>OW387144.1:24709820-34709820 GCA_936440205.1 Lepidonotus clava | reverse complement strand
CTGTTCTGGCTAACGCACCTCTTCAGGGGCGGATACAGTTTTTTTTTAAAAGAGGGGGGGGGGGGGCACAAACAAGGTTAAGTACTAAAATGGCGTGCAGTTTCTCCTCTTTTTGTAGTTTAGAGATCCAGCAAAAGGTGGGTGGGGGGGGGGGGATCAGGACCACCAGGACCCCCCCCCCCCCCACTGGATCCGCTCCTGCTCTTGGAGCTACACCCATCGAGTCGAGTTGAGTTGTTCAGTGTGGCTGGGCCTGTAGCTGTGGGGCGGGCTGAGGGAGTGGGTAGTTACAGCAGCGCTCCCAGTCTGACATGCGATGTGGGTATAACCACAGCGTGGTGGGACCAGGGTCAAGATGAAAAGGACGCCTGCCACCTGGACCCTAACGAAGTGG
Organism: Lepidonotus clava; assembly: GCA_936440205.1. NCBI lineage: Eukaryota > Metazoa > Annelida > Polychaeta > Phyllodocida > Polynoidae > Lepidonotus > Lepidonotus clava. The sequence continues at coordinate 34,709,426 of OW387144.1, read as the reverse complement.
ATTTAGGAGGGACTAGATGAGGCATATCTGATGTGTATCAAGCGGCCTGGCGCTACATATCATTGATGTATTAAGTCCTGTTCTGGTGCGACTATTTGATGTAATTGGCTTCAGATTTTTTTTTGTGGGGGAATATTTCTCCCTGAATGATATTTTCAGTGGAGACCATTCATGTGTCAAGTAATTTTATAATTCAGAATGACCGCTGAAGATCTCAACTTTGAGTTAATAAAAGCCATGAACTGTACAACATAATTTGGATTCCTGGTTGTGTTCTATTACCCACTAAAATTGAATCCACCATTTGAATCATGATACATAACTGGGACATATTTTTACATGTTTATATAATGAGATTATTGAAAATTACACCAGTTATAGAAACTTTTGCAAAGTTTCTGTTGATGAAACAGTTAAGAAATCCGTTGATATTAGCATGAGGAAAATATCACATCTTTCGAACGGATGTAGCATTCGTTTCTTATGGTCTCCCCACTCCAGTCGTCCAGCAGTAAAGCACGTTTATGGTAGGTCCATACCATGAGAAATGTACTCGTTATAACTCATTAAGCCAATATGGACGCCATCCCTCTGGAGAAGGCCCCTACCCCCCCCCCTACCCCTCCACCCCCTCCCCTTACAAACGGAGCTACCAAGACCTATCACTGCCCTTGACAGCCGTTGCAACTGCTTTTGAAAAGGGTGACAAATCCAGCGGAAGTAGATGGCCGCCGGCGTCACGTGACCGCCTCAGATCTGTCATGGCGTCCAATTAGGGCGCCGCCATTTTGGTTTCTGATTGACTCCCACTGCGCATGTCTGTAGTTGGCCCCCCTCTGCGCCTGCGCTGTTGACGTCATCTTTGGGCGGGGAGTGGGAACTTATGGGATTTCTGGTCCTGTGCAGGGGGCGGCCCGGCAGGGTAAGCGGCTTTTCTGCCTGAGGAGGTATTACTTTGTGTTATCTTGGAGCTTGATGAGGGCGGAGGGTCCGGATCACATAACGCTGACCTGGGGGAAGGAGTGGGGAATGAGATGTTGTGATTGGTGGTGGAGGAGTGGTAGAGTGCAGGTAGGGCATAGAGAGCAGGTGTAATAAAGGAAGAGTGCATGTAGGCTGCACATGGGGTGCAGGAAGAGTGCAGGCAGTGTGTACCCAAGCAAGAATATGATGTTGTAATGACGTTAATATAACATTCTGGTTAGGTCTGCTTTGGTTCTTGTTACGTTATTTTGATGGCACCCAAAAATGTTTTTAGAACCTAACATCGCGACATCGCACTGTAACATTCTTGTGACTTTCTTGTATTGTTCTTTCACATTATAATAACATTCTTTATTAGTTAGGTCACAACTTGAACAAAATAAAGCATTATTATAACATTATTTTGTGATAAGTTGTAACCTTACCTCAAATAACGTTATTGTTACGTGACAATTGGGTAGGTTTCAGACTAACTAAAACAATACAGTCACAGAACGTTCTTGTTATGTGCTTGCCTGGGCAGGTAGGGGGCGTGTAGGGAGGAAGTAGGGAGCAGGTAGGCGTTAGGCAGGGAGCAGGTTTGTATATCACCAAAAACTCTTCACATAAGCTCAAAATGCCACTCTTGTCTTAGAATGAATGTCTTATGGATTTGACAGAGTTGTGATAATTGGTTCTTTTTTAATATATATTTTTTGGACAGGATACAATTTAAACAGTGTATCGTTCCTGAAAATGCCTTAACATGATTCCTTATGACTTTATAAAAGAACATGCCTAATCAACAAAAACAGCTAAAATCTTCCAACTGGGATATCCAAAAAAAGTTGAGTTACAATTAATGTAGATTTTTTCCCGTCAGTGTGATGGTGTTCTTAAACCCTTAAAATGATTGACACTTTATTAATGTTCCTTCTCACCAGAAGTGGGGTGCTGGTGTGCCATTTCTAGCCCGGTGTTTATCCCTTGTTTAACCCCGCCCCTGAAGTACACTCTGCCGCTTCGACCACCTCACTACGAAGGCGCATCTCCACGAGGATCGGGGAACTTATAGTGGGTCTCCACAAGGCAAATTACGTTCGTTTGGTTGTCGATGACGAAGCCGAAGTATACTAGCGTCTTTTTTGCAGACGACTAGACAAACTAATTTTTGACAAATATGCTAAAAGAAATCTGACATTTCTGACATTTTCACCTTTGTTGTTGATGATTGGGTGGTAATTTGTCAACAACAAAGGCTTTGACTAGGTGCATCCCCATGGAGCGATTAGTCGCCCACGATTAGCAATAATTTGTCAACAACTATAGATGCAATTTGTTGGTGCATCCTCGTTTTACGAAATACAGCTTATTATCTTTACAGCTAATTCCTCAACGATTAGTCACCTAGTCATTGGCAAATAGATGCAAGCTATTCGCCTCCTGTGTATTTAGTATGAGCCAACAAAGCACACAACCATTCGTCATGAATTACCACATATAACTGTCAACCAATTACAGCCTTGTAGGCATGTGCCTTCAGTCGCCGACAAGTACCTGTAATGTGTCAACGACTAGCTGTATTCTTTGACACACCTTCCCTGTTGATGAATTATAGCTAGTTGGTGACGTTTATATCTAGCCAGTAGCAAAATATCAGACATGTCCCAATTTTTCATCCTATTCATTGAAGCATACGATTAGAGCATCTAGTCACCAGAAATTATGGCATCAGTATGTTTCACCCAAGTTGTCGACGATTACTTGCAAGTATTCGCCTCATGGAGATCCAGTATCAAAGTGATCTGTCACATTGACCAACTCGGTGTAAAACCTCTGCACTGTACCTGCCATTTGGTCGGGACCAGCAGAATAGACTAGCGAAAACTACTTTTGACCTGCAGGGTGTAGTAATCCGGCTTGTGCTGAGTTTTCTTCCTATAAAGTAGAGACTGTTCTCACAGAATACAGGGGGTCCAGGTGGGAAGGAACCAGAGGGTCCTGACCCCCACCCCCTTTTGGTGGACTTAAACTTGCCAAAGAGAAAACAAAATACTGCGCGTATGAGCACAAACGCACACCACTTTAGTACTTAGCCTAAATGTGGAAATCCGCACCCCCTTCACAAAATCCTGTATCCGCCCCTGGACTATCTTTGCAGAGTGGAAGTAGTTCGTTGCAGATTGCCTTAAGTACTGACCCGCCCACAGCCTGACCCACAAAAACTAATCAGCTTACACAAGCTTCCCACGTGTGTGCCTTCTAAAGATGAACTGACAGCTAAATTTGCTCCCGTATTTTAAATCCAGTACAAAATTAATTCAATCGGCTTACACGTTTCTTTGTGTTGTAACAGATCGTTCTCTGCGAAATCGGATTTCAAAGATTATCAAAATCAAAATGTGTTTCTTTTGCAAGGTTGTTTGATGCTAAATTGATGCAGGAATAAAGCCTGTATTCCACTTGATGATTTTCCTAGCGATTTTTGAATTGGCAAGCAGCAATGAGGGTGTATCATAGACATGATGATTATTATTAGAAACATTTAAACTTCTTTTTCACTTTATGTTACTTTAATAGGACCAGGCCATACCTCTTGTGAAAGCTTACAAAATACCGTAATAGTAAAATCTTATACCCTGATACAAGCTTAGAAACTTTAATGTGCATCTTTCAAATATATATCAAAATACAGGTACCTAAAATATGATAGACCCTATAGTAGAGCGGCCAAACTCAAAAAGAGCCTTATTTAAGGAAAAACCCCAACCGGAGGTATAACAAAGCATGCCATACCTCATTAGAAAGATAAATATCTCAACTTTATGACCTGATAGTTTGTACTAAAAAAAGTGCGTCCCAGCATATCGTAAATCGCTGGTTTCCATGGCAACCACCCAAAAATCAGGTAATTCTGAAATCAACACTATTTTTGATATATCTTCCTTAATTATCAAGGTAGAAGCACAAATGAGATATCAAAATTAAGCATTCCTAGAGTTCTATGGGATAGAAGGCTGAAATGGGTTGTCTTGGTTACTGGGTTGCCATGGTTACCAGAAATAACTCCAAAATTGACCATAATTTCAGTTTCTCTTCTCTTCTTGTTACCTTGGCAACCGTAAATATGGGTTTAGCAAGGAACAACATATCTAATCTCAACACTACATATCCCCTCTATATCGAAATGAGTGTTTTTTGTCAAAACAATGATATGGAATGCAGTAAATGACTGGTTTCCATGGAAACAACTCAAAATTCATGTTATTTCAAATTTAACAGTATTTCGACAGTATCTCCCTTAATATACAAGATAGAAACACAAATGATATGTCAAATTGATGCACTCTGAGAGTTACATTGGATAAGAAACTGAAATTGGTTGTTTCTGTCACTTGGTTGCCATGGTAACCCAAAATAACCTCAAAAATGACCATTTTTCACTTTTTCTCTTATTCCTGTTACCATAGCAACCAAGAACATAGATTTTAAGGTATAACAGAGTACCGTCTATCTTATCTGAAGTGTATTAGTCTCTTGTGTGTATATTTAGGGTTTGTACTGAAATATCTTGAGCATAGAATATAATAAATGACTAGTTTCCATGGTAACCGCCTCAAAAAAATAAGGGTTTCTTAAAATAAAGACTAAAATGGCCATATCTTCCTTAATATTCAAGCTAGAAGCACAAGTGAAACATCAAATTAAAGCACTCTGGGAGTTTTATTGAATGGCACATTGAAATTGGTTGTCTTGGATACTCAGTTGCCATGGTAACCACAAATAACCTCAAAATTTACCATAATTTCAGGTTTCCCTCCTGTTTCTGTTACCATAGCAACCATGAATTTAAGGTATAACCAACCAACAACTATCTCATCATAGGGGTAAATGCTCTTCCTTAAAGATTTGGATGAAATCATTTCAAAACCATGCTAGGAAATATAGTAAATGACTGGTTTCCATGGAAACCACCCAAAAATCAGGTTAGCTAAAATTCATCAATATTTGGGCCATATCTTCCTTAATATTCAAGATAGAAGCACAAGTGAAACATCAAATTAAAGCACTCTGGGAGTTCTATTGAATGGTACATTGGAATTGGTTGTCTTGGATACTCAGTTGCCATGGTAACCACAAATAACCTCAAAATTTATCATAATTTCAGGTTTCCCTCCTGTTTCTGTTACCATAGCAACCATGAATTTAAGGTATAACCAACCAACAACTATCTCATCATAGGGGTAAATGCTCTTCCCTAAAGATTTGGATGAAGTCATTTCAAAACCATGCTAGGAAATATAGTAAATGACTGGTTTCCATGGAAACCACCCAAAAATCAGGTGAGCTAAAATTCATCAATATTTGGGCTGTATCTTTCTTAATATACATGATAGAAACACAAATGTCTTGTCAAATAGATGCACTCAAAACATTCTATGGCATAGAGGACTGAAATGGGTTGTCTTGGTTATCCAGTTGGTATAGAAACCAAAGATGACCTCAAAATTTATCATAATTTTGTTTTCCTTTTATTTATTTCAACATAGCAACCAGTAGTACAAGCTTTTCAAGTCCAAGAAATACAACGTATGACATCTATAAGGTGTACAGATTTCATCTATAGTCTCAAGAAACAGGCCTGAAGGATAGTCATCACAAGGTTCCAGGTAGATCTTATAGATTCACACATGGTTATAAAACCGAAAAACTCTGGTCTATTCATTTTTATTTTGAGCATATAATATCAAATCGATTAAATATGTGGACTAGGAAAGGAGTTATTGGCGAAACAAGAAACAAAAAGATTTATGACCATGATGCTGATGCGGTCCTCCTGCCATCATCCATGTTGACATGCGGAGAGTACTAACCTTGCTGTCAATGCTGATCATGAATATTGACATAATTCTTCATTTCATATTGACCTGGACCAACTCTAAATATTAATAATCCATAATATATCCTCTATAATGCCTGTCAATACTGATTTAAAGGTGTACAAAGGGCTGAAATATGGAGGATTGAGACCACCGTACCAACCAGGACCACACCATGTTGACATCAGCTGATGCTGTTTTGACAATACCAGTCAGCAGTCCATGATTCGCCTAAGATGACATTAACTTACCCATAAGGTGCAATTAAGGTGCATATAAGATTTGCCTATGACACGCCAAAGATCACTGTATGATCCCAGAAAGATTCACCTGAGATGCATCTAAGATTTTTCTGGGATCCAGAAGATGTGCCTAAGATCAGAGATATCATTTTCCCTTTATTTTTTCAGAGATTTCCAGATTTTTGCCAGTTCAGTATGAACATGAGTTTTTTCTCAACCCAAGTCACCAGTTCTGCTTTTCAATGTATACATCTGTTGTTTCTAATCCATTTAAACCATAGATGTACATTTCCTGTTGAATATGTCCACTTTTTTAGTTTCTGAACAAAAAATCTGGAAATATCCTCCCTAATTTCTGGATATTTCATACCTCCTGAATGGCAACAGGATTCAATAATAATTCCCTAAGATGCACCTAAGATGTTTCAATGATGCACCTAAGATCACATAAAGATTCCCATAACATTTGCCCAATTTGCACTTGAGATTCCACAAAGATGCACCCTTAGATCAAAGATCTCCCAGAGATGCCCTAAAGATCATAAAACAGATCCTGCAAAATGCTCTAAAGATGCACCTAAAATTCCATAAAGATCCACCCTAAGAACCAACAAAGATCTCCCTAAAAGATGCACCTAAGATCCCAAAATTGATCCCCTTAAGATACACCAAACATGCACCTAAAATGTTATATGATGGTCCTAAGATCCCCTTAGATATGCCTAAGATGCACTTGAGATACCATTAGGATGCCCCTTAGATCCCATAAAGATCCCCCTTAAGATGCATTTAAAATCTCTTTGAGATGTGCCAAGATGTGCCTAAGATTCCACCTAGATGCCCCAAAGGACCACCTAAGATGCCAATAAGATGCCCCTAAGATGTGCCTCAAAATTCATAGACCCTGTAGCCTATGTTCTATATAAAACCACTAAGATCCTACAAGGATTCCCCTGGTAAATGCCTAAGATGTACCACAGGTGTGCCTAATAGATCCACTCAATAGCCTCCCAGATGTGCCTATTATGCACTCAAGTTGCCTATGATGCATCCAACCTCCCACGATTATGCCTGAAAGTCCCCCTAAGATGTCTAAGGTACGCTCCATCCTTTTACCCCTTTATCCCTTCATTCCCTTCCTCCCCTAAATGCCCTACCGATGCCAAATTTTGAAACATGCTTAATATGGATTCACATGGCCATCAGCAGCAGTGTCAGTGGTTGGCACCGATGGCTGTGGTAATACGCGTCTTTCGACCTATGGGTTTCCCACGGTTTTAAGGGACTGGAGCTTGTTCCCAGCCTGTCCAGACACCAGAAGGGTGGACACCTATCCCCTCCCCACTATAGAAATGCATGGGAAACATATTTCATTTCCAGTTTAGACAAGGAATATAATGTTTTTAGGGGTGGAAAATTATATATTTGGAAAAAGCAAATCCTCATCTGTCCATTGAATCTGATCAAAACACTGGAAATACTTCCATAAATGTGTAAAGTAATAATATACAAAACAAGTTGGGTAAATATAGGGAGAAATGCTCCATGGTTCCCTGATAATAACCACCCCCACCCTATGGTGAGATCAGAGGGGTAGTTCGTGGTGGCATTAATTAGCACCCTCCTGTAGTCAGAGACCCCTACTGACTGATGACCATTTTGTACATAAACCTCTTGACCATGGGGACAAAATGACCCATTAACTGTGTTGTCATGGCCTAAGATTACACCATTACCTAATTCTAAACTGCTCCCATCCCCACAGGAGGTACCAGACCCGAGCTGCTCAGACTGAGGTCAATTCCCCCCTTATGTCTGACCAAGGAACTGTCCTCCCTTCCGGCCCTGAGACCCCCCGGGGGCACCGATATTACATCATCTTCCTGTATCTAGAAAACCAAGCTAATTGTGCGTTGGTATGCCTTGTTCAGTCAGCATCTATCAACGGCCGCTCCAATGGGTGGGCTGGTGGGAATGCTGATTCACCCTTCCACTGTCCCAAATCAGTTAATGGGCATGGGGCTTCATGAAAAATCCCCAGCACAAATCTGTCAGGCACTGAGTAAAAGCTATGTCGAAGCATTACCCTCTTCAGTCCCACATACCTGTGCAAAGGTATGTTCATGATAATTCTAATCCTTTATGGATTCCTCAAAATAAGACGTTTATGTAACCTCTGACTGCAAAATAAGACGTTTCTAATAGCCTGATAAATGACAGCACCAAAATAAAACCTTATAAAACATGTGTGGGCACCCCGTAGGTGCATCTAATGCATTATGGTAAGTACTCATGGGATTCTTGGGGATACTTGATTTCTTTTGGTATAACTGTTGGTATTAACAGGAAAACTAGTATTTTGACTCATGAACTTCGTTCATGATCTTCATTAGACATTCATTTTTTTTATTGTAAGAGAGATTGATTAGTTTTAGATGGTTGTCAATTCAAGCATCTATACTGGTCATCAGTCATATCCTTTTTCTCTAGAAACGCAATGCTGTTGTCCTCTGGTCAAGCCCGAGAGATGAGTTGGTCATTTATGCTAAAGTCACCATTGAAATATATAGGAAATTGCTGTTAAATTCAGAATTTGGAATTTGGCAATCAAAAACCAGAAATACAGAGAAGATTGTAGGTTTAACATAGAGTTCCTATGAAATCTGGGTCCCCAATTCATCCTCTTAGAGATTGAAGGACTTCTATATATGGTCATATTTGGGGGTACACATACTCCACAAACTAGAAAACCTATACGGTCTAAGCTGCAATGCAGTGTGAAATAAATTATGAAAAGTACGGTGAAGACTGCGAGCATGGCGGGTGCTAGTGGTCTGACCCGAGACTAGTTCAGGGATGCACACATATTTTCCAGGGCAGATCACAGACTGCTGACTGGTATTGTCAAAACAGCATCAGCTGATGTCAACATGGTGTGGTCCTGGTTGGTACGGTGGTCTCAATCCTCCACATTTCAGCCCTTTGTACACCTTTAAATCAGTATTGACAGGCATTATAGAGGATATATTATGGATTATTAATATTTAGAGTTGGTCCAGGTCAATATGAAATGAAGAATTATGTCAATATTCATGATCAGCATTGACAGCAAGGTTAGTACTCTCCGCATGTCAACATGGATGATGGCAGGAGGACCGCATCAGCATCATGGTCATAAATCTTTTTGTTTCTTGTTTCGCCAATAACTCCTTTCCTAGTCCACATATTTAATCGATTTGATATTATATGCTCAAAATAAAAATGAATAGACCAGAGTTTTTCGGTTTTATAACCATGTGTGAATCTATAAGATCTACCTGGAACCTTGTGATGACTATCCTTCAGGCCTGTTTCTTGAGACTATAGATGAAATCTGTACACCTTATAGATGTCATACGTTGTGTATTTCTTGGACTTGAAAAGCTTGTACTACTGGTTGCTATGTTGAAAGAAATAAAAGGAAAACAAAATTATGATAAATTTTGAGGTCATCTTTGGCTTCTATACCAACTGGATAACCAAGACAACCCATTTCAGTCCTCTATGCCATAGAATGTTTTGAGTGCATCTATTTGACAAGACATTTGTGTTTCTATCATGTATATTAAGAAAGATACAGCCCAAATATTGATGAATTTTAGCTCACCTGATTTTTGGGTGGTTTCCATGGAAACCAGTCATTTACTATATTTCCTAGCATGGTTTTGAAATGACTTCATCCAAATCTTTAGGGAAGAGCATTTACCCCTATGATGAGATAGTTGTTGGTTGGTTATACCTTAAATTCATGGTTGCTATGGTAACAGAAACAGGAGGGAAACCTGAAATTATGGTAAATTTTGAGGTTATTTGTGGTTACCATGGCAACTGAGTATCCAAGACAACCAATTCCAATATACCATTCAATAGAACTCCCAGAGTGCTTTAATTTGATGTTTCACTTGTGCTTCTATCTTGAATATTAAGGAAGATATGGCCCAAATATTGATGAATTTTAGCTAACCTGATTTTTGGGTGGTTTCCATGGAAACCAGTCATTTACTATATTTCCTAGCATGGTTTTGAAATGATTTCATCCAAATCTTTAAGGAAGAGCATTTACCCCTATGATGAGATAGTTGTTGGTTGGTTATACCTTAAATTCATGGTTGCTATGGTAACAGAAACAGGAGGGAAACCTGAAATTATGGTAAATTTTGAGGTTATTTGTGGTTACCATGGCAACTGAGTATCCAAGACAACCAATTTCAATGTGCCATTCAATAAAACTCCCAGAGTGCTTTAATTTGATGTTTCACTTGTGCTTCTAGCTTGAATATTAAGGAAGATATGGCCATTTTAGTCTTTATTTTAAGAAACCCTTATTTTTTTGAGGCGGTTACCATGGAAACTAGTCATTTATTATATTCTATGCTCAAGATATTTCAGTACAAACCCTAAATATACACACAAGAGACTAATACACTTCAGATAAGATAGACGGTACTCTGTTATACCTTAAAATCTATGTTCTTGGTTGCTATGGTAACAGGAATAAGAGAAAAAGTGAAAAATGGTCATTTTTGAGGTTATTTTGGGTTACCATGGCAACCAAGTGACAGAAACAACCAATTTCAGTTTCTTATCCAATGTAACTCTCAGAGTGCATCAATTTGACATATCATTTGTGTTTCTATCTTGTATATTAAGGGAGATACTGTCGAAATACTGTTAAATTTGAAATAACATGAATTTTGAGTTGTTTCCATGGAAACCAGTCATTTACTGCATTCCATATCATTGTTTTGACAAAAAACACTCATTTCCATATAGAGGGGATATGTAGTGTTGAGATGAGATATGTTGTTCCTTGCTAAACCCATATTTACGGTTGCCATGGTAACAAGAAGAGAAGAGAAACTGAAATTATGGTCAATTTTGGAGTTATTTCTGGTAACCATGGCAACCCAGTAACCAAGACAACCCATTTCAGCCTTCTATCCCATAGAACTCTAGGAATGCTTAATTTTGATATCTCATTTGTGCTTCTACCTTGATAATTAAGGAAGATATATCAAAAATAGTGTTGATTTCAGAATTACCTGATTTTTGGGTGGTTGCCATGGAAACCAGTGATTTACGATATGTTGGGACGCACTTTTTTTAGTACAAACTATCAGGCAGGCTGCGGGACATGGTGTACAAACGGAAAAAATTGGTTTCAGCTTGTTATACCTCCGGTTGGGGTCAACTCCCAAAAAGCCTCCTTGGCCGCAGTACTACTAATAACCTTTGATTTCTCTACGTCTGTTGAGGATAAATAGATTTTGATATTATTCATGCTTCTCTCTTTCTATAGGACCAACTATTTCCGGTGATGCATACACTCTTAATTAAAAGACGAATCTATCAATGCGATATGATCAAACGTGATTGCAATTCAGACAAACACATATAATTCAACAGGTACTGAAGCGACTCTAATATAAAGAGTCTGTTTACACCAAGGGCGCATACGGGATTTTCAAAAGGCTGGGGGTGGGGGAGGGCATTGATCAGCATAAAGGCCCAATGCTAAAACTGTGTGCATTGGAGCATACCACTCGACAATTTTCCCTGTTTTTGTAGTTAAGGAGTCCACCAAAAGGGGGCTTCTGTTTCTCTATGTCAACATGTCGGTATCTACTACTTAAGCAATGGTGAGTCAAGGCGTTGAGAACCCGGCTGTCCATCCCTGCACCTCACGTCCCCTCAATAACTCATAAATCATACCTGCATAAACATGTCTCACCCTGAAATAACCTGCTTCCGGGTGGCAAGAGTTATTACTATTCCTGTATTATCGCCCATGCGCACGCCGACCAAGCCCTATCGTAAACCGTATAAGGCGCAGGCCAGCGGGCAGGACGGGGTCTTAGTATGCACCTGGCTGGACCAATAGAGCACCTGCGACCGCCGGTTTAATCTGCCTTACCCATAATCCCCAGCGATGGCCCACATCCGCTGGGTGTACCCTAGAAACAGAGCGATCCTCACTGGGCTAAACCTGCACTGACCGAGCCCCGACCAAATGGAGCGATCCTCACTACATGAAACCTGCATTGACCAAGCCCCTACAGTACTAAATGGAGATATCCTCAATGGATAAAACCCGCACTGACCAACTCCTACCAAACGGAGCGATCTTCATTGGATAAAACCCGCACTGACCAACTCCTACCAAACGGAGCGATCTTCATTGGGTAAAACCTGCACTGACCAACTCCTACCAAACGGAGCGATTCTCATTGGGTGAAACCTGCACTGACCGAGCCCCTACCAAACTGGGTAAAACCATGAGGAAAATCACCAGTGATCAAGGCTATCTTGTCTTGTGCAAACTTCAAAATGAATCTGTTATGAAAATAGCTAAATACAGTTTTTATTAAGATTTTAAAAGTACAAACCTCCAAAAACCTTAAAGAGAGCCAAAAGCAATTCTTGGTCAATATTTTGTAAATTCTATTCACCTATTGGAATATGTTCTATGGCCATAACCTGGGCCTGTTGTAAAGTATAGACAGTAAACAAAGACTTAAACTACATTGTTAGGACACTAAGTCGCACATGACCCTAAATCGCAAAATTTTGTCACTTTGGGTCATTTTGTGACTTAGGGTCACCCCAAGACCCTAAATCGCAAAAAAAAACTTATATGGTAAAGACACTAAGTCGCAAAATCACTATTGACCCAAAGTCGCAAAAAGTCTGGTGCATGCGTAGTGCCGTCCCCGCCACACCTACGCCGAGGTCTCGGGTCAGGAACACACAGGATCGCCCAAAGCCCCCGCCACACTGCCCTGCACAACTCAACTCGACTGTTGAGTTGAGTTGAGTTGAGCAGGCCCGTAACTAGGGGGGGGGGGGGAGGTGGCGGGCTCCTAAAATTAGTAGGAAAATATTGAAAAGTTCCACTTTTAACTGCTCGCCACCCCCCTTTTCAAGTTCAAATTATTGAAGATATAGGCAAAAGTTCCACTTAAGGAATCTCGCCACCACCCTACAGCAAACCCTGGGTACGGGCCTGTTGAGTTGGGCAGTGTGGCCAGGGCGAATGTGGAGCAAGCATAAGCAACGAGTATAGACAGAAGAGAGACGTGGCTGTCAGGGGCCTTTTGAGGGCGCCTGTCCGGAGCTTACGTTCGGGATTAACATGGGTCATTATCACCTATATTAAGATACAGAGGGCCCTGAGCGGTGAGACTCAAAGGATAGATGGCCCCCAGAGCCTGGACTGAGGTCAGGTTACTATCTTATGACCAAATGAGGGCGGTGGTTGGCTACCAGTTCCTTCATATTTCTTTATCTAGAATCGTGTCTGACTTTTAATATTTTCAAAATATTTCAAAATATTTCCGATCTGATTACACCATACATGGATATAGTTTCGGATAACCAACGATACAATTATTATCACATTATTACTCTTATTTTTTTTTTTTTTTGGTTCATTTTTTATTTATACAGGATTCAATTCAAACATTGTGTCTGGTCTCCCATTGTGGTCCTGTGTGGAGCATTTGGGCACAATTCCGTGCAGGGGTCATCCAAATGTCCTATGCTGCACCTCATGGGACTCGAACCCATGCAGTGCCAATGCCAACGAGTGGTACCAATGCCTCAAGGACGTTGGCCACCCCGACCCCCTAAATTATGAAAGTAGTCATTGCGGATCAATGCACAACAATGACTTTCTGACGGATTTAAATAATAAATAAACGTAGCAGGATTACGATTTTAAGTAGTGGCAAAGCATGTGACCCTCTCTATTTATTCGCAAGCCTTGTTTCCATCAAACGACATTTACCTTAAAACGACCTACAACACCAAACAATATGCACATTGTTTGGCATCGTTTGTAGTCTTGAGGAAAAATTGTTCAGTGGAAACCACAAATCGTTGGTAAAGACAGCAGTAAAGACAGCAAACGACAATAAACTAGGCTACTGCAGGATGAAAAGATTCATGAACGACAAAATATTTAACCTGTTTAATATTTTTTGGACGACTGTAGCTCACGATTTCTTCCAAGAGCAATTAAAAGCAATTAAATCCATTCTTTCCTGAGTTTTCTGTCTCTTGTCGCTGGAAATAGTCGCGTAGAATGTCCCAGAGTAGGTTAGGTTTCAGTATCTTAGTCGTTCTGTTGAAACAATATATCGTCCCTGTCTGAACGACCAAAATAACCAAAGATTTTAATTTTTTTACAGTCGTTTTTAGTCATCAGCAACTTTCAACGAGAATCGTTTGGTGAAAACCCGGCTTTAACTGGAAAAAAATTCTCTGAATATAATACTAAGTGCAGTGGTCACTTTTATAAATTATATGGGTCAGGGGCGTCATGGGGGATCTGGAAATTTCACTAAAACAGTGAACGTAAGTTCAGACATGACAGGGACCCGACCCAGCAGGGTCCTTGGTGGGTCCTGGGCCGTGGTCAGGGTGTGAGTCAGATAGATAGCCCCTGATAAGGGCCCGGAGCTGTGTCTCTCGAATTCAGTGCCCTGGTGGGTCAGTGCTCACAGTCAAGGTGCCAAATGTGATATCAATCAAAGGCCCTATTACACTACACGACTTGAGCTACGACATGACAATGTCGCAGAGAAGTGACACATGTTAGAGATAAAGATTTTTGTTACCCCTGTGTGAGTGGCTCGAAATTGCCAATTTTTTACAATTATATCATTTCTTTATGTAATGTGTCTGTAATATCATTATGCATCACCCAATATCGCAGCCCAAGTCGTGTAGTCTAATAGGGCCTTAACACTGAGATTAGGGCATCTCAGAGGCCCTGGTCATCATGGGCCGGACACACGACAGGTGGTTCTAATTATAGCCCTGACCCCGACCACTCCCGTGGTCAGTCCCGGCACCGCTTTGCTGAAGCGTAGTTACACAGGCAGTCAACGAGTCCTTACAACAATCTATTATCGTTAGAGTATCAGTAACATTTGGTCCTGAAGGGTCTACACAGCCCAATAATATCCTTACGTTTATAGATCCATGACAATTAATAGAAGGCTTACGACAAAGATAGTATCTAAAATGACATCCTCTGCAAAAAGCAGTCTTATGGCCTGGAATATTAAATTAAGATGGTGTCTTGGGGAATCTAATACTGAAAAAATTAGGTAAATATTCTTATTAGAAAAAAAGTGATGTTAATTTGAAGACACAACGGTTGGATCTCCTAAATATGCTAAAATAGACCAGTCTTTGTTATTTATAAAGATATATCTTATATATCATCTAGGCCAAAATTTGAAATCTCAAATATCATTTCAGGAAATATACTGCCATTTTCTTTCTATTTAAGATATTCAGAATCTGATTTTTGCTAAATATGGCCAAGCAGTCCCTTGATTCAGAATTTCAAATTTTGAAAAGTTAATTTCGTTCCATGGTTACAATGGAAACCAACATTTGCATAGCTGTAGTATCGGAGGGATTGGACGTTCTATCAACATTCCGGTTACCATGGCAACAAAATGCAAAAAAATCCAATTTTTTCACCAGAAATGAAAACTATGAAAAATTTCATTTATAGCATGGATATGGCCTATTTTTATGATTTTTATGATTTCTAAGCTAAATAAAGGCTCCAGAGCCACGAATAGGCATTTCCATAAGGCTGGAAATCCCAGAAACTGCCACATTAATGTTAAGCTGCAGAATCCAGTATTATTGAATTTTGTCAGTTAGGATTCATTTTGTGATTTAGTGTCCTCTGGCGGCCCTAAGTGGTTAAATGTTTTGACACTTAAGGATTTTGCCAGTTAGTGTCTTGAGGGTGGCACTAAGTCACACAAAATAATATTTTGTGACTTAGGGGCATTGTGCGACTTAGTGTCCTAACATACATCAAAATACATTCAAACTTGTCCCTGGTCAATTTTGGGGACCCACCAAAATTGGTTTGTTTAAAACATTGCTGTCTTCAGGCAAAAACGACATGAGCATTAATGGAATTAGATTAAAGTTATAGTCAGTTATCATCTTTTATACTGTACCAATGGCTAAAGTTAGACTCTATAACTATAACTCATAGTTACTTGAGTTTTCAAGATTTTGTCATATTGTGACACACCACTGATTTTTGGCTCCTTTTAATATGAAATATTCTATTTTTTATTATTACGAAAAGGTTTTTAGTTACTGGTGAGTTTTGCAACAGTATTTCGGCACAACATTACTTTTGACTTCGTTTGGATAATACTATACAATAAAAATTAACCTTGTCTATCAGTATAAAGTTAAGGAGACACCTTCTAAGTGAGCAACAGGTTAACATGCAGGATACAAGCAGGTAATAGGGAGCTTTAGAAACGTATACGAACGTTTCTACAATAGCGACATTCAAGTGAGCAGGGGCAGGTCCAGAGGGGTGCTGGGCCCTGACCCACTCCCCTTTTGACGATTACTTAAATAACCGATTTTCGTTGTGTGACCGGCGCATTTTTGCGGCATAAGCCTATTTCATGGTAAATAGGTGAAAAATATGCACTTCGGACAGATATGAGACGTTTTATTACTTTAGCTCAAATGCGGATCCCCCATTCTGAGATACTGTATCTGCCCCAGGAAAGGTACTTAATTGGAGATACATGATACATGAACAATAGTTTTTCTTAATAAAACAATAATATTTCTTCAATTATATGTAATTTCTTACAGCGGAGTTAAAGATGCGTCACTTATATGTTTCACCATGAGTGCAGTATAAGAAGGGTTTCTCGATAGTACCCTTTTCCCTCCGCCAAGCATACATTGATTTTATAAGAGCTGTTCATAGTTATTGGCAAAACAGTCAGACGTCACTTTTCTATACAAGGTGCAACATGTCAAATTCAAAATGCATCTCGGATTACATTTTTCTGTGAGGAGAAAGCACTCTTCATTATGGCCATAGTTTAGGGACAAAGTGACAGGGGGTTGGCTCCTTCTCAGGTCTCACTACACAAAATGCTGCTTGTTAGCCCCGCATGTGATAGTGTTTGTTACTCAATCAGGGCGTGTTTTCCCTGCTCTAATCTAATTACTGTAGGGAGACCTGACCAATATTGGCCCACGTCGTGTAGTGCCGGGCTGAGGGGGCGGTACCTGGATTGGCCGCTAGGGGAACCTGAGACGGCCACAGCGCCACCGCCGGGAGACTCGGGAACTGCGGAAGTGGGGGGGGGGGGGGGTGACAAGGGAAAGGGATTGTGTGTGTGTGTGTGTGTGTGTGTGTGTGTGTGTGTGTGTGTGTCTGGAATCATTTAACTCTCTCCCCCCTCCTAACAGATTTTGTCTACTTCGTTACAGGGATTCAAAAAAAAAACGCATACTAAACCATGACCCGTTTGAGAGTACATGAGTAAATTTTTCCCCACAAATAAAAAGAATGTAAGGGGGTCAGTGCCCACCTGCATCCCCACCCACTCCTGCATCCGCCCCTGGTATATACAGCAAAGGGAAAATGTCGCACATGCACACTACTGCAGAACACTTTTTTTTAAGTATTAGTTTATCTATATGGAATTGTTTTATTGTCCAGGACTGGTGGCGAGTAATTCAGTCATGGACCCGCCGCTGATAAGATAGAAGATAAATTCAGTATGGGATATAGTGAGGGCCCTTCCATCAATTGCGCGTGCATCAAGCCGATGAGGAGTTCTACAAGTTTTGAAGATGTGCGTACGATTTTGTACAAATTAGATGCATACGTTAGGGCAATGGAGCGTGTGTATTTCTGTATCATTGGGGGAGGTTCAGACTGGTTGTTGCCGACATTTCCATATACTACTACCCTTACTAGGTTCACTTACACTTTTGGGTTTGTTTAAATAGAGCTTCATTATGGCCACTTCATGTACTTGTTCATGACTGCCCACCCCGTGAATAATAACTAGAGGCGTGGCTGGGGTAAAAGAGAATTTATTTATAATAAATTAAAGTATAGGTATGTTTTATGAATATAAAATAGGATTTGTTTTGTAGATAATAACCGCCCTAGCGGTATAAAATATATGAAATGAGGTGAAATAGGATTTTTTGGTTTAAGAAATTTATATGGAGAGGGTGGGAGGGATTTTGTGGAGAATTAGGAATGATATAGTTGGAAGTTGTAGTAATGGTGGAGAGAGTTGGAGTGAGAGTGAGGAGGGTGGAGGAATTATGGGATATATGTGGTGGATTGTGGGAGTTATTGGTTTAGGAATTATAAGGTAGGTGGAGTTGGTGTGTATAAGAGGGGTGGCAGCAATGAGCCCACCTGCCCGGCACAAGGCCGGCATGTGTAACCAATAGTCACATTTCTATACAGAGGGCTTCCCTACATAGGTAACACTAGGATGAGAGAGCACGAGAGTGGGGGGGGGGGGGTTGTCCGAAAGTTTTGAAAATGTGCGGACGTACTTATATTAGAAGGCCCCTTACAAAAGAGTAAATTCTTACTTTTACATTAGAAACTTTCGTGACACAGTTTTCCAAACGCAATTTCCAGTGAGGTATTTGGGTCGCACATCTATATTGTATAATGTTACATATACCACGGTGGACGGGGAGAACAATAGAAGTAGGCCGTGAATATAACGCGTATTCTGCCAGTCAAGCGGAACGCCTCCATATAATCTCACGGCGCCACAGTGGTGCCGTGAGGTCTACCAACACGGTGGAGAGCAAGCGGTGGGTGTGTGGGTGGTTGGGGAGGGGACGGGGGTTGGGTTGGGGTAGGATTGGGGTGGGGTGGGGCTATAGGGTGGGGATGGGGTGGGGTGGGGGTAGGGTTGGGGTGGGGTGGGAGATTTCGCCCTTCCGAAGTTCATGTATATATTTCTTATCAATCAGACTTTTTTTCATGGAATGTCACGCATATCCAAAACCTTATACTGTATGTGCAATGTCCGTGTACATCACTGTAAAATCACTGTAAAAACGTATTTCAAATATAGACAAAAATAAAAGAAATGGGGAGTTTGAGGGCTTTAGATCAAAATACAGTTTAGAAATCATAATTATAATGATAAAGAAAGGGCTATGTCTGTACATAAATGTTTGTATCTGCGGACACAAACCCCCCAAACGGCTCATTATTTGCGTGGATGGCTACACGTGTAACAATCACAGTGGGAAGGAACCCGTACATCCAAGGATGTAATATATCGTTGTGGAGGACCTCAGAGTGCATTATTGCTGCACTGCCATATAAATATATTAAGCCCGTATTCCACATACCGATTTTGATGCTGCCGATTTTGCATTTGGTCGATTTTTTCTCAGAATATGACATGAAACATGACATCATATATATCATTTGAAAGAGAATTGTAAGACCTTTCTAATGATGTATAACATATCTATATTTGACTTTTATTTCTGCTACCGATTTTTAAAATCGGCAGCAAAATCGTTATGTGGAATACGGCCTTTATAGTACAGTCATGTAACAGTAATATAATTTATTCTGAAAAAGAAAATTAGAAAATCAGTAATAATAAGAAAGAAAACAAAATGTCATAAAAATTTAGAAGAAACCTGTTCTTGTCCTGAAGTTTAGACTCTTGTCTCTTATAAAAATCATTGAATCAAGGAAAGCAGGCATAATATGAACAATAATAAACCTAAAATTTCCTTTACCTTATGATCGACCTTCACTGTCTGACCACCCATGGAGTAATAAAGAAACCCTGTGAGGACAACCTTTATATAGTCCCAGGCCGAGGGTGAAATGAACAACCTATGGTTAGCCAATCAGCATACCAGTATATTCCAGACAAACAACAATTTAAGAACCCCAGACCCGTGGTATATGCCAGATATAGCCCTCGTCTGTGTCTGCACTTGATATAATCACTCGGCTACCGCCTCGTGAATATATCGCGTACAGCCACAGACTCGTGCTATATCTACCACATAAAAGCGGAACCTAACGCGTTTACAAACCGAATTAGTTAACGAGAATAAAGGAAAGTACATGAATGATACATGTCACAAGAATAGACAATAAGTAAACAAGAAACGCCGTATTGGACATGAAGTCCGGGCAGGAAATGGGTGGTTTATTTCAAAGCAGGGGAAGACGAAAGAAAACTAGGTCGTGCACCGTTACGACATCAAGATAGATCAAGGGCGTCTCTATAGGACTTCAAGTTCAAGGAGAGTAGGGTTACCAAGGCTAAGTTGCCAGTTTCAGGACATGTGTAAAGTATGTTTTCCCCTTCATGGCAGGGGCGGGTACAGGATTTTGGAAAGGGGTTGGGGGGGGGGGGGTGGATCCGCATAAAGGCAAAGTACTAAAACCTTGTGCATTATGTGCATACACACAACTTATTTTTCTCTTTGGCAACACTGTAAAAAGTTATTGCTTTTTTACAAATATTTTGTAATTTTGGTTACAAATTCACTGTAAATGCAACATAGATTTAGTACTTTTACTGCAAATATACAGTTGTCTGTAAAATTACAGTAAACTTTGTTGGCAGCAACATGCAGCACTTTTTACAGTGAAGTTTAAACCCCCACCAAAAAGGGGGGAGGGGAGGTCAGGACCCCCTGGAACCCTCCCACCTGGATCCTTCCCTGACATCGGTAGGTTAAATACCTAGGGGCGGATACAGGATTTCCAAAGGGGATGAGGAGTACAAAATGGGGGCACATTCGCGCAAATATGCGGGGCATTCCCCCTCTCTTTACAAAGTTTAGAGGCCCAACAAAAAAAGAGGCCGTTAGAAACCTCCTCCCCATGGACCCGCAACTGGTGCCTACCAGAAAGGAGAGTAAATACAGGATTTATGAAAGGGGGTGTCAGCATATAGGCTAACGGCATGTATTCAAGTGCACATGTTTGTAGTTGGGGATCCACCAAAGAAAAAAAAAAAGAAAAAAAAAGGGGGGGTGTAGGGTCAGGACCCCTTGAATCCTCCTGGATCCGGCCCTGGGTAAAGAGTGGGTTAGGACTCCCAAAGTAACACCCCCTCTTTAAGCTATCCCCTCCTTAAAGTATCCATTCTTTAAACTAGTATCCCCTCCTTAAACTATCCCCTCTTTAAACTATCGCCTCCTTAAACTATCCCCTCCTTACTTAGCCGCCCCTGGAGACTCAAGGACGGCGGTAAGTTAGATAGAAGTGGGCGTACCTGTACACTTATAGCGGTTGGGGCAGGGGGATGAGGAGGGGGATAAGGTGGTGGTTGGGGAGGCGTGGAGAAGGGGGTAGAGAGGGGAGACAGGAGTGGAGCTTTCAGGCCTGACAAGCCCCGCACTCAGCTGAAGTGGGCCTCCCTCCCCAGCCGGGGATCAGGTTCAGCCTGTCGCACATCCTCGGTTAGTGCCCAGAAGTAAACGTTTAGCTGACTGATTAGCAGTATGGTATGGCCACACAACGCTGAGTACCCGGATGAGGCGGGTTCGACTATACCTCCCCGGCTAACGCCGCATCACCAACAGTCTCCTCTTTGCTAATTAGGATTTATACGTCGCCAGTATCTGCCCGGCGAACAGTATCGGAGAAATAAGCGCCCACCAAACCGCCTCGTTCTGGGCCTTATAGCGTCCTGCTGTCACATGGGGTGCGGGAGGGACGCTGGGGGGACACGGGGAATCACCCGGATGTTGTTATTGTGGCCCCTAACGGCGACGTTTACGGCCGGTGGGTGGGATTCCACCCCTAAGGGGCGGGGGAGGGAAGAGGTATAGCGGCGATTGGGCGCTGATTTCTCCCTCTTCCATAAACGCCATTCTCAGGCCACCCATCTACCACCCCACTGTCTCCAAGATCGCCAGTTACCCCTATAGAAAGTTCATATTTGCTCATACCCACCATGCTATATAATAACATTAGTAATTCAATTTTCCACTCTTTTATTTTGAAATTACAGTTAGTGGAAGCCAATGTAATGTTTGGCAGTTTTGTTGTGAAAGATTTATCACAATTACAAATAAATACCACATTATGAAAGTATACTCTTTATGATTCCGAAGGAAATTGGTTTACACTGCTGTACATCATTTACTTCAACTTACAGAACAAAATGAACCTATTAACATTCTCCGATGTTTTTCGCCGACTCTATAGGATATTTAGATGTAGAATAGACATATATTATTTATTATGTAAAGGTGCGCTTAAAGGAAAACGTGTTCTGTTATTAATGGGTATACACACTACCGGGCATCTACCTTTCCTTCACTGTGTAAATTACCCCTAGGCCTGTACATAAATACAGATGTACAGACACCTTAATATCAAATAATCTATTTATAAATACTTAAGATGAGGAAATGTAAGAACTTCCTTCTAAATACGGACAAGGACTGACAAAAAGAAACTATGACTCGGGGGCGGGTACAGGATTTTTTTTTTTTTTTTAAACGGGGAGGGAGGGGGGTAGGAAGTCAAGAAAAAGGCTAAGTATGTATAACCGCGTGTATTTGCAGGTACACGTGCAACGTTTTTCACTCTTTTTGAAGTTAAGGGGTCCGACAAAAGGGTAGGAGGAGGGGTCAGGACCCCGTGGACCTCTCCCCCTTCATCCGCCCATGTGACTAGTACAGAAAAACGAAGGAAAGAGACCTTAGCAAGCAAATAATTATATGAATACCTAGGGAACACTTAGAAATGAAGCAAGAAGCAAGATCATGACAACTACGCTCCAACCTTATATGGCAGTAGTCATATTGGAGTGTATGTGCTACGCGGATATCAACACTGCGCATATACCTTGTTACCGCCCTAATATGTTTTCCGCCCCCTACCTCCCCCTCCCGGCGGCTCCGGGTAATCGTCTTACCCCCTCAGCGTCCCCGCCACACTGATAGAATCAACCAATCAGGAAGCGCGACGCATCTAGAGGAACGCCGACGATACTACCGGAACCGGAAGGTCGCGCCTCAGGCCGGAAGTCACGTGGGAGGTGTCAAGTGGCGCGCGCAGGTCGGGGCGCCGCCTGGTGGTCATGTGCAATGCAAAATGGCGGGAAAAAGACGACCAAATGTCGTCAGGTGAAGGTGTTTCCCTGATGACCTTGGAGATGACCTCTGTGTTACCCCTGGCGGTGACCTTAGTAACCAGATCTCTGCTGGTTCGTTGTTAGGCAGCATGGGTAGAATTATGGGAGATTGTGTGCTACCAATGACAGGACACACTGCTAAAGTGACACTGACTCTGTGATATATTCTAAACACATGATTTCACAACATAAGATAATCTGTACGCTGAAAAAGAACAATTCAATGAACAGGTTAGGTTTTGGCAGAATCTTATAGGAGAAATGTCAACTGTTCGTACAAATACCTTTGTTACATGGCCTTAAGAGGTGATTTTCGAAGAATGGTTCTCCCATCCTAAACTTAGAACCCAGAACACCATAAAGCCCTGGCCAAACGGACCACGCAAATGGCCTGTAATCCATAGCCCGATTGACTTGAGTTTGTCCGGGTCCTAGGGTGAGTCAGTTTAGGTTAAATTGGTAAGTGTTTGCAAGGCTTTATCATAGCACGTCGATGAAGTATACATAAGGAATGTACAACGTTGATGGAGGTTCCTTATGTTAACATGGCGAATTAAATAATAATACTATGCACATGATAACATTTTTTTTTTTTAATGTTTCCATGATTACACAATAATCATGTACATAGATATTATTACTATTTACGTGATGGTGAGTATTTGGAAAATGCATCATACATAATATCGCTAACATAGCTCACACAACATCGCTTGTATAGGCAGATGTAGGCCTATACTACATGCATACACTACCATTTCTATATACTACTTACACCAATTTTTGTCGCGTAGCCAATTAAGTTGATTCTTGTATTGCCGCGTACATAGTGAAGCTTGTATATAAGACCTCACACGTCATCTTCAGGACATGCAAAATATGTTTGAAAAAGGACGTTTAGAAAGTGGATATGATTGGCAAGCCCTCTTACTTTTAGATAATACAGTTGTTGGACCCCTCCAGAATAGAAGGTGACTGCTCCTAAGGATTTGAGGGAATATATCACAGATGTGCAAAACGTAGGCCTATAGTTTAGTTTTCATTTGAATAAGAGGAAAATAGTCAACCAAGAGGATTTTAGTGGCCAAGTCCATGTATACCTTTACCTCGTTCCCTGTGAGACACTCCTTCCACTGCTGTGTCCGGTCCGCACGTCTCGTGGTAAAGCGAGTGTCGCATCTCGGAAGAGACAGTCGCTATTACGTCGCAAACACAATTCATCTTGACATTACAAGCTACGCCCGCGTCCAAGTGGATTTCTTTCCCGCGGCAGACACGGACGGTTCTAGCCCTCCTTCGCCAGTTTTATCGTTAATGCAATTTTGAATGAACGGCCCAAAAAGGGTGTAATGCTACACCGGCTAAACCTTGTGCGTTACAAGGCGGGGTCCTTTAGCTTCCGGTTGTATTAGCGCTGTGCTTGGAGAGTGACAAGCGGATAACGTCTCCTTAATTACTCCTTAATGGATTAAGTAAGACGCCAAACCCTAGCGGCCGAGCGGCTGAAATACCTCCCCAATGAAAATGACACAAACATAGAGTGTATTTTCTCTTATTTATTAAAAAAAAACACTTAAAAACAACGTCATTCATTTTTCATTGTCCCTGGTGGTCCCCAAAGATGGTAAAAAAACTCAGAGCATGTACTTTTCACTTTTCTGAATAAAAATGTCTGTGATGATATTTTTCATTTTATTTTCGTAATTATCCACGTCGCTCCTAAAGAATGGTGACAAACAAACATATGTATTTTTCACCTTTTTGAATATGAATGAACCAGTCTTTTTCTTTATGATTATCTTACTTTCATAATTGCCATTGTCCCCGGTGCCGTGCAAACAATAGACACGGAACCCCTGTAATATTTAATGGGAAAGTGGTGTCGCTTCTAAGTGGGAGAGGGGGGCCTGGACCAAGGGGTGGCTGAGCGGGCGAGGAGTGGAGACAAGATGAGATTTTAATCCCGAGAAGTCGGCGAGATTTGTTGACACCCAGGGAGAGCACCAGAGAACAATGGCCGCCTAACGCCGACTAATGACGTTTGGGAGCGCTGCAGTCCTACTTTTTGGCACTTTTTTGTTTCTTGTCACCGTTTCAATGCAAACAAAAAAACATAAGCTTATAAAATGTGAACGGAAAAACATAAGGATATTCAAAATGTATGGAAAAAAATAATCTTAAAACAAAAATAATCAAGAACAATGATTTCGTTCAAAAAGTTAGTTATTCTGACATGGTTACAATAATTGTACTGCATGATGACCATGACATACGTTATGGAAAATGCTCAATTATTGAATCTAATTTTAGAGGAGGATTTCAGCTTCATATGAGAAATTTTGAAAATATCAGAAAATGTATGTACAGCCCAAATATATAATCTTGCGTTTGGTACCTCAAGGCCTCTGGTTATGTGTAATGACAGTAAGGCATACCCAGCCAAGGATATGACGTTCTAATAACATCTCAGAAACGTTCTGGATTGATTTATTACATTGTAAGGTTGCAGAGACATTCTCTTGGTGATATTACCAATAACATCGCTAGAACCAACGTTTGTGATGTTACATTGTGACATTCGGATTACGTTCTTGTAACATTATTTATGAGGCTAATTTTGGGACTTCACCCAAGGGGCCTTCCATTAAGTATGTACGCACCAAGGGGGGGTGGGGGGGTCTGAGAATTTTGAAAATTTGCGTACATTGCTATACAAATCCAATGCGTATTTTTGCTTACGGGGGGTGGGGGGTCTAGAATTTTGGAAATTTTGCGTACATACTAAATGGAAGGCCCCCAATAGAAATGTCGCAATAACATTCTGTTTAGGTTAAGTTGACGCCTAATCAGATAAGATAGTCACAGTAACAACCTGTTTAGGTAATGTTAAGACCTGATCTAATCCCACACTGTCATTGCATATGGAAACGGAATTTATCGCATACAGATTTGGTTAGACAAAAATGTTAAGCTCGACAATAGTGTCCGTTATCTGTGCCGAATTATGAATGACATGCTCTTTGTCTCTGATGCCACCGATATGTCTGAAGGTTCAGTCTCAAAGTAATCCACCAAAAGAGGGATACAATATGCGTTACCATTAGGGTTGTTTAATGTAACTGTAGAAGCGGAACATTACCACTGATCCTTGCATGAAAGGAAAGTATCATTGCATGCATGTTTTATAGAGTAATATATATAGGTGGCTACTTTGTTTGTCACAAAACTAGTACGTATACCATTATAGATCTGTCACTGACGTAATGAGATGTCATATCAAAGCAGCAGACATTCTTTTACTTTTCTCTTTTTTGGAAAGAATGTTGGGGGAGGGAGGGGATAATACCCAGCCGGAGGTGTGAAGTTATAATAAAGTTGCAGTAACGTTCTATTTGGTTCTGGTTTGGTTCTTATTACGTTCTTCTGATGACTCCCAATTACATTGCTGTGACCTACTGCTGCGACATTGCCCTGCGACATTATTATAACATTCTTGTTATGCTCTTTGACCTAAACAGAATTCTCTTATAACGTTCTGTTTTGGTTTCATCCAAACCTCACCAAAAGATAATGTTATGATTACATTCTTAATTGGTGAGGTTTCAACCTCACCATCAATAACATTATTGTTATGTGCCATCTTAGTAAGTAACAAACTGACTAAAAAACTATGGTTGCAGAACATTTCTGTTACATCACAATCTGGCTGGGTATAGCTCACGCTCGTTTTACTATGCAGTGTCAGTGGAAGACATTGGCTTATCTAGCATATATATATATATCGAATAAGTTTTATTCTTATATGCTGTGAATTTGTACAATATATAATCTGATGAAAGTTAAATGGGGTGCTGACCAAAAAACATTCACGAAAATTATGAAAATTTGCTATCGTGGGTTTTATAGTGCCCACGAAATTCCGTGGACTTTTTCTTTCAATTGTTTTCAATTTTCCTTTATAAGACTGTTCCAGTGTCATTCTAGCACACATTGAAAGGTATTATATGGGAATACACATACATTTGGAATGATTTTAGCATGGATTTTCTATGAACTTTCACGTCCAGAAATTCCGTCGACTTCTTTGGGCAGAATCTTCTCTTCGCGGCCCTTAAATCATCCCCACAAAACTTCGTGTATGTTTTTTGGCATCCCAGCTGATGTCACATGAAAATAAAGACTCGTCCAACAATCATAATGATCTGTAATACATTTTCTTTATTTACAGCACTGGTATTGGTTAACACCAGAAGTCATCAAGCACAGTTATTGCCCTCCATCTTAGACCATGTGGGAGTTATAACATCGGCAACTCACACTTTACAATATACACACCAAATATCGAAAGGGTTGGCTCTCTTTCCCAATCATCGTATCTGTACATGTTCACTTTCAATCGCTTTTGTTTTGACGCTTTCTTGAATCAACTTGTGAAGGTACCTCAATAAATATGTACTACAAAAATATATCACAACGAAGACCACACACTTCCACTTTCAGTTGATATGGCGTTGAAAGGATAGGGAGTTTCATAACTCGTACATTTTGTATTGCCTTTGGATTTATTGCAATATGGGATTCGCATGAGATAAGCGGGTATTGCAGGTTCAGTGGGAAAGGTGTACGAGGTTTGTCTGTTGCGTAGGGCGACTTGGCAGGTATATAGCGAGAGGGATCCCAGGTTCCACACTAATTCAGTCATGGATTATGTACATACTTGCTATAAGTAATGTTAAAAAGGTAAAATACTGTTTGTTTGATTTGCCTGCATGTTTGGATAGTAAAAAAAACTAACTTATATCTATGACTTCTTCAAAAACCATGTGACTACTACATATTCGCCATCTGTATGAAGCAATATTTCGCCCACATTGGCAGTTAGCATGCATACAGAAAAAAAGTGTTTGGCGTTTATTGAGGACATATATATGGACTTTAACATACACCGACGTATGGGCATATATTTCACACCATGTCATGGGAAGTAGAAAATTCTCATGTCTGCAATACGAAGCAGGGGCGTATCCAGGCCTAAAATGTGAGGGGGGTTCCAAACAAATCAGAGGGTTCCACACAAAAACAAGGGGGTTCCATCTCGAAATTTTTTATATTTCCAGTTTCATAATATAGACTTAGGAATATCTGAAGGGTATCCAGACATCCTCTGAAGCCCCCTTGAACTAGGTTATTTGTCAAGGGGTCCTCAATTCTTAGCATTATTTCCCATTTTATAGGCCCCTATACAGTGTCCCGTTAAGTTTGGGTCGTGAGTATTCCTGCGAAATTAGATCAACCGACAAGAACTGAACATGGCGAAAATAACCTTCACGTCTTACGGTCGAAAAAGAGAGATAAAAGACCAATATTTACCCACCCAACTTCCCGAAAGTGTAATCCCCCAAAACAAGGTACCTTTTTGTGACCACTGGTTTTACTTGGGGACGACGTCACTCTTCTGGGACACTTTTTTCGTAAATGACATTGCACCTTGCAGTGACAGATCCAGAAAGTTGTTTAAAAGGGGGTAGGGGGGTTACGCCCTAATGTATATAACAATTTGAGGCGCCCCATCTGGGGGCTAGAATTTTACATTAGATCATTAAATCTAAGTTTGGCAAAAAAAAAATAGGGGAGGCGCCCACTTCTAAATCCGTCACTGTCTTGTGATTAAGAGATGATAATAGTTAGAATATCGATTCACATGATGTTAAGACGCTGGCCTGGGATAGGGTGACCTATCATACAATAGTAATATCAGTAACAGTCGATGCTATAATACATTATACAGTCAACACTACAGAGTCTATGGAGCCTACCACCCCTACGTGGTTCGCGTTATTCGCGTCAGGGTATGGCCATGCGGACATGCCAGCTGCGCGGGGTCCATGTCAAAGTACACGGGCACGTTACGGGGGATAACATTAGGCTTGTCGTCGCCTGCAGACGTGGGACTTTCGTACCCGCTCTCCCCGCTCCGCCCACCCATTAAGTTCCCCCCGCCGCCCCCTTCCCTTAAAGTGGTCATGTTGGTGCAGTTCTCCAGCTTGCACGTCTCCTTGTTGCCGTAGGTGGAGTAGTCGCTGTTTAACAGTTTGCACGTGTGCAGGTGGCCGTGGGGGGCGGGGTCTCCGCAGATGACGGGCGCCTGCACGTCCCACACGTGCGTGTACTCGCTGACGTCGGACCCAATCAGCTTCTCCTGACGTAACATTGCGGGGTAGCTCGTCTGCGCCATGGACGCCGCCATGTGAGCCTCGTTCTGGCCGCACGTATCCTCGATGCTGCACGGCGGCGTTGGGTGGTGGTCGCGGTTTCTGGAACGGGAAAATTAAACAGAAATAAGAAATACGTCCATTTATTTCTTTAAGAAAAAACTATGATAACCGAGGCGGTACGTGATGATTTTGATTTTGATTTTATGACGCACATGAGAAATGAGTTCAAAAGTATCGGAACAACACTCTTGTTCAATAACATTTACTTTTCCCTAAAAAAGGAAGGGTGCACACCCCTCTGAATCCGCAACACTCGATTCTTCAGATTTATTTATTATAACTATGGGGTCTAGGGGTACCGCCAGATGTCTTTCTCATTGCTGCGCATGCAAGGGATATGTAAGTAGTATATAGAAAGTATAGAAAGGCTACAATTTCAATTAAAACCTTTGAAGGATACTCAATAGAAGTTTACATACTTGACAAGTATTATATGTTTTTGATTTCAGGAATAGGCCCTATACGATGTTTATTACATTAAATCCTATTGGTAATTAGAAAATGAAGTTTTCCAATAGCTCAATGCTTATTTTGGGGGTTGGAGTATAACTTTAGCTCTTACTACTCTGGGCAAGCAGTGACATAACAGGGATATTCTGTGACGATAAATCTTTGACAGTTACGCTATCTTAAGAGTGTTCTAATAATGTGATAAAGTTGAGAGCTTACTAATATAAAATTTTATAACAATGTTATTTGTACATGAGAAACATAAGAAAAATGCAATGTCACCAGGGAATAGATGTTATTTGTCAAGCTAATAAGTGACCTATCTTATTCGCCAGCGAATAGTGTGAAATTATTTGACCTGTAGAAACCAGCCTTTAATAATCACCCGCATGGCCGCAGAGCGGTGCATATTGTGGGGAGGGCGTATTGACAGGCCGTACGCACCGTTGCACGTTGACAGTATTTTCCAAATAATTTGATGTTTGTTTGGGTGATAAAATAAAGAAGAACCCTCGGGGACGTCCTCGAGTGGCTGTATGACCCATGGAGATTGCACAAACCTTGGGCTTCACCCTCAGTTTGCAACGTTCCCCTATGGGTCGAACAGTCACCATCGCCTGCCCCTGTGCTTCTTCTTATTATATTACTATTTGTGAAAAAAGAGACTTGTATATCTATTTGTGTACTGACCTTTTCCTCCACATGAGGGCGATGGTGAGGAGACTGGTGCCGACCAGCAGGCCGATGACCACCCCGATAATGATGGCGAACACTATCCAGGCTGAAAGACACGCCGGATACCAGCCAGGGTTAGACACACTCAGGGGGTATATAAGGGGGACCAGGGACGTTAAGGTTCTATTACACTAGATGACTTTGAGCTGAGATATCAGAGCAATATGATGTTATCACAGAATATTCACACTTACAAGAATGATATAATTGAAGGAAAGTGGCAATTTGGAGTATTT
This sequence comes from Lepidonotus clava, assembly GCA_936440205.1. Classification (NCBI taxonomy): domain Eukaryota; kingdom Metazoa; phylum Annelida; class Polychaeta; order Phyllodocida; family Polynoidae; genus Lepidonotus; species Lepidonotus clava. The sequence continues at coordinate 34,678,636 of OW387144.1, read as the reverse complement.
TACAAATGGCTAAAGGAGAATTTTCATCTCTAATATGTGCAGTTTCTCTTCAACATTGACACATCGCAGCTCATGTTGTATAGTGAAAAAGAGCCTTTACTGTACAGACCCCGAATTAGGGGGTATACTCCAATATGGGGATTCTACTGATTTTTGTGACGGAATGCTTTATGGAAAACTGATTAAGATTAAGAAGTCGTGTCAGTAGACACTTTATTGATAATATATTGGTTTGCATTACGACCTCATGATCCCTATTCCGTCCCTCTATTATGTTTCCCACTATTTGACCTTTACTTGCAACTTTAGAAATTATCATTAGGGATATAGGCTAGCAATAGGCAAGGTATACATAGGCCTATATGTATTTATATATATATATATGAAGATTTATATATATATATATATATATGAAGATTGTTTCTAAAATGGTGTGTAGCATGGAGGGCTTCCTATCATATTTCCAATTGAAACTAAGTAATTTACAAATTCACAAAGAACAAAAATACAAATTTCCGGTGGTCAAATGCCTCATGGAATTCAGGCCTAACTTGTTAAGACACTAGCACACATGCAGTCGGCTTCCATCCAGGGGAGGAGGGTGGGCCTACAGGGTACAGACATACCTCTATGGAAGGATGCGTTACCTCCAAAGACTTTCTCTGACGTCCACGTCTTGTCTGAAACCAGAAAAAGAAAATTCAAGTTATAAAACTTACAACTTACTTAGCGATAAGATTTCAGGGGTAACACAAAACAATCTTCAAAGATGGCAACCGGGGCCTATCTTTAATTACAAAAAGCGTCAGGATTTATAAAGTGGGTATTTGTAGCAAATACTATACCGACACTATATTATCAATGCGAAAGAAAACAGTACGATGATTCTCCCTACCACAGATAGCTGATTTTCTACATTTTAGTTACCTGTAGGCTAATTTGGCCTAATTTTGTCGACAAAAGCACAGAGAAATCTATAGAAAAAATATACATTTTTGTTATAATTTTTCTACAATGAATGAATTTTCAAATCACCTTTTGAAATGGGAAACATATACATACACAAAATGAAAAACAGTCATGAATAGTTTTCTATAATATTGAATGAAAAATAATGCCATCATTAGTGAAAATTTCTATGCTTTAGTACTGACGTTTGTCGACACATTTCCCATGATGCACCTTGATCTAGGCTAGTCTGCAGGTCAAAAAAGTAAAATATGCTGTCCTTGGTAGGTAGAATTAATTTCACAATACTAGAAGACTATTTTTCTAGAATGAAGCAGTGCAGCGCACCACGTTTTGAATGTGATGTAAATATCGCGTTCCCCAAGAACTAATCAATATAAACCAAATGAAAATATTTTAAATCAAAGACTTTTAGATTGGATGTTTTGTCTCCTGAAAAAGCTAATAATTACCCTATTTCTTGACACCTCCTTGCCGACGAAGAAATCAAACACTTTAAAGGACACCCATAAATGACGTTTTTTGGTCGTCATTAATTTCACAGCCTTGGCTGTCATGACATCGTAAAAAGAGGGCCGGTTCAAAGTCAGTGGTGTAAAATACAGAATAACCAAACTGGGAACCTTCCTTAAACTTCTTTTGATTGTAAGAAAAAAAGACTATATTTCTTTAAAATATAGGTTATCAACTTGCAAGTCACTTGTTAATGAACATGTATAAAAATGACAGAAAAGTGGTCCACCTTCAAGCGAGTAACGTTTAAAAAAACTAAATGACAACTCTTTCAAGCTAATTCCAGAAATAATGTTTTCAGCATTTCGAACAGCCAAGCGCATGCCTTGCCTTCCCCCAGGGTCAAGTTGACCGCTTTTATGTAGCATTTACAACTATCCGCACCTCCCCAGTAAAGACACACATGTTAAATACATTTTAAAGGGGCCCTGGTATGGATTCTGTTTGATACACTTTCCAACATTTATCCAACACACACATTATACCACCCCGTGGGGGTACCGGGGTGGGGCTTCTGCTCCTGGGAAGAATATATAGCTTCCCCAGTAGCCCCTGCTGATTGTAAAAGGCAATAATAGGGGGGACCCAACAATGACAAAGTGGTTCATTGGGTTTGATTCCGGGTTTGTGTCTGCATTCATTAAGGGATGAGGTACAGCAAAAATGATTTCCAGGTTTTAATCCCCTGCTGTTTGCCCACCCTGTCACCTTCATCTCATAGATACAATTACCAAAGACAGAATTTATCACAACTTGTTTTTGCCATGAAAATGACCCTGGCTGTCAATACGGCATAAAACAACCAACACTCACTCACTCACACATTATAAAACCCATCTGTGGTACAGTTGCCTACTTTTGTGCTACTTTTGGCGTAAAATGTAAACAAGTGTAAGCTTATTTTATGTCTGATGAAATAAAAGAGTTTGAAAAAAAATTATACAACAAACACAGATAAATAAACCCACCTGTGGTACAGTTGCCCACTTTTATACAACAAACCCAGGTAAATAAACCCACCTGTGGTACAGTTGCCCATCTCGCCGATCCACCTGTCCTCCCAGCAGGTAAGGAACCACGTCTCGTTGGTCTCGTTACACCGGATGAACAGGTGGTTCCCCACATACAGATTAACTAACCAACCTATTTATTGTATAGTTGTCCATTTTTATACAACAAACCCAGGTAAATAAACCCACCTGTGGTACAGTTGCCCATCTCGCCGATCCACCTGTCCTCCCGGCAGGTAAGGAACCACGTCTCGTTGGTCTCGTTACACCGGATGAACAGGTGGTCCCCCCGCCGGTTCATCCACGTGTCACCAGACGGCTCCAGGTCCGGGCAGCCCGTCGCTGGAAAAAAAGGACAAATTGTGAATTTTGGTGTCGTTTTTCAAGGTAATTAGACAGGGGCATACCCAGTCCAAAATCTGAGGGGGTTCGAGGTAAATCCGAGGGGGTTCAATGCATTACTGTTGGGGTTCTGACTAGTTATTTTGATAAAAAGATTTCCTATATTTATTCTTTCTTATAAAAATTTTGAGAAATCTGAGGGGGTTCGAGACACCCTCAGAACCCCCCCCCCCCCCCCGAGTACGCCACTGTTAGGCAATGAAGGCCATATTCTATTGTACGATGTATGGCACAATATTTGTGGATATCCCAAAAAAGCAAAAGATCAGCAGTCAGTTACGATGTTTGGCATGTGTCAAACATCGTGAGGTGTTATATACTTGAAAAATATAAACCCAAAAAAACAAACTCGTGAGCCAGAGATTGTTTCATGTTCGTAAATATGAGGAGCACTACTCCTGATCTTTCAGAGGTGAAATGACAATAAAAAAAACGAATAAAAAAAGGACACAGACAATCATTTAGAAACTGCAGACTGGTACATCTGTAACAATCAGGAAGAGCAATAGTGCCGCAAAATGGACGTAGATGTTAGTCATTCTCCAGCAAATACTCAATTCTGGAATCGATATTCATTAAGTAATCTCACAGTAGATTCAGATAATAGAGGTAACCAGTTGTTAGTGTGTTGCAAGGACAATAAAGAGTTCTTATCAACTAATTGATCTCAATGTTATCCTTTTCCTGATGCGGATTTACAGTGCTCACAAAGAAAGCCCTTCCATAAATCATAGCTAGGTTTAAAGTTTCTTAAGTAGTAAGCATAATTACTAGATGAAACAGATGTTTCGCAATTCCATTGCCGGTTTAACTTGAAGAACAATATTATATTTTTGCTGCTTGCATTCATAACATTCAGTCATAGCTGGGTTAAATAGTTGCTTAAATTGCAAACATATCGTAAACAGATGTTTCCTTAGTCCACTGCTGATTGAACTGAAGGAATAATTTCTTTGCCTCACAATTATCAATATGCACAGCTGTAGTCTGCCTTTTGTATCAGTATTGAATCATCATGTTAATTAGTCCAATTCACTCTCTATACATTGCAAGAGACATAACAGAGACAGCGACAGATATGTGCAGTCAATTCAAATTCAATGTATACAGAAAATAAATGCTCTATTGCTTTGCTTGATACACGACTTAAACAGCTTATATTCATTCTCCGTTTTTATCGGTGAGTTTACAAGACATCTGTTTGTAATTAGTCTGTTCCTTCCTCACATAAAGATGGAGCGTCGGTTTTATTCAGGGAGTATTTCCGAAGGAATCAGAAGGGAAAATATTAGCAATATTCATGATGACCTTTCAATGGGATTCAAGAGGCAGGTGGAGTTGCAATAAGCCGATGGGTTTGTACCTAATGAAGTGATTATCTCTAATTACGGTGAATACTACTGTGTGTATGTCAGGTGAACCAGCTTCTTTTAGCGGAAAGTGCTTCATCAAACCACTGGATCTAAAGTCAAAACGTAAGTGCGTGTATCACAATCACTCACTGAGGTTCCTTTATCCAATTAAGGCCGTATTCCATATACCGAAATTACATATGCGTGTTGTCGAACATCAGCATCCCTGTGGTTATGTTCGATATTTGCATCACCCTTGCTCCGCAAAAAAAGTGAGGCCAAAAGAACTGGGGGCCTTCCATTTACTACATGTATACGCCACTTTAAAAAAAAATCGGATCCCCCTAGGCCTCCTTCATGCGTACATACTTAATGGATTGCCCCTTACCATTATCGGCTGCCAATATATAATCAGCAAGAAATGTTAACTGCGATGTTGTTAAATTCTCCTGCTGGTACTTGTTATTGCCATTTTGGGACTTCCATTAAGCATGTACGCATCAAGAGGGAGGGCGGAGTCTTTTGTACAAATCCGATGCGTACTTTTTACCGAGGGAGATGGGGCTGAGATCTCCCATCCCCTTTTGGTGGACCCCTCAGCTACAAAAATAGGGGGAAATGCTGCATGCCTATGCGGTTTTAGTACATAGCTTTTTTGCTGACCCCCCTCCCCCCTTTTGAAATATAATTTCAAACATGGGGGGAAGCGTCACAAATAGGTCTTACTCTGAGTGTGGCTTCATCTAGACTCCTAGGCCGATAAAGCATCAGTCAGCAATTTAACAGCCTAATAATTCACGAATAACAGCTTCCGCTCAAGGCAGTTTCAGTATAATTGGGAGCAATCTGAGGCAGCCACGTCTGCGCTGAAATGTGGGATGCTCAGGGATGAACTTTTTTCTTCTTTTTTTTTTTCAAAAAAAGATAATTCGTAGGATTTGCACGACTTTGTAGGGGTCCTTTCGAATCTCGTAAATCTCACTCTCAGCTTATTAAGGGCGGGTGGGGCCAACCATACAAGGCCGCATACGTCATTATAAATCGGCCGCCTGTATTGAGACGTTCGCACCTTAAGACGGTGGTTCGTCAAAAGGCCGGCAGAGGGCTCTCCCCGAGGTGAGGCCTGAAATCTCGGAGATAGGGCGAGTTCTCGCGGGGAGATGACGTAGTGAGCGATAAATCAGCAGTTGTGCTGGGTCCGGGCGTGAGATACTGGCTGAGTAGGACATGCCGGGAGGGGTTGTAAAACCGGCTTGTGACCAGCGGCCACAAACCGTTACCCGCTACAACGATACACCTCACACCCTACTATGGGGGGACTTTAAGGGGATGGTTCTAGTCTGCTGATTCTTCAAGTCACGTCAAGGTTTATAACTGGATAGTAAAGGCCGTATTCCACATATCGAAAGTACGTGCTGCTCATATTGAGCATGTCCATGGAAACATTCTATATCGGGACCATCAAACCATGTTTGCTGCAAAAAAACAAACAATATTGACTGCCGAAAGTGCAATATTGGCAACCTGTACAAATCGGTTGGTAAAATCAACTGGCAATGCTGCCAATTATAAATCAGCACTGCCAAAATGATAGCAACTGCAAATCAGTAGTAAACTTTCAATGTGTGGAATACAGCATTAAACCAATCAAGTGTATGGTACATTGGTGATTATGAGTTCTTTATATTCACTGGTACCCTCGAGCTTCTCGCCACTAGACGTTAGGACGAGGCGCAGGGACAGTCTCTTGACAAATTTTGCACTGGCTTGTACATGCAGTCTTATCTCAACCATGACATGTCTTCCCTAGCGGGATGCCGTAGGACCAAGTTTGTTATGAGGTCAGGAGACCAACAGGAAAGAAAGGATATGCACACATGGTGCCATTTCTCCCTTTGGAAATTCTGGACCTACTCCTGGTTCGTTCATTCTCATGAGATCCTTTTATTTTTAAATTAATCTCTCAACATGCTTACAATCTTTGAAAAACAAATGCCTAGTCCATTTCAAATAAAGAAAATACAACCCTATATTTTCTTCTGATGTATATTATTGAGGTGCTAGACTAGGTATAACCTATGGTAACGGCGCTGGCCTAGTCGGGAGACGTATGGTATTAAGGGCGAGGTAATGGAGGGAAGATGTGAGTGGGGATAGGCCTGTCTGTATAATACAGATAGTGCCTGGGGTGTTTGGGGCCTTAATAGTCACCACATGGCTTTTACACCGTCTGGTTTATGTAGGGGATGACCTTCAATTGACCTCTAATGGGGAGACGCTCACATCGACTGTACCCACGTCCGGAGCCCGTCCCCCTCCCAGCCCTCCTTCTCCTCCGTCCCCATAGTTACATCATACATAAGGATATATCCATATATCCTGGAGGGCTTCACACATGTGCAGAATGTAAGCATTGCGGTGTGATTTTGGAAGGATATTGACATAGGTCACATAATTGTTTATGTCATATGTATAAAACGGCTGGTCATATCTCCTTAGCCTAATTATGAGAAATATACCGGCAATAACATAGAGACAGCATACAGAAATAGAGCTAGGTCGTGTATGTGAAACCAAGGTTTATAATTTATTTGGTGCTAGAGGTATGACTGGATTGTATGTTTGGTCAGGGGAAGTACATAGTTTATCCATGCATCTAACCGATGAAGTTATGAATTTCCAGTCTGCCTATGCCCATGCACTGGTTCTATACTTAACACTAGTTTGCCGTTACTTACACAATTCTCCCTACCGTAGATTTACTGTATTTCAGGCACCTGCAGGTTAATTTTGATTGATTTTGTAGACAAAACTCAGGAAAAACTATAAAACAAATCTAAAAGAATTTGCTATGTATCTTTCTGAAATGAATGAAGGCTGAAGCCAACTTGCAATTGAGAAATATTGAATATGCACCTTTTTCAATAGAGTGGCGCCCTGTTAGCGGAATGGCCCAAACCAAGTAATTGTGATAAGGATTCCTATCCTATGGGAGCATAGGGAACAGGATGTCTATAGGAGTGGCAAGTACTATCTTCGTTGAAAAGGTGTACAGAGATACGGGATGGGAAAAGGTCAATGCTAGTTTTCCATCCTATAAAACTACCAGCTATGCCATGATCATTCACAATTCCTATACTTAAGCCTTGTGACTTGTCTACGCATTTCCGAGTATGCCCCTTGATTTAGGCTAGTCTGCGGGTCAACTACAATAAAATAAGCTATCCCTGGTGGGGAGAGTTTAGGTGTGTTCAGATGGGGGAGAGTATCCAGGGATGGATGCATCCTTTTCCTGCATTGAGATTTATACATGGTTTGGATGGACCAAAAAATGTTTTCTTATTGCAAGATGGTACAAGACAGTGCTTCCTAACTGAACACTTATAAATACGCACCTAAGGCCGACCTATATGGTTTATTTTGTATAAGGTAACAGCCAAGAATCGTGTAAGAGAGGAGATGGTTTAACACAACATCATCATTTATTTTACACCACTCTAGCAAACGTACAAGCATTGCGGGATAATAATATTGAATCAACACAATGCTGTGACAGCAACGATTTAGCGAATGTCTTTAAATTGAAATTCACATATGTAAAGTAATATTCTCTGCCATTGCTGCCTGTAGAATCTATAATGTTTCAGAAATAAAACAATCTGAAAAGAGTGCTTTTTACTGTTGAGTTGGGAAGGGAATCTTGCATTGTATTGTCATCAATAATACAATTACTAGACAATGTTGGTCTGTATACCAGTGTCTTCAAGGGTTAAGCATTATCTTAACCTTCAATGTGATTTGTCCTCAAAGGACACGACATTGTCTTTCATCGTCGGTAAGATATTTGACTACTGGTGGCTGTGATGGCAAAAAGACACAAATACCAGAGAAGAATCACATGAATAGAAAAATATATTATTGCCTCGCCAAGCCAGCGCAATTATTCTTAGGTAAAAGAGAGCACGTTTATCCCAAAGGGATTCTGAAAAAGTGGATTCATTTCCTAAGGTAGTCGTGGCAGCAGTATAGATAAGACAGGGCTATAAATTAGCCTGTTGGTATAGCGGGCTTAAGGTAAACAGGGGTGTGTTTTTGTTATGGCGCACTCATTTCCGCCTTTCATAATCCCAGATCCTTCTTTTAAGCGGCGTGGACTTGCCAATAGCTGTAGTAAACACATGTACATCATGAACATTATCTTACAAAGGTTATTTATGTCTACGAAGCTATTTCAGCCCCTTGAATCAGTATCGACGGTAGACAAAATCAATACTTATCCGCAACTTACGACCTGCTTCAATATGTTCCATAATATTTACCATGCAAAATCGCGTAAATTGACTTGATATTTGCATGAGTAGTGTACAAAAATGGACATTTGGTGGTTTTCGCATACATTACAAACGGTGTGCACGCAACGTCACTTGTATAGGTTTTGTTATCATCTTACTCACACTCCTGGTAAGTAGTATATGGAAATGGAAGTGTGTGTGTGTGTGTGTGTGTGTGTGTGTGTGTGTGTGTGTGTGTGTGTGTGTGTGTGGTGTTTTTGTTTGTGTGTGTGTGTGTGTGTGTGTGTGTGTTTGTGTGTGTATGTATGTGTGTGTTTATGTGTTTGTGTGTGTGTGTGTGTGTGTATGTATGTGTGTGTGACCTCACTCATTTAAATGTTATGGTATGAATGACCAGAGTATAAGCCCTAGGATTTCGGAAACAGGGTTGTGGTGGTAAGCTTAATGACTAAACACTTAAATAGCACACCCGTGTGTATTTGCACGGTATTGCCCTCTATTGTCGTAGTGCACGTTTCCAGCATAATGGGTTATGGGTGATCAGGACCCCCTGGACCCCCTCCCCCCGCCCCGCCCCAGCTCCGCTCCTGATGTTCAACAGTTGTTATTATATAATGCATGCTACGTAACAATTGTCACTCATATAAGATAAATCATATCGGCAGTTTCCTTTCCATAAACATTTACACAAAAAGTATCATTCTATACAAAAAGTAAAAAAACAAACAAAAACAAACAACCTTTATAGTGGTCTGTCCAATAGGAAGACCATGTATATATATGATATTGGCAGTAAAATTGTTAAAAAGAAAAATAGTAGAATATAGCGGATGGTGTCACCACCAAAAATAAATAAAAATAGGGAGGAGTGGGTTTGCCCAGCACCCCTACCCCGTCCACCCCTCTAGCCCCACACTTGGCCATAAACTCCACCTGGTGCTAAGTGACAAATGTAAACTTTTTGCTGGATAGCATCCTTTTGTAGCATATCGTCTTAACCTTCTTCAGTTAAACCTTTAGGTGCCTTACCTTTGTACTTGATCATGAACCGTGGTCGTCGCGGGCTGCGGTGAACTATGACCTCCACATGCACCACGTGGTTCTCGGACTGGTAGATCTCCCTCTCGCGTTGTCTCACGTTACACACGTCGATCTTGGTGCGCTCCTGCCGCTCGTGAACCGACACCTGGGTAATGAACAAAGAAATTTCATGCTTCAATTTTTTCCTCCAATACAAACTGCTCCAGAAAACATTCATGCATCTAAAAAATGATGGAGAAAGTGTATAAAAGATGCGTGATGGGGTCGTGAATGAAAATGTCCATATAAAATTGCGTATATTCAAAATATTGAATCGTGGGCATAAGAGTCGGGAATTTTTTGTTGGTCGTCATACCTGCATGGAGCAGTCGGCAGAGGTCAGCCCTGTGTCCTCCAACACTCCCATATTATCGCCCATGCCGTCTATGGTGATGAGGTCGAAGGAGAAGAGGGTTAGAGCCACACTCTGCCCTGACCTGACCCGGATGGCCCAGCGACAGGTCAGCATGTCGGGCATCTCGTGCGTCACCCCTCCGGCGATGATACCCGTCGGGGACGTCAACGTCATCACGTCCTCTGAGTGACATGTGTGCATGCGCGCCGCGAACACTGAAATCAAAGATGAGTTGTTTTTTAAAGTTTATAATTTTACAATTAACTTTTGAAATCATGTATAGTTTTCATGATGTTAACCACAGTGCCGTTCTTACATGTTATTATACCTTAGGGTGATACAAGTTTAGTAGTTAAGAGTTTAACTCAGGGCGATACAAACCTGGGTGATAACCAGCCTTGTATCACACTGCAGTGTGATACAGAAACTTTTTATTTTTCTAAAATTCATGAAAAGATGAAATCATTAAGAATTAAAAAATCTAACATTTGCATTATATGCACAACGTTCCTAGCTACATTTTACTGCTTACTGTTTGTGGATTTGATGGATATCAAAAGAGTTATTATGAAAAAACATAAAAAATGTGCAGCACCACAGTCCCACCATCACTGATTGTTGTGCATCCTTCCTTGGGAACTCAGATCTAACAGAAAAGGTATAATAAATCCATAACCAACCTCGTAGGGAGTACTCGGGCGGTTATCACCCCTCGCCAGGACCCCGATATCAGCCCTCGGCCGGCCCTTTGGGCCCTAGCCTCGGGCTGATATTGGGGTCCCGGCTCGGGGTGATAACCACCCTCGTACTCCCTTCTTGGTTGGTTATATGTATTTATCACCTGCGCGACCGGCGAGCGAAGCATATTGTGTGTAGGGCGTATTGACTGGACATACGCACCACTGCATATTGTCAGTATTTTCTCAAGAATTTGAGAAATTTTTGGGAGAAAGAATAAAGGAGCACCTTAGGGGTCGTCCTTGGGTGGCTATACGACCCATAGGGATCATATGGACCTTGGGCTTTGCCCTTGGTGCGTGCACATGACTATCCCCTATGGGTCATACACTCCCCCATGGACGCGCCCCCTCCCCCCACGGTGCTTCTTCTTATAGTACGTTTTGCAAAACTTCAGCATTTCCCCAACATACGCTACCCCCCCCCCCCCCCCCCCCTCACCAGCGGTTACTGCTCTTATGGACGGACTATATTGGGGAACTGACCCTGTCATATAGGCCTATGTAGTGTTACGTATCGTCGAAGCGAGCTAAAAGATAATGTAGAAATAACAAGGCCGCCTATGACCCTAAGAAGTTATAAGAACTTAAAGAAGGTAAAGTTTAGAAAGAAGACTTAGAGATTGTGCACATGAACTTTGTCTGAGGAGTCCAATGGTCATACGGATATATTTCTCATTTCCCAAGAGCGACTGCATACGAAGGGACCACTATATATCCTTCCGTTTTGAATGTATGAAAATTATTGACGAAACTCAATCATTATGGTACTTGACTCTTTCAGACCATCACAATGTTAGACGCTGCTACATCTGCTAAACCTCTTAATAATCAATTGTAGTTTTTATGACAATGAGCCGATATTTTACAAGTAATACCTGATCGAAATGTAAGCCCATGCACTGAACCTCATTGAATTGCCTACTCGTCTTAAGTTTCTGCATCTCCCTCTCTAACTAAGCTTAAGCCACTAAGTTATGGGTTCACACCCAAGGAGCCACCAAGGTCAACAAGTCCTGCCCTCTGTCGGCGAAGTGGCGTACTAAAACGTTAATTGGGGTTGACCTTCAGAGGGGTGAGATGACCGTGGACTTGTCATGCAGATCTGGCGACAATTATTGGTTGATAAGGCGTGAAATACGGCCAAAAGACCGTGAAAATGGCCGAATAAAACAGAGATTGACAGCCTTAGTGCACGTGAACTCGGTTGGCACATCATCAGCCGTCCTGTCGTAAGTAGGGTTTTTGGTTGCTTTAGGGAGAGGTTATTTTCATGTTTCTCCACCTACCTTTGCCTTAGGATATTCACAAGAACATTCTTAAGTATGTTCCATTACAATGTTGTTAAAAATCATGAAAATTAAGAGTCGCTTCAAACTATAGATCCAGTCATAAAACTGGTAGTTCTGGTTTCTCTGATTGGCTGAATGGCAACCCTCAAGGATCATATACTCACCCTTAGCGCATTTGAATTTGATATCAAAATTGTCCACTTGCATGCGTGACAATCAAGACTATACTCTGGAAAGCCCCTTATAAGCCCGTTCCAGTTTTCACCAATGTTAAAGTTTACCATGAATATTTTCAAAGTTGCCTCTGTGCTTTTTCTATGAAGAGATTTGCATGGTACAAAATTATCAAAAGCAATTCGGTTGATTAACTGCTTCTTAAATTTGTAAGTTGCAGCTTTATATTGGATTCTTTCACATATGAACCAATGATAAACCCTGCCAATGTAACCTATAATGTCCAAACCAATTTTGCCCTGAAATACAGCATTTTGATTGGCTGGCAAACCTGGAAATTTGTCAATTGGTAAAATTTTATAAATCATAAGCTTTTATCAATACTTAAGGATACAGAATATATATATATAATTCTTACTTATTTCAGTAACTCTAACTCTAGGAGACAAAGATGTTTTATACATGAATTTTGTCCAACCCATATCCAACCCTGGAAATACCCGATGTGGAGTGGGCTTATACACTCACCCTGAGCGCATCTGAATTTGATATAATATTTTTCCATTTTGCATGGATTGGGCATAATTTGCACCCTTTTCCCACTAGGTGGCGCGCTCTGGAAAGCCCCCTATTCCACTCACCCTTAACGCATCTGAAGGTGGCCTGGAGGTAGGACTTGAAGTCCTTCTGGCAGGGCTGGGCCACGGCCTCCAGGGTGGCGATGAGGATCTTACACTTCTGTCTCCCGGAGCACTGGCTGTCCATGTAGTGGAGCACGTCCGAGTAGCAGCCTATGGTAAGTATATTACATAAACATTAGAAAATGCTCAAAAAATATTGAAGAACGTATTAGGAGAACTCCTTTCTATTGGGGCTCACAAATCTGGAATTGTTTACCATTAGATTTTAGGCTGGAAGAATCGATCATTTTTTTTAAACAAAAAATATTTAAATCATTGTCTGACAAGACGATGCGCTTAGAATTTCCTGAGTAGCACTTTTTATTGATATCCTTGACTTTTTAAAGGTAAATATGGGTATTGGGTATGATTTCTTGTTAACCATAATAAAATTATCAAACTCACATAGTTGCTAGATTAATGCACAAGGGCTAAAATGAAACTTTAAAAAATATATGTCACCATATCCATTTACAAGATATTAGCATTTGATAAAATGACCATTTACCATTGGCTTCAATGGGAAAAATCACATTTTTCCTCATCAGAAAAAAAGTATCCATAATTTTGACACCAAAAGCTGCAAATGTTTGGATAGGAACAAAGTGTACATCTTAAGATAAAGAAAACATGGGGTCATCATAAAAAATCAAGACTTATTTCTGAAAATACCAAAAAATTTCCCTAAAAATCACAAAATAACATATTCAATTATCAGAAACTTACAGAAGTGTTATCTTTTGTGTAACTTATTGTAGATATTTTGAATTTATGAAGGTTAGATAAAATGTTGTTAACATTTGAAAGAATTTGAGCAATGAAAATGTTTTAACACCAGGTGGCACTGCAGTGAATACCCATATTTACCTTTAATATGGATGTTTTGGTCACTACAGTGAGTGATTTGCCTCTACCCCCCCACCCCCAATTTACGTTTGTCTTATTGATTTAGGTATCTGGGGCGACCAGAAATATATTTTTTTATGTCATACTGGCTTCTGATATGTTAATATAACTTATTGTATTTGAACACTTATCTCCAGTGTCCTCTCATCAATTCATCAAATGTGATTTCACCTTTGTACACATTAATCAAAATGATATCGTTTTTCGCTATATCTAACCTGTTTGCCAAATTTATACAAAATCTGATGTATCCGACTGAGTTCTGGAGCTGGCGGAAGACCGGGCTTAGGCCTAAAAAAGTTTCAGAATAAATAAAAAATAAAATTGTTTCAAGTGAAAAACTCTGTCTCAGCTTTTACCTCAAAAACAGGGGACACTTTTTGATGGACAAACTGGTGGAATGTAAAAGACCTACCTATGGAGTGGTCGTACTCCCCGCTTATACACCGACCAGGCTGCATCCGCCCGTACAGGGCACTCTGCATCAGGATCGCCTCGTCCACCGCGCACCCGACGTCGAACGACTCGGAGGCGCAGTACTCCGCTGTGGTATCTGCAATGACAAGAGAGGGGTGGTTAGTAAAGTCTGGTTAACATGACTTGATTCCTTCACTTAATGTGATGATTGCGGAGATATCGGAAGGAAATGAGGTTAGAGGGAACCAAAAGCAATGTTGTGTTGAAAATGTCAAAACTTGGATAACTCTAAGAGCACATTCTAGGAGTCAAACTTTAGATATTAGCATAGTATAAACCATGAAAATTAACTTTCGCAAAAGAACAATTGGTGCTTCTTCAGGTAAGGATATCTCACTACACCTGCTGAGTTTATGCACGCAGAATTTCCCGCTCCTTTAACTACCCTGTGTACGCGCGGACCCAAAGTTGGTGTATGTTAACTACACTGTATGCGCGGACTTGAGACATCACATATACAGTGATGCTTATATTATGCAGACATTATATCAAATAGTTAATTTATATCATCAACTGATTTAGAAACTGTATCTAACTTTGGGGCTAAGTCCCAAAACACCGAATTGAATTGATTATATATATTCACGGCAATGTAAGTAGTATATAGAAACCAGAATTTAAATATGGATTCATGGTTGTCGCGTGTATTGTCAGTCTTATCTAGGCAACGTCGTGTATGCACCCTATCTATAAATTTACCTATATACCCTATTTCACTATAGGAGACGTCGCATACACGACGTCGCGTATGTGGCTATAACGCAGTTGGTTGTGTAGACAGCTATGTGGGTTTGTTTCTTGTTTGTAAATTGGGTCAGGCTCAGCCCAACATAACTACACGTTATAACAAACATACATCACTCGTGTTTTAGTTCAGTTTAACACATGGTTCTTTGGTTGTAAATTAGTTTAATAAGTGAATCCAATGTGTATTAATAGAAAACGCTGTATATATATATGTTACACAAGCGTTTTTTTAAGGTAGTTTTCAACTTAGGAGTTTCATACCTCGAAATGTTACAAAATACACAGATAAACAGATGTAAAAGATACAATAATTGTCATTTGTCTCCCGAAAAACATGTGTCAACTCGTGTCTTTGTTCCTAGGGCATCTCCGGAGGTGTCACTAAATTAGGGCGACTGCCAGATCATTCTTGACATAAGCGTTATAAAATTAAATCAATAAAGATACACTTCAAAAATAAGGCTGAAGTGTGCTATGAATACTCTCAATACTGTCGGAATCAGTGATTTTAACATTCCTTTGACATTTAGAATAATCCCTTCCAACTGTGCTGTCACTTATCCTCAGTTGTGACAGCCCGCTGTCATCACTGTCAACTGCTGTCAACCAGAACAAAAGCCCCTGCTGTCAGGTAAAAAGCTGCCTTCTCTCTTGTTACCGATCGGATGTAATGTTATCTTTTTTTCTCAAAGGATTCCCCCTGCTTAATTCGGACTAAGGCACGGATGATGCACACTTAGAGTCCCACCAGGAATTACCCGAGGGTTGGAGAGAGAATACAGGCAAAGACAAAACTTGATTATGAATGATCAATGTATAATTTAAAGAAATAGAACCAAGATAATGGTTCAGTTCGAAATGATTAGAACAAAAAAATGCCATTGCGCATTTAGAATTCTGAGTGATTAAATCAGCAGGGCTCTATGTCCTATTCTTTACTCTATACATACACATACACAGAAAAATGATATAACTCCACTCCAGAAAAAAAGACGATATAGTCATGAATAACAAAATACATTTCCAATTGAGCGGCGGTTCTTGTTGCTTCGTTTTTATGCGCCCATCTATATATACTGTTGTGAAGTGCAATTTATCTGCTTTCAAGGGATTGTTGTTAATTGGCGTTGTCAGATAAAGGTATCAAACACCGCTCCCCGAGAGGAAATCAAGCCTAAAAAGCCACACTTTATAGCCCTAAGCTAATGTAGATGTACGCGGGTTGTAAGATTGGACGACAATAAATATAAACTGTATTGATTCCCCGACGCCATGGTCTACACTGATAGGGTTACTTTGATTTATATCAACGTCAGAAAGCTATTCAATTAAAGTCATAATCTTTAGTGTCTCCTCCAAGTGAGATAAACATAGATCAGCGTAGTGCAATATACCTAACATCAAAGTAGTGAGGAGTGTTTGTTAATACCGAATCAAGAAAATTCTCTTATTTAAGAACCAGTCATTTTCTGGCTTGGTCAAATTGCTCAGTTTGTGTTAACTGTGTTATAAGAGGAACCACAGAAGGCATCCTGAGGTACGCCATGGCCAAAGAGGATTGTAAAATCCCCATGAGACACCAAAGGACGAACTTGTAAATTCCGCTACATCTTGTCACCCAAACAACATACAAAAGCTGTTGAAAATACTGAACTTAAGGTGGGGTATGTACTAATATGATAAGACCCACAGGATTCATCCGAGGGTCGAAAGACAAGCACTGGGCAGCGTACAGCCCAAGGGCATAGTCTGCAGAGAGTATGCTGCCCAAAAGATCGTTCGACGAGCTGAGGATGACCCATAAAGGGTCTTCTATATTTTATCACCCAAATAGTGCTTTAATTCTGTTTAAAATTCCTGTAGATGAAAAGTGGTGCATATAGCCTGTCAATATGCACTGCCCCCTGTACGTACTGCTCCTCGGTCGTGCGGGTGATAAAGCCTGTCAGTACACACCTCCCTCTATATGGACTGCTCGTTGGCAGTGCAGTTAATAAGGGGCTTTTCCTGCTTCAGGTCATACATGTACCAGATAATACAGAGTATGTAGTCTTTCCTACCCACTCCCCAATTCATTGACAGCATGCGTTTCAAAAAGAAAAGAAGAACAGACCAAGTGCTCCACTATGACCTAATTCTTGGTTCTATAACACCAGGGCTGGGGAGTAGAGTGCAGACAGTAATCTGCTTAGAGAGGACGACATCTGTGTAAATATCTCTGTAAGCCCCTGCCATGCTGGGCCGTCACGCACTCAACCAGTCTGTAGAGCCCGACCTACTGTTTCCCAAAGTAGGTCTGTACACGGCAACCATAAATTTTTAGGTAGGAATTATATCCCAGTGTTTTGCTGGCACCGGTTTCCGGCAAGAGGGGTCAGAAAGAGGAAACAGGTACATCACCAGTGGAGGAGACGTCTATGATATAGACAACCCAGTGGAAGTATTCATAATCCTGCCATAATATGCACATTTCTAACTGACCAGTGAGGTGCAATAGTGCTGTGTAGGTCTACAGACCAATTATGTAAAAGCTAAGTCCACATTGTAAAGCATTCTTGATAGCAGATTCCATTATTAAATTCTCTAGTTTATTTGAAATGTTTGTGTTTCAAGTCTTAGATTCTCTAGTTTATTTGAAATGTTTGTGTTTCAAGTCTTAGATTCTCTAGTTTATTTGAAATGTTTGTGTTTTAAGTCTTAGATTCTCTAGTTTATTTGAGATGTTGTTTTAAGTCTTCTCCAACCATCTGCAGTCTTTAAGTAGCGCGTGCCGGGACCTGGCGGCTGGCGAAGGGAACCTTGGCGACGGGGGTTTACTACGGTCGTTATTAAAACATGCTAATGTCCTGATTATCTCCCCATGCATGCGACTGTCAGCTGCAATCCTCAAGACCCTCCTCGGCCTGATGAATTATTAAAACAGACTAGCAATACAAATCGTAAAAAACTAGAACGAGAAGAATCGAGAAAATGATAAGATGGGAATTAAAACATGAACGGAAGGACTGTTGGAGGTCTCTCTGGGGATGGATTGGGAGGTGGAGGGGAAAGGAAAGTCTCAAAGGGGGGATGGGTGTAGTAAGCACGATAGTCATGGCTTAGATGGAGGATTTATAATGAAAAATATGGGGACTGGAAATGGAAGCAATATAGAGGGTAAATAGAGCCAACGTTAATTCAGTGTTTTGTTGAATACCTTGAAAGTCGCCATCATACCGACCAGTGACCAGTGATAGGATTGTTGGAAGTAATTGTCGGCGACTTGTCGGGTGACTGGAATATCAGATAAGTTTGATATTTGTCTGGTGACTTTTCCAGAAATTGTAATCTGTGATTCCTTTGCTGGTTTCGGGGTTGCCAAGCTGTATATTATACCTTAAGGTGATACACATTAAGTACTTAAGAGTTTAATGCATGCCGTATCAAACCTGGGTGATAACCATCCTTGTATCACCCTCCAGGGTCATACAGAAACTTTTATTTCAATAATTCATAAACAAAAATTAAATCATTCAGAAATAAAAAAAATTAGAATATGCATTACCTGCACATCGGTCCTAGCAATATTTTACTTCTTATTGTTTGTGTATTTGATGGATATCAAAAAGGTTATATGAAGAAACAAAAAAACCTGTGCAGCAGCACAGACCCCCTCCCCAATCACTGATTGCTGTGCATTCTTCCTTGGTAGCTTGGAGCTAACAGAAAAGGTATAATAAATCCATAACAGTTTCTTCGGGGGGGGGGGGGGGGGCACAGCCGGATGCCAGGCAATGGACAGTCACCGTTTATATTTTCACTATTTATTAGTGATCATGAGTTGCCGGTCGCCAATGAAATTGTCTTGGGGGTATGAGGCTTTAATTTAAGGCTTGTTAATAATGTCTCATTTATCAAGCTCTCGTTATAAAGGGTTATACTGGCCATAGCAGCAGTTCAATGTGGGTTTACTACATGTTAGTTCGTTACAAACAACAAACAACATTGGTGCACATGCATAAGGTCTCAGATTTCGATTATGATCATCATTTCAAACTCTCTAGGGTTGTTCCAGGTGGAAGAGATTTTCTTCAACACACATCTGATTGGAATCTTGTCTCTTTTGTCCTTGGATCAATGGCATTTGCTAACAAAATCAAAACCGTTATGCAAGGCTGGAGAGTAAATCCTGAATGATAAGGAAAGGTGGTCATCAGTCAAATGGTAAGCTTACATTGGTTATTTCTTGCGTCAGGAATTTCATAAATATTTTTGGTTTCATGTGATAAAATGTAAATACATGACGTGATCTTTGAATGTTGCTTTGTTTGCAATTTTTTGCAGTAAGATTTAATAATTGATCTATTGGTCATATAATACATTATTTACATACGAAATTACAAATGCATCAAAAGATGTCACCGATCTTTAACCGATTTTTCAATTTAAAATTCCATAGTTGCCGGATCAGCGAAGAATGCAGGCCATTAAATACTAAAACTGCAATCAGAATTCTGTTTCCCGGACAAATATTGAACGCACAAGAACATTTCAAATTCCATTTTGCGCCTAAATATTTGGTAGAGTTCTGTGACCTGAGGCTGGCACACCTCCCGACAACTCCCCTCAGCCTGACAGATGCCCCCCTTCTTGCCAGGAAATTGAGGTAAAAAAATCCTTTAATCTTCTACAAAAACTTCACTTTTTTTGCAATTCCCCGGGCCAAATCGATTTTAAATTTCGCCCACGCCTCACAATGCTAGTCATGTCTGGTTTTCTAGAATTGATAGCTCCAATCTAGAGTCAAACAGAAACGGTGATCTCATTTAAGAATTGATTTCTGAGCCTTCATATTTCAATGCAGAATCTTGCTGGATCTGACTTGAAATCCAATAGTTTTGTATGCAGGTTAAGGCGATTTTGACTGCTAGAAATTTGCTTTTTTTAAAGTTTTTGTGGGAAATATTACAAGAACCCCTGCATATTACATACCATTTGAACGAAAATTCGAAAACATTTCTAATATCATAAAGCATGTGAATAATAAGCGTTTATTGCTTCTCACAATCTTCGATATTGCGAGTAAAATCGGATAGTGGTATATGGCCCATAGGATCAGGTTATGACAACGCCACCAATGTGTTACATGTGTCAGGTAATCTATATTTCCTCTTGATTTCATCAGAAGTTTGTTCAAAAGATGTCCCTTTCTTCCGTAGGTGTCTAGTCTTTCCGACGCCCTCACAACAGAATACTACATTTTGCTCATCAGTCATGACACCATCATGTTAAAGCATACAATTAAAATCGGCTTGTTCAGATATAGAGCACTGTTGGGCAATGGGCTTTTGTGAAATAATCCGATTTGACATTTTAAAAAGCCCAGTTCCCGTTTTCATTATTGCATCATATGCATGCATGTTGCGTTTTTGAAATCGATAGTTTTTTTCCTAATTGAATATAGGTGGATTAAATGTGATAATAACAATGATCAATTGAAAAAATAATTTAATATGATTGATATTTTTTGGCAGCGTTTTTTCTAAGTCCGTGGATATTCATATATAGTTCCTGTCTATGTCTTCGATGACTAGTCTGCCAATCATTTCACAAGTATCATAGCGTGTCCACGTAAGAACCATCGGACTCGCCAACCTCTACAAGTCAAACGAACACAGCAACAGTATGCAGTCCTCAACTTTTCTCTTTGCACCCCCAACCCAACCTTCTATAGGTCCCCCCTAGGGACCTGCAGGGCGGGGGGACAAAAGATGAGACCACTTTTGTAGTGTCAATTGTGGTCCACAGAGGGCGTGCCCCGGGCACCCCTCAGGGTGGGGGCAATTTTCTATAAGTCACGTGACCTCTGAGTGACCTCCAGGTCCGGCTGGAAATCACTTGGTGGGGCTCGGGGGTAACTGAGGTGTTTGACCCCCCTCTCTCCCTAAAGGATATATTCCACTGAATGAGTCTACTCCGAATTTTAAAAAAATGGCAGTGGGAATATTGGTTAAGGTCGTATTTCACTACGCAGCAGATAAAACTGCCTAAGATTGTGAGTTTTTTTAGGGATAAAGATTGCGAGTGTGTCCATTTCAGGTAGGGAAGAGCGTGAGTAGGTGCTCCTGATAGTTATTAACATGCTGGTAACTATCGGTAGGAACTCTCCTGAACTCTGACTCCCGATTTTTAGGGTGTCAAAGATTGAGAGTTTTCTCAGGTATGCATGTCACAATGTTGGGCATGTGCCAAAAAGATCGAGAGTCTCTCCCAATGTTTGGCTTTAATGGCAAACATCAACAGAATTTTCACAAATATTGTGCCAAACATTGTAAAGTGGAATACGAGCTTTACTCATGGACGTGTTATATGTCATCAGAAAGGGATTTTAATTATCTTTAAAATGATATGTAAGATGCATGGTTTTATGCCATATATTACTAGTAAAAAATGGTAAATCATTAACTTACCGGCAGTCAGAACTGCCTAGTGGAATACAGTTTAACCCATCCCCTCCCCCTCCTTCTTTGCCTGCCCCAGGGGAAGGCACCAACTGGAGGAGCCCCATAAAGTATCGATGTCTCTGTCCAAGCCTGCACAACCCTCCCGGAGTCATAAAACCTTTGCTCCCGTCCACACCACCACCACCACCCTCCAAAAACACCCCCACTTTCTCCGCTGGTTCAGTTTAAATATTTGGGCCCATTCACCACCGCCGACAAGTCCTTGGTCCTCTTCTGGGCCGCTTTTTGCCATGATCCATCTTGGTTTAATTGTCGGGGAGATGTCGTGAGGGCCCCGGAGGGTGACTTAACCGCGGGGCTCCAGTCCCCTGTTGTAGAGGACATGAAAGGTTCTGATCCCTCTGGTCTAGAGGTGGGGGGGGGGGGGGGTAGGAGGGCAGGGACTGGTTTATTGGGGGTAGGGCCGGGGTGGCCGCCTGTTTTTGCGGGTGACTGCCCTGGTCTGAACTGCTTCACGCATGATTGATTCCTGCCAGGTGTCCCCGGGCTGACTGACAGACTGCTCCAGTCGCCGCGGCTTGGAGAGTGAGAACAGAGTGGAGAGTGAGACGACTGGGCCGGTGGGGGGGGGGGGAGAGTGGAGTCGTCTGACCAGTCATCAGATAAGGTGGGTATGGGAGTCCCTCCCAGGACTAGGCTTGGAGAGTGATATGTTAGAGAGTTAGAATTGGTTCGGAAAAGAGATTGAATTCCCCCTGAATAAGGACTGTATCAGCGGAATGAAGGATAGGGTGTGGGGACGGAGTGATGGCAGAGGGGGGGACTGTCAATGACTTGTCGTGGTACCATAGGTCTTTGTACAATGTATATGAGCTGGCACTTGATACAGTGATATGACCTCGGATCTCTTTATAAAGGAACAATAGGAAAGATACGTGTGTTTCATGTGTGTTTTTTTCAGAATTTAACAGAAAGACCAAACTGTTCATTTAATTGGGATTGTTTGAGAGCGTAAAGACGAAAGGAGTTCATCCTACGAATGGACCAAGTGCAGTTAAGATGTAATGACAATTGAATTGAGCTGGCGCAAAATACAACAAGTGAAGTATCTAATAGCATTTATATCTGCAACAATATACGACAGTCTTGTCATACAGGGTCCCATCTAATCATTAGAACTACCTGAACGTATGAGTCTCTTGGTTGCCTAGTCATACATAACTAGACTATTCTACCATGTTATCAGATTGGTGAATATTGATCCTTGATGTACAAGCTCACATTGAAAAAAAACACCCCTTCAATTCCAAGTTTCCTTATCAATTATTGATAAGTGCAAAGTGTCCAACTGACTATTTCAGATTTAGAGGTTTACCTGGAGACAGGCAATCAAGTCGATCAAGTCCATATTGCGTCAAACGTTATGCAATGTGATTAAGTAGTTAAGTCATTGATAACTAGAAAATAAATCATATCAATACATTCTTCATGCTGTTTTGTTCGGTGTGTGTACATAAATTGAAATAGTCTTATTCTTTGTGAGTTTATTACAGTGTCAAGCAGTGTTTTGATTAGCTCGCCTGTCCTCTTTCTTACTCATCCTGCAGAGCTTACCAATACACGAAGGGGGAATTGTGTAAAATTCAAATAAAAACGTAAAACACTTAAACTGTGACAAAGGCGTGTCTATTGAACTTTGGAATGTGAGGTCGTAATAGAGTTTGTTTTCTATAATGAGTCTGTCCTACAGCAGTTAGAGTTGTCATGAAAGAGGAGCTGAGTTCGTTTTCACATCGCCGGCTCACGCAACCTCCCCATCAAACACAAAAACCACCATTAAATACCTAATGACAGTTTTGAAAGTGCAAAATACCTCGGACTTACCCCGGGGTTCAAGCTGGTGACCAGAGTTGCTTGTAGATCAATCATGAAACACTGGTTTGTAGTCTCAGGACATTTTATCAATAATTCATAATCTCGTGTCAGTTGTTGAATTAATCTAAATTAATCTGGGCAGTAACATGGGGACTTGCATGCTTCCACGCGATGGGGGCTGGAGTTCTCTCCTTCAGCCTTGTCAAAACCTCTGGGACTGGTCGAAGAAGGAGCGATAACAAAAATGGGTATAAATATACCATGGGGTTTGATTTTCCATTTAGATTCACGCTTGGAAATACCCCGCGGTTAGTAAACTACATGCAGTTCTTGCTGAAGAGCATCTTTTAAATTTCGATTTCGGATAGGAATGATTTTATTGACTGCAGACTCGTTATCCTTAACTAAAAGTGAGAAAATATCGATTTGGCTTAATTCCTTAAAGGTACGCGTGAGTGAAGATTTATTTCGATGTTTTGAAACTTGTGGTTCTTAACCTAAATTTTGAGCTAGATCCGTAAATATTTGATCGCAGAGTTTTCTAGGATAATTTATAGTTGTTTTCCCTGACAACATTGAAGGTAATTATAATGTATCTAACGTCTATATCCATGTAATTGTAAGTGCTGGTAAAAAGGTAAATGAGCTTTATGTAATTCATAATCCACCGTTATTTTTTGTTTATAGATAATTGATAATCATAGATGAGAAAGACAAAAATATGTTCAATTCCACTTGTAAAATGAGACCATTCAGAA
This sequence comes from Lepidonotus clava, assembly GCA_936440205.1. Taxonomy (NCBI): domain Eukaryota; kingdom Metazoa; phylum Annelida; class Polychaeta; order Phyllodocida; family Polynoidae; genus Lepidonotus; species Lepidonotus clava. Next base: position 34,654,574 of record OW387144.1, on the reverse strand, counting down.
GATAAATCCATAAGTTATAGATTCCTGATTATGGCTAACTTAAAGCAAAATAAAAATTCCACGGCGAAAACCCCTCCGGACTTGTACAACTTAATTGCTTTCACTGAGTTGAGTTGATGAAGGTTCTAACCAGTGGGTGTGAAGAATAACCTGTGACCCAATGGGGCATGGGCTAAATAATAGATCTGAAGCGGTCCACTTTTACAGGTGCGTCACCTAGGAAAAAAAAGTTTGGCACCCACCTGTGTACAGAAGGGGGTGTAGTTTCCAATGAAGCCATCAAAGAGCATGTACTATAAGTTTGTACTGCAAACTGGTTTAAACAAACTCCAAACAAGCATTTTGAATGCACAACCATTGATTTCTCTGGTTGATTTTGAAGGAGGCCTTCAGAGTCATACGTTCAACAGTGGACTCATGTTATCGAGTCTTAGCATCAAACTATATTATACGTGTGTATTTCTTGTGATTCACAGTTGAAGTGGTATCCCACATATTGAAATTATTATTACAAATTTCTTGATGTTTAAAGGTACTTGGGGGTGTTTGGCCTAAATTCTAATCACCAATACAATCTTCTGCAAATTTGTATGCAATTTAACTGCTATATAGAGGACATATTATAGAAATAACACAAACAATTTTTGCTGTTTGTGATAAGAGTTAGAGTCTGGAAAAGAATTTTGATCTTTACCATTGATTCTGATGGGAAATAGCAGTTTTCAACGACATTTTACCTCCTTTTAGGCTTTTTACCTTCTTTAAATACATTATACATATATAATATTTGACATATATAATTGCCTGGAATATATTAAGAATATCAGTAAATGAGTATTGCGCTTGTCCCTTGTGAGCCCAGTCTAACCACCATTAATTCCTGTAAAGTAGAACTAAACCTGTCTGTCTATTAAATCCGACCTGGAGACTTTTTGGCCCGGTCTGGCCGGTCAGTAGACACCCTGGAGGACGCCGGTAATTGGAACGCCGGGTCAATTAGGGCCAATTAGACAGGCCCCTCAGTGATTGGGATCTTAATTGGGCCTCTTGTTTTAGGTTAGACTGAGAACATGCAACGAGCTCATTGTAGGAGGGACTCAGGTTGGGGTTCGTCCAGGGAAATGTGTTACGTGGCATTAAGGAGATGTGTATCCTATTTCTCCCTGGTGTTTCTGTCAAGCCACACTATGCGATGGTGCTGAAAACTTTACTCACGAACTCTGAAATCGCAGGTTTTAATATGCGATACTATAATGGACATGTAACATATTATGATAAGAAGAACCGTGGGGGGGGGGGGGGGCGTCCAAGGGTGGCTGTACGACCCATGGGGGATCGTCACATACTGAGGGTGAAGCTCGAGGTTTGTACGATCCCAATAGGTCGTACAGCCATCCGAGGACAACTCCTAATGTTTTCTTCTTATGTTTATCACTCAAGCATTATTCAAAATATGTGAAAATTCCCCAAAAAAAGGAGCCCACAGTGAGCGGTGTGTACGGCATGGCAATACGCCCTGGCCACAATACGCACCACTCGCCGGCCGTGCGGGTGATAACATTTACTTGAAATTATCTTCCAAACGATATATAGGACTAATGGTCCCCTGCCACATGATTGGAGAAAAGTAATAAATCATAAAGTTGCCTGTCGTCATAATCACCCAGTAGCATGCAGGAATACGCCATGTGTTTTTTTTCAATGACCATTCGCTTCTTCATTTACTGCCGATGGTATACAAAGGTATCTCCGACATCGGAACTTGCCCCGTAGTGGTAACAGATTCAGAAATAAATGATATATCTTATGTGCAGTCTTATCTATTCACTTCCATATCTCCCTGTAGTGTCCACCAGCTATCTGGAGCATTGAACAACCAAACTGTCATATCTGTCAACTAGCTATCATCAATGGATCTGACGGTTTACCATTTTATTGCTCCTGGTTTTCGAAGAACGACCACATGCTACAAAAATATATATGTATATCACCGCCGATTGAACTTGGACATCCAAGTTATTTTTCTTACCAGAGATGAGGGCACTTTTCTTGGGCTCCGGGTACCAGAAATTGCTTACGCACCAGGCACCTTCTCGGTTTCTGGTTCAAAGTATAGCACACCGATAGACTAATGCCGGTGTTCAGTATCCAAGAAAGTTTTGTCCCCCTTCCTTAAATCAGAGTTCAAGTAATTACAGTATGTATGGCAATGACTGGGGAGGGTCCCGTTGCAATCATAGACAATCAAGCAGTGCCACACAAGCTTGAAATCTAAGTTCAGACAGAGAATACGTAAAAATAAGGAAACTCTTTTTTACATATTTGTATGTGTAACTGTTCACCTCTTAATGTATCACTGTGTGACGTGTTGATTCATCACTATGTTGTACATATTACATGTTGTTCATCTCATGTCCATTTTCTTAAACTGCTGGAATATCAGTATACTATGAATTCGTTGATGATGGCAAAAAGAAAAAGCAATAATCATAAAACCGAACTTGTAACCTATAGATATATATTCTTCTCCTTCTAGTTTTTATTGACCATAATCTTATATAAAACGGAAAGCAATTGATCGCTAGTTTATGTCCACTATGTAGATACTTGATGAGTACAAAAACAGGCATCATTACTGCTATTGTCTCTAGAGGTTTTAAAACGTTCACTTTAACTCCTATGGCTGACTTTAATGATGTAACGAGAATGATTTACAAGCAAATTATTATCACAAGATACAGATTTCTGCACGAAATGATAACCTCATAAATACGCCAAACTCCCGGTTGGTCCCTTTTTATTGCAATATTATTTCCTTTATTGCCGGAGGAGAGAAGGGCACAAGAGATTAATGTTTCCGGATCACATCTCAATTGTTTGCTTTATGAATAATCCATAGCTGTGTAACAGGAAGCAAACATATAATAAGTTATCTTTAAGAGAGCTGAGCGTTTCAAATCATCTCTAATAATCAAGCGAGTCTGCATGATTTCAAAAGGTCTTCGTTACTTTTAAAATTAGTGTAATTGGTAACAGGATACTAAAAGTCTGAATAAATATACTTGAAGTACTGTGCATTTTTATTTCAAAAGCATCAGATAACATATTCATTACACTTATTAATCCGAACACTCTGCTCTGTTTACAGTATTAGATCTCGTACATGTCCATAGGCCCCTTTTAGATCATGTATACCCACAATGCGGACTCCAACCTTTTCTTTCCTAATGCCTTTTTGTTTAAAGGTTTATGGTTAAGGTAAAGTGTTAATTTCACCTACAACCCATTGTTAAAGCCTCAGAGTATGAATTTGAAAATACTTGATTATATGTTCTGACAGTAAGTTGAAATATCAATGATTTTAGAGTGGATTCACAAACTAGTTCCTGTTATAAGCATTGTAGTTCCGGTTTCTGTGACTGGCTGGAAAAAGACCCTCATGGGTTGTATACTTTCAAGCTCCGCAAACACAATGTCCGCAAAAGTTAAATTTCTTGAATGCACAGACATTCCCAAGTATGGTCGCGGTAAATATGTATGACTTCAGCCTCCCCATTTCCCTAAGGACTAGCTATGGGCAGGAAGGAACCATTTGTTCTCATTAAGTAAGAATGACCGAATCACATCGCCTGGAATTGGGACTTCTCTAGACCACCTGGCCAATTAGCTAACTTTAATGGCATGAATTAGGAGAAAAACTACTTTTCTGGGCCACTGGGTACCAGCCATATAGGTTATTGCTGTACATGCCGGGCACCATAGGCCACTGATAACCTTCTGCTGGTAACCAGAGGCCCAGAAAAGTAGTTATTCTCCTAATTGTGCGTTGAACAGACTAAAGACTTTTGCAATGAGAAATGATACCAATTAGGTGATGAAAGGACATTAAACCTTTAGTGTTTAGACCATTAAATGCCTTACGACGATGTTGTTAAATTTTGAAAATAATAATTAAAACTCTTTAAGAGACCAAGCTAAAAGCACTTGTTTAATAGTAACACTTTCTTCGAATGTCATCGATGCCTGTCAATGGTAAACAAAAGAAATGTTAATATAGATAATTTTATGTTTTATACCACAAGGAAGGCTTCACCATTCTGTTTCAAATGTGTATAGGGTGTATGATTCCCCGCCATATCTTTGGAGAAATTCAAGCAAGTACCCAATCTTCGGCATCAGAATAAGTATGAAATTACAGGCTTAATCATAAGTATGAGCAATAAATCCATTTCTAATCACCACATATGATTATGCCTCAGAAGGTGTAGACCACCTACATAGACACCCAATACATATGGTGACCGCTGGTGTCCCTGGTGGTTAAGAAGGACACTAATCCCCCCACAGTGGGCCGTGTCATCAAATATGGACCAGGGCCCGGACAGGACAGGTGTCAAGGAGGCCCTGAGGGGTGTCAAGGAGGCCCTGAGGGGTGTGGGTTTTTACCTTGGGTTGACGGAAAGGTTGGGGAGTCTATCGCCATTACAGCTTCTCCCCAAAGGCCCTATTAAGCCCTGTTTCCGCCAGCCGACTTTACTACCCATTTCAAAAATCGGCAGTGGGAATATTAGTTAATCACAAACATGTTATATACCATTAGAAAGCATTTTAATTCTCTTTCAAATGATATGTAACATATATAATCTTTTGTTATAGTACTAGTTAAAGATAATAAATTACCAAATAACCTGCGGTTAAATTGATTGGTGGAAGCAGGGCATTACACTACACAACATGGTATTGGATATGATGGCAGAGAAATCACACATTTTAAAGACAAATTTCTTTGTTTTACATATGTAAAATACTCCAAATTGCCACGTCCAAACAATCATATCACTCCTGTGTGCAGATTTTCTTTGATTTAATCATGTTGCGCCAATATGGCAGCTCAAAGTCATGTAGTGTAATAGGGCCTTTACGGAGGGGCTGATGAGCCTGACGCCATTATGGCCTGCCCCTGAGACAGGCCTCCAGCCTGGTCATCTTTGGTGACTGCCACACCTGACTGAAGGGTCACCTCTAGCTCAATATGCAGAGAGGGTACTGAACGCCGTATCTTGTTGCTTCACGAACTGACTTATTTCATGGAACTTCTGAGTTAAGCACCATACCCGCTAGAACAATTTTACTGAGTGGGCAGACAGATTGGCACTAAAAATGGCTAATTCTACCCTAGAAATCTTCTTATTTTAGCACTGATTCAGATAAAACATGCAGATTTTAATACAGCATACTAAAGGCGATTATAAGAATCAGCTGATTCTAGTCAGTTGGCCCTTGCCAGTCGCCGGTAAAATCGCTTAGTTGGTATGGGGCTTTAGTGTCCATGGGATGATGAGGAGATTAAAGCCCTACATAGTGAAAGAACTTCAATGCAATGTTTAGCTTGTGTTCAAGTGACAACAAACTGTATCTATACGTGAACACAATATTAACGCTTTTACACTTTATCTTTAGCTAGCTTATTCTTTAATAAATCCTTGCATATAAAACATTTACACCTGCCTTGAAAGGGTTATTGTGCAAATAAGCACAATATCCAAGTCATTCAACAAGGAGGGGCCTCTGCACAGAAACAACTTTGTGTGTATTTATGCTTCTCTGAAAGTACAGTTAAGAAAATAGTAGCAATCTTTAGCTCTTTTTCTAATGTTCCCATTGTCAAGCAAAGACTGGATATTGTTCATAAAACCCTTGGCGTGTGACTCTCTGCACTCAAATAATAAAACAAAAAAGACAGTTAATTAAAGAGCAGGAGACCTTCTTCTGTTCGTGGACGGCCACTATAGCAAAAATGCAAAAGCAGGGGACACTGGGCTCTATTGTATTTACAATATTATAAGAACTTCTTCAGTTGTCTGCTGTCCTTGGTAGTTGATTGCAGCCGTCCAAAACAGAGATTTTATGTTGCCAATGCACGGTTTTATGACCGTCGGAGCACTGACATGCATGTCTCATAAGAGAAAGCCCTCCCTTGAAGACTCAAAGACTGTACAACTCACCCAGGGTCGTCTGATTCTCCCCTGACCTTGAGACGCACAGATTATATGTCAACACAAACTCTGCCATCTGATAGAACTAACCAAACATGTGATAAATACATCAATACTGTCCTCGTCCAAAGGACAGACCTTTCAAAAATGGACATTTTAATTGACAACACACCGTAGATCACTGCCAAGGCTCTGACCTTCATGGGATTTCTAACTATCTGTTGATTGGGAGTGCGAGCGTACAGTCTTTTTTTGAGTTGAATCAAAGAAACTCCGGTGAGGTTTTCGATTCTGCGTTGGTCAAGTGCCTGGCTCATGTTAAGCACGAACACAGACCTGCTGAACGGGAAAAGAAAAGCCTGCAACAAAGTACATGTTGAATTCATCCCTTTTAGTTCTTAGATTTAGAATCTGGCTCTACCTCTGCTCTTTGCAACATATCGCATGCTCCTATTCTAAGAACTGGTTGGCTATAGATAGAATGCGTGAGCCATGTGAAAACCTGGGCAACTCTGAGAATGATTATGCAATAAACACCTTTAAAATAAATTATATTAAACCCGATTCTAACGCAGCTTTCCTCAAAAAGTCAATTGGTTTTCCTTTGACCAATTTGCAAAACATTAATTGAATTGAAATCATATTATAATATGCTTTTGAAAATGATTTTTTTTTCGTTAAAGGGATTAGGCACCCGTTATTACTACTTCATTGTGCACCGATCTTATACAACACACGATTTCTAATCTATACTGTTTTTGTTTTATTTCTGTTGGGGTTATCCAAAGGTCTGTGAAAAGCATGTTATATAACAGTGCCAGTAATCATGAATTGTAAATAATCCATTTAACACCTGTCCCTGAATTTGCATTATATTGTTCACAGACCATACATACAACATACAGAGACAATATGCCAGCGGTAAGAGCTGACGTCTGGAAGACGGCGAATCGCTTCAAGATTCTGAAGTCGATTAGTTCTGGTGGATTCTATAAGAACGAAACAGCAGTTGAAATTCGCGTATTAATCAATTGCCTCGGCCCAGCCCATCAAGGGGCATATTCAAAGTAATCCATCAGTCGAGTGATAAATGTTGGGGCCCTGAATGGGGCCTATTGTATAGAGGCGCTCTATTCACTCATACGGCCGCTTTGAGCAGCTCCGAGCAGCTCTGAGCAGCTCCCCCTCCCCTCCCCCGCCCCGCCCCGCCACTACGTCTCCTACCATGGAAAGAAAAATCTAATTGCTCTAGTCAGTCCGATAGGGGAGTAATGAATAGTAATGGAATTAAGAAGGATGATTTATTCAGCCGTATATTTTATCGGCGATGGAGAGAGGGTCTTTGGTCGTATAGATTGGACCACTTCTGGGCGGGAAAACGCCCTCCAACAGAAGGGAGGGGTGGCTGTGTACCCCCCACACCCCCCCCCCTTCCTCTCCTCAGAGGGGTAACGCACTATTCAGTTTCACTTTCCTCCTTCACAAACCCTCTCAATGTGACAGGTATCCAGTCGGACGCGCGGCGGTTTTTAATGAGTAAAAACGGCAGAATAGACACTGTCAACATCTCCTGAGTGAGTGGCGCTCGGGCGGAATTTAAGTGGAATTTCTTGTTTGTCTCCATTTTCAGCTTAAGAGGCTTTGGGGACAGTCATGAATGTCAGAGCTGTATTTGTTGATGGGACAATAAGGCCTGAGGATGAAAGCCCTCTCCCACTGTGTGTTTTTTTAACCTTGTTGTATCTCCGTACGTCCTCAAACAAAGATGGATGACATGCTAACCTGATCACGTGACCCGATTGACCTGGTTGACCCCGCTCGGACCGGAAGTTCGGTTATATCGGCGCTAAATCAGATCGGACTACTCCGAATAGGAATGAGTTGCCTTTCCCTACATGCGTTGCAGGTGCGTTTTTCCCATATAAGGTATGCAGAGGCTATGCGTTTATCCATAAATGGAATTCCGGATAGCCTCTGCACACCCTATTTTGAAAAAAAAGCATCCGCAACGCATGTATGGAAAGGCAGATCCAGAAAGGGTGGTGATTGGGGGGTCCTACTTCATGGCGTTCTGGGGTCCTGGGGTCCTGGGGTCCTGGGGTCCTGACCCCTTCCCTAAACTTTGGTAGGGACTTGAAATTGATAACAATAAAAACACGTGTACATGCAAATGTGCAGCGTTTTAGTACTCGACCTGCCTAACGATTCTATATCTACCTCTGTCATAAATACAGGAGCAGCTACAGTTTTCTGGTGGTAATTATGTCATGAGTACCTGGTACAATTTATTGCGGAAATAGAAACACAGTAGTTGTGGTATACAACCTGAAACCACATGATAAAATACCAAAATATATGTTTTGAATGATTGTACATGGATAAGTAAGTGAAAGAAAAAAATCAATTCTGATGAAGAGAAGGACCCACTGTCAATTATCAAATATCCCATCTATGTTTCAAAATGGATATAATCATGAAAGCGCTACAGGGGTGTGCCACCATTTCCACCTTAGCCAAAAGATGTATGATTTTATTACCTAGAGCCTGCAGTTTGAAGTGAGGTAGCCTTGGTACGTTTGGCATTCTACTTTATGACCTGCGGCGTTACCCTTTGAACATGTTTTATATACATTTTACATGAAACATACTTTACCCCACAGCCCTCCGGTCCTTTACCGATTGACATAAAAGCACTATAATAATATCAAGGTGACATTCGTTGTTCCTGTTGTAGGATAAGGGGCTAGGATATCAAAAGTGTCTCAAAGGGAGATGAACCTTGAACAGTTGCCGCATGTACCCCAAAGTCACCCTAAAACTGGTAAATGCCAATTGTATCTGCCCTCTACCAAGACATGGAGTTATTCCAAGCGCCAGTGGTTATATGCCTGAGCCTATCAAGGGCGGATCAAGAGCAGGCCCGGGGTAGGTAGGATGGCGTTGTTCCACAAATGGAACTTGTACCTATATTTTCAATAATTTGAACTTGGAAAGAGGGATGGCGAGCAGTGAAAAGTGGAACTTTTCAATATTTTCCTACTTATTTTAGGGATTTTTAGCTGTACTCCCCCAGGATATAATAAAGACGTCCCTTACCTGACGATATCTAGATATATAAGTCACCATATGCGTCATGTCTCTGCATGCTCCCCGGTATCAACCTTTATCATAGAGTTAGAGATGCTCAGTCGGGCCTTTGTCAACGTTTTACCTGAAGACTACAGACTTTGAAGACAGACTACAAAGAACATGCTAAAGTCTTCAGTTAGTGCACTGACATGTCTCGGAGAATGCTAAAGGAATCGCTGATTCAAACTTCCATTATTCCAGTTTCTTTTTTGTATTCTCAAGCTTTGTACCTTTGGATATCTAATGTATAGAACAGAATAGATTCTAAATTCAATACAGTCCAGAAGACTGAATATGAGAAAATTCAGATTATACGTTATATCCTGTTCGATACAATAGTGACGTTTGTTTTTTCGGTTTTAGACCCTACAAATCAAATTTCGAACCAATCAGGAAAGGTCCAAGGCTATTATTATGGGCTATTTCGCTGATTATATCAGGGTGACGTGTTCCCAGTGTTAAACCTGCCGGGTACAGGCGGAGAACAAAACGCCCTCTAGCGGGAAACTAATGACCAAAGTGCCCCCTACTGGCAAGTAATTACACTATTGGAAGAGTCTTTTTTTCCAATCAATTTTAATATTTCCCTCTGAAATTAAAAACGTACGAGGGCCAAGGGACTTTGAATGGGTGGAGAAGATCTTATCGGAGCACAAAGGACCTTTCACATCAAAAATGGAACAACAGTTAAAACTAGTCTCTGAGCAAGTTTGGTTAGGATTTCTTGAATATCTCATTAAACTAGTCGGCTAGTAATTTGTCGAATGTATATGCTAAAGAAGGCAACTATTTCAAACTCAAATCATATTCAAATACCAAAGAAAAGGTAACGTGAAAGTACATAATAACTGCATCAATTTCATATTTATATAGAAAACGACAAATTTATAATCTCAACAATTTCACTCCAGTCTGACAACGCTCCGACAGAGCTACCGACAAATTCCCTAAAAGATTAATTATTACTGAAGCTCATAGAAGAAGGACTTGGTACAGTCTTATCTAAACCGGCTTTACTCTACTTAACCACGGCTGTCCCTTCATCCTTTGAGCGGTCCTGTATACAAAGTCTTCTGAAGTTTTAAAAATATCGACGTTGGGTACTGAGTTTACGTAGGATAACCACGGACAGGTCCGATATGGGGGGTGGAGTATTTGCATTTACTGTTAATAATCGTAGATGGTAATTTCATTAGCTACACTTTTTTTCCACACAACTATCCGTTTCGGGATGCCAACTTGAACCATAAATCAGTATGTTTCCCTGTAGCCACTTTCAGCCATGTATGTGTTCCATTACAGTGATGTATATCACAATTGTGACATCATCACAATTTAAACAAACACCTTTTTGACCATTTTGAATTATCATATAAACCTAATGATCTGCAATATCCACCCTTCTTATCAGATCCATATTAGGTAAAAAGAAAAGAAAAAGGGAAAAGGGAAAGACAGTTTTGCAACAGAACAATCCATATTCCATTCCCGAGCAAACATCTTTTATTCATTATGACTTTTGCTGTCGCCAAACCCCTGTATCTTTTTACAGTTTCATTATTCACTCAATTTCCAGCGGTAACTCCCTCATGGGGAACTAATGCGGCCTGGTAAATATGGATGAACATTTTCAATTTCTGCCTGACAGTTCTATCAGCGGCCACTTGGACACGGGTCCCCTGTTGTCTCGGGACGGCGGCAGGGGGCGTAGGGGGTCACGCCAAGTCTCGCCGACTCTCGCCGACTCTCGCCGACCCCGTGATGAGACGCTAAGATGGCCGTGTAGCCGTCAGGGTGGGTTTTGATGCCGACAACTGTAATATCCGACCACGTGAATCATTCACAACCACTACACTCACTACTAGGTCATGAAGGTTGGGTATCTGGCAGCTTGGAGGTAGGGGTGGGGGTGAAATGGGTGTAGACCCTAAAATCGACAATGGCGACACAGCCTTTTTTTTTGGCTTATCGACATAGCCTATTCTTAAATTCAACAGGGCGAGATATCTAATTCTTAAATTTGACAGGACGACATATCCTGTTCTTAGATTTGACTGGGCGACATTGCCTGTTCTTAGATTTGACAGGGCGACATGGCCAATTCTTAGATTCGACAGGGCAACATGGCCAATTCTTAGATTCGACAGCATGGACATGGCCAATTCTTAAATTTGACAGGGTGACATGGGGACCCCCCATCAACACCCCCAGTGTGTAGGCGTTGTGCAGATGAGGTCATATCTCTTAAAATTGGTTGTCCGCCATGTTGGAGCTCAATTTCTTTTCTTTTTTTTCAGTCTTGAAAGAAGCCTGGGGGGTTGGCCGGATGTTAAACTACCTTAACAAACAAACATACATCATAATTCAATTTCATAATTCTCAAGTATTTAGAAGAAATATATTATTTTTTCCTGACCCAAAGTTTCTTTCAATAGTGCACATGTATTTTTTAAATTAAAAAGAAGTCCTAATTGTGTAAATGTTATCAAAGTGCTAAAATATCGTCAGCCATGACGTGGTACACGTATATATGTTGTCCCTTGAATTCTAAAGTTAACAGACTTGGCACAGAAAATTCAATGCAAGTCTCAGAACTGTTGACTTATTCCACTATCCGATGGGTGATCACTAGCGGTGACTGTTTTTGCCACTGCAAGTAATTTGCGTTTCAGAAACGAACATGTTGGTTTCTGCCACTGCAAGCAATCCATAGAAAATCTATATAAATTCACTTGCGGTGGCTCTCGTGTTGGGCCAACACAAGCAACAGCACAAGTAACGGAAGCACATACCTATATTCTAGCTTGCGGTGCCCAGTTTTACTAGTGGTGGGGTCAAACACCGCAAGTTAATTTCCCACCGCAAGCAAAACGCCGCAAGGTAGAATATGGCCTTAACTGTCAACCCAATACATGTGCATTATAAAACACAGCTTAACCCTTAAATCTATAGATCAAATTAGACCCAGGTTCGCTTAAGAATCTGACCGTTTTAAAGACACAAGCCGACAGACAGATTTAACCCTGGAGTTCCCCAGTGGGTATTTAATGGGGCAGACTCAATGCCTACCCGGAATGGCTTCTCCTGAAAGAAGTCCACTCAGAGGGTAATGTCTTAATTGCTAATTGAATTTGCTGAGACAGCAATTCAGAACGTGAGACAGATTGAAGGTTGGCGCTCACAGTAGGAAACTCGAGGAAATGATCCTGATTTAGAAACAAAACCCAAATCTGAGGGAAACCATATAAAACATTCTGGGAATTCTGAACTGGTTTAAACATTTAAATCTTTACAAATTCGAATGATTGGAGATTGATAGGGGATTGAACCTGACAGATAATGCGTCATTTATTAATCTAACTGGCTCATAGAAAGAGGTCGATCTAGTTGTGTTATTTCCTTCTGCATCCCCCAGCCTCAAAGACAAAGGTGCGTATTGTACGTATCAATTAGTCGATTTGTATTCTAGATAGTCGCCAACTTCTCTGCGTGGGCCACAGTACTTATACAAATTAAAAGTGGTTTCATTGATGTGGCTAAAATTATCCATCATCGAAGTAATAACTTTTGACACAAACCTGCACCCTCACTATAAGTAAGGCTCTCTAAAGAGAAGACAACGTGCACACGTATATAGTTTATTAGTGATATCCTATATCGTTTGACGGGTAAATGTAAGAACACGTGCGTGGGAGTGTATCTGTAATTTGTATTCCTGAAAATGTCAAAGTTTGTTCATTACACGGTGGCAGACGCACCTGTTCAATCATATATACCTACCTGAACGCTCTACTTTATAACCTTTTCCTTTTTCCCTTTTTTAACAACAAAGGATGTTCTTGGAAGCAAACAGGAACACACCAAAGGACTTTGCACGATGCTCATACCGCAGCACATTTTCGTCAGTATCAGTACCATATCATATAGCAAACTGAGAACATCAATATCATGTGTTAAAGTTGCTATTCCTTTACAATAACACTTATCAATGCTTTTGTTTGCTTAATATTTTTATAGATCAAAAACAAAGGAAATAAATCACTCCTTAGAATGTTATCTACTAAGTATTATAGGGATGATCAACATAACGTGAAATGGCACTTCACATTAATCTAATTGGAGGGGCAGACGAGGCCTGGGCGACGAAGGCGGTGAATCCCCCCCCCCCCCCCCCCCCCCTAGCTGGGCTGTGGGTTGACTTGGCCGGCGTGGGGTTGTCTGGTCGTAGGTGCTGCATATGGGTGGTAGCGGCTGTCTTTGTTGGCTGTACATCCCGCTGAAGCGGTAGAGCTGGCTGCCTGCGTGCCTAGTTGGGATGTTGCCTGGACTGTTTTGAGCGGAGTTTGTGAGCTAACTTAAAAAGTTGTTGGTTGGATGGTGGTCGCTGGGTGAGTGAGGGGCAGAGCCAGCTCCCCCACCCACTGACCGTTAGGGGGCGTGGGAAGTCTGTCGCTGAGGGCGTCACATATGCCCCCAATTAATCTCCATTTACTAATTAAGCCAAATTGTCTAAGATTCAAAGGTTGCTAGATCAAACGTTTTTTTTTAATACTTATTAGAAAAAAAACTTAAATAATTGTAGACGTTCAAAGTTTCAGATTCCATAATAACTTTATGCATTCCTTGAAATACTTCAAAATATTATTTTCATACTATTTCTAATAGAATTACTGAGCCATCCCCCCGCCCCCTCCCCATTGGACACTTGACCCAGAGAGGTCCATCAGCCGGCGCCAATGTTCTCTAATGATAAAGGGATCCCGCTACTTTATCTCCCTCTTACCTTTTCCAGGCGCGGCTTTGTTTCATAATCAATACCACCCCTTCATTTACCTCCCACCCCCAACCCCCTTCATTACACCCTCCCCCCTCCTGTAGCGACCCTTATCAGGCCGGAGAGAAATTAGCCACCAACCCTCGGCCATAAAGGCTTGTTTCCACAAGCCGATTTACTTCCGATTTCAAAAATCGGCAGTGGGAATATTGGTTAATCATGAACATGTCGTATAGCATTAGAAAAGGTTTTTAATCCTCTTTCAAATGGTATGTAAGATATGTAATCCTAGGCCTTTGCCATATTACAAGTTAGAAGTAATAAAGTAGTAAAATGGCTGGTGGAAACAGGGCTTAAGGCTATATTCCACTAGGCGATATTACTTATGATTTCGAATATCGGCATCAGGAATATGACAATAAAACTGAATGTTCAATAAGGACTTAGATTTTGCAAAATCTTGGTCGTCAAGATCAGTCAGTGGGATCCAGGCGGTGTCCTCTCCCTTCCTCCTTCCTACCGCTCCTTTTTCGGACCAGTCAGAAATTAGCCACCAACCCTCGGCCATAAGGCTATATTTAACTATTCGACTCTCCTCCCAAATTCTGAATTTTATTGGCAGAAACAATAAGGCCCCATATCTATTAGGCTGAATTGTAAAAAAAAAATACCAAAATAATGTTCATGCCGATTCATGTAACAAATCAGTATATGATTTTAAGTGCACATGTTTGATATGAATCACTGCTAAAACCAGCTGATTATTCTGGTAGAATCAGTTGATTCTTGGGCTGATCTTTCACCCAACTTGGTTCAAACCGTCAACTGGCTAGGCCTGTAGGACCCAAGGGCTTAGCATGGACATTTTATTTATCATTAAGTAGGATTTCAGATTATATTTCGATCGGTATAAAGCATGCATGCATGGGTCATATGCTGTAATATTCCTAATGAAAAACTTAGACATTTTGCAGCAGAATCTTGGTGGTCAGAATCGGCTAATGGCACACAGGCTTCAGCCTCTTCCCCTACATCTATCTCCTATCTCCCTACACCCTCCTGGCTACTCAAAAAAGGTATTCATTATTCAGGTCAAATCGACCCCTCCTTTCTGATTGGCCAAGTCTCATCGGCCGATCATATTCATCGGCCGGCCCTTATCGGCCGCTCCTATACGCCTTTCAAACACCGGCAGTTTGTATAGCGTTACCCGAAGCTCCTCCATTTGTGTAGCTTTCTATTAGCATCACATCTCCCCTCCTTCATCCACCAAAGCTCCCCCTCCCCTCCCACATCCCCCCAAGCCACCCCCCTGCCACCATAACGTCTCCGGACACCTTACAGCACTGTTGCCTTTGTATTAGGACCCTCACACTTTTTTTATTCCGCCCTGAAGCGGGGGAAACAAATCGGACTTTTTCCTTTTTGAAGGTGCAGAGGAATGTATAAATGCCCCCGTAGGTGATCATAGGAGGGGTAGGAGCTAGGAGGCAAGGATGGGGGTAAGGCAGGTCTACAAGCTTCCTGTCTGTTTTATTATAGTTTATTATTATTCACAGGGGCGGCCCTGCGGTGTGGCCGCGGGGTGTCGCAGTAATAATGGGCGGAGGAATATGTCTCCGTCGGCCGCCGGGACTATTTCCGACGCGCGCGGACGGACTTCCTGCCTGGAGGCAGGGAGTGACAGGGCGGGAGAGGGGGGGGGGGAGTTAAGGCCGACGGAGGGGGTGGGGAGGTCCTAGGGGGAAGCAAGAATGCCATCCCTTAAGTCCGAGACATCCGCAAGGGGAATAAGTTTATATAGATATATCATCTCGTCAATATCAGATACGATACGCTTATCACGGAAACAATGGCGTTTCAATATGTGACATGTTCACAGAGACGTCCTTATCACAATCACGCACCTGCCCCATACGTGATTTGTTTCATTCAGATATTTAACTACACAAAGATTAAAACACATAAAATATTTCCTTTGTAACGATATCAATATAACGATGCTGGTTATGCAAAGCGTTTTCCTGCGAAAAACGATGGTAGTAGTATAATAAAATGAGGATTTGGTTCGGGACGAACGGTATCATCTCTTATGATTTGTTGTAACTTTTAATAATGGTAATAGTATAGAGGGAAGACTTATATATTATAAAAACACCATATATAATTGTGTGTGTATGTGATGTAACCTATGAACCAGTTTTATTATTGGTATTGAATGGTAACTGTTCATGATTATTCTAACAAAGAATGATATGTATCAAACTTATGAAATAAAGTGTTGAACCATACATATTTAGGTAGACAATTCATACGTCATGAACTTATTATCCCATGTCATACATCATGTATCTCAATACTAAGGAGGAAATTATATCTTCAAGATTGGTGTAATTAAATAAATGGCTGGTAAACAGTCAAATAAATAGCCAATGTCCGCTTCCCTTGCCCCCTCTCACTTGTGGTAAACCACCGCAAATGATTTATTAAGTATACAGGGGCGGAGGCATGAGGGGTATGGGGGTGTCTTAGACGTCCTGACTCCCCCATCCCCCCTTTCGGTGGACGTCTATACTAAACAGGAGGTAATATCGCCCACATAACTTGTTGGTGCTTAACCTATGTATGCCGATCCCCCTTTTGCAGATCTTATAGCCTGCACTGAGTATTGATGGTAAGGTTAAGCCAAATACTTCTAGACAAGGACAGACGACGAGGCGGCCACCGTCCACTGACTGATGGGGGAGTCAAGGCTGGTTTCCACTGGCTGATTTTGCTCCCGATTTAAAAAATCGGCATTTGAAATTTTGGTTGATTATAGACATGTGAAATATATACAACGGGATTTAAATTCTTATTCAAATGATCTGTAGGATGCATGGTCCTTTGTTATATTACTGGTGGAAAATAAGTAATTTAGAAAAATCCGACTGTCGAAACCGGCTGGTGGAAACCAGGCTTCAGTGAATGAGTTAGTGGATGTGTTAGTGAACGAGTTAGCAGACAAGTGGGAGGAAATAGAGGGACGCCCTGGGGCTAAAGGTCAAACGCTGAGAGCTCAACGACCTTCAACACTTAAGGGCAACAATCACCTCTCAAGATCAAAGAGGACCGGAGTGATCTCTTAGGGTAGAGCGGTGGCCCGGTATCCTGTGAGATCCGAGTTCAAACCCTTAAGCTCCATACCCACTAGGCAATTCTCACAAAGTCGGTCGACCGATCAGCACTAAAGTTGGCCGATTCTACCCGAAGAATTGACCGACTTTACCAGCAATTCATATCAAACATGTACATTTCAATATTACATACTGACTGGTGATCTGAAATGGATTTTACCAGCGATTCTGCCAGTCGACCATTGCCAGTTGCCGGGAAAATTGCCTAGTGGGTATGGGGCTTTACAATCACGAGCCTAGGATGAATGACGAAATGCCATGCTCCACGACGCCACCACACCCCAACCGATCTTCTTCTCATGAATTTTTCACATATTTGGAATGATATTTCCTGTGACAATGCCGTTTTTCTGATATAGATAATTCAAAAATTGTATATTTGATGAGAAAAACGATTATTTGAGTAACTGATTTGCAAAATCGGTTAAAAAATTGCCCAAAATGGCATCGTGGATCATCAGAGTATGCGATTTTCAGCAGAGGGATCACTTCATTATACCAACTTACCTATAAATATAAATTCACAAGATTTTGCTGTGGCCCATTGCTCAATACTGACTGTAACAATTATTAGTTGGTCAATAACCGAACAATTGTTGGTCAAAACAATCGCTATTTGGCCATTTTTGACACCACCTACAAACATATTAATATATATATATATATATATATATATATATATATATATAATTGAACCGTGTACATGCATACATGTATGCGGTTATCCACTGATCTGACAATGACACAGTCACTGTTCTGACACTGATGTTGGATTCACAAAGGTTTGGCTGACACGTGGCCTTTGTTAATGTAGCTGTCAAAGGCAAACCCATCCTCCCTTTCCGGTAACCCCCCATCTCTCTACACCCCCCTACCCCTCAACTCATCCTATAACCACCCCCCTCCCTTCAAAAAATACCCTTCAGATCCTTTGACCCCCCTCTAAAAGAACGCTACTCCTCCTATATAGACCTTGTGCAGATGCTGTCGCGTAACCACTTTTTGGCGATCAGCATGTGCTCTTCGTGACTACATGGCCATTAGATAAACCTATAATCTATGAATTCTAGATCATGAAAATATTCCGTTATGAATTATTTTAATCATTTCAGATAAACCTACCACAAATATGTATTTCAGATGCAAGTGAACTGCGAATAATGAAGTTTCTTAATGATCACCGACAATGGCGCCCAGCTGCTTTTTTTCGGTATTGTGACATCATCTGCACAACATGTATAACAGGGGTGGATCCAAGGGGGGGGGGGGGCGGCGTCAAGGGGACCTGACACTCCCCCCCCCCCTTTTGCTGGACCCCTAGGCTACAAAAAGAGGGGAAATGCCACGTAAATGTGTGGGTGTGTGTTTGTGGGTGTGGTGCGTGGTGTGTAGTGTGTGGGTGTGTGTGTGGGTGTGTGTAGTGTGTGGTGTGTGTGTGTGTGGTGTGTGTGTGTGGTGTGTGTGTGTGTGGTGTGTAGTGTGTGTGTGTGTGTGTGGTGTGTGTGGTGTGTGTGGTGTGTGTGGTGTGTGTGGTGTGTGTGGTGTGTGGTGTGTGTGTGTGGTGTGTGTGTGTGTGGTGTGTGTGTGTGTGTGGTGTGTGGTTTGTGTATTGAGTGCGTGTGGTGTGTGCGTGTGGTGGTGGTGGTGTGTGTGTGTGTGTGTGTGTGTGTGTGTGTGAATGTACTCCATTTTAGTACTTAGTCTTTATGCTGACCCCCCCCCCCCCCAACTCCTTTTGAAAATCCGGTATCCGCCCCTGTATAACTCCCCTCATCTAGCCCTCCCTCTAACCCCCTACCCCAGGCTCCCCCTAGCGGTGACGATACACAGATCACCCAGCGCGTCACGTGACGTCTGCCTCGGTTTGGCTCCTGTCATCACGTGACCTCCCTGTCATCACACCTCAGTGTTCCCCGCCCATAGTTACCTCCGTCCCCACCTCAGAAGAGCGCATGCACAGTTTCAAGCTTACATTGGAAATTGGAAATCTGAGCATTAAACAAAACATAACCTTACATACGAGCTATCTAATACAGACTTTGCTCTTCTGCTGTTAGATAATGTTGATATATCAGAAGAACATATTATGTTTTTGTCCTATGACAAGTCAAACTATATGCTGCTATCTTTTTTCGTCTAATTTGTTTCATAAGACAATCATGCCGTGCGGCTTTGTCCAATATAAACGTGTCGTCTGATGTAAGACGACGTAAATTATAAAATATAAACTGAAATATTTTTGTGTCACCTCATTTGTCCGATGTACAACTATTCCTGTTAGGGCTTGTGTTGCAGGTTTGTTCCTTGGTCCTCAGTACAATGTTGACTAAAAGCAGGGGTCACTGCTTTAAACAAGGAAAGCGGAGAATAATGCGCTATGTAACGATTACCTAGGGAAACATAAAACCTGCATTTATAGTGATCCTCAATGACTATTTGATGCTCCCTCTCTCACATGCATGCATTCATGCATTTGTATACAACCTATTGGACAGGGGGTGCAGTGTGGTGAAATGGTTGGTGTTAACGTTCGGATGCGGGGGAACCAGGTTCGACTCAGGCATGGGCTTGGCTGCTACACCTCTCTGCGTTTCCTCTCTGCAAATGACATGGTTATCAAAGGTCCCCAAAGGCCCACCATCTGTTTTGAGTAGAGCCCTATCTATGGGACCTTGAAAATTAAAGACCTCTTCCCTTCATAAATATGTAGGGGTATATCTCTTAGATTTTATCATTTTATAGATTAGATCAACAAAAACAGATCTAGAATCGTCAAACCTTGTTCATGCTGTGATATGATCATAGATGTTTCTTGGTGTCAACCCCAATAGATGACTAACCAACCAACGTACAAAGCAGTGCAAACAACTATGTTAGTCGGTGGGATGAGAGAGGCCAGCAGGGGTGGATCCACGTGTGTGTGTGTGGGGGGGGGGGGGTTCAGGGGGTCTTGAGTCCCTCCCCCACCTCCTTTAAGTGGGGACTTTATATTGCCAAAGAGACAAAGACATCCCATGCATGCGCACAAATGACACCATTTTGTACTTAGCCTATATGTAAACCCCTCAACTTTTTCGAAATCCTGTACCCACCCCTGGTATGGGAGGGAGCTGGTAGGGCAGGGACAGTGAGGTGATTAAAGAGGGGGCTATATTGAGTCGGTTCACATCTAATGGCTCGACAATAGTCAATTCTTCACTAACCAAAACCTCATCAGTTAGCGCTTAACCAGGGGCGTATACAGGAATTTGGAAAGGGAGTATCTGAATATAGGGTAAGTATTAAACATTGTGTATTTTGATTTTTAAACATTCTTTTGTCTTTGTCAAATTTAAGTCCCCTCAAAAAGGGGCAGGGGAGGGAGGGTCAGGACCCCCTGGATGGCCCCTCCCTCTGGATCCACCCCTGACTAACCTCCCTTGAAGGCGTGAAGGGATGGGGGGGGGGGGGCACAAAATCCACAACACTTGAAAAATACCCAAACCTAGCCCCCTCAAAAACCATCGTCTATATCTAATTAAAGATATTGGTCATTGGGGGCGGGGCGGCGCCTGGGCCCGCTCTAACCGCGTTAGTTGGGGCGCTGGCCGGGCTCTTGGTTAATTCCACAGCCCCAGTTTAGATTGTCTGGATAATAGCTTGGCGTTTAAGGACATTCAATTAGGCTGAGATGGTGCGAGTTGGCGGCGGGTGGGGGGGTCGATAAGACGACCATCAGCCGAGGACCCCTCTCCCGAGACTATGAATATCAATGCCCGCGGGCGAGTGGAATATATTTAGGGACGATATGGGATGGCCATGATAGCACCCCACATGGCTTCACTGCTCATCCTTGGCTGGACTTCCCTCCTGGACACCCCCTCCACCTCCACTCCCTCTCCCTGCCCGCCACCCAGGACCTAGCGAGGCCGCCAAGCCGGCTTCATACTCCCCTACACACACCTTCTAAGGCCCAAAATAAAATGTATGTGATTAGGTGTTATGCCTTCAATCAAAATCGGATCGGCAAGTCTAGATTTGTAAAAAGAAATATCTTGAAAAAGTAAAAATAGACTCAGATAATATAAAAGATATAAAACTTTATTGAAACGCCTTCTAAAACGATGTATGGTATTTGTGATGCACAATTTATTTAATGTGTAAGACATTTAATGTTCATTTGCTCATTTTCGTTTGATTTTAATGGTTTCCACAATATTTTCTGTGTAAAAAAAGTCTCTAGGGTTGGTCTGGAAACTTCAACATAATTATTCTTTCTTTGCCTTACCATAACCCACACTCGAAACCCAGTTGACGAGACTGTATTGAAGTAGCCTTCCCTTGGACGTGTTACCATTAAGGCTGTGTAACGAAAACTGCAAGCTTGACATTTAGTTTGTGTTTAAGACGTTATCAAACAATAACAATATATCATCATACCGCCCACCACCTCTTTGATCCCAAATTGAACCACTGCAGCCTGTGACAGGCCTAGCCCTTTAATCCCCCTTTAATCCCCGTGACAGTACGCGTCACCTCAAAGGATCAACGCAGACCCAACCCGGATGAAATAGCAGGCACAAAAGTTGAGATTGGCTAAATTCTGAATCTCAGGCCATAAAACCCTAAGCTGTGACATTTGCTAAGTATTTGTCTGGAGAGGCGGGCAATGAAATAAGCTGTCTAAGTCCTGGTCCACCCAGGATGAATCAATGCTCTGGTATGAGGACTAGAGGGGTCTTTTTGCTTTTCTCAAGGCACCAGTCAAATACCATTAGGCTCCAGACTTGTCTAATGTTTGTTTAGGATACAAGACACAAACATCATATTAAACGGTTGGGAGGCAACTCTATCTTTAGATGTGAAAGGACAAACAGTAATCTAGATTGCACTTTTATCTTTTATCTTATTCATCAAGTAATAACCTTCTGGATTCGCTGGGTAATAAGGGAGCAACTATTTATTTTAGTTAGTTAGTTTCTTTTAGATATATTACTGTGACGTTAGGATGAGAGGAGTATACAAGAACTCTAGTGATTTCTATTGATTGTATGTCACTCAACACATATACTTACAAACAGTATCTACAGTAAAAAAAGGGGGAGGGATCAGGACCCCCTGCCCCCTTGGATCCGCCCCTATTATACATATTCTTATGTACAATATCATATTTGTTTCGTATGATACAAAAGGTAGTAGCAGATCTATCATTCTGAAACTGTACCTTACATTCTATATCAATGTCATTATATCCCACCCTGTGCTCAAGGGAACCTTGGCCTCTCTCTATACATAGCCTTCTCTGTTCTGTGGGCCTGTTGTGTTTTTTGTTATAATGATAAAAGACTGTCTTTAGGTACATGCCTTAGGTGTATATAATTATAACAGGCATTGTTCACTGAGATGGCTGCTATCTGATTGATCTCTTTACCTTTTGTATCTGTCTTTGTTTGTCAGTGGTAACTGATTCACTGTCTGTATTGGTTTCTTCCCAATTTAGTCATAATGAACAAGGACCGTTCGTAGGATGAGGGAATGATAAAATTAAATGTAGAAGTCTGAAACAATTTGGTCATAGATGTGTATGCATGTATGTATGTCTACATCACACATAATAAAAGTGTCAAAGCTACACCAAACCCAACACAGGAGTATTGTTGACTTGATTTATAGATCAGACGTAAAAATTAAGGCGAATCAACTAGTTTCGGTGTGTTACTGCCTTCATCAGGATTCCACTCTATCATATATATATATATATATATATATATATATATATATATAATATATATGTGTGTGTGTGTGTGTGTGTGTGTTTATTTATGTATGAATGTCTTTATGAACATATGTATGCAGATATGTAAGTATGTATTTTATATGTGTGGATGTGGGTCAGGCTCATGGAATCGTCACCAGTGGGTCAACATTGTGTCTCCACAATTGTGTGCCCACTGATTGCAGGTTTCTCACACACAACGAAGGGCCGCGTGATAGTCAATACCATCCCTTGTTCTCCCTGCGTGGTGAGAGGTCTCAAGGTGGTTCTATACTACATGACTTGGGCTGCGATATGGGTCTAATGTGATGATTTTACAGACAAAATTAACACCAAGAAGTCAGATGATTTCTTTTTTAATTATTTTTTTTAAATGATGACAATTTGGAGCATGTCATTTATGTGAAACAGAGACGTTTTTCTTTGGTATGTCCGCCTTCCCTGCGACTTTGTCATATCGCAGCTCATGACGTGTAGTGTAATAAGGCCTTTCCTATAGCGTGCAGGCTGAGAGGAGTGTTAAGCCCCATTCGCCGTGATCGATGTTTTCGTTGCAGTGACTCACGAAAATCTTATCTTAAGGATTCGTAAACAATTTCAAATGCGACAAAATGATTGCAAGCTGAAGAAATTGATCGTATAGCATTCACACTAAGAATTGAGGTCCATTGCGATCATTTTCGTAAGGAATTTCGTATTGAAGCGCACAAAACCTCTACGAAAATATTAAACATGTTGAATAATTTCGCAAGGAAAGAGATCGCAGAGGGCTACGATAACCCAACGTTGCCAACGTTCACAGATCGCAGAGGCTTACGACAAACCACTTTTACCACAGCGAGTGGGGCTTTAGTGGACCGTCTCCCACACTCATGAACACATGTAGTACTCCCCTGAAAACATGTACATAAGGCACAATTAGCACTGCACGCAGGGGTGGCGGACCGACATGTTCACATACCAGGGGACGGCGGGGAGGACACGTCAGGACCAGAGACCCTACCCAGGCAAGCTGCAATGTAAAGGGGGTATTCCACTATGTGATAAAAACGGCCTACGACATGAGGACCTTATTGCACGATGTTAATAGTTGGTATTGTAGAAAGAGGCGCCAAACTGTCTAACCTTGCATGTGTATATCGCAGCAATGTTGTGGCCATGTCGTAGCTTAGTCCTTCATCCTTGGTATTACACTACTGCGATATTTTCAGGCTTTTATCTAAAGGGTACCTATGTCCTCTACGACATGAGACCTACGACACTACGATTCAAGTGATTTCTATCTGAGCCCTACGACATTATTAAACAGGTTGAATAAAAGTCGTGGCTTGGGCTATGGCCTACGATATTTGTCCCCACGACTTTCACTGCAATAAAAACCATATCGGACGACTTTAATGTCGTAGGGACTGCGACTTACCCTATTACACTAGTGCGACATGAATGATATCGTAGAGGTCTACGACATGGCCACAATATTGTCATGTCATAGCCACATCGTGGCCGTGTCGTAGCTCATGTCGTGTAGTGGAATACCCCCTTGACGGGCATGTTCTGGGGACATTCGTTTTCCGTCAGTCTGTTACTTGTTAGATTTTCAAACAACAGTTATGTTATTTTATGTTAGGTTGAGACTGACTGATATAATAACGTTATATTTTAGAGATGTGACCATACATTCTTTAAAGAATGTTATTATAGTGTTTCTTTGTTTTTTGAGTGAAAGAACATGGCAAGATTATCTCAATTTGCAATGCAAAATTGTTAGCTTGCACAGACATTTTTGTGTGCCATCAAAATAATGTCACAAGAACCAAAGCAGAACTAGAACTAAACAGGACAATGTTCCAAAATTCTAATTACATTGCACTCCTGATTGAGCCAATATTCTGGGTATTTTGACAGGTGGCGCTGCAGAAGGTGTTAAATCAGGTATAAACAACCAAATAGGCTCAGTGGATAAGAATCATAATGTTTCTTTATTATTGGCAGACAAAGAATGCAAGAACCCCTATCTTTTCATATGTGATGCGTTGTACATCTAGAAATACATTGAGATATGTTTCTGGATTCCAGTGATATACAGAAGTATAAGGTTTTTTCCAATGCTCAATTGCCCTTCCTGCTCATAAAACTTGTCGGTGGTTGGTTGATGTTAGTGCATGTACACCAAATGGAGGATGAAAAGAAACTTTTGCATATATGACGGCCCAGCTGTAGAATGTCTAAAATTAGGTTAATCTTACTTAAATAGTAAACATTAAAGATGTTTTTCTATCAACATGGTTCAATCTTCTCTGTCAGTAGTTTCAGCAGCGCCCGGAGTTTCTCTAGAGATGTCCCCCGACGGCCACCAACTTGCCAATTACCCATGATCACCTCTGTCCGCGCACATCCGGGCTGTTGGGGAGCCCTCGCCGTACACACTGCCCCCTAGTGGTGGTAGTCGGAGGTGTTAAAGTGCCCCCCACGCCCCCCTCCCGGACACCCCCCGTCTTATCGGGGCCCACCACGCATGTCCCAACTGCCGCCAAGGGTGACGTACGCATGCGCGTGGGCAGTGTCGCAAAATGGCCGTGAATGTTGGTCACTTTGGAGTCATTCAGGTTATAAAAGGGGCGGTGAGGGGAGGTGGGAGTCGCTAAAAGGAAACGGAATTCTTAATAGGACTTCTACACGATTGTCCTTGGTCCCTCGTCAGTCTGGGCTGGTGGGGAAAAACCTATTGCAGACTTCTTAAACTGTAAGCTACTCTCTTGGAACGAAGTGTAAACAGTATGACAGATACGATGTCGTTAAATCAGAGAGATACATAAGATCCTATGTATGTCTATGTTTAAATGGGTTGGTACATTCCCCACTTTGTGGCATAATGTCAACTTCTTAGAGTGGTATTTTGTTTGTTATCCAGTCAGTAAAATGGTGCTGAATAACAACATTCTCGTAGAACAAATTACATTCATCTTGCAGTGAATTCAATATTCTTCGAAATTTCTTATTCCGTCGTTTCTGTTAGAAACATGATAGAACAGCTCTCATTTTGACTCAGAAACTATCTAATCACGTCGAAACGCCTTTTGACTCTGCTTAAATCGGGCACCCTTCGAGCACGTCCTACCGACCTCCCAGTAAAAGGAGATTTGCCCTGCTCTTCAAGTTATATTTCTTCATCAGCTGTGTCTTCAAAGATAACTCAATAAGATAGAATTACTGTGCTGCCCATTTATAAAATCAAGGCACGGCGAGAAAGAACAACATGAACAGTGCTCGTGGAGAAAAATCGCCTGGAAGATGTCAGTGGCGCCCATCTGTAAGACTTGTTATCGGAGAAAGAATCGCTTTCCGATTACTTTTATGAGAATATGCATAGAAGGGCGGCGGCCCAGTTTCACGGAGAGTGTCTTAGCATAGCAACTCAATTAGCGCAGTCTCCTGGGAAGGCGCAGTGATGTATTATTTGGACTGACAGCCGGTGAAGTACTACTTTTCAGCGCGCACTGGTAGGCAGTAGTGACATGTTAAGAAAGTAGTTCCAGCACTGGGGAATGCTGCGCAGCTGCTTCCATGTCGACAGTCGAGGAGGGCATCAATTTTTGAGCGACACATGTACAGATGTGTTAATGTGTTTTGACATCTCTCTGGTATATGTTGTTGTGTATGACGCTGTTGTATGACTGCATAGTTGTTTTTCTTAGAGTAACATTGTGGGCTTCTATGGAAGCGATAATGGCACTTCGTCAAATATATAATTTACATCAATAAGAATATTTATGATAATTAATGGAATATCTTAAGCACTATCGTCAATTAAATACGATAATTATACTGTGTGTGTTTAAATGTAAGTTTATCTGGATCAGTAAACATGTTGTCAAACAAAAAGACAGATGATGAAAAACAATACAGATGTCGTTGCACTCTCCTAAATTGCGATTTGACTGGTCTTTCTATCCTGAACGTTGGATCGGGTAGCTTTGGATTGTAAGGCTGAACCACCCATGGATTTGCGTCTTTTAAAGTAAGTACTCTAATTTTAGCACTTTCACTTCAAGGAACGAAGTGCAACGCGTAACAATTAATTGAGTACATCCTGTGGATATATATATATGTATATATATATATATATGAGTGCCAGTGTGAGAAACGATGGCACAAATCATGTTCACTGACATCCCAGTTGAATAGGTGAGTGTAATACAGCCAGTAGGTGTGTGAAATAGGAAACATCGTATCTAGGTATATGTAAGTGTCAGTGAGTGAAATGGTCAGTGGAATACAATCTGTGAGTAAGGATTAGTGTCAGTGTGTGGTGGAATATAGCCAGGTATGTATCAGTGTGTGAAACAGTCAGTAGAATACGGCCTGTAGGTACGTATTAGTGCTAGTCTGTGAAACAGTCAGTGGAATACAGCCTGTAGGTACGTAATAGTGTGTTGTACTGTATGAAACAGTCACTGGAATATGGCCTGTAGGTACGTATTAATGTGTTGTACTGTGGGAAACGGTCACTGGAATATGGCCTGTAGGTATGTATTAGTGCTAGTGTGTAAAACAGTCAGTGGAATACGGCCAGTAGGTACATATTAGTGTGTTGTACTGTGGGAAACGGTCACTGGAATATGGCCTGTAAGTATGTATTAGTGCTAGTGTGTGAAACAGTCAGTGGAATACGGCCTGTAGGTACATATTAGTGCTAGTGTGTGAAACAGTCAGTGGAATACAGCCTGTAGGTATGTATTAGTGTGTTGTACTGTGGGAAGCGGTCACTGGAATATGGCCTGAAGGTATGTATTAGTGCTAGTGTGTGAAACAGTCAGTGGAATACGGCCTGTAGGTACGTATTAGTGTGTTGTACTGTGGGAAACGGTCACTGGAATATGGCCTGTAGGTATGTATTAGTGCTAGTGTGTGAAAAAGTCAGTGGAATACGGCCTGTAGGTATGTATTAGTGTGTTGTACTGTGGGAAACGGTCACTGGAATATGGCCTGTAACTATGTATTAGTGCTAGTGTGTGAAACAGTCACTGGAATACGGCCTGTAGGTACATATTAGTGCTAGTGTGTGAAACAGTCAGTGGAATACGGCCTGTAGGTACATATTAGTGTGTTGTACTGTGGGAAACGGTCACTGGAATATGGCCTGTAGGTATGTATTAGTGCTAGTCTGTGAAACAGTCAGTGGAATACAGCCGGTAGGTACGTATTAGTGCTAGTGTGTGAAACAGTCAGTGGAATACGGCCTGTAGGTACGTATTAGTGCCGGTAGGTATAGCGAGCCCTGTAGGTATGTATTAGTGCCGGTAGGTATAACGGGCACTGGTCAGCGTCCAGTTAACGCTCCCCGCCCAGTCTGGTCAGGGGATGAGGCGAGGTGAGAGGCCAGGGGGCGCTCTGCAGGCTGGTCTCGTCCATCTCACAGCCTCCTCATCCAAGTGGCTTTAAAATTTATAATTGATGAAGTCCAGAATGTCCTCTGCCCGGCTAGAAATGGCCGCCAAAAGCGACCGCCGCTGGGAGCATCGACCTTCCGCAGGGAACGAGGTATACCAATGAGGCGCGACCCACCACCTTGTATTTTGGGTTAATTGTATAGGGCTCTTTCCTCAGAATGCCAAGCATGCAATTGCAACTAGTCAAACAGTTTCAGTTACCAGTTGCTACTGTCCATTTCTAGTTGTGTTGATTTATTTATTGAATTTAGGATCATCAATATACTTGATTGTGGCCTTCAGCTACTCAGAATTTTAAGATATTATGGTCACGTGGATAATATGAATGTCACATTCAGCAAACATGTATCTATGATGAATACATAATATGAGTTCAGCTTCCTCTGGAAAAAGTTATACCTGACTTGACTTTCTTCTATTTTTGTTAGATTTCAACCAATTCTGTGGCCGCAAACATTTTCAAGTGCCCTGTCCACCCTTCATTTCTGCAATAATTATAAAATATCCATCATAAGTCTACTTAATAAACGATGTCACAAGACCAAAGCGTAAGATATATGTTATCGCTCTATAAAGACATTTTGTTAGCCCTTGTAAAAACTAACCATGTCTCAGAAAGATATTTAACTGCAAGCTTAAGTGTGCTGGGCATTGAATTTAATGTCACAATCTTCCTATACTTGGGAAACGCTTTCTTTTTCTGAAATCTAAAGGGGAGCTGTGAGTCTCTCGTATCTGACATTATGTGACCTTTCATGGAGAAGTTTCCTGCTCAAATAAAACTGTCCCCTCAAATGTTGAGGTCTACTTATTCCTGTTCAGATAAAATTGTCCCCTCAAATGTTTAGGTCTACTTAGAATGTGATAGGAAGCAATGTGAATGGACAATAAAACAAATATTGCGCTGCGGAACCTGAGGAAAATGGCAGCATAGAAATATGCTAATGAGCAGGTAACAGTAGCCTCGTTCTGAAAGACGATTCCCCTAAAGACGCCCTCTGGTGGATGTGGCCGTAATCAACAGACGCTGCCCAAAAATTGCCCCGCCCCCCTGGGAGGGTAGCGTGTCGTCTACGCATGCGCACCGCCTCGATCTCACCTCAATTTCCGGCGTGGAGGGATGCCGGGAAAAGAGTGGTTTTACAGGGTAGTGCGGGGGGAATGGGGGGGGGGGGGGTGCAGGTGCGGCTGGGGATGGGTTGAGGGTCTATTCCACTTGCCGATGTTAAGTTCGATTTAACAAATCGTATATGGGAAAATAGGTTGGTTATAGGCACGTTATAATCATTAGAAACGGGGTTTAATCCTCTTTCAAATAGTGTATAGACCTCGTGCAGAATTGTGCCCACTTTTTGGTGACGATCATGTGATCATCATAATCACGTACATTTGGCAAGAACATTTGGTATAAATATGATGGGTCTTCAATGTTATAGAGCTGTATATAATAATGATTACAAATGGATCACCAATTTGGCGAACAGCCCATTTTCAGAGATGTGACATCATCTGCACATCATCTAAAGAAATTTAGGATGCACGATATTTCGCCATAATATTATTGAGGATAAGTTATAAATCACCACATTGCTTGTAGTCAGAATCGCCTAGTGGAATACAGGCCGTCGGGGGCGGCAGGAGGGGAGAGTGGGGACTGAACCATCTAATAAAGGTGAGGGGAGGATGTGTGGACGGAATGGAGTAGGAAGGAGTGGGTTGGATCCCTCTATTCTCCGTGTGTATAAGGGTAAACCTGACCCTCTATTCCCCAGTGGTGAGGTAGCCCTCTCTAGTCTCTCTGTACGTAATCTTCAGGAAAGCCCCTCTACCATAGACTGGTGGCAATACCCGAGAATGATTCCAACAGTGTGTTTCCTGAAGTAAACAGCGCATAAATTCACCAGCAAGCTGTGTTTCATAAATACGTTTATTCGCAACTTCATGTACTTACATGTTCTTCAAGTAGCACGAACAGTTTTGATAAATAATATATTATTGGTTAAGGTTGAGTGTAACGGTGGATGAAATTTTCTTTCAGATGTATCCCCAATCTCAATCTATTTTTTTTTTAAAGAGCAGTGCATTAATTACGTATGTAGTTTTATATACTTTCTACATCCCCATCCTCTTTAGCATTTACTACGCATTAGATATGACCTGCTGTCTTCGATACCCACACCGTCCCTAGCTTTTATTTTGATGTAATTAACAAATATGTGAATCTGAAGATCCTGATTAATTTTAGTACATCAAGGAACAAACTATTTTATATGGATCATAAAAGTATCAAAAATAGACTCTACAAATGGCCAGCAAATACGTTCCAACTAAAGTACGTTGTGTGCTTCTCCTAACATAGCTGCACTTCAAATAAGCGTACACTCCTTGTAAAATCAATATAACTAGGTTCGCTTCTCAAAGGGATTTTTTAAACTCCAGTGTTTACCTAGTCAGCAAGTCTGGCATGCCTTCGTCTGTTCTACCTAAAAATACTAAGTTGCCGAGGGCTGTTTTTCTGGGTTAGTCTAGGTGCATATTTCTTTGAACATGGAATATACAAAGTATATCATGTATCATGTTGTTTTGTCCTTCAAATGTAACAAGATTCCCTCTTACTTTGGGGCAAACACCAACAACTTTAAATGCATTTACTCATATGTATGTTTTCACTGCAAAAGATTATGTATGCCATACGTAGATGTGGTGTGATTTTCATTATACGTTACACATGTATATTGCAATAACAAAACCAAGTCTGAAAACCAAGTACCTCACTGTGGGTCATCAGTAAAGTACTCAGGCATAAAATAATTAGCCTGGGCCACCGGCTGTTGTGTGTAGGGCCCTGTCCATGGGACCCTGGACATCAAAGAACACCTGCCTTGATAAAAGTGTAGGGGTATAGTCTCTACCTCCTCATAGATTTGATCATTTCATAGATATGGTCATCAAAAAAATGATAGAATTGTCAAAAACCTTCTTCCCGTGATATAACCATAGATGTTAATACAGAGTTAAACACCAAAAACCAACAAACCAACTTAAATAATTGGGGTGGGATGAGGGAGTCAATAACTCTTATACGTTTCTCATGTGGATTCTGTAGAATAAGTCCCCCTGAACTATGTTTCCATTTCACCTATAGTAGCATTAGCATTCAACCATCTCTAGATCTCCAACTTGTTCAACATGTATCCCTTCTCCTCGTTTATAGGGTATACATGTAGTAAACTGATGAAGTGTCCCTGTCTGGGTGTCCTACGGTGTTTTTTTTTTTTTTTTTTGGGGGGTGGGGGGGTGGGGGGGGGGGTGGGGGGGTCCTAGGGGGAGGTGGGAAGAGGTGTGGGAGGAGGGTATGGGCCGACGGGATGGGGATGGTGGGTGTAAATCCCCGGCGGCCGGTTTACATACATCACTTGACTACCCCCTGAGTCTCAGCTCCGTGCTACCCTCGGGGTGTGAAGGCAGCTTGACAGATGGTCGGGGATCCGGAGTCAGTCGGCTAGTTCAGACGGGCGCCGCTAGGTGTGGTGGGGGGGAGGGGGGAGGGGCTTTACTGGCAGGAGCTGCTTTGACTGAGTTGTAGTGCTGTAGCACCATTCTAAGTTACTCTGAGTGATTTGTACATCTGTGGCACTTTTCCGAGTTTGCTGTAGATCCATGGCACCATTTGGAAAAATACTCTGAGCCCGAGTGAATTTTAGATCTGTGGCACTGTTCGGAAATACTCTGAGTGACTTGCACTGTTCTGAGCTTCTCTGAGTTAGTCATAGTCCCTTGGCACTATTCAGAAATACTCTGATATCAAGTGAGTTTTAGATCTGTGGCACTGTTCAGAAAGACTCTGTGCAAGTTGTAGATCTGTGGCACCATTCTAAGTTACTTTGAGTTAGTTGTAGATCTGTGGCAATGTTCAGAGACACACTGGATGAGTTGCAGATCAGTACGGCCTTTTAGAGCTACGCTGAGTGAGTTAAAAATTTGTGGCAGCATTCAGAGCAGCACTTAGGGAGTTTCAGATCTGTCACACCATTCAGAGCTACACTGAGTGAGTTGTAGATCTTTGGCACCTTTCAGAGCTACTCCGATTTAGTTGTAGGTCTGTGGGACTATTCTGAGCTAGCTGTAAATCTGGGCACCATTCAGATATCTCTGAGTGACTTGCAGGTCTGTGGCCCCATTCTTAGCTACTCTGCTTGAGTCACAGATCTGTGGCACCAATCTACACTACTCTGACTTAGTTGTAGATCTGTGGCACCAGCATAAGCTGCTCTTAGGAAATGTGTGGGTGGAGATGTGAGAGGAATGGATTGAGATTTGTCTTTTTAATTTCTTAATGGATTGGTGACGCACAACTATGGTCCTGTTAAGATGGGATATGGTGGGGAAGGACCCAATGATGCACAATATGGTGCGACAGTCGGCGCAGGCAGCCATAATATGTCAGGATACTCCTGATGGAATATGCCAGGAATCATGTATTTTCGACCTAAATATCAATGCCAAAAGACACATTCGTGTTTGTTTCTAAATATCAATTAAAAAAGGACTTTTCTAAACATCAATGCCAAAACAAATATCTATGTGTGTATCTAAATACCAATGCCAAAAGACATACATGTATGTTTGTATCTAAATATCGGTACCAAAAGACATATGTATGCTTGTATCTATAAATGTCAACCCAAAGAACAAACATGTATTTGTATCTAAATTTCAATGGATATTGTACTTGATGGTGATTGACAAGAACCTATTTTAGATGTTGTCATTGTTACAGACTGAATGTTAATGTTACCTGTAATTTGCATAAGATAAGCCACAATGTAATAGATTGATGTGATCCTGTATATATCTTTACATTTATATGTTTAATAACTCTGAAAACCAAGGGAAATCTTGGTGATTATTACAAATAAAAACTGTAAAAAAAATGGATGTTTAATTTGTATCTAGACATCAATACCATAGTCAAAAACAACATCTGTCTGTATCTAAATATCAACCATTCCTCATAACAACTCAGATACAAACGTGTGAAGGTGGGATCATATCAAAAATACTTTACTCAACGCAGCAAGTTCTGTAAGGTGACTAGGAGAAGCTCCCTACTTGGGTAAACGATTGCTCCTGTTGAAACAGAAGGTGGGCGGAAAGAATGTCAAATATTAGTGAGATTATCGGCGCCGATATCCCCACCTGGCCACCCACTCACCGGCCGGCGGGGTGAAGGGCTAAGTGGGGAATCCGGATAAAACCACGAGAGAAAACTAAAGTAACAGTTGACGAATGCGCGGCATAGAGCCTGCAAGAAACGCCTGGGAAATAAAAGTTGAATTCTGGGAGACGTCAAATAAAAGGACCACCTGCCCGCTGCCGTGTGAATCGTCACGTGGCCTCGAAGGGCATTCTGGGAAGACGACAGGAGCGTCTGGCAGATGGTTTATCTGCTGACTCAGCGGTTTTATTTAAGTTTCAGCCGGTGCTATCGGTATTAGGACTGGTTTTAATGTGAGACACATAGGGAGAGACAGCAGGGAAATGACATGTCTGATATTGATAAACTGTTATTGAACATGCACCTAAAATAGGCAGGATGCGTTCGACCACGTGGGATTTATAATATTATGTTCTTTGTCTGGGTGATATCAATTGATAAGTCTGCAATTAATTCCTAGATAATCAATCATATTGAGCTATTGCTAAGTTTGCCAGAATGTTTATACCTCTTGGGAGTTACTTGTCTTTGTCTAGGTGATATCTATTAATAAATCTGCAATTAATTCCTGGATCATCAATTTTGTATCGAGTTGCTGCTAAGATTGCAACCTACGCGGATGTGAATTTTTGCATCTCATTGAAGTCTGCTTTGTGTATGAACAATAATTGATTTTGCAAGGGTTTAGACAAGATCAAAATTTTATTGGTGTTCTATAGTTGCAATATATAACATAGTATAATATAATTGTTTGAATGAACATAGAATTTGCACGAAATAGGTCGTGTGTAGAAACATCTGGATGGTATATCACTATGCAACAACAACTGTGTTGCTTGATAACTAATATAAATGAATATGTAAATACAATGCATACGGGCAGATGTTCTCATGATTAAAGGTGGTGGTATAGGGACAAAGATCATTTGGGATTAACTGAACAGCATCAGTTGTTATTTCTAATTGGATTTTTAGGACGGCATCCCAAGGTACCATCTGTCTGCCTTACATTACGTGTGTTCCATAGCGGGTAATACCTCGTAGTCCGTTTATATAGTTATCATAAAACTGCTTAAGTTTAAGACGGATAAAACAAACTCTGTATTTTTCATAACACTTAGCATCTTCTTGGAGAATTGGACCAAGATCCTAATAAAACAAAATGCAAATATTTGAATAATTATGGCTGAGTAAGGAGTGAACTATGGAGACCAGTTAAGGTTTCTATAATATAAATACGAGAGGTGATTATATATGGTTCGACCAGGAATCTTTGAGTATTTCAATGGGACAAAGCTTATAATTGAGTGTTACGATATTTCATTTGCAATTTCATCTCAAAATGGTTAATGGATATCGATACCAAATGGTTCCAATATTACAAAATGGACAATGTACTTATGTTGGTACGTTGAATAATGCCTTCATAGTTGAGAGTACTGGCGTCAGCATTGAACAATATCATTATTCAATTACAATATGTTAAAACCATGGGAGGTAATTCTCCATACAGCTAGCATATGTCACTCTATGCGGGTGTTGAGTTGATGTATGCTGCGTTCCCACCTCCGGCTATCTGCCCTCACAATCTGTGATTTACAGCGTCATCAATAACTCCCCTACCCCACAGAGCACACTCTGACGGCCCTGGAGCTGGCCGCTGATAAGCTGATAAGACAAATGGGGCGGGGTGTTGGCTGGGTGATAACAGACAAGCGGGTGGGGAGTGTTCAACACTCTACAATGAATAGCCAGCACCTTCGTACGCTTCTATACATGTTCTCGCCTAGCCACTGCCGACTAGCAGTGCGTACGGGGGGTAGTGCGTATTTATAGGCCGTACGTACTGCTGGTTATTTTCTTAGATATCAATAGTATCTCACATTTTGTCTGGGTGATAACAATATAGAAGAACCTTTGGGTCGTCCTCAAAGGCTGGACGACCCGTCGAAATCGTACGTACCTTGGGCTTCGCCCTCAGTACATGATGATCTCCTATGGGTCAAACAGCCATCATCTGATGACCCTCGCAGTCCTTCTTATATTATTACCACTCTCCCCCTACATATATACACACATATTAAGTGGCCTTGTGATGTGCATTTCCACAAAAAAGATAACTGTGTACATGTCAGCCTGAAGTCTTAAAGAATAATCACTTGAGATTCTAGCTTGGCTTCTGTGTCAATTTCATATGAGCTTTCGGTTCTAAGTACTTGATGACTTCGCTTCGAGTCTCATTTGGTTTACTTATCATAGCATCAGAAGCCATGCGCCACATCTATGCTTTATTTTCTAACATAGTCAGGGACATACATGTGCCAAGTAGAAAGGTTTTTTGAAATTGAATTGGCCATTATCCAATTTACACTAAATGCAGCACTTTTAAGGGCCCACGTATGCCTATCGAGACCTGAAATGGTCCCAAGCAGCATACAGCCCTAAGGCTAAAGCACCGACTCCACTGCCAATTTAACGAGTTGAGTTGAGTTGTCTTACAGTGGAGCCTAGATTTTGACTGGACCAGGGGTCATAGCTTTTTGCTACCACTGTTCCATTGGGTCATAAATGTTGAGTTGTACAGTAGCTATGTTCATTTTTCACGATAGTCTATATGAAAGAAAAATGACTCGTTGCATTGGGAATGGTAGAGTTCCTTTGCTAAGACCAGACAGTCGTAGGCTCTAGCGCCTCTTGGAGCTACAACAGTCAAGTTGAGTTCTGTTGGGCAGTGAAGCTAGGGCTCTAAGGGTAGTTAATATCAATTCTGACTGAAATGCAAAGGGACTCTCACATCAAAGTAGTACATCCCAATAAGATGGATGACAGGCTGGACACGGTATCTTCTAGGGTCCTTGTGACCACTTAGCCCCTGAGAACCTATACTCTTTACCAGAACCCGACCCCTGAACCGCCCACCATCCCTCCTCACATTGCAAAATGACATTTGATAAAATGTAACACAACAACCGTGACCTATTGAAATCCAACACGAAATGAAATGAATACTTCATCTCCCCTTAAAACGTCAAAATTATTGAGAAATATAGATTTTGGTAAGATAGATGGGGAAATGTGATATCCATTACTCTGAGTCGTCTTGGAATTCAAAAAACCCAAACCCAATCCCCTTGGTACTATTTGACTGTATGTTGTGTATTCCTACTTTGGTATAAGATGTATGGGACACGCGGGTACAGGTGGCGACCTCTGGACCCCGTGTAATACCTTGGGTGGACCCCGCAGTGACCGTTCCACAGTCGGGGAATAGGACGGGCCTTTTGTGAGGGGGGAGAGAGGTGCGACATCCCAGGCCAGGGGC
This sequence comes from Lepidonotus clava, assembly GCA_936440205.1. Classification (NCBI taxonomy): domain Eukaryota; kingdom Metazoa; phylum Annelida; class Polychaeta; order Phyllodocida; family Polynoidae; genus Lepidonotus; species Lepidonotus clava. The sequence continues at coordinate 34,617,754 of OW387144.1, read as the reverse complement.
CGGACGACCAGGCCAATCCAATTTACTGAGTGGGTATAGGGGATGGGGACGGCAGGGAAGGCGCAGGGAGTGAAAGAGAGATGGAATCGAACGGATGGGTAGGTATATGGATAGCAGGGGACGAAATGAATAAGCAGGATAGGCCTAGGGATTATTTTCAGGAAATGGGGCGTTAAAGGTAGGGATGTGTTGACAGAGGAGAGGGGACACGATATGTACATTAACTGGGAGTGTAGAGAACTTTCAGAAATAATATCCTAACCTGGAAGGTGACGTGCCGTGTACACAACCTACTATTGTTATACGTTAGAACCTCCAAATGCCCATTTCCATATGCTACTAACATACCTACATATTAGCAGTATATAGAAATGGGGATTTGGATATGGTCGCGTATCCAAGTTGTAGGCCTATATTTATTTATATGAGACACTTTCTAAGCTATATCACGTATGAAAGATATGAAAAGCATTGTCTTTACCACATTCCTTTATACACATAACAATGAGACATGATGATAATAGGTGATACAAACAATAGGGAATGGAACAATAGACAATTTAGGACGCTTGATGTAGTGCGTTAGGTAAAACCACAAGGTAAACAGCTAAGGAAATGCTGAAGGCAGGACATTAGAAACAAACAAACGCTTGTAAAAAGCAATGCGCCTGGGTAAAGCAGAACATAGGAAAACGGCGGGCACGTAAACAAGCTTTGAGATAATGAAGGTAGTAAGTGAGGAGGTGCTCCCGGCGGGGGGAGGAGAAGGATGACGGGTCGGGGGGACCAGGGGGCTTGGGCGGGGTGACGAACGGCATCATAAACCATGCCCACGGCTGTCAACACCGGCCCCACACCCCATCTGTCCCACCTGCCTCCTGAACGGAAGCATCGCCTCAAACCACCACCTCCCCGCCGGCCTCTCATTGGTCAGTTAGAGTCACGTGACTCCCCGCCGGCCTCTCATTGGTCAGTCTGCGTCACGTGACTCACCCCGTCAGGGTCAGCTGACCTAGGCCTCCCACTCCTTACGATTTCTCCGACTCGTGAGAGACTAATGTATAGGAGAGTTTTTGTTTTTCCCTCTTTTTTTTCTGATTGTTGGAATCCTAGCAATCGGCCAGCATTAGATAAATGAATCTCACGCCATCTAATCATCTTAATATATAGGCCTTTTTATGTATTTCCTTCTGGGTTGTTTTCTACTTTTAAGAGTCGGGCGTATATTCCTTGCCACCTTCCCCATCCCCACCCAGACGCGGATCCATAGCCGGTGTCGGGGGGTGGGGAAACCCTGACCGCCCCCCCCCCTCCCCCCGCTATAAAATGATAATTACAAATAAATTTACACAGACTTTCCAATTTAAAGATGCGAAACCATTTTCCTTGGATCCGCATCACCTTAATATCTAAGCATGTTTCATTTATGTAAAAACCTTTTGTAAATTTAAGCATTGTGTCACATTCTACAACACTCCATAATCGAGCCTTTCTGCATTTCTAAAAGGATCTCACAACATGAATAATGCTAAAGACATAAATCCATCGCCTGGAATACATCAACTTAACACCATTCACACAATATTTACATGGCTATTACCAGAACACCTTGCGCCCTGATCATCAGATTACGCGTGACATGTTAAAATGTTATTTTCATTTTGCTTCATTTTGCTACGGCGGATTCTGAGACTCTTTCACCGTTTATTTCAGTTTGATGGGAGTGGGGTTAAGTTAAATGTTGTTTCCACTAGCTGACTTTTACCACAGGTAATTTAGTCATTTATAACCCTTGCTGAGTGATATTGCAAAAGACTATATATCCTAAATATGACTTAGAATTAGAAACCCTTTTTAATGATGTATGATATGACAATTATTACAAAATATTTCCTACGCCGAATTTTGAAATCGGGAGTAAAACCGGCTGGTGGAAACACGGCCTAACATGTTACCCATTTTGTTAACATGGCTGTTCTCTGACAAGGCCGACGGTACCACCCGATCCCCGTACCAGGCCACTCGATACACCCACAATAACACCACCTCACCTGCCACTCCTAATCACATCGTACGGCTATTTAAATCCCCATCACCATTGATTCCAGACACATTTATTCACACATTTCCCCCTTTTTCACGCCTGACTTCATATAGGCACTCCATGTAGAAAACAAAAAGTGTTGGAGGCTGTGAGATCACGCCGGGGCCAGGCTGATTATGCATGCTATGCATCCGCCTCGGGAATTGCATTTATGGAAATAAATGTCAGCGAAAATGACTCTACTAATAGGGCCTTCTTTTATTTCATTGTCAAACGGAGGGACGGAAACGCCACCGACAAAGCCGATAATTGACACATTGAAATCCTGTAAGGCAAATTATCAGAAAATTGTATTTCCTTGAATAACAGTGGTTTTTGTCCTAACTTCTCCAATCTAATTAATCTTCTTCGCCGATAAGGCATTCCGAGGTGACATTGGCTGTCTCGTGGACGAAATAATTTAGTTGTAGCTGCATTATGGAACAGGTTGGTGTTCCAAACGTTTAGTTTCTAAAAGTAAACTGCTTGGAAAAATATTTTGACAGAGCAATGCTCATTTCTTCTCTCATATGATTTTTATTTTCGGTGATAATTATATTCTTGGTTTATTTTGCTGTCCAATTGTGTGCTGTGTTCAGTGTTATTGTTTTATTAATGGCTTATTTTCATATTCGTCTGGATGATGAATTGTTTCTCAGATAACAGTACATTTTCCCATTACAATCATGGTGTATACACGTACTTGTGCATTTTGCAATAGGCATATCTAGAATAGAATCGTGCAATAATATTATTCTGAGAACTGGGTGAATGCACTTTATGCAAGACAGTAAGGGCGGATCCAGAATCAATGCTCGGGGGAGGGGACCCTGACTCATTTTTACAAACTAAAAATTAAAACACCAGATTTACACAGCTGTTCCAATCTTAAGATGCCAAGATTTTCTCCCTTGGTTCTAGGGGGGGGGGGGGGCAACTGCCTGTTTTGTTCCCCCTTGGACCCACCACTAGGTCCACGTTATTCTAAAGGTGATAAGACATGGGTTAAGGAGGTCACTTTGCCCGTCGTTGTACCTAGACAGGGCCGACCGTACTCCGTCTGATGATCACTTCATAGATCACCCCTCAGGGCCGGACTGCCACCTCCTGATCCGTTTATCCAGGGTCATAAACTTTCATGGGCCAAACAGATTTACTTGAAGCCTAGACACGAGTTTAGTAGGACATACTGCTTCTGAATCCCCTCTACCTGCAGGGACACCTTTAAGGCGAGGCACAATCTGCTGTGACGACAACCTCAGTGGAGAGTGATATAATATATTATGTACTGTAGCGTGCAATTGGTGAAGCCCCATTCACCGCGGTGAACCTGGTTTGTCATAAGCCTCTGCGATCTGCGAACGTTGGACATTGTGGGTTATCATAGGCCTTTACGACCTGATCCCTTGCAAAATTATTCAACATGTTTAATATTTTCGTAGAGATCCTGTATTCAAGATTGCTTGCAAAAATGATCGTAAGGGACCTTCCTTCTCTGTGTGAATGCTATACGATCAATATCTTTAGCTTGCGCAAATTTTGTTGCACATGAAACTATTTGCAAATGCTTAAGTTTTTGCTGGTCTCTGCGACAGGAAAATAGTCCACAGCGAATTGGGCTTCAGCCCTAATGATCAACACTGTACCAGCAAAAATCGCCATACAGTTTTTGAGGTGCAAGGCGTAGAAACCTTAGTGGTGAGTTTTCTACCTACACGGCAGAATCTGCCTTCACAGACTGTTTTCCTTGTGCAGAGTTAGACCTCAACGCAGAATGGGTAAGTGAAGGATATAGCTAGATGCTGACCGATGTATGTATGGAGTCAAAGAAGGGGAAGGACGGAGTAAATGTGGAGGAAGGGGAGAAGTAGGGAGGGCTGGGCGAGGTAGGCTCTACAGCGGGCCCGGGGGTAGATCCCTGAATGTTCTCATCACTTATTATTCACCTGGAGGAAAGCCCCTGTCCATCTCCCTGAGGGGGTGTATAAACTGATCCGTTTGTCAGCCTGGAGCAGGTCTGAGCCCTGCCTTCCTCCTGGGCAAAGACGGGTCCTGACAGGTAAGGGAGGAGTAGGGGGTAGGGGGGCTAGGGGGCTAGGAAGAGGGGTATTAAAGGGAGCCAAAAGCAATGTAGGGTCAACATTTTGCAAATCCTGTTAATTATTGAAATTCACTTCATTGCAATAACCTAGGCCAAAATATAGACTGTGAATAAAGACTTAAACTACCTTAAAATACAGGAAAACCCATCCCCGGTCAATTTTGGTGACCCACCAACATTGGTTTGTTTACAAACATTGCTGTCTTCAATCATAAATGACATGAGTATTATGGAATTCAAGTAAAGTTATAGTTAGTTATCATGATTTATACTGTGCCAATAACTAAAGTTGGACTTAAAGAATCTATTTTCTTAGTTTGAGTTTGCAAAATTTTGTCATATTTTGACACAACATTGCTTTCGACTCCCTTTAACTGCATATTCCACTATGTATCATGTCACTTGTGTTGGGCATTTCGGTTGCATTCATTGGCAGGAACACAAACAAATGCAAGTAATTTCTAAGCATGTATTTTGGAATAAGGTATTTGATTGCGTTGATACTTGTGTTCGGGCAACACAAGGAGGGACACAAGCACATTTCTATGTGGCTTTCTATGGAGTGTTGGTATCTGAAATGTTGGTATCTGAAATTCATGCTACTTGTGTTTCCTACCTATAGCAAACGCAAGTGACCCCCGATTCATAGTGGAATATCTTCTTTAGAGGCGAAAGGGGCCAAAAGCTGATTTCCATGAGGCGAATAGTTTGCATCTGGTCGGTTGCATCTAGTTAAATGTATAATTCAGAAAAAGGCGTTTTATTTCTTAGCCTATATCCCCGCCCTCACCGATCAACTTCCTTTCAACAACCTGATTCCGCCCCTCTTTTAAGACCTACTGCAACTCTGAGTCTCGAAAGCTTGTTTTTTGTACATGTTACACTACTATGTCTCTAAAACTGTGTTTCTAGACTAATGCCCATATGTAGACTAGCCTCAAAATGTGCTGATATTGACAATTCAATACAGGCATAAATGCACATTCTGTGGTTTGTCTGTGTCAGACCCCTTTGGGCACAGACTCTAAAATGCACGTCAATGTGAAGTAAATTAAAGCTAAGTGCACCAGCAAGTATGTCTACCGACAGGCTGGCCCCAATATTCGTAACCTAAATTGGTGCATTTGTAGCCTAACATCCTATAGTCATAGCCATAGAATCAGCCTCTTTCTCACACGTGCCAGCAAGTGCAATGATACACTTTGAACTACTTTGATGCACATCAACGGCGTAAGTCTGAAAGTGGTATTTTATTCTATAGCATGATACCGGCCCTTATATTTTCAGTATTTCCCGTCTCAGAAAGCGGTGAGTACAATATCCGTTATTGCCCCGCAGGACAATAGTGCCTGTCTGTAAATGCAAATGCCAATTATTTTGTACATAATTTCAACATTTTCTGTATAATTAATATAGAATGGGGAACCTTAGCGCTGCTCGTGGTATATGTCTGAACTAATGAGTTGGGATATGTATTCTTATGGGCCCATGCTAAAAGAGTTGGGATGAAGCGTCTATGGGAGTAGGCCTATTCAATGCACAGGCTCATGAAAAGGGCGTATAGTGACCGTAGTCAGGTATATGCCCATACTACGCAGGTGTCTACAAGGAGTGGGGGTTGGGTCGGTAGGTAGGGGGTAGGTAGGGGGTGTGGAGCCTTAGGGCAGGCTGATGTACTGCGCGCGGCTGTCGTCTACCTCCGCTTTACACCCCGCAGGGTGACTGGAGGGACCGGGAGGGTAGTAAAACCAGACGTTTATAGAGTCATCAGCTAAGCCTCCTGTGCCTCCTGGACCCGCCATTGGTCATTCCCCGAGCGTAAGGGGGTACGTGGGGAGGGGGAGAGGGGTGTGGAGGGGTGGTGGAAAGGTGTGGAAGGCTGTGGTAGGTTGTAGATGGATTGGGATGGGTGTGGGTGGGTGGGTGTGTAAGGTTGCGGGTGTGGAAGGGTATGAAGGGGTGTAGATAGGTGTTGATATATTTGAACACAGAGGACATACATACATACATACATACATACATACATACATACATACATGTATGTATGTATGTATGTATCGTTGTATCATACATACATACATACATACATACATACATACATACATACATACATACATGCATGTATGTATGTATGTATCGTATGTATGTATGTATGTATGTATGTATGTATGTATGTATGTATGTATGTATGTATAAAATAACTGCGATAACTCCGAATTCATTTCACCATATTTCTAATAGTGTAATTTCTATGATTTCATCTATGGGGTTCTGGTACCCCCATGTGATGAAGGCATTAGATTTTCCGATCCGGATCTGTTTTCTGCTCAAAAAATATCTCAGAAATCTTTTGTCTGTTTTTCACAGTCTTGAGAGACACGGGCCTACTGTGGGTATTTAGAACCTTGACTCGTGTCTCTGGTGCCTTTTGATTCCGTCCTCAATGCTGTCCCACCTTCGTTAGCTGTCCTCATTTAAACAGGACACGCCTCTGCCCCTGTCACCCTAGACACAGACAGCAGAGCCACCTGTCGGCTGGCCCCAGAACTCACCGGGTCCAATCTGCCCCCCACGCCCAGATCAAGACGTCACGTGGGGGCGGGGGGTGCGCGCGCCGTCTTGGTTTTCTTTGATTCCCCCTCCCTGAGGGGGTAAAGGTGCCACCTTACTCAGGGCCTTAAAAAAACGACCTAAAAACCCTGCTGCGTTTCTTCGACCTCAGGGGGCGGAGGGGTCACACATACGGGTCCCTGAGGACCCAGCGTCCCACTCCTTCTTTGATGACGCCGCTCCGACGTGTCACGTGACGCTATATAACCTTGCGCATGCGCGCTGGGGTCCCTGAGGGACTACTTGTTGCTGCGACGTCACAGCCTCTTCACCGCCAAGGCGGTAACCCTACGCGCCGCGGGGAGACGCGGTATGTAGTCCCGGCGACACGTGCCCGTCTCCTCTGCGCATGCTCCGGGGAGGGCGCCGTGACCTTGGCGGGGTCGGGTGACCTTGAGGGGGGCAGTCAGGTGGTGCAGGGATGGGCTCTCCGGGTTTTAATTAAGACGTCGATTGGGAGGTGAGCAGATTGGGTGATTAGGCCACACGGATTGGTCTACCGGTTCTAGGCTGCGGACTCTGTATGCCTACTTTTATTCCACGACATGTTTCGGGGGGGGGGGGGGGGTACAGGCTAGGATCTCAAAAAAAAAGGGGGGGGGGGGGTCCACATATAGGGTAAGTACTAAAATTATGGTACCAAAATTATGTACATTCACGTGCGTGTGTGCAACATTTTTTTTCTATTTGGAAATTTTGAGTCCCAACCAAAATGGGGAGCGGGTATGTGTCATGTCCCCCTGGACCCCCTCCCCCTGGATCCGCCCCTGGGTTTGTGAAAATAAGCTGTGAACATTATTTTTCAGGTTCATAAAATATACCTTTTACCTAAAAAGAAATCTGCAATTCTTTTTAACTAAGATACAAATTTGAAAAGGGCATATATATATATTTGCACCTTGACGAAGGTAGGTATTTCATAGAACGTATATTGTATTTACACGCATGTATGGACCTACAGCCATGTATCATGCCTATCTATAGCCAGTGCGCACATGTGATCACGTTACCAGCTGATTATGGTCATCACCAAGTGCCCACCATAACTAAGTGGATACAGAATGAATCAAAAGATGCATCAGTTCTAAATGTAATATAATATTGTTAATATATGACCGTATGGATTTATTATATGGAAATCTCATATAAATATTATGTGCTCTAGATGTCTAAAATATTACTAAAGAAGATAATGATTTAATCACCCATCCTGACCCATAACCCAAGACGTAACCTCTACATGAGGCTTTGAGCGTGCATCTTATTTTCTCTTTTCTTTTTTTTATCGAAAAAAAATACCAAGGCCTCATGTATTTGTCCTGTCCGATCTTAACCTATTGCAGATCCCTGTTTGGTTGAGGCCTTGGCACGTTTTATGACCCATCCTTTTACCCTAAAAGTAGTTAGCAAATATTATTTCTCTCCCGTCCCACCGTTTGCTCTGCGTAATCTGATTCACTTCCAGAACCGCCAAGTGTCTCTTGAAAAAAACGTGTCGGAAAATGCGTCCGGTCCCGATCGGTGCCCGCCATAAAGGAAGAGCTCTTCACTTTTTGTTTATGGATCCTTGCATAAAATGAGTTATGGGTTTTGCGGTATCGGCAAAGGTAAGATCTCCCTTATTGATATAATCCTGCTGCATGTACGATGATCAAATAGAAATAATATCAACAAATGAAAATACCCTGGCAGGATTATTCTACATGGTTGTATTTAATATGACTTTTTAAACTGTGTTGATACGTTTTATTATGCAGTTTCCTGTTGATTCCACTCAAAAAATGTCAGCTCGAATGCCTGTTCCTAGTGTTCTATACTCTTAGCTGATCATTGAATTAATTTAAGCTGTTTCTGTTGGCTGCGACCATTTCCTAGTCCCTTTAGATATTTGCAAAACCAAGCAAATATAATATTTTTTTAAGTTCCAACAGTGTTCCCAAAATGCAAAAAGTGTTCAAAGGGCATCAAAATGGCAATGGCCAATATTGTTTGCACACATTTTCAGTATGCGGAATACAGGCTTTACTCCTCCCTGCCGTCTCTCACGTACATGTTATCAATCTCCGCTTCAAAAATGAACTCAACCACATGAACGTGCAATCATTATCTGCACTTTTTTCCTCTCTTTTTCCTCCGGACGAACCTTTGGGGGAACGTGCTGACGGCAGCAGAGCGCGTGTCAACAGACCGTCTGTCAACTGTCACTGTCAGCTGTCACTGACAGGTGTCAACTTACACAGGTCTGGACCCCACAACGTCCCTTTTTTCTGCCTCCCCCAAACGGCCCATCCCCACAGGCCTTGTAGGAGACTTTGTATGGATGTCGCATTTTGAATTTCAGAATTGGCTCTGATGTGATGTAGAATACGAGAAGTGCCCGAGTTAAATGTTACTAAACAGGTTTTAAGAATAAGCCCTGACGATGTTTTCAGTTAGCAAAATTTCTTGTGGCATCAGAGAGGGTCAGGAGAAGGTGAATTTTACAATAGATGATAAAGTTTATTCTGTTGTTATTTCAGGACATATTAGGACTATATCTAACAACCCAACAACCATACGACTGACTTAATGACAACCACACGTCAAACCTCATCGGGGTTTTACACCCTTTCATACGATTATGTGCCCTCATTGACGCCTACTTAATCCAGCCCCTCCTCACCCATTTTCTGTTTTACTGTTAAACTATTAGTCTGTTCGCACATAATATTTCTACTTCTAGGCCTGGTCCTATAATTAATGTTACATTGTGGTTAAAATCCATTTCTTTATATTGGTTTCTTTGTTTAGATCTAGTTAGCACTTTTTCCTTTGCCTGAATTATGAGTGGGCCTATCTAAGGACGTTCTCATAGTTTCTACCATTTTCTGCTATTTCTATAATTTTATATTCCCCCATGATATGACCTTCTATCCATTTCTGTCCTTGAAAACAGTTTCATTTTGTCTGTGACGACGACTGTGGCGTCCCTACGTGAACACGTGACCTCCCCGGGCCAGTCCGTCGCCGATAATGTGAGGTCCCCGCGCTGTGGGCCCTCAGCCAATCAGAAGGAGCGAAGCCATACTGTGCCGGGTAATCGCTAGAGCAAATATGGAGGCGGGGGTTTGATCAAAGGCACATCTCGTCGGCTGGGATGAGGACGTGGGCCGAGCCCGGAGAGGGCTTCTGGCAGAGATGATGAAGATTAGGCAACCTGTCCACAGCTATCCCCAGCACAACACTCCGCGCCACTCTCAATATTCACCAGCTGAGAAAACCCAACGAATCCGTACTAATTGATAAATCAATTTGTTCCTTCCGGTTTATTGAAACCCCGGCGTATCATTCAGCAATTAACTTTAACCATGTGAGTGGCTACTTTCTAAATCCTTTGATATGTATCGTAATATGGCAAACTGTTATCCGCAATAAAATGAATTATGATGCCCTGTTTCCACTAACCAATTTAGCCATGAATTATATGGTAATCTATTACTTTTAACTAGTATTATAACAAAAGATTATATTTCTTACATACCATTTAAAAGAGAATTAAAACACTTTCTAATGGTATGCAATATGTTAGTGATTAACTAATGTACCCACTGCCAATTTTCAAAATCAGTAGTAAAATCGGCTGGTGGAAACAGGGCTTAAGCCACAAAATAGAGCAGATCGAGTCAGGCCTTGGTACCGTGTGTTCATCGCCGATTGAGATCATCATGGCTGGCCTGGGGCGAGGGGCCTACTTTATCACAGAGCGGGGGAGTTGTTCTTTAACAAGTGTGGATGGGGTGTTTGGGCGCCCAGTACATTGATGTGACATGCTTGTACTATTAGGGAAGGTATACGTCTTGCAAATTTGTAGAAAAATGGGAATATGTGAAGATAAGCCCAAGATTATTACAGGGTATCATTTGTCAAAAGCTGACCTTGTTAGATAACGATAACTTATATAAGAGGTTTCATTTTGTTGGTATAACAATTATACTATGATTCCTATGCAAAGTCATGTAAGGTGTGGTCATATAAATGAAGGTATTAATTTCCATTATCACATAGCTGCATCAGTTATATATTGTGTTTTTTTTCAATCTGTACAAAATAAGGATGGAAAATATAAGTATATGTATAAGACCCACCGACCAATTCAGAACTGTTGGTGTCACTCACCTATTAAAGAGAAAAAGGACAAAAATTAGTAAATACAGACATAAGCTCTTATAACAACACATATTAGTCTATATAGGGCATTGCAGCAACACTGTTTATATAAATAGTTCAACATGGAATAAGGGAAACAAATGGTTCAGTACAGGAAAACAAATATATCAGTTTCTTAGACTATCATGTCAAAAGAAGTACACCTGCCATCATTGCCTTTGTGTGTCATTTCCCTTGCATGACACACTGTTTCAGCGCACTACGAGGTTGATGGCCTTAAGACTGAAATCCACAACCCGATGTCATTCACGATTTCAGAAATTGCCAGTGGCAATACAGATTAGATATAGACATGCCATATGTCATACGAAAAGGATTTCATGTCATACTCCAAATCGTATGTAACATTCAAGTCATCTTTTATTTCGGGGAGATGGGGGTTGGGTAAATTTGACAAATTCCTGATAGTCAAAATCGCCTAGTGGAATATAGACTTTCCTGAGACATGCTTCTGGTATTGACATGTCGTCGATGATTCTGATTCACAATAGGGAGGATGCACCTTAAGACGATCGTTTCTGTCTGTACAGATGAAGCTTATAAGGTGGACATTGATACACATGATGTTTTGTTTCGTGTAGCCTTAAGCGCCATATCCGGTAAGAGACTAAGGGGGGCAATGGGCGATGGATGACTGGGGGAATCGTCATGGCCGTTGCCGGCCGACTGTAATATGAAGCAAGTTTGATATTTTACAGGCAATCTCTGCGGTAATCCTGCGCCACATTGCCCGTTGCCCAGAAAATACAGCTTTCACCAAAATAACTAGGTTGTATTGATAATATAAATATAGGAGGCAATATAAAAAGTATAAAAATTGTTGTTTTTTACTCGGAAAAATGAGGTTCTGCATATGTTAAATACTAAGGTGGCATGAATTGCGTGCACAGGAGAACCTCTTTTTTCTTTTCTTTTCTTTTCTTTTTTCATTTTTTCTTTTTTTTTGGCAAGTGTAAGGTCAACCTCACCATCAATAAAGTAATTGTTACGTGCCATCTTAGTAAGTAACAAACGGACTAAAAAAGTATGAATGCAGAAGGTTTCTGTTATGTCACAAGTTGGCGAGGCAGGCTATGAAATGTCCCTGATCTCCACATCAAATACACTGCACAGCGTCAGGCCAGGACACAACCTTTAGCTTGAACCTGTCATTGAAAAAAAAACTGTCCTTTTTTACACTTTTTGTTTGCGACTGCTTTCTGGCCTCTGCCCTTAATGGCACTAACGGGCGGACAAAACCGCCATCCTTCCCATTATTTGCAACATTTTATGCATTGATGATTGACTATTAAAGGACATTTGCACTTGAAAACAATGCATTTAAGAAGTGAGAATAAAAACGCAGTTGATAACGGTCCGCTTTTGTGAGAGAACGCATGAGGCGCTTTTAACATGAGAAACCAAGGTCTATGACATCAAACGAGGGTTAATGGGTTTATAAATGTAAAAAGAACTGTTTTATCAAAGTAGGCAAAGTAAAATAGCGCACGGTCGTATAGGCCTGCAGTGAGTCGTACCATGGGGGCAGCCATTGTCCCACATTTAAGACAGCTCGAGGGACAGGCTAAACGCCTCAACCAATGATTACATACTACTTCTAAAAAGGTCTCCTTTCATAATGTTGCAGTCTGCACACTGAACTTACTTCAGATCCTACCAAGAACCAGCATAATAGGCTCTTATCAGCCAGTCCATTTGGTTGGTTGCTGATTTGTTAAACTGCTTTTTAAAGGACCTGTGGAAACCACCAAATTAAGTCATGACCCCATTATTTAGTTCCACTCTAAAACCCTAATTACACTATGCGTCGGGTCCAGGGTCCCGTTGGATGCAATTGCCCAACCCGAACAATTCGCATTCAGGCTATATTACACTACGCATTTTACCCAACGCGTAATATATTACACTATGCAATTTGGGGTAATTTACTATATTACACTATGCGTTTGGTGTCCTGATTTGCGTTTGTAATTCGCGTTTGCAAAAATGCGAATTAAAATGCCCCAACGCGAACTAAAAAACGCATAGTGTAATATGGCCTTTATCCTCTTATGGCCATATGGTGTAGTGGTGAGCAGCCTCGCCTCCAAACAGCTGTCTTGTGGGTTTTGTCCCTGACATTCCCTGACTAGTTAGATTGATGCACAGTATCTAATCTGTAATCAGGTGTGACTGTTTTTTTAAGTATTTACTCATTAGATAAGACAATTCCTGAATATGGTAGTTATCACAACATAGGAGTGAGACGCCTATTTTGCCACCCTTATCACCCCTCTGACTCCCAAGGCCTTATCTGTTGACGGGTGTGAGGTAAACATTGGCTATAATTTTGATATTTTACCGATGATTTGACTGGCAATTTCACCGGCCATCCTGCGCCACACTGCCTGTATCCCAGAAAGCACATCATACCAACAGAGATTCACCCGGTGATCATAAGCCTGGTGATTGTGTTGGCAATTTGTTTCTTGTGCAGTCACCCATGGCCAATAAAGTCGCTTAGTGGGTATGGCCCTTATGCTGGGGACCAGAGTGGGGGATTTGAAAGAGTGTAACGGCCTACAACTCTTGACTTCCCTATACCAACCGCCAAAATCACATTTTTAACGACCACTGAGTACAAGTAAAGCCCTAATTACACTACACATTTGGTGCATGTACGTTCAGGGTAACATTGCCCAACACCAAGGATTCACATTAGGGCCGTATCAAGGCCGTATTACAGTCATATTACAATTCATATTGGGTGAGGTCGGGTACAAACAAGACCCAACGCAATCTATAAATATACTATGCATTTTGGGCTCAATTTGGGTTGCATTGACAAGCGTTTCTTTTTACAAACATGTTGGTTAAATATCACAAATAAGATGCACTGGGCTCCAGGACCCGACATGAACACAGACCCAACGCGTAGTGTAATACGGCCTTTAAGCACACGGCTACCTTCTCACAGAGTAATAAAGGGAATGTAATGTCTCCACGACCCTGTTCTCCTGGCATCTGTCGCTTCTCCAGAAGGAAACGGTTCCAACTACAGTCACATAAGGCAGTCAATACCCTCGTCAGACCTGCATTTAGAACCTCTTCAATCAATACAAAGAAAGGCTATAAGCCTGTGGGCTGGGCCAGGGCCTGTACGGCACAGCGCCCACTGGGACAACGCCACCCACAGAAAAAATACAGGCAAATTGCATTGTTTCCTTTGGCCCAATCGGGTTTGTCCAAGGCGACTGACTCGGTGCATTGGTTTGTGCCCCGTATTTAGAGTATCGCTACCAGATGCAATACTTGGTGGGGTTAGTGGGAGAAGGGTTAGGTCAAACGTAACATTCTTGTTGGTGAAGCTAATCCACAAGGTCAACCTGGGATGACAATTGTGCCTCAGTACTGTATGTTTCATATACATTGCATACATTGTGTTCTCTTTTCCATGTAAACCATTATAAGGTTCATTCCCTGTGACAATATATAGATCAGCATTATAAGTAAATCACAGCTGGCCCGGCCAGAAGACCGGTTCCAATATGGTAACCGATAAATCAGCCCAGGGTAAAAATTCGAAATAAAAACAAAAAAGATAAATTGATAGGCTCAACCATTCCATACCCAACCTGAAAAAGTGTCCCATATACTATGAATTATGTTCGGCAGTACATATATCCTGTATATTTGTGTACATGTTCGATAAACAAGTAGACAAGTGGGCATTAGGTCATTCAACAGTTTGAACGAATGTTTTACAAATACATCTAAAGGATTTTCATGCAAATTTCACTTGAGGTGGTCAGATTTCTACTTTCGAGATCTAGTTGTAAATGTTCTAAAAATAAGTGATGGCCAATATCCATTAGAATGTATTGATAACTTTTCCTTCTCATGTCGTGGCCATAAATAAAATATGCTCAGATAAAAAAGTATGCACGATTATAATCGCTTTTAATATGACAAACATCGGTATTAATACATCATTACTTATCCCATGTCACCAATACAGCTATTGATAGAGCAAAACGTGAATGAGACAAGCTTTTTTGGCAATAAAATTAAGTCCCAGGGCCATGTAGGAAAGCTTGGTCCCACCTCCGGATCAACTTAATGAACACTACTATTGTATCTGTTATGGCAACACACAACAGGTAAAACCGCCAAACCTTCAATTACTTTGTTTGCATGAAGAAATGTACCCAATCATCATGAAATAACTTTTACACATGACTTATAAGTGGATGATACTTCCTTGAACTTATACTATAATAAGTTCTATGCCCAGCTTACATTATATTATATATATGGAAACTGCATACATGTTGGTCAACCTGTTCAATTGTTTGATGATTTTGTGTGATATATTGTATTACTACCTATATGGAAGATCACATTGTATGTGAGTATGGTTGAATAAAATTTTAAAAAAAATAAAAAAATAACGAATTGAAAACATGCAACCCTGTCCCATTGGACTTCTTATAGGGGAGTGTACATCAGACATCATGATGGGAGCCGCGGATGGAAAACAGCGAGACGACTACAAAATAATCGCCAAAATAATGCTGATATAAGAGTGGATTTCTGCCTTAGGCCTTTTGAACCCACGCATGGCGCCAACTGAGGGGACAGAAATATCGACGTGGTGTCAACAGCCAGTCTCCCATGAGGTGACCCAGCCAATTGCAAGCATATGCCATTATTTTAACATTGCAGCAATGTTCCTCTTTTGTTCTGTATTAGCTCTTGATTCGTTATTTTGATGGCTCCTAATAATGTTGCTACAACATACTGCTGTGACGTTACACTGTGACATTATTATAACATCCTGGTTATGGTCTTTAACCTAAACAGAATGTTCTTATAATGTTCTGTTTGGGTTTCATCCTATCCTCACCAAAAAATAAATTGTTTTAATAACATTCTCATTAGGTGAGGTTTCAACCTAACCATAGAAAAACATAATTGTTATGTGCCATCTTAGTAAGTACCAGACTAACTAAAAAAGTATAGTTGCAGAACATTTCTGTTATGTTGCAGCTTGCTTGGGGATTGAACCCCCATATCTGAAGTCATGATGAGGGGGCTACATCTTGTCCGTGAATAATCTAAAGAGAAATGTAAACCACAGTATATCTATAGTTGTTTAGTAAGTTTAGCTCTTTAAAAAACACTAGACATTGGACTTGATAATGTGTCATGTTATGCTGCCTTTAATCAAACGGACTAAATGATTGCAAAAACTTCTTAGTTTACATACTATTATTCAATATGGAATCCTTACTAAGACCATCACCAGTCGAAACACGTTGATTGCCTAATTATCTTGTTTGGGCCCGAGGGTTAATGATATGTTGCTGTTAGAATAGTCCTTTATTGTTTGAATGTATCCAATAGTTTAATGAACATAGTCTGAACTACTCCATGGCATACAACAAACTGCACCCATAGCCCCAACATCCTGGACTTTATATATCCCCAGAGTTTATGAAGAGACTTTTCACCAGGGAGTGTGTACTCAGTGACCTCCAGTGGTCAGAAGTCTGGCCACCCTTTACCTACATGTATAAAGAAGAGCACTCTATAGGCCCTGAATACTCTAAGACATGTATATGGAACTACATACATATTTTTATGTCTGCAAAATATATGGATATAATTATCCAGTGGCACAACAATCTCTCTAATAAAAACAACATCGTCCAACAAACTGCTGGCGTTCGGTTTGGTGTGATAATCTTTATTCTATTTTCAATGGTAGTAGTGGCTAACCTTAACGATGGACAAACGTACCTTCTTAATAATTATGATATTCATATAATGTCCTCATTAAGTAAACTCATTCATTTCAGTATGAAAATAATAATTCACATCCCATTTCACTAAAAACGCAAGAACTCAAAACTTTATAATCAAAATGATTGTTAAAAGGAAAGTATATAATACTTCCACATTCATAATTCATCCGTTCAAGACAAACGTTTCAAATTTACGGGGACGTTGTGTCGCAGCCAATCTGTACCGGTATCTGCAAACAAAGCTACAACTCCCATTAGACTCGTTTTTAACGCCGTATTTCATTTTAATTTGAAAAATTGGAGTAACAGTCGTAAAATGTTGCTAACCGGAGGAAGGCACAAACAGCACGAAATGAATAAGTCTTAATGTCCTAAACAGAGATCTTTATTGACCAGTGAGGGACCATCTATCAATTATGTACGCAGTTAAACAGACTTTCTATGCTTTCCCCCACAGCCCATGTTACACACATAAGGAATGTACTAAATCCCTTGACTCATAAACCCCACCTTCCTTCCCGCCTTCTGTGAGTAGGTACTTAATAGATGGTCCCTTCATTGAGTAGGTATTTAATGGATGGTCCCTTCTGTGTATAGGTATTTCATGGATGGTCCCTAATATGCATTGTTACTGTAATGTCGGCGCCAGAGTATCGAAAAAGGTGTAAACTGCCTAATGATATTCAGTTAGCACCACTTTTGGGATGTAAGTAGTATATGGAGATGTAGAAGTTACACTGGCATTTCCAATAACTCTTTTAGTGCTGAAACTTTGTTTTCATCCTATGATTGCTATGTTACTGAAATTAGTGAATCGCGTATCTTAAAAGTAGTACAAATTTGTTGATCTTATTCACTTTGCTATGAGCATTAGTCTAATGCCCCATACCCACTAGGCGAATTTCACTGAATCCACCGACTAATCAGTTTTAAAATCTGCCGATTATTCTCATAGAATCGGCCAATTTTAGCACCGATACATAATGAAAAATACATTTTTGATATGAGTTGGTGCTAAAATCGGCTGACTCTACTGGAAGAGTCAGCCGATTTTAGCACCAGAACTAGAAAATATTGCACAAAGCGTTGTCCCCTGACTGTAACCCCGATTCCCGCCGTCAGGGGGGGGGGGCTGTTAACGAGTGGGCGATAAAGGGTTAAAGTAAGTCAAGTCACGTGACACAGTCAGATCCCATCAGGGGTGTCGTGAAGGTGACAAGGCTGACGGACTAAATTCACTTCACACTCTCAATACATTGATTTTAAACAAAATTATAAAATAAGTCAATAGTTTTCCAACCCTGTAACATGGATAGATTCAGCTAACGTGGCATGTGTGGACAAAGCGATGGCATTTTACAATAGAGATATTGAGACATAGTGGCGTCTAAGGATATATGAATCTCTGTAGGTTTTGTCTCCTTGCAAAGTGTATGATTTATTCCTTGCGACGATAAACAAGCTCAAGTCCCAGCAACAACCATAAACATTCAATATAAGCGTCAGATTGTTACATCACGGAGATGCTCTGCTTCATTGATTCGATGAAAAAACGATACCCCGACCGTAAATATCGTCCCAAGGGGGGAATACAATAAAACACAATAAGAAAAAGAAAACGTCCGGAGAGGCCAGACCCGCCGGGGTCTGGCCGTCATAAAAGCTGGCCCCCCAATCGGCTTATTTTCTCAAGAAAAGCGGCCGATCAGTCTTAATATCGGCATGACCTTCGACCCGCCAATAAGCACCCGTCACGCCCCCAACTGCAAACCACGCCACCCGCCGGAAACAAGCAGTTAGCCTCTCGCACGTAATCTCGCGGCCGGCGAGACTTGGGGCGGTGTGGCGTTGTTTGGCCGGCCGCCATTAGGTCATGTGACATTCCATTACAGCCGCCATTAATCACAATAACGGTCAGCTCCGCGAGGGGGCACCACTGTATTTCAGACGCCCATTTCCGTCGGAAAGCTACACTGAGGAGCGACCATTACTTACGTCAGGGAGGGGCGGGAAAGGAGGGGTATTATGTACAAGAGAGGGGGGAGAAGGTAAGGTTTTATATTTTAGAACAGGAGCCTAGCAGGGTTGTGTGTATTCCCAGTTCAGTTTACAAAATAGAGGACCATGTGTGGCAGGAAAGGGCGCATACATTTGGAGGAAAGGTCTTAGGTTCACGAATAATGGAATTAAGTTGCTACTGTCTCAATACTAAAGAACATTATTTATTAAAATTAGAAAATATATACATGTTTTTATTAAACTCTTCAACTCTGGGCCATAGAGTCTGAAAAAAAGGCCCAAGGTAAACAGTTTTAGAAAAGATGAAAATGATAAAAACAATTAAAGTGCCTGGACCAAAGCCTTGTATAAGTCTTTCAAGATTGTTATTCCTTGATACATGTTAATAATTCGAATGCATAGCTACATTAAGAAGAGAGAGGGGCTTTGTCTTAATTTCTATTTCCCTCTTTTGAGATAACTAGTTTTCGGGTTGCGAAGAAAGGGTAAATGTACGGTTACCCAATACGTAAATGTCCCATACACTGGCGGACAATGGCTGCGTTGTTTTTGTCATGGTCGACTGGTTCGTGCAGATGGATATAAACCCTTATTTCTAGGTCGCAGTTGCCCAGTGATAACGCCCCCCCCCCCCAACACACACACACACACACACGTTCACTCACCACTACCCCCTGTCTGCTCTTCCCCTAGAGGACTGGGCCTTTTGCTTTTTATAACCACTTGGCTATTAAATTAATAAAGAAATTAATTATCATAATCCTGTGCACTAGAAATAGTCTATTATGATAACAAATGAGTAGTATAGATACATTTAGTATGAGTGTACGCTTTGGATTGGTGTGAAATGTGAATGATAAAATTGTACATTAATCATCAGTACGGTACGCATTACCTTTCTGGGTATTGGTACATCGTCCATACCCCTCACAGCGGCCCTGGACATTACTCCCACCCTACCCCTAACTAAACAAGTGCACGGAGGTCAATCATGGGAGGTTATTTCCTTGAGCATGTTTGGGAGAATTGTTTTGGCTGTGAGAAGGTTGCTGGTATAGAAGGAAAAAAAGTGAGGTTTTGTGGTTATGACGTACAGGGGTCCTTTGAAAGAGGTCAATATAAGTAGTGATACGTTGTGATCACCAAACACGATCACGTGACCACGTCTGCACAAGGTCTATAGGCATTAGTGTATTGTAGATTACTCAATTTCAGCAACACTCAATAGATGTTGGACTTTTAAAAGAGCATGGTATCCAAAACTTTCATACATACATTGCTCATCATCTCATTTTTGTCTGTAATGTATTGATTATATAAATACACTTTTCACCATACACTTAACATCTGTAACGAACGCTTTCCTATTCAATCCTGATGAAGACACTAACCTGTCGAAACATGTCGATTCAGCCTATCATCCATTAAATAAAAGTCAACTTTTTAATTTATACTGTCGTCGAGTTGGATGTTCATCAACACTCTACATTAACATCTGTAAGAACATGTAATACACGTGAAGTTAACGTTGTTAATTAACTTATTTAAAAAGACAAAAAAAGGACTAATTTTACTGCCTGTCGTCCTGCTGACTTGTCTGTCCATCACTTGATGTGTACGTCCTACATATAGTTCCCATTGAACACTCACATGAATCTAAAAAACTCACACTCAAAAGTCACCCACCTTCCGTTTCTTTGCGCTAATGCGTTCTAGATTCCTACAGTAACTCAAAAACGAGCACCTACAGGGTCCCACCCACGCCTGTAATGTGTTTTTCATTTCGTTAATTACAAGATGGAAGGAAACTATAGGGTTTCTTTAACCGTCAGTACCTGCGTAGTTTTTCATTACAGTAAGGACAATATAGTTTATAGATTGCCTTATGGTTTTGCATTACACACGTTATTTTAGTATTATCACCATAACGATTACTAAACAAGGTCTGCGATCCAGTAAGGTGAGAGAAAGATTGAACACACATCCTTAGCACACTTAGACCCTGCCTTTTTCATTTTGCATATTATGCTGATTTACGTCTGTTCAGAATGTGTTGTACCCCTTAAATAAAATTGAATAAATGTTGACGTATTGAATGGTCTTATGCTCTAATTATACTATTAGTCCAGGAGCCAAACCTGAAAATCTTGATTTACCCTCCGCGGTGAGCCCCCTGGATTTTTTTGATTTTTTTCAACTTATAGCATCCTAGGGACCATGAATCAAGACGGTTCCGAAGAATTTAGGTATGCGAACACTCTGTAATTACGCGATTTGTGGTTAATTAGCAAAAATTGAAAAACGCGTTATTTCTTAATTTCTCTGGAACTATGTAAGATATGATAACATGCTATATGTCATCTGAAAGGTAATTTTTTTCCTGATTTTTTGGTATATTGTTTGCTATTATCATTAATCATGGCAATGAGTGATTAAAGAAAAACTGTTGTTTTAGTCAAAATCATTAGAACTTAAGGATCCAAGGTTAAAATTTGGAATTGATAAACCAAGTCCTAGGTATACTTAGAGGGGATCTTTGGGCAGTTTTTAAAGAAGGTTGCATCTGATTTCATTAGAAATTCTAACCGACTACTGGTTCATTTTGCACTTATATTCTAAAAGGAGAGATGATATCATGAAAACAACACAATATATCCTAAAGAGATGGGAAAAGAATAATCATTGTCTCCCTAAGCTAGTATTTCAGTGTTTTCTGAGCTATTTGGTCCACTGTAGACAACATTGGAGCTGTAAAATAAGTTTACATTAGCAAGAAATAATTGTCCATGTAATTTGCAGCCTAGCTCATTTTTGTTGCCTGATCAAATTAGGATAGTCATTGATTTATTTACTCAAAAGGGTATGGATGGCTGCTTATATTGCCAAAGATTCACAAATTGACATAACAATGTGCTGCAAACTTCTATTTACATATCCCTGTACCCACTCATCATTAAACCCTATTCCTATAGGGAGGGTGGGAGTTGTAGGCCATAATACTTTTAAATCCCCCCATTGCTGGCACCAGTGTCCAATGTTTACCTCATACCTGGGAACCGATAAGGCCTGGAAAGACAGAGGAATGATAAAGATGGCAGACTAGGGTTCTTTTCTCCATGTTGTGTGAGTTAACCCATTGATAAGACACTGTGTGCACAACCTAATAAAGGATCCCTCAGAGGGTGGGGCAGGCTTAAGTTTTGGCTACTTATTACCGTCTTATTATTCCATTTTATCACATAATTCAAAAAGGAGCATGGGATTTATCGCTCCAACTGGTGAAGTAAAATGATAACTTTAACTGTTTAGACAATGCTGCCTTACAGCAGTGTTATGAAGGTAGTGGATCTTTAGAAACTTATCAGTGGTGGAGAGGTCTAGCCTTTCCCCAGAGTGACCTGCACTGAGGGTTAAGGGGAGCCTCCATGGTACAACACACTACAGACCTATATAGTGTGCTGTAAATTGTGGGATTGCTGACCACCTGCTGTACTTTTGTTAACATCCTCCCACCAATCTACCTAATTAAACTTTGTCATCCTTTTGCTTCTACTTGAGAGCAGATCCAGGCTGTATGGGTTCAGTGCTCAGTTAGCTTTATACCCTTTTGTATCAAAGACTAAGTATTCAGTGTTGGATTATTAGAACTGATCATAGATTAGAAGATTCTTTATGTATTTGAGTAATCACTCCCTTAGTTCTTGGTCTCTGAGTATTTACCATGATTGACCTTTCCCTTAGTACCTATAAACTGTGTCTTGCTGTAGGTTAAGGAAATTGGATCCTTGTTCATAGCAGTTTAGAAATGAAAATGGTTATATTTTGATAAGGGAATAATGTTGTTTCTGGGGCTTAAAGAACTGAAAGTTTGAGGCAACAACCAGAATCACAGCAATTTGTTGCTCTTGTATAATCTCCTAATACCATAGTGCTGTGGTTATGGTGTCAAATCAAGGGTGCTGTGCACATGCTGCTCAATGTAGTAATGCTAATAGAAAATATTGGGAAACCAGTAATGGCCATACCAAGAACTTGTTATTTTGAAATAAAAGCTATATCAGGTACTTCTGTATTGTTTCAGGGCTTGATATTTGCTTGAGGACTTGTCAATGATATTGAAATGTATATGTATACACACACAGAGATCTCAGTCCCCCTGGTACACCTCCTGATAAAATTAATCCTATTAGTTGGTAGGATGAATCTGAGTGAAGCATGATCATAGGCTGGTCATAATTTGATATAAAATTACTAATACCAGTAACCCATGAAATATAAGATATCCATTTTGTGTAGGGTCAAGCCAAGCTACTCATTTATATAAGCACATGGGTCTAGAATCCTAGAGTTTAAAGAACAATCTAGTAATTTGTTAAAACCAACAATTTGAAAGAGGTAGCACACCTATCAAGTTTAACAAATAGCATTCTGCAGTCTTTTTGCAATTGGCATATTGATACAAGGACTGTTTTGTTAAATTCAGAACCCTTGATATATGACAACAGTCTTTTTGGGACTCATCTCTTCTTTAAAGTAATACTTGGAGGCTCCCCATGTATATACCCTGAGAAACATGGCTTGGGGTCAGGTAATGGGTGAGTCTACTATAGGCTATTCTTTTCTTTTTTGTCAGCATTAAATAGAGAGAACTATATGGGGCCTTCCATTTAGTAAGTACACACATTTTCAAAAATTTCAGACCCCCACCCCCTTTGGGCAAAAGTATGCATTAGATTTTTACTACAAAGTATGCACATTTTCAAAAGTTGCATACCTCCTTCACCCCTTCATGCATACATACTTAATGCAAGGCCCCTAATAAGATGGTTTGTAATAAAACTGAGACATAATCATGGTATTTTACTGAGGAAAGAAATGTGACACATCTCTCACTGTGAGCCAAAATGCTCTCCAAACAGCCACTATATTACATGCATGTGCCCAAATGGCTCAGAAAGCACTGAAATACCAGCTTAAGGAGATAGTGATTATCATTTCCACCTCACTTTAGGATATATTGTGTTGTTTTCATGATATCATCTCTCTTTTTAGAATATAAGTGCAAAATGAACCAGTAGTCGGTTAGAATTTAATCAGCAAAAAATGATTTCTACATTACATTCTTAATGAAATCAGATGCAACTTTATTTAAAAACTGCCCAAAGATCCCCTCTAAGTATACCTAGGACTTGGTTTATCAATTCCAAATTTTAACCTTGGATCCTTAAGTTCTAATGATTTTGACTAAAACAACAGTTTTTCTTTAATCACTCATTGCCATGATTAATGACAATAGCAAACAATATACTAAAAAATCAGGAAAAAAATTACCTTTCAGATGACATATAGCATGTTATCATATCTTACATAGTTCCAGAGAAATTAAGAAATAACGCGTTTTTCAATTTTTGCTAATTAACCACAAATCGCGTAATTACAGAGTGTTCGCATACCTAAATTCTTCGGAACCGTCTTGATTCATGGTCCCTAGGATGCTATAAGTTGAAAAAAATCAAAAAAATCCAGGGGGCTCACCGCGGAGGGTAAATCCTTATTTTGACACATTTCAGGATTTGGCTCCTGGACTATATGCCTTGGGTGTATGATATGCATTTTGGGTGGGTTAAGCCTATATCACAGTTTGCGTTGGGTCGTGTAGGGTTCCGTTCGTGAAAAATATTATTATACTATGCGTTTGGCACGCGTTTGGGGTCACTTTGGGTCGCGATTTGGGTCACATTGGCATGCGTTGGGTCACGTCGGGTCGTGTTGGCGCACGTTTTTTTTTTTTTTTTTTTTTTTTTTTACAAAGATGTTGGTAAAATAATGCGAATATTCCCTCACATTGATCAACGCGACCCAACACAAACAATCCCTGACGCATAGTGTAATATGGCCTTAAGGGCAACAAGTACTGTTCCCATAATATTATACTGTTATGAAATATTCACGGTTATACGGATAGGATGACATAAAAAGGTAATAAATCAAATAAAACATTTTAATTCTGAACACATCTATGGTCCGACAAAGGTGCGGACATACACCAGAAGGCAGTCAAAGGCCGATGGGGATAAAAGACCGACTCCATTTTGTCTGTAAGCGTAACAGCAGGACAGAGAGTGAATCGTAATTACACTTTTAAACCCCTACTTACGTCGGCCCGCTCTTAAAGAGCGACAGCAGCAACTCTGACTGCTTTGATGACGCTTTACGAGCAGTTCCAACGTTCGCCACCCGGGGGTCTGCAGGGCGCCGCGGGGGGTCTAATCTCGCGAGAAAAGTCGGGGAAATCTCGCGCCACCATATGTCATCCGTGGGAAAAATGCGCGGGACAAATTGAAAGTGAAAGGATCTGGGCCCGGAGCGTGAGGCCTGTGGGGGGAGGAGGAGGGGGGGGGGGGTAAGGAGGAGAATGGGGGGCGGGGGAGTCAGGTGGAGGGGGGGGGGGGTGGGGAGGCAGTGGGGGAGGAGCCAAGAGGTAGAGAGGTATGTGGTTGAGGAACACTTTTCCAGCTTGATTCGGAGAACAGAAGCCTTAGGGAATGTCGTCTACATGTGAGTTTATAGACTTATGAGGTCGTGATAAATGATGGTGGGTCGAGCAGTTATGGATGTAAGCCCAGAAAACATCATCTAACCGATTGACCAGAAAAGTGACATAATGTCACTAGCACGGTCTTACAATAATCTTTCAAATTGTACACAGTATGTTATTTTTCATGCCATATTCTCGGAGAAAATCAAATAAATGAGTATGATAACGGCAGTCAGGCTTTATTTGGTAAAGAGATTTGTGTATGACAAATTCAAGCCAGATTCTTTGTTAATCCACAAAGCAGAACGCCTAGTTATAGACACTTTGATACATAGAAGTCCCGAACAGTTCTGAGCAGTACCGAGCAGTTCCGAGCACATTGAACCCTATGTGGGTCAGAGGGAGCGCCTCACAGGTAAGCTATCGGTTACTTATTATGACAGACAGAGGGGGCTGTGATAGACCCCCGCCAGCACTATTTCTCGGACAGACCCTTTGAAGGCAGATTGCGTTGCAAAGATTCCATTAGAAAGTGCCATGTCCAGCGCTGTGGCCAATGGGCATTCTGCGTTGAGATGTTCTCCATGCCAAAAAAGAGCCTGCAAAACCTTTCTCTACTATGTAATAGAAGTCTTTTCACCAGTTTTTTTTTATTTTCAAAGTCTTTTCTTTCAACTGGTTAAATACATATTAGCCAATGGCCAGTATTCAATGTCAGTCCAGAACAAACTCGTGTGAAAAGAGCATTTCATACTATGTTCTGCAGCTCAAAAGAAGTCTGGCAGTTTTTGCTGGTTCGTTCTGGGCTGCTATGGTTGAACCATGTGACAGCTACAGTACAGAGACTACTCTTGCACTCACGGAGGCAAAGGAGCAGAGTGGTCTATAGGCTGCTACGTTTGTGATGCCAGAAAACAGGCTGGGTGAGGAGACATCATGGCGCCTGTAGAGGGGTAATAAGGGGTATAAATCTACCGCCCACATACCACCCATTAAATGTCAACCAAAGTTTCATCAGTTTGTAAGCAAGTATTAAAAACTACGGAGTAAGCACAAGAAGATCTAAGCCAAGTGTACGAATTCAGGCTTTGATTTTATTCAAAAGAAAACACACTGACATTTTGCGAGATAGCCAATGCCTAACAAAAGATCTCTTTTTGTGAATTAGAAATAGGCCTGGACTCTAATTAGACACTCTTTTCAATTACATCTCCTGGACGTTGTATAGAATTATACCAGCTCTTCTTCTGATACTGGAGACTAGTTCCAACTCGTCAATTATCCCTTGGTGAGTAGGTCAATGCTGTAAACTGACTGCTCTCACACTGATTGACCAATCAGAGCAGCCCACTGCCCACCCATTGAAAATGGTAAAAACAAACACCGACGTCCGGTTTGGCCTTTGTAGGCGCATGCACAGTGTTCGGGGTGAGTGGAATTGGCCTTTAAGTAAACCATTAACTGAGGACGTCTTCTGATTGGTGGAAACGGCGAACGTACACACAAAGGGAACTGCAAAGAAGACTGCATCAGGATATAATATAAGGTGGCCAAAATAGGACTGCTTGTAGCTCTATTGTGTAATAAGAACAAATTCTTAAGCCGCGTCCCCAAGTGGCAACTAAACCTCAGTGATTAGATGTCTATGGTGGCCCAAAGTGTCAAACTCATCCTGACCCCGGTGATTAGTGACCCATAGGGCAGTAGTCGCCGGGGAGTTCATGGACTTGGTAATTTGGGCCACCCTATACAACTAATCGCTGAGGTTTAGTCGCCACGTGGGGACGTGACTTTACAGGTTAGGGAGGAAAGGGAGGAGGATATCAAAATGCTTCCCTTGGCAGTGGTTTGTGGTGAGCTAGGCAGTTATAACCTTAGTCATAGATTTTTAGGCAAGAAACCACCAAAACCACCAAAACAAAACAGTTTTTTCCATATTTTCATTAATCTTCTACCCTTCTTTCTTTCCTGTGACATTGAAAGATTAACAGATTATCAGGTTTCTGTTGTCTGGGGATTTGATTATAATTCTTCTTTCTTTAATACTACTTTTAGAATGTTGTCCTTTCGAATGTTATAGTGTACACACTGAACTTGATTCGGGCCATACCTAGAACCAGCAAAATAGGCTGTTACAAGCCAGTCTATCTGGTTGCTGATTTGTTAAACAGCTTTTTAAAGAACATATTAACATTTGGGAACCAGTAAATTAGGTCATTAGTTAGTTCCCCTCTCATCCTCTTCATAGTGTAAGGCTCCATAGTGTAAGGGTTAGCAGCATCTATGTTGTTAGCTCAAATCCTGGAGGGACTTGTGAAAACAGATTATATACTGAACCCCCTAATTTACAGAGACTTAGCTCCAGACAAAACAGTTTTAGCTGTTTCTTGCATTCCAGAGCTATGGACACAGAAGTCTGCTCTGTGCCCAGCACCTGCCTGTAGTTCTTATGGTTTACCACAGAACCACACTACCCACCACCCACCACCACCTCCCCCTCTCCAACACCAATACTAACCACCACCAACGCCACCACCGCCACTGCCACTGCCAACTAGGTAACTGGATACCTACACAAGATTAAAAAAACATCAGGACTAGACCTACTTCACACCACCTAGCTGCACCCAACCCTGTAAGGTGTTGGGGAACCTGAGAATCCTCCCGTTACTTCAGGATCAGTGGATATGGTACCTGTAACGGTGGTGTGTGTAAATAAGCAATAAGCGATCCGCCCAAGTGGCTTCATTTGTGGGTGGGAGTTGCTGTGGGGCTGGTCTTCTTTCATGTTGGCATTTAATGCCATGGGTTTAAAGGAGTACATGTCTTTGTGTCAAAGATGTGCTTGTCTAATATGTTTTCTGATCCTGACAAAAAAGCCCTACATCAGAACAGTGGCCTGTTTCAGAATAAACCTCTGTAAATTTTGCATTTCATAACTTACGATCTCCTTTAAACCTCATTGTAGCTACATAAGTTTGAATTTTGGGCTTGAATTTTTGGGCTTGGTTTAATTTATGCCAGTTTTGGGTGGATTTACAAGAGTTCGGTTATGAAACGGTGAGATACGGGAGTTTCAGGTTCCCATACAGTTTACATAAGCACAAATAAAATCTATGTAGCCATGGAGGTTATTATAAAACACCCCACAGATCACATCTGAGCATTAAGAAACTTGCGGGCCAATGGAACTACCCCAAATAAATATTGTGTATTGTTAAAAAACAGTGTGTACTATTTATTTGCTACCGATTCGAATCACTCCCTCAGAGTGCATTCAAACAAAGAGATACTCATATTCCTCTAGAAGAGAGTTGTAACACCCCAAAGTCATCACACAATGTAAACGTAAAGGGAGGAACCCATTGAGCAACGTGACTAAGGATCTGATTGAATTCCCTAATATTTAAAGGGAGGGGGGGGATTGAGAGATGCAACTAAGATTTTGGTCGCATTTACTAGATATTTCCGAATTAACAAGATATTTGTACAATATTTCTGATTACGTCACTCATCGGGCAAATCTTTATATATATGGCTATTCGACTAAACCTTTGGTTGTTTGGGTTCTCCTCTTCAATCTTTCATTTCAGCTCTTAAAATACAATCGTCAATCAAGACATCACACAGGAAGATGAATAAATCGGTGTCATTAGCTGTAGGTCTACCGATACCTAGTCATTCTGTGGTATGTCAATGAATATAGAATAGTTGGGCTTGATAGAACTCCCTAATACTGACTCGGTCAATTTTCAAATGAAAAAAATGACTTTCAGATAGCAGTACATTTGTACGTACCTGCTTTTAGGTACTACTATTGATATCCTATTTTTAGAAAGCTTAAATTAATCTTAATGGCGGGCTTCAGCCCAGCCGCACCTGCTAAATCATTATTGCCCCTACTCCCGATGATTTACCCACTAGCACCTCCCTCTCAATACCCTCACACCAATCACCCTCTCACTATAAGCCTAACACCCCTCCCCAATCCCCTCATCAGACAACCGGCCACTCTGCCACCCCATCTATCTCAACCCAAGAATAGTCTCTAGGCTGAAGCTACCATTGATGCAGGCCTGCAGCCCGATCTGCACCAGAGAAAACCACCAGACCAATTTGTGAGCCACAGGGCATAGTAATTTTAACCTGGTACTAGTAAGTTTTCTACCTACACAGCAGACACTGGTCTTGCAGATCTTTTGTGGATATAAAAGCGTCTAGATATAGAATATCCACAGGCTGCAGTGCTTGACTGTAGTTTTGTCCAAGTCTGCTAGGCGCTCAAACTAGAACTGTGAACCAGCAACCATTTTAGTTGGGAATTCCACCCTCCATCCCAGCATGCTTTGGGTCACTGGTTTATGGCAGGTAGAACCACAACCCAGCCAGCTGCCCAACAAACATCAAAGGGGTACCCATGCTATTAATTTTATAGAGGGCCAATAAAAGAATTCCTTACAGATTCCAGGTGGCCAATAGTAGTCATTGGCTCTTGTGGGTGTAAGAACCTATTATGCAAGAGGTATCTAGGTCATTAAAGGACTACCACAGTGCTGGCCATGGCACTTTCTAATGGAGTCTTCACAACACGAGCTGCGTGAAGAACGCCTCACAGCAGAATGGCGACCAGCAGGCCCAATGGGAAGGGGCCTATCGCTGATGATCCGTCTTCATTTCTCCGCCCTGCTGATGGATGACACTTCTCATGGTGACGAGCAGCCTGCTTGGTATTAATACCCCACCCCGCAGGTGTCCGCGACACCCGGATAGGTCCTCGCCTAAATATCCTCTCAACGCCAACTAACACATTGCGGGGAATCTATTTAGGTCCCCGCCGGGTGGGTTAATGATAAGAGACGCGGGGCGAAAAGACTGATGGACCGAAACCATGTCCTGTTGTTTTACTCGGGTAATACCCTGTTCAGTCCCCTATACCCCTGGGGCTGAAAATATCATCTGAAATTCTCCATATTCCCCAGGTTCTCGTTAGGCCTGGACTGTCCCCGTTCTCGGCCTTGTTCAATTACTGTCACTTTATTGGGGCTAGATCGGAGTGATGGTTTTTGAGTGATGGCGACTTCCATGGTGGTGGTGAGATAAACCACCGGGGACAAGTTTTAGGGACACACAAAATGAAATTGATGACTGAATTAGCTGTTTTTAATTTCGGGATATTGTCCGTTGCTTGCTTTTTCACAAATAAATTTCAATTTTATAATTGTTCGGATAATTTGCCTGATGCGAGTCGACAGGCTTAATGAACCTGCGCTAAAGAAGGATGGAATACTACTTTTTGTTTGATCTATTAAAAGATGTCACTCGGAAAGGAATATTTTTCTGTTCAACTGAATTTGGCAAAAATAGTTTAAAGCGGAGATAAGGGTTGATCTGAAACAGAAATCTGATGGAAGTTATGTTTTGAATGTTCATAGCGTTGGTTAAGTGAACTTATAGTATTCCTCTGAATGCATTGTCATTAATTCGGTTTATACAAAATAAGAATGAGAAATATATATATATATATATATATATATATATATATATATATATATATATATATATAGGTAAAGACCCACCGCCCACGTCAGAACCGTTGCTGGCACTCACCTATAAAATAAAAATAGGACAAAATTTGATATTAGTTTATACATTTATTAGATATTCAATATATATATAACATTAGAGATAGATATAATAACATTGTATATATAACATTTTATTTTGAGTTTATACATAACATTTCATTTGGAGTTACATTTTGAGAAAATAAAAATGAGAGTCTATAGATTCTTAACATTTCCCTATTCTTTGTTATTCAGTCTTGTTTCTAATAAAATATTTATCCTGAAGAAATGAGACAAGTGAAAGATGAAATGCAGAATTGCAAATACGAAGCATTTTTATATTTTCCTTACAAGAAAGGGTGGATAAGATGCATTTCCCCAACGACAAACAACGTCTGATTTCATAGGTCAAATTCTTTGTCAGGCAATCTAGCACTATGCCACATAAAAAAGTATATACTTTTGTATGAGACATATATATGCGACCTATAGATCTACACATATAACGATTTAACATGGCAGATGGGGTGTATAGATTTTGATACGACAATAAACGTTGGCCTACAGAATTTGCTCGCCTCCGCCATTAAGACTTTCACAATATATACAGACGTTTAGGAGACAATACTTTTGTCTGCATATAGCTTATTTGTTCTAAAGGGCAGTAACCAAGCATTGCAAATGCCTTGATGGATGTAAAAACCTGCTCGATAAAAGCAATGAAATTAATTCTGTGTCTGCTTTGTTTAGATAGCTATAGGAGTTATCCATTTCACACCTCGCCTAATAAAGTTCGACGTTGTTGTCAAGATTATCGGTTTCACGGTGATAAGTGTATAAAAGCTATAGGCAAAGTGCATAAATGGCTGAAGTAAAAAAAAACTAAAACCGATGATCTAACCGCTCTTAACTTCAATGCTCAGCCCTACTTAAATTCATAAACAGTAACTTCACATTGAATCATATATTGACTAACATGAGAATGGACGAATTTCAAAGTTAATGTACCAAGCTAACTCCTACTTTTTATATCCACTTACTAGGGCCTGTGCAGGCCTGTAGCCAGCTTTTTTGAGAGGTGGGTTCGTTTTTGTGACTAACATTTTTTTTCAGAGGGGGGTTCGTTTTTCTTTATTTTGGCCTAAAATATATACATCTTTTTATTTGTAGATACCCAATAAAATCATATTTTAAAAAGGGGCTTGGCGAAGGGGCCGGGGGGTTCGTATGAACCCCTGACTCCCCCCTCCCCCACCCTAGCCACGGGCATGCTTGTGTATTATTCCACGGATAGAACAACACTAGACGGCCAATGCAGCAAATATAAAGTCAGATACTAGGATAATCAGACCGTCACCATGTCCCCTATTAATGTTGTACCAACACCCCTGGACCAATATCTTCGTAACTGATTTATTGATTAGGCAAATCATATGAAATTTGATAAGTGTCTCATAATGACTGGATCTATCAGTCACCATAGAAAATGATGCCATTTCAAAATAACTTTGAAAAGGGATTGTTTGGTAAAGTTACTTTGATTGACAGACAGAATACATGTGTATGAGACACTTATCAAAATTTACCTGATTAGCCTATAGCTAATAGCAGAAATCAGTTATGAAAATATGGACCCTGGGGAATGGTTACACCTATTCACACAACATGTGGCTATAGATATAATCAGCAAGAAACAGCTCATTTTGGGTTCCTTCCTTCTGTAATAGGAATAATCAGAATTTGGGATATATATTACATATTTCATTTCGTTTCCGACACATTGATATTTTACTAGAGTTGTTCATTAGAGTTGTAGTTGTCTGACCTTAAAAGAATACAGCTAGAGACAAACTTTCAGGAGTTACGGAAATTGGGTCTTGCGTCCTAGACCTTCAGTGCAAGGGTAATTTAATGAACCTGCAAACAAGGTCAATGCTAGTTAATTGAATTCACAGTTAAGATTGCAATTGTTTCGAACTTTTTGTCTTGTTTTGTTCTAATGGCCTTGAGATAGAATTACCTTGATTATGAATATTTCTATCAAGCCTCTCCAATGTCATTGAAAGGATCTATAATGAATTTGGTCTGTTTATAGATCTGGTCAGCAAGAAACAGCTCATATTTAGTTCCTATTTAGTTATTATGACATAGCTATAGTTAAGAGTTCTGGCTAGATATTATAAATATTTGTTTCATTTTTTTTTTTTTTTTTTTTTTATTGAGCAAAACTATCTCGTCGTACAACGCTTTTCAGATAGTAGGTAGTATTAGTGACAAATTATAATTGTTAGTAAACAATTTCAATGAGAATGTATGAATGATTGTAGTACATATCATGTTGATTATACCCAAGAAGAAATGATTCTTCAACGGGCATATTTACGTTTTCCAATCAAACTTGTGCACATCCAACTTCTTCAATTGTATTTTAAATGTCAATGGATTGTTCAGCTGCTGCATATTACATGATAATTTGTCCCATAATATACACAAGCGATAGTAAGGACTACGCAGAATATAATGTTTAGTACTAAAAGGTCTCTTCAAGTCAATCTTATTATTAGTCCGCAATAACATTTCACCTCTTTTAGGCTCTACAAATTGTGGATTCCTGCTATATCTATATGCAAGATTCAATAGTTTCATATGAAGTGTTGTACATAAACAGGACATAATTATTATACTGTCATTACACTTTGAATGTGCCATTAGAGTTGCATTTTGGTGGATTTACAAGAACATATGAAAAGACAAACTAACAGGAGATGACAGAAAATGTTCAGGTTTTTGAGTTGTTTCTTGTGTCCCAGATATATAGTTTTCTATGTTTTATTACTGATGACATGATAAAACGAGGTATTTCAAAACTCGAACAGTTATTTTCAAATGCAGGACAAAGAAGTAACAGTCATAATAACTGGCAATATCAAGGTGCTGGATGAGAAGTTCTAATATTTATCCCTAGAATGAGTTTATGAGATAATCGATTACATGGATCGAATGGGAAATATGAATTAATAGGTGTATTGTCCGACAGCTTGCATGGAGAGATTAGTGTGGGACCCTTATAGTGGAAGCTCTAGATGTGAAACGATCCCTTTTGAGAAAGACGATCATTTATCAATAAAGGCGACAACCAGTTACAATTACCCCTGTCTCTCTCCAAAGAAGGTGAAATGGATTTTCACCGCTTCTCTCCAGCCGTGTGAATTCAGAGGTGGCAGATCTAATTGATACATTTTCATGAGTTGTTGGATTCCCATCGATCCAACCATGGCCAAATGAAAATGATTGATTTACAATATGTTGTTGATTTTGGAGATATAGTAAAATACTGCGCTTATATTTACAAGAGGTGTGTTATTTTAATATGGTAATACAAATTAAGTTTTCGTCAGCAGGTGTACGTGGAAAGTGACTTTCTTTACCTCGAAGTTTGATAAATCTAGTCGATATAAAAATGCTTCTACCATGCATCGATAGTAATTGTGTCGCCATCAATTCATTTTTGCAAGATTTGTTTCGATATATTCATTGTAGATATACACACAAGTGGGATATCTATGGAAAGCATCTTTTAAAGAATGTTGGAACTATAAATATGGTGTAGTGTAAAATAAGTTAACAGAGTGAGTAATAGGAATCTATTACTGTGAAACCACTTATGTATAAAGTGAATCAAAATATTCGAAGAGAAAACCACCAAGACAAATCGAAAAAGAATTACGTATGATATATTAGCATAATCATGGTATCTGAGAACGAAATCAGTTGATAGAGTCTGTGATTGTACAAATAAGCTGATCTTTCATACAGAGAGTAAATGATTCTGACCAATGGGATTCTATTGAAGGATCCTTTAGAGGGAACACTTTATCAGTGTTAGATAACCTGGGGTCAACCCTCAAATTAATGTTGTCCATCATATGAAGCCTTTGCTGACTAAGATACAAATAGCACTTTCTTGGGATAGAACCCAATCCTCAGTGGCCTATCCCTGTAACCCCCTCCGCCCAGGCCTCCCCGCTGTCAGTGTCAGCCCCTGACAGCCCTAGCCACGTCTCTAAACAGAAATATTATTTCCCTGAGTGTTTCACGGGTCTGATTGACACGCCACTCGCTAGGGGGCGCGCCGGGGAGTCCAGGGGTTAGGGGTCACCCACACTCACGTCGGATGCGCAGTGGTCGACTGCGCATGAGTCGGCCAGTTCCGGCCCGAGGAGGCCCAGCCGCTGTCTAAACAGGACCACGGCCGTAGAGCCTCCCAAATTGAATTGACCAATCACAGAAATTGTCGTTGTTATAAGCCACGCTTTAAAAAAAAGCTAAATGCCATCTCAGTTTCCAATCTTTGCGGCGGCATCTGGAACCAATAGGACGAGTTTTTACTCCTATATCGGACACGTTCCCTTCATAGCTAAAAGCAGCCTCTGCCCCCTGCCTCCACCTACATCAGGGGACTTACAAGTAGGTCATGACCTTTGACCCGACCCAGACCTCACCGCGCATGCCCACGCACATGCTCCATCACAATAAAACAGATTGTTTCCCTGGCGACCTGGGCGTCCCCCCAGCGTCCCTCCAGCGTCCTCCACGGTTCTACAGGTTCACGCTGAGTGGTCACTGTGCTCGGAGAGGAGACGGTGGGTTCGTAATGGGTAATCCTGATGCCAAAGGAATCTGACCATGTCAATGGCTTTGAGCCCACTATGCTCAGACATATCTAGGGAATTGATAAAAGAAACAATATCTCCATACGAGCAGATGAAGATCACTGAAAAGAGTAGCTTAAGTAATTAATTATATTTTAATAAAGAAATAGGGAGACATATATTAGTGTATGTGATATGTTCATAATTATATATAGGCCTATAATACCATGTATACATCATATGATATATACACATGTGTATGTATCATCCATGCATATCTATGTATATATATGATACATGTTATATACGTGATTATGCATACACTTTGGAGAACAAGACTCAAGGTCCCTAAGCTTGCATATGCATTGAGCTGTCACTATCCATAATGTTTAACATCACTCGAATCGAAAAACTACAGAATAAAAAGGGCTATATCATTTGGCAGGGCTATTACAATAGAGACCTGCGACCAAAGCTCTGCTAAACAAAGACCTTGACAGATAACTGACAGTCAGAATAGCAGTACAAGCAGATGGATAGACAGGCCGTAACCCAGCCGGGGAGACGGGGTGAGTCGCAGACACTCCGACCCAGCCACCCTATCCCCTTTTATTATTTGTAGAGGCAAAACCTAGGGGTGTGCGATGGCACACAAAAACTATTGGTCCCCTGAGATTGGGGCGGCCGGCATCGATCCGAGTGCAGCGGTGATATGGGTCTGTAAAGGCCCATATGAACTAGGTGGAATAAGCGCACGAATCGATTGAATATTACCAAAAGAATCTGATTATTAATGCACTGATTCTGGTTGCCATTCAGTATGAAATCTTGAAATGTACATGTATTTTTGATATGAATTAGTGCTAAAATGGGCCGATTATTCTGGCAGAATAAGGCGATTTCTTTACTGATCAGTTGGCAGACTTGGTAAAAATTGCCTTGTGTGTATAGGACTTAAGCCCAGCCACAACACATGGGTGCCCCACCATGAGGTGGTGACTCCCCTTCTTCCTGTGGGGGTGTAACTGGCTGTTGAGCTGCTCATTGAGTATGGGCGGGAGGTGTCAAAGGTTGAGGTCCTATGTTAGACATACAACTGGGATTTAGGGTATACAACGTGTGATATACATTGACGTAATGATGGGGAATGGTTATATTAGGTTCCCAAGTAAGAAAAACCTGTTGGATATATATATATATATATATATATATATATATAGTCGACTCTGTCTTTAGTGGACATTGAAGGGACCTGCTGATTTGTCCACTATGGACAGAGGTCCGCTTAACACAGAGTCAGTAGTATATAAGAAAATGATTGTAGGGGCTCACACCTTTAACTCCAGTTATATAAATAATATATATTTATATAGACATTTATATAAATTATATGGATATATATATCTATACATTTAGATACACATGTGTATGTGTATAGATAAATATATATTTATATATGAGTGTATATGTGTGGAGACATAAACTTTAGATATCTTTAAAAAAAAAGACATGTGTATAGATGTCCAATTCTCCCTACAGCGGATAACATATTTTCAGTGATTTACCTGTGGGATAGTCTAGTTCAAGGTGCATTATGTCGACATGTTAGACATGATAAAGATCAGAGAATTGAATGTATATTCAACCCCACACTGTGAGAAACCACCCTCAAAGTCGCACAGCCTCTCACCTCCACACTATGAAGTAACTTCAGAAAAAAGACTTATGCATAGATGTCTAATTCTCCCTACAGTGGACAGCATAATTATTTTCTGTGATTTACCTGCAGGCTAGCCTAGAACAAGGTGCATCATGTGGACATGTTAGACATGATAATAATGATCAGAGAATTGAATGCATATTCACCTCCACACTGTGAAGTAACTTCAGAAACCACTCTCAAAGTCGCACAGCCTCTCACCTCCACACTGTGAAGTAACTTCAGAAACCACTCTCAAAGTCGCACAGCCTCTCACCTCCATACTGTGAAGTAACTTCAGAAACCGCTCTCAAAGTCGCATGTCGCCTCTCCAGGCCACATGTCACAGGGAGAAGTCCTGTCAGTCACCCACTGTACCCCTAAACCCTGAAAAAACTTAAGACCACCGTCCACTGAAGACAACTGCTGTCCACTAAAGACAGAATCTGACCAAAATTTCAGCAAAAGTGTCCGCTGTCCACATAAGACAGTTGTCCTTTTAACACAGAGAATTCTATATTAAATTAAAGAGAGATCCTGCCGGTACCAGGAGATTTGTCCACTAAAGACAGTTGTCCGCTTAAGACAGAGTCCACTAAAGGCAGAGTCAACTGTATATATATATATAATATATATATATAGGATGTTTACAATGTGTGATGTAGATAAACATAAAACATTAACTATTATATTAGGCTCTAGTAACACAAGACAATATGTGATATACATCAACCTCAATGATGTGTGTCTGTAAAATTAGGTATAGCCTCTTACGTAAGACATACAACTGAGATTTAGGATATATATATGTAGTGTAAAATATAGACATTTTAGGTAATACAGCTATCTTCATGGGCCCTAGTGCACAAAACACATTGGATTTGGGATGAATATTTAATGTGTAGTATAGATTTATGTCCGGTAAGCCGAACCACAACACATGGGTGCCCCACCATGAGGTGGTGACTCCCCTTCTTCCTGTGGGGGTGTAACTGGCTGTTGAGCTGCTCATTCAGTATGGGCAGGAGGTGTCAAAGGTTGAGGTCCTATGTTGGACATACAACTGGGATTTAGGGTATATTTACGATGTGTGATATACATCAATGTAAATAGGGTTTAACTGTTGGCGTTTGGGTAGGGAAATAACACGTTGGATTTACATTGTATGATACAGATAAACATAAGTTAAGGCAATTGGGTTTAGATACATTAAAGGAGATGACATAGGTTAATGTGAATGATGTGTAGTGAAGGGAATTATGACATACATCTGGTTACATATGTATATATAATACATATTGTATTCACATACATATATCATATTATATATATATATATATTTTTTTTTTATAGTAACTGACTGCTGTCTTGGTATGCTTAAGAAATGAGGGTGGACAGGATTCAGGGGTTTGTACATTTCAAGTTCTTTCATTATTTGTGGTGCTTTTTGAGAAGTCGCATAATTTGGGTATTCCCTTAATTTGAATTACTTTTTGAGTAGTGACATATATTCAAGGTACTTTTTGAGTATTCTACATAATAATTTCTCCGACTATGACGATATACATCCTCAAAGCAGCTAAACCGTTTCAGACTCTTCTTCTCTGCATAAGTATGCTGAAACCCTCGGAAGTGGAGGAGCATAGCTTGGATGTTTTTACCACCAGCATCATATATATATAACACACGTACCCAGAGGCCAATCAGTACATATAGTGCTCTCGTCAACAGCTCCTGAGCTACCCATAAAATACACATAAATCGTTCATTACCTCTGCTGATGGGGAACTTAGGCAACATGACAGACCCGAGGTGCAGGCAATACTCACAGCTTCCCGCCCTGACAGAAGGCAGTTCTTTACCTATCATTTCCTCATGAGTCACTCTGCATTACAGCCAAGGCCCACGCGGCTTACGGAGCAGGAGTGAGTGGAGAGAGGGCCTTTTATAGGGGTTGTGATATCACATGTCAATTCTTAGAAACACCATTGTCACTAGTGTCAATGTTTCATATGCAAAGCATAAGAGGGCCACATGTTATATTATATACGTTATAAATAGCGTGATTATTGTGCCTAGGAATTTGAGATATTTCTGACTGCCATCAATCTTTTACCTGGAAATGTGGAATATGACCACCCATCCAATATATCATTTGAAAGAGAATTTTAAACCTCTCTTTATGGAATGTGCTGATATGGAACTTAGGCAACATGACAGACCCGAGTCGCGGGCAATGCTCACAGCTTCCCACCCTGACAGAAGGCAGTTCTTTACCTATCATTTCCTCGTGAGTCACTCTGCATTACAGCCAAGGCCCAGGCGGCTCACGGAGCAGTAGTGAATGGAGAGGGGGCCTATTATAGGGGTTGCGATATCACATGTCAATTCTTAGAAACACCATTGTCGCTAGTGTCAATGTTGCATATGCAAAGCATAAGAGGGTCACATGTTATATCATTATGCATTGTAAATAGGGTGATTATTGCACCTAAGAATTTGAGATATTTTTGACTGCCTCCAATCTTTCCCCCAGAAATATGGAATATGACCCTCCATCAAACATATCATTTAAAGATAAATTCAAACGCTTCTTTATGGTATGTGTGACCTGAGTCGCGGGCAATGCTCACAGCTTCCACCCTGACCGAAGCCCGTTCTTTGCATATCGTGAGTCACTTTGCATCAGAGCCTGGGCCCAAGTGGCTCTCGAAGCAGGAGTGAGCAGATGGGCAGATTGAATTCACCAAGATGTGAGTTCAGTAGACAACAACATGAGCAGGTCCTCACCCAGAGCGAACCCATGTGTTCAACATATCATTTGAAAGGGGATTAAAAACCCTTTCTAAGGATATATGTCATTATGTCTATATACAAATTGATTGACCTTGATTCCAAATGGCAAAATAGGGAGTAAATTCGGCTAGACGAACACATGTTTTAGGGTTCTAAACCCATCAGATAGTAGGTCACACTCATGTGTATATATGTTTTGAAAGGAAATTTAAAACTCTTTCTTATTATTTGTAACATGTCTTTAAATGATCCCTATTCCTAATGCCTAGTCAAATGGGAAGTAACATTGACAAAGGGTATAAAGCCTTTAGTGTTATAGAGCCCTAGAACTGGATATAGAGACAATGCTATGAAAGGTCCGAGCTCATACCTCTGTCTGCTGAGCAGCCCAGCCAGTCCCCTAGGTTATGGGAGTTCTAGGGGCGAGGCCTGGCCCCATTTATCACCATTTGTCTCAGGACTACCCCCCGACAGCCGGCCCCGGGGCCCGTAATGGGCATATCAATAGGCATAAGTCCTGCCAATTTCCACCGCTAGCTGGCGCCACTTAAGCCCCGTGAAGACCTCCCGGATGTAAATATAAATATGACCCAGATCTCGGACACGGGCCCCTGTCCGTCCGGAGATAGCCAGGATAATATTTTCACTATTCTCATTGACTTGCTTTTGTGGGGATAATTTTAGACTGGAGTTTTAGAGTGGAGAAGGAGAGGCGTGTTTGTATTGGTTCTGGTTGGTTCGGGGTGGTTCGTGATCGAGTGGAATCTAATCAGCGAATGAAAAATAATGTGGGATAATTTGATTTACGTAACGATAGTAATTCCGGGCTTGTTTTCCTAATGAGGGAATTGTCTCGTTTTTAACAACATTTGTTTTGAGATGCCCGGCTTCGTGTCCTGTGGGCAAATTAAGGCAATGATAAGTTTGTTTACAGCGCGCAGACTCCGATCTAATGTGAGACAACCAACATCCAGAGAGGACCCTCCACCATCAATCTTCCCTGGCACATGTCTTAATTATATCCCAACAAATAACATTGTCTTTTTTCCCACTGAGGTTCAAGTCAGGAAACTAACCTGGTGTGCAAAGTCGATATAATGTCGCACGAACGTTCTGTCTAGTACTGTTTTGGTTATTGTTACGTCATTTTGATGGCACTCAATAATGACTGTAAACTCCTATTGTGATGTTGCATATGACATTATTGTCACATTCTGAACATATTTAATTGAATAATACATACATTTCCACCACTTACCTCCTGCTTATTTCATAAGCTTAAGTACACAGCTAATATTTGCTGAAACAGAATACTAAAATAATGATCCGAAAATACCCCCTTACCAATTTTCAAAACTGGTATTCAAACCATCGCTGTTATAGGGAAAGTGGGATACCATCGCTGTTAAACAGGGATGGGTCTCACTGTTAGTACAAACCCCCGAAACAGCGAGACCCATTATGCGACGGACCACAGACACTCATAACATTAGCAAAGCTCGGGTTAGACTGCTAAGCCTTCAGTACCAGACCCCCCCCCCCCTTCCTCCCAACACACACACAGCCAGAAGCAGGTCATGTTTTATCGGCGCTATCAATAATTAGTTCACGTCACGTGAGTCGCTCCGGAGGAAACATTGGTTTTCTGTCTTCCCGCTTTTCTCCTCCAATTACAGCCAAATAAAGAGGCCCGCCAAGCAGACAGGAGAGCCGGCTGGGGGCCGTCAAGTCGCGACACAATTAACCCCCACGACCCCTCTATGAATTTTAAAGGAGGGCCTGGAGTATTTAAAAGCTGCTAGCCCCCTGGTTTTTAGATACTAATTAGACCCGACTGCTTGCTCTGCCCAATGCCTTGGAGAATAGGAGCGGGAGGGTCCTGAATGGCTAAGTTGTTAGTGAGGAGAAAGGAAGGGGGGGGGGCTATCATGAAGAGGAAGAAGTATTTTGGTAAGAAAAATCCTGAGGGAATAAAGTAAAATGCTAAGAAAAGCTGACGACAAAAGGAAAATAATTTAGTTAAAGTTTTTAATTTATGTCGTGTTATGATTCAGGTTTCTGAAGGGGAATGTTTATTAGAAGTTTGTGGTAAGCAATGATTACCACTATTTCCTTGTGCAGATCTAGATATAATGTACTTGGGTTAATTACCTTTAACTAGTATGAAATGTACATGGGGTAGAGGGTACTTTGTATCTATCAAGGTTAACTGACAATATAAATATTTCATTTTTAGACAGATTTTAGCTTATCTCACTATTTTTGGTCTGCCTAAACTGTTTATGTATACGTTGTACAACCAAGAAGTAACAGTGACACTGACAGGGATTATCTAAAAGACAAATTCCCCAGGTAAAAAGGCAGTTAATCAAAATAGCTGCGGTGGACGGAAACAGAATAGAGATATAAATATAAAGAGTGAGATGGGCATGGAAGTAGTATTGGGATCAACTATAAGGTGGCGGATACGGGGGAAGTGGAGGGGGGGGGGGGAGTCAAATGAGGCACTTACCTCTCACCCTCCCCCCCCCCCCCCTCCCGACCCAAGGGTCACAATTTGGCATTATAAAAAATGGGAAGACCTATGTATTAAAATCTAGTGTTTTTATTTTTCATTTTCATAAGGGGGTCAGGGTTTGCCTCCCCCCCCCCCCCAGAGCACTGGCTCTGGATCTGCCCCTGCTATACGACAAAATTACTATCTAGTCTTTACAGACTAGGCTAAAAATGCACATTCTGCCTGTATTGAACTGTCACTATAATATTGTAACAGTCTATGGGATTTCCAGCCTTATGGAAACACATATTCATGGCTCAAGAGCCTTTATTTTAGCTTAGAAATCATAAAAATATGAAAAATAAGCTATATTTTTGCTATAAATGAAATTTTCAATAGTTTTCATTAAACATGAAAAAATTGGGATATTTTTGCATTTCGTTGCCATGGTAACTGGAATGT
The DNA here is from genome assembly GCA_936440205.1 of Lepidonotus clava. Lineage (NCBI taxonomy): Eukaryota > Metazoa > Annelida > Polychaeta > Phyllodocida > Polynoidae > Lepidonotus > Lepidonotus clava. The sequence continues at coordinate 34,574,741 of OW387144.1, read as the reverse complement.
TAATAGAAGGCCGAACTTGCAATAATGCTAATATGCAAATGAGGGTTTCCATGGTAACCATGGAACAAAATTAAGTTTCCAAAATTAGAAATTCTGAATTAAGGGACTGCTTGGCTACATTCTGCAAAAAACAGATTGTGAATATCTTAAATAGAATGGAAATGGCAGTATGTTTCATGGAATCATATTTGGGATTTCAATTTTTGGCTCAGATTATCTATGTTATATCTTTATAGATACCAACGACTGGTCAATTCTAATACATTTAGTACATCTGACCTTTGTGTCTTCAAATTAACATAACTTTTTTCCTAATTAGAATATTTACATAATTCTTTCAGTATTGGATTCCCCAAGACATCTTCCTTATTCAATATTCCAGGCCATAAGACTGCTTTTTGCAGAGGATGTCACATATAAGAGCGCGTTTTGAGGCTAGTCTGTAAAGGGTAATTTTTTAAGGGCAACGCATTACAATGGTGAATATGGATAGAGAGTTGGAAGACAGTGGTCAGCCTTGGCCAGGTCCAGTTTAGACCCAGACAGGAGGCTGATAGAGGAGCAGCGATAATCCATACCGCGGCCAGGTGCCAGGGTTCCCAGGCCCGTCTGAGGCCCCAACCCCCCTATTATCGACGACACCCAGCCAGTTGGACATGCGCCAATGTTATCTGACTTTGAATGGGACAAGTCGCCCTAATATCGCTCATCCATAGGCAATTGAGATTTATCACGTGGATCTCAGCTAAAAGATAAAGATAAAAAAAAGTAAAATGGCCGGCGGGCCTAGTCCTTCTCCGGTAGAGGACATAAAGACAAAGAAAATGTCTCGTAAAACTCCACGTTAAGACTTTGAAATGTCTCAATTGCAATTCTAGTTGTCTGGTGTCTCCCAAAGATGGCGCTGCGAGATGCCGGGAGGGTTAAAAATAGAAAGAGTGGGATGACGAGTCGGTATCCATTACAGAGTGGTGGTAAAAGTGTCTGTCAGTAAAAGGGACGAATGTAAATACCTGGCTGTATCTCATTGCGTTGGGCCCGAATAAGCATGTTGAGTTACAGCACATAATGCACGTCATTATCACACTGATATATGATATAGCCATCAGCTTTACTTCAGCAAGCTTGGAAGAAAATGTTTTTAAAGGATTTTCTGAAATCTCCGAGAACGTTTCATAATCTTATTAGCGTAGAGAGCGAACGGACCTAAGGTCGTAAGCAGATTTACTTGTTTGTTTTCCCCACGCCACCAATGCAACCTGTCTTTCTTCTTCTTGGTGTCAAAATTGATATGATCAATTTGTTAATAATTAGTTGATTCCCTTGTATCTAGCTCTTTTTGAAAATTTGTTACAATTTATGAGTTTTGGTGATATGTCTGTGTATAACATTGAGCTATAGCTAAGAATGGTAATTTCTTCGTTGCAACGGGTCACATTCCGTTATTACAATGGTGTAATAACATACACATTCCACGTATATCAATTTGGGCCCTTTGACATGATGTGAAAAAATACGTTATGGTCAAATTCTATCTCGAAACTGCTATGGGGTTTTCCATAAAGGACGTACGTATGGAGAGGGGGATGGAGATGAGAATCTGAGACTTTTGAAAATGTGTGCAGGTATTGAATTGAGGCCCTACATTTATCCTGATGTTAGATTGCTGCACTGCGATCCTGAAGCCTATTTCCACTATCTATACTATTGGTTCTGCCAAACCCTTCATACTATCAGGTCACGTTAAGTAACAACACATTTCTTTGTAACCAATGACTTATTCTCCTCCCCTATAATCATTTACCAGTGATACCAGCCCGGACTGGAGGGAGGTGGCACCTCATTAAGAAGGGACCGACTAGAGGCTGCAGCGCCATACCAATTAGGCGACTTTTAGACAATCGGCCGACTGATCAGAGCTAAAATCGGCCATGTTTAGGGGTAGAATCAGCCGATTTTAGCGCCGATTCAGATCAAACACACATATTTCAGTAGGCTTTACCTGCAGGTGACCATAGGAATCTGCTGATTTTAGCACCGACTGTAATGGTCACTGTCATCAGTCGCTACTACAGTCGCTTAGTGGGTATGGCCCTTACAGTGTGTGGGCTCTCCCCTGATGGAATCAGAAAGGTGTGGGTGCGTCATCGAAGGGGATTAAGCCGATCCTGCTTACATTCTGGGGGGCCCTGTCTGGCCCTCTTATCACTAGCCCAGCTATCTGATGAAGTCCTATCCTCTTATCGGGGCTGGCGATAAGAGATTTATGTGGAAGTATCACCACCCCATGTATCTATGACACAGATCATCGTCCTACGTTGTTGTTATTCACGCTTATATTTGGCAATGGAAGACCCAAAGTCTGAGAGGGTTCGAAGAAATATGAAAGAGATCCTAGAAGGTATGAGAGGGTTTCCAAATAAATTTGGGGGAATTCCAGGAAAATGTGATGGGGGCCCAAGGAATTCAGAGGGAGATAATTGAAACCAAACTTCTGAGAGGATGTGGAATGGGTTCTTCGTCGGCTCCGCATACATCTAAAAGGTTTCAACCATATTATTCTAAGTTGCACTGGTAGATTTGACCAAGTTGGTTATATCATATCATGTCAAGTGATCAAAGCGTTCAGAAATCTGAAGAGGTTCTATTCTCTTATCTAGGCTGGTGCTAAGAAATTAATGTCATGTTATCATCACCCCTTGTATCTATGACACGGATCATCATCGTCCTGCGTGGTCCGCAAATAAACTGATGGTTGGAAATGCAAGACCCAATCATTTAGGAGGGTTTAAAGGTAACATGAAAGGGTAAACATGTTATCTGTGAAGATCCAAGAAAGTCTAGGGGAACTACAAATAAATCTAGGGGAGGTCTAAAAAAATCTGATGGGATTCCAAGGAAATCAAACCAGGTTTTCAGGAAATTTGTAGGGATTCCAAGTGAATTTGAATGGATTCCCAGGGTGACACAAATATAACTGAAGGGTTTCAACTAAATTATAAGGAGCTGCACTTTCAATTAAGACAATGTTTGTGATATATGAAGACTTGTGACCAAACCTTTTGGGATTCTGATAGGGTAATTTGATGAAGTCCTATCCTCTTATCGGGGCTGGTGATAAGAGATTTATGTGGGGGTATCGTAACCCCTTGTATCTACAACGCAGATCATTGTCCGGCGTTGGTTGTTATTCACGCTGATATTTGGCAATGCAGGACCCAAACTCTAAGAGGGTTTCAAGAAAATATGAAAGAATCCTAGTAGGTATAAGAGGGTTCCAAGTTAATGTGAGTGAGTTCAAAAGAATTGGGTGGGTTCCTAGGAATTCGGAAGGACATTGGAGGAAGTTTACAGTAGATTTCAGGGGGTTCCAAATTTCAACAAAGCCCTGGAGGCATTTTCAGAACCAAGTCTTAGTTAAAGAGTTTTTTTCTTTGTTGTAATAAGATTTTCTTAAAGATAAGAGAGGATTTAAGAAGAAGAAAACAATTCTTTGTAAAGACTGTATAAAAAATCTTTGTTCATTAAAGAGACCTACAACCTGATCTTAGACCCAGTATGGTCAATGTTATATCAATGGCAAAACACAGGTAAGAAAGTAATTTTACCTAGGTATTTCATAACATGATGTTAAGAATCAATCGATTCTTAAAAAGCATCTTTGTACAATTCAACATCAAATTTGAATTAAGAATATCTTATTTCGGTTACTAAGATTCACCCGTTTCTTATTATTTTGTTATGAAATACCCTCCAGGTCTTGCTGAAGGAAGCTACCACTCCAATCGAAATAACCAATTAAGGGTGAATCCTGCACAAATTTCATGTGATAATCATCAGTTTTAATACGTTTTGTGACCCATAAGAACTGTTCACGTGGTTGTCATCGCGTGCAGCCCTGTTTTGGCCTGCCGCGTATCTGATGAGCTGGTGAGGTGAACACAATGGGCACATCTTCCCTCTTCAATAAATCTAACGCAGGGGATACAATACCCCTCAGAACCCATCTCTTTTTGGACCAACAGTTATTATAATTACGTCCAAACTAGGATTTCACACCCCCTCAGTAGCCACCAACTCCCGCCGACATAACCTCCTTCCAGCACTCGCCCCTTCTCTCTTCTTCCACCTGTCTCACTGACTGTTTTCCCGGAGCGGAGGCCATCTCGACGCAGAGTGCTCCACTCACCCATAAAGCCAGCTTCCACCTCCCCCCACATCCAGCACACCTCACGCCACACCTCCGACTTCTACATGACAGAACCACGCTGTGCCACTGCCTTTTTCCCCTCCCACCTCCACTTTTTGCCCCAGTCGACAGAAACAGCCCCCACTCCTTTTGCGAAGAGCTGGCAGCAGAATGTTTAGACAATAACAACCATCCGCGTCTTCCTCCAGCGTTTGCCCATGGCTAGTGTCCCCCTGCTTACCCCAGCATCCCGCCAGCGTCCCCCCTGCATCCCCCCTGCGTCCTACCTGCGTCCCCCTACGTCTCCCATGCACCCACTGCGTCCCCTCTACGTCCCCCCAGCGTCCCCCCAGCACCCCTCAGCGTCCCCGCAGCATCCCCCCAGCGTCCCCCAGGCGTCCCCCCAGCGTCCCTCCTATGCCCCCCTGCCCCCCTGCCCCCTGCCCCCCTGCCCCCCTGCCCCCCTGCCCCCCTGCCCCCCTGCCCCCCTGCCCCCCTGCCCCCCTGCCCCCCTGCCCCCCTGCCCCCCTGCCCCCCTGCCCCCCTGCCCCCCTGCCCCCCTGCCCCTCTGTGTCCCCCCTACCTCTCCTGCGTCCCCCCTACGTGCCCCCTACGCCCCGCCCCCCGACACCCCTGCGTCCCTCCTGATTCCCTCCTGCGTCCCCTTGCGTCCCCCCAGCGTCTCCCGTCCCTCCTGATTCCCTCTCTCCCCACCAATTAAACGGCGTTGCGTGGCTTCAGGTGGCTTCAGCCGGCAGCTGACGGCTGCTAGATCCCCCCCCCCCCTCCCCCTCAACCCAACCGACCCCCCCCCCCCCTCCGATGACCCCCTCCCCTAAACCACCCCCCGCCCGGCCTCCTTCCACCGACTCCAGCTTTCTCTTTGATTTGGCAGTCGGCTTGTGCCGACCGTCTCCTTGGAGACCCAACATGCCCGTGTGTCGTCTTAACACCTCCCCCTCTCCTTTTTACTCTACCTCCGTGCTAACCACTGCCTCCAGTCTCCGCTTTAATTTTGTATTTTGGGGATTCCGTGTGGTGTTATCGGGTCTAAATATCTAATGATAATGAGGACTGAAGTCTGGGCGTATCATTTAAAAGTGCCACACTACACAGTCTACACAATCTTGTATAGATGACTAGTTAGCTAAAGGTTGACGGCCAAGAATGATTTGGCAGTCTGAGTTGTTACATTGAAGTTTCACCCGATTCAAAATTTAACTCTCAGGTTATTTTTGTAATGTAAATATGTGACACGTAAAAATGTAAATCTGCAATAAACAAATTAAATATAATAAAAATGAAAGAAGCTGGTGCAATTAGAAATTAGTTTGTTACTATACTGATTTGTATTTCAGCATATCCCTCCCTCCTCCAGAACGTTATAAAAATATACTGTAACATAACTAGAACTTTGTGATAACATCACAGTGCAACGTCACATCAGTACATTGCAGCAACATAATTGGGAGTAATCAAAAGAACATAACAAGATCCAAAATTAATACAGAACCAACCAGAACGTTGCTGCAACGTTATAATAACGTCCCATCCCTGGCTGGGTGGGGTGTAGACTGAAGACTACTGTCACCCCCCTCCCCCGTCCCACAGATAGATGCTCCCTGATGGGGCATTGTTCACCGTGTACTGTGAAGGCAGTCCCTTACACAAAGCCGGGCATGGCGCGGTTTGCCCACAATATACCTGATTGACTAAGTAGGCCTTAACCTGGGAGGTCTCAATAACCAGCCCCACAAGGCCCGCATGGAGAAAGGAATCCTTTACATTCTCCTACATGAAATGTCAGCCGCCATAGTCCCCACCTCCTCCGCCTAGCTTAGGCCCGATTACACTGTACAACATGAGCTGTGGTATTGTGTGCGATATGACCATATTGTAGCCATGTTATTTAATTGATTTCATTTTTGGCTAATTTTGTGACTCGGTATTGCCGATCTTCCCACTTTATATCAGGAAACTTTCTGACCATGAAGGAAGGAGAAGACAACTCTTAGGAGATTTGTTATTTTTGGTTCCCATAATAATGAAATAATGAGATGGGATGTAATTATATTGTTTGCATGTAGTCTCCTACATTAATGATATTACATTGGTGCAATAGTGTAAAAATGCTGCAATATGAAAATGATACCAAACGATTTTTTATCACACCCAGGTAGTAGACAAAATACCGTAGGGTATATGTCAAGCCGTGATGATTATTTGCCATGTTTAATAATTTTGTAGATGTAATTTGTAATACCTTGTTGAATTACAGTACATGTCGTACGTCATGTCATAGAGGATATAGAACATGTGCAAAATACATTCCAACAGTGTAATAAGCATAATTGCACATGAGATTGTTTGCGAATGCATGAGATAAGTTTTTCGTGGGTCTCTGCAACAGAGACAACCAGGGTGAATGGGGCTATACCAAGTAATGTCATCATCCGATATTGTCCACCGGTGTTTTCATCGTGTAGTGTAATAAGGGCTGTAGTCTCCCTTACGACAGACCGCCTCCCTAACCCCCCCCCCCCCTCCTGCCCTCCCTCCCCTGCTCACTTGCCTACCCCACTTCTCATGTTACTGACAGTTCCTTCTCTGTAGCAACTACTCAAAGGTCAGAAAGAGGCTGTTCTGTGCGCGCATGCGCGTTGAAGTGCTTTCCATTGAGTCGTTTCCTTGAGGGTCTTTGTATGACATTTTGAGACTGACGTGGGTTGTGTGTGTCAACATGACAGTTAGATGACTGGGTAGGGGGATGGGGGGTGTATGGGCCCGTGGGAAGGGGTGGGGGATTGTGGGACTGGGTTGGGAAGGTATAAGAGACTGAGAGGCTATAGGTCTGCCAGACAAGAAAGGTCCTAAAAACTTAAAACTTCCGATGTGTCATGGGAGATGAAGAGGGGTAATTGCTGTTGAATCTAATATCTCAGAATTTACAACTTGTTTTCCTAGTATATCATACACTTAGATACTCATGGTCAGAAATCCTTTGATTCTATGTAAAATAAGGCTACAATAATAAAATCGGTCCTTTCCTGACCAGCAGACCTATAGGGGGAAGGAGACTGCGGGGAGGGATTGAGGGTGATCCAGGGTGGGGACTGGGAGGGGGGTGTTGTTAAGGGATCTGCTGGAGTGAGTGCCTTCACTCTTGGTGTTCCTTTGTAGACGTCTCTTACCGGCCCGCTGGGACAAAACCCACTATGTTATTTTAATCCCAATAAACTTTAACACAACTGGAACTAGCTCAAAATATTAAGAAAGAAAACAATAGCGTAATATGTCACCGATGCTGTTGGATAAGGGTTTCTTATTTTTTTGTGGGATCATGCTTGTAGGTGGGAAAGCAGGACTTTTGGAAGGCACGAAAATTGGTTTTGTTTGAAATAAAATGCTTGTCATGTTCTCCTTCTTTACTGAATGCTCGATAAGTGCGAGATAAGCGGCACTTTCCTTTGAATATGTGCATAATATGGCATACGAGCACTGAGACGGACAGAAACAAATGGACTCTTTTCAAAAACATATCGGCTGAAACATGAACAAAGTGGTAAGATTGTATGATACTTTTCCTCGTAAAACCAACTTATTTACTACAGACAACTGCTTTGGAATGTTGCCAATGGCTGCTCAAAATTAATTTAGGGTGTATGTGGAGAAATTGCAGTATGTTTACAGAATTGGGATCCTAAATCATGTAGCAGATATGTGGTGGGACCTTTCTAAATTCCTATAATAATTTGAGATATTATATTTTTCTAAATCTGACCTATGAATCACAAATGCCTTATTAGTCTTGCGAAAATTCCAATTATACCACCCAGATTTGAAGAGAGACAATTAGAAAATTATTAATATTGGAAAAAATATGTGTTGTTCTGGAAAATATCTAGCCAGTAATATCAACTACTACATTCGCATGCAGAAAGATAACAACACAGCCTAGAATTTATGGCCATTTCTACTGACTCATTTTAGTGGTCAGCAAAGGTAAAGCTTTAATGAGGGACAATTAGGGAATCATTAATACTGTACAATATAAGGTGTTCTAGTGAATATCCAGACTGTTTAATCAATCATCATATTCTCACTCTCGGAAACAAAGCACAGATGGCTCAAATAGCCAAAATTCTCTAGAATTTACAGCCATTTCTACTGACTCACTTTAGCGGCCAGGAAAGCATCTTGGTAAAGTATGCTGAGGAGCTGACGTTGGTAAAACCTCTCAGAGGTCTATGGCAGTGAGTGGGACGTCTCCAGAGGCCCGGGTTTACAGGCTGGGGCGGGACAAAGCGCTGAATGCCGACTTGAGTCGGTCTGTTCGGAGCCCAGCCCCCAATCAATAGGCCCAATGCTATCAGACCGGATGGGGGCATGTAGGGGACGGCCCGAGCAGCTTGTCTTGTGTTTGCTACAGCCCCGATCTGCCCCATCATCATCATCTACTGTCCCCCCTCCCCACTCCATTTACAGAACCCCCTCCCCCCTCCCCCCTTTACAGAATCCCCCACCACCTCTACAACTACCAATATGCACTATGGGGACTCAAGTGTGACACTGCGTGGACTACTCAAACAAGTCTCAATGTAATTCCAGCCAAGTTGTGACATAACAGAACCATTCTGCAACCATACTTTTTGGGTCAGTCGGTTACCTAAAAAGATGGCATTTAAGGATAGACACCAGTGGTTGAGGTGTGAATGACACGTCTCTCTTTGATCAAAATCACAGTATTTATTTCAAATGATATTACTTAATAGACAACATCATTCAATAGCCAATAAGTAACCACATTTATTGATGTAACTTATGTAAAAATAGGCAGAAAAATGACTCTAAAATATGGAAGAAAACTTGAAAAGCATAATTTTCTGAACATTTTTTTGAACATTGATATCTCACTTAATATTTTACCTAGACCTTTGAAACTTTTGGTACATCTTCTTAACGTATAAAGGGAGGGAAGCGTGTCTCAAAATTTTGATATAGGTCTTAGTTAGGTTTTTATGAAATGTAGAAAATGAAAATGCATAAAAATCTAAAAAAGTTTCCCGTTTTTGGACGTTTTTGGCCATAAAACCAAATCTAGGGCCTAAATTAAAAATCTGAGACACGCTTACCTGCATATGATTGTTTTAAATGTTCATATGAAATCTTATTTCTGTAGGTTAAGTGTTAACCAAGATATTGATGTTCAAAAAATAAAAGTGAAAAAATTAGTTTTAAATTGATGAAATCTCTCTTTTTAATTACTTTATAATCCTTTTGACATCAAAAGATAGAGAAAAATATGAGCTTTACAATGATGTAAGGTTTGTTGGGATCAGAGCAATATCAAAGAATCCATTGATGATTTCTTGAAATGGCCGTTGACCACTGGTGTCTATCCTTAACAGTAACATTATTGATGGTGAGGTTGAAACCTCATCAAATCAGAACGTTATTATGATATAAGTTTTGGTGAGGTTAAGACTAAACCATAACAGAATGTTATAAGAATATTCTGTTAGGGTTGAAGAACATAACCAGAATGTTTTGATAACATCACAGAAGAATGTCACAGCAGTATGTTGCAGCAGCATGATTGGAAGTCATCAAAAGAATGTAACAAGAACTAATACAGGACCAACCAGAACGTTGCTGCAACAATATAATAACATCTCAAACTTGGCTGGAATGGGCACATTCTGCAATCATTCTATGAAAATACTTTTTAGGTCAGTCTGTTACTTGCTAAATTTCACGTAGCAAGGAAAGTCTTAAGGAAAGGCAATGTGAAAAACAGCATCAGAGACATTGACTCTTAACATAAAGCACGCATGGCTCCTCCCACTCGGCCATTCTCTATCCACATACTGAGGCCTCTCTAAACCTCAGTACTCATAGGATAGCCCCTATAGACAAACAGTCACAGTAACCCTCCCCATCCATACCTATACAACCTCCCCACTCCCAGCTCTGAGTCTCTCCCTACACGTGTTGACACAGCTTATAGAATGTATACAGGGATTCAGAACATCAAGCAGACTGGGTACTCTACAGGGGGCCGGATAATAAAATGGCCCTTCAACAGATTGATACACTTCTCCCTTTGAGCCCAGCTTCAATGCTGCTATGGCATGTATGCATGCGACCTGTCCATACATACTGTTGGGTCTGTGTGGGGGTAGGGGCTGTCCACTTTTGTCTCTATCCTCTTCTACTCTAGTCGGCTGGTACATAATTATTGAAATGTTCCGGTCTTTTTCTATTTTTATTTTTCAATCACCAAACAGCATGCAGTGAGATATTAATTTTGTGTTGAATAAATGCTCAATGTATCGTCTATTTAGACACTTTTGTTATTGACATCTCTATTTTATTTTTGAGATATTTTTGATTTAGGATCCCTTCTGTATCTATCGTAACTGGTCAGTTATCAAAATAAAACGTGAGATTATGCTTATTTAAACCACAACACCATGTGATGTTGCAATGCGATGTTAATGACACATTCTAGTCACGTCTTTCACTAAATGCTAACATATAAAATGTTCAGCTTTGGTAAGGTCTCAAGTTTACCTAGATGTAACAATATCATAACATCCTGTTTTGGTGAGCCGCAACCCCATCAAATAACAAAACTGATTGGTGAAAATTTAGCCAGGGGCCTTCCATTAAGTACGTATGCACCAAGGGAAGGTAGGGGGTTCTTTTTGAAATTTGCTTATTTTCCTATACAACTCCAATGTGTATTTTAGCTGAGGGGGGGGGGTCTTGAAGTTTCTAACTAAATGGAAAGCCCCCAAGTAACATACTGACCAAAGAAATATGGTTGCAGAACGTGTCCATTACATTGCAGCTTGCCTGGGAAACCTTGGCATTTCCATTCTATCATAAACACTTCGGAAATCCCCGGCCCCACATCACTGCATTGTTCATTTCGTCCCGGGACATTGCCTGACCCCCATCAGCCCCCCTGACCCCTGCAGAGGTCATAGAGGTCACAGAGGTCATACAGGTCATTCCCACCAGGTTGGGTCTCCGTCTGATGATCTATTGTGGTCCTGAGCCCCTCCTGGGCCGGCCACCGACCCCTGCCCACCCCCCACACCTAAAGGGGGTATTCCACTACACGACATGGACTGCTATATCACCACAATATGACAATATTAAAGAACAATTAGCACACAGGCATGATATGATAGTTAAAAAATGGCAATTTGAAGCATGTCACATGTGTGTAACATACAATTTTATTTGTATTATGTCCAATATCCTTGGGACATCATTGTATCGCAGCCAAAGTCATGTAGTGGAAAACCAGCTTGAAGGGGGTATTCCACTATGCATTCTTTTACGTATGTCGGGGATTTCACTTGCATTTATTGAAATACATGCATGTGAAATGCAAGCAAACGCAAGCATTTCTAGGAACGCATAGGGGAATATAGAACCTGCTTGTGTTTATACTAGCATTGCAGTGACACCAGTATGTAGTTTTCTATTTAGTACTTGCATTCAGATACCAACATGTTGGTATCTAAAATGCAAACCATTGCGTTTCCATTTCAGTGAGGATACAAGTACTCCCCAGCGCATAGTGGAATATAGCCTGTAAGGCTGTATTCCACTCTGCGATTTGACTCCTGATTTTGAAAACCGCAAGAAGCGATGCCGGCAAAACACAGACATGTAACATATCACCAGGAAGAATTTTCAGTTAACTTTCAAATGGTATGTAACATGTAGGGGTTCTTGTGATTTTCCTAAAGACATCCTAAAAACTAGGAAATTCCCAGTTGTCAGAATCGCTTAGTTAAATACAGGCTTAGCACGCTCTACTCTACGCCTTCCCCCTGGAGGGGGTTAGAGGCCTGGAGGACCCCCATACTCCGTCAGGTCCATTCCCATATTGCACCAAGACCTTGCATTTTTCAGCCGGTTGTTATTTGGTCCCAAGGCTACACTAGCTCCGAGGGCAAAGAAGGCATTGGTCCACAGTGCACCCAATGCTTTTTAGGAGCTTTTTCGTTCATGTTTTTCTCATTCTTTCCTTGTAAATCATTTTTTCTTTTTTTTCCTATATGATTTTGTTTGTAGGGCTGATATCCCTAGCTGATAGCATGATCTATTCAAAGCTGAGGGAATAGTCCATCTGCTATATATTTCTGGTATCATCTAAAAAAGGGAAATATCTCATGAAAGTAGTAAAAGGTAAGTATGATATCAATCTATTACACTGTATTCCGTGAGAGCCGTACAATAGTGATAGATACAGTGCATACCATAAACAACAAAATATGGGGGTATGGATGGGGGGGGGGGGGGGGTCCAACGCCGCGTGTCGAATTTAAAAACCGGCCGTGTCGCCTGTCACAATATCATAGATTATACCCATGTCCCATGTCGAATTTAAGAATTGGCCATGTCGCATGTCACTATCTACCTAAAGCTCCTGTACCATGTCGAATTTAAGAAAGGACCCATGCCATTTGTCACCTAATTGCCATGTCCCTGTCGAATTTAAGAAATGAACGTGTCGCCGTGTCAAATTTAAGAATTGTCCATGTCGCAGTGTTGTTTTAAGGGTCTAGACCCATAAATATGCATTAAAAGACAAACCCTTCCACTGCTTACAACTCCGCACGATGATTTCAACAACTGAGATCTGACTGATGAAGGGGAGAACCAGCTGAGCCATGTGACTAAGATCCTTGTCACATGAAAGGTCGCCAGAGACCAATATCTTACATTGTCAGATATTTTCAAAACAACTGATCACTTTTTGATAGATTTCTGGTCGCATCACTGAATGGAAAGACAGTATCTGGTCGTTTTCCAATCAATTTGTGAACGTTTTCGAAGAATCCTGATCGTTTTCAACAAGTCATTACAACTTCAACGACGAGATTTGACTAAAATTCTATTTGCATCCCTCAAAGGGTTATGGCCTTAACTCCAAGCCCCCTGTCCCCGTCCCCCCGGGTTCGGTTTAAGATGTTAACCTTGGTTGTCCCGAGCGGCGCGCGCCGGCGGTACTAAACGCACTCACCCGGGGACCACGTGATTGGTCACGTGATGAATGGCGGAACCCCTCCCTTCTATCTGACCCCCTGCCCCGGTACCCAGAATCCCATACTACCCCCTGCTACTCTCGCCCCTGTCCTCTCAATCCCCAACCCACCCCCTTTTATGATCATTTCCCATATTTGTCCTATCTACATCTACACCTCTCTTACGTCCACCCGTTCCTTTTATTTTGTCATATATTTTTTTTATGATATTTTTATTGTCTTCTTCAACATAGTCTCATATTCCAGACGTTGCAAAAGACGTTACATCTATATTGTATCTTTAAGTGTAATTTCTGTTATCTTATTGTTATTTCCTGTTAATCCCCTCGTTGATCCCTGCCTGAAAACTCTTTGTCTTCACTGGAAGGGATTGCTAAGAAAGTCTAAATATTTTTAGATTTCTACATCTCACATATCTTTATCTAGGGCTCTTGAACTAACACTCTGCAGCTGCAACCCTTTCTCAGTTCTGTAAGAGAAGGATGGTAACACTGATATATAATCTGCTAATGCGAAACATGGCAATGAACTTTGATTTAGTTTATTGTCAAGAAGATAGCGTAATATCAAAGTCCTGATGTGAGATGAAAGGATATTTTGATTCCTTGACATACGGTCCTTGATATACGATATTTCCCCCAACAGGTCCTCAACAAACACTTTCCAGTGGCAACCGTCTTCCATATATATATATATATATATATATATATATATATATATATATATATATATATACGACCTTGCCTAAATAGGCCCCACTATTTACGCAACAACCTATGCTTTAATTGACCTCATTATAGAAACGACGACCCAAGTAGTATAATGAAATGGGAATTTGTTGATGGTCTATTCCTGGCGCGTACATTGTTTCTCTGCCTATACACGCGATGTCGCATCATAACGTACACTATTTACACGATAGTGTGGCCTGTATTGGTTCTACAATACACGCGACAAGCTAGTAGTATATAGAAATGAGAATTTACAGATGGTTTGCTTCTTGTCACGTACATAGTTCATTAATTCAGGCGACGTCGTCAACAAACCCTACCTAAAAATACACACAATTTCATGTGTGTACAATCTTGCCAATGTAGGCAACGTCGCGTGTAATAAACAATCCTCGTTACATGTAAGTAGTATATGGGAATATTACTCTGGAGTATGGTGAGCCTGCAGCTTTTCTTAACACAGTAGTATATCAAAATGGGAATTTTCAGAAGGTTTGATGCTTGACGCGTACATTGTTTCTCTTGTACAGGCAACGTCGTATATACACTGGATTTATTATAAACGACGTCGCATACGCGACGTCGCGCGTATAGTCGGTCCACAATACTACTGTATACTTTTTTAGTAGATTTTACCTTGTCCAAAAGGTATGCCACAAGTAACCAGAAAACAGTGTTACGTGTTGTCAACCGCGGGAGAAGATTTCTGAGTAAGAATGAGGTCGTTTTCGAGGCCATTTCCAAGTAACAAACTCACTTTGGGTTGGCCACCTGAGAGGAGTCCCTGTGTAGGTACATCTCAGATGTCCCAGCCTCCCCTGTCCCCTATACCTACAAACAGAGGCACCCTCAAACAGAGCCCATTCTACCTGACACCCAATGCTCCCTGTGTCAGGTGGGCCTCATCAAGTATACACGAGTACAGGTGTACACGGGGGCCTAGGACCAGGTGAGTGAAGAAAGGGGAGCGGGGTACCCATCGAGTGGGTCAGCTGAAACTGTCGTTGTTCAAATGCCAGAAAATTTTGAAAAACTAGTGGAAATTGTGTTCCCTTGAAATGATGTGCAAGCCAGTATCTAGGAGGGGTGACGTGGGGTATGGATCACCCCTCCCCCATAGCTTGGCCTGGTCCACTTTTTGTAAAACCAATATTTCCCCTCCTTCCTCTTATTTCGGCCCTCTGCTACCCCTATAAAATGTCTTAAAACCCCGCTAGCCCTTTGCTAGCCCTGCAAATCTCTTGTCCTTAACAGTTCTCTGATGAGCATGCCAGATTCACGGTGTGACCAATAATGTTGCTGGATTACGTTCAAACATTGCAAAATACGTCACCAGCTGATATGTCACTACACTAAGGGCACAATGGACAAAACCCTGGCTTTAAGCTATTTCACCTCTAGAAAGTCCACTTTTCGAAAATGGTCAGCCCCCCCCCCCCCCCCTCCATGAAAAGTTCTGGATAAGGGCTTGATGCGTGTATAGGTCCTATTACACAGTGCGATGAAGGTTCCTACTAAATGAGGATCACATAGCAGTGACATTGCCTCTTATTGCAGGAGGAGGTGCCAGTCTGTCTTTCCTCTCGTTAGCATGTTTCAGCTTTAAAAACCCTTAAGTCCTATTTCACTGTAGCAATGTTTTTCAGATGTTTATTGACATGTTATTTGAAACTTACCTCCACGATGTTATTAACCATGGAAAATAGAATTAATGTTGTAGCCTTTACAGCCTAAAATTTTTCTTGGCTTCACTTCAATAACAATCATACAGTAAGGCAGGAGCCAGTTTGGATTTACCCCTCTTAAACTAATACGATAATGACAATATCGTAGGACACTACGCTATAGCCGTGGTGTGATCATATTGTACCCAAGTATCTAGGTATAATAAGACCTTTAACCTTCTTCACACCTCTCCTGACTTACCATCAAGTGGCCATCCATTTAGCGCGTACATACGTTTAAAAAAAATCTCAGACCCCCCATCCCCCCTTGAGCAAAAATACGCATCAAATTTGTACTAGAACGTGCGCACATTTTAAAAAAATCTCCCCACTGCCCCACTTGATGTGTACATACTTAATGGGAGGACCCCAAAGAGAATTCCTACTAGTCAATTAAAAAAGATGTCAATTTGGCCCAAAAGGTGGGGACGTCAGTGCTATAAATCATTGAAAGACTTAAGTTTTTAGTTCCTTTCTTGGCCGGCCGACCTGAAGGGTACAGGTGGGGGTCAGGTGTGCCGGCCTCACCTGGCCTTGGTCTGTACCCTTGGTGTACCTGAGGTCTACCTACTGTCAGGTATTAATACCCAGGTGTATCCCTGAGATCCACGCTCTGGCACTGCAATTTTTTTCTGTTTAACATTCATGTTCTATCCTGATGAAGGCAGTAGCACGCCGAAACTAGTTGATTCGCCATGATATTACCATCTGATTAATAAATCAAGACGACAACCGTCCTGAGTTGTCGAAGCAACATTGAGACAAGAGGAAAGTACTCTATACTCATAAACCCTAAGACACAGAAAAATTAAAATACAACATGACATACTAGTTTTCTATCCATACCGACCAACTATGACCTAAAACCTTTTGGTTTTCCCTCATGATATTTACAAATGTAAAGAAGATTGCACACTATAATGAAATAAAATAATAATGACCTAGCCTTATGCAATACTAGTCACAGTTCCACTGTACCCAACAATGAGTGCCACCTAGTGGAACATACAGACATCACTACAGGTCACAAATTAAATATCACAAACAGTACAGCTAGCCTAACACACCTGATGAGCATCCTGTGAGCGAAACCACAAATGAAATGGTCACCAGTTCCCCATAAATTTATTATAAATCTAAAAATTACCCAGGCATTAACCAAATCTCACCTGAGTGAGAGGAGGGAAAAGCTAACCAATGGGGTGCCTCCTAGTAGTGACCAAATAAACAAAATAATGAAACAAGCAATCTGATTGGCTTAGAGCTAATCCAGAGGGGCTGTGTGCACTGAACAAGGCCCAGCAGGTCATTTGTGGTCGTGTGAGCAAGCTGCACCGTCGGTGACCATTCACCACCCACAACCGTCCTGAGTTGGGTTTGGTGTAGATTCAAAACTTTTATTATTCATGTTTTGTGTATATGGGGTCATAAACATTTCCTGGGCCTTGTAACGAGAGAAGTTATCTGGATACATTGTTATGATTGAGTAACACTATACACCCATGGCATTTGGTAAGTTTTGAACAACTTCAAGAGTGACATACATGTACATGAAATATGCTAGTTCATAATCCACTACTTCGAACAGAAACAGAATGAAACCAAGGACCTTTGGATCTTAGATCAAACAATTTCAATGAACTACCTCCCCCATATTGGCATATTTGTGAAACATGCTCCAGATAACGAAGGCATGTTGCCCTGATTTCATCTCTGCTCTCATCGTGATATTTTGAAATGCATTATGTGAATCCTGATCGTGTCAAACAACTTGATAACCAACAACCTGTCTTGCACAGTGTATTGCCTCAATAAGATAGCGAATAGGAATTTGCCCGTACAATCTAGCTCGTGCTGATGGGGTGAGTATAAACTACAGTATAACACACGTTAGATCTAGTAACAGTGAAGTTTCTTGTGTACCTGGCCTTTGTTTGACACAGATGACAGCAGCTTGGGGGTATATACATTAGGCCTCTAGATTTAAAGAGCACCCCCCCCTGTTTAGAGATTAAAGTGCGCCCTTTTGAGTATATTGTAGCACCTCTGTGGATAAGGTGACACTATACATTATGTGCATTTGAGTTGGGAAATGGCGTGCTTTCAAATGATACTCAAACTTCTGAAAGGTCTTTAAAATGTGCTAAAATGTGCTTCTATATAGTGCCTACTCAAAACATAGAATGTCAGAGGTTTATAGTAACGGATGATGTAGCAGCTTATGCTGTGTCCCTCACATATGCCTCCGACTTACTATAACTATTGTTAAAAGGTGTTACATCTCACGACATTCAACAACTGTCCTTGCATGCACATAACCAGCAGTCTTTGTTGTGTAGGTCCTACAGATCTTGTGCAGACATGGTCACGTGACCACTTTTTGGTGATCACCATGTGCTCTTCATAAGCACATGGTTTTTACATAAATCCAGAATTTATCAATTATATAATAAAAGTTATTCACTATTATATCATATGACTATTTTAGATACAATTTACAAAAATAATTGTTCTGCATGTCTGTTAACATGTCAATATTGAGGATTCTAAACTGATCACCAATATGGCCGCCAGTACCTTTCTGCCTCTTGTGACGCCATGTGCACAACGTCTATACTGGCAGTAAGGAAGAACCTGTCCCCCACGTATAAATGATGACATTTTCATTTAGCACATCCATTGAAAAAATGTTCTTGCATATATAGTATAGTAGTTTACCCATTTTGTAATGACAGATCCCTAAGCACGGAATCGTAGGCGTTGATAAATTATTAAGCAAGGCCAAGTTTTCTCAGAAGACTTAGTACTTACGTAGTCAGCTCCGACATTCTCTTGTTACATTGGGTCACCCCCTCAGCCGCCCACACACCGGGCCTGTGGGACCTCCATACCGCAAACAGCGAATGTTTCACCAGTAAATCAGTTATGATGAGTCAAAGGCTATAGGTGTTTAATAACGGTAAATCCTTATGAAAAGGCTCCACGCCATCATTTATATAAAACTAGGCCTATATATGTCCGAATTCGTATCAATGAGATCTTCCTGTGTAGATTCTATGAGCATGAACTCGAAGAAATGCTGATCATAGGACACGTTTCTTAGCTGATAGATCCCATCTCTTAAGTCTCATCTATTTTCTTTCCTATAAAACAATATTTGGCAGGCTTAAGCCTGTATTTCACATGTTGATATTGTCACTGATTTATAAAAGAATTAAGGTTAGATATAGATATGTCGTAGTTATATCAACAGAAAGGTTTTAAAGTTCTCTCTCAACTGGCTATAGGATGTATGATTATAATATGTCATATTTTCAGAGAAAATCTAACAAATACAAAACTGCCAACCTGAGAATTGGTATGCAGAATCCAGGCTTTGCTGTTAGTATATAAGCCTTGTAATATGAGTGCATACTCAGCCCATAAGTCTGCTCCTCCTAGAAGCCTCCTTGTCAGTTTCCATTAACTCCCCCTCTCTAAGCAGCACCCCCAGTGCTCCTAACCGCCCGCTAACTATATCTATCTTTTACACTCTTAAATTATTTACTTCACAATCCCCCTTCTTTTGTGCGCGGCGGAAAAGCCACCTTCCCAGAGGACAAAAGGCGTATTAATATTGAATGTAAATCGTCCATGATTTACGTCATCGTTACTTGATCAGAAGTGTTCTCCCCCCAGGGGATATAACCGATGAGGCCGTCTGTTCAGAGATTGTGGGGGAGGGTTGTTGTGAGATAATCTAGGGGGATATGCAGAACAAGCAAGAATGCAACGTTATTATAACATTGGGGCAATATTCTGTTTAATTCTGCTTTGGTTCTTGTTACATTATTTTGATGGCACCCACAAAACTCTGTAGAACCTAACATTGTGACATTGCACTGTAACATTCTGGTTATATTCTTTCACATTTAAGGGTAACATCATTGTGACATTCTATATTAGTAAGGTTTCAATTCCACTTAAATATAATGTTATGATAACACTCTTTTAAGTGGCTCTCAAACTAACCTAAAATATAGTAAGTGTTACATAAAAATTTAACAAGTTACAGACTGACCAAAGAAGCAAGGTTGCAAAACATGCCCATCACATCATTCCTTGCATGGGGAGGGCTTTTGAAAAAAAAAAGGGGCCAGCACATTGGCCAAGTACTAAAATGCCGCGTATTAGGGCACACACATTACAACGTTTTTTCTTGTATGTGAGTTTAGGTCTCCACCAAGACGGGAGTGGGGCTGTTAATTCAGGACCCCCTGGACGCCCACCCACCCCCCCCCCCCCCACCCACCCACCCCCCCCCCCCACCCACCCCACCCGCCAACCATGGATCCAGCAGAATAGATATTTGGCAGCAATAGAATCTAGTGGGTAATAGCCATCATAATATATAAAGACCTAAAGTTAAAAAAAAAGAGACCAAGGTTGAAGTAAGTTATTTTCGGACCATTGCCGATTCTGGCTTGTTCATTTACACCTAGCCAAGAACTCGCTTCAGTGGCGCACTGACACTATTCTGAGTGGCAGGGCTTGGCACTAGTTACACCGTCTTGTATCCCTACGCGTGTTTCGGCCGACTGACGGGACTACCGACCATCCCCCTACCGGTGGTCTTCGCACCTGAGTGACCCTGACCCTGACGGCTCAATGGTTGTACAGACAGGGGTGACCTTCTGCGATCAGCCGTTATATTTTATTTATCTATTTCTTTTTATTCACACTATATTTCTTTTTTTATCATTATTGAGATAACCTCATAATTCCTTAATCTTCCAGTCTTTGAGCCCTTACTATTTGCCTCATAACTAGAAACTAACCAAAACGAATAATAAGGTTACTTTGACACCCTGATAATGTCACAGTATTGGCAGGGTAAGGTCTAACTATTTTGAGGTATAGGGCGGCGGTAGCTCTCTTAAAATCTAATTGAAATTCGCCCTACCACGAATAGCTGATTATTTATAGTATTTCAAGCACCAACAGGCTAATTTTGAACAATTTTGTCAACAAGATCCCTGGACCAACTAAAGAAATTTAATGACTAATTGTGATTTATATCTTGATCGAAGCTAACCTTCAGGTAAAACTCAAGAAATTAGCTATCTGTAGTTGGGTAGATTGAGGTAGGACATCAGTTTGTTTTTTTCCAATCTTTCAACCCTGGAGAGAACACACTGTTGAAATAAATTAATATTTTCCATGCTTTCCATCCTCCTTTTCAATGAGACCCAACGCATCAGTCCCTTAAGGCTATGCGTCTATGGGGCCGGAGGGGAACTTTCACTTAAGCTAATGCAAGGTGTAATATTATGATATCTTCTAATGGGATTTCAGGGTTATAAATGAGACTGCGTTCTAAAGATAATGAATGGGGCATGCTGCCTTATTGGTGTTAGGACTACCTTGATGGATGTACTTAATCAGGATATCTCAAGAACCTTTAGTTAGATCCTTAACACAACTATGCCACGACACTTCTGAAACAACTAAGTAATTCTCCCTACTACGGACAGCTGATTTACAGTATTACAAGCACCTGCAGGCTAATTTGGGCTAATTTCTTTCGACAAAACCCAATGAAAAACTATAGGAAATAAACAAATAATTGTCATATATCCATCCATAATGAATGCATTTTCAAACAACTGAGGAATATTAAATGTATATGGATACTTATTTGAAAAATAATTATGACTTATTTTTCCCAATGTTAATCTACAAATATTGATGCATTTCATAAACATTCACATAGTAAAGCCTTGACTTTTGTTGACATATAACCCAGCATACACCTGGTTGTAGGCTAACCTGCAGTTAATACTCAAGAAACTGGCTATCCGTGCTTGGGAGAATTGCTATATCTTACAAAGTTTAGAATCAGTATTTGTACCACATTGGATGTACATTAGGTCATGACCCTTAGAGACAACCCTTCAATGACCATAATTCAAAAAGTTTACTGTCTGTCTATTTGTAAATTCTATTTGTCTCACTCAGCGCTATCATCTTGTTCATTCACATTTATAAGTCACCGTAAATATGCATTTAAAAGAATGTGATGTGCTACTGGAAGAACATGCACTCACATGAAGTTGCCAATAAAACTGATTAGAAAAAATGCTACTGTGGATTTGCATTCCTGTCCTTTGTTCGGGACAACCTAAAACATCAAGTGGTATTCTATTGGCAGTAATTAAAGAGCGGGTGGCCATGGAGAACACGGACTTGTCTGACTATGGAGAAAGAAAAGTCCACAGAATTTTCTCAATTAGTGCATCATTATCACTAATTGGAAACAGCGGTATTTTAGTAAAAACAGAAACAGGCCTCAGAACGACACCCACTGAGAAGTGAGTGGTGGAGATTTATACTTTACAAATCTAGGATGATGGGATCTGAAGTTTGTGTGAATTATTCATCGGCCAGTCACTTTATCATTGGAGGTATCCGTATAATTAATGGGGCTGTCCTTGTATAAGGGTAACAGACTGTGACAACGGGGAGAACAGCCAAGAAACACACAGTATTTTAGCCTCTTCATCGTGGTGAGGTGTGATACTGTAGGCCTAAATCAGTAAATTACCATGGTGCGAGCGAATGGAATAATCTCCCTGCTTTTGCCAGAAATTGTGATAATCTACAGGAATATAAAAGATTCCTGCATAAATATTTGTAAAATTATGTTATCAAATTTGGGAATGCTTTTCGTCTACATCTTATCTCATATCATTAATTGTGTATACATATTATGCTAAGCTGTATTCAAACAAGTATAGGCCGTATTCCACATACCGAAAGTGCGCCGCCGATAATCCGCCGATGTAATTTCGCCAGTGCCGATATATTTTCGGCAGCCTTGCCAATAAAATTTACGAACATGTTGGTAAATATTTTCGGCCGATTGTATAAGGGCCGCCGATGACGCACTTTCGGCGGCCAAAAGTGCATCATCGGCAGCCGAAAGTACGCCGAAAGTACGCCGAAAGTGCAGGCTCCCGGTATGGAACGTTGCTATGGCAATGGTCATTATCGGCGCCGCTCAGTTTCGGTATGTGGAATACGGCCTTTAAACAGCAATCATCCACGTTAAGGTATATGCCCCATACCCACTGTGGCAATTCGGACCTCAGCTATCAGGGTTTTCCTATGGTCGGCAATCAGTATGCTGTACTGAAAAGTGCACGTTTGATCTGAATCTGTGCTCAAGTCAACCGATTCTTTGGGTACATTAAGGTGTACCAGTGTGCGCCAATAGCAGTTGGAAGTGGTTCAAGCGGCCACCAAACTACGTATTGTGTTGATTACAGGTACAAGCAGGGGCTACTGGTGACACACCTGACTGCACAGATCACAGGTACCAAAGGCCGCTGGTCACGGTGGCCCACCTGTATACACCTGGCTGGGAACAGTCGGATCTATTCCCAAGCAAGAATATGACGTTATTATAACATTCTGTTTAGTTCTGCTTTGGTTCTTGTTACGTTATTTTGATGGCATCCAAAAACGTCTTTAGAACCTAACATTGCGACATCGCACTGTGAAGTCATTGTGACATTCTTTTAACATGTTTTCACATTATTATAGCCTTGTTAAATAGTAAGGTCTCAACTTCACTAAAATATATTGTCATTGTAACTTTACCTAAAATAATGTAACTGTTATGTGAAAATTGGGCAGGTTACAGACTAACCAAAAAAGTACGGTTGCAGAAAGTACATGTTACATTGCTGCATTTGGACCACTATTTAACCATACATACCCTATTGGGTTGTGGGTATGCTGCTCAAATTTAAACACGCTAACGTCAACGAGTCGACGTTGTCTGTTAAACAGTGCACTCTACCACCCTGCACTGTAACACCACCACAGCCCCAGTTTAAGTTGACAGACCTGCTCCACCAGCTATTTATAGATTCTGGAGCTGCTCACCTCCCCACAATGCAACCATTCACGTAACACAATAGTCGCTCGAGTCACCCAATACTGAGGACACCTGGGGTGGTTGGCCTCCTTTCAGCTCCTATTGTACACAGTACGCGCAAAGAGAGCGGGTCAGAAAAAGAGGAGCGCATAAGCCATAAACGATATTGTCTCCGATTGATCCTGAGCCACTTTAGGTGACTGCTGGTGCTCGGGTCTTTGTACCACCACGAGCTGCTCAGTGCTAGGTATAAATAGATCTGGTGTACCAAATGAGTCGTTTGAGGTGCTCCTAGGTAGGGCCTCTGATCAAAGAGTGTCAGGTAAGTGTTTCTCAAAAAGGTGGCACATTTCTCAATGAACGCACCTCGAGTCGCATACACAAAGGAAAACGACCTAAAGAAATCCGAGAAAAACACAGAAATCCTAGTTTGTACGTAGAAATTGATTATATACCGTACGATCCACCTCTTTTCGAAATAACAACATTGTGTTTACAAACGGGTATGCTTTAGCATTTTACCTTTTATTTTTGCAATACAGGAGAGGTACAACCAGGTAGATTGCAGCCGTTGCTGTGGTGTAGTATTCTATGATTGAACTTATATGCAGTGTTAAGTACTTGTTCATTTATTCCAGGAAATAAATTATTTCTTGTTAAATTATATATATATATATATATATATATATATATATATATATATATATATATATATATATATATAGGGTACATGATATCTCGATTAAAGAAAGAATTAATCATGATACTTTTTTTTTTTTTTCATCCACATGAAAGACTGAAATATTGCAACCCTTCAGGTGTGCCACACCGTGCGTTGTTTATTCCTCCCAGACCAGTTTGTGAATTTGATTAAATTTACCGAGAGACGACAAACATGTAAATCAGCCGGCACGCTGTCTGGAATACCTCGGCCAGCTTGGTGGTAGTGTGTGTTGCCCCAGCCAATCCAACCCGCAACATAACAAAAACATTCTGCAACCATACTTTTTCAGTCAGTTTGTTACTTACTAAGATGGCATGTAAAAATCATGATCATGCTATTGATGGTGAGGTTGAAACATCACCGAATAAGAATATTATTATAACATTATCTTGACTTTTGTTGAGGTTAGGACAAAATCAAAACTGTAGGTTATAAGAACATTCTGTTTAGGTTGAAGAACAAAACCGGAATGTTATAATAATGTCACAGTGTAACGTCACAACAGTACTTTGCTGCAACGTTATTGGGAGCCATCAAAATAATGTAACACAAACCAAACCTTTACGTTGCTGTGACATTATTTCAACTTGACACCCTCTGTCTGGGCGATGGTCCGAGTTACATATCTTAGTGGAGCTATAATATTTTTGGTGGTAGTGAGCGCGTGTTGTGGCAGTATGGGCAGACGTATTATCAGCGCCCCCTGGCTGAGGAAGCCAACCTGGCCCAGTCAACTTCCCTTATATCGCCCAGCGAGAGCCAAGTCTGCCCAGCGCCAAGTGATACCCTAACCGTACACTCCCCCACTCCCCCCTACCCCCCAGACCTCCACCATCTGTTTCACGCATGCGCAGCCTTCACCTGGAGGGGCTGGCAGCAGGCCCGTCGACCTTGACCTTGGCGCCCACCCGGACATGTCAAGTGTGAGGGTTACTATGCCAACACGCGTCTGGGGTCAACACGAGGTCAGGTAGGGGTCACGGAGAGGTCACCGCGGGCGACATGCCCTTACAGGTGACCTTTGACCCCTGGAGAAGGCCAGGAATAAAACACACCCCCAGGACGCCGGCCCTGGAGGCAGCAGGGCCTTAAGAACAGCACCAGTTCTGCCCACTGAAGCCCTAAGCCTGCTCGCTCGGATAATTGGCCCTAATTAATTGTTTTTATTTGATTTGGCTCTGAGTTAAAGATTCCCATTAGTTAAATAAATGTTGCGTGAGGGTTGTGCATGCGCTGTGGGTTGGAGTCAGTGTTGACAGAAACATGGGGTTCATCTTCTGAGGCTGTCTCTTAGAAGTATTTGTTTACCTGCAATCCACATGCATGGCAAGTAGAGACATGAAAAGGGGACGTTCGCTAACAAATGAAGCACTAAGAAAGCATGGATTTCCTGGGTATGAATTTAGTATACTGGGTAAATCATATTTGTTGTCTCTTTTGGTTGTGCTCGCCTTTTCCCCTATTTAAGTTCAGCATGGAGGCTAAGATTGTAAGAGCACTCGGTGAAAAGTGTGATATCTTAAATCGTTTCTGATTCATATAACCAAGACATAAAAATGTTCATTTATGTGCACTTTTACATTGCAGGATGCCGTGCAGACAGGGATCTCAGGATGTACTTACTTGTCGCCCGCACACACGGCATGTCTGATTGGTCATTGGTCGGTTTTCTCCAGCCTGTTAATTTGTCCCCACTTTTATCCCCGCCGAGAGCTGGTGTCACGTGAGTGGTCTCAGCCAATCAGGAGGCTTGAGAGTGGGATGCGTGAGAACGGGGTTAAAACGAGGCTGACGGGAGAACATGGGACGCGCGGTACTTTGAAACTATCCCTCCAACTTTTAACTGCTTCTATTCCTCCCTGTTTCTGAGATATACCTACACACTGGACTACCCTTTCCATCCTATATGCCTCCCTCTTACAAATACAGTTATGCACCTCTCAAGCACCCCCTTATCATTATTTTTACTTGGCCATACTTCGTTACCTGAGAATGATACAGAATGATCCCCATCATTCTGGGCACTCCATGTAACAACCACAATCATTGAAAAACATTCACAGATACCCATTAGAAAATAACTGCAGCTCCTCCTTCCTTCCTTCCTTCCTTCCTTCCTTCCTTCCTTCCTTCCTTCCTTCCTTCCTTCCTTCCTTCCTTCCTTCCTTCCTCCCTTCCTCCCTCCCTCCCTCCCTCCCTCCCTCCCTCCCTCCCTCCCTCCCTCCCTCCCTCCCTCCCTCCCTCCCTCCCTCCCTCCCTCCCTCCCTCCCTCCCTCCCTCCCTCCCTCCCTCCCTCCCTCCCTCCCTCCCTCCCTCCCTCCCTCCCTCCCTCCCTCCCTCCCTCCCTCCCTCCCTCCCTTCCTTCCTTCCTTCCTTCCTTCCTTCCTTCCTTCCTTCCTTCCTTCCTTCCTTCCTTCCTTCCTTCCTTCCTTCCTTCCTTCCTTCCTTCTTTCCTTCCTTCCTCCCTCCCTTCCTCCCTTCCCTTCCACCCCAGGGTATACACTCATCCTATCACTCACGAACCCATGTTGACTCACTGTTTCCAATTCCAATACGACCCTGGCGCCATGTCTTAGCCTGCCCTACAACTCCTCTTCCACATACCTCTACACTCTCTCGTCCCATCCCCTACTCCTTCAAGCTACTCCTCCACCACCTCTCTTCACCCTTACACCCCTGACACCCCTCTCAGCCCACCCCACCCTCCGGTACCCTGCACCACCCTCCACCCTCACTCAGGACCAACATTGACTCTCTCCCTTCTGCGCATGTCACGTGCAGCTTCCTTGAGGACACTCCTCCTCATGCGCATGCGTGTTGGAAGCCTTGCCGAGGTTGATGGCTGATGTGTTGGGAGAGTGTAACAGACGGTAGGAGAGGCGGGGGGAGAGTGGAGGGCCCGCCAGTCGTAGCGTCTCCCCGTCACAAGATGTCGTCAAACAGGGCCGAGTGCGCATGTCAAGGACGCCCAGCGTCCACCTCAGACGCCCGGCGTCTCTGACTGAGTGTCACGATATCACATCCGGGAACTTATCAAGGAAATACTGTTACCGAGCTGGCCAGAAAGTTAAAACTTTACTTCTTTAAACTAGAGTAAAATGTTTCGGAGAAGGTTGACAAAATCGTTTAACAAATCTTCCTTTTCTTTGTTTCTTTGTTTCTTTCTTGCTTTTCTTCTTCCTTTGTTCTTTAGTACCTTCCTTTATTTCCTTCTTCCTTCCTTTCTTCCTTCCTGTCTCCCTTTCTCTCTTTTTATATATTTTTTGGCTATTCTTTTTTTCTTTCTTTCTTTCTTTCTTTCTTTCTTTCTTTCTTTCCTCCTTTTTTTTCCTTCGTTCTTTCTTTCTTCCTCCCTGTCTCCTTTTCTCTCCCTTGTTATTCTTTTATATTCTTTCTTTCTTCCACTCTTTCTTTTCTTACTTCCTTTCTTACTTTTTCTGTAATACCTTCCTTCCTTTATATATATCTCTCTTCCTTCCTTTTTCTCTCTTATTATTCTTTCTTTCTCCATCTCTTACCTTCGTTGACTGTTTCTTTGTTTCTCTTTTTCTTCCTGAAACCAATTTTCACATCCTATGACTTTCTTGTACTCCTATCGTAAATCTTGTATGTGATTTACACAATGAGTGATCTGTCAACTCGATCATTTGGGGATCGGCAACATATTTTGCCAAATCCATAACCATAACGGGAAATACGTTTTAGCCCAAGGTCGTCGACGTACAAAAGCCAGTCTATGGATATACGTCAAATCCATCAGCGAAACCATCAATTGTAACAAGAGCTGGGCGGTACAAAAACAGAAAACAACATCAACCTTAGCAGTCTGCACTGAGTAGTCTACAAAAAGAGGCCTATGCTGGAGGCTGGGGAGGGCGGGGAGAGGGAAGTAGGGTAAAAAGTGGGTCCTGCTCCAGGCCCCCCGAGGTACGCACCACCTGCTAATGTACTGTGGGGATCGCCGGGGTACAATAGGAATGGAGTACGGGAATAGATCTGGGACACAAGAAAGGACTAAAACACCTGAACATTTTCTGTCACCTGTCTTTTCCTATGTTCTTGTAAATTCACCAAAATCAAACTCTGATGGTGTGTTGAAAGTGTAATAACAGTAGCACCTTATATTTATACTTCACTGGTCTACTTTTTCAGGTATGTGTGAAAAAACAGCTGTAATATGTCTCTGTAGCGAGAGTCAACTGTGTTACTGCTTATTTTATGTTCGTTCAACTTTATGAGTGAGGCAATTGATTCTCTTTAAGAAACCATAGCCTGTATGCCATATATAGATTTTGATGTAGGCAAATGAATTAATTATTGTATCTGTTAAGAGATTTTCTGAAAATATAGCGTAAAAACATAAATCCTTTTACCATTCGAAAAAGAATAGTAAACCCTTTATAGTGACACATAGCATGCCTATATTTAACACTAATTCCCTTTGCCGATGTTAATGGCAGGGGCATTACCATGCAGAATATAAGCTTAATGTATAATGATAAAATAGAAATACAGATGTCATGTATAAAGTCCTCCACGTGAGAAGCATTGCTGGGCCCAGAGAGACTGAGGAGATGAGGTGAGGGCTTAACACCACAGTAACCGGAGCACCTTTCTCCGCCCGGGTGAGAGGGCACCGGGATGGAAGTACTATTCCACATTGATAGGAAGTGTGCATATAGAATACAGTGGTGGATTTAGTTGGGGGGGGGGAGACCCCACCTGTTTTGGACCAAATATTTTTTAAAAAGAATTCTCTGAAAATGTTACAATAGGGCACCCTTTCCCCCTTGAGAGGGCACCAGGGTCGGAGTCCTACATTGATAGGAAATGTTTTTTTTTTGTTTTTTTTTAGTAGGTCTACTTTATTTCAACTGGTTCAACATCGGCACACGAATTTAAAGTTTCTGAAAAACTGAGTTTTTCTATCTGAAATACAGAGTTTTTTACTTTGAAATACAAAGTTTCTGAAATACTGAGTTTTTCACTGACTTAAAATACAAAGTTTGTTCTGGTGAAAAACTGATTCTGTCAATTGTTTTATTGTCTACATCTCTGGTAAAAGGTATCCAAAGTTGGAAGAGATGCTCTCTCAATTCGATTTGGTAGAGGAGCATATGAAGTTGGAAGTTCAAGTAGTAATATAACTGAGATGCATTGCAAGGTCTTAGTATATTGATGCACTGCCATTAGGATTAGAGTATTGCAAAGTTTTCTGTGGAAAGGTGCACAGAGGGCTGCTTTTCCTGACCACAGAATATGAAATTAACAGGCTCTGAGTTCTAAATTCTAAAACTGAAGTGTTTTCAGAACATGTGCTAAGGTGGTGTCTCAAGAAGTATTACCTTGAGTTGTTTGAATATTTTGTGCTGCCACCTATTGGAAAGTACAACATTAGGGCAGAGAAACTGTGTTTTTCAGAGGGAACCATGTTCATCTAGTGAAATACAAAATGTAGGTTTGAGAAACACAGTTTGTCTGTGAGAAACACAGTTTCTCAGGAATTCCATGTATATCACTTGATATACAAGGTCAAGGAAGAGAAACTGCGTTTCTCACAGACAAACTGCGTATTTCTAAGTTAGGAATGATATCACCTGATATACAAATTTAATTACTGAAATACAGAGTATTTCAGTTGAAATACAGAGTATTTCTGTTGAAATACAGAGTATTTCACCAGAGAAACTGTGTTTTTCAGGTGAAAAACAGTGTTTGTCAAGGATTTACCCATTATGCTTGCCATACACGCCGGTTTTCGTTGAATCACCAGAGCTGTGCTACATGGATCATTTAGTAAACAGTAACTTTTAACCTGTCTTAACACTAAGTGAGACTAAGTCTCATAGTTCTAAATACAATCAAAGGTGGTTTACACAGTATTAAATGATGAATATATATCGAGAAAGGATAGGAAACAATGGTTAAAGAAATAAAATATTTAAGGACTACCTTGGCCAGTCGTTGACT
The DNA here is from genome assembly GCA_936440205.1 of Lepidonotus clava. Lineage (NCBI taxonomy): Eukaryota > Metazoa > Annelida > Polychaeta > Phyllodocida > Polynoidae > Lepidonotus > Lepidonotus clava. The sequence goes on along the minus strand of OW387144.1, from coordinate 34,544,414 downwards.
AGCTGTTGATTTTATAGATGAAGTTAGAAGTGGCAATAACATGCTGTTTGACTAGTCGTTGACTACTTAATGCTAGCTGATATGGGAAAATGTTATCAGTAACAGTCAAGGTGGGGGAAATGAAAGTTGGGAGGTGGACGAAAAAGTAGGGGTAGTGGTTAGGGGAGTCAGAGTTGGATGTACATGTCACAATTAATGAATCAGTTTATAATTTCCAAGAGATTAATTGAGTTTTGAGCCATTTTTTCTGGGCTAGCTTAAAGGATCTGATATCTGGGAGATTTCTCAAGTTCGGTTGAAGGTTATTCCATTCTAAAGCACCTGCATATACAGTATTACATTTGTAGGCTTCAATTCGCGGAATGCAGGTTTTAAAGACTGGGCCATCATGAAGCCTAGTGAGCACCTTTCCAGTTTTTAGCAGGTTAGGGTTCACCTCCTTTAATTGGAACATACAGTTGCGTAGGTGGACTAGCCTTTTGTTCTTTAAGGTAGCTATTTTGGCACTTTTATGCAGTACAACACTTTGACCCCTGGCAAAGTTTCTGGTGCAGATACGTAAACCATAATTTTGCAGTTTTTGAAGTTTGGTCGTCATGGAATTTTCTGAGGAACCATAGATAACATCAGCATAGTCAAACAACGGTAGTATCATGCTTTTGTATACCTGAATAGCCATTTTTTCAGTTAGATAGCAGCGGACCTTACTCAACAAGTAAAGTTTATGGGAAACAGCTTTGATCACAGAAAATATATGAGGTTTGAAAGTTAAGGCTGAGTCCAATATTACCCCTAAGTATTTGTAAGAGGGTACAATTTGGATTATTTTGCCATTTAGTATGAATTCAGGTTTCCCGACCTTCTTAATTTTTTGTTAAGTGACATACAGCACCATTTTAGTCTTACTGGCATTTAAGGAGAGTACATTGGACTTACACCACTGCTCTATTTTAACAATTGCACGTGGCATTTGTACAATTAGCTCATCTAAGTCATTTCCCTTTGAAAAGATTACTGTGTCATCTGCAAAAAGCCTCACCTCCACATCTGTCAATATGTTTGGAATATCATTAACATATGCCAAAAAGAATAGCGGGCCAAGGATTGAGCCCTGAGGGAGTCCACACACAATTTTATGCACGTCTGAGACACTATTCGAGTTTTTTGTACGTTGTGTTCTGTTAGACAAGTAATCCTCTATCCATGAAAGGTTGCCTTCTCTTATCCCTAGATGTCGAAGCTTCTTAAGAAGGATTTTATGGTAACAGTATCGAAAGCTTTCTTGACGTCCAAATAAATTGCTATTGAGTATTCATTGTTATTGATTGCTTCAAATAAGTAATCACAGATACTAACAACTGAATCGATAGTAGATCTATTGTGACGAAACCCTCCTTGGAGTGGTGTGAGAAGGTCAGAATCCTCCCAGAATTTCATAATATGGGTGTGTACCACTCTTTTAATTATCTTGCTAGGCAGTGGAAGGAGTGATATGGGCCTCTAATTACCTACCTCTGATTTATTACCACCTTTATGAATCGGTACAATAGTAGCTGATTTCCAGGATGCAGGCATGCAGTGTTTCTCAAAAGACAAGTTCACAAGGTAGACCATCTGAGGAATCAGAACCAGGAAGACATCTTTCAATATCATTGAAGATAGTCCCTCAATACCAGATGATTTTGTAATTATTATAGATCTGCAGATTTTTTGGATTTCTTCATAGTTTGTACGAAAAGGTGGTAGGTCATTTTCACTTACATAGTACATAGTATATACTGCTGGATTCAAGGGGTATGGGGGAGGCCCAATCTACTTTGGGCCAAATATTATTTTTTCAACATAGAATATTCTGACCTACCTAAAATTCTGTGAAAATTTTACAATAGGGCACCCTCTTTCCCCCTTTTTGAAAATCTCTCGATCCGCCCCTGTATAAGGGTGGAAATTTACCAATTACACACATCTATATAATTGTCCATAAAAGAGACTGTAAAAGTTTTCTGATTGGTGTGAAAAAAGAACGCTGCTTGGATATGTCCATGGTAGCGTATTACGATTCAGCGTGCACACATTCGTATATTTCACATATAAACATTATTAAACTATTTGATAGTTATTCAAACCATCTATAACATCAATTTGTACAGTGTGGGGCCTTCCCTTAAGTATGTAGCCTCAAGCAGGATGGGGGGTCTACAGTGTTTATAAATGTCTGTATGCGCATGCATACATCCATTGCGTACTTCAGCCTAGAGGGGGTGGGGCGGGGTCTGACCACTTTGAAACGTACTTTCTGCATTATTGTTCGTGTTAAGCAGCTAGAGGGTTACAGTGTGGACCCATTGGTACATTTAACGTATAAGAGATGCATAACTATTTGCTGGTTTTATAATTTCCTAACCACACTTTGAATGGCATTGCACCATACAATTACACCTTTAGAGTTTAGAGCAAAATATGGCGATGTTTACAACACTCAACGGCTTCTTTTCCATCGCACTTTCCCTTATGGTCTGTCCATATCGAACAGTGTCAAAGACTTCTATACACTTCAAACCCTGACTTATGTAACAGATCCGGAGTTTATATAGCCTGCCCTGGACCTGTAATCAAGGTCAGGGGGTCAAGGCTAACATTAATACTTCTAACGGAATATTTTCAAGATTTCAATTACAACGCACGCAATTTCACATGATTCCTAGAACCCTTTTCCCCCTTTTATCATGTGATACGCATTAGACATTCTCCCACGCACTCCCTTGTGAGTATTTGATTAATGGGTGGCCCCTAACTGTAAATCCATTAAATCTCTGTAGATTACCACGGGGATGATCAACCACTGGAGCTCCCTCTACTGTCCAAAACATTTTCATTCAGCAAGCCGTATCCTCAGTTACAAGTTAGCCATTGTCCTATAACCAAGGCTTCCGGTGACTATCGGTATGGCCTGAACAGACCCAAATCAGACTGAATTGGCCCGAATCAGCCCGAATCAGCCCGAAGTGGCCCGAGCCAGCATCCCACAGAACAGGACAAGATGATTACTATTTTACAAGACGAGATCCTCCTCTGGCCTCCCCCGATCAGCAGAGTGGAGAGAACATTAGCCTTGTCTCTCCGTTGTTTTCTTAACCCGCAAAAACACCCGGTCGATCGATGTGCGCAGGCGCTGTGAGGCTGTTTAATCACTCGCTCGTCTGAAGGGTAAAAGGGGACTCAAGATTTTCAGAACATGGCAAGAAATGAATTTCCTATTCATCTGAGTGGTTTTTAGACATTCTTATCGGTTAATAAACATAATGTCGGCTCGGTGACACATTCAAAGTGGAATCATTTCACTGAGGAGGTTTTTAGCTCAATCATTTTGTAATGGATTCAAGAGAATGGTTACTAATAAAGAGGTGTGACCTAGTTCTAATTATAGACACGTTGGTTAATTCAAATAAGACATACCAGTACTGGCAGACCACAAACAAAGATCCATCCTAGTTTTAGCTACAGCTTAATTGTTGACTAATAAGAGTGCCTGCTTACCTATGGGTATAGACCCCTACAATCAGCAGGGCGAAATGTCCTTTTCTTAAATTCGACATGCGACATCAGTGACATGAAGAAAACAAATAAGGGACACGACATGGGATATAAAAGATTCTTAAAAACAACAGAGAAATTCAAAATAATAGTGACAAGCGACATTTCCTAAATTTGACATGCGACATCGGGACCCCCATCAACACCCCCTACCTGAATGAGGCATGCAATTTTGTCCTTTGGTCTGCATTATATCTATCATATAAATAAAGCTATACCTAGCAATGTCATTCATCCTGTGTAGTATGTGATGAAATGGCATATGAATCATAATCTGTGCGTTTTCCTTATATTCAGGGGGTCTACCCCTACCACACAAGGACAGACCTTGTTTATTAACCCCCAACAATGGGAGCCTATTTCCCCTAATATCGCCTATACTACCTCTCACTAGTTCCCGGTCGGATGTTAGCTCCCATGGCACGCACGCCGGGGGTCAGGTGGACGAGATTTCACACGAGAATGCGCGAGATCAGCGGCCGCAAACAGCCTGGGGCTAAACGAGACCTGTTGGCGAGAGGCGAGATTTGGGCCGAGATTGGGCGGTTCAGCAGTAGACTAAGATGGTTTGTTTATCACGGTCTTCTATATTAGGATCATCGAATAAAGGTAACGTTAATTAAAATTCTTGAAGTAAGTATTTAAGTTTCCAAGAAACTTCCACATGTTAAATTTTGGCCGAGGTTAAGAAATGATTACAGTGCAGAATAAGGATTTCGCCGGCAGACATGTCTTATTCTGTTCAAGGATGGAGTAACACATTTGTTTCAGTTTTGACTATGATGATGAGATTGTATGTGGTATAGGCCCCTATTATTTTTTGAAGAAGACACTACAGAGTAGTGAAACTAAGATCACTAAGAAAAAGGAAACCAGAACCTATAGCTTTTCATCCTTTATCTTCTACCATGTAGGCCTATATTCTTGTCTTTGAACATCCTTACTTGGCAGGCCCAAGGCCTCCTTTTTGAAGCGGGGTTAGCAATTGGATTGGAACGAGAGCCGGAGCAGTGGGGATCGTTACTGTAGCCAATGGGCTCTCTTTAAACATAGCCTCATCCATTAAAGGCCCAGACATGTTTGACAACTTCCCCTCCTCCATCATGTGGTTTGTATTACCACGACCAGATGGCGCCACAGTCTCATTGCCCGCATAGACAACGTGACGTATCTACTGAAATTGAGATCTTTTGATAAAGGTTTAAATCAAGCCGAGCTCATTAGCATATTTAAGAAAGCAGCGTTCATTTAGTTATGAAGTAATATCCATCTTGGGTCGACAGTCAGGGGATAAATCTTGTGGAAGGCCTAGTTCCGCTGGGGCTATCTAAAACCAAAAGTTATGAAATTCTTAAACGATGTAGATTCAACCCTTCCATTCATCTGCGTGTAAGAGTTTGATAATGTCACTCACCTTGAAATAGCATCGCTTCTCAAAGTCCCATTCAATAGATATCGGTTTGAAATGACTTCATTAAAAGTACATTAGGTTTATCCAACCAATGGACACAAGTTCTGAGTTTCAAAATTGTACAAGTGTAGTTAAATGTAATGTTCCTTACTTCAGATAAAAGACTCCTTTAGCGAAAAGAACTATTAACAATATCATTATCATGTATAAATGAATGTTAAAGGACCTTCTCCCTTAATACGTATGTGCTCAATGGAAGGCTCCATACAGAAATGTTAACGAACAAAGCAGAATGGTGAAATAATGCCATACATTTACAGGTCAGATCCAGAGTCGGTCATCTAGGGAGGGGGAACCAACCCCCCCCCCCTTTTTTTTTTTAAAAAAGGTCTAGGCGGGCAACCTCCCCTTTTGCCCCCCCCCCCCCCCCCGCCCGACTCCCTGGATCCATCACTGATTTATAAACAGATTAGTTTATAAATAAAAGCAAAGTAGTGAACTATATTATAGTTAACAGATGTACGGCCGTTTTATTCCAAACCCATTCGCCTCAGCAGGTTCTGGCCCAGCTTACACTAGTCCATTCATTACCTAGTTGCCTCTTGCATAATTGTTTGAGCGACTAGCGGACTTGGATGGTACTACAGTCTAAGCTTACCCCGTTCCCAATCCCCTGCCCCAGGTGCGCACACCGCCCTCTGTCGTGATGATTACCCATCAGGCCTAGCGCTTTCCTCATTCCCGCCGGTCCCCTGATAACGCACCCCCTCTCCACCTACCATATTCCCTCATACCCCCTTACCTTCCCTTCCCTCCTCCCACCACACTGCATTGGCTGAGAGCCCCTCCTCCCCTCCTCCCCGCCTTCCCAACCCTAGCCCTCACAGTATATAATAGGTAGGAGATAGGCAGGAAAGGAGGACGCCAATGCAGTGGTGCAAAGGCTAAAGCCGATAGGCTGATGTTCTGTAATTCGGCTTGTTTCTGTAAATCAAGTTATGGGTGTACGTCTAAGTCTAATTGATTGCTATGAACGAGCAAAAACCTTTTCTTCACACTGAAACTAATACAGGAATGTACAAAATGATATCTATAAACTTTTGTTTTTACAATAAAATCGGTCTAGACTCTAGGTTGTAATGAGTGGATCCCCTCACTTCATATGTGTTCTACCGGCTTACAGATGATGTGTGAGCCGATCAAGTAGGCGGGCCCCTCTAGGACCCCCACCTCAACCCGCTCACCCCCTCAAGGCGGTATTCCACTACACGACATTTTTGTAAAAGTCACCATCACATACAATAATGTGCTTTTCATGATGACCTGATCGTAACAGATCTGTACATTAAATACATATGATAATATATTAATCATAAAGATATACAAGTAATCAATTTGGGGTGCGATATGAGTGCATTATGATAATATTACAGATACATATAAGTCATATAACTATCAACAATTGACAATTTGGAGTATTATATATATGTGTAATGAAACACTATGTCTCTAATATGTGTATTTTCTCTGCGACATCTTCATATCGCAGCTCATGTCGTGTAGTGTAACAAGGCCTTCAACCACCTAACACCCTCTACCCCCTCGTCCCCCTCTACCCCCTTGCCCCCTCCCCCCTTCTGATTGGCCCACACACTTCTCTACGGCAGAGATAGGTACACTGCGTCTTCTATCGTAGCCCATTAAGGCCTCGCCTCGGTGATTATTTTGTGGGCGTTAATGTCGATAAATCAGTATGCTGTATTCGGAATATCTTCATGATTTTCTTCCCCCAGTCTTAATACGATCAATTGGGATAGAATTATTAGGTGGTGGGCGTTATGAAAGTCGTCTTGAAGCCTCCTAAGTCGTTTCATTCTCCCTGCCTGCATTTCGTTTAAATGGGGGTTATTTTCTGTGGAATCAGTTTTTGGACGGAATTGGGCAAATTGGTTTTCGAAAGTGGCTACTTGGTGTAATCAAAATGTTGAAAAGTAAATGATATTGGGAATGATTCTTTACGACAAGGAAAGGCAAAAAATGGCAGTTTTTGCAAAGATTTAAAAGCTTGCTTGGGGAATAGTCAATAATCAATAATTAGCTCTAAAATTAAACATTTTCCAGAGATGCAATCGGTTTCGTCGGGAGGGATTCGAACAAGAAACCTTAATTGATAAATGGCGATTCATTATCTGAGTAATAATTAGAGTTGGGTCAAAAATGGCCGGCGCAATTAGTGTAAATCTGGACTGGGCGCTGGTGGCCGGCGAGTCCGTTAGAGATAACATAGAGTCACGCCTGCTCTTTGGATTGTGCCCGTTTCAAAGGTTAATTCGTTCCACACTCCTCTCGTCGATGGGGCGCGGAAAAAGGCTTATCGACCCTCCCCCTGTCTGTCCACTCATGGAGGGGGGGGGGGGCACTCAGTCTTTGAAGGTAGGTACCAACTGCGAAACTAAATTTTTTTTCCCCCCCCTCCTTTTTTTTGGATGGGAAAACTCTGACAACCCCCCTTTTCAGGCTATATCAAGGACAGCCCCTATAAAAAACGCATTTGATGACAAAGTTTGCAGTGATTATTTGATTTCTAAACTAAATATTTTGTTATAGAAGCATTATGAAGTAACTGAATTGCATACAATACACTCTTAATACAGTATAAAATATAGGCCTAATTCATCATTGACAGCCCCCCTAAAAGATGGTCTATTTGACAGCCCCCCTTTTTTTTTGCCAAATTGGTGATTCACAGCTACAGCCCCCAGAGGTTCCGACTGCAGTTGGTACCCATTTCCGGACCGAGTTCCCCCCCTACCCCTGTCTGCACCCCCCCCCCCCCCCAACCCGCCTTTCACTGGTCGCTGGTGCCTCCTGAGCTCACACTCACTCGCCACTCGCAGCCTCTGGGGGACCAGCGAAAAACCGCCGACCCCACAATCAATTTGACCAGCGCCAAGGGTCACCAGGGAACGTGGTATCCGTGGACGGCTAATCGCATTACCTTATTCCCCGCGGTACTTGTCTGCGGATACCGCTCTCTCTTGTTAGAGGCGCGGAATCGGCTCTGGCCACTTCCGCTGTTCTGCCGGCCGCCCTCACCCCCTTCCTGCCCCTCACAACCCTTCTTTATCCGCCATGTGCCTCTCTCGATGGCTGTTCCATGGGGCGTCTTTCCTCCCCCAAGATTCAATCTGAGCACCATAGAGATCGATATCTCGGGTCATTATAGCGGAGAAGGCCCTCAGTATTTTAACCAATCTGCCTTTCTGTAGCGTGGAGAACACAATAGACAATTACAAGGCAGATTGTACTGGTGTCCTGGGAGGCACCAGGGAACTGTCTGTTAATATTTACTCATTTGATAAGCACATTTAGAACAAGTATAAACTTTGCATTTTAGAGGAATGCCACTAAGTTCATTTTAAAAAGTAAGGTCCACCAAAGGATATAGCCTAAAATTCCAAGTGGTGTTTTATAGATGAAGTTTTTGATATCCAAATACTTGATTAGCCGAATTGATAAGGATAACATGCAAGAAACATGCTGAGAGACATATCGGAAGTTGTTTCAGTAGGACCAACACATTTACATCTTTAAGTTTTTTTGTTTGATTTGTAAGGGCACAAATGAAGGAAGGCGAAAGTTGCTTTTGACCTTGCGGTAGGGGTATGACCTTGAAAACACAGATTACTGTTCTTAAAGTGAGTCAAGTCCTTTCTCAGCCTGGAAACAGAACGTCAATGGTGGCGACTAAATCTTAAACTTTAAATCAGGGGTCATGAACAAAAAAACTTCCAAAAACTCTTCATACGTTAGTTGTATCTATAATATTTTCTTTGATATGTTGGGAAAATATTGAAATCTAATCAAACTGCTTGGTAATTAAAAAGAATGAAACAGAAATGAAACCAATACTAATACTTGCAAAGGCCTGAGCAACAGAAATAGGCAATTTTCAATAGGTCAGCCTACAGATCTACGCTGACCTCAGCCGATTCTGCTATGATAATCAGACGCTTTTACTACTGATTCTGGTCAAACGTGCAACCTTCATTACAACATACTGATGTGCAGCTATGTGAAAACACGGTCGGAGAGGTTCAAATCACCTTTGGCAGTATAGGGATTTGTACTTCACTATTCCCAACATTTGAAACATTAAAACTGTTATGATTCGTGAATGTTTTTGGAGGTCCTCCTCGGAAGATAATATGCCAAAGACAAAACCTGAGTCGACAAAGGTCTGTCATATTTCTGGCTGACGCCATCATCAGTCAGCCTTTGACGGATCAACAACAAAAGAAAGCTGACAAGCTGAAAGATGTGGCCTATCAGGGGCTTATTAAGGTGTAGGCTGCTGGCAGGCCTCCATACAAACCTCCACACTGTGGCCTCCATCCCCAGGGGGGGGGGTCACCCAGGTTTGGGCACCTGCTGCAAAACAGGCACCAGAAGCTGTAGCTGTAACTCTTGCCTAGGCTATAAAATAAAGGGAAGGGGGCTGTTATTAACCACAGATGTCCAAAAAAAGGTTCTTTTCATGGAAACAATCCTGTGGGAGATGTTGTGTTGAGGTAGTCCAATAATGGAATAAGCATCAAGTATTGGCCATCATGATTGTTTGTGTAAAGTATTCAGTCTAGTCGGATTTCTATAGAAAACAAGTTTCAGCAGCATTTTTGAGTAAAAGCTGGGAACAAGGCTATTTTAGACAATTTTGACCTGGTGAATCTGAATATATTTGAGGTGATTCATTTCTGAGCTTTGTCTGTAGGCAAATGATATAGCTGCAGTAAAACACTGGGCTGTCCATTTACATCTTAGCAAATAGGGGGCTGTTAACTCAAAGCGGAGAGTTGTCTTACTGTAAAACTGTAGTTGGCTGTAGTTTTGTTCCGGGTACCTACCCTCAAGGAGTCAGTGCCCCCCCCCCCCCAAGGTACCCCCAGACTACCTGTACCTGTATAAAGGGTGGCTACCTTGGCAAGGGGCTCCCCACATCACAGAGAATGGGGGATGTCCTTATTATAAGGGTACCCCCTGAAGCCACTTGCCAAATACCCCTATCATGTGTAATAGGTGAGTCTGCTGTATGATATATTTGATGTTTGATCCCAATGTTTCATTTCAATTGTAGTTTTTTTATCAGGAATTCTTTACTATAATATGGATTTTATCATAGTGACTTGAATTATTATTGTTTTAGTACTGGTTTATTTAGAGGTGCTATTTAATTGGAATGCATGCTTATGACTGTAAACGTTGTGGAAAGGTAGAACAGAATGAAGCCTTAACATTAAAACAAATTGTAGATAGTGCATTATTGTATTGCCTCAAAAGCTTTTGAAAAATAATATTGACAAAACAACTGAAAGTGTAATTTATTGGGAATATGGATAGGCTCTTTTTCATTATAAAATAACAGAATGCAGATTTACAAATTGTGTTTGGCAAACGTATTTCTTTACCCTAGAAGAGTGGACTGTTTCATAACAAAACTAAATAGATTGGGAAGTTTCTGTAGGCGTATAGAAACTGTAGGGGAATTTGAAACTCCTGTTAACTACCGTTCCATTACAAAACTCATGTAGATATACCCCATACTCTTGTAAATCCACCCCAAACGCACTTAAATCCACCCAAACTCACGAAAGCAAAAATGGAACTCACATAGTTACGATGACGAAAAAGGTCATTGTAATTTTATGAAACGCAAAAAATCACGTTGCTGTATTGAGGTGTTTTATGAAATAGGCCCCAGAATCCTGACCACGTTTTCTGAATAGATCTGGTTTTTCTTGAGCACTAGGGCCCGCTGCTTTCATTACCTGGTTAATCATATAATTAATGGAGGATCTGAATATTCATAATGTCATAATTATGGGAATCCTCCATCTACTAACACTACCTGCATTGCAGTTAAATGTATGAAACCTCTTCGCAGAATCTTCAGAATCCAGCCAAGAAGACTCCCACGTTTACTTTTAAGTTGTAAATAGTAAAAGACCTTTCACGTATCATAAAAATGTTACAATATCATGGAGGAACCATAGACAAAGAAGCTATCCTAGATGTGATAGACAAGTTGTCCAATATAAATAAATGGGTTAATATTGAAATGGAAGAGACTCTTGAAGCTTCTCAAAGGACAAAAAACAAAAGAACCTATTTGTTTAGCAGGTCTCTACTTTAGCATGCATACTGATATTTCAGGGCTGTAGGTGAGACTAAACGACCCCACATGATAGGCAAAGGAACATTTAGAGGCTACAATATCATGTTCAAATTTAAGACAAAGAGGGTATACTAGATGTAGTAGGCAAGTTGTGTATAATCTATAAAAGGCTATGTTTAATCTTGAATTGGGAGGAGGATATTGCCCATGAGGCTTCTCAAAGGACAAAAAACAAAGAACCTTTTCATTTAACAGGTCTCTTCTTTAGCAAGCCTGCTGATATTTCAGGCGGTGAGGGTTGATATAGTGTTGGGCGAAACGACCCCCACATGATAGGCCAGCATAATAGGCCAGGCAACATTTTACAGGTTACAATATCATGTATGAATCTTAGACAAAGAAGTACTATATAACACATAAAAGGGTTAATCTTGAAATAGGAGGAGGCTATCACTCATGAGGCTTCTTCAAAGAAAAGAACAAAACAACCTATTCATTTACCAGATCTCCTCTGATATTTCAGGTGCTGCTGGTTGATATAGTGATGGGGGAAATGATCCTGCGTGATAGGCCAAGCAACGTTTACATGTTACGATATCACGTGCGAATCTTAGACAAACAATGTATACTAGATGTGGTAGGCCAGTTGTCTATAATCTATAGAAGGCTATGGTTAATCTTGAAATGGGAGGGGGATATTGCCCATGAGGCTTCTCTAAAGACAAAAAACAAAAGAACGTGTTCATTTAACAGGTCTCTTCTTTAGCATGCCTGCTGATATTTCAGGCGGTGAGGGTTGATATAGTGTTGGGCGAAACGACCCCCGCGTGATAGGCCGGGGAACATTTACAGGACAGGGGCCTGTTCAGCGGACGAGTGGTTCTACTTCAGATGGCCATTACCCTAATGGCCCATGAGGACTGGGCTGTGTAAGCTGAGCTGAATCACTCCCCCGAAACACGAGCACAAACAAAACCGAACGGCCCGTCCCAGCGATAGGTTCTCCTACCAAACACAGCCATCGTTTTTCTCTGCAAACTTATGAACAGACAATATTGAATGACCCTTCCTTTTTGCCAAGCACTGTCATTGACCTCCATTTTTCCCTATGACATGAGAACAAACAAAACAGAACAGCCCGTCTCAGTGATAGATTCTCCTCCCAAATACCGCCATTGTTTTTCTCTGCGAACTCAAGTACAAACAATATAGAATGACCTGTCCCTTTTGCCAAGCACTGTCATTGCCCTCCATTTTTCCTTATGACATGAGAACACACAAAACAGAACAGCCCATCCCAGCGTTGGGTTCTCTTACTAAATACCGCCCTTGTTCTTCTCCACAAACTCAAGTACAAACAGTATAGAATGACCTGTCCCTTCTGCCATATGATGTCACTCTCCTCCATTTTTACCTAAACCTAGAAATAAAAGAGAATGAACCATCCCAGCGATGGGTTCTCCTACCAAATACCATCATCATTTTTCTCCTCGAACTCAAGTACAAACAGTATGGAATGACCGGTCCCTTCTGCCAAGTACTGGCACTGCCGTCCGGTGTCCAATCTTACTTATGGCATGAGAACAAACAAAACAGAATGGCCCATCCCAGCGATATTATATCCTACCAAATAAAGCCATGACTTTTCTTCCCTGCCCTCGATTTTCCCCTATGACATGACAGCAAACAAAACCGAAGACCCTGCCCCAGCAATGGGTTCTCCTACAATATACCACCATATTTTTTCTCCGTGAACTCAAGTGCAAACACTTTAGACTGACCAATCCCTTCTGCCAAGTACTGTCACTGTCCTCCATTTTTACCTATGACATGAGAACAAAGAAAACAGAATGGCCCAGCCCAGCGATGGATTCTCCTACCAAATACCGTTGTAGTTTTTCTCTGCAAACTCAAGTACAAACAATATGGAATGACCCTTCCCTTCTGCCAAGTACTGTAACTGTCCTCCATTTTTACCTACATGACATCAGAACAAACAAAACAGAATGGCCCATCCACAATCTCAAGTAGAAGCAATATTTAATGGCCCATCCTTTCTGTACTTAGCCTAAATGCTCACTACTCACCTTCGGAAATCCTAGATCTCCCCCTCTATATACACGGGATGTATATATATAGAGAAGTGGGTCTGTTATTGACCTACCCGCAGAGTCAGATGACAATAGACCATCTACACGTTTTGTTTAGTCTCCCTTGGGCCAACATAGGGAAAATAGACCCCAGTATATAAAGAAGTCCCCAGAGCCTGATACATCCCTTATAGACGCCACGTGCACATATCCCTCAACGCCAGAAAGACACGCACGAGATTTTCCGCGAGAAGGGACGAGATCACAGGGACGCCGGGTGGTCGATAATACCGGAAAAGTTGGTAGTGCTGTCAACAGTAAAAAGACACAGCGGAAACGCAGGGGTCGCCCCCTAGGGGCCCAACTCGGAACCTGATGAGGCTTATTTAGGGAGAACAAAGGAAACCCAGGTCAGCGGCTTAGGGAGTAAATCATACAGTTGGCGTGCATTATTCGGTCCCTAATGGTCCATAGCAGACGGGCTGGGGAGGGGGAGGGGACATTCACAGCTCGCTAATGTTTATTGACAACCAGGCAAAGGGGGGCTGTTGGGGGAAAAAACAGGAAAATGAGAGAGAGTTACAGCACGGGCCACATGCCGTCAAAAGAACGTGCTTCAGTGGCTTTATAACATAGTGGGATTTTTTTTCCACCCATTGAATTATTTTTATTTGATAGGGTCACGCCATAGTGGGATGAGGGTGGAGGTGTGACCTTATTCCGGGCTTACCGGGCCGGGCGGGGAGCATTCATTGGACAAACCCCGCCTAGGTATGTCGTGCTCAGGGACCATTCCATTATGAAAAACCGCCGCTGCCAATAAACAAATTGCATTCGCTGCAAAGAAACTCTTTGTCTATTGAATATCAAAGCCCCTCCATACAACAGCCCTCCTTGAGACGTTCTTTCATTCACACCTTCTCTCCATAGCACCATAATGTTGATGGATTTACTTTATGTTTTAAAGCAGCGTCAGAGCTGGGGCAGAGGCCCCCTTTTTTAACACAAAGATAACAAACACCTATCACAGAGTCTGAAATGGCACTCGTGAAAAGCGACCGAGTTATAGGGACTTAAAGAAGCAATTCAGCTGGGAGGGAATGTGGGGAAATTTCCTGGGCTTGTATCTGCGCTTTGAGACCTTCTAATTTCCGTCTGCCTCGGTCCGAGAGAGGCCTTAACGTTGTTAAAATAGATTAATCAAAGGAAAATGCGGGAAATGCAATTATCACTAAATTCGATTCTAAATTATCGCCTGCAATGCCTTTTTCCTCTGTAGGCCTATAAATACAAAGCAAATTAGATTCGGATGAAGTCGTTCCTCCCTGGCCGTTTACACTACTTGGCAGGTGTTCGGGAAGGAAGCTATTTGCCTGAAAGATTTTTGTCCCCAGAAATCTCATTTACTTTAGGTCCTCGGTGGCTCATAGAAGACAATCAGTTGTTGTTCCACGTCAGTTTGTCTTGATTGATGTGACCTTTCCGACAATTAATTATGTATTCAATCCCCCGCTCAAGTAAACGCGATTCCCACTTTGAAATGGGCGCCTTTTAAAGCTGTTTAAAATGGATTGCTATTGCTTAATTGTCTCCAGTTACTTGACTATCAAGGACTATCAACTAGAAGACAAATAGCTAATGCATATCTCGGACGCGGTCCCCTATTTCAGACTAGTAATTGTATACCTTTGCGACCAAAAAGAGGCAAAACAAAAATTAAATGGCTATTCAATATGAAAAATAAGGAAAATGTATCTTCAGATACGAACCAAACAGTTTTCTGGCTACAGATAATAATGGATGATAATATCCTAGATGTTAATTGCGCAGAATAGTGCATTTTGCAACATATTGCCAAGTATCATAATTATACAGACTTTATAACAAGTTTAGAAAGATTTGTCACTTTAGTAGTCATATGATAATGATAATGACACTTTCTTCATTCCTAAATTTAGAGAAGGAAGAAATATATACATGTATACATCCAGCTGTATGTACGTGCCCAGCGAAATAACCACCAACATATTCTTTTAACGTGTATAAGGGTACATGATGCTACAAAAAACTGCTCATAAACAATTTACCAATTTGCGAAAACTCATCCCGCAACCTCTTCCACGCCATATTCCCTCCGAAGAAAAATGCTCATGCTTAATTTACGCGAGACGGTAAACCAACATTGACACAAACACCTGATAGACCAAAACACGACTATGTTGGTAAAGGTCAGTAAATGATCTATTACAGCGAGCGATAAATACAGAAAAAGTGCGTTACTATTTATATCTTGCAAGTTTAGATACATGTTTTGTTTTGCATTAGGCCTACTATCTTATCTTAGAAATGTTGCTACCTGTTTTGATTTGAAAATTGAGAGTGCAGGATTAATCATCAGTTTTAATCTAAAAGAATGACCAGTCCAAATCCTTGAATCACAGTAATGAGAACAAATACTTTTCTAGTCCTAGAGTTGCAACAGAGCTTATCAGTTGAATACTGGAGAACTCGAGCCACTGACAAACTCGGGCCAGGAGAACTCGGCCCGCTGGAGAACTCGTGTCACTTAGACAAGGCATCGCTTTGTATTGAAAAAATAACTAAGTGTATATCCCTCTACTCTAATAGATCTCTAGGATTCGTACCTAAATTGCCAGCTCTTTCCTATTCCTTGTTTATGGGTAGGGAACTGGTAAAACATCATTGGGCCAACTTCTCCAGTGGCCTGAGTTTACCTGGCCCATGATCGGGGCGGCCCGAGTTCTCCGCTTACTGATCAGGTCAGCATGCCTGGGAACTTCTCAACATGTAGATTGATATTCTGATGAAGTTATGGTTGTTAACGTACTGCATTTGGATTCAATTTGTCCTATGCTTGAATTCAAAATAAGGAATTTGTCTAAACGTTTCTACTCGTAATTCTTCCTCTATGTTTTAAACCCCAAATATATGGCGTTTTGTGGCTTTTTGATCCAGCTTTCCCTGAGAAATTCTACACAATGCCTCAGGTCGAAAGAGCTTTCTGGAATAATTATCAATGTGTAGTAACATTGTAATAGATGATACTGCGTAGAAAATTTGTTCAAACACCATTCAAGATTCTCTAGCAATTATGTTCCAATTTTATGTTTAACAATTTCGCACTTGATAATGCTAGTATATCAGCAGCCATAATAATAATAGCTCGGTCCTTAATCTTTGTGCAATTTTGTGTTTTAATGCCCATATTGCATACTGTGCATCCCTCAACTTTTGTCCCTATTGTGAAGCTCAGTTTGACCTATATATGTGAAATATGTGACACATGTGCGTTTTTAATATTGTTTTAGGTTGAATAAATCGTTATGCCTGAACACTTAGACTGTTTATTTGCTACAGGAACCCTGACAACAGTACCTGAGGTTGTACCTCATGTTGTACGAGATGTATCCGACGTGATTGGATAAATAACCCAATACCTTACGGATTAAGGCTCTGAAACTCAATGTAAGTTGGGGCACGCTCGTCTTATAAGGTTTCCCCACACAACATCCATCCAGATTACAAATTTGTCGTGTGGGGTGAATTTGAAATGGGGGGATGTATAGACCCCTGCACGGCTGGAAACAACCAATCAGAGCTGTTTTTACATGGCGGCACGGCCGGGTGTGCATGGGGCAAATGAGCCAATAGCATTCTTTGTGACAATGACAGCGCGGTTCCGCTGATGAATGGAATGGTCCGATGGCTCGTGATTTTTGCATTGCGGATTGTTGGGTACCCTCGTCATAACCTAACACATAGTAGTCTCTTGGTGCAATAGAAGGTAGAGGCGAATCAAGGAGTTTTGAAAGATTGGGGGTCGCTAAGCACCAAAACTGCACATTGATAGGTATATGCGCAGCTTTTCTCCACTGCTTGTGAAATTTAGGTGGCCATCATATATAATAATAAAAAAAGGGAGTGGAATATTTGCTGGACGTGGCTGCATTATGTTTGCTTAAGATTGAACCCAGGAAATACTCTTACATGGCAAATGCACATGTGATATTTCACGAATAGGCATAGTTCGTACAATGCGTATAGCACTTTAAAGAAAATACCGTAATCAAGTGATTGCATGCACGTTTATTCAAATGGACATGACCCCACACCACACTGCCATTTGTGTATACTATTCACATACATGCCATTTCTGTATACTACTCACATAATACTATGTTTGTTTGTTTTTTACATAATTGTACGAATTATATTGTCGTGTCTAGTATAGTGGATTCTGTTCATGCGACGTCGTGTGTGTAGGCAAGGCCCTCTTCAGTATAAGCCTTGTTTATTTTGTTTAAATTAGTCTGTTTGTAAAATTAATTTGGACGCAGTTGTAAACAAATTTATCAATCTTGTTCTCTTTTTAATTGAGACAGCCATGCATATTATTGATTTTCCGTAAAATTCAAGTATGAATGCATGAATAAGTAAAAATGTTACTAGCTATACTTGGTATACTTCCGTCTACCTATACATGGTACATTGAAATGATGGTCTCTGGCTCTCCGCTGCAGGACAACATGATCAACAATTACCTAAGGATGTTCAAAACATGAAAAACCGGAGCCAGCCTCTAAGAGACCAGTTAATCTGTGTCTATTAATACTCAAATAGCTTCCCATTAACACCAGCCGAGATAGGAAGCACTAGTTGACCTTTGGGGTGATATTTTGACTCCTCAACAAGGCAGTGATCTTTAAAACTTTTGCTCAACTCTACAGAGAGTTGCCTTATCTTTCGTCTAGACCAAAGACCACTGGCCATTTATTTTGATAAGCTAGAAGGTGAACGATGTGTTGTGTTTGTGAGGATGTCTTTAGTTTGGGGATAGAGTTGTCAATACTTTGGAAGTAATGGCAAAGGTAGTGTCAGTATGATTTCACAGAGCTAGGGATGTTATTTTGAGCTCACTGGGGCACTTTGATTAAGATTAGGAAATTTAAGAGATGTTACTCTTCAATCTTATTTTTTGATGTATACTTTATTTTTGGTTTAACGGGTTAGTTATTTTGCCTTTTTAATCATTTCAGCATGAGCAGTTGATAGAATTTGTATTAAGCTCCCTTATCTTCCCATTGTTTTTAACATATTATTCATTAAATTACAATTAAATGTACAAGATTATAGGTCTATGGTAAGTACAAATCATCATCTGACATTTTCATTTGGACACAACAGATTTGTTTCTAGAATAAGAACGGAACAAAAGATCTATAGAAGGAAACAATACTTCCACTCTAATCTCATCTGAGGAATAGTTGAGATAAGATTTAATTTGAATCCACTCTTGGAAGTCTCACAAAGGTCAACTTCTAGGCTTGAGATTAATCTGAATCTCCCCAAATAATTGAGCCAATTGTCAGGATTGAATATCCTTTTATATCACGTTTATTAAACACCATTTCAATTTGCCTGAGGCGTAAAAAAGGTGTAACACTTCCTTCTACGAAGCATGATGAACTTTAAAAACCTTTCGACGCTGACAAAGGAACACTTTGAGAACAGTCTCTAAAGGAGCGTCAGCGAAATAAGGCGACACACAGTGAAGCCTTGATGTGTCTTGGGGAGTCTTTTCCGCGGCGGTTTACTCACACTTTAAGCGTTGTATTCATGCGCGCAGTTCTCTCAGTTTCAGTATGCCTGGGGTCGGGGGGCGTGCTACGTCGACACTTTACAAAGATAGTGTTTCCGATGGCTGGCACGTTTTGTCAGCTGTGGGTGCCCCCTCACCAGACTGCTCCTGTGATTTATTACCTCTTTCCCGAAGGTCATTTAGGCTGCTTATTCAGCCCGGGCGGTGCGTGCGGCTGTCTGGACAGTCTCAGCTAAACACCGACTCCTTTTGTTGTGTATAGCTCCCACCGCTAAGATTGACGGACTACTACACTTTATTGAAAGTAAAAATAGCCCTGATATCCTACAGGTCTGCTGACCATGAAAAAACAGAAAAACTTACGATTGAAAATGTGTTATGCCCTAGAATAAAAGCTGATTGCAATGTGATAATATGTTCCTATGAATATCTCAACTATATCTGAGAATTTTCAAATATATTTCCCATGTGACATTTTGTCCTCGTGGTATATTTAAGCACATGTAGTGTTATAATCAGATCCCTCTGATTCTTTATAAAATACAATCACATGAAAAGAATCGGTCCTTTCTTAACCAGCAGACCTATAGCCCACCACAGACGGGCTGGGCTCTCTTTGATTCATCACTTTCAGAGCTATATTGCTCCGGCCTCACTTCAGATTTCATTACGCCAATGTAATTAGTAAGTGGGGAAGGCTTTAAATGCGTCAACACGAGGCGATAAATAAAAATTAGGGTAGTGATCCCTTACGGAGGGTGAGGGATTCGGTCTGAGTGGTTAGGCCACGCCCCTTCCGTGTCAGGGCGGGGTTTAGTGACTGACACCTCATTAATATTCATGAGTCTCCTCTCCTGACTAGTGTCACTAACCATGGATTAGTCTAATACTCATTGATGTTTCGTTTCCTTCCAATTTCCGCCCTTTAAGAGATAATCCATTCTCTGTCAGATGACCTGTTTTATGTCTCACGTGTGAATAGCATTAAGTAGTAAAAGACATGCCACATGTTACGGGGTTAAAATGATTGATTCATAACGAGGACTGTGATAAGGATTGCTTGATATAATATCACTACTAAAAACCTATTTGAGATAGCCCTGTTCAGGCGTTTATGTGGAGCATTTCTCTAGTATAACTAGCCCTGGTCCCTTACAGCTAATATAATGGGAGACGACCATGCCTTTATCAAAATACTATCAAAAATTCCAGTTTTGATGAATTAAAGCTATAATTTTGACTGAAATGTAGTGCTTACATTTTGTGTACCTTATGCCAATTTAAATGAAATCTTCATATACAGTACAATTGGGATATAGTGGACACCTTGGGCCAGAGCTGTCCACTATAAGCCTACATGTACCACACTATTAACTTTATCTCATAACTATATATAAACCCTTGTATTGTCAGGAAGACCAGGGCTTGCCTTGATGATTTTTTCTAATATAAAAGAGATATTATATGCTGTAGAGGTCTAGTGTAGTCTCACACAGCTTCCCTCTCGTTATCTTCTTCATTAAAGGGGCAAAGTAAATTCTGATCGGAGGTAGCATGCAATGCCGTCATTCCTAGAAAAAGTAAAAAAAAACAAAAAACAGAAACTACTTTTAAAAGGTTCATTTCCTTAGGGGTCAGGTCCAGCTCTGTCTGCTGTCGTCCGCCCGGCCCCACCCCCTCACACGAACCCCACTTTTAGGGACGACTAATTGCCGCCATCTTGTGTTACCCTGGCAACGTGACACGTGACTCGGCGCTAAAGTCCCCGGATGCATCTCGATCCGCTTAGTTAGCGTCTGCCACGATCTCAGGGGTCGCGGTCACGTGATCAGAAGAGGGGACGCTGACATGGCGGGCAAAAAGGAGCAGCAGCCGACATTTTCCTCTTTCCCGCCAATTTGCAGAAAATGACGCGCGACCCAAGACGGAAAAAAGCTACTGTCGTCTGTTTCCGTCATGGAGACGGATGTCAGCTGGGAGCTTTTGAAACATTTGAAATGAATTATAACAACCACAGTTTTGTTTTAATGAAAGCATTCTTCTTAGTGTGATTTGAAAGATATGGATTCATATTATTTCTAGATTTGAAAGAAATAATTATTTTATATCTTAAGTTAGTAGAGCAGTAATTAGGAGGAAGACCAGAATGTAAATTGTAATCTTGTTACAGTATAATGAAGAATATCTAAAAAGAAAAAAAAGAGCAGTAATGCTGGTCAAGAAACTGCATGTTAATATTCCTCATACTTTGGTAAAGTCTTTTTCACCCTTTAAAATCTGTAGACTGATGAAATAGATTAATTGATTTCTCTCCTAAGGGTTTTGTCTTGAAACTAACCGATCAATATTCAAAAAAAGGTGTTTGAATTCCTGTGACAGACAAAATTTACCTTTTTGCTAACACTTTCCTAATACCCTATTTCTTTTCCATGCATTCTTTTCCTTTCTTCAAAAAACTAAAGAAACCTTTCTTCTCCGTTCCTTGTAAATTAGATTCATGAGATACATTTCCCAGAGCACTACACTATTAAATGTGAAGTAGCTTTAGTCTAGCTTATCTATTTTGTATACCATACACATGATACCCAAGTAAATGCAATGGTATTGTGGAAATTGATGAAAACACATTGAGGAATGTTTGTTGCTTATGCTAGTGTCTACATTGGTTATATTCACAATACCTTGTCAAAAACGTTGTTGATTCCTTCAACTAGAGCTAATGTAGAGAACACTCACCTGCAAGAAAAAAGGGTAAAGCAGTGTTAGTTTTATCATACATCATACATAATTCTCATACTTAATCTGACCGTAATTCCTCGCCCATTTCCATGCTTAAGCCCCATACCCACTAGGCGATTTTGTCCAGAGTCGGCCGAATATTGGTGCTAAAATCGGCCAACTCTACTCTGAGAGTCGGCCGATTTTAGCACCAATCCAGATCAAACATGCACATTTTAAAATATCATACTAACAGGTGATCATAAGAGTTGGCTGATTCTGCCCGTTTCCCGTCGTCGGTCGCTGTCAAAATCGCCTAGTGGGTATGGGGCTTTAGATACTGTTCCTAAGCTTCACCTAGGCTTAACTAAGCACAATGTGCTCACAGTCACCTCTCCTGAAGAGGGGTTAACGTGATTATACGAACCTCTTAATGACGAGGGAGGTGCTGTCAGACTGTATACACCTCTGCCCAGATAAGGGGTTTCTAATCCCTGACTAATGTGTTCCATGCTGATCTATGGAGAGTGTGTAGCTTTTATTGGCGTCCTGCATAAACCCTACTTACCTCCGGAAAGTTTTGTGAATAAATTGAAACAATTGTAAGTGCGACCGATTTTGATATGATAGTTCTAAACTTACATAATTTCTAAAACTTGTCTTTTGTGTTTCCTTTCTTTCACTTCTTATTCATTTCCACACCTCTCTAGTGCAAAAGAATAAAAGTTCACTTAATACCATCGAAGTATACGTTAATAAATGGCACATACATGTAATACAAGACAGAAATACGATACACCAGACAACATAGTTCATATAGCTTGTGTCCAATGAACTTATTAAAATCTCGCAGGCAAACATTTTTTAATAGTCACTGCATTTCATTTACGATACCATGAGATCATATCTCCTGTCCAGCAGAGTGACCAAAATGACTTGGAACTCACACTTAAACTTATAATCTCATCTCCTTGTGCTTAGATAATCCCACCAATAGTAGAACCGAGGGGATGCAAGGAAGGTTCGGTCAGCCAACTGGTATACACAAACGTGAGTGGTCCTGATATGGCTGAAAACAATGCTGAGCGGACGTTAAACTACAACAACCATCATAACCGTCATCCTTGTTCTTGGACAATCCCACCAGTAGTCTCCCGAGGCTCGAACTATAGGGACCCTTGAGCTTCTGTACCACATCCCCCACACACTGGACCAAAAGGTCAGTCACTGGTCACGTGACCCCGCCTGAGGCGGCCATGTTTATTCATGGTGCGGGCCGGGTGGGGGGGTCCTGTTCGGCTATTGATTCATCTGTCTGACAAGGGAAGACCCCAGCGGAGACAGTGAAGGCTTCAGACAATACATAAGGGACTTCTCAAGTACTGTGGGCAGCAACAACTGCCATGACATGAAGAGGGAATTTAAACGACTTAAAGTATTATGTAAGGATCTTTTGCTTCTTGATCTATGCTCGGTTGGTAAAAAGAATACATAATTAAGATTGGCGTCAGGATAAGGTCATAACGCCCTTCCCCTTTTTGTCTTTTGCCTTTGTTCAAAGACTTGCTGATGATAGTCCACAGTTTAGAATACGGACCTGGCGGACGTTCCAATGTTATCCTAGGATTCACTCTAAGATCCTAAGATATTTTGGTTTCAAGGTGGCCATGTTAGTGTTATAATATCTTCATATGATATAGTAGGGCTCACTTAAAAAAAGTAGAGATACACACAATAGATACAAAGGTTAAAGACTATGTGCCCTCATGTAATACTACGATCATACATTCAATAGACAATAAACACAAGCTGGAAATATCCAACATAAAAGACCTATATGAATAGTTTACTTCAAAAGAGGGATCTTTTGAGTGAGATATTGATTAACAATCTAGAGATAGGTGGGTTTCAGTGGGTGGTGAGGTTAATGATCCGTCGGGCATTGAACTCTTTACCCTCTTATTGTTACTATTAGTTTTAGATATATGTGATAGCTGCTGGTTACAGGTAATGAAATGCTATGGAGGTCTAACAGATGATATGTGGCTAGAACTTAGTCTCAGAACTGGCCTTTGATTTGTCAAGCAAGCTGCGTTTATCTTTAACAAAGAGTTCATAGATCTGAATACCTATTTCGGTGCACATGTATGTCAAGGGGTATATGTGGCAAACTCTTTGAGCAAACGGGCCACGAATAGTCATCAGACATGGGCATGTATAAGAAACCAAAGAGTAGACACATATTATTGAATACTACTCCAAAAAGCATGTCTTTTTAAGCTACCCTTCCTCGTGCAATCCCCCCCCCCCCTTGCCCCCACGCCACCCCCACCCCCCCCCCCCCCCCCACAGTGCGTTCATTACCTTTTTGTTCCTCCCACCCCTAGTTCTTCCCCAGCCCACCAGGGGACTGTCACGGCGGCTGCGCGCGCACCCGGCCCTGGAGGAGAGACGCAGGGAGGCGCGACGCGGGCGTCCGCCGCTGCGTGGTGCTGATAGCGGCCTAAATTAGCCCCCCGCTCAGGCCGGCAAGCCTAAACAGGGAAGCCTAAACAGGGAGCGGCCATTGAAATTCACAGCCAGACCGACAAGTCTGCAAAAGCTCAGCAGGATGACCTAAAGGTGTGAGTATACGGAGCCAAGTGTCACCTCCGGTTTACAAATGTGTAATCAAGTAGGTAATATCAAGTTAGGAATCGACTGATCACTTCAAAAAGAATTAGAATAAAATAGCACACTCCGATATATGTCACATTTAGTAGTGATTGAAATATAATTTTGCACATTAGGATACGCTGTTTTATTATACCTTAGGGCGAAACAGGTTATGCAGTAAAATGTTTAACGCGTGAGACAGACCGTATCCGTTTATCTCTAAAATGTTTAACGCATCAAGTATTGACTTTGTACTTTGTGGTAAAAACAGTATAGGCTTATTTCATCTATATCTAAGACCCCAGCACATTGAAAAAATATATTTATGTAACAGGTTTCAGTTAATGAGAGAACTTACCCAAGGGGTATACTCAATCAATTATAATTGCCTCATAAGTGTATATTGTTCAACACTTTATCAGTTCATTATTATAGCGACCAACATGGATATTGGTTAGGGAGTCACAGCTTTGTTCTACATACGCGTCCTCCACCTTATTATTTACCACTGTAAGGGTTTGGCCAGAACTATATCCTTTGAACTGATACCAGCTCAATAAGGAAAGTGGTTGAATGTCTAGCATAATACAACGTGTAGGAAGTAGTATGTGTGTGCGCACCGCTCGGCATACCATAACAACCAATGAGCGGGCCGCTTGGTAGTCGGTGCGGGACTAATCCCAGCACCCTGTCAGCCAATCAGCGGCCGCCAGGTCATTCGTCACGTGACCAGGGCTGACCAATAGGATGACGCGTTGATGACAGAGTGCGCGCTGCCTGCTGGGAAGGCCCGCGGGGGGATACCGGAAGCGGAAACGGCCGACGGGCGGGATGTGCTAAGAGTCTTAACACCTGCGGCCCGCTGATAGAGATGCCCGGTGCGCATGCGTCCCGCCGCCTCCACAGCAGCCACTTCCGGTCTGAAAACCTATCACCAGTAGCCCAGCTCCCCCCAACCCACCCCCGAAACCTCCTTATATACATTGACCTTCTTGCAAACTACTAAATTTTAAAATTGCGTTGGCCGTTATAGAAATTAGCTCCGTTGTATACTAATGTGTACCCATATTTTATGTGACTTTACATGAGGGAAACGATCTTTACTGTCTATGTATGCGATTTTTTCTTTTTAGATTCGTGAAGCTAACAATCATGAGATTTTACATCTGATTGCCTGTAGAGCAAGATGTAAGGAGTTAGAGATGGCTTACCGGGGCACAAACGCCTTCTAGAGTCATCCATGTAACAAAATGAATAGACGAAAATCAGTTTGCTTATATGATCTACTATTGGCCATTATATTGATCTTCTTCCATAGGCTAGTACTGTACAATGGCAATAAGTCCACATTTGTTTCATCACTTCACGTAGACATACGTATTCAGTGTAAATCAGAAACTGCTCCTTCGCGGCTCTGTAATAGAGTGTTTCGAGTCCCCTATCTAGCCCAGCGGGGCAGGCTGGACACCTCCGCCTGCACAAACCACGACTTGAACTATAGAGGATTCCCCAGACCACGCCACCTATCAGGAAGAAAATGCAAACTTCCAACTGATCACAAAGACTTTGATACAGACCAATACAGATGGATTGTATAGAACCTCGTGAACCTCAAAAAGTATACAATTGAAGACTCTGTTTTCTTCCAACGCAAATCTCAGAGAGGAACGGGGTGTATCTTATACTCTATTATGTATAAAAGAAAGTAACTTGGATCCTGGAGTTCCATGTATGAATCAATCTATTATCATTTTAAACCCATTACAAACAAAATATTCAAAACAATGATAGGGATGCCTTATCAGTAACTGAAAAGTAGTGAATGCTACAACATTTCCCATGGTTCATCAGTAGCATTTGCGTTCGGTTTCCACAAGAAAAACAAATATAAACAGACAAACTGGCATGCTCCGATGTAAAATGCGCGTTTAGTACACCCCCTACCCACAATAAAGTCTATTGGACTAAGTATAGGACCCCTACCCCCATGACGCCCGTTTTCTGACTCCCGATCTTTGCCGCCTAGTAAAACGGACACGAATACTGGGTCCAGTGTAGAATGCTCTATTAACCGCCCCCTACCCACAGTATAACGCTCTATACGACCCCCCCCCCCCTCCCCCCCCCCCTCTATCCCAGGACGCCGGTTCTCTCACTCCCGGTCCTTGCCGTCCGGCCCACACCTACTGGGGTCTGTTTTATTGGTGCGCATGCGCGACAGAGCGGGGTTAACTGTGCCCCACGTGACCAGAATTCACCCCTCCCCTCCCCTACCCTCCCCTCCCCTCCCCTCCCCTCCCCTCCCCTCCCCTCCCCTCCCCTCCCCTCCCCTCCCCTCCCCCTAGCCCTAACCCACCCTGCCACCCCCCCCCCCACAGCACGTTAAGCAGCGGGGCTTAATGAATAAAAGGGGAGCTAGAAGTCAACCGCCGCCTATTTTATAGCCCCTGACCACACTCACAGTGGCCCCACAGGCAATTAATTTCAATTAGTCTCCCCCAGATATGCTTTATGTGCATAGGAAAGGTCTTTTCTTGTGTCAGTCCTTGTTTTTTGTAATCTCTGAGCTTATCTTGGGCTGACAGTGAGACATACAGAACTGTAGAGGGCAAATGAGGTATTTATGTTGGTGCCGATGGCTATGTTTTTATTAGCACCATAAAGTGATAAATCGCAAGAGTACTAGTCTTCATTTGATAAGGAGCAAATTAAAGTTATCATTATTCTTTTATCTACAGTGTAGTCTTATGTACATTCCACATATCATATTTGGAAGCGTGACACGTGATTTGATTGTGGATAATTTAATCACTTCCTTAGCTTTCCTAGTAAAAGTAAAATAAATCCCTGGGACCTTCATTTGATAAAGGTCAAATGTAAATGTATCGTTTTTCTATTAGGCACTAGAGTCAAATATATATATATATAGTGCATAGCCTATGTATACCGCAATTGAAAGGGTGGCGCTTGATTTTTAACGTGAATGGTTTAATCACATTGTAAGCCTTCCTTCCCTTGTTGTGTCCTGACGGTCCATGGGGTCGGTCCGACTGAGTGGTCACAAAATGGTCGCAAAGTGGTCGTTACCGAGGCTGTCCCCTGCTAGGAAAGGGAATCCCGTGAACGGAAACACAACGTAATTAACCCATCGAAGGTGGCTGACAAACGGCGGCATGGGCGAGCAGCCCGGACACGGACACCCGGCTGAAAGCGGCCTTTTGATTGGTCCAGACGGGGACCAAAATGGCCGCCCCTCCGTCCGGGTATCAGCATTCTGGCGGTAGTGATGGAGGGCTCCGCTAGGGGGACCGGAAACCCGCAGTAATTGGTCAGCCTCGCTTTGATAGAGCCCCGAATGGGACGCCGCTTGTGTACACACGCGTGCTAGTAACGCCCTCTACTGGATGTGCCCGGAATAAGCCCCTCGTACGCATGCGCGCGTCGTCCCAGGACCCCTCGTCCTCTCCACCAATCGCACCCACCCTCACCTCCACTCACTTCCGCTTTTGACTGATCGCAGCGCCCCTCCGCGGCGGTTTTTTGTACCTAACGAGCCGTATTGAATGTGGACAGACGCCGTGTTCTCATTGTCCTGGGGGGCCTTTTTGATGGCCGCTGATGGCAACGATCATAGTGGCGGGATCTCGCGCCCCGACGTGGATTTACGAGACACGTTTCCAGGCACCATTATCCGTCGTTGGATCTGGTCTAAATGCAGTGTTGTATTGGGCACATGGGGCGGAAACTAGCAAACTGGAGGGAAGTCTAGTGTATAACTCGGCCTACTGATATGATTATAATTACAATCAGCACTGCAGTGTTAAAATAAACCTGATTGGCTCATGGAATGTGATGGAATTCGGGTCCACAACGTGTTACTGAAACGGTTGAAATGTGCCCGTTAGATGATTGCAGAGTGAACTGTCTTTTCTATTTCAATGTTTTTATATTTTCAACTTCCTAAGCCATGGTCAAAAGTAAGGTTGGTCATTGAGTTACTTTTTGATAACAAAACTTGGTGCGTTCGTTACGAAAATGGTGCCTGCGCCATACTCCACTTTTTATATACTACTTAGATCTGAGTAGTATATAGAAATGGGGCTGTGGTGCAGGTTTGGTGAACCTGAATATTTCATACATAATGGGTGTAATCGTGCGGGGATAGAAATGACACATAATATGGCAATATCGAACAATGACGGATTCAGAATGTTAGAATGTTACATAAAAAAAAATCAAAATTTCTCAAAACAAAAAATGAAAACAAGAAAGCCTGTTTTGAAAACAAAGTACCCTTGATAGTCTTGGGCTGTAAACTCTACAGAGGTACAAGCCGACTGCACCGCTTTTCAATTATCATTCTGACACCTTCTTACATTCATTTTTATCTTATCACAACACATTTTGTACGCTGAAGGCCAATTTTCACTCCTTGTTTATGCAACAGCCCCTAGATCGACACCGCCCGACCCCCGGTGGAATGGATTGTGCCACTTGTAGCTTTGAAACCCGTCACTCTGACAAAGGGATGCCTTGAGGGTAGAATACACCGAGGGGGGAGTCAGGGTAAAACCTCCTCAAATGTCCGCGTGACAGTTTTATCTGCTTGACCGTAACCCGACTCCCCTTTTACCGTGCCTTACCTCACAACGTTCCCGTGTTCTCTGCATGGGGGTGGTTCTGACTGGCCTTCATTTCATTCAGGGGGGGGGTCGTACTGCAGGTTTTTTTTTCGAAATCCAGGGGACGATTCTGACTTTATGGCCTTTATTGTATCTTCTTTTTTTTTTACATTATATTAACGAATTTATGTGTTTGCATGTTCTTCCAGTTGTTTTGTTGATTAGTTTTTATTGTATCCAGGGGCGATTCTGAATGGCCTTTAGTGCATCCAGCGGCAGCTCTGACTGGGCTTTACCATGTATATTATTTATTGTTAATGCAGCTTCATAGCATAGGATCACTGGAACATAAGGAACATTTGCGACGTATATGAATATATATATATATATATATATATATATATATATATATATATATATATTCATGTATACGTGTGTGGAGGGGGGGGGATGTAAGACAAGGTAAGATAATGCTTTCAGTGAGTGGATACCCAGGCAGAGGTCTTACGTTATAAAACATCACAAAAGTAAGGTAGGTCATTAAGGTCAGTAAGGTATGTAATTTTGATGGCTTCCAATAATGTTGTTGCAACATTCTGCTGTGACATTACACTACAATTCTATTAAAACATTATGAGTTTGTCCTCAACCTAAACAGTATGTTCTTATAATGTTCTGTTTTGGTTTTGTCTTAACCTCACCTAAAAATGATGTTGTGATAACATTCTGATTTGGTGAGGTTGAAACCTCACCATCGATAACGTAATTGTTACATGCCATCTTAGAAAGTAACAAACTGACTAAAAAAAAGTACGTTACAGAAGATTTCTGTTACTTCACAGGTTGGGTGAGGACCTGATAAAAGGCAGGTGTGGCTCTGGAGTAGTGTTTCTCCATTTACTTAAAAGGAGAAGTACTTCATGTAACATTGATTAGGCGAGAAGTAAGGAGAAACGCAGATAAGAACATTTATATCAACCCCCTTTCTTCTATGTCATCATAACCGTTCCTGGTTAAGTTTACCACGAGTTAAATGTCTCTGGTCCTGATTTCTCAATTATTAGTTTCTGTATTTGTCATGAATGTTTTGACAAAAGCATTTGGTTATTCTCTTAATCCGTTTTGCGCAAAGGTGAAAACAAATAAAGGGACATGTTCTTATTTCCCCTCGGGCCTCTTCCATCCGGTTCAAAAAGTGAACTTTATGAATCACGAAGCACTAAAACAACAAAGGATAAAAAGAACCAGCTTTGAAACAACAGTTTTATGTGGCACAGCATGCAGCCAGGTCTAATATTACAAACGCTTAGGTAAACTCCGGTGTACTTAGAAGTCTTATATTTCTTATCACATCCAATTGAAATTGTATACGAGCTATAGCCTTTATACATGTAACGTATAGTTACCCTTTTTATCAGATTACTTGGGAAATAAGACCTGAGGGGAATGCCATAAGGCATGGTAGTTGTTTTATGAAGGGTCATTAAATACTTTTGACATATGAGAAGCTGCATATTGCTGTATAGCAGCATACCTTTGTCATGTTCAGAGTATAGAAAACTAAGTTTATATTAAGAAAAACAAGCATCTCGGTTTCAGGAATGAAAAACTAACTATGTTGCGTTCATTTCATAACGCAATATGTTGATATTTTCTAAACGATATAATATTGCAAATAATTTACATAGTTACATACATACGTGTATAATATACATGGATAAACAAAATTATGTATTTTTATCTTTTTAATCATTTATTTAACAATATTAATATAATCATAATTATCTATGTGGGTACTAGCATGTGCAAACGATATATTATCTGTGTACGCATGCTAACACAAACACACAAATATAGTATATACTTACCCTTAGGAGACTCTTAACTAAGTATATAATGTCAGCAGTTTTTCCCGAACTAGGTAGCGTTACACTGTAGTCATAGTACGTGGTAAAACACTTTAATTTCCTGCAATCTTTTCAGCTAATACTCTGTAATCACTAATATCGCCATCGGCTTTATCCATAGCTGCAGTGTAACTAATGTCAGGAAGACTCTTATATTATGTACTCCATTGCCGTTTAGTAACAGGAGATGTGAAAGGTGAGACTTATAAGAGTCAACTCATCAGATACCTGACCCCAAACTCCCACGTACGTCTATCAGTGTTTATCGTCACGTATATAGGCCTACCTCCCCTCCACATACACCCACTACTCTAAGAGGTGTAGATGGGGGGTCCTTCGTCACATGTCGAATTTAGGAAATTGCGATGTCATATGTCATTATATTCTAATATACACATCGATTGTAAAATCTTTCATGTTACATGTCGAATTTAAGGAATGACCTGTTTTAGGTCGTTTACTTTTTCCTCATGTCACTAACCTCCATGTTGTAGGCTGCATTAAAAATGGTCATTTTGCCCTGTCGATGTTAAGGATCTACACCCCTACCCTTAGCGTGACTCCCCGTCCCCCGTCCACTTACCCCCCCCCCCCCTACTCCTACACACCCACGTTTACCCCGCCCGGAATCAGACACCCAACAAGGAGACCCAGACATGCCCAAGTCAGTTTTCCCAAAAGCCTTTTTATTCCGGGTCGACCAAACGCCACATTTCCCTCATTTCATAGTTCAGCCACTCGCCGATGGGGGCGCCTTATAATTTTCAGGTCGATTGGCGCCAGGGGGCGGGTTGACAGTTCGTAATTAGCCCACCAGGTGGTGGGTAGGGCGCCGTCAGGGGCGGGACCCATCAATCCTTGTTCTCGCGAGATCTCGCGAGAGGTGAGCGATAATACGTTGACTTGAGAGACAGGAGGTGGGGAAGGGGTGATTGGGAGGGTCAAGGTCATAGTAAAGGCATCAGTTATGGTTTCTTGAAGAGGAGGTAAAGGGAGGCTCTGAGGAGGGTGGGAGGGGTACTTTAAGTGGAGAGCTGCTATTAGGCCGTTATTTATAGTAGGTTAGGGGGAAGGTACAGAATGGAGGGATGGTTTGTTAAAGGGAAGACGGGGTAGAGGAATGGTACCATGTAACATCCCTCGTACCTGTCATCTTTTCTGTACAGAGCTTATCATATCCTATTATATCCTATTATATATCCTCCTATTATATCTATATATACTATTATATCCTATATCCTATTGTCATTTAACCTTATCCTAAAAGAAAAACACCTGACGGGAAATTTAAACTGGTGAACATTTATGATTACTGGCCAATCCTGTCTTCACTCCTCTGAAGATCATATGTATTCCTCTTTATACGTATTTCACCAAAGGACTATGTGCACCATATCGATCTGAACACGGTAATGTTCGACGCTTAACCCTTTCCAGCCGCCAGATGCTTTGAATCATCACCAGCAAAAATACACCAAATGCCTGGAAGTATCTCCAGCACATGACACATGCTTTGAGGCATCTTTTCAATGAATATACTAATGGTGAATTTAAAGATAGCTATTAAAGAAAATAAATGGATCATGTTTTTGACACTTAATCCATCTGTAATAGTATATCTAATAATATGATAAAAAGAGTATAAGATAGATTGATTTTTTTCTCATATGGGAGCATATTTGGGAAAAGGTACCTAATGACATTTTTGGCCATCCTGTGGCCACTAGTTCTGGAGGTTTGTTCATATTATGAAACAATCACTTAATATACAGCTAAAAGTTATGTTTTATAATGTTTCTGAAGTCCCAGGGATTCTTCTACTCTTTGTTTTATCATTCTACGATATTTAGTTCCTTTGCAATCTTATGTACAATATAGGCCATTATGCTCAATTTGGGCCAAATCTGGCAGTATCTGGCAGAAATTGACTCTTTGTTACATTAATCATGAAATATATGGGGAAAAAACTATTTTTTAAGTTATTTTGTGAAAAAATTTGACTTACATGAAATTTTCTAAAGATTCTCATGACATTTACTAAAAAATCTAAATTTTCATAAGCAATGCATCATGGGAAAATCAAAATGGAATGTTTTTAGCAGAATTTCTGCACATAATTTAGGTTAGCGAGTTACCATGGTTACGGTAAAAAGAATATAAAAAATGAAAAGAACATTTTTTCACAGGTAATGTAGAAAATGTTTTTACCTTCTCAAAACTGAAAACAGTGAGTGGAACAAACACTCCTGTCAATAGTTATGGCACTTTTAATATTCTCAGAAATAAGAAAACTTAATTTCTTGATAAGCATAAGAAACTTTAAGTCGCCATAACATGGAAGTAACAACAGCAATTGGGAATAAGGGGTTCTCAATGTACAAGAGATGGGTAGGTTCATACATGTTTATCTCAGGTTCTATCAGGAATATTTCAAAATGGTTTGCAGCATTTGAAAGAGTAGGTTCTCTACAATAAGAATAATGCTGACACATTTCCGCATGTTTCATGTGATTTTGTGACCTCATTAAATCTCATTAGGTACCTTTTCCCAAATATGCTCGCATATATGGCTTTACATTAGTCTAGATTGGGCCATTCTACTGCATGTGGCGTCTTTTGGGTCTATTTACTTTTGCACGGTGAGCAGTTTTTGAATCCTGATTGGAATGCTGGTGGCGTAGGGAAAGAGTTAAATGTGTGCATTAAACTACTAGTTGACTAAATAAGTGTAGGTGAAGATATGATTCAGGAGGTTTATCTCTAGTTCCATAAGGAATGACGACTCCCAGTTAGACAAGGAACAGACCCAAATTCCCCGACAGACAGCGGGCAGGTGATGACGTCAGGAGGGGTCTGTAGCTGGGTGCCGGCCGGTCAGGGTGTCTGGGACCCAGCAGGCCGCCGACCAGCGGAGGCAGGTATCAGGGAAATGGCGGGCTTTCGACAGATCCATTCATCAACGCCCAAATGTCGTCTGCTAACCGAGTCGTGCCTCACCAAGCTTCCCCTCCTCCCCTCCTCCCCTCCCGGGGTGGGGGTCACTCAGTCTTTGAATGTAGGTGCCAACGATGTTAATTAGGTAATGTATTTAGACCGGTACCTGACATGCATTGTTGCCTATTGTATTTATACTACTTCCTATCGCGGTGACTAAAGACCCTTACTTTGTATGGATTACCATGAATGACATTTCTTTTGGTTCCATATTTTCTATATTTGATCAGTGATCCCAGGCTTATTGTTTGGTAAATTGTGACATACTGTATAGTTGATCTGTAAAATGAACTTACCTTTCTTTGTCATTGTATTTTGATTATACAACGAATGCATAGACGGACATAACTTCTGAATCTATGTCGTCTATTTGTTAATAACATATGGTTATACTGTTAAATTGCAAACTGTTTTCTTTATATATAAATATACTTTTCTATATTAAGATTTGTATACGCATCATCAACTGGCATGTAATGAAAACTAGTAACATGTACTAATACGTTAGCCAGAATAAAGAATGTTAAAAAAAACTGCGAAACTACAGCCCCCCCCCCTTTTTTTAGGGGGGGGGGGGTAGGAATACTTTGACACCCCCCCAACACACTTTTCAGCCTATAATTATCAAAGAAAGCCCCTCCAAAAAAGGGCCACTCCGTCTTTGTTAGGTACCAACTGCGAGACTATAGCTCCCCTGTTTCGGGATAGGAATACTCTGATAGTCCCCACTTTTCAGCTTGTATCAACGAAAGCCCCTCCACACAAGGCATTTGTTAAAAAGAGTGGTCAGTATTTGATATCTGAACTCACTGATTTAAGAAGCATTATGAAGTAATTGAATCGCATACAATAAATCGTTGGTATAGTATAAAGGATATTATCATTAACAGCTCTCCAAAAAGATGGTCTGATTATCTAACAGCCCCCAAGCTTTAGCCAAATTGGCGATTCACAGCTACAGCCCCCCAGAGCTTCCGACCACATTTAGTACTCATTTTTGGGCTGAGTGCCCCCCCCCCCCTCCCGGGCTCCCCCCTCCATCCCCTCCATCCCCTCCTCCCCCTCCCCTTCCCAAACCTCCTCTTTCCCTAACCCTTCTCCCATATCCGCCCCCCTACCCCCCCTCCCCCTACCACCCCCTTCCCGACCCGCCGGCCCTTCAGGCAATTGAATCAATGCCTGCAAACAGGCCGTAAGCGGCCCGCATCAGGGGGTAAACTGGGCGTGAGAGAGCGGCTGGCCGGGGCCCCGGCGTCCCTCCAGCGTCCCTCCAGCGTCCCTCCAGCGTCCCTCCAGCGTCCCTCCAGCGTCCCTCCAGCGTCCCTCCAGCGTCCCTCAAACTAGCCCCCCTCCCCGAGTCGCACCTGCCTTGGAAGACCCAATACTGACCCTCACACATATACCAGTTCACCCAGCAAGCTAAACAGTGATTAAATGCTTTGAGTTCAAAATGTAACAAAGTTCTCTTTTTCTATGCACTTTCCTTTGGGCGGAAGGGGGGAGTGTGGGATAATAACTACTCTACTGAGTCGTAAATAATTGAATGAAAGTCAATGTCTTTCTATTTCTATTTCAAAATTTAAATGTACATTATGAATATAAGTACCAAGTGATTGAATTCACAAGCCACCGAACATCACCTATACAAGAGAAGACAAACATAAGTGTGTTTTTTTTCATTTTACCAATATCAAATTTTTTCAAGTTTTCATGCGTCTTGTTTAAGACTCTATCCATCTCCTATGGGACAACATATCTAGCTGTACCCTAGTCTGAAAACTTCGTTGCCCGTCTAAACATTAGACCTCCTCCCCCAGCCCAACCCCCAGGTAATACAATCCATTCCACCTCAAGACGAATTTTATCTGAGACACAGGACACCGGAAGCTACCCAGCACGGTTACCCATCAGGCTTAGGGGCCTTGGAAACGGAAGTGGATTATAAGACTTCCGCTGGGTGGCCATTTCCAGCTGGGATGGGGTGGTGAGGGGCCGAGATGGGCGAATTGGGTGGTGGAAGGGAGGAAGAGGCAGGTGGTGAGCGATTTTTATATCTATTTTGTATGTATCTATTACTGGGAGAGGGGCGGGATATCGGTGGTAAGGCTGTTGCTGCAGTACCATATTTTGTTGTTTATAAATATTGTTGCTTTTTTATCATTCATTTTCTGGTAGGAGGAGGTGGGATGGTCGGGGGAGGACGAATGAGAGAGGAAATAGATCTATAAAGATAATGCCCTTTACTAGAGAAACAAAGAAGGGTCCTTCGACTAATATGAGGGCGGTTACTAGAATAGCACCATACTTATAATTATGAAAGTTGGTCTTTTTCTCCCAATTTACCCCGGGTTTCTTACGTTAGATGTCCTCACCTTACTGATTTGCTAACCCAGAAATTAGACAGTACAAAGTGGTATTAGGGTGTGTGGTCCAGTTAAACGTTGAGTAGATGGCGGTTGAACCTGGTATATCCCTGCCGAGTCATTCATTACATTATAAGAGCAGCTCGGAGCTTCTCCAGTGAATCAGAGACTTTCAGAGCTGCTTGGGGCTGCTCGAGGCTTCTCAGGGTTTCGACTGGTCGGAACTGGTCGGAGCCATTCAGAACAATTTGGAGCCCCTCAAAACTGCTCAGGGCTACTCAGGGTTGTTCAGAGCTGCTCGGAGTTGCACACAGCTGCTTGGAGCTGCTCGTGGCTGCTCAAATCTTCTTAATGCCGTTCGGTACTGGTCAGGGCCACTCAGAGCCACTCAGACCTGCTCAGAGCTGCTCAGGGCTACTTAAAGTTGCTCAGAGCTACTTGGGGCTGCTCAGGACTAATTGGAATTGCCCAGAGTTGCTCAGAGTTGCACACAGCTGCTTAGAGCTGATCGTGGCTGCTCACATTTTTATAAGGCTGTGCGGAACTGGTTTGGACACTCAGATCCATTCGGAGCCACTCAGTTCTGCTCGGAGCTGCTCGGAGCTGTTCAGTGCTGCTTGGAGCTATTCAAGGCTGCTTGGAGCTGCATAAGGCTGTGCGGAACTGGTTTGGTCACTCAGATCAATTCGGAGCTGCTCAGAGCTGCTCAGAGATGCTCAAGGCTACTAGAAGTTGTTCAGAGGTGCTCAGAGCTACTTGGGGCTGCTCAGGCCTAAGTTATCCAGGTGTCTGAGCGAGCTGCTTGGAGACGCTCAGAATATCCAGGAGCTATTTGGAGCTGGTTTGGGCTTGCGCTGTTCGGACATGGTCTGAGCCTTCGGAACTGGTTGGTGTTCTAGGAACTGGTCTGAGCTCTCGGATCTGGTCGGAACTCTCGGATCTGGTCGGACCTCTAGGAACTGTTCAGAGCAGCTCAGAACCAATCAGAGCTCTTTGGAGCTCCTCATGGCTGCATGGAGCTGTTCAGATCTGGTTTTCGATCCTCCCGGATGCTCGGAACTGCTCGGAGATCCTCGGGGCCACTCGGAGTGGCTCAGACCAGCTCGGAACCACTCGGAGCAGGTTGGAGCTGATTGGTCCAGATTGGCTGTCTCTGGTGGCTTACCGCCCACCACACAGGGACGTGGGGCTGCGGGGTATATACTTCCCCAGCCTCTGATTATTCCCTTTATCTCTTTAGTCAAATGGCAAGTGTCCCAGGAGAAGTGGGAGCCTGGGGCAGAGTTCCCAGTTCTTGTCTTTTTTCTTTCCTTGTTTTTTTTTGTATTTGATACTTCCCCCGTTTTGCCGTAGGAATGCTAGGATAGGTATAAAAGGGCTTTGTTATCTTATAAACTAGGCCAGAGAAGGATGGGGACAGTAGATAAGCAGGGCAAGATATAGATAGGGAAATAGAATAAAGAGGATTGTTCAGGCTATTCCGAGGTTATTAATGTAGGTGAAGGGAAATGGGGGTCTTGGGTCTACGTAATACGATATTTTTTCTGAGGGCAGAAGCTATAGCTATTTGTATGGGACATGAGAGGCTACAAGAGTGATTCAGCTGAGGTAAGCAGCAAGGGATGAAAAGGAAGGGAGTGCACCAGAATAATCTGATATGGAATGGGTTTGGAGAGAGCCAACACAAATCACCGAAAATAGTGGGGAGATAGTCAGGGATATATATATAAGGTAGCGGGGAGGAAAGTAGGTAGGCACGGAGGCAGGGAGGCAGGATGATGGGTAGAAAGCTGGGTAAGTCGCAGGAGAGTAAATAGCGAGGGATGTGAGGAGCTAGGAGGGCAGCTGACATAGGTAGGTACATTGGTAGGTAGATAAGGACTTGTAGGTGGGTAGGTATGTAAAGCTGGTCGGTAGGTAGGTAGGTAAAAAGGTAGGTAACGGTTGGTAGGTAGTTGTTTGGTCAGTTAGGCGGATAAGTAGATGGGTATGTACCTACGTAAGATGGGTCAGCAGATGGGTAGTTAATAAATGTAGTTAAGTAAGTAAGTCAGCAGATTTGTATGTAAGTACGTAGAGGGTCCATTTGATATTTAGTTTGGTACACACAATGTCATAGTACAGACTAAGAGGCCACAAAACAATTGTTATTGCCCGGGTTTGAACACGCTGCCGAGGACTTTAGCATTAATTAACAGGGCAATAACAGATCATTTATTCACCTGCTTCTGAGAGGACAGCAAACTACTGAGGGTAAAGGGGTTGGAATCCTGATATAGATGAAAGGGCGCAAAAGCGATATTGGGTCAAAATTTTGCAAGTTCTGTCAACTATTTAGACATATTCTATGACCATAACTTAAGCCTGTGGTAAAATATAGACTGTGAATAAAGATTAAAAGTATATTAAAATACATCAAAACCTGTCCCTAGCCAATTTTGGTGACCCACCAAAGTTGGTTTGTTTACAAACATTGCTCGTTCAGGCATAAAGGACATGAGTGTTATGTAATTCAAAGAAAGCTATAGGGGCCTTCCATTTAGTTCGTACGCACATTTAAAAAAAATCTCAGACCCCCCGACCCACCCCCCACCCCCGAGGCAAAAGTACGCATTGAATATGTACTAGAATGTACGCACATTTTCAAAAATCTCGGACCCCCCTCCCCCCCTTGATGCGTATGTACTAAATGGAAGGCCCCATAGTTAATTATCATGATTTATATTGTACGAATTGCTAACCTAAGATTCTTATAATGCAGTTTCTTAGTTATTTGATTTTGCCGATTTTGACCATCATTGCTTGTGGCTCCCTTCAACTAGGCAGGGAGGACG
The DNA here is from genome assembly GCA_936440205.1 of Lepidonotus clava. NCBI lineage: Eukaryota > Metazoa > Annelida > Polychaeta > Phyllodocida > Polynoidae > Lepidonotus > Lepidonotus clava. The sequence continues at coordinate 34,505,434 of OW387144.1, read as the reverse complement.
AACACGTCTAACTGTAAGCTGCAGTGTTTAGCACAGACTGAGGGTTGGGAGGTGTGCACGAGGCCGGGCTGTGGAGTGTGTGTGTGTGTGGGGGGGGGGGGGGTGAGGAGGGGGGGGGGGTTAGGCCCTATTTACACTACACGACTTTGATGATATTACAGAAAACTCACACACTGAGTGAAAGGGAAGACCAGACTGCACTGAAGTTTGACTGTTGCTCAGAATGATAAAGCAAACAGAAAAAAGAAAAAAGAATGATTTTCTGTTTGAAATTGATAATTTGGAGTATATTCCATATGGCTAGAAGAGGATCTTTTCTCTAATATATATAGGCGGTTTCTCTGTGGCATTGTCATATCACAGCTCATGTTGTAGTGTGTTAAAGGCCTTAAGGGAGGGGAGAAGGGGAAGAGGGTAAGGGAGGTAAAGGGGGGGGGGGGTTTCTGGTGCCATTATCTGCCATCATTACCAGGCCTCCCCCCCCCCCCTCCTCAGAGCCCTCCCAGGCCCTATGACAGCCTACTGACAGCCCCTGCATTAAATGAAGACATATAAGCAGCCTTCAGCCGCAGACCTGGCCCCAGCCACTCCACCACTCACTGAGGGAAACTCAAAAACCCCTCTCCCCAGCTTCTAGGTCTTCCCGCCCAACTTCTGCTCGTCAGAGACATTCCCTTGGTTCTGATTCCCCCCAGATTCCCACAAGACCCTTGATTGTAGTCGCCTTTAGCCTGTTTTCCACAGACCGATTTTGATGCCGGCGAAAATTGACTTTTATTTTCTACTCTTTTTTATCATTTTTATTTATTATTTCAATCACATTCATACAATTTTATCTTTCATGTAGGTTGGGTGCATCGATAAATAATTGTTAATTATGGAACATTACATGTGTTCATGGGCAAATAATTATATATACATATTGCATTATTTCCCCAGCTGCAAAATCGGCATGTAGAACATAGGCTTCACAGTGCCAATCTGTGCTAGGCTTCCTGTCTGCGGGTTGATTCCTGAAGAAGGTAGTTATCTTATCTTGCCGTAATATGCGTCCCAAGTACCTACGTAGAGTTATTCTACTAATTTGACGCCATGTTCGGTAGGATTCATGGAAAGGCCTATACTGTGTCGTATCTTAATCTGATATGCTATTGTGGGTGCTTAGATGCTAGAAATATAACGGTAACTGACAAATGACCGTTTTAATATTGTCATTGTTGAGAGTACATCATTATGATTATTTCAAAAGGCACATAGGCTGAGACCCAGCAGAATGGACATATATAGAGAGTATAAAAAGATGGACATGTACAATACAAAAATGGTTTATAGGTGACCTCCTTTCAAAATAAAAGTCAAGCTAAGCTAAAAGATTTCTTAATGTATCTAAACTACATCTTTTATCATGAAATTAGGTTACTTGTGGCAAAGAACAGATATTTTGCATGCCAATATGAGTGTTAAAAATGATCAATTTGCTATTTTGTTAGTGTATTGACGGGAATTAGATAAAAAGTATAGAATGGTCCCTGTGTTAGCCTATATGAAATGAACTGACCCAGGTGCCTGACTCCCGCCACCTTGGTCATTCTGGTGTGATGGACTGCAGTGCGCAGGGTCATGCGAAGGGTGTATTCTCAGCCGAAAAGTAGATGTTCAGTGATTTTCGTGGAGTGGCCTAACTTGTGATCTGGTTCATAAAGATTTTCGGAGAAAATAACTGAGGGCTGCATCTGATAAACAAACTGAGACGTTTCTCTTTGTTGTTAACTAGAGAAGTTCTGTTTCCCAACAAAGCTTTTATGTTAACCTAATGGAGGTTCTTTGACCATAAAATAGACTTTCGGGCTCCTTATGACATTTTGTGGCCTCTAATGGAGGGTTTCCTTGTGTAACACCTTTTTCAAATGTCCGCAAGAATTCCGTTGGAGGGCAAATGAAATCTCCACGTGCACTGACTTTTTTTTTATATGAAACAGGTGTTCCAGTTGATGCATTTATTTGAAGGCTAGTCTAATAATCATTGCATAAACAGTGGCCTTTTAAAGACACAGGTAACACAGGGACTTTCAAGGATACCATTGAAGAAAGGGATGTTAAATCAGTTGTGTACACATCAAAGGGGGGAAAATAACCGTACATTTTAGTACAAATCCAATGCGTATTTCTTTGGTTCAAGACGGGAAGGGGGATCTGAGATTTTTTTGATTTTTGAATGTGCGTATTTATTCAATGGAAGGCCCCCAAGGTGAACCTCCATCTTTGTCGTTAACTACAGGAGTTTGGTTCCCTGTCCAAAGTTTTATACTTATGTCACTGAATTTAGTTTGTTTAACGTGCCTTTACTAAAGTACTTGACCTTCATTGTGTCCGTCTGTCGCCATACGAGACCTTCACATGCCAACCACCTGACTGTCTCAGCTCATGGCAAGTCTAGAAAGACTTTGGCAGCGGCCTTCTAAACTTTGAGGACGTCCTTGGATACTTGCCAAAGAGGGGAAACTTAAACGTGCACTTAACTTACAACTCTTTGTCTTTTTATATGATATGTTCCAAGGGTGGACCTTCTTATGATTAAGCAGGATCAAAGTTAATAATCGTCCAGCCCAAAGTTAACATTTTCATCTATTCTAGGGGCGGATCCAGGGCAAGGGAAGTGGGAGGAGTGTAGATGGGGGGGGGGGGGTCCCTATGTCACATGTCAAATAGAAATGGCCATGTCGCCTGTCACTACATTTTGGATTTCCATGCAGATTTTAATATCCTTCCATGTCGCATGTTGAATTTAAGAAATAGCATATGTCATGTTGATTATTTTTTATGTCATGTCACTAAGCTCCATGTCGAATGTTGAATTTAAGATATGGTCATGTCGCCCTGTCGATTTAAAGGGTCTACACCCATAGTGGGTCCAGCAGTCCTGACCTCCCATCTCCTTCCCCTTCGGGTAGGGAATTTAACTCAACAAAGAGAAAAAACGTTGTGCGACGTTTTATTATTCAATCTAGAATCCTGCCCCGGGAATCCTGCATCTGTCCCTGTTATCAGGTTATCTAATATAATATGATAATCATAAAGGTGTGTTTCCATAGCGACACCGCCATATGTACAAACGTATACCAGAAATCTACTTCAATGGGCCCAGAATTAGTAATCACCAGTGAACAGGAAGTCCGGCACAGAAAAGAGCACAAGTTGTGCCGGCTTCAATCCCCGCCTGTCGTTCCGCATTACGTCGCTAGGTGTGGCGTGCACACCTCACGCCCACCGGAAGTGCCACTCCCAGCTGATGCATGCTGGGTAAAGCGTCGCCTAGCGGATAATGTAATATCCTAGCCGTAGAATTTGATTAGCAGATTGGAAAACTGGGCAGCAAGGTGGGAAAAGATATTTCTAGGCATGTGGTGCGTTGGTTGGCTTGGATTTCCCTTGGTAGTCGGACTGTGAGACAATGTGGCACGCAATGTGATGACTTCCCGGCTTAATTAATTGTGTTTCCTACCTAGGCAGTGGTAAAAATAGACTTCTTGTAAACATGCATATATACTATACGGAGCGAGCCAGTCCGTGGTTTGATGGGGAATCTGGAAGAGGTAGTTGGTCGTGTCTTTAGCATTGACTCCTTTGGAGAAAAGGGGAATCCCAGTTTTTCTTAAATACCTGGGGAATTCAGCAAAATTTGAGGCCCTGTATGGGTTGTATAGGGTCAATTACAAACTCTTTTTCAAGGAAACTGTATGAAGAATAGTGCAATATCCAAAATAAGAGCGAAATAACTTTTTTCCCCATGGGGTCTAATGGTCAAAACAGTACCAATTGCTGGTTGCGATTTCCCCGCAATGTGGGTGGTTGATGACAGAATTCAAGACGTCCAGTGTAAGAGGTACTGTGGTTGGTGTATTTCAGAATAGCATAGTCATGTATGGTAAACTAGCCCCAGGCGATGCACCATAAATCAGGGACAATGAGTGGAAGTCAATTTAATTAGCATAAAGCATTTGAATAGAGAATCAATTTGTTAAATTGGCGTTAGCTTTGTTTTATATGAAATGAATAAGGACACCTTCAATGCAAGTCTCGAGAGCCAGTTGTTGGAAATAATTGGAAAACATAAATTGTACAAACCACAGAAGTATAAAGTCCCTTGTGCATAAGGCAGTTTTCAGCAGATTGGCCGACTGATTAGTGTTAATTCGCTGAATATAATCCAATAATCAGCCGATTTAAGCACAGGTTCAGATCAAGTATGCACATTTCAACACAGCATATTGTCAGAAGATAGTAAGAATCAATTGATTGTAATGGCCGATATGTTGGGTGACTGTGTAAAAATCGTTTAATGGGTTGGGGGCTTTAGGGTCACAAGTGATCTCGTTTCTTTTAGAACAGGTTATTTTGTCTTCTCTGTAGACAATATGTTCGCCCTACAACGTTTTGTGAAAGATTATGAAAGTTTTCTTTAGATAACTGAGATTCCCTTCCTTTGCTGAGTCATAGTTGACTTCAGCCTTAGATCTTGTCATTGATGGTGTTTGCAATTGACTTCGTCCCTTTTTGGTATCTAGTGCAACAACCAGACTCAAAGAGATCAATTTTTCCTTAGTCAAAGCTCAAAGATGGTGCTTTATATACATATAATAGTATATATATAATTATATAAACTGTATAAAAAAAAAACATTATGTAATTTTGGTTACTCCAATTACACTTTACTGCTTCTGCTTTTCATTGCTTTTAACGTACCATCTATGCATGGTTTCTATTTGAACATGCCTTGACTTAAAACTGTAGATGAAAGACAGTCTTTTAAGTTTGAGGTAAATGGATGGTTGGATGAAAAGGACATTTCTAAAGGAAATTTGTGAAGAAAGTGTACCGCTTTTAGTACATACTACTTCCAATCTAAGTATAAATATAGCAACGGGCAGCAAATGTATTGTCTGAAGTGCGATCTAAATATAAGACCTTCCCTTATATATATATATATTATATATATATATATATATATATAATACACATACATACATACATACATACATACATACATACATACATACATACATGCATACATACATACATACAAACAAACCTACACACATTTACACTTCCACAGCCCCAACTGGGAAATCAGGAACTAGGACTTCTTGGTTTCAGATTTAGTAAAAAGGCAGTTGATTAACACGTGGTTCTTGGCTTAGGCATTCACCAGCCAACCTGTGTAAACTGAGGGAGACTGGATCTGCTTGGAGAGTGGTGTTCTTAGAGTGTTAAAGCCCTCAGTCTAACCAGCCAGCTGTGTGTACTCTCACTGCCTGCTGAGCCTGGACTGCCACCACCACTACCACAATGATGAACTAGCAGAACTGACTACTACCAACATAATCTAAGGAATACTACCGCAGTGATCAAGGACAACTATTGTGGCCCATTGAACAATACCTATCGTTACAAAGCAAGGTAGCAAATTGAAATTAACTACACCTCTATTAGCAACTTTGTGTGTTATGATACACGTTTTGACCCTCAAAATAAAACTATTTAGAATGCTATTAATTAGCTGCTATTTTCAAAATTCATAGTCCTACAGTGCCTCTTTTTACATCAATTTACAGAACTCAATTTGATCCAGTAGAAACCAAGATATTGGCATCTCGCATGATACAATAGATCATTGTGCAATGGGCCGCTGACTACCCAGCCAAGGTGTGACGTAACGGTCTCGTTATGTGACCATGCTTTTTTGGTTTGTCAGTTCCTTACTAAAATGTGACATAACAGTTAAGTTATTTTTCTGGGAGGTTGAGACCTAACAAAAACAGAACGTTATCACAACTTTCTGGTGAGGTAAGGTCAAGATCAAATTAAAACAGAATCTGATTGCGATGTTCTGATTAGGTGAGGTCCAGACCTTACTTGTTGTGACCTTCTGACCAGTGCAGGTCCAAACCTCACCTAAACAGAATGTATTGTGATGTTCTGATTATGTCAGGTCTTAACCTTACCTAAACAGAATGTTACAGTGACCATTTTCTGAGGTTAGGTGTCACCCTAACCTAAACAGAATGTTATTGTGACATCCTCATTCAGTGAGACCTCAACCACACCTGAACAGGGCGTTATTGTGATATTCTCATTCAGTTTCAGTCTCATAAATAATATTACAAGTACATTATCAGAATGTCACAATGTAACGTTGTAACAGTTGGTTTCAATGACGTAATTGGGAGTCATCAAAAGAATGTCGCTGTAACCTAACAGTGTGACGTAACAAGAATCAACCCAGAACATTGCTGCAATGTTATTAGAAAGTTATTTCCTTGGCTGGGTACTACCACCAAAACCTACTAAATACTACCACAGTTGAACGTACGTAGGGTGGTCTTCTCCGCATGAATTTGTTTCATCCTGTCATGAGGATATAATGTGATATTATCCCTAAATTATCTCAAGATTAGCATGTCACAATTCAAATAACGCAAAAGAAAGATCAATTGATTTTAATTCACCACAAAAGTTGCTGGTGAGGTGATTAATTAATTAGGATAAAGTTTCTTAGCTAACAATTCAACTCAAAAACGTCTTTGTCTTGAACCCAGGCAAGTCACGATCCTGATAAATGTGGTTGGGCTTGGACCCTAATGAGAACCTCATTCTGCCTATAAGGCGAATTTTAGAAATTAATTATTTCAGAACTGACCACAGTGAAGTGTGAGATGTCGCCTCGTGGCTACTTTGTTACGCTCTATTAGCAGTGTCATCAAGACTTTATTTAGATGAAAACTGACTTAGTGAATTCCAAGTCTGTGCAGTAGAGGTGGTCTGAAGCGAGCAAAGAATTAGATGGTGATAAAAAAAGTATCGGGATTTGTACAGACTCAGATTTATCAAGAAACACATTGCTAGGTTTTATTCGGGTCTATGGTAAGATTTAATTATGGTGCCATGATTAGGAATTAGACTAGCTGTATGATTGTTCACTTCAATTAATGTGGATCTGCAAAGAAGACAACGATTTGTCTAAAATGAAAACACTTTGTTATATCCCCAAGGACCAAGGAGCCCGGGGTTTAAGGTAATTTTAGTGGCAATTTCTTTACAATTAGCTAACTAATCGGACTTCAAGATTTGAAAATCGTTTTACCTTTGTGCACTGTAGATCTTTTTACTTATCTTAACACAATGGAATACCTCTGAAACTCTAAGAATCTTGCGGATAATTGATCGAATATGTGTATTTTGCTGAGAACAACAGATTTAAAAAGACGTTTGATTAATAGTGAGCTTCATATCTCTACTATACTGGGGTATTCTTTTATAAATATTGCAGATTCGATGAACCCTCCCTGTGAAGTGTAGTTCATACATTGGTTTAATGTGTAGATTCATTAGAGATAACTACCCCTGGTAATCACTGATCTAAATCTCCCCTCACGGTGTCTCAGTAAAACTCTCCTCCCCCTAAACCTCCAGGAGGAGGGGGGCAAACATTGGGTGCGACACGGCCGGGCTAACGCCATAGCCGTGTAACCTTGACAACGAGGCCGCTAACCATGACAACCCGTCATCAAAGGTGACACGTGACGGCGGTAAGGCCTTCTCATTGGACGCTGAGCCGATCAGGGACTGGCGGCCCCCTGGCGGCCACTTACTGGACTAGGGGGCACCTTGACGAGTAGGTAAACTGTAGGGGGAAGGGGGGCGGGGGGGAGCGGTGGGGGGTAGGAAGAGGGAAAGGGGGAAGGGGGAAACTTGTAGCCTGGACGCGCAGCCTTAATTCAGAAAGGCCCGTGGGTCTAGGCAAGGCAACTTATAAAAGAAGGGTGAATGATAGTTATAAAGTCAAATATGGCCAAACCCGCTTACAGGGTCAAATCCACATACAAGTTCATATCTACATATTTATGTACGAGGTCAAATCCACATAAATGGTCAAATCTATATATTAATGGTCAAATCTATGTATGAGGTCAAATCCATATATGAGTCAAATTCATGTATAATGTCAAATCACTGTACAAGGTCAAACCCACGTACAAGGTCAAGCCCATGTACAAGGTCGTAGCCACATACAAGGTCAAATTAACATACAAGGTCAGATATATATATATATATATATATATGTGTGTGTGTGTGTGTGTGTGTGTGTGTGTGTGTGTGTGTGGGTGTGTGTGTGTGGGTGTGGGTGTGGGTGTGGGTGTGTGTGGGTGTGTGTGTGGGTGTGTGTGGGTGTGTGGGTGTGGGTGTGGGTGTGGGTGTGTTTACCTGTACGTCTGTGTGTGGTGTATGTAGACATGCATGTTTCTGTACGTGCGCGTGTATGTGTATGTCTGTATTTGTGTGTGTATGTCTTTTCTGTATTGGTGTGTGTATGTACGAATACAGATAGCCTAGATGGAATGTTTCAGTACAAAATCAGTATGTTCCACAGTCTGCGCCCCCTGGTGAGAGAATGAAGCGCCGCATACCGGAAGTGCCGCCATCTTAGGCGTCGGTCTAAACGTTGGTGTCGGTCCCATAATGCAGCGCGCGATTAGCGTCAGGGCGGCTTCTCCTTAAAACAATCACCTGTCTCACTGCGGCCTGTGATAAAAACCATACAGTGTAGGTCCTCATTTAGATAGCAGATCCCCTTTAATGGGGTGGTGCAGGGATTGGTGAGGGGAGGGGGAGGGGGCATCAAGCCACTTCATTGTTAAGGTGATATTACACCACACAACGAAAACTGACCATGATGTTCGGACCATGTGACACAATGACATTCCGTAACATCGTAGGAGGAGGCCCCAGCCTGTCTAACGCCCCATCCAACAGGCCCGTATACAGTGGGGTGGCAAGGGTGCCCGACCCCCCCCCCCCCCCGCCCTCAGGAAACTTTTCAGAAAGTTCCACCTTTTACCCAAAAATTCATTGTAAGAATACCTAAAAATAGGGGGAAAATATTGAAAGGTTCCACTAATTACTCCGCGCTGAAATATAGAAATCATACCCTACACGAAATTCCGAGAAAAATAAAAATCGGAAAACTTACTTACCTGAAGATAAAATGAGATCTAGAGTGAGATTCTTCAGATGCTGTGAGCACCAGAACCCTCAATCCTCAACCCTGTGTTACACTGATTATATTGTCTCGGGTTTTCATCTATATCCTCTACGGCATAAGACATGTGACATGGACTGCAATTCAAGGGATTTAAGCCCTTACCTCCGCAACATTATTAAACATGTAAAATAGATATTATTGTGGCCTCACCAGTTATGGCCAAGAATATTTATTCCCTTTACTTCGGGAATTAGATAACACGACTTTACTGTCGAAGTGCACTAAGACTTACTACACTAATGCGATATAAACAATATCATAGAGGTCTGCGACATGGCCAGGATTTTTTATATATGCATTTTGTGAAATAGTCTAGACCCAATAATAAAAAAATAAAAGAAATATCACACCCACACCACAGCACACATCGTGTATTGTAACAGGGCCTTAAAGGGCCATACCCACTAGGCGATTTTGACCAAGTTTGCCGACTGGTTAGTGCTAAAATCGGCCGATTCTGCCCCTAGAATCGGCCGACTTTACCAGTGATTCAGATCAAACCTGCACATTCCATTATACCATACTAACAGGCAACCTTGAGAATCGGCCGATTCTCCCAGTTTCCCGTCGCCCATCGCCGGTAAAATCGCCTAGTGGGTATGGGGCTTTACCCGCCCCAAATCGCCCTGCTCTAAAAACCCTCTAATGACCAACACTAAGTATTAAATCTTGACGTAGCATCTTCACTGTCATAATCGTGTGCGATGTATGATGGTCGTAAAGAGGGTGGGATAATCATGAACAATGGTTCCCCAGATTCTTATGGACTGGGACTATTATTGGTAGGCCAATATATTTTTTATGCCAATAGTGTTGTGCACGTTTACGACTGTGTTTGCCGATTAATAAAACAAAGTGCAGATTAAATGCAACTTTTGGTAGTCATTGAATAGATCTAACGGCAAATATATTTTATACTAATCGTGTTTCCGTGTGTATGTGAACGGTTGTATGTGCCGCTCATCAAAAAGACGTGAAAATCTCTTCGAAAGAATTATTTTCTCACATTCTATGTATTTTGAGGGTAAATTATCATAAGTAGACGTTCGCCATGCAACTGTTAGTAGTTTTCTTTTTGCCGTACGCATATATAATACATGGAATATATTCACAACGATCTAACGACAAAACCCCACGTACAAAAAGGAAGCAATACACAGGGCTGCCAAGTGTACCGTATTTGCCGGTACTGTACCGTTTTTTTACCCTTGTCCCGGGTGTACCTTAAAGGTACAGAAATGTACCGTTTTTTTTCTATTTAATTCTTTAAAAAGATTTTAATGACATCGTATTCCATAGGGCAGGATGTACATATATATGCCCTGAAAAAATTGTACAGTAATTTCCCTAAGGTAAAACAGAAATATATACCGTAAACGAATAATTTTTTGTGCTGTACATATTTCTGCATATTTCCCGCACCGATATAAATGCACGAAAATATGATATGAGTGAAATTTATACGTATTATTGGACGGAAAGAAATACTGTGAGCGTATGTATATCTTTGCTCTGCTAAATTTTCATGCACCTAGCAATGATTAGAACTTATTTGATAGCTATTTCTCTGTGTTCTATAACATTCATGAATTTCACTCACATTATATTTTCGCACATTTGTTTGCGTGCAATGTATGTAAAAATATGTACAGTGCATATATATATCAATATGTTTACAGTTACTATAATAGGTGTGCGAAATTATGAATGTGCGGAAATTCTATTCATTGTATGGTGTGCGAAAATTTAGCAGCGCAAAAATATATACATTCACAGTATGAATCAGAAAAATAAATTGTTTAAATTGCTTAGAAAGGATATAGGAATACTGTGAAAAGCAAACCATCTAGTATAAAAGTGTACCATTTTTTGCCCAAACTACCATATTTTTTAAAGCTTTGTACCAGGGAGCGACGGCCAAATGTTGGCAGGCCTGAATACACCCTTGCATATCATGAATTCCCGGCGATGAAAAGAAAACATTTGTATTGTATCCCATAATGGGAACCCCTTTAAGAAATGATATTCAAGAAACCGAATCTTTGGGGTACAATAAAAACCGTAAGCGCCCTTCTCAGGGCATGTACAGAGGGATGCTGCTAACCCCGGAGCCATCCGTCACCTTCACATCCTTAGTCTTTGACAACAAGTGGCGTGAAGTACTTTCAATAGGGGCAATACATGATAATGCCCTTCTTACATTGCCCGACCCACCCACGCCGAGGGCTCAGTTCATGACTATTTAGGTTTTATACAGCTCAGCTAAACATTGGAGTGCTGTTGATGCATCTTTTCCCATACTGGCTAACCGGGTCTTTTTACTGGCTCACTTGATGCACCCGTTTTGATATTTACTCCCTTTGGGTTCAATTGTATAAATGATTGTATATTTTGGATATCTATCGTGATCGACCAAGATACTTGTTCACGTTGGGTGGACCTGGCTTAATACTTGCTGTTGTGGCTAGGTGTATCTATCAGTTTAATAATATTGTTTGAACTTGCTTTGAATATGTGTTGTGTATTGCTTCGAATGTGTGTATATGAAAATATAACCACAGCAAATAAACGTAAAGTTCCTATAGTTTCGTCGAATTAGTCCAGATGAACCTAGGGGTGCTGAAAATATTGTAAATCAGCTTTTTGTGGTTTGGTGAATTAAATCCCAATTTTATCAACAACAAAAGTGATTATCTGTGAGTTTTCCAAGTTCGGCTCAATCAATCAGTGCGTACATGCCTGCACACACCCTGACGTACCCCACCAAACTGTACTACAGAGCTCCTTTCCGCACCATCGGCATACCGTGAAACTATGATTTCATAGCAATCAGAGTGGGGGGTAGTGTGGTACCCCACCTCTGGATGCCCAGCTGGAGGAATGACATTATAATAATAGCGCAGCAACATTTTGTGTTGGTTCTTTTGATGACTCCCAATTACTTCACTGCAACTTTGACGTTGCACTGCAACTGCACTGCACTGCACTGCAACGTTGCACTGCAACGAATTACTTTGACGTTGCACTGCAACGTTATTATAACTTTCTGGTTATGTTCTTCAACTTAAACAGAATGTTCTTATGACATTCTGTTTTGGTTTTGTCCTAACCTCACCAAAAATTAAAGTTATGATAACGTCCTAATTTGGTGAGGTTTCAACCTCACTGTCAATAACGTAATTGTTATGTGCCATCTTAGTAAGTAGCAAAGTGACTAAAAAAGTATGGTTGCAGAACGTTTCTGTTATGTCGCATGCTGGCTGGGGAGTCTCATAGGTGAGTTAACAGATGAGGCCTGCAGGGCGGGTGACGTGGTCTTTTTACGGCACCTCCAGGGAGAACCTCCTCCATGGCGGGCGGGGGCAGCCTTTAAGTTGGTTTACGTCTAATTATCGGAGACTCATTCATCACGGTTAACATGGGGTGGGACCCTGAAGTGGTGACGGTGGGAGGACTGGTCGAGGTGAACTCTAGAGGTATGTCTCCAGGTTCGTCGGCTGGGTCAGGTTGGACTGAAAATAGTCGACGGCTTGGCCGGGTTGGTTTATGTGCTATTGGCGGTGAGGTTTTCTATTCCAACTAGTTATCTTGCACCTTATTATTCCTCAGCTCTTTGTGGGACCCTTCTCGGGTATTTGACCCTCAGCTGACTGTACTTACTTGACCTTGCTAAATTTCTCAAATATTCTCCGTCTTTTTTTATTTGCAGCTCTCTTGTGTTGGTATCACCCCCCCCCCCCCCCCAACCTGCCCCTCTGTGTTTCTGCCTTATAGCTAGCTTTTTCTACCCCTTCTTCATCATGAACGTCAACGATTCCTTGTGCATGGCCATCATTTCTCGCCTTGTCCGTATCTACTTGTCCTCTAGTTTTCCTGATAACCCACTCCTTACAACCTGCACCCTACACTCTCCGCAGCCCAGCCAATACACATCTTACATCCTACATTCCTGACCTCCCCCCCCCCCCCCCCCGCCGTCCTCACCCAGTCAGCCGGCTCTAAGAGGTTTACAGACGTCCCTGTTAGCCCTACCCCCACCCTGGAGTCACCGATAGGGGCAGATGATCCGGGGGTAGTGGCCGGATCAGGCCTTTTATAGGATCAAATAGGGTGAAACACGGAAAGCCCCCTGCCTGAATAGACTGTCCACAAAACTGGCCCGGAGAGGGTTCAAAGGAACCCCTCCACCCTACTCACCCCAGCCCCACCCCATCTCATTACTACCCCTCTGAATACCTCCCACAATAACCGCCAATAAAACATCTCACGGTGAGTTTACCACCCACCCCCAGCACCCCGCCGTGGACCCGTCTGCGCATGCGCCTCCTTTGGATCCAAAGAGAGGCTGGTGTGTGAAAGGGCCATGAAAAGGGCCGCGGACTGTCTCGGGGTTTCATGGGAGTACCCACACACACACAAGGTGGGTCTGTACACCTGGGTACATTACGGGGTACGTTATAGGAAAGGGGGTCTTTCAAAACCTAAGGAGACAGGCTGCTTTGAAGTAAAACAGAGCCCTGAAAGGGATGACTGAGGTCTGTTTATTTTGGCCTTGGGATCAAAGCGGTTGTCTACCTGAAAAGGTACAAAGTAAAAGGCCAAATCGATGCACCTGTGAGGTGAACCTGGGAATTCTGGGAGTATTTGAAAGAGGCCATACAGTGTAAGAACCAGCGGTTACGTCTATCTTTTCGGGTACCAACGGGAGGCAGGTGCCCTACGAGCTGGGAACCAGTGGTTCTTTTCTCTGGTTACCGATGTGACCTCACGTTACACCTTCTGATCCCTCTTGCCGTGCACAAGGTAGGGATGAAGGGACTTTTACATAACAGACAGCTGATAGGGGATATTAGGCAGGAAGGGCTTTCTTCTTGTTTATGGCGTCCCCCCGTAAACATGTCTGGTTTGTTAATTGTGACAGGACGTGTACACTAGGGTAGATCCTAGTCTCAGATAGCCCAATATAGTTCTACGACTTGTGCCAGTGAAGAGTTGTTATCAGTAGAAGTCTTTATATATAATTATGTATCGCTGATATATATATATACATGTCTTTTACCTCAGTAGGATAAATACCCTTATGTCTAAATCATCCCCTCTCCACAGTTTGTTGGGCGAGGCACTTGTCAAGGTGGCCCAAGATTCCGTGCAGCCGACCAGTCAGATCTCACCTCGTGTGAACATCCTAAAGGCTACTTTCCACTACCCGATTTTGCTCCCGATATGGAATATAGGCATTAAAAATTTTGGTTAATCATATATACATGTTACATATCATTAAAACGGAGTTAAAATTCTCTTTCAAATGATATGTAGGATGTTATTATTGCGTTCCTCGAAGCATATATATACACATGTAATTACATACATTCACACTTATATGTTAATATATGTATACTTACGTACATATATACACATACATACTTACTAACTTACATTCATACTTATATACATGTATATATACTTAGATACATACATATACACGTATACACATACATACCTTCACATGTACACGTATCTGTCTCTACTCTAAGTAGGACCCCAAGATTTACGTTCTGTGATAATTCTAGTTCTAGGTACAGACACCAGGGGTCAGGAGGTGAGACCCTGCCGCTGGTTCCCGGTGATTAATCCTCCTCATTAGGGAAGGCCCGGGACAGGCCGACCAGCGCCGGCCTGACCTGACCTTGAACCCTCATGACCTTCACGGGCCGGTGAACATACATAATTAATCTTTGACCACCATCTAAATAACACTCGTTCTATGGATTCTTCACGTATTACCTGAACATGTTGTTAAAGCTTTTGGTCTAATAATGATCAGGAAAAATGCAATTTTCCGAAGTTAAAATATACTATTAAAATGCAACGTTGTGATTTCAAGGTCAACCAGGATTTCTATTGCTAGTTCAGAGTGGGGTCTTTGCCTCGTTCTCTAACATAGAATTGCTTCACTAAACCTTCTATTTTGACCGATTTCTGTACTATTTACTCTATACCAGTCATAGGCCTATAGTCCAAGTGTATCGCCCCTTTATGATTGTGTTATTATTTCTGCAACATAATTCTTAAACCAGATTATTTTGTAACTTCCCGACCTCTTTTTTAGAAAACATCATTCTGCACGACCATAAGGACGATATTTTCCAGTTCTTTTATCTCATTCTGGGACGATTGGATCAGTAGATATTTAGGGTCAGATTTGTGACTTTGCTTCAGTTGGGAGAGATACGCCCGTCTCTTCAGGGTATAGCATCGAACAACAACATGATTATCTCCTATTCTAATATGGTGATATACTTTATCTCTAATAACTATTGAAATAGAGGATATTACCATGCATTACCATGCATTCCCAAAGTAACGGAGGCAACTCTCCAAACTTATACAAAGTTAAAAACCTGACCCTCATATGATATATCAGGGAGACGGTAAAAGAGGCTATAATAACGTCTCATGGCGTGTCCCTTCTCACAAAACACTGTGTACAGAAGCTTTGGGGAAAACTCAATCGGTACAGGACAAAGCAATCACATCGAACAGCACATGGTGAAATGGGATGTTGGCGTGAATCCAGTTCAGTGAACCACATGTTGTGTCTCACCCCCCTGAGGGAGTCCCCCCTTAAAGACGCACTTATAAGGGGGAAATAAACGTGATATGTGAGAGGTATCAGGTTACAGGCAGGTTTACCGCCCACTCCATACGCCATGTTTGTCCGTCTGCCGGTAGGGGCCGCCACTTTGTCCGTATCAATAGA
Source organism: Lepidonotus clava (assembly GCA_936440205.1). Taxonomy (NCBI): domain Eukaryota; kingdom Metazoa; phylum Annelida; class Polychaeta; order Phyllodocida; family Polynoidae; genus Lepidonotus; species Lepidonotus clava. Next base: position 34,489,574 of record OW387144.1, on the reverse strand, counting down.
TCGATGCCAGCTCTGTCCTGTTTAGGTTTCTTAATTGATCTCTGATCGATTGGGCAGCGGGAAATGCCGATAGGATTAACATACAAATCAGTAAAAGCAAGCCAAGTGAGGGTAAAGACCGTTCTGATTAATGAATAGTTAAACCTCCCTGTGACCGCGCCATATGATTGGTCTGACGGCTGGCATACCGGCATGCAACGCGCGGGGTGGGGTACAAACCGGATGTGGCGGAGTCACGTGGTAGAAACAGCCTCCTGTTAGTCCTTCCACGACCTAGTTACCTCTTACATGTTACTAGTTCGAGTGACTAGCGGATTTGGATGTAACTACAGTCTATGGTACTGTTGGCAGGAGAGAGGGTGGTATAAAAAGAATATAAGGAAATACTAAGTGATTTTGTTGAATCGACCTTTTGCCTCTACTGACCTATTACAGGGGTGGGGGTGGGTTTATAGGAACACAGACATATTTGGATAAACAGTGACCCACATTTCTTTCAAAAGTATCCTAAAGTATTCACCTAATATTTAACTTGTTTTGTTATTGATTTTATCAACTGCTGTGTTTCGTTATTATGATGGCTAGATGTCCTCTAATCTTTAAGTGATAGCTTTCGTGATTTGACGTATATTTTTCCATCAACAGTTGCCTTTTATGATACGAATTCATTCAATCGATTTTGATATACTATGATCATAGATATACTCTTATATATGTCTATGCTATGATTAAACACCAGCTCTTGTCTGTTATCGTACAGGAAGGTATTTTTGTGTATCAAGACTTAACGTCAGTCCAAAAATAGCCTCGTGATACTGGTCTTTTAGAGCGATGTGTAAGCTCACTAAAATCAATACCACTTCGATGAAAGGTAACCTAGTGTATGGCTGTTGCGTTAATACGTTGTTACGTTTATCAATACTACCCTGTCATCACCCAGGGTTATAGTGAAGCCTTTTATTGGCGTCTATAGGTCTGCTGGTAAAGAAAGGACCGATTTTGTTTATGTGACCTCATTTTATAAAGAATCAAAGGGATCTGATAAAGAATCAAAGGGGGATCTAATTATAACACTATAAGTGCTTAAATGTAACAAAAGGACAAACTGGCACAATGAAAATATGTCTTGAAATTCTCAGATATAGATTAGATATTCACAGAAACTTACCATGACATGCCAATCAGCTTTTATTATAGGGCATAATACATTTTAATTTCATACTACTTTTGTTTGTCCTTTCTTGGTCAGCAGATCTATACCCTAGAGAACACTAGTTAGACGGGAGTGACTATACGCGCGACAGTCGCGCACATGGACGTCGCGTTTATAGAATTTCTTATACACGCGGACACAAAGTCCGCACATACACATAATAGATACATACGCGGACATTAGATAAAGTGGCGTGTACTGTATTTCAGAAATATTATATGTGAAGAAATTAGATATGACATAGAAAAAAAAGAAAAAGTGGGTTCGGGGGCTGAGCCCCCGATTTACAAATAATTTACTGATGAAAAGGGGAGGTACGTCCGCGTGTATAACCCTGCTTTTATACTTGACCGCAACGTCTGTGTATATAGGATAATCTATTTGCGCGGACTTTGAATCTGCGTATACAAGGAATTCTATCCACACGGCCATCTGCTACTATGTCCGCACGTATAACCCCATGCTAGTTAGACAGGGTGAGCAGAGACTGTATCTACCCTCGTTGTGGTATCCCTAGACGCCTGCACCTTTATTATTGTGTTCGTGATATGATTTTTAAAAACCTTATCTATTAAATAGGCCACCTGAATTGCTGAAGACTTGAAAGTCAACCTAACCTAATAATATCTGATAAGAAAGTCAGGTTGTCTATGGGGCATAGGAAGAAGTACACGCAGCGTGCAATTAAATCGATTTTAATATAAATACAAAGCCCAGTTAACCCGCCTTTATCTTCAAAAGAGACAGCATTTTTCACTCAGTGAACAGTCTCTAATGACTGGAAGCGGTTTCAAATATCAAAAAATGTGTATCAATAGACACTTCAAATGGAGACGTTGTGCATATACATTAATCTTTTTCTCAAAGGCTTTTATTTCAAGAAGCGCACCAGGCAGCTGAGAAAGGCAAACAGTACTTAGGGCGTGCAATAAAACAGAGTAAAGATAGACAGGGAACCAATGCCTGGAGATCTAACAGGCGTTCTATGTATGAACGACAAGATGCTGCATATAGAAATGCTGTTCCAAATTGACGAATTCGATACATTACAAAAGGAGATTATATAAAGCATCTGTCTTTGTGTGCATAAAGTGCATTAATGGCAATCCATATAAACGTTTAATTCAGGACTTTCTTTTCACTTGATTACCATCAATTGAGGCATAGGAAAATAAAAACTCACTTTATTCTACAAAGGGCAACGTCCTGATTTAGCTGGGTCAGCAAAACAAATGTCGTGAGAAGACGAGTCGTGAGACCTTTCCAGTTGATTAAAAACACGACAGTTCACAGTTTACAATCAGTAATAGCCAACATTACCGAATGTGTGCGATTTGGGACAATGTTCCAGCAGACTTGCAACAAATGGATGACATTCAAGTATTTAAGCGACGAACTTAGATACTCATGAATGGAAAACGTGAGCACCATATTGATGAACTCTTGGAAAGATCATTCATTCCAAGATGATGTTAGTTTCGATATTTACTGGTGTAACAAATGCAAAACAATAATTATCATTATTACCATCCTTAAATTGTACTAACCAATAATAAATGTAACTAAAAAATTTCTACTATCTGAAAAGTGTACGCGTTGGAAAACGAGATAGTTATGCTTGATAAAAAAAAACACTATTTCCACTTGTTCCTCCAAGAATGTTGGGATTAAAGAGATTGTATTGAAAACCCCATCTTATCCTGTCTAGATTACAATAAGAAGTACCCTTTTGAATTCAAAAGACTAACTGGTCATCTGACTGACATATTTCTAAGAGACTCATCATCCGTGCATGTCAATATAGGAACATGATGAATACCAAAATGATAATACTGATAGATAAAACTGATAGAAAACAAAATAACTTATATACTTTCTTGTACTTATGTGATTCGGTGTATATAGACCTAGGTATAGTATACTACTACATTATGGCTTCTGTTAATGGGAGGAGCGTGCGCCCCGGTTCTTTTAAGTGAGGTATGTCTCCCTCAGAGCAGAAGTCTAGGATAGCAGTCTGTAGGTTACCCTCTTTCTTTTCTTTTTCTTTTCATTTCACTTTCTATTCCTTTTCTTTTTCTTTTCCTTTTCTTTCTTTATCTTAATTTCTTTCCATTTTTTCTTTTTCTATATAGTTTTTCTTTATTCTTTTTGTTTTGGGTACGTGTGTGTGTATGCTAAATCTGACCGATTTTACCCAAGATTTCAAAAATCGCCTGTGAGATTAGATATAGTATATGGGCATGTTATAATTAGACATCTTTAAAGATGTCTTTCAATTCTCTTTTAAATGCATGGTATGTAGCATGTGTGCACGTGATCCTTGGCTATGGGCCTATTACATATTTCTGGTGTAAAGTGGTAAACCAATAAATTGCTTAGTAGAATACAGGCTTTATTCATTTTATGTTATATCTTGCCCCCCCCCCCCCCGCCCCCAGGTGTGCCTTTCCCACCTTTCATCAGGCCCCCCTCAGGTCGGTCTCCGGGTGAGGGGGATAACATTGTCAGGTCGCTGTGTACAATAGCTATCTGCACCCATTATCGCCCATATTGGCGGCCCTTATCAGTGGGGGCGGGTCGGGGGCGGTGTAACTCATTCTGCTGAGTCATCCCTACCCCCTACCCCCTCTGACCCACCCCATCCACCACCCTACCTGAGCCCAATGCAAACATAAGGCCCGCTCCGTATATTACAGTCAAATGAACCTTATCGGGGTTGCCATGGTATCGTGACAACGTTGTCAAGACGCCGGGGTCGCCCTTAGCAACCAGCGCCTCCAGGGCGGGCTAATCAGCTGGGTTCTCGATAAGGCCGCTAGGGGGACGCTGTAGGAGGCAATAACTCCCGGCGTCCTACCTAGGGGGCGCTCTGCCTGTGAGGCGCATGCGCGCGGGAGACGAATGCCTTTTGGCGGAGTAATCTATAGTAGTGGGTCGGGAGTGGGCAGTCGTTAAGGACCAGGCTCCGCGACAGAAATAAGTCCTTAAGGAAAACCGGGAGAGAGGCTGAGAGGGTTTAGTGTCCCGGGGGACGCCGGGAAGACGTCCTCAGCCTCCATTAGGGCCCGCTAGGAGGCGCCACCGTCGCCTTGGTGACACCGGTAGAGGTGCAAATCAGCGGCCAGGTGGTGGGGAGGGGTGTGGTGGGAGGGGGGGGGGCTATAGGGGGGCTGTATGCTCAAGGTGGGCATTCAGTTGTATACAGTGCTACCTCTAGCTGCCATAGGCTAAGGTTAGATCGGGTCTCCTCGTCCTCCCAAATCTCCAGTAGTAGCAGTGCATAGGAAACAGATAGTGATTATAATTTATATACTTAGGCCTATATATATGAAACTTCTGTCTGTTTTGTTCCTCCAAAGGAGGAAGGCTCCAATACAAATGCAATTTGTAAAGGTCGACACAAGTGGTATAGGTAGTAGTGTATGGAAAGTAGCGCCCTACCCGGGCATGCACTGAGGGCAACAGCAAGGGCTAGTACCCGTGCAAAGATGTTAATGGAAAACGATAACACCAAGCAAAAAAGTGTTTATGCTCTATTAGTGATATAATCGTGCTTAGTTCGTCCAACTTGAAATCAATGCGAGCATAATTTTAGTCAACCTTTATTACGAATACAACATACTATTACTTATTACTATTCCCATGTTATATGTTTTGTTATTATACATCCCAATATAATTATTTTGTTGAACGCCCACGCTAGCCAAGCCTTGTCTGCTTAACAACAAGCTGCATTCCCGACATGCATAGCGGTGACCGCCGTGACGTCATCAGATTCTGCGTACCCTGACAGCCCGACACTTAGCGGGGCGCCCCCTGACGGCCGGACCGGGCGACGTCTCCGGTGTCGTCTGCTTCCAGCGACATTTTGGCGGGAAAATGAGAAGAGGGCCTGAGTAACGGACGCCTCTGATTGGATGGCGCCGGTCACCTGTCTGTCGGCGGGAATGGCGGGTGGGGGTTTGAGGAATGAGCAGGGTTGTGCTTGGTAAGATTTTGAAGCATAATCCTATAGGCCTATGTATCTCGAAAAAGGAGGGTAACTCAGGGCAGAACGTTAGTGAAGGTTTTTGGAACTGAAAACGTCAAAATCAAGAATGCATGCAGAGCCTACCATGCAAGTTAAATTAATTAGGGATAGTGGCTAGTATCTAGGCAACAAGAAACAGCATTGGGAAATTTGATCCTCCTAAGTTCCCATATTGCTATTCTAGCTACATGTATGCTTATAAATATCTTGAATAACTTTTACAGTTATAGAAGCAAAATATTATGTTTAACTGTAATTGTCACCGAAATTCATTTATCTTTTGTACTTTTTCTCAAAAAATGAACTTGGCATCACTCTTTTGGAAGCTATTTTTCAATTATTGGAATTGGCATAAAACCGTATTTGCCTTATACCCCTTAACAAATCTCACCTTATTAGTTGTCTGGGTACATCAACCTTATGATAATAACATGGGAAAGTTATGAAAGTAAAATTAGAATGGCTGGCATCTTTTTTCTCTGAATACTGGTTGCCATAGTTACCATATGTTAAGATTTCAAGGCTACTTTTCCCATTTTCTTTCTGTTCTGGTAAAATATCCTTTTGACACGATTGTTGTTAAGAAACACGTTCAACACATTACCAGATACATTTGCATGCTACCAGCCATCGGTAGTGGTTGTCATTAAACAGCAAGGCCTCACAAATGGGCCCACGAGTCGTCACCTTGGTTGTCCGACCGAACCACTATTCCCTGTAGTTGTTCAGTTTCTCCCCATGGACGGCTTCAGTGTACTCCCCCCTGGAGGAGGTGTAAGCCGCTTGCCCCCTAAGCCCCTCCAGCAGCTGTATAGACGTCCGCGTCTCCGTGTAAGTATGATGTTTAGGGCTCCGTCTAATATCAGCCGCTTTCTATTGGGAAACAGGTTCAATGGGGATAAGGGACGGATTGTTCGCTTTTGCACATATAATATCAGATATAATCCAGGCAAGCATGCAATGTTATTGTAACCTTGGAGTAATAATCTGTTAGGTTCTGTTTTGGTTATTCTTATGTTACTTTGATGGCACCAAATAACCTATCACCGAGACGTTGCGACTGCGTTGTGATGTCATTGTAACATTTCATATTGGTAAGGGCGCAACTTCACTAAAATGTAATGTTATTATGTTTTAGTGAGTCTCAAACTCACATGACATAATTAAGAAAATTTAGAAAAGTAATAGACTGACCAAAACAGTATAATCACAGAACATGCCTGATACATCGTGGCTGTCCTCTTAAGTGCAATCTCCGACATCTAAGTTCATCATCAGACGTCCCACAAACTGACCGAGAACTCCTCTGGTGCAAGTCATCTTACTTTCTCTAAAGGCTAGACGATATTTACAATAATAAATATTTTTGTAAATTGAGGGTATCAGTCGATATAAACGGGTGCTTAATTTTTTTATTGTCACACCAGTTGTTGGTTTATTCAATGCTTGGATGTCCCATTGCATATTATGAGAGTGCATAATTTCATGTATCTCTTTTAAGTAAAACAATTATGATAATGCACTTCTGGTATTCCTATTTTACCTCAAAGATAATTCTATAATTCATAAGATCTCATTCTGCTTTGAATTTTGAAGCACAACGTTGAAACTATAAGTGATATAGATTTGATGATATTCATTTTAAGTAAATACCCCTAATATTTTTCGTTTGTAAGTAGAAAATGGTCCGGAACTTTTTCCCTGTCAGAAAACATTGTTCAAATGTCAGATGACAAGCGATTTTCTTCCGCTAAGCACACCAGCTCTCATTCTTTGTTATTCACGCTCGGTATTCCACATATGGACGCGCTCCTTCAAACCGTGAAGCATTCTGGGTACTGCACAGGAACCGGAACTCAGCGCCTCCAGTCGATACCCAGCATGCCTTACGCGGCGCTGGCCTGGTTCCCGGCGAGTTGTGGTATTGGCACAGCTTCTATTCAGCCAGGTACAAGCGGCGTGAAGTCTGTTACGACTTGTCAACTCACATCTCCATTACGCGGCGAAAAGTGCGCTAATTGAACAGGTAATCAATGGTCATAAAACCGTAATGCGCATGCTCAACCACCAGGTGCGCATGTGTGGGAATCAGTCAGTGGAGGGGTTGGACGGAGGGCTATTAGAGGTGTTGGACGGGAGGGGCGGTAAGTATTGGGGGTCTGGGGTCTGATATAGACTGTTTTCAGACTTTGTGAAGGATTGAGTACAGAAAAGGGGAAAAAAGTGTTGTCAGCTTGAATTGGCAACGGTCGAGTTAATGTCAAACGTGACGTGTCGGTTATTAACATACAGGGGGAAGCCAGGAGAGCTGTTATGGCCAACACGTCGAAGATCATTTTAAACATAAATAACAATAAGATTACAAAATAGTATGTCGGTTCTGATTATGTATGGTGTCTGTGACCTTCTCGTGATAATGGCGTCACATGATAACATGTTAGAGCCATCAAATCTCGTACAAAGCATTGAAAATTGAATCTTTACACCGTCCCACGTCTCAAATGGGCCGTCCATAAATGACGTCATGATATTTTTGACCTTTTTTGAGCCCCTTCCTCCACTTGTCATGTTTTGTCATGTGGTCCTTGACCCCCCTCTAGAAATGATGTCATATCAAGTGGACCCCCTACCCTCCAATCAGAGAAAAAGTATAAAAAAGATTTTTTGTTAGAAACATGGCCGTCCCATAGAAAAATCTTTGATTTTAACTGAAAATTGAAAAATCAGCCTTCAATATCCCAACCTAACCTAAAATTATTGTCTCTGAATTCTTGAAATTGAAATTTTTCCGCAACATGATGTCATGCACCACATGATCCCCCCTTCCCCCCATGTCAAGTTTGGTCATGGAGACATAAACCACTCCCCCCACCTACTGCATGACGTCATTTATGGACTGCCCGAAAAAGTTAACTCGGATTGTTCATAGAAAAAAGGTTCCTGCAGCTTCCGTCACTTTTTATATACTACTTGCAATCCATATAGCAATGTATTCAGAGTTCATTGAAATGGTAAAAGAGGGAATTTTACGACCTTACAACAGATCTCTTAGAGTTTGAAACGCCCTTTCGTCTTTCCATGTGGCCTTTTTGAGCACCTGCATCTATAATTCTTTATATGGGTGTTGGCTTTAACAAAACTGGAGCATCATTTTGAGATATGTCTATTTGATTCAGAAATACGCATGTTTCTGTCCTACCTTACTTCTCCGGGAGAGAACACTAGTTTATCCAAAGACACTCACCTGCAAATACAAAAAGAACAAGGAATATAATCAAACACGAGTCTTTTTTAGCTTTAAAGTACTAACAGATGAAATGTATTTATTAACATCAGCCTGCCTGTAAAACATACGATTAAATGGGCTTGATTGGGTTATCATAATACTATAAACAGGCTCTCGGATACAGACAAAGACAAAGATGACATGTTCAGAATATAATAGTCATAAACATTGATCATTATAGCCGATGTTGTAGGCTCTAATCTCAGATATATGACAGGCTAATAATTCTGACGGTCATGTTGATAATTGTTATTATCGTTTATAAATACCTTTGTACCTATACGGAGATCATTCTTGTATGAGTGAGTATGATCAATAAAAGAAGAAAAAGAAAATCCAATGAGAAGTGGGGTAGTGTGTTTGGGACCGCACAGTTTGACTGAGGTTTGCGGGTGGGGGGTGATTAGTGTTGGCCAGTTCACAGCCTTAGGTACAAGCATCGACTGGTTTATAGATGGTGCGTTCAACAACCGGAAGGCGAACCCCCGCCCCCGGCGTTTCAGAAAGACGTCCTACCTATTAGGCCACCACTGGTGTGACCATGTGGAGGGGCCCAAGTATGGGTAAAGGAGGAATTTTCACTGGTTGCTGTGTTCCCCCTACATTTCCTAGTGATAAGTAAGAGTTGATATATCGGTATTTATCTCAACTGGCAATCTGGCTCTGGCTCTGACTACTCTCTGTCCAATGGTAGCCAGTATTGAACAGGTTGGGTTGGTTGAAGATTGGAAGCGATGCTGTTTTAGAATAAGGAAGGTAATCAACGAACCTGCATGTGTCTGATACATTTCAAAGATGTGTAAGCATTACTAATATCATCAGATTGAAATAGAAATAACGGATGGACATAATTAGACAACTCTAATTGTAACATACGAACCATCCGTGTTCGGATTTTTAAAAAAAAGTAAAAGCAATGGATAAATGTAATAATAGGATAATTGGATAACAATAATTGTAACACTTAAGTCATCCATGTTTTGATTAAAAAGTCAAACTCAACTTCGAGTCGGAACCAATGAATCATAACTTCAACTCAAATCGTGACTTCTAACGTATAGCTCAGCATCCACAAGCACGTTTCAGATAACTCAACCTCGTGCAGATGTGTCTCACGAGAGAGTTAGTTTTTATTCCGGAGTTTCTTCCAGAAGGTATGATTATGGATGATTCTCCCCGGGTTGGTACCGTCGGTTAAGTTTTTCTACCAACTACGTGCTATGCTATCTGAATGTTGGACTGAATCAGCACGTATGGAGTGTCCGGACTGCATAGTACAGCACGTACAATGCCAAACAAATTGTAGAATCATGGTTGTTACGGAGTTTACTTCTTTTATAATGAAAACGGCCGACAAGTCATCAAACATAACGTGTGGGAGTTGGACTCATCATTGGTGAGGCTATTCTGGTTTAAAATGTGCCCATGCCATTATTTGAAGTATACGGTTTCATCAGTTGTCTCAAGTAGATTGTTCATAACTTGAGAAAAACGTCCTTTTGTAATAGATCCTCCCTTCATCTGCTGACGTAGCAGTTCATGTTTTTGATACTCAGATGAAAACGTCCATAGACTGTTCCAACATACATCAACGTTACACCAAGATATCATAGAAATGCCTCTAATCTCGGTGATTTTTAACTTAAAGAGACTATATGAACGCGCTGTACTAGTTGCTTAGATCTTAGATATTTTAGACTTCATTTCCTCTATGTTTGGTGTGAAATTTTAAAGGGAGCCAAAAGCAATACAAATTCGAATGACTATTGAAATAGATTATATGGCTGTAACTAAGGTCTATAGTGAAATATGGGCCATGAAAAACAGTTAAACCTTCATGAAAATCATTCAAACTTGTTCCTGTCTAATTTTAGTGCCCCAACAAAATAGGTTTGTCTACAAACATTGCTGTCTATAAAAGCAGAAACTTCATGTTTTCTGGTATTCAAGTGAAGTGAAAGTTGTTTTTCATCGTTCATACTATGCAAATAACTAAAGTTAGACTCATAGAAAGTATATTGGAATTTACGTAAGTTTTGTCAAAATTAAACAGAACGTTGATTTAGGCTCCCTTTAAAGGCCCAAAAACATGCCACATGGATTTTTTTCTCTTTTTTATATCTGATCAAACATAAACTACATAGCATACTTCCTTGGTAGCATACACTTATTTTCATATATTACTCTTTGTGAAAAAAAAGTTAAGATCGTGATATTCAGACGACACAGGAATCGGGAGGTGAGCGTGGTATGTCAGGTAACATCGTTGGTACAGAGGGCTTATCAACATACTGGAGTAAACCAACATATTTACTTGTGATTCTACCCTCCAGTTCCATAACATACACGAGAGCAGTTATACATCGCACACAAACTGTTTTGATAAGCTTGAGAAACATGTTTATTGATTTCATGATCACATAATAATGGTATTGCACCGAAGCATGATTGACGTCCACCACGGCAATAATGGACGTCTATCACAACAGAGGCCCTCCCCTCCCTTCCCAGAATCCATCTGAATGAGGTCTCTATCGTGACCGTCGGTGAATGGTCGACGGTGACCCACCATGACCTCGTGAATAAAGAGTTGTTAAATATTCACAGAGCCAGCTTTATTGGGCCTTCTCCTGTCACAAACTGCCCCCACTGACGTCAGATCAATTTAGGAGGCGGCGGCAGTGTTGATTTGCTCATTCCCGTGCGTTTCTACGTCTAACTGTAACACGAGCGATCTTTCAGAGCGAGCGAATGCAGGCTTATTATATTAGAAGTGCAGGATCCATAAAATCTACAACATTAATGGCATTGTTAGTATTGTACTTCCGTCATAGAAAATATGTGTACTTTAATCATTTCTAAAGATCGTCGGATACAATATTTGATAATAGATGTATCTTATAGAGATCCTACATTCAACCGTACAGGTAGTCTCCAGATTTAGAATGAAGTTGATATGAAGGTGTGTTTGATGTTATATGATTCCTCTTGATGGAAACAAAGTGCGACAGTGTTGGCTACTACTGTTCAAATGAATTCTTCAAAGTTTTAAGTTGTGACATTTGACAATAAAAGGCATCCTTTAAGCATGCTGCACCATTAGATATTTTGGTACCCAAAGAATATGATTATTCTTCTGTAACAAAATTAGAATTAATACCACTCTGAATACCAACGGTGAAAAGGTTAACGATCTTGAGAACGAATGAATATTGTTTTGGATCATCTGAATACTTTCAATAAATATCAAATATCAGTCACATCCTTGTACCAATGCCCCGTACCTATTGGGGGGGTGAATGGGGTGGCGCGCCATCCCCCGCCCACACACGCACACACACAGAAAAATTTGCATAAAGTCCCACCTTTCTCCCAGAAATTCAAGGAAAAATCGCAAATATCTCAAGAAAATGTTAAAAGATTCAACTTGTGAACCTCGCCACCACCCTTGTTATGTTGAAGTTGTGGTAATTATGAGCAAAAGTTCCACTCAAAGAACCTCGCCAACCCCCTCGCCCCACACGGCAGAACCTGTGTACGGGCCTGAATATTATATTTGGTTGCAACCTGCCACGGCAGCCTGCGACCTACGCCAGCTGAATTGTGACTCCCTTATAAAGGCGCGGAAGGGGACCCATTGGCAATGCGACCAATATTATAATTATTCTAGTCGAATTAGGGGTATTGTCCATGGCCATCATCTAACATTGTCAGAGCTTTTGATCGTCTTTTGGTACTTAGCTGTTCTCTGGCTACAATGTTTACTGGTCGCGAGAGTCAACCAGAATTGTAGTTGAGCCAATGGTTTGATGTATTGCTCTAAGGGTCCAGTTATGGTTCAAGTAGGGGTCGTCCCCCCCCCCCCGTGCCACCCCCCCTCCTGCCAATGTTACACCCCACGTGGGCGTCCTTACGTAGCCCTGTCCACCCTCCCCATTTAGACCCGACTGTTATGAAACATCTGACCAGTAATGCCCACCCCAAGGGCAAGCCTATTAATGGCATTAATTTTCACGCACAGAAATATTTAAATTTGCAAATCGCACTTAGCTGAATAATTGACTGCTGAGTGATTCACTTGACCTGTCTGTCAAAGGATGGCCGCTGACATGATTATCTTCGGATAATCTTATTTTTCACCTAATTTGTGGGGTCTAAGAGGAGTGGTGGAATATTTCGTGGGCGGATATTCCCGCGTTTCGCATTAAGTGGGTACCCTCCGGCTATTCTATTCTATTTATGTATGTACAAACTGACCTATACACTGTGGCCCAGCCGATAGTCCCTCCAACCCCCTCCCCCATATTCCCCAGTGACCATAGGACAGGGGTAGGCCGCCCAATAGCACTTAGATTGACGTAACCAGGCTTTCAGAGCCTACCCCAGAACGATGACGTCACACGCAGCGAGGCATTGTGGGATAGGGGGACTATTTTGTCGCTGGTGCCCACGTGCAACAAGAGCTGGTAGTGGTGTGGTCGGCCTGCTAATGTGGGCGTATTGTTTCAGCCCAGCAGGCCTGTGCCTCGGTCATACTCCGCCCGAGGGGCCAGCAGCAGGGGAGAAAGGGACATATTCATATTCCGCACTGTTTCTGAATGTACTCGTAATTAACAATGCACAGTGTTAATTCCACCAGCAGCGCCACCTGCATTAGGGGGCATTAACTACAAATCAACCATGGGAACTGTGTTGTCAACAACGTGAAAAGGGCTATAGCGGGCGGGGGACACAGGGTCAAGGGGGTTGGTTATGGGCCTCCTCGGCCGGCTCAATAGAGCCTTTTGTGAGGGCCGCCAGCGCTACATTAGGATCCATTTGACTCCTGGTGACGAGGGTAATTCTGGTATTGGAATGCAGATCAAAAGATAGCCATACACTGAATGCGGTACACGTTTTCCGACAGAGTGTTATGAGAACAATATTTAACATACAGGCCTGGAGCCAAACTTTGCCACAGCGTAATGAGGGGCCGAATAATTAATGAAGAGACTTGAGGGTATTGTATTCCTAATGAAACTGTTTCAAGAGAGGGTAGATATTATACTATTTGATACCTATAATGGCACATTACATTACGAAATGATGAACGACAATGTATGATGTAAAAAGAGTAATATTGATTTTGAACTATGTTTCCGTATTACTTCTAGTGTTTGTGATTAAGGATGTTTTTGTCTCCCAGCTATTCTTATTCTATTCTGATCAAGCTGCCACATTGTTTGATGGTAAAGTGTTCAAATACTCTTGCAGCATGATCTAAGTCTCATAATGTGTTTAATATATATATATATGTATATATATATATATATATATGTATATATACGCGGTTGCATCAACATAATCCACTCTTAATGGCCATACCCACTAGGCAATTATGCCTGAGTCAGCCGATAGGACAGCGCAAAAATCGGCAAAAATTCAGATCAAACCTGCAGATTCTGTTATACCATACTAACAGGCAAGCTTAAGAATCGGTCGATTTTAGCGCCAATGAGTTTGCCGACTGTGGCAAAATCGCCTAGTGGGTATGGGGTTTTAACGTGACAAAATCACCTCAATTGACTGAAATGCGACAGCGTTATGGTGATATGAGAAGTATAGCAAAATGGGAATTCAATGCGTGTCGCACGTATTCACGCGACATCAGACGAAAGGCAGTTAACTATCATTGTATGATAGTAACTTCATTCTATATTGGGGAATTTCCCCGTTTTTATGTATGGGAAAATAAATAATAAATAATGTTTTTAACTATCATTGTATGCATGGGAATATCGCGTACATTTATTGTTGTTACTGTGTACGGGACCAGTAAGTAGTATATCGAAATTGGAATTTGCCACCTGCAATAAAATTAGTTCCTGCCGATTTCGTACCTTGTCGCCAAAATGCTTTCACGATAATATTATTGCTTGTAACTAACAAATTGCAAACACATATGCAAGTGACATTGTGAAGCAATCTTCACATTTATACATTCTTCATAGTTCAAGCTAAAGTTCCGTTCTGCTTGCCTACAGATATATGGCGTCATATATGTAGTGCATGGAAAGATTGCTTTGATTATTGTAATATATATATATATGTATAGTTTATCTTGTGATGTCTATATCGTGTACACACAGTCTCTAATATGAACGACATCTCGAATATAGCCGGTTTGAGAGAGGTGCACAAATAGCTTGGTGGAAAATTACGAGTTCCAGATAGCCATATCATCTAACCTTTCAACTTAAGGGCCTTCCGTTAAGGACGTACGGGGAGAGGGGTCTTAAACCACGTGCGCATGTCCTGTTCATTTCCTACGAGTATTTAAGCCCAAGGGATAGTAGAGGGGCGGGGGGTCTCAAATCTTTTAAAATGTGATACGTACTTAATGGCAGGCTCCTTTCCTGCTTTTGTTGTTGTTGTTGTTGTTTCTTTTTGTGTTTTTTTTTCATTTGTTACAGATTTATATGACAATCCTTTGTTTTCTTATGTGTGCACTTTTTACCGCCCGACATTCTTATGTCAACATCGATGAGGTTTTTATCATACAAAAAGCACAAAGCCAACGACACTGTTTTGTTATATAGACATCATGTGGCGCTGGGGCACAGGTGGGAAGTAATCAAAGCACAACCACGTCTGGTGTGTCCCTCAGTATGTGGTACCTTTATACCGAAACGTCCTATTGTAGACAAGGGGGGTAGAGGTCTGTTAAGCCCCATACCCACTAGGCGATTTTACCGGCGACTGGAGATGGGCAACAGCAGAATCACTGGTAAATTCATCACCAAATCAGATCACCTGTTAGATTTAATGTTCAAACGTCACATGCTAACAGGTGATCTGATTTGGTGATGATTTTATCAGTGATTCTGCTGTTGCCCATCTCCAGTCGCCGGTAAAATCGCCTAGTGGGTATGGGGCTTAGGTACATGTGACACCAGATGAGACACTCATGTGTTTGTCTTTGTATTGAGATTGTTTTTTATTTTTGTACCAAGCATCTCACTCTATAGAACAACTCGAGGTAAAATACTCGAACGGTGCAGCATTGGCGTAGCTACTATGGCACAACAGCATAGGTGCGTACACTCATTTCCAAAAATATAATCATATTGTAGTCAGAGCCCCCTGATTCCTCTCTGGATTTGCACCTTACTACTGCGAATTCCTTAAATTAGGGGCCTTTCATCAAGTTCATAATATTAGGTTCATTACAAAATCTTCATACCTCATCCTTTTCTCTACTTAGGTTAAAGTATACGTATTTTACAATAGTATACACATATTTTGAGACATTGTTTTATATATAGGTGGAATTGCCTTTAATTAATTAATTATGTATATATATATATATATTATATATATATAAAGGTTATGTTTTGTTGTATCCCTATACCTGTACGGAAGACCACATGTGTGTGAGTATGGTTCAATAAATACAAATAAATATGTACCACATGGACGACTCGAAACTTTAGCCAATAGGTCTTACGCCTATTTCGTCTTTGAACGTCATAGAAACAATTTCAATGCAATCGGATTGACATCTAAAAATACATGGATGCTTAAATGCTCCGAACAGTCACAGATATTAACTATCCGATAGCATGTGACTTGGATGCGCGGCCAGGATGCGCATAAACAAGTGAGAGGGTTCCTTTAATACCCTTCAGTATAAATACAATGTGACTTCATTCTGTATGATGTCATGGCATAGTGTCTTTGCTGTACAAAGGCCCCCTTAGAAAGTAGAATTGACCTAGATTGCACAGTCAATTATGTTATGGAGTTGGAAGCCTAACCACTAATCTAATTGTCATTATAACACTCTTATTAGTTTATTAAATTTGGCAAAAGGCTGGCAATAGTGGAAGTGATCTTGATTCTGTAAACGCATACCAGGGGAATAATCTTCCATTTCCTAAATTAAGTCAAAGAAAAAGAACACTTTGGGGGATTTCAATCTAAAGTCGGAATTGTTCAGAAAAAGAACTACTATGTAGTGTGCCTCCCCGTAGGCCTAGACAGTTCATAATACATCTTGATCAAGATAGATGACAGTAGAGTCCATGAAAGAATATTTAAAGTCCCTGACTTTTCGTCTGAGGTTGAAGAAGCATAAAATGAAGAGGACAAGACGCATTTACAAACTTTTACATTTATGTATATCCTTGTATCCCATATATGTGCATTTATCTCATACTATAACACATAATAATTAAACGATATACATTGAGTGAAAAGAGGAAGTCACAAAATATAACTCACAGAGGTATTGTAGCTGGTCTATGGGAGGTAGGCTAAGGGCATTGTGTGCCTTAAGCCTTTTTTCCACCTGCCGATTTAGATGCTGGCGATTTTGCATCTTTTCATTTTCGCTGTTAATATGGCACGACACAATGCATCCCCAATACTAGTCAAAGGGCAATTCTGAAACCTTTCTTTTGATATATGACATGCATGTCTATATTCAATTTAAATTCCCACTGCCGTTTTCTTTTTGTAATAAGGAGAACTACTTTTCTGGGCCACTGGGTACCAGCGGTTGGTTATAAGTGTAGCACACCAGGAACATTCTTGTCCGCTGGTGCCCGGCATGTACATCAATAACCTGAGGCTGGTACCCAGTGGCCCAGAAAAGTCGTTTTTCTCCTATATATGTATGCAAAAGTCGCCATGTTGAATATCAGCTGTATGTGAGGAGAAGTAGGGAACACGGCGGCTGGTGTATGGAGGGGGCAGGGATCGGTGTGATCGTGTTTATCATTAGCTGAGTAAACTGTATTCAATCAACCCCCGGCACTGCCCCACCGGCGCACTGCGCATGCGCACGCTAATTAAAAGGCCGACATGTTTGTTGGGATCACGTCCGCTACAGAGCCTGGAGCCCTCATCAGACTGTAGGACGATTGTTGTCTGCCGCGGACAGCGGGGATTGGGTGAAAAGGGCGGAAAAGGCGGGTAGGAGGAGATGGAGGCGGGAAATTGGGTGAGAGGAGCAAGGAGGAAAGAACTAGTATATCTTTGAGGGGAGTAGGAAGGTGGATTTGTAGTCCGGGGTGAAGTAGGGCAAAGAGAGTTTGGTAGGAAGCAGACTAAAGGGACGTAAGGGAATTAAAGGAGACAGGAAAAGGAGAGGAGACTTTTAGTCAAATGCAGGGACGGATGGCTGGGGCGCATGTCCCCCTGATTTTGGCTAAATTTAGATTTTTTAATGTTAAATTCTTGACCCTCATCAGCCGGAGGACGATTGTCGACTGCCGCGGAGAGCAGGGATTGGGTGAAAAGGGCGGGAAAGGCGGTGAATGTCGTTTGCTGCGGAGAAAAGCACGGAAAGCAGGTAGGAGGAGATGGAGGCGGGAGATTGGGTGGGGTGGATTTGTAGTCCGGGGGAAGGTAGGGGAAAGAGAGTTTGGAAAGTAGCCGACGAAAGGGATGTAAGGGAATTAAAAGAGACATTTTTGCTATGTTTAGGCCTATGTCCGCAATACAGAGCCCGCATCCCTCGTCAGGCCGGAGGACGAATGTCATCTGCCGCGGAGAGCGGGGATTGGGTGAAAAGGGCGGGAAAGGCGGTGAATGTCGTCTGCTGTGGAGAAAAGTGTGGGAAAGGCGGGTATTAGGAAATGGAGACGGGAGATTGAGTGAGGGGTAGGTAGATTTGTAGTCCAGGGGAAAGTAGGGAAGAGAGAGTTTGGTAGGAAGCAGACAAAAGGGATGTAAGGGAATTAAAGGAAACATGGAGAGGAGAGGAGACTTGTAGTTGAATGCAGGGACGGATTTAGAGGGAGGCGCCTGGGGCGCGTGTCCCCCTAATTTTGGCTAAATTTAGATTTTTTTAATGTAAAATTCTTGACACTCATCAGGCCGGAGGACCATTGTCGTCTGCTGCGTAGAGTGGGGGATTGGGTGAAAAGGGTGGGAAAGGCAGCGAGTGTCGTCTGCTCCAGAGAAAAGCGCAGGAAAGGGGGGTATGAGAAGATGGAGGCAGGAGATTGAGTGAGAGGAGCAAGGAGAAACGAACTAGTATATCTTTAAGAGGAGTAGGTAGGTGGATTTGTAGTCCGGAGGAAAGTAGGGGAAAGAGAGTTTGGTAGGAAACAGACAAAACGGAAGTAAGGGAATTAAAAGAGACATTTTTGCTATGTTTATGTCTGCAATACAGAGCTGGCAGCCCTCGTCAGGCCGTAGGATGATTGTCCTCTGCCGTGGAGAGCGGGGATTGGGTGAAAAGGGTGGGAAAGGCAGCGAGTGTCGTCTGCTGCGGAGAAAAGTGCGGGAAAGGCGGGTAGGAGGAGATGGAGGCGGGAGATTGGATGAGGGGAGCAAGGAGGAAAGAACTAGTATATCTTTGAGTGGAGTAGGAAGGTGGATTTGTAGTTCGGGGGAAAGTAGGGGAAAGAGAGTTTGGTAGGTAGCAGACGAAAGGGACGTAAGGGAGTTAAAGGAGACAGGAAGGGGAGCGGAGACTAAAGTCGATTGGATGCTGAGGGAACAGTACTAAGATTAAGAAACCCTGCGCCGAAGTCTGTTACATTGAGACCAGCTCTCCCAGTCAAGGATGTGACGTAGAACGTTACTACAACGTTGCAAAATATTAAAGAACGTTATCAGAACGTCAAGTGCTGAATGTCATTGTTTAGAGTATTAATGTTTCAAAGTATGTGTCAGGAAACGTTAGGATGTTCATAAACGAAATGCCTCAATGTGAGTGAGAAAAGGGGGTATTTCGGGACCAAAGTTCCCAAAATATTAAATTAGTTTTACAATGTTAATGACTAACCACATAGAATATACGAATGAATGCAAAACAATCGGTTTATCAATATGCATTATCCTGGTGGTAATTTTAAATCAGGAAAGGAAAAAACATAAAGGAAGGAAAATATACAGGAGGAGGCGCACGGAATAA
Source organism: Lepidonotus clava (assembly GCA_936440205.1). Classification (NCBI taxonomy): domain Eukaryota; kingdom Metazoa; phylum Annelida; class Polychaeta; order Phyllodocida; family Polynoidae; genus Lepidonotus; species Lepidonotus clava. Next base: position 34,470,136 of record OW387144.1, on the reverse strand, counting down.
ATGGTGTACGAAGAGGGTGTGTCTGATAGAGACTTCAAGATGCCGAGATCACGGCGGATAGATACCTTATCAGACAGCGCAGAATAAAGAAAGGGTTGTTTCGGGGGGGGGGGGGGGGGCCGCGGGGGGGACGCCGGTGTTAAAGGGGACGCTGGGTCCTTACGAGATGAGCAACAGCAGGACCAGAAGGCAGATGTAGGCGGATACCAGCGGCCGGCTGTGGTCTGAATCCTACAAACCCCTTCATCCCGCCGGGTACCAGCGGCTGGAGGGACGCTGGAGGGACGCCCGTCCCGGCGTCTCCGACCCAATACTGTTTCCCTCCCTTCAGGATCAATGGGGATCAGACAATGGATCCGACTGGATCTCCAGACACAATCCGGAACGCTGGGGTGGCGTTCGTCATCCCGCCCTGCGTTCGGCCGACGCCGGTCTCAGACGCCATCCCCCCCTGGGCGGCGTCGATACAACATTGACGACTCCCGCCCAAAACTAACTCCGGGTCGGCCAAATGTGCATCGAATGTCTGACAGTTTTGCTCCTAACTCTCTTAATTTCGCTGGGATTTTAATGAAACTCGGCCGGTATATTCTCCAGATGCCCCCTCACAGACGCTCTTCAAATGATCGGCTGTGAAATTAGCGTCGATGTTGCTATGGCAACTGGAATTATTTGGGCGGGAAATGAATCGATCTACTTGGGGAATAGAATACAGAGCGCCCCGAGGAATTGAATGCTTAGGACGGCGATATTGCGCCTTAGGGCAGACAGCGGGGAACGTGAGCGAATCAATTGCATTTGACAATCTCTTTATGATAAAATTCCGTCCTAATGATTGGTCCATATTGATAAGACTGGATATATGTGGAGTGACTTGGGCGGGGGAAGTGACAAGAAATGGCCTGGCAGCAGACGACTTCGATCACACAGTCGAACGCTCTGTTTCCCGCGCGTTCTTTATGCGCTGTTAATCGCTATCGATCCTTTCTCTATGGAAACTGATCTTGTTCTTTATGGACATTGATTAAAGGTTAGATAATGTAGATGAAAAGCACGACGGATAAGTAAATTAATATCTAAAAAACGCCAATTAGTAAAGATAATCCCATCCACTCATAACAACACGCAATAAAAGTACAATAAAATCAGCCACAATGCACCAGTAAAGCCTACAAGTTTTGTCGGAACAAAAATCAGATCAACATAAAAGAAAAATCCGTGTTAAATCAAGGACGGTTTAAGAAGCTGGGGCTTTTCCGTCCGCAAGTTATTACAGTGGTAAATCCCCGGAACCAAGTAACAAAAAGGGAGAAGAATAAGAAGAGAGGAGGAGCAGAGGGAGAAAAACCAACGGCCGCACTTTGAGTTCAATTAGAGAAACAACGGGTTAAATGAAGCGTGACTAATCATCAAACAGCAGAGGGCGCCCCAAACAGATTGTCCCAAGTCTTCTGCACTTATTACACTATGGACCAATCCCTGTTCGCTATGATCCCGACTTACCCTAAGTCGGTCTAATCGTACGTTTGATCTTAGGGTCCTTACTCTGACATCAAAGACTGCTATGTTGATCGGCCGGACCGCGAAGGGCAATTATCTGGGCCGAGGAGAGTGCAAGTGCTCGATGTCTTTTGATTAAAGATAGTTTGGTTAGTTAGTGCGCCCCTCCCGTCTGTAGTGGGGTGATTATGTGGCAGGTACTTAGTCTAGGAGGATGTGTGATTCGGGCCGTAAACGGAACGACACAAAGGCAGCTGCTCGTTTCGTTTGGGTTGTCTTCGATTTGTGACTTTACCTTATCACTCAGGCGCTTGTTGGGGCCTACTCCATGTTTGATTAAGACACTCAGAGTATTTGCTCTATTGTGTTGTTCGCTGTTTCTACCCTTTCTGTAGTCTAGAAAATGTGTGTCTTATTCATTCATATTAAGAGACTATCGTGAACTTGAATAAAACAAATAAATTATTATGTATAATGAACTTGAACAGTACAATAAAGTACTGGATATATGTAAACTGTTATGTTATCTTACCGCTGTTATCAAAAACTAATCTCAAAACCAAGGGCAACCCTGATGTTAAGTAAGTTTCCAAAGATCATTCTCAGTACATGTATTCCCCGTCTTCCACACCCTCTTTACCCATGCACATTTTGTCTCACATTCACAAGACATTTTAACAAGACTAACCAGTCCTTTGTCAGTAAACTGTCAATGTTGCACACCATTCAAATCGCTCAATATTACATTGAACTGTAATGTGAACTGTATACTAAATTATAAACCTATACAACGTCTGATTCGCGTTTATTTATAAACATACATTAAAGACATAATATGTTATGTACATGTATGTATGTATGTATGTATGTATGTATTATACATACATACATACATACATACATACATACATACATACATACATACATACATACATACATACATAAATACATACATACATACATACATACACACACACACACACACACACACACACATACAAACAAACAAACAAACAAACAACCGTACAACCCCCGGGTACAACCATACAAACATCCATACATACATACATCCACAGGTCTATCGAACCGCCAAGGTAATTCTAGTTGATATTCCAACCCCAATCACTCCTACCTCTACTGCCCTGTACCCATGTCCAGTCTACTACCCCCCCCCCCCCCCCCCACCCCCTCCCCGAGTCAGCGGCCTCAGTTCTCAGTGGGCCACAAAGGACTTGAAACGCTCGTAGCGTCACCTTTCGGTCAATCGATCACCACTCAGCTCAGGAGAACACTCAAGTGGGGTTAGCAGGGGGTGGGAGGGGGCAGTAGGGGGTGGGAGGGGGCAGTGTTGTGCTTGGGGGTGGGGAGGTGGGGAAGTGAGTGGGAGGGGGCTGTAGTAAGGCAGGGAGTAGGGGGAAAGGGTTTGGGTGGGAGGGGGGTCAGTGTTAAAGGTTGTATTCCACTATGCGGCAGACCAAACTGTCTAAGATTGTGAGGTTTTAGGGCTAAAGATCGCGAGTGCGTCCGTTTCAGGTAGGAAAGATCATCAGTAGGTGCTCCTGATAGTTATGAACATGTTGGTAACTAGTGGCAGGAATGCTACCAATCTTTGGTTCCTTATTTTTGAGATGCCAAAGATCGGGAACCTTTACATGAATATTCCACTTCACGATGTCTGTTATGTACTCCAAAAATCGGGAATACTGCCCGATCTTTGGAATTTTTATCAAACATCGGCAGAATTTCCATAGATATTGTGCCAAACATCGAACAGTGGAATACACACCCATCTCCAATGTAATACTCCTGAAAACCAGGGGAAACCCTGATGGATAATATGAAATAAAAATTAAAAATTTTGTTTTCGCTGATATGTCAGATATAAATTATACTCTATTTGCTATTGATTAGAGCAGTAAGTCACCCCACAAGTCGTCCCATAGGTCATCACCTTGGTCGGCTGACTAAACCACTACTCGCCACAGTTATTCATGGTAGGAAACACAGCTGTATGGAGGGGGTTAGTGTTGTTGCACGGGGATGGGGGTGGGTGGAGGGGTTCAATGTTGAGGCTGGGGGCTAGTGGAGGGGTTGGGAGAGGGGGTCAGTGTTTTTGCAGGGGGCTATTCACGGCGGAAAGGGGATGGGAGGTAGGGGGTAGGGGGCTAGGTGGGAGCGGGGGTCAGGAGGATGATATGGGAAGGGATTTTACAGCCCCCAGAAAAACTAGGATACACTGACAGCCCCCCTTTTTCAGCATGCCTCATGGACAGCCCCTCCAAAAAAGCAATTTTTAAAAAAATTATTTTTCACGTTTGCAATTTGATATTGGAATTCAATAATTTGTTTGAGAGGCATTATAAAGGAATAAATTACAGACAATAAACTTTTATTTTAGTATCAAATACGATATATAATTGACAGCCCACAAAATAAGATAATTTGTTTATTTAACAGCCCCTCTTTTTGAGTCAAATTGGCGATTGACAGCTACAGCTCCGACATGGTCTGACCGCAGTTGGTACCCATTTCTGGACCAAGTACCCCCCACCCCCACCCCTTGGGTTTGGATGCTAGGGGCTAGTGTTGAGCCTGGGGGTGGGATTCAGGGGGTACGATGGACACGGTGGGGTGGAGGGGGTAGGAGGCAGGGGGTGGTGGACAGGGGGTGGGGTGGAGGGGGTTACATGGTAATCTCTCAGGCCCCGGCCGTAACGACAGAACACAAATCCCCGGATTAGGACACCTCACTCTCCCACAGCCTCGCTCTGGACCCCGCACCGGAAGAGGTCAGTGCGCAGACGCTCCACTGAATACGAGGCTGTGGGGGAGACGTAAAGGCGGGGTTGTGGGCAGGTGGGAGAAGAGGGGGTTGGGGGGGATGGATGTTAGGGTTACAGGGGGTCAGGTTTTGTGGTAGTCTGTCCAGTTCAGACCCACTGTTTCCCAAAGTGAGTCTGTACACCACCAACCATGTTAGCCGGAAATATTCCACCCTACATCCCAGCATGCTTTGGGGCCACTGGTTTATGCCAGGAAGAACCATAAGCCAGCCTGCATCCGAACAACTATCAATGGGGTTCTCCATTTCATTTATAGAGGGCCTATGAAAGAATTCCTTACAAATTTTAAGAGACCAATAAAAGCCATGGACTCTTTTCGGTCTATGGACCCATTACATGAGAAGTTATCTTGGTCAGAATGGACTAGTTTTGTGGGTCCTGTGGCAAGGTAAGAGAGCGCTATAGGTTGTATCAAGCGTACATGAAGTTTGTGAATTGACAGTTGTTTGATTGTGAGTTTAATTAAAAGTCAATATAATTCCATTGGATACGTATTGCCCTTTCAGTTACGTCCTATACATTCTTTATGTTCGATAGCTGTCTCAAGAATCTATTTAGAATATCAATGCAAGAAACTATGTTTTGTTTTACCATCTTGACGAATTTCTGTTCATATCTTTGAGAACTCCCTCTACATTGACAACTCTGAAGTCGTATTAAAACAATCAGAGTATTCCTCCGTGGGTGTACCAGGGTGGGGCTTCTGCCCCTGGGAAGAATATATGCCCCCAGTAGCCCCTTGCTGATCATCAAAGGCGATGGCTGGGGGGACCCCCACTGAGTGGTTTGTTGGGTTCAATTCCTGGTTGGTGTCTGGGTTCACTAAGGGATGAGGTACAGCAAAAGTGATTTCCAGGTTTTGATCCCCTGCTGTTTGCCCACCCTGCCATCCTCATCTTATAGATACAATCACCAAAGACAAATTTGTCCCAACTTGTTTTCGCTGTGAAAATGACCCTGGCTGTCAGTGTGGCGTAAAACATCCATCACTCAGTCACTCCAATCAGAGAATTGAACAGAAGGATCTGAGAAAACACAAGTAATGAATGTGACATGGATAGACATAAAGACATGGGTGTATATTACAGCCGTCTCTGTCAGTCTAGAGGGGTCTATCTAAACACCAATAGGACAAGTGTCAATGTGTGTAAAGCCCCATTCGCCATGGTAGAAGTAGTTTATCATAGGCCTCTGCGATCTGCGAATGTTGTAAACATTGGGTTATCATAGCCCTCAACGACCTGTTACCTTTGCGTAATTATTCAACATGTTGAATATTTCTGAACCATACCTCTGTGATTCTTGTTGATAATCTTTTTTCGCAGCGTGAATGCTATACGAACAATTTCGCTGATTTACAATAATTTTATCGACCTGAGGTTATTTGCGAATGCCTAAGAACAATTTTCATCGGTCTCTGCCACAAAAACATTGACCAGGGCGAATGGGGCTTAAGTTAAGGTGTCACTGCTTCTGTCTCTGCCAGTCTAGAGAGGTCTATATAAACACATATATGTAGCATGAGTGTCAATGTGTAGGCTGGGCTGTCTCTGGTGTCCCTGCCTACCCATAGAGTCCCTACACCGGCAGTGTGAGGTGGCTAAGGTAGAGTCCAAACAGAGACCTCAGACACAGTCAACTATTTGCCCCTTCACCGGCCCACGACACCAACCATTCTCCCATTTTCCTGCAAAAATATTTATCCAGGGGATAATCTTGAGATGACTCCCCATTAAAAGCACCTGCCGTCAGCCCGACAGGCGATGCCTGTATACGCCATTAGTGGTAATGGGAGAGGGGTTTCTGCCAACCAGTGGGAAATTTCCATTTGTTGAAAAAAAAAATGAACAGCGGTCCTGAATGAGATGTTTGCTTGCTGTTTGTTTGGTACGTGGTTTGGGTGGGGGGTGGGGGTGTAGTTAGGGAGTGGTGTTGTAATGTGGGTGAGTGTTTGTATTTAGGCAACATGCAGAGGGTGGGTGTATGGCGACCCTGAAGGGTAGGCGCTGACATTGATGACAAGTCAAATATAGGCGGCCGGCCGGCGGCATGACGTACTCGGCTTTCTGCCTATGTATATTCAGAGAGAAATGACATGTGTTACTAACAGGGAGAACACCCAGCCCCCTCCCCCTTCCCCCTCTCCCTCCCCCTTCTCATCTCACCACACCATTACACTTGCGCACCCCGTTAAGCTTGTATTCCACTAGGCGATTCTAACAGCCGGTAATCTGGTATTTATAATTTCTTACCAGTATTATGACAGAAGACAAACATCCTACAAGTCATCTGAAAAATGATTAAAAACTCGTTTTAATGATATATATCATGTTGATGATTAATCCATATTCCCCCTAGCGAATATTTAAACCATCGTATTATATATGCTTGTGTAATACAGCCTCTGAAGCCTATATTCCACATGCCAATGTTGCTGCTGATTTTACAAAAAGGGCAGTGGGAATTAAAATTGAATATAGACATGTTTCTTGATATCATGAAATAGGTTTCACAATTCCCTTTCGAATGGTATATAGAAAGCATAGTTTCATGTCATATTCCCAACGAAAATCAAACAAATGTAAAATCGCCGTCATCAAATCGGCTAGTGGAATAGAGCCTCTTAGTCGGCTATACTGACACCATCCCCCCCCCCCGCGCCCTCCTCCCCTACCATAACCAACCCTCTCCCGACGTGAGAACTGCCATCTGGCGGCCAATATCCAAACCATCTCCGTATGTATGGACTTAAGCAGAGGGCCTGACAAGAGAGGCAAAAAGCGAGCCGGTAAAGCCGTGGCGTTGCATCGGGTAGGTCGTTAAGTAGAGGATCTGACGCCAGGGGGGGCGACGGGGTTTAGGTTGAGGCCACTTCCGGGGACGCTCTTGCATACTTCCGGTTGTCCTCCGGGTTGATATCTACTGCCCTCTGGTGGACGTATCCTACATATTAATGCACTGCTGGGCCGATTGAGGTCTGTAACTTGTTTTATCATTTTTTAGTTTATTTTTCCACCTTTTTGAAATCTCCCTATCACAGATAGTTGATTTACAGTATTTCAAGCCCCTGCAAGTTACTAATACTTATTTTGTAAACAAACACACATGGAAAGTTATAGAAAATATATAAATATTTGTCATATTTCCATGTGTAATGAACAGATTCTCAAGCAATTTCTATGTATTATAGATCTATATATACACAAGTTAAAAACGAAAAAGTAGTTGATATTGATACCGAAAGTAGCTATACTTAAGCCATGTGGTTTGCCGACATATTTTTATCATGCATTCTGTTCTAGGTTAACCTGCAGATAAAACCCAAAGAAATGGCTAGCCGTGGTTGGGAAAACTTGTATCTGGTCTTGATTTTGACGTTCGCAAACAGTGGCTTATGCATTAATTGATGACACTGCATTCCCATCCTCACAGGAAATTTGAAATGGGTTTCTCAGAATAACAATTCAATAGATGACTCGCTTTTGTTTGCCAAGATTATTGAATTCAAATTGATGCTTGATCAGAAATACAACCAACTCATTTAGTTCCATCGTTTGACAATTTCTTGTCTCTGATCCATCGCAAAGCGGCCACTGCAAAGCACAGATCCATTCTCCAAATTGATACTCTTGTAATCTACATTATGAAGAAAACTAAATTAGGATGCACAAAAACCAACCTATGATTATCTCCAGCTATGCCTCCCTCTGACAAACGCGCTTTTGCAATGACTAGAAGCCACAAAACGGGGAACAAATAGGCTAACAGCCACGGCGACAACGGGGCGAATATGAAGAGGAATAAATTGAGTGTGCAGATGTCATGTAGCATCTACATTGTAGCATTTATTCTCCTCATTTAGCACTGGTCCCCCCGGATCAGCGCTTTGTGGGCGCGGGACACACAATGCTGAAGCCATGATTAGTGGCCACAAAAGCACTAAGATTGTAAATTGCATCGGGCTGATTATTTGGCCGCCGAATATGACGTGAACGTGACGGTGCATGGCGGGAAGGGACTACACAACAATTGATGACGTCACGTAGTCTTGTCATCTGGTGCGGCACTAGACTAGTGGCCGCAGTCAGAAGGCCAGCCGTGCTTTTTCAGCTGTAGTAGACTGTGTGTGTATATCAGATCACAATAGTCTGGGTGTGGGCGTTGGCAGGATGTAGGGTGTTAATACCGATGTTTCTAGCATCTATAGAACTATCCTACATCAATGGGATTATGGATTGGCCTAAAATGATCCCTCTGCTAATAGAATATAAACATGATGTATAGTATATCCTATACATGTACATGTTAAGTGTTTATGATATCGACTAGCTGATAATATGTGACGTCGTGCATACAATGTCATGTGTATTTAGTATATATGTGCCTGAATAAGATGAACTATGTATGCGACCAGAACAAATGCGATGTTTTCATATACTACTCAGGCTATACTATTCTCATGTGGCTTATTGAGATAACACTGTGCGCATGAGGTATGGATCATCAATTTTGAAAATGAAATATTTCCATACAGTATATTTATCTTGTAACCTCTATAAAAAATATATTCCTGTGAACTATGTCGCGTTTATATTATATCCAAGTGACATAGCCTTCTACACATTCCCATTTCCATATACTACTAACTTGTCGCTGGGATAATAGGTCCACTCCACACGATAACGTCTATTACAAAACGAATCTGTGGGGTGTTTCCACAAGAGCTTTTATGTGAGCTTACATAAACTGTACGTAAGTTTGAAACTCTTGTACATGGCCATTTCATAACAAAAATCGTGTAAATCGACCGAAAAACTGGCATAAGTCCCCCAAAACCTTGTAAACCCATGCAAAACTCATGTAAGCAAAATTAAAACTCACGTAGCTACCGCACCCAAAGAGGTCATTGTAACTTTATGAAACACAAAAATCACGTAGCAGTATGGAGGTTTGTTATGAAACAGGCCACTGGGCGACGCCATGTATACAGACAGGGCTGTCTGATAGGGCCGCAATCAGCGAAGTCCCTTCTCTGCATGGACATAATGAAATGTGATTCACAAGCACCCTTTTGTCGGAGGAACCTCTAGACCGACAGCATAAGATCGGAGTAAAACTGGGAAAAGATATGTTAATGGTAAGAATTGTTTATTTTAATTTGTTCTCTTCCTTTATATTGCAGTTCTCTTACAAAATTATGAGCTCGTGTGTGCGTCTTTTTCTTAAATCAAGTACCTATTGTTGAAGTAGATGATAATAATAAAGATGTGACGATATACCCGTGAACATGGAATAGCCCGTTCGTCTTAAACGAACACACGCAAATATAATCTAACCGATCTTCAATACGCAAAGATGTCAATAAAGCACATAAGTTCAAAAGCCAAGTGAAATCATTTCACACTTGATGCGGGATTGACATCAGAGACCGAACATCAAACCCGCCCTTTGCCGGTATTCATACTGCCAGGTAATTATGCATATCTCAAGGCCAATTAAATCAACCACAGGCGTTGGGTAACATTCATGTAATAACTCTGTGCAATTAATGCTTTAGTTTTCCTGCTAGCGTTCGGCTCTCAGATAATTTCCGAACACCATGCCAGTTTGAATAAGAATTCTTTTCCAGTTTCCGACGAGTCGTTCTATTATTGCTCACCTTACTCCTTCTCTGAACAGGTTTCCTCACCAAACGGTTTGTAGAATTAATCAACAATTCTTTGCCACAAATTAGACTACTCGCTTGAAAGTGAATTTCCCATGAAGCAGGTTTTCTCCTATGCCCTTTGATTTGGCGGAAAAGATTGGTTGAGGATGCTTGGATAAAATGGTGACTCCCAATTACTGCAGTGACGTTGCATTTGACATTATTTTATTGTTCTTGCTACATTATTTTGAAAGCTCCCAATAACATTGCTGCAATGTACTGTTGTGATTTTACACTGCGACATTATTATAAGGTTCTGGTTATGTTCTTCAGCCTAAACAGAATGTTCTCATAACGTTCTGTTTTGGTTTCATGCTAACCTCTACTTTTCCGTTATGTCGCAAGCTGGCTGACAAGGAGGTAACAAGGATTGGAAATTGTTGGGAATTGTTGGAAAGGGTTTATTTTAAAGGGTCGGAAAGAATTGAATTTGGTCGGAAAGCGTTGGACTGGGCTTGAAATGATTCACCCTAGTCGGTGGACTAAGAGACGGGTATGTCAGGACGCCGCATACCTGTAGGGAGCAGAGGGAGAACGCCCGCCCACCTGCCGGCCTGCCCTCTTACCGGCCCACGTCTGAAATAACACCTTCTGAATAATTATTCTGCCCCAGCCCCTGCTCTAGGCACCCCCCGATAAATAATTGGTGTTTAAATCGGTTGATGGAAACAGGGCATTATCCCCAGGGATTATGAATTATTATTTATTTATATATCAGCCCAGACTGCTAGTGCATTCTGTAGGAGAAATGGTGCGGGTGGGTTAAGATTTCTTGTGTGTTGCAGCGTATTTGAGAGACGGTACCTTTTTGTTATTCTTCAGAGTCGTTTTGGAAGGGGAAATTAAGGAGACTTTGGTTTAATAACAACGATGGGAGCCTTGTGTCTCCGTCATAATGCGCCCATTTCGTGATACCAGTTTTCTGGTCGCTGTCGGGCGCAGGAAGATGGTGGTGGGGATTTTAATGGAGAAATCGGACGGAAATGAATGTGGACCGGCGCAGTTCTGGTGAAACTCACCAGGGGGCCGCCTCAGGGCCCCGGATGGAAAAATGAAACCTCATTCTTCCGTCAGAATTAGTACGACTATTCCCGCTAGGAGGCGTCATGTAGACGTCCCACTCCCCCAGTCAGGGCGGCGCCAGAGCCCTGAAGTGTAACTAAAAATGAAACCGAAAGTAAGAAGATAGCGCGACTTGTACGGGGAACAGACCCAAACAGGGGCAGATTACAGGGAAGGAGGGGGGGTGGATATTTTGATATTACACAACCGCGCCCTCTAGCGCCCTAATTCACTTCCGGAGGGGGCCAAGTGGAACCGGAAGTGGCCAAACCCGACCTCTCCTCCTCATTATCGCCCAGCGCGGGGCTTGTACAAAGGCCCCTGGGAGTCGGCGCATGCGCAGAGGCCCGGCATCAAGTCAAATCAGAGTGGGCGGCGGTCCCCTTGTTGACTTTTATCTCTGATTGTGCAGGGACATCCCGCCCTTTCTGCCCCGACCATATTTTCGCGCGCTTTCTTTGGATCCGCGCAGCAGACGACATTTTCCCTGTGATTGTAACCTAAATAAAGCGGTGATTTTTGTCGGAATCAACCAAGCGCGAACACAATTACCGTCTGGTGGTAATAGGGGTATTTTAGGAGTTCGGTGATTCGAAGCCATCAATCTGTTTCATTGAACGTTTATTTTCAGCACTTAAATGTGTTCTGATGCAGAATCTTTTGGGGGAATCTTATTGAATAGCCACTGGTGGGTGGCGGGGGGAGCGACGGGCATCACATGACAGCCTCTGTGAAGGCGCTCTGAATAATGTAAACTAAAAAGTTGGTCACCAGATTCTTCGGTTTTGTGAATCTCTTTCAATGGGCCACTGATACGTCCTTGATTACGATTTTGTTTTTATAGATTTGTGAGTAAGAATGTGACACGATTAACCATATAAGATTTCCTGCTTATTGTACCTTTCGAATAAGGCAGGGAAATACAGACACAGAGACGTCATTCATAAGTATTATTTTCAACTCAATATCATTCCATTAGGAACAGAACACATGAAACATATATTCAATTTCATCATTCAATCTTGTAGATCTAAGGTACTTGTGTGTGTTCAGCCTGATTTTTATTGACCCGCCAAATCTATTAAATTTGATCAAAGCTAAATATATCTGTAGAAGTAAATACAGACTGTTATCTCTTTTTACCGTAAGGTTATCTAAAATTACAAACAAACAAAAATGTTTATCAACCTCTGACCATCTGAGAAGGGTTCCATATAACGGGATTTGAGAAAGAAAGCCATCGTCGATATGTTCTTGTTGATTGGCGACATGTTGATATTTTGATGTTGATAGTTCAGTAGCCTCGGTATCAAAGTCCCCTACTTCCATCCTTCCTATTCCCTAGGTAACCAACGCCATCTTATGAGAAGCTCCTTAGCTTCTACATCCAAGGCCTCATCCCAGATGTACATATCATTACCCAGCAGGCCTTTGGGGACATCCGGGCAACCCGCTGACTCTTCTCACTACCCACAGACCGGAAGTCTATAATTGTTGGAAGATAACAGGCTCTTTTCTACCTCCTCCGTCCCGCTCTCCTTCCTCCTGCAGTCTTTTATATTCGGGCTGAGGGATGGGTTGGGAGGAGTGGGAGGAGAGTGCGTAGGAGGGGGTAGGGGTTTGCAATCACGTGACCCACGTCTAAGCCGCCGTCGGGTCGCGTACCGGAAGTAGTTCCCCAAGGTGAGCGTCTCCAGATTCCGCCGCCAGAGGTAGTCCCTTCGGGGCGGAAGGATCCCTCCGCCGATCGATATAGTGCCAAGATCCCTGCGCCCCGAGACTCTCAAACAACATAGTCCCTGCCGCCAGAGTTCACATGTCACTTCCGGTAGTCACGAGGGATGCTGGGAGCCTGGCAAGAGGCGTGTGGGGAGACGGGGGTGGGGGTGGGGATTTGGGGTGGGTTTATGGGTGGGGGAGAGGGGGAGAGAGGGGGAGAGGGGGAGAGAGGGAGAGGGGGAGAGGAGGAGGGGGGGGGAACTAGGGGAGAGGGAAGAGGGGCAGAGGGTCAGAGGGGAGAGGGGCAGAGAAGGAGAGGGGGAAAGAGGGGGGGGGGGGGCAGGGGACAGGAGATAGGAGGACAGGGGGAGAGGGGGAGGGGCAGAGAGGTGGTAGAGGAGGGGGGGGGGGAAGAGAGGTGGGGGAGGTGGGGGAGGTGGGGGAGGGAAAGAGGGGGAAAGAGGGGAGGGGGACAGGGGACAGGAGATAGGAGGACAGGGGGAGAGGGGGAGGGGCAGAGAGGTGGTAGAGGAGGGGGAGGGGGAGAGGGAGAGGGAGAGAGGGGGGGAGGGCGAGGGGGGAGGGGGAAGAAGGGGTGAGGTGAAGAGAGGGGGAGGGGGGGGGGGAGAGGGGGGGGAGGGGGAGAGGGGAGAGACGGAGGGGGGATGGAGAGACGGCATAAACAGCAGGGGGAGTAGGATCTGAGGGGGAAGAGGGGGAGGAGAAGGAGAGAGGAGAGGGGAGGGGGAGACTTAAGGCAGACTCCCAGCAGATGTCAGGTTCGGTAGATGGTTGGCGTTGGTAGGTGGATTATGGGCCAGTGGATGGTAGGCGGGGGTGGATGGATTATGGGCTGGTGGACTGGGAGGAGGGTTGAAGGGGATAAACGTTAAGACGGCCATGGTTGTCACGCTAGCCGTCCTTTGCCTGAACCTCCCGGCCTCCCTCTTCCCCGGCCCTCTTCTCACTACTCTCTAAGTGAACGGTGCAATTCATTACTGAGTCATCAAGTTCACCCACTCTTACTAGAAATATACTCCTCATATCAATAGTCGTTTCCTTTTTGAGTAGTCATTAAGTACATGCACACACAAATGTTGACCGGTCGCCACACACACACATAAATATATATATATATATATATATATATAAATATATATATATAAATATATATATATATATATTTATATATATATATGTTTATTTATATATGTGTGTGGCGACCGGTATATATATATATATGTATATATATATACATATATATATGTATATATATATATGTATATATATATATATTCATTTATTTATATACATATTTCAACCCAAGCATCCACAGCTGCAGGGTCAAAATTCACTTTATTAGTTCCTATATGCTGTGTATGCCCACCAATTCTTTGTACAGGAAATATTACTTTCAAACTCTTGTATCCTCCAAAAGTAATGTGACTTTGTTACTCTCCTAACTGAAATGAATTCACAATTCATCACTCTAAATGATGACGAGTGTTGACTGTGATTTACTGAATTTATTTGAAAAAAAAGGGGGGTAGAATCATTTTATCTAAATATCTCTGAATTATGAGAAATAATAAAAATAGATTAATCACCAATATACATTCCTGCCAACGTATATATACATTCTTGCCAGGTAGCTGGAGAAGAAAGACCAAAAGGCTTGAAATACAAAAAACACTTTGCTGAGTTTGATACGATATAGAAGCGTAAGTAGGAAACTAGACATTCGTTTGATGCTAAGGAATTCTGTTTAGCAGCAAAAGCCTAACTACTTAAATACGTCTGACTTAAGTCGACCTTTCAAAGTGAGTGTACATCTTACACAACAGACTCGTCTTGAGCTTAGAAAAAAGGCGACGAGTACTGGTGGTATGAACTTCAGGTTTGTCTAGAAACGAGGAATGTACAAACTCCAACTTACGCAAGTTTTCTTTTTCTCTGCGCCTTTTGATTTGTTTGATCTATATCTTCGGATCATCAAAAAAGACTTTGTATGGTGTCTGCACTCGTGTACCTGTCATATGAAACTAGTGCGGATTCTTGTGGTTTCTAATTTCCAAAATCGCCTGTTTTACACAAAGGCCTTCCGATAGTATAGTGGATCCGGTATATCAATCAAATGAGAAATAATGAAAACATAATAAAAACATGGTATATACCACAACATATAAAGCTTGACAATCACTTTTTCATGGGAGCCATGTTAACCGCAGTCAGAGCACTTTTTAATTCATATGATATGGTCATGTTCAGTACGAGTTTTTGTAACTGGTTCAAGAAGGACTGATATTGGATAGATATTGCGCAGATGATCACTAAAGCTCTATTTGCAGATCACTGGGAATGCAACACATTATTAGTTCAATATTTGTTTAACAGACCCAATTCTTACGTTCACCGTGGTTTTTAAATGCTGATCACAGCACTCTGGTCTTAAAGTAGGCCAAAACCAATACAAGGTCAATATTTTTTTCAAATTCTATTAACTATTGAAATATATTCTATGGCCATTACCTAGGTGTGTGGTCACATTCGGTTCTAGGTCTTTTTCCCCCCAGACCTTTTCCCCCCGGACCTTTTCCCCCCGGACCTATGCCCTCTGGACCTTTGCCCCCGGACTTTTGTCCCTGGACGTTTGCCCCCCGGTCATTTGCCCCCCCGGACTTTTGCCCCCGGACTTTTGCCCCCGGACTTTTGCCCCCGGACTTTTGCCCCCGGACTTTTGCCCCCTAGGACTTTTGCCCCTAGGACTTTTGCCCCCTGATTAATGTAAGAACTAAAGCCAAACAAGCGTAGGCTACATTAAATATTTTGGTAGCATTGTAGTAAGTGGCACCTGATTTCAACAAGTTCATTAGAAATAAATTAACAAAAGACAGAAATTTAGATGCACAAATATAGAAAATTTATTTATAAAATGACAAATGATTTAATGGGAGGAGGGGGGGTAGGCCCGTCTGCCACTCCCCTCCCTGGATCCACTCCTGGAGGGGGGTGGGGTGTAGGTTGGGGGCAGGTGCCCTTCCTCTTTTCTGGAAAATCTTGTTTTTTAATGTAGTATTTGGCCAAAAAGTCATTAAGCAAAGAATATTTCAATACCACGTCCACTCCCTTTTCAAATTTCCTGGATCCCCCGGTGGGAGATTTAGAGATATTGTAGGCATATTAGTATATTGTGATTTTATATATTTGCCAAAAGTGCCCTTCATCTATATTTTTAAGTCGGGTTTAAAAGTTGTTTTTTTAATTAGAAAAACGGTACATTTCTGTACATTTGAGGTACAACCAAGTCAAAGAACAGTACAGTACCTGCAAATACGGTACACTTGGCAGGCCTGGGGGGTCTCTGAATCACTCAGGGGCACCAGAACTTGGTTCAATTTGGTTCAGCTTGGTTCAAATAAAAAGGGTTCAAATTTGTCATAGAATTATGATATGAACCAAAAGATCAACTGATCCTTTCTCTAACCTGACTGAACAAATGTTCAACAGAACCTCAAACTATAATATGGGGGGCAAAAGACCAGGGAGCAAAAGACCAGGGGGCAAAAGTACTGGGGGGCAATTGCCCAGGGGGCAAAAGTCCAGGGGGCAAAAGTCTGGGGGGAAGAGACCTGTCACCATAAGATATGGACCATGGCTGAAACTTTATGAAATATATATTCAGACTTGTCCCTGTTCAATTTTGGTGACTTTACTGGAATTCTAGTTAAGTTATTTTTTATGGTTCGTACTAGCCTATATAAATAACTAAAGTTAGACTCATAGAATGTATTTTTCTAGTTATTTGAGTTGGCAACATTTTGGCACATTTTGACAGAACATTGCTTTTGGCCTCCTTTAACGTAGCTTACGTTAAAGAATCATTCAACAATTTTTGTATTATATATGGTTGATGCAAGTTGATATTGATATCGAAATCTACTCTCTCTTCTTTTGGTTCGATAAATTACCAAGATGTATGTATTCTGAAAGTTCTAAGTATAGTTACAGTTCCTAAATGAATTGGTAACGCTGCACGGTGCCTACAGGTGTGGAATTTAGGAGCTAATGACTAGACTGCAAAGTCTTCATCGAACAAAAAGGCCTACTAAGTCTGTTCACTGATCGTTACCGCCTGTTTTTAAATGCCTCTCTTTGTAAATAAATACAGGAGGTAGGAGGACGTCGTTAAGGAGATCGATGACCAGGAATCCTTTAATCTGAATAGGGCAAAAGGCAGAAAAAAAATCTATGTGCTTATCCTTGACTGTTACCTGTAGCGCTTTAAAGCCTGTATTCCACTAAGCGATTTTTACTAATAGGAATTTGTCAATTTTTAGGTTTATCACTGGGTAGTGGCTCTCTGTGAACTGAATGGACACGGACAGGGATTTAAAGTGAAATAGGAAAGTCCTGGTAAAAAGAGGAGACACGAATGATATGCCTCAATCTGCCCCTTCCCCCTGAATTGACCATTCTCTATACGCCATAAATATAAAGAATATCAAAAAGGGAGAGCTGTAAGAAAAACTTGGATGCCCTGAGCAAGTATTTAACTGCGATTAATGAGCTACGAGAAGATGTATGATAATGGGTAGTGTTATTGTTGGGATGCTTTGATTAGCAATTAAAGATGAAAAAGCTGTCATTCTTCTGGAAAAAGCCATTGCGCAAACTGAAGCATCTTATGTAACCAACTGCCAAGCCTTAGATCAATAGATAAATACTTTCGATTGGAGTACAAAGGAAGCCTAAGTATAGCAAGACCACAAGTAGACTCATTCTGGAATGAACAGAGAAATGGCATTAAGCATGAAGTGCCGAACATACTGTTCATTATACCATCACGTTAGTCCTTTATTTTATCTCATCAATGATTCATAGATCCTCTCCTGCCATACTCATTCACTTAATTCAGTGGATATCATGAATCACCTACCTTTTATATCGCTAGATACAGGGAGATTAGTGTTATATCTTTTCACACCCTTTGATAGGGAGTGGCTTTAGCACGACAATCACGTACGCAGCCGTCGCGTATATAGAATTTCTTGAATACGCGGACACAAATTCCGCACATACAGAACTGCTTACATACGCGGATTTAAGATGAAGTGGCATGTTTTGCATTTCTAAAATACTATATGTGCAAAAAATAGGTAAAACTCAGAAATAAGACAAGAAAAGGGGGGTTCGGGGGCTTAGCCCCTGATTTACAAATAATATAATGATGAAAAAATTAGGTACATCCGCGTGTATAGCTTTGTCTATATACGCGAACACAACTCCATGCACACATAGCTCCCAGTACACGCGGACCCTACATCTGCATATACAAAGAATTCCATGTGCGCGGCCTTCTGATGCTATGCCCGCGCGTGTAACTCCAGCCCCTTTGATGCAGTATTAGATAATGGGAGTTAATCATTATGTTTCCTGTAACATCCAAAGCAGTACTAGATACAGGGAGATTATTGTTAGGCCTATATTTACCGTACCCTCTGAAGCTGTACTAGATAATGGGAGACTACCATTATATTTTTCACACCATCTAAACCTGACGCTTTCTAACCGGGGGGAATAACAAAAAAGTTAATCCCCTGATCATGAATTAAACTCTTAAATATAGGAAGTGGGGCAATAACAAAACGTTATTTCCCTGGAAAACCAAGGAAACTTAGTGCCATGCCTCTTCTTTCCCATTTAAACCAATAGAAATACAGGACATAAGAATAAGAAGAAAACATTCGGACACTAAGCCACGCCTACCCATTCAACCAATAGATGCATATCTATTTTATATTCGTATCACATTTCTCATGCCCTCTGAAGCAGAACTAGATACACGGAAAATATTATCATATTTCTCATACCCTCCGAAGCAGTACTAGATAAAGGGAGATTATTGTTATATTTTTCTCACCCTCTGAAATGTACTACACATAGGGAAATTATTGTTATATTTCTCATGCCCTCTGAAACAAAACTAGATACAAAGATTGTTGTTATATTTACCATGCCCTCCGAAGCAGTCTAGATACAGAGAGATTATTGTTATAGTTCCTACACCTTCTGAACCTGTACTAGATAAAGGGAGATCATTGCCATATTCCCGCATCCTTTGAAGCTGTACTAGATGCAGGGAGATTATTGTTATATGTCCCGTATTCTCTGAAGCAGTACTAGATAAAGGGAGATTATCGTTATATTTCTCACACCCTCTGAAAAGTACTACACACAGGGAGAATATTGCTATATTTCTCATTCCCTTTGAAGCACTGCTAGATACAGGGAAATTAAATAATGTTATATGTCTTGTACTCTTATTATTATATTTCCACCACACTCTAAAGCAGTACTAGATACAGGGAGATATTGACAATATTTCCCATATCCTCTCTCCTACCAGACGGCCATCCGATCACCCGGGCCCCAGCCATTAATCCTACACTGGGGCAGTTTTTGCCCAGTTCCATTTGAGCCTAGCACATTAGGGCGACAATGTAGGCTGTTTTTCTATCAGCCTAGTCATGTTTTATGACCGTGACTGTATCATGTAACTAATAACTGATTCATGGGGTGTGACGCCTGTATCGAGGCGGGAAGGGGGGTTCTAGAACCAGTGTTATTTTGTTGTAAAAAAGAGGTTTGTGTGTCCTTTTCATCAGGGATTAGTGTAAAAGTTTTGAGTTCCTCTTTTCTGCCGTTATAGCTCTGTCAATGTGGTTCATTTTCTTCCACTACTACGTGAATAGATAGTGTTGGCAAAGTGTACAAAATAGAGTATAATTATGGGGAAAAAAACAATTTATGCTCCTCATTTTTTCTCATATAAAACCGAAATAGAGCTCACTTTATTCACCTTTCCACTACATATGGGCCTGGTTTAGTAAACTACAGGTTCGGATCCAGGGGGTTTATTGGAGTCCTGACCCCCATCCCCTTCCCTTTTGGTGGGGACTTGAATTTGACAAAGAGAAAAAGACGTTTTGTGCATGCTTGCAACTGTGTAACGTTTTTAGTGCTTAGCCAATATACAAACCCTCGCGCTTCCCCCATCCCCCTCCTTTTCTAAATTCTGTATCCGTCCCTGAATTATCATCTTTTGTAGAAATGTGAGATGAGTATTGACGGACGTGCCCTTTGATCATGTCTAACTGAACAGGAATCACGGCTATTTGTCATGCCGGGGACAGGCTCCTTGACCTCCAAGGCTTTCAGTAACCTGAGGACCAGACCATGGTGTTGGGGCCCGGGGGCCATGCCAAAACTGACCATGGCCATGTACAGGGCGCCTTTTTATAACATTGTATTTATACTGGAGACATTTCAAACCACTGCCTATTCTCCAGCTGTCTCCTGTTACATTATGTACAAAGGTGAAGGGGGCCAGTAAAAATTTATGATAACAAATTAATAATTATATACTTGTAAATTTATCACCCACACGGCCGATGAGCATTGCGTATTGAGCTTGGTACATATTGCCAGGCCTTATGTACCACTCCCTGTAGAATCCTTATTCTCAGTAGTTTCAACATGAATGGAATAATGCTTGATAGAATATAAAAGCACCTTTTGGGTTGTTGTACGGCCCATAGGGGCGTATGGCCACCCTCAGACGCCCCCTGCAGTACTTATTATTATATTATCAGTGGCACGGCGGGCCGTACAAGGGTCAGTGCATATTGACAGGCTGTACGTACCGCTCCTCACTTGTGCTATTTTTAGCACATTTTTAGCACATTTGAGGCTTTGTTTGGGTGATAAAATATAGAAGACCCTTAGGGGACGTCCTTGGGCAGCGGGACGGACCGGAGGGGACAGGACGGCCCAAGGCCGCAGGCTGCGGGCCGTCCTGCCCCCGGAGGACCACCCTCTGACGTCCCAAGCGGGTCTTCTTATATTAGTAAGCGATAACTTTCATGATGTAAAGGGTGTGTAAATGCGTCCTCTTAATGAGATACACATTTGTCTGACAAGAGTCAAAGTAATCTTTTCATATACTACTCATGATGGTACATGGACAGGTCGCTTGGTCACATAATACATATACATATAAATATATATGAATATGCCATAAACTTTAAATACCACCAGCGAAGGAGAGGCCTGGGGGCAAGGAGGGGGACGTTAGGGACACTAGAAACTCAAGCACTGAGTCTCGATGTGGGCGGCGACCTTTGCTTGTTCATTTCACCTGCCAGAACTGCCGAGGGAATAGGAAACTGGAAAAAAAGTTTTGCTTACGTTAGATAAATCTCCACCAGCAAATACTATTCTTGCACTCAGCGGCATGTTGCACATGTTGGGACTATCACAACCCATTCACTACATTATTCGTAGCAGTGTGGTACAGCATTCAGATTTATCTAACGTAAGTAAAACATTTTTTTCAGTTTCCTATTCCTTCTGACAGGTGAAGTGAACAAGCAAAGGTCGCGGCTAACATCGAGAGTCAGTGCTTGAGTTTCTAAGTTTCAGCTGACTTTATATAATAGAAAGGTAATTTTAGAAGTTTCCTTCTAGTCATCTAACAGAGTTATGTGTCACACTGTTTGAATCCTAAGGGTCGTAGAGCACTGGTTTGTTTACTTCCCCTATCGCAAGGCGATGCCAAAGGCCTGATGAATTAGCTGAACGGTTCAAGATATGAACAACACCTATCTAATACTAATCTGGGTCAGGTCTTTGAAAGTGCCTCAGTTATGTCCATTACTTTAGCAAGTTGATGGTATAGAATTCAACAATTACAAGATATATAATATTACCAAATATATTCTATATCGTCATAGCGCTAGAACATCATACAAATAATGAATTCACATGGGATTTTAACACTATCACCGTATAAAGAATGAGATATAACACCCTGAAGTAACTCATGTGTGTCTTTCCCAATTGAGGTACTTTGAAAAACCTGACCCAAATACATATTAGAAAAGTGGTTTAGGTCTCAATAAGCAGGGCCGGTTAGCCTGTTCCTTAAATCACAGGTGATCGTAGTAGTTACAGTCTGACCACATGCAGAGTGGGCAGTTACAGTGAAATATTGATAAGGCCAGGTGTAAAAGAACACGCACCCCCCTTACCTGTAATCAATACTACATGACCCCCTCACCACCTGACCACCTCCTCCTGCCACCTGGCGGCTGGCCAAGGAATCACGACACATAAATAATGACCGGCCAGCAGAGGTAGAAATAACAAAGGAGCTTGTCTGGTCGGCCTTATGGCGAGAAGGAGCAATCGATATTGTCATTGATTCTTCAGAAACAGTGGGGCTGTGCGTCTAGTTATATTCGTCTATTGAAGTGTCCCTCCGTGCAAAATGCCCATTTTTCATTATGCCTTACACATATTTTCAGTTGATTTTCAGATTTCATCCCTGCAGATTGTGGGATTAATTATTTTGTTTAATTTTTAGGTTACATCAGGACTTACACTCCCGCCCCATGGCCAAAGTAAAAGTTGATAGAATCAGATAAATGAATAAAACAGTATTTCAGCAGAAGCCAAAGGGAACGTCTGTTGCAGAATAATCACCCCTAGAGGAAACCTCAACAAAATTAAATAACCTAAACTGTTTAATTTCCTTTCGCTAGGACATATAATCTGGACTACAAGGGAGACTAGGAGATGAATATTTTTTTCCGATTGTAACCAGTGTAAATATATCCGAACTAAAAAGGAATTAAAATCAAAATAAATTGACATGTTCCGGTTCTTTTTCACCTAATGTACAAACACACATGCATTCATGTCAACCTGCAGGTAGACACTCATGTCTGCAGGTAGACATTCATACTTTCCCGACAACGTTCACGCCGAGGGGGCATTGCCCTCTGATTTCTGTGATGATGTCTTTTTTTTTTCGCAAACCTACTGACTAATGCAGAGAGTGACGCTAAACTACGTCCCTAAAAGGTACTAGGTCTCTTCTTTCAAGAGAACTTGATAGCAGAAGAAACACTTCAATGTAAACTAGGACTTCAGAATGTTAGGCTTAAGGGGTTCACTTGGGACCGATGGCTCTTATTCCCTTTACTTTTTGTAGTTGAGTGTTTAAATCAATGTAGCCTTTAAAAGTAAAAGAAAGATAAAAGGGAATTTTAGATTCCCCAATGCACCATGCAAGATAACGTATCAAGTATCTTTGTATCTCACTCAATAACTTCCAAACCACCATCTCGTTATCAAAATACAATTGTTCCCAAATGATGAATGGACAAGTAAAATAGTTTTTCAAATGTTAATATTGCAGACACAACTATGAATTGGAAACTTAGAGATATGCCTATTGGAGTTTGTCGTGGTTTCTGAAAAGATCTAGTATCTTTACAGTCTATAACGCCTATTTATGGCTTGCATTATGCAAGGCATAACATACTATAAATGTTCCATATAATCATGTTGTTGGAATAACGTTAATTGTTGAATTTGTTTACCATTCTATATGCACAAAAACTTCCTTACTGAGTACATAGAGGTAAATATAAGATGCTATGTATGTCTATGCTACGTAGAAGGAAAAATGACCCAAGAAAAAGATCGAGTAGGGTAAAAAGCCCAGACACTGTTGGTCCTTTGGCAACAATAACCTACAAATAGTGTTGGTGGACATGTCTACATACACCCGAACAAAGCCCCTCTGAGGCCCGCCCTTCTACAAAGGTGATGGTTTTTTCTACACCCTCCACGCACGCCTTATAAATGGGCCCTAGCTGGCCGACGTTTGTACTCCCTGCTCCTTTTGGGTGGTTTATAGTGACGTGGGGGGCCTTTTATAGACTTCCGCAGTCCCATATCACTCAAGTCTCGCCGAGTCTCGCGCTTGGCGTGAACAACGCGCGGCCCCGAGTCCCGGATGTAGCCTCGATCTCACTGTAATGGCCGACCCCTGTCGGGGGGTTGGTGAACTACGTCACTGCCAGGTCACATGACGGAGGGTCAGCGTCTGAGGTAAGGGTGGGGGGGGGGGGGGTTGGAGGAGAGGGGGGGGGGCTGCATAACTGAGGGGAGGAGACTGAAGGGTTAAGATAGCGGAAAGAAGGCATCTATGGTAACTCCATAAACACCCTCTTAACACCCTCTGCGCATCATGCAATATTTTAGTTGTTGTCCGACTGTGTATATATATATCTATACATAGCCTATATATATGTGAAATTTGTTGGGAGGCAAGACCTAAAAATTGTTATTTCAACAAAGTGGTATGAGATGTCATCATTCCGTAACCTTGGTTACGTAGATTTATTGTCAAGTCGCTATATAAACTCGCATTGTAACCATTATTTTCAGTTGCTCCTACACCATCAACCTGTACATGCTGTCAAATTATAAATTTTAGCTTATTGTTATAGGAGGATTTATTAAATATACCCATATTTTTCTATGTCCAAACTTAATCACTTGTTACTTGTTATTTCCTATACTTTAGCTAATTATTTAATCATGATTAACATAGCGGTAAATATGTATACATATGTATATATATAATCATAGATATGAATATGGGGGGGGGGGGGTACCGGTGTTACCTGTGTACTGTTTGCTTATAGTGTGCAGCTTCAGTTTCTTTCCTCTAAAACAGTACTACAAAATATAATTTTACGGACCATTTATTACAGTATGCTAAAGGCATGTAAGGGGAAATAGACGTGTCAACATATTACCCACAATACACCTTGATTTCTAATACCCCTTACAGACTGGGCTCAAAATGCGCATTCTGCCTGTATCGAACTGTCATCATGAGCGCATTTCGAGGCTAGTCTGTAAAGGTTAGCCTGCAGGTACACAAAAATGCAACAGACCAGAGAATCACGTCGTGGAGAATTGTTTCCACCAGTGTACCTGCTCTTTTAAACTCCTGGATCCACCACAAAAGTCTCCCTCCCCTCCACCAGGGGCGCTCGAGGTGGCGGCTGCGGTGCAGTGTGGAGGTGCGGGCTTCAGACGCACAACGCGTATGACAGTTTGTGTATCGTTTTGAACCAAGATGAAAGAGACCCTCCACTAAAGACTATTGTCAGGCGGACTGTGGTGAGGGCTTTGGTCTCCTGACCCTGGTCCTCTGTGGTCGTCTCCCTCTCCCCACTCCCTCCACTCCTGTCTACTACCCTCTCCTACCCTCACCCCCCCTCCCTTGACTGTCTCATCCTCTCTCCTACCCTCACCTCTCTAACCGTCTCATCTTTTTCACCGTGAATCAAGTCCTAGGTCCCTAATGTACATGAACACAGTGGGCTATTAATGCGATGGTTATTAGGTTTGAAGAACAGTAGAAAATCTTGGATGTTGAAGAGGCGCTTTTGGAAAATGTACTCCTTTATATGCTACGACCTTTTGCATTAAACAAATACAATTTCGGTAAAGGGACGCCCCCCCTCTAAATCTGTCCCAGTTACTGTATGTATATACAGTCATGTACACTCATTGAGCTATCACGGTGATGGTTATTAAGTTTTTGGAAAAGTGGCGGATCTTGGTTTTTGAATGGGGCGATTTTGAAAAATGGTCTCCTTATTATGTTTTGGGTTAATATGCTTTTGTATTAAAACACACAAAAACGTCCAAGAAAAGCCTCCTTCTAAATCATCCACTGATGAGAATTAGTTCTGGGAAACTAGTCTGCAATGTTTCGCGGTAAACCAAAGGGATTCAGGAAATCAATCACATCTTTATGCATCAAATTCAATACACCTTCATAAGTACAAGTTATGTGCGACATTGCATCATGTAAAGAATATGTGCTTTGGAACGTCAATTATACCCCATATCGTCCTCCATATTAATCTTTTGATATAAGTAACATGTCAATAACAACCCATATCTTCTTATAAAACATTCCGTGTGTTCAAATATACTGTTACATATCAATGGCACCTCTTGTCATCTTCTAACAATCTGCTGATATAAATATACCGTACCATGTCAATAAACCCTCATACTGTCTTACATCACATTCTGTGGCCTTTCTAAAGATAACAATGTCCTTCTTATTACTCCCCCCCCCCTTCCACAACCCTCACCCCCTCTCTGGCATACCTCCAGCCCCCTAACAGGTCCACAAAAAGGTGACAGAAGACACCACCTGCGGCCCCCAAGGATCACCCTACCCCCGGCCAAGTCAGCGGACCGTCAAGGTTCTATTACACTAGAAGGGTAAACCTAACTACAACATAACGACCATATCACACAATAACATTAGGGGCCGTCCATTAAGTACGTACACAAATTTTCAAAAGTTTGAGACCCCCCACCCCCCTTTATCTCAAAGTACGCATTAGATTTGTACAGAAACGTACGCACATTTTCGAAAATCCCAGACCCCTCCCCCCCCCCCCTTGGTGCGTACGTACTTAATGGAAGGCTCCTTAGTCGGTCCCCCGCCTCGGTATATCGCTGCATAATAGTCGCCTAATTGCTATTCAAAGCATTTTTACCTTACTGCACGATATTATCAAACAGGTCGTATTCAAATAAATGTCGTGGCCACAGTTATAGCTCAATACATTTACTTCCGAGACTATACTGCGGTAAACAATGTATTGTGCAACTTTTATTATCATTAATTTCATACTGTTATACAAGGATAGTGTTCATCCAGAACACTACATCTGGGCATCAACATGGCTCTGATTACACTGCAAAGTACACTGCATTCCATCCTAATTTACTTCTTTTTTTTAATAATATTTTTATTTGACGTCTTCAGATGATGTCTGCTCTTCCAGACGTTACAATATATATATTCATAGTCACATACATAATATAATATTATCATTTTATGATGATATATACAATGATAATGAATCAACATCTATATAGTTTACATTAAAAAATAGTTCAGTCATAATAATATTATGACTGAACTATTTATTAATGTAAACTATATAGATTATAATATTATTATAATTCATGCGCATTTATACAGATGGTTAATATAAGAATAAGCAATCAGAACTGACAGTCATACACAATGACATAATTTTTCGAGGTAAGAAACAATTGATGAACATAAATGCACGATTTCTTTCAGTACCATTTATCGATATAGCCTCTTGACCTTGCATTTAAATTCAAACTTCTGCGATAACGGCAATGTCGCATGGGTCTGCATGTGACTTGAGCTACGATATGGCCATATCGTGCTCACATTGAAGCTCAAAGTCATGTAGTTTATTTAGGGTCATATCATACTTTATCACCCACATGGCCGGTGAGTGGTGCGTATTGTGGGCAGGGTGTATTGACACGTCGTACACACCGCTCCATATTTTCATCATTTCTCAACAATTTCAGCATTGTTTAGGCGATAAAATAAAAAAAGCACCTTTGGGGTCATTCTCGGGTGGCTGTATGACCTAAGGGGATCATACAAACCTCAGGCTTTGTTCTCGGCATGTATGATTCCCTATGTACAGCTACCCTCGGACGCCCCCCATGGTGCTTCTTATTATATCACGACATATACTGCGACACGACGTCACAGAGAAGTAGCATATGTAAGAGACAAAATTATTTGTTGTATATGTGGAAAGTACTGCAAATTGTCAATTTCAAAGAATTGTACCACTCGTGCATGCGAATATTCTGTAATAGTATGCTTACATCCAGATCTGAGCCATATCTTCGTAACTGATTTGGCTAATCAGGGAAATTTTGATTAGTATCTCATGTTTAAAAATTCTGTCTATCACAATTAAATTTTACAACTAATAATCCCTCTTTGAGACTATTTTGCAGTAACACTATTTATCTTGGTAAAATACAAAATTGCTGATCTTGAGACCCTAATCAAAATTTCCCTGATCAGCCAAATTAGGTACAACAATTTTGGGCCCAGGTCGTGCAGTGTAACAGGGCCTTAAGGCCTTCAGGGATCACCTACCCCCAACCCAGGTAGCGGACCAAGGCCACCCTTAGCCCTAGCCACACCTGGCTAATCAATGACAGGTAGAGCCGACTTCGGACAGGTAAGGGCACCCCGGGTAGGGTGTGTACAGGGTGTCAAGTAAAGGAGACACCTTAGTCTACGTCAATACCTTCACTATTGTCCTGCCCTCTCAAAAGTAGCTGAATAATCAGAGCTGTGTTGGCCTGGAGGGCAATAACGCTAGTCTGTCCATGCTTTTGTCGATTTATGGGTTGTCAGTATAACGATCTTTAACATACTTAAGGCCGTATTCCACACACCCATTTTGATTCTGCCGGTTTTGCATTTGGTTGGTTTTCTTTGAGAATATGACATTAACCCTTACATACTATATATCATTTGAAACAGAATTATAAGACCTTTCTGGAGGTGTAAAACATGTCTATTTTTGACCTTTATTCCAACTACTGATTTTAAAAATCGGCAGCAAAATCGGTATGTGGAATACGGTCTTTAGTGTACTTGATATAGAATAAATCAAGTACAGACGGGGGAACACTTAGTGATTGTCATTTCCCATGTTTGAACAAACAACTATTTCTTAGGTTAAGGCCCTCGACAGTGTGTGCAAATCAAGGCAATAACAATAACTCTGTGCCTCTTTGGAATGTACTACAAATATTTGATGTGGGTACAATGAGGTGATGCCACTATTCAGACACATGAGAAATACAATCATGTTTTACACTTGTGTAAAACCCTCCAAATTGCAAAACAAATAATTATATTGTTCTTGTATGGGAATTGTCTGTGATATCAGAGTTTGGCTTTTAAAGGGACATTGCAGCTCGAGTTGAATCGTGAAATATGGCCTTAAGGGTTAGTTAAACGTTTGTATTTAAGGCTGAAGACCAATTTACTGTAAGAGGTTTTTTTTCCATGTGTCCTTGATGTCGTAAGCATGCGATTCATTATTAATTTTGATGTTGGGAATTTTTAGCAAAGAAGAGTATAGAAATATTTTCCAAAGTTAATAGTGATACAAAACGATTTAATCAATATCTCGGTTTGCAATAATATTATAAAGAGTTTGAAAAAGCTGTTGCATAATACAATTCTTGTAAATCCACCCTCAAAGAAATAAGTAATAATAGCGTTTTGTCTTCGCTCAGTGTTATTCACCTGCTTAATCCATGAAATCTTTCATTTCACAAATCAATAGATCTGTTTGTTACAGCCTTCTCCCCATAAATCAATAAACCTCTCTGTTACAGCTGTCTTTACCTACAATGGAGGAAAAGACTAAAGCAATTCCTCAGACAGCAAAAAACACATTTTGAATCAGAAGAAAACTGGGGATGCAATTAGTAAACTAATAAGGAAATAAATGTAAGGTAAAACCGCACAAACAGATAGTCCCTCGGGCAGGCAGGTAGCCATCCCTTTGGATCAATGGTTAGTGGGGTGGTCCACTGTCTTTGTACTCAAAGATCAAATCCCTGCCGTGCTCTAATAATAACGCACCCAATGAGGCCACGCCAAGCAAACTGTTTCTTATTAGTCCCACTGATAAAAAAAAATAGGCAAAACGAATTATTATGTTTTTCAACCCTCCCAAAATCATTTTAATCGTATTTCCTAATGAATTAAATCCCGCCAGCTTGATTTGAATTGCCATCCCGGTCTGGTTTTATTGCTTTTATCGGGTTTTAATGCTGGCTCTATAAGTCAGCAGTGTTAAACGATGTCTGTAATCAGTGTTCTTTTCATTTAACTCTGCTAAATGTTCTCCGTTTGAAGAATTAATGTACTTAATCCCAGATTTGCCGGAAAGCCCGATTGTCTAGGGTATGAAGCGGCTTAGTCTCTAGGCCTGACTGGAGACAACTTCAGGCTTGTCTCTTTAATGAATATTGATCCTGCTAAAGCTGATTGTTTTTACTTCGGTCTGGTGAGGTGTATTCAGCGCCATCCGCGGGGTTTCAAGTGTCAATATGGGGCTAAAACGTGTCCTACATGCAGTATGGGCCAATGTAGCTCGAGGGGTGGGTACCCGAGGCTTGTATGCCAAGGGCTGTATGTGGATATGAGGGGCTGATACCCAAGGCTGTACTGCCAAGGGCCGTATATATGAATATGAGGGGCTGATACCCAAGGCCGTGATGCCAAGGGCTATGTCTGAATAGGAGGGGCAAATTCCATAGACTTTCAAGTGTCAATACTGAGCTAAAACGTGTCGTACATGCAGTATGGGCCAAATGTAGCTCAAGGTTTGGGGGTTATGGGGTATCTGAGGCCAGAATACCAAGGGATGGATACGAGGGGCATATATCTGAGGCCGTAATGCCAAGGGCTGTATACGGATATAAGAGACAAAGGCCGTAATGCCAAAGTTTATGTAAATATATGGGTTGCATATCAGAGGCTGTGCTGCCAAGGGCTATATAATCATGGATATGAGGGGTATATATACCTGAGGGCATAATGCCAAGGGCTATATATGGATATGAGGGGCAGATAAATGAGGCCGTTATGCCAAGGGGTGTATATGTATATAAGGTGCTGATACTCAAGGCCGTTATGCCAAGGGCTATGTCTGAATATGA
Source organism: Lepidonotus clava (assembly GCA_936440205.1). NCBI lineage: Eukaryota > Metazoa > Annelida > Polychaeta > Phyllodocida > Polynoidae > Lepidonotus > Lepidonotus clava. The sequence goes on along the minus strand of OW387144.1, from coordinate 34,439,821 downwards.
GGGGTAGATTCCATGGGGTTTCAAGTGTCAATACTGAGCTACAACGTGTCCTACATGCAGTATGGGCCAAATGTAGCTCGAGGGCGGGGCGGGGGGGGGGGGGGGGGTATCCGAGGCCAGAATGCCAAGGGCTGGATATGAGGTGCATATATCTGAGGCCGTACTGCCAAAGGCTAAATATGGATATGAGGGGTAGATATCTGAGGCCGTACCGCCTAGGGCCAAATCTAGGTACAAGGAATATGTGCCTGAGGCCCTCATTCCAAGGGTTATATGTCGATACAAGAGGCAGATACCTGAGGCCACACTGCCAAGGGCTATATACAGATATGTGGGTCTTTATATATTTATAAATATATATATACAAACAGATATGAGGGGAATATGTATATGTATTTATATATATATACAAGGATTAGATGCCTCAGGCCCTCATGCCAAGAGGCAGATACCTGAGTCCGTACTGTCAAGGGCTATATACAGATATGACGGGCATTCATATATATATACATATGCCTCTCATATGTATATGAATGTATATATATATATATATATATATATATGTATATATATTATAAGGGTTAGATGCATCAGGCCCTCATGCCAAGAGGCAGATACCTGAGGCCACACTCTCAAGGGCTATATACAGATATGACGGGCATTCATATATATATACATATGCCTCTCATATGTATATGAATGTATATATATATATATATATATATATATATATATATGTATATATATTATAAGGGTTAGATGCATCAGGCCCTCATGCCAAAAGGCAGATACCTGAGTCCGCACTGTCAAGGGCTATATGCATAGACATCCTTTAGAAGTTAAGTTTTGTGCGTTTAATCCATTTATTATTAAAGAATCTTTATTATTTTAGCGGTAATTCATTGGAAAGCATTAGTTGATCTATGCCTACTGATCACATAGAAATCATACAGTGTAACATTTTCAGTACACATCAATTGAGTCTTTGGCTCCATGCCTATCACAGCTGTAAAGTACTAACCTAACTACGTTAACTGTGATGCTGTCGGGGAAAGTGATTAATCAAACTAATGAATATGCATGAGCTTGTATCGCGAATTAAAGTGGACCTTAACTGGGTTTCATCGTGAATCACAACACTTGTAACGCCCCACCAGCGCCTAATCACATTTATTCCCTATCAATACCCTTTTCAGGGGCTATGATTAACCCTGATTTACTGAGACTTGATTGGGCATTGAGGCGGTATAAATTGTCTAATTGCTCACATAATTCGCATGATTTGCGGTTGTGCTATTGATAAAAGAACAATTTAATGCCACTGTGCTCTTTTCTCATTTCCTCCTATTCAAATCCTTGTTTCTTGTAACTATCATAAAGATCATTTGACATTCTTGAATTCTTGCACGGTCCAAAGTTTGTAACCACAATTGTCGCTCCTTTTTGCGAAAAATGTTAAGTGAATCATGTGGTTATACAGGTTTGAAGAAAGAGTGATCTCAAGGAAACTGGAGTTATTCAAAGGACGTTTAATATAGGCCGTGACCTGCTCTGCGATTTTGGGGATACTTGACATGAATAATGAATTTAGAACAAGGCTCAGGCTTTCTAAAACTGTAAACATCTTTTAAATATTCTGAGTAGAAGCAGAGTTGTGAGCTTCTGAACATGATAACGTCAGACACCTTAAATCCATTAAAATTACGATCTAGATGGTAGCGACAAGATAACAAACAGTTAGATATAGAGTAAAATATGATCTGCATTTATTATGATGCAAACAAAATACTCCCAATTTTTTTCTAATGAAGATAGCTGCAATCTGTTTTTTGCACAATGTAGCTTAACAGGTGTACTTTTAGGTTTCATGAATTCTAGAATAAATGTCACATGACCTTGTTCTCATGGAAACCAAATTCTTCATAATATCAGCAATTCTACGTTTTGATAAACATTCCGGTTACCATGGCAACAAAATGTAAAATTTTAGGAATTTTTAAAGTTACATATAAAACTACACAAAATTTGATTTTTAGTCAACATTTGGCTTATTTTGACATTTTTGGTCATTTTCTGTGTAAATATTGAATATAGACCTATAAAAGTGTTTGTTATTAGGCCCTGAATTTGCAGAGCCGGTCAATTACCTTGACATCCTAATGTATCAAATTTACGTTTCCCTCTACTACTTCCCTAGTATCTATAAAGTTGTTCTGCTCTAATACTAAATATTAACAAAAGTTATCTTTATGTTTAATGTTCCATCACTTGTTTGTATAATAACGGTCTGCGTTTAGACATACTAAAGGTCGGTAGATATTTGTTCGTAATGTTCCCTAAAAGATAAGCATCCGCGCCTTTAATAAACACTATCAATGCGTTTTCAGTAGACGGGTATTTTGTGTGCAGTTTTCCATACCTGAAAGATAACACTGATTATGTTCACTAAACTGCAAGGACGCGCAGTATTGATGATTAGTCAAATTGAAATATGTGTAAATTGGTGCATTAGTTCTATATTCAGGGGTGGATCCGGAGAAAGAGTTGGTGAGGCTCAGGTGGTCTTGATGACTGAGGTCGGCGACGACTGTCTGTAAATATACCAATGAACGTTAAAGCCCAATACCTACTAGGCAATTTTACCGGCAATGGGCGATGGGCGACTGGGAGAATGGGCGGATTCTTATGATCTCCTGTCAGTAGATTACATTGAAATGTGCATGTCTGAGTCGGTGCTAGAACCGGCTGGGGTTATACGTGCGGGCACGGCAACAGATACCCGCGCACTAAGAGTTGCTTGTGTACGCGGGGGTTAGCTCCGCGCATACTGGTGGCGCTGTACGCGCGGGGTTGTGCCCGCGTATATAGATTAAGATTATACACGCTGACTTCTTATTATATATCGGGGGCTGTGCCCCCGAACCCCCGTTTTTCTTTTTACTTTTCTTTTATACTTTTATAAAATGATGAATAATGATTTGGTTTTGTAAATACATTAATAATACGACACCCATATACCCAGATAAATATATATCCGCGTATATAAGGAGACCAATATGGGCAGACGTCACGTCCGCGCATCTAAGAAGATCAGTATGCGCGGACTTTATGTCCGCGTATATAAGAAATTCTATATGAGCGAGGTCCGCGTCGCGGGGTCCGCGCGTGTAACCAGTCCCGCTAGAACCGGCCGATTCTGTGAGTGTAATTGGCTGATTTGAGTCAGCCAACTCAGGCAAAACCGCCTAGTGGGTATGGGGTTTAAAGGCTGTATTCCACATACCGATCTTATAATGCTGCCGATGTTGTATGTGTTTGATTTCCTCTTAGAATACCATATACCATTCAAAAGACGATCATAAGACATTTCTTTTGATGTATGACACATCTATGTTTGACCTTTATTCCCGCTACCGATTTTCAGAATCGGCAGCAAAATCGGCATGTGGAATACAGGCTTTAGGCTTTACCCCACTCGCCAACTTTGCTCCCGACATCTGAAATCGCCAGTAGCAATAAGGGCTGAATAAGGGCTTAAAACAGATATTAATTTTTCTTTCAAATGGTATGTAGCACGCAAGGGTTCCTATTATATACCTAGTGAGAACCTAATTTTAGCAAATCCAAAGCAGCCAAAATCGTCTCGTTGAATGCAGGTTTCACCCGCCTGTGGGACGGCAATGCTCCAGATCTACCTTGTACAACGCTCACAAAAAGACCTTTATTCTCTATGAAAGAGTGCTATACAAGATTCTGATTCATTATCACTTATTTTTTACTCTTTTCCTTGCCCATCATGTCCACAGAACGGAACAGTCTATGTGCAACCGTATTTTTTGAAATACGCGTAAATTAGCTGTACTCAAACTAATTTAACAATAGTAATGCTATCTATACAAACGACATACGGTAGAAGTACCCCAAGAAAGGACCCCTCCCGTCTAGTATCAAGGAAATATCTGATTGATCTAGGCAAAAAGTAACAAAGGGAATACAAAAGAAACGAGGCGACAAAAGGAAAAATGCCAGGTAGTCTTCTTTAGAGCATGTCCCAAAGTCATCATTAGAGGGAGAAGAAAAGAACCTGAAGGTAAAGCTCCACCCCGATGTTCAGAAGCAGCAAGAAGCACAACGTTCCTGGATGTCCTCTGATTGGAGAGTGAAGGGACTAGTCAAAGACGAGGAAACCTCTGTAGGAGAGTGACGGAAAGACTCGGTGATCTGGTTTCGGTTTCTTTGAGAGACAAGACCAATAGAAGGTGGAGATAATGGTCAATCTGAGACCCCGTACCCACTGGGCCCAATTCGCCCACACGTCCATTATGCGTAGTAATATTTGTGAAAATGTATCCTCATAACAGCAATTCACATTAAAAGAAATGGGCATTTCAAAACGGAATCCTTTGGCCGATTTCAGTATCTCAGGGGTGGATAGAATATTTCTGAAAAGGGGGGGTTCAGCACTTAGGCTAAGCACTGAAACAAGGTACATTCGCACCCGTGCATGCAACCTTTGCATCCCCCTCTTTTTGTACTTTAGGGGTCCACCAAAAGGGGCGTCAGGACCACCTCTACCCCCTGGATCCGCCCCTGTTATCTGCAGCCCGAATCTTAAACTTGGTGTTTGACCCATTGATCGTTGGCTTATTCAGGTAGAATAGGTATTAAAATATCAAACATGTTTAACATTGTTGGTTGGCCTATTAATAACCCAACTACTGTGGCACGGATTATTCAGCCGACTTGATGAAAAGTCGTCTCGTGAGAATGGGGCTTTTCATTGCATAGTATAGGCCTATCTGACAGTGTTTACAGTTTATTTGTTTTTGCACGGTTTTTTTTCCTGAAGTTAATCTGAAGGTTACTGCTATTATGACCAATGGAAATGTGTGTTCATCATCATGCTCATCTCATATTCATTTTACGTAAATAACCCCAAATACCAATGTGCCACTGGAAGAACATTTATCCACATGAAGTTGCCAAGTTAACAAACTTAAAGAAAAATATTTCCTCCTTTGCAATAATTGGTAAGATCGAGGCTCCACAGGACGTCAGTTAATAAATAGTCTATATACTAAAGTATTTCTGTTTAGTACAATCTATATGTAAACTTTGTAAACCCTGTCGCTTGTTTGATCGAAGAAAGTACTCTCAATCTTAAAAGTACCGTTTACCTGTTCCACGACCCTCAGGAGAAAAGATTAAAGAACACAGGGATCAAAAGTGTACAAAACTTGAGTTGTGGCCGCACACCAACAGCGCTGTATGTTAGCTCATTGTGTTCCTGTAATACATCTACTACAATGCTGATTCTGGCTTTTCATTTCAATCGTCATCGACGTTTTGCACCTCGACAAAGGGTACGCTAAATCCGGCCTTTTCACACTATTCTCACCATTGTAATGTTCTCATTCAGACCTAAACGGCATACAGAACATGCTGAATGGTAGTACATGTAATACTATAAATACAACCGTGATACGACTGTAACCAGTCAGATATGACCATGTTTGGGTAAATCAGGTCCATTACTTGAGTCATACACAAAAGGCAGGGGATTGGCGTACAAAAGACCGTATGCCCCTACCGTCTCTAATACCTGTTTACACCACGAGGTGGCGTTGTGCAGATGACGTCACAACTCCTAAAACAAGGTGGCGACCAAATTGGCGATCAATTAATAACCATATTTATTTGCATTTTTAAAGCATTTAGAACATATTTTTGTAGACAATTTACTTAGGAAAATCCCACTGAATAATAATAAATTATTATTATCAGTGAGAAATTACTAATTTTCAATTTTTTCACAGCCACATGGTGGTCATCACCAAAAAGTGATCACGTGACCATGTCTGCACAAGGTCTATAAGTGAGCGGGAAGTATTCTCCGGTCTGTACGGGTCTCTCTGATGGGACTTTTCCCTTTAATCTTATTACCTACTTTCTATAACCTTTACATATTAGCTATTTCTAGCATCCTCTGTCCGATTACTTTTCTCTGTTTGAGCAAAACTACATTCACAGTAGGTGCAACTTTGACATTTCAATGCAAAGAATCACAGCCACAGCTTTAACATTTTTGAGGGGACGTACACACAAATTCATACCATCAAATTGGCTTATAAATGACCTTAATGCCGTTAGTATCCCCTATAATATATGTGTAGACGTCATGATAAAAGCCCTATTACACTACACGATATTAGCTGCAATATGATGACGTCGCAGAGAAGTAGCTCATGTTAGAGATAAAATGTCTTTGTAATAAATCTGTATAACACACTCCAAATTTCTAATTTTTAGATAATGATATTACTCATGTATGGGAATTCTTCTGTGGTGTCATAACATCTTGTCAATATCGCAGCCCAAGTCATGTAGCATAATATCGCCCTTAGAGTTATACCCAGCCAAGTTGCTATGTAACAGAAACGTTCTACAACCATACTATTTTAGTCAGTCTGTTACTTACTAAGATGGCACATAAAAATTACATTATTGGTGGTGAGGTTGAAACTTCGCCAAATGAAAATGTTATTATATCATTATTATTTTTGTGAGGTTAGGACGAAACCAAAACAGAGCATTATAAGAACATTCTGTTTAGGTTGAAGTGCAACATCACAGCAGTTCAATGCAGCAACAATATTGAGAGCCATTAAAATAATGTAACAAGAACCAATACAGAACTAAACAAAACGTTGCTGCAACATTATAATAACGTCACACGCTTGGCTGGGTATTGCTTAAATACACATAGATGTTTTTATGAGCATGCACAACCAGCCAATTACCCATACCCAAGGCCACATACGCAGCCATCAAATGGGGCCACCCCTCATCTACTGGTGTTTGTATCATACCCCCTACAGGAGGTTTTGTCCTCAGGTCCTGGTCCCAAGGTTCCCGTAAGTAAGGTCCTATCTCAGAGTTCCCACCCCCAAGGTTGGCTGATGGAGGTAGCAGGTGGGTAGGGACCCACGGCTTTGAACCCGGGACCCTCATTATCACACCAAGGTCAGACTAAAGGCTCTACTACACTATGTGACTAACCCAGCCAAGGGTGCAATGTTGTTATAATGTTGCAGCAACGTTCTGGTTGGTTCTGTATTTGGTTCTTGTTACCTTCTTTTGATGACTTCCAATTACATCGCTGCAACGTACTGCCATCACATTGCACTGTGACATTATTACAACATTCTGGTTATGTTCTTCAACAGAATATTCTTATAACATTCTGTTTTGGTTTTGTCCTAACCCTACCAAAAATAATGGTACAATAACATTCTGTATGATTTAGTGAGGTTTTAACCTCACCATCAATAACGTAATTATTACATGCCATCTTAGTAAGTAACAAACTGACTAAAGAAGTATGGTTTTAAGGAATTTAGGACCCCGTACCTCCCCTCTATGTATGTTTATCTAATGCAATGCCCCCATTACAGACAATTGGCAATTCGGATTGTGTACATGTGTAACATAGAATTTTGTCTCTATCAAGTGTGATTTTTCTGCGATGTCGTCATATCGCAGCTTGTGCCGTGTAGTGTAATTCCAGCTTCAAGGTCATTACCGGCACGTTCTCCGTTTCAGCAGCAATTACTCCACGGTTTGACCTTCCTTTGTCGCTGCCTTGGGGTCAAGGACAGTCAGAGGTCAATGACTGGCTGACCCTGGGTGTGAGATGAGTAGGAGGGAAGTAGGATGTTTGTTTGGCTGCTGTTGAGACTGAAGGGAGGTGGTGTTCCAATGTGATCCTAGGATTTACTCTTAGGTCCTTAGATATGTTGATTCCAAGGTGGCCGTTTTAGTGTTATAATATCTTAAGATGTGATTGAAGGGCTAACATAGGAGCAAAAATGTATCTAGATATAGAGGACATTTTATCTTAGTAAATGTGTTTCTCACCTTAGTACAAAGATATTATGACATTGAAACCAAAATATCTTAGGATCATTTTTTGTGACAAAATTTGAGATATGATGATATACTTCAGATTACATTGGAACACCCCCGGATTTCGTTGGCGGTAAGGACGTGTAATACGTATCTTTTTCTGAACTGATACATGTTACCCAACTGGTTGCGGAATGATGTAGGGGGTGTGAGTGTGGATGGATGTGCACATATACTTGGATATGCTTTAAAATTTACTTATATATAAGCACATGTTATACTCTTTTTTTTATATGCAATATATAATTATCATTATGTATGGGTTGCTAGCATGATTATTCCTATTAGACCTCTTGCTGCTAGGACATGACAGCTTTGACTTATAAAACAGCTCCATTTTCACTATTGTATTCCTCTCTCACGTCAAAGATCTATCACACAGGAGCCTAAATGCTGGGCATGACTAGACAAGGCAGCCAGACTACTGATGTAGTTTCACCCATTGTAAAGGTTTATCAGAATTGTGAGTCAATTAGCGATGGGTTTGAACGTCTCTAATGAACCTTCTCAGAGGCATTGCAAACATCTCCTTTCTTGTGGTGTCTCTAACCATCCCCAGCCGTCCCCCATTCGGCAGTTGTAGGCAGCTCTAAGGGAGTTTTACACTATGCGATATGGGCTGCGATATGACGATGTCACAGTGATGTCGCACACATTAGAAATAAGGAGGTTTGGCACTATGTGATATGCGTTGCGATGTGACAATGTAGCAGTAAAGTCATACATATGAGAGATACAATTCTTGGTTTTATGTGTGTGAAATACTCCAAACAGCCAATTTCAAATGGTTGTATCTTCCTTGTGTGTCAATCTTTTGTGGAATCCCCATATTACACTCATATTGCTGCTGAAGTCGTGAACCCCTTTTAAGGCCATACAATACTATAGGAGGCTACAATATAAGATGATATTACAGACACATTCGCACATATAATTTATGAGTCATTTCATTATCAAAAAATATTAATTTCGAGTATTTTACATATGTTAATATGTGGTATTTCTCTGTGAAATCGCCACATCGCAGCTCGTGTCGCGAAGTGTAAAACCGCCTTAAGTGACGTCGTACGTAGGTCTATCCCGGACTGGTGCTCCGTACAGAAAACGACAACAATGCTATCGATTTCCCCTGGCATCATGTCTTTGGGGCTGCTAATTATGACGGATAGACTCTGTGTTTATGTAGCCAAATTCCCCATACCCCAAGATCAATACCCGTGCAATAGTCCCGCTTTCGCGAATAATTGCGATAACTATTTCTGTTTTTTAATCTAGATTGCAGCTTAAAGAGCTAGGACTATTATTGCAGGGTTCTGCTGGGTAATTAATCGGCCTGTTTAATGAGTATTACAATCATTACGGACTGACAAACAGACAGAATAGCCTATTTCCTCATCGACAATTTATTGGTACCGATTTATGAGAAAACTGCTGAGAGAGACTTTGAACGTTATACGATAAGCTGTCATTTAATCCCTGAAAGTATCACTAAGAGTACTATGTGGAATGTTTCAATCAACAGTTTGTGTAATTTAGTTTGTTTCTTGCCGTTGTTATTGGTACTGGTTATTTATAAGACACAGTTATAAAGACAGACCTATAACGTCATATCATAGCTGTCATTTAATCTCCCAAAAGTATTACTAGTAGTATTACGTAGAAACATCTTTATCAGCAATTTGTGTCATTTAGTTTGCTTCTTGCCATTGTCATTTGAGCTGGTTACTCATAAGAAATGGTTATAAAAAAAAGACGTAGAAAACTACCATAAGATGTAATTGTCAACCCGCTATCGTATATTGTATAACTTCTATCATATAAGAACATCGTCTTAATCTGTCATTTGTGTAATCTACTTTACTTCTTGCCATTTCAGAAAAACACTCCAACCCCACCTTAACAGGGAAACTACATTATCAGGTTATCCTATTTGACCCAGGTTCTCCGCATTACAAATCTGATACAATCGTCCCAAAGGAGTTCACGAGCGGAAGATCGTTTGGGGTCTGGCCATTCAGCTGGGGCCCGGCTCGTCGCTGCGGGTGACAAATCCTGGGCTGTAGGGCTGGTAATTAGGTTGGTTGTGTTGAGGCAGGCAGTGGTCCTGGAGACTCCAGCCTACAGAAATCAATAGAGAGGGTGCTCGTCGGCCCGCCGCCTGGGTACTGTTTAATGTTCTAAGTTGTTGCCAACCCTGTGGGGACCACTTAGAGAAGGGAGCAGCTCGGAGCTACTCGTGGACTAATAGCATAACGATAACCTCAGGAGTGGGCGCTACCCCTACCCGGCCCACCTACTGATGTCTCTTCCCCACCCATCTACTGCTGTCCCTACCCCACCCACTGATGTCCCTACACCACCCACCTACTGCTGTCCCTACACCACCCATCTACTGCTGTCCCTACCCCACACATCTATTGCTGTCCCTACCCCACACATCTACTGATGTCCCTACCCCACAAATCTACTGATGTCCCTACCCCACCCACTTACTGATGTCCCTACACCACACATCTACTGATTTCTCTACACCACACATCTACTGCTGTCCCTACCCCACCCACCTACTGATGTCCCTACCCCACCCACCTACTGCTGTCCCTACCCCACACATCTACTGATGTCCCTACCCCGCCCATCTACTGCTGTCCCTACACCACCCATCTACTGCTGTCCCTACACCACCCACCTACTGATGTCCCTACCCCACCCATCTACTGATGTCCCTACACCACACATCTACTGCTGTCCCTACACCACACATCTACTGATGTCCCTACCCCACCCACCCACCTACTGATGTCCCTACCCCACCCATCTACTGCTGTCCCTACACCACCCACCTACTGATGTCCCTACACCACACATCTACTGCTGTCCCTACACCACACATCTACTGATGTCCCTACCCCACCCACCCACCTACTGATGTCCCTACCCCACACATCTACTGCTGTCCCTACCCCACACATCTACTGATGTCCCTACCCCACCCACCTACTGCTGTCCCTACCCCACACATCTACTGATGTCCCTACCCCGCCCATCTACTGCTGTCCCTACACCAACCATCTGCTGCTGTCCCTACACCACCCACGTACTGATGTCCCTACCCCACCCATCTACTGATGTCCCTACCCCACCCACCTACTGATCTCCCCAAACCACACATTTACTGCTGTCCCTACCCCACCCATCTACTGATTTCCTTATACCACACACCTACTGATGTCCCTACACCACACATCTACTGCTGTCCCTACCCCGCCCATCTACTGCTGTCCCTACCCCACCCGCCTACTGATGTCCCTACCCCACCCACTGATGTCCCTACAACACACATCTACTGCTGTCCCTACACCACCCGTCTACTGCTGTCCCTACCCCACCCATCTACTGCTGTCCCTACACCACCCACCTACTGATGTCCCTACACCACACATCTACTGCTGTCCCTACACCACACATCTACTGATGTCCCTACCCCACCCACCCACCTACTGATGTCCCTACCCCACACATCTACTGCTGTCCCTACCCCACACATCTACTGATGTCCCTACCCCACCCACCTACTGCTGTCCCTACCCCACACATCTACTGATGTCCCTACCCCGCCCATCTACTGCTGTCCCTACACCACCCATCTGCTGCTGTCCCTACACCACCCACGTACTGATGTCCCTACCCCACCCATCTACTGATGTCCCTACCCCACCCACCTACTGATCTCCCCAAACCACACATTTACTGCTGTCCCTACCCCACCCATCTACTGATTTCCTTATACCACACACCTACTGATGTCCCTACACCACACATCTACTGCTGTCCCTACCCCGCCCATCTACTGCTGTCCCTACCCCACCCGCCTACTGATGTCCCTACCCCACCCACTGATGTCCCTACAACACACATCTACTGCTGTCCCTACACCACCCGTCTACTGCTGTCCCTACCCCACCCATCTACTGCTGTCCCTACACCACCCACCTACTGATGTCCCTATACCACACATCTACTGCTGTCCCTACCCCACCCGCCTACTGATGTCCCTACACCACACATCTCTTGATGTCCCTACCCCACCCACTTACTGATGTCCCTACACCACACACCTACTGCTGTCCCTACCCCACCCGCCTACTGATGTCCCTACACCACACATCTACTGCTGTCCCTATCCTGCCCACCTACTGCTGTCCCTACCCTGCCCACCTACTGATTTCCTTATACCACCCACCTACTGATGTCCCTACACCACACATCTACTGCTGTCCCTACCCCACCCGCCTACTGATGTCCCTACACCACACAACTACTGCTGTCCCTACCCCACCCACCTACTGCTGTCCCTACCCCACCCATCTACTGCTGTCCCTACCCCACACCCACCTACTACTGTCCCTGCCCCACCCACCTACTATAACCAATACTCTTTTCACCTAGTTTTACCTCTTCCCCTAAGCTACAACTACTCTGCATATCTACTGCTACCCTTACTCTACCTATCTACCTAATGTTACTCCTCCCCATCCGATGTACTCTTACCCTTACCCCACCCACCTACTCTTACCCCTACCCATGCAACTATTTTACCCCTACCCCACAAATTTACTCTTACCATCTAAGAATGAAGGAACATCATTCAGTCACTAATAATTCTAAGGTAACTGAAAAGTTTACTGTTTTTCGATGGCTGAATCTCTTGAATTTGTCAGAATCATTATTTAAAATCATCCTTTTTATCACAACATCCAAATAAGCCTTGATGCTATTCCATTTGCTCGCTCCTTTGCCGACGTCTTCCTCCAGTCTCTCTGATCTCCCTTTGCCCAGATGTTGCCTTTCTGTAGCCTTCTCTGCATCTCGTCTCTCTTTCGGGGTTTCGTGACAATAATCGCTGCCCCTCTCTTACATCCCCCTACCTTTGTTTGGTTATCCCCCGCCCCGGGCGGAGTGTCCTCAGTGACTCTCATCAGGAGTCTATGTCGGTGTCGGTGTACGATTGACTCATCAGGCCTACATGCACACCACCTACCGGCCGGCCAAGTAAGCAGGTATTCCACTACACGACATGGGCTGCGATATCACCTCAATATGACAACATTACAGAAAAAATAGCAGACAGGAGTGATATAATGGTTAAAAATTGACATTTTGGACCATGCCACTTATGTGTAACATAGAACTTCATTGGTAATATTTGCAATTACCTTGCGACATCGTCATACCGCAGCCCAAGTCGTGTAGAGGAATACCACCTTAAAGGTGGTATCACTCCCCATGACGTTAGCTGTGATGTGGCGTTGTCACAGAGAAGTTGCACACATCAGAGACCAAATTCTTTGTTATGTGTAAAATATGTGTAAAATACTCCCAACTGCCAATTTTAATCAATTATATCTCCCATGCATGAAAACTTTCTGTAATATCATTATATTGCTATGATATCGCCACTCAAAGTGGCGAAGTATAAAATGGCCATAAATGTTCCTTATACCAGTTAGCTGCCAAGGTACTACTCATTTGCCAGCATCATATACCATCTGCTATTTGTCATTGTGACAGTTTCTTTTCTGACCAAATTTCACGAGTAAGCGGATTCTTTTTAAAAAGAGAAATTGTTAGGTATTTGACTACATTGATATATTTCTTCCTCAGCTTGTATGATAAGAAGGTTTTTCTGAGTGTCTAAAGACTATGATGAATTTATTTCTATTGTGTAATTCAAACTTATCTTTAATGTATCACATATCATATCATACAAAGCATCATTTACAAAATCGAGTCAAGCCCACTACCAAAATATTCAACATGTTAAATAATTTTGCAAGAGACAGGTCGTAGAGGGCTACGATAATCCAACATTCGCAGATCACAGGGACATACAACGGTCAGGCCGAATGGGGCTCAACCTAGATGAGGTAAAGCTCCAATTCTCCCTACCACGGATATCATATTTCCTGTGATTTACCTGCAGGCTAGCCTAGATCAAGGTGCATCATTGGTAATATGTCGACAAACTACCAGGCTTAAGTATCGACATTTTCAGTAATCATGACTTTATTTGTGGTTAAAAATGATAGAGATCAATATCAACTTTTTTTTTCATTTTGCATCCATATATGTTCATAATTTTTTAAGTTTGTTTGAAAATTCATTTATTACATATTGATGTAGAGCCCATAATGGGATATTTTCTATAGATTTCTCTGCGTTTTTGTCGACAAAATTAGTCCAAATTAACCTGCAGGTGCTTAAAATACTGAAAATAAGCTATCCGTGGTAGGGAGAATTTACCTTGGCCGCCGTAGGAACTCACCGTTCGATCTGCAAACATTGGAAATGTTGTATTGTCACAGCTCTCGTGGTGTTCTGCGAAATTATTCAATATGTTGAATAATTTCATACCCTTCCTCTGCGATTCTAGATGAGATTACTTGCGAAAATGATCACAGGGGACCTTACTTCCTAGTGTGAATATTACATGTTCAATTTCGCTATTTAGCCTTCAATTTCTTAACTGGAAGAAGAATAACACACTTCATAATTATCCTATGTTTACATTCTCGAAAATAACTCGAGCTGTCTCTTAGTGCTTGCTCAGTGAACAAATTACAGCCTACAAGAGTATGAATCCAAGAGTCTTAAAACTCATATATCTCCAGTCAGTTGCTTTCCATTCCTGAAATTGTATTTATGCGCCTTTCTATTTGGATGTCATAGACAAGCTTTCAAATAATTAAGTACTCGGACCTTCAGTTAATGGCTGTATTTCCTCCTCGCATGTCAAACAGAGAAGAATCTACTTAGTGCCTTAATGACAGATGTCAGAGGCCTGCATGAACTTCTAATTACATGGAGGTGTATTTGTGTTTTAACCGTGTAATAGTTCATATTGCCGGCATCTCCCGTGCATCGTCATCGAAACGGGATATAAGGCTATTGATCCAATGTCAAGAGCAGTTTATTTCTAAATGTACCATCTCAAACTGTAGAACTGACGAGTTGATGATGAAGTTTTATTTCTGTACCAAGCTAGTATGCTGAGGCAATCACTATACGCATATATGTAACGTTATGTTCGTTAGTGATTTTAAGCGTTCTTTGAAAGAAAAAAATGTTCATGAACGTTGTGTTGATATTTCTCGAGAGTCGGAACAACGTACACACACACATTTTTTTCTCTAGTGAATACCTATACTACCAGGGCCATACCCAGCCCGAACATCAGAGGTCATTGAAGGAGAATCTGAAGGTTGTTTCAAATGCATTTGGTGAAACTGAGGACTTTTTTTTCTTTTCTTTTTTTAATCTGAGGGGGTTCCAGATAAATCAGACGGGGTATTAAGTTATCCAAAAGAGATTTCAGTAAACTCTAGATTCGAGATTTTTGTTGTTGTTGTTTTGTGGGTTTTTTGTGGGGGGTTTCCTTTTACGAAAATTAATGTTTATTTCCTGTGGCCTAAACTTTTCACAATGTGAGGAGATTCGAGAGGCCCCCGGAATCCTCGCGGAAATGTTGTGTACGCGCCCTATGTGCTGACTTATCATCCCCTGTTTCTGAAATCCTGGATCAGTATTTAATCCATCAAACCCTATAGTATATGTAGACAGGCCTACCTTTTCCCTCTATGCCGTCAGTGAGGCTGGTGGACATGACGCCGTAGGACTGGGCGGCAGGTAGCAGGAGGAGGAGGACCGCCCCCACCACCACCACCACCCCCTGCCCAAAGCCTAATCCGGCTGATCCTAATCCCGCCATCTTCTTACCGGTCCGAGGGGATAAACAGGGGAAATCCGTGTTGTCTGTTAATACAAGGGGTGATCCCAGTTAGTCTCAGGTGTTGTAATTACCTGTTTTCTTCAGGTGTTCTAATTATACTTGTTTTCTTCAGGTGTTGTAATAACACCTTTATTTCTTTCAGGTATTGTAATTGCACCTATTTTCTTCAGGTATTGTGATAACACCTTTCTTCTTCAGGTGTTGTATAAATTACACTTTTTTTCTTCAGGTGTTGTAATTACCTTTTCTTCAGGTGTTGTAATTACCTTTTCTTCAGGTGTTGTAATTACCTTTCTTTCAGGTGTTGTAGTCCCACCTGTCCTCCGTGTGTTTGGACACCCTGGAGGGTCAGGGATGAGTCTGTGTGTGCGGCGTCCCCACTCCAAATGGAGGTGCACTATCTTACAGGATTAATCCCAGTTAATCTCTCTAAATCCACCTAATCCTGCCCTGGAGGGAGGAGGAGCCAGCTGTTAAACTCAGATCCGCTTGTCCTAGCCCTGGGCGTGTTATTTAAACAGATTACCGTTGTCTCTTCCCACCAGAATCACAGAGCCCGCGCCGATGTGAGGATTTGTTTTTTGTCAGTGTAACTGCGACTTGGATCCCGCCGCGCTGTTCAATTGGGACGTTATTCCTGCCCCTTTATTACACCTATTCTCCGGCAGACTAGGCCCAAGTGGCTTACTCAGGGTTGGTATAGATGTCCTCAGAGATTAGGTCGTATATCTCCAGCCAAGGCCGCCCCCTTTGTAGGGAATGGACAGAGACGTACCACCTGAACTAGTACAGTGCCTCCGGGGTGGCTACTCCCTACCTGCCTTAATGCCTGGTAAAGGCGTCTGGTGTTTGACACTGGAGGTATTTGAGTGTACAGGTATAAACCTACTGACCTCTTCCAGTAGTGGCAGAGCTATAGTAGTAGTCCTGGTGTAGTTGTAGTAGTGGTAGTAGTAGTAGTATAGTGGTTGTAGTCCGAGTCCTACTAATAGTATTTGGTAGTACTAGCAGAGGTAGTAGTATATAAAGTATTGGTCAGACTAGCAGTAGAACAGTAGTTGTCTTAGCGCTAGTATTATATGGTAGTAGTAGTCCTACCACTAGTAGTATAAAGTGGTAGTAGTTCTTCTACTAGTAGTATATGATGGTATTAGTCCTAGTGCTAGTGCTAGTAGTATATGGTAGTAGTAACAGTTGCAGTGGTATGTTGTGTTGGTCCGGGTAGTAGTGGTTGTATATTATGGTGGTAGTAGAGGTAGCAGCAGGTAGGAGAACCCCCCAGGTGTATCACATTAGCCGGGCCTGACCTTCCTCCTGTGTGAGTACACCTGCGCGTCTGACCCCCACCGTTAGATCCGGGGACTGAAACCACTACTGATCCACTGCTGGGGGGAGTTGGGGCAGTCTTTACCACAACTAAGCAACTGCTGAAGGGACTAGGACTGCCTTTAGTACCACTGATACGCAACTGAGGAACCACCGATTCACTGCTGAGGGACTACTGATCCAATGCTGAGGGGGAGCGGAGAGGATTTAACCACTGCTACTGATCCTCTGCTGATACTGTGGATTGGTGTTGAGTACTAGTGAACCACTGCTGAGGGGAGCTGTCTTGAATTCTACTGATCCACTACTGATGTGAGTGGCACAGCTTTAATCACTAATATTGATCCAGTACTGAGGGAGTGGAGAAGTCTTTACCACTGCTGCTAATTCACTACTGATCCAATGCTGAGATTTAACCTACTACTGATCCAGTACTTCAGGGAGTCGAGTTGTCTTTACCGTTACTGCTGATTCACTACTGAGACTGTCAACTAGTCTCTGTCACCACTGCTGACCCACTGCTGAGGGGAGTCCACCACTACTGATCCACTACTGCAGGAGTGGAGTGGCCTAAACTCCTTAATCCCTGGTCTCCTTTTGAGGCTGCGGGTCTCTTACACTGCTCCTGTGCGCCTACTCTCTGACTTCTCAATGCTGCAGAGTGCTATAGGTACACTCCCTCCCTCCTCCAGTGGTACCTACACCACTACACCGACCCGGCCACTTTCTGCACACCCCTCCCGGACACCTCTTAGTCAGACCCTATTGATCCTGGAGGTGGGTTTTTTCTGCCTCCTGTGCAGAAAGAAATAGCACCACTTCTGTTCTCCAGGGCGCTGGGGCCTTAGTATTCACCTGAGCCGCTAGGTGAGTAGGGTGGAAGGTGAGAGGTGGGGGGCAGGTGGGTAGGTAGGCAGGCTATGGTCTCTCTGTAGGGGTGACGGGGGTAAAACCTACCTGCCTTTCCTTAAAGGGGCAGGGTCTTTGAAGGTTTTTTGACGGGGCTAATCGATCTCACCTTGAACACGGGTTGTAAGTAGGAGGAGAAAGGACGCCGACAAGTGAGGTGTGCGGGGTGTCCCTTAGTAAATCACGGGGGGATCACTGAGCCAATCCCTGCAGAGTCAATACGGAAGTTCAACCTGTGTGCGACTACTCGTTTACGTGAGCAGTTAAAGATTCAATTGTACCTTAGGCTTTGTCCTAAATTACAATGCAAGTGCACTATGGAGCACCTGTCTGGAAACGCACACTTTATCAACGCAGTGCAAATGTGCAAATCGATAGAGGCTGCCTTTCCTTTTGTCCAGTCTGTAAATAAAGGCTAGCTCCTGAAGGTAGGTATCCTAGGCCTCTGTGTTCCAAGCATATATTATTGTATTACAATGCCTTTTCCGTCCACATGGGCCTATATTGTACTATAAGGCCTATTCCAAGTCCAAACAGGTCTGTATTGCCTATATAGTTATATTTGCCGTGCCTAAATGGTACTACAGGCAGTATTCGCTGAACACACAGGCATATATTTTACTGCAAACCCGATGTTGTCCTACTAGGCTTATTATCAGTTCACACGGCCCTATATTGTACTACAAGGCCTATTCCACATCCACACAACCCTATATTGTCCTATTAGGCCAATGTTTTACTACAAGGCCTATTGTCCATCCACACAGGCCTATGTTCTACCACAGGGATTATTCTCCATCCACACAGCCCTATATTGTACTACAAGTCCTGTACTACGAGGCCTATACTCCATCCACACGGGCCTAAATTGTACTATTAGTCCTATATTGTACTACCAGGCCTATTCTCCGTCCACCCAAGCCTATATTATACTACGAGGCTTATTCTCCGTCCACCCAGGCCTATACTGTCTCCCGTAGACTCAGTGCCTGTCTGTGGTCCGGGATTAGTGGGCAGGTCTCACAGGTAGCCGCCCACAGACCCCACTCAATCACTCCACGACCCACTCAATCCGTAGTGCACTTGCTCGCCGACAGGGGGGCGAGTGGCTCGTTCCCCGAGTGATGTCCGCACTGATCCTCCAGGGTCAACCAACCACCTGAAGCCGGAGAGTATAGCACACAGTCTCAGGTAGAAACAAAAACGAACCACCTGAAGCCTAGGAGTATAGCACACAGTCTCAGGTAGAAGCAAAACGTACGTGCTCTCTCCTGTATGTTTTACTCCTAATTGCTTTGTTTTTTAACCTCGTTTTATTCCTTATACAGCACGCCACTCTTTGAGTTGTATGTGCATCTCCTGTGCGTTTGATTCCTTATTGTTTTATTCTTTTTGCACCTGCGACCTTGTTATATTGCTTATATGCCACAGTTTTTATGTTGTATGCACATCTGCTGTCCAAAGAATCACTGTAAATGCGGGCTTCAAAGAGTGCAATCCGGGGCTACATACAGCATTAAAGCAGTCGAAATGATACCAAAAAAAACACACACTTAACGTGCAAACCTCCCTTGTCAATAGTGAGTTCGATTTGAGTGTTAGGCGTACGCCGCGCGGGTTACAGAGAGGTGCTCCGCCCCGCCCGCCCGTGGTTTTTCCAGCCGCCCCGACCCCCTGTAGTGCCGCCGGCTTGTTGTTCCTGCCTCCTCCTCCCCGCGCGGTTTTTGATTTACACCCGGCCCGGCCCGGGCGGTCGACGCCCCTTCTGTTTTGTCAGGCCCGCGGGGTCGGCGCGTCGTAATTAATTTCACGCGCGGAGCGGGCGGGATATAAACCGGGCTTATGTGAGGGGAATGCGACAGGGGCGTGAGGGGAGCGGATGGAGGGGGCTGGGGGGTGATGGACAGGTAGTGTGAAGGAGGGGGTGGGCCGCTATAAGGCGAGCCAGGCGTTGGTAATATATATATATATATATACTGCGGCACTATGGGGCAGGTGATAGACTCTTATATGAGAAGAACCTTGTTTTTGGATGAATGATATGGTGGCCTACAAATAGAGTCAAGTGGACGCGTTTGCTTTAATTCTAATTGAGGTAAGGCTGATTGTTTCATGTATCACTGAGGTTCAGGTGGTAAGTGATTCCTGGTTCACTTAATTCAATAAACGTATTCCTATATGGTTGGGCCCTTAGATTCAGTGGATGTATGGATAAATAGACAAATGATTAAGTTGCCGCACACACACACACACTTCAGTCCTAACCTATGTCAGATATCAGTCAGTGACCATACACAGACCTCAGTGGCCACACAAATCCGTCAGTCAGTGGCCGGTGAAGAAGAGAATCACTCACTCAGTGGCCAAGTGAATAGAACCTCTGGTGGCCGGTGAATAAGACCTTGAAGGGACGCCCCCTACCTCAGGGGACGCAGGTGGTTCTCTACTCGGGGGGATTCCCCTTTAGTCGTCACCCCGGCCCGTCCCCGAGCCCCGCCCCGGGGCCCCCTCACGCCCCGCCCGGTCACAAACACAGCTGGGGCCGGTCTCCTGCCCCCCGGACCCCTCTAACCCTGAGTCAGTACACAGGGAGCTGCTCACCCCCACCCAGACCTACCCACACGACCTGCTCACGTTCTGTTATGGCCGAGCACTCAGCCAATGCCTAAAACACCCACTCGTGCGTGATGGTGGTGGCAGCGGTGGGGTTAGGCCTACTGAGTAGTCTAAGTAATGGTCTCCCTATAGCCAGGCCTGGCCAGGCTAAGTAACGGTCTGGCTATTGGCCTGAACACTGCTCACTGTTGTATACATAAGGCCGCATTCACAACTGTATTGCAGGTTCGAGTATATGAAGCCAAGACTGGCAGTTCTTTCGGAATCTACTCCTTATTTCCTTTTGTAATTGAATAATTGAGAATATATGAGCAGCTCCAGTTGGTATATCCAATCCCCGGTAGTAGGCTTGAGCAGGTGGCGACCTGCTCCTAACGTAATCCTCTATGTGTCCGGGGTGGGTTCGGTGTATTCTATAGGGGGGACAATGAACTGTCCACCCGTAAGTCTTAGTTCTTTCCTTTTGGGTGTTGATTTATATCAGAAAAAACAGTTGTAATCATTACTGGTCTTGAGGGGAGACACTTTGCTGTGAGGACGTCATAAGTATATCCGTGGTATCCTGTTATTTGTAGATGCAGATTCTAAGGTAGGCCGGTGCTGTAGACAGAGACCTCGGGTCGTGTTTGATGTCCTCAAAGTTTGTATTCCTCTGTTTGCCCGTAGCTGGTCCCGGGCGCGGCCCCTTCCGCTGGTCCGCTCCTCCCACAAGTGGTGAATGATTCAAAGCCTGCTCCGTCTCCAAGCACAGTCTCCTCCAGTCACCAAACACAGGTCTTCTCCAGTAAGCTACGTCTCCGTGCACCTCCTCTTACTCCTCCTGTAGCTCTCTCTCCAGTCCCCGCCCGTCAACCAACCCACAGGGGACGACCACCAGTGACAATCCTCTCAGCCGAGCAGCTCCTCTGACAACCCCCGAGCAGCTCCGAGCAGCTCCGAGCAGGTCCCAGTCCCACTCCCCGGCCCCTGTTGACGCCCTTGTCGGGGCTGCTGGTTACTGGTGAATCTGTTGTTACCGCCGCCCGACACACGGGGACAAGCACGGGTAATAACTGGGGGGCGGTATGCACGGATGGTAGTCGTGGTAGTGGGAGTAGTGTCCGGGTAATAACTGGGGGGCTGTATGCACTGATGGTAGTCGTGGTGGTAGTGGTAGTGTCCGTGGTAGTCGTGGTGTGGTCTTAACACAGATCTGAGCTCCTCACAGAGTCACTGTAACACGGGGATGAGCAGATTGGGGCTGGTTCTAGAGCGTGGAGAGTGAGGGATGAGTGAGTGAACTACTCTCCTCATAACGTCTGTGATTGTGGGCGCGGTAGGCGGCAGGGGCTGTCTGTGATTGTGGGCGCGGTAGGCGGCAGGGGCTGCTGGTAGGAGCACAGTTCAGCTATGTGGATAAGCTCCGTAGATAGGTGCAGATGTACCCGGGGACTACCTCCTATCTTCCCGGTAAGCCCCTCTTCACTAGGCTGTTCAGTTTAGAGCTGGTGTCCTCTCTCCGCCTCTCGGCGTCTCCCTCTCCGACCACGTGGTTCCCCGGACGCGGCGTCTCGCCGACTGACGGTAACACGTGACTACTAGACCGAGACCCCCTCTACCCGGGCCGACCGCGGCACTGCAGCGCCACCGCGGGGATTCCGGGAACTAATGTTAGATGAGTGGTCCAAGCGCATTGTGATGGTGGTTCCGGAGAGAAGCTGGTTATGTACCTGCCAAATATGCCACGTTGTAAGTCCTGAGGAATGTATAGGAATTAACAGTAATCATGGCAGAACTTGTGGTTTGGTATGATAGAAAACTAGCACTAACTAATTTGCCATTTAGTATATATATATATATATATATTTGATATTTGTTGTTCCGAAAATATATTCATTTCAGAAAGATATATAGCAAATATTTATACATCTTTTATAGGTTTTCCATCATTTTTGTCCATAAAATCAGTCAAAATTATCCTGCAGGTGCCTAAAATACAGTAAAAGAGCTTTTCATGGTAGGTGGAATCCAGTAGCAGTACTATTTATGTGTTCAAAATGAAAAAGAAAAAAAGATAGCAGTTTGTTCATTAATATGTGAAATAAATCATTGCACTTTGTTTAGTCTGACATTGTGTTTGATGAAAATCTAAAATATATGGGAAACATATTATTCAGTACCTATTCCATTATTATTAGTCAGAGAGATAGTGGTGTACTCACCAAAATATCCACAGAACTAGGTCCGATTCTATATACTACTTACCGGGAAGGCACAGTGGTTCTCCTATGTAATGTACTCACCCAAAATACCCATAGAGCTAGGTCAGATTCTATATACTACTTACCAGGAAGGCACAGTGGTCCTCCTATGTAATGTACTCACCCAAAATACCCATAGAGCTAGGTCCAATTCTATATACTACTTACGGGGAAGGCACAGTGGTTCTCCTATGTAATGTACTCACCCAAAATACCCATAGAGCTAGGTCAGATTCTATATACTACTTACCGGGAAGGCACAGTGGTTCTCCTATGTAATGTACTCACCCAAAATACCCATAGAGCTAGGTCAGATTCTATATACTACTTACCGGGAAGGCACAGTGGTTCTCCTATGTAATGTACTCACCCAAAATACCCATAGAGCTAGGTCCAATTCTATATACTACTTACGGGGAAGGCACAGTGGTTCTCCTATGTAATGTACTCACCCAAAATACCCATAGAGCTAGGTCAGATTCTATATACTACTTACCGGGAAGGCACAGTGGTTCTCCTATGTAATGTACTCACCCAAAATACCCATAGAGCTAGGTCAGATTCTATATACTACTTACCGGGAAGGCACAGTGGTTCTCCTATGTAATGTACTCACCCAAAATACCCATAGAGCTAGGTCAGATTCTATATACTACTTACCGGGAAGGCACAGTGGTTCTCCTATGTAATGTACTCACCCAAAATACCCATAGAGCTAGGTCAGATTCTATATACTACTTACCGGGAAGGCACAGTGGTTCTCCTATACATGTTTGGCCACCAGCCAGCCGTAGATTAATCCACATTTCTTAAAAGGTCAGATTTCCGATACATTGTAAAATTATATACAAATTGAATGTAGTAAGCCCTCTCAGATAGCCATAGAACGATCCCTTATTCTACATACTACATTGTTATATTGATAGTTCACCTATGTATTTCGCTACTTCCACCATAGGCAACCTTTCTTATGCAAACCGCTTTTTTCAAAGATATGTGACGTTATTAACGGATCAGATTAATGTAGGTTCATGATAATGTAACAAGAACCAGAACGGTATAAAACAGGACGTTGCTGCCATGTTATTATAAAGTGGCACGCTTGGCTTGGGTACGATGTACGTACTGACATACCACATGCACGGACCGCTGCTAGACACAGACTATGATCAATTAAACTGTGTACTTTTCTTTGCAAATTTACCATTGATGAATTTAATAGAGGGGCTGACCAAACAAAATCCACGAAATTTTGTAGCGGTGGTATGCAGAGTTTTTTTGTGGACACGATGGAAAATCCTGTCCAAAAAGCATCCATGAAATTTCGTGGACATTAAATATAATTGAAACGTCGCACTAAAATCATTCAAAATGTATGTCTATTTACATATAAGTCACTTCTATGATATCATCATCGGAACTACGGGAAAGTTTCCAGGGTACATGTTTGATTCTATGTACTACTTTCTCACTCTCCTCACCACGGATAGCTCATTTAGTGTAGTTCAAAGTGCATGCTGGGAAATTTGTATACAAGTTATAATGCTTAAGTATACGAATTTTCAATAATCATGGCATATCTTGTGGTTTAATATGATGGAAAACAAGCATTAGGACTCAATATCTTTCCATTTGGTATCTATATGAATTTGATATTTTTAAAGTTGGTTTAAAGTCAATTTTTTCAGAAAGATACTATAGCATTTAGTTGTAAATTTTCTATAGTTTTCCAGGAGTTTTTGCCTAAAAGATCCGTCAAAATTAACCTGCAGGTGCTCATTACAGCAAATCACCTATCCATTGTAGGGAGAATATTGTATACGGGACGTCTTGATACAATATTACTTAGTTTGAAGTGATTTAGCATGAACTGTGAAGATATGACATTGAATGTATACATACATGTTTTGTTTCTGTTTCCTTTCATTTGTATCTTCCACTTCAGCATTTCATTTTCTATCTCTTTTATTTATACCAGATCTCTATCTGAGGGAACTTGGTATCATTGTAGTTCAAGTATCGTTCTACATTACATAATTCTATCCTCAAATAAAGTATGTGCAATCAACATTATACGTCAGTTCCCCTTTGCAAAATACAGTGCTTGCACCTTTGTGGGGGCTTTAACTGCTCTTTAATTTCATGAAATTACCTGCTGTATGAAGTATTTTTAATAATCAGTCCCATTAAGCAAGAAATAATGCAATTGCATTCTAAAGGAACTCAACAATTAAAGTGATGATACTGCGTGAGTTGTATCAAACGTAGATAAACTTATCTAAAAGCAGCATACACAAAACCACAAACTGGCGTTCATAAAGCAAAGGATAGGTCAATACTTTGTTGGAAGTTGTTAGCTGCCAGATTAAATCGAGTCGGGTTACAGCAGCTTTATCTGTAGCCAGGCCGACGCCCTTCAACATTCATTGTGACCTCTGAGAAGTCATTTCTACTTGTCTTTCTTTGTCTATTTAGTTTTTATGTCTGTGCCTAAATCCCTGGGATTTCCAGGTCCATGTATCAGGCTCTAGGGGATCAGGAGCTCCGTCTTGTAGTTTCTGAGTTAAAGCTTCTGTATTAACACGCAACAAGCGAGGTTTACTGTATGTTTACCACTCCACATCTGTCCGGAGCTTAGGGCCCCATACCCACTAAGCAACTTTTACAGAGTCGGCCGACAGATCAGCACTAGAATCGGATGATTTTTATAATCGCATGTTAGTACAGTACATTAAACTGTGCAGGTTTAATCTCAACCAGTGCTAAAATCAGTCAATTCTACCCTTACAATCAGCTGATTTTGTCGCTGATTGGTCAGCCGACTGTATAAAAATCGCCCAGTGGGTATGGGGCTTAAGTCTCTGAATGTCAATCCACCCCTCCTCCTCCCTGATCTCTTCCCCTTTCCCATATTTCTGCCTCATCTTTCTCATTCTCATATGTAAACCTTGTGTACAATAGACGGATCTATTTGTTTGCGCTTTGTCCAGTGCGTGATAGGTCATTCCTTTCTAATCCCAACAGGTCTTTGTGAATCATGTGGGTTGTAATATGTTACATTTCTTATCTTTATGCCTTAATTACTTATTCACTCCCCTCTCTACTTTTCTACACTCCTCGCATCCTCTTTACCCTCAATTTTGCACACTACAAAAGCAATAATGTGACGTCGTTATAGAATTGTAGCAATGTTCTTATTGCTTTTGCTTTGGTTCTTGTTATGTTATTTTGATGGTATCCAAAAACATCTTTAGAACCTTAGATTGCGATGTTGCACTGTAACACATTTCTGACGTTCTCGCAATAATTCATGTATATCATTATTATAACATATATATATAAGTAAAGTCTCAACTTCGCTAAAATGAAATATTATAATAACACTCGTTTTTAGTAAGTCTCAAACAAACCTAAAATAACGTAACTGTTATGTTAAAATTTAACAGGTAATGGTAGGCGCACCTACAGGCGTGTGAGTGGGCAGGCATTCATAAGGACTGATTACCCCCTCCCCCCTTGCCGGACAGGCCCTGCGCTGCGCAGACAGCGCAATACACTCACTATTCAACGGACTATCCTACGGCCTGCACGCGTTTACCACCATCCCGCCCCTCATCTATAATTACTCCCCCTTTATCTTAATAGGGGGATCGTTATAAAGTTAATTTGGTGTCGGTAATTACGGTGAAAAGTTTATCACCACAAAACAGAATTGATTGTATCAATGTCGTTATATTACCTTGAACTTAACTTAATAAATTTGCACTTCCCAAACCATTATTATGTCTTATTGAGGGGCGGATCATCGGGACATTAATGACCAAAAAAAGTATGGTCACAGAACATGCTCATTACATTGCTGCTTGCCTGGGTATCGTTTACTTATCAAACGATCAAGCGGTTATTTAACCTACTGATGTCCTTTATCATCCCTATCTTCTCTTCCTTCAAAATTTGGTTTAATTTTTCACTTTTTAGGTATTGTACTAATGTACAAGTGTTGAGGTAAGAGTCACTGTGGATAATATGTGGTCTCTGTCAGTTAGTGGTACACGTGTGTCATAACGTCAGTGCTACTAGGTAACAAGAAAATCATCATAGTTCCATTATATTCCTATGTACTTTTCTACTGATAATAATATGTAACTATAACAAACCTATATGGAAGATCATGCAAAATGAGTTTAATAAATACCAAAAAATAAAAAAATTGGAGCTAGCACTATGAAGAGATGGGGAAGCAATCTTTGGGGGGCTAGAGAGCATGGTAGTCAATGTGACTAGACAAGCATGTGTAAGAACTTGGTGTGATTCTAATCACTAGACAGATGACGATGGATTATCAAATAAGTGATTTGTCTGAAGAGACCGTTCTTACTGGTATTGAGTGGAGTGTGACACATCTCGAATTGATGGCTCGGACAACATTGTGACAAACTAACTTTGGATCAAATAAACACCAAATCCTCTTGTGTGTGTGTATGATATTGTTTTGCTTTCTGAGCTACTAATATATTGAAGATAAAACAAAGGACTGAGATGAGAAAACAGTACAAATCCAACCTAATATTGATATAGATGTAAGTTTGAATAAGTAATAAATATGTTGAGTTAGGAATAAGCCCCCATAGTTCAGTATGACTTCATCATCAGTGGTTCTCTGGTCCCATATATATCATATCACTGCCTCCCCTAACAGTTCGGCGGGCCGTCACCAGATGTCAGGGTGATCAGGCCACCTTCAGGGCCCCTCCAGTCGCTATAAAACACATCCCCACTGCGCCGGCGCCGCGCCAGTCATGTCTGCGCATGCGCCAGATAAATGTCCGGTCAGCTGGCCCCACCCACCTGGGCCGTCCGGGGTCGCTTAGTCAGACTCTCCGAACTAGAAATGATGGTCCATGAGAACTCCAGTGGCGGATACAGTTTTTTTTAATGAAAAGGTGGGAGAGTCCTAATAGAAAAGGGGGCGCGGCCCCTTTTCTCCGGAAATTTAGATTTAAAAAAAGCAAAACTTGGCACAAAAAAAGGGGGACCCCCTGATCTCTAAATCCGCCACTGCTGTTTAGGGCACTAACTATATACCCGCATTATAAGAACACTATGTGCTGTGACTCAAAAGTGTTTAGGTCCACAGACACGTTCGAAAACAGCAAATTCTTATCTGACGCCCTCTCAAATGTTATTTATACCACCCCCAGTTAACTGTAAAAGCCTCAATTAATTTTCAAAAGCTCCTCGGATTTCAGGGCTGGGTACGACGATAATACCCATTCATGTTGGTATTCAAAGGAAGAAAAGAAAACATTCCAAAATATCGTTTTGAATAACAATATTCCCGTTTCTCCAATGGACCCATCTAAGGACATTGACTTTGATTGGAGCTTTTCAGCTGCAGATTACATTCATGCCAACATTGATACATTTCAATGAGTTGAGTGTCAAGGACTATATGGTACATTTGTGGAGGAGACGTTGGTAGTAAGCTATTTGAAACCCTTTGTGCTAGTTGCACTGTGCCGACTGTATCACACATCATATCACTGTTAATTGGTGCCATTGAGGTATAGCCGGGCTAGGCTACGACCATACGTTTCCATATGCAATTATGTATATACGTAAACAGAAGGCTGAAACATAACTAGATACTCCCCTCAACATATATATATAGCTTTTATTTATCCTGGACAACATTGGCACGCGCCAGTATTCTTTGTCTATCCAGCCCTATATCTAGAGCTCAACTTTGACAATAACCATGTCTAAAGCCAATGTTCCTACTAAGGCTTACCCTTCAATATTGATGGCCTCTAAAGTAGATTCGTCACTCTAGGATTTCAGCTGCAATGTCAGTGTATAACTATAGTGAGTGACATTCTATCTCAGACTCATTCATCTTTCAGTGAGATAGTAAAGAGGTCTATTACAGTCTGGGTATAGGTGATACCATTAGGTGGAGTTTAGGAATTCTGCTGGCTATATAATAACTGCAGTGCCATAGCGCGATGTCATACGCATAACAAGGGAGTGGCTATAGCGCGATAGTCGCGGACGCGGACGTAGCATACATAGAATTTCTTATACACGCAGACACAAAGTCGTGCATACAGATCTGATTACATACGCGGACATTAGGAAAGTTGGCTTGTATTGTATTTTTCTAATCCTATATATGCAGAAATAAGAATAAAAAATAGAGATAAGACGAGAAAAAGGGGGTTCGGGGGCTTAGCCCCCGATTTTTTAATAATATTATGATGAAAAAGAAAAGTACATCCGCATATATTACTGTACTTGTATACGCGGCCACAACTTTCGCGTATATAAGCAGATCTATTGACGCGTACCTCACGGCCGCGTATACAAGCTATTCTGTGGGCGCAGGCATCTGGTGCTATGTCCGCGCGTATAACACCAGCCGCATAACAATGCAAATTGGGATAAAGCTAATAGCTGTCCAAAAGTGGTACAGTGTTTTCTTGAACAGGCTATGTACGCAACGCAGTGTATTTGACGCGGAATTTGACGTCGTGTATAGGTGCTGTGCAGATGACGTAACATATCCAAAAATTGACTCTCAACAATGTTGGTGTTCAATTTATTTTCATTATTATCCTGAAATATTTAAAACAAATATTTTTTCAAATATATAATTCAAAACAAATATTTGTGCCCCAAATTCAGGGAATCAAAATCAACAATTATTTTCCATCTATCTGAGTTTATTTCATATCCACATGATCATACTCACCACTCGATGATCACCAAAATCTGGTCACGTGGTCCTGTCTGCATAAGGTCTATACTTGGTATTGTACTGACGCGGTAGGCCAGTCCATGCTCGTGTAAGCTTTACAATGTTAGCTTTAGAATAGTGCATGTGTTAGCCATAACTCTCTGTCAAAGTGGGGGGTTAAAGGAGGAGTCATAGTGTGACGTATCATACTAAAGGAGCGTACGCTGCTCTATCTCAGTCAGAGTCAGCTGAACGTTGTGTGAGTAACCATCCTGGAAAGGTTAGGTCTTAGAAGCTGAGTCCTGGTTTGGGATAGAAGCAGGAAGACTGTGTAGAGAGGTGGGAGCATTGACTGAGTATGTTTGAGGGGATTCCTTCCTTGGAGCTGATCATTGTCAATTGAGATTATTAATAAAGAACAACCTTTCAAGCGAGTGTTACGTCTTACATGATGTTGGAACTATGATTATGTATTGGACGACAGCAGTTGAACAAGGAGAAGACTGCATTTGGAGCTAACTATTATCTACAATTAAATATGACTAATTACGTACACCACATATAACAGATAATTAACTCTCTATAGTTCAGTATGGTGTTTACACGATGTCGCCTGAATACGATCGACCATGTAAGCAACAATAATGAACCATCCACAAATTCCCATTTCCATAGACTACTAACAAGTTGCATAAATAGTAGACCCCATTCAGGCGACGTCGCCCGTAAAGGTAGTGCCGAACCGGCGATATACGCAACGTTTTGTTTTCGACATCGTTTATACTAGTGCTGTGTAAGAACGTTGCACAACTAAATTTGTGACAGGATTCAAAGTTACGTGTTCATATACTACTCAGACTTTTGTGGCTTGTTTATTGTAAAATATGTAGGTGATAACATTCATGGCATTGAATGTCTCCATAATTCCCCCATTGCTTGTATACAGTTAATCATATCTGCGTGATGTGATATGAATATGAAGTGCTGTAAACACCTATCGTCAAAATTATTAATACAATATAAGCGACGTTGCACCTTGACCTATCCCTGGAACGAACACACGTTCCCAATTCTTATACACTACTTACATTATTACACATTGCAGCGTGTAGGTATATCTTAAGTGAATTATGTTACATAAGATTAATAGTGGAGGCTCAGGGGCAGACACAGGATTTCCAAGAGGCTGGTGGGTGAGCACATAGGCCAAGTCCTAAAACGGCGTGCCTTCGCTCGCACACGCTCTTTTTGTAGTATCGTGGTCCACAACAAAAGGGGGTTAGAACCCCCTGGATCCCTCCTTTGGGTCTGCCCCTGAGGCTAGCCACACGACGTCACACATGTACCAGTGTGCAATGTACGTGACAAGCACATAATTCCACATATGTGAACTGCTAAAGTAATCACAATTTGTCACCTGTACAGTTGATTATATGACACCCCGTAGCTTCTTCAAATTCCCATTTCCATATACTACTTACTTGTTACGGATAGAAACAATTTATGCAAGACGGTATTTTACATCGCGAAATGAAGCTGAGCGATGACACCTATATAAACTGCGTCCCTTTTTTCACATAACATGATAATAAAGTAACAGATACCGAGCCGTCCATTTGACTTGGCAATACGCCCTCCCCCAAAATACGCCCCTCTCATCTCTCGAACAGGTAATAAACAAACAGTGATTTCTCCAGAAACCCGACAAGTCGGAGCGGAACCGAGCGCCTTGGTCGTCGGAGGTGGGCCCCGGCGTCTCTAATGGAAAGTTGACGTCTGGCGCCCTCTGTTGATGAACCGTGAGAACTACCCAGCCCCTAACTCAGCCCCGCGATTGGCCACTACAGCAAAGGGTCGGCCAATCGGCCAGCTAATTCATTCTCCGCGCGCACCCATCACTTAGAAATGGGGTGCTAAATAACAAAATCAAGGCTTCTAATTCTCCCACCAGGGGGCGGGCTGGGCTGGTGATGTATTCAGGGGGTAGTGTCTGCGGAGCCCGCTAGGTGGGGTGATGGGTGTAGGCCGCGGACGGAAGCGGAAATGGATTATTTAGGCCACCGACTGCGCATGTTTTGGGGAACCGGAAGTAGCAGATCGCTGTGGGAAAGATACCTGTGTACCCGAGCATTAGGCGGGTGACTGGGTGCTGAACAGGTTGACTGAGGGAAAGATACCTGTGTACCCGGGCATTAGGCGGGTGACTGGGTGCTGCACAGGTTGACATCTAGGGGAAAGATACCTGTGTACCTGGGCATTAGAGGGTGACTGGGCGCTGAACAGGTTGACATCTAGGGGAAAGATACCTGTGGACCCGAGCATTAGGTGGGTGACTGGGCGCTGAACAGGTCGACTGAGGTCTGAGAGAAAGATACCGGTGGACCTGGGCATAAGGCGGGTGACTGGGCGCTGAACAGGTTGACTGAAGGAAAGATACCTGTGTACCCAGGCATTAGGCGGGTGACTGGGTGCTGAACAGGTTGACTGAGGGAAAAAAACCTGTGTACCTGGGCATTAGGCGGGTGACTGGGTGCTGAACAGGTTGACTGAGGGAAAGATACCTGTGTACCCGGGCATTAGGCGGGTGACTGGGCGCTGAACAGGTTGACTGAGGGAAAGATACCTGTGTACCCGGGCATTAGGCGGGTGACTGGGCGCTGAACAGGTTGACTGAGGGAAAGATACCTGTGTACCCGGGCATTAGGCGGGTGACTGGGCGCTGAACAGGTTGACTGAAGGAAAGATACCTGTGTACCCAGGCATTAGGCGGGTGACTGAACGCTGAACAGGTTGACTGAGGGAAAAAAACCTGTGTACCTGGGCATTAGGCGGGTGACTGGGTGCTGAACAGGTTGACTGAGGGAAAGATACCCGTGTACCCGGGCATTAGGCGGGTGACTGGGCACTGAACAGGTTGACTGAGGGAAAGATACCTGTGTACCTGGGCATTAGGCGGGTGACTGGGCACTGAACAGGTTGACTGAGGGAAAGATACCTGTGTACCCGGGCATTAGGCATGTGACTGGGTTCTGAACAGGTCGACTGAGGGAAAGATACCTGTGTACCTTGGCATTAGGCGGGTGACTGGATGCTGAACAGGTTGACATCTAGGGGAAAGATACCTTTGTACCCAAGCATTAGGCGGGTGACTCGGGGCTGAACAGGTTGACTGAGGACTAAGGGAAAGATACCTGTGTACCCGGGCATAAGGCGGGTGACTGGGCGCTGAACAGGTCGACTGAGGGAAAGATACCTGTGTACCCGGGCATTAGGCGGGTGACTGGGCGCTGAACAGGTTGACTGAAGGAAAGATACCTGTGTACCCAGGCATTAGGCGGGTGACTGGACGCTGAACAGGTTGACTGAGGGAAAAAAACCTGTGTACCTGGGCATTAGGCGGGTGACTGGGTGCTGAACAGGTTGACTGAGGGAAATATACCTGTGTACCCGGGCATTAGGCGGGTGACTGGGCGCTGAACAGGTTGACTGAGGGAAAGATACCTGTTTACCCGAGCATTAGGCGGGTGACTGGGTGCTGAACAGGTTGACGGAGGTCTGAGGGAAAGATACCTGTGTACCCGGGCATTAGGCGGGTGACTGGGTGCTGCACAGGTTGACTGAGGTCTGAGGGAAAGATACCTGTGTACCCAGGCATTAGGCAGGTGACTGGGTGCTGAACGGGTTGACGAAGGGAAAGATACCTGTGTACCCGAGCATTAGGCGGGTGACTGGGTGCTGAACAGGTTGACTGAGGCAAAGATACCTGTGTACCCGAGCATTAAGCGGGTGACTGGGTGCTGAACAGGTTGACTAAGGTCTGAGGGAAAGATACCTGTGTACCCGGGCATTAGGCGGGTGACTGGGTGCTGAACAGGGAGCCATTCCATAATGATTTGGCAATTATGAAAGCAAGTCCTTAAAAATTGCACAATAATCTAAAAAAACTATCCCCAAGGCCTCATGGCCATATCGTGACAATAATTTCAAAATTTCGCGATTTAAAAAAATATATTTCTCCGTAACGATTCACATATGAAAACATGTATGTGTTCAAGGAAGGATGCTGTAAGAATTGAAATTTAAAACGAAAGAATGAAAAAAGAAATTCGAGGGGCAATAACATTTTTTGGTATAATTCCTTCCAGGTTGACTGGGGTCTGAGGTCAGGGAACTCTATGGCTCCGTTTACTTTGGTATAAACTTATAAAAAGGAGAGTAGGTCTTTTCATGGTACGTCCCGCAGGTCCACGCCCAGACGTTGGGTCGATAACAGCTCTAGTTTTACCACAATTCTACCTTTAAGTCTGAATTGCGGGACGTAAATAGTCGACTTGTTAAGGGGTGGAATTGTAAAGATACAAACGGAATGCACGGTATCAAATTACTACTAGCAATGGCCAATTACTTCAGCTTGATAGCATTAATCTAAAGCTATCACTGCAGCAGTTGCCCTGCCTTTAGTCTACCCTTGGAGGTTCATTGAACTCGCGTATGCCTGCCTAGTTCTTTTGTGCTGAGTAGATCTAAAGCGCCCTTTGGTTTATGTATTTATAGTAATCTTTTTAACTGAGTGATGAAGAGATTTCTCTTCTGCGCCAGTCTACTTGCCAGACATCTTATCTGATCTGAATGATCACTTTGACCTGAGTATAACAATGTCTGGGATTGTGAGTTTTAGATATAGTTCATGTTAGACAGCAGACGTTAAACAGTCTACCTGATATGTATGACGTGGCATACAGGACGTCATTTTTATAACATCACAAAGTGCATGGAAAGAAGCGAAAGGATTTCACATATAAATCAGTGTAGTGAGGCCTAATTGAGTGTATTGTTATGGAATCTAAGAATAATATTCTTAGATTCCATAACAATACACTCAATTAGGCCTCAATAAATAAGTTGGAAGTATTAAAAGCTTATAATAAGCTTTTAATACTTCCAACTTATTTTTGACTTGATTTTATTTGCTATTTGTTGATTTGACTGTTCATGACAAGTACTATCACAATGTTTAGATTGCTACTCATCTGTCCTGCAATTACTGATTCGTGTTGTCAACGCTGGGTGATAATCATTCACAACGCGTTTTTCTAATAAACAATATCGTCCACGATAGATTATTAACATTAAACTAACCATGTCACTGTTGTTGAAGTTCTCAGTTGACGGGGCGGAATGTTAAATCTACTTCGACCAACAAAACCTAGGACGTTGACATATAAGCTGTGGCCGTAAAACATACCCAGCCCTGATGACTCCGTCCACAGATATTATAGCTACACTAAGATATGGAACTCCTACCTTTGCCTATCTTGTTTACATAATGTCGACGATGGCAGCGCCCTCTATGAACATCCATGAACAAACAATAAGCAGCCATGCAAACCGTTACAAACAATAAGCAGCCTGTCTCTTTTGATCGTTTACATAACACAAACAAAGGGTGGATGATATACCCATCACGACGACAGTGTGATGGATGGCTTGTAGTTTATTCAATGAATCATTTGAATACAAAATAACGATATAGCTTTGATCAACATGTTTCGACTTATATACATTCTTTGTCAGGGTCACGTGTTAACATAAAACAAGTATCAATGAGTACCAATTAAATAAGGCAAAACAGACCACTGGCTATAACAGTTTGCACATACTCTCATAGGGGGCGCCACCATCAAGACGTTCACAGCCAAATGTAATGAATGATCAATCTTTGCTATCTACAATATCGTTGCTCTAACTGCCACCCCTGGTTACTGTTCACTCTCTGATGGCCCACAGCACCCCGACATAGGGGCCCGGACGGCGGGGAGGAGGGGGGGAGGGAAAAACTGTGATTCCATCCACGACTGGCAATCTGTGCGTGCTGAATCGGGAATGGTGGAACAGGGGAGACACAGGCCAGGCCTCGTGGGCCAGCCTCACGAGTTGGTTGGTTTGTCTGTAAACAAAGCGTGCATGAACAATGTACAAAGTTAGTTTGAAACAAAGTTGTCACCTTTTGGTATCTGTCTCTTAATGACTTGGGACCGTTGATACCATGCTAAACTAAAGACAATGATTTATGATAACGGACATTCTTTAAGATTTATTTCATAACATCCATCAAGGTTCCTCCTGGTTTTCGGGACATTTCAGAAAGGTATAATATAATGGGGTAGTAATGAGGTGATTTAAATAGGAGACATTCAAACAGGATGTGATAACTTCATAAAGATGTTTACAAACATCTCATGTGCAATTCTAGTAAGCTCATATACTTCCTATAATTATGGAAATTTTCATAACATGTAAAATATTAGTAAAGCTCAGAATTTAGTACATGCCTAGTAAATCCTGATATCCAGCAAACACAGTATTCTACTTATTTATAAATACATTGATATGTTCACAGTATTGGGATTTCTGGAATGTATTATATTTAAATCAAGTTTTTCTGGGCGATATATCATATAAGTATCAGCCCTCTGTTATGTATACTTGTATTTTCCTTAATGAGTTGGGATTCTTGAAGCACTGCTTAACAAAACCATCAACAGGCTAGAACCTGCTATGTACACGACGTCGTGTATACATACTAGGTATAGGCTGTGTACGCAACCACACCTGAATAAGATGACATTTGTCAGGAACAACTACTAATATAGCCACAGATTATCACATACACTATCTACCATACATGTAAACTATTATAAATTCCCGTTTCCATATACTACTAACATGTATTAGGCCTATAGACGTTGTAAATTTGGAATTTATTGTACAGCCTTGACGTCATGATAACCATGTGGTGATCACTAAAATGGGATCACGTGACCACGTCTGCACAAGGTCTATATTATCAATATGTAACTCATAAATTGCTGTACATACCAGGTCAATGTACACAACATTCAAATTGTTACGTGTGTCGGGGATGCTATAGACAACACGTCACAGACTCGTCACGCATATATAAGTAGGGCCTATTCCTTGTTGTATATATATACAATGCGTTAATGCATGGGGTAGTGTCACGTGAATTTAACAGTAGAGCCTATTGAGGCGATGTGGCGCGTATAGGTAGCACCTTCCATACATGTTGTGTATATAATTAAGTCAAATATAGGCGATTTAGATCAAAGTCGCCGTCAATACAAGTCAATACAACATACTGATGGGTGATCGCTATAATTATAGGCCTATGGATTTTCAAAGGGGTGCGCCTTATTGTAATAATTTCCGCCGGACCCTCCAGGTTAGAGAATTTTTAAGATAATCTTTAATAGGCCTAAAATATATATTTGGCCAAACATATCAGGTGCGCTTGTCCCCAGTGAACCCCCAAATCCGGAACTGTAAATTCAGGTTTATTTCTGCCGTTTTGCGCCACCATTGTCCCCTGCACCACCCCGGGGGCACCACCCTGCTAGTGCCATCCCTCATGTACCCCACACACCACATACCTGCCCGTCGGCAGCAGACGACAACCACGGCCCACCGCGGGAACAAGCTGAAAAACGAGCCCACGTGACTGCCCCCCTCATCGCCATTTTCCCGACATCATTTGCGCGGGAAAAAAGAGCGCGCGAACAGTAGCAGACGGCCCCTGCGTCTCGGCGGGAGAATTAATCAGCGTTCACGGCTCCATCATAATCCGGGTCCTCCCACAGCCTCTCTTTGATACCGGACACAAACCACAGCTCGGCCGTCGGCGCCTGCGCACTTGAAAGCGGCGCGCGCACCGCCGCCATCCGGGTAATGAAGACAGACTCCGCTAGGGGCGCCACCAGGCCACTTCCGGTCAGCTGGTCGCCCGTTTGACGTCGTCATGACGTCAGTGACGTCAGAGGGCTGTCGGGACGCCGCTTTGAAACCGGAAGGTGGCAGTGGTCGGGGTGATGTTGACTGTGTTGACCTTTTGACCCCTCTGATGACCACAATGAGGTTCACTGTCGGGGATTTGTGTAAAATCTACATCCGGGGACTTGGGAAATCAGATCAACCTAATCAGTGGGGGATCCACGGTTTCAAAAACATATAGGGCCTATAGATACTTATTCGAAACAGAAAAAACGGGCTGTGTCTAGGAAAAGTTTTTCCTTATAGGCCTAGCAATTAATTTTTAGCCTATATTAAAAACTAGAAAATGTTAATATAATAAAGGGGGGTGTCAAGTCAAAGCCCGTCGAAATCCGCCACTTTGATGAAGTGGTGCCACCAGAAACTATAGGCCCTAGGCCTAATAGGTTATAATAGGTGTAGCGGTTGGATTTGTAGAGAAATTGATATAAATTGTTTTCAGGACACAGAAAACAGAATATTACAAACACACCTCCACCACATCCTGTCTTTCAATATTTAACAACCGTTCTCTGCTACAATGATTTAATATTGATGTCTGAGTGTACTGTGTTGAAAACATATATGTATGTAGAGAGAATTCTGAAATGTACACTTAGAAATAACCTTTGAAGGACTAGTGCACTGGAACTTGAATACAGGTATGCATTCCATAAAACTTTGGCGATAATTATCGCCAGTTAAAGCACTTCCATAAAAGATTGGCGATACTCAATATATTATCGCCAAGGCCTCAAATCAGTATCGCGGCGATAATTACAAAATATCGCCGTTTTAAAAATATATTTTTTCACAAATATTAATATATCAAAATATGTATATGTGAGCAAGGAAGAAGTCTGTAAAATTTAAGTTTGATCAAAAAAAAATTTGAACAAAAAAAATGTAAAACAAAAATTTTATGTGGCGATAACATTTGTTGGTATCGTGGTGTTTCTTCAACCTGGATTATCGCCATTTTTTTATGGAATGCCCTCCAGGTATAAAGTCCGACGCGACAGTATAGGGCGTTCCAATGTAATCTTAAGATGATCATCATATCTTATATTTTGTCACAAAATGGTCCTAAGATATTTTGGTTCCAATGTCATTCTTTCTTTGTACTAAGATGAGAAACTCCTTTCCTATGATAAGAAGTCCTGTAAATCTAGTTTAATTTTTGGTCCTAATTAAGTTAGCCCTCCTATCACATCTTAAGATATCATAACACTAAGATGGCCACCTTGGAACCAACATATCTTAGAGTCTAAGAGTGAAACCTAGGATCACATTGCAATGCCCACCAGTCCGAGAAAAAGCTTCTGCTGTCTGTAATATATTTTTGCTCACAATGTTTAAATGCAATTTCTTTGATTTAATTTTCAATGGAATGAAGATGTTTCAGTCTGATAAGTCGTGGCTTGTGGTGTGCTTTATCCGGCCTGTTTATCTGATACAAGATACAAGGTGTCTCTCTCGACTTGATATTGTGACGTTCCTCGGTAGTTCGGGGTTTCCGGTTTCTACCTCCGAGGGACGGGGGGGTTATTTTGGTTCTTAG
The DNA here is from genome assembly GCA_936440205.1 of Lepidonotus clava. Lineage (NCBI taxonomy): Eukaryota > Metazoa > Annelida > Polychaeta > Phyllodocida > Polynoidae > Lepidonotus > Lepidonotus clava. Next base: position 34,400,852 of record OW387144.1, on the reverse strand, counting down.
CTGGGCACGGAGGCCGAGCAAGAAGCCGAGGTGTGAGATCAAGAGTCGTGCCTCGCACATGAGGGGGGCTGAATGGGTCGGTCGGGGGATCGGTATTCATTGAAGGGGGGAGGGTGTGTTGGTCAGATCGGGCCGGGGGGTTGCAGCCATCAAGCGTGGAGGACGGCGGAGGGCAGAATTGTTGTTATGGTAGGGGTCCAGGCCGGTGCTTCTATTCGTCTCTCAGGCCGGGACTAGGGGAGCTCTACTCTTTCGTTCCCTGACCGGGAGTCTCGGGCCAACGGTCGCCTATGTTTTGGTAGCGTGGGGCCGAGCCGTTTGCGCCTTAATGCCTCCGGTCAAGGGGTTGCTGCTAACTATTTCGGGCTTCTTTGTCTGGCCGGTCTTCCTTCCTCGCGTTGCCGGTCGGGCAGTTTCGGGCCTTCGTGCCATGGTTTTCGGTCCCTCGGGCCTTCGGACCCCGCACTATTTTAAGCCTTAGTTTTACGGAACTTTACCAATATTACCTCGATTTCCTATTTATTTAGTCCATATTAGATCATCTGATCGATTGAAGTCCTCCTAAGGAGCTATTAGAGGAAGAAGACACTTGTGAACACCAGGAGTACTATGAAGGAACTCTTTATTTTCGGGCCTCACCGCCCCTTTTATACCTTAGTGGTCAGCTCTGATTGGTTATTTCATATCACGTGATCATAGTGACGTCACGCAGTCATACTGACGTCATTTCCGGTTTACATTATTTCTTGGGTTTCGGGTTTCGGGTTTCGGGTTTCGGGTTTCGTTCCCGTTACATAACAATATACTTAAAGATCTACCGCATCGATTTACATTCACATTCTTGCTTTGACACCTGATGAATACCCATTCATCACAATATGGACCGGCGTCTAAAGGCGGTATATTCCACTACATGTATGCTAACAGGTGCCTACGACATGAGGACCATATTGCACGATGACATTACTTGGTATCGCAGGAGGAGGTCTGACCTTGTATGTTCATATCACAGCAATATCATAGCCTTATGGCACCATTAAGGGTATTACACTACATGAGCATGTTTTCCAGGCTTTTACCTATGACATGTCTCTTACGAAATGAGCAACTATTCAAACCATTTGTAACTGATCTCCATAACATTATTAAAACATGTCAAATACATATTGTAGCTTTGGATAGAGCTTACGACATTTCCCCTGTGGCTTTCACTGTGATAAAAATCATATAGTAAGATTTTAAAGTCATAGCCAACTGCGATATAGGCCTACCTTATATTACACTGAAGGGGGTATTCCACTTCACGACATCAGATGCGATGTGGCTATGATACAGCTAGGACATGATCATATCGTGATCATATCGTAGTCAAGTCGTGGACCCTACAATATCATTGATGTCGCATAGTGTAATACATAGTATGGGGTATGTCGCAATTGCTACGACTTTAAAGTCATGCAATATGATTTTTTTATGGCAGTGAACTCGCGAGGGAAATGTTGTAGGCTTTAACCCAAGCTACGATATCTATTTGGCATGTTAAATAATGTTTTGGAGATGGTTTGAATTTCTGTCCATGTCGTACGACATTGCTGCGATATCCAGGTCCAAGGTTAGACATACTAACGCCTCCTCCTGCGATACCAACTAATGATATTGTGCGATATGGTCCTTATGTCGCAAGGGGTTCTATCGTGTAGTGGAATACCTCCTATATGCAATATCAACAATATCACAGGGGCCTATGACATGGCTAACGAAATGGTCTTATTGCACCCCATATCATAGCGGATGTCACGTAGTGGAATACCCCCTTTACAGAGGGTATAATCTTAGTGTATTGGTCGCTGAACAGGGAGCACTTTAGATTTATAAAAACCAAATCAATGTAGTCAGGATCTACATGACGTTATCTGCGCAAGTTTTTCACTCAGTAAACATCTTCATCTGTTACCCTGAGAGCCAGGCAGCTATCCGAGGAGCGGTATTGCTTCATAGAACGGTCTAATTATTTGAAAGGTCTGTCAAAGATTAAATACAAGCCGTGACTGTCGGGGCCCAGGTGGGGAGGCGGGGAGGACAGATCGGCTTACAGGCCAGCGGCAAGTAGGGGTCGGAGATAGCTAGTCTCCGAAGGTGGACCATTTTATATTGTAGAAATGCAATTCGTAATTAGATTTGAATTATTTGGTAATTCGTGTGATGAAAAGAGGTTTGAAGGTTTATTGGATATAGAAGTGTTTTTGTCTATTTTCAAACATGATTTCTGGATGCATTATCCATAATAATATATTGAATAAAGATTGATGTTATTTGAATATGTAATGATACACTGCAGCTACATGAATCGTTTTTCAATCTGCTTCTACCATCTTATTGTACTTATGGAAACCGTTATAGCCCTACATGCATCTAATTATAGTTTATCATTGAGGTGAAAATATCAGTATATGACTTGAACCTTGTTGTACAGAGCATGGACTTTGATCTTCAGTAGCATAACCTTCAGTCATGTCAGACAGTGATGTAAAATATAGGCCTTCTAAAACGAGAAGCGGAAAGAAGAAGTAAATTTGACTTGTTATGAACAGAATATTATCTTTTATGTATTTGAGTAAGGGCGTTTATGGCAACTGAAGCAATGAGAGGATTACAAGATAATACTGTTCAGATTTCTCTCTCCATGTGAACTTTTATTTGGTTTTAAACAGAATGAATACAATTTTGAACAATTCTTCTTACTAGATAACGTTTGTTTCTTCCTGTTGATGTTATGTTTATCATGGTATTAAAGACGCATCCAGGACTCTTATTTTAATCTGTATTTAGATTTTCAGATTGAAATCTAAACGTTGTTATTTCAGTTGATAGTAGCCAAATACGGTAAAGCGTGTGCTGTGGGCAAATTTCAGTTTCCCATCCCCCATCAATTCGAATTTTGCGAAACAGAAAGTATTTTTGTGTCAAAGTATTGCATTCAATAACTGTTGAATGCAATTATATTCTATTTTTAGTAGCTATATATAAATCCCATCTCTGTGCCTGAAAATTTAAAGACCACTAGATGTATTACATCACTATTCCATTTGACGAAAAGTACAATATAGCCCTGCATATATCATGTCAATACAGATACCTTTTGAGAGTGTATATATGTGCAATATGTGATATGTATTTGTGATACGATCGTACTCACACCAATGTTTCCAATGAAGATTTTAATAATATAACGATAGGATATATAGAACTATAAGTAAATAGAAATGACACTGCATTTACTAACCAATACTCTTGTGTTTTCCACTCAGCAACTGGTATCTGCTTTGTAAATTTGACCTTTGCTGTGACAGACACTTAATTTGTGATTTGTGATTTGTGATTCATTGGCTCAATCTCATACCAAATGTCATCACACTCATACACTCTAATATATAAATGTATAAAGATTGTCGTGCTACTGGAAGAACATGTATATGTAATCACATGAAGTTGCCAAATAAAGTTGTTTTCAAAAAGAAAACTCAAACTCAGAATTAAAAAATCATTGGAAACATGCAAATATCAGTCCTCTAACATCAATATGAAAAAGAGAAACTTATTAGACAACTCACATAGAATCCATAATGTCTCCCCAATATCCACAGGTATTTGTTTGAAGACTGGACGCCTTCCTGTGAAGAGTGGCGTCACCTGGTGGAAACTAGCTGAAGTAACCTTGTCTCCGGGAGTTAGTAGTATAGACAACGTAGTACTGACACCAGGCGTCGTTAGAAGTCAAATGGAAGTAGATTCTCATGTGCATATTGGGAATTAACTCTCAATTAATTTGGCAACCCTTGAAAAGCCAGATATGAGTTGAGTAATGTTCGACTTTCCCTCCTAGGAGAGGAGATCACTGCCAAGTCACTTAGACGGCTAGAAATTATTAGGACTAGATTTTGTGTATGCCTACATATGGTGATTGCCTTTGAAGGTAGAGAGAACTTTAAAACGTTACGACGTATCTCGGCTTCTTTTAAGAATACTTTACAGAAAAATATTTGTTGTTTCACAAATGCCCTTAGTAAGCCTCAAGATGATTTTATATTCGAGGAACTCAGATCGTGTTATAGTTTAAGAAATACGATCGTATTTTGATTATTTGATTACTTTTGATTATTTAAATGTGATTATTTACATTCGGTACTTCCATCCCAATGTACCTCGTATTTATTCAGTTGCCTATTTTGTCCAAAGAGTGGCCTTTGCAGGAACGTACCGTATAAAAATTATGATGGAGCGCCACAGAGTAAATTTCCTAAAAGGTTTCACATTTCCTTCCAAAATTAAATGTAAAAAAAACCTTAAAGATAGCAGGAAAAGATAGCATTTTGATTGTTTTGTACTATAGAGAGTTAATTATCCATTATATCAGGTGTACTTATTAGTCGTGGTTAATTATGGATAATAGCTAGCTCCAAACGCAGTCTCCTCCTCATTCGCTGTCGTCCAATACATAATCATAGTTCCAACATCATGTAAGACGTAACACTCTTATTAATATTTTCCTGTGTACTGTTGTTCCATGACATGATCTCAATTAACAATGATCAGCTCCAAGGAAGGAATCCCCCCAAACACACTCAGTCAACGCTCCTGCCTTTCCTACATGGTCTTTCTGCTTCTATTCCAATCCAGGACTCAGCTTCTAAGACTCAACCTTTGCAGGATGGTTACTCACACAACATTCAGCTAATTCTGAGTGAGCTCGAGCGGCATGCACTCCTTTAGTATGATACATCACACAAAGACTCCTCCTTTAACCCCCTAACTTTGACAGAGAGTTATGGCTAAAGCGTGCACTGTTCTAAACCAAATGCTGTAAAGCCTACACAAGCAAGCATGGACTGGCCATCCGCATCTAGTGTGGCAAACCTGTAAATCTGTCAATTGATCAAATTTAAGAAATCATAATGTTAAAACAGTACTTCTTTCGTATTTTAGTAACCCCAACTCTTGGAAACAAAGATGGCTCATATAGTTATTTTGTCCAACCCTTGTCCAACCCTAGGATATATCCAATCTGGGATGGGCTAATTGCAACAATTTGTCAAATACCTGAGCAGGGTACATTAAACTTTCAGGTCTATACTTGAATGGTTAACCCCAGCTGTAATGTAAAGCCTTTTGATGAAACCATAATCTGATAATAACACATCGAAGCTCCATAATAATTTAATAAGCTCTGAACCTATTTAGAAAAATCAATATTTGGCAAGGAAATAGGAGGTGCGCCCTCTACCCCGCCCTCCAGTTCACCACTGATGAGATAACAAAAGTTTTAGGAACATTTTAAGCACGATTGCCTATATAGGAGCAACGTCTTTATTATAGCATTTTTGTTGCGGACCTCTAGCACATCCTTGCTACTGGCACAACTTGCAATTGAGTTCTGTAAATTGATATAGGATGATACTGTGTATGTCTATATACTGTAAAGACTACGGCTCATTTATAACACTCTTAATGCATTATACCTGTGGGTGAAAATGGCCTAAGAATGATCAAACTGAACATGTCCGTTGTTGATCCACCAATCTCTAATGTGCAACAGGCAAATGAAGATTGCATGTGGCCCATCGCATAATAAATCAGGGAACCAATACAATGTCTTGCAACAGGGACATCACTAGCTGTTGTGACTGGTTTCGCTGTTTAACTGTGGCTCTTCTACTGGGCTGATTTAAATTCTGTAGAAAGTTCTGACAAATATGTAATTCGACCTAAATTCCTGAAATTTTCAATCGAGGGAACCTATGATAAGCGGGTGAAATTTGATGCTGGATATTCACACGACAGTGCATGATTTGACAAAACCATCATTTGCAGCAGTGAGATCCATTATGCGATCAGCCACTGGAAATCAAAACCCGACACGGGTTCTGGGACCATATAGGCCTACATGACACAGCAACAAGCATGACATCATTGTTGCATGACACTTTAATAAATGTCCTTCGACACAGTCCAGCCAGCAATCACTAATAATTAAACATCCCCAAATCTGTCAAACCCCACAGAGATAGAGTGGGAATATAATGGACTCTCCATTGTTATCTGTCAGGGCCTAAATGTAATGAATTCTCCCTGCCACCGGTCCACGGATGACTAATTAACAGGGTTTTTTTTGGCAACTGCAGATAGATTTTAACTTATTTTTTGGACAAAAACGCCGAGAAAACCATGGAAAATATAAAGATAATTTGTATATATCGATCTGCAATGAGTATACATAGTTATAGATACAAACTGGAAAAATATGCAATACCAGTTTTCCATTATATAAAACCACAAATAATGCGAGAAATTATGAAAAGGTATACATGTGCTTAAGGTAAAGTATTGGGACTAAACTATTTGTGGTGGGGAGAATTAGGGCCTAATAAGATAGATACCCATCACAGCAACAAAATAACTGATTTAGATACTGTACAATCCAAAGTCCCACATGGACATTGAATGAGGTAAACATTATTCACCGTATTGTGCTTTCCCCTTTTAGGGGCCGTCCATATATGACGTCATGCTATTATTGACTTTATTTGACCCCCCCCCCCCCCCCCACTCCTCCTCCCTTTGTCATGTTTTGTCGTGCGACCCTTGACCCCCCCCCCCCCCTGTAAAAATGACATCATGCAAAGAGGACACCCCCCCCTCCAATCTAAGATAAAGCATAAGCAGGGATGGACGTAACCAAGGACCCAAAGACCTTAAACAGCAGCTTAGGAGGCAGTCTGACCCTTAAAAAAGAAATTTCAGCATTGATAAATCCCAACTTTACCTTAAATTTTCCTCTCAAACTTTTGAAATTAGAATTTTTCAAACATGATGTCATGCACCACATGACCCCCCCCCCCCCCCCCCCTTGTCATGTTTTGTCATGGAAGCATGAACCCCCCTCCCTCCCCCTGCCGCATGACGTCATTTATGGACTGCCCCTTTTAACAATAGATAACATCCCGACTAATCAAAAAGATGAACGCTAACATGTTTCTGTAACATGATACTGTAATCGTACATAATTTAGAGTTGCTAAATTTCCGCGGTACTATTGGTTGACTACATTTATGATCTATCATATTATTTCTCTCTTAGTAAGAGCATCTGGAAATTTGTTCCATAATTTCAATCACATTGTGTTCACGTGTGGTGGGCGAAATGCAGAAAATAATTATCTACATCGCGAAAATAGATACGTTTACAGTATTAGATTCCTAGGAGAGAGCAAACATTTATGACGGGGATAGACCGAAAATACATCTTCCGGAGCCCATACCTAGAAAATGCATACCTCGGAGCATCCCGCAATTTCACAACACAAGCAAACTGTAGGTTTTTCATAAAATGCAGGCATTACTAGATTCTAAATAACTGATGAAACATACCTTTGCTTCTATATATGTAAATTCATAGATTCAATCTAATTTCATTATTCTCCTTTCACATAGAAATTGTGGGTTCACACGGTGAGTAGTTTGGACCAATCGTTTCCTGAAGGCAAACATTTTGAACCACTCTTTTTTATTTTTTATTTATTTAAACATCTCGTCATAATATAATGTTACACGAAGTTCTTCCGATGTGGTGAATGAATGATATATGTACAAGTATTGATGAATAAAGATGGACAATCATAAGATGTCTTATTTTATACAATAGTGAATGCTAGTTGTTGTTATGAGGTTAATTAATAATAGGGGAACTGTTCTTATGGTGTTCAATGAAATTGCCTTTATCTCTTCTTATGTAAATGCTAGTCAAGTGGCAGATAAGTTCACGGAATGGGCATTCAGATCCACAACGCGAACAACGCTTGGCCGAAAGTCAGGTTTATTCGTGGATCACATGAATGCATAAAGTGGCTGGTGCGATGATGGTTTAAGATTCCTAGGTTCACAATTAAAACCAATCGAGAGTAAGCTTTCTCCTGAGTGTCCACCTGATCTCACATCCAATCTGCAACACAGTAGTACTTCCAACAGTCATCAGATGTCCTTTCTTAGTATAGCTATTCTCCAAACGGTATCAAGTAGTGTTCTCTGTTATAACCATAGGTTCTGCTCTCTATGTATCAGTCTGGTTTATTGATTTTACCCGAGCATTGGTACTCGCTGGGAGATGCACCTTGTCTGCTATTGCCAAACAAGTATATTTACACCTACCAGGAGCCCATGCTATATTTACACTATAGTATATGATATAACAATTCACATAATTTTGAATAATTTATGATATTCCCTCTATAGAACTGGTGACGTTTCTTCATTCCCTTCCTATACAATAGATTATATGTACAAGGTGTTTTATTAACTACCTTTGTGCGATAGTATGTCTTGCTTCGTCAATATTGTCAACGATTATTTTATACAATTTTTAAATACATTATTAATTTTCGATTTATGCACACATTCCTCCAGTTCATTTCACATTCTTACACCTTTGTAAATGGGGCTCTTCAGCACCCTTACCTTAATTCGTGAATTTAATTTTCCAACTATTTCTGAGAGTTCTACCCTCAACCTTATGTTCAATATTTCCTTCACATCGAGACATTTCTAGGTTTAATTTCATAGATAAAGTTGTAATGATGTAAGGCCTAGGGGGTGCCTATACCCAGAAAGATTTCATGGAAGTGTCATTATGTCTATTCAATATGCAATTTGAAAATAACCAGTGAATTCCTGTACCTGGCTTTTCAGAATTCAGCGCTAGAGTTAGCATAATCAGCGCCGGAGTTTGCATTATCTGGGTACTGGCTCCGGAAGGGGCCTTTTCCGTACGTGATTATGCCGAGTCATCGCGGGTCGCTTTAACTGCCCCCTGGTGGGCTGAGGCTGAACCCAGACCCCCGACAGGCCGATACCAGCAGACGGGAGACAACCAGCAAACAGGGAACAAGCGGAACTCACCGGGAACCATTGGTATACGACCCCGACGGACGGCACTGAAGTCACTTAGAGGTCATTCAGAGGTCACTTAGAGGTCAGTCTCTTAACATTTTTCTTTTTCTTTTTCTTTTTTTTTTATTTTATCTTATCTACAACTTCTAATGTATCTTACTGGACTTGTCACGAATATTATTATGAAGAATCAGATATTATGTTTTTTTATGTTCTCCGTATGACTGATAGATTCGTGTTTTGAAAGGACTATCCTGTTTGTATCAAAGCTTATTTGTCAGTGTGTTAGCTACCGATATGTTTCCATTGTGGTATTGAAGGGAGTTGAGTGGGGGCTTTTTGTAGTCATAGAACTGCGTCTAACCAAAGTCAACAATTTCATCTTAAGGTTTAAAAGTAAATCTTTTGAAAAATTCATTGACATGCTTTTACATGTTAAGTACGCAAATAAACAACTTGATATGCCTACACGCTCACCTCCACATAGACTTTAACCTTTATTTTAGAAATTCCTAGAGTTGTGATTATATACTCACAACTCATAAATGTTTCTTGCACAGGAAAGGTTCTATACCCTCAGCCCCGAAGACCTTTATATTGCATATTACATTATATTACAGTGATTTATCTATACTTCCAAATATGAGCAAAAGAACCTGGTTTAAATACATTTCTACATCTGTGGGTCCATACAAATTTACTTTTTCTGGTGAATTTTCCTTTGTGCGTGAGAATTACCAAGTGAATCAAATATACATATACAGACCTAACCGTACTAATTCAGATAGAGTAAATGTAGTCTTCTGATGAAACGCCTTCACATTGATCATGAAGCGTTTGTATTTCACACAATAAACTATGCATATGTGCGCAGCTTCAAATTGAAGTACTTCCTGGCATAGGTTCTGCATAAGGTTAAAGAACAAAACGAAGATCTCATAAAGGCTCTTTGTAATAGATAATCTATTCCTCAAAAAAACATCAGAAGAAGAGTCACATTTAATCATTTAAACAGTACTGAGAAAGTTTACAAGACCAATAAGACAATATATGTAAACAACAAAACTTAGTAAAGTCTATTTAGATAGATATTCTAGTCCTCAGTAAAACATTGAGTCACATTTCCTGACTTAAAGCACAGGGAAAGTAATTCCGCTCAGACAATATGGCGGAACTTGCATGTCCACTATGCAAGACCAATGTGACGCCTCCTACGCCTCAAAGTCTCAGGAATACCCCCCCCCCCACCCTCCCCCTCCCTCCCCTTCTCCCTCTCGACCAATAAGCTGCTCAGACCTTCAAAGAACTGGTCGCGTGCACCGGAAGTAGAATCGACGAGACTTCACGAGGCTAAGAGAGACTTATTGGAGAACAAATGGAGAAACCAAAAGGTTCATTCAGATGGGTCCTGAGCCCACAATGCCCGCAGAGGGCAAAGATGAAGTCGTGCTATTGTAGAATTAGAACACTCAATACGGAAGAAATCAATAAAGAGGGAAGTTGGTTAAGTAATTGCTACACTGCAGACAATAATCAGAAACTGTTGGTTTATAAATATAGAGTGCGGATGAGAACATAAATATCAATTTTTTTTTTTTTTAAGTTTTAATAGTTGCTGATTGGCACTCTGTACTCTCACTAGAGTACGACTGACCAAAGCTCCCAGCAATGTTAGTTTGAAGGTACTTTGTCGACTTGCACAAAATATATGAATGTGTTGCCTTTGTAGAGAGTGGCTTGGAACGTTTGTCTGGCTTGATTATGATAGAATTGATGTTTTTTTCCTCGTTACGCTGGCTTTTCTTTATGGTTGAAGACTGAAAGGATATTGGCAATATCCGTAAAACCGCCAGAAGAAAAAAACACAGAATTTCAATCCATTATATTTTGGTTAATTGTGGAACGCGCCTTTTAGGAAAATCACACTTTGGTTAAGGATAGACACCAGTGGTGGGCGGCCTTTTCAGGAAACTGGCCCTAAATTCCCGGTGCTATGATCCTAACACACTATACATAATTTGAAAGCTCATATTTTTCTCCCTCTATTGATATCAATAAGATGTGAGAGGAATTCAAAAGAAGAGTTTACAAATTTTTATTCAATTCTTTTACTTTATTGTTTTTGGATATGGATATCTAGCTTAATATTCAACTCGCATAAACAAGCTTTAATACACACATTTATGATTATCATATGCAGAGAAGAGTATCTCAGAATTTTGATTTGAGGCCCTAGTTCTTATCATCAAAAACGGCAAAAAATGGGGAACTTTTTAAAAGTTTTTTTGCAAGACCATTTTTACATTTCATAAAACAAATTTAAGCTCTATATCAACATTTTGAAACACGCCTCTCTCCATCTAGGGCCTATACATCTAAAGAAGAACTACCCAAAATTTCAAAGTTTTAGTTTGAATAATTATATATGAATGTTCAAAAATAAATTTGAATATTACAATTTTCAATTTCCATGTTTGTCAGATTTGGGAGTGTATGCATATCAAGATTCTCAGTGCAATTCTGTAATTAATATTACAATATTAATTAATTTAGAGTTAAACTAATCTATGAAAAAAGATGAACTACAGAACTAGTCATTTCGGAAAACCATGCACTACCCTAATGAAAACTTTGTATTTTCTAAACATCTCAGGTAAATTAATTAGTCTAATATCAACCTTGGTGGGAGAAATTCAACTGTATTCATTAAGAAGTAATTCAAGTTGTATTACCGTTAGAAGTAATACTACGCCTGCAGTATTGTGTACCATGTCCCGAGGAGGTGTCTCAGCTTTATTTGCCCCAATATAAGCAGTAAGATCACCCAAGACAGTGACAATTGTATATGCTATTATAGTATACAATTAAGTCAATTCGAGTGATTACTGTATGTTTTATAAGAAATCATAAAATTTAATAAATAATCAAATTCCTGATAGACCCCCGATCCACCAAAATCGTCGAACCTGATTACTGTTTATACATAATGGGGCTTGTTGAGGTAAGTGTATGACCATTAATGGCAGAAGAAGAGAACTGTATTCCCTAAGTTATCCTCTGCGTTTATTTATTTATTTATCATTATTTTATTTCATTTCATTTCATTTCATTTCATTTCATTTCATTTCATTTTATTTTGTCTTCTTTTTTTGGGGGGCGGGGGTAGAGCCTATAGAAAGAAGGAAAAAATACATAGAATGGGGGGGGGGGGGAAATGCCGGGAATGCGCACAAATACATGCCGTTTTAGTGCCTAGCATATATGCTGACAGCCCCCTCCCCCTCCCCCCAAACACACACACACGCACACACTTCCAAAATCCTGTATCTGCCCCTGTGCTTGTTACATGCCTTACTATAATCCATGATCCTGGTTTGAGACCCTGCCAGAAATCTAACCCAGAGCCTTCGGATTATCAACTGTGTGTTCTACCACTATGCTAAGCCCCATACCCACTAGGCAAATTGGGTATTGGCGATTGTATATTCCCCTGATCGCCTGTCAGTATGGTGTATTGGAATAAACCTGTTTGATCTGAACTGCCAGGAAAATCGCCCGGCGATTCGCCCGACAATTTCATCAAACATCTTCAATTCAATATAGCATACTAACAGGCAATGAAGTCCAAATCGCCTAGTCCGCTTGGGTATAGGGCTTAACTCTCCTACCTAACATATACATAAAGTATATTGCGATAGGGTGGGGTTGCTTAACCTCCCTTTAATTGTGTTTCACTATCTCATCAATAATATTCAACTACTTTATACTTTAATGGAATCCTTGCTATTTCAGTTTGTTCCAGGTCCACAATGACTATGCAGAGGAGACTACTAACGTGTCTCAGCCTTCTGGTAATGATGGCGGCCATCAGAGTTCATGGATTTAGAAGGAAAACGTTTGAAGGTAGGCCTATTTTGAAGTACTTAACAATATGTCTTTTTTTCTTTAGTACTCTACGAATATCTCAAAGAATGGATGTGTACACTGGCAAACTTTATTATTCTAAATAGTATTATGGCGCACAACTGACTTTCTGGAAAAAGGGATACTTCTTCTGGGCACAAGTACGATTTTAGGAATATGAATAATGTCAATTCCTAAATATTTGTAGACTCTACTCATGCAAACTGTTTGCGATGGATCTGTTTTCCTGGTCTTTATCCCCTCCCATTCCAGCCGCCCCCTCCCTTCTTTGACTTTTCAACTGTATTTTCCCTTTGTGCTATGATCAAATATGCTTAGTTTCGCCTCGAAATGTATTCTTAAAGTGAATGTTGTTTTCAACTGAGTTATTAACATGTATTATGTGCTAGTGTAATAATAGAAAAGTAGTGTCTCGAGTACAGACACTCAAGTGTATCAACTCTGTATGAAGACAGTTAATTACCAAACTGAATAATACCAGAGGTTGATTCCGAGGATTCTCTTCATGATTCATCCTTGAAAAAGCATGATTAAAAACATTTTACTAAGAGTAAGCTAGACCCTTTTCAGTAACATATCAGACAATGACAACATGTTTGCTCTCCCCTCTGTTAAATCTTGTAGAATTTTTTGATTTATTTTACCTTTCATTAATCCTGTGTTTACACTTAATGACACTACAAGAATCAAAGGACCTTTCAATCTTATGATATGTGACTTACACTCTCATACTGAAAGGTCATTAAAAATAGTATAATTGGCCTAAAGATTTTGTCCGTGATTTAGGACTGTATGATCCGATATTCGTGGTAAAATTAAGTATACACAAGTCCCTCCAGGATATGAACCCACAACCTAGGTGTTTGGAGGGGGCTGCTAACCCTTACACTATGAAGCCACATAGAGGATGAGAGGGCAACTTAATAATGGAGTCATGACCTAGTTTGCTTGTTCGCAGAGGTCCTTCAAAAAGCTGTTTAACAAATCAGCAACCAAAGGGACTGGCTTGTAACAGCCTATTTCACTGATTCTTGGTATGGCCTGAAGTAAGTTCAGTATATAGACTGTAACATGTGAAAGGACATCATTTTAGAAGTAGTAGGGTAAAAAATGATGTGAGAGTTGTCGCGTTACGATGAGTGATTTCGCAATAAACTATAAAGGTGCAAATTCGCATTTCAATATACTACTAGCATGTCGCCTTTATTATGAAACTCATTCCCAAAATGTTACACATATAAGCATCAAGGTATTGTGAAAATGCTTTTTACAATAGCAAGTCCCATTCGCCATGGGCAATATCACTGCGATCTAAAAAAAAAACAAAAAAAAACGCAACCAAGTAAAAAAGATAATTTTGACTAAAATAATAATATAACCTTATACATTGATACCTCCTTTGTAAACCACAAACATATTTTGCAAAAAAATGATAAGTCTAAATACAAGAAGATTGCAATTACATCTCAAGTTGCAATGAAAAACTGCCCAAGACGAATTGCATGTGCTTAAGCGACGTCGTTTTACAGGGACGGATTTGGACGGATTTGGGGGGGGGGGGCTGATCCTGAGCCCCCTAATTTTTGCCAAATCTAGATTGTATTGATGTAAGATTCCAGCCCTTGGATGGGGCGCCTGGAAACCTATAAGGGCGCCCCCCACCCCCCTCTCTTTTTTTGGAGGGGGGGGGGGGATCTCTGGATCCGCCCCTGTGTGTAAAGGCCGTATTCCACTATAATGGCGTTTTGCTCGCGGTGGCCAATTTACTAGCGGTGTTCACCCCAACCGCAAGTAAAAACAAGCACCGCAAGATGGAATATAGGGACTTACTTGCGGTGGTCCTTGTGATGGTACTTGTGTTGACCCAATGCAAGTACCACCGCAAATGATTGATGATAAATTCCCACCGCAAACGGCCCCCCACCGCACAGTGGAATATGGGCTTAATGCGACAAGCTCCAAATTCCTATTTCTGTATACTACTCATATGAGTCCTCTGGTTTTACGAGTAGTATACAACAATAGGAATTTGGAGACATATTGTCGTGCATGCAATCAAATCAATTCACGTGATATTGCCACATTAACTGTTGAGCCGGGTATGGCGGCGTCGGGCGTTTTTGCAGCTCTCATTTTACGTTTTGCAAAACTAAGACTATTCCACCTCGCAGTGCTTTGCTTGGGTTTATTTGTTATGGTGAACACTGGTACCGCTAGTAAAGTGTACACTGCTATAGTAAAACACCGCATAGTGGAATATGGCCATAAGTCTCGCTGTATAATGCTGTCCTGGCGGTGGCCTGGTGAATATTCTTTTTAAGGGAAATCCAAGCTCAGGGTATGACAACATTAATTTACAATAAAGCTTGTCTTTCCCTTGGAGTATCCGTCTAATTTCATTTTTCCGACTAGTATCATCCATACTTACGATGACCTATAGAAACCCCCCTCGTTATGTTATGTCTGGCTGCACACATCGTCCTGTAGGTCCTAAATCCGACACTAGGGGGGCCTCTGGGGTATCGGACACGGGGTGTCTCCAGGATGTTTACACAGACCGCCGCCCGGGGCGCAAGTGGCGCTCCAAGCGGGCGGCGGGAGAATTATAGATGGCCACTCGTGAGAAGTGGACGTGGACAAACAGTGGGGGCCGCTTTTTATTCATGGGACGCTTTCTTGAGAGGACGCCCATGAGAAAATAATCTGAGTCCACTTGTGATATGGTGATTGGAATTCATCTTTTAAATTGTGATAAAGTAGGAATTGTTTGTTGTTAATAATGGCAATCAGTATGTGCTGGACTTTTATGGAAACAGCCAGGGGCCTTCTACTTATGCACATTTAAAAAAAAATTAGACCCCACCCCCACCCCCCTTGGTCAAAAATACGCATTTAATTTGTATCAGAACGTGTGCACATTTTAGAAATCAGACCCCCGTCCTTGCTGCATACGTACTTAATAGAAGCTAGGTCCCCTAGATTATAATGAGTAGGAAGCTCTTTTTACACATTTAGTTTAACGACTTGAATTTCTGACTGACTTATAAAAATAAATATAGAACTTCCCTAATCAATTTACCAAACGCGAAATAATGTTGGATAGAAAAGTTGAAATTCTCCGTGACGTTTAAGTCGTATACAGAGGGAAACCTCCTGGGGAACCGCTATACAAATTTAGTGAAAATACATTAACATGAGATTTTTACGAATCAACGAACATACTAATAATAATCATAATTAAGAAAAATATTCCTCGGTCTAGGGGGGTGACACTGCCCCCTTCACCCCTTCACCCTCACCGCTGGAACCCGGGGAACCCCAACAAAGATTTATTGAAAATAAATTAACATGAGATTTTTACGAATCAACGAACATACTAATAATAATTAGGCCTACAATTAAGAAAAATATCCGACATGCGACATGGAGCTTAGACCAGCTTGATTCTAGGACAACTACCCCTGGGACAACTACCCCTGGGACAACTACCCCTGGGACAACTACCCCTGGGACAACTACCCCCTAGGACTATTACCCACTAGGACTATTACCCACTAGGACTATTATCCCCCTAGGACAACTACCCCTAGGACAACTACCCCTTAGGACAATTACCCCTTAGGACAATTACCCCTATGGATAGGACAACTATCCCTTAGGACAATTACCCCTCTAGATAGGACAATTATCCCTCTAGATAGGACAATTACCCCTATAGGTAGGACAATTACCCCTTTAGGACAACTACCCCCCTTGATAGGACAACTACCCCCATAGGTAGGATAACTACCCCCTTGATAGGACAACTACCCCTATTGGTAGGACAACTACCCCCATTAGTAGGACCTGCCCTTGGTGTTCAGGGCTGGGCAAAGGAGGGATAGGCCTACCAATGGGTATAGTTGTTCTATCAATGGGGGTAGTTGTCCCAAAGATCGTACAAGGCTACCGACGCAAAACAGAAGCGGCGGTAGATTATCTTTGGTTGTCCTACTAAAGGGGGTAATTGTCCTATCAAAGGAGGGTAGTTGTCCTATCAATAGGGGTAGTTGTCCTACCTATGGGGGTAGTTGTCCTATCAATAGGGGTAGTTGTCCTACCTATGGGGGTAGTTGTCCTATCAAGGGGGCTAGTTGTCCTACTAAAGAGGGTAATTGTCCTATCAAAGGGGGGTAGTTGTCCTACCTATGGGGGTAGTTGTCCTACCTATGGGGGTAGTTGTCCTACCAATGGGGGTAGTTGTCCTATCAAGGGGGGTAGTTGTCCTATCATAGGGGTAGTTGTCCTATCATTGGGGGTAGTTGTCCTATCTGTAGGGGTAATTGTCCTAAAGGGATAATGGTCCTATATATAGGGGTAGTTGTCCTATCTAAAGGGGTAGTTGTCCTATAGGGGTAGTTGTCCTATGGGGGTAGTTGTCCTACCCATAGGGGTAATTGTCCTGAGGGGTAGTTGTCCTAAGGGGTAGTTGTCCCAGGGTTAGTTGTCCTATGGGGGTAATAGTCCTAGGGGGTAATAGTCCTAAGGGGTAGTTGTCCTAGGGGGTAGTTGTCCCTAGGGTAGTTGTCCCAGGGGTAGTTGTCCCAGGGGTAGTTGTCCCAGGGGTAGTTGTCCTGTCACCAGCTTAGTGACATGAAGAAAAAAAAAAAAGACATGACATAGGGTAATTCTTAAATTCGACATGCGACATAGAAGGTTCTTAAATTCGACATGGAAATTGAAAAGATATTGACAGGGGACATGGCCATTTCTTACATTCGACACGCGACATAGGGACCCCCCATCTACACCCTTCTTCCTCCAATTCTCAAAATCTTGGATCCTCCACTGTAGCCGTCTTGGCTTTCATTTTTTTCTTCCACGTTAGACTAGTTGGCTTGATTTCCTCCTGTGTGTAAAAGACTGATATTTAAGATATAGATGTAGAGAATTCCAATAAGCAGGCATTACTTAATTATTGTTATTAATTAGAAATTGTTGAATAAGAAAATACCTAAAAAAAAAAAGAAAAAAAGTTTAATCCGTTTTTGCACGTTTTGAAGTGACAACAAAATGTATTGATATCACAGCTAAGTTTAAGCTAGTTTAAGGTTTTCACATCATAGGATGGCGTAATACATTTGTGAACTAGCAAATCGGCCATGCATGAATAATCAAAAGTATGTATGTGGAGAGTTGCATAAGCCAATTATCACTTTTGCCATACTCTATGGATTTAATGGATCCAATAAACCCAAGTATATTGAGCTATAAACTACAACCATGGCGATGCTGCCACCTGGCCCAGAACCTATGTAGGCACCAGGGGTCCCCACACCCTGCCTTGGCCAGTCAGCAGTTATACACTGGATCTCCACTCTGACTCCAGCACCGGCCATGTACACACTGCTATTTTTTCTCTGTGTCACAATGGCACCTGTGTTGTGTAATGCGTGTGACAGGAAACACGAACGTCCGGTTAATACTCGCTGTACGTATTTCAAAGCTGCTTTACTGAAATGTGCTGAACTTGGTGCGAGTAGGGATGACTGGAAGTTGCATTTACCGGAGGTTGACGATGACATGGACAATTTTCAACCGGAATTTTCGCAACGTGCTTCACCGGTACACAAGGAGTTTGTAGACAGGTCAGAACTTAATTTTTCACCCCAAGATATGCTGGCTATTCTCAAGGACAATGCAGAATGTAAAGCTAAGCTTTCTGAGACCCAGCATCAAATATCTTTATTAGCAGATCAAGTAACCCGTTTGACCCTGCTTTTTCAAAATAGCTCGGTGTCCGGCTCCGCCATTGCGACGCCACCGGTGGTCACGGTTCCATATACACCGATATCAACAGCAGTGGCTACAACTACTACTACTACTGTAGTGTCAACTCCTTGTACTACTTCGGTTACTTTTGCCAGCAAACCTATGCTTTCTGCTAATAATGTGGGGCAAGCCGTCCCTCCGAATGTTACTACTTCCAGAGAATTTGGCCTTCCCCAGCCTGGTCATGGGGAATGGTTCAACCGCATGCAGGCGCATGTACCTTCGCCCAGATATCCTACATTGTCACAGGCGGCTCAGTGCGCTCCGGGCATAACTTCGACTTCGGCTGGTGCCTTCTCCCGGGCTTCTCCTTCAATTTCTGGAACATCAATATCTCGGAATTCTCTGCCACAGGGGATCCCTACATTGTCTCGGAATCTTCCGCTTCAGGATCCACCCCTGCCTTCTCTTCAGGTGTCTGACCCTTTGGGCGGCCCGCCGATGACCGTGATGATTGATGCCTCGGGTATTCGTGCTGCCAAGAAACGTAAGTGCGTTGTTTTTGATATCGAGCCCCACCTCTATATTGATAACATTAAAAATGCCACAATAGAGGATATCATATCAGCAAACATGTCGTTACTTGAGAGTCTATTATCTTTAGGTTTGCCTGTGCAGTCATTGGCTAAGCACATTAGATTCCTAAGTGATAAGACCAAGGTTTATACCAGCAGCTCCCTAGTTAGGTATGATCAACATGTCCGTGAGAAGGTAGAATTGTCTGGTACGTATCTTTTTGAATACGGAGATCACGATTTGGTTCATGCCCACCTTGGCCTTGAGAATCTAAAGCCGAAATCCCAACCTCAGAAATCCAATCAATCGGTCAAGTCATCTAAATCCAAGAGACCTTATGGTATTTGTTGGCACTTTAACGAAGTCCGAGGTTGCAAACGTGAGGTTTGTCAGTTCAAACACGAATGCAGGGACTGTGGTTTAACCACTCACGGAGCTTCGGATTGCAAAAGTAGGAAATAGGATGAGGATCCCTCTGTCAAATTGGCAGGGGGAAAGGAAACGATTGGTTCCTCCCTTCTTATTGACAATTCATTTCATCATAGTGAATCTACAAGCGATTTGTTGGTTTCTACTATTAGCACTAGCCTTACAGATGGTTCCGATCTGAATTTTTCTGGTGATGCTTTGGTTATCTGTCAACCGATTACTTGTCCGGATATTGAGTGTGGTAGCGCGGATCATTTTGTGGGGGACTCTAGTGAGTCTGGTGGCCCGCAGCTTTCCAGCCCAGTAGGTAGCGTACAACATGTACCTTTTTCATTTATTTTTCGGTCTGATCAGGTTTCACCAGAACACTCACTTGTGAACCCTGATTTTGTTGCTACAGATTCTAGTGTTTCTTCTGATGTGAATTGTGTGGATGAAGGGTTGGATAATCGTATCCACGAAGAAATAATTGGCTCGGATTTTGTAGATCTTCGCAATGAATCTCTGAGTTTTGATTCTATTTTTTACTACTTTGATACAGAGCCTGTCTTTTGTCAGACGTGCAGGAAACTAGATGTTTTTGACTCAGTAGCAAGTCCTGATTGTTCCATTGATTCTTTTGTCATTAATGACACCTTAGTTGCCAAACCTTGTTCAGGTCCTTGTTCTGGTATTCATTATTTGTCAGGATGTAGAATGCAACTAAACCCATGTGTGTTCTTTAAGGAATGTTTCTCGATGGATGAGGTCGATATTAACTCCCTATATATATTTGAAGGTGTGTCTCAGTGATTTAAGATAGTGGATGATTCGTTTGATGGTTCGTATCTGTGTCAGAATTATGACTCCATTTTGAAACCGGGTTCTCGTCAGAAAATTTCTTCTGAGCTATTTTATGACAAGGTCTCGTGGTCCGATTCCCAACCCTTGTGTGTCCATTCCCTAGGCGCCATCGATAAAGGCGGGGGCAAAATTCGACCTATCACTGATTGTCGTAGACCTTTGGGTAAGAGTATTAATAACTACATGGATGAAGTTTGTAGTGAATTCTCTTATATTTCCTTGGATGATGTAACAGATGTGGTTACTAAGGGTTCCTATCTATCGGTTTTGGATATTCAGTCTGCTTATAGATCTGTGAATGTTTTCCCTTCCCATCGAACATATCAGGGGTTCATTTGGAATCTAAATGATTCTAAGGATAAATTTTGGTTACAGGACAATTGTCTCTGTTTCGGTCTGCGTTGTGCCCCTTTCATTTACACCCAGATTACTGAATTTGTGGTTCGATGCATGAATCGTAGAGGTCTTTCCAAGGTTTTTGGTTATTTGGATGACTTCCTGGTTGTCTCGGATACTGAGTTGTCTTGCAAACGTGATATGTCTATTCTTATTGACCTTCTCCAGTCTCTTGGATTTTTGGTAGCCTGGGACAAGGTTACGCAGCCTTCCACCCAGGTTAAATATCTTGGTATTATTATTGATTCAGAAGCTATGGAGCTTAGGCTTCCGTCTGATAAACTGGTCAAATTAGTTGTCATGGTGGATGATTTCAGTTCTAAAACTGCTTGTTCTGTCAAGGAGCTACAAAAACTTACAGGTTATTTGGCTCATGCCAGTACTGTTGTAAGGGGTGGTAGGACCTTTTCATGACGCCTAATTAATTTTTTAAAATATTTGGGTCATTCTGTGAAATCAACTATCATACCTGACTGGCTCCGGGATGATCTGACATGGTGGAAGCATTTCTGTGCCATTTTTAATGGTTCTGCAAAGATTATAGACACACGCCCGTTGTATTCTTATACGCTAGAAACGGATGCTTCGATGTCAGGTTTTGGATCTCGCTGGGGTGAAGACTGGTTCTTAGGCACTTGGTCTGGACCATATCACCCTGTTGTTCCCCCTGAACATTGGTCTACCTGTCCTTTGGAATTTCTAAGGGATATGGACATTAACACCAGAGAACTGTGGCCAGTTTTAGCCTCAGCTCAAAAATGGGGTTCTTTGTGGAATGGTTATCAGATACACTTACTTACAGATAACACTCAGGTAGTTACTATGATTAAAACCGGTCGTAGCACTAATGTACTATCAATGTTCTGGCTTCGCATTTAATTTGTATCTCTATGGATTTTATACACAAGAAAATAATGGGAATGTTAATGAGCCAGCCAAGTCTCTAGCTGGTCTCTCGTTCGTGAGAAGCCCACCAGGTGGTGTCTGACCTCTCGGTGATATCTGACACACCACGTGATGGGGACAGTGGCGCCCCCTGCCCACATCTCAGGGTATCAGGTAACCCTGGAGTGGCGTCCTCGGGCACGGACTGAGTCAATGTTACCGTCACGGAGTACATGTATGTATATTCCATCGAGGGAATAATCTACCGTAGAATTTGATATTAACCGGGAACAGACCCAGAGTGAAGCTGATGACCCACGATGCGACAAAACGCCAACCAATTTTCTTCTCATGCATTTTTCACAGATTTACAAATATATTTTAGGATAGAAATTACCTTATTGTCACAGCAACTGAGATAAGGTTGATAAGAAATGACATAATGTACACGAATAATCATTATTTGTAAAACCAATTTTTGAAATCGGTCCACAGTCAGCCGGAAATTGTGCCGTGGATCATCAGCTTCAGCCATCTAGAGAGGCAGACCGCCCTGTCTATAAAAAGTGCAAATAATTCTTCAACAGATTCCAGTCTAGGTCGGGGGGGGGGGGGGCACATATCAAATTTAATCAATGGCTGTGTAATGCTGTCAAAGTTAAGGGTATTATAGGATCTCAAAGACGACCAATAATTATTCTCCTTTTTGTCGAGGCAAAAGGTGTTAGATCTACAGAGTCTGGATCTTCGATAGCTTTAGGTAGATTGTTGAGAGGCTAAAACAAACAGAGTTGACACTTCGTTCAAATTAAGCCTTCGAGATTTGGAAATATTTATTTTGATTAGTCTCTTGTTAATTCTTTATATTCAATTTAAAGGCCCCTCAATCTTTCATATCTAATTCTTAGGTCTTTGACTGTTTCACACACAAAAAAGCGCATCAACATTTCTAAGTAGGATTTTGTAAAACTCATCTTAAAATCATTCAATTCGTTATTATAAAATGAAGGCGAACTTCGTCTGATCAAACAACCACCCTTGCTGGTGTTTTGCTACTTCAACAACGACCTACAACAACGACAACAACAACAACCGCAACCACAACAACAACAAAAAATGCAATTTTCTTTTCATCCGATTAGAACTCACGGCAATGGTCTATCCTAAGTATATTGCAAGCCTTGATGACTTTCAAGCCGCTGCATCATGTCCACGGGCCGAGAGGATTCCCACATCGATCTAGAGTGCGACGCGCGAAAATAACAAACTCGGCCCTGAGAGTGATGACGAGTGGAGCAGTCTCCACGCAGATACTGAGCCGCTGTTGCTAAGGGCAACCACGAACAATGATGCCGCAAACGCACCTACTTTGTACTATCATTATTATACGTAGTAAATTTGCAGACTAAGGTTAGTTTACAAAGAAACCATGTGTGTGTCGGGAAAAGGTCAGCAATAAATTTGACACGGCCAAGATTCGATCAAAATGAATGTCGTGAACCTTGGTGGCCGGTTTGCGGCAGCCATGACGTGACGTCACAACTTGTCTCCATGTGATTACAAGATGCACACAAAGAGAAAGATGACTCCAGAAAGCCAGTGATTTACGGAAATGTCCCTGTCCAAAGCGGCATCCGGACTGGCCAGTAAGGCGGCGGTAAGTACGAGATCTTTATTTTGAAATTACATTTCGCCGGGGTGGCTTTATTGTGTGTTACCGGGGGTTGAATCAGTGGGGTATCAGCGGGGGGGGACGCAGGCGGGCCGTTGGTCCAATAAGACCCTGCTTCCAGTAGGGTTTCCAAGCCTACTTGAAGTAGGGTCTTACACTCAGACAGCAAATGGAAACTTAAAGAGTGTAAAATGTGTTTTAACTACTTTCTACATACTATTAAAAGTTGGATATTTGACTGGCAGGTTACTAGAAGTAGGGTGGTGCATTCAGACCCTACTGCAAATAGGATTTCTGAATGGTTTCAACTTGCAGGCCCTTAGTTAGATCTACATTGAATATCTAACATGGACTTATCTAACATGGACCCTACTACAAGTAGGCTACAGGTCCCAAACCCTACTACAAGTAGGGTTTACTAAAGCCTACTACAAGTAGGCTTTGGGTCCCAAGGCTACTAGAAGTAGGCTTTGAGTCCATTACCCTACTACCAGTAGGGTTGCTTGCATCCCTACTGGAAGTAGGCTTTGGGTCTCGATGCCTACTTCAAGTAGGCCTCAGATCCCATACCCTACTACAAGTAGGCTTCAGATCCCAACCCTACTACAAGTAGGCTTCAGATCCTGAACCCTACTACAAGTAGGCTTCAGATCCTAAACCCTACTACAAGTAGGCTTTCCTTTACCCTACTACCAGTAGGCTTCTAGACCCAAAGCCTACTTGAAGTAGGCTTTGAGTCCATTACACTACTTCCAGTCCATTACACTACTTCCAGTAGGCTTCCAATGTCACACCACAGATAGCCTTTGAGTTCCACACGTCGGGTCGGGGCCTCTCGGACTACCTCAGAGTCAGATTACGCCCCTTCCATGCACATCAAGAAGGACCCCCCCTTTTTTTTTTTTCTTTTTTCTTTTCTTTTGCCTTGGGCTTGGCTAGTTACTGCGTGGCGAAACTCTGATAGCGGTAAGGGTAGACCAGTCCTACTAGCCTTGGTCCACCCTCAATCTACTATTTATCTAGGCAAAGGCTTGAAAGAGGGTAAACTGTTGCGCACATCATGTGTGTGAATACACGCATTTCTAGAACTTAACCTATAATTATATGCTGACCTCCCCCCCCCCCCCTCCCCCACTAGTACCCTTTTAAAAATCCTGGATCTGCCCCCCCGGTCCCGCCACTCTAAGACTAAGGGTCTATTTTTACAAATTTGGCATGTCCTTGTTTCCAGAAAAAAAAAGGTACAATTTTCACCCAAATCTCAGTGCTTTGGGGAAAAAAAGGACCTATATTTCCTGGATAGAATGTAACTTCAGGTAAAAAGTGTAAATTATAGCCACAAAAAGTCAGTATTTTGCAAAAAAAAGTAAAAAAAGGTAAATTTTAGGTACAGATTGTCAGTGGAAAGACCCCTGTCAGGGATCTCCCTAGGCGTGTGGGATGCCTAATTTAATCCCCGCATTATCTTGACTTTTAGGGGGCCATTTCCGCATTAAGATTGCAGAAATTTAGATAACTATTAAGATATGGTAAAAATCGCCACCAATTTTCAAAAATTGTCCCCCTGAAGACAAGGTGAAAGGGACTTTTGATACTCGAAATCTTTTTTTTAGGAAGAACCCTTTAAGGGGGGGGGGGGGGGGTATTTTCTATTTTGAAGAACGATGGTATGTCCTCCTTTTATACTTGAGTAGCGGACCGGGATCTGCCCCTGCCCTTGTGAAGTTGTGTCAAGTTGTGACCGTTCGTGAACAGTCAGTATTACTTGAAGCCTGAAGGGTATAGAATTAGGTAAAAGAATAGGGCTGTATCTCATACGCTGCGTATGGAAAAATACTATTTTTGTCATAAGTATTTATACAAAAATTATAGAGGCTATAAAGTCATAGTAATAGTATGATTCAGCTCAATATACTGAATAGTATTAAGTTAGAATAAATATTAGAATAGGGTTGTATCTACTATTTTTTGCAATAAATAAAATAAATATTGTTAGAGGCTGTAAACTAAAGTCATGGTATGGTTCAGCCCAATCCTCATGGCAAATCTTAGAACTTAATTGCTTTTGTTTTTTTCATTTTATGTATTTTTTCTGTATCTAAGGCCAGTAAGGGGCATTAACAAAATATATGACATTTGTCACGATGTGAGATATAACCCTGTTTCATCCAACCAAATTTTAGATCTACGCATTTTTGTTAAGAGTAATAGTTGGCTTGAGAAAGACATAATTATTATTCAGAATTCTTTTTATCACACTGTATAAGTCTTTGAGTTTTAACAGTGACGGACCAAAGTACAGGGTTCCAACGCAGGCCTTAAAAAGGTCTTAAATTTGACGATTTTGAAGCTGGAGGTCTTAAAAAGGTCTCAAATTGAATTGTTTGAAAAGTTAAAATGAAGTCACCTTGAATATTTTAATTCCAACTTTCAAACAAGTACAATTACTTCAAATTTATGTCATTCAATATGTTCTGAAACTTTTCTTCGCACGCAGTTGATAGGTCTTAGTGTTTCTGATTTTTGGTCTTAAAATCATCTTAAAAAGGTCTTAAATTGATTTTCAAAAATGCGTGGGAACCCTGAAGTAAAGTTTTCAATGGTTGTACGTCATTTGATAAGACTTACTTTGTTTAAAGTCAACATACTGTAAAACCCCTAATTTAAGCCGAACCCTATTCCTTAAAGAATGACCAGTTAAGCTGCACCCTGACTTTAGGGTTTATCCTTAGACACTTTTTTTATCATATTTTTTCAGAGATCTAATTGTATCCAAGGTTGTAGTAAACCCTAATTTAAGCCGCACCCTTAAAACTGAGGCCTTATGTGATCTAATTTCTGAAACTAACCCTTATTTAAGCCGCGGCTTAAATTAGGGGTTTTACGGTAGGCATTTTATGCACCAAATTAAGGCAAAATATCTCATATCTTTACACTTCTTGGAAGATAATTGCGAATTATAATGAAAGAGTCTTGATGTAAAAAAAAGATATATATTCTAAGGGTTGATGTTAGGATAAATAATAAGATAAGTGCAAGAAAGTTAAAAGATAGTATCTTATAACATTTCAATTTTCAATATTAATTTCTCTTTTGTGGTAATAATGAAGTATATGTCCTTGAATTAATTCATTTTTCTAAAAGTTTTCAATGATCTTTTCAATGTAAGCTTTTCTCAAAATTTAGATTTAGGTCTCAAATGATTTTCATGATTTCATTCCTTAAAGAATGACCAGTAACAAACACAATATTATTGCCATTGATACTTTCAAAAGCTATTAGAAACCTAACGTCAAAAATTAATGTATATCTACTCAAAACATTATGTCCATAGAACAAAAGGGAAACTGAGGCTAGAGGAACTAGAGGCTGATCATAAAATGATTCCAAACCTCCCCCCCAACCCCCCCACCCCCACTGCGTTAGACTAGGTTTTCTATTCTATGTATACACAATAATAAGCTCCGTTTACAGGCAGGCAGTGTCACTGCTCACCCTCCCCTTAATTTGCATTTATAATCGGCCCCTTAGGGACTGAAAAATAAGTGTATCTATAGTCACTTATGTATATGTACATCATTTTGATGTTTATTATCTCTTTTATTCTATATTTCAGTGGTTGTTTCGCCATGTCCCACTGGCTCCGCACTCACTGGTTGGAATCCGACATAAGGCTGCACTGCAGCTCATACTTGAAGCCAGTGCAGCCCATCTACCAGTGATTCTGTGTATTCTATATACAGTGTCCCGGGAGAGAAAGGAGGCCCACAAGCGAAAACTTGAAGAGGCTGTCTCTCCCCAGGAAGCCTCCCCTCCCTGGCAGGCCTCCCCTCCCCCAGAGACCTCCCCTGATCACAAGGCCTCCTCTCGTCACGAGGCCTCCTCTCCCTGCGAGGCCGCTCCTACCCAAGAGGCCTCTCCTACCAAAGAGGACTCCCCTCGCCGGGAGGACTCCCCTCGCCGGGAGGACCCCCCTCGCCGGGAGGACCCCCCTCGCCGGGAGGACCCCCCTCGCCGGGAGGA
The DNA here is from genome assembly GCA_936440205.1 of Lepidonotus clava. Taxonomy (NCBI): domain Eukaryota; kingdom Metazoa; phylum Annelida; class Polychaeta; order Phyllodocida; family Polynoidae; genus Lepidonotus; species Lepidonotus clava. The sequence continues at coordinate 34,373,414 of OW387144.1, read as the reverse complement.
CCCCCCTCGCCGGGAGGACCCCCCTCGCCGGGAGGACCCCCCTCGCCGGGAGGACCCCCCTCGCCGGGAGGACCCCCCTCGCCGGGAGGACCCCCCTCGCCGGGAGGACCCCCCTCGCCGGGAGGACTCCCCTCGCCCGGAGGACTCCCCTCGCCCGGAGGACTCCCGTCGCACGGAGGACTCCAGTCGCACGGAGGACTCCCGTCCCACGGAGGACTCCCGTCCCACGGAGGACTCCCGTCCCACGGAGGACTCCCGTCCCACGGAGGACTCCCGTCCCACGGAGGCCTGTCCTGTTCATGAGACGTCCCCTCCCCTTGAGGCCTACCCTCCTCGTGAGACATCCCCTCCAAGGAAGGCCTCCCTTCCCAAGGAGGTCTGCGCTTCCTACGAAGTCCCCCCTCTCCAAGAGGCCTCTCTAGTCCAGGAAGTCTCCCCTCCCCGCAAGGCCTCCCCACCAGACGAGACGTCAACTCCTGGTGAGGCCTCCCTTCCACTGGAGGTCTCCACTCATCCAGAGGTCTCCTGTCCCGAAGAGGCCTCCACTGCTCTGGACCAGGTCAGCTGGCGTGACCTGAAGGCTTACCTCCAGGGCCCGGTGGCATTTAACCCGTGCCTTGGTATGTGCGGGTCTGGTGGTAACCCCGGCCTTGGAGCTAAGACTGTGCAAGAGTCCTCCGTCAAGCCCTGGTTCAGGCGCTTACGGAAGAGAGAGACTTGGTTTCCTGGCAAGTATTCTTTTCACTTACTTTTTAGGAGATATGAGTTGTTTCTTTTTTTTGATAGAAGAAGCAGGTGTTCCTACTAGAGTCGTTTTTGCTCTTGTATGTTTATTCTATATAGTTTGGATAGCAAAGATATTATTGTATATATATATATATATATATATATATATATATATATATATATAGAAGGGTTGTGCTTCCAAACATTGTAGATATGTATTGTATCATATCTTCCATGCCTAACCTTACATTTTGTATCAAACCATTTTGAATGTTTGCTATTTGTGTTAGATATAGCAGACCCTACATCATATAACAAATCTTGTATAAAGTTGGATTTCCTCAAAAACTAAAATAGATTTTGTACTCCAGCTTAAGAGCTCACTTTTGGTTGACATAATCAGATCAGAGGTCACCTAAATGTAAAACATTTAAAGATGATATTGCAGTCCAGTACCTATAAAAAGTCTACTGATGTTTCCTTAACATTAATTAGATAACCAACAGGTTTACCAACGTTCATATATTCTCTAATCGAGTCATAGCCTTACTCTAAACTGATAAACGTTGTTCTGGTTTTCTAGATGCTTGGTTAGATTGTAACACCTGGCATCCAGTGGGTAAGTATTTCTAATAAATATAGGACAAATAGATATAGATTAAATATAGCCTTTGTAACCGACACACACACACACACACACACACCTTCTGCAGTATTCTTCATCATATAACTAACGTACAATATGTAATACAACCCTCACCTGTCAGAAAAGCGTTATTGTAACAAGATACTTTTATTCAATAAAAAAAAGGATAGTACTGAAATAATCGTTCAGCGAGAGTAATTCTTACATAACATTACCTGTTTAAAAAAAAACAAATAAACAGAAAAACAAAAGAAATTGTTCTTCTGTTTCAGGAGAGCCAGCTATCTCCCTCCCTGTCCATCCTCTGACCATCGATATCGCCAAACTCACGCCCCACACTCCTGATGGTGGCGGGAGTTCACCAGAGTCCTCTGAGACAGAGTCAGCGATGTCATCAGAGTCATCTATGTTATCAGAGTCAGCGGAAGTTGAAGTACGACCAGCAGCGCCCCGAATGACCTTCACGAGGTATGAGGATGCTCGGTCCGGCCTGGATACATGGCACCCAACGGGTAGGTCCTGCTTAGGTACTATACATTGGGGTAGACCCTAAATTTGATGAGGCAAAAGGGCCAACTTTTAGCAGGAATGCCATTTTTCCAGATTTCCGGATTTTTGTCTTGATCATAATTTCTACACAAGTAAAGATTTGCAGAGAAAAAAACACGCTACATTTATATTCAGACAAGACGCTCCACGTCTCGGCTTTTAGAAACAGCGTCAGCTTAAACAACAATGCTCCGACGCTTGTTGATGACCCTGGTTGCCTTAACGACACTTCATGGATTTTCTTGTTTCTCTAACAGTTATTAAACTAAACTTTTGACAGTGACATGTTAAAAATATGCGCCGTTTCATGTGAAATATACCTTAGAGCCTACTTATAGTTATGTGTAAATAACTTTATCATATACGACCTATATATGCACAGATCCTCACGGATTTATGGAATCTCCGTAGTTTGTCATCCAGCAAATAACGACGTCTGCAAGGACAAGAATTGGGCTCGGAAATAATGGCTGCTATTCTTATGGTGAACACTCGCTGATTTGGCGCCACCCATCTACACTCTCCAAGCTGACTTGGGTTAAAACCTTTCTGTGCGTACCTCTCTGCTTGGAGAGTGACGACGATGACGACACGGCCATCGCCGTGACTTAAAAAAACTCTCATTCTATTTATCAATGACAATTTGTGGCTCTGTTTATGAAGAATTGAGTATGAATGATGAACACTGAAGTGCAACTTTTGCCTGTGTCAAAAAAGAAAGAGTTGGATCCCATTATGGCGTGAATTCATTCCGCTGGATCCAAATTCGGCAGGAAGGTGAATGACATTCTATGTGTAGTGTGGAAGGATTGGGGGACCGCCAGGATTCCGACACCGGCCGCTGTAATGGGCCACTTGACTGGTCGGCTGCACATAGCCTTGGCCCAACCTGAACAGGTGCCCCTTCCACAGACTAGGAGTAGGGACGAGTTAGCCTTTTTGGTCTGAATCCTAGTGATGTAAAAGATGAGAGGGATATATATTTAGCTTGCTACCCATTACAACTTTGACTGGCACCCTTGACAGAACATACCCTGAGATTATCTGTGACCCACTACGCATGCGCAGTGAGGTGGGCGGTATCACAATCCTGGCCGGAACGGGAATCCTGCTACAGTAGTAGTACAGGTTGAAACCAGCGAAAAAACATGGCGGACCATGGACAAAATCTCGTTTTCTAAAAGCTTTTTTTTAATGTCAAAAGGAACAAAATATATCATTCTTTTTCTTTTATTCTCAGGACCTATTCTTAAACTTGACATTGCGACAGGGATACCTATTAAAATCAACAGGCGACATAGCTTGTAGAAACAATCACAGTTTTTTTTTCCCTTTTTTTCCCCCTTTTTTTTTTTTTAATACAACACAAAAAGGATGCCTTTTCTTAAGATCACATTCTTAAGGTCACATTGGGACCTCCCGCTCCCCTCATCTATGTACCCCTCTATACCAATCAGGCCAGTTCCACTATCTGGGTTGTTCGTACATTTTGTTCTCGTTTCTAGGGTGAGGTCTTTCGAAAAATAGTTCAAATGTAATTTCGGTACAAATGAAAAATACTAGTATAGATTTAATTTGCTTTCAATGTTCATTGCAGTGTCGAATATAAGAAAAGGCCTTGTTGCATATACCTAACCTAAAAATTGACTCTGTCGCCTTCTCCACTTTAGCGGTTCACTCCTATTCATAAACCAGAGTACAAATGTAAAGTATAAGTGCATGTGTAGCTACTATATTTTGAAGATTAAATGTTATCATTTTGTGATAATTGTTTTATGTACATTCTTCTTACAAGGAAACGAGTATTGGTTCGTCGAGCACCGGCAAGTGAAAACCATATGCCACTTGAGGTCCTCTCTGCAAAACAGCAGCAGCCAGCCCCAGGCCGTGTCCCCATCCGCCATGAGCCTGCGGACTGGCCCTAGCCACTCGACCCCTGACGTGGGGCTAAATGCCGACCTGACGTCATCACTTCCTGTGGTGTCACATGATGCACGTCTCTCCCCCGTACACAGCTGGCACCCGAGAGGTATGTGGGACGGTCTTAGTAGTAGCAAGGGTGGATCCGGATCCAGTGCTGTAAGGGCAAACCCTGAGCCCTCTCATAATAATCAGTGTCCGAAATTAAGGATGCACCCTGCACCCAAGGTGCATGATTTTGAGGTAGGGTGCATGATTTTCAAATGTGTGCACCTGGATGGTGCATTGTCTTTCACAATTTTACATAGCTTTTCACAGTAATGTACACATATAAATGTCTCTGGGTGCATACTCTTAGAAAGTAATAAAATAAAACCTTAATTTCAGACACTGAAAATAACAAATAGAAATACCAGATTTACATGGGTCTATCGATTTTAAGATGCGGAAACTTCCCCCCCCCCCCCCCCCACCTCCGGATCCACCACTGGGTAGAGTAATATTCAAGGACAAACGTGTTTTTTTTTCTTTTTATAAACAACTTTATGTATATTAAATTAATGTTCTTCTAGTTGTGTTATAAAATGTATAAATAATGCTGTATACTTCCACTCTAGGAAATTCTCCTTTGGCTGCCCTGGTCAAGAACGGCCGCACTCTGGGTGCGGCAATAACCAGACCCCAGGTGTTCGAGCCTATCAACGCAACCGCAAGGCCATCACTCGTAGAAACAAACTGTGCGCCACGTAAAGCCCAACACATTCGCAGCTTGCAGCAGACCACTCCAAACCAAGCCACTGCTGACGTGCGCCGAGCTGGTGGCATGCCGTCATCATATCCTGCGGTGTCACGCGAAGCACGTCACTCTCCTGCACACAGCTGGCACCCGAGGGGTATGTGGAACGGTCTTAGTAGGGTAGTGTTCAAGGACAAACAGAATTTGTTTCTTTTAATAAACAACTTACATTGAGATCATGTCCTTCCAGTTGTATTATGAGGTATTGATGCTAGGGAAAGACACCAGTGGTTGTAGGCCGATTCAGAAAATCACCTGTGGCTCTAGTGCTCTGATCTGTTTGTACTATACATCATGTGAATGCTTGCATTTTTCTCTACCTATTAATATAAATAAAAATATATTAGGAGTAGAAACAGACTTTATATTTATAAAACTGATTTTTTTAATTTTATTTTTTGAACATTGATATCTCAACTGTCATGAATTAGATTTTACACACATCTTTACAGCATTCTAATGCAGGGAAGTGTGTCTCAGATTTTTGTTCAAGAGTCTAGATATTATATGATGGTCAAAAACGAAAAACTAGGACCTATATCAAAATTTTGAGACACGCTTCCCTCTATCTATATGTCAAGATCTACTGAAAGTTTCAAAGCTTTAGGTAAATTATTAAGCGAGATATTGATATTCAAAAAATATATTTAAATATTATGTTTTTTAGTTTTTCAACCTGCCTACACAGCCATTTTTCTAACCATATATATACAAGTTATATGGATAGAAATGGTTAAATAATATATTAATCTTTTTAATGATACTTCCACTTCTAGGAAATTCACCCTTGGCTGCCCTGTTCACGAACGGACAGACGCTTGGTGCAGAAATATCCAGAACCCATAGGCTTGAGCCATTCAATGCAACCGCAAGGCCATCACTGAGGGAGACAAATTGTGTGCCGCGTAAAGATCAACACGTTCACAGCTGGCACCCCGATGGTATGTCATTCTCATGATGCCGGTTGTAGAATTGATTTCAAATGCATCTATTGAATGATCAAAATGTTTTAAGATATACCAACAGAGTACTCCATTCAAGTTTATGTAGTAGAGGTATAAACACTCATTGGCTCCTCAGTTTTCATCAGAAACCTATATTCCCATAAGTTCGAGAAGTGCAAAACCTCTGTATAATCAGTTTTCAATAGTCTAAAGTGGAGGTGAACTTTGATATTGATAGACATATTGACTCTCCCTTTGACAGGCACGGATTGTTGGGTGAGCCCGCCCACCCAGCCACCGACTGCGGGCAATATGATGTCACGCGTCGTCACCTTCGTCAAAAAAGGATGGTCAAGTTTGTTCAATAAAACATCCTCTGAGCCAAAGGAAGACCACTCCGTTAAAAGTTGGCACCCGACTGGTATGTCATTCTCATGATGGTCAAATATGGCAAATTTATTGTAGAATTTAATTCATACGCCTCAATCAAACGATCAAAATCGTTTTAGATATACTGTCAAAGTACTCCATTTAAGTTTAAATATAGCAATGGTGTAACCATAAAATCGCTCCTCAGTTTTCAGAAACCTGTGTTCCCATAATTCCGAGAAGTATGAAACCTCTCTATTATTAGTTTTTAAAAGTCTAAGACAGAGGTAAAATTTGGTATTATTAGACATGTTGACTCCCGGTTAACAGGCGCAGACCGTTGGGTGACCCTGCCCGCCCACGCACCCAGCGAGGGTCACAATACGTCACGCACCATCACCTTCCTCGAGGACGAGAACTCAAGCTCCTCCGACATGTCCCTCTCCCTGCCCGGAGATGCGGCTTCCACCGTCCAGAGCAGCATCCCTGCGAAGGCGCACTTCCCGATCTTCAGCTGGGAGTGGTACCCCCAGGACGAGATCAGGGCCCTCACCTACCTGGGTGGCGGTACCTTCGGTGACGTGGTGCTGGCCGAGTACAGGAACACCAAGATTGTTGTCAAGGCCCTCATTGTCCGTCTGGTTTTTTATTTTAATATTGTTAATTATTTTATGGAGTTATATATAGATTTATAGAGATCCAGATTTCCCCCTAATTTTATGGTTTTGGGTTTTTGATCACATAGTAAGTAAGACTACTACGTCCTGCCTATACTAATTTTATTTTAACTTATGGTGTACCAGTAGTTTTTGAAAGTTTTCATAACTTGATTCTGTACATTTTGAATATTTCTAATTTAGTTTCTTAGGTTTATCACAGACTGCTTCTTCTCAAGGTATGTGTTGTCCTTCATAATTTTCAGGAATATCTATTCCTTGATTCAAAGGGAATGCAATAATTAAACAAAAACAAAAACAAAAGCCCAAGACTACCACTTAGGCACGTACATTTCTTCTCCCCATTTCCCCTTCCCCCTCCCATCTCCCACTATACAAACTTTCCATCCTTCCCCCTAATCACCAGCCCCTAGCACCCCTATCAATAACACCATCTCTACCTCGCTCTGTCCCCAGTCTGGACCTGACCTAACCCTCCCTCTATCTCCAGGCTGAACATGACGCCATGACCCCCCAACCCACTTTGACCTAGTCCCTCCCTCCCTTTGTCCTTTAATAGTCTAACACCCTCAGTCACCTAACCAGTGTTCGAAATTTACTTTTTGGGACGTCAGCCATCCAGGCTGACATCATAAAAAAAATGTCAGCCCTGATAGAAAGCTGTCAGCCCGAAAATTGTATGATGAAAAACTTAGATATGAACATTACAACTAGACGTCCACAGGAACATGATAATGATTGAGTTAAATATTCAGTCACATCAAAGTAAAAAACATTTGTTCAAATATCCTACTTTTTAAAAAAAAAAAAGTCTGTCAGCCATCCGGGCTGATAACTCAATGTTTTTGCCAGAAATTGTCAGCCCTGATCAAGAATTGTCAGCCTGGGGCTGACGTTAATTTCGATCCCTGCCTAACCCCTCCCTCTGTTCCCCATCTAATACCCTGACTTAACCCTTGCCTCCCTCCATCCCCAGGAGGAACACGACACCATGCGCACCCTGCTGCACGAGGCCGATATCTCAGCCCACATGGCCGCTCTAGGGATCGGTCCCCCCATCCTGGGCTTCTGCCTCCCCTTCTCCATGTCCCCATTCTCTGAGAAGGCCCGCCCTGACCACCTGCCCGTCCTGCCCTACCTCGTGTCCCGCTACCTGCCCGGGCCCCGTACCCTCAGCCACATCCTCCACTACCCCGACCAGTACACCCTGTGAGTTACACTCAATACACCCTTTTCACAGGCATGCGCACTGCCTGTCTGAATACGTAAATTCCTGCGTACTTGGTCATATCTTTGCATGTTCAAAGCCCTATTGCATTGTTCCCAATTCTCCCAACCACGGAGAGCCTGTTTCTTGAATTCTACCTGCAGGTTAGCATAAAACAGAATGCATGCTGGGTAATATGTCGACAAAACTTAAGGTCTTAGCATAGAGATTTTCATGAATTGTGCAATGATTTGTAGGTTACCCTTGACTAAATCTAGCCATCATTCTTTTTTGAATAAGTACCAATATACATTTCTTTTTCTAAAGTTGTTTGAAAATTAATTCATTATAGATGGATAAATAGCAATTAGTTTATTATTTTCTATAGTATATCTAGGGGTTTTGTCGACAAAATCAGCCCAAATTAACCTGCAGGTCCTTAAAATGCTGAAATTCAGCTATCCGTGGTAGGGAAGAATTCTTCCTGTCAGCAGTCCTCCCCTTATGTTTTAGATAGAAAATTAAGGATATGATTCTATATAAGTTTGTCATGTATTTGATTTAATTTCCCTGCGTTCCATACACAGAAATGCAGATTTTTCCCCCCCAATAAATTATTCTTTGAAAGTCAAAGTTTTACTTGTATCTTTACTATCACTGGGCAATGTAGTCATTCTTCTAGCTTCTATTTTTAGGTTATAATCGTGTGTATTTTGTTAGAGAATTCGGAAGACATGATCACGTTCCAGTGCATAGGTGTTATCATAAATCAGTTTCAATTGATGTCTATTTTATTGTTATGTTCAAACAACTAACAAACAATTTCCACCCCTTTCAATCCACCGCTGCAGGCCAGAGGTGTTGGACGTTATGATCCAGATGGCCCACCTCTTGAGGGTCATGCACGAGAACGGGTACATCCACAATGACCTTAAAGCCAACAACATCCTGCTAACGATGAATCCCCGCTATATCAACCCCGACACCCGCATCCTGCCCGGTCCGCCCGCCCCGCGACCCCTCTCCCAGACCCACAAGTACCGCGTCTATATCATCGACTTTGGAAACACGACCTACCTATCAGGCAAGTCTTTCCACTTCTCCGAGGAGAACAAGGACGAGCACGCCCGCCACCCCTACCTGGCCCCGGAGGTGGTCGAAGGCCAGGCCACCCACTACACCTCGGACATCTTCGGCTACGGTACGTACCAGTGATTATTAAGCCCCATTCTTTGTGGGCATTGTTTCTGTCAGAGACATCTATGAAAAATCTATCTTAAGCGTACACAAATAACCTAAGGTGCAATAGAATTATCATAAGCCAGCAAAACTGAACGAATAGCATTCACACAGAGAATTGAGGTCCCTTGCAATCATTTTCACAAGCAATCTTCTCCAGAACTACACATGTTCTCTATGACCATATTCAACATGTTGAATAATTTCACAAGGGAAAAGGTTGTAGGGGGCTACAATAATTCAACGTTCGCAGATCGCAGTGACCTATGACAAGCCACCTTCACCAGGGTGAATGGGGCTTCAGGCAATCATCCACTTGTCAGCCTAATATGACAAGGAGGGATTAGAGTCGGCTGGCAGTGCCAGTCAAAGTGCATACAAGAATTACAAGAACACTTTACAGACAAGAATATTGATTTGATGATTAAGTTTTGTTGAATATTTCTTGCAAATGTTGGTTAGAAATCATGGATTTTGCCCCAAACCCTCCTTTTTCTTTTCATTTGTTTCTAAATTCAAAAATTTAGCAATAGGCTGTCCCCACCCCCACCCCTTTTGAAAGTCACTGGATCCGTCCCTGCAAATGACCTCTTAACAGTAACTGTCCATAACGGGCTGGCTGCCATATTGGTGACCAGTTTATAATCACAATTATCAATAGTTCTGGTGCGGTTTTATGCTACGAATAAAGATAGTTTCATGTGTCCATATCATTCAGAATATACAATTTTTTATTTTTCTTAATAGCCACATGGTCTTTATTGCCATGTTGTCACCAAAAAGTAAAAATATTTGCATAAGGTCTATTCACCCTGACCTTTGGCTGTATGGGTGATAACTCATAAACCTTTGCTTATTTTTTTTAATATTTTTTAAAATTGTTTATTAAGTAACTCACTTCAGGGTTGCCACTGGTTTTCAGTGATATTACAATGATAAAGTGTAGTAAATAAACATTTCAGGTGTAAATTATAAGTATGTACATCAAGATCAATACAATATATTTTGGACCTAATAAAGTAGATCAATATAGACACAGTATCTTTGTTTGATCAGATTCATAAATTCATTGACACAGGTAGCAAATTGTACATCATGGCAGAGTTCATCACTTATAACTACCCTCCTCCCTCCGCAGGCAATATGCTGCAGCAAGTGGCCAGGTACTACCCCAACCACCTGTTCCGGGAGTACGTGGAGCCCCTGGTCAACCGGTGTATGCAGCACGACCCCGAACTCCGCCCTGCCATGTACGAAGTGGAGGACCACCTGTACGAGTTCCACTACCCGTAAACACCAGGGGTACTGGTCAGTCGGTCAGTGTGAGGACTGGCCAATATAGAGACAGAAAATGGCTTTTGGACTGATGCCACCATGGATATGGCTCTGTCTGTGTGATTTATAAATGTAAATATGAGACAGAAAAAGAACATAATTGTTAAACCTCTGAAATTGATCGTGAGGTCGTGAAACCTCTCCTATGCTGACTGTGACTGACCTCCTGCTGTGATCAGAGTACACCTAAAAGTGTATCAACAAGTTTAATTTCTAAAAAAAGTTTGTTAGAAGTTTGTTAGATCATGATACTCCGAAACTGTTAGAAATGTTCAAAACCCATTATTAAGTCTTAAAATGATTTTCTCAAATTGAAGGCCTCAAAAAGGTCTTAAATTTCACATATTCTAGCATGAGGTCTTAAAAAAGTCTTAAATTGGATCTGAAATTAAACACAACTGTTAGGATGAGCAAAATTGTGGATTTTTGCTGAATGTCGCTAAATCAAATATAATGTGATCACATTCGTTTGTAACCAATGGCAAATTGGTCTTAAATTTAAAAGGGACTTAAATTGATTCTTGAAAAAGCGTGGGGAACCTGCAATATATATCTTTATACTAAGTAATATGATGTAAATTCTTTTATACACCTATGAGTTGATATATTAATACTGACTGTGATATTGCTTCTGTGCCAAAAAGTTTCCTACTTGAGTTAATAAAATAATCATCAAACTATAAACACTTTTTTGTAATTTTTTCCTAATTTTGAAACTATTTTTCGACCATTCTACCTACAGCTGTCTTACTCGAAAGGAAATTCTCAGTTTTTTTCTCAAGCCTGCTGGCATATTCAGACTTGCCACTTTTCCTTCTCTTTTTTTCAGGATTTCCGGACTTTTCTAGTTATCGATTTGATATTTAGCTTAACTAATTTCACCAATTTTGCTTTTCAAATTATTCCTAGACCTGTTCTTACCCTTATGTAGTTAACCAAGTCTTATAAGTTGAGTACTATTACTACTATTCTGTCATTAATTTTGTTGTCTCCGCTGTTTAATTTTCCCCCTTTCCTTCCCAAATTAAATCTAAAATCCCCTAGGAACAGAAAAAATTAAAAAGTTCCACATTTTACTGCTCGCCACGCCACATTGGATTTCATAGCAAAAGCTCCACCGAGAGAACCTCCCCTCCCCCCTCCCCCCACCCACCCACAGTAAAACCTGTATACTGGCCTGGCTTGTTTCTATATATTTTCAGATGCACCGCGTGAATAACCTTCAGCATTTTTTTTCTTATGATCGGGTACGGGCCTGCCTGGCCAGGGAGTGGGTCTACAATTCTTTAAACATTGTGGAGAGAGCATTGTGGGGTGTAGCACAGGTGACGGGTCAGGCTGGGTCTCTGTCATTTTTATTTGCTTGCTGAAGTTTATGACGTCACAGCTTTGTGTTCTCCATTGTCTACTCATTTATGATATGGTGGGTATGGATGGCGGGTCCCACGTCGCATGTCGAATTTAAAAAAATGGCCATGTCGCCTGTCCCTATATGTCAGTTCTGACCCATACAGTGTCGAATTTAATATACAATACCCAAATAATGTATTATAATGGACACCATCGCAATTGAGGATGAAATCATAGTATTTTGGATACCTAAACTCCTCAATTTGACCGAAAACTAGGGTTAAAATAGACATTAATTTTTTTAGATAAAGTCTTATCAGGTTTCAGGAGGTCTCATCAGGCCTTCTAATATTGCTTGATACACTCTGAAAATGACAAAATTAAAAATATATATATATAAGATTAAAAATAAAATCTAATGGGGACCTATTTGTTGTCCTGCAACAACTCATCCTTCCATAAACTGTCACATAAATTGCGTTATATTTACATTATCTATGTAACTAAACTGGGAATGCCCTTCCTAATTTTCTGCATTTTTCATCCGTCTTGCATGGCAGCTCTGTAATATCAGCAAGCCTACAGGTGGGCAGGCCACTCCCCCAGCCTACAGGCGGGCAGACCTCTCCCCCAGCCTACAGGTGGGCAAACCACTCCCCCAGCCTACAGGTGGGCAGACCACTCCCCCAGCCTATAGTTGGGCAAACCACTCCCCTAGACTACAGGTGGGCAGACCACTCAGCCAACAGGTGGGCAGACCACTCCCCCAGCCTACAGGTGGGCAGACTACTCTCCTAGCCTACAGGTGGGCAGACCACTCCCCCATCCTACAGGTGGGCAGACCACTCCCCCAGCCTACAGGTGGGCAGTCCACTACCCCAGCCTACAGGTGGGCAGACCACTCCCCAAGCCTACAGGTTGGCAGACCACTCCCCAGCCTACAGGTGGGCAGACCAATCCCCCAGCCAACAGGTGGGCAGAGCACTCAGTCTACAGCCGGGCAGTCCACTGAGCCTACACATGGGCAGACCACTTAGTAGAGCAGATGTGGGCCAAAGATCTCAGATTCAGGTTGCCGAAAAAGTAACAGGCAGAGACATATACAAAAAAATTCCTAACATTCTGGACTTTTCAAAAACCTTCGTAGCCGGATTCAACTCTTATGGGGTTTTTCAAAATGGCCGCCCAAACATGAAGACATGTTCCTAAAAACTAGGCCTTCAAATATCATACCAATAGCTGTAACTTCACAACTATCTATCTTATCATGTTGAATTTGATGGTAGGGTAAGAGGAATATGTGGTGCAAAAAATGGCTTCTATTCAGATGACCCTAGTCAAGGTCAAGGTCACATTAATAGACGTCAAAGTTGAAAAAACTGATAATTTTCAAAATTAACTTTTTTCTAAATACTCTAGTGTATGAGATTTGAACAGCACAGGGACATACATATGTTTAAACAATCCTTACATTATGAGCTTTTGAAAAACCCTCGTAGCCAGATTCAAATCTTTTGGCTTTTTTCAAAATGGCCACTCAAAGCTGAAAACATGTTAGTAAATACTAGGCCTTCAAATATCATACAAATAACTGCAACTTCACAACCGTCCATCTTATCATGTTGAAATTGATGGTAGGGTAAGAGGATTATATGATGCAAAAAATGGTTTCTATTCAGATGACCCTAGTCAAGGTCAAGGTCATATAAATACAGGTCAAAGTTGAAAAAACTGATAATTTTCAAAATTAACTTTTTTCTCTATGCTCTAGTGTATAAGGTTTTAACAACACAAGCACATACATATGTTTAAACAATCCCTACATTATGAGCTTTTGAAAAACCCTCGTAGCCGGATTCAAATCTTTTGGTTTTTTTCAAAATGGCCACTCGAAGCTGAAAACATGTTACTAAATACTAGGCCTTCAAATATTATACCAATAACAGTAACTTCACAACCATCTATCTTATCATGTTGAAATTGATGGTAGGGTAAGAGGATCATGTGATGCAAAAAATAGTTTCTATTCAGATGACCCCAGTCAAGGTCAAGGTCACATAAATACAGGCCAAAAGTGAAAAAACTGAAAATATTCAAAGTTAACTTTTTTTCTAAATCCTCTAGTGTATGAGATTTTAACAGCACAAACACACACATGTGTTTAAACAATCCCTACATTATGAGCTTTTGAAAAACCCATGTAGACAGATTCAGCTCTTAAGGGTTTTTATTGAAAATGGCTGCTCAATGATGAAAACATGCTCCTAAAAAATGTAACTTAAAAAATATCTATCTTATCATGTTGAAATTGATGATAGGGTAATAGGATTATCTGGTGCAAAAATGAGTTTCTATAAAGGTGATCCTAGTCAAGGTCAAGGTCACATAAATACAGGCCAAAATTGAAAAACTGATGAATTTCAAGTTATTTTAGAAGAGTAACGGTAATTAGAGTGACTGTTGATAATGAAGAAAAACAGTGTTATTAGATAATAGTTCACTGGAGTTGATGGTCATCAGGATCATATTCTCTTCAGGGCCAGTTTTGTAATTATGACAAGCCTATTTTGTAAAAAAACAAATATCTCAGCCAGTTGTGTACCGTTCCTTTATCAAAGATAAGTCTATGCTTTGTAACAGTGATATTCCTGGGCATGCAGGATGGGCCATTCCCACCTGAGGAATTTAATTCCTGCACTAGACTAAATCAAGAGGGGCCATTACCACATTAATGTATTTTTAATATACCAGTAAATGTACAAAATGCCAACTAATTTCAAGAAACTGTCCTTTGGAATATTACCAGAGAAGGCTTTTGATACTCAAAATATTTTTCAGTGAAGATCCCTGTATAAGATGAAAAGAGTTCTGAATAGATAAATTCTATGCTAGACTTCAGACTGTAATATGGACTATGATATTACTGTGCTGTAAAATTATAGAAAAAGAAGTGTGACCCTGGCAAATTTATACATTATTGAGATATATAGTCTGGACCGAAAGTTAAATAAAAAAAAAAGGTCTTTGCATTGAATTGTTTAAACGATTTATTTTTCATTTTTACAAAAAAGGCTTGACATACTCATAAATCCATGGCATATCCTGTGACAACCGAAGCCAATGATCTCTGTCTGTGTTCTAGTAAACTGTTATTTAAATTTACATGTCATAAATAAATAAATCTATGAATCTATGAACTCAATCTCTTGAATGTAAGTCTTATGTACAGTTCTCAACTGTTGTCGCATATCAAATGCTATTTTGTTAAAGGTATTATTATCTATTGCTATAAGAATACAAAGTTTGCCTTCACTTGTGAGTGCCCTACTTCAGGAGAAATGATTGTAATCCAAATGCCTCTCTTCATGATTACAAGAAAATTTAATATGGCAATCCATTCAAGTAATAATATATTGATTTCATCACCAATATCAAATAAATGGATTCCAAAATATATCAGAATAAGTGTGGAATCATCATATACATTGAACAGAAACATTTTTAACAGCTGAAGACCATGACCTTTGCATAACTGCACAATTGCATGACCATAACATCAATTTAGACTCAATATGATATTGCAAATTAATATAATGTGTCCTGCACATCATCTGGAGACAAAAAATTGAAGGAACAATTAAAGGCTACTACATCAAAGGAATCAGGAAAAGAGGAAACTTTAAAAGTTATCTGTTTAGCAAATTTAGCCTGTATTTATATGACCTTGACCTTGACTGAGGTCACCTTAATAGGAACCAGCTTGTGCACCATAATATAGACACTTTTACCAATACCAACATGATAAGAGAATCGGCTGTTAAGCTACAGTAGTTGGTGTAATATTTGAAGACCTAGATTTTAGGAAGTTGTTTTCAGTTTTGGGTGGCCATTTTGAAAAAAAACAAAAAGACTTGGACTCGGCTACATGGGTTTTTCAAAAGCTTAGAATGTAGGGATCATTTGACATATGTATATGCTTGTGCTCTTAAAATCTCATATACTAGGGCATTTAGAAAAATAAAAACTTTGAAAATTGTCAGTTTTTTCAACTTTGGCCTGTACTTATATGACCTTGACCTTGATCAGGGTCACGTTAATAGAAACTAATTTCTTCACCAGATAATCCTCCTACCCTATCATCAATTTCAACATATTAAGATAGATGGTTGTGAAGTTACAGTTATTTGTATGATATTTGAAGGCCTAGTATTTACTAACATGTTTTCAGCTTCAAGTAGCCATTTTGAAAAGACCCAAAAGACTTGAATCTGGCTACGAGGGTTTTTCAAAAGCTTAGAATGTAGGGATTGTTTAAACATATGTATGTGCTTGTGCTGTTAAAACCACATACACTAGAGCATCAAGAAGAAAGTTATTTTTGAAAATTATCAGTTTTTTTCAACTTTGACCTGCATTTATATGACCTTGACCTTGACTAGGGTCATCTGAATAGAAACCATTCTTTTCACAACATAATCCTCTTACCTTACCATCAATTTCAACATGATAGGATGGACGGTTGTGAAGTTGCAGTTATTTGTATGATATTTGAAGGCCTAGTATTTACTAACATGTTTTCAGCTTCGAGTGGCCATTTTGAAAAACCCAAAAGATTTGAATCCGGCTACGAGGGTTTTTGAAAGGCTCATAATGTAGGGATTGTTTAAACATATGTATGTGCTTGTGCTGTTCAAATCTCTTACACTAGAGCATTTAGAAAAAAGTTTATTTTGAAAATTATCAGTTTTTTCAACTTTGACCTCTATTAATGTGACCTTGACCTTGACTGGGGTCATCTGAATAGAAGCCATTTTTTGCACCACATAATCCTCTTACCCTACCATCAATTTCAACATGATAAGATAGATAGTTGTGAAGGTACAGCTATTGATATGATATTTGAAGGCTTAGTTTTTAGGAACATGTTTTCAGCTTCGAGTGGCCATTTTGAAAAAAAACAAAAGATTTGAATCCGGCTACGAGGGTTTTTGAAAAGCTCATAATGTAGGGATTGTTTAAACATATGTATGTGCTTGTGCTGTTCAAATATTATACACTAGAGCATTTAGAAAAAAGTTAATTTTGAAAATTATCAGTTTTTTCAACTTTGACCTCTATTAGTGTGACCTTGACCTTGACTTGGGTCATCTGAATAGAAGCCATTCTTTGCACCACATAATCCTCTTACCCTACCATCAATTTCAACATGATAAGATAGATAGTTGTGAAGGTACAGCTATTGGTATGATATTTGAAGGCCAAGTATTTAGTAACATGTTTTCATGTTTGGGCGGCCATTTTGAAAAACCCCATAAGAGTTGAATCCGGCTACGAAGGTTTTTGAAAAGTTCAAAATGTTAGGAATTTTTTGATATATGTCTCTGCCTGTTACTTTTTCGGCAACCTCAACTCTGGAAATAAGCACTTTTCTGCCTTCCCTCTGCTCTACTAACTCCCCCTGCCTGCAGCCGGGCAGACCACCTCGCTGTACAAATATAGTTCTTTAGCAGCTGCAAATTTATAAAAAGAGGAGGAGGAGGAGGAAAAAAGAATGACTACATTTGTGTTGAGACAACAGATTGTGTTTTACTTAAGCTATTTTTAGTGTCAGAATGAACCTAATTTATTATTATATTTATTTTATTTTCGTATGCCTAAAATCTGAAAAGTTTCCTGCCTAAAATACGGAAAGGTTGTTTCGAAACAAGCAACGGGGTACGATATTTCCTGATTTTTCAGTGTCATAGAGTGGCATCTCTGGTACCTTGCCTTCTTTGTAATTATGGATATAGTTCTCGAATTCACATCACGGCATCTATACCAGGGAGGGCGGAGATTCATATAACGATGTGCCTCCCGGGACCTAACCCACACCTTTTGCACCTCATGTGAGACTCCAACCTGACCCTAACGGGGGAATGCTCACTGTTATTTAGTGGTCAGATTCTGTCTATCACAGAAAACACTGCAAACTAGGGGGAGAGGTCCCCCTTGGAACCAAGCAAGGTTGTATCCTAATATGCAACGAGTTTTTAAGGTACCATGAACACTAGCTATGGGTCAGTTTTTCTGAAAGTGTACAATATCATGTACGTTCCACTTTTTGGTGTTATACTGACCCTGGCTTTAAAATAAAACTATGTAAACCATTTTTTTAAGTACTATCAAACAGAAGACATATTAACCAACGAAAAAATGTATAATTTATGTGGGGATAAATGATTATTTTTAAATCTGAGGCATTTTTGGGCCATGAAATGGCTAAAAAGTGCAGTTTTTGACTACTGTTCATGCATTCTCAGTACTCTCATTTTATCTGGGTCTGTATTATGTAGTTCTAAATGACTTTCCTTTATAACTGACACCCGTGGGGATATTAAAAATACTTTACCTAATTCACTTAGGCTGTAACAAAAAAATTTCATGGCCTATACTAACCAAAGTATAGTGTGTGGAACGTACATGATGTACCAATCAAAGGTCTATACTGGTATGTTATTTTCTATTTAGATTCCATATGTACATGTAGAATTATACCTCACATATTACCTGTCTATAAAGTAACAGCTTTTCCCTTATCTTATTATATGCTCAGACCTATGCTGGATTATACAAAAAAATTATTAAATTTGATCATGTACGTTCCCAAATGTTTTTACCAACATAAATGGGAGATATTGATCCATACTAGTATTATACCTTTTTATTCATGTTTCTTAGTTGTTTTTCTAATAAAACTGAAATAATGGTGCCTTTGTATGCGTAGGAAATTACTATTTCACCCCTAAAATACCATGTGTGGAACGTACATGATAGTGGAACGTACATGATGGCGGGAACCTTTACTTCCGGTTTTACGGCCGATAACGCTACCGCAGCGCCCCCTGACATGTCAATCGGAAGCTGCTAATGGCAGTAAGTCATACACATTCATTTATCATGTATGTTCTCCTCTCTGTGTGCTAATATGAGGGTTATACTGATGTTGAATTGTTGTCAAAAAGGTAGTTTGGTGATCATAGATCATGAAGGCATAGTCATTTTGAGGTGAAATTCTATGTTTTTTGTAATATTTGGTGGGAAAGATCGGTGAGTAACCAGTGGTGAAAAAAAAAGAAGCTATGTCCTGTCTGATTTGAAAAGATGCTGGTTTTACTCATCGCATCATGTTTGTGGAACGTACTAGAACGTACATGATGAACATACTAGAACGTACATGATGGGACTTTAAAAGTCATGTAGCTTCTTCAATATCGGGTACAATCGAATTTTTTGGTGTTCTTTGTAGACAAAATAAACTCTGGCACACATAGTAATGTCATTTGCGTGTTTGCGCAACCCTAACTATGTTAAGGAGCTCTCAACGCCAATCATGTATGTTCCTAGCCCTTTACTTTTTTTAATCAGCCATATTAACATCATTACAAGTAAACTTATCATTCATTGAAATGTTTTCTTAGGTTGCCAATGATATTAACTATCTCTATGTACCGAAATAAGGTGGTGTTGATGGGTTTGTCAAAGCTATTTGCTCAGATTCCAGTTTTCATGGAACGTACATGATGGACATCATGTACGTTCCACAGCATCACAGTTACTCTACTTATTCATACAATATTATGTCTTTGAGCATTCATTATTATGTGTATAACTAAGGGCTTTCGATATGTAAAAAATAAAATAACATCCAAACTGATTATGTTAGTGAAATGCTGTCATTTGTCCATCATGTATGTTCCCGCCAGAGCTATTTCCTTAGAAAAAAAATAATTAAAGTGATCCTATGACCTTTATATTGTACCTACATATGCATGGCAGTTAGGCCTATTGATCAAACGAGCAAAAATAATTTTTCTAGCAAAAAAATTTAGATTTTTTTTTCACCTTCCATTTTTTTGCATTATTTGCTGATTTTGTTATTTTTATTTCTATTTTCAGAGTCCGAACTACAACAAAAAACTATTTCTAATATTCCAACATGTTTCCTAGCCTCAGGCTGAATATCTAATAGATTCCTACTATTTTAACTGTGCAGGTAGTGACTTAGAAAGATGCTTGTAGATATGGAACGTACATGACCTACTAGGAACGTACGTGATATTTTGACATGTTCTCATTGAGAGGGAAGTTTGTAAACTTTTATAGCCATAGAGTATTCTACTGTTGTATTTTCATATAGAAAACAAATCTGAGAAATGTATTAGGCCTTCCTTAAACATGTAACCCATGTCTAGCCTAGTGTTAGGTTATCCTAAATGAGAAAAATAAAGTGCTTGTAAATATGGAACGTACATGACCTACCGGGAACGTACGTGATATTTTGGCATGTTCTTGTTGAGAAGGAAGTTTGTAAACTTTTATAGCCATAGAGTATTCTACTGTTGTATTTTCATATAGAAAACAAATCTGAGAAGTGTATTAGGCCTTCCTTAAACATGTAAACCATGTCTAGCCTAGTGTTAGGTATATCCCTAATTGAGAAGGAAAAAAAAACTTGTAAATATGGAACGTACATGACCTACCAAGAACGTACATGATATTATGGGATGTTTTGGAAAAGGGTAAACTTCAATCAATTTTTTCAATGAAATTACAATGTTTTCTTCTCAAAATACTGAGTTTGCAGTTTTTTCAGATGTATTTAGGAAGAGGGAGTGTGGTTAAGTATGATGATACCTACAGTGGAACGTACATGATAGAGCTGGAACGTACATGATGAAAAATGACTTCACTTTACGAGGGTAGTACATATCAGTATATGATGTCCAGACTTTAACCATTATTCTTTCACATAAGACAACATGTTAATGTGCTGAATAACAATAGTTAGGAATAATGTGCATATATTTATGTTCAGGAATGAAATTGACAAGAAGCGGTTGTTTGAATGATGAAAAAACAAGAAATTCTGAGATTATGCACTAACTTTGGAGGTAAATTTGATATATAAGTTTTCTATGGATTTTCTTCAATTCTGGAATGCTGAATGTACAAACTCTTATTAGTTTGTATACTTATTTATGTTTCATTTGGATAGAAATGATACCCACAAAATTGGGGTTAGGTGAACATAAGTCATTTTCATCATGTACGTTCCAGTGAAAAAACATCATATACTTTGAATACTTATAAAAACTGACACCATTGGAGAAACCCAGTATAATGAACATTTGGTAAATGCTGAAGCCTTACTTTTTCAAAATAAATAGGGTTTGTACAATAATCCTTAATTTTTTTTGGGAACCAGTGTGAGATGCCAAAAATGGAACGTACATGATATTGTACACTTTCAGAAAAACTGACCCATATGCACAGAATATGTTATGGTACAACTATGAAATTTTGTTTTATATGTAACCCGTTCACCATGATGGATTATGATATTGTTTTTGAGTAGTTTTGCTGTCTTTTTCGTTCTTTTCTCCCTTTTTTTTCTCTTTCTCTTTTTTACTTATTTTTTTCTTTTATACTTTCTTGGACTGGTACGACCATGGATATGGCTCTGTGTGTGTGTGTGTGTGTGTGTGTGTGTGTGTGTGTGTGTGTGTGTGTGTGTGTGTGTGTGTGTGTATTTTTTCCCTTTCTTTGTTGGAGACTTCTCCAGGAGGACAAAAAAATTACACTGTGCATGAGCATGAATGCACACCGCTTTAATGGTTCGCCTGTATGCAGACGCCCCCCTCCCCCCTCCCCACACTCTCCGAAATCCTGTATAAATTTAGGAAGGTTCCCCTATCCAATGATTCCTTCCCGCATGTTAGATGCATCGTGTGAAGCCACTTTTTCAGACTTTATATTCGCCCCAGTACAAAATAATATACATAATGTATGACTTCATGTATTTCCAGATGACCGAGAGGATTACCTCATGCAAAGGTAATGTTCATGTCTCAATGATCCAACTCTAATGTTTTGATTTTGTGAACATCTGGGGCTATGTTTTCGTAGCTAATCAGGGTCGTGAGGTCAATCTCGATTAGCTTTTTATCATTAGTAAGTATGTCCAGGACAAAAAGTATCTGCATTTAGTTATTCAGCTTTATATAGATTAATTTACATCGTTACTTTTTGTGAAATATAGAATCTCATGATATGAGACCGTAATCAAAATTAATCAAGTGATAAGTCTACTAGTCGAAGATATAAGACAATGAATTATTATGTTAAAGATGGTTGACTGAATTATGAATACGTTTGCACAAGGTCTATAGTAAAGGATTATCTGTCCCTCAACACTCAGGGCATTAAGGTACACATCATCGTTCAGAAACGGAGGAGAAAGTGTCAATTTTAATAAACTTCACATGTCTGCGATATTGAGAGAAAGGGTCCTCTTTTCCCCAGATATGTTTATGTCAGAAAAAGGTTTGTCTGCTTCCAAACAAGTTTAGCAGAAGAGAGGGATCATCGTAGTCTTCAAAAGTCAGCGATTTCTGAAAAAGAAAAGGAGGATAAAACTATTGCGTATGGGTAGAAGTTTGTGCATGGTAAACGGTAATTTTTTTCCTTTGTGGAGAATGATGATATTTCAGTTTACATGAAGACCCGGTTCCGCCACTTGCAAAAGGAGACGCATCATAGTTCTAAAAAATGCAAAGTCTTGAAAGAAAGGGTATGTTTTTACAAACTTTGCATTTCCTTGTCTCTGGAAAAAAAGGGGACACTTTTCCCCCAAATATTTCTCCGTGATTTGAATAAAAAAGGGTCTATTTTTCCTAGATAGAATGTAATTTCAGGAAAAAGGGTAATTTATAGCCACAAAAAGTCAACGTTTTGCAAAAAATAAAAAAAAGGGGGGGGGGGGGTCATTTTTAGGTACAGAATGTCAGTGGAAAGGGGGTATTTTCCATTTTGAAGAACGATGGTATGTCCTCTGTTTATATTTGAGTGGCGGGACTGGTCGTGAAGAGTTGAGATACTGGGAATTTTTCATTTTTTCTTAAAGCAGTTTTATTGGCAATATCACATAAAAAAAAAGAAGAAGGTATTCCTATTATTATTGGCCAGACGATCAAATATTGATGAGATGATGTAATGAGATAATGTTGCTACCAATGATTCATTAATAAATTCGCCCGTCTGTATATGCTCTACCATTCTCCTTTCACAGGCTCCGTCGCAGTTTCTGGGGGCAGTACCTAAATCCGTGCCCGTACACGTGTACGCGGGACTCGGAGTGTTTTAGGTGCGGGCAGTACTACTGCTCGGCTAAGTACGGGGGTCGTTTCTCGGCCTACAACGGGGCCCTGACGGTGGCCGGCAAGTGTGTGCCCATGTCGACGGGCCACAACCCCTACTGAGGGGCAACACCCAGGCAGGACGATTCCCAAGACGAGGATTGTGAAGTCACATTTTTCTATCCACGCTGGTATATTAATGTGGTCAACACGCAATGTGTGACGGGTGTTTGATAATGCCCCGTTTCCACCAGCTGATTTAAGAGTTGATTATTTTGGTAATTTATTACTTTTAACTAGTATCATAACTTAAGTTGATATATTTTGCACATAATTTGAAAGAGAGTACCAAAAAAAACGCTTTCTAATGGTATATAACATGTTCGTAATTAACTATTATTCCCATTGCCGAAATCAGCAGTAAAATCGGCTGGTGGATACAGGGCTTAAGAAAACGTAAGTCCAATGTCAAACCCACTGGACAGAATCAGCGCATTAATCAATCGGTTAGTTTTTAGAAATGATTATTGCTAGATGTATACTGCTTCAAATATCAAGGAAAAACAAAGAGTTGTAAAGTAAGGAATATCAGACTATTCTAGATCTAAAGACGATAAATGGAATCCTTATCATCAAAAAAAGAGAAAAGGAATTCTACACATAGGCTATGTCATTTCCACATAGTAGTGTAATTTCATTAGTTGTTAACAGATGATTCCCGGTATACTCTATGCCTGCTAATTGGATTGTTAAATGATATCACTTGTAAAACATATATGTAATCAATGTTTATCACGAGGCGTCCAATGTGCAACGTGTACCAATAGTGCATTTTCACTTAAAATTAGATATCCTACACACTTTTAACAGAGGCAGGGGATGGCAGCTTGATCAGTCTACAAACCATCTGACCCCTAATTTAGTAATCCGATGTAGAGCAGCATGAAACGATATTGTAGCAATTAAAAAAGGTGGCATATTTGCATAGCTAATCCTTATGGTGTTACACAAATGCAGGATCTGTTATATCTTATCACACACAAAATCTCTGTAATAAACGAGCATTTTAGATTAAATTGAGATAGTTTTAATTCATTTATAATGTGCTGTGTATCATATGACACGTTTATTGGTTTTCATATTTCAACATGTATCCTGCTACAGCATAGAAACAGTAACGGTGTCGCTCCATGAGAAAATCCAAGCTTATCTACTGTAAACGCACTTATTTTTGCGCAGTACATATTTTCGCGCATTGCCGACAGTGCGTAAAAATATAACCTGAGCTAAGAATTATATCTGTCATAATCATTATGGATCAAATATAAATCAAATGACAAAATGCGCAGATTTATAATTGCGTGACCATGTCTATCGGTGTCAAATGCGCGAAAATTTAGGAGCGTGAAAATAGATACGTTAACAGTATATCTACAATTAGTTTGGATTTTCCACCGGTCACATTGAAAGTATTGGGTCCTGATGATTGTTAATGAGTAAACTATACAATGATGCTACCACCAGAGTGGAACCTGCATTGTAGTCCCATTTCCATATACTATACTCAGACCGTACATAGTCAGTGGTACAGGATATTGTAAGTAGTACAGGCAAAGTTGGACAAGTCACAGGCGCACGGGCCCTGGTGAAAACTTAGCAACCTTTCTAATTGAAAAATAAAGAATAGGCCCTATACGCTTTTCTTGTCTTACAGTAAAGCAAGTATTCCCGTTTTCTTAGCAATAAACACCCTTAACAAAAACTAGTTTTCTTTAGTAGACCTATAGGCTTAGACTTAAAACTAAAATGATCAATCAAAATGGCGAACTATTGATTAAGATTAGCCTATTAATTTTTTCCGAGGTCATCGTAAAGTTTCAATAATATTTAGACAAATATTACGTCACCAGGTGGCAGTAGTGAGTTGGATCAAATTGATGTCTAATTACACCACTAGGTGGCAGCAGTAAGCGAGTGGCTCAGACCGCCCTGAGCAGATTGAGGCCTAGTCTGAGGTACCATCCAGGTCCGCTCGTCGCTCAAACTATTATGCAAGAGGTAGCTAGGTCCTGAAAGTACTAGTTGGTGCCCTTCTGCACCATCTAAAACAAGGGAGGATAGCAGGCCCGTATACAAGGAGGGGATGGGGGGGGGGGCATCCCCCAGGAGGGAAAATCTCAAAAAAGTTCCACTTTTACTTCAAACATAAATTTTACTTTAAAAAGTCCCAAAATAGAAAACTTTGAAAAGTTCCCATCAGGAATGTTCGCCACCCCGCTTTTGGAGTCCAATTATTGGTGAAATTTAAAGAAGCGTTCCACTTCAAGAACATCCCCCCCCCCCTCCGCCCACCGGGTACCCATCCACGGCAGAACCTGTATCCGGGCCTGGATATACACTGTTGTTACTTTAGTGTGTGCTTTTTTTGATCATTATTTTATTTTTGCATTTATTTTGCGGGGGGATCTGATTTTTCCCTCTAATTGTGCGAACATGAATATCTTAAGCAGGTAATTCAGATAAGATCATGTCATCACAGAGGAAAGAGTGTCAAAATATGCATAGGCCAATGTGCTATTTTCACTAAATGTTACATAGATATTGTCAATAAATCACTAAAGACCAGCTTGCCTCTTTAAAGAAACTAATTGAATAATTTCAATCTTATTCAAAATCTTAGCTCTTACTTATCCTTTCGAACATTTTGATTCGGACATCTCACATTTCATTCGCTGTAGCTAAAAAAAGATGTTTTCTCTCATCCTTGTCTCGGTCGCTTTATTAGACATTGACAATTTATTAAGCACTTTAACTATCCTATTTAATTAAACCTCTTATTTACAATCGTCATGAAGTGTTCAGGCGCACAGGAGGGCTTGGTAAATTAGTTTCCAACCGGTTTGAATTCCTGAATAAATAAAGCCGCCCCCGATAATTAACCGGCGGGTCCTGTCTGGACGCGCCAACATATGTTTGGCAGGGCAACCTCCTTCTCTCTGGTTCCAAATCCTTCCACTAGGGGGCACTCTGCACCCAATACACCCGCCAGGGGGGCACGGTCTACTGCACAGAGTAATGGCCGTCGTTCCACTTTGCGATTATAATACGGATTTTGGAAATCACCAGTACGAACAATGGCTAGGTATGTACATGTTATATATCATCAGAAAGGATTTTGAATTCTTTTTCCAACGATATGTAGCATGCATGGGTCTCTGTAAAATTTCAAATGGAAATTTTGAAATTATCAAATTCTCAGTATTTAAAAATCGCCTTGTGGAATATAGGCTTAACACCTTAAATCCCAACTTTAAGGTCACAGACACCTCAGCCCACTACACTCCTCACCAGATGACCGTTATTTTCAAACCCTTCCGAATTTTAAACGGCCCCTTTTTAAACCGTTAGAGTGATTCGCTGCCAAAAATCAATGACTGATGGGTGTAATATTGGACGGGAAATACCATTCCCGTTTACGTCCCTCCCAGGTTTTAGTACTGGATGCCATTGATAATCCTCCACGGCGTCAAATTAACGCGTCTGCCGATTGTTTTACGGTGATTGATCCAGTAGAGTTATCCCCCACCTCGCTGGGGCCCTTTTTCCGACTGTGTACTGTCACCAAAAAACAAGAGCATTTAAATCCTGATTACAATAAATTAAAGCAGAGCCGTGATTAATTTGAGCCCTAAAAAGGCGTCTAAGGGGAGGTGGCTGTGTTTGTGTTTTTCATAATTGTCACTTAAGTCTTCAGTGAGAGTGTTTTATCCTTGATATAAATATTGGGTGAAAAAGTGGTGGTTTTGCGCTTTAACAAACTGTGAGATTAAAGAGGATCCCATCTGGGGCGGCCGGAGGAGTGAAAGAAAATAGAATTATGAATAGGAAGCGCCCGATCTGAATCATTCATTTCGTCAATATTTATTGCTCCACTTAAATTGCAGTGAATTCTGTCCTCGTCGAGAATTCCCCGGGCCTGCTCAAATGAGAACGGTATTGGAGTTCAGGAAAATGAATGATTTTAATGGGCCCGGGCGACTGTCGAGAAGGCATAACGCTTGTTGGATAAGTATGGTATCTTAAAAGATGTACATTTTATTGGGTTCAGCGATTGACACAGAATCAAGGAACGGGAGGGGGGTCCGCATACATTGTCTTAGTACTAAAAGGTTACATGCACATGTATGTACAACATTTTTCTTTCACGTTTAAGTCACAGGTCCGTAGCCGGGGGGGGGGGGGTTCGGGGGGTTGGTACGAACCCCTCCTTGGAGGATTTTTTCTTTAATTTTTAACGTAAAATATGACACTAAATCCCAAAAAAATATGTGTTTTTTTTTGTTTTGTTTTTTTCAAAAAACGACCCCCCTGGAAAAAACTGCTTCTCAAAAAACGACCCCCACCCCCCCCCCCCCCGATAAAAGCTGGTTACGGGCCACTGGGTTAAGTCCCCAGCAAAAGGTTGAGTACCTTGAGTGGTAAGATCAGGACACCCCCTCCCCCCCTTCCCTCCTCTGATTCCGCCTCTATAGGTTCTCATGGTTTACCTGTATTGAGATATAGGAAATTGAATTTATTTATATGAAAGGAAAAAGGTCAGGCTTATAAGAGACAGTTATTTTTTCAGATTACTTTATTTGCCCTCTATATGGCCATGCCTCACGCACGGCGGGTCTCGTCACGACATCGAGGCTCCAGCCTCACTCTCAGACAGGCCGGAAGTGCAGGGTGGGGTTTGCTGGTTTTCTGCGAAACACGTGTAGTAAGAGTATACGGCTGGGAACCAGCAATGTTTTACCTGAGTGTCTTTTGTACGTATCCTGGATGTATGGACGTGGACTCAAAATCTAGGTTAAACTCTGCCTCTGAAGACTTAAAATAGAAAATGTTTATTAATGAATGTGTTATTCACCTACTGCACACCACCTTAAGACGCTCTTCTATGTGTATATAGCTTATAAGAACTATTTGTTATTTCTACTCCCATTAGGCCCCTAATTTCTTCAGGGAACTCTAAATTTCTTGGTCAGACTAAGTGTTTTACTCTTATAATAGTCGGCCATCTTCAACCCACAGAATTCACCAACATGTCAACGGTGCCGTACAAAGTCAGATTTCATTATCTGTATTATCATTTTTGAAAACCCATAATTTCTGTTGATACCAAGTAAGGTCGGATTATCGTCTTTAGACTTTACATTAACGTCTTATAGGGTTCATTGTCATTGCTGCTTTCTTCGGTCTCATTGAAGTATATTGGTCTTTGATATGCACCATATAGCTGTCGTAAAACGTATTCCATTTAGATTGCTCACATTCTTAAATTATGTTCCTATGGTTATTTGCGGACGGGGACACAATATGAATGGAGGTCCAACCCCTATCAGCCGTCTCATATTCTCTCCGTATTGCAGACGGGTGATGTTATGGCACTTATTGCTTGAGAATAATCCGAAATCAGACAGTTTGTTACCTATAAAGTTTTACTAAAACAATACTACAGTGACATGAAAAAGACCTTATTGGAAAAATACTAATATAAGAAGACACGCAGGGGTCGTCAGAAGGCGCAATAGATCAGAATTTGTACTACAAGATGTTTTGAACTGTTAACATATCTATCTGCATTCTTCGGCTACAATGTAAAGGGTATTGAATTTGGGGTTGTGGTGTGGTACAATAGCTTCTGATAGAGAAAGTCAACTTTAATATACAAAAAAATATGCAGTGACTTCGGTAGAGAGAAAGTCGACTTTACAAAAGAAAACATATAATGACTTCTGGTAGAGAGAAAGAAATGGGGGTAGGAAAACATACAATGACTTCTAGTAGACACAGCCTAATTTACGACAATCTGTTGGGTAACAAGGAGGAGGCGCGAAAACATTCAATGACTTCTGGTAGAGAAAATCAACTTTACAACAGACTGTTGGGTAATAATTAAGGAGGAGGCAGGGAAATGAACAATGACATCTAGTAGAGAAAGTCGACATTGCAACAGAGTGTTGGATAATGGAATGGAGGCAAGAAAACATGAACAATGACTTCTGGTAGAGAGAGTAGACTTTACAACAGACTGTTGGTCAATGCAAAGGAGGCAGGGAAATGTTAAGTGACTTCTGGTAGAGAAAGTCAACTCTACGAGAGAAAACATACAATGACTTCTGGTGGAGAAAGTCGACTTTACAACAGACTGTTGGGTAATGAGGAGGAGGGTAAAACATGTAGAATAACATCTGGTGGAGAAAGTCAACTTTAAGACAGACTGTTGGGTAATAATTAAGGAGGAGGCAGGGAAATGTACAATGACATCGGATAGAGAAAGTCGACTTTACATAGACTGTTAGGGAATAATTAAGGAAGAGGCGGGGAAATGTACAATGACATCTGGTAGAGAAAGTCAACTTTACGACAGACTGTTGAGTAATAATTAAGGAGGAGGCGGGAAAACATTCAATGACTTCTGGTAGAGAAAGTCAACTTTACGAAAGACTGTTGTGTAATAAGGAGGAGGCGGGGAAATGTACAATGACTTCTGGCAGAGAAAGTTAAATTTACGTGTCAGACTGTTGTGAAATACGGAGGAGGCAGGGAAATATACAATGACATCTGGTAGAGAGAAAGTCGACTTTACAACATACTGATGGGTAACAAGGAGGAGGTGGGGAAATGTAAAATGACTTCTTGTAGAGAAAGTCGACTTTACAACAGACTGTTGTGTAATAAGGAGGAGGGAGGAAAACATTGAATGACTTCTGGTAGAGAAAGTCGACTTTACGACAGACTGTATGGTAATAATTAAGGAGGAGGTGGGGAAATGTACAATGACTTCTGGTAGAGAAAGTCAACTTTAAGACAGACTGTTGGGTAAAAATTAAGGAGGAGGCGGGGAAATGTACAATGACATCTGGTAGAGAAAGTCGACTTTACAACAGCAGACTGTTGGGTAATAAGGAGGAGGGAGGAAAGCGCACCATCAATTATTCACCAACAACCCCCGCCTGATCGGGCCAAATATGGCCGTCATGCTCCAACATTTCTGTCAATATTGACTGCCAGATGAGGCAATTACAAAGGAAACAAATGAATGGGAGAAAATAGACGGAATGACGCTAGTCAGTACCATGTACGACGGTACTCTTAATGATGCTTTCATATATGATCGGGGGATGTTCTCTTGAAAATGTATGTGGTAGAAGCCAATCTAAAAGTATCATCTTTTGGCCATAAGCACCATAAAAACTTAAGGTAGTATCTTAAATCATCTTCATTTTTTATCTTCACATGTGATTCATTTGATAGCAGTCAGTGAAGTTTACCTGTTGGCAAAAATCATCACCAAAACTCACACTAGTATGGCCTAGTATCCTAAACCATCTTTTTTTTCATCTTAACATTTGAATAGATACAATAGTATGGAGGATTATGGAGGTCTTTTGAGCGCTGCCAGTGTGTACGATTTGTCCATGTTTGTAGACACTGAATGGGGCATCTTCAACAGGGAACCCCCACACTCCAACCTTTATAGAGTGTTGAGTTTCTGATCCCGCACCCATCATCGGGAACTGGTCGCCGACTGAGGAGAGTCACGTGACGTTAAGCGGTTAAGCCGGGCCTCGTTCTGACCTCAAGAATCGGCGAGAAACATTCAATAAAGGCGGGAGGGGTGGGGGTGGGGGTGGACGGGGTACGCAGCCACCCTGGGAAAAAACCGGGACCATTGATGAGCCCCCCCCCCCTCTTACTCCCCCCTACTACCCCTACTCCCCCCTCCCTACCCCTCACATCAGTGCCTAGGAATGTCAATACTCGCACATGCGCAGTGACGATGAACATGGCGGACACAATGGAACGATCGACGACAAAGCGGAAAACCTGCCGCAAACAGACTCCGTCCATTGAGCAGAACACGCCTCCGCCGATCGGCAAAGAAATAAAATAGTTCCCTAGGACGCCACTCATTCCACATCCGGGCAATGGAGATCGCTCCGCGGAATATTCATTTGGCGCCAATTCCCTCCCGGTAGACGACAATTCTGGGGAAGTGGGTGATAATAGATGAATCTCTGAATGATGGCGGCGTGGAACTGAATAAGACATTTTATAATGAGGTGTGGGGACAGGGCGGGTAATGAGTCCAGTTTTTGAGATGACGGGTAGACAGGTCCGACGTGGGGAGTTAAAAAGAAGCTGGAACTAAAAGATTAATGTGTGCCGCAACAAGAAAATTGCCCAAAAGAAGAAGGATGTCTGATAGTTGTAATGTTTCATAAAAAGGAATGGAAATGACTGATGTCTTTAAAGTATTAATCTTTACAGTATTTGGATTGACGTTGTTTAACGAATACGGGCACTAAGCTGTCGATAATAAATCCTTAATTGTTCAACAAGTCAATGGGAATTGGCTGCCTTGAAAGCGCCTATCTCAGTTCAAATGTACATCAGAACATGTGGCGTGCCTATGCTATCTATGGCCATCTATTGATATAGTTTACACCTCATCAAGATATATAGGCATATACCTCACTGAATCACAACGAATTAAAGGCAAATAAGGGATGTGTATTTGCGAAATGTTAATAATGATATCATATTTTCTATGGTTGGTTTCACATGATGTCTTTTTGGTGTGGATTGTGAGGAGTTATCATGAGGCATAAATGTATCACCCGCATTAAACCTTTCACATTTGCTGACATTAAATAATATTCAATCGGAGTTGTGATCTTAGGCATCCCTCAAGTCACAACTCTTTTTGGTTCATTCATAATTTTCTTTCTATACAGCTGAGAGATTTAAGTTCACACAGCATTTAGGATTATCCAATGACAAAACTTCTTTTTGCTGGATTATAAAAAAGTGTTTAGATATCTTATCGGGATTCTTTTATTACTGTGTGGTGATGCCTCATTTGCTTTCATTTGCTGCAGCTCCTAGAGCCATCCCCAATATATCACCAGGTTTATACCTATGTTGGACTGGCATTGCAATATATTGTATAGTTCCGTATGCATGTGGACCTCATATCAAGTTTTTATGAAACCCCGTCTTGGCATTTGGCGTCTTTGGTATGGAATAGCTCTTGTTCCTTTATTGACGCCAATATGAAAAAGAGAACCTAAACCATACGTTTCAAGGCTATTCATTATCCTCCAACCTTCTCCTTACAGGCCCCCTATTGATATAAAAATGGGAAAAAATATAATGACAGGCATTTGAGACGCGGCGTCTCGTGTTTGAACTGAGCTACTCTCAGCGTCCGTGTGACCTAATTACAACACGCAGATAAATGTGATTAATGTGGTGATCAGCGGCCCTTCCTCCGACCCAGTTTAACCATCAAGCCGCGGTCTCGGCGTCTCCCGCGAGACTTGGGCGAGAGACGGCGAGACTCTCGGCGGCGGCGAGAGTGGCGCGTCTAATCACGTGACGACCGCACTGCGCATGCGTGCTCTCATCAAGTGGTGGTTAGGGGTTTGGGTGAGGACGGGGGGGGGGGGATGAGGTGTTTTATGGGAGTAGGAGTGAGACCACACAAGTACCTCACCGGCCCACAACCATGGGCTTGCACACCTTCTCCGGTTTATTAATTTAGGCCACTAAATGCCTAAGTGAATTAAATGACTCAGTCTCGTCTCTGTGGGGTAATCAGGTTGAATTTTAAGTCGCGCCAGTGGAAGTGGTCCACAGCCCCAAAGTCGTTTACAGGCTAATATCTAATTATCGTCCTTCTTATATCCAGGCGTATGGATACGCCTGAGAAATGGAATTCATAAAAGCGATACAGAAATAAGGATAACTAAAATAAGCATACATAGACCTACCTATGACTGAACAAAGAGAATTAAAACATCTACCACAATTTCTATTGCTTTTATCAATGTTATTCTGCACGAAGGTAATAAAGAACAAAGAAAAAGATTTGGTCGGAGATAAGGTTTATGGTTCCTCTTAATATTACTTTAACCCCTTCAACCCTCTATTCCTAAGGATAATTGATAAAAAATGTGTGTGCACTACAGAAGAAATGCTTTCTAAAGCTGCAAACCATTTGAAAATATTCCTTTTAGAAGCTTAGATATGGTCGTTTGAACTTCCCTACTTCTCGTACAATAGAAACCCTCCAGTTCCGATAGTCATCTTTGTTTCTATGCTATGGTAACTTGAACTTGGCCTTGTATATTTAGAATAAAAAGCATTTCTTATTCAGAAAAATGTTTAAAATACAATAACTTTTTATTGACTTGGTCTTTTATCTAACTGTTTGAACTATAAGGCAGAAAAAGATATTTCCTACATTACCAATGAAAATTGTTCCATTGACTATGACTGTTCTTTTTTCTGTAACCATGGCAACCTAACAACCTTATTTTATGAAGGATTTCTTGTGAAAAAAAAACACTCCATCGCAAATTTCCCATAATGCATCATTTCCAAAAGATTTGATATTTCTATGAAAATCATTGAATTCTCAGAAAATTTCTATCTAAGTCAAACTTTTCTACAAAATTACATGGAAAAATGTTTTTCCACCAATAATTCATTAATTAATGCTTTCAAGAGACTGACTTCCTAGAAAAGGCAGATTTGCCCTCTATTGACCATAACCACCTTTACTGGAACACATGTTCTAAAATATCTAAACATCATAGAATAATAATACAAAAAGTGTAAGGTTCCTTGGAACTTTGGGAATATTTTGATATTTAACTCATGAGTGTAGGTGAAATACCCATTTTATAACCAGAGTAAAGCCATAAAAGAGGTGCCATTTTATGCGTAACACTCATGTGGTGGCCAAATATGGCCTTATGGGGTGGAAGGGGTTAAGTTTGCCATGTTTCATTGCTGAGTGACACACCACCAGTCCCACCAGAAATCACGAATTATTTACCGGAGTTCGGCAGCAAACGGTGAAAAAAAACCCTCTTTTTTTCTGATCAGAGTCATTCGTTTTTTACACATAGATGGCGCTGAGGATGGCGTTGTAACGGGTTCCTCGTGATTCAGTGGTGGCCGGACGTCGGGACGTGAAAAGGACTTCCTCTTTGAAAAGGTTGGAGGGAAGTCATGGGTTTCTTACCCGGTGCACGTTTTTTGAAAGCCGAACGCGTTTTTTTTCTGCTTTTATTACAAGCACAGACAGTAAAAGGAAAAACTTTCGACGAAGAGCGTTTTATCTTTTTTATTTTCAACCCCTTGTTTTTGTTGATTATTCAATGATTTCGTCAAGAATGGAAATATCATTATATTACATCTAGTCATCACGGAAAAGATTCATTGGGAGAAATAAAGGTTTTGTTGCCGCCTTTCAAACAAACGGAAATGTTGAGTTCAGATTCGCAAAAACAAAACGTTTAGTGCTCATGTAGGCCTATGTGTATGTGACGGCAAGTAGACTTCGTGTAGATACATTCAACAATCAAACGACGTCTTGATTAGCAATATTCAGAAATTCTCTGAACTGTGCATTTATTTTTTCCTTCAATAATAGTTGCAAATGAACCTGCCGTGTTCCCTTGATGGGTGACCGTTTCTGTCCCATTCCACGCTGTAAGGGCCCCCAGGGCTAGCATTAGGCTCTAAGCAGGGCTCAAATTGCCCTGCAAATTATTTCAAATCTCAATAGATTGTGGGCAATTTAGTAATCTAAGAAAAATTATGACTGGCATAAAGAGTCAGAATGCGCTGAAAAATATTTCCATGAAAACGAAAGATGTTGCCAGAAAGCAAATATGGTTGCCAAAAGACATGTCCTAGTACTGACATTAGGGGGAGGATGTGACGTCACCATAAGCATAAATACAAGGGTGAGTTGTTAAAGCCAAAGAGACGGAGAGAAACCTTAAAAGAAGGCAATTTTCTCTCACACAACATTACTTTTCTAGAAGAGAACACATACATAGGAGCGACAAGAACTTTGACAGCAGCATGTGTCTCTATATAACAGGCCGGATGTTAAAATCTACAGACAGTGGAATTAATTCTGAGGGGGAAACATATAAGGCTTCAGCAAAAAAGAATGATTCTATATAACCGCAAGTTTTGAAGAGTTTTCCTGAGCTACACAATCCTAATGCCATCAGCACCAAACAATGTTCCCAATACCTCGCCATAGCTAATATTTTAATTGAATATCTGAAATTATATTTGATTACTACTTTCTTTACTTTCCGCCGTTGTTGTGTTTCTTCTAAAACAATATTTTGTGAAGCAGTATGATTTTAAGAGTCATAAGTAGAAAAAACATAAAAAAGATATGTCTGGATATTATATAACATCATATTTATATCCACGTAAATCTGCACCAAAACGCCTCCAATTATCATAATGTTTTAAAAGACAGAACTATACGCAGCCGGCGACCTTGAAATGCAAATACACACAAAATATTTGGACGGAACTGTTGTGACATAAGTTCGACCCCAAATGTATACACCTTTTTCATGAGCCTGCGCAGTGGAACCTCACATATACCAATTAATCCCAACACTTCTAGCCTGGACCCATCGGAATCCATGTCCTAATACGTGTACATTTGTTCAGGTCTATAACGCTAGTACAAACTTTTCTATATTGCATGTCTGATGAAAGATCTTAGCCTGGGGACCGTCCATAAATGACGCCATGCTACTTTCTTTTTTTTTTAAAACCATTTTCAGCCCCCCCCCCCTCCCTTTTTTACGCTATCATGCGACCCTTGACCACCTCTAGACATGACATCATGCCAAGAGAACCCCCCCCCCCCCCTCTTCCCATCCCAGATGAAGTATAAACAAGGATGGACATAACAAGGGGGACAAAGCCTCAAAAAGCAGGTCGTGCCCCTGATTGACTTGCCTATAGGAGCCAGACTCTCCCTTAAAAAGTTGTTAATCTTGCTTGAAAATTGAAATTTCAGCATTGAAAACCCCAAGTTTACCGACAATTTTCCTCTAATTTGTTTGAAATTGAAATTTTTCAACACGTTGTCATACAACTCATGACCCCCTTTACCGACAATTTTCCTCTAAAATTTTTCGACACGTTTTCATACAACATATATCCCCCCCTCCCCCCAATCATGTTTGGTCATGGAAGCATGAACTCCCCCTCCCCCCTATACTGCACGATATCATTTATGGACGGCCTTGTGTGTGATTGTATGTGAGTTGGAGATTGTAAAAAGAGAAATCTGTAACCTCCTAGTCATGGTTCCATGAAGTAGTGTCCGTTTGGACAAGGGTTATTGCTTCGAGAAAGATGACTACAGACGTCCAAACATGTATTTTAAACCGCAGTAATTGAAAATACGGTTACTCTTTTGTTCCGGCCGTTTTATGGTTTTCTGCTTCTGAACAATGCAATATCAACGGGACAGAGGATATAAAAGACAGATAAAGTTTGTTAACGGTGAAATAGAAATGATACCTGCCTAATATGGAAATAATAAGCTTTGAAACTGTTTTACCTGAGCATTGAGATTGTTTTACATTAATAACTGAAGGGTGTTCTTTATATTATTACATGTCTTCATGTGACGGATACAATTAAAGTCGCCAGAAATAAAGGCACCACACACATAAGCTTAAGGTCGATGTGATTTTCGTCTTTAAAGGCCCTTAAAAGGAATGGCCAGAAGAAGAGGGTAATTGAAGTCAGAGTTGTTGATATGATTGCCGGAGGTCTCAATGATGGCAACAACGTGTGTAAAGTGGACAATGTAGTGTTAGTGTTTGTGCGTGCAGCTGTTGATGTCTGTTGTTTTTTTCGTCATAAAAGGGCTGAACTATCTTTATTCCATTTAGTACGCACATTAAAAAAAACATTCAGACCCACTACCCCACTGAAGCTGAAGGACGCTTTGGATAGGTACGGAAACATATGCACATTCTCGAAAGATCACTTTGGTTATTGTTGGGCCAATAAATTGTATAAACTTAATGATCTTGCACAGGCGTCCCGAGGTAAGCAGCGACATAACAAGCACGTTCTGTGACCTTACTTTTTTGGTCAGTCTCCTACCTGCCCCATTTTTGTGTAACAGTTACATCTCTTCCACTTATAATGAAGGTGTTTTATATACGATGACCCTTGTGGGACTGGTTATGTACACGACATCAAGTATGCGAAATCAGTTTTATTAAGAAGTCTGTGAATAGGACATGGTATACATAAATAGGGATAGCGCTGTACAGAGCCAACTGTACATGCAATAATTTGATATCCAAATTCTCATTTTCATATACTACTTACACGTCGCATATGCAGTAGTATCAACCAACGTGATATTGTTGCGCGAATTGTGACGCAAATATGGGCAACATAGCGCAGATAAGGATGCACAATGTGCACAACATGCTTTAAATTCCATACATACTATTTACATCATTATGAATTTAAGCGTCTACAAGTCGATTCTCCCAACAACGGAGAGCCATATTTCCCGTGATTTACCTGCAGGCTAGCCTACATCAAGGTGCATCATGGGTAATATGTCGACAAACCACAAGGCTTATTACAAGTATATAAATGTTGGTATATGTTTTTTTTGGATAGATTTCCCGGTATTTTTGTCGACAAAATTAGTCCAAGTAACCTGCAGGGGCATAAAATACTGAAAATCATCTATCTGTGGTATGGGGTATTTATTCATTGACAGCGCTCGTGAACAATGTCGCCCACGTACACGACGCCCCATACATAGCCAGTTCACCACACCTCAAAAACACCTCAAAAACATAGCAAAAGTACAGCAACAGTCAGCAAAAATTTGTTGCTGTTGTGTTGTTCATAAACATTTACATTGCCTAGCTATTGCTGAGGGCAACAAATTTAAACAAATGTGGTAAATCTAATGAAAGCCCTTCAACACAGCAATGATATCTTTTGATATTAGGTGGGCAATTGTGCAATTCTCCTGTGTTTCCCAGTGTTTCCCATGTATCTTGTTAAATCTGTCGCCACCTGGGATCCACACTTCATGTGTAGTCGGTCCATTGATAAGGTGTTACTGGGGTGTTGGCAGCCTGTTACCGGGATTTCGTCTCCAAACATTATTGACGGACATTTCTGTAATTTGAATAATTGTATCTGTTTGTAATCCTTTGAGTGTGATAGGTATAGTCCTAATTCGACAACTCTGACCCCGCTGTCAATTACAAGTATATATATGAATCTGAGGGGTTGACCAGGCCCATATACAGGTTGTGCCGCGAGGAGAGGGGGTGGCGAGGTTTTCAAAATGGAACTCTTGCTTATAATTTCAGTAATTTCAACCTAAAAAGGGGGACGAGGAGGTTCTTTGGTTGGGACTTTTCAACATTTTCTTACATTTCTTTTAGGGATTTTACAATGAAATTTTAAAGGAAGTTGACACTTTTTTGAAAAATGTCCTCTGGGGGTAGCGGGGGTTGCGCACCACCCCCGCCACCCCTCCCTTCCCCTAAATACGGGCCTATTATTTGACGCACCCCCATACTACTAATTAGTACCTGAATATCTCATGATGTAAGCTGGGCTGACAGGTATGGGTACACAGTCAATTTTTTTTTTTTTTATAAAACTCTTTCGCTCATGTTGCAATCTCTCGTTCTCCTTTGTACTTCTAGTTAATTGTGAGGTTGTGCCCCATCACTCGAGTCGATCATTAGCAGGTATACACGGATCGTTACATAATAGTGGGTCATTGTTTGGTTTCAGCTTAAATTAATGAAGTTTGTTCCAGGAATTACACAGTATGTATTGCTCAATGGTAACTTAGCGTTTTACCTTTGCCGACACGTTAAATATAAAAAATGGTGGTTGTAAACTGCTAGAAAATGGATAGCTTTAGATATGTGATAATAAGACGAAACGCTTAATGTGTTAAGTGTGAATTGGTATCGAAATTGGCAATGAAATGGAATCAATTGATTAGACTTAAGTTAATAAGAGCTATACGATGAAAACAGGCCATTAGAATTAAGACTGATAATGAACCAGAAACCCCACATAGAGAATTCATAATAAGTGATCGGGTATTGTGTGATGCAAATTCATCTTTCTAGTTATTGAATGAGTGTCTTAATGTGGAGATAACTGTATGAATCAGCTGATTTCTAGTTGTAAAGAAAGTATTGCAAAGGTGGATCCGGGGGAAGGAGGTCCAGGGGATCCCCCTGCTCCCCCCTTTGGTGGGGACTTGACTCACAAGGAGAACAAACGGTGTGTGGGTGTGGGCAAATGGCGACATTTCAGTACTCAGCCTATATAAGTGGACCACCCTTTTCCGACATCTTGTATCTGCACTTTTTGTGTTGAGCAGCCCAGCCAAGGATGCAACGTGATTATAACGTTGCAGCAACGTTCTGGTATGTTCTGTATTTGGTTCAGTCTTTTGATGACTCCCAATTACGTCACTGCAACATACTGCCATGAAGTTGCACTATGAAAATATTACAATATTCTGGTTACGTCCTTCAACCCAAACAGAATTTTCTTATAACATTTGGTTTTGGTTCTGTCCTAACCTCACCAAAGAAATAACATTATAATAACATTCTG
Source organism: Lepidonotus clava (assembly GCA_936440205.1). Taxonomy (NCBI): domain Eukaryota; kingdom Metazoa; phylum Annelida; class Polychaeta; order Phyllodocida; family Polynoidae; genus Lepidonotus; species Lepidonotus clava. The sequence goes on along the minus strand of OW387144.1, from coordinate 34,333,955 downwards.
ATTTGGTGAGGTTTCAACCTCACCATCAATAACAAAATTGTTACATGCCATCTTAGCAAGTAAGAAACTGACTAAAATGTATGGTTGCCGAACGTTTCTGTTATATCGCAAGCTGGCTAGGAGAGGCTCATTACTCAGTAGATCTATTCTTTTTTACGTTAAGATTCCATTTCTTGATAGTTTTTTTATGTTAATTCAGAAGCTGCCATATGAGCATCCCCCAGTGTTTCAGGCCTGTATTAAGGACATGGGTGTGACGCGTTATCTCTGGTCGTTACGCCTGGCTGCACACACCGAGATGTAGACCCCCGATAGGTTATCAGCTCAGCTTCCCAGCATTCCATGCGACCCACTTCCCGTCAGGATGTTACCCAGGGAGCACCGCGCGCCGCCCGCAGTGTCAACGGCTCTGATTGGTTGGCGGGGGAGGGGAATTGACGGGGCGTATGGATTGGTGGTGATTTTTTAAGGTCTCAACTATGCATCGGGTATATCCGATTCTTCCAGATGAATGTGGAAATTGATTTTAGCGCTGTGTGCGCGTGTTGTGCTCTGTATCTTGAAAGTGTTTCTTTGTGTGTCATTTGTTTGTGAATTTACTTGAATGCTGGCACAGGGATGTTATTCCGAAAACGAGTGTCAATAATATGGATCAATTTCCCTTAGAGTGCATGTTTTCATGAAGAAGGAAACATGCAGTCGAATCTTGCACAATGTCTAACGTTTCTGGACCCTGTGTAACTGTATTTAGTTTCTATATATATTAGTTCTGACTCACTCTATGATTTAGTAAATCTTTTTTTCACACGCAAACAGTCCATATGATGCACATTTGTTACACTAAAGCAAATGGAGACGTTAATCGACCAAACCAGCACAAACAAGTTTTTTTTTTCAAATAACACTCCAATGCTATCGCCTTTCCTCATAAAGTCCTATCAGCTAATTCTCACGGTTACTTTTTTCTAAAATGTCATGACAGCTGGTGTCATAATAACTGAATGTAACTGAATGTAACTACTCCCCCCGTGCCTAATAGCACTTTAATTACCAATTCCCACGCTAGGCTCAAATACCAATGCGATCTGGACTTATTAATTCAGATTTAAACGCCTGTCCCTCGGGAATATTGTTTTCAGTCAAACCCATTAGGTTTTAAGTGAAGTACACTTTCCGCCTGTTACACCACAGAACGCCTCTTTCCGAGCTCTATTACCACCATAAAGAAGCGCCAATTAAGCCCCATTGTATTTTTTTATTGTCAAACAGTTACTTTTTCAAGAAAAGAAGTACAACATAAAAACCAAAACTCAAGAGAGCAAAAAATCTCCACAAAAAACAGTCATTTTACATGTGAAAATAAGTCAGTTTTTTCTTCTCGGCTGTGTCGCCCCCCGGAAGGCAGTGACACAGGACGTAAAGACTTTCTCTTCTTTTGCGTCTTTCCTGATTTTTTTCCCCTATTTTTTTCCGTTTCTTTTTTGTGTTGCCATAACGAGCTCTGCAGGCGTGTATTGATGAAGGGGAATCGCTAATTACCATGGCCTAATTAGCATTCTGTGGGAACGACAGTCGCTATGGTGACAGCAGAGAGACGCTGGAGGGACGCTTGGGGGACGTTGGGAGGGGGCCTGGAGGACACAGGAGGGGGGAGAGGGGTGTGTGTAGGAGGTGAGGGGTATGAAGTGGATGGGTGTACCCTGCTAGACTGTAGCTCTACCCCATTCAACCAGTTACTGAAATTATTCAAACTTCAGCAGTGTCCCTCCTAAAAAATCTTAGACCCTGACCCCCCTTAATAATTGGGCAAACATACGAGTTGGATTTGTACTAGAATATAAGCATATTTACACAAATGTCAGACCCCCCCCCCCCCCCCCTTGATGCTTACGTACTAAATGGAAGGCCCCTGATCGTTACCGCAACAGTTATACAAATTCTGGTCTTACGCTAGAACCCGTTGAGATAGCTTACTTGTTTAATCTCTGTGTGCAGGGATATAATCTGATAGGTTCCCGGAAAATAGGGGGCTGTCCATAAATGATGTCACACTTTTTCAGGGTATTTTTAGGTCCCCCCTGTCACACTTAATTTTCAAATCTAAACATTAAAATTAGGCCCGTTTTCAGGCAGTGTCACACTTTTCAACCTACCCACCCACCCCCTTGAGTGTGACATAATTATTGGACTGTCCCTAGGCCAAATCCACAGGGGTGATTGCATAGGGGAGTAGTGGACGCATACCGCTGAGGTGTGACAGGGTGTGAAACTGTTTGCTAGCTGTAACTGGGTCATGGAAGGACTAGTGCACTGACTGTAGAAGACACAAAGTCATCAGACCCTTCCCAGGTGCCCCGGCAGTCCCCGGTGAAATAATGAGGACGACTCCCCATTGTCTCACCAGGGGGAACTGGGGGGTTCGAGAAGAGGGGTGTAGGGAGTGGGGAAGAGAGAGAGATGGAAACACTGTATGAGAAAGAAGTTGTGCACAAATTGGCTAGGGAATGGTGAACCTCACACTTATAGTATACCCAGCCAGCTTGCGACGTAATAAAAATGTTCTGCAACCATACCTTTTTAGTCAGTTTGTTACTTACTAAGATGACACATAACAATTACATTATTGTTGGTGAGGTTGAAACCTCACCAAATCAGAATGTTATTATAAGATTATTTTTGGTGAGGTTAGGAAAAATGGCAATACATTGCAGCAGCGTAATTGGGAGTCTTCAAAAGAATGCAACAAGAACCAATTACAGAACCAACCAGAGCGTTGCTGCAACATTATAATAACGTCGCATCCTTGGCTGGGTATATAGAGATTGTCCTGCCGTCCCAAAAGCATGTGAATAAGATACCTGTTATTGCTCCAGAGAGCAATAATGCCTGTCTGTGAATGCAAGTTTTGTGTTGTACGTAATAGTTTTCAACATTTTGTCTGTGATTGATGTAGAGTAAATCAAGTACAGACCGATGATGCACTCAGCAATTTCTATTGCCCAGGTTTGCACACATCAATGTCTAAAGCCTTGTTGTAGGAGAATGTATAGCTAATACACTGAGTGAGAGACTCACTTATTTACTCACTTATTGGCAAGACAAAAGAAACATTTTATCAGACATGTTTATTTGGCCTCTTTTGATTTTTTTTTATTGATCACTAGCTCTTTTTATGTTGTTTTCATTGATTTACATTTCATTTGAAGTCTACCTTATACGTCTCGCTACTTTTCCCCTGTCATTTTAACATGCTCTGTATGTTGACATGTCATTGGATTTGAAATGAAGGTCGCCTCCATTTTCTATTTTATTCTTCCTGAAATCTAGTTTTTTCTTGTTTCTCATATAATTATCTCCCATTCTCTTACTCCTGTTCTTCTTTGCTGTTCGTCTTTCTTTCTCCTTAACTCTGCCTCGTCATTTCTCTTTCTTCTGTACCTTCTTTTATTGAGAGGTTTTTGAGACCATGACCTTTCTCAGCCATTGCCATTTCCCCATTTCTTTCAGGGCTTTCTATTCCCCAGTCTCTGTCCATATCGAATATCAAAAAATTGTATTCAATTCAGATATAAAAGTTATTTCAGAATCACCGACAATGTGTTCGCAGTATTAAAGACAGGCTTCTTGGTGTAAGCAATTTTAATTTCAAACGACTTCATTTGGAGACTCGGGCCCCCAATGTACTCCCCTCACACAGACTAGTGACATTTCCTCCTGTGAGGGGGCGCTGTCGGTTGTCTTTATTCCCCCTACCCCCCGGGCACAGTTCTCTCAGAATTCACATTTCAATCAATTCAACATGAGAAGTTTGTGTACGCGTCGCCATGACGACCGGCTGTACCTGCGCACCCACGTGACCTCGGGCGAGATGTGGCGAGATGTGGCGAGATGATGCGAGACTTGGGAGAACTTTGTTTTACCAGTGATTTGTTGAAGGTCAGGTTCCCGGGTTATGGGGCCTCGTGAGGAGGTCACCTCTGAATACTGTGGACGGAGATTGTTTACAGGTGGGGACAGAATACAGCTGAACGCGTTATGCCGTGTACTAGAGGCGGGGCCAGTTTGGTGACAGATACAGGATTTTTTTTTTTTATTTTATTTTTTTTATTTATTTATTTAATTTTTTTTTTTTTTTGGGGGGGTGGGGGGGATGAAAGCGGGGCGCGGGTTATGTGTATAAAGTACTAAAATGTCTAATGAGGAACCAGTGACTGACCTCACTGTGACGTCACGGGGCGGCTGGACCAATCAGGTTAAAGGTACTTTTAGATATCAACCCTGTCGAAGGTATTAACCCTTTCCACCCGCCGCGCCTAGCGGGAAGCGCGCGAGCTACGACGCCGTATTAGCTATGGAAGGATCCGCCAGACGACGCCACCTGTTCCAGCATGGCGCCGGTCGCGGGGCGATCGGCGAGCAAGGGAGGGGGATGTCCCCATGAATTTGCGTCATTAATCGCAGAAATGAGCGATTTGGACAATTCTTTTTGTGATATTTGCGTAGAATATGTCACAAGGATCACGGGGATATCAAGTTTACTAGTATACATGCAGTATTTTTCGCATTTCGAGTGGAAAATCATCGGTCATTTTGGATATTTGCACCAGCCTCCCCGGGATGGTGGCGATCGGCGAACAAGGAGGAGGTGGGGGGAAGTGGTCGAAATGCAGAAAATAATGGATTTATCACAATATGGCGATCACATTATGAAGGTAGGATTTCTGCTTGTTGTGTATATCGCGAAAATTTGGTGCAAATCGATGGATTTTGAGCTGAAATCCGTAATTTCCGTAATGGTTTCGCCAGGGAGTGTACAAGTGCGGGCCTCAGGCCTGGATGCTTGAAATGTCCGTGATGCTCCCCGTTGCCATGGTTACAGCAAAAAAAAATCTCAAGAAATTATGATATTTTGATATTTTGCTTTATTGTGTAAAAATTCTGGGCAATTCTGGCTTTTTCTAACAATTTTAGAACGATTTTAAGTAAAATTTAGCCAAAATCGCCGAAAAGATGCTTGAAAGCATCGGGCGTGTTTTCAGCGGCGATGCTTGGGCGCATCCGGCGCGATTACGGCGGCGATGCCTCAGCGCATCGGGCGGGTGGAAAGGGTAAAAGAATCTTAGAAATAAAGGGAAAAGGTGGTATACTGGTCAGAAAGACCGGCAAATATTATAGGTTCGAAGCCCAGGGTAGGAATAAACTGGAGTGTACCAATGATTTAAAAAAAAGGAGATATGCATATATATATATATATATATATATATATATATAGGCTAAGTACTAAACTGTGAGCATCCACATGTACACATACCTCGTCTTTTCTCTCCGTAATGATTTCTCCTTCGCTGTTGCCCCCCCCCCCCCCCCCCCCCCCCCCCCGCCTTAGACCAAGTGGATATTCTTTTCAAATAATCTGTTATTCATACAAAACTGACATTATTTTTTGGACTTTTCATATAGGGGTGTGTGTGTCTAGGGGTAAGGGTTTTTTTTTTTTTTTTGGGGGGGGGGGGGGGGGGGGGGGTTGGGGGGGTTATCATGACCCTCAGGAGTGCCTGCATTACCCCCGGGGAATATATAGTTTTGACTTTTAATATTTTGAATCAATATATTTTTTTTCATTTGATCAAATTGCAAATGTCCTTATCACAGATACACGTAAAAAAAGAACCACATGTAGCATAGTCAATGAATACATCCATCAAGTTCAGACTCTTGTTAAATATGCATTGTGGCATTTACTGTATCAAGCTCTTCCCATATGGCTAACAAAGGCTCGGACCAGTTTGATTTCCGATCTCGGCATCCGGTGAGCCACGCGGGTTCTCACGAGACCAAAGGAGGACGAGATCTCGCCCAGGGCCAGTCCTCGGACGAGATATTGACAGGTGTCCGAGAAACGGCGAGAGGGGACGCTGCTTGTGGTTCAGCAGACGACATCCTGCCTGTTGTGGCGACGTTTTCCCGCCACTCGCCCAGAGCGGCGGTTTATCCCTGAATCAACAGGGACACGTCGATGAAATATGTCAGTCATGCCCCGCTCTTCCGTGGTGAGAGCGGTTTACCGTAGCTCTCTGCGATCTGCGAACGTTGGAAACGTTATATAATCGTAGACCTCTGCAACGTAATTCATTGCGAAATTATTCAACATGATTGGTATTTTCGTAGAGATCCTGTGCGATTGTAGGTGAGATTGGTTGCGAAAATGGTCGCAAGAGTGCTTTCTTTCCGGTGTGAATGCTCTGCGACCAATTTCTCTAGCTTGCAATCATTTTGTCGCACCTGAGGTTGTTTGCGAATCCTTAGGATGAATTTTCGTGGCTGTCTGCGACAGAAAGATCGACCAGGGTGAATGGGGCTTCATGGACCAAAAACATCTGCGTTGTAAATGACCAGAATGCATGTGTTCATGTGTTGGCCTACAAAATATCAAATAATTAACAACCTATAAACGTATTCCTCGCTGTCCCTCTGCCCTGGAGCGAAGAGGATCCGCATGGCTGTGTGCGATTGTAGTCTGCTCGTGAACAAAAGACGCCGAATGAATATTTCACCCATTGTCAGGCGTCCTGGAGGTTTAGGAGTGCGTGGAAGGCGGCTGTATTGTAGAGGAGGCACTGGGGGAGCCCGTCTTTGTGTTTACATACGGCCGCGTCTCGTGTGATTGATGTACAGTCGCCGTCTGTCTGTCATGAAATAGCAAATTAAAGGACCAGGCCCGCTGTATTGGGTAGTTCCTAATTGTACCTTCACCAAAAACGAAATTGCTTTCCATGTACCCTTGCATGACTAACTATACTAAGAGCGTCCCTCGTATCTTTATACCCACCGAACCCCTTCACCCATAATTCCCCACGCTTTTATTTTCAAAGCCGTGTTATATTCGATTCACAATTCACCGGCGTCTCTGCGTCCTTCCAAAAATGGAGTCTCCTCGTGCGCGTCCATAACGAACGCCGCATCAGACGAAATTTGTAAAAATCAATCAAGCGTCGCTGGCTGTAACTGCTTCCGCCGTCCCCCTCCCCCCTCCTTACCCCCCTGCCCCCCCCCCCCCCCCTCCTCCGTCGTCTGAGATCCGCCCATCCCTCTAGTTCGCCGTCCTCCCGGTGGTGGCGCGGCGGACCCCCCACATCCCGTACAGACGCGGCGTTCCCCACTCGGCCACAAGCCGCCAGAGACGACGCACGCCACTGGCCAAGCACCACCCAAGGTCCGCTGTAACGGAGGTTTTCATTGGTCACTGCAGGTGGGTAACGGGACAAATCGTCGAGAAGATAGGATCCCTCTCTAAGGAGTATCAGGGAGTAATCCTACGCCAGAAGTCATCTAAAAGTCGCTCAGTATTCTCCACGCCCACGGTCGTTATTGGATTGGGACTACTACTTGCTTCTCGGAGTTTTTAATGTGAACGCGACAGGTGGATGGAGTTCAACTTGACAACGCCCAAGTTGAATCCTACAGGGTGGACTGGGTACACCTCATTGACTTACATGTGGAAACCCATCTACGGAGACTCTACTTAAGAGCTTTGCACTGCGCGTTAAAGGAGGAGTGTCACTTTGCAATCCCCTCTACAGAAAGGGAGGTGATATCATTGACAAGCTCGACAAGGGAAAAACCGATAAGAAAAGGAGCATTGGTCTGCATCTTAAGTGCTACCCATTTGCTCGAGGAGTACAAAAAACCTACCAGGCAAAGCGCCAATGCTAGATGCCTACTGCGTCTAAGAAACAGCGGTAAATGCAACCTACCTATAGGAAAAAGGGAAAGCTCTTCTTTTACAAAAAGATTCAGTAGGTGCAAGAACTGTCAATACCTGATTTAAAAACACACACCACCGGATAGAGGTACTGTTGGGATTCCTCCAGGACATCCTACTAAAAAGGACCCCCCGCAGAGAGGCAGTGATGTGTGACGGTGTTATGACCCCTCCCCGGGCGGGGTGGACCTGGGCAGTGATGACTTACCTGGGTCTACTGCTCACCTACAGCCACGGCCTGGGAACAGGGGGTGAGTACACTGAACGGTCAGAGTCAGGGACGGATTTTAGAGAAGAGTGGGTACCGCCCCATCCCTTATTCATTGCCATTTTTTGAGGTTTTATTGAATAACATCCATTGGGGTTTCCCTTGGTTTTCAGGAGCATTACATGTTTTGAAATGTGATGAATGGTTGAAGTCGATGTGTGTATGAATCGTACCTAAACCCTACATCATGCATATTTCTGAACAACGATGTTTCTGAAATATTAATGGTTCCACAGTAGGTCATTATAAGTGGTATGTAGGCTTTTGATGATAACTTTATACAGATTTAAATTTATCAGGGTAAAAATCTACCCCATGGATCGGGCCCCTTTTATTCTTATACTACCCCCCACCTTTTTTTTCCATTCATTTTTATTTTATTTTTTTCATTTTATTTTTAAATCCTTTCCGGTCTATCATTGGTGTTACATAGTTTGGTCTTACCTTATATGTTCCCGGCCGATTTTGATGATGCCGATGTTATATTTATTTGATTCATTCTGGGAAAATATAGCAGTGTATATAGCAGTATTATCATGGCCTTATCGTGCCAATTATGAATGTATTACACTACATTGCAATGTTTTCTAGACTTCTGTCAATGGAGAGTAGCAACCTCTTCACCTTGAGACAAAATGGACTGCAATTCAAGGCATCATCAAATTACCTCTTCAAAGATATAAAACAAATCAAATCATTATTGTGACTTGAGATATCCCCTGAAATATTTCCACTGCTATCGATATTACAGTCCAAGTCGTGAAGTGTGATATGGCCTTAAGTACACCGTCTGGTCTCAGTACACTGTTTACAGTGCCCACCTGTGTATCTGGGTGTCCCTGCAATTATTTCCCATTGATGTATGGGGCTCCAAGGAAATGTCTCTCCTCTTGGCATCAGGCGTCATCGATACTGCTGAGTGGATCTTGGAATGTGATGAGTGGTATGGGACAAGCCCCTTGCCATTTATTGAGCCCGCCAAAATGACCATTCAAGCTGCATCCTTCTCTCTTTTGTCTTAGTTTATCATCAATACATCTAATATAACATACGAAATATGTAATTAAAAAAAGAAAAGAAAGAAATAAAGAAATAAAGAGAAAAGGGAGAAACGGGGGGGAAGGGGGGGGGGAGGCAACACATAAGAGAAAAAGAAAGAGAAGAAGAAAAGAAATATTACTTCTTTTTAAAATTACGATTACAATAAAAAAAAGTGTCTTTCCATATTGTTTCAGAATGCCTCTTTAATGTCTGTTGATTTGAACACCCAGACTCAGTGGATCTGGAGCACTGGGATATTTCACCCTTGCTCCTGGATGAGAATATAGAAACCATGCCCCTACTCTTTTACCAAGGCAGGTGTCCTTTTATATGCAGTGTCCCATAGCCATGGCACCACACGCAATGGCTGGTGACATTAGGTCTTTAATAACCCTGTCGTTGACCACAGGGAGAATGTCTAATACCACAGCAGCAGAACCGAGACTTGAACCGCCAATCTTCGGATGCCGAAGCCAACACTGTGCTACCAGAACAACCTCAGAATGCCTCACCCCATACTCCTCTTATATAAGATTCAATCACATAAAGGTATACACTTCATTATTAATTTCCAATCAGAGGCCGTTGCCCACGGGGAGTGGCCGGAGCTCGCTCTAACCAGCCTCTAACCAGCCCCTCTTACTTCACAATTAACACTCCCACCACACATTACCAGCATTGGCTTTGGACTTCTTTGATTTTTTTATTCCCTCCTTTTTATTCCCCTCCTCCCCGGCGGTCTGTAGGTTTTCATTACCTCTGAGGCAGTGTCCGACGGCGCCCTCTCAGCCTCTGGTCTAAGGGGGCCTGAGGCTTTGATGTCGGAGGATGGAGGGGGTGGGTGGGGTAGGGGTCAGGGGGTCGCAGGAAGTTGGGAGGTCCGCACCCCTTTAGTATGGGGAGTGGCGATTTGGTCACGGAGACGGGCCACGTTAAGAATAAAAGATATATTCCACTATGCGGCGGGGGGCTACTAGCGGTGGTCTTTTTTTGCCACCGCAAGCAATTTGCGTTTCAGAAACGAACATGTTCGTTTCTGCCACCGCAAGCAATCCTTAGAAAACCTTTATAAATCCACTTGCGATGGCACTTGCGTTGACCAGCCGATCCCCACTACTGGTGACGATGTAATTCTGGAGTTTTTACGACAAAATGACTTCAACTTTGTAAAAGTGGATCAAATATACTTCTTTTTCAAAGTGGGTGTACTTTATATAGTGTCATGAGTGAGAACTTTGGCCTGAAACTACAGATATTCATGAGGCATTGTGAACGGTTCCACGGAGTCCTAGAAATTAGCGTAGTCTTTGTGTACATGTACAAGCATGCATATTTTACTGAACCACTGATACTATAATTATAGTTCTGAGAAAGGAATAGGAGTACCCATGCGTACCCAGACGAATGCTAATCACTTGAAAGGAAAATCAATTACCTTTCTAATTATATAAAAAAAGAGGGGAGTATATATGTCCAATTACTGTCCCTGCTGAGCGTTCGTCGCATTCAGGTGGCTAACTTCAAGTGACCTAGAATAGAGGAACACACATTGGGGTTTAGTGAAGGGTGGCACCCTCTGGTGTTGGTACAGTAATACATATATAAAGATACTTTATATACTCCATAAAATATGTGTACTTATGTATAAGACCAGTCTTGTGACCACACCTCCTAAGTGTGGTTACAAGACTAGCGACTTCACGTGTCCCCTGGGTGAATAGAGGCCTAAAGTGGCCAGGGGTCAGGAGTAGGTTTATCATGGCGTAATGCAGTGGTCAGGCGATGGCCAATTTGGGGGCGGGCGGTCTGATGGTGAGAGCGCATGCGCAGGGGTAATGTCAAGGTCGGGGTGGTCAACCACGTGACTTCTACTCAGCGTCTGTTTGGTCCACACTCAACACACTCAACACCAATTCAACCTCTCACCTCTCTTGGTTTTTCCTACCTCCTGTTCTAAAACCCCTCTGTGATCTTTCTTCGATGTTCCAAGTTTCGTTTGTCCTTTTGTTTGATCATGTGAGGAGATATATAGTCATAGTACTTTATCATCTTGAAGTATCTGATCTTTTTCTACTTATTTGCTATCTCTGAACAAAATACTACCTCTTTAGTCACAATGTTTTCCACCCCACCCCAACACCCAACCCCACGCCCAAACACTGTACCCTTGTCTTTTACACACACACACACACACACACACATACACACACACACACACACACACACACACAAACATACACACGCACACGCACACACACACACACACACACACACGCACACGCACACATTCACGTAAACACATACATTTATGCTCCCACAACTACACCCATCCACACACACACACCCATCCACACGCACACATACACACCCTCGCACATAGACACAAACACATACATTATATACACATAAACACACACATACACACTAATACACATACAAACGTACACACATATAAACACATAAAAATACAAATACACCCACGTAAACATACAGATACAAAAACACAGCACAGAAACACATACCTCCACGACTCCGCTGCCAGTCTACTACACTCTAATGATGTCTCACTTCGTATGATCAGCGTTGACAGGGTCTTATTTTCAATTATAAAAATGACATTGCCATCCATTCTAAATCATTAGCCAGCCTGGCAACCTGCAGCCAGCCATCACAGGCACCTCACAAGGCATTATTTCCCGCCATCACCAAACATGGCCTCCATGACAACACCCTGACAACCCCTTGACAACCCCTGACAACTCGATTAGTACCCTTGTGCTAAGGGGGGGGGGTGACTCCAGCCAGGTTTGGGTACCCACTGCAAAACGTGCCGTGGAAGCTACGGCTGTAGGTTAACTCTCATCTAGGCTGAGAAAAGGGGGGCTGTAACTGACCCAGAACGTCCCAAAATGGAGGCTGTCAGGGGCACCATGCTGTGGGAGATGTTCTGTTTAGGTAGTCTGATCAAGGAATAAGCATAAAGGATTAGCTATTTTGATTGTTCGTGTGGCAGTTTTGAAGCGACAGCTCTGTGCTTTGTCTATAGGCAAAAGGTGAAGTTGCAGTAAAAACAGTGGGATGTACATCACCAAGAAAATAGGGGACTGTTCAATCAAAGTAGTTGTTCTATTGGAGAATGGGGGCCGTAGTTTTTTTACTTCGGTACCTACCACCAAAGAGTCAAGCCTATATTATTCCACTATGTAGTGTTTTACTTGTGGTGGCCATTTTACTTGCGTCGTTCACCACCACAGCACATAGAATAGGCACTGCGAAGTGAAATATAGGAAACTGATTGCATTGTTACTTGCGAGTACCACTGCCAATGTAGTTCTGCTTTGGTTCTGTACATTATTTTGATTGCTCCCAAAAAAAGATTCTAACAGTGCGACATTGAACTGTAATGTTATTGTGGCATTCTTCTATGATTCTTGCATAAAAAATACATCATCATAACATTCTGTATTAGTAAGGTCTCAACTTCACTAAAATTTGATGTCATCATAACACTCTTTTCTAGTAAGTCTCAACCTAACCTAAATAATGTAACTGTTAGATGAAAATTTAGCATGCAACAGACTGACCAAAAACGTATGGCCACAGAATATCCCCATTACGTCACTGCTTGCCTGGGTAAGCTCCAATGGCGAATTGTATCTAACCACATAGTATAATATGGGTTTCAGTGCCCCCCCCCCCCACCTCCAGGTACCCCCCTGGTCACTAACGAAGGCTACACGCCCAGGGTCGTTAGTGGTGGGCCCGGGCCGTCTGCTGGTTTGGGGGAGACAAGTGGAGATGGGCGATCGTCTATTCCTCTGGCAGTATGCTGTGTTGAAATGTACATTTCTGAATGACCTGGACAATTGCAAGGTGAGTCGACCAGCGACGGAATCACAGATCGCCACTTTATTACGTTTTACCGGCAGATTAGCCTCTATCATGCAGGATGTATGCTGGGTAATATGGCGACACAATATAAGGCATGTAATGTTTTAGAAATCATATTATCATTATTAGTAGTTTAACACATATGATGAAAAAAAGACAAGTGGTCATTATTTTTGTAATATATATTCATAAACGTTATAAAGTTATTTGAAAAATTATATATATATATGTATCATTGATGGATATAACAACAATCTTTCATTTTCTATAATATTCCCCAGGGGTTTTGTTGAAACTATAGATTAGCATGCAGGCACCTAAAATATTCAAAATCAGCTACCCTTGGTAGAGAAAATTGTACGGTGATGTGTCGACTCTAGATCACGTTTTGAGAGGTTGCTCGTGCATATGCTAAATTGAAAAGTACATCTTTGATCGGAATAGGTGCAAAAATCGGCTCATTCTTGGAGTAGAATTGGCCAATTTCTGCCCCAATCAGATGAAAAGTCTCTCTGGGTGTATGGGGCTTAAAAGGGCCCGTTGACAAGCCGCATGGGCCCGGGTTGGAGTGATCGTGGCAAACCGCATGTAGAGGGCCCACCGAGCAGCTCCGGGCGGCTCTGAGTGATCGCCTCAACAACTCACCCCCCGCGGGGGGGGGGGGGGCCTCCAGGCTGGCCACGCAAGGGGTGGAGAGGGGGGAGGGGGGGGGGGGGGTCCTGACTAGGTGTGTTTTAAGGCTGGTTGGGTCCTTACATACACACAGGTGCGTTTTTAAGGGAGCCAAAACCAATATAATTGACAACATTTTCAAAACTCAGATAACTATAGAAATATGTTAGATGAGCCTAGTTAAGGTCAGTGGTAAAGTATTAGCTTTAAAAAGAATCTCAAACCAAAGTAGAATTTCTTAAGAGATGGTAATATTTCCATTTGTTTGTAAACAAACCCCATTTTTGTGGATCCACATTAATTGAGGTGGGCTAGGAAAATGTGTTTTTAATTATTTTCTACCATATTTCATGGTTTAGATTTTAACATAGACCAAAAATAGGCTCAAGGAATGGATTTCAATGATTATTTGAGTTTGGAAAATTGTGTTGAATTTATTGTTTTTGCATTTGGTTGGGTCGTTATGTACATGCATGCAGTTACTGTAAACTTGTATATTTCTGCGCTGCACTTTGATGCCACTTCAATCTGGTCAATGATATTTTGTTTCGTCACCAATATCACATTTTCACGCACATATATCAATGCGAAAATATACAGCGCGAAAATCAATCTGTGTTATAGGGTTTTATTCCACAGTTTATCTCGAAATCCGTAAAGAGTGGCAAAACCATCTAGGAATTTCAAGACTTCATTATGCACAAATCTATTCAAAATGTAAGAAAATTGTGACGGTTTTCATAATGTGAAATATGAATGAAATTATAAATCAATTTGTTACTGGGTAGTGGGCGCAGTGGACAAGGAGGCAGTAGAGTAGGGTGAGGTGGAGGAATGGGTTTCAGGTTTAGTTAAAGGGACGAAGACGGAGGGAGGGTGGAGACGGGAGGGAGGGAGTAGGGTAAGTAGGGGAGGGGGAGGGAGGAGACGGGGGGGGGGGCATGCTATGAATATTTCAGGCGGCGGCCAGGAGGGGGCGCGGGCGTAGGTCACATTAAGGGGGTCTGGGGTTAGATTAGTAGGTGGATAACGAGTAAATTAAGCCCCCTCCTGACGGGTTATTAAGGTGAGCCGCCTCGAGCAGCTCGCCCCCAGCATGAGTCGCTCAGCCAGGGACTGGCAGCAAACAGCAGCAGTCAAGACAGGCGCTCCATTTTCTCCATTTTCACCCGTTTTTCATGCTGTTTTCTCCCGAACTAGTGCAGTTAACGATCGATAGGTTAGAGTGATTTGAGTGATCTGACGACGGTTAAGGGTGATTGCCCCCAGGTTAAGGGAGATTGAGAGTTAAACAGGCTGTAGGCCTATTGCCTGGGGGGAAAGCACGAATTACAAAACCGATTTCAAATGTGTATAAATTGCTTTTAATGTGTCAAATGGAGATATAAACAGATTTAGACTGTAATACATGGATTTAGATTATAGATATAACCAACGAGCCTCCAAGATAAGAGATACAATTCGTTACATTTCGCCGTGAACGTTGTCGTTACTGGCGCCCCCTACGAGAGTCCGTGCAACCAGATACGACGCAGCCGTCATTGTTACCATTTTCGTGACGTCATTGCCATTTGTTTAGGTTACAAACTGGCAGTGACGTCACAAAAACGGTAATAACAGCAACCGCATCGTACCTGGTATGCATTCCATAAAAATTTGGCGATAATTATCGCCAGTTAAAGCACTTCCATAAAAGATTGGCGATACTCGAAAAATTATCGCCAAGGTCTCAAATCAGTATCGTGGCAATAATTACAAAATATCGCCGTTTAAAAAAAATATGTTTTCACAAATATTAATATATCAAAATATGTATATGTGTCCAAGGAAGAAGCCTGTAAAATTTAAGTTTGATTGAAAAAAAAATTGAACAAAAAAAATGTAAAACAAAAATTTTATGTGGCGATAACATTTGTTGGTATCGTAGTATCTCTTCAACCTGGATTATCGTCAAATTTTTATGGAATGCCCCCCAGGTTGCACGGACTCTCCTAGACGGCTCCACTAACAACGACGTCACGAAATTCCCGTCGGCAACGGCCTCACTTGATCATCTTTGTGTAGGTATACTATTTTTGATATAACTATATTATTCAAGTACGATTTCTTGTTCCTTTGTGGATAATTGCATTTGTTGTGTGATATTGCTTTGTTAAAGTAAAGTGTAAAGGCAAAAGGTCCCTTAATAACCCTCAATAGAAACAAAGTGCCCACACTGTGTGTGGCAACCTTTACCGTCGCTACTGACGTCCAATCAATTATTTTGATAATTCAATAGCACTTTATATTAGATCCTATTTGTAGCCCCTTTTACCAAACTAATGACTGTATATATATGGCTATAAATATATGATGTGTCACTTAGGCTGTCTCTGTTCTGTATCATAGCGTTATAGGCCTTAACGTGATTCATTAGAAACATGAAACACAAGCCTAGTTACACCGTAAATAGCTTTTGTTTTGACATTGAGCTATAGTCGCTGACGACAGCATTTTATCCGTGAAATCGATAAATGGCTGTATGGGAGCCACGCACAAGAACCCCAGACAAGCACACATAGATTGGACAATCAAAGTTAGATAAATTGTAAACTGCACTATGTAATCTAAAAGAATGATCAAATAATATATATCAGTTGAAAGTAGGGGCGAATGGGTGAGATGGGGGATATATTCTGACAAGATTGATGTTTAATTTCGCAGATGGATAAAAGCTTTACAAACTTAAATCACCTTAAAATGGAGATTAATTCAATTTGGTTTATAAAATGAGTTTCCGACACAGTTGTCAAACAGACAATTGGTGTCCCGTTTCCCGATCGAATCCACCGACAAAAAGTAGTCCATATGAAAAGCTCCCGGTCGTTGTGTTGTAAATGCCTTTTTTCACTGAAATAACACTGAACAGAGTGTCGTGTGACATAATCCATAGTCCAATTGTACGTTTATGTGCGCCTATTGATGTCGTCTATTTGAATGTCCATAGGCGCCACCCAAACAGCTGAACCACACTCGTGTCAATTACCATATTGACTATCAAACCGTCAACATCCAAACCAGCAGACTACACTTTCTGTCCAATCCCATGCTCGTTTGTTATAAATTAAACTATCATTAGTTGAGCAAAATGCCAGGTATACTGACATAATGTGTTTCGGGTCAATGTTTTTGCATCTGTCGTCATGCCTGTGATATTGGGGAGTTTCAGAAACCAAAACGCATGGCAATGTATCTCTAATCCTTCTCATCACATTTGAAGCTCTGGGTGCAAAAGTGATTAACATTTAAACGGCTAATCATCATAAGCAAACTCTAGTTTATTTAAAATGAAATATTTTTTTAATGTATTATAAAAACTGAGGAAAGGATACGTGTATACTTTACGTTGACATCACAGGATACAATTAAATTTCTGCAAATCCCCATTAGTATTGGTCAACCCTGTTCAACAAAGCTTCTCATCGGCATCATTTCAAAATATTATCATCTATTAATACTGTTAGATATAAGCAAAGTCACTTGTTAATGTTCTGCCATTTAAGTTCAATCCATATGTCGATAGGACCCTGACACGCTTAGCTATAGTAACCTGATAACTAGGGACAGCATACAAACGAACACTTCCAAGATTAAAAAAGATAAATGTTTTAGCATCTATAATTGTATTTGATAGAAAAAAGATCTCTTGAATTACAGAGTTTGATTTTGTAATTCTGCTCACCTCATATCATTGTGTATATGATCGGAAAGAAAATAAGTACTCCGATACCAACAGACTACCTGAGTTGGGACTAGTATAGGTATAGAAGACTATATCCTGACATGAGAACATTTGGCTGGAGAATCTCAGGTAAAAAGACACAGGAGGGGAGCACACTATATGAACATGACCACGTACGTGGGCGAGATTTGGTTGACGTGATCACGTGACTCCAAAGACGCCACGGGTTTACATATTGATTTAGAGGGGCGCACTGCGCGTGCGCGGGAGGCCAAACCGGATGTGACGCTAAATGTCGTCTGATTCACGTCTGGGAGTTTACAAAATGGCGGGAACCAAAAGGACAACCTTTTAGGTGTGGGATTTTACATGAAGGGATGTTTTCTGTCTTTCTCTTAATATTTACAAAGTCTGTTTTCAATTCAATAGCTCATGTGTGTGTGTCTGTGTGTGTGTCTGGGCCTACGTGTCTCTGTATCCAAGGTCTCTTTGTGGGTGAGATAGATTTGGCAGGCTGCGCGATTCGAGAAAACAGGACACTGTCCCCTCGCTGAGTAATACATTGTACAGGTAACCTGGAGCACGCAACCGTACTACTTACCGAGCCTGGTGACACGGCACCTTTTAGTCCAGGAGCCAAATCCTGAAATCTGTCAAAATAAGGATTTACCCTCCGCGGTGAGCCCCCTGGATTTTTTTGATTTTTTTCAACTTATAGCATCCTAGGGACCATGAATCAAGGCGGTTCCGAAGAATTTAGGTATGCGAACACTGTGTAATTACGCGATTTGTGGTTAATTAGCAAAAATTGAAAAACACGTTATTTCTTAATTTCTCAGGGACTATGTAAGATATGATAATATGCTATATGTCATCTGAAAGGTAATTTTTTTCCTGATTTTTTGGTGTATTGTTTGTTATTGTCATTAATCATGGCAATGAGTAATTAAAGAAAAACTGTTGTTTTAGTCAAAATCATTATAACTTAAGGATCCAAGGTTAAACTTTTGAATTGATAAACCAAGTCCTAGGTATACTTAGAGGGGATCTTTAGGCAGTTTTTAAAAAAGGTTGCATTTGATTTCATTAGAAATATAATGTAGATATCATTTTTTGCTGATTAAATTCTAACCGACTACTGGTTCATTTTGCACTTATATTCTAAAAGGAGAGATGATACCATGAAAACAACACAATATATCCTAAGGAGATGGGAAAAGGATAATCATTGTCTCCCTAAGCTGGTATTTCAGTGCTTTCTGAGCCATTTGGGCACATGCATGTAATATAGTGGCTGTTTAGAGAGCATTTTGGATCACAGTGAGAGATGTTAGAGAGCTAGGCTCAAACGTGGCTTTTACTCTAGACTGACACGACCACTGTGACCAGGGAAGCTTGAAATTGGCGCTCACCCCCACTTTGCATATCATGTGACCAAGCAGGTGGCTGCATGGGTCATTAGCATACACCTGACACACACCTAGGGCTCTGATTGGATACAGTGAGAGATGTGTCACAATAACACTATGGTTTGAGATTTCTTTCCTCAGTAAAATACCATGATTATGTCTCAGTTTTATTACAAACCATCTTATTAGGGGCCTTGCATTAAGTATGTATGCATCAAGGAGGGAAAGGAGGTATGAAACTTTTGAAAATGTAAATACTTTATAGTACAAATCTAATGCATACTTGTGCCCAAAGGGGGTGGGGGTCTGCGATTTTTGAAAATGTGTGTACTTACTAAATGGAGGGCCCCATATAGTTTTCTCTATTTCATGCTGACAAAAAGAAAAAAAATAGCTTGTAGCAGACTCACCCATTACCTGCCCCAATCTATGTTTCTCAGGGTATACATGGGGAACCTCTAAGTATTACTTTAAAGAAGAGATGAGTCCCAAAAAGTATGTTGTCATAATTACATAAAGGGTTCTAAATTTAAAAAACAGTCCTTGTATCAATATGCCAATTGCAAAAAGACCAGGAATGTTATTTGTTGGACTTGATAGGTGAGCTACCTCTGTCAAATATTTGGTTTTAACAAATTACTAGATTGCACTTTAAACTCTAGGATTCTAGACCCATGTGCCTATATAAATGAGTAGCTTGGCTTGACCCTACACAAAATGGATATCTTATATTTATGGGTTACTGGTATTAGTAAGTTAATATCAAATTGTGATCATGGTCACAGTTTATTTCATAAGAGCCAAACGTCCAATCCTCCCAAATTACCAATACAAGTTATGACCAGACTATGGTCATGCTTCACTCAGATTCATCCTACCAACTAATAGGATTCTGCTATATATCCAATTTTATCAGGAGGTGTACCAGGAGGACTGAGACCTCTGTGTGTGTATATACATATCAATATCATTGGCAAGACCTCAAACAAATATCAAGATCTGAAACAATACAGCAGTACCTGATATAGCTTTCTATTTCAAAATTACAAGTTCTTGGTCATTACTGGTTTCCCAATATTATCTAGTAGCATTACCCAGTGAGCAGCATGTGCACAGCACCCTTGATATGAGATCATAACCATGACACTATGGTATTAGGAGATTATACAAGATTATACAAATTGCTGTGATTCTGGTTGTAGCCTCAAACTTTCAGTTCTCTAAGCCTCACAAACAACATTATTCCCTTATCAAAACATAACTGACCATTTTCATTTCTAAACTGATATGAACAAGGATCCAATTTCCTTAACCTACAGCAAGACACAGCTTATAGTTAGGTACTAAGGGAAAATCAATTATGGTAAATACTCAGAGACCAAAAACTAAGGGAGTCATTACTCAAATACATAAATAATCTTCTAATCTATTATCAGTTCTAATAATCCAAAACTGAATACTTAGTCTTTGATCCAAAAGGATATAAAGCTAACTGAGCACTGAGCCTATACAGCCTGGATCTGTGAACCCTCAAGTAGAAGCAAAAGGATGACAACATTTAATTAGGTAGATTGGTGAGAGGATGTTAACAAAAGTACAGCAGGTGGTAAGCAATCCCACAGTTTAGAGCACACTACATAAGTCTGTAGTGTGTTGTACCATGGAGGCTGCCCTTATCCCCCAGTTCAGGTCACTCTGGGGAAAGGCTAGACCTCTCCACCACTGATAAGCTTCTATAGATCCACTACCTTCAATTTACTGCTGTAAGGCAGCATCCTCTAAACAGTTAAGGTTATCATTTTTTCTCACCAGTTGCAGTGATGAATCCCATGTTCCTTTTGGAATTATATGCGATAAAATGGATTAATAAGACAGTTATAAGTAGCCAAAATTTAAGCCTGGCCCACCCTCTGAGGGATCCTTTATTAGGTTGTGCACACAGTGTCTTATAATTGGGTTAACTCACACAACAGGGAGATAAGAACCCTAGTCTGCCATCTTTATCATTCCTCTGTCTTTCCAGGCCTTATCTGTTCCCGGGTATGAGGGACACTTGGACACTGGGGCCAGCAATGGGGGGATTTAAAAGAGTATTACGGCCTAAAACTCCCACTCTCCCAATGGGAATAGGGTTTAATGATGAGTGGGTACAGGGGTATGTAAATAGAAGATTGCAGCACATTGTTATGTCAATGTGTGAATCTTTGGCAATATAAGGAGCCACCAATACCCTTTTGAGTAAATAAATCAATGACTATACTAGTTTGATCAGGCAACAAAAATTAGCTTGGCTGCAAATTACATGGACAAATATTTCTTGCTAACATAAATTTATTGTACAGCTCCAATGTTGTCTACAGTGGACCAAATGGCTCAGAAAGCACTGAAATACCAGCTTAGGGAGACAATGATTATCCTTTTTCCATCTCTTTAGGATATATTGTGTTGTTTTCATGGTATCATCTCTCCTTTTAGAATATAAGTGCAAAATGAACCAGTAGTCGGTTAGAATTTAATCAGCAAAAAATGATATCTACATTATATTTCTAATGAAATCAAATGCAATCTTCTTTAAAAACTGCCTAAAGATCCCCTCTAAGTAAACCTAGGACTTGGTTTATCAATTCAAAAGTTTAACCTTGGATCCTTAAGTTATAATGATTTTGACTAAAACAACAGTTTTTCTTTAATTACTCATTGCCATGATTAATGACAATAACAAACAATATACCAAAAAATCAGGAAAAAAATTACCTTTCAGATGACATATAGCATATTATCATATCTTACATAGTCCCTGAGAAATTAAGAAATAACGCGTTTTTCAATTTTTGCTAATTAACCACAAATCGCGTAATTACACAGTGTTCGCATACCTGAATTCTTCGGAACCGCCTTGATTCATGGTCCCTAGGATGCTATAAGTTGAAAAAAATCAAAAAAATCCAGGGGGCTCACCGCGGAGGGTAAATCAAGATTTTCAGATTTGGCTCCTGGACTATTTACAGGGGGACTGTGGAGAGGCTGCACATTGACAGGAAAATATACTCCGAATGGGGAGAAAATTGAGCCAATAATTGGATTCGGAACATACACAATAACGGCGGCGCCGGCAGACCTGATTTAGCAAACACAGTCACACTATAGAAGCTGAGGGGCTGTGCTAAAACCATGTTTCCTGTGGCATTGTCAACTCGTGGGCCCATCGATGTTTCAGTGATGAACGCAATAAGAGGAGAGATATTGTGTAGACAGAACTCTGGCACGGCCTCATTGCCTTAGTATTATTATTCACTTCTTTATTGGCGTGTCCTATACACCCTTTTCACGAGTTTGCGCAATGGTCCCTCCCATAGATACATTGTACCCAAAACCTCAGACCTGGTTGCATTGAAACCAATACCCCAACACCTTAGTTCAGACATCTCCACTAGAGGGTGCAACACTAATGAGAAAGGTCTAAAGCAACCAATTTTCACTCGATTCACACTATATTGATACGAGTCCTGGTTCTTCCTGCCCTTCCCCCCTCCGAACTCCCCCCTCCCCCTTTTCCTTGACGTTCTTCCATCCATCCCCCTTACCCCTTACCCCACCCCAGCCCCATCCAACTTTCACTTTCATGATTCCTATTCTTGGCAGACTAGAGACCCTGTTCCCCCGGAATCTATTCCGCGCATGCGTGCCACACGACAGCGGATATTCAGATTTCTCACGGGAGCTCCTGAGATATCACAGAAAGAAATCCATGTCCATAAAGAACAAGTTTCTTAGACTTATGGATCTAGATTTTCCTTAAGATTCAGATTTAAGGAGATTTTGGGCTTAGAACATTACTTTGATAGTTTTAGATGCAAATAAGCTTCAATGAATCAGAGTTTGTTCAGATGTCTGAAAACAAATGACTGATTCAGAGAACAAAGATGGCACGTAATTTAACTTTCACTTTGATTGTTGAATTGTATCGGGTATGGCCTTATGTTTGTTCCCAAAGACTTAGAATACGTTTTAGTCAAATATAAAGCTATGCAGAATTAGATATACATTTATCTTAAACACAATAGTCTTTTGTATCTTCTAAAAAGAGCTTTTCATCAATGTCTAACTCAGACAATATATTTTGTTAATGAAGATTCTTTGATAAAAGTTTCTTATGTCAGACTGATCTTAAGCTTCCTTCAATGATAGCTCAGTGCCCTTTTCTACTAATTCTGTTGTCGCTAGTAACAGAGACAATCCTGAGCCGTTAAAAATTCAGTGTCTGTCGGATAAGCCGTGCACTCCGACTTCTCAGCTCCCGATCGGTTCACTTAAAGTCCTCAGGCTCTGTCTCCTTAAGAGTACAACTCGTCTCTGTAAGCAGAACGTCTTCTCCCGGCTCCCTCTCTAAATCTTTTCATGCTTTCTCCAATATCAGACGGGGACTCTAACCTTGAGGGGATTGCACCCGTGACCTTGGGGTTGGCGTGCGGGGCCCGGTACCATGTATAGACCAAAGAATGAGCCCACCAGGGAACGCCATAGTCCTTCCTGTCATGCGCACTGCACGAGACGCATGTCACGTGACTGGGACCCGACCAGGGCGCGTCCCACGGCCACACTGGCTCCGGCTCACGCACCTTCTCAGGGAGAGTCGCTGAGGTGAGTTGGGCGCCGCGGGGAGAATGCAGCCCCCCTCTCCACAGGTGGCAGAGCTCCGTGTGGCTCCGGTCCTGGAGTCACGTGACTCGGGCATCATGTGACTCTTGTCTTGGGCGTACGGTACTTCAAAGGGAGGCCGCCGGGAGGGGTGGAGGGGGGGGGGATGTCAATGTAACCGTTGTTTGTCGCTGAAATCGATCTTTCTGCAGGCAAATGTCACAATTCTTTGTCTTTCTTGGTGCTGTGTGTTGAGGAGGGAGGTGTTGTACCTGTCTCTGGGTGGTGGGGGGAGGAGTGGGCCGGTGAGACTCCCCACACCTGGCTCTCAATACTACTGGGGGGGGGGGGGTTGTTGGGCATCAGTGAAACTAATCTTTATAGAAGTTTATTTTTGATGAGTTTTTCAAATATTTCCTAAGTGAGTAGTTGTATACAGAACTAATGACCTTAGATTAAGTTGACAGAATCAGTTCCTTTTAATTGGGTTTGATCTTAATCTCAAAATGATAAAGAAACATAATCAACAATAATTATTTATTTTTGACAAATAGTTTCTGTGAAATATGTGCAGGTAAAAATAAGTTGCATAAAATACGAGTGTACTGTGGGGCTTCAGTGAAAGTATCTCTATTTCTAGTTTTGCTGAATTTTTCAAAAAGTGGTTACAATAGCAGTTCAATGCACACTTGATGATCTTAGATTAAGTTGACAGATCGAGAATCAGACTACACATGGATTTAAATCGTTTGTTGTCTTTGGTAAAAATCAATAGCTGATTGATTTCAAAATAAGTTTTTGTTAGATATCTGCATGTCGGAAAAAGTGGCTCAAAATACGAAGAGTGAATCGCAGGGCTTTATTGAAACTTATTTCGAAGGATATTATTTATAGTTAAGTATTTCCATAAAAAAAATACCTCGATTCAGTTCATTACACACCGGATGATCTAATGATTTGGTTTACAATTTTCAATCTTTTTTTGTCCTGTCTTTAAACTGAAAATAATTTATACAATTGATAAAAATTACTGTCCCTGAAACATGTGCATGTCGGAGTAAGTGGTTTTGGCAACAAGGTGCGCACACTTAGTCCTGGATGCCTGTCAATATCTGCAGAGGTGGGTGGCTGTTGATATTGCCTCTGTAGGACTTGATCAAAGTGCCTGCACCCGGAGAAAGCACCGGCCCACCTCCCCACCTTACCACCCCCCTGGAGCCACCCACCCCCTGTACTACTGGATCCCTCCGACGTCTCTCCTGAGCTCTATAATCAGCCTGAGCTCCCGCCCTTTGTTTTAAGTTTCAGAAGAAATTGGAAGTCCTTTGTGGATTATGTTGTTGCTTTGAAGTTTGGCGTTGACCCGATTTCGTGTGTCGTATTGGCAGATAACTCATCCAGATATTTTTTAAAGGTTTTTATTTTATAATAATATTCAACGTTTCCCCTGGTTTTCATAGTTATTACAACTATTGAATATGAGTTTGTACAAAAATATAGAGATAAGTACATTACAAAGTAAACAGGATATTACTGCTTCAGTTTCTATACATTTGGAATCAGATTCATTTAGAAATCCATCCAAAATCCGATAATCGTTTGCTATCCAGGAGCAGCTCCAGGATTTCGAAAACGGTGCTTGGGTGGATGGGGGTCCACATATTATGGGCCAAATACCAAAACAGTTAGCATTTTTGTCTCTTTGTCAAGTGTAACTCTCCATCCAGAGGTGCAGAGGGACCCCTTTTTAGTTTTTAAATATATTTTATTTACACCTGGACCTCCCCCCTTGGATCCCCCCTGCTATCTACCTGTTGTTGAATATCCTGACGAAGTATGTTCTCCTGTTGATAATTTAAACCCAATACACCTGCCAGAGTGTTCGTCATTCAGTCTCTGTGTCAATGTAGTATATTTCTGTTTTGTCTCTATTGATAATCTCATTATACAGACATTGGTGGCCTTTTCATACCTGATTCTGGCTGTAGGCCTACAGCTGTAGGTTCCCCGTTCTCTCTGTGTGTGTTTTGTGATCATTGCTTTGTTCATCTTGTGACACTGGCTTTCTGTCCTCCTTTATCTCCCGTCTCCTACCCTCTGTGTCTCTGTCTATGTCATTGCCTGTCTTTGATGGTATACATGATTGTCTCACTTCATACTCATTGTATCACATGAATGGAGCCTACATGTGGAACCCCCCTCTGTTCTTGTGTCGTTTCATTCTGGGTATATGGCTGACAACAAAACCTATTTGTTTTCATGATTATCTCAGACACTGTTGCCTCTTTTATTGCAAGTGTTTTCCCTAATGCTTTGCTAGGTCGCCATACGAAGTAACGTGTAGTAGGTTCCATAATCCCTTGTTGTGTTTTAAACATATTTGTTCCTATACAAAATAAAATTATAGGCTATGTACTTAAACATTTCATATTTGCGCACACGTGAGAAAATTTTCTTCCCTGTGTGCATAGTCTCCACCAAAAAAGGGGGGAGGGGCAGGACCCCCCCCCCCCCCCCCCCGCAGCCCATCCTCCGATCAGCCCCTGTTATTACCTACCTGTATAGGTCTTCGTCAGGCCTCCGTCTCACGATCACCGGCCCTTCGCTGTACGGTGTACACCCCTGCCCAACCCCCCTTCTTTACTAACCAACCCTCCCCCCTCCCTTCACCAATCACTCACCACTCCCCTGTCATCAGCCCTAGTCAGGGACCACCCAGGCCCCAAGCTGAGTACATGGGGTCTCTTCACACTGGTCGTAACTCAAGGGTCGTATTTACTACATTTAGACAATGACAAAATACTACATTTTTGATGTTTCAGACTTGCAATCGAATATTTCTGTTGTTAGCTATTATTATGGATAGTTAACAGCAACAGCGATGGTCCACGACCCGATTTTGGCCTGTCGAACCGATGTCTAATGGACAAACAACGATTGTAATGTTTTACAAACATTAATTTTGTTCAATGGTTAAAGTTCAAATGAAATTTTGTCCTGAATTTTTTTTTGTTTAGCTTATGTATATGGAATCACTGGTGGAACACTGGTCTGACAACCGAAAAAATAATCAGTATATCTCAAAATTTGAGATGTGAGAAACACATTTATGAATTTGCTAGAATAAAGCCCCAGATGTGGCGTTGATTAGGGCGAGGGGGGTTTGTTTACATGATTCATCGTTAACGGTAAAAAGCCCCCCCCCCCCCCGCCGTGAGCGCCCTCTACAGGGAGAACAGAGAACTGACACAGCTGCATGTCGCCGGGCACCAGTTATTGATATGGGACGCCGCCAGATGAAAGGAGAAAGTTCCCCTGTCAGCAGTCCAAATACCAGCCTCACCAATCTCCATCAAGGCAAATATTTCATGGGATGCAACTCATTTTCACTGTTCCCCTTATTCCATCCCGGTATTGGATTAGTGGATACAATTAGGGCTTCAATGTAGCCTTCCGTGTTAGGGATCGGGCTCATTAAGGTCCCTCTATCAGGGATTTTTTTCAAGTGATCCACTTATTTGGTTTTACGAGGGGCAATTTTTGTCAATTCTGAGTAGTGGGCGTTGTGATCTGAGTTGCATACATTTTTAAATATTCAAACGTTGTCCACAGATCCACAATCCATGTGTAGAGTTTAATCGTGATGAGCTGCACTACCACGGCTAAGTTTGAGTGGGATTTATAACACCTGTTTCCAGTTAGACAGTTTTCATGTAGACTGTACTACTGTTTAGAATCTGTAGCTATCCACATCCACATCCATTTTTTTATTGCGTTTATTCATAGCAAAACTTTCAGGTAAATAACCTGATCTTCCAAGCATGCCAGTCTTGGTACAACTAAGGCACTACATTTATAGATATGAAAATAAACGATTACACAGAATACAAGTTACATATCATAGTATACCTTGCATTACCATAACTAGTCGTCAGTTAGGTAAAACACAGGGTTAGACACTATTATAACCTTCAATTTAATAATGTGTCTCCCCACACAGAAAGGATGCTCCGAGGGGGATATATCTTAAGCTCTACAGGTAATATTAAGGGAGATATGGGTAGATTTGTGAAAAATAGGGATGAAAATGTCTTAAACCAACTTTTTGTGTAGAATTCAGTTATCCCACTATAAATATTCCATATTGTTTGGAAAACATTCTATTTGGAATGTTAATGGAATGTTTTCCCCCCATATATTACCTAACATTAGATGATTGGTTACCATGGAAACGTCTACATTTCGAGGATTTCGTCAGAAATTGTAACCCATTTGGAAAAACATGACTTCATTATATTATCAGTCCAAACTAAAGTAGATTATCTTTTCTAGATCAAAAGTTATCTGGATAATAGCTTTTTAGGGTTTTTTGTTTATCTATGGGTAAATTTTAATTTATTTCTAAATATTTAGATAAATATTCAATATTCGGGCTTTTTGCCATTGTCAGGGAAACTGACAGTCCTGCATTCAACAGGCTGTAACTTCGTTAAAAATTATCCAAATTTGATGGGCTTGGTACCATTTGAAAGCTTAAAACATCCTCTTTAATGCTTAATTCCCGCCTGGAGCATCCTTTCTGTGTGGGGAGACACTTATGTTCTAAAGTCCTTAGAAGTTTCTAAGACAGTCTAAAGAAATACCTTCAAATGAGACCTACCATACATAGGATCTCGGCTTAGGATATGACACTATGATTTTTTTTGTACATTGCAAGGATAAAATGAAAGTGTGGAGAGCACATCAAACTCAACAAGCACAAATAGATGGACGTCTTACTATTTATCAATAGTACTGTAGACAACATGTTTTGACTGGTTGAGAGTCTTCGTCAGGATAAGTCTTCGTCAGGATTGCAAGGATAAGCACAACCTTGCCAAGCACAAAATGTAATCTGCATCTATAGGAATAGATAAAACAAAAAGTATAAAACCCGATATGGTGTAGTAAACAGTGAACCATAAAGCACCCTGCCCGGTGGTTCCTGATCGCCGCTCGGGACCGGAAACGGCCTGACCCCCGCCGACCTATCACCGGAAGGACTTCTCCAGAAGGCGCCAACTTCCGGTTAACCGGATCCCAGCCTCGGGGTCGGCGTCTTCTCCGGCCACCTCCACCGGCATCACTACCGACAATTATACCAAGGGCCACCAAGACTGCCACCACCCACAGGGGCGGATTTAGAAGGGGCGCCAGGGGTGCGCCCCCCACCCCTATTTTTGGCGAAATACTATAATTTTGTATGTAAAACTCCAGGACCAGGGGTGGCGACCAAAGAAATTTCACGCATCTTACGCCCACGATTCCAAAATTTGGATGCGTGAAATAACACCAAATTTTAGATTCGTGATATTTTTTTCGTTGGTTAAAAACACTCTAATTAAATTGCAATTTGTTTCTAATAGATAAAATGAGGTGTTTTATATAAATATTTCTACTTTATAGATGTTTTTATATGGACATTTTCCTCCATGAATCCGTCACGCATCTTTTTTGCATTTTCACGCATCATTTTTTAGATGTGTGGTCGTTCTCTGGAGCAGCTTGTGGATATGTTTAGATGCATGAAATTTCTTTGGTCGGCACTCCTGGAGGGTCCGGTGGAAATTTTACAAAAGGGCTCCCCCCTTTTGAAAATATCTGAATCCGCCCCTGACCTACCACCACCCCACCAGCTGTTGTGACTGGAGTGCATTATACACATTGTGTACGACACATAGCATACGCAGATCACTGCTGAAAACAGATCATTACAGGGATGTAACGGAGATTGTCACCTAAAACAAAACGCAAAAAGAAACAAAACAGAAGAAAGCATAACATCGCTGCAATATTATAATTATTTGATACCCTGGCAGGCAGAGACAAAACAAGCAGGTTCTGTGACCACAATTCATTGGTCAGTCTGTTACCTGTCCAGTTACAGTTACATTAGTTCATGTAAGGTTGAGACTCTTCAAGACAAAATGTTATAATAACATTGTTCTGTTGAAGTTGAGATGCTACAAAAGCATAATGTCATAATAGTCTTTATATGAAATAACTTAACCAGAATGTTATAATAACATCACAGTGCAATATCACAATGTTAGGTTCTAAAGACGTTATTGGGTGCCGTCAAAATAACATAACAAGAACCAAATAGAAGAACGTTATAATAACGTTATAATAACGTTACAATCTTGCCTTGGTACCTTCGGCAGGGCCACCACCACGGATACCACCACCCCGCTAGCGGCACCACCCGACCATCACCCAAGGCTACCACCACCCAAGGCTACCACCACCTAGGCCACCAGCACCACCACCGGTATCTTTCCCCCGTCTGCTACCAGCCCATTTTCCCTTATGGGGACGGCAGCTCAGTGGATTAGCACGAATTCATAGCCACTTCCTTTATGAATATTGCCAATTACCCCTTTGTCCCCAATCGGTTTTTCTCGTGAGAAACGCCGAGAAATAACGAGATCTGGCGAACTTGGGCAACAAGGCTTCCTAAGGGCAAATTGATGTTGTTGGTGGCCGGTAGGGGAGCTGGTGTGGCCTGATAGGGGACTGACGAGAGCTATTGACTAACTCTCAGGATAGGCTTTAAAAAGGTGCTTTAAATAGCTTTAAAAATGTATCAACTCGTCACCTTTTTGCGGGGCTTTATTTTCCTGATTAGTCCCCTGTTGGTGCCGCGTGATTCTTGGCTTTGAAATCGATTCCGCCACAAAAACAATCCAGCCGGTCGGATTATTGTATCAACATAAAAATAGGCAAGCCGCAAATTAGGTCGCTCATGTTTTTAACATGATTTTTTTTACTCCGCGTTGGTTATCTACGTTCTTCCTGGCGTTCTTCTGTTACGGCGTGGGCGGCCATTGTTGTTTTCTCTTCTCATTATCCCTCGTCCCGCCGCCTTGGTTTTCCCTCCGCATTATGTACATTATGGTGTTTTAAATATTTAAGCACACTGACAATATTTCTCGTTGATTGTGTTAGTCGTAATTGCCTCCCACCCCCACACCCCCTTCCCCCCCTGTTGGTGAAAGAAGATGCCAGCGCCAGTCCCCTGTCTTTTGTCCCCAACTCACCGACGCTACCCCGCATGCGCAGATGGATGCGTGCGCACGTAAATTGATGAAATGTCGTCTGCATTTTATGGAAACGTTCCCGGCATTCAAAGGGTAATAATCTGAGTATAAGTCCCGCCATTAAGAAGGGGTTACCCCCTCCTGGTAGTCCCACAGGGTGGGGGGTGGATAGGTAGCTCGGTGCAGGAGGTATAGATGGGAGAGAACCTCCAGGCCTTTCTCATGCCTACTACTCGGGAGCAGAGCGATGCATTTGGCAGCGCACAAGGCCCTTAGCACTGTCAATGGGATTGAATGGTATATAACAGGGGGCCGCACCAAAATCAATGACTCGCATTTGTTTCCCGGCCAAGTATCCGCTCCCTTTGGAGGCTCGGGGAAGCCCGTGGCAGGCGCTGCCAAGTGCGAGTAACAGCTCATTCCTTGGCAGGGTGTGGGGCTTCCCGCTAAACTCACCCACCTCCATCTACCCCAGTCTCTCCCTGCATGTAGGGCAGAATGTGTGGGATTAATACTTATATATTATGGTGGTAGATTTTTTAAAGCTATTAGTATTACTCCAGAAGCGCAACTGAGAAGGTGTTGTATTACAGACTGGTATGCAAGAGGTAACAAATTTTTAAAGTTTGTTTTACCTGATGAATGTCATACATATTATACAGAAACTGGTCTTCCGCACCACACAATACTAGCTGGTGGTTGAAATGATACTGATTGCAGGCGGAATCAAATAATAGCAAGGTATTATTATTACACATGTAAACCTCTAGTTGATGGACAACTATGCAGCAAAATATCAGAGTGGATATTAAGATTGGGGGCCTTCCTCTGAAGGTTTAAGAACCTGTGGGAGAATCTGCATTGCCGCTGTTTGTAGCTGTGGAAGGCCGTAACAATAAGACCAAACCTTTGTCAACGAGAGACACAGTTTGAGTAGAATATGAAGCTAGGCTTGTGCACTGGAACTTTAATTTACACACCTTCATAATTCAAGACCTGTCTCTAGGCCTTAAACATCATTAGCACGTGAATGTATCTGGACTGGTGAACTTGATGGATGTATTGGATCTCTGTGGTACCTCTGGCAACAGGTAGAAACCTTTGAATTAAACCCCTAGAAATGTGCACTCTCATCTCTCAACATACCAGCAGATTAACTCCCAGACTGTCTGTAGTAACTGCACGGTAGTACGCGCACCTCTTTTTATACGACTAACCTTTATCAGTCGACAAGAGAAGCTCCTCCCCAATCCCCCAGCTCGTCCCGACAGTACAAAGGTATAACCGTGTACCGGCCTGAACCTCTTTGAACCCCGCCTTATTGATTTTGGGACTTTCCATTTCACTCCCCAATTTAAGTGCACTCAGCGGGAACAGGTGACCCGGGTGGTGGGAGGAGTGCACTTTGAGACTTTGAATTTTTAACCGAATCATTCACAGGAGTATTCTTTTATGTAGCGGGAGGGTTTATCTGATAAAAGAGCAGTGTTAATGTATAGCATCGATTGGGATAAGTTTTCTGGGGAAAAGATAATATGTGTTTCCATGATAGAAGATCTTTTTCAGTAGAGGGCCTACCATTGAGTACATATGCATATTTTCAAAAATCTGAGACTTCCACACACACCCCCTCCCCCTTGGGAGAAAGTACACATTGGATTTGCACTAGAACGCACGCACATTTTCACAAATGTCGAACCCCCCTCCCACTTTGATGCGTCCATACTCAACCCTTTCAAGACTCCATCTCATATTTTCAAATACCCATGCCATTTATCAAAACTTGTGTAGAAAAGTAAAATAATGGTAAGATGTGATAGATAAACGGTTTTACATCTATTCAAATACACAAAAAAACAGGCAGTGATCCAAGTTATCATTAACTTAAAGGGCCTTGTTAAGGTATTTCAAAACCCCTAAAATGTATCCCTGAGGCATCTGGCGTCCTGAAAGGGTTAATAGAAGGCCGCTATTTCGAGCATGAACAATGAGATTGAAACTATGAGTTGATCATGATCGGTACACATGGCGGAAAAGACTTCGATGGAGAACAAAGATTCAGGGTTCACTGGCGAGCCTAGTTTGATAACAGGGACAAATTTTGGGGGGGAAACATAAACTTGTCAGCATCAAGCATCCTTTGGTGCATGTTTCCTACATACAATTCCAATTGACCTACTATTTTTCGTTTTGCTGTTTCCCTATCATTACAGATTTCTCTCCTCCCTTGATTTTAATCAAGAAGGATTATAACAACATTGGATGTCTTAAGACCTGGCCGGTTGATAAGAACACTGACACTGAGATAAGATTGCATCTAAACACACATACATTACATGTATATCATTCTGTATGAAGACGCCCTCTGCTCCGTGAAAACTGTCCGAGGTTGTTGAAGCAGTAGACTGCATGCATGGATCATACACATAGAATTATAACAGATACCTTATTGAAATCTTGCAGATCAATTACAGATCCAGAGATTTCACCAAAAAAAGGGAGGGGAGCGCAAATTTGAAGGGAATCTTCAGGGGCGAGAATAAAAAATATCTAAATTTGGTTAAGATGCACCTCAGGCGCCCCCTCCTCCCTAAATTCGCCCCTGCATGATTTCAATCTTGATTTGCCAATACAATATGCCTTTTTCATCAGTGTAGCGCCCCCTAGTGGATTTGTCTGAGGTTTTGGGGTATGAGGGCCAATGGAAATAGGCTTACGATACACAACACCCACTTGTCCAACAGAACAACTGCTGAGTCTGATGTAGACAACCATATTATATAAAAGACGCACCCAAACCTGAGACAAATGCCTACAGACAACCCTCACGTCCTGATCCCCACCAATCGTCCCCTCCCCTCCTCCCATCCCATAATATGTTCGGCCGATCTGGCAGTCCTTCCTGACCCCTTGTTAGGACGCTAAACCACAAATGGGCGCTATCCCACAAATATAACCTAATTGTCACTTAACATCCATGTCAGGACGCTATCATGCAAACATTCACTAAACCACAAAGCACTTTGTCAGTTAGCAGCACCCATATGCTGCTAAGCTACAATCAAGTGCTATCCAACAAGATGCTATCCTACCAATGGATGCTATCCTCCTTCAGATTTATGCTGAAAAATAGCAAACCAACTTTGAAGATTATTTCATTTGGGTTAGGAAGAGTGATGTACTGCAAACTCCTTGAGGACATAGGACTAATCTTTTCAAATTTTCAAATATATCATTTATTTAGGAAAATTAAATCACACTTTTATCATAGCAGTGGATGATAATAGATATAGATCGGTTTATTTAGAATGATAATTCACTCATATTAATTTATTCTCCCATTTGCAGGACATAAAACCTATTTTATATACCTAGTTGTTAGTTGTTGCACACAATCCTTTTTTTTCACAAATTCTATCAATATTCTTTGAAGATCATACTAAAAAGACCAAAGTTTCAGATAAAGGTTAATGTCTATCACCTCTCATATAGCGATTACTAGAAACTCTCCCCTGAATCATCCTGTCCCACTGAAAAATGCATATTTTCCATGGTTTCTCATCTCACATTTCCCTGAATAGAAAGCTAAAACATTTAGACAAAAATATATTATCTATTTTATTGAACAACAGACCTGACACCCCCTTTCAATCCTACAGAAAAGGTAACTTTGCTGTATAATAAATACATATAACCAACTGAGAAGAGAGTACGAGGGCGGTTATCACCCCGAGCCGGGACCCCGATATCAGCCTGAGACCAGGACCCGAAGGGCCGGCCGAGGGCTGATATCGGGGTCTCGGCGAGGGGTGATAACTGCCCGAGTACTCCCTTCGAGGTTGGTTATGGATTTATTATACCTTTTCTGTTAGATCTGAGCTCCCAAGGAAGGGTGCGCAGCAATCAGTGATGGTGGGACTGTGATGTTGCACATTTTTTCATATAACTCTTTTGATATCCATCAAATCCACAAACAGTAAGCAGTAAAAAGTAGCTAGGAACGTTGTGCAGATAATGCATATGTTAGATTTTGTATTTCATAATGATTTCATTTTTTCATGAATTTTCAAAAAATAAAAAGTTTCTGTATCACACTGCAGTGTGATACAAGGCTGGTTATCACCCAGGTTTGTATCGCCCTGTGTTAAACTCTTAACTACTAAACTTGTATCACACTAAGGTATAATAATTTAATATAGCTTTGTGCAAAGATGCTATCCCACAAATATTTGTGACTTAGCAGATGTGTTTATAGCTTAGCAGCTTGTGGTGATGCTAAGTCACAAAAGGATGCTAAGCTACAAATATTTATGACTTAGTGTTTATTTTTGGAAAGATGCTATCCTTAAAATATTTTTGGTTTAGCATTTGTTTGTAGTTTAGCATCCTGTGGCGATGCTATCCTGCAAAAAGCCACTAAACCACAAACATTTGTTGGATAGCATCTGTTTGTAGGATAGCGTCCTAACACCCTTCCGGTGGAGAGTTCCCCGGCGGAGGGGGGAAAGCGGCGGTGTGCTGGTGCCGGCAGGTGGGAGGGGGTGATGAATAGAGGCCTGCTCCCTACCAGGTCCGCGCGGGGTGCTCTCTCGGAGGTCGGCGTTATTTAACCCGGCTACAGGAGGAGGGGGCAGATCGGGTTTATTGGGTTAGGCCCGCCGCCACGGCAACCTGTTGGTGCATTGTGGTAACGCCATAGCGCACCTAGTTCCCGCTTCCAGGCAATTAGTTAGGTAGTGTAATATTCATCTTATAGAACAACAAGTTTCTATCATGAAACATAAATGTCTCTTTCTTAATCTGATCTATTTTATCACACAATTCCTTTATTATGAGGTGCTATCGGATTATATTCTAATTCTTTTTTCTCCTTCTTTTTTCATTTCTTGTTGTTTCATTTGATTTGGAACGACAATAAGGTCATTGTTTCCAGGCAATGCTGAAGCCACAGGAAACTGCACTTAGCAATGGTAAGATTGGTATGACCAACGAGTATAGACAGATTTGACATGGCATTCCTCGGAGAAGTGAGAACCTTTTGGTGCATTGTGGTACTGCCATAACGCACCTAGTTCCCGCTTCCAGGGAATTAGTTTCGTACTGTTTCCAGTTTAAAGAACAATAAGCTTTAAGTATGAATCGTATGAAAATGCATCCCAATTTATTTCATGCTTGCAGACATACCTTGGTCAGGGAAGTCCTTAGCAATAGTCCTGCTTGGTCAATCCATAGACATACATAACTTATGTATCTCTATGTTTAATCATACAAGATTGTAACTCAGGCCAGAGGGTAACAGATCTAATTAGAGATAATGACTGACCGATCAGAGCCTGGTAGAACGGTCCTCCTTGGGGTTGCTATAAGACTATAGCGAGGGATTCCCCCTACCGCGTCCATGAAAATTGTTTTATTTTATTGTAGGGACTTACTATTATATTGTATTGTATTCTAATCTAATCTCATGTTTCTCTTGTTTGATTTCATTTGGAAAAACAATAAGGTCACTGATTCCAGGCAATGCTGAAACCTAAGGCAACTGCACTTAGCAATAATAAGATTGGTGGGACATTCCTCGGAGAAGTATTTAGATGGCCATGGGGCCGTTTAATAAATACAACCGCGCAAGGGAAATCAGGGGTGACTCAATCGCTTAATTTATTACATTTCTTATTTGTATTACATGAAAAAGGAGGGTGGGGTTCAAGAGAACATGGAAAAATGCGTACGTTATCAAAGATGGTCCCTTATCTAAAATACTATATATGTAGCTCCCCAGTGCTGACCTACAACCACTGAAAAAACAGACACAGCCATGGGACTGTAGTGGTGTAAACAAGCCAAACGTTGGTTATGCAACGGCGGATGCCATTTTCAATATGGTCGTCCAGGGACCAATGGGGGGGGGGGGGGGTGGTTACCATTCCAGATCCCCCCCCCCCCAACCTCCTTCTCCCTCCCCCCTCCCCCCTCCCCCCATCCCCTGCTCCTCTCATCCCGTGCACGGCGCATGTGTCAGACACAATGACGCCGTTCATGAAGAATGCACAAATTCCTCCCGAAGACGAGGCTGGGGTCGGACAGTCATTTCCATGACAACAGGCTCTGACAATACCTCCCCCCTACACCCATTCTCTCCCTTCCCTTTCTCTCTCCACCCCACCCCTTTCTCTTTTCTTTCCGAGATGATGCCTTCCCCACCCCCGCACCGCTGAGGAGACGACGTCCCAACCCCAGGGGTGGGCAGAAGGTTGGGGGGTACTTACTCTCCCAATGATCATGTATAACCGCCATTAGACTGCTGTTCTTCCAAGTTACAGATGAGCTTCCATGTATAAGTTGATGCTCGTCTACTGTGAGATCACTTTCTAGAGATTGAATATTGCTCCTAGTACCTCATATGTTTCAAAACTACAGAGTTCATAGAATTTTATCATTTTTTAATATTATCATACTTGTCAACATAGGAGGAAAGAGTTCATTTCTATTACATGTGGATTTGTCATATTTTGGAACTCAAGTGCTGAAGGGACTTGTTCAATGCAATGTGGTATTGCTGGCGATCAGAAATAGAATTTTATCTTTTTCATTTATAGTTGCATGCTTTTACTCCTACCTGGTACGATGTTGTTGCGGTTTTAGGAGTGGATAAAGAGGGGGGAATACCTAGCTAAATGCAAGGTGTTTTAGGAATAAAGTTCTCCTGACCAACTCTATTAGAATTCTATCAGTGTATCTATCCTTAAAGCCTTGTCCCCACTTGGGCGATTAGATTTGCTTGGTCGTCGGGCAACTAAAGTAGTTAGTAGCCCAGCGACCAACTTCACACTGGCGCCGTTATGTCTGTCGACCAAACCTTTATGCCGCGTCCCCACTTGGGACGATTAAGAAATAAGTAAGTCGTCGGGCGACTAACTAAGTCGCTGGTGGAAAAAAAAGTTAATCGCCACGTTGGGACGCTCTTGTAGTTAGTCGGCGGACGACGAGACAAGACTTTAGTTAGTCGCCCGACGATTAACTATTCTCTGGCGGGTATAGAAAAATATTAAACATGTCAAATATTTTGCTCTAAACCCTGGGCGACTAGTGATTTAGTCGGGAGTTGATCGCCGTGCTACTAACCACCTTAGTCGGCCGACGACCAACGAAATTTAATCGGCCAAGTGGGGACCAGGCATAAGTCGCCGTGGTTTTCTAGCAAAATATTTGACATGTTAATGCCGGGTCCCCACTTTGGCGACCAAATTCGTGAAGTCGTCGGGCGACCAAGGTACTTAGTAGCCCGGCAATTAACTCCACACTGGCGCCGATATGTCTGGCGACTAAACCACTAGTCGCCGTGGTTTTCTAGCAAAATATTTGACATGTTTAATATTGATCTATAGCCACGGGCGACTAGTTAGTCGTCGGGCGACGTACTAAAGTGTCCTCTAGTCGTCCGGCGATTAACTACAAGAGCGTCCCAACGTGGTGATTAACTTTTTTTCCCACCGGCAACTTAGTTAGTCGCCCGACGACGTACCTTTTCCTGAATCGTCCGGCGACTAACGTTAGTTGCCGTCGTTGGTCGCCCAAGTGGGGACGCGGCATTAATATCTTCCTATGGCCACAGGTAATTAGTTGGTCGTCCGGCGACGTACTAAAGTATCCTCTCGTTGCCCGGCGACTAACTGCAAGAGCGTCCCAACGTGGCGATTAATCTTTTTAGTAGCCCGACAACTAGTTAGTCGCCCGACGACATACTAAATTCTTAATCGTCGGGCGACTAACGTTAGTCGGCGTCCTTGGTCGCCAAAGTGGGGACGCGGCAGTTTTCCGCCTGAGTATACCCCCTCCCCTCCCAGCCCGTCCGCTCCCCTCCGTCGGCGGCGGCGGGCGTGGTGGCTCCGACTTAATAATGGAGGTCGTTACGGAATCCTTAAGTGTTTTCCTAAACGCGGCCTGCCTTCATTGGGGGGCTGGTAATGAGGTGGTTCAGAAAAATACGGGGCTCCCCACCCACTCTGCCGCCACGGCCACCTCATGAGTGGTTCAATGATAGGGAGGAGTAAATAGACTCGGTGCAGATTTGGATCCCCCATAAGCCCATGTGCAGGTTTCCCGGCCTCTGGGGATCGCCTAACCTTTATTCAAATACATTAATTTTCACGGAATTTATAATTATTTTATACTTTCACATTGAAACAGACAATGACTCAACTGCTGAGTTATGAAGAGATGTGCATAAGACGTTCCAGGTTGCCTTTCCAAGAGAGGATTAATGTTGTTATTGTCAGACACAATAGGACTGCCTGTCAAAATAACATGACGTGAAAATAAGCCGGTCTTTTTGTCACACCACGTTGCAGCCGTCACCCATGGGAATGGTTTTTAATGAAGGCATTGTGCGTTTTTTTAATGAAGTCCCATCTTTTGCATTTCTTCTTACTCATCTTTTTCTGCATAGCAGGTCATTCGTTAGATAGAAGGTGGCGGTAGTTTAAGCCCCACAAAGGCTAGGGCACCCCGCATCCCTCCCCTCTGGGTTTTTTAAAAGCGTTTTTAACTTTGAGTATTCATTTGGCTTTACGAAAAAAAAGAATATCACGGTCGCCGCTTCACCAATAACATCTGCAATTTAGATTATTCGGTTTATATCGGCTCAAATTACACATGCTGTTCTGTTGACACAGGTTTTTATTTGTCACCGACTAAAGGTGTAATAGAAATACACGTACATTTGTATATTCGCATACACTCAAGGTTCTAAGCGTATTTAATTCCTTATACTGAACACTTTTTTGTAAAAACTTATGAACATTTTATAGCTCAACAACAATACCGTTTCTGTGACTGCACCACATAGTTTTGTCTCAAGGCAGTCAGCTATGTATGCCAATGTATTGACTGTGACTTTTACACATTCCACAAGATAAACAAAACCGAACATTTGTGGTAAAATAAGGAAATTAGTGTTATTAGGTGTTGTAATGTGTGTTGCGTGTAAATCGTTTAAGCTCTGAAAGTATATTCGCAAGATTGATATGAAATAGTCCTATAGTGCTTTTGGTCAAGCACTTTTGGTAATTTTCCTGACATAGGAAGGTAAAGCCTTAATACGCCAGCAGACCATGTTCACCAAGTCTGAATTCTCCCATTTTATTCTATAGTCACGCAGCCCAGGGGTGGATACAGGATTTTGAAAGGGCGGGGGTGGGGGTATCCAAATATAGGATATGTACTAAAATGATGTGCATTCACACACGTGAGCGCAATGGTTTTTTCTCTTTGGCAAGTTTGAGTCCCCAACAACAACAAAAAAAGAAAGAAAAAAAAAAGGGGGGGGGGGGTGGGGGGTGGTCAGGACCCCCTCAGGCCTTGATCCGCCCCTGCAGCCCATACGTGTGGATTAATTTACCTTTCGACCTACTCTTACCACAGCCCCAGCCTTAACTAAGGGTCATTTCCTCCATTATCGTCCACCCTGAACGTCATAATTATGTCTCCAGCATAGAGATGGGCAACTATGTGAGGGTATCCCCATGACAATACCGCCCATCAGGGTCCCGATTCAGCCAATCACAGGAGCAGGATCTACATTGTCTCTGACCGGAACTAGTTTCTGAACCCATTCTAAAAAAACATTATTTTGTCCAATTGCTGATAATAACAATAGATCTTGGAAATTCAAATAAATACTGATAAGCCTTAATAATAGATTGGAGGCGGGTGAAAATATCATCTTACCCAATCTAGAAACGTTGGAGCCAGAATACATTCTAAAATAGGGTGGTTGAATCTGCATAGTCGGTATACGACTGGGTCCGAATTCCCCTCCTCATCTGCATACCTAGCACGTCCTCCTTTCCTCTTCCTGCCCGTCAGCTGCGGGGGCGCCACCGGTCGTCAAAACAATGAACCATTGTTTCTGGACAGGAAGTGCGGAGCGCGCATGCTCAGATGATCAATGCGCAGGCGCGGTATTTGCATGGACGCCGGCGGAGTGGGCTAATTAGTTTGGGGGAGGCCCATTTTTAATTCCCTAATTGTCTCGCAGTGATAATTATCTACCCCTCCGCAGCCGGTCCGCCGTCCCCCCCTCCCTGCTCCCCGCCTTCCCTCTGGGCCGAGGATGCGCGCGCAAACAGGAAGTCTTTTGAAGTGCAAGACGCGGCCTCGTTCTGGGAATGGTAATTCCGCAGAAAACGCCGCCTGACAGACTTCCGGTGTGTCCGGCGGTAGAGATAAAACACCCCCTTCCCCACCCACATACCCCCCTACCCCCCTATACACCCCTACCCCTACAGCGCCACCAAACGAGTACCGACTGAACTAGTCGCCCGACAGAGTCTGTCAACGCCAGGTACCAGTTCTGATCACGGGGGGCCCAGCGAATGAGCCTGCGGGGCCCAGCAGAAAGCGCGGGAAAATGGCAGACGACAATTTGTCGGGAGAAGCCGCTGTACAGACGTCATCAAGGATTAATTAGATCTGGTGGGGCCGAGACGAGCCTCACTTTGAAGTCGGACGTCGCGCGGCAAATTGCGCTCATTCTCCGCCTTACCTAGCCCCATTTGTCGGAGAGATTGTGGGCTATTGACTGTAAATAGTCCATACCGTGTAGGGATATATATATATATATATATATATATATATATATATATATATATATATATATATAGCCGCTTCACTACTCAAAAAGTTAGGCTTTCTGCCATATATATGATATATGTATTGTCCTAATTAGTACCTAATTACTAAATAGAAAAACAATAATTATTAGCTCCATTAGAAACAATATATGAATTTGCATTAAAGGGATGTCAGAATTGATCATTCAGGAAACATTGTTGAGTATATCTAGTGGTATGAACTGCCCATAATAGATTGGCGTAGTGATACATACTTAATCCTCAGTGCAGGGAAATCTTCCAATGCAATAGTAGGAAACGTCCGTGCTCCGGAGACTTAGAGGGGTGTTGCTGTGGTAAACACTCATTTCACCAATTACTAAAGGGCATTCTCCTTAGTGTGTTTTTTTCTGTGGTGCACAATAAGTGCCTAGCCAGTTTCACACCAACAAATGAATGTTTTGTGTCCCCAATATTGTGGCCTACCTTGAAGACATTCCACAACATTTGTGACACCAGCGTTGGAATATTCTACAATAGAATGACATAAGTAGTATAGAAAGATGAGGATATTGTGTTTGTAGTTAACAAGAGTCGCATACGTAGCCGGTCCTATAATAATTGGCCAAATTATCCCTACGATGTACAGTGTGCTTCTGGGTCAGGGGGTGCGTCTAGGCATCACAGAGTGCGGGGGCCCTGGGGTATTTGAATGTAAAGTTGACAGGGACAGATTTTATCAATCTTAATGAACCTCGCCCCTAGAATCCCTTATATATGTCATTACATAATGTGTATACATATGTAGTAACTGGATGCATTATGATTAGATACAACTTCTGATCTAATGTCTGAAATTTGTGCTGGTTCCCCCAGGTTCACGCTGCACTGGTTACCATCCTGTGAACTGCAGCTTACTTCCCATCGTCGGGTACAGGTTACATGTACCCTCAGAGTATAGATCTACCACCACCACCACACCCGACCCACTCACGTACTCACTTCCGGTGCGCATGCGCAGCTATCATCGACCTCCCCCGGAGAAGGCGCCACCTGGTGGGGTCTGACGGCCGCGCATGCGCACAGACTACCCCGGTGGGTGCGGTTTTTACCCTCGGAAACCCCCCTGTTGTCCACGATGTGGTGTCCCCAGCAGCCCCCAACCTGCAATCTTTACTACCTCTCATCTGTCACATTTCTCCCCTACTGTCTCCTATGCTTGCTAGATATATTTTGTTCCTATTTTCAAACGGAACATCTGAGAAAAAGTCATCGATATTGCTGCATACATGAACAATTATGTCTTCTTCCTACAATAAAAAGGGACAGTGTATAAGCAACGTCGCTTATACAAGAGCTAGTGGATAGACGACATCGCCTTTATAAGACGTACTATGTAAGCAACAAGGTTCAAAGTTATCTTTTTTCATAATGTGAAAAGTTGTGTGCAAAATAATCTAAGTAGTATATTAACTCAGTATGACATCAATCAAACCATCTCTAGATTCCCATTTCCATATACTACTAACATATCGCTTTTATAATGGAATCAACCCAGGCGACAATATCATCTATGCTGTGAAAAGGATCTGGGCGACGTTGCCTAAATAAGGTAAACGACGTAGGCCAAGAAAAAGTTAAACCATCTGAAGATTCCCATTTCCATATGCTACTAACTTGTCGCCTGTATAGTAGAATCAATCCAGGCGACCTTGTCGCCTAAATAGGAAGGCATGTGTAGGCGACGTCGCGCTTATAGGCATTGCCCTTGCTCTCCCATTGGTCATATGTAAATCATTGTGCAGATAGCGTTACCCGGGATATCTCAATTATATGATATGTGCAAAGTTATAATACTTTTATGACTGAGGCTGCTGTTAACTTTATCAATACTATCACTCAATACTGTACGAAAGGATTGACACTGAAAAGAGTGGTGGAGGGAGAGGGAGGTTAGTCAAGTGTTAAGGATATGGGAACGTCCGATGTTTATTGTTGTACTAGAACTACTGTTGACATAAAGCATTAATCTAGAAATGATTTTTCCTTGTAGGCATTTGTTAAGGATATATCTAAGTTGCAATGATGCACCCATGGAGGGAAGGGGGACGTTTGGGGCGGGGGCAGACACAGATCTGGTGGAGAATGCCAAATTAATTAATAAAAGTCCCCTCAAGGAATTGATGAAAACAGACTCCGGAGGCGCTTGGTCCAAGTATTCATTGGGTTGGTGGCAGATTAGCCCTGGAGTACCTGGAGCCGAGTATCAGTAGGATTAAGGACTCTATAATCCCCTAAAGGCATTAGGGATAACAGGCTATCTGTTCACGGGGAGTTTGAGGCTTGAGAGGCCAATTAGGTGCTGGAGGTATGGCCGACTTTACTACT
This sequence comes from Lepidonotus clava, assembly GCA_936440205.1. NCBI lineage: Eukaryota > Metazoa > Annelida > Polychaeta > Phyllodocida > Polynoidae > Lepidonotus > Lepidonotus clava. The sequence continues at coordinate 34,290,476 of OW387144.1, read as the reverse complement.
TATCTTTACTACACAGGCTTCATTCTCAGACAGGGCTGGCCAACGTTATCGCCGACCGAGGCCGCACAAGACCTAATGGGAGAATCATTTTTACCTTCAAGTTGAATTTACCAACTTTTTATAGCTACTTTAGCCTCCCTTAAAGATTGATAGCATACAAAATAAAACCCTGCTAAAATTGAAATGCATCGTACATGACTTTAATTGATGTTATCACGGCTTCAATTATTAGCTTTAGTAAATTGGTTTGAAGTGAACTCATTCATAAGATTGAAGCACTACAACTCATAAGATTGAAGCACTACAACAACACAGAAATTGATGACGTCAAAGCAGCCGGTGCACTTAGTGTCTCCGTCACCACTTTCTGCGTCGATTCCCCCCGACCGGCTCAGTCGTACCCACACCTCCCTGGTTCATTCCATAACACCTCGCCCTCAATGGATCCGCTCGTTCATAGCCTTCTGGAGGGAGATTGTCTGAGTCAGGCTCCAATCAATCATCACCACAGGTCCCCCTTTGTGGGGCCCCACGCCGGATGTAGCTCCTGGCGTCTCTCTACGCATGCGCGCGTTATGCGGGAAGTGGATATGACCCTGGGCGTCACCCTATAACCAGGTGGGGGGTTTACACTGATAGATGGACGGGTGGAGAGGGAGCGTAGAAAGGCTGTATTGTTACCTTTGTTCAAATATATCTAAATATAGGGCCTAAATATAAGATATAGATATTTAGAGAGGTTAAATATGGATATACACGATATCATAAAGTGCACCTTGAAGTCGAAATGTTTTTTAAAAGATTTCTATTAGTAATAAGCATCAAGGTTTTCCTTGGTTTTCAGAGTTATTTCACATATAAATGTGAAAAATATATACAGGATCACATTCATTCGATTAATTCTTTACTCTATGGCTAATTTCATCCAAATTTCAAGTATATTAGATTCAGTTTATGACAATGACAATATCTAAACTAGGTCCTTGTCAATCACTATCAAGTACATTGTACACATCATAATTCAAGGTGCCTATGCTTCCTACATTTACATATGGATTATACATATATAATATTAAGGTAATTCAGGTTTATATAATGGACAATATCAATAACATGTAAGTGGTAGATTTTAAGGTTCGCCCTTAGCTTTTCTCTCCCCCAGGAAACCTTATTTTCAAATCAAATGTTAGAAAGGCAAATTACAGGGAATCATATAGGCGCACCTCTATCTTTCCGATTGCCGACACCGATCTACACTAATAAATCTATTTTTGTATAGACAACGGCACCTATCTATATAAATAGAGACCGGGGAGAGTTTGAAGCATTGGTTAATTTGAAAAGAACGTGTGTAATTGGGATGGGGGTCAGTTAGTGCACTATGGCTGATACTACCCACATCAAACAGACAGTACTTAAAGGACATCAAGGCTGATAAGTGACATGGTCGTTTAAGATGAAAAACGTGTATTAAACTGAAAAAAACCTAGATATATCGTTCCAGATGATCTGCACGAATCACTGCCTTCTGTTTCTCCCTGATTCTATCTTTACCTATTTTTTTTTTATTTATCAAACCATACTCACATACATCTTCCGTATCTTCCGTATAGGTGGTTATAATGACTAGACAAAAAAGTATGTATATATACAGAAACAGGTTTAAATAGTTAAGTTATTATCAATTTTTAAACCTTATACAAATGGTGTATATCATCAAGTACAGTCTGTAACTATGCTGTGAACTGATTCCCGTATGCACATTTCCCTTATTCCCATGGTCAGGTGCCGTTTATGGGTACTACTCGTAATTTACGTGACATGAGAATCGAGAATGTTTCCCAATTCCCAAACTTTAAGAATACTCGTGCTTATATATATATATATATATATATATATATATATATATATATATATATATATATATATATATATAAGTGGAATCTTTAGCATCTGTGTTCATTTTCACCACAAATATTACATCTTATAGTATACATCACGAAACCTATCCGTCTCATTCTGATGTAAGCTGTGATAAATGAATACCTATTGCAGGGTAAACGTCATGAGCTGAATCACGTTGGAGCATTATTTTCCCACAATTTAATTGAATTTATCAATATGCATATCCATACAACTAAGAACCTATGAACCACTTCTGCTCAGGTATCTGCACAAATCGCCCTTCACCAGCTTAAGGATGTGTTTAATTTCTGCCCGGTCCGACCAATTAAACGTCATCTACGTTGAAAAAAACCCTCCAAAATATCCTTCCTGTAAAATTTTCTCCTCGATGTGGAGCTTTGCAGACAGACCTGTCGTTAATATAATGCTCTCTGGCCAAACGGTCACTTTATGGGACCCCCCCCCCCCTACCCCTACCACCCCCCTGACCCCTCTCCCCCCGGCCGCCTGGAGGACCTCCGGGCATTTCCTCCAGCACGGCACTACTCTCCACCAATGGGGAGCGCCCGCTGTTCACTGGTTACCATCCTGATATAAGACACGCTGCGTTTGCTACTGCAGCCCGCCGAGAACCAGCAGGCCTCCGAGGCGCCCCCTGGGGGGAGAAGTGGGCGTTAATTTGACTAGGCCGGGTTTATATTATAACCGCCCCCCCCCCCCGCCCACACACCCCACCCCTTACCCTGGATGAAGGGCGATACTCAATTTGGAGATGGTTGGCTATCTGGATATTGCCAGATTATTAAGACATAGGAGGTGAATAATGAGTTGAGATAAGCACTGTGTTATACGCCATGCCCATACTGAGAGGTGTGGGGTCCTGATTGGGGACAGGGCGTAATGATGTGGGTGTGGGAATTCTCCCTGCCACCTATAGGTGTTTTACAATATTTTGAACACCTGCAGGCTAATTTTGACTGATTTTGTCGACGAAACCATTGATACATCTCTAGAAAATAATTAGATAATTGTTATAATATTACATTATCCATCGATAGCTAATGAATTTTCAAACAACTTAGAAAACATTAGATATTTATGTATACAAATCAAAAAATGATGATGACTAGTTTTTCACCATATTTAAGAAAACATTATGAAGTAATAAATGAAAATTACTAAATCTGTGTGATTTGTTGACATATTACCCAGCATGCGATCTGATCTAGGATAACCTGCAGATAAAACTTCAGACATTGGCTATCCGTGGTCGGGAGAATTGAAATGGCCCCTGTGATTATTTAGCCCAACAGCCAAGTACTTAATAATGCGCAATGTTATTGCATTTCCAATCTCAGAAATTGTAATTGCAATACATGTTTAAATGTAGGTTTGTTATTCCATAAACATACCTTCTGCAGGAAATGAACAAGTAATACATTGATGAGGCAAGGATGTAGTGCCGCAGAGGGCTCTAAAAACGTCGCAAAGTGTCACAGAACGTTATCAAAACGTCGCAGAACGTGACCGTTACATTGCACTTGGCTGGGATAACATTATAATGTAGACCATTGATGTCAAGATGTGAAGAGATATGAACATCACATTGCATGACTTAAGATTGCATCTAAATTAAGAAGCGTGCAACGTAATGAATTCGATCTTTATTTTCAAAGATATGTTAATTCTAATAATCCCCACAATGCGAGCTCCGGTGGCCGGACCTTCCAAACAGCCGGCTTAGTCACAGGTGCTGCAGTCCACCTTAATGCACTTTTTGGACGCCAAAGAACGTGTAATAATAGGATTATTTTCATGAAAACGCGCACACAAGGAGCTGCCCAGGCCAAATTTAATTTAGATCAAACATGAAACAGAAATTGATTAGCCCTTATTACATTTCCTAATCTCAACTGTTAATCTGAGATAGAGATCTTCAAAGAAAAGGAGGAATAATGGAATTTTCTGCTGCTTAGAGCCTGCGCCAGGTTTTGTTTGCTTTTCAAAGTTGTGCCTTTATTGTTTCGGTTTCTAAAGGCTCTGGCTTTGCAAAATCATCAGATGCGGAAAGAGTCGTCGAATTTCACCGAGACATGCATTAGCGAGGTCCTTTATCATAGCTTCCGGCCTAATACGGCGCTGTCCTGTTTTCTACATTGACAAACTTTCAGTATTCCTCATTCATTGAATTCTAAACAGTTAGTAATAGGAATCTTATTGAATTACTTATAGAATTGAACAACAATGAATACACATTGTCCCTTTCACCCAGTATCCCTGTATATTGTGAATCATGTTGCAAAATGATAAGGAGTGAATGATTAATTTGAGATGGTCTATATTTGTGAAAGGCTTGCACTGCCTCAAGTTCTGGCAAGATAATAAAATTCTCCCTACCACGGATTGCTATTTTACAGTATTTTAAAGATCTGCAGACTAATTTTGACTGATTTAGTCCACAAAATCTATGGCAAAACTATAGAAAATAAGCAAATAGTTCCTATAAATCGATATACAATGAATGAATTGGAATCACCTCAGGAAATATAAATGTACATGGATACTAATTTAAAAGATAATCATGGCTAGATTTTCAGAATGTTAATATACAAATAATGATACAATTTATGAAAATTCCTATACTAAAGCTATGGGTTTTGTCGACATATTACCCAGCATGCATCCTGTTTTAGGCTAACCGGCAGGCAAAATTCACAAAACTAGCTATCCGTTGTTGGGAAAATTGTTGCGTGGAAATATCCAGAGGTATGTCTTAGCCTGGCTTTTAGGGTGACGATATTGTGTTGGTATTCAGCGGAGGGTTCGGCTCCTGCCCCCCAAAGGGCTCTTCAGTGGACACAGGGCAGTGCCGACACGAACCGGAAGTCGGGTGGCGTTCGGCCTGACTTCTGGGGGTGGACGCATTCATCACTAAGGGACGCTGGAAAACGACCGGAAGTAGTTTTAATGGCCGAATAAAGGGCCGTAATGCTATCTCCAAGGAGGAGAGTTCTCGGTCCACCTTTGCCGGGTCCATTCCTCCTCTCTCCGTCCTCCTAATCTGGTCCTCTCTACTCAAAGAACCCCTTTTATCGCCCAGGTCCTCGGGTAGCCGCTAGGTGGAGTGGGACCCCGTGGGAGGCCGGCGGGGACCCGGTAGCTGGGATTAATCATGGGCACGCATGCGTGGACGCGGTGGCTGGTGTGTTTTTCCCGGCGGCCACCAGGGGAGGGTTTGATCAAGTATGCATGACTGCCGAGGGCAAAGATGGCAAATCATGGCTGAGATAGCGATCTACCCGAACCCCCAGCCAAGCACGCCCACCGTCCCTCCTGTGGATTCCTCCCCCTCTCCACCCACTCCCCTCCTACCCCATTCTCTCCCGCAGCTTCCCTTTCAAACAACATACCCATACGACAAACCCCAAGCGAGCCATGCCAGAATGCTCCCCACCCCTCCCCGGCGCGACCTCCCAAAGCGTGCGGCGACACTAGCGCCACTCTCGGTGGAGTGGAGAACCCGGCGATAAGGATTTCATTAGTAGTAGCATCAAAGTGGGCCTAGCTGCGGGCCGCCATCATTAGCCCCACACCAGCACCAGGCACCCGGAGAGAGAGGGTAGTAGCCGCCTCAAAGGGAAAAGATTATTAAATACGCGGCTGATTCAAACCGTTTTTTGGGGGGCGGAGGAGCCTTAAGAAATGACCCGTGTTTTGTAGGGACTGTTTAAACAGGGGACGGTTAAAAAGGGGCAGGATTATCGGCAAAACGGAGCGGGCAAAACAGGAAAGGACCACTCGGAGGGCCGGGAAAAAGCGGCTACAGGCCGGGGGATGAGCAGTCCCATGCCTCATTTCTTGGCGTGATTAAGTCTTAAGTCTTTAAGGAACATATGGAACAGGAAGATAATTCAAGCCCGTGAAAGCTGGGCAAAGAAAGCTTATTGCAAATTGCTAAGTGGCTAAAACGGCCCGCGTGTTTTACCGCGTAAGAGATTACACTCGTTTAACAATTAAGTCCTCAAATCTTTTCTTCTCAATCTGAAAAACTAACATAAAAGAACCAGGCTTTGTGAGTCTCATCTTTCTGACGATGTGTCAGATTTTCCTCTCCCTGGTGTAAAAAGATAGAGTTGATCTGTGAGTGTGATATAGCCGACAGTGTGGGGTGATTTGGGGCTGTACCAGAGGATCCCCCTCTCTAGGCCCAGGCCTGGGCCGACCCTGGGACCGTTTACTACGACCTAGAATAGCAGAAATTACTCACAGACAGCTAGACATATGAGTTTAACCTAGAAAGCCTGCTAAACGTTACCCTATGCCCTCAAGGATCGTGGGAAAGAGCCCGGAGAGTGTGTGTACAGGCTGGCACAGGCCGGAAACACATCCATGTCAGCTTTTTATTTTCATTTTTGCCTGCTTTTCATGCCATGCTTCTAGAGAAAAATACTGTATGTCTGACTATTTGCCTCCCCCCTAACCATGTGTTCTCATCAATCCTGCACTTTTTCACCCTAAATTATCATGATTGTGGGAGACTAGATGTCTGAGGGTATGCTGAGTCAGGGAGATCATGTTGTAAGAGTTAACGGTTGTAGCTATATAAAACCTACAGCCTTCTTCTACTACACACAGACTCTTCTAGACCAACCCTCAGCTCTTACTATTTGCTCCTAGATACATCATAATTAGCAGTGCAAGGGCGGATCCAGGGGCTTTAGTCTTTAGCCTTATGTACAGACCCCCCCCCCCCCCCCTCTTCTAGAATGCTGTATCCGCCCCTGAAGTGATTAAACTGTATCAAACTCAACTTCCAAATTTGTGTTGGACCTGTATACTATTTATTAACGAAATAGTGTGTACTTTTATCAACATGTTTTGGTTCTTTCCAACCTTCATCGGGGTTTCAAGTTAATCTTGTTTTCTTTTTTACTGGGCTTGGGGAATTTACAGCTTTTTGTGTTCATATATAAATGCAGATTTCAGAAGAATTTGTATTTACGTTGAGTGGTGACACCTTTAGTGCCCTTGACATGACCTTTGGTTGACCCGTGACCTTGGGCCCCCTACAACAAAGTAAATCAATTAGAGGGCGTCTGTGACACGTGACCCAGGGGTATTACGTGGTCTCCGAGACCTCTGATTGGTTGGTTTAATGGACCCCTCAGAACCTTAGGCAAACTGACACAGGAACTCACTAACGGCAGTGGACTATTTATCAGGAGGGACCATCGGGCCATTCAGTGGGGTGATTAGTTTGTAGATGTGTGAATAAAGAGTGACTCCTATTTACATTGCGAACAGAAGTGTCTACCCCTGTTTCCAAATACACTCTATTCTAACAGTTACTTCAACGGTGTTACACCGACTTAGAACCGACTTAGAACCTGAAAAAGGTGGCTAAATGAATAATAAATGAATGAGTTTTACAGTTTTATGAACCAAACATAATTTTTTTCAGTAAATAAAATATAGCAGAATGGTAAAGTTTGATGAAGTAGCTTCTACTTCATCATGATGGAAACTTCTCGCTAAGAAAATGTTTAATTTGTAAATCTTGTAGACACTGCAAGCGAATGACTTTAGGCTTATGAAAGATCATATAACCTTAACATTCGATGTACAATATGTCAAGCCAAAGGCTAATTGCTATCTGAAAGGTTGATGTCTCCTTTTTATTTTACATTTTGTTTCACCATCCCTCGCTCTCTATCGCTTGTCTCTGTTATGTCTATTGTTTGCTATGAAGAATACATTGGGAGGCTTATTATATTTTCACAATATCATCATGGTGCTGGTTCATGACTGCAATCCTATATGTCAGTCGAACTTGCACAATGGCCACTAAGATTTATGGAACGACTTTCATCTTATGTTCACACTTCTCAAAACAGATCATTCTCGAGTAGCTTTCAAATTGGGCCTTAAATGTGGGAGTGTCATGATGCGGTGTAAACGATAGTCTATTTGCCAAAGCCCATTTTTGGGCTTAACCTTGACATGGCGTCCATTCAATGTTTTATAATTGATTTTTTATCTCTTGAATCTTCTGATTTCAAATCTGCCGGTGCCAAGCTTAAATCTTTGGGCAACTTGAGTTATTCAAGTTTTAAGAAGATAAGTTGAAAAATACAATCTAAATCATGTATTTTTTATGAAAGGTTAGGCAGATTTGAAATCAGAAGATTCAGGAGAGAAAGAATCAATCAGAAAACGATGTATGGACGCCAAGTCAAGCTATAACTCTCTGGCCAATAGACTAAGACTAGTCTGGAGGTTTCCGATGGTGAAGTCTGAGCCACTGGGGATGATTCTCAGGTCCAGATGGGGCAGTCAGCAGATTGAGCACTCTCAGTCTCACGGCCATTCGCCACCAAGGAGATTGCAACAGTCCCACAGGAGGTTCTGGTGAAGATCAGGCGCAAAGTAATTACATGTACTTAAAATTATAAATGCACCGATCTGACACTTTCATTTAATAAGTTCAGTCTTCCTGCTGGTTTCAGATGAAACCTGTGATTTCCCTGATGATGTGTATCAATATCATCCGGTATAATTAGTTATGATATACTTGTTATTTTGGCTGCGGTTTAGGTATAAATGTGAAGTAAGGTTTAGGACCCTGGATCTCATTGACATGATTGTGTGTGAGACTGAGGACTCAGAATACGGGCCGCAGTTACTGGGCGATATTGGAGGTAATTCTGTACGCCTACTCCCTTGCCGGAACCAATTAGAGGCCACCGCCGCTTGTACTCGCCATGTATGACAAGCAAAGTCTATACTGCCAGTCGGTGACCAGCGAAAGGCGGCAAGTTACACGTCGGCCGGTTCCCAGATTAAGCAACTGTGACACCTTCATTAAAACACGCCCCTAGCGGCCACAATGCAAACTAATTAAAGCCCCACGTGTTCTCGTCACGTGACAGCACGGGCGGTCACGTGGGACGGCGGCGGCCATGATGAATGAGGCATGACGGGGAGACATCGCGAGACGGCGCGAGAACTCGGGCGAGAAGATATAGAACTCTTCCACCAGGGAGGGAGAGAAGGCGAGGGTGGGAAATCTCCCGTCTCGGAGGTGGGAAGAGCCCGGATGATGGATAGAGCCAATCAGTGCGTCCGTTGCCTTCATCAAAGATTAATGACGATTTTGTCGCCCCCACAAGAGGACTAATTACTACCTAGATGATGTCGCCCAGTTTGGGCCCTCAGAACTCAAACTGAACCTTCTCATGACAAAACTCCCGGCGTCACTCCTAGGGAACGTCCCGAGCAGGGGTGAGAACATGGCGGTGGTGGTTGTCATGACAACGCGCACTTTTGTTCTAAGAAAACCCATCTGTGTCCAAGCTAATTATTGCCCGGGATTTAGTGCCAAGCCGCAGAGGTGTAAAACACGAGAGCGGGATTCCATATCAAAGGTGGACTTGATCCGTTTTTATTTAATTGAAAACACCGCAAACACGAATAACAGTGTAGGGTTACAGGAGACATTTCTCATTTACATTGAGTTGCAAAACGTAAAGTGTTAACCACAAAGAAAAGTTACAATGACATTATTTGTCGCATTTCTATAGAACAATATCAGTTTGCATGTACACAGACCAGAGACATGTATCTTTATGCACAGACAGCGCTTTACTCCTGATTTTGAGCGCAGCCCCCTTCAAAGAGTAGGCAATGATATTTCTAATTGCGTGTACTTTTCAATCTTCTCTGTGGGAAGCTACTCGCTTGTATCACAATTTTTTTCTATATCTAACTCAAGGGTGGGTCCAGGAATTTGAAAAAAGGTGTGGGGGGGGGGGGGGGGCGTGCTATAGCAAGATTTTAGCGTCCAGGGGTCCTGATCCCCCCTCCCTCTTTTTGGTTGACCTCTAAACTACGAAAAAGAGGGGTAAATGACGAACACTCGCCATTTCAAGTCTTAGCCTTAATATGATTACCCCCCACCCCCACCCCCACCCCCACCTTTTTCTTTTTTCGGAAATCATGTATCCGCCCACGAATGACTTTGTCTGTTGTTAAAAAGTTGACCTATAGAAGCCGGAAATTACATGAAAATATGAAATGAATAATAAGTCGAGGATATAATAGACGGAGGATACAAAACAAAAGGAGGAGCATACCCTTACGTGACACGTCAACATTCACAACGTCCGACTGAATGGGAGTTCCTCAGGGACCGTCCTTATCATCGCTTCCAATTCTTAATTGAAATTACTTTTGATAAACGTGCGATAACAACTGACTAATTACCAGAGGGGGACCAAACCTAAACAACCTCTCCCCCACCCAGATAACAGGATATATACGGTGAATGTATATGTTTTCGCGCACTTACATTTTCGCATCAATGGCATTTTCGCGCATTTATGACATCGCGCATATGAAAGATAATTCTAATCACTGTATAATATTCATAATATGCACTCATGTATTATTTTTGCGCATTCATAGCGGTGCGCGAAATGCGCGAAAATATGTACAGTGCGGAAATTAATACGTTTACAACATGCATACAGTATGTATGGTATTGTTGGAGGGAGGGGGTCCGTTGATTGCAACAGCAGCCCGATACGCATGCGCAGACGTTCCCCCTTTATCATCAACTCATGCAAGAATGATGACTCGCCAGTGTCTGATAAGATGGTTTTCCCTGATAAACGCTCTCCTATGGTGGTCCGCAAAAGTGTTTTTTATCAGCTGGTCGTTCCCGGCTGACTCCCCCCTATTTGGGGGGAGTATTATAAGGGGGTTGCACGTCGGATGTTTTATTAATCTCAACCACTGTCTGACACGGTATGCAGGCGCCGAGGTGGTAGTCTGTTGGATCGGACCCACTGTTTCCCAAGGTGAGTCTGTACACCATCAACCATGTTAGGTGGGAATTCAAGCCTAAACCCCAGCATGCTTTGCTGCCGCTGGCTTATGGCAGGTAGGACCATAAACCAGCCAGCAGGCCAAGAACCATCAAAGGGATTCCCCATACCATTTAAAAGAACCAATAAAAGAGATCCTTATAAGTTTTAGTTGACCAATAAAAGCCATAGACTGTTGTGGGTGTACGGACCCATTATGTCATAGCTGATCTGGATCAGAAGAGACTACCGAGGTGGAGGAGGAGACAAAAACCCACCGACCTGTGGGCATGCGCGGAGCATCACGCGGTAGATCTTGTCTGGGGCTGATTAATTGGCTACAGTGGAGATATGTTGGTGAGGGGTTTAGGTTTTAATGGCGGCAGGAGGGGTAAGATGGATGAGGGGTATTGTGTCGTCTACTTCTGTCTAACTATGTTTATAGCCAATTCTTCACGCTGTTCTGTCTGTACCTATGTGGCTGTCTATTGTTATCAAAGTTTTAATTTTATAACAGCTGTATAATTAGCATATTAAACTGAGTTTGGAGCACAACAAAGGGAGCCAAAAGCAATGCTTTAAAGTACATTGTATAACTAAATTTTGTTAACTTAGATATCTATATAAACAAGAAACTAAGAGTATCACTATAATCAGTGGTACAGTTTAAACCATTATACTCACGTAAGCTTCAGTTGAAATCCATAAAAACTTCTGTCTTTTCTGCCTGTATACGACACTGTTTGTAAACAAATGTTTGTGGATCACCAAATTTGACCAGTTCAATTGTATTGGAGTGAAGATAAAGCATTGTTCACTACATAATTTATCATGTATAGAATGTTTTTCAAAAGTTATTACATTTTTCTGAATTTTGATCCAACATTGTCTTCGCCTCTCTTGAGAGTCAGTCATCATACATGTTAGTGATTCTTGACACGCTACGCAGTGAGTTCATAAAGGTCAATAAACTATGGTCTCCATGTGAATGATTGAGATATGTATTTACGGTAAATTAGAGCAACTGAAAGTCAGTTTATGATTACAATAATTCATGATGGCGAATGAAGAATAGGCCTATATTTATCCGGATATAAAATTGAACTACCTATAGATCTGGTCAGCAAGAAACAGTTCATTTTATGTTCCTTTTATTGAGACATAGTGATAGTTAAGAGTTCTGGCTAGATATTACAAATATCATTTAGTATGAAGTGTTGTACATTAAAAGGACACATATTGTCATTACACTTTTGATGTGTGGTTAGAGTTGCATTTTGGTGAATTTACTGGAACATAGGAAAAGACAAACAAACAGGAGGTGACAGAAAATGTTCAGGTTTTTGAGTTTTTCTTGCATGTGTCCCAGATCTATAGGGCTAAGAAAAGCATGTTAGTACAAATTCTAGATTTATAAATGTCCCACTAGAAAAGTAAGTTTTCTCCAAGTAGAAAATCTAATTAAGATTTTCTACTGTTTATCAGCATTTGGGCAAACATTCTATACTTCTGTGAGACAGGATGATCCATCATACATCTTACAATATGTGTTCCAAAAATACTTGTTGTTCTCTAAATGTGATATGTCATATGTATGGTTGCTGCAAATCTTAAACATAGGATTAGGTATGGAGTGATTGAATTAAACGTCATAACCATTTCGTTGAGTTATCTGTTATTGAAGATGTGTTTACACATTAAGTTAAAAGGTTTGGAACAAGCTTATCATTAGATTTATGACAGATGCCCAAAGGTTCTTTTGGACAGCCCAACAAGATTATAAACACTCTTAAAATATTATCATACATACATTTTCTTTTTTATTATATCAACCACAATCACTTTATATAACTACATTTTTTGCTGATTATATATCATAACCGCGTCATAATGATACCTATTGTAATGTTTTAACCAGTTTTGAAATAATTGAAAGATTTGGGGGGGAAAGAGAGAAAATACGAATTCGTCAAGACTTGTATTTCACACACCCAATCGTGCATCTAATAAAATGCATGATTCGTGAAGACCTTAAGCCCCATTTCTGGTGGTTCTATCGCATGGAGCATGGTCGCCATCGCCCACGCATACACCTGCCTGTCTCCGTCTGTCCATTTAATACGTCTACCTGAACGTGCATACAGTAATCATCATACTACCCACCGGGGACCATTACCTATTCAGACCCGATGTCTATCTGTCAGCTTGTCAGTTGGGGCGGAATCCATAATCATGTCAGATGTAATATGCACGATCCGTCGGCGGTTTAAAGCCTGTATACAACTAGGCGATTTCGATTACCAAAATTTTGTAATTTCAAAATATTCAGTAGGATTGTTTAATAGTCCTACTGAATATTTTGAAATAGCAAAACTGGCTGCGGCCTGCGGTAGTGAACCTTGACGTCTCTCCCTCCAGGACCAAAACAAATCACACACCAATTGAAAGCGAATTCAAAATCCTTTCTAATGATATAAAACACCCGATTTTCTCACGCGCGATTTCCAGGATCGCAAGTCAAATCGTATAGTGAAATACAGCCTTATGTGTAGGCTGTGGTGGTACATGGAACAGCTTGTTGTTGGCAGATACTGAATTTTATTTATGGAAAAAGGCCCCAGTGTCATTTAATCAATACTCCACGAGTGGATTTGAATATCATCTCAGCTCATCATCTAGATGGAGTACCTTAATGCCGACCCTTCAGACAGGTATTATCGACCTTGTGGTTTGTCACAAAAACAACCACGTGCGCACCTAGCAATCAAAAACAAAATAGTATGTTGGACCGATAATTTGAGTATATAAATAGAAACTATGTATAATTATAGAATCAAGTTCTCAAAGTGAGTGCACACAATAAATATAGGCGGTGCTACAGTGTAGCTGAAATAGTTTGGTTTGGGCCCTTGTTTTGTAACAGAGCTCAGGAACCCTGCAGTAAATCGGAGTTAGTTCATTGTCTTCACTCTCGGTTCAGAAGTATGGGGTAGGACACCCTTTTCCGTCATTTTTAGACGCCCTCACAGATTCCACGAAGTCGATATTCACTCTGAGTGCTTACAGGTTGAAATGTGAAACAAGTCAAGCCGTGTAGGTGACTGGGAGTATGTTGGTACAGGCCGGGGCCAGCTGGGGGGTTCCCAGCGGTCCCAGCCAGCTTGCAACGTAACAAAAACATTCTGCAACCATTACTTACTAAGATGGCACATAACAATTACGCTATTGATGGTGAGGTTGAATCCTCACCAAATCAGAACATTATTATAACATTATATTTTGGTGAGGTTAGGACAAAACCAAAACAGAATGTCATAAGGACATTCTGTTTAGGTTGAAGAACATAACTAGAACGTCATAACAATGTCACAGTGCAACGTCATAGCAGTAGGTTGCAGCGACGTTATTGGAAGTCATCAAAAGAATGTAACAAGAACCAACACAGAACGTTGCTGCAACATTATTATAACATTACACGTCCGGCTGGGGTAAGACAGAATGCCCGGCGTCTGGGGGGTTCCCAGCGGTAAGATGAGGGAGACGCCAGCGTCCGCCACACCAGGTGCGTCTGACAGGTCCACATACAATAGGCGGGAGGAGTCCTTCTTATTAACCACAGCCAGTGTTTACATTGTACTTCTGCGTAGGGAACTATGATAAGAACTATCATGGAAAAGTGACCAAGCTAAGACATTGAAGCAATGTTCTAAATTTTACTACTGGTGAGATTTACGCAGACCGACACAATTTTCATGATAATGACCCAATCATAGTCGCTGTAATGCTCAAAATTGACGTAAACCTCATGATAAACCTAAGGTTGTCCTAAGGTTGTCATGATTATATCCTAAGCATTATGCAATATTGTAAATAGTGAATATTTGGCTAGATGGTGAAGGTTTTCTAGCACAGCGAAACAATATAGAATATAGAATTCTGACCGTTTTTGGTCCCTAGAGTTCTGAGTCCTGAGGCATTTTGTCCTGAGGCATTTGTAAGAGAATTGTCGGTTAGACTCATTGGCTGGCTCTTGCCATTAGGATAATAAATCCTCGGGTTCATTTATGTTCTGCAGGCTTTAGACTATATATGGGTCTGGGAACCATCAACGTTTGTAGGGAAGGTATATGGATGATATATGTGGGAGTGAAGAATAAGGTGGAGGGTAGACTTTTGGTGAAATATGGCGGACGGATGAGTCAAGAATGATTGATACACTGCAGTCAGAAGTTGATGTCTGTTAGAATTTGTAACTTTCTGATTATCCTCTAGGCAGTTTTAGGAGAAGAAGGGGTCTGGGACAAGATTGAAAAGGCCGGAGTCTGGGATATATACCCGAGGAAAATGAGGAGAGGATATGAACAAAGTAGACAATGCAAAACGACACGAGGTGCAATCTCAGAGAAAGAAAATTAATTAGACACACAAGGAAAATGGTAAGAGTCACCCAAGGGGGTAAATGTAGCTTCATCTAACCCAGTTCTGGTCTTAAGGATTCATCATCTATACTTACAAAAGGGGCGGATCGAGGGCGGTCAAGGGAGTCGTGTAAGATATTTCAATATTTCTCAAATTCTAAGATTCTTTTACATTCCCTTCAACATTGTACATTTTGAGGTAAGCCATAACTTGCATCGGAGGCAGACGGGGTTCAATCTTTACCGATCTTAATGTCAGTATACAAAGTTTAAATAGAAATAAATACTGATAACATCCCCCCCCCCCCTTTTATTTTCTATATTTTTTTCTTTATATGGAGATGTAAACTATACAGAGGCCGAAACATCGCGTGATGCCAACAAATGCAGGACCTTTTAGTGCTTAGCCTCTATAATCATGACAGACCCCCTTTTTTCAAACCCTGGATCCACCCCTCACACGCTAGACCCAAACATTTACATCTTCATATGATTAAGTTCAATAGGACAGTGGGTGACTCAGTGACGGAGACACTGCCTCATTAGCTCGCAGGTCTCAGGTTCGAGTCCCAGTAAGGCAGACACTGTGGGAGGCTTTACTTTGATCTCCTAATCATATCGGAAATTGAATTACTTCCACCAGACTGAAACGGTTGGCAATTGAAATACTGTAGGACATGCGGCCCAGCGGCCCTGTTGTCATTACGGAGAGCCCTCGGCTATAGCTCGATGAACTTGGACTGGTGGCTTAGAGATTCAGTTTTCTATAACAGGGGTATATCCAGGATTGTTAAAAGATGGGGGGAGGGGGATGGCGTATATAATATATAAGACCTTAGTGCTGAAATAGACAGCATTCCCATGGACTTGCGATGCATTTTTTCCACTGTGTCTGAGGTGGTTTTGCAGCTATGCGACTTGAGGTGCGATATCGGCGTGGTATGAGAATTTAATAGAAAATTCACAAACAGGTACAAACAGGTACAATATAATTGATTTCGAGTATTTCACATATGAATAAGCAGTAATTTTACCACTAATATGTGCGACTTCATTGCGACATCGTCATATCGCAGCTAATGTAGCAAAGAGTCCACCAGAAGGGGATATTTGAAATCGCAGAGTGTACACTTTTTATTTTCTTTTTACAGATTTTAGATGGTTCTGATAACCAAATGAAGATTATCAATGGCCATTGGAAGTTAATCGTCAACATTATCATCCTAGTGGCCTTATATTGAATACACATTTATCAAGCGGAGGAGGGAGATCTGTAGTATTATTAATTGTATTGTGCTAATGTTTTGCTACTTATGATGTTCATTTCATATCAGATGTCTCCTCTGACAAGGAAATCTGTAACTTGATACATCTGTATTGACGCACCAACGCCGTTGAATTACTTCATTGTTCCTGCAATCATAAGATGTCATTTTGCACTCCAAACCTTCGGACGTAAAATTTAATGGTATTGTCAAGAGCAGGCGAATGGTTGAGGACACATCTCATTTGTACCCATTCCACACCCATGGACAGATATACCCTATTCTGACTGTGTAACCTTTTCTGATTGTTCCCTGACCCATCCCATTAATAACCTACAATAACCTCAAAACAACCCCGTAACCAGCGAGGTCAGGGTACCAGTGACCCTACACACTCCAACATAATACAGGTTTTACCATGACTGTTAAAGCTATATTCCACTAGAGATTATTTGCCTGTGGCACCATGAAAAGACGCAAGCAAACTGCCGGAACCCTGCTTAGGGTAGGGTGGCGCAAGGTGGAATATAGGTACTTGTGGCACCTGCTTGCAGACCCAGATATCTTATATTGGTTTTCTACAGTTTGCTTGCGTCGGGAATACCAATATGTTCGTATCAAAACCACAAATTGCTTGTGGCACCTGATAATAGCGACCACAAGTGCTACCTACTGCAAATTGTAATATAGCCTTAAAGCTTTGTGAGGCGGTCCTTAAGGCCTGTTCCCACCGAAACGACTTCCATGGGACGTTATTGACGATTACATCCAACTGTGAAAAAATTGGGATTGCCATTTTAGTCATTATAGAAATGAAATATTACTTGTTTCCACTGAATGACTGAAATACTGATGGTGTAGTGGGTAACGTCCTCGCCTTCCGCTCAGCCAGGCCGGGTTCCAGCCAGGGCTGTGCCCACTACACCACTTTGCCTTGCCATTGTTTCCACCCCCATAGATTCAGTCAGCCAACTGGTATACACAAACATGAGTGGTCCTATAATATAGCTGAAAAATTGCTGAGTGGACATTAAACTCCAAAAATCATCTTCAGCATCTTCTGATTACTGAATGGACAACTGCCGGTCTTGTTCATCCTCTCGAAATCGTCCAATGGAAACTGTCCCTTAATGTCACACATTCTCCTCCAGACCCCTTTATCCCCTTGTCTGAGATGGAGTCGCCATTCTGACACCTTTACCCCACAGTACATGCCCTGTGTTTTAATGATGCGGCACTCTGCAGCAACAGCACCCTCTGAGCCAGAAAGGATAGTCAATGAGAACGCTCTCTACTATTTAGAACTCTAACTATATAGGACCTACTAGCATGATTACGACTGTGGGTTGCTCAAAAGTAGTCTTGCTTTGTTTTCTGGAACAGTGCAGGCTTTCAGGGCTGGACCAAGTACAGAGGTGGTTCTCAGGTCGTGTTTGGTGAAGGGGAAGAGTGGCATGGTGGCTATAGCATCTTCATGAGTCGCGCTTTTCTTTCAGAAATCAGACTTTGAAAAACAATCTAACTGTATATAAAAATGATTTTGAATGTTTCAATAGCGTATGGCTTCTATGAAAAACAAAAACGAGTTCAGTATTTTTTTTTCAAAATTATAGATACAGCGACAGTGAACATAACCTTAATGTATATTCATTAACCACTTTTACATGCATGTGTGTGTTCTTACGAGTAGGCATAGAAACCGTTGTATTGGTACAATATAGGCCTAGCATTGTCGCCTGAATCACTAACAGTATCTCATGGACTTCTCTGTAGACAGGTGGCCATTGTTAAGCATGGGGTCAGGGTAAAGGAGGTAGTGGGGACTGGATGTGGTGATGAATGGACGGTGAGGGGGATGTGATCGGCATGTAGGGAGGTAGGTGGGGAATGGGAGGGGGGGGGGCTCCGACTGGTATGGAGTGATGGACCGTTTTCACAGTCCGACAAGGTTTCTTTATGATTACGTCCTTACAATAGTCTTAGGACAGTGAAAACAGTAGGTCAACCCCAGAATAACATTACAGTGCCCATGGTTCACAGTAGGCAACTCAAATTTGTTCTAAATTTATCTTTCAGGGGCGGAGACCGGATTTTTGAAAGGGGGGGGGGGGAGGGTCAACATAAAGGCTAGGTACTAAAACTGTGTGCAATCGTGCAAGCCCCTCGGATCCGCCCCTGGATCCGCCCCTGTCTTATCAGTCTTCTATATTTATCCGGGGTTATTCTTTGATAGCTCCCTGAGTGCCGGTGATTCTGCCATCAGCAGCCCAAAGTGAGCTGGGATACGTAAATGGGTAGGACATCCCACATAATATGGCTACCGGAGGTACAGACCTACTTTGGAAACTCGGTGGTCGGCAAGACAGATTATGGAGATCTGGGTTATTTTTCATTGTTAAAAATCAAGCCAATTGATCATAGTAGTAATTTGGGGTCGAGGGAAGGAACGGGGAGAGAAATAACAACAAGATGGAACAAACTACTTTAATCAGCCTACAAGTGCAAGCATCGTGTCTTTACTTAATCCGGATAAAGGTGATAAGAGCAGATCACAGGACCTGTACCTAGTTAATCCAGCCTCTCAGATACGACACGGAGGAGGGACCTGAAGTATTAATGTCTTCTCCAATTCTGGATCAGTTCTTAACTTACTTGGAGTCGTAAATCTTACCTTAATTGCTCATGTCGATCTCTTCCCGTCCGATATTTCAGACCCCTTCTCAGCTGGGTGGGTGTCGTGTGTGGTCAAATATAACTCTTCTTGTGTTGAGCCTTGTGTTTCCCACTTCTGTTTTCTCTTTGTGGGACAATGAATAAGCCCATCCCACAGTGTGTATGTACCTGGGGTTGGACATGGGTTGGACTGTAAATTTCTTTTAAAAAAAAGAAAGACAAATACACCTTTCCCATGAACCTGCGCAGTGAACCCTCCCATAGAAGGCCTGTACCAATTCCCATTGAAACCCATACCCCAATCGACTGTTCAGGCATATTCCTCTAGCTCTATTGAAATATGTGTATATCTCAGTCTTAGGACACTGAAATATAACAAAGACTTTCAACTTTCAACATCGTTTAGTGCTACTAAAACATTGTGAGTTTGAAATTTGATCACCTAATAGATTAAGCAGATTTGCCAGCAATCAAAGTATCAATACTCTATTTGGAGGCAATACAGCCTTGAGCATTGGTTCTTATTAGGAAAAGGCTATTAGTTACATTTGGCTTTATTTCGCAGATGTTTTTTGCAATGTTTTATCGACCAAATTGTAATGGTCCATTGTGCTATTCTTTCTGGGGAGTAAACTGGGAAACAAATGTAATACAATTCCGTGGTGACATTTAATTTGGATGAAAACCAGGCAGGGTGTACTGCAAGGGGTGCATATTCGTTGGAGGGTGTATTTCAAAGCTATAGACCTTTTTCATTAGGGTGTGGCGCCCCCTGGTGAAGTAAATGGAACCAATGGTTTAGGTCATTTCCCATAGTTAACCTATATGAAGTAAAGTATATAGGTTAACTATAGGAAAAGACCTAAACCATTGGTTCTATTTACTTCACCAGGGGGCGCAACATTCTTAATGAAAAAGGTCTATATACACTTAGCTTTTCTATCATGACTATAGAGTGCATTTTGCCGATGATTTAGTTTTCTCAATCCTTGCTTTCCCATTTCAATTTATTTTCTCCCCTTTCTCTTTTTATTTTTTTTGTTATTTTGTTGTTCCTTTCCTCTACCCTCGAAACAACATCTCCTTTTCTTGAAGACCTTCAAATTCAACTCCTCTCTTACTACAACTATTTCAAGCTTTAAGATATTGGGAATCACGTCTAGATCACTTTTTTTCAGTTTTCTCTCCCTTTCATTTCGGTTACTCTTATTTTTAACGAGTAACTTTCCTTCTGTATCACTCCTACTGCCGTATTAGCCAATGTACTTCCTGTTTTTATTTAGTGATTATTTCTCATCCTACCACCATTCCTGGAGATATTAACTCCAAACGTGATCCCTTCACCTTTCCCATTCCATTGTTGTTATTGTTCCTCTATCTGAATATGCTGACAATTGTCCACACCACAAATCCACTCCTCGGACATTGGTGTCTTCCCCTTCACAGCCTCCCACTTTAGATCTGGGAGACAAGAAGCCACTCAAAATAAGTAAACATTTTGTGTCCGATAATTTGGTCTTTTCCTGTAAGTTCAACAAAAGTGTCCTGACAGTGTTCTGTTGATTTACACCAATTCATATCAATTCTCCCTACCATGGGTAGCATATTTCAAGTGTCTTGCTTGTAGACTAGCCTAGCACAAGGTGTTTGGTGGAAAATATGTCGAAATTTTCATTAATCATGGCATTGATTGGGGTTAAACATCATTGACAAATAACTTTGGCTATTTTTTCGTTTTTTGTATGCATATCTTTATAAATTTTGAGTTGATTTGAAAATCTACTCATTACTCACAGATACATGTAGCAAATATTTTTATATTTTCTAAAGTTCTCCTTGTGTTTTTGTCGACAAAATACGCCCAAATTAACCTGCAGGTGCCTAAACACTGTTAATGAGCTATCTGTGGTAGCGAAAATTGAAAACAATAACATCAAACCATGAAGCCATCAAGCTGACTATTCAAAGGTCACAGGAAACTATACAAAAAAAATAGCCGTTTCTTGCTGACCAGATCTATAGCACACCCTTGTGTCTACAACACCTCGTGCTGACGACTCCAATTTCACATGAAGGAAACCACAAAATGAGCTGTTTTTTTGTTGACCAGATCTGTAGTACTCCCCCTTACGTACAACAACAGAAATAACACACCGTGCTGACCATTCCAATTTCACGTGAAACAAAACAAACCACAAAATGAGCTGTTTCTTGCTGACCAGATCTATAGCACATCCTGGCATACACAACAACACCCCGTGACTATTTCAATTTCACATGAAACAAGCCACAAAATGAGCTGTTTCTTGCTGACCAGATCTGTAGTATTCCCCCGTGCATTGTGCAACAGTCGATGCCCCACCTCGCCCTGTCCCCACGCCCCCCTCCTGTCGGCACGGGCCTCACGGACCTCCCTTTTTGCACGGTGCTTTTTGCTCACCACTGTCCGTGCGGCTGTCACTGTTCATCAATCGGTCAATCTGTTAGTTGGTCCCCCACACCTACGTCCAAACGATGAAGTAGTAAAGCCTGAATCCCACCAGGCGATTCTGACTACTGGAATTTGCAAAGTTATCAAATATCACTTTTCTCCAATCATTTTGCAAAATAGCATGCATCCTACATTTCATTTGAAAGAGAATATAATACTTTCTATTGACATGCAACTTGTCTGAAGGCTATATTCCAATATCTCATCAATCGTGAGAATGAATATACACCGATCATAAATATGCTATGCATGTGTATATCATTAGAAAGTATTTTCAGTTATGTTTCGAATGGGATGTTACATGCATGGGTCCTTGCAATATTTTTTAATGAAAATTTAGAAACTACCAAATTCTTAGTGCTCGAAATCGCCATATGGAATAAAAGCTTAATGATAAGCCCATATACCTTCTGTCGATTTTTGACATCGGAAGTAAAGTCGTGTAGTGTAATGCCACCTTTAGCTGCCACTCGCAGCCACCCCCGTCACAAACGGTGTGCAAGTTAGCTCCCACATGTGGCCGTCCCTGCCGCTGTCAGGCACAGTTTCTTCCGATTCAGCCCCTGGTCAAAGGGTGCCGGTTCACGTAGGTGGTACAAAGGACAAGCGGTGCTTACAAAGGAGAGACTGAGAGCTCCCTATGAAGGTGTCATGGGATCAAAATATTGGAACTGTGCATAGCGTGGTTTTAATTGGTTTGCTTGACATAAACCTGTCACATCTTTTCCAGGGATAGATGCAGGATTTCAGAAAGGTCGGGATGGAGGGTCTGCATATAGGCTAAGTGCTAAAACGTTGAGCATTTACGTGCAGAGGTGTGACGTTTTTTCTTCTTTGTCAAGTACAAATCCCCAACAAAAGGGGAGGGGGTCATGACCCTCGGGGCACCCCTCCCTCCTCCTGGATCGGCCCACGACTAAGTATAGAAAAGTCACACATTAATTTGTGCTCAAATATGCAACGTTTTTTTTCTCAGCTTCAAGTCCCCACCAAAAAGAAGGGAGGGAGGAGAGGGGGATATCAGGACCACCTGGATCCCAAACTCCTTTCTCGCTTCAGATTCCTGTGGAATCATCGCTCCGACTATAGCATTCTGGGAAGTGCCGGAACTACTTTTCGCTCGAACTTGTTTCTAGCCTGACTTGACTTTATGTATGAGAACTACTTTTTCACGGCGGGCATATTGAGTGATGTGGTCGCGCAGTACTACAATAAAATTTGTTAATGAAAAAAGGCTATAGTCGGAGCGAGTATTATATGTGAAATCCGACACTACTAAGGAGTATGCCTGGATCCGCCCCTGGTGTTAATCCTTCAAAGATATTATGAACTGTCCAACACTAAATCTAGCCCAGCAGGTGACGGACATTCCGGATCCTGCTTATAGCAACAGGGACAGTTTTACCTCTTGTGATTGGTCAGTCCTTAACTATAATTCAATCTTACCCTGCTGCATTGGTAACAGTCATGTATAATTACTCATGCATGACTGTTACCCAGGACTTCCCTGACCCAGATATAGCTGTGACACACGCCTGTCTTGGAGAATAGATTGGTGGAGAGTTTTAATCAAGCTTGAGACTAATATAGGAGGATTATTCAGATCTTAAAAAGTACTCAGTGGAAGCAACCTTTGATTAAAATGAATAAACTGTTGCCACTTTTTGCAGCCTCTCGTTAAATTGATACACATGAAACGGCGGCCACTCCAGTAGCCATCTGTTCACTCTGCCACTCCACCCATCTCGACCCGAGATTTGTTTCTACAGAGTAGCTACCACTAGGTCGACCCTAGGCAGGGGACCAGAGTAACCAGCGAAAATCGACGGACTACTTTTGACCCATAGGGCGTAGTAATCTTATAATGCCGGTGTGTAGTAAGAGGCATACAAAGCAGAGTCCGTTCTCATGGACGCCCCATTCCTGGCGCGGAGGGCGACCTGGCGCAGAGTGCCCCTTGCTCATTCATGATTCACCTTCCCCACTTGTCTGTGTACACCGAGTGGCGTGAGGGGGCCGCGCCTTTTGATTTGTGGACATTGCTAATTTGTCTACCCTCCTCTGCATGCATGTTTATGGCGCCAAGCCCACCACTGTTAATTTCCCCAAGGTGTGAGATGGGTGGGCCTACAGTGAGCCAGCCAGCCCCCCCCCCCCCCCCTCGTCCCCTGACGCCCCCCTCCCCCCAGGCTATCTTGGCCGCTATCAGTTAGTACGGAGGGCCACCACCAGAGGGCCCCGCGCGCCCCTTCGTGGTACGCCAAGTAATTGTATTATCGCCCACGGAGACATTGTCCCCTGACTGTAGCCCCGGTGAAGACTGCTCTCTTTAGGCATTATCCCCTGACTGTAGCCCCAGTGAAAACTGCTCTCTTTGGACAATCATCTCATCTGTGGGGATTAACGTTTAGAAGATTTATTTTTAATAATATTCATCCTTCTGTGGAAATGTGATTGGATTTCCTTGATTCTTGTTCTTATTAAAGCTACATGTTCGCTTAGTGTTGCAGGCAAACAATTCCATAATTGCATTGTTCCAAGAATTCTGTTGTGATCGATGGGCATAAGTATGTTTACTTGCTGGTCCTATGTATCGAATGACGGAATCACTTAGGGAAACATATCATTAAACTTAACTAAATGGAATATTGAGTGCAATTTAGGAAATTACACGCCATTGCTGTCAGAACAACTCAATGCCAGGTAATTGTTCAGCATGGACATTGGTACCCCACTTTTTCGTCCAGTGAGTACCTACGCTTGCATCTCTGAACAAGTAGTATTACTACGCCACATTTGTGTTAGTATATGTAAAGATTGTGTAGTAAAACATGATTTCCGTGTATTAATACAAGAGGTTGTGTAATAGTAACTGGTTATATAAGAGGAAATGTGATCATGCGCTTATTTATTCGTCTATATTATTTATGTAGGCCTACACGGTGTACTTATTCTAAAGTCCTTGAGAAGCATCTGTCTCTTCATACCGCCATGTTCCGTAACCTAATGACTTCATGAGGGTGGGTCTTGTTTTACCTGTACAGGTTTAATATAGCTACCTGTGTTAAACAAAAAAACCTTTCCCACCTACTTTCACCTGTCTCCTATTTCACAAACCTTCCACCTTTTGTCCTCCACGACTATAGAATTCCGTAGAAACAGTTGTTTTCTGATATTGATGAAGTTCGTTTTACCCTCTCGGCATTTCATGTCCTTCTCTCTGTCCGATTACCTTTATTTGGATATGCTCATAGAATTTCACTGGGAGAAGCACGTTTTTCAAACCGGAATAAAGAACCTTTCTTCTCTGATTTTGAAATGGAAGTAACGTTTTTAGAGTTATATTCGGATTTCTTTGTTAAAGTTTGGTCGCCTTAAAATACTCAAACAAAACGAAACCAAAATACAGCATTGTTTAGGTGAGTCTACATGGGCAGAAAATGTGTCAATATTACTCATAATGATAAAAAAAACAGTTCAGAATGCAGCTATGGCAAAATCTTGTCCATTCTAGTTTACACATTTTCAGGTGTAAATACTCTTACACCTGTACATAAGTAAATCAGTGATCATCTATAAAGGTGTAAATCATTAAACACGTTTTCATATGTAATATTACAACATACCTGTTGCACCAAGCATACTAATATTAGCAGCTACAATATTGGACCTCAAGACTTCGCCAAGTTGCTGAGTCAGCACATAAGTTTTATAGGTCAACTGATTAAGTTACAACGATAACTATGTGACATTATTAGCTTTTACTGCAATAAGTTATCATGAAAGCTTTGGTATGCAATAAGTTTCCTAGAAAAAGTGATGATGTTAGAAGTGATGAACAACAGTTTTCATCAAGTAAAATGGCAAAGATGAGAATGCACAGAGGTGTGTCTCGTCACGCAGGTGTAAGACATGACTCACCTGTACGGAGACAATGCGGACAGGTGAGGGTCATAAGGGGCTGTGAAATGAACGTGTGCCTGCCCACGCACTGCCTCTAACGCCGGGATTTCACTAAGCGATTTTAGAATTTTGCCTTCCCATGATTTGGTACTTTTTAAACGCAACTTTGCAAATAAAAAGGAAACTCGAACCCTTTCTAA
This sequence comes from Lepidonotus clava, assembly GCA_936440205.1. Taxonomy (NCBI): domain Eukaryota; kingdom Metazoa; phylum Annelida; class Polychaeta; order Phyllodocida; family Polynoidae; genus Lepidonotus; species Lepidonotus clava. Next base: position 34,264,757 of record OW387144.1, on the reverse strand, counting down.
TGATGCATAATTTGGTTACAATAATAACTCATTTCCATTGGCGATTTTTTTAAATATTATTTTATTGAGCTACATTTATTACATATAATGATCTTCCACGTAGGTAAGTTAGGCATATGAAAACATAGTAACAACATTTCAACTTGTTCCAGATATATCAAACTGGAGTAATTATGTGACACAGTTTATCAAACAGATATATATATATATACTAGATATCTATGCATGCTACATATCATTCGAAAGGAAATCTCAAATCATTTTTCATTATATAACATATTTGTATTTATCACCCATTCCCGCCGAAAATTTCTTAAAATCGCGCAGTAGATCGGATAGTGGAATACAGCCCTGAAGATTGAAATGACAGAAATCCAATGACACGGTTTATTGTATAACGTCATTAATAAGAGGTTTACCATTGTTCGGCGTATATTAGGTGCATATAATGGTATGTTATATAAACATCCATTGTCAACGTATGTTTGTGCTTTACATGCAAACTTTACATGACTATATAAATAGACCAGGGAACAATAGATTTAATAGCTATTAATTGCCCCTGAAAGAAATCGTGAGCAACTGTCGTCCAGAAATATTAAACAGGTTAAATATTTGGTCGTTGGTGAATCGTTCACTTTGGTCGTTCACAAACGTCGTTTGCAGTCGTTCACAAACATCTTTACCAACGATTTTGTGTTTCCACTGAACGATTTTCCCAACGACCACCAACGATTTGCTAATCTTTTCATGTCTTAGGATGTCTTGAATAGAATGTCGTTCGGTGGAAACAGGCCTTAATACTCCAAGAAATTACTTGCCATTCTCATCTCTTTTTTATGTAATTTTGTATTTACCTAAGATTGCATCAGCGCAAATGGCATTGGCTACTTCACTATACAAATAGAATCTAAATTAATTGTCATGATTCCCGTAGTGAAGTAGTCATTTAACCATGTGATCCCCTATACTCAGGGAGCAAGTAGAAATCTCCAATGTACAAGAAGGCATTGAAGTCTTCAGACGTAACGTATACGTATCTGTTGAGTAGTCGCTGTAATTTCAGGCCGACTCGTATGAAGAAGGAGTCTCCCGAGTATCCCGACTCCTGACGACGATCTCCGACACCAATAATCCCCACCTCTCCCATGTCACTCATCCCGGGATACCTTTGATGGTTTTAACAATAATTAGACGGCACTTTCTCAGATTACATCTCACTTGACTCCAAGTAATCCGGACTTTTCGTCGAAAGTTTGCTAAGTCTTGATTCCCTCCCAACTTCACAACTTAATATATATCATGATTAGATGTTCCCGAAAATTGAATATGAATTTTATAGACGTACAGATAGAATCGTTATTTCCCACTGACGTGCATAAAAGGTTGCGTATTCCATACAGTGCAAAGGTAAATTAGATCCAAATTCATTCTTTAAATTATATGTATTTTTAGCAAGCTTTTAAGAGCTTTACTGCAAAATGATAAATGAATATGTGCTATAGAGGAACTTCTGTTAAATTTATCACAACACGCGCATTTCAGAGTCCTTTCAAGAATACCAGGCGATGTCATCATAGAAGTGCGAATACCGTCCCCACCCCCGCCTCCACGATGCAAGGTGTATTAAGTTCTGATATCACAGTACCAGAGGCACTAGTAGTGTACATGTAAAAGAGATACAACGGAAGACATGCGCATGTTTTCTTTTTTACTTTCAGTTTGCACAATATCACCTAGGTTATTAAACACATCCCCAATTTACATATGCTCAAAACCCAAGAAACGCCAAGCTTGTCCGACCTACAATTCTAGGTGCGATGGTCAAAATCATCCGATTTATCAACATACTCATCACCACTTCTCCATATTCTATATTGCAGACCTCAAGGACTTCTGCATCCGTGAGAGTTTCGAGGCAAAGTGTGGGGAGGACGAGATCGTGACGGTGACAGAGGCCCGGTACGGCCGGATGAGTGCGGGGCGGTGCATCAGTCAGGAGTACGGCCACATCGGGTGCTCCAACGACGTGACCACCTACCTAGACGGGCTCTGCTCGGGACGTCACCAGTGTAGCTCTAATGTCAGGTTACTGATGGACATCGCCCAGCCCTGCCCCAAGGACTTCACCTCCTACCTGCAGGCCTCCTACACCTGCAAGAAAGGTACGTAGAGATCTATATACCAGATATAGGTCAATAAATAAGTTCCTCAGTTCAGCCGGAGCTTCACAATAAGCCCATCCCAGTTTAAAACAACATTAAAGTTTACCATGAAATGTTTTCAAAATTGCTTCCATGTCTTATTCCATGTAGACAGTTGCATAATACAAAATCAACCAAAGCAAATTGGTTGACAAATAACTTCTAACATTGGTAAATTACAGTGTTTTGTATCAGCATTTTCCCCATAGGAATCAATGTTTAAGCCTGTCAGCCCATTCTATAATGTCCAAACCTTTTGCCCTGAAATACAGCATTTGATTGGCTGGCAAACATGCAAATCTGTAATCTAATGAAATTTGATAAATCATAATGTTTTAGCAATAATTGGAGATATAGAAATATAAAATATTTTCTTATTGGAGTAATCCAAATTCTGTGATGCAAGGACGGCTTATATAGTTATATTTGTCCAACCCTTGTCTAACCGTGGGATATACCCAATGTGGGATGGGCTTTTTTCACTTTGATATTGTGTCAAGGGTACCTATAGTAGGGGCAAGGTATTTGAGTGCTTTGGTAGTTTCAGTTTGTTTAATTCCTGATTGTTTGAATTTTCACGTAATATTTTTTCTTTCCCGTTCCCCCTCGGGGAGAAATGGTTCATTATCCAGGCAGTGCCTTCCACAAACCTTACTTTATATACTACTTACAAAACACCATAGAATAACGTATTTTAAACCTCCTTCTTATATTTGTGAATATAAAGATAATACCACTAATACCATAATGCTATAGTGCAATAGGATTGCGCAGAAACGCACTGGGAATGTTCTTTATACATGAAAATTACGCAATTTCTCTTTTGGTAATCAATAGATTAATTCATTGGCTAAGGATGTAATGCAATTCATAGATAATTCCTATCTTTTTATTGATCATCAGATTAAATTGAGTGAGGTGATATCCAACCAGACCAAGAGATAATAGTTTTAAAAGATTCATTCTTTAGTTGTTAAATTACGATCGTCACTGGATTTAGTCATATTATGTTAGGAAATATATCATCTTGTAAAATGAAGGATATCAAATTCGGAAAACGTTTTAACTTCTCTCTTAACTTCTCCCCGCCAACCACAGTTGCCACTGGCAACAGGGAGGAGTGTCATCGCAACAACTACGTGACGCTGAAAGCAAAAGAGGGTAACCTGGCCAGCATGATCACCGAGGAGACCGGATACGGCTCGGCCGGATGTCCGTGGAGGATCAGAGTCCTTCCGGGTCAGAAGGTCAACCTGACGCTGTCCGACTTTAACCGGCCCTGGTCGTTCGCCGTGGCTCAGGGCTACGTGAGGGAGGAGGAGGCGGACGGCTGTCCCGTCAGTCTGATAGTAGAGGACGGCCGTGAGAAGAAGAACATCAAACTGTGCGACTCGGGCGACCGCACGCGACATCTGTACACGTCGAGCTCCAGCGACATCCTCGTGCACTTCTCCATAAGGACGATGACGAGCAAGCACTACTACTACATGGTTAACTATAAGGGTGAGTTTGGGTACTACTACTAAATAGTCAACTATATGGGTGAGTAGTTGCACTACTACTACATGGTTAATTACAAAGGTGAGTAGGGTTAGGGTTGTACACAGAGTTGTACTGCCAACCGAGGTAAGTTTTCCTTATATTATATACCATATTTTGGTAAGTTATAAGCAAAATAGAAAGGAAATTACCAGTGGAGCAAAGTGGGCAGGATCACAATATCTTGACTATGCACACAATTTGACTGGTCTAAGGCAGTTTAGCCTAATAGTATTATTTTCTCTTAGTTATAGGACTATCACTATCTCCATCTAATCAGACTTTATTATTTTACCTGACATTAAAAAATTAATCATGAACATCCATTCAGAATTCACAAAACAAAGAGAAAAACATTTTACACCATAAAGCAAGGTGGGCAGTATACACAAATACTGCCCACTGTGCCAATACACCAAAAATACTGAATGGCAGTGTCCAGTTAGTTTTCATAACTTATCCTGGGTATCTAATATAAGGGTGGCTAGGGTTAGGGTTACTACAACTTGGCTAAGTATAAGGGTGAGTAGGGTTAGGGCTAGGGTATTGGGTAGGTCGAAATGGTAGGCTTGAATGGATGGGTGTGAATATAGTCTGTGGTGCATCTAAAAGGTAGGGTGATGTAAAATTGTGTCTTCAACCGTCAGTTAAAATCATGAAGGAATGAGATTAGCGCACCATCATGAGATGGAATTTGAAAGGTGAGTTTTCATTAGTCTAACATAATCTTAAAAAGCGTATTTCACACATGAAGAATCATTAACGCATTTCTCACATCTCAATTTTAAGATAAGAGTACCTGTACAGTCACCTGTACTACTCTTAATTATACATAAAGCTAACAAGAGAAACATGGGTTTATAAGTCTGAAACTTCACTATATCATAGTCAAAATGTCAGAGTTAAAACAACTGGGAAACACCTGCAGGCAGTTTTGAGGAAACAGGGTATTGATATAAATGTGTCCGCCAAAATGTTTAGATATTCTGAAAAAAAGGAGTGTCTAATTGGGCAATCCATTATGACGTCAGACGCGGTGTCTTCCTGTCCCTCTAACAAACAGGGACACATCTGTCAAAGTGGTTTCCTCGTTTCTCTGAGATTAGATCTAGCTTGAGTAGAAAGGTCTGGTTCAGAAGTGCTTCTTTAGTAGAAGACTTTAACAGAAAGGCGTGTTTTTTATAAGTGTATTCCCGTTTCCCTCTTTCAGACCTATTCCCTTTGATAAGATTAGGGGCTAGTACATTTAATTATGTCATGTTTCTAACGAATTCAAAAAAAAAAGTGGGGGGGGGGGAATCGCTTTGAGCTTTAGGTAATAATTTTGAAATTGCAATCTTTACTGTGATAACTTACTTTTATTCTTTTTTAAATTATTATGTTTATTTGCGATTTCTCACAAATCTGTTGGGCCCTCAAACCATTTAATACGCATAAACATATTTTATGTAAATTGCTATTCCATCTGTGTGCCTATGTTATCATACCTTGTAATTGGTACTGTTCATGCCCAATTTATCCACAGCTTCCTGGTTATCACTGTTTCGTCTCGATCCACCTGCACTTGATAAATATTAAAAGCTGGAACCAATTCTGAAATATACTAAAACGACTCAAACAATCCTTGATAAGATTCACAGAAATGTGCGTCGAAAAGTGAAGGACGTGGGTCATATTCAAGGCCCAAGTGAGTGAAAAGAGTGAAAATATTTTACTCAAAATGAGTGTAAAATATACTACTACACTCTATATGGGTAAAAGATTCTTGAAAAATTATACAAAATAGTATGGAAAACTGCTCACACTAAACTAATGTCTCTGTCGAATAGACCAAATATTTGAAACATGAAGATGTTTCATTCAAAAATATTGTATACATGTATTTGCTTTGAAACATCTAATATGGGTATGAAGTACTTCCCCTCTTTATGGGTGTTTTACAGAAATATCTGTCGTTCAAAATTGGTCTGTTTTCAAACCCCCGACACAAACATCTGGGAATAGAAAATGCAAGTTGCACCCCCGGGGTGTATATGTGCACAACATTTTCCAAAATCGAGTATAATCCTCCATAAAGCCGCAGTCGTTGACAGTATCTTCAGAGTGGGTGTCCAGCTTTGACCTCTGTACCTCCCGTGCTCCTCCTGGTGGTAGATTGTCGTTGAGTTGACCCTGAGTTGACCCTGAGTTGACCCTGAGTTGACCCTGAGTTGACTCTGAGTTGACCCTGAGTTGACCCTGAGTTGACCCTGAGTTGACCCTGAGTTGACCCTGAGTTGACCCTGAGTTGACCTTTCGTTGACCTCTGCTTTCTGCACGCTCCAGCCGTGGCCTGCCCCGACCTGCAGGTGTCCCCCGGGGCCTGGCACCGCCGGGAGGGCGACAACGCGCGCGTCCAGTGCAACGCCACGGGCGAGGTGTGGTACCTCACCTGCCGGGACGGACGCTGGATCGGCGACCTGGGCAACTGTACAGGTAGGTCGGCCATGTAACACTGAGGCACCACCCGCCACGCATGTAGGAGTGTGTACAGCAGGTATAGACTGCATGACTTGGGCTGCTATATGAAGATGTCGGAGAGAAATGGTTCCTATTAATTCTTTGTTTCACCTACGTAATATGCTCCAAATTGCCAATTTTTGATAATTATATGACATATATCACGCGGATTGTCTGTAATATAATCATAAGCGTCTATATTGCCGCCCAAGTCGTGTAGTGTAATACCTCCCTAATTATACCCATTACAGACTAGGCCTCAGAATGCGCATGGGGCCTGTAGTTAATATTCTGTAGAGAATGGACTCAAATTGTGCTCATAAAGACAGTTGAATCCAGCCAGAATCTGTATTTTAGGGCTATTCTGTAAGGGTATAATAGTAATTAGGTGTGCGTTCTGTGGATTGTGTAATGTTTTTTTAAACCTCTTTCGGGCTTCATAGCAAGAGCGCAGAGAACCTATATTGATCTAATGCTTTCATTTAGGATATGAATGCGCCTCGTTAGGCTACGAATGTATGCAGTTAGTCTTCAAATCCTACCACCAAACGGGCAAAAGGCTTAATTACTGATGCGGTTCACTTTGGTTCACTCTGCATTGGCTTGAAATCTGACAGGGGTATATCTGTATCTGTAGGCCTCATCGTGTCGATTTGTTTTCAGGATTGAACTGTGACGTTGTTGTTTGTTAACTTTCTTGAAAGTATTGTTTGTATTATTGTTCTTAAAGGGCAAGTTCTTATTTTTAAAAGCCTTGGAAATTAGAATCAGCCAAAAGTTGAGAATTTTTTCTCGGGATGTGCTCTTGCTCTTTCCAATTTTGATTTATGGAAAAGCTATAGTAAAACTATAAGTGTATCGAATGTAAATAAATCTCTAATATGTGAGGGCCATACTTATACATTTTCTTTTTAAATTGTGTAAAGGTCAATGTAGGCAGTTAAGATCAATGAAAGCAGTGAAGGTCAATGGGGACAGTGAAGGTCAATAGGGGCAGTGAAGGTCAATGGAGGCAGTGAAGGTCAATGGGGGCAGTGAAGGTCACTGGAGGCAGTGAAGGTCAATGGAGGCAGTGAAGGTCAATGGGGGCAGTGAAGGTCAATGGGGACAGTAAAGGTCAATGGAGGTAGTGAAGGTCAATGGAGGCAGTAAAGGTCAATGGGGGCAGTGAAGGTCAATGGAGGTAGTGAAGGTCAATGGGGGCAGTGAAGGTCACTGGAGGCAGTGAAGGTCAATGGATATAGTGAAGGTCAATGGGGACAGTGAAGGTCACTGGAGGTAGTGAAGGTCAATGGGGGCAGTGAAGGTCACTGGAGGCAGTGAAAGTCAATGGAGGTAGTGAAGGTCAATGTAGGTAGTGAAGGTCAATGGAGGCAGTGAAGGTCAATGTAGGCAGTGAAGGTCAATGGAGGCAGTGAAGGTCAATGGAGGCAGTGAAGGTCAATGGAGGCAGTGAAGGTCAATGGAGGCAGTGAAGGTCAATTGAGGTAGTGAAGGTCAATTGAGGTAATCAAGGGCAATAAGGATAGTCAAGGCCAATGGAGGCAGTGAAGCAGATATAGCTCATGCTTGGCAAAGTACAGACATTGTTGTATTGATTGTTATTTGAGGTGATAGGCGTTCACCACTTAGGCTTCAGGTAGGTGTTGCAGTCTCTTTTGTAACTAAGGCGGTTAATTGGATATCGCCTATATGTGGGACTCATCCTAGTGTAAATAGAAGTAGAAATAGGTTACAGTCCTCGGTACAAAAGTATAGGCTCAAAAATGAACTTTTGAACTTGGCAAATGATGTAACAAGGCCTCAGGGCTATATTAGGTTTGTGTGGTAGCCAGTGTGGTAGGTAAACGTTGTAACTGAGTCAGGTGCTTTTCAACTGGATCCTTTTTAATCCATGTTATTTGTATCCATTTGAATACGTTCCTTATGCGCCATCATGTTCCTCCGGCAGGTTTAACCATCTAGAGAATCAATGATTCCGAAGCCCAGACCTTGTGCTTGAATACTGTTAGTTGGCTCATTTACATGTTACTCATGAATAACATGTGTGTGCATGCAAAACTTACTTTTTGCATGATTTACATATTCTTTTTCTATTAGAGCTATTTAGATCAAGTAATGCAATATGCCTATGCATCAATTAGAACTATGCGAGGGACAAACCATAATAATATTATTTTATTAAAACGTATTCTTGTTTTGCAAGTAAACACATCAAAATGTAATGAAAAGTGCGTACTATACGCAACGCCTTCTCCTTATATGATAATGACAATCTGTATAACACACAAACCACACTTTAGGTGGTAAACCAACAGCCGGCTAACTCCTAAAAGCATAACCTGCCAAGGCGTAATAGAAATTACACAAAGCCAACCGGGAGAGGGAGTATATGAAAGATGTATTTTAGATCGCGGGGTATGAGAGATGGGGTACAGATGGAGAGAGTGGCTCAGTGGTATACGCCTCCTCCAGGGTGAGGCAGTCAGGTGTGAGCCGATTTACGGGCACCGGCTAAAAGCGCATGCGCAGAGCGAGTGCCCCCTTGTAGCAAGTCATAGAAGTAAGCGGTAATTCGTGAATTTTATTCCTCGCTGAAATATGATTAGATTTCGCGGGTCTTGACCCACCTTTTGATATATCATAATCTTATTACACGATCAGATTCCTATATGAGGATTCTTCTATCATACATATATATTCTTCTAATTTTATTTTTCTGACGTTTTTATTGGCGTAGGGCATGGCCCGAGGCGGCGGTAAGGTTTACGGTAATAGATAGGCACCAAATGGCCGCCGACATGCAGACAAAATTGGGAGTTGGGGCATGAATAGGGACCAGAAGGTAAAGAAAAGGGGCCCTGTATGCTCCGTAATGGGCCGACGAGGGAGGGGGGGGGGAGGGGAGGGGTAGGGGGTAGGGGAAAGGGGAGGGTGGGAGGAGGAGTAGGGGGTAAGGGGGGCGTTAGGGAGTAGAGGTAGGGGGAGAGGAGGAGGGGGAGCAAAAGGGTGTGGGGGTGGGGGAAGGAGGGAGGAAATCTTTGACTGGATAGGTGATGGTGGCGCTCACGCGGCGATCTGTGGAACTAATGAAAAGTGAAAAATGGTGGTTGCTTTTAGGGCTGACGGACTGAGTGAATAGAGTGGAGGTCTGGCCTTAGTCGGGGGCCCGGGGTGTCTTTATGGTGGAGATTGTAGGGGTGTGCGGTGGAGATGGCGGTGGGGATTGTGGGGTCGGGAGATGATTGAGGCGAGGTCTGTGACTAGTGTGAGAGAGGCTGGAGAGAGAGGGAAAAGTCCAGGGGGGAGGGGATACACTAAATATGTGAAGGTAGATACCAACCACAAGACGACAGCCAGGGAAGGTTACAGGATTTCGAAAAGGGAAGAGTCCGCATATAGGCTAAGTACTAAAACGTTGTAGATACGCATGTGCACACGCAACGGATTCTTTTCTCTATGTGAAGTATATAATTATGTTTTCACCAAAATAAAGAATAGGGGGGATCTGCCCCTTTTACATCCCAACCCTTTGGTGGATTTTACAACCCCCAGATAGAAATAGCTGCCAGCATTGCTTTGGATAGCTCATGGCTGCCCCTTCAAAATAGCAATTTCTCACAAATCTTTTGGTCATGATCTGATTTCTGTATGCGACCATTTTTCTTAATGCCATTCTGATGGATTTAATTACCCACAGTTGGCTTTTAATCTAGTATCAAATATATTCTATGGTTGACAACTCACCTAAAATGTGGTTAAATGAGTGATATCCCCCCCCCCCCTTTTTTTAAAGCCAAATTGGGCAATCAACACCTATACTACAGCTTCTTGAGGGTCCAACCACTGTTGATACCCATTTCAAGACCACCCCCCCCCCACCCCCACCCCCCAAGCAGGCACTTTCTATTAGATTTAGTCTCGAATGGTTTATAAAAGATTCACGTCTGGGCACGATGCTGTATGAGGCTATGACCTTTCGCTGGGATTTCAATTGAAAGTAATCCCTGGTGGATTATAGGCAAGATGTGTATATGACGTTTATGTGTGGTAGACTTTCTACGTCCCAACGATACTGTTGTAAGGATAGAAATGGCATTGTTACCTTGTGATGAACATGTGAAACACTTAATCAGTCCAGAATCAGATTATATATACTTATATATATTTCTATTAAAAGACCGCAAGTTTAGATATGTATGTTAAGATAAACACACATGTACACTCACCAGCTTTTTGGATTGGTGGGGGGGTGCAAATAAATCTGGGAGGCATGACCGATTTCTTTTTTCTCGAGAATTGCCCTAATTTGCACATTAGAAATATAAATTTGCGGGGGGGGGGACCTCGAGTCCCCGCCCTCTTAATCCGCCACTGTTCACAGACACAGATACTAATTATGAATTTGTATTTTATATATAAGCATAATAGATTCATGGAAGGTAAGGTTGTGCTTTGTTCAGCCTCCTTTGTCGAATGATTACGTCCTTCCTACATATACTTAACAACATCAAGACCAAAGTAACATGATGGCCATTACATGTACCTGAAATGTGACCGTTTTAATGGAGAGGTGTTAAAATCCTGAAAGGCTCTTGTGACATTCTGAGACAGGCTGGGTGACATAGGAGAGACAGACGTGCAGAAGGGCATCCCACCTGTTACACACAGCAGGTAAACTCCGTGCTCAGGTACCCCAGCATTTCTTTGAAATCGGCCGGAGACCAATTTTATGATATTTAAGATCATGAATTATATAGGCTAAAGTTGTATTAAAAACAAATTTACGTGTTGACAGGTGTTCTTCAATAGGGGAAAATGGTTCCCGAGTCTGAGATTTTAAGACTCCATACAAATCTGTGTACAATACTTTCAGTATTGTGATGGCAATACTTTCAGTATTGTGATGTTGCAGACTTGTGGCTATGGGGCTTTAGCGTGTTCGTTGAGTGTCAATATTCTGGTGAACCCCAGTGCCCCGCCCTTGCCTCCTGAATTCCCTTAAAAGGTAGACATTGAAAAGGCGTTCCCTCTGATGTGAAAAGGTAACGTCTTTGAGCTTTGATTTGGGAAAATCACTCCCAATCCTCAACCAACCCAACTTTATGTGTGATATTGTTTTCAGTATTGCACGTATGTATGTGTTTTGTGTTTCTTTCATTATAGAAACATGCCTTCAGAGGGACATACTGGTCTCTCTATACATACTTTACAATGAGAAGCCATTTCCAAACAGAAGCCACAACTTTATTATGACATGCAATAGGCCCTACCGTGCTCTGTTTCATAATATCCATCGTAGCTACTGTAGATTGAAAATCCTTTATATCTCTTCGCAGTGGCGGATCAGGGGGGGGGGGGGTAGGCAAATGAAGCAATTGCCCCCTAAACACAGGGACAACATTTTGGGATCTTAAAATTGGAAGATATGTGTAAATTTGGTGTTTTTATTTTTCATTTTTATAAGGGGGTCAGGGTTTGCCCCCCTAGAGTACTGGATCTGGATTCGCCCCTGCTACGTTTGTTTTAGAGTAGCGTTTTATACAAAAGAATGGTCGTAACTAAATCAACCCCAACCCATCTTAATTCACCCCAAACTGTTGCAAGTGACCCCAAAGTGGCGCATAGGACACCACCAGACTACCGAAAACCAAACCATCGTAGCCAACATCATCCACAGGTTGTGAAACCAAAACGTTTACATAAACCCATGATAGATTACTCTGATACACCCCCACAGCCTTGCAGTACTCATTTCAACCATCACCCCTCTCACAACCTGTTAACATTGCACCTGGCTGTAATACACCCCACCCCTGTGTACACACTACAGAAGGATGTCGCCATCCTCAAATTCAATACCACCACCCCTCCCCACTCATCCCCCGGTGAAAAATGAAGGATTCAAACTGTCTAAAACCGGGAGTTGGCACCCCCCGCCCCCCACCTGTCCTCCCGCTGGGCTCCTGGCGTCTCCTGTTTCAATTCCAGCCCGTGTTTTGGCGTTCATTCAGCGTCCACAATGCTCTGGGCCCCGCTGGTTGTTTGGCGGGCGGCCAGGGGCTGCAGTAAGGGGAGACGAGGTATTGACGACGAGCGGGGGCCGTGAGTCATGTCTAACTCTCTGTTTTCTCTCCCTCAGCCGCCGCCATTGACGGGGGTCCCTCGCGAGCCGCCTTCCCGATAGGTGAGTACCCAGCGCCGGAAGTACGCGATGCGCATGTCATACGATACTTTTTATGAATTTTACTTAGGAAGTGTGTGTTGTCTTTTGTTTTTCTTTCTTTTCTTTCTTTTCTTTTCTTTTTCTTTTTTGTTGTTTTCTGACCGAGAAAAATCACGCTTTTGTTGTGTATAACTCGCCTGTTGTATCATGCCTCTTTCTTGCGAAAATATTAGCTGAAGCCTTTTTACGTTGGTTTCCCTCTTTTTTGTTGGCGAGAAAAATCACGCTTGTGTTGTGTATAACTAGCCTGTTGTATCGTGTTTCCTTCTTGGGAAAATATTAGCTGAAGCCTTTTTACGTTGGTTTCCCTCTTTTTTGTTGGCGAGAAAAATCACGCTTGTGTTGTGTATAACTGGCCCGTTGTATCATGCTTCCTTCTTGGGAAAATATTAGCTGATGCCTTTTTATGTTGGTTTTCCCTTTTTTGGCCTTATTTGAGTATCTGGTTGCATGGTAAGGACTGGCTTGTCAATTTACACGAGTAGGAGTCTGTGTCCGAGTTCTAAGTGCTGCTTGCAGTATCTATTACGTTTTCTGTTACCTTTTCTGTGACCAAAAGTAAATAATATAGTGCATGTTTCGGTTGTGTGTATGTGCAATTGGTACATAAGCAACGGTAAATAGGACATATTTTTAACGTTGGGCTTCCTCAATTTAGCTTTAAATCATGTTTTTCTAAGCTGTTTATCCGTTTTACTTGAAGTCGTAAACAGTGGATTGTCATTAAATAAACAATCCCAGCACTCAATTGGGAAACTTGTTCCAGTGAGATAAGATTATAAAGTGGCACGTGCTGTTTTTTTTTTCTACTTTCCAAGTAAGATTTAAGACACGGCCCTTAGCTTGTATCAATTATTCAAGCTACTAAAACCAGCTTCAAAATAAGCAATCTTAACTTGGCGCAATAGCATATGAAAGCAACTTAAGTTTCTATTTGAATTGAAGACATAAAACCATAGTAGATAATACTACAACTCATCTAACAGTAAAGATACTAATTTTAAAGCTGTGCACATTTTCGCGCATTTTCTATCTGGCTTATAATGCATGGAAATGAAATTTGAATGTCAGAATTATAATGTTATGATGTGGATTTATAGTACCAATAAAATCGCAATCATTTGAATGCAAATTGGGGACACTAAAGGTAGATAATATAGCAGCGCAAAATACATACGTTCACACTTGAATGGCGCCGTCCCACTGTTGTGGACAGTGTCTGCGGGGTTTGAGGTTTGAGATATACAATGAAAGAAAACGTACGCGCAAGAACAGGTGCGCTAAATAATCATAAATCAAGGACCCTGGACCAAATGAATAAGTAAAACAAGACAGAAAACAAACACGGCTGTTCTGAACCACTAGGTCCCCAGCCCAAATCCATATTCAATGTATTTGCAGTTGGGCCGTTCTCTTTTAAATTGCCAACAGTGCAATAAATATGGGTGATTCGTGGCCATCCGAGCCGTCTTCCCTTTATTTGAGTGTAGGGCTTCAGCGCCCAAACCAGTGGGGGTATTTTATGACGTTTCCACAAAACAACCAATAAACTCACACAAACCACTCCGCGTGTGGTGGGCCCGGAAAATTAGCTCCCAACAGTTTTTAATTTCGGGGAGCTTGCCCATAGACCTAACAAAAGTATGACCTTTTTTAAAACCCTGTTATATTCAGGTTTGTGGGTTATCCTTGCTAGGGCGATCAGAATGAATTAATGTGAGGTGGTGTGAAATTGAATCGAACTGATACATAATGAAAGAGTTGAACGCCAAAGAATAGCATTTATGGGTCTGAAGTCAACTGCTAACCATCGGAAACAAGTGTCTTGCTAGATATTTTGAATCCATAGATGGACTAAAGAAGACTTTTATCTTTAGATCCATATCTGTCAAGTAAAAAAGTAAATCTATCAAACGTGTTTACATGGGTGGATGCAGAGATTTTGAAAAGGGGAGGGTCCTAATATAAAATTTCCGCCAGACCCTCTGGGTCTTTAAATTTTACAGTAAAAATAGGGGGACGCATCCCCTACGCCCCCTCTCAATCAGCCACTGTATACGACTATTCAGATGTCTCACCTTGCTTTGATTGGTTACAGGTCTCCTCCTAGCGGTGATCATCGGCGTTATTCTGGGCGTGGTCATCGGGGCCTGCCTCCTGGGGGTCGTCTTCCTCTGCAGGAAAGGGTAAGTACTTTGTTTTAAAAAACAGTTTTATTAGGCTGGAAGGGTTTCAGTTTACATAACTGGTTTCCGGCCCAGCCCAGCAGTGGTGGTTTACAATTTAGGGGGTAGCGGGAAACCGTGTATGAAGTACCATGCTGGTTTAATACTTATTTTTCAAACTGTACAGTGTAATTTTTATCTATTAAAGCCAGTGATCCTCGATGTTACAATACTGAAAACACAGAGTTGTCAAAAGTGGTGCCAAAAACGACAACCCAATGTTGTCTGTGTCTTTTATACAAAAATTCTTATTTATGAATAGTTTCATGTTGTAGATATCATAGTCCATAATAATGGCTTCCTATTATCTTATTACTAGTTATTAGGTATGGCCATTACACATAGGAGGCCTATGAGTTGTATGTTATTTGACACCATTCACTTACAATACTTTATCATAGACAGAGGCCATGACAACCTTGGGCTGTCCTTTTAGGCACCATTCACTTACAACCCTAGGGTCGTCAGGCAGCACTTTTGACTCTCATTTTGTTCTGTAACAACCCTATGACAACCCGATTCTCAGTTTTTGCTTCTCTGACAACCTTTTTAGCCAAAGTAGTCTGGAGAAAATGACAACCTTTGGGTTGTCATCCAGCCTCAAAATTCACAATGACAACCCTCTGACCACCCCCAAATTGTCAAAGGATTGTCACAAGGTTGTCACACAGCATCAATGGCCTGAAATGAGCCCTGCTCTGCCCCGACAAGTCACCTATGACAACCCAAAAGTCACTTATGACAACCCAAAAGTCACCTATGAAAACCCTCTGACAACTTTAAAGTGGCTCTCTGACGACTTTCAGTGAATATAAGGGTATACAATTACAAAATAGAACTTGGATTTTATATGCAGGGCACGACCATAGCTGGGATCAGCATCTGGGAATGTATAAAGGCCCCATAATAGTGTCTCACACAATAATTTGTGTTAGATGACATCACTCTCTGCAAGAAAAAAGTGTGAGGATGGTGATCCCTCAAACTAATAATATCTGGTACCTTTTCACCAGGTTGCAATTGCAGTGGTCGGTAGAGTCGGCGTTATCCATCCATTTAATATTTTTTTCAAGTCGTATTTTTATATCTTATGAGGCTAACCAGCACGTATCATCAGCATCTTTATCTCCGAACAGGTTGCACTTGACGATTCTTTTTTTCAAATTTGAGTAATTTCATAATGGTGTCATAATGACAGACCGACTTGCTATTCAAAGAGACATTAATCAGTACTGAAAACTAACGAGCATAATAAGCAACGAAATTTTGGGACTTTGGTTACTGCATATATGTATGTAGGTAAATATATATTATATATAACCTTATGAAAGTTTTGACTTATCTGCATGGTATTGCAGCAATGGCTTTTCTCTGCCAAACTTTCCAAAAGAAATTAGATATTGCACAGTTGGTTCTTGTAAATAGTTACAAGGACTTAATACATATTACTATTTAAATTTTCCTAAATTAAAAAGCATATTAAATTGTCTCTAACACACCGAGTATTGGCAATGCTGCGGACGTAACTCATCCCTTTAAAAAGTCGATAGATTTACATGATTGTGGTTTGTTGGAAAAACAATATCCGTGTTGACAGTAAATGTCCACACAAACACTCAAGCAGAAATTGGCAAAAAGTAATAATGACTGTTGAGGTTTCCCGAGATAGACTATATTAAGAACATGAAACCTTGGCGGCCGACTAAACTGTAATAATCAGCGGAACCCGCCAACAAAATGACAAAATGAAACCAGAAAAGTATCCGTTTGAGCTATCATTGCTGCAAGCCGAGAAAATGAGACATGTCTTTTGAAAGGGAGATGACATCTTTCGTTTCGCATGGGGTAAAAAAAGGAGAGAGAAAGGGTTTCCTTGCCCTCATTGTTTGTGCCTTCTGAGCCGGTGTGGGAACTGAGAGAAAGGGATCATTTTTGACAAAGATATTAAGTAGAGATTCCCAGGTCTGAAACAGGCAAAGAAGGGCTGGGTTCGTGCAGGACGCTTTGTGTGATCTTCTGGTTGTTTCATGATTATGTGATTGTTAATTACTTCAAAGGTTCACGTCACAGCCATTTGTACAACACATAATTAAAAAGATACATACTCTTATAGCGCTCATACCAATCCACGATATTTATTGCACAATGCTCAATTAATATACGTGAATCAAGAAGAAGAAAACACTCTCAAAACTATATAAAAGAACTCGATATAAAAAGATGTCCACACATTGAGTAGCATAATGTCAAGCCAATTTCTTTTGGATTCATAATTCAAAGCAATTCACAAGCAGTCAACAAACGCGTCAATATAACGACTTCTTCACGATGTGCACACAATGAAGTGTTCCACTATAAGAGGCAGAGTTTGAAGCCACCCCTTGGATACAGACCATTAATACTGCTTGCAATTATTTTTCTGTATCGCTGCCAATGCGCATGCGTACGTCGCCCAACAATAGCGACTGCGTCTCTTTGACTGCGCATGCGCCGTAACCCGAATCGGCCGTCGTCGGAATGATTAACTGGCAGAGCACCACCCCACCGGCAACAATGTACCTCTAAAGTTCCAATTAAAATTTCATATTGGCTTCATCCAGCTTGCAATATTTAAAGATTTATGCGAAAACTGCCTGCGTGATGTTCGCTATGTTGGGGGTGTGCGATCACAGCTGGCTACGGCATTAAAGGGGGAAAACACAAGGACTTTGAAGTTGTGTAAACTTCAAAGGAACGCAGAGATAATCGACGTCTTTAAACAAAAGACCGACTCAAAGAAGGGATGCTTCTCAACAGAATTAGCCTGGATGGGAACTGGTGGGCGGGGAGGGGAGAGGGGGAGGCTGTTGGAACAGTATCGGCAAAATTGAGTTGGTCACGCTCGTTTTAATAGGTTTTGTTGTCCCCGAAGATTTGATGGGAGGGGCTTTTTGAAGATACAGATAGGGTGTTATTCCTGAGGGCCGTGTTATTGTAGCTCTACCACCTGCGCCTCCCCGTAAATGTGGCATCTAAAAGACAAACAGCAGGGAGGTGAGGGTATCATGGCGTATCGTGGTGTATGGGTGGGGCGGGGAATTTATATCGGCTGGAGAATAGTACTAGTATAAAGAAGAGTATTGCAGTATCAGCATAAGGCATAAGGCATAAGGGCGCTTCAGAAACAATAAGACATCTCATTTTAAATACGTTAACGTATCTATAATCTAATTAATCTTATTTCTAAGGCACAATTTGTTAATTCCAATTAAATGGTTATGCATGATAGATGCACAAAAGTATAGGCTTTATTTTTTTGTAATAGATTTTGATAGCTGGGTGGAGTCATGCTATATCCATTCGGAAATCCATTTCAGATACTCCATATGTAGTATCTGAAATTAATTTCTGAATGGATATTTCCTCTTACGGTTGTAATGTAAACATGCAGTTAACGTTCACTTTTCCGGATTGAGAAATATGGGAAAGATCAGCGTCATTGAATGACATCAAAAGGACAGAAACACATCATAATTCTGGTACCTTATCCTACCCGATCCTACACTTTCTGTGTTTTCTCCTAGAGTGAGTAGTACAGAATTAGGCATTGGTATCAGGCTGTAGTCTATGGTCACTTCTTTCCATATGGGTAATACGGGCCAATACGGAGAAGTGACATAGATCCTACTAATCAGGTTAGATCAAAATGATGGAGAGACAGATCTAGCCATGTAGCCTATCGATAGGCGCTCCCAGACAAGTCGGATGATTTTGTGAGTAGTATAGATAAATGTTGCCTTTGCGTCAGGCAACATTCAAGGGTCAAACAGATAGACGGTTATATAAATACGAGGACGTACGAGTTTCACCATCATGTTTGTTCATACTTTTTAACCTCTCTTAAAAGGCTCCATTTAATCATTCTAATGTCATTTTATGTTGAATGTCACCAAACAAGGATTACATTCTAGGGTCGCTTCACAAAGTAGTTCCGGTCATAAACAATGTATTTCCGGTGACCCTGATTGGCTGAACCGGGAACCCCATATGCCATATCATAATTGTTCATCAAGTTGGCATACCTGACATTACATTATCTTATTATATGTGTCCATCAAGTAGGCATATCTGACATTATATTTCCTTTTTCCAGGTACACAGCCCACCGTCGTGAGGAGGGTAGTTCCATCCTGCGTCACGGAGGGCGCCACTCCGTCCCAGTAACAGAGATCCTCTACACCGAGTCAGAAGGAGGCCGGATGGTCACGGGCACGAGAACTGTGTCACGTGACCCGCGAGACCCGCGAGACCCGCGCGGCCAGGACTACGGCTACAAGACGCCGCTAGACGGCAGCACCACCAACCGCAACTCGCTGGACGAGCAGACGCGCAAGGCCATCCCGGACTTTGTACAGTCCCTGGACGAGTCTCGTACGAACACGTGTCTCAGGTCTCACGTCTACGAGAGTCCCAAGTTCGGCCAGCAAGGCACCATCAACGTGCACCGGCCGGGGGGAGGGCCGCCCGTGTACCACGAACTGGACGCCGACGGAGACGACCGCTGTCTCAGGCACGTCGACCACTAGAATGTTTAATAGTGTCTCAGAATAGTCGCCCACTAGGATGTTTGACTGGCATATTGACCATCAGGCTATTGGCTGGTGTCTCAGATATGTCAACCACTAGGATGCTGAACAGTGTCTCAGAAATGTCGACCACTAGGATGTTTAAAAGTGTCTCAGACATGTCGACTATGAGGACATCGACCTGTGTCTCAGAAATGTCTACCCCTATATTGGCCGGTGTTTCAGACACGATGAGTACTAGGATGTCGATTGGTGTCTCAAACAGGTTGGCCCCTAGGATGGTGGCCGTTGTTCCAGACATGGTGACCATTTAGATGTTTAACAGTGTCTCAGAAATATCGCCCACTAGGACGTTTGACTGTGTCTCAGATATGTCGACCAGTAGGATGTTTGATCAGTGTCTCAGACATATTGACCGTCAGGATGTTGACTGGTGTCTCAGACATATTGTCCACCAGTTTGTTTGCTGATGTCTCAGGCACGTTGACCATCAGGATGTTGACTGGTGTCTCAGACATTTCGACCACGAGGATGTTGTCTGGTGTCTCAAACATTTCGACCATTAGGATGTCATAAAGTATCACCTATGGAGGACATTGCGCATGGATTAATCTGGTATCTGATTGACTTGCCTATGGCATCATTGAATTGGCCAGCTTTTGATGAATTGGCCATTACCCTGTACCTGTGGTCATATCTCCAGGGCATGAGAAAGCAGGCGTCCAGTGGCACAGGACCATTCACAAATCGAGGACCTTGGTTGCCCAGTGGTAAACATCATTATGTAGAAGGATACTTGGAAATGAACCTCAGCAACCGATTCTGAAATCGATTTGTCAAGCCCTGTGTGTCCCTCTAGTGGAGAGACCTGGAACCAAACGAACTGTGGAGATCTCTATAGGCCTTTTACATTAGTGTGGTGCTCCCTAGTGGATCTGTCTGAACCATGGTTTTGGGGTATGAGTGTCAATGGAAATAGGCTTGAGGTTTTGGGTACAAAGCTTCTATGGGAGGGTCCACTGCGCAAACTCATGTAAAAGGTGTATGGGCAAAAATAGAAATTGACTGTTGGACGAGAAGGAGATCAGGAAATGTTGTGATCAAAGTTCCCTACTAGGGCAAAACCCTAGGTAATTACTTCAAATAACGAACCCAAAATGTACATTACAATAAAAGAGAGTATGTTA
This sequence comes from Lepidonotus clava, assembly GCA_936440205.1. Classification (NCBI taxonomy): domain Eukaryota; kingdom Metazoa; phylum Annelida; class Polychaeta; order Phyllodocida; family Polynoidae; genus Lepidonotus; species Lepidonotus clava. The sequence goes on along the minus strand of OW387144.1, from coordinate 34,244,312 downwards.
CCTACCAGGGTTACCTATACCATTGAACGAGAACATAACCTAAATGCACCAGGTGCCGAAGACTTAAAAGTAACGGAAATGGCACAAGGTCCCACCTCTAAAGAAAGACAATCGTACTGTACCTGAGAATACAACTAATATTCCACCACATGGAAAGCTACACACAGAAACTTTGTCTGTAGACCTTTTCATCATTTGTTCGGTGCTTATCTATGGTAATAGGTACGAACCAATTTATTCGTTTATGGATTCATGAGATCCCAATTGAATACTAAAAAGTGTTAGTATCAATGTATACCTATGGGACCTTTCACTGCGCAGACTCGTGATAAAGATGTATCAACGCCAGATCTGGATTGAATAACAGGTTCCAATCCTGGAATAATGTAATTTATTTTGTGTACCACTACAACATATGAACGGATGATCATCCATACAAATTTGAAAAATAATATATGAAGTGCCACCCTACAGAACCATAGACGATGCCCTACAACTGGGTAGGTTCAACTATAACCTTACGACCTTCCTATTTGTAATTCTGTGTACTGATTTGTGGTTCTTTGTTTGATGCAACAGCATAAGAAAAAGGATATCATGAAATGATATGCTTCTTACTAGGCAGAAAAGACAATCGTTTGAATCTACTACAAGTATGAATAAAACACACGCAATCATTACTGTTTGAGTGTGGCTTCCTACTATAGGACCACTGGTGAAGACATGTGTACATACTCCGATGTCATCGACTGACTTGAAAGTCCAAAGTGATCCTTTATAAATCTATTGTTGTTTGATTTATAATGTGATGTATTATATGAACCAAAGGTGCAATAATCTTAATTTGTTATTTTGAAATGCTTTTAAGTGTGTGAATGGTTAATGATTACTTAAGCTTACATACATTTGCAATTTAAATTGAATAAGATAAAGTAAATTATAATATATTTCTTGGAATGAATCTGGCCAAATGAATGCATGAGTTTATGCTGAAAGAGTCCCAAAATGTTGGGTTTGAAAGCATTGTGTAAATAGCCAAGTACCCATTTACTTTGGAACTGATGTAAGGTACTGCGTACAGGTATTGTTCTATGAGTGATTTCATTGTATGGCCATACCGTGATGTACATAAGAATGATGAATAAATCAGCTGTCCACTTTTATGACGGTCCTTCAGTTACTTCTTTGGGTATAGACTGGGGCACTGGGAGTTGTTATGTGTGCGACAGTTGCTTTACATTACATTGAAGGGAGCCAAAGCAATGTTTTGGGAACAAAATTTGGGAATAACAACAGGTTGAGATAAGTAGAAAAATAATACATTCCATGGGTGTAACTTTAGTAATTGGTATAGTATGAACTTTGATTTCACTTGAATTCCAGAAAATAATATTTCTGCTTCCAGACAGCAATGTTTGTAATAAACCTATTTTGGTGGGTCACCAACATTGAACAGGGACAAACGTTCCTGTGCAGAGTTTGCTGAAGGCAGTTGGTGGTCGGCATTAAATTATCAAACATGCTTATGGATCGGTGCATCTGTTGGCGCATGCTCCTGGGCAGCCATACAGTCCAACTTTTAGACATTGGCCAACTTTTACTGGACATGTCATACCCACACACAATTCTCCCTACCACGGATAGCTCATATACAGTATTTTAAGAACCCGCAGGCTAATTTGGACTGAATTTCTAGACAAACCCCCCTATAAAACTATAGGAAATAAACAAATAATTGTTATATATTTTTTTATAATGGTTGAATTTTCAAAATACTTAGAAAATATTACATGTATATGGGCACAACTTTAGAAAGAAATGATCTCTAGTTTTACATCATGTTAATTTTCTAATAATGAAATGATTCATGAAAGTTCCTACACTTAAGCCTTGAGATTTGTCTACAAATTACCCACCATGCATCCTGATCTAGGCTAACCTGCAGGTTGTGGTCAGTGCTGTTACACAGACCCCCAAACCAATCAGCACACTGAGTCAAGCTAAATTGGTGAATGGGTTGTCAACAGTGAAATGCCACGTCCCATTTGGAATTTAAAAAGGGCCGTGTCGCCCTGTCAATTTTAAGAGATATCCATGTCCCTTGTAGTGGTCGATAGACAAAGGGTCTGTCGATTTTAAGGGCCAGCCGATTCTTTTTCTCTACACTTATAATGCTTTTCTGAAAAGTGAAATAACAATCTGGTAGGCCTTGAATTAACACCTCGACTGGCAGTTTATCAATTTACTTAGCACTTGTGGGTGTAGATGGTACTGCTCTAAAGTCCTATACCCACTAACCAACGCGTGCCAGCCAATGCGTAGCGTAAGATGGCCTTTAATCAGCGTTGGCGTTGGGTGTCAGCGCTATATTCACACCAATGGCCGCACCAACGGCCATGTATTTTGAGTGTGGGTATGCCTTGTCCAGTTAGAGGCAGTGGTTGTCCACGCCATCATCTTTACCAATCCTGGCCAGTGGGGTGTTCCATAACAACTTCCATAACTACAGAGGTTTTATGTACCCTTACGGAAACTGTACACGAGTTTCAAACTCTCGTACGGAGCCGTTCACGGGAAGAATTTGAACTCATACATTCGACAGGCTCGGGCTTGTCTGAAACCACTTCCTCTAAAAAGTGTCAAGGAGTGTAAGGGATGTGTTCACACTTTTGCAGTGTCAATGGTATGGGCCATTACATAAGTGTCTCACAGGGGGTCCCCCCCCCACCTTGCCTGTAACCCTGGAGCTGCCACTAAACTTTCACCTCCTTAAGTTGACCCAATGACCTAGATAATATAGTATTATATGTGTGTGTATATGTATGTATGTGTGTATGTATGTATGTATGTATGTTGTATGTATGTATGTATGTATACATGTATGTATGTATACATGATAACTTGTGGATGAAAAGAATCATTTAGGAAGTTTTATGTCCCTCTTTAGGGGGAGTAGGGGGCCGGGAAGAGGACAGGGGGACGGCCCTGGTCTCCCCGTGCGTTGCTCTGTGGTGCTGACGGCATTAGGAGGGGTAGGGGGCCGGGAAGAGGTCAGGGGGACGGCCCTGGTCTCCCAGTGCGTTGCTCTGTGATGCTGACGGGGTTAGGGGGAGTAGGGGGCCGGGAAGAGGTCAGGGGGACGGCCCTGGTCTCCCCGTGCGTTGCTCTGTGGTGCTGACGGGATTAGGGGGAGTAGGGGGCCGGGAAGAGGTCAGGGGGACGGCCCTGGGCTCCCCGTGCGTTGCTCTGTGATGCTGACGGGGTTAGGGGGAGTAGGGGGCCGGGAAGAGGTCAGGGGAATAGCCCTGGGCTCCCCGTGCGTTGCTCTGTGATGCTGACGGGGTTAGGGGGAGTAGGGGGCCGGGAAGAGGTCAGGGGAATAGCCCTGGTCTCCCCGTGCGTTGCTCTGTGATGCTGACGGGGTTAGGGGGAGTAGGGGGCCGTGGAAGAAAAGAACCTTTTGAGAGGGTTTTCATGCCGATTTGAGCACTTTGAAAAATTTCCAAATTTGAAACATTTATGACTCCCAGTATGAGTCAACTATGGTTCAAAACTGACTCTAAGGTTGTAGCCCCGAGTGAGAATGACCATTGTAAACTAGTCAGGAAACTGTGAGACTAATAAAACATTTTCTAGAAATTTAGACAGATTTTTAACTTAATTCTTACAGTGAAAACCCCAACCAATGGATTTTGCTAAAAACTTGCATAAATGATATCTAGGCCTATCTCATGCCAAAAATGTCCCCTATTTAATGGAAATCATTTTACATATTTCCCGGCCTCCAGCCATTCCCCTCAGCTTCCCCTATTTGATGGAGTTAAGGTTGTTGGGGCATTCTGACGGGAATGCAATTACCTGATGACTTGTGGAAGAAAAGAACCTTCTAGTAGGGTTTTCATGCCGATTTGAGCACTTTGAAAAATTTCCAAATTTGAAACATTTATGACTCCCAGTATGAGTCAACTATGGTTCAAAACTGACTCTAAGGTTGTAGCCCCGAGTGAGAATGACCATTGTAAACTAGTCAGGAAACTGTGAGACTAATAAAACATTTTCTAGAAATTTAGACAGATTTTTAACTTAATTCTTACAGTGAAAACCCCAACCAATGGATTTTGCTAAAAACTTGCATAAATGATATCTAGGCCTATCTCATGCCAAAAATGTCCCCTATTTAATGGAAATCATTTTACATATTTCCCGGCCTCCAGCCATTCCCCTCAGCTTCCCCTATTTGATGGAGTTAAGGTTGTTGGGGCATTCTGACGGGAATGCAATTACCTGATGACTTGTGGAAGAAAAGAACCTTCTAGTAGGGTTTTCATGCCGATTTGAGCACTTTGAAAACTTTTCAAATTTAAAACATTTATGACTCCCAGTAGGAGTCAACTATGGGTCAAATGTGACTCTTAGGTTGTAGCCCCGAGTGAGAAGGACAATTCTATACATGTCAGAAAATTCTGTGATGATTACAACATTATCTAGAAATTTAGAAAGATTTTTCACCTTATTTTTATACTGAAAGACTCAACCAATGGATTTTGCTAAAATCTTTCAGAAATGATAATAAGGCCTATCTCATGCCAACAATATTGTCGGATATATGGGCAGCAAATTTTCTCAGGGACAACTCATGGGTTAAGGATGGGTGCAGGTGGCCAGCCTAATACATCATAGTGGGATTGGATGTGTCCTTCTGGTAGGCCTGAGCCTCAAATCAAGATAGAAACAATACAGGAGGGGGGACGGTTGGTAACCAACCACCACTATAATGTAATGGGCCAGGTACCTGCACCTATCCTTGGTCCCTGAGGTGGGCCCCTGATAATTCAATGCCTGTAAATTCAACAACATTTTTGGCATGAGATAGGCCTAATTATTATTCCTGGAAGGTTTTAGCAAAATCTACTGGTTGAGTTTTCCTGTGTGAAAAAAACAGTAAAAATCGTTGTGATTTTCTAGATAATGTTGTAATCGTCACAGAATTTTCTGACATGTATAGAATTGTCCTTCTCACTCGGGGCTACAACCTAAGAGTCACATTTGACCCATAGTTGACTCCTACTGGGAGTCATAAATGTTTTAAATTTGGATTTTTTTCAAAGTGCTCAAATCGGCATGAAAACCCTATCAAAAGGTTCTTTTCTTCCACAAGTCATCAGCTCTTTGCAACCTGAGAATATCAGGAGGCTAGAGGTGGCTATTCATAGAGGGATGGTCAGGGACATGGAGTAAAGGCTGGGAAATATGTAAAAGGATTTCCATCAATTAGGGGACATTTTTGGCATAAGATGGGCCTAATTATCATTTCTGAAAGATTTTAGCAAAATCCATTGGTTGAGTCTTTCAGTATAAAAATAAGGTGAAAAATCTTTCTAAATTTCTAGATAATGTTGTAATCATCACAGAATTTTCTGACATGTATAGAATTGTCCTTCTCACTCGGGGCTACAACCTAAGAGTCACATTTGACCCATAGTTGACTCCTACTGGGAGTCATAAATGTTTTAAATTTGGATTTTTTTCAAAGTGCTCAAATCGGCATGAAAACCCTATCAAAAGCTTCTTTTCTTCCACAAGTCATCAGCCCCTGTGCGTTACTCTAGATCTGTGGGACTGACGGGATTAGGATGGGTAGGGGGCCGGGAAGAGGTCAGGGGGATAGCCCTGCAGGTCTCCCCGTGGGTTGCTCTGCAGTCTAGGCCTTTACCAACACCTCTGGTCAGACATAGAAAGGGCTGGGAAATAACTAAAATGAGACAACCAAACATAGTGCTAATTATAGATGTCCCCAGCTGGGCGGGGGTGGGTGGGAAGGGGACCCCCTGTGAGACACTTATGTAATGGGCCATACCATTGACACTGCAAGAGTGTGAACACATCCCTTACACTTCTTGACACGTTTTAGAGGATGTGGTTTCAGACACCCCCGAGCCTGTCTAATGTATGAGTTCAAATTCTTCCCGTGGTTTTGACCCACAACTCCTGTAAAACGACCCAAAACTCCTGTAGATTAACCTAAAAATTCCGTAACTCAACTCAAAACTCCTGTAAATCCACTAAAACTCACATAAGCAAAAACAAAACTGACGTAGCTATGGCACCCCAAAAGGTCATCGTAACTTATGAAACGCAAATCATACAGAGGTTTGTTATGAAATAGGCCCCAGATTAAACATGTGTGATGATTTAATGCCCACACCCACTGCCGTTGGCTGATTCTCCATGGACACGGTCAGCCATCGGTCCATGGCAAGTAGGTGTCCTGCTAAGTAAGTCCCACATCAGTTTTACGATATACCCAAGTCCCCTGTTGTTTCTCCTCAGAGATACTATGCGACATGTTGAATTTAAGACAACCCCCCCCCCCCACTAAATCATCTTTGAAGAACAATTATAAAACAATAATCAAACACTGTGTTTGTAACCTGTGGAAATTAGAAAACTATGGAAAATGAAAAATTACAAAAAAAAACCTTCTCATGAAACCTTTATAGTTTAAATCCAGAAGTCCAAAGGACCCTAGCTAGATGATCTCCCCAAACTAGCAAATCCGTTAGGCCTATAACATACCGATGAAGCTGGACCATGCATACAAGTGCAGGTTTTGTTTAAAAAAAAAAACATAATTTTGAAATACCCCTGAGGTTAAGTGTAGGCATCTGCGTTTTTGTGTCAAGGTGGCTATGCGACCTTCCAGATGGACCTTTTCCATGAGGCCCTGGTGAACTGAACGGTGGTCTCCTGCCTGAACTGAGGACACACGAGTGGTGCCACCTGGTGTATTCATTAGGTACTACTGACCCTTTCCTAAGTGCAATCCTGGTGTTAGTGTACTGTTGAATGAGTGAGCAGGTGAGTGGGCAAGCAAGTGAGTGGGCAAGCGAGTGAGTGAGTGAGTGAGTGAGTGAGTGAGTGAGTGAGTGGTGTTGAAGAATCGTAATAGAACTGAACGGTGGTCTCCTGCTAGGCTGGTCCCCGCCCCAATCCGCTACCGCTACAAGGGGCCGGTCTCGAGAGGCGATCTAGGTCACCAGAGCGGTCTCAGTGAGCGGTGTCAGGTGTTACATAATGTGTCGCGCAGGTTGCAGGAGCTCACCTGACACCTCTGACTCAGAAACCACTCTCAAAGTCACCCAGCCTCTCACTCCCAACCTGTGAAATAACTTCAGGAACCAACCTCAAAGTCGCACAGCCTCTCACCATGACCCTGTAAAAATAACTTCCTAGACCTTAAGTGGATTCAAATGAATATTTTGTATTTGTTTACATAGAGTGGTTTCTAGGTAGGTGAAGGTCGTACATTTCTCAATACCAGTGGTATATCTAGATTACCACGGGCAACCAGTGTAGTCTCCTGCCTGAACTGAGGACACACGAGTGGTGCCACCTGGTGTATTCATTAGGTACTACTGACCCTTTCCTAAGTGCAATCCTGGTGTTAGTGTACTGTTGAATGAGTGAGCAGGTGAGTGGGCAAGCGAGCAAGTGAGTGAGTGAGTGAGTGAGTGAGTGAGTGAGTGAGCGAGCGAGCGAGCAAGAATGTGAATGAGTGGTTTTGAAGAATCGTAATAGAAGAGTCTTCATGGGAATAACACAAAGCGGAAACAAGAACAAGGTTTAGAACCAGGCACTTTTAAGAGATGAATATCAATCTTTTCCGAAAATAGTATTTATTTGTTATGCACAAACAACATGAGAACAAGATAATGTAACAAAGTACTTTATTTCTTGACTATATCAAATGGTCCCTTCTTTGAAAATTCGTCTCACCCCACCACAAAACCACCCTAGAATCTGAGATGCCACTCCCGACCGCGGATAAATTGGAGAAGTTTGAACAGATTTTTGTACTTTTGATGTAACTTAAGTAGAAATGACTTTTAGGAATAGGCCAATAATTCCGAGTTTGCATCCAATGGTTTAGAACCAGAAAGTAGCGACCAAAGAAATCCTTTACTAGGAAATCCTAGAGTCGGTATAATGGCATCTCTGTAATGATGTGGACTACTCACAGAAGGTAGGTTAATTCCTGGTCACATGATGACACCTAGGTTACACATCTTCAATGTAAGCTCTGGGTTTCACCCTAAACATACCACCGTCTTATGTGGGGATGGGACTAGTCAAAACCTGTTTTCCGGCTATACGTTCAGTATATCTTTGCATACGTTTCAATAGATAACACTAACATTTACTTAATTATTATTGTTGGATTTGGTTTGGTACACCTGCTGCGAATAGTTTCCCAAGAGGCAGAAATGTGTGTTCATCTCAGCTAAACCATCGTGTTACTCAATTTCAGAGATGTATATTAGGGTTAATGACAAAACATTGAAACTCCAGAAGGAGAAGTTTGTTATAATCTTAAGATGCCGTGAAACGTGAAGTACAAAACTAATTTTGAAAATTATCATCATAAGTGTTAGTGTGAACGATCTGAAAAACTGACTTCCCTCTTACTTTTCATTGGGTGTGAGATAGTTTCATACTTTGATTTTGAAAGATATCTTTTACATAAAGTAGGTACAACCTATGTATAAAAAGGTTATAGTATCCAACACCCCACATTCCTGTTAATGTACATACGACATAACACTCAAATATATATATATATATATCCACTAACAGAATTGGACTTCTAGAAATAAGGCACCACCCAGAGTGATATATTAACTAGATCAGGCTGACATAAGGAATTGTAGTAAATACTGTTACAGTTCAATAATGGCTGAATTAAAAAACATAAATAAAAAGTACTCGTACTGGTGGCTTAAATATTGACAATGTTGCGGGCAATACAGATAGTTTTATGTTCGGCTCAGAGTAGCTCGGCATATAACCAAAATAATATTCCCCGCTGGCTTATAAGATGAAAATTCTATTTGTCGAGCAGATAAATGAGTAACGATGCCCCCAGTGGTGTATTGGACAGGTGTTTGTCACCATAAATAGCGTAAAGCCCTCAACCTAAGGCCTCGGGTACTACAGTGTGTGAGTAGTATAGGCCAGTCGGGAGTTCACTTTTGCGCATGCGTGATTGCTTCCCGCCAAAGCTATCGGGGGTCACGCTCTATCAACCAGCCAATGAGCAGAGTCCCTTTGTACCATGTGACACAATATGGCGGCGCCCAGTGCGAAACTCCCGAGCAGCCTATAACGTCCCGAGCAGTGGTACGTACAAGGTTCAGTGCGTATTGACAGGCTTTACGCACTGTTCCTCATTTACAGTATTTTAGCCATATTTGGAGAATTGTTTGGATGATGAAATATAGAAGACCCTTTGGGATCGTCCTCGGGTGTCTGTATGACCCATGGCGATCGTACGAGCTTGGGATTTGCCCTCGGTACGTGACGAACCCATCTGAGCCATACAGACACCCTCAGACGACCCCTGCGGGTCTTCTTATATTAGTACGTACCACTCATCATTTTCATGCATTTTAACATCATTTTTTATTTTGTTTGGGTGATAGAATAAAGAAGGACCTTTGGGGTCGTCCTCAGGTGGCTGTTCAACCCATGGGGATCGTACAAACCTCGGGTTTCGCCCTCGGTATGTGATGATCCCCTATGGGTCGTACGGCCACCCTCGGACACCCCCTGCAGTCCTTCTTATTATGATACCACTGGGGGCCCTGGTTAAAAAAGCACGTAAAATCAGGTTTTTCAAAATCGGATTATTTAGAGAAACGTAGGATGTTGTGGCTAGAACTCAGATCATAAATAAAGGATGTGAAATACACCAAGCTGTGTAGCGAATGCCCTAAAAAAGACACGAGAAGGACGGTTGTCTAAACAATTCCCAATGTCAGATATCTAACGTATAACCATCGATAGTTTTCTTATGGTGAAGACCCATACATGAACGAAGAGTGTTTCATGGAATGCAATAGTCATTTAAAGCAAAGCCAACAAACCTTTACTGATTAGTCATAAACTTTCTCACTTCGTGGTCCGTACTCGGGCCATCAAAGTACACAAGGTCAAGCTCCGGGTTAAATATACATCTTACTATGAGTAATAGATTGGAAATAAATGTTTGTATTTCATTTATGTATATATTCCGTTTTGTTCATTTCGAAGCAGGTAGATTCTTACGATTTTATTTATTAATTCAAAAGGCAGAATATCAAGATACCGACTAACATACTATTTGGAGGTCTAACGTCTGGTTAAATATACAATGTATTACCACACAATATACCTTATAAATCAACAGGAAATTGATTTGATGAATTTTAAATCGATTTACAAAAAAGTAGGAAATTAAAAAAGAGCAAATGGATCATTTTGGTGACGAGACGTTCTTAAATCTTTACGATAATCCGATAAGCTCTAAAGGGACTTTTTTAAACCTGTTTTGGGGGTATTACCATTAGTATAGTTCGTAAAGACCATGTGCAGACGTTGTCACGTGACCATGTTTTGGTGATCACCATGTGCTTTTCCTGAACATATTGATATTATATAAATCTATAAATCATCAATCATATATAATGAAAGTTGCTCATTATGGTAACATATAATTATTTAGGATATATTCAACATAAATAACTGTTTTACATGTTTGCAAAATGTTAATATCAAGGATTCTAAATTGATCACCGAGATGGCGCCCAGTCCCTTCTGGCTGCTGTGACGTCATCTGCACAAGGTCTATTGCAACACAAGGGAACACCTGATTGCATAAGAGCAAAGCAATATATTTCGTATTACAATAAGCCGCGTACGACGATATAAGTAACAGGCTACCCATGGTAAAGAGAAGTACAAAAATGAGATTGAAACCAACTCTTGAGACCAACAAGTACAATTTTCACAACTGGGAAGAACCGACCTCCCCATAACAAGACGAAGGTATGAAGGCAATATATGGCGACTTCTCCTCTGGGTCCCCACGCATTTTTAAAATAAACGCAAGTCCTTTTTTATTAGCAATCTTAGACCAATGTTATGGATAAAGTAAGATGTATCGACTATGAAAAAAGTAGGAATTCTCAACATTGTTCGATTAAAATTTGCATTTAATACTTGGTTAAAAAAACATTTTTGAAATCTATTACCTCTTTTCACTTCTCAAAGAAATCAATTCACGACCTTTTTAGGTCTCTTTAGGTCCTCTAGGTACAAATTGGTCAGATTTAAGACTTTTTTAAAGCCTTAAACTTTGGAAATTCAATGTTAGACATTTTAAAATCTGCGTGGGAACCCTGTTCTTACTTTAAGCACTTCTGGGATAAAGAAACATGAGCTATGGGGAGCGTTTCACATCTAGCCTAACTCAAAAACTGGGCTTAAAAAATAGGAAATTCTGACATTATCATGACATTTCAGACCTGCTATCCCGTCCGTCTTGTTCGCTATATATCGTCTATAGTTAGTAGTACGGAATGGAAAATCATCTCATCTTAAGGTAACAAGCGCACTTATGAGTTTGCTAATGTGAAACGCAACCTTTGTTAGTAAACATAGCGACAATGTCAAGTACTGATTAGCATATGTTTAGTACATGTTCAACAATTGTCAATTCGGTCTTTGATCCGAGATCCGTCAGTTTAGCCACTTGTACAAATTTATTAAATTCATTTGATCAGTTTGGACATTTACATAATTTACTAAATTCATTTATTAGTTAAGCCATTTGTCCAAATTTACTAAATTCCTTTTAACACACTTCAACAGCTGTTCTGCCAGATGATCAGTCAATTCTCAGAGAGTATGTTTACGTCTTCCATTTTACCAATGAATTTACTGTAATAATATCAACATAATGTACACAGTGTACAAGATGCACATCTGAAATTATTAACTCTGGACATGGCCGAGTTCCAAAATTAGATGTTAGTAAAAAACAAATTGATTTTTCATCTCATGTTACGCCTGTATTCCACATACCGATTTTGATGCTGGCGATTTTGTATTTATTGATTTTCTCTGAGAATACGGCATGAGACTTTACATCCTATATAACATTTAAAAGAGAATGGTAAGACTTTTTCTACTGATGTATAACATATGTATATTACCAGTTTGAGAAATCGGCAGCAAAATCGGGATGTGGAATGTAGGCTTAAAGCTTTTCGTAACATCTCCGCAATAATACAGTTGTATCATAGTCATAACTGTCTCAATTATCTAACAGAATTCTCACATCTACTTTCCCCAAAATTGGATGCTAGTAAAAGAATTCTTCAAGTCGAAGCACTTATTATGGATTCCTACTACGTAAGGCTTTTTTAACTTCTCCGCAATATACATATATTCATATCATAGTATGGTATTCTCAACTGTATAACAAAATTCTAACTGCTACTCTCCCCATACAAATTCATACTTTGAAGTAACTGACGACTAGTTGTTATTTTGACGGACCACTTCAAGCAATCACTGGTATGGTTATTTGGCTATAACCACAGTCAGAGTTATCAGTGATGGACGATGTATTGTCGGATATATGATTTCTGTTTCCATGGAAACATTACAACCTTACAAGTGCACCGTGTAAAAGAAAAAGATGTTTCAAGGCACATACGCTTGTTCGCAAATCTTTGTACTTGTCCTCTTATAATTTTTTATGTGGAAAATATCATACAATTTTCCGAGGGCTTAAGTAAAGATATAAGAAAAATGGGTTCAAGGTAGACCTTACATTCTAACAGAATTATGATCTTTCTTGAGCGAGTATGATTAACTGTAAGACCTTTTTAAGTCCTTGCAAACTGAGAAAATCAAGTTACGTTAATACTTACTAATAGTTAGGAGAATCAGCAGTTATATTTCACATTCTTTTCTCAAGAAGGTACCTTTAAAAGAATCAACTTTTGTCCCAGCCGTTGTGTTTAATGTTTGTCGCTTGCTCGAGGTTCCACATTGAGCTTACTTGGAATATGTACTATAAGAGGTAAGGGAATTCAATCATGAGAAACTCTGTTCCTAATAAATAACTACAGTGCTACCGTTTTGTCACTTTATCATTCAGAAATGCAGAAGTAAATCGTCCGTTATTAACATGTTCATGTAGAGCACTGGTGGTTATGTGAGAACAAGGAGTAATGTTTCCATGGAGACAGGCGTTGGTAGTTGTGGTAACGTCGACTACATGGTGAGGAGGGTGTCGTCGTGACTGAGATCTTCGTGGCTCGGCGCTATCTGGTCGTCTCCGATCCCGCGGTATTCTCGAGACCCACGTGTTTTCCCGCCCGACCGACATAGAAAGTCACAGCCATCCTAGAAAGAAAAGATATGATCAGTTTGTATTGAGAGGGTGATTTATTGATTGTTGTGAAATTTAAAGTCAACTCAGCAATGTTACAAGTATATTGGGACCAACTCAGGGTTTTTGACTGAACACAGTAACATGTATTATTACCCTCTGGATCGACGTGGGGGCGTATTGTGTGCCGGGCGTATTGCCAGGCCATACGCCCTGCATCATATCCGGTTAGTTTTTACTCATTTTTTCAAAGAAGTTTCACAATATTTTACAATATTTTACATATATGTCGGGTAATAAAATAAAGAAGGCCCTTGGAGGCCGTCCTCGGGTCTCTGTACGGCCCTATGACCTAGGACAGCCCTCGCCCTCCGGGCTCCGGCCGTCGCCAGGTCTCCGGGCCGTACAGAGACCCTCGGACGGCCTCTGCGGGCCTTCTTATTATATTATGTTTGGATCTCTGGGGGTTAAAGCCACAAAAACGACAAGGTTATATCGGAGACGCTGCCAAGGTTACTAAACCCAGGCCACCCACTTCAAACTAAAACAAACAAAAAAATATTCTGTCCAGCCCCCTACGATTGATGTCGAGTGTAGTACTCTAAATAAAAAAAAAACTACTAAATGGTAGAATTTCTGAGTGCTGGTCGGAACAGCTGGCTTTAGCGGCCTGGGGAAAACACTGTCTTTTTCAAGTTTTTTTTTTATGCGAATAGCAAACACGAATCATATTGCCCAATGCGAAGTGTAATATATAAAATTAAAAAACTAATTGCTAGACGCAACCCTAAATGCGTAGTATAATATACTTCGCGTTGGGTGTGACGTGTAGTTTAATATGGCCTGAACACGAATCAGACGTGTTGGGCAACAGGACCCGACATGTCCTCTAACCCGACGGGTAGTGTAATTAGGCTTAACTTTAAACACCGCAATCAAAACGAAAGGTAATTGATGCTTACTGCTTGCAAGTTACCGAAGTCTTGCCAAAAGCTGTAGTTGGGAATTTGTTCCATGCCTTTGGCTCCTGCCACTAGTCGCTGGTAGATGGCGCCACCGATGAGGTAAACTGCGACGAACACCATGAATCTGGGGGGAGATATATTCCAATGTTGTAATTTTCATGAAATTGGCACTTATGGGCAGATAATGTCAATCTAGGCCCAATTTATTCAATATAGTTCATCATTTTTGCTATATTGATTTAGATTTGGATGTAACAAAGACGATTTGGACTGAAAACTTGCATTTGGTGGTCACCATAGGTAACGGAAAAAAAGATTTAATCATTTTTTGTCTATTTTCCAAAAAAAAACGTCACTTGTTACCATGTTAACCAACCAAATTTTTTAGTTTTGGTTATTCCCCCTGTTCACTAGGTCCTATCCTTCAATTTGATTGCATACACAAGTTTCCAACATTGTTTAAGGATAGCTGGGGAGGAAATACTTGGATTATCTTTTTGTTCAGAAAATGTTACTTTTTTATTGGAAAACGTCATTTTTCACCCAAAACCCAGAGGCTTTGGCAACCAAGAAATAGATTTTTGAATTCTACAGAAAATTTGGGTCGGGAAACCACCTTCAAACCTTTCGGCCTCAGTCACATAAATAAAAGTGCCGTGTCTCTTGGACTGCAGGTAGTAACAGTGCATGTGTATGTGTAATAATGAACGCTAGTGGTAATTTATGGGTGTTACTTTAAATATGGGGAAACTACAGTTTAATCATTACTCAGACTGCCTAGTATCATCTCGGTTAATGTCGCTAGTCAAGTGATAGACTACATCCATGAAATGGGCGTTCATATCCACAACACGAATCCCGCTTGGCTGAGAGGAAGTTTATTGGTGATTATTCCAAAGGCATACAATGGCTAGTGTGTTATGGCCTAAGTATCCTGCCCTCGTTCAACACTGCCCAAGGCTAGCTTCGTCCTAAGAGTCCGCTTGTCTTAGTGCAGCAGCACAATGGTAAACTCCTATCCAATGTCTGCGTACATGGCTAAAACCAAACCCCGAATCGTATAGATTCGTATTGATCCAAACAAGTAGTGTTCTCTGGCTTGGCTTGCCGGCTCAGCCCCTTATATATACTATCCAATTATTGATTTTATTCAGGCAGCACTGCTTACTGGGAGGTGCCTTTCATCTGCCATGGTTATACAGGTATATCACCTACCAGCAGCGTCTGCCATTCTTATACTTATGTAATTCCGAATATTCCTTACAATTCCTCTATAATTTCCTTTCTCATCTGGTGACTTTTATCTCTCATTTAAATTCTCATTCACAAAGCAGAATATATTTCACATAAAAGAACTTCACTAATACTTCAAATGCACAATAACTTTTGTGCAATAATAAGAGTAGTGACCGTATACTCACATGATACACAGAACTGAGCCAACACTCAG
The DNA here is from genome assembly GCA_936440205.1 of Lepidonotus clava. Lineage (NCBI taxonomy): Eukaryota > Metazoa > Annelida > Polychaeta > Phyllodocida > Polynoidae > Lepidonotus > Lepidonotus clava. The sequence goes on along the minus strand of OW387144.1, from coordinate 34,228,678 downwards.
TTTGTGTGAGACGGGGGCGGCGGGTGGACAGGCTGCACCAGTGTCTACTTTAAACAGGTAGTAACAGTGTATGTGTATGTGTGTAATAATAAGAGTAGTGATGGTATACTTACATGATACACAGAACTGAGCCGACGCTCAGTTTGTGTGAGACAGGGGTGTCAGGTGGACAGGCTGCAGCAGTGTCTACTTCAAACAGGTAGTAACAGCCCTTCACCTTGTCCTTCATCTCTTCTATCACTCTACCCTCTGCCTGATTAAGGGAAGAGATGTTAAACATTACATGTCAAACGTTAAGAAGAGTTGGCCAAACTAGTAAAAGTGGGGGGATTCCTAACTTTATATCAAAAGGCTAGTGTTTTTGTTTTTTTTCAATGAATTAATCAAAAATGACCTTCAGGAACAGAGCCCTTCCCCTACATGAATATATTTGTGTACGGTACCTTAACAGAGGATTTGGACATAAAAGTATTATATAAAGGGAAAAAAGGGAAGATAATGATCCTCTATGTTCACTAAAATCATTGTTAAGTGGAAAATATTTAAATACATATGTTTATATAAGAAAAAGCTATAACTGGTTTTGTGACCATCCCTATTTTGGTTGGCTAAAACATCCAAAATACATAAAGCCCGTATTATACTTTGCGTTTTTGAAACGCGTTTGCGCCATTTCAAATGCGTTTTTGCCGACGCGAATTAAAAACACGAATCAGCATACCAAACGCAAAGTGTAATATAGTAAAATACCTCAAAACGCGTAATGTAATATATTTCGCGTTGGGTAAAACGCGTAGTGTAATATAGCCTGAATGCGAATTGTTTGGTTTGGGCAATAGCACCCAACACGACCCTAGACCCGACGCATAGTGTAATTAGGGCTTAAGACTTAGTATATCCTCCTTATCATAGATTGAGGATTTCCTTTGATAAATAAATAAATTAAAATTAAAATGTCTTCTAGGAGGAATAAAACCACCCTAATTTGTTTTACAAGCTATGATCATTTAGCATTGAATAGTTCATAGCATTGTTAATTCTAACAGCAGTTACAATGGTCATGTTTCATATTTCTTAATTCATGCAATTTAAAGGACTCCTGGCTGGGATATTTTTTCCTCGCCCACTGGACAAGAAACAATTTTTCATTTCGAGATGGCCTAAATGTTATCTATAGCTTATCATTAGAAATTGAGCACTATACACCTTTCTCATTAAAATTAGATTCTCCCAACCACGGATAACAATTTTCATGTGTTTTACCTGCAGGTTAAACTAAAACAAGGTGCATCCTGGGTATTATGTCGACAAAACTCAATGCTTTAACATAGAAATTTTCATGAATTGTTTCATTATTTTTAGATTAATATTGTTAATATTTAGCTAACATTATTTTTTGAATTAGTATCCATAACCATTAATATTTCCTGAACCATCTGAAAATTCGATCATTGTAGATGAATTTATAACAATTATTTACTTATTTTCTATAGGTTTTCCTCTGCTTTTGTCAACAAATTCAGTCCACATTAGCCTGCAGGTACAAAGAATACTGTAATTCAGCTATCCGTGGTAGGGATAATTGAAACAGACTACAGTGTTTTAGGTTTTTTCCTTTAGTTAAGCTTCACTTCATATAGGTTAACTAGGCCTATAGGAAAAGATTTAAAAATGTGTTCCAATTTAATTTACCAGGGGGCGCCACACTTTAATGAGAAAGGTGTATATAAACAGGTCCCTACCTCGGTGGCCTCAGGCACACAGTTGAACATGATCCGTGCTGTGCGGTTTCCACCGTTGCAGTGGGAGCCGTAGTTTTTTCCGTTAAAGTACTCTAAGAAGACCCAGTTAGCTGAAACCAAAACAAGTTATCCAGTTAACTTTGGTATTTTTATTTTCGTCAGCCATACTCATTTCTCCCTGCCACTAAATAAATAGACCGTATGGAGATCACGAGCAATGGAATAATTTACAGTTTATAAATAATGATAGTTGCTTAGTATTAATCTATGAAACCGTTTTATTTAACAGTAAAATAAAAATGTATAATAAATGCTTCACACGGATAAATCATAAAGATCATAAAGTGATCGCCAACATGCCAGCCAGCCCATTGTGGGCAGTTGTGATGTAATCTGCACAACGTCTATAAAACGTTAAGTTGCATTTTTTTCAGGACCCTCTGGTCTTCTAGAGAAGAGTATTTGAAAAGTACATGCGACATTACAAAGGTTACAGTAAATAATAGAAACCAACGATAATAATTATTATTATAATCACACTAAGTCTACCAACAACAATCTTTCATATTTACAGTAGGTCTTTCCGAAAATGCCATTAAAGATATAAATATCAACACTGTATTTCATATTACGAGGGAGTGTCGGCTCGATATAAAGTCTAACAAACGTGTATAACATGTAATAATCTCCTGTATTTCATTCGGAGTTCTAGAATCCATTAAATCAAAATTAGGATCAATTCAGGGTTTGGCAGAATTGGGCAACCAGGTCTGAAAACTATTTATTCAACCCCTGCTTACTCAGGATATTATAATTTATATGAAGAAATAGACCTAAAAAAAAATTGTTGTGTTCAGGTAACCCAACCTATCCTAATCTTTTGGCCCTACCCTAAATTTCTTTTAGGATTTTTTCCCCAAAAGCCAAAAGAATTAACCAGAAAAACAAGGAAAAGCATGGATATAGCATATAGATGCTCAGGGCATGTATTTTAGATGCTAAAATTGTTTTTGATGATGTTTAGTGTATCTTTTTTTTGTATTTCCAACTTTGCAGGGGGGAAAATGCCAAAAAGAAAAAGAAAATCGACCTATCTATTCTAAATTTTTTGACCTATGTTACCTGAACACAACCCTATTTTTGCCTTATTCACGAAACCCCTACTTACTTCCCGCGGTGACTGTGGCGTTGTCTATCTGGCCCAGGTTAATCGGGAGACCGGGGGGTGTCGTTAACTTCGTCTGTGTCACTCCCCACTTGGACGTGGGCTTGTCCGGCAGCGCAGTCACACACACTCCCAGTTTATACAGGTAGGTTCCGTTAGCATCTTTGAACTCTATTCTGTAAAGTTAACATTGAAAAGATGCAAAATATACATTGTAATCATGCTATGGTAATAAAAAAAAATTCAAAGGCTTTGCAGAATTTTTTTTCTTATTCATATAATTTTTTTACAGGGGTCGAAATAGCACGGGCCCAGGGGCCCGAGGCCCCTAGAAAATCTGTAGGGCCCTCAGATTGTCAAGTGAAGAGGCCCGACTGACCCCTAGAAAATCCAATATTTTGACAGAAAAATGTTGTAACCTAAGTGTAAATGCGCACTGGTCCACTGGCTTGATGCTGTGCCTGTTATCCTTATGGCGAGGAATAAATTCAAAATGGACACATTATTTTGGGTAATATTGCATTGATGCAGTATGGGGGAGCGAAAATCTGCTTGGAGATCGGAAAAAGAAAGCGGACTAGCTGCAAATGCTTTTTTTTTTTCAATTTCTGAATTCCTGCGTTTACAAGTTCTTTCATCAGAAAAGTATATCAACAACTTCGAACCAACTTCTTATAGGATACACTTTTAATAGCACTATATACCACAATCGTGAAAATACACAGGAAATATATATATATATATATACAAATACGTATCATGTTTATAAATGTTTATTTTCACATAAATGAGTACCGTTTAATCATGGTTTTGAATTTATCAACGTTTTATTCTCTCGTAGTTCAATGGATTTCAATAGGTAAGTTCTCCCATATGTATGGCCAAAACAAAAGATAGTTATGAGTGGCCGTACATAAATGACGTCATGCAGCAGGGAGGGAGGAGAGGGATTAATGTTTTCATGACTAGGCATGACAAGGGGGGGGGGGGGAGAGGGGGGTCATGAGGTGCATGCCACCTTTTTGAAAAATTTCAATTTCAAAAACTTCAGAGAAAAATTGTAGGTAAAATTCACAATTTTTGATGCTAAAATTTCCATTTTCAAGTAAATAGAGAGATTTTTAAAGGGTCAGTGGTACTCTTAGGCAAAAGAAATCTAATGGACTGAGCTGATTTTAAGGGCTTTTAGGTCCCTGTTTGAGAAGGGGGTCCTCTTGGCATGCCATTTCTAGAGGGGGGTCACAGGTTGAATGACAAAACATGACAAGGAAGTTCAAGGGGGGACAGGGGGTCGAAAATGGTAAAAGAATAGCATGACGACAGACGTCATTTATGGACGGACCCTCAGGAGCTTTCCTTAACATTTTGGCTACTCGTCCACTGGGCTTTTCTTTTTTGGTCACAGCTAGGAGGGTTAATTATAACCTTTGGAAATAGAGTTTTAACATTTAATTTGCAATTAAGTTGCCAGACCAAAAAGACTCCAATTTGCAAAACAGAGTCTCAGTGAATTGATGTCTAGATCTATGACAAATCGGCTGTGCAATCAAAAATCCTACAAAGGTAGGAAAATGGGAACCCTGTCAAAACAATCCGGAAATCCGGGGAAAAAAAGTAGGGAAAATGACATCTCTGAGTCTAATAATGGTCTCTCAAGTCTCATAGAGACTCGATGCCTACCTTTTGAGCTTGGCTGCTATGCTGTGTAGTTTTGCCTCAGCCTGACTCTCTGCTGCCGTGGGTGTTTTATCGATGAACGTACATTGGGATACCGCACACGACACTAAACAGGTGCCTAGGAGCACGGACACCAAGGTTTTCATGGTGTAGGGTTGTCTTTTTCACCTGCTGAGTGTCAGAAGGGTTCTAAAGGGGGCTGTGGGCCGGTATTTACGTTTGGTTTGTCCAACTTCCGGCGACACGTGACTGTGGTGCACCGTTTTCACGTTAGAACCAGTTACAATTTTCTGATAGATGGCGCCACCTACAGCTGGGATTTTTTGGCGCTTTGAGTGATAGGCAGAACACAGCGACAGCAAAGACCAAACAGCAGTGTTTTGAAGACACTCAATACCAGAGGATTTCTTCTACCGGTTGTTATTTACATTTCTAAAGCACAATACCAAGAAATAACGACCATTAAATGAAATTAAACTGCTTGTGCTGCGACCGCGAAATGTTTGAAATTCGGACGCGGCGTCGCCATAGGAATAACATGTAAAATCCGCGTCCAAATTAGATGGGGGTATCTTATCGGAAACTAAACTAATTTTGATTCATACCTCTACCCAACTCATTAGATTTTTTTTCTGAATAGCATTCTTCAGTGTAAACCCTAGCTGGTCTGCCAGATGAACGTTGAATGTAATTAAACAATTGCAATAAGATAACATGTATTGGCCTGTATTGCAGATCAATACGAAATATAGTTGCACCGTCGTGTTCAAATGCATCTGTAATAGGCCTTGCTATTAGTAGTAGTAGTAGTAGTAGTAGTAGTACTTTTATTGACAACAAAGAGTCATTACAAGCTGATCTCATGTGTCATTAACAAAGAGAGTAACATATATACAACATACAAAGATAGTAACATATATACAACAAAGATGTTCATTAAGATAACAATAAACACATGACAATCAAGATATCACTGATATAAATACTGTTTTGCTTTTGACAACTACAAGTCTAGAGAGGCATATTTGTCATGAAATCTAGAATTATATTTGCTATCCGGTTCTAATTATTTTAGAGATTCATTTAATGAATGGACGGGCTATAGTGATACAATATTGACAAAAATAGCACCATGACCTTGTTGGTACAAACTGTGATGCCTGTAACCGCTGACTAGGTAAGAATGGACTAGTAATGAAATGCTGCGTAACTTTGCTAAAAAATTAGTGGTATTATACTGGTCAATATTGTCTTACGTGATTTTCTCTGGTTTTAAATGCAGAGTATGCATAAGTACCCAGTGCTTTGATAACTTTAGGATCTTTACTACCCATAAGAGAAATAAACAAGTCATTCTGGGAGATTGTAGAGTTGTCCAGTGATAATGAGTTAAGAAGAGATCGTCGCAGTCCATCATATAGCGAACAACTTAAGAGAAAGTGCTGCTCATCCTCAACCTCATTCAAGGAGCAGTTTGCACATTTTCTATTTTCCTTAGCCACCTTAGGTTTTACATGGCGTCCTGTCTCTATGGCAAGTGAATGGGAACTCATTCTTAACCTGGCGAAGGCTGTCAGATGTTTTAGATTAGTCATGCTAAGTAAGTAACTTTCCATACAATATTCTCCTTTGAATTTTTGAAATGTTCTTAGTTTTCCCTTAGTGTTGTCTTTCACTCTCAGTAAACAGTTTTCCATATGCATATTGTACAATCTTTCTCTTAGTCCTGCCAGTGTCTTATGTCTCACAGTGATTGGTGCAGCTATAATAAGTTCTGGCTCAGACAGATTTAGCGATTCTAGGAGTTTATGTACCTCAGTCCACCAGTTACTCTGGCCGTGATGATGTAAGTTGACCAATGCATCAAATGCATTGCGAATTGGATCATGCTCTTGTAAATTAGCTATTCTTAACCAGTATTTTAGAGTACTCATATGTCTTCTTAGCTGCACCGGGAAACGTCCAGTCTCACTGAAAACAGCATCAGTCGGGGTCTGTGATCTTATTCCTAAAGTACTTTTAATATACATTAGGTTAAATGTTTCTAACTTGTCGTTTTCCTTAAATCTATACCAAACTTCTGATGGTCATCGATTGAAAATATGAATATTACTATAAAGCGCATAGGGCCTAGCTAAGAAACAATTACTTCCTAACTACAATTATGTTTATAAATATAGCCACCATCTTACTTTAATTTCTATTGTTGTATTGTTCTGCTTTGAAAATAAACTTATCATTTCCTCTAGTATTGCGTCCAGCTTTGAATGGGAACTCCGTCTGTCCTAAATCTTTATTTTATTTTAGTTTTAGTGACATTAGGGTTTACCCCATGCAGTATTGACCCCCCACACTCTGTTAAATTAAGGATATGTGACCTGAGATTAATTAATTGTGCAAAAACTATTTAAGAATTAAAAGATAAATAGCCGTAGACTAGATCCCTTAAATAATTCACGTGCTCCACTTTATCACTGAAACACAAAACTATATATTTGATCAAGACGCATTATGAAACAATCCTAAGAAGTACCTTATGATATGCAATATGAAGTTAATTGGTTCCTTCTACATCAGATGGCGCCACGCATTTCGTCGAGATAAGTCCAACAGAAATGTATATTGTGTTATTCAAACGATTCTTAATTCATAAGTTCCTCTTCATTATTGTTGGGACAAATTAGCATCAGGTTTCAGAATAAGACTATTTATTAAATGAACACTAACCTCTCAGAAATTGTATATTCTGCATTTAAATGTTTATTTGAATGGGAAATCTACTTTTAACAAGGGCGATATTTTCGCCAAGGAAATGAACCACAGAGTTTCATATATAGATAATAGAGTATGATTAATACATTAGGACTTCAATAAGAGCCGTTTCCGAAGTAACAACTAGAATTTTAGATCAAACAATCTAAATTTGGCAAACAAAAATAATAGGGGGGATGCCATCAACTAACCAGCTATGTATGCGACGTCGTGTAGACGTCGTGTATGCGACGTCCTTCATAGTATAACGACTGTGTATACGACGTCGCCTCTATTACACAAACTATGTACGTGACAAGATTCAAGTTATCTCTCAGTATACTACTCATGAATACGCACCCTGTTCATGGAATGCTAAATGCAGGATAAAACCAAAATCAAGCCAGGTGTGCACAAGACGTCATGGCATTGTATACGAAATCGTTTACAAAATATCGAGTGTGTGCACCACATTGCCTGTGACCATTATAGTTATTTACGCGACACAAATCACAGGAATCATCCCACCCTAATTATTAGGGTGGGATTAGTTCAGGAAAGATTTTTAAGCCCGATACCCACTATGCGATTTTACCAGCGACTGGCAATGGGCAACAGGCAGAATTGCTGGTAAAAGGTCACCAATTCAGATCACCTGTTAATATGTAATATTGAAATGTTACATACTAACATGTTATCTAAATTGGTGACGATTTTACCAGCGATTCTGCCTGTTGCCCATCGCCAGTCGCCGGTAAAATCGCCTAGTGGGTATGGGGCTTTAAAGGTACTCACGGCTGTTCGGGGCGCCACCTGGGTCACATAGTGAGAAACTAAACTGCAACAAAATTGTGTTCAAAAACGTTTTAACGTCTTTTAACTGCCTAAGAAAGGTTACATTGCTTAAACCAAAGTACACCTAAATCTAGTCAAAGTCGTGTGAATAAACTCCCATGTCTGTATACTACTCACGATGTTTTCAGACATGTCGTCGTAGATCTATCGATGTAATCTTGTCCTGAGGCCATGCGCAGTCATTGGTCGTTGGTCTGTGATGCCATAATCATGTGAGAATTGGTCGTTAGAGACTTGGCTATGTCGTGCCATTTTGACCAGTATTTGAGGCCAATTAAAGTGGCCGTTAGAGCCTGGGCTATGTATTGTCCCGTTATCAGGACAGGGATGAGACTGTGAGGCCATGTAGAGCCACTGGTCGTTAGATACGCAGCAATGTCATGCCTGATTCTCTATTTGCCCATACCGTTAGGCCATGTGCGGGCGCTGGTCATTTGAGACTGGGCTATGGCATGTTCCAGTCTAACTTTGCTTAAGTGTGAGGCTATATGCGACAGCGATTTTTAAAGACTAGTCTATGCCATGTCCCAGTCTTACATTGCTCATATCGTGAGGCCAATGCCATGTCCTAATCTCAATTTGCCTAGAGCGTTAGGCCATAATCATGAGGGCAGTAGTTGTTAGAGATGGAACAATACTGTGCCCCAGTCACACGTATATACCCAAAATATGAGGTCATACGAGGGCAGTGCCCAGAGTGTGAGGTGATGTGCAGGCACTGGTCATTACCCTAGAAAGAATATGATGTTATCATAACGTTATCATAACGTTCTGTTTAGTTCTGCTTTGGTTCTTGTTACATCATTTTGATGGCACCCAAAAACGTCTTTAGAACCTAACATAGCAATGTCTTATTGTGACTTTATTGTGACATTCTTTTAATGTTTTTTCATGTTATAATAATGTTATTGTAACGTTGTTTAAAGGTAAGGTCTCAACAGCACTGAAATATAATGTTATTATAACATTCTTTTTAGCAAGTCTAGCTTTACAAAAATTAACGAAACTGCTACATGAACATTGAGCAGGTTATAGACTAACCCAAGGAGTACAGTTCCAGAACTTACTCGCTACAACTGGGTAAAGATTGCATCATCTCGTGTCCCATACCATGTTCCCTAGACTTTGAGGCCCTGTGCAGACACTGGTCTCAGAGATGGGGCAATGTTGTCCCTCAGTCTCACTTTGCCTAGACAGTAGGGCCATATGAGGGCACTGGTCTATAGATATGTGGCAATGTTCTGTCCCATAAGGACTAGACTATGAGGCAATATGTTAACACTGGTCATTAGAGTCAGGACTATTTATTGTAACATTGCACTTTGCCTAGACTTTTGAGGTCGTTCATCTCATGCTGTGCCCCAGTCTCACTTCACCTAGACTGTGAAGCCATATGTAGGTACTGGTTAGTACTACTTTGCCCGTACCATTAGGCGATGCGTGGCCACAGGTTGTTAGAAGGGCACGGCTCGTACTAGTTTCCCTTTACCTAGACTGCGAGCCTATGCCAAGGCATTGGTTGTTAGAGACTGGGCTATGTTACATCCCTGTCTCACTTGCCTAGACCATAAGGCAGTACACTGGCATTGGTCATTATAAAGACTGCACTCATGTCCCTACCACATTGCCTAGACTATAAGGCCATGCGGGGGCAATGGCCGTTAGAGATGAGGCCATCTCGTGCCCCAGTCTCACTTTGCCCAGACCGCCCCCTCCAGTCTGCCTCATGTCATAGAGGCGTGGGCCACTACTACAGCGCCAGTACTAGTAGGGTAGAGTGCAGATGGTCTGGGGCTCGGGAGGGGTGAGGCTCTGCTACACTGCTGTTTCTTGACTTGGTCCGAGCCTAGTTGAGATGTAACAGAAACATTCTGCAACCATATCTTTAGTCAGTTTGTTACTTACTAAGAAGGCACTTAACAATTACATTATAGATGGTGGGGTTGAAACCTCACCAAATTAGAAAGTTATTGTAACAATATCTATCAGTGATTAGGATGAACCCAAAACAGAATGCTATAAGAACATTCTGTTTCGGTTGAAGAACATAACCAGAATGATATAATAATGTTGTTGTGCAACGTCACAGCAGTACATTGCAGCAACATCATTGGGAGCCATCAGAATAACATAAGAAGAACAAATACAGAATGTTGTTGCAATGTTATAATAACATCACATGTTTGGCTGGGTGCTACGCTACTGTTTCTTGACTTAATGTCTTAAGTTACTCTGCCATATCTTTATTCGGGGTAAAAAAAAAAAGGAGAGCTTCCAACACATGCACTTTATTTTGAATAGAATCTCAATATGTGTGCCTTATAACACCCTTTACAAACTAGCCTAGGATGAGAATGATGCCTCTATTGAACTGTCATTGTACGTGAGCATTTTCAATCTGTAGGGGTATGAGCCATGTGATGATATTCAAAATAAGTTCTGTCTGGACAAAGATTCAACTAAATGTGTGTTGGTATTATAAGGCTTAGACACCAAAATGCTAATAATATTATAAAGTTAATTGAATTCTCAATCAAGCCAAAGTCAATACAATGTTTAATTATTTTATATTTATACAACCCCCAGATGTAAACCTAACTTCTGAGCCATGTGGTAGATAGTACGGCAGTACTCCTGCTATTGCTAAAGCACGACCCCACCTCCTCCTTCTAATTGCGTTGAGTGACCGGGTGGGGCCGTGCGAGGCTTCATCCCGGCCGGCAGCAGAAGCAGCGGCAGATGGGCGAGTTGATAGGCAATGACTGCCGGGCATTAGCGGAAACGCAATTGCGGCGCCAGCTGCTAACGCGGCAGCCCAAGAGGGGGTCACTCAGTATATAAATATACATATAAACTGCAAAACTACTCCCAGCCGGCGATGTGACGTTATAATAACATTGCAGCAATGTTCTGGTTTGGTCTTTGTTACTTTACATTGCAACATTGTAGCAACGTTATTTTGATGACTCCCAATAACTTCACTGCAACCAACTGTTGCAACCTTATATTGTGACATTCTGGTAATGTTCTTGCCACGTTATTATGAGGTTATTATTGGAACCTTACCCAACAAGAACATCACAATAACATTCTGTTTAGGTGTGGTTGAGACCTGACTAAAATGGAATGTCACATTAACATTTTATTTAGGTTACGTTGACACTTGACCTAATAAGATAGTTATAGTTATGTTCTGTTTAGGTAAGGTTAAGACTTGACCTAATCAGAACATCACAATAACATTCTGTTTAGGTTAGGTTGAGACCTACCCTGGTGAGGAAGTTACAATAACGTTCTTTTTAAATGAGATCTCAACCTCACCTAATTAGAACATCACTATAACGTTCTGTTCAGATTTGTCTTGACATTACGTCATTAGCTTCATTTTTTGGTTAGGTCTCAACCTCTCAGAAAAATAACGGAATGGTTAAGTGCTACTTTAGTACAAAACAGACTAACCAAAAAAGTATGGTTGCATAACGTGACCGTTATGTCACACTCTGGCTGGGCAGCCTCCACCTTTTCATTTTGGATTTTAAACCCGTCAGAAAGGATACCATACTTTGACAGTCTTCTTTCCCATGATAGCTCATTATACAACACAAACAAATGAGTATTAACCAGCAAATTTCTTTGTCACAATCTGATTTCATAACATGATAATATTGTTTGAGAATAATTATGAAATATTTCAGAATTAAATAAAATTGATTTTTAATCCAGTATAAAATGTAATCTTAAAATGAAACCTTAATGTATCTTAAAAGGTAGTTGGATTATTTGACAGCCTAATTAGCAATCCACGGCCATAACCCCTCGAGGGTCCGGACTGCAGTTGATACCCATTTCAAGACCAAGTACCCCCCCCCCCCCACCCCACCCCACTCCCGGGCAGCAGCAGGGAGGCAGGCTGCGGCGTGCAGGCAGCGGGCGGACAGCCAGAGCTCCAGCAATAGTGCCAGCAGCAGTCAGCAGCAGCAGAGGCCGTTAGCGTCGGGCACAAACACACACAGTGCTCAGACTCACAGACAGACAGGCAGACTGCAGGAGAGACGTGGAGAGGACGGAGCCACACCCACAGCACTGCGGGCCTACAGTCCCCAGCCCTCTCCACACACACAGTACAGAGAGACACAGACAGTGGAGGTACGTCCTCCCCCACCGCAGAGACACACAGACGCTTCCAGAAGCCCACATTCCACGACCTGAGCTGCTCAGAGCTGCTCAGAGCCACACCTGTCTTACTACCGCACCCAGGATTACCATACATCGTCAGAAGAACTATCTACACCCAGTTAAGGAGAGGAGCTTTTACCCGCCCGGAGTTTGTGTGGCGGAGCGGAGGGAAGTAGCTGTAGCCCCCGGGAGGAGTAGGAGTAGAAGGGAGGAGAAGCAGGAGGTGGTTGGTGGGTGGAGGGGAGTGAGTTGGAGCTGGGGACAGCGGGGTATGGACAGCAGGGACGGGGAGGATGAGTCGTAGTGGGGCCGATGGAGGCCTGCAGGAGGAGCAGGACGGGCGGAGAGAGCTGCTCGGCGTTAAGCAGGTCACTACTACTACTACTACAGCCCCTACCACTGCCCACCGGTCAGTGTCTGACCCCCACCGCCACCACCGCCACCACTTTCTGCACCACCCTGGCTGCGAGCACCACTCCCATCACTACCACTACCTCCCGACCCACTCCCCCGACAGGAGGGTCAGGGTGGCTATTGTAGGCGCCAACAACATTAACAACAACAACAACAACAACAACAACAACAACAACAGGATTATGGATACCACCACTAGAGGAGACGCTCATGCCCCACGTGGTGTCCCTCAAACGCCCTCTAGTGGCAACAACAACAACAACAACAATAACAACAACAACAATGCTACCCCCGCCGCCCCTAGGGCCGGCAGTGGTACCCCTATAAGCAGTCCCTCCAGCGCCCCTATCTCTATCTCCAGTAGCTTGGACCCCCCGGCCGCCCCTACCCCGGCCCACCCTCGGGCGGCCTACACGGCGGTCCCCCGCTGGCTGCTGGCCCTGCCCCTGCTCACCCTGCTGGTCACCGTGTCTGGAGGTAGGAGGGTGCAGGAGGCGGCCCCCGACCCGCACCACGGCGACATGCAGCTCACCCCCTGGTGGCCCGTCACCATGGCCACCGGGGAGACGCTCAGCGTCGACTGCGGCGTCTACGTCGGCGCAGGCGCCACGCCGGATATCCGGTGGGTGGACGCTTCCGGAAACGACATGGCGGCCTTGGCGACCGCGCCCAAATCCAGGTAAGCGTGAACTTGATACCACCTGAAAGGTTATTATGGTATCTGATATCATGTGTTTTCTTTTCTTTTCTAAAAAGAAAACATGAAAACTAATGCGACAGGAAACTGTTCCACGGATCGGAACATCTTTTTTTCAGCCTGAACCTAATACTAAGATGCTAGGGAAAAGTTGGGTGGGACAGAAGAAAAGGAAAAACCTATAAACATGAACTCAATTTAGAAACCAAACCCCCATGTTGTTTCAGGTGTGCGTTAATTTGATACCACCAGGGAGATGTGGAATCTTTCATGCATGCATCCAAATAATACAAATAATACAGGCAACAGTTCTATGGGTCGGAACTGAACCGTGTATGCAACCTTGCGTACATGCTAGGTAGGGTGTGACGTCGCCTCAAGAAAATGAAATGTATACATATTTGTATGTACACCAATCAAACCATCCATAAACTCCCATTTTCATATACTACTAAGATGTCGTGTGTATGATAGAATTGAGAAAGGAATCTAAAATGAATCTAAAATGAATCTTATTTCTATATGATGCTGTTTTAATGATCAGTGCTATAGACATGCATGATATCGCCAATATAATCCACACAAATTAAACCACATAGCATGTGTAGCTTGACCAACGTCTGCAACGAGCTTCAAATTCCCATTTTGATGTACTACTCATGCAGTCATAAGTTATCGCGTATACCACAAACTTTATCGACGCTATCTTGTCGTGTACATAGTGGGGCATGTGAACGCGGCATGAAGGCAGGGCCGGTCGGAACATCCCAGCCTCAGCCTGGACCCAATAGAAAAATGTAGTTTTTTTCATATTGTTTATTACGTAATTTACTTCAGGGTTGCCCCTGGTTATCGATGATATTACAATGAGTATAAACTGTAGTACCATTTCAGGTGTAAATTATAACTATATACATCAAGATCAATACAATGTATTCCTTTGTTATGTACACTGTCTCTAATCCACTCATCTCAATAGTTTGTCCCACAGATTGGACCTATAGATGAAGTAGATCAATATAGACACAATATCTGTGTTTGATCAGATTCATTGACACAGGTTGCAAATTGTACACCATGGCATAGTTCATCCACGATGGAAACATTGCAAGCAAGCAAATGTGAGAAGAAAAAAAAGCTTAAAGACGCGAACTTACACACAGAACCCAAACCCCTCATGTTGTTCTATAGAGTTGCGTGTGGTTACCCAAGGTTTTCCCTTACCCACCTGTGTACCGGTCGTCATGGTAACCCGCCGAGGTCAGCCGTACCTGTGTGGAGTTTGGTTAGACTGTAGTTACGTCCATGTCAGCTAGCTGCTCAAACTAATATGTAAGAGGCAAGTAGGTCATGAAAGGACTAGAGTCTTGGGCTGGCGCCACATCAGGTTTTTTTGCCCGGGTCGCCTACCAAAACTGTCTCCGATTTCAACATTACTACATCATAATAAAAGACATATCGTCCCTAGGTAGCAGTTTCATACTTAAAGCCCCATTACAATATACGACTGATATGACGATGTCGCAGAGAAATCACACATATGAGAGACAATTGATTTTGTTACACATGCGTAAAAGACTCCAAACTGGCAAATTCAATAAAGATATATCACTTCTGCATACAGATCATCTCCAATATCATCCCATCACTCTGATATCGCAGCCCAAAGTCGTGTAGTCTAATATGGCCTTTAGAAGAGGAAGTGGGGAGGCTCGAGCCTGGATCCAACTTAGATGATTAACGTCACACTTTACTTATAAGACGACCAGTTTTGTGACAATTCTGAAATTGAATCCCCATTTGTTCATTTTGAAACCCAGTCAGATTATACTGGATCCCCCCTGAGATCAGCTTTGACCAGAAAACTCCCCTCTTTAGATGTTGTGGCTCAGCTCGGCCCTGTATGATAGGTACGCTAAGGTGAGGCAGCGTCCACTAAGTGCCTAGATTCAGGTATTGATCTCCTCCCAATTACCTGATAGTCTAGACCAAGCCAGGGTTGTTTTTATCAGACAATTCTTTCACGAGGCCTATCTTCTAAACAATGTTATCAGGTGGGGCAGGCTTCTTGTGGTTTTGACAAATGCATAGAATTCTTTTTTTTTTTATTAAACTTACAAAACTTACAAAATAGGACAATCATGCAAGTCAACAACCTCTACAGAAGCCACACTGTCTACATAACAGGATTATAGATTCAGGTGGCAGAAAGGCAGGCAGAAAGGCTTTTCAAACATAGACTGTTTGAAAAGCATCAACATAGCGTCTAACGTATATTCGATTGGGCCATTCTTGTTATGTTGCATAAAACGCTTGGGCTAATAAACCATTAGCCCGATGACGCGTTTTTTATTTGTTTGTTTTTTATACTTTTTAAATTTCTTTTTATCAATCCTGGGTGGTCTCGAATACAATTAGGTTTCACCAACTAGAGCCGTGTGTTCCTTGTCTCAAGTTGACAACATATATTTTCTCTTCGTATCTAACAATATACTTGACAGTAATATGGCTCAGCTGAGCCTACAAAAAACACAATATGCAACCAATCAAACTATTTTACTATCAAGTAAGACTTGATGGCAAAATACAGCATTGTTCATACAGATTGTACAGCCATTATAGACCTCTCTTGTCAGAAAACAATCAATGTTGCAGTAAGCTTTTTA
The DNA here is from genome assembly GCA_936440205.1 of Lepidonotus clava. NCBI lineage: Eukaryota > Metazoa > Annelida > Polychaeta > Phyllodocida > Polynoidae > Lepidonotus > Lepidonotus clava. Next base: position 34,212,535 of record OW387144.1, on the reverse strand, counting down.
ATAGTGTCTTTTGTTTTGCCTTAAGTTACTTTTGTGAAGGGGAGTTTATAAGTTCAATCTCTATTTCATTCCAAGCTGAAGTTGTTGTATATACAAACTAAATTTAAATAGACCTTTGGATTTGGGTTTAGAGCAGCCAATGCATGGCCACATTGCTGAACTTCTACAAAAACAGGTTTTTCTGCCAACTTTTTGGGAGCCAAAAATTCCAAACTCAAACTACCAATCCCAGAGTTCACTGTTCGTGTTGATAAATCGTTTGGCAGTGATAACAAACAGACCACATTGTGGGAACCAGCCAACACCGTGTGACCAGCGAAAACCCCCCGTAGTCACACGCCATGGTTGCCATGGAGACGGCGTGCTGGTCTGGGCAGGCCAGGTGAGGAGTCGATGACTGCTGGGTTATTGTGGGATCTGCCGCCAAAAGAAACTCTCCCGTGGGCCAAAATAGGTAGACAAACTGACGAAATGACATTTAGGCATCAATGGGCAGGTGGTGTTCCAGTTTCACTGGGATTCGTACCTGTTTGTCAAGTTTCAAGCACATGGTAGTTTTAACACTCTTACAATTTCCACATTAAATTACAATTTTTATAAGTACACAGTTCTAACTCAAAAGATTGTATTTCTACACTGTTGAATCACTTATAAGGGCCATACATAAACCCCAATCAATGGTATATGAGTCCTTATCATGAGAGCATTTTTTGTTGTTCTCTTGTTTTTCATTCTTCCTTTTTTGATGCAGTTCTGATTATGCGTCTTTCTAAGGAGTGTTTATTTCAATGCAATAATTTTATTTTAACCATTAGACCTTGGTCCCAGGGGAAAGTGCTCTGTAAACCAAAGCAGGTTTTAACTCGCAATAAGATGGGTGACTCAGACCAAGATCTCTGTACTGAGTACTTTTCCTTGTTATTTTTAAACAACATCGACTTTGAACGTTTTAGGTTCTTTGTTAAAAACAGTAAATATCAAAAATTATTCAAATGTATAACCGCGTCCAAAGGCATCAGTGGCCTTTTCATTATAATTATCTTTCGTAGCTACTGTAGTTTGAAAACCACTTACAATTTTGAAATGATCGTACAATTATTGAATGTCATTAAGGAAAAGGGTTGTAAGACACCTCCAAGCCATCGTTATAAAACCAAGCCATCATATAGCCAACATGACGCAAATCTCCATCTTCTGATTATAAATCCAAAATGTTTTCTAAACACCATAGTTAATTATTGCGGAATACACCATTAGTTAAAACAAGTACTTCATTATATACATGGGAACCAGCCATCCGGAGATATATTGACACAACATACTGCCTGATTGGAGCTATGTGTGAAAATAGCTTTCCCTGTCTAGTGAACCACTTTTCTTCCAACACTATCTGCAACATAATTCCCCTTTTTCATTCTTTTCATATAAATCCCTCACAGATCTGTTTTCAAGACCCTTGGCTGATCATATATTTCCCTTCTTATTGTATTTAGGTCTTGCATCTGTCACACAAATAATTATTGGTTGGTTGGTTATTGAGGTTTAACGCTATAGCAACATCTAATGTCATATCATGGCGAGAACAAGGTTTTTGACAATTCTGTCTTTGATGATTGTATAAATGGAATGAAAGAATCTATGAGAAGATAGAGACCATACTCCTACACATTTACTGAAGCTTTAATGTGCCTGGTCCCATAGACAGGGCCAGACACACAACGGCCGGTGGTCTACTAGAGACCTTTGATACCCCTGTCGTGGTCACAGGGGGAACACAAATAGGTGAAGAGTCCAACCCCTGCAGCGTTGAATCCAGCCCACCCGCATGCGAGGTGATCGCGCTAACCACTTCACCACCCCCAGGTCCCCAAATAATTATTATATTCTGGATTGAATTCAATAAATTGCATTTTATGACCTACTTCCCAATTCTACCACCCACAGATAGGCAATTACTTGAATTCTACCTGCAGGTCAGCCTCAAACAGGATGCATGCTGGGTAATATGTCGACAAAACGCAAGCCTTTAGCATAGAACTTTTCATGAATTCTGCCATTATTTAGAGATTAATAGTGAACAAAACTAGACATCATTATTTTTCAAATAAGTACCCATATACCATTATATTTCCTGAGTTGTTTGAAAATTCGTCCATTATTGATGGATATATAATAGTTATTTGTTTATTTTCTATAGTTTTTGTAGGGCTTTTGTCGTCAAAATCAGACCAAATTAGCCTGCAGGTCCTTAAAATACTGTAAATCAGCTATCCATGGTAGGGAGAATTAAGCTACGTCCCGCATTCACTTCTCATGATGAGTGGTCTGCTATTGCCTTGTCTACGTACTTCATTCTGCTGCTCTACTCTGTCTGTCTCATTTCTTTTTCCTTCCTCGTGGCACAGTAAATATAGCAAGCTGTAAATTAGAACTCTCCAAGCTTATTAAATCCTACATGTTGGAGATCGGTCTGTATTGGTCTAAATACAATCAGACGTTGTTAATTGGTCTGAGACTGTTCGCCGTAATCTACAACAGACGGAGACGTCATTAAGGGGTAATATAGCTTAGACAGCCGGTCGTCTGAAATGGGGAGGGAGAGAGAGAAGTGAGCAGGGGTGAGCGGATCGCTTACGGGAATGATCGTTTGGAAAAATTGATAGAATTTATGGAAGGCCTATGTATGTATGCATGCATGCATGCGTCTGCGTGTGTATCTGTATCAGTGTACGTGTCTATCTGTGTCCGTGTGCTCATGTTGGGGAATGTTTTAATCTATATAGTATAAAAACCATATGGTACGTAAGATGCTTTTCGGTTATGGCATCATATATTATGTGTTACTTCCCAAGACCTGTAGACAACCTTAAGTAATTGGTGCATCCAATTAGTGATAGGCATTCTATCTATGTACTGTTGGCAGCCGGAAGAACATTTTCATGACCCTTTTCTCTGATCGGAGATTTTATCCAACGTTTGGTACATTTGTGAAACCCTCCAGTTAAGGATGGACAGCACCTCTCAGTGGTCACTTTACAGTACTCCCTCAAAGGGGCTCATGTTATTCATGTATTATACACTTTGTTCATAATAAGTATCGTATGATGCTGTGGGTCAAGACTTTATCTGTCTGACATTTACCTTGGTGTACGGTCCTGTGACATTTTCAATCACTTTATGTCAATTTCCCATTCATACACAGCTCTTTCATAATCTCCGTACAATAAGTCCACAGTATTACTTCATTGACGGAGATTTACTCGTATGGTTTTATCCTTTAGCTTGTTGCTGCCGACGTGCATAAAACTGTGCACTTCATAAATGAGCTGGTGCTTTCTGGTCGACCACTACAGAGGAGAGGGCCTCTGTAGGTGATATCCAATCTTACACGTGTCAGTTGATGACGAGGTTGACAACAACTCACAGATGAAAAGATATGGTCAGCAACTTTTTGCTGACTTGGCACTTCTCATATTACTTTTACAAACCGCGTGGGCAGCAACCATATGAACTTGTAAGTTTATAATGAGTATCTTATGTTTCCATGGGAACTGTCCAGTACAGAGGAGGGCTTGTCACATGTCAAGCAGGGTCTGCTTCATTTTGAAGACGTTGACAGACAAGCTATGGAAAGAAAAATACAACTAAATTTTTGTATATGACAGTGTATTTCCATACACTCGTCCTAACAAGGTCAGTTCTATATGAGAACAATACCCTTCTTAGTTCAGCAAGGCTGCCTATTTCACGAAAGGTAGCGTGGGCCTGGGTACTTTTTCCCCAACATGAAACTTTCCCCACACCTAGACTGTAGTTACATCCAAGTTGGCTAGTCGTAAAACTAATATTGTAGAGGTAACCAGGTCATGGAAGGACTAACTACACACCTGCTCACACGGAAGTGATCCCTAATCACATAACGACCGGCGAATTAAACGCGCAGGCGCGGAACGCCCGGAAGTTACACCTCCTGGCGGGCGGGCAGTGTTATTGTTATTATGGGCTGGCGGGGGAGGCCAATGGGCGTTTTATCGGGTATGTTAGCCCGGTCTAGTTTAGACATGGAGCGTTCCACCCCCTCAGCAGGAGGAATCTGGCAGTGGGGGAGAAGGCTAGAAACACCAGATCAATGCTATTGATTGGGATCAATGCCTGCCTAGCCTGCCGACTGGCAAACAACGCAGGCAAGCCGTGACAAAACAGACACGTTCTGTGACCATACTCTTTCTATCAATCTGTCAGTTGCGAAATTTTATGTAACACTTACGTTATTTTACCTGAGGCCGACACTCGCCAAAGCAGAGTGTTGTAATAGCAGTATGTTGAGACTTTACCAATACAGAATATCATAATGATGTTACTTTCTGGGGAAAGGATGTAACCAGAATGTTTTGTTAACATCATAGTGTAATGTTGCAGTAGTTAGTTCCAGGGACATTACTGGGTGCCATCAAAATAATGTAACAAAAACCAAAACAGAACTAAACTGAACGTTACTACACTGTTATAATGACGGTGATGCTTGCCCTCGAAGGCTTCTGAACATTTCATATCCGGTTGGAAAGTTCCATGTGACATTTCTTTGGAATGAGTTGTATACATTTACATACATTTCATGTCATATTTGACATATTCTTTCTTCATTGGAGATAACATATTGTAGGATATGCTTTTCTGGGGATGCTATGTATCATAAGCTAATATATAAATCGGCACCTATACTAGCTGTTTACCTCAGTCAATTTTAAACATACTTGCAATATCACGTAAGTGATTGGTCTTCCAGCTGATTCATGGAAGTTATTGTTAATCTTGACCAATTTTATAATTATCATTTTGAAGGTTGATAACAAAACAAATCAAATCATTTTTGCTTCGACAAACAATAAAAGTATACAATCTGCAGAGCTATATGTACTGAGTGAGTGCTGGATGTTTTATGCCGTACCAACAACCAGGGTCATTTTCACAGCGAAAACAAGTTGGGACAAATTCTGACTTTTCAGTCATATGTTTTGCCTTGGTCAGTGTTTGGTGATTGTATCTATGGGATAAGGGTGAAAGGGGGGGCAAACAGCAGGTGATCAAAACCCAGCAATCATTTTTGCTGTACCTCATCTCTTAGTGAGCCCAGACTCTAACCAGGAATCAAACCCAAAAACCTAGGAATCAAACCCAAAGAACTGCTTGGTCAGTGCTGGGTTTCCCCTACCATCAGCTTCTATGATCAGCAGGGGCTACTGAGGGCCTATATTCTTCCCAGGAGCAGAATCTTCACCCCGGTACCCCAACCGGGGGAGCTATATGTACAATACATCACAGTGTACCTTCGAGCTCAATAAAGCTCAGTAAATTCCGCCACACATGGCGTCAATGCCACCACAGATTAGCAGAGGCTTCAGTTTCCCTTCCCTAAGCCCTCACTGTAATGGAGGCTTAGATTTAGGGTAACTCAACGTTGTGACAGCTTACAGCTTCCAATCAAAAGAGAGAGCGGACCAATATAGCCGGGAGCTAAAAACACAATGAGAAAAAGAAGTAGCGGATAACTAATCGGAGATCATTAATCAAAGACTTTGTGTGCTGAGACCTTCTTCTGTTCCCGATTTACAGCTTCAGATCAATGCTGGCTAGCTACCCCACGGGGGGGGGTACCGACTCTATGATGGTAGGTACACAATGCAAAAGCTACAGCCCTGGTTCCACATATGACATGTATAGCTCTCTAATGCTTGTTTTTTTTTGTGTGTAATCAAAGCTATAGCATAAACAAGGGCTTTTCCAATAGCTGTGCAGCTGACCATGAAACATGACAAGCTTTCATGTAACAGCTCCCAATCTGGGGTCATTTGACAATATTGAGTGACTATACTGTAGTTATTCTATTTGCCGACAGATAAAGCTAGGAAAGGAGGTTTAACTCAACGTTGTATGAAAAAAGACACAATATCTCATCCTTGATGTGTATTCTATATTATCATGTTATTATAACATTCTTTTTTGGTAAGTCTCAACTTTACGTAAAATAACATCACTGTGACATTGAAACTGGGCAGGTCGTAGACTGACCAGAAAAGTATGGTTAGAAAACGTGCTTGTTATGTCACTGCTTGGCTGGGAAGATTCCTATGCCCAGCAGCTCAAAAGTAGTCTTTGTTGGTTTTTGATGGTGCACTCCAGGCAAATGAGGTGAATCAAATGGCACCTAGGGTGAAGAGACTATTCTCATAGACAAGAGAGGCGAAGTGGCAGAGCGTGGATACCAAACCTAGGCCCCCCCCCTCCCACCACCACCACCAGCTGGATCCCCCAGATCCCCCAGATCCCCCAGATCCCCCTAATCCTTACCCTACTTCCGGCGCCCACCTGCACCTTTTAGCGTCCTGGACCCACCTGGCCCGCCCCCCTCACCTCCCCCGACCTGACGTCAGTCCTCCAGGGCGGTAACCATGGAGACGTCTCTACTGGACCCCTCAGAGTGGGCGGACCGTGGAGGGACGCTGGAGGAGGGGGGGGGGGAGAAGAAGGGTTATAATCTACTTGAGGGTTTGGGTACTGGTTGAAAGAGGCATGAGGATTTACAATTACCCTAATGAATCAGGGTTGTTTTTTCTTCTGGTCAGCATTTACTGCTAACAAGTGAACTGACGTTGACCAGTTTGCAGAAACCAAAACAATTTTCTCATAATCTGATTTGTGTTCTTTGTTAGTCTAGACTCGCCTGAGGTAACACACTATCATATCTCTATAATGATATGGGTTGTTTTCATATTCATTGACTGAAAACAATTTCAGATCCCGATTTGACATTCGGAGTAGGTGAACTCGTTAATGTTCTTTTCACTCATATTTGTTTTTTAAATCATAATTTTTATTATCGTTTTACACAACAACTACGTCTTAGTGAACTATTTGTCGGAAACAGATAAATACATGAATTTCCTTCTACCAGCATGTTTTATCGTTTACAATAAAAACACCCAAAATACAAACAGCTCTAAGGGAATATTATTAGAACGTGGGCTTAAACGATTGCATTACGTAGTTCAGTTTTCAAGTTTTATAGATATAAAGTTTGAAGCCATAAGCATGAAATAATGGCTTTTTCATGCGGACATTGTGTAAGGAAGAAAAGAGACTAGAAAAACAGAGACAGGGAAAGCTATATAGAAAGTGGGTGATCCATTAAGTAATGAACCGCCCATGAGTGCTTTAAAACAATGATAGGCGCTTCATTTGTCACATAAGAATTGATCAAGGCAGTACTTAGGTTGATGGAACCTATCAACCCCTCCTATCACTTAAAGGTGGGCGACAACATTCGCCAATTCGCCACTTGTCGCCATTATTTTCGCCACACCAAGAAAAGCTCTCACATCGCGACGCACTCAATCGATCGCTGCTGGTTCCTCAGAGGTGGCGGTTGCAAAAGCAATTTGCGGGCGACGGCAAGCTGAGAACCAGTGGGCACCGGACTATCTTCGGCGTTCATTATTCATACGCCGTTGTAAATAGGCCCATGGCGTGAATAGGCCCCGTACTCTTCCGCCGAGGGAATGAGTCATGTCAATAACGTCATTGATTCCTGGAACTAGGGACGGCGCATTACTTATCGTGGCGGGGGCTGCAGATAAAATCGGTGAACGTCTCCCCTTAGGTTTCAGGCTTTCTGGTCTTTAAGTCATTTCTCTGTTCTTTTTAACTTTGTACTTCTTACCCCCTTTGCTAATCTGCAGTACATTTACAGTATTTATAGTAGTTTTGGAGTAATAATCTTGAATTTACAATCATTCCGTTACATCTTTCATGCAGTGCCATAAAGGGGCGAAGAAAATTCAATTCAGAATTCTCTTTACACAGAATATAAAGGATATATCTATATGTCAGGTCGTTGCTACTTCATGGATATTCAGGCTGTGAAAGTTGTGGATTACTACAGGAACCTAATATGTTAATGGTCGACTCACTTCACTGCCCTTCTGACTGTGACACTCCTACGTACATAACTGAAGGAACCTAATGTTATGTTAACGACTGACTCAGTGGCCTGCCCGTCTGACTGTCACACCCCTACTTACATTACTACAGGAACCTAAGGTGTTAAAGATCGACTCAGTGGCCGGCCTCTCTGACTGTCACACCCCTACTTACATTACCACAGGAACCTAATGTGTTAAAGATCGACTCAGTGGCCGGCCTCTCTGACTGTCACACCCCTACTTACATTACTACAGGAACCTAAGGTGTTAAAGATCGACTCAGTGGCCGGCCTCTCTGACTGTCACACCCCTACTTACATTACTACAGGAACCTAAGGTGTTAAAGATCGACTCAGTGGCCGGCCTCTCTGACTGTCACACCCCTACTTACATTACTACAGGAACCTAAGGTGTTAAAGATCGACTCAGTGGCCGGCCTCTCTGACTGTCACACCCCTACTTACATTACTACAGGAACCTAATGTGTAGACCATCGACTCAGAGGCCGGCCCTTCTGACTGTCACAGCCTTACGTAAGTTACTACAGGAACCTAATTTGTTAACGATCGACTCACTTCACTGCCCTTCTGACTCTCACATTCCTACGTATATTACTACAGGAACCTTACATGTTAACGACTGACTCAGTGGCCAGCCCCTCTGACTGTCACACCTCTACTTACATTACTACCCCACCACGCCTCTCTCCCCTCCAAACTCGTGCCCAGAATCTCCTGGTGGCAGGAAAGTTGAGTTAGTGTGAGTTCGATGTAGAGCTGAGGGTTACGCGGGGTAAATGCTGTTAAAGGAGGAGGGCCCGCTTTAATCGAACCACGGGGAGGCTGCTCGTGCAGTCTTACCAGAGAAGGAGTGTGAACCGCCCTCTGCCATTTGTATGCTTATCTCAAATGTGTGGTTCAAAAGGAGTGCCATACCCATTGGTCTGATGACTTGTGGAACTCCCTCATTTTTTGCTTTTTTTGTTAACCACATTCATTATTACAATGTTCTTCCATGTAGGTACTTTAGCATAAAGAATCATATCAATAAAAAAATTAACAAATACAGGAGTAACAAAATATTATATCCACAAAATTACAGGCAGGGCAGATCTGAAATAAAAATGATGCATCAGGTCCCAGAGGTTTATTTTACAAGATTTCAAATATAATATTGTCTATTGGATTATCCCATAGATATATATTGAGTCTTAGAATATGTTTAGAACCTTCTCAGATATATAAGGGAATACAAAGGTTCCCTAGCAATTTAAACCCTCTCAGATTTAGTTGGAACCCCCGCAGATAACACTGCGGCACATCAGATGTCCCTGCAACCCCCTCAGAGTCTTCCCCGAGGCCCCTGAGTTTGCTATGTTTTAGTTTCAATGACATAAACTCTTCACAGTTTGAGGAGTTTCCAGACATCTTCCGAACCCCCGCTCGTGCGAATAAAAAGATAAAACACATTAAGGTACCTAATGACTACTCCTTCCCACCCCATCCCCCACCCCCCGAGTTGGAGGACACTAGAAGGAAGGGGCGATGGAAATGAGATCTGATATATAGAGACAGGTTGATGGTCTCGAGGGGGGTCCAGGGGGAGGCACGGCGAGGTGAAAAATCGGGGAGGGGGATCAACTTCCAGAAATTCCTCCATCACCGACCCCCAAAGTATGGCACTGCTACAGCGTTAACAAACTTACCCACCATGCACATAGAAGAATATACTAAATAAAACCGTGACATTCTTAATGATCGTTCCCCCTAATGCGGAGGACACTAGAAGGACGGGGCGATGTAAATGGGCTCCGGTATAGAGAGAGGCTGAGGGTCCCGGGGGGTCCCGGGGGAGGGGGCACAGAGCGGCGGTCGCCGTAGAAGGCCCTGATAACAACATCAGCCGTAGGTCCCTAGGCGTGCTCAGTGGAGCGGAACCCCGACCCCCAAACACGCCTCTCACAAGATGGCGCTGACCACTGGAGCGTGAAGCCGCCCCGACAGGAAGCGGAAGTCGGGGCCAGCCTCGTTTTCACATCAGTACTTTGTCACCCTGGAGGATTGATGTGGCGGCCCCTAGTGGCCAATTCCTTCCGGTCTTGTCGGTCTTTGGAGCCCTGATTTATACACTATAGCTCATACTCCACTATCCAATTTTTATTGACGATTTCGGAAATTGCGAGACGGAATCGCGCCTATCACAGCCATGTTATATATCATTAGAAAGGGTTTCGAATTTCCTTTCAAATGGTATGTAACATGCAGGGGTTATTGTTATATTACTAACAGAAACTTAAAAATAGGCAAATTTCTAGTTGTCAAAATCGCCTGGTGGAAATAGGTTTCGCAGAGTGGTCCGTGTACCCCGGGCGTTTTGTTACACCGAGTTATCGACACTGCCGAGTGGAACAACAGAAGACATCCATCTTAGACTTGAACACCGAATGATTATTCCGTCTTTGTCGACAGTCATTCTATAGCGTCCCTGATATATATGTGGAGTATTGAATTTTGAGACATGCTATAAATCATAGATTTAAGACACTTCGTTGGATAATATGGATGGTAGACTGATAAGGGTTGGGTCGGGGAAACGGATTACATTGTTTTTGGTATGAAAAAGTCACCTCGGTTAGTTTCTAATTTAATAATAAAATCTATACAACAAAGGCATTGTGTTTCATAGAAACTAGGCTGCTCTTTTTGTGTTTGGTGATTTAGGAAACATCTTCAGGCCTATGGCCTGGTCGTGCCGATATCGTGGAGGATAATATGAACTACCATGATCAAATGCAAACTCTGTGTATAAAGAATCTAATAGGTGATGCTACGATATTTTCACCTCTTCTATGTAAGGTCTGGGTCAGGTTATACCCAACCTATATTAGGCTAAAACCAGTCAATGATAGACTGCACCCTGCCTATGTTAGGCTGCACCAGGTATGCATTAGGCTGCATCTTGCTTTTTTAGGCTGCAACCTTACATATCACCTTACATCCTATAAATCATCCGAAAGAGACTGCTGAGACCTTTCTTGTGATGTATAACATGTCTATATTTGACCTTTATAATCACTACTGATTTTTTTAAATTGGCAGCAAATTCGACATGTCGAATAAAGGTTTAGGCTTCACCATACCTATTTTATTTTTTTTTTTTTTATTATTCAAAACCACTTCACAGTTATAGTGTGATCTTCCAGCAGTTACAGAGATGGACGACTAACATTTACAATACAAACAGCAGGTGATATGTACAGTAAATGGACTGTATATATACAAATATACATATATGTACGTATATATATAAATGTACAATACACAGCCAGGTGAGTGGAACACAGGTATGATATTTACAGTGAGAGTGCAAGGAATAGTTATACAACAGAACTTTGACATTGTAAGAACAAGAATTGACATAGACATATATTTCTATATATATATAGAGCGATATATGGACTAATCCTTCTAGCCCTTTCTCAAGGCTTTCAACATAGCCTTAAAACGCTTTTTATTCTCAGCTCTGTGGTATTCTATGCTCAAACTATCCCATTGCTGAACACCTCTATACAAAGGGCTGGAGTGTATCTTAGAAAGTCGTGTAAAACATGATTTGAACTTAATCTTTCCATTACTTCGAAGACATCTAAGATCGGGAGAGGCGTCAACAAATCTATTATCATTACGATATCTGTACATAAGACACAATAGTTGTTCATCACGCCTTGTTTCTAATTTATCAATTCCATACTCTTGCATTAGTGCCTCTTCTGATTTCATTTCCTGTTTACTACTTTTATATCTAATCAATCTTATTGCTCTTGACTGGATATTGTCAAGTTTATTAATCTTATTTCTTTTACCTCAAATTAATCTTATTTCTTTTACCACAAATGTTTCCCAGCCAACCTGCAACATAACAGAAACATTCTGCAACCATACTTTTTTTAGTCAGTCTGTTACTTAATAAGATAGCACGTGACAATTATGTTATTGATTGTGAGGTAGATACCTCACCAAATCAGTATGTTATTATAACATTATTTTTGGTGACCATAACCATAACAGAACGTTTTAAGAACATTCTGTTTCAGTCGTAGAACATAACCAGAACGTTGCAACATCACAGCAGTATGTTACAGTGACATAATTGGGAGTCATCTAAAGAACGTAACAACAACCATTACAGAACCAAACAGAACGTTGCTACGTTATAATAACGTCCCATCCTTGGCTGGGTAGGCTGCCCCCCGTCCATGTGACAGGGACCATCACCCGGGCACTAATCACATTACCTCCGGTCACTACATCAAAGAGCCCACTCCGTACCCTATGATAATGAGGCTCTTTGATATCACGCACAAGCCCGATTAGGAGTCAAAGTACCGTGCATGGTATACCACCGAAATATTCACCGGACATTATTAGCTGATGCTGTTTAGACTTACAAATCAAACCTAGTAGCGTGGAAGTAAGTTATTCTCTGGAAATTATCTAAGTTTACACTTAACCATTTTATGATGGGTTTAGAATGCACCCTATATATGACGTCTAGGTCCAATATCATATTGCAACATCCATAAATAATCAACCCATGAAAATATTACTTTCTATGTGCAGTTGGGTAGTGGTGCTTGCAGAATGACGTGTCCAGAGTCGTTAGCGCTCTAAGTATCAGGAAAATGATAAAGTCAACTTCAACACCAAACTGCAAAACACGGCATTATCACATGACCTGAGACCTGATGTTTTCAGAAAAGGAGGGTTTGCATGTGCCCCCTTGGCCATATCAATTGTTTTTACCATCTGTTCTCTACAGAAATAATAACTTCGGCTACCCTTTATCTACATAGATGTTTGTATTGAAAACTTTTGGACCAAACACTTGTAAACTTTGGTATTCAAACACAGATAATTGATCTGGTATTTAGACGAATAATCTGCCCCCTTCATGATTAAGCACTCTGTGTCTACCTTCTGACCAGATATTCTTCCAATCCTCTTTGAAAAGTGTCTGGACACAAAAACAACACCCAGCAGCTTGGAAATGACAATTGGATACGTTCTCGTGGCAATTATCCTCTTTTCCGATCTAGCCTTTGCTAAATAGGCGGTTAGAGTCGGGGGAGCTGTTTAGATGGGAGCTAATCTTTGTATTGTGACTGAGCTGACATTTCGAGTCCACGCACGGCTCGTAGGACCAAGCCGTGGGCCGCTATAGACCTGGACGATAATACAGTGGATTGTGAGCATGTGAAGAATGTCAGGCGCGCAGATAATCACGTGGGCGTTGCCATGGAGAAGGTGAGCCGTTCTATAAATAGAAACACTTTGGTCCGTGACGCGAGCCACTCGGAGAATGTAACACATTGGGAGGAGGCGCGAGTGGCCAGATTGGTGGTGTCTCAACAGTGGCATTTCTATCAGGAAGAATTTGAAATTGAATTGTTTGTTTTTCCACGTGGTGTGCTTATCTTTAGAAATATTAACTCTATGCCAATCAAAAGACGTTCACATTAAGTACAGGACGTCAAAACGCTTTGCAAATAGACGTGGCAAAACAGTAGGCCTATTGTTGAATAACTTGATGGAATCCCTTAAAATACAACAAGAGGTCTTTATTAGTCATGCTCATGCAATGAATACATTCACGGTTCTTTCAGCTTTTACAGCGCTCTAGATAACGCTATGGTCAGAATCATGCGAAAAATAGACCAATTAACGCCAAGACTGTAGGATGAACCCAAGCCACCGAGCTGATCCAAAGTATCATTACGGGTTGTCCAGATTACCCATAATACAGCACGCTTTGCTTATTTGCCTGTCATATGTTGACAATGTTATGATTTGCACATACTAAATAACAAAACCTAAACAGATCAAAAGTTTAGTAGTCCTGTCCATCTATGATTATGATTATGAGATATGTTCAATTTCAACTTTTATTGGAGTTATTTAGGAAAAAAGTGCCCCCAATGCTAAAGATAGGCGGGAGCCTGATTGTACCTGGCGGTGTCTCACGAGATAGTGCCCATCACCGAGGGGGGGGGGGTTATTACCACTTTTGGAACCTCGCCACCCCCCCCCCCCACACACACACACATCAGAAGCTGGATACGGGCCTGTACTATCGTCAGATTCGTGGGAAAATAAAACCTTTCACAGTCAACTTCTAGAAAGAAATCCAACATGGCGGCCCAGTAGACGCACCTGTCACGTGACGTCATCAGTCGTCATGGTCCGGTGGTTCCATACACGTTTCCCCAGTCCCCACCCCGCAGAGGGAGAGTCAATCTAATCAGTGCTACCTGAATGACTGACAAAGTCACCATCAAATATTCATAACGACGTCAGTCAGTGTTCCCACGAGCCACGTACTAATACCCTGACACAATGGTAAACGTAACCAATACGAATACAGAGGTCTCCTGAAATATGACCCACTATAAATCGGTGTGACTGGACGTCATGGGTAATCTGAGAAGGTTTAGCCACGGGAACTCAGAGTATCGATAGATAACTTGACGTTATAGATAGAGACACATCCGGGAGGGACCGTTTCATATCAGAATAATAGTTTCTGACATTTCAAGTGTTAAGATAGTATTGTTAAATTCAGTAATTTCAGCTGTACATACTATAGGCCTATAGCTAACAACAGGAACATAGGATTGTTTTTCTGAAACAATGTTACATCACCATTTCAAGGTCAAAATATCATAGGCCCTACTTAAAAAGTACAATCTTACGACGATTGCGGAAAACCTTCAAGTTATGCGGGATTTTGACGATCTGTGTGCTCAGGCAATAATACTACTGCGCTGGGTCTATTAATTATGTAATTGACGAATATAGCCGCTGGTCAATTTTGCGGATCACTTTGAATTACGTATCACCCTAATAGATTAGAGTGCCATCGGCCCAACTTGCCCGCTCCCCCCCCCCCCCCCCCCCCCACCGCGTCTCCCCAATATTGAGGGTGCTCAGTACTTGGTATTCTGATTCACCCTGGGGTACATGAAGGCATTAGACTTTATGTAGTGGTTTTATGTATAGGCAATGGTATAGCACCATTCAAATTAATCGTAAAGGATTGAAAAAGAGCAAATAGTGTGTGGTAATGATATAAGTGGGTATTGTGTCAAGTACAGTTAGTAGTATATTATAATGATAAAAGTGTCAGGCACAGTAAGTAGTATAATATTATGCCAAGAAAGTGGACATTGCATCAGGCAAAGTAAGTAGTATATGGAAATGATAAAACTGAGCAACTGGTAAGGTGAACAGAGTGTAAAAAGAGGTATAGCTTAGAAGGGGACCGTGAAGGCCCAAATCAAAGTGGGCTAAGATTAGGTCTGACAGTAAAGTGATAGGTGTGTAAATGAGAAGGCAGGAACTGGCGGGCGGGATGGGAGGTGAGTGTTGGAGGGTTGGGAGAATAGGGTGTGCAATGTATAACTTAGACTAAATATTCTTGCCTTTTAGAAGTGCATGCATATTCCAGACAAACTTGCAATGTTATAATAATGTTAGGTTGAAATTCCGTTTCAATCTGTGTTGGTTCTTGTTATTAAGTGATTTAACTTATTAAGTTATTCAATGGCATCAAATAATGCTAATGTATAACGTACCTCTGTGACATCACATTGCTGTATACATGTAATTGCAATGGTCTTGTTACATTCTTCAACCAAAACTGAATGTTCTCATAACATTCTGTTTGGTTGGGCCTCAACATTACAAAACAATAACGTTACAGATGCGCTCTGATTTGGTCATGGGACATACCTAAAACATTTCTTTGCCCATTTTAATCGCACGTTAAAGACAGAAATATGCTTATTTCGATAATTGACATTGCGATGGAAGCATTTGAAGGGCGGATGACAATTTACAAAAGTTTAAATCCAATGGAATTTACATTCGGAAAAAAAGATAATTAGTCTGCATTCAACATTCACAATTAGCGATTCACTCAACTGCAAAAATGACTGATTATAGAAATCTATTTGATTGATTATAGAAATCAGAAATAAAGCAAGATTTTAATTCTAATTAAGCTCTTCTTTTTTCTGCTTAGAATTCCGCAGACACATACATCAAATTAAACATGACAACCCCCGCTTCAGGCCTATTAAGTGTGACTCCTAACTACCTCCGCTCATTCCATCTTATTTTATGCGCCATTACAAATCTTTTCCGCCGGACAAATATGGAGAAATAATTCAAAGCCTGTTCTGTGCGCGTGACTGCCCGGCAATGGGAACAGAGATAATAGATGACAATGGGTTGGCGGCCTTATATATTCAAATGGTGGGGACGCTGTGATATTTCTATGGGACCATCCCAATCTATATGCACGAGTAGAGCATGCGGAAAATGAATGAGATTCATAGTGTGTTTGAGGGGAGCTTTTGAATTGTATATATAATAAATGTGGCCATGGACGGTTTTTGGAATTGTGTCCAGGTCGCATGACATGTATCAAACTGGTCGACTACTAAGGCCTACATGCCGTATCTGTATCTTACTGAGGATTACTATTGTAATGGCGGAGGTGTAGGACGTGTTCACCAAGTGCTTGGGGGTAAACTGAGGATTTAGCTGGACCAAAGACGATCTGATTAAAATTAACTTTTGGAAACCATTTACAGAAGTCATAGGATCTGTATGACCTAAAATCGGACTATTATAACCGACTTTTTCACGTGGGAATTACCCTGACCACCCTGCGATAGTGCCTGGGCGATAATACGACCAACAACAACCATGCCAACCACTAGATCCACCGGCAAACCCTCTACAGGTGACCAAGAAATGGGCAACGAAGGTAACCCATCTGTACATATCGAATCAATTTCACTACTGCCTGAGCCTGATCTAACAAACAAAGATGACAAAATTGATTTATTCCTGAACCAAATGAATAAACTCATTGGGAAATTTAACGAAGTTGCAACCCAGATGAATGAAATGAAACAAGACTTTAGTGAAGTAACACAAATGGTCGCTGACATAAAACAAAATAAAAAAAGGATCAGTGAAGTTGACGGTAGGGTAACTGTGATTGAGGATTCCCTTACTTTTAAAGAGGCAGACACAACGCAAATCAAAGATGATATTAAAAGAATCGAAAACCAACAGAGGTTAGATCGACAAGCAGTCAACAATCACAATGCAAAATCCAACCAAAATCCGTCATGTAACTGTGCGCAGAAATTAGAAAAAATGGATAGTGACATGAGAAAGAAAAACATAATCATCTCAGGGGTACAAGAACATAAAGATGAACGCCTCCCCTATTTAGCTGTGGAAATTTTTTCAAACACGGAGGTCCCAGTTGGAGTTCATGAAATTGAACAGGCTGTGAGAGTAGGCCAATACAGGAATAGAGGTCCTGCTCGACCAATACTGGTGAAATTTAAAAACCAAGATACAAAGGAGCAAATATTAGCCAAAAGGCACTTGATAAAATCAAATCCTAATTGTCGAAATATATGGCTAAATGAAGATCTGACAGAACACACTAAGAAAACGAGGGCAGACATGAGGGCCTTAGGCAACCTGGCAATTGAACTCGGCCACAAAGTTGTGCTAAAAGGTAACACGATAGCAATAGACGGAGTAACCTATGACGAGCACACACTTGACAAGTTGCCAGAACACCTGACTCTAGAAAGAGCCTATACCAAGGATACGCCAAATGGCATAGCCTTTCACTCTCGACACTCCTTCCTATCGAGCTTCTATCCATGCCAGCTTCTTGCCGATAATATCAAATTTAATTGCTTAGAACAAGCTTTGCAATACCAGAAAGCAATTCATCACAAGCACGAGGCAATAGCCAAAAAAATACTGGGTGAAAACGATCCCTTAGTTATGAAACGACTAGGTGACCAAATTCCCCCCTCACCTCAATGGCTTGCCATTCAAGACGGGTGTATGGAAAAACTGGTAGATAAAAAATATGACCAGAACCAAGGATTGCGTACTAAGCTGGCTGACACAAAACAAAAACAACTCATGGAAGCTACAATGAGCTCACACTGGGGGATCGGCATGCCAATCACCCATCCAGAGTTACTGAAAAGATCCTTCCAATCTAAAGGCAAGAACAGGTTAGGAGAGATTTTAATGAAAAAGAGAGAGAACATACAGCGCGCTATAGCGCACGCAAGGTTGAGCCTTCCAACACACCACCCCCCTCCCACCCCACCTCAGGCACCGACGCCGCCACCGCTCGCAGCTAATAGGCCTACAGCTCCTCCGCCAGTGCCAGAACGTGTACGCACGCCTGGGAAGTCAGACCATGCCACCTACGCCGGCACAGAAAAAGACAAAAACGTTCCTCTCGATTACAGGTTGCCACCACCTATCAAGGACTAGTGAAAATATCGGACCTGGTCCTATCGGACCTATTGATCTAAACTGAGAGATCAAACTGCAAGTATACCCACGTACATTGATACACAATCCTTTGACTAAATCACAACTTAAGCTAAGGTTGGCAAACCCCCTGGGTACGTGGTCAAAAGATCTAGTACTACAGAATTTGCCAGAAAACGTAGTTACAGCACAACTATAAACTGACATTAAGGAATATTCAAGGTCGGCAGTTTCCTGGGCACATGGTCAAAAGATCTAGTACCACAGCAACTGCCACAAAATATCGCATCAATTGACATTAAGTAAATGAATTCCCCAAGCCCATAGTGACTCGTCACAGATCATAGCAAAACCGTGTATGATTGATCTATGTATTATAGGGTATCAATCATATATCATTCACACCTCATCTCAATTATCATCCACCATCATCACTCCCAATATGTTATATGCCATTGTTACAAGTTTATGTAATGTCTAATGACTATCAGCACTCTTAGGCAAAGTAGAGGATTGAAAATAGTCTTTTGGAATGCCCAGAGCCAGGTTAATAAGCATGAACATGTGCGTCAACTTCTTGAAGAAGGGGATATTGATATATTGATTATATTAGAAACGTGGTTGAGAGTTGATATAACTGATAATTTTGTTGCTGTTCCAGATTATAAATTTATAAGACAGGACAGGGCAGCTTTGAATAATTATAATGTCACCAAAAGAGGGGGAGGAATAGCCATGTATGTTAAAAATATTATCCCGTTTGCTAAGGCACAGGCTCCAGAATACCATATAAACTCAAATGATTTGGAAATGATGACTATTCGGCTGGATATTGTAAACATTAGACCAATTTTTGTTATAGGAGTCTATCGTCCACCCACTGGCTTATTATCACTTTTTAAACAACACATAACCGAAGTCCTTGATAAGATCATTTTACTCAAGAAATGTGACATCTATATGGGGGGAGATTTCCTCACCCGATTCCCTATTGGGAAGAGTCCCACATGGACAGTATACACATACATACCAAGACCATGCTTAGAAATAAACTACTACAAAAAACATCACTGTATACCCCGTACTTAGAAATAAACTAATACAAAAAACATCACTGTATACCCAGTACTTAGAAATAAACTAATACAAAAAATCACTGGATCCCCTGTACTTAGAAATTAACTAATACAAAAACTCACTGGATCCCCTGTACTTAGAAATAAACTTAGACAAAAAAATTACTGGATCCCCCTGTCCCCACATACGATGGCCGCTCCCCGGGATCCCTCCACGGGATGTAGCGGAGATCAGGGCCATACCATCTGTCATGGGCTGGACACTCCACAATACCGGGCTCAGACACTCCACAATACCCGGCCCTGCATTCATAATCAGCGGACCAATGGGGTGTGGGGTAGTGCCATCTGTCAGGGTTCTGCACCGGGGTGCATGGGCATGGCGCTGCGCCAGTCCTTAAGTCTGAGGACGTTGCGGGAAAATCTGAGGGGCCTCATGTGAATCTGAGGGGTTCCAGGTAAATCTCGGAGGGTTTCTAGCCTATGTGGAAGGTTCCAGATGATTTTTACTTCTTTCTTTTTCTTTTCTTTTCTTTTCTTTTTTCTTTCTTTTATTTATTTATTTATTTTCGGGAGGGGTGGGGCAAATTTGCAAAGTTTTATGTTCCGTGCCCTAAACCAGTTGTAAACAGTTCACAATCTGTTGCGGTTTTAGACATCCTCGGTAGCCTCCTTGTTGACTTACAATAAGGACTATTTGGTTGGGTATTTGGATCGGGTTGGTGCTCAGCTATTCATTACCTATCCCTGTCTATCTAATTAGGAGAAGAACTACTTTTCTGCCGGTACACATTGGCCCTAATAATTATTGTAATACCTAATATGATATCCAGTCTCTTTACTTTTACTCTTTATTTGTCATGCATACTTAGATAGATAGAAAATTAATGCTAAAGGGTTTATCACGATGCTTAACCCTTTCAAGACCCCTGTATCCCTCAAGCATCACCAGGTCTAGTCTCCTGTATCTCTCAGGCATCACCAGGCCTAGACGCCAGATGCCTGAGAGATACATAGCAATTTCTTTAGAATTGTGAATTTGATGCTCAAAATATATCAAATACATTTTTTTTCATTTCAAACTGCTGAAATGGTACATATTATGCACCATCTATAACTACTGCCATTTCGAAATAATTGTTTGTATTCATGTTTTAGCTTATGATTGGTCTAATCTAAAACTTTGTGGTATCAGTGGCGTCTTTTGGGGATATTCATTGAGTAAATTGGTGTCTATTTGGCACAATATTAGAATTTTATGGCGTCTTGAAAGGGTTAAAGTACCAGTATTTTGTGTATGAGCATGCTGTATACTTGAATTCCAACTTTAGAGTATCGGGTGTGACTGGGTGTGATTGGATGTCACTGGGTGTGATTGGGGTCAGTAGGTCAGGTCCCGGGGGTGGACTGGCGGGCTATTGCCTAGGGCGACAAGCTGCCACTCCCCTACCAACCCCCTAACAACCCCTGACAACCCCCTGACAACCCCCTGACAACCCCCTCAACCAAAACCAACCTCATCCATCTCCAGTAGGAATATGACGTCATCATAATGATATCATAACGTTCTGTTTAGTTCTACTTTGGCTCTTATTATGTTATTTAGATGGCACCCAAAAATGTCTTTAGTAGATCTACCTAACTTTACGACATTGCACTGTGACGTTATTGTGACATGCTTGTAACGTTCTTTCACATTATGATAACATTATCATAACGTTCTTTAATGGTAAGGTCTCAACTTCAGTAAAATATAATCTTATTATAACATTCTTTTTTAGTAAGTCTCAACTTTACCTAAAATAACGTAACGGTTTGTGAAAATTGGGCAGGTTACAGACTAACCAAAAAGGTACGGTGGCAGAACACGATTGGTACATTGCTTCTTGACTGGTATGCCACTGCTGGGAGCAGGGGATTTCAGGACAGTGAGGTGGTTCAATCATAGGAGATTAAAGCCTGTATTCCACATAACGATTTTGAGCTGGCGATTTTGTATTTGTTTGATTTTCTATGTAAATATGAGATGGGACTACACATGTTACATATCATTTGGAAGAAAATCATAAGCCCTTTCCGTTGATATATAACATGTTTATATTTGAGCCTAATTCCCACTCGCGACTTCTAAAATCACCAGAAAAATCGGCATGTGGAATATAGGCTTTTGATACCTAATATCGATGTGGTGTGACCTGTGATGTCATCAGTTTCTACAATAATTTTGTCTTAAATTTGCACTTCATGTCACGTTCAAACTGAAGGAAATAATGTAATAAATCTCCTCGTTCATTCCGACGCTGACAGGAGAGGATTTCAAGACAGGAACTCCGTGAGAAGCTTCAATAACCTCCCCTCCCCTGGGTTCCTGATAAAAGAAGATAAAAGAAAGGTCGTTCAAAAATATCGCATCCTCTCCCACCCCCTCATTCCACCCCTGACAGTATGGAATTTTTGGAACTAGAATACCATGAGATGTTCTCTCATGGGGTCCTAATAAAAGAAGAATAAAAGAAAGGTCGCCCCCGACCCTTCTCCTTCATGCCACCCCTGTAAGCGGGGGATTTGAGGACTAGAATACCATGAGATGGTACAATAATGTCTCCTCCCCACGTTCTTACAAAATAACAGAAGACACAAAATGGTGTTTCAGAATTTCCCCAATCCTACTCCACCCCCGTGATTCTGAATAAAACAATACACGCGGAAATGCCCACGGACTCGTCCTTTCCGCCCTCATTTTTGTTCTTTATCCTTTTTGTAATTATTTTTCTTAGTTTCCCATGTTTGGCTTCCCGTCAGAGGTTACTTTTTGATGTACTTGTCAGCCAACGAAAGTGGCGTGTCAGCAGTGTTTTGACACCTCCCAGAACGGGTTTGACGTCAGGTGTTAACTGACACTAACCATCACACACTCTGCATCATTAACTGGTCCGGTAGGGTATGAAGCCACTCAATGGGTCACATTTAAAACAGATTTAAATGTAGAGAATTGAAAACCTATGAGATGATGAGCGTTTTTAAAACATGCAACGTTAGGGAAGTGAGTGGAAATCTAAATGATTATCGAAATAAAGAAGAGAGAATGTGCTGAGATTGAGTTTTTTGTTTTGTACAAGGTACGGATGATCAAATCAATATGGTGAGAATACTGGCAAGGATAGATGGCCCATCGCATACCTACAGGAATTGAACCTGGGCCCGCCACACTGGAGTCCCACAAGCTCACGCCGGACCATCCCTCCTCCCCAGGGGCGGATCCAGAGGGGGATCCAGGGGGTCATGACCCCCACCCTTTTATTTTTGGAGGACCCCCCTGGTGCACGCCGTTTTAGTACTTAGTCTTCATGTTGATGCATAGTGTCCCCAGTCGGCACTATGTATAACCTGGGCCTGCCCACAGAGTACGTCTGGTGCAGAGTGTCCCTGGTCCGCACTCTGTATAACCTGAGCCTGCCCACAGATTATGTCTGGTGCAGAGTGTCCCCGGCCAGCACTATGTATAACCTGAGCCTGCCCACAGAGTACGTCTGGTGCAGAGTGTCCCCGGCTGGTACTATGTATAACCTGAGCCTGCCCACAGAGTACGTCTGGTGCAGAGAGTCTCCGGCTGGCACTATGTATAACCTGAGCCTGCCCACAGAGTACGTCTGGTGCAGAGTGTCCCCGGCCAGCACTATGTATAACCTGAGCCTGCCCACAGATTATGTCTGGTGCAGAGTGTCCCTGGCCGGCACTATGTATAATCTGAGCCTGCCCACAGAGTACGTCTGGTGCAGAGTGTCCCCGGCTGGTACTATGTATAACCTGAGCCTGCCCACAGAGTACGTCTGGTGCAGAGTGTCTCCGGCTGGCACTATGTATAACCTGGGCCTGCCCACAGAGTATGTCTGGGGCAGAGTGTCCCTGGCCGGCACTATGTATAACCTGAGCCTGCCCACAGAGTATGTCTGGTGCAGAGTGTCCCCGGCCAGCACTATGTATAACCTGAGCCTGCCCACAGAGTATGTCTGGTGCAGAGTGTCTCTGGCCGGCACTCTGTATAACCTGAGCCTGCCCACAGAGTACGTCTGGTGCAGAGTGTCTCCGGCCGGCACTATGTATTTATGAGGCCGCCCGTCTGGCCCTGATAGCCACCCTCAGGGGGGACATTTAGTCCGAGGCCAGAGATCATAAACAAATCCAGGGCTATATTCCACTACCCGATTTTGCTCACGGCTTTTGAATTTACTCGTGTGAATAACAGTGGAGGATCCTGATTTCAGAAAAGGTCGAGGGATGCCCCCACCATTTTCCTGAATTTTACGTTTAAAAAATCAGAATTTGGCGCTAAAAAAGAGGACCCCCGCCCTAAATCCGCCAATGTATAAGGCCTGATTATAGACATGTCATCATTTAGAAGCATTCCACATTCCTTTTCAAATGATAGATGGTTAAATATGCATGGGTTTCTGTGACATTCTTTATGAAGACCTAAAAATCACTGAGTTTAAGGTGTTCAGGATCGCCTAGTGGAGTACAGGCTTTAGTTTTGGGCGAGGAACTATTTAGCCCCTAGCCTGACCACTGTGGTTTCTCCGGCCACCTCTAAGGTGAACGTCTATAATCTGATTTCACCCGGGGAACTGCAATGCGGTAAATGGTCTGACCGAATGTCCATATTCTCGTTTCACGTTGGGGAACGGCCAATGTAATAAAGCCACGCCGATAAGTAATGAATGTTATAAAGTATCAGACAGGCTGCACTTAGCACGCTAAGGAGCGTAGGCTGAATATAGCGTATTCTATATTTCACTATATTTCGACTGCTGGCTGGACAGGCAATCAAAGTTAAGTTGCGATATGATCGCAAGGGTCCGCGTTAATTTTTAAGTTTTCATGACTGAATGGATTGTGAAAAAAACGATATTGTGAAATCAATAAATTAATACAACGGTGTGTTTGACTAGGATATGCATCTGGTTTTTTTTAACATTTGTAATCGTGATTTTTGTTCATGATAACTGTAAGTGTTTCAAAACGTGCCGTGGAATAGTCAGAATTTCAAATTTTGCCAATGATAATGTGACGTTCTCTGGTAAGTCGGGGTTGCCGATTCTTACAACAGAGGAACGTGGGGGTTGTTCGGGTCTCGGGGCGGACGGGGAATCCGGGCCAAGAACCGAGATGTGTTTCTAGAGTCGTGCCTCGCGCACGAGGGGGGGCTGAGCGAATCGATCGGGAATCGGCACTCGATGTCAACGGAGGACTGCGGGGGAGGGAAATTATGGTAGGGGTACGGGTCGGCCGGGGTTCGTCTCGCTCTATCTCCCAGACCAGCATTCACCCCGACCGGGCGGTCCACCCCTGAGTTCCGGTCCGCGGGGGCGACGGGCCGACGGTCGCCTATTGTTTGGTAGCGTGGGGCCGAGCATGCCGCGCCCTCGTCCCCGCGGACTTCGCTCCTTCGTTCCGTTCCCCATGTCTTCGTGCCATACTACGCCTCGGTTTCCGGGACTTACTTCGGGCCTTCGTGCCTTACTCCGTTCCCTCGTTCCTCGTTCTTCGGGCCGTCGGGCCCCTTACCCTGTTTTTCTACTACCTATCTCGAGCTTCGACTGTTTTGTCCTAACTTCTGCTTAATTACTCTGATCGGCTCATCTTTAGCGGTTGTTTCAGGAAAGAGGACACGTCTGGACACCAGGAGAACTGTTAAAGAACTCTGTTTATTCGGGCCTCACCGCCCCTTTATATACTAGAGAGGTCAGCCCTGATTGGCTGCTTTCGGTCACGTGACCTACAACTGACGTCACTTCCGGTTTATATTTTCCGTTTCCGGTTTACATTTCACTTCCGGTTTACATATTTCCGGGTTTCGTTCCTTTACGTTTTCGTTCCTTACATATTCGTTCCTTACATATTCGTTCTTTACATATTCGTTCTTTTACATATTCGTGCCTCTTTTTCAGGCTTTCCATACTTTCGTTCATTATTACATATTCGTTCCTTTACATCTATTTCGTTCTCTTACATATATTTCGTTCTCTTACATATATTTCTACTATTACCTTATTTCTATTATTTTGACCTCTATGTATTTTGGATGAATAGCCGTTCATCACAATAACATAACCTTGCTAATATAACATGTTCACAATAAAGCCTGTACAAAAGTGGGGAACTAATGTAACCTTTTTTCGATACCAACACCAAGTGTTTGAGTTTCACACTCTAACTAAAACCAATATTTGGTCAAAAAAGGGGGGGTGCGGGCGCCCCCTCCCAATCCGTCGCAGTCTAGGGGTACCCCGGTATTCTGCAAACCTCTGATAACCCAATCTGTGCGTGCTCAACTGCGCATGTGTCAACTCAGGGGTTTAGGCTGAATGGAGGCTGCGGAAGGAAGGGGGGGGGGGGCAGACGGGGGGGGCATCTTTCTACAGAGTGCACTGACAGGGTCAGCCGAGGCCCTGACCCTCACCACCACAATGTTATTAAAGAGTTATTGCATAGCTAGAGTCCGCACCGACATTGCTATGACACAGATATCCATGGTCAACAGGATCGAAGCAAACGAAAATGCTCAAACCAAACCGGCTTAGTGGTTGATTCAAGATTTCAGAAAGAAGTACAAGTGGAAGCTGAAGCCTATATACTATGCTATGGTAAGGGGTACCAAGAAGGTGTGGACATCAATATTTCGTTCTGCAAAGATTTCGCATATCCACAGCTAAAACACCTTTAGTCACATTAAAATGTTCGCCGTTTTGCTGGTACCATTAATTTATCATAGGCCTATAGTTATATTGTTTTGGTAGTAAAACTGTGTTTTCCTGCATTATTGGCTGTTTGGGGACTAATAACAAATATATAACAAGAAAGGTTATACCTTTACTGATAAGAAGGGGGCGGTGTCTGAGGGGTTTGGGGTAGGATTGTATAAATACTGTCACTCCCTGATAGCCCGGGTCGTGCATGTCGCAATTTCAGATAGGGTTTGGCGTGCATGAAATCAGGGAGAAAGGAAGTGGGGTCAACTCTGGAAGTGTTCTTGGAGTGCAATGATAGAGGTCAATGAGTTTTACAACTGTTTAAAGAACCCCTGGGGTAAAGTACATTGGGTTAGATTGTTCTGTTTTACTGAAGCCCCATTCGCGCTGGCAAATTCGGTACATACGATCTCTTGCGACATGTATCGTTTGCAACTTTGGTACAAACGACAAACCAAACGACACATCTGCAACCGATCAGATCCAACATGTTGGATCAAATCGGTTGAAATCCAGACGATTCAGGGCCACAAGCACTTGAGAAAATTATCGTTTGCAATCGTTAGGTACCTCTCATCTCAGGGCGAATGCAATTTCTTCAAAATCGCTTCAATGCGATAATTTCATCGGCCCCTAGAATATCGTCTTCTCAGTGCGATTACTTTGTCGGACCTCCAAGCGACACAATCATCGGCCAGCGCGAATGGGGCTTCAGGCTCGAGCCAATACTTTGGAGGCGAGGACCAGTGTTCAACATTGTGAAGAACGATAATAATGATATATTTGATTCTGACAGTTTAGGCAGGTTAGTCCCCAGCTAGTCTTTTCATCCTGTAAAGTCATGATAATCCCACTTGACTATTCTCGGGTCTCTATATGGATGACATGCCTGATGGGGAAACAAAAGAATCCCATAAAGGGGTACAATATAAAAAGTTGTTCAAGTCAAATGACCTACTGGAAAATGACATACACAAAATTACAAGGTTGATCACCTTTTCTCTCTTTTTTTTTCAAATATCGGTGCAAGCAAATTTCAGTCAAGAAATGTAGAAAAAAAACGCCATTCACTTCCTTCCAATATAACCTAAGGTTAAGCCCTAAACGGTCCCCCTACACCCGCTACAGTAGATAACCCTGGTCCTCCCAAGGCTGTATTCTGCTGGCCGTTTTTACTCCCGATTTCAAAAATTGACAGTGTGAGAATGGCCTAACCATGGATGTGTCATATATCATTAGAACGAGCTTTTAATTCTCTTTCAGATGATATGTAGGATGCATGGTCTTTTGTCATTTAACTGGTGATAATTTATAAAATACAAAATTATAAGTGGTTAGAATTATTAGTGGAATACATGCTTTACCCTTATCGATTAGACCCACATCGGTGTGATTTGTGGACCCAAGGTCTACTCCTAAATCCTGTATCCACTCAGCGATTCTGATTATGACTGCAGGTAATTTAGTTTGATTTTTTTTTAAATCCCAGTTGTATGGCAGAAGACCATGCATTCTACATATCATCTGAAAGAGAATCAAAAGCGCTTTCCAATGGTATGTAATATGCCTAGGGTTAAATCCATATTCCAACCGCCGAATTCTGAAACCTGGAGTAAAAGTAGCTAGTGGAATGCAGCCTCAAGGGTCCCACTGTGGGAGGAGATATCTCCCTGTCCGACTGCGGCTTAATAACATTAGGGCGCGATGCAATCCCCAGAAAGAGGAAATCCCCAAGGGGCTCTGTCCTCACAGTCCCACTGGGCAGGGACACGGAATTATTCTGAAAACCAGCTTGGATTCTTTTTGTCCTAGAGTTGTTAGGGAGCCGTAGTTCTGTGAGGTTGGGGAGGAAGGACGTTTTTGTTTATGGTCGGTAAGGGATGGAGTTGATGTTCTGCGAATCACAATGTCACTGAGGTATAGTCTACATAAAGTGGGACATTCATGGCGCTGTACAAGGCCTTTGATGTATATTGACAAGGCCAAAGAGTACCGTGGACGATACACGGGACAATACGTGTCGGGAAATAACCCAGTTATCCTGTTATATGAGCCCCACAGATGCTCGTATAAACCGCCTACACACTACTAGTATACCAATGTGCCGAATGGAGGAACACATTCAGCAAAGGTGACTGAAATTAGGTTGCATTAGATATCTACTGGCAGCAACCATTACCTAACATGTTGCTATATTTTGGTCGCATCGGTCAGTGGGAACACAATATCTAGTGGTCTTTAACTATTTTTGGTCGTTTGAACAAAACAGAGAAGAATTTGAACTGAATTAATTACTCAAAAGGTACCCCCTTGGGTACAGAAAATCTTTGTTCCCCAGTGAACCTCCAACATAATGTCATAAACCCATTATTGACATTATCAAATAATTTAGGAGAAGGGCAATTATAGCCAAGAAAACCAAATAATGTTCTAGCAAAGGGTTCCAATGTCAACTATGGACAGTGCAACCCTATAGAAACCTGACCCAACCCCCTTTTCTTAGAGTGGACACCTATACTAGACAAAGAGGGGAAGATGCTACACGTCGTTTTAGTTCATATATATATATATATATGTGTGTGTGTGTGTGTGTGTGTTTGTGTGTGTGTGTGTGTGTGTGTGTGTTTGTGTGTTTGTGTGTGTTTGTGTGTGTGTGTGTTTGTGTGTGTGTGTGAGTTAGTCGAGTTGAGGCCATATATATATATATATATATATATATATATATATATATATATATACATACATAATATGTATATTATGTATATATAAAGTTCATATCTATATTATATATTATATGAACTTTGTATAGGAAATTCTAGATCTGCCCCTTAGCACATAGCTGGATGCACTCGTCGTTTTACCTTTTAACGACATGGCAGGCTAATCTATTTCAGAAAAGAAACAGCCCCCGCCTGCAGACATGTTAAAAGTAGTCCCTCTCCTCAGGTAAATCAAATTGGCGAAATCCATTTCCCAAAGTACCCCACCGACGCTGAGTGTGTTGTCGGTAACCTTTGGCATTATAAGACTTTAACATTCAAACCACGGGGGAGGGGAGGGGGGGGGGGGTAACGGGGGGGGGGGTGGAGGTCTTACTTGTAAGGGCGTGTTCCACCCGCCGATTTTT
The DNA here is from genome assembly GCA_936440205.1 of Lepidonotus clava. Taxonomy (NCBI): domain Eukaryota; kingdom Metazoa; phylum Annelida; class Polychaeta; order Phyllodocida; family Polynoidae; genus Lepidonotus; species Lepidonotus clava. The sequence goes on along the minus strand of OW387144.1, from coordinate 34,183,219 downwards.
ACTGACGAATTCAGACATTGTCAGCGGGCAAACGTGGTCACGTGATCAGATATTGGTGACCACCACGTGGTTCTACAGCCACGTGGCTATGAAATAAATCAGAAAATTTTGATTTCTGCATAATCAGAATTTATTATCTTGAAACCATGAATTTTTGTCAAGTGAATTTGGTACAGATATATCTCTAATTATATATATATATATATATATATATATATATATATGCAATGCCAAATAATAATGGCTTTACAGGATCACCAATATGGCCGCCAGCTCATTATGGAGTCTGTGACATCATCTGTACAACATCTATAGACATGATATATATATATATATATATAATAAGAAAGAACTTTTAATTCTCTTTCAAACAATATGTAGGGTGCATGGTCTCTTGTCATATTTTTTAGAAAGGTCACAAATTACCAAGTTGTCGGCCGTCAGAATCACCTAGTGTAATACAGGCTTAAGACAACCCCCGCCCAGACTAATGTACTACGCCTACATGTCGTTAACTGATGGCCTCTTAATGCAGTACGGTATTGTTGGTCTCCGTCCACCTGCAGGATATCAATTACCAGAAGAAGGTGTTGGCGAGGAGGTAGGGCTTCCATATTTATAGAAATGCTACTTGTCGTCCCATTTACAAAAAGAAAAGTTATCCATGATTTCCTCAGTGTATTTACAGTTGAAAACTAAAAGTAATTAAAGCGTAGACATTAAGTGAGAAACCTATCTCTATGGTATAGGTTATGGATCTACAGGAAAGAGATCGGTTGGCTAAACCAGTTCAATTATCATGTTAACAGTGTGGATTACCAGATAGCTAAATCAATATTATATGAGACCTAAGAACATTGATGCCATAAAGAACAGATGTACAATGTTTGGTTGGTCATATGACGGTTGTCATAGTTATACATGTACATGTTTTTTATTATTGTAGTTATGCTGTGCATTATCGAATCTATGAAGGAAAGCAACTTACATCATCACCGAAGAGAGGTGCCTATGTCCCTCTGCTACGAGATCTATCTCGCCGCTGAAAGCTTAGTCTGTGAGAACAGACTCTTTAACTATATACCAGGATTATAAGATTACTATGCTCTGGGGATCAGACATGTGCATTATGAGCCGCAGGGGCTGACAAAGTGGCAGCTACAGTGCAGAGACTATTCTCATAGCAGAGGCCTAAGAGAAAGGCAAAGGGGCAGAGTGGTCCCTAAGTCTTCGCATACACCATTGACCTTAGGGGAATTTCATCTGCCCATTATTAAATTAAGGTATCTATCAAATCCATGTACAACTTATATGCTAGTTACCTTCTTTATATCAAAACGCCATTGCTTCCAATCTTTACTCAACTCCACCTTTTAGGAGCTATCAATTGACACAGAGTAGTCAGGGCCAGAGGCAGAGTGTCAGTTGAGATAAATGCTGGTATATCAACTCTTACATATCACTATGTAATAAAGGCTAGAACACCAGCACCCACCAAAATGACACCCTACCCACACTATGGCCCCTCCCCTCAGCTACACCAGTGGTGGCCTAATAGGTAGGACGCACAACTGCACTTGTGTAAATGTATATTATAATGTAATATGAAAATAATATTGGAAAAGTGTTTGTATGCTGGCATCCCCATGTAAGATTTCCAGAGGCAGATACAGGATTTCCAAAAGAGGGGGTCAGCAAATAGGCTAAATACTAAAAATGCACGTATTTGCACACACAAGTGCAACATTTTCCCCTCTTTGCCTAGTTTAGCGGTCCACCAAATGGAGGGGGTCAGGACCCACTGGGCCCCCCTCTGGATGCGCCCTTGATTTCTATATATATAAGGACATATTATGCTGTAATAAATGGTCATTGGCTCCTCGATTATCATATTTTGTAGGCTATGATCCTTGCATGGGCGATAATCAGTGAAGGCTACTCCTTCCTCTATCCTGTAATAACGTTCATTAAGGTGAGGGGTGTAGAGTTGGTCACGTGATCCACTGAAGTCCTCCCCCCCGGGACGGAGGCTGAAGTGGCCACCTGACGCTTTCACCAGATTAGTTGGTACAGGCTGAGGGGATGGAATGTTTATCGGGGATTTCCTGGGGGAAAAAAAGGAAAAAAAACAGGCGTGATCAATTAGGCTAAAAAAATAAATAGTTGTGTTCAGGTTTCCCGACCGACCCTATTTTTTAGCCCCGACCCTAAAGTTTTTGAAGGAAAATGTAGGGAAAATCCATAAAATGGGGCTAAAATGATGACCTAGTCTACCATTACAGTTTGAAAAAAATATTCAAAAAAAAAGTAATCCCGACCTACCGACCGTAACTTTTTGGGGATATGAAACCTGAACGCAACAATTTTTTTTCGGCCTTATATTGTAACCAAAAAGCTTCAGTGCTGATATAGTCTGAGCGAACATTTTCCACTGTGGGAGTGTGGTTGAAAAGTGGATAACCAAAAGGTATGCATGAATAAGCCTGACATTTGAATAGCATTTGTATTCCTTCAAACATTCTGTTGGGCATAGATCAGTGAGTTAGCAGGCAAGTTGCACCATAATGTCACAACTTTCCAGTATATATCAGAATGTCTGCGCTCAGGTCGCCAGACACGTTTTCAGCATTAGAGCCAGAAGCTGAATAAAGCATAACAAAAAGCGAACACTTTATTTCCCCCCAGAGAGCGGCCTGACGAGAGCTATAGGCTGAGACCCCACAGACAGTGCCAGGCCAGGCAGAGAGGACAAACTGTGGGAGAGGGAAAAACACCAGAAAAAAAAACAGAGACAATCACAGATATTCACATACAAAGGGAATCATATCCAGTGAAGCACGGACAAAATAGACCAATCCCAAAAACCAACAGAGGAGGCACAGTGCATATATATAGAGAGAGAGATGGCACTCTGCCACCTCGACAACCTCAGAGAGAGAGAGAGAGAGAGAGAGAGTAGTCTCTGCACTGTAGGTTCCACTTGTTCACACTGTTTCTCCGTGATATTCCTGTCCTCTGCATATTACCAAGACCAACGGGTGGCCCAGGGTACCAGGGTACACTTGTTCTGCCCCTGCAGCCCGGATCAAACCAGCGAAAACCGCCAGACTATTTTTGAGTAAGAGGGTGTAGTAATCTTAGCCCACTGGTGGTGAGTTTTCTACCTACATAGCAGTCTACTATAGCTTCACACAGGGGGGGCTCTAGAATCAGTCATCTGGGAGGGGGAAGGGCAAACCAAATCCCCCTATAAAAAAGAGAAAATACATAACGTCAGATTCGTACGAATCAACCAACCTAGATTATTAGGAAAGAAATTCCACTCAGTCTAGGTGGGAGGCAACTGCCCCTTTTGTCATCCCCCGCCTAGATCCGCCACTGTCACAGTTCTCGGTGCAGAATGACTGGGGGAATTCCCCAACTGTATCCATTACACAAACCAGAGGAGCCCTCAGAGCTCTGTTCTGGTGTCCATGTTTACCACGGGTATCACATAAACTGAAGGCTGTATTACGTTTTCCGATGGAGAATATCTGATTTTTCAGATATATAGGACATTTTGATTTGAGATGGGGAGATGGCTTATGAACCTATGTTTCTGGTGTAAGTTATGTAATGAGGAGGGTTAATAAGAGTAATGACAGTAAAATCAACTTATCTTTACCTTTAAGGGGTGAGAAAGGCACCTATGAGTCTGCTTGTATGCAATGCACTCTAACTATTGATTTTAGAAATTACCAGCCTCGAAAAAGGTGAATCAAAGAATTCTATATATTATTAGAAGAAATTTCAAATTAACTTTTAACAAGGATTCAACTTGCATGGGTTCCTGTCAGATTCCTTATGTGTGAAAATCAACCCCTTTCCTTTTGACAAATTACAGAATTTTCGGAAGTCAAAAGCCCCTAGTGTAATACAGGCTTTTCAACCAGACTCACTGTGTTCAGGCCTGAGTCGTTTTTGTCAAGAGATGTATGACTTTAAGGCCTCTATACCTGATGCATCTATTCATAGCAGACCCTGGCTTAATCCTCTCAAGGTTTGCTGTATAATTTTACATACAAAACATGGTCCCTTGTGTATAATAACGAAGTGTTGAATAGAGAGAGGTGTCAAATGGAACGATTCCTTAAAGCTACTTTTATGGAATATTATAGGAAAACATACAGAGGTTGACAGTACAACCCTGAATACGAGGTGGGTGTCGAAAAATTACTGCCCGAGGCCGTAAGGCTGAGGGCAGTAATTTTTCTGACATCCCACCGAGTGTTCAGGGTTGTACTGTCAACCGAGGTAAGTTTTCCTTATATTATATACCATATTTTTTAAGTTATAAGCAAAAGAGAAAGGAAATTACCAGTGGAGCAAAGTGGGCAGTATTCCAATGTACATGTATTGATTATGCACACACTTTGACTGGTGTCAAGCAGTTTTCCCTAATATTCATTATTTTCACTTAAATTAGGATTCTATCACTATCTCCATTTAATTAGACTGCATTATTTTACCTGAAATTAAAAAAATAATCATGCAAATCCATTCAGAATTCACAAAATAAGGAGAAAAACATTTTACACAGTAAAGCAAGGTGGGCAGTATACATAAATACTGCCCACTGTGCCAATACACCAAAAATACTGAATGGCAGTGTCCAGTTAGTATTCATCATGTATTTTGGCATTGGTATATAATATATTATTATATGGATAGATAGCAACAGTTAACTTGGAAAACCAAGTTAACACATGAAATGAAAATACCATTAAATCGCGTATTTTGCTGGACGGTCAGTAGTGCAGATCATATTTAAAAAATACTAGTCCGAAAAAGACGTTTAATGTCTATTCCATGTGATCAAGATTCGGTTGGACAGCGCAGGTGCTGCTTAGAATAGTTATGCCTATACAGAATAAGACTAGAAGCACACACTCTGCAGCTCACTCTGCAACTTACCTCTGTCACGACGAAAACTTTAGCGCTTCTTTGTCCAGTGCTGGGCTACACCAATGCAAACTGCCAGGCTACTTTCAGGGGCGGATCCAGGGGGGCGGACGGGCCTTGCCCCCCCCCCCCCCCCCCCCTCCTGTTAAATCATGTTTGATGGGGGGGGGGCACCCCCCCCCCCCCCCCCGTACATTCATGTTTTTGCCCGCCCCTCTACAAATTCCTGGGTCCGCCCCTGACTTTTGGGCATCTTTTCTGGTATGGAGGCCCTCCGAGGGTGATCTCGTTGCAGAGCGTCTGCAGCTCAAAAAGAAAACATCATACCACGTCTCACACAAATAAAGAAGTCATCTTTCAGACACAGTCTGAAAATATTCTCACAGACTGCGACCCAAGAAAACTTCCAAAAGGAGATCAAAAACATGTTCAAATGAGCACTAAGTGGATCAAAATAGAAAATGAACTAAAAAGTCTCTGTCACGTCAATTGATTCCGACTGAGGCACAAAACAGGGTGGTGTGTGGTGAGAAGTGAAGGAACGGGGAGGAAGGAGGGAGAGGACAGAAGTTTGGGGGGAGTACTTCTCAGAGAAATGGACATTCTAATGCAATGCTGTGTAAATTGTATCATTGAAGTGTTGCAGAGAGGGTTAAATATGTACTTCTTTTTTTTAAGATGATTGTTAGATTGTGTTCGAATATATACATTTTGTTAAGATAAAATCTAATTTCACTGGATACATGATAACAGAACCCTCGACCTCACTGAGTAAGAGAATAGCTTTACACTTTCTGTTCATATGTATGCTGGATTGGATAGGGCTACATGAAAAAAAGCTTTTCCCAGACGGGGAATCGAACCCCGGCCGCGGCGGTGAGAGCGCCGAATCCTAACCACTAGACCACCTGGGAAGGTATGCCCTACACATTATGGTACACAAAATTTCGCTAATTAATGTTACTTTATGTGTTAAGAACGAGCAATTGGATTTTCCACAATGCTTGTCCAAAGGTCATTGAAAAAAAGTTGCATCTATTAATGTAATATTAACCTGCCAATACGCATTTTTCAATGGTGTGGCACCCTGCTCGATGGCCGTGTACCAAACGACAGGGATTGTCTGTCATAAAAACCAGACCTAAACTAGTAAAGAAATAAGTCCGTTTCAACTTTGATTGATTCTAACAGTGGCTTAAAATACTAGTTCCGGTCACAGACATTGTAGTTCTGGTTTCCCTGATTGGCCAAGCTGGGACCCTCTAGGGCGGTATACAGAGTGTACACCCCCTAGGAGTGTGGCGGGGACACAGGGGGGAGGTGCAGGGCCGCAGGGTGGGTGGTGTGGGGTGAACCTTAATTCTGTTTGACATTCTGGCCGCCTGGCCTCATTAAGAACAGTTGTTAATTGGAGTGTTAATTACGATGGTCCTGGGTTCACCACAACACAAGGCTCTGTGTGTGACACTTTGTATTACCATGGTAACCGACGGCTGAACCAGGGGAGGGGGACAGGGGGGTGAGGGGTATGGACCTGGGAGAAGGATTTTGTAAAGGGAGCTTGACTAAGATAAGAGCTATTCCCAAAAGAGATAATCCATTAAGGATTTCTACCTTTATCAAAAGGTAAATACATAGTTCAATAAGTACCAGTGATAGTATGAATATTATGCTGGTTGACATTCCTATGTCAGACAGCTTGTGTTTTGTTGACCTGGGGATGTCTTCACGAAGGGCCAACCACGGTAAGGGTCTCTGGTGACGAGTTCATGAACCCCTTGTTTGACTTATAAATACGTTTGAATAGATCCCTACCAATTAGATGTTATATCGGAGTATCAAACCACAGACTGCTGAAAGGAGAAGATATGAGCCCAAAACCCAGTATCCCATTTCTAGGACAGCCCAATGGTCAGTAGTGGTTTGTGTTATTCTAGTAAGAACATGCATACTTGTGTGAAATTTTTTGATAATAGATTTCTTTCAAAACATCAGGGAACGAATCTGTCTGACATAGGCCTGTGTATGCCGTCATGTATGCGTATGCCTGAACCCAAATTAATGTGAAAGAACATTAAAGAACGTTACAAGAATGTCACAAGTACGTTACAGAGTGACGTTGCAACATTAGGTTCTAAAGACGGTTTGGGTGCCATCAAAATAACTTAACAAGAACCAAAGCAGAACTAAACAGAACGTTGCTGCAACGTTATAATAACGTCACATCCTATAGCTGGGGTCAGTTATTTTGGTCTAGAGACCAAAACTTCCATACTTACAAACTGAGCCAGCAGGCGGCAGAAATAAGGGCCAAGCCTGGGGAATCCGCAAATAGTTTTACATGTATTGGTTTTGTTGAAAGCAGTCGAAAAACTAGATAAGTGTAATCAATGAATAAATCATTACCTAATAATATTAGGTAATGATTATACGAACATATTATGTTCTTTAGTTGCAGAACAAGAATACTTAGTAAAGATTGAATCAATAAAAAAAATCAAGATTGTTGTATGACATTTATTCTTACTCTCCTCCTGTGGCTGCAGACAGGAGAGTTCCGAAATAGTTGTAACTGCCATTTCCATTTCTCAATGTGAAGGGAGAAAATGATCAAAATTGTGGATTTTTTAACTTCAATAAGGTAGGTTAGGGCAGAAAGTAGTTTGTGAGTATATGCTACATCAAATGATCAATGTACAGAATAGATCATTTCTTCTATCTAGTTCAAATTACAATTTTAAATTGCAATTTTAAAATGATCCAACCTTCAACTTTTAAGTGTTTTGGAATGTGCGCAGTGTCCCAAACAAAGGGTTGGAGTGTGACCCCCGGCGTAACTCTACACTCTCCACCCACAGGGCAGCTCCTATCTAGGTCATCCCGCTTGGAGAGTGTGTCTAATTAGGCCAAATGATTAATGGCTATTGTCTGAGTCCCAGTCTTTGAGATGGGTTTTTATGCGTTATGTCTGTCAGAATTCCTACGCTTTGCTGCAGGGTTTAATTTGTGTTGGTCCAAAAAAGGGTTTGTGTAATGAGTGCCTTGGGGACAAAAAGTGAAAGTTACTGGGCCTTTTGGTTCTGTAAGTGACCGTAATTCATTCCGCAGAAATCTATGAGTGGCCGACGTCGACAAAAGAACATGATCAGATGCAAAAAGAGTTTCATTGAATGTTCACAAGGCATGAATTCTGATGCTTAATTCCCATCGATAAAAGATGAGTTTGCTTCTGCGCCTTTGTAAGCGTTTTTTTTTAGTGGAGCCGAAATTACAAGGAATAGGTTCACTAATGAATTCAGGTAGTTGAAAATAACGGAACTTTCATTCATCCACACATTAATGACCCGCACAACAATATAAATTCATTTCGTGGAAATTGTGCGCGCATATTTGGTACTTTAGACGAAAGTGATCTAGATAAAATATGTAATCCTGATCCTTTGCCGCTCCAGACTGGCTGTTCCTGAAAATGGTACTCATTTTCTGCAAGTTTTATGAGAATCGAGCAATGAACCAATCGGAATGGTCATATTTCGTTTGCCACCTACGTTATTTCTCTGAAAGCTTCATTGATTTACTAGTCATGTTTTCTACCCCAGTCCAATATTTCTCCCTTTTTTTGAGAACGAAATTAAAGCAGTCGGCCATAGTGGCACGACGATTGGGTTATGGTGAAAAGGATTGCTCATATTTATTGTAAAAACCTGGGAATAATTCATCGTGACAGCCACTTCCTGGCCGATTAAAAGGCCGGAGGTATTGAATAGCGGGGGACGGGGGTTGTGTCGGTTCCCTTCTAATAATATTTGCATACAAAGACGCCGCCGTTTGACCCCAGGCGCACGCGCGTTCCAAATCCGTCCTGTGACGTCATAATGTATGCAAATGAGTCCATCAGGCGCATGCGCGGGGCAGGTTGAGACAGTGCGCGCCGTCCCGTGGGGGGCAGCCATGATTAGAAAAAGCGCTGAGTCATGGCGGTGACCATTGATCACTGATCGTCGGTAAAAAGGCCGCCGCCGTTAGGTGTCGCCACTGTTTGAAACCACGTGACCGTGAGGCCAGCCAATCAGGAGGGGCGACGCTTCGGTGAGTCGGGAGAATGGCTGGCTGGAGGGGGGCTGCTTATGAGGGCTTCACAATAGAGGGGAGAGAGGTGCCAAACGATTTGTACCCGGATAGCGCCAACCGGGAGGGGAGTGTTTAGCAACCATTAGGCCAGTCTAGAGTTCTGAGTAGTACTCTGTATTCTGCAACGAGCCGGGCAAATAGTCCGTGAGAACAGTTCTCGGTAGGAGAACGACGTGTTGCAGAGTGCAGTGGTCCCTCTCAGCATTTCCCTCAGGCCTTTTTTCTAAGGGGCTGTCCATAAATGATGGCACGCTTTTTCAGGGTATTCGTAGGACCCACCCACCCCCTGTCGCACTGAATTTTCTAATTTAAACATGAAAATAAGGCCCGTTTTCAGGCAGTGTCACACTGGTCAACCTACCCACCCACCCCCTTGTGTGTGACATCATTTATGGACCGCCCAGGCTACAAACTTATCTCACCAGTTTTCATCGCTGTTACCCGAAAGTAATTAAACTAGATAGAATATTAGATAGAGCCTATAGCCTATAGGTAACGCCCTTTTCAGATTCAAATTTCATTGTCGTTGTCCAACCACACCTCAGAGTAAAATCAATAATCCAATACAATAATTATCAATTGAAGTGCCCCGGTAGGCCCTACTCTAAATCTGCGTCCTCTATAAGTATGTAAATCACCCAGACCCAGAGCTTACATCCGGGGTCTATTTGGACCGAGCAGATCATGTGAAGGTCAAGGTCGGTCTGGGTCGGGCGATAATAGGGAGACTCATCCTCGGGATAATCCCTCCTGACACCAGGTGGCGCCATTAATCCGGGGATTAGGGTGAGCTCCGCCCCCGGTAACCTTGACACCCCTACCCCCCCCCCGGTTCTGGGGGACCCTCCCGGCGGAGGTTTAAAGCTGATGTATCCAATCAGATTACTCCAGCAAATCAATGAATGTTAGAATTCTAGGTATTGAATTAGGAGAATAAAAGTTATATTCTTATTTGCTTTCATATAAAGATATCTCTAGTTATTGTAACGAGGTAACCATTCGTAAATTTATGAGTTAGTTTCTCTTAAGCAGTACCTCTCCCCTCATCTGCAGCTTAACTGTCACATTGGATATATACACGGGTAAATGGAAAGCCTAAATATCAATGAACAAGAAATGTAATACGGTGAACAAGGGCATCACATAACCAATATATTTCTTATACTCAAAATTTCGGTGAAATAGGTTTCTGGTCTTCCGTCTGTCTGATCATATTTTAATTGGATAAGGAGCAGGTCAGGATATTTTTTGACACGTACCAAAATCAGAAAACTACCTGTTATTTGTTAAATTGTCACATAACAATAACGCTATTTTAGGTGAGGTTGAGAGACTCACTAAAAAGAGTGTTACAATAACATACAATTTTAGTGATGTTGAGACCTTACTCATACAGAATGTTATGATAATATTATTTTTATGTGAAAGAATGTAACAAGAAAGAACATAACGTTATAACGTCATACTGCAATGTCACAACGTTAGGTTCTAAAGATGTTTTTAGGTGCCATCAAAAGGGCGTAATAACAACCAAACCAGAACTAAACAGAATGTTGCTGCAAGATTATAATAACGTCAGATTTTTCCTTGGGAATGTTTCATATAAGTGTCTACCGACCCCACGTTTTATTCTTGTTGTCACCCCAAGGAACCTAGGACGTTATTGGTGCTGGATGCGCCGCCACCATTAATTCTGTTCATTCTGCAACGAGATCTATACCTCCACATCGAAAAAAATGACTCTATGAAAGTACACTCTGTATACGTATACGGTAGAAAACTTGCCACCATCGGGATAAGATTACTACACCCTGTGACTCAAAATAGTCCAGCCATTTAACTAGATGCAGTCTGCGTTGCTCGGGCGGACCAATTGACGGCCACAGTGGAGACACTATCCTCATGGGTGAGAGGGTTGGTGGGGCAGAGTGCTATTTGCCCTGCCCTGACAGACTGGCCGGAGGTTTATGAGGGCTCCAGGTATGATTCACGTTATTGGGGTTACCGAGGTCTCTCAGTGCAAACCCATTCCGATGGGGGTATTAGGACTGCGATAATTAGTGATAATAGCATAGTTGTCATGCCCTGGCCATATTACAAACATGAGAATCTATTTACACAATCACATATGAACGACGATGTATCAATACTGTGTGTTAGAATTATACATTTGTGTTATTTCAGACATCTCAGAAATGATTATTGTCTCTATTAATTTTGTTTATGTTGACCATATCCAACCAATGACCATTTCCAACCATGCACACAACTGAAAGAACTCTATGCCATAGGTATATTGTAGTAAATCCATATATATATATATATTTGTGTGTGTGTGTGTGTGTGTGTGTGTGTGTGTGTGTGTGTGTGTGTGTGTGTGTGATTATACAGTGTGATAAATTTCCCATCGTGGTTATGCCGTTCTGAAGAGAGTGAATTTGAATAACACAATGTCTGTGTATATCCTTCATTAAAGTGAAAATGGAAGTTTGGTTTTTGCAGTAAAGTTTTTGTATGTCACACATATATATATATACCTCTTCTAGATCATAAACTCTAGAAGTACCTTGAAATCATTGCCAAAAACTCCATCCCTTGTACACTGCACTTTGGTACGATCAGTTCCAATCTCACGGTTGGAGAGATCAAAACAAGTAGCAGATGTTGAGTCCAATGAGCGTCCTCTCATCTGGGTTCTCCTCTACTTCAGACTCGACAGTCAACACGCTATAACCTCTTCTTCTGACTGCTAGTGCTACCGGTATTTTATCAAGAGTCTGTCTATTTCACTTATAGTGATGGGACATTGTGAATTTGACATCGACGTTGTTAACAGTGATTGCAATTGGGCGTGTGATAAGGATTCAGCGAATTAGTACTTAAAGACTATTTATCATAATGCATTTTAACTGAAGTTTTAGTTCCAGAGGAAAGACCGAACCATGTCTGGAGCATCATTTCAATTAGACAATTCTGTTATTCTAAAACTACCACACACAAATACTAAAACGTCCCCCCCCCCCACACACACACTAGGTTACCTATGTGAAGTTTAGCTCTCCAAGAAACGTGGGGGGGGATGTCCAAGGCAATTTGGGACATAACAGAAACGTTCTGCAACCATACTTTTTAGTCAGTTTGTTACTTACAAAGATGGCACGTAATAATTACGTTATTAATGGTGAGGTTGAAACCTCTCCAAATCAGAATGTTATTAGAACATTATCTATGGTGAAGTTAAGACAAAACCAAAATAGAACATCATAAGAATGCTCTGTTTAGGTTAAGGAACATAACCAGAATGTTATAATATCAAATTTGCATAACAAGAACCAATACAGAACCTAACCGAACATTGCTGCAACGTTGTGATAACATCACATGTTTGGCTGGTATTAGAACCCCTTTGACACCCCCCCCCCCCCCCCCCCCACTGGATCTTATGGCTATGTCCCTGCCTTATTTACCCATCTGCCAAAGTGTAAGAAATGTATCGTGAAGGTCTATTTCCAAGCACTCCCCCACTACCCAAACCACCTGTCAGTGTGTATCAGGGCCTGTTCCCCTGCTGTCAGGGCTGATCTGGACTCACGGGGGTATGATTCATACCGGTTACATAAGGCGACGCCGGCCCTGGTCCCAAACTGATCAGTTCTGACAGGGATAAGTGATAGAAGGTTTCCACCACTCATACTGACCCGTTCTCACGCCAGGGGGCGCCACTCAATCCCCTGGCGGAGAACAAAGGAACCGTGACGTAACCAATTATCGCCCGTCCTCTAATCTCGCGAGATTTGGGGTGGTGAGAGAGTCGTCATCTCACGTGACCTCCGGAAGTGTGGACACAGCGGCAGTGCGCATGCCTACACTCCTGATCACGTGATTCGCTTCAGACGGCGTCTTTTTTCGGCAGTTGGGGACTCTGTGATTAAGCAGACTGTTTTCCTTTCATTATCGCTCACCAATTAGTGCAACATACGCCCACGGGGAGAGAGTGAGGAGAGGAGAGATGTTTGGTGACGTCACAGATGTATTTGGGGCTCCCTATAACTTAGAACATCTGCTGACCAGTGATGGGGATTGTAGTATGATTTAAGAGCTACTTTATTTTATGTAATTTCTCCATTTAAAATCGGCTTATAGGCCTACCTAGGGAATATTATCTAAACTCTTGGCTATTTGCCGATGTGAAAGGAGAATACGGATGGTGCAATATCTTAATGAATGGCAACATTTTAATGAATGGCAAAAGCCAATTCCTGAGGATTCTTTTCCAAAAACGAGTTGATGATCACCCCATTTACAAAATCCAAGAGCAACACATTATATATAGATCCAATGTAATTATGGTGTTCATTTACCTAAATTCTATCTCAATGTTAGCACCTTTAATGTGTCAATAAAAGCTGCATATCTGTTTTACATCGTGCACAAGGCGAGGTGAGGCAGTCTACGGCGCCCCTCTGTCCCTGTATGGGAAGGCCACGGGCACAGGAGGAATGTCACCGGAAGGGGTGGTGGCCATATTTTGTGTGCCGACCCCTGAAACTGCTCGGGTCATGCCCCCTCTTCCCCCCCCCCCCCCTCCCCTCTCACCCTTTTTTTTCGGCGTCCCATCTGGGGCTGCGCGCGCAACCTGATTACTCTTTGAAAACGAGGCTGGCCGTCAGGGGGGCGTGGCACGTGACACGGTTACCATGACAACACAATCAGGCCATCCCATCATGCTTCCCAGCAGGCACCGCTCCTTCCGTCGGCGTCTCGGCTTTGTGTCGCAATGACAAATGTTCGACCCTGATGAAGTTGGGACGGTGTCTCGTCAGCTGGGTTCCCCCCGCGCGTTTCTGAGAGAGGAGAGAAGGAGCTAAGGGAGGGCGAGTAGGAGGCGGGGGGATAGTACTGCACCATGTGTCAACTGAGAGAGGATTGATGATAAATAAGTACTTTTCCTTCACGTATCTCCTTTCGGCCGCGGTATGTAGGGGTAGTAAAAGTGTCGGGCCGACTTGGCAGTGCCCCAGGCGATAGCTGTAGGCGTATATCTATGTCCTCATCCGTCTGGTCGGACCTCCCCTGCACCTTAACGTCCTGATGGACTACTACCTACTTCACATACATATAATTATATTGACACTTTACTCCACACAGACTTACTGGTAGAACTGCCTCCGTGAATAGCATGCACTATGTGTTAGCTCAGCACTAAGTATTTCCTTTGCCTATAGGGTGTTATGAGGTTAAGATTAGCACTGGAGTTAATTGTCTTTGATTACGTGTTTTGTGTTCTTTCACTGAATTATTATTTGCAGTTTTCTCCAGTTCATATCGGATTTATTTTGAATATTGAATTCATTAAAGTTGGTTTTCTATATACTTATTTTGATGTTTGCTATTTGCATTCGAGACATCTTAGACATTTTTTTAACCTATTTCCCATTGTAAATTATCAAAATCGGCATTTTGAATTTTGGCTTTAGGAAATCAGTACCCTATGACAAACAATACTTTTTAATTGATTTCCATGATTATCTCTCCACATGACGAAATGGATATACCTGTATATATATAGTCAACAGTGTTTCTGAAGTTGCCAGACTCAAACGCCCAACTGTTTAGGCCCTATACTACTTACAACAGGACCAAAGTCTCGGCTTGACGTCAGTTGGCCCATTAGGCAAAACATGATCTCTTTCTTTAAAGCAATTTTGGTTTCCTTTTATAACCACCCAGATTTGGATGAATGCTCTGTATTCTGCGGTTGACTATCACTGTATCAGTGTATGGCACAGCAACCATTATGCAAGAAGTCAAGGGCGTCCACCTACAATGTAATTATAAATACAGTTTATCAATGTAAAACAACATTCTGGCGTACAACACGGAAAAAAAGTGTAAGTGCCTACAATAAATTGTATACAAATCTTGAAATATACTGGTATCATCCCCAGGTATGTGGACAGTAGTCAGGACAAATATATTTGGGGCAAACTACGCCCCTGACTGTAAGTAGTCTGTAGAAGTGTGCCCCATTCTCAGGCAGACAGTGTAAGTAGTATATGTAATCACGTGTTTGATTCAGGATTTTAGGTGTTTTCCCATGGCATAATGGGGAGTTGCAGATACCCCAACGCATCTCAATACGTCAACGTATCACTAAACTACCCAATCATATTTAAGAATATAACTGCACAATTGTGTTATAATGATTAAACGTCTCGTAGGATAGCACCATAGGAATATGTTTGGAATACCTTATAAAAGCTGGTGTAAATGTAGATTACGCTTATGTTTAATACATCATGCCTTGGGAGGATCTGAAACTCCCTATTGTGAATAACGATCAGACTCCAGAAAGCTTTCACTGTACACTTCATCGTGTTATCTTCTTCCCCATTATCCCAAATTGTCTGGACACTCCCACTTTATAACACCGACCGCCTTGTAATATAGCCTGCCCCAAACCGCTGGTTGTTAGGCCTACTGTTAGTCTACACGGCAACCAGTGTATGGGGACAAAAAGACCCTGTGATATCACCCTCCGGAGAGACTGTAGCCTTATCTGAAGGCCCCAAAAACAGGCCCCTCGTCCTCCCCCCGCCTCTTTTAGCTTCCCCTGCTGTACGCTGATATCGATTCTGGGGGAGGGGGGCGATTCTCGGCGACCAGGGCTAGAGTGACTAAAGCCGGTATGCCACTAGGCAATTTTAACTGCCGGTATTTTGATAATTGATGACATTTTACCAGTAATTTGGCAAAACATCATGCTTCCTATATATCATTTGAAAGAGAAATAAGAACCCGTTATAATAATGTGATGTATTTTTCTGGTTAACCCATACTACTTCCACCACTGATTTTTGAAATTGGGAGTAAAATCTGATAGTGGAATACAATCTAAAGCCCCATACCCACTATGCGAATTTGACTGAGACAGCTGACTAATCAATGCTAGAATTGGCTGATTATTCTCTTGGAATCAGCTGATTTTAGTAGTAATCCTTCCAGTCAGTATGCTATATTGACAGATACATGCTTGTTATGAGTCAATGCTAATTTCGGCCAACTCTTGTAGTAGAGTCAGGCGTTTTTAGGGCCATCGAGTCGGCCGACTCTAGTCAAAGTCGCCTAGTTGGTATGGGGCTTAAGGAGACAGGGGAGAGGGTGAAGAAGGGGATGGGGGGGGGGGGGATGAGGGGAAGATCACCGTGTCGTGTGGCCAGAGACGGAGTGAGGACTTAATAGGGATAGCTTCAGACGGACAACAAGACGGCCAGGATAGGAAATAAACAGCCCAGGATAGGAAATAAACAGCCAAGGATAGGAAATAAACAACCCAGGCAAGCATGCAACGTCATTACAACGTTGCAGTGACGTCCTGTTTATTTCTGTCTTTGTTCTTATTATGTTTATTTCCGTTTTGATGACACCAAATAGTGTCTCTAGAACCTGCCATTACAACATTGTACTGTCATGTTATTGTAACATTCTAGTTGTGTATAGAAAGTATATTACATTATTATAACATTCCATATTGGTAAGGTCTCAACTTTACTTAAATCTAATGTTACTATCATGACACTCATGTTTGATTGGTGACTCCAAAACTCACATAAAATATCATAACTGTTAGGTGAATATCTAGCTAGTAACTGAATGACTAAAAAGGTCTTTTCACAGAACATGCCTGTTAGGTTGCTGCTGGCCTGGCCTATGGGGGACGGGTGTATCATATAATATGCTATACTGAGTTGAGAGGAGTCAGACTATAACCGGGGAAAGGACAGGGTGGGTGATATGGACGGACGATGTGGAGGTCAAACGTAAAAAGTAGGAAACGCAGGGATATAAAGGGTTCAACGGGGAGGAAGTGAAGGGGGAAATAGGCGGAACGTGACAACGGGTATGGGGGAGAATCGGGGAGAGAGGCGGGTAGGATAACGAGATGAGGGGAGTTGAAAGCTACAACCAGTCCATGGCCTGTGTTACACTAGGCGATTTTTACTGCCGGCGATTTATCAACGTATGCCCCTCCTTCAATGATATGGGAAATAGCCATATATCCTACACTCGTTTGAAAGAGGAAAGAAAATGTAAACATTTTTATAATGGCATGTAACATGACTATAGGCCTATATTGTCTGTATCCCCACTTGTGATTTATGAGATCAGTAGAAGAATCGATGGGTGGAAGTACGAGTAAACAAAGGGTGAGCTGCGATAAGCCTGTATAGGTCTACTTCGCTGGACCACTGGGACCACTGGAATTTGACAATTTCGAAATATTCATTAAACATAATTATGACTGAAGCCATGCATGCTAAATACCATTTAAAAGAGAATTAAACGTGTAATCTAATAATACGAGTCATTTTTATAATGAGCCCTTCGTCCTGTCAGTGATTTCTGAAATCGGGCATAAAATCTGACATGCATGGATTGATTTTCTATCAAATATGCAGAAAATTTTGAAAATATTTACTGACAACACAAAAATTGGTATTCGCATTCACAGACAGGTATTATTGCCCCCCAAGCAATAACAGATCCTTTACTCACTGGTTTCTGAGAGGGCAGGACAATATGGTGAAGGTATAGAGGCTTGAATCCCGACATAGAATGAAGCCTCCCCAGGCAAGCATGTGATGTTATTATAACGTTGCAGCAGTGTTCTGTTTGATTCTGTACTTGTTCTTGTTACATTATTTTGATGGCTTCCAATAACGTTGCTGCAACGTACTGTTGTGACATGGCAACGCGACATTATTAAAACGTTCTTGTTACGTTCTTCAACCTGATCAGGACGTTCTTATAACCTTCTGTGTTGGTTTCGTCCTGACCTCACCAAAAAATAACGTTGTAATAACATTCTGATTTGGTGAGGTTTCAACCTCACCATCAATAATGTAATTGTTACGTGCCATCTTAGTAAGTAACAGACTGACTAAAAAAGATTTGTTGCAGAACGTTTCTGTTACGTCGCAGCTTAGCTGGGTCTAGACTCACCCTGTGTGGTAGGGAGTCTGTGAGCAGGTCTGGGTGCTCCCACACTCACTGAGCAGCTCAGCTGACCCACTTTCCCCCACTGTAGCAGGGTAGCAGTGCCACACCGATTTCAGATGGTTTATTCTCCCCATTACCTCCCCCACCCCACCCCCCACCGCCCCGCCAGATAAGGGTGCCGATAGGGGGCACTAACTGCCCCCACCACCCAGAGAGGCGCCAGACTGTAGTTACGTCCAAGTCTTCTAGTCCCCCAAAACTGGGACTGTGAACCAGCAACCATTATAAGTGGAATTCCCTGCCTGCATCCCAGTGTACAATGCGGCCGCTGGTTTATGGCAGGAGGTGGCCATAAAAAGCTATTAATTGCATCACCAGTGGAGGGGAAGCCCAGACTAATTATCTCAATGGAAATAATCCTGACATAATATGCAAATTTATCAGCTGACCATTGAGGGCCATTGGCTGTGTGTGAGTGTACGGACCTATTATGTAAAAGCTGAGTAGGTCAGGGACGGACTAGAGAGGCGCCAGACAGGGTGGTCCGTAACGCCCCGCCTTGATACAATCCCCCCACTGGGAGTAGACCTTCTATCTGATATAATCTACCCTTAGGGGGCTTGCCGCTTTTTCTATCTGCCTACTGGGGGTTGAGGTTTACCCGAGGTGCTACTTGGCTTGTATCTTTAAGAGATAGGGTTCTCTGGAGGGCCTGCCTGCCTTTCTTGTTGTTTATTATTTATTGGTATATTTATATTCAGACATACAAATGGCTTTATACATAATTATGAACCTAGAGACCAACCTGTGCCATTTTCTACGTAAGGGAAGCAGAGAATTTGGATATCATGTAAACATTGACTTTACTCAATAGTTCCAAACATGGATTTAGTGGACATGTATGCGAACTTGTTAATTATAACATAGGAGTATATATAACAAGTAAGCTGGGTAAATATTTAATTTCATGGTGACAATTAATTCATATATAGAAAATGCTCTGTCCCGTTTGCTCTCACTTGCTTAAAAAAGAAATGAATCAGAGACAGTTTTTACAAATACAAGAGGGAGCGATTTGCGACAGATCGAAACAATGTGTCCAACAAGCACTGAATGGGTTTTTTGCGATAATTTTTTAAGGGAAAAAATGTCGCTGTCCTTGTGTTTTGATCCCTGGTATCAGCCTCTGTCAGGGGAGTTCCTCATCACTCTCCGCCCGACGCGCCCCCTGGTGAGGGAATCACCCCACAGGGGGCGCCACCCACCAAGGTCACCCCAAGGTCACCTCAGATACAAGGTCAAGGTCAACCCATTAGGTCAGCTCAGATACGACACAAAAATAAGAGTAAAAAGAAAAGGGAGGTTGAGAGCCCATAATGATTCCTTTATACCCCCCACCCCTGACCCTTGGGACTGGGACCTTTGACCTTCGATCATTGACCTTGAGCCGGCCCTTAGAAATGTCTCCCTTAGGAACTGAAGTCGGGAATCAAAGTGGGGATAAAGGAGGGTGGGGTTTGTTATCCCCTAGCTCGGCTTACTTTTTATGGTTTTCCAAAGGGGGTGTTTTGCATGGGGACGCAGTGATGTGTTCTACCATTCCGTATTAGAGACATACCACCCGACTGTAACTGTTTTTATACTCGATTTCTACCCATTTGATCAGGAGAAACCAGGGTAGATTTGTAGAGCATACTGATGGTAACTTCTATACACTACAGTATGTCCCGGGAGTATGTCATCGTTTATATCCTAAAATACAAGGTCTAATTGTCAATGGGTAAGAATGAATCTAGGTAACTATGAAAGAACTTCTGTATTGATTGATAACACAGGAATTCCACAACCACCTGGGTGGTCTCTTGGGGTAAAAGCTTAGTTTTCTTTCTCACTACAAACTTTTGCCTAACGGTTGTCACGTCCCGAATTGGTGACATTCTCCATTGACTGACTAGCTAGCTAATTGGTTAACTGACATCAACATATATCCTTCTTATTACTGAATGGGGTATTAGCGCAATTGCGTCAGAGACAAGTATATCTTACCCAATGTAAGGTATGTTAGTAATATCTTTCAAAATTCATTATGTTTGGCCAGGGAACAACCCAGTGCCATGGAGCAGGCCTAGTGAAGAAAAGTTAGGTCACAACAGACCGAGTGGCTTTCAGTTTGTTCTCCTGATGACCTGCCAGATTGAACCTAAAGTTGTCCCGAATACTGCGTTTAATGTCTCAGGTATTTACCACTCAACTTCGTATAATCCCAGACTAACAGATGAAAGTCTTATCTAGGCTCTAACCCAAACTCCCAAACCTTATTTCTAACACTGCAAAGACCAACGTAGGATAAATTGATATGAATTACTTCCATAATTAAAGTTGACACCAATCGGACTCAATCTACTATAGAAATTAGATGATCTTTAATTGCAATGCAATACAACAAAGTCTAACATTTTATATATATAATTATATCCCTGCTCGTCCATCCTTCCACACACACACACACACAAACACACACACACACACACACACACACACACACACACACACACACACACACCCAAAGGGCTGGGGACCTACCGCCGTGGAGGGACAGAGCCCTCTATTCATCCCGACACCGGGCCCATGTTGCCATAGTTACACACTTGTTACACAAATTACACCCGACAATTTCCCACTTCCGGTCACGTGAGAGATGACCCGAGGTCACGTGAGCGTGGGCCCAGTTCTCGCGGCTGTGTACGTGATTTGGTGCAGACAGGGGCGGTGGGGCTCGGAGTGGATTGGCTCAGAAGACGTGGTCGTTGTTTTAGGGGACCGTGGGGACGGTAGTGGGGAGACACATCTCCAGAACTACGGCCTGAAGTGTCAGAACACTGACAGCACGCTGTCCGTTAGGGTTGTATATGAAAGTGACTAACGCCAGTCCAAGGCCCTTTGAAAACCTCATTATAGCTTATATGGAAGTAATAATTCTTCTAATGTTATTGCTAAACTGACTTTATTTTGAACTTGGAAGTGATAATTCTCGCTGATTTATTGTTAAACTGATGTTATTTACGTTTCGAGTCAGACAGCATTTATATATCATGAAGAACAGTATAGAATGTTACCAACTTCATTGATAAAAAAATAATCAAGAGGGAAAGTAAATTTAGACTGAGAAAGTTTATGTCCACCAAAATTACAGTATACCCGACAAAAATGCCTTCAGTACAAAATCTCTATGGACCAGAGGGACCAAACAGAGTTACAATCACCCAGTCCAGCCTAAATAATCATATTGTAAAGTGCTTTAATTGCCGAGCTTGCCAAGAACTCGACAAAGTGGCTGCTATGTTGGAAGTGATTGTATCCAAACGTCAATAACAACCTCAGATGAATCAGGCTAGCGAGGTAAGAAGGTGTAGCCAGGTAACCAGGTATACTATCCAGGTAACAAGGTACTATCCAGGTACCCAGGTGTGCCTTGTGGACGTCCACCTGTAGGCCAGGTAGGACTCCCAAGGCCATGATCCACGTTGCGATTTTGAGCCGACCAATTTTTTTCTCATGCATTTTTCACATATTTGGAATCAATTTTCCTGATGAAAATACAATTTGTCTGATATGCATTATTCTTAACTCTTTGGAAAAGTCTATGTTGTATAAGAATAATAATTATTTAACAAACCGATTTTTAAAATCGCTTCAAAATTGGCCCAAAATCACAACGTGGATCATGGCCTTCACTGTACACAAACAGACCGAAGACCGACCATGGCAGGGTCAACGAATGATTTTATATAGGTTTTCAATGGATTACTTGCGGTAAGGGCACCATGGTAAGGGATACCAATATGTTGGTATCAAAACTACAAACGGCTTGCGGTACCTAAAAAGGGACCACAACTGCTTCCTACCACATGGTGGAATATGGCCTTTAGTCTGATGCACACATAAGATTTTGACATGGACGTATGCATATTTCCAACATTTCATACGACCCTCCCCCTTTGTGTGTACGTAATTAATGGATGGTCCCTTGCTTTTTCTAGTTTATTGATCCACAAACTGTTTAAAGATTAACTGCTCTTTCAATCGTACCATAACGAGAAGGGTGAGATATGTGAGGTAATTTATATAATGAGATGAAATGTGTTTCTATGTATAGTCGTGACGTTAATCTTTTATTCGCAGCTGGTTGTACATCATCAACATGACGGGTATAGATTGCCCTCTCACATCTCTATGTATATCACGTGGCTCCATATGTTATACTAACATGTATAAATTATGTGGCCCCATATGTTATACTACCATGTATAAACTATGTGGCTCTATATGTTATACCAACAGGGATTGTTCCCTTTGATAATGATACTGTTCTTTTATATACTTCACTGATATCATCCCTTTAATAATCCAACTTGAAAGGCAGGGAAGGTTCCTCCTCCGCCAAATTAAATCCAGACTATTTTCATTATATGTAAGCCCAAAGCAACGTAGTTTCCACTTGAATACGATGCGATGAAGTTTTGGAACATGATTTGTTGGACTGCCTTTGTTTTGTAAGGATACTCTTTACACAGGAAAAGATCTTCCATATAAGTAGTTTACAGTCAATTTTATTTATCATGTATGGAATTATGTATTATTTAGCAACCTTAACTGTGGTCAGCATTTGGTCAAGTTGAATACAATTCCGTGTAGTTCTGGAAGATGATTATAGTTGAACAGCACTGCTTTTGTTTTGTAAGAGAGGCCTTTCGTTTGATATGATGCTAAGTAGAAGTTGACCACTTAAGCTTCCCCTTTTGACATTTTCTGGTAGATATTGTTACCTTTCTATTAAGCCCTTACCCTCTCCAACTTTACACCTCCCTGTCCCAGACTCCAGGGATCAGTGGCTCCCCCTGGCGAGCAGACAGGTTTCACCTGACTTATTAAAATGTCACCTAGAAACTGACTCCTCCAAAAGGTGCCACTTTATTTCTGGGCGTGGCGTGCTAAATTTGTTTTGGCTATTTTGGTCTCCTTTCTCCTGATGTAACTGGTCTCTGCCCGTGTTACCGGTAAACACCGACAAAACAGCTCAAACGGGCCAGAATCAGGACAAATGTTTCTCCCCAAGGCTTCTCCAAACGTGCCAGTTCCTAATACGATAAAGTTCACATTTCGTTCTTCATCAAATGCCAGCTTTCTTATATTGGTTGGTAAAGGTGGAATGTGTTTTGGGAGAAGTGTTTTTACTGATTATTTATTGCAAATTTATCCCCATTTTGATTGTTTTGTCCTAAATAACGACTTTATTTTAGATACATGAATACGAATTTACTGTCAATGTAATCATTGATTTTAATTTGCCAATACATCATTAGTCTACATATATATGATTCTTATGATTCTTATTGTATGTATGATAAAAATTTCTATAATGAGTTTAAATCTTAGGTTGAAACTACTTCATACTTTTGAGATTGAATTAAAGTGGCCTGTGGCAGTCTTAGGTATACTCGCCCCGTTGCCCTGCTCTGCGAAACGTAGATTTATTCAGATTTATTTATGATAATTACAAGTGCCTTCAGCAAATTTGATAAAACATAGTTGTACAATAGAAAAAAACTCTTCCTTTCAGATTTGGAAGAGGAATACATTGGGAGAGCAGACACATTGATATATCCATCCTCATGAGGATAGTACTCCACAGGCATAATTATGTATATATGCCTACATAGTGGTTACTGCACAGACAGATGTCTGCATGGTGGCTATTGTGCAGACAGGTAACTCGATGCTGACCTCTTGGAATTAAGCAAAATGATTTGGCCTTTATCTATCTAAATAAGAAATTATAAATCTAGACAAAATTAGGGTAAGGTTAGAGTTGCATTGCACTATTTATTAACACCTTGATAAGCTCTCCTATTGCATAGTTAGAAAGGGAAATATACATCAAAATAGTGTCTTCCCAGCATATGTTCAATGGAGGTAAGTTTGGTCAGTTTTTGGGATATTTGCACACGGCCCACATATGGATTCCCACAGTTCCTTATATAAAGTCTAACAAGCCTGATTTTATCTAGACTTATCTATAGCAATTAGAAAGCTAATTTTGACAAACCAGGCGTATTGTTTTGATTTTGGCGTAGGTGGGGGGTGTCAGCCATTTCTGTGATAGCATGTAGAGAGGCAAATCCATTTAGCCTATACTATAGTAGTTATACTTCTGTTTTGGGCAGAGCAGGTGAACTGTTAGGAAGAAAATCTCAATGATTTCGGCCATCCCACGCAGTTCCCCAAACGTCCGAAGAGTCCTGGTAAAACGTCCTTAGCGTCTCCCGTGACGTCACTCACGCCCTCTGGTGAGCCGCAGGGGAGGCGTGTATTCCCAGAATGCATCTCGTCTTAAGGCCCACTAAGGAGGGAACCTTTCACATTCCCATTACTCCTAATGTCCCTGGTCGTCTAAGTGGGATTAAATTACTGGGGAGGATGAAATCGGAGTTACCGTCCTCGTAATGTTTATTAATTCGTAGAATTAATTGTCAAAGGCATCATTTGGCACTTATGCTGTTGAAAACATGTTCCGGTTAATGATTATAATTAGCAGCTAAGCAGGTGCATGGCTTCCAGCTCTCTGCACATGCGAAGGGCTATTTTTATTATTATTCGCGTTTATTATCATACAGGTACAAGTCAAACAATTCCCAACGTATTCCCTTCGATATTCATCTGACAGAGCAATCTGTCAGCCCTTTAGAGCATGACAGCTCAGCACAAAGATATCCATTTATATATAATGTTATAGCATTATTTCATTTTTCACAGGTCCAGGAATTGATGAAATTTCCATTTGTGTTGTATGAAATTATTTCTTCCACAAAACGGTAACGAAGCGCCACTTTAAAAAAAGCTGAATTTTAAGCAACTCATTTCTGGGAATTAGCAAACTAAATAACATCAGGTTCAGGAGATGTAATGTCTCTCGCCGGATTTGTAATTCAAAGATATTTATTGCAAATATCTCCCCCGTAAATCCATAATACACTGTAGTTTGAAATGTTATTGATAGGTCGGTATTTGAATGCATTATATCCATGGTTCAACTGATTTTGTTTTCCCTTAATTGTCAAATTCAATTGCTTTCTCTCATTTGCATTAGACAACAAAGTTCAGGTACGGGGGCAGCATTATAATGCGGGTACATAAAGAAAGAGACAATCAGGTTAAACTTATACTTCAACCATCTGAGGAGATTCGGAACTTTCTTGTGAGAAAGATTCCTCTGTGTTTGTTGTCAGATTGCATTCAGTATTAGGCATCCTTCTGCCCGGGTCGTCTTCCCCTAAGCCTCTGGTAAGCACAAACCAAGGGGAATTCTATCCTCTAAGGGCCGCTCCCAAATCAAGACAAAGTGCTGGAGAATAATAATAGAAAACAGCTTTGGGGATGTGTTTTATGCGTTATAGCTTCATCTTTTTACTGTGTATAGAGGTTATCTGGATATCTGAAGGAGGAACTTATCTTGTGCAAGGTTGATGGGTTATGATGTACGAATGTGTAATATTGCTATTCAGTTTTCAACAATCGTAGGGTCCTATTTGAATTCAAGTTCCCTTTATGCTGTAGAGAACCGCACTAGAACTTAGAGGGCTGGTTATTGAAGTAGCTCTGAATCAGACTTGCAAATTGGCGGTATTCTGATTGACAGCTGGAGTAGTTGTTATAGGGCGTTGGGAATAGTCGGGAAATTATCAAATGCCCTTAGATGGCAGTTCACTGAATGGGTAATGCCGCCAACACTCTTATCAGTGACAGAATTTATAATCATCGAAATATATATTTTTTTTAATTCTTTATTTAAGTGGCTGACTTCGGTCAAATAACCGGTTTTCTAGTCAGTCCACTGTCCAGACATAACATGCAAAAATTCAATAGAGTAACTTTTCATATAAACATGGCATAAATATACAAATATTAATAACCAAATTAGTCTGTTATTTCAATTATTTCAATGATTTGTTGGCAACCTATGCTGCCATCTGTGGTCTAAACTAGAACTAACCTAATTAACATGAATTAACATAAAAGGTACCTCCATCTGGTGGAATTGACTTGTACTACTAAGAGATGAATTGACAGTCTACTTATAAAGAAGTTCTCCTCCTCATTTCTTCATCTTTTCTACTCATTCTGCATCTGAACCCATAACTAATCAACATGATTGACATAGCTCCAGCTACTAGCTTATGAAACATTTCAACTTCTCACAAAAGAGTCATATAGTACATACGTCTTTTAAGAGTAAACAGGGCCGTTCTCAAAATAGGAAATGAATAATTTCAAATAAATGAATATGCATCAACATGTCTTTAATCTGTTTGAAATGGTGTAATGGGAAAAACAACTAAAGGAATTCTCAACATACGTTTTGCTAATTGATTTCTGCATTTGCGAGTCTATTTAGGGAACTGGGCCGCCTACTTATCACAGATTTTGCCTTCTGCAAACATCCATAATCATGATTAAACTTGGCATTGCCTGCTCCCCCTGCATGCGCTCAGCCCTCGAACAAACTAATTCTCAGATTATTTCGGAAGCTTAGCAAATACGCTCAAACAACCGCCCCCACACGAAGCGGTCTCGCGTTACCTCGCACTGAACGAGATTTGCGTCACGTGTCCCGGGATTGTGACGTAGTTGTTATCCCAGCCTCAGCCCGTTTTACTGGGAGTCGTCCTCGATAATCATCAGGGACGAATAATCCCTTGTTGTGACAAAAGTGACATTTCATCTCTATGATGGGATTAACCAACAGTTTCTTGGTCAAAATAGAGTTGAACATTTTGTTTAACTCACCAAATCAAATAGTGCATGTTTACGAAAAGGAAAGTGAGAATTGACGCCATTAACTCAAAATGACACAAAAGGCCTAGTAAAAGTTAAAAGATGAGTTTGACGGTAACGACATGGATCCATACAATTGTATTATTTACTTAATCTGTGAAAAGAGAAGTAATTCCCCTTTTACAATTGTGGGTCTTATACAAAGCGATAAATAGATAAACCAACTATATATATATATATATATATATATATATATATCAGAAATTGTATTTGTGGAAAAAGACAATGGTGCAAACAAAATGGTTTCTCATTGGAGCCCGTATGAATGACCTAAGTCCTAATGGAGTGGGAAGAGCATTGTCGTGGACAAATGGACCCTTCACGATAAGAGAATATATAACCTTACATTGACGTCATGTGTTTTGTGGAGAGAGAGGCTAGCCAGGTGGAAATAAATCCATAAAAATAATTATGTGGCAATCTCCACGCGTTCCCCTATTACTTTTAAAACTGATGACATCGGGAGCATTAATAACACAGTCAGTGTATGCCTATAAGAGGAGCATTCTGCTGAGGGTAATTTGTCTCAGAATGCTGCATGGCTTACCCAGCCAGCTTGCACTGTAACAGAAACATTCTGCAACCATACTTTTTGATTCAGTTTGTTACTTACTAAGATGGCATGTAACGATTATGTTATTGATGGTGAGGTTGAAACCTCACCAAATCAGAATGTAATTATAACATCATTTTTTGGAGGGGTTAGGAACAAACAAAAACAGAATGTTATAAGAACATTCTGTTTGGGTTGAAGAATGTAACCAGAACATGGTAATAATGTCACAGTGCAACATCATGTTAGAACGTTGCAGCGACGTAATTGGGAGTCATGAAAAGAACATAACAAGTACCAAATGCAGAACCAACCAGAATGTTGCTGCAACATTATTATAATGTTGCATCCTTGGCTGGGTATTGTATTGCAGTAACACAGCCGCCTCTGGCATCCAAATGGCCCCATCCCTTGTATAATTTAAAAGCCCTTCTCAGGAGAGATTCCCTATCCAGTTAATATTTATCAGGTCAAATCTGAGAAGTACAATAATAGTGAAGTAGAGAAATATTATGATAAACCGATTAATAAACAAAAGAAAATAGGGATGCGTCATTTTTGAATTCCATCCATTCTAGATAGTGTACTTTTGGGTCATTATTAATGAGCAATAAAGTGGCTGCAAATAGCATGAATAAGTAAAAAGCTGTATGCCACTGTTCGAGTTTACTCGCAATTTCGGGAAACACCAGTAGGACTAGGGATAATTGTCAGTATAGTATTAGAAAGGAGTTTGAATGTTTTTACAAATAGTATTTAGCATGCATGGACTCCTAACATACTCCTAAATGAAAACTATTTGTATTCCCTAACTCCTAGTATAGTTAAAATTTCCTAGTGGAATAGAGACTTTATTTTGATTGCTAATTCATGAATAATGATGCCATGACCGTTTACGCCCTGTGGGCGTGCTGCAGCGATTTGGGTGAATAGCCTATAGGCCCTACACTCATAAATAATTGCAATGCCACCCAAACCACGCCATTTGGCATTAGGTCATCAGTATATCAATATCATTCATCAAAATGAAATATAACAAGGACTGGTTGGGGTTATAGGAGTAACTACCATAGCAGATTCCTTATTGAGATATCACAGTATGTTCCGTGCACTGAAAAAAGTGGAAAGTTAGAAAGTTAGTCAAATCTGGCTTTGACCATCGAAAGTAAGGGTTAGTCAGTGAGAGTCCAACCTTCTAACCTTCCTCTAGGTACATTTTACTATGACATGACTAACCCCTTAGTCAGATTAACTAATTTTCTAACCCTAAGGTTAGGCAAGAGACAATTTGGCCTAAATAACATTAAATGAAATCGTTAGGTACAACTTTATGTAATAAAGCTACACCTAATCATTATTATGTGATTGTGTTATGATATTCTAAATTTGACTATCCCCTTAGTCAGACTGACTAAGGCCCGATATTTCAAAGCACCTTAACCTTAAACTTTTGGCACAATTAAGGTGGTTGCCAAGCAGTTTAGGGTCCTACCTTAAAGTCTGTAAAGTTCTAAGGTTAGAGGTATTTCAAAGCACCTTACCTTAAAAATAACCCAGTTTAAGGTTGATTGTTTAAGGTAGGGTGGGAGGTACCTTAAACTGTAAGGTGACAATCTAATTCTTACATTTCTATTAATTCTTCAATAATTACAGTTCAATCCATTTATCTATCAATACTGCAAATAAGTAAATACTTCCGTAAATATGATGAAATATAAATTGTAATCTGTGACTAAATAAAGAACTTTATTCAGGATTATTCAGTCATGTACATGTGGATGTGCATATGGGTGCATTGGGAACAGCATTGTCCTGGTGACGACGACGTCGTAACATCCGCTTGATGCGTATTGTACTTAATGGAAGGCCCCAATCTCAAAACGTATTTCAAAATACATAATTTTTTTCATGGTCCAGACCCTACCATCCATGCCTAATATACATAACAAAGTACACTTGAAAACGTATAGACTTTGTAGTGTAGTGGTTAGCCTGCCTGACTTCCACACCAGCGGCCGGGGTTCAATTCCCAGCTGGTCTAGCATTTTTCGTCAGTTTTGACTAACCTTTTGTGTCTGGGTTAGTCAATTTGCCTATGGGTTAGTCAAAAAAACGTTAGAAAGTTCGGACAAAAATGCACCGTCAAATTGCCCAAGGTTTCTGCAAAAAGTTAGGCAATATGACTAACTTTCTAACGCCCATTTTTTTCAGTGTGGGGGATGCCTTTGGGCATTACAAGCACTATAATAGGGAGCGCCTGATAGCATCATACAGATTAGAATGGCTTAGAACGGCACTTGTTTAGAGGAGCGAGGAATATTAACTGAAATTTAATAATACGCTATATTTCTACATTTTCATAAACAGAAATCCCTCCAATGCGAACAAAATGAGTTTAGGTATACCCAGATCCTTTTTCCATGCCCGTTCAGAGTATAGATTTCTACGGCTAGTAGACGTTGCAATCTACCACGCTATAGGGTTATGGATGAAAATCTGCACTGAATTCTTTGCCTCACTAGCCACATTATCTGGCTGACTAGGTAGCCGATGATATGGTATCTTTGAGTGTGGGCCCCACTGCCTGGTTCACCTAGTCAATAAGGATAGTGGTCTAACCAGGGAAGGGTCTAAAGTAGCGATGAAGGCACGCACACCGGTTTAATGCCATAAATTACCATTATTGATCGACCAATAGTGCTTATAGCGTAAGAGACTAGAGGGAAAACAGCTACAGGGCCTGGTGTCTACTGATTCTGTATTGTGTGCGTGGCTGCACTTAGAGTTCATCATTGGTTAGGTTGTGTGGCGTGCGGGGGCAGATACAGGATTTCGGAAAGGGGGATCAGCACATGGACTAAGCACTTAAACAGCGTGCATTAGCGCACATGCGCGCAATATATTTTACTCTTTGGCAATTTTCCCTTTCATAAAATTATGTTGCTAGGACACCAGCCGCCTTGGTCTGGTGGTCAGTAGGCCCACTCGGTGCAGGGTCATAAGAAGGGTGTATAGTAAAAGTACTCAGCCAAGGATACGATGGTATTATAACGTTGCAGCAAAGTTCTGGTTGGTTCTGTATTTGGTTCTTGTTATGTTATTTTGATGGCACCCAAAAACATCTTTAGAGCCTAACATTTCAAACGTCACAGTGTGACGTTATTGTGATATTCTTGTAACATTATTTCATGTTATAATAACGTTATTATATAACTCTTTAAAAGTAAGGTTTCAACTTCACTAAAATATAATGCTAATATAACATTCTTTTTTTAGTAAGTCTCAACTTTACCTAAAATAATGTAGCTGTTACATGAAAATTGGGCAGGTTACAGACTAACAAAAAAAAGTACGGTCGCAGAATGTACTTGTAACATTCCTGCTTGCCTGAGACAGTACTAACGATTCTAGGACAACTACCCCTGGGACAACTACCCCTGGGACAACTACCCCTGGGACAACTACCCCTAGGACAACTACCCCATAGGACTATTACCCACTAGGACTATTACCCACTAGGACTATTACCCCCATAGGACAACTACCCCTGGGACAACTACCCCTTAGGACGATTACCCCTTAGGACAATTACCCCTATGGGTAGGACAACTACCCCTCTAGATAGGACAATTACCCCTCTAGATAGGACAATTACCCCTATAGATAGGACAATTACCCCTTTAGGAAAACTATCCCCCTTGATAGGACAACTACCCCCGTAGGTAGGACAACTACCCCCCTTGATAGGACAACTACCCCTATTGGTAGGACAACTACCCCCATTGGTAGAACCTGCCCTTAGTGTTCAGGGCTGGCCAAAGGAGGGGTAGGCCTACCAATGGGTGTAGTTGTTCTATCAATGGGGGTAGTTGTCCTACTAAAGGGGGTAATTGTCCTACTAAAGGGGGTAGTTGTCCTATCAAAGGGGGGTAGTTGTCCTACCAATAAGGGTAGTTGTCCTACATATGGGGGTAGTTGTCCTATCAAGGGGGGTAGTTGTCCTATCAAGGGGGGTAGTTGTCCTATCATAGGGGTAGTTGTCCTATCATTGGGGGTAGTTGTCCTATTTGTAGGGGTAATTGTCCTAAAGGGGTAATGGTCCTATATATAGGGGTAGTTGTCCTATCTAAAGGGGTAGTGGTCCTATAGGGGTAGTTGTCCTATGGGGGTAGTTGTCCTATCTATAGGGGTAATTGTCCTAAGGGGTAGTTGTCCTAAGGGGTAGTTGTCCCAGGGGTAGTTGTCCTAGGGGGGTAATAGTCCTAGGGGGTAATAGTCCTAAAGGGTAGTTGTCCTAGGGGGTAGTTGTCCCAGGGGTAGTTGTCCCAGGGGTAGTTGTCCCAGGGGTAGTTGTCCCAGGGGTAGTTGTCCTGTCACCAGTACGAACCCCTCTCCCTCTGCCCCCCCCCCCCCCCCCAGAGTGTCCCTGACAGTGAGAGACAAGAATCAGGTGAACGACACCCGACCGGGCGCCTTTCGCGTGCTCAGCCTCACCCTCTACTCTCTGTATAATACATACCACAAACCCTTCAGTACTAACCCCTGCCCCTCTGTTCTCCCCCTACAGAGTGTCCCTGACGGTGAGAGACAAGAATAAGGAGAACGACACCCACCCGGGGGCCTACTGCGTCCTCACCCTCCACTCTCTGTATAATACATACATACCACATACCCTTCAGTACTAACCCCTGCCCCTCTGTTCTCCCCTCAGAGTGTCCCTGACGGTGAGAGACAAGAATCAGGAGAACGACACCCACCCGGGCACCTACTGCGTCCTCACCCTCCACTCTCTGTATAATACATACCACATACCCTTCAGTACTAACCCCTGCCCCTCTGTTCTCCCCTTACAGAGTGTCCCTGATGGTGAGAGACAAGAATCAGGAGAACGACACCCACCTGGGCACCTACTGCGTCCTCACCCTCCACTCTCTGTATAATACATACCACATACCCTTCAGTACTAACCCCTGCCCCTCTGTTCTCCCCCTACAGAGTGTCCCTGACGGTGAGAGACAAGAATCAGGAGAACGACACCCACCCGGGCGCCTACCGTGTGCTCAGCCTCACCCTCCAGCGCCTCCTCCAGGGCGACGCCGGCGTCTATACCTGCGTCTCTAACTCCTCCAGCGGCCACCAGGGGGCCATATCTACCGTCCACTCCAGGAACTTCTCCCTCGAGGTGCTGCCACCCGGTACGTGTGCTTTCACTTTCACTTTCCTATTCTCACTTGTTAACTGTTTGATGAGGGGTGGGGGGTGGGGGGTCCCAATGTCGCATGTCGAATTTAAGGAACACCCATGTCACCCTGTCGAATTTAAGAAATAGCCCTGTCCCATGTCACAAAGCCCCAAAAGGGCCATGTCGCTGTGTCGAATTTAAGGGTCTAGGGCTATTTAACTGAAGCCTATGGTTCACCAAAGTCTGTGCAAATATATCAAGAAGGAAGAATGCCTGTTTCAGCCTACTTTATCATTTCCCTGGTGGATAGGTGATTCAACAGTGCGATGGCACGAGGGCAAGAGGGTTTGCCTTAACTGCCCACTCTTGACCTTATACCTTCTTTATTTCACCAGAGACCATATTATACTGCACCTTTCCCATGAACTTGCGTGGAGGTGTGTATGCCAAGGTGATGGAATTGCTTACATAGGGTTACAGAGAAAATTGGCTGAGAGATAAGAATTGATCTTCCTTTCAAAACATCTTTGGGGTATGTTGGTTCCTATGGCTTAATTTAGGTAAACTGCATTATTGTATCCCCGATTGTATCTCAAGAAAGTGGAATATATACGTAGCAATGTAATTACTGTGCCACTGCAATGTGAACGCGCTGATATTCATCCCATAATTGCAAGTGGATAATATCGCTATGTGGGATACTGCTCTGATAGCAGAGTCCACAGGCGGATTCTATGTCCTTATTTTGACGAGGTAAATTACATCACTATCATGACTGTTATCACAATGCGATAGCTTGTCCACCTACCGATAGTGTCTTGCAATTTACTATCTTGTGTCTATGTTTTGAAGGCCTTGAAGGTTTATCATGTTCAGCAGGGGCGGATCCAGAGTCCTTTTGGTGGACCCCTTCACTAGGGAAAGAGGGGGAAATGCTGTACGCATGTGTGCAAATACATGCATTTTTAGTGCTTAGCCTATATGCTGACCCTCTCCTTTAGGAAATCCTGGATCTGCCTCTGATCAGCTCTGAAAAGTTTATGCTTTCTTTTTACTTTATCTCAATTCATTGATTGCACCTCATTTAGTATGTAGTCCCTACTTCTGAATTAGGTTCCCTGTGTTGGCCTATTCATGTCACGTCCGTTATTCAATAGAACTCACCCCAAATAAGCCTGGTACCTTTAAGTGCACTCAACACTTATTGGGTTTTAAAACGGG
Source organism: Lepidonotus clava (assembly GCA_936440205.1). Taxonomy (NCBI): domain Eukaryota; kingdom Metazoa; phylum Annelida; class Polychaeta; order Phyllodocida; family Polynoidae; genus Lepidonotus; species Lepidonotus clava. The sequence continues at coordinate 34,149,299 of OW387144.1, read as the reverse complement.
GTTGTCTCTATCAGATTATCAGTGTATAGGGTCAACGTTACGGGAAGATACACGCTTCTTTGTCAAGGTTACGTCCAGAAAAACAGCCGTTTGAATTTGACATGGCCCCTTTCACATGGAGATAAACAGTCAACTGGAATTCATTTCTGACATAGACCTATTCATTCATGAAATTTTTATATATGATTATATGTATACATTTGTATGTATACATATATGTGACCAGTCACAGGAGATCAAGAATATGAGCCAAAAAGAATTATGGAAGTTGCATTGTAGGTCATTTTGTAAGGAACATCCTTTTCAAAAAAGGGTGTTACAATAAGGAATGCTGTCATATTACCATGGCAACAGAAAAGGAATATTCAGGTTGCATAGAATATATTTGTCAATTTTGATAACAGCAGTAAAAATTGTTATTTGAATGAAGATCTGTGTGAAGAATAATTGTATTTTGAATAATTGTTATAATTAAGAAAACTGTTCAAAGAGCTATAATATGGGAAGGGAGCACATGTGGCAAAACAGGGGTGTACCAGTATATACCACATGGCGGATTACAAACTCCCATATCTCAGCCTATAATGGGAATATTTAAAAATGGTTTACATTGTCTGGAAGAGGTTTGCAAATTCAGATTCATACTTTCCCCCTTTTGGACACCAATTTCCATGATTGGTCACATAGAGATAATCGAGAGCGAATCAAGAAGGAAAAAATGATCAAAACATGAAATAATAGAAGAAAGATGACAAATAACAAATACTCTTTTCCCCTCCTTTTCCCTCGTCAGACACGGTGTGCACGTTAGAAGGGGCCGACCTGTGCGGGTGGCGCGACCTGGCGGGCGACGCGCACACTGAGATCCGTTGGCGGCGGTTGGACAGTACGGAGGGGGTGTCGGTGAACAGGAGTAAGGGCCGCTACGACCACACCTACGGCGCCTCCAAACACGTCGGTGAGTGGGGCAGCTTCTAACATCGTATTTAGTAATAGTTGTCAAAATCGGAAGATCGGGATAAGTCTTGAAAGTTTTGCTTTTGAATAAAATGATGAAAAAAATGTTGAAATATTCCACTTACAACCCAGCCAAGGTGTAAAAGTCATGTTATGCAACCATACTTTTTTGGTTTGTCTGTTACCTACTAAAACTCATGTAACTGTTATATTATTTTACTGTAAGGTCGAGACCTAACCAAAACAGAATGTTATCATAATGTTCTGGTGAGGTTAGGTCAAGAATTAAAATAAAATGTCATCATGACATTCTGATTAGGTGAGATCCAGACCTGACTTAAACAGAATGTTGATGTGACCACCTGACCATGGTAGGTCCCAACCTTACCACACAGAAAGTTATTGTGATGTTCTGCATATATGTCAGGTCTTAACCTTACCTAAACAGAATGTTACCGTGACCATCTAGGTGTCCCCCTAACCTAAACAGAATGTTATTGTGACATCCTCATTCATTGAGGTCTCAACCACACCTAAACAGAATGTTATTGTGACATTCTTATTAAGTCTCATAAATAACATTACAAGAATGTTATCAGAACGTCACAATGTAACGTCACAACAGTTGGTTGCAGTAAAGTAATTGGGAGTCATCAAAAGAACATCGCTGCAACCTAACAGTGTGACATAACAAGAATCATTTCAGAACATTGCTGCAACGTTATTATAACGACATATCTTTGGCTGGGAATTGCCTGACACCTCATCTTAAAGTATGAATTACATGTATTGAAAAAAAAAAAAAACAGAAACTGTATGGTCCTGATGTGATAATGGGATATCATGACCTATGCAAATAACCTATAGTAATTCTCATATCTCACCCCCTCAGGTCACTTCGTGGACATAGACCGGTACCGGGAGCACCTGACCGAGCCCACCCAGGAGGTGGCCCTGCTGCAGTCCCCCCAGAGGGCACCACACGACACTCCCGGCTGCTTCCACTTCTGGTACATCTACTATGGCAGTGACCACGGTGAGTAACCCATACCTGGTACATCTACTACGGCAGTCACCATAGAAACCCATACCTGGTACATCTACTACGGCAGTGACCACGGTGAGTAACCCATACCTGGTACATCTACTACGGCAGTGACCACGGTGAGTAACCCATACCTGGTACATCTACTATGGCAGTAACCATGGTGAGTAACCCATACCTGGTACATCTACTACGGCAGTGACCACGGTGAGTAACCCATACCTGGTACATCTACTACGGCAGTGACCACGGTGAGTAACCCATACCTGGTACATCTACTATGGCAGTAACCATGGTGAGTAACCCATACCTGGTACATCTACTATGGCAGTAACCATGGTGAGTAACCCATACCTGGTACATCTACTATGGCAGGGACCACAGTGAGTAACCCATACCTGGTACATCTACTATGGCAGTAACCATGGTGAGTAACCCATACCTGGTACATTTACTACAGCAGTGACCACGGTGAGTAACCCATACCTGGTTCATCTACTACGGCAGTCACCATAGAAACCCATACCTGGTACATCTACTATGGCAGTGACCACAGTGAGTAACCCATACCTGGTACATCTACTTCGGCAGTGACCACGGTGTGTAACCCGTACCTGGTACATCTACTACGGCAGTGACCACGGTGAGTAACCCATACCTGGCACATTTACTACGGCAGTGACCACAGTCAGTAACCCATACCTGCTACATCTACTATGGCAGTGACCACGATGAGTAACCCATCTCTGGCACATCTACTATGGCAGTGACCACGGTGAGTAACCCATACCTGGTACATCTACTACGGCAGACCACAGACTGATAACACAGACCATGACTCCTAATGTAGAACCTAGCTTTGGAACTACAGATTGGACAAGCTTAGGTGTGTTTTCTCTTTGAGATATTTGCATCGATAGTAAAAACCTTTATTATGATATTGTGTGCATACGTAATGTATATTTTAGAGACATTTTTTCAACAATAACAGTTTTTGGTGGATCAATCATAAACATATTTTTCATAATTCCATGTAGAAACATAAATATTTATTGGGGTACATATCTAAAGAGAAATGCCTAGAATTCGGAGAGGAGGAACCACTGAAGGTTTAAATGTGATTAATATTGTCAGGGGCGGATCCAGAGCCAGTGCTCTAGGGGAGGGGGGTGATAAACCCTAACCCCCCTTATAAAGATTAAAATTAAAAAAAGCCAGATTTACACAGATCTTCCAATTTCAAAATGCCAAAAGTTCCCGCCACTGATTGTTAAGGTTTTATCAGGATGGTGAGGGGAAAAAACATGGCCAGAATAAAACTTCTATAACATTAACATATTCTCCTTCCCTCAGAGTACCTGGAGGTGACCCTGACCCCAGCCAACACCACAGGCCTGACCCAGGAGGAGGCGGCGGGCCAGGTGCTCTTCTACGTGAACGACACGCTGACCCCCAACGTGTGGGCCGGAGACTGGACGCTGGCCGCCGTGCCCCTACCCCCACAGTCACGTGACTACCACGTGACCTTCGCCGCCATGACCTGCGTCGGACGCTGCAAACAGTCGCGTCTCATCGCGCTCGATGACTTCCGGTTCTTCGCCAAGAGCTGCAAGGAGGTGGACAACGACACCATCTGGCCCAATCGTGAGTACAAAGTGGATTTGGGGTAAAGAGCTTTCATACATTTCTCATTTATAGATGTATGACCCGTTAATTGGAGGAAGGGGGTCTGAAAAGCATGTAATATGCCTACGTAATTAACGGCCGGCCCCCTATTGATTGTTGGGTTAGTTTTGTCTCTGATAATTCTTTCAAATAAAACCTTCACTGAAATGATACAAAAAACATTTTATTCAAATGCCTTGTTTTGGAACCTCTTCATGGATGACTCCCAAGAAATTACACCTCCATGTATCATGGTTTATCATACCTTAGGGTGATATAAGTTTAGTAGTTAAGAGTTTAACTCAGGGCGATACAAACCTGGGTGATAACCAGCCTTGTATCGCACTGCAGTGTGATACAGAAACTTTTTATTTTTCTAAAATTCATGAAAAAAAGAAATAATTAAGAAATAAAAAATCTAACATATGCATTATCTGTACAACATTCATAGCTACATTTTACTGCTTACTATTTGTGGATTTGATGGATATCAAAAAAGTTATATGAAAAAACATTTAAAAAAATGTGCAGCATCACAGTCCCACCATCACTGATTGCTGTGCATCCTTCCTTGGGAGCTCAGATCTAACAGAAAAGGTATAATAAATCCATAACCAACCTCGAAGGGAGTACTCGGGCAGTTATCACCCCTCGCCGGGACCCCGATATCAGCCCTCGGTCGGCCCTTCGGGCCCTGGCCTCAGGCTGATATCGGGGTCCCGGCTCGGGGTGATAACCGCCCTCGTACTCCCTTCTTAGTTGGTTATATGTATATATCGCTAGTTGTTAAAGACACTATTGAGATTGATTGATCTATTTGAAATGAACTACATGAATTCAAAAGACAAAAAGGCAAGAGCAGTGAACTTATAGACTGCCTGCTTATATGATAATTCTATCAAAAGGCTTGTACACTGAACCCAAATACATAAGTCAAAGTGCTTCTAATTGAAGTAAAGATACCTTTCACTATTAACCGTTCAAATCATAATCTGGCAATGTCCGACAGGACAAACTGCCATTCGAAAGAGAAATCTTAAATTTTTCTCAAAATGAAGAAACAGAGTTAGCTGTTTACATATATACCCTATAGGCCATACATACTATTAAATTCAGAACTGCAATTCCGTATTATCTAATAACTGTTATGTGATCATGAACTATTAATTACTGGTTGCATTTATTGATGTTTTTCATTTATGTGTTGTCTAACTGTGTGGCTGTTGGTTCTGTCCCTTCCCCCCAGGTGAACTCCCGGTGCGGCTGGTGAACGGCAGCTCACCCTACGAGGGTCGCGTGGAGGTGCTTCACGACGCCATGTGGGGCTCCATCTGCTCGTCTCAGTTTGGCAACAGGGAGGCCAAGGTCATCTGTGCCTACCTCGGCTTTAGGTCAGTGTAATATATGTATATATAACAAGGTCAGCTGCACCTACAGCAGTTGTTACATACAGTTATCAACATTGGTCAATATATTTTTAGTCAATCCAATAGAAAAATGCAAGGGAAATACATCTACTTAGTATTAGTTATATATTATGAAATCAACTTTCATATGGAAATCCAAATTTCATGAGGGTACTGTACTGATGTGGTGGCCAGTCCATGCTCGTGTAGGCTTTACAGCGTTAGCTTTAGATTAGCACATGTGTTAGCCATAACTGTCTGTCGGAGTCTATGTGTGAAGTATCATACTAAAGGAGCGTACGCCACTCTAGCTCAGTCAGAGTCAGCTGAACGTTGTGTGAGTAACCACCCTGGAAAGGTTAGCTCTTAGAAGCTGAGTCCTGGTATGGAATAGAAAGCAGGAAGACTGTGTAGAAAGGCGGGAGCGTTGGCTGAGTATGTTTGAGGGGATTCCTTCCTTGGAGCTGATCATTGTCAATTGAGATCTTGTCACAGACTGGCAATACGCAGGAGATTATTAGTAAAGAACAACCTTTCACGCGAGTGTTACGTCTTACATGATGTTTGAACTATAATTATATATTGGACGACAGCAGTCGAACGAGGAGGAGCATTTGGATCTAGCTATTATCTACAATTTAATACTACTAATAGTACACAACATAAAACAGATAATTAACTCTCTATAGTTCAGTACTGACACATCCAGAATGTGAAAAGGCAGGATTAGCACACTGGCTATGAATAGTAGAATAACACCTTTTCATGAGTTTCAATGAATTGTTTGGGTACCTATTCTGTTAGCAGGGCACCACACCATTGGAAAATGTGTGTAGAAACATTGTTATGATACTTATAGTGTCATACTTTTGTTTCTTGATCTTGTTGGAAATACCGCACACATTGTTGTTGCTAGTTCTGTATAAGAGCCATGATAGAACCACCACTACATCTTCTCTTTGGTCTTTTCATTCAGGGCTGAGGGGGCGACGGCGTCCCGGCGGTCTCCGGACGGCGGGGCCGACGACCAGGTCATCATCTGGCTGAAGAACCTCGGCTGTAACGGCACGGAGCGAGATCTCGGGGCGTGTATCGCCAAGGGCGAGACTTGGGGCGACACTAGGCACTGCGAGCACGACCAGGACGCCCGCGTCCAGTGCGGAGGTGAGAAGTCTGCTCTGAGTTTTATCATTTATCGTGGGTCTGTCAATAGAGAATTTGGCAGGTTATTTTCCGTTTACCTGCCTCTCCTATATTGGACTTTATATCGGCCATGCTCATGGGCGGCTTGAGTCTGATTTATTTGTGCCATCCGACGAAGAAGGGGGTATAGACCCCTAAAATTGACAGCGCGACATGGCCATTTCTTAAATTCGACACGGCGACACAGCGTTTTTTTTTAATTTGACAGGCGACATGGCAAATAAGTGACAAATGACATGGCCCTTCTCTTAAATTCGACAGGGGACAGGGGCTTAAAAATGATAACGACATGGGGCTATTTATTAAATTTGACATGTGACATGGGTCTAAAGTGAGTTATAATGACAAGCGACATGCACGGCTGTTTTTTAAATTTGACACACGATATGGACCCCCCCCCCCCATCTACACCCCCAAGAAGGTAACCTTTTATGAACCATGGGGGGTCTCATATTGTACTAATGGCTTAGTACTTTTAATATATTGTCATGATATATAATCCAACAAGGATCAGGCTTAGCAAGTCTACTTCTAGTCTAAATATCTTGCGCTCCTAGCGCCACCTGTTAACCAGTATAAAAGGTGTTGCAAGGTAGAGAGCGAGTTAGTTAGTGGTTAGCAGTCACTAAAGTTTAGTAGGTTTAGCCAAGGAGTTATACTTGGAGTAAGTACATCAGCTCCGTGTAACAGACTGGAGTTTACCAATACCCATTACCTCGGACATAGGATTGTGATAGAGCTGAATACTAGAATGGTCTAGAAGGTGTTGGAACAACTCGTGTTCTAAATGTGGTTGATTGCTGATAGGAGATGGGAGGTGGACTGATGAAGACTTATACATGGTGGCTTTGACTCGGGATGAGATGTTTACTGAATAAAAACCCTTTCATATTAAGAAGCTCCCTCATCGTTCATTTCTTTTGAACTATTGGGAAGTGAACGGACAAACTTTAAACGCAGTCTGAATTACTCAGACATTCTGGAAAAAACAAATCATGAAGACTTGGATATACACGAACCTTACGCAGTCTTAAATCAAACATCAACAATAGTTCATTTGGTGGAGATTACCCGAAACATGACTTTTATCGTTTTGCTCATCCTTGATGTCAGCCACCGGTGATTTTGAGGCTTCTTCTAACGCCAAGCCTCAATCTTTGCGGCCCGCAGGACACGATGTGTCAACATCATATACAGGAAATGTGGAAAACCGCCACCAGGTAGGTGATTCCTTAGACGGGGAGGCACCGAGACAAGGGGTCTCAGCCAGACCCAAGCAGCTCGGCCCCGGAGGTACTCATAATCACCAAACCCGTGGCAGAGGTAAACCATTTTCCTGGCACCTAGGGTCCAAAGATAGGCCGGTTCTTGACGAAGGACTTGAATCCCTAAAACACTCAGGACGAGTTGAAGGGAGGAACCGTCTCCAGGAATATCGGCAATATTGGAATCCAGGGTACGTACCACCTACGGACCACGAACCTGGTACGAGCTCTCACTCTACTTGTGAACCCGATGTGAACAGTCTGTGGTGTGAACCCGATGCGAACAATCCGTGGTGTAGTCAAGGAGTTCCCTATCGTTTACTACCTGCAGCAGGAGGACAAAGTGAACAGGAAACTTTCGATGAGGATTACTTATTTCCCATAAAGGACAAGAAAAATCGACAAAACACTGCAGATAACTCCAGCCCATCAGGGGGGAGACGCCCCGCAAATCCGGTAATTCAACCTGATGGGAATTCTCTCACCTATCCACATCCCCAACGACTTGAGTCTATCAGTCACCCGCTGGTAACACCGACTCACCCCACCCCGGGGACGTCCATTCCTGATTCCACTGTAGTTAAAAGGAAAACAGTAGGTAGGGACAGGGGAGTGGAAAGGGAAACAGAGGGAGAGAGCGACAAAGTAGGCAACTTAAAACCCTATAGACTAACCTTTGACAGTGAGGAGAACTTGGACGACGCTAATAAAGGAGCAGAAGCTCGAGTTCCAGATCTGGGGTGGGGAGGGTATGAACCTGACCCGGCAGAAATAATAAGGAAGTTAGTAGAAACAGGCCCCGAAGAGCATGAAGAGTTAGAAAGGTTAAGCGATCAGGATAAGGTAGGAAGGGAAGCAGAGGGAAACAGCGAGAAAATAGACAATTTACAACGCTATCGATTAACTTACGGTGTAGAAACGAGCTTAGACCAAGCTGGTAAAAGAGCGGAAGCTCGGGCCTTTGATCCAACCAGAATATTAAAGCAGTGGGCAGACTCAAACCCCGAAAAGCACATAGATTTAGAGAGGCTAAGCGATCAGGATAGTGAAGAAAATGTAACGCTTAAAGCACCAGATTTTAACACTCTAACTCAAGAATTGTATGAAGAATACGAGGACGAGTACGAGGAAGAAAATAGCGAGACAGAACAAGCAGCCACAGATGTCAGAGGGGGTAGTTCTGATAGAAAATTAGCTAGAGAAGATAAATCAACCTCGTCTTCATACGAACTTATTACCGAGGATGTTTTAGACACAGGTAAGGAAGCTAAACTAGAAGGGGAGGACGAAATTAGTGTAGAAGAAATACCTGTGAAAGAACAGTGGGACGATCACGATATACAAAACCTCCACGAAGATAATATGGCGGTAGGAGGCGTACCTTTGGTGAATCTAGTAGGTGAAAGGGATGACCAAAGCCAACTCCAACAACCCGGCGAGGGGGGAGCTGGTGGCGTAGATCCTGGGAGACCTCGGCCACGGGGCCGAGGTGCGCCGGCAGGAGGTGGGCTAAACCTTGGGCCTATACAACAAAATATGTGGCAGCCTTTCTTTGCGCAAGCAATGGGAGCCCCTTTGCAGGCAGGCCAGGGAAGAGGGGAAAATCAACAGGCTCAAGGAGGCCAGAATAATCAGGCCGACCCTCAAGGGCCTAACCCTCCTCTTAACCAACAAGTCCCGGCAGGCCAGGATAATCAGGCCAACCCACAGGGACCTAATCAACCTCAAAACCTTTTCAACAACCTCCCTCAAGACCTGTTTAATAACCAACCTCAAAACCAACTCAACAACCCTCTTCAAAACCCTCTTAATAATCCCCCTCCGAATCAGCCCAATCTTGGGATAAACCCTGGGGGGCTGCAGCAAAATGATGGGGGTGGCCGACCAGGCCAACAACCCGGCCAAGCCGTGCCAGCAGGAGGTGGGGTCGAGCAAAACGTGTTCCCTTACCTATTGCAGGCGATGGCGGTCGCAGCCAATCTTAACGCAGGCCGAGGAAGAGCGGGTAACCAACAGGGTCAGCAAGCCCCGGCAGGCCAGAATAACCAGCCGAACCCACCAGGACCCAATAACCCTCCCCCAAACCAGAACAACAATCCTTTCCTAAACCAACTCAATAACCCTCCTCCGGACCCACCTAATCAACCCAACCCGCCAGGTCCGCCGGGCCCACCAGGTCAGAATAACCCTCCAAATCCACCGGGCCCACCAGGTCAGAATAACCCCCCAAACCCACCGAATCCTCCACCGCCCGGACCACCGGGACCGCCAGGTCCGCCGGGCCCACCGGGACAGAATAACCCTCCAAACCCGCCAAATCAACCAAATATTTGGGAAATTCTACCACAGTTAGGTCTGACACTGGGGCAAACACCAGCGCCAGTGCGTGAAACGACTCACAATGGTCACCAAAGAGGACCAAACATTAGGTTACCATGGTTTAATGGAAAGGAAGACGAGCAAATAGAAAAGTATTTCAGGGAATTAAAACGACTAAAAGCTATCTATGACTGGTCGAACGCCCATCTCCTGAATATGGCGCTGTTAGGCCTAAAGGGAAGGGCAGACGACTGGGCAGGAGCGTTAGCTGAGAGTGAGAAAGACACATTTGAGAAGCTAGAAGCTCAAATGACAAAGATCTTCGGTGATCGAAGGGCTAAGTGGCAGAAACACGCAGAGTTCTGTGCCCTTAAACAAGGAAAGGACCAGAGCGTGATCGAATTTGCAGGTGTTCTGAAACAAAAGCAAGTTAAGGCAGAGGCGAGTGAAAGCATGATGTTAGCTGTGTTTTTAGAAGGATTAAAACAGGGCGTAGCCAGGCAAGTAGCTATACTGGACCCTAAGTCGTTCACCGAAGCGGTGGATTGTGCAACGAGACTAGAATCGTTGGACAAAGGCAAAGGGGGAACTAAAATATCTAATGCAGTGAGCGAACTGGCTGGAAGCCATGAATCAGAGGAGACCGCGGCCCTAAACTCCATCTCCGAACGATTTGGAGTGGTGCTGGCCCGACTGGAGGCCGCCCCATGGTTCCAGAAACCAAAGCCAGGGCAAAGCGGGACTCCCCAGAGTGGTGGTAACTTTAAACAGCAAGGTTATGAGAGAAAGGATAGGTACGAAAATCAGAAAGGTGAAAGAAATTCAGATCAGAAGCCTAAATCCAATACCGCCCCGAACAGAGAGGCAGATAAGGGAAAGAATCTGCCAACTCAACAGAAAGTAGAGAGACCCAGGTTGCCTTTTGATGAAAGTAAGTTTTGTATCATTCACCAACAGCATGGTCACTCTACAGAAGCGTGCTTGTGGTTGAAGAATAGGTTGAGGGAAAAACCCCCGCGGATCTACAAAGATAGCAAAGCCAGTGGTACCGAACAAAAGAATCAGGGAAACTAGAGGAAGGGTCCGTTCATTCCACGATAGAATTAGGCGCAGTGGACGGACCGGCTAGGAGAGAGATAGGAGACGAAGCATTTTTCTTAACGTTAAGATTTGATGATCAGAAGGAGGTTAGATCTTTAGTAGACACAGGAGCGAGCGATTGCTTCATGTCCACCCATTGTAAACGACAGATCCCTAAACAATGCATTTTAGATGAATGGAAGGTATCGAAGGGAAACATCAGTTTGGCAGACAACTCGTCTCAAGTAATACTAGAACAAATTAGATGTAAGTTTTCAATCCAGGGATCGGTGGTCTGCTATGATTTCAACATAGTGGACGATCTATGCCACCTAATAGTAATCGGTAGAAACTTATTAACAGTGCTTCGATCAGATTTATCTCTACCAGGCGCAAAGATAGAAGTGTTTTGTGGAAACCCTATAGTCAGCAAAGAAACAGTGAAAATTCCACCGGGAAATGAATGCATCATACCGGTTACCACCCGAGAGCCGCTGGGATTAGACTCACCAGTGGCTTACTGCGCACCAGCAGTCACTGCCCCGGTCCTAGTGGAGGGGTGCGTGAATACGGTGGGAAGTCAGTGGTGGATCAAAGTCATGAATCCGCTAGATGAAATGCAAGAAATCACTCCCCAGGAAGTATTAGCTTTTGCAGAAGAATGCGCAGTGCCTGAGGTAAACCAAAATCAGATAGAAGAGTTCCTAGACTTGTGTTATCTAACTAAAACAGAGACCCCAATGTCCATCTGTAGGATTTCTGTAGAAGTAATGAAAGACGCAGTGCAAATGGAAAGCCAAACCTCTGAGGAGAAATCCCGAGGTAAAATGGATGAAAATGTAAGTAAAATAGATCTAACCGAGTCGTGCTTAAACGAAGAACAACAGGTAAGGTTTAGACAAATGCTTAATAACAACAGAAATGCACTAGCGTTCTCAATGGAAGAGTTAGGTCACTGTGAAATAGCGCCGATGAGAATCATTGTGGATGAGTCGCAGGGAGTCATAAGTTCTAGACCATACCGATACTCTCCACAGAAAATGGATATCATCGATGAACAGGTTAGGCAACTCATAGATATAGGTGTCATAGAGCCCAGCGAATCGGCTTGGCGAAGCCCGCTGGTGGTAGTGCAGAAGAAAGATGGCAAACCTAGGCTCTGTACAGACTTTCGCATGCTTAATCAAGTCACTTTTAAAGATAAATTCCCCATGCCCACGGCTCGCTCGCTTTTCCTATATATGGCTTACAAGAAACCCACTATGTGGACAGCTTTAGATCTGTTGAGCGGCTATCATCAGTGTGTAATCGAAGAAGACAGTAGAAAATATACCGCTTTTGAAACCCCGATGGGTGTGTATCAGTATAAGCGTGTACCATTTGGCTTAGTTGGCGCGCCTTGGCAGTTTACCAAGGTAATGGCCATAGCGCTAAAGGGATTGATTCCTAGAACATGCTTAGCATATTTAGACGACGTAATCGTCTACGACACTACATTTGAAGAACACCTGGCAAGTGTTGAGGTGGTTCTCCAAGCTTTGGCGAGAGCTAATCTCAAACTGAAACCGTCAAAGTGTGAGTGGTGCCGCAGTGAAATCAATTTCCTCGGCCACGTAGTAAACGCGGAAGGAGTGGCTACACAAAAGGTAACCACAGAAAAGATTACAGCCTTTAACCGTCCGCATAATGTGAAAACTATTAAATCCTTTCTGGGGTTGTGTAACTACTACCGTCAGTTTGTCCCAAATTTTGCTGATCTAGCTAAACCATTAAATCGGCTGCTAAAGAAAGAAGTCTATTTTGAGTGGACGGAGGCTTGCGAGGAAGCGTTTCAACAGTTAAAGAAACTGCTCACCTCGCCACCCTTACTAATCCATCCGGATATAGGAGGGCATTTCTATCTACTAACAGATGCATCAGACGCCGCGTGCGGTGCAGCGGTTTGTCACAAACTAGATGAAATCTACCGTCCGGTTGCTTTCTGGGGATGTACTCTCCGAGACGCCGAATTAAATTATTCGGTAACAGAAAAGGAGGCTCTGGCAGTAATTAAAGGCATTAAGAACTATGAGGACATGTTGCAGGGAGCTAAAATCACAATAGTGACTGATCACAAACCGTTGATTCCCCTGCTACAGAGTGCCTACAAAGCCCCGTCAGCTCGGCTGAGACGGTGGGCTTTAGCGTTATCAGATTTTGATTTTGAAATCATATATGAGCCAGGAGCGACTCATTTTCTACCGGACTATTTGTCTAGAGTCTATCATGAGCATGTCCCAGGTGAAGAATATGAGCCCGCTGTGGGATGTGAGTTATTTGAGGCCGAAGTTCAGGATGAAGAGCTTTCTGTGGCTACGGTAATAAACGCGCAACTCCAAGATGCAGAGTGCGCGCAATTGATAGACTACCTGCAGGACGGAGACCTACCGACAGATCCCCTTGAAGCTAGGCGAATAATGGACCAAGCCGATTTTGTGGGAATGGTGGCACCGGGAGTACTCTGTAGGTTCAACGTCAAAAGGTATAACAAACACCAAGACCAATTGGTAAGGCTAAAACCACGAATGATAGTTCCGGGAAGGTTAATTCCCAAAGTCCTGAGACTGTTACATAATGACATATTAGCTGGGGGACATGTAGGGATCAGTAACCTCACTACCAAAATCTCTGATAAATTCTACTGGCGGAACATGAACGCCGATATAGTAGACTATGTGAAAGCTTGTGAGACCTGCTCTCTGAGGAGACGGGCTCCGCATTTCAAGGCCTTAGCTAAGTCTTGGGAGAGACCAACCCGACCCTTTGAGGTGGTACAGTGTGATTTCATCGGGCCACTAAAGAGGGCTAGGGATGGGTCAAAATATATCATGACCTTCATAGACCTACTAACAGGTTGGCCGGAGGCTTTCACCACGAAAGACTCCACTGCGCAAACCGCGGCCAACTGTTTCCTAACCGGGATAGTGTGTCGGTATGGGCGGGTAAACCGTCTGCACACAGACCGAGGGGCGGCCTTCCTCTCAGGGCTATTCAGGGAAATCACCACACGACTAGCGTGCAAACAAACGTTCACTACCGGGCGAATGCCGACTGGCAACGCTCGAGTAGAAAGACTACATAAAACCATTGAAAACCTGATTGCTTATTATATCCCTAACGACCACTGTAACTGGATCGATCTACTTCCCATTGCATTATGGACAGTTAGATCCACAATCAGTGTATGGTCGGGATACAGCCCGCACACCCTGCTGTTTGGCAGAGATCCAATCAGTATGGGAATGCCTGAGCAGGGAACAATTCCTGAAACGCTGAACGACTGCGAGTTTTTCATGCAAACCAAGGATAATATTGCTATGTTTAGGAATATGGCTGAAAGGGTAGTTCAAAACTACGAAAAAGAACTGAGGCTGCGAATTGATGAGCGAGCGCGGCCCACTCAGATGTACGAAGGTGATATGGTATACATGTACGACCCTTTAGCTAGTGAAAATAAAGCGTCTAAGTTCTCAAACAGGTATACTGGGCCATTCAGGGTAATTGAAACAAAAGGAGACCACCTTGTTAGACTAGTGTCTTTAAAAACTGGAAAACAGGTCCCACATCTAGTAAACATTTCGAAACTCAAACCTGCACATGGGCCTTGGTCTCCCGCCATCCCTCATAACATTCCCAAACTGGTGAGAGAAGCGAAAATCACTAACTCAAAAGGGGCAGATCCTGACCGAAACCCTGAATTGCATCACACTCCGACGGGTGAAATCGTTGAGGAAGATGGCGAAATAAGGGGTGCTGAGACTGAAAACTCAACGGGAACGACCGGTCCCCGTGAGCATGATGCAGTTCCTATAACCAGGAAGGTACCTCCACAAAAACCTGGTCCAAGTCCCACTGATTTAGCAGAAACGGATGGGCAAATCACTGATGGTCAGGGCACCAGTGCGGACACCGCGCTGTCAACAAACTTATCCTTTGTTCCTAATAAAGCCGCCTGTGAACGGGGAACAGCTGGCGCTAATGGACAGAGGAAACGCAAACGAGCTAAACGAAGGGGCAAAAACCAGCCGTTGGAGGGGAGATCCCCTCCAGGCAACAACAAGCCCATAAAACTACCCTGCGGTGATGTGCCGATCTTGGATACATCGGAACAGAGCCCAGAAAAAACAGTAAAGGACCATGTCCCGACGAAAGGTGGCTATAACCTACGTCGGAACCGCCGTCCTAACTACGTCGCTCTGTCCAACGGCGGGGAAAGCGACGACATGGATGATTAATGCAGGAAATTTAGCCGCCCTGTGAAAATAAAGGTTCGGCGGAGCGGCACCGTTAGCATCAGCGCTAATGGAACAGGTGGTCTACCTCACGGCCACCTCGCCGCGCCCAGGGGCGTGGCAGAAAGGGAGGGTGCGCACGCCAAGAGAGATGCCAGTGGTTTGGCGTCATCTCTTGGGACCGGATGCAAGCGTTCCCCCCCACCTGAAACAAGATACAGCTCCAAATATGGAGACGGCATGGACAAGCAGATCGGTTATAATTTCGTGGGATCCGCGCCGATCCACCAGTCGGTCCGCAACTCTGCTCCTAGACGGTCACCTCTGCTGCAGGTGATTGTGCGCGCAACCCAGCCCGGGAGGAAACGGAGATAGATATTGATTCTATCTCTGAACAGAAGTTGGAGATAGAAATTGTTCAACTTCCGACTTCTCCTGGAAGGAGCAGAAAGAGAACTTAGCTGGGACACTGATCCACCGACTCATGGGGAACTGTCTAGCCCTCCGGCCACATAGCAATCCAAAGGGAACCACTACTTTCCCTGCGGACACGGAGGGAAGGATCATCGTCCCCCTGAGAAGGAAACGGATTAGCCGCCCCCACCAGAGGGCGCTACCTACCAAGGGAAGGTTCGTTGGGCCATTCTTTTAGGATTTTACCAAATGAAAGAAAAGACAGTCGAAAAGGAGAGTGCTAGGAAACAACCGGCTCAGACCCTTAGGCGGTGGAGTTGGCCGGGCCGGGGGGGTGTCCGTCCGGACTCAACCGACGCCGGGATTGCCCGGAAGAAGCCAAGGACACCAGCCCGGCGGCCCACCAGAACGACCACAGGCGGAGCCAAGAGGTCCGCTAAATCGGCTCCAGCCAAAAAGAAGACAGCAGATAAAGACTTCTACAATTTATCTGAGGTGAGTGACTCGGAGCCCGAGCCAAGGCTAACGGCGTTGGCCAAGCCGGTTCAGAAGGAGGAAGCGGCCAACCAACCGGTGCAGATTCAGGCCGGCTGGTTCTGGGACCTTACGCAACCACTGTTCCAACTATTTGAGACTGTTGACGAAATTAGAAGGACAGTAGGACTGGATGTGCCAAAATCAAACAAACAGTTAGCTGAGATTAAAACTCAGGTAGCTCCTTTCATTCAAAGGACCACACAAAACTCTAAATGCGTCAAGGAAAGTACCAGCCTACAAACAACACGAGGCGGCCGACCTCTGCCCACTCTGGAAAGGCGATCGGGAGGGGAACAGCTAACCGTCGCCGCTCCAGGACTAAAAGTGGAGGTAGCACCCGTTCAACACGCGCCAACCCCACCGGTGGGGAACGGGCCGGCGGGAGCTCCCCTCCTCCACCACTTACAGCCTGCGGACCCCGCTTGTTTAGACTTGAGCAGCTTGACAACGAGCTGCAACGCCAATCCATCACCACTGCTATGGAACCAGCAGCAGTGGACGCCAACCAGCCAGCCGGGGGGCCCACTGTGGCCGAGCCCACTCCCAGCGACAAACCCACCGCAGGTACCGAACCCATACCCCTCGAGCCAACCGTCGTACGATCCAACGGGGGCCGTTTCGGACTGGAACCTACTAGGCCAAGACCCCTCAGAGCAATGCGCCCCTCGTCCTGCGAACGTATGAGAGGCTTGAGGATCACGGTCACCAAGGACGAGAGCGGGATCATCAGGCGAGTGGTAAATGACAACGGGCAAAACCTCTACGAGCATGTCCCAAACTAAACAGACCAGAGGACCCGGGAGGAGAGCATATTTCGGCGCATGGATGATAGTAGTGCGCAGGAAAATAAGGTAACTTTGCTGTGAACATGTTTTAGATAAAACTGCAAAATTAACTTTCTCAAACTATCGCTAAGGCCAAAACAAAGACAATGAAGTGGCTAGTGCTGTTCGTATTAGCTATAATAGGGGGCATTAGGGGAGTGCATAACGACTCCAGCCCACCTGAAGGGCTAGCCCCTAACGCTGAAGTGATAGCTTTAGAACAATATGGAGTAGTGTTAAAACCAGGGAAGTTAATGTCCACCGCGGATATAACACACGTCCGACAAGGCTTCCTAATCACTATTCCAAGGAGGCGCTCCTTCAACAAAGCTACCTTTGGCCAGGTCTGTCACCGATATCTACAGGGAGGAGACGCCCTCGATCGGGCCTGCTACCATATCAGGTCGCTGGTCAATTGGATGGATCAGACGTCGCAGGCGCTTAAGGGTCGGTACCGAGAAGTTCTTAATGAAACCTTAAGTTCCCTAATAAAGAACACTCAACAAGACCTTCAAAATCAAGAGTCGGAATTAAATCCAGGTGGAAGGGTCAAGAGAATGAAGAAGTTGCCCACAATGCTGGACGATCCAGGGTGGCCGACCTTTCCTCTTCCAACCTCTTGGAATCAAGGGCTGGCAGCTGATGTCAAATATAACAGAGAATTGATTAGAGTATTGCAAGAGTCTTCGAACCAAATGATCGAAGACTTGGCTCTGATGAATGAAAAACATGACGAGGCTGTCGAAAGGGTTAACCATGTCGTGATAGGCCTACTGGACAATCTAAGATCACTAAATAAGGCACACAACACGACTCGCCGGAGGATGAAACTCGTGCAACATAAGGTGGATTGGATGGAACTGTACCTGAATATGATACCGGTCGCTCTGGAAGACAAGTTAGGAGAGATGGTGTATCTTCAACTAATGGTAGAGCAAACTCGCGTGTTCAGGAAAGGTGTACAGCGCCTGACGCGGGGCCAGCTGACTATGGACTTGGTACCCCGCCAATATATGGTCGGAGCGGTCCAGGAAGTTAACAGATATCTGAAGGGGATCCACCCCAGGTTCCATGTCGCGTTCACAGATCCTTCCTTCTATTACGAGAACAGTCAACCCTCGTTCAAATTCAATGAAACCACTCAGGAATTAATAGTGTATGTAAGGGTGCCTGTGGTGGCTGACGAACATTTGTTCAGGGTCTACGAAGTACTAACTTTTCCGGTGCCAGTGACGGTTAGGGGGCGACTTAAGAAGGACGCTCTCCAAATTGTTAATCTACCCAAAAGTGTCGCCATGTCCATGTCCCGCCAGTATTACGTACCATTGGCTAGTGGCAGTTGGTCAGGTTGTTATGGACAAACCATCACGCTCTGTAAGGATCTACCCTATATGAAAAAGATTACAGACAACACCTGCACTGCTGCGCTACTGAGGCGCGACGACCTAGCGATCCAAGAAAAATGTGAGCTGGACTATCTACTGGAAGCAGACTTTGGAGAGATGGCAGTGTACCTAGACGACGGAGATATGCTAGTGGTCAGCGCCGACACCCGAGGCCAAATGATTTGCAGAAACCAGCCTGCGGTCGGAGTGAACATAGAAAATTACGCAAGGGTTCAGGTGGAATGCGACTGTGCATTCCAAACACAAGGAGCGTGGATACCGTATAGCTTGCGAAATTGTGACCGGCACACCAGGATCACCACGGTTGTGTACCCACATAATGACCTGTTGGAAGCAGCAAGTCGTGTGAAGGGGTGGGACATGAATTTCACAACGTCCAAAAACGAACCCACTATGTTGGAATCAGACCCTATCCCTGAAACAATTAGGAAAGACCTGCTGGAAATCGAGGAAAGCCTGAAGGTCAAAATACCTGTAACCTCCTTGGCCAAACGAATACAAAAACACCGTAAAGACTTGGCCAAGGGCATCAAGAAAGCGACTGACCGTTACGAGGTAGAGAAACACGCCCCGTGGTTCTCTATAGGTAACTTCGGAGGTGGTTTTGGTCTCCTCACCATCTTCTGCATAGTGGTGGCTGTGACAATTATTGGATGTGTCCTCTGGAAATGCTGGCGGAACCATCAAGGTAAGGCTGCCCTAGCCGGACTAACCATGACCTTACCTCGGGCCATGGCCTTGGAGACGGCGGACCCGGAGAAACTGTTGCACCATGAAAAGGCACTAACTGGGTGTCCAGACGCGACCGCCAACCCCACTGCAGTGGCAGTGCTGGCTATATTATTAGCAGTACTAGTCATCGCTATAGTGGTCCTCGTGTGGCGAAAGTGGAGAAATATTAGAAGAAAGACTGTGGATGGGTTGTACGTACAATTTGCCAATCCACATATGATAGAAACAATCTTCCTAGGCGAACTGGCTATGCCTTCAGACCACACTTATACGGAGGGCTATGTGCTCATTAGGGATCTACTGGTGACCCAGCTGTGTCTGAAATATACTCTGACAGTAACCTGGGGGGCGCAGCTGATGGGAGCAGCGACTAGACCTGGACAACACCCATCTAAGGTGCCACTACCCGACACCCTGAGAGTGTCTAAAAAACTAGCCCGTCTGATGATGAGTAACTTAAAATACAATACCAGGGCCAGACTACTGAGATATTCCTCGGGGCTAGCCACTCCTGTACCCATGGGAGTACCTCGCCTCATCGACGCAGGCTGGTCCGATGTCGGAGCGGACTGGCCTCAACCGGTGTTGGGACATGGAACAATGCCTAACGCTCCTCCTAGATCGACCACGCCCACCTCAACAGCGACCGGAACAGGATCTGCCCGAAAGACAATAAGGCCAGGGACATCCGAAATAGATCCAGGAACGGTTTATGAAGTTATCATATGACGATGTAACGAGTGTTAAAACCTGACCTAGTGCTGTACAGGTAAAATTGGTGAATTAATAACACAAAGGTACGAATACTAAAACCAAAATGTTACAGGAAGTTCGCTGGGCAATACCTGTTTGGGTAGGTAGGGTTCTGTTGACTAACCTGATCAATAAGGATTCACCAGTCAGGGAAACCTGGGTCGGGTAGGCTGGTCCAACCGTCTCTCTATGGACCCATGGGTTATCTAAATTTCTCTCAAGTCGAGTGTCCCATGCCCGGTAGCCTAGCTCAACACTCTCATTGTTAACGATCTGGCAACGCTTTTAAAGTAGGGAACCATTTGGAACCGATCCTAATGTCGCGAAATTTTAGCATTTAAAAAGATACTCAAAATTCTGTATAAAACCTAAGAGCGCTCAACGGGACCAATGCTCCCAACGAGCGAAGTGAACTTCCTCAAGCAAGTACCATCTACACCTGACCCCTGTGTTGTTGTTACCGCTAGGATCGGGCTGCAGTACAGGAGTCACTTGGGGAACGCCACTGTCTATTCTTTAGCATGCTTACATATATAATCTTCTCAAAGATGAGGGGGCTGCACAAGCAGCAGGAGCCTGCCCACAGGCCTGGTGTCAGTGGTGCCTGACAGGAGGCAGGACGTTGGGGTTACGCGTCACTGACGCTGCGAAGGGCACTGGGGTGGACGCCCGACCATGGCAGTCACTATGCCCCGGGTGGATTGGCTCCTGACAAGCGGTCTCTTCATCACAAAAAAAAATCGACGAAGAGAAAGAAATTTACCTAAAAACTAATATATAAAGCAAACCAATATTTGTGTAACTAAGAGCTCTTCCTCAGGGAATTTTGGGCAAAATATAATAAGAAAGCAGTATAATTAGTAACATTCTCAGGGGAGACGCTCTGTGACAGCACACGAGAGTACCTTATACGTGGCTCGTTTGCTCCTAGTATAGACACGCTGCAGCGGCAGGGATATGTGCAAATCCTGACAAGGCGTGCCATATTTGGGAGCTATAGCGGAGGTCACAAGGAAATGTAGTTACGGGACAACGGCGAATTGGTGACATTCACAGGGTGCTCGGCTCTCTCTCACCATATTGCGACTTCCTCAGACTGGACAAGCCATCCCTGGGGGGGGAGAAGCTGTAGCAAAAACTCACAAGGCGGTGGAGCGAGGTGCTGTCCTTATTAATAGCCCCGTCGTCTTGGTTATGTGTAAATGACCACCGGATCACCGTATGTCTTAGGTCAAGGGATCCTGACTTTAACATAAAAGTCAGGATCCAACGACAACGAGTATCAAGAAGAAAGAAAATAAGGAACAACTGCCCATAATTCAAGACTAAGTTATTTAGACCATTTTTAGACCAGTTTTTAATCAAGACAGAGACAAAACGGCAAGAAGTCAAGTTTCGACCCGGGTAAAAATTAGGAATAACTAAAATTAATAAAGGAAATGAGCGGCTTCAGAGCTGACCGCCGTCGAGAAAAAAAAAAAAAATAAATAAATGAAAATTAGTCTTGACCGCCGTCGTGGCGCTAAAAGTATCCAGGTCTCCGCTCAACAGTTGAGCTGAAGAGGGGGGACATGGACTACTGATTCCCTGATGAACAAGCTACAATAAACTTGGTTGACACCCAGAGCTAATAAGTTTACCCGATCTATTAGAAAGGAGCTAAAAGTTCTAACTCTGTCTTTAGCACTACCTATCCCTGCCCTGCATGCGCATAGTTAGGATAAGCTGGGGGCGGAGTCTTTTCAGGAGTAGTCTTGACTCTCCACAAGAAAAACGGGCATAGACCTGAACAAGAAAACGGGTTTAACCTTGTACTGTACTTCGGTAAAGGCCCGACTTACTAGGTGCTGTCTGGAAGTGAGTGATCTAAGGAGATGCATTTACACATCTCTATAATTTAAAGGGGGTGTAGGCTGCATATTAAAAAAAAAAAAAATATATATGCAGTCTGCTCCCAATTATAACAATGGGAAACTCGGTGCTGCCCATTCTGGTCCTATGAGTGGGAAGGTACCGACAAACCACGTGTAACTAATGAGGACCGGGAATCAGATCAGAAATGAACCTGAATCTGAGACCCGATCCTCTGGTGATAACTAATGAGGAACGAATAATCTCAACCTCCTTTGTACAGTTAGTACTTAATGTCCTTTAATGACATTTATACCTCACGGAATGAAAACGCTACCCCCACCGCTTGTCATGTTGGTTGTTCCCATGTGATGTAGAGTATAGGGTAGACAGTGAGATGTTACTGTTAACATAGGTATAATACCTATTCAGTGAACCGTTTGGAGTTAGTGACGCACCCGTTTGCATTGTCAGAAGGGCGCCACTACCCAATATAAAGTGGAACTCGGTCTTCAAACCCCAGGCTGAATGTAGGGGGTGAACGCCGAGCTACCACCTGTAACTAGCAAAGAGAGAAGGGATTTTGTCGTAACATAATCATTCAATAAGAACAAACTGTGGTTTTAAAGCGGATGCTTCACAAAATGGAGTCAAATATGTTAGAACAGTTGTCACCCTTGAAGGGGGTGTTAACTTGTTTACGAATAAATCCTTGGAGTGTATTGGGTAATTATTCTACCACACTGTACAGAAAGAGTGTTATCAAGAGTATTGACTCTTGTAAAAAAAAAGTGACCTCTTAAGGTAAACCACCAGGGATCCAATTCCTATCATTATTCTTATCTCCCCATGAGGTCGGTTAGGGAATCTGAGCGGGACAGTTTTGCATCACATCTCGGGCACTCATGAAGCCTTAGCAGATGGATGTTCTTGTGACGGCTCAGCCCCGACCTGTGGGCATAGGCTTCCACACATTCATCGCAAAGATATCACTGTCTGAGGTGTTTGGCAATCTCAGGCACTGATAAACGTGGCTTCTGTGTTCAATGGAACGGCGCCTACTAAGGCCTGATCTATGAACGTACGAACTCCCGCAGTGTTCACACATGTATCTCTGCTTGTGACGCTTGGTAATCTTTGTGGTGCTGGTGCCTTTCTAGCTCTTAATAAGGATACCATTCCTTCTTTCACAGTGACACATACAGAATCTTCATCTGGGAATTCATTCAGTGTCTTAGAGACTTCATCTCGGTCTCCTCACAGTAGTATTTTTTCCTCTTCGAGACGACTCTGTACAATAATACTCGCTCTAAAACTTATTCTAACACAATGACACTGACGCAGTCTTGATGTTAGACTAAAACATGGGATGGGTATCTGTGGCCTTCGTCACTACATCTCAAACTTACCATGGGAGTCGCCAACAACTCGTTGGACGGCTCCACCTATGGTGTCGCCTCACGTGGCCGACACGTCAATATTTCCTGTACCCGGTAAGGGGAACTACTCATCAAAGAATTCTGTCACAGCCAATCTAATGCTGGGAAGTCTGGACCAAAATACTTGGTCACCTACTGTCACCTAAACTTACCAGGGTGAACACCCTAGGAAGCGCTTGTTACCTAGGGCACCCCATGTGAATTGTTTCCAATGTAGACATTTACACTAAATGCCCTGTACGTATAACGACTAAACAAAGAATCCTGTTACAGCAAACCTAGTGTTGTACAACTCAGACCGGAATCTCTGGCCACCCATACCTGATTCTCATGTGCAGTGTCAGTCCCCAACAGTTAATAGTATCAAATAATAACAATACGATGCAAATTACCCACACTCCAAAAAGCCTACTTAGATCGGCAATGTCAACAAACCGCTAGTCAGAAAACCCCCTATTATCGCCCAACCACGCGCGAGGTAAAATGCTTGATCATATTAGCCTAAACAATCCGCCCACTAAAACTACATAGCCTGACGCTTTTCAGTGCCAACCGTGTCACATTGCTTCATTTACATCACCCTAACATACCGCAGGACCTGGAAAAGATAATAAGTTTAGTACGCAAGATCCTGACTCTCGGCCCGCGTCCACCATCTTGGAACCAAAAGTAAACACTAGGTGGCCACCCACGCTACCCGTTACTAAAATCACCAGCAAAACACAGTTTCTGGTTCCGGGAGTGACATCAGCTTCCGGAATACAACCACGTGAAGGCGAGCCGAGAACCACCAAGAGGAATTTGGCCAACAATCTCCTTAAATCTACGATTAGTAGCCTACCTAACGTGCCAAGAACTGTAGAAGGGAGGCGGAACTTACCCGATCTCGGAGCGGTGGTTAGGAGGGCGGCTCCACGAGAAGGGCGAAGGCCCGGCAGTAAACGAACTCGCCTAGACAACGGGTCCCGTGGCAACAGTCTATGTTCCTGCGGCTCCTGATGAACATCTGGCCAAAGGCCTCCGGAGAAAAAAAACACTGTCTGGGGTATCCTGGATAAATACATCTTAGTGGACTAGGTGCTGATCGGGAATTGAATCACTGGAATCACAGGGTAGAAATCACTCAAAAAAAAAAAAAATTATTATATACATGAATGAATACCGGTGGTTTACCGCGGGGCCAGCGGTAGGCGGGCGACAAAACGGCCAAGAGCCCGGGCCCAACGACGCACTATCCGTGGGGACGGCGAGTAGCCGTCCTCCAACTCTCTAAAATTGTTCACTGTTATTGTCCCATCCGCCACAGTCTTTACTAAATGGAGTGCTCGTCCGGTGTTCACCGTGGGTACCCCAAACCAATCGTTGCACCTCTTCACCTCCCGGCTGACCTTGGTGATAAGACGATTGACCCATTTTTGCAACGACTCGTCGCTGTCAGTTAGCGGCCACCTTCCAGCGTCAAACCCTGAGGGGGTTGCGATGACGAGGGTGGCCGGTAACGGGTGGGAGTGTAGGTTGTAAAACGCCCTATTTAAAGTTTCAGCATAAAACTTTGCCGCTGCCTCCGACTTGGTAAAAAGAGGGAGATACAAACCGAGCCGCGGGTCCCAGGTGAGGACATCAAGGAGGTTGCACACCACGATAAGAATGTCATCAGGGAAAATGACGTGGTGGGCAAAGGCGTGCCCGGATAGTTCCGCTGTTGTGGCGTTTTCCCAAGGAAAAATCACAACTGTGTGGTCCGAGTCCCCTAACAACAAGTCCGGGTATCCCTCGACTCCCGCCTCTCTGTCCGAGCAGAAGATCGCGACTCTGACCATCGTGGTTGGGTTAAAAGATCAAAGGTTAGATGTGACAAAAAGAATCTACGTCCGCCTCTTGTAAAATAACCACCGGCACTGATTAAAATGACGTCAAAACGAGGCTAATTTGGGAAACCCCTTTTTGATCCAAAAGATCCAAATTTCGAAATCGGCTAGCATGATCAATCCATCGCATAAATTTTTACAAAACCTGTGCTGGACTAAAGCTTGGGTCCCCAACCAACATAATCAAGCGCTAGAATTAATTCATATCGGCTCAAAATGTCAGGTCGAGCCTTCAAATTTGAAAGTTTGATCGAAGCAGAAATTTGCCATCCGGGCGCTCCGCGCCCGAAGGAATCATATCGAGGTCAAACCCTGGAGGGGAACTCCAGTCAAGCGTCCCGCTAAGTACACGTGTACTAAGTATAGCTGGCGGACGCGTGACAGGAATGGTGGTATTTTCTGGTTCCAACTGCTCGGTATTGCTAAACCTGATACAGAGACCTTGTGTTTATTGTAAATAATGTTATTATGATTGAAGTTTGGTTGAAATTTGACACGCATTGTATCATGAAAGTCGTTCGTTCAAAATGTCCGAATTCTCTGTATTGACTTATGTTGTGTTAATTTGTTCTGAAATTGGATTTGATGTACACTTGTTACTCTTAGAAGTTTAAGACAACCCTACACTGTATATATGTTGAGTTCTGTCGACTTGTGTTACAAATTACAAATGTCAGAATCTGTACATGTATGTACTAAGGAAAAACCCAACTCTATCACTTTAAGCACGAGTGTCATAAATCTTCATCCTCTAAAACTGAGTACGCCTGTTTATCAACATGATTATGTCATCATTTACTTATCATACAATGATCATGATTCACTAAAACTTACCTTGTTACCTTATGAACCTGTTGTGAATGTAACTTTGTTTACAATTCTTAAAAGAACTTCTGAATTTATTGACACTGTGCTGAATGTACCACGAGAGTCAAGGCCACCCCACCATGGTTTAACAAATATATCCAATCATCAAAATTGGGAGTTCATTATATTCATTTGGTTTGAGCTATGTCGTCCACCTCCTTAAACTCAAACACCTGACCGCCGTCGAATGTACTAATGGCTTAGTACTTTTAATATATTGTCATGATATATAATCCAACAAGGATCAGGCTTAGCAAGTCTACTTCTAGTCTAAATATCTTGCGCTCCTAGCGCCACCTGTTAACCAGTATAAAAGGTGTTGCAAGGTAGAGAGCGAGTTAGTTAGTGGTTAGCAGTCACTAAAGTTTAGTAGGTTTAGCCAAGGAGTTATACTTGGAGTAAGTACATCAGCTCCGTGTAACAGACTGGAGTTTACCAATACCCATTACCTCGGACATAGGATTGTGATAGAGCTGAATACTAGAATGGTCTAGAAGGTGTTGGAACAACTCGTGTTCTAAATGTGGTTGATTGCTGATAGGAGATGGGAGGTGGACTGATGAAGACTTATACATGGTGGCTTTGACTCGGGATGAGATGTTTACTGAATAAAAACCCTTTCATATTAAGAAGCTCCCTCATCGTTCATTTCTTTTGAACTATTGGGAAGTGAACGGACAAACTTTAAACGCAGTCTGAATTACTCAGACATTCTGGAAAAAACAAATCATGAAGACTTGGATATACACGAACCTTACGCAGTCTTAAATCAAACATCAACAATAGTTCAATATATCGCATGTTGATAATGACTATATCACCTGCAATATCGCATGAACATTAAAGATTAGGCCTATATAGGCTATACACTGAAAAAATCAAGTCTTCTAAACTTGCCATTAACTTGTCTCCTTGTACAAGTTTTGCCTTGTCAAATCGACTGTCATAAAATAGACAGCTTTAGCACCGTCAAAAATTCAACCTGACTGATGGGTCGTCGAAAAGTTGTCAAATAGACGAGTTTGCTGACAGATGATTTGTATTGTTTGGGGCCTATTTGACCCTTATTTAATTAGATAATAACCCCTATTATTACTTACTTGTTTTTTAGAGATGAGATGCTTCATCTTAATTGGTCCATTGAGCTGTATTTAGGAGAAGCATTGTGTTACAGTCATTGGAACTGAACTGCTATTGAGTTGCAAATATTCAAGCAGCCCTGGGTAGTCACAATTATGATTTTACTTCGAAAATGGTGTTTATAAACGAACAATCCATAGTTCAATCAGAATTCTCTTAAAATTACACATAAAATTGAATCTAACATATATTGCCAAAGAAATGTGTACTTTCCTTAATAATTATTTTCATAACATCTTATATTTATCATGCTAAAGTGATAAAACTATGTAAAGTGACTGCCTGTTTCTGTCTTAATTGCAGTGTAGTGCCCCCTATATCTAATTATCAGTACTAGATTTGACAAGTTTTTGACAACTTACTGACAAGTTTATGACAACTATCTGATGATGTGGTTGTCAAAAACTCTTCTTTTTGGTAACAATGCAAAACTTGTCATGAACTTGTCACTTTGACAGTATTTTGACAAGTTTAGCATTGTCCCATTTTTGCAGTGTACTTTTCACACTTTCTGTCATGTTACCAAGCCCTTTGTAACTATAAAACCATTGATAAATGCGGCATTGCCTGTTTTTTCTGCTAACTTTCAAATGTGCAATATTCTAAATAAAGTACATCAATTTTCCATTGTTCACAATATTTATGATTCATACTTTTAATTCCAGAAGTGGCGTCGGCGCCTCCCCCGACTCTCCCCACCTCCATGACCACCACTACCACCACCCCCTCCACAACCACCTCCACCACCCCCTCCTCCACCACCACCCCCTCCACTGACCCCTCACACAACACCTCAGCGCCCTCCACGGCCAACGTCCAAACTACAGAGGAGACCCATGACGTCACCACCCTGCCCGCGCAGCCCACAGATGCCGCCGAGACAAGCACCACTTCCGGGTCAAAGGTCACCAGCGTATCGCCAGCCGCGACCTCAACGCCAGCCCCAAAGGTCGTGACGTCAGCGCCGGTTGTCATGACGTCAGAGCAGAACCTGATGACGACATTGGCAAGTCCTTCAGTGGAGCCGTCTGGTGGAGACGAACCGAACGAGACGACTGGCGCCACTGCATTAACGACGTCATCAGAATACCCAGAATCCAATATAACCGGAGGTAGGACATTGATGATAAGCAAAATTGTTTGGACCTAATGTACAACACGACCACATTGCATGCATAGTGTCCGGTTTCTTCACAAAAACCCATTTGCTAGGATATCACAAGGAAGATTTTAGGCCTAGGGTCTATTTTCCAAAAGGTTGAAGCTAGTGGTGAACTTAAAGATCCTAAAAGGCCCTATCACTCCAATGGATAAAGCTGTCCCACCCATTTGCATTGTTGTAGTCGCAAAACAGCAGTTAACGACTCGACCTGATGCAATGCTATTTTCCATATACTACTTCCATGGTTAGACTACTATGTCCCAATGTTAGCTATATAGGGGCGGACCCAGGAATTTGTAGAGGGGGGTGGGGGGGGCAAAAACATGAATGTACGGGGGAGGGGGCCCCTTTTTAAACATGATTTAACAGGGGAGGGGGGGGGTGGGGGGCAAGGCCCCAGGGCAAGGCCCGTCCGTCCCCCCCCCCCCCCCTGGAGCTACTACATGTACTTATGCCCATCAGGCCTTCGGCAAAGGGCGTCAATGGAGGATTTGGGGTCGGGAGGTAGGGCATTTGTAAATAATTAGTAATAGAGGCAATAAGCCCATCCCACATTGGGTATATCCTAGGGTTGGACAAGGTTTGGACAAAATGACTTTTTAAGCCATCCTTGTTACGAAAAGTTGGGGTTACTGAAATAAGCAAGAATTATGTTTTTCTATATCATCAAGTATTGTTTGAACATGATGATTTCTCAATTTTTATCAATTGACAGATTTGCAGGTTTGCCAGCTAATCAAAATGATGTATTTCAGGGCAAAAATTAATAGGGTTGACATTATAGGCTGGGCCTACCAGCTTAAACTTTGGTTCCTATGAGAAAGGCCAAAATAGAAATCGCTACTTTACAAATTTAAGAGCAACCTGTCAAACCAGATTGCTTCAGTTAATTTTGTATTATACAACTGTCTTCGGGGAACAAGAGTGGAGGCAATTTTGAAAATATTTCATAGTAGATCTAAATGTTGGTGTAAACTGGCTGATTGTTGGGGCCTAGGGGAAAACACGACCAACTTTGCCCACAACAGGCTGTTTGTTAAGACATCACAAAAGAACTAGAACCCAGTATGAGAAAATACAATTCATTTCATCTATCATATATGACGGTTTCTTATTTGGTTTGTTGTGGTGAATTATAGAAATTAGTAACTTTTAAAATTCATCTATTTTGTCTATAAGGCCAATCAACATCAATCGCGCGAAATACCAAGGTGCGCCTACTTTGTTGTTCCCTATCTATAACAAAAGCTGGGTCACTGCCAGAATTGCTCCATTGTATAGTGGCGTCAGAGTGGTTCACCACTCGACCTGGTGCAATGCCAATTTTCCCTATACTACTTTCATAGTTGTGCTGCCCCAGGCAAGCAGCAACGTAACAAGAACGTTCTGCGACTGTTCTTTTTTAATTGGTCTGAGACCTGGCCAATTTTCACGTAACAATAACGTTATTTTAGGTAAGGTTTAGACTTACTGAAAAAGAACATTATAATAACATTCTATTTTGGTAAAGTTGAGACCGAACTAATAAAGAATGTTATAATAATGTTATTGTGATGTGAAAAAACGTTACAAGAACATCACAAGAACGTTCTAGTGTGACGTCGCAACGTTATGTTCTAAAGACGTTTTTGGGTGCCCTCAAAAGAACGTAACAAGAACCAAACCAGGTCTTAACAGAACGTTGCTGCAACGTTATTATAACGTCATATTCTTGTTGGGGCAGGTTTTGCCTGACACAATGTCCCAATGTTTGTTACTACTTAGTCCTATCATAATGACAGATTGTGCTAATGGTCAAGGTAGAATCCGGTAGAGGGCACAGTATCTGTCTTCAGTTGATGAGGAAGTATTAGTTGAACCTCCTGTACCGTGCGTCTACTTTATTACCATAACTGGCCATCTTTGAAGGGGGCCATACTGCGGTGGGGGTTGGAAGGGGTCCCGACTCTCTAGATATTCATGTTGACAAAAATGGAAAGGGAGGGGGCGGGGGTGTCTAAATAAGATATCTTTTAAAGATAATGACCAGAATTGCCATATTTGATAAAAGACTTTGGTTATGTTTTACCATGCAATGCTAATATGATAGATACGGATACTCGGTGACGAGTGTATTACACAACAACTCTAAATACATATAACCAACCAAGAAGGGAGTACGAGGGGTGATAACTGCCCGAGTACTCCCTTCAAGGTTGGTTATGGATTCATCATACCTTTTCTGTTAGATCTGAGATCCCAAGGAAGGATGCGCAGCAATCAGTGATGGTGGGACTGTGATGCTGCACATTTTTTCATGATTTTCCATATAACTCTTTAGATATCCATCAAATCCACAAATAGTAAGCAGTAAAATGTAGCTATGAACGGTGTACAGATAATGCATATGTTAGATTTTTTATTTCTTAATTATTTCATTTTTTCATGAATTTTAGAAAAATAAAAAGTTTCTGTATCACACTGCAGTGCGATACAAGGCTGGTTATCACCCAGGTTTGTATCGCCCTGTGTTAAACTCTTAACTACTAAACTTGTATCACCCTATATATAAGGTACAATAACATGATCTAATACACTGTCCCTCTGTTCCAGACGCAGGGCGGACCGAGTCCCCGGTGGAGTCAAAGCGTAAACGGCGTAACGCCGGGGCAGCGGTGGGCATCTCCCTGACCGTGCTGCTCCTGGCGGCCGCCGGCGGAGTCTGGATGTACCGGAAGCGGAAGAACCGGAGGAAGTCCAAGTACATCGTGTTCTCCAACCCTAAGTACAGCCGGGAGCACCTGCCGGCCAACGACATCAGCCTGGACAGCCCGCTCACCAGCGGCAGCAGCATCTTGGCATGACGACCAGAATCGCGGGTCTGAGGTCTGAACAACCTCTTAGAGGTCAACTTCTTCAAGGTCAACCTCTTAAAGGTCGCGTGTTGGGTGTGACGTCATGTGAATGGTAATGACGTCACCGTTTCGCGCGTATGTCGTCAGAAGGTGATCTACAGTTTGGGGGAAAGAGGACGTTGTTTTAATGTGTGCATTGTGTATGTTTCACTTTGTATAGATCAGAAGGAGGATGGAAAGATGAGAATGGTAACGTCATGGTTGCCATGGTGTGGAGAAAAATTGATGTGATTTTATGAATAAGGTTTGAGGGTGTGATTTGCAGGATAATATGATGAAATTTAGTGCACATTTCACATATAGGGCTATATATGGTAACTAGAATCATGTTTTCTTCTTTATGTGATAAAGTTATGGGGGAATAAAAAAATATATTATACTCTATAGCCTGCATAAATTTATGTGGATGTTGGATATCGAGACGTAGAAATTGGTCTACCACTTTAGGGCATATAGCATTCGTGGAAATATCCCTATATATCACTATTCAAATAATGTTGAACTGTCCAAATTGATTCTACATTGTTTTAGTTAGTACTTCCATTCCAGGTTTAATGTTGATGATCTATGTCAATGTAAACAAGACAAGTACCACACATACACTGCACATCGAACAGACAAAAGGAACATTGAGATATATGTCCTTGACAGAACACAATGACAAAGAACCATGACCTTGACCGGAGTGTCCGTCACACGTCAGTGCACCCGCACTAAGGACAGCAGACCCGCGAGTATAATGTATAAACTCTGATGTTATATTTATGTTATACAAATATCTTTTTAATTTAGGCATATATCATTTAAGAAATCATATGTTTATCTACTTTTCTTTAGCTTCAGGACATACTTGAGTTCGCAAGAAAGTATATTAGCTATAGAGTAAACCTATTCTTTGATATCCCGTTTGTAGCACTTTGTAAGATTATTGATCAATAATTTAGATAATATATAATAATGTTATCTTGCTTCTAGGATTGCAAGCGGTCAAGGATCTGTTCGTAAAATACTAATTTTGTGACGATTATCCGTCCATACAGACACAATGCGAACATATGTGTTAGCTCAGTACCAAACCACCCGGCCTCAGTCAATGGAGAAATGCTTTAAGACAGTTAAAGTCCCCAAAAAAGCTTAACTTTCAAGCTTATAGGCAACTTTAAATTTTAAGACTTTTGATATACTTCATTTCAAATTGCGTAAGTTGTCGTATGGCATTATTACATATATCTAGAGAAGTAATTATATCTAGAGAAGTAATTTTCGATTTTAGAATGTGTTTTAACTTAATAGACTCACAGTAGCCAATCGCTTTGGAAGATCCGATAATTTCCCCATGTATTTTATGGTTTTCTTTTGTGTAAGCCATTGACATAATTATACGGTAATAAAACAAAAGAATTGACGGTAGATCTGATAATTATTGAACAAGTTCTGAATATAATTATCATTGACAACTTGGTTGTTATGTGTTATTGATGGATCAAAATACTGTATACCACATCGTCTGATCATCAGAGTAGGATGGGTATTCCTGGAATTTTCTTTGAATTGGAATTAAACATCCTATAGATAGCATGTCTTATATTCCCATATAGTATCTCTTTAATTAAATATGCATATATATATATCAGTTTATGTAACCTAAACTCTCATATCGGATTGCTGGGCCATGTATGATATCGAGAACATCTTTATGTGAAATCTGTATTTAATACATTAATTTGTTCAAAACATGATTAGAAGATTATTGTTAATCACAAGGTTACCTATAATGTTGTGTTTGTTTGTAATAGAACTGTTAATTGGACACCTTGTAACCAGTAGGCCTACACATGCACTCTGTTTTATTTGACAAATATGCGAAAAACGTAGTTTGCAGATTCCTTGCGCAAATAAGATAATCATGATGAAAATGTGCTTTGAGCAATCATGGTTTGAAATGCTTTGTTCATTAATTTGTCTCAATTTAAGGATTATATGTACCCTTTGCATAACCTGCTCAATTATTTAAATAGTTTAGGGTTCGATTTTCCACGATAACCTTAATTATTATTATTACTGTGAGTTACAGTTTGCTTAGAATTATACGGAGTACCTGCGTACATCTGCACCGAATGCTTGCCATTAATATTGGTTATACTGTAAATACTATTCTCGTGTATCCCTAGGCCTTGGATCTCAACTCTATTGCAACTCTATTGCAGGATCTAGGAGAATACCAAAGCGCCATTATCAATTTTAGTTAAATATCAATCTATATTCTATAGAGAGGTTGTCTGAATTGTCCCAGACCCTTGTACCCAGACCCTGGTACCAGCCCCCATAATTGCCCTGTACCGGAAGCTGCATGATGGCCTGACATCCGGTTGAGTTATCAAAGACCCTCCAGTCCTCTCATTGTATAAGCCTGACCCATGCTTGTGGAGTTTTCTATGAGAAGAAATTCTGTGTTGGCTTTTCTTTCATCATAATATCATTATACTTTGAATATATTACCATTTATTGAAAAAAAAAGGTTTAATGGGATCCATAATGTATATATATATATATATATATATATATATATATATATATATATCATACCTCTAATTTGATTTGAATAGGTAAATATCAAGTACACGTTATTCAAAGCAATGGCAAAATTGATATGCGTGGAAAATTGTCAAGTTCCTTGTTCTGCGGCCAACGGGATATAGGTAGTGCTTCATGGATCTCCAGTCTAGTGTTGAAATCGTCCACCCCCTTCCCTGTTTCTACAAGCTGAAAACTTTAAAATGATGCTGGAAATCTCTTCATGCGACAGAGAGATAATCATGGGGTCTAGTTCAAATACGACGGAAATTGATTGTCAAATGTATCATCGGTAGATCTATTGGTATTGTAGTTCGATATGGTATTTCGTTGGGCTGAGCCATATTGAAGCAAACATTTTCAAATTTTCAAAATTATCAGATTATGTCAACATAATTCGCTAAATAAGAATGCTTGCAAGTGACAACCAATGCATAGTTAAGTAGCGTGCGCTCATGTAAAGAATGATAATTGTATACATATCAACCTGATTGTCAGTTGTATACTTAATATAGGGATTTCAGTTTTGTAAATATATGGCGAATTTAATTGTTGTTATGTTATTGATCAAAGTATCACCCCAGAGTGATCTGAATTCTGTACAGTGACATTCTGTTTAATTTATTGGTTACTTGTCATTGTTGCGTTTGACGTTGATAATTTTGTGTTTCCTTCTATGTGATGTAGAATCTTTTTTAAATAATTGATTTCAAGCCGAATAATACGTGTAGAATACATGGGTAACTATGATAGTAGGCTTGGTGATATATGTGATTTCAATTTGATGTCATCAGCGCATTTATAACAGTTTTATTGTAGCTATTGCAGAAATTATCTGCGAGTACTGCGAAGAACAAGGGGAATGTGCTTCACAGATAAATGTTGAAACATAAGACTGTTAATGTGCTGTTCATTAATTAAAAGACCTGTGCCCAGAGGTAATCCCTATCTATAATAGGGTCTGGCTAATTAGAAAGGACAGTATTTCGCATACCATGATATGTCTATGGAAGCTATATTGTCAGCAAGTCCTGCAAATGGTAGATATTTTTAATAATGATAATTTTGAACAGATTTAAAAATGCACAAAAATGTCTATAGATAATAGGCCTATAGATATACTGTAAGACTGACAGCTTGGACAAATAACATGGTATGACATTTAATAGTCCTGTCCACCAAAGTATGAAGAACTAACAGATTGTGACATATTGTACCATATTCTATGATGAAATGATGATCGGCTTTTCATTGCCAGTGTGTATACATTCTAATGAGTCTAATAAAGATTCTTGTATTTAAATATGTGTCAGAGTTGTTTGATTTAAATTGACGTGAATATTTCAAACTACCAAGTGATTCCTCTGGTCTACAGATACAAATACAGGAGTTCAGATTTGAGAGGGGGTGGGGGTGGGGGTCCTCATAATTAAGACGACGTGAATTTGTGCACACACGACACAGTTTTCTCTTTAGCAAGTTCAAATCCCCATCAAAGGGGAGGGGGCATCATCACTCCCTAGATCTCTCCCTTGGAAAAGTAAACCTACCGTATCCTTAACCTCAGCTTTTCAAAAGATGTATTCCAAACAAGCATTATGAGTACACTATTGTGCCTCTACCAAGCAAGACGGAAAAAACAAAGAATACTTAGCATCCATCTTTTCATTGATTGTGCACTTGAACTATAAGACAGCCAATAGTCCGTATGACTAGTCCACTCAACTCTATACAACCAGCGCTCCTATAGCCTTTCACCCGACCGTCTGCTCACTCTGTCAACGATAACCAGAGTTCGCAGAGCCACTAACTTAAAGAGGATGCTAGCTATCCACTTATGTATCTCTCTAGTGCAGGCAGCCCTCATGCCCCTTTTAATCCTAAGTAACCTATGACATAGTCCTTCTCACTCTCCGCCCCTAACAGAGAGACATTCTTTGCCCTGATTCTGCTTTCTTCGCAAGTAATAATAAAGTTACCTGTCATTTTTTATTTTAAGTCCATTTAATATTTGTTGCTTATGAGGGGGGATTTATTAATTGTGGTTAAACAGCCTTTAGCCACAGAGGGAAATCCACCAACTGTGATGACTAGCAACAAAGATGGAGTGATGCTGAAATGCTGCAAAATAAACATACATTACACCAACCTCTTAAGTATAGGACCTAATCTAACATATAGGCCCTGTGTCGTAGAATACAGGCCTGATCCAGAGTAGATCTATCTTTATTTTGTCCTTCACTCACATATAGATCCATTAATTAACTCTGCAGGGGTCTTCTATTTTTGTGACGTGTTAAGGGAACAATTGAACCCACCATACGTTTAGAGGACCTAGGGCTTAGATCTATTTCTGTTAATGTTTTAGGAATCTTTTTTCATTTCTATTTTCAGTAAACTCACAATAGAGCCTATAGGCCCTATTAGAAGTAGACGGAAATTACATAAAACGGCAAAACTTTTATCTCGATTACTGTAACATAATTATATAGGCTTAATACCATTCAGATATTCTTGTAGACTAACATTATGGTATATATATATATATATATATATATATATATATATATATATATATAATTATTATTAAGCTGGCCTTCTACTAGTTCTAGATCAAGATCTACGAAGAATTATGAGGGAAGCAATAGGTTATCTTCCTAATAAAGATTTTCTATAGACCTACATGGGGTCCATACTTAGCAATAGTTAGAGAGGGCCCTTATATGCTACTTTAGCAACATAGGCTTATCTACGATATCCTGCGATATGGAACGAGAATTTAGTTATACCAATTCTCCCTACCACGGATAGCCAATTTCTTGACTTTTACCTGCAGGTTAGCCTTTATCAGGGTGCAGGCTGGATCAAGTCATGAGGTTTTTGCATAGACATTTTCACTAATCGTATCACTATTTCTAGATTGACATAAAGAAAACCTAATCATTATTACTTTTAAAACTTGTATTCATATAGATAACATATTTTCAAAGTTGTTTGAACTTTAATTCATTAAAGGTGGAAATATGACAATTTTTCAATAGTTTTTCCAGTGGATTTGTCGACAAAATTAGTCAAAATTAGCCTGCAGGTGCTTAAAATACTATAAAAGAGCTATCCGTGGTAGGGTGAATATATATATATATATATATTCACCGTCTAATGAAAACCAAGGAAAAATAGTTTCCAGTTTGAGAACTAAAGAGAATGTTCTCATGTACATTTATATTAGTGAGTCAAAG
This sequence comes from Lepidonotus clava, assembly GCA_936440205.1. Lineage (NCBI taxonomy): Eukaryota > Metazoa > Annelida > Polychaeta > Phyllodocida > Polynoidae > Lepidonotus > Lepidonotus clava. Next base: position 34,112,388 of record OW387144.1, on the reverse strand, counting down.
TACATTTACCTTCTTTATTCAGAATGCCAATTCAAAGTCATAAGGATTTTCAGATGGGCCAAAAATAAGACCTTTATTATACGTTGTTTTATAATAGCCTTATAAATGGGAAAACCAATAATATAAGACCTTATAAGACCTGCGTGGGCACCCTGTATTAGGGAGATGATTGAATCTGAAACATCACAAAATGATAGAATATATGGTAGGTTATTTCCTCCGTGATCACAATAAGATAATCTTAAAGGGAGCCAAAACCAATAAGTCATTATAATTGACAAAAATGTCAAAACTGAGATAAGTATAGAAATACGTTAGATGAGTCCAGTTAAGGTCAGTGGTAAAGTATTAACCTTGAAAACTAGCTCAAACTGATGTAGAATGCCACTAGAGATGGGAATATTTGCATTTGTTTGTAAACAAACCCTATTTTTGCGGATCCACATTAATTTGTTTGAGCAAGAAAAATGTGTTTTTGATGATTTATTACCATATTTCATGGTTTAGATTTTAACATAGGCCAGGAATACGCTCAAGAAATGGATTTCCATGATTATTTGAATTTGGAAAATTTCATTGAATTTATTGGTTTTGGCTCCCTTTAATCTGAAATAACTGTTCCCGGGCAACAGTTCAATCCATTTGGTAGGTTCAGCGGGGCTTCTAGAGTCGAGCGGGAAAGGGCTAACGTGCTGCCCCCTGGTAGTCGGTGAAAGAAGCATTATTTTCATTTCTTCTCGACACTAGATGGCGCCAGGGGAAATGTCTCCACTGAGCGATAAAATGAGGAGATTCAATGTAAACAATGTGCTTTTCAGAGATGTTTGAAACAGCCGACCACTGTTGAACTTCTCCCAAATTACATCATGTCAACTGACGGCAAACAGGAAAGTGATTCCGAGGAACAGGAGGACTTCTTCCAACCTGATCTTTTCATCGATAGGAGGTAAGATCACCAGAACACTACTCAGCAGTGAGCACTCAGTTTGACTCACTCAAGTCTCAACTATAGTATAGTGAATAGTCTCAACCACTGCCATTGAAACCCCTTCCCCTGCCCGCCCTGCCCCCTGCCTTGAGTCCCTCCCCCCTGCCTGGATGATGGATCCATGTCCCCTGCCTGGACTCTTCAGCCCCTTCCCCTGCCCCCTGCCTGGAGTTCCTCCCCCCTGCCTGAATGATGGATCCATGTCCCCTGCCTGGACTCTACGGCCCCTTCCCCTGCCCCCTTCCTGGAACCTCCCCCCCCCCCTGCCTGAATGATGGATGCATGTCCCCTGCCTGGACTCTTCAGCCCCTTCCCCTGCCCCCTGCCTGGAACCTCCCCCCCCCCCCCCTGCCTGAATGATGGATGCATGTCCCCTGCCTGGACTCTGCAGCCCCTTCCCCTGCCTGGAGTCCCTCCCCCCTACCTGGATGATGGATCCATGTCCCCTGCCTGGACTCTGCAGCCTCTTCCCCTGCCCCCTGCCTGGAGTCCCTCTCCCCTGCCTTGACTCTGCAGCCCCTTCCCCTGCCCCCTGCCTGGAGTCCCTTCCCCTGCCTAGATGATGGATCCATGTCCCCTGCCTTTCCTCTGGAGCCCCTCCCCTGCCTGGCACCTCCCCCTGTCTGGATTCATATTCCCTGCCTGGACTCTGCAGCCCATTCCCCTGCCCCCTGCCTGGAGTCCCTCCCCCCCTGCCTGGATGATGAATCCATGTCCCCTGCCTGGACTTTGCAGCCCCTTCCCCTGCCCCCTGCCTGAAGTCCCTCACCCTGCTTGGATGATGGATCCATGTCCCCTGCCTGGACTCTGCAGCCCCTCCCCCTGCCCCCTGCCTGGAGTCCCAACCCCCCTGCCTGGATCCATGTTCCCTGCCTAGACTCTTCAGCCCCTTCCCCTGCCACCTGCCTGGAGTCCCTCCCCCCTGCCTGGATGATGGATCCATGTCCCCTGCCTGGACTGCAGCCCCTTCCCCTGCCCGCCCCTTCCCCTGCCTGGAGTCCCTGCCCCCTGCCTGGATGATGGATCCATGTCCCCTGCCTGGACTCTGCAGCACTTTCCCCTGCCCGCCCTGCCCCCTGCCTGGATGATGGATCCATATCCCCTGCCTAGACTGCAGCCCCTTCCCCTGCCCCCCCTGTCCCCTGCCTGGACTCCCTCCCCCCTGCCTGGATGATGGATCCATGTCCCCTGCCTGGACTCTGCAGCACTTTCCCCTGCCCGCCCTGCCCCCTGCCTGGATGATGGATCCATGTCCCCTGCCTAGACTGCAGCCCCTTCCCCTGCCCCCTGCCTGGACTCCCTCCCCCCTGCCTGGATGATGGATCCATGTCCCCTGCCTGGACTCTGCAGCTCCTTCACCTGCCCGCCCTGCCCCCTGCCTCTAGCCCCTCCCCCTACATGCGACCCTTCCTATGCCTCCAGCCCCTACCCTCTTTCCTTGACCCCTTTCCCTGTACCTGATGCAGCAACTCCACCATTTACAGTGCCCCTCCTCTCGACTTTTTAGATATGAAAGTCTCTATTTGTATTAAAAAAATACTTCTCATTCTGTTACAGTTACACAGTGAAGGAGATAAATGTAAACGATGTCACGGTATCTATCCAGGCATTACACAGTTCAGCTTCAAGTAAGTAATATCTAACTCCAACCTGCTTCATCATAGTCAAATATTTGTACGTGCGTCCTTTCATTAATTCATGTATTGGTGAATAAAAGGCAAAGAATCATGACTTAAAATTATGATAGCTCTTCCCTGTAAATACACAAGGCTCACGGAATTGTATAATGGTTGGGTGCCCACAGGACACCCAGCTTAAGACTCGCAAGTGTCCTGCATGTAAACTTGTGGGTCCCATTCTCTCAACCTTGTTTATATTGGGGTATGATTTATAGGGTGTCCACAGGACACCCAGAGGGTGCTATTTGGGTGACCTGTGCCCTTAAGGGGGTGGACAGGACACTCAGGAAGCTTCATTTGGTGAGGCCTGATACTTTAATTGTTTCTCATCAACATATTCATTTTAGCCGATTTCGACCTCACGGGACAAATAATATGGCCGGCGTCAAAGGTTTGTGGATGTTTTTTCATTATTAAGGTGCTTTCTTCCATGTCGTATTTGATGTGTTAGGCCCGTAGCCAGCTATTTTGAGAGGGGTGTTCTTAAATTTTGGCATAATATATATATTTTTATTATTTGTTGTTACCATATAAGTCATATTTTAAAGGAGGGTTCGTCCAAGGGGGGGGGGGAACCCCCGAACCCCCCCTGGCTACGGGCCTGTGCGTAGACTTAGCCATAAAATGTGGGCCTCTGTCCTTTTCCACTTGCTGAGTTATAATATAGTTTACCTCATTTCCCTAGTTACTGTCGCTGTACCTTACCAGTTAGATACCCGGTACCTTGTTACCTTAGTTACTCTCGCTGTACTTTAACAGCTTTGTACCATGTACCTAGTTGTTTCCCTAGTTACTGGCGCTTTACCTTACTAGCTATGTACCATGTACCTAGTTGTTTTCCTAGTTACTGGCGCTTTACCTTACTAGTTATGTACCATATACCTAGTTGTTTCCCTAGTTACTGTCGCTGTACCTTACCTGTTATGTACCATGTACCTTGTTGTTTCCCTAGTTACTGGCGCTTTACCTTACTAGTTATGTACCATGTACCTAGTTGTTTTCCTAGTTACTGGCGCTTTACCTTACTAGTTATGTACTATGTACCTAGTTGTTTCCCTAGTTACTGGCACTTTACCTTACTAGTTATGTACCATGTACCTAGTTGTTTCCCTAGTTACTGGCGCTTTACCTTACTAGTTATGTACCATGTACCTAGTTGTTTCCCTAGTTACTGGCGCTTTACCTTACTAGTTATGTACCATATACCTAGTTGTTTCCCTAGTTACTATCGCTGTACCTTACCTGTTATGTACCATGTACCTTGTTGTTTCCCTAGTTACTGCCACTGTACCTTACCTGTTATGTACCATGTACCTTGTTGTTTCCCTAGTTACTGCCACTGTACCTCACCAGTTATTAAGGTGCAGTCATCTGACTGCGCCTTCTTAACCACCACATAAATGTAAGTTGTGACGTTACTTTGGGTGACTTGTGACGTCACTTTTCCCTCTTTGAACCTATATAAAACATTCCTCATAATTATGGTCGTTTTTGTTTTGGTAGGGTAATACTGCTGTAGCCTATAGTGGTTTGAAGGGCCCACCAAAACAAATGGATAGGTTGGTGTTTGAGTTGGTGTCTATTGAAAGGCGGTGGACCATGCCATTGATTGTTTAATTGGTATGCCCCCCTGCCCCCCAGGGGTGGTGGACTGGGATGCCTCTTTTCTCATTGGTCCCTGGTGGTGGTAGTAGTATTAGAAGTAGGAGGGGGAAGAGGTATGATTGACATATATACCACGGTTGGTGGGGAGAACAATAGAACTAGGCCGTGAATATATCGCGTATTCTGCAGTGGAGCGGAACGCCTCCACATAATCTCACGGCGCCACAGCGGTGCCGTGAGGCTATGTAGTCCGTTCATGACCTTCTTACCTCTTACATACTAGTTCGAGTACCTAGCGGACTTGGACATAACTACAGTCTAGCTTGGGGACTTGGATGGATCGTCCGGTCAGGGTGCAGTGGAGGGCCATGTGGAGGCAGGGGCGGATCCAAAGGGGGGGTCCAGGGGGTCCCCTCCTTTTGGTGAACCTCTAATCTAGAGAAAGCGAGGAAAATGTTGCATGTGTGCATGCGAATACATGCATTTTTAGTACTTAGCCTATATATGCTGACCCCCTCCTTTTGGAAACCCTGGATCTGCCTCTGGGAGGGTGGGGGTTGGGGGGGTGGTTGAGGTTATACTGTTTCCGCAATGTCCGTGTACATAGCCTAGTTATTACAGTAAAAACATTATATCAAATATAGACAAAAATAAAAGAAATAGGGAGTTTGAGGGATTAGGCCTTACCGCCGCCTAAGAAAATTAAAAAATCAGAAATATAATATTCCTGTGTAAGAAGAAAAAATGTCATTAACATTAAGAAGAAACCTGTTCTTGTCCTGAAATTTAGACTCTTGTCTCTTGTGAGAATCATTGAATCAAGGAAAGTAGGCATTATATGAACAATAATAAAACAAAAATATCCTTTACCTTATGATCGACCTTCACTGTCTGACCACCCAAGGAGTAATAAAGAACCCATGTGAGAACCACCTTTATATAGTCCCAGGCCGAGGGTGAAATGAACAACCCATAGCTAGCCAATCAGCATACCAATATATTCCAGACAAGCAACACTTTAAGAACCCCAGACCCGTGGTATATGCCAGATATAGCCCTCGTCTGTGTCTGCACTTGATATAATCACTCGGCTACCGCCTCGTGAATATATCGCGTACAGCCACAGACTCGTGCTATATCTACCACATAAGGCACGGCGTCGCAGACGAGCAGTGGGGTGGGGAGAGGGTGTAGTGGACACTGGTGGTGGTTGTGGGGAGGGGGAGTGGGGAGGGAGGGGTAGGTTGCCTAACCTAAGATTGTCAATTTCTGACAGGGATAAGTAATGCAAATGTCCAAATGTACATGATAAAGTCGTAATTGTGGGGAAAAGTACCAAAAAAAAGCAAGAACAAATAGGCAGCCTTCTGGCATTGCTAATGGTATAATGCATTTGAGGTACACAGGACGCTTGGGAGTATATACTGTATGTTCAATTCAAAGTGCCAGATCACAAATGAATATGTATGATCATGAACGATTATGTATAATTAAGAATGGTCATGAATTATTATGAATTTCTAAAACCAGGACTGCACCTCTAGGGAGTAGTTATGCTCTCTAAAATCCGGCTCTACATTCTTGTATACAATGCTCCTTGTTTCCCTTGTTACTGTCACTGTACCTGACCATACCGTGTACCATGTTGTTTCCCTAGTTACAGAGATGCCACTTTTCTGTCTAAATATGGATTTCCATATTTTGTTTGCTTTAAAAACAAACTTTCAATTGTCACTAATCTTCATCAGAATATGATTATTCTGGGCCCAAAGTGGCCATCATGGTGAACTTTGTAAATGTTATGATTGGGACCAGCTCTGAATGGGTTTTGGTTTTGCTGGTGACAGCCTGTTTTGGCCCAGGTCATTGCAGAAGTGGAAAAGCTGGATACAAGTTTTAGTAACATTTGTACATTCGCTTCCTATTCCTATCATAAAACAAAAGAAAATTGCTGTATGGTAGACTAGGAGAACTCTGGGATATGTTCAGGACTGCATCCATATTGAATTTTACTGAATCAAGGAATGTGTGTCGGTTAAATTGAAGAATGGAGAAGAAATATATAAAATGTGGATAGTAACTTATGAAATAAATCTTTATTTACACATTATTGTACAGTTCATTAATATTTTTAACATTATGAATGCCTCAATGCATGCTAGGTATTCAGGTCTAATTAACATAACGAATATATCAATGGCTCAGTGCATGCTGGGTATTCAGGTCTCACTCAACCCTTTTATTTTCATATGGGGTGAAGGGGGTAAAAGGGGTACTGGGCACGGGGTAAAGGGTGTCCGGGTAAAGGGTGTCTGGGTAAAAGATGTAAAAGTTAAATACTTTTAGTCAAATTTTGTCATTTTCAATATGTCAAATGCCAATCTTAACTTGGAAAGTGCCTTTATTCTTGTTCATGATTAGCTAGGTGTCCAGAAAATAGTCAAGAATTTCAAAATTTTAAATTTTCAGGAATTTGTAATCATCTCAAGTAATTCAACTGAAAACCAAAGTTTGTTTGAATGTTTCTATACTTCGTCAGGGCCCAGGCTTTGATTATGATAATGAGGCTGTCCTTAAAAATAATTCTGTTTCCGGTCCAGCGGCCGGGTGAGTCTCAAAGGGCCGGGTGGGGGACTTTTTTTTTCATTTTTCAAAATAATATTTTTTTTTCAAAAGTTTTACTATATGTTCTTACCAACCATAAAAAAAATAATTAAAAAAAAAAAAATCGCGGCCGCCCGACTCGTCTTTATTGACACCACCCGCTGGACCGGAAACAGAATTTTTTTTCAGGACAGCCTGATTAAACTGTTTGCCATGATTGTATTAACAGACTTTTTGAACTTGTTGTATTTGATTTCATGTAAAAAAGAGTATTTGTAAACATATAAAAAGTTTTCTTAAGTATCGTAACTTTAATATTAAAGTATAGACAACATGAGCTGTTTCCTTCCTAAAATACAAAAATGTAGTTTAACTGCTTTCTGTATTTTTTTTTTTTTTTTTTTTTTTTTTTTTTTTATTAAACCGCATTCATTAGAAATGATCTTCCATGTAGGTAGTTTTAGGTATAATTTCATATATCAGAACAAAAAATAGTAATACCATTCTGATTATACCTAATCTAAATCTAGGCTGCATGAGTTTATGCAACCACTGATAGGTATAAGTGTATCAGTGTATACTGGTATTCTTTACATAACAAAAATGAAATTGTAGATATTGAGTGCATGAGATTATGCACTCTTTAAGTAGAAATGATAAGCCATGATATTGGATTTTACCAGAGCATGAGCATGCATGAGATTATGCTGCCACATCTAGCATTTATATACAATACAGGATGCACAAATTCATACTGAGAAAACATCGTTTACAGTGTTCTTAACCATTTTTTGATGGACCTCTTAAATAAACATTTCTCTTCTATAGTTCTTATCTCACAAGGAAGTCTGGACCATAGTTCTGAGCCTATATAATATGGACTCCTACTATACATTGTCAGGTTCGGTATATGTAATGGGAATCTCAACTGAGTAGATGTTCGCGTAACTCGCTCTGTATTTCCCATATGTCCATATTTATTCTTGACAATGAAGATTGTATTCAATATGTGTGATTTCCGTCTAGTTGCTAATAGATCAATTGTTCCCATCTGATGAAGGTCTTTTATACTTATATCTCTTTCATGCTTGAAGAGTCATCCCTGGTGACTGTCGATGTACCTGACCAGTTAGATACTGTGTACCTTATTTCCCTGGTTACTGTCACTCTACCTGATCAGTTATATACCGTATACCTTGTTTCCCTAGTTACTGTCAATACCTGATCAGTTATATACCGTGTACCTTGTTTCCCTAGTTACTGTCACTCTACCTGATCAGTTATATACCGTGTACCTTGTTTCCCTAGTTACTGTCACTACCTGATCAGTTATATATCGTATACCTTTGAACGCTACTGTAAGTTTACGGTTAATTGTAGTTATAGCGAATTGTCTGAGATAATCACTGTCATTAATATTATTCCTAATTGGTGCTAGTCGAGTGGTAAGAGAGTCCACGAGATGGGCGCTCAATCCATAACGTGAACAACGCTTGGTAGTAGGGTAAGTTTATTGGTAGATATGGTGATGCGTACAATTGCCAGTGAAGAGATGATAAGTTCCTAGGTGGTACAATTCCAATCCAGTGTAGAGTAAGCTTTCTCCTCGGAGTCCGCCTAATCTCACACCCAGCCGTAATGCGGTAGTACCCGTGTAAGTCACCAGATGTCCTTGTGGTTTGCGTAGCTATCTAAACCCCTCGAATCTCTCGATCCGTAGTGTCCAAACGTTAATGAATTTCTCTCTGCCCTTACACCGCGTTCTCGCTTCTTATAGCAGTCTGGTATTGATTTTTACCCAAGCATCGACGCCTGTTGGGAGGTGTACCCTGCTGAACATTGCCATCAGGTATATTTACACCTACCAGCGGCACCTGCCATATTTATACTGTGTATTATCATAAGCTAAGTAATTTGGAAGAATTCTTATTATCCCCCTGTATTCAACTGGTGACCTTTACACTATTTCAATTGATATGCGCAAAGTAAATGAGTTAATTTCTACCTTTGTGCACCTTGTTTCCCTAGTTACTTTCGCTCTACCTGATCAGTTATATATTGTGTACCTTGTTTCCCTAGTTACTGTCACTGTACCTGATCAGTTATATACCCAGTACCTCGTTTCCCTAGTTACTGTCACTCTACCTGACCAGTTATATATCGTATACCTTGTTTCCCTAGTTACTGTCACTCTACCTGACCAGTTATATACTGTGTACCTTATTTCCCTAGTTACTGTCACTCTACCTGATCAGTTATATATCGTATACCTTGTTTCCCTAGTTACTGTCACTCTACCTGACCAGTTATATACTGTGTACCTTGTTTCCCTAGTTACTGTCGCTGTACCTGACCGGCGGTTATGTGAACCTTGACCACCAGAGGGTGCTGGAGCTGGGGTCAGGCGTGGGGCTCGGTGGGTTGGCCGCTGCCCTGATGACGTCACAACCTGAGCTGGTCGTTCTCACCGACAACGAGCGGGAGGTACTCAGCGTGCTTGAGCAGAACATACAGCTGAACTTTCCACATGCCGGGACCCAGGGTTTGTAGATATTTTCAATTAAAATTTGTGCTAATTGCATCCGTAATCCCCTTAACATATTTAGATTCTAGAAATTATTGTAGGCATGCATAACTTCAGGCAAGAGTTTCTCCAAATGACCAGTGAATTTCTTGATCAGGGTTCGCATAGATTTTGAAGAACCTTGAAAATATGGTTGAGCATCAAAGAGTCACGAGATTGGTTTCTATCGCAAAGTAATGTATTTTTAGTCCAGAATGTATTTTTTCACTTGTCAGATGAAATAGGATTTATGAGTAAAAGTTGAGATTAGTTTTTCTAATAAATTAGCTGTTGATATGTTGGGCAATATGGTTTTGGCCGAATTATTAAAAAAATTAAAATAAAATAAAATAAAAAAGAAATCTGCTATTACTAAACTTGCATGGAGGTCAGCACCAAAAGTTCAAGATTTATTTGGAAAGGTGGTAAAAGGTAAATGTTGCCAAGTACTAATATGATTTTTCAGTCAAATATTAACCCTATCTTTGACCCTTCAGCCCGCCCCCGGTGCGCCTACCTGGGCTGGGGGGAGAACGTGGAGGCCTTCCTCCAGGAGCACGGCTCGTTCGACCTGATCATCGGGGCCGATGTGGTGTTCTGGCCCAGCGCTGTGCCGCTCCTGTTCGACACGTCCCGGAGACTCCTGACCCCTGGGGTAAGATACAACAGACATTAAAGCCCCATATCCTCTAAGCGGTTTTGATCAAGTCGGCCGACTGATCAATGCTTAAATCGGTCAATTCTACCCCAATAATCGGCCAATTTTAGCATCGATTCATGTTGGATGTGATGAATGTCAATTCATCAGTATCTAAGTCAGGTGTCAAAGAGTGATGGAATAATAGAGTAAAAGTATATTTTGTGTAGGAGCCCAAAAGCCTGAAAACCCGAAACCTGAAAATTCAAAGACAAATGTAAACCGGATGTGACGTCAGTAAGATCACGTGACTTGAGATGGCCAATCAGAGCCGAGTATAAGGGTATAAAAAGATGGGGTGAGGCCCGGAATAAACAGTTCCTTCTTGATAAACATATATGTACACAAAAAAAAAAAATGCTCACTAGTTTTTCACCATATTTAAGAACAAATAATGACATTATTAATGAAAATTTATATGCTAAAACCTTATGTTTTGTCGACATATTACCCAGAATGCATCCTGATCTAGGCTAACCTGCAGGTATAACTCAACAACTGGGCTATCCGTGGTTGGGAGAATTCAATATGGATAGAGAAACTTATAAGAGCTAGGAGAATAAAAAAATGTCATCTGTTGACTATTTTGTTAACATAGATTTCTGAATTACTATGCAAAGACTTCAACAAATACAAGTTGGCCGATTGAGGGGATTGAAGAGATCAATCATTTGATGAAATGAGAATTTCGCCCAATTGGAATTAACATAGGATGCTAAGGAAAGATATTAATGAATGAAATATTTTGATGGTAGGTCAGAAAAAATGACACTATAGTGACAATTTCACAATCATTTATTCTTTGAGTCTGTGTCCGACAGACACTGACAGCACCGAAGAACTTATTGATAGTATGACGCCTATGTTTTAACATTGAATGGGAATGATTCAGACAGTGAGAGTGACTTAGGCCTAGACATATTATAACTTAAATTTAATATTTTGATGGTAGGTAAGAAAAAATGACACTACAGTGACAATTTCTCAAATCTTTTAATGTTTGGATCATAAATAATTGCTTTAGGCCTGTCGCGCCTAACCCATTTCAACGGTATAATTTCAAATGCTGGAAAAAAAAAAAAAGAACCCACCTTTAACGCCTGGAGTCCTCAATGCGTTTCAATGCGTATATCCTCCACAATTGATGCGTTTAATATCATCCTGGTTTCCTGATTTCAATGAATCGATGCAGGCGTGATGGGGAGAGAACCCGGCGAAGGGTTGACGCCATGTTGACGGTCTGACAGCAGTGACAGTGTCAAGCCTCCTCGTGTCCGATCGATCCATTGTTTCCCCTTCGATACGAACGCATGGACCACGCATAAGTTTTCAATGTGTTGTATGCGTTTAAGGGCGTCAGACTCCAAAATATATATATTGAAAGCATCAGATACCGCCGTAATCCAGGTATCCAGGCGGAGAACGGCGACTCCCCGGGACCAACCAACCATCCCCGCCACCAGCACGGGGCGGTCTGGCCTTGTCACCTGGGGAGGCGAAGAAATTGCAAGAAAATAGCGCGATGCATTTACGCGTTTAGACGCGTTATTTCGCATTATTATTGATTCTGAGACAGTGGGATGCTTATCTATGGATCGAAATCTATCTGTGCATACCAATAAGTAAGGTTAGATCGACTGAGTTCATGGTGAAATAGGTCTGCAAAGTTGATGAATATTCAGAGATTGACCCATATCCCTTCTTCTCGGATCGAAAGCGAGGCTGGTGGGCGTAACTTGACCCAGTTAACACGGCGTCGGGTGACGATCGGATTTCTGGTCTTATTTGCTCAAATATCGATATAAATGATCAAGTTATGGTGTTATAGGATATTAAACATCATGTAGGCTTCATATCAGACAGGAAAACGATCAATTCTATCGGATTCTATATGTTTTCTGAGATGAGTACGGCCATCAGCTGTCACGTGACGAGCGGGACGGCGGGTTTTCGGAGGTTTTGCCAGGTTATGCAGTCACATTTTGCCAATGGCAGGTCTCACTACGACCGTTTTACCGGAAATATCGGTAAATAAGACATGGGTAGCTGGTTCCCGCAATGATAGAAGTATAGAGAAAATTGTATGGGAGTGTGCAAAATCCTATACATTCTAATTTATTGCTTGTCGTCGTACGCGCCAGTCCGAGCGCTGTCCTTTAGAGAATTTCGCCTGATATGCTTTGATTTGCTTTCATACCGCTTTGATCCCTTTGGTTTTGCCATGGCGAAAAAAAAGTATAAAAAAATAGTTTCATTTTTATTTTTCCAACGGAAAACCTTACCCCATGTTTGCTGGTCTTTCAGGGAAAGGGTCGTCTGATGATAAGTTATGTGAGTCGCAGCGACTTCTCCACCCAGCTCATGTTCAGGTGTGCGATTGAGGCCGGCTTCGTCTGGGAGGAGGTCGACATTGGCAGCGACCCTATGTTCTCGGGGATAGTCAAAGAACAGGCAGACTGCAGTCGTAAAGCTAGCTTACTGGTATTTACCACAGGAGAAGACAAGCCATCCTGACATGAACAACATGTTAGGGGATAGTTTTGAATGTTGTATGATGTGTATTGTCTGACTACCGGTGAAAAAAAACCATCCTAACAGGGGCCGTCCATAAATGATGTCATGCACAAGGGGGTGGGTGGGTAGGTGGGTTGAACAGTGTGACACTGATTGAAAGTGGGCCTTCTTTTCATGTTTAGATTGGAGAATTTAGTGTGACAGGGGTCGGATGGGTCCTAAGAATACCCTGAAAAAGTGTGACATCATTATTGGATGGCCCCACACGAACAAAGTGATATAGGCCATAACACACTGGCAGCTAAACTGTCGATGAAGTTACCATTTTTTCCTACTACGTTTTTTTATACTTTTCCTGTAGTACAGGAGTTGCTCTTTCAAAAAAGCCAATGTTCTCAAAAATTCGTCTGCAGATGTGGAAGGAACAGTTGGTTTCCATGGCAACCGTCAACAAAATTAGACTATTCTGAAATTAACCTTCTTTAAGTCATATCTTTCCTGATATGCAAGGTAGAAACACAAGTGAGGTGTCAAATTGACACATTCTATCAGCTCTATCAGATAATGGAATGAAATTGGTTGTCTTGGTTACTTAGTTGCCATGGTAACTGAAAATATACTCTGAATTGACCATAATTCCAGGTTACCTTCTTTTTCAGTTACCATAGCAACCACAAATATCAGTCTTTCAAAGAACAACAAGCTTCACCTGAAGGGTATACATTTCTACTTTATGAAACAGGGCATTGATGTGAGAATATCTGTTTGGAATATAGTGATTAGCTGGTTTCCATGGAAACCGAATGAAAATTCAGCTTTTTTGAGATAAACATCATTTTGGCCATATTTTCCTTGATAAGCAAGGTAGAGACACAATTTTTATCTCAAATCAAGGTATTCATAGAGTTCTATAGTACAAAAGATTGAAATTGGTTGCCTTGGTTACCTGGTTGTCATGGTAACCAAAAATATCATAAAAATTGACCAAGAATACTGTTTTCCTCTTGTATTTGTTACCATAGCAACCATATTTAAAGGTGTTACAAAATGCAACCTATCTTAACTGAAGCAAGTACATCTATACTTATCCAAATGAGGAAGCCTGATAATGGAATGAACAAAGAACATAAGAAAAATCTGGTTTCCATGGAAACCAATCAAAATTATGACATTTTGAAATCAACAGTATTTCTGGCATATCTCTGTCACTATGCGAGATAGAAAGTCAAATGACACCTCAATTTGAAGGGTTTCTAGAGTTCTATTGGACAGTCTATTGAAATTGGTTGTTTTTGATATCCTGTTGCCATGGTAACCACATGTGCTTTTCAAAATTGACCTTAATCTCAATTGTTTTCTATATCTATGTTACCATAGCAACCATAAAATATTACTTAAACAAAGCAAATCCACCTGACCAGAATGTTATACCTCTGACTCATGAAATGAGCTGGCATACTTAATGATCCAGCCCATGGAACATAACAAATAGCAGGTTTCCATAGAAACCAACTGAAAATTGTGTTTTTATAAATTCATGGTATTTTAGTCATATCTCTCTTGATATGCAAGATAGAAATACAATTAGCATCTCAAATCGAAGCATTCTTAGAGATTTATGGGATGGGAGATTGAATTTGGCTAATTTGTTTACCTGGTTGCCATGGTTACCAAAAACATCCACAAAATTGAGCATAAATGCTGGCTTCTCTTTCATTTGTGGTTGCCATAGAAACAATATTTAAAGGTGAAACAAAGCACAGTTTACCTTATATGAAGCTTAAACAATTGTTCTTTATGAAACGAGGTACTCTGTTGAAACAGTGGACATAGAACATAGTACACAGCCTGTTTCTATGGAAACTAAGCAAAATCATGCCTTCTTTTAAAATGACACTATTTTAGCCATATCTCCTTTATTATGCGAGATAGAAAGACAAATGACACCTCTATTTGAAGGGTTTCTAGAGTTCTATAGAATGGTTAATTACAATTGGTAGTTTTTGTTTCTTGGTAACCATGGTAACCAAATGATATATTCAAATTGACTGTAAGTTCAATTACTTTTTCTGTTCCTGTTACCATAGCAACCAGAAAATATAGTTATGAAAAAACACCACCTACCTCATATACATGATATATGTCTCCATTACATGAAATGAAATCCCCGGATAAAAGATTGGGCACAAAACATGGAGAAAAGTTGGTTTCTATGGAAACCGATTGAAAATGAATTGACCTTGACATTCACGTTGCTTTGGCCATATCTTTCTGGATATGCAAGGTAGAAATACAATTAACATCTCAAATCGAAGCCTTCTTAGAGATCTACGGGATGGGAGATTGAATTTGGATACCTTGTTTATCTGGTTGCCATGGTAACCCAAAAACCTCTTGAAATTTGACCAAAATTGACCAAAATTTCTCATTTCCTTCCATTTTTGTTACCATAGCAACCATATTTAAAGTTGGACCAAACTAGAGCTTGCCTGATTATAAAGTGTAGATACATATAATCAAATGAGGTAAAAATGTGATTTTCTATGGCTTTAAGTATGGTTGCTATGGTAACAATATATGAAGAGAAATCCAAAATATGGTAGATTTTGAAGATGTTTTTGGTAACCATGGCAACCAGGTAAACAAATTAACAAAATTCAATCTCCCATCCCATAGATCTCTAAGAATGCTTCGATTTGAGATGCTAATTGTATTTCTATCTTGCATATTAAGAGAGATATGACTAAAATAACATGAATTTCAAAAAAACACAATTTTCAGTTGGTTTCTATGGAAACCTGCTATTTGTTATGTTCCATGGGCTGGATCATTAAGTATGCCAGCTCATTTCACGAGTCAGAGGTATAACATTCTGGTCAGGTGGATTTGCTTTGTTTAAGTAATATTTTATGGTTGCTATGGTAACATAGATATTGAATACAATTGAGATTATGGTCAATTTTGAAAAGATTATATGGTTACCATGGCAACAGGTTAACAAAAACAACCAATTTCAATAGACTGTCCAACAGAACTCTAGAAACCCTTCAAATTGAGGTGTCATTTGACATTCTATCTTGCATAGTGACAGAGATATGCCAGAAATACTGTTGATTTCAAAATGTCATAATTTTGATTGGTTTCCATGGAAACCAGATTTTTCTTATGTTCTCTGTTCATTCCATAATCAGGCCTCCTCATTTTGATAAGTACAGATGTACTTGCTTCAGATAAGATAGGTTGCATTTTGTAATACCTTTAAATATGGTTGCTATGGTAACAAATACAAGAGGAAAACAGTATTCTTGGTATATTTTTATGATATTTTTGGTTACCATGGCAACCAGGTAACCAAGGCAACCAATTTCAATCTTTTGTACTATAGAACTCTATGAATGCCTTGATTTGAGAAAAGAATTGTGCCTCTACCTTGCTTATCAAGGAAAATATGGCCAAAAAGATGTTTATCTCAAAAAAGCAGAAATTTCATTTGGTTTCCATGGAAACCAGCTAATCACTATATTCCAAATAGATATTCTCACATCAATGCCCTGTTTCATAAAGTAGAAATGTATATCCTTCAGGTGAAGCTTGTTGTTCTTTGAAAGACTGATATTTGTGGTTGCTATGGTAACTGAAAAAGAAGGTAACCTGGAATTATGGTCAATTCAGAGTATATTTTCAGTTACCATGGCAACTAAGTAACCAAGACAACCAATTTCATTCCATTATCTGATAGAGCTGATAGAATGTGTCAATTTGACACCTCACTTGTGTTTCTACCTTGCATATCAGGAAAGATATGACTTAAAGAAGGTTAATTTCAGAATAGTCTAATTTTGTTGACGGTTGCCATGGAAACCAACTGTTCCTTCCACATCTGCAGACGAATTTTTGAGAACATTGGCTTTTTTGAAAGAGCAACTCCTGTACTACAGGAAAAGCATTAAAAAACGTAGTAGGAAAAAATGGTAACTTCTTTGGATTTTTAGGCCTCTTAGGTTCAGGCGTGTTGTGGTCTAATAGGGGATAGTTGAAAATGTTTGGTTTGGTCAGGGGATAGGTAGACGTAGGAAACAACCCCATGTTCCCGGGGATGGTCTGGAAACAGCTGGACTGTTGCCATAAAACTAGTTTATTTGTATTTGGATGGAAACTGATCGTCCTGACGTACACATGATGTGTTAGTTATGAATTTTTAACAAGGTACACGGTATCACATTCATCAGTATCAAATGATGATTGCTTATGATGCAGTAGGTTCAGTAATCATATCACGTATTTTCTTAGTTTCTAATAACCCGGTCCTCCTGAGCATAATTATTGTATTTTAATTGAAACGATGAATAACGTGAAAAAATTGCCGAGTGGACCTTAAACTCCAACACATGATCTTTATATGTGCCTACCAAAAGACCAGGGGTCACCCTGAAAATGATATTTGAGTTAAATAAATCGACCATATAATCTAATATTTTGGTGGAATTGTCTTTTCATTTCGTTTTTCCAACAAGCTGTCAGGATGAACTTATAGGTCGTCGCGTTTATTAGTTGATAAATGTGGTGTGACCACAGTCCTTCACACAACTTTACTTTGTATTCTTTTATCAAATACAAATAAATGCATATCTAATATATAAACTGAAGAAATGTCTGATTATCGTGTAAATGACGGATTGTGCTCTGACAGACCTAAAAGCCAGTGGCCGACCTTTATTTGCTATCATACCCAAAAGTCACATCTACTGAATCTTTCTCTTCCGACGAATTCATAGGATGATATGCAAAATGACCACATGAGAAAATTAATGTTTCCAGTGAAAAGGAAAAGCACCGTCTGAAATACATGAATTAAGATGTTTTCGAATGGACTGATACCTGAGGCACGATTCTCTGTCTGCAGGGCAAGAAAGGACTGAAAAACTTGAAATATCTGGTCCTTCTACCTGTCTTAAAAACGTAGCACTGTTAATAACGTTATTATAAAAATAAAAGTGGTATATTTAGATTCAGTATATGTTTTTTCTATCATTCAATACCAAAAGTGTTTGTCAGGCACAAGTATTTTAATATAGAAATGGGAGTAGAATCTGACAAAGATGGCACAAGTTTTCAAAATATGAGCATCCTCCCATATGACATTGCTAATGAAAATAATAATTAATGGGAACAAAGGGGAAAATCTATAAAATACATTCAGATGATAAATGGCCACAAATGACATGCAAAATATGTTTAGAAAATTAAAAAAGTCATCAATCATGTACTCCCCCACCAGTAAACTTATGTGATTGATATGAAAAAACGTACTACAAATCTTTGGAAAGTAGAACTCAAAGTAGAACTGAAAAACAAAACCAGCCCTTTCTTGCCCTGCAGACCTATAACTACTTAAGGTTAAGGCTATCTGTGGAAGCTGATGAAATAGTGTAGTGTCTTGGTTGGTTATTGGTTGTTTTACACCCTAATTAACTGCCAGTGTCATATCAAACGTGGTGACGGTCAAATCTGTAAGAAGGTACAAACCATACCCCTACACTTTTACCGACGCAGGTGTTCTTTAATGTGCAGGATCCCAGAGGGCCCTACAAAAGCGTCTTAGTACCTCTAATGTAATTTACAATCTCTCTTCTATGTATTTAGTTTGACATGGAGAATATAATTACTCAGTAAAATGTCCATCAATCTGGATAAATTGCTTATAGCTACAGTAGTGTAGTAAAATGATAAATCAAATCAGTTCTAAAAAATATAAAAAATAAAATATATTAAGACAGTGCCATCTATAATTTTCGGGTTCATGATACAAAGTATTCAAAATTGGTTTAGTTAAAAAATATATTTATCCAGTTTCACGTCAGATTCTCTTTAAATCATATGTGCTCCTTTTTCTATAGAACTTAACTCAAACACGAAAATCATGTGCAGAATATTTTTATTCTCATAGAATGTGTAAGGTTTATTGCATCAACACTTAACAAATGCAATTTTCCTATATTTGCATACAGGCAAACCGTCCTTTGAAAGTAAGAGACATGTGCTTCCTTGTTAGTCAAGGTGCCATAAGTGTTTATTTAAGGGATGTAAGTCGGGGGTAGATGAATTAATGTGAAAAAGCTTATCAACACTGACCACTTGTATACACTTTGGCAAAATATCAGATTACTTTATCAACATTTTCCAAAGGTCGAGGGTCAGTTTACAGGTGAAATCTGAGATACTATCACTCTTTTTTGTGTGTGGCCAAGATTCTGCAATCATTTAGCAGCTATAATAATCAATCAAGGACAATCTTCAATCTAACCATTCAAAAAATGAAGAAAAATCTCCCCACTGAAAGACCGTACTTTAGTTTTCCTGAGAGGCCGGATTAACATTAGATTCATTTGGATTTATTTTTCAAAAGTATGTACGAACCTCATGTTACGTTTGTACTACTTAAGTACACAATCTTTTAATAAACTTTTCACACAAAAAAGTTGTATGGACACACTTCTGTGTCCTTTGCACACGCATAATTGTCTTTCTTTTTTTTCCCTTCTCATTTTTCAAAGATTCTGTTGTTTAATTCAAGTCACTTTACACAACCCGCTGTGATTAGAAATGTACAACCGCGAAACGGATAATAAGGACTGTTGAATTATTCCTTCAATGGTAATCAAATCATCTGCACATTGGTATTGCTTTATTTTCCACCGACAGAAATGCGTTCCCTATTTGTTAACAATAATTCATGTACATGCGACCTTAAACTTAAGTACAACTATACTCCTACGTTCAAAGAAGGTCGGTAAAAGCAAGCCTTTCAAGTGATACGTAATAGTTGTGCACCGCAAAGACCATTCAAGTCAAACGACATCACAGAAAAGTTCAAGTAATACAGTATTTTTTGCACGTGGTAAGGGTTTCGATTGGCTGCAGAAGACTTTCACTGTGTATCTTAGACTTTGTTTACATCATTGAACAAGTTTGAGGGATGACTGTAACCAGTAAAACAGTGTACAATCAATTCTCCCTACCACAGATAGCATATTTTCTACAATTTACCTGCAGACTAGCCTAGATCAAGATGCATGCTTAATTATAGAAATTTTCAGTATTTATGGCATAATTTGTGGTTTATCATAATGGAAAACAACCAATGACTATTTTGTTATTTCATATCTGTATATATTCAATATTTTCCAAGTTGGTTTGAAAACTCATCATTTCAAATAAATATATGGCAAATATTTGCATGTTTTCTACTTTTTCCTATGTGTTTGTCGACAAAATCTGCCCAAATTAGCCTGCAGGTGCCAGGAACCGTGGTAGGGACAATTAGCTGTCGTAATCTTTTTTCAAGCTTATAACACATCTTTCTCTAATCCCTTTACATGGTTTTAGGTGGGGAGCTGTTTTATATGTTGCAACAATTACCTATGTAACCAAACACTAACTGAAATATATCTCTTATTTTGTTCAAGCATATATACCACAGCTTACTTTGCATGGCTTTGAAAGCTTTGCAAATTACACATATATTATTCAAACTGTTAATTATTTTAAAGTAATGTTGCTGAAAAATTCAGGCCTGACTGCAACGTAATTCATTGTTGTTGTAGTTTTAGTACGTTTTAACTATGATTTCATTCTCTTTCTACAAATCTTAAATCAGACAAACCTCTGAAAACTTGCATCCCTGAATTTCAAAGTAATTAATGCCACGTCTGTTAACTACATTGTATACCCCTTTCAGACTACCCTTGATAAAGTGCTTCAAAGTGGATCACTTGTTGTACTGTGATAGAAACAAACCACATTCTACAATACACACCTGTAGAGCAAGTGTTAGTTTACAAATCCTTGCGCTAGTGTGGCGGGAGTGAAAAGTGTTGATACAGTTTGCTTTGCTTTGCAGTGAAGTCTGAAAGGGGTAATACTAATAAATTATAACATACTCTTTCTTAAACCACTTTTTTATACTGGAAAGCCCACCTGGGTGAAGTTATATCAGGGAACAACAAAGTACATGTAAACCCAAACCCAACATGTTACATTTTCTTATGACTGCTTGCAATGCCCAAAAGATGATAAGCACAACCAGACTGGAGAACGACAAGATGGGTTTAGGCTTATTTTGTGACATCTACAAAATCCATTTACCACAATTAAAAAAAATAAAAAAACAATTCAGTCCTTTGTAATCATCATGTATATAAGTCTGTTTTATACTGCTACCAATGCCGTAAATTCTCCTTGGTTACGCCCGAGATACAAAGTGGGTGTTACGAGTGGAGCAGTGAATTAGCAGGAAAATCAAGCCTCGTATATCCCTGAGGTGAATGTAGTCAAATCTTGGATAACCCAAAGCCACGGATAAGCTTAGCTTCGAATCTGCTTAATATATAAATCACAAGCTTATTTGGCATCAAAGTGAAACAAATAAACCAGTGCGCCAGACATTGTTCGCGTAGTCTGCAGCACAGAGTGCGATAAAGCACATTGTATATTAAAGCGATATCATATGAAAAAGCAAAATAAATTGATCGTATGAACAACCTTTAACATTTGTTTTGTGACATGTGCAGAGGGTGCCCAGGCTTTATCAAAAACAGAGATATAACTTTTCATATGACGCTTTTTTGGATTGAAAATGAGACCTTATTAAGACCTTTTATGTGCAGGGTTCCCACGGACTTGGAAGAATAAAATTCTATGACTTTTCCATGACCACCTTCATTTTCCAGGTTTTCCAGGTTGTGTGGGAACCCTGATGTGAAATGTTGTCAAAAGTCAGACTTCTTTCAATTTAGACATTTTTGAGAGAAACAATTAAAAACGGTTTGCAGCCAATCAAAAATTATAGAAACATTAGGTGATTACCAAATAAACAAAAAACTTTCTAAGTACCTCAAAAGCTATAATAGCCGTATACATGGAAAACCAGTATAAGACCTTTGAGTATCTGTGTGGGCACCCTATGCGCATTATATAATTATTTGTAACCTCGACTTTGCATATCTCTTAACATGTATCATAACATAGCTTAAGATACACCGAAATATAGTGTGTACCATATAACAAGTATTACAAATCTGTTTTTGATACACAGAACAAACTTGTAATAAGTCTGAAAAAAATATCTTGCTGAACAAATGTGCTATTTACAAGTTTCATCAGTATATAACATATTGATGATTAAAGCTTCCATCTAAAGCACCTGCCCATTCAAAATAGCATGTATTTCTCTAACATGCAAGTGCCCAGTTGTGAGCATCAAACACATGAATGTACACAAGTCTAATTCCACCCGTCAAGCTGCGCTTAGCGTAACAATCGATAGGGAAGTCTGAGAGAGCCCTATAAACCCTGCGTGAGTTGACCGCCATTGGGGCACAAGCCGTACGACAAATTACAAATAGTTATAGTGGGTGAGGGGGAGTAGTGTGATAAGGGTTCTTTTTCATGTAGGTCAAACTTTAAAAAATCAGGAAAATGTATTTTATGACCGTAGAAATGTGAAAAAAGTGTGAAATGGCCAGATTATTACCTCCCTGCCCTCATGTCAAAGATACAATTTTGTCTTTCATTCATTGCATTTTGATAAGTGTATTGAATCTGGCTTCACATGGTATTGCTCTTTATGTCCCCTGATAATGGCGGCCCCCATAGCACAACTCACGCACCCCCTACAATGACTATCATACAGTATATGGCAACAGAGTTTGTTTAGTTGGTGCCTCAAATGGCCCCACCTTGAACATAAGGTTCACAAACAAATCACAAAGTCTAAGTACAGAATTGCTTTCAAACGCTAAATTGCTTTCAAACGCTGAGTTTGAACACCTAGCACAAAAGGACACTTGTTCCATAGGAACGTAATAGCTCTAACCACCAGTGACCACAGTCTGTCTCTGCAGATTAAACAATGCAAAACGTTACAAATTATACGTTTCAAATGTGCAAAACAAAACATAGAAAATGCAGTAATGTCAGAAGCACTAAGAACATAAAAAATAAAGTGAAACCCTAGCAATTTAAAGCTTTTGGTCAATGTAACACAATAATACATGGCTGAACTACAGCTTTCAATCTCTTGATCATGGCCACGTATAGTGGTTAGTCCTGACAAGTGGGGAGTAGGTTAAAACCAACATGTCAACTTTTGAGATATAATTTTCCTTCTCTAAGACCTATTCAACATGGTTATCTGATTTAGAAATTCGAGTGTAACTAGGGAACTAGAATAAATATTTGAATATAATTCACATCTTACAAAATTGATCAGAGAAACAGCTTGTAAATACAGAATAATAGTTGCTGCTGATAATCAGGTGCAGTTAATACACAGGATTTAACAGTATTTGAATATTGTATCCAACACTAAGGAGAGTTCAAGATCACAGATTCAGGGTGACCACCCAAATTTCACTTTCAAATTGTCTGTTGGTTCCCTGAGTTTTCCCTGTCCAAAGCAAATTTTTCTTGTGGTATTTTCATTTGTTTCAAATCTAAAAGCACCCTAATGCAGACAAAAAAAGCTGGATAACCCTTCAAGAAAAAAGTAAAATACTTTACATCTTAGGATTTTAAAACACTGGTGAAACATAATTTGATAAAATATCCAAATTCCCTGCGTTTTTCTTGACAGGGAATTTTTGTTGTTGCTAAGTTCCCTGTTTTCCCTGTGCAGTGGTCACCCTGCAGTTTAGTTATAGCTTCGTGGTCCCTACTTCATGTTGTACACATGATCTAGATTATTATAATGTGCAGCCTCATTTACAAAAGATTCATGCCTTTACAGCGCTACTCTTTTGGTATTCAAGTACATTCACTATTTCCTACACAACATGCCAATTGAGTTAATGTTGCAAAATACTGACTTTCATTAAATTATTTAAGATTCTAATTTCATATCTGATGAAAAAGAAAGAAGAATTAGTTTGTCATTTCATAAAGATATTGGTGACAATATTCAAACTCCGCCATACATAGATATATGAAATTGGAGATTTTTAATTTTCACAAATTCTAGAGGGTTTGAAAAGATATCTGCTGTATCATATGGAAAGAGCAGCGTTCACTCAAGTGAATTTGTTGCTGCACTGCAAACAACAAGAACCTCATGTGTTTAATCCTAAGTATAATAGATGGGAGAGGAAACAAGATATCACAAATGATGAAAAACCACCACTTTACCCCTACTTTAACACCTCTCTTTACCTTTTCGTAGTGAAACTATTGGTGAATAAAGGTTAGTTGAACATTGCTTTCACCAAAATGGGCTATTTTCCAACAATATGTTATTTGTGTTAATGAATTTGGCTGTCTTCAGAGTATCACAGCCAGAGTTTGCTGCAGTTGTTCGAGGCACTAAACGTGAACCTGATTCTGTGTTTACGAATGGATTTCACTTAATTTGCTATTTTAGGATAATTAGTTGATAAATTACATACACTTTTCCCCAGCAGAAGCAAGCTTGTTGACCACTCTGCCTTTTATGATGTTCTGCTGTGACTTATCATTCCAATTTCTAAAATGGTATATGTTCATGGCAGTGGGGGAACTCTTACCATTGAAAATGGGAGAGGTATGTTACCCATTTGCAAATTACACTGGCACAACATCTGGAATGAATAACATTAATGATTTGCATATATTAGGAGATAATAGAACTAGGATTGACTAAATAGACTTAATATTTGGCCCAGAGTAGGAAAAGGCTTGACAGCAGTTTCGTTCTCGGTTTGTACATCTTATGATCAAGGCAGTTGATGAGATATTGATAAGTAAGATGATAACAAATGTTGGTCTTTGATCACAAGTTCATGGAAGCCCTTGGTGTCACCAGGCAAAGTTCAGCAATTATTTACATTGAGGTTGTTCCAGCGTCCGCAGCTAGGGATGGGATATTGGACCTCACATAGATGATACCATAGTAGCCAAAACATGGCTTATAATCCAACATTGTATCAAAACTCTACAAAAACTACTTTGAATTGAACTAAGCACTCCTGGGTTACAGGTCAACCAGTTTTTCTGAGCCGGGGATGGACCCTGAGCAGTCCATGTGGCCGTTGATGCGGTGATCCGCCAACATCGAAGCACCGTGGTAACAGAAGAGGGCTGCAACCACCACACACACATGCATGATTTGATGACTCTGAAACTGAAGCACATAAGAAGAGATTAGTTGGGCAGGACAAATATATGTGAGTGAAATAATTCAGTCGTGGATTATGTGTAAAGTGTTGAGGTGATATGAATTTAGAACAAAATTCTCTTGTACATTAAATGTCAAAAAAAGGAAATGACCTAAAAACATTCTCTTTAAGTAGGTTTCCAGTCTTTTGGTTTCTAAGGAGCAAGTTTCAAGAGGAGGTCATTGGGTACCTTTTCTTTTCAAATTACCCATGTCCATGTACAATACAAATCCAAGACACCTAACTTACCCAGATATCGAAAGTGCCTGGCAGAAGCCTCTCGGGGATGCGTAGAGCATAGATTAAAGCACCAAAGATATAGATGAGTGCCATGAGAATAAGCCAGACAAACATGTGAAGTTGTCCTGTCACACCATAGACAAAAGCGTAGTGGACACCTGGTACAACGCCAACCAGGCCGAGAGCCACAAATAGGACTGGAAAAAATATAGAAAAAACTTGTTAGACAAAGATTTCTTTGACAACTTGGTTCACAATTTTCATTACTGTGTTTCCAGTTATTCTTTCAGATTTATAAATGGAATACTGTTCTACTACTTGTGTATCCAGGTGGGAAAAAAAAAAAATATGTTCTTTTGAAAAATCGATATTATCATGATTAAAACGTAATATTTTAAAGAAAATGGCAAGCAGAGGCTTTTGATTATCACAAATATGAAACTACAATATTATCTGACCAAAGAAGAAATTCATGATGCCAACTTTGCAGTTTCAGTGACCTCCTGAAGTGTTTGGCAAAGTAGTACAGAATGTGATAGTCTAATTTCAAATAATCATTAATTATATGAGTCGTTTTCTTTTATGAATTTGAATAATATAAAATATCATTCTCAATTCTCCCTACCACGGATAGCTGATTTACTGTATTTTAAGCACCTGCAGGTTAATTTTTAGACAAAAGTTCTGGAAAAACTATAGAAAATTGACAAATATTTGCTTTACTCTATGCAAAATGAATGCATTTCCAAACCAACTTGAAAAATATCAAATATCTATAAATGGAAATGGAAAATTAGCGAATGCTAGTTTTCCATTATTTTAAACCAAAGTTATGCCATGATTTTTGAAAATTTCCATACTTAAGGCTTGTGACTTGCCTACATATTTCCCAGAATGCACCTTGATTTGGGATAGTCTGCAGGTACACTTCCATAATTCAGCTATCCATGGTTGGGAGAATTGAATGTATTGTATGTTTCATCGGCCAATTTCCCAGTACATACCTGCTCTAAGTGGCCTGTACTTTTTGCCTGCGAACTTGTCGTGAAGCACAGCAATGATACAGACGGTACCGAGTAACCCCATCATGATGGCGTACATAACCTTCGTACCCAGGCTGCAGTAGAAGCCAAAGTGAACCCAAGGTGCCCATGAGGTGACTATTAGAACAATGACACCACAGTAGTCAATTCTGAAAATATAGAAATGAATAACATTGAATCAAAGATTAGGACAGCAAAAAAACCACAGTTATTAAATTGAATGTACAACTAATTCATTTGACTTTAGCACATGCATACATATATAACTTTTATACAACAGAGATGCCTCTCATTAGAGATGAAATTTTGGAAAAATAATCAGGTTTTTCCTACTTTTAATGGTGGAGTTGAAATATCATTTGCAAATTAATAGTAAAAGATTTGAGGCAACAATGATTCACAAGACAACAACTTAATTTTAAGAAAAAAGCTAGACTTTATATGAAGCTGCAGTTATCCAAAATTTTGAATTCTTATAAAAGTAAGAACATCTCAATATAATGTATAAACCTACTTATTTTGTTGTTTGTTCTTTTTTTTTTTGCATGGTGGACCAAAATGTCCTACACTTACTTTGAGAAGAGACGATAGACTGGCTCTGAGTGGCAGAGTACAGTATGGTATATCCCAGAACAACCCATACAGATGACAGCACCCAGGAAGAATATGAGAAAGGTAAATCTCTGGCCAATGTAGACTGACCGACTCAGGTAATAGATGCCGAGCACAAGAAAAAACATCGAACCTACAAGGGAAAAACACAGTGTGAGAAGAATACATTTATCATATAAATATCATTTTGCGATGCCATTTTTTAGATTAATTGGGATGTATTTTTTTCTTTTTGCACAACATAGCCAATTTCATGAGAAAAATGAGTAAACATTGAACGACTTTTACAATGGAAATCTATTACTTTTGTAGCTTTTCAAATGCTTTGACTTAACTATGGCCATACACTATAGATAACTGTAGATATTGAACTAATTCACTGATCAAAGGTTTTTGTAAAAGAAATCTTTTCAAGCTTAATTATGTCAAAACATATTCCGGTCCTCAAAGCAGGGATCGTTCCAACCAAAATCTTTGTTGTGACTCTTTTCTTACACTTCATATAGATTCAAGATGGTTTTAGAAGTTTTCATGTATTTCAGTGCCAGTTCCTCATCCAAAAAATGAAGAAAAATCAAGGTCACATTCATATAGAATTTGAAACATACACAGTCAGGCAAGGAAAACCTGCTTGTCCGGGTGTCCTTGACGACCAGAAAATGGGTATGGACAACAAGAAAAAGAAATTTTGGATGTCCTGACGACCAGAAACTTGGAGGAATTTCCCTTACCTGATCAATTTTTTTTTGAAATCAGGGTGTGGAAATGCTTGCAAATTCCCACAAATAAGCGGATTTTGTCACAGAATGTGCGAATTTTGCCTTAAATATATAAAGTGAAATGCCGAGATCACTAATAAAATACCTCTGTAATTTTGTCCATGCTGACAATATGATTTTCACTCCATAGGATAGGCTCCCAAATACTTCAGTCTCCATTTTACAAATATAAAACGGCAAAAATTCCCTGTTTGCCATCAGGGCCTATTTAACCCTAACTTTGGTGAAAATTGTCTGCCCTGTTCTCAGATTGTTGGCCATTGGCCTACGGGCCAGTGTTAATCGTAAACACTGCAAACCCTGAAAACTCATTGATAATATTTAACTGCTTACCTCCGACATGTGTCCAGATGTTCCAAGTTTCAGTGTGTAAACTGAACATAGATTTGAAGCAAGCGACAAACGAGTTGAGTTGTGGTCGATGGTTGTTAAGGAGAAACTCGTTGTCTGCGAGAAAGGCTGGTAGGAAGGCATGGTGGACCAAGCCTGCTTTCTGCTTGCCTTTATGTGTTGTTTTGTCTTTCAGGCCAGGGTGTCGTCCGTTGCTTATCGCCTTGTGGTCACCCCCTGCGTAGTGGTTGCCCACGCCATTACTGTGATTCTCATTTTTGTCCACAACCTTAAAGTAAAGAAAGGAAGTTGAATATCAGGCACAGAGGGTATTTGGTTCTAAGTTGTTACATAATAGCCATAGGTATGTAAGTCACGGGAGGTCACTGCCATGGAAAACCAAGAAATTTAGAAACATACTTTGTCATTGGAAGGGATATCTCATGTATTACAATATTCATTGAGGAGAATGATTGTATCCAACTATGTATTTGTTCAAAATGCTAAAAAAATACCTTGTGCCACATGGCCGTCACCAAAATATATTGTACAAAAATGATATCGGTAAATATTTATTTGACAGGGATCTCTTCCAGGTTTGTTTCAAGTGAGAAGTTGAGGGAAGGCAGTACTTGTCACAATGTAAGTAGTCGCTTTTATCATTTAATTCACATACTAAGTGAACATGATCGGCAAATGTGATAAAGAATCGTAAAATCCATTATTTTTATGGAATTCATACTTCCGTGAAAATGTCTATCTTACCAACCTAATCCTTTTCTCCTCCCTATCTGTTCTCGTTATTACCTTTGTGTCATTTTCTGACCCCTTCTTCATCCTAACCTAGCCTATATATCCCTTTCTAACATCAAATCTACAAACTTCTCTTTGTAAGAAATAAACATATTCACTAAACTCAGCAAGTCCTACCCGGTAATTCAATTTCTAAGCAGGAAGTTCTTTTCCGACTTGTACAAACCAGACAAAAATAACTATTACATCTTGGCAAAGCTCGTGGATAATATACGCACTTAGGGTTCAAAGGAAGCTTAAACTGGCTCAAGGCCAACTGAAAGGAACAATCGTGAAGAAGATTTCCATTCCAGGGAAAGTATAGAACACTGCTTGCTATCGTTCTGCAGTGTTCCTAAAAGTCCTTCAGTTGAATCAAAAGAAACTCAGTTAACATGTTACCCAAATATCAACCGTCCCACATAGATGTCCCAATACGTATGTACGTTTTACTTTCATTCTGACAAATACAATAAAATTCCCGAAATGTAAATTCAAATTTTCCATGCGGCCATAAATTATATCTCGTTTAATTTATGATTTGGGTAGCAGATTAAGGGGTGAACGTAATCTTATCATCAGATCTCAATTGATTATAATGGATACAACTTGTAATGTTGTCGTTAGATCAAATACTCAAGATAACCTATGAACTGCTTGACACTTGTCTGATAAACTTAAAAGGCCATATTCCACCTATTAAAAGTGCACTGCAGATTTGCCGCAGATACCCAACTGCAAAGGGCGAGTTAAAATTGCAGATATTGGCAGTAGTTTAACCAACATGTTGTTAAAACTGTCCTACTGATTATGTGACAGCAGTTGATTTTGACCCCAGGGGTTGGGGGACATTCTTAAACTTTGAAGGTAACTACCTACTGCCTAACTGCCACCCTGTATTTTTTTTCACTGACCACTCCCATGACCAAGTTGACCGCCCCTTATTTTTGGGGGGACACCGATTACCATCCTCAAAATCAGGGTGTGTCAACACCTAAAAATATACAGAAATAACCAGACTGCTTAGGAAATCTTCGGATAGAATTTCATTAGTTTTTCGGGGGTGAAATAAAGTAGCAATAATGTTTGATTTCAAGTAATTTCCCCTACATTGTTATATGGATGAAGTTCACTGCTCCCCTCTTTTGCCAAAAATAAAGTGGTTGAACAACCCTCAATTTTTATGTGCATAGCCACCCCCCCCCCCCCCCCCCCTACTTTGCCATCCGTTTGATAGTGGGTCCATTTTATAGCCCGAATTGCGTCCCCCCGCCCAGGTGGGTGACACATAAATACTCGTTTTCTGTGTATTTTCTGCACACTTTCGTTTAATTTCCAATGAAGTGTGCTGAACATGAGCGCCGCCGATTTTAGGTGTTCCATTATAGTCACTTTGGAAATGTTACCTGTCGTTCAATAGCAGCAATGCATACCTTCCGTTTGTGGAATACAAGCTTAAATTTATAAATGCACTAGAGCGGTTTCACCTTCCTGTATCTTTACACTAATTTCTTAAGTTTCAGTTGTTGGTATCACTTCTAAATATATAAATCACACAATGTCATTGTGACATACATGCAGTAAAAATGTTAGGGCCGCGCCATGTGCACAGAGCATATAAAACAGTGTAGTACAACGCGCCCATGGATAATTTGTGATTTTAAACGATAATGATGTAGTTCGTTATAATTACTTCTCATTTAAAAGTAGCGATCTTCTTCGGACATAATACTGTACATCTGCATTAACAACTATCGGACTACATACCATTTGAGTTTAAAGTCTTTTCTTATAGTAGCTTAAGAAACAAGTTCGGCTAATAATTTTTGTTGTCCTGTTTGGCTGAATCAGGACATGTCCCGCATAAACATTTCAAGATGGGATGTAGTGCTTTGAGCCTATGTTTTTCCCTAGTGGTCAGATGAATCAAACCAGTGAAGCATGACCAAAAAAGAGGTTTTTATAGGCGTTCTATGGGAATGTTTTGTAGCACCTTAGATATAAAATAGGTCATTAACTTTTTTGGTTGACCGAATGGTGATCCATCCAACGGCCATGTGGCACAAGACACAGGTGTGTCATAAAGCTGTATGTTCTCACTCTCACAGTCGCACCTTCCGTACCGTATTTACAGGGTGCCAACGCTTTTTTCAAAAATCAGTTTAAGACCTTTTTAACACGTATAAGACCTAAGTTTGGCAAATTTAAGACCAATTTGCCACAGGTTAAGAATAATGTGATCGCATGCAGGTTTGATGTAACAACTGTCAGCGAAATGCATCATTTTTACTCATCTTATTATTTCATTTTCATTTCCTAATCAGATCCAATTTAAGACCTTTTTAAGACCTCCTGCAATAAATATACAAGATTTAAGACCCTTTTAAAGCCTTGAATTTGGGAAAGTCGGTTTAAGGATAGACAACACCTCTCAGCGGTGAATTCACGGGAGTCTCTCTAAATAGACATATATTATTCAATGTTTGTAACATAACCATAGGGTTTATGTCATTGAATACATTATTGTTTTAGCTTTCTGTTGATATAATTCATTTTTTAATGTGAAAATGTATGTGTCTGTACCAATACTGAAAAAAGGAAAAACGTATTTTTAACTTTTATTTTTTGAACAAGAATATCTCGCTTACTACTGCATGTAAAGAACTGAAATTTTCACAGGCTATAGATAACATTCATTCAGAGGGAAGCGTGTCTCAGATTTTTTATTTATGTCCTAGTTTTTGTTTAATTAAATGTAGAAAATTAATTTGAAAAAAATCACAAAAAGTTTCCCGTTTTTTGTCATAAAATAAAAACTAAGGCCTAAATAAAAAATCTGAGACACGCTTCCCTCCATACAAATGTTATAAATAAGCTCCCAAAATTTCAAAGCAATCAATTGAGCGATAGCTGAGATAATCATGTTCAAAAAATAAAAGTAAAAAAATCAATTTTTCTTCTGTGATTCATTCAATATTGGTGGGAAAACAATTTAATTTATAAGAAAAGATAGAGAAAAATCCATTCTACCATTTGGTATGAATTAAATTACTCTGCCTTTAATAGACAGAGAGCAATGTTGATTGCTGCAAATTGTCTGCTGAGAGGTGTTGTCTATCCTTAAGACCTTTTAAGACTTGCATGGGCACCCTGTATGTACTATCCGCTGGTTTCCACTCTCTCCACTAGGGGAACTCGGCGTGATAGAGTGCAGGTACAGCCTACTGCTGAGTCAGTCAGATTTTGGCTAACTCAGTCATATGCAGCTTCTCAACCAATCAGATGGCAAAAAATATGGGCTGTTCCTGCGGCCCTTCCCAACGTCTAGAGTAGCAGAGCGGATCAGGAGTGGTGCCACAGACCCCAGCGTATATTTACTAGAATGTACATACCAACATCAATTCTATAAGCCTGCGCAGTTCGGTTTTGCAGGGAAAAAAGTAAACATTCAGCTTTTTTTCCCGATCCATATGAGAACTATTTTGCTGTTACCCAGGATGCTGATTAAGACATAGAGTATAACGCCAGCAACAGATGGAGTGTGAAATGGAAAATGGAAAATGTAGGTAGCCAAGCTGCCGCCTCCCTATAGTATAACATTAATTTATCCATATCAAAGGTTATGGGATTTATGTGAAAATTAGCTTTAATGAATCATAAAGTTAATCCCAGCATTGTTGAATAATTCAAATATGTATACTCGTACCAACGATACGAGTACTGATATGATATCCTTAAGCTTACGTGTCCACTGTGGTTTCTTGTTGTTATCCAGCTAGGCGTATTTAACAGCCCTTTGCCTTACCAGACTGGGCAAACAACAGGCTGCAACAAATATTTGTCAGTCAGGCCAGGCAAAAGAAATATTGTTTCTAGTGGACTGCTTGAATCTTTAATGGACCAGTGGCGGTGCTGGCAGGGGTGTGTCAGCCCCTATGTTTTGGGATATAGGGGCCCTCACACTGACACAGAACTATAAAGGTGTTTTCTTTTCTAATTTTGTTTCATACCTTTCTACACTAAGTGTAATTTTGTGAATGTAATCAACCACTTATACAAACATTTGATTCGTAAATTCAAAGAATCAAGATAGCGAAAAAATTAACTTGATTATAAATAACTGACAATGGTTAGAAATTACAGTTGATCTTCTAGGGGCCAGAAAACCTGTTTTTAAGGGCATTGGGCTCAACCCCTTAGTCGGAAGGACAAGAATTCTTATAATGTCTGTCTTTAGATATCTGTTTTTCTTTTTTCATTTTGGTAGAAATATCCTGTTAAGTACTCAATTCTTTTTGAGACAGAAAATGAGAATGAGCTTTTCAGGCGTCTATGGCACACCTAGTAGGGCGTTTGAATGGGAGTGAAAACAAATTATTTTAAGAGTGGCCTCAGAAAATAGGGCCAGGCCAAGACTCAACAAGTCCGTAGGCGAAATGACACACTGGGCCAACGACAGAAAAGAATCGTATTTTCCCTTCAGAATCAAAATATTTATCCAAAGAGCATATTTCTGTAGGTGCCAGGTACGGCTTTCCCGAATAAATAAACAAATAAACTTTAAAAAGCTTATTATTATGAAAAATTAATTATACTCCCGGTTTTGAAATTGGAGTAATTCCAAGCGCGAAAGTATGGCATGATTGAATATTGGAGAATCCAAAAGTGAAAGTAGTTACATGTACCTTATTTAAAGTACATGTATATCTAACACTAACCGACGATATAATATCATGCAAACTTGGTGGTGATATGGTCTGAATACTGGATAAATGAGAACTTATCCAACCCTAAAGCGGCAGGGACGGGTCAGGATATTTATAGATAAATAATTGCTAGAATTGTGACTTGAAGTTTGACAAGCCTCGGGCATGCGGAACACCAATGAGTGTGCGACTGTGCCTTAAGATAATTGAATTATTACCAAAAAAAATGAAAAAAAAAAAGTTTTTAAGATCACTGTCTACAAAATTGTTAATTTATTATTTGAGGTTATGAATTGGTTCCTCTAACCTAGATTGTGTGGGAACCCTGAGAAGACGTTTTTTGCCGCGATATTGCTCTTTTTCTTTTAACAATTTGTTTCAAATAAAGGTGAATGCATAGGATCGTGCCTAGACGGTAAGTATGCATGGACTGGGCGGATGTATACATGCACAAAGCAGTATTGTTCATACAATTAGGGACAACGACCCACTTTGTGTTAATGTTGTGGAGCGTTGCCAACATGGCCCCTCGCGGGATATTGGTGCTGGTCACAAACAACATGGGCACGGTCTGTTAGTGTTTGGGTGTCCATAGAACATGTATTTCTCCCTGCTAAGAATTTATGTCAAGTCACTGGTGAAAGGATAAGTAATGAACGCTGTCAACATTCAACTAAGGAAAATATCAGTGTTCATGTGTCCTCAACGACCTGAACGTCATGGGTGTGGCGACCAGAAGATTTATATAAATTCTATTCATCCTCACGGTGACTAGATATTCTATGTGAAAATATCAAAACGATTGCCTGCAACTTGTTGCTTTTAGCCTTTTCCGACGTCTGTTTGATAATCATGAATTTAGAAATAGAAGAATTCAGCAAAATAAAGGTTACAGAAATGCCATTGCATAGTGACACAAAGTCCAATATTTGAAGTTAAAACGTCATTTTATCATTGAATGAGATGTCGGACCTGTCCAGTTTCTTTTTGGGGTCCTTTTTGGCATACAATCAATGTCCTTTGTTAAACTGAATGTTATTTTGTGCCTGTATATGCTGGGAGAGTATGAGTGATGGCAAATTGTTCTTGTTCTTTCTGTTTTTACCATGTCAAGTGACTATATTCAAGGTGCAACCTGTGCTCAGATTACAGTGAAAATGTTTAATAGGGCCGCGCCATGAGCCCTGGGCGAATTAAAATTTCAAATGTCACATTAATTTTGAGACCAAAGCGCCCATGGAACATAAGAAATTTTATTTTACATAGAATGTACCAAAAATGGAGCATTATAGTGAAAATATCTTGGTAAATTTGATAGGGAATGCGTCATTGTCGCAGGGCAGGCTAAAGTTTTCTAACATCATTACTTTCATCACTGCAGAAAGAGCACACAATTTCCAGGGTTGTGCACCCAATGTGAGCCTGTATTTTTTGCAGCCTTAATAACAACATTTTAACTATGTACAGGGATCGTATGCAACTTGCAAGTGTATATTATTGTAACAGTATGCATCCGGCTGGCACGGAAAGTAATTTGGTAATTTCAGAAGTTGAGGTCATGCCATGTACCTACGTAACCCCGCACCCCTCTTGACTAGGACTACAGTATGAACCCAGCCGACAGGACACGTCATATCATACACCACCTCACCCCACACCCCTCTGACTACAGTATAAATCCAGCCGACAGGACACGTCATATCATACACCACCTCACCCCACACCCCTCTGACTACAGTATGAACCCAGTCAACAGGACACATCATATCATACACCACCTCACCCCACACCCCTCTGACTACAGTATGAATCCAGTCCACAGGACACGTCATATCATACACCACCTCACCCCACACCCCTCTGACTACAGTATGAACCCAGCCCACAGGACACGTCATATCATACACCACCTCACCCCACACCCCTCTGACTACAGTATGAACCCAGTCAACAGGACACGTCATATCATACACCACCTCACCCCACACCCCTCTGACTACAGTATGAACCCAGCCCACAGGACACGTCATATCATACACCACCTCACCCCACACCCCTCTGACTACAGTATGAACCCAGTCAACAGGACACGTCATATCATACACCACCTCACCCCACACCCCTCTGACTACAGTATGAACCCAGTCAACAGGACACGTCATATCATACACCACCTCACCCCACACCCCTCTGACTACAGTATGAATCCAGTCCACAGGACACGTCATATCATACACCACCTCACCCCACACCCCTCTGACTACAGTATGAATCCAGTCCACAGGACACGTCATATCATACACCACCTCACCCCACACCCCTCTGACTACAGTATGAACCCAGCCCACAGGACACGTCATATCATACACCACCTCACCCCACACCCCTCTGACTACAGTATGAATCCAGCCCACAGGACACGTCATATCATACACCACCTCACCCCACACCCCTCTGACTACAGTATGAACCCAGCACACAGGACACGTCATATCATACACCACCTCACCCCACACCCCTCTGACTACAGTATGAATCCAGCCCACAGGACACGTCATATCATACACCACCTCACCCCACACCCCTCTGACTACAGTATAAACCCAGCCCACAGGACACGTCATATCATACACCACCTCACCCTTCAGCCCTCTGACTACAGTATAAACCCAGCCCACAGGACACGTCATATCATACACCACCTCACTCTTCAGCCCTCTGACTACAGTATGAACCCAGCCCATAGGACACGTCATATCATACACCACCACACCCCACACCCCTCTGACTACAGTATAAACCCAGCCCACAGGACACGTCATATCACACACCACCTCACCCTTCAGCCCTCTGACTACAGTATGAACCCAGCCCACAGGACACATCATATCATACACCACCTCACCCCACACCCCTCTGACTACAGTATAAACCCAGCCCACAGGACACGTCATATCACACACCACCTCACCCCACACCCCTCTGACTACAGTATGAACCCAGTCAACAGGACACGTCATATCATACACCACCTCACCCCACACCCCTCTGACTACAGTATGAACCCAGCCCACAGGACACATCATATCACATTCACACACCACCTCACCCCACACTCCTCTGACTACAGTATGAACCCAGCCCACAGGACACATCATATCACATTCACACACCACCTCACCCCACACTCCTCTGACTACAGTATGAACCCAGCCCACAGGACACATCATATCACATTCACACACCACCTCACCCCACACCCCTCTGACTACAGTATGAACCCAGCCCACAGGACACGTCATATCATACACCACCTCACCCCACACCCCTCTGACTACAGTATGAACCCAGTCCACGGGACACTTCATATCATACACCACCTCACCCCACACCCCTCTTACTACACAGTGTTCGAAATTAAGGGCGCACCCTGCACCCGGTGTGCACAATTTGGCTGCAGGGTGCATGCTTTTCAGGACGCATGCACCCGGCAGGTGCAGGCTTTGTCAGCAGCATGAATGCCATTATATAGGAGTGTGTGCATCAGAAATATGCCGGGTGCATGATTTTAACCCCCTATGCACCCGGCGGGTGCATAAAATAAATCCTTAATTTCGAACACTGCTACAGTATGAACCCAGTCCACAGGACACGTCATATCATACACCACCTCACCCCACACCCCTCTGACTACAGTATGAACCCAGTCAACAGGACACATCATATCATACACCACCTCACCCCACACCCCTCTGACTACAGTATGAACCCAGTCCACGGGACACTTCATATCATACACCACCTCACCCCACACCCCTCTTACTACAGTATGAACCCAGTCCACAGGACACATCATATCATACACCACCTCACCCCACACCCCTCTGACTAGGACTACAGTATGAGCCCAGTCCACGTACAGGACACATCATATCATACACCACCTTAGCCCATACCCCTCTGACTGGGACTACGGTATGAAACCAGTCCACAGGATACATCATATCACAGTGTTTGAAATTAAGGGCACACCCTGCACCCGGTGTGCACAATTTGACTTCAGGGTGCATACTTTTGGGGAAGCATGCACCCGGGGTGTGCATGTTTTTTTAAGAGAATAAATACCTTTATATAGTGGTGTGCACATGAATATATTACCGGGTCCATGATTTTATACCTCTATGCACCTGGTGTGTGCATAAAATAAATCCTTAATTTCGAACACTGTATCATACACCACCTCACCCCATACCCCTCTGACTGGGACTATGCAGTGTTCGAAATTAAGGGCGCACCCTGCACCCAGTGTACCCGGCATGTGCATGATTTTTTAACAAATTAATTACCTTTATAGAGTGGTGTACACATAAATAGATTGTCGGGTGCAATATTTTAAACCCCTGGGCACCCAGTGTATGCATAAAATAAATCCTTGATTTCGAACACTGCTACGGTATGAACCCAGTCCACAGGAGACATCATATCACACACAACCTCACCCCACACCCCTCTAACTAGGACTACAGTATGAACCCAGTCCACAGGACACATATCATACGCTACCACACCCCCTTGGCTAGGACACCTCCAACCAGTGTCCGAAATTAAGCTGAAAACTTGTGCACCCGCCGGTGCACAATTCCGCAAGCTATGCAACCGAAATTTAATCTGTGCACCCTCACGATATATAACAATAATATAAAGGCATAAAAAATGTGGACATTATGAGTGCACACTCTTAAAAATCGTGCACCCAGCCCAGGCTAGGAAAATATGCGTGTCCGCGTGTCCTCGACGACCAGAAATTGGCTGTGGACGACCAGAAAATGATTTCTGGTCGTCCTTCTGACGACCAGATATTCTGGAATTATGCCTAAAATATTTATCCGTAAAATATTGTTTTCTGTCTATATTGATAGCTTGTTAAAATATAAGAAATAGTCTCAGTATTGTGGACGACTTAAAGCTGTGTGTGGACGACCAGGTTTTTGCTATTGGTCGTCCTCTGACGACCAGAATTTTGTCCGAATTTTCCTAGCCTGCAGCCCTGAAAATATGCGCACCAGGGGCAGGGCGCAGCTTAATTTCAGGCACTGCCAACCAAATGGTTACTATTGGCAATATCAGGGTTTGACAAATTGGGTGTCCAGTGGCCCAGGACCACCAAAAGTCATACTCGGCCACTGACATGAGTGCCTGAGTTGACCAGCAGGCAACCAGAGTCCAAAATTAAGGCTAGAAAATTATGAGTCTTGAGTTATTTGTCATCTACTTACTTTATTCTCTTCAAACATTAACAGATTAAGGGGCAACCACATTTTGTAACTGGGCACTCACATTCAGGAGTCTAGTTGCCTAGTGGGCAACCAGGTTTCAAATTGATTTGCCAAGCCCTTAATATGATAAAAACAGAGGTACTTTTAAATGGAACTGCGTTGATATATGTTAACAAAACCAAATGCCCACAGATTTCAAGAGAAAAGCCCCATGGAAATTTGTTGACAGGACCTTTGGTACTTTTGGTATTTTTTCTGAAAGTTTATTCTTGGTCCGCAACGGCCGATTCAGCACTTCCTTTTTGGTTTGCGTGGTAGCTACCCCAATTATTGCTACATATCTCAAACGATTTTGGTAAGAAAAAGTGAATATTTTTCTAGAATTGTTTGATTTTGTTACATTAGATTGTACTAATAGCTTAGTACTTTTAATATATTATCATATTGTATAATCTAGTTAGGATCAGGCCTAGCAAGTCTACTTCTAAGAAGAGATATTTTGCGCTCCTCGCGCCACCTGTTAACCAGTATAAAAGGTGTTGCAAAGTAGGGAGCGGAGTTAGTTTAGTCTGGAGTTAGTAACTATTAGGAAGTAAGCAGCGTTAGCTGAGCTGCTCGGAGCTATACCTACCAGCTCCTGCGGAGTATACTGGAGTTTACCGATACCAACTACCTCGGACAAAGGATTGTGATAGAGCTAAGCGCTAGGGTGGTCTAGGATGTGCTGGAACAACTTGTATTCTAAATGTGGTTGATCGCTGAGTAGGAGATGGGAAGGTGGACTGATGGAGACTTATTCACTGTGGCTTTGACTCGGGATGAGATGTTTACTTCAATAAAACCCTTTCATATTAAGAGCTTCCTCATCGTCCATTTCTTTTGAACTATTGGGGAATGGATGGATTAACTTAGAGCGCAGTCTGATGGGCGCAATAACTTGGATGAACGACTCATGGATAAACTAATTATACACATCACACAGTCTTAAATCGAACACTAACAATAGTTCAAGATTATAGCGGAAAACTTCACCAGGGAAGCCACTTCAAAATATCTTTCAAAGTTATCATAGTTTCATCATAGTATCATATCAAAATTTTGCAAATTAAAAAAAAAAACAAAAAAAACATATCATAATACAGAAGATATCAAATATGGAAAGGAGAAGAGGAATTGAAAGTATTTTCATTCTGAACATAGGTAAAGAGCAAATTGTGAGGCGATAAATGAGGTGTCCACCATGGTCCGGAAGCAGAATGACATTGCATGGACCGAGAGAATATAAACTATAAATATAGCCATTTATCACAATTTGCAGGGGTGGACATAAGTCTAAAAATCCAGGGGCCAGTCGGGCCCCCAGCTTTCCAAATCTAGGGGCCCACACCAAAATTTAGGGGCCCTCATATATATATATATAATCAGATTGTCTTTGAAAACATTATGTTTTATTGTAAAATATATAGAAATCTGTAATTGTTATCCAAGATTTTCAAGGGCCAGTTGGGCCCCTTGGCCAGAAAATCTAGGGGCCCGACCTGTTTTTAAGGGCCTCCGGCCCCAAGGCCCGTGGTTCTGTCCACCCCTGGCAATAGCGGTTCAGAACCCCCTCATATTTGCATGGGACCCCCTCAGATTTTAGGGCTGGATACTCCACTGCATATTGCCCAAGATGCATCTTAACCTAGGCTAACCTGCAGGTAAAAAACAGAAAATTGGCTATTCGTGGTAGGGAGAATACACATTCTACATACCTTAGTTCTATATATAGGCCTTATACTAATAGATTATGTGGCCACGCCCCCTTGTCACTCAATGCCCTTTAATGTTTTAAGGTTATATTCAATTTCAAGTTCAAGGCTTCACCTTAGTCCTAAGGCTCAGAAAAATATTCATATTTTGCATCCTTCTTACCTAGACTCTGGGCTAAACTTACTCTAGACCTATTAATATATATCTAGTCTAGGCCTAGGCTAGGGGCCAAACAAATAGAAATAAAAATAAAATTTTAAAGATCATAAGTTGCATAACAAGTTAGTATCTAACTATAAGCTGCGGGCCGTCTTGTAAACAACCCCCACGGCACTGCCAGCACTGGGTGAATATTATTTATCCCTTCACCAGCCTGTCTTGTGGTAAACCTAAGACTGTCGAGTTGTGGTTTACTCCTCATCTACTCACCGTGGCCGCCGCCTGCTTGTCCCGGCCATTCCGCCGCTTGGCCTTGTTACTCATCCTCCCCACCCTTTCCTTCACTCCGATCTCGGTTCCACCTGTGCCTCCTGCCACGACCTACACACATGTGGCCGGGTCTGATGACCTACAACTCCAAGACCGACTCTCAGTGTGTGTTTAGGCCACAAAGCCTACTTATCTAGGCCTAATCTGGCCCGATTCTAGGCCTAGATAATCTCGTGTCGCGATGCCGGTCGCCGACACCAGCGACTGCACAACTTGTCGTCTGGCAACTCAGAAGGCGTAATTTGGAGAATTTACCGGCGTTTGGGGATTATCTGAAAGTAGAAATAGATCCGCCAGGTTCTTGTGACTGTCCTTGTGTTGTGTAAGTTGGGCGTAGGCCGTTCTGGGTCCTGACACACATAAATATTCCTCCCGGGATCCGACGCCCTCCGTGGTCCTCCTCCTCCTCGACAAAACACTCCGTCACTCTCCGCCCCGAGTAGGGGTCACTCCCGTCACTCTCCGGGCCAAGTCCGGGTCAACACCCTCAGGTCTCACACCACTAACTCAATAAAAACTCTTGTAGGATTACCATTGAACCACTCTCATGGGTGTTTTTGTTGTAGATATACCCAAGTTAATGGGGATAATAATATTCTGTCTTTATATTTGTTCCTCTAAAGCTAATTTGGGACATATCTGGGAGAAAATACCCTGTTTGACAGTTTGACAGCTGTCAAACACGTGGGTGTGTTGTCAAACAACATCTGACCGGG
This sequence comes from Lepidonotus clava, assembly GCA_936440205.1. Lineage (NCBI taxonomy): Eukaryota > Metazoa > Annelida > Polychaeta > Phyllodocida > Polynoidae > Lepidonotus > Lepidonotus clava. The sequence goes on along the minus strand of OW387144.1, from coordinate 34,070,818 downwards.
GGAGGTCCGCGCGATGGACGCCTTGACAACTCTCTCCGGCGACAGGCCCTTATGCCCCCATAATAAACACAGTTATTGAACTCTAGATGCTACAATTTCTCTTCTTAGAATGGGATTATAACGGAAAAGTCTGATTCTGAAATGACATTTGACAGCGGAGAGAAAAATTAATGCGCATGTCATGTGATCATTGTACTTCCGGTTTGAGGAGAGCACAAAACAGACTGCAGACTGCGATGTAAGGAGCTTAACATCAACAGATCTGAGGAATAACAGAGCAAAATGAGGTGAAAACGGGAACATTTGGTGTCGGATTGATCAAGACGTAGCTAAGGTAACTGATATTATGTTTGATGGTCGCGATCCTTGATTTTGGCAGGGTAAAAATGCAAAGAAATGGGCCAGTTTTCTTTTGTTGGCCATTCATTCATCATGTTATGGTTTTTGTTCCTTGCTCCTCTCCCTTTTTATGTTGCTGTTCAGGCATAATTACATAATCAAAGATTTATTCTGTTCAAGATATATACACGTTGAAAGACTCTTGCGTGAGGATATGAACAGATGAACATTCTTCATCACCAAAAAAATAGCATTTCTTAAAATGATAAATGCAGTTATCTTTTTTTTTTAAAAAAAACAACACATTTCTACAAGTGCCACTGGTATATTACATAAAAAATGAAAAATGCTAAAAAAAATAATGAACATATTATCTGCCAGATTCAGTGTCTACTTGAATATGCTTTTTGAATTTTATCTATCTACATTGGTTCAAGAGTTACAGCCAGTTATAGGCCTACATGGTACTCTGGTTTTGCTCTGTGAAAATGATGTGTATTTAGGGGGCTCACTGTACAGCTCGGGGGCAAATTACAAACCAAAAGTGTATGTTATTTTAAGGGAAAATAATGTAGATAAATATTCTTGCATATTCTTCAAATATTATCTTGCGCTTCTATCTTCATTTAATAAGTGAAAAACTCTGTCACAGCTTTTACTTCAAAAACAGGGGACATTTTTTTATGGGAAAACTGGTGGAAAGTAATATACCTACCACTGTTTCAAAGTGATGGATACAATACATGCATCACCACAAACATAGAATGATTTTTGTGTGGTTAACTAGGTTCAATAGTGACAATTGGTCTATGTGTGTTGGTTGCCCAGTGGGCAACCAAGATTCTATGGTATCGCCTATTTGTGGAGCCCTGCAGGTAGGTAGACTCTTTTACATCTCAGACATTTTGATCTCATGTGTCATTCAAACAATGTGCTTGAAAAAATGATGATGATACTTATATCAATCTTTTAAGAAATAGAGATGTTTTACATAAAATTTTAACTTTAGCATAATAATATATAAGCTTTTATTGATATAAATAATCAGATAGACCCATAAGTCACTCTTCGTTCCTACACATATGAAATGTACAGTGGTATGGTACAATGTAAACAGAAATTTGAGTATCTGTATCCATACATTAAAACAAAACTAGATCAATATGCAGTGTTCGAGACTAACTTTTTTGGCTGTCGGCCATCAGGGCCGATAGTATCAAAAATCTGTCGGCCCTGATAGCTTTCGACCGGCCCTGTTTTCAGCTGAAGAAGATTTGAAAAGCATTAGAAATGTCCATAATTATGTCTTTAGTCAGCTAGTCAGTCAGTGCTTCCTCAGAGTCGCTGTCTGATATCGCAGGAAATAAAGATGTGCCAGGTGGCTGGGAATTTTTTTTCTTTCCAATCATTATTTTTTTGCATTGATAAGAATTTGTAACGAAAATTTTGAATCACGATAATTTCTTTTTTTTCATTTTTGAAAACTGAAAAAAAAATCTCCCCACCCAGCCCTAGGCTGGTCCCTGCCCCTGTCCCGCTCCTCTATGACAAGGTATATTTAGAGTATTGGAATACCATGGGGAAACAGTGTAACCCGGCCTTAAATTGGTCAACCTGTCGGTTAACAGGAAATAGAGTTTTTTTTCAATACTGCCTTACCAAAATCTGAAACATACAGTTCAACACAATGTAATCTAGCGAGGGTATCCCAATCAGGTAGTCACACTAAATCTTATGGTAGATCTGCAGGGAAGTTACATCATTATGGCAATCCTTGTTGCCCTCATGACTTCGTGATCAATGGCCTCAAAAACGCATATCAACGGCCGAAAAAAAAAGTGTAAAGGACGTCCGAAAAATGCATAATCGAAGGCCAGAAAAACATGTAATCTACGACCAGAAAAACGAGTATTCTACTGTCGAAAAAACATGTAATCGACGGCCAGAAAAGCCCGTAATTAACTGTCGGCCATCCGGGCCGATTTGCCTCTCTTTTGCCTGTTTTTTGTCGGCCCTGATCCAAAATCGTCGGCCATTGGCCGACGGGCAGGCGTTAATCTCGAACACTGATATGTTGTGGCACATTGACATGGAGGTATAGCTTAGGTGTATTACCCATCCTCCATCTCAATTTTCAGTCATGATCCTTATTTAGAGGCGAAATGACATTTCGCCTCTAGTTCTGGAATAATGAGAGAGAAAATTTGTTATTTGTGACATAATGTCCTCCTGTCCGCCCTTTTTTCTCAGACATATGAACTGTTACAAAGAATTGGATACATCTTGGTGACAGTTCCAGATCTGGGGAAGAATAGTCCATTCCATTTTTTCCAAAAAACATCATATAAAAGTCACATTTTGAAGTTTGAAAATGATGAGAAATTCCATTTTTTGACAAGTCATGGTGCTTTCAAAAACCGCCGGTGCAAATTGAAAAATACCAGCACCCAGCGCCCGGCAACAGCTTAAGTGCATGCGTACTAAAGGTAGGAGACAGTCTTTGGGACTTTGAGGCGCCCGGCAACAGTGACATATGCATTGAACTTGAATTTTTTCCCGCGGGGCTGGAGGCTGGTTACATTGCAGGCATTTTTTGACAAATCTGACATGGTGGCTTCAAAAAGCACCTGTACACTTTCAAAACCGCCGGTGCAAACTGCCCGGCAACAGGGCAAGTACATGTGTACTAAAGGCTGGAGATAGTCTTCGGGAGTTTGAAGCACCCGGCAACAGTGACGTAGACTTTGAAGTGCACATGTACTAAAGCCTCCAAACAGTGTCGGGTAGTTCGAAGTTTCAAGGAAGTCTATGGACATGTCCCTTTATTCCATACCAGGGGTCGAAATAGCACGGGCCCAGAGGCCCGAGTGCCTAGAAAATCTATAGGGTCCCCAGATTGTCAATTGAAGGGGCCCAACTGGCCCCTGGAAAATCCAATATTTTGACAGAAAAGAATATCAAGGCTATTTTAAAAGTAGTTTAGGCCCCCCAACCTTTACATTAAGGTGCCCGACAGGCCCCTGAATGCATGAACATTTTGACTTAAGGCAAACATCACTTACTGACTTAGGACAAACACTAGCCCGTACTTTCATTCAAACTTAATGACAAATTCGTAAGACTATTTCGCCTCTCATGGAAGCTCTGCTCCAGCAGTGACATCAAGACTTGTTATGACTGAGGACTAGTAACAGGGCTCAACATTAAGCATTGCCCGCCTGCCCGGGGCAGGTAAAATTTGTGGTGGGGCAGGTGAAAGTTGATATCCACCTGCCCGGAGGGCAGGTAAAATTTTTGTTATATTGTAATAATGAAAGAAAGAGGGGCAGGTGAATTATTGGCTGGGGCAGGTAAAACTTGACTTGTACCTGCCCGATGGGCAGGTAAGTTAAAACCCTTAATGTTGAGCCCTGAGTAAAGTTTACATGGTAGACTAGAATCACATTATCTAACTAATATATATGCAGACGGGACAAGATACAGTAAAAGAGCAAAGTACATGCTGGGATATGATAAGGTAATGCAATAGAGAAAACCACAAGATTCTCATAATGAGATTTAATTATCCATTTGACCCTGTGCTCCCGACAGGGTCATCAAAAGGCCGGGTGTGTGGTGTCCTTCCTATATCAGTGTTTGTGAAAAGTCCGTTTTTGCCGGACATGTCCGACGTTTTAACCATAATTTCCGACACATTAGCCTAGAACGTCGGACATAAAGTCCGGCCAAAATATGAAAATTATGGTAAATAATGCTTGAAATGTCCAAAATGTATAACAAGATGTCCGGTACTAGGCTCATGAACGTCGGACATAATGTCCGGCACTTTAAAAAGGTTTTCACATAGACTGCTATATCGCGTATGCAGGTCTAAAAATAGACCATCGCACGGCAAAATTTGGCGGAATCGCGAATGGAGGTTGGTGGGATGTTAAACATATTATCCTATGGGAGAAAACATGTTATTTCACTCTAACTTTTTAAATATCGCTCCAATCTTCATACAGTAAACTTGAACAAGTTCGGAATTAATCCCAGGAATGCGATACAACCCTTCAAATTTTTGCATCTTGTCATTTTTTCGCATAATTGCGAAAATCCGCGTAAAAAGTAGCCAACATACAGAGCCCAGAATTTTACCATGCGATATCGGAAATGGCGACTATACCGCTATTTAAACCCATTTACTCTGTATAGGACATTACACGTGAAAGACCCCTTGCCACTGGCTTGAACCAGATCTTAACCTGTGATATTTTGTAGTTTACAGTCTAGTGAGTGTGTTGATACAAAGCACTGTTTTCTCTTTTTGCATTTCATCAAACAATGTTCAAGCAACTTTCCACACTTGAACAATTTCAAAATGGTGTTGATTTTAACCAGGTAAAAGTAACTTTTTATATATTAATATAAACACATTATTTTGAGTCCGTTTCTGGATTATACAAAAATTGATATGCATAATTATTATAATTATAAAATTGAAATTGAATAGAAATAAGTAAATATAACAAATGGTTTTGACATTTACATACAATAGAATTCAAATAACGACTGTCCAAATGGCTAGAATGAATAGATGTAAACATCATCCAAGTTTGTCCGTAGTCCTCCAAAGCGTGGTAAAATATTTCCAAGTTATACAATATCAAGTCTGATAGTTAACCTGGGTAGTTAACATCCAAAAACTCATAAAGGAGTGTCCTCTAGATAAGAGGCCCCCATGGGGGTACCAGGGTGGGGCTTTTGCTCCTGGAAAGAATATAGGCCCCCAGTAGCCCCTGCTGATCGTAAAAAGCAACAATAGGGGACCCAGCAGTGATCAAGTGGTTCGTTGGGTTCAATTACCGGTTTGTGTCTGGGTTCACTAAGGGATGAGGTACGGCAAAAATGATTTCCAGGTTTTGATCCCCTGCTGTTTGCCCATCCTGTCACCTTCATGTGATATACAATTATGGAAAGACTGACCAAGTCAAAACATGTGTCTGAAAAGTCAGAATTCATACTAACTTGTTTTCGCCTTGAAAAACGACCCCTTCTGTTGGTACGGCGTAAAACATCCATCACTAACTCACTCTAGGGTAGAGGTCTAAGGCATGGTGTTGGGTCTGTTCACCAAGCATTCTTGGTTCATGGCTACCCCCAACTGGCCAATCAGAGGCCTGGAAAAGTGTGGTTTATACACCATAGTCCACTCTTTCCTTACTATGGGATTTAGTCCACCCTTCCTGCTGATAAGGGGGCCTTAATGGCTGTGATAAGGGCCATGAACCAAGTCAGTTAGTTCATAGTGCCTCGGCCATTCTGCTCGCTTAGGCTCGCATAATGCCCTCGGTAACATGAACTAACCTATATACATACAAAATAAACTCTCCCATAACTGACGACTCGTAAACAGGTAAATCTGGTTTAATCTCAGAGATTGAATTAGACAAGATTAATCAAGATTAGTGCAAAAACGGGATAAAGATGCACAGTTGGAAACATCTCCGAGCCACTTTGTAACAAGAAATATGATTGGTCTAACCTTAATTCTATCCCCTTTTAAACCTAATTTGGGGCTAGATATTTAATCTTACTCTTGAGGTGAGATCAAATAGTTCATTCACTAGATTAAAGTGGATTAGCCATTACGAGCCCTTCAATTTAAATTTTTTAATCCCGATTAGAATGTTACTATGGCTACATGGCCTTAATAATCTGCACTCAATCGACCTAAGGAGTTACGAGCTGTCCGGGCCTGGTAGGATTTCCATCCCCCACCCCAAAGGAAATTCTTTAAAAAGTCCTAACTTTCCTTCAAAAAATCATTGTAAGGAATCCTTAAATTGTTGAAATAATTCAAATTATGATCAAAACGTTGCCAGTTCTCTCTTCTTGATGAAAATAATATAATACTAATTCAAGTTATTAGGAAAGGTTCCACTTAAGGAATCTCTCCCCCCCCCCCCCCCCACAGCACTGTCAGCAGCCCCTGTTTATGGGACTGGTACCCCCGTTGCTTACATTACCCGTAGTGGCTCTCCAAGTTAACCTCGTGCAGGAATTTAATTCCTGATTCGGGAACCCCGCATCCTGCACGCCTTGGAAGATCCCGAGCTGGCACTATAACATTCTTCAATCATGATAACGCAAAGCTCCAGAGTGCGAAATTAAGAATTATTTTTGTGCGCACATCAGGTGCATAACCTCAAAAAATATGTACCCGAATACAATATCCTGCGTATTTTCTTGAGTTAGGTATTTAATTGGTAGCACCACTGGGTGCACAGCCCTAAAAATCATGTACCCGGCAGCAAGATCATGCACCATGGAATCATGCATCTCGGGTGCACATCAGGTGCATAACCTCAAAAAATATGTACCCGAATACAATATCCTGCGTCTTTTCTTGAGTTAGGTATTTAATTGGTAGCACCACTGGGTGCACAGCCCTAAAAATCATGTACCCGGCAGCAAGATCATGCACCTTGGAATCATGCATCTCGGGTGCAGGATGAACCCTTAATTTCTGACACTGCAAGGTCATGTCTATATTTAAGATCTCTATGTTCTGACAGATGAAGAAAATAGACACGGCTCAACGAAGGAGCTTGGGATTATAGTTCTGACCATAGACACACATAACGTTATATATGTCTGTGTTCTGACAGAGTAAGAGAAAGAGACTTGAGTTCTGTCAGAGTAAGAAGGGAAAAGACGACTCGAAGAGGTAGCTGTTGATTGTAGCTCTGCCCGAGTCAGAGGAAACGAATGTTTAAAAGCAGGAAAGAGCCGTTCAGGGACGGATACAGGATTTTTGAAGCGGGGGGGGGGGTCAGCATAAAGGCTAAGTACTAAAACGGAGTGCATTTGCACATACACGGCATTTCCCCCAGTTTTTGCAGTTTAGGGGTCCACCAAAAGGGGTTGGGGGGGGGGGGGGGGGGTCAGGACTCCCTGGACACCCTCCCCCCCCCCCCCCCCTGGATCCGCCCCTGCCGTTGATTGTAGTTCTGACAGTGTGACAAAAAAAATACAGTTCAAAAAGATATCTGGTTATTAGATACTACACAAGGAAGTGGCCAGAATTAACACCCTAAAAGACGTGATACAGGTAGCTTCCTGTCTTCATTGACAATGTAGGCAGTGTAAAGCACCAGACGGACGAATCGAGGGGTATATTCTGATTACTCAAAGTCATTGGTTTCTTTAGGAGAAACTAGTTTCGCCCATGCAGTATTTACAGTAGGAACCACCAGCAGAACACCTTGGGGATTTCTGAGGGTAAGACACTCGTGTGGTACTTCCTTATTGGTAAAGATTTAAAGTACACTGAGTGCTAGAGGGGGTGCAATACATTGACGTCGGGCACTTCGACCGGAAAGGACAGGGCCTGAATACGTTCTGCGGTGGGTAAGAATTTCTATTGTAAATTTATAAAAGCAAGAACCCAACAATAGAAAATCACACTTTGCAAGATTTTAATCATTTGTTTTTCGTTTTTCTTTTAATCCTTCATCGAAATACTGGTTATATACAAGTTACTTAGTACACTTACAATGAAAGGATTTGAAAAGTGGCCGGTAAGAATGTCTATACTGGTTTCATACAAGGTGGCACGTTTGCCACTTTTCATTGCTACATCAGGTCGAATATTTTCAAGGTGTAAACACAATAATTGTCAAGATTATTAACAATATCCAGTAGTCTACCACTCCCTGGTTTCTTGAGATGGGCTCAGACTCTCGTAGTGTACTGGAATTCTTTTTGCTGCAGCCACGCCGTGTTCAACAGAACTATATTTTTGTGATTAAAAAAATGAATAATTCAAATAATTTAGCGGATTTTATAGTTGTTGTTGGCTTGATTATTAAAAGGCGATCCTCCGGGAGCCTTTTACTGGGCCTTAAGTCACTTGCAACAGTTGTGATGTCACAAAAGACCTTTTTGGACAGTGGTTTTCCTATAGTATTGGCTGTCTGTAATGTCATTTTGTCACCAAATTCGGAGGTAAAGTTTACTGTACAATTTTATTGAAAACATAAAAGCACTATTGGAAAACACTTCAACGTTTGAACTTGGGCATACTGAAACAAACTATTTTCTCAAAGCATGATAAATGAGCCTTTTTTGTTAGTGAATTTAAATGTTCTTGCTGCTTTTATGTTAGCATTTCCAGGTTTCAGTAGATCAAAGGCCCAGACTGTTTATCAACAATTAGGAAGGCATGTGTGTTAATTGATCTAGCACATGATGCCCTTGGGGGCAATTGATCTGGCACATGTTGCCCCTGGGGCATGGGTGTTTTACTGATGCTTACACTGTTTATCTTATACAAACAATTACCCTAGTGAATCTAGCACATGTTGCCCTCTGGGCATGGGTGTTTTACTGATGCTTACACTGTTTATCTTATACAAACAATGACCCTAGTGAATGGTCTTTTGGTAAACATGTATACTGAAAATAACTTAGATGAAACAACCAAATCAACCAATACAGTTTACTTATCTAACTACTTTGCATGGTTTTGACATGTGAAATTTGTTGGTTTGTTTCTACTTTTTCATAAGCCCAAGCACCCAGAAAATTATCACAATTTTTTAAAGCCCCTAACTTTAATTGGTAACCCAGGAAAATTAAATAGAGTTATTTAAAAGTTACATGAATTGATCCACAAAAGAATTAATCTGTGATCTTGTAAATATGCAAAGTGTTAGACCTTGAGGTCAGTAAGAACTACCAAAAAAAAAAATCACCTATCCTTTTTGTTTGCCCAGGAAAATTTTCAAAATTTTGTATTGATTTAAAATTATGATAAAAAATTGAGTCCAAACCCTAGATACAGGGATCGCCGATTGGGTAGCTAGGCTATTAGATGGCCGGGCTCGTGCTTCTTGTTAATCAACCTTTTGAATTACCAATACTTCATTAGCCATCAAGATACTGTAACGTTTATAAATATCTACGTAATCTCATTATCTAAAAAGAAGCAACATAGGGCATTCAAAGTGGTGGTAAGATTAATTGTAGTATTTAGTAAGTTATCTAGGCTCATAAACGGGAAGTTTGGACCAAGATGACCGGCCGACCGAGTTCACCAGTAATCATCCTCACTATCAGAATTATAAATGATATAATCATATGGTCGTTAACCAAAATGTTTAGCTGTAAGGCCTGAGAGTAATAGGAAAGTGTTTATCAGAGATAAACCATCATATTACACCTTTTTTTTTTCTTTTTTTTTTTTTTTTGGGGGGGGGGAGGAGAGAGAATAACATAATGTTTTCTGCAGAACATCACCAGGCTAGGAAAATCTGCGTGTCCACATGTCCTCGACGACCAGAAAATTGGTGTGGACGACCAGACAATGATTTTTGGCCGTCCTCATGACGACCAGAAATTTTGAAGCCATTTCTTAAATTTGTCTCATAAAAATCTTTATTTTCCTATTGGTAACATGTCCCAATAATGAGGACAACCTTTGTATGTATGTGGACGACCAAATTTCTGTTATGGGTCGTCCTCTGACGACCAGAAAATTCGAGGAATTTTCCTAGCCTGATCACTCCCAGAAAGTCGATAATGTTGGTGGAGCACTAAAATCGACACAGCGACAGGGGCATTTCTTAAAATCGATATGCGACATGGGGGCCTAGCGACACAACAGGGAGGATTAAAAACATAGTGACATGTGATATGCGACATGGGCATTTTTTTTAATTCGACACGCGACATTGCCCCCCCCCCCCCACCCCCACCCCATTCAGAGCCCCTCGATTGTGGGAAGTAGGCTTGTACTGAAAGTTAGCATCTGTCTTCTGTCAGTATTACTTCCTGGTTACGAAAACATTCCCAATCGGAATGTATGAACTGGTAAACATATTGGTTTATTTGACCCTTCTACTGAGCCTCTTCCAAGTATTGATTCTTACTTGGAAAGCTTCATTTAACGATTGGACGATTGTGTTCAGAAAAGAGCTCTCGATAGTTAGGCCCATTCCCACTGAATTGGATTGACGCATAAATCGGTCGTTCTAAGTAGAATTTCTTGTATAAAAAGAAAGAAAAGAAAAAAAGAAAGAAAAATAGGCCTATTGTTTCAGTGATTCAAATCAACGATGTAGGTTTCCACATTCATACTGGCAAACACTCTAAAACATGGTCGGCGGACCACAGGCTGCCCTTGTGGGTATGGGGCTTAAAAGTGATGAATTAAGGTCGTATTCCACATACCCATTTTGATGCTGTGGATTCTTCATTTGGTTGAATTTCTCTAAGAATATGTCATGAAACCATACATCCTACATATCATTTGAAAGAGAATTAAATAAGACCTTTCTAATGATGTATAACATATATTTGAACTTAATCCCCACTGCCAGTTTTTTGAAATCGGCAGTAAAATCAGCATGTGGAATACAGGCCTTACTGTTCTTTATAACTATTGCATTTTCAGACAGCCAAATTGGAGCTCACTTGAATTCACAATAATGTACAAAAAAAACAAATGTTTTTCTTTTCAAACTCGACATGGGACATAGGAATCAATCTCCACCTATCCTACCCCATTGCGGTCCTTATAAGTTCTCAGGAACCCGCTTTTAACCCAGATGATTGATGGCTCAGACACATAAACAGTCGCGGGACCCTGCTGGTACGCCGCAAGTCTCGCAATTGCTCCTTTGTTTCTTCCAACAATCAGCTTGTTTCCCTCAGGTGGTCAATGACATTTGGACCCTAATCAATTTCTCCTGCTTATTCTTTTCAGACAGACGCAGCCTTGTCCTTGACCTCCGACCCCGCCAACCTTGACCATGCCGAGCATGCGCCATACGCCCTCCCGAGGCTGCTACGGCCGGCTCGTGCTTCGCGGAACCAGCATCGACCCGGATGACCAGGACGAGGAAAGTCTGCAAGAGGGTGCCACCGGGTCGGGTCGTCGTGGGAACGGGGGACGTCAGCGACGTACTGTGACCTTGAACTTCTTCAGGCGTCACACCAATAGTGACGCTGGCGCCCCCTACCAGCAACGGCCGCAAACACAGAGGGAGACCCGGGCTAAGAGGAAAGTCCCCGTTTGGTGGACCAAGTTCTCCCAGAGGTTCCAGAAAGTGGCCAGGTTTTGTCTAACCAACATCCCGGTGTCCATCTGCTTGTTGTTTGTGGGGCTCGGCATGTCTCTCGGGCCCGGATTGCATACGCTACTGGTGGCCGATCCAAGCATTATGATCGATAAGTCAATAAAGGCATTTAAGATCCCCAATCATATTGTTACGAAGCGCCATGATGCGTTTACCACTGCGCTGTCAGAGCTGCGCTGGAGCTACAGTCATAGTCGGGGTAAGAGGGAAACTCACGCATACAGTGAAGAGAGCCAGTCCCAGTTTATGGAGGGTGAACAGGATCAACAACAGAATTATAAAGTGTGGGACGGCTCCAAAGTTGTATTAGTGCCAAAAGAAAAAGTGAGGTCACATATCAAGAAATCGGTGGATGATTTCTATAGAGAACGTGCTGAACATGAACGTTTGTATGGAGTAGAGGGGAACGATTCGACGTCTCGGAAGAAGCGGTCGCTCCCTGCGAATGGACGGATAGCGGGCATTACTCAGGCTTACCGCCGCTGGAAAATGACGCTCATCTACTTAGCACAGGATGAAGAGCGTAACATGTTTAATCGTAAACAGCTGGAAACTGTGCACCACATTGAGAAAAAGGTCATGAACCACTCAGGTTTTAGTGACTTCTGCTACATTAACTACATCAAACAAAGACAGGACCTTAACCTACAACGCTATGGGGGCTGTGCCCCTCTCAATTCCTTACTGACCTATTTCTACCCCTCAAAAACTCCCGATGGCACAGTGCATTATGATGGTTTAGGGTCCAAGATGGACCGCATAGATAGGACTCTTAGCTTTGCCATGACAAGGGATACCTTTTTTTGGTACGTAGATGACAAAATTAATACAACCTACAGAAAAAGTCGACTACTCCGGAGCGAGGTGCAGTTCGGCGCGCCACTTCCAGGTAAGAAATAACTGATACTGATCTTATTTGTGAAATTGTGAAAGGGTAGGTTTGTGGTTTCACGTTCCCTGTCCTTTTTAAGTGGCGACTAGGAAGATTCGTGAAACTACAAAGTGAAACCCAGCTGTCATGATAAAAACCCTTTGGCAAGGCAGTATGTTTTTAATCGTTTGGCGCACGCTATATTTCTTGAAAATATCCGCTTTTTTTAAATGGCTAGAAAAACGCATGGTGAAATATTGTCTCAGTGTTCTCTCAAAGATCATTTACAGAAATTTTCCTTTTCCATGCACCGGTATTTCCCCCCAATAGTTTCAGAGATATTTCTAGAAAAAATCTCAGTTGTCAGAAGGCCATTCCGCTTAATTTTAGAGGACCCTTTCACCAAAAGTATGGAGACACCACCTTAAATAACACACGGATAATGGCGAGTTCTGCAAACCTAGGGATATCTATAGTTTTTTTTAATGAACCTCCTGCCACATCAAGAAAAAATTCTGTCCAGGGTTTATACCTGACTAGGTTCTCACTCGGCAAATGCATGATCATCGCCATGACAATAACTTAGCCCATCCCACATTGGGCATATCGAAGGGTTGGACAAAATGACGGTATAAGCGATCCTTGTCTCTTAGAGCTGCAGCTGGGATTACTGGAATAACTATAAATTATGTTTTTCTATTTCACCAAGTACTGATAAAACAATATGATTTCTTAGATTTTACCAATAAACAGATTTGCAGGTTTGCCAGCCAATCAAAATGCTGCATTTTAGGGAAAATAGGGTTGGACATTACAGGTTGGGCTGACAGGCTTTAACATTGGTTCCTATGGGAAAAAGGCAAATATACAATTTACAAAGCTGTATTTTACAAATTTTAGGGAGCAATTTGTCAACCAAACCACCTTGGTGCATTAAGTTTCACACTTCTGTCTTTGGGGATTAAATAAGAAAGAAATTGCTATGTGATTTCATGGTAAAATTTGATGTTTATGTATACTGGGATGGGCTTATTACGATTAACCAATTGTTAACTTATATTGATTAGCAAAGGTTTCTATTGTAGAAAGATATTTTTACTGTATGGTTTTTGGAAGGAAATGGAACCAGATGAAGATCTTTTCTAGCCATATATCGGCTAGAAAAATTCGCCATATAAAAGTTCACATTTGATGAATTTGGCTAGTGGTCCCAGCCTTAACTGTTGGACAAGTTTAGGTCTACAGACACATTTTGAAAATCATTGGTTACTGGTAAATAAACAGAAAATGTACATTAGACTAAATGCGAAGTAAACAAACGATGAATATTAACTCCTTATCCATAAGTAAAGTAACCTTTAGGAACAGCAGATGACTAAGAAACATTGTGAGTCAAGTTTAATCATAGACGTTTTGCAGATGACGTCACATCTCTGAAAATGAGCTGACCACCATATTAGTGATCACTTTATAAAAGACATTATTTTCAATTCTGGACCCTTTAAAACAATTATCTATGCGAAATTATACTTAGACAAACTCCCTTATTCATAATAAACAATTATCATCATTTAGAATTTATAAATTTAGAATTTATCATATAGCCTTGTGGTCATGATGAGCAGGTGATGATTACCAAAATGGGATCACGTGACCCCGTCTGCACATGGTCTATAAAACTCTTACTTTAATCATACATACTGTATTACATTATTGACTAGAATTCGGAATAATTTTGGTTCACTGTTACTGATTTCATTTCTTGCAGGATACATCAGTTTTGCTGATAGAAATGACGAACAGTCTAGGAAATTCAGAAACTTCGTTATCACCTACATTGATATGCTGGAACACGCGTCCACAAAGTAAGTAATACCCCATAGGTGTGTACCACTTTAGCCATTGAGTTTTGAAAAAACTTGATAACACGTAATAAACAACTGAAGTATTCTACTTGTGCTGTTTATCCATGTCAAACCACGTTGCCTTTGACCGTTTACTTTGTGTGTATAGTGAGTTAGTTTGGGTAATGTTCCTCTTACTCCTTCTTGAATGAGGGGCACGGGGTGGTGAAGTGTTAGAGCTTTCGCTTGGCATGCGGGAGAGCCGGGTTCGATTCTCGGCTAGGCCAGGCAGGGCTGCTACACCCCTCTGTGTTTCTCCCAGTGACAACGACTGGGAAATCAAAGGCCTTGTGCCACCGGCTGTTGTGTGTCTGGCCCTGTCTATGGGACCAGGCACATTAAAGAACACCTACTTCGGTAAATGTGTAGGGGTATGGTCTCTACCTTCTCATAGATTCGATCACCATCACCGCCCTTGATATGACCCTGGCAGTTGATTAGGGCGTAAAGCAACCAATAACCGACCAACAACCTTCTTGAATGTGACTCATCTTTCCTAGAGATGAAAGGTTAGATTTAGAATTATAAGTGGACACTACCCCATACAGCTCATAAATAATCATCGCTTTATCCATGAGGTAGACTCCACCTTCAAGTTCAGATAACCCCTACTCGACCTTTGATTTATCTTATCCCTCTGTTCCAAGAGATGTGATGGTGCTATATGGTGGTAACAAACTCAAACTTTCCCTCCATTCCTAGAGACGTGATCGTGCTATACATTGGTGCCGTGCTCTTTGACCATAACATAACCTTTAAATTACCCCTACTTGACCTAATTTTCCCTCTAATCCCACGGACAAGATGGTTCTGTTCGGCAGTAACAAGCACCTTAACTATAAAATGGACATGACCTTCAGATGACCCCTACTTGACCTTTGATTTAACCTTTGCTTCTTTTCCCAGAGACATGACGGTACTATTATACTTAGGTAACGAGCTCACCAACTATGAGGTGGAAATAACCTTCAAATGACCTCTACTTCACTGGATACAATGTTACCTTTTCCTTCTACTCCCAGAGACATGGTGCTATAAGGTGGTAACAAGCCCTTCAACCACAAGGTGGAAATAACCTTCATATGAGCTCTACTTGACTTGGTAAAATGTTACCTCTTCCTCTTAATGACCCCTGCTTTACCCTCTATTCCCCGAAACATGATAGTGCTATACAGCAGTAACGAGGTCTTCACCCTCAACCTAACCTTCAAATGACCCCTACTTTACCCTCTATTCCCAGAGACGTGATAGTTCTTTATTGTGGTAATGAGCTCTTCAACCTCAACCTAACGTTCAAATGACCCCTACTTTACCCTCTGTTCCTAGAGATGTGTTTGTGCTATACAGCGGTAACAAGCTCCTTGACCTCAACATAACCTTTATATGACCCCCACTTTACCCTCTATTCCCAGAGACGTGATGGTGCTATTAGGTGGTAACGAGCTCTTTGACCATGAGGTGGAAATAACCTTCAAATGACCTCTACTTCACTGGATACAATGTTACCTTTTTCTTCTACTCCCAGAGATATGGTGCTATAAGGTGGTAACAAGCCCTTCGACCACGAGGTGGAAATAACCTTCAAATGAGCTCTACTTGACTTGGTATAATGTTACCTCTTTCTCTTATTCCCAGAGACGTGATGGTGCTATACAGTGGTAATGAGCTCTTCAACCTCAACCCAACCTTCAAATGACCCCTACTTTACTCTCTATTCTCAGAGACATGATGTTGCTATACAGCAGTAATGAGCTCTTCAACCTCAATGTAGCCTTCATATGACCCATATTTCATAACCTTCATATGACCCATATTTCCATTAATCTAACTTTACCCTCTATTCCTAGAGACGTGATGGTGCTATACGGCGGTAATGAGCTCTTCGACCACGAGGTGGACGCCACCTTCTGGCAGGACCTGCGGCTGTCCTTCTTCACGCTGGGCTTCATCGTGGTCTTCATGTTCGTGCTGACCTCCTTCTCGGTGTGGCTCACCTTCTGGGGCATCACCAGCATCATCCTCAGCTTCCCGCTCGCCCTCTTCCTCTACCGTGAAGTCTTCGGTATCGTCTCCCTGGGGATACTCAACGGGGCCGCGGCCTTCCTCATCATAGGCATAGGTAGTTGACGTGTGGAATCTTCGTTTTGAGGATTTTGCTCTTGTAGCTGTGAGCAGTTAGCCAAACTGGTGGTCAATTTGGTGGTAAAAAGTCAGTGGTGGACATAAGTCTAAAAATCCAGGGGCCAGTCGGGCCACTAGCTTTCCAAATCTAGGGGCCCACATCATAATCTAGGGGCTCTCACATACATATATAACACTATGTTTTATTGTAAAATATATAGAAATCTATAATTGTTATCCATGATTTTCTAGGGGCCAGTCGGGCCCCTAGGCCATAAAATCTAGGGGCCCGACCTGCTTTTTAAGGGCATTGGGCCCCCAGGCCCGTGGTTATGTCCACCCCTGAAAGTAGATATTCAAATATATATAGGGTAGTAGAAAATGATATATATATTTTAAACTCTTGAGGGGAGCTTGAACACATGATATTATACCATTAGCAGGGATGTCAGTTTTCAGACTTAAGTCTGATTTCAGATTTTTTTAGACTTAAGGAAACTGGCATAAAATTGATCAAATATGGCAAAAACATGGACACAATCTCAATAGTATCCAAATACATGTTAGACAGTGACAATTGGCTTGATAATCCACTTCTAAATACAGTTTCTAAACATCAAAAACCAGTTCAGACTTTCTTCAGACTAAGTTCAGATTATCAGAATAGTCTGAAACCTTTCTGAGCAGTGAATAAATACTGGCCTCTGATTGGTTGATATTAATGCAATTTCAAGTATGACTCCTAAAATTTCTTTGATAAAAAAAAATCCTATAAGAACGAGTTATAGGTTATAATTTGATCGTTAATTATGTTGTTTGAATTGAGAATGAATATATTTTACAATTCTTATATCATTTGTTCACTTAACTCTAAACATGCTCCACTCTCCACTCTCCAATCACAGGCAACCACTCCCAGCAGAGATTTTCACACTCATAATCATATAGTTTGGCATTAACTGTAAGGTTTCAGACTTTTTCATCAAGCCTGACTTACACCCCTGCATTAGGATATAAAAAATTATTTGAACGCTGCAGTCCATTATAGTTACGTCTTAGGTTCAAATCTTTGCCATTTGAACATCTTTTTGATTAAAAAATAATTATGTCAAATATAATGGGAAAATTACAAATACTTTTTTGACATGTTAAGCGCAGACAGATACGATGCAAATATACATACGGTACAGGCTATGTATAGAAAGTGTATGACAAATTTTCACTTTTAGTTAAGAGAATGTTGCATAAAGCAGTAGTACCGTTCTCTCTTTTTATGGTTTTGAAATTTTGAACTCATTTTGTACTTTTAGTCTCAAAGATTTTTAGATGAATGACAATGATAATTAGATAAATGACTCCAACTTTGTTTTTAAAAGTACATGTTTTTTGTATTGAAGGTGTGGACGACGTGTTTGTGTTCATCAACACATTCCGCCAGGCGCACCACATGGCTGACCCGGGCGACCGGCTGATGCACACGGTGTACACGGCCGGCAAGGCCACCTTCTTCACCTCCTTCACCACGGCCGCCGCCTTCGCCGCCAACGTGGCCTCTTCCGTGAGTACCCTCACGTCTTCACTTAACACCTCTGTATTCAGGAATCTTCGTAGAAAATCAGTTTAAGTATATAAAAAAAGAAAAACTAACTTTCTTTTAAATATTAACGTGGGAATGGTCCCTTCAGATCTAAAACAATGAAAGAAATACACAGGGTACCAACCACATGGGGAAAACAGGGAAAATGGCACACAAAAAATCCCTGAAAACATAGGGAATTTGTAAATTTTACAAAAACACAGGGAATTTCATTTGGCCAGGTTCTGAAATTCCTGATTCTCAAGATGTTAGGGATTCGACTTTTGTTGTTGGGTTGTCCAAATATTTTCTAGGCTTTTAAATTTGAACAACTTTTTTAAAATACACAGGGAAAATTGCTGCAGGACAGGGAAATCTCAGGGAAAACACAGGGAATTTGAAAATGGAATTTCGGTTGGTACCTTGTCAGTTCTGATGTGGGAATGGTTCATTCCGCAGGCCTAGGACTGTGTGTCAATAACAAAAGTCCATCATTTTGATATACGCATGTGTAAAGACCTCAGAAACATGTATGTATCTTTAAGGTGTTAAACTGATTTCCAAAAAGACATGCACATGGCTGAAATCTTTCAATGAAATAGTGGCAGGGAAATTATTAAGATAAAATGATTATTCGCTCATTCACCATAGATCCCTGCTATGCACGAGTTCGACCTGTTCATGTCGCTGATCGTGTCCAGTTTCTGGGTGGTCGTCGTCATTACCATTCTCTTCTTTCCGTAGATCCCTGCTATCCATGAGTTCGGCCTGTTCATGTCGCTGATCGTGTCCAGTTGCTGGGTCGTGGTCGTAATCACCATGCCTCCAGCCATCAACATCTGGGCGCGCTTCTTCGCCTCCTGTGAGAACCTCTGCTACAAAGGGTAAGGGTCTGGGATACTTTTACAGACATATATTCACCTAGATGACAAGCGGCCACAGAACAACTTGGTGCATGCAACTGAGTTATACGTGCGACTATTTGTATTACCCTGGGTTAAGACAAATAGTCGCAGGTTTAACCAGAGATACTGTAAAACTCCCTGATTTAAGCCGCGGCTTAAATAAGGGTTAGTTTAAGAAATAAGATCCAAAAAGGCCTCAACTTTAAGGGTGCGGTCAGATTTTCAAATTTGTCTCCAGGTGTACACATACAGAACCTGTACACCCAGTGAGTGTACAGAATAAAACTTTAATTTCGAACACTGTTAACAGTCTCAGTGCCCAGTTGTCCTGTAGCCAAATGTCGCTGAACCATTTTCTTTTAAAACAGGATTTTTAGGAAAAGCATCTTTTATAATTAAGACTCTAACATACAGCTAAAGTTTGAAGTATGCTGTATTCGAAAAAGCTTTAGTTTTATTTAACTGATTTTTTTTACTTGCCAAAACCTCTTTCAATTTTTAATTAGCGTAACTTTAGTAACAATATGTCATTGTATACAATATCACCCTGTGACACAACACTATTACCCTTTCAGAAGTATTTACTTTTTGATGAGAAAATATAAGGTAACAAAGTGCTACCAAACGGCACGTCAAATAATTGCAAATCAACAAATCAGTTATTTATAAAACGTACCTTCTTATACCACTGCTGTACCCTTAACTGTTTTTCACAAACCAAAATAACCCGCCTTAACAGTTCGATTGGTATCGATAAACATTAAGTCTTTTCAGCTGTTACACGTGTAAGACCAGCACGCGACTGGAGGTGCCCGGCGACATCGCCCACTTCTTAGACGCCAAGAAGGAGGCGCAGCCCGCTGACGTCAGAGGTGACGTCAATGACGACGATGACGTCAGCGATGACGTACCTCTCCTGCAGATGGAGGACGTCAACGATCACGAAGGTGGTTGGCCCATTTATCTGGGCATGCTCAACCGTAAGGACTTTTACCCGATTTCATTGCGCGGTCTTAGTGTTGTCTTGTGAAGGTCTCGTCGGAACTTTTTGACTTTTTTTAACCATCGGTGGTACGTACCCCAAGTGCTGTCATCCTGAATAAAAGGCAAGTAAAACCTTTTTTTTTTTGAAATTATGAAACTTGAACGGAAGGCAGCCATATTTTACAGCCCTGGTCTTCTATGGCCCTGTTGAAGGTGATTTTTATATTACATTTCTATTTTCACCATCTTTTTTCTTTTGAGTGGTCCGTTGGGAATTCAATTGGTAAATAAGATTAAAATCCTAAAACCTTATGACGAATGAAATTATAGAATGTAAAATGAAAACTTTTATATTGAGAACATGTGTATACATTTTCGCGTTCTATATTTTTCTTTTATTTAGAACATGTTATGAAAATACATTTCCACTATACAATGTTCTTGACCGATCACAATCGGATTTTCACCATATATATTTATCAACAAAAAACTTTCCTTTTGCTTTGCTGGAATACACCACTGCCTAGTTTTGTGGTAGCTGCATGGTAGATATTGTAAATTCACTTCTCAAGTTTTTTTTGGTCGTATTTTTTTTTATAGTTAATTCATTTGAAGGAGAGGCCCATCGACGTTATTTTGTAGCCTTTATTGCGACAACACTTAGCCATTACAATGAAGTTTGGTTTTTGTCCATAGTTTTAGTTTATTGCAATTATTTGATGACGCTTATCGATTGGATTTATTGGTAATGTGCAATTCAATAGCTATATGAATAGTATAGTAGGAAAACGGTTTATGCAGTACGTTTTAATTGAAAAGAAATAGAAATAAGGTAACTCAATTTCATCATAGATAGCTTTGATATAACAGGCCTCAAAGTAAAAACAGATTTTAGAAGTCAATATTTATTTTTCATGTCAATTTATCAATACTTTCCTAAACTTAACTGCTCATACCCTTCAGGATTTGGAATCTGGTGCCTATTTTCTCATACTTTAATTTGCACAATGCAAAATAATCATCCAACTTGTTTAACTTTTTGCCCCCTGTACATCTCGCTGTACAAAACATACACGTTGTAAACTTTGAATCACCGCCCACTAAAGATTGTCAATTTAATCAAATTTTCTAGTGGCCTCAATATATATGAGTGATGAGAAAATGCTATTAAATCTTGAGAGATCACGAATTGTAACACAATAACACCTAAAAAAGAATCCGCCCAATATACCCAGCAAATCAAACACACTGTACCACGAATCTAGCAAACACCCAGTGAGCTTCAATATAACTGTTTTGGTTGTTTCCTGTTATTTCCTTAGAGATGCTAAGTGAGAACGGAGACGACCCGCTACTGCAGTTAGAGCAGGAGTTGGACACGACATCGTCCCTACACCACCTGCTGCCGCCCACGCTGGGCCGGTCTGAGGGCTGCAGCCTCACCACCTGGATGCAGGGCGTCCTATACCACCTGGTTGCCAAACCCGTCGTCAGAGTACGCTGGGTCATTTTAGGTAACGTAGACATTCTGTGTGTTATGGGTATGGGGGAGGGACGGTCCGAGGGCTGCAGCCTCACCACCTGGATGCAGGGCGTCCTATACCACCTGGTCGCCAAACCCGTTGTCAGGGTGCGCTGGGTCATTTTAGGTAACGTAGACATTCTGTGTGTTATGGGTATGGGGGAGGGACGGTCCGAGGGCTGCAGCCTCACCACCTGGATGCAGGGCGTCCTCTACCACCTGGTCGCAAAACCCGTCGTCAGGGTGCGCTGGGTGATTCTAGGTAATGTAGGCATGTCTATCTGTGTGTTGTGGGCTCAGGTGGTCCTAACCACTACACCATGAAGCCACATAGAGGATGAGAGGGGAATTATGTAAAGGGGTCACAACCCAATTTACTAGTTCCCACAGGTCCTTTGATAAGCAGTTTAACAAAACAAATGGACAGGCTGGTAGTAGCCCATTATGCTGGTTCTTGATATGATTGATGTTCAGTGTGTAGACTGCTACATGTGAAAGGACATCATTTTAGAAGTAGTATGGTTATCAGACATTGTTTGTTAATATACAACTCTTGGTGTCATTTACATCAGCTAATAATTTGTTTCAGGTATATACTTCGTAGTGTTAGTTGTCTCGGTGGGGTTGATGACCCAGCTTCACACAGCTACCCGCCCGCCCCAACTCTTCCACGCCGACACCAACCTTCAGCGCATCATGGACCTGGCCGCCAACTTCTCCGACGTGGCCATTTCCTGCGACGAGTGCTCAGGGTTTTTCAAGGTATTATAAAAGATTTCTGTGCAGATGTTGAGGGATATTTTAAACTTTCCAATCAAAGATTATGTTGGTCTTATGGGTAATCGTAAAGTGATAGGGAATAATTGTCCATGGAGTAAATTTTGCACAACCTTTTATTGTGGAAAAACGAATGCAAGTATAACTTGCATTTACAGGAATGTTAGTTTTCAGATTTTTGGCTAGATCTGTATTATTTGTATGCTGCTATTGGGCGGCCAAATGATTGAAAAATTAAGGGTAAATGATGAGTGGAGATCTACACGAATATAACCAAATGGAAGTTAAAGAGTAGTTAAATGCGGCAGTTTAATGACACTGGACAGTGGAAAAACTGTTATCTTTTAGTCAAGTTCAGCCTTACACTCCCTGATTTTGATAGACAAAAGGAACATTTCTTATGTTTAGGTTCCAATGCGTTCAAGAACGAATGTGACATACACGGTGAATAAGCCACTCTTAGTCCACTAATACAAATTTTACTACACCTTTAGTGTGTTATTAACCAAGTGCTCAACTGTTATAACATCACAAACTGTTTATTCATTTTAATTCTCCTCACCACGGATAGTAACGTTACTGTATTTTACCTGCAAAAGAGGCTAGAGTGGGATGCATCCTGTCAATTATGTTAGCAAGGGCTTAAACATATGATTTTTCATCATTCTAAATTTTGTTGTTCAAAATGTTGGAAAACTAGCAGTGAGCATTTTTACCGTTCGCATATTTATATATCTAATATTTGTTATGGAGGGATGACTAATTAGTCATTACAGATAAATATAGTGCAAACATTTGTATTTTTCTATGATTTTCCTGTTTTTGTCAACAAAATTGTTCTGATAACCTACAGTTACTTAAAATATTGTAAAACAACTGTCCGTGGTAGGCAGAATCGACTACCCCCTTGTGGTACCGCCTCCAGCCTACTACTACTAGACAGCTCCAGGTCTGCGGGATACTTTACACTTCTCTTTGTACAGGTCTTTCTGATGCAGTTTTCTTTTCAGGATTAATCACTAACCAATGCCTAAAAAGTCTCAAATACATATCTATGTAAATAATGCAACGGTTGATTTTGTACTGTACGGGGATATTTGACTGATCCAAAATAACATGGCAATATTCTAATAACTTGTGAAAACATATAATGCACAAAATTGTGGATGCCGTAAATTTGATTCACGTAGTTTTAAACACGTAAAATTCTATGTGACTTGTCTTTGCCGATTTATCATAAGAAATAACCATAACATTTATGTTCAGAAAATCATGTTTCCTTCTTCGACACTTTTAAAAGATGACTTTTATAAAGTTAACGGGAATGTCCAAATCCAGTAAAACAAACAAAAAAAAAACAATAAATTGAATAAAAAAAAGATTAAAATTAAAAAAAAAAGCATTTGTCGCTATAATATCAAAAAAGTTTTTATCAAAAATGAATACCATGAAATTACGTTATACACCAAATTATTAAATCTATGAGTGGACGTGGCAAGTTCTCTCTGATGCTACCACAATCATAAAAAAAATTTTGTTTCAAATTATTACATCTAATGGTATACTATTTTCGACCAGGAAAATCCGGTGAAGCGCTTCCAAAAAACGACGACGACGACCACTGCGACCACGGAGGTGATTCCGATCGAGACGATCCGCCTGACCCTGGCCCCTGACCCGCCCTGGAAGATCCCAGAGGGCGCGACCCTGCCCAGGACCACCCCGCCCCTCCCGCCCACTCAGCCACCCGTGCCTTTCACCAATCCAGCTCAAACAGGTGCGTACTGGTAGCAGAAGAAGAACCGCTGGGAATGTCTGAGTGTAACCATACGACCCATAGGGGATAGTCAACAGGGTACCAACCACACAGGGAAAATGGAAACTTAAAATTCCCTGACAGGAAAAACACAGGGAATTTGCAAATTTTGCCAAAACACAGGGAATTTCATCTGGCCAGGTTCTAAAATACTTGATTCTCAAGATATTAGGGATTCAACTTTTTGTAGTTGGGTTGTCCTAATATAAGAAGACCCGCGGGGGTCGTCCGAGGATGTCTGTACGACCTAGAGGTGTTTGTCACGTACCGAGGGCGAAGCCCATGGTACGTACGATCCCCATGGGTTGTACAGGCACCTTAGGACGACCCCTAAGGGTCTTCTATATTTTTTCACCCTAGCAATGATTTAATATGTTTCAATCGTGAAAACGACGAGCGGTACATACAGCCTGTAAATTACAGTGTAAATGCACACCACCCACTGTACGTACCGCTCCTCGGCCATTCGAGTGATAACAATCTTTTCTGCACACAGAGGCTTTTAAATTTGAACAACTTACTGGATATGACGCAGGGAAAAATTGCTTTGGGACAGGAAAATCTCAGGGAAAACACAGGGAATTTGAAAATGGAATTTTGGTTGGTAAACTCACTGTAGAAGAAGGAAAACTGCTGGGGGCGTCTGAGTGTAGCCATACGACCCATAGGGGATAGTCATGGACCGAGGATGAAACCTAAGGTTTTTACGATCCCCATGGAATGTACGCCCATCTGAGGATGACCCCAAAGGTTCTTCCATATTTCACGATTCAAGCAATATTCCAAATATTACGTTGAAAATACTGAAAATGAGGAACTATGTATACGGCTTATCAATACATAATATCAATGAAATGGTCCGGGGAAAGACAGAGAAAATTAAGGAATTTGGATGCGTGACAAAAATATATGGAAGTTTACTCATTGTTCTTTGGAAAGCGATCAATTTCGGCTGTTTTGCTCTTAAATTGACAAACCACGTAACAGTTCAAAAAGCCTTTTAATCGCTATAGTTTGCATTGATATTGAACTAGTTATGAAGAAACACAATACAAATAGAAACAAAGGTTTTGTAGCTTACTTCTTAGATTTGACTTGTTCATGATTTAACATTTAGTAAAAATGACGTTTACTGAACTGTTCACTTGAAACTATTCGACCATTAAGAATCAAGATGAAATCAGGCATGGAAATGTAAAAAAACAAAGACTATATGACAAACCAGTTACAAATAAAAGAATTTTGCTTCTGACTGCCTTGCCTTAAAATTGGGCAAATATATTTTGATTGACTCTTGTGATGTTATGTATGACCTTCAATGGATTGAACGAGATAAGTACCTATTTTCAAATGCCGGACTTTTATCTATCTAGCACATTTTTGACGCACAAAAAGTCATTTCGCCTATGCACTCAACGACGATATACATTAAGTGACAGAATAGATTACATACATTTTTATTTGGTTGAGTGAATATTGAAACAAACCACATGTTCCTCAAATATTTTCATCTGCCAAATATAAAAACTTCACATACTCTTTATGCAAAATGAATATAATTGGTGTACTGTATCTCTAAACAAAGCTTACCCCTATTCTTACCATTCATATTCATGTACACACAATCTCCATGCCTTTATAATACTCACCACTGATATTCATGTGCGCACTCTCCATGCCTTTACCAATCCAATCTGACCTCTTCTCCTTTAAACGTATTTCCTGACAGCCTCTCATCCAGCTTTGCCCTCTCTGCTACCCCCAGTCGACCCCGAGTCGGTGGACGCGAACTTCGACCCGTGCGCGGGCGGGCGGTGCAAGCACCAGCAGCCACGCCCCAACCTGGAGCTAGGGGCGGTCGTACACGTGGTCTTCGGCATCATGGGCATCGACCGCAGTAACGTCTCCATGGACCACGTGCTGACCGAAAAAGTGAGGAAGATATTCCTGATTCTATTTTAAGTATTAATTCCCCCTCACGCGATTTTGTTGTAATTAATTTAGAACCCCCTTGCATGTATCGGTAGAGAAGCAACTGACTCACTTTACTTCTAAGTTGTCAATAAAACATATTATTGTTATTATTTATAACGTATGATCATATCAAATTTTAAATACTTTTCGGAAGTATTTCATGATACTCATTCTTAGGTGAATTTAGGTATTATAGGAAAACATTTTGGTGAGGCTCTTTAATATATATTTTTTTATTATAGGGTATTTTAAGGCTCCTATAAGTAGAAATGTCGGTATTTTATTCATACGCATGTTGTACCTCTCCTTTCCAAGTTATATTTCATTTCTTTAAATTGGTTATCTATACGTCATGGTCTTTTGATATTTCTACAAGACGTTTTGCATTTTGTGCAGGGGACAGTGCAGTATGACGAGAGCTTCGCGCAGCACTTCGAGATGCGGAACCTGCCGCACGCCTCGGCCCTACAGGACCTGTGTCGGATATGTAAGCTGATCGCCAACAATACGCGGCTCGTGAAGCCCAACGGTAGTCAGTGCATCCCGCAGTATGGTAAGTCTACGCACAACGTTACATGGGTACACGGACCGTGCCCAGCCCTAAAACCCCTAGCTCTGTTTAGCCTTCCCTGTACCTTTGGGAAGGCTCTGAAACTGTCAGTGCATATCACTCTGCCACTTTGACGCTTGCTATAAACCACTAGAAATACAATTTATAGTTAGACATATGGTGAATCATTGCCTCACTGTAGCTGCCACTCAGCTCTGCCCCAGTCAGTCGGGCGCAACAAGCGGAATCCGCATACTCCTTAGTCGCGTCGGATTCCACATGTAATACTCGCTCCGACTGTAGCCTTTTTTCATTAAGCAATTTTATTGTAGTACTGCATAACCGCATCACGCAAGTGGCCCTCCACGAAATGTAGTTCTTAGAGAAACCGTTAAGTCAGGCAGGTAACAAGTACCAGCGAAAAGTAGTCCCGGCACTTCCCAGAATGCTATAGTCGAAGCGATGATTACACGGGAATCTGAAGCGAGAAAGGAGTTTGGCGGAATCCGCAGGACTAATTTTTAGTCGCAGAGTGTAGTAATCTTATGATACTGGGATATAGTTAATGACCTACATAGCAGAGCCATATCTCAAGGGTGTCATTTCTGGCATGGAGGGTGATTCGCCGCAGAGTGAGTCCATATATTTGAACAAAATCACCCACTGAAACGACCGGAATCAGTTACAAGTCTCCCCTTCAAGCACTTGACACCATTTTTGAACACTGTGAAATATACATGTTTGATCTGAATCCGCGCAAAAATCTGAGGGGGGTTCCAAGTAAATCTTTGGGATTTCAAGCTGACACCTGTGATCAAATTTGTCATGAACCTTTCCAATATTTCTGTTCAGTGTCTGGAGTAGTAAAAGATGTATGCAAGCTTCAGCTGCTGATTTAAATATGTCTATAATTGAACGATTAAGAAATAGTTTAGAACTCAAGCCTTATTTTGTATATGCATAAGTATAAAACAGGGGGCCCATGCAAGTCTTTAAATGTCTTGAAAGGTTTTTGTGAAATACCAAGTGCCACCTAAAATCAAGCATATTCTGTCAAAGCAAATGTCTCGAAATCTTCTCAGCGAATGGATCTTAGAATTTTAGAAGCTCTGTATTGAATAGCTCTAAAAAAACTTCTTAATTTGATTGTGAAAGAAGCATGGGCAACCTGTGAAAGCAAACTGTATTTTCAGTTGAAATAACAATTTGCTTCTTGATAGATATCACGCTCATAGTCACGTATCATAGTTTAGATTGATTCGGTCACCGCACAAGAACTACATAGCTGAAACTTGGCGCCTCTATGTATGTTCAATCCTATGATAATAGCTTTTCACATGGCACTTATTTTTACAGCTGTATGTATTTCCACATGTATTGCTTGCCTTAGTTCTTTAATCAATTGAACATAATCTATACGATTGGTTCTATGGTAGCATGTTTGTGTAGCTTTATCCTACCCTCAGAGGTGCCATTCTTCCTACTTTTTAAAGATTTCCAACTTTTTAGTGAATTTTAGATTACTTAACCGATTTTTCCTACAATGCTTCTATCGTTTGTGATCAATCAAGATTTAACATTGTAAAGTGGAAATGTATTCATGACATATTCTCAATATAAGAAAAATATAGAACGCGAAAATGTATACACATGTTCTGAACCTCTCAGTATTTAGTTTTTCTTATACATTTCCTAGTTTAGGGGGGAACATAGAAAGAAGAGTAGAAAAGGGAATCTTTTTTCCCCAACTTTTTCATCAGTTGGGAGTGGCATCTCTGTATCTTACGGTAATACTAGAAAAAATAGCATGTGATTACTTAAGCTCGTTTTGCTGCCTGACAGTGACATGTTCTGGATGGAAAAAAACATGGTTGAACAACACTGACTTTTTCCATTTTCTGTTGTTTCGTTCCCCCTGTGCATGATGTCTTCTATATGCTTTTAGCCTTTGATTCTCCCATGTAGGTCTCCCTTTAGGCATTCGTCAGCTGTTGCGGAAGATCCCAGAGTGTCAAAACCTGCCGGAGAATAAGATCGTGAATGGTCAGCGTCTGCCAGCGCGGGCCATCGCCAGCATCAGCAGCTCGGGCGTGCACTGGATCGCCTTCGCTTTTGAATCCGTAAGTTCTTTATTATTATAATGATATCTGAGTGTAGCAGCACTATAAAGAGGGCATTGGGTCCCACTGCTACAAATAGGTACTTCATTTCATAGATTCAGTCACCGCCTATGTGGCGTAAAACTAGCTGCCAAGCTTTACCTTGTGCAGTCTGGTAAAAGAACCCTGAAGGGTTTGCCGGATGTTAACTAACCCAACAAACAAAGCTATCAGCAAGTGTTCAGACTTCAGTGAATGTCATAACAGATAAAGTGAGACATTTAGATAATTTACTTTGGAAAAGGAACAAAAGGAAGAAGAAAAAGGGACTCTTTTGGTAATCTTCTCATTTTAAAGAGGTTTTCCGGTAAAATTTAATAATATAATTATATCATCATAACTACTAAAAAGCACATTTCATGTAGCTGAAATAGCAATACGTAATTTATAAAAAGAGCCTCATATTTGCCACAACCTCAAGTTTGATCAGATTCAACCTCTAATACAGCTAAAAGTTGCTGAGTGAGTCCAACCATCATCCAATCATCCTAAACTAAAAACTGACATTGACTTGGTGGGTTTTCAGACGACGTACAAGGGCCAGTCGTACTTCACGGCGTACAACGAGTACAACGAGTGGGAGAAGTACATCCGCCACCTCAAGGACACGGTGCTGCCCCCAGGGTCCCCGCTCGTCAACTTCTACCAGACCTCCGACTTCTGGACCAACGTAAGACGACTCGCTTGACATGTTTATTGTTAAACAAAGGGGCCTTCCATTTAGTATGTACGCAAAATTTCAAAAATTCTAGACCCCCCCCACCCCCCCTGAGGCTAAAATACGCATTGGATTTGTATAGGAACGTACGCAAATTTCCTAAATTCTCAGACCCCCCCCCCCACCCCCCCTTGATGCGTACGTACTTAATGGAAGGCCCCAAAGTAAAACAAGGGTAACAGAGTCAGACTATGGTGTCAGGTTTTTTTATATAACATAGGTTTTGGCGACAAGTCATGTCATATTTTCATTATTCTTTTGTGCATGTTTTTGTGTATTCTTTCAAATATAATGCTGTACCTCTGAAGAAATTATTTTTTTTACATCAAAACTTTCGTATGTATGAATTCAACATTGTTTCACACTAACTCTGGGGTTAGACATTATATCCATGTATTTAAGTCCTGCCATAAATGTTTGGTTAGCTCATTCTTGATCCCTTCAGCAGCCAAGTTGCTCACCATTTATGGGCTTGTCTCCTATTTCCCGTTAGCTATCTACGGGCTCGTCCCATATAACAGGTTTCCCGTTAGCTGTCCCCTCTTACTGTTAGGTCCTTTACAGGTAATGATGGAGGTCATAGGGGTAAGTATCATGAGCATGGCGAGCTAGGTGTCGGACGCGGCTGAATATGGTGGAGTAGCAGCCAGCAAACTAAACTGATCGATGGACTTTATGCTGAATAAGAGGTTCAAGCCTAAAATCATTGTTGATTGAGGTGATATTGTACAAGTATAATTCATCAAATCGTGATTATTGGCCCCAAACCTACGATCAACATAGTGGACAAGCGAAGTAAACAAAGGACCTTATGCTCAGGCTAGGCTTGCTACCCGTCAACTGTAAGTAACATGAATACTCTGATCAATACACGCAGTAGGGCTACTAGTAACTCTACGGACTCAAAACCCTACAAGAGCAGTAATGACACGAAGCAGAATGATCCCCCACCAATAGCCGATGTAGAGAAAGAAACTGAGGACAGTGACAAAGAGTTTAGAGAGATGTCAATAGATGAGAAATTAAATATTCTCCTCAAAAATGTCAAAATTCAAAAGAAAATGCCCGAAGATATCAGGAAGATAGGTGAAAATATTGCCAAACTTCAAGATGATGTAGCTGAGATACCCAAAATATGGAGATTATTAAAGACACAGGAAGAAACACTCACAAAGCACACGGCTGACATCCTTAAAGTAACAGATAGAATTACTGACGTAGGAAAATCTGTAACATTTGCTCATGATTCCATTGATGAATTGAGGAAAAGGATAGATGAAACCCAGGAGAAATTGATAGAAAGCAACAAGCTGGTCAAGCAATTGGAAAGTAAAGTGCTGGTAAATGAGCTACAGATAAACAAAGCTCAAAAAGAACAGATGAGAGAAAAAGTTGCAAAATCAACAACCAAAAACACACTGATTATCCAGGGTGTTCCAGAGATGAGGAACGAAAATCTAAAGGAGATAGTACACCAGATTTTCAATGATACAGGGGTCCAAGTGCTCAAAACAGAAACAGATCTTATCCACAGAGTAGGCCCTTTTAATAGACGCAGAACCAGACCAATATTGGTAACCTTTGTAAGAACATCTAAAAGAGACGAAGTGTACCATGCTAGGAACAACATTAAAAGAAATCCGAATTGCCAAGACATATGGATCAATGAGGAGGTCCATGAGGAGGTTAGAAAACAACGAAATGAACTGAGGGCACTACATGAGCTAGCGAAAATAAATGGCCATGTCACGAGACATCATTTGGATGTACTGGTTGTTGATGGTATATCATATGATCATACTACAATTCACAAACTACCACAGGACCTAACACTGGAAAAAGCCTTCACGAGACAAGCAGGGGATACAATCTATTTCCACTCCGAACATGTGTTCCTGTCAAATTTTTATCCTTGCTCTATTGAAACTGAGGAAATAATATTCACAAGCCTTGAGCAAGCCTACTTCTACATTATGGCCCGCGAAACCGGCAACCACAGCAAGGCTAAACAAATTCTAAATACAAATGACCCACGTGAAATCAAAAGGATAGGTGACACTATTGTTCCCACCTCAGAATGGATTCGCAAATCTGACCAAGTGATGTACGATCTGTTGGTACTCAAGTACAAACAAAATCCGGACTTAGGGAAAAAGCTGTTGCAAACTGGTACATGCAAATTGGTTGAGGCAACCCTAAACAAATATTGGGGTTCAGGGATAACCCTCATGATGTTTGACAAAGCTGAAAACAAACAGAATCTACGAATTCTAGGGAAAAACTGGCTGGGAGCACAATCTGAGGATGTTAGACGTGAACTCAGAGACCTAGACGAAGGAGGAACCAAGGTCTAATTATACATACACCCGCCTGTCGCAGTAGCACTACTATTGGAACTGCGAGTTGTTGGCTTGTTGAATGTTTATATTGGGATATATTTTGCACTGTATTATCATAGATACGACCGTGATTTTCTATGATGCAACCCGTATATATTATAGGTGATTCACGAATGACAGGACTACAGACTAGGATAAACAAACTGAACGATGAACACCGGCCCATTCACGTTACTACTCTTCGGGGGGCCGGCATGAACCAGTTGGCGTCGGAGACCGTAAATCAGCTAACTCGGACACCCACTGCAGCAGCAGTCATAGTAGTAGGTGGTATCAATGACTGTACATTCAGGAATAAGGAGACAAACAAGTATGACTTTATCTTCAAAGATGTCACGGAGATGAATAAGCATGTATTTGGTCTTATAAAAGACGCATATGAAGTAATTTACTATGCATACCCATATGTTAAAATATCATTTGCCGAGTTGATCGGTATGGACATGCTGGTATACAAACGATGTAGTGATCCTACACCTGAGCAACAGGATATATTAAATAATGGTATTCTCACGATAAATACCAATATAGTTGCGTTGAATGAACTGAATGAGTCTCCGACCCCATGGTTAGCCAAGAGGGTACATTTCCCACGTAAGAATGGCTACAAACACCAATACATGAGACTATCCGATGGACTTCACTGGAATGACAATCTCAAAGATGCTTGTGCAGACAGATTATATGACACTGCTGTTAAAATTGTAATGTAATATCAGAAAATGAAGCGACTCAGGTAAACCAAAGAAATTCTATTTATGAATTACTAATACATTTGATTGATCAGAATAGCCCTTTGGATAAACTATATCTTGTGAAGTCTGCTGATCGGCGATGGAACAAGGTTCAAAATTTCTTACTGTATTATCTATTCTGAGTGTACCTTTTCGTATTATGTTACACATATACTAATAACATATGTCATGTGTTATTATTGTTACTAATGGAACCGAATTATATATATAAAAAAATCTCTCCCCTAGTCCAGATTGAACAACCTGGACGAATCAAAAGTCTTCCACTTGATTTCTGTATTGACTATAAATCCATACTCAAAGTGAAATGGATATCATATATCATCTACTCTCATCATCATCCTCATCCACCATCATACTTGGTATCAATACCATTGTACTTTCACATAAAACATGCATAAAGGAATCAAGGTAATTTTTTGGAACATTCGAAGTCTTGTTAGTAAAACTGATTCCTTTAAACATGAAATTTTGAAAGAATCACCTGATATTATAAATGTTTCAGAAACATGGTTAAATGAAGATGTTGACAACCACTTTGTGAATATAAAAGGTTATACATTGGTGCGACTTGATCGGCAAGTTGAAGATGAGCAAGGCAGAATAAAGAAAGGAGGAGGGATCTGTACGTATATACAACAGGATCTACTTTTTTCTAACATAGATGACCTTGCTTTATCAAATTCTGATATCGAAGTTAGTGTTACAAAGATATGTTATCCCTATACTAGACCAATTTTTATAATAAATTGTTATAGGCCACCTAGTGGAGATACGGAAATTTTCATTAATGCACTGCACAATATTGTAGGACAACTGAATGTTAAAGACAATGTGGATATTTTTATTGGTGGAGATATAAATATCGATATTAGGAAAACCAATCATATACTAAATAGGAAATTACAACGATTTCTAAAACAAAACCAATTAAAAAACTTTATAACAGAAATAACCAGACCGGAATCACAGGCCACTATTGATCTTATTATTTCAAATTCGCAGTATGTAAGTGATTATGGAATAATTCCAATAAATATTAGCGACCACCTACCCATATTTTTTGTCCGAAGAAAAATTAAGATTAAAAGGGAAAAGACTACCTTTCGGGGTAGGAGTTATCGAAATCTATCTGAAGAGTTAATCCAGAATGAATTAGGAAAATATGATTGGTCTGTTAATGTATATGATAGTGTTGATGATATGTGGAATGTGTTGTATAATAGAACTTTGAAAATATTAGATACATACTGCCCGATGCGAGACTTCACTTTCGCTAAGGACAAACCCAAGTGGATATCAGATGACTTGATGGATTTAATGAAGGAAAGAGATAGGAAACTTAGGAAATACTTAAAAACCAAATCACCCGAGGACTTGGTTGAAATGAGAAAACTTCGGAATTTGGTGAATGTTAGTGTTAAAAATGCAAGATCGGATTATATTAAAGAACAGTTAAACAGAAACAAATCAGATCCGAAAATTTTTTGGAAAAATATCAATGATATTTTACCAAATTCTAAAGGTTCTCAAAACTTTTCGAACATAAAAAATGACATGGGAAAGCTGATCAATGAAGCTGCTTTACCAAACCATATAAATGATTATTTTGCTAATATTGGTTCCCGTCTTGATGAAACTATTCATATGGTCCAACAACCTACAAATTACACTTGTTTAATACAAAATTTAAGAGTATTAGATACCTTCTGTGAAATTAGCTTAGCAAATCTGCGTCAGGAAATATATAAAATAGCAGTTTACAAGTCATCTGGTATACAGGGTATCTCCTCACTTGTATTGAAAATGATATTTTCAAATTTGGATACTTACTTGTTAAATATTATGAATACATCTATGACTACTGGTGTTTTTCCAATGGCATGGAAAAAGGCTATAGTTGTACCCATACCTAAAATACCCATACCACTAGAAGCTGGTGATTTGAGGCCTATTGCCTTAACCCCACTGCCAGGGAAGATGCTGGAACGATTTGTGCATGATCAGATTACCACGCATTTAAATGAGAATGATATATTAACTAGCTGTCAAAATGGTTTTAGGCCCAAACACTCAACTATAGATACAATTTTTCAATTAACAACTACTCTCCAATTAAACAAAAACTTAAAGAATAATTCAATAGCCTTATTCATAGATTTTAAAAAAGCGTTTGATACCGTTAATCATCAAATTTTGTTTAAAAAATTAGGAAACTTTGGCATTTCAGGAACAGTTATTAAATGGATACGAGATTACTTAACAAATAGAACCCAAATCACACAAATCAATAAGGAGACTTCAAATGAACTTCCCGTTGGCTGTGGGGTCCCTCAAGGCTCAATATTAGGGCCATTGTTCTTTTTGTGCTATATAAATGATATAGTGAATATATGTAAATCGTCCAAGATGTTGCTGTATGCTGACGATACTGTTTTATATAAAAAAAAATCAAATGATACCCCATTTTTGGATAAACATGATTTTCAGCAAGACATAAATAGATTGTTTGAATGGTGTCAAATAAATCGATTAAGTATTAATGTTAAAAAAACTAAAGCAATATATTTTCCAATGACTGCAAGTATGGAGGAGTTGGAAGAAAATTTGTATAATTCTCTACAAATAGGAAATCAAAAGGTAGACTATGTATTGTCATACAATTATCTAGGAGTGGAATTGGATAATTGTCTTACTTTCAAGAAATATTATAATCAAGTGTATAAATCTTCATCTTATAAATTTGTTGTAATGAGGAGAGTACGTCCATTAATAACTATCAAAGCTTCTTTGGATATTGCTAAAACTATGTTTTGCAGCATAATTGATTATGGAAATATCTTTTTGTCATCTTGCTCAGCTGAGGATTTGAATGATTTACAGATATTACAAAATAATGTTCTAAGGTGCTGTTTCCATGTTTTGGATCCAAAAAATGAACACATAACTGCCTTACACTCTATGGCAAATGTTAAGCTACTATACAATAGGCGAATTAAACAAATATTATTATGTATTTGGAGAAATATCCATAATAACTTTTTATCATTAAAAAATGTAAACAGGAGTACACGAGCCTCTGATTCATATCTTGTTGATCTGCCAATACCTAGAACAGAGTTATTTAGAAAATCAGTGTTTTATTCGGGTTCTAAAATGTGGAATGATTTACCTGTTCCGGTAAGAGAAATTACCAACATTGATGAATTTAAGAAATCCATATAAATAGTGAAATGATATCATCACATTAATGCATCTCATCACATCAATATGTACATATATATTTGTAAATATGTTGGAAGCAAAATTTTGCTGTTACCTGTATTAAATAACTCGTGATTGTAAGCACAGGTAAGCAATGGGAGACCAGACGCTTAGTTTGAATTGTGACCTGTATAAAAAAGCCAAAGAAAAAAAAGAAAAAAAAAAAGCGTTATCTACAGGCTCGTCCCATATAACAGGTTTCCCGTTAGCCGTCCCCTCTTACTGTTAGGTCATCTTTGCAGGTCATGATGGAGGTCGTAGGGGTGAGTAGCGCTATCTACAGGCTCGTCCTGTATAACAGGTTTCCTGTTAGCCGTCCCCTCTTACTGTTAGGTCCTTTACAGGTCATGATGGAGGTCGTAGGGGTGAGTAGCGCTATCTATGAGCTCGTCCTGTATAACAGGTTTCCCCGTCCCCTCTTACTGTTAGGTCCTTTACAGGTAATGATGGAGGTCGTAGGGGTGAGTAGCGCTATCTACGGGCTCGTCCCGTATAACAGGTTTCCCGTTAGCCGTCCCCTCTTACTGTTAGGTCGTCTTTACAGGTAATGATGGAGGTCGTAGGGGTGAGTAGCGCTATCTACGGGCTCGTCCCATATAACAGGTTTCCCGTTAGCCGTCCCCTCTTACTGTCAGGTCTTTTACAGGTCATGATGGAGGTCGTAGGGGTGAGTAGCGCTATCTACGGGCTCGTCCCATATAACAGGTTTCCCGTTAGCTGTCCCCTCTTACTGTTAGGTCCTTTACAGGTAATGATGGAGGTCGTAGGGGTGAGTAGCGCTATCTACGGGCTCGTCCCGTATAACAGGTTTCCCGTTAGCCGTCCCCTCTTACTGTTAGGTCGTCTTTACAGGTCATGATGGAGGTCGTAGGGGTGAGTAGCGCTATCTACGGGCTCGTCCCATATAACAGGTTTCCCGTTAGCTGTCCCCTCTTACTGTTAGGTCCTTTACAGGTAATGATGGAGGTCGTAGGGGTGAGTAGCGCTATCTACGGGCTCGTCCCATATAACAGGTTTCCCGTTAGCCGTCCCCTCTTACTGTTAGGTCTTTTTCAGGTAATGATGGAGGTCGTAGGGGTGAGTAGCGCTATCTATGGGCTCGTCCCATATAACAAGTTTCCCGTTAGCCGTCCCCTCTTACTGTTAGGTCGTCTTTACAGGTAATGATGGAGGTCGTAGGGGTGAGTAGCGCTATCTACGGGCTCGTCCCATATAACAGGTTTCCCGTTAGTCGTCCCCTCTTACTGTTGGGTCTTTTACAGGTAATGATGGAGGTCGTAGGGGTGAGTAGCGCTATCTACGGGCTCGTCCCATATAACAGGTTTCCCATTAGTCGTCCCCTCTTACTGTTAGGTCCTCTTTGTAGGTAATGATGGAGGTCGTAGGGGTGTGTAGCGCTATCTACGGGCTCGTCCCATATAACAGGTTTCCCGTTAGTCGTCCCCTCTTACTGTTGGGTCTTTTACAGGTAATGATGGAGGTCGTAGGGGTGAGTAGCGCTATCTACGGGCTCGTCCCATATAACAGGTTTCCCGTTAGTCGTCCCCTCTTACTGTTAGGTCCTCTTTGTAGGTAATGATGGAGGTCGTAGGGGTGAGTAGCGCTATCTATGGGCTCGTCCCATATAACAGGTTTCCCGTTAGTCGTCCCCTCTTACTGTTGGGTCTTTTACAGGTAATGATGGAGGTCGTAGGGGTGAGTAGCGCTATCTACGGGCTCGTCCCATATAACAGGTTTCCCGTTAGTCGTCCCCTCTTACTGTTAGGTCTTTTACAGGTAATGATGGAGGTCGTAGGGGTGAGTAGCGCTATCTATGGGCTCGTCCCATATAACAGGTTTCCCGTTAGCCGTCCCCTCTTACTGTTAGGTCGTCTTTACAGGTAATGATGGAGGTCGTAGGGGTGAGTAGCGCTATCTACGGGCTCGTCCCATATAACAGGTTTCCCGTTAGCAGTCCCCTCTTACTGTTAGGTCGTCTTTACAGGTAATGATGGAGGTCGTAGGGGTGTGTAGCGCTATCTACGGGCTCGTCCCATATAACAGGTTTCCCGTTAGCCGTCCCCTCTTACTGTTAGGTCGTCTTTACAGGTAATGATGGAGGTCGTAGGGGTGAGTAGTGCTATCTACGGGCTCGTCCCATATAACAGGTTTCCCGTTAGCCGTCCCCTCTTACTGTTAGGTCGTCTTTACAGGTAATGATGGAGGTCGTAGGGGTGAGTAGTGCTATCTACGGGCTCGTCCTGTCCATGATCATCTGTATCATGGCCGTTGCCATCTTCACTGGCCACGTCACTCTTCTCCTCATCGTCGGCTTCACCATATTTGGTAAGTTCATATTTAGGCGACTTGAATTCATGAATTGGTATATAGAAATATTTTATATAAAGGCTAGCGCTTTAGACCATACATATAAGAGAAATTTGACTGGCCCTGAGTCAGTTGGATTCGTTTTAAGAACACAAAGGAAATAGAAATATTCAAATTTTAGTCACATTGCTTCTACAGTTCAGTCCAACACATCCTCCGTTAAAACAAATGTAGAATTCAGACCTTAATCTGGCCGTGGCCGCCCATGACTATTCTCTCCTATGCAGGACATTTTCTGGATTTCCGAGAGAAAGAAATC
This sequence comes from Lepidonotus clava, assembly GCA_936440205.1. Taxonomy (NCBI): domain Eukaryota; kingdom Metazoa; phylum Annelida; class Polychaeta; order Phyllodocida; family Polynoidae; genus Lepidonotus; species Lepidonotus clava. The sequence goes on along the minus strand of OW387144.1, from coordinate 34,032,432 downwards.
CAGTTCTGTATGAAAATTCTCTTCTTTTTTTTCTTTTCCAAATCATTATTATCATATCTGAGGATATTCCTATTCCAATTCTAAACCCTTTCAAAAATTAACTGAACCTTTTCCTGTGAATAGTTTCAAAAGTGAAAATCCAGAAATGTCCTTCTTTCTTTTCCGGATGTCATGTCTCTCCTGAGTGGCGTATCTGTGCGGGATCTAAAGGCTTGAACTCTTACATTGTACCTGTCCTTTTCCAGGTGTGATCTGCCTGGTGGTGGCCATTTTCTACCTAGTGGGGTGGGAGATGGGAGCGGTCGAGGCCGTGTCGCTGTCCATCCTGGTCGGATCATCGGTCGACTACTGCGTCCACGTGGTCGAGGGGTACCTACTCGCCGGGCGCAACCCGCCCGAACACATAGCCAATGTGAGTGGTGGTATTGTGATATGCTGTAAACGTAGTTATATTTGTGTATTTTTTCGTTTTAATTGCTTTACGAAGTATCCGCATAAAGAAATGTGTTGTGTAAATACCATAGAGAATCAGTGACTGATAAGAACACGAAATTAAATCCATGTGAAAAACGTCCCATTGCTCGAATTGGCCAAAATATATAAATGTATAAGTGAAAGTATGTACGTTCACATAATTATTTTTTTAAATTCTCGTGGATCATTTATTAGGAGGAACAAGGATGAACGAGGTGTAGATTTTATGCTTTAGAAAAGAAAATATAACTTTGAAAATATTACAAGAGAAACGTCAAATAAAGGCATATTTCATGCAGACCTAAGGAAAATCTATTTAAATACCAGGTCTTTAAAGAAACGCACACGTAAGATATCTTTGCTTTTGGTCTTACGTGTGGTTTAATGTTATACATTTCAAATAGAAAACTACGCCATTACCCTATAAAATCCAAATGATACTCTCTAGGATGTAATTAAATTCTAAGTTAGTATATTAATGTATATTAAGAACAAATTTAGTGAGATTCTTAGACAGAGATGCCATTTTCCCTTCCTTTTTTTTGGATTTCCGGATTTTTGGTCGTACCTTAATTTTTGTCAAGTCACCATCTATGACCAGAAAGTTTTCTAATATCAAAAATATTTGCTACCAGTCAATAGCTAGAGTATAGCAGAATGTACGTATTATAAGAGTTTCTTCTTTTCAAATCTTCCTGCTTAAGATCCAGAATGTCGGATTCACAAATTTCCGGATTTTTCATGTTTATAGAGTGGCATCTCAGTTCTACATCTATGAGAACAGAAACTACATCAAATACCACCATAAGTTTTGTTTTAATCCCCCTCAGAACCCCGGCGAGTTGCGGCGGTGGCGCACGCTGGCCGCGGTCAGTCACATCGGGGTGAGCATCACGAGCAGCGCGCTGACCACCATCGTGGCTGCCATCCCGCTGACACAGACCGTCATCCAGCCCTTCTCCAAGTTCGGTCAGATCGTCACCATCAACACAAGTATCTCCATCCTGTACACTCTCACTGCCTGTATCGCCTTTCTCAGCCTCTTCGCCCCCGCCCGCCACAAGAACTCACTCAAGTCGACTGTCTTCGCCTTCTCCGGCACCGTGCTAGTCATCGGGGTGTTCGCCCTCATCCTCTTCATTCTCTCGCGGTGTGGAGTAGACATCCCCGCGCCCAACGGGGAAAATCTGTTTCCTTAGTGAATAGCGAAATAATCTGTGGGTGTGTGTTTTGTTCGATCGCGCAGCTGTTTTTTCAGGTTTTTAATTCATCCGAGATGAAAACATTGCATAAGAGGAGCTTCTCTTATTCAAGTGATTTTAATCTGTTTTATCAAGTGTACATGAGAATTATAACCGTTATTGGTATGTGATGAATGTATGTTGAATTTTAAGAGAGTATTGCATTTATATTTTGCCAGATATGAAGGAATGTTCCTCAACGTGTAACTCTACCATTAAAGAGTGAGAAATGTTTCTGCAATAAAAACCTTAATATTATATCATTAATATGTTAAAAACTCATATTAATCCTTAATTAGAATAGCTACTGGCGAAGTCAACACGTTATATTACTGTTGTAGGAAATAGTGACACTTTCAAGATGAGTACGTAAGTTAGTCATTTTTGTACGAGCAGGCCTTTCGTTTGTTAGCTCTTAGTTCAGAGCCTTGCCGTTTTTACCCTTATGCCTTTATTCCACATGCAGATTTTACTGCAGATTTTTACAAAATTGGCAGCGGGAATTAAAGTTATAGACATGTTTTAATTATATCGTTGAACGGTTATACAGTTCTCTTTCGAATGATGGTAGGATGTATGGCTTCGTGCCATAGTCTTGGAGAATTAAACAAATAACCCATCGACAGGATCAGAATCGGCATATGAAAAACGGGCTTAAGTTGTCAATTGTTAGAAACAATATTTAATAACCATCGCTGGCAATAGTGGTGCTGCTACATTATTACAATGGTATTTTCTTCAGGAAAATCAGTTTTAGTTCCTTGTATTCTATGTACATTTCCAACTATATATTTTCAACTGGTAAATCCCAATAAGACGTAACATAGGTCTTTAAAAGCAGATGACAGAATGTCCGGCAAGTTTGCGTTATGTAAAAATGTGTATATTTGAATTACTGACTGAGAAATATAAGAAAACATGATGGCAGTTATGTATTTGGTGAAGATAGTAATGTATGTTTCTTTGTCCATGCTTTGAGCATTGGGGATGGCTATTTTTCCACATTTTAGTTAAGATACAGTCTTATAATACCGCAAAGTGAGTGTTTTATTCCTATTATCTGTGTACACTTTATGCCACCTGGTGGTTTGTACTGAAAACTGCAGTATTTTTTAATTCACTAGGACGGAATGTAGAATTAAATGTAGAATCTGAGGTAGGGATGTGACTAGGTTTTCGCCTATTCTTCAGGGTCGGTTGTGGGGGACGTTTGTACTAAGACTATGCATTCAGCAACTGAATATACATATGTACAGCGCTTTTTAAAATATCTAAAATGTATTTATTTATTAAAAGAAAACAAATGTCACTAAGCAGGTTACAGGAGCGTAGCCAGCCCTGGAGTCAAAGGGGGTTCCAGGTAAAATTAAGTGGTTTTCGACCCACATTTTGACAAAGTTTCTTATATTTTACTTATATTTTGGGAAATCAAAAATTCAAAGGGAGTTCCAGACACCCAGGAACCCCCCTGGCTACGTCACTGGGTTACATGAGCGTATAAGTTTACACCAGTCTGATAGTTTTACAGCACCTTGGTCAAATGATACCCTGCAGTTTACTATAGAAATAGAGCTCAAAAGATCCACAATCTGTATATTTCTTTTTTGATTAATTTCTGTCAGAATGTCCCCCACCCATTCATGCAGAAGTATTAATAATTGTACATAATGTCTTTCAGTCAAAATCCATTCAACTTATAAATGTATCTGTAGTAGAGGAACCCCAAGAAATGGTGCAAAACGATATAAGCCAGTGATGTCAAACTCGCAAAGGGTCGCGTCCGATTTCTGCGGACGTAAAGTGACCCCCAGATATTTCTAATCACTGTGTCTTCTAACGTACTAGGGACAGCTTTTTGATACAAAGCATGACTGGTTCATACAGAAATGGTGTGCCACTTCGGTGAGGAGTTTCACACGCTAATGTAGTGTTGCCAAATATGACCATACATGCATTTACCCGGTTAATAGTAGGAGGAAACTGCCAAATGTAAAGTCATAATTACAGTGATGTTTTATTGAGACAAAATTATTGTGATATTTGTCAAAGAATTGCAATGTATTGTTGGTGTAGGGAGAGTGTGTGTGTTATGATTGGTGTATGTTTCAAATGTAATTGTAGTGATTTACAAATCAATTAGGAAGTTGGATCCTAGTTATAAAGCCAATGAATCTTTAATTTTGTTATACAGGGAGAATGTAAGACAGTCAGATACTCGTGTATATTGTTGGCCTATCTACAGGCACAGGGGTTATTTTACTCACTTTTAAAGGTAAATTTCTACTTCATTTTATCATCCAGAGATGCCATTTCTCCTACTTTTGCAGGATTTCCTACTTTTTGGTGAATTTGGATTGCACAGCTGACTTTTCTTACATTGTTTTAATAGCTGTTTTAGAGTATTTTTGTGTTGGTTTCAAACTATTCAAGTGTCAATTGAAGCTCAGAAATCTATTCCCTTAGGTCATTCTTCTCATAGTAGCTTCTGGCATAAAGTAAAAAAAAGTGTTTCCTACTTTTCTACGAGAGAGGAGTGGCATCTCTTATCATCAGAATCTCCCAGAAACTATTTAGAATCTCAACTGCATATTTTTGTATGTTAGTTTTGTCGGAATCTCTCAGACACAACTATTTAGAATCTAAGCTGCATAATTATATGGTAACATCATGTTAATAATCTACTATTCCTGACATATATTTGGTTCATTTCTCATTTTAAGTCGATGTGTTAAGTTAATGAAAAATAAAGTGTAATACCCGGTACTCTGATTTTGCCCACGGGAGGGACGGTACCTTAGGAACTCAATAATTATGTACAATCTTAAATTGCACTTTTGTTTATTCAAACTTTACTTTCTGTTCATAAAAGTCAGGCTACAATACAAAGGAGGTTTTAAACCAAATGTAGTTTTCTAAGAATGAATAACAATCTTAGTTTAATTCTGCAGTTTCTATAACTTTTATTACAGGTAAAGAATGTGGCCGTTATGTGTGATTGAGAAGTGATTTTCTTTTATAATGGTGCAGTAGTTGTATCCGAAAGTAGGCTGTGTGTGTGTCTGTGATAAGACAGATACTTGTTATTAGTTTGGGACATAATTGTAACTGAAAGCTGTATTCCACTAGCTGATTTTACTTTCCAATTTAAAAAATTGAGAAAATGGATTACCCATAGACATGTTAGATATCATGAGAAAGGGGATTTAATTCCCTTTAAAATGATATGTAAGACGCATGGTCCTTTGCTGTATTACTGGTAAGAATTCATATTCAAATTGCTGGTAGTCAGAATCGCCAGTGGAATACAGGCTTATGTTGGGACAACTTTCCTTGTTGGGAAATAATTACTACCAATGACTTTCCATAGACACTTGGGTAAATATTCAAATCTTGTCAACGGAACGTAAGGTATTTATACCAGGAAAGAACATCTTAATTTTCTAATTTGATCTGTTTAAAGTATTTTATATGAATGTTCCAGCTTGTTATAGATTTTTAATCAGAAGTAAAGATGAATAAGTAAGTGGGCTGGTTAAGTTTCAATTATCTAGTCATTTATCCCCTAGGATTACTTCCTGCATTTCACATTCTGTAATAGTTTTTCCATTTTTCAGCTTCGTTTTTAACCTTCGTTACTATGTTTTTTCGACCTTAAAATTTATAATTTTATTTATCCGTTAACTTTGTTATCAACTTAGCCACAACATAACATGCAAAACAATATTGTTTTTTTCCCCTTACTATCATCATATATTTACGTACTTAGTCTTCTCTACTTCTCTGGTTGTACTTACTTTCTTTTGAAGCAGAGTTCTTGTAATACCCAATTCTAACATAAATGTATAATCTGGTTTTGCATGATATGCTATATATGCGATTTTAGGGGCAACTGGTTGCTAACCATTTAGCAGTTTTATTTTATTTGCAGTTTTACTTTATTTATATGCATATATAAGTTACGAACATATATCTGGAAAGCTGGTTCATATAGAAACTTATATAATTAATCAGGAAGACTTAAAACAAAATGGTGGCATTTACAATGTTTTTTTAGGATCTTAGTTCTATGAGTGTATTGAATACATCTCTTAGAAATTAAGTCATACTTTTGATAGACAGGAAGATATTTTTGTGTGCTTTTAATTGATAAATATTCCTCGTACGAATTTCCCCGTCAATAACTACGTGTGGATTAAGAGACGGAATGATATTATATAAATATTGGCCTCCGTTTGGAGCCACTCTACGCATGTATCATACTGTATTTAGTATACGTGTGGCTGTAGTCATGGTTACCTTTTTATCTTATTCTCTGAACTATTTATAAAGTGTTTCGGTTTAAGATAAAGTTTGTTTTAGTTTCTTTTTAACTAAATTGTATTCACATTCCTCGGTACACGATATTTGTGTGTCGAGTTTACAGAATGAAAGATTTCTTTTAAAGTTTTATCTGAAACCAAGATACAACAGGTCCGTACTTGTTTTCTTTGTAACCGTCTTTTATAAAAGTATATTGCAGGATGAAAGAAAATTGAAAAATCTTGTTAGAATATTGACCAAAGTGTCTTATATTTTTATTGTTAATATATTTTTGTCTTTTGCCTCCATCAGAATTAGTGTAACCCTGTATACGCCATATTGATACGTTAAAGAGAACTCATCGTCTGCATTCTAAGATTATAGACACTGCATGAAATTGACCTTTAATGAATCCAAATTTAGTAAATTGGGCTATTAAGGTACATTAAATGTAATAGTAAGATCACCTTTACAAGACTTTTGACAAGACCTTTAGAAGTCTTTCATGTGACCTTTAATATTCTGGACAGGGCCCATATCTTTGTAACTAATTTGGCTGATCAGGAAAATCTTGATCAGTGTCTCACGATTAGAGATTCTATCTATCATCAATAAATTTCACATCTGAGTATCCCTCTTTGATACTTTTTTGCAACAATACCATCAATTTTGGTAAATGACAAAATTGCTGATCTTGAGACCCTGATCAAGATTTCCATGATCAGCTAAATTAGTTACGAAGATATGGGCCCAGGTCACCTTTACACGATCTCTTCATGATCACTATTGTACCTTATAATTATTAGCCCCATTTACAAAACCCCAAGGTCAGTAAAGGTCTATTTTCATGCAGTGAGAGTATGTTTGTGTTTGTAGAGGTTAAAGGAATCAACCACCACTACTTTCTTAGCAGACTAGGACTTGCCACTGTAGAATCTCTGATCGATGAATGCTAGAGAAATAATGAAATGACTTTAATAAAATTGTGTTGGAACTCACCTTGAGTCAATAAATGAATGAAAACATATGATTCCGTGGTCTGTCTCTTTAATATTGATGTTTCTCTCATATTATTTATTTTCTAAACCTAATTAATGAACAACGAAATTATTCAAAACGAAATGAAACCTCATTTCATGTCTTTATTGACAGAGCACATGCTTAGTTTTAATCTCTGATATTAATTTACTTGTATCAATCACTCTGATCATGCAGTGCCCTTGTAGTTAAACAGAAATAAGGTATTCACCGTATTCAGTCTTTTCTATTCCGTCAACTAATAAGGTTCACTTTGAGACTAACAACTGAACAACACAATGTTCTGCCTATATCACTAGTATTCGAGTTTCATCATGCCATTAGTTTTTTAATATCCCCTAATTGATTCAAACGTCAACGATTTGAAGGAAACAATTCTTTACTGAGGCGGAGACACGAGTTTTAAAAGGGGGCGGGGGAGGGTCACATAAAGGCTAAGTACTAAAATCATGCATTAATGCATTTGTATGCAACATCTCCCCTTCCTTTTGTGTTTAGGGGGTCCACCAAAAAAGGGGTGGTGTTGGGGTTAGGGGTGAGGGGGGGGGGGGGGGTCACCACTCTCTGGACCCCCCTGGATCCGCCCCTGCTTTACTTGAGGTGCATAGTATTAGATAAAGGGTGAAATAAATAACTAGAAATCTGAAGATTTTCGGCCGGCTAAAGGTGCCGGCCGAAGATGCCTTGCGGAATTTTAGAGGGAAACAAAGACTGTGGTGCCCATCTACTACTCTATATACCTTCCCCACCCACCACCACCACCACCACCACTCCCCTCCCACCCCACCTTACCACTACTGTGATCCAGCCCGTCCACTCTACTACCCCCCTCCCCTCCCCTGTCCACCTCCCCACTGCCGTGATCCAGCCCGTCCACTCTACTACCCCCCTCCCCTCCCCTGTCCACCTCCCCACTGCCGTGATCCAGCCCGTCCACTCTACTACCCCCCTCCCCTCCCCTGTCCACCTCCCCACTGCCGTGATCCAGCCCGTCCACTCTACTACCCCACTCCCCTCCCCTGTCCACCTCCCCACTGCCGTGATCCAGCCCGTCCACTCTACTACCCCACTCCCCTCCCCTGTCCACCTCCCCACTGCCGTGATCCAGCCCGTCCACTCTACTACCCCCCTCCCCTCCCCTGTCCACCTCCCCACTGCCGTGATCCAGCCCGTCCACTCTACTACCCCCCTCCCCTCCCCTGTCCACCTCCCCACTGCCGTGATCCAGCCCGTCCACTCTACTACCCCCCTCCCCTCCCCTGTCCACCTCCCCACTGCCGTGATCCAGCCTGTCCACTCTACTACCCACCCCCCACTCTACTCCCCTCCCCTCCCCACCTCACCACTGCAGTGATCAGCCTAGTCCCTTCATGACCTACATACCTCTTGCATAAGTCTAATTGCATAATAGTTTGAGTGATTAGCAGACTTGGATGGTTCTATAGTCTACAGCCAGCCCCACCTGTCAATCATACCTCTTACCCCTCCTACTTCTATTACTACACCCACCACCAGTGACCAATGAGAAGTGACATGATTACCTGCAGGGCAGAGATGGCAGTGGGAGGTGGGAGGGGGAAGGTACTAATAGCCCAATTACATACCCCAGTGCACAACAACAAAAGGACAATTCAAATCCGGTATGCCTCCTTTGATGCCTTACTTACATTACATTTATATGATTATATCTTTGTATGGCGCAAGGCATCAAAAAGCGAACGGAGGAATCAGCTGAGTAACAGAGCAGTTTGCCATGATAGAGGGAGGCCCAGTTTAATGTTCAGAACACACAGCATATACACATTTATACAACCTACAGTTGGAGTTTTTATCACATTTAGGGTGAAGCTGGAAACTGAAAAAAGTACGTTATTAGAGAATAGGAGAGAAGTGGAAAACCGAGATTGAATTTTAAAAAAGAAGCGTGAATTCTTCACAGTTTGTTAACAAAGTACCGTATCTTCATTCAATAATTATTAATTTACTGTATGAGACATCAAAATATAGCATTCTTGTTACAACCAGGTTAAGTATACGTTCCCTTGCCATTTGGAGTGACCATCTCCTCTCACCCAGTGCTAACATAGGAGAACATCAGGTTGGATTATATACCTGGTCTGAGGAGACTCGCTTACCGCGAAACCCCTAATATAAGCCGCATCTTAAGTTAAGGTTAACCTCAGAAGTGAGGTCTCTTCAAGCCTCAATTTTGGGGCTGATGCAACAAAAGGGATTTCGACACCTTTTTACATAAAATATTCTAGAGTATGTGGCCAGTTTCTCTCTGCTGATGCTACCGCAATTGTAGCACAAAAAAACAATTTTTTACATAAAATACTTCTGAAAATAATTTCTTAACAGAGTGATAAAATGAAAACTCAAACGTTAGGTGTGGCTTATATAAGGGGTTTTACGGTAGTTATAAACCCGACAGGCTATACTTTAGTTAGCTAAGTCTTACATAAGTTGATGGCCCTGAGTGAATACTTTATTGACACTTAGGTATTACTCATTATTAAAATTACTCATCATATTCCTCGCAAATAGGAACTTAAAAGTGGACATATCTATTGCTTGCGATGTTTACCGGGGTTCGTCAAAAGCCAAATCAATAGTGAACAGTCACGTTTGAACCACTCTGGCTCTGCTTATATGTATAATCAAATATCGGCAAAATAATTTACAACTAGAAATCTGAAGATTTTCGGCCGGCTGAATATGCCGGCCGAAGATGCCTTGCGGAATTCAAGAGCTAAACAACAGCCGTTCCGCTCCACTACCCCCCCCCCCCCCCCCACCCCGTAGCGGCCACTGCCGGCCGGCCTACATCCCCCCCCCCCCCAACACACACACACGTCTAAGTGTCTGGGTTATTCTGCGGGGGAAGGATTGCTTTCGGGTTACAGTTCTAGCCTCACCCCCTCCCCCACCCTCTCGCCACCTGTTTGGCAGAAATACGGGAATAATGGGGTTCGGTGGGCTGGTTGTGGTGGTGGGGCGGGGAGAGGGTTTGGCGGGCAGGCGGTGGCAGGGGGGGAGGACCTGTGGGGAGGGGCCTGGTGGGCACACTTGGGGGTCTGGATAGGGGGGTCCCGATGTTGCATGTCGAATTTTAAAAACGCCTATGTCGCATGTCTTTGTGGCTTATTTATCCCCATGTCGCATGTCTAATTTAAGAAATACCCATGTCATATGTCACTACGTTTTTAACCCTTCTTGTCATGTCGTTAAGCCCCCATGTCGCATGTCGAATTCAAGAATTGCCCCTGTCGCCGTGTCAAATTTAGTGGTCAATCCCCATACGCCTACGGGGGTGGAGCGTGGTCTAAGAGCCTATTGGACCACCGGCTGGAAGGGGGGGCGGGCCTCATACCACCCTCACCTGTCAATCAGGGCCAACCAGAGGGGACTGCCTCTCCACTACCCCCCCCCCCCCCCCGACCTCCCTCCCCACTGCAGTGGTCAACCCCAGTAGTAATCATCCGTGACGCACGTCCACCACACCACCACACACAGCCAGGTATAGTGACCAATGAGAACAGAGAGGAACACCTGAGGGGCAGAGGGGGCAGGGGCAGGGGGCAGGCGTGAGGGGGCAGGGGGAGGTGCTAATAGCCCAATTACATGCACCAGTGCACAACAACAAAAGAACAATTCAAATCCGGGATGCCTCCTTTGATGCCTTACTTACACTACATTTATATCATTATATATTTGAATAGCGCAAGGCATCAAAAACGAATGACCGCAGCCATTGTGGGGGTCAGGAATAGCTTTTTGTTAGAGACAGACAGCCGGAGTTATAATTCGTGTTTTAAAACATAGATTCCCGAGTTACATTCTCTGGACAGATTTTCGAATCACAACACACGTAACGTTAACGTGCATGCACAACACATCGAATTTCTACTGATATTAATCTCTTTTATACCACATAGGAACATCACAGTAGGTTACCTCAAACCCAACCTAAGTAGTACATATCTTGCAAAATGCTTAATTCAGTACAATCATTTCGACTTTGAATTCTGATCACACTAGTCCGGCAAATAGTTCCGAAACAAAATACAGGTTTCATATTTTATCTAAACCAAACCTTAGGTTTAAAGTTCTATTTTTCATATATTTCTTCGTTTGACATCTGAAATATCAGATGGCTTTAAAAATATGTTGCGGTGATATTCCGTGCATACTTTGTGTTTGGATATAGCTTATTTCAACATTTAACTCTCGTACTCAATTAAAAACCCATAATATGCCAACTACTTTCCGAACCGCTTGCACCCTATCATATACAGATATAGGTTTTGCACTCTATTTATTTTCTGAGAATTAAATTCATACCTTCTTCCTTTAGTTGTAATAATGCTCACTTTCCCAAACACGTTGGTCTATGTGCATACATGTTACTGTTATACCTAACACATCTAACCTTACATAATCCCCAGCCATACAATGTTATAATCGGTCTCACTTGGATCCAACGTACTTAAATAGAGTTCTCTCCCAGTTATAGTGAGGCTAAATTGATAAAATACTGACACACTCAGACATAATCCATGCACTGAACGTGCAACAATTACAACTCCCTTGTAAGAGGATATTATCTACCTTGGGAAACGTATCTAATACTTAAGTCCAAATGCAGCTGTCACAAATAGAGGTAGATATCTTGACCTCAATATATTAATACTCATAAAAATGTCCAAGTTGAAGCATACAAAAGAAAAAGAGAAATCATGAAACAAATGCAGCAAATAATTCAACATTTTTTTATGATAAAACCATGAAATCATGAATGTTTCTACAATGGGGAAACAAAAATGCATGGATCAAAATAATCATGACATGTAACAACTGAAAAGTAGTTTCTTAAGGACTGAAAAAAATTATGAAAAAATTGATCCAAAGCTTGGCCCTTTCCTATTGACATCTCTTATCTACAATCTGAGTGCCCAAACCACTGTCTTTAAAACCGGTTCCACCTTAAAGCCCGCCACCCCCGATGGTGGTTCTTACCAGTCCCGGCGTTTAGCCTGCCACCTCTGGAGGTGTCATGGTAATGGTCTCAGCTCTGAGTCTTCAGTCCCCCGAGACGTTGTAACTGATCTTTGGAGATGTTGTAACTTATCTCTGCTTACAGGCTGCCATCCCCAATGTTTTTGTTATCGGTCCAGGCTGCGAGCACGCGGCCCCTGATGATACAACCGTGTTGTTACCAGTCCCAGACAAAAGCCCACAGCTGGTGGAGTCTTCATTGCTACCAGTTCTGGCTGAGAGCTGGCCAACCCCCAGAGGGCTTTTTGTTAAGTCGCGCCTAAGAGCCCGCCGACACCAAAGATATTTTTGTTACCAGTCCTGGCTCCAAGTTTGCAACCCCCTTAGAATAATGTTGTTATCAGTCCTGGCTTAGAGCCTGCAATATTATTATTGTCAGTCCAGAGGGTGTTGTTGTCATCATGTTGTTAATGGTCGAGGCTTAGAGCTTGAATACCCTAGAGGTGTCGTTGTTACTATTTCTGGCTCATCCCCGCAGAGCCTGCCATCCCTGAACCAGTCCCAGCTCTCAGTGCGCCACCCCTGAAGATGTTATAACTGGTCGCAGCTTTAACTTAAAGCTTGTCGCCCCTGATGGTGTTGTTGTAACTGGTTCTGGCTTCAAGCATGCCACCCCCTAGGATGTTACTGGTCCTGGCTTAGAGCCTGCTGCCCCCAAAGATGTTATTGATACCAGTCCTAGCTCCAGGCTCAACACCCCTAAAGATATTGCTACTGATCAGAGTTTAGAGCTGGTCATCCTAGGAGGTGTCGTTGATAGTCATCTCCATTTTAAGTCTGCCACCCCCAATGGTGTTGTTGTAACTAGTTCCAGCTGTTGGCGTTATTACTGGTCGTGGCCTAGAGCTCGCCACCCTTGGAGGTGTTGTTGTTACCGGTCGTGGCTTAGAGCCCACCACCCCCGGAGGTGTTGTCGTTACCGGTCGTGGCTTAGAGCCCACCGCCTCCTGAGGTGTCGTTGAGCACGTACTTCTTGTAGGCCTTGTTCATCTGTTCCAGGAAGATGAAGGTGAGGACGGTGTGGGGGCCGAGGCGGGCGTAGTACGGCGTGAAGCCCTTCCACAGGCTGAAGAAGCCCTCCTTACGGATCACCTTAGACAGCACGTCCTACACACAGACAGACACAGGGGATTAGGTTTTGTTTGAATAAATATAATTATATTTTCTAGCATGGGACCTTCCATTAAGCCATGTAAGCAGATTTTAAAAAAACATCAGCCCTCCCGCTTTTTGGTATAAGTAACTGCTGGATAAATGTCAGACCCCCCAACCCATCCACATCCTCAGTATGAGAATGTCCTTAATGGAAACAACTTAAAACTAGGTTATCCACATTATCAACCCGATCTTTTGGAAGACAAAAAGACATTGCGAACTACCTTTGTTTTTTGTTAGGCACAGGAAGAGATCAAAAGACTCTGGATTATGGTCTAGGGAAATAATTATTTAAGATTTGTATTCATGATGGTATTCAAATAAATGAAAGTTCTAAGCTTAAAAAAGAGATTTCCCAGTTAAGTTTAAAATTTACTATTATCACCAAGTTATCTAGTTTACATATCCTAAAGTTTAATGCAACAATGGCATACTGAAGCTTGAGGGAGAACGAGCATGTAGCTCAAGATTGTTTCAGTCTAATAAATAATATTTTGTAATTGGTTTTTCTGGTTTTAGATGATATGGACAAGATTCTACTCGAGTAATTTACAAAAGACCCTACAAAACCAGAAATATAGAAACTGATAAAATGAAGTTAAAAGGATAAAAACATTTAAACTTACAAATGCTCCTTTGAATTCTGGCTTTCCGTCAATCATTTTCATGTTCTGAATTCTGAAAAGTAAAATTTGGCAATATGTAATGAACCCTATCGAACATTGAATTAATTGGACACTTACGAGTGTGTGTGTCGGTGCTTAGGTATAGAACGTGTATTGCTACCCCACAGCTACCATCTACTCACATTCAGGCCGTATTCCACATATCAATATTGATGCTGCAGCCGATTTTACATTTGGTTGATTTTCTCTGAGAATATGGCATGAACCCTTACATCCTATATACCATTTGAAAGAGAATTGTAAGACCTTTCAAATAATTTTTAGCATGTCTATATCTGAGCTCGATTCCCACTGCCGATTTTAAAAATTGGCAGCAAAATCGGCATGTGGAATACAGGCTTTACTCATAACAACTGCCCATACAGCTCACTCCGTACCTCTATTGTCTGAGGCTGAGGGGGCAGGGGTTAAAGCCCAGGGGCCCACCTGTTGTTTCAACACTATTGTTGTTACTCTCCCAAGTGAGGGGTTCCCTTAGGGATACAAATAACTTAATGACAAATTACAGAGATGCCACTCTTGAGGGAAAATCCGGAAAAGTAGGAAGAACATTTTCGGATTTTCAGTTTATACACTAAAAGGTTGGGAATAATTAACCAGAAAATGTAGATTTATGGTTTAGATGGCTTAGAAAAGATACAGGAATATTTTGAAAAGCACACTTGATGATTTTCGTGAAGAAAAATATTAATTTCACTTCTGGTCTGAAGTGGCAAAAATCCGGAAATCCGGAAAAAGAAGGGAAAATGGCATCTCTGATATTAGACTAGATCTAATGAGTGTAAAGGGAACAATTTATGACATTGTACGAAACAAAACGTTATAATCAATATATTTTTGGAAAAGAAAATTCCTTCCTCACACTTATACTATTAGGTCCGTCTTTATACAGGCTAAGGGAGCAAAAGGTAATTAATTAATCTAATTGATAGACGATTATCACATTATGCAATAGATCGTTGTTTTATCAATAGTAGGGCGTTTTAAATGGCACCTCTAAGGTACGTTGATTGTACCTGTTTTTTTAAACATCACTCCGGGGGTAGAATAGATGGAGTGTTACCAAAGGTACGAATTGGTTTAAATGATGTTAATTGGCGGATTGTTGCAAAATGAAACGTTTTGAGCGAAGTGTTGGGATTTGAGCAAAATATAGGCTTTGGTGCAAAACGTCGATATTAGTACCAAATGTAGGGATCAGTGTAAAATGTAGGGATTCAACCTAAATTTAGGAGTGGTCCAAAATGTAGGGAATAGTGCAAATCGAAGGAAATGATAGAAAGCGTAAAGAATGGTGCAAAATATTGAGAATAGTGCAAAATGTAGGCAATTTTCTAAAATGCTGACAATGATGGAAATTGTAGGGAATGGTGCAAAATGTAGAAAAATCAATTAAGGTAATGTTGCAAAGCGGCAGGAATGGTGCAAAATGTCGATAATGTTGCAAAATGAAGGCTGCTGGCAATGTTGCAAAATGTAGGGAATGCAGAGAAATGTAGGGAATGGTGCAAAATTTAGGGAATGGTGCAAAATTTAGGTAATGGTGCAAAGTTTAAGGATTGTCAGTCTGACCTGGTCTTGGCGATGTCTACGGGCATGGACGCGGCTGTCGTCACCAGACCGCTGATCATACTCGCGACAAAGTGACAGAAAATACCATCCTTGATGTAACCTGAAAATGGAAATGTATTTAAAGTATAGATCTAATTAAATATGTCATGTCCCCTAGGCTTTGTTGACATTGTATTCGTTGAACTTTTAAATTCATCTTGAGATCCAGCTTATTCTAAAATATTTTGCGCTGAATGACAGAAAAGGGACATTAGGATCGAATGTCATTCCTGGCGAAATACCTTTCAGACAAGAATACTGATTATTGGGTGTTGTTGAATATTTATTATAAATATTGGCTAGAAATCAACGGCTTTGCCCCCGAACCCATTATAACTTTTTTTTTTTTATTTTCTTTTTAGGTTTCTCCATAAACAATGACCGATAAAGCTAGTCAATCAACTGACCTATCAAAAACAATAGGAAATTCTTCTATACCAAGACGTTGACTACTGAGGAGTTACCTAAATGATTGGATTATTTTGATTTAGTGGGCCATTTCAAAGATGAAGTTGGTTACCTGTGGTGAGAATGAACTGTTTGGCTTGGGAGTACGAGGCCAGTTGAGCTGCGTTGACTACCATTGCTCGTGCGATGGTCGGTACACAGCCCTGTGGGAAGAGAGCATCGGATTGAGGACTCTTGCACTGAGTCAGTGTAACTTACAGTAATCATTTTAATGTTATTACTTGAACAATTTAGAGCTACTGCTTGAGTACAAACGATAGTGCTATAGTATAGAGCAACTTAGGGCTATTGCTTGAGTACAAATGATAGTGATCAACATGTGCGACAGACCCAGGCTGACGGTTTTGAATTATTCAGGCCATGAGTTTTCATTTAATCTTCAGGGCCCATATTTTTTCTACCTCATAAGGCTAATCAGGGAAATTTTCATTAGGGTATGAAGATAAGCAATTATTTTACAAAAATTAATGTTGTTGCAAAATAGTTTCAAAGAGGGATTATTAAGTGTAAAATGTATTCGTGATACACAGAATTTCTAATCACGAGACACTAATCAACATTTCCCTGATTGACCTAATAAGTTACGAAGATATGGGTCCTAGTAATTAGGGGAGGGCCACTGATGAAAATCTGGGGGCTAAACACAATAACAAATTGTCCAAAAAGGAACAACATGGGGAATTCAGTAATTGCAGTAGAATATTATTTCATGGTAGCCCATACATATTCTGGTCGTCTAGGACACTCAGACCCGCAGATTTTCCTAGTGCTGACGTAACAATCAAAGACTTATGAATGCCATAGACCCATATATATGTGAGTGTTACGTTACTTTGTACATTAATGACGAGAGTGTTTTGTTTTCCCACCTGGTGCCGGCCCCAAACTGCTACATTCACTAATCTGACACTTATGCTGGCCCGCATGTAATACATGTATATGCACACATGTGTCTGGCATTCAGAATGTTTCTATTAAAGGGAGCCAAAAGCAATGTTGGGTCAAAATTTTGCAAATCCTTTTAACCATTGAAATATATTCCTTCACCATAAGTTAGGCCCATAGTCAAATATAGACTGTCAGTTAAGACTTAAACTACATCAAAATACATCAAAACTTGTCCTTGGTCAATTTTGGTGACCCACCAAAATTGGTTTGTTTACAAAAATTGCTGTCTTCAGGCAGCAATGACATGGGTATTATGGAATTTACATAAAGTTATAGTTAGTTATCATAATTCATACTGTACCAATGGCTAAAGTTAGACTCTAGGAATGTCTTTTCATAGTTATTTGAGTTCGCAAAATTTGATATGTTTTGACTCACCATTGCTTTTGGCTCCCTTTAAGTTGAATATAAAAAAGGTTGGAGTTCGATACACTTCGCCGCTGCTCTTGTGCCTCTAAATGATACTATCTAATTCTCATAAAACTATTGGGACTTGAGCAGAGGAGGCATATTATTCAGTTATTAAAGGTAACGTACAACCGCAGTTTAGGTTTCAATGACCTATAGGTCTGCAGGACAAGAAAGGACTGAAAAACTTGAAATATCTGGTCCTTCTACCTGTTTTAAAAACGTAGCGCTGTTAATAACGTTATGATAAAAATAAAAGTGGTATATGTAGATTCAGTATATGTATTTCTATCATTCAATACCAAAATTGTTTGTCAGGCACAAGTATTAAGATAAAGAAATGGGAGTAAAATCTAACAAAGACGGCACAAGTTTTCAAAATATGAGCATTCTCCCATGTGACATTGCTAATGAATATAATGATTAAAGGGAACAAAGGGGGGGAAATTTGAAATACATTCAGATGATAAATGGCCACAAATGATGTGCAAAATATGTTTAGAAAATTCTAAAAGTCATCAATCATATACTCCCCCACCAGTAAACTTATGTGATTGATATGAAGACTTTACTACAAATCTTTTGATAAAAAAACTGAAAAACAAAACCAGCCCTTTCTTGCCCTGCAGATCTATAGTAACTGCGTCTGGACTTAGAGCCACCACGCTATATCAGAAAACGGTGAAACCCCAAAATAATTTGATCAACAAATCGAAATGGCCGTCAATACAGTGGACGTCTACTTTGAGATCATTTGGTGAATTTGCTTAATGTTCTCCTTTGGGCATTTTTTTGTAACTTTTTTTTCCTAAAGAATTGCCATAGTATCTAAGGTTTTGGCAAAACCCTAATTCAGTCCACACAGCCCAAATTGATGGATACTCATTTCCGAGGCTAATCCTTATCTAAGCCACGGCTTAAACAGCGGGATGGGGAATCGAAACCTCAACTTGAGGACCATTCTTCAGAATTGCCATAATTGAGGCCACAACCCCAAAGTTGAGGTCTGATGAGCCCTCATTCCTCAAGCTAACAGTAATCTAATTAAACCACGGCTTAAATTAGATATTTCAGTAGTAGCTAGGTGACCCCCGACTCACCCTCCATAGTGTGAGGACGCCCTCCTCCTGCGTTATCCTAAAGAGGGCGTTAAAGACGTTTTTGTACCCACGGCGCTGCTCCACGGGTAACCTGCAAAACAACAATGTACGTGTACATCGATAATCGGATTGGAGTAGGTCTAAGGAGCTGATAACAAACCCTTTTTTGTGCTAGACTCGCTCAACTTCAAAGGAAAAAAATGTCAAGAAATAAAACGTATCAATCCTTGGACTTTTAACTCTCCGTGTTGGTTTTGGTTTGGTACTTCCAAATTTGATTATAGATAAGAAATATGTATGGCGTATAATACACAACGAGGATTCCAACTGAGGCGATATCATTTTACTAAAACACCAATAGAATACGTGCCTAGGATGTGTCTGACAAAAAAACATTTTACCATAATCCTCTGTGGGTTTAGACACGAACCGAATGAAAAAGTTCGGGCCGCACCATGCACCCAAGCCGCATCAAAATTTAGAATGGCATATGAACTGTCTAATCAATGTGCCCATGGAACATTAGAATTTGGAAGTTACTGAAATGTACCAAAAAGAGCGCATTACAGTGAAAATACGTCACATCAAATTAAACGATGAATGTACCATTGTCGTATAACAGCGTTTTCTTACATAATCACTGGGAACCCGTTCTGTATCACTTTAAGTCTAAAGTCTAAATAAGTATAATCTATGGCACTGGAGAAACGTTAACTCTTTTGTATTGCTCTGTGCCAGACAGTATCAACCAATCTCACAATGACACATGGTTTATCTCCCCATAATAAGGTATCACGTAACGTGTTTTGGCTGGCTGGTTAATCAGTTAGAGCCGCAGCTTATCATCTATCCCCGACTGACCGTGCTGGGGCCATTGAAGGAGGGGGTCCCGGTGTGGCGTGTTGAATTCAAGAAATACCTCTGTCTCATGTCCTTTTTGTTTATCAAAGCCAACATCGCGTGTTTCGTTTAAAACAGGCCAATGTCGCATGTCGTTATATTTTTCTAAACACCCACCCCTTCCACCGTCGTGTTACTAAGGACCGATACACATTTTGAACTTAAGAAAAGCCTCTTGTCGATGTTAGGCGTTTAGACCCATAGAGTTGTCCTATCTGTGTATAAATACTAAGTGGGCCAGCGTTCTTATCAAAACATGCATCTCCTCACCACCATTTTATCACCTCAATATGGGAATTAGGTTGTTGATGATCACTCGACATCTGTCGACTATTTTGACTTTTTTTTATTACACACTTGTATTTTCTGAGGCAAACTCTCACGGTCTAATTGTGTATGAAATTACCATTGGTAATCTCTCTGACACATGAAAATAGATTTATTCTACTTAAAAACAACAAGACATTTCAAGACACAATCATGATCTTGCAATCTAAGTGTTCATAGTACAGTACCCAATAGAGATCAGTTAAGATCATACAGATGACATTTTCGGATCAAAGTCGAGTTCATCGCTCATTTCTTATCTTTCAGAATTAAAAAGAAAATATCGCGATTACAAAGCAAACAGCATCTAGGTTGACATTAATAAGACTGATATGAAAACAAATGATTGCGACTCCTTATCTAATTTGTTTAATGAGGTTTTCCTCTTAAAACTAACTAAAGTCCTACTTCCAAGTAAAATGACCTTTAAGTCGACCTTGCGGTTGACCTTGACCTACCTGCCGTCAGAGGTCATGCGGATGAGGGCGACCTCTGCTGGCGTCCCGACGAACGCGCCCACAGCACCAGCACTCAGACCAATGGTAGCCTTCGTAAAAAAACCGGGCGGGGACCCGCTAGGCCTGTAACATACCACAACCAATGAAAATCTACAATTTTTCTGTTTAGTTTTTTCCTGAAATCCTGAAAATTTCGGATTTTACGAAGGCAAAGTTAAAAGGAAGAGTTTTTTTTATAGAATGCACAGACTAACATGAAATACTGATATGAACGTTCTTTGTGACCCGAGAGAAAATTGCAAAATTTGCCCTCTCACATTCACTGAATTGTGAAAAATTATGGTACAGCCAGTACAGTACAGGGGGGGGGGGGGGATGGGAAATCGTATCTTATAAAAACTTACTGAATTCATACCCTTAAAATGAATAAGACAAGTATACAGGTGCTGTTCTTCAAATTAATAATTCATTTTCCTTTTTATCAACGGGTAATAATCGGACATGATATATCTTGGAACACCCTTGTCACAATGTGGCATTTGTACCAATGAGTAGTTTGTTTTGTTTTCTTGTTGGGCAAGGATCTTAGTTTTTCACTTTGAATTTCATGTATATCGAAAATATGTACAAAGGTCTTTAAATCATGTAAAATTATCATGTTAAAAGGGAAGAACTGGTTTAAACAATATATTTAGAAATGATATGCGTACCCCGAGAACTTCTCGAAGAGTATGGTGTACACTCCCAGTCGGGTGGTGGTGTAGGTGGCCTGTCTGAACAACCCTGCCGACAGTCTGAAACATAGACATGTTAAAGTTTAAGCTATTCTTTTCTGATTAAGCCGATAAGAAAAGAAGGGATACATAACAATAATACTGCAATTAATACGTGTACTAATTACTTTTGCCAGAATAAACATTGATATAAAAAAATGAATTTGAGGGGATGAAGTTTATGCGTATAAATACAAATATTTCAGAAGCTGTCGAAAATATAACTTTCAAGCTTTAGTATTATGAACGTAGATTCGTATAGATCTACTGAGAGAAAACTTCTGCCGGATTAGATAGAAGGAAATGTGAAAATCTGACACTTAATTTGTTATTCTTAGGAAGTAAATAAATGTTATTTCACTTTATCTATAACATTCTCAGTAAAAATGAATACCATTTGTAAATTAGAATTCAGAAGAAATTCCTCACACATTATATGTATATTTTTATAGGAAACATTAAGTATTGTCTGAACCAATACGAGAATACGAGACGAGATTATCATTTAAAAGTAGAAAAAGCAGGCCTTTCTAAGGAGTAATGTAGTAGAGCCTCGTGTACCCTGTGTAGAGTCCCCTGACCCCTTCGTTCCTGGCGATGGACGCTGCGGCGTGTAGGCTCGTCTTGTGTTCCCGGCCCGCGCCGCCCATCCCTACAAGCAGAAAGAGTAACATTAATAGTAATAGTTACACCTGTGAACTTTGAGAATAGTTTCAATTTTATTCTCCATGCTCCAGGTTATTACTTCAATAAGCCCATCCCAAATTGGGTATATCCTGAGGTTGGACAAGGGATGGACAAAAGAGACATGTATGCCATCCTTGTCTCCAAGACTTAGAATTACTTAAGTAAGCACAAATAGTGTTTTTCTATATCCCCAAGTACTGCTAAACATTATCACTTTTTAAATTTTATTAATGTCAGATTTGCAGGTTTGCCAGCCTATCAAAATACTGTATTTTATGGCAAAATAGGGTTGGACATCATAGGCTGGACTGACAGGCTTTACCATTGGTTCCTATGGGGAAAAGTCCAAAATGTAAGGTCACATTTTAGAAATTTGAGGAGCAATCTGTTAACTAAATTGCTTTGGTTAATTTTCATATTGTGTAATTCTCTTCAGGAAATAAGCACAGAAGCAATTTTGAGAATATTTCTTGGTAAACTTTATTGTTTGTATACACTGGGATGGGCTTACAAATATCAATAAAGGATAAATCCTAGGTTTGGCCCTAACTGGTAGCAGACTCAAAGATGACCACCGCCTGTGATTTTAGACTGCTTGCACCTCTGTTCATCAAAAGTACTTGAAGGTTGTCGATTTATGATAAGATAAAAATATTTTCAGCTAAGGTGCATTTCGTATGGTTTGACTTCATTCTTAACTGGAATTTTTCCATCCCTTGACAGAAAGTTTTGGGATACACTGTCTGTTTGTTTGAAAATCCAATCAATTAACGACTTAGACTTTGGAAATAATGCTCTTTGGGGGGCATACATGGGATAGTACTTACCGCTCATCTGCATTCTGTTCTTTATAAGATCTAACGGCTGCACAAATAGTGTCGCAGCCATTCTGAAAAAATGCCAACAAAGAAAACTCATTTTAAATAATCAATCTATATAACCAAAATTAAGAAAACTAAAGTTATGGAGTACAGATACAACTGCATTGGCAACAGTCTCATTTAGGAAAACAAACAATATACAGAATCAAAAGGAGATAAATATGATAGCAGGGCTGGTCATAGTAGTAGTAGCGTATTAGCAGTTCTGTGTATTGGACCTGTGTGACATATTGGTTTCTAATGACCTCTTTGATGCAAATTAAATAAATTATCAATCATCGAAACCCCCAATAACGCTAAACCAGCCAGTGAGTGAATATTTGGAACTCGGCCAGTTCAACCGTGTCTGAGAGACTAGGTCTAAAGTGTTTTAAACAGAAACAAATTTGAATAACAATTTTCCATTATTTTACCAATCAAATGACGGGGATATGGTATTTTTAAAGTCACTTGAATTGTATATACATATATAAATATACAACCTACTTGGTGACAACTGATTTCTTCCAGTTTTGGGACAGGACTTAATAATTTTCTAACTTAGATCTAAATTTTCATAAATGACACTGACCAATCAGATCCAGGTAAATTAGCATTTTTAATATTCATTGCAGAGAATACTCAAATTTATCTAATAACAAAGCTATTTACACTAAGATTTCGGCCATACACACAAGAGTAACTTTGCTTTGGAGCTATGGGTGATCTAAGTGATCCTTTTGATTTTTTCTCTCAGTGTTAGATAGGATTTTAGCACAATTCAGATCTAAATAAAAAAACACTCTAGTCTATTTGTACATGTAGTATTCCACAGCCCGAGCACATAGCACCAAGGCATTTGGTGTGAGGACAACAGGTAGGGGTAATAAGATAACAAGGGCAGAAAGTCTGGGGCAAGTCCCAAATTTCAGGTCATGACACGAGTAGTTATACCGTATATAGCACCATATAATAGGGGCGGGGGCAATAAACATTTACTAATTTAGCAGAGCCAGTTCCTTTGTTCCTAGGTGGACTTTCTGATTTGAAAACCATTATATACAAATTGAACCAGGGCATTTATCAGGTTGGTGGATCTATCATTGGATCAGGATGACATGATTTCAATGAACCTATCTAATTCAGCAAGATGCTGAAAAATGCTGAAAAGGCTAAAATTACAGGTCTAACTCTAACTAGACTAGTAAAATGAGTGAGTAAAATAGTATTTTGGCTTGAACGTTTTGTTTTGATGTCACAATGACGTATCATCGACAACCAACAAGTCGTACCTTCAGCAAAGAGAAAATCTAAGTATGCATGGTCATATATCCTAACCGGCTCTCACAGTGGCCCACAGTCTCATTAAGAAACAATGTTTTCTTCAACCTTGTAAACTTGTCCTACTCGGACTCCTAGGACGGACGAGAGGATACACCTCAGTCAGAGGAATGCCCAAGTTGTAAACATACTTCCAAGCAAGCCCTAGCCCTGTTATTGCACCCACACAATCTTCACAATCTTCCCTGATAAACTCAAGAAGGACATACCCTGCAGATCCTCCGAAGAGGAACTTGACTGACTTGGGGATTTGTTCTTTCGTTGCCATCTTTCTGCTGTCTGTCCTCTCCGGCCACGCTCCAACCCGCAGCGCCCCCACGACCTTGCGGCCTGACCTTCCCCTCACCTGGAGAAGGGGCGACGTGCCAGCTGCTAAAAACATCTTCAAAATAAAAAAGTTACGACATGCCAATTGTTTGCACATAAATGTGTTTTTTGAATTAAAATGATATTAGACTTCAATATTTCTAAGTATGATTAACATTGTGATGTTTAGGAATATTAATATTTTTGTTTTGCTGGAAAAAAATCTTGCAATTCGGGGAATCATTATTCCCGACATGTTATGATGCACTTGTAAATATCCCCAAAACAAGGAGTCATCTAAAATGAAAAATTAAAATTAAAATAACTAGGCCTAGACTATATCAAGATATCGTTTGTCAATGACGTAGGTCTATGAGACAACAAATGAAGCTGAAAATATGTCAGGTAATTTTCTGAAAAATTATCAATTCAATACACTTGATTAAAATAATCATAAGAATCTACCGGTATTGATCGTAAATATCAAAAATAACTCGAATAAAATGAGATAAAAATGAAATAAATAAAAAGTTTTGTTGATTTGGACCTAAACCGAGCACTTCCGGTGACCTGCCGGTAGCGTTACGCAAAAGGTCAAGGTCAATTTATGCTCGCTCTGTGTCGAAGGTTATTCTCATGTTTTATGCAATAGAAATACATAAACATGGTTTCAAAACTTTCTAGAGTTCTCCTACAGATACTTCTAATTAACAAATATGATTCTGAGGGGTATTAATCGGTAAATCCCTGAAATTAAGTGCAGAAGCTCAGCGAGCCGGCGCGCACCTGTTCACTCTCCTGCCAGGTGCGTTGACCTACTTTCTGCTCGCCCAGTATCGGGACGGAGAGCGAGATGTGCTCGCTCTCCAAGCAGAGGTTGGGTCTTTTTGTACTTGTTTAAATGGGAAGCAGTATGTGTTTGGAGAGTGTCAAACCCTACGTGATCACTCCCCCGGCGCATGCTCGTCCCCTACGCCGGTTTGACAGCGAAGACGACAGACGGTGAGTAAAACCTCTCTCCTCAAAACTCTCCTATCTGCTGAAAATACACGTAATTCCACAGATTTTCTAAGTCATTCCATCCAAGCAAGAGTTCATGCTCTTATTTCTCTGCAAATTTTGTGATTTGTCATGTTGGATTTTGTACGAAATGGCAGTAAACTTTGGTTGCGATTCCCGGTCTTGTCATCTTTGACGGGATTCAGTCAAGAAACGTCTAGACTCCCGTCTGCGGGGATGGTGTGATTACTGATTTGTGAAATGGCATAATTACAGTTAGATTGTTCATATTACTGGTTGAGGTATAATTAAACTCACTGATCAGCTTAATTGCTGACAGTTAATTAGTTAATGTCTACGTGTCCGAAGCCAGGGTTGAGCATCGCGTCAGTCCGACTCGGAAACTGAAATTTGCCTGCTCACTTCTTGGTCAAAAAGATAACTAACAGACTGGCAACCGGTGAATTATTTCTCTTATTAACCATTACTTTAATGCATAAGTCATCGACAATTTCCATGTCAATCAAGACAGCTGGAACTGACATAAAACGTTGATTAGGATCCATACAAGTAGGATCCCAACAGGAGGCTGTCAACTTGACCAATGTCAAGGTCACTGGTGCCCTTGGCTGTGGGTTGTGGTGTTGACATTGTTTCTTTGTTCACTGAAATTCAACCCACTCTCAAGCGTTAGATATCTGAAAACCAGTAAAGTATTTGACGATAATTACCGGCTTTCCTTGGCTTTGGTTTGCATTTTAACTGAATGAATTGATCAAATAAAGTAGCCAGGATCCCCACAGCACCCAAGCTAGTAGCAACAATTATACCAACATGAACATCCATTGCCATTGGCATTGATCATACTCATACTGATCAGATAGGCCCAGTGCCTGGGATGGAAAGAAATTAGTCTGTTTTAGCTCATTTTATATTGTCTTAGAAGCATTATTCTATTTAGAAGGCAAGTTTTAGATTTTTAGATTGCAATTTCAAACTTAGTCCGGATCCAGGAAAACTCTATCTGTTGTGGAGCAGACACAGATAATTTCGCATGTATAATTATAAAGTCATTAAAGAGAGTGAAGGAAGAACAGAAACTGGGACAGTATTCCAATTATTTAGCTGTATGACAGTGTATTCCAATGTTGTACATGACTTGGCTACTAAATTGCAGACATCATGTACCAAGTACATTTTCTTGATTCAGAAGGAAGAAGCGATGAGAGCTGCTTTACTTTTTTGTTGTTTTTTTTCGACATGAAAGGTGGCAAGCAGGTGGTTTCAGTGATAGACGTTGCCGTAAATATATATTTCAAAAAAGTGCTTTCATGTTTAAATCATGAAAGAAAAACACTGCAGAGATTATCGTAATAAGTCTAGACTAGCAGGGATACTATTTTTACTTTGTTATTTTTATTTCCAGTTTTATATAATGATTAGTTTTCTATTTTCTGGCATGTGTCTAGTTTGAAGTTTCTGATATTGGTTACAAGTGTATCTAACTTGTGCACCATAATACATGTATGCTTATTTTAATCAGTTTAGGAAACAACGAGCCAGTCATTCGGGATTAAATAATACTTGATCTGCAGACCCATTGATAAGCGGATAAGGCCAGCGTGATCATTTGGTCAACACAATCTATCTGGCAAAGTTCTCCCCAGGACAAATTCTTAACATATTTGTAACAAATTTTGTAGCCGGACTGAATACCTTTCAGAATTAGTATATTTTCTTAATAATTTATATGTTAATTCCTATTGACCTCTTTATATAGATTGTCATTTAAGTTCTTAGAGCCGGCTCTGCCGAGAACTAAGACTCTTAGCCTGGGGAAACCCCCACAGGGAATCTACATGCTAGTGGCAGGTGCCAAGTGAACCCTTGACCGTGCGTCCCCTCAGCTGATGGTCTGCTGAGCCAACCTCACAGCTCAGCTGACCGTCTGTGACCCCATGACCTCCTGACCTCCACCTGTGGTGAACTACACTGATAGCACTACAGAATCAAGCAAGTCCTTATACACAAACAGAATGTATGTTATGTCGCTCTCAGACTCGGTGAGTGGCCGGTGTAGGGTAGTACATACCCGTACCACTGATTGCCTATTTTTATTGTATGGGGGTGGAATGGGTAAGGTGTTAGGCGGAGAGGTGAGTGGGGGTGCCCCAGTTCTCCTCCAGGTGAAGGCTCAGACTGGAGGGAGCAGACCCGGGCCGGGAGCAGCCCCAGGGATAGGGTTACCCCCGGCCGGCTATATTCTGACGCCCGTCCCGTCGGCTAGACTCACTCACTCACCTGGCCAGCCTTTAAAAATAAGTCTTGTTTCCTGTCCAAACGCCCAACTGTTTCTCAGGGAGGTCTGATTTTCTTCTTCTTTTTTTCTGATTTTAAATTTTTCTTTTGTATAAAAGCTCCTTTTATTCCTACCAAAAAGAAATCCGCCTACCCACCTGGGTACTTTTTAAAAAGTACCCAACTGGGTACTTTTTGACCAGTCGCTGGAAAGAAAACACATTTTATTTAGGTTTAGCCTCACCTGCCTGAGCGACTCATAGCCGGCGCACTGGTGGGTTAGAATAACTAGGAAAAATAAAGGGCCTCTAAGTAACCGAGGGGACTGTAGTAGTATAGGGTCTCTAGTTGGTAAAAACAGCTGAGTGTGCATCTTGGCCGTTTGACAAGGACTGAGGAGGTGCCCCTCAGTCAAGTTGTTTGTTAGTTTTGGACCCATATTTATGTTTCAGACGTGGTTGTTATTCCATCATTATTACAGGTTTCCTGTACGGCCTAGAAAATGAAAATAGTCAACGAAATGTCAATGAGTTAGAACTGTTTTTAACCGTCATGGAATTGTTTAGGGGGGTCATGTAATTTTGCTCTTTTATTTCTGGAAACCTACCTGTTTGGATCGTCTTCCTTTAGAATAGGAAAAAAGGGCATCAGTATGAAAGTATGAGCTCCAATAGAAAGCCTGTGAAATACCACATACTCATATATTGAATAAGGAAACCTAATATACGTGTCTGGAAAATTGTAATTGGTATATCATGGAAACAGAATTGCCAAAGTCTCTTGGAAGCTGTATCAAAGAAGGAATACCAAAATAAAAGGCTTAAATCTTTTCAAACTTTATTGAATTAAACAGATGGCCTTTGAAACAAACACTTTCATCTAGGTTATATATCTGTGAGAGCCAGCTAATGAAAAACACATGAAACAACCAGAGAAAAAAAAGTGTACCAAGTGCTAGCAAGTAGCAGAGTATGAATAACAAAAAAGTCTGGCAGCGACGTCTGACTTGGTGAGCATTACCTAGCAGGAGAGAAATGTGTAGTTAGCCCCTGCAAAAATAGATGGGAAAAAGATGGGACAAAATAAGGTTAAAAAGGGGAAAAAAGATAATGTTTAAAAAGAGACAGAGTTTCAGTAAGCCGTGGTCATATAGAGGACAACAGGAAAAAATGTTTAAAAGAATATATATGTTAAAAAAGACAGTAAGAGTTTCAGTAGCTGAGTAAGTTATGCTTATGGCTTCTAGGGTTAGACCCTGAGTATCCATGAACGTTGTACCAGGACTTGGCTCCTCCCCCTTCGCTTGTCACCGGTGGGTCCTATTTAGGTGGGCCGGCCCAGGCTGAAGGTGCCCTTGACGAGTACAGTTAGGTCCGGGACCAGCAGACTGTAGGCATTTTATTATACTTCAGTCTCTATGGGACCTCAATGGCACTTTGTTCAATATTTAGCATTGAAATAACTAACCCAGGGTTTGACCTTAACATAGAGTTACTAGTACCGGGTACTAGTAAAAATCCTGTCGGGCTAGTGAAATTTATGAGCAGCTAGCCCGGTGGGCCAGTGGAAATCTTTGAAATTACAGCAAGAACTTAGTACATGGACTAGTGGAACTTTGAACCGGGCTAGCGGAAAGACAAGACCACCAGCCCGGTGGACTAGTGGACCAAATAGTAAAGGAAAACCCCTGCTAACCCGAGCGCAGTCAAGTGTTGCACTTCTACACTAAAGCGTTTGTCATTTATAATTTAAAAAACAAAAGAAAGGGAAATGAGTTAGGGGGGAGGGTGGGCTAGTTCAGTATGAAAAAAACTACTAGGCATTGGTCCTGAGCTCTACAGCTCTGTGCTGTAGTTTAGTCCTTTAGGGACCTTTTCCTATATGCTAGTCTCAACAGCATGGTGGTCATTTTCCCATTGCAGTGATAGTTCTGGCATATGTAAGTCAATTATATGAAAGTTGAAAAAATGCCCAAGCACATCAAGCGTTCCACCTCTACACTTCAGCGTTTGATATTAGCCTACTAGTTCAGAGTGCCCGACAAATAAAAAAAAACGCTAAGTATTGCTCCTTAGTGTAAAGTAATAGAGTATATATGATGTAATGCGGTCATACCTATTACGTCATGGTGTTGCCTAACACGGCGTGTCTGCCAAAGACGTTATCACACCAAGGTCACGGTCATTATACATGTACCAGATACGTAAATGCGTAATACACACGTAGTTATGGCGTTACTAGTATGATATAGGTGATTATCTACACTACAGTGAATGAGGTGATTGGGTATTCCTGTGCCTCATGGAGGTTGTGAATAAAGTTCAGTTCAGTTTAAAAAAAAAGTTCAGTTCGGTTCATTATAAGAAGTTCTTTCTTGAGAATAAGGGGGGGGGGGGAGATTTAATAGTCAATAACTAGAGCATGATACGATTCATATCATGCTCTGGTTATTGACTATTATAGTGTTACATCTTGATTTCTATTTTTGATAGAACTGTCAGAAGAAAAAGCTTACTGAAATCGGCGACGTGCTGAATTAAAGTTAAACTGAGTCTGAGATGAATGGAAGACAGTTTGAACCTATCTGATGTCAAGTTCCAATATAATGGTCACTCGTCGTTATTTAATTTATTACATCATGAGGGTTACACTAAGTTATAGGTCTTCATACAAACTCAAAAAAAAACTTGTCAAGCTCCATCAGAAGGAGAAGTGTCCCCGAAGTTGTACCAACTGCATGGTTAACTCTATGAGATTTCCGAGATTTACCTACCTCAGGGCTCACGGAATTTAAAAATGGTAAGGTGTCCTGCGAACACCCTGACAGGCATTGTGGGTGTCCTGCACCATAAAACAGCGGGTCCCGTTGCCTCAACCTTAATATTAAGGTATGATTTCTAGGGTGTCCACAGGACACCCAGAGGGTCCTGTCAGGGTGTCCTGTGCCTTTAGGGGGGTGGACAGGACACCCAGGACGCTGGATTTGGTGAGCCCTGTACCTAAGCTCAAGATTTACAGTATTCCAGGCTCCTTGAGGTACTTATGAGAAGAGAACTTGCTGAAATGAATTGTAAACATCTTTTTGTTTTAGATCACATATGACTTGTTAACCACTTCATAATGTATTGTCATTTGTCTGTACAGAAATTGCTGTTGTGTAAACATACTCATCTTGATTATCTGTCTTTTCCCTCTGTTTTCAGTAAGCACCTATTAACCCATCATGTCTGGACCTAAGGTTGGCATCAATGGGTAAGTACCAGTTTGTTTGATCAACGTGGAAACCCTACGAACGGGGGGGAGGGGGGGAGTGATGCTGTACGTTTAAAAATGTGAAAAATTACGTAGGCGTTAGGGCCTTTGTTCAGAGAGATATGACAAATTTTCTTTTAAAAACAGTAAAGGAAATGTTCAGTTCTAGCGTTACAAAAAAGAATCTTAAGTAAAAATGGGCTCCTTTGTTCTGATGCCGGTCTCCCCAAGGCCTCAGTCTGGGAGCCCAGTGAACTCCAACTATAGTCAGAAATTTCTCAAGGCCTGCTCTGCATCTCCTTTTCGGGTTTCCTGTCATCCTGTTACGTGACAGATTTAAACCACGTGTTGAAGTACACGTGTTTCAAACTCCACACAGGGATATCCCAGGGAGGTGGGAGGGAGGAGGGGAGGGGTGTGTAAGTGTCCTTGAGCTGACCCTGGGAGTGGCCCTTACAGGTCACACCTGTGACCAGGCACGTACACAATTATACGGTCATGACTCAACTTTACACTCAAGGCTTGAACCCAATTGATTATCATCCCATGATCAGAGAGGGAAAGTTGAATAATTAATAGCAACATGAATTTTTAAAAATGTCGAAAACAGTGCTTAATTTTTATTTTCAGTTTTTCAGTTTCATTTTTATCTTTGTTGTTATTGTTTTTGCCACGTCCTCCATCAACATATCTATTGGAATTACTGAAGAAATAGAAAAGACGAGTCCTGATCTCCGTCGATCCACTAACTCTTATATTTGACACATTGTGTTTTAGATGCCTCCCCCTAAGTGGACAGAGTTTGGCCTTCACATATAAATTTTATAATTTAATATATCGGTATAGTTACTGAGTTGATAGCCGTGTTGGCGAGAGTATATAAATGTAAAAAGACAAATACAATTGTACTTGTACTTTCACAATGCGGCAGGTATAACGTAATAGCAACTTAGATTAAAATATTTCAGTTTATGTGACCCTTTATCAGACATAAAACTTGAAATTAAAAAATCATCTTTGTGTTTTAGCTTCGGCCGCATCGGTCGCCTCGTGCTCCGCGCTGCGCTCAAACAGGGCGTCAACGTGGTGGCCGTCAACGACCCCTTCATCGACCTGGACTACATGGTGAGACACCGTGACAGTTCTACCTTTTATATGTATACATAAAAA
Organism: Lepidonotus clava; assembly: GCA_936440205.1. Classification (NCBI taxonomy): domain Eukaryota; kingdom Metazoa; phylum Annelida; class Polychaeta; order Phyllodocida; family Polynoidae; genus Lepidonotus; species Lepidonotus clava. The sequence goes on along the minus strand of OW387144.1, from coordinate 34,000,575 downwards.
GTGTCCGAAATAAAAGTTTTATTTTATGCACTGCCTGGGTATGCAGGTTCTAAAATTGTGCACCCAGGGACATTATGCACACGTCAGTATGAACGTTTCTATATAATCTAGTCAAAAAGCTGTAAAAGCGTCAACCATGCACCATCCAGGTCCACACGTTTAAAAATCATGATGTGTATACCCTTAAATTCGGGCACTTAATCTATTAGAACAAGTGTATCCCAAAAGTTTTCTGAAACGTTCTGAGATTTTACGTGATTACCTCAGACATTTCCTTGTCATCCTGGACTTATCAAAATAAAATGAATATATAAAAGAATTCAAAATAAGTGAAAACAAAATTTTCTCATTTTATAAGGACAAAGTATGACAATTTGGTCAGACAAAATGTCCAATGCAAAAGGGTAAAACAATGGTCGAAAGATGTCAGACAAGTCCGGATGTCTGGCGGTATTTGGGATACACTTGTAGAACTAGGGAGGGCTATTCAAACTTTTTATTGTCCACATTGCGGCATCACTTTCAGGGGACGAGGAGCGTTTTTAGTACCAGTGAAGGCCTGCAAAACGGCAAAAATATGGCTCATTTCGGTTCTGTCACTTCTGCCCCATTTTGGATCTGGGCCGTTAAACTAAAAGGGCCCGTTTTATTGTAGCCGAGTGGCGAGGTATCCGTGTGTACATGTCTGCTTGATGTTACATTGTATACTATAGGGATATTCCTGGGCATGCAGGCTACGCCATTCCTACATCAGGAATTGTATTCCCGCCCTGGAGGGAGAGGGCTTATAAATAGTCTTCTCGCATTAGGAGTCGTATAAAACCAATAATCAGATACTGTTTCAAATGCCCACACATTTCAAGACAGTTACTGGCCCAGTGAACATTAACCCGAGGAGGCTTTTTATGCTCAAAATATTTTTACAGGAAGATCCCTGACTATATGTGGGTAATATGGTTTTACTTTTTAAAGGGTTTTTTTTTTCGATAGAAGAGAAGACAAATTATAATCTTTGTTTTCACAGGCTAAGTAAATAGCCTAAACGTAATTGAAATATTTCTTAAGAACATTAAAAAACATCAGATTTTACAACATGCTGCGTAATATACCCCCCCCCCCCTGCCATTTATGAGAGCAGTTACAAAAAAGTCAGGGCCAACCGTATTTTGGAAAAATTGGCCCTGTTGGCTGACAGCCTAAAAAGTCAGTTTCCAACACTGTTAAAGGGAAATGCCTTTAATTTTGACGGTGAACATTTTGTGTCCGTCCGAACGTATCTCTGAGGCTGTGAACCGACAGGCTGGTCGCCTATCAGCCCTCAAGTAGAACCTCTCCGGAGGCACTTGACCGACGCTGCCGATTAGAAACGTGTTTTGTTCCATGCAATCCTATATGTTAGGGAGCATTTTATCACTGAAAGTTCTCATGTTATCAGCGCCGATATGAGAAGGTAGATAGGTGAGGGGTACTCTCACAATTGGAAAAATATTTACAGGTCCTATGAGTCGACCTCAGTTGTCTTTGACTTTCCGGTCTCAAGGTTATCATAATATTGTAAAAGAAAGACTTATATTTCTACTTAATTAATAGAACTAAGACTGTATTAGTTTAACTCTAGTAGAACACGGATAGATATTCAAAGACCCAGGCTGCCACATCGGCCGCAGGCCCGGTGCCTGGGTCCTATGGAATACAGAAATAAAATAATTATGAATTGAATGAACTACATTTTCTGAAATATTTATAAGTATCCTAGAACTGAAACTAAGCCAGTTGTGAATCTTATCTTTGCATTTATAGAAACTTAGTCCAGATCCAGTGGAAAGATGGTCAGAGCAATACGTTTTAGAAAGTCGCTGACTCAGAGGCCAGCGGAAATTGCTAATTTCACGACTAAATATCTAATCTAATGCAATATGGTGTCCAGTTTCCTTCCGGCAGGTTATTGTTCGTTTCACAGTGTAATTACATGGGATGGTCCATTGGATCTAGGTCACATTCACCTTGAATGTCATGAATGAAAATTGATATTTTTAGTGTGACGGCGGCCTGCCTAGAATAATGAAAACCTGTATATAAATACTGTATGACGTTGAAGTCGCACAACTGTATACCTTCGTGACAGGTTATGTCTATGAATGAGGTTTTTATTTTTTTTTTTTTTTTATTAACATGTTTTCATTTATTTCTTCTTTTCTCATGAAAATAAGATATATTTTTTTTAAGTGATAATAATTTTTTTCATGACTTAGATTTTTTTTTTCTTGAATTAGATATATATGTGAAAATGTCCATTTTCTAAGGATAATCATTTTCTAAAAATAAATATCTTGATATATAATAATGATTACTCTATAATTTCCCACTGTCGTGTCTTTGCCAGGTCTACATGTTCAAGTACGACTCGACCCACGGCCGTTACAAGGGCGACGTGTCCGTAGCCGACGGAAAGCTGGTCGTCGACGGAAAGAGCATCGAGGTCTTCAACAAGTCAGTACACCTACTTTACATTTTACGAAATTTACTAAATAAAATTGAATACCAGAGTCATCTGTGTAAATCTGTTTTGTTCAAAGAAACCGCATAAGTCAAAAAATATGTTATTATTGTGTTACTATTATCAGTCTTCAAAGAACCCCGAGGGGTTGGCTGGACGTTAAACTACCCAAACAACCCAAAACCTATTACTAAAACCATCCTCTTTGCTTCAGGATGAAGCCCTCCGAGATCCCATGGGGGGCGTCCGGTGCCGACTATGTAGTCGAGTCGACCGGAGTCTTCACCACCACCGAGAAGGCCAACGCTCACGTAGAGGGAGGCGCCAAGAAGGTCATCATCTCCGCCCCCTCAGCCGACGCCCCCATGTTTGTGATGGGTGTGAACCATGAGAAGTACGAGAAGTCAATGAACATCATCTCCAACGCCTCGTGCACCACCAACTGCCTGGCCCCACTTGCCAAGGCAGTCAACGACAAGTTCGGTATCGTTGAGGGTCTCATGACCACCGTGCACGCCTACACCGCCACCCAGAAGGTCGTCGACGGGCCTTCCTCCAAGGTGAGAACCGATGGGCCGCAAACATTTAAGTTATTCAGGCGTTTTCTTACATCTCTTATGGCAGATTCTGCCAACCTGGTGTAGTTCTGAAGAGAGGGCTATGAAATGCCCAAGCTTTTGAAAATTAGATTAAATTGTACAGAAAAAGTAATTAAGCAACATCTGACAGTTTACCATTGATACTTCACATTAGAGCAAACTTCAAAGTAGTTATAAACATATTTTTTATTTATTCAAATACAAGTTTGCACGTATTTTAGAATATTTCAGTAGACCTAGACTATCCAGTTTATCCCAAAAACTTGTGAAACGGCGAGCATATTTTCCGTCAGGCATTACATCGGGCATTTCCTCAGCATACAGGAAGTACCTTAAACAATTGAATATTTAGAAGAATTCAGGAATGTACATGTTACAAATAAAAGAGGAAGTATCTTTAACTCATTTTAAACATCCTATATTCCCCACCCCTCCAGGCGTGGCGTGACGGGCGCACCGCTGCCCAGAACATCATCCCCGCGTCCACCGGCGCCGCTAAGGCCGTGGGCAAGGTGATCCCCGAGCTGAACGGCAAGCTGACCGGCATGGCCTTCCGCGTGCCCGTGCCCGATGTGTCTGTCGTCGACCTCACCTGCAGGCTCGAGAAGGCTGTAAGTTACCATCATTTGGTGTACAAATTTAAAAAAAAAAAAAAAAAAAAAAACAACGTGAAAGGAGATATCGCTGTTGGTGAAAGATTAAAGCAGAGATGCCACATTTCCTTCTTTTTCCAGGTTTCCGGATTTTTGACTGCTGCAACCTTTTCAGACATAAGTAATTTTAAGAAAAAAAATTACATTTCTATTCATAGACAACAGATAGTATTTCTAAAAGTCTTTTAGATACCTCATATGACTTGAGTAAAGTGATGTCTTCGGCTTCATAAAAAAGATTTAGGGTTAGGGGGGAGTATTCAGATCATTCGCGCGAATTGAAGTATCTTTTTTTCCTCTTAGTTGCTTTATAGCTTCAAAACTATGTAAAAATGAAAAATCGTACTTTTCCTTCAACCCCATGTGTCATCTGTTTAATACACATCAGAGTAATTTACCCTCTGTTTTCCCCTGCCAGGCGAGCTACGACGAGATCAAGGCTGCGGTGAAGGCTGCTGCTGACGGCCCGATGAAGGGCTACCTCGGCTACACCGAGGACCAGGTCGTGTCCTCCGACTTCATCGGCGACTGCCACAGCTCCATCTTCGACGCCAAGGCCGGCATCGCTCTCTCCCCCAACTTCGTCAAGCTCATCACCTGGTATGTTCACCGCACTGTTTGCTTCTGGTCACAATTCTCGCCACTACAGGTAGCCGATTTATAGTATTTCAAGCACCTACTTATGGACGAATGTAGCTGAAAAGAAACTGGAAAGACTAGAAAATTACAAATAATTACCGTATATCTGTTCAGGGATGTAAGTTTTCCGATTTTTTGTTGGAAGAAAAATCAGCTTAAATATTTGATGTTTAGAACACATTTCACAACATTTAAGGATACTCTCTTATTTCCTTATTGCCATTTCCGACTTTTTCACTGTCCCCAACAGCTTACATCCCTGTCTGTTCGTAAACCAACTTAAAAAATGCTAAATACATGCAGATACAAACTAAAAACAAGATGAAATGTCATTTTAAATCACAAAGTATTTATCTTGATCTTGATCAGTCTCGAGGTACCATGCATTAATCTCTGGTGCTATCGTAATGTGATTGTGTTTAGTTTCTCATAGGTCTTAGCGTTAAGTTTTGATAGGTCATCAGCATGGTCATGGATGTTGATTAATTTAGTTTCTAGAAAGCAATTTAGGAAATTTTCATTCCAAGTGAAATTAATGCGTTCTCAGATTCGGAGTACTCTACGATACATAGTGATTGTGAAAGTAACAATAGAATAACCACTGAAGATTAAAACAACTAAGAATACTATTAGTTTTTTTCTTTTTTCTTTTTTCTTTTTGTAAATGTGCTTTTGTGAAATTGCCTACCTTTGTATACGTTTGAGATAATCTTGAGTAAGCACTAGCGAAGAGACAAGGTTTTCAGCCAAAATGATAAGATTTTTCTTCTTTGATCCTCCAAGGTACGACAACGAGTTCGGCTACAGCAACCGTGTGATCGACCTGATCAAGCACGTCTACAAAGTGGACCATGCCTAAGTCGACCGCCTCCTCTCATAATACCATAGGCTCCCTGTACATTCGCTGCGCTCTCCTCTTCTCACCGTGCCCTCTCACCGCCCCGCCCGCGCCCCGCCTGCCGCTCTAAGCGCCTCCAGTCCGCGACACCAGATGACCGTGACAGGGACAATGTCAGGGGTTGACACTGTCAGGGGTTGACACTGCCAGGTGTTGACACTGTCAGGTTGTGTCTGACAGTGTCAGTAAAGTCAAGAACTGGCCGGACGTTAAACTACCGCCAACAAACAAACAAGTCAAGATCTTGTCAGTTTATTTTGTTGGAAAAAAAACAAAAAAAGACCCTTATTTAAGTGGACCCCCTGTGACATCAGTGTTGCGGAAACTGCAGCAAGCCATCCAGGGGGCCATCATTGAACATCGCTTCTCTGTCAAGGTCATTCAGTTAAAGGAAAATATACATTTGTGTCGCGCTGGAAACCCAAGATAAAAATTGTTGTGCGTCTGGTTCTTGTGTAAGTAGACGTAGACGGAAGAGCTCGTGAGAAGGACGCCTTGTAGCGCGTAGCGGGCACCCACAGTGTTAGCCACCTTCATCGTAGTCAGTCTGGCTTTGGTTGACGATTGTACAGAAGTGACCCTTGTGCTTAAAAAAACAAACTTCATTACAGTTGATATAAATTTGTTGGTCATCCAGTCTAGACTCTAATCATGAAACATTTGTTCTGATTCAAGTGTAGTAAGTCAGTATTGTAATAATATTATTAAGAACATCATTCACGACTACCCAGGGCAAACCGGTTGTTGATATCATCACTCCATCCACGTGTAAAACAGTCCTGAATGTGATACCAAAGGTTGTGGGATTATAACCAGGAGGGGGGAAACAACGAGTGGACGACCTAGTCTTAGCGGGTACAAGGTGCAAAGTTTTCGTCTTCGCAATAAACAGGTTGAACCGGTCGGGTCGGGTCTCCGTTTGTGACCGACTTGTTGGGGTAGTACTACCAGAGTTTGTTTTGGACATGTCGATAGTCAGAGACCGAGCGAGCGTCCTGCTCGAGTCGTCTCCTGAGATTGTAAACTGGTGAAAAACATTCTGGGTGAAAATAAATGAAAATTATTCCAACAAATGTGTTCTGTCGTTGATTAATTCAAGAAAGAGTATTCTGTTTCATAACAAGTGAGAAGCTTACGAAACACCATTTAACAAATCAGCTTACAGAGAAAATAGGAAAATTCTGTTACATACAAGTCTGAAGTGTATTAAAATTTATACCGATTAATCTTATTCTGCTGCAGACTAATCTGTCTCGAAACCTTAATTGCATCTGGTACGATCTAGCCGGAATGCTTCAGTAGAATAACAGGTTAAACTAAAAGGTACGTGTCTGAATCGAATTTGAAATTATCTCTTTTGAATCTGCTTCCAGTGAGAATGCCGGTTAATATATGTACCTATAAAATGTAATTGATATCTGGTTTTAATGTGTGGTTCATTTCCAACAACCCATGTGTCATATGCATAATCATTTAAAGCAGCACGTAAATTAGATTACTATACATTGTTCTACAAAGTAGGAAATTAAAAGTATTATGGGCTCGAGTTTTTGCTTGCGGGGCCCTTTTACAGTGACTGTCAGAATCTGTGTAGTTCACCCAAATGCCGGCAGGGGGAGGGGCGGTTCCAAGTTTGTCGGTTCTAGTCATGGCCACTAGGGGCGCATGGAGTCGCCGCCGTGAGATGGAAGATCTTCATGTCAAGAGGTCGAACCTGTGACACGGACCCCAAAGGTGCGAAATTAATTTTCTAAAACTCACGACCTAGAATCCATCATACATTGGACATATCGTCTGGAGTGCAAGGGCATACGTGTTCAAAATTGTTCGAAAATGAAAACCCATTACAGACCTCTGAAACAAGTTATAATCATAAGCCCAGGACCATCAGAACATAAACAAACAAACAAAATATGAATTCTCTAGCCGTGCTAATTTCTCATGTGTAATTATATAAGTGAGGAAGAAGGGAAGAGCCTTAACTATAGAAACCTATGGGAAGTTCAAAACTTTGCACTACATGATAAAACATTAACATTAACATGATAAAATGAAATCCATTACGGCTTCACCAAACCTCATAATTATTTTCTTGAGATCTATATGGACATTTTTAAGTACAATAGTTTTTTATCTAGACCAATGACATTGGTATTTAGCAAATATTTGTGCAAAAAAAATAAGAGGAGGAAAAAAAAGAATTTTGAGAGTTCTCATTTTTCTCACCAGGAGGCACCACTGTGCAACTTTGCAAATCTCATAGGTGCTTGGTGGAAAGGGATTGATTTTTTTTTATTTATCTTGAGTTAAATTAGAAATCATGTTTTACCATACTCAATAAGAAATTTATATTTTGAAGATCTGCATTTTTACCCATCAGGTGACACTAGTAATAATGATAATATATATATTTTATTGACAACTTACAGGTCTACATAGGCTTTTGTGTCATTTCTGTCGAAATATTACTACACTATAACTATTCTAACTACATGACTAGTTACATAATAGCACCAATGGGACAGTGTTATTGTTTCACACTAGTCCCCTTTTCGTTTGGTTAAGACAACATTTCACTTGAGATTCAATCAAGTATACTGTTTTTACAGTTTACGAGGAAACAAGAAGATAGATACTAGTGTAGCCAGTCAGTTATCCCTTTAGTTACCATTGGTGATCAGGATAGCTCTTGGCTGGGGCTCTTAATGGGGGTTCCCCGATGTCGCATATTGAATTTAAGAAATTATCATGTCCCTTGTCACTTAACTTCTCATGTCCCATGAGACCTCTAAGAACTTCTCATGTCCTATGTCGAATTTTATAAAAGGCCCTTGATAGGGGACCCCCATTGTCGCATGTCGAATATAGAAAAGGGCCAGGTCATGTCGCTTATGAATTTTCTTCATGTCACTAAGGCCAATGTTGCATGTCAAATTTAAGGGTCAAGCCCCCCCCCCCCCCCCCCCATGCTTTCTTTATTTTAAAATGTTAGTTGTGGTGCACTGAAGTCGAAGTGCAGGCTGTGAGTTTTATTTCATACTTAATGTAGTGAGTTGTGAATACACCAGGCTGTGACAGTGGGCATATTAGATAGGGTTATAGTCAGTGCAGGTTAATGGGGTCTTTAGAGAGAGACGTGTGTAAACAAGTTGACTGATGGGTTATTTATGATAAACAGATAGGAGATGACTGAGTCAGCATATACATTGTATAGGCACCGAAACCCTGAAATAAGCTTTATAGAATTTATCATCAAAATGCTGGAACATAAAGAATGAACTGTTTCAAAAGATAGAAATATATTAGCAATGGGAACGTAGGGCTGATGATAGATTTTTTGGAATGAGTTTGAGAATCAGTATAGTAAAGGAACCGACCATCTAAAAGGTATGGGTTAGACAGGATAGTACTATATAGTGTCTCACTAGATTGGCGACAGTTAAGAAATTCTCTAACAGAGTACATATGGGAGTGAGTTAGTGAGCTAAAATCCGCCGGGCAATATAGGTAAGGGATACATGGCAGAAAACAAAGGGTTAGATAAAGGACTAAGAATCGAATTATTACATCGGCTGTCTAGAAGATACCAGTTTAATACCTCACTCAAAGTGGCAGTAACTTTGTTGAATAGGCTATGCAGTACTGAGAGAGTGGTAAAATCAATTGAAGTTAGATGTACATTATGCATTCTTAGTGATTATACCGAATCTGTTCGGCCTGTGTGATTACTGTACTGCGAGCAATGGGATATAGGAGACCAATGAGAGCGGTAGTGTACGTCTGGCATTTGAAGGAGTGTGTTTGATAAATGTATCATACCTCTGTCAATGAGTATTCTTTGTGTGGGTCTGAACCCCCATATGGAGCTTTCTCTACCACTACGCTATTAACATCAGTAGACAAAACATAATGAGGAAATCCTCTTTATTTGACAAAAGTATAATGATAACATTTAATCATAACAACAGACCAACAAATGAGCTAGCACCAACTCCCCTTTTGATTTAACACGCTCAACATCAGACAATAAATCTATATATACATATAAAATATTCATCTAACAGCTGTTTGAGTTTGATAATTTTACTATTGTTATCAAGAAATCGTGCCAAATACAGAGGCTCCAAGTCTCCTGATTTTCCGGATCTCCCGCATTTTGGTCTTTAAATAAAACTCCTGCATTTCCCGCGATTCAGAAAAATCTCCTGCATTTTCAGTACATTTTTTAGACACACACAAAAAAGACAATTTAGTAAAATATTCTTAAAGGGAGGGGCCAGTGACCATAAATTAGCATACTGCCGTGATCATTATCATCCAGGGAATAAACATACCAAATTTTATGCTTTTATCTCTTATAGTTTTAATTTTATTCACATTTGTCTCCTTCAAACTGAGTTTCCCTGCCTGCATCTGACAGTGCCTGCACAGACCAATTATCTGTATGTGACGTCACAAGCAGAACAGTTGAAAAATGATAAAACTGAAAAAAATAACAATATTTAATTTATCTAAGTGATTCTTATGAGCCTAAAATCATTTAAAATTACCAAATAAAATGATTTATGAAAGAAAAAATCAAAAACATATTTTAATATGGGATTTATAATTTTGAAATTTGAAAATAACTGTCATTTTGTGTGACGTCACACACAGACTTGTCTTTTCCTAAGGATTAGAGGAATAAGGTGTTTCTTTATAATTAATTCATTATTTTCACATAAAGAGTTAATCAGTAGCATTGAAACTTGGCATACTTCTAAATTAGCATTATATCTGCCAATTAAATTGTAAAAATATCGGAATTGAAATTTTGCTGGCTCCTCTCTTTAACAGACACCTTATTTCTGATATTTTCTTTAACTTTTAGCCACATGTATTAAAATATAGGACCACAATTAGAACCTGGAATACTTTCGAGGATCCACTTCATACCTGTTATTTCTCAGGATAGAAAGGAGATCTGCTTTTTTCTCTGGGATCGTCCTCGACACCTTCAGCATCGGTAATTCTCCCAACCACGGAGAGCATATTTTATAGTCTGTACCTACAGACTAGCCTAGATCATGATGCATGCTGGGAAAATCAAATCATGATGCTTAAGTATAGAAATTTTCATTAATCATGGTACATATTGCAGTTAAGATGATGGAGATTAATATCAACTATATTTTCATTTGTTATTTGTATATATGTTTTTCATTTTCTGAGTTGGTTTGGAAATTCATTAATTACAAATTGATATACAGCAAATATTGAAACATTTTCTATAGTTTTTCATGTGTTTTTGTCGACATAAATGGTCCAAATTAACCTGCAGGAGCCTAAAGTACTGTTAATCAGCTATCCGTGGTAGGGAGAATTCCCGGAGATCTTTCCAGGTACCAGCAGTCCAAATTTTTGCTAATGGCAGTTTCAGGATAGTTGTGCTTGGACTGTGTGAAGTTCCAGCATTGTCTCTTATGGGATTTTTAGAATCTAGGTCACATGAAACATCTGCTTGGAGTTTGAAATCTTTCCAAATATGGTCATGTATAATATAAGTTGTACTATTTTTTAAAAGTTGAGCATGTTTGTGTCTGTTGATGATCCTAAAGGTCAACATTCATTGGTGAGAGTATAGATCGGGTGTTGGAAGCAAGGACTAAGTAATGATAAGCCTGTTCACCATGAGAATCAAAAGGTTAAAGAGGGCAAAGGAGGATGTCATGCCAATGTCATGGGGAAATCATGGCATTGTCATAGAGATGTTATGGCATTGTCATGGGGATGTCATAGCATTGTCATAAGGGTGTCATGGCATTGTCATGGGGATGTCATGACAACATCATGGGGATGTCATGGCACAGTCGTGGCAATGTTGTGGCAATGTCATGGCATTATCAATGTCATTGCATTGTCATGAGGATGTCATAGCTTTGCCATGGGGATGTCATGGCATTGTCATGGAGATTTCATTGCATTATCATGATGATATCATAGCATTGTCATGGGGATGTCATAGCATTGTCATGGGGGTGTCATGGCATTATCATGATGATATCATGGCATTGTCATGACAATGTCATAGCATTGTGATGGGGATGTCATGGAATTGTCATGGGGATGTCATGACAATGTCATATCATTATCATGATATCATGGTATTGTCATGGGGATGTCATGGGGATGTCATGGCTTTGTCATGGCTTTGTCATGGTATTGTCATGGGGATGTCATGGCATTGTCATGGGGATGTCATGACAATGTCATGGGGATGTCATGGCATTATCATGATGATATCATGGCATTGTCATGGCAATGTCATAGTATTGCCATGGGGATGTCATGGCATTGTCATGGGGATTTTCCTGATTTTCCCTTATCTCCATTTCTTTAGTATATCTCTATAAAATTGAATACTTGGAGCTTTTCCGTTTTGTAAACCAATGTCATATCGCTAAATCAATTGGATACTTGTCTCTTGGTAAGTTGAGCCTCTGCAGATACCTGCATTTACCTTAAGGACAATCGCGCCATTATAGATCTAGTACCCAGATTTTCCCAAAATTTTCCAGAATGCAAATTCTACCTCTCAAGGTTCCAAAATGATCAAAAAAATGATGGGTCACCATGGAATCTTTTCAGCGAAATCAGTTTCTTTGTGTGGTTATTTTGAAAAAAATCAACTATTTTGAATCACATTTAAATAATATCTCAATTCCATATTATTTTCAAATAAAAGATAGGACAAACAGGTTGAAGTCAGTAATAGAAAAACATACATGTAAGCAAGTGAATTAGAGAGCACTAAGAAACATTTCATGGGTTAATATGCACTTTAATCTTTGAAATGTTCAAATTAAAATTGTAAAAAATTGTAAAAAAAATGAAAAAATCAGAAAATAAGCATGCATACAAACAATTTAAATACCCAGAAAATCTTAAAATTAACATATATTGTAGAGAAGGCTATAAGCTATTATTTTCAGCCAAAAAATAGGGGCTCACCAGATGAACTTGGCCAGAAAAGCTGAATATTCATTTTTAGGTCTAAAATTACTTAAAATCAGTATTTATGAGTTTTCTCCATAAATTCGCCTTAAGATTCACATGACAGGTAATTCTGATATTTTGTATATTATGCTAAACACACTCACAATCATATATATATAGAAGTATATCATATCATTATATATCATGAATTAAAAGAGTTACAGGAAAAAACTTATTTTTTCCTATTTAAAGCATTTTTCAGAAATTGCTAAATTCAGAAATTACCACAAAATTTGTCTTATTTGGCCATATTTATCTACTAAAGTATTCCTGGTAAACTATTTTTCAATTTCGATTATGATAGACTAAACTTTATTGAACATTTCTGCAAGATTTAAGAAAAATTGAAGGACTTTGATTTTTTCAGTATCTGGATAATGGAGCGATTGTCCTTAAAGAACAGCATATTTAAATTAATCCATGTACATTAGAACAACAGCTAAACATTTTCACATTCGGATGCATGTAGATCATAATAATGGAGGCATGCTGGGACATTATAAAATGTGCTCCATATCATCTACATTTAAGTCCATGTATAATTAACTGGCTAAAAATAATTTTACAATAAATGATAATATGTCTCGGTTGGTATACAGGTTGGTATGTATACATGTTGTATTATGTATGGGAAGTGGCAGATCCAAGGGGGTGGGCAAAAGGGGCGAGATTGAGTGGTATTTTGTTTCTGAATAATATCTGTTTGTTGATTCCTACAAATCTGACGTAATTTATTTTCCCTTTTTCAAAGTGGGTAGTGGGGTTGATTTGCCCCCCTGCCCCCCAGATAACTGACTCTGGATCCGCTCCTAACCGAATGTAATGTTTTGTAGTCCCTAGCTCTCTATTGGGGTTAAGAAATGAATTATTTTGATATGAAGTTAGTGAAAAATTACTTATATCAATACACTGAATATTTACCACAAAGCTTGCTGGCAACAAAGTTTCCAGCAAACATTGCTGTGCAATGACATCACTTTTTACAGCGTGAAAGTGTCCTGGAAGTATGACTACATAATTTTTACCTAGTCAATAAGGACGACCCACACAGACCTCTATGAAAGCCTACTTTGACCACATTTGTACCACAAATGTGGATTAGTGTCATTCCTCATTGGACTCTATCGTTGTGATGGACAATATTGTGCTAGTTCAAGTTGTAGGGGCTAGGGCAAATATAGTAATATAAGTCCAGTAGTGAGAGGCACACACACACTCTTTATTCCAATCAATAAAACCAAGTCCAAGTCAGAAGGTGATACATTCATAGTCCAATAGTAAGAGGTAAATTGCTTAAAGTTACACAGCTATCCAACTAGTCACCAAAACCATATGAATGGTAAGTAATCAGCCTTATATATGAATTGCCTGTGTCTATTGCCCTTGAGAAGGTCACCTTGAATAATATAGTGTTACTGAAGGTGAAGGTTACTGCTTGTGGTATAGGGGAAGGTGAAGGTTCCTTTTAGAGGTGACCTTGGCTATTGTACCAGCTATAATGTGCTAGCTATAGGGTGCTAGTTTAGCCTTGAAGGTGAAGGTCCTAGCCGGTAATATATGGGGAAGGTGAAGGTTCCTTTTAGAGGTGACCTTGGCTATTGTACCAGCTATAATGTGCTAGCTATAGGGTGCTAGTTTAGCCTTGGTTTAGATCGAGTAGGTCTGTGTCGCATAATTGATTTGACCTACCTTAAGATTCAAGGTCGGTGTTTGTAAGTTGTTTGATTATTTGTAGCTCTGAGTTTGGAATAACTCTTGCCTTACATGTCTTATTTCTGGGTGTCTAGACAGGGTCTAGTACACTACCGGGGGGTCTTTCTTAAAAAATGGTATTTTATCATTTTTTGTTGTTGTTTGTTTTTGTGTTGTTCATTTGATTTGCGGGTATAGATTATTTCATAAAAGGTATATGATATCTACATGGTGTAGCTGTGTCAGTGATTGATTTGTTGTTACTTAAGTGTTAACTGTTTTAATCTTACCCGGGGTCGACACCAGTCAGTTTGTTTGCCTGTATGTAACGTTTGCAGTGAGTAACACTGCTGAATGTATAGGGGCAATTGGTGTGGGAGAATGCATGAATGGCAGTAATGCAAACAATCAGGGAACGTTTGTAAGGGTAGGGGGTGGTGGTCCCTATACCCCGTACACCTGAGGGATGTAAACTCCCTAAATAATTTGGGGAATAGAATTTAGCTTTTATCGTGATAGACCTTCTGCTGGGCAATTGCATGACACTTTTTTTTTTTTTTAAATTGTAATATACTTTAACTACACAGGGTAACATAGATACTCAATATATGCGATGGTTATACATATCGTATGACTGTGGCTATAATGTCTTGGTTATAAGATATACATAATTGTATGTAGGCATACCATTTATGTGTAAGTTACAATATCTATAGTTATTTTAGGAGATGACTACATAGCTGTAACACATGACAGGTACATGCATGTGCATAAAACATGTCTCTTAGTACATGCGTGAAATGTGAGGTGGAATACATGCTTTCATATAATTCAGAGAATTAGTTACTGTCTATATGTTTAAGTATAGGACTAATATAAGTATATGTATGCAAAGCTATAATAATATCATGTGTAATGATCTGTATTAATAAGTATATGGGTACTATGCCATGTAAAGTGTATGGGTAATATTCCATACTAATGAGTGTATAAATGATCTTCTAGCCACACATAACGCATATATGATATGGTTCTATAACCCGTAATTTTTTAAGGTTAAAATCAGGAGTTAGATGCATTGGGAGATACTATACGGCAACCTTAATATTACTTTCGGAAATCATGTACACTGTAGTACTGTATTATAGGAATGTCTGTATCGTATACTTGCTGAAAGTCCGTAATTTATAGCCGTAGTCAGGTATAATCCTATTGGATGGGTACACTATTTGTTCTCCTTATTGCGTGAAAGGTTCAGTCAATGTTGTTGCCAATTCTGGGTATTGCATACATTTCAATGTCAGCTGGGGTCATCTCAAGGGTATCGTGTTCCAGACAGGCCTCGGTGGTTGTCGGGTCCTCGTGTTCATTTCGTTCGACGAAAGACCAGCCCGATTGTACTTCTGAGTCAAAAGGGTATATTGGTGTTGCCATGCCTGAACAATACCGGAGCAGCCTGACACTCATCACGGAAGTATTTGTTTCTGCCAGACCTTTTGATAACGCAGCCGGCACATTTGCAGTTGGAGGTAGAATAAGAGTGACGGGATTTGTTCTTGAGTCCTGTGCTATGGCCGAGAGTCTCACACCCCA
Organism: Lepidonotus clava; assembly: GCA_936440205.1. NCBI lineage: Eukaryota > Metazoa > Annelida > Polychaeta > Phyllodocida > Polynoidae > Lepidonotus > Lepidonotus clava. Next base: position 33,984,969 of record OW387144.1, on the reverse strand, counting down.
AGAGATCTGGGCTTTGGTACGGCTGCTGGGGTCGAGTTTTATTGACTTGATGATAACATCGTCCCCTGTGTAGGTACAATCTCCTGGTGTCTGCAACGGTGAGAGAAATATTGTGTGCACAGTTCCTTTCAGAGCGATTTGAAGGTATAAGCCCTCTCGTTGCATATAGGGACCACGTCGGCTAAGCAGAATATATATCACCCCTCCAAGTAATAAACATATGATCATCAACACGGCAAGGAGTAGGTAGTCCATTATGGTCGTTGCATAGTTTAGGGCATTAGTGCCTTGCCGATTGCATGCCAGATCCGGGGACTTTGCCTGGGTAGTGGGTGTGGCCGCAGCCAGTGCTATAAGGGCTGTCCTATAACGGCACCAGACGATTGCCAACACGGTAAGAATGAGCAGGATAGCGACCCCTGAAATAATTATGTGCCGAATGTTAGGTGGGTCCTGATCCGTCTGTGCCAGCGTATCCTTGATCCGATTTCTGTAAGTGTTATGTGAGTCAAATGCAATTTCTTTGGCCAATTGCCGAAGCTCAATACTATGGCCGGAGGCTGGGCTTGCACTTTCGAGCAGTCTGCGTGTCGTGGCTGGAATCGGGTCAACGACTGTCCATTGGGGTTTTTGGTAGGCTTCCTGGATTTGTATGGAAATGTTAAATGTTTTGAGAAAAGCCACATTTATTGGGAACCTGACCTTAATTGGAGTGGAGTCTATTTCACATCGTTGGAATTTATAACCTATCCACAGAGTAGACGTCTGCAGTGCACAGCTACACTGCAAACTGACTATGGCATAGTTATGGATGGGTATGGTTTTCGTCGGGCCGGCTTCACACAATACTTGCGCTGTTGTGTCAGCTGCTGCCACCAGCATTTGGTGATCATTAATATTAACCACAAAGTCATCAAACTGTGGTTTGGGGATAAAGCTAGTGTCACATAGGTTAAAAATGTCCTCTTCTGACCCACGAATTAATGCTGCTAGGCAGTATTTTGCTGTCACCGGGTGGGTGTATGCTATGTCTGGACATGTTAAGATTGTGTCCCCTTGGCAGCGAATGAGATCACTTGTGGTGAGTGGGATATAGTAGTTTTTGTTCAGTGATAAGGCGACGTCTGTTGGCAAGCCTTGGATCATAGTGGCATCAGGTGAGGATGAGTTTGTAAAATGAACAGGCATAAGAAATGACTTTACCTGGTAGATGCGATATAGTGTGTTTTCCGTTGTAATTGGCACCTTTAAATAGATCAGAAGGTCATCCCCTTTAATAAGAAACTGTGGTATCGCATTATCATAATAATAAGCCGGGTCTAAAAAAGCAATTTTGAATCTGGGGTGGGAGCGACGTAGTTGTTCAGACAGTCCGGTGAGGGATTTTTTGATTGCCGATGGTGTTATTATGGACTCTGGGAGATGGCCCCGCAGTAGGTATTGGATGCCCGAAGCAAAGTTGTCAGTTTCGTGTAACATCATTTGGAGGTAGGCTATTGATGTCATGTGATTTGCCAGAATGGTGCTGAGTACAGACTGGATGGTCCTGTCCATTTGTTGTTCGCCCCTGACCAATGATATTAATGGGGCTAGTAATTTGAGTTTGGTTTGTAGGTCAGTGAGCTCATTATGGAGGCTCCCTAAGTTGTGGTTGATATCTTCTATGTTAATGTCTGTTGCATTCGCTAGGGCTGCTAAGTCCTTACTCGTTATATCTGAACGTGTTTTTAATTCATTTTGGACCCGTCTCAATTTGTCAACATCCTTCTGCCGTGCGATTCCAAATAAAAAGTAGGTTGCTTCTGATACGAAATTAAATAACCCGCGTTCCTTGCGGTTGCCTTGCCATAAATAAGCCGAGTTTGGGATAGAGTCCAAAATGTCATTAACTTTATTTTTTTGCAAATTGTTCAACTTAATAAGGACCCCATGTAGGGTGGTAATCATATTTCTTGCCTTTGAGCACAGCCTCTTAAATGTAGCTTGTGAAATGTTGTTTGAAAAAAACATTTTGTTTTCACAGAATGGGAGTCCATTAGCATATTGTCTGGTATTGTTGATCCAGGGGATGTGCACATAAAATCCTTGAAATAAATGTGTTGTGTCTGCTGAAGACATTAACTTGCCAGGTAGGAAAATCACACCATATTCCTCTCTTAGTATAGGTTCAGAGAGGAGGTCATAATTTAGTGGTTTTACGGTAGCCACTTGACTTTGCAGTAAAGTCACCACTGCACACAATAGAATGACCTCTACGGGGCCCATGGTCAAATATTGCCTGTAATGTTTGTCAAGCAATTGTAACTTAAGCGTCAGGTGTTTTGTCAACTCGTCACACGTCTCTAAGTCTTCACGGAGTACGCTTGATACCTCTTGGATTACCTTATAGCGGCTTAACTCAATGTCAACAATGAAGACCCACCACATACACTTGGTAGGAGCAACAAGTGTGGATCTTCACTTTGACCCCAGGGATTTCGAGGGGCAAAGTTTCACCTTTTCTCTGGTTGTGGAGAATGGGGGATTAACTACCACCTTTCGCAACCATGTTCCAAAGGAGGTGTTGCTAGGTGCTGCTGATTTGGGGGGTGTGGCTCCCCTGGCAAACCTCCTCTCAGTGCAGGAGTTGTTGGGGCCTCAGCTGCGGGGGCTGGCTGTACCGCTGCCACCGGAGGCAGGTACAGGGGAGATCCCCCAACCCCAAGCCAGCGCTCGCAACTTCAGTGAGGTGATGAGCTTATCGGAGGAGGAGGAGGAGGAGGAGGAGGAGGAGGAGGTGGCAAGGCCCCCTCCTGTACCGTCGCCGCTCGAGGTCAGTCCTTATCTGCCAGCGGCGGACGGTCAGCTGCCCCCTGCGTCCACGAGTCTGGTTGGCCCTGTGCCGTCAGGCTCGGCGCAATGCCCGACCTTCCTGCCGGGCACACAGCCAGCACCAGGCAAGGTGTCCGGCAAAGCACGCGACAAGTCTTCACGTCTGGAACCCTGGCAAGCCACCAACACTCACCGGGGGGCAGGGGGTGAATATCTACGTGCCCTGCTCACTGCCACGCCCCCAGCCGGGCCGGGTTCAAGCACCAGATTAGCAGCTATGGAGATGCCCAATGCCGGGTCCTTGGTTGGGTCAGGTCTCCACGCCGGGTCGGTTGCGCCCACTCCCAGCACTGGATTACCAGCTATGGGGGTGCCCAACGCCAGATCCTCGGCCGGGTCCGGTCTCCACGCCGGGTCGGTCGTGCCTGCTTCCAGCACCGGATTACCAGTTATGGGGATGCCCAACACCGGGTCCTTGGCTGGGTCAGGTCTCTACGCCGAGTCGGTCGTGCCCGCTCCCAGCACCGGATTACCAGCTATGGGGATGCCCAACACCGGGTCCTTGGCCGGGTCCGGTCTCCATTGCGGCAACTGTGCGTTTTGGCGTGACCGATTCAAGCCTTGATGCAATATGGACAGCCTCCTCAAAGTCGTCCGGGTTTTGAATAGCCAATTGTCTGCCAACGGCCCCATCAAGGCCGTCAATAAACACTGCTAAGAGAACTTCGTCTGCGATACCGGTCCGTGCTTGTTGTTGTCTCAACACCCCTGCATATTCAAGGGCTGACTGACCTCGCTGTTGTTTGTATGAAAACATGTCCTTGTGTTTCTGCCAAGTTGGCCTTCTGTCTCCAAAGATATCAATCATTTTTGCTTTCAGAGACTGGTAGCTGTTTTTATTGTCATCCGGGAGAGTTTTAACCCAATCGGCAGCCCGGCCTGTGAGACCGTGTAGTGCCATTGCGAGTTTCTGTGGAGCCTGCCAACCATAGATGGTTGCCATAGAGTCCACTTTATCAAAATAGTTCTCTACAAATTCATCCTTGGACCCCCCATATGTAGGAAGCCGAAGGTTTGGCCATTTGGTGGGGGTTTGATCACCATTATTAGCCATTGTTGCTGTTAATGTGTTGCTGGGATGAAAAGTTATTAGTTGTGGCCGCTGTAGTAAGACGGCCGTTTCTGGCGATTGGGCACCAGAGTGAGTGGCAGATACCGCACCTCCCAATTGGATAGGAGGCTCTTCACTGATGAAGAGTCTTCTTGCAGCCCTGTCGGTGACACTGTCAGAGGATGTAGGTCTTGCTGGGTCAGACCAAGCGTCCTCCCGTTGTCTTTGGCGAGAAGCTTTTAGGGAGATGGGCGTCCCCTTACTGCTACCTAAATGCTCGTCCGTTCCGTCAGGTACATACACTATCTCCTTACCTGGAGTTCTGTGTAGCTGTGTGGTATCTGGGATGGTGTAGTTGCTCACAGTTTGTTGGGGAACTGTGAGGAGTTGGCTGTGTACTGACTCTACTGGCAGGACATGTTTGACCCCAGGTGGCCAACCGAGTATGGCGGCTGCTTCTGTTGGCGAACACCAAAGTCCATTAATGCAAACTTTCTTGTCACTAAGGTAGATTTCAGGTGCTGATCCTTTGGAACGAGTAGTCCTAGAAGGGGTTACCTCCCTTCCTGCTGTAGGGTCAGTGGGCCTAAGGGGGGGTGAGTCCTCCCTTAATGCAGACCCCACAGGTGTGGAAAAAGGCAAGTCCTCTTCTGCTGCAGAACCAACAGGTCTAGTAGGGGATAAATCCTCCTGAGCTGCAGAGCATGTAGAACTGTTCCAAGGTAAGTCCTCCTGAGTCTCCTTAGAAACTAAGTGGGGTGTAGGTTGGTCCTCACTATCAGAGTGGTGTGACATTACTCTGATAGCCCTTCATAGTCAGAGTGTGAGTTATCTGTAGTGTGTCCTTTTTTTTTTTGGGTATTTCTCCACCATGTGTGCTAGTTCAAGTTGTAGGGGCTAGGGCAAATATAGTAATATAAGTCCAGTAGTGAGAGGCACACACACACTCTTTATTCCAATCAATAAAACCAAGTCCAAGTCAGAAGGTGATACATTCATAGTCCAATAGTAAGAGGTAAATTGCTTAAAGTTACACAGCTATCCAACTAGTCACCAAAACCATATGAATGGTAAGTAATCAGCCTTATATATGAATTGCCTGTGTCTATTGCCCTTGAGAAGGTCACCTTGAATAATATAGTGTTACTGAAGGTGAAGGTTACTGCTTGTGGTATAGGGGAAGGTGAAGGTTCCTTTTAGAGGTGACCTTGGCTATTGTACCAGCTATAATGTGCTAGCTATAGGGTGCTAGTTTAGCCTTGAAGGTGAAGGTCCTAGCCGGTAATATATGGGGAAGGTGAAGGTTCCTTTTAGAGGTGACCTTGGCTATTGTACCAGCTATAATGTGCTAGCTATAGGGTGCTAGTTTAGCCTTGGTTTAGATCGAGTAGGTCTGTGTCGCATAATTGATTTGACCTACCTTAAGATTCAAGGTCGGTGTTTGTAAGTTGTTTGATTATTTGTAGCTCTGAGTTTGGAATAACTCTTGCCTTACATGTCTTATTTCTGGGTGTCTAGACAGGGTCTAGTACAATATATTGGCATAGCCAATAAATGGGTCACAAGGATATCATGAATGTTATTTATCATAAATTCTCTAGTATACTTGCAGAACTACTGTCTGTACAGGGGACGATGAATTAACCGACCAAATATAAGTCTGATGATTTAGGATAAAGGGCATTCAGAAAAGGATGTTAATTGAGGGCAATAGATATAAAGATTATGACCTTTCTTTGTCAGACGATCAAGATTTTTTTCTAGTTAAGAATACAGATTTGGACTTAGATGCCAGTAAGGAGCCTATTATCCCTTTCAGTCTAATACTGAAATGAATCGTTTACTCCAGTACTTGACCATATCATATACACGTTCTAGAATAAAGTTCCAATGTGCTTCAATGTGTATTGCATTCTCTTGGTGGGCAACCATGTGGTGATCACGACCATGTGATATTTCTAAATTCTAAAATAATGTCCGTAAATGATGATTCAGTGAGATTGTTTGAGTAAATGGGGCCTAAATATTTGTTTTAACCTGTTTGTAATTGTAGGGAATAATGGTTATCAATTGACCACTGACATGGTGACCAGCTCATTTTGGGAGATGTGACGTCATATATATGCACATAGACATTGTGCAGATGACGTCACATGAGCCCAATATTGGAATGCATATTGAACCAATCTGATGTGATTCGATGCTTTGATAGAAAAAACACCATTTGCAGACTGACCCCTGACCGCGTATTTGGTCTGTTTTAAACTGTCATTATGAGGGCATTTTGAGCCTAGTCTGTAAAGGGTATCTATATTATGCCCTTTTCAGACTAGGCCTCAGAATGTGCTCTGGGCCTGTAATCAGCTGTCATGGAATGCACAATCTCCGGCAGGTGTTAAACAGGTATAAAGTGATAAGTTTACTCTTTCAGGCTTCGCAAAGGCAAAGCAAAGCAAAGCAAACTGCATCAGTAATTAGTTTTTGCAATGCAGGCTGGTGCTGGTGTACTAATGCTAACAGAATGCATTCACATTCGATCTGCAATCATCAGCTAACATGTTGCATATGCATGTGATGTAAAAGCAAGTGTGGAGGAGGTGTTTTCCCGTGCTCTTAAGCCCCGTCCCCACGGGCACCAGAACTTTGAGAAATGTGTCGGCCGATGGAGGCACATCTGAAGCCAGTGTGTCGTAGACAGGCTGGCACCAAGTAATTAAGGAAGCCACACTGTTTTCCGACGATAAAGACGGCCGACTAAGAAACTCTCTTCATCGTCGACGATAAACATATTAAACATATTTAATATTACAGTGAAAAAGACAGACGATAAACCCAATGATAGACCCATTTATCGTCAGACAGCCTGGCACCTTTTTCTGGCTAACAATGCCTGTTTATCGTCGGCATTTTGGTCGTTGATCGTGTCCCAACGAGGAACTATGGGTTTTTCATCGTCAACGATATGATTTTCGACGATAAAAAATATGTAAAAGTCGGCTGACTTTTGGAAAGTCGGCTGACTTTTGGAAAGTCAGCCGACAACGCGTTTATCGTCGGTAGATTTCCCTCTCGTGGGGATGGGGCTTTAGTGAGGTTCCCTGACTGTTGGTCTTGGCGATTCAGGGGCAGGCTGCCATTTCTTCCTTAGGCCTGGGCATACATGCGCATATGAGAAACGAGGACAAAAGAGAGGGCTCCCGGAGTTGGACCTCATGCATGAGGGTGGGCTGTGCAGTGTCTCAGAGGAAAGTAAAATGGGGCAGAGGAGAATGAGATGGCAGAACTGATGGCTTATTTGTGCTTCTACTGTATGATTGGGACTCTAGTCAAGGGATTTGATGTGAGGCCTTCGCTGGTCTCAGAAGCATGGTAGCTGTTGGCTGTGCACCAAGTATCTCGTTCCCTGTGCCTGTCTGGTAGTTTGTACTAATCTCGTGCTCTATCATTGTTATCCTCTAATCGTGTGTCTAGCCAGAATTTGTCTAAGTCTAATCAGTGGTGATTATTAGCTTAGCTGTAATGTATAGGCATGTCTCTTGTCCATTGTGTATAGTAAACTCTATACCATCTAGGTTTTTCAGGGGTTCAAAACAAGGAGGAAGGCAGTGTTAACACATTAAGTACCAAATAGGAATTGTTTATTTCGTGCATAAAATCTGACTTATTATAAATATCCATACAATTCATTCCGATTGGTCAATACATGTCACATGATCATTGTGCCACCCTGTGATGTCACTTGGGAACCATTTCTCTCTTACCTGCCTACTCATTACTCCGTGCACAATTTTTACTTTCGTGCTGTGACAATAAGACTCATTCTAAAAAGAGTATGTTTGTCATTCCCAGGATTTCTCAAATAATTACAGAAATACAATGATAATCAGTGAACGAACAACTTGTGCAAGACTTTTAAACATAATTTGTATACTGTTGGATCTACTAAAATTCGTGCCACTAGAATTATAAGGCTTCAAAGCTTGTACTACAGATTCATCACAGATTCAGAACTTAAATTGATGGGCGTCTCAAAATCAGTTCCTTCCTAAAAAATCTAAGAAGCGAATTGATGGGCTTTGAAGTGATTTGATTCTCGACTGTGGTAGCCTGAAAGGGATGATACACATTTTTTTTAGCCGTGTGACAGCTCCTGTCGTCATACACTATACTTTTTCCTCTTCTGTGGGTTGCCCAGATTTTAGAAATTCTTTCCAGTAACTGTGGTAGTTTGAAGTAGTAGGAAGGCATTAGTACTCTTCTAATCCTCTTTATTGTACTTAGGAAAACATGAACATTCCCAACGTGGCTGGCTTCATTCCCGGGCGAGCGGGAAGCAGGGCCCCTTACTACAACACTAATAAGGCCGATAATGTCAATGAAAATAATCCTTTTGCGCCACGCGCTACGACATACTCCCCTTCCTTTAAAAGGAGTAGTTAAGTAGTATAAACCTTAATAGTTGTACATGAAAAATGAACATTGTAGTACAAATTTACTTGTAGTCTTTTAACCACACAGATGGTTTTCTAACCCTTTCACCTTTACGCAATACAACCTCATTGGGCACATTCTGTGTATTTTTACCCTGTACATTCACATCGTTGTTGGGTATTTCTACAGTTCGTTCCGGTTCTTCACAACCCTTTACAGGAGACAACTTTGATTGGTTAAATACCTTACCATCCGATAACATGTAGGTACCGGGTCGTACTACCTGAATTATTTTTACAGGTGGGGTAAATTGCGGTTCACCTTTACTGACCGACTGTGGTTTCTTTAATTTAACCAGATCACCTTGCTTCAATACAGGATGTTTTGTGTTCCTGCTCTGATCTGCATTTCTTTTGTATGCATTTTGTTTCTCCTTTACCTTTTCCCGAACCTTTTCTATATCAACTACTTTTTCCTTCTATCTGAAACCCACGATATCTAGTTTAGTACGCATGTCTCTACCATGCAACAGTTTACATGGTTTTTCGCCTGTAGTGGCATGTGGAGTAGCCCTGTAACAAGCAAGTAGTTGTAGTACATTTTCTTTGGTACTTTCTTTCTTAACAACAGCACTCTGGACAGCATTTTTTAACACAGAGTTCCACCTCTCTACCGCACCATTCGCCTGTGGGTAGTTCACCGAAGAAAGACAATGTTTGATTTTCCTCTCCTCTAAATAGTCATTAAATTCTTTCGACATGAACTGAGACCGGTGATCGGTACAATTTCTAGAGGAAAACCTTCTCTGCTAAATACAGACATGAGAAAAGTCAGAACGCTTTGCGTTGTTACGTTAGAAACAAAACCAACTTCTGGCCACTTGCCGTAGTAATCGACCAAAGAAATAACATACCTAGCATTCGCTGGAGCCCTTTCAATGGGACCTACTATATCTAAACCTAGTTTTTCCCAAGGACCTTCTGGAAAACTAACTGGTTCTAACGGTGCATACACAGTCTTAACACCTTTGTCTAACTTTTGACAAACAGGACACTGTTGGAGTAACTCAACAACATTGTTATCCATTTTTGGCCACCAATACAAATCTCTCAGTCTTTGTTTCATACGTGTTTGACCTTGGTGAGCTTCGTGCGCGAGCAACACTAATTTCTTACGAAGACTAACAGGTGGTATAATTCTGTCTGCACGCATGAGAAAACCTTTATACACCGAAATTTCTTCTTTTACACTTTCATACCTCTGTATGTCTGGACTCAGATATTTTTTGTCTGGCCACGTACCTTTTACGTAACCTGCGATTTCGGACAAAATTACATCACTTTCGGTAGCAACCTGTAGTTCGGCAAATGTTACAGGAATATCTGTTTGCATATCGTTATGAACAATTTCACAAATTTGCTCGTCTTCTACATCACATTCTTCATCTTTGTGTTTACGTGGAGCGCGCGATAACCCGTCGGCTAACTTGTTGTCACAACCTGGATGATATTCTATGTCATAATTGTACTTCATTAATTTGGGTACCACCGAGCAATACGCATAGACTTCCTATCTGTCCCTTTGCTTAACAATGTTGTAAGAGCACTATGATCTGTTCTAATAACAAACTTTCTTCCCCACAGGAATACATGCCATTTCTCTACAGCAAATATACAAGCGAGAGCTTCTCGCTCCCCAACAGAATAGTTTCTCTCTGCGGACGACAAAGTTCTAGACGCACATGCTACAACACGTTCTTTACCATCTACTTTCTGACTTAATACAGCACCTAGTCCATAGGCGGACGCATCACACGTGACATATACAATTTCGGCTGATGTATCAAATAAAGCTAGTGTACAGTTCTCCTGCAACAGATTTTTCACTGAAACAAAACTTTGCTGCACTTCGGCATTCCAAACAAAGGTTTCCTCTCTAAGTACAGCCCTCATTGGTTCAACGGCATTAGCAAAGTTGGGAACATACATAGCAAAGTAACCTACCAAACCAAGAAAGGATTGTAGACTCTTCCTGTCAGTAGGAACCATAGCTTTGACGACGCCCTGAATCTGCGATTCGGCCATTTTGATACCTACGTCACTGACGGTATGACCTAGAAACTTCAGAGTACTTACAGACTCTTTACACTTGTCTTTATTCAACTGGACATTGTGTTTTCGCAGACGCGCGTACACAGCTTCCAGGTTACGATCATGCTCTTCTTGGGTTTTACCATACACGATTACATCGTCGAGATAACACTGTACACCTTCTAATCCACACAGGATAGTTGACATCATTTTCTGAAACACAGAAGGCGCTGACGACAGACCAAAGCAAACACGTTTGTACCTGTACAGACCGTCATGGGTGATAAAAGCTGTAAGATCCCGTGAATCGGGATGCAACTCAAGTTGGTGATAAGCACTCGCCATATCTAGTTGTGAAAAAATCGTAGCACCATGCAACTCACACAAAAGCTCTTGGATCGACGGAATCGGATATAAATCAGGAATTACAGATTTGTTAACCTCTCGTAGGTCTACACATAACCTTATGTCGCCGTTACTTTTGTACGATACAACTATGGGAGATACCCATTCAGATGCATCAATTTTCTCAATAACACCTTGAGCTTCGAGCTCCTGAAGTTTTTGTGAAACCTTACTACGGACAGTTAAGGGTAGTCTACGTAACTTCTGTTGTACAGCGTGAATTTTCGGGTTAATCGGTTTGTGCTGGAACCCTTTGATAGTATTCAACTCACTGTTTGTTTCAACCTCACTTACAGTTAGGGTTTTCCTTGTGATAACCAAATTGAGATCTTCTATGGCATCAAGACCCAACAAACATCTACCGCGTTTTACGATAACAAACTTCACAGTAGCTGAACGTGATTTGAAACGCACCTCGGCAGAATATGTACCAACAACAGGGAGACTATCTTTAGTATACGACTTCAACTCATCTTCGGGACCTGCCGGTTCGATAGCTTCGTCTACAAAGTACTCACGAAATGTATTGAGATCTAAAACTGATCTATCGGCTAGGCTGTCTACGTGTAATCTAATAGGTACACTGTTTACATGAACATTGCATTGAATGCGCTTTCTTTTCTTTACAGTAGCTTCGGTAGCAAGAACCTCTACATCAGAATCTGATTCTGAATCGCTATCTGCATCAATAACTTCTTGAATAAGTCTTTTTGTACAGACTTTGGCAAAATGACCCTCCATTTGACAAGAGTTACAACTTGTAACTCTTGTCAAATGGAGGGTCATTTTGCCAAAGTCTTGTAATACAAGTTTGGCCTATTGCTGGACAATGTTCGAAATTAGCTTTGTGCTTCTAAGAACCGCACCTATAGCAATACATATTATGCTTTACCTTTCCCTTAGGTTTACCTTTAGTAGAACCTGTAGTCATACCGGGACTTGTAGTAGGTCTCGGCTTGAAGCTTTTCTTGTACCGGGGCTTTGACCCCTGGACCGCGTTGACGTCTGGAGACGGAGTTGTAGGCGCGGACGCAGTCACGGCTTTCACACCCTCAATGGCCTCCTCGATACGCGTTGCCACTTGGATCGCATGAGCCAGAGTCAGATCCTCCTCCATGAAGAGTTTCTCGCGAATTTTCTCTGAAATAGTCTTTTCAACTAATTGGTCACGGATAAGTTCATCGCGCATGTTACCAAAATTACAAGTCACTGACAACTCCCTGAGCGCGGCAATGTAGTCCTGCGTCGACTCAGTGGGTCGTTGTGCGCGTTGGCGAAACTTGTAACGTTCTGCCACGACATTGATTTTGGGACCCAAATGTTTTTCTAGAATGAGAAGTGCTTTCTGGTAATCATTAGCACCGGCTGGTGGATTGTCCAGTTCTGGAAGATTTTGGAACACTCTCTGCCCTTCTTTACCCAGACAATGTAAAAGTAATGCCTTTTTCCTAGCAACAGGGTAATTGGAACCACCCCCAGCAATCAAATAATTTTCAAACTGGGCTAACCAAGTTTTCCATGGCATAGGCACTGGCCCAGGCTTATCTAAAAAGGCATCTGGCTGTCTTAGCCCTGATATTTTGAGTAGTTTTGAACACACAAGTAGCACTAGAAAAGTATAAAAGTAATACATACACAGTATCAAAATAGTGCACTCAAAATATGATAACCTGGGCAGAGTATTTAGAGTATTACCAACACTTGTAGTAGTTGAAAAACACAGTTTTTGCACTTGTATAATCACCAGTTCATATCATTGTAGTTGAATTGATAGAAAAGTAGGCAGTTCACCTGGCAATTTGGTAAAATGTAGGCACAGTTACATGTTGTAAATAATGTAGATCTCAGTAGGCATGTTATAGAAGTCACACAGAGTCAGTTGTAGTATAACTCTGCATGTCAAAACTCACTTTTGGCTGTCAGTAGTTGTAGTTGTAAGCCAAAAAAGCAAGCTGTGATGATGTAGAAACCAGACTGGCAGTTGTAAAACCAGCATGACAGGGCCCAGGCAGCATGGCAGGCAAGGCCCAGGGCAGAGCAGGGTGAAGTTTCAGTCCTTCTCAGCAGCATTTCAGGAAAAACTCACGGATTTCTCCCCTCTCTGGTAGTTCTTGACATCCTCAGTCGCTATTTTGTGGTAGTTTGAAGTAGTAGGAAGGCATCAGTACTCTTCTAATCCTCTTTATTGTACTTAGGAAAACATGAACATTCCCAGCGGGAAGCAGGGCCCCTTACTACAACACTAATAAGGCCGATAATATCAATGAAAATAATCCTTTCGCGCCACGCGCTACAACAGTAACCCTTTATCAACTAGTGTTCAGAAACCCGTCTTTTCCCCAGTATTTGTACCAGAGTAATTATACCCTTCTCCAGTTGTATTCGAAAGAGAAACACCCTTGTCCAGTATGTTCCACATTATATAGATTAATACCCTTTAAACACTAGAATTGAGAATGCACGTTGGGCCTGTAGGTAACGGTCATGGTTAGGATGTGCATTATGTAACAAGTATGTAAAGGGTATAAGTATCTTCAGTATAAGTGAATGTCACCATGTCTTAAAATACCATATGCAGACTATCCTCAAAAAACGCTCAGAATGACAGTTCAGCACAGGCACAATGCACGTTATGGAGCTAGTCTGTAAGGGGTATTAACTGAATCGACATAATACAGATGGTACTAAAAAGTGACCCCAGTGGTAAATGTGTTTTATTGAAATGCCATGGGTAAGGAGTTCATGCGGCTAGGCACATTGTGATAAATGGTATAACAATTCTAGCAGATACAAAATGTGGGGGAGAACTTAACTGCCCTAGCTGGTAATTATCATAGGGGTGCCCTATTTGTAGTTGACCTGACTATAATTGGGACCTTGGATGGGAGAGTTATCCTATTTATGTGCACAGACATGCACACAATAAAAGTTTTATAATCATGCGGCCCTGGAAAATTATGTCAGTCCTATGTTGTTCTTTCTGAAAAACACCCGATCAAAGTTGATGAAATTAAAGAGATAGCTCGTGCTTTAAATGTTGGTATTAAAATTAATGTTGCCCCATAAGCAACTTATTTCTTAAACTGCTTGTGGTTGAAATGCAAAAGAATAACCAGAAAATGTAACAGCCGATACTTCATTTTAGTTTCTAAACTTTGTTCACTTAAAACCTTTTCCCAGTATATGGCTTTAGTCTTTCCCCTGGCCTCCAGCCTGGAGATTGATGGCCTTCTGGGTGTGGTACAAGCTGGTAGACATCTCTGCCTAGCTTCTACATCAGTTTATTATTTAAGTTTTATTTAAACCCCGTTTGTATGTCTGAGAAATATGTCTGTAGCACCTCGCCATCTTTGTATACATCCATCCCCCCACATCTCCCACACGTGCCGCCACCCAGCTGGCCGCCCACGTGACGCCCACGTGACGCCAACACATGTTACCATGGTAACAGACGAGGGGGGCGTAAAGACGTACGGCCATACTCCACTCTCCAATCACAGCCTGCCTACCACACTCCTCCTGTAGGCCAAGACAGAGGTTATCACTCTCCAAACAGAGTTCTGCTTAAAACATGAAAAAAGGGTATTTGTGCTTGGAGAGCGCGTGACGCGGCGGCCGTGGAGGTGTTAGTCTGTAACGGCCGATAGGGGGCGTGAGTGAGGCTTGGCGCCCGGAGGAGGGTACTGGAGGGGTATCACAGGAGGAGGGGTGATTCTGTGTGTTGTGTGGGTGTGAGTACACGTATCGGGGGGCGGGGAGCAGTAGCAGTACTCTGATCATCACCACGGGCACTATTTATAATCCCACCCCCCTCCTGGGTCCGTCACACTCCCGGTGGTGGTGGTGGCGCCCTCAGACGGTCACACGGGGAACCTCCTCCAGTAGGAACGCGCCCCGGACGCTGCCCCACCAGGAGATGGCTCAATCGGCGTGTTTTAATCCCCCAGGTGAGCGGTGAGGCGGCCAGGTGAGAGGTGAGGCGGCCAGGTGAGGCAGCGTCTCGCTTCACGGTGGGCGCGTCTCACCACCACCCTGACACCTGGCGGCCATTCTACTACCCAGATGAATGGGACCAGCTGACCTCTGACCCTCTGACCTTCAGCGGGACATAAAGGTCAGTTCACCTGGAGGAGACGCTCCTATCACCATGGCCCTTTTCCGACTGAGGGGAACCTTTACCAAGCTGCTGGCCCTGCTGGCCCTGGGCCTCCTGGGGCTGCTGGGACTCTCCATGGTGGGACGGACGTCTTTAAGACCTCTCAATTACCACAGGTCAAGGTCAGGACTGTATGACCTTGCAAGGTCATTATTGGACGCCAAGGGAAGGACAAATTCTAGTCATGCTGTAGGATCACACAATTTACATGTTACACATGTACTTTCTAGGAGGGGGGACTTTGAGGGGCACGATGGAAATGTAGAAAAGGATCTTGCATCAAAGTATTTAGAAAAAGACCTTGCATCAAAAGAAGGTGAAGGTCACTCTAGTCAAGGTCATTCTCTACAAGGTCAACACCAGAAAGAGGTTGAAATATTGTTAACTAGTCAAACTAACAAAAGGTCCAACAATGCCAAATTGGACATTATAAGGAATGGCATTGAAACAAACAAGAAAATTAGTGATGCAGATAGACTAATTCTTGCAAACAGGACTATATCCGTGAAGACCCAACTGGCAGGGGGCCGGAAGATGTTCCAGTACGTGGTGTCTACAGCCCCCTCCCCAAGACGCATCACAACAGGTGAGAGGGGCTTTTTACTAATATTACCTCCCGCTAGGAACTAGGCAGCCTCATCTCCTTAGGAAAAAGAGCAGTAGGCGCAACTGGAGGTGCAGGTATATATAGAGGCTTTTAATGGGCGGAACATGGTACCCCCCAAGAGAATCCCCAACTTCCCATGTCTCTGTCTGATACTTATTTGTATGGTTGGTTGGTTGGTTGGTTGGTTATTGGGGTTTACACTGTAGAAACATCTTAGGTCATACCGCCGAGAGAACAAGGTTTGACAATTCTGTCTTTGATGATCATATCTATGGAATGAACAAATCTATGAGAAAATAGAGACCATGCCCCTACACATTTATTGAGGCAGGTGTTCTTTAATGTGTGTGGTCCCATAGACAGGGCCACACACACTTATTTGTATGTATATGCTCTCTAAAATACTATGGGAACCGATAGAGTCACTAAGCAATGTCGGTTATTTCCACAGTGGCTCATTGAAAAATTGATGTCAGATCGATCATAACCTACAGTTAGAATTTACTGGTCTTCTCCAGTGTAAAATGAAGATTAAACGATATTTCCAATAGGCAAACATTTGTTGCAGCAACAGAAATCACATTTGAAGTTAATGTTATGGGAAATGTTTGCTTGTGTACTCACTGTGTCATAAATTCCTAATGAACCTTCACCATAATATCACCTACTCGGTCCAAACCTGTTGCGATTCCCTATTCATCGTACCCTCCTCTCTGATGCTTCCTCCTGAGTGTACCTACTCCTTAATGATGCCTCATCAGGGAGCACCTGCTTTATAATGTTCCCCACTCGGTGAACCTGTTCTGTAAAGTTCTTCATTCATTACAACTGTCTTATGATATATTTTGAGTCTCACAGGTGAATAGGCTTGTTGTTTCTACATGTTGTCTGTTCTGCTGCTAAATCGGAGTCCCTATAGCATACCTGCACCTTCCCACCTGCGCTCTGGTCAGTGACCCAATTACATTAATTGGTTAGTTGACCAATAGTGGCAGGGGTAATGCTAGCAAAGGTTCTACATGTCTTATTACCCTAAACTCTATGCTGTATTATGTACATATTTGACATATCTTTTGATTATTAATGAGGAAATTATGATATTAATATATTTCATATGATAGATTTGATAAATCCTTGTAATAATTAGAGGGAGGATACAGCATGCCTAAATCTAGGTATGACAATATTCTGCATTCAGTGCACCTGCTCTATAACTTAAGTCCCATGTATTCTTTATACCTGCTCTATGAGTTTCTTTACCAGTGCACCTACTCTTTTATATATATTCTTCACTCAGTGCACCTGCACTAAAATATGTTCTCAAATCAGTGAACCTGCTCTATTAAGACCTATACCCAGCAAGGGAGCCTCGATTGGGGGGGAGGGGGGGGTGTCTGTATGTCGCATGACAACCTTAAGGAATGGCCATGTCACTTTACCTCCCCATATTGCATGTCACCTCTTAGATGTTGCCATGTCACATGTTGAATCTAAGAAATAGGCTATGCCATGTCGTCTACTTTTTGCCTTTATTTCAATTTTAAGAAATGGCTACGTCGCCTTCTCGAACATAAGGCACCTGCTCTATAATGTTCCTCCCTCATTACACCCTGTCTATAATGTTCTTTGCTCAGTGCACCAGCTCTATAAAGTCCCATACCCAGTTGTGTAAATACTCTGTTTTAATGTTTCCTTACCCAGTATACCCATGCTACGATGTTCCTTATTCAGTGCATCTTCTCTATAATAATATCATAGAGCAGGTTCACTGAGTAATATAGACTTCATAGAGTGGGTGCACTGAAAGTCCAATACCCACTAGAGTACCTTCTCTGTTTTGATGTTCCCATACTCCGTATGCCCCCAGACAGCTTGCGACATAACAGAAACTCTCTATGACCATACTTTTTTTAGTCAGTTTGCTACTTACTAAGATGGCGCGTAACATTTATGTTATTGATGGTGAGGTTGAAACCTCACCAAATCTGAATGTTATTTTAACTTTTTTTGTGTGAGGTTAGGACAAAACCAAAACCAAACGTTATAAGGACATTCTGTTTGGGTTGAAGAACATAACCAGAATGTTGTAATAACATCATGGCTGTACATTGCAACGATGTAATTGGGAGTCATCAAAAGAATGTAACAAGAACCAAATACAGAACCAAACAGAACGTTGCTGCTACGTTATAATAACGTCACATGCTTGGCTGGATGCCTGCTCTTTAGCGCTCCCTCCTGACTGTACCTGCTCCATATTGACCCCTTGTCAGTGCACCTGCTCTATAGTATATTCCCCACTCATCTTACCTGTGCTGTAAGTCCTACACCCAGTCCTCTCCCACCCTGTTTTGATGTTCCCTGCTGAGTCTCCCCCCGCTGGGATGTTTCCCCGTTCAGGTTGCCGGCTGGGAGCGGGTCTTGTGATGGTGTTTGTGTAGTAGAGACCAAACAGGTGATGGGGGTAGGAGATCAGTGTTGTCACTGCACCCCCTGGGGGGTGTTACCTGTGAAAACACCAGCTCCAGGAGCCCCGACCACTCCAGACACCAAACTACTCAGTGTAGGCCGCTATACACCTTTTTCACGAGTTTGCGCAGTGGACTTTCCTATACGGACTTTGTACCCAAAACCTGTGGCCCTTCTCCATAGAAAACCATACAAAAACTCCCTGGTTCAGATCTGCTAGTGGGGTGCCACACTTATGAAAAAGGTGAAATACTGCTGAGATACAGCATCTCAGCTGAAGATCATTGGACAACTTGCCCCTCAATGTTTTTTCATTTTATTCTTATATTTTCCACAACTTTACATACAAAAGGTGTATCAAATTATTTCACCGATGATCAATGGACAGTTGACAATTTTTTTACCCACAACTTCACATACACGCTATTAACGTGCTTCCAGCTGTCCTTAAATAAATAATGTGGAAATATAGATGATGAGTGTAAAAGCAATAATTCAAAAGTCAAACCTGTATCAACTGTTGGCTTTCCACATAGATAAAGTTATCATTGTCTTCATATTTGTATAACAGAATTCCGATTGATAAAACAAAAAGATGTCTTACTCAGGGATTATTACCACCCCAATATGATGAAAATCCCCCTCAGTCTTCGACCTCGGGGGTTTTGCATCAGCGGGTGGTAAACATCCACTTGTACTTCCTGATAGATACTTCTTTTTATATAGGAACGCTTTGATCTCTTTTGGGGTGTCTCCAGAGCCTTTTTTGCTTGTATATCTTATAAGTTACACTTTTGTATTGGATGAGCTGTATACAAACATGCATCGATATCTTTGCACTTAACCTACAGATCTTTGTTAGCTGGAGGATATACCATCATCAACTGTGTACTTGATGATATGGCAATAGATAGTATGTATATGAGGTCTGGCATACTGCTTAGGGTTATCTGTTAGAAACCAGCTTATTCGATTGATAAAGTTGTGCCAAGATGATGCTCTTCTTGTATCCTCCTTAAATATAAACTCGGAGTTGGTAGATCAGAGTACTTACATGTACCCACAGATCTATAAAAGTTGCTCTTAGGTGCAATCCACTGCTGACATGTCTTGAGCACATTAGTCCCCCTCTTGGACGAGTTGCCCTGAGTGTTCTCTTAAGGTCTCTTAAACCATGTGAAGAATAACCACAAAAGGAGGCGCCACTTCAGTATTGGTGATCTTTAGGGAAGGGAAGAAAACCTCAATATGGCACATGAGGGTCCCCAGTCAGCAAATCAGAGAAACCGGAACTACAATGTTTCTGACCTGAACTAGTTTGTAAGCCACTCATGAATGTCATCATTTTGATAGAAATTAGACAGAATTATTTGGATTTGTTCAAAATTATGTTTTAGGCATAAATAACAGGAACGTGTGACACTTAGTCTTAGTACTAACAAGAAAAAAAACAACCCAAAAAACGATCAAATGGGGAACTTGCATGGTCGATATAGGCCTACACGAAGAATTTTCAGAGCTGTATAAGGGCACATCTTTTCCTAATCAAATGCTGTTTTCTCAGATGTTATGCTCAGTGACCATTCCCTATATTCTCTCTATATGGGCCCTTTGATTCAGAAAGCTCCATCTGGTTTACATTTCGGAAGTCCTTCTCTCAGCAGACACAATCAAAACAGTTTTTCTTCCGTGATTAGAAAAGTTTGAGTCTGGGGAACGTGATATATAGACTCAATGTAAGCTCTCAGGGGAGGATCGGGGGGGGGGGGGGGGGGGGGGGTCCAGGGGTCCTGGCCCTCACCCCCATTTTGGTGCACCCCTAAACTACAAAAAAGGGGAAATGCTGCGCGCGACAGCGTACATGCAAATGCAAACGGTTTCAGACTTAACTTTTATCCAGACCCCCCTTTCAAAAATCCTTTATCCGCCAATGAACACTCAAGAAGGAAGGGAGAATAACCGGGAATAACAGAATTAATCACAGATATGGGTAGACTTTTTTAGTGTCTGTTAGTTTTAGGGATTTATAGTACAAAAGGTGTATTTTTTGGTTGGTGGTCATGTCCCAGTTAAGGATGTAGCGTCGGAGAGGGTTATTGTAAAACGTCGCAGAACGTCACAGAAGTTACTGCTATGTGTCATTCATTGACTTTGGAGCCATGTTCTATGAACCCAGCTCTGCAACATATTGAATATCAAACCTACTATATATAAATATATATTTATCAAATTTCTGTCATTGCCTTTATTAGTTATATATTTTTGCTCATAAGGAGAGTACCGAATATACCTAATAATTATATATATTTTTACATATTACATACAACTCGATAGGTAATACCATGTTTTCCCATTACTTTAACAGTGCTACACTTCATACCTATACATATCCAATATATATCCACGTTAAAACCCCAAGGGGTTCCAATATAAACATACTCATTCTATACTGACGTGATCCTATTATGCAGGTTATTATTTATATGAACCGTTTCCCCACATATCGCAATGCGGGTAATCATACATATTGCTCTGTACATGTACTCATGTCTATGAGGAGCATTATACTCATAGATCTAGGCTGCTATCCGAGCTAATTTCATGTCACTCGGAGTATAGCCTTTATTCCACTAGGTGATTTTGACCACCGAGAATTTGGTAATTTCCTATATTCATTAGAGATATGACACAAGGCCATGCACTAACATACCATACGAAAGAGAATTGAAACCCCATTCTATTAATGCATAGCACATCTTTCATAAGGCCTTATTCCGAAATGCTCAGTTTTGATATCATTGGTAAAATTGCCTAGTGGAATACAGCTGTATATATGACACTATAGAGGCTATATATAAATGTATTACAGTATATATATGACACGTCGGACGCCGTAAACGACTGTTCCCTTACCCCCGGCGTTCATCCTTCACTCTCCAAGCACACGTCTCCTTCTATTTGATCTCTATACAGTACCAACTGTACACCGGTTTACACAAAGTTGTCACTTCAACGCGAGAAAATAAGACTTTTTTTAGATACCGGTGATTCTCCCAACCACGAATAGCCAGTTTTCTTTAATATGTCGACAAAACTCAAGGTTATAGCATAGAAATTTTCATAAATTGTGCAATTATTTGTAGATTACCATTGACTAAAACTAGCCATCATTATTTTTAAATTAGCACCAAATATACAAGTCTATTTCTTGAGTTGTTTGAAAATTAGCTGATTATAGATGGATGAAAACAATTATTTCATTTTCTCTAGTATTTCTAGGAGTTTTGTCGACAAAATCAGCCCAAATTAGCCTGCAGGTCCTTAAAAAGCTGAAATTCCGCTATCCGTGGTAGGGAGAATTAAACCAGCATGTCTATATTATTTCGTCTATTAGGATATTTTGTCATACTTCTATGACAGTGTTTAGATATGAGGGATCCGATTAATCCAATGAAATTTAAAGACCTGTTTCTTATGAAAAAGATGTCAGACCCGATATTTGGATGATAATACATGTAGTTATATTTGGGAGTTCCAATACATCATCGTTTGATATTATCTTTTGCATCTTATTCATATTTATATAGGCCTAATTATTTTAGGTATATCTTTTTTCATTATGAAATTTCTGCATGAGAACTAAATCTAAAGAAAGCTGCTGTACAACACCGTTCAAAACAATTAGTTGCCTTTTGATTTTGAAAATCAGACAGAAATTGTACGAATTTCGTCAAGGAACACTCGAGTGCTGAAACGCCTGGAGAATGACGAACGTGCTTGGAGAGTGTAGAATGGCTGAACTCTGCCCATTAAATACCTGGCCACACATACAAGGTCAGTTCGATTGGGTGCGCCGGCGCACGCCGCTCTCCCACAATGCATTGCAATTTGGTACATAAGGTAATTATTATTGGATGTCGGCGTGCGCCGGCGCAGGTCAAAGAAACTCACGGACAGAGAGATAGCAGTAAGTGAAGGTCATACAGCAATAAGTGAAGGTCACCTTCAAAGGCCCAGGTCTGGGGGTAGGGACACTCTCGTCATGTTAGTAGGGGGTGGGGCCAATTGTCTACTTAGCCCTGCTCTAAAACCCACATGGAAGCAGTTAGTGCTGTCTCTGTAAACAGTGCTCACATGAATAGGATGCATCATATATATATATATATATATCCATAATTGAACCCAGTATACCATTCTATAAGTGTCGGAAACATGAGCCTATAATCATGATACATGTATGCTTGTATTCTCACATACACACTCCATATACACACATACATACAATCATACATACATACATACATACATACATACATACATACATACATACATATATGCATGCATATATATATATATATATATATATATACGTAGATCAATATGTAGATACTTATATATAGATATTGTGGAGGAAGGAGGTTAGATCAGTGAGTGAGTAAGTGAGTGATGGATGTTTTACACCGTACCAACAGCCAGGGTCATTTTCAAGGCAAAAACAAGTTGGGACGAATTCTGACTTTTGAGACATGTGTTTTGACTTGGTCAGTCTTTGGTGATCATATCTATAAAATGAGGGTGACAGGGCAGGCAAACAGCAAAACCTGAAAATCATTTTTGCTGTATCTCATTCCTTAGTGAACCCAGACACCAACCGGGAATCAAACCCAAAGAACCACTTGGTCAGTGCTGGGATCCCCCTATCATTGCCCCTTATGATCAGCAGGGAGTACTGGGGGCCTATATTCTGCAGGAGCAGAAGCCCAACCCCGGTACCCCCAGGGGGGAGTATAGCTCAGTGGCAAACCACTTGTGCACTAGTCTGCTGGACTTAAGTTTGATTCGTTGCCCAGTTTTTATACTAGGATCATGACTTTTAATATGACCAGGAATGTTTCCTGCATCTTGCTCTTGGAGTGATCTGTAACGTACCATACACTTGAGTGGGCTGGATGCAGCATTCTGTCCACTATGCATTGAAACATACCAGGTCCCACTTTGGATTAATTAAGAGCAGCCCGAGAAATACTGGACTTTATTTTCTCAGCAACAGATGATGGCATACTACCCCTCGACAATGTGGAAGGACAGGTAATTAGTTGGACATTAACTGATTAATGGTTTTGTAAAATATCTAACCATATCAGTACATTATATACCTTAAAGTTTATGTTTCAGCTAAGTCTGTAGTGTTTCTGATCTACAGAAAGTAATCTTATGTTGCGCAAAGATGCGACAGGTCTCATTTACACCTGCGCATGTGATATAATCCTCTGTTGTAAACTTCAGAAATAACTATACAGTCATTGTATTCACTTTGAAATACTTTCCTTAGCCTTGAGCTAAACAGTTGTACTTTTATGTAGGATTTATCAGAAGCCTATGGTCTAATATCTGAACAATAGAGTTGACACTTTTAGTTCACTACTGCATGGTTCCATGATCGATTTCTACAGGTAAAGTTCCCTATCAAAAGCCTTACTCAGCGTTTTAGCGTTAAGTTGACATTTTGGAGAAATATTCTCTAGGAATATTATATATTCAAAATAGGGTTGGTGACAATTATAATCTCTATGATTTCGGAATGGTTAAATAACTTAGTGCTGTATGATGTCTTTCTTGAAACCGTCAAGATAAAATCTGATGTGGTAGCCTTAAGGCCGTATTCCACTTTGTGGCAGACAAAACTGCCTAAGATCGTGAGGTTTTAAGGCTAAAGATCGCGAGTGTGTCCATTTCAGGTAGGAGAAATCGTGAGTCGGTGCTCCCGATAGTTACGAACATGTTGGTAACAATCGCTAGGAAAACTCATGGTCTCTGACTCGCGATTTTGGGGATATATACCAAAGACCATGACCTTTTGCAGGTATATTCCACCTCATGATGTTTGGCATGGACCAAACATCACAACTGACTCCCGATCTTTGGGACTTTTTCCCCCAATATCGGCAGGATTTCCACATTTATCGTGCCCAACATCCTGTAGTGGAATACGGCCTTTACAGGGCACCAGGGTTATCAAGCCATTCCCTGAGAGCTAATCTCAACTGGCCTGAGGGGTGTGGGGGTTTCTGTGCGAGTGGTTAAACGGAGCCACACGCCAGTGACGTAGCCAAGGGGTGTTCCTCTGTATCTAGAACCACCGGTGATTTCCAAATATGTAAGTAAATTACAAGAAATGTTTTGAAAACTATTGATCATTAAAATGTTACCCATTTTGATTTGCCTGGAGACTCCTCAATCTAACTTGGGGCGCCCTTTGACTTCAGGGCTGGCTAGGCCCATGTGGGCTGGTTTCTTCTAGACAGGTTGATCCCTGCTTTTAGTTAGAGTGATTCCATTTGTTATGGAGGAGTACATTGATTCTACATGGAGCACCGAGTGTAATGCACTTGGTTTTGGCCTGTTATATTATATCAAACCTATATTTGTTCCGAGTGTTGACAGGAAGCCATGCTGTGTTCAATCTGCATTTTACTAGACTGAGCTGTAAAACATTTTGTCAATGGGTACATGTAAAACTAGGAACCTGTAGTGTACAAACGAAATGGTATATCAATACACCGAGAACTGACCGTCAGCTGACCGCACTGACCAGAAGGGCCGAAGATTAAGTAGTTCGTTTCAGAGAATGAACTGCACTGATGCACTTTGAAGAAGTACTTTATATAATGATAGTTCTACAGAGAGGGACCGTAGTTATCAACATGCTCCCTGACAGTCAATTTCAACTTGCCCGAGGCGTATTTTGATTTCTCTGGTTAAACGAAGTCGTAGGCTGCTTTCTCCCCGGAAATGTCGACCCCCAGCTGTTTGAAGGATTCCTTTTCATGCTATACACCTTTTCCCAAATCCTGGTATAATGAACCCTCCAAAAGGGGCCTTAATAAGCCCATCCCACATTGGGTATATCGGAGGGTTGGACGAGGGTCGGACAAAATTACGGTATAAGTGATCCTTGTTTCCAAGAGCTGGGATTACTGGAATAACTAAGAATTATGTTTTTCTATTTCACCAAGTACTGAGAAAACATTATGATTTCTTAGATTTTACCAATTAACAGATTTGCAAGTTTGCCAGCCAATCAAAATGCTGCATTTTAGGGAAAATAGGGTTGGACATTACAGGTTGGGCTGACAAGCTTTAACATTGGTTCCTATAGGAAAAAGGCAAATATGCAAAGCTGTATTTTACAAATGTTAGGGAGCAATTTTTCAACCAAACCACCTTGGTGCATTAAGTTTCACACTTCTATCTTTGGGGATTAAATCAGAAAGAAATTGCTATGTGATTTCCTGGTAAAATTTGATGCTCCTGTATACTGGGATGGGCTTATTGATCTCATAAGCCTGGGCCCGCAGAACACGTGTCCCTATTGCTAGGCTC
This sequence comes from Lepidonotus clava, assembly GCA_936440205.1. Taxonomy (NCBI): domain Eukaryota; kingdom Metazoa; phylum Annelida; class Polychaeta; order Phyllodocida; family Polynoidae; genus Lepidonotus; species Lepidonotus clava. The sequence continues at coordinate 33,959,506 of OW387144.1, read as the reverse complement.
ATGCCTACTCTTCTAGCAGAGCACGACACCACTGAAAAAGGTCTATAGAAGAGTGGCTGTACATGTACAAATGCGAACTGACCATCTGCTGACCAGACTGACCGCAAAGGGTCGGCTCCCCCTCCCCCCATGTCGACCTGATCAACGAATCTGTCTGTACTCGTTGCCCTGATTTAGTCTGTATCCGGAACTTTCACTCTCTACAAAATTTATTATGCATTATACTTAAGGTAGCCAAAAGGGCCATCAGAAGTACTATTCAGACTTTACTATTGAAATGAGTAAACCATGCAGCTTTCACCCGAAAAAAGCACTTTCCGGAGATACATTACAACCAATCGTATAGGAGATTATACATTCATTGGTGATCCACCAAGAGAATGTAATTTACAGAGAGATTAACAGATAAAAGCAAAGGGAAGTATCGTTGTTAATAGGGTATGTTCCGGCCATCTTCAAATCTTACTTCCATGTATAACTGAAAGCAGAGAGATCAATGTTCTATTCAACTAGCCGTATTCAACTGGATAAATTACCGGCAGTCACAATCGGCCAGTGAAATACTGAACTATAGTAGGTTAATTATCCGTTAATGTTAGGTTTACTTTAATAGCTGATTGGTTTAGCGCTAATAGCTAGCTTCTATCGCAGTCTCCTCCTCGTTTGACTGTGTCGTCCAATACATAATAATAGTTCCTGTATTATGTAAGACATAACATCGCCTGAAAGGATGTTCTTTATTTATTCCTGTGTTATTGTACTTCCATGACAAGATCTCAATTGACAATGAACAGCTCCAAGGATGGAATCCACTCAATCACACTCAGTCAATGCTGCCGCCAACTAAACAGTCTATTAGCTTCTATTCCAATTCCAGGACTCAGCTTCTAGAATTCAACCTTTCCAGGATGTTTTACTCACAACAACGTTCAGCTTACTCTGACTGAGCACCGGCAAAGAATGCCCTTATGTATGATGATACAATACACGTCATGACCTAGACTCCTCCTTACTCCAAGACTTTTGACAAGGAGTTATAGCTAAGGCATGCACTGATGTAAACACTAGGCTAAGTTTACAGAGCATGGACTGACCATTCGCATCAGTACAATACAATTAGACATCAAAATTGACAGCACTGGGGAAGGGAGGCGAATAGAAGGAGTTTATAACAGGAGTAAGTGCACGTGTCAGTGCAGAACCCCCCCCCCCCACCCAAGCACCAATATGTGCATCAGGTTTAGGCCCGGTCACATATAGAGACTGAACTCAACTCAACAGTTGAGTTGAGTTGGGTCTCTGACAGTCTTGATATGTGACATAGGGTTAAAACTGGAGTTTTAGGTTTTCTCAAAACTGATCAGTCTGGTCTCTCATCTTGAGATGTTGAAGATTTAAAACTGACTAGTCTTGAGTCTTTAGCAGTCTTAAGACCCAGTCTCAATATGTGACCGGCCTTAAGACCGGATAGTCTCCAGTCTCAAGCAGTTTTAAGGCCCAGTCTCTATATGCGACATAGTTCAAGACTTAACTCAACTGTCTTGAGTCCATTATCCAATCATATAAAGGCAAATAGACACACCTCTTTTTCCTACATATCATTGAAGATATAGGCATAGGAAAGAAGACACAAGACTATCCAGTCTCTAAATGTGACCACTCATCATTTTTTCCTTAAGACTAGTTTGTCTGCAACTGTTCAGTCTCAAGTCCTTAAGACTGTTGAGTTGAGTTCAGTCTCTATATGTGACCGGGCCTTTTGGGTCGACTTGAAACCAATGATGGGGATAATGATGGGGATTCAGTCTCAATGTATAATATGACACTCTACAAGATACATTCTTCCATAAAAGAAATTCTACGCATTATGATGCTGCAAATCTATTTCAAGTAGTCAAAGTGATTCTTAGTGTGATTAGGGAAATGTGTTATAAAGTCTCGATGCCACAGGACCTGCTATCCTTCCCCTTGCTTCAACCAAATACCGTTCTCCAACTATGGAGATCTTTAAATCTTTTCATTCCCAATGATTTTCATAAGACTAAAGAACATATTAATGCATGCATGCAAAGTATATATGGCAGATTACATCTACAGAGAAATACTAATTTGATGCGTTTTCATGCAGTGGCATTGATTAAAGGGCAACAGTTATGTCAAATCATAATAACATGAACAGAACTGATACGTTTCAAAGTTCGTCAAACTAATGAGCCTTCAGAGAACCACAATTCGTCTTCCATCTGAAATCGATTTCCTCTCTCACGTGGTCTGGTCGTACCAGACGATGTCGTACTCCCCAGATGACCTCTGTGACCTTGACCCCTGACCTCTGTGTCCAGGTGGTGTCCTCCAGGGTGGGACCACGTGGGGGCCCACCTGGAGGTCATCCGCCAAGGTCACCAAGCACACTCTCCAAGCATATCTGACTTACAACAATCTGAGAATATTGATTTATTTAAGCAACGAATCAAAGCATTGGATATGAACATCTACGATTGGAAAGCGTAACTCCTCATATGTTACTAACAAAAACTGCTATCTGAAAAGCGGTAACGAGATAGATAGTTATAAACATACTGAGTCTGTACATATATCAGGTTCAAGGGGTTAGTATCGTCTGTCATATCCACACTCTGCTTGGAGAGTGACGTCCTAGAATTGGTGACAGAAGTTGGCCACATCAGTTTGATTCTTGGAAAGGAATAAGCCTGTATTCGTTGGGCCTATCGTTTATAATTTGGACGCAGAACGTGTTGCCATGCCAAATTTTAGATAGGGCCCCCTATGACAGTTTTGACTTAGGGCTGATGTCAAACTTTTTCAGGGTATTTCTAGGACATCCCCGAATCCCCTGTCACACTGAATTTTTTGTTTCAAACTTGAAAATACCACCCTTTCCAGGCAGTATCACACTGTTCAACCTACCTACCCACCTCCTTGTGGCCCCTTGTGTGTGACATCATTTATGGATGGCCCCCCACATGACTTGAGTGGTATCCCTGTTTGTTTGTTTATCCCCGACTCAGTGGTTCTGGAGCATTGGATATTTCACCTTGCTCCTGGATGATGGAATCTCTGAGGAGGTAGAGACCATACCCCTACACTGTACCACCTTGCCTTGCCATCGATCTCACCCCTATAGATTCAGTCACCCCACTGTTAACAGTCAAAAACCGGAGTTGGTCATGATATAGTTGAAAAAATGCTGAGTGTAGGGCCTAGACCCTAAACTCCAACACATCATCATCATTACCATACCCCTACACTTTTACCAAGGCAGGTGTTCGTTTTTATGCAATGTCCTATAGGCAAGACACGACGTACAATAGCTGATGGCACTTGGCCTTTGATAACCCTGTCTTTGACCATAGGGAGAATGTCTAATAACACAGCAGCAGGACAGGGAGTTGAACTGCCAACCTTTGGACGACGACGCCAACACCTAGCTACCACTGTGACACCTACCAAATTGTACAGCGCTAATCAAAGTGACATGAATGTATTGCTTACATTAGTCCAATAAACTTACTTACTATACCCCTGACCCCATGTTCGACATGGTAGGCCCTCAATAGCCCCTGCTGATTGTATAAGGTGACAGTAGCGGGGGACCATGCACTGACCAAGTGGTTCATTGGGTTCAATTCCCAGTTGGTGCTTGGTTCACTAAGGGATGAGGTATAGGAAAAATGATTCCCAGGTTTTGATCTCCTGCTGTTTGCCCACCCTATCACCTTCATCTCATAGATATGATCACCAAAGACAGAACTCGTCCCAGACTGTTTTTGCCATGAATAAGACCTTAGTTGTCGAAACAGCGTAAAATATGCATTAATCACTCACTCACTATACCCCTGTCCCAGCCAAGCTGCAACGTAACAGAAACGTTCTGCAACTATACTTTTTTTAGTCAGTCTGTTAGGTTATTTATGGTTAGGTCAAAACCTCACCAAATCAGAATGTTATTAAAACATTATTTTTGGGTGAGGTTAGGACGTAACCAAAACAGAATGTTATAAGAACATTCTGCTTAGGCTAAATAATGTAGCCAGAATGTTATAATAACATCACAGTGCAACGTCGCAGCAGTGCGTTGCAGCAAAGTTATTGGGAGCCATCCAAATAACGTAACAAGAACCAATACAGAACCAAACAGAACGTTGCTGCAACATAATAATAACGTCACATGCTTGCCTAGGAGTCCCTGTGCTCATTTAGCATCTCCCCACTTAGTGCCCACACATAGACCGACTTGACCCCTGATGTCATCCTGGTCATGTTCCCATCCAGGCAGACATCAGCAGTAATTTGTTGATCCGGCGCCCAACACATGTCGGCGGCCAGCCTCGCTCTGAGGGTTGCCATGGAAACACGCCGCTTATCACCGGATTGCCGGGGACCAGCGGATGATGCACTCAGTGACCCCAGCCGTGGGGGACTCACACCTGGGGTCCTTCCAGGGGGGTCTTCATGTCAACAGGCGAATTAAGAAAAATGTCTATTAGGCCCAGGAAGAATTTTACCATGAAGTTTCATAGCAATTTCTTTCTGATTTAATCCCCAAAGATAGAGGTGTAAAACAAAATGAACCATGATGGTTTGGTTGAGAAATTGCTTCTAAAATTTGTTAAATGCAGTTTTATATATTGGCCTTTTCCCATTAGGAACCAAAAGTAAAGCCTCAACTGAACCTATAATGTTCAACCCTATTTTCCGTAAAATGCAGCATTTTGATTGGCTGGCAAACCTGCAAATCTGTCAATTGGTAAAATTAAAGAAATTATAACGTATTATCAGTACTTGGGGATAGACAAAAGCATAATTCTTAGTTATTCCAGCAATCCAAACTCTAGGAGACATGGATGGCTTATATGCAAATTTTGTCCGACCCTTGTTGCACCATGGAATATGCCCAATGTGGGATGGGCTTATTGGAATCCTCAAAGTCATAGGTGGAATTTAATAAAGACCCGTGCTGTATGTCATAGTAATTGGTAATGTAAAGTCCTTGTCATTATAAAGCCCATGATGTCGCAATTTTGAATCTAAGAAATGATCAAGTCTCTGGGAAGGTCTATCTAGTAAGCGAACGTACTAATAGGAATGAGCCGAAAAAATAAGATTCCGGTCTTTGTTTGCAAAATGAAAATATTCATTAGAGCTACGGTCAAAGAACGCAAACATATATATATGTATCGTATAGCGCATAGATCCACAACTAAACAACACGCATTTTTGTATTATGGTCAGGGGCGGACTTAGAGAAGGGCGCCTGAGGACTTAAGGCCATGATCCACGTTGTGATTTTGGGCCTACCGATTTTATTCTCATGACTCTTTCACATATTTGGAATCAGTTTTACTGATTAAAATACAATTTATCTGATATGTATTATTCTAAACTCTTTGGAAAAGTGTATGTAGCCTAAGAAAAATGATTATTCAACAAACCAATTTTCAAAATAGGTTCAAAATCGGCCCAAAATCGCAACGTGGATCATGGCCTTGAGGCGCCCGCACCCCCCCCCCCCCATTGTTTTTTTGGCAAATTTTTCTTTTTAATGTAAAATCCTCGCCTTGGGAGGAGGCAGCTCAAATTCTTATGTTTAGGCTCCCCTCCCTCCTTTTTTTTCTAAATCTCTGTATCTGCCACTGATGGTACTTATAAGGACTTCATATAAGTACCTCACTCATGTATCATTACATTGTACATTGACATTCTATGTTAATCACCGACTTATGGAAGAACTTGCTTTGTAAGAAGAATCTGATATAAAAGTCAAGCCGCCCTTTCTGGGGCCATCCCCCTCCCTGTGGGCGCAGTCCGCCACTCGCCGCTTGGTACTACTGTAATGGAGCAGATTGGAAGATAAAAGGGTTCAACCATTTTTTCTTACTAAGGAACCACTTAGGTTTTTTTCTAGACTTTCTCCGGCATTTTCTTCCGAAGTGCTATCTCACACACTTTCTTTTACTTCTCACCCGTTTCTGAAGGGCTCTAGAATTATCAAACTTTTTTTTATTATTTCTATTTGGAAAATGAAAGAAAGAAAAAGAAATTGCATTTGCAATATATCGGGTTAGTAATTATTGTTTATGGGCCTATCCGTTAGTATGAATGAAGAAGCGTACAAAAACGAAAAAGACAGGATAATACAGAATGTAAGTGATAATGTTATTAAACTTCTAATTGATAATCTGGAACTGGGAAGAAGCCCTGTGAGGTGCAATTGTTTAGAATTACCCCCCCCCCTTCATATTTGGAACATTAAGACAATTGCTCGATAACGGGTCCTCTAGAAGGTGAGAAATACACTTTTAATTCACAAAAACCCAACAAAAACCGTTGGTCGCCGTCGTAACTTTTTCAGTTGAAACAGTCTATTTTTCAACAGCTACCCTTGATGATTTTGAAAGTATCATTTTAGAACCTCATGATTTTGATCAAAAGCATAACACAACCAGATGGATGTTATAGTATAGGTGATTTAGTTTGGGTAAGTGAAATAGACATTATTTACTTTTAGAAGAAAGGAGAAAATTATTTCTTGTTGACAACATAGGAATTTTCGAAATACGAATACGACTGCATAAATACTCAAAAAAATCTTAAAAACAATACACGTATATATTTTTATGTTAATGCTACACTATAAAATATTGCCTTTTGCTGCTATCCTTCAAATGGATGCTATAAGGTAGGGTCTTAACATGCGGCCCTGATGCCCTGATGGACTGACACTGTCACAAAAATTACTTTCCTCAATGTTAATTCCTTCCCCCCCCCCTGAAAAAAGGAAGAAAGGGGACCAACATATAAAAAAAAGTAATAGATAAATAAAAAAAAAGATTGGGGTAGAGTAAAACGGATCTCTGTGTGTGTGGGCCCACTCCATTCCGGGGTAGTTTAATGGTTCCTGAGGTGGTTTCCGTACACCCGAGTAGTGAAGTGTAGTGTGTGTGTGTGAGGGTCGGTGAGGGTCGGGGTTACTGGGAGAGGGCGGGTCGGCCTACTGTGAGGTTAATAACCCATTACCCCGACCACGCCACCTGGTGGCCCCTTATGGCGGCATTCACCCTGCGGCTTTAAGTCCTGGTGCCAAGGGGTGGAACACTTATACCAGTCAGTGGCGGATTTTAAACCGATTTAAACAAGAACGTGAAAGCACAACTCCCTGTCTTTTTGAAAAATTAGTTTTTTTAAATGGCCGAGAAGTCTCTACATACTAAAGTCCGATTTATATGCCTTGGGGAGTACTTTAAAATGCAAGCTACATGCATTTCCTGCCTCAAGGAAATGCAAGTAGCTTGCATTTTAGATACCAACATGTTGGTATCTGAATGCAGGTACTCCATAGAAAGCCACATAGAAATGTGCTTTTGTTCCTACTTGCGTCGGTCCAGTACAAGTATCAACACAATCAAATTACATATAACATTATGTGTACTTAGAAATTGGTTAATTGTGTTTGCTTGTGTATGCTGACAATTTTACGTGAAATCCCTAACGCAAGTGAAATGACGCAAAGTGGAATATCAAAGTGGGCACGGCTAACCTGACCTCACAGTACCACTCTGCTGTCACGCGCCTAACCTGACCTCACAGTGTGCACTGTGCTGTCACACAGCTAACCTGACCTCACAGTGTGCACTGTGCTGTCACACAGCTAACCTGACCTCACAGTGTGCACTGTGCTGTCACACGGCTAACCTGACCTCACAGTGTGCACTGTGCTGTCATACAGCTAACCTGATCTCAAAGTGTTCACTGTGCTGTCACACAGCTAACATGATCTCACTGTGTGCACTGTGCTGTCACACAGCTAACCTGACCTCACAGTGGTCACTGTGCTGTCACACAGCTAACCTGACCTCACAGTGTGCACTGTGCTGTCACACAGCTAACTTGACCTCACTGTGTGTACTGTGTTGTCACACAGCTAACCTGACCTCACAGTGTGCACTGTGCTGTCACACAACTAACATGATCTCACTGTGTGCACTGTGCTGTCACACAGCTAACCTGACCTCAAAGTGTGCACTGTGCTGTCACACAGCTAACCTGACCTCACAGTGTGCACTGTGCTGTCAGCCTGCTAACATGGTCTCACAGTGCCCACTGTGGTGTCACACAGCTAACCTGACCTCACAGTGTGCACTGTGCTGTCACACAGCTAACTTGACCTCACAGTGTGTACTGTGTTATCACACAGCTAACCTGACCTCACAGTGTGCACTGTGCTGTCACACAGCTAACTTGACCTCACAGTGTGTACTGTGCTGTCATACAGCTAACCTGACACCACAGTGTGCACTGTGCTGTCACACAGCTAACCTGACCTCACAGTACCCACTGTGTTGTCACACTGAAAGGGCACATATTTTCTGACCTCACATTCATGAATTCTGTGCGACATTTTGTCGGTGTGTAAAGTCATCATGTTTAACGGTATCATCAGTGGCTTTTCCATTAATAATCTTTCCCTTTTATCCCTTACCATCAGTGACGTTCAGGCGCGGATTTACGGGGGCGTGTTAGGTCATTTTTTCAAAATTCTGGATCCGCCCATGGAAAGTTGTAGAGAACTTGTAGAGAAGTATCAGCCCTCAATACGAGGGGCTAGGGGTGTGTGAGCTGTGAAGGCTGGACTAAGGTCATACCAAGGTCATCCCAACGTTACCATGGAGGAGGTGATAGGGGCCAGGTGACGGTGTTTGATGTGAGCAGAGGCTCTCCTTACGACCAGGCCTGTACCCAGCGGGGGGGGGGGGGGGAGGTGGGGGGGGGAGGTGGGGGGGGGAGGTGGGGGGGGGAGGTGGGGGTGGGGGTGGGGGTTGGTGGGGGGGGGGAGGTGGGGGGGGGGAGGTGGGGGTGGTGGGCCCCCCCCTCCACAGAACACAAGTCATGGGGGGGGGAGGTGGGGGTGGTGGGCCCCCCCCTCCACAGAACACAAGTCATAATTAGTTCCACCCAGGTGTAAATATTTTCTTCTTCAAAATCCTTTATATTCAAGAATTAGAGGAAAATTTCCACTGAAACAATTTAACCAAAATATTCTTTTCCTTTTCAATAACCTTTAAAATTTCACTTTAAAAGATACAGTCAAGAGCCCTCGTCAACCTTAAAGGATGTATCTGTTATGTATACTAAAGAAAAGCTGACTTAATTAATCACAAGATTCAGTAGACATATACTGTTATAACAAAATCATCTACCTTGGTCCTAGTTTTGTATTTATGAAAAATGGAATGGCTATGACGTTTGATAAATATTTGTCCCCCACCATTGGGGTTGCCCCACCATTTTCATATCCAGATCTAAAATTGCTTGATTCACATCGTTATGACTTTATGTATGATGGGACATGCTCTACTCCCATTTATACAATAGAATTGTACATCAAACTTATGAAGTATTTACCAATATGACTTCCCCAAAAATATAGAAGAGTTCCACTTTTTGGAACTCACCATCCCCCCGCCGCCAACCCTGGGCACGGCCCTGGACGACGGAGGTTATAGTTACCTTGTGGCTGCTGTCATAAGTACACCCCCTACATATAACGTGTGTAACCCAAAAGACGAATGTAAACAACGTGTAAGAGGAATTCGAAGAATCTGGTTAATGTATGTCTGTACACCTACATGTGGTTGGAACTTGCTGTGAAGTTTACAGGAAAAGGCTAGACTTTCACATTGTAAGGATGCCCAGAACGGTCTCTCCGTTTGTAAAACGTTTCACTTCAATATTTTGACTTTTCTCCTTTTCAAAATCTTTGAGTGCCGAATATTTTGTTATCAGAGGAATCTAGTCCTGATTAGGGGCCTTCAATCAAGTGCATGTAAATGCATCAAGATGGGTAGGGGGTAGGGATGTGGGTCTCTATCCAGGCAAGCAGCGATGTAACAAGCATGATCTGCGACCATACTTTTTTGGTTAATCTGTAACCTGCCCCAATTAACATGAAACAAATACATTATTTTAGGTAAAGTTGAGACTTACTAAAAAAGAATGTTATAATAACATTATATTTGAGTGAAGCTGAGACCTTACTAATAAAGAACATTATAATAATGTTATTATAATATGAAAGAATGTTACAAGAATGCCATAATAATGTTACAATACAATACAATACAATAGTTTATTCACAGCCCCATATGAGGCAAAGGAAAGAGATCGGGTACAGCCGATAGTTACATGGCATCACCAATGAACAATAGGAAAGGATGTCTAGCTACATAGAAGGAAGCTACTTTGATATAAATATATAGTACAGTTTTAACATGTTAAATACAAGTGGTAGCACCATGGAGATGTATAGCCACAGCTGGTAGCACCATGGGAATAAGTATATATACAATGCGTCACATAAACAGTCCCTGACTCTTAGGGGTCATTAAGGATGTTTAGTAGAGGTTACAGTTGACTAGTCGGGGAAGTTAGTCCACAGTTTGACTCGGAAAGTGAGTGAGATTCGTTTTTTGTTTCCTCTCTTTCAGTATTTGCCCTTTTCTTGTTTTGCTAACACTGACAGGGTTTTTGTGTTTGGCCTCCCTTTTCTTTTTTATGACTTTGGTGGATAGCTTTTTGTCATTTTTTTTCCGTTTAACTTTACAGTTACCTTCTTTTCTGAATCTGCTCATGATAGAGCTACAAAATTTTGATAGGTTGGACAATATCAGCGAGTTCTCACTAGTAAAAAGTGTCTCCATTGTGAGGGCATTTGGATTTCTCTGATATTTAACATCAATATAAAGTAATCTCTCTTTGGTGAAGGTTGGACATTGGAAAATATAATGGAATTCATCACCAATCTCATTGGAGTTACAAAGTGTACAGATTCTTTTACTTTTTTCAATATTGTTGTATCTACCTACTACTACTGGCAGTTTGTGGTTACCACATCTGAATTTACATAGGTCAGTTGCCTCTTTGCAGTTGAGGATAGTGAGGTATTTTTCTTGGGTGAGACAACTCTTGAAGATTCGGTAGTTACTGCAATGTCCTGATTCCATGATAGAGCTATGCCAGTCTTGGTTTTCCATAGCAGATATTCTATCTTTTATAGTAGTTTTGGTATACAGACAATTGATGTGCTCAGGTGGCATGTGGAAAAGAAAGCCCATTCCACACTCATTTAGAGTAGTTTGGATAGTTGTAAGCCATGGAGAGTTAGATGAACCTTTGGCTTGGTTATCTTTTACAATGTTGAATAGCAGGTGCGAGATTTTACTGGACTTTCCTGTTATTAATCTAGACCAAAAGTTCACCATCCTCTGCTTAATGGTGCAAACAAGTTTAGTCCGCCCAAGTTCTCCGAGGGCCATACAATTCGCTGTTTGTGGGCTGAGGTGGAGGACATTCTTGCAAAAATAGCTCTGAACTCTTTCTATTTCTTTTATATTCGAGAAACCCCATACTTCACAGCCGTATAATAATATTGGAACAACACATGCGTAAAAAAGATGGCAAAGCAGGTCGAGGGGCAGCTGCAATTTTCTGGCTTTTGTTAGTAAGGAGAACAGAGCCCTTTTTGCTTGTGAGATCTGCCTCCTCATTGCCTCAGTAAATTTACCATTATAGCTAAAGAGTATTCCTAGGTATGTATAAGAATGCTGGACGTCCAGAGCATTTTCTGCATAGGAAATTTCAGGCAAGTTCTTAATTTTACCCCTAGAAAATATAACCACTTTGGTCTTGCTGGTGTTAACAGAGAGGTGCCATTGCTTACAGTAAGTATGTAGGACATTCAACATTTTCTAAAGATCAGTTGCAGACTCGCTGAAAAGGAGAGTGTCGTCAGCATATAGAAGGGTAAACATTTTGAGTAAAACTTCAGCATCATTATCACATGCAGCAAAGCTGATGCCTGTACAAGTTTGTTGAAAGTACTGTTCTAGATCATTGAGGTATATTGCAAAGAGTAGGGGTGAGAGATTCTCTCCTTGTCTCACCCCCACCTTACAGCTAAAAAAGTCTGAAACGTTGCCCTTGAGCCTTACACAAGATTTGGCGGCATCATACATATTTTTAATGACAGTGATAATTTTGCCTTTGATATTATGTTGGAGCATTTTTGTCCATAGGGAAGACCGGTCAATGGTATCGAAGGCTTTACGATAGTCAATAAATGCACAGTAAAGGCGTTTCTTACGAGAGAGATAGAGATCAATGATACAATTTAGAGAGAATATGTGGTCTAGGGTTGAGTACCCTTCCCTAAAACCAGCTTGTTCCTCTCCCAATAAGTTGTTTACTTCCAGGTACTTTTGGAGTCGATCATTCAGAACCATAGTGAACAATTTCCCCATGCAGCTGAGCAAAGTGATGCCTCTATAATTGTCTGCGTCATCAATGTTTCCCTTGTTCTTAAATATTGGGACAATTATACCAATCGACCAGCTGTCTGGTACAACACCTGTGTCAAGAATGAGGTTGAAAAAGTCACATATTAGATTGTGCATTGAGGTTGGGCTATTCTTAATGAATTCATTGAGAATCTGATCAAAACCGGCAGCTTTGCCATTCTTAAGCTTTTTTATAAGTTTAGAGAGTTCTCCCACAGTGATTGGTTGGTTAAAAGAGAGGTCACTGCTTGCATCAATACTAAAATCATGTATTATCTGTGGTTTGGAGTCATCAATTTCATTTAGCTTTTGGAAGTGATCTCTAAAAGAATCTACTGTGATGGCACCCATTTTGTCATTTTTGGTTTGTGCTTTATTAATAATGTTCCAGTATTCTTTTGGGTTTTTGCTTTTTAAGTTCCGAAGTTCCTGGTGCAATTCATAATGATAGTTTTTATAGGCGGTTTTTAGAGTTTTCCTATATAACTTGCATTTCTGCTTCATATCTGCTTTGTTAGGTATGCTCTCATTCGATTTGTACAGATTTTTAGCACAGAAAAACTCTTTCCGTCTTTCGGAGCAGTCTTTGTTAAACCACGGTTTGTCCCCTGTTTTCCTAGTTTGGGACTTACTTTTAGGGTGTTTGTTACTGTAGGGTGTTAGGACCCTAATGACCCCTGCCTGTCCACCTGCTTCTTTGTATACCCCTTCAATAAGTTTGGCAAGGTGGTCAACCTCCCTTTGTTTGATAGCATCCTTCTGCAGGCCTAGACAATGTATTCGCTCCATCACTGTAGTGATTTCATATATATTAAAAGATTCAGTGACAGTTTGGAGTTTGTTATGATCCCAACAAGATTTTACTGTAGGTATGGTTGGGTCAGGTTTGGTTTCGCTATTAAACTGTGGCTGTTTTTGTGGAGGGAGAGTTTCTGCCCCTATCTCTGTTGCTGCATTTAGTTCTAATATTATTGGGCAGTGTATATCAGATAGGTTCCTATCAAAGGTATCAACAAAGAATTCATTTATGTGACAGAACAGGTTGACGTCTGCCAAGGCATAATCAACTGTGCTGACCCCTTTGCAGGTTGCCCTGCCTGACTTAGTTTTACTGTTGGACCTGCCATTTACTATCAACATTCCTGTGTTCATGCAGAAGTCTGAGTTTTTTCCCGTTTTCATCAACAACCTTATCATCGTTATGTCTAAGTGATGGGATGTCCAAGAGTTTTAGGGAAGTTTCATCAATGAAAAGTTCGGATTGGCAGTCCTCCAGCCCAACGGCTTGCACCAGGTGCTCATCTATTTCAGGGAAGTCAGGCAGGGCACCTGTTCTAGAGTTCATATCACCTATGATGCAGATTTTGCTGTTGGTGTGGTTACTTTTTATCACAATGAGATCTCGCATAATCGATTCGTATTCTTGACCTGAGCTGTAGGGTGAACCAGAAGGTGGTATATATACAGCCCCTATTATGAGCTCATAACCTAAGACACTCTCATCAACCTGCATCCATTGCACGTAATCATTATCACCGAAACTTAGTACATTTACAAACTTGGAGAGACATGAGGTGACAAAGGTAGCTATGCCCCCTGACTTTCTGTTGAATTGTTTACGGTGGTGATAAAAGGGTACAAAACCTGATAAATTAACATTTGCTTCATCAATTAAGTCCATTTTTGTCTCTGAGAAACATAGAAAATCAAAGCTGTCGAAGATATAGTCTTCAAGAACATTAAAGTTAATTTTTGATATAAGGCCACAAACGTTTAGGCCCAGGACCCTTAGGGTTCCTTTGGAGATGGGGTTAGTCAGTTTTGGGGTACCTTGTGATACCCTAAGGCTGTTGGCCTCTTTGTCGATGTGCGTTGTGGTATGTAGCAGTTCTTCAGATGGAGAATGGGGATTTATCTGATGTAGCACATCCCCAATGTGAAGATGAGCATTTTTGTCCGTGGCATCTTGTCACTCTCTGTTAGTCGGGTGAGAGTTATGGTCTCCCGAGTGCCCATGGGGAGGTACCTTTGGGTTGGTACCTTTTAAAATTGTCCCCATGGGCCCTGTACCCACATCCTGTGCATTGACACTTGCCAGAGGGGGTGGGCAAAGGGGTTTGCCGCCCCTGTGTTGTTGAGTCCCATCCATGGGCCAACCTGGTTACCATTTGGCATTGGGACTGTACCCTGGAAGGGCCAAGGAGGTTGGCCTGGGTAGCTCATCGCTTGCCTCAGTGGAGGTGGGTTGAGGGGAGGGTCTGGTATGGGTATGGGGCCATCGTTGCTTGATGGCTGTGGCTTGTTCTTGTTGCCCCGTAGACTAGACAGTGTGGCAGACAAAAGTGATTCTAGTGACTGCAGGTTGTCGTGGCCATCAGTTTTGATGGTGTGTTCTGGTTTGCCTTGTTCAGCCTGTTGTTCCACAGGCGCTACGGCAAGTGCATCCTTTTGGTACCTGTTGTCTGGTTGGTTATTTACGGGCTGCTGTGCACTTATATAGCTATGGCCCGGTTGCTGTTGCTGTTCACGTGACTGCAGTTTCCTCTGTAGTCGTGGCGGTAGGGGTGGCTGGCTTCTCTTTGGTCGTTGGGCAGTACCTCTAGGCTGGTGGTGGGCAGCTGACTGTTGCTTTGACTCTGGGTGCTTCAGGTTGATTTTTTGGCCAGGTTTCTGGCGCGTTTGACCTTGGCGAGGGTTGTTCGTCCTGTTGCTTGTGGTGATGTTAGTGGCCAGAGGTTTGCCTGTGTTTCCTCCAGGTTTGTCGGAAGCCAAAGGGGAGAACTTGTTTGCTGTCTCCGTCACTGTTTTGTGTTGTGGGGCAGCTACAGTCGTCTTCTTTGGTACTGACCATCGGGTCTCCACTTCTTCTGCACTGTCGCTGTGTTGATGGTTGCCTAGCACCATTGCTAGGTTCTTGGCCACAAGTTTGGTACCCCAGTTTTTCATGTGGAGTCCACCGCGGTTCAGTACGCTTGGCAGATTCCTGATTGTGGGGTTGTGGTCAACAAAGAACACAGTTTCTGTCTGGATGCTCTGTAAGAAGTTATTTACAGAGGTGATTCGTTCGTTCAGGAGTGGTTTGTCAAGTCTGTGGATTATACCTGACAGGATGATTTTTGTTCCTAGCGTGTGGAACAGGATGTCCGAGACGATAGCATGGTAGTTTGTCTTAAGGTTGTCTAGGGGCCCGCTCTCAAGATCATTGGTACCACAGTGGACTATCACGAACTGAGGTTGTTTGTCTTTGAGAATTCCCCCCAGGCTTTGGCGCACTTCAGTTGTGGTTGCACCACCGAGGACATTCATCTCAATGTTTGTCTCGTTGAAGTATCTATCCACACCTCTTAACATTGAATCTGAGATCATGATGACCTCAGCGTTCCTTGTTGGCTCCATGACTTCTCCTTTATGGTTCTCCCACTCCTCTGTAGGATTTGGCACAACCCTATTGGTGTAGACCTTTGCTTTTCCCGTGAAGCGGATCTTCTTCACCGTTTCGGCCTCCTCTAGTTTTCCGTGAGCAACAAGCTTCATATTGCAGTAGGCGTGTTCCATGGATCGGAACTTTGCACCTTTGTAGAGGATGGGGCACGGATGGTGAGCTGAGAGCTTGTTTCTCCAGCCCCTAAAGTAGAGGACCTCTGTCAGTGATGGATCCTTCGCTTCTTTTTCCAGTGTGCGGACCCGTTCCTTCAGTTGTTGTAGTTGGTTTTTCGTCCAACCATGGCTGGTTTCTGTCAGGTGGAGTTGGGCCCGCGTCTCATTTACCTCCTGCAGCAGGTCCTGGTGGAGAGCCTTCGTGTGCTGCAGGTCCTGCTCAGATGTTAGCAGGAGTCTGTTGAGTTTTGTTATTCTGTCTTGGTCATTAGTTGGTTGTATGCCATCAATGACGGAGCTTGACACCAGCGTTACGAACCCTTCCGCATCGCTGGCATGGCTTGCCGTCTGACTCTGTTTTGGGAGCAAGTCAGTCAACGATCTGTCGACGAAACTTGTTATGTCTGGCAGAGAGTTTGATAACTTCTGTGCTAATTTGAGCTGACTCCTTGATGCATTTGGATCTGACAGGAATAATATATCTGATGATTCTGTGATTTGGGGGTTGTCCATGGCGGAATTCTGTTGTTCCACCATTGTTGAGTTAGTCAGGTGCAGTGAATGTTCACTTATGTCCTCGACTTCCTTCACAGTTGTGTTGATGGGGGTCAGCCTTTCCATGTCCTGGAGAAATGATTCTGACATTGGGGTTGTAGAGATCTCCTCCTGGTCTATAGTGCTGGTGGGATGGTGGCTGGGTGTTGATGTTCCGGCTGGCTGTGGGCGAAGGGTGTCTCCAGCGGACCTGTCCTTCTCTGCCACATGTTCGACTTGTATTATGTGGCTCTCCTTTCTTTTGGTGCTGAGTGGCTTGCGCTCTCGCAGACTTGGGAGTGGTGAGAGCGCCTTAAACTGGAGTGATGTCATCTTGCTGTGTGTCACAAAGTCAGGATAATTTTTGGGTCTATGGAGTCGTTGGGATTTCCTAGTTTCTTGGGTATTTGTGGGGGCCATGTCTGTCGGTTTGAGTGGATCTAGTTGTCACACCATGCTTTGATCTCTCTCGTGATGTAGCAATTTGGGATCATTTGGGTATGTGGATGTTGGTAAGATGGTCAACTAGCACTAGAGAGGATCGTTACTGCAGACTGTCCCATCACTGGGGAGTGTCCTGACGCTGCAGAGTGTCCCGCTGCTGCAGAGCGTCCTGACGCTGCAGAGTGTCCCGACCCAGAGTGTCGGGGAAGGGAGTTTCGGTGCAGAGTGTGGCACTACTGCAGAGCGCTGCTGCAGAGCGTCCTGATGTTGCAGAGTGTCCCGACATTGCAGAGTGTCCCAACGCAGAGTGGCGGGGGCGGAAGTCGCAGTCTTGGTGAAGCAGAGTGCCGCCGCTGCTGCAGAGTACAGAAAATGCGTCGTAGTTGCGGCAGAGTGTTCACGGTGCAGAATGTGTTGTAACAACGGCCTGCCTGCCCTCTGCAGTGTGTCCCGGTGCTGCAGAGTGTCAAGAGTGACCCGGTGTTGCAGAGTGTCCCGGCAGAGTGGGAGCTACCGCAGGGTGGTCGTTTGGGTGGGAGTTATTATGTAGATATGTTGTGTACTTCCTCTGCCTTCGAGTATTGTGTTGTAATGATGATAGGGTAGGAGCTGCAGAGTGGTCCTTCCCGTTTCTGCACTCGGCGGAGAACAGTGCAACATCGCAATGTTAGGTTCTAAAGACGTTTTTGGGTGCCATAAAAAATAATGTAACAAGAGCCAAAGCAGAACCAAACAGAACACTGCTGCAACGTAATGATAATGTCATATTCTTGCCTGGGTATCTTGTGAAAATGCGCTTACATTTCTGTACAAATCCAATGTATTAGTCAAAAGAGGGTGGGGGAGGTTGGAAAATGTACCTATGCACTTAATGGAAGACCCAACTACCTTAGACCTTGTGAAGACGTGGTCATTTGATGCCATTTTGTTGATCACCACATGGTGATCATGATCACATTGCAATACAAGAAATTCATAATTCATAATTCTGAAGATAATAATTGTTGATTATGAGTCAGGGAGTCTGTTTAAGTAAAATATTGCGTGAATATTTGTTATTGGTGATTCAGAAATAGGAATAATAAAACTATTATCAAAATTGATCACCAAATGGCGGCCAGCTAATTCTTAGAGATGTGACGTCTTCTGCACAACGTCTATATGGGGGTTAAGCAATATCCTAACAATTCTTTATCTTATCAGCAATACACATTTCGAAAATATATATAGTAGATGTATTGTGTCGTTTGTACAACAAATACAAATGTAACTAGTTTTCAGAAAGTCTTCAAATGTAGTCATACATACAACTTGAAAATGTAGATTCGTTGGCGTAGCGAGATGCGCTGAGAGTGCTTAACCTCCGGAATATCTCCTTGTTCCTCGTGATTTACTGCGCCGTTAACACAGATATATTCTTTTCCGTCGCACCTCTTGGATTTATAAGGCAGTTTCTTTCCGAGACAAAACACAGGTCTTTTTTTCGCGGCGTCTTTTGTTTGGGAAATTAAAAACCCTGCCCCCGCCCACTCCGCCCTCGTCACTACCGACACGGCGTGACTCTCCGGGTTTTAAAGGGAGCCAAAAGCAATGACGTGCTAAAATGTGACAAAATTTTGCAAAATTAAACTACTACAGAAATACGTCTAACCTTAGTTAGTGGTACAGTTTAAACCATGAAAACTTAGAATTTACATTGAATTGCATGAAACTTCTGTCATTAATGCCTGTAGACGTGCAGTAATGTTTCCTCAGTTATCGTCATAGAATGTATTTTAATAGTTAAAACATTTTTTGCCAAATTATGACCCAATATTGGTTTTGGCTCACGTTAACTGTCAAACCCATATAGCACCAAGCGATTTTGATTATCCTGACTTTCACAATTGCTAATTGTTACAGGAAATATGAAATATGAAATTAACCATTGCATTATTACATACCACTTGAAAGGGAATGTGAAGTCCTGTCTAATTATATATAACATGTCTATATCAGGGACGGATCCAAGGTGGGGTGGGGGTGGGGGGTCGCATGGGGCTGTGCGTCCCCCTTTTTTTACCAAATGTTCATTACTTTTTATGTAAAATATAGGCGCTGAAATCGTGAGTAAAATCGGGCAGTGGAACACAGCCTCACTTGTTTTTTTTTAAAGACATCTACAAGAAGAATCACACTTTATCAACCAGTGGGGGATTGAACAGCGCGCATCTCTCCCTTTTTCGGAAAATTAAGCTTAGAAAAGAAATTCGCCCAACTAGGTAATAATGAGAAAATAAAATTGAGAAGCGCGCCCCAAACATGCATCTTTTCGAGAACTTTATCCGCATCTGACAGCCATTACAATTTCGGACATATAGGAGCTATTCAAAATGAAGCTAGGCCTATTTAGTGGCATTACTGGCAATCAGTAAACTGAGCGTCTTATGAGCATATTATTATCACATATGATTAGTATTTTAGCGAAATCATTGATAACTGCTTATTATTGTCGACTATCAAAGTCAGACTTGTTTCACATAATACGTTTTCCGAAGGATCCTTTGTACTAACGAATCACATATAAAATATACATTTTTTCTATACTTCATTATAGTTTTCTACATTTGGGATATCATAGTTTTATTCAGGGTTACCTTCACCCTCGACAATGGCCAAGCTCACTGTTTTGGCTCTCTCAAAACATGTCACTCAGGTTTCTGAGACTATCAAGTACTCCGTTCAAAAACTGCGCCTGGTATCTTTTTGGGTTGAGAAAAACAAGTGTGTATACTTTGCTATTTCCGTGATTTCCATCCGCTTCAAGACAAGGGCATCTTTTATTTCGAACCCAAGACACTTTTTAATCAGACTGTGTTTAGGTTGGTATTTAAAGAGAGACAGTAGGAGTCTCGACGTGATTCGTGCTTCTAACCGACCCTTTGGATAACCGGCAACATAAACACATGTACAAAAAATATAAGCATACGAGAAGTCCTAATTTTATCGGTCCAACGTTGTTAATAACGTTACGGCCACGGTAGAATCAATACAAACACTCAACTGCCTCTTAGATTCCCTCTCCACATGTCATCACATTGGTTCTGTCAAATTTTGAATTGAGTCATCTTATGGCCTAGTCCATTATTAGACTTAGGTATTGCTTCATGTACTTCTAGTAAAGTTTTTTTATAACAAAACTGTAGACATCAATAAAAAAAATGTCAGATAGGCTCACTAATTATTTGCTATCATTATCTATTGGCTAGGGCGGTTAAACATGTTGAAAAACGTAATGGCTCATGTCGTGTTTGTTGTCTATGTTCCCTCTCAGGGAAGCCTCACAAAGCCCTTGATCCATGATACAACAAAACACCAACCAATTTTCTTATCATGCATTTTCCGTATATTTGAAATTAGATTTTCTGGTCAAAATATCATTTTTTCTGATGAGGATTGTTCCAAACTCGTTGGAAAATTACATCTATTATAAGACAAACAAGTATTTGACGAACGGATTTTCAAAATCGCATCAAAATCGCATCATAGATCATCTCCTTAAGGTCGTATTCAATGTTAGAACTGCATCTGTTGTTGTCTCCTTATATGGATCGGGCTAGGGGATCCATTCTTATGATGTTAGTAAAATGAAAACGTTAAAAATGACCCCAGATCCCTATGAATTATACACATGGCTCTCCTTCTATGTACTGCATAGTCATATCATGACACTTGCTTTATTTGACTATCATGTTCTCTCCTGTATGCTGAGCATCTTTGATTGTTTATTGATATATATATTACTGGGGCAGGTCGAGGATTTCCAGAAAAAAGGGGGTGTGTGTGTCAGCAAATAGGCTTAGCGTTTAAACGGTGAATATTCGGGGGCGTCAGGACCCCCTGGAGCCTCCCTGGACCCGCTCCTGAATATGCATGCTTGTCTACAACTGGTTTAAAAGGTACCTTAATGGTTACTTCCTTTAATTGGACCTGGTACACGGTACCAGTGGCGGAGCCAGCTTTTCAAAAAGGTGAGGGTGTGCTAATGAAAAGGGGGAGGGGCACACCCTCTATTTACCAGAATTTTCCGTAAAAAACTAAACTTGCCCAAAAAGGTAGGGCCCCCTTTAAATCCGCTACTGGAGACAACAAACTGTCCGTAGCAATCTCCACTTAAAGGGAGCCAAAACCAATAAATTTTCCAAACTCAAATAATCATGGAAATCCATTCCTTGAGCCTATTTTTGGCCCGTGTTAAAATCTAAACCATGAAATATGGTAAAAATCCATTAAAACACATTTTTCTTGCTCAAATCAATTAATGTGGATCCGCAAAAATAGGGTTTGTTTACAAACATATGCAAATATTACCATCTCTTGTGGCATTCTACTTCAGTTTGAGCTAGTTTTAACAGCTAATACTTTACCACAGACCTTAACTGCATCTCACATATTTCTATACTTATCTGAGTTTTGAAAATTTTGTCAATGATATTGGTTTTGGCTCCCTTTAACATCACCTGCTATAAGGGCGTTGTTCTACCCTGGTTCGTGCGGGACCTTCAGTACCCCACATAACCGTGTCACAGGCGGCCGGCGTAACGTAACTTCCCATGTTTCCCACGAGCAGGGCCCGACTCTAATGACACTGTTTTTATAAATACTGTCAACAGGCCTGTCACGGGGGCATGTCTTGTATGTTTCCGTTTAGTAGTTCATAGTCCACCCAATCTATTGGATCATAGCATATCTGGAGTTTGTCATGTACCTTTGTAAACTGGTTTTTAAAATTCCACAGAAGTGTACCAGTGGTTTAGTGTCATTGACAGTTACGTCCGGTGGAACTCTTATTATCATTTTTTATACATATTTTTTTTAAACTTAAAAACTTCGCTTGAATAAAGCAGGTTTGTAAAAGTCTTTCAGACAAACATTGATGTGTCTAGTCCTGAGTTCGACGCTGAAACAGAGGCATTTCTTAAATTGGATAAGTGAGTTCGGGGTTTCGCAACATGACGGCATACTATTGTAGACTTGTGAGGTGTCCCTTATTTAAATTCGACACACGCCATATGCTTCAACCGCCGACAGTGTCATTTCTTGAAGAAAAAAACAAAAGATAAAAGAACAACATATCATCCCCTACCCCACCTCTAAAGTAATATTTTGAAATGACATGCTAAGTTTGAAATGTGTATCATTGATTGTAAGAGAGATATCAACATTCAACAAAATTTTATAAAAGTTAGAAAACAAATTTTTCACTTTTTGGTTCAGCACCTCTATTGACGCTTAATACATCATTCTGTATGTCTTTGAAACGTTAGATATCCAGCTCTTAATGAAAAATATTAAATTACATGCAACTACTGTGCATTACTCCCAAACCACCGTTGTCTAACATTAATAAGCGATAACAATATAGGATTTAAAAACATATCAGAATTTGATTAACTATTTTTTAAATCGATATGCGACGTCAGGACACCCCCTCCCTATATATCATATTACATGCATCATGGACTCCTGCGGTCAATGACTTCCTTGTTGCCATTGGTTACTTTGTTA
The DNA here is from genome assembly GCA_936440205.1 of Lepidonotus clava. Lineage (NCBI taxonomy): Eukaryota > Metazoa > Annelida > Polychaeta > Phyllodocida > Polynoidae > Lepidonotus > Lepidonotus clava. The sequence goes on along the minus strand of OW387144.1, from coordinate 33,937,031 downwards.
GAACTGAAAGCATTCACAATGATTTCAAATCAAACGAAAACGTTTTAAAAGGTTCGCTACTGTGTTTAGCATTCAATAAGGACACTGTTGTTATGAGGCAAAGCCAGCGAGAACATCGATATTAATGATTTGGGCGGCTAAGGTAGCTACACTGATCATGATAACACTGTCGGATCTAGTATTTTCAAGAAAGACTCATATGATATATGCATCAATTATGCACAGTGCATTACCTATCAAAGCTGGTATCATTTGGTTTATATAAAGATATAACAGATATAACATTATTGCTGTTTAGGGATGAAAACTGCTTTTCAATTATTATTTGTGTATCTCACTTTACGCTCGATGTAGATGAACGTGGTGCTTTGCCGTTAATTATGATAATGTATTATCTAAATTAATATTGATTTACGCATATAAACGGCTTTCATGATTAACTGATCTATCTAGAGCCTAATCATAGTTTTAGGTACATTTTGGTTCAAAAGTTGTCTCCCTGTTACACTGAATTCTACCTACTGTAAGCGAGGACTTCGGCCCAAAAGTACCATTTTCTTTTCTCTCTGGAGGACATTTTCTTCACAGAATCAGAGGGATGCTAAAGTATGCATCCTCGGAAACTACGCCGTCCAGGAGGTGTTACCTCATTAATATGCATGAGGCGCGCAGCGGTAAGCCCCGCCCCCTTATAGGTGAGGCGGGGGGGATGGGGGGTGGGCGCAGTGTAGGGTGGTGCGACTGTCGCGCAGGGTGCTTGTGGTTGCGGGGGTGTTGTAGGAAGCAATGTTTATAGAACTATTTATACATACGGTGTCCGAAATATATTAGATATGCCTAATGCAATATATGAATTCGATGATATGATATCTAAATAAACTTTATAATGTCAATTACAATGATTAACCCCAGTGTTGTATTGCGCACCTATATGCATAGGCCACGCCACCCTTGTTGGTAAAATAATGTGGCCCGCATCTTTACAGTAAAAAATAGCTTATGCATAATAATTTAGAAAGTACTAAATGTTTAAGGCTCCCAACTTATTTACAAATACAAAGATATCCCTTTTCTTTCTTTTTTCGACAATATAAATCAACCTTATGTAATATTGCTTATTTCAAGGACTAGCCTACAAATATAAAATGATACGTACACCCATGTATGGCAACAGTTGAAATAGAAATGTCTATTCCTTGATGGCGAGCACTGAACCCAAATATTTCCTTTAATATAATATTATAGGTTTCTTCAAATGGCCAGATCTATACGAATATATTACTCAATGATGAAGAGCAAAATAGATTTCAATATATTGAATCCTACCATCTGAAAAGCTCAGATACATTTTGTAATATTAAAAGATGTGTTAGGGGTGCCGATAATACACGCCATTACTCTCTCTATATACTATGGTCAGGATAAAGTTTGTTGATGGGGGATATGTGTTACCCATGCCACTCTCTGTGTGCGCGACACCGTCCAGCACTGGACAACCCCCCCCCCCCCCCGCCCACCCTGGGGGCGGAGCTTAGAGCAGGCCGTCTCATGCATATTAATGAGGGATGGCGTGGGAACCTCTACCCGCGCCCACTGTCCCCTTCATAGTCACAGAGTTTTAATCACTGTCCGACCTGTCCAGGCTGGGGTAAACCGTGGAGGGTGAGGGCGTACTTCACTCTCCGTGGGTATACACAGGAGGAGGGGTTGTTTAGAGCCGTGTCGGACCTCAAACCACGTCTAACATGGGGCAGCTGTGGACACGGGGAAGCGGTGGGATGGGGTTAGATTAGGGGTGGGGGTCCCCATTTTTAACGTCGAATGAGAAAAAAATAAAAAATAAAAATAAAATAATTAAAAAAAGAATATGTCGTATGTCCTTAAGCTTTGAACATTACTATTGATTTGTTAAAATCTCCATGTCGTATATCACATCAAATAAATGACCTATGCCATAGTGTTCATTCTTTCTTCAGGCCACTATATGACTAAGCTGCATGTCGCAAGTCGAATTTAAGAAATGTCCAAGTCGCCCTGCCAGTTTTAAAGGTCGACACCCCGGATCTATACCCACAGGGGTGGATTGAGTGGAGGGAAGTACGGGCATTTTATCAACCTGTTTTCTGTGTGTTATCGAGGCGGCACCTGGTGGTCAGTAAATAAAACATGTGTATGATCTATACTACACTGATGAAAGTATTAAAAGGACCACATTTTAGTGAGGTTTCTTAAACTCACTTTACCAGTTGAAGAGTAAAATATTCTTCCGTCGTACACCTTCTTTAAAGATTTATGACATCTGTTATGCATATTTAGATAAAATAGAGACCCTTTGATGTTCAATTGCGTTTTTTAGTTTCATTTCCTCCATATTTGCTTTGGAAAAAAGGGTTGTCACAAAATTGTAGGGTCGGTTGGGAAACCTGAATACAACTATTTTGTTTTGACCAAAGATGAACTCCCTATTCTGCCATCCACAAATTGTATTTTACATTATTTTTTGCAAAACAATGGAATACATGAGATATAACCTGGCTAATTTCAATCACTTAAATCCTGTAGTGATCCATAATTGGGGTTGTGTAGCATGCTATCATACTACCCCAGAACAATGTGAAAGACAAGCTGTAGGAGATAGCAAAATATATAAATAAATAAAATATAAAATATAAAAACAGCGATTTTGACCAAGTGTTGTTGAGGAGGGGCAGATATAAGCTTTTAAAAGGTGGAAGGAGTGTTCGCATATGGAATTTAAGTAGCAAAACATTGCGCATTCGTAGGTGCACACACGATATTTTTTTCTCCATGTGATCAAATTGACTCCACCAAAAGAAGTGGAGGTCAAGACTGCACCTGTCCTATGGAGAGGGGAAGGTGGTCGTTGCTGTATAAAATGGGCTGTGGCCACCTGTGTGTCTAGATGGGTGTCGGGATGTAGGTAGAGATTGAGTTAGGCTTGGTAAGCGCTGACATACTGCGAGATGCTTATCAGTGTATCATATCCCGGTTGCAGATTTATGGTCTAAACGCCTAAATTCAGTACGGCGACAAGGAAATTTATTCAGTTCGACATGACGATATTCCTGAAGCTTGTTCCGAACAACTTGAGAGTAGAGAGACATAGGGCAAGGTGAATTCTCAGAAATGATATGCGATATAGCAACTCGTTCTCTGGCTCCCCCACACCCCCAGAATTATTTAACAAAACAAAAAGCTAGTGCATCAAGTTATAAAAGTATGATCATAATGAGGTGCTGTTCGAAAACGTCTTTTATAAAGTAGCTAACAGTGAAAAGCACTTTAGATATATGGACATATAGTTACTCATGATCATTTTGGATGTAATTCACGAGCTATCGCCATATTTTTGACATCACAGATTTCCCTTACCAACAGTAGGCCTATTGCACACACATTCTAAATAGAACCACGGCATTTATGCACTGTTTTCTTAAATTCTACAAGGGAAATTACCACCCCGACCCCTCCCCGCATCATTACCCACTCCTAGCCCTGTACTCCTCAATTAAGCCCCAGAGTCGAAACAGGAACATGGACAGTTCTTAAATTTGACAGGGAACATTAATCTAAGAGGAAGCGATATGGACATGACAAATATTTGACACGTAATTCATTTTATCTTTGTACATAATTCCTCATAACTTCGTTTGATTAATTGTGTAATAATATGGGAGACCCGGGGAAACTTTGGTATGTATTACCAAATAAAATCCTGAAGACAAAATAATGAACTATAGAGAGTTAATTATCTGTTTTATGTGGTTACGTAATTAATCATATTTATTTGTAGATAATAGCTAGCTCCAAACACAGTCTCCTCCTCGTTCGACTGCTGTTGTCCAATACATAATCATAGCTCCAACCTCATGTAAGACATAACACTCACGTGAAAGGTTGTTCTTTATTAATAATCTCCTGCGTATTGCCGTTCCGTGACAAGATCTCACTTGACAATGATCAGCTCCAAGGAAGGAATCCCCTCAGACATACTCAGTCAACGCTCCCGCCTTTCTACACCGTCTTCCTGTTTCTATTCCAAACAAGGACTCAGCTTCTAAGACCTAACCTTTCCAGGATGGTTACTCACACAACATTCAGCTGACTCTGACTGAGCTCCTTTAGTATGATACGTCACACATAGACTCCTCCTTTAACCCCCTACTTTGACAGAGTTATGGTTAACACGTACACTATTTTAAAGCTATCTTCAGTGTTTCCACTGTTTCTCAGACATAGGCCTATTACAGTAAGGCTATAAATGTAAATGGTGGATAAATAAATATCCATGTGCATGTCCCAAAAAATGGGGAAGAATTGAACATTATAATTTTAGACCCATAAAATACATTTCATTCATCTCAGAAATAAATAGCACACAACACAATATTTTTTTAATAAATCGACCATCTACATCAGGACTCCCAACAACAGTCTCAATACTCCCCATGGAAGACATACTCCGGGGCTGTTGAAGCCCATACCGTTACGGCGTATTCTGTTACAAGACAGAGCTTTGATGTTTGGTCTGGGATCAAAGAGGGATGAGCCTGTCGACAGGCGGTCAGGGGCCCGGGGTGGGACTACCTACACACCATGCTAACGGGGTGGTTGGATGTAGACCCTGGGCTGAGGAAAATGAAAGTTCTCGGGGGGTGCTACTTTATTCATGTACGCCCGGATGTGTGTTGGGGTTTCAAAAATGAACCCATTCAGAAGGACTATGCCCATAGAAAAACATACCCATAATGAAGGGATCTTCCTTCAAAGATACCCCTATAGAAGGACTATCCATGTATATGTTAATCCTATTTGATTCCTAAACATCAAATCCTATGGAGTTTGGTTCAATTAAAAAACTTTCTTGCATTTTGTTATGCTATATCTTGAGCTGTAGTTCTGACAGTGCTTATGATGTTTATCATAATTAATAAAGCATGGTGTGATATTTAACACCCATTATGAGTGAAATTAGTGCCACTCATTTCACTCCCTTAGAGCTGAAAAAGAACCCTTGTCCTTCACTTGTTTCAGTTGTAGGGCCAATCATGAATTTTATATTACAACTATCCACAAATAGCCAAAATGTTTAGACCCTTAGTTTATACAGTGCGGGAGAAAACTCTCTAGTGATCCAGCCTTTAAAGTACCTATCCTAAATATTTACACCCTGATAGGTCATATGAGGGTCAAATGGTCCCTTAATATTCCCTATAAACAGACGTCATCATATTAATCACACACATCACCAGGGGCAGTGGGAACACAACCATGGTTACTGTTTCTCTCAACAGGGGACGCTGTTCTATGGTGTTCCAAGTGTCCGGGGAATATGAGAATATTGTTCAATTAGGGAATCAGGAAAGGGATGGGGGGAATAACCTAACTGTCACATATCATACAGGGGCGGATCCAAGGAGGGGGGGTTGGGTCCAGGCGGTCTTCGACTGACCCCCCCGTCCCCTTTTGCTGGACCCCTAAACTACAAAAAGAAGGGAAATGAAGCCTACTTGATAGAAATGGTGCAATAGCAAAAATGGAATAATCTACATACTGCTAAATGGTTGCAAACATTTATTTGTAGGCCAATACTCAGCCATAAACTGAGCGATTATCCCATACTGCACTTATCATGATAATGGGCAATTGTCCTAGTTGTATAATAGGGGCAATTCATGAACGGTTCAGAACCCTATACCATGCAATCAATTAATATCTATATATGTATTCATTGCCAATTGCTCTATTGTTTTATCCATCCTTCAACAATAAACCAACATCTATTTTGTCATTAATACTAACTGCTCTGTCTTTTTCCAGCTAACCACACCGAACCCAAATTACCCCGAATCCTGTGCTGGGTTCTGACTGACCCCGGTGACCTTGACAAGCGGACCCGTCACGTGAGAGACACGTGGGCCCGGCGCTGTGACGTCACACTCTACATGAGCTCCGCACGGAATGACTCCTTCCCCACCATTGGTCTAAACGTCCCCCCGGGCAGGAACCACATCGCGGCCAAGGCCCGGGCGGCGTGGACGTACGTGTACCGCCACCACCTGCAGGATGCTGAGTTCTTCCTGAAGGCCGACCCGGACACCTACATCGTGGTGGAGAACTTAAAGGTATTAACCATGTAGAAAACTGATCATCAATATCTTATAAATACAATACAAGAGGTAGTGGCACTGCCTTGAAACTACCAAAACCAAAATTGAACTTTCTAAAGAAAACAGTCGCCTACAGGGCTATTGCACTCTGGAACTCCCTGCACTCTGGAAAAGCTTTGAACAAATTAACTGATTTTTATCTATATGAATTCTTCCTTTAACCTAAAGGACAGTTATAATCTGAAACTTTGGTGTAAAAAAAAACTGACTTTTCCTTATGTATGAGTTTCTGTCTTCAACTTATGTGACAGTCATAATCTGAAAACTTGATGTACAACTAGGAGGCTACTTGAAATCAGCCACTTTGGCTGTGCAGTCCCTAGTAAAATAACCACAAATTAAAAAAAATGAATAAAAATAGGTGGACTGTCCCATGCAGATGTTTGGTTGGTAACCTCCTGCAACAGGTGCCAAGTGATTAGAAATAGCTTTCAAATAAAAAAAAAGTATTGTATGTCCCCGTCTTATTCCTAATGAAAACAGAAATTACCAAATTTCCGGTAGTAACAGTATCACCAATTGTGACCATAGAGATACATAGGATGTCTATGTAGTGACCAAACAATGTTAGAGCATCGGCAAATTTAAATCTAGCACCTGTTTTGTTACAGGTATTTCAATCAATTATGCTTTGAGACCTAAAAGTGAGGGTCCTTAAATTTGGAAAAGACCCCGACAATTCAAAGTTAGTGGCCCTTACAATAATCCAGAGCCCTTACTGTCGACTGGCCCCTTGATCTCATGACTTATTTCCATCACTGACACACACACACACACATACACACATACGTAAAAAATAAATCTTACTTTCTCATCCACCCTTAGGAGTACATGTCCACTATTTCCCCCTCCACCTCCCTAGGAATACATGTCCCACGAGGACTCGTCGAGCACCCGGTACTACGGACACCAGTTCCACCAGTCGAGTTGGGGGTTCACCTATACATGAGCTGTGTATCTCATAAAAACCTTAAGCTAAACATATATCTACGTATATTCACAAACACACACACATATATACATGTAAATTGTAAATAATCTATTGTCTCCTCAACCTCTTAGGAGTACGTGTCCCACGAGGACCCGTCGAGCGCCCGGTACTACGGCCACCGGTTCCACCAGTCGAGTTGGGGGTACACCTATACATGAGCTGTGTATCTCATAAAAACCTTAAGCTAAACATATATCTACATATATACTACGGCCACCGGTTCCACCAGTTCAGTTGGGGGTATAGCTATATGAGCGGTGGATCTCATAGAAACATTTAATTAAACATATATCTATATCTATATACACAAACACACACATGTATATACATATACATTGTAAATAATCTATTTTCTCTACCTTCTCAGGAGTACATGTCCCACGAGGACCCGGCGAGCGCCCGGTACTACGGCCACCGGTTCCCCTAGTCCCTTTTGGGGTACACCTATACATGAGCTGTGTATCTCATAAAAACCTTAAGCTAAACATAATTATATCACACAAACACACACATATACATTGTAAATAATCTATTTTCTCTACCTTCTCAGGAGTACATGTCCCACGAGGACCCGTCGAGCGCCCGGTACTACGGCCACCGGTTCCACCAGTCAAGTTGGGGGTACACCTATACATGCTCTGTGTATCTCATAAAAACCTTAAGCTAAACATATATCTACGTATATACACACGAACACACACATATACATTGTAAATAATCTGTTTTCTCTACCTCCTTAGGAGTACATGTCTCACGAGGACCCGTCAAGTGCCCGGTACTACGGCCACCGGTTCCACCAGTCCAGTTGGGGGTACACCTACATGAGTGGTGGGTCCGGCCTGGTGCTCACCAGGGAGGCCCTGAGAAGGCTGGTCGAGAAGGCCTTCACCAGCAAACCCAACTGTATGCCCGACGGACAAGGTGGGTGCAGTTACACCACATACTAGAGATTTTACTTAAGGACGTCCAACCGTTGGCCCTCCCCTAGGAGGGGGCCCTCAATGGTGAGGTCCAATAGTCACATGTTGAATTTAAGAATATATATATATATATATATATATAAAACGTTGATATTATTTTTGTTAAAAATTGTGGAAAACAGTGACTCGTAATAGAGACTAATAGAGGGATAAATATTTAGTTCCCCCCCATGGGCCCAATTAGGACGTGTGCCGCTCAACCTAAGTCCCTCAGTAAACAGAGGAGGATTATCTAGATGTCCAAATAGAATACACCCTTCAATTCATGTCAGGATTCCAACCCCTATACACCCTTTTCATGATTCTGCGCAGTAGACCCTCCCATAGACCCTCCCTTGGTCGAGAAGGCCTTCACCAGCAAGCCCAACTGTATGCCCAACGGTCAAGGTGGGTGGAATTAGGTATTACATTAGGGATTTAATATATTCAATATATGTCAGGATTCCAACCACTATACACCCTTTTTACGATTCTGCGCAGTCGGACCTCCTGAGGCCTTGTACTCCACACCCCATGCAAGCAGCGATGTAACAGGCACGTTCTGCGACCATACCCTTTTGGTTAGTCTATGACCTGCCAAATGTTGACCTAACTGTGATGTTATTTTAGGTAAGGTTGAGACTTACTAAAATAGAATGTTATGATAACATTATATTTTAGTTAAGCTGAGACCTCACCAATAAAGAATGTTATGATAACGTTATTGTAACGTGAAAGGACATTTCAAGAATGTCACAATAACGTCACAGTGCAACGTCGCAGTGTTTGGTTCTAAAGACAGAACCAAACCAGAACTTAACAGACCGTTGCTGCAATGCTATAATAACGTCACTTTTTTTTGCCTGGGACCTAAAGCCTGGGCCAATCGGACCCAACTACCCAATTCATTGGTTCAGATATATCCGCTGGCGGGGCTACACTATGTTGTCTCTGTTGTGACAATTGTCCAAATTAACGTTGCCACAAAGAAAAAAGTGTAGATGAACAGGGAACCTACAAACAGTGCCTCGCCCTATACTACTAAAAGTGTTAATTATCTAAGACCTTTGGTTTTCAAAAATAAAACGATTGACACTCAAAATTTGATAACATCACAAATTGCCTCTTAAAATTGTGTTGGCTCCTTTCTGTTCCTAATGATAACATTGTAACTTTTTTTTAATCACAACGTCATCTAGAATTGTTCATGAGGACAGTTTTAAAAAAATTAGAAATATATATTTACGCTCTCCCAATCATGGTTAATGACCTGTTGCATTTGCGCTGCGACTTTGAATGCTGCAGAAGGTGTATGCCATTAAGTTGTTTTACTGGTGCAATTGTTTTTAGTTCGCCTTCAAATATAAACATGTTACATGTATTACATTCTAAAGTCTTATCATAACCCCTTAGTCAATGCTGCCTTTTGACACATTTTAATTCATTGAAATATCAAGAATCAATGCTTAAATGCCCTAATTAGAAAAAGGCTAAAAGACAGAAAAGCCATAGGGGGAATACGTAAATATTATATAATTAGGTTGAATGAGAAACTACCTATACCTATATTTCTTCAGAAGGGAGGTACCTATTGAATGATTTTCCAGAGACCAGAGATCGTCGAAAAGCAAAAGAAATTGTCGAAAATGACCAGGAATTGTGTTCTCATCCAGTGATGCAATAAGAAAAAAAAGTCAATTGTTCGGAAAATATCTGAAAATGTGAGATATTGCTTGCTCACGATAATTTATCAGACCAGAATTCCGCGTGCATCGCTCAATAGGGTCCTCCAGGGAGGTGTGGTACGGGCTGCTCTCACTAGGGGGCAGCAGGGTTTAATACTTGGCCACAGGTCGCTCTAGTCGTCCTCATAATGCAGCAGTGTCCAGTATGATAAGGGGCGTGCCTCGGCTGCTGTGCCTCTTGAAACTGGTTAGTAATACAAAATGGTATAAGGTATTATGTTTTATTGGAATAGGCCTATCATTTCCTATCTGGCAACGTAAAGTGTTTCATATTTTGCATAAAAATGAATAGACTATTTGCTTACTGTTAAACAGCTTTTTCATCAAGAGTGTGACGCCCCCTGGTGAAGGAAATTGCATTGAACAATGGTCTAGGTCTTTTCCCATAGTTAACCTATATGCTTCACTTCATATAGGTTAACTATGGGAAAAGATCTAAACCATTGTTTCAATTTACTTCACCAGGGGGTGCCACGCCCTAATGAAAAAGGTGTATAAAAACACAAATTTCTTTACCTTTTCATAGTGCTTTATATAAGTATTTCCACCAAAGGCACCAGCAAATCCTTGAGTTAGGACCCCTCCCCCATGCATATTTAACAAAATAGGTTGATCTGTCTTTGCTTCTACAGTACAAGATAGGTACAGCGACAATTAGTAGGATCTTTAAAGTATTACAATATGTTAGATTTTAGCGTACCGTTTTTCTTTATATTAGATTCAAGATATAATTAAGAAAAAACTTGTTTCCATCATAAAGTACAACTGCTTCTATTCTAATAAGTGCCCATTCAAATAGTCAAGGACCTCCTTGATCCCCTTCTGGACCCAAACCTGATTATTAGTTTGAGTATCTAGCCGCCTTGGACGTAATACAGTCTATCTTCCCCTTCTGCCAGGTGTGGACTGGAAGACGGCCAAGTGCCGGGTGGCCGTAGGGATCCCACCCTGGTTATAGTTTCTGACCCTTGTCTCGGTTGTCTTTGGCTAGGTGTGGACTGGAAGACGGCCAAGTGCCGGGTGGCCATTGGGATCCCACCCTGGTTAGAGTTTCTGACCCTTGTCTTGGTTGTTTTGGCTAGGTCAGGACTGGAAGATGGTCAAGTGCCTGGTGGGTTTAGGGATCCCACCCTGGTTATAGTTTCTGACCCTTGTCTTGGTTGTCTCTCCCTAGGTGTGGACTGGAAGACGGCCAAGTGCCGGGTGGCCGTAGGATCCCACCCTGGTTATAGTTTCTGACCCTTGTCTTGGTTGTTTCAGGTGATGACTGGAAGACGGCCAAGTGCCGGGTGGCCGTAGAGATCCCACCCTGGTTATAGTTTCTGACCCTTGTCTTGGTTGTTTCAGGTGATGACTGGAAGACGGCCAAGTGCCTGGTGGCCGTAGGGATCCCACCCTGGTTATAGTTTCTGACCCTTGTCTTGGTTGTCCCCCCTAGGTGTGGACTGGAAGACAGCTAAGTGCCTGGTGGCCGTAGGGATCCCACCCTGGTTATAGTTTCTGACCCTTGTCTTGGTTGTCCCCCCTAGGTGTGGACTGGAAGACAGCTAAGTGCCTGGTGGCCGTAGGGATCCCGCCCTGGTTATAGTTTCTGACCCTTGTCTTGGTTGTCCCCCCTAGGTGTGGACTGGAAGACAGCTAAGTGCCTGGTGGCCGTAGGGATCCCACCCTGGTTATAGTTTCTGACCCTTGTTTTGGTTGTCCCCCCTGGGTGAGGACTGGAAGATGGCCAAGTGCCTGGTGGCCGTAGGGATCCCACCCTGGTTATAGTTTCTGACCCTTGTCTTGGTTGTCCCCCCTAGGTGTGGACTGGAAGACAGCTAAGTGCCTGGTGGCCGTAGGGATCCCACCCTGGTTATAGTTTCTGACCCTTGTCTTGGTTGTCCCCCCTAGGTGTGGACTGGAAGACGGCCAAGTGCCGGGTGGCCATTGGGATCCCACCCTGGTTATAGTTTCTGACCCTTGTCTTGGTTGTTTTGGCTAGGTCAGGACTGGAAGATGGTCAAGTGCCTGGTGGGTTTAGGGATCCCACCCTGGTTATAGTTTCTGACCCTTGTCTTGGTTGTCTCTCCCTAGGTGTGGACTGGAAGACGGCCAAGTGCCGGGTGGCCGTAGGATCCCACCCTGGTTATAGTTTCTGACCCTTGTCTTGGTTGTTCAGGTGATGACTGGAAGACGGCCAAGTGCCGGGTGGCCGTAGAGATCCCACCCTGGTTATAGTTTCTGACCCTTGTCTTGGTTGTCCCCCCTAGGTGTGGACTGGAAGACAGCTAAGTGCCTGGTGGCCGTAGGGATCCCACCCTGGTTATAGTTTCTGACCCTTGTTTTGGTTGTCCCCCCTGGGTGATGACTGGAAGACGGCCAAGTGCCTGGTGGCCGTAGGGATCCAACCCTGGTTATAATTTCTGACCCTTCTCTTGGTTGTCTTCCCCCTAGGTGAAAACTGGAAGACGGCCAAGTGCCTGGTGGCCGTAGGGATCCCACCCTGGTTATAGTTTCTGACCCTTGTCTTGGTTGTCTTCCCTAGGTGAGGACTGGAAGACGGCCAAGTGCCTGGTGGCCGTAGGGATCCCACCCTGGTTATAGTTTCTGACCCTTGTCTTGGTTGTCTTCCCCCTAGGTGAGGACGGGAAGACGGCCAAATGCCTGGTGGGTGTAGGGATCCCAACCTGGTTATAGTTTCTGACCCTTGTCTTGGTTGTCTCCCCTAGGTCAGGACTGGAAGACGGCCAAGTGTCTGGTGGCCGTAGGGATCCAACCCTGGTTATAGTTTCTGACCCTTGTCTTGGTTGTTTCAGGTGATGACTGGAAGACGGCCAAGTGCCTGGTGGCCGTAGGGATCCCACCCTGGTTATAGTTTCTGACCCTTGTTTTGGTTGTCTCCCCCTAGGCGAGGATTGGAAGACGGCCAAGTGCCTGGTGGGTGTAGGCGGCGTGGCCGTCGACACGCGGGACGCCGCCGGCAGGGAGCGCTTCCTCGTCTTCACTCCCTCCGCTCACGTCAGGGGGCGCTACCCCGAGTGGTACGTCAAGAGGGATCCAGATGGCGCCCTAAAGGTAATGGTGTATTCCCTCATTTGGGTCCCTTCATATATATTATATATATATATATATATATATATATGATATCTATATATTTCTATTGCTGATACTTTACAGCAGGTATGAAATGTATGATTGATAATCGTATACCCTATTTATTTATTTATTTATTCATTTCTTCATCTATCTATTTCCTTCTTTCTTTCTTTCTTTCTTTCTTTCTTTATGCACTTTATAATTATAAAGATTTGGCAATTTCTAACAGTAAGGCTGGTGAACCATGATGTAATAAAATGTGAACCAAATGCAGAATTCTTTTATAATCGGCCCACAATATTTTCTATTTCAAAACCAACCCAGCTAGTTGTGAACATTCACGATCATTCTTGAACGTTGAAACAAAAAAAATTACATTTACAAAGTACATATCTTCATATAAATTACATTCTTATATCAATTGGAAGAACTTTATTATGTAATGAAACAGTTCGGGGGGAAAAGTAAAAGCAAAACCAAACATGAAAACAACTCAAAAATAGGAGTTTCGAGACGACGAATCCTTCAAGAACAAAATAACTTGAATCGTGACTTTTTTTGAATTTGGAATTCATAAATATTTTGGACTCCACCCAGCTGGCGTGATATAAACAACTATGATATATAAATAATAAGGTTCCCTCTCTTCTAATACTGCGTGACCTAGGGATATGGCTACATACAATTCTATGGGCTTATATAATAACCCTGACTTACAGTCACGCGATGAATATAATTAATGGTCCGATTCAGTTAATTGGTAATATGAAACTGGTTATTTTTATTTAAAAGTAACTATGCACCCACCACAGCAGATATGGACAAATATGGTCTAATTGATATATATATATATATATATAATATTTTATATATAAATTATATATACCTATATAATATTTATCATATACACTTAACTGATGAGTTGAGCCAGGGATGGCGACCATAAAATATTCACAAATATTCGTGATATTGTTTTTGTCACTCACGAACCTAGGGTATGTCCAGAAATCATTCACGAATCTAAATGGGCATTTACAAACCTTGCTGAACATTGAAAATAAGGCTGAAAACGTGTAAATTCATGAATATATTACATTCTTATATGTATCAGAAGAATATTATAACATAATGAAACAGTTTGGAAATGGAAAAAGTGGAAAAATTGGAAAAAATGAAATCATGAGATTTGTGACCACGAATCTGTCACAAACCCAAAATTTGGAATTCGTGACTTATATTTCATTTGAGATTCAGGATTCTTTTTTTGGTCGCCCCCCAGGTCTAAGGCGCCTTCCTGCTAAGACTCCATTCATATAATATTTTTAAGGGAACAATATGGCTTTAGAGACTCAACTCAACCTGGCTTTCACACACTTTAGCTAGCCCTTGAAGGAAACTTTGCATATGACTACATGACGTTTATCTTACGACGAAATTGATACAGCATAACGTTCACACATTGGACTATTAATGTGAACAAAATCTAAGGAAAATTCCTTGTTTAGACACATATACTAGACATTAAAAAACCTGCAAGCATTTCTTTTATGGGAAAACCCTGTATCTATGATGTCACACGGGGAGTTTTTAAAGAACCCCATTTATCTATTCAATGGAAATCCCCCATTCTAAAATATGTATATAAACAGATGATATATAGAAAGGAATATTGTTTTTAACACTAAATACAGGTATAGGATTGTAACACTATACTCACTAAAATCACCCATTAACGATAAAATTTGAATTACAAATTATTTCTAGGAGCAATTCTTATAATGAAATCACAATGTGGGGAACGGAAAAGCCCAGAAATTAGGCAATTCCCAAATCAATTTTCTTTCACCAATATCTCGACATTTCCCATTTTTGTCGTATAAATTGTTTTCAGAGTACGTAAGGATAGAAAAAGGGTTAATTTGGCGTGTGTTGCAGTAGTTATATATGTCAGCATGTGAAAGCCGATAGTCTGCAGATAAGGATTGTTTCATTTTCATGTGTAATAATTACACCACTTATCTCAATAACTATTATTGAGATAAGTAGATATATACGTTAGGGATCAACGAACTTTAAAACAAGTAATTTTCAAGCTTTTGGGGTTGTTTCTTGGCCGGTAGACCTATAGTAAATAGCATCTCTTATCAAACATTGTGACATAATCAGGTTTCATGTCCTAGTTCTTCGTCACGACTGTACGTCACGATCGAAGTAGTTAATGGAATAATTTATTTGTCTCACATTTCACCACATTTCAATTACCCAATATAGGTTTAATGGTTTGCAGAAGGCCAGGAGTGTTGATTGAATGTATAGTAGCAGTAATCTGCTCACTTTTGTGCCAAGTCATAATAATCATTATCATACACTGTTAAAATGGTGTTTAGAATTTAAATGTGTTAAGGGCATAAACATGTTTATAATCTAAATACATTAAACTATATCTGTTTAAAACCTAAACACTTGTAACTTCTAAACATGTGTTGGGTTAACTATGCTTATAATCTAAACACATAACATCAGTTGTGTTTAAAAGCTAAACACTTGTAACCTCTAACCATGTTTTGAATGGGATATGTTTAGAATTTAAACACATAATATCAATTGTATACTATGGAAAAGAAAAAATTGGACACTTTGGGATTAGAACCCACATTCTTTACATTCAAGGTAGAAGCCTAACCAACTGAGCTAACTTGGACTGCATGTAGTACACACTGGCATAGTCAGCACCAATGAGTAGGATCAGTACTACTATACAGGTATTCGACATCATGTTTGTGTGACAGACAAAAGTTCAGTACTCTCATACCCCTACTTATTCAGTTAAGTAGCAAAGCCGGGCTGTGTCAATCTACAGGCCTCCATGGCTCAGTGGTAGAGCATAGGCTTCATGTGTGAGGGGCCCCGGGTTCAAATCTCGGCTTCTGAAGTTACCAAATTACTACTATAAAGTAGTTGTACTATTAGTGGTTTGCCACATACCCTCTATATTTTTGGCCATGATTAGTAAAATAGTTTTTTCATACACTTAGGAATTTGGAACTTTGTGATTACAAATGTTAGATTTTTAAGTTTTTGTAGCGTCATTAAGATAATCACTTCATTGGCCTGCTATTCTAGGTATGGTCAACCAACCAGAACACCCCTAAAACATTTACAAAATATTTTAAAACACCTTTTTAGTAGGATTAACATGTAGACACCTTTTTAGTATGAGAACTTTATCAGCTATACCCCTAAAGGTTTTACCTCCAACAATCAAACAATCCATGCAAGGCTAAACCAAGAAGGAAGGACATATGTGGTTATTGGTTCAATGATCCTGTAGTGTGATTACAGGAAAAATAAAACTTTCAATGCTGTTAACATTACATCTGGTGTAAACTGAATGGCATAGTACCATAGCAGTGTTTTACATGTAAGATCTACATTGTTTTTTTTACACACTACGGTATATTATTGTTAAATTTAAAATGGTTTTCATCCTTAAGAATGAAAGTACACTGTATATATTACGGTGTATTACTGTTTAACTTAACACCTAACACCTTGAAGACCTAAATGCTTCATAGATAAACACCTAAACAACATAGATTTCTAAACACTTAACAGCTAAACATCAAAAAAGCATAAGTGTTTTGATTCTAAACACCTTGAGGACCTAAACACTTCATGGATAAACAGCTAAACATCACACATTTCTAAACACTTAACCCTAAACACCAATAATTCTAAACATGTTTAGGGAAATAAAGTGTTCCAAAACTGGATGCACCGAAGTGTTTAGGAAAGTGTTTAGGTTCTAAACACTTGTTTTAACAGTGTACTGATTCTTGTGTTCACAAGTTAAGCCTGCATTCCACTTGGTCATTTTGACTATTGAAAATTCGGTAATTGGTAAATTGTAATTAGAAATATTAAGAAAAAACCCGTGTATGCTTTATACCATTGAAAAGAGAACTCGAAATCATTTCTAATGATATGTAACATACTATGATTAACCAATATTCCCATTGCCGATTTTTGAAATCGGGAGTAAAATCGGCTAGTGGAATACAGCCTTTCTTCCATTAGATAGTCTATATAATTTTCATATAATTCCCAGTATACATCGTCAACATTACGTAAACCAGTATACTTTTCATCAAAATATTTTTACACGTATTTCGCATTTATACAACTGGTTCACTCTCAACGAAGCATAATGATTTGTAAGTAATTTATATACCACAAATCCTTGCCTTGTGATAAATGATGTTAGCTTATGAAGGGACGCTTGTGTATGAATTGTCGAGAATTAGAAAAAAAGCCAACTTATTTTCATAATGTTATTTTGTTTTGAAAGAAAATTCTCACTTTAGGATACTCAAAAAAATCTTCAAACTTTGAACACTAGTATAAAGGCCTTTTTCCACCGAACGACATTATGCTAACGACCATGAACGATTTACAAATCGTTTGTGGTCGTTAGTAAAATTGTTCAGTGGAAACCCAAAATCGGTGATAAAGACATTTGTGAAAGACTGCAAACGACATTTGTGAACGACATTTGTGAATGATTCACCAACGACCAAATATCTAACCTGTTTAATATTTCTGGACTACAAAAGCCAACGATTTCTTACAACACCAATTAAAAGCAATTAAATCCATTGTTCTCTATGTTTTCTACCTCTAGTCTTTGGAAATAATCGTCCACGATGTCCCAGAATTGTCCGAAAATCGTCGTTTAGTGGAAACAACAAATTGTTTCATTCTGAACGACAAAAATTAGCAAAGATTTTCTTTTTTTAAAGTCGTTCAGGGTCGTTAGCAACTACCCATGAAAGTCGTTCGGTGGAAACCCGGCTTAAGATAGCTATCATGAGGGAAGCTTATATCAGATTTGTGTAACTATGTCTTATGAAAGATAGTAGAATAAGTAACTTACATGACATAAGTTTTCCGATTTTGATCTCCATTGAAAATGAAGACATTGATCTAAAAAACACAAAGTGAAGGTAAACTTCTGTCTATAAGAATGCTATTGATTTAAAAAAAAAAAAGAGTTTGAAATTGATTGACAAGTTTTAGTTACTTGTTTATTATAGAACTCAACCTGATTTACAAATAGAAATGAGATTTGTTTTATTCATATTCCAGAAAATGTGGCGTCATCACCTGCTTTATCATTATAATCTGAGAGAAGATTTACACCTTAGTATATTTAGTAATTGCATTTTGTTTCATTGAATATTGTATTCATATTCAATAAACTGCTCATTTGGGGCCTATTCCTTGCAGCATTCTGAGTTATCCCTTCGCTTTTATAAATAAACAAATCTATGTATTTGCTCAATTGAATGATAAGGTTTTATAACCTATATGGAAACATTAATTTACAAAATAACTCAAAGTCAGGGTATCGTCTGTCTGTTGCAATGGTTAAGGGCTCCACTCCTATGCCTATCTATGTTGTAGCTGGCGACGTGTTTTGCGACATTAGACCATAATCCAGCGATGTTATTGGTAAAGTTGTGAATTTGGCACCTTAATTGGTACGGGAGTTACAAATGAGAAATTTGTGCCTGTCTCAAAGACGATACCCTGGCTTTAATAATTCACAACAGTTTTGTCAATTATCTTATATTAATAAAAGTAATAAAACCAAAGACACCTGCTACCCGCCCCCCTTGTTTCCACCACAGGCCATACACATAATTATCTTTCTTTAATACGTATCTATTTCCTTCTATTCGTTTTCTCTGCAGGGCGACCAGTGTTGCAGCAACTACCCGATATCATTCCACTACATCAAGCCTGACGACATGTACGTCCTCGAGTACTTCCTGTACCGCGCAAGGCCTCATGGGAAGGAAACCGTCCGGTTATGATGTAGACTGTAGTGCGTCCAGAGTCCGCCAGGGGCTATGGTATCACGGGAAGCATGAATTAGTTATGAAGACCCATATATTCAAAATCGTAACTTCATTTGTGGAATTCTCCCTACCACAGTTAGCTTATTACCTGCAGACAAGCCTAGCTCGAGATGCATGCTTGGAAATATGTGGACAAGTCACACGGTTAAAGGATATAACGCTCCTTTGATCATAGCATTATTTGTAACTTAACTGACGGAAAGATAGCATGGAGTATGTTTTCAGTTTGTATCTGAATATATAAAATATGTTTTCAGTTAGTTTGAAAATGTATTAATTACTGATAGATATATGGCAAACATTTTGTTGTCTGTGTTTTTGTCCATAAGATCGGTCAATTTTAAACTGCAGGTGTTGAAAGTACTGCAAATGGTATGTATGTGGTAGGGTGAAATATGGCATCTATACTTTGCTGTTGGGTCAGGTACCGTTGCCAAGTCTAGGATCTCAAGTTTAGGAATATGATGTCTCAAGAGGATTATAGTCTGTACACTTATAGGGTATCCTATTAAACTCGTTATCGTTCATGATTGGTGGACACAAGGTTCATCTTTCGTTAGAGTTCACATTGGTAATGATCAGGGCTAGTCTATTAATTACGTACGCACAAAAGGATGAATGGGGGGGGGGGGGGGGGGGTGTCAAGGGTATAGCTATGTATATCTAGTGCTTAATGGAGTGAAGAAAAAATGTCAAATTGTGAACGTAATTAGTGGATGGCCTGTCAATGATAGTGCGGGAAATTATTGTCAGTGGCCATAGCATTAAGCCCATCCCACATAGGGTATATCCCAGGATTTGACAAGGGTTGGACCAAATACACTTATAAGCCATCCTTGTAACCTAGAGTGTGGGTTATTGGATTGAACAAATATTGTGTTTTTCTATATCCCCCCAAACTACTAAAACATCATGATTTCTTAAATCATCAATTGACAGGTGTGCAGCTTTGTCAGCCGATCAAAATGATGTATTTCAATGCAAAATAGGGTTGGACATTATAGGTTGGGTTAACAGGCTTTACCATCGGTTCCTATGGGAAAAAGGCCAATATGAAAAGCAACATTTTACAAATTTGGGGAGCAATCTGTCAGCCAAATTGCTGTGGTTAACTTTGTATTATGCATCTTGCTTCAGGGAATAGGCACAGAGGCAATATTGAAAATATTTATAGGTAAATGTTAATCTTGGTGTAAACCAGGGTGGGCTTATTGGGTAAAAACCTCGCAGTCGCCCTGTTGAGAAAAGGGAATGATGAAACATGTTCGGTGGCAGGATAATATCCATTGGATATACTCCCCCCCCACCCACCCATCATGAAAGTCAAGTCAATGAAATCATTTGAGCAGGAAATCAAGAAATTCATCCCAAACTCTCTGGGTTTTTTTTCTGAGAGAGAAATATAAGTTGCCCTGTGTTTTTGGTGAAATATTGTGTATCAGTGTTAAAAATAAAAGCCATTTGGGATCATGTTGAAACCCATTTGGGATCATATCGAAACACCGAACTCCAAAAATGAATTTGGACAAATATAAAAAATGACAAGAAAAGTGTAAAAAAAAAAAAGGCAACATTTCGTATTTCCGCAGAAATCTGACCTGACTGGGTGGGGTGCTGGAGGTGGTAGTAGTGTGGTGTTAGCGGGAGGTAGGTAAATGGTCCTTGGTAAGTGCGTAGGGTGTGGGGTGGTTGTCAACCTTCACATGTATTTATAAGCTGAGTGGAAGAATGTTCATTTGGTTACAATTACCAATTGTCTCTAGCATGATTTAATTCAATTAAATCAGGAGGGTGAAGCAAATGATAACTTTGGTGTACATATTATTCAACTTATTTCGGACTGATCAAATCGGTTTGAAATAGCACTTGCACAAATCCTTATAGAGCCTGCTGGCCAGCATTAGCTTACGGATTCTTTTTTTTTTTTTACCCTACTACTTCTAAAGTGATGTCCTTTTGCATGTTACAGTCTGCACACTGAACTTACTTCCAGCCATACCAATAACCAGTGAAATAGACTGTTATAAGCGAGTCCATTTGGTTGCTGATTTGTTTAACGGTGTTTTAAAGGACCTGTGGGAACCAGCAAATTAGTTCACACTATTATTTAGTCCCCCTCTCATCCTCTATGTGGCTTCATAGTGTAAGGGTTAGCAACCCCATCCAAACACTATGTTATGGGTTTGAATCCTGGAGAGACTTGTAAGAGGAAAAAAACAAGGTAAACCAATATGAAATGTTCGTCCGTTAGATATTAAACGGTTCATTTTACTGACTGTAAACCGATTTCTTAAACATCAAGGATGCACTCATACACACAGAAAAATACTTTGTACCTTTCTTTTATGCAAACAATTAATACTTTGATGGAACTTGAAATTAGAAGGAAAAATAGAAGTGTTTCCGGGAGATGTATGTTCACTGTCTATATAATTATGTAGATATAAAGTAAAATTTGAGTGGAGTAACTTGAATTGTTTAATGCTTAAACCTCCTTTCCAGATATCTTTGTCAACAAAAGGGTATATTAATAATCAATTATCTAAAAAGCAATGTTAAGGAAGAAGTGCTGTTAATATAGGATCTCTTAACTCATGTTCGTGAAATAAAAGTTTCGGGCGAATAAATCATACTAAACAATTCTTTGGTGTACTTCTTTAAAAAACAACAACATATGGTTATCTTTCATTCTCAATACTGATTGACGGTCAGCATTCACCTTAGGCGAGTCCCAAATCATCCAGTCATAGAGGCAGGAACTACATTGGTCATGACTAGTCAAGTTTAAAAACGACCCAAAGGATTCAATATGTCTGAAGATCTCAATTATCAAAGTAGATTGTTTACATAGCCTGTTGGGTAAAATGGAGTAACATGTAAGGTGTGCAACTGATACTCTCCTATATCAAGACACCAAAATATATAACAAAGCAACATAGTGAAACCTGCCCCTTAAATCTGTTTTTTGGACTCATAAAGAGTGAATTGATATCATGTTGCATACTTCCTTATTCTTTTAGTGCTTAAAAATAATGTCATTAAACAATAGCTTTAGTGGATTTATTTAAAGAGAGGGGCCGGTGAAATGTTAATCTTGTAAAATTATCATCTTATACTGTAGATACAATGCTTGAATATTAGTACAAAACAATTCTATAACTATAGATTGATATCTTGCATAGAAAACATTGTCTAAATATCAGATGACACAATGAATTCCCTGCACACCTGACAAAGGATGTCTGTGTGTGACATCACACAAAATGACAGTTACATTTCAAATTTCTAAATCCCATAAAAACTATTTTTCTCATATTTTCTTTTATAAATCATTTAAATTTGTGATTTTAATCTCTTTTAGACTTATAAAGAACATTTAATAAATTTCTTATTGCATTTTTTTTTTCAGTTTTATAATTTTTCAACTGTTCTGCTTGTGAGGTCACCAACAAATAAATGCTCTGTGCAGGCATTGTCAGATGAAGGCAGAGGAACTAAATTTGATACCCAAAAATGTGCATAACATAAAAACTTTTAGAAATAAAAGTATAAAATTTGGTATGATTATTCCCTCGATGGTAAGGATCACGACAGTATACTAATTTTTGGTCACTGGCCCCTCCATTTAACGGAAAATCTGCTGAAGTTTATCTTTCATAAATCTGACAACACACAAATATAATCTATTCCCTTTACAAGATGTCTGGATCCGCTAAATATCACAGAATAGTTATACAACACTCCAGGCCAGAATTCCTGGAAACTGCTTTCTTGGAACGCCAGCGATTCCAGACATGATATCTTATGTCACATGAAACAGATGTAGAATTCAACTTCCTTTTTCACGTGATCAATCCGATAATTGTGATCGACCCTTATTCATCCTAGTGATTATTAAGTAACCAAAACTTACATATAGGAATATGTCCTATATTCTGCTACTAAATCCATCGTGATACTCTCAGATGTATGTTTTTTACTGTTACTATATTGTTATAGACCTGTTCACTTTAGGATGTATTGTTGGCATAATACAGTGGTCAGACATAATAATTATTGCACTTTTTGCAAAGTCAGCCACTGACACAAATCTGAATGAATGAGTCAGTACTTGTGTTTTCTAAGTCAATAAGGTGCTGATAAATGAGGATGAATTATTACTTTCTCTCAATTAGGTAATTACCTCCATATCAGGTGAACCAAAATAAGGTATGTTTTTGTGATTCTAGGGTTGGACATTGTGGGCAAAGCTGAAGGGCTTTAACACTGTTCCCTACGGGGAAATGCCATTTTTGCTTTCCATTCCTACAGCTTCATAATTATTTAACATCATATTGAAAGTAAAAGCTCATAAAGTTTAGTTTTGGGTATTACTACTAGGACAATTACTGTGAATCAAGTATGATGAATATTTTCTATAAATGTTGATATCATAGAAATAAGGGGTGGGCTAGCTGGCAAAGTGGACAGGTCTATTACCATACATGCACTGAAATATCTAGACTTTCAGACAATTTTCATAGAAAAATTTACATCGCTAAGATTTGACACAGAGTGTTCAGTTGATTGGTCATTTTGGTGACATTCAGTTAATATTCATCAAAAGGTTTGAACACACAACAAACAAGATTCCTGACCACCCGAGCAGAAATGTGACGTTATAATAATGTTGCATCAACGTTCTGTCTTTTTTTGTTGAAAAATAGTTTTATTGTGTAACAATCTTCAGTATTTCCACTGGTATTCATAATATGTTACGGGAAGGACGTACCGATAGTTTAGTTCTGCTTGGTCCTGGTTACACGTTAGATTTTGATGGTGCCCAAAGACGTCTTTAGATCCTAACATTACAATGTTGTACCGTAATGTTATTGTGACATTCTTCTTATGTCCTTTCACATTAAAATAATGTTATTATAACATTATCACTAAAATGTGATGTTATCATGGCTGTTACCTGGAAATATACAAGTAACAGACTGGAGTATGGTCCCAGAACATGCCCGTTACATTGCTGCTTGCCTGGGACGCCACCTAGTGAGGAACTCAGCTCCCAGACCTTCATGAATAAGTTCTTTTTTTCACACGTTCTTGTTGGAAAATGAAATCGAAAATAAGACACTAAAATCATTATAAATGCATACAATCTGTGTCATTCAAGGGTTATTTGATATGATAATGTATAACAGAATTCTGGTTGACTTTAAGAAAAGTTTGGGTCATCTGAAAGAAATCAAGAAATAGATGTCAGAATTAAAGGAAACCTTGCACAAAATTTTTCACAAGCCTATTATTTTCTTGATGAATTAGCTACTTTTGAGTATTCTAAAAGTATTTAAAAAGAAAAAAATGGAAAAAGTCAAAGTATTAGTGACTAGTAGAGAAAATAAAATAAAATTTGTGAATTCCCTAATTTCTGGGGTTACAGTTCTGTCCTTGCTACATCATAATGAAGGGGAATTCCTTTCAAAATAGCTTTGGAATTTCAGGTAACTGAATGAACTTAGATGAGTAAAGGATACAAGTATGTATAGCCTGCACATGGCTTAATATAAAAATGTAATACCACAGCAAAAATTTCCCTTGTATACACTATTGAGATTGGGGATTCCTATTTTTAAAAATTGGGGAATCCCAATTACAGTCCTTGTGACATCACAAATTAGGGGATTTCCCTTAAAAACCCATTAAAATCGACCAAATATCAAAGTCCCACAACAGTGGCTACAATTGGAATATGCTTAAAATATTTCTAGCATCATTAGTTCTTAATGCATATTCCATGTAAAAAGAAGTTCATTGACAAATATCTATCCATTGATTATGTGCTAGGTTTCCTGAATATGCAACCATAACGGATATTAATTTCAAATAAACTACATGTATAGGAGAATAGAGAATATAGCATGTCAACATTCATAGAATATGTGTTATTAAGTAATTTTGGAACGAGATATTTTTTTGAGTATAAATACCTATTTGATTTATCTATAGCTGTTTCTGAGCATTATTTCCTTTCTTCCTTAAAGAGAGGAGCCAGTGAATATAAATTTTTGTAGTGCCATGATCATCTCGATCCCGGTAATTACCATACCAAATCTTACATGGATATCTCTACTGGTTTGAATTTTACATACAATATAAGATTTCAAAGTGAGAGTCCCTGTCTGCACATGGTGCAACATGCACAGTTCATTTTTCTGTGTGTGACGTCACAAACAGACAAGGAGAAAAATAGAAAACATGAGAAATAATCAAATTTATTTTTTCTCACCTATTTTAATGAGTCTCATAATGTTCAAAAGAACAAAATTTAATGATTTATGAAAACAAATTGTAAAAATGTAATTTTTAAGGATTTAACATTCTTAAAAATTTAAAATAACGGCTTCTGTGTGTGACGTCACACACAGATGTCCACATTCAGGATTATAGAGGACCCAAGATGTTTTCTGATAAGAAAACTTGATAAATTATCAAAATAAGCTGTCTATAATCACACCAATGGTGTGTGTGCCTTTGTTAGCATTATACCTACGATAAAGAATACAAATTGAAAGAATATTATATTTCACCGGCCCCTCCCTTTAAGGTACCATGGCAATAATATATATTAAGTTGTATCACGGCTCTTCAATTTTTCAATAAGTATGGTCAGGTCTGGCACACATAACCTGACCATTGCAGCTTGCTCATTATGTAATGTTAAGGCCACGGTGTCGTCAATGTGTTATTAATGTTAAGGGCTCCACTAGCGATGGTTGACATGACATTTTTTGCAATGTAAGAAAAACAATGTAATTCAGCGATGTTATAGGTCAAGTCACGAATTTGGCACACTTATCGGAGAGTTACAATGTATGAAATCATAAGCTTCTCACAGACAACAGCGTGGCTTTAAAGTCACATTCTAGAAGGTCAAAGACAGAGAAATTGGAAAAAAAATATTCTAGGCCGACACAATCTTTGTAAATTCACTGGCCGTTGACATTTCGATCTTACTCAAACTGGCCATACTTCTATAGGGAATCAGCTATATAAACGAAAGGACACATTATTACATCAATCACTGAGAAGTATATCAGTTTTGTGCAAACGAGAAATGAAGATGACTGGGTACTCCTATTTTCAGTTAGAACATAATAATATATTATAGGCTTATTTCAATCTTTTGTTATGTAGGGCACATGTCGAGACATTCTGTCTCTACATGGGTATATCGATGCAATTATCGTTGCACATTATTGAAGAAATAAGTAATGTCTAATTGAACAAACAAGTTTACAAGAAATCATAGTATAATTGTAATTATTGTTCAACAGAATACAGGAGGACTCGGTCCTGGAGAACTCGGTCCGTAGGAGAACTCGGGCTGTTTCTTTTCTTGATATTGAATTAACTCCTTGAGATTGCAGGGAGGAGTAACTGGGACATAATAAATTATGGATATAGTCCCATTATTTCTGACTGCCGTATTGGAAATAGTTTTCATTTTGATTTTGGTGAGCAGCAATCTAAAATTGCTAAATATAATGCGTCAGTATGCGATCAGTCACATCTAGGCTCGTTGTCACTTAGGCCCAGGCAATCTTTGTTAATAACTTTCATATTTTAAAACAAAACTTGCATGTGCATTCGAGCTGTTAATTCTTATACAGAGTGCATCATTAAGCATTGCTATTGTGCAAGTAGATAGTACTTAAGTACTGAGTAAACAGTTAGTTTGGGAACCAGATCTCCAGCGGACGGAGTTCTTCTGCGGACTGAGTTCTCCAGCTACCGTTCAGATCCCAAATTCTCCAGTATTCATCTGTATCATGTCTGAATCATAGTGACAGTTTTGACTACATATCACAGTTTCCCTTAAAGACCATTGACAGACTTAAGGGGGGTTTACACAGGCCGTCAAAATGCTTACGATAGGTCTCCGACAGTCATTATCGTAAGCCTTAAGGGGGGAACCCACTGTAGTATTATTGGGTTATAATATTATTTAGTGTAGTGACCCCTCACTTATTATTTACTGTTGTGATACCTGAAGATGACTCAGCCATGTTTCTCTGGATCTATAAAGATGTTCTCAAGAGTACTCCTGCATTGTTCCTGATATTTCATGGTGGCAGCGGTGGGATACCTTGTTCTACATGGTAGTAGGATACACTAAGGACCCAGGCACCTGGAGGAACTGTGAGTAGAACATTTACTTGAGTGGATTCCTCATATTACCGGTGCAAAGTTGGAACCTACATCTGGGAGCAAGGAGAAACCAAGATGGTGGTGACCAGAAGACAGGTTCAACTGCCAGGAGAGTTCAAGGGTGGTGCTGCTGCTGGACCCAGGCAAGCAGGCCTCTGGACTACATGGCTGGAGAGGTTTGAAAGGTACAGGACTGCATCTGGACTGGATGCTCTCTCAGATCACAGGCAAGTCAGCATGTTACTCTACTCCTTGGGGGACTGTGCAGATGACATTTTACTTACTCTGGGGGTGGATGAGGACACTTCATCTTACCAGGAGGTTGTGGCTGCACTGGACAAGTACTATGGGGTAAAGAGGAATGCTGTCACTCAGTGGGAAGTGGCTGAGGCTAGGAAGCAGGACTGTGAACTTCTTTGTGGGGAACCTAAGGCTACATCTCTGGATTATGTGGAGAGCCATGCTGGGAGCCTGGTCCAGGGAGGCACACATGAGGAACAGAGGAGCCAGGGTGAGGAACTGTGTCTATACTGTTCCAGGTCATACCACAAACATAAGGACTGTCCAGCTAAGAACTTGAAGTGCTATAAGTGTGGTGGCTATGGGCATTTCAGATGTGCCTGTGGAAACCCGAAGAGGAAACCACACAAGAAGGTCCATGAGGTGGAGGCAGAAGAGGACGTTGAACCTTTCCTGGGGGAAATCTCGGGCCAGAGGGACTTTTGGTCAACCCAGGTGAAAGTGAACGGGTACCTTACCAACTTCAAACTGGATACAGGAGCTGCGGTGATGATTCTCAGCGACTCAGTTCCTTGGCTGGAGGGCCAGGAACTGAAACCTGTGACAGACACTCTTCGTGGACCAGGTCGTAGTCAACTGTCGGTGATTGGCAAGCTAGATGCTAAGCTGATTACGCGTGACAGGGAACTTCAGGAGGTTGTCTATGTCCTGAAGGATCAGGAATGCTCTCTTCTGAGTAAGCGGGCATGTGAAGGACTGGGACTGGTGACAGTCTCAAAGGACGTGCATGAGGTGAAGGAGGAATCGCCGAACTTTCGTGCGGAGTACCCTGAGCTGTTTCGTGGCTTGGGGAAACTGAAGACGGAGTACTACACCCACTACGCGATTTATGGCTTTCCGTCGCATATAAACCACTTTTAATTGTTCGGTCGAAAGGTGTCGCACGGTTCGGTCGCTTGTGATCGTTTAATGGGAACACTTATGTGCATTCGGTCGAAACGAGTCGAAAGGGATTGTAAGATTATTTTTGGTGCCGAGCGACTGAAATGGGCCAAATTGTCCAGCGATCCAAAATTTGACATGTTTGATTTCAGTCGAACGCAGTGCATAATTCCGGTATTATTTGGATCCGATCGCATAGTGGGCATACCTATTGATTTCAGTCGCTGAACATTTATTTTAATTTATAAGCGACTGAAATGCGTCAGCCAATCAGATTGCTCCTAGAGATCACATGACCACCGGCTGTCCGTACACGACGCAAATGTTGTTTTCGAAGAATGGCCGCATCTTCTTCGTCGAGAACGGCACGTAAACACCATCATAACTGGACAACAGTCGAAGAAGATAACCTAGTAACCCTGTACGAGTCTAACCCAGTCCTCTACAATTGCGACGTCGACGGTTATTCGAATCATGATGTTCGTCTGACTTACTATAAAGAGTTTGCGAAGGTGTTGGGCAACGGAATAACTGGTGAGTGTCATTTTCCTCTATTATCGCTCAGTCGCACGTGGTTGTTTTGTCTACTTTCGGCGACTGTAAATCTAAAACGAACTAATATTTTAAACCAAATAGTATTATATTATGCCTATCTAGGCTATTTCTAACAAATATATCACAATTATACCATGCAGGCCTCTGATAGAATCTCACATACAATCATTACCAGCTACACAATATAATGTCAATATTTCAAATGTGCAAGTCATTGTTAACTGGTAATTTAATACTTGTGAACATTTTGAAGGCTTAAGCGATGCAAATCCAAATATGGTCGTCTGAAGAAATCGTTTTTTTCGGTGACAAAATTATTATTGTATTTATAAAAATATGAAAAGTTAATTTATTCATTTTATTTCAGCCAATGACATCGACACTCGAATAAAGAGCTTCAGGTCTCAGTATCCCAGGTACAAGCGCAAATACGCCCAGAAGAAAAGTGGTAGTGCTGGAGGAAATCGTTCTCAAAGGGCAGCAAATCTCTATAATCGACTGAGTTTCCTTGAGCCGTACCTCAGGGATCGTGAATCGACCTCCACCCTTCCAGCTATGGCATCGGTAACATTTTTTCATTCATAAATAAATGATTATTCATATATTTCATTACGAATTACAGTAATATTTATATTTAATTATTATTAAAAAAAAAAAGAAAAGATTTATTTGTGTAGGAAAATAATTTTTAAAATATCCCACAATCGCTCACTCTTCAAACTAGACCTGTATATGTGTTGTAAATTAATAAAATTAATATAGAATTTTATAATGTCTATCTTAATGTCTATCTTAATGTATTAAAACATTTTTTAATGATTATTGTTCAAATAAAAAAATATTGTGTCTAATTATCTCCATCGCTTAAGTAAAAAAAAAAAAATGAATGTATTTTATTTAATAATTAAAATTTTATGAATTAAAATAGATAATAGCTATATCGAACTAATTGACCTTATTTTTCATTATTATGATTTTTTATTAATTTTTAATACAAGCCTTTATTTTTTATCATTTTAGAAAAGCACCCTCGGCGACCCAACAGCAGGCAACAGTTCTTCCGAAGGTAACCCAGACGATTCTCCTCTACAAGAAAGTAAAATTCTGCACACCCAATCAGAAGAGGAGACCGATATGGAATATAGTCAAGTCGTGGAAGATGAACATAGCATCAGCATGGGTGACCAGACACTAGAAGATGTCTGCCATAAATTAATAGCAACACCAAAGCGACCCAAACAAGACAGTGATGATCAAGAAAATAATGACGATGAGGAAGACGACGAAGAAGAGGAGGAGGAGGATGAAGATGACCAAAAGCAGGATGGAGAAGAGGACAAGGGTGAATCAACACAGACTGTAATCGACCCAAACAGAAAACCGGCCAGGGTAGTAAAAACTTTTAATACTCGATCGCAAGTGAAGGCTCAGGAATTAAAAAAACAAACAGAGAAGGACGAACCAAAGTGTTCTTCATCAACTCAGTCATCTTCAATCGCGGAGCCCAAAATAAAACGTGGCCGTGGGCGACCGAAAAAAAATCCGACCTCTCCTGTACCTCAAAATGTGTCCTCTGATTTCTCCATCAATCCACCTCCAGGCCAGAAAAAGCGTCGCTCGAGAAAATGCCCCAAAAATTGTAATTCCGGATCTAACCATCCAGAAAGAGGCTTTGGACTTATCCTTTGATAACACTCAACTTGCTTCGCAATCAATCTTAAAAGATGCTCCAAAAGATTATTTTGTTCCTAAATCAGCTCAGCCAAAAAAGAAAAAAAAACAACAACAAGCAGCAGCCTCAGCAGGGACATCGGCACCAGCAGCGACTCAACCAGCAGCGACGCAACCAACAGAGAATGAAGATTCTGAGAATGTCATCCTTCCCAGCCAACCAGCGACAAGAAAACGTCATTTTCCAGTCGATACCAAAAAACTGACTACAAAAGAACCAAAAATGGATGACAAATCAAAAAAAGCAGTCGCTGCAAAGAAAGATGATAAAGGGAAGCAAAAATCATCTTCTAAGGCCAAACAATCCAAAGAAAAAGATGAACATACTGATGATGTTGAAATTGTTGACGAATCAGATCTGAAAAAAGACTTCATCAAGAAGTTCAACCAACAGTTTGATAACGAACTGAAAAATCAGAAAAGCGAGGTTCACATGTGGGCCAGGCTGGTAGAGGCCAAGGTGAATCGTATACATGACGATTGCGTGAGAGAAAAATTAATGCACTGCATTAATGATATCATTGTCAAAGCATTGGACGGAGATTGGCCAGAAACACCCAAAAAAATGCCTTCCGCAGCTCTTGGAGCGCCACGTCAAGTATCATCAACAAATCTACCTCAATTAATGTCAAGCGACGACACTTTGATCTTGGAAGCTGAAAAAAAAAAGAATATTGTTTCGCAAGCGACGGAATCGAACATTTCACTTCCTACTTCACCTATGTCATCGAGAGGTGGAAATGATGCTGGATGTGGTCAATCAAACCTGCCTATGTCCAACTTGTCCCAAATGCGGCCTCTCCCGAATTTTCAACGATTCCAACACAATGTGCCACCTCAACAACATGCGCCTACATTCCAACCCGGTTACCATGGTCCTGGGTCGGTCCCCATGCCAAATTATTGGCAGTTTCCTGGATCTCCGATGTTCCTACGGCATATGGTCGCTGGACAACAGCCTGAGTCGCACATGCAACAATCTGCTCAATTCGGAGTT
Organism: Lepidonotus clava; assembly: GCA_936440205.1. NCBI lineage: Eukaryota > Metazoa > Annelida > Polychaeta > Phyllodocida > Polynoidae > Lepidonotus > Lepidonotus clava. The sequence goes on along the minus strand of OW387144.1, from coordinate 33,905,485 downwards.
CAAATTCACCAGCAGCAACTACAGCAGCAACAAAATCAACAGCAGCAGCAGCAGCAACAGCAGCACGAGCAGCAACAGCAGAGAACTTTGAACATGTCCTCCCCTACCAACATCAACGAAGATAATAACTTGACAAATTTGTAAAAAAATCTGGTAATATTAGATCGCAAAACAGAAAAAAAAAAAAATTTTGTTTGGGGTGGGTGGGAATTATATAGTTGAAATGATTCATTGTTTTTGGTGTTCTTCGTAAAAAAATAAGACCAATCTCTTAATGATTATAATTTAAATTAAATTATTTTTTAAGCGACTCAGAATAATTTTTGTGTTGTGAGACATATTTTTTCCATTTGCAAAAACTTACATATCAAAAAATATTTACGTTGTTTACATACTTTTAAGTTATATTACTCAGAAAAAGGTGATTTAGTTCTTATTTTAATTTTTCATTTCTTTAAGAGAATAAGAGGATCGATTAATATGTAGCCAAATGTTCGGCTCGAAGACTTAATTTTATTTTTGTAGAGTAAGTTCCAAACACTAAATTCATTAGACAAGAATATTTTGTTAAGTTTATTATTAACGTACATAATCGTTTGATCCACCAGTTGGTATGCTTTTAGATCATTAATTCCAGCATTCCATTTATCAATGGAAGATAGAAAAATATCGAAACCATTACCCAAAAGTGTCAACTAAAGAAAATAATTGAAAAACATAAATATAATTTTTTGATCTACTAAATTCTCATTAAAGTTTAGATGACGTTACATTCAAGGAAAACAATTGTATAAGAAAGAAGACAGTTTAAGTCGTTTTATTGTGGATTTAAGGGATATACAAGAAATCCCTTGTTTGTGAAAGCAGACACGTTGTTACAGGGTTACTTAGTGAGTTTATGTCAATTTTTTCTGGAACATAAACGATTAAAAAAAATTTCAGTCTCTGTTATTTTTATTATTTGTGACACCTTTTAAATATTATTATTTTCGTAGTGTCCTTCATATAGGTTAATTAATCAGACATCATTTAATTGTTCGAAGTTTTATTTCTAGAATAATATAAGAAATACTGATTGCAATTCAAATATCTTTTATTATTTACTATTTTCTTCAACCATGTAATACACAATTCATAATCCGGATCGATTTTCACATCATTTCAGACATGGTAACCAGAGTTCAATGTTTTCAATAGACCAAAGAACATTAACTTGAAATTAAATCAAATTAATTCGGTGTCCACCTGCTAGCATACGATCTTGCCAAGGCACTCTACCCATAGGACTCACAAAATATGCTTCTAACGTTTCCCGTATGTCTTTGGCCAAAGTAGTAGCATTTTTATGTTGAGTCGCGCGGGGACGATTTAATTGTCCTTCCTGTCTTCACGCCCCATCAACGACTTCATAGTTCTCATTTTCGTGATCAACTGTACCAGTAGGAATGTATTGAACACCAAAATTTCTCTTCAGAAAATTATGAAGCATAACTGCAGCCATGATCAAGTCAACAGCATCCTCTGGATTCAGATAAATTCGGGTCAAGAATACACGAAATCTGCTGGCCAAAATACCAAATGCATTTTCTGAAATTCTGCGTGCGCGACTCAATCTATAATTAAAAATCGCTTGCTCTTTGGTCATATTCCTTCTTGCATATGGTTTCATTAAGTTTTCAGTCAATGGAAATGCACCATCACCAACAATTACAAATGGAGATTTCACATTAGTGCCTGGTAGATTTTAAGGAGGAGGGATATTGAGATCGCCATTTTTCAAATACTGATTTAATGAACATCTACGCCAAATACCACCATCTGCGACTCGACCTTCTTTTCCAACATCTACATAGGTGAACTCATAATTATAATCAACTAGCGCAAAGAGAACGACTGAAAACGTCCCTTTATAATTATAATATCGTGATCCACTTTTTGCTGGCGCGACCAGGTTGATGTGCTTGCCATCGAGCGCCCCTAGACAGTTGGGAAAGTTCCATCGATTTTGAAATCCGAGTGCAATTTCTTTCCATCCCTCAGGGCACGTTGGTGTCTTTAAAGAAAAAAACACAGCATATTCAATTATTAGCTTAGTTAATGATAGAATTTTAATGATTGTTTTTCTTATTTTTTTTCATTACAATATTCATCATTGATTAAATATAAATTTTGGTAGTTCCCGGCCTTTATTGCAATTTATTCCCTTCAATTCTTGTAATTCTGGTCGCTTAAGCAATTAATTATCTTTATTAGTATTAATTTATTTTTGTACTTACTGTCAAATAGTCATCACGAAGCACTTTGTAGATAGCCCGGAAACAAGATTTTTTGATGCGCCTTATCGTCGTCCTTCCAATACGGAATTGTCGAGATAGAGATCCCAACGTGTCACCTGTAAATATATTTATTATAGACATAAATTACAAGCCTTGCAACGAATAGTTACATACTTATTTTGGATTTCAAAATAATGAAGTGTTTATTTGAGGCACTATTTTAATAAATTTTTTTTTTAGGTGGTGTCAATTTAATCTTCTTCATATTGATTATGAAATGTTGTACATTCGTTTAAGTATTTTTTTGGATAATTAATTCATTTTTTAACATTAAAAAGATCTTACCAAAAGCAAGAAACTGTAGTGCCACGCTGAGTCGCTCGTCTGGGGAAATAGCCTTACGACATTTGGTGTTTTGACGTTTGATGAAGGGAGTGACTCGATCAAGAAGAAATGTATAGGCATCATGGTCCATTCGCAGCATTGATCGATATTCCCTTTTATCTCGTAGCTGAAATTTGAAAAACAATACATGAATAATAATTTCTTAAAAACGTTTAATTGATACAAAAATTATTATGGAGATACACAATTTTATTACGTGTCTAGAGCGACGAATTATTTTTGTTGTAACTAGATACATTAATTTTTGAAGAAATTTATAGGTATTTATTTTTACTTACGATTATGAGTTCCTTCTGGAGCTTGAACAACGTGTTAACTGTATGGCACCTTCTTCTCTTTATCCACTCTCTCTCCCAAACCTCATGTTTACGTTTTTTTTCTTCGGAGGTGGTGGTGGAAGGCCATGGTTCTCGTCTTCAGTCGCAAACATGTACATAAACATGTAATAACATTGAATTGGAAGCATTATGATGCCGTATGCATGCACCGTCACTCCTGCATTTTCAATGTCTGACCTTGGAGGTCAGAAACGGAAATGACGTCACCAGCGACACAAATAGATTATATCTTTCATTGTGGTCGCTCGACTTAAGTTTTAAATCGTTTGGTGGGAACACCTTGGTTGCGCGATCGGAAGCGACTGAAACAGTTTCAGTCGCTAGTGATACCTTTCAACCCAAAAAAATTTGGGTCGCTAGCGACAGGAAACGACCCAAATTTGAGTCGAAACCAGTCCGATCGCCTAATGGGTACTCGCCTTTAATTACAACAGTCCCAATGACGGACGGAAGCCTTATGTTAGTCCAGACGATGTTATCGTCCTGTGTAAACCCAGTTTATCATAAGGAAATCATTATCTTAAGCCTGTCATAAGTCTTATGATGATTTATCGGGACCAATTCCTTAAGATAATGAAATTTTGGATGTGTTTGAATTCTTTTATGGAAAAAGCTTAGGAGAATGGGCTTACGACAATGGTATTGGGCTTACAATAATGATTTTTCTTATCTTAAGAGCCCCTGTCGGCCTGTGTAAACCCCCTTTTCTTAGGTCAAAGGATCCATTCATTATACAAGTCTGTTAGACACTTTCATTGTCATAAACCTTCTGCTAATACTCACAGATTCATTATCTTAAGGGTATTGTCGGACTGTGTAAACCCTTTAGAACAAAAAAACTTAAGATCATTGTTACTGATAACCTTAAAAATATATTTACATACATAATTATTCTTCCCTATTTTCCCATTATCTTAAGCCTTACGATAAGGTATTGTCGTAAGGACACATTGAAGGACTGTGTAAACCAGGCTTGAAGGGGGGTTTTAACAGGCCGTCAAAGTTCTTACGATATGCTCCTGATACCCACTTTACGATAGCCCCATCAATTCACATAAGCTTTACGATAATTGTCGGCCTGTGTAAACCAAATTTATCTCAAGGGATTTTGTTTTTGTTTTTTTGAAAGTTTTATTTAGACTGAAAGTTGTCGGCATACATGTCGGTTTTCTTCAACTTACAGTTGTAGTTTTGACAGTACAGTATAAATATATCTTTTTATGATAACAAGTCGGCATCTATAAAAATGCCAACACATATACATACATATAACAGTTCGATTAATTGATTTACATATGAGTAACAATTGACAACATGACCTCACCTTACTGAACTAAATAATGTCATTTGCATTTAACATAATGAGTTACTGAAAATTCTTAAAGGATGCATGGGTCTCCAAGTTGCGAACAGTATGGGAGAGCAAATTCCATTTAACTGCACCGTGATACATGACACTTGATTTAAATTTTTCACAGTATGACATTGGTATTTTAAACAAGGCGCATCTCTTCCTTGCGTATGAATGTTTCTCTTGTCCACAAATTTATCATTATTTTGCTGACGATACATAAAATTCAACAGGTGTGCATTTCTACGAGCTTTTAGATTGCCAACTTTAAACCTCCTATGCAGTTCAATAGTCGGTACTTTGACATTTGATGAATCAGCAATCCTCAGGCAACGATTTTGAATAGATTGTAATTTTTGAAGCAGGCTTTGGTTAGCATTCATAAAAATCATGTCACCATAATCTGCACATGGGAGGATTGTAGATTTATATATGGTTATACTAGTTCGTGTATCAATATATCTTATGATTTTAATCAGCTGATACATCTTATTATATATGTCAAAGTTTTGATACAGTTTTTTAGATGTGGACCGAATGACAAAGTTTGATCCAAAGTCATACCCAAGTACTTATATGTAAGAACATAGTCAATAGGCAATCCATTTAACATCAATCTAGGCAGGGTTAGACGTTTTATATGATATCTTGTGTTTAGATTAATTGATTTAGGTTTTTTGACATTAATAGAAATTTTATTTCGTGCGCACCAATTGCTGAGGTTGTCTAGATCCTTCTGTACTTCATCAAATGATATGAGCTATTTTAGTGCCCTTAACATCCTTTAATAAAGTTGAATTAGTTGTCATAGGAATCTAACATATACTGCGAGTATAGTAAGTATGGTCAGAGTATGGCAATTGAAAGAGTCAAATATAACATCTCTTAAATATTATTGTAAGGTTGTCCTAAGGTTGTCTTAAGGTTGTCCTAAGCCTTCTGCAAAATTATCGGGAGTATGGTGAAAATTTCTGACATGTTTGAAATTTTTTGGAAAAAGCTTAGGAGAATGGGCTAACGACAATGGAATTAGGCTTACAATAATGATTTTTCTTATCTTAAGAGCCCCTGTCGGCCTGTGTAAACCCCCTTTTCTTAGACTAAAGGACCCATTCATTATACATATCTGTTAGACACTTTCATTGTCATAAGCCTTCTGTTAATACTCATGGATGTATTATCTTAAGGATATTGTCGGGCTGTGTAAACCTTTCAGAACAAAAAACCTTAAGATAATTGTTACTGATATATATACTGATATAAATATATTTACATACATAATTTTTCTTCCTGATTTTCCCATTATCTTAAGGCTTACGATAAGGTATTTTCGTAAGGACACATTGAATGGCTGTGTAAACCGGGCTTAACCTCCGAATGTAAATTACGCTCCTTCTGAAATGCATGTCAATGCCATATGCGCATCCTGAGTTTAGTCTGTAAAGATTGTCAATATATGATACCCGTTTTTATACACTTGATCTGCTTCTGAACTCAGCATTTTCTCATTATAAGTTAAGCCAAAGAGGACTCACGCATATATATTCATGCTCTTTACCATCCTCCGATTTTCCCAGAAGCATTTAGGATTATATAAATGTAATTTCCTGAATAAACAAGAGGCATAGCTCGAATCTGTGGTGTTAATGTCACAGCTAACAAAGGTGGGCATCAGAGGAAGCACCCCTATGAAAAGCAGGAATCTGATTATTTGTCATTGTCACCTGGGCATTCCCCAGGGAGGTGAAGATAGATCCGGAAAGACGTCATAGATTAGTCTCTCTGGAGTAAAGGTGGGAACGCCTACTTGCTTAACACCTCTTGGTGTTAACCAGCAAACAGGACACGTGTATCACACATTTTGATAGTGTTAACCCTTTAGAACCCACCAATTATGAGGATGAAATGCTGGATTTCCCCAAGGATTTCCATGGATTTCCTTTAGAAATTCATAAAATTAGTTTTAATTGAGAAATTTCAAAAACTTTACTGACTATTAAATATCAATATTATAGAAATCTGGTTTGAAGCATGTTAGCAATTGAACAAGTATTTCCTTTAGTTTTCACATAATAAGTCACTCCTGTAATTTTCTTTTTTGAAATACTATCTTATTTTGTCATAAGATCTATTTCATTGTACTATATCTAATAACATCATGGTTGTATTCACATTTACACATTATGATGTAATTCTTGTGACATTCTTGTGTAAAGATAATACCCATGTAAAGTATGTATATCACGCTAGTTTTGACACGTGCAATTTTAATGTAATACTGGTGTTATGTAAAAGCTTGTGAATTGTCTGAGAAAATTCCTTTCCTGCAACACCAGTTATAGACATGTGTTGAGTCTGAGTAATTCTCCAAACCACGGATAGCAGGATTTTTTACTTTTACCTGCAGCCTTGATCAGGATGCATTCTGGGTAATATATCGACAAACCATAAGGCTTTAGCATAGGAATCTTCATTAATAATATCATCATTTGTTGTTGAATATGTTGACAAACTAGTGATCATTATTTTTTAATTTGTATACATGTATATATATTTCATATTTTCGAAAATTCATTCATTATAGATGGAAATATAGCAATTATTTATTTATTTTCCAGCAATTTTGTTGACAGAATTAGTCCAAATTAGCCTGCAGGTGCATGAAATACTGTTAGTTAGCTATCCGTGGTAGGGGGAATACAACTCTTTTACACAGGTCCAACATGGGTTTTAACTTAAAAAACATGAATTTGTACCACCTTTATTTAAATCAATCTCAGTCTAAACTTGTAGAATAGACTTCTTTAAGACTAAATCAATTGATTCTACTATCTGAAAAGATTAATCTGATGCATACTTGAAATATACAATTGTTAGATTTCCCCTAGCAATGTTCTCTATAATAAAAAACAAAAGCAACTGCTCCCACACTTTAAATATCCAATCCTCAATAGCTCAGTGGTAAAGTGATGGCACTGTGTGTGAGGGGTCCCCAGTTCGAAGCCAATAAGTTATTTTATAAAAAGATAACTTCTTGGATAACTTCTATTTTATAAAAAGATAGACAGAAATATGAGTTTTACATGTTTAAACTTGTCTCAAAGACTCATGTTTAAAACTCATGGGAAACACCAGAAATGAGGTGCAAAGAATCCCGAGTAATACTCTTGTTAAGGGTAATCGCGCCATTTGTTATTGCACATGCACAATGCGCAGCCTAGCTGTATGGGTGTGCAGTGGACCATGACCATGAAAAGGCTTGACTATAGAACCCTATGGGGTGGAAATGGGTTTTTGCTCATATCTCTTTTATGGGTCATCCAATTGCAACACAGTAAGCAACAGAGTTGTAGTCCAAAACGTTAGCAATTCATATGTTTTATCAGATTTTATCAATTCATGATGGTTAATTTATTATGAATTTATTTGTAATAAAAATATCATTTTCGACCAACTTCTATTAATAGATATGTGGATTTTCTGTAAAAGTTAGAACAGTGACCCCCTAATTTTCTTTCATTAAATGATAGCCAACACTTATCCCAATCAGATGTAGGTATTTCAAGTAATTTTCAATGTTGATTATGTTTTTATTACCAATTTAATAATAATTTATTCTTTTTTATCAGCAGATTCATCTAAAGAAATTCCCCCAAAATAACTTTATTTTCAAATTTTTGGCAAATAATGCATTATATATAAAGATAAACATATTGACTTCATATCCAAATGAGTTAAAAACATAATCAATGATTTTCATGAATGTGATTAAGGAATTTCTTAAAGTTATTTAATTTGTGAAAATACTGAAATTGTTCATTTTTTTCTCTAATTTTGTAATGTTTTTGATTCAAAAGTTAGCACGGTGACCCCCTATTTTTTCTTAATTTCTGGAATCCATAGACCCTTAACAGTTATTTCCCAAAGTTTAAAAGAAATGTCAATGTTAGAATTATAATGGAGCGATTGTCTTTAAGAACACGTGACATTATGGCTGTTAGTCGTTTGAACAATGGGCCAATTCTAATCCTGTTGTTTCAGTGCTTTGGACTGATGGGTTGCCCCCCCCCCCTTCCTGCATGATCGGGGCCCCTGGGCATGCTTCCACAGTTTGTAATGGGGAAGAAACTAAATATATATCCCTCTTTTCTCATAGACCTTAAACATTCATACCTAAAAGGCTAACTCATCCCTATTCCACAGTTTTTGATGGGGAAGAAGCTAAATAGATATCCCTCTCTTCTGGTTGATCTTTAGGAGTCGTACCTAAAAAGCTAACTCATCCCTATTCCACAGTTTTTAATGTGGAAGAAACTTAATATGTATCTCAGATTCATTATATATATATTCTTAAATTCAACATTCAAAGACTGATACATTTTTCCATATTTAGCCCCTTTGACCTCTAAATCTTCAAATTAATGTAACCTTTAAAAAAAATTAGAATATTAATGTGACATCCTCTGTGAAAAGCACTCTTATGGCCTGGAATATTAAATCAAGATGGTGTCTTGGGGAATCTAATACGGAAAAAATTAGGTAAATATTCTTATTACAAAAGAAGTTATGTTAATTTGAAGACATTTTGGTTACCATGGCAACAAAATGCAAAATTTCAAAAAAATATTCAACAGAAATGAAACTATGAAAAATTTCATTTATAGTATGAATTTAGCTTATTTTTCTTATTTTTGATGATTTCTAAGCTAAATAAATGCTCTAGAGCCATGAATAGCCATATCCATAAGTCTGGAAATCCCAGAAACAGTCACATTTACATAATTTTGCCAGTATTGGAATCCCCAAGACATCTTCCCTGTTCAATATTCCAGGCCATAGGACTGTTTTCACAGAGGATGCAGAGGATAACAACTATTTTCATTATTGTGGTGCGTCGAGAGTGCTAAAACTCCCTATCAATAGAGACTGGACCGCCCATACATTATGAGCTTTCAGCCACCCACTCACAACATATGTTAAGCATTGTGATTACCACCAGCGCCTGCTAATTGAGACCAGTCGTAAAGTGTCGGATCCCATGGTTCTGGTGATTAGCTAGCATTAATCCACCAATCACACTACTTAACACTGATTAGCGGCCAGTGTACACACCGACGACACTAAAGCGTGGGTGGGAATAAATACACATTAACTCAGCGTCTCTTAACTCCTTTAGTTGTGTCACCAGCCCTGAAAGATCAACGAGTAGAGGCCATATTCCACTATATATACAACATTTTGCTTGTGTTAGGCATTATTTTTACTAACGGTGTTTCGCCCCATTGCAAGTAAATCAGGGCACCGCAAGGTGGAATGTAGAGATTACTTGCAGTGTTACTTGCATTGGGTCAACACAAGTAACCCCCCCCCCCCCCTCATCAGACATGATCACGTGACCACATTTTGGCGATCACCATGTAGTTATTAAGGGCACATGGCTATGGGATATATCTAGAAATACTGAAAGTTATATTGTCATGTGTTATGTTAAATGTAGTTTATCATTATTTCGTAATATTAATTTCAGATATATTCAACAAAGAATAGCGTGCTAGATGTTTGAGAAATTGAACATAAGAATTCAAAATTGATCACCAAGATGGCGGCCAGTCCCTTTTTGTCTGTTGTGACGTCACCTGCACAACGCCTATAGGCCCATTTCTGTTTACATCAGAATAAAAGATGACCACGAAATATGATTACAATTGCATTTTAGATTCATTGCCTACAGAGAACAACATAAAACAACGTGAATAACTGCAATTTTGTTGATAAATTACTCCCGATGTCTTTAAATGTGGTCACCAGTAAAGCCCTTTTTTCCATAGAAACAATGCTAAAGCCTGCTAGCCCAACCCATCATGTCCAACCCTTTTTTGTCTTGAAATACTACCTTTTGATTGGCTTAAAACCTGTGATCAAGTTCAAGTGGTTATAATATCTTAGCACATTTTGGTGATATAGAAAAACATTTTTCTTGCATGTCAAAATGACCCAATGATTGGATCCAGGGATAGCTTGCATCTTTTCGTCTGTCCAACCCCTGGACTTTTCCACTGAAAGATAGGCTTATCAATCGTACAAAAGAATACTCTGTTAACTCACTCCAAGGATGTGATACAAGCGTGTTGCAGAATGTGCCAATAACAAGCTTCAAGTGTCTGTACACAGTGCACTCCCCCGAGAGACTCCTTATCCATCCTGAATGTATTTTGTGAGACAAATTATACACTCTTGTTTATTGGGTTAACATAGAAACATACTTCAAGTGAGAGAATCATGAAATAATTTATAATAGCTGTTATATAATACACCCAAACAAAGAAATGCTTTCCCATTTCATAGCATTCTTCTCAGGGGCGGATCCCGGGGAGTCCCCCCCCCCCTTTTTTTTTGGTGGTATTTAAAGTGGCCAAAGAGAAAAAATATGTTGCGTACATGCTGGTGAATGTATGCCATTTCAGCACTTTTTATTGTTAGGTTCCAATTTCTATTTCTAATATAAAATACAATACCAACATCGAGTAGGGTTTAACCAGAATAGTGAATCAATCACTTTACAAGAATCAATCACTTTACAAATAAAATTCACTCTGTTTAGTAACATATACCCTATACAGGTTTTAAATTATAAAACTAAACTTCTGATTAATAAAGACCTTCTTGGTGAAATAATTTAACCAATATATTTTTGTAGTAACTACTTCGATTGATCTTAAATTATTGAATTAATGAACCAGTCAAATTACCAACCTTAAGCCTAAGCTATTTTTTCACGAAGCCTCAGTTTTCATTCATATTTATAAGCAGAGAACGTACGGTCAAACCCCCCATTTCCAAAATCCTGTATCTGCCCCTGTTTCTCACTAGCTCTCATTCATTAACCAACGTTAACATGTGTCAAAAGCTAGACATATTACTACATGTCCGTATGCCTGTTGGAGGTTTCCACACCTCATAGCCTCTTTGTCACTTCTCAAACTGAACCTGTCACCTTTGCTACTGTTTTACATCCGACGTTTCTGTCTTTTTTATAATAAATGTTCTAAGCGAAAGCAGAAGTTTTGAAGAATATCCCTCTTTACCCCTCTCCCCCCTCCCTACCACCGAGGCCGCGGACCTGTCAGAGGGACTTCGTTGTTGAAGAACTTCCCTGAAATATGCTCTATTGAATGAACTTGGATGAAACTTGTGAATTGAGATATCAAGGGACATTGTAGGTCTTATACCCTGTAAAGGGTACAGAACATTTTACAGTTTTCTAAATAGTTTTTTACCTGTGTATGAAATATGGTGTAACAACAATCAAAGCGGAGAATAAATGAACATGTGTTCATTGTTTACACCCTCCATCCGTTGTTATGATCGCTATTGTGCAATGGTCCCTAAGCAAGAATATGATGTTATCATAATGTTCTGTTTAGTTCTGCTCTCGTTCCTGTTATGTCAATTTGATGGCACCCAAAAACATCTTTAGAACCTAACATTGCCACGTCGCACGGTGTCATTATTGTGACATTCTTGTAATGTTCTTCCACGTTATATCAACGTCTTCATAACATTTTTTAATAGTAAGCTGTCAACTTCACTAAAATATATAATCTTATCATAACATTCTTTTTTACTAAGTCTCAACTTTACCTAAAATAAGATAACGGTTACATGATCCCTCCCTGACACCACTTCGTCCTTTGGCGTAGCTCAGGGGCGGATCCAGAGCCAGTGCTTTAGCATGTTGGGGGGGGGGGGAACCCTGACTCCCCCTTATACAAATGATAGACGAAGACACCGGATTTACACAAGCATTCCAACTTAAAGATTTTAAAATGTCCTCCCATGGGTCTAGGGAGGTCAATTGCCTCTTTTGCGCCCCTTGGATCCGTCACTCTGAAATCATAAAAGTTATTATAGTCCAGGAGCCAAATCTGAAAATCCTGATTTACCCTCCGCGGTGAGCCCCCTGGATTTTTTTGATTTTTTTCATCTTATAGCATCCTAGGGACCATGAATCAAGACGGTTCCAAAGAATTTAGGTATGCGAACACTGTCTAATTACGCGATCTGTGCTTAATTAGCAAAAAATGAAAAACACGTTATTTCTAAATTTCTCTGGAACTATGTAAGATATGATAACATGTTATATGTCATCTGAAAGGTAATTTCTTTCCTGATTTTTTGATATATTGTTTGCTATTGTCATTAATCATGGCAATGAGTAATTAAAGAAAAACTGGTGTTTCAGTCAAAATCATTAGAACTTAAGGATCCATGGTTAAACTCTGGAATTGATAAACCAAGTCCTAGGTATACTTAAAGGGGATCTTTAGGCAGTTTTTAAAGAAGGTTGCATCTGATTTCATTGGAAATATAATGTAGAAATCATTTTATGCTGATTAAATTCTAACCGACTACAGGCTCATTTTGCACTTATATTTGAAAAGGAGAGATGATATCATGAAAATAAAACAATATATCCTAAAGAGATGGGTAAATGATTATCACTGTCTCCCTAAGCTGGTATTTCTGAGCCATTTAGTCCATTGTATACAACATTGGAGCTGTAAAATAAGTAAACATTAGCAAGAAATACGTGTCCATATAATTTTGTAGACAAGCTCATCTTTGTTGCCTGATCAAACTAGTATAGTCATTGATTTATTTACTCAAAATGGTATGGATGGTTCCTTATAATTATTGCCAAAGATTCACACATTGACAATATGCAGCAAACTTCTATTTACATACCCCTGTACCAAACCCACTGATCTTTAAAAAGCATGTTCCTATAGGGAGAGTGGGAGTTGTAGGCTGTAATACTCTTTTAAATACTCTCCTAATTGCTGGCCCCAATATCTAATGTTTACCTCACCCTGACAACAGGCCTGAGGCCTGAGGCCTGGAGAGCCATTGGTAAGACACTGTGCTTACAATCTAATAAAGGTTCCCTCAGAGAGAGGGGCAGGCTTACATTTTGGCTACTTATGACTGTCTTATTATTCAATTTTATCACATAATTCCACAAGGATAATGGGGTTCATCACTGCAGCTGGTTAGATAAAATGATAAAGTTAACTGTTTAGATAATGTTGCCTTCCAGCAGTAAAATGAAGGTAGTGGATCTTCAGAACCTTATCAGTGGTGGAGAGGTCTAGCCTTTGCCCTGAGCGACCTGAACTGGGGAATAAGGGCAGCCTCCCATGGTGCAGCACACTGCAGGCCTATATAGTGTGCCATAAACTGTGGGATTGCTGACCACCTGCTGTACTTTTGTTAACATCCTACCACCAATCTGCCAAATTAAACTTTGTTACCCTTTTGTTACTAGAGGGTTTACAGTTCCAGGCTGTATGGGTTCATTGCTCACTTAGCTTTATACCCTTTTGTATTATAGACTAAGTATTCAGTGTTGTATTATAAGAACTGATCATAAACTATAGGATTATTCATATATTTGAATAATGACTCCCTTAGTTTTGGGTCTCTGAGCATTTACCATATTGACATTTCCCTTAGTATCTAACTATAAGCTGTCTCTTGCTGTTGGTTAGGGAAACTGGATCCTTGTTCATAGTAGTTGAGAAATGAAAATGGTCAGTTACATTTTGATAAGGGAATAATGCTTCTGAGATTTATATAACAGAAAGTTTGAGGTTACAACCAGAATCACAGCAATTTGTTGCTCTTGTACATTCTCCTAATACCCTACTGCCTTGGTTATGGTCCCACAGCAAGGGTACTGTGCACACGCTGCTCAATGTGGTAATGCTACTAGATGGTATTGGGAAACCAGTAATGGCTATACCAAAAATTAGTAATTTTGAAATAGAAAGATATATCAGGAACTTCTGTATTGTTTTAGGTTTTGATATTTGTTTGAGGTCTTGCCAATGATATTGATATGTATGTACACACACAGAGGTCTCAGTTCCTGTGGTACACTTCCTAATAAAATTGGATATATGATTGATAGGATGAATCTCAGTGAAGCATGACCAAGGGCTGGTCATAACTTGTATTGGTAATTTGAGAGGATTGGAAGTTTGGCTCTTAGAAATGAACTGTGACCATGATCATAATTTAATATCAAATTACTAATACCAGTAATCCATATATAGAATAAAATATAAGATATCTATTTTGTGTATGGTCAAGCTAAGTTACTCATTTATATAAGCACATAGGTCTAGAATCCAAGAGTGCAATCTTGTAATTCATTAAAACCAACAATTTGGCAGAGGTAGCACACCTATCAAGTTTACAAGTTTAACAAATAGCACACTTGGTCTTTTTGCAGTTAGCATTTGATACAAGGACTCTTTTCTAAATTCAGAACCTTTGATATATGACAGCATACTTTTTGGGATTCATCTCTTCTTTAAAGTAGTATACCCTCAGAAATCTGGATCGGGGTCAGGTAATGGGTGAGTCTACTACACGCTATTCTTTTCTTTATGTAAACAAGAAGTAGAGGGAACTATAAGGGGTCTTCCATTAAATAAGTACAGACATTTTCAAAAATCTCAGCTCCCCATCCCCCTTTGGTCATAAATATGCATTGGATTTGTACTAGAACGTACACACATTTTCAAAGATTTCATACCTCCCTCCCCCCCTTGATGCATACAAACTTAATGCAAGGGCCCTAATAAGATGGTTTGTAATCAATTGAAACATTATCATGGTATTATGTTGAAGAAAGAAATCTTACTCAAACCATAGTTTTATTGTGACACATCTTTCACTATGATCCAAAATGCTCTCCAAACAGCTACCATATTATATACATGTGCCCAAATGGCTGTGAAAGCACTGAAATACCAGCCTAGGGAGATAGTGATTGTCATTTCCACATCTCTTTAGGATATATTGTGTTATTTTCATGATATCATCTCTCCTTTTGAAATATAAGGGCAGAATGAGCCTGTAGTCGGTTAGAATTTAATCAGCAAAAAATGATTTCTACATTATATTTCCAATGAAATCAGATGCAACCTTCTTTAAAAACTGCCTAAAGATCCCCTTTAAGTATACGTAGGACTTGGTTTATCAATTCCAGAGTTTAACCATGGATCCTTAAGTTCTAATGATTTTGACTGAAACAACATTCTTTCTTTAATTTCTCATTGCCATGATTAATGACAATAGCAAACAATATATCAAAAAATCAGGAAAAGAATTACCTTTCAGATGACATATAACATGTTATCATATCTTACATAGTTCCAGAGAAATTTAGAAATAACGTGTTTTTCATTTTTTGCTAATTAAGCACAAATCGCGTAATTAGACAGTGTTCGCATACCTAAATTCTTCGGAACCATCTTGATTCATGGTCCCTAGGATGCTATAGGATGAAAAAAATCACAAAAATCCAGGGGGCTCACCGCAGAGGGTAAATCCTTATTTTGACTGATTCCAGGATTTGGCTCCTGGACTATTAGTACCATGTGTCTACTTACAGACTCGTCAAAAGAATCATTGGCGTATATAAAGCTGAGAGGCATGCGGTAAATATAACACAAATCTATGTCTGTACACTATGGAAATTATGAGGGTGAGACTTGGCGAGACACTTATATCAAGAGCAGACATAGACGAGTTGTATATCTGACATATTCTAGGGCATAGGCCCATATTAATTGGTGCTTAACAGTGACATTGATGCTTAGCAGTGACACTGGGTTAGCTGGTATGTATATTTCACTCCTAGGCTAAAAACACATACAGCTCCTATTTAGTTATTCCTGGGGCTACCACACACAAGGCGTCAATTAGTTATTTCTAGGTCTACCGACTATTAATTACATAGGCCTACTCATTTTCCCCACAATTTCGAACTGGACCCCTCGCCCACACCTCTTAAGACCCATATATCCACTAGACTGGATAAGCCCATAATATTGGTTGATTACCCCCAAAAGAATCGGACAATATTTGTTCTGATTGTGATCATCAATCAGCAGTGCGCAATATCAAAAAATATATTTGACCCCATGTAGACGTGCCCACAAGGTGATCAAGACCACATGGCAAGGGGATAAATAAAATACATGTATTGTAAGTTACAATAATTGCAAAGTGTAGGTCAGTGAGACTATTTTTTTTATATAAAAGTCTATGTCAGATGCTTCAGTATTTCGATTAACAATGATTTTAAATTGATCACCAAAATGGCTGCCAACCCATTATGGGCAGTTTTTTTTTTTATTAGTTCAAGGCTTCACGCAAATACATGTTCTTCCAGCCAATTAACAGTATGACCGAAGTAATGAGCATGACAAAATATGATATGAGATGAGCCACTACAATAATAGTAATGAATTGATATAGCCACTCCTTAGCATGAAAATAACAGTAAATAACATACCACACCCTTTAAGATACCAAGGTAGTATTCAAATGTAATATAGTGCAATGATGATGGTGATAGCCTCATCACCATATATACCATTATGCCTTCTTCCACATCAACTAAACACTAGGTCCTTTATACCCATTTTAAACTTAAATTTTGTTGTCGAACGTTGGACATCTCGGGGAATACGGTCCCATAATTTGATACCTCTACTCTTCGGACTCTTCTGATAGCGAACATAGTTCCATGTTGGGTGTTTGAATTTCACCTTATCCCTACTTCGTAGATGTATTTTTGGCCTAAAGTCATCAAGCAGTCCTGCACCTCTACTGTGCCTATACATGATGGCACAGTGATGAGATGTTCGGCGTTTCTTTAGGGTATCAATATTATATAGCAACATAAGATCTTTAGCATTTTTGTTCTTATCGCCACCATTGATAATTCGCATAGCTTTCTCATGTAAGTCATCTAATCTATCTATTTTAATCTTCCACTTTCAATAAGAAAATCGGCATAGTCATACAAAGGGAGTATTACTTGTTTATAAATTGTCACGTCATCTACACAAGGTCTATAGCGATCTGGGGCGGGAGTTTCCTTTGGGCAATAGTTGTTTGGGTAGATAGGTCATCTATGACATCACAGGTGTTCACCCTTAACATATGTCCTGTGCCCCAGCTGTCAAGCCTAGTATGGCTTCTTCTTCATGGCAGCAAAGCTGGTAAAAGGGTCCAATTACCCGCTGTCTTTTATTCATTTTCAAGGGTCTGGAAAAGGTGGCAAAAATTTAGAACTCAATTCCCTATTGCATGACCCTGTCATTCATATCCTTAAGTTATTTCAACATTTCAACTGCCTTGATGTGAATATAACCATAGTTGTCAGAACGTTATAAACAACCATTACTCACTCACTATACATTTTTGATATGAAAAGATGAAATTGTTTCTTGAATGTGTCCTGATCAGAAGGGTTTGAAAGAAAAAGACTGCACGCATGGCATATGGTATTACAGATCAAATGAAAGTCGGTAATAAATGTGCATGAGTAAACCATTACCCACTACGTAATTTTGACTGAGTCGGCCAACTGATCGGGGCTAAAATCAGCTGATTCTAAATCTACCACAAAAGTGAGCTGATTTTAGCACCGATTTATATCAAACAAATAAATTTCAATATTGAATTCTTGCTTTCATTGATGATCAGAATCAGTGATCAAATTGGTTGAATCTTATGGTAAGAATTGGCTGATTTGAGCATCGATACATCCTAGTGGGTATGGGGCTTAATACTCATATTAACATAAAGCCTAGTCCCCACAGGGCGACCAATAATTATTTCAAAACTCGGCGGCGACTACGTGGTCTAGTTGTCCGACGACTTATTAAAACGTGGTGCCTTGATGCCTTGGCAACTAAACCACTGGTCGCTGTAGTTTGATGGGCAAAATATTGGACATGTTTAATATTTCGCCATAGCCACGGGCTAGTTAGTCGTTGGGCGATGTACTAAAGTGTCCTTTAAGCCTGGTCCCCACGTGGCGACTAAACCCCGGCGATTAGTGCATTTCTGCGGCGACCAAGGAAGAAATGTTGGTCGCTGGGTGTCCACCTAATCGCCGGGGTACCAAAAGATTAATCTCCACCTGGGGACGCTCTTGATATCAAACTGACGGCGACTAGAGGACCCACAAGTCGCCCTACCCGCCGATTAACTGCCTTAATCGCCGGCGACTAGAGAGAAATATTAAACATGTCGAATATTTCACCCAGAAACCACGGCGATTAGTGATTTGGTCGCCAGACATCACGGCGCCCTTGTATGCTAAATCGTCGGACGACTAAACCAGCGAGTATCACGTTGGTCGCCGTCGAATTTTAACAAACTAATCGCCCTGTCGGGACCAGGCTTTAGTCGTGCGCATATTTATAAGAAGAGCGTCCCAACGTGGCGTTTAATTTTTTTTCTACCAGCGATTAGTTTGTTGCCCGAAGATGTACCAATTCCTTAATCGGCGGGCAACCAACGTTAATCGCCGTGGTATGAGAAAAAATCCCGACAAGCAGAATAGTATGATCCGTAATGTAAAAGCTGATAAAAAAAATGTTTTCGTGAGAGTAATATAATATAATAAGAAATGTTGAGATCCTGACACGTTTTTGAAATACCAGTGAGAGACACTTGTACTTTGTTCAACAGGTATTTTACAGATTTTGGTCCGAAATTGAGTCTGCACTCGTTTTCTCAAGGTAACTTTCCTCTCATTAATAAGTCCAAAAGCATCATGAAGTTGATACGTCAATAAGAACTAGAAATCTTCTTAGAAATAGGCATATGGCGAGATAATCATTCTTACAAAATCCAGAGACTTATAACACCAAGGTTACTTGTTACCAATTACAAAAGTTACAAACGGTACCCCATTTTAGTCACGAAATTTGACCCTATTGCGATTTTACACTTAATACCACATTTCAATTTGTGACAAAGTATCAAGATTTTTGTTTCATCTAGTATGTGTACAAAGAGTCAAACTTCTTGAATTTGCAGCTTTTATCAGGAAAGGAACTCATCGAAAAATCATACTAGTTGATACAGGCAATATAATCAAGATGTATGAAATGTCGTTTAGACGATCAAGATGTTCGGTCAACGTAACATTATGATCCTGTTACATATCAGTATCTCTAAGATTTTCAGAATAATATATTGTGAGTGGGATGAATCTTATAGTTATGATGATGTAGATATTTTATGGGGTGTCATATGATTGAATGTGTCATGTAGGATAATAGTTAGGCTAAGTAGTTTTGAAAAGATGAAACTTTGAAAGAATAAGACCACTTAGATGACAAAGGCTACCATAGATGCAATGGAAATCCGTAACAAATGCGCGTGTAAATACATTAAAAATGATCGAAAGGTCATAGTCAACAGTGCAGTGTTTTGCAGTGGGCAATTTACTAGTGGTGTTGGTCACCACTGCTAGTAAAACTGGACAACCCAGGGTGTCATAATATGACACCCTGGGTTGTCCAGTTTTACAATTAATTGTGTTGGCAATTGCGTTGACCTAATGCAAATGCCACCGCAAGCAATTTCTATATTATAGAAATTGCTTGCGGTGGCATTTGCATTAGGTCAACGCAATTGCCAACACAATTAATTGTATATATATATATTTTCTATGTAATGATTGAAGTGGGGGATACCAACATATTTGTATCTGAAACGCAAATAACTTGCCATGGCAAAATAGACCGCCAAAGATAGTCCTCCACCGCAAAGTGAAATATGGACTTCAACCACACTTCACTTACAATTGGGAAAAATTATTATCTAACAGACAATTTGGTTTTCCGTCTTGACCTTCTGTCTCAGCATCAACCCTAAAGTGTTTTTATTTTCAAAGAAATACTTTGTGAAATCATTAAAAACGAACAACGAATATCTAGTAGGTCATCAAAATTACCTATTAAAGAAGTTACCCAGGTAACAGAGACACGTGTTGTGGCCGTTTGAGGAACAGGATCCAGGGAGCTAAACACGTGATTTAAACACGTGTTTAACTCGGGATTCTGTGGACCTCATTTCTGGTGTTCCCCACGTGTTTTAAACATGAGTTTGACAATAAAATTGACAATAAAACATAAAAAGAAAGTGTTTCAAAAAAGAAAATTACAGAAGTATTTACTCTGTGAAAACTGATAGTAAAACTTGATCAATTACTAACATTACTCCGAGATTTCCAATATACCAGTATTGCACCAGTTAAACACGTCTCAATCGGGGTGATACATGTGTCCTGTTTGCTGGGTATAACCTGTTACAGAAGGTGAATCAAGAACGTTTTTGATTTTCAACACTAACTAAATCTATCATTACAGTTACAAAAATCTCTGAAAATAGTAAAACTCCGACCTACAGACCCACTTTTTGAGGTATGAAACCTGAACACAACAATAGTATTTTTGGCCTAACAACCATATAACAGAAGGCTTTTGATTTGATACGCCAACAAATATGTATATGTAAGCCAATTAAAATATGAGTTTCTGAGAATCTGTCCTATTTGTTCAAAATCTATTTTAATAGGACACAATCGGTTACGTATAATGGAGATCGGCCCCATTACTAGACCGCTCAGGTATTGGCCAGGAGACAATTATTTGCCCTCTATTGTTTGTTCTATGTACACGATCTGAAAAATGTCTATGTTAGCCTTAATGTAGATCACTGTCTTTTGTAATGATGTGGACCAAACTGGAGTGATGTGACACTTACTGAACTCTCGATAAAGTCTGACCGCTTTGTATCTTGGAGCAGCACTCATGAATTGCCATTAGATGATTTAAAACTAAAAATTTATGAGTTCTGCGTCCTCAAAAATTGAAAAATTTATTTGATCATCATCATCCAATTATGCATTGGTATAATACAAATAAGTTTCAGAGGTTACAAAACAGATTAATCATGATATTTTCTTAATCAATTTAATGATGTCAGCAACCCTGAAGAACTTGGGCCACTGAGGCTGATTCTCACTAAATGGACTAGAAAACTAAATATATACCCCTCTTCTCTTATAGATCTCGAGGATTAATACCTAAGGGGCTAACTTGTCCCTACTCCACAGTTTATGAGTTCTCCAGCGGCCCGAGTTCACCCGGCCCAAGTTCGTCAGTGGCCCAATTTCTCCAGTTACCGATCCGAACATCCATGCGACATGATAGTAGTATATGGAGATAGGAATTTGCACCTTGACACGTACACTATTTAAGGACAATAGTGCCATAATGATTAATTGAATAACTAGCAAATGATATCAAATTTGGAAAACTATTTTGCCAGTTTATTTTCTAACAATATCCAATAATCATCGTATAATCAGAGGTATACTTTAGCTGAAAAGTTTCCATGGGGACCTATAATGAATTTTAGCCATTAATGATACCTATATAGGTATAGCTTTCACTGTGTATATGATTAACAAACTTTATTATTAACAGTACTTCTACAATGGAGTGATTGTCTTTATGTTATACATCTATGCGTTTTTACTCATTGAACAGGTCTGAGATGGATGCATGATGTCGCCACCACGTATCAAAGCATTCTGTTTGTAATACGCGTTCCCATCCATCCATCCATACTTACACACACACACATATGCGTGTGTGTATACATGTGTGTGTTTATGACATAGTCGTGTGTCTGTAGGCCCTATTTATAGTCAGTATATGAAAAAAGTACTTTGGTTCTTGTCACATACTCATATATGAACAACTGTGGGGTTCAACCTTAAGGGGTTCGTCATAGCCTGAGGGCGAAGCCCGAGGGACGTACGATCATCATGGATCTTACACTCCTACATTACTTCCGGTAAGTGAATACATTTTCTTGAAAAGCATCTTCTTTTCGGGATCTGTAGGCTAAGACCTAGCTCTGAAGTCAAATGGGGTTCAAACAAAGCTTTCAGGTAGATTGAAAGGGTTCCATCCGTGACTTTCTGACAACAGTACTTTTATTATATTTTACTTATGCTTTCAGAAATCAAAGGGGTTACAGTTAACTAGAAGCCCCCCCCCCCCCCGCTACGCCACTCCTCATTATTAATTCGCGAAGTGAGTTGTAGGGTTGTTCGTTGAAAGGAAGACCAAACACATACGATTTTGTTTAACATATTCCAATAGGTTTAATGGCAGAGTTGAATAAATAATTTAATGTTAAGGATGGCAGTCGCATGAGAATGTACATGGTGAAATCTGAAGTCCTGACCACATTGAGGTAGCCCTATTTCGTTTTATTTTTTCACTGTCTACTGCATGTGTTGGTGTCGGAAATTTTCTCCTTTTTGCAATAATTCCTGCATCAAACCATACAAAAAATGATCCAAAGTGAAACAAATCCTATTTTGACAGAGGTAAAAAAGATAAAGTCAAATTGAGGCTCAGCTCTGTACATATAACTCCGTCTGGGGAATTCTTTGTTAGGTCCAACAGCATTCTTTGGCGATCATTGCCATTCCTAGATTGGTCCTCCAGATTTTTATTTTTACAAGGTGGGCAAGTGCAATTCCATTTTTGTACAGGCCTAAAACTAAAAGCTACCCTTCCATTAATAATTCTCCAGATCATTTACAGAATCCTGCAGAGGCAGGGGCGGATCCTGAGTCAGTGTTCTATTGGGGGACAAACCCCGACCCCCCTTTAAAACTGAAAATGAAAAAAAACAAAACCAAAAACCAAAAAAACAAAACCAGATTTCTACCTATTTCAAAATTTTAACATTCCAAAATTCCCTCCCATCGGTCCCTTTGCCCCTTTTGCCGACCCCCATGGGATGATCCGCCACTGAGAGGTTATCATACCCCGGCACCAGGCCGTATTATCACAAGAGGTCGTGTCGTATGGTCCAGAAGGTGAGGCAGGCCATAAATGCCCTCCCCCCTGAGGGCCGGCCGCACTGCGTCCTGCATAGGGCCGCCACGCTCTTACTCGTCACCCGGTCACAAAAACTACACACCCGCCGACAGATCTGACTACTGCCGATCAGCCTCGCCCTGATCTCCTCCTCCATCGACACTTCTGATTGGTCGCTTTTGATTGGTCGACGGGTGAGCGTGAAGCGTTTACTTTCTCGCCAAAAGCCGTCCGACCCCAGGATCTCGTGAGACTGCGTGAGCAGCGTCCCTTGGTCGGCCATGTTGGATTTGATGAATGTCTCTCTGCTGGTTCCCCCGTCTGAGAGGTCTTCTGACCTGACCAGGCCCACGACCAGCGAACACAGGACGACCAGGGCCTGCACCAGATTCATCTTCTGCAAGGGAAAAAAGGAATACTATTTCAAAAAGTTATTTCAGCATTATCTTCTTTTAACAATTATGCCTGTTAAGATCTTTTTATCAAATTTGGAACAATACTGAATCAGTCAGTCAAAAACGGCCATGTCGCCGTGTCAAATTTAAGAAATGCCCATGTCGCAGTGTCGATTTTAGGGATCTATACCCCCAATACTGAATCGGTCAAAGGGGGCGACCACAAAATTTAATGATATCACACAGTATAACGGACAGTGGGTAGGATGAAACAAAGTGTGGCACTGCCTGAAAACAAACTTTATTTTCATACTTAAAACAGAGAAATTAGCGTGACAGGAGGGAGGGTGGGTCTGAAAAAGGGAGGGTCTGAAAAAGTGTAACATCATTTATGGATGGCCTCAAACTTCAAAGTGAATGAGCATCTTATATCTTAGTAGAGTACTGAAAACGACTGTCTATTCTCAGACCTCTCTCATCATTCAACAATTAATGAACAAATCAGAAACTTCAGACATAGGCCTAACTCTCATATCTAAAACCACAGGCTACTTTAAGATGTTCCACAATCATTAGGAGAAAGGGAATGTCTTATAAACTTGAAACTAACGGGAAAAACTGATTCAAATTTGATTTATCCCTGTAATAATATCATGCTCAGGAGCATGAACTATTCCATTCACATTGAACACATTGCATACGGACAACAGCTTGTGCATTTACTTGCCTGCTTGTTCCCTTGTAATGAGTATCTAATAGTTTTTTTTAATCAAGTGGTTGGATGTAAGGTCATGATGCTCAAAACCCTGCCTGTCCACTCAGACATAAAAAGTAGGACATATCATCGTTCTTCCAAATAGAAAACACCCCGTTTCCGCAGATTTTTTACACCAAGTAAAATACCTCTTTTTTCAAAATGCTGGCTTTTCGTGGCCATAAATTACCCTTTTTTTCTGAAATGACGTTCAACCAAGGAAAATGATCCCCTTTTTTCCCATACCACGGATCTTTGAGTGCAAAAGGTCCCCTTTTTCCAGAAATGCGGACACGCGAAGTTTGTAAAAATAGACCCTTTCTTCACGTATTTTAAAACAATGATGCGTGTCCTTTTACCTTTTAGGAGTGAACCGACTGGGGCTCAAACAGATTTAAACGTGTATCCTCACCCTGCCTTATATTGTCTCTACAATATTGTCCAATAAATAAATAAGAATATCAAGGAATATTGATATATGGATAAACCCCTAAAATCGACACGGCAACATTTACCTCGATGGGCATGAGGCAGAAGGCTTAAAGCATTATGGCATAAGATTTAAAAGGGAAACATAAGAGGTCTTTCACCATTTATTAAAGTCAACGTTGGACATTGGCATTTTGTGGTACAGATAAGAACACTCAACACGCCTATTTCTAAAAGATGACAATTCAGATAGTACGTGATATGTTGACATTAGAAAATAAAATGGCAAAGTCATATTTCTTAATTTTTCCCCTTACATGTATCATATGGAATTGTATTCTTTATTCTTAAGGCCTTTGCAATCTTACCCGAAAATCTGCTTATTCACCTATATTATGGTATTTCCTATAGTTCAAAAGTGTATATCATTTCTCTCTTTGGGTAGTGTTAAAACCACTCCATGATATTTGTTTCAAAAGTGGTCGAAAACAACAAGAAATGATTGGAATAATTTGAAATAATATCTATGTATGTTTTTCTAATAACAGACTACCCACGTGTTTCTATTGGATAATAATGATCAAATTTGAATGTATCCACAGTTTAGGAATTATCTGAGGAAGCTAGCTATCAGTCGATTGTATTGATTTGCCATTTTGACGGTTTTATAGCATCAATGACATGCTGTCGAGTCGATGGGCGTCAGTGCTAAGATGATCCAGCGCCTATGGATCATAATGGTGTCATGATATCGATATACAGAGAGATATATTTTGTCAATTATTTCAAACTGTGAAATTGGGACAGATTTTCAACTTGGGAACTAATCCGAGATGTGGTTAGAAGGGAGTATATGGGCCATTCCATCAAGTACGTAATCTTATTTTCAAAAATGTCAGACCCCCACCCCCACCCACTAAGGTTAGGTTCTAAAGACATTTTTAGTGCCATCAAAGTATTGTAACAAGAACCAAAGCAAAACTAAACAGAACATTATAATAACATTATAATAAAGTCATATTTTTGCTTGGGAGGGCCCTTAAAAGGCTGTTAGGAACCACGTATAGTAGGAGAACTATCAGGGATGCAATAAGGATAACTGTTAGTGCTATTACAAGGATTTTGAGAGTATTCATGAATCCCCTTTGAGAAGATAGAAAATGTTTACTTTATAGAATCTCCGTTTGAACAGAACATTTAAATGTCAAGGTGAAGAGGGCAGGTCACATCCATAGTTGAGGCAAAGGCCTTACATCTCAGAAGGTCCTTTCACTATGGGTCTGTTCAGTTGACTCAGCTACACCTACGACTTGTGATGTTTTTATTGTCTTGGAATCTATCTTCATGGAGCACAGTCCAATGTAGAACTCGAGTGAATCACGTACTTTAATTTCATGGACGATTGTGTGTGTGTGTGTGTGTGTGTGTGTGTGTGTGTGTGTGTGTGTGTGTGTGTGTGTGTGTGTGATTCCAATGTCATTTGTCAAAGTCAAGAAATGCTGATGTTGCATGCCTTTGTCGCCTATTTATCCTAATGTCACATGTCAAATTTAAGAAATGTCCATGTTGCCTGTCACTTTATCACCTGCACTGTCAGCAAGCGTTACGTTCAGGGGCCAGAGCGCATTGCAGGGCTGTACAAACTGCTCCTAATATCCATGATTTTCAACATAACTTGAATTTTGTTTGGGTGATAAAATAAAGAAGAACCTTTGAGGTCATCCTTGGGTGTACGACCCATGGGAATCGTACGAACTTCCCTCTGGGTCGTACAGACACCCTTGGACGCCGCCCACTGCTCTTCTTATAATAATATTTTTTCGCCTCATATTGCAGTTAAGAACCCCCTTGTCGTGTCTTTGAATTTGAGAAATGTCATCGTCATGATTTTGATTTTAGGGGTCTTCCCCCATCTTTCTAAGCACGATATCTTTTGGACTCACAAAGGCGTCTTAATGTACTGTGATGTACGGGTGTCCTGTCAGTTGGCACTTTGGGCCCTGCCTGCTAAATCAGGATAGATGGTACCCTGGCCTGGACACCTAGATAAGTCAATTCACCCAGATAAGACACTTTAACAGCCTGCACCCTCTCCACCCATTGAAGATAACATATTTCTACCATTTGACAAAACCCAGAGGTCAAGTCAAGAAATAGGACTTTTGAAATAATTTCTCTCTTAAAATATAAAAAAAATTATCATTGTCTAAACTTCTGTGCACACCGATTGTTTTTGATGAGTTCTCAAAGTTTCCCCGTCAGAGGGCACCCCGAACAGCCCACTGCCACACCTTGGGATTCCTCACAAATCATTGCTGCACACTTTGAACTCTGGGTTTTGGAGGTTACTAGTGCAGTCAATTCACATTGGAGTACACCCACGCGTAGTGATATCTCTAACTTCGGGGGCCGTTATTCACCCCTAGTTACTGCTTTCAGGACTGCACCTAGCCATGTTGCAGTTCCATGAAAACCTGAGGGGGCTCAAGGTTAATCTGAGGGGGTTCTATATAATTCAAAGGGGGCCAAGAAAATTTGAGGAGGTCCCAGGTGAATCTTAAGGGTTTCCAAGTGAATTTAAAGTGTAAAAACTGTGTGTCAATAAATTCAAAATGGGTTTCATATAATAGTTGTTCCCTAAATTGAAACATTTGAAGCCCCATGACCTAAACATTTCAAAATCTGCGGGAGTTCCACAAAGGCCTACATCCATTTGGAAGAACATATTGATAACATTACACGATAACCTACTGTTGTTTAGCAATTTTCCGTCTGGATGGAGGCACAGCAGTCACTATGAAAACTTTGGAATTACTAGTAAAACATTAATGGTCTTGCTTCTGCGGTTTAGTTTGCCGATGGTTGTAAGGGAAAAGATACATATCACTCTGATCTCTTCTAATAGATCTCTAGGATTCGGTCCCAATCAGGTATCGTGTCCTTTCCACAGAACTAGTGTATAACGGAAAGGAAACTTCTTTGGATCTGTGCACCAGGATTGCACCAGAGAACTGAATCAATCTTTAAAAAATCTGAGAGTTACATTATTCCCTAACATAAGTAAAACACGAGGTTTTAAGCTATATATGAGCCCATACATGATGTCTCAGCAAATAAATTTCCAATACTTCAGCACTCCTTTTTACAGGCTGTATGCCGGACACTGTTTTAGATGTCAGGACAAATTGACTTGTGGGAAGTATAATGGTAACATGGGCTACAAATAGAAACAGCGGTGTAGATGGGTGTACTCCCATAAAGAACATCTCAAAGTAGGTAAACTCTTGTTTAGTGGAGTGGCTCATAATGACTCAACGCCTACACAATGTATTTAATCATGAAGACCTTGTATTTGCCTTCTTAACCATTGTTATACATTGTTAAAAAATTGGGTACGGAAAATTTACATCTAGAGGCACAGGAAGTAAAGATCTATGGCTGAGTTTGAAAGAATAAGTCTTTCTTATTGTTACAAACATATTTTTTCTATGGCCTATTTCATCGTTTGGTTTCAATTTGAGAAATGAGTGTTATGTAAAGGCCATGATCCACGTTGCGATTTTGGGCCGATTTTGAACAGATTTTGAAAATCGGTTTGTTAAATAATCATTTTTCTTATACAACATACACTTTTCCAAAGAGTATAGAATAATACATATCAGAAAAATTGTATAAATTTTCATCAGGAAAATTGATTCCAAATATGTGAAAAATGTATGAGAAGAAAATCGGTTGGCCCAAAATCGCAATGTGGATCATGGCCTTAACTCTGGGTTCGATAACACAATAATTATTGTTGCTAGCAAGAAGTTCACAGCCTGTGGATGCATCAGGTGGGAGGGGGTGGCCTGCTTTGGAAATAAGACATATAAACCTAAAAGTATATTGCAATTGCAGTATAGAGTTTCATTGTCACTGACTGCCTCAGGTGTATTCCTATATACGTGTTTGTCGTTGATTGTGATTGTTTGACATTTACGGATGCTCTACATACGTGAGATATTGCTCGTTCTTTCGGATGCTGTTTAGACATTTATCCTTGTAAAATAACAATGACCCTACTTGGTCTAATCAAACGGTTTCCTTTGCAACAGATCTACTGCATCTCCTCTTTGTATCCAGAGAAGGGGATGAGTCTTTTACAGTTTACAGTATCCGAGTACCAGTTCAACGTAATTAATTCAACAGCTCGTGTCTACAGGGACGAAAGGAATAGAAATAAAATGAGTCAGCAAGGTCATACTACTAAAGGCCGTTTTCCACTACACAATGTTTGGCACCATATTTACGGAAATCCTGCCGATGTTGGAAGAAAGCGAAACATTGGCAGTCAGTCAGGATCATTTGGGTGCCTACAGAACATATGGAGATTGAATATACCTTCAAAGGCTCACGATCTTCGGCATCCTAAAAATTGTGAGCAAAATATCGAGAGGAAGTGTATTAAAACTAAAGGCCATATTCAACTATACAATGTTTGACACAATATTCATGGAAATCTGCCGATGTTTGACAAAACATCCAAAGATCGGAAGATATTCCTGATTCTTGGGGTATATGCAAAACATCGTGAGGTGTAATATACCAGAGAAAACTCATGATCTTTGACAACCAAAAAATCATGGACCAGAATCTAAATGCGGGCACCCACTGAGCGATGGAACTATAATGTTGGTCATTTAGGAGATCAGAACCAGTCCAAGAAATACCAGAACTGATAAAAAAAAAAGAGACCAGAAATGGTCTTTCCATTGGGCCAGGCAACCAGAAAAGGTCAATTGCTAGAAAAATACAGAGGCTATTTGACATTTGTCCTTAGCAATCTCTTATTCAATCAGAACCTTAGTTGCTTGGCTCAGTAAGTTCCCACCTGTGCAACACAGCCCCAATTGCCCCATGCATTTTTTCTGTAACAGAGAACTGTGAAAGACCTTTTTCATGCAGTGGAATATCCTTGTCTCCTACAGTCGGGGATACTGAAATATGCAAAAGTTATCTCTTTATATCCCAAATTACTGCTCAAAAATAATGATTTCCTAAATTTCATCAATTGACATATTTCCAGGTTTGCCAGCCAATCAAAATGCTACATTTTAGGTCAAAGTCGGGTTGGACATTATAGGTTTAGCTGATAGGCTTTAACATCTGTTTCTAAAGGGGAAAAAATGACAATAGTTAAAGCTGCAACTTACCAATTTGTCCTCCAAATTGCTTTAGTTATAATAATGAATTATACAGCAAAATGAATTTTGAAAAATTTCATAGCAAACTTGCTGTTGGTGTGAACTGGGATGGACTTGTCAATAGGACCACAATAAAAGCCTAAGAAAATAAACAATAATCGGTAATATATAGTTATCTGTAATGGATATATCTTAAGCACTGCAATCGCCAGGAAAGCTGAGCACAATCCATGATTGGGAGATTTGTCGTGGGTCGTGGACTCCCCTCAAAAGAGACCAACCACTCGTCTCTGATTGTAACGACTGTCAAGAATGAAACTTCTGTTAACAATTTGTAAATACCTGCCTGGCAAGAATATCAATTGGCCCAAGTATAAAGTTTTATGGGCGTACTCAACGTGACCAATTGTGTAAAAAAAAACATTTTTAATTTCAATTATAATCTATGTGTGTAATTTTCGTATCAAGAAACGCTTTCTTTTGATTCTCCTCTTTTCTATTTTCATGTCTAAATTGCATTATAAACAATAGCAAAATAATCCTTAACTTAATTGCCTTAACCAACATATCCTCGTTAAGTAGCTGAGATAAAGGGTGGCAATTCCTGACGTCTTACACATGAATCTCTAGGGGACGAGCCGCATGGTGCGGCAAATGTCAGTCTACTTTTAGGTCTTCCTCAGGGACAAATGTACAACTCAATTATGCATTGTCTTCACTTTGTGAACATGTTTCTATGATGTAAAGGACACTAATGAAAGGAACTGACGTACAGATTGAATGTGCTATTTACGCCCACTTGAATATCGATTATGCTAAAAATGTCATTGCACTCATGTGGCAAATAATGGTTTTTTGATTTTATATAGATAATATACTTTTTGTGTTGATAACTGAAAGTCTACAGAGGGTTATCTTAATGAAGGTAAATGTATACTACAATGTACTATGTAATCTACAATATAATACACAGGCCTGTACACGGGGGGCGGGGGTGCCAACCCCCACAAAATAAATTTTCCAGAAGGTTTCATCTTTCCTTTGAAAATTCAATGTAAAACCCTAATAAAATGAAAGGAAATGTTGAAAAGTTCCACTTGATGAGCCTCACAAACCCCTCTTTAGATTGAAATTATTGAAATTATGAGCAAAAAGTTCCAGCCTTGCCTACCCCCACGTGCAGCTGAACCTGTGTACGGGCCAGCCACACTAGGACTAGATGTATGTCGTAAAAGAGGGTGACAAGGGTCAAGTTCTGTCACTTAACATAGAGGTAAGCACACATCAATCATGTACTAGTTCTTCTACTAGACTTCTACTAGTTCCCACAGTCGTTCTTCGCTTCTTAGCCTTAAATAACAATCTTCATTCAGATCTACGGCAGTTGCTGCAGTCCAATGTGCAGCCAGAGAATCCAAAACATTATCGTTTAGTATTCTTTGGACATATATATATATATCATAAGTTTCTGATAGACGAACATTTGAGCATTTCTTCCACTGTTATAAGCCTAATTATATCCACAACAACTTAAGCTCCCTTAGTCACAGTAACATTCTGTTTAGGTAAGGTTAAGACCTGATGTAATCAGAACATCACAATAACATTCTGTTTAGGTGAAGTTGGGACCTCCCCTAGTCAGGAGGTTACAAGGGAGGGATAGCACCATATCAAATGTGGATATTCATTCTTATCTATTGATATATTATTAATACTATTTGAATACATAGCTCTCCTACACTTCTACAATTTGTCTAGCAGAGATAGCAAAATACTAAAGGTGCATGGCAGGAGCCAAGGCCCTGCTCATGCATAATGAATTAATTAGTAGGAATGCATGTACTTTGCAGTATAGGGAATAATGCCCTGTTTCCACCAACCGATTTTTCTATGAACGATTTCAAAAATACCCTAAAAATCATCCCGATTTTTAAATTGTGATAAATCTTTAAAGAAATCTGTCAGTGGAAACAAAAAATCGTTCCAAACGACAGATTTAACAGACGATTTCTTGCTTCATCGGCTGACGAATTTGTTTGATGGACATCAGACAAATTATTTGACATGTTAAATAATTTTGGACGATTTGGGCCTGTTGGACGATTTTCCAAATCTGGTATTCATCCTTTGGTGGAAACAGGATTCTTTGGACGATTCAGCAAATTACACATATATAATAAAATAAAATGAAAATCAGACAATAAATAAAAATTGTAGATGCTATCATAATAAATCAAACCATATTTGTTAAATAAAAACAATGTTTGATTAAATCGTTGGTAAAATCGCTGGTAAAATCGTTGATAAAATTGTCTGTCAAATGGTTTTATGGTCGTTAGGTGGAAACAGAAAATCGTCGAAAAAAAAAAGTTGTCGATATTTGTCTGTTGAAAGAATCGTGCCATTTTGTTCTAGTCTTTTTGGTGGAAACAGGGCATTAAAGATGACGTGTCATTGGATCATTCTCCTTGTAACCTAGAACCTATAAATATAACAAAAACAATCTTTTGACCATTCTCAAATGCCTGATTATGTATTTGAGATGAAAATGTATAATGATATAACTCCCTACGTGTTCTGATTACCGCTATGTTGATAAGCAATAATCATCACACTGTGTTATATATTGTTATATGCCTAAACGTGCAGGCCAAAACCGTTTCACTTTATAATGTCATCTACCTGTTCGGGAGATAATCAATTACCAAACAGTATGGTTTAAAGAATACAATGTATCACTATCATTATGTTGTTCCTAATACCCTTTAGTGATTACCCCCATAATGCGCATTATACATGTATGGAACTGTTATTACGAGCGCATTTTTATGAGGCTAGACATATAACATAATTTCTATGGTCGTTCTAATAGTTTCTAGTTGTTTCAGATCGCCACGACAAGTCTAAAAAGAAATCTCCCTACGTAGACATGCTCACATTGATCTGGGAAACATTAAATTCCTGCCGATTTTTGATGTGTAGCAGTACATATATACACG
This sequence comes from Lepidonotus clava, assembly GCA_936440205.1. Lineage (NCBI taxonomy): Eukaryota > Metazoa > Annelida > Polychaeta > Phyllodocida > Polynoidae > Lepidonotus > Lepidonotus clava. Next base: position 33,872,573 of record OW387144.1, on the reverse strand, counting down.
AATTTTGCACCGCACACATGCACACGCACGTGCACGTAATCAAAAGTAGCGTCCAAGAACGTAGTGGAGCGTACTCTTTTTTTTTTTTACAGTGACAACCGAGCCGAGGACAGGTCGTATCAATGCGGGTTCTGTACGAGTCTGAAATGTCCATCCATTCCAATATTTTTTAAATAAAGCGTTATCGTGACGAGATAGTTGTGTTCAATAAAAAAAAGAAAAATAAGAAAAATAATAAAGAAACAACAAGGAAAAAAAGGAAAAAAAGAGAAAACGGGCAAAAAACAAAAAAACCAAGGCATTTACCTAAGTTACAGTGGTAAGGAAAGTTTAGCAACTTCAACACATCTTGATATATGCCTACACATCCCTAAACGTACAGGCTTTTGGTAGGAGAACAGCTAAACAGTACCTAAAATCTGAACTGACACCATCTTAATACAGGATCATACTATGAAACGCATGATCCAATATTTTGCAATTATGTAATAATAACTGATATAGGACATACGTTACGTTTATTATAAGTGATGCTACGAGGTTGCAGGAGCGGATTGAAGGGTGGGTAGGGTTGCCCAGGGGTTCCTGAACCCCATTCCTTTCTTTTGGTGGGGACTTAAACTTGAAAGAGAAAACAAACGTCCAGTGCGTGTTTTGCACAACTTTTTAGTACTTAGCCTATGCATACGGACCTACCCTTTCAAAAATCCTAGATCCTCCCCTGGGATGCTTAACTTGTGTGTTTTTTTCCCAAACTCCTGAAAACCAGGAGAATGACTTATTTATCCTCCGTAATAATTTTGAGACTTCCGTATTTTCACTAGTAAAAACAGATAGGTCCGTTTCCGTTATTATGGTGACAAGATCCTTAATTTAACTAAGAACCAATCAAAACAATTCTAGTCAAAACCTCAACATAAAAAAAAGAAAAAAAGAAAAAAAAAGAAAGAAAAAACTTGGCGACAGTGGTATTAGGACCCTTGGACTTTAGCCCAAATGTGCTTATGCATTTAATGGAACCATTACGTACGTAAGCACATTTGGGCTAAAGTACGCATTAGATTTATACAGGAACGTAGGTGACCTTCCATTTATTAAGTACGTATAGATCAAGGGGGTGGGGGGCTCTGAAACGTTTTTGTAAAAAAAGAACCTGTGTACGTCCCTTTATAAATCTGTGAGTACAAACTTAATGGAAGGTTCCTGTGCCCAAAAAGTTATTAGACACCCCTTCCCTCCTTGATGCATACGTACTTTAGGGGCCTTCCATTTAGTACATATGCACATTTTCAAAAATCTCAACCCCCCCCCCCTTTCCCAAGAGCAAAACTACCCATTAGATTTGTACTAGAAAGTAGACCTCAGACTTCCCCCCCCCCCTTGATGCTTACATACTTAATGGAAGTTCCCTTATGAAATTAACACATTCAATAATAATAAAAAAAATAACCCCAAAAAAACCAACAACATAAAAACAATCCAGTGACTTGTATGAGTTCTCACCTGTGGTGTGTCTGTGGAGGTTCGCGTGGAGCGGTGAGGTGGTGGTGGGGAGGGTCCTGCCGGGAGGAGGTGGTCTGTGACAGTGAGCCTGGCGGTCGGCCGTCCCCTCCTCATCATACACCTACCGCCCACCTACCTCCACCCAGGCCGCCACGCCCACCTCACTACACTGTACCTACCGTAAACATCCTAACTAAAGCACCACCAAACAAGAATAGGACGTTATTAAAACGTTCTGCTTAGTTCTACTTTGGTTCTTGTTATTTTATTTTGATGGCACCCAAAAACCTTGTTGCAACCTAATTTTGCAACGTCACAGTGTATCATTATTGTGACATTCTTGTTATTTTCTTTCACGTTATAATTTTTTTTTAGATACTTTATTTTCCTGAGAGAATTACAATTAGGCCAAAGGCCTGTTTTCGTTGCTTCTCAGCTCATCATAATAATATACATTAGTTTGAGCAATTGTATGGAACAGGTATTTTACATCCAACAATATATTGTATAAAGCAAATACATAGTCATTATTCAGAATACAAACAAGAAACCCCAATATCATAAATGTTAAAGTAAAACTAAAAAATAATATGCAAAACCCATTAACAATTTTTTGCAGTAATTTAAAGCACATTAGTAGTTGGTAGGTTCTCAGTAGTATATTTAACTAAGAGTATATGAATAAGATTTGGAGGTAGCATCATCCAGCAAAAGGGACATACCTTCAATCACAGAATATTTGTAACAGGATAACAGTAACAAGCCCTGAATTAAGTTACAATATACTGTCAAAGAGTAACTTAGGAAATAGGACGCATCATAATGCCTTTCATTCTCAATTTAAATTTAGAGGGATTGTCTTCATTTCTTATATCCACATCGAGAGAGTTCCATAATTTGGCACCTTGGAACAACACGCTCCTTTCAAATGATAGGTTATTTGCTTTATGTTCAATAAAGACTGTTCCATCATGCAACCTGGTTTCACATCTTGTTATTGCCAAATATTTGTGGGATATTTAGTTTTCTTTTGTAACACAAGTTGGCAAGATGATTTTTTCTCCTATCAGTCAGAAAGGGAACATTGCATTCGTTATGCATTTCCCATACATTACATCTAGTATCTCGTTTCAGAATTAAACGCAATGCTCTGTTCTGTAGCTTTTGGAGTTTCTGACATGTTTTGGCACTGATTTTCATTAGGAGAACATCACCATAATCAAAATATGGAAGGATCTTGCTTTTATAAATATTTAGAGCCTGCTTATAGTTTAGTATTGGCCTAATTTTTAGTAGAAGATATAGTTTGTGTGAAACAAGCTTATAACTTTCAGATGTATGATGTTCAAAATTTAGTTTGTTATCAAGTTTTACTCCCAAATAATTGTAGTTGTTTACATACTGAATTAGGGTGCCATTGAGTTCAACTACAAAGTGATTAGACCGCTTGAGCATATTTTTGGTGCCAAAAAGCATCATTTTGGTTTTAGATAGATTTATAGTCAGTTGATTATGGTTACACCAGGTATGTAGACATTTCAAATCATACAGTACAGCAGCATGAGCTGTTGCCTCACATTTGTTGGAGGTGTAGATGACAGTGTCATCGGCATATAATATCACACGTGAGACTTGTATTTTAGTATATAAGTCATTAATATATAACAAAAAGAGCATGGGTCCTAAAATGGACCCCGGTGGTACCCCGCATCTGATGTCCAATGTTGTTGAGGTAACACCATTAGCTAGACATTTTTGTTTCCTATTAGTGATATAATTTGAGAGCCATTTGATTAAGTCTATATGGAAGCCAAATTTTGATAATTCTATACAACTGTTTTTTGTGATAAATTGCTTCATGTTAGTCATTAATTCAAATTGATGGAGTTCCTTATAGGTAGTGCTAGATTTGTCCAGGTAGTTTATATTAAAATCCCCCATTAGGAATATATCATGATTACCATCAATAGCAATATCGTTGGTCATATCTATTAAGCCTTCCTGGATGAGTCGTAGGCTGCCATTAGGTGGTCTATAGACCACACCCAAGGCAATATTACGAGAATTTACCATTGTTATATATATCCAAAATATTACTAAATTGGTATTACAGGTGTTAAATTTCTCGTATTTGTGAACAGATGCAATGATGTCATTCTTAATGTAAGCTCCCACGCCACCTCCTCTTTTGATGTTGATACCATCTTCTGACCATGACCGGTCCTGTCTTAATAAATAGTAGCCAGGTACAGCTAATAAATGGTTTGGGAAGTCAGCTGTTAGCCATGACTCACTAAAAGTGAAGATGCCCATACCCAATTCCTCAATATAAATTGCCGCCTGATCATATTTGTTTTTAATACTTTGTAAATCTAAGTGAGAGATATGAAAACCTCTATTTCTGGATGGTGATAGAATGACATTATTATAACATTCTTTATTAGTAAAGTCTCGACTTCACTAACATATAATATTATTATAGACTTCTTTGTTAGTAAGTCACAACTTTATCTAAAATAATGTAATTATTACATGAAAATTGGGCAGGTTACAGACCAAGAAGTACAGAATGTGCGTGTTACGTCGCTGCTTGCCTGCGGCATGCATACCCAACTGTCTGGTATTTTGCTTGCAGCAGGTGCTTTAATCAGCATCGCAAGTAAAACTAAGCACTGCAACGTGGAATATAAGTACTGGCTTACAGTGCTACTTGTGTTGGCCCAACAAAAGTAGCACTGCAAATAAATTTATATGGGTTTTCTGTGGAATGCTTTTGGTTGGGGATACCAACATGTTGGTATATCTTTAAAAACTGAGGAAGGGGGCCCAGGTGGGACCCTCCCCTCAAGGGCCCCAATTAGGACAGGGGAGGGTGTGTGTGTGACGATCTCATGCAGTGAAATAACAGGAATAAAATTAGCCTCAGCTCTAGACGAGGGCAAGCTGTCTCTTAAAACAAACCAGATAATGATACTATTCAGTGGCAGAGTTATTACGTATACAGACCTGTCTTTCGTTCATGATGAATATTAGGGTAAAGCATTAGTGCAAATGTTTATAATGGATTTAAAATGCCTTATTAGTGATATAATTGGAAATTTATCATTATATTCTTCCTTCCTTGTTCTCTATTAAGAGCATTAGAGTAGAGGATAATAGAATGAAATCAGACCTTTAGAGTAGCATCCATAATACTGTAAATGGTTTGATACTCAATTCAAGTATACAGAATCAGGCTTTTTAGTTTTCTAGTATAACCTAACCTGATGTTTTTACAGGTTCACCATGCCAGGCAATCCTGTCTAGAAAGCAATGCTGTGTGTGCAGTGCTGTCACATAACGGGTCTCATTGTTGGGAGAGTTGGCATTCATACTTTAAAAAAAAGTAACTTTGACAGTTATATACTGTAAACCTCAACGGTATAATAATGTATCTTATTTTACAGCTATCTACCATAATATCATTGCAATCAATAGTATATAACTGTATTTGTTACTGAAATTACCCTCACAGTAATAAACCATAATTATATCAATTGTATACTGGTATGGAAAAGAAAAAATGGACACTTTGGGATTAGAACCCACATTCTCCACATACAAGGTAGAAGCCTAACCAACTGAGCTAACTTGGACTGCCTGCAGCGCACACTGCCATAGTCAGCACCAATGAGTAGGATCAGTACTACTATACAGGTGTTCAACATTTGACAGACATTAGGTCAGTAGTCTCATACACCTACTTATTCAGTTAAGGACCAGAGCTGGGCTCTGTCTCCCTACAGGTCTCCATAGCTCAGTGGTAGAGCACAGGCTTCATATGTGAGAAGTCCCGGGTTCAAGGCTTGGCTAGTAAAGTTATTCAATTACTAATATACAGTAGTGGTACTATCAGTAGTAGTGGTTTGCAACATGCCCTCCATATTATTGGCCATGATTAGTGAAATAGTTTTTTCATACACTTAGGAATTTGAAACTTTGTGATTAAAAATGTTAGAGTTTTAAGTTTTTGTAGCGTCATTAAGATAACCACTTCATTGGCCTACATTTTTTGGTATGGCCAACCAACCAGAACACCCCTAAAATATTTTTAAAATGTAGGATTCAGTAGGATTAACATGTAGACACCTTTTTAGTACAAGAACTCAGCTATAGCCCTGTAGGTTTTACCTCCAAGAATCAAACAACCCATGCAAGGCTAAACCAAGAAGAAGGGACTTACTTGGTTATTGGCTAAATTATCCTGTAGTGTGATTCCAGGAAAAATAAAACCTTCAATGCTGATAACATTACATCCAGTGTAAACTGTATAGCATAGTACCATAGCAATGTTTTACCATAAAAGCGACGTTTTCTTTCTTTCTTTTTTTTTCTTTTTACACATTACAGTATTATTGTTAAATCTAAACGGTTTTCATCCATAAGAATGAAATGGTACTGTACCTTTTATGGTAAATTATTGATAACTTAAACGGTGTTCACCCGTATAAGGTCACACAGAATTAGGGTCAGCCCGTTAAATTTACGGTATAAGTTTGATAACATAGTTGCCAGTAGTTTACCATAATTTTGACATGTTTTTTTTAACAGTGCACAGTGAGACCCGTCCTTGTTGAACAGTGAGTGAATCCAACTTTCCTAACAAAAGCGAGGGTTGGTATACCCTTTTTTCAAATTTGCCAGCAGGACATTTTGTGATCATTATTTCAATATTCTGGTTTTTACCAGATCTAAGGTGTATCCTTCAGCTTATAAAATATACAGGAGGCAAGTTCAATACTTCAATATTTTCTTTTCCCCCTTTTATTATACAGTGGTTATATTGAGTAAGATATGTATAGACAAATTAATTGACAAAAAGGAAATAAAAATAAATAGATAAACAGATTGGCATTTAATGATAATAAACATATTAGCATTTCTCCTGCTCCGTCAATTCTAGATATGTAACATACCGGTAATGCTACTTCCTAAAGCTTTGACTAAGCAACCACAGATTAATACACACTATAGATATGATTAGTACATTTAGCAAGATTATTGGCACTACGCACATCGTTGTTAACTATGATACCTACAGCGTTAATTGAGATACACTGAGGCTATAATGAGTAAGGTGATATAACCCCATGGTGCTATCCCATACCTGTTTTAGGTTTGGTAATTTTTTATTTGTTTTACCTGTGCTAAAGAAGGTTCAGAATAGCCGAGCGTCCACCTTGTATCACTTTGTGACATATCATTATGACATAAAGTAGGCAGGGCAACAGTTTAAAGTATATTATCATCATGATACAAAAATATAGAGGAAAATGAGGATAATGGGCATGAATTCAGAGTCATGGTCAATGAGGAATTATTCCTAAAGCATCACAAAGCACAAAGAGACAATCGATGTTTCCTCTGGCAATTACCCTTAATAGACTCTCTAACCCATTTCTTTAAAAGAGTATGGTCTAGAACCCTGTATATTAAACCTTGCTATTACATAATATATACTGCAATTCTTTTCGCGGACATTACACCAATATTGTAGCATCATTTTGACTCGTCAGGATATGTATGGAAACATACTGGAGGGTATTTTCTTGAGATACAAAGAAAAGTTGAAGAAGTTTCTTAAACATTTCTTGAAAATTTGTATTATAATGTAACCCAGGTATTATGTTATACGTAAACTTTCTAAAACGGCGGTCAAACTTATTTAAATGGAGATCTAAACGAGATTTAATGGGATTGCATCGAACATTTCCATACCAGACATGTTACAATAAGATAAATATATAAGAGAACCGAGCAATATAATAGTGATAAAATATGTCATTTTATGAGGACAAATTCTGAAAATCTTGTAGAACAAAATGTCTAACGTCAAGGGGAAAAACATGGGACATTGATAGAAAAATCTCGGACATGTCATGCTGTTTGGGGGATACAATAAACAAATTTGCCTACTCAGCATTTGTGACTGAATGCACTAATGCCCTGACTCAGAGAAAGGAAGGGCTCGCTCCTGTGAAGATTAGGTGGCAATTGGACCTCATGTTGAGTCGGTAATCCCGATAGACAGACTGAACGCTGGTGTTCAATCCAAAAGCTGCACAGAAAAACTCAAAGAATGTAGGCTCCGCTCCTCTAGAATGATTTGTATGGATAAACCTACTTGCCACATCACCTCTACATAATTGAAAGGAAAAAGCTGCTGTGAAAGAATGAGACAATCGAGACAATTAACTGCCGCCAATTTAGTTTGCTGTTTCTATCTTAACCCCTTCCACCCCATAAGGCCATATTTGGCCACCACATGGCTGTTACCCATAAATTGGGACCTCATTTTATGGTTATTTTCTAATTGCAAAATGAGTATTTAACCTACAGTCAAAAGGTAAATATCAAAATATTCCCGATGCTCTAAGGAATCTTCAGCTTTTTATATCATCCTTCAAAGATAATTAGGTCTTTTAGAACACATATTTAAGTACAGGACATCATGCCCAATTCTCCCTACCACGGATAGCTGATTTACAGTATTTTAAGCACCTGCAGGTTAATTTTGACTGTTTTTGTCGACCAAATCCCTGGAAAAACTATAGAAAATAGACAAATAAGTTTCATATATTCATCTACAATCAATAGATGTTCAAACAACTCAGGAAATATAAATGTATTTGGATACTAAATTAAAAAATAATGATGGCTAGTTTTTCCGAATGTTAATCTATACACAAAATGATACAATTTATGAAAATGTCTATACTTAAGCCATGAGTTTTGTCGACATATTTCCCAGCATGCATCCTGTTTGATGCTTACCTGCAGGTAAAACTCACAAATCTGGCTATCCGTGGTTGGGAGAATTGAGGGCAAATATGGCAAAACCTTGAAATAACCCTCTCAATTGCAATAATTAAGGAATTATTTGGAAAAAACATATTTCTTATGGAATTTTATGTGACAACTTGACTTATGTGAAAATTTTCGGAGAATTCAATGGCATTTACAGAAATAACCAAATTTTCATGAATGAGGCATTATGGGAAATTTGCATTGGAATGTTTTTTTCCAGGAAATTCTACAGTTAAGAAAGGTTGTTAGGTTACCATGGTTACAGAAAAAAGAATATTAAGGGTCAATGGAACATTTTTCATGGATAATGTAGAAAATATCTTTGTTTGCCTAATACTTCAAACAGGTAGAAAAACTACCTTCTGAATCAAAAGTTATTACATTTCTATCATTTTCTATAATTAGATTTGCCTTCTTTTCCTTACCAAATATGGTGAAGTTCAAGTTGCTGTAACATGGAAAGTAATATGATAATCAGGACTGGGGTGTTTCTATTAAACAAGAGGTAGGGCACTTGATACAACCATATCTTAGCTTCTAAAAGGAATATTTTAAAATGGTTTGCAGCATTTGAAAGCTTACTTTCTCTTGTCTGCAGATATTTTCTACCCAATATTCTCAGGAATAGAGGGTTGAAGGGGTTAAGTGTCTACGTGTCTGTTTTCTTAAAACAATTGCTTATAAATATCTGCCTGTTGATTTAGGAATCATTCTTGGTCCCAATATTATAGTAAAGAAAGCCAATGTGATCAAAATATCCCAGCAGCCTGTTGCAGAACAACCGACCATAGTTAAGTAGATGTAAACATAATACCATATATGTATACACACACACCTTATATGTCTCTATGCTGTTAATAAGCTGTAATAGTTACAGTATATAGTCCTACAGTGCCCCTTCATGTATTGAATCTAGGAATTTGAATGGATTTTCATAACAATGGATTTTCATAACAACAATAACTTTAATATAACTTCAAGATCGTTTTCCTAACAGCAATAGGTTTTGTAACAACAACACTTTTATATCTCTGATTCTAATGGATGAAATTAAATTCTGTAAATTGATATATGAAGGGGAAAAAATAGAAAGAAATCTGTAAAAGTTACAACTCATTGAGCTCATTCTAAATATATTCTTTTGATTGTCAAAATGATTGCTGTTATGATAAAAAGTAACAGCAAAAAGGTTTCCTTGTTAAAATGATTTTTGTTGTTACGAAATTCATTGTGCAACGGGCCACTGCACATGCCCCTAAATCTGCGCCTGATTAATGGACTCAATTCAATCCAGTAGATAGGAAGTTATAGAAGGTTCAAAACAAAGATATCGAAACAAAGATGTCTTTGTCACGCACATATGCTTAAAGTGTTCTTAAAGTTTTCGTTGTTAGTTACCATAGGTCACTGTGCAGCGGCCCAAAGGGCTTGTTTCATTATAAGGGAATTGATGTTGTGGGAAAGAGATTTTGTTGGAGCTATTGGGTTGATTTGCGGTCACTTGAGGAGGCGAAGTTTTTGGGTCACTTGAGGAGGTTTTTTTTTCCCTTTAAAGTGTGTCGTAAGGGAAATCTCTGTTAAAGCATCCAATGCCCAATAAGTGTATGATAGTTTAGGTTATTGGTTTAGTAGTATGAAAGGTCTTATGTAATCTACAGAGATTTTGTTGGAGATTTTTGGGTTGATTTACGAAGTTTTTGGGTCACTTCAAGTATTTCATAAAAAATCTTTGAAATAATCTTTGTTGTACAATTTTCTTAGAACACAAAGAAATATTTAAGAATTTTCTTAGCTATTTTCTTAAAAATGATATTGTAGAACTTCCACTGATAACATGATAAATTCTTTGTTAGTTTTTCTTGTGGTATTCTAAGCCTTGGATTTTCCTTTCTTTTTATTATGGAATCTCAGCAACCCTCCCTCTGTGTCATTAAATGGATACCAAATAACAACTTAGATCAAACAAAATATAGATTAGGGGGACCTGAAATAAAATGTGACTAAGTTGAGAAGTCTAACAATGATTTGCTTATGAAGGGCTTGTTTCATTATAAGGGAAAGTTGATGTTGTGGGAAAGAGATTTTGTTGGAGCTACTGGGTTGATTTGCGGTCACTTGAGGAAAAAATCTGAGACACGCTTCCCTCCATACAAATGTTATTGACAGGCATTCCAAATGTTGTAATGATATCTTTATTAGTAACTGAGATATCCGTGTTCATAAAATAAAAGTGAAAAAACAGTTTTTTGCCCTTTTTTTCTCTAATAGAGTTATAACAAAATACTATGTATAAAAAGATAGGGAAAAATATGATTATTTTTTTGATGTACTATACATAATTATACCATAGATAGTAAGAGAGCCATTTGAATTGCTGTAAATGGCGCCCTGAGAGGTGTTGTCTATCCTTAAGATCAGTTTGAACAAAAACGTGCATTTGCTCTTTTTTTGACATAGGCCCCTGGACTACATGGCCTAGTGTCCTTACATGGTGATGGTGGTTCAGTGAGGCCTGTTGGGTGGTTGGGTTGATGACTGATCTTTAGAGAGGCTCCGTAGCCAGCTCTAAAATCCAAGGGGTTCCAAGTAGGACTAAGAGGGTTGCTGGTAAATCAAAGGGGGCTCAAACAACGATTTCTAAAAAATTCTCCACAATCCTCTTATATTTTGGAAAATCTAAGGGGTTCCAGACACCCAAGAACCCCTCTGGCTACGACACTGATTAATGGGTGATGGTTGAATATATATATATATATATATATATATATATATATATGATCCAATAAACAGACAATGATACATGTACATGTAATTACATGTCTACACTATGCTTGGGTTTCCCTTGGAGCAACAAGAAAAACATGGGAATATTTCATTGACTCTTTACCTTTATATCCTAATAGGAATTACAATAGCGGTTGAAATTACAATAGACAAATTACAGAGAGGAATGCTCGGCTTCCGACTCCCACCTGATTACCAATTCCTACTGTAGAAGTTGTACAGGACGAATTAAGAATTCAAAGGGGACTTTAATGCCATCCAATACAGTATACATTATGTAGAGGTTTCCTCTCTGCCAAAGGACACTGACCTTTACCTTCCATGCAGGATCCAGAGGAGACGGAGAAGTCTTTTGATAGACTTTCAAACCATTGAGCAATATAATCAAAGCATACCTTGCACATTTTGCAGGATGATTATTTTCCCATGAAATTCTTAGAGCATGACGTTTGCATGAAGAATTAATTATGGTAAAGAAATCTTAAGGACAATTGCGCCATTTTCCAGATGCCCCAACATTGAAAGTTCTTTGATCTTTTTCAAATGTCACAGAAATACTCAGTAACACATGGTGAAAGATAACTTATTAAAGAGAAATTTGCATTTTTGGTTTCCACCTGGGCATAACTTTTACCCTGTGGAGTTTGAAAACAATCTCAACACTACTTCTATAATGGCGTGATTGTCTTAAAGAATATTCCAAGTGTAGACTGGATTATGTGAAATGTTTGGTCTATTTCGTGTGTTTTTAAGGGAAATCTCCAAATTTGTGACGTCACAAGTACACCAATTGGGAATCCCCAGCTTTTAATCAAAGGGAATCCCCCACTCTCAAAAGTTTATGGAAAGGAATTTGAACTTTAGCTTCAAATACTCATAAAAGCCCCCATATGGCCTTTAACTAATTGTATTCTTTATTGTTCACAATTTATCCAATCACCTGGAATTCCCAAATTATTTTTGAAGGGAATTCCCATTATTATGACGTAGCAATGATAGTTTTGGAAGCCCAGAAATAAGGGACTTCCCAAACTAAGTTTCTGTTCCTGAATTACCTTGTGTGTGTGTCCAGTCAGTTCAGTGTCCAGGTGAGCAGTGGTCAGTCTGAGTGGAGGCCTCCCTAGGCTAGCCTCTCCCACTGGGGCAGCACCAGTCTATCCACATGAGACCTCTGGTAGTGAGTGATGACACTGCTCTAACTGAATTGATACTTAGATACGAGTGGGCTCTTATCTACCCATAAAGTATAGCTGAAGTTGAACACTCAAACATTGGTAGCTTGTAAATTTATGAGCAATGGACCCTAAGTTAAGCCGCATTCACACTAGGTCACAAACTTTGCTGCATGCAATCTGGGAACATCGGAAATGCTACATTATTGCAGCCCTGATTGGAGAGGTTCCAAAAATTACAAGAGACAAAATATCCAATACACAGGATTTGTTTTGTCTCTTCCACGCTACTTCCTTGTTTCCTCCCCAGCCAAGGATGTGATGTTATTATAACGTTGCAGCAACGTTCTGGTTGGTTCTGAATTTGGTTCTTCTTATGTTCTTTTGATGACTCCCAATTACGTTGCTGCAACATACTGCCATGACGTTGCACTGTGACATCATTACAACATTCTGGTTATGTTCTTTAACCCAAACAGAATGTTCTTATAATGTTCTGTTGAACTAAAGTAGGTTAATTATCCGTTAATGTCAGGTATACTTAATTAGTTGTTTTGCCTTATGGATAATAGCTAGCTCCTATTGCAGTCTCCGCCTCATTCAACTGCTGTTGTCCAATACATAATAATAGTTCTGTATTATGTAAGACATTATACTCGCATGAAAGGATGTTCTTTATTTATTCCTGTGTATTGTAGTTCCATGACAAGATCTCAATTGACAATGAACAGCTCCAAGGATGGAATCCCCTCAATCACACTCAGTCAACGCTCCTGCCAACTAAACAGTCTATCAGCTTCTATTCCAATTCCAGGACTCAGCTTCTAGAACACAACCTTTCCAGGATGGTTACTCACAACAACGTTCAGCTAACTCTGACTGAGCACAGGCGATGTACGCCCCTTTAGTGTGGTGATAGTATACACGTCATACCTAGACTCTTCCCTTACTCCTAGACACTTTGACAAGGAGTTATAGCTAAGGCGTGCGCTGGTGTAAACACTACGCTAAGCTAACACAGCATGGACTGACCATCCGCGTCAGTACACTGTTTTGGTTACTTCCTAACCTCACCAAAAAATAATGTTATAATAACATTCTGATTTGGTGAGGTTTCAACCTCACCATCAATAACATAATGGTTACGTGCATGCCATCTTAGTAAATAACAAACTAACTAAAAAGGTATGGTTGCAGAACATTTCTGTTATGTCGCAAGCTGGCTGGGTCATGCTTGCAACAAAATTCATGCTCATGCGATCATTTTAAAGTAGCAAGGAGACATTTGTCTCATCCATGAGACAGGAAACATCGCAGCAAAAATCACATAGTGCAAATAGGCTTTAAGATTCTGGTTGAATGAGCCATTGCTATAGCGACTAATATCAAACATAGTCAGATACTTTTCAGGGAATTGACCAATCGACCATTTTCTGATAGATAATAAGCCCATTCATTTAATTCAACATTAAAATTTACCATGAAACATTATTGTAATTGGCTTATTCTCCAAAGAGAGTTGCATAATGCAGAATAACCATTACAATTTAGTCAACAGATTGCTCCTTGAGCTTTTACAATGCAGCCTCATATAATAGCCCTTTTTCTGTGGGAATCAATGCTTAAACCTGTCACCCCAACGTATTATGTACATGTATGTATGTATGTATGTATGTATGTAAGTATGTAAGTATGTATACATACATATATACATATATACATACATACATACATACAATACATACATACATACATACATGTATGTATGTATGTATGTATGTATGTATGTATGTATGTATGTATGTATGTATGTATGCATGTGTATATGTATGTTCATTCCTTCTGTTCTTATATTGACGGGTAGGCAAGGCTGCCATTATACTTGTATAATTCATTATATTGCCTATAAGCGGCTCGGTAGTGAAACAGAAGGTGGGTTTGGGCAATATCCGATAACTAATATGTATTGCACCAAACCGCTCAAACCAACAAAGTTACACTAAATTTTACGGGTCGAAATTATATTAATTTGCATGCCTTACTACATATTTATATTAGAAGAATATTTTTGGCATAGACAAACATCCGACAGTCCTATAGCCTAGCTCCTAAATCTTTTTTACATAAAGTGCTGGCGCTGGATTCATATACATGGACTTCTTCTTTTTGGAAAAAAAATTGTTTTATATATGTCCCAGGCCCTTACAGCTGCTTTTACCAGCTGGCTAAACATTTTATAATTTTGACCGACTGGTCGTGAAACGTTCAAGCTGGTCAACTTTATACCAAATTTATACGCCGTATGCGGGTCTAAAAATAGCGCATCGTGCGGCGAAAATTCTCGGACATCGCGAACGGAGGTTGGGTGGACGTTTAACATAGGATCCTATGGGAGAAAACAGGTTATTTCACTGTAACTTTTTAAATCTAGGTCCAATCTTCATACGGTAAGTGAGAAAAAGTTTCTAATTAATTTCAGGAATGCGATACAAGCCTTCAAATTTTCCCTATCCCTCCAGTTTTCCCGGGATCGGGAAAATCCTGTGTTTCCCCATAGGCCCCAATGCTAAGTAACCAACATACAGAGCCCACAATTTCTCCGCGCAATGGCGGAAATGCCGAGGATACCGCTAACCCGTTTACTCCGTATACAAACGGATAAGTAAGTTGGGAAAAGTAAGTTGGGAATTTGTAGCTGGCTGTAATATCGTTAGCACATTAAAATGACTATAATTAAAATAATCATGGCATTCTTTATGGTTGAACAAAATGGATATCTAGGAATAGGTATATGAGACCAAAAAAATATATACTTAGGCCTATTTTTTTTTAAGTTGGTTTGATAAAAGGCCTAATTCTAAAAGTTGCTATCGATTAGGGGGCCTAGACACATATAAATATGGCCAAAAGTTGTATAATTATTTCCCCAAGGTTTCCCTGTGTTTTGTCTACAAAATTATAAAATTATTACCTGCTGGTACTTCTTACATTAGCTATCCGTGGTAATACACTCAGTGTCACTGCAGGAGGGAGCAATGGTGGACCTGGAGAAGTGGCGGGAAAATATGTGCGAGCGACCTCTGGCGAGAAAACCCGTTTTTGCGTTGTAGGGCGCCATCTTGAGGTTATTTCTGAACTAATCTAATGTGCACTTTATCCTTCGACACCTTTGCCGTAAGTATAAGTAGATTTACACTGATTTTATCTGCCGTACATTGAAATAGAACCTTTATTCTCACTTAGAAATGTCATCTATCTCAATTTTGTCATGATTTATATGCTAAAAAAGAAAATGTCGAACGGCAAGGCGCGCAAAATTCCAGTTGTCTCACCACCAATCAAAATATGACTCTATTATCGCCCACTGAACGTGATGAACGAATTCTGGTCGATCTATCTTGTTGATAACTTCTACTTATCAAGTCATATGTCTTGTCCGACAGGCCATGCCATTTGTCACGTCTAGTAAATGAAAAGTGGCAAATCAGGGCTTCCTGTCACCTGCTCCTGTCCCCTGCCCCTGTCCTGTGACTTGCTCCTGTTCCCCATCTGTCCCCTGCCCCTTTCCTGTCCCCTTCGTCCCCTGCCCCTGTCCTGTCCCCTGACCCTGTTCCCCCCGCCCCTGTCCTGTCCCCTGCCCCTTTTGCTGTCCCCTTCGTCCCCTGCCCCTGTCCTGTCCCCTGACCCTGTTCCCCCCTGCCCCTGTCCTGTCCCCTGCCCCTGTTCCTCTCCTGCCCCCTGTCCCTGTCCTCCTGTCTACTTCTCCAGGTCCCCTTTTGTTCTTTTCCCGGGCTGCTCCCCTTCTCTCCCCTGTCCTTGTCCTCTAACCCTATCCTCTGCCCCAGGTCCCAAACTGTTCCCTGCTCTTGCTCCCCTCCTCCTGTCCCCTCCTGAGTCCTGTCCCTGTCCTCTTGTCCCCTGTCCCTGTTCCTCTCCTGCCCCCTGCCCCTGTCCTCCTGTCCTCTGCCCCAGTTCCCCTTCCAGGGGTGTGCAAACCCTCACAAATTCGCACAAATGTGCGAATTTTGTTCCAGAATGTGCGAATTTTGCCTCCAAATTTATATAGGGAAGTGAAAATGCTATACAAATATGTGCGAATTTGTGACCAAGATGTGTGAATTTAACAGCTAGGTTTGCGAAAATATTTCAGTGTCTGCACACCCCTGCCTTCTGTTCCCTGCCCCTGCTCCCCTTCCCTCCCCTGCCCCTGTCCTCTGCCCGGGTCCTCTGCCCCAGGTCCCCTTCTGTCCCCTGCCCCTGTTCCCCTCCTGTCCCCTGCCCCTGTTCCCCTCCTGTCCCCTGCTCCTGTTCCCCTCCTGTCCCCTGCCCCTGCCCTGTCCCCTGCTTTCCGGTCCTCTTGTCCCCTGCCCTGTTCCCCTACTGTCCCCTGCCCCTGTCCTCCTGTCCCCTACCCCTGTTCCCAGACCTGTCAACTTTTGAGAATTGAAATTTGGGAGATTTGTCGGGTAACTGAGAAATGACTAGGGACGGCATCGCCGTCCCAGGGGAGGGTGTGGGAGGGTGTGGGAGGGTGTGGGAGGGTGTGGGAGGGTGTGGGAGGGGTAGCCCCTCTCACTGGGGGGGTATGGAGGGCCACCCCCAGAAAACTTTTGAAAAAATGACCTCTCAATCGTGCAATCTAAGGTATTTTGATGTATTTTAGTGACCTTAAAAGATTATATCTTTTCCTAATATTTACACATGTGTATTCTACCAGGGCAAGTGGTCCCTCCCATTTTGGGGGTATGGGGGGCTGCCCGCAGGAAAATTTTGAAGAGATAACTTCTCAATCATGCAATCTAAGACATTTTGAGGTACTTTAGTGACTTTAAAGGATTAAATATTTCCTGATATTTACACATATGTATTCATTCAGGGAAGTGGTCCCTCCCATTAAGGGGGTATGGGGGGCTACCCCCAGGAAATTAAAAAAAAAGATAACCTCTCAATCATGCAATCTAAGGCATTTTGATGTATTTTAGTGACCTTATAGGATAATATTTGTTCCTAATACTTATATATGTGTATTCTTCCAGAGAAGTGGCCCCTCCTCTTTTGGGGGTATGGGGGGGGGGCTACCTCCATGAAAATTTTGAAAAGATAACCCCTCAATTGTGCAATCTAAGGCATTTTGAGGTATTTTAGTGACCAATTATACTTTTCCTGATATTAACACATATTTATAATTCCAGGAAGGTGGTCCCTCCCATGGGGGGGGGGGGGGGGGGCGTATTTTGAAAGAAATAAACTCCTTCATGCAATATTAGGCTTTCTGAAATTGGAGAGTAGTATATGTAGACTTAATATTTGGGCGGTGAAGCCATGCATGGGGAGGGTATGGGAGGGGTAACCCCTCCCATAGGGGGGTATGGGGGGCCATCCCCAGAAAAAAAATGAAAATGTAACCTCTCATTCATGCAATCTGAAGCATTCTGAGGCACATAGATGTCTATGTGACCTTCACAGATTATTTTTTTACCTAATATTTTCATTCTTTCAGGGAATGAGAGGGGATGTGAGAGTGTATTGGAAAGGGAGGGTATGCGAGGGGTACCCCTCCCAAAGGGGGGAGGGGGGCCACCCCCAGAAAAAAAAAGAAAATTTAACCTCTCATTTATGAAATCTGAAGCATTCTGAGGGTAAGGAAGGGGTTCCCAGCAGGGGAAACACAGGGCCCGGAGATTCCCAGGAGGGGAAACAGAGCCAAGATGTGAGACTCACGTTTGGGGAGAGGAGACTCGGGCCAGGAGAGGAGGCTCAAGGCGAGGACAGGAGGCCCAGGGCAAGGAGGAGAGGCTCAGAGCCAGGAGAGAATTAAAGAGAAGGGCCAGTGAAATTTCAATTCTGAACATTTCACACTTTATATGTTAGAGGTAATGCTAATTTAGAAGTATGCCAAATTTCAATGTCAGTGATTAAGTCTTTCAGGTGAAAATCATGGTCTACTGTAAAGAAAAATCTTATCCTCGTAATCCTAAGGAAAACGCAAGTCTGTGTGACGTCACACAAAAAAGACGTTATTATTAGACGTTATGCTATCTAAGGCATTCTGAGGTATTATGGTGACGTAAAGTGAAAAAAACAATTTCTTATACTTTTAATTTTGATATCCATTTTCCCAGTGAATTTAGGTATACAGACGACTCTGTCTTTAGTGAACGCTGTGTTAATTGACAACTCTCTTTAGTGGACAAATCTCCTGGCACCGGCAGGATCCCTGTTAAGACACTAAGTCACAAAACTTTACGACTTAGGGCCAGCTCAAGTCCCTACGTCACAAATAAAACCCTAAGTGGTAAAGACAAAAACGTCTTTGTGACGGCGTCATGTTGGAACATGAAGGGGGTTTACACAGGCCGTCAAAATCCTTATGATAGGTCCCCAACAGTCATTGTCGTAAGTCTTAGGATGGCCTCGACAATTAACCTAAGCCCTACGATAGTCCTGACAACGTTGTCGGTCTGTGTAAACCCATTTTGTTTTAAGGAAATCATTATCTTAAGCCTGCCCTAATTAAGGCTTATGATAAGTTTTCCGGGGTATTTTCTTGTGATAATGAAAATTTCAGAAGTGTTTGAAAGTTTTATGAAAATCCTTGGGTCAAAAGGCTTACGAGAGTGGAATTTGACTAAGGATAGTGAAATTTCTTATCTTAAGGCCATAACACATACACCGACCCGACCCGCCGGTTGAGTCAGGTCGGGATGAATTGGTGCTTGTGTTATGGGGTTAAGACTGGTTGGTTGGCTTTATTCCTGACGAATCCATTGGGTCGGGAATCATTAGATGTTGAAGATTAACAACTCAACTGTCGGGTCTGCACGGCTAGTTACTAAAAGTATATTTCTCAAATATGTATTTTACACGAAAAGAAGTTTCAGAATCAGATTCCACACCAAACGGGCTTTTAAATGATATAATGTAGGTTATTATCAGACCATTATTTCCCTATAATTATATGTGATACTAACCTATGAAATAAATAAATGAATTGACAACATATAGGCCTATTATGAGGAAATATTTGAACTATCCCCTAAAACAACAGGTCATCAATAGCCTTGATGTGTATCTATTTATTGACATGAACATTAATAGAAATTAACCATGTCCTTACGACCAGGTGGCCATTATATGCCCCCCCATGAAATTCAGTACGACCGATTGATCACTGACGATCGGGTCTGAAGCATTACCGACGATTGAGTTGGAATATGTCATTGTGTCCGGGCCTTAAGAGCCTCTGTCGGACTGTGTAAACCCCCTGTCTTATGTCAAAGGACATGTTCTTATACAAATCTATTAGATACTTCCATACGGCCCCAACACTCAGCATCCAGAGGAAAGAACTAGAGGCAAAATGAGATCTGAATTGGAATTTTCAAAGTTGTTCTTTTCTCGGCCCCCTTACTTCTAATACATATCTAAGGTCTACCAGTCTTCACAGGTCGGACCCCCTCCCTCTAACACATATCTAAGGTCTACCAGCCCTCACAGGTCGCCCCTCTCTTTTTCTCTTCTTTTCCTTTCTCTTCTCTCTCCCTCTTTCTTTCCCTTTATTTTTTTTGGATGGGGGGGGGGGGGCAAAGCCCATCTGCCCCCCCCCCTGGATCCGCGCATGTAACAGTTTACAATCACTGGCCTCTCCCTTTAAGCGCAGGACAAGGAGGAGATCCAGGGCCGGGAGGGGAGGCAAAGGGCCGACAGGGGAAGCATAGGACCGTCAGGGGAAGCATAGGACTGGCAGGGGAGCCAAAGGGACTGTCCGGGACTCCCGGGAAAATAGGGACACTTGGCATGCCTGTCATACCTATAGCTGTAGCCTGCGACGCATCCCCTCACCTGCTCCCCCACCTCCTCTTTGTAGGAATGGCAATATCCAGAGATGAATACTTTGTCTACCATAACTAGCACCCAGTGGTCCAGGAAAGTAATTCTCTTCCTCATTCATTGAAGAATAAGGTTTC
Organism: Lepidonotus clava; assembly: GCA_936440205.1. Classification (NCBI taxonomy): domain Eukaryota; kingdom Metazoa; phylum Annelida; class Polychaeta; order Phyllodocida; family Polynoidae; genus Lepidonotus; species Lepidonotus clava. Next base: position 33,852,301 of record OW387144.1, on the reverse strand, counting down.
CTATAGGGCCTAAGCAGTTGATTTCCGTGAGATTTTGCCCCTCTCAGGGAGGTCGGGAGATTGGGTCAAAATCCGGGAGACTCACGGAAAATCCGGGAGAGTTGACAGGTCTGTGTTCCCCTCCTGTCCCCTGCCCCTGCCCTGTGACCTGGTTTCCGGTCCTCCTGTCCAATGCCCTGGTCCCCTCCTGTCCCCTGTCCTTGTCCTCATGTTCCCTGTCTTGTCCGACAGGCCATGCCATTTGTCACGTCTAGTGAATGAAAAGTGGCAAATCAGGGCTTCCTGTCACCTGCTCCTGTCCCCTGCCCCTGTCCTGTGACTTGCTCCTGTTCCCCATCTGTCCCCTGCCCCTTTTGCTGTCCCCTTCGTTCCCTGCCCCTGTCCTGTCCCCTGACCCTGTTCCCCCCTGCCCCTGCCCTGTCCCCTGCCCCTGTTCCTCTCCTGCCCCCTGCCCCTGTCCTCCTGTCCCCTGTCCCTGTCCTCCTGTCTACTTCTCCAGGTCCCCTTTTGTTCCCTTCCCGGGCTGCTCCCCTTCTCTCCCCTGTCCCTGTCCCCTAACCCTATCCTCTGCCCCAGGTCCCAAACTGTTCCCTGCTCTTGCTCCCCTCCTCCTGTCCCCTCCTGAGTCCTCTCCCTGTCCTCTTGTCCCCTGTCCCTGTTCCTCTCCTGCCCCCTGCCCCTGTTCTCCTGTCCTCTGCCCCAGGTCCCCTTCTGTTCCCTGCCCCTGCTCCCCTTCCCTCCCCTGCCCCTGTCCTCTGCCCCAGGTCCCCTTCTGTTCCCTGCCCCTGCTCCCCTTCCCTCCCCTGCCCCTGTCCTCTGCCCCAGGTCCCCTTCTGTCCCCTGCCCCTGTTCCCCTCCTATCCCCTGCTCCTGTTCCCCTCCTGTCCCCTGCACCTGCCCTGTCGCCTGCTTTCCGGTCCTCTTGTCCCCTGCCCTGTTCCCCTACTGTCCCCTGCCCCTGTCCTCCTGTCCCCTACCCCTGTTCCTCTCCTGTCCCCTACCCCTGTTCCCCTCCTGTCCCCTGCCCCTGCCCTGTCCCCTGCTTTCCGGTCCTCCTGTCCCATGCCCTGGTCCCCTCCTGTCCCCTGTCCCTGTCCTCCTGTTCCCTGCCCCTGTTCCCCTCCTGTCCCCTGCCTCTTGACCTTTCCTGTCCCCTGCCCCTGTCCTCCTGTCCCCTGCCCCTGTGCCCCTCCTGTCCCCTGCCCCTGTGCCCCTCCTGTCCCCTGCCCCTGTTCCCCTCCTGTCCCCTGCCCCTGTTCCCCTCCTGTCCCCTGCCCCTGGACCTCTCCTGTCCCCTTACCCTCTTCCCCTCTAGTCACCTGCCCCTGTCCTCCTGTCCCCTGCTCCTGTTCCCCTCCTGCTCCCTGCCCCTCTTCCCATCCTGCCCCCTGCCCCTGCTCCCCTCCTGCCCCCTGCCCCTGTTCCATTTCTGTCCCCTGCCCCTGTCCTTCCCCAGCCCCTATTCCCCTCCTGTCCCCTGCCACTGCCCCTGTCCTGTCCCCTGCTCCTGTCCTTCTGTCCCCTGCCCCTGCCACTGTTCCATTTCTGTCCCCTGCCCCTGTCCTCCCCAGCCCCCCCAGGTAACACACAACGTTCTAAAAACGTCTTATGTCGTTCTAAACTTGTCATAACGTCATATACCAGTAAGGAACGTTTTTTTCACGTCATATATGTGACGTTTTCTACTCAACTGGATAAGGATGTGTCCAGAATGTTTTAGTATAACGTTTTTAGAACAACTTTGGTATAATGTTTCTAAAACGTCATATAAAGGTTTTTTATATGACGTTTTGTCTACAACCAGTTAAAAACGTTTTAAGGACATCCTTCTTAGGACGTCATATAAACTTTAACTTTTTCTATATGAGGTTTTTTCTACAACCAATAAAAAACGTTTTTAGAACATCCTAAAAATGACGTCTTTTTTCAAACCTGTATAAAACGTTTTCAGAACATCCCAGTAAAGACGTCTTATTGACAATGATTTTGGTACATTGCAATAGAGGGCAGCACATTAAACCACCAGAGGGCACTACCTTACAAGATTGACTGATGTTGCAAAAAAGTTTTTCATTTTAGCCATTATTATTTGAAATGTATGATTTTAGGTGATCTAATTCATTGTTAGGTTATGAGAAAGAGTTAAATAATCTAATTTAAGTAAAATGTAATATGATGATGTATTCATAATAGTGTAAAATGTAATACTACCAGATGTAAACACCTTTCCTGTATATAATAAGGATACATGGCTTTCAGACAGAACCAATATCCAGTCAAAAGCTCAAAAGCTACACACATTACATATTCTACTTGGTAGAATAAGTGTAGTTTGGCCATGAAGTATCATGGCATAAGCTATTATGCATTTCAATATTCCTTATGGGATGAAATGTACATAATGCTTTACCCAAATAAAACTGGTTTTAAACTGGTCAGTTAACTGGTTATATGCTGAGAATAAAACTTTCATTTTAGATGAGTTAAAAACGTTTCCTATGGGTTATGAAATATACGTTTTAAAAATTGGTTATATACTGAGAAACAAACTTTCATATTAAATCAGTTTAAAACGTTTCATATGGGCTTTGAAAAACACGTTTTAATAACTGGTTATATGCTGAGAATAAAACTTTCATTTAAGATGAGTTAAAAACGTTTTCTCAAAAGACGTTTGGAATACGTTTTTGGATGACGTTTTTAAAACCTCCCAAAAACTGGTCATATGTTGAGAAAAAAACTTTCATTTTGGAAGTTTTCAGGACATGAAAGCAGACGTCTTTTGGATGTTCTAAAAACGTTCCTGTGTTACCTGGGCCTGTTCCCCTCCTGTCCCCTGCCCAAATCCTCCTTCTGTCCCCTGCTCATATTCCCCTCATGTCCCCTGCCCCTGTCCTGTCCCCTGCCCATGTTCCCCTCCTGTCTCCTGCCCCTGCTCCCCTCCTGACCCCTTCCCCTATTTCGCTCCTGTCTTCTGCCCCTGTTCCCCTCCTGTCCCCTGGTCCTCCTGTTCCCTCCCTTTGTTCCTCTCCTGACCCCTGCCCCTGTTCTCCTGTCCCTTGCCCCTGGTCACCTCCTATACCCTACCCCCGGTCCTCCTGCCCCCTTCCCCTGGCCCCTTCATCCTATCCATGTTCACCTCCCATCCCTGCCCCCTGCTTCTCTCCTGTCCCCTCCTCCTAGTCCCCTTCCTATCCCCTTTCTAAAGTCCCCTCCTGTCCCCTACCCACAGTCCTTCTTAGCCTATGCCCCCTTGTCAAAGCAGGCACTTTTCAAGTCTTGGAGGTCTTGGGATTTATCCCTGGCTGAGTCACACCAAAGACTTTAAGTTTAACAATGGCAGTGGTCACTGCTTGCCTGGCACTCAGTATAAAGTAAACACCACAAAACATGACTTGTCGGTCCAGTGTCAGTATAATGTGACTGGGTCGGGTATTGTGTGGGCCTATGCAGGGATCTTATGATATGTTGTTTCTATTTTAATGTAATAAATCCCTTTATACTCTACATAGCAAAATTATATTTAAATATAATTTCCTTCATCCAATAGCGTCTGAAAAAGACATGAGCCAGTCGCCGCCCAGGAAGTCGGCCCGTCTCTCAGCGAAGGTAGGTTTTGTATCTCTCCCTCTAGGGGCTGTCCACAAATGACGTCATGCAGCAGGGGGGGAGGGGGGTTCATGCTTCCATGACCAAACATGACAAGGGGGGGGGGGAGAGGGGGGTCATGTGGTGCATGACATCATGTTTGAAAAATTCTAATTTAGAAAATTTCAGAGGAAAATTGTAGGTAAAGTTGGGATTTTTCAATGTTGAAAGGGTCAGATTGCCTCCTAGGCAAGAAAATCTGCTTTTTAAGGTCTTTGGGTCCTTAGTTATGTCCATCCCTGCTTATATTTTATCTGTGATTGGAGGGGGGGTCCTCTTCGTTTGATGTCTTTTTTAGAGGGGAGTTCAAGGGATGCATGACAAAACATGACAAGTGGGGGGGGGTCAAAATGGTCAAAAATAGCATGACATCATTTATGGACGGCAACCTATAAGCAATAAGGAAGTACAGCTATGTACATGATAACTCTCATTATCAATCTGATCTTCACTACCATTTAGGAGTTTAATGATAAAGAGACTTTTACTGTTTTAGTTGATTAATGAAAATGTAACTGGTAAATGGACATTGTATTTTCATGAACCTTAGGGCCACTGTACAATATCTAGGTGGGTCTCTTACTTTATTCACAAAAAGCCTACAGAATTATACATGATACCCTACTTTGCTGTTACAAATTCATTTACAGACTAATGAAGGTGAACATGTGACGCGGCATGTGTTGGAGGGGACTCCAGTTCGGGCCGTCATTGATCGGTCAGTGTCCGATAAAGGTCCAGTTAAAGCCGACCCAGCCCCCAAGCTAAGGACAGAAGATGTTCAAACACAAGGTTATAAGGAAACCTCCAGTTATCACCATGCAGAATCAAATACGCCACTTAAAGAAACAGAGGTACATTTTCTCTTTCTATCTTTCTATCCAAGAGGTTATTCTGAAACTTTTTTATTGAAATTTTTGTTTTCACCATAATGCTACCTTATTGTTCCATATCACGCGACTATGGATATTCTATAGTACTATACCAAGGAAGGAAGCATAGCTACTTATAGATCTTTGCTAAAACTAGATCAATGGATAACCTTGTTCACAGCCATTTCTTCTGTATATTTTTACGTTATCATTTAGTTAGGTATTCTGGGTAGTTTGTAATTTGTGAAGTACATGTCTTCCTGCTGAGTAGTTTAATTGTAAATTTCTGGATAAAACATGGCAAGATGCTACACTATAACAGTAACCGCAAATAAGGTGTTTGGTGTAAAGGTAATTGATTTTTCAACATCTGATGTAATGTCACACCCTTCTATGAAGGATGATAAAATTGTTGTAAAATTCATCGTACATTTCTTATAAACGTGTTTTAATTTCCATTTGCATGTAAAAAGCAGCCTATGAGACATACCATACCGTGCGTTTCCATTACGCATCTCATTAGATCAAACCAAAAGCCTTAGCTTTTGTCTATTTCAGGCTAGGTGTTCTCAATTTACCGATGCAAAAGAAAAAAATCTATTTCTCTTTCTAGATCTTTGCGACCACGGTATCCCAGCTGAGCCCCCATGTGACTGAGGCTCTCCGGGCCCGGGGCCTGGACCTGCTGACCACAACATGTTCTGAGCTCGGCGTCCGAGTGGTGGACGCGGGGCCCAGCGTCTCCCTGGAGGGGGACTGGGACAGCATCTGTGAGGCCAGGAACAGGGTGGCCGAGGTATGAGGATGATTTTCTCAAAACAAATTTATTCCAGAGTGCCCCTGTAGGTATTAAACGGTCTTAAGGGGTCTTAAATTGATTTTCTCAAGTTTAAAAAAGGTCGAAATTTGACCGATTGGTAGCTGGGGGTCAGTAAAAGGTTGTAAATTGAATTGAAGAAGGGAAACATTTTAGTATTGTGTTTGAAACTCTGCACTAATCTGATTCAAGTAGCATATTGACATGATTAAGAACGTGTTATTCTATTATTTGTGCATTAAGTTGTCCCTAGACATCCTTGGTGTTGGCCCTGAACGTTTTGGTATATTTTCAAAAAAGCAACTTTTTCTCAAAATTTCTAAGTTCATATTTCATAGATTTGTTTCATTTGTAGTGAATCAATAACTAATTTTGTGCTGACGGTGGTGGTACTGTAGATTCACTTTTTTGATAAATTGGATATATTGCATATCAACGCAGTTCACCTCCCAGAGTGTTCCCCCAACATTTGTCAGTTTAATCTCGCATTATAACCTTGGTTTCCTCTTCTAACAGAACACTCTTAATCTGGTAGTCGGGCAGTGCTTTAAAACATTACAAAAGACTTCTATTTTCTTTGGGTTATATTTCCTAAATGCCGTTTAATCAATCTCACTCAAGGAACTGTTGCTAATCAAAAATCTTTTTTTCACAGATTCTACAGAGGATATCCTTAGCGAACTCTGACCAGAGCAACCCAGTGGAAGACGAAACCAACAATGTGACTGATGTGATTCCCAATGAAGAAGCTCCACAGACTGACCAACAATTAACAAGCAATACGTTAAACCTGCCAGATCAGACATTGCCCACAACTGTAAACATTGAAGTGTCATCATCCGTGTTAGAAAACTGGGACTGTGAAGTTAATTCTTTCGTGTGCTCTCATTGCGACATGACTTTCACACGAAGTACCAATTTGCGCAGCCACATGCGGTGTCATGGGTTTGCACGTAAGAGGCCTCATGAGCCACAAGGCAAACTACAAGAGGAGGTTAGCCTTAGAACTGAAGAACTTTTGGTAATGGTAGATGCAGAAAACACCAAGTGGTTCCAGTGTAGAAAGTGTCCTATGCTTGGGTCAAGGCGCTTCCGAATGGCTTCTCACTTCAAAGCTTGCCATACTGAGAATGGTGGTGTCCCGTTTGGGCTGCTTGAAACGACCGATTCAGGTGGAATGGATGGGGATGGGGATCGGGACAGTAGAAATGTTGAGGAAGAAAATCAAGATGATTTTCAGAGCATTATGGATGTGGAAGCAAGTGTAGGTGATAAACGGACAAAGAAAATGAAGCCGTTGTTATCGAGGCTGCAGAGGAAAAATCCAGAAAGAGTAACGAAAGAGTGTGAGAAATGTGGATATAAAACTTCAGCGGAGGGTCTTCGATCCCACATGCGGATAAAACATAGTAAATTCTTGTACTCTTGTAATGTATGCAGAAAAAGTTTTGGCACGCTTTTCCTATTGAGGAATCACTATAAGCGACACTTTACTCAGAGTGGAGAACTCAAGAAAGATCAAGCGCAAGCATTTCAATGTGAGAAATGTTGCAAGAAGTTTGGGCGGAAAATTGACCTGGTGCATCATCTGAAACTTGGAAGTACTTGTTCTGACAAGCCCCTAGACCCCACCAAATACCACCCCTCTTATGTGGATGGCATGTTTGTGTGTGAGGTGTGCGGTTATACGGCCAAACAACGAATTCATGTTGTGCAGCATCATGCAAGAAAACATGCGCCTAAGGAGTTCTCCTGTAACCTGTGTAAAAAGACATTTGCTTATGAAAAGGATTTAACTATCCACCAAAGTGTAGCACATGCCACAATCAAAGCCCATAAATGTGATGTGTGCGGAAAGTCTTTTGCAAGTGCCAAATACCTCGGTGATCATCTGAAAAGGCACGAGCAAGTGAAGCGATATTTCTGTCCGGTTTGTGAAAAAGGATTTTTGAAGAAGTATCTCATGGAAAGGCATTTAGAGACGCATAAAGGAAGGGGTGAAAGGACAATGCTGTTTGACTGTACTATCTGTGGTAAATCATTTACAACTGACTCCTACCGAAAGGATCATGAAAACATCCACAGTGGTGTCGAACCCTACACATGTAAAATATGTGGGAAAACCATGAAGGCGCAAAGTGCAGTGTGGAAACACATGCAGTACCACAACTCAGAAAAACAATACACTTGTCCGATCGAAGGATGCAAGAAAAGTTTCCGCTTCAAGATGGGGCTGACCGCACACATGGTGACTCACACAAAAGAGGGGAAACATCGGTGTGAACAGTGTGGAAAAGTCTACACCCAGCGTCAGACGCTTTTACGCCACGTCTGTAAAACTCCTGATGGTTTGTCCATCCCAGTGGTTTCTCTGACTGACCAGTCCCCTCCCTTGACCACTGACTCTATAGACCTGGGTACACCAAGCCCCCAACCAGCACAGAGTGTCTACATGTGTAGTGAATGTAACAAGCTGTTCCACAACTGGGAAGAGATCAACAAGCACATGCTCCTGCACACGACAAGCATCGACAACCCTCACACTGAGCTGACCGGGCCCGTTATTGATGACGAAGACAACTTGATGGTTCAGATCCATGTGTTAGAGATGACTGACCAACAGGGGGAGATTGGTGAGACTGGTGCTGCTGTGGTGAACATACTTAACCCTGAGGTCTCCATCCCACATAATGAACACTTGCAGAAGGTCAACATTGCAGATACCTCCATACACACCCAAGATCTGCAGACCTCTGACATTGAAGATAATTGTTTAAACACACAAGACCTTCATACTGCTACCATTACAGATACTACCATACATACACAAGACATTAACACCCCCACCATTACAGATACTTCTATAGATAACACAGATCTAGAGTCCTCAACCATTGCAGATACTTCAATACAAACTGTGGACCTGTGCACCTCTAACATTGCACCTTCTTCAATACACAACCAGGACTTACAGACTTCTAGCATTACAGACCAACCTATAGTGGATCAGCCCCTTCAGGCTGCTGATAATACAGGTTCGGCTGTTGACCAGCAGGGGGCCACCCAAGAGGTGTATTCCATGTTGGTGGATGGAGGGACTGAGGGGGACAAAGAATGCACCTACCTGGGGCTAGAGGAAACAGATCCAGTCACCCCGGTGAGGTTTGTTGGCAATCAGCCGGCCGGGCCATTGCTCGATTTCGAACAAAGGCAGATTGAACTGATTCATCAGGTCACGTTGACTGAGGATTTGACGTAAATTCTCCCAACCATAGATAGAAACCATATCATAGATATGTTCACCCTGAAGCTGAAAATGCATCACCTTGTGCAGTCTTGAAAGAACCCTGTCTGGTCGACCAGACGTTAAACTACTCCAACAAACAAACAAACCTGCAGATTAGCTTAGATAAAGATTCATTGTTTTGTCCGTGGCATTTCTGAGGGTTAAAGGCTAGGTTTCTTTTTGGACAAACTTTTATTTTAGATCAAGGTGTATGTTTGTAATATGTTGACAAATCACAAGACTTTATCATATGTATTTTCACCAATCATAACATCAATTGTAGTTTAGCATGTCGAAAAACTAGCATTCAGTTTATTCTCAAATTGTATCCTAAACATTTGTCTTTTTCTATGTTGTTGGGACATTGATTAATGAAATATAGATATATAAAAATTAATTATATAATTATTTTCTTTAGTTTTCCCCGAGTTTTTTTATTTTTTTTACAAAACCAATCTAAGATAGCCTGCAGGCATACTTAAAGTACTGTAAATTGCCCATCCGTAACAGGGAGAATCACATCTTTTGTCCGTTTAGATGTACTTTCGATCAGTGATATGTAACCTAATGCAAGGCAAAAAAATATACCTACCCACTATTAAAGAATATTTGCACGCAATCTTTCTGCCTTATTTAATAGATACTTTTGTTACTGTTCAATATTTATTCAGGTAACCAACAAAAATTCCATTTTCAGATTCCCTGTGTTTTCCCTAAGATTTCCCTGTCCTGCGGCAATTTTTCCCTGTGTCATATCCAGCAAGTTGTTCAATTATAAAAGCCTCTGCACGCAGAAAAAGATTTGGACAACCCAAAAACAAAAAGTTGAATCCCTAATATCTTTAGAATCAAGAATTTCAGAACGTGGCCAAATGAAATTCCCTGTGTTTTGGCAAAATTTCCAAATTCCCTGTTTTCCCTGTCCATATTTTGAACAAATTCGATATGACTGATTCCTCTAATTTTGCTCACGTTGAGTTTTTAATCTTAGGTGCAGCTTATGTTTCATGGTAACGTTGGGTCAGCTTGTAAGAAATGTTCAACAAATGCACATGGTTAATTCATTGTTTTATTATATACTATGTACATCTTTCCTATACATTATGAATATATATATAACTAATTACATTTTGTATAATATATTTTACAAAATACCATATTCACAGTTACTTTCATCGTGGACGGATCAACAAAACGGTATACACATGTGGTTTTTTGTTCAGTGCAAATTAACACGATGGGATCGGTTCACGTACAAAAAGGCTTTTTTATGTGGACGGTGTGTTCGATCAATTACAACAAATGTTGAGTGAGATTACCTTGGCATATCATATAGAATTTTGGATGGATGCCATTTGATAGCAATATCATACAATTTTTGTTGATCAAGAACACTTTTGGAATGCATGTTTATTCTGCGTCTCGACAGATATCACGTTTGCGTTCTATATATCATTAACATTCAAAGCTTATAAAATTATTTCAGAGTTATAAAAGATCACCTAAGATACACATGCTGAGATTGTTAGGGCGAAACTCCAGATTTTACTAGGGTATAATACATGGTATTGTTCCATGCAGCATTCTACTAAATCTACCCTCCCAATTCTTCTTCGACTCATCTTGAACCATCACATAGTTACACTCTATTTTGAGGCACATTTGGTACTGTCTTTACAAGTCCTACATAATAAATGTTGTTCATATAACGTCATAAAGTTAACAGTTCTGGTTTAAAAGTTTTCTTGTAAGTTTTGGGTACCTTTGTATCAGAAATAACTAATAATAGTGAATATTTATACTAGACATTTATCATGTTGAACTATCTTGAGCTGCACTTTTCTGTGGATAGGTTAAAGGGGTTAAATAACTATGTTGTATCTCAGCAAATGTGAGCAAGTACCTGTTGAATTTTGGTTTTTCTATGGTTAGAGGAAACAACTGTGGAAAAAGAACAGATATTTTATGATAACATTTAGAGAACATGACATCAAACTATGATGAATATTATAAATGATAATAGATGAGGATAAATGACAAAGCGAGTGAGAGGATGCTACATGTACATTTATAAGCTGCTGGTGTGGCCGAAACTGTGAATTGTCAAAATAGGCTGATTTTGATACTGCCGATTTCGTTTTTGTCTAATTTTTGCCGAGAATATTGCATGGGACTGAACAGCGTATATAACATTGAAGAGATAATTGTAAAACTGTTATAATAATACATAAAACGTCTGTATTTAATCTGAATTCCCACTGCCGATTTTTAAAATCACAGCAAAATTAGCATGTGGAATATAGCCTTGAGGCAGAAATATGCAGTCACTAGTGTTGGTATGCAGCTCTTACACAGAATGTTTCCTCATTCTTATCGTCCTCATCATTGATAAACACAAGAATCTCGGCCATTCCGGGCGCTTGGCTTGGGGCGAACCGAAGCCCGATACTGGCTGTTTCTCCCGGCCCAACCTCTAACCGCGTATCCTTAAACTGCAACAAGTCGTCCCGGTTACTTCTCAAATGGAAGACCTTCTTCTGTGGGTAGGGGTTGGTATACGCGATCCTCTTGTTCGATCCCTTCCCCCCGCCGACCGGCAGCACCAGCTCGTAGGCCTTGGTGATGACGGGGGCGCGACAGTTGACACAGACGAGCCATGTTCGTACCATTTGGTGGTACTCGACGTCCACCACATTGATGTACAGGAACTTGGTGCCCGCGAGCAGCGGTCGTACCCCGACATGGACCTCCTGAAGCGCGTTAGCTGCTAGCATGAAGGGGTCTCGCGGCTCGATCTGCATCTCGTCTCCATGTGAGGAGAAACATTGAACCAGGCGGGAGGCCTGCGTGCCCCTGAAAGTGGAAAGATTTAACTGGCTTACATTTCTGTCTGGCTTTCTGTTTAATTTTTCTTTGTTTGCGTATGGAAAGGGGGTGTTCTAGATGAGAGAATCTTAGAAGATTTAGATTATTGTTTTCATTTGAAAATCATTGCTCCAAATTGAACTTGGGCGTTATAGGGAACATCAAATTCAAACTTTTGATACAGTAGCACTGTTGTGGGCCGCCTTACACAACTCTACATTCATATCGTATGTTTTTTATATTCTATGATTACCCGTTACTGTTAAAATAATTCAGGGCTTTTAAAATGTTCAGTAGCATACAATCGAAGAAAGATTATTTCAAAATATCGACAAAAACTGTATTCCCCTCAGAGATACGATTTTCCCTTCTTTTTCCGGATTTCCGGTTTCTGGGCAATCTCAAAATTGCTCAAATGTCAGTATTCTACAGAAAAAGTACATCATATGATTTTGGCAACAGATAGCATTCCCAGAAGTCCTTTAATGTCAGAATGTACATACTCTACAGGGGCGGATACAGGATTTTCATAAGGGGGCGGTCAGTATAATGGCTAAGTAGTGAAACTGCGTGCATTTGTGCATACTTGTGCGGCATTTTCCCCTCTTTGTAGTTTAGGGGTCTACCAAATGGGGGGGGGGGTGGGTCAGGACTCTTCCTGGATCCGCCCCTACGCTACGAATACTATTCCTTTTCACTATTCCTTCTGGAAATCTTTATGTGCTACAATTTATACTCGTTGTAATATCGCCAAAAAAACGGGCAACCCTGAAGTGAATTACTAATAAAATTGAAAAAAAAAGAAGCAGAATGTTTATTCCTCAAGTTTCTGGGGAGTGACATCTTAATGTGACTGACCTGAGTATGAGCGTGAAGCGGCTGGTCTGGCCCTCCACGGCGGCCACGTCCACCCGCTGCAGTGCGTGCACGTACACTTGCCACACCTGGAGCGGCCGGCTCAGGTACGGGTCGGTGTACAGCGCCAGGAAGAACTTCTTCACCTGCGGCGACGCCCCGCACGCAACCTGCAGGGGGGAGGAGGATTATTATTTTTTTTTTTTTTATCAATTATACTGTTTTGATATAATGCATGTATCTATTTGGAATTTTTTTTTTTTTTTTTTTTTTTTTTTTTTTTAGCGGTAGCATCAGAGAAGACACATTTTAGCCACGTTTTTCATCTATTTGCAATATTGGTTATATACTCTTGCCGGAAGAAAGAACTTGTGTAAACAGGATTTTGGCTGAATAAAAAAAAAGGTAAAAAAAAAGAAAAAAATCTAAGATTAAGACCAGTACATAAATGATGATGATTGTACAAATGGAAGGAAAGGTGGTCCAACAGGCAGCCAGGGAATCCAATACTAGGCCCTCAGTGCATAAGTCTCATGTGCTACCCACTAGACAACCACTGCCCCCTTTAGCAATTAAATGCTAGTTTATATCAAATCCCACTGTGCCCCGTCGCATAACGGGTCTCGCTGTTGCGAACATTGGCACATTTCAAAAGACCTCTCCCTGTTCAACAGGGAGCAATGTACCTTTCATCCTTACAGGGATGGTTTGCACACCCGATTTTTCAATTTATCAGGGGGACATTTTGGGGTTAACATTTAAAGATTTTGTTTTCAGTAAATGTTAGATGTGTCCTTCAGCTTATAATTTGTATAGGAGGCAAGTGGCGGAAATGATTTATTAGCCAATTAAATTAAATTCAAAGTGGGTACAAAACCATGGCAACAGGGAGGATTGGCACACCCCCAAAACAAGGAGAGAAAAAAACAGGGAGAAAAAACAAATCCATCCTTAATCGCTCCCTCTTGCGAGCTTTTGGTTATGCGACAGGCCACTGTGGTAGTAGATTTGTTAACAATATCATATTTGAAAGGAAGTCATATTCCAAAGCTATAATTATATAGACAACTGTCGCTAAAGACAACTAGCTAAATTGTTAACAAACCGCATGTATTAATTAATTTGAAAAAGGGTTTAAATTAAGACAGTCCCTTTACATTACAAGAAACAAAAATAAACAATTCTATCTGGCTGAAAGCCGGTTCTGACCTTCATAAATACGTCGTGTGGCTCCCCCTGCTGGACCTGGCGGGAGTCAGTGATCACGTTGGGGTCGCTGCATCTGATGAAGATCTGACTGACACCCGCGCCCCCTATCGGCATTCCTGGGAACCAATAGAGCAATTGACATTTGAGTTTTCTTTAAAAACTTATTCTTTGTATCATTAATAATCCCCACTGGTCTTAAAATTCTGTGATTTCATTGTATCGAGATTTCCCTCTGTCCTAAAAAACGATGGTCAATGAGAACTGACTCTGCTATGTATGCCTCCAACTATATACCGACATTATTAAGATTAGTACGCTGTGCTGCTCAAGAATAGCCCAGTAATTTTCACTGTTGTGGCTCAGGCTTCAGAGGCTGTCCAAGTGGCGGCTACAATACAGAGACTATTCTTATAACGAGGAGGGTGCCCACGCTTTTTTGAAAGTTAATCTAACCCCTATTTATGACCTACATTTGGAAAATTTAAGACTTAGGGGACTCTTGATAACAAAATTATTAAGCCACATAGTATAACGGTTAGGTAACCGGTTGTGACCAGCATTTTGTGCTTTACAATAAAAAAAAACAACGCCCAAGACTGATTCAATTTAAGACCCTTTGAAGACCTCGTGCTAAAAGAAACGTCAAATTCAAGACCTTTTTAAGGCGTTAAATTTAATAGAGCCAATGTGAGGCTTTTTAAAACTTGTGTCGGCACCGTGCAAGTGGCACGGTGAGAAGGTGTGGAAATGCATGGATTCACGTACCTGGCAGAGTGTGGAGGGGCGGAAGGCGGATGGACTTTTTGAGGAAGGACTGCTCCGGGTGGTGGAAGCGGAAGGTTTGGTCGATGATGTGCGGCTGGGGCTCGATCTTCAGCGACAAGATGGCGATCGGCTTGTTTTCTTGTGTTTTGAAAAATATCTGTAAGACATAAAAGAAACAATGTAACTAATTTATGACATGTCTTGATATAGGCAGAAAATGAAGTATTCAATGGTGAAACAGCTATCTAGATGCCATTTCTGACTTGATTTAGGTAATATCCCAATTCATGGAGGCTAAACCTAATTATTTTTTATAGAAACTTCTGATCTAATTTTCCTTTATTTACCACCGTCCTACCAAAAATTATATTTAATGGAAAAAGAAAATTAACATGTTTGCATACGCATCATAATTCAGTTATTTAAAACCATTACATGTCTTATATTATAATGTCTTAAGTCAAATAATTATACTTTCATTAATTGACGAACGCGTAGCAGTTCATTTCAATATGTTGTACCTACAAAAAATGTGACTTTTTCTTTTAAAAGTGCAAAAAAGTATGTTTTTAAAAAAAAATAAAGATACTAAAATTAATGACGTGGCCTACCCTGACGACTCGGGAGTCGAGCGGGTCCTGTTTCTTCAGGTGCTGGGGGAGGCTCTTTGTCTTCGGTGAAGACATGAACGGGTTGGAAGGGGCCTGAAAGATAAGACGGAGAAAATTAGGTATTCCAACGAGAGGAGAAGGGAGTACATGTATATAATATCACACTATTCTGACTTGACGATTAGTCCGTATAAATCTGGTGGTAAAAACTATCATTAAAAACTGTTTATCTAATTAAACAGAAATCAGAATTCGAATGCTAACAGCAGTGTAAGATATTTTCATAAGATCTACTCATTTAAAGAACAATAAAAAAGGTAATTGTATCGGAAATATTTTTTTTTAGAAATATACCAAAGTTAAACGGCCGCTAAGTTTTCTAAAAATCATCACCTATCAACTGAGAGCAAAGAGAAAATTTTTAACACATACATTTTATGCAAATTTACAATAAGTGTACATTCTCGAAAGAAAGACTTGGAATCTTAAGATTACTACATTTTTGTTCCTCAAAAATAATCAATTTTAAACCAGTTTAAGATCTCTTGCTATAAATACATCAAAGGTAATCAATGCCTTAGATATGAGGAATTCAATTTAAGAGGTTTGAAGACTTTTTATGACCTGCATTGGCACCCAAAAAGAAGCCGTACCTGGGGCTGGACGGAGTGGTCAGCCTTCAGACTGAGGAACTTGAAGGGGATGCTGACGCACTCCTTGGGTCGGAGAAAGACCTCGGGCTGCGCGGTCTGCGTGTCCGTGTTGAACATGCCCTCCTCCACCGGGGTCGGGATGTCGTGCACCATCTTAAAGTGGCGCCACTCTCTGGGGTCGGTCACCACGCTACGAGAAGAGGCAATGCAAACACAACTTGAATATCTTGACAGCAAGGGTCTTTCATTTTACATTATATTATGTACCTAGGTATTATTGACATGGGATCAACATGGCTAGTTCTCTAGTTCTCTCTGCTGATGCTTCCGCAATGCGAGCAGACCAAGGTACGGACAATTTGAGACTGCTTGGTCACCCAACCAGAAAAAAATTCAGACATATTATGCTTTGATGTATAGAAAATCTAAGCGGTATAACATATCTCGGGACACAGACATAATGTTTGGGATCAATAAATTTTCACTTTCAACCCAGATGAAATTAAGACCTTTTATGTACCACTTGCTAAAATGTCATACCCTATTAAGACCTCAAGACATTTTAGGACTGAAACATAGCAATCCTCCCTTGATGTTAGGTGATAAAATAGACCTTTTTCAGTAATGTGGCGCCCTGCTAGCGTAACATGAAAAGGTCAAGTCTCACAGAATGCCCAAGATTCAGAGGCGATTTTCTCAAAATGTTCATGTCCCTTCTCCTTATGCATATCCTTAACCCTGTGAGGGTTGAAAGCATACCCAGAAATGAGTGTTTGGGGATACGGATCCACAATGTAGAAGAGAAGGGATCAAGGCATCTATGGGAGGCTTCACTATGCAGACTCGTGAAAACGGCGTATACCTGAGCTCGGGGTCGTCGACGTCAATAATGACGGTGTTCTGCACATTGTATGGGTTGTGGAGGACGAACTCGAAGAACTCGGTGGAGCCGAGCGAGGGGTGAATGGTGTGCTCGGCGGTGATGGCCGAGTTGAGCATGTTGAGGATCCCCTCCCGCTTGTGCTGGCTGCGGTACAGGCTGATCGTCTTCAGGTCACGTGACCGCTCCTCCTTCTCAAGTCGGTGCGTCTTTGGAAAGAAATCAGACGTTTTTTTACTATTTGAATAAAAAAAATTTGTTTAACCAATTTCTATGATGTATTGAAGAAACAAACAACAAAACAACAAAAAAACAAGATCAAGTACGGTGGGTTCTAAAGAACCCAAAAGCTCCGTCTTATCCACCTTGTTCAATAGCTGAAAGAGAGAAAGGGAGAGGGAGAGAGAGAGGGAGAGGGAGAGGGAGAGAACTTGGCCAGCAGTAATTGTCGGGACATTCGTACTCTTTTCACTCACGTTGTGGGGACGTCCCTGCATTTTTGAATCCCATAAAGATCTTATGTTAAACTACACTCTCCATACAGAGTTTACCCCGTCGATTACACACAGTATATCATAATGATGTCATCCAATCAATCTCAAATCATGATTTGGTCGATATGAAAATTTTTCGAATCCCATAGAGATCCTATGTTAAAGCCTACCGTAAAACCCCTAATTTAGGCCGCACCCTAATTTAAGCCGCACCCCAACTTTGGGGTTTACTTTTGGACATTTATTTCCATAATTTTTGATTATGTACCATTGAATTCAAGGTTGGGTAAACCCCTATTTTAAGCCGCACCCTTAAAGTAGAGGCCTAATAAGCTCTCATTTCACAAACTAACCCTTATTTAAGCCGCGGCTTAAATTAGGGGTTTTACGGTACTCTCTTTGAGTCACCTTATCCCCCTGGTGAGAGACCGAGGAGCCAGCATATTTTCAATATGGCCGCCTCTAGTGGAGGAAAGGGGTATCCCGACCTAGTTACAGTCTATTTTTAGAATATTATTATGACATTATCTCGTCACTCTCCAGGTACAGGCTTTTTTTATGCAAATTTTTACACTCTCAAGGCATTTCATATGAGAAAACCATCACTCTCCGACCAGGTTCACAATATCACAAAATAGCACAGTGTCCCCCCCCCCCCCCGCTGGTTAACACTAACATCTATGGGATTTGGGACAACTTATAACTCCCATATATCGGACTATCGACGTGATCCACAGAACGAAAACGGAGAACAAACACTTTCTAGGATGTACTTAAGATCTTCCAGTTGATGCACAGTATGATTGCAACACAATAAACGTCAACGTAAAAACTAACTGAAAGCATGAATACATTAAATCAAAGTGTCCGATTTGTAAAAAAGATTTTATGGAGCAGCCAGAACTACCTAAATGTTTTTTATCGTTCATAAACTATTTTTTTCCCTATTACGCTGTCCGAAACATAAATGTATAAAGTGTATACAATATCAATAAGTCTGAGCAGAAAGTTCATTTCTGTATTACTTTTAGTTTTTTTCTATTGCTTCACTTCAACCTACGATCTACTTTTGAACTTACAGAATGACTATAACAAAATATCACAGATATCAGTGTCTCTATGATAAAGCACGTCAACGTATATACATTTTGAAAACATTAAAAAACAAACAAATGATAACATTTTATCTACTCTTATATTTATTCTATTTGTCATCGGAAATATTGTGAACAAATGGAAACACATTTTCGACTTCAAACCCTTTTCAAGCATGCACAAAGATGACTAGTTCAATTTAAGGAAATATTGCTGATTTTAAAGTTTTAATTATGGCGCTTTCCTAATAGAAATACAAATTAGAAATACTCACAGAGACGACCTGGGTAGATTCTTGCTCTGCGCTCCGTACAGCGGCCATGCGGGCCAGCTTCTGCTGTTTGGCCTTATTCGTCTCGCGTGTTTCGCCCGACCCGGTTGGCTTGGCCTTGTGTGTG
This sequence comes from Lepidonotus clava, assembly GCA_936440205.1. NCBI lineage: Eukaryota > Metazoa > Annelida > Polychaeta > Phyllodocida > Polynoidae > Lepidonotus > Lepidonotus clava. Next base: position 33,833,853 of record OW387144.1, on the reverse strand, counting down.
TAAAGTATGGCGGCCAGTTCGTGGTCGACTTCAGTCATGTGGGCAGCCTTCGCCACGCGCGTCTTCCGCAACACTGAAATAGACCAAGGGTTTTTAATGAATTTAATCTTAAATAGATGCCACCCATGAGAGATGAAAAATCTAGAAATGACTGGTTTTTATTTTTGTGACTAAAAGGCGAGAGATATTTGTTAGGTTTACTTCGTATTCAAAAGGCTAAGAAATTGTAGAGAGAAAAATCCTGAAATCCGACAAAAGTCAGAAAATGGCATCACCCTTATTTTAAAAAATGGCTATAGGTGTTAGTTTTCTCATTAAAAAAGGGAAAAAAGAAACAAAGAATGATCTTGAAACATACTGAACTTACTGAATATAATGAAATAGATCATACGGAAGTTATGGTAACTTTTTCTTATTAAGCAGAAGCTTAGCGATCCATCTATGTTTGGACTATATGTCTGTGTTTAAATAGAAACAAATCTTTTTAATGTGATGAATACTTTTGATGGATCGGAGATAGGTTGAGATGATATTTAACATAAGAAATATGTGAAATAATTGAGGCACAGGCGGGAAGCGATAATTCACCCGCAAGTGGTAGTTTTGTGGAAAAGCTGTGGGAACTAAGGAAAACTTAACTATTTTCTGCACACACGTTCTAAGGTATATACAATTACATTGATAAAAGACAAAGAAGGATAACACTAAGGATGTTATGTACATTCTAGGGGTCTTATCAAGAAAGCTGTGTATATATCCTATGATAAACAGCGTCCTCTCGTGTCTTTGCGTATAAGCCAAAGTAGAGGTAATAGATAATTTTTCGGCTTGTGTATGTGTTAATTTTCAACTTTTGTAATTTTCGTTTATCTATATCTACGTTCACTCTCAGAAACCTATTGATCTTGCTAATATTTATGGCATATCTAGGTTTCCTTACAAAAAGACTCTAGCATTAAGCGTTTGCTAGTTATTACTCTGATTCTAACTATCATCGAACGAACTCTCAGGTGTAACATGATTGTAAATTCTCACCCTATGGGTTCAAGTCAACTCAAACCATCGGAGACCTTGAAATTATTTTTTCTTATGTATTCAGTTTAGTATATTATACTACTGGGAAGTTATATATAGGAGATATTGAAATCTATTTGGATCCTTAACCTATAGATGTTTCAGATGTAGCTTAGGTTGTCTGGATGTTTTGCGATTATGAAATTTGAAAAGTGAAAAATATATTACTTTTTCTAAAATTCAAACGACAAAAGTATTATTGCAGTTTTCTGCTATTAAAGAAACAACTCCTTTCTATTTGAAAACATTTTTGCATTCATCCTGACTGATAAACTACAATTTGATATTTTGGAAACCTATATCTTAAACTGTTAAGGTTTTGTTGTCTATCTATCTAGCGTTAGGTGCATACCTGACCCGTGGTCGCCTAGCACCTCTCCTAAAGCTGTCAAAGTTTTGTCGGCATTAACACAAATAATCTCAAAACGACATATTGTTTTATCAACAGAAAATACATGCATGGGGAGGTTCTTGGGTGAAGCAAAATGCGAGGTTTGTTGCTACTTATTCAGTGAAATGTGAGTGTATTGAAGAAACTGAGAATAGATATTTACATGCAAAGGTAAAAGCATATTGATGAATATTCAATGCATGACTGGGAGAATTAACACTGCATTCTCTGTTCTTTCTTTTTTTTCCACAAAAAGGATATGTGAAAGGAACATAGGAATACACATTCGAGAATATTGAGAGGGGAATCATTAATATTCGATCATTCATACAAAGGAGAAGTGCAAATCAAAATCAAAATATCAATTATCATAATGGTACTTGAGACTATAACACAGAAATTATATCAGTGAGAACATTCTACAGGGATGTAAGGCATGGTGAATGAGAAATTCTAAAACAGCATACTATTTATTAGATAAAATCTGAATTAATGTTATAAAACGTTATCTAAGCATTTTTGAAAGTTATCATTAGTTGATAGTCTAAAAATCTGAAATCAGCAAAAAAATCTGAAAACTTACATCCCGGATTTTGTTCAAACTATGAGAAAAGAAAATTGCAAGAAAATGTGTTCCAAGAACTCTGGCCAGGACTTACCCGAGGCGTGGTCCCCGGGCGGGGGCGTGGACAGACTCCCTCCCGCGTACCGACTCTCAATGCCTGTCTCGGACGATATCACCTTCTTGGATTTGGTGTTCATTGTTCCCCGCTCTAGAGAGAAAAATGTGAGAGTAATTAAGTACGGCAAGTTCGTTTCAAAACAAGGTTATAGTATAGCATTATAGTATAGTATATAGTATATAGTATAGCATTATAGTATTTATCAAATTTGAGTGCGGTTTGGAAAACCAAAAGCTCCGTCTCATCCACCTCTTTCAAGAAGTAAAATGATCAATAATTACAATAGATTTTTGATGAAAGGCAAACAGGGAGAATAGATGTGAAATTGACAGTAGGCCTGCAACTCTCATCTGGTCCCCAAGCGAGAGACTAAGGAACAGCATATTTTTAATATGGCGGCACCCAGGGGGAAACTCCTAGTAGGGTAGGCGCATTTTAAGAAATTTCTGATCCCCCTCATCCCCCAAAGCGTATATTTTTAGACCTCTCCCTTTTCCCCTTTCTGCATACATACTTAATGGCTTTATATAATCAACTTACCAGTGCGCGTGAGTTTGGTGTCAGACGGGTGACCCAGGTTGGCGAGTCTCACGTGCAGGCGTCCCTTCAGCACGTTCTTGGCGTCCACCGGGCGGACCACCCCCTCCCGCGTGACGTCGCCGGCTGAGACGGGCACCTCTGACTCAACGTACTCCGTGGCCATGACGTCTAGTTCGTACGTCACCTGCACCGCATCACGACCCTGACGACACAGGTGCTGCCATGGCAAGGGGAAATTGGGGGTTAGTTTTACCTTAATAAAGATAAAATTGCGTGGAGGCCCTTATCTATATAGGCTTTCAATTACAAGTATAGACCCGAACACATAGTTTTGAAGTCAGCATCTGGTTTGTAATTGATGGTTCTACTGCCGTGAGAAATAGAAATGTTAGGACATTATGAGTCTTCAAATTTACTTTACTCACTCGTTTTTTTGTCATAACCCCAATGAGTCCTAAATAATGAAATCTTATGAAAAAGATATCAACATAGATACATTAAAGTCACCTATACATTGGCAAGGTAAAGATAACGGCACACATTTGCATGCACATGTGCAGCTTTTATGTAGTATAATTGTTCACCAAAAGGGGGATCAAGTTGAAGACCCCTTACCCCTGATCAGCCTTCACATGCATGCAAGGTGAAGATATAACCCTGCACATCCCACTTTCATGAATAATCATTGAAAACGCTGTGTTTTCAATTCAGCCTACCACGGATAGCCAATTTCTTGACTTTTACCTTCAGGTTAGCCTTGATTAGAGTGCATGCTGGGTAATATGTCGACAAATCACAAGGCTTTAGCATAGGAATTTTCATTAATCATGTCACTATTTCTACTTTGACATGAAGAAAACCTAGTGATCATTTTTTTCGAAATTTATATCCATATCCATTACATATTTTCCAAGTTGTTTGAAAATTCATTGATTATACTATTGAGAGGTGGAAATATCACAATTATTCATTAATTTTCTATAGTTTTTAGAGGGGTTTTGTCGACACAATTAATCAAAGCCAGCCTGCAGGTGCTTAAAATAGTATTAAATGAGCTATCCCTGGTAGAGTGAATTGACTTCTAATCAGAGTTTCCCCTTACTTGAAGGTCGACAGCGCTGGAGCCAATGAGCATGAGGGAGTCGCCGTCCCAGATGTCGATGAAGAGCGTCTGCTGGGCCATGTGTTCGACGAAGAGCCGCCCCTCGCCGGGCTTCAGGTACGCAGGGTCTACGTGGTACTTAACCTGCAACGATCAACAGACAAGGTCAACCAGCGGCCTGTCGCATAGTACAAACTGATAATGTTTTGTAAGAACAGGGCTGTAAGTTAGGATCAGCTAAAAAATCTGAAAACCATAAGTCTATGCTTGGAGAATGAGAGTTATGAGCAGGTTTAAAGTAAGTAAGTGAATTCATAGTAATATCAACCAATCAGAAGGCAGCATTATTCACTGCCTTCTACAGGTTTCGGATTTTGTATGTAATCTGAATTTGATCTGAACTTAATCTGAAGTTTTAAACAGCTTCTGAGAGGATGCCGGGTGCTTCAAAAGGTTTCATTCCTGTCTTATTCAGGTCTGACTGCTACTTAACTGTTATTTTACTGTTATTTAACTACTTTTTAACTGTAATTTCACAGGTTTTCAAAAATTCTGAAATCAGACAAAAATCTGAAAGTTGACATCCCTGTAAGAAGAACCGAGGGTACCACAAAACCCAGAGGGGGTTGTCATGGCCCAAAGGTTGTATGATCTCCATGGGTCATACGGTCACCTGGGGACGACCCAAAAGGTTTTCTATAATATATCTCCCAAAAATTTTTCAAAAGCTTATAAAAACACTGAAAATAAGGTGGGTACGTACAAATATAAGAAGACCCACGGGTAGCGCCTGAGGGTGTTTGTACGACCCAGAGGGGTTCGTCACGTACCGAGGGTAAAGCTAAAGGTACGTATGATCCCCATGGGTCATACAGACATCCGAGGACAACAACAAAGGATCTTCTATATCTTATCACCCAAACATTTTCCAAAACTGTTGAAAATACTGAAAATGAGTAGTGGTACATGCAGCATGTCACTACGCACTACCCCCTGTACATGCCGCTCCTCGGCCGTGCGGGTGATAAAGCATGTCAACACACACCTCCCTCCATGCGCACTGCTCATTGTCCATGTAGGTGATTAACCAGTATACTTATCAACTATCCAAAGTTAAACCATATAATTCTATGGTTAAACAAAATAAAGGGTCCTTGTTACAGACCTGGAAGCCGGGCGGCCCCTTGATGATGGCGCCGTCTTTGCCCAGTTTCTGCAGCAGACAGGGCAGTGCGTGCGGGTCGGCCGACAACTCCCCCTCCACCGGGCCCAGCATCAGTCTGAAAGAACCAAATATTCTATTCATTTAAACAGTTCTAATAAAGATCAATCAACAATACGATTTGGTGAAATTATCTTTTCATTATTAGCATGTTTTTGCTTCAGTAGAGTGTGGATTGTAGAGGTCTAGTAAGAAGCTGAGGGTCGGCAGTTGGAAGCGAGACGTGAACATGTGAACGAGGTCATTGCATTATCAACACTATGCAGTTGCTGTGCATGACCAGGATGATAGAAATTTGGCAGATATTTGTATATTTTCTATAGACCTTGTGCAGACATGGTCACGTGATCATTTTTTGGTGATCACCACGTGGTGATCATAATTACATGGCTATGGAATTAATTCAGAATTTTATATTCTAATAGAAGAACATTATTGATTATGATTGAATGACTTTCTTTTAATGAAATGGAGTACAACTATCTTTTCTAAATGCCCCAGAATTAAGAATATCATTGATAATAGATTGATCACCAAAATGGCGGCCAACTGATTTTGGACGTTGTGACGTCATCTGCACAAGGTCTATAGATTTCTCTTGTTTTGTTGTCTACAAAATTAACAAAAATTAACCTGCAGGTGGCTAAAATACTGTAAATCAGCTATCCGTTGTGGGGAGAATTGAGGACAGACCAACGAAGGGCGTATGGACCCTTAAAATCGGTAGCGCAACATGGCTATTTCTTAAATTCGACACGGCGACACGGCCGTTTTTAAAATTCGACATGCGACATGGCAACTAAGGGACAAATGACATTGGTCTTTTCTTAAACTCGACATACGACAGGGGCTTTAAAAATATAGTGACATGCAACAGGGTCACTTCTTAAATTCGACAGGCGACAGGGGTTTAATCTATGATATAGGGACAGGCGACACGGCCGTTTTTTAAATTCGACACGTGACGTGGGACCCCCCCATCCATACCCCCAAAGAAAATTATCCCATATATCAAGCAAACATTTACTAAACGTCAGTTTCAAACTCCTCACCTTTCTGTGGTGACCTGCGGGAACCGGTAGAACTGGAAGGTGAAAAATACCGTGGCCGGCTTCTGCGCCCCCGCTGACGACTCAAAGTTGAGAACCCTGCGGTCAGAAGATAAATTCTTTAGTAATGAAAATAAACTTAAGAAACTTTTTTTCCGTTAACTCCCGGCCTCACAGATGACAAGTGCAGGATTATATAAAATCAAAGTTGAACATATATGATACAGAGTGTTTCAGTCATAGTACATTATTGTTTGCGCAAAATTCCCAACTGTTTCCATGGCTGGTTCATATAGACTCCACAGCTAACGTTATCTCTTTATTATAGCTTTGATATTACCAATAAGACCACATATTACCGTGAAAGCATTAAGGAGGGTGCATTCATTTTCTTTATTCAGTCTATAAGTTCAAAACCTGTATTTCTATCATTATTATTAGTTTAGAAACAAAAAATTGAATGTCATTAGGAAGGTATAAAAACGTAAATGTATGTAGCTTATCTTCTGTTTGGTACAACCTTCTAAATCTCTTACATTCTTTGTATGTTATATTAGTTCCAGGGTGTTGGTTCGTATATAGGAAGGTATAGAAATATAGAAACATCAATTGTATGTAGTTTGTCTTTTGATTAGTACAATCTCTTACATTGTTTGCATGCTATGCTTGATCCAGGATGTAGGTTCACAAATATAAGAAGGTTAATTGTTAGGTGTGAGTCTGGCAACCACTGGAAGACCGGCTGCTAAAAATAGCCGAAGTGTTGTATGTGATTAAATTCTGAATAAAAAAAAAAGAAAAAAAAGTGGCAGTCACCCACCTGGAGTAGGCGAGGAACTGGAAAACGATCTCGTTGGCGAGTAGTTTGTCGCTGTCCTCGCGGGCCAGGTTGATGGTCACCGGGTCCGCAGGGTCCACCACCTCCGGGGGCTCTCCCCGCGAGTCAAGGATGGGCGGGAACCCAGCGGTGTACAGCTTAGCGTAAGCCGAGCGTGAAAGACCTTGACCACTGAAAGATGCAATTTCAGAATTAGGAGAGAAGTTTGGATCAAAACCAATTCAATTTTCTTTCAGTGCCTTTATTAGTGTTTACTCTGCTCTTAAGGAGAGCAAGTATGATAATATTATTTTTCGACAGAAACATTTTTTTTAAAAAGACGTTTTGATCAAGCCTTATACATTTTTAGTTTCATAATGCCTGATGAAACTGGTTAAGAAAATCTTATAATATCTCAATGTTATTGATCCATTATCGATTACAGATTTTCAGCGAATTTTACTTTTATATAACAATTGAGCAGTCAGGAGACTGACCTTTCATATGAAATAAAATGATCTATGGTATGTGTTACTCATTTGATGACCTCCAATCCTGAAGACATGCAATAAACCAAGATCTAATGTGGAATAACATGAAAATACAATGTTAAAAATGAAAAACATATACTGTAAGTCTAATTCGACTTACGAGTGTCGCCCGGGTACGGTGGCCATGATTGGGGCATGGACCGGCGTGAAGGGCAGCTCCTGAAGGTCACCCGCGGTACGGGCCGTGTTCATCGGCTGACGGAGGAACACAAATATGTCAGTAAAGTTTGAAAGTACCATGTAAGTCTTAATCATCACTGTGAGGGTCCCCACTCAAATTTCAAATTTAATTTTTTTTTTTTACCTATTTCACAGTAAACTTTTTTTTTTTTTATTGACAATAACCACTTCACAGGGTAGTGTGATCTTCCAGTATTCGAGGATATCACTGTCATGGCTTTGATAATTTTTTCTGATCTCAAAGTATTCAAATCGGAAAAAAAGGTTATGATGCTTGATGAAGTTTTTGGAAGAAAAATTATTCTTGGAAAAGTAAAATCTCCCAAATCTTATGAACTCCAAGAACTGGACAAACATAATGTCTTCCCTGTGTTTGGTCAATTTAACTAATTCCCCGAGCTGTCCCTGACAGGGACTTTATTTAGCCATTTTTCCCGTTTTCCCTATACAGTGAGGACTATGTATTGTGTTCTTGGTAGGGAATAGTTTAAGCTATAAGTATGAAGAGGAAACTGGTATAATTAGGCTTTTGAGAAAGAACTCACCAGTGATCAGCCGTTACTATACAGAGATTATTAATGATTAATTTCATAAGACGCCTTGAAAAAATGACGGCCCTCTCTTAATCATATTGAAAACATAATGTGTTTTCTCTCATGTGTACATGTATACATTTGAAAACCTGTGGACTAAATGCATTCAACACTCTTAGTGAAAACTTCTCATGCATGGTATTTGTTTGTAGATTTGCGACATGAACAGTCAAGTCTCAGATTACTGAACAACAGATTTGTGACATTCTGAAACATAACTGGCAATAAGTAAACATAGGTGAATGCAAGGCATTGTCCTCAAGTCTTTAGATTTATCAATTGGACATTAGACTGCAGAGAAGATACAAGCAAAGTTTGACCTCTCAAGCAGTAAGTCTCAGCAACTCACAAGTGTTCAACTGTAATTGTGAAACATTACAAAAAAGCCAGGTTACAAAGATCCTCACCAACATCCAAGGCTGAAGGCAACATTAAGTAAACTTGCTATAATGTCCTTGTGTCCACATATGATATAATGTGTCAAGGTATTGCACACATGCTCCTATTTTTGATAATCTCTAATTTACAAAATGCTGTGTTCGTATCATTAGAAAAAGGTTTACGGTTTTAATCTCAAAAGATTTTAAAAAACAACAAAGAAAACGTTCTCATTTTTCCTCATGAATGGAACATGAAACATATTTCGTGTTCCTCTATTGTGAAATATCACACATTTATCCATTAAGAATTATGATTACTTTTCTATAAACAATTGAAATTAGATCAGTAAGGGGCCTTCCATTAAGTACGTATGCATCATGAGGAGGAGGGGGGTCTGATATTTTTTTTAAATGTGTGTACAATTTAGTACATATCTAATGTGTATTTTTGCCCCGGGGGGTGGGGGGGGGGGGGGGGGGGAAGCGACAGATTTTTAAAAACGTGCGTATGTACTGAATGGAAGGCCCCTAAAAAGGAAAGTAAATGTCAACTCACCGACATCTGGTCTCTGAGGTGGGTAATCTCCACTGGTATGTACCCGCGGGGAGACGGGTGATACACGGGGGCAGGGGAGTACGGTCCCATCCCACCGTAGGGTGAACCGTACCCTCCTCCATACCCGTACGGTCCGGTCGCGGGCTGGGCGTAGGCCTGAGAGCCCCCTGGGTACATCATCCCCCCTTGTGGAGTTATCGCTCCCTGGATCGGAGCCGACTGCGACATGGCCGAGATCTGGTGCGGGGTCTCGGGTTGTGGCGATAGCGACATCTGGTAGCCCGAAGACGCCAGGCCGGTGTTACCCCTGAGGTGAAATGAAGGAATATTGTTAGAATATAGTACTTATTTTTGTTTTTTTACTCTACTAGCAAAGTGGCATAGAAGCAGAGACATGCTCTAGCCTCATCCAACGCATAGAAAATAGTACAATTGTTAATGCTATACCAGTTTAGTTTTCCCTTTATAACAAGCATGTTCTTGCATCAAAATATCTAAGAGAGTTCTGGTTTAAGAAAATAAACCAACAAGTTTGAAAAGCAATCAACGAGTTCAGATCGCTATATCAGAATTTATGTTAGATGCAAAACCACCAGCCACTGTGAATGTTCCTTATCAAACCAAGAAGGCATTATCATAAGCACGAAGTTTTGATGAAACATATTCAGCTGAAACCCAACCTTTTCCAAACAACACTCTTCAAACAAACGACAATGCAGCATTTGTTAAAATTGATAATACAGCATTTGAAGATTAAATTTTGTGTGTCAGTGGTACACATGCTACATCGTAAACAATCCTGTACTTGTGCAAACCTGCGGTCAGACGATGGGTAAATATCTATCATGTTCCAGGTTACAGAAACTGTGATCATAGTCACAGCTGACTTATCACTTTTATCATTTACATAATGGATTATTCAATCATCTATACACAAATCATCTGATACATATACCTCACAGAGCACTGCAGGTTTTACTCAAAATCCCAGTGCCATGTGTTTTTTTTCCGTGTAACTAATTAAGCAAATCAGGGGAATTCTGATTACTGTAAAACCCCGTTTATAAGCCTCTGCCCGGCCTATAAATTGTTTTTATACTGTTGCGGCTTATAAACGGGTTGTTCTACAATAAAAACAGATTTTAAGAGGTAGGCCTAGTAGTAAAACATTTCCATGAAATACATGACAAATATTAGAAAAGATTATGGTCCACATAGCGTTTTTCAGTCATATAGAGGCCAACTCACAATTTTGCTTTGTACAAAGTACTGATGACCAAACCTATGGAGGTGGGAATGAAAGCAGGGAAATGTGGTCCAACAGACACCTCAGGGAATCTAAACCGGACCTTCTGCACAAAAGCCCCTTTTGCTAACCACTGGCTCACCCCCCTCTCCTTGGTCAGGTTTTCTTTCAAGAAAAGTAGTGATGTCATTGCAAAATATTCTAAAAGGAAGATTATCAACTCTAGATTTTGTGACAGCATCAATCATAATGAAACATCAATCCAAATTCATATGATTGACCTAACAAGTTACGCAAACAGAGGGAACAATATGTAGGCTACATTTGCACACTGTTTTTTTTGTACAAGACGTACATGCCTGAGGTATATCTCGCACAATTCCTTAATGTAGTTTCTTTCTAGAATTTCGTATCTGGCAACGCGATTGCTCCCTTCCTCAAATATCTGAGCGCAATAACTTCTTGCCGGAGTGATGGAACGATATCAAAGATATCCTTCAGCCTATGAGAGGGTCTGGAACCCCCCTCTCATGCATCTCTATGGTAGACAACTCCGATAGATTTCAGGCTATGTGCATGTCCACTAAAGATGATTGTTGGAGTATTAAACATCCGCTCAGCAATTTTTCAGCTATATCAGGACCACTCACGTTTTTTGAACAAGTTCAATAATTGCATCTATGGAGGTGGAAACGAAGGCAAGGTAAGCACCTGGGATCGAATGCAGGCCGGCTGCGTGCAATGCCAGCATGCTACCTACTCGTGTCCACTATAGTGAATACATTTCTCCACTTCAGAACACCAAATGTGATAATTATGAATAATGTTTGCTATGACTCACCTCCAAAACACTGCCATCTTATATCTTAATTTTATCCACAACCAAGCTCAAACTTAGTCCTGATCCTCAGAACCAGTACATCCATGGTTAGGGAAGTCAGATGTGTCCAACATGTTAATTAAACGCCCACTCAATAAAGACATGTCAGAGCCAGCTGAACCGTGTAACCACATCTTGACACATGAATGTTCTCCTAATAATAACAACTCATGGAATATTTACTTCATGAATCCATCTCTGGCGGCCTCAAACTATGTCAGTATCCATTTCTGAAACCTCCTTATTTCAGATTGTGTCTCCATTACGCCTTCTCTGACCTCATAATGGTAAATCCAGTTATAGAGAGGCCTCATTCAGAGGTTATATTATGGAGGTTTGCTCTCTGAGGGCCAAGCCAGGAGTGAGTATAATCATACACTTGAGGACCCAACTAGATGTGTCTGGACTGAGCCAAGTTCTGCTGGGAGAGCGTACGCTGCGAATTATTCACACATACTGTGCCTTTATAATTTTCGCGAACTGTAAAACTGTTAATTTATGAGAAACAGCTTTTACAGCTTGACTCCCCTATCTTCCTTTGATTATATCATTTCTGATAAACCTATTGAATAGAAATGGTGTGTAAGGAATTTACACTGAGACCGTTACCCTATAACTGTTTTATCTTTTTCCTGATTTCCCCCCCTATATTTTGCATGTTCTGACATATCTATCAACAGCAACATATTCAAGATTATTTTATTCCAGTTAGAGTGCGTCGCTAAGTGATAAACACTTGATGCTAAGTTTTGAAGAAAGGTTTGCTTTGCACTTCATAATAAAATATTGTTTTGACACAAAACTATTAAACGCATAGGAGACATTTTTTTATAAAATGAAAACAATATCAAGAACATGGGATCTTATTCCAAAACATAATTTCCACAAGCATCTGGTTTACCATGTATAAAATATAAGTAACAAATATTGATGCACTGAATTTCAAAAAAAAAAAAAAAAAAAAATCCATCTTTTCTGTGTGCTTGAAGGGTCAGACGGCAAAAATACTGAGTTTTACAGTAAATGTGTATAGACTTATGTCTATGGACAAGTGTACATGAAGATCTCCCTGTGTTCATACCATGTCAGGGACAAGTTGTATCACGCACACCCATTGGTCGGTCTGTTTGTAAGGAGGGATCTCATAGGCCAACAGCTTTGTCTTAATCCTCTTTGAAGAAACACCGGTCCACCTAAGTCTTATACCTGCATTAGTTAACACTGTTTCCTGATTTAAAACCCGATGTTTACTCAATCTTTTTAATGCAATAATTTTTCTCGAGAGGAATAATATATTTGAACAAAAAAATGCGATACCAATTATCATACGTTTTTGTGTGCATACTCACTGACTAGGTTGTAAATCCGTGTATTCTTTGACCTGGGGGACTAAGGTTTAAGAGGGAAAGGCCGATATAATCCGCTTATTGACCCATTGGCTCGTTAATCTACATGTTACCTAGTTGGTATTCTGTCTCGACCATGTGAAAACCTTTTGATTTCTTGACCTAATTCACTGATGTAGAGCCATTAGGGTAATCAGTTGGAGACATTGAGAAAAACCTGATTTAAGCTTGTTTATTGAAGTATATATACTGGAAAAAAAAGAATATATGACATGTGGTTTTCACTATCAAATTGCCACAGTGTCATCTTTAAAAAAGATATAAAGTGCCGTATGGTTTTGTATTCAGAATGATAAAATATGATACAGTAAGAAAAAAATAGAAAAAAAGCAAAAATTACTACGCTGCATTTCAATTCAATCCAAGAAAATTAGTAAATCACATAAAGGTAAACTTTGTTAAATACAATTCCACGCACTATGCAGTGTGCGAGGAGGTTTTCCATAAAACACAGAATAATTTTCTCCCATTTGCCCCTTTTCCGAATGTTGCGATCAGAATTACCCGATAGATTATTTGTATATACCTTCGGGGCTTTCCATTTAGTATGTACATACATTTAAAAAAATCTCAGACCCCCACACCCCCCTTGAACTAAAATACGCATTGGATTTGTACTAGAACGTAAGCACATTTTCAAAAATCTCAAGACCCCCCCGCCCTTTATGGGTAATGGAAGGCCCCTAGCCGTAGCTAACTTGTAAACGATACTACTGCTGGGGGTTAACGTATATTACTTTTCAAATCAATCTCTAGTTTATGATTCTCACACAAGAAGATATAATGGATACAACCATATACACAAAAGAGCAAAGGAAATTGTCAGTTTGGAAGGCGGTCCCTTGCACGTGAAGTTGATTGCTGATATAATCTTTAACTACAGGTTGAAAAAAACTAGTTTGGTAAGCCTTTGTTGATACTGTAGCACCATCTCAATCCTATGCCTGTTTAAACCTGTAGTGAGAACCCTGCATCCTACATTTTTTCAGGTCAGCTGTCTCGCAGCGGGTTTGTTTATATGCACTGGGTATACACTGGTATGACACATAAGTCAACCATGACTTTCAGTTTGTCAATAAAAGATCTACTACTACTACTACTACTGGTATCCATTCATGAACTGCACTGCCTATCTTTTAACGTTTCCTGATTAAGCTTACACACCAGCACACCCCAAATTAAACTCGCAGAAGAGAAAAGCTCAAGATTCAAGCACTGAGGCACTCAGATGGTTGACAAGAACAAAAACTGAGACTCAAGCCTATATTCCACGATTCAACTTTGACTTCCCAGAATTTATCATTTTCTGAATATTACAAAGAACCCATGCTACATATCATTTGAAAAAGAATCTAAAATCCTTTCAAATGATATACAACATGTCCATAAATAGCCCTTTTATCATTCTCACTAGCAATTTCAAAAATCGCTACTTAAATGGGATAATGGAATACAGCTTTCAGAGCCCAGGTCAAACACTGCCCCTTTGGCCACTCAGACCACTCCAACACCACTCTGCCACTTCGCCCCTCTCATCTATGAGAAAAGTCTCTGCAGAGTAGCTGCCACTTGGTCGGCCCCTGCGGCTCAGACCACACCATCAAAAAATGCCGCGCTACGTTTGAGCCACAGGGAGAAGTAATCTTATATTGCCGGTATATAGTTAAAGGCCTACAGAGCAGAGTCTATTCTCACAGAGTCAGTTTTCAGCGCGGAGATAGATCTCGAATACACGCCACCCACGGACCCTTACTTGTGGGACCGGTAGAGCCCAGAGTTGTGGCTGTGCTGGGGGTGATATGACTTAGATGACTCGGACAGGTCTCCAGTCGTCGACGTTTCCACCTCAACTGTGGGGCGCTTGCTACATTTCATTTTTGGAAATAAAAGAAGAAAAATGGTGGGGGGATTGTTTGTTTGTGGGGTTAGTTTAATGTCTGGCAACGCTTCAGGGTTCTTTTACCAGCCTGCACAATGTAAAGCCTTTCAGCTAGTTTTACGCCACAGGAGCGGTGACCGAACCTAGGAAATGAGGTGCCTGGGGGAAATCCAGAAATACAAAATTGGTACCTGAAGAGCAAATACATTGAGGAAATTTGTCAAATGATATTTTGAAATATGTTTGAAACAACAAAAACCGGAATTCAATGACTGCAGACGATTTTCCACAGTCTTTAAGCTATTTCCCCATGCATAGTCAAAACCTGTTCAATTTCTGGAGAAAAGACAACAAGCTCCGTGACAATTTAATGAATTCCAATACTGTTTGTTACCTTTTCAAATCCATAACATGACCACTTTCACTATACAAGCTTTTTTTTCAGGGTTTCCCATCCCTATGGGAACTCCCAGAAGATAAGGTAGTAAGAAATAAACTACATTGTTAAAAACCTGCAAAATAGCGACTCACAATGTACCAAAACTTCTGAAATCTTTATTCCCGGGAGAGGAGCAGTATGTACGGAGGATGGTGCGTACTGCTCCTCATTTGGGGTATTTTCAACATAATTATTATTGTCGCAGACGGGCAGAAGTGGTCATCTGATTCCAGCTGACTGGAAACACGCCCTCAAATTTCAAAACCTTTTACCTTGTTTATATTTTAGACCAATATTGAGTAGCTTGTGTTCAAGTATAATTGAGCGCGTACTTGGTTCCAACACAAAAAGCGTTGAGGTTGGAAAAAATTAAAAAATACAAGAACTGAATCATCAAACCAAACTCTTTAGTTCGTTAAGACTCACCTAGGTGGCACCACCGGTGGCTGGTTATAGGAAGCAGCCATAGGGACTTCTCTTAGGGACTCCATACTTCTGTGGCCCAGTATGGTGTAAGAGCGGTACATTAACTACATTGGTCAATTACCATGGAGATTTTAAATTGATATTGTCTTGTCTTGTATAGAATTAAGCAGGATAATTTTTGCTAGGATCTTGTGATTACAATACTAATATAATAATATTATGTTAATTGATTTGTTTTTATAGTTTTTTTTAAAAATAACTATGTGAAAATATTTAAGAAGAAAATCTTCAACTATGATATTTTTTCTGAATGTTTTTAAGAAGAGAATCCTTAAGTGTAGTTATTTTTCTGATTGTTTTCTTTTTTGATGCAATCTTAGTGTCACGAAATTAACATCTAAAGATTGACTTTCTTTGTTCTCGAGAAATATTTGTCGTCTTTCTAAATTGTCTATAGAAAGATTGTAATGTCTAGGTGAATCTTATCTAGTTCATGCCCTAAGCCTGGATGTGGGGTATGTGTGGTTCTTAGCCATGGGATTCTGTGTTGTGTCCAGAGTAGTTCAGTGAATCAATGATTGATGTGACTGTAGGGTAGGGAAGGGTAGGGTCGAGGATGCAAGGCAGTTAAGGTAGGGGCACAACAGGGCTTTCACTTTGTAACTGCTGAATAAGACGGGGTGAAGAAGTTGGGTTGAGTGTTGCTACCGCGCGAATAAACGGTAAAAAATAGAAAAAGTTTGTCTGGAAACTTCAGAACGAAAAGTTTGTCGAAAACTTATCAATACATGCGGGCAGAGTTTAAAAATAAAAGGTCTTTATCTATTGGCGTATTATTCTTGATCATGTCAGGATCGCTCAGAACAACCTCCTCCCCCTTTCACCTTTTTGTAAGGCACAAAAATACATTTTCTTTTATCTTCATTATCATAAGATCAGCTTAGAAGGATGGTTACTGAACTAAAGATGTAATAAAATCACAAAAATCACTTGAAATTATTTTTGAAACTCAAAAGCAAAACACTGAAGTACGCTCCGCTTTTTCTATGAGTCTGGAACCGAGTAGACTGTAAAAATACTGTTAGTTAATTCTAGTACAATTTCTAGAGCAAAAAAATAAATACCAATGTTTTCCTTGACATTCAGAGGCCTTCCACTTAGTACGTACACACATTTTCAAAAATCTCATACCCCCTCCAAGGTCAAAAATACGCATTGAATTTGTACTACAATGTACACAAATTTTCAATAATGTTGTACCCCAACTTTCCCCCTTGATGCGTTCATACTTAATTGAAGGCCCCAAAGTCATATTTGACTAAACTTGCACATTCAGAAAAAAAAGTTAAGTTCTCGCAAACCATACCGAGGGAAAACAGAAATGTTTCAATTTTAGTGAACTGTGAACGTGAACTGTTTCAGGTTATGCAACAAAAGATTGAACATAATGCCAACTTAAGACACAATCATACAGAGTTCTGTGATTGTGATCCATGAAACTTTTAAAGCGCACAACTCACCCGCCAGGGCTGAAGCGGGGTGCGAGGGGCGGTTTATCCGCTTTGTGACTAGATCCCGTGGAGATACAGAAATAATCACAACCATTTCTTTAAAATGTAAGCACCAACTTTCATAAAACACTCTTAATTAATTTACATTATTCAACATTAAAAAATGCCAAATCTCAATTATATAAATTGGTTTTTGACATATAGGACCTAAATTAAACAAAAAAAAAAAAGAAGAAATTCTGGTAGTCGTTTATATAAGAACGTTAAATAAGGCGATGCTCCCTATGTGGCCCATTCATATTTGTCTATCCTTAGATATGGTTGTAAAGCTCCCAATTTTACAAATGAACATAATCCCTGCCTTTCTCAAATAAATTCAAGCCGGGGTTTAAAGTAGGGCTATCATGTAACTGACTTCAAAGTATTCAGGCATATCTGTTTGCAAGGCGGATAAAAATGAATAGCTACGATACACAAAGCTTAGCGGTAAACTTCCTTTAATAGGTGTCAATGGAAATTCTAAAAGTTTATTTAAAGATATCATAACAAAATAGATAAAAAATAATCATTGGAACGAATAACTGAAAACTTTAGAACGAACAACCTAAAACTTTGGGAGAAATTCTCAAAAACACTCAAAAGCCTGAAAACAAGTTCGGTTCAACCTTGGAAGGGGGGAGACACGTTCTAAAAGCTCCGTCGATTCGCTGGAACAGAGGGTTATAATTTGGGGTATCGATGTCACTTAAAGCAGGGTCACTTGGTTTAAACGGTAGAACTAAGCGTATTGAGAAATAATTTTCCGTTTGAACTTAAACCATGCTGAGCTTGGCGTATGGGTAGATCTTACTCCTAGATGAATGATTGTTCACTTGAAACTCTCGGCAAGTAGACTTGAGCTCATTCTACTCCCAGACAACCGCGCTCTTTATTTGATTTTTACTTACTGTCAAGAGCGAATTTCAAACTTCAAAATCAAACTAACATTAATCTGAATATCAAAATTTTCTCCCCTGTGCCGAAAATGTGAAAAACTCTTTATTTTCCTCCATTTTTAAAGCTCAAATCAATAAAGTTAACTTAATGATCTCTTCAAAATCTTTGGAGTGATTACACCATGATTCACTAATTTGTGGGAGCGATGGGAAGATCGGCTATGCCGATTTTGCTTACCCGAATAAAATTAATTGAATTTTTTTTTTTATAAATTGCCCTATAAACAATGACCGATCTAAGAAAAACAATAGGGGATTATCTTCTACCAACACGTTGACTACTGAGGTGATCCCCATATATCCAACTAGAAAATAGTACACCCAGTTAGGAGGAATAGTCTGAGCATCATCACAATATCCGAGAAGCTACAAGTGAACTTCATTATCAGTAAACCTGAACTGTGGGTCTCACCTTATAACTAACATACATGTGCAGGTAAGGCATGTGTAGGCCATGTGTCTTATTAGTGCACCCACTCACCTGGAGGGTATCGGGGGGCGGCCCGACACGTGGAGGTCGCCCTGGTCGGTCAGCGACTGCTGGGACCCCGCGCGGGCCGAGGGCGGCAGCTGGAGGGCCGGGATGTCGTGGGCATTGGGGGCACTCAGAGAGTCCACCTGCGGCATCTAGATGATTCATGGAAATGTTATTTTTCACAATTTGTTTTGTATAAATATTGGGTGGTTGGTTGGTTATTGTTTTTTTTCACCATATCGACATCTTTGGTCATATCACGGTGAAAACAAGGTCTAGACAATTCTGTTTCTTTTGATGATCGCATCTATGAAATGATTTTATCTATGAGAAGGTAGAGACCGTACCCCTACACTTTAACCGAGGCAGGTGTTCTTTAATGTGCAGGGTCCCATAAGCAGCCCTACACACAACAGCTGCTGGCCCTCTAGGAGCCTTTGATAACCCAGTTGTTGCCATATAAATATTGTTGTTGTTTGATTAGAGTAATTGAATCATGTTTTAATAATGTTTTCTAAGAGGGAGGCCGTTGAATAACTAAAGTATATATGTATGTTCATTTATCGAATGAATCGATAAATATTAGCTTGATATTCGAGAACCTAAGAGTTTGAAGGTTATGGATGTATGAGATAGTTTGAGGTGTCTTAAAACTTTCTAGTTTAAAATCTCGGTAAATATTCTGGTAGCGACAAAGACTGTATAACACACTAAAACTACTAAATCCCAAGAGAAATAGTGTTAAAATAAGTTAATTCTATAACTGATATCTTTTTAGCATGTCCAAGAGTAACAATAACTAGAATATAAAGTTAAAATTGTCTAAAATTTTTAGAAAAAAATCCACCAGCAGGAAGGTGTAGAATTTCAAACACTTACAGCTCAACTGGTTGACTTTCATAGAACCTACCTTTCTCTGTAGTTTGAAGTCAAAGTGTATGGTGCCGGCTGCAGCAGGCGTTGATACGCTGACCACGCTGCCGGTCGGGTCACCACCGTTAAAGACGAGCACTCCGTCCGGGATGGGGGCAGGACCCCCGTGAAGCTGGACTGACTGGTCCTCCCGGGTGAGGGTCGCGAACGGGTTCCACGCCGCCCAGCGAACAGCTACCGTGAAGGTGGATGACTTGGCTATGCCAGACTGGAGACAGGGAAAAGTGTGAAAAGGTATAGTTTTTATAATGGCCAGTATTATAAAACCTGCGATCTGAATGTAAGTTGGCCTTAAATTTTAATTTGGTAGTAATGGTCGGCACGCTTATGATTTACTTGTCCATAGATTTTCTCAATGTTGAGACTGAGTAATGTTCTAAATTATGATAATTTCTTTATTTGAGAGTTATCAAAACATGTCTCTATTATTGGAAGATTGACAATGGCCGAATTAAAGGTTTGTGTGCCGATAGGATGTGGCTTAAATTAGGGACTTTCCGGTATTTCTAAAAAGTCATAAATGACCGTGAGGCTGCAAATTGATTTTAGACCATAGCAAAACATATAGACGTTGTGCAGCTGACGTCACAATTCACAGAGAAGGTATCCATATTGGTGATCATTTTAAAAGTCAGTTTTTTCACAATTATAAATTTTCTAGGACATTATCTTCCACTGGATTTATCTAATATAATGACACTTAAGTCATAAAAAATACATTCTATTATTAAGAATTCATACATTTTAGATGTATCTATTAGCCACGTGGATAAGATGAGCACATGGTGATCACCAAAATGTGGTCATGTGACCACATCTGCACAAGGTCTATATCTCCCGCCCCCCGCCCCCGCCCCAAAAGAAGAAAACATTAAGGAAACAATTCATTCGTGGAAATTATGCCGGGCATTCAAGGAAACTCTACTGTATTACCTACTCCACGTAAGCCTGTTGTCACCCAAAATATTTTCATGAGATTTTATCTCAAAACATTTAATTTATTGTCGAAAAATTAAATTAGATACTTCACAATTTCTATCCTATAAGGAATCTTGCTAAGCGGAGACACGTACCCTTTTCTCAGAGACGGGTTCCCCTAGCACGTACTCAAGGACGAAGACAACCACGAGGTTGGGGTCCTCCACCATGCCATCTAGCTGCACCCGGTTACGGTGAATCAGCGCGCCAACCGCACTGCCCCTGAAAACAAAGTGCAAGATTTATTAATATTAAACCTTCTGAACAAAGGCAGGGGGGGGGGAATCAAACACCTGTTGGTCATTTGTGCTGGTGGAGTAATACAGGACACTTCTGCTAAATCTGGCCTTATATTGACCAATGATAGTTTTACTGATAATGTCTACAGAAATATATTCAACAACTATACCTTTATAGCTTTATATGAGACATATTAGGGAGCGTAATATATAAACAGCTCCTTCTTTTTAATGCGATTTATTTAAACTTTCTTCCATAATATAACAATAAATCTAATACATAATACAACTTAATATTAGCCAACAAAAGCCGAGGCGGCAACTTTTAGTCTCCCTTTCCTGCGACCGCTTCCAGGCTAAGCATCGTACTTTGTTAGCATGAAGTACCGCGTCAGCATAAAACAAGGTGCCCATGCTTTTTTTGGAAATCAATTTAAGACCTTTTAAGACCCATTTAAAAGCAATATTCAAAACTTCCCGGCCACTTGATAAGAAAAGTATTCAGACATGTAGTTTGTAATACAATTTTGGGTTGCAAGTGACGTTTTTTTATCTTAAATCTAAGACATTTCTAAGGCCTAAAAATTGATAAAATCAATTTAAACCCTTACAAGATTTGCGTGGACACCCTGAAAAAGCAACAGGACCAAAGCAAAGTTCCCAACGTTGACAGCAACGTCAAACAATGACAAAAATATGTCATTACCTTGTAGAATCTCTCAAACTTGTCAAACTTGAAAACAACAGAATACACTGTTAAAATGGTCTTACATCAACAGCAGCCATTTATTGGTAGTAAGCCGATTTATGATATATCGTCGACTTGGAATGATATGAGCAGTCGCATAAGCAAGTATCAAACATTATGAAAAATATGCACAAGACGAATCAAAACAAGAAGGCAGATGCTTATTCTGCAGAAAAAACTACATATATATTAAACTAAATTGGTAGCTTGGTATTTACTACTGACATGTACGAATCGTAATTATCTGAAGTAAATCACACTGTTGCAGCCAAACAGAGAAATCAAATATATAGCAAGGAAAGTAGTTTTTCAAAATAATATCAACCTAGTTACATCAATATCAAATAATAATCCTTCACGAGGTGACCACTTCCCCACCACTAATTTCCCGTCGGTTTTGATAATAATATATCGTCAGATATAAATGATTGAAAAATTCTTGAAAAAACAAGGTTAGCCATTTTTCTGATCAAGAAATGTAGATGACAATATTGACTAACTTTTGTAATATTCCAAAGTTCTCGTGATATTCCAAAGTTCCTTGTGTTTTCAGATTTAACTTACTTTGCCATTTCCCTTGTTCTTCCTGACCAGTGTTCACCATGCATATTGCAGTGATATAAGTCAGGTTTAATGAGAAAATATGAAGCCTTTTGAAAATTTTAAAAACATTTTAAAACTTGGAAAGGTGGTGTACGAAGTCAATTATGAAAATTATCATTAGAGGTAACGACGTGAAAAAAAATCTGAAACCGACAAAAATCTGAAACTTGCATCCCTGAATACTTTCAACTGGAAGAACACTAACCCTGTTGTAAATGAAGTTGTGTAATAGAAAAAAATGAAAGAAAACCAGATCATAATGATATCATTTTAATTAAGTTTGTCGTACTCACAGTGAGCCGGTAGAGGGGGTGCGCTGGTGACCACGCATGCTCCGTCTCAGCGAGCTGCCCTTCATACCGCCCCCGTCTCCCCCGAGGTGGATCACCTCGGGCTTGTCAATGTAACACCACCCGTTGTGCACGCCCACCTGAAACAGACAAGTGAGTGAGTGAGTGAGTATTGGGTGTTTTACGCCGTACCAACAGCCAAGGTAATTTTTCACAGCGACAAGTTGGGACGAATTCTGTCTTTGGTGATCGAATCTATGAGATGAAGGTGACAGGGTAGGATATCAGCAGGGGATCATAACTGGGAAATCATTTTTGCTGGTCAGTGCTGGGTCCCCCCTATCCTCACCTTTTATGATCAGCAGGGGATACTGGGGGCCTATATTCTGCCCCGGAAGTCCCACGGGGTGAAACGGGGCCAGAAGTGTAAAGACATTGTCCAGATGATGATGTCAAAACTGCCCTCTTGTTTTGGCCGTCATACTGCTGATCCATTCTCCCTACCATGGATAGCTTATTAACTGCATCCTACCTGCAGACTAACTTAGATCAAGATGCATGCTGGGAAATCTGCAGACAAGTCACAGGCCTCAAGCAGATGATTTGTCATTTATCACGGCATTATTTGTGGCTTAACATTATAGGAAACTAGCAATGAATATTTTTTCAATGCGTAACATTGTGGCTTGGCAATACACCCTTCCCCTCGCGGTCTTTTTATTTTATTTTATTTTTTTATATTTTTTTTATTTTTCAAAAGCACATACAACACTTCGGCAGTTTGATACTAGCCGGTCTTCCAGTGATTGCCAGTCTCAGGCTTTACATATTCGTACGTAATGTTAATTAAAACTAAACTAACAATAAAATGTAAATAGAACAAATATACAATGTTTGTTTTCAATAGACAGACTTCAATTTTAACCCTGAGGTAAGTTAATTGCAGTTAACGAGGAAGTATGTACAAGGAAACAAGAAACATGTAATGAAGATCGTAAACGATCTATTAGTGAAAAAATCATTCTTATCTTAACATGAATCATCTGCAGAAAATATTCACATAAACCACGGTTGACGGGGAGAACAAAGGATCTAGGCCGTGAATATATCACGTATTGGGCTCAGTGAAGCGGAACCCTATAATCTCACGGAAAACCTCACGTACACAGGAGCTGTGGCGGTGTCTTCATTTGTATACTTTTGCTTATAACTCTTTAAATATTCATCAACTACAAACAGTACGTGAGTGAAATGTAGCTAGGAACATTTTGAAGATAAGAAACATGTCACTTTTTGATATCTAGAAGTTTTCTATTTTTTATGATTTAATGAAAAATAAAAGTGAATCCTTTCCATAGGATCCAGTGTTAAAGGCCGTTATGCTCTATCTTAAATATCTACCTTGAAAATAAGTGCAGGTCAATAATTTTTTTGTGAAATTGTATATTAGTATGTTAAGTAAAATTGGCACTGTAAAATTATGCTTCAATATAGTTTTTATTCAAGGTAAAGGAGCTTGACACATAAGTCTTGAGAGGGGCACTGGACAGTCCCGTGGTTTATGTTAGATACACCACTCGCGTGTGTCTGCACTTGATACATTCACTCGGCTAGCGCCTCGTGAATATATCGCGTACAGCCCCACACTTGTGCTGTATCTACCACAAAATATTCACATAAAAAAAATTGAACAGATAACTGCATAATCTTAGAATGATGACTTTAGCGTGACATAATATGTTTTATTTGGTCACTCAGAATATATTCAAATATTATTATTTAGACATAGCAAGCCTAAAAATGGTAAAATGTGCCTAAAAATGGTAAAACTGCAAACAAACAAATTGAATCAACCGTTCATGCCTCAGTTCTGTAAGCCTATGTATTAATCCATTTTATATCAGTGGCGTAAAGCATCCAGACGTGAAGGTAGCTAGCACTGATTAGGGCTGAGAGGCGTCAAACTGCCCAGTGTGAGGTGCTATTGACCAATCAGTGCTGGGTTTACACCAAGCACCCAAGAGGCACGGCACAGCCTGCCCCGTGCGAGGTGCCATTGACCAATCAGTGCTGCGCTTACACCAGGCACCTTCGCGAAGACCTAGCAGGTGGTGGACGGATGCACCCAGCCTTGAAGGTGGCGACGCAGGTAGGGGAGGGGGAGGGGGGAGGGGGGGTATTCAGTGCCCTTCATTGTAGGTGGAGACTTAGGACAAAATCATTATCCGTGAAGGTGGCGATGCAGACAATTGTAACAACAATAGATGTGTGAACAAAAGTCTTTTAGATCCGTTACTTTCCAAAAAGAACAAAGGGCAGGGCTCATGATACATTAAAGTGAAAAAATCCCCCTTAATTCTGCTAATTTATGCTAATTTACAAATAAACGGGGATTTTTTCACTAATAAAAAGGTGAAGAAGTATGAGATGGAATGAGATGGAGTATGAATAATCGCGTCTGGGGAAAGGCTGTGACATAATGAAGGGAAGCTAATTTGGGTTAAACTATTATGGGTGGATAGCGCTTGATTTATCAATATTTAGGCCTTTGGCCTTTTTTGTTTTTTGTTTTTGTTTTTGTTTTTGAGAGGGTGTTTTGGGTTTGTTGTGTTTGGTTTTGTTAGTTTTTTTGAAAGGGTAGTGCTTTGCCAGTTGGGTCTTAAAAGTATGATAGTCTGGGATCTTTTGTATATTTTCGGGGAGGGCATTCCATAACTTTGGACCCTGGTATGATAGGCTCTTCCTAAATCTCTCCACCTTTGGCCGTTTGATGACCCGTAGTTTCTTTTTGCTAGATCTAGTTCTGATGTTGGTTGGGTGTCTTTTTTTCCAGAGGTTGAAGTTACCAAACTGTGACACCTGGTACATGTGAAGAATTATGTGTTGCTGCCTTCTCTCAGATAGTTTGAGTATTTTGGCTTCCTCATGAAGTTTCACAGAACTATATGTCTTTTCTTTTCCTAATGCACATTTTAGGGCTTGATTTTGCAATGTTTGCAATTTCTTTTTCAAGGCTTTTGAGACTGAGGTCAGGACTATGCCACCGTATTCCAAAATTGGCAGTATCATATTTTTGTAAATCAGCGTCGCTGCTTTTTTGGTGATAAAAGGTCTTATTTTCCTGAGCTGATAAATTTTGCTTGAGACTCTTTTAATAGTCAAGTTAACATGAGTGTCAAGAGATAACTGTTCGTCTAGGGTTACTCCCAGGTATGTGTAAGATTTAACCCTCTGAATCTCTTGTCCTTCTATTTCTCCCGTCTAACCCCTACCTGTAGTCTCCACTCCATGATGGTCACAGAGGTACCGTCCCCCACTTTATTCTCCTGTCTAACCCCTACCTGTAGTCTCCGCTACATGATGGTCACAGAGGTACCGTCCCCCACTTTATTCTCCTGTCTAACCCCTACCTGTAGTCTCCACTCCATGATGGTCACAGAGGTACCGTCCCCCACTTTATTCTCCTGTCTAACCCCTACCTGAAGCCGTCACTCCATGCTGGTCACAGAGGTACCGTCCCCCACTTTATTCTCCTGTCTAACCCCTACCTGTAGTCTCTGCTCCATGATGGTCACAGAGGTACTGTTCACCACTTTATTCTCCTGTCTAACCCCTACCTGTAGTCTCCATGATGGTCACAGAGGTACCGTCCCCCACTTTATTCTCCCGTCTAACCCCTACCTGTAGTCTCCGCTCCATGATGGTCACAGAGGTACCGTCCCCCACTTTATTCTCCTGTCTAACCCCTACCTGTAGTCTCCGCTCCATGATGGTCACAGAGGTACCGTCAGCCACTTTATTCTCCTGTCTAACCCCTACCTGTAGTCTCCGCTCCATGATGGTCACAGAGGTACCGTCCCCCACTTTATTCTCCTGTCTAACCCATACCTGTAGTCTCTGCTCCATGATGGTCACAGAGGTAACGTCCACCACTTTATTCTCCTGTCTAACCCCTACCTGTAGTCTCCATGATGGTCACAGAGGTACCGTCCCCCACTTTATTCTCCTGTCTAACCCCTACCTGTAGTCTCCGCTCCATGATGGTCACAGAGGTAACGTCTACCACTTTATTCTCCCGTCTAACCCCTACCTGTAGTCTCCGCTCCATGGTCACAGAGGTACCGTCCCCCACTTTATTCTCCTGTCTAACCCCTACCTGTAGTCTCCGCTCCATGATGGTCACAGAGGTACCGTTCCCCACTTTATTCTCCTGTCTAACCCCTACCTGTAGTCTCCATGATGGTCACAGAGGTACCGTCCCCCACTTTATTCTCCTGTCTAACCCCTACCTGTAGTCTCCGCTCCATGATGGTCACAGAGGTACCGTTCCCCACTTTATTCTCCTGTCTAACCCCTACCTGTAGTCTCCGCTCCATGATGGTCACAGAGGTACCGTCGGCCACTTTATTCTCCTGTCTAACCCCTACCTGTAGTCTCCGCTCCATGATGGTCACAGAGGTAACGTCCACCACTTTATTCTCCTGTCTAACCCCTACCTGTAGTCTATGCTCCATGATGGTCACAGAGGTACCGTCCCCCACTTTATTCTCCTGTCTAACCCCTACCTGTAGTCTATGCTCCATGATGGTCACAGAGGTACCGTCCCCCACTTTATTCTCCTGTCTAACCCCTACCTGTAGTCTCCGCTCCATGATGGTCACAGAGGTACCGTTCCCCACTTTATTCTCCTGTCTAACCCCTACCTGTAGTCTCCGCTCCATGATGGTCACAGAGGTACCGTCGGCCACTTTATTCTCCTGTCTAACCCCTACCTGTAGTCTCCGCTCCATGATGGTCACAGAGGTAACGTCCACCACTTTATTCTCCTGTCTAACCCCTACCTGTAGTCTCCATGATGGTCACAGAGGTACCGTCCCCCACTTTATTCTCCTGTCTAACCCCTACCTGTAGTCTATGCTCCATGATGGTCACAGAGGTACCGTCCCCCACTTTATTCTCCCGTCTAACCCCTACCTGTAGTCTCCGCTCCATGATGGTCACAGAGGTACCGACCCCCACTTTATTCTCCTGTCTAACCCCTACCTGTAGTCTCCGC
Source organism: Lepidonotus clava (assembly GCA_936440205.1). Classification (NCBI taxonomy): domain Eukaryota; kingdom Metazoa; phylum Annelida; class Polychaeta; order Phyllodocida; family Polynoidae; genus Lepidonotus; species Lepidonotus clava. Next base: position 33,806,611 of record OW387144.1, on the reverse strand, counting down.
TCCATGATGGTCACAGAGGTACCGTCCCCCACTTTATTCTCCCGTCTAACCCCTACCTGTAGTCTCCGCTCCATGATGGTCACAGAGGTACCGACCCCCACTTTATTCTCCTGTCTAACCCCTACCTGTAGTCTATGCTCCATGATGGTCACAGAGGTACCGTCCCCCACTATATTCTCCTGTCTAACCCCTACCTGTAGTCTCCGCTCCATTCACTACTTGCATGCATCCGCCATATTGGGGTATCCCTGGGAATTCCCTACCTGAAAACGAGGCTAACTACTATCCAAGTAACTACTCAATGCTATGTCTACCTGCGATAATAGAGCATGAATTCCTTTTATAATTTAACACAACAAAAGATGTAGGTTTTTTTATGTTGATATTCAGGGACTCTGGTTAATGGACAAGATCTTAAAGGAATATTACAAAATACTTTGATATTAAAAGGATTGTTGTTGATTGTGTTACATTGAAATGTATAGGAAAAATACAAGCATAGTCTGAAGCCACTATGAAGGGTCTTACCTCCAGTTATTCTTGTTTTAATGTGCCTATTAAATTCTTTGTTCTTATAGCTGTCCCTGTGCTAGTTTAAAATGAACAAAAGAATACTCAGAAGGGAAAGTCGCTCACTTTAGCACCTTTACATGTCTATAGTTAGCTTGGCTTTCACACCTGACAGGGGGGTCCCATAGCACTTCGCCTCGTTTTGAGGTGAGAACGATGGTGGCGCCCCAGGTCCGTGCAAGTCGTGAATGATGGTCACAGAGGTACCCTCCCCCACTTTATTCTCCCGTCTAACCCCTACCTGTAGTCTCCGCTCCATGATGGTCACAGAGGTACCGTCGGCCACTTTATTCTCCTGGTTGATGTGGTCCTCGTTCAGTTGTCGACACATTTCCTCCTCCAGTTTCTCCGTACTTGGGGTCAGCGACAGGCTCAGTTTCTCCACGAAGCATGGCATTGCTTTCACCTGTTTTGGCTTCCGAAGCGCATCCGGAACTGCAAAGGCAATGGTACTTATACATCCATTTGTCAGAATCTTATTTTTAAGGCAACAAAGTGTACTTTAATGGTTTAAAAAATACTATTACAATGTAAAATACTTCGCCACATCTTCCAATTTTTCTATTTTAATGGTTAAAAGTCTATTTTGTAATTGGCTGACATGGACAAGTAGATTTGTATCCATTAGTGAATTAAGCTCGAATTCATGCAGGACACGTTCATAACAGGGTTACATGACCAAGTCAGCAAAAGCTATATCTAAATAGGCAAATTAATGCAGTTTTCTTCAACCTTTGGAAAACTAGGGTTCGCACTAACTAAACTTAAATAAAATATGAATATAATTATATATACTACTATACAGTTATATAATTCATATATATAGTAGTAAGCGATGATCCATCTGGTTAAGTAAATGATACTAAGCTCTGTGGCAGACCTTGCTGTTTGGGGTCCCTGGCGGGGTCGGCAAGGCCCGGGATGACATCGTTGGCTCCGACGAAGACGTTCTCCGGAATGAGGTGCATGACGCGCGCTAGGTGCCGGTGTGTCTGTATGCTGTAGAGGACCTGGCAGCCGGTGACTAGTGTAAGATGGCTGCATGCTGCAAAGGAAAGAACGACCAGGCTCATTTTTCTGTATTTGGAGATTATAACTTACTCAGTGAATTATTGCACAGGACTTCTAAAAACTACTAATTTTTAATCATTTCACAACTACATCTTACAATATCAAGCTTTCGTGTTGGTGTCATAAAAAATACAGAAACATAGACTATTTACATAAATGATGAAGAGATACACTGAAAACTATTGTGTAAATTACTTTCCATATATTCATCTCTGAACTACTTTTCATTTGGCAATGATCCGGTACAATATTCTTAGCCCCTTACCTGAATAACTGTTTAACAGTATTCTATAAGATATTCACTATCTTGTTATACAGCATCTTGTTTTAATATATTCAAAACAATGAAATTTATCAATCTTTTAGTCAGAAAATATAGAAAGTAAGAGTATCTACTTTGAAGTAACATGTAGCTGGGTAGGGGGCCTTCCATTAAGTAATTACACACATACAAAAACAAATCAGACCCTCACCATCCTTTAGTTGAAGTGTGCATTGAATCAGTACAGGAACATATGCAAATTTTCCAAAATTTCAAATCCTCCCACCCCCTTGATGCATATGTACCTTATGAAAGGCCTCTAAGTAATTTGCGGTAACCAAACCACTCACTATGTCTACTCACACTCAATGGGTTCGTCGAGGTAGGGCAGGGCACGTGGCGTGCCGTGGTACATGTCGAGGCGCTGTGTAGGAGCCGGGGTGGCCCCAGTCAGGTCGGCCATGTCTCCCTCGTGCTTAAAGGGGCGGAAAAAGCCCCAGCCGCATGACACCTGAAGGCAAATAAACGTGGGTATTAATGTTAAAAAATCTAAATCTGAGAAACTTAACCGCTGTTAAGTGCATTTGAAAACAGTTTTCGCGTTATATATGAATATTTTTATTTAAAAGATCAACAATTTTCTGTCCAAGTTATGTTTTTATGCCTATTTTCAAATGTCCCATATAATAACATTTGGATCTAAATTTGACAGGACAAACTGGCGATCACTTTACTGTAACCTTTGCTCGTAACACTTCAAACCAAATGTTCTCTACCTTAAGTACGATTTAATAATTCTTCTGTCCAAAACGTATATATGTACATTGCAACCATATATTGCGGTTCAATTAGTATTGCCTACACAAACGCCGTCCAAGGAGAGAGGACCTTTCGTTTTTCACGCCTACACAAACGCAATAACCTTACAATCATAGACCATTCTCTGGTCAGCTGCTGCACTTTGCCATAAGGTAAGTTGGATTACTGGGACATTACTGTTTTTTCCTTTGATCTACAAGTATTATGACTACAAGTATAGACCATTTTCTGGTTGTCCCTACCTGTTGCATCTTGCCGTCGCCGATGTGTGACACGGCGACCACCTCCAGGACCACGGCCAGCGAAGTGTCGCTAAGCGACGTGTGGAAGTACACATTCTGAAATACACAGCCAAGAAAGTGGACCATCAAATTTAATGACTAGAACAAACATTTCTTTCTTTATGTTATGAATAATGTTACTTGGAACAATTCTTCTAGGCAGACTAAATTACTTAGGACAACTCTAGGATGTGGGTCTGCATAAATAAACAGATCAGAAACAATTGACAGAAAATTTGAAATTATATTCTTAAAAGTGCTATACATTGTGATGTAACACATTCATTGCTGAATATTACAATTTGACAAAATAGAAATCACACGAAAATTTAAACTTACATCCGTGCTTTGTTGCTAAAATGTTCTTCTTTTCATAAGACATTTTGGAGTTACAAAACAGAAAATTGTCGATCAAGCTTCTGTTAGAAACTACAGAAAAAACTATTTTCCACAGAATAGATGTTCAACTTTTTTTATTCTCAACTCTCGGAAACTTACCTGGTTATAGTTGATCCTGACTTTCTGAGCAACATTCTTTGCTTGCACAGCAGCACCCACCCACGTCCGACCGAAAAACTGCTTGTACGTGATGTCGAAAAAACTGACGCGGAGCTGGTACTCCGTGCTCGCCTTGGGGTCTGTCTGAAAAAAGAAAAGTTAAGATATAAGATTATGTATTTCAATGCAAGATCAGTAGGGCAATCGTTTAGGAGGAATGCCAATACACAATGTAGCATTCTGGGATTCAGAAATAGGAAAAATTGCTGTGGGTGGCGCTGCTGTAGAGTGTGAAGTTTGGTGAATACAACCCCACAGGCACAATAGTTAAAACCTTATTTTACACCTTGAATGGTCTAACAATGCCAGCAGCCTAATTTTAACAGAGGTTCTAAACGTCAGTTTAAGAATATCATGTGGATTTTTTGCAGTTTGAATTTTTAAGTGTGTTTTGTTCAGGGTATAATTGCTTTTCAATGAGACGTGGGGCAGATGAGGATCGCCACAAACTGCTACAGAAAATGTCGAGGAACGTTCCTGTCGCTTATCAAGAGAACAGAGGATTGGGGGGTGGAGGGTGTTTTTAGTTACCAAACACTGGTTTTCCGAATGTACCCGATGTCTAAGTGTAAGAACGGTTGGGGGTGGGGGGCGACCACGCCCCATGAGACAAACACCTGTTCACGCTACCTGGGCCCTGGGGTAGGTGGGGGAGGGTTGGGGGTAGGCTACACCTGCATTATTATACCACTTCTACATGCAAACTCTCAAAGCCCTATCGAACCTTCACCATGTGAGTTCCAGGTATTAACGCCGAGACGGGTCTGGATACATTGAAGTTGGTTCCAATCTCTCTTTTTATTCATACATTACTCATGTGTTATTTAATGTTAGACCTAGGGGCCTACACATAGTATATGAGTCCAACAGTAAAAGCCTCCCATTGTCATATAGTGGTTAGTACCTTCTCCATAAATGTTCGTTGTGTTAAATGAAGAGACAAAGTCCAGGTTCTTCTTAAAGGTGGTATATTTAAAGAGTGATCACACAGCCATACTCCAAAGTGACAAGGCCTCCCCTGCTCTAGGCCCCGCCCATCGAGCTGCTCACTGCAGAGCATGTCACTATAATTATAGGCCCTGCCTACTGGTATGTACACTTTGACAGATAATGATATGTTTTAACATTTCTAACTGTGCAGAGCCTATGGGTCTGTTAACAGGGGAAAACCACTACTATGTTACACCGTCCATGACTCGTACTGTACTGTTATTAAATGATGGAACTTATTAAAATACAACAGCCTGTCTCACCAGTGTTCAATGACCGACAATTTTGGATCAGGACTGAAAAAATCCCAGGAGAAACAGTGTGGAATAGACCCGGTTGGCCAACAATATTTAAGCCACCAATGATGCTATCTTTTGGCAATCATTTGCACTACTTTTTATGACTTTAATCTTTCATTTATGCTACAGATTTGTTGTACATTTGTATAAAGGAGTTGGTGCTGAATTCCATTTAGGTAAAGACAAAATTATGCAGGTAAAGCCAAGACCTACTGAAGGCCGTCATGGCCGATTATCTTTTGAAACTTTCGGCCCTGATGGCTGAGATCCAAACAAGTTATTCTCGAACACTGCTCCCATTACCTAAACCATGCGCTTTGTGTATTTCTCAGGTAACATTATTGGCTTGGCCTCAGCCCTGTCGGTCTACCAGTCCACGCCCTATGTTGTAAGTCATTACCTTCATGAAATGCCAAACCAGGAACCATATAGGCCAGGTTTATGTACAGTACTTAAGTGCCACACCCACTAGGCGATTTTACAGACGCCAGTCGCTGGGCAACTGGGAGAATCATCATCACTGTTGCCGCGAGACTGTAATATTAGAGAATTTTGATATTTTACTTCCGATCCCATCGTTCATCAGCCAGAAAGCACACCATACCCACAGAGCAGTTGCCCAGCGATCCACTGATAACCCAGTCGCCAACAACTTTACTGGCGATTTTGCCAGTCGCCGGTCTCTGGTTAAGTCACCTAGTGGATATGGGGTTTTAGTACAGTACAGGCCATTAGATGATATTGTTTGACTGCTTTTATTTTATACACCCATCCAGTTGCTTGTAAATGCTAGCCTACACTAACAGATCTATCGGAACCAGGTGATTCGCCTCCTTCTTGGGTATCGTTATTGGCCCAGTCTCCTCTTGCAGACCGGTTGGTTTAACGGTACACGCCCTACGTTGGAAGTTAATACCCTCACGAAACATGGGACAAGAGACTTTATGGGCCAGACTGACTTTCTATTTTACTTTGACCATTAATATGTTCTCTTGTTTAGAAAACAGTGTTATTTCTTAATACAGGTAACTCACATGTAATTTTACAGTGATTATTAATTTGTCCTCTTGTTTAGAAAATAGTGTTAAACACTTACAGATGTACGAAATCAGACAGTGCTATTCCCATATTTTTGGGTGGATAGGTGAACAATTTGCTTCTTAAATCAGTTCTATACGACTTTACAATGAACAAATTAAGCTTTTTATGTGTACTTTTTATCTGGCCTGTATTTGGTTAGTTCCTATACCTACAACATTAAATTGACCTTACCGTGGAGAAGAAGAATACCAAATTAAGTAAATATTGAACGGAGCTACCACAACCTCCAACTTTGCCCGGCCGAGCCTTCCCTTACAAGAAGGGTTCTAATCTCAAGCGTTTATTGAACAGCACTACCTTCCGCCTTTACTGTTTTGAAGCTGCACTCAACATCAGAAACCCTTTTTTAGTGGCTTGTAGAGAACATCTAAGGTGATAGAAATGTGCTTAGACAAAGGTTTCTTCTGTACACAAAAAGGTTAGGGGCCTTTCATTAAGGATGACCCATCAAGAGGAGGAGGGTGATGTGGATATTTTTCAAATTTGCGTACACTCCAGTGCAGTACTTTGGCCTAATGGGAGGGGAAGGGGTACAATATTTATATTGAAAATGTGCGTACGTACTTAATGGAAAACTCATTGATATATAATTTTGTTGTTGTTATTGTTGGAGACTTGCGTTTTTGTTTGTTGGGGTAACATCAGGTCAACCAGACAAGGTTCTTTCCAGACTGCACAAGGTAATGCTTTTTAGCCTGCCACCAGGTGCGATACCCTACTCGTTTCGAAGAGTGGCAAGGGGCCTTTCATGTGCAATGGCATATTTTTTAACTGAACGATGTATGTAAAATGTGCGTAGGTTCCTCTGCATCATTATTCCAGGTACAAAGGTATGAAACTGAGGACATTCATATTGAACTCTCAGCTACAAAACCTCCTGCTCCACATGACATCACTTCTACGTAGAACTTGAGAGGGGCAGAGTGTGGTCGAGGACTAATGGGGATGATGTTTTTATACTTTACCAATATTTTGTAATATCTATCCTCTCATTCTTTTTTACTGTGAAGTAGCCGCAAGCTTGATCCGGGAATTATAAAATTGTTTCCATAGTTGCTATACCCCCCTCCCTTGTAATAACTGCCCCTAACTTTCAACAATAATAAAATGTTCTACCTAGAAGCTTTTCGGGAGCATCTTAATCTCTGAATTCACACCCTACTAACTGTAGTTTCTGTGGAAGCTTTTATGCCGGTACTTTAGCGAACAAGGGAGTTCACTGCACCATACCCTAGCGTGATGGAATGAGGTTATTGAACTGGGTGTCAATTAAACATTCATTGCCTATCTACGTCACGTATATACATTGCAACATGCGTGTCCTAACTTCACAAATTCGGTAGTTCTATATTATTCTTTCAAACCAAAGGTGTTTCCGTATTATGAACTATTATCTAACGGTGATTTCTAAAAAAGGAAGGTTACCAAATGAACAGTCATTTTAAAACGTTGCCTTTCCTAGATCATTTTACACATGGATATAACAAAAGAAGTCCACACAAAAATAGCACACAATAAGATCTAATAATCTAAACACATATCCTGATGAATTATGCTCAGGGGCCTTCCACGTACGCAAAACTTTCAGACTCCCCCCCCCCCCCCCCCGCCGCCCCGCCCCCCCCGGGGACAAAGTACGCATTGGAATTGTACAGGAACATACGCGAAATTTCGAAAATAGCAGACCCTCACTCCCCCATCGGTGCGTACATACTTAATGGAAGGCCCCTTAGCCTGACTCCCAATACTATGCCTTATGCATAAGCAGCTTGTCCAAAAGACAACGGAAGTAAATAATGCAGCTCTGCTAGACGTAGACAAATGCCCCGCCCAGGTCACTGGCCTTATCGGCAAAGGTAACACGCAGACGTCTCACACAACTAAGGTAAAACCTCCACTAGACGTAGACTTACATCTCAGTGCTGGGCCCACTGCCCTGCCCAGGTCAACGAACATCGGCAAAGGTAACACGCAGACAACTAAAACAACTAAGGTAAAACCTCCACTAGACGTAGACTAACGTCTCAGTGCTGGGCTCAATGCCCCGCCCTGGTCAACGAACATCGGCAAAGATAACACACAGACAACTAATACAACTAAGGTAAAACCTCCACTAGACGTAGACTAACGTCTCAGTGCTGGGCTCAATGCCCCGCCCTGGTCAACGAACATCGGCAAAGATAACACACAGACAACTAATACAACTAAGGTAAAACCTCCACTAGACGTAGACTAACGTCTCAGTGCTGGGCTCAATGCCCCGCCCTGGTCAACGAACATCGGCAAAGGTAACACGCAGACAACATACACAACTATGGTAAAACCTCCACTAGACGTAGACTAACGTTAGAGTGCTGGACTCACTGCCTCACCCAGGTAAACAGCCATGGTTTTTCTGTATTTTTGCCCACTGAGATACACATATGGCTAGGTGTATTAGAAGGATAGAGCAGCCATGGTGACGTTAATAATGCCGCCTCACATACCTCTGCCTTTGGGAAAAATGATCTAAACCACCTTTTGATAATAATTCAAAGACCATTTTTAACATTTTCACATGATTGTGTCAATGGAAACGTTTCAATTGTTATTCTTGAAATCCTGAAATTCCTTAAAGGCTGGTATCTCGGCATGCTCTTAATAAGAGGATTGCAATCTTTCTTTATCCCAAATTCAGGGTGCAGGTTGAATTATCATGCAGCTAAATTAGGATTTTTACGGTACCATAATAAAACTACCTTGCAAGCATTGGTATCCTACAACTCGTCTATGGTGTGCCCTATTTATATACACCGGCCAAACAAACGATCCAAATATGATGGCTTTATGAAATATTCAAGTGTTTGCACAGGGAGAAGATAGCTTTATCGATACTAGTAGTAACTGACATACGCATACGGAGCACTGTAACAACATAGTATCCAAAATACAAAAAAGAAGTCAGACATCGATCTATAAGTATCTGACGTTCGTCTAGTAACGTCTGACATCACATACATAAATGTCGGATAAAAAGGGTTTTCTCCCACTCACACTGTACGTTCAACGAGTTTCTATATATAGATAAATATCTTTCGGTTTTTCCAACTTTAGGTCAATTTTCAAAAGAACAGTTATATACGTCAAACCCTTGCGGCCTAAGTTTCTAACATCTGAAATAATATCTGAGATATACTGTTGGTAGTGATTTTTCCATTACCATGTCTAGTTTTCCAGCTATTTTTTCCTGGGTTTCTAAAATCCAAACTAATTTTGATCAAACTGATTTTCAAGTGTCTGCTCTTTAGTGGGAAAACCTTACATTAACACGTTGCAGAGAAATTAGAAGACATTTTCTCGGAACAGGTTTTATACAATACAATTGAACCGCTCTAATTATGGTTGTCTGGATGTTTAATCAAAGCCGGCTGGTTATTTATTACCCCTCCACTCGGGGCGGTCAGAAGGAGGTGAAAGATAACCGTACTTCCCGGTAAGCTGGGACAAAGTTCAACATCTTGTAAATTTATGAGAAACAGATAAAACACACTTTGAGAGAAATAATGAATTAGAAACAAATCGCTGACCTCCAAGACTGAACACATGTGCGTTCTAGGTGAGAAGTAAAGAAAAAAATATCGATTTGTGATCATGGTCGTGTACGGAAACAATCGATGAAACGGTCACCATCTGTTCAGTATTAAGTGTATAGAGAATGTTGTGAACTAAGTCACCTCTGAAGTGATATATTGTACACTGAGAACAGTCTTTGGGGAGGTTGAGTTTCTGTATAACGGATAGAGTGTTTTTATAATACATGAGGACAATTATACAACCAAATTCATCTAATTCGTTCAAAACAAGACCTAAAATGAATAAATTAAAAGAAAACATTAAAGGGTAGGTGATGCCTCGGGGAACAGTGTAAATATCAGGCACGGATGGGGGGGGGGGGGGGGGCGTGCAGGGTGCACGCCCCCCTTTTTTTTTCCCAAATATTATTTCTTTTCAATACAAAACTCTTGCACCCAGAAGGCATGGGAATAGTTTTGCTATAGCATGCCCCCCTTTTGCAAATTACTGGATCTACCCCTGTATATATATGGGGAGCTGTATGGAGTACATCAGAAATTAATAACCACAAATAATGGATTTAACATTTCTTTCCAAACATTTACCTATGATATGCAATTCCCCTATCATAATTTGACATGAAAACAAGATTGGTAAAAGTAAAAACAAGAGGAACTGCCTACAATCATTTTGGGTAAGTTTTCAAAGCCATCTGAAATCGTGCTTACATCGTCTTCATCCTCATTTGGGATCTCTAACATTTCCACCTCGCGGAGTTGTACACAGAATGGGTAGGACTCTTTCGCAGCGAGCAACTTCCTCAGCTCGCACGGACCGATATACGAGCAATTGCCGACAGCCTTTGAGAAGGACTTCGCGATGTAATCCACCTCTTTCGTTCTACTGCCTCTACTCATGTCAGGGTCGCTCTGATGTTGTGAACCATTGTTTGACCTTGAATTCTCCAAAGGTGACCTTGACTGACCAACCAGAGAGTTTGACCTTGGCCTCTGGATAGGCGGCTTTGAGTTGCTGACCGAGTTTGACCTTGACCTTGGCAGAGAGAGAGAAGATGACCTTGGCCTTGGGTCCGCTGGTACCTCAAGATCAGACCAGCGAATAGACATGGCTGATTAGGTGATTATAACAAATTGCAGTTTCTGTGTTATCTTGTTTTTCTTTCAGGACTCGCAGAGCATCAAAGAAAAATAAAGAGAAGGCAAGCCAATGGCCATCACTTTCTTCGGAGACCCCAAGTGGTACGCCTTTACTATTGATTCCTTGTGCCTTGGGTTTGTCATAAATAAATCACACTGTTGTTCCTTAATGCATATGAATAAGTCAAGTGCCTTTGTCTGCCGTCTTCCATTTCAGCAGTATTGTGCAATAAATTAAAGAAATACCCGGTACATTGCTTATACTCAGTTCCAAAGTCTTCTCAACAAAAGCCAGATTAGCATCTTTGTGACAATGTACCATTTGTTACATTGGATTTGAAAAAAAAAGTAGGTTTCTAGCAACAGGTTTGTTTGTTAAGATTCTAATCACGCTATAAGTACCTGTTTGCTGTCCTGGTATATCCGTCAACATGTTGTTTTAGGTCAAATCAATGAACCGCATCGACTAGCCCCTACCTCCCCTACTACCCTTTGGCTAATTTCCATCTCTCCTAGGAAAAAAGAAAACTTTCACTGGCAGCAATCCTACTGCCAATATGTCACCTGTAGACGCCAATTTCCATATCATATATCTAAAGTAGTTGGCCTTCATGCAACTTTATTCTATCAATGTAGAAAACATATATATCCACTTAGATCATTATCAAGTATCCTAATATAATCCATCTTGATTTGTTGGGAAAAAAAATCCATCTTGTTATGTTGATTGTATCGCTGGTCAGTTGAGGTATAGACCCAGGATGAGACTGAGACGCTCAGTGGACGGGGTGGTTCATGGCCTCTTTTATATCTAAAGCAGTTGGTATTCACACAACTTAACTCCATCAGTTTAGAAAACTCATCCACTTGGATGATTATCAAGCAACCTATTATAATCCGTCATGATCCGTTGAATATGTCAGTTTCTGCATAGACGCAATTTGAGACGCTGGTTTCAGCCCAGACGCAGGTTGAGACGCTGAGGGGGCCGGGCGGCGTTCCATGTCCTCCTCCAGGGCGTGACGCCTCCTCTGTCTACTACTAGTAGTACCAGAGAGGCGGGAGTGGAGGGGACTGGAGGAGGTGGGGGTGGGGGCGTTCGGATACATTCATGTGGTGCCTCAGCGTTTAGATTCAGACTATAGACCTTGTGCACATGACGTCACATCTCCTAAATTGAGATGGCCACCATGTTGGTGATCAATTTAAATTCATCATTATTGACAATTCTATAGGATTTATAATGAAGATTTCTGTCTAATTTATCAATTTAAAACTCCTCATAATTAGCAATCATTTTCTTAAAATTATGTATATATTTGATACCCACATGGGTGTGGTAACCACGTGGTGATCACCAAAATCTGGTCACGTGACCTTGTGTGTACATTTTGAAAATTTGATTGGTCATTTGTAAACACAAATGTGTGGTTTGTTTGCTTGTTGGGTAAGCTTAACGTCCGGCCAACCCTTTTTTTTTTTTTTTACCAGACTGCACAGTGTGATGCTTTTCAGCTGTGGGTGATGGTATGATTTAGGAGAAACCTGCCCCGGGTGCAATACCCTACTCATTTCAGGGTGCCGCTATCTTCTCTTCCAGCCTGACAGACCCACAGGTAGGTATAGGGCCGCGCAGTGCACAATAAAATGGTAAATCGCGCAAAATTTTCATTTGCATTGCGCACTTTTTATAGTCATTATTCTTTTAGATTCAATGTACAATTCCAGCTAGACATTAAAACGGTGAAAAAGTGCATTCGATTCAGCAGGAATCGGGGATTATCTCATCTCAATTATTTTTGACGTGATCCTGGTACCCTATACTAGATAAACATATAACAAGGTCCCAGGTGGATCTTATAGATTCAGGTTCGGTTTGAAAACCGAAAAACTCCAGCTTATTCGCTTTTTTTTTTGTATGTATGATATCGAATCTAGATTATATATGGAGACCATGAAAGGAATTATCGGGCGAACAAGAAACAGAAAGATTAATGGAATTACAACGTAGACGAAGACGATGGCGATGTGAGTCCCTCCAACCCCAATTATCGTTCACTAACACGCAGAGATAACTAACCTTGTTTTCAATGCTGATTGTATATATATCAAAATGATTCTTTATTGTAGCCCCAGAGGAGAATGTGATGAAAAGATGAAAAATAGTGCGAACAATAGCACATATATCTGGGTTTATATCAATTTATGTTCGTAAAACAGTTCGGGAACATCAATAAGATATCAACATTCTGCCATGCTCACTGTCTTCACCATACATATTATAATTTATTCAACACTTCACAGCAGTCTGAATATATAGCTTTTCTAGTTTCTGGAGTAGGTGTAAGACAGGTTGTCCTCCAAATATGACCATGATATTATATGGACATGCGCCAATCTCCAGGCTGATGACTTGGCAACCTAGATATCATAAAAAAGCTATGTTAAACCTACAATCTTCACTGTATATTTGCGATGCATCTGCCAACACCTTCAAAATCTGAATCTGATACCAGCGTTTCATATGTCTATGGCAACCTCAGCCTAAATGGCTAACATATCAGTCTGGGCTTGACCGGAGGTGACAGCATCGAGACAGTGATGCCAGAGAATAAGCAAAGAGGGTTTACTTTGTTGTACTGAGGCAGATGTATACACTGTTTGGTGCTGTGAGAAGGAGGGCTCTGATTGGCTAGCACTGTTGCCTCCCTGAAGTAGGCTTTGACAAAGACAGCCTGAGGGAGACAGGCAGTAGAACACTGGCCCAACTGCATGAGGCACAGGGCTCTGATTGGCTAGCACTGTTACCTCCCTGAAGTAGGCTTTGGTAAAGACAGCCTGAAGGAGGCAAGCAGTTGAACATTGGCCCTTCTGTTCTCCAAATGACCATATATGGACATGCGTCAATCTCCTAGCTGATGACTTGGCGACCTAGATACCATAGAAAGGCTATGTTAAACCTACACTCTTCACCGTATATTTGGTTGGAGATTGCCAACAGGTCCAAAATCTGAATCTGGTACCGGCGTTTTCCACTATGGGTCTATGGTGACCTCAGCCTAAATGACCAACACATCACTCCAGGCTTGACCGGAGGCGACGGCATCGAGAGAGCGATGCCGGAGAATTATATATGATTTTTGAAAATTTCTTTCAAGTGTACTGCCACTAGTGCCCGAATTTCGGAAATGGAGGGTACATTCGGTTATACATGGATTGCCACAGTGTTTTATCATAGACTATGAGCAGGGCTCAACATTAAGGTTTTTGATCTTCCTGCCTGTCGGGCAGGTGGAGGTTAAGTTTTACCTGCCCAATCCTAGGATTTGCCTGCCCTTATAATGCTTCATCATTGTAAGATGACAGAATTTTGACATGCCCTTTTGGCAGGTGCTTGCCCCACCTCAAGTTTTACCTGCCCCGGGCAGGCGGGCAATGCTTAATGTTGAGCCCTGATGAGATTACTGTGCTTAATATACCTTAGTAACTCTGGAAAACCAGAAAACTCTCCTGGGCAACTGAGACGAGGGTCTCAGTTGCTAAACAGGCAACTACTGAAATGATCTAAAGGTGTTGTATGATTAATACATGGGATACTACATTTTGGGGCTGTTAACGAATTCATGAATGTATCAATCATCTATAGCATATTGTTCCAGGAAAATACTTGGTTAATGGAGAAAAGATGGTCGGAGTTTCTGGTGGAGGGGTATGATGTACAATTCGCCCAATGCTAACACTGGCAACAGCCCACTGCCAACCAAACAAAGGTAAGCAAAGCCATTCGATTTGTACCAAAAGATTACTAAGATCTTTAATTTGTTTAGTCTCAGTCGCAACTTATTTCTTCATCTATAATGCTGTGAGGTCGTATGAAGTGCGAAGGAATAGGGAAAAACACGTTTATTTCCATTCGTCTACATAGGGGGAAAAAATGTCTGGGTGGATCAGTAGCAGCCTTTTAAGATTCTTAATTAAAACGAAGAATAAGGCGACATATGAAATATTAATTTGAATTTTTTTTTTTGCGAAACTTCACATGCCAGGGCATAGTTCTTTATGGATACCAACACAAATTCTATTTTCAAATTCCCTGTGTTTTACCGGAGGTTACCATGTCCCGTGGCAATTTTCCCTGTGTCATATCCAGCAAATTGTTCAAATTTTAAAGCCTCTGCGTGCAGAAAAAAACTGGATAACCCATCAACAAAAAGTCAAATCCCTAATATCTTGAGATTTAGGATTTTCCAAACCTGGTCAAATGAAATTTCCTGTGTTTAGGTAAAATTTGCAAACTCCCTGTGCAAATGTCAGGGATTTTTTCCTGCCATTTTCTTTGTTTTCTCTGTGCTGTTGGTACCATTCTTCCGCCTGTCCGCAGCAACATATATCCTTTCTCGAGTGAACGCCATGCACCTTCTGAATTACGTACTGACCCTGAGATCTACCATCAGGGGTATCTATGACTGCACCTTCACAGGCCCAGCCTTGGTAACCTTCCACACCCGACGTCTAACATCAGAGGACATGTCGCGACTTGGCAACATCAGTTACCTGCAACATGGGGCATGTTTAGGATTCAAAAGTACATTACAGGGCGTTCTGGTGGTACAGTGGTAGGGTGTTGGCTTCAGCATCTAAAGGTTGCATATCGGCATTTCAAGTCTTTGTCCTGCTGCTGTGGCATCAGGCCTTCTCCCTATGGCAGGATTATCAAAGGTCTTAGGAGTGAGTGAATGAGTGTTTGGTGTTTTACGCCGTACCGACAGCCAGGGTCATTTTCACAGTGAAAACAAGCTGGGATGAATTCTGTCTTTTGTGATCGAATCTATGAGATGAAGGTGACAAAGCAGGCAAACAGCAGGGGATCAAAACCTGGAAATCATTTTTGCTGTACCTCATCCCTTAGTAAACCAAGCACGGACCGGGAATTGAACCCAATGAACCACTTGGTCGGTGCCGAGTCCCCCCTATTGTTGCCTTATATGATCAAAAGGGGCTACTGGGGGCCTATTCTTCCCCAGAACCCCCATGGGGTTCAAAGGTCTTAAGATCACCGACTCTTGTGTATGGCCATGTCTCAGGGTCCATGCACTCTAAATAAAGAACACCTGCCTCAATACAAATGTAGGGGTATGGTTTCTACCTCCTCACCGATTTGATCATCCAGGAGCAAGGGTGAAGTAACCCAGTGCTCCAGAACCACTAAGTCTGGTGGCTCAAAGCCACAAACAGCATTAGGCGCATTCTTTTAGGAAAATATGCATTTTCCATGAATTTTAGACCCCTTGGTGAAAAGTATGCATTGGGATTATGTTATACAGGGACATGCGCGTTTCCCCCCCAGAAGTTCTGATCCAATCTCCTATCCCCTTGGTTATTGACCAAAAGGTGCGTGTGTGTGTGTGTGGGGGGGGGGGGGGTCAGGACCCCCTTGGATCCGCCCGTGTTTGGCAATCAGTTTAAGATGCAACCGGCAAGGTAGAGGAGCGGCCAATCAGCACACTTACACAGCGTATAGTGGCAAAGTTTAGGCCAAGTAGCACGTCTTTTTGTGTAAAAACAATCCGAGTATCCTTTTTCATATACATCCCAAAATCACAGTAAAGTGTATTAATACTCACACCTGCATACAAATTCTACAACATGAGGCAAAAATACTAACTTAAGCCGCATGGGTCCATTTTAAAAATACTAACCTTAATTTAAGCTGTTTACGGTACTAGACGCAGCCTCAAGCCAGCACAACTCTCATACATTATTCAGATCCAGGTCTACCCCTCAACAGTTTGTGACGGCCATTTTTTAATTCAATTGAACCATGCTGTGCACAGATGATATTTTATTTATCTGAACTCTTCTATGCATAGATAAGAAACATATACCCTGTCATATAAACTATGAGCCTATTAGATGTTAGGTAGTATTATATCAAGGCAGTTTTAACAAATGGGTTATAAACCCATCATGGAATCCTATATGACATGTCTATATCATCAGTTCGCATTGAAAGTTTTAAAAAACCCCAAAGGCTCCAACGTGCCAGAAGGTTGTATTCACTACTGTTTCACCCAAATAGATACAACCTTTTTGCACTGGTGGGAAGGGGAAGTAAATCCACTGATTAGTTCTGTACGTTAGAATTAAACAAAATGGAAACCATCTACGAAAAATAACTACCACCGAGGTGCTGATTCATATTTGGACATTTTTCTTGCTCGTGATTTATCACATACCATTCATGTAAAAATGCAAAATTCTAAGATAATTTCAAACATCGTTCCTGGAGTTTCAGATATGTATTCATTAACCCTGACTTATATCATTATGCTTAAATCCCTCCATATAAAATATGATGCAGAAATGCTGTTGCACATAACACCCACATTTGTTGTGTGCGTTTCTAATAATGGACAACTGACTTTTCTGATGTAAACAAAGCCTTAGACTAATGGATTCCTCTACTGGTACGTCGGTCAAAAAGTGTGGGATCGATTCCAGGCTGGGTACCCATCCCCCAGCGTCAACCCCTCGATACACAAACACTGTGTCGCTATGCCGATGTTTGGGAGGTGAATGAATCTATAAGGGTACTGCGGTGTCGATACACAGAAAAAGATAGGATGCCCAAACCCTCAACAACTTGATTCTAGACGTCACAGAGATGACACTATATATACGATGTGATGAGAAAGTAGGAAATGCCTTCCCTATTTTAGAACCTGGGCGGGAAATTACCTTAAGAGTAGTTGAATGATAGAAAAAATACCCATGAAATCTGAATCATAAACAAAAATTGGACATCCCTACAAGAGTAGGATTTATATTTGGTATATCAACGCATTCTTTCATCCGATCTCACGATATAGGCAGAATCCAATTTAAATTGGTTTGGCGTATTAAGATTTCTAAACTACAATTTGAAATGTGAAAACAGATTTGCCGAAAAAAAAAAAGATAAAAAAAGATAGATAAATAACAAAAAAAAGAAAGAAATTAAAAAAAAAAGAAAAAATGAGAAGAAGAAAAACACGAAGGGTGGTTCGCCGGCCAACTAATCCCTTACATTGTGCTGCCCAAAACATTTTTCTGCCGTCCTGGCAACTCACTAGTCAACAAGAACTAAGGCTAAAGTTAAGGTTACTCCGAAGAAGTAATCTGTATAAAAGAAGTCAAGGGCCTTTGTATCTTCCATGAATTGAGTCTTAGAGTTGTCTTAGAACTGTACTTGTATAACTACACTTATATCATCAAGGCTAAAATATAAATCATAAGGAATATCTTATTCCTGTACACAATGTTATGAAGATATGTGATAAAGTAGTAATTGTTAATGTCCGTACGAGATTTATGTTCACCAATTTGGACTTTTGTTTATGTCGACTGAAACCAATAATGGATGTTCAGGCTTTGATAAAACACGACAGGAAACTTGTGATGGACGGGGATGAAAAAATAATAGGAAGCATTACATTATCACGTGAGGGGAATGTTACCATAGCATGAACATTTAGACCAACAACAAAACCCAACAGGGCCGAGCCCTTAGCAACACAACAAACAAATCCACAAACAGTGGCCTGTGTTAGTCTCTGAGCTTTTTTTTTTTTTTTTTTTTTTTTTTTTGCGTGAATGCAAGACCAGTCTTTAAAAAGGTTTGTTTCCTGTAAACTGGGTATATTAGTCTGGACCGAAAAGGTGTTTTCTACTATTTTTATTTCTCTACTTTTTCAAACATATCAGGTAATTCTCCCTATATAAAAACATTTGGGAAAAAAGGTGTTCCAACTAGTGGCCGTTTTCTTAATGGCCACATACTATAGATCTAATCCCTTACATTTTGCACGGCTGTTTCCTAAATACAACACGCACCATTTCATAAATCGGACAAAGGACAGTGACACTTTGACAAAGTACAATGACCAGGGGACGTAGCCATTTCTTAAATTCGACAACTCGAGACCCCCCCCCCCCCCCCAACCATCACCACCACCACGGCACTGGGAACACATGATTTTTTAAGTGTGTCCTAAATTACTGGTTGTATATTATAGTAAGGCATGCTTATCGATTTCTGACTACTCCTCTGGGAAAACTGTTGTTCCATTTTTAGTGTGCGCCTGGCTGACATACAGAGTGAAGCTTTAAGTTTAAGGATTAAAAAATAGGTAAAAATTAGGGTAAGTAAGTCCTTTTCTTCCTAATCATCTAATAATTTATTTTTAACTAATACAAATAGAGTCTGTCATTCTTGAAAACTCAGAAATTACTCCAAACACTACTCAAGACACCCTCTCCAACAGTGTCTAGTATTTAAAATACATTTCTTGGTCAAATATACACCGTTTCCTGTCCCTGTCGTCATTGTCTTTTAACTTTAATATTTTCAAGAACAATTATCATGTGAAGAAAGTGAGGGTAGAGCCAAAATATTAGGGTAGGTCGGGTTACATGAAACGCAACCATTTCTTTTGTAGCTGGGATATGAAATCTAAATACAAGTCTAGCCAAAGATGAATCAATGAATGGGTTCACCTTTCCCAGGCGGCCGGGGTTAAATTCCCAGTGGAGTTGGGGCACTATACTACTCGCGTCTTCCAGTTACAACAACAGGGATATCAAAGGCCTTATGCCACCGGCTGTTGTGTGTATGGCCCTGCCTATGGGACCCTGTACATTAAAGAACACCTGCCTCGGTAAAAGTGTAGGGGTATAGTCTCTATCTTCTCATAGATTCAATCACCATCATCACCCTTGATATGACTCTTGCTGTTAATTAGGGCGTAAAGCAACCAATA
The DNA here is from genome assembly GCA_936440205.1 of Lepidonotus clava. Lineage (NCBI taxonomy): Eukaryota > Metazoa > Annelida > Polychaeta > Phyllodocida > Polynoidae > Lepidonotus > Lepidonotus clava. The sequence goes on along the minus strand of OW387144.1, from coordinate 33,787,153 downwards.
ACCAACCAACCAACCTTCCAAGGCAAAGGCTGTAATCTGAGATAAGAAGTCGCTGGAACTCTTTGCGCAGTCTAATCACATTGTGTGAGTAGTTAACATGTGACAAAAGTCTAAGCCCATCATGTGAAACCTGTTTTAAATGCTATGCTGTGTTTCGAGCCTCTCTGCTAGGGGGACACGGCAGAGATTTAAAAGCCTGCAAGTACAGGCTGCAGACGACTTTGTAAACTGTATCTGGAGCTTACAGCCATTTTCTTAAGGTAGGAATTCCTATATATTCCAAGAGTCCTTTGCGGCCCAATGGTTTCTGACGAGGTGCAACTGTAAAAGTCAACCAGCAAGGGCGTTTTCCATGATAGAATAAGATATATAGCTATCCAATGAAAATAATTGAAAACGCTTATCTGCAATGATAACTTTTAGAAATATATCTACCGGTATATCCTAAATCGTTGATCACACATATATTTCAAATTCTAGAAACATGCATTTTTTCTGGTACTGCCCTCAGCTTCCTACATTACATTGAGGTTGGATAGCTGGGGGCAGTGGGGCGCATATAGGGTTTTGAAAAAGAGGGAGAACATACCTAAGGACAAAATTCTTTCAAGGGGCTAGGGCTGAAATTTACTTAAATTAAAAGTAACACAGATTTTCTAAATCCGCTTCTTAGTATTTAATTTTCACGTATTTTCATTCTAATTGTAATTAAACTACATTTATAAGATTAAGAATGAAGCACAGTGCTGCCACCTGGTAAGGAAATTGAAAACAAGAGAACTTTCACGGCACCTGGTGAGCTTATCGGTAACTAATCTCTCTGACGTTTTAGGACTGTTGCAATTTGATTATGATCAGAAAGAAAACTAGATAATATATTGAGAAATATCACTTCCAGGCAGGTAAAAATTAAGATGGGGCTGGTAGATTTTAAGTTCCACCAGCCCGAAAGGGCAAGAACAATTTTAGGTTTATGATATTAATCTATCAAAGACGGGGGACATGAATTTTAGAGTCGGGCAGGTATAATTTAGCCTTCTGCCGGATAGGAAGCTGTTTTTTCCCCGTAATGACACGAATTGACACTATGATATCACTGATCTATTCCTAAATTCAAGATCCATACTTTTTTTTAGGACTTTAGGTTCTACAGAACTCATTTATTGAATATTTCATTGTCTGATAGACATTTTAGGCCCGGATATATTTTCCAGCGGTGTTCAAAATAAGTATCAACCCCAGGCAGACAATTTCTGACCAGGGATGATAATTTTGGCAAAAATAACCAACAACCACCCCGGAGGGCTGAAAGATTTAAAGGGCAAATTACGACCCCCACCCCCAACCCATCTCCAAAACAAATAACTAATATTTTTCTGTCATCTTCTAATCCCTGAAAGTTGTGCATCACACACAATCAGGGCGAGCAGTTTTCCATTAGGGCGGACGTTTTTACCTATTTTTACATTAGGGGTGTCGCACGGATAAGTCCCTGGGAGGCATCTAGGAGCATACTTTTGAAGCCAGTGCATCTGGATAGCGCACAAAATGAATAATTAATATCGAACACTGACCAAGTTGGTTGTATGATTATCATGTGCCATGTAGTTCATCATAAAATATATTTCATAGTCAAACTGGACTGATGAACAGAAATCACATGTGCGGTTGGCTGCATTGTGGCTTACTTGGTATCCACTTGTTTCAATACTGAGATTATGTGAGCTGAGCCTTAGTTGTGCAAATGTTCTGTGGTGGAGTAGGTTGGTTTTTGGTTTGAACCATCAGACTCAGTGGTTCTGAAGCACTACCGACTTGGTCATTTCACCCTTGCTCTTGGATGATCGAATTGTTGAGAAGGTAGAGCCCATACTCCTACACTTTTACCGAGGCAGATGTTCTTTAATGTGCATGGTCCCATAGACAGGGCCCTTCACACAACGCCAGTGGTCTGCTAGAGACCTTTGATAAACCAATCATTGCCACTGGGAGATTGCAAAGGGCTTCAGTGTCCAGTCAATCCGAGTGTCGAACCTGGTCTGTGCACGTAAGAGTTGATTGCTTTAATGGTAAACCAATACACCACCTCTGTGCCCCTATGGTGAAGTAGGTTCTGCACATGTTTGATACATAACGTAGTATTTAAGAAAAATATGAAAGCGACATGGCTCGTGAACTGAATGTTTTGGATGCTACCGTGCAAAGAGTCAGTCTGAGTATTTATAGTGACTTGTCAACAACTCCATGGCAACCAGTTTTGAGCCCTGATTGGCCCCACTAGTCTGACTGGTGCCTCGGAGTATCCCAGGGCAGTCCAGGGGTGGTTCTAAAAGTAGTGATTGGCACCTGGGTTGGCTCTAACTGTCAGTTCCTAGTAAACTGAAAGTTAAGGACCTAACTTAAAAAGGGGGCCCCCTTTGGGGGTGGGCCCTTACACGGTTTCTAATTGAATCTCTTCAGGCATCATGGAAAAAGCGGTACCTAACTAGTGTTAGGACCCATCTTCCACCTGAGAGGGTGTGAAGGAGAGGGAAAGGGAGTGCACAACACACGGGTGTACCTCCAAAAAATACGACGGAACTAAAGGGCCCTCACCAAAAGTAAAATTATATATATATATATATATATATATATATATATATATATATATATATATAAAAGGAAAATTGTATTTGAGAAAAAGGGAGATTTACAAAGTCTTCACACACTCGCACACGCACACACACACACACAAAAAGGGGGGGGGGGAGGGATCAGAAACCCCTGGATCCACACACACACCCTCCCCTGGATCCGCCCCTAATGTGGTGTTGTATTACTGATGATATATTTTGGTCAGAGATGCTATTTTAGTACTATGGTTCAACTTATACTATCAGAGGATAGTTATCCCAAGGTTCTTAAACGATTCTTTAACATAGACCATAAACATAAAAATAGACACTTGTACAACACTTAGAAAGTACAACACTCAGAAAGCATACAAGTCACCCTGCACAACAATTCCTACGATATCTTGATAAAATATTATATATATGCAATATAGATACGATATTTCAAGAACAGTTTTCGTCCAAAAAAAGGTTCGGGTATGTATGTAGGGTTACCCGAGATTAACATTTTTTCTTTTATTTCAGGCCCATGTTCACTAATTGGTATGTTTATTAGATAGATAAAAAAAAAGTTTGCTATAAAGCTTGAGCATGGGCTTCACCCCATGCCTTCATTACTTTCTTTGATTTGGGATGACAGGGGGGTTAGCCTCATCTCTATCCATTCTTTTTTAACGATATCGTCGTTACTATGTCGATTATCAACGAATTAGTAGATCAGGCCTATTAGTTGTAACTCAACGTTATCGAAATAACTGTATAACAACTTTTAAAATGAATCCAGACTATATATTTGCTACCCTAGTAGGCCTAAAAAAAATGTTGTGTTCAGGTAACCCGACCTATCCTAAATTTCTGGCCCTATCCTAATTTTTATCAGAAATATTTTCTCAAAAAATGATTAGACTTCAGTAGAATTGATCAAAGAACACACCATAGCCATAGGCATAGCAAGCAGATACATAGGCCATGTATTCCAGATCCTATATAGAAGTTATTTTTGAGGATGTCTGAAGTATTTCTTTTTATTTTCAAGAATGCCTGTGGTCCATGCATGTAGATCTAAGTGAAAATATTTTGTTTAGGTTACTGAACATAGCTTTTTTTTTTTTTTTTTTTTTTTTTGAGTGGGGGGGGGGGGGGGGGGGGGCTTAGCCAGGCCATTGACAGTGTCATTGAAAGAAGTGTATATATTGTGGTAATCAGGGACGTGGCGGTAAGCCTGCTAAATCTATATGCACTGGCCTACAGCCCTGCTCCCGCTCTAAGCGCTTGCCTTCTGAAGTTCTGGCCAAACTCTCAGAGCAAATCTAACGGTAACATGCCTGGACGTGCACTCATTTCAAAAACAAAAACATAACGCACTTGCGTTATCAATAGTTAGGCCATTGTGTAACGACATAGCTTACATTTCTGTTATTTATCGGTTAATTCTACTATTCCTACAGAAGGGCACTGGCCGTTTGCAAGGTGACGACATCGTATGACTGGTGAAAAACCCAAGATTTGGTGGCAGGTGGCATTCAACTTGAACCTGTTTTCAACCTGTCAACTGCACGGCGACAGGCGCCAAGAAATTCCGTCAGTTCAGAACTGACAGAAGGTAACAAACGGGCCCTTACCTTTGGGATCACGCCTTCGACCGACTTGATGGCAATTGCAAACGGTGCACTGTCATCAGACGCTTCGCGTTGCCGATCCCATGGCACTGGAATGAAGTTATTCTTCTCAACCAAGGATTTCCAGGCCTTGACCCGCCCGGTGGCCGCCATGTTGTAAACAGCTCTCCAACGACCGTACGGAAACACCCGAACACGGCGGAAGTCTCCTACGGACCAATCAGCATCGCCGTCTCAAGTCCGAAGATTCGCGAGCACGACGCGGCCTCTTTGCATGGACGGTGGTGACTTGCAAGCACGTAGTTGTCAAATTAGACATTTTAAACTATTCTAGACAAAATGAGGCCGGCGTACCAGCCTTCTCCAACACCAGAAAGAGCCATTTATGGCTTTGTAATGTATCTCGGCGCATATTTGGGATTAGGTGAGTTAAATTCAGGCATGCCAAACTCGAGCTCTGTCAGACTTGGCTTCGCTGACGGCGCCAAAAGGCAAAACTGGTTCAACACCAAGAGCCTTCGCTTCAGTTCCTCTCATACTGTACCGACAAAGAGGCTTACAATTTTAGGGGAATAAAATTCCCAGGCCAGGGAAACTCCTCTCCTAAGGCCAGATATTCCTGAGGCTAAAGCAAGTAGACGGGAAACTGAGGAGGACAATTACCAGTGTCTCCTCAGCCAATCAACTTTGAAAAGAATTGTAAGAGAAAACCTAGTCCTAGTCAAATTCCTCTCCTAAAACTAGATATTCCTTAGGCTGTTAACAGGGAAACTGAGAAGGAAATGACCGGTCTCCCAAGACAAATTTAATAAACTTGTGCAAAATTATAAGAGAAAATCATTAGTCTACTAGGCCTAGTACAAGAAGTAAAACTTCTGTCTCTACAGCTTGGGGCGAGAGGGCCTCCGACCATCACCAACTTGGACCAGAGTTTGGCTGATTCTTCCCTGGGAATTTTATTTGAAGGGTTCCTTGCACGTAAATTTATAAGTCTCCAATATTTGTGTGTTTCCCTTCAGTTATGTAGTCTAAAAATGTAATAAACCAAAAATAGACAAAATATCAAGATATCGGAGAATTATTCAGGAAAGAAAACTGAAATTGGGAATTCTTGCAGTCGTCTTTTTTTCTCCCTTTTCTTCGTGTGTGTTGCCCAGATGGCCGGGCTGCTCAGCCAATGGTGAGCTGTGCTGTGGTATGGGATTTTTCCCATTGTACAAGTTTGTTGTGGATGTTGATTATTTTTGTACTTGTTGTTTTGTTTGTTATTCCATTGTTGTTGCTGTGGGGGCCTCTTGTGGTGGTATCAGGTAAAGAGCAAGGCCCCCAAAGCCTTACTGTCGGAGGTTTTTCATTGTGTTTAGTCATAGAGGCGTGAAATCTGTCTATTGTGTTGGCCTCTGATCAATTTGTAACAATTCTCCCTACCACAGATAGCTGATTTATAGTATTCTAAGCACCTGCAGGCTAATTTTGGCCAATTTTGTCGACAAAACCACATGAAAAACTATAGAAAATTAATTAATATCTGTGATATTTCCAGCTATAATAAATTGATTTTAAAACAAGTTGGAAAATATGTAATGTATGTGGATACAGTTTTAAGAAATAATGATCTTTAGGTTTTCCTCATGTCAAACTATGAGTAGTGACATTATTAATGCAAATTCCCATGTTAAAGCCATGTGAGTTGTCGACATATTACCCAACATGCTCTCTGATCAAGGCTAACCTGCAGGAAAAATTCATGAAATTGGCTATCCGTGGTAGGGTGAATTATAGGCATTCAAAGGGTAGTGGAGCGTGGCAGGGAGTGGAGGGGTGGCAGGGAGTGGAAGGGTGGCAGGGAGTGAAGGTGATCTCATTGGTCACCCTGGCCTGTCAATCACTCCTATTCACACCAACAGAGTCGGGGGATATAGGCTGGTCCCCGCCCCTGTGCCACTCTCAGGTCCCAGCCAGGTGTATACAGGTGACACACCTTGACCAGTGGTCACTGGGACCTGTGATCTGTGCAGTCAGGCATGTCACCAGTGAACACCGCTGGTACCTGTGGGTGGGGGGGTGGGGGGGGGGAATTGTACCTGTGGGCCGCCGCACTTGTGGGCTGTGTGTGTTGGGGAGGGGGGGGGGGGTGTATGGTCAGTACTGGTGGCGTTGGGACTGAGTGGGTAGGAGAGGTGCATGTTTGGGGCAGTGCTCATGTCAGTACTGTAGTACTATCAAAATAGCCACCACAGATACCGGACCCAGGGCAGGGGTCCGGATAGTTGTAGACTTCTTGTTGAATATTTTGTTGGCAGTAATTGTTGTGCTGTTGGAGTTGATTGTTGGGAAGTCCTCAAATATGTATTGTATGGATTCCTCATGGTGGCCACACCCCCTACACTTTTGGTCTGGGTACATGTTTTGTAGTTTGCTTTCACTTTTGTCATCCTTGTTCTTGCGATTATTATTACTCTTGTCTGTTCAAAAGAACCCTGAAGGATTGGCCGGACCTGACCAAGAGGTTCATTGGGTTCAATTCCCAGTTGGTGTCTGGGCCTACTGAAGGATGAGGTACAGCCAAAATGATTTCCAGGTATTACAAACTCGCCCTGTCACCTGAAAAGCTTTACCTTGTGCAGTCTGGTAAAAGAGCTCTGAAGGGTTGGCCGGATGTTAAACTAATCCCACAAACAATGTGTCAGCCAGCATCCTGCTTAAGATTATTCTTTTGATGTCCTGCTTGGTGTTCTCAATCCTTGGGGGTTCAATGATGATCTCTTCTTTGTCTATTATTTCTATGGCCTCCAGGAGGTTTTTGTGGATTGGCGGAAGTGCTTTTCAAGTCGAGGCTGCTGAGTGATGGGGATTCCCCCCTAGTGTAGCTTCCCCTGTCACATGTCAGTTCCCCCGTGGGGGTCCGGATAAGAATAGACCCCCAGTAGCCCCTGCTGATCGTACCGGGTGACTATAGGGGGACCAAGCACTGACCAAGTGGTTCTTTGGGTTCAATTCCTGGTCGGTGCTGTGGTCCACTAAGGGATGAGGTACAGCAAAAAATTAATTTCCAGGTTTTGATCCCCTGCTGTTTGCCTGCCCTGTCACCTTCATCTCATAGATACAATCACCAAAGAGAGAGTTCGTCCCGATCTGTTTTTGCTGTGAATATGACCTTAGTTGTCGAAACGGCGTAAAGCAACCATCACTCCCTCACTTCATGTACAATATTGGATACCACAGATTTATTTTTCTAACAAAAGTATAGCCATATTTGTACCTACATTTACATAATAACTATTTACATAATTCGATAGTGATGATTCACTAACCAGTTCTTGTTGCGCATTTTCCAAGGACACACCTGTATTTTGGTACCAGATGTTGAAAATATATTGTTAATTTCTCGCCAATTTTTTGGGGGATTATTTATATTCTCAAATAATTTCCCTTGAATTAATCTTACTTTACGATCTTTTATTCACTTATTTATAAGTTGAATCTAGGTCCATATTGTAATTATTGTAAATAATTGATCAGTTTGCCATTTTCAATAGTATTGCCTTCCTTGTTTTTTTCGACTCATCTTACCTGACCACAACTATTTTTACACCTTTGGTTACTGCCTAGGCAATGACAAAGAGTCAACACCTCATTCATTCTCTTTGATGTTAAAACCAATATTAAAGTGTCTTAAACAGTAAGTGTTGTATTATCCTTTCAGTCCTCTACCTGGTGTGGGCTTACATACCTGATACATGGCTTCATTACCTGGGACTCACATATTGGCCACAAAAGTAAGTATTAATGTACCAATTTTGATGGTGCCGATTTTATATTTGTTTGATTTTCTCTGGGAATATCATATAAGGCCCTATATCCTATATACCATTCAAAAGAGAACTGCGAGACCTTTTTATTGATGTATAACATTTCTACATCTTACTTTTATTTCCATTGCTGATTTTTAAAATCGGCAGCAAAATCGGCATGTGGAATTTGGGCTTTATATCTTGATCTAAACATCTTTCTTGCTATAAACCAATTAAATTTGTTTTTAAACATAGCATGTTGCCCTGTCAACAGTCTACATGCTTCCTGCCAACTCTGGTCTGTACTGCACCTTAAGCCCCAACCATATACCAGGCTTGCATGTGGCACCAATTCGGTGGTGTATTATTCATGACAAGGAAGTGGGGCAAGGTGGGGCAGATAGTTATACGCACAAACCCATCTTTTTGTTTAAAATAATAAGGGGCCCAGGTTTTGAGCAACTTGATCAAATGAACACCAGGAGTGTCAACCTTTTTTTTAAATCAGTCTTTATACTAATATGGTCGGTTTCTCACCTCTGCCAGAGAGAAGTTATTTGTAGCTTACTATACTTGTTTTATTACCTCTGACAGAAGAAACTTCTACCTTCAAAAACACATCTGGTCCATTGGTTATAACCAGTTACAACAAACTTAGTGGTCGGACAGCTTATTTAGGGGAATTCTGTGGGCTCTTGAAGGACAATATTCAGATATGATAACCTTGTCTACCCCTGGTCTGGATATATATGAGCTAGTTCAAAGTTAACCGCTCATTTATGTGATTGCTGTGCTACCCTGGCCGGACGTTAAACTACCCCAACAAACAAACAAACAAACAAGCTGTACTACCCTACACGTTGCTATATCTTTACTGAGTAAACCACCTCAATTTCACTGATACAAATTTTCATTTTCTCATCTCTCTGGTCTTAATATGGTTTGGTCCTAATTCTATGTGTCTGTAATTTATTATCATTTGTGTTGCAGGTACTGGGCAGTTGCTGGACCGACATACCTGTGTGTGACCGGAGTCTTCATACTATTTGTCTATGTTTCTTACAACTTCATCATCACCAAACCACTTGATTCCATCCATACAATAACAGGTAAGAAGAATACTAGGCCTGAAATCCACTAGAATGGTCTTTTTCTTGTATGTGATGTCAGGAATGTTTTTGTTCGTGTTTTTTTCGGAGTGAAGGACTACTACCAAACAGCATAAAACTTTCATCCCTTCTGCTCAGTACATTTCTGAAGTTAATAAATTGAGAAGGGGACATCAACCTTTCAAAAATCAATTTAAGCATCTTCCTTCAAAAGATACAGTGTGTAAAAGGAAAGTAATATCTAGGAAAAATGAGATTATTTTTCATGTTATGAGAAATTGTTGGATGTCAATTTGCTTTTGGTTCCAATTGTAATGTTGAGAGATTTATGATAAGGAAGTCTGCACTGTTGATTCCATTTGAACTTCCACACTTCTGACTCTGAAATATTCCAATAAAGTTTTTAATTATTTGTTTTATTTTTCTTACTTCAGATGGCCACTTTACCCCAGTGAAGGCAATGGAGTACCTTCCCCCTGGTGCTATACCCCCAGTGGGCGACATTCCAATAGAGGAAGTGAACCACCATCTCTACAGCACCTGACCTTAAATATCCCGCTTTAAAAAGAAAAAAATTACTGTGTGTACCAGGCTGGAAAGAACCCTGTGTGGTTGGCCATATGTTACTACCCTAACAAACAGACTAGACTGTGGTTGGTGAGGGATCACCGACGTTGCAGCTGGCCTCACACGACCACAAATGACCTGCTGGGCTTTGTCCAAAGCTCTCAGCCCCTCTGTGTTGGCTCTTGGCCAATCAGATTGCTTGTTCTATAATTTGTTTACTCTGGTCAGTGTTAGGAGGTATCCCATTGGTTAGTTCTTCCCTCCACTCGCACAGGTGAGATTTTGTTACAGAACAGGAAATTGATTAAAATTAATTAGTTTATGGGGTACTGTTGACCATATCATTTGTGGTTTCGCTCACAGGATGCTCATCAGGTGTGTTTTTAGGCTAGCTGACTGGGCTTGTAAAAAGTGAATTAGGAAGTGTAATAGTTCTAGTGTGATCCACTAGGTGGTGCCCGTGTTTGGTGCTGTGGATTTTTGGCTGTTTGAGTTTTTAATGGCCCTTTATGTGCAATCTCTCTATGTTTGTGGAGGACAAACTTTTATAGTTTCAGGTCATTGTAGGCCGGTAAGGATAGAAAGCTAAGAGAGTAGATATTGTTGTTATTTTCTCTATTTCAGAATTTCTTTTTCTAACAGAGAAATTGGAACAAGAGAGCAGTAGTCTACTCTATATCCAAAAATTCTGAAACAGAGAAAATAACACCAAAACAAACTAGACTGTGTTTAATGGTCATACACATATATGGGGCACAGTTGTACATATTTTGGAATGAATTACTCGCATCTTTGTTCTTGAAATAGTCATTTGTCTGTGATAGTAGTTTTGTGCCGAGACAATGCTGTGTATGACTGATGGGGAAAGCTATAAGCTCCTTGTGGGAAAACTGCAAACCAACCCATGAAATGGTATTCTTTGTGTAATCTTATAGGGTTAGTTTCGCTTTAGCTCTGAAGATGTGCATTCCAGTAACTGCATATTTTGCAATTATTTACTTTCTTAAATTTGCCTTTGTTAGAAAAAGATATTGAGATTAAGCAAGAATGTTGTATTGATTTTTATATGATCACATTTAATACATTATTTTCTAACATGATTAGGGTTACTGGCTATGTTTGAGTATATTTGCACTGGACTTTGACTTTTGCAGAAACGACATTTGTGACAGATGTGGGATAGGGAAAACTCAGGGGAATACAGGTTATTAGAAAGTAATATTTAAATGATCAGTCTATGGGACAGCCCCTGTGGGGGTACTGGGGCAGGGCTTTGCCCCTGGGAAGAATATAGACCCCCAGTAACCTCTGCTGATCATAAAAAATGGCGATAGTGGAGGACCCAGCACTGACCAAGTGGTTCATTGGCTTTGATTCCCGGTTGGTCTATAAAGTAAGAACCACAAAACATGACTGGTCGGCCTGGTGTCAATATAGTGTGGCAGCGCCATAAAGAGGGCATTGGATCCCACTGCTACAAACAGGCACATCATTTCATAGATTCGGTCACCGCCCCTGCGGCGTAAAACTAGCTGAAAAGCTTTACCTTGTGCAGTCTGGTAAAACAACCCTAAAGGGTTGGCCAGACGTTAAACTAACCCCACAAACAAACAAACCATCACTCACTCACTCATTCTCATATGTAATATCCCACCCCCATGGGGGTACTGGGGTGGAACTTCTGCTCATGGGAAGAATATAGGCCCCAAGTAGCCCCATCTGATTGTAAAAGGTGACAATAGGGGGTACCTGACCAAGAGGTTCATTGGGTTCAATTCCCAGTTGGTGTCTGGGCCTACTGAAGGATGAGGTACAGCCAAAATGATTTCCAGGTATTACAAACTCGCCCTGTCACCTTCATCTTATAGATACAACCACTAAAGGCAGAATTCATACTAACCTGTTTTCGCCGTGAATATGACCCTGGCTGTTGGTATGGTGTAAAACATCGATCACTCACGCAATCACTCACTCACTCAGTCTGTTATGATGCTAGATTGAGATATACCAAACAGTATTGCTGAATCAAGAAGGACATTTTCTTAACCTAGAAACTTAAGGAAGATTGCAAATTTCTTATCACTTGTGATCGTAGGCCGTCCACTATCTCTTACTTCATATGTGATATCATGCTGAATGCAGATGTGCACATACTGAAACATGTCACTTGATAATCTGAATGTGCGCAGGAAGTACTTTTCCGAAAAATTCAGAACATCCCGTTCCCAATAGAATACTTTGGTTGGTCATCTCTAGTGCTAAAAATAAAAATGGGTTCGATTTCTGGTTGGTGTCTGGAAAGAACCTTGTTTGGTTGACCGGAGATTAAACTACCCCAACAAACAAACAAAGGTGTCTGGGTTCACTGAGGGATGAGGTACAGCAAAAATGATTTCCAGGTTTTGATCCCCTGCTGTTTGCCCATCCTGTCACCTTCATCTCATAGATACAATCACCAAAGACAGAATTCGTACCAACTTGTTTTCACCGTGAAAATGACCCTGGCTGTCAGTATGGTGTAAAACCTCCATCACTCACTCACTCCAGAGATTTTGGGTCAGTTTGGCCAGTTTGGCCACAGGAGGACTGCCACCCTTGGCAGCCACTTTTTTTATTCCATTATTTCATTGTTGACAACTGTTATCCATTACTCACTCACTCCAGTCTGGTAAAAGAACCCTAAAGGGTTGGCCGGATGTTAAACTAATCCCACAAACAAACTCACTCACTCACCTCACTTACTCACCTCACTCACTCACCTCACTCACTCACCACGAAACATGACTGGTCAATCTGGTGTCAGTATAATGTGACTGGGTGGGTAATGAGTGGAAGGAGCACTGAAAAGAGGTCATTGGGCCCCACTGCTACAAATAGGCACCTGATCTCATAGATCCTGTCACAGCCCATGAGGCATAAAACAAGCTGAAGAAAGCTGAAGATCATTACCGTGTACAGTCTGGAAAGAACCCTGAAGGGTTGGCCACATATTAAACTAAACCAAGAAAGAAACAAGTCAGACCTGTTTCAAAACTATTTGATGGGCATACTAGTGGTGTAATTGTGTCAGAATTACAGTGTTAATCCTGTATTGAACAAGTTACATCCAGATTGCACTATATACTTGCATCCCTCAACTATTCTTTGGCAAAACAACCCCCCCTTTGGGTCCCAATCTATTCCTCATCACTTCTAGGGGCCTTCCAGTGGTCAGGAGATTCTTTGGGCCCTCTCTGTTTCCTTGATGCACGTTGATCACAACAAAAAAAAGGCTGTGTTTAACAACACTGAAAGTAAAATGATTCTGCAATTCCTTCAAGAATGCCAACTGATAGATAAAATCTAAGAAAGGATCCAAGAGTCTGGGATCCAGGGGCCACCCTGTGCTCCTGACAGGGTCATCAAAGGCCATGTGTGTGGTGTCATTTTTATGGGATATTGCACATGAAAGACCCCTTGCCACTCTTTGCAACGAGTAGGGTATAGCACCCCGTGGCAGATTTCTTCTAAACCATATCATAGATACAATCACCACTAAGCTGAAAAGCTTGTGCAGTCTGGAAAGAACCCATAAGGGTCAGCCGGACGTTAAACTACCCCAACAAACAAACATCCCCTCATTCCTTGTGGTGTGGGGCTTCTGCTCCTGGAAGAATATAGGGCCCCAGTACCCCCTGTTTGTCATAAAAGGTGATAGCGGGGGACCCAGCACTGACCAAGTGGTTCTTCAGGTTTCATTCCTGATTGGTGGCTGGGTTCACTAAGGGATAAATCCCATGGGGGTTCTGGGGAAGAATATGGGCCTCCAGTAGCCCCTGCTGATTGTATAAGGCGACGATAGTGGCAACCCAGCACTGATCAAGTGGTTATACAAAAGACCCCTTGCCACTCTTCGCAACGAGTAGGGTATTGCACCCGGTGGCGGGTTTCTCCTAAACCATATCATATATTCGGCCCTTGTGGCGTAAAATAAGCTGAAAAGTATTACCTTGTGCAGTCTGGAAAGAACCCATAAGGGTTGGCCGGACATTAAACTACCCCAACAAACAAATCCCGATTATTACGATCACCAAAGACTGATCAAGTCAAAATATGTGGTTAAAGTCAGAATTTGCCTAACTTGTTTTTGTTGTCACTCACTCATCCCTGTTTATGTTCCCAGCGCTGGGAAATCAGGGAAAATGGCAAACAAAAACACAGGGAATTTGCCTATTTTTCCAAAACACAGAATTTCACCATTTTGATCAGGATCTGCAATTCCTGGTTCTGTAAAAATATTAGGGATTTGAATTCTTGTTAATAGGTTATTCAAATTTTGTCTGCACATGAAAGCTTTCAAGTTTTCATTTACAATTGTGACGTGATTATGTTCATTACTTGGTCATTACTTCTAGACTGAGCAGCTATTTGATCAAAGCCGAATATAGTAGGAGTGTATAGAGTGACAACTTATTTGTTCATACAATAAAAGAATACATGTTCAAGAATTTATGTTTGGTGTTTCTTTTGTTTTTGTTCTTCCTTGTTCACACTTATATGTGCACAAATATTATTTGATGTGCCATTTCAGTTATAAAAAAAGTAGATGTGGGCAAAATGTAAAGATTCAGATTGCAGAAAAAGTAAAAGGCAGAAACATGTATCATCAAGATTCCTATGACCCCGTGGGTGTTCCGGGGAAGAATAGGCCCCCAGTAGCCCCTGCTGATTGTTTAAGGCAATGATAGGGGGGACCCAGCACTGACAAAGTGGTTCTTTGGGTTCAATTCCCAGTTGGTGCTTGGTTCACTAAGGGATGAGGCACAGCAAAAATGATTCCAAGGTTTTGATCCCCTGCTGTTTGCCCGCCCTGTAGCCTTCACCTTATAGATACGATCACCAAAGACAGAATTTGTCCCAACCCCGTGGGGGTCTGGGTAAGAATAAGCCCCCAGTAGACCCTGCTGATCGTATGAAGCGACGATAGGGGGGACCCTGCACTGACCAAGTGGTTCTTTGGGTTCAATTCCCGGTTAGTGCTCACTAAGGGATGAGGTACAGCAAAAATGATTTCCAGGTTTTGATTCCCTGCTGTTTACCTGCCCATCACCTTCATCTCATAGATTCGATCACCCATAGACAGAATGCGTTCCAACTTGTTTTCGCCGTGAAAATGACCCTGGCTGTCGGTACGGCGTAAAACACCCAACACTCACTACTCACTCAAAATTCGTCCCAACCTGTTTTCACTGAATATGACCTTAGTTGTCGAAACGGCATAAAGCATGCATTACTCATTCACTCAAGATTCCTACATCCTGAACAATTCAAAAACCTATAAAGCCATATTGAACTCATATACATCAATTAATGTATCTAAAAGACCTATTATTTCAATCATGAGTTGTGTGAGAAGAACCTGAGACTCTCCTTGTTCGACCAATCCATTCAGAATTTTAATATATCAAATATTTTATTTTCCTTCACTAAAAAACTAGCTGAAAAGCTTTACCTTGTGCAGTCTGGTAAAAGAACCCTAAAGGGTTTGCCAGACGTTAAACTAACTCAACAAACAAAGCATGATAAAGTTCCTAGAATATTTCAATTGTTGTACAAAAATAGCAAGATGTTTAAGGAAAGTTCATTGATTAAAGAATAAAGGCATACCTGCTGTTTGCAAGGATAATTTGATGGAATTTGTGAAGGATGATCCACTCGCGAGGGAGCACTCATGCAGATGGGCCCGCCTTCTGGGGCTACTGCTCTGTTGAGTAGAGCAGCACATGGCATGCCTTGTATATGCTTTTTTTTTTTTTCAATATTAGTGCTGCATTTAAATTATAAGACAGCTGAAGTTCTTTTCACATGTATTTCATATGAAACTTCGTAAAAAAAAAAAAAAGGAAGAATAAGAAAAGCAAAGAGGGGAGACGGGGGAACTATTGCGGTGTAGGAAGGGATTGCCATGCGGATGGGGACCAGATGGCAGAAGCTGATTGGCTGATTACAGACCCTACTTGAAGTAGGCTTTGCTAACCCTACTTGAAGTAGGCTTTGCTAACCCTACTTGAAGTCGGGTCTTATTGGACCAATGGCCCATCTGCCTTGCTGCCAGGCCTGAACTGGTGAATGGCATCATGTTCTGGCAATCCGTAACCGGAACTCCACACATTGCCTTCTCCTATACCACCACTATTGACTAAGAATCTGCTGAGGAGATTGAGAGAGCCGTACCTTTTTAGAAAAGAAGATAAATATCACACAAGACATTATTTAGAAGAGTTTACTACAAATTCATCAAAGTTTGTAGTAAAAGTAGATAGGAATCTTTTATGGGTAGAAACCTGTGGGGTTTCCGGGGTAGAATATAGGCCCCCAGTAGCCCCTGCTGATCGTATTAGGTGACAATAGGGGGACACAGCACTGACCAAGTGGTTCTTTGGGTTCAATTCCTGGTTGGTGTCATGCTTCACTAATGGATGAGGCACAACAAAAATGATTTCCAGGTTTTGATCCCCTGCTGTTTGCCCGCCCTGTCGCCTTTACTTCATAGATTCGATCACCAAAGATTCGATCACCAAAGACCGAATTCGTCCCAATTTGTTTTCCCAGTGGGGTATTGCACCCAGTGGTGGGTTTCTTCTATGTCATAGATATGATCACCTGTAAGCTGAAAAGCATTACCTTGTGCAGTCTGGAAAGAATCCATGGTGGTTGGCCGGACGTTTAACTACCCAAACAACCAAAACAAAGCCCATCTTCTTTCCCCACCCGTGGGGGTTTCGGGTAAGAATAGGCCCCCAGTATCCCCTGCTGATCGTAGAAGGCGACGATAGGGGGGACCCAGCACTAACCAAGAGGTTCTTTGGGTTCAATTCCCGGTTGGTTCACTAAGGGATGAGGTACAGCAAAATTATTTCCAGGTTTTGATCCCCTGCTGTTTGCCCGCCCGCCTTGTCACCTTCATCTCATAGATACGATCACCAACATAAATGTCAAAAAAGCTTGTGTCTGAAAAGTCAGAATTTGTCCTAACTTGTTTTCACCATGAAAATGGACCTGAAAAGAAAAAGAAAAAATTCATGGAAAGCTCTTCAATCGCTGCCAAGTCAAGCTGGTCTCTATTTCTTGATGCTAAGATGAAGTTCTGCTCTCTCTTTATCATTTCCATGTACTTCATTGCAAATCTTGTATTTGCATTTGTTTTACTTAGAACTTGTGTATGAACTGTTCAAGTTGAAATGACTTCCTGATGGATTTCTTGACATTTATTTTGGTCATGGTGAAAGAATGCCTTTCCCAGTTTGCCTGCCCTGTCACCTTCATCTCATAGATACGATCACCCTAGACAGAATTGGTCCCAACTTGTTTTCGTCATGAAAATGAACCTGGCTGTCTTTATAGCATAAAACACCCAACACCACTCACTCACTCACTCACTCACTCACTCACTCACTCACTCACTCACTCACTCACTCACTCACAGATACGATCACTTGTAAGCTGAAAAGTTGACCAGACGTTAAACTACCCCAACAAACAAACAAACAAACAAACATGGGCAAGAATGTAATTTTGTTTGTATTTCTCAATATTTATTTCTAGCAGTGTTTGCTCCTCCAATGGGTCAAGCTTTGGTAAAACCTCCGGCCTTGCAGGGAATTTGTTTTGCCTCACTGAGTTTCAGGCTGTGGGTGAGATTTTCAATTTCCCTGTAGTTGTACTGTTTCCCTTCAATAACTAGGGCAGACCCGCTAACCTTAGATGGAATGTTTTTTTGTTTGGCTTAGTAACAGATGCCCCTCAGGTTTGGGTGCTTTCTCCCCTCTCCTGGTGAAAGGTCTGATACTGAGACTAGCCACTTTGGGCTTGTCCTTGAGTTTTTGGAGCCGCTTGTAAACCTCCCCTTTATCTTCTTTTTAGAGAGCTCACAGTAGATTGGTTTAGGGCCTGCACCTGGCTCTAGATCCCACCCAGTAGACTGTATCTGCTGCCTCACTGCCCCCTGGTAGCCCTACTTCATCAAACAGTACTTTCACAACTGCCCTGGGGCCCCGTGGGGGTCCGGGTAAGAATAGGCCCTCAGTAGCCCCTGCTGATCGTATGAGGCGACGATGGGGGGGACCCTGCACTGACCAAGTGGTTTTTGGGTTCAATTCCCGGTCAGTGCTTGGTTCACTAAGGGATGAGGTACAGCAAAAATGATCGCTGGGTTTTGATCCCCTGCTGTTTGCCCGCCCTGTCACCTTCATCTCAAAGATTCGATCACCAAAGACAGAATTCGTCCAACTGGTTTTCGCCGTGAAAATGACCCTGGCTGTCGGGACGGCGTAAAACACCCAACACTCACTCACTCAACTGCCCTGGGAGCTTGGCTGTTATTTTCCTTAACCACAAAGAAGATCGGCTGTCGGTATGGTGTAAAACACCCAACACTCTCACTGTATCTTGATGAGGGGCCTGGTGGCCTGGATTGCTTTGATCTCTACAAGAGATTTATTCCCGTGGGGGTCTGGGTAAGAATAGGCCCCCAGCAGCCCCTGCTAATCGTAAGAGGCGTTGATAGGGGGGACCCAGCACTGACCAAGTGGTTCTTTGGGTTCAATTCCCGGTTAGTGCTGTGGTCCACTAAGGGATGAGGAACAGCAAAAAATTAATTTCCAGGTTTTGATCCCCTGTTGTTTGCCTGCCCTGTAACCTTCATCTCATGGATACAATCACCAAGGACAGAATTTGTCCCAACCTGTTTTCGCTGTGAATATGACCCTAGTTGTCTAAACGGCGTAAAGCATCCATAACTTACTCTCTCACTCAAAGATAGAATTCATCCGAACCTCTTTTCCCTGTGAATATGACCTTACTTGTCGAAATGGCATAAAACATCCATTACTCACTCAATTACACACTAGAGAGATTTAACATCATCTTTACTGGTGGTCCCCGTGGTGGTCCAGGTAAGAATAGGCCCTCAGTAGCCCCTGCTGATCATATAAGGCAACGAAAGGGGACCCAGCATTGACCAAGTGGTTCTTTGGGTTCAATTCCTCAACACTCAACTCTCTCCAACTGAGAAAACATGAACATAATGTACGTGAATCTTTGTTAAATAAAATTAAAATAGATTTAATGCAATGTACGTTAACATTCAGGGTCTTCGATAAAATCTATACACATTGATTTACTCGAGTTTAGACCCTTATCCCTCCTCCTTTGTGGCAAATATGCATTGGATTACACGGCTTCTTATCTGGGCAATCTGCCGCCCGATGAGATTTCTTGCAATTACAGCAAACGTGTGACTTGCCGCACTTACCAGAACAAAAACTATAATTGAAATTATAGCAAATTTCTTCAGGAAAACCATCTGGCATGTTATGTTTGTCAGTATCAGTGCCAGACAATCTACCCCTGCCTCTGTTGTTCCAGTATCCACGACCCCTACCAGGAGTATATACAGGCTTTGAAGGAACAAAAATTCCAGCATGAAAATAACTTGCTACTGCTAACTTATCACCAGCGACAAAAGTGGGGATGTCACTGCGGACTACCTGATCAATGATGTGTCTATCATAACCAACATCAACAAATTGATGCCGTGCTGTTCATGCAAGAACAAAATTGAAATGTTTCAGATATGAAACACTATCACCACCGACTGACACTAAATGCTGCAGCACACGACCCATGCCTGATACAAGCTCTTTATAAGTGAGCTTAGTATGATCAAGACTCTTAATGGCAGTCCTCTTATCAAGGTGTTGAATGTAATACTCTGGTCTGCACACTAAACCTTTTGCTGTGGTAGGAGGCGTTGGATCTATGGCCAAAGACAACTGCTCCAGTGCAGAAGTGAGAGGACCTGTTACGTAGTTGGCAGGAGCAATCATACTTGAAGATAATCCACCATTATTTGTAGATGATCCATGAAATGGTTGGGAACCAAGCCCCGACGTAGTCCCGACAGGTTGGGAACCAAGCCCCTGCGTAGCACCGACTGGACGGGAACCAAGTCCATGTGAAGCGCCGACTGGATGGGAACTAAGTCCCGGAACATTCCCTCCAGGGAGAGAGAAGCCCGATGATAATCCAGCTGAGCGAGAAGATCCAGTAGGAATGATACTGCTATGAAAAGCTTGAGAGTGCTTTGATCGAGCACCGATCCCCACAGCACCTGGCACACCTAACACCGGGCCGTCGGCAGGTGTTGTAGTACTAGTGGTAGTGGCGGTAAACAATGGCTGCTCCGGTGGCATACCTGCACCCACAAAGGCACCGGCTTCAATACGTTCTAGCCTGGAAATTATTTCATGTTCCGAAGATTCGTGCGCTTCAATTTTATCAAGCCTGTCCATAATTTGTTGAAATATTGTATTGCCTTGTAACTTGAACTGCATGGATTTGAGAATTTCCTGTTCCATATATTCTAGGTATTTAGGATCGTCTCTGCTGGTAGCACCGGCTGCCGCCATGCGCTCACGGAGCGGTTCCCCCGACATTTTCAACCTAGCAATTACGGTTTTGAACCGACTACCAAATGGTGGAGGGTGGTCTATTCCACATCCGGATTTACAGTTTTTGATCATAATAACACTGACGACCAGTAAAAAGACATACCCTATAGTGTTGAGCCACTGCATGATATGGTAATGGGATGATTCACCAGTAAGTGTGTATGGAACAGGCTCTGGACAGGTAATGACCAGCCTAGTGGTGGTGGAGTAGTAGTAAGTAACCCAACTCGCCAGGTGGCAGCATAAGAATGTACCTGTCCCTCATTTATATCACCAGTAATATTTAGACATTAATGGTTACATATATACTGAGAGGAAGACATATATACTGAGAAAAAGTATTACCTTGTGCAGTCTGGAAAGAACCCATAAGGGTTGGCCGGATGTTAAACTACCCCAACAAACAAACAAGAGAGGAAGACCCCTTCAATGTATATATCCAGACCTGAAGTTAACAATGTGTTATCCAGTTTGCTGACTGCCAAGGTTGCTGCGATGTACTTAAGTTCTATGTGTCATCCACTTTAATGATTTGGGATAATCTAAATGACCTAGTATCGAGTTATGCATCATATGAAAATGTTGATGACAACGGTTTGCATGTGCTTTGGACCATCTAACCTGCAATATGTCAGCGATCATGGTTTCTCTTCCATTTCCTTGGAGGGGGCAGAGTGCCTGTTGTTTCTCTGAATGGTCTCAGTGTCTGAGTTGTAGTTCTGAATGATGTCATTGATAGCAGCTAGTGCACCTGTTCGTTTCTTGATGTTTTCTTCAGTTTTATTACTGAACATTACATTTGACGTGGTTCTTGCACACACAGACTATGTACTCCATTTACAAATCGCAGGGAATGTGGGAGTAAATTTTACCCTTTGTGTTTACAAACATGGAGTAAAACATAATGTGAGCTTCACTCTCTTATAGAATTCCTAACTGATGGACTAGGAATTCGCGGACCTCGTCCGCATACTTTGAAGCATTGTTGCTAGCTTTGAAGTGCACCATCATCACCTTTAGGCCCCGTGGGGGTCCGGGTAAGAATAGGCCCTCAGTAACCCCTGCTGATCATACGAGGCGAGCCCCGTGGGGGTCCGGGTAAGAATAGGCCCTCAGTAGCCCCTGCTGATCGTATGAGGCGACGATAGGGGGGACCCTGCACTGACCAAGTGGTTTTTGGGTTCAATTCCCAGTCGGTGCTTGGTTCACTAAGGGATGAGGTACAGCAAAAATGATCGCTGGGTTTTGATCCCCTGCTGTTTGCCCGCCCTGTCACCTTCATCTCATAGATTCGATCACCAAAGACAGAATTCGTCCCAACTGGTTTTCGCCGTGAAAATGACCCTGGCTGTCGGTACGGCGTAAAACACCCAACACTCACTCACTCATACGAGGCGACGATAGGGGGAACCCGCACTGACCAAGTGGTTCTTTGGGTTCGATTCCTGGTCAGTGCTTGGTTCATTAAGGGATGAGGTACAGCAAAAATGATTGTTGGGTTTTGATCCCCTGCTGATTGCCCGCCCTGTCACCTTCATCTCATAGATTCGGTCACCAAAGACAGAGTTCGTCCCAGCTGGTTTTCGCCGTGAAAATGACCCTGACTGTCGGTACGGCGTAACACACCCAACACTCACTCACTCACTCACTCACTCACTCACTCACTCACTCACTCACTCACTCACTCACTCATGACTGGTCGGCCCCGTGTCAGTATAATGTGACTGGGTGAGGTATTGTGTGGGCCTGTGACATGATATCTCAGTGTGGCAGCACTATAACGAGAGCATTGGGTCCCACTGCTACAAATAGGCACCTCATTTCATGTATTCGGTCAACCCCCCCTGCTGCGTAAAACTAGCTGAAAAGCTTTACCTTGTGCAGTCTGGTAAAAGAACCCTAAAGGGTTGGCAGGACCTTAAAACTAACCCCACAAACAAAGAAATCATCTCAAAGATTCGATCACCAAAGACAGAATTCGTCCCAACTGGTTTTCGCCGTGAAAATGACCCTGGCTGTCTGTACGGCGTAAAACACCCAGCACTCAACTCAACTCTTAACTCTCCTCTAACTCAGTCTGGAAAGAACCCATAAGGGTTGGCCGGACGTTAAACTACCCCAACAAACAAATCTCCTCTAACTTCTGAGATCAAGTTCCTAGTTAGTCATCACATGAGATGCAATTTTACTAGGATTTTCAGAGATTGCAGTCACAGTGTGAGTTTCATGGTCAAGTTCTGTACAGTTGTTGATACCGACCAGTAGGTAAACACAGTTGGGTCTGTGCTTATTTACATACCTGATTATTCTCGCAGTATGGTCACTGATGATAGATCGCGGGTATACCTTTACTGTGATGCCATATTCCAGTATGTCTAGATAAGCCCCGTGGGGGTCCGGGTAAGAATAGGCCCTCAGTAGCCCCTGCTGATCGTATGAGGCGACGATAGGGGGGACCCTGAACTGACCAAGTGGTTTTTGGGTTCAATTCCCGGTTAGTGCTTGGTTCACTAAGGGATGAGGTACAGCAAAAATGATTGCTGGGTTTTGATCCCCTGCTGTTTGCCCGTCCTGTCACCTTCATCTCATAGATTCGATCACCAAAGACAGAATTGGTCCCAACTGGTTTTCGCCGTGAAAATGACCCTGGCTGTCGGTATGGCGTAAAACATCCAACACTCACTCACTATGTCTATAGATCTGCAGGGCAAGAAAGGGCTGGTTTTGTTTTTCAGTTCTATTTTCCAAAGATTTGTAGTAATTCTTTTTATATCAATCACATAAGTTTACTGGTGGGGGAGTAAATGATTGTTGACTTTTTGAATTTTCTAAACATTTGGGGTCATTTATCATCTTAATGTATTTTATATTTTTTTCCCTTTGTTCCCATAAATTATTATATTCATTAGCAATGTCACATAGCAGGATGCTCATATTTTTGAAAACTTGTGCCGTCTTTGTCAGATTCTACTCCCATTTCTTTATGAAAATACTTGTGCCTGACAAACAATTTAGGTATTGAATGATAGAGAAAAAAAATACTGAATCTAAATATACAACTTTTATTCTGCATGAGATTCTACTCCCATTTCTTTATGAAAATACTTGTGCCTGACAAACAATTTAGGTATTGAATGATAGAGAAAAAAAATACTGAATCTAAATATACAACTTTTATTCTTATCATACCATTATTAACTGTGCTACGTTTTAAGACAGGTAGAAGGACCAGATATTTCAAGTTTTTCAGTCCTTTCTTGCCCTGCAGACCTATAGATAATGCCATAGTTTACAACAAAGGGAGTCAGTAAAGACAATGATTCCATTGTTGGTCATGGTTCAGGTTAGGTCGTAAAGAACTGTAGTAAGTGTGTTGAATAGGAAGTCGTTCCCCTTGTGGTGTGAACCCTCATTTGGTGAGGGGCTCTATATGGTGTTTTTAACACGTAGGTAGCCTCTGTGCGATGGTAGTTTTCTCATAATTCCAAAACCACGGGAGTCGTTGCATTGCTAAGAGAAAGCATTCGAGTTCTGGGTTCTGGTTGTACTTGGCTTCTCCTAGCGCCTTCAGATGGGATTTTATGATCTTCGGCCATGCTTCCGATATAGGTATGCATTTTCCAAGCTGGTGCATCATATATGGATTCCTTTCCCACATGATTTTGTATGCAAGCTGCATGTCTTGTGCAAATACAGCCTTCATAGACATAGACATTTATAAATTACCGATCTGGTTGTGTTCCTTTCTGATGGTAGGTATAATCTGCATGAAAGTCTGCTTTGGCCCAGTCCTTGCTAATTCTTCTTCCTGAGCTAAAAAAGCTAGAAAAGATCAAACTGTTTTTACCAGAATTCGAATTGGTCATTCTAGACTTACACGTTTTTCTTCTAAAGGGTGAGCCCCCACCAGAGTGCATTGTTTGTAACGAGCCTTTAACTGTCAAGCATCTCCTTTTGGAATGCTCAGATTTCGAACAAAGTCAAAGACAATTCTGTCAGGTAGCTGGTCTACCTGAACTTTTTGACAATGTACACTCTGATTGTATCATCCAATTTTTGAAAATAGCTGGTCTGTATGGACTGATATGTTTAGTATATTAATGTGTTTTTATCCTTAGGATAAGATTGTGTACATATATCATGTTGTTCTATTGACAACTTTTAGTCCATCTTTTCATTGATAACAACCGTTTTTGCCATGAATATGACCTTAGTTGTCGAAATGGCGTAAAGCATCCATTACTCACTCACCATAAACTTTCGTATGACGTGCAGTCACAATAGATGCATGCTCATGCTAATCAAAAACTGTTTTTTCCCTACAATATTGCATCACATGTAAATATAGCAAGCTTAATTGTCATTGGAAACTACCTTAGTCCTGTGGTTCACTAAGGGATGAGGTACAGGAAAAATGATTTCCAGGTTTTGATCCCCTGCTGTTTGCCTTCCCTGTCATCTTCATCTCGTAGATATAATCACCAAAGACAGAATACGTCCCAACCTGTGTACGACATGAATATGACCTTAGTTGTTGAAATGGCAATAAGTATCCAGTACTCACTTACTCACTACCTGAGTATGTTAAATATGTCCCCGTAATACTGTTCATTCCGTGGAATAAGAGCCAGAGGAATTACTACAGTCTTTTTATGCAGTTGCTTGCTGTGCTGGTCAGGAAGATAGGCAGGAAGGACTTTCTTCAAGAAGCTGAAGTTAGGGTATCCATTTTGCAGCTACATTCATTGCAAAACAGGCATAATCTGTGATCAGGTTCTTGGTTTCATTCAAACCAGGAAGAACTCAACAGCTTTTGGGCATCTACACTGAGATCTGGGAAGAAAACTGTTCCTCAGTTCTGGGATCCAGGGGCCACCATGTGCTCCCAACAGTGTCATCAAAGGGCGGGTGTATGGTATCCTTTCTGTAGGACGTTGCACATGAAAGATTCATAATGAGTAGGGTATTGCACCTGGTGGCGGGTTTCTTCTAAATCATATCATAGATACGATGACCTGTAAGCTGAAAAGCATTACCTTGTGCAGTCTGGAAAGAACCCAAAAGGGTTGGCCGGACATTAAACTACCACAACAAACTATTCCTCAGTTTTTAGTCAGGTGAGTACTTTTTGACACAAAAGGAGATAATCATTTTCCAATATATACAATTCGATGAGAGATGTCCATAGAGTCAAATTGAGTGTACGTAGGCTTGGCAGCAATGTACTTATAATCCTGAGAGATAATGTAATCCTATAGGTTATCACTTGAAATTGGAGCTAGATATTATGTCTGGACCTCTGCAGTCAACAATGCCATGTTCAGGTGAACAGAAGCATGTTACTGGTGCTCCACAAGGTTTCCAGGTACTAGGAATGGGAAAGAAAATGATGAGTCAAATTCAAATGAAACCTATCAGGATGAAGCTTAGGATACAAATGTATGAGTGTCCATATCCCTATCCAAAGGTTAACAACGTAAGTACCACCACAATATGGTTTTGTCACATTCCATGTAGCAAGCATGTGGGGGTATCATGTTGGGGCTTATGCTCCTGGGAAGATATAGGTCCCCAGTAGCCCCTGCTGATCGTACAAAGTGACGATGGCGGGGGGGGGGGGGTGACCCAGCACTGACCAAATGGTTCTTTGGGTTTGTTTCATGGTTGGTGCTGAATTCACTAAGGGATGAGGTACAGGAAAAAGGATTTCCAGGTTTTGATCCCCTGCTGTTTGCCTGCCTTGTCACTTTCATAAATATGAACCCTGTGGGGGTTCCAGGATATTATAGGCCCCTAGTAGACCCTGCTGATCATAAGATGCAATGATAGGGAGCATTGACTAAGTAGTTCTTTGGTTTTAATTCTCGGTTGGTACTAGGTTCACTAAGAGCAGAGGGACATCAAAATGATTTTCAGGTTTTGATCCCGTCGTTTGCCTGTCCTCTCATCTTCATCTTATAGAAAAGATCACCAAAAACAGAATTCGTCCCGTTTTGGCTGTGAATATGATCTTGGTTGTCGAAATGGCGTAAAGCATCCATTACTCAAGCCCCGTGGGGGTCCGGGTAAGAATAGGCCCTCAGTAGCCCCTGCTGATCGTATGAGGCGACGATAGGGGGGACCCTGCACTGACCAAGTGGTTTTTGGGTTCGATTCCCAGTCAGTGCTTGGTTCACTAAGGGATGAGGTACAGCAAAAATGATCGCTGGGTTTTGATCCCCTGCTGTTTGCCTGCCCTGTCATCTTCATCTCATAGATTCGATCACCAAAGACAGAATTGGTCCCAACTGGTTTTCGCCGTGAAAATGACCTTAGCTGTCGGTACGGTGTAAAACACCCAACACTCACTCACTCACTCACTCACTCACTCTCCATTACTCAAAGATACGATTACCAAAGACAGAATTTGTCCCAACTTGTTTTCGTCGTGTTTGGGCTGTTGGCAGGGTGTGAAACCTCCCATCACTCCCTGCTACATTCTTTTGCCTAATTTGTAGAAGAAGTACATGTCTTATGTATTGACTTGTCATATGAGAGGTTGAATACAAAGGCTACTGCAAAGTATATCTCAAGTGCATGCAGGAGTTTACCTGTTGGGTCAGAGTTATGGTCTCTACCATAATTAGGAGGTTGCTAGAATCCCACACACAGACTTACTGCCACTAAGCAAAACACATTTGCGGTCTAAGTTGCAAAGCGACTGGAACAAACAGGAGAACAATCTTCTACACTCTGTCCAACCCAAATTAGAAGAGAAAAGTGACAAAAGCAAAAGAGAGTGCCTTACAAGGTCAGAACAGGTGAAACTGGCCCGTCTTCGGATGGGCCACACCAGGCTGACACATGAACACCTGTTGAAAGGTGAAGGTGCTCCTATTTGTCAACAGTGTAACACCAAACTAACGGTGGAGCACATCATATTGAAGTGTAAGAAGACGGATGATAGTCGCAAGCGGCATCTCCAAAACAGAACATCGATGAAGGACGTGTTTAACAACAACGGAAGTAAAAAGATCCTGCAATTCCTTCGAGAATGCCAACTAATAGATAAAATCTAAGAAAGGATCCAAGAGTCTGGGATCCAGGGGCCACCCTGTGCTCCCGACAGGGTCATCAAAGGCCGGGTGTGTGGTGTCCTTTCTATGGGACATTGCACACTAAAGACCCCTTGCCACTCTTAGCAACGAAAAGATCCAGAGTGGGGGTTCCTTCGGGAGCCTCCTGGGAAGAATGTGTGCCCAGTAGCCTCTTGCTCTTTGTAGAAGGTGACAAATGGGGAGACCAGACTCAGTAGCTCTTTGGTACAGTACCCGCTCTGAGTCTGGGAGGTCTTGGGATTTATCCCTGGACGAGTCACACCAAAGACTTTAACAATGGTAGTGATCACAGCTTGGCTGGCACTCCTTATAAAGTAAAAACTACAAAACATAACTGGTTGGCCTGATGTCAGTATAATTTGACTGGGTGGGGTATTTTGTGGGCCTATGACATGACATCTTAGTGTGACAGCACTATAAAGAGGGCATTGGGTCCCACTGCTACAAATAGGCACCTCATCTCATAGATTTGGTCACCGCCCCTGCGGCGTAAAACTAGCTGAAGGGCTTTTCCTTGTGCAGTCTGGTAAAATAACCCTAAAGGGTTGGCCTGACATTAAACTAACCCCACATACATACATACATACATACATTTTGTGCAGTCTGTTAAAAGAACACAGCGGGATCCCTCTAAACCATATCATAGATACAAACACCAGTAAACTGAAAAGCATTACCTTGTGCAGTCCTATATCATTTTTCACACAAGTATCCGGTGGCGGGTTTCTCCTAAACCATATCATATATTAGGTCACCGCCCTTGTGGCGTAAAATAAGCTGAAAAGTATTACCTTGTGCAGTCTGGAAAGAACCCATAAGGGTTGGCCGGACGTTAAACTACCCCAACAAACAAACAATATAAGAGAGTCAGTCTGGAAAGAACCCATAAGGGTTGGCCGGACGTTAAACTACCCTAACAAACAAAAGAGTCACCTTATTCCTTCGGGGGATTAAGTTTCTTGGCCTTGGCCGCATAAAGCGATGGAACCTCGTCTACCCCAGCATTCTTATTAGCCCCCCAGACTCCCCTGGGTTTACAATTACCAAGGGATCAGAAAGATCTGTTTGCTCGGGTTCACTATCCTGAACTACCTGATCATCTTCTGAGGAAATTCCCTGCCTCTCACCTACTTCTTCCTCTGAACTAGAATCCTGCTGCGTTAACAACTGTCTAGTCGAGTCAAACCTCTCTTGCAATCTCACATTTAAGCTCTCTCTCTATGTTCACCCCGTCTCCACGTCGAAGACGCTTGCAAAATCCCGATTAAACTTCAACTTCCAAGTAAGTCTCGTTTAATCTATGATTTAAGCCCCTAAATTACTTACAAAAAGTTTGCCCCAACCCTGCCACTCTCTCTGATCCGAAAATTGTTTATACAATGTACAACAGGAGCCCTGTGGGGTTTCTGGGGAAGAATAGGCCTCCATTAGCCACTACTGATCGTAGAAGGCGACTATAGGGGAGACCCAGCACTGACAGATATCTGGTAGATACGATCACCAATGACAGAATTCGTCCCAATCTGTTTTTTGCCATGAATATGACCTTAGTTGTCAAAACAGCATAAATATAAAGCAACAATTACTCACTCACTCACTCTCATATGGAAAAAGAGTTGTAAATTGGCAGGGATGGCTTAACAGTCCTGATTTAACAGTTTTGTATTTATCTAATAGCCATGTGCCCCGTGGGGGTCCGGGTAAGAATAGGCCCTCAGTAGCCCCTGCTGATCGTATGAGGCGACGATAGGGGGGACCCTGCACTGACCAAGTGGTTTTTGGGTTCAATTCCTGGTCAGTGCTTGGTTCACTAAGGGATGAGGTACAGCAAAAATGATCGCCGGGTTTTGATCCCCTGCTGTTTGCCCGCCCTGTCACCTTCATCTCATAGATTCGA
Source organism: Lepidonotus clava (assembly GCA_936440205.1). Classification (NCBI taxonomy): domain Eukaryota; kingdom Metazoa; phylum Annelida; class Polychaeta; order Phyllodocida; family Polynoidae; genus Lepidonotus; species Lepidonotus clava. The sequence goes on along the minus strand of OW387144.1, from coordinate 33,757,968 downwards.
TCACCAAAGACAGAATTCGTCCCAACTGGTTTTCGCCGTGAAAATGACCCTGGCTGTCGGTATGGCGTAAAACATCCAACACTCACTCACTCACTCTAATAGCCATGTAGATGTGATCACCAAGATATGGTCACAGTAGGATGTATGCATAAGGGCTATACATTCCACTCTTGCTACCAAAAAAGCAAAATACAGCTATTGGGCCGATTAAATGCTGGTCTGAGGGGAACCTGTTCCCGACTAGCTCCTTTGACATAAAATGTTTCTTTTGCCAGATGGTGACTTTGCCCTTTTATGTCAACCACAGCTTTCTCTTCAATGATGCCCCAAAAGACGGCCTGGGTACCATAATGTATCCCCTGCAATGGGTAATGGTATGGCATGTAATGTTATGGAATAAGTGACTAAGCCGGGATTTGTGTTCAAGCAACCTTTGCATAGCGTACTCTACAGAGTATGGCACTGTAAATTATAAGTTTACTTAATAATTTAGAAAGATAAATATAAGCAGTGGAAATGTTAGGGCGCAGGAAAAAATGAAATATCTCTATCAAATTTTTAAAAGTGAGCCTAGGGAACATTGACAATTCATGAAGACAAATACTTTCTAAAATATTGCAATTCTTTAATGAATTGTCTCATTGTACTTAGCTCGCAGTGGGGTCTGGGTAGGAATAGGCCCCCAGTAGCCCCTACTGATTTTATGAGGCGACGATAGGGGGGACCCAGCACTGACCAAGTGGTTCTCTGGATTTAATTCCCGGTGGGTGCTGTGGTTCACCAAGGGATGAGGTACAACAAAAATAATTTCCAGGTATTGATCCCCTGCTGTTTGCCTGCCCTGTCACCTTCATCTCATAGATTCGATCACCAAAGACAGAATCGTCCCAACTGGTTTTCGCCGTGAAAATTACCCTGGCTGTCGGTACGGCGTAAAACACCCAACACTCACTCACTCACTCACTCTAAAGGGCGTAAAGCATCAATTACTCACTCACTCACTCATTGTACTTAGTAAAGAGTGTGCCATTGTTGTATATCAGCACCCGGTGGCGGGTTTCTCCTAAACCATATCATATATTCGGTCACCGCCCTTGTGGCGTAAAATAAGCTGAAAAGTATTACCTTGTGCAGTCTGGAAAGAACCCAGGCCCTCGGTAGCTGATCGCACGAGGCGACAATAGGGGGGACAGACCTACTCACTGGGCCAAATCTCTTTTCTGCCTTACAACTGATTCATCACGCTTTGTTATTTTGGCCAACCGTGGACCTCAAACAAAATAATAACTTTCAGCAAATGATTTCTGAACTAAGGCCGACCGTGGACCTTTTTCGGGTTTTGAAACCTTGACTTTTTCACTAACTTTTGCAGCCCCGTGGGGGTCCGGGTAAGAATAGGCCCTCAGTAGCCCCTGCTGATCGTATGAGGCGATGATAGGGGGGACCCTACACTGACCAAGTGGTTTCTGGGTTCAATTCCCGGTCAGTGCTTGGTTCACTAAGGGATGAGGTACAACAAAAATGATTGCTGGATTTTGATCCCCTGCTGTTTGCCCGCCCTGTCACCTTCATCTCATAGATTTGATCACCAAAGACAGAATTGGTCCCAACTGGTTTTCGCCATGAAAATGACCCTGGCTGTCGGTATCGTGTAAAACACCCAACACTCAACTCAACTCTCAACTCTCCTCTAACTTCTGAGATCAAGTTCCTGTAGTTAGTCATCACATGAGATGCAATTTCACTAGGATTTTCAGAGATAGCAGTTACAGTGTGAGTTTCAAGGTCAAGCTCTGTACAGTTGTTTATTCCGACCAGTAGGTAAACACACTTGGGTCTGTGCTTATTTGCATACCTGATTATTCTCGCAGTATGGTCACTGATGATAGATCGAGGATATACCTTTACTGTGATGCCATATTCCAGTATGTCTAGATAATGCCATAGTTTACAACAAAGGGAGTCAGTAAAGACGATGATTCCATTGTTGGTCATGGTTCAGGTTAGGTCGTAAAGAACTGTAGTGAGTGTGTTGAATAGGAAGTCGTTCCCCTTATGGTGTGAACCCTCATTTGGTTAGGGGCTCTCTATTATGTTTTTAACACGGAGGTAGCCTCTGTGCGATGGTAGTTTTTTGTCATAATTCCACAAGCATATCACCCAAGTCATTGTTTCCCGGAAGTACCTTCTCGTCATAACTTGTCAGACTCCAGGCTGACACATGAACACCTCTTGAAAGGTGAAGGTGCTCCAATTTGTCAACAGTGTAACACCAAACTAACGGTGGAGCACATCATATTGAAGTGTAAGAAGACGGATGATAGTCGCAAGCGGCATCTCCAAACAGAACATCGATGAAGGACGTGTTTAACAACAACGGAAGTAAAAAGATCCTGCAATTCCTTCGAGAATGCCAACTGATAGATAAAATCTAAGAAAGGATCCTAGATTCTGGGATCCAGGGGCCATCCTGTGCTCCCAACAGGGTCATCAAGGGCTGGGTGTGTGGTGTCCTTTCTATGGGACATTGCACACTAAAGACCCCTTGCCACTCTTCGTAACGAGTAGGGTATTGCACCCGGTGGCGGGTTTCTCCTAAACCATATCATATATTCGGTCACCACCCTTGTGGCGTGCTGGTCTACCTGAACTTTTTAACACTGTACAGTCTGATCGTATCATCCATTTTTTGAAAACAGCTGGTCTGTATGGACTGATATGATTAGTATATTAACATGTTTTTATCCTTAGGATAAGATCTTGTACATATATCATGTTGTTCTATTGACAACTTTTAGTCCATCTTTTCATTGATAACCACCGTTTTCGCCATGAATATGACCTTAGTTGTCGAAATGGCGTAAAGCATCCATTACTCACTCACTCACTCAGGTTACAGGATTAAAAACAACAGCAACCCACAAAAGCATCGTGTCCAACCACCAGCCTAACCTTCTAGGACAGGCAATTGGCACGGGCGACCTCTCGCCCTGACGCTAGTGGGGCCCCTGCCCATCTGTAAGAGAAAAATCACTATGGCATCATTACATAAAACGGTAAAAACACAGCCATCCGAACTGCATCCAGGCCCAGATCTGTTTTCATTTATTGAGCAGTACATTACAATTCAGTTTACAGGATTCAAAACAACAGCAACCCACAAAAGCATCGTGTCCAACCACCAGCCTAACCTTCTAGGACAGGCAGTTGGCACGGGCGACCTCTCGGCCTGACGCTAGTGGGGCCCCTGCCCATCTGTGAGAGAAAAATCAGCTATTAAATGCTTAAATTTAAGTTTCTTAAGTTTCTTAAGTTCCTACCAACCGAGAGTACTATTCCAATCACCAGCCTAGCCTTCTAGGACAGGCAGCTGGCACAGACAACCTCCTGGACAAATTAACCCTTTAAGGACGCCAGTACCTCTCAGGCATCACCAGCTATTGACACCTGTATCTCTCAGGCATCAGCAGGCCTAGACGCCAGATGCCTGAGAGATACATAAAACATATGTCAGAATTGTCAATTTGATGCTTAATATATATTAAAACTTTTTTTCTACTTAAAAAGACTGAAATGGACCATATTATAATCTATCTAACAATTCTCCCTACCACGGATAGCTGATTTTAAGTATTTAAAGTACCTGCAGGCTAATTTTGACTGATTCTGTCGACAAAACCCCTAGGAAAACTATAGAAAATTATCAAATAATTGTTATATATCCATTTAAAGGGAGAGGCCAGTGTCTGTAAATTAGTATACTGCCGTGATCTACATTATCAATGTAATAACTATACCAAATTTTATGCTTCTATCTCTGTCAGTTTGCCCCGTGGGGGTCCGGGTAAGAATAGGCCCTCAGTAGCCCCTGCTGATCGTAAGAGGCGACGATAGGGGGGACCCTGCACTGACCAAGTGGTTTTCTGGTTCAATTCCCGGTCAGTGCTTGGTTCACTAAGGGATGAGGTACAGCAAAAATGATTGCTGGGTTTTGATCCCCTGCTGTTTGCCCGCCCTGTCACCTTCATCTCATAGATTCAATCACCAAAGACAGAAATCGTCCCAACTGGTTTTCGCCGTGAAAATGACCCTGGCTGTCGGTACGGCGTAAAACACCCAACACTCACTCACTCACTCTCTGTCAGTTTTCATTTTATGTACATTTTTCTGAATCAAATTAAATTGCCCTGCCTGCACCTTGTGCAGCCTGCACAGTGCATTTGTCTCTGTGTGACGTCATAAGCAGAACAGTTGAAAAATTATAAAAGTGAAAAAAAATGCAATAAGAATTTTTTTAAATATTCTTTATGAGTCTAAAAGAGATTAAAACCACAAAATTAAATGATTTATAAAAGAAAATGTGAAAAAATATAATTTGTATGGAATTTAGAAATTTGAAATTTGAATATAACTGTCATTTTGTGTGACGTCACACACAGACTTGTGTTTTCCTTAGGATCAGAGGAATAAGATATTTCTGTATCTTAAACCATGGTTTTCATATGAAGGAGTCAATCAAGGGCATTGAAACTAGGCATACTTCTAAATTAGCATTTCATCTAACATATTAAGTGTAAAATAATCAAAATTGAAATTTCACTGGCCCCTCTCTTTAAAACGAATGGATTTTGAAGCAACTGAAGAATAATAAATGTATATGGATACTTATTTGAAAAATAATGACAGCTAGTTTTTCACAATGTTACTCTATAAATAATTACAAAATTCATGAAAATTTCCATACTAAAGCATTGGGTTTTGTCGACATATTACCCAGAATGCTTCCTGTTTTAGACTAACCCGCAGGTAAAACTCATAAAACTTGCTATCCGTGGTTGGGAGAATTGCCATTTGGGAAATAATCATTTATATCCATGTGTTAGCTTCTTATTGGTATCAGTGGCGTCTTTTGGGCAAATTCCCCCAGGTATTTGGTGTCCATTTGGTACTATTTCAAAATATTGTGGCGTCTTGAAAGGGTTAACTAAAGAAACATGTACAAAGCTGAAAATAAAACGCCAACATCTAAATAGTTTCCGACTGTAATAAAGACACCATCATGTTGAAGACTATCCTAACTCTCTAGGATAAACAACTTACACCTGACATGATTAGGTCCCTGCCGGCATTTATTACAAAATACTTAACAGCAGAGGCTTATTTCCCTCCCCTTTCCCCCCATCCTCCCTGGCTCGCAGATTGGACAATACCAGGACTGGTGTTCTGGTGGTTGGAAATTTGGGTCCTCGCCAGCACAGGCCACATGAAACCACCTTAAGCATCCATCGCAGTAGACCCATCTGATAGGTTCTCCCTCGACGCCATCCAGGTTCTCGGCTTCTTGACAGAAGGGGAGGGCACAGTTGTCATTGTCAGGCTCTACCACCCTCCCAAACACTGTTGAAGCGTATTTCCTGAAGATCGGGGCGTGGACCTGGCGAATAGCCTTCGGGCTAATTTCGTACAGGATGGCAGTTGCGTGCTGGAAAAATAATCATAAATCTGATAAGTAATCACATCATATCCATAACAGGTTGTAATCTTTATGTTTCAATAATATATGTATTAAGAAAAATATTGTAAAACAGTCAAATAAAATTTACAGTAATAATTATTTTCAAAGATAAAATGATAAATCATAATAAACTATTAAATAGTAATAATTTGATACATACCATGAGCACAAAAACACCACAGTCAACCCGTCGTACTGTTTTGCTTCTGGCATCTTCTGGTAGCACCACTCCTTCGGTTCCATCTTCAGTGCTGTGCACCTGGCCGCCATGTACTCCCTAGAAAAGAAATTCCATGTCAATTTTGTTTCTTAAAATACTTGTTTAGGAGGCTAATTCGGCCTAGAAGAGTCACTTTTGTAGAATAGTACATGCATAAAGTTATCATTATAACAAGGCATTTAACATGGTTATCATCAATAATTATTGTACAAAAATAAATTTACAGTTGCAAGAAGGACACTGTTAATAAATTAATCATGACTGAGCCTTTATTATATAATTTGAATTAAAAGCAGTACCGAATATGAATTATACAGTAAAAGGTCATATGCTTTGCTTAGTACTTACCTCCAGTGATTCATGTAACACACTTTCCTAGCATGTGCAACGGGTCCCTGGATGGGGTCCAAAATGGTCACACATAGGTTCTGCATGTTAGCCACAAGGAGAACCCAGTGATGGTCACTGCCTACTCATATCGGCATCATCACCCACTCGTACTCGAACATCGGTTGCTATAAAAAGCAAATAATTAAGTAATTTTAGTGTTAAATTAACCAATGTAAATTTATAATTTTTTTATGTGTATTTCGCTTAATCAATTAGGATTCAAAAAACTATCCATTAAGGAATGGAATTAATGTGACTTATCTTAGATAAATAAATAATTCTTTAGTAATCGAATATCCCTTATTTCCTACTTACCCTTCTGTAGAACCATCCGTACTTGTCCATGTCCCACATCGCAACCAGGTGAGAGGGCAGCATCAAGACTGTGTTTGGCACTTCGTTGGCCTTCTGTGCCAGGTATGCCAGGAAAGCATGTATGTGCTGAAACAAGAATGGCACAATCATTTAGTATAAAATTACAACAGGGATGTGTTGAGTGAGTACAACAGGGATGTGTTGTAATCAAGTGAGTCAAGAAATTCCATAGAAAAAAATTGTCCCCTTTCCAAGTCATAACCTTGAGTATCCCAGTGGAACATGACCAATTTATATAATCTAGGAACTAATTACATGTAGTAACCTAAGGGAGTACATATGTACATGGTCAATTTATTTAATATTCTAGGAACTAATTATGTGTATTAACCTAAGGGAGTTCGTACGTTGTCATTGATGTATGCTTTCTCATTCTTGAGATCCTGGAAGTCCTGGTAGTACAGGGAACTGTTTATACACATGTAGGCCCCTTCACGCTGCGCCACGGTTGTCCAACATAGTTGATCTTGTTGCATCCGGTGATCATGGATGATGGGTAATATCATGGGAAGGCAGTCCTCTACGTCCATGTCGCTGTTGAAGGCTTTGACAATCAGGAGAGAAAGAAGTCTCGCATTGATTTCAAGGCATTGTGGTTCGTCGATGTTGCACAGGGACATCACAGTCTGGAACGCAACGTCCATGTGTTCCTGCTTTCCTGTGTGTTTCAGCTTATGATGCAGAGACCTGGCAGGATGGTTTTCAACTTCTTCATCTGTAATGTCCTCACCCCAGTCTACGTAACTGACAACTTGCAGAAGGCGATTAAGCAGCAGGATGCCCATTAACCGGATGTACTGTGGTATTTCTCCTGGCAACCCCCTGATGTGATCGACCTCGTCCGACTCGAAGATGTCCTTCCTCTTTGCTGGCTCTGGCTTGTTCTTCCCTTGAGTCTTAGTTGGCCCTGTTGTCTTGTTCTTCCCTTGACCCTTGTTCTTCTTTGTTGTCTGCTTTGTCGCGATCCTCTTATACTTCTTCGGGAGACAGAAGGGGATGTCGGCATCAACGTTGATGAAGACATTTTTATGGAACTCGCCGATGTTCATGAAGGGCGCCTTGTATTCCGGTGGCCTTCGTTTCGAGGTTGGTGTCTTGTAAGTACCTGAAAAACAGATTTTTAGGGTTAGATTTGTTGATCTCTATTACATCAGATACATGTTGATCTCTCTTGAGACGGATAAAAAAAAACTAACGTTAGAATACCTACAGATATTATAAAGCTTAACGGTATATACACATATAATGTTTAAATACATATGAATATGAGAAAAGGAGGTAATCACAATTGGTTTGTCTAAATAGGTTTGTTTATGACATTAGTATACCGCACCTTTGGTACCACTGCCACCGGGGGTTGCAGACGATTTCCCTGGCTGTTCTGTAGCGTCACTGCGTTGAGCGCCTGCAGGTGTTGTTTTCGGTGCCCCTTGATTGGTGGTAGTCGATGAAGACTTGGGTCTAGTGCCAGCAGGTGTTTTTCTTGGTGGCCCTTCATCAGCAGTTGACGAACTTGGTGCTTCTGGTGTTAATGGTTCCCCGTGAACTATATTATGAAATCATAGGTCACATAAAGATACAATCAGTCGTATATATATGTAATGGCTATGCAGTCAATGAAAAAATGCTATTCTTTATAATCAAATACATATACAGTATTAAGAGAATGTATGAATTTTAGGCATGAATTTTAGGAAGCTTCAGGGAAGAATTATCTTCTCTATGAAAAATAAATTACAAAATATTGTGTACCTGGTGTAGGAGAATCTGGGTCATGATTTTAATTAAGAAATATGATTCAAGCTCTGATAGAATTTTAGCTACTTTTAAGTTTTATATCAATAATGAATTTTTTGGCAATATAAACTGTTTTGTACTTGGTTGGGCAGTCTCGTCAGTTGTTGGGTCGTTGTCATCTGCTGCTGTGTGGGTTGGTGGCGGGGCAGCCTCCTCTTTCCCTCCCCCGTGGGGATCCGGGGTGGGGGTTCCTTTGGGAGCCTCCTGGGAAGAATAGGTCCCTAGCATCCCCTTGCTGATCGTAGGAGGCGACAAATGGGGCAATTTGTTTGCCGTGAATTGCGACCCGTGTTGTTTGGAGGCGGAGATCCTGGTGTCATGAGGGCATCTGCGAGGCTATGGGCCTTCGAAGATTGCGGGTTCATAGTGTTCCTCCTCTTGCCCAATACTGCACTTTGGCTCCAAATTCATCTAGACGGGAGGTTGGAGAGGCCCGATCCAATCAATCGGCTGGTCATGCTAAGCCCTAGGATATCTATAAGTTAAATTTATTTTGCCCATAACATCAGTGGCTTTCTTTTTTAAGCTCAAATGGATAGTTGTTCTTTTCAGTCTAATCTCTGTAAACTATTTCTTTTTGTATCCTAGAAGGCAGTGGCTAGGGCTAATCTAGTGGTTGGTTGACTGCTAGAGTATATCCCCCCTTGTATCCCTGGTGTGTATCCGATGGTTACCTCGGCTCTGCACATCCCCTTGTAGGACTCCGTGGTGGGTGGGGAGCAAGGGGGATGAAAACCGAGTATACTCATATGGATACACTCACTACAACCCCCGACAAACGTAAGCATCCGGATTCGGATTCATCTGAAAACGAAGGCGAGAATAGGACTGTGGATAATGGTAATGATTACTGGCCAAGGTTTGTTGTACTTGAACCTTCCGACAATGCGAATCCTTTGTCAAAGCTTTCTCCGTTTGCCATAAGTAAAGGCATTGAGGGAATAGCTGGCAAGGTGAAGGACATTCGTAAACTGCGATCTGGCCAAATTCTTGTGGAGTGTGATAGGAGGGCTCATGCCACCAACCTGCTTCGTGCCACCACGTTAGCAGGTATAGGCATGAAATCCTCCCCTCACAGATCTCTAAACTCTAGCAAAGGAGTTATCCGATCTAGAGACCTTAAAGATGTTAGTGAGGATGAAATCAAAAGAGAACTGCGTCCTCAAGGTGTTTCCTTTGTTAAAAGGATTTCCATTAGGAAAGATGGTAATGTCATTCAGACCAATACCTACATCATCACCTTTGAGAGACCTTCTCCTCCCAAGAAACTTAAAGTTGGTTATCTCCGCGTTGATGTGGATTTGTTTATACCAAATCCACTCCGCTGTTTTAAATGCCAGAGGTATGGTCATGGCAGAGACTCCTGCTCTAAAGAGCAGACTTGTCTCCGATGTGGCCAGAAGGGACATGACAACGTAGAGTGCATCAATGATGCTAAATGCGTAAACTGTCAAGGTGCCCATATGGCCACATCCAAAGACTGTCCTGTGTGGGTGAAAGAAAAAGCAATCCAAAAGGTTAAAGCTGAAAATCATGTCAGCTACCCGGAAGCTAGGAAGATGGTAGAAGGGACCATTCGAGTCCCTGGAGCCACTTCCTATGCGGCCGCGGTTAAGCCTAAACTCAGGACGGTTGAATGCCAGACAGATTACACCTGGTTGAAAAAGGATAAACCAGTGCGTAGTCCCTCAAGCATCCAGGTCGTGGTAGCCGGAAAGGTTACACAAACTGAGCCCAGTACAAGTGCTACGACATCATCTAAACCCAGTCCACAGTCTAAACCATCAAGTTCAACGACAAACAGGAAAAAAAGTCGTAACAGTCGAGGCTCTTCTGAAGCTTCGTCTGTCAATCAACAATCTACTAAAGAAAGTAAAATAGATAGGAATCCGTTGCCTTTGAGTAACAGATTTGAAAATTTGAATGAGGTAGAGATGGAAGAAGCTGCGCCTGCAAGTCGCAGCGCGTCCCCCCAAAATAAGATCAGTGGGCGATCTCCTGTCCATCCACCTTGATGGCAGGAAGATCTATCTTCCAATGGAATTGTCGAGGTTTCAGAGCCAATTTTAATGAATTAAAAATTCTCGCCAATCACTTCAATCCTCTTGCCCTGTGTCTCCAAGAAACTCTTTTAAAGAGAAATGATAACATCTCTTTTAAAGGTTATTGTATTTATAATACATACGCCCCTGATGGTGGAAGAGCCTCAGGGGGCTCATCCATTTTAATAAGACAAGATATCATGCATAGTTTTATTCCATTAAACACCAATTTTCAAACAATAGCAGTTAGAGTGACATTACATAAAACCATTACTCTCTGTTCACTCTACCTTCCACCAAATTCAAACATCAATAGACAAGAATTAGAAAATCTCTTAAACCAATTACCGTCACCAGTCCTCATAATGGGAGATCTTAATGGTCATAATCCCTTATGGGGTGGTGACAGATATGATGAAAAGGGCAGGATTATTGAAGATATTATTAATGACCTAGATTTATGTGTTTTAAATGATGGCTCTAACACCTATTTACATCCTGGTTATGGAACTTATTCTGCTATTGACTTAACCTTAGCTGACCCTCGTCTGCTGTTGGACCTCTCCTGGAGAGTATTAAATGACCTCCATGGAAGTGACCATTTCCCAATCTTAGTCGATATTGACGATCCAAATATAGGCCTAAAAGAGCCTCGATGGAGGCTCAATAAGGCTGATTGGGAGTCCTTCCAGACTTTATGTCGGGAGAGGCTCTCAGCAGATGATTCATTTATCCAATTCTCCACCAAATTACTTTCTATAGCAGAAGAAACTATCCCTAAAACCTCGACAGTTCCTAAGCACATCCGTAATCCATGGTTTAATGATGCCTGTAAAAAGGCCATTAAAGATAGAAAGAAGGCCTTGAGAAAATTTAAACAGAGACCAACTGCTGACAATTTAACTCAATTTAAGATTAAAAGGGCTCAGGCCCGAAGAATTATATGGGAGTCAAAACGGCAGTGTTGGAGAGATTATGTTTCTGGCATTAATACTCGGACACCTATGAAAAAGGTCTGGACTATGGTCCGTAAAATAAAAGGCAAGGGGGGCCAGGCCAGAGTCCAGCACCTACAAGATGGTGACAATCTTTTGACCTCTCCTGTTGAGGTGGTCGAAAGATTGGCCGAAACATTTCAACATCATTCTTCTTCAGCCAACTGTCATCCCCAATTTAAACCTATTAAAATGAGAGAGGAGAGAAAACCATTAAATTTTACATCGGACAATGCTGAAGGATATAATCAAGCCTTCAGCATAGATGAACTTTTAAAATCTCTCAATAAATCTCATAATACAGCAGTTGGTCCTGATAAAATTCATTATGACTTTCTCAAACATCTTCCTAAACCAGTGCTCAAGATTTTTTTGAATCTTTTCAATCACATATGGGATAGTGGCCAACTGCCAACGTCTTGGCAGGAAGCCACCATTATTCCTATTCCAAAGCCTGGTAAAGATCATAATGATCCTTCTAATTATAGGCCTATAGCATTAACATCTTGCATCTGCAAAACCATGGAGCGGATGATCAATGATCGACTCGTCTGGATGCTGGAATCTCAACATCAGATTTCAGAATTTCAGAGTGGGTTCAGACGAGGAAGAAGCACCCTCGATCATTTGATAAGATTAGAATCTTTCATCAGAGATGCCTTTATTCAGAAGCAACATGTCGTGTCAGTCTTTTTTGATTTGGAAAAGGCATATGACACGACATGGAAATATGGTATTATGAAAGATTTATATAACATGGGATTTCGTGGCCGTTTACCCATTTTTATTAGGAATTTTCTATCTAATCGTCACTTTAGGGTGCGATTAGACAGCACTCTGTCTGATATTCACAATCAAGAACTTGGTGTTCCTCAGGGAAGCATCTTGTCTGTGACCCTGTTTAGCATCAAAATCAATAGTATTGTTCAGTGTCTTCAAAAAGACATGTCCTGTAGTTTATATGTTGATGATTTCCTCATATGCTATAAGGGCAAAAACATGAACATTATAGAGAGGCAAATTCAATTAAATCTAAACAAGATCCACAAATGGTCAATAGATAATGGTTTTAAATTTTCCAAAGCAAAGACAGTGGCTGTTCACTTTTGTCAGTTGAGATCCCTCCATCTGGACCCTGAGTTGAAGATGGATGGTGATCCAATCAAAGTAGTAGAACAGACCAAGTTTTTAGGTTTGGTTTTTGATCACAAGTTGTCCTTTATTCCGCATATTAACAGTCTAAGGACAAAATGTAACAAGGCTCTGGATATCATTAAAGTTCTGGCAAACACCACTTGGGGTTCTGACAGCAAAATTTTGTTACAACTTTATAGAGCTTTGATTAGATCAAAGCTCGATTATGGCTGTCAGGTGTATGGGTCAGCACGCGCATCATATATCAAGAAGCTAGACTCCGTCCATCATCAGGGGCTGCGGCTGGCATTGGGTGCTTTTAGGACATCGCCAGTCCAAAGCCTCTATGTTGAGGCGGGGGAATCTTCATTAACCAATAGAAGATTAAAACTTTCCCTTCAATTCATCATTAAGTTAAAAACCAATGCTTCTAATCCTGCCTTTAAGTGCGTATTTCAACCCCAAAACGAACATCTCTATGCTGCCAGACCAAACTACATCCAACCTTTTGGCATTCGTATGAAACCTCATATAGAAAATGCCTTTGTGGATCTTGATGTTTTGAAACAGCCTCATTTTTCAGTCATTCCTCCATGGAGACTCAAACCACCTCCTATCAATTTTGACCTTACCAAATCCAAAAAGTCACTGACTCAACCATTGGATTATGTGTCCCGGTATCATGAAGTTCGAAACAAATTTCCTCTTCATTCTCCTGTTTTCACTGATGGTTCAAAGGATGGTAGACGTGTTGCAGCTGCTTCCGTCTGTTGCGGTAAAAAACGGTTTGCCCGTCTACCTGACTTCAGTTCTATTTTCACAGCTGAAGCAGTTGCCATTATTATTGCTTTGAAAGCCATTCAGCAGGCAGAGGAAAAGAACTTTATCATTTTTACCGACTCAAAGTCCTGTCTTCAGGCTTTGCAGTTTTTAAAAACTGAACACACAGTCATTATGAAAGTTCTTCTCTGGCTACAAAAGTTGTCCAACTCAGGATTTGATGTTCAGTTCTGTTGGATACCGGGTCATGTAGGCATTCATGGTAATGAGTTAGCTGACCAAACGGCCAAGAAGGGATTGGACAAAGCAGTCCTTCCTTTTCCAATTCCTCACATAGATTTTAAACCGAGAATCGTTGAATACATTAATGAAAGATGGCAAAATGAATGGGACCAGTTCCCCAATAACAAACTGCATTCTATTTTCCCAACCATCAAAGATGTTAAACCTAATGTTCTTAAAGCTAGAAAAGACCAAACTATTTTCACCAGAATTAGAATTGGCCATTCTAGACTTACACATGTTTTCCTTTTAAAGGGTGAGCCCCCACCGGAATGTATTGTTTGTAATCAACCTTTAACCATCAAGCATCTCCTTTTGGAATGCCCAGATTTTGAACAGATACGTAGACAGTTCTATCAGGTAGCTGGTCTACCTGAACTTTTTAACACTGTACAGTCTGATTGTATCATCCGTTTTTTGAAAACAGCTGGTCTGTATGGACTGATATGATTAGTATATTAACATGTTTTTATCCTTAGGATAAGATCTTGTACATATATCATGTTGTTCTATTGACAACTTTTAGTCCATCTTTTCATTGATAAAAACCGTTTTCGCCATGAATATGACCTTAGTTGTCGAAATGGCGTAAAGCATCCATTACTCACTCACTCACTCCTCTTTCCCTATTAAGCATAGATAAGATATTTTAGTCAACATTGAGCCATACATATATAGAATTAACAATGTCAGCTACAATTATAACGTGCCACTACAACTTTTAGGCATTTGCATAGTCCAAAACATTCATTAAAAATCAATTTACTAGAACGATGGCATGAATTCTCGATAGTTGTATTTATTGAGAAAATGTGTGTACCTGGTGGGGGAGAAGCAGGGTCTGTTGTTTGGTCTGTTTGTGGTGTTCCCTATAGAATAGACAATAGATACTTTAATTAAGATTCATGTTGATAGATATATCGAGCCGTATATCTAGATATAATCAGTATACATCAAAGTTAAATAAGCAATTAGAATTAATATCCATTATTTACTTAGACCGACCGATGTGGGACTTGCATATTTTCTCATATTACAAATGAAAGAATGAGTACAAGATATGCGTTTGAATTTGTCATGCTCCAATGATATACAATGGTAACTACTGAATGACTCATGTACCTGTTTGAGGGGAACCTGGGTCTGACTTCCTGTTTTTTTTCTTTTTCTTTTTCCTCTTTGGTGAAGGGTTTTCCCCTTTGGCTGGTGGGCTGTCTTCTGGTGGACCCCGGTCACTGCTATCTGTGAACATTAATTGGTTATATTTAAGCAATTGTACCTATTGTTAGATAACATAATTAACATACATCACAAAACAAGTTATTTGATTCATAGATATGTCATACGTTTTTAAAGAGAATTAGAATTAATAGTGTTCTGCAAGTTGGGGGTGCAGCTTAATGAATCTTGCCCAATTATTTTTCAAATAGTAATATGTGCTATTGTGACGAGATAGAATAGTGGATTACAATCTGCATAAACAAAGTTTAATGCAAAATGGTTGGTTTACCTGGAGAGGGGGAACTCGGGACTTTAGTCTTCTTCTTTTTCTTCTTTTTCTGCTTTGAAGATGGGTTGTTCTCTGGGGTAGGTTCTTCGGTTGGTGGCTGGGCATCAGGTTGAGGGGAAGTGGGGGGAGGTGGGGGTGGATCTGCATTCTCGTCGTCAGAGTCTCCTTCAACGTAGATGCGGACTTGTTTCCCTGCCCTCAGGGCGTTGGCCATGGTTTCGGCCTGGGACAAGATTCGCTGGTAGTTCTGATGGTCCGAAATGGCGGCCACACTTGCAACGTTCTTCAGGTGTGACAAGACCTTGTTGAACCTGAGGTTGGTGTCAACCTTCCCAGTCCCATCCACCGCTTCCTTGTCGACTGCCACTGGCTGGTCCTTCCACCATCTCCGTCGCAGCCAGTGACGCTGGAATTCCAGCTCATGGGTCATGATACAGTGGGACCCATGGAGGCACACCAGTTTCCTGGTGTTGTGGAAGTTGCACGTGCAATGGAATGAACGTTCCCCAAATGTCACAGGGAATTGGGTCTTGTTGACCATGACAGTGTGGACCCCATCCACCTCCAATTTGCGAACCGAGCTACCGAAATAGACATTCTGTTAGGATACAGTCTTTTAAATTCCATTCAAGGTCTAGAATTAACGGCTTTATATGTGTTAACAAAACACTAGAGAAAGGTGTAATGAGCCTCAGGGTTTTTGACATCCTGTCTAACACAGTGAAGTCATTAATTCCGAGCATCAGATGCACAAAGTTGGTGTGTTCAATGAATCTTTTGTACTGGAATTGCATACGTAGATGGGCTAAAGACATTCCAGAATACCCCCGTGGGGGTCCGGGTAAGAATAGGCCCTCAGTAGCCCCTGCTGATCGTAAGAGGCGACGATAGGGGGGACCCTGCACTGACCAAGTGGTTTTTGGGTTCAATTCCCGGTCAGTGCTTGGTTCACTAAGGGATGAGGTACAACGAAAATGATCGCTGGGTTTTGATCCCCTGCTGTTTGCCTGCCCTGTCACCTTCATCTCATAGATTTGATCACCAAAGACAGAATTCGTCCCAACTGGTTTTCGCCGTGAAAATGACCCTGGCTGTCGGTACGGCGCAAAACACCCAACACTCACTCACTGACCAAGTGGTTAACTTTTATTATCCTGAGAATTTACAATTAGGCTAATAGCCTTTTTTCATTGTAATCTCAGCATCAGGTAGAGATTTTACAATAGTTTCACAATATTATAAGCAGGTAATCATTGACAAATAAACCCAACAAGCCTAATTATGTACATAACATGAAAAATACAGTTATTTAACCCAATTACAACTCCCCTAGATAATGTTCATTGGAAACATACTACAATAAAATAATACTAAGTACATCAAACAAACGCAATCAATTCCCGGCTGGTGCTTGGTTCACTAAGGGTTGAGGTACAGCAAAAATGATTTCCAGGTTCTGATCCCCTGCTGTTTGCCTGCCCTGTCATCTTCATCTCATAGATTGGATCATCAAAGACAGAATTTGTCCCAACTTATTTTCTATTGTGGACAATTTTCTCAATCATTTTCCCAGGCAATGGAAGCAAAAATATTGGCCTATAATTATTACAACTTTTTTGATTATTTTTTTATTGCCATCACTAAATGAAGGAGTCATTGTTGCTTGTTTCCAACATCTATGAAATGTACTGGCAGAAAATAAGAGGTTAAATAAAAAAAGTTAGTCGCACAGCAGAATGCTATCATTCTTGTACTGCACTTGCTGGAAATATAGAGTTCTCAATATTAGTGCTTTTAACTTGGCAAGTGTTACCAAAAACGAACTGGATAAAAATATGCAATAATTTTATCCGGCAAATAATTATGTTATGTATATTTCTAAGGCTTTCTGCCGCACAAACTATTAGATAACCAGCATGTTGTTAGGATTTATGACTATCTTATTATCAATAAGTACTTCGATTTAGCTGTCACTTTACTCTCATTTTGTAACTTCAATATTTAATACATGTTTCAGTGGATATATGTTCATTGTATTACCTTATCCGGACCACACCACGTTGGGAATAGTGGCTTTGGTGCATCCAACAGGTGCTCACCCTTCAGGGGATAGTACAGTCGAACCAGCCTGAAGAACTCCAAGATCTGTTGGTCCTTAGGCGTCCAGTTCCTCCACAGAACCTCTGCCAGATGACCCTCGAAGTTCTCATGACTGGTTCCATTCATTCGTTTGAAGTGGCGCTGTAAAACAAAAAGTTAAAATAATCATCACATCACGTGTACATAATTATGGTTGAAAAACAAACTGGATAAAAATATGCATTAATTTTATCCGGCATATATATTTTCTTGTAAATTTATTTTTTAGCCTTGCTGCCGCCCAAACTATTTTATATTTTGCATTTTAAAATATTTGAAATTGTAATCCTTCTATATTATCAATTACTGGCAATTTTACTCACCTTGGCGTGTTTCCACGCCCCTTCGATGCGGTTAGTGTTTACGTTGACAATATCACCAGTCTCTCCATTCCGGTACAATGCCTTGAATGCGTACTTGTGCTGGAATGCCCAGCTTTGTCAGACCATTGTACCCCTTCCATGCATCGGTGTAGATGGTTGAACCCTTTTTTACGTGATTGGAGATCAACAGGCCCAGCGTTTCAGCGCTGCGGTTACCGACGGGGAACGAGGAGCTGGCTCGTGTCACGCTCAACCAGCCCGACAATCCACACCTTCACTCCAACCTTCGGATTGCCCCGGTGGTACTTAACCCTTCGACCAAATAGACCCTCGTCTATCTCCACAGTACCCTCCAGCTTGCTCTCCATCAAGGAATCCGCGACCCATTGCATAAGAACATCCCTGATATATTGTGCAACAGCCGTATTTCAGATGCCAGGCTAATAACCTTGGCGCATTGGGCAAGGCTAGACCCTTCCAGATAAGTCATAATAAAATTCATGACGTCCTGGGCATACTTTTGACTTCCCAAGAAAAACTACCATTTAGGGACTGTCACCTCGTGGTTACTGTTCTTTCTTCAACGCCATTGAAGGTCGTCGATGGTACGTTTGCGCACAATCAGGTCACAGGGCACATGGCAATGAGGACAGGTCATTGCCGGTGCAAGCAGTTGCTGGGCCATCAACCAACGTATATGCCAGATATATACTATGTTTCATATCTGGATATAAAATATTTCAGAGGCTGTACCTGTTTATGCTGCCACCTGGTGTTTGATAGTGGTTACCCACTGGGTGATCCCAGCTCCCCCTACTGACAAATGTAGGACCCTGGGTAGCCATGGTCATATACAAATACGGTTGGCTCGACCATGAGGAGTGACAACCTATTGTAGGGATTCACCAGGTCATCCATGGTGATGTCGGAAGGGTCGAAGGTTCTGAAAACTCCTGTCTTCCTTGTTGCCCAAGGGGAGTTCTCATTCACTTTACCAGGGCCTAGGCGAGCCATGTTATTACAGTGTAAAGTGTGGGACGACCAACAGACCTACTTACTGGGCAAAATCTCTTTTCTGCCTTATAACACGGGATTTTTGTGTTATAAGGCAGACACCAACCACAACTGATTCACCACGCTTTGTTATTTTGGCCAACCGTGGACCTCAATAATAATAACTTTCAGCAAGAGATTTCTGAACTAAGGCCAACCGTGGACCTTTTTCAAGTTTTGAAACCTTGACTTTTTCACTAACGTTTGCAAACCTCTGCAAATATGTGGGCTGAGGCCAATCGTGGACCTTGGGAACCTTTTTTAAACTTTGTCTCTGACTGGCCAGCCGAGGGCTATAGACACAACTGACTTATGCTTTGACTGGAAGCCAACCGGACAAATGTGCTGTCTATGACAGCTTGGCATGTCGAAATGTAATTTGTCCTCAGAAACCACAGCCTTTTATAGTCCTAAATGGACCATGTGACCATGCAGCCCACGTGATATACCACAAGATCCACTAAATATCTTACCATTGGTTATAAAGACCACATGACCAAAATCTGGACTTTTCATTTTTAGCGACGATAGGGGGGGGGGGGGGACCCAGCACTGACCAAGTGGTTCTTTGGGTTCAATTCCCTGCCGGTGCTGTGGTTCACCAAGGGATGCAGTACAGCAAAAATGATTTTCAGGTTTTGATCCCCTGCTGTTTGCCCACCTTGTCACCTTGTCACCTTGATCTCAGAGATACAATCACTAAAGTCCAAATTTGTCCCAACCTGTTTTTGCTGTGAACATGACCTTGTCAAGAACAGCGTGAAGCATCAAAAACAGCGTAAAGCATCAATTACTCACTCTCTCACTCCCATAGACCTGACAGTCATGGTCTAGATTTGATTGAATCAAAGCTCTATAAAGTTGTAATAAGATTTTTCTGTCAGAACCCCAAGTGGTATTGGCCAGAACTTTGATGATATCCAGAGCCTTAATGCATTTTGTCTTTAGAGTATTGATGTGTGGAATAAAGGACAACTTTCGATCAAAAATCACACCTAAATAATTGGGTCTGTTCTACTATTTTGATTGGATCACCATCCATCTTCAACTCAAGGCTGGCATAGAAGGAACTCAACTGACAAAAGTGATCATCCACTGACTTAGATTTGGAAAATGTGAAACCATTGTCTATGGACCATTTTGTGGTTCTTGTTCAGATCTAATTGGATTTCCTCTCTGCTATTTTTGTTTTTGCCTTTATAGTTGTCATAACAGCGTAAAGCATCCATTACTCATTCAATCACTCCTGGCTTTGTTGTCTTTAAGTGCTGTGGTAACATGATTTTTGAGAATATGAGCACCCTGTTGGGGTACCAGGGTGGGGCTTTTCTTCCTGGGAAGAATTTACGCACCAAGGAGCCTCTCCTGGTCGTAAAAGGCGATGCTAGGGGAACCTAGCAATGACCAAGTGTTTTTTTTTCAACTTGCGGTTGGTGTCTTGGTTCAATAAGGGACAGCAAAAATGATTTCCAGGTTTTGATCCCCTGCTGTTTGCCTGCCCTGTCACCTTCATCTCATAGATGGTCACTCACCAAAGACAGAATTTGTCCTAATTTGTCTTCACTGTGGAAATGACCCTGGCTGTTGGTACAGCGTAACACCTGCATCACTCACTCACTCGATCTTTCCTAATGGATATCCTTTTCACAAAGGAAATGCAGTGATGCTCAGTTCTCTAGTGATTGCATCCTCAACAATATCTCGATGTTCCCTACATCAGATCACTCATTTGCTGGAATTCAGAGATCTGTGAGGAGAGGCTTTCATGCCAACACCAGCAAGGGAAGTGGCATGCTGCAGGTTGGTGGCATGCACCTTCTTATCACACTTAATAAGAATTTTGCCAGATGGTAGTTTACAAATGTCCTTCACCTTGCCAACAATTCCTTAAATGTCTAGGCATAGTCATAGGGAGACAGCTTGGGCAAAGAATAAGTATTGTTTGAAGGCTCGAGAATCAGAAAGCTAGGCCAGTGTATATTTTCATTTCGTGACTTCAGGGTTAGAGTCATCTGAAAATGTTTCTTGTATTTGTATAGTGCCATATGAGTCCACATGATTTTCATCTGTTACCACCCTGTGGGGGTTCGGGGGTAGAATAGGCCACGAAAGAGGGGAGCCAGCACTGACCCAAGTGGTTCTTTGGGTTCAATTCCCGGTTGGTGCTGGGTTTACTGAGGGATGAGGTACAGCAAAAATGATTTTCCCGGTTTTCATTCCCTGCTGTTTGCCTGCCCTGTCCCCGTTTTCTCGTAGATCCGATCACCAAAGACAGAAATCTTCCCAACATGTTTTTGTCATGAAAATGACCCTGGCTGACGGTATGGCGTAAAACGTCCATCACTCTTGCATATTGACTTTTCATATGACAGGTTGAAAGCTAAGGCTACTGCAAATTACAGCTCGAGCACACAAAGGAGTTCACCTGCTGTTTGCCCGCCCTGTCACCATCATCTTACCTTACGGGTCCAGTTCCTCCAAAGAACCTCGGGCAGATGATCCTCGAAGTTCCCCAAAATGGTTCCGTTCATTCATGTCAAGTGGTGCTGTAAAACATAAGAAATTAACATAAACATCACATGTAAATAATTAAATTTAAATTGCTTCATATCATGACATTATATCTTTTCAACTTCATTTACTAAATTTCATTTAACCTTATAAACAATGTTGATAGTGTTGTCAAACACAAACTGGATAAAAATATGCATTAATTTTATCCGGCATATATATATTCTGTGATGTTTATTTTTTAGCCTTGCTGCCGCCCAAGCTATTTTATATTTATTCTACAATATTATCAATCACTGGCCATTTTACTCACCTTGGCGTGTTTCCACGCCCCTTCGATCCAGTTTGTGTGGACATTGATGATATCACCGGTCTCAGCATTGTGGTAGAGTGCCCTGAACGCATACTTGTGCTGGACCACAAAGTGCTTGTAGCCCAGCCCCGTCAAACAATTGTAGCCCTTCCAAGCATCTGTATAGATGGTTGTGCCCTTTTTCACATATCTCGAGATCAAGGGGCCCAGCGCTTCGGCGCTGCAGTCGTGGACGGGAAACATGAGGAACAGGTTGGTGTCACACTCAACAAGCCAGACAATCCACACTTTCACTCCAACCCTAGGATTGCCCCGGTGCTACTTTACCCTTCGACCAAATAGACTCTCGTCTATCTCCACGGTACCCTCCAGCTTGCTCTCCATCAAGGAATCTGCACCCCATTGCATCAGAACATCCCTGATATATTGTGCCCTGTCAATGGCCGTGTTTCCGTATGCCAGGCTACTAACCTTGGCACAGTGGGCAAGGCTAGACCCTTCCAGATAAGTCATGGTAAAATTCATGACGTCCTGGACATACTTTTGACTTCCTGAGAAAAGCGACCATTTACGGACTGTCACCTCGTGGTTACTGTTCTGACTGCAACGCCATTGAAGGCCGTCGATGGTGCACCATCAGGTCGCAGGGCACATGGCAATGAGGACACGTCATTGCCAGTGCAAGCAATTGCTGGGCCATCAACCAACTTGTAAACATGGTTGGCTTGACCATGAGGAGTGAATACCTATTGTAGGGATTCACTAGGTCCTCCATGGTGATGTTGGAAGGGTCGAAGGTTCTGAAAACTCCTGTCTTCCTTGTTGCCCAAGAGGAGTTCTCATTCACTTTACCAGTGCCTAAGCGAGCCATGTTATTACAGTGTAAAGTGTGGGATGACCAACAGACCTACTTACTGGGCAAAATCTCTTTTCTGCCTTTCTTGGCTTTTTAGTTTAGGCAGACCCGTTACACCTTCCTTATTGGGGCAAAGGACAGGATTTTTTTCACTTAAGGCCGACAGCAACCAAACTTTGTTCTTTTGACTAAACGTGGACCTCAAACAAAATAACAACTTTTGCCAACTTTTTCCAGATATCTGAGCTGAGGCCAACCGCGAACCTTTTTAAGATTTTGTTTCAGGTCAACCGAGCAACTTTTTTTTCCATCTGAGCTGAGGCCAACAGTGGACCTTTTTCAAACTTTGTTTTTGACAGGCCAACCGAGGCGACGATAGGGGGAACCCTGCACTGACCAAGTGGTTCTTTGGGTTCGATTCCTGGTCAGTGCTTGGTTCACTAAGGGATGAGGTACAGCAAAAATGATTGTTGGGTTTTGATCCCCTGCTGTTTGCCCGTCCTGTCACCTTCATCTCATAGATTCAGTCACCAAAGACAGAGTTCGTCCCAACTGGTTTTCACCGTGAAAATGACCCTGGCTGTCCGTACGGCGTAAAACACCCAACACTCACTCACTCACTCTGATCATTGGTTATAAAGACCACATGACCAAAATCTGGACTTTTCATTGGATCCCTGGGTTAAATGTCATAGGTGGTGCCAAAGTGGATCCCTTTCTATTTTAGAGGAACTAATGATATTCATTGAAATTTAGATATGTCACTGGATCCTCTGATCCAATACTTGATGCAAATGAGGGGACCATATCAAAAGCAAAAACGATTCAGGCTTGTTTCACTGCAAAAATACTATTTATAGTAAGGTCAAATGGTATACGAAGGCATTACATATGTCCATGTGTATTGTGAAGCGTTAGATCTTTTCAAAAACAAAAATATTGTTAGATTCTTGAATATATATGTAGGTAGTCGGATACAAATATTGTAATATTATCCATGCGGTGAGCAAGTATTTTGTTTACTACATAAAGTTTGCCTATTTAAAGCTTTCTCAATATTTAAATGATAACAAAAGTTAATTCTGATCACTGAGCACAATGCACCAATAATTGGCAAAATTATATAGTAATTAATAACGTTTGACTTCCCCACTAACAGTCTCATACCTGCCCTTGCTTACATTGTAAGCATAGAGCCCCTGGTAGCGCCCCTCCTCAAAATAATGGAAAAGGGCCTGTAAATGGAGGTATTGACTGTTAGTGGGGTGGTCAATGGCATAAGAAAGAAGCATCCAGTCTAAAAAGACAATTGGATTTAATCCATTGACCCATACAAAGATGGCCAAACGGATACGGCCCCAACGATTGAGGTTCAACCCCCAAAACAAACGCCTTATGGCGTGAGGCCACAGAGATGCAGGCCCAATTATATCTTGGATATCCATCCAAAGTTGATATTTGGGACAACGCAGCATTGCACAAAGGTAGATATAAACTCATTTACTTTGCGCATATAAACAATTGAAATGATGTGAAGGTCACCAGTTGAACACAAGGGGATAATCAGAAATCTTCCAAATTATATATCTTATGAGGTTACGTAGTATACATATGGCATGCGCCACCGGTAGGTGTAAATATACCTGATGAGCAATGTTCAGCAGGGTACACCTCCCCGCAGGCGTCGATGCTAGGGTAAAATCAATACCAGACTGCTATAAGAAGCGAGAGCACAATGTAAGGGTAGAGAGAAAATCACTAACGTTTGGACAATACGGATCGAGAGATTCGAGGGGTTTAGATAGCTGCGCAAGCCACAGGGACATCTGGTGACTTATATGAGCATTACCGCACTACTGTTGAGCGTGAGACTAGGCGGACTTCTAGGAGAAAGCTTACTCTCAATAGGATTAGGATTGTGACACTTGGAGGAACTATCATCTCTCCGCTGGCAAATGTACGCATCATCGTATTCACAAATAAACTTAACCTACTGCCAAGCGTTGTTCATGTTATGGATTGAGCGCCCATCTCATGGACTAACTTACCACTTGACTAGCAACCATTAGGAACATCAATATCGACGACAGTGAACATCTTGAACAATTCCCCAATAATAACATTTAACCATAAACCTTTAACTAGCGTTCAGTACAGCAAAAATGATTTCCAGGTTTTGATCCCCTGCTGTTTGCCCAACTTGTCACCTTCATCTCATAGATACGATCACCAAAGACAGAGTTCATCCCAATCTATTTTTGCCGTGAATATGCACTTAGTTGTCCAAATGGCGTAAAGCATCCATTACTCATTCACTCATAATGTCTTGTAGAGGATGGCACCCTCCCTCCTGGTTTTATTTAGCCAGATCAACACTGTAGGTCGGGCATACCACCACGCTGATCCCAGGCATAACCCTCAAAATACTCACCTTGATTACTTCAAGCTCCTCAGTAACATAATCAAAAATGTTCCAAGGGTTTTGAGATATAAGGGTAAGTTCCAGAACTACGGATCTGTAATCTTATGTCATTAAATAAGCTTGTTATGTACACGGAACTCAATATTACATGTTTTCACCTTTCAAAGAGTGTCCTTCATATTCAGCCGTGTCGTGGGGGTCCGGGTAAGAATAGGCCCCAAGTAGCCCCTACTGATCGTATGAGGCAACGATAGGGGGGACCCAGCACGGACCAAGTGGTTCTTGGGTTCAATTCCCGGTCCGTGCTTGATTCACTAACGGATGAGGTACAGCAAAAATGATTTGCAGGTTTTGATCCCCTGCTGTTTGCCTGCTCTGTCACCTTCATCCCATAGATTTGATCACCAAAGGTGGAATTAGAATTCGTCAAAACCTGACCAAGTGGTTCACTGCCTATGTGTAAAACTAGCTGAAAAG
This sequence comes from Lepidonotus clava, assembly GCA_936440205.1. Classification (NCBI taxonomy): domain Eukaryota; kingdom Metazoa; phylum Annelida; class Polychaeta; order Phyllodocida; family Polynoidae; genus Lepidonotus; species Lepidonotus clava. The sequence continues at coordinate 33,732,834 of OW387144.1, read as the reverse complement.
CATTACCTTGTGCAGTCTGGAAAGAACCCAGATGTTAAACTAACCAAACAAACAAGCGTCCCCAGTTAAGGGCTTCTATATTTAGTTTCTTTGATGAACCTGGCCCACACAGACTGAACAGAAGGGACTTTGCAGGGTTCTTCAACCTAGTCCTCCATACTTTGTGTGTATTTGATGATGTGATATGCCAACACAAGTCAACACTTGATGTTTGGCCTTGGGGGACTGATTCAAGGTCATCCTTTTGGGCTACAGTGATGATGACAGATTATTTATATTGTCCGCCTGTCAGCCCCAGCACTGACTAAGTGATTCTTTGGGTTCAATTCCCGGTTGGTGCTGAGTTCACTAAGGGATGAGATACAGCAAAAATGATTTCCAGGTTTTGATTCCTTGCTGTTTGCCCACCTTGTCACCTTCATCTCATAGATACGATCACCAAAGAAAAGTTCATCCTAACCTGTTTTCGCCATGAATATGACCTTAGTTGTCGGCGTAAAGCATCCATAACTCACTCACTCACTAAATCAAGATTTTATATCAAAAGAAGCAATTTACATCACAGGAATGTCCCATTAAGGGGCTCCTTGGCCTGGGTGTATGGGATGGTTTAGGCATTGGTTTTACATTGTAGGTGTAAACTCCTCTGTTTCCCTCGGTACCTTCCGTCATGCCGTAAAATGTAAATATACCTACTGCCTTAAATTGTAAAAATGTAAACAAGAAAAGGAAGGTAATTTAAACTTTAAATCAATAAATAAAAGGTATTAGATACCAAGAGATAAGACCTGATATTGGCCAAAATCATGATACTGCTGGTATATCATTTTCACAAAGGAAACTCCTCGATGATGCAGTTCTCTAGTGATTTCATAATCATCCACATCTCAAAGTTCTCTACATTGGATCACTCCTTTGCTGGATTTCAGAGATCTGTGAGGAGAGGCTTTCATGCCAACACCAGCAAGCATAGTTGCATGCCACAAGTCAGTGGCATGGGCCTTAATACCACAAATTTGTCTAGACCATAGAGTATGAATGTTCTCCACCTTGGAAGCTCTTCCTTCAATGCCTTTATTTAAGGCAAAGGGAGACAACTTCAACAAAGGATTCTTACTGTCAGAAGACTCAAGAATCAGAAGCCTACACAACCCGTGCACAGGGAAATTTTGATATCATACTCTTGCCAAACTTGGCCGAGGTTGAATGACTTCATTACATACAGTTTCTCTTCGCTTTTCCCGTCGCTTTTCCCGTCGCTTTTCCCCGTCGCTTTTTCACTACACTTTTCCCGTACGCTTTTTCCGTCGATTTTCCCGTCGATTTTCCCGTCGCTTTTCCCGTCGCTTTTTCACTACGCTTTTCCCGTACGCTTTTCCCGTACGCTTTTCCCGTACGCTTTTCCCGTCGCTTTTCCCGTCGCTTTTCCCGTCGCTTTTCCCGTCGCTTTTCCCGTCGCTTTTCCCGTCGCTTTTCCCGTCGCATCCATTCCTGAAATCCGCAATAGGTCGCAAAAATAGGAATTATTACTGATATCGAGAGATATCACCAAAGAAGAATTCGTCCCAACCTATTTTCGTCGTGAATATGACCTTAGTTGCCGAAACGGCATAAAGCATCCATTGCTCACTCACTTATAGCGGAACCTTGGTCTACCTTGTAGTCTGACCAAGTCTCTGTTGGCCTAAGATCACAATTTGCATACCAAAGGACTTTGGCAAGGACATGGTTTATTTCTTTCTTGTTATGGAAAACCTTGTGCAAAGTAAATTTTTGGACTTCTCCTGGTCGTGCCAGTGTATTCATCTCATCCTGTGGCTGAATACAGTCATCCTCATCTGACAAGTGAGCACAGATCATGGATGACCTTTTGCTCCTACTGTTTCTAGACCCTAGCACTGTTTCCCTGAAGTATATCACTTTTGTTTACATGAAGGACATGTGACCCGTTTTGGCCAATTGGGTCAGATGTCTCAATGAGTCAGATGTCGCATGCAGCACCTCATTTTAAAGCTAAGAATCTGTATTTTCTGATGGAATAGGTCTCTCAAATTTGACCTGGTGCGACATCTGACTGAATTCGCTAAAAAGGGTCACATGTGATGAAGTCATCAACATCGACCTTTGGTCCATATAGATATTTGTACATGTTGCTCAGGTATGGCATTTCATTTTGACAGACCGCCCCAACTTTTTTTGTCCTAACAGTGTGTTCAAATGACAACTCCCATTCTTTGTCCGATATATTGCATTTTGAATGAGATTTCGTGATCATATCCAATTCAATTTTAGCTTTGGTCTGGTCCAATCGTCTAACATTTTGCTTTCCTTCCTTGAGGTCTGAAAAAACCTTTTCCATTTCACATGCAAAGAGACCTGGTTTTTAAAGATCCAGGATACAGAAGTGATTAATAAACCAATTGAACAGCTGAGCTTCAATATTTCTTTGATTTGTTGGTTTGATTTCCAAGTGTGCCATTACAGTGCTCAAAACTACAAAGCCAAAATCCATATTTTGGCCCAAAATCATAAACACATTTTGCCAGAGCCCCGTGGGGGTTCCAGGAAACAATAGGCCCTTAGTAGCCCCTGCTGATCATAGAAAGTGACGATGGGGCACCCAGGACTGACCAAGTGGTTCTTTGGGTTCAATTCCCGGTTAGTGCTTGGTTCACTAAGGGATGAGGTACAGTAACAGTGATTTCGAGATTTTGATCCCCTGCTGTTTGCCCTCCCTGTCATCTTCATCATATAGATATGATTACAAAAGACAGAATTCCTGCAAACCTGTTTTCGCCGTGAGTATGACCTTAGTTCAATGTCAAAACGTCGTAAAACCATCATAAAGCATCCATCACTCACTCACTCCATCACTCACTCAAAACTTCTTATTTGTGCTATCAAAGTTCTCTTGTGTTTTCCAAGACAACTGAAACAGATTTGGCAAGTGAGAATAGTAAGAAAAACGATGAAATAGCGCGCTGGGGAGCTCCATTCAAATAAGTACCAATGTAATCTATATATGACTTTTCATATTACTTATAGGGACTAATGATGTTAAATCTTTATTTATCTAAACGTTAGTGTGTTAAATATGTCATTATGAAGAGAGTACTTTCCTGTTTCTGTCAATGTTTTTCAGTTGTAGATCCATGATGTGCGCCTGGGTTTCGGATGAGGGGTGGAGTTTGTCGTGCAACCGGCAGTAGAGAGTAATGTATATACTCCACTTGGGCCTATATTGATGTATTACATTACATTACATAACTGTGGTGTGAATACTCCTCTTTTTAGTCCAGCTTGTTAGTGAACGATAGGTATTGCAAAATCCAGGGCTTCTTGATACCTGTAAGTTCCTGCTAGTTTGTTGTATCTATTAATGTCAAAGCCATAAATGGGACAGTACAAGACTTTGGCTGCAGGAAATTCACAGGCAAATGATTTATGGTAAAAGGCGTAATAAGTCTGACCTTGCAGGTGGAACGATCAAGGATAGTGAAATCATTTATCCCCAGCATTACGGACACTAGGTCTGCTTCCCGAAGGTAATGTAGGTGTTCATGCTCATTCTATAAAAAAGCAGCCAGAATAATGGTATAATTAGTACTGTTCAAACCGTCAGGTGTGTGCATTTCAGTAGAACCCATCTCATTTCAATAGAACCAGCATGAGGTTCCATGCACTGCACAAATTTGGGGATTTACAAGGCCTGAACAAGTGCATCTCAATAATGGGTGAGCCCCCACCAGAATGCATTGTTTGTAATGAGCCTTTAACCGTCAAGCATCTCCTTTTGGAATGCCCGGATTTCGAACAAAGTTGTAGACAATTCTATCAGGTAGCTGGTCTACCTGAACTTTTTAATACTGTACAGTCTGGTCATATCATCCAATTTTTGAAAACAGCTGGTCTGTATAGGCTGATATGATTAGTATATTAACATGTTTTTATCCTTAGGATACGATCTTTTAGTCCATCTTTTCATTGATAACAACCGTTTTCGCCATGAATATAACCTTAGTTGTCGAAATGGCGTAAAGCATCCATTACTCACTCACTCACTCTGTCACACAAAGTACACTCTGCATCAATTGCAGCACACATAGCTTCCTTCATAAGTGAAGGTTTCTTCTTCAATATCTCAACCCTCTACCTTGGAGTGACAGCATCTAAGAAGTGTGAGATCTTCTCAGAAGGTGACAGCTTCTCAGAAGGTGACAGCTTCTCAGAAGGTGACAGCTTTAGCTCATGGTAAGCTGTCCATGCCAAATCCATAACGTCTGAAATATTCTCATTAGGGTTCATCTTCACTGTTGTCAGCAGATCACACTGAGTAGGAGAAATCCACTCAAAATAGGATATAAAGTTCTAGAGAGTGTCCCAGTCATCCTCCTTACACATTCCATAGCTGACATACAAAGTCTTGGCCTTGCCAACTAGATAACTACTGAACCTCCTGTGCTTAGCCTCTGGTCTCACTGACTAAACCCATGACATATACTCACTCTTAGTAAACCAGCAAAGTCTAAGATCGTTCTAACCCCATGGGGTTCCGAAGTAGAATATAGGCCCATAGTAGCCCCTGATGATCATATAAAGCAAGATAGGGGGGACCCAGCACTGACCAAGTGGTTCTTTGGGTTCAATTCCCACTCGGTGCTGTGGTTCACTAAGGGATGAGGTACAGCATAAACGATTTCCAGGTTTTGATCCCCTACTGTTTGCATCTATGAGATGAAGGTGACAGGGCAGGCAATCACCAAATACAAAATTCGTCCAAACCTGTTTTCGCAGTGAATATGAACTTAATTCTCGAAACAGCATGAAGCATCCATTACTCTCACTCACTTTTCATCATTAATAACTTATGAGATGATAAACGAATAGTATCATTAAATTGTGATTGAAAGCTCAGGCAGTTTTCTAGTTGTATACCTAAATATTTAAGATCTTTACCTTCTCTATTGTTTTAGATCCTATTGCTGCGTTCAAACCAGAGTTATCAATAGGCGCTCTGATATTAATAGTTAATTCTTGCTTAGTGCACCATTGCTTAACTTTTGCCAAAATTACCCTGGCTGTCGGTACGCCATAAAACACCTAACACTCACTCTCTCACTCACAATAAAAAATCCCTTCATATTTAAAAGGAAAAGGAAACGTATTCAACAAGTAGGCATGGTTGGACGGGAAAGCCAGCCTATCTGCAACCCTGATTATTTTTACAGACTCCATAGTAATCCCATTGGGCAAAGAGTTGATATCCTTATACCAATTTTTTTGGCCTTCCATGATAAATGTACTACTATATAATTTCAAATCAACCTTCAATTTGTTCCTGTTGTATCATTGCGTATGTAATTCTAATATGTGCTTTTTAAAGTTCAAAGTGGCAGTGGTCCATCTCAGTATAATAAAAATGTTAAGCAGAATTATTTTCAATTAGGTCTTATAGAAATTTACATGGAAACACATTAGTGAGGAATGCATAATGCAATTGGAATGCGACACCATCTATCGGTTTGATGATTTTGACTGATTCCATCGCTGATTTATTGAGGAGATTGTCGATGTTTTTGTAGAGATATTTCTTTCCATCAATAAATAATGTATTTCCCTTTAGTTTAAAGTTGATTTCCTTTGCCCTAGCTGCTGTAAAAATGCATCTTAGATCCTGGCAGCCGTTTTGTTCTCTAAAAGATAGTGTGTCTGAAATATGGACACCTTTCCATATGAACCTGTGGGGGTTCCGGTTAAGAATAGGCCCCAAGTAGCCCCTGCTGATCATGGAAGACAACAATAGGGGGGACCCAGCACTGACCCTGCTGATCATAGAAGACAACAATAGGGGGAACACATCACTGACGAAGTGGTTCTTAGGGTTCAATTCCCGGTTGGTGCTGTGGTTTGCTAAGGGATGAGGTACAGCAAAAATGATTTCCAGGTTTTGATCCCCTACTGTTTGTCCACCCTGTCACCTTCATCTCATAGATACAATCACCAAAGATAGAATTTGTCCCAACCTGTTTTTGCCGTGAATTGAAACAACATAACCATCCATTATTCACTATCTCACTCAGTCACTCCCCCACCCCTCACTCCCCCTCAGTGGAAAGCTGGTATGTGGCTTGCCTCTCTTCCTCCATCCTTTTCTTCTGTCGCCGGAGAAAGCGTTCTCCCTGAGTCTCAACAACCCTTTCCAGCTCAGAAGTTCTGGTAGCTGACCTCTCAACCTTGGCATCAGCACCGGCATCAGGGTCAGCATCACCATAGTCTGGTGCAGGTATAACTGAACTGAATGCAGCTCCTCTTCTCTTCCTTGGGTGGGGGTCCAGTTAAGAATAGGCCCCCAGTAGCCCCTGCTGATCGTATGTGGCGAAATAGGGGGGACCCAGCACTGACCAAGTGGTTCTTTGGGTTCAATTCCCGGTTGGTGCTGTGGTTCACTATGGGATGAGGTACAGAAAATGATTTTCAGGTTTTGATCCCCTGCTGTTTGCCCGCCCTGTCAATTTCATCTCATAAATACAACCACCAAAGATAAATTCGCCCCAAATTGTTTTCGCCGTGAATATGACCTTAGTGTCGAATTGGCGTAAAGCATCCATTACTTACTCACTCAAATCTAAACCCTGAAGCCTGGTCTCTCCTTTCTCCTTGCTCCTCAGGGGTGAGCGCATAGTTGACATGAACATGTTTCCATGCTTCTAAGGTCTTCAGTTTTTTGAATATTTTTAAATATTTCCCCTTTAAAACGGGGCTGAGAAAATTGAATTTTGATGGAACGTGGCCTCGTAGAATTTGGTTTTAAAGATCCGAGTCTAAATGCATATCTAATGTCCGAGTTATTAAATTCAACACCCAAATCTTTCAGGAGTGTAGTAGCTACGACCCTGGGATTTTTGCCACAGTTTTCACTGATGCCTTATAATACAATCATACACCTTTTGACTTCCTCTTCGTCCTTATTGTATTTGACCTCTAGCTTCTCAAGTAAATCGACCTTATCTCTCAGCTCTTTTTTGGCTTCATCTAATTTAACCTGTGTTTCTTTGAGATCATCTTGGGCTGTCTTCAAATCGTCCTGTATGACTTTAACCTCGTCCTTCAACGATTTTATCCCGTCCAATGCTCATTTAACATCAGTTTCCAACACATCTACTCGTTTATCATTACTTGTGATGTAGTTACTGATGTTTGCATTGGTTTTAGTCAGCTTGGCATTTAATTTTTGAAAGTTTGTTTGCATTTTGGACTCACTTTTCCTTTGGTTTTCAAGAATTTCCTTGAGAAGGTCGGTACTTGTAGTGTCGGTGCCGTGTACTGTGTCAGCTGATTTGGCCGCCCCGGTTGTCTCTGTTATTGTTGACATCGTCACGGGTGGTTGATCTTGTCCCGCCGGGCCTTCACTGCGCGTTCTCACACTTCTCATTTTGCGTATCAAACTCACCGAAATATACAATTATGACTCGTAATTAAGAGTATTCGGCAATAATTTCTTGGTCTACGAGTGCTTACAGGATGCTCTGCAAACTTTCAGACTGATAGTCTAGCTGGAACCATCCAAAAGCCCCGAAAAGTCTGACCACGTCTGTTGTATGCACTCAGCCTGTTGCCGCCATTACATTTGAAGAATAATATTACAGTTATCAGACAGACTGATACCAGAAATCAATAATTTCACACATAATAGTGTCCGATTAACCAAGAAAACTAAAATTTATGGGGTCGTTCCCCAATCCCGAGTCTGCATCCAGGCTTCAGGGTTTAGTTAATGATATGAATATTTTGGAACACGGTGAATTGTACAAGGAGTTACACATCCAGGTAATGCAAAAGATACTCAATCTTTAGATTGTTTTTTTGACATTTGGACAGGCGTTCGCACAATGGACCTGCCAGTTACACTGGTAGCAGACGTGGGACTTAATACTATTGTAGTTCTAGTACCAACAAATAACCCGTGGGGGTTCCATGGAAGAATAGGCCCCAGTAGCCCCTGCTGATTATAGAAGGCGACGATAGGGGGGACCCAGCACTGACCAAGTGATTCTTTGGGTTCAATTAATTTCGGTTGGTGCTCAGTTCACTAAGGGATGAGGTACAGTAAAAATGATTTCCAGGTTTTGATCCCCTACTGTTTGCCTGCCCTGTCACCTTCATCTTATAGATACAATAACCAAAGACAGAATTCATTCCAACCTGTTTTCCCCGTGAATATGACCTTAGTTGTTGAGACGGCGTAAAGCATCCATTACTCACTCACTCATTAAAAAAGCAAATAAAATTACATTGTCACAATGTTGTGCATTCATTATGACCACCTTGCAGTTTATTGTTGTAATTACCTGCAAACTTTGCTGTCTGTAAACATGCATGGGCATTACAACATGTAGGCCTGAGATGAGGTTTGACCGAAAACAGTGTTTTCCAGGATCGCCATTTGAAAGAGAAGGGGCTGGAGGCAACTGGAGGAAATCCCCAGTCGAGATGACCTAAGAAGAGAATGTAAAGTGTCAGAGACAGTACAAGTAACCATTGCTCACTCACTCCTTAGTTGTCGAAACGGCGTCAAGCATCCATAACTCACTCATTCACTCTTATCCTAAGGATAACAACAAATTTAGTATATTAATCATATTGTACCCTAGTGTTTATGTAGGGTTTCTATTAAAGAATTTATAAGGAACTTAATTCACTTTTATCATTATATTCGTCATTGTTCTTTAGTCCTTATTATCTGGTAGATTTATCATAATTCGTCCCAACTGGTTTTTGTGGTGAAAATTACCCTGGCTCTCGGTATGGGGTAAAACACCTCTCAATTTCCCTAACATTACTCCTTGACTACAGAAGAGATCTAGAAGAGACCAAACTGTTTACTCACGTTGTTGTATCGGTCACTCAAGACACACAGCTACATCCTGAAAGGTGAACCACCACCAAATTGCATCATGTGCAACAAACCCTTTACTATCAAGCACTTGTTAATAGAATGTGTTGAATGTAACGTCCATCGACAAAGGTATTTTCGAGCAACCACTTTACAAAACCTTCTTCAAAGTGTACCTCGAAGTATCGTACTTGACTTCTTAAAATCAGCCGGATTATATGCACTACTATAATTCTCCATTCTTTAGTACTTGCTTAGTTCAAGCCATATTACTTGTCTCTTTCCAAATTCATTCATTTGATATTCTGTCACAAACTGTAATTACAATATAAACATGTTAACGCCCTGAATATGGCCTTTTTTGCCGACATGGCATAAAACCCCCAACACTCACTCACTCTCATGTAAAGATGACCTGACACCGTGATACAATCTACTACCTTTATTCTTCTGATTATTTATGTAAGTTACAGGCTTCTTATGTTTTTATGTGCTAGTCTGTCCACTGGCCTCCCTGGCCGCCAAGGTCTGCCTGGAGTATGGGCCTCTAATTTGGGCCCTTCTGCCACACCCTTTACCCTTGGTGGGGCCCAAAGGAACATGTGGCGGGAGTGTTTTTTTACTACAGCCGATGCAGGAGCAAAGAGACAATGTTCAGCAGGGATATGAGCAGTAACGGTGCGACTGGCCTCCTGAAGGGAATGAGTCTCCTAACTACTTTCTAAAGTGACTACGGCTGCCTGGTTATGGGTAGTATCATTGCTTTAAAGAAGGCCTTGGACAGTTGTGGTTTGTACAGTTGTGGTTTGTACCATGGCCAAAGTAAGACTGTCACTACCTTGTTTCAGGATGCATGCAGTCCTGGCCATAGTGGCCAGGGCAGAGTGCTAGTGTTCCTCAGCAATCATGGCAGGGATCGCTAGTGTAGAGGTATCCCCTGCTGTTTGCCCATCCTTTCATCCTTATGTTATAGATAGAATCACCAAGGATAGAATTTGTCCCAACTTGTTGTTCGTTCCAATCATTGTTATGATGCGGTCGTACGGTTCTATTTCTTCTGCATTTTGCTCTATTAGTTGTCATAGTTCTTGTGTGGTGTAGATTGTTTCAGTGTTGACCTCGTATTCGTTCATAGATTTGATGTGTTCTGTTATCTTAATCATATAAGAGTCCCAAGCAGCAGGTAGCTGATGTTTGTTTTGGGTGGTTCTGGGTTCGTGGTGTCTTCTAGTCAGGGTATTTTTCATATTTCTGTTGGCCTCTTCTACTGGTTGTTCTTTTCGTTGCTCTTTTTCTAGTTTGGTTTCAGGTTAGTTTGTCTAGTTATGTTGGTCTTCTTTCCTCTTTGTCTTAGTGTTCCATTAGGTATCTGTACTTTGATTTATTGTTTCCTGTGTTTTCAGTTTTTATGTCGTGAGTTGTTTTTAATGCATGGTTGATGGTTTGTGCTCTCTGGATGTGGGAATTCGTTTTCAGATCTTTGAAGTTTAGGTCGAGATTTCTTGCTCGTACCCCCCGTGAGGGCCAGGGTAAGAATAGGCCCCCAGTAGCCCCTGCTGATTGTATGAGGCAATGATAGGGGGGACCAAGCACTAGTACTGATCAAGTAGTTCATTGGGTTCAATTCCTGGTTGATACTGTTTCGGTATTGAGTATTTTGTATGACAATTTTTATACTTGTTTCACGATTGCCTTGATTTGCCCCATCGCCAGCCCACTTTGATTAACTTTAAAACTATTATTCATATGCAAAAGGGATGGGTCTGGTGAACCGGTCTGGTAAGAGTTAAATAACTACTTTTATGCTATGTACAAGCTTGCTCTTGTTAAGTGGTCCATTTACTTAATAGGAAATTATCTGTTATATGCTTCAATTTTGTTGATGCTAGGTTTAATAGCTCGGTAACCTTGTTCTATTGAAAATTATTTAATAACCCTGAGTTAAAAAATACATCCATAAAACATGCCCCGTGGGGGATCTGTGGAAGAATAGGCCCACAGTAGCCTCTGCTGATTGTATGAGGTGACAACAGGGGGGACCCAGCACTGATCAAGTGGTTCTTTGGGTTCAACTCCTGGTTGGTGCTGTGGTCCATTAAGGGATGAGGTACAGCAAAAATGATTTTCAGGTTTTGATCCCCAGCTGTTTGCTTGCCCTGTCACCTTCATCTCATAGATGCAATCACCAAAGACAGAATTTGTCCAAACCTGTTTTCGCTGTAAATATGACCTTAGTTGTCGAAACGGCATAAAGCATTCATTACTCACTGACTCAATCTGTTTTCTCTGTGAATATGAACTGAGTTGTAAAAATGGTGTAAAGCATCGATTACTCACTCGCTCACTCACTCACTCACTCAAAGACAGAATTTGTCCCAACTTGTTTTCGCTGTGAAAATGACCCTGGCTGTCGACATGGTGTTAAATACCCAACAGTTACTTACTCACTCAGGTCCCTTGTATGCAAGGTTCCCTTTCTGAAAACAGTAATCTTTTTAGTATGTCATTTAAGTGTTCCAATATATATTTTGTCCCTTTAATCTACACCACATCTCTGAGTTTCCAAACCTTATCTCCTCTCTGAGCTGTTGCGAAGGCAGCATACCTGAGACTAGCTTTGCCTTGTCTCATTTCTTTGTCCTTGTCTGCCTGGATCTTAGTATTTGAAAATTTCTCAGAATTCTTTATTGCTCATCACTTCTATCTTTACAAGCTCTGACACAAACTCTCATTACATGTCCGACATTTCATCTAAGTGAGTAATGCTTTCAAGAACTAAGGGGGATTGAAAATTACCCTGGTTGTCGGTATGGCATAAAACCTCAGTCACTCACTCTTGCACACCCCCCAGTATAGACTGATCACTTTGAGTCCCCACAGGTTGATTTGATCCTCCCTATTGTCCGCATCATAGGAAGGAAAATCTAGTTTTTTTGGTTGCCAAAACTAGTTGGTGACTGACCACGCTACCAATGATCACCACTGTTCGATCACCACCGTTCGATCTTCTGGACTGTACTTGATCACAATCCTGGCGATCTTTTCCCAAGTTCCAATCCTGTTTGGCGTTCTGATTCTTTTTCAGGACACAGACAATAACCTTACGCTTCTGATTACCATCTGATCTTCTGTACCTATTCTGTACCTATTGTATCTCTAAGAAACTTCAATGGCTTCGACCTTTTGATCCAAATCCTTGATCCCATTACAGACAACTATGAGCAAGTCCTGAAATGCCTTAGTTATCTCCCAGAGATCAGGATAAACCTCACCTCTCACCAAGGAAGAGACGAGTCAACAGAGGACACGTTGGTACCCTTGTCAGCTGCTTGTTTCTTTTCTATCAAAGATTCCATATCAACCATGGTCATCGCTCTAGATCAGTGACAAAAAGTATACGCTGCATCAATTGCAGCACACATAGCTTCCTCCATAAGTGAAGGTTTTTTCTTCAATATCTCAACCCTCTACCTTGGAGTGACATCATCTAAGAAGGGTGAGAGCTTCTCAGAAGGTGACAGCTTTAGCTTATGGTAAGCTGTCCATGCTAAATCCATAACATCTGAAATATTCTCATTAGGTTTTATCTTTACTGTTGTCAGCAGATCATACTGAGTAGGAGAAATTCACTCAAAATAGGATATAAAGTTCTAGAGAAATGGCGTAAAGCAGCCTTTGCTCACTCACTCTATAGAGTGCCCAGTCATCCTTCTTACACATTCCACAGTTGACATACAAGTCTTGGCCTTGCCAACTAGATAACTACTGAACCTCATGTGCTTAGCCTCTGGTCTCACTGACTGAACCCATGACATATACTCACTCTTAGTCAACCAGCAAAGTCTAAGATCGTACTAACCCCATGGGGTTCCGGAGTAGAATATAGGCCAATAGTAGCCCCTGATGATCATATTAAGCACTGACCAAGTGGTACTATCCTGGGCCAAGCTGGCTACTACACCCCTCTGTATGTCTCCCTGTGGCAACAACAGGGATATCAAAGGTCTCTTGAGGACCACCGGCTGTTGTGTGTGGGGCCCTGCCTATGGGACCCTGCACATTAAAGAACACCTGCCTCGGTAAAAGTGTAGGGGTATGGTCTCTATCTTCTCATAGATCCTGATTATGGTCCTGATATAGCTGAAAAATTGCTGAATGGACGTTAAACTCCAACACATCATCATCATCATCTCATAGATATGATCACCAAAGACCAAATTTCTCCCAACCTGTTTTCACTGTGAACATGACCTTGTCAAAAACAGCGTGAAGCATCAAAAACACTAAGGGATGAGGGACAGCAAAAATGATTTCCAGGTCTTGATCCCCTGCTGTTTGCCTGCCCTGTCACCTTCATCTCATAGATTCAATCACCAAAGAATTTTTCCAACTGGTTTTTGCCTTGAAAATGACCCTGGCTGTTGGTATGGCATAAAACACCCAACACTCACTCACTCATCACAGAAGGGACATGGTTTTTCCAAGGTGGAGGCTGCTGAAGGTGCTGGTGTTGAAGGTGCTGGTGATATTGGTGCTGGAGCTGGAGCTGGTGCTGGTACAAGTGATGGTGACAGTGGAGCAGGTGGGATTGCCAATATTGAATGGGGTGGTAATTGCTTCTGGGGTTATGTTTGAGTTTTACTTGATAGAATTTCGATACAATAGGCTTTCTTGGAAGATTTGTTTAGTTTAGTTAGTATGGACTTTCTAAATTGATTCATTCTAACGGATACATTTTTTTGAGCAGTATGTAATAAAGTTTGTTAGTAATGTCACTGCGATGATCAAAAAGTTTGTGCCACCCCTCCTTGATTGTATCATTTTACAGATCTAGCAACCAGAGTTGTTTTAGGGTTGCTCCATTGCTTTTTGCCATATCACTGTTCTCTATTTCCAATTTGAGTTGATCTACTTCTAAGAAATAGAGAAAGACGTCATCCCAGATGCTGATGAGTGACCGGGAGAAGTTTTGCTAGCATGAAGTGAGCACCAAACTGGCCGGGTCACTTAATGTTGTTAGTGGCCCCTCTTCTGTGGTTAGGGCCTTCGGCACTGCCAGCTTGGAACAAAATTGTTGTATGTGTGCAGATGATGTTTTGTAAATGCTGTTGCAAATGCTTTTCTGTACGTTTGATTTAATTTTGAATAGGGACCAACCGACCAGGCAATGCAGTTTCCCATGCCCATGGTTAGTAGTTGAGGATGTGGTGTGGTGCTGTCCATGATTTTGTGAAGGCATGCTATAAGTAAGGTTATCAAGTGAAGTTTCATGGATCTAAGAAAAATTGAAGCAATTAAGATCTGATCATCTGTTACTTGTGATGTTAAAGTTTGGAATAGCTGACCCCTGGCAGCACAAAACTCAGCAGAAGAGGGACGCTCGTTATCTGGGTAATAAAATTGGTTGTTTGTGTCGACATCTCTCGTGCAGAAGAATATGGTTTAATGCAGGAGGCAAGTTCAGTGGTAAGAGTGTTGTATCTGTTGTAGAACTGCTCTATTTGATGCTGGTGTTGTGTCTGAAGTGTGTTTTATTTGCAGTGCATGTGATACATCAAGAGGGAAAGAGAGTGCCATCCAAGCCTTAGGTTTTCTTAAAATAGAAACACAAGCATGTCATGAGAAACAGTTATTTGTGGTAATGTATGTCAATGACATGTATGAAATATGGTCATCAATAGCCCCCCTTCTAATGAACCATGTGGGGGTTCCAGGTAAGAATAGGCCCCAGTAGCCCCTGATGATTGTATAAGATGACGATAGGGGTCGTTGGTACAGCGTAAAACACCCAACACTCTTTCATTCACTCTTCACTCATTCACTCCACAAGAATTTGGCCAGATCGTAGTTTACAAATGTCCTTCACCTTGCCAGCTATTCTTTCAAACCCTGTTGGTAAGAAGAGGCCCCCAGTAGCTCCTGCGGATCGTAGAAGGCGATGATAGGTGGGGACCCAGCACTGACCAAGTGGTTCTAAGGGTTCAATTACCGGTTGGTGTTGTGGTTCACTAAGGGATGCAGTACAGCAAAAATGATTTTCAGGTTTTGATCCCCTGCTGTTTGCCCACCCTGTCACCTTCATCTCATAGATATGATCACCAAAGACCTATTTGTCCCAACCTGTTTTTGCTGTGAACATGACGTTGTTGAAAACAGCGTGAAGCATCAAAAACAGCGTAAAGCATCAATTACTCACTCTCTCACTCCCTCATTCCCATAGACCTGACAGCCATGATCTAGCTTTGATTGAATCAAAGCTTTTTAAAGTTGTAATAAGATTTTGCTGTCAGAACCCCACGTGGTATTAGCCAGAACTTTGATAATATCCAGAGCCTTAATGCATTTTGACCTTAGAGTATTAATGTGTGGAATAAAGGACAACTTTCGATCAAAAATCAAACTTAAAAACTTGGGTCTGTTCTACTACTTTAATTGAGTTCCCTCCATCTCGACCCTGAGTTGAAGATGGATGGTTATCCAACTGACAAAAGTGATCAGCTACTGACTTAGATTTGGAAAACGTGAAACCATTGTCTTTGGACCATTTTTTGGTTCTTGTTCAGATTTAATTGCATTTGCCTCTCTATCCCAGTAAACACCCAGTGTTGAATCAATATTGAATGTGGATTGAACCAGCAATCAATCATATTTAAATGCTGATCAAATGTTGATTTCCCAATATTGAAGTGACGGATTGTTGGTCTAACCTGCCCAGCACTACCACACCAAGTGACAGTTGTCACTTAGAAGTTGCCAACGGTGACCTGCGTAACAACCCAGGTTTGTTTAGCAACCAGGGTTGTGACATCATCATTATGTGATGTGATTCAGGAAAACATGTGCTTCTCAGGGTTATGTAATGTTAGGTTTCCCTGGTGACTCAATTTAATGGAGTCAGCATCATGAGTAAAAATTAGTGTTGGTATATGGTGGTTTCGCCTTAAATGGCTCTTCAGGTGCGAATTGTTTAGTCATTATATAGAAAAAATTCCATTGATAATTTGCAGGTATGGATAACTGAATGTTATTCAAGATAAATTATATTTTCAGCAGGCCCATTCCAATTTTGTAATAAAATTGGTGAATTCCCTTCTTCACTTTTAAGTTAAAATACAAACAAATGTAAAGTTAGGGAAATGGGGGTTGGTCAATAAGGTGGTAGGACTATGTCCATACACTCAATAGTTAGTGTGTAATGTCACGGGTTAACACGATATGGCAGATTCAGATTGAAATTATTTTGGACGGTATGGTGCCATGCAGCGTAACCAAGGATTAATCCATGAGGTTAAGACCCTGAGGGACGATGGATGATAATCTTTGCATCCAACGTCTTTCCTCTCTATCCCGTTCTAGTTGTGCTACCTCGGAGCCAGGGGGTGATCGAATAAAAGATAAAACTGATATCTCGAAACCATTTGTTGGGCCCGGGTTTTCAGTCGGACAAGCATTAAAATGTCTGGCGACCGTAGTGTCATGATTGTGCTGAATATCATGAAAGTGGCCTTGAAACCGTGTAAGTAAACGATTTTTAGTCTGGCCCACATAATGTATGTTGCAATATTTGCACGTAATTAGGTAAATTAAATTACTACTCTGGCAATTTATTTTGTACAGTGGGGTAAACCACCGGTCGTTTGATGATGCCTTAATTTTATGATGAGTGTTCATTAAAGGACAGTATCTACAGCTAGTAGGTCTGTTGCAGGGATGGCCTGCTAGCCCTGTTTTTTTCGCGACAGTTTTAGTTGAGGCTCGTACCAGGGAATTGCTTAAATTCTTGTTTCGTCGTAGTCCGAAGATGATTTTAGAATCAACTAAGGGTCTTGTGGTCTTGGACCGACCGAGTAAAGGCCAGTTTTTCCGGACTATATCTGCAATAGGTGGATTCTTAGGGTTGTGAGTAGTGATACAGTAAAATGTATGTTGTTCATTTTTCTTATGAAAAGTAATGTTAGGGTCGGACAGGAGATTTTTATTTAGGAGTGTGTCACAATCCAAATTGTACGCTCGTCGTAATGAAGTTTGGACAAGAGGTTTGGGGTAGCCGCGTCGAATGAAATGAGAGCTTAACATCAGAGCATTCTGAATGAAGTCAGAGTCTAGAGTACAAATTCTCCTTAGTCGTAGGAATTGAGAATAAGGGATACCTTTTAAGATATGCCGTGGGTGTTCTGATGAGTATAGTAAGTAGTTATGACTGTCTGTAGGTTTACAGAATAAAGTGGTATAGATGATACCAGATGCTGATCGTTTAATTGTTAGGTCAAGAAAGTTAATTTCATTAGTGGAACTTTCTGCCGTGAATTTAATGGTCCGGTGTTGGGAGTTTAAATAACTGATGAAGTCAGTGAGTGACTGCGGGCCATAAGTCCAGATGAAGAAAATGTCATCAATGAAGCGTTTCCAAATAAGAGGTTTCAGTTTATATGAATAGACATATTTCTCTTCAAACGCTCCCATGAAAAGGTTTGCGAAAGAAGGGGCCAATTTTGTGCCCATGGCTGTACCGCCTACTTGGAGAAAATGTTTGTTATCGAAGTCAAAATTATTAAGGGTTAGCACCAATTCGAGTAGTTTGCAGATTGAAGAGTTTGTAGGGTTGAGAGAAGGTTCCCTGTTCTCAAAAAGATATTTTGCGACCGCACTAATGCCCTCATCATTAGGAATGTTCGTGTAAAGACTCGTTACATCTAGGGTCGCTAGAATGGAGCCGTCCGGTAAAGACAGATCCTTGATAATATTTATAAGGTGACCACTGTCCCTTACATAAGAAGGTAATTTGGGTACTAAAGGTTGTATAAAGTGGTCCACAAATTGGGAGATGCGTTCAGTGGGAGAGTCGTTTGCTGAGACTATTGGTCTACCTGGAGGTGGTATTTTATTCTTATGGATTTTCGGGAGTAAATATAATTTAGAGGTTCTCGGCTGTTCTAGGACTAGATATTTCGAGGTTTTCTCTGAGATCTCCTTATGAGTTTCCATAAGTTTGACCGCATCAGCTACTTGGGCGTTATGGGTTAAAGTGAGATCAATGGGGACCTGTTTATAGAAGGCCTCGTCAGATAACTGTTTGAGTCCTTCCTTAATGTAATCATCGCGGTTCTGGATCACTACTGCAGAACCTTTGTCAGCCTTTTTGATGACTATAGAGTCATTTTTACTTAAAGAGGCTTTCGCTTCAAACTCAGCCTTAGTCATGTTACGCCTGAAAGGTTTATAAGTGCTTTTATAATTCTGAACAGTGGCTTCGTTAAGGAGGCTCATGTGTTCTAAAATAGGGGGAGCTGGAGGGTTCCACCTGGATGGATTCCGAAATTTCTGATGACCAAACGGAATGGCCGGAGTGGGTTCCGTGGGTTCAGCGGTGGAGGTTTCAGTGACAGGTGAACCTGTAGTAAATTTTGACATTGCTAGATGGCGTTTAATGCTTAGATGAAATTTAGTGATATCTTCAGAAAGGATGCCCATGTCGGGGGCTGGTGGGGTATCTACAAAGGTGAGACCTTTAGACAAAAGGCTGAGTTCAGCATCAGATAAGGAGTGATCTGAAAGATTAACAACACCTTGGAAACTGCTGGTGATTTTACTGTTGGCACTGTTATTCAAATTTGAAGTTTGATACAAGAGTGGTAGATAATCAAAATGAAAGTCAAAAAGGACAGATGTGAAGTCGTCATCTAAAAACCAACAGTCTGAGGAGTGTTCATTTACTGCTCCCGGTCTAAGAGACGCTGAAGTAAGTTGCGTTTCCCAATATTGATTCAATTCTGGCAACTAATATTGATTCAATGTTGAGTTATCAATATTGAAGGATGTAATGTTGATCCAATGATTTTATGCTTACATTGCCTAGATATTGGATAATCAATCCTAAATCAATCCTGTTTTACATTGATTTACAATTGAGACATCAATGTTGAAGCAATATTATATTTTCAATTGCATATCAATCCACCACCAGGGGGCACTGTCTGCCAACCTTGTCAAAATGTTGAGTATTTCAATATGAAAAGGAATCAAAGTCATAATTGTCTAAATAATTAAGAAACAACTGTCAGTGTCTCAAACTAAGTTTACCATTACAAATTCTATCACATGAAAAGTATTTGCAGAAATTTGGTTATTTAGTTGTTTTTTGAAGAATGACATGTAAAAACACCTTTTTTGTCAAAAAGCAATAACATACAGGTCCGAACTACTGGAGTTCCTGTGTATCTCTTCCCATGCATTGTCAGACCACCTGACATTTATGCTATACCTATCCATACAAAAGTGGACTTGGTTGGGGAAATACTAATTGATGGCCTTTATCTTGGTATATGACCAAGATAATATTATGATTTGAAAATAAATCAGTTGAGGGACAGCATTATATTTTTTTTACAAATATTGTAAGGCATATATTTTTCATTCATTTTCTGTACATCAATTTTCCTTTATCTATAGAAGGGAAGTTTCAAGAACAGCAAATACATTACTTTTGCAAAACCTAATGATGATTTAGCATTATTCTTTAATATTTAAAACAAATTTTATGGACAATGTTGATTCAATGTCAGATTTCAACATTGTATCAATATTGAAAGTTGATATTGAATCAACATTAGCTTTTCATAGTTGAAAAAACTTCCAATATCAACCAATATATAATGTTGATTCAATATTGATGGCAAACATTGATTCAATATTGACTCAATGTTAGTGTGCTTACTGGGATGATATTTGTGTTTTTGCCTTAATAGTTGTTGTAACGGTGTAAAGCATCCATTACTCACTCACTCCATTACTCATTTACTCACTCCTGGCTTTGTTGTCTTTATTGCTGTGGTAACATGATTTTTAAGAATATGAGCACCCTGTTGGGGTACCAGGGTGGGGCTTTTCTTCCTGGGGAGAATTTATGCACCAAGTAGCCTCTGCTGATCGTAAAAGGCGATGAAAGGGGAACCTAGCAATGACCAAGTGTTTTATTTTCAATTTGTGGTTGGTGTCTGGGTTCAATAAGGGACAGCAAAAATGATTTCCAGGTTTTGATCCCCTGCTGTTTGCCTGCCCTGTCACCTTCATCTCATAGATACAATCACCAAAGACAGAATTTGTCCTAATGTGTCTTCACTGTGGAAATGACCCTGGCTGTTGGTACAGCGTAAAACCTGCATCAATTATTCACTCGATCTTTCCTAATGGATATCCTTTACACAAAGGAAATGCAGTGATGCTCAGTTCTTTAGTGATTGCATCCTCAACAATATCTCGATGTTCCCTACATCGGATCATTCCTTTAAATTTGCTGAAATTCAGAGATCTGTTAGGACAGGCTTTCATGCCAACACCAGCAAGTGTAGTGCCATTATGCAGGTTGGTGGCATGCACCTTCTTATCACACACCAGATTACTCACTCACTCTCACACCAGATCGTAGTTTACAAATGTCCTTCACCTTGCCAACAATTCCTTCAATGCCTTTATTCAAGGCATAAGGAGACAGCTGGACAAAGGATTAGTATTGTCTTAAGGCTCGAGAATCAGAAAGCTAGGCCAGTGTTCATTTTCATTTTGTGACTTCAGGGTTAGAATCATCTGAAAATGGATGTTTCTTGTCACCTTCATATCATAGATACAATCACTGAAGAGAGTTCATCCCACTGAAGACAGATTTCATCACTCACTCACTCACTAACTCACTCCTTCTTTTTGTTTCCCTTTGTCCGTCTCCTCTGGTCTTTTGTATGCTAGATTACCTTCTTGAAAACAATATTCTCTTGTAATTTCCTCGAGATTTTCCTGGGCAAATTCCTTACCATTAATCCAGATTACATGATGCCTCTTCCACACTCTTATCACTTCTCTTTCCAGTCACGTTTGCTGCCTGTCTTGGAGACAGGAATCTCCCTATCCTCGTTGGCTTGAATTTTTATGTCAGAATAACATGCGGAATTTGTCAATTTACTCATATTCCTTAACATGTCAACCTTAACCATCTCAGACATGACCCCCGTGAGGGTACTGGTGGAGCTTCTGCTCCTGGGAAGAATATAGGCCCCTACTATCCTCTCCTGATCAAAAAAGGTGACAATAGGGGGGACCCACCACTGACCAAGTGGTTATTTGGGTTCCATTCCCGGTTAGTGCTTGGTTCACTAAGGGATGAGGTACAGCAAAAATGATTTCCAGGTTTTTGATCCCCTGCTGTTTGCTCATCCTGTCGCCTTCATCTCGTAGATTCTATCACCAAAGACAGAATTCGTTCCAACTGGTTTTCGCTGTGAAAATGACCCTGGCTGTTGGTATGGCGTAAAACACCCAACACTCGCTCACTCACTAATAATTTGATACCTACCATGAGCACAAACCTCCACAGTTTACCCAATCGTTCTGTTTTGTTTCCGGCATTTTCTGGTAGGATCCCTCCTTCTTTTCCAACTACAGAGCTGTGCACCAGGCTGCCATATACTCCCTTAAAAAGAATCTCAAAGTCAGTTCAAATAAATACTGACCATGCCTTTATTATGAATTCAAACCAATTAAACTATAAGCAATACTTATAACTTTTAACTAAGAAACAGTAAAAGGCAATATGATTGGCTTGTTACTTGTCTTAATAGGGAACATACCTCCAGTGATTCGTGTAAAGCACTTTCCTATTCTGTGCAATTGGTCCCTGGATGGAGTCCAAAATGGTCACACATAGGGTCTGCATGTTGGTCACAAGCAGAACCCAGTGATGGTCACGGTTCACACATATGGGCATCATGACGCACTAGTACTCGAACATTTGGTACTGTAAAAAGCAAATTAAGTACGTTTATTATTAAATTAACCAATGTAAAGTTGTAATTTTCCGTAATATGTATTCCACAAACCAAGATGGAATAAATAATAAATTTAATAAATTAGTAATATTTTAGTTATCTAATAACCCTTGGTAACAGACTTACCCTTCTGTAGAACCATTGGTAGTTTTTGTTCCTGTCCCACATTGGGACCAGGAGGGAGGGGAGCATCAGACCTCATTGGCCTCCTGTGCCATAAATGTTAGGAAAGCATGTTTATGCTGAAACAAGAATGGCACAGTTGGTCAGTATCAAATTTCAACAGGGATGTGTTGATAGTAAATACTCAAGTAAAAAATAGTCCCCTTTTGAAATCATCATAACCTTCAATCTCAAATGTAACATGGTCAATTTACATAATAATCTAGGAACTAATTATATGTGTTAACCTAAAGGAATACGTACATTGTCATTCATGTATTGTTGTTGGTTCTTGAGATCTTCGTTACAACCGTTTACGCGATCTTCGTTACAACCGTTTTTGCCATGAATGTGACCTTAGTAGTCCAAATGGCATAAATCATCCATTACTCACTCACTCTTGAGATCTTCGAAGTCTTGGTAGTAGAGGGAACTGTTGGTACAGATGTTGGCCCCGTCACGCCACTCCACAGTAGTCCAACATAGTTAATCTTCCTTGATTCTATGATTGTGGATAACAGGGAATATCATGGGAAGGCACTGCTCCATGTCACTGCTGAAGGCTTGCACAAGGTTCCAGGAGGGAAACATGTCTTACATTGATTTGAAGTCTTTGGGGGTTGCCTGTGTTGCACCGGAACATTACAGACTGGAATGCAATGCCATGTGTTCCTGCTTGCCAGTGTGTTTCAGAGTATGCTCCATGGACCTGGCAGGATGGCTCTCAACTACTACACCATCATCATCCCAGTCGATGTTAGGGGTGACGTCAAAATTATCTAGCCACGGCACAGGAAGGTCGCAGCACTTCACAACAAAAGAGCTGCGACCCCCAGGGCTGGCCGCGACTTTTTATGGCTTCTTAACATCAGTGTCGGGACATAGGATGCCTTCCTGACCATTCTCCCTTATCTAGTAATGATAGAACTGTTGACAGTATTGTCTTGATATGGTGTAGTCAGGGGTATCAGATGGTGGCCATGTGGTTAGACCTGACCTTGCAATGAAAAGCAGTTAGCTTGCGCTCCAAGCCCCTCCCCTGGTCGGGTGAAGTATCTAGAATTAATCCTGTGGGCAGTCCATTCAGGAGTAGTAAAAAGCACCCCCTTTTGTCTGATTTTTGCAGACATATGAACTTTGCTTCAATTGACCCCTTTCTCCGTGATTTTTAGAATGCCAATGCGTATTGGGTCACTATCCAGTCTAATTTTTGCCAAATTTATATTTTTTAATGTAAAATTCTAGCCAAGGCTTTGGGCGCCTCAACTTGTATATATAAGGGCCGCCCCCCTTTTTGAAATCTCTGGATCCATCCCAGGCAGTGGACAAGGGAGTAGGGGTACCGGGGCTTCGGCCTGCGTGGTGACCGGCCAGTGCAGACGCAGACCTGACTGGACAAGTGGAGGTGGGGGAGTTAGACCGAACCCGTCTGCCTCTAGTCCAGCTGCAGGGACATAGACCTGGCTAGCATACTTGTTAATACAAGTATTACCAGCAGCCATTGTACTAGGTACTACCAACACAGGGGGTGTAGAATATGGACGCTTTTAACCCTGTTTTCTGTGACCTGCCTGGATTTCACTACTCATTTTAATGTTATTTCATTTTGCAATATTTCAGGTCCTACCGAATAGAATGGGTTGAATCTAGTATTTTAAAGCAGACATCTGGAACTTAATTTTTAGGAACCAATTATTTTTAGAAATTGATTTTTTCACAAATTTTTAGGGTGTCAAAAAAAGAGAACTTGTCTATCATACTTTTTCAGTAAAATCAAGGAGCCCAACGTGAAAAAGAACTGCACCAACGTATTCCCTGGTAAATTCTGTTTAAGGATAACCAGACCTGAATAATGTAAGAAGATGGGCAGGGTGGGCAGGTCCTCTAATCAAATCCGCCAATTTATGCGCCCTTATTGTCCCATAGACTTCTTCTGAATTTTTGGGAAAAAGAATGGGATCGAACCTAGTAATCCATATTATTGATCCTTTTCTCATTGCAATACCGATATAAAGGGGAAATTATGGAAAATATGACAGAATTTACCGTCACTTTTCAGGCTTGTTTAATGTAATACCGTTGGTCCTAATTAAGATAAAATAATTTGGTAAAAAGTGTTGGATTTAAAAACTAACGCTCTTTCCAAATATATACAGTATAAGTTGAAAAGCAACAAAAAATTGTTGGGTTGGTAGTAGTTAATTGTACACCTGCGGCAAGTGCTGTACAGGCGATTTTTAGCTGCAGGTTGCCTGTATAAGTCTGTATAAGTATCAGGTCGCCTGTGGAATGGGTCACATCCACAGGCGAACCTCGATACACCAGGGGGGGGGGGGGGGGGGGGGGGCTTATCAACAGCTCATTAGTTGACGGGAGTTTAAGGGAACCTGTTGGTGTCAGATTACGACACTGCACAGCTGTTTTCACTTAGGTGATAAGGGTGCCACGGCCAAGTCGCGACCAACCACAGCAGACACCTCTGTAGCTGGTGGCTACATATTGGCATGTGACTGACAATGGGCTGTGAAGGGCTGCGAGGGGCTCTGGTGAATTTTGACGTCACCCCTTACTCACCACCAGAAGGCAATTCAGTTGTGGGATGCCCATTAACCTGACGTATCATGGTATGTCTCCTTGCAACTGCCTAACGTCATTGACCTCCTCATCGGACTTGAAGATATGCTTCCTCTTTGTTGGCTCTGTTGTCTTCTTCTCTTGAGTCTTGTTCTTCTTTGTTGTCTGCTTTGTCGGTATTCTCTTGTACTTTTTCGGCAAACAGAAGGGGATATCAGCATCTATGTAGATGAAGCATTTGGATGGATGTCGCTGATGTTCATAAATGGCGCCTTGTATTCTGGTGGCCTTCATTTTGAGTTTAGTGTCTTGAAAGAACAAATTTGTTAGTGTTGGATTTGTTGATCTCTGGCAGACAGATACATAATATAAAAAATACATAAATATAAGTACATAAATTATAAATGAAAAGGTGATAATCACAATTGTCTAAACATATTGGTTAATATGACATTAGAATACTGCACATTTGGCCCCTGCATGGGGATTTACAGTCCCTTTCCCTTCTCCTGGTGTCAATGGATCCCCAGGACCCAGAAACATAAAATCTAGATGTAACTATATAATGGGTTAGACTTTTTCAGTGCATGACAACATGCAATTGTTTATAATCAAATACATATCATAGAAGGGGACAATAGAGGCGCCCCAGCACTGGCCAAGTGCTGCCAGTTGGAACAGAGTTGTTGTATGTGTGCAGGTGATGTTTTGTAAAGGCTGTTGCAAATACTTTTCTGCATGTTTAATTTAAATTTGAATACGGACCAACCGACCAGGTAATGCAGTTTCCCATGCCCATGGTTGGTAGTTGAGGGTGTGGTGTGGTGCTGTGCATGATTTCGGGAAGGCATGCTGTTAGTGAGGTTATCAAGTGTAGTTACATGGATCTGCCTAAGAAAAATTGAAGCAATAAAGATCTAATCATCTTTTACTTGTGATGTTAAAGTGTGGAATAGCTGACCCGTGGCAGCAGAAAAGGAGACGTTCGTCATCAGGGTAATAAAATTGGTTGTTTGTGTCGACCTCTCTCTTGTAGAAGAATTTGATTTAATGGAGGAGATAAGTTCAGTACTAATAAAAATTGTACCTTTTTTAAAACTGCTCTATTTATTGCTGGTGTTGTGTCTGAAGTGTTTTATTTGCGGTGCATATGATAGGTCAAGAGTGAGAAAGAGTGCCATCCCAGCATTAGGTTCTCCTGAAATAGAAACAAAAGCATGTCATGAGAAACACTGTTATTTATGGTAATGGATGTCAATGACATGTACGAAATGTGGTCATCAATAGCCCTCCTTTCGAATCCCGTAGGGATTCCGTGGAAGAATAGGCCCCAGTAGCCCCTGCTGATTGTATAAGGCAACAATAGGGGGGATCCAGCACTGACCAAGTGGTTCTTTGGGTTCAATTCCCGATTGGTGCTGGGTTCACTAAAGGATGAGGTGCAGCAAAAATGATTTCCAGGTTTTGATCCCCTGCTGTTTGCCATCACTTCTCCCATCACTCACTCACTCCCCCCTTCTTTTGTTCCATAAGAATGGCCGGAACATGCCAAGAGGCTGAACTGGAATGGGATTGGGAAAAGACCTCAAATATCCATCAAAGACCACCTTTTTCCCCTCAACATGTGCATACATTTTAGAATTGTGCACCTGGATATGCATACCTTTTTCAGAAAACTAAACAGCTTATCTAATAGAGTATGCAAAACTAATATTGGCCAGGGTGACAGTATTTTGGGCTGACAATGACAGTGTGACAATATTAATTACTTTGAAACATGACAATCCAATGTCTTCCTGGATATCTGTACATAGCATTTATGGTGTCAAAGACAGAACACTGCAGAATACCTAACTCATTCATGTTCTTCAGACTATTTTGTTGTTACCACGGGCCTGTTTCACAGACATATGAGGTCTCTCAGATTATGCACAAAGAGATTTAGAAATAAATATTTACCCAGATCAACATAACCATGATCTAGATAAACAGAGTTCTGCTGTTGATACAGGTCTACTGGGATACTTACGACATTTCCATGATCCACTTGTATTGAGTTTACCTCCTCTACAGATCCTGAAAGGTGAGTTTGTAAAGATGAGTAGAAATACTTGTTCAAAGTAACATTCGTTTTTCATTATCAAATACATGAGGTACAGCAAAAATGATTGTTAGGTTTTGATCCCCTGCTGTTTGCCCGCCCTGTCACCTTCATCTCATAGATTCGATCACCAAAGACAGAATTCATCCCAACCCCAATAACCAACCAACCAACCTTTTCCCATTACTTATATCCAATAGTTTTAACACACTGTTTTATCAATACGATACCATTATATTATGATGAAATGAAAAAATATCTTACCATACCCCTGAACAATAATATTAGTTCATTGCCACAACACATATTGTTCAAGGGTTATAAATAACCTACTGTGCTACATCCTGCTCATTAACTCAGTTTGACCCCTCCATGCACTCTTGAGATCACGGCTGTGTAAGGTCTTCCCACATCCCCATTTGTTATCTGTACTTTCTTCAATAAGGCTAATCCCCCAAGGGCCCCCAGTAGCCCATGCTGACCTTAGAAGGTGACAATAGGGGGGACCCTGCACTGACCAAGTGAGACAATAGTTCCAGACCATTATGTCCTCCGACGGGGCGATTATTGTGATGTCGTCCAGATACATATGTGCTTCCACCAACCTCCTGACCAGGGCCCTGACGCCATGGTCTGCAAGATGTATGATGACATCCTGCTCCTGAAGGGGAGCCATTGATCAAAGTAGTACATGCTGTCATACGTGATGCCGAAGAGGGGGCCAATCTGTGGGGCCCACTGGGAACTGTCTATACGCATGTGAGAGGTCGATGACGGCCATGTATACTGACCCTGGTAGTCCAGGAGCCAAATCCAAAAAATGACTTTTTTCGTCCAAAAAACGGAGGATCTAAAAGTGGTTTTAAATTGTAGCCCATAATCTGAAGTTTACATTTTGACATGTTGGCATTTGCGCAACACGCACATTTGGCCGGTATCCATGGCAACGCATAGCAACCACAGAATTTTAAGTAACATTGTGAAAAAGTAGAAATATCAAAATAATTTTTCATACATGAGCAAAACTGTGCATTGTTGTACCTCAAATGAAAGCCCATGGAGGTGGGAATGTGAGAAGAGAATGACTTTTGTTGTCATGGTTACATGGTTGCCATGGCAACCAAAAACATTTCAAAATTTCACCATTTTCAATACTTTTTCTTATGTTCTTTTTGTTATGGTAATGACAATATTTAGGATAGGAGTGATAAAACTAACATTTATTGAAAGCACAAGAGTCCCCATTTTGTATCCATGACAAAAATTTCCATTTGTTCCATTTGTTACTCTGCCTAGCAACCACGAAAATGTCATTATGTGAATTTAGCAATCAGTGTCCATTTTGGGACAAATTTGGTGGATTTTTGGAGATATATATAACAATTCTACAATAAATATCAAACTTGCACTTGCTTATCATCATTATTGATGAAGACTTGATACAATAAATCTTTTTTTACAGAAGAAGGAAGTTTCTAAGGCACTCGAGTTGCCATAGCAACCATATGAAAGCAGGAGTTGAGCCATTTTCTGATGATATCCCCCTTTTCTAATGACCTTTCATTTCTAAAAATGAGACCTGAATGTAATATCACTAAACGTTGCATTTTGAAGACATAATATAAAACTTTTATGCTAAAAAGGAAAACATTCCATTAATACTATTAGTCAAAATATCATTTGTTCCATTTGTTAGTTTGCATAGCAACCACGAAAATGACATCATAGCGATATGGCCATCCATGTCTATTTTGGGGCAAATTCTGATGGATTTTGATACATTGTATACACAACAACTGTACAAAATATTTTAAACTTTCACCTCCTTATCTTCATTTTTAATGATAAAAGCTTTATGCAAGATCAGTTTTTCACATAAGAAGGAAGTCTCTATGACAATACAGTTGTCATAGCAACCATATGAATGGGGGAGTTCAGCAGTTTTCTTCTGACGTCTACCTTTTCCAATAACCATTCATTTCTAATTATGAGGTTTGAATGTATGATGAATATGTGTTCATTTAATATCAAGTTGTTATGCTAAGGAGGAAAACATTCCATTGATACTCTGGGAAAAAGCTTCCATTCGTTCCATTTGTTACTCTGCTTAGCAACCAAGAAAAGACCATATGTGGATCAAGTTGTCAGCATCCATTTGGGTACAATTTTGGTGGAATTTGTTAGATAAGTGTAAAGATTTTACAGAAGATGTCAAACTTGCACATGTTATGACTGCATGATCATTTTTCTAGGCAAAACATCAAGTTGTTATGCTTAGAAGGAAAATGTTCCTTACATTCTATTTGCAACCAGTGATAAATCCAATATAAATCAGAACTATTACAGGATCTAAGAAGGCTGTTTAATAAATGTGAGCATAGTGTGTCCTACACACAGTTGGAGGTAAAAGAAACAGCTATAGCAGAAGCGTATCTGCAGAATGAGCTAGAAGGGAAATACCTACCAAGTGCTTGTCTACCAAATTTCCTTGCTGTGATTTGCTGGGATAACATTGATTCCCAAGGGGAGACTCTTGATGGTAAAAGAACAACACATGCCATGAATGCAATTGTTCTTCAGGCAAAAGCTGGTGTTCAGACCATGGACAAGGTACAAAACCATCTACAGAAGACTCGCCAAAGGAAATGCTCTAAAACAGAAACAAGGACTAGAACTATTTAATTGGCAAGGACAACTGATGCCTCAGAAAATTTAGAAGTAGAGTACAAAAACTTTGCATGGTTAATGTCAAGATTCCCTATTGATGCCAACAAACAAGATTCTGCTTCATCTATTTGTCATTTTGTTCCATTGGACAGCATTCAGTGACTCATGCTCAATGAAGGAAATAGCTTTGGGTCAGAGAGACTGCGTCATGATCTTTGACCAAGCAAAGTATGCTAAATCCATTCAGATTCTATGGCAAAATTAATGTCTTGCAGCTCGCATAGTCCTTTGCATAGGCACATTCTATATTGCCTGCACATTTCTATGTGTCATTGGCAAAAGGTTTGGGGATGCAGGGCTGACCAATATCCTCATTGAGAGTGGAGTTCTAGCTGCTGCCTCTGTGTCTGATGTACTTGAAGGAAGACATTACAACCGTGCTGTTTGGTTGCACAAGGTTAGTTTTTTTTCTGGAAGTACTCAAGCATATGATCAATAAATCTCATTGCAAAACATATGTTAATTAAACAGGAATATAAATCATTACCATGAAAAATGTGAGAGAATGATACAGAAAATTGAATGAAAATGCTTTTACAGGTAATTAACTTAATACATCTTTCATTATGATTGCAGGTTGTCCTTGAAGCAATCTTCACTCTCCTGGCAGGATATTTGTTAATGGCTATCAGAGAGTGACATCCATATTGTATATCTCATAGAAATGTCCAATGATCTCACAAAGCTGAAGGAGTGTTCGGATTCAAGTGGTTTTGATTGTCTTACAAGTCTTCCTCAGTTCAAGGTCTTATTCAACCTCCACCAAAGATATCTCACTGTACCCCAAGGTCCAATCAAAGAATTCTCGATCAGCTACATGAAGATGATCCTGCTTCTTCTGTGCTTCATTTGTGCATCATGAAAAGGTGATTGCGCTTTAAATCTTGCCTGCATAAGTCACATTTTTTCCCTAGGTCTTTGCATGTGACAAGCACCACTATGCAAGATACCTCCAGTGTATTGGGTAGAAATGACTCAACTAGAGGAAAGGCATCCTGATGCATATCGTCAAATGGTTAGGGGAGAATTCACATCACAGAGAGGTCATGGAAAATTCACCAGAATCCCAATTGACCAAACCATTGAGCAGACAGTAAACCAATTTCCAGGAACCTACAGCTGTAAAGAAATAGCTAGTTACAGCACACACGTGGGCATCTGTTCTTGAAGATCTGAGAAGACTGAGTAATTCTTTTACAACCCAAAGAGAACACAAGGAATTCAGACCAGGAAGAATGACAAAGGATGAAGAGGATGTACATTCTGTCCAAGAAAATAATATTATTATTGGCTGGGAAAATAACCCCTTTAACGGCTTTCAGAATTTAAGGAGCCTTGCATCAGGAATGCAGTACTCCCCCATTTATGCAGCTACCAATGGGGAATCTGAAAATTGGCAGCATAAGAGGGGTGACCGTGGTGAGGGGGAGCAGCCTATTGACATGATTTGAGCAAATCCATATTATACAAATAGGCATTTTAGTTAATAAATGGGCTGTATAAAACATAAATGTCAGTATCACAGGCACTGTAGTCAAGTCTGACGACTGGTCTGTTTACCTATTATATATACACTAAAGGTGGGAAGTTGGCCATGTTAGCAGCAGACCCATGATGTCAACACAACCTATTATGCCTCAGGAAACCATTACAATGAAATACAAGGATTTGCAAGGACTCACT
This sequence comes from Lepidonotus clava, assembly GCA_936440205.1. Lineage (NCBI taxonomy): Eukaryota > Metazoa > Annelida > Polychaeta > Phyllodocida > Polynoidae > Lepidonotus > Lepidonotus clava. The sequence continues at coordinate 33,701,879 of OW387144.1, read as the reverse complement.
TACCAGGGAAATCCCAACAAAAATATCATGGGAGGAGCAGTGTGGATGTTCTCTGGGCCTGTTGCCGGCAGTTCACGCACAGTGAAGCCCTTTTCAGGGCACCAGCGGTTCATTCAACCCTAACCAGGGCCTTCAAACCCACCCTAAATGTGATGTCAACAGCTCATTTGCATTGTTTCAACCAATGAAATGTCACTTCCATCCACACTGCCCTGATCAGGGCAGGGACGTAAACACCTCGGCTTTCCTACCTTGTCTGTTATACATAAGGTAAACAGACCAGCGAACCACCTTGACTATGGCACCTGTGATCAGTATTAAGGCCCAATATTTTGAAATTCCTTACCTTAAGCTTTTTCCTGAGTTCAGACGACCTTATAAACGTCACGACCTAGTCAGCTTAAATTTTTTGCTCTAAAAATTTAAGATGAGTGCAATATTCCGAAACACCTATCTATTTTCGCATCTATTTTTCGCATCTAAAGTATAACTATCACCGTTTCAACCATCTCTCATGTAGTAAAATGCAGTATTCTCTTAAAAAAAAAAGATAATTGTGAAAAGCCTTACCAAAAAATGCAGAGTTATGTAAAACCTGACTTCACCAAGTTGTTGATCCCATTGACAACGATGTTGTCACAACAACATCACTATGACAACAATGTTGCCAAATCACCCATGTGCACATCCTCTGACATAAGGCAGAAAATAGTTCCCCCTCCAATCAATGATTACATTAAAACTTATATGACATCCATGAAAGTATGCATTAATTTATACTTTTCATCAGTAGTTAAGTAGAAAAATACAAAGTTCAATATTTTAATGATCTCCTTAAAGAGAGGGGCCAGTGAAATTTCAATATTGTTAAATTGTCATATCATTCCATAGATATAGTGCTTAACTATGATTATGTAACATTATCATAACTTTGAAGTGGTCCCTTATGATAGAAAATCATTTCCCTTTATCAGACCATATATTGAGTCCCCTGTTCCACCTGGCATAGGCTGTCTGTCTGTGACATCACAGAAAAACCGTTATATTTAAATTTCAAAATTATAAATCCCAAATAAAATATATTTTTGATTTTTTTCTTTCATGAATCAATTCATTTGGTACTTTTAAATACATTTAGGCTAAAAAAAAACATTTAGATAAATTAGATATTCTTATTTTCTTAGTTTTATTATTTTTCAACAGTTCTGCTTGTGACGTCACATACAGATAATTGCTCTGTACAGGCAGTGTCAGATGCAGACAGGGAAACTCAGGTTAAAGAAGACAAATGTGAATAAAATAAAAACTAATAGAGATAAAAGCATAAAATTTGGTATGGTTATTCCCTGGATGAAAAGGATCAAGGCAGTATACTAATTTATGGTCGCTGGCCCCTCCCTTTAAATTTTAAGGTACCTCCCAAGCTACCTTAAAGAATTCACCTTAAACTGGATGTAAGGTGCTTCGAAATATCATTAACCTTAAATATTTACAGAAGTTTAAGGTCAGACCTTAAACTCCCTAGCAACCACCTCCCAAACGTGAAAAGTTTAAGGTTAAGGAGTTTCAAAATTTCTTCACTTATAAAGGTCGGATGTGTAGTGCGTTGTTCTCTTGGACAGTCCAACGGCAGGTTGTTAAGATCTATTGAGAAGGCTAACCCTTCTTTTTTTCAATGAATTACATTATATAAGTTCTTGGATGCCTGTGGTCACCATCTTCATGGATCATTAGTTCCAGTGAACTGCCCCTATAAGCATGGACAGAAGGGGTGAGGGAGATGCCGTTCAGGCCTGGATCAGTAGTGGACAGTCAGGATAAAGGACCACCCTTGCTGGTGTGTACATTGACAATAGATGAGGAGGTTATATGCCACTCAGACCTGTGGTCTGGAGTGGACAGTCAAGGGTATAGGACCGCCCATACTAGTGTGTACACATATGGTAAGGTGAGGGGGTATGCTGCCCAGGCCTGAGGTCAGTGGTATGTGCACAATTTCTTCACTAATAGATGCTTTAGGTTTTAATAGATGGTTTTTCACCACCACCAAGTCCTCTCAACCCCTCCCTGCCCCTTCTTTGTTCTGAGTACAACCTATCACCACCAGGTCCTCTCAACACTTCCTTGCCACTCCCCCTTTCTTCTAGGTGTGAACACTCACCTCCAGTTCCTATCAACACCTCCTGGACACCCCTCGTCTGTTCTAAGTGTGATTACTTACCACCAGATCATCTTAACATGCCCTTTTCTTGGCATCTTGGCTAACCAAATCAGAAGGGTGGCCATTGATGAGGGGGCCCCATCAGTGAGGGGGAACCACATATAGAGGAACAACTGTAATAGCAAATGGAGAAATTACCAGAGGTGACAAGGCCCTTCAAAGTTTCATAGACGAACAAATCTATTCTGCCAAAGAAGATTGCTTTGGACCAATCCAACGCTCAAACCTAAAAGCATTTGATGATGCTTTCATACACAGGAAGTCAAAAACTACAGACAAGGAGGTGATCAAGGCAGACAGCACACTCTTTGCATGTCTTCTCATTATTGCTGAGACTTGGGGGTCCTCTCTGCAGCACCTACAAGAAAAGGCTGCTTTGATAATCCATGTACCGAAAAGGGGTCTTCAACTGATATCGTAGCTCCTTTTGTTTTAAGCTGTTCTCATGCCAGCTCCGGCCATTCTTTGTGGAACAAAAGAAAGAATGGGGATGTCCTATGGAGTCGCTTGCAGGGGTCTCAAGCTCAGACGCAGCGTTACAGACCAGACATGGGAGTACTGAGCGAGTCAGGCTTCTTGGGGTCGTGCCTCGCGCAAGAGGGTGGGCTGAATGACAAATCATTGAAGGAGCAAACAGATTCCAGTGATCTTAAGAGGGAGGGCCAGAGGAGGCCAGGCATCATGAGCCTACACATACATTATACTTTATGCAGAATCACTACTGTCCTACTCTGGTTCCTTGCTGGGACCAGAAAGCTGGGGTGTCACCAATAAAAGAAGGGTCATAACATACTGGCTGTCTTCCGAATATCTCGTTCCCCATGCCTGCTTGTATATTCATGCTATCTCCCGCATGTGTCACGTTCTTTGTTCTTGTGCCCAGGGAACCCTTATTTTGTCAGATCACCACTTTAGCCTAAACTACGCTATTCTTCTTCCCTGGTTCTTTGTTCCCTGGATTCTTCTAGTTATTCTTAGTCCTGAGCTGGTTCTGGCTAAGGAAAGGAAGAGGTGTTGACACATTAAGAGTCATAAAGATGCTTCATTGCTTCTTATATTATAAACTTCAATTTCATTGGTTAACGTGGATCTCGTGCTATATATACTGCTTGCTTCTGTTGCCCTCATTCTAATGACTCAACAATTACACATATACCAATAATCAATGCACAAGCAGTCAGTTAACGTCTTTTACTGTATAATTAATGCTTAATTTGATTCTCCAAACTTGTGCCACTAAGATATTCGTAACACTTTACCAAGAAGCCAAAACCAGAATGTTTCAGCACTCATTGCATGCTGCTTGCAATCTCTGATTTCATCTACTACCTTTAACCTAAGGTGATTTGAAAAACACATGTTGAGCATGCAAACTTCCAAGCTGCCATTTGGCGCAGTGCACTAGTCCCACACCCTGAACTACCATCACCAAGGGAAATGGAAGGATCGTGAAGGATAGGGACTTGCAACTTGATTGGAACAGTGATCCACCAGCACCAGTAGCCATCACCATCCTCATATCATGCAAGTGCACAAAGAATTGTGAGACATGGTGCTGCTCTTGCATTAAAAATAGGCTCATTATACTGATGCTTGTGGTTGTAAAGACAACTGCACAGACATTCCTATTTCTGAGACGACATATATTCTGATGAGGAAGACTGAACACTAGTGCTTCAGCAATTATATCATCGTACGAAGGTGCATACGTAATCACTATTATCTTTCCCAGTGAGGAGGTGTTGAGAGGACCTGGTGGTGATAGGTTGTACTCAGAACAAAGGAGGGGCAGGGAGGGGTTGAGAGGACTTGGTGGTGGTTGTTTTTTACAATTTGAAAACCAAGTTGTATACGTTTAATACACATGGCTGACTGATTGACAAGGAATTGTTTGCTTGAACACACAAGTCAGATTCAACACAGGAATAGGATCAGTTGAATTAACCCAATCTACATATTAACCCTTTCAAGATGTCTGTATCACTCAGGTATCACCAGGCCTAGCTGCCTGTATCTCTCAGGCATCACCGGTCTAGATGCCTGATGCCTGGTGTCTTTTGGAGATATTCATTAAGTCAATTGGTGTCCATTTGGCACTATATTAAAATTTTGTGGCGTCTTGAAAGGGTTGATGAAGGCATGATAATTCAAGTTCAGGTGCTTTTATATACTCTCAAATGAACACCTGACCATCAGACTTGAGGGAAAAGGGGAAAACAATTATGAATTATATCTGCATAGAAAGGGAGTTCTCATGTGTGGTTGCTATGCAAATATCAGCTTTATCCCTCTTTATGAATAGAACACATGGGATATTTTCCTTCTTAGCATAACAACTTGATGTTATGCCTTGAAAAATGAACTTACAAGTAAACATAGCACATACAGTTCTAATATTTTGAAACGAGCGGTGGAGGGAAAACTGCCCAAGTCCTGTTTTCAAAGGATTGCTATGGCAACTGGAATATCTTAGTAACTTCACTCTTATATGAAAAATGATGTCTTACATCTACTCTTTATCATTAAAATGAAAATATGCTAATGCAAGTTTGATATCTTCTGTAAAATTCCACCAAAATTGTACCCAAATGGATGCTGATACATATGGTCTTTTCTTGGTTGCTAAGCAGAGTAACAAATGGAACAAATGGAAGCTTTTTCCCAGAGTATCAATGGAATGTTTTCCTCCTTAGCATAGCAACTTGATATTAAATGAACATTATTCAACATACATTCAAACCTCATAATTAGAAATGAATGGTCATTGGAAAAGGTAGACATCATAAGAAAACTGCTGAACTCCGCCATTCATATGGTTGCTATGACAACTGTATTGTCATAGAAACTTCCTCCTTATATGAAAAAATGATCTTGCATAAAGCTTTGATCATTAAAAATGATAAGAAGGTGAAAGTTTAAAATATTTTGTACAGTTGTTGTGTATACAATGTATCAAAATCCATCAGAATTTGCCCCAAAATGGACATGGATGGCCATATCGCTATGATGTCATTTTTGTGGTTGCTATGCAAACTAACAAATGGAACAAATGATATTTTGACTAATAGTATTAATGGAATGTTTTCCTTTTTAGCATAAAAGTTTTATATTATGTCTTCAAAATGTAACGTTTAGTGATATTACATTCAGGTCTCATTTTTAGAAATGAAAGGTCATTAGAAAAGGGGGATATCATCAGAAAATGGCTCAACTCCTGCTTTCATATGGTTGCTATGGCAACTCGAGTGCCTTAGAAACTTCCTTCTTCTGTAAAAAAAATTTATTGTATCAAGTCTTCATCAATAATGATGATAAGCAAGTGCAAGTTTGATATTTATTGTAGAATTGTTATATATATCTCCAAAAATCCACCAAATTTGTCCCAAAATGGACACTGATTGCTAAATTCACATAATGACATTTTCGTGGTTGCTAGGCAGAGTAACAAATGGAACAAATGGAAATTTTTGTCATGGATACAAAATGGGGACTCTTGTGCTTTCAATAAATGTTAGTTTTACCACTCCTATCCTAAATATTGTCATTACTATAACAAAAAGAACATAAGAAAAAGTAGTGAAAATGGTGAAATTTTGAAATGTTTTTGGTTGCCATGGCAACCATGTAACCATGACAACAAAAGTCATTCTCTTTTCACATTCCCACCTCCATGGGCTTTCATTTGAGGTACAACAATGCACAGTTTTGCTCATGTATGAAAAATTATTTTGATATTTCTACTTTTTCACAATGTTACTTAAAATTCTGTGGTTGCTATGCGTTGCCATGGATACCGGCCAAATGTGCGTGTTGCGCAAATGCCAACACGGCAAAATGTAAACTTCAGGTTATGGGCTACAATTTAAAACCACTTTTAGATCCTCCGTCTTTTTGGACGAAAAAAGTCATTTTTTGGATTTGGCTCCTGGACTATGGGCAAGTGGTGGCGATAGTGGTGGTGGCTGTGGCAGTGTCGATGGTTGGCAAATTATGGTATGCCTCCTCATTGTTAAACTAGTGAGGGCAAATATCAGCATTGATGCCCCTTATCCCTTGCTGTCTGCCCGCCCTGTCACCATCATCTCAAAGATCACAGACAGAATTTGTCCCAACTGGTTTTTGCCATGAAAATGACATGCTGTCGGTATGGCGTAAAATATACCCAACACTCACTCACTCACTCCCTTTTGTAATGGTTCTGAATTTTCTTGGGATGCGTCTCAAGTAGTAACTTCCAACCAAAGGCAGAATTTCGTCTGAGATCTGATTTTATTGATAGAAAGAAAAGTTCACTAACAATTCTGTCGAAAACAATCTGATATCTAGATCTGACTTCCCAGATTGGGTAAAGAAGGATAAACACACTTAGTGTTTTCTAAATGGTTAATGTAACAGTGGAGGTGTTTTACAGTAACTCAACTTTGTTGGTTAAGATTCAAAACTAATACGCAAAATAAGGTAACAAAATTATAATGTGTAACAAACCACACATTTTGGTGCTAACATCAAAAAAACACTTCTCATATTTAGAACAATATTAATGAAAGACCTATTTTAGGTGTAAAACCACTCAGTCTTGTCAGGCGGACCCTTCAGGGCGTTTTTTTACGTTAAACTTACCCAACAAACAAGTAAAAGTACTCAAAGTGATTTTCTCCCCAATCTCACCAGAGGGAGTCTGCTGCAATACAGTTTTGCACCAAATTTATAGTAATAAGCAACAATAATACCTTAATAGAAGTACAAACATTTAGATAAACATGGGTGAGAGTTTGGCATCATAAACCTTTGTATTAATGCCACAGAAGTAGTCTATTAACAATCCAACAACTGCCATATGGCACAGCTTAAATGTGAATGGGAATTGTATTTCCAAAAAAAGTGTGAATGGGAATTGCATTCCCCAAAAAAAGTGAGAATGCAAGTCACATTCCTCAGTGCGATGAATTGCATTCACATAAGTGAAAGTGAATGCAAGTCGCATTCTCAAAATGAGTGAATGGGAAATGCACTCACAAAATTAATGTGAAATGTGATTCACATTTTTAAAACTGTGTATTACACTTATGTTAAACAAATAATCCTGTCAAAAGTAATGGCATTTGCTCTATATGTAATGGTCAGATGATTATTTTTACCATGGTTCAATTCAGTAAAAAATAAGAAATTTTGAATTGGGGGATTGGATGGATTTCTAATGTGTACACTCCCCGTGGGGGTCCGGTTAAGAATAGGTCCTCAGTAGCCCCTGCTGATCGTATGAGGCGACGATAGGGGGAACCCTGCACTGACCAAGTGGTTTTTGGGTTCAATTCCCGGTCAGTGCTTGGTTCACTAAGGGATGAATTCGTCCCAACTGGTTTTCGCTGTGAAAATGACCTTACCTGTCAGTACGGCGTAAAACACCCAACACTCACTCACTCACTCTAATGTGTACAAAGTAGGGATCTTTATTATAACAATGCAATATACATCAGGAAAAAGGGATTGAAGGTGCTGACTGAAGTTTATACAGTTAGTTTTATACATCCCTGGGCAGGTAACAAATTCTGATGCAGCAATCTTACTCAGAATATGCCAGGGTATAGATAGTGTAGGTTAAAGCCAGAATATGAAAGAGGGCAATAATAATTTAAATGTATACATAGGAGCATGCTTCATGGATGATAGTCGCAAGCAGCATCTCCAAAACATATATGTGACCCGTTTTGGCGAAATGAGTCGGATGTCGCAGAAAGTCGAACTGAGATATGGGGCTCTGAAGTCGCATTTCGCATTTTTTATCGAAAATGGGTTTTTTCTTTTATTCATATCTCCTATATCAGAAGTCTTCCCAAAAAAAATTTTAGGTCCCAAAGCCATCTCTTAGTCCCTCTAAATAGGCCCCAAAGACGCGCAACGCCTCAGTGATCTGAAACAAAAGACCCTCGATTCACGCCATTTTCCCCTAACTTCGCGGCTTGCCTGTCGGTCTGGATCTCATCCCAGCCCCATGTTCCGGGTACCTGCTGAAAGGGCGCGAAGTGAACTGGCCAATGACAGCCTCGGATTTTGAATTCGCGCCGGCAAGGACCAATCAGAACGTGTTTCCCCGATCGTCGTCACGTAAACAATCGTCGTCAAGGAGGTCACGTGTGCGGAATGCGGCGCGCTGATTGGCTGAGAGGCCTCGCGTGCCTTCCGGTTTCAGTTGTTGTGGAAATTTAAAGGGACGCATGGCGAGCAGGACGGACGTGCGACATCACTTCTCCGACGGATTTAGCTGTTTTAATCCTGGATCACTGCTGGATTTTGATGTGGATTACCTCCCAACATCGTCGGGAAGGACATGGATCGCGAGGAGGCTGTCGCGGATGCCCTGAATACGATAAATCGGGCAAATTTACGTGGTATAGCCGAGCCACAGCAATGGCGGACTTTGGTCGACGAGTACTTTCTCTTCGCCGACGGGGAGGAGGGGCAAGACGATCCCCCCGAGGAAGAAGAAGATGTTCAGGAGGATCTAGGGGAACCGGAGGATGCTGAGGACGATGAGGATGAGCCACTAGTCATCCCTAACCCCACGGACGACCTTCTACAGGCGGAGTGGGACGACTGCGAACGCTTCATGTGAGTTTTTGAAAAACTTTATAATGGCCGACATGCGGTCGGCTGCCCTATCTCTGAAACAAGTACGCAAAGTGCCTAAATCCCTTTCAATGTTGATGAAACTGCCTACGATTGTGCCCTAGTATGTATTCTAACTGCCTAACTAGTTTTTATCAAGTTTCAAAGTTGATTTCATGCCATAAACAGGGATGATCCGTCGGGGTTGTCCGGTGACCTACTTAATGGCGTCAGCTGATCCGGCCGGCCTGTAACGGTTATCAATCATGTCTCATGCCATTGTGGCCCTCAGGAAGGTGAACTAAGTCTAATATCATGTATGTTGTTGTCTTTAGATGTTCCTGCAAGCACTACAAAGACAAGGAGTGCAGTAAACAGTTCACGACGTCGGAGCTGGTCGCGCGTCGGCAGGAGGTCTTTCAGCTGTCCTCAGGTAAGTTTTTCATGAGATACATGTTATGCAAACCTGTCGCCACGACCATGTAGCTATGTCGTTCTTGCTCAAAACTATCCCATAATCCATGACAACGTCTTGAAGTATAACAGACAACTATTAACACTCAACCAGACCGTTTTTAAGTTAGTATTTAGGGTGTGTTAACCTAGTTCATGGGTCAATCCAGAAACCTCATTCCTTGAGTCACATGCATATCATGTACAGATTGTTATTATCCTAATCTACTTTGTTTTCTAGGCGAGAAGGACATGTTGCTACTGGGCATCGTCAGTACCTGCACAGACAATAGCAGCAGGCTGTCCACCTGGAAGAAGGGGATTAAGGGGAGAGGGGAGAGGCAGCACCAAAGAAGCCACTACCTCGTCGGTTCTCGGCCAGTCTGCAGGGACACTTTGAAGTTCATGTACGCGTGAGTAGCTTTGATATTCAACTTCTTTGCTAAACTAAGGTCTACCTAGATATCCCTACTATTAATGTACTACTTGAGGTAAATTACAAGATGAACTGTAATGTATCATAACAGAATCTGATCATGGCACTTACCTTCACAAATCGTCCATATTAATATTACAATACTTACCTGTATTTGTTGCCTGTGTCCAATGATTATTGGCCTAATGTAACTCTTACCTTGTGACCTTTCCAGCATCAGCCAGAACAAGCTGACGTCCATCATCAAGTGGTACAAGTGCTACGGGGTGGTGACCAGGCAAAAGAAGTCTGGCGGGCGACAGGCGACTGCAAGGATCCTCCAACTGGAGGACATCAGGCGGGTCGTGGACTTCATCAACTCCTATGCCGAGACCAACGCCCTCGTCCTGCCTGGTCGTGTGTCTTCCCACAAACGGGATGACATCCTCCTCCTCCCCTCCTCTTCCACAAAGGCCGACATCTACAGGTTGTACAGCAACGCCATGGAGGAGGCTAACTTCAGGTGTGTGGCTGACTCAACCTTTAGAAACCTGTGGCTCCAACTCCTCCCTCGCATAGTGTGTTCCCGCCCTATGACTGACCTCTGCTGGGAATGCCAGCGCAACAACAGGGATATCTCTGCCTCTAGTAACTTACCTGACATTGTGAAACAGGCCAAGCTGAAAAAGCAACAACTTCACCTCGAGGTGGTGGCTCGGGAGAGGGCCTTTTATCAGGACATGGTCAAGGCTGCCAAGGCTGCCTACAAGGATGCAGAGTCCCCTCCCCTTGGCCCCCACCCCCCTTGTTCTTCTGACACGAAGGTCCACATCAGTTTTGATTATGCCCAGCAGGTCCACCTTCCCTCCTTTCCTATGCAGCCTGGCCCATTGTATTTCCTTGTCCCCCGCAAGGTCGGCATTTTCGGTGTCTGTGCCGAGGCCATCCCCCAACAGGTGAACTATTTGATCGACGAAAGCCATTGCGGTAGTAAGGGGTCAAATGCTGTTATTTCATACCTGCACCACTATTTTGAAAAGTATTCCCTGGGGGAGAAGGCGGTGGACATGCACTGTGACAACTGTAGTGGTCAGAACAAGAACAAGTTTGTGCTAGCGTATCTTCTCTGGCGGGTCCTGACTGGCCGGCACCAGTCCATTTCCTTAAACTTTTTGATCACAGGGCACACCAAGTTTGCCCCGGACTGGTGCTTTGGTTTGCTTAAACAAAGGTTTCGTCGTGAGCCTGTCTCGAGCCTCTCGGAGATGGAGGCGACTGTGGTGAAGAGTACCCAAGAACGTGTCAACATTGCCCAACTTGTGGGGGACGAGAATGGGAAGGTGTTTGTCGAGTCATATGACTGGCAATCTTTTTTGACCCCTTTCATCAAGCCACTCAAGGGCATTAAGCAGTATCATCACTTTGTATTCTCTGACCAGAACAAGGGCCACGTCACCTTCCGGCAGTATGCCGACTCGGCCCCCGAGACCTTCAAGATGCTGACTATCGCCCCTGAAGCTGTCCCCCAGGAAGGCCCTCAGCCCACCGAATCCCCTGGCCTCCCGGCCAAAAGACAGTGGTATCTCTTCAAGAACATTCGGGATTTTTGTACTGAGGACACGAAGGACATCATGTGCCCTAAGCCCTCTGTACCAGAACCAGCACCCGGTCCAGGCCCCCGTGCCGTACCTCCGCCGGAACCAGATGCGGAATCAGAGCCAGAGGCTGGCGAGGGGGATGGGCCAGGCAGGGGCAGGGGCAGGGGCAGGGGCAGAGGCAGAGGCAGAGGTAGAGGCAGAGGCAGAGGCAGAGGCAGGGGCAGGGGCAGAGGCAGAGGCAGAGGACAGACTCCAGACACATCATCAGGATCGGAGGGGGAGGAGGAGGAGTTGGTCAGACAGCTGGAGAGGGAATCAAAATCTTCATCTGACTCAGAGGAGGAAGGCCCCCCACCCCCCCCTAGGGGCAGGGGCCGTCCTAGTAAACGTGCTAAACGTGGTCGTGGCAGGCCCAGGACCACCTGAGAACTATTAAGAATCCGTTTTGAACATTGTTAACTTATTTTTAGTTGTTAAGACTTTTTCTGATTTTAAGATTTTTACCTCGGTGGCTTTTCACTATTTTAACGACCAAAGACAATCATGAACATTCCAAGAACTTTTATAGACACATTATGGATACCCAGGGTACTTAGGGTCATCACAGAGTCGTTTTTAAGAAGCCAAGATGAGGTATTGTGATCCTTTATGCTTGCCGTTCTAGGTTAAGTTGTTGTTTCAGATCCGGATTTTTGTCACTTTTTGCAGCGCCGGCATGAATAAAAGTTTTGTATATAAACGCATGAATTACTGGTATTTGTTAGCTAGAATAGTGTAGTATGACTATGTAAAGTTTCAGGACCAAGGATTGATTACAAGTGTATGTTGCTAGGGCTTTATCGGAGGACCGCGGTAGCGCGCGGTAAGAAAAACTTTGAACTCATTTATCTCAGTTTCTTATACCCGCATAGGCGCGGTTCTTTTTATTTTCGTCGCAACTTATCTCAGGCCCTAGATATCGGATCTAGACATGCTATACCTCGTTTTAAAGCTAAGAATTAGTATTTTCTGATGGTATACCTAACTAAAAATCTTCCCCGTGCGACATCCGACTCACTTCGCCAAAACGGGTCACATATCTTTAATTTACCAATCAATATAGTAGCTGATTTACCTTTTGTGATATGTTTGTTGAGATGAGCCATATCATCGTGTGAAGCTAAGATCAACTAGTTTTTCTGGGTGGCCAAGAAGAAAGGTGAACAGGTGAACTTGCCTTTGTTTAATCTATCTACTGATGCGTCTGGTGTTCCCTCACATACATTTCCCAACAGTTGGTCATCAATATTTAGACAACTATCTCCAAATTGTTGCTTCTGCTCTTCAATTATTGCATTAAATGGGATAGCAAGCACAGCTGCAGAACATTGTTCTGTAAATCAAAGAATGATTTTAAACTATACTTCATATATGGGATTAATTAATATTCTTATGGTAATGAATGTAATCAGTTGTTGTTTGGTAAAAGAATTGATGATTGCAAAGTCACATTAACACTGCAGGAGCCTCCTGGGGAGAATGTCTCCCCAGTAGCCCCTTGCTTTTCATAGAAGGCGTCAAATGGGGAGACCAGACTCAGTATCTCAATTGGTAGAGTGCCCGCTTCAAGTCTGGGAGGTCCTGGGATTTATCCCTGACCGAGTCACACCATAGACTTTAACAATGGGAGTGGTCATTGCTTGCCTGGCACTTGGTATAAAGTAAGAACCACAAAAAGATGACTGGTTAGTACAGTGCCAGTATAACAGGCTAGAAAGCTTTACCTTGTGCAGTCTGGGGGCCATACCACAAAAAGTTACGAACATCTAATATTTTTATTTTGTTGCACAAAGAAGATACATACAGAAAATCCATTCTGCGCACTGTGCGTAGCAATGCAAATGTGTGCGTAAGTCCATATTAGCTGCGACAGGTAATGTAGTGTTTGTATCTATTTTTTATTGTTCAAATACTATCTAAAATTGGTTGAGAACGAACAGAGCTATTAAAGAAAAACTGAAAAATATCTAAAATCCAATCTTTTGTCCGTTTTGCGCGTAACTACAAGTTTTCTGTGTTCTTTTGACATTACGAACACTTTTCCTTACTAACAGTATTTACGCATACATCCAAAGAACAATTGTTCATTTGTGCACACTTTTGGTGGAATAGCCCCCTGGTAAAAGAACCCTCTGGTAAAAGAACCCAAAAGGGTTGGCCGGACATTAAACTTACCCAACAAACAAACAAATCTATAGCAGCATTTATTTAAAAAAACAAAATGTGCATTGACCCCTTAGGGGTTCTGGGAAAGAATAGGCCCCCAGTAGCTCCTCCTGATTGTACAAGGCGACCAAACGGGGGACCCAACACTGACCAAGTGGTTCTTTGGGTTCAATTCCCGGTTGGTGCTGGGTTTACTGAGGGATGAGGTACAACAAAAATGATTTCAAGGTTTTGATTCCCTGCTGTTTGCCTGCCCTGTCCCTGTTTTCTTGTAGATCCGATCACCAAAGACAGAAATCTTCCCAACTTGATTTTGTCGTGAAAATGACCCTGGCTGACAGTATGACATAAAACGTCCATCACTGTGTTTGTCTTGAATATTGACTTTTCATATGACAGGTTGAAAACTAAGGCTACTGCAAAGTACAGCTCGAGCACACAAGTGAGTTCACCTGCTGTTTGCCCGCCCTATCACCTTCATGTCATAGGTACGATCACCAAAGACAGTTTGTCCCAATTTGTTTTTGCCGTGATCAGCATAATATAAAACAGTATGGTCTATATACAAAGATTTACTGATTCAAAGTGCACTCTATGTCACTGATATAATTATAAAATGAAGAACAATGGCCCACAGACTCTACCTTGCGGAACACCGCAGGATATAGGTAGGTTGGTAGATATTGAATTATTAGCCTCAGTACATTGCAAGCGACCATTGAGATGGTGCTTAATCCAAATCAATAAAGGACCTGTAATTCCATAGTATTTTAGTTTTTGTAAAATGTACATAACAATCTTTTTGATAAAATGTACGTAATAATCATATTTTGTCTTAACATGTTAAACTAAATAAATAGAATTTGCTATACATCAAGATCTGCAAAACCTATTTCTCATTGATATTCTAGAAAGCACAGTGTTGCATTGTATGAGGCAATGATAGGGGGGACCAAGCATTGACCAAGTGGTTTTTTGGTTTCAATTCCCGGTTGGTGCTGGGATTCACTAAGGGATGAGGTACAGCAAAAATGATTTCCAGGTTTTGATCCCCTGCTGTTTGCTCACCCTGTCACTTTGGGTTCAATTCCTGGTTAGTGCTTGGTTCACTAAGGGATGAGGTACAGCAAAAATGATTTTCGCTGTGAAAATGAAACACTCACTCACTCACTCCTCCCTCAACATCCGGGGTCTTTGATACTCTGTCAAGCTGCATGTGTGGTATAACAGGACAAGGTCAATGGCGTTTTGCTCCATAAGGAAGTTCTTCATCTCTTCCTTCCCTTAGGTTTTCTTTGACATGTCCACTAGGAGCATTGAGAAAGGGGATTGGAATATTTCCTCTTGGGAGTGGCAAAGCGTAAATAGGTTTAGGACAAGCATCATAATGGTATTGTTGTCAAATACAGCATCAGACTCAAAAGTGACTGCACCAGTGTTATAAATGGCCATAATGCCATAAATTGGGTTCATATAGTTGGGAAAAGAACTCCATAAATGTACTTTGTGAATGTGGTACATATCTTAATTCAATTTAAAACTTTATATTATTGTTTGATCATTAATTGTATACCCCGTGGGGGTTTTGGGGAAGAATAGGCCCCCAGTAGACCCTGCTGATCGTATAAGGTGACAATAGGGGGGGACCCAGCATTGACCAAGTGGTTCTTTGGGTTCAATTCCCAGTTGGTGTCTGGTTTCACTAAGGGATTGCTAGGTTTTGATCCCTTGCTGTTGCCCCGCCCTGTCACCCCTATCTCATAGATATGATCACGAAAGACTGGCCAAGTCAAAATTTGTGGCTGAAAAGTCAGAATTCGTCCTGACTTGTTTTTGTCGAGAAAATGACCCTGGCTGTCAGTACAGCATAAAACATCCAGCACTCACTCACTCACTCTTGTGTTTTGTGAACCAGTCTTTAAATATGTGTTAATTTTTTCCTTTGAAAATTGGGACATGAGCTAAGTGAGGTTTCTGCAGGCATGACCTGGCTGAATATGGAGGGGACATACCCTTTGCAAGTCTTCCCTAATCTGGTTCTCACCCTTGTGAATGTCCTTTGATTCTGGGATTTGGCCTGCAGAACCACATTTGCATTAGCATCGTGGTTTGAGGGAATTATGTGAAGGCCTGGGAGTGCAGGTGATTTGGCAAAGATGTTGTCAACAGTTTTGTTTGAGACCATATGTTTTATATGCTGCTTGTTTTGTTTGACAATCCACTCCATCTGTAGATCAGCAGGAATGTTGGAGTTTGACCGACCTATTTCTCTAAACCTATTTCTCATTGATATTCTAGAAAGCACAGTGTTGCATTGTATGAAGCAATGATAGGGGGGACCAAGCACTGACCAAGTGGTTCTTTGGTTTCAATTCCCGGTTGGTGCTGGGATTCACTAAGGGATGAGGTACAGCAAAAATGATTTCCAGGTTTTGATCCCCTGCTGTTTGCTCACCCTGTCACCTTCATCTCATAGATACAATTACCAAAGTCCGACTTCATCCCAACCTATTTTTGCAGTGAATATGACCTTAGTTGTCACGACGGCGTAAAGCATCCATTACTCACTCACTTGTTAAAAAAGCAAACAAAATTACATTGTCACAATGTTGTGTATTTATTATGACCACCTTGCTGTTTATTGTTGTAACTACCTGCAAACTTTGCTGTCTGTAAACATGCGTGGGCATCACAACATGAAGGCCTGAGATGAGGTTTGACTGGAAACAGTGTTTTCCAGGATCGCCATTTGAAGGAGAAGGGGCTGGAGGCAACTGGAGGAAATCCCCAGTCAAGATGACCTAAGAAGAGAATGTAAAGTGTCAGAGACAGTACAAGTAACCATTACTCACTCACTCCTTAGTTGACGAAATGGTGTCAAGCATCCATTACTCACTCATATATTAACCATGGCACATTTCTGATTTTCTTTTTTTTTAAAATTTCCATATTAACCTCAGGCCAGTCAGGGTCCTCAGTCTGGGTGGCAGCCTGGGCCAGAGGCCTGCGAGGAATTCCAGGGCGTCCAGGCTGGAACAAAACAAGATATAATAATTCTAAAATTCTTACTTTTTATTGAAAATTTCTTTTTTTGACAATGTCACCCATCCTTAGTTGAAGGCACTCATGTTTGGCCCTCCAACCAAAGTGCATGACTAGGAGAAACCACATGGCCCAAACCCCCACTTGACCACAATTTCTCCTCTTCCTCTGTCAAACTCTCTTTTCTGTTGGGGTGGTTGCCCTCACCGGAGGCTTTCAGCAGCTTCCTCTTGGCCTCGACGACTTCCTGGCTCATTTTGAACTCATGTGACTCCATGATGGACCAGGCATAGCCCTTTTCCCTCAGGTAGTGGTCAATAGAGCCATGGATGGAGCTGATAGTGTCCGGCTCATAGTCAGTATTGTCAGCCTTCTTTAAATCCCTGATAAACACACAAAGGTGGGGACACAGTTCAGAGGGATGGAGTAGTGCAAAGGTCCTGGTAAGGCCATGGGACTCAAGGTAATCGCTCAGTCTTTTGACATCCCTGTTGGTTTTTCTCAGGGTTGATTGGGACTTCTGGGCATTGATGAACTCATAGGTTTCTTCCCTAATGATATCCAGGCAATTTGCAGGGGTTTGGAGGGTCATCACGCCCGAGTTTTCGGACGTTTCAGACGTTTTTTGGGCGTGACGCCCGAATTTTTGGACCTTCCTGCTGCAAAACTGCCATTTTCCACCTGTAAAAGAGTCCCATTGGCATCCATAACATAACTGACCTCTTTAGGATGATCTGAGGGGGTCAAATCCTGCAATTGATAGGTTAATTGCCCTAATAAGTCATCAGGATTATCTTCAGACGTCCAAATAACCTCCATTATCGTCTGCTTGTGGGTAAAAAGGTCCGGCGTAGTGATACGATCGGCTCATCACGCCCGACGTCACGCTACTCGGGCCGAACGAGTGCAATTTTTTTTTTGCAAAATGTGTGGTTATTTCGCTTTTCTTTGGGTAATAAAATATTGCTTGACTAGGGGGGACCCAGTACTGACCAAGTGGTTCTTTGGGTTCAATTCCTGGTTGGTGATGTCGTTCACTAAGGGATGAGGTTCAGCAAAAATGATTTCCAGGTTTTGACCCCCTGCTGTTTGCCTGCCCTGTAACCTTCATCTCATAGATACGATCACCAAAGACAGAATTCGTCCCAACTGGTTTTTGCCGTGAAAATGACCCTGGCTATTGGTATGGTGTAAAACACCCAACACTCACTATGAACCAACAGGAATACAACTGGATAGCCCCTATTTTAATAGGGGACAGGCCCATCAACTGCTTGATTTAATATAGTTATCAACAAACACTTTTGTTAATTCTTAAATTTAGTATAGGTCTGTATGTTGCGCAGTTCAACCAGTAAATCTTTTCATGCGACTGCACCCCTATAATCAATATGTAGTTGTAATATACTTTTGATAAAATTTGCTACAATAACAATGGGTCCATGACACATGCATCCCTCAGTAAGGAGCTTAGAAACAATCATTGAAATTTTCAGAAGTTTATCTTTATTGATGACTAACATACCCTTGTTCACTCTAATTGAAAATTCATATTTTCAGTTTCATTCTTGCCTATGGTAGTGAATATATAGCCGATTCAAGTATTACTCACTCAGTCACTCCAGGTATCCTCTTGTCTGTTCTCCCGAACCCCTTCAATTTGCAACTTAGATTTGGTTTCGTACTGCCTTATCTTGGATTGGACAATGGTTTCCAATGTGCTTGGATCAGGGCTTTCAACAGCCATTTTGAGAATATTTAGTGGGTTTTTTTTCTTTCCTCCTGCTTGTTCCCAGGTTGCTCAGTGTCTGTGACGTCACGAGCTAAGCTGGTTGCTGATTGGTTGTCCAAGTCAATCAGTATTTTTGTTATGATCCTGAGTTTTCATGCAGTTTCTTTTAGTTTATTCTGGTTTGTGGTGTATATGTCTGTTATTTTTATTCTGGTGTCATTTTGGTATTTTTTCACATACATCTAAGATGTGACTTTGTGTTTCCTCATATTGGCCACACCCCCTACATATTTGGTTTGTATATTTGTTTTTGTAGTTGCCCTTTGCCGTCATCATTCTGTTTCTTGCCATGAAGATTTTTTTTACATCCTCTTGTGGTAGGTGGGTGAAGTAATTGGTGGAGTTTGGTGTTTTTATAGTGTGTAAGATAGTTGATTTTTGCTTCCTTCAGTTTCATGTGTTGTTATCCCATGGGGGTCTGGGTAAGAATAGGCCCCCAGTAGCCCCTGCTGATGGCTATCTCTCAATATAGGTTGCGTGCGACATATTTAGTTTTCAATTTTATTTTATGCAGTAAAATATGGACTTTTCAAACAGGATAAGGAAAATATGGAATCAGGATTCAATAAACGAAACAACACAATTTGTTTGAAATCAATAATAAATTTATTATTACTTACTATTACTATGAATATTTGATTAATTACCAATGAATTTCCTTCATTTCGTACTAACTCAAAAATAAGAAGGACACATCCAAAATAACGTATTTATTATCTACTATTACTAAACATTTTACTCCTATTTTAAATCCATTTATATCCAATTATTTTTAAACCGAAACATCACATGAAATCAAAAACAAATAAAGATACATTTAGTTTCAGGCCATATATCCAATTTTAAGTGATAAATTTATCACAACACAAGAAATCCTCTTAGTTTCAGAGAATATTTCCACATTTAAGTGAATATTTCATCACAACAAAAATAATCCTCTTATATTTATAAACTATATACACATTAAAGTGAACATTTCATTACAACATCAATAATCCAATCAAATTCACTTTTTGGATTTCTTTGCTTTTTTACAAATAACCGTTCAATTTCATCATACGAGTCTGATGATACAGATTCTGCAGATTCACTTGTATTGTAAGATACAAAATTGTCTTTGGCATATGGATTTTTGAGTTTATCCTCTTTGGCAACTCCGTAACTGACACTCCGTTGCCTTTCAGGCAATTTCTTAATCAGTTCAAATCCTTGTGGACAACAACCCAACATCTCTCCCTCTTTCCTCTTAGGTCTAGGCACGGTTTTTCCCTTTGAAGTTGATTCTCCAACTGCAGATTGTGGTAGTCTCTCTTTTGTTCCTTAAAAAACCCAATAATATTTAATAAGTAATAACAATAACAAATGATGTTAATTCTAAAACCTTAATTCTATATCAAAAATAATAAAAATGATATATATATACCTTTTGGAACCACAAAGTCATCTAAGTCATCAACAATCCATCCTTCCTCGGCAACGCCTGGTGGATGTCTAGTTGTCTGAATGAGTTCTATCAAGTTTTAAACAAACTAAAAGAAATAAAAATAAAATACAAGAAATTCAATATAATTGAAATAGAACAAATTATTAATATATGCGAAAAACCAAGACAAAAAAATATAAAAAACCAGTGGCGCCTTCTGTTGTGAAGAAAAAATATACAAAGCACTACCAAAGCCATCTACTGATTATCAATAACTCTAGTGTTGTTCACCGGAATTACACGAACAAACAATTTCATTTTGTAAGTCACAAAATGAAGGATTACGTACATAATATAGCTGAAAGTAAGTTGCATTATTGTTATTCATCATCTAACAACCTTATATTACCGTGAGAGGTCCATTAATTTATTCAAGTAAGTCAAAATACATATAAAAATGCCATGTCCGACTCAACAAGCAATTCAGACCATGATCCAGCCACATGTATATCAGAACACAATAGTTCAGTTGAGGAAAAATCTTCTGGAAATGATATCACAAAACATGATGATAAGGACAAATCCACCTCAAATAAAGATACTTCTGATGCATCTGAGGATTCATCAACTGATTCAGAAAGTGAACTAGACTCATCAGAATCTGAAAAAGCAAGAAAAAGTAGCCCCTGCTGATCATAAGAGGCGACGATAGGGGGGACCCTGCACTGACCAAGTGGTTTTTGGGTTCAATTCCCGGTCAGTGCTTGGTTCACTAAGGGATGAGGTACAGCAAAAATGATCGCTGGGTTTTGATCCCCTGCTGTTTGCCCGCCCTGTCACCTCATCTCATAGATTTGATCACCAAAGACAGAATTCGTCCCAACTGGTTTTCACCGTGAAAATGACCCTGGCTGTCGGTACGGCGTAAAACACCCAACACTCACTCACTCACTCACTCACTCTTCTTCCCAAACATACTTTCATCCACCTCAATGGTTCCACTAAACTTCACGTTCCTCATGTCACGGTGGAACCATTGAATGAACAGGTCCCTCACGAAAGAGGCCCCATCGACCGCAGTGTTCTTGTAAGAAAGTGTGCTAATCCGAGCGCAACTGGACAAACTGAAGCCCATGACATAACTCACGAAAAAGTCACCTGTCCCAACTGGTTTTTGCCGTGAAAATGACCCTGGCTGTCGGTACGGCGTAAAACACCCAACACTCACTTACTCACTCTTCTTCCCAAACATACTTTCATCCACCTCAAAAGTCACCTGTCCCAACTGGTTTTCGCCGTGAAAATGACCCTGGCTGTCGGTACGGCGTAAAACACCAAACACTCAGTCACTCACTCAAAGACAGAATTCGTCCCAACTTATTTTCTATTGTGGACAATTTTCTCAATCATTTTCCTAGGCAATGGAAGCAAATATATTGGCCTATAATTATTACAACTTTTTTGATTATTTTTTTATTGCCATCACTAAATGAAGGAGTCATTGTTGCTTGTTTCCAACATCTAGGAAATGTACTGGCAGAAAATAAGAGGTTAAATAAAAAAGTTAGTCGCACCGCAGAATGCTATCATTATTGTACTGCACTTGCTGGAAATATAGAGTTCTCAATATTAGTGCTTTTAACTTGGCAAGTGTTACCAAAAACGAACTGGAGAAAAATATGCAATAATTTTATCCGGCAAATAATTATGTTATGTATATTTCTAAGGCTTTCTGCCACACAAACTATTAAATATCCAGCATGTTGTTAGGATTTATGACTATCTTATTATCAATAAGTACTTCGATTTTGCTGTCACTTTACTCTAATTTTGTAACTTCAATATTTAATACATATTTCAGTGGATATATGTTCATTGTATTACCTTATCCGGACCACACCACATTGGGAATAGTGGCTTAGGTTCATCCAACAAGTGCTCACCCTTCAGGGGATAGTACAGTCGAACCAGCCTGAAGATCTGTTGGTCCTTAGGCATCCAGTTCCTCCACAGAACCTCTGCCAGATGACCCTCGAAGTTCTCATGACTGGTTCCATTCATTCGTTTGAAGTGGCGCTGTAAAACAAAAAGTTAAAATAAAAATCACAAAAATATGCATTAATTTTATCCGACATATATATTTTCTTGTAAATTTATTTTTTAGCCTTGCTGCCGCCCAAACTATTAATTTTTATATTTTGCATTTTAAAATATTTGATATTGTAATCCTTCTATATTATCAATTACTGGCAATTTTACTCACCTTGGCATGTTTCCACGCCCCTTCGATGCGGTTAGTGTTTACGTTGACAATATCACCAGTCTCTTCATTCCAGTACAATGCCTTGAATGCGTACTTGTGCTGGACCACAAAATGCTTGAAGCCCAGCTTTGTCAGACCATTGTACCCCTTCCATGCATCAGTGTAGATGGTTGAACACTTTTTTACGTGTTTGGAGATCAACGGGCCCAGCGTTTCAGTGCTGCCGTTATCGACGGGGAACAAGGAGCCAGCCCGTGTCACGCTCAACCAGCCCGACAATCCACACCTTCACTCCAACCTTCGGATTGCCCCGGTGGTACTTAACCCTCGTCTATCTCCACAGTACCCTCCAGCTTGCTCTCCATCAAGGAATCTGCGACCAATTGCATAAGAACATCCCTGATATATTGTGCAACAGCCATATTTCTGTATGCCAGGCTACTAACCTTGGCGCATTGGGCAAGGCTAGACCCTTCCAGATAAGTCATGATAAAATTCATGACGTCCTGGGCATACTTTTGACTTCCCGAGAAGAACTACCATTTACAGACTGTCACCTCGTGGTTACTGTTCTTTCTTCAACGCCATTGAAGGTCGTCGATGGTACGTTTGCGCACCATCAGGTCACAGGGCACATGGCAATGAGGACAGGTCATTGCCGGTGCAAGCAATTGCTGGGCCATCAACCAACATATATGCCAGATATATACTATGTTTCATATCTGGATATAAAATATTTCAGAGGCTGTACCTGTTTATGCTGCCACCTGGTGTTTAATGGTGGTTACCCACTGGGTGATCCCAGGTCCCCCTACTGACAAATGTAGGACCCTGGGCAGCCATGGTCATATACACATACGGTTGGCTCGACCATGAGGAGTGAAAACCTATTGTAGGGATTCACTAGGTCATGCATGGTTATGTCGGAAGGGTCGAAGGTTCTGAAAACTCCTGTCTTCCTTGTTGCCCAAGGGGAGTTCTCATTAACTTTACAGGGGCCTAGGCGAGCCATGTTTTCACAGTGTAAAGTGTGGGACAACCAACAGACCTACTCACTGGGCCAAATCTCTTTTCTGCCTTATAACACAGGATTTTTGTGTTATAAGGCAGACACCAACCACAACTGATTCACCACGCTTTGTTATTTTGGGCAACCGTGGACCTCAAACAAAATAATAACTTTCAGCAAAAGATTTCAGGTTTTGAAACCTTGACTTTTTCACTAACTTTTGCAAACTTCTGCAAATATGCGGGCTGAGGCCAATCGTGGACCTTGGGAACCTTTTTTAAACTTTGTCTCTGACAGGCCAACCGAGGGCTATAGATGCAACTGACTTATGCTTTGACTGGAAGCCAACCGGACAAATGTGCTATCTATGACAGCTTGGCATGTCGAAATGTGATTTGTCCTCAGAAACCACAGCCTTTTATAGTCCTCAATGGACCATGTGACCATGCAGCCCACGTGATATACCACCACTTAAGTTTTGGTGTGTAGTAATACTTCCTAAGTGTTGTAAGTAATAACACAGACTCAGGTTCTTTTGCAGAATAGATGTTGACAGTCCCAGCTCCAGCCTCCAAGAGAGAGGCTGGGTGTGTGATTAGCCTTTTTATTATCTCCCTCCTTTGTCCTGATTGGTCAGAACAAAGGAGGCTCCATATGGGGGCTAGAGCCCCTATTGGTCAGAACAAAGGAGGCCCCACAGAGGGTTACAGGATTATTATTTTACTCAGCCTAGCCTCAAAGCAGGAGTGCTATATGGCTAATATATAATATATATTTTACATATGGAGCATAAAAGGCTATTGTTTGATAAAATATATAATAATGGTGAAGTGGTGTATAATTAGAACTTAGATATGTTTAATTGAAGATTGATAATAATTTAGAATGTTTATATCATTAATAATTATGTATAGATTTATGAAATATAATTTAGAAATAAAAGCCATTGTTTCTATGGTTTGTTTCATAGAGTCAAACTCTGATTTCTTGTCTTTCGTGGCACCATCAATGTAATTCCTGTCTTCTTCAATTGAGACATCCATTTTGTACGCTTCATGCACATCGCTTGGTTCTTTTGTCTGCAGGGCAGATTCGATTCTTTCAGCAAGTCCATTATGGAACATTTGTAGTTGTTTGTCATCGTCCCAATTCTGGGCAGTCGAGATGGTCATCAAGTCCTAGTAGAACTCTGTGACAGTTTTATGTCCTTGCTTTGGTCTGAAAGTGAAAGCTTTTAATGACTCACGTTTGAAGCATGTTCGCATGGCAGTGATCACGGCATCAAAGTCCTTGGCCATGGTGTTGTCAACTTTTCCATCATACCATTCAACTGCCTGTCCATCTAAGTATGAACGCAGCTACTTAGCACGTGCTCCATCTTCTGTTTCACAAGTTTGGTCAATGTATGTTGTGTATTGTTTGACAAACCTACCTATTGACATAAGCTTGGTTTGTATTGAGAATGATGTTGGTTGCTTCATGTTGGTTCTTGAATTTTTGCAGCGTTTATTACGGGCAGTCTCTGCATCATTTTTGTCCATTTGGGCAAGGAGAGCATCCAACATTTCTCTGTTACCTTCTTTCTGCCCTGTCATAAGAGCTCTTTGGTTTTCATAGTTTTCCCGAGATTACTGCGCTGCTGCTTCTTGGCTCCTTCTATTGGTTGCATCAATGATGGAGGTAAGTTCTTCGACAGTAGGCATCGTTGTTGTATGGTGTTGACTTGCTGGTAACGGATTAATGTAAGTTGAGTCAGATGAGTTGGTTGAGGGGCTAGGTTGAGTTGAAGTTAAATTTTTCTTTGTAGCGTTTTTTCTGAGAGGTACCCGGGTTCTCCACCAATGAAGTACGTTTTGGTGTGTAGTGGTACTTCCTAAGTGTTGTAAGTAATAACACAGACTCAGGTTCTCCCTCCTTTGTCCTGATTGGTCAGAACAAAGGAGGCTCCGTATGGGGGCTAGAGCCCCTATTGGTCAGAACAAAGGAGGCCCCACAGGGGGTTACAGGATTATTATTTTACTCAGCCTAGCCTCAAAGCAGGAGTGCTATATGGCTAATATATAATATATATTTTACATATGGAGCATAAAAGGCTATTGTTTGATAAAATATATAATAATGGTGAAGTGGTGTATACTTAGAACTTAGATATGTTTAGGTATTTGTCTAGGTTGTCTTCGGTTTTTAGGATTCTTTTTCTTGTTTCCCAGAATAAGTCTGTTCTGGTGGTGGTTTGTTCTAGTAGTTTGTTCATTTTTGCTGTAGTTTCTTGCTCCACTACCTCCTCTAAGTGTTTTCTGAGTTTTGTTTGTTGTTCTATCTATTTTGTTCATGCTATGGTTATTTTTGTTGGGTTTTTGTTTTGTAGTGCCCTTTTTAGCTGTTTTTCACTTATTCTTTTTAGTATACGGATGTTCTTTGTTTCTTCTGTTTCTTTTTTCCTCCCTTTGCCGCGAATGGTTATTGTTTCTATTGATTTTTTTAGGTTTGTTATGATGTTTTGTTCTAGTGAGTCATAGTTATCATTTTTAAGCTGCTTCCTGATGTTGTTGTTGAATTCTGTCCATTTTTCAATGTTGCCTTTTGCCCATATTTTGCTTGTTGGTTTTGGTATTTTGTTCTTAATGGGTGTGCTGAGTGTTAAGGCTATTGTGTTGTGGTCTGTTGGTTTGATTCCTGTCAGGGTGAGGTGGTTTTGGGTGTCTATTTCTAGGTTGGTTATTTTATTTGTGGCGTTTTGGTCTGCTAGTATATAGTCAATGATTGGTTTTTCGTTTGGGTTTGTTCTGTTTTCCCTTGTCCATTGTATTATGTTTGGTTTTAGGGTTATAGGGATTATGCCAGTTGTGTTGATAACTTCCTGCAGGATTTTTCCGTTTCTTGTTTGTTCCTGTTTGTGTGTGGGCGTGTCTATGTGTAGTCTTGCGTTGAAGTCACCTATTATTATTATATCTCCTAACATTTTAAGGCGGTTTATTGTAGTTTTTATTTCTTGATATTCTCTATAGGTGTTATCATTATCTATCTTTTCTTGGGGGCCGTAGTATGCTCCCAGGTATGTTGGTTTTGTTGTGTTGCCGATTTTTATCCATATTATTTTGTGTTCTTCGTGTGTAGGGAATGTTATTTCTGTCGTTTTTTGGTATGTTAGGATGCCAATTCCTCCTCCTGTGCGGTTGTTTCTTGGTTTGTGGTACCATTAGTATCCCTCTATGTTTGGGGGTTTCTTAGTTCTAGTTTCAGCCAGTACTGCTATGTTAGTTTGTGTCTCTCTTAATATAGTTGTTAGGTTCTTTGTCTTAGATGTTATTCCATTGACATTCGAGTATAGTATATTCAGTTTTTCATTACCTTTCTTTGCGCGTCTCCTGTTACAATTTCTTTTCCGTCTTCCTCGGCGCTGGTCTGGGTTGGCAGTTTGGTTCAGTTCATTTCGTTTTTGGGTTATTGGGTTATTGGGTTCTTGGGTGCTTATGTTCTTGGGTTCTTGTGGTCTTGTGGTTGCTCTGATCTGGGTGGGTGTTTGTTGGTCATTTCTGGGTCTGGTGTCGGTGTTATGTAGGGGGTGGCCGGTTCCCTAGTGTCGGTCTTGTGGTCTGTGGCTGTATCTTGGTTGGGTCTCTCTCCTTGGGCTGGTATCCCATCTTGGTCTTGTGTATCGTTCTTCTGGGGAATGGTGTCTTGGGCTTGATGTGCCTGTATTGTATCTGGATTGTCGGTGGCGTTCTTGTGGGGACGCTTCCCTGCTGCTTGCTGGGCTGCGTTGGTATGGGGAGTATGAGGGTCGTGTTATTCTTCTTCTAGTGTAGCGAAGGTCTGGGGATTCTTGTGGTCTTGTCCTTTTTTCTTCCCGTCATTTGGTTAATATGGTGAGTATCTGGTCGACCGTGTTCTCCACGTCCTTCAAGTTGTGCCCGATCACTACCATAGTTTGAGTCTCGCGGTTATAGGAGGCGTTGGTTCTATTGGGGGTTGTAATGTCTTTGATGATATGCCCGCCTTTTCCGTGGACGTGTCCAATGATATCGGTTTCTATATCAAGTGATATCTTGTATGGGGCTTCTGTTGCTATCGTTGGTTTTCTTGTGTCGGATGTGGTTCTTGTGGTCTTCTGTGTTTTTTCTTGTGCTTTCATCGTGGGGGTATTGGTGGTTTTTGGTGTTTTACTTTTGGCTTGTTCTTCTGGGCTTGGTGTTCTGCTTTCTGGTCGTTCTTTGGGGTTGTTGGCAATCTCGTTGGTGAGATTTTGTGCTGTTTTTGTCGCTGTTTCTGGGGTTATATGGTATCCGTCTGGTTCTAGCTTGGTGATTGCCGGGAAGGGGTTTGTTGTTCTTATATTGTTGTTGTGCAGTATGTTGATCATGGTTCTTCGCTCTATTTCGTGTGGGATGTGTTCTAAGGTCGGGGGTTCTATGATGGTCGTCTTGTCTTCGGGGAGGGATTTTGTGACGGATATGAGATCTTGCGCTATTGGGTGGGCTGCCTCTCCTGTTCTTAGGTGGTTGGTTCCGACTAGTATGAATATTGAATCGTATTGTGCAATCTCCTTTTGGTTCTCGTTGGCGGTTTCTTTGAGCTGGGCGATATTAAGTATGATCTTGGTGTCAATTGTCTGGTTGGGTGGTTGGGTTATATGTGGTTCCATTCTCCGGAGGTTTGAGTCTCCGAGTATTAGGTTCTTGTGCTTGCGGGTTGGCTTATGAGGGTCTTAATCATTTCTTCTTTCTTGTTGATGGCCGCCGTCAGGTCTTCCTTCTCTTGTTGTGCTTGTTCTAGTGCTTTTTGGATAGTGATATTGTGTTGTTTGGTTTCTTGGTTCTCTTTTTGGGTTGTTGTGATTTTATCTTGGAGTTCTTTGTTTTTCTTTTGGAGTTCTTTTGCCATTTCGTTTGATTTTTGTAGTTGAGTTTCGATTATGTTGAGGCGCATCTTGGCTTCTGTTTCTTGGGTCTCTTGGGTTTGGTTTAGTGTGGCGCTTGCTTCTCTCAGGTTCTTTTGGGCCCTCGTAAGTTCTTCTATAAGTTTTTGGTTTTGGGTTCTCTGGTCCTCTAGGTCCTTCTTGGTTCTGGTTACTTCAGTTTTTGCTTCTTGAGTTATTTTGTTTTGTTCTCTTGATTGGTCTTCTTTGAGGGTCTGTTCTAAGTTCATTTGGGTTTTTGTGTTATTGAGTTGTGTTTCTAGGTTGGCTATCTTTTGTTCGTCTGTTTTGAGTGCGGTGGTGCGGCTATTACATTTCTTGCATTTTTGGTCCTGGTTCTTTGGTTGTTCTTTCTTTTCGGTAGCCATTGTTTTATAGTCTTGTTTTTTCTTGTTTCTTGTGATTCTTGTTGAGGCGTTTTGTGGTGTAGGGGTTGTTTCATCTTCTTCTTCGGTTGCCATCATCAGGGGCTGCGGTTGGCATTGGGTGCTTTTAGGACATCGCCAGTCCAAAGCCTCTATGTTGAGGCGGGGGAATCTTCATTAACCAATAGAAGATTAAAACTTTCCCTTCAATTCATCATTAAGTTAAAAACCATTACTCACTCACTCACTCCTGTAGCATTTTAATCATAGTAGAGATGACGTCAATTACTCCGGTCCCCGTTGGGGTTCATGTAAGAATAGGCCCTCAGTAGCCCATGTTGATCGTATGAGGTGACGATAGGGGGGACCCTGCACTGACCGAGTGGTTCTTTGGGTTCAATTCCCGGTTGGTGCTGTGGTTCACTAAGGGATGAGGTACAGCAAAAATGATAGAGTTCATCCCAATCTATTTTTGTCGTGAATATGACCTTAGTTGTCCAAATGGCATAAAGTAACCATTACTCATTCACTCATTATGTCCTGTAGAGGATGGCACCCTGGCTCCTGGTTATATTTAGCCAGATCAACACTGTAGATCCGGCATACCACCAAGCTGATCCCAGGCATAACCCTCAAAATACTCGCATTGGTCTTCAAGCTCCTCAGCAACATAGTCAAAAATGTTCCAAGGGTTTTTAGATATAAGGGTAAGCTTTCCAGAACTACGGATCTGTAATCTTATGTCATTAATTAAGCTTGTTATGTAAACGAAACTCAATATTACATGTTTTCACCTTTCAAAGAGTGTCCTTCATATTCAGCCGTGTCGTGGGGGTCCGGGTAAGAATTGGCCCCTGGTAGCCCCTGCTGATCGTATGAGGCGACGATAGGGGGGACCAATCACTGACCAAGTGGTTCTTGGGTTTGATTCCCGGTCAGTGCTTGGTTCACTAAGGGATGAGGTACAGCAAAAATGATTTCCAGGTTTTGATCCCCTGCTGTTTGCCCGCCCTGTCACCTTCATCTCATAGATTTGATCACTAAAGGTGGAATTAGAATTCGTCAAAACCTGACCAAGTGGTTCCCTGCCCATGAGGTGTAAAACTAGCTGAAAAGCATTACCTTGTGCAGTCTGGAAAGAACCCAGATGTTAAACTAACCAAACAAACATTCGTCCCCAGTTAAGGGCTTCTATATTTAGTTTCTTTGATGAACCTGGCCCACACAAACTGAACAGAAGGGACTTTGCAGGGTTCTTCAACCTAGTCCTCCATACTTTGTGTGTATTTGATGCTGTGATATGTCCAACAGGCTGTTCACACCAGTCAACACTTGATGTTTGGCCTCGGGGGACTGATTCCAGGTCATCCTTTTGGGCTACAGTGATGATGATAGATTATTTATATTGTCCGCCTGTCAGACCCAGCACTGACCAAGTGGTTCTTTGGGTTCAATTCCCGGTTGGTGCTGGGTTCACTAAGGGATGAGATACAGCAAAAATGATTTCCAGGTTTTGATTCCCTGCTGTTTGCCCACCTTGTCACCTTCATCTCATAGATACGATCACCAAAGAAGACTTCATCCTAACCTGTTTTCGCCATGAATATGACCTTAGTTGTTGGCGTCAAGCATCCATAACTCACTCACTCACTAAAGTAAGATTTACGTCACAGGAATGTTATGGATTACTTAGATCTAAAGTGTAAAATATAAATTTACTGCCCCTCTATCTATAGATATCCACCCGTGCACCCCCATGTTGGATACAGGGAAAAACCTCTGCTTCGACCGAGCGAACAGACACCTCTGAGGTGGGCCTGTCACTGAAAAGGGGCCATGGCAATTCGTCCCTCAGTGTTTTTTTTATTAAGGTGGCGCAAATGTCAAAGATGTCAACATTGTAGGGTTGTTTCTGAGTAAGTACCCCACCATGCTCATTAAAACAGCTCATCAATTTTTGTTCTTCCTGCGCCAATATCTGTTGGATTGATACATATCTGTTGGATTGATGCATTTCTTAAGGATAGACAACTGGTGGTAAGGGGTGTTTTGCTATAGTCGCAGTAATCTTATTACCATTTCTGCATTCCTAATGTCTTATGTTTATATTATATAGTGCCAAAAAGCCAATTAAATATCCTATCTGTTCATATAGATCATAAAAATATATTCTTATGGACACCTATGCACCATAACCGGAAAGTTGAAAAACCCTATTTTTACAACAATTTTTTTAACATTGATATCTCAGTGAATTCTTCACTTAGAGTCTTGACATTTTAAATACATGTAATTCATAGCCATTCAGAGGGAACTGTGTCTCAGATTTTTTATCTGAGACACAGTTCCCTCAGTTCCCACAGTTAAATGTGACATGCGAACCCCCCATCTACACCGTTTAAAGAAATCAGTCATTTTCTTTTGCTTTTGGTCTGAAGAGACCTTATGGTATTGTTTGGTGGGCTTTTAGAACTTACCATGTTTTCCTTCACCTCGGTTTGTGGGGTTGGTGCCGCTGTGTTCCGGGGCCACTCTACCAATGTAGGGCAAGTAGGGCTGGGCGGTGGTCCGGGGGCCGGTGGTGGTGGTGGTGGAGGATGGCCCGGGTCCTGATCAACATGTCCTGGTATGGGGCCCATTTTAGGTGGTGGTGAAGGATGGCCTGGGTCCTGATCAATATGTCCTGGTATGGGGCCCGGCAGTGGTGGTGGTGGAGGATGGCCCGGGTCCTGATCAACATGTCCTGGTATGGGGCCCATTTTAGCTGGTGGTGGGGGATGGCCCGGGTCCTACCCGCCATGTCCTGGTACGGGGTCCGGCAGTGGTTCTTTAGGAAGGCCTGGCTCCTGACTGCCATGTCCTGTTAAGGGGGCCAGCAGCAGTGGTGGAGGATGGCTTGGGAAGTGCCTGCCATGTCCCGTTAAGGGGCTCCTTGGCCTGGGTGTACGGGATGGTTTAGGCATTGGTTCTACATTGTAGGTGTAAACTCCTCCGTTTTCCTCGGTACCTTCCGCCATGCCGTAAAATGTAAATATACCTACTGCCTTAAATTGTAAAAATGTAAACAAGAAAAGGAAAGTAATTTAAACTATAAATCAATAAATAAAAGGTATTAGATACCAAGAGATAAGCTATTCCCGTTGCTTTTCCCGTTGCTTTTCCCGTTGCTTTTCCCGTTGCTTTTCCCGTTGCTTTTCCCGTTGCTTTTCCCGTTGCTTTTCCCGTTGCTTTTCCCGTTGCTTTTCCCGTTGCTTTTCCCGTCGCTTTTCCCGTCGCTTTTCCCGTCGCTTTTCCCGTCGCTTTTCCCGTCGCTTTTCCCGTCGCTTTTCCCGTCGCTTTTCCCGTCGCTTTTCCCGTCAATTTTCCCGTCAATTTTCCCGTCGCATCCACTTCTTACCTTTCCATTCCTGAAATCCGCAATAGGTCGCGAAAATAGGAATTACAACTGATATCGAGAGATATCACCAAAGAAGAAATCGTCCCAACCTATTTTCGCCGTGAATATGACCTTAGTTGTCGAAACGGCATAAAGCATCCATTACTCACTCACTTATAGCGGAACCTTGGTCTACCTTGTAATCTGCCCAAGCCTCTGTTGGCCTAAGATCACATTTTGTATACCAAAGGACTTTGGCAAGGACATGGTTTATTTCTTTCTTGTTATGGAAAACCTTGTGCAAAATAAATTTTTGGACTTCTCCTGGTCGTGCCGGTGTATTCATCTCATCCTGTGGCTGAATACAGTCATCCTCATCTGACAAGTGAGCACAGATCATGGATGACCTTTTGCTCCTACTGTTTCTAGACCCTAGCACTGTTTCCCTGAAGTATATCACTTTTGTTTACATGAAGGACATGTGACCCGTTTTGGCAAATTGGGTTGGATGTCGCAATGAGTTGGATGTCGCATGCAGCACCTCATTTTAAAGCTAAGAATCTGTATTTTCTGATGGAATAGGTCTCTCAAATTTGACCTGGTGCGACATCTGACTGAATTCGCTAAAACGGGTCACATATGAAGTCATCAACATCGACCTTTGGTCCATATATATAGATATTTGTACATGTTGCTCAGGTATGGCATTTCATTTTGAGAGACAGCCCCAACCTTTTTTGTCCTAACAGTGTGTTCGAATGACAACTCCCATTCTTTGTCTGATATATTGCATTTTGAACGAGATTTCTTGATCATATCCAATTCAATTTTAGCTTTGGTCTGGTCCAATCGTCTAACATTTTGCTTTCCTTCCTTGAGGTCTGAAAAAACCTTTTCCATTTCACATGCAAAGAGACCTGGTTTTTCGAGATCCAGGATACAGAAGTGATTAATAAACCAATTGAACAGCTGAGCTTCAATATTTCTTTGATTTGTTGGTTTGATTTCCAAGTGTGCCATTGCAGTGCTCAAAACTAAAAAGCCAAAATCCATAATTTGGCCCAAAATCATAAACACATTCTGCCAGAGCCCCGTGGGGGTTCCACGTAACAATAGGCCGTTAGTAGCCCCTGCTGATCATAGAAAGCGATGATGGGGCACCCAGGACTGACCAAGTGGTTCTTTGGGTTCAATTCCCGGTTAATGCTTGGTTCACTAAGGGATGAGGTATAGTAACAGTGATTTCGAGGTTTTGATCCCCTGCTGTTTGCCCTCCCTGTCATCTTCATCATATATATATGATTACAAAAGACAGAATTCCTGCAAACCTGTTTTCGCCGTGAATATGACCTTAGTTCAATGTCAAAACGTCGTAAAACCATCATAAAGCATCCATCACTCACTCACTCCATCACTCACTCACCACTTCTTATTTGTGCTATCAAAGTTCTCTGTGTTTTCCAAGACAACTGAAACAGATTTGGCAAGTGAGAATAGTAAGAAAAACGATGAAATAGCGCGCTGGGGAGCTCCATTCAAATAAGTACCAATGTAATCTATATATGACTTTTCATATTACTTATAGGGACTAATGATGTTAAATCTTTATTTATCTAAACATTAGTGTGTTAAATATGTCATTATGAAGAGAGTACTTTCCCGTTTCTGTCAATGTTTTTCAGTTGTAGATCCATGATGTGCGCCTGGGTTTCGGATGAGGGGTGGAGTCTGTCATGCAACCAGCAGTAGAGAGTAATGTATATACTCCACTTGGGCCAATATTGATGTATTACATTACATTACATAACTGTGGTGTGAATACTCCTCTTTTTAGTCCAGCTTGTTAGTGAACGAAGGTATTGCAAAATCCAGGGCTTCTTGATACCTTTAAGTTCCTGCTAGTTTGTTGTATCTATTAATGTCAAAGCCGTAAATGGGACAGTACAAGACTTTAGCTGCAGGAAATTCACAGGCAAATGATTTATGGTAAAAGGCGTAATAAGTCTGACCTTGCAGGTGGAACGATCAAGGATAGTAAAATCATTTATCCCCAGCATTACGGACACTAGGTCTGCTTCCCGAAGGCAATGTAGGTGTTCATGCTCATTCTATAAAAAAGCGGCCAGAATAATGGTATAATTAGTACTGTTCAACAAACCGTCAGGTGTGTGCATTTCAGTAGAGCCCATCTCATTTCAATAGAACCAGCATGAGGTTCCATGCACTGCACAAATTTGGGGATTACAAGGCCTGAACAAGTGCATTTCACTAATGGGTGAGCCCCCACCAGAATGCATTGTTTGTAATGAGCCTTTAACCGTCAAGCATCTCCTTTTGGAATGCCCAGATTTCGAACAAAGTTGTAGACAATTCTATCAGGTAGCTGGTCTACCTGAACTTTTTAATACTGTACAGTCTGGTCGTATCATTCAATTTTTGAAAACAGCTGGTCCGTATAGGCTGATATGATTAGTATATTAACATGTTTTTATCCTTAGGATACGATCTTTTAGTCCATCTTTTGATTGATAACAACCGTTTTTGCCATGAATATAACCTTAGTTGTCGAAATGGCGTAAAGCATCCATTACTCACTCACTATTGTCTCTCTTAGAAACTTCCATGTCTTGGACCTTTTGATCCAAAGCCTTGATCCAATTACAGACAACTGTCAGCAAGTCCTGAAATGCCTTAGTTATCTCCCAGAGATCAGGATTAACCTCACCTCTCACCAAGGAAGAGACAGAGTCAACAGAGGACACGTTGACACCCCTGTCAGCTGCTTGTTTCTTTTCTGTCAAAGATTCCATCTCAACCATGGTCATCCCTCTAGATCTGTCACACAAAGTATACTCTGCAACAATTGCAGCACACATAGCTTCCTCCATAAGTGAAGGTTTCTTCTTCAATATCTCAACCCTCTACCTTAGAGTGACAGCATCTAAGAAGCGTGACAGCATCTAAGAAGCGTGAGAGCTTCTCAGAAGGTGACAGCTTCTCAGAAGGTGACAGCTTTACCTTATGGTAAGCTGTCCATGCTAAATCCATAACATCTGAAATATTCTCATTAGGTTTTATCTTCACTGTTGTCAGCAGATCACACTGAGTAGGAGAAATCCACTCAAAATAGGATATACAGTTCTAGAGAAATGGTGCAAAGCATCCTTTGCTCACTCACGCTAGAGAGTGTCCCAGTCTTCATCCTTACACATTCCATAGTTGACATACAAAGTCTTGGCCTTGCCAACTAGATAACTACTGAACCTCCTGTGCTTAGCCTCTGGTCTCACTGACTGAACCCATGACATATACTCACTCTTAGTCAACCAGCAAAGTCAAAGATCGTACTAACCCCATGGGGTTCCGGGGTAGAATATAGGCCAAAAGTAGCCCTTGATGATCATATTAAGCACGATAGGGGGGACCCAGCACTGACCAAGTGGTTCTTTGGGTTCAATTCCCGGTTGGTGCTGTGGTTCACCAAGGGATGGGGTACAGCAAAAATGATTTCCAGGTTTTTATCCCCTCCTGTTCGCCTGCCCTGTCACCTTCATCTCATAGATGCGATCACCAAATACAAAATTCGTCCCAACCTGTTTTCGCGGTGAATATGAACTTAATTGTCGAAACGGCACAAAGCATCCATTACTCTCTCTCACTTTTCAACATTAATAACATATGAGATCTTTACCTTCTCTATTGTTTTAGATCCTATTACTATGTTCAAACCTGAGTTATCAATAGACACTTTTAAGCTTGAAAAATCATGTATTTTGTTTTTGTGATATTAATAGTTAATTCTTGCTTAGTACACCATTGCTTAACTTTTGCCAAAATTACCCTGGTTGTCGGTACGCTAAAACACCTAACACTCTCTCACTCACAATAAAAAATCCCTTCATATTTGATCGGAAAAGGAAACATATTCAACAAGTAGGCATGGTTGGACTGGAAAGCCAGCCTATCTGCAACCCTGATTATTTTTAGTGAATTTAAGGCTTACTTCAAAATTTCTACATTTCACTTTTCAAGTTTTATTTTTTGTTCTTGTAATTGAATTTAAATTTCTGAATTTTACCTTCTAGTAGTTCTTGGGCCACATCACTATCGCTGCTGGGCTGGAGAGGGATGAGGTCCCTAAATCTTCTTTTGGTGGCCGCAGCGGCTGCAACCCCCTGTGAAGTTCTCACCATTTGACCTGGGTTCTGTATGGTTTGTGGGCGGGTTTCAGAAAACAAAGGTGAGAGACTGAGGGCTGCCACTTCCTCTGCCATGCTGGCCACTTCAGATTGCTGGGTTGTCGCCGCCCCCTGTTGCTGTGGTGTCTGCTGCGCGTGAGGTGGAGTGTCTGGCTCTGTAAAGTAATACAATGAATTCAGTTTTTTATTTCTATTCTACACTTTTATATTTCTGACATTTGCTGTATTTGTGATACTTAGGATAAAAAATATCATTTCATTATTTTAAACCAACTTCATTAAACTGCTTCTTTCTTTGTTAATAATGTAGTATTGATCTTGATGATTTAGCAGAATTGTTACTCTTCAATATTTCCATGCTTACCTTCCTCAAGGCTCTGAGGTACTTCCTCATCGCTGTTGTAGCGGAGGTCGCCAGTTTCCTCATTTCTGTACAATGCTTTGAAAGCATATTTGTGTTGTACCACAAAATGTTTGAAGCCCATCTTTGAGAGACCGTTATATCCTTTCCAGGCGTCGGTGTATATCGTTGCACCCTTCTTTACGTATTTGGCTATCAACGGGCCCAGCGTTTCAGCGCTGCGGTCATCGACGGGAAACAAGAGGAGCCGACCCGTGTCACACTCAACCAGTCCGACAATCCACACCTTCACTCCAACCTTCGGATTGCCCCGGTGGTCCTTAACCCTCTGACCAAATAGACTCTCGTCTATCTCCACATTACCCTCTAGTTTGCTCTCCAACAAGGAATCTGTGACCCATTGCATAAGACCATCCCTTATATACTGTGCCCAGTCAATGGCCGTATTTCCGTATGCCAGGCTACTAACCTTGGCACATTGGGCAAGGCTAGACCCTTCCAGATAAGTCATGATAAAATTCATGACATCCTGGGCATACTTTTGACTGCCAGAGAAAAACGACCATTTACGGACTGTCACCACATGGTTACTGTTCTTTCTGCAATGCCATTGAAGGCTGTCGATGGAGCGTTTACGCACCATCACATCACAGGGCACATGGCAATGATTACAGGTCATTGCCGATGCAAACAATTGCTGGGCCATCATCCAACGTATAAATACGGTTGGATCGACCATGAGGAGTGAAAACCTATTGTAGGGATTCACTAGGTCATCCATGGTGATGTCGGAAGGGTCGAAGGTTCTGAAAACTCCCGTCTTCCTTGTTGCCCAAGAGGAGTTCTCATTAACTTTACAGGGGCCTAAGCGAGCCATGTTTTCACAGTGTAAAGTGTGGGACAACCAACAGACCTACTCACTGGGCCAAATCTCTTTTATGCCTTATAACACAGGATTTTTGTGTTATAAGGCGGACACCAACCACAACTGATTCACCACACTTTGTTATTTTGGCCAACCGTGGACCTCAAACAAAATGATAACTTTCAGCAAAAGATTTCTGAACTAAGGCCAACCGTGGACCTTTTTCAGGTTTTGAAAGCTTGATTTTTTCACTAACTTTTGCAAACTTCTGCAAATATGCGGGCTGAGGCCAATCGTGGACCTTGGGAACCTTTTTTAAACTTTGTCTCTGACAGGCCAAGCGAGGGCTATAGACGCAACTGACTTATGCTTTGACTGGAAGCCAACCGGACAAATGTGCTATCTATGACAGCTTGGCATGTCGAAATGTGATTTGTCCTCAGAAACCACAGCCTTTTATAGTCCTAAATGGACCATGTGACTATGCAGCCCATGTGATATACCACAAGATCCACTAAATATCTTACCATTGGTTATAAAGACCACATGACCAAAATCTGTTTTTTTTATTTTTAGCGACGATGGGGGGGGGGGGGGGACCCAGCACTGACCAAGTGGTTCTTTGGGTTCAATTCCCCGCCGGTGCTGTGGTTCACTAAGGGATGAGGTACAGCAAAAATGATTTCCAGGTTTTGATTCCCTGCTGATTGCCTGCCCTGTCACCTTCACCTCTTAGATATGATCACCAAAGACAGAATTTATCCCAACCACTTTTTGATGTGAATATGACCTTAGTTGAAGAAATGGCATGAAGCATCTATTACTCATTTACTCACTCGATTGATCTGGCAGGTTGTCATTTTGGCAAAATGAATGGGACCAGTTTCCCAATAACAAACTGCATTCTATTTTCCCAACCATCAAAGATGTTAAACCTAATGTTCTTAAAGTTAGAAAAGACCAAACTGTTTTTACCAGAATCAGAATTGGTCATTCTAGACTTACACATGTTTTTCTTTTAAAGGGTGAGCCCCCACCAGAATGTATTGTTTGTAATCAACCTTTAACCATCAAGCATCTCCTTTTGGAATGCCCAGATTTTGAACAGATGCGTAGACAGTTCTATCAGGTAGGTGGTCTACCTGAACTTTTTAACACTGTACAGTCTGATCGTATCATTCAATTTTTAAAAACAGCTGCTCTGTATGGACTGATATGATTAGTATATTAACATTTTTTATCCTTAGGATAAGATCTTGTACATATCGTTGGCTGAGTAATAAGAGGTCGTATCTCAAAAAAAAAGATTTTATTTTTATTTTTGAAAATGTTCCCCTCTTGCCTAAGGTTTCTGGTAATTTTGGAATTTTTCAAATTTTCCAAATCTTTGGCATGTTATGAACCAGTAAACAAAGGTCATATATGCACATTTCCACTTTTTAGTGAGTAATAAAAGGTCGTATCTGAAATAGGCTAATGGTATATTTTTAGTAAAATGTGGTAGTTCATACAAAAAAAGAAATATCTTAGGATTTAGTTTTTCAGATAACTGTCCTGTATACCTTATTTTATAAAATCAAAAGTAGATATAGGAATGTAATTACAAAATATTGGATACGACCTTTGTTTACTGAAGTAGTGGTCAGGATGGTGAGTAATAAAAGGTCCTATCTGGGCTTCATGTAAATGTGATAGTGTAAAAGTCATATAAATCTTTGTTATCTTATAATGATAAAATGATATCAAACCTAGTATGTTAGGGGTGCATCAGAAATATAATTTTTGTGAAATTTCCATTAGTTAGATTGATTTAATTTGGATTTATCTAAAGTTTATGTAAGCCAGATGCGACCTTTTATTATTCAATAATTTCCAACTTTCTTCCTTAAAGTTGAGTAATAAAAGGTTGTATCTCAAATGTATTCTTATTTGTTACCATAGTAACATCCTAAATCATTTAGATATAATCAAAATCCTGACTAAAGGATTTTTTTAAATGGTATTGTACCTATCAATCATATATTATGATGATTGAATAACAATTTAGAGTTATATAGCCCTCCAAAATATGTCAATTTCCTTTAATCACCAATTACTCAAAATGAGCATTTTCCAGATACGACTTTTTATTACTCAGCCAACGATATATCATGTTGTTCTATTGACAACTTTTAGTCCATCTTTTCATTGATAACAACCCTTTTCGCCATGAATATGACCTTAGTTGTCGAAATGGCGTAAAGCATCCATTACTCACTCACTCACTCCTCCTTCATTGGGCTCACTGTCACTCTCTGGCAATGCTGTAGATTAAAATGTAGGTCTCGGAATTCATTTGATAAATATTGTGCATTCTTAACTGAAATTATGCCGAATTGCATTGTGTGAATGTTACAAAACTGTATGGTAGGAGAACAACACTAGCATTGTTATCCTCATACATCTACAAATAGTGTCAATGGTTCTGAAGAATTGAGTAAAATAAGGTAACATGAAGGATGATTTAAACTTAAGTTTAAGACAGGAGATGGGGGGGATACCAAGAGTTTTGAATTACTTTCTATATATATGATAAAGTGATAATAATTTGTTCAGATTAAACTTCTTCACTGAATGCAAATGAAAATAGTCTTTGCAATTTACCTGTAACTTGATAAGACTTTTTCTTCTGTTTAGCTCTACGCATAGAGACAGCTTCTTCTTCATCAGAAGTCATATCAGTTGAGGTCTGGTTGTAGTTTTCACATGCTTCCCTGTCATCTGCAACAGGAATTTTAGATATTTCTTTTGAATTGCAGTACACATTAATGGGCACATAGAGTGTTGTAAAAGGAAAACAGCAAAAGCCATCTTCATATTTATGACATAATTATATTCTAACGTGACACATTGTAAGCATGGCATATGAGCAGTATGAATATAGATACTATTTTTGCAGAGCAGATCATTCCCCGCACTTTTGACCCTAAGGATATGAGGTAAAAGAATAAATTGTATGTACATGTGCTAGAGATACGAATCCATTTATGTAAATCTATTGTACATGTAAATAAATGCAACATAAAAGGGCACTTTTAGTCAAAGTTTTACTTTTAGACACAAAATATATTAGGAAAATGATTATGAATTACGTAGAGCTAGATTTCAATTTCTATTTATATAAATATAAAGTATGAAAGGAAATTTTGAGCTCAACTTTACCTGAGGAAATTTTTATTTTTACCAACTCGAACCTCTTCCACTTATCACCAGGGGGCCTCCTTTCATTGAGAGCTTTGGTGGCACTGAATCCCGGTGGCCAGCAAACCATACCATCTTGTATCCAGCACTGTGGTATAACCAACTCCTCCTCCTGCTCCTCTTTCCATACTGCACGGGCCCACATCTTTCCAACTAAAAAAAATGTGTGGAACAATATTAATACTAAGGAATGTCAGATAAACATTTGATTATGATTGTCAGCTGTTAAATTGCTAATTATTTTCAAATGCTCCGTTTTATCAGAAAAATGCTTTTAATAATTTTGTAGAATATTTGTTTTAGAGATATTTAATGCTTTTACTTGTAGAATGTTTTTTTTTTTTTAGAGATATTTAGCTTGAAGAAATTCAGTCATATAATTCATGAGAATAAGATTCTCGTGAGAAGAATTATGGTTAGTCTTACATCTCTATGATGAACATGTTAGACGGCTATAGCAATGACAATTACAATATTCAGAAATGTTGAGAATTGAGATTACTAAACAGTATTAGTAAAAGATAAAGATAAATGTGTATTAACCTTATTATTGACCTTCAATATTATGAAGTAATGGTAACAATACATGTCCTTCTTTGAATGGGAGGCAGACAACTTTTCTGTCTAATTCATCTCTCTCTACTAACTTTCGTTTTCCTCTTCCAAGGTTCCTGATGAACACAACATTGATCAATTTTGAGGGGCAGGGTACATCAAAGAAATTGAGTGCTTCCCTCTGATTGAAGACATCACATACAAGCATTCCATTTTGTCGCTTTTCTTTGACAATTGCAAATTGCTCATTCTTGAGTAGGAAGCAGCCGTTTTTCAGTGTTGTTGAAATGCAAGTTGATCTTTCCATTTGAACTGATGTTGCTTTTGCATTTTCTAGTTCACCTAGTCGCTTTGCCACCTGGACAAGAGGATTTGGTGCCCTCTTCACAAGCTTTTTCAAGACTTGAAGATAATTTTCAAACGGGAAGGCAGCAATGTCGTTGAGAGAGCAGTTGTAGTGCTGTACATCCTCATGCAAATGTACTAGACTGTGGACATTGTAGGTAGTGAAGGTTTCCCCATATACAGACACTGCCGTTTGGAGAAAATGCTTTAGAAGATTTGCTGCATAATCTAAGTATGCA
Organism: Lepidonotus clava; assembly: GCA_936440205.1. NCBI lineage: Eukaryota > Metazoa > Annelida > Polychaeta > Phyllodocida > Polynoidae > Lepidonotus > Lepidonotus clava. Next base: position 33,660,389 of record OW387144.1, on the reverse strand, counting down.
GCACGTCGAGCTGAGTTCTCATCCAAGAGTATGGTTAGTGCAACCATGAGTGAAAGAAAGTGTGTGTACACTGCTTTGGAAACCACCCCTTTCAAAACTAATGGCCCAGTGAAGAGGAGGAATTGTCGAAACTCTGGCTTTCCACCGATCAAGGTCAGTTAAAGACCTCGGTTGCCTTGCAAATTCCTTAGGCATGTTCCCCCTGAATTCAAGCAAATGATCTGAGATGGTTTTGATTTGTTGATATGACAACTTGCACTCTCTGGGGCCTTGTTTTAGGAAGTATAGAATGCGCTTTACAACACCCAGGATTACTGAGTGCATGTAATCTAACGGGAATCCATAAACACATGAAATCCCGTAGTCAATCAATGGACTTTTCAGCTGCTGATGACTTTGATCTTTGTATTCAAGTCTATTGAATTCTTCATCTGTCCTTGGTTTGCCAATGATGGTTTTATCTTTCTTTGTTGGATGATAGACTACTCTTCCATTCCAGCCACCTTGGATCTGACAACGTTCACAAGCGTAATAGCCAGTGTGACTCTTTGTGCCTTTTAGGAAGGCTCTTGCTGGGGCATCACATATAAAGGCATCAACTTCAAAGATGAAATTTTTCTCCTTAAAGATGACTCCTTTGTCCCGTAGAGATTGTACCTCTTCAAGAAAGTCTTTGAGGTATGTCGTGACAGGTTCTGGTTTTCCTACTCCATAAAACAGAGCCACAAGGAATGGTTGGCATTTGCCAAAACTGCAAAGGATGGGCCAGAATTGGCTAGTAGATGATCTATAGAGAGGGAGACCATCTACATTGACCTGCAACCTAATTGTGTCATTACCTTGTGAAAAGAGGGGGTTTTCTGCAAGTACCTTTAATATACCCGATTCAATTCCAAAGTATAAGTACTGCCCATCACATAGAGAAAGAGACTCTATTTTCCTACTTGTTTTCAACAATGTACGTGCATCACGCGGAAGGCGAAGACCTTCACCTCTCAAAATATCGAGAAACTGATTGACATAATTCCGGGGACACTTGCTCTCAGCTGCCCATTTAGCCAATTTTTCATTCAGGGTTGGTTCATTCTCTTCAGGGTCAACCTCTATATCATATTCATCAGAGGCCCCGTGGGGGTCCGGGTAAGAATAGGCCCTCAGTAGCCCCTGCTGATCATATGAGGCGACGATAGGGGGGACCCTGCACTGACCAAGTGGTTTTTGGGTTCAATTCCCAGTCAGTGCTTGGTTCACTAAGGGATGAGGCACAGCAAAAATGATCGCTGGGTTTTGATCCCCTGCTGTTTGCCGGCCCTGTCACCTTCATCTCATAGATTCGATCACCATAGACAGAATTCGTCCCAACTGGTTTTCGCCGTGAAAATGACCCTGGCTGTTGGTACGGCGTAAAACACCCAACACTCACTCACTCACTATTCATCAGAGTCTGAGTCAGAGAAAAAGAGATTTTCCAAGTAGTCATCAACTTCACAAATGATAATTGGTGAATCAGGTGGACTGTCCATCTCCTCCTCCCTCTGGGCATGTGTAGAATCATCATTGTCACTACTTTCACTACTGCTTTGTGCAGCAAAAGTGTTCACTTCAGCAACAATATGTCTCCATTGCTTGCAATCAAATACCATGATTCATCAAGCCCTCAATCAGATGTAATTAATGAGAATCTTAAAATGTAAAGTTTGTGAAAATGGTTAACTTCCTATCTAACAGGCAGGCCTAGTTAGCTTTTCATAATCTTAGCACTGGTGTTCGGTCCTGTGCCACAAGTCGTACTTGGAATTCTGCAAGATCAAACAAGAGTATGTAGTTATGAAGTATATATATTTCTATTGTATTTATCACGTTTTCCCCAATTGCATAAATTATTTGCAAAACGATATATTTCCGAATTGTCAATGTCTAAACTATGTGCAGGTAATATTCAGAATGAATATCAGTAAAACGTGTGTCCTTCAAGAAGATCTAACTTTAATTTATGTGGTTTTCATCAATTGAGATTATCAGAGAATGGCCCAAATGCAGAAAAATAATTATTCATTTATAGAATAGCCGTAGGGGGAATGTGCCTTGTATTGCACATGTGTGTTATATCACGCATCTATACTTCAAGGTATAGAAAAAGATAATAATTGACCTGATGGTTTAAATGAAAAAATATACGTGTGCAATATTGTGTGCTGCATAACTAGAGTACTTAAACTTATAGTACTTATGCACGACTCTGTCAGTGAAATTTCAAGCCTCATTGCCTCTTCAAATTTACACATATTTGTTATAGGGGCAATGTGCCTAGTATCGCACACCTAATGTGCGATACAGCAACAGCAGAAAAGCCTACACAAACAGATTAACTCAAGTAATAACTTTGGTGGAAAAGGGAATGAAGACGATATCCAAAGCGTCTTTTTATTTTATCAAAACTCAGAAACAGATATCAACCAATGTTAATATTTAGCTGCAAGGGAAATGATTGGTAAATACATAATTGTGTACTTAGAAATGCTTATCTTATAGTCTACATGATGGACATAATGGTAATAACCCATGGCCATTGTTATATCGAGCATGTAAGCATTGCATTGCACATTAGAGAGGTTTATCATTGATCCATGGATATGGAATTATATCCAAAAAGTGAATGCCTCAATGCCTCAAATTTCAAGTTAATCAATTTAGTATATAGAAAGAAGTATAATCGAAAATTAACTAAAGTTTGAAGACAGAAAGATAAAAAAAGATTGAATAAGATATGCACTGAGAATTTTATTAGGTGTTCCATAAAAAACGTAATTCTTATCTGTCAGGTGTGGCACAAACAATACTGGGGTCTGCACATTTACCTTTTTGAATTTCCACTATAAGATCAGAATTAAACTTGTGGTATGACTTCATGTGAAGGTGTGCGATACATCACACATACACGATACAAGGCACATTCCCCCTAATGCATTCAAAAGACAAAGTTGCATATTCGGGTATCTCAATTTTCTCCTAACACAGCTGGGATATATATATTTAAGTTTATCTATCTGTCTACCATTCACTGCTGTTGTTATGTCGTGAAGTAGGTGTGCTATACAAGGCAAATTCTCCCTAAATGTTTATAAAGAGACGTGATATCATGATACCAGTAATTAATAAAGATATTTATTTTTCCTGGTACGACCCTGAGATTCTTCTTCTTTTTTTTTTTTTTTTATCAAATTCAGTTTCATACTAGAAGTTTAGTAAATGTACTTTAAAATATTAGAGAGAGATAGTTAGTGGAAATTGTGGCTAATTTAAAGCAAATGTGGCGAATGCATTCTGCAACAAAATCACCACTGTGTCTATACCAATTTGAATTCCAACGCAACCCCAGAGGGATCATAAACGTCTAGGGTTTGTAACAAGCATTGGCTGGCAAAGACACTATGCCAGAATGACATGGTGAGACCGGCACTGTCACAGGGGTTCTAGCCGGAGGAAGTGGGACAAGTCCCGGTGAGCACCATTCCAATAGGGGCCTCTGGGTCAGCGGGACTCGGCGCTACACCTCCCGTCACATTCCACGTCTCAAGTTGCACAAATTCCCGCAGGTCCGTCGATACGGACCCCCGTCCCCATCCCTCACACCTCCCGTCATTAGGGTTTTTAGGCCTACCTACGTGAACTTCTTTCTAAAATAGTAATCTTATTTCTAAAATATTCAACCATGATTTTTTTAGAATTTTATGAGATATCATATTCCTGGTGTTGGCTTTCATATGTCAACCTGAGCAGGGGGTGATCAATGAAAGATATTAACGTATTATGGACCTATAGTCGACATTTAAATAATTTTTCATTAAAAATCATCATTATTTACATTTTCTGACCATTGCTGGTAAGCTGCGCGATATAAAACATGTTATCCACGATATAAGCCTGATATAGGGAATTTATAAAAAATGATTTTTACATTTTTGCTCCTTACACATTAAGGGTTGAAGGTAGAAAAAGTTTGATAACTCTGGTAGATACGCCTTACATTATTATGGTTATATATGAATACATAAAATCTGAGGTTATTTCTAAAGGAACTAAAAATATTGGGGAAAATAATTATATCAATAGATACGTCTTATAAGCTTGTATACCACCAAAAAAAAAGGGAAGTCACATTGCAAGACCTATTATGTAAGTGACAATATACTGTCGTTATCAAACTAAATGCGTGATATACCCCCAATTTACCCTATATTTGTACGATGTTTAGAACCAAAGAAATACGATGTTAATTGATTCATCACAAAAAGACACTTTCATAGGTTTTTAAATTATATTTCTACACTGTTTAGATCCAAAGTTATTGACTAAAATGCCTGTGGGAGTGCCGTGGGGCTCAATAGACAGTCAGAATCGAGAGCGGGCCTAATCACCTGGTCACCGTGGTATGCGACCTCCACGCCTCAGTTCACATCGCATTGCTTTAGCCACTTCAAATGTTTAACCTAAACGAAATAGCCAATGTTTTTATAATTCCTTTCTTACTATGAATGAAAATGTGAAAATCGTTGCTTATTGACAATAAAACCTGACCTACACCAGTTCCGACTAATTAGTGCCAGGTCAGTTCGCCCACCCACCTGACAATAGCCTATCAACAATGGCGGCAAAAGAACTTCTTACCGTGCCCAACCAAAGTGAACTTGATAATTACCTTATGAAACACCTGTACACCTTATAAACACCCATTTTAAAACCATGTTTTGTACCATCTATCTTTTCATTGTTTAATACTCTGATATTAGTAATAACATTGCCACGTTTCTTCTCAGTACCTACAAGTTCCCTCAATGTTAGATACGAACATGGCATTGTCAGGCAGTTGCGTCGCCATTAGAGAGGGCTACAAAGAACAAGTTTAGGCACTATTTGTTCCTGAATTACACACAGATTGTCTTATTTTGTAATCTAAACGTATTGAAAAGGAAAGTTAGTTCATTAAAAATGCATCTTACCTGTGATTTGATGCCAAATCTGTTGATCTTAGTTCCACGTAGCTCCAGTGCTCTGCAGTTATTTAAACATGGTGGGCTATGTGTTCCACTCTCGTGCAATTGGCTGGTCACCTCCATATTATAGGTCAAATGAATCGTCACTCCGCAAGATGGCATGGTAAAGTAGGACTCCAGGTATTTTTACCTCTACCTGACGGCCTACTGTATGAACTAAATTGCAGCATTAATTCAGGATTAGGAAATGACCCATACTACAGAATTGATGCTACAAGCAAATAATATCGCAGGTAAACTGTATATTAGTACAGATTAATGGTTCCCATGGGATGAAGGGTTTATTGCTTTGGCTGCATTATATTTATAATGATTCGGATTTTGACAAAGTTTTAGATAACAAGAGTGTGATTAGAATAGGCCTACCCATAGTTTCTGTAGAGCATAATTTCTTTTAATGTTTAACATTCCCTGCTTTATCAGGTTCGGGACGCCATGCAATATTGGTGTCATTGTTTTAAATGAGTGAGTGAGTGAGTAATGGATGCTTTGCGCCATTTCGACAACTAAGGTCATATTCATGGCGAAAACGGTTGTTATCAATGAAAAGATGGACTAAAAGTTGTCAATAGAACAACATGATATATGTACAAGATCTTATCCTAAGGATAAAAACATGTTAATATACTAATCATATCAGTCCATACAGACCAGCTGTTTTCAAAAAGTGGATGATACGATCGGACTGTACAGTATTAAAAAGTTCAGGTAGACCAGCTACCTGATAGAACTGTCTACGCGTCTGTTCAAAATCTGGACATTCCAAAAGGAGATGCTTGATGGTTGAAGGTTGATTACAAACAATACATTCTGGTGGGGGATCACCCTTTAAAAGAAAAACATGTGTAAGTCTAGAATGACCAATTCTAATTCTGGTAAAAACAGTTTGATCTTTTCTAGCTTTAAGAACATGTGGTTTAACATCTTTGATGGTTGGAAAAATAGAATGCAGTTTGTTATTGGGGAACTGGTCTGTTTTAAATGATGTCGATGCTGTATATGGCATTGTAGTCATTGCCTGGTGTACACTCTCCAGGCAGAGATGCTGAGCTATCTATAGTGTTTAAACAGTACGCACACTGTGACTGGAGTTGTGTACACTGTGTGCACACTGTGTGCACTGGAGCAGAACATCTCTCCTGGTGCTGTTATACCTTACTCAGTGCCGATTCAATATTTCTAATGAGTATAACATAATCAATATTACTTTATGGTCTAATTCCATCGGACAATTCTAATAAAATCTACAATAAAACAATATTATGATATCAAAAATAGAATTAGATCAATTATCAAGTTCGCAGAGCACATTTATGAAGTCCTTTGTTTTCCTCACACAACATGTGTCCCATTTAAACCATGATGCCATGATGCACCCGGGAACCTTCTTGTGCACACACAGGTATATAAGGCTAATTATTCTGCCAAAAATGTGTGCACCCACCGGGTGCACAGCTCTAAAATCCATGCACCCTGCAGCCAAATTGTGCACACCGGGTGCAGGGTGCACCCTTAATTTCGAACACTGTGCCAATTATGACTACACTGAATGACAATAGGAAAGACAAATGATTGTAGTAGCCGCAGCTTATGTCATAAGAAGTTATATCTTGGGTATTTATCAAGTTAATTTATCCAAAAGCACAGCACGATGTATAGAATTAAGCCAGGTAAGGACTCTTATACACTCTTATTTATCAATACATGCAACCCATCTTCCTTTCAATATTGAATCAATATAAAAAAGAATGTATTGATATAAGATTGTTTCTCTAATACTTTCTAAACATTGGGTATGTCAATATTGACATTGTTATATTGATTCAATGCAACTACCCATCCATTACTCACTAACTCAACTACCCAATATGGATACAGTATCTCCAAAACTAATGTTGAATCAACATTGAATTATGATTGATTATTGGCTTAATCGATTCTCAACAATGATTCAATACTTGGTGTTTACTGGGTAGTCCCTTTCCCTTCTCCTGGTGTCAATGGATCCCCAGGACCTAGAAACATGAAATCTAGGTATATAATGGGTTATATATATAATGTTTTTTTCAGTGCATGACAACATGCAATTGTTTATAATCAAATACATATCATAGAAGGCGCCGATAGAGGGGACCCAACACTGACCAAGTGCTGCCAGTTGGAACAGAGTTGAACATTGTATGTGTGCAGGTGATGTTTTGTAAAGGCTGTTGCAAATACTTTTCTGTATGTTTAATTTAATTTTGAATATGGACCAACTTACCAGGTAATGCAGTTTCCCATGCCCATGGTTGGTAGTTGAGGGTCTGGTGTGGTGCTGTGCATAATTTCGGGAAGGCATGTTGTTAGTGAGGTTATCAAGTGTAGTTACGTGAATCTGTCTCAGAAAAATTGAAGCAATAAAGATCTGATCATCTGTTACTTGTGATGTTAAAGTCTGGAATAGCTGACCCGTGGCAGCAAAAAAGGGGATGCTCGTCATCTGGGTAATAAAATTGGTTGTTTGTGTCGACCTCTCTCTTGTAGAAGAGTTTGGTTCAATGGAGGAAACAAGTTCAGTGCTAAGAATGTTGTACCTGTTGTAAAACTGCTCTATTTAATGCAGGTGTTGTGTGTGAAGTGTTTTATTTGTGGTGCATGTGATAGGTCAAGAGTGAGAAAGAGTGCCATCCCAGCATTAGGTTCTCCTGAAATAGAAACAAAAGCATGTCATGAGAAACACTGTTGTCAATGACATGTACAAAATGTGGCCATCAATAGCCCTCCTTTCGAACCCTGTGGGGGTTCAGTGGAAGAATAGGTCCCCAGTAGCCCCTGCTGATCATATAAGGCAATGATAGTGGGGATCCAGCACTGACCAAGTGGTTCTATGGGTTCAATTCCCGGTTGGTGTTGTGGTTCACTAAGGTATGAGGTACAGCAAAAATGATTTACATGTTTTGATCCCCTGCTGTTTGCCCGCCTTCATCTCATAGATACGATCAACAAAGACAGTTCATCCCAATCTGTTTTCGCTCTGAATATGACCTTTGTTGTCCATGTGGCGTAAAGCATCCATTACTCACTCAATAAGTCAGCTCTTCTGATAGGATACAAACATTACTATTCATTCCATTTGAATGTAATTCTGAGCCAACACCTTGCCCTCGGAAATCCATATAAATCCCTGTAGACATAGTTTTAACTATTGTACACACAGGTGTTATATATACTATACTAACATCTCACAGGTGTGCTCGTTAAGTCTTCCCTTACACACATTTATATCCTACCAAAGTGGTAACTACTAGGCCAGGTGCCCTGTTTGAGTGGTAGCCTATATACAGCACACCCACTGTCCAAGAAAGAATCTAATGACCCTTGAATTAGACCCTGTGGGGGTACCCGGGTGGGGCTTCTGCTCCTGGGAAGAACATAGGCCCCCAGTAGCCCCTGCTGATTGTATAAGGCGACAAAAGGGGGACCCAGCACTGACCAAAATATTTAAAGTCCACTATTTAAAAAAATACTCAAAGATTCATTCTATGAATCAAATTAGAAACATACTGAAAGATTCTCTTACCCCATGGGGGTTCCTGGGTAGAATATAGGCCCCCAGTAGCCCCTGCCGATCATATAAGGCAACGATAGCTAGGGGGAACCCCGCACTGACCAAGTGGTTCTTTGGGTTCAATTCCCGGTTGATGATGTGGTTCACTAAGGGATGAGTACAGCAAAAATGATATCATCTCCATCTCATAGATACGATCACCAAAGACAGAATCAACAAACACAGAACTCATCCAAACCTGTTTTCACCGTAAATATGACCTTAGTAGTCGAAACGGTGTAAAGCATCCATTATGCACTCACTCATTTTTTAGTGTTGTAAATTTATATGAAATAGTATATAATTTTAAAAAATTGTTATAAAAATGTATGTGAAATCATATAGGCTTACCTTTGCATGCTTCCATGCTCCCTCTATTGTGTTGGTGTGGCACGAAGCAGGTTGGTGGCATGGGCCTTCCTATCACACTGCACAAGAATATGGCCAGATTGCAGTTTACAAATGTCCTTCACCTTGCCAGCTATTCCTACAATGCCTTATTTATGGCAAAAGGAGATAGCTTTGACAAAGGATTTGTATTGTCTGAAGGTTCAAGTACAACAAACCTAGGCCAGTTTTCATTTATATTTTCTACAGTCCTGTTCGCTACCTTCATTTTCTGATGATTCAGAATCAGAATGCTTTCGTTTGTCAGGGGTTGTTTTGTCTTTCTCCATATGAGTGTACTCATTTTTTGTCCCCTTGCTCCCCACCCTTGCTCCCCACCCACATCTGTATTGTCTAAATGTTCACAACATGGTTCTCGATCTAGTGTACACAGATTTCAGCAAATCAAAGAATCTGCCAACTGTCCCAGGACGCTTGTTCCAATTCCACCACATTACCTCACATAAATGGCTCTCAAAGTTTTTGATAGAGGTGCCATTTATGTGCCCAATGTGAAAAAAGTAAAATTAGAAAATGTTTCTTAAAATATGATTAATAATTATCATTAAGACTTCTTGTAATAGAAAGTGATTTTTAAAAAAAAGAAATAGTAAGTTATCTTCATAAATAACAATTTTCTTTCAAACCCCGTGGGGGTTCCAGTTAAGAATAGGCCTTGTGTAGTCCCTGCTGATTGTGTAAGGCGACGATAGGGGGGACCCTGCACTGACCAAGTGGTTCTATGGGTTCAATTCCCAGTTGGTGCTGTGGTTCACTAAGGGATGAGGCACAGCAAAAATGATTTCCAGGTTTTGATCCCCTGCTTTTCGCCGTGAAAATGACCCTGGCTGTTGGTATTGTGTAAAACACCCAACACTCACTCAGTCCAAAGAAATGCTTGTCGATTTAAACAATCCCACAGAGTTTCTTGTTGGCCAGATCGGAGTGGACCCACTCCCTGAAGCACTTCCTCAAATATTTAGAATAGTTTTCTGCCGTGTTACTGTAGCTCATTTGAGCAACATGTCCAAGGCTACTGCCTTGGATATAACAGACGAAGTTTAGTAGGTCCTGTGGGAAGTACCTACAGCAGGCAAATATACTATATTTCCTGAGTGTGGTTTCATGGGGTGGGTTGTTTATGCACCGCCATGCTAAGTTCTAGTTTAACCACAAGTTGGGCATTTCATGCGATGCGCCATTAACTTGTTTTGTATCAACCAGGAGATCATTTCATCCTCAGTTACATTTATGAACACGTACAATGTGTACAGATTTTCTAGGTCGTCAAAATTGTTTTTGGTGGAATCAACAACTTTCACACTGTTGTACCAGGGAGACCATTCAGTGGCCTCCCGTTATCTACATGGACATTTCCACCTTTTAGTTTTTTTCCCATACAAGCATACACTTTAATCAGTTAAAGCACTTAAATATAGTAACCGTTTTCAAACACTGGTTCTTCAGACAACGTGTTAGGAGGAGTGTATGCCGGCATCAATTTAAGGTGGTTGACATAATGTTGTCGTCTTCATCGTCATCCTCTCGGTTGATTTGTGTATCCTGCAGTACAGGATCATCAGGTAGATCAGGTAGTGAATTTATGTAAGATAGACCATAATCACCCCATGGTGACCCAGCCCTGACCAAGTGGTTCTTTGGGTTCAATTCCCGGTTGGTGCTGTGGTTGACTAAGGGATGAGGTACAGCAAAAATGATTGCTAGGTTTTGATCCCCTGCTGTTCTTCTCATAGATACGATCACCTAAGACAAGAGTTTATCACAACTAGTTTTCACCGTGAATATGACCTTAGTTGTTGAAACAGCATAAAGCATCCATTACTCCCTCACTATATTCAAAATGCCCTATGTCATTCAGTAAACTCAAGGATCAACCAATTTCCTCTATACTTCTTAGAATTTTCCTCACTCTCCGCTCTCTGTACTCACCCACTGGCCGCCATAGTCCTCAGAAAATTCTTGAAGCTGTTTTCTAGTGGTAGTAGTAGTGGCAGTAGTCCGAGTGGCGGCAGAGTGGGACAGATATTTGAATAATGTTCATATTGTTCATAACGTACATTATAGCATCTATCCATGCTTTGTCATATGCCTTTGTTACATCAAGGAAGGTTATATTATGTTGTGAGATTTTTATCCCTCTTTGCTTATATAATTTCTTTTAGTACCATCCGTGGGGGTCCAGGTAAGAATAGGCCCCCAGACGATAGGGGAACCTAGCACAGACCAAGTGGTTCTTTGGGTTCAATTCCCGGTCGGTGCTGTGGTTCACTAAGGGATAAGGTACAGCAAAAATGATTTCCAGGTTTTGATCCCCTGCTGTTTGCCCTCCCTGTCACCTTCATCTCATAGAAACCAAAGACAGAGTTCATCCCAACCTGTTTTCACCATGAATATGACCTTAGTTGTTGAAATGACATAAAGCAACCATTACTCACTCACTCACTCACTCATCTCATAGGTACAATCCCCAAAGAGAATTCATCCCAACTGGTTTTCGCCGTGAAAATGACCTTGGCCGTTGGTACGACGTGAAACACCCAACACTCACTCACTCACTCACTCACTCACTCACTCATTATACCTGTCACCACACCATAAGGGATTATGACCATTGAGATCTCCCGTTATGAGAACTGGTGACAGTAATTGAATTAAGAGATTTTCTAATTCTTGTCGCATTGTAGTTTAAATTAGGTGAAAGGTAGAGTGAACTAGGTGTAATGGTTTTATTTGACATTACTCTGACTGCTATTGCTTGAAAATCTGTATTTAATGGGATAACACTATGCATAATAACTTGTCTTATTGAAATGAATGAGCCCCCTGAGGCTTTTCCACCATCAGGGACATACATTTTATATATACAATATCATTTAAAGGTGATATTAATTCCTCTATTTAAAAGGATTTCCTGGAGACAAAGGACCGAAACAACCAGCTAAAATCTTAGTTAATTAAAATTGGCTCTGAAACCTTGACAGTTCCATTGGAAGGTGGATGGACAGGAGATTGCCCCCATCTTATTTTGGGGGATTCACTGTGACTTGCAGCCACAGCTTCTCCCATTTTAAATTCTGGAATCTTATTTGTTTAACCCTGTGGGGGTCCGGGTAGGAATAGGCCCCCAGTAGCCCCTGGGTTCTTGGGAAGAACAGGCCCCCAGTAGCCCCTGCTGATTGTAGAAGGCTATGCTAGGGGGGACCCAGCACTGACCAAGTGGTTCTTTGGGTTCAATGCCTAGTTGGTGCTGTGGTTCACTAAGGGATGAGGTACAGCAAAAATGATTTCCAGGTTTTGATCCCCTGCTGTTTGCCCGCCCTGTCACCTTCATCTGATAGATCCAATCACCAAAGACGAATTCATCCCATCCTGTTTTCACTGTAAATATGACCTTAGTTGTCAAAACGGCATAAAGCATCCATTACTCACTCACTATATTCAAAAAGGCCTTTGTCATTCAGTAAACTCAAGGATCAACCGATTTCCTCTATACTTCTTTGTAATTTCCACTCTCCACTCTCTGTGCTCACCCTGTCTGTCGCTCTAAAATATGAGGTTAACTTGAATAACTTCAGATTGATCAGATTTATGTTTTGCTTTGCAACAAAATATCACAAATACTTTAGGAATCTCCCCCCCCCCCTCCCCCCACAGCAGAACCTGTGTACAGGTTTCATTCATCTATTGATACTTGGGGTAGGGGCATGCAGGTGGTCGGTTGGTCAAAAAAAGTTTAAAAAAATAAATGAATCATTTGCAATTACCTTGAATTTCTTGCCATGCCTAGTTGATAGAATCAGCAGTCACCTTTTTGCCAGTTTTAGGAAAAATTACGTTTCTGTTTTTGCAGAGGCCCTTCATTAGAGCCTGCCTCTTTTGGTCAAAAATAAGGAGCCATTTTCGGTTCCGCTTTCTTCTTGTTCTGCATAAAAAACATAAACATTGATAAAATTAAACTGTTCATTCCTACTGAACATGTCTGAAATATATATGATTTTTACCCCGTTGGGGGTTCAGGGTAAGAATAAGCCCCAGTTAACCCTTCTGATCATATGAGGCAACGATAGGGGGCCCCAGCACTGACCAAGTGGTTCTTTGGGTTCAATTCCCGGTTGGTGCTGTGGTTCACTAAGGGATGAGGTACAGCAAAAATGATTTTCAGGTTTTGATCCCCTGCTGTTTGCTCACCCTGTCACCTTCATCTCATAGATACGATCACCAAAGACCAAATTTGTCCCAACCAGTTTTTGCTGTGAAAACAGCGTGAAGTATCAAAAACAGCGTAAAGCATCAATTACTCACGCTCTCACTCCCATAGACCTGACAGCCATGATCTAGCTTTAATTGAGTCAAAGCTTTTTAAAGTTGTAATAAGATTTTACTGTCAGAACCCCAAGTGGTATTAGCCAGAATTTTGATAATATCCAGAGCCTTAATGCATTTTGTCCTAAGAGTATTAATGTGTGGAATAAGACAGAATTTGTCCTCATTTGTCTTCACTGTGGAAATGACCCTGGCTGTTGGTGCAGCGTAAAACCTGCATCATTCACTCACTCGATCTTTCCTAATGGATATCCTTTTCACAAAGGAAATGCAGTGATGCTCAGTTCTCTAGTGAGTGCATCCTCAACAATATCTCGATGTTCCCATCAATAGATCACTCCTTTGCTGAAATTCAGAGATCTGTGAGGAGAGGCTTTCATGCCAACACCAGCAAGCATAGTGGCACCCTGCAGGTTGGTTGCATGCGCCTTCTTATCACACTCGACAAGAATTTTGCCAGATCGTAGTATACAAACGTCCTTCACCTTGCCAACAATTCCTTCGATGCCTTTATTTAAGGCATAAGGAGACAGCTTGGACAAAGGATTAGTATTGTCTGAAGGCTCGAGAATCAGAAAGCTAGGCCAGTGTTCATTTTCATTTTGTGACTTCAGGGTTAGAATCATCTGAAAATGGATGTTTCTTGTGGTTGTTTTTGTGAAGTGCCATGTGAGTCCACATGATTTTCATCTGCTACCACCCTGTGGGGGTTCGGGGGGTAGAATAGGCCACAAAAGGGGGGACCCAGCACTGACTCAAGTGGTTGTTTTGGTTCAATTCCTGGTTGTTCATCCCACTGAAGACAGAGTTCATCCAATTCATCCCAATCTCTTTTCGCCGTGAATATTACCTTAGTTTTTGAAAGGGCGTAAATCATCCGTTACTCACTCACTCACTCACTCACTCACTCACTCACTCACTCCTTCTTTTTCTTTCCCTTTGTCCGTCTCCTCTGGTCCTTTATATGCTAGATTACCTTCTTGAAAATAATATTCTCTTGGAATTTCCTCAAGATTTTCCTGGGCAAATTTCTTACCATTAATCCAGATTACATCATGCCTCGTCCACACTCTTATCACTTCTCTTTCCAGTCATGTAAGCTGCCTGTCTTAGACTGGCCTTCTCCTGTCTCGTCTCCCTATCCTAGTTGGCTTAAATGTTTATGTCAGAATAATATGCAGAATTTCTCAATTTACTCATGTTCCTTAAGATGTCAACCTTAACCATCTCAGACATGACCCCCGTAAGGGTTACGGTGGAGCTTTAACAGATATTATTGTGAAGTTGTATCAACTGAAATTATATCCATATACATTTTTAAGTCTAATTAGGTGAACTTCTCTTTATTTTTATTTAGATCCATCTCATCTTGGTTTTAACAAACAATCGATAGTGTGTTACTGTATCTATGTAAGTTGAGCTAAAAAAATAATCACGTTCAATTAGGTTTTTACTTGGTTTAACATTATAAATGTTGATATATTCTGGCGTTGGTTGTTAGATTTTATATTTACCTATGTACTTGGGCAGTGATTTTTGTGCTGGAGGTGGCACTGTAGAGGGACCAGCAACAGTGGCAGGGGGTGCACCAGCTGCAGCAGGTTTGGGTCCCTGTTTTTTTCTAAGTATTCCAGATGGACCAGCAACTGGGGAAAGGTGGACAGGGAGGGCAGCTGATGCCGGTTTTGAATCCTGTGCCTTTTTTCTGGCACGTGTTACCGCAGGAGTGCTTGTAGCCTTAGGGAATATCTCAGTGAGTGTAGTTTGGTGTAGAGGACGGCCAGGGATGTTGGCTTCTTCGACTGCTTGTGGTAGAACATGCTGACTCCGCCCCAGCCTTCTTCTAGGTGGCCGAGCTGCTGCACTGGTGGTTGTTTGATGGCCAACGATTTGGCAGTCATCCTCTATAGAAATAAATATAACCAATTGAGATGTTTCTGTTTTTAAAGTGTGTAAAAACAAAATAATAATCATGTATGGGGAATAGGGTGTAGCTTAATAAATAATTCTAAATCTTACCAGATTCACTTTCTGATAATTTGTTTATAATCTCTGTTAGAATACAAACAAGCTCTGCATTTTCATTTTGTAAGTCACAAAATGAAGGATTACGTACATAATATAGCTGAAAGTAAGTTGCATTATTGTTATTCATCATCTAACAACCTTATATTACCGTGAGAGGTCCATTAATTTATTCAAGTAAGTCAAAATACATATAAAAATGCCATGTCCGACTCAACAAGCAATTCAGACCATGATCCAGCCACATGTATATCAGAACACAATAGTTCAGTTGAGGAAAAATCTTCTGGAAATGATATCGCAAAACATGATGATAAGGACAAATCCACCTCAAATAAAGATACTTCTGATGCATCTGAGGATTCATCAACTGATTCAGAAAGTGAACTAGACTCATCAGAATCTGAAAAAGCAAGAAAAAGTAGCCCCTGCTGATCATAAGAGGCGACGATAGGGGGGACCCTGCACTGACCAAGTGGTTTTTGGGTTCAATTCCCGGTCAGTGCTTGGTTCACTAAGGGATGAGGTACAGCAAAAATGATCGCTGGATTTTGATCCCCTGCTGTTTGCCCGCCCTGTCACCTCATCTCATAGATTTGATCACCAAAGACAGAATTCGTCCCAACTGGTTTTCACCGTGAAAATGACCCTGGCTGTCGGTACGGCGTAAAACACCCAACACTCACTCACTCACTCACTCTTCTTCCCAAACATACTTTCATCCACCTCAATGGTTCCACTAAACTTCACGTTCCTCATGTCACGGTGGAACCATTGAACGAACAGGTCCCTCACGAAAGAGGCCCCATCGACCGCAGTGTTCTTGTAAGAAAGTGTGCTAATCCGAGCGCAACTGGACAAACTGAAGCCCATGACATAACTCACGAAAAAGTCACCTGTCCCAACTGGTTTTTGCCGTGAAAATGACCCTGGCTGTCGGTACGGCGTAAAACACCCAACACTCACTTACTCACTCTTCTTCCCAAACATACTTTCATCCACCTCAAAAGTCACCTGTCCCAACTGGTTTTCGCCGTGAAAATGACCCTGGCTGTCGGTACGGCGTAAAACACCAAACACTCACTCACTCACTCAAAGACAGAATTCGTCCCAACTTATTTTCTATTGTGGACAATTTTCTCAATCATTTTCCTAGGCAATGGAAGCAAATATATTGGCCTATAATTATTACAACTTTTTTGATTATTTTTTTATTGCCATCACAGAATGCTATCATTATTGTACTGCACTTGCTGGAAATATAGAGTTCTCAATATTAGTGCTTTTAACTTGGCAAGTGTTACCAAAAACGAACTGGAGAAAAATATGCAATAATTTTATCCGGCAAATAATTATGTTATGTATATTTCTAAGGCTTTCTGCCACACAAACTATTAAATATCCAGCATGTTGTTAGGATTCATGACTATCTTATTATCAATAAGTACTTCGATTTTGCTGTCACTTTACTCTAATTTTGTAACTTCAATATTTAATACATATTTCAGTGGATATATGTTCATTGTATTACCTTATCCGGACCACACCACATTGGGAATAGTGGCTTAGGTTCATCCAACAAGTGCTCACCCTTCAGGGGATAGTACAGTCGAACCAGCCTGAAGATCTGTTGGTCCTTAGGCATCCAGTTCCTCCACTGAACCTCTGCCAGATGACCCTCGAAGTTCTCATGACTGGTTCCATTCATTCGTTTGAAGTGGCGCTGTAAAACAAAAAGTTAAAATAAAAATCACAAAAATATGCATTAATTTTATCCGACATATATATTTTCTTGTAAATTTATTTTTTTAGCCTTGCTGCCGCCCAAACTATTAATTTTTATATTTTGCATTTTAAAATATTTGATATTGTAATCCTTCTATATTATCAATTACTGGCAATTTTACTCACCTTGGCATGTTTCCACGCCCCTTCGATGCGGTTAGTGTTTACGTTGACAATATCACCAGTCTCTTCATTCCAGTACAATGCCTTGAATGCGTACTTGTGCTGGACCACAAAATGCTTGAAGCCCAGCTTTGTCAGACCATTGTACCCCTTCCATGCATCAGTGTAGATGGTTGAACACTTTTTTACGTGTTTGGAGATCAACGGGCCCAGCGTTTCAGTGCTGCCGTTATCGACGGGGAACAAGGAGCCAGCCCGTGTCACGCTCAACCAGCCCGACAATCCACACCTTCACTCCAACCTTCGGATTGCCCCGGTGGTACTTAACCCTCGTCTATCTCCACAGTACCCTCCAGCTTGCTCTCCATCAAGGAATCTGCGACCAATTGCATAAGAACATCCCTGATATATTGTGCAACAGCCATATTTCTGTATGCCAGGCTACTAACCTTGGCGCATTGGGCAAGGCTAGACCCTTCCAGATAAGTCATGATAAAATTCATGACGTCCTGGGCATACTTTTGACTTCCCGAGAAGAACTACCATTTACAGACTGTCACCTCGTGGTTACTGTTCTTTCTTCAACGCCATTGAAGGTCGTCGATGGTACGTTTGCGCACCATCAGGTCACAGGGCACATGGCAATGAGGACAGGTCATTGCCGGTGCAAGCAATTGCTGGGCCATCAACCAACATATATGCCAGATATATACTATGTTTCATATCTGGATATAAAATATTTCAGAGGCTGTACCTGTTTATGCTGCCACCTGGTGTTTAATGGTGGTTACCCACTGGGTGATCCCAGGTCCCCCTACTGACAAATGTAGGACCCTGGGCAGCCATGGTCATATACACATACGGTTGGCTCGACCATGAGGAGTGAAAACCTATTGTAGGGATTCACTAGGTCATGCATGGTTATGTCGGAAGGGTCGAAGGTTCTGAAAACTCCTGTCTTCCTTGTTGCCCAAGGGGAGTTCTCATTAACTTTACAGGGGCCTAGGCGAGCCATGTTTTCACAGTGTAAAGTGTGGGACAACCAACAGACCTACTCACTGGGCCAAATCTCTTTTCTGCCTTATAACACAGGATTTTTGTGTTATAAGGCAGACACCAACCACAACTGATTCACCACGCTTTGTTATTTTGGGCAACCGTGGACCTCAAACAAAATAATAACTTTCAGCAAAAGATTTCAGGTTTTGAAACCTTGACTTTTTTACTAACTTTTGCAAACTTCTGCAAATATGCGGGCTGAGGCCAATCGTGGACCTTGGGAACCTTTTTTAAACTTTGTCTCTGACAGGCCAACCGAGGGCTATAGATGCAACTGACTTATGCTTTGACTGGAAGCCAACCGGACAAATGTGCTATCTATGACAGCTTGGCATGTCGAAATGTGATTTGTCCTCAGAAACCACAGCCTTTTATAGTCCTCAATGGACCATGTGACCATGCAGCCCACGTGATATACCACCACTTAAGTTTTGGTGTGTAGTAGTACTTCCTAAGTGTTGTAAGTAATAACACAGACTCAGGTTCTTTTGCAGAATAGATGTTGACAGTCCCAGCTCCAGCCTCCAAGAGAGAGGCTGGGTGTGTGATTAGCCTTTTTATTATCTCCCTCCTTTGTCCTGATTGGTCAGAACAAAGGAGGCTCCATATGGGGGCTAGAGCCCCTATTGGTCAGAACAAAGGAGGCCCCACAGGGGGTTACAGGATTATTATTTTACTCAGCCTAGCCTCAAAGCAGGAGTGCTATATGGCTAATATATAATATATATTTTACATATGGAGCATAAAAGGCTATTGTTTGATAAAATATATAATAATGGTGAAGTGGTGTATAATTAGAACTTAGATATGTTTAATTGAAGATTAATAATAATTTAGAATGTTTATATCATTAATAATTATGTATAGATTTATGAAATATAATTTAGAAATAAAAGCCATTGTTTCTATGGTTTGTTTCATAGAGTCAAACTCTGATTTCTTGTCTTTCGTGGCACCATCAATGTAATTCCTGTCTTCTTCAATTGAGACAGCCATTTTGTACGCTTCATGCACATCGCTTGGTTCTTTTGTCTGCAGGGCAGATTCGATTCTTTCAGCAAGTCCATTATGGAACATTTGTAGTTGTTTGTCATCGTCCCAATTCTGGGCAGTCGAGATGGTCATCAAGTCCTAGTAGAACTCTGTGATAGTTTTATGTCCTTGCTTTGGTCTGAAAGTGAAAGCTTTTAATGACTCACGTTTGAAGCGTGTTCGCATGGCAGTGATCACGGCATCAAAGTCCTTGGCCATGGTGTTGTCAACTTTTCCATCATACCATTCACCTGCCTGTCCATCTAAGTATGAACGCAGCTACTTAGCACGTGCTCCATCTTCTGTTTCACAAGTTTGGTCAATGTATGTCGTGTATTGTTTGACAAACCTACCTATTGACATAAGCTTGGTTTGTATTGAGAATGATGTTGGTTGCTTCATGTTGGTTCTTGAATTTTTGCAGCGTTTATTACGGGCAGTCTCTGCATCATTTTTGTCCATTTGGGCAAGGAGAGCATCCAACATTTCTCTGTTACCTTCTTTCTGCCCTGTCATAAGAGCTCTTTGGTTTTCATAGTTTTCCCGAGATTACTGCGCTGCTGCTTCTTGGCTCCTTCTATTGGTTGCATCAATGATGGAGGTGAGTTCTTCGACAGTAGGCATCGTTGTTGTATGGTGTTGACTTGCTGGTAACGGATTAATGTAAGTTGAGTCAGATGAGTTGGTTGAGGGGCTAGGTTGAGTTGAAGTTAAATTTTTCTTTGTAGCGTGTTTTCTGAGAGGTACCCGGGTTCTCCACCAATGAAGTACTTTAAGTTTTGGTGTGTAGTGGTACTTCCTAAGTGTTGTAAGTAATAACACAGACTCGGGTTCTTTTGCAGAATAGATGTTGACAGTCCCAGCTCCTGCCTCCAAGAGAGGCTGGGTGTGTGATTAGTCTTTTTATTATCTCCCTCCTTTGTCCTGATTGGTCAGAACAAAGGAGGCTCCATATGGGGGCTAGAGCCCCTATTGGTCAGAACAAAGGAGGCCCCACAGGGGGTTACAGGATTGTTATTTTACTCAGCCTAGCCTCAAAGCAGGAGTGCTATATGGCTAATATATAATATATATTTTACATATGGAGCATAAAAGGCTATTGTTTGATAAAATATATAATAATGGTGAAGTGTTGTATAATTAGAACTTAGATATGTTTAGGTATTTGTCTAGGTTGTCTTCGGTTTTTAGGATTCTTTTTCTTGTTTTCCAGAATAAGTCTGTTCTGGTGGTGGTTTGTTCTAGTAGTTTGTTCATTTTTGCTGTAGTTTCTTGCTCCACTACCTCCTCTAAGTGTTTTCTGAGTTTTGTTTGTTGTTCTATCTATTTTGTTCTTGCTATGGTTATTTTTGTTGGGTTTTTGTTTTGTAGTGCCCTTTTTAGCTGTTTTTCACTTATTCTTTTTAGTATACGGATGTTCTTTGTTTCTTCTGTTTCTTTTTTCCTCCCTTTGCCGCGAATGGTTATTGTTCCTATTGATTTTTTTAGGTTTGTTATGATGTTTTGTTCTAGTGAGTCATAGTTATCATTTTTAAGCTGCTTCCTGATGTTGTTGTTGAATTGTGTCCATTTTTCAATGTTGCCTTTTGCCCATATTTTGCTTGTTGGTTTTGGTATTTTGTTCTCGATGGGTGTGCTGAGTATTAAGGTTATTGTGTTGTGGTCTGTTGGTTTGATTCCTGTCAGGGTGAGGTGGTTTTGGGTGTCGATTTCTAGGTTGGTTATTTTATTTGTGGCGTTTTGGTCTGCTAGTATATAGTCAATGATTGATTTTTCGTTTGGGTTTGTTCTGTTTTCCCTTGTCCATTGTATTATATTTGGTTTTAGGGTTATAGGGATTATGCCAGTTGTGTTGATAACTTCCTGCAGGATTTTTCCGTTTCTTGTTTGTTCCTGTTTGTGTGTGGGCGTGTCTATGTGTAGTCTTGCATTGAAGTCACCTATTATTATTATATCTCCTAAGATTTTAAGGCGGTTTATTGTAGTTTTTATTTCTTGATATTCTCTATAGGTGTTATCATTATCTATCTTTTCTTGGGGGCCGTAGTATGCTCCCAGGTATGTTGGTTTTGTTGTGTTGCCGATTTTTATCCATATTATTTCGTGTTCTTCGTGTGTAGGGAATGTTATTTCTGTCATTTTTTGGTATGTTAGGTTGTCTATTAGGATGCCAATTCCTCCTCCTGTGCGGTTGTTTCTTGGTTTGTGGTACCATTGGTATCCCTCTATGTTTGGGGGTTTCTTAGTTCTAGTTTCAGCCAGTACTGCTATGTTAGTTTGTGTCTCTCTTAATATAGTTGTTAGGTTCTTTGTCTTAGATGTTATTCCATTGACATCCGAGTATAGTATATTCAGTTTTTCATTACCTTTCTTTGCGCGTCTCCTGTTACAATTTCTTTTCCGTCTTCCTCGGCGCTGGTCTGGGTTGGCAGTTTGGATCAGTTCATTTTGTTTTTGGGTTATTGGGTTATTGGGTTCTTGGGTACTTATGTTCTTGGGTTCTTGTGGTCTTGTGGTTGCTCTGATCTGGGTGGGTGTTTGTTGGTCATTTCTGGGTCTGGTGTCGGTGTTATGTAGGGGGTGGCCGGTTCCCTAGTGTCGGTCTTGTGGTCTGTGGCTGTATCTTGGTTGGGTATCCCATCTTGGTCTTGTGTATCGTTCTTCTGGGGAATGGTGTCTTGGGCTTGATGTGCCTGTATTGTATCTGGATTGTCGGTGGCGTTCTTGTGGGGACGCTTCCCTGCTGCTTGCTGGGCTGCGTTGGTATGGGGAGTATGAGGGTCGTGTTATTCTTCTTCTAGTGTAGCGAAGGTCTGGGGATTCTTGTGGTCTTGTCCTTTTTTCTTCCCGTCTTTTGGTTAATATGGTGAGTATCTGGTCGACCGTGTTCTCCACGTCCTTCAGGTTGTGCCCGATCACTACCATAGTTTGAGTCTCGCGGTTATAGGAGGCGTTGGTTCTATTGGGGGTTGTAATGTCTTTGATGATATGCCCGCCTTTTCCGAGGACGTGTCCGATGATATCGGTTTCTATATCAAGTGATATCTTGTATGGGGCTTCTGTTGCTATCGTTGGTTTTCTTGTGTCGGATGTGGTTCTCGTGGTCTTCTGTGTTTTTTCTTGTGCTTTCATCGTGGGGGTATTGGTGGTTTTTGGTGTTTTACTTTTGGCTTGTTCTTCTGGGCTTGGTGTTCTGCTTTCTGGTCGTTCTTTGGGGTTGTTGGCAATCTCGTTGGTCAGGTTTTGTGCTGTTTTTGTCGCTGTTTCTGGGGTTATATGGTATCCGTCTGGTTCTAGCTTGGTGATTGCCGGGAAGGGGTTTGTTGTTCTTATATTGTTGTTGTGCAGTATGTTGATCATGGTTCTTCGCTCTATTTCGTGTGGGATGTGTTCTAAGGTCGGGGGTTCTATGATGGTCGTCTTGTCTTCGGGGAGGGATTTTGTGACGGATATGAGATCTTGCGCTATTGGGTGGGCCGCCTCTCCTGTTCTTAGGTGGTTGGTTCCGACTAGTATGAATATTGAATCGTATTGTGCAATCTCCTTTTGGTTCTCGTTGGCGGTTTCTTTGAGCTGGGCGATATTAAGTACGATCTTGGTGTCAATTGTCTGGTTGGGTGGTTGGGTTATATGTGGTTCCATTCTCCGGAGGTTTGAGTCTCCGTGTATTAGGTTCTTGTGCTTGCGGGTTTTGGGCTCGGCGGTTGTTGGGGCATGGCGGCTTATGAGGGTCTTAATCATTTCTTCTTTCTTGTTGATGGCTGCCGTCAGGTCTTCCTTCTCTTGTTGTGCTTGTTCTAGTGTTTTTTGGATAGTGATATTGTGTTGTTTGGTTTCTTGGTTCTCTTTTTGGGTTGTTGTGATTTTATCTTGGAGTTCTTTGTTTTTCTTTTGGAGTTCTTTTGCCATTTCGTTTGATTTTTGTAGTTGAGTTTCGATTACGTTGAGGCGCATCTTGGTTTCTGTTTCTTGGGTCTCTTGGGTTTGGTTTAGTGTGGCGCTTGCTTCTCTCAGGTTCTTTTGGGCCCTCGAAAGTTCTTCTATAAGTTTTTGGTTTTGGGTTCTCTGGTCCTCTAGGTCCTTCTTGGTTCTGGTTACTTCAGTTTTTGCTTCTTGGGTTATTTTGTTTTGTTCTTTTGATTGGTCTTCTTTGAGGGTCCGTTCTAAGTTCATTTGGGTTTTTGTGTTATTGAGTTGTGTTTCTAGGTTGGCTATCTTTTTTTTGTCTGTTTTGAGTGCGGTGGTGAGGCTATTACATTTCTTGCATTTTTGGTCCTGGTTCTTTGGTTGTTCTTTCTTTTCGGTAGCCATTGTTTTATAGTCTTGTTTTTTCTTGTTTCTTGTGATTCTTGTTGAGGCGTTTTGTGGTGTAGGGGTTGTTTCATCTTCTTCTTCGGTTGCTGAGCTCTCAGTGTTGTTACTGGAGGTTATAGGGGGTCTATTTGGTGTCAGTTCCGTTCGCTTGTGGTTATGGAGTCTCTGCTCATATCCAATAGGAGTTCTGGTTTGAGGGGTTGTTCGGTCTCATTTTCCAAATCGGTGGTTGTTGTAGGGTCTGACGTCTGTTTTGATGCCATTGTGTGTTGTGTGGTTTGTTTTGTTGGGTTATTGTGGATTCTGGGTCGTTGCTGGTGTCAGTTTGTACAGTTCTGAGTTCAGTGTGTGGGCCCTGGGCCCCAGCTGGGGCTTAGGGTTCTTGGGTTTTTCAAAGTTTTTTCAAGGTTTTTAGGGTTATTATGATATGGTAGGAGTTCTCTTACCTCTTGGGTTGTTTGGTTTTCTTTGTGTTTGGTTGTGCTTCGCCTAAAAGGCTATCAAATTCCGGGATTTTGGTTGCGGTGGGCAAGCATGCATCTTTTCCTTCGCGCCATTCGAACCCGAATGTGGAAGTGACGTGTGTCCCGCTTCGCGGAGCCTGTATTTGTTTACTAACACGGGGATCCACGTGGGCTGCCGTGGCTGGTGTGTCCTCCCGTTCCTTGGGCATACTATTTACGCGTTCTTTGGCTGATGCGTTGCCGTAGGTGCTTGCTGCGACTGATGCTGCTGCTGATACTGGTGGACATACGGCGGAGGCTGCTTGTATCGACCTTGGGTGTTCAGGTGTTGATAGAGCTGATGCTGGAACTGTGGTGGGGGGCCGTATGTCGCTCTCGTCGTTTACAGTGAGTGGTCCTTCTTAGGCACACCTCTGGCAGAACAATACATACAGATATGAACGAAACGGATGTTCCCCTCCATATGGTGTTTGCCTTTACCTCCTACGGGGCATGATTTCGTGGAGAAGTTCGGACAGACTACATCTTTTTGGCCCTCGACTGACTGGACGGGGCTGAGTCCATGGATCGACTACGAAGTGAGAAGCAGAAGCGGTCATTCTGAATATATAATATTGGT
Source organism: Lepidonotus clava (assembly GCA_936440205.1). Lineage (NCBI taxonomy): Eukaryota > Metazoa > Annelida > Polychaeta > Phyllodocida > Polynoidae > Lepidonotus > Lepidonotus clava. The sequence goes on along the minus strand of OW387144.1, from coordinate 33,635,594 downwards.
CATCGGACCAAAGATAAATACCCCGCCCCCCGTGGGGATCCGGGGTGGGGGTTCCTTCGGCAGCCTCCTGGGAAGAATAGGTCCCTAGCATCCCCTTGCTGATCGTAGGAGGCGACAAATGGGGCAATTTGTTTGCCGTGAATTGCGACCCGTGTTGTTTGGAGGCGGAGATCCTGGTGTCATGAGGGCATCTGCGAGGCTATGGGCCTTCGAAGATTGCGGGTCCATAGTGTTCCTCCTCTTGCCCAATACTGCACTTTGGCTCCAAATTCATCTAGACGGGAGGTTGGAGAGGCCCAATCCAATCAATCGGCTGGTCATGCTGAGCCCTAGGATACTTATACAGAAAGGTAATATTGCCTATAACATCAGTGGCTTTCCTTTCATATTGCCCATAACATCAGTGGCTTTAATTTGCCAATAACTTCAGTGGCTTTTGGCTTTCTCTTAATTTTGCCCATTGCATCGGTGGCTGTCTTTTTTATTTTGCCCATAATATCAGTGGCTTTCTTTTCAAACTCAATTGGATAGTTGTTCTTCTCTTACAATTTCAAATAAAAAAATTCTTTTATATCCTAGAAGGCAGTGGCTAGGGCTAATCTAGTAGTTGGTTGACTATTAGAGTATATCCCCCTTGTATCTCTGGTGTGTATCTGACGGTTTCCGCAGCTCTGCACATCCCCTTGTAGGACTCCGAGGTGGGTGGGGAGCAAGGGGGATGAACACCATATGTACTTATATGGCAAATAACAAAAACAACCCCAACAAACGTCCGTATACTGAAGATGACCCGGAACATTCAGAGAATACTGAAAATGAAAATGAATACTGGCCTAGGTTTTTGATTCTTGAGCCTTCCGACAATACGAATCCTTTGTCCAAGCTATCTCCTTTTGCCATAAATAAAGGCATTGAAGGAATAGCTGGCAAGGTGAAGGATATTCGTAAACTACGATCTGGCCAAATTCTTGTGGAGTGTGATAAGAAGGCCCATGCCACCAACCTGCAGCGTGCCACTACGCTTGCTGGTGTTGGCATGAAAGCCTCTCCTCACAGATCTTTGAATTCAAGCAAAGGAGTAATCCGATGCAGAGAACTTCGAGATGTTGGTGAGGATGAAATCACTAGAGAACTGCGTCCTCAAGGTGTTTCCTTTGTCAAAAGGATATCCATTAGGAAAGAAGGTAATGTCGTTCCGACTAACACCTATATCCTCACTTTTGACAGACCTTCTCCTCCCAAGAAACTTAAAGTTGGTTATCGCCGCGTTGATGTGGATTTGTTCATACCAAATCCACTTCGCTGTTTTAAGTGCCAGAGGTATGGTCATGGCAGAGACTCCTGCTCTAACGAGCAGACCTGTCTCCGATGTGGTCAAAAGGGACACGACAATGTAGAATGTGTCAACGATGCTAAATGCATCAATTGTCAAGGTGCCCACATGGCCACGTCGAAAGACTGTCCTGTGTGGATCAAAGAAAAATCGATCCAAAAGGTAAAAACTGAAAATCGTGTCAGTTACCCAGAAGCAAGGAGGATGGTGGAAGGGACCATTAGAGTCCCTGGAGCCACTTCCTATGCAGCCGCGGTAAAACCAAAACTCAGGACAGTTGAATGTCAGACAGACTACACCTGGTTGAGATTGGATAAACCAGTGCGTAGTCCCTCAGGCATCCAGGTCGTGGTAGCCGGAAAGGTTACTCAAACAGAAACTAGTGCTAGTACATCAAAATCAACTTCAAATTCATCTGTTCCATCATCAGAAACTCCAACAAATAGAAAAAAGAGTCGTAACAGTTGAAGATATCATGCATAGTCTTATTCCATTAAATACCAATACCAATTTTCAAACAATAGCTGTTCACTCTACCTTCCACCAAATTCAAACATCAATAGACAAGAATTAGAAAATCTCTTAAACCAATTACCATCACCAATCCTCATAATGGAAGATCTCAATGGTCATAATCCCTTATGGGGTGGTGACAGGTATGATGACAAGGGCAGGATGATTGAAGATATTATTAATGACCTAGATTTATGTGTTTTAAACGATGGCTCTTACACCTATTTACATCCGGGTTATGGTACGTATTCTGCTTTTGACTTAACCTTAGCTGACCCTCGTCTGCTGTTGGACCTCTCCTGGAGAGTATTAAATGACCTCCATGGAAGTGACCATTTCCCAATCTTAGTCAATATTGATGATCCTAATATAGGTCTAAAAGAGCCTCGATGGAGGCTCAATAAGGCTGATTGGGAGTCCTTCCAGACTTTATGTCGGGAGAGGCTCTCAGCAGACGATTCGTTTATTCAATTTTCTACAAAGTTACTTTCTATAGCAGAAGAGACTATCCCCAAAACCTCGACAGTTCCTAAGCACATCCGTAATCCATGGTTTAATGACACATGCAAAAAGGCCATTAAAGATAGAAAGAAGGCCTTGAGAAAATTTAGACAAAGACCAACTGCTGACAATTTAACTTAATTTAAGATTAAAAGGGCTCAGGCCCGAAGAATCATATGGGAATCAAAACGGCAGTGTTGGAGGGATTATGTTTCGGGGGTTAACTCCCGGACTCCGATGAAAAAGGTCTGGACTATGGTCCGTAAAATAAAAGGCAAGGGGGGCCAGGCCAGAGTCCAGCACCTACAAGATGGTGACAATCTTTTGACCTCTCCTGTTGAGGTGGTCGAAAGATTGGCCGAAACATTTCAACATCATTCTTCTTCCGCCAACTGTCACTCCCAATTCAAACCAATTAAAATCAGAGAAGAAAGAAAACCATTAAATTTTACATCTGATAATTCTGAGGGGTATAATCAAGCCTTTAGCATAGACGTACTTTTAAAATCTCTTAATAAATCTCATAATACAGCAGTTGGTCCTGATAAAATTCATTATGACTTTCTCAAACATCTTCCTAAACCAGCGCTCAAGATTCTTTTGAATCTTTTCAATCACATATGGGATAGTGGCCAACTGCCAACGTCTTGGCAGGAAGCCACCATTATTCCTATTCCAAAGCCTGGTAAAGATCATAATGATCCTTCTAATTATAGGCCTATAGCATTAACATCTTGCATCTGCAAAACCATGGAGCGGATGATCAATGATCGACTCGTCTGGATGCTGGAATCTCAACATCAGATTTCAGAATTTCAGAGTGGGTTCAAACGAGGAAGAAGCATTTGATAAGATTGGAATCTTTCATCAGAGATGCCTTTATTCAAAAGCAACATGTCGTGTCAGTCTTTTTTGATTTGGAAAAGGCATATGACACGACATGGAAATATGGTATTATGAAAGATTTATATAACATGGGATTTCGTGGCCGTTTACCCATTTTTATTAAGAATTTTCTATCTAATTGTCACTTTAGGGTGCGATTAGACACCACTCTGTCTGATATTCACAATCAAGAACTTGGTGTTCCTCAGGGAAGCATCTTATCTATGACCCTGTTTAGCATCAAGATCAATAGCATTGTTCAGTGTCTTCAAAAGGACATGTCCTGTAGTTTATATGTTGACGATTTCCTCATATGCTATAAGGGCAAAAACATGAACATCATAGAGAGGCAAATTCAATTAAATCTAAACAAGATCCACAAATGGTCAATAGATAATGGTTTTAAAGTTTCCAAAGCAAAGACAGTGGCTGTTCACTTTTGTCAGTTGAGATCCCTCCATCTGGACCCTGAGTTGAAGATGGATGGTGATCCAATCAAAGTAGTAGAACAGACCAAGTTTTTAGGTTTGGTTTTTGATCACAAGTTGTCCTTTATTCCGCATATTAACAGTCTAAGGACAAAATGTAACAAGGCTCTGGATATCATTAAAGTTCTGGCAAACACCACTTGGGGTTCTGACAGCAAAATTTTATTACAACTTTATAGAGCTTTGATTAGATCAAAGCTCGATTATGGCTGTCAGGTCTATGGGTCAGCACGTGCATCATATATCAAGAAGCTAGACTCTGTCCATCATCAGGGGCTGCGGCTGGCATTGGGTGCTTTTAGGACATCGCCAGTCCAAAGCCTCTATGTTGAGGCGGGGGAATCTTCATTAACCAATAGAAGATTAAAACTTTCCCTTCAATTCATCATTAAGTTAAAAACCAATGCTTCTAATCCTGCCTTTAAGTGTGTATTTCAACCCCAAAATGAACATCTCTATGCTGCCAGACCAAACTACATCCAACCTTTTGGCATTCGTATGAAACCTCACATAGAAAATGCCTTTGTGGATCTTGATGTTTTGAAACAGCCTCATTTTTCAGTCATTCCTCCATGGAGACTCAAACCACCTAATATCAACTTTGACCTCACCAAATCCAAAAAGTCACTGACTCAACCATTGGATTACGTGTCCCGGTATCATGAAGTTCGAAACAAATTTCCTCATCATTCTCCTGTTTTCACTGATGGTTCAAAGGATGGGAAACGTGCTGCAGCAGCGTCTGTCTGCTGCGGTAAGAAACACTTTGCCCGTCTACCTGACTTCAGTTCTATTTTTACAGCTGAGGCAGTTGCCATTATTATTGCTTTGAAGGCCATTCAGCAGGCAGAGGAAAAGAACTTTATCATTTTTACCGACTCAAAGTCCTGTCTTCAGGCTTTGCAGTTTTTGAAAACTGAACATACACTCATTATGAGAATTCTTCTCTGGCTACAAAAGTTGTCCAACTCACGATTTGATGTTCAGTTTTGTTGGATACCGGGTCATGTAGGCATTCATGGTAATGAGTTAGCTGACCAAACGGCCAAGAAGGGATTGGACAAAGCAGTCCTTCCTTTTCCAATTCCTCACATAGATTTTAAACCGAGAATCGTTGAATACATCAATGAGAGATGGCAAAATGAATGGGACCAGTTCCCCAATAACAAACTGCATTCTATTTTCCCAACCATCAAATATGTTAAACCGAATGTTCTTAAAGTTAGAAAAGACCAAACTGCTTTTACCAGAATTAGAATTGGTCATTCTAGACTTACACATGTTTTTCTTTTAAAGGGTGAGCCCCCACCGGAATGTATTGTTTGTAATCAACCTTTAACCATCAAGCATCTCCTTTTGGAATGCCCAGATTTTGAACAGATACGTAGACAGTTCTATCAGGTAGCTGGTCTACCTGAACTTTTTAACACTGTACAGTCTGATGGTATCATCCATTTTTTGAAAACAGCTGGTCTGTATGGACTGATATGATTAGTATATTAACATGTTTTTATCCTTAGGATAAGATCTTGTACATATATCATGTTGTTCTATTGACAACTTTTAGTCCATCTTTTCATTGATAACAACCGTTTTCGCCATGAATATGACCTTAGTTGTCGAAATGGCGTAAAGCATCCATTACTCACTCACTCACACCTGGTTGAAATTAGATAAGCCAGTGCGTGGTCCCTCAGGCATCCAGTTCGTGGTAGCCGGAAAGGTCACTCAGACAGAATCTAGCGCTAGTACATCTAAATCAACTTCGAATTCATCTGTTCCATCATCTGTTCCATCATCTGAAGCTCCATCAAATAGGAAAAAAAGTCGTAACAGTCGAAGCTCCTCTAGGGCTTCGGCTGAAAACAGACAAAGTTAGGATAAGATCTTGTACATATATCATGTTGTTCTATTGACAACTTTTAGTCCATCTTTTCATTGATAACAACCGTTTTCGCCATGAATATGACCTTAGTTGTCGAAATGGCGTAAAGCATCCATTACTCACTCACTCACTCTTCCATCTCTACCTCATTAGAATTTTGGAATCTATTAGTCAAAGGCAAAGGATTCCTATCTATTTTATTTTCTTTGTTAGATTGTTGATTGACAGTTGAAGCTTCAGAAGAGCCTCGACTGTTACAACTTTTTTTCTGTTTGTTGTTGAAGTAGATGGTTTGGACTGTGAACTGGATTTAGTTGATGTTGTAGCACTTGTATTGGGCTCAGTTTGTGTAACGTTTCCGGCTACCACGACCTGGATGCTTGAGGGACTATGCACTGGTTTATCCTTTTCAACCAGGTGTAGTCTGTCTGGCATTCAACTGTCCAGTGGCGCATAGGAGTGGCATAGTATCATTGTTCAGAGGATCTATAAGTATATTATAATGCATTGTAACACATATCACATTTGTAGTTACTTGAAAAGCAACGTTCAGATATGGATACAAGGCCATAACTCAGCTTTTAAAGAGATTGGCCTGCCACCTCTATTTTCCTATGTTTTGGGTTTATTTTAAAGTCACTATCCCTTAGACCAAATTGCCCCTGTGGGGGTCTGGGTAGGAATAGGCACCCAGTAGCCCCTGCTGATCATATCAGTGATGATAGGGGGGACCCAGCACCGATCAAGTGTTTTTTTTATTCAATTCCCGGTTGGTACTGTGGTTCAATGAGGGATGAGGTACAGCAAAAATGATTTCCAGGTTTTGATCCCCTGCTGTTTGGCCGCCCTGTCACCTTCATCTCATAGATACGATCACCAAAGACAGAGTTCATCCCAATCTATTTTTGCCGTGAATATGACCTTAGTTGTCAAAATGGCATAAAGCATCCATTACTCACTCACTCATCATGTCCTGTAGAGGATGGCTCCCTCGCTCCTGGTTATATTTAGCCAGATCAACACTGTAGATCGGGCATACCACCACGCTGATCCCAGGCATAACCCTCAAAATACTCGCATTGGTCTTCAAGCTCCTCAGTAACATAGTCAAAAATGTTCTAGGGGTTTTTAGATATAAGGGTAAGCTTTCCAGAACTACGGATCGGTAATCTTATGTCATTAATTAAGCTTGTTATGTAAACGAAACTCAATATTACATGTTTTCACCTTTCAAAGAGAGTCCTTCATATTCAGCCGTGTCGTGGGGGTCCGGGTCAGAATAGGCCCTCAGTAGCCCCTGCTGATCGTATGAGGCGACGATAGGGGGGACCCTGCACTGACCAAGTGGTTTTTGGGTTCAATTCCCGGTCAGTGCTTGGTTAACTAAGGGATGAGGTACAGCAAAAATGATTTCCAGGTTTTGATCCCCTGCTGTTTGCCTGTCCTGTCACCTTCATCTCATAGATTTGATCACCAAAGGTGGAATTAGAATTCGTCAAAACCTGACCAAGTGGTTCACTGCCCATGAGGTGTAAAACTAGCTGAAAAGCATTACCTTGCGCAATCTGGAAAGAACCCAGATGTTAAACTAACCAAACAAACAAGCGTCCCCAGTTAAGGGCTTCTATATTTAGTTTCTTTGATGAACCAGGGCCACACAGACTGAACAGAAGGGACTTTGCAGGGTTCTTCAACCTAGTCATCCATACTTTGTGTGTATTTGATGCTGTGTTATGTCCAACAGGCTGTTCACGCCAGTCAACACTTGATGTTTGGCCTCGGGGGACTGATTCAAGGTCATCCTTTTGGGCTACAGTTATAGATTATTTATATTGTCTGCCCGTCAGACCCAGCACTGACCAAGTGGTTCTTTGGGTTCAATTCCCAGTAGGTGTTTGGTTCACTAAAGAATGAGGTACAGCAAAAATGATTTCCTGGTTTTGATCCCCTGCTGTTTGCCTGCCCTGTCACTGTCATCTCACAGATTCGACAGAATTCGTCCCAACCTGTTTTTGCCGTGAATATGACCATAGTTGTTGAAACGCCGTCAAGCATCCATTACTCACTCACCTACTCATATAAAAAGGCAAGAAGTGTTCCTGCATAATTTTTCTCCAATCATGCCAATTGGAAGAACATGAATATTCTATACATAAAGTTGTTGAAATAAAATAAAAATTTGGGTTCATCACAAATCAGTCTATATGAAGTAGCACATAATCTATCAGCACCAACACTTCTGTATTTCAAGTACAGATACATAAACCCCATTGCAGAATTCTATCATACATAAAATAAAGCATTGGAAATGTTGAAATGTTGAAATATGTTGAAATATGTTGAAATGTACACTGAAAACCTACCCAAAACACTGAAGACTGCCAAGTTTCTAAAGTTTATCTACACACAGGTTTTTGTGATTAAGAAAAGACACCTTTTTTCTCATTAACACAAATTCTGTGTGGAAAATTTCAATTTTCACTGACATTTTTGGAAATGACCCATTTTTTCACGATATTTAGAACGCTGATGCCTATCCCATTTATCAGATAGTGGGGGTACCGGGCATCCAAGTCCACTGAAGCAAGAGTCTACTGTAATGCGTTATGTTACTGTATTAATAATCTTGCCTTAGAATTAATGCACACACCTTATGGGGCGTATGCATTATTTCACCGCCATGCACCACTATGAGTCCATTATCCAATACATAGTTCATTTAACATTTAGTTCACTAAACATTTATATTTCATAAATGGGTATAATTATATTCAATAAATTTTAACTTATGCATGAGTCAAGTTTGCTTCGATTTGGGTGCACCTGGCACCCCTTTCCTCCATACAGGCCCTGTGATCTGCACAGCCAGCCTGTCATTGGATGTAATGGGCTTCACTTTTGCCGGGCCACCCTCCATCTTCACCATACTGTTCTTTTGAATTCTTTTCTGTAATAATGAATGTTACATAAAAATGCGGGCAACATTTATTCTGTCGGCTCTCATTTATTCTGTATTTTGGGACATATATATAACTTTTTAAAAGGTGGGTGGGGATCCTGATATAGTCTTTCTACTTAAAGCACATGAATTTACGCACAAACATGCAACATATTGTTCTGTTTGTCAATATCAAGGACCCCACTGGATCCCCCACTCCTCCCCTTCCCCTTGATCCACCACTGCTATTTCAGAAGCCTAATCAAAGCTTTTGGAAATATGCACCTTCTAAATACACAGTCCTTTATGTTCATCAGCTTGGAAGGATGTCTGTGTGAATAAACATTTATTTACTCAGTAGCAATATTGAAAAATCAATTATTATTGCATTACTGTGTTTTATTTTAATATTTGATACTCTTTGCAATAACAAAATAGGGTTTGCACATAGAACTTACCACCCCGTTGGGGTTCTGTGGAAGAATAGGCCCCCAGTAGTCCCTGCTGATCATATGAGGCGACCCAGCACTGATCAAGTGGTTCTTTGGGCTCAATTCCCGATTAGTGCTGTGGTTCACTTAGGGATGAGGTACAGCAAAAATGATTTCCAGGTTCTGATCCCCTGCTGTTGACAACTTTTAGTCCATCTTTTCATTGATAACAACTGTTTTCGCCATGAATATAACCTTAGTTGTCGAAATGGCGTAAAGCATCCATTACTCACTCACTCATAGATTTGATCACCAAAGTCTGAGTTGATTCCAACCTACTTTCGCTGTGAATATGACCTTATTTGTTGAAACAGTGTAAAGCATCCATTTCTCACTCACTCACTATCATACAAGGGACAGTCTGCAAGGACAAGCTGTCCCCACCAGCAATATAAATAGAGTATTACCGTATTAAGTAGTGGTACACCAGAAGTGTCAGATATTTATTCCAAACGTTCAATACATAGATATCACCGGGCGAACAGACAAATAAAGCATATATCACTATATTATTTACTCCCTTTTGTAGTCAATTGCACTTATGAACATGGTCCTAATTTTGACTAGCAGCCAGCCTAAGTAGTTTTCACCATTCCAGCAGCCCTCTTCTAGTGCAATGCTACCCAAACGACATCCTGAACTTCAGTAATCGCACAGAGTACTCGCTATGAGGGGATGCAGGCAAGTATTTATCAGTATGAAGTAAAGATTTTTGTTTTGTCGAAATTTACAAATCAACAACTCTGCCTTTACATCCAGTTTTACACAATCCCACTCCTCATTGGTTTTTATTAAACTTCCAAGTCGTTTGCTTCAGCAGGTGAATTTGTTCCCATGATTTGCCTGAATGCAGTTTAGTATCTGCAAAAATAGTCCTGGGTGGCCTAATACCCCTGTTCTACAGATTAATACCACCTCCCTCTGCATTTAAAGATACATTCAAAAAAGTTGCTAAGGAAGCATTCCGAGGAAAAGAAAGCTAAACCATATGGTGTTTTTTTTCGAGGCTGGGACCTATCATTACAATACGTTTCGCCTTTTCCCTACATTTTTCATAGCGGTTTAGTTGCCTGGAAACATTTTCTGCATTTTGGTTGATAGTGAAAATAGGCGGTATCTCATCAACATGTGCAATGTCATATTCGACAACATCCGATTTCACCCCACGGGGGTTCCAGGTAAGAATAGGCCCCCACTAGCCCCTGCTGATCGTATAAGGTGACGTTAGGGAGGACTCGACACTGACCAAATGGTTCTTTGGGTTCAATTCCCAGTTGGTGCTGTGGTTCGCTAAGGGATGAGGTATAGCAAAAATGATTGCTAGGTTTTGATCCCCTGCTGTTCTCCTGCCCTGTCACCTTCATCTCATAGATGCGATAACCAAATACATAACTCGTCCCAACCTGTTTTCGCGGTGCATATGAACTTAATTGTCGAAACGGCACAAAGCATCCATTACTCTCACTCACTTTATAACATTAATAACTTATGAGATGATAAACGAATAGTATCATTAAATTGTAATTGAAAGCTCAGGCAGTTATCTAGTTGTATACCTGAATATTTAAAATCAAGTGGTTCTTTGGGTTCAATTCCCGGTTGGTGCTGTGGTTCAGTACAGCAAAAATGATTTTCAGGTTTTGATCCCCTGCTGTTTGCCTGCCCTGTCACTTTCATCTCATAGATACGATCACCAAAGATCCCAACCTGTTTTCGCTGTGAACATGACCTTGTCGAAAACAGCATGAAGCATCAAAAACAGCATAAAGCATCAATTACTCACTCTCTCACTCCCATAGACCTGACAGCCATGATCTACCTATGAAGTTGTAATAAGATTTTGCTTTCAGAACCCCAAGTGGTATTTGCCAGAACTTTGATAATATCCAGACCGTTATTGCATTTGTCCTTAGAGCATTAATGTGTGGAATAAGGGACAACTTTTGATCAAAAATCAAATTGATAAAAAAAAATCGAAAAAAAATCGAAACTTCTCAAGTCATTGTTTCTGCTCTTTTGCATGGTCGATTGTATGCCTCTTTTGTCAGTCTGTCAGTTTTTGACATAGTTGTGTGGTGCTTCACCCAGACGCATCCTTCTTAGCCTCCCACCATTTAGAGCTACTGTGTTATTTCACAGTGAATTGCATCAATAATACCAACACTGGTTAACACTGTAAAGCCTCCTTTTCCTGCTGCCTATGTTGCTGCGAGCACACAAAAACTGGGCCTCGAAACTACTTTCTCGTCAATCTATGATATTAAGGTTTTGGTCAGATGCACTCTGCGATGTTTGCACCTCCTTTAGTCCATGAGAGTACTCTCTGTAGAGCACTAGCTGTATACGGGCAGTAGAGCAAGGGTCCTAGTGGTAGAGTGGGTCCGATGTGGGTGATTCAAATAAGGGCAGCAAAGTGACTGAAGAATGCGGAAGTTTACAGTTGGTTTGATCCATGACATCTAAAGACATTACACCATGAGAAATGTTCTTATATTATCAGCACAAATAATTTCAAGAATGGATGTATGGTATTCCCTTTAATATTCCCTAATTTCATAAATCAGAACCCGAAAAGGGTCAACATCGGGGACTACGGCCTCCTCAAGAATGCCAACAAACCTACATGTGAAACAAACTCATAGAATTATTTTCCAAAGACAGAATACATCCCAACCTGTTTTGCTATGAATATGACCTTAGTTGTCAAAACCGCGTAAAACATCCATTACTCACTCACTAACTGTGCACTGATATTGTCAGGGGAGCCAAAATCAGCTGCAACCTTGGACAGATGGATCAAGGAGTTAACATTGTAGGTCACAAACTGATCTCCATATAGGATTCACCCCATGGAGATCCGGGTAAGAATAGGCCCTCAGTAGCCCCTGCTGATCATAAGAGGCGACGATAGGGGGAACCCTGCACTGACCAAGTGGTTTTTGGGTTCAATTCCCGGTCAGTGCTTGGTTTGCTAAGGGATGAGGTACAGCAAAAATGATCGCTGGGTTTTGATCCCCTGTTATTTGCCCGCCCTGTCACCTTTATCTCATAGATTCGATCACCAAAGACAGAATTCATCCTAACTGGTTTACGCTGTGAAAATGACCCTGGCTGTCGGTACGGCGCAAAACACCCAACACTCACTCACTCACTCACTCCATATAGGATTCTGGACTGCATAACAAAGTACTCTAGTAGCGCTTAGGCATGATTCTACAAGTGTTTCACTCATCAGCAGAGCAATGGCAATGCTTAAACATGTGAAATATTCATGGAATTCATGAGGAATTATCCCATTCAAAGCAAGGGGTCCTGTATATAATAGAAACTGCTGGAATTATCTGGCTTTCCACACATGGATATCAGAAAGCGTCCTGGCAACTCAGTAGACAGAAAAGGTTTCATTTGAATAAGCTTCATGCTGATGCAGTCAATATGTCATCCAGACAGCTTTGTGTTAGGTTTTCTACTCTTCTACATAAGCAGTAGTCGCTTTGTTACTCCAAGATTGACCTGGTGCATGTAATCTATTGGGAATTGCTTGACCATGTCAATCTGGAGATCACAGAAAGGGGATTGGTATTTGTGATGTTCTGTATTCCGTATTTCCAATTAAACTGTATTGTGACCTTTACGATAGCTTTTGCAGGTGCATCACAGATGATTGCTCTGAGATTTAAAGGAAAGGTTTTACCTTTGAAATTAAGGCAGTTTTGTTGAAGATTCTGCAGTTCCTCAATAAAATCTGCCAGAAATTCAAAGTCATCTGGCTTTTTGTTTCCACAGTACATTGCCACAACAAAAGGTGGAGAAGATACATTTGGGAAATTGCAGAGTATTGGCCAAAATAATACATTCGTGCTGTCAAACAAAGGCAATCCATCTATGTTAACTAATAATTCAACTTCTTCAAGTTCATCAGGATTTACTTCTGAAATTGTAGCATTCACTGATTTCTCTAGTCCAAAATATGTATACTCCTAACCTGACTTGTTTTCCACTGGTGTTGGTCTCAGCATCTTGAGGAGGGTGGTTGCAGTAGCAGGCACACAGAAGCAATATTTTCTAAAGAGTCTCTCCCCTTGGGGGTCTGGGTAAGAATAAGCCCTCAGTAGCCCTTGCTGATCGTATGAGGTGACGATAGGGGGGACCCAGCACTGACCAAGTGGTTCTTTGGGTTCATTTCCAAGTCAGTGCTTGGTTCACTAAGGGATGAGGTACAGCTAAAATGATTTCCAGGTTTTGATCCCCTGCTGTTTGGCCACCCTGTCACCTTCATCTCATAGATTCAATCACCAAAGTCAGATTTCATCCCCAACCTATTTTTGCCATGAATATGACCTTATTTGTCAAAATGGTATAAAGCATCCATTACTCACTCACTCACTCATTATGTCCTGTAGAGCAAGGCACCCTACCTCCTGGTTATATTTAGCCAGATCAACACTGTATATCAGGCATACCACCATGCTGATCCCAGGCATAACCCTCAAAATACTCGCCTTGGTCTCTTCAAGCCGCTCAGTAACATAATCAAAAATGTTCCAAGGGTTTTTAGATATAACGGTAAGCTTTCCAGAACTACGGATCTGTAATCTTATGTCATTAATTAAGCTTGTTATGTAAACGAAACTCAATATTACATGTTTTCACTCTCTCACCCACTCCTTTCAAAGAGTGTCCTTCATATTCAGCCGTGTCGTGGGGGTCCGGGTCAGAATAGGCCCCCAGTAGCCCCTGCTGATTGTATGAGGCGACGATAGGGGGGACCCAGCACTGACCAAGTGGTTCTTGGGTTCAATTCCCCGTCAGTGCTTGGTTCACTAAGGGATGAGGTGCAGCAAAAATGATTTCCAGGTTTTGATCCCCTGCTGTTTGTCACCTTCATCTCATAGATTTGATCTCCAAAGGTGGAATTAGAATTCGTCAAAACCTGACCAAGTGGTTCACTGCCCATGAGGTGTAAAACTAGCTGAAACGCATTACCTTGCACAGTCTGGAAAGAACCCAGATGTTAAACTAACCAAACAAACAAACAAGCGTCCCCAGTTAAGGGCTTCTATATTTAGTTTCTTTGATGAACCTGGCCCACACAGACTGAACAGAAGGGACTTTGCAGGGTTCTTCAACCTAGTCCTCCATACTTTGTGTGTATTTGATGCGGTGATATGTCCAACAGGCTGTTCACACCAGTCAACACTTGATGTTTGGCCTTGGGGGACTGATTCCAGGTCATCCTTTTGGGCCACAGTGATGATGATAGATTATTTATATTGTCAACCTGTCAGACCCAGCACTGACCAAGTGGTTCTTTGGGTTCAATTCACGGTTGGTGCTGGGTTCACTAAGGGATGAGATACAGCAAAAATGATTTCCAGGTTTTGATACCCTGCTGTTTGCCCACCCTGTCACCTTCATCTCATAGATACAATCACCAAAGAAGAGTTCATCCCAACCTGTTTTCGCCATGAATATGACCTTCGTTGTCGAAACGACGTAAAGCATCCATTACACACTCACTCACTAAAGCAAGATTTTATATCAAAAGAAGCAATTTACATCACAGGAATGTTATGGATTACTTAGATCTAAAGTGTAAAATATAAATTTACTGCCCCTCTATCTAATGATATCTACCCGTGCACCCCCATGTTGGATACAGGGAAAAACCTCTGCTTTGACCGAGCGAACAGACACCTCTGAGATGGGCCTGTCCCTGAAAAGGGGCTATGGCAATTTGTCCCTCTGCGTTTTTTATTAAGGCGGCGCAAATGTCAACGATGTCAACATTGTAGGGTTATTCTGAGGAAGTACCCCACCATGCTCATTAAAACTGCTCATCAATTTTTGTTCTTCCTCTGCCAATATCTGTTGGACTGATGCATATCTGTTGGATTGATGCATTTCTTAAATGTTACATGTGAACCCCCCCATCTACACCGTTTAAAGAAATCAGTCATTTTCTTTTGCTTTTGGTCTGAAGAGACATTATGGTATTGTTTGGTGGGCTTTTAGAACTAACCATGTTTTCCTCCACCTCGGTCTGGGTTGGTGCCGCTGTGCTCCGGGGCCACTCTACCAATGTAGGGCAAGTAGGGCTGGGCGGTGGTCCGGGGGCTGGGCGGTGGTCCGGGGGCTGGTGGAGGATGGCCCAGGTCCTGATCATCATGTCCTGGTATGGGGCCCGGCAGTTGTGGTGAAGGATGGCCTTGGTCCTGATCATCATGTCCTGGTATGGGGCCCGGCAGTGGTGGTGGTGGAGGATGGCCTGGGTCCTGATCAACATGTCCTTGTATGGGGCCTGGCAGTGGTGGTGGTGGAGGATGGCCCGGGTCCTGATCAACATGTCCTGGTATGGGGCCAGGCAGTGTCGGTGGTGGTTGGCCCGGGTCCTGATGTCCTGGTATGGGGCCCATTAAAGCTGGTGGTGGGGGATGGCCCGGGTCCTGCCCGCCATGTCGCGGTACGGGGTGCGGCAGTGGTTCTTTAGGAAGGCCTGGCTCCTGACTGCCATGTCCTGTTAAGGGGGCCGGCAGCAGTGGTGGAGGATGGCCCGGGTAGTGCCTGCCATGTCCCATTAAGGGGCTCCTTGGCCTGTGTGTAGGGGATGGTTTAGGCATTGGTTTTACATTGTAGGTGTAAACTCCTCCGTTTCCCTCGGTACCTTCCGCCATGCCGTAAAATGTAAATATACCTACTGCCTTAAATTGTAAAAATGTAAACACGAAAATGAAGGTAATTTAAACTATAAATCAATAAATAAAAGGTATTAGATTCCAAGAGACAAGACCTCCTATTGGCCAAAATCATGATACTGCTGGTATATCATTTTCACAAAGGAAACTCCTTGATGATGCAGTTCTCTAGTGATTTCATAATCATCCACATCTCGAAATTCTCTACATTGGATCACTCCTTCAATGCCTTTATGTAAGGCAAAGGGAGACAACTTCAACAAAGGATTCTTACTGTCAGAAGACTCAAGAATCAGAAGAGTCAAGAATCAGAAGACTAGGCAAGTGTTCATCTTCGCTTTCTGTGACTTCAGGGTTACATAACCCGTGCACAGGGAAATTTTGATATCATACTCTTGACAAACTTGGCCATGGTTGAATGACTTTACTACATACGGTGTCAATCAGTATGTGACTTCTCCCACCATTAACCCTGAAAGAACACAGTATCATGTTGTCACTCATAGCATAGTACGTGTCTGATATATTCCTGCACAAAGTTTCCAGTCGCTTTTCCCGTCGCTTTTCCCTACGCGTTTTCCCTACGCGTTTTCCCTACGCGTTTTCCCTACGCGTTCTCCCTACGCGTTCTCCCTACGCGTTTTCCCTACGCGTTTTCCCTACGCGTTTTCCCTACGCGTTTTCCCTACGCGTTTTCCCTACGCGTTTTCCCTACGCGTTTTCCCTACGCGTTTTCCCGTCGCCTTTCCCGTCGCCTTTCCCGTCGCCTTTCCCGTCGCCTTTCCCGTCGCCTTTCCCGTCGCCTTTCCCGTCGCCTTTCCCGTCGCCTTTCCCGTCGCCTTTCCCGTCGCCTTTCCCGTCGCCTTTCCCGTCGCCTTTCCCGTCGCCTTTCCCGTCGCCTTTCCCGTCGCCTTTCCCGTCGCCTTTCCCGTCGCCTTTCCCGTCGCCTTTCCCGTCGCCTTTCCCGTCGCCTTTCCCGTCGCCTTTCCCGTCGCCTTTCCCGTCGCCTTTCCCGTCGCCTTTCCCGTCGCCTTTCCCGTCGCCTTTCCCGTCGCCTTTCCCGTCGCCTTTCCCGTCGCCTTTCCCGTCGCCTTTCCCGTCGCCTTTCCCGTCGCCTTTCCCGTCGCCTTTCCCGTCGCCTTTCCCGTCGCCTTTCCCGTCGCCTTTCCCGTCGCCTTTCCCGTCGCCTTTCCCGTCGCCTTTCCCGTCGCCTTTCCCGTCGCCTTTCCCGTCGCCTTTCCCGTCGCCTTTCCCGTCGCCTTTCCCGTCGCCTTTCCCGTCGCCTTTCCCGTCGCCTTTCCCGTCGCCTTTCCCGTCGCCTTTCCCGTCGCCTTTCCCGTCGCCTTTCCCGTCGCCTTTCCCGTCGCCTTTCCCGTCGCTTTTCCCTGAAATCCACAATAGGTCGCAAAAATAGGAATTACTACTGACATCGAGAGATATCACCAAAGAAGAATTCGTCCCAACCTATTTTCGCCGTGAATATGACCTTAGTTGTCGAAATGGCATAAAGCATCCATTACTCACTCACTTACAGCGGAACCTTGGTCTACCTTGTAGTCTGCCCAAGCCTCTGTTGGCCTAAGATCACAGTTTGCATACCAAAGGACTTTGGCAAGGACATGGTTTATTTCTTTCTTGTTATGGAAAACCTTGTGCAAAATAAATTTTTGGACTTCTCCTGGTCGTGCCGGTGTATTCCTGTGGCTGAATATAGTCATCCTCATCTGATAAGTGAGCACAGATCATGGATGACCTTTTGCTCCTACTGTTTCTAGACCCTAGCACTGTTTCCCTGAAGTATATCACTTTTGTTTACATGAAGGACATGTGACCCGTTTTGGCAAATTGGGTCGGATGTCGCAATGAGTCGGATGTCGCATGCAGCACTTCATTTTAAAGCTAAGAATCTGTATTTTCTGATGGAATAGGTCTCTCAAATTTGACCTGGTGCGACATCTGACTGAATTCGCTAAAACGGGTCACATATGATGAAGTCATCAACAACGACCTTTGGTCCATATAGATATTTGTACATGTATGGCATTTGATTTTGAGAGACAGCCCCAACTTTTTTTGTCCTAACAGTGTGTTCGAATGACAACTCCCATTCTTTGTCCGATATATTGCATTTTGAACGAGATTTCGTGATCATATCCAATTCAATTTTAGCTTTGGTCTGGTCCAATCGTTTAACGTTCTGCTTTCCTTCCTTGAGGTCTGAAAAAACCTTTTCCATTTCACATGCAAAGAGACCTGGTTTTTCAAGATCCAGAATACAGAAGTGATTAATGAACCAATTGAACAGCTGAGCTTCAATATTTCTTTGATTTGTTGGTTTGATTTCCAAGTGTGCCATTGCAGTGCTCAAAACTAAAAAGCCAAAATCCATAATTTGGCCCAAAATCATAAACACATTCTGCCAGGGCCCCGTGGCGGTTCCAGGTAACAATAGGCCCTTGGTTGCCCCTGCTGATCATAGAAAGCAACGATGGGGCACCCAGGACTAACCAAGTGGTTCTTTGGGTTCAATTCCCGGTTATTGCTTGGTTCACTAAGGGATGAGGTACAGTAACAGTGATTTCGAGGTTTTGATCCCCTGCTGTTTGCCCTCCCTGTCATCTTCATTATATAGATATGATTACAAAAGACAGAATTCCTGCAAACCTGTTTTCGCCGTGAATATGACCTTAGTTCAATGTCAAAACGTCGTAAAACCATCATAAAGCATCCATCACTCAGTCACTCCATCACTCACTCACCACTTCTTATTTGTGCTATCAAAGTTCTCTGTGTTTTCCAAGACAACTGAAACAGATTTGGCAAGTGAGAATAGTAAGAAAAACGATGAAATAGCGCGCTGGGGAGCTCCATTCAAATAAGTACCAATGTAATCTATTATATGACTTTTCATATTACTTATAGGGACTAATGATGTTAAATCTTTATTTATCTAAACGTTAGTGTGTTAAATATGTCATTATGAAGAGAGTACTTTCCTGTTTCTGTCAATGTTTTTCAGTTGTAGATCCATGATGTGCACCTGGGTTTCGGATGAGGGGTGGAGTCTGTCATGCAACCGGCAGTAGAGAGTAATGTATATACTCCACTTGGGCCTATATTGATGTATTACATTACATTACATAACTGTGGTGTGAATACTTCTCTTTTTAGTCCAGCTTGTTAGTGAACGATAGGTATTGCAAAATCCGGGCTTCTTGATACCTGTAAGTTCCTGCTAGTTTGTTGTATCTATTAATGTCAAAGCCGTAAATGGGACAGTACAAGACTTTGGCTGCAGGAAATTCACAGGCAAATGATTTATGGTAACAGGCGTAATAAGTCTGACCTTGCAGGTGGAACGATCAAGGATAGTGAAATCATTTATCCCCAGGATTACGGACACTAGGTCTGCTTCCTGAAGGTAATGTAGGTGTTAATGCTCATTCTATAAAAAAGCGGCCAGAATAATGGTATAATAAGTACTGTTCAACAAACCGTCAGGTGTGTGCATTTCAGTAGAACCCATCTCATTTCAATAGAACCAGCATGAGGTTCCATGCACTGCACAAATTTGGGGATTTACAAGGCCTGAACAAGTGCATCTCAATAATGGGTGAGCCCCCACCAGAATGCATTGTTTGTAATGAGCCTTTAACCGTCAAGCATCTCCTTTTGGAATGCCCGAATATCGAACAAAGTTGTAGACAATTCTATCAGGTAGCTGGTCTACCTGAACTTTTTAATACTGTACAGTCTGATCGTATCATCCAATTTTTGAAAACAGCTGGTCTGTATAGACTGATATGATTAGTATATTAACATGTTTTTATCCTTAGGATACGATCTTTTAGTCCATCTTTTCATTGATAACAACCGTTTTCGCCATGAATATAACCTTAGTTGTCGAAATGGCGTAAAGCATCCATTACTCACTCACTATTGTCTCTCTTAGAAACTTCCATGTCTTGGACCTTTTGATCCAAAGCCTTGATCCCATTACAGACAACTGTCAGCAAGTCCTGAAATGCCTTAGAGATCGGGATTAACCTCACCTCTCACCAAGGAAGAGACAGAGTCAACAGAGGACACGTTGACACCCCTGTCAGCTGCTTGTTTCTTTTCTATCAAAGATTCCATCTCAACCATGGTGATTGCTCATCTGTCACACAAAGTACACTCTGCATCAATTGCAGCACACATAGCTTCCTTCATAAGTGAAGGTTTCTTCTTCAATATCTCAACCCTCTACCTTGGAGTGACAGCATCTAAGAAGCGTGAGAGCTTCTTAGAAGGTGAGAGCTTCTCAGAAGGTGACAGCTTCTCAGAAGGTGACAGCTTCTCAGAAGGTGACAGCTTTAGCTCATGGTAAGCTGTCCATGCCAAATCCATAACGTCTGAAATATTCTCATTAGGGTTCATCTTCACTGTTGTCAGCAGATCACACTGAATAGGAGAAATCCACTCAAAATAGGATATAAAGTTCTAGAGAGTGTCCCAGTCATCCTCCTTACACATTCCATAGCTGACATACAAAGTCTTGGCCTTGCCAATTAGATAACTACTGAACCTCCTGTGCTTAGCCTCTGGTCTCACTGACTGAACCCATGACATATACTCACTCTTAGTAAACCAGCAAAGTCTAAGATCGTCCTAACCCCATGGGGTTCCGGAGTAGAATATAGGCCCATAGTAGCCCCTGATGATCATATAAAGCAAGATAGGGGGGACCCAGCACTGACCAAGTGGTTCTTTGGGTTCAATTCCCGCTCGGTGCTGTGGTTCACTAAGGGATGAGGTACAGCAAAAATGATTTTCAGGTTTTGATCCCCTGCTGTTTGCCCATCCTGTCACCTTCATCTCGTAGATTCTATCACCAAAGACAGAATTCGTCCCAACTGGTTTTACGCTGTGAAAATGACCCTGGCTGTCAGTATGGCCTAAAACACCCAACACTTGCTCACTCGCTAATAATTTGATACCTACCATGAGCACGAACCTCCACAGTTTACCCAATCGTACTTTTTTTCAGGCATTTTCTAGTAGGATCCCTCATTCTTTTCCAACTACAGTGCTGTGCACCAGGCTGCCATGTACTCCCTAAAAAAGAATCCCAAGTCAGTTTTAATAAATACTGACCGAGCCTTTATTATGGAATCAAACCAATTAAACTATAAGCAATACTCATAATTTTTAACAAAGAAACAGTAAAAGGTAATATGATTGGCTTGTTACTTGTCTTAATAGGGAACATACCTCCTGTGATTCGTGTATAGCACTTTCCTAACCTGTGCAATGGGTTCCTGGATGGAGTCCAAAATGGTCACAAATAGGGTCGGCATGTTCGTCACAAGCAGAACCCAGTGACAGTTACGGTCCACACATATGGGCATCATGACCCACTAGTACTCGAACATCTGGTACTGTAAAAAGCAAATTAAGTACATTTATTATTAAAATAACCGATGTAAAGTTGTAATTTTCAGTTATATGTATTCAACAAACCCAGATGGAATAAAATTATAAGTATTCAAGATATGGAATTAAAGGTACATGGGGGTGTTCAGCTTAAATTCTAACCACCAATGCAATCTGCTGCAAATTTGTAGGTAATTTAGCTTCTATATAGAGGATTATATAGAAACAATATAAACAATTTTTACAGTTTGTGATAAGAGTAAGAGGCTGATAAAGAAATTGACCTTCACAATTGATTTCAATGGGAAAAATCAGTTTTCTCACTCTGTGGAAAAAACTACCATCGGAATTCTTATGAAACTTCTTGAATAATCAGTATTTACCTGATAGCAAATATCTAAACAAAGAAAATAAATATTCACCGTTTATGAGAAAAATTATATTGAAAAATATAAAAAATTGAGGTAATTTTGATATTTATACCATGATAATTTGATACCTTATTCCAACCGAACAGAAACACTTTAACTTTGTTTCCTAGTATCAAGTAAAAAATAGTCCCCTTTTGAATTCATCATAACCTTCAATCTCAAATATCCCCATGTAACATGATCAATTTTTATAATAATCTAGGAACTAATTATATGTATTAACCTAAAGGAGTATGTACGTTGTCAATAACGTATTGTCGTTGGTTCTTCAAAGTCTTGGTAGTAGAGGGTACTATTGGTAAAGATGTAGGCCCCGTCACACCACTCCACAGTAGTCCAACATAGTTGATCTTCCTTGATTCTATGATTGTGGAAAACAGGGAATATCATGGGAAGGCACTGCTCCATGTCACTGCTGAAGGCTTGCACAAGGTTCCAGGAGGGAAACATGTCTTACATTGATTTGAAGTCTTTGGGGGTTGCCTGTGTTGCACCGGAACATTACAGACTCGAATGCAATGCCATGTGTGTTTCAGAGTATGCTCCAGGGACCTGGCAGGATGGCTCTCAACCACTACACTGTCATCATCCCAGTCGATGTAACTCAACACCAGAAGGCGATTCAGTTGTGGGATGCCCATTAACCTGACGACATGGTATGTTTCCTGGCAACTGCCTAATGTCATTGACCTCCTCATCGGACTTGAAAATATACTTCCTTTTTGTTGGCTCTGTTGTCTTCTTCTCTTGAGTCTTGTAATTCTTTGTTGTCTGCTTCGTGGGTATTCTCTTGTACTTTTTTGGAAAACAGAAGGGGATATCAGCATCCACGTTTATGAAGACATTTGGATGGAAGTCGCTGATGTCCATAAATGGCGCCTTACAAATTTGTTAGTGTTAGATTTGGATTTCTGGCACATATATCAACATATATCAAAAGATACATGAATATACATACAAAAATCATAAATACATATAAACATATATGAAAAGTAGGTAATCACAATTGTTTTGTCTATAAATCATGTGGCATGGATAAGGTAAAGAAATAACATAACTTGCAAATGCTGATGCCGGCGTCATGTTACGACCGCCAACCTCCAATTAGGAATTAGTGTGTAGCAGATAGTGATTTTGATACATAGTTTTGTATGTCCTTCTTTCTGTCAGGCGGGGTCGCCAAATATACCAGTACTGCCAAGGACTTCCAGTCCCCCATGCACATGATGTCCTGAAGGGGAATATTGAGAGAGTGCAGATACATTGCACCACTCCGATGCAAGGAATGAGACCCATAGTCATCTGGATTCAAACCAATCATGGTCACACAAACCTTAATAAACCGTTGAAGGTCAGTGTAGAGCAGGGGGGGACACCACATAAGCTGTCTGCTTCAACAACAAGGGAGAGTTTGGTCCCGATGGGAAGGACTGTACATGATCCTTTAAGGCAGTAACAGCACATAATGCACGATTAGATACATAATTCACAGGGATCTCCAACACTGATTCATGATGACGCAATGTCTTTGTTGAGCGCACAGACACCATCATACTCCAGTCAAAAAAGGTAACATCCTTGCGCAGTAGGACGTGGCCATCACCACTCGAAGTATTAGGCACAATGTTCGATTTTCGCAAAAGGGTACGAAAGGAAATAATAATTGCCGTCCATAAGGTGGCCACGTTTGGATTGGCAATGTCCAACTTGTCATAGATGAGACATAACTGTTGCACTGAAAGTGGATGCATCTGCTTGACGGGCGCACCCAGTTGATTCTTTAATCCACGAAGAATCAACTGAATGAGAAATATTTTCCTATAATCCAAGTCATGTCCATAGAACCTTTGTAGGGCAATAATGGCAGAAACATAATTGTTCACAGTTGAAAATTTACAACCACGTGATTGCCATACAAGGAAACGTGCTACTGTATGCTGTGAAGCAGGAACGGGGAGCAAACTGTTGGCGCTACAGAAATTGATGAACCGTGACCACTGAGAGTTCCTTGTAGATAGGGTATTCGCAGACCATGCAGAAGCAACAGTTCTCAATACATCTTCATCAAGCTCCGACAAATTCACTGCAACATAGAAATGCATACTTGAATTAAACAACAAATTTGTTGAACCAACGCGCGATAGAAAATCAGGCATGACATTATGAACTCCCGGCACATGGATCGCAGAAACATAAATGTTAATGATAGCGCATAGCCAAAATATCTGCCTCAAAAGAACCATATTTTCCGTATTTTGACTCACCTTTGTTAACAGCCGCAACAACTTGGGTATTGTCCGAGTAACATAATATGTGTTGGTCCTTCCAAGCATGACTATACCGTTCCAAGGCCAGGTAAATTGGCCACAATTCTAGATGGTTAATGTTTGTCGCATCAGTCACACAAACATTCCTCCAGTGACCATGGCGATTTACAAATTCGACTCCTGCAGGCAGTACACTGGAATTGAAATAACCTGCTATCCAGTCGTCATTGTGTACCACACCATACCCATTAAGGCTTGAGTCCGTGCAGAATACCAGGCCTTCTCCCAAATTAGAATGAATCACTTTCTCCTTACCATTAAAAATAGTGACGAACTGTGTCCACCATTGTATGTCCAAACGAAATTCATTTGACAAATAAATCCGAGGGTTACCATCTGGTAAGGATTTTAATAAGTCAATCACCCTGCGGGAGAAAGTTCTGCCACCTTTGACAACTTTGGCACAGTGAGCCAAAATGCCACACAACTTCTGAATCTGTCTTTTAGTTGCACGCTTCTTGTGGGCAAAAAATTCAATGTTCTTGTGCAACTTCTCAATCTTGTCATCCCCCGTGGGGGTCCGGGTAAGAATAGGCCCTCAGTAGCCCCTGCTGATCGTATGAGGCGACGATAGGGGGGACCCTGCACTGACCAAGTGGTTTTTGGGTTCAATTCCCGGTCAGTGCTTGTTTCACTAAGGGATGAGGTGCAGCAAAAATGATTGCCAGGTTTTGATCCCCTGCTGCTTGCCCGCCCTGTCACCTTCATCTCATAGATTTGATCACCAAAGACAGAATTCGTCCCAACTGGTTTTCGCCGTGAAAATGACCCTGGCTGTCGGTACGGCGTAAAACACCCAACTCTCACTCTCACTCACTCACTCAATCTTGTCATCAGGCAAAGAAATAGTCATTTCACGAGAATTGAAAATAATACCGAGATAACGAACACTTTGTGACGGAGACGAACATTTCTTCCAGGAAACCAAGAATCCTAGTTGTCCAAGCAACGTTATCAGGACTGTTTGTGCCTCAAGTCACTCATCACGAGTGGAACCTACTACAAAGAAATCGTCGATATAGTTGGTTACTAACTTGTATCCTAGCCTATTCATAGTCCGCACTACAAAATTGCCTAACTGAGTGAAAATATACGGCGCACAACTAAGGCCAAAACAGAGGCGCGAATCGACTAAGAATTCTGGGTAATCATCAATCAAGAACTATGATATTCCTTGATAAGTCCATTGTTCGCTAGATACAGACACTGAACGGTAGGCGGATGAAATGTCTATTGTCGTCATGAAGCAATCTTGAGACATATAACTAGTCACATCATCTACGGTTACATATGAGAAAGGGAGTGAAGTTTCAGACATATGATTGTTGATAAAAATTCCTAAAGGTCTTTTGCAATCGGTGATTGGCCGAAAAGTACCATCAACCTTGGGCACTGCACCCAAGGCGTGAACACAATGAGGCTGATAATCTGCTCGTATATATTTTCCCTGAGAAATCTCATAAAAAATAACACCATTGATGTACTCAAAAGCCTCAGTTGACAATACCGATTTGTAGTTAGGACAAAAATATTGCTGAACAGTTGCATCGGGATCAACAATATCAAAACCATTCTCAATGCCATTTAACAAGTACTCCGCATCGTCATCAAACTGTAGGTAATACTCCCAAACAGATAGGTTCAACTGGGATGGATAACCCCCAATATTATGACGAGGGGTTAGCCTAACACTCATAGGACACATTTCAATGTAAGTAGTAGAACAATCACCTTCAATGATCTCGTCATTTAGATTAAATTGTAAATTACTAGAACATGAAGCATCACAACCACAACCAGATAAATGGAAAGTATCTCGGCTAACATCTGTTACATCATCATCACACATGTACATTGAACCTACATCTGAACAATCTGTTGAGTTAACAAAACACGAATCTGAAACATTCAATTCAAAACATTTTGTTATACATTGGTCTGATTGAATCGTGACTGGGTCATGACCTGGCTTGACCTCCTGACCCCTGACCGAACAGCTGATCGGCCGAACACGGCGACCGCTGGCCGCCTGTAAACAATCAACATTCCTTGTATCACCGCTGGCGAGACCGTTTAGGGTAACCTCTATACAATGACCACTGGCCTGTGAATGACTACTTTCAGAACAATCGTGGCTAACCGCATTGAGTCACTGGCGCTTTTCCACTTCCTCCTTTGTAGGACAACCAATGGCCCTGTGCTTTCCTTTGCAGATACGGCAGATGTGAGACTTGTTGCACCTGCCAGTGCAACTACGGTAATTGTAGTTATAACACAACTCGTCTGGGAATCCGTCCGGCACCCCGTCCTTATCTGAGTTGTCATGGTAGGGTTGTTTACGATTCTGTTGGAATTTGTTACCGGATTTTAAAGACCTTTTGTTGACTAGTAGATTCCCAGCATGGAATTTGCTTGCAACTGCCAACGGGTCCCCCACCATAAACTGCTTCCTTTCTCCACAAATGACTTTATCCGTAACACACCGCTCGTATCCAACAAAGGCCTGATCAGTGAAATTATTTTGATGACCTTGACTGGCAATGAAGTTGAAATGTTCCATATAAGAAACCATTTCTCCCCCATTCTGCATCAAATATGACATGACACGACCCATTCCACTGATCAGCTCCCTATAACTTAGCTTGGTGTGATCAAGGCTTTTGATTTGCGAGCCTTGATCTATGTGTTGGATATAGAACTCCGGACGCAGGTGCATACCTTTTGACTTCATCACCGATGATGGATCAATCACGTTTGAAAGCTGTTGCAACGCAGATGTCAAAGGAGATGACACAACATCTGCAGGCGCCACAACAGGAGCAGCTGTCGTAGGTTGAAAAAATGAAGTGGCATCCGACACTCCCGTAGCCGCTGGCGTCACCAGGCCCGTGAAGGCCGACTTGTTGGCCAGTGCCCCACCACGTCCGACCCCCGTCAGACCCGGGGTGGTCGGCCGTGTAACTGATAGGATCCCACCACGGCCAACCGGATGGGGCTCCTGATCTGCAAACCGCGTTTCCCTTAACTCCAAACGTTCCAAACGTCCCGCTAGCTCACGTAACATTCCCGATTCCTCTTTGCGTTCCTTGTGTAATGATACTAAAGCATCCTCCAAGGTTGATAGGTAATCCGGAGAGCTGTGGTCAATGGCAGATTTTGTAGCCATTTCGTCAGTAACGTCTTTACCATGGATGGTGTCCATTCTGAACTTGCATCTGGTCTTGCCAAAAGGGGCAGTATGTCTAGTATTGCAACCCGAACAATTCTTGAGCATTCCTATGTAAGATTAGTCAAGATTTTTGGCATTCTGGATAGACCAGCAAAACACACACACACAGGCTGGTAATGGAGTCAGGTAAACACTGCAGCTCCATGGTTACCAACAAACAGTAGTAGTAATGACATGTAACACCAGGTGGGAGTCTAGTCTAACTTACCAGCCTGTGGTTTATATAATTATAGACAATGGAAATAGTATATTATAATAATACAAATATGTTGGTTAATATGACATTAGAATACTGCACCTTTGGCCCCTACACCAGGATTAACAGTCCCTTTCCCTTCTCCTGGTGTCAATAGATCCCCAGGACCTAGCAACATGAAATCTAGGTTATGTAAGTATATAATGGGTTTTATATATATAATGGGTTTTTTATATATATAATGTTTTTTTCAGTGCATGACAACATGCAATTGTTTATAATCAAATACATATCATAGAAGGCGCCGATAGAGGGGACCCAGCACTGACCAAGCGCTGCCAGTTGGAACAGAGTTGTTGTATGTGTGCAGGTGATGTTTTGTAAAGGCTGTTGCAAATACTTTTCTGTATGTTTAATTTAATTTTGAATATGGACCAACCGACCAGGTAATGCAGTTTCCCATGCCCATGGTTGGTAGTTGAGAGTGTGGTGTGGTGCTGTGCAAGATTTTGGGAAGGCATGCTGTTAGTGAGGTTATCAAGTGTAGTTACATGGATCTGTCTAAGAAAAATCGAAGAAATAAAGATTTGATCATCTGTTACTTGTGATATTAAAGCGTGGAATAGCTTACACGTGGCAGCAGAAAAATTGGTTGTTTGTGTCGACCTCTCTCTTGTAGAAGAATTTGGTTTAATGGAGGAGACAAGTTCAGTGCTAAGAATGTTGTACCTGTTGTAAAACTGCTCTATTTAATGCCTTTGTTGTGTCTGAAGTGTTTTATTTGTGGTGCATGTGATAGGTCAAGAGTGAGAAAGAGTGCCACCCCAGCATTAGGTTCTCCTGAAATAGAAACAAAAGCATGTCATGAGAAACACTGTTATTTGTGGTAATGGATGTCAATGACATGTACGAAATGTGGTCATCAATAGCCCTCCTTTCGAACCCCGTGGGGGTTCTGTGGAAGAATAGGCCCTCCGTAGCCCCTGCTGATTGTATAAGACAACGATAGGGGGGATCCAGCACTGACCAAGTGGTTCTTTGGGTTCAATTCCTGGTTGGTGCTGGGTTCAGTAAGGGATGAGTAAGGGATGAGGTACAGCAAAAATGATTTCCAGGTTTTGGTCCCCTGCTGTTTGCCATCACTTATCCCATCTATCACTCACTGCCCCCTTCTTTTATTATTTTATAAGAATGGCTGGAACACGCCAAGAGGATGAACTCAGAATGGGAAAAGACCTCAAATATCCATCAAAGACTCCCTTTTCCCCCTCAACAGGTGCATACATTGTAGAATTGTGCACCTGGATATGCATACCTTTTTCAGAATACTAAACAATGGCATCTTATCTAATAGAGTATGCAAGAAATATTGGCCAGGGTGACAGTATTTTGGGCACTGCACCCGGCTGGTGGATAGCAAAAATTCTTAATGCCCGACACTGATAGTGTGACAATATTCATTACTTTGAAACATGACCATCCAACGCAACATGTCTTCCTGGATATCTGTACATATCATTTATGGTGTCAAAGACACAACACTGCAGAATACCTAACTCATTCATGTTCTTCATTGAAGTTTAATTTATCATTAGTACCCAAATCACAGTACCCCTGAACAATAATACTAGTTCATTGCCATAACACATATTGTTCAATGGTTATATATAACCTGCTGTGCTGCATCCTGCTCATTAACTCAGTACACTCTTTCTCAATTCCTGCCGTATCTCCTCCAATAACTCACCCAGTAAGTTTTGACCTCTCCATGCACCCTGCTTGAGATCCCTGCTGTGTAAGGTCTTACCACAGCCCCATTTGTTATCTGTACTTTCTGGGGGAACCATGCACTGACCAAGTGGCTCTTTGGGTTCGATTCCTGGTCAGTGCTTGGTTCACTAAGGGATGAGGTACAGCAAAAATGATTGTTGGGTTTTGATCCCCTGCTGTTTGCCCGCCCTGTCACCTTCATCTCATAGATTCGATCACCAAAGACAGATTTTGTCCCAACTGGTTTTCGCCGTGAAAATGATCCTGGCTGTCGGTATGGCGTAAAACACCCAACACTCACTCACTCCATCTGTACTTTCTTCAATTAGGCTAATCCCCCAAGGGCCCCGAGTAGCCCATGCTGATCGTAGAAGGTGACAATAGGGGGCACCCTGCACTGACCAAGTGGGACAATAGGTCCATGGCTTTGCATCAGTTCCAGACCGTTATGTCTTCCGACGGGGTGATTATTGTGATGTCGTCCAGATACATATGTGCTTCCACCGACCTCCTGACCAGGGCCCAGATGCCATGGTCTGCAAGATGTATAATGACATCCTGCACCTGAAGGGGAGCCATTGATCAAAGTAGTACATGCTGTCATACATGATGCCGAAGAGGGGCCAGTCTGTGGGGGCCACTGGGAACTGTCTATACGCATGTGAGAGGTCGATGACTGCCATGTATTCTGACCCTGGGCAAGTGGTGGCGATAGTGGTGGTGGCTGTGGCAGTGTCGATGGTTGGCAAATTAGGTATGCCTCCTCATTATTAAACTAGTGAGGGCAAATATCAGCATTGATGCCCCTGACCTAAAATGTAACTAGAATTGCTGTAAAATGTAAAGATACCTCCTGCCTTGAATTGTAAAAATGCAAACACAGCAATGAATGTAAAGGACGAGTTATAATCAAGACTAAGTAGCCTGTTTGTTGGAACAATTGCTTATTGTCAGAGTCTGACAACGATAGGCCATACCAGCGTGAAATGGCAATGAGTCTGCTGTCAAACCCTGCTGGATATTTCTTTGTAATCATAACTTTATCCGGAGTGGAACCCTCTAGATTTTAGGTTTGTTCTGTCCAATTCACAGAACTCTTCTGAAGGATGCTGTTGTACTCTCCCAAATCTAGAATCTTGATGACCCAAATATTGATATTGAAGCTGTCTAAACTTTCGTTACTGTTTTTTTCTTTTTACCTTCTGATTACCTTCTGATTACCTCCTTGATTCAGACTCCCTGTGGCGGTTCCGGGTAAAAATAGGCCCCCAGTAGCCCCTGCTGATTGAATGAGGTGACGATAGGGGGGACCCTGCACTGACCAAGTGGTTCTTTGGGTTCAATTCCCGGTTAGTGCTGTGGTTCACTAAGGGATGAGGTACAGCAAAAAATGATTTCCAGCTGCTTTTTAAAATTGAATGATGCAATCAGATTGCACAGTACTTAAAGTTCAGGTAGACTAACTACCTGAAGGAATGCTGAAGAGTTCTTAAAGGCTATGTTTAATAGTCAAAGGTTAGTTACAAACTATACATTCTGGTTGAGGCTAGTCCTTGATTAAAAATCATGAGTTAATCTAGAATGGCCAATTCAAATTTTTGTCAAAAGAGTTTGATCTTTCCATGCTTTTAAAAGGTTTCACATCTTTGATATGTGGATGTACAGCAAAAATGATTTACAGGTTTTGATCCCCTGCTGTTTGCCCGCCCTGTCACCTTCATCTCATAGATACAATCACCAAAGACAGAATTTGTCCCAACCTGTTTTAGCTGGAATATGACCTTAGTTGTCGAAACAGCATAAAGCATCCATTACTCACTCACTCCCTCACCTCATTACTCACTCACTCACTCAAACTATCTTGTGGGGTGCTTTTAGTGAAGTCAGTGACGGCTGACTTTGGTGCTTGAAAAGTCAAGGAGGCTTTACGATCGGCAATGTATTTACAGATCCATTTCGCCCTAGACTCTGGACTTTGACAGTGCACTCATGACCCATGCCCCAGAGACGGGGATTTCCTTTGGTTGTCAATGTGCGGATCAAGGGGACCTGAAAACATAAATGAAATGTAGAAAATGTAATTTTAAAAAGAAATGAGTGTATGAGAAAGTTTTAAGTTGTTTTACGATGATTGATGATAGGTAATCTCGTATGGGTAATTGGGATTGTGCTTTGCGTAGGTAAGGTTTTTTAGACATAAGAAATTGTCTAGGAGGAAATATATATTACAGTTGTTTTAAACATCATGATTTCAATTATTATTTTAAATGTGAATTACTTTTAAAATTTATATCATAAATGGTAAGAAGAATATAATAAATAACAATAATATTAATATCGTTTTCAATTCACGGATAGTAAAAAATTTAATATTACCTTTGTGACAGTTCCTTTGAAGGATACCCTGGTCTTTGTGGTCTTTGTGAGGACATTCTCTAAAGAAATGTACAGGTGGACAGGTACATCATGTATCACCTTTGCAGTCTCTTGTAGTTCTTCTGAAATGTTGATGTTGAAGATTCTGAAAGGTAAATGTTAAAATGATAATCGATATTTAAATGTCTATTGGAATACTTTTTGTTCATGGACAATCTTAAACATGATTATATTTAAGAATTCCCCAGTTTCCAAATGGGGAAAAGGGATATATCACAATTTAATGTATTTCTTAAATTTTCATAATCATATAATCCATCCAATGGTCAATTAGAATAGGAGTTTTTGAAAGAGTACTGCCGCAATAGAAAATCTATGTTAAAAGTACACTTTCCAATATAATTATTGTACATTTAGATTTATGATAGAAAAAGTAATAATTAGCTGGGTGCTACGATATGACTATAAAAGTATTTGTAAAAGATCCAAAGTTGTAAGCGTTTGTAACAAGTGATTACTTTGAAATTTTATATTATTCTCTGGATCGCAAATCGATATGAAAAATCAGACTGAATGATTAAATTACTGTGCATAATCAAAGACATTATTTCTAAACAAATAAATAGAGAATTATGATAAATCAATGTTATAATTGTAAAATAATAAGTATGGTCATATTGTAAAACATGAATAATTACTTGTGCACTAAGCTCTTGGAATGAATGAGACTCCTCTCATCTCTTATAAGAAAAATTTCTCAATGCTGTTTCCCCCATTGTTGATAAGCCAGCGTGCCTCATACCACTGTTCTTGCTATTTTTCATCCAGGACCTCCAGATAGTGTTTGTTGAGTGTGGCCTGTTGGGGAGAGATTTAGTGATATTACGATTGTGAATCCAAAAAATGGTCACGGATAGCTGGTTTGTATTTATCTGGGGTCTTTTTATCGCGCAATAGGTTCCGGATTAGGACCTTGGAATTGGACCCCAGGTCGTGTTGGGTGCTGATCATGCTTTTTATGAAGTCACATGTCGTCGGATTTTTCACGGTGTCCACAAAGAATCTTAGCCCCCAGTAGTCCCTGCTGGTCGTAGAAGGTGATGATAGGGGGGACCAGCGCTGACCAAATGTTTTTTTAGGTTCAATTCCCAGTTGGTGCTGTGTTTCACTAAGGGATGAGGTACAGCAAAAATGATTTCCAGGTTTTGATCCCATGCTGTTTGCCTGCCCTGTCACCTTCATCTCATAGATAGAATCACCAAAAACATATTCTTCCAAACCTGTTTTCGCCATGAATATGACCTTTACTATGAATATTACTCACTCACTCATTGATAACAACCGTTTTCACCATGAATATGACCTTAGTAGTTGAAATGGCATAAAGCATCCATTACTCACTCACTCCAACCTTGTCCATAACCTCCTGTATTTTCTCAACCTCATCCTCTTTTCTAGGGTTTTATGGAAGAGGATGAGAGGTTCTCTTGTCAAGACCACAATGAACAAAGCTAACTCAAAATTCCCTCCACATTGGGAGAGACATCCCATAGGCCCCTTCAGGGGGATGTGTTCTGTGCTCTGGTCAAATTTTGTTATTTGTTGTCCTCTTTTCTACCCTCAGACATCCCTTATACTATCTCACTTTCTTTACATCTGCATTTCCCTTTGCACAGTAGTCGTTGCACTTTTTGCCCTGAATGCACTTGCAAATGACCCTCGCTCAGTCATTGGTTTTCAGTTAGCATTATGAAAGATTTATATAACATGGGATTTCGTGGCCGTTTACCCATTTTTATTAGGAATTTTCTATCTAATCGTCACTTTAGATGATTAGACACCACTCTGCATCTGCTCTGGATATCATTAAAGTTCTGGCAAACACCACTTGGGGTTCTGACAGCAAAATTTTGTTACAACTTTATAGAGCTTTGATTAGATCAAAGCTCGATTATGGCTGTCAGGTCTATGGGTCAGCACGCGCATCATATATCAAGAAGCTAGACTCTGTCCATCATCAGGGGCTGCGGCTGGCATTGGGTGCTTTTAGGACATCGCCAGTCCAAAGCCTCTATGTTGAGGCGGGGGAATCTTCATTAACCAATAGAAGATTAAAACTTTCCCTTCAATTCATCATTAAGTTAAAAACCAATGCTTCTAATCCTGCCTTTAAGTGCGTATTTCAACCCCAAAATGAACATCTCTATGCTGCCAGACCAAACTACATCCAACCTTTTGGCATTCGTATGAAACCTCACATAGAAAATGCCTTTGTGGATGTTGATGTTTTGAAACAGCCTCATTTTTCAGTCATTCCTCCATGGAGACTCAAACCACCTAATATCAACTTTGACCTCACCAAATCCAAAAAGTCACTGACTCAACCATTGGATTACGTGTCCCGGTATCATGAAGTTCGAAACAAATTTCCTCATCATTCTCCTGTTTTCACTGATGGTTCAAAGGATGGGAAACGTGCTGCAGCAGCGTCTGTCTGCTGCAGTAAGAAACACTTTGCCCGTCTACCTGACTTCAGTTCTATTTTTACAGCTGAAGCAGTTGCCATTATTATTGCTTTGAAGGCCATTCAGCAGGCAGAGGAAAAGAACTTTATCATTTTTACCGACTCAAAGTCCTGTCTTCAGGCTTTGCAGTTTTTGAAAACTGAACATACACTCATTATGAGAATTCTTCTCTGGCTACAAAAGTTGTCCAACTCACGATTTGATGTTCAGTTCTGTTGGATACCGGGTCATGTAGGCATTCATGGTAATGAGTTAGCTGACCAAACGGCCAAGAAGGGATTGGACAAAGCAGTCCTTCCTTTTCCAATTCCTCACACAGATTTTAAACCGAGAATTGTTCAATACATCAATGACAGATGGCAAAATGAATGGGACCAGTTCCCCAATAACAAACTGCATTCTATTTTCCCAACCATCAAAGATGTTAAACCACATGTTCTTAAAGCTAGAAAAGATCAAACTGTTTTTACCAGAATTAGAATTGGTCATTCTAGACTTACACATGTTTTTCTTTTAAAGGGTGATCCCCCACCAGAATGTATTGTTTGTAATCAACCTTTAACCATCAAGCATCTCCTTTTGGAATGTCCAGATTTTGAACAGACGCGTAGACAGTTCTATCAGGTAGCTGGTCTACCTGAACTTTTTAATACTGTACAGTCCGATCGTATCATCCACTTTTTGAAAACAGCTGGTCTGTATGGACTGATATGATTAGTATATTAACATGTTTTTATCCTTAGGATAAGATCTTGTACATATATCATGTTGTTCTATTGACAACTTTTAGTCCATCTTTTCATTGATAACAACCGTTTTCGCCATGAATATGACCTTAGTTGTCGAAATGGCGTAAAGCATCCATTACTCACTCACTCAGTTGGCATGGAGTACTTGATGGGTCTCTTAGGGAGGAGTGAACACTGATGCATCAACATTAGCATCAACTCAGTGAGGTACCCAATGGGGGTCTGGGGTAGAATATAGGCCCCCAGTAGCCCCTGTTGATCGTAGAAAGTGACGATAGGGGGGACCCAGCACTGACCAAGTGGTTCTTTGGATTCAATTCCCAATTGGTGCTGTGGTTTAATAAGGGATGAGGTACAGCAAAAGTGACTGCTAGGTTTTGATCCCCTGCTGTTTGCCCACCCTGTCACCTTCATCTCATAGATTCAATCACCAAAGATAGATTATTTGTCCCAACTGGTTTTTGCCTTGAAAATGACCCTGGCTGTTGGTATGGCGTAAAACACCCAACACTCACTCACTCACTCACTCACTCACTCACTCACTCACTCATCACAGAAGGGACATGGGTTTTCCAAGGTGGAGGCTGCTGGAGAGGCTGGTGTTCTGGTGATATCGGTGCTGGAGCTGGAGCTGGTGCTGGAGCTGGTGCTGGTACAGGTACAGATGATTATGACAGTGGAGCAGGTGCGATTGCCAATATTGAATGGGGTGGTAATTGCTTCTGGGGTTGTGTTTGAGTTTTACTTGAGAGAATTTCGATACAATGGGCTTTCTTGGAAGATTTGTTTAGTTTAGTTAGTACGGAATTTCTAAATTGATTCATTCTAACGGATAAAAAACTATTGAGCAGTATGTAATAAAGTTTGTTAGTAATGTCACTGCGATGATCAAAAAGTGTGCCACCCCTCCTTGATTGTATAATTTTCTAGCTCTAGCAACCGGAGTTGTTTTTGGGTTCCTCCATTGCTTTTTGCCATATCACTGTCCAATTTCTAAGAAATAGAGAAAGACGTCATCCCAGATGCTGATGAGTGATCGGGAGAAGTTTTGCTGGGATGAAGTGAGCTCCAAACTGGCGGGGTCGCTTAATGTTGTTAGCGGCCCCTCTTCTGTGGTGAGGGCCTTCGGCACTGCCAGCTTGGAACAAAATTGTTGTATGTGTGCAGATGATGTTTTGTAAAGGCTGTTGCAAATGCTTTTCTGTATGTTTAATTTAATTTTGAACAAGGACCAACCAACCAGGCAATGCAGTTTCCCATACCCATGGTAGGTAGTTGAAGGTGTGGTGTGGTGCTGTCCATGATTTTGTGAAGGCATGCTATTAGTAAGGTTATCAAGTGAAGTTACATGGATCTAAGAAAAATTGAAGCAATAAAGATCTGATCATCTGTTACTTGTGATGTTAAAGTTTGGAATAGCTGACCCCTGGCAGCACAAAACTCAGGAGAAGAGGGACGTTCGTCATCTGGGTAATAAAATGTTGTTTGTGTTGACCTCTCTCGTGAAGAAGAGTTTGGTTTAATGGAGGAGGCAAGTTCAGTGGTAAGAGTGTTGTATCTGTTGTAAAACTGCTCTATTTGATGCTGGTGTTGTGTCTGAAGTGTGTTTTATTTGCAGTGGATGTGATACATCAAGAGTGAGAGAGTGCCATCCAAGCCTTAGATTCTCTTGAAATAGAAACACAAGCATGTCATGAAAAATGTTATTTGCGGTAATGTATGTCAATGACATGTATGAAATGTGGTCATCAATAGCCCCCCGACTTCTGAACCATGTGGGGGTTCCGGGTAAGAATAGGCCCCCAGTAGCCCCTGATGATTGTATAAGATGACGATAGGGGTCGTTGGTACAGCGTAAAACACCCGACACTCACTCATTCACTCTCCACAAGAATTTGGACAGATCGTAGTTTACAAATGTCCTTTACCTTGCCAGCTATTCTTTCAAACCCTAATGGAGTTCTGGGTAAGAATAGGCCTTCTGGGTAAGAATAGGCCCCCAGTAGCTCCTGCTGATCGTAGAAGGCGATGATAGGTGGGACCCAGCACTGACCAAGTGGTTCTTAGGGTTCAATTCCCGGTTGGTGTTGGGTTCACTCAGGGATGAGGTACAGCAAAAATGATTTCTAGGTGTTGTTCCCCTGCTGTTTGCCTGCTCTGTCACCTTCATCTCATAGATTCGATTACCAAGGACAGAATTCGTCTCAACCTGTTTTTGCCGTGAATATGACCTTAGTCGTCGAAATGGCGTAAAGCATCTATTACTCACTCACTATTGTCTCTCCTAGAAACTTCCATGGCTTGGACCTTTTGATCCAAAGCCTTGATCCCATTACAGACAACTGTCAGCAAGTCCTGAAATGCCTTAGTTATCTCCCAGAGATCAGGATAAACCTCACCTCCCACCAAGGAAGAGACAGAGTCAACAGAGGACACATTGGCACCCTTGTCAGCTGCTTGTTTCTTTTCTATCAAAGATTCCATCTCAACCATGGTCATCGCTCTAGATCTGTCACACAAAGTATACTCTGCATCAATTGCAGCACACATAGCTTCCTCCATAAGTGAAAGTTTCTTCTTCAATATTTCAACCCTCTACCTTGGAGTGACAGCATCTAAGAAGTGTGAGAGCTTCTCAGAAGGTGACAGCTTTAGCTGGCTATATCGAACTTCACCTAAAAAAAGATTTTTTTGGCGTGAACTTCTTTTATGTTTTTTTGAAAACCCATATTTCATAGTATTTTGCTCAGTTGGAAGTAAAAAGTGGATTCATTAAAAACTAAATGAAATACCGTGATTACTGTAAATGAAATGCCTTTAGATTAAACTATATTTTCAAAATTGTATTACTTATTAATGTTTTGATTTTTAAATAAAGCTATTATTTTAACTTTATAAAGTTTATAGAATATAATTGATTTATTCTAAAATAGTAATAGTTGAATAGAAATACAATAGAAATAAAGCACTCTTTCAAACCAGTTAAGTTAAAAAATTCTTTATTTTTTACACAGATTCAAATATGACCATTAACATTTTCACATTATCTGACTATGTATCAAGTAATGAATCTTTTTCAATGATTTTGAAGAAAAAAGCTGATTACATATTGTTACATTATTTTTTCACATTGAAAATAAATTCATTACGATCCTTGTAATTTAATTTTCAGATTTGGAAATGCTCCTGCCTAAATAATGAATTACAAATAGCAACTCATTTTGTCCACTACAAAAAAATACTACTACAAGAAATTATTTCATTTTTTGGAAGTTTTAACCTTTTTACACACTGTTGAGGGTGGAGTGTTCTCATCATCACTATCTGTATGAAAAGAAATAAAGTTTTCTTTTGAGTATGGGTTGGGGAAGGACGACACTGTCCCTTTCTTTACCCCCTTGCCAGTTTTGGCCACTTTCGCTTTTTTGGGTTTCTTAACCAACTCGTAACCTATGGGACAAGTTCCCTTCTTCATCCCCTTCGTTCCTCCTTCTGTTTGTTCTTTCTTCTTCAAAGAAGTTTTGGGGCTGAGAACGTCCTCGTCGTCATCATCGAACATGGCAGCAGCAGCTTCTAGGTGAGCCTTGGGAACTGAAAATATATATATAAATAAACAATATATATTAAGTGATACTTTGAAACAAAGAGAATTCATAAGCGATTATGTAATCAAAGTTATTTAATAAATTTATATTGATACAATTATTTACTTCACTATTGAAAAATATAAAAAATATTGGCTAAAAACTTAAAGAAATGTATAACCTACTTGGTCAATGAATAATCATAAAAAAGTACCTTGACTTCGGGTAACCATTTCTGTGGGAGTAGGGATTCAACGGGTTTTAGTGCCACTCCTGTCAATCATTACTCTACCACTTCTCACTTCTGATACTCTGAGTACTCGGTTGAACTCAATGTAACAACAGCCTTC
This sequence comes from Lepidonotus clava, assembly GCA_936440205.1. Taxonomy (NCBI): domain Eukaryota; kingdom Metazoa; phylum Annelida; class Polychaeta; order Phyllodocida; family Polynoidae; genus Lepidonotus; species Lepidonotus clava. The sequence continues at coordinate 33,596,913 of OW387144.1, read as the reverse complement.
CTAGTTGAACCAGACGCACATGCTGTAATAGTCAGAGCGGGAAAAAGATAAGTAAGTGGCGCCACCTAAATTTCAGTATTTAAACAAATAAACAGTGCCATCTAGTATAATATGTATGAACTTCTAGAAGTTACTGCACGAAGTTGCTGCGTCTTAGGTGCATCGTCAGGTGTTTGTACCACTAAAAAACCATTGCAAATGCAAGAATTTCACACCGTAACAATGTCTAAAGATGATGATTCGGATTATGAGCCTTCTAGTAGTGAGGAATCTGAAGGTGAAAGGCAAGTGAGACACATCTATAACGCCTACCAAAATGAGTATCGCAGGAGTCGACGCCAAACAGATCAAGTTTTCAGAGAAAAACTAGCAAACGAGTCTAAACAGCAGAGATCAAAGAATAAAACGAGGGAGCGTGACCCAGAATGAATAAAACATCAAAACCGTTTTCGCCATGAATATGACCTTAGTTGTCGAAATGGTGTAAAGCATCTAATACTCACTTACTCAATCACCATAGACAGAACTTTTCCTAATTTGTCTTCACTGTGGAAATGACCCTGGCTGTTGGTACAGCGTAAAACCTGCATCATTCACTCACTTGATCTTTCCTAATGGAAATCCTTTTCACAAAGGAAATGCAGTGATGCTCAGTTCTCTAGTGATTGCATCCTAAACATTGGATCACTCCTTTGCTGAAATCTAGAGATCTGTGAGGAGAGGCCTTCATATGAACACAGGTTGGTGGCATGCTCCTTCTTATCACACTCAACAAGAATTTTGCCAGATCGTAGTTTACAAATGTCCTTCACCTTGCCAACAATTCCTTCAATGCCTTTATTTAAGGCATAAGGAGACATCTTGGACAAAGGGTTAGTATTGTCTGAAGGCTCGAGAATCAGAAAGCTAGGCCAGTGTTCATTTTCATTTTGTGACTTCAGGGTTAGAAGCATCTGAAAATGGATGTTTCTTGTGGTTGTTTTTGTGTAGTGCCATATGAGTCCACATGATTTTCTTCTGCTACCACCCTGTGGGGGTTCGGGGGGTAGAATAGGCCACGAAAGGGGGGACCCAGCACTGACCCAAGTGGTTGTTTTGGTTCAATTCCTGGTTGTTGCTTAGTTCACTAAGGGATGAGGTACAGCAAAAATGATTTTCCAGGTTTTGATCCCTGCTTTTTGCCCACCCTGTCACCTTATCACATAGATACAATCACTGAACAGAGTTCATCCAACTGAAGACAGAGTTCATCCCAATCTGTTTTTGCCATGAATATTACCTTAGTTGTTGAAAGGGCGTAAATCATCCATTACTCACTCACTCACTCCTTCTTTTTCTTTCCCTTTGCCGGTCTCCTCTGGTTCTTTGTATGCTAGATTACCTTCTTTAAAACAATATTCTCTTGGAATTCCCTCAAGATTTTCCTGGGCAAATTTCTTACCATTAATCCAGATTACATCATGCCTCTTCCACACTTTTATTACTTCTCCTGTCTCGTCTCCCTATCCTCGTTGGCTTGAATTTTTATGTCAGAATAACATGAGGAATTTGTCAATTTACTCATCTTCGTTAACATGTCAACCTTGACCATCTCAGACATGACCCCCGTGAGGGTACCGGTGGAGCTTCTGCTCATGGGAAGAATAAAGGCCCCTAGTATCCTCTCCCGATCAAAAAAGGTGACAATAGGGGGGACCCACCACTGACCAAGTGGTTTTTTTTGGTTCAATTCCCGGTTGGTGCTGTGGTTCACTAAGGGATAAGGTATAGCAAAAATGATTTCCAGGTTTTGATCCCCTGCTGTTAGCCTGCCCTGTCACCTTCGTCTCAGAGATACAATCACCAAAGACAGAATTCGTCGACCCCATCGGGGTCCCAGGTATGACCTTCTTTGCAGGCATCGATCCGGACATGTCTGTAGGAATGAGAACCTCTCTGTCTCACCTTTCTTTACTAGTCACCTTCATCTCATAGATACAATCACCAAAGACAGAGTTCATTCCAATCTGTTTTCGCCGTGAAGATGACCTTTGTTGTCAAAATGGCATTAAGCATCCATTACTCAATCACTCCAACGTGATTTTGGAGATCAATAAGGGTATTGTATGTCATTGTTTTGGTATATTTGGGATATAATCTTAAAAGAAAATACATACTGTTAAGTAATTGTAAAATAGGTTGTTTCTTAGATAGGAAACTGTGTCATGGAATTTCTAGAAGAGGGGTACGAGGCTTCAGCTCCCTGTTTGACCACAAAATGACAAAGTTAGGTACAAATTTCCCTCCTTTGTCCAGCAGACACAGATTTTTGGAATCTCATTGGTTCATACTGGGGTGAGTCCTGGTATTAGGTTTTTATGGACTCAATATGTATTCATTATATTGATCTATAAATACTAGCAGAGGATGGAGGTACAACAGGTGGCACCACAATTGAACTCACCAGCACCACCTGGTAGCAGTCTCCTGGAACTAACCCCTGCTGGTCCACCTGGTCAACAGACTCCTGCTGGCATTCAGCCAGGCAACACCTCCCCTCCCCTCTGCCAGCACCAACATGGTTGTAGGTCAATGCAACGCCTGTGAACGGAAGCACGAATGGCCGGTTAATAGTAAGTGCATTCATTTAGCCAAGGCCCTTCTTCGCTGTGAACAGTTGGGAGTTGACCGTGGTAATTACCGAGACTATATTGCTCCTGTTGCAGAGGTGGAATGGGGAGGGGAGCATGAATTGGAGGAGTCTCACGTCTCTCCAAAAAGTCTGAAAGTGTTTAGTTTTTCTATTGCTGATGCTCAAGCTCTCATACGTGACAAACAAGAGTGTCGTTGTCAAAATGAGGATACTCATAGGCAGTTAGGAGAGCTGATTAAACAAATGTCGGAATTGTTGTCTCATCATTACTGTAATATGAGTCATTATTTATAGTAATTATGGAAATACATGTAGTTGCCATAGGAAAACAAACAATATATATCATTCGAATCCTATTTCTGTTTAAGCTTTGAAAATCAGATTTGTTTTTAGATATATACAAAAATAGATAATTGGACCAATCCTTGCAGACGTGACAGTTGAATGAACAACCCATTCCTGACCCTATAAGCCTATGACACAACTCATACCATCGGACCTGACTCGATTGTTCAGTTGGGACAGTATATGTGTCCCTGCCTTTACACTTTATTAACAGATGTGTGAAGATACTCTCACGCCTCACATATATGCTGCATTTGAGAGTCATGGTAAGCCCATTTTTAAAACATGTGTTTCAGCCCGGGCTTCAGCCCAACACCTTTCCCGCCCCTGCATATAGGGGATGAGTGTGACATTCTAAGGCCAGGCATAGGGTTTCACAGTTAGAACACTCCACACATTGACTGTTAAAATGCTTCCCAAATGCTGGTCTTCTTTGTAAATGTTCTACACCTTTCATGAACACAAATGGTAGTTGAAATGGCCTCAGACTTAGTATTTGCACCCAGGGCTGACCTTCCGTAGGTGGTAGTGTAACTGTCTATGCTCGAGTTAAAGGCACACATCAAAACTTCACAGCGGTCATTTCACACTATTCTTGTGAAGTACTTTATATATATATTCAGTGAAGCTAAACAAGAATTATGTATTCTAAGATCGAATAGCCAATTAAACCACCCTATATTTTGATATGAATCATTAAACCACCACGGCAAATTTTTGAACTCATACATTAGACAGACTCGGCCGTGTCTGAATCCACTTGCTCTAAAACGTGTCAAGGAGTGTAAGTCTTACTCCACCATTATCCCTGACACAGCAAAGTATCATTATACCACCAATAGCAGTGGGCGTGTTAGGTAATATTTTTGCGCCCACCTCAAAGTTTCCCTTCCCCTTCTGGCGTGTATATAAGTGTAAGTCAGGGGGTGTTAACTATATTGTGTCACAATAGTCCCGTCCGCTCATAGTTCTCTTCACACGCCCAACCTTCTCGGCGTCTTAACGTACCCACCCTCCATTCAGGCACCAATATAATTGCCAGCAGTGGCGTACCCAGTCCCCCCCCCCCCCTCCGGGCGGGTGTGGGGGGGGGGGGGTCCCCATGTTCGGTTGACCCCCCTCAGATTTCTCAAATTTTACGCAATTAAACTACCAATAAAGGGAATTATCCAAATTAGGGGTCTCTGGAACCCCTCAGATTTAGCAAAGTTTCTATGCCTATAGACCTATAGGGGGAATGTGGGTTGTATTTGATGGCCGCGCTTTACCAGTGTTCTACTCTCACTGTACTTAGAAGTTAGTTAGACATTAAAAGACTGTGTTTCACTCTGATCTAGTATATTTGTAAATTTAGATGAAACATATATTATGACTCACATTATCTGTTCAATATACTCTGTACGATCGGCCGTAGACTGCCAGGTACACACAAAAACATAGTTTAGCGTGAAGCTGTGATTTAAGGTAAATTCTAACCTATAGCTATCATGCTCCCGAGGTTAACTAGTGTTACTATATAAAAACAAAAATAAAAGGACATTTGACACAAAGTGTAGTTAAAATCTAGTGTACTATTTTATTGCTGAATCGATTCTATTAATCTTTATCCTCGGCGCACCACTCGCACAACACCTCGGAGCACATGATGCTGGCAGGCTCGCCCCCCTCACAGTCGGCGTGGTAGCACCGGCCGCAGTAGTTGCAGACCAAGTACATTCTGAAATATTACGGAGGCATGTTTAAATACACATTTTTTTAAATTGTGTGCACGAACTAATCGGACCATCATCAATCACAATATTTAGTAACCGTACGAAATTCGGCGTTCACTCCAACGTCAACATTAAGATTCTATGCCCTCGTTATTTTTTGCCTAGTAGCATCATCGAAAATCATTGTCGCTATATAATATTATTTATTATGAAACAAAAACCCGGCGTACCTGTAGTTGCCATCCAAGAATATGGCCTGCGGTTGTGTGGCGTGTTGGTCTTCAGCAAACGTTTCCATCGCCTTCCACCTTTGGTCCGTTAAGTACTCCTCCTGCTCCTGAAAAAAATTGTGTGGTTATAGTTAAATGTGCAAAAGTCAATTTTGCACTTACTACATACCAGCGTGTCCCTCATAATATTGGCAAATTTCAGAACAATTGTACTCGTGAAATCGCCCCACTCATCATTTTGTTTTGTTTATACATATTTCCCTTCATACGCTTACATGTTTTATTTCCCACTTAGCTTCATCGTGTAAATACAAATGTACCAACCTGGGTCGGATCCTCCGAACAGTAGACGCACGTCCACTCTGATGGGCCGTCCGGGAGCTGTTGTTGGTCGTGCGTCCTGGAAAAAATTTCAAAAATCATCACACCGTCCATCATTTCAACATAGGTGGTCGAAACTACCAAATCATCGGCATCTCAATTTTTCTCATCCAATCTCTATTTCATGTTATTGTGCCAGTCTGACAAATTTGCAATTTTTAAATTGTCAAAAAAAGAGCCTGTTGTTTCAGCATGTTACATGAATTCGAGCGACCACAACTATGTCCGATCGCGAGTCCGTCGTCAGGTTTTAGACAGTGTGCATTATTTGGCATGAAGATAGTCATCCTACCAGATAGTAAGTTAATAATTTTCTTTCCATGCTTCTCTTCCATCCCTGTCCATCAACAGTGTTGAACAATTTAAACCTACTTAGGGGTGAACAGGGGCGCCCACTCGGTCCATTGGGGTTCCGTCCAGATCGTTTCCTCCTCTTCAATATTTTTCTCCTCACGCGGTGTCCATGCCTGGGATTCCTCTTCCTCCTCCGACCGCACATGGTTGCTTGAATGAGCCAAAAAAAACAACCTTTAAGTGTCTGGAATTGGTTATCTACGTGTATGGGGAGAAAACGAAAAAAAATGGAAAATATGTACCAAACGTAACAGCTATTATCCACACCCTTATACATTTGTTAACAAACACTCTATATATGGAAGTGTAACCCCCAAGTCATTCTCCCGCAAAGCCTGAAAAAACACTACTTCTCTATATAGGCATGTTATCTTATCAAATTATAGGCAAGTTATCTCATTCACCTACCGGGTTTTCTGCGCGGTCGCCATTGTTCACAATGTGGCGCTTGTGTTTAATATCAGCAAACTTCTGCGTACGTCTTTTATGGTCGTGAGGCTGGCGCGGGACTGTGTGTGTGCACGTGGTGGGCACCTCCTTATAAAGCTGGTGCCCCCCCCCCGGGGGGCAGGGTAATGAGGGGCCATCTAGGTCAGCCGAGCAGCCTGAGCGACCGGTGTCAGGTGTTACATAAGGTGTCGCTCGCGCAGCGCAGCCCTGGCAGCTGGAGGTGCACGTCCTGACACCTGACTCAAGAAACCACCCGTAAATGCACACAGCCCCACACCCCCAGCCTGTGAAATAACTTCAGAAAACGTACCTCAAAGTCGCACATCCTGGCACCGTAACCTTGCGAAGTAATTTCCTACCTTTTATTTTAAATTTGAAAGTAGTCACATTATAAGGTTTAGGGCATAATATAATTATTCCTCCCATGAATACACTACTTAAAGACGAATTTTTAATAAAAAAATGTTGCTTTTGTTGGCAAAAGCGTCTAAATCACATAATCCTAACCCCCCGTGGGGATCCGGGGTGGGGGTTCCTTCGGGAGCCTCCTGGGAAGAATAGGTCCCTAGCATCCCCTTGCTGATCGTAGGAGGCGACAAATGGGGCAATTTGTTTGCCGTGAATTGCGACCCGTGTTGTTTGGAGGCGGAGATCCTGGTGTCATGAGGGCATCTGCGAGGCTATGGGCCTTCGAAGACTGCGGGTTCATAGTGTTCCTCCTCTTGCCCAATACTGCACTTTGGCTCTAAATTCATCTAGACGGGAGGTTGGAGAGGCCCGATCCAATCAATCGGCTGGTCATGCTGAGCCCTAGGATACTTATACAGAAAGTTAATATTGCCCATAACATCAGTGGCTTTCCTTTCATATTGCCCATAACATCAGTGGCTTTAATTTGTCAATAACTTGAGTGGCCTTTGGTTTTCTCTTTATTTTGCCAATAACATCTGTGGCTGTCTTTTTATTTTGCCCATAATATCAGTGGCTTTTCAAACTCAATTGGATAGTTGTTCTTCTCTAACAATTTCAAACAATCTATTTTCTTTTATATCCTAGAAGGCGGTGGCTAGGGCTAATCTAGTAGTTGGTTGACTATTAGAGTATATCCCCCTTGTATCTCTGGTGTGTATCTGACGGTTTCCGCAGCTCTGCACATCCCCTTGTAGGACTCCGAGGTGGGTGGGGAGCAAGGGGGATGAACACCATATGTACTTATATGGCTAATAACAAAAACAACCCCAACAAACGTCCGTATACTGAAGATGACCCGGAACATTCAGAGAATACTGAAAATGAAAATGAGTACTGGCCTAGGTTTTTGATTCTTGAGCCTTCCGACAATGCGAATCCTTTGTCTAAGCTATCTCCTTTTGCCATAAATAAAGGCATTGAAGGAATAGCTGGCAAGGTGAAGGACATTCGTAAACTACGATCTGGCCAAATTCTTGTGGAGTGTGATAAGAAGGCCCATGCCACCAACCTGCAGCGTGCCACTACGCTTGCTGGTGTTGGCATGAAAGCCTCTCCTCACAGATCTTTGAATTCAAGCAAAGGAGTGATCCGATGTAGAGAACTTCGAGATGTTGGTGAGGATGAAATCACTAGAGAACTGCGTCCTCAAGGTGTTTCCTTTGTCAAAAGGATATCCATTAGGAAAGAAGGTAATGTCGTTCCGACTAACACCTATATCCTTACTTTTGACAGACCTTCTCCTCCCAAGAAACTTAAAGTTGGTTATCTCCGCGTTGATGTGGATTTGTTCATACCAAATCCACTCCGCTGTTTTAAGTGCCAGAGGTATGGTCATGGCAGAGACTCCTGCTCTAACGAGCAGGCCTGTCTCCGATGTGGTCAAAAGGGACACGACAATGTAGAATGTGTCAACGATGCAAAATGCATCAATTGTCAAGGTGCCCATATGGCCACGTCGAAAGACTGTCCTGTGTGGATCAAAGAAAAATCGATCCAAAAGGTAAAAACTGAAAATCGTGTTAGTTACCCGGAAGCAAGGAAGATGGTGGAAGGGGCCATTAGAGTCCCTGGAGCCACTTCAAAGGATGGGAAACGTGCTGCAGCAGCGTCTGTCTGCTGTGGTAAGAAACACTTTGCCCGTCTACCTGACTTCAGTTCTATTTTCACAGCTGAAGCAGTTGCCATTATTATGGCTTTGAAGGCCATTCAGCAGGCAGAGGAAAAGAGCTTCATCATTTTTACTGACTCAAAGTCCTGTCTTCAGGCTTTGCAGTTTTTAAAAACTGAACACACACTCATTATGAGAATTCTTCTCTGGCTACAAAAGTTGTCCAACTCAGGATTTGATGTTCAGTTCTGTTGGATACCGGGTCATGTAGGCATTCATGGTAATGAGTTAGCTGACCAAACGGCCAAGAAGGGATTGGACAAAGCAGTCCTTCCTTTTCCAATTCCTCACATAGATTTTAAACCGAGAATCGTTGAATACATCAATGAGAGATGGCAAAATGAATGGGACCAGTTCCCCAATAACAAACTGCATTCTATTTTCCCAACCATCAAAGATGTTAAACCTAATGTTCTTAAAGCTAGAAAAGACCAAACTATTTTCACCAGAATTAGAATTGGTCATTCTAGACTTACACATGTTTTTCTTTTAAAGGGTGAGCCCCAACCGGAATGTATTGTTTGCAATCAACCTTTAACCATCAAGCATCTCCTTTTGGAATGCGCAGATTTTGAACAGATACGTAGACAGTTCTATCAGGTAGCTGGTCTACCTGAACTTTTTAACACTGTACAGTCTGATTGTATCATCCATTTTTTGAAAACAGCTGGTCTGTATGGTCTGATATGATTAGTATATTAACATGTTTTTATCCTTAGGATAAGATCTTGTACATATATCATGTTGTTCTATTGACAACTTTTAGTCCATCTTTTCATTGATAACCGTTTTCGCCATGAATATGACCTTAGTTGTCGAAATGGCGTAAAGCATCCATTACTCACTCACTCACTCCAGGTCGTGGTAGCCGGAAAGGTTACTCAAACAGAATCTAGCGCTAGTACATCTAAATCAACTTCGAATTCATCTGTTCCATCATCTGTTCCATCATCTGTTCCATCATCTGAAGCTCCATCAAATAGGAAAAAAAGTCGTAACAGTCGAAGCTCCTCTAGGGCTTCGGCTGAAAACAGACAAACTCAATCTAGTCAGGAACAGCATGGTAAAATAGAAAGGAGTCATTTGCCATTGGCAAATAGATTCGAAAACTTAAATGAAGTTGAGATGGAAGAAGCTGCGGCTGCAAGTCGCAGCGTGTCCCCCCAAAATAAGATCCGGGGACGATCTCCTGTCCATCCACCTTGATGGCAGGAAGATCAATCTTCCAATGGAATTGTCAAGGTTTTAGAGCCAATTTTAATGAACTTAAAATTTTAGTTAGTCATTATAATCCTCTTGTCCTGTGTCTCCAGGAAACCCTATTAAAGAGAACCGATAACATCTCTTTTAAAGGCTATTGTATTTATAACACATATGCCCCTGATGGTGGAAGAGCCTCAGGGGGCTCATCCGTTTTAATAAGACAAGATATCATGCATAGTCTTATTCCATTAAATACCAATTTTCAAACAATAGCAGTTAGAGTGACATTACATAAAACCATTACTCTCTGTTCACTCTACCTTCCACCAAATTCAAACATCAATAGACAAGAATTCGAAAATCTCTTAAACCAATTACCGTCACCAGTCCTCATAATGGGAGATCTCAATGGTCATAATCCCTTATGGGGTGGTGACAGGTATGATGACAAGGGCAGGATGATTGAAGATATTATTAATGACCTAGATTTATGTGTTTTAAATGATGGCTCTTACACCTATTTACATCCTGGTTATGGTACTTATTCTGCTATTGACTTAACATTAGCTGACCCTCGTCTGCTGTTGGACCTCTCCTGGAGAGTATTAAACGACCTCCATGGAAGTGACCATTTCCCAATCTTAGTCAATATCGACGACCCAAATATAGGCCTAAAAGAGCCTAGATGGAGGCTCAATAAGGCCGATTGGGAGTCCTTCCAGACTTTATGTCGGGAGAGGCTCTCAGCAGATGATTCATTTATCCAATTCTCCACCAAATTACTTTCTATAGCAGAAGAAACTATCCCTAAAACCTCGACAGTTCCTAAGCACATCCGTAATCCATGGTTTAATGATGCCTGCAAAAAGGCCATTAAAGATAGAAAGAAGGCCTTGAGAAAATTCAAACAAAGACCAACTGCTGACAATTTAACTCAATTTAAGATTAAAAGGGCTCAGGCCCGAAGAATCATATGGGAATCAAAACGGCAGTGTTGGAGAGATTATGTTTCTGGCATTAATACTCGGACACCTATGAAAAAGGTCTGGACTATGGTCCGTAAAATAAAAGGCAAGGGGGGCCAGGCCAGAGTCCAGCATCTACAAGATGGTGACAATCTTTTGACCTCTCCTGTTGAGGTGGTCGAAAGATTGGCCGAAACATTTCAACATCATTCTTCTTCAGCCAACTGTCATCCCCAATTTAAACCTATTAAAATGAGAGAGGAGAGAAAACCATTAAATTTTGCATCGGACAATGCTGAAGGATATAATCAAGCCTTCAGCATAGATGAACTTTTAAAATCTCTCAATAAATCTCATAATACAGCAGTTGGTCCTGATAAAATTCATTATGACTTTCTCAAACATCTTCCTAAACCAGTGCTCAAGATTCTTTTGAATCTTTTCAATCAGATATGGGATAGTGGCCAACTGCCAACGTCTTGGCAGGAAGCCACCATTATTCCTATTCCAAAGCCTGGTAAAGATCATAATGATCCTTCTAATTATAGGCCTATAGCATTAACATCTTGCATCTGCAAAACCATGGAGCGGATGATCAATGATCGACTCGTCTGGATGCTGGAATCTCAACATCAGATTTCAGAATTTCAGAGTGGGTTCAGACGAGGAAGAAGCACCCTCGATCATTTGATAAGATTGGAATCTTTCATCAGAGATGCCTTTATTCAGAAGCAACATGTCGTGTCAGTCTTTTTTGATTTGGAAAAGGCATATGACACGACATGGAAATATGGTATTATGAAAGATTTATATAACATGGGATTTCGTGGCCGTTTACCCATTTTTATTAGGAATTTTCTATCTAATCGTCACTTTAGGGTGCGATTAGACACCACTCTGTCTGATATTCACAATCAAGAACTTGGTGTTCCTCAGGGAAGCATCTTGTCTGTGACCCTGTTTAGCATCAAAATCAATAGTATTGTTCAGTGTCTTCAAAAAGACATGTCCTGTAGTTTATATGTTGATGATTTCCTCATATGCTATAAGGGCAAAAACATGAACATTATAGAGAGGCAAATTCAATTAAATCTAAACAAGATCCACAAATGGTCAATAGATAATGGTTTTAAATTTTCCAAAGCAAAGACAGTGGCTGTTCACTTTTGTCAGTTGAGATCCCTCCATCTGGACCCTGAGTTGAAGATGGATGGTGATCCAATCAAAGTAGTAGAACAGACCAAGTTTTTAGGCTTGGTTTTTGATCACAAGTTGTCCTTTATTCCGCATATTAACAGTCTAAGGACAAAATGTAACAAGGCTCTGGATATCATTAAAGTTCTGGCAAACACCACTTGGGGCTCTGACAGCAAAATTTTGTTACAACTTTATAGAGCTTTGATTAGATCAAAGCTCGATTATGGCTGTCAGGTCTATGGGTCAGCACGCGCATCATATATCAAGAAGCTAGACTCTGTCCATCATCAGGGGCTGCGGCTGGCATTGGGTGCTTTTAGGACATCGCCAGTCCAAAGCCTCTATGTTGAGGCGGGGGAATCTTCATTAACCAATAGAAGATTAAAACTTTCCCTTCAATTCATCATTAAGTTAAAAACAAATGCTTCTAATCCTGCCTTTAAGTGCGTATTTCAACCCCAAAACGAACATCTCTATGCTGCCAGACCAAACTACATCCAACCTTTTGGCATTCGTATGAAACCTCATATAGAAAATGCCTTTGTGGATCTTGATGTTTTGAAACAGCCTCATTTTTCAGTCATTCCTCCATGGAGACTCAAACCACCTCCTATCAATTTTGACCTTACCAAATCCAAAAAGTCACTGACTCAACCATTGGATTACGTGTCCCGGTATCATGAAGTCCGAAACAAATTTCCTCATCATTCTCCTGTTTTCACTGATGGTTCAAAGGATGGGAAACGTGCTGCAGCAGCGTCTGTCTGCTGTGGTAAGAAACACTTTGCCCGTCTACCTGACTTCAGTTCTATTTTCACAGCTGAAGCAGTTGCCATTATTATGGCTTTGAAGGCCATTCAGCAGGCAGAGGAAAAGAGCTTCATCATTTTTACTGACTCAAAGTCCTGTCTTCAGGCTTTGCAGTTTTTAAAAACTGAACACACACTCATTATGAGAATTCTTCTCTGGCTACAAAAGTTGTCCAACTCAGGATTTGATGTTCAGTTCTGTTGGATACCGGGTCATGTAGGCATTCATGGTAATGAGTTAGCTGACCAAACGGCCAAGAAGGGATTGGACAAAGCAGTCCTTCCTTTTCCAATTCCTCACATAGATTTTAAACCGAGAATCGTTGAATACATCAATGAGAGATGGCAAAATGAATGGGACCAGTTCCCCAATAACAAACTGCATTCTATTTTCCCAACCATCAAAGATGTTAAACCTAATGTTCTTAAAGCTAGAAAAGACCAAACTATTTTCACCAGAATTAGAATTGGTCATTCTAGACTTACACATGTTTTTCTTTTAAAGGGTGAGCCCCAACCGGAATGTATTGTTTGCAATCAACCTTTAACCATCAAGCATCTCCTTTTGGAATGCGCAGATTTTGAACAGATACGTAGACAGTTCTATCAGGTAGCTGGTCTACCTGAACTTTTTAACACTGTACAGTCTGATCGTATCATCCATTTTTTGAAAACAGCTGGTCTGTATGGTCTGATATGATTAGTATATTAACATGTTTTTATCCTTAGGATAAGATCTTGTACATATATCATGTTGTTCTATTGACAACTTTTAGTCCATCTTTTCATTGATAACCGTTTTCGCCATGAATATGACCTTAGTTGTCGAAATGGCGTAAAGCATCCATTACTCACTCACTCACTCATAATCCTAACAATGCATATAAAACACCGGACAGTGTCCGAAATTAAGCTGCTGCACCCTATAGGCCGGGCCTATAGGCCTTCACCCGGGGATCACACTCACACTCGTGAGTCTAGATCTGCACACTCACACTCGTGATTCTGCACACTCACTGCCAGGTGCGCTATTTTTAAGTTTTGCACTTTTTTTTATACATGTGCACACTTCTCATGGAATTTTTTCATTCCCATATATCGGGGGGTGCATATCCAATATTTGTGGTGCACAATCTCATTAATGATGCATACGTTTTCAGCTTAATTTCGGACACTACGTGCACGAGTTCGATATATCTATAGGTCCTCTAGATCTACAAGAAGTCGTGGCGCCGAAGGGGACATACGATCATATTTTCTTTTTCAACCACATATCCAAAATGTCCACTTATCTGCATAACAGGCAGGAAAGATGCCCATGAAGGTTGCTCGAACTTTTCCTTGTGCCACATTGTATAAGGACTTATGTATCTGGATTCGACGGTGCTGTGTTGGTACCACTTCACAGCTGCAAACACATGTTGCCTCTTCTTCCCGGTTGCCTTACATTGTATGTAATGTTTCATGTAGTGGGTGGCGATGCACGGTCGCTCCCGGGGGTCACTCTGTCCGTCTTCGTACCAATTTGCCATTAGTCTAGACAACTTTTTACCACTGCTGGAATTTGTGCTGGAATAAGTCATGGGGCCATATTTTACGACTTTAGACTTCACGTAAACTGAAGGCAGAAATGACTTCTCTAGGATCTCCTGTTCTGTGGGGTACATCTTTTTGTATGTTTCTTTGAGCAGCTCAAGATCGTCCGAGTCGATCCATTCCTTTTGTTCTCTAAATGTCTCGAAGCCGTTGGGGAGACTCCATAGGCTCTCGCACTGCGCGAAATCTCGCTCATTGGGTACATCGAGTGTTTCCAGGACCGTTCTTGCTTTCTTCTCTCCTTCTCCCAGCTGGCAGTGTTTGCCAAATTTCCCCTCGTGTTTGGACGGCATTTCGGCGCGCGCCTGACTGACACGACTCATCCTGTGAAACCTCTCAAACAATTGTTTCTCTATCTGGCGATTGTTAGTCGGCACATCCCCCAAGTAACCATTATACCGCTCAAAACTGAACAGCCAAGTACTGGGAGCTGGACCATACTCCCGGAGACACTCCTTTAAATGGAGATGTAGATGCATGTTTGGGGTAATGAAATCAGAACCGAACTGGAGCTCTGTGCTCTTGCAAAAGTGCAATAGTTTCCTGTGTGCCTGTTCTATCTCGTGGTATGTAATACAAGGCTTGCACAGAAGTCGAGTGGCTTCTACGAAACGCTGCCAGCTATGAAGCATATTATCCGGCAAAAGGCCCTGGAGGCAGTATCCAGACGAGACTGTAACCCAATTCTTCCACTCCTTTGCCGTCCACATCCCAGCGTTCGATTTGATGTTAGTTACCACGCAGTCATCCGGTAGTCCCTCTTTAAACTGATTCAGACGAGCATCAATAGTCAACACCTGATTAGCGCTTAGTACAACGTCATCTGTTGAATTCTTCTTCTTCTTTGACAACTCTTTGTCGGTCCACCTCTTCCACATTCGCTTGGCAGTCCCTGAATCCCAATAATAAAAGCACATATGTGAAATCGGTATTGAAACCCCAATGAACTAATAGTCCAAATTAAAGGCAAATGCAAGTTCCATTTCAAACACATTATCAGTGCTAAACATTAATTAACGTTAGGTCAAGCTTCAACACTTACCCAACAGTACATTATGCATCACATCGATCGAGAGGAACCTGAAGAAATGAATGTCATATAATATAGTTACTGCTAATGGAAACATTTTTATTAATGTTTATTCAAATGTCAAATTAAAATTGTTAATATTTTGGTATAATTCTGTGTAAGATTGGCCTTTAAATTTGTTCGGCCTGGAGATTGAACTTACCTGATGGGATTGAAGTAGGGCAATTCTAGGAGGACACAGGAACGAGCTCCATACTGTTTCTCAAGTTTACTTTTCTCTCTCGGGGTGGATGCAGCTGTAATCTCACTCACTCTCTCCTTGTGTTGGTCCAGAGTACGAGGAGTCCAATTCGCCATGTTGAATCCTCCACGGTTTGAATTCTTGAATTCCTTCAGACATTTTGAACAACCCATGATAGCATTAGGTAGCAGGAAACCGCAGGTCTTCCTCCCTGCAGGCAGGTCGGCAGCAACGTTCAAAAGCGCCAACTTAACGGTCTTGCCATTTGGGCAATCGTTGGTTATAAGCCTTTTTCCCTGATGCCAGAATTCCTTGAGTTCGTTGACTAGGGGCCTCAGAAAACTGGTAAGGTCGGCAGGTTCTTTACTTTAGTTTGGAATGATACCGTATAGTATGACGTTCTCAAGTCTGTACCGCTCATTTCTGGGTAGGTTAAGTATTGTTAGGTAAATGCCCCCTACTGACATCGAAGCTTTCCGAGAGAATGGTTGAAACCAATCGATATTCATCTGAAGAGCCAAGTTGTTTTCATTATCAAGAAAGCCCTCGTTGTTCGCGTTAAAGTCTTTCCATACCGAACCGTCGTAGATATCAGCAAACACTCCGTTGGGTATCCTCCTGCCCTTCCACTCTCTACATTTCAGCTCAAAACCTGGACGTTTCATCATAACCTGCAAACTCTTCTCGAGTGACTGGTAACAGAATGGCCTGACTGGAAGGAAGGTAATTTCCCCAACAATCTTGGCCTCAGAAAACAATTTCCTGTTGCAGCGTTTTAAATCATCACCGATGGTTGTACACCTAATGGGTTGCTGAATACCATTACGATCCGTGTAAAAGCCTCGACCTCGCACACGCTCAGTGGTGGACAACACAGAATGCGACAACGTATAACAGGCCGGGCAGCATACACTCATAGAGTAATTAGTCATCGTTAGGTCTGTACCCAACCATTTGTACATCATCCGCATCGTTTTGGGGAATACTGCCTCCGCTGCTTGTGAAACCCGGTCATTACCTGCTACCGTCAATAATTCACAAATGAAGCACATAACTTTAGCCATTTGCGTATCACTGGTGAAGGTGTGGATCTGCCACTGCAAAAGAAAGAACAGAACCCATGAAAATAGGCTTTGGATATTCTTATTAGGGGTACCACTAACAAGCCTTGCCAATGGGCTAGGACGACCCGTCCCGTCACCGAAAACCACTTTTAAGTGACGGATGGCCCTGTTGCGAATCTTGACTGCCTCTGGATCAAGCTTATCATTTTCTTCCGTTTCTTGGGAATCTTCCATGGTACCGTAATAGTCTTCCATATCATCACCTGACTCCTCATCGGCTTCCATGGGTACCGCCTCTTCAACAGGCTGATTGCGACCCACAGGCTGACTGTCTGCTTCTCCCGGATTCCCGACTTCAGCCTGCCGCTGATTAGCAGCTGCAGCTTCTGCCCGAATACCAGCTCCAACCTGGATACCACCTTCAGCCCGAATACCCGCTTCAACCTGCATACCACCTTCAGCCTCAATACCCGCTTCAGCCTGGTTACCTGCCTCAGCCTGAAAACCTGCTTCAGCCTGGTTACCTGCCTCAGCCTGAAAACCTGCTTCAGCCTGGTTACCTGCCTCAGCCTGAAAACCTGCTTCAGCCTGGTTACCTGCCTCAGCCTGAAAACCTGCTTCCGCCTGGTTACCTGCCTCAGCCTGAAAACCTGTTTCAGCCTGGTTAACTGCCTCAGCCTGAAAACCTGCTTCAGCCTGGTTAACTGCCTCAGCCTGAAAACCTGCTTCAGCCTGGTTAACTGCCTCAGCCTGAAAACCTGCTTCAGCCTGGTTACCTGCCTCAGCCTGAATATCTGCAGCTTCGGCCTCAAGACCCACTTCTGCCTGATTGCCAGCGCGTTGAGGTAAACCAAATGGGGGTGGTTCTGCAAGACACATGTATAAGAATAAATTAAATGTACAGTAGGGTTTCAGAGTACAGACTTTCCCACCCAATGTTGTTTCTCTGACTCAAAAGCTATGATAGAAAGATGCATGGAGGGATACATATATATAACGTCCATTGTTTAAGTCATTCATTATTTGAACAATTGTTTAATTGTCAAGAAAAGATTTAGGCTGCCGATAATTTTCCAAACACTAACTGATCATTAAGAGTATAGTAGGTATTTGAAAATAATATCTATGCGCGCAAGCTAGCTAGGAAGGTTTTGAAGGATATCGATTTCAGGTGAAAGTGACTTTATCCTAGTTATACTATTTATCTGGTACTCACCATGCTCCATACGATGCTTCCTGTTATATGTACTTTTTGAAACTGAACGTTTACATGTGTCGCACCATCGGTTTCGGCTAGTGTCCATATTTCTTCTGGTTTCTGCCTGGTCACTGGTCAGACCCTTGAAACACCACGAGGCCATGGCGAACTTGAGTTAGACAGCAGCACTTCAGGGCGATGAACCTTCCCCATTTGCGACCGCGACCCAAGTATTTATATATGGTACAGACCGACGCCTATGGTCCCACCAGCTGAAAGCCGCGAATTGCCGCGACATGCCACAGCCCTGACCCAGGGGTAGTTGCACTCGAGCTCCTAACCTCAGACACCCGTGTGAAATTAAAGCCGAGAACAGCCTGCCACAGTATTACCAGGAGATTACTGTCGCCTCCAGCCTGGCCGTCACGGTAGCGCGTTGTCGTGATTTGTCGGGCGCGTGAAGTTTCTTCAGCTTCCGAAACGCATCGTCCGCCATCTGGACTGGTGAGGGCATGACACCTGCCATTAAAAACTAGGGTCTATCCATTAAAGGGCGGTGAAGTTTCCTCAGCTTCCGAAAACTGAGCTCGAAGTTTAGCTCGAAGGTCAAACCTTAAGCTTTCTGCTACTACTTAGGGCCAGCTTATTTCGTTATATAGTGCGTTTGGTGTACGGCTACGTGAATATCATGAGTGTCAAAATCCTGAGTGCCACCCTTGGTGAGAATCTTCTTAACCCCTTCCACCCCATAAGGCCATATTTGGCCACCACATGAGTGTCACCCATAAAATGGCACCTCTTTTAGGGTTTTAGTCTGATTATAAAATGGGTATTTCACCTACACTCATGAAGTAAATATCAAAATATTGCCAAAGTTCCAAGGAACCTTGCACTTTTTGTATCATTATTCTATGATGTTTAGATTTTTTGGAACAAGTGTTTGGGTAAAGGCTGTTATGGTCAATAAGGGGCAAACCTGCCTATTCTGGGAAATCAGCCTCTTGAAAGCATTAATTAAGGAATTATTGGTAAAAAAACATTTTTTCATGTGATTTTGTGGAAAAGTTCGACTTAGATAGAAATTTCCTGAGAATTCAATGATTTTCATAGAAATATCCAATCTTTTGCGAATGATGCATTATGGGAAATTTGCAATGGATTGTTTTTTTCATTGAAATCTTTCATATAATGAGGTTGTTAGGTTGCCATGGTTACAGAAAAAAGAATATTCAGAGTCAATGGAACAATTTTCATTGGTAATGTAGGAAATATCTTTTTCTGCCTTATATTTCAAACAGTTTGATAAAAGACTGAGTCAATCAAAAGTTATTGTATTTTAAACATTTTTCTGAATAGGAAATGCTTTTTATTCTAAATATACAAGGTCAAGTTTAAATTACCATAACATAGTAACAAAGATGACTATCAGAACTGGAGGGTTTCTATTGCACAAGAAGTAGGGAAGTTCAAACGACCATATCTAAGCTTCTAAAAGGAATACTTTCAAATGGTTTGCAGCTTTAGAAAGCATTTCTCCTGTAGTCCACACACATTTTTATCTATTATCCTCAGGAATAGAGGGTTGAAGGGGTTAATTACTTTTGTTCTACAAGTGATACGAGTCGATGGCCGACTTTCCAAATTATTCAAAATAGGTAAAACATATGTATTCATTCTGGGGGTCGCCCTTCCTAATTGATTAATATGGCCAGTTTTCTGAATTCTAGGGTGTGGCCATATGGCAGTTATAGTTTATTCTGTCTGTTTGAATAGCCTGGCCATGGTAATTTGGAAGGAAGGTGTTTGTTTAAAGTTGAGATGACAACCTTCATGTTCTCTTCTTTCTTTTTTTTCAATATATAGCTGCCGCGTACTTGGTTCTTGTATCATGCGTGGAATTTGTTCGAGCTGCCAGTGGCGGACACTGGCCTAGGGTCGTTCACAATAAGCCTGGAGTAACCCGTACCCGGTTGGTCAACCTCACTGCTCCATTTACCGGTCACCCTCCACCAAAACACGATGCGATGACCGGCCTCACCTTTCATGACACCCTGCAAGCCTTGTTGGACCAGGACCATACCGTAACTGACACTGGATCTGAAGCCAACCCAGGAGACGGAAACATTAAAGAATTCCCAACTGTGGTACTTCTCTCTTCGTACACTCTTCTTCTTATCCTCGCCGTAGCCATAATTATTAGCATATTCTTTGTTTGCTCCGGAATTAATCGCATCTTCGCAGATTCTCGTTTTCGTGTATACTTGCTTGTCTCGGGCAATCACAGTGTATGGCTTAAAATAGGCACGTTCCCTGGACATTTTGGAGATTATATCTTTCAAACAGACGATCCTATCACACTGACTAAAGCCGAAAATATATGCCTAGGCGCACGATACACATTTAACTGTGTCATCCAAATGACCGACTGCTATACCGGCACATCGACACGACTGCCCACACATTTAAAGGTTAATAAACTGAAGGACATCATGTTGACAAGATTGATGACTAAGGACATTATACGCTACCAGTTGGTTACCATGGGTATAGGCATAGGAGAGCCTGTTCTTTTGGGGAAATACCGGCCCGGTGAGCTTGCAATTAGTACTAATACTTCAGTCGACTTAAGCCGTGTTGACCTTGATTAAGTCTTGTGTGAAAAATGTTGTATTTTTGTGTGTTTACTACCAATATGCTGCCGAACGTGCGTGCAATCGATACAAGTGTTATGGTTATAAATTGAATTTGTAGCTAAATAAAATTTCGGTTTTGGAAAGAGCAGTATGACGCTGACAAGAGCGCTTTTACTCTGGCTCGGGCTAGGGTCAACCCCTTATGTAATCTGTGAGACAGGCCCCTAAGTTAGGGGCCTGAGGCTAAACTAGGTCTGCAACCAAAACTAGTAGTGGAATTAAATGTGGTTAACGCCACAATCTGGCTATCGGGCTCCAACCGAAATTATGGCTATAGCTAATTAAGCTATCGTCCCTTAATAAATCTCGACACCTAAATCGACTTGTTCGTTTTTTAAATTATTAATTTTGCAATGTCACAGAAGCTCCAAGTTACCAATACATAACTCCCGGAGAACTCCCACTTTAAAGGGTTACACTATGCATGAGGTTTTTTTATTCTCTCACAGAAAGAATATAGGTCACCGTGTCATACAAATCCTAGAAAGTATTTCGGGTTCATCAGGAGACTACATGGTCACTTGTAAATTTTTATAGGTCCTACTGGCAGCGATGTATTTGATCATAATAAAATTTCTGAAAAATTACTTTTGCAACTTACTGCATGGAATCTAACTAAAAAGGATCCACTAGAAAAGAAGTAACAGTTCTTATGGCTTGTTCTTAATTAAAACCGGCTTCATGCAACATTATTTTTTCATGACTGCGAAATAAGTACGAAGAGATGATTCATGTCGCATCATTTTAAAAATCGTATATCGAGCTTATGTTTGTTTAAAATACACTTTTTATGATTGATTTATGTTATTATTGATAACAGGCCTAGGTGTCATTCCATTGCTCTTCTAATGGTAGAGACCTTGTACCATAACACTCATCAAAAAAGTGTTGTATTGTAATCGATTTCAAGTTCGTGGTCTATCTTCAAGAAATAGCACATTCGGGTTTTCAACAAAATGACACGTCATTATAGTTAAATGCGTTTCGTATCGTAAATAAAAAGTATTCATAAATTTAAGATTCACTTATGAGAAGGACCTGGATAACGCGTACGGTTTTAGACTAATATAAGGCGAGTCTTAGGCAACCAACATATCTATAGAAATACTTCCCTGCTTATCGAGCATGCCACAATCAAAACAAGAAGCGCAAAGTTCTTTGATAAAAGTTTATAAAACGACTATACAATTGAATAAAGTACAAAGACCTAACATACAGCGTGACACAGACCATACAATTAAACGTAGTGTAAAGAAAACATAAAGATGATAAACATAAACATCACATAAAATAGAGCTTTAAAAAGACCCTTTAGAAAATTGGCTGTGCATCGGCGATACCCGACCGATACGCGGGCTTCACCGCCCAGTCTGGGGTGTTGGGAGGAGGCTGTTGGCGTTTTGGATTATCGTCGGGGACATTGTTCCGCTTCTTTTCCAATATAACGCCCCGCTGACGGCGGGTAAGTTCTTTTTTCTCAGTTTCGTCCAGGTGGGCTTTGTAGGCACTCAGCTCATCGCTCTCCCACACGAGCGGTTTGATGCGGCGGTGGAATCGCTCGGTGGTCTTCCCGTCTTTGTCGACCGGAAAATAAAGTCCGCGCTCCTCGTCGCTCGTGTAGTCGGGGGTGAGGAGGCGCCTCACGGAATTCTTATGAGCTTCGTCCCACGTTGTGACGAAATTTTCCAACCCCACTATCCGTCTTTTGAGCTTCTGCAAAGTTAAAAAGACACTTTTTTATTTTAATACAGTTACGACATACTTGGTCAAGAACATCAAATAAACACAAACAAGTTTTTCAATATTTCAGTTGCCTTAATTTAAAAGCTGGTCACTGCAGTTAATTTCAAAAGCGTTGCTTTATCCTTGGTCTCTATAACATACAGGCACTTTTTATTAATTGTGTCATATCCATTCTAATTGTATGTCAAGATTATTGTCCAAGGAAGCAAGTAAGGTTACAGTGCTCTATAAAAATTCATAATGTAAAAAAATTATAATTGTTTCCCAAGTTTCAGTGTTACAACCATAAGATCATTTCACAGCCGGGCCCCCTGTTTTAAGCCAAATTGCCGATTCACAGCTACAGCCCCCGGTATAGTTCCGACCGCAGTTCGTACGTATACCCCTTTTTGAACCGAGTGGGTCCCCGGGAAGTCACACCCCCTATACCATAGACCCCCAGTCTGTCTACTCAGATATAAAAGTAGGACATATCATCGTTCTTCGAAATAGAAAACAACCCCTTTCCACTGACATTTATACCAAAAAATCGACCCCTTATTCTTCAAAACGCAGACATTTTGTGGCCAAGAAATACCCTTTTTTCGTGAAATTTCATATTTCCCAGGAAAAAAAGACCCTTATTTTCATATCATGGATATTTGGGATGAAAAAGTAACCTTTTTTCTAGAAACAAGGACATGTGAATTTTGTCAAAATAGACCCTTTCTTCGCGTTTTTTAGAACAATGATGCGTATCCTTCCACCCAAGGAGTGGACAGACTGGGCATAGACCATAGACAATACTCTTTCTCCTCGGCTTTGCACTTTTCCAGAAAAAAAAAAATTAACGGAATATGTTTGAAAAGTGTAAAATTTCGGCCTGCCTGAATCGAACTACGTCAAACAATGTTGAGAACAATAGTCCGCAAAAGCCATGACGTCAGGCGGGCCCCTAACGGTCACTGCACGCTGCTCCCGTGCCTAAACATGGGCCGGGCTGGGCCGGGGGTCCCCTCTATGAACTATAGTAGGACCCAGCTGTCAGATTTGCTATTTCCACTAATAATGCTCGCAAACTTATGAAAACATGTACTTTCATAGGGGAACTATCAATGTGCATTATGATATACTTGAAAAGAAAAAGAGTTAATAAATAGCAAAGTTATAGGCAATGTTATTGTCTGTGTGTACGGGTGACCGCGGTCCAGCCGGGTGTTATCGGTGCCCCCTCCAGGGCGGGCCGGACCGGTGACCGGGGGTTACCGGGGCCGGTCGTAAAAGGTTTAGGCCCAACACGTGGTGCGGGAGGGGTCCGTGACGTCAGACTTTTGTGGTCTATAGAGGAAGTCTGTAACAAAAATTTATTTACCTCGTTGACGTGGTGACGGATGATAGACTTTTCATTTTCAGCCTTGATTCGGTCGTTCCGGATTCTGTTGGCCCTGCTTTGGAGGGTCTTGAAGTAGGTGTTGGCAGCAGCTAGAAAAAGAGGAAGGACATGAAGTATGCTTAAAACTGGAGCCATTAAGTAGACAAAGGCAATATAAAGGCAATAAATCAAGGGAATACATGTTAAAAATGCAAAGTGAGGGTCAACATATTATTCAGGAATTAAAACCATCATTACACCGGTATTATATTTCTTTGTCCAGATAATAGAACTTACGTTTTTTTCAGATGACTGGGAGGATAACTTAATTTATAAAAGTAACAATTTCCAATGTAAGTGGAGCCTATTTAGACACTAAAAACAGATTTCCAGCATTTCAAGCATGTTAAATTTTGTGTTAATTGAAGGACCAATACTTTGGAATCATGGACATTAGATGCATGAAATGTACAGCTGCAGGTTAGTTAACAAAGAAACTTGCTACCTATGGGACTTACCTAACACCTCTTCTCTGGGGGTATCTGGCCCCAGGCACACGTTGTCAACAACGGCCTTGATGATCGCAACGTTATCCGGGTGTTTGATCCCCGCCCTGAATGTTGGAATATATTTATATTGTTCAATTCATCGGCATCACGTCAAGTGCTCTATGACTCTATTAACATGAAAAAAAAAAACAGCAAAACTTATATTCAGCTGCAGCTTCTGTTGTTCAGGAACACATTACCCATTGCTTACTTAAAAACAATATTATTTTCTGTACTATTCATGTTGTTATGACGTAATCAACTTACCCAGGGTTCAGGTTGAATCCCCAAGCAGGCTCACCTCTCTTGGCCTTGTAGGCCGAACGAACGAGTTCCTACAAACAATATAATAAGCCAATAATTAATAGTGGACTTCTAACTATATGTCAGTGTACGAAATCATTACGGATTTTCGTTGTTTTCCGGGATGTTCCCTGGCGGCGCGGCAAAAGAGAAGAACATCAGGGCTATACTAGGAATGAGATCATTTCTAAACAAACCGAGAACTATATTAAACGGTAACGTTTTCAAGGTGAGATTATTAGTTAATTATAAGCTGTAAAAACAAACTTTAGAACTTACACATATTTCATTGCGTGGTTTGGGTGGTTTGTCAGCTGCAGCTGGCTTCGCTTGGTTCACGAGCACCTCCACCTGGGCCTTTGCCGCAGCCGCTTCAGCCTCCGCCCTTCGGCACTTCTTCTCCAGCTCCTCCATCCTGGCCAGCAAATGGGCCATGGACGGTTCAGCTGTAGACGTGGAGGGGCCGGACGAGGACGAGTATTCGGGCGTGAACGACCTTTGGGACGTCGTCGACGAGAACGACCCTTGCGATGTCAAGGGCCCGGGCGTGAACGACCTTTGGGACGTCGTCGACGAGAACGACCCTTGCGATGTCAAGGGTCCGGGCGTGGACGACGTTCTGGACGTGGAGGTGGGGAACCATGGATGGGTTTGAGACGTGGAGGGCGTCATCCCCCAGGGCGTGGATCCGGAGGGCGTGGAGGGCGTGGACGACGATGCGGATGCAGTACCACCTTGGGAACCACCAAGGCTAAGCTCAACGTCGTTGAGGGTGGATCCCTCGTCCGCGTACAGGGAGTCCTGAAGAGACTGATCCGCAGAGAGATCCTGAAACCCATTCTGAGACCCATACTGACGCGCATCCTCAGACATATCCAACAGCAGAGTACCTATGCCTGCTGATGAATCATGATCGGTTATTTTCTCGCCACCCGATTTGGGGCTGCTGGTCAAGATCCTGCATGAGCTCGTAGACGGGTTTGACAGAACAGAGTCACTATAATCAGTTGACCGGTTCATGGTGGCAGCAAGTTTTCAAGTGATCTATATAGCCATATGCCACGCCGTATTTATACATGCCGGGCAGGCCCCCCTGTGGATACATGATCTGGTGAAAGCGATCTTTTATCGATGAGGCAAGACTTTGAACATAAGTTACGTGGTAGACGTGACGGGGTGTGGACGGGGTAAGAGAGACTTTTACCATAAGTTACGTGCTAGCCGTGACGGGGAGTACATGGGGTATCAGCTGATCAGCGACACCCTCACCGCCGCCCCTTGTGAGGCCTGTTACGTGTCAAGAAGTGTTAAGACTACCCCGCGTGCCGCGTGCCGCGGTACTCCTGTGAGGGACCTGACACAGAAGCTAGTTGACATGCGCCGCCTCAGATGGCCAACAGGTGGACGCGGTCATCATAGACGCGTGTCCCGGTGTCAAACGCGACAGAAGTCATTTCAGATGAACCCCCTGTCGATCGGCTCTCTGAAGAAAATAGCGGCCTATTAGACGTGCTTCGCACTACCCAGTGTAAAAACTTGTGAAGCCCCCGGCTAGAAGAAGTCGTTTTAGTTGTACCTTACCTAGCGTTTAAGTTGTCGACCGAGGGTTAACTTTTCGCTAAAGACTAGACGAAGCCCTTACAGTACCTGGGGGGTTGTGATGTCGTGTGGGGTGGGGGGTATAAGTATGTGCCTGTACTAGACACTGGTTCAGAACAGCCACTTGATGGCCATGGACATCGAGCGACTGTTAAACGCAAGTCTGCGTCTGCGTCTTGTTCGGGAGGAAAGGCCAGTGGTGAGACCTAGTCACCTCCAACCCGCGGACCAATCCGACCATCAGTGGCTGCTTCTCTTGTTAGTGATATACCTGGGGTGGAAATTTATCGGTATCTTCTGGAAATTGGCAGCAGGCTGTCGCTCGTTGGCGCAGGGTCAACGTCGGAGGGCTACAGTGCAGTGCTGTCTGAGAATCTACTGCCGATGGGAAACGCTCCTATTTCCACTGGCTCCCATTCCCGCCGAAATGGAAGCCGTAGGAAGTGCTGCCTGCCCACGAATGATCATCCAAAGACCGAGCATCCTGTCCAAGGCCCTGACCGTCGCCTGGTCGGGCCCACTCACGGTCCATCTGAATGGCAGTGACGAACCCTTGACGTTGGAACTCCCGCAAGAAGTCAAGATTCCTCGTACGGAGCGCGTGCGCCTGAACAAATTTTTCAGGCACAGACTTTGTAGAGCGAGCGTTTGCCTGATAAACAACAGGAACAACATGGCCCAAGAACTACTCCCAGCCGAAAAACTGGGCTGCATGCCTGACGTAGACTCTTGGGTGTGATGAACAGTTATATAAAAGTGTACGATATGTTTGAAGTAGATATGGGAAAATTTTAATTGTGAAATGCATATGTTCACGAAGCTTTCGCGTTACATATGTACATTAGTGTATGTTCAGTAAATACACTTATGGGAAAATAGGCAAAACGTTGACACGTGGACATCCTAAAACCTTTTCCGCATGCATAACAATAAAACATTTCGATATCATGAACGTGTGTAGTCTTATGTGGCTGTGACTAATTATTTTTTACCATTACAGTATTTATAGTTAAATGCCCAGCACACACCTTTGTCCGGAGATTCTTTCGAAGACGGTTTTCCCTTGGTCTTTGATCGCAGTAGATTCACAGTGCTGTCCACTCCAAGATGTTTATATATTGCCTCCGGGACGCCATATTTGAAGGCTTTAGGACCTCTCAGCTCAGCAATACGGCGAACATCGGCATCGTAGGCAACTAAACTTTCAGTGGTATAAACTTTTGTAGCAGCCTTATCTGACACGAATCGCAGGTGATCCATCATTCCAGAGACTTGAATACCTGCTGTCATGGAAGCGACCATCAAAGCGACAAAAGCACTCACAAAAATCGCAAAGGTAAGCGCCTTTTTATCGCCCTTGGGGAGGTATGGACGCAAGCTAAATCGATGTTTAGAAGTTTCCGATCTCAATGGTTTGACAGTTGTTGTTCTGGCGGTCAAGGGAACTTGATCATCACAGGAATCGTCAGAACTTGACGAATCGCTGGAATCATCGGTAGGTTGTGATTTATGTTGTCCTTTCTTGACACGGACAGACAAATGTTTGACGTTCTGGGTAAGATCAGCAACCATTGACTGGAGAGTGGCGGTTTGGGCTTGTTGTTCACGTACCAGCGTAGTAAAGAACTTGAATTTGGCCATTTCAACGTCTCCCTCATCGTCCTCATCATCCAGGTTATCGCCTTCTTCCTCAACGATTGCAGCAGCAATAGGCGATTTTTTAGACTCTGGCTTCTCCATTGTGATCCAACATTTGCGTCCCCGTGGTGCAATATGGCGTTGACCACAGGTCCGACAGGTTGCCAGTGACATAAAAGAAAAGCCTCTCCACACGATTACAAATCATTCAGTTATTCCAATCGCAGCAATAGTCGGCGATGATAATGTTAGTAATCGTAAATCCAAAGTATCAGAATTCTCTCAGGTATATGTTCCCCAAGAAAAAAAAATTCTGGACTACAGGAAACATGTGAGGCTAATGGCGTCTAGCTAACACTGATTGCCGCCAATATATCATGTGACTTTACATGTTCTCATGAATATTAATTAGGATAGCCTCCGATACAAGTACGTACATGTTTCCAAAAAATATATACTAATATAATAATAATAATAATTATATTACACATAAATGGGAATTCATGAGGGCGACAATGAAATCGGAACTGGTCCTTAACAAATTTTGATAATGGGAAATGAATTGCTGCTGTGTGACGAAATTATGAGGGCGAGTATATATTCTAAACAACAAAAATTGAACATGAATGAGAACTGATAACTTTTGAGCTGCAATAAAAGGAAGAGTTAATAGCTAATGTATATATAACCAACTCAATTTAAAGTCAAGCGTCTGCATGCGCTTTGAATCCGACGTTGTCTGAAATACAGAATTGAGATGAAAACAAAAAGTGCTGGTACCATTATAAAAGTAAGTCCAATGTTCAACAGGTAAACAGTACCGTGCACACTGGGCGGGAGGAATGGTACGTGGGGAAGATGCAAGTCACCACGAAGTTTCTTGTATTCGACCTCATTCAGTCGAATC
This sequence comes from Lepidonotus clava, assembly GCA_936440205.1. Lineage (NCBI taxonomy): Eukaryota > Metazoa > Annelida > Polychaeta > Phyllodocida > Polynoidae > Lepidonotus > Lepidonotus clava. The sequence goes on along the minus strand of OW387144.1, from coordinate 33,568,584 downwards.
TCTTTCATGTATGTACGGAGGGAAAGGAAATTGTCTTTTGCTCGCTTAAAAATATCCTCTTGGCGGACTCGCATTTGTGGGCTAAGAGGTAAAATTGGGAATGGTTTATCGTACGAAAAATCCGGGTTCACAAGTCGGCTAAGTGACAGGTTGAGGTGTTGAAGACTAGCAAGGTTGACGGGGAAAACTGTTCTTAAGGGGCCTGCTGTAGAAGGCAAACAGTTAACACTTGAGACTGGAATTTCCCATTCTTTGGCGGACACAGAACAACCACATTCAAAGGCACGAACGCACGATTCACATCCAGGATGGGTTGTTGTTCGGTTGGGGCAGCGCACAACGACCTCGTCTATGTGAGAGAACAAATAGGTCCCTGTTGCAATGACTTGGATGTTCGACCTTCTGAAATTAGACTGAATGAGTATTTTGAAATCACAATAAAGTTTGACAGACTCATGATCACGTAGATAGATAGAAATGAGGCACGACGAGGGAGAAAGCCTGCGAATTGGTAGGTCATAATGACAAAACAGAGAATGGCAATTATCCAGATCTGGGTTGGAGGATACCGTGTATTGGGTTGCGGACACCAATAAATAAGCCGGTGTGTTGGAGAGGCGAGTATAATGCCCATGGAAGGCTAGAGGGAAGGTGTTCACTTTTAGAACCGTAAATATTTTGTCTAAGGAAATAACGGGAATCTTCAAAATAGTTTTCAGAACATTTCGCTGTAAAACCGGGGGGACTAAAACAGTTACACTTCTATACATGTCGCGAGTGTTTGGAATATAAATATTTGAACGATTGGACTTGGAAAGGAAAAGGTACCGAATCTTCCTCATATCAGTCTCCGATATCAAAGAGTTACTCAGCCTGTTCTCCGTTAGGTCGCGAATAGCCTGTAGCAAGACATCAAGGGAATAGTCCAGTTTAAAATCCAGTAGACGCAATTCTTGCAAATCTTGCATCAACCTGACCATCAATTCCCGGTTACTAATGTAAGCCTGGAGTCCTCGGGACAAATTGTATATGGAATGAGTGTTCTCTATGATGGCCTGGAGTTGGATTTCCAAAGTGGAGTCAACTACCTTTAGGACTGCATTTATTTTGCCATCGAGGAAGCCAATTTCATCGGCATTTACCTGGTCAGCACGAGTCTGTTGCTTCAAGTCATCGAGTGTGGCCGTTCCAAATAAAGTCTCGGAGAACTTGCCGATTTCTGGAATCAGAGCCCGCTGCTTCCTGGATTTGGCTGATGGAGGTGTTGGCTGGGCCGTCGATTCCAAAATTGATTGCACTTCCCGGAGTCCGTTGGTGACCTTTGCTGCTATAGTCTTCCCAATAGATGTTATGTTATTCAACATAAGTTGGATTTTTCGACACTGTTCCATTGAACCGGCTGCCAGGGTAGCGCCGTGTCTACAATTTAGTGTGGCTGCCTGTTTGGGAGAAGGAGGAAGTGGTAAAATGATATCGACTTCGGTAGTGAAGTACTCATTACCTATGTGGATGGACGGTTTACTCTCGAATACTACACCATAGTTGGTACGAAAACGGTTTACCGTACTGGTGCATAGGCATGGCTTAGCTGAGACAGTGCCCAGGATAAAGAGTCCACGAAGGAGGAGTATGGATACTGTTGGAGCCATGTCTGATGCAGGCTAGAGACCGCTCTAGTCTTTTATTACTTTTTCCCAGTCACGGGAAGGAGTAGACAGACAGTGGCCACGTGCACCTGGGATCTAAAGGTTTTGACCTCCGTGCAGAAACCTTACGTTAATGCCAAAAGAAAAGCCGTGCGAAGAGTATAAGCTTAGGCGTATGCTTGCTAGTAAGCTTTCGTTGGTTAGGGTGTCGGCTTGTTCTAATTGAATTGGAAGGCAGACTTCAAAATGAATTGTTGGCATGGGGTTCCTTAACTTGTGGATGAGAAGTGAGAAAGCCTGTAAATGCCATTACTGCCTGATATTTATAGGTTTTATTTGCAGGTGGTTTATATGGAGTTCAGGCCGATTTAAGTCTGGACTGGCTGAAATTAGTCTCAAACCTTAAGGTCGGCTTTATATCTAACCAGCTTAGACCCAGTTTAAGGTGAATTATTTAGGGTAGTTATATAGGCCGGGAGGTACCTTTTATCCATACAGAAAATGTTTAATGAATTTTTAATGAATCTCATCTCTCACGGATGACTTCAAAAGAAGTTAATTTCAAACACTTTTAATACTCCATCTATGGATGGTAAGGGTAAATGGTTTTCCGGGTGGGAGGGGCGATGGATGGTAGGGTGAAATAGGCCTGTCAAAGATTTAGCTACATGTGCTTTGCAGGCGAACGTAGGTTGGGTATGGAAGTGCCCGACCCAGCAGGTTCCCTGGGGCAACTCTGGCCCGTGTTAACTCGATAACTAACCCCTGATAATGGCGGGGAGTCCTTCAGATGACACCCAGCATGATACCTGTGTCGCTCTTGAGTGGGTTTGGTGTGAGTTATGTGATTACCAAGACTGTGCCCCTGCCCTTGTCAGATGTCAGAGGGGGGTACAGATTAGATGGGGTGCTTCCGGGTACTTATGGGTGTTAATGGATTAAGGCCGGCCATGATGGACGCTTCCAAACTTTGCCGCCGTTAGGAATGGACCTGGTTTATTATGAAATGTTATGCACAAGGGAACAGGGGAGCGAGGGATAGCTGCAGAATCGCGAAAATGCTTTCTGTCATGTTACTTAAAAAGTACATGGAACTTGTTAACTAATGGTCATATTTAACTGAGACAATTAATTTAAATGAAGTGTGATGCCCAGTGTCTCCTGTTTATTCAGATGCTAAGATCGGGAAAGAAGGTTATTTAGAATGTTTGCAAGAAGTATATATAATAAATTTATAATATTCGGAATTTCAGCCGGATCAGTCTCATTACCATTAGGACTATCATGTTTAAAAGTAGTAGTTGAGGAGAGGGCGGGTTCGAGCAGGTATTTTTTTTTTTTTTTATAATTTTCCAATTTTTTTTAGGGTCTTTTTGATTTAACAACTTTTTGATTACAAATGGAGAGTTCTCCTTTAAAAAGCGTAACGTCCCGATCCTGTTTAAAATAAGTTAATAATCAACCTCCTCTCTTGACATGACGATTAGGGTTCAGAGTAGTCCTATCCTTATGATTAATTTGATAATACAAGTCTGATGGATGAACGAAAAACGTAAAGCATGAAGGGGATTCGAACCCGGGGCCAGGAGAGATAGCTGGTAGCCAAAAATTCACCGGGTTCAATAATACGATGACGTCGCAAACCAGCGAAAGCCGTCTAGAGGTCCTTCCGGTCGCAGGACCAAATACGTCGAAACTACGTTGGGGAAAACGATGACGGGCGATGTTAATTGAAGTTGATAAACTTGCCTTTCCGCCGAAAGAGACACATCAGTGACAATTGAGGGCAATCAAAATTAATAACTTGTGGTATTGCTTGTTTTCCAAATCGGAAAACCCACTGAAACACAAGGACCGAAGCTACAAAGTGTCTCTTTTTGGTAAACACCTTTCTGGTTGCCCCGATTACACCCACGGTATATATATGTCGCAAACTCTGTAGGTGATTGGGTCTGGTTGTGCAACCAACGATGAAATGCAATGAACTGAATGGCACAGATGAGTTCGCCAGACCTGGGTGGTAGGATCTAATCGAACTTGATGCACTCGATTAGCTCCTACCACTCTAAATTTTCATTTTTTTCGGAAGTTATATTTGTAATAATGGTGTTAAAATGACCAGATGGCCCACGGGCCGGTCAGGGGGGTTGCAGGGGTGGACCCAGGAATTTATAGAGGGGGGGGGGGGCAATGCATTAATCTATGTGGAAGGGGCCCCTTTTTAAACAACGTGATTTAACAGGGGAGGGGGGGGAAGGGGGGCATGGCCCGTCAGGCTAATATAGCGCATTTATCATTTCTTATGTCGAGAGTTAAATAAGGGTAAAAACTTGAAATCACACAAAATAATAGTTTTATGTGTAGTCAAGGTTATTTAATATTATCATTTTCAGTGAAAACCATTTGCGCTTTCAGCCCTTTCACCCTGTATTTCCAAGAAGTTTAAGAATCTGGTTTAGGCAGCCTGGTTTAACTCCTAAATAATGTGTTTCAAGAAAATCTGTTTTAAAAATGCTATATTTCTACCTGTTTTAGTTAAACTAGTACTGTATCTAAGGGACAGGGGTGGACCCAGGAATTTGTAGAGGGGGGGGGGGCCCAAAAACATGAATGTACGGGGGGGTGGGCCCCCCCATCAAACATGATTTAACAGGGGAGGGGGGGGGGGGGGGGCAAAGCCCGTCTGCCCCCCCCCCCCCTGGATCTGCCCATGAAGGACCTTAAAACAAAGTTAAGGTGGAGAGTTCTAGTTGAAATGGTAAACAATAAATAGGGCGAAATACAAATTTAGAATAGGTTTATGAGGCTATAACTTGTGAATTGTATTAGTTAGCGTGTTTTATTCTGTTACTGAGTTCAGTAGCTAGGTTGGGAAAGGTTAACGTTGGGACCAAATTATTTTTGCCTTATAATGCTTACACGAGTCTCACAAGCGAGTTTAAGAAATCTGGTTTAAAACAGGCTTAAACCATATTTGCTTTTTGGAAATACGCTCTTAAAACTTTTAGCTACAAGTTTGGTTGAACTAACCCTATTTTTTTTTAGAAATAGGCCTATTGGACATCACTTTCATGGGATGGAAAACCATTATTGATATGATATATGTGATAAGATTTCTCAAAAATATAACTTTCATTTCATGATAAGGGTTGTACCCAACATCATGGGAGACAATTGTTTCATTATTAATTAATCATAGAGGTTATAAAGTTAAATCACGCTTTATCGCTGTTTTTACGCATTTGATTAATTATTATGAATTATTTTTGATTTTATATAACTTTTGTTTCTATATGTAAGGGCTATTAAAACTAAATGCGCTAATGATATACCAATGTGAGCGATACAACCCTGTTTTACCCTAGTTGTGTGCACACTATAGGCTACTCCTTCTGCGCTTCAGCCTCATCTATTCTTATTAGGTCAGGAAACTGAGTATTATTTTTGTTGAGCTTGGAAACCAATATCAACCTGCGTTTATAGATTATATGACGCAAATGTGGGAAGGCCAGTGTAGATAAATAATAGTGTAGCCCTGAAGTTGCCCTTTTTAAAGGTAAATTCGTATTTATATGAATAAGAATGAACGGTCGGTGGTTATGTCGCGCATGTAAACTTTGTATGGCGGATTTTTATAGGCTCATTTTTGATAGAACACGAGAAGTAATCTAATAAGAAATTCCAAACGAAATTTTCAGATTGTGGAGCCAAATTGCTTAATCCAATTGTGAGTGGGGGGGACTGGGTACGCCACTGCTGGCAATTATATTGGTGCCTGAATGGAGGGTAGGTATGTTAAGACGCCGAGAAGGTTGGGCGTGTGAAGAGAACTATGAGCGGACGGGACTATTGTGACACAATATAATTAACACCCCCTGACTTACACTTATATACACGCCAGAAGGGGAAGGGAAAATTTGAGGTGGGCGCAAAAGTATTACCTAACACGCCCACTGCTATGGGTGGTATAATGATACTTTGATTTTTCAGGGATAATGGTGGAGTAAGACTTACACTCCTTGACACGTTTTAGAGCAAGTGGATTCAGACACGGCCGAGCCTGTCTAATGTATGAGTTCAAAAATTTGCCGTGCACAGGAAGCGCCGATGAATTTAGATTTACATAATCTAAATAAATGGACACAGAGAAAAAATAATTGAAAATGGGAGAGACTTGTCATGATAAAAGAACAGAAATAGAACATTACAAACATGGAATCAAAAGATTTGCACCAATTGCATATCAAGCCATCAGGTATGTCACTATCGGTTTCATTATCTAGCCCAATATAAGTATGCCACCATGTCTTCGTGCCACATCCAGCGAATTTGCCTGTGGTATGAGAACCAGTTGGTGCATGCCATGCTAGTAATCCTTCTGCTTTCTTTATTCCTTAGTTGTTGAAACGGCGTAATGTATCCACTACTTACTCACTCACCGAAGACAGAATTTGTCAGAACAGCATAAAGCAACCATTACTCACACACTCACTCAGTACATGCGTGGTTGGACTAGACAGAATACTTAATAAATCTTTCTCCTAGTTTGAGTCCAATCACATTCTGTAACTGTGACATGGGATTATGGCCTGACTTGCAGTGCCTGTAGACATGGCCTTGTTGGAGTGGAAGGACCTGATTATTCTCTAGTCATTCAGGATTTGCATCTCATTCTCATCAGTATCTTTGGGTTTATGTGTCTTAGACCTTGCAACAAAATCTGCTCCTGTATCAAAATTAGATGCAAGATGGTGTAGGCCTGGTAGAGCAGATGACTTGTTGAATGTCTTGTTTCAGACATGTTATAGATGTGTTGTTTATTTTGTTTCACAATCCACTCCATTTGCAGATCAGCTGGCATATTGGAGTCAGGTTGATCTTTGGTGTTGACAAAACAAGCATGAAGCACTTGATGGGTTGGATGCTCAGACAACGGTGAGTATTGCTGCATCAGCGCAGTCAATAGTTCAAGAGGATACTTTGCACAGTCCCCAATGCAGGGACTATGGTGGTACTTCTGCTTCTGGGAAGAATATAGGGCCTTAGTATCTCCTGCTGATCATATAAGGTGACAATAGGGGGAACCCATGGCCAGCACTGACCAATTGGTTCTTTGGGCTCAATTCCCAGTTGGTGCTGGGTTCACTAAGGTACAAGATACAGCAAAAATAATTTCCAGGTTTTGATCCCCTGCTGTTTGCCGACCTTCATCTTTTAGATAAGATCATACAAAGACAGAATTCCTCACCCAAAGACAGAATTCCTGCAAACCTGTTTTCACTGTGAATATAACCTTAATTGTTGAAACGGTGTAAATCATCCCTTACTCACTCACTCACTGTACCCAGAAAATCTGCAAAGTGTTTACCATACGCTGAAGTGTGGCCCAGGTGGAAAGGGTCGAGATGATGCCCTGTTGGTAGTGGAGAAGCAGCACCCTGGTGGTTGTAGGCAGCCCTGTAGGTGGATCTGTAGCCCTGGAGGAGTTGAGCCTCCAGCGTCTGGAGGGTACCTGTGGTGGCAGACCAGTCCAACACCAGCCACAGGGAGAGGAGTTTTGTCTGCTGAGGCCCCTTTTAAACCTGGGAGTTGGACAATCACTTTTAGCTACCGGGTTTTCCTCCTTTTAGCTGCTTGGTTAAGTGTGTTGGGTTGGAAGTTTGGAAGTAAGTAAGTAGCAGAGGCCTCCTAAATAAGTCTCAGTATTTTATTTTCACTAACTTCTAGTGTACCCCGAAAATGTCCTCGCCCTTTTTTTATATTCTCCCCAAAAGAAATACTTTTAGCTACTTGGTTAACCCCTTCCACCCCATAAGGCCATATTTGGCCACCACATGGCTGTTACCCATAAATTTGCACCTAATGTTATGGTTATTTTCTAATTGCAAAATGAGTATTTAACTTACAGTCAAAAGGTGAATATCAAAATATTCCTGATGCTTGATGGAATCTATAGCTTTTTATATTATCTTTCAAAGGTAATTAGTTCTATTAGAACACATATTTAAGTACAGGACATCATACCCAATTTAGGGCAAATATGGCATAACCTCAAAATTGCCCTCTTAATTCCAATAATTAAGTAATTATTTGGAAAAAACATATTTCTAATGTAATTTTGTGTGAAAACTTGACTTATATGAAAATTTACAGAGAATTCAGTGGCATTTACAGAAATAACCAAATTTTCCTGAGTGAGGCATTATGGGTAATTTACAATGGAATGTTTTTTCTGGGAAATTCTTCATTTAAGAAATGTTGTTATGTTACCATGGTTACAGAAAAAATAATATTAAGGGTCAATGGAACATATGTCATGAATAATGTAGAAAATATCTTTGTTCACCTAATACTTCAAACAGGTAGAGAAATAACCTTCTGAATCAAAAGTTATTACATTTCTATCATTTTCTATAATTAGATATGCCTTCTTTTCCTTACTGAATATGGTGAAGTTCAAGTTGCCATAACATGGAAAGTAATATGATAATCAGGATTGGGGTGTTTCTATTATACAAGAGGTAGGGCACTTCATACAACCATATCTTAGCTTCTAAAAGGAATATTTTAAAAAGGTTTGCAGCATTTGAAAGCTTACTTTCTCTTGTCTACAGATATTTTCTACCTTATATTCTCAGGAATAGAGGGTTGAAGGGGTTAATTGTGTTGGGTTGGATGTTTGAAAGTTGAAATATTCTTCTCTTATATACTCCCTAAATAAGTTGCGGAGGCCTCCTAAATAAGTTGCAGTATTTTATTTTCAGTATATTTTAGTATACCCCAAAAATATCCTCGCCCCCTTTTTTTATATTCTCCCAAAAGAAACCCTTTAGCTACATGGTTAGGTGTGTTTGGTTGGATGTTTGAAAGTTTCTGGTTTCTACTGCAGGATTTCCGCTTCATCCTCAATGTGAATATACAGGTCTATTACTGGAAGTCTGAGTTATCAGGTAAATAATGACAGGATTAGAATTGTATCATGACATGCTGTTAAATCAGGTGCAGTAAGGTGTCAAGGTGATTAAGCATAATATGCAGATATTATTGATAGGGGACATTCAAGTAAACATACATAATTAACAAATATCAAAATTGTATCTGTTCACTTTAATGGACTATTATTCCTGACTACTTGTGTAGCAATAAGGGGTGCTAGTTAATCATGTTACATTTTATCTATATATATTACAACCACTTCACATACGTATTGGGAACATCTATATGCTGCCAGACCAAACTACATCCAACCTTTTGGCATTCTTATGAAACCTCACATAGAAAATGCCTTTGTGGATCTTGATGTTTCAAAACAGCCTCATTTTTCAGTCATTCCTCCATGGAGACTCAAACCACCTTATGTCAATTTTGACCTCACCAAATCCAAAAAATCACTGACTCAACCATTGGATTACGTGTCCCAGTATCATGAAGTTCGAAACAAATTTCCTTATCATTCTCCTGTTTTCACTGATGGTTCAAAGGATGGGAGACGTGTTGCAGCTGCGTCTGTCTGCTGCGGTAAAAAACAGTTTGCCCGTCTACCTGACTTCAGTTCTATTTTCACAGCTTAAGCAGTTGCCATTATTATTGCTTTGAAAGCCATTTAGCAGGCAGAGGAAAAGAACTTTATCATTTTTACCGACTCAAAGTCCTGTCTTCAGGCTTTGCAGTATTTGAAAACTGAACATACAGTCATTATGAAAATTCTTCTCTGGCTACAAAAGTTGGCCAACTCAGGATTTGATGTTCAGTTTTGTTGGATACCGGGTCATGTAGGCATTCATTGAAATGAGTTAGCTGACCAAACGACCAAAAAGGGATTGGACAAAGCAGTCCTTCCTTTTCCAATCCCTCACATAGATTTTAAACCGAGAATCGTTCAATACATCAATGAGAGATGGCAAAGCGAATGGGACCAGTTCCCCAATAACAAACTGCATTCTGTTTTCCCAACTATCTTTTAAAGACTAGAAAAGATCAAACTGTTTTTATCAGAATTCGAATCGGTCATTCTAGACTTACACATGTTTTCCTTTTAAAGGGTGAGCCCCCACCAGAATGTATCGTCTGTAATGAACCTTTAACCATTAAGCATCACCTTTTGGAATGCCCAGATTTTGAACAGATGCGTAGACAGTTCTACCTGAACTTTTTAACACTGTACAGTCTGATCGTATCATCCAATTTTTGAAAACAGCTAGTCTGTATAGACTGATGTGATTAGTATATTAACATATTTTGTATCCTTAGGATAAGATCTTGTACATATATCATGTTGTTCTATTGACAACTTTTAGTCCATCTTTTCATTGATAACAATCGTTTTCGCCATGAATATGACCTTAGTTGTCGAAATGGCATAAAGCATCCATTACCCACTCACTCAGAAGCCTAGGCAAGTGTTCATCTTCGCTTTCTGTGACTTCAGGGTTACATAACCCGTGCACAGGGAAATTCTGATATCATACTCTCGACGAACTTGGCCGTGGTTGAATGACTTTACTATATAAAGCATCAATCAGTGTATGACTTCCCCAACCATTAACCCTGAAAGAACACAGTATCATGTTGTCACTCATAGCATAGTATGTGTCTGGTATATTCCTATACAACTTTGCTCCAACTTTCCAAGTTTCCCTACGCGTTTTTGCGTGTAGATAAGTGTTAGGCATTGCGTGTTAGCTATATTGTGTTACAAAAGTCTGTTTAGCTAATAATACTGTTCACACACTCAACCTTTGCGGTGTCTTAATGTACCTATGCTCCATGGAGTCACCAATCTAATTGGTGCGCTTTTCCCGTCGCTTTTCCCGTCGCTTTTCCCGTCGCCTTTCCCGTCGCCTTTCCCGTCGCCTTTCCCGTCGCCTTTCCCGTCGCCTTTCCCGTTGCCTTTCCCGTTGCCTTTCCCGTTGCCTTTCCCGTCGCCTTTCCCGTCGCCTCTCCCGTCGCCTCTCCCGTCGCCTCTCCCGTCGCCTCTCCCGTCGCCTCTCCCGTCGCCTTTCCCGTCGCCTTTCCCGTCGCCTTTCCCGTCGCCTTTCCCGTCGCCTTTCCCGTCGCCTTTCCCGTCGCCTTTCCCGTCGCCTTTCCCGTCGCCTTTCCCGTCGCCTTTCCCGTCGCCTTTCCCGTCGCCTTTCCCGTCGCCTTTCCCGTCGCCTTTCCCGTCGCCTTTCCCGTCGCCTTTCCCGTCGCCTTTCCCGTCGCCTTTCCCGTCGCCTTTCCCGTCGCCTTTCCCGTCGCCTTTCCCGTCGCCTTTCCCGTCGCCTTTCCCGTCGCCTTTCCCGTCGCCTTTCCCGTCGCCTTTCCCGTCGCCTTTCCCGTCGCCTTTCCCGTCGCCTTTCCCGTCGCCTTTCCCGTCGCCTTTCCCGTCGCCTTTCCCGTCGCCTTTCCCGTCGCCTTTCCCGTCGCCTTTCCCGTCGCTTTTCCCGTCGCTTTTTCCATCGCTCTGCGGTGACATTAACTGCTTTTGTTGTAGTGTGACTCTGCACCTGAAAAACAGATCTTGTTGCTTTGTACTATTGTTTCGGATTGGTACTTTTCAGGTACAGGCCAAGCGCAGGATTGCCAGTGATATTTTTCATCCATTACTCACTCACTCACTATTTTTCATCTGTAAGTGTGACTTTCTGGGAGTTCCACTCCTTACTTAGTTGTATTTTCTTTCTTTGTGCATGAATTTCAAATGGGTTTTCAAGCGCTAAGATCAATTCAGCCAGGTCGAATTGGCCGTTCGCCATGGCCACTTGGTGATTACAGACCTTCTCTACGGTTGAGTACTCATACCCTCCATGCTTGAATGGGGCAGTATACATAGCTGACAGAATCGCGTTCAGACCTTGGAATGCAATACCATTACCATTGTCAACATTGACAGTTTTAGCATTAGGTAATGTATCGATTTCCTTATGGAGGAATTTCTTCAGTGCTAGGCCGTTTACTTTTGCAGTATGTCCTTTTTCGACAGCGAGTTGGGCTAGTGCTCGTAGATCCCGTTGTTTGCTAGCATTTTCATCTGACAGGTCCTCGGCAATATGTACACCTTTCCACGTTGCATTGTCTTTTAGTTTGTGTAAATTACGAAAGATATCGCCTTTGTGTTTCATTTTCAATAACTGAAAGAGAATGGGTCGTGGTCTTGTGTTGCCTGTTGGTGCAGGGCCAATTCGGTAGATGTAGTCACAACCATTCTCGGTTATGTCAAGTTGTAAGTCTCAATGATCCAAATTAAATTTAATTTTTAGTAATCAACTTATAGAACCCACAAATAGATAAATAGATAACATCATTACAGGTGGTATTTTGTTTATTTCCCTGAAATCCGAAGTTGTTGAAACGGCGTCAATCATCCATTACTCACTCACCCACTCGTATAAAAAGGCAAGAAGTGTTCCTGCATAATTTCTCTCATATCATGCCAATTGAAAGAATCTGAATATTCTATACATAAAGTTGTTGAAATAAAAGAAAAATTTGGGTTCATCACAAATCATCTATATGAAGTAGCATATAATCTATCAGCACCAACACTTCTGTATTTCAAGTACAGATACATAAACCCCATTGCAAAATTCTATATCATTCAATAAAGATACTTTTATTGCCAACTCTCACCTCAGAAAAAATATAGTTGGGAAGTTTATAAGTCAATGGGTGAAATTAGATATTTAGCAACAAATTAGTGTGCACTGCTTTACATTTTATCCTTTGAATAGGAATGAACATGGCAGAACCACCCTGGGAGGTCCGGGTAAGTAAAGGGGTCATAGTAGCCCCTGCTGATCGTATAAGGCGACGATAGGGGGGACCCTGCACTGACCAAGTGGTTCTTTGGGTTCAATTCCGGGTTGGTGCTCTGGATCACTAAGGGATGAGGAACAGGAAAATGATTGCAAGGTTTTGATCCCTTGCTGTTTGCCCACCCTGTCACCTTCATCTCACAGATTCGATCACCAAAGAAGAATTCGTCCCAACCTATTTTCGCCATGAATAGGACCTTAGTTGTCGAAATGGCGTAAAGCATCCATTACTCACTCACTCACTCTTGTACATATATCATGTGTGTCTCCCCACGCAGAAAGGATGCTCTAGGTGGGAATTAGGCAATCAAGAGGATATTTTAAGCTTTCAAATGATACCAAGCACATCAAAATTGGATAAATTTCAAGGAATTTATGGGCCGTTGAACACAGGACGGTCAGTATTCCTGAAAATTGCAAAAGGCCTAGTTATTGAATAATTATCTAAATATTTAGTAATGAAATAAAATTCTCCATAAATTAACAAAAAGTCATAAAAGCTATTAAGTTTATAACTTTTGTTCTGCAAAAGATAGCCTCTTTTGGTTTGGACTGGTTATACAATCGAGTCATGTTTTTCCAAATGGGTTACAATTTTTGACAAAATAAGCAAACTTCTGTGGTTTCCATGGTAACCAAACATCTGATGTTTGGTAATATTCCAAATAGAATGTTTTTCAAACAAAATGGAATGTTTTGAGTAGGATAACTGAATTCTACACAAAAAGTTGGTTTAAGACATGTTCATCCTTATTTTTTACAAATCTACCCATAGTCTTACAGTCTGATGGCATCATCCAATTTTTGAAAGCAGCTGGTCTGTATGGACTGATATGATTAGTATATTAACATATATTTATCCTTAGGATAAGATCTTGTACATATATTATGTTGTTCTATTGACAACTTTTATTCCATCTTTTCATTGATAACAACCATTTTCGCCATGAATATGACCTTAGTTGTCGAAATGGCGAAATCACTCACTATTTACTTATAAGATTGTATAGGTGATCAGTTAGTGTAACGTGAGTGTATGGGATGAGAACATAAAAAAAAAGAGAAAAAAAGAATTATTGGTCTTGTCAAACAACTGGGTAGGAATTCGCATATAATGTTTATGAGTTGTAGATTAATTCATTTGTGTTGTTTGAGATTACATAATCATAATAATAGTCTTTCAGTGGGCTTTGGTTCATAGAATGATGAGCAACCTTGTTGGCGATATTGCGCACTTCCCCTGTAAATCGACTGGTTTTTATGCGCCATCTGGCCATTGTGGGTGCTTAAAAAAATTGTTAGTGACGTGTCGTGATTAGCTACAGTAACTTGCATGTACATGTCCTAATGCGTAGTCTAGTTGTTGGAGAGTGATGTTAATAATATTGATGCCCATTTCTCCAGCAGTTTATCACCTGGATGTAGGCCGTCATCCAGTTTGAAGTAGTAGTGCCTGTGCTCGCCGTCCCTGTGGATGTGGATGGGCCTAGCCATCCACGGTGTTCGGTTGTTGTGTTGGACATCAGGCTGCTTAATATATCTGTTAATTTGCAACATGCTATTATTAACAATAACTTGGGCTCCTGGATTATCAATCTGAGCATTTCTCTTCAAGTCGAGACCTACCATTTGGCAAAAAATAATTTTGTGAAGGGGAATATATTATGCAAGTCCGTGTCAATTTCGAAGAAAAGCCTCTCCAAATGGTTATATAACTCTTCTTTGTGATCAAATGGGAACCCTATTTCACCTGTGAATCTGTATTTTGTTGTGACATTGCACATTCCGCCCATTATAATTTTGTTTTCATGAGGGTGAGTAGCCCACCCTTCTGCCGCCATGTTGTCTCGCCTATGGAGGGTGGCTCCTTTATGGTGATATTTGTTTAAGCCTACCCCTGTTGTGTTCACGTGATAAATATAATTCCCTTAAAGCTCACCTCTAGAGTCAGTGTAGAGAGCAAAATTTGTAGGCAAAATTTGCAGGCATGTTGAGAGGTTGTATGTTTTCCTAGCCGTCGTTTTCGTCGGCAACTTGGTTGGTTTTGATCAGTCCTGTATGTATGTCCATAATCATTTGGCCTAGGATATTTTACCACTCCAGTCCCCGCGCATTGTGGCTCGGTCAAACAGTGACTTGCCAATGCACCAATGTCCATTTTCACGGGAAGAATTTGAACTCATACATTCGACAGGCTCGGGCTTGTCTGAAACCACTTCCTCTAAAACGTGTCAAGGAGTGTAAGTCTTACTCCACCATTATCCCTGAAAAATCATAGTATCATTATACTACCCATAGCAGTGGGCGTGTTAGGTAATACTTTTGCGCCCACCTCAAAGTTTCCCTTCCCCTTCTGGCGTGTATATAAGTGTAAGTCAGGGGGTGTTAACTATATTGTGTCACAATAATCCCGTCCGCTCATAGTTCTCTTCACACGCCAAACCTTCTCGGCGTCTTAACGTACCCACACTCCATTCAGGCACCAATATAATTGCCAGCAGTGGCGTATCCAGTTCCCCCCCCCCCCTCAGGGCGGGAGTGGGGGGGGGGGGGGGGGGTCCCCATGTTCGGTTGACCCCCCTCCGATTTCTCAAATTTTACGCAATTAAACTACCAATAAAGGGAATTGTCCAAATTAGGGGGTCTCTGGAACCCCTCAGATTTAGCAAAGTTTCTATGCCTATAGACCTATACGGGGAATGTGGGTTGTATTTGATGGCCGCGCTTTACCAGTGTTCTACTCTCACTAGTATATTTGTAAATTTCGATGAAACATATATTATGACTCACATTATCTGTTCAATATACTCTGTACGATCGGCCGTAGACTGCCAGGTACACACAAAAAACATAGTTTAGCGTGAAGCTGTGATTTAAGGTAAATTCTAACCTATAGCTATCATGCTCCCGAGGTCAACTAGTGTTACTATATAAAAACAAAAATAAAAGGACATTTGACACAAAGTGTAGTTAAAATCTAGTGTACTATTTTATTGCTGAATCGATTCTATTAATCTTTATCCTCGGCGCACCACTCGCACCACTACAATTATTCATTAAACCACATTAATTCCTGTTAATTTTAATCTACACACAAATCTGGGCAGTTTTTGGGCCCCGCCCCCCCCCCCCGGCCAGCGACACATGTACATGATTACAAAAATGCCAACATTCTGTAGGCCTAAGTGTAATTAATGGAGGAAAGCGGGGGGGGGGGGGGGGATATTGACATGTTTTGAATCGTACAGATTTATGTCTCAAACTTATCAATGTATATATATATCTGGTTTCAATACTTATTATAGTAAAAACTCACAAAAGTGGTGAGTGTCATGTTGACGCTGGGGAAGGACAATCGTTTTGTTAGGCCGGGCCTAACGAATCTAGTGGGGGTCGAACCCACGAGGGGCTCGAATAATTCATTAGTCGCCCAGCGTCACGGCTCACCGGACGGGTGTGGCCGATAGAGGCCTTTTATATCAGAACCACAGGACTGATGCAATACACGGCGTCCTACTTCTAGTATAGTGTAGACAATCTGCGGCGAATAACCCCTCCGCGCCAGAATCGACATCCATGATTCGCAGTTAGCGAGCGTCGAGGTGGCAGAGTGATAGTGTAGACTGATCTTTCCTCCAGCGACACCTGGTGGATTAAATTGAAACATGGACGACCATGAACGAAAAAAATGTACTCAAATGGGGATTCGAACACGGGCAGGCCACCATCCAAATACCAACCGGTCTCAATGTTGCTTAACTTACCCGGGCTAGGGACCATCCAAGCAGAAACCGGTATGAACGGGGCTTAACTATGCGTTTAAATATATTATGAAATGGGTCGAGTGATTCCCCCATCGTGATCAGATCATAACTTATAGATTAGTGTTCACTGTAATTGACTGTATGGATTTAAACATATCAACCAAGAGCCATCAAGAGATAAGGGGCCGTGCATAAATGATGTCACACTTTTTCAGGGTATTTGTAGGACCCACCCACCCCCCTGTCACGCTAAATTCTCTGATCTAAACATGAAAATAAGGCCTGTTTCAGGCAGTGTCACACTTTTCACCCTACCCACCCACCCCCTAGTGTGTGACATCATTTATGGACGGCCCCTAAAGTCTAGTATTGATAGACTTGGATACCTGCCAAACTGAATTAAACCTTCTGCATACCGAGGATGATTATATTAAGCAGTTTGGGGTATTTAGGCATATTTCCTGGTACTGACATGTACAGAACGGTCAACCAGTTTTTTTTTTTTTTTGGGGGGGGGGCGGTTATGTGAGTCTTCCCTGACAAACAAGGGGTGCACGTGGTCAACCCTGACCCTGAGACATACCACCCGTGGTTTATGGCTTATCAAAGGGCCGCCTGGAGGCATCCTCGCACACCAGTCCCCCAGCCGCTCCCGCGATCAGTAGGCCCTGGTCTCAAAGGCTCCAAAACTGGGGGACCTCATGAATATTTAATTTATTTCCCTGTAATCAGAACACCCTTCTCAGGTTTCCCTATCTCCCCCAGATTGGGCGCCCTTGAGGTCAAGGCACTGATAGAGCGGTAGCGGCGACAGGGGCCTTGACTTGAGAAGATGCCTGGAGGAGGCAGGGACGGATTTAGGGGGGTGCGCCCCGGGCGCGCGCCCCCCCTATTTTTGGCCAAATTTAGATTTTTTTAATGTAAAACTCTTGCCCCCAGCTGGGGCGCTGGGACATTTTTAATATGGGCGCCCCCCCCCCCCCCCCCCCCCTTTCTTGAACTCCTGGATCCGCCCCTGGGAGGGGTGTGTGTAACGGTCAGTGGAGGCCCTCAGACACCAGCCACACAGGGAAAATGAATGAAGATTTCCTCAGATACACGCTATTTTTGAATGGTTCTCCTGCTTTTATTTCTGGAGACCTATGGGGACCTTTGTAACAAGGGGTGCACGTGGTCAACTAGAATTCAGGAGGGATCGGTGAGAAAAAGAAGGGGCGGGCGGTAGTTTGGCAGTGGGTAGTAACCTTGAAAGAGCCCCCTTCCCAGTATAAATTGGAAAAGGAGAAAGACAGTTATTTAAGTGGAGGATCGGATTCATATGGGGAGATCCATTGGTATTGCAAATATAAATTGTACTGAGCATTTGTATATATTTTTCATTCTTAGTCTTAACACCAAGGAAAATGTACTTATTATGTGTTTTTTCCATATGAAATATTTATAGTTTTACATTCTGAATTTGTAGTCTTATCCCCGTCATGGGTAGCGCTGTGGTCAGGGGTGTCTGGTGACCAGCTGCAGATGGTTATGTGATCTGGGGGAAGAACGGGGGTTGGGCGTGTGGTCTCTCTTCTTGTGGAGCATTAAATTATTCCGACAGTGATGATAGAAAAGTCTTGAAATGATAAATGAAAGTTGGATTTTTTCTAAGGAAAACATTCTTTAACATAATTGTGAACAAATTGATATGTTTAAAGTCTAAAATGAGCAATAATTATGATAAATACAAAATTCGGAGAATTAAACAAATAATAATATTTTAGTACTCGACCCTCCCTTTATGCATGCAATTCTTTGCGCATGCATTTACTGGTTTTTTTTCGCATGGACCACTTTCATCTCTGGAAATCCCCTTAGCTTATTACCGGGGTGCTAAACACTGGCTTTCCCTACCAAGACATATTCGTGAATTACATAATATTGATATAAAATAGTACTGACGATGACAATTAAAAATTATGAAAAGAAAAAAGGCGCACGTGGCTTATTGCCGTATGACGGACGATACGTCAAGTTTACCAAGGCATTTACAGGATTCGAACCCACGGAGAGAAAACACATCAGGTCGTCAATGAAATGACTTATCCATTTCACCGCCGACCTGATGCTACGGGTGATTGATTTTCAGACGGGTAGGTTCCTCCACGGGCCTTACAATGGGGTCAAACATTGCCATTTCTTCACGTCTTCACAAATCAAGGCTCCTGCGCCGGTAAAACTAGTTATCTGTCAGGATAGACTGGGAGGGAGGGAGGGAGCAAGAGAGCCCTGCGTGATGGAGGATTAATCTCTAGGGCCCGACCCGGGGGCCCGACCCAGAGACCGCCGGATGGTGGAACCCTTACCGGGCCACGCCCCACCACGCCCCGTTGCACTGCGTAAGTTATCCCCGGTCTCAACCGATGATTGGGACGGAATCTGAGGTGTGTTGCAGTTTGCCCCATGAGTTTGCCCCAGTCTGAGAGGCGGTCTCTGTGGGTCGTTACAGGGGTGACAGGGCGGATCCAGAACTTCGTATAGGGGGGGGGGGGGGGGGCACAAACATGAATGTACAGGGGGAGGTGGGCCCCCCCTAAACATGATTTAATAGGGCAAGGGGGGGGGGGGGGTGCGGCCGCCCCCCCCCCCCTTGAATCCGCCACAGATTGGTAACTATAAACAAATAAAGGCTCCCCCCCCCCCCCCCCCGCGAGGGTGGTCCCTTCCAGCCATTATATAATTTAGGGTCATGACTTACCGCTCCTGAATTTTAGGCGACCGCCACCTATTTTTGGACACCAAAAATCACCGCCCTCCCAAATAAGAGTGTGTCAATGGAGGGGGGTAGACTGACCGGCCAGGGGCGGATCCAGGGGGGGGGGGGCGGACGGGCCTTGCCCCCCCCCCCCCCCCCCTTGCCCTGTTTAATCATGTTTGCCCACCCCCCTGTACATTCATGTTTTTGGGCCCCCCCCCCCCCCCCCTCTACAAATTCCTGGGTCCGCCCCTCTCACCCCGTCCGTTTCTAACGGCTATCATAGAACAGACCAGTATCCCGGGGGGGGCACTGACTCTATGAGGGTAGGTACCCAAACCAAAACTACATCCCCCGGTTTTCTGGTAAGACAGCTCTCTGCTTTGATTTAACAGCCCCCTATTTTCTAAGATGTAAATGGACAGCCTATTGTTTTTACTGCAGCTATTCCATTTGCCTACAGACAAAGGTCAGAAATGACTTCCTACCTCAAAATTGTTGCACAAACAATCTCTTGGCTAATCCTTGATGCTTATTCCCTGATTAGACTACCAAAACACAACAGCTCCCACAGTATGGTGCCCCTGACAGCCCCCCTTCTGGGACTTCCTGGGTCAGTTACAGCCCCCCTTTTTTCAGCCTAGATGACAGTTACAGCCACGGCTCCCGGGGCCCGTTTTGCAGTGGGTACCCAAACCTGGGTGGAGTGCCCCCCCCGGGACCAGTATGGTGATTCCCCGCCAATTATTTTGTAACATGAAGTCGATAAGATGGCAGTTTAAGTAGTTATGCCTTTTAACTTATCTCGAGCTCTTTGGTCTGTGAACAGATTCTTTGAACAAGAGATTATATAAAACCAGTGTATCTTTGCTGATTCCTTATTGTGTTTCGATAATATGTTTTTTAATTGCGCTATTTATCGCGTGTGAACGTAAGTGTGTGAGATAAAGAGTGTTGATTTCCGCTAATTAACTAAGTTCTCACGCTCGCATCGCGCTAGCTTCTACCTGACGTCGTACGTCATGACGTCAGATATCAGAATAAGTCGACGTCTTGGACAAACAGATAAGCGGAATTTCAACCGGGGCGCAGAAGGCTCCAGACCCCAGACAAGGAAACACCTTGATTTTGAGTGTCTAGGATTACGGTTCGAATTCAGGATTACCACACAATATGGCACATAGACCCGCGGCCGGGCATCAACAGTAAGTCTTTATTTGTTAGTTATGTTCCCTATTTTCCCAAGAACAAGGGTCTATAATATATAGAAACCCGTTGTGTTTTCGATGGTTTTTAGTTGGCCGTTTGGGCAAAGAGATGATCTGGCGGAGGCAGTGGCTGATTTAGAGGGGGTTGCGCGGGGGCCTTTTTGGGACCAATTTTACATTTTTTTAAATTTAAAACTCGTCCGAAAGGTAATTAAGAAGCAAACACTTCCAATAGCGCGCACCCCCCTCTTTTCGACACTTATTACAGACATGTCCACTCTAGATCCCGTGAGTTTCCTGACCTCCCCTAGCGCAATATCGACCCCCCGCCCCCCCCCCCCCCCTCCTCAACTGGATCCGCCCCTGGACAACGCAGGGACGGGAAGGTGGGAGAATGCCCGGGGAGAATGTCTTATGCCCACCCCCAGCTACCGCCAGGCTGAATGGCCGGCCTAGGTGGCCCTGCCCCTTATTTACCCCTCCTTGCATGGTTTAATGACCCTTAAAGCATTGGCGGATCCAGGGGGGGGGGGGGCCAGATGGGCCTTGGCCCCCCCCCCCCCCCTCCAAAAAAAAAAAAAAAAAGAGAGAGAGAGAAAGAAAGGGAGAGAGGGAAGAGAAAGGAAAAGAAGAGAAAAACGGCGGGGGCCGTTCCGGGGTAGGTTAGATCTAAAAAAAATTGTTGTGTTCAGGCAACCCGACCTACCTTATTTTATTTTTGCTCTACCCTATTTATTTTCATAATTCTTTTTCTAAACGATACTAAAATTCTATAGAAATGACCGAAATGACAGGGAAGAGCATATATTTTACTAAAAGATGTATTTAAAACTAAAGATAAAGTAATTTTTTCAACCTAAGTTGCACAACTATTTCTTTGCCTTAGAGGGAGGGGGACTGACATGTGAGGGCTGGTAGACCTTGGATGGGTTCAAGGGAGGGGGCCGACCTATAAGGCTGGGAGACCTTGATTATGTATTAGAGGGAGGGGGCCGACCTGTAAGGGCTGGTGGACCTTGGATTTATGTTAGAGGGAGGGGACCAACCTGTTAGGGCTGGGAGACCTTGATTATGTGTTAGAGGGAGGTGGGCCGACCTGTCAGAGCTGGTGGACCTTGGACAGGGGCGGACCCAGGAATTTTCAAAAGGGGGGCGTGCTATAGTAAAATTTTCCCCCGGGCCCTCCGGGCTTAGGAATTTTACATTAAAAAAAAATCAATATTTTGGCCAAAAAAAATGGGGGGGGGGGGGGGGCATGTGCCCTGCATGCCCATCCCTTAAATCTGCGCCTGTTGGATATATATGTTAGAGGGAGGGGGGGCCGAACTGTGAAGGCTGGTAGACATATGCTTCCCCTGCCAGTCCTTTGGTTCCCCTCCTGATCCTGTGCCTCCTCTGTTGGCCCTGAGGATCTCCTGTCAACCCTCTGCTGCCCCTAGCCTGTCGACCCTGTACCACCCCTGCAGACCTTGTGCCTCCCCTGTCCAAAATGCCCCAGAATGCCTCAGATTACATGAATGATAGGTTATCTTTTCCAAAAGTTCCTGAGAGTTTAGGGGCATTGGATTTGTATAGGAACGTACGCAAAATTCTTAAAATATCAGACCCCCCCCACCCCCCCCTTGGTGCGTACGTACTTAATGGAAGGACCCTTATCCTCCTGGGGTTATCATCATGTACACAAAAATTCCCTGGAAAAATTGGTATTCAAATCAAAATAATTATTAGGAAAAAAAATTATCCCTTAAGGTTACCAAAGTACCTCAGAATGGCTCAGATTGCATGAATGAAGGGTAATCTTTTTAAAAATTAGTGGACGGCTACACCGTCCACTAATTAAGCCTTCATATACTACTAGGAAAATTGCAAATCTTGCCCCCCCCCCCCCTAAACAATTCCTGGATCCGCCCCTGTAAAGTACCATTTTAAATAATTTACACGATAAAATTAATGTTTTGTCATTTAGCATCTCTTTGTAGTTTAGCATCATAAGAAGTCGCTAAGTGACAAAATTAATGTTTTGTCACTTACATTAGCAACAATTTTGCGGCTTAGCAGCTTGTACATGTGCTACCGCTATCCCATAAAATATGGTTCTAAGTGACAAAGTTTTGTTGGATAGTGTCTGTTTGTAGGATAGCGTCTTCGGCTGGAGCTGATTACTATTGATAGACATGAAATGAAATGACCTCACTATTGAATTTTCAGAGGCCTGGTGTACACCCAGCAGGTGGGGCCGGGGATTCTGTTTCTTGTCCTCAGTGGTCCAGCCCCACGCATACAGTGAGTCTAATAATATATAGTTATAACACTCCATTATTTATCTAAATATAACTTCGAATTCCATAAATTAGTATTAGAATCAATTCTGATCCATTCATTTCATTTGTAACTTTTTTCCCTTGTAACAAGGTAACGCCATGCTACCTCACCCTTATTATACATACTCTGCATACTTAAAAGTCAGTGGACATGCATATGTAAATATCTTCGTCCAAATTTCCCATGAATAACTTTCACTTTACGAGCTTACATCCTTATTTAGAAAGCAAAGGCAATATTTGTTAATTTTGTAAATTTGTATTTCTTCTCTTAGGGTGATACGACCGCCCGCAGGGGCCGAGGTGGTCATGCTGATGCTACCACCCCAGCTGCCACCGCCGCCCCAGCCCCAGGGACCGTCCCCGGTACCAGCACCGTCGCCCCCGCCGCCGCCGCCACCCGCCCACCCCCAGCTACCGCCGCCGCCACCCGCCCACCCCCAGCTACCGCCGCCGCCACCCGCCCACCCCCAGCTGCCACCGCCGTCTCAGCCCCATGGCCAGGCACCATCACCACCGTCACCACGTCCGTCACCACCACCACCACCACCGCCACCACCGCCAAGCCCTGCCTCTGTTTACTCTCTCTCGTCCGACTCAGGGTCTGACTCAAATAGCTAGACCAGAGAGTCGGACGAGAGAGAGTAAATTTTTTTGGTTAAATTAACCACACTCTTAACAAAGTTCTCGATGTTAATGAGTAAGGGATATTGTGTATGTTAAGAATTTATCCCGGTTTATATTATTATAATAATTAAATATATTATGTCACTTGAAAAAAGTCAAGTAGTTATACAAAACGAGTAAGCAGGACTATGCTAAGCCTGCCTATCTCAGGTATTAGAGTCACGTTACATATTCCTCAATAGATATCTTTACCATGGTTTGAATTGTTGTAGACTTTCATCAGCTTGATATAATGTGCATGGCCAATTGGTTCCATGCCAACACCCCTATAGAATAGGGACTCTTACGATATAATTGTAAAACCACTTTATCTAAATGGAATTTCAGGGCAATAGTACCTCGTGTTACCCTCGTTGGTTGAACTTTCCATGCAATATTTGTTAATCCTCGTCTCCATGGCTAGACCTTACACATGTGTGTGTGTGTGTATGTGGGGGGGGAGGGGGGGGGCAAGGGGGACAGGGGTCAAGGGGGACAGGGAATGGGGGGCAAGGGCAAGAGGGGGAGAGAAGGTGTTTTTTTTTGTACATTTTGTAAATAGTTTAGTTTAGTTTAGCTTAGTTTCTTAATTTATAGTATTATACATAGTTTGTTGTTTTTTTTGTTTGAGTTGTTGTTTTTTATGGGTTTTTTGGTCTGGGGATGGGGGCAAGCAGGACAGGGAAGGGGGAGGGGGCAAGAGGGGGATTAATACCAACACCTAGCTACCTCCTGGTCTTCAAGGTTTTGACAGCGATGCGGAACCAGTCCTCGTACATTCCCCGCCCCGATGACCGCAGACGCAATTAGGGCCGGTCTGTGGCGTCGGGTCGGTGAGCTGTGCGAGGTCCACCAACGGCAGCTGGAAATGACCGCTCGAATTCCCCAGACTGAATGGGCCTATCCTAACAAGTAAAAATCAGGGCTGTCAGAAAGCTCTCAGGACTGACAATACTTGGCATAGTCGGCCCTGTTGGCCCACAGGCCAAAAAGTTAGTTGCCAACACTGTATACATAACATGTCGCAGGGAGAAATGCATCCATACCAACACTTACCTCCTGATCTTCAAGATTTTGAGAGCGATGCTGAACCAGTCCTCGTACATTTACCGATCCGATGAACCACAGACGCAATTAGGGCCGGTCTGTGGCGTCGGATCGGTAGCTGTGTGAGGTCTACCAACGGCAGCTGGAAATGACCGCTCGAATTCCCCAGACTGAATGGGCCTATCCTAACAAGTAAAAATCAGGGCTGTCAGAAAGCTCTCAGGACTGACAATACTTGGCATAGTCGGCCCTGTTGGCCCACAGGCCAAAAAGTTAGTTGCCAACACTGTATACATAACATGTCGCAGGGAGAAATGCATCCATACCAACACCTACCTCCTGGTCTTCAAGGTTTTGACAGCGATGCGGAACCAGTCCTCGTACATTTGCCGCTCCGACGAACGCAGACGCAATTAGGGCCGGTCTGTGTCGTCGGATCGGTAGCTGTGCGAGGTCTACCAACGGCAGCTGGAAATGACCGCTCGAATTCCCCAGACCGAATGGGCCTATCCTAACAAGTAAAAATCAGGGCTGTCAGAAAGCACTCAGGACTGACAATACTTGGCATAGTCGGCCCTGTTGGCCCACAGGCCAAAAAGTTGGTCGCCAACACTGTACACCTAACATGTTGCAGGGAGAAATGTGTTTAATCTGCAAAGTACAGTCTTGTAAAGTGTCAGACCTAGTCCTATCATAAGTATACACGTGCACTGTGTTGTATTCGAAATTTTGGTTTTTTCTGTATGTATTATTAGCTGGTGCATTTAGAGCCGATGTTTGTGTGCACGTGCACAGCACGTACGTGTATGGTGTGCAGCCGACTGGGCTATATCTATTACAATTTACATATATAGGTTGTCGTGTGCAGGTTGCAATTGAATTGTTGAAATGTTTACTAGTACTCGGTCTCTGGTACAGCTGGTACACTGTACCTAATTGTCATGCTATTTTACTTTTATATAAACCACGGTTGACGGGGAGAACAAAGGATCTAGGCTGTGAATATATCACGTATTGGTGAGTTCAGTGAAGTGGAACGGTATAATCTCATAGCGTACACCTTGCTGCCACAGGGGATGTGGCCCTTATTTTTACACGTTTGCATCTAAGTTTTTTAATTTTCATTATAAATGTGAACAGTAAGCGAGTAGATGTTGCTAGGAACCTTCTGAACATAGCCCATGTGTCACATATCTTTTGTCTAGTAGATTTCAATTTTGTATGATTTATTGAAAAATAAAAGTAATGGGAATGAACCACTTTTACTTTCCATTAAATCATAAAAAATAGAAACCTTCTAGAAATTAAAGATTTGACATATGGGTTATCCTCACAAGATTCCTGACTGCAAGTCACTCCATATTGTTGGATGATTCAATGAAGATTTCAAAAGTTATGATGATAAATGCCAAAGAATGTCCCGTGGTTTATGTTAGATACAACACTCGTGTGTGTCTGCACTTGATATAATCACTCGGCTAGCGCCTCGTGATTATATTGCGTACAGACACACACTCGTGCTGTATCTACCACGTAGCACTTCTGATAATATATCTAAAGACCGACAGAGGATCCAATTGGAAGTTCATTCCTAAATCATGGTAGTCGGCTAGAGTGATGTGATATTTATATTTACAAATATAGTCATCTTTTGAGATAGAAGTTACTCTTTACTCGTAATTTAAAGTGTGCTCTATTCTATTTCATTATTATATACATTCTAGTCAAGGAAAAAATCATGTCATCAAGCTAGTCCTATTAGTCTTGTTAATTGTGGTTTTACGATAATAATGGAGTGATGATGTGAAACATTTTAAATGCCTTTATATTGGTAACCTATAGAGTGTACCTAGATTGTACCGATATATTTTTAAAAAGTCAGTTTTACATTTAAACAACCCTGCTTAGCAGGCAGGGGTAAATAATGAGATCGAAGTGAAAACAAGAAGTGCCAAGTACTTTGGAGAACAGTTTTTATAACGAATTGAACAAATTATGGCAAAATGGCTGACTGGCGGGGATAATGTCTGGGCAGCTGGGGTGTTGGGCCTCGCCTCCCCCACACCGATACGCAGGCTTCACTGCCCAGTCTGGGGCGCCGGGAGGAGGCTGTTGGCGTTCTGGTGCTGGGTCGCAGGTCGGCGAGCGCTCCACAGCTAATCGGACGGACTGCTGACGTGTGGTGGTGACAGAGTGCTCTTTGTCGTCTAGGTGCGCTTTAGAGGATCTGAGGGCGTCACTTTCCCACACCAGGGTTTTGATTACGCGGTGGTATCGCGGGGAGTGTTCATCAAGGACGCGATCCTCATCACTTGTATAGTCTGGTGTGAGGACGGCCCTCATGGCCGACCTCCTATCCTCGTCCCACTCCTGATGAACAAGCTCGTCCAGTGCGACACGCCGTCTTTGTATCTTCTGCAAAGTTATTAAATATATAATATAGTTAAGACATACTTGGCCAACAACATCAAACACAAAGAAGTTGTTTATCATTGGATCTTACTTGCTGGAATTTAAATAGCATAGTGCAACTCAGTATTAACAAGGGTTGCAATATTAATTGGTCACTCTAGATCTAATAATAAGTGTAAGTTCAATTGTGAGATGGCAACTATAAGAAAAGTACATGCTTAATAGGATCGGGGCTTCACGAAATAATGCCTGCACGAGCGCGCATTCTCTTTCGACCAAAATTGATTTACCTGGGTTATATGGTGACGGAGGTTGGCCTTTCTGTTTTTCTCCTCGATCTCCCCGGCCCGCTCTCGCCTCGCCCTGGTTTGCTGAGTGCGGAAATACGTCTGGGTAGCGACTATATAAATAATGATTTGAAATCAGCTGACAATTCAAGCCACTACTTGAGAAAGGATATAAGGGGTTCTTACATGTTAAATCAAAGCACGGGAAAGGACAAAAACGTTCTATAGGAATGGTAGAGGAAATATATATGAAATACTTTGACATTGTATGGAATTATTCTACCAGGTTTTTAATTAGTGTCAAAGCGTATTAGCCCTAAGCTTTCTTCTTTGTGATACACACTCAGAGGTGTGAAAACACTGTGATAGGACTTTTTATGTCAGAGGTGTGAAAACACTGTGATAGGACTTTTTATGAAGAGAGACCGCCACTGTCACATTTGTTGTGACCCTTTATATTTTGTAATACCTTATGTTGTCATACTTTATATTGTGACACTTTACATTTGCAACACTCAATGTATATGATATTAGTTCTACATTTCCTATTTGTAATAACAATATCTCCTCCGGGAGTTAGCCTTTATTAATAAATTATGGATTAAACCTGTATTAACTCTCCAAGTCATCTTTCATTTAATAGACAATTATGGACACGCATAAGCCAAGCGAGTAGTACAGTTACATCATAATTATAACATTTACATAGGTATATGAACACTTTTTCCGATAACCTGACTTTAGGTATTAAGTCAAGATGACTAGGAGGAGCGTAATCCATCCACTCATGTACCTGTACAGGTAATTAGTTAAAAGGGAAACTTGCTACCGATCAGACTTACCTAATACCTCGTGTCTGGGGGCATCTTCGCCGGTGCTGACGTTATTAACCAAATCCTGGATAACCGCAGCGTTTTGAGGATGGTTCATCCCCGCCCTGAATGTAGGAATATAATCATATGTATTATAGTCATGAACGGCATCGCTTGGGGTGCACGTGCTCTATCACTACAATTAGATTACAATATTAAGGGAAAACAATATTAAGGTCTCCACTATTCACATCGATCGTTATCACCTTATATGATCTTCGAATTCATGAACCTACCCAGCAGTAAGCGTGAAGCCAGCGTTTTCCCTGCACCTGCCCTTGTAAGCGGAACGAACAGAATACTAGAAACAACAAAAGAAACCAAGCATTAAGCAGTGAATTGTAAATATATTTAAGATGGAATTCGATTACTTACTAAATGATATGTCGATAATTGATAAACCAAGACTATGTTTAATATGTACAGTTTTATAATATAAGGAGCCGTTGAAACATATTTCGCAACTTACAGCTATAGCATTACTCGGCTTCGGTTCGTATGCCAAGGATGTTTCGGCAGGCGCAGGCTTGGCTTGCTGCATACTGGCGAACTTTTCGGCTGTTGCTCTTACCGCAGACGCTTCACACTCGACCTTTCGGCACTGCGCCTCCAGGCGATCCATCTTAGCCAACACATCGGCCATGGTTGGTTTTGAAATGGCGGAGGTGCGTGAAGAGTCAGACGCTTCCAGGTTCTCGTCAAAAATATTGCTCACGTGAAACACATCCATGGGGAACAGGGAATCATCCGAAGACAGATCAAGATCTGTTATTTGCGCGCCACCCAATTTTGGGCTGCTGGTGATCATCCTGCACGGGCTGATACTCGGGTCACCGTTGGACAGGACAGAGTCAGGACAGTCATTTGATGCGTTCATGGTGGCAGCAGGTTTTCCAGTGATCTATAGCCATATGCCACGCCGTATTTATACATCGCCGGCTGGCTCTCCTGTGGACACATGATCTGGCGGAAGCGATCTTTTATCGATGAGGCAAGACTTTTACCGTAAGTTACGTATGTCCCAGGGGTTTCAGCGACACCATAAGTTACCATAAGTTACGTCCTAGGAGTATGAGCGACACCATGACCGCCGCCCCGTTTGAGGCCTGTTACGTCACGTGTCAAGAAGTGGGCCGCGGTACTCCCATGAGGGACCTGACACAGAAGCTAGTTGAAATGCGCCGCCTCAGATGGCCAACAGCTGGACGCAGTCATCATAGAGGCGTGTCCCGGTGTCAAACCTGTCATTTCCTGTCCCATCAGTTTCATTACTTATTCAACTGCCAATCCCTTGCCAAAGAGATACCGATGTACATATCTCTTACTCACACATGCCTGTGACGTGAAAATGCCCTAACCATGGAAGCGCTCTTCTGAGCTCAAAACCATGCAACATTATACAATTTGACAGAATTAATTTTGCAGCATTATGATGGCCAAATTCAGACAAGAACGTGGCAGAAAAGCTGGACCACAAAACAAAACAAAAACTAAATCCTATAAAAACAAAAGCATGCGGCTCCATGCCAGAGAAGAGGCAGGCCCGAAGCCTAAGGGAAAAGCATGAAATGCACTAGCCTGCGATGCATCCCCTCCCCTGCTGCTCAACCACCTCCGCTGTATAGGAATGGCAATATCTAGGGACGAATACTTTGTCTACAACTATGGGTAGTGCGGCAAGGTACACCTCTCGGGGCGTAGAATCTCAGCTCTAAACAACTTACTCGACATGTTAAAAGTATTTTAGTCTCAAGGTGCTACCTCAAAATAACTACGCTGCCCAAGCCATGTCACTATATGTATTCAATCCCCATCAAAGGGGATACTCTGGATAACCATTACACTTAATTATTTTATGGTGCGGGAGGAGATTTCCAAAATAGCACGCCCCTCCCCCCCCTTTTGAAAATTGATCTGTTTCATAGTCTTTAGTGTTATCATCGAGTAGCTAGCTGACTCTAGATCTAGATCTTTCTATTCTTAATCGGGGATTCCAAGTAACTATATATCGGCTAAACGATCTCTTTCCTTTGCCTGAATTAGGGCTGTGAATAAATTATTGTATTGTATTGTTGTATTGTAAGTCGTTAACGTTTGGTAGGAACCCCCCATCTGATGTGGGCTCGATGAAGTAATAGCATATAGGACTTGAATAATATTCGCCATATCGCCATAGACAAGTCAGGAAAATGAACCCTGAATTCTAATATATTGAATACAATATCGTTCAGCCCGGCAGGTGCTTTGTCTTATAGAATGAGTCAAAATTCATGGCTAATCAATAATTGTGAAGAAATTTCTAGTTATCAACAGGCGGTGATTCTGTTAAGTATACGCTAGCTGGCATTTCATTTACTCACTAGATGGCTCAGACTTCAAGTACTTGAAAGATAACGCTAATTTGGGTCACGTAATTAAGGTTAACGCTATCGGCAAAGTTAACGCAAGATGGCACTATTTACTGCAAATGACAACGTTGATGAAGTCGAAAGGTATATAGAATGGAATATGTATATTGTTCTTAAAACATTTAGTCTACAGTAATGCCTAAAGACTCTTAGCGTTTAATAATATGATTTAATATGTCAGGATGTAAGCATAATATTCTGAATCTTTGTACTTGAAATTGAACTTTTATAAACACCTTTTCCATAAAGTTAGTGTTTCACTTGAATTCCTTGATGATAAGACAATTCCTTTAACAATCAATTAC
Organism: Lepidonotus clava; assembly: GCA_936440205.1. NCBI lineage: Eukaryota > Metazoa > Annelida > Polychaeta > Phyllodocida > Polynoidae > Lepidonotus > Lepidonotus clava. The sequence goes on along the minus strand of OW387144.1, from coordinate 33,538,121 downwards.
ACTCGATTACCTCTCTTTAGCCAACCGAGGTTCATTTTTGTAGGCTTATCATGCTGGAAGTGTTGCAGGACTCCACTTGGTTGCCCTTTACACAACCCATGAGCCGATAATTAATCAAAGATAATTTAAAATAGCACTCTTATTAATAGGTAAACACTTCACAGTATTATGCACAAATCAATGCAGTGATTCATGAGAAAACAATGATAAAAGGCACTAAATCGCGAGAATACTTTCTTTTATTACGATACATTGTTTACACTAGTACTATGACATATGTTGAGAGAGTTGATGAGGTAAATGAATTGAAATGTACCACCGAGAACTGATGATAAAGGGCCGATGACAGGGGGGGGGGGGGAAGGGGGAACTTCACCCCCCCCCCACCTGTACATATTCCGGGATCCGCCCTTGGCCCTGATCCACCAGGTAGCGACCAAAGGAACAATTGCAAAGCGATGTCGACGAGGACCAGCCAGGTTCAGAAGAACTAGATATTCTGATCAATTCGGAAGCCCTGACCATGAAGCGCTATCTCAGAGGACGGGCGCCACTGAAATCATTAAATAGAAGGTGATTAGGACTAGACGGAGAAGGAAAGTCGATTCTGGCACAGACTGCTCGGTACCGGGAAAAGATGTAATTAGGATAAAAAGTTAGCACCCGATCAATAATTAGTAGGTTATTGAAAATGCAAGTATACCAGAAAAGGAATGATGAAACGGTTTATTAGATAATTAAAAGAAACATGTACACGCTTTACAGGGATGTTGCTGAAAAAAAAAAAGAGTTTCTTTCTTACCTCACTTGGATGGAGGGGGTGATGGGTGGCCACTCTTTTGGGTATGGGCTCCCAGCTGACTAGATAATGCCCGCAGCACGAGCGGAGAGAGGGAAGCCCGGGCCAGGGGAACAGACTGCCGACGATCATACACGGTAGTGGTGCTCGTTGCGCGACGGTATGGATGAACGGTTACGCGATGTCTTTTCAAAGGAGGCCTAGTGTCAGCACAATCTTTAGTGATTGTCGCGGGAGGATTGACCTCCCGAGAGGGTCCCGGTGACTGTGGACTTTCGATGGTTTCCAGAGGAGGGGTCGACACATCCTCCATCATGCAGGGCTCTGTCCCTCCCTCCCGGTCTAACTGACAGAGTGGTAACGGAGCAGGAGCCTTGACTCGTGAAGATGGGGTCGACATGACTCAGATGTTTCTTCTCTAAGTTTTATGTGTGAATGGGCGCTAGGTCGAGTACATTCAAGTTGAAACGAACGCAATGTGCCTGCACCCTAGGCCTGTTGATGAGAAAATGCAACACATGCTCCGAAACTGAGGGTCACGTTGTCGGTTACGTGAAAAAATGTGCCCTGGTGAGTGGAGCAGGGTTGCGATCGATGTAACTCATGATCATAGAGATATACAGTGAGTTGGTAGCTAATCACCAACAGGATGAATAGCTCAAGGATAATTATTTTAATTTATTCTATACCAACTTCGTAGCGCCTATACGTTCGAATTCATCAGTGTCCTTTCCCGCTAGCAAATTTGGGCTAATGCATATGGTCAGCGTTATTTCCCTGCAAGAACATAATCCAAATTTTTTCCCCCCGCTTTAATCCCCTCTTCATGGGTTAATAGGATATTTTCCTGGGTTATTGTATACAATAAAACAAAAACAGACCTCGGGGATGACTCAGCCAAAGCCGAAGCCCTGAAGGCATAGAGTCGAGTAGACTGACGTCACACAGAGGCCGCGCGTGGCGGGTGGTTCCATACTCCAGGGCCGGGTCTCATTAACAGGGCCGGCTACTGACCCCCCTGCCAGCCCTGTGGCCAGCTAGACCAGGGGGGACCCCCGACAACATACTGGAGGGGTGTCAACAGTCAAAATATTTCACTAATTTATCCTATTTTCATAATATTTTCTCAATTTCTTTAGTATGATGGTTTTCGATATGATATACCCAATGTGTAGGTGGCTCCGTTTCGAAGTGCAGTACCTTGGGTTTGAAAAGGTAACCACTGCAAAACGGAACCACCAAGCGGGGGCGGGGAACGTAGAAATTTTGGTTATTTATGTATATTTTCTGGTATTGACACACTCGTATTTTGGAGGGCGGTGATCTGTGGTCCCCAAAATTAGGGGGACCTAATTCAGGAGCGGTAATTTGGGCAGTGGGGACAACCTTCAAAGAGTCAGTGCCCCCCCCCCCCCCCCAGGAGCGGGAGGGACGGGCCCCGTTGTGGGAGGATGACCCTAGCTAACCCAGGGGGGGCTGGGGGATGAGGGCTAATCAGTTAGACACTGACCACCGCCTACGACACACGAACTAGCTCCCGACTCATCAACATGTCTACAAACGCACCTTCAACCCCAAACCAAGGGGAAACTGAACCGCATAACGGCCTCTCTGCTCAAATCCCTAAGAGGAAGAGGAAGAGGAGCACAGTGGCAATCAACGCTGCCTCGATTGACTCAGTGAGGGAATCAACAACAGCTCAGTTCACATCACTGCACGACCGTTTCGACCGGCTAGAGTTCATGCTCGGGCAACTAGCCCCCACCAACGACCATTGCTGCCGGGGGGCTTCCCCGTCAACCAGCCGGCGCACTTCTTCGGGATGTGACACCTTTTCTGACCCCCTCCAGTCCGAAGAAGAGGAGGTGGAGGATGACCGGGACACCCAGTGGGCGCGCTTTCTCCTTATGAACCTTCGGGACATTGGTAATCACGACGTCAAGGAGAGGCTTAAGCGGCACTTTGACAACCTGACGGTTGAAGCGCTGCGGACTGGGCAGGCGCCGGCAGCTGTAATAGCTGAAGAAAAGGACTGCGAAATCCCCCAGGCGTGTGCACGTGGATTTTTCCAAGGCATTGACGCCGATGGATATCTGATAACGGGGGAAATTGACTATGAGTCAGAGTGACCAACGGGATCTACTTAAGGTAATTGGGCTTAATTGCAAATTGAGCCCGCTCCCAGGCTACTGCCCTCATCGTCTATGCCGTACCTCACTCCCCATACTGCCCAGTCTCAGCATGGAAGCTCGCCTGCGACCAGGTCCCTGCTCCACCAACAGCCCCGGCCTTCCTACTGCCGGGACCACGCCCCCTCACAGCTCCCCCACTAGTGGCAGTGATGGGGGAGGCCCTAACACGTGTGGGCAGCCCCCATGCTGCTCGTGTGACCATGCACTCCCTCCGCCGGGGGGCTGCGTGTGTCGCCGCACAGGCCGGGAGCACCCTGGAGGAGCTGTGCCATCACGGAACGTCGTGGGCGGGGCGCTCTGGCCTCTCAGCCTATGTACCACCTGAGCGCCTTACCTCTGTCCCAGCCCACCTCGCGGCGGCCCTTGGCCCCATAAATCGGGACAGAGACGGCACCACGGCCAGGACGGCCAATACCGCCTCATAGTGAACACTTAAGCCCCATACCCACTAGGCGATTTGGGCTTCGTCGCCTGTCAGTATGGTGTATTGAAAAATGCATGTTTGATCTGAATTACCGAGAGAATTACCTGGCGATTCGTCCAGCGATTATATCAAACCTGTGCATTTCAATGTAGCATACTGACGGGCGACAATGCCCAAATCGCTTAGTGGGTATGGGGCTTAAGACTTAGGACTCATATTTACTCGCATCTACTCACTTTTGCTCGCTCCTACTCGCATATAACCATGTCTCTTAAGTAATAAAATGCCAAAACTTGTATACCATGTGTTGCTCTCAATTACTCAAACTTGGTAGCTCTAATAGCTGAAGAAAACGACTTCGAAATCCAGTCGTGTGCACGTGGATTTTTCCAAGGCATTGACGCCGATGGATTTCTGGTGACGGGGGAAATGGACTATGAGTGACCAACGTGTTCCTTGGAAAATTCTGCATAAGAAAAAGTAGACTTTAAATATGTAAGATAATACGCAGCGCTTCATATAAAATGCACAAATTTATGCATCCCAATTGCCACAGAGCCTTTTTTTTGCATGTATGTTATTGTTTCACAGTATTTTTAAAAGCTTTTTTGGTTAATCTGACTATAAATAGCATATTGCAATGGTGTATTGAAGATATATATAAAAACCTATGACAATCGTTTGGAGCAGGTATATTAATTTTCTAATCTCCATTTTCACTTGTTTAGTGACATTTTATAGCCTAATCTCTGACGTTGGCAAAAAAATTTTGTCCAAAATGCAATTATTGAAAAACAGGATGTGGTTCCTCTATAGGCTATAGAAGAACCAGCTGTCAGACTCAATCATTTCCTTATCAAGTATTGATTTATAAACGGAGCTACCTAAATATTGGGGATAACATATAGATAACCCTCATACCCTTGAAATTATGAAAAAAAGGGTTGATAAGTGAAGTATGTCGATTGTTTACACCCCTCCAGTCTGATGTCGGCCCCCCCCCCCCCCCCCCCCCAGGCCCGGCCGGTCAGAAGGCCCGGCAGGGGGGTCAGAGGACGGGCCTGTAATGAGAACCGCCCCCCAGTGTGGAACCACCCGCCACGCGCGGCGTCCTGTGTGACGTGAGCCTACTGGAGTCTTACACCACAGAAGTGCCGCGTTATCGGGGGCCGGACACGCGTCGGGTGATTCAAATTAGCCCCCAGTCCCCAACCACTGGAGTGACGTGGTCACTCCCGGCACCCGGTGCCCTGAGTGCCGACAATAGACCAGGGCAAAAAACCAAAGCCGATTATGTCCAAAATAAACCTATTTATGAAATTTTGATATGACCATGCATGTTATGACATGCTTCTTTCTATATGTTGGGAGTTTCATATGTAGGAAATGAATATATTTAGAGAAAGCTAATGTTTACAACCGATTCCCTATGGTGCAAAGAGGGCACACATGGCACCGTTTTGAACCATTGGGACCCTTGAATGACATTTTTAAATGACATTTTTACTACAGAAGGTGACTAAGAGACCCTTGAATAAGAAAAAGGATTAAGATAGAATAATAGGTTTCTGCACAAAGCCACTAAAACTGGAGGGCGTACGTGTACACGAAATTATGGTGACGGAACAACATATACGAATTTGTTTTGGGTAAATAACTTTTTTTATTACAGAATATGAGTTAGATGCGCTCGATAAAATAAAAGGAATATGATATAATAATTGTTTGGTCGTTCGATATGATTTACAAGATTTACAAGATTAGGAATTATTAACAGATTTGAATTGTTGCTTGAATAAAAAATAACGCCGAAAATTTGTAGCGAAAAAATTGCCCTCCCCGGGGACAAGTCTTTCTGCTAAGGCTCCAATCTCAAGAATGGTACTCTCTGCCTCGTGCTCCGTCAAATTGCACGTCTTATACGGCCGCCTGCAATTGGTGGTTGGGGACGTCAACGGATTGCCAAGGTTGCAACTGAAGGTAAAAAAGACGAAGCGAAGGGGTAAAACAAGGAGAAGCATCCAGAGATTTTAAAAAAAAAACGAAGGGGGGGGGGAGGTGCCTACTTAATTGTAAGAATTGAGGAGCACATTCAGGGATTAGAATTTTTACATTAAGAAACGTTAATAAATTAATTAATTAATGTTTATTAATTTTTGCATTTATAACGAATGTTATACAGCCGTAAACAGATATATACATATGGGACATTTGGCTCAAAGTTTAACTGATTTAGGGTAAAGGCAGACTCACCTTGGACTGGTTTCCGGGTTGCATTCGGCTTTCTTTTCATATTGAGCTCCCGCTCCCGCGGGGGGCTGAACATGGGTGGCAATTGGACGATTATCATCCGAGATGACCATCGGTTCGATGACCATTGGTTCCTGATCAGAGAACTGAACTTTGGGACATGTGGGTGCCTGGCTGGGACTTGTTTCCTGGTTGCAGTCCACGGCTTTCTTTTCTTCCCCCTTTTGACCGTCATCGTCCAAGATGACCACTGGTTCGCGATCAACTACTTTGGGACTTGTGGTTGGCTGAATATAGATCGGATATATATAGAGTGCGTGAGTGCGTGACAACTGTAAATTAAATGAAACTGAAAAACGCTACAAAACCCACCCAACGCTACGGGATGCGGTGGGTAGGCGGTAACAAAAACAGGCTATTACAAATTATCTTTTAAATATCTTTAGCAAAAGAGAATGAACTATTGAAGTGGTGTGATTTAAATGTAACTTACACGGAGCTTAAGCCTTAGGCTGCGCTTGCCCTTAGTCGGAGTAAGATTCCAAGAGCTCGAGGTCATCCTTGCTCGGCTGTTGATAGATGGATGAGCTACTCGCTTGGCTGAGTGCTACCAAGCGCCATTTGCATAAGTGCAGAGATTACACACAAACCAACCTTTGTTCTACTAGATTTAGGGGAAACCAATCTTTCAGGTCGCACCACACATGCATATGGCCAGAGTCAGGAGAACTGCGGAAAGACGCGCCCATTAAATTGGTGCTTACATGGAGTGTAGACACATTAAGACGCCGCCAAAGTTGAGGGTGTTAAAAGTATTATGAGCTACACGGACTTTGGTGGAACAATATAGTTAACACACTCTGATCAACACTTCTTGACACCCCAGAAGGCGTAGGGAAACTTAGAAAGTAGGAGTAAAATAGTAGCAATAGTACAATAAACACTGCGTGTGCAATAAGTCAGATAATAATACTGTGCACTTGCGGTGTAAATGGTGGAGTAAGACTTACACTCCTTGACACGTTTTAGAGGATGTGGTTTCAGACACGCCCGAGCCTGTCTAATGTATGAGTTCAAATTCTTCCCGTGTTTGGGTTGCCTCGAGTAGGGGGTGGTCTTTAGTTGCTAATAGTTTTTGTTTTAGAAATTCATTCTGGCTAAATTTCAGCAGAAGCAGGTTGAACATAACTTGGATGTATGTACGTCTCCATTCATCATTGGATACAATTTTGTCTCCTAGTCTTTTCATAACTAGTGGATCTGATTCCATTAAGATAAGTTTTGCTATCACTGGGTTTTCACACTGCTTTTATATGGATATATCCTTATCCTTGTTGATTGACTTTACCAGTGAGGCTGTACTGCTCATTTCCTTTTCCATCTTTTCTACCCTGTCACCGATAACTCCCATAGCTTCACACATTATTTTCATTTGTTTTAGTAGTCCATCTAGTTTATTATCAGTGTTTTGGGTGTTATTTTTGCTGCATCATCGTTTATGTCTGAAAGGATTTTTTTACAGGCTCGTCTAGAATAGCTTTAGGAGTAACTTCCTTATCTTTTGATTGTGGGGGTTGCTGTACAAAGTCTATCAGGTGTTCTTGTGGGTCGGGTACACTTCTCACTAGCATAGTGTGAGTGGTTGCAAGCTTTTCTGTGACAACAGGACTGTGTAGCAAATTTTTGTAACTTTATTTGCGTGCATTTTGTTATAGTGGTGGAAGGCGATTGGGTTTGTGTGAGTATGACATTGTCATTACTACTACTCCTTTGTGGCTTGTACAAATTTGATAGGTCTACTTGTGATCTTGTGAAGGGCTTAGACGCCTTACCTTGTGTATTACAATCTATCAGTACAATGTGTTAGATCCATGGTGTTTTGATTAATTGTCCAGACTAATAAAATTTACCATCACAGTCTATAACCCTTCAATAGCACAGTCTGCCACGGAGCCAAGAATGCCACATACGCCTAGTCCGCCATTCTTCGCCTATATACCTCATGCATAATTATTATACATATTTCCCATAACTGGTCTCAGTATCTGGGATAATGTAAATCAATTTACAATGCAATGTTAATGATGTTAATGTTAGTAGGAAAGGTATTAAATGTTTTTCACTTCCCTGAAACGGCCAATAGTGTGTGACATACAGGAGGCATCCCGTGGGGTTCCGGGTAAGAAAATTCCCCCCTGTAGCCCTTGCTGATCGTATGAGGCGATGATAGGGGGGACCCAGCACTGACCAAGTGGTTCTTTGGGTTCAATTCCCGGTTGGCGCTGTTGTTCACTAAGGGATGAGGTACAGCAAAAATGATAGGCTGAAGATGAAGGCTACTGCAAAGTACAACTTGACTGTGTGAAGGAGTTCACCTGTTTGGTTTACATTTAGACTCTCCACCATAATTCGGAAGTCATCTTCTTCTGTGACCCAGTGGGGATTCCGTAGAATAATAGGCCCCCATAGTTTGTTCAGGGTTTTACCACTGCGCGAAAATTGGCATTTACAAGATATTAATTCTCTTGGAAAGATACATAAATGGCTACATTTCCATTAGATATAAAGGCATTTCCAAATCATGAGAGATGAGTTTGAACAAACAGTAAAAGTTGTAATTTCCATGATATTTACATTTTGTAATGGCTCTTTTTCCAAAGGTCCTTTTTGGTCCTGTCAGATGACCTTTATTGTTATTTTGTGAACATTGTAAATTTCAGCAAAGGTCACACAACATGAAAAATGAAATATCACAAGGATGGTCTTTAGTAAACCTTAACAAAATATGGAAAGATGGCCATTTTCTTTATCCTTACTGAATGTAATGGCTCTTTTTACAAAACATATAAATTGCTATAATGGCCACCTTGCCCCAATTCAATGATCCTTGTAAAGTGCAGTAAAGGTTGTCCCTGATGGAATTTGGAAAAGTACGAAAGCCTACATTTACTGACAAAGTAAAGGTTGTAAATGTGATATTTCAAGGTCTTTTATAGTATCTGGAAATGCCTTAAATATAATCTTTATAAAGATGAATACAAATGGAGTGTTTGGAGAGACGAGGCCTCTATGATATTGCAGGGGCACTGAGAGGCCATATTTGATGAGTTTGGAAATAACTCAATGGTCATCTTTCCAATAACTCTGAGATGTTTGTCTCAATAATAGGTTAGAGTGCACAATAATGAGCATCTTCCCATCATATCTGAGGTATATACCTGAGTGATGAGTTTGGAGATTACCAAAATGGTCATATTTCCAATCACTGTGAGATCCACTCTCAGTTTGTCTCATTTCAAGTTTGATATAGAGAAAGTGGAAGAGTGCCTAGTTACTCCAGTGGATTTGAACAGAAAAGGTGTCTATCAAAAGGACCATTACTTAGAGACATTATAAAAACTATTACAAATATTTTGGTTTCAAATCTCTAACCCCCCATGTAATGAAAGTAGTTCATGTTATTTTAATCTGATTTCCAAAGATTAACATAAGGCAAAGATCATTTTTGGATATGATATTACAACAAAACTGATGAACTAAATACTTAAAGACAACCTTTACAAGCAAAGTAAATTTACTGAAAATGTCACATTTACATGGTGTTTACATCCTGGAAAAGTCATATTTCCTAATTATACTATATTTATGCACCAGGTGGCAGCAGCATTGTTCTCATCAAAATGTATATTTACTCAGCTTTCTTGTGTTTATGGGTCTATAAGTCATCAGAACACAATTCCATCCCATACCAACTATCAACTGTCTCATCAATGCAAAATGTACATGACTATTATGGTAGGAATAGATCTCTCAGTCATAGAGTAAGGGCTGAAGCCATCTTATTTGCCATTAGAAATCACTTTAACCCCATTCTAATTATCATATTTGTCTGCTATAAAGAACTGGAACCAACTGACAATTACACATTGTATAAGTGAATACCAAGGATATGTTGTATACCATTAAAAGAGTTCCATTAATTTTATTTTCATTCTGCAGTGGCAGATTGCAGTCCAAATATTAAACTTGACATCTGGCATCTTTTCTTATCAGGGTTTAGTCACACATATCATATACCGGTATGTATATATTTATATAAGAACCTGATCACAATAAAGCATAAGGTCCTGTTCTATTCATATTATTGAGGTGTATATCACCATCTGTCCATGTGGTGGAGAGTTGGTGAAAAAGAATAGTAGATGGGTTCAGCCCTTTTCAGCCTAGGAGATCTATTTATACTTTAATTGGTGTATACATTTTGCCTAGATGTGATAGTTTATAAATGGTATGGGATAAAATTGTTTTCTAATGGCTTATAGACCCAAAAACACAAGAAATATGAGTAAATATATACATTTTGATGAGAATAATGCTGCTGCCATCTAGTGCATAAAGATAGCATAATTAGGAAATATGAACTTTACAGGATGTAAATACCTTGTAAATGTGACATTTCCATTAAATTTACTTTGCTTGTAAAGGTTGTCTTTAAGTATTTAGTTCTAAACTAAACACCAGAGGGGACATGAGTAAATCATCATCAGTTTCATTGTAATATCATATCCAAAAATGATCTTTGCCTTGTGTTTAATCTTTGGAAATCGGATTAAAATAACATGAGCTACTTTCATTACATGGGGGGTTAGAGATTTGAAACCAAAATATTTGTAATAGTTTTCGTAATGCCTCTAAGTAATGGTCCTTTTGATAGACACCTTTTCTGTTCAAATCCACTGGAGTGACTAGGTTCTCTTCCTCTAACTCTATATCAAACTTGAAATGAGACAAACTGAGAGATAGATCTCACAGTGATTGGAAAGATGATCATTTTGGTAATCTCCAAACTCATCACTCAGGTATATACCTCAGATATAATGGAAAGAGGCTCATTATTGTGTACTCTAACTCATTATTGAGACAAACATCTCAGAGGCATTGGAAAGATGACCATTGAGTCATTTCCAAACTCATCAAATATGGCCTCTCAGTACCTTTACAATATCACAGAAGCCTGGCCTCTCCAAACACATCTACACTTTTCACTGATCATGAGACATGCTGCTCAGCGGTATTGGAAAGTAGTCCCAAAATGATTAGTCCTAGACCCTCAACGAACTTTCTTAAACTCTAAAGATTGTGGGCAATGTTGGTGTTCAATAACCTCACCAAGGTATCTAAAAGTAATTTCAATAGAAACTCTGAAACTATGGATAGGTCAATGTTACCCACAAACTTTACAAGACATGTGGTAGAATGTAAAGATAACCAATTAGATAATTGAAAATTGATGTAAACACAATTGTGAACAATTTGATTTAAAGGTTATTTACAAATTGTAAAGACTACTTTTCTAAGAAAATGTGCTAGCCATTGACCTTGACCCATGGGTTTTAAGTTCATTTCATAACCATAGAAGTGGACCTTTCCAAAATAAAACTAAATATGACACAAATATCACCTTTGCTGTGTACCTTCCCAAGATCTTCACTGATATCAAAGGTGTTCTTTCTAAGACTAATGGAAAGCTGGTGGAAATGTCATCTTGATGCATGACCTTGAATACATATTTGTTTTCACTAAAGTTTATGCTGGTCTTTAATGAACCATTACTAAGGATTTACAAATTGTAAATACATGTACTACCTTTAGGGAATGGAAAGGTTATTTGAAACAAAGTGAAAGTTCATAATTAGCTCTATCCACCTTTACAAAACCTTTACTATGCATGGAAACATCTGGAAAGCTCTTTTTTCGCGCAGTGTACGTACTACTTTGTGTTCTAAGTTGTTTAGTTGGGGTGGTTCTAGGAATATGGATTTTTTGTGATCTATGTTCTCAATAATAGCTCTTGAGTAGTTTCTTTGGGTTTCTGAGGCCTGGTCCCTGTTTTCAAGTTGTTCGTTTCAATCATTGTTATGGTGCGGTCGTATGGTTCTATTTCTTCTGCATTTTGCTCTATTAGTTGTCGTAGTTCTTGTGTGGTGTAGATTGTTTCAGTGTTGACCTCGTATTCGTTCATAGATTTGATGTGTTCTGTTATCTTGATCATATAAGAGTCCCAAGCAGCAGGTAGCTAATGTTTGTTTTGGGTGGTTCTGGGTTCGTGGTGTCTTCTAGTCAGGGTATTTTTTCATATTCTGTTGGCCTCTTCTACTGGTTGTTCTTATTTCGTTGCTCTTTTTCTTGTTTGGTTTCAGGTTAGTTTGTCTAGTTATGTTGGTCTTCTTTCCTCTTTGTCTTTGTGTTCCTTTAGGTATCTGTACTTTGATTTATTGTTTCCTGTGTTTTCAGTTTTCATGTCGTGAGTTGTTTTTAATGCATGGTTGATGGTTTGTGCTCTCTGGATGTGGGTTTTTGTTTTCAGATCTTTGAAGTTTAGGTCGAGATTTCTTGCTCGTACCCCTGTCCAGGTAAGAAAAGTCCGCAGTAGCCCCTGCTGATTGTATGAGACAATGATAGGGGGGACCCAGCACTGATCAAGTAGTTCTTTGGGTTCAATTCCTGGTTGATACTGTTTCGGTATTGAGTATTTTGTATGACAATTTTTATACTTGTTTCATGATTGCCTTGATTTGCCGCATCGCCAGCCCACTAGGTTTAATAGTCGGTAACCTTGTTCTATTGAAAAGTATTTAATAACCCTAAGTTCAAAAATACACCCATAAAACATGCCCAGTGGGGGTTCTGGGGAAGAATAGGCCCACAGTAGCCCCTGCTGATCGTATGAGGATCAACAGGGGGGACCCAGCACTGATCAAGTGGTTCTTTGGGTTCAATTCCCGGTTGGTGCTGTGGTCCATTAAGGGATGAGGTACAGCAAAAATGATTTCCAGGTTTTGATCCCCTGCTGTTTGCCTGCCCTATCACATTCACCTCATAGATATGATCACCAAAGACAGAATACGTCCACCCCGTCGGGGTCCCAGGTATGACCTTCTTTGCAGGCATCGGTCCGGACATGTCTGTAGGAATGAGAGCCTCTCAGTCTCACCTTTCTTTACTAGTCACCTTCATCTAGTAGATACAATCACCAAAGACAGAGTTCATTCCAATCTGTTTTCGCCGTGAATATGACATTACTCTCTCACTCAAAGATACGATCACCACAGACAAAATTTGACCCAACTTGATTTCCTCATGAAAATAACCCTGAGCTGGCTGTCTGTATGGCATAAAACATCCATTACTTACTCACTCACTCTTGCTGTACTTACATATGGGGACATTTGCCAGATCAGTAGCAGGTGCGTTCATAAGCCTTATGAAATCAAAGTTGTTCTCTGGAATAGACAATTCCGCCTGTCCTGTCTTTACTTTCTTATGGCCTCTATGAACATACAAATATGCATATATTTTCTTACTGGCCACTGCTGGTGCCAGTGTCGCTGAGAGGATTTGGGCAATCAGTCCCTGAAGGTCCGGACTTTCCTGTATCTCCTGAAGTGTAGTCGGCTGGTCCCTATACCTAGCGTGGCCTTACAACAGTTAGCTGTGGGTGGCAGGGTTCTGGCTGGCACCATATGGAGCTGTGGAGTGGTGTGCCTTGGTCTGGCAGTCATGCCCTTCCCAGCGCATATCCTAGTTTTGTCTCACATGTTGTGACGATGTCCATGACTCTTCCCCTCAATCCTCCTGAGCGAAGTAAAACAAGCTGTCCGGAGCTTCGTCCTGTCTGCCCTGTCTGCCCTCTCTGCCCTCTCTGCCTTCTCTGCCCTGTCTGCCATGTCTGCCCTGTCTGCCATGTCTGCCATGTCTGCCCTGTCCGACCAGTGGGTTGGAGTAAGTGTTGGGCCCTGGAGCCTGTAAGCAGTCACCTGCAATTTTCTCCAGTAGAGAAATTATATTTATCAATTGTGCTTGAATTGAGTTAATTGCCTAAGGAAATATCTGCAACAGTTCTCTTCTTAGGCCTCACTTGGGTTACAGACAGGGGCAACGGTGAGTGTTGGTTTGACCTGTGCCCACCCCACAGGCCCAAAATCTGTGTTTGTGTTTGTATCTAGCTCCACCGCCCCAGAGGGAATTACCTTCAATGAGCCATTTATTGCCTGTTTGTAGTTTGTTCATGGGGTCAATGTGGTGTTTGCCACTGCTGCTTTTAGTTCTCTTATTCTATTCAGGGGTGGTAGGTACTGTGTTACAGATAAGTTTTATCTTAAAGGGATCGTCCTCTTTCATGACTTCTTCGGCTGCTTTGAAATCTTTCGGCTGCTTTGAAATCCATCTGCTATGCATTTCTCATATTGTAATGATTGTTCCAGTGATTTGTACCACTTCCTATCAAACTTTAAATATAAGTGTCATAAAGATGCAGATGGCCCACTAGATAACAGGCAGGCACATCATTTCATTGATTCAGTCGCCATCCATGTGGCATAAAAAAATCTGAAACCTGTGTCGGGGTGGTTTCGCGTCGCTCTATCTATCTACCCAGGGGCAATATAGAGAGAGCTCCACAGACCGTCTGAAGCGTCAATGTTGTAGCCAATTGGGGTTAGCTAGTCCAAGAGCAGAGTACTGTAGAGGTACTCCCTGCTAGATATTAAATCTTCACAGTCACTTTGGATCACTTGTTCAGGAAGGAAAAGTCACACAATAAATACAGTTTCAAACCTTTATTATAATACTCAACACACAGTTACAGGAATCCTCAACCAAGACCGGATGGTACAGTAATTGTTGCTATAACAATAATAACCACAAGATGGGTGCTTACCTCAAGGCCTCACTTAGAACTAAGGTTACAGAGCCTTGTGTAGAGTCCTAGCTTCAGAGATTCACCCTGGAAGAGGTCTGGTCGGTCTGGTAGAGTCTTCTGTAGGAGAGTGTGCGCGGTTGGTGATCTTGTTGGAATGGTCTCCCTGGGTAGCCCGGGGACCCCCTTTATATATGCTTCTTACTGAGAGGGATGGCCGCCATATTGGTTAATCTGGCCGCCATCTTGGGTGGCTCAATTCGTTGTCCGCCATATTGGCTGGTCTGGCCGCCATCTTGGATTGTCAGACCCTCTGTCCGCCATATTGGCTGGTCTGGCCGCCATCTTGGATTGCCAGACCCTATGTCCGCCATATTGGACAGTGCACTGGATGACTCAGACTATATCACTCTCCTGGCCGGTGCAATCCCATAGGTAGGCTGTAAGCCCACCATCTTGGATTGACCTGCCAGAAGATGTGACCCTGAGGCAGAGCCTGTGTCCGCCATCTTGTCTGACATGACCCGGCGGGTTCATACACCTGATGAGCAGTCGGGGTATAATGGCCCAATTCCCAACTCCTTGGTAATTGTGACACTGCCCCCTCTCTCCACTAACAGGTTGGTTTTTAGCATAGACTGGCCTTTGAGTCCCTACCTATTGGAACATGGGGTTGAAAAGTGTGGTTTGTGTATGGGGTAGTCTACTGTTCCGACACACTTTCCCCGAGTTGGTTTAAAAATCCTCACCATGGTGATGATTTTTGTAATTTCTACCCTGGTGATCCACCCTTTTGCACACTTTGCGACACAATTTCCTACACATCGCGACAGGCCCAGATGCCTACCGTGCGTTCTTCCATTGCTACAAATGATTGATTACATAGTTGATTAAGTGATAGCAAGATACATGAGGTAAGACCATAGTAGTCCCTGAATAAAATAGCTATGGTTGAGTCCATAATACATTATATTGTAGTACCCAATCCTCCAAAAACATAGATAAATGACATGCATAGTCAAGTCACACACTGGAGAGCAGAGAACTCTTAAATCTGAGTAAGTATAAAGTACATGAACAACTCCATGAACATACTACCGTGGTACAGTCAAAGAAAAGCTGATGCCCTTTTGAGCATGTTTCATGAAATGTAAGCAGAAGAATTAAAATATAATGGGGTAAACACTATAATATAATAAACTGACCTACAGTGGCCATTATTACCTGTATGACTACTCAATTTGGATCGCTCCCTCCGGAGGTTCAAGGTGCACCCATCCCAGCGCCTGGTCCCCCTGTTTCCGAGTGGGTATCACCGTAGCGACGATACCATCTGATACTAATAATCTAACCATAACGGCGCCGGGTGTTGAGTTGTAGATTGCTGTGGCGAGCTCGCTGTCGATCCGCACCATGGCCGGCAACTTGTAGGCCACGGTTCCATGGTCCTCCAGACAGTTGTCAACCACCAGGGTACAGATCCAGTTCATAGCTGCCATTTGCCTAAAAGTGGTTTTGCGGACGTGCAGTGAACCAATAATTTCAGCATTTGACCTCGTGACACTAGTCGCAGGGTATGGTAGTGAGGTCAAGGAAATACATTTTGTGATCGCTCCAATACTAATCTGCAGAAAAATGTGAGTCATATCCCTCACACCCCTACGTCTACGGCTATACAAAGTAAGTGACACTTTAATAATCAATATTACTGCAGGCAGTATGATGGAGACACCTGCTGCCGTCCACATGTCCGGCACCGTTGCCCATTTAGGAATTGCCGGGCATGGAGTTGGTTCCACAAAGGTATACCCTTTGACTGCTGATGGGCTTGACAGAGTAGCGAGTACGGCTGCCCACCGCTTAAACTTATAACAAACTAGTACAACAATACCAATAAATAGGAAGATGACAATAAGGGAAGGGATTGTGGTAAAGACTGAGAATTCACTTGTATTTCTGTGTATATCAAAGTCCGGAAGGTTTAGAAGGTGATCCTCCCTAAGAGATTCTTGAATTTCGTTGACCGTTACCCTGTGGTTTTTCAAGAAAGCCATGTCTGCCGCCTTGTACTTGGGTGGTTTGTAGGCGACTGACCATGGCTCAAGTGAGACTCCTTCCCTTATCAAATTTTCAGGAATCCCTCCTGCTTTTGCTAGATCAGATAAAATTGCTGCATTAATAGGATATTCTACCTTAGTTACCATCCCGTTATGGTTACATGCTGATACTTGGGGTGGTACAATAAGCTTTGTAGTTGAGATACCACAGCCGCATGCCAACTGAATGGCAGATAAACCATTCAATGGAACATCGCGTTGTGGTTGTCCTGGGCAGGCAATATTAGCTGTGCGGTCGGGAGAGAACATTGCATAGGAACTGCGATCAATCTTTATGATATGGACTTCTCTAAACAGTTTATTTTGATAAAGGAAGTCACAGTACTTCTCCACAGCCGCATTATTTCTAAGCCATATTGCTGATGCACAGGTCGTTGGGGCAAGGGCTCTGTGAGCAATTGCCCCAGGGCATGTTAGTATATCCCTGCCTTTACAAGAAGCTAATTCACTGGCGGATAGCTCAATCCATCTTGAGCCGTCATCAGATATAGCTATCGCCGCAGGTAGGTTAGAAATAAGTGATACATGAAATTCTGTTGTGTTAACGAAGGTGATTGGTGAACCAATATGTTGAACATTATACAATTTATAAATACTCTTACCTTGCGCAAGTGGGATCTCAATGTTAACCATCACCTGATTCTTTAAGAGCGAATAAACAGGGTCAGAATTTGAATAATAATATATAGGGTGATCATACCTGACCACCAAACCGTGTAAGTTTTCATAAACTATCCCCTTAATTCTCTCTAATCCCTCCATTAACGTTTCCACTGGCACAAGGTTGGGTGATAGTTTCCCGTTAATTAAATCAAATATACCATGCTCAAAATCTAAAACCCTTATTTGTACCTCCCGAAGGAGAGACACATCTTTTCTGATAAGTGCTAGTAATTCAGGTGTGAGCCTGGCTAGGTTGTAAATAGCATTGAACCCAGTCTTATTGTCAGTGACCAGTTCAAGTAGGTCCGTGAGTCTGTCCTGCATTTCTTCTATGGCCCTCGAGTTGTTTGAGACCCCGTCGATTGTTCCCTCGAGCCTTGAGTTCGTAGTCTTCATGAAGGCGTTCATGGACTTGGCGTTGGCGTTCTGGATCATAATTGAATGTTCCATGTTGTAATGAATCCTCTTCATATTAAAGTTCAGGTTGTTTACTGCGTCCGAGCTAGCGGCCCCCATGGCCCATCTGAGGAAACCTGCTATTGTTCGTTGTTTACAGGACATCGTAGATGGTGGTAGAAGCGCCCTCGTCTGGTTGATAGTATGGAGAATCCGTTGAACTGCCTTGGTTCTCTCCCAATCGTGTTCCTTGGTGAGGGAGGAGACCTGCTCGCAGAAGTTAGCGGCCACCCCCGTCGCTCCGGCGCACAGGTTGGCCCGATATTGTAGCACTCTTGGCAGCTTAGGGACTTGAATTCCAACAGTCAGATGAAATGTGTTTGTTGCCGCTGGAGACAGGTAAGCCTTCTCTGTGAATATCGTCCCATGTTGAAGGCGTGGCTCCGTCTGTGCACCAATAAAGGTGCAGAGGGTTAGCCCGATCAGGGCAAGTGGGAGAAACATCGCCCTGCAAAAATGCATAAGACAGTGTCCATCACATGCCCAGCGTTGATCTCAGCAATGAATAGATAATTAATAGTTCAACATAAAATACTTGTAAAAAAAAACACACAAAAAAAACCCGTCGTTCTTCCTTTGTCCAGCAACTGTTCATTGTGTCACTGGTGTGGTCTGACTGCCACTCCGGTTAGTGTGGAACCTTCTGTAATGGTTTAGGGCACTGTCCCTCCTCAAGAAGGTCAGTTTGCATTTAGCGCAGTGAAATAGGTCTTCACATTCCTCTGGGTGTTTACGACGCAGGTGCCGGCGTAACTGTGGGCCATCCGCACAGGTCACATCGCATAGATGACAACTATAGTCTGGTGTTGGCCTTGGGGTGTCATACCCCAGAGCTGCGTTTGTCTTTTGTGTTGTGCTGAATCGTGGGTTGACCACCGCAAATGCCATATCCACGTATTGCACAGAAGGTGCAGGCGACTGCCGGTTACCCCACTCGGGGGGTGTAGAAGGCCGTACCGGTGATGGTGGCGGTGGTAGAGCTGGCAAGGTTGGGAGTGGAGAGCTTGATGTTGATGCTGACCTCTCGGTAGCTGGGTGAGCCGCCTCATATGCGGTCCATTTGTCCCTATGTCTGCGTTCGCGGAAGTCATTCAACAACATATATGCCATAAATTTGTCACGCTGGTGCATTTCCTCGGTCAGTTCCACGTGTTGCTTTCTCTCCCATTCCATACGCCGAAGTCTCTCCGTTTGCAGGAGCTGTTGCCGTTCATCTAGCCAGGTGGCACGGCGAGCAATCTCTGCTGTGTTGCCGTCACCATCCTTTAATGTACTGCGCCAGGTATCCGGGGGACTGACATGCTCCAACTCGTTGTCACCCGTCTGCAGACCCTCCATTTTCCGTATGCTGTCGTAATGTAAGATACTGTAACCGAAGTCCCATGCCTAAAGCAATTTACTAAGAGATTGCACCCGAAACAGTTACATCGTCAAAGCAACAATCATCCACCGGTCAAATAGTCAACAAATGTTGATTCATGTGTAATGAAAAAACAGAGTAGCGTTGCTCTACAGGTGTACAAGGTAAGGTTAAGTGATTAACTGGTGAATGTATTAGTGGATGACCAATGACGAGGTATAGGCGTTAATGGTTAATATCCGCCACACATCATTCCAGTTCGCGCACAGGTTATATCAAACTTCGGACGAGGGACAGAAGAAGCTGGATGCAAAGGAATAAACAAGAACTTAAGGAAGCCTTTTGCGTAAGTATGCCCTTCCCTTTTTTCTTTTCCGAACATATCGCAATGTTAACCTATAATATAACGTGCGTCCGCGCATGCTAAACGTACAGGGCAAGCATACATTATACCCTATCATTCAACAGTAAAATTCTGGTTAACCTGATCTAAGGCGTCATACATACGATTAATTACATGCCAATATGTCTATAAAAGATTGGTTAATATGTTGCATAACATGCTTATACCCCATAATGTGTATTGCCTGTTTGTAATTGTATAAACTGTACAATTGTATAAACTGCACGCTTGCATTTATATCATATGAGTGCATAGTAATTCATAATAGAATGATTGTTAATGGATAGAATTTGATTGGAGTTCAAAAAAAATAATTATTGAAAGTTCCCCTGTGGCTCTGCCAGTAAAGTGCCCCCCCTTCTGCTGGACACCTGGTCGGCCCCCCAGATAGGTGGTGGGGTGGGGTGCTGCAGGGAGGGGTGGAATCCATCTTCCAACATGGTGGGCCAAACTCCACCCGCCATGTTGCGTGTGCCGGGAGGGGAGGGGGGGGGGGGGCTCCAAATGTTGGTCCGCATGTTACCATCATGGTGGATCATTTAAGTTCAGTTTGACCCCTGACCCGATCCCCAAAGGCCGGTGTGGAGTTTTATGTCCTGGTCCACATGTGGGCACTGACTGTTCCGGTCAGGCCCCTGGCCCTATCACTGGTGCTGTGAGCAGGCCTAACGGCCGTTGATCAGCAGCCCTAGGTGAGATTTTATGGCATTCTTCTGATTCTGTATGCCCTAAATTAGTTGAGGTGAGTACAGGTCACAGGTGATGTAAACTTCCACGGGTAGAAAAGGGGTTGATCTCCTGACCCTTGCATCATTCCTGATTCATCATGGCTCGGGAGTATGCTGTGGTGTTTCGCATCCCCAGCCAGGTGGCCCACACCACCGGATGTTACCTACTCTCCACTGAAGTAGTACTTTCTTTTTAAGCCTAAACTGTGTCCCATCTGCTAGGGTGGCTACCTCATCAATATGCCTACTTTTGATAACTGTCTGTTTTGATAATTTTGAAAATACTGAAGCTGCAATAAAATTATCACTGGCCCCTGTGTCTAACATTGCAGATACTGCAGTGTTGCCTAGGCTAATGCTAACATTATAAGTTCCCAACCTGTTCTGGTCTAGCTTTACTGTGACTTTGTCTGTCTGCCCATGTTGCTTCGCGACGGCCAATTTCGTGGGCCCTGCCCTGCCGTATGGGCGGAGGCCCGGGTTCCGTTTAAAGCACCCTGCCTTTCCTGTCTCTTGATCTGCCTGCACTCTGCAGTTGTGTGCGCGCAGTTCCCATGGAGAGAGCAAAACTGGTCAGTTCGCCTTGCCGGGGCAGTGCCCTTCCACTGTTGGCCACCTGTATTGTTATGCATCTCATTAACAGAGGGTCTGTCTCGCCATTGGCCGTTCTGGGGCTGCACTCGCCAATTCGGGTCTTGGCTGCTCCCATTTGACCAAAAGCCCCTGTTAGGCTTGTTCTGTCTGAAACCAGCCTCCCTGAGGCTCCCTCTGTCACTCCGATGGCTCGATCCACTGGTCACGATGGCCACAAATTTCTTGGCCATCCTGACGGCTTCCTCGAAAGACTGGGGCTCATGCATGGCCACCATCTGGGCCAACTTTTCATTGAGCCCGCACAGGTAGGCAGACAACATGGCGTCCGAGGGGGCCTGGAGGGTGAGTTGCATTCTTCTGAGTGCTGCGGCGAAGTCCTGTGAGTCTTGGCCGGGGCGCTGCTGAACATCAAGGAGCTTCTTAGATCTCAACCAAGATGGAACCGACTTCTCAAAGGTCTCTATGGCTAGCTTCTTAAACTTCTGATAATTCTTTTTCTGATCACGTTCTAGTTCCATTGCCCAGGCATGAGCGTTGGCCTTAAAAGAGGCTAAGGCTGTCTCCAGGGTTAGTCTGTCTGACCAACCATAGATCTCTGCAATGTTCTCTAGTAGATCAAAGAAAACATTGACATCCTCCTTCTGGTATGCCGAAAAAGTGGGCACCGGGAGGTTTTGTAGCTTAATTCTGCCTGAAGAACGTGGAGCCGGGGTTATCTTGTATTTCTCATCTACTATTAAACGGCTGTCTTCCCCCTCTCCATCATCTGCCAAAGAAAACACTTCATCTTGTTCTGATTGACCACCCTGACTACCATTCTGACTATCTTCCTCCTGTGCTTGTCCCCCCCTGTTGCTGTTGAGGGTCATTACCGCCTGGCACCACCTGACCTTGCCCCTGTTGTGCCTGGGGGTTATCCCCATTTTCGTCTGCCTCCATGTTCCCTGTTCTAACTGGTACAAATGTACGCTCAAATGGAGGGACTGGCCCCTGACTTTGGAGCCCTGATCTAGGGGGCAAATGACTGAAATCCCTTTGGCGAGGCGTGGTGACAGATTACAGGCATGCAATAAGAGGAAAAAATGGTTACAGGGATATCTATGGCAATGGTTAGTAAAACAAGGTTATCAACTGCAGGTCAGTGCGACCCTTCCAAAAACCGTGTCCAAAGTGTGAAATAAAGGGTTTTTCTCCACCATGTGCGTCGGGGTGGTTTCGCGTCGCTCTATCTATCTACCCAGGGGCAATATAGAGAGAGCTCCACAGACCGTCCGAAGCGTCAATGTTGTAGCCAATTGGGGTTAGCTAGTCCAAGAGCAGAGTACTGTAGAGGTACTCCCTGCTAGATATTAAATCTTCACAGTCACTTTGGATCACTTGTTCAGGAAGGAAAAGTCACACAATAAATACAGTTTCAAACCTTTATTATAATACTCAACACACAGTTACAGGAATCCTCAACCAAGACCGGATGGTACAGTAATTGTTGCTATAACAATAATAACCACAAGATGGGTGCTTACCTCAAGGCCTCACTTAGAACTAAGGTTACAGAGCCTTGTGTAGAGTCCTAGCTTCAGAGATTCACCCTGGAAGAGGTCTGGTCGGTCTGGTAGAGTCTTCTGTAGGAGAGTGTGCGCGGTTGGTGATCTTGTTGGAATGGTCTCCCTGGGTAGCCCGGGGACCCCCTTTATATATGCTTCTTACTGAGAGGGATGGCCGCCATATTGGTTAATCTGGCCGCCATCTTGGGTGGCTCAATTCGTTGTCCGCCATATTGGCTGGTCTGGCCGCCATCTTGGATTGTCAGACCCTCTGTCCGCCATATTGGCTGGTCTGGCCGCCATCTTGGATTACCAGACCCTATGTCCGCCATATTGGACAGTGCACCGGATGACCCAGACTATATCACTCTCCTGGCCGGTGCAATCCCATAGGTAGGCTGTAAGCCCACCATCTTGGATTGACCTGCCAGAAGATGTGACCCTGAGGCAGAGCCTGTGTCCGCCATCTTGTCTGACATGACCCGGCGGGTTCATACACCTGATGAGCAGTCGGGGTATAATGGCCCAATTCCCAACTCCTTGGTAATTGTGACACTGCCCCCTCTCTCCACTAACAGGTTGGTTTTTAGCATAGACTGGCCTTTGAGTCCCTACCTATTGGAACATGGGGTTGAAAAGTGTGGTTTGTGTATGGGGTAATCTACTGTCCCGACACAAACCACATAATCTTTTGCTGTCTGGAGAAAACCCATCAAGGTTAGGTCGGATGTTTAAGTTTGCCAACTCATAACTTGGGCAACTAGGTTCACCTTCATTTGAGTAAAGGCTTCATAACTTGGGCAACTAGGTTCACCTTCATTTGAGTAAAGGCTGTCAGATGCATGTGGGCTCTAGTAAGCTATTGTGCTAGATTGCACACATAAGGTTCAATGTGCTCTTCATAAAGATTTCTGATAGGAGGCCAGCTTTTGTCTTTTCCTCTCATCTCATAGATTCGGTCACTGGCCATATGTCCCCTGTTAGGGGACCAGGGTGGGGCTTCTGCTGCTGGAAAGAATATAGGCCCCCAATGGCCCCTGCTGATTGTAGAAGGCCACAATAAGGGGGACCCAGCACTGACCAAGTGGTTCTTTGGGTTCAATTACCGGTTGGTGCTGTGGTTCACTATGGGATGAGGTACAGCAAAATGATTGCTAGGTTTTGATACCATTTCCCCGTAGCCCCTGCTGATCGTAAGATTCTTTGGGTTCGATACCCAGTTGGTGATTTGTTCAATAAGGGATGAGGTACAGCAAAAATGATTTGCAGGTTTTGATCCCATGCTGTTTGCCTGCCCTGTCACCTTCATCACATAGATACGATCACCAAAGATGATAAAGTACAATGATAATTTTCAATAAACTAAAAAAATAACTCGGAAATCAATAATTTGATACTTCAAAAATGCCTAATTTTCATCTGATGTATCAAAATTAAAGCTTATATGATTGACAAAAATTCACAACCTTCACAGAGCCGATTTTTAAATGTCACATTAATTCAGTTGAGAGAAGGTTGTTAGTAAGTAGGATGTCTTTGAAATTAAATTATCACAATAAATCTTCAGCAACTATAAACATAGAGAAAGAGATAATGTAGCTTATTCTGAACATGATTTCCCGGTAAATACAAATACCTCATTTTCATTTCCGATATCAAGGATGGCCTATGTCCTTTTCATGATGTCGTTGAAATTGTCCTCCAAGCTTTTTTCATCACTGGCCTCTTGTTGGATAGTATGGAAATCTTGTGTGATCTGTGGATCAATAGGATTTTAAATGGAGGTTAGAAGAAGAAGAAATGAACTTGTTGGTTATCTAAGAATGTCCAACTCACTCACTCACTCATTTAACAGAAAAACTACACTTAGACCACAACCTAGATATTAATAAACTAACTACTACAATAATGATGATTTTCTTATTGGCTCATAGTGGTCTTAATAATGATTTCCATGGTGTTTGTTACAGTTGATTGTGCAATCCATATATGTGCTGATGTGCTGAGGTTGCTCTTCGGCGGTGCAGTCCATCTACCAGCCTCTGGTAGAGATGGCATAGGGAGACTTAGGCCCATGTAACTATGGACTATATTAGCAATGTGTGGTGTATGCATTCTATTGCTATTGTTCATGTGCTTAATGTAGCGATTAATTTCAATCACACTTGTGTTCAGCTAGCACGTCTTGCAGGGGGTGTGGAAGCCAATCTTAGTTGTATTTTGACAGGTCAAGGCCGTAGATAGGGCACACTACCACATCAGTCCTCTTGAGAATTTTGGCATTGGCTTCCTCTTATTCATTGATCACAATATCATAAATGTTCCAAGGGTTCTGAGATATTAGTGTTAATTTTACAGACCCTCTGATCTGGACAGTGATCTTATTGATGCCACCATTCACATAGATCACGTTGTGGTCCTTGTTACCAAAATCCCATATATAGTTGGCTACTAAGCACTCCAGCGTAATCCCTCTATAAATAAGTATAATAAACTGAGTCGGCATATGGGCAGTGTGACCTTTATATGGGCATTCAGGTTTCACCACAAATATGACCTTAGTTGTCAAAATTTCACTGCTTCGCCACATATAACTATCATGACAACTTCCTGGCCACATAGCATGATTTCCAGGTTTTGATCCCCTGCTGTTTGCCCACCCTGTCACCTTCGTCTCGTAAATTCAATCACCAAAGACAGAATTCGTCCTAACCTGTTTTTGCCATGAAAATGACCCTGGCTGTCGGTACGGCATAAAACACCCAATGCTCACACTCACTCTGTGTCTGTTAACTGGTAGGATGGTTTGATTTCTGAAACAGATTAAATCATGACAGCTATTAATCTAGCACTTATAATATCATTTTATGTAAAAAGCAATCTTTTTTCTCTTACTAGGACGATCTTCTTGCCTCATTGTCCATTTCTAAATCGTTATCAGATTCTGCAGATGAGTCATATCAATGGATTGTATCTTTCTTGTAATCCATCTATAGATATAGAGTAGCATCTCATTTCATAAAAAGTAATTATTATGAAAATTATTTTTGAAAAGGCAATGTAATAATTATCAAGCAGTCTGGTATATTTCAAATCTTTTATTTCAACCCCGTTGGGGTTCTGTGGAAGAATTGGCCCCCAGTAGCCCCTGCTGATCGTATGTGGCGACGGTAGGGGGACCCAGCACTGATCAAGTGGTTCTTCGGGTTCATCCCCTGCTGTTTGTTCGCCCTGTCAACTTCATCTCATAGATTAGATCACCAAAGTCGGAGTTCATCCCAACCTATTTTTGCCATGAATATGACCTTAGTTGTCGAAACAGCGTAAATCATCCATTACTCACTGACTCACTCTTTTATTTCATACTATCGGCGCAATACTGTCTTCTTATTTTCCATGAAAAATAATGATATACTTAAGATATTCATTATAATATATAAAATATATTTGATATATTTCTTTACCTTCCCTGCAACATCAACTTGACCTCATGTGTCAAATAGGGGTAATGGTGAAGTGAACTTTGATGGCCTGTATGGTGTAAGGAAAGGTTATGGCACACAGGCGCCGCCTTGTGAGTAATATTGGAACTAATACAGAAGGTCCATTGAGTTTTTCTCATGGCTCACTTGCGCCACCTGGGGTGTTTTCTGAGCGCTGGTAAGATCACATGGCCCTGTGATGTCATCACACAACAAAGATGGTGGCTGTGTAGGAAAGGGCTTTGTCACTGAGGGCTTCTTGAAACCAACAAATAAGGACAAAAAGGGCATCAAAGAGGTGTGTAGACAAATGTTTGGGATAGATATTTGTTCAATGCATATATGTATGTATAGTTGCCTAGTTCTATCAGAGTGAACATAAGCTCTGGTAATTGTGTAAAGTTGACTGTTGGTCTGACCTTGTGTAAAGCAGTAGTATTACTATAGTGCAGTGTATGTCACTGTATAGGCTATATAGGGCTATTTAGGGCCTGAGTAGTATATTATAGGACACTCAGTATATCACTGTGTCTATTCTATACAAGGTATTATCACTATGTATTACGTATATAACTGGAAGTTTATGTAATTTATGTAATCTTTATGGTCAAACATATAATCATGAGACCTAAAGTAGTATTACAGTACTTAGTTTATATGCTTTATGGTTATACTATTGATATAACTACTATACAGGACCATTATAAATAGAGTTAATGGTAAAGCTAGTTTATAGAATATTTTTGGTAAATCCCATAACTAAATTATGTTGTATTTTGGTATCATTTTGTAGTTTCACGGATAACTTGATGATAACTTGAGGATAAATCGCAGATATCTCGATGCTTATTTGAAGACGGCTGAAAGACCAAATTAAAGACAGTTTTGTGCCAATATAAATTAATAAAATATTTTCAAGTTTATTCATCCTGACCTTTGATCATTTGATCCCTACACAAGCCAATCGAAAGAAACCAGAATTATAATAAACTTTACAGCCTGTCCAGAGGAAAGATTTGTTTGATAAGTAGGAACAGGTAGCCCACTTTTGACCCCCTATTCCAGTTTTGCCAGAGAACTTCAGCGAGATGGCCTTCAAAGTTCTTGAGACTTGCACCATTAATCATTTTGAAGTGGGCCATTACAAATTTCAAAACAATATTAAGATGAATATCAAAGACAAATTAAAGACTTAACATAATAAATAATGGACAAATTGGTTGTATACTACCGATATGTCTTCATAATATATATTGCAATAGTATGTAATATTTAGATTTCTTAAACACATAAATATATGTAATAGCATGTAGTTTTATGGGGAAAAAATGTTTTTCTTACCTTTGCATGTCTCCACAATCCTTCAATGGTGTTTGTGTGTACAGTGATCCTCTTGTCAGTTTCAAGGTTTTTATACATTGCCTTGAACATGTACTTGTGTTCAACTGTAAAATGTCTGTAACGGAGTTGGTTGAGATCACTCTATCCTTTGCATCCATCTGAGTAAATGGTAGATCCCGGCTCTGCATGTCCGATGATGATCTTTGCCAAGGTGGTTTTGTCTCTCTTGTCCACAGGATACATCAGTAAGTGGTCTGTCGATCTCTCTACCAATCCCACAATCTATATTTTTAACCCTATTTTAGGGTTTCCAAGATGCAACTTCGTCCTTCTTCCAAAAAAGCTTTTGTCACTTCCTACAATCCCTCTGAAATTTTTGTTTTTGAGCTTCTCATGCACTCATTGTTTGAAATACTGACGAAGGAATTTGGAATAATTTCCTGCCGTTTTAGAATGGCATATTTGAGTTACATGCATATAATGTGACAGACTGCTGACATGAATGTAGCAAATCATAAATTTCAACAAATCCTGTGGATAGTATCAACAACATGAGAAAAGGCTGAACTTACGCAAAGTTGAATAATGACAGAGTGAACTTCTTCCTCGTGGGGGTTCTGGTAAAGAATAGACCCCAAGTAGCCCCTGCTGATCGTATAAGGCGAGGATAGGTGGGACCCAGCACAGACCAAGTGGTTCTTTGGGTTCAATTCTGGTTGGTGCTCAGTTCACTAAGGGATGAGGTACAGCAAAAAGTGTTTCCCAGTTTTGATTTCCTGCTGTTTGCCCGCCCTGTCACCTTCATCTCATAGATTTGATCACCAAAGACAGAATTCATCCAAACATGTTTTTGCCGTAAATATGACTTAGTTGTCGAAACGGCGTAAAGCATCCATTACTCACTCACTCACTCCAATTCCAGATCGCATACGGCCTGTGGGGGTCCGGGTAAGAATAGGTCCCCAGTAGCCCCTGCTGATTGTATGAGGTAACGATAGGTGGGACTCGGCACTGACCAAGTGGTTCTTGGGGTTCAATTCCCAGTTATTGCTGTGGTTCACTAAGGGATGAGGTACAACAAAAATGATTTCCAGGTTTTGATCCCCTGCTGTTTGCCCACCCTGTCACCTTCATCTCATAGATACAATCACCCAAATTTAAAGACAGAATTTGTCCCAACCTGTTTTCGCCGTGGATATGACCCTAGTTGTCGAAACTGCGTAAAGCATCCATTACTCACTCACTCAGATTGCATGCATACATGTTTGATAAGCGGGCAAAGTGGCCTTGGAGGCCAATGGTGTTTCCTTCTATGTTCATCACGGTATTGTCAAGTTTGATCTGGTCTGTTAGAATTTCTCTGTTGTTCTGTTCAGTTTCCGCGTTGTTGCCCCTGATCATCATTGTTTCTGAGTGGTCATTGTATATGGCTCTCGTGCGGTACGTGGCAGTTATGGCTTTGATCGTTTTCCCTCCTTCGCCGATGATGTGGCCTACCTCGTCTCTTGGCACCTCTATTTCCTTGAAGTAGTGGAGTTTGGGGCCCTTTTCGATTGGGTATCTGCCTCTTTGTATAGTCCTTGTCGGGTCTGGTGGGTTTGGGAAGCCTGGCTTTGGTTGTTCTTCCCTGGGTTTGGGGTTTGGGTTGTTCGTTTGGGCATCTTGGGGGTTGTTCTTGTTCGTGAGTGTTGTTCGGAGGTCTGGTAGGTTGGTTGGTTTTTTTTTGGGGGGGGGGAGGGTTGTTGTTGCCTGGATTGCTTCCATGATCACCATTGTAGACTTCTTGGTTGTTTCAGTGGTGATATGGATCGGGTCAGCTAGTCGCGTGTTGAGCGGGTGTGGGTTGATTGTCGTTATTTTGGTTTCTCCCAGCATCCTACACAGCATGACTCTCTCAATGTCTTGTTTTGTGTCCTGTATCCTTGGTGGTTTTATTATGGTTATCTTCTCTGTATCCAGTGCTTCAGTGGCTTTGAGGAGGTTTCTGAGGATTGTTTTTGCCGGCATGTTGGTCTTTAGATGGTCGGTCCCCACCATTAAGTAGATCTTGTCGTACATGGAGATTTGTTTGTGTTGTTCGCTTGTGATTTTGTGCAGTTCGTTGATCGTGTATACTGCTTCGATGCTCATTTTAACATTGGTAGTTGTTTGTAGATGGGGTTGGATTCTGGCCATATTTGAGTCTCCAAGGATCAGTATTTGGGTGGGTTTTGGCTGGGTTGGTTCTGGGTTACCTTCCATTTCTTTCTCCTTGGTCTCCATCCATTGTAGTTTTTCCGTTATCAGGGTCTGTATCATGGTGTCTTTGACGATGATGACTATTGTGTTCTGGAGTTGGGTATTGTGTTCATTTTCCGGTTGTATGTTTGCTGTTTTGGTTTCCTTGATTTGTTTTTCAAGATCTATAGGATTCTTTGATTTTGGTCGTTATCTGTTCTTTTAGGCCGTTGATTTTGTCCTCGGCATTAGCTAGTCTTTCTATCATGACTTTCATCTTCTCTTTTTGATCGTCATCTCCCTCTGTTGTTGTTTTCAGTTTTTGATTTAGTGCCTCTGCACCAAGGTAGAGATTAATTCATTTACTTTGTGCATGATGATTGAAATAGTGTTAAGGTCACCAGTTGAATACAAGAGGATACTAAGAAATCTTCCAAATCATTTAGCTTATGAAAATACATAGTATAAATATGGCAGGTGCCGCTGGTAGGTGTAAATATACCTGATGACAATGCTCAGCAGGGTTCATTTCCCAACAGGCGTCGATGCCTGGGGTAAAAATCAATACCAGACTGCTATAAGAAGCGGGAACGCAGTGTAAGGACAGAGAGAATCATTAGCGTTTGGACAATATGGATCGAGAGATTCGAGGGGTTTTAGATAGCTACGCAACCACAGGGACATCTGGTGACTTACATGGTACTACTGCACTACGGCTGAAGGTGAGACTAAGCGGACTCTGAGGAGGAAGCTTACTCTACTCCAAATTGGAATTATAACACCTAGGAACTTCATCTCTTCACTGGCAATTGTACGCAGCACCATATCCACCAATAAACTTACCCTACTGCCAAGTGTTGTTCATGTTATGGATTCAGCGCCCATCTCATGGACTTATATACCACTCGACTAGCACCCATTCGGAATAACAGTAGTAACAGTGATTATCTCGGACAATGCACTATAACTATAATTAACCATAAACAATACAAAAGCGTTCACCTCTATGGTGGTTTGTTTATTTTCAATGAGTTTTGCGGCATCTTTTCGGAATTCATCAAATTCTTTTTGGTGTTTGTTGAGCGTGCTCTTTGTGGATGTTAGTTCGTTTTTGAGGTTTCTCTGTTGAGTCTCTTATTTTTTGCACGTCTCGCAGCCTGTTGGGGTCTTACCAGAGTGGAGGTCCTTGAAGTTTATTTTGCTTTTGGCTGCTCGGGTTCTCCTTCCTGTTGGTGTTGAGTCATTTCCGTCTGTGTTGGTTTCACTCTGGGTTTCGCTCTGGGTTTGTTCATCATCTGTTTCCTCTGGGATGAGTGTGGATTCATCTTCCTCTGATCCCTTTGTTATTTCATCTTTCGTCAATCAGTAGTTCGGGTACTGTTGTTTCCATGTTTGTGGTTGGGGTGGTCATGGTGACTTGTTTGTTTATTGTTTGTTGTTTGCTATTGTGTTTGTTGGGGATATTATCCGTGAGGGCGTCACCACCAAGACCTGCAAGGACATCACACATGGTTTTAAGTCTAGGAAGGTCAATAACATGTGCAGGGGTAGGAACATGGTTGGATATCAAAGTAAGACCTCTGAATAAATTAGCAAGTCTAGGGGATGAGAAGTGAAGGGTTGGGGCTCATATTTGAATCAGAAAGGACTTTGCTCCCGACAAATAGTTTTTTTTATAGTAGGGACTGTATTAGCTGAAGTGGCCAAAAACTGGATGTCAACCAATGTAGGTAGAGTGTAGTCGCGGCCATCGACAGACATGAAGTAGAGGTACGCCTTGGCCTGCCAATGCTTGTTCTGGGTGGTGCGAAGGCCACTGCGTAGGAGTGTTGCAGCTGAGTGATGAGGAGGGGGTGGTGGCCGCCGGGTTCTGAAACCATAGGGCGAGAGCTAGCACATTCAACAGGGAAACAGGCATATCACGACACAGTTCTAGTTTGGCAACAAGGGTCTGGGCAAGAGATCTGAACCTGGGGTTGCACGTCACATGGCTGAGGGCGTCGGCCAACACTAGTGACTCGCCTGGGGCATGGTGATTGAGAATGTCAATTTGCTGTACTGCTGAGATGAGCCATATTTCTCTAGTGCATGCAGCCAGGATAGGGTCTCGGGTGCGTCCGCTGGTCAAGGCATTATAATTATGCTGATACTATGTTATCCATCTTAATGAACACTCTAGTCACCATGAGGGTTTAAGGGATGAGTGTTTTTATTGCGATGACGACATAGAGTACCTCAAGCTCTGATATGTGATGAGTGTGAGCGTGACCAGGTGGAAAAACCAGGTTGTAGTAGTGGGAGTTGGAGAAACTGCCAGCCCCCGCTAAGCACGCATCACACTCAATGTTCATGTATGGAAGGCTGGGCTCAATGAGTAGCCGCACATTACAGCGGCTAGCATACCCACGAAACTAGTGCACATTACGCTTGAATTCCATTGAGACCCTTTTCATTGATAACAACCGTTTTCGCCATGAATATGACCTTAGTTGTCGAAATGGCGTAAAGCATCCATTACTCACTCACTCTCATTGAGACCCTAACGCGAGTGCGTCCTGGGCTGTGCGGAGCCATGAACTTCCTGGCTGGCCTGACACAGAGGCTGACATGGTTAAGCTTGCCGGCAAGGGACTGTATCTGCTGCTTGGTTGCCCACTCATGGTGAAGCATCTGGTCAGCCTCTGCAATGATGTCATCCAACTTGTGTTGTGGAACTGTAATAGTACAATCAACAGAGTTAAACACGAAGCTCAGCCACTCCATGGTTGTAGCGGGGCGCAGAGTTTTTTCAGGAGCAAGTTTAAGGCCCAAGTCATCTGTAATAGATTGGAACTTACTGAAGCTAACGAGGGCCTCACTCTCCGTAGTAGCAATACCGCAGAAGTCATCAACATAGGCTAACAAATGGTGGCCGTGGGTGGCCATAAGATGGGTGACAGCATTTGATACTCTCTGTTCGGCGGAGCCGGATGTGCGACAACCAAAACTAGGGCATATATGTGCTGTATCGTGAGGAGGGGATAGTCCAGCGGGTCAACCCTCAACTGACGGTGGGCACGTGTTAGGTCTGACTTCCATATGAACGCCCCCTTCCCAGCCTTAAGCATGAGGTCAGCAAGGTCAAGGGGAGTGGGCAACTTATACTGGGATTCAGGAAGCTTGGCTATTCTACCGTTGACACTTCTTCCCTGTGGAAAGGAGAGATCTATTATTACTCTCTTACCTGTTCCATCCGGTTTGTCCCTGGTCATCGGGGGTGAGACCGGGGTCCACGGGTCAAAGGGTTGTGTTTCGAATGGGCAAGCATGGTATGTGGAAGATCTCCTTAGTGATGAATTTGTCCACTGCCTTTGTGTTTCTTCTAGTGGAGACATGATTTGTAAGAGTGGAGATGGGAGGGGCCATGGCTTCATAAGAGACAGGTCACCCGTACCTAAGGAAATCAACAACCTGTTCATCATGGTTATGGTGCAAAAGTTGGTCCCAAATGTCACATTTCAAGTCAGAGGGGACATGTTTTTCTTTTGCTGCCATAAGGTAAATTAAACTTGCGCACATCAAAATATATTATGCAGGGGTTTGACAGCGATGGCCTCTTCAAATTAAGGGCAATGCCAGTTGGGTTATGGTGGGGGGGGGGAGGGGTTACTGTGCTGTTGTCTTGAGTGGTCGCATCTACCTGAAGTGGGTCTACCTGGGTTGGTTCTGGAATAGACATGTTATTACAGAGTCAGGTGAGGGTGACACAGGTGTATGGTTGCACAAGTCAACTTCTCAAACCCCTGGTTATTCTGAGACTTCTTCTGGTTATTAAACTTTTCAGTTTTACAGTCTTTATGGGCATGTGGCTGCATAAGGCATTTGTTACTCAGACAATAGGTACAAAATTAATGTGGAGTTGCCTGTATCCATTCTGTACGTGGTCATTGGGGTGTGAACACGCACCGGTCTAGAAAAACTTACATGGTGGGCCAGGCTTCGCCTTACGAACTTCCTCTGTCATCTCTCCCTTAGTGCCACTGCCTGTCTTAGATATGAGGGCGGTGTGTGACATTTGGGTTTAATATTGCCTAAAACACCAGTGGCTTTCCTTTCATATTGCCCATACCATCAGTGGCTTTGATTTGCCAATAACTTCAGTGGCTTTTGGCTTTCTCTTAATTTTGCCCATAACATCGGTGGCTGTGTTTTTTATTTTGCCCATAATATCAGTGGCTTTCTTTTCAAACTCAATTGGATAGTTGTTCTTCTCTTAAAATTTCAAATGAACAATTTTCTTTTATATCCTAGAAGGCAGTCCTTCCTTTTCCAATTCCTCACATAGATTTTAAACCGAGAATCGTTCAATACATCAATGAGAGATGGCAAAATGAATGGGACCAGTTCCCCAATAACAAACTGCATTCTATTTTCCCAACCACCAAAGATGTTAAACCTAATGTTCTTAAATCTAGAAAAGATCAAACTGTTTTTACCAGAATTAGAATTGGTCATTTTAGACTTACACATGTTTTTCTTTTAAAGGGTGAGCCCCAACCAGAATGTATTGTTTGTAATCAACCCTTAACCATCAAGCATCTCCTTTTGGAATGCCCAGATTTTGAACAGACGCGTAGACAGTTCTATCAGGTAGCTGGTCTACCTGAACTTTTTAATACTGTACAGTACTGTACTGTACAACCGTTTTCGCCGTGAATATGACCTTAGTTGTCGAAATGGCGTAAAGCATCCATTACTCACTCACTCACTCACTTTATTGACAACTTTTAGTCCATCTTTTCATTGATAACAACCGTTTTCGCTATGAATATGACCTTAGTTGTCGAAATGGCGTAAAGCATCCATTACTCACTCATAGTTGTCGAAATGGTGTAAAGCATTCATTACTCACTCCCTCCTATGTGCCAGTACTGAAACCATATATTTATTCAATTCTAGGGTAAAGATTTCTGATCATTTGCATTGTTCTTCAATCAAAATGATCAACTAGGACTGTATATCGCATAAAAACTATGAGATTTGTTAAAGTTGGTCTCAAAAGTATTGCATACACTATCATTTTATCCATGTTTCCATGAAAATACAGGAAGGTTTGCATAACATACATGTAATTTACCTTGGTTTGCAGCTTGCTTGTGTAGTACTTTTCCTTCGTTATGACTTGTTGACGCAACCCTGTGGGGGTTCCAGGGGAAGAATAGGCCCCAAGTATCCTCTGCTGATCCAACCCATTGGGTTTCCAGGTAAGAATAAGCCCCCAGTAGCCCCTGCTTATCGTAGAAGGCAGCGATAGGGGGGGACCCAGCACTGACCAAGTGGTTCGTTGGTTTCAATTTCATAAATGAGCATTTAATTTCCAATGGCAATGGCCTGCAGATTCACCATGTTTACTTTTCTTGAAAGAGGAGCATCCCTAGGCCTGCTAACACTACAGGGCGATGCTGCTCCCTCCTCTCCTGACCTAATGAGTGGCAGCGGAGCCTTGACTTGGGAAAATGGGGAATTCTGCCAGGCCAGAGCAGGCTGACCGTTGGACACAGAGACGCACATCTATGCAGATGTAACTAATTAGCACTTTAACTGCCACAAGCAACAGAGGGAAAGAGGGAAGGACGTAAATAAGGATGTTGGACGTTTGTGAACCAAGATACATGTTAGGTAAGCACTGCACACACACATACAACAAATAATGTTGCTGAACTTTATTTTCAAGAGTTATAAATCCTGATATAACCTATGCTGTATTGCATGTTTTATATTAATTTGAATTTGAATTATTTACAGTAACTGCAACGAGGGAGCTACATTAGATCAAGATTCATTGAACAAGGTATGTGGCCATGTTTACGTTATATTCTGGGAATATTCTCTAAAAACGAGATTGTTGAACAATCTTTTTTTTTTTTTTTTTGTTATTCTTGGTACCCTTTGATCTGGACATTTTGGAGGTTGGGCAGGACAAAGTAATTCATTTGAATTGTGCCTAGAAAATCTTGACTGTTGGTAAGACTGCTAATTTTATTTGTAGTACTTGAGAGAGTGGTTTTCCGTTGTGTATGCACATCCATATTTCTCAATAATTTACAACCTCTAACCCTATCCCCCGGCCCTATTGGGCAAGGAAATAACGATTGGATGTATAGGCCTATAGGGATATACACATTTCCCCCCAAAATGCTTGCATCCCCACCTGGTAAGTATATACACAATCAAAGACCAGCGAGTTAATTTGTAATCTCTTTGCCTTATGACAGCTTCTTGACTCAATTTTATTCTCTTAATGCTGAATATGTAAATAGGCATGATAGTCAATATACTTGCACTTCCTTGTCATGTATCTTAGTATTTCTCTCATTGTGCGGCATTTGTAAATACTAATTATTTTTTTATTTGCATGTGTTTAAGGGACAAACAATATCAAAGAAAGAAGTAGTATTACTGCAGGATCTTCCTTATCATCAATTTCAATGAATTGGACAACACTTAGGTTCTAGCAGGCCATGGGTATGACACTTCTTGGCTATACGGTTGTCTGACTAGAAAATTGGTTTTCGAATGATTCTGAGGCCTTTGAACTATATTGGATGGTTGAAGGACCAAGCACTAACCAAGTGGTTCTTTGGGTTCATTTCCCGGTTGGTGCTATGGTTCACTAACGGATAAGGTACTGCAAAAATGGTTTCCAGGTTTTGATCCCCTGCTGTTTGCCCACCCTGTCACCTTCATTTCATAGATCACCAAAGACAGAAAGAGATCTTGTACATATATTATGTTGTTCTATTGACAACTTTTAGTCCATCTTTTCATTGATAACAACCGTTTTCGCCATGAATATGACCTTAGTTGTCGAAATGGCGTAAAGCATCCATTACTCACTCACTCTACACATAAAACCAATAGCTTCTGATTGCTGCAGCTTAGGTCTCTCTGCTGTTTGGCTGCCTCCAGGGGGAACACACTGCCATCAGGGTGCTACCAGGGGGCTACTGTTGAATCTGTTGCATTCTAGTCTCCTAGAGTTAAAAAAAACTATGCAGTACTCTCACCTAGACATTCACTGTTTATGATTTGACAAAGATCATAAAACTGGTTTGGCAAAGATTTGAGAAATCATACCCTCGTCATACAGATGTGGCCCTACTATAATAAAAGCCTTGCTGTAAGTCTCTAAGAGGACCTGGCTTTCCTGCTCTAGCCTTCATCGTCCTCTTGTTCGATCTCATCGAAATCAATTTCTAGCCCACGCTTTAAGCGGTTGGTTATTTTTGTTAAGTGTTTGACAAACTTAACCTTGTCTATACGAGCAAAGGCACTGTTCTTAATGCGGTGGTAGTGTGGCATGTTGCGACCAGGAGTATTCATGAAAGGTTCTACTGCATTAATGCAGTTGAGTGTAGCTCTCACATCGGCATCGTCTGATTTGTTCATATGATGGCCACTGCGGGTGTGAATCCCAAGCAACTCCTTGTTTTTTTTTTTTTTAAGTTCTTTTATTTCAACTGGTAATAAGATTAGCTACTGAAAGCTAGTTTACATCATACACCAGTGTTATAGTTTATGAGGGTACAAAGTTTTGATCACAATATGGTATATGAAACAAAGAATAATTATATACATAAACAATGAGGCATGTCATGAATTGTAAGGTACAAACTTAGGAATCAATAGTTAATATTACATAATATTTGTAAGTATGTACATATAACACAGTCAGGTATGATTGTTGTCACATTTACAGAATATGGTGGATTCTAGGGTGTTATAGTTGAACGTAACCATAACTTTTGTCTTGATTTAAATTTTGGGAAAGAATCAGTATTTCTTGTATCAGCATCTAAGGAGTTCCACTCAATTGCACCTTTATATAAAACATTTTTCTTGTAATGTTCGCTATTCGGTTTCGTTGTCAAAAATAAGGGAGCATCATGCGCTCTAGTCCTTACATTTCGATTATTCAACAGGTGTTCATTGGATAGTTGGTTATACATATATAATCTTAAAAAATATTTTCTTCTTTGGTGTAGGTTCGCAATATTACAGTCTAAGTGCAACTGTATAACAGGTATAGATTGTTGTGAATAAATACAAGTCCGCAAGGCTTTGTTTTGTAATTTTTGAAGCTTGGTTAACAGATTAACATTAATACCATCATAAATAATACAACCATATTCCATAATAGGTAAAATCATTGATTTGTAAATTGTAATAGCCGTGAAAAAGTTTATATAACATCTTAGTTTGGACAACAGATATAATTTATATGTGGCATTACGCAGACAGTTTTCCACATGTTTATTATATTTCAAATTCATGTCCAAAATGATACCCAGATACTTATATGAGGCGACACGTTCAAGCTTGTTGTTATTTATTTCAAGACTGTGTTCTCTTATTTTTTTGGTTTGGGACCTTAAACCAAATGTTACATATTTGGTCTTTTTAATGTTGATTGTTAGTTTATGTTTGTTACACCATTTTGAAAAAATTATTAAATCATACTGGAGAAATTCCGTAGATGTATTAAGTCTACCTGTTTTATATATGACCGTGTCATCTGCATATAAGTAACAAGTAGATTCTGTAAGGACATTGGGTAAATCATTTACATATATTAAGAAGAGTAAAGGGCCCAATATGCTTCCTTGAGGAACACCACAAGTGACACTCATATTTCTAGATTTACTATTATTTGCTGTGGTATGTTGTTTTCTGTTGTATAAATAGTTGGTTAGCCATCTCAAGAGTCTACCACGAATTCCAATATAATTCAGCTTTTCCAGTAAAATATGATGATTTACGGTGTCAAATGCTTTTGACAGATCGATAAAAGCTGCTATGGTGAATTCTTTCCTATTTAAACCCTGTACTGACTGAAAATGGCATCTGTCACTGGTGCTGCCAGGGAGGCTCTCACTATAGCCTCTTTTGTCTTACCGGCTCCAAGCCCCTTGATGACATCTTTCAGTACGAGGATATTGTTCTCTTGCTGCATATCCCTAGGCTTGTTACCTCCTTGTTTGCCATGTGGGTTGACAAAACTACCGAGACGGCATCTAACTGCAAGAGCTGCTGGCAAGATTGCTTCAGTTTTGAGAATGTAATCGATGCATTCCACTGCATACTTAGATCGTGTGGAGTGTCATCGTGTGGAGTGTCATCATTTTGAGGCAGATGTTGCACCTGACAATGTCCCCTTCCTTAATGGCATCCTCGAACTCTAGTAAATGGATATACCACTGCAGAAGCTGTTCAGTCCAATCCTCATCATGTAGATCCTACCATTTATGCCATATACTGCAAGATCAACAACATCTTCATGTTGTAAGTGGTCATAATTGACGTCAACAGGGACAACACCTCAGCCTGGAACGTGAAGGTCCAGTTAGAAAATGTGTCCAGGTTCAGGTGGAGTGAATTGCTTGTAAATCTCATCTACAACTTGGGTCATCATCTGTTCAAAATAATCTCTGCGCCCTGGTAAGTGCATTCTTGCAATGTTCTCTGGCAGGCCTGGGACGTTGGGACTGCCATCAAGGCCCTCCATTTCCATCTTATCCATCGAGAGTTTGAGCAACAGACCTGACCCAACGGTGTGGATAAAATCCTTGTGGGATTGGTATTTCCCTTTCACTGTCTCATTGATGTTGTTCCTGTCCAATTCATTTTTGAAGAACAGCAAACTGCATTGGTCTCTCTTGGAGTTCGGTTTGTAGAGTGCCATCACCATTTTCTGAAATAAACCATATGTCAGATGTAAAATCAAATCTTGCTCTGGTTGATGCATCTAAAATCAACACCATTTTTTAAGGTTACTTTGGTGAGAAGTGTGGGACGAAATATTTGAATGGGGCAAAGCTTGGATCGAAAATGATCCATTGAAAACCACACTGTCTTCATGAAAATGGAATGATAAAAATGAATTGAATAAATTATTTTGTATTCATAACTAAATGTGCATTCTGTGGCTGTATCAGAATGTAGTAAACATACAGTCATTATGAAAATTCTTCTCTGGCTACAAAAGTTGGTCGACTCAGGATTTGATGTTCAGTTTTGTTGGATACCGGGTCATGTAGGCATTCATGGAAATGAGTTAGCTGACCAAACGGCCAAAAAGGGGTTGGACAAAGCAGTCCTTCCTTTTCCCATCCCTCACATAGATTTTAAACCCGAGAATCGTACAATACATCAATGAGAAATGGCAAAATGAATGGGACCAGTTCCCTAATAACAAACTGCATTTTATTTTCCCAACTACCAGAGATGTAAAACCTCATGTTCTAAAAGCTAGAAACAACCAAACTGTTTTTGCCAGAATTCAAATCTGTCATTCTAGACTTACACGTTTTTCTTCTAAAGGGTGAGCCCCCATCAGAATGCATTGTTTGTAATGAGCCTTTAACCATCAAGCATCTCCTTTTAGAGTGACTGGATTTCGAACAAAGTCGTCAACAATTCTATCAGGTAGCTGGTCTATCTGAACTTTTTAACACTGTACAGTCTGATTGTATCATCCAATTTTTGAAAACAGCTGGTCTGTATGGACTGACATGATTAGTATATTAACATATTTTTTATCCTTAGCATAAGATCTTGTACATATATCATGTTGTTCTATTGACAACTTTTAGTCAATCTTTTCATTAATAACAACCGTTTTTGCCACGAATATGACCTTAGTTGTCGAAATGGCTTAAAGCATCCATTACTCACTCAATGTCACTGTATTTTCATAATTAAGATCATTTAAGTCATTCAAATGTCAGTTGGCTCACAATATCTATAACATATAGTAACCAATTAGGCCAGCATTCATTACTATGCACAACTACATAAGGCCTTCAGATATATGATACATTGACAGTTAAAGAAGGTGTTATGATATTCACTTATTTCTGCCTTCTGTTTTGCTGTCACTACTCAGCCAGTGTACGGGTTTTGGCTTTTGGGATTACTGACGCTTTTCCTTTTTTTAATCAGGGGTTTAATTAACACATAGCCCTCTGGACAGTTTCCTCTTTTTGAATACTTCATTGGAATGCTCTTTTTCTTTGCTGTCAGATGGAAAGTAATCTCAGGATCCTTGAAATCATCTTTGTCATCCAGTTCTTCCTGTGTTGAGACTATAGGCTCCACTACTGAAATGAAAATTTCACTTATGTAGTAAATGTTATTTCATTACAATTTTAATTTAACTCTCCTTAATTATTAATAACTTTTTAATATTAATATTACCTTTTGCTCAACTTCTGGTAACCATCTTTGTTGGTGTTGGTATATGCCTCTCTTTGCTTTCAGTAGGACGCCCTCGACCTTTTCGTCCACCTCTGCCTGTGCTTTGTATTTGGTGTTCCCGTTCTTCTTCTATGGGGACGTTACCTGTTAAAAGGGAATAGAAAATTTAGAAAACCACATAATTAATATCTTTATTTTATTTTATTCTATTTTAGTTCAACTTTGCATATATTACCTTTTACTGTAGGTTTTCTCTTGCCTCGTCCACTCCTTCTTCCCCTTCCACGCACTGCTTTTTTTTACTGGAGCTTCACTCACTGTTTTATCCATGATTATCTTCCCTGAAATAACAAATTAAAAATATTTTAGATTTCTCATTATTTCTAGTTTTAATTTACTTCTAAACAGAGATGAATATTTATAGTCTTACCTGATTCCACCTCCGTAGCCTTGGTTACATCTAACGGGCTTTCTGCTGCCTTTGTTTGAGTTCCTCAACTTTTCGCCTTGCCTTGAACCAACACCATCTCTCTATGGCTTCCATCTGTGGAGCAGCTGTAATGTTGTCGATCTCCCAATGTCCTGCATCCATCTGTATCTTGGTTCATCAACTACAAAGTATAGTAAAAATTATTTTACTAAATAGTTTGGAAAAATACATATATAAAGAATAAAATTAAAATTAAACTATACTTACTGTTGATATTTGGCACATATAAGAGGGTTGGTCCATGAATAGTACTTATCTCCTCTGCAGAATTTCAATTGTCTGTTTTCCTGTTTTGTGTATTTTTCAATTTAATGGCATTAGTGTTAAATATAAACTATTAGTATAAAAGAAAATAGGAAATTTAAATTTATTTTAAGTTCTGTTTTAGTTATTTCATTTTTATTGTATTTGATAAATTTGATTGATATATTTATGTAGGAAATAGAAAATAGAATATGTAATTATATGGATATTGGACTTGCCACATTACCTCTTCATCTTGAGCTTCCCCAACTGGTACCCTCAAAAAGAGCATTGACGTCGTCTTGATCTGACACATCAGCGACTGCTTTCCGTAGCTCTTTCACTGAAAAATTAGTAAAATTAAAAAATGATAAGTTAATGTCAAATGTTTCAACTGACCATCCTGATTTTTATATTTTTAAATTCCACAAATATTTTGATTACCTAAAGCAGTGCTTGAGGAGGGTGGATGTGTGTCTGCCGTCTGATCCACTGTCATCTGTGTAGTATCACTCACAACTGGATGTTGATCTGTGAATGAAGAAATAAATAACATTAATCAAAAAGAATATAATTATTTCAGAAATAATTA
Organism: Lepidonotus clava; assembly: GCA_936440205.1. Lineage (NCBI taxonomy): Eukaryota > Metazoa > Annelida > Polychaeta > Phyllodocida > Polynoidae > Lepidonotus > Lepidonotus clava. The sequence goes on along the minus strand of OW387144.1, from coordinate 33,496,293 downwards.
TAATATATATTTCCATGAAACTATACCTTTTTCTCCAGGCTTTGATAGGATTGGCGAAAGCAGGTTTAAATTTCTTGTGCTCCCTTCACCGCTGACATCATGTGTAGTTACGTTGGGTTTCACTACTCTCTTTAGGCGTTCTGTAAATATAAATTGAGGCCCTTTTAAGTTAGTGAATTATTTTGTTCAAGAGTTACAAATTTTAAGATTAATAATGTATTTACTCACTAAATATGTACTTCTTTCTGGATGTACTTTGATGTTTAGGAAGTGCTACTGTTTCTTGAACAGCTGTAGTAATCTTCTGTGGCTCTGGTTATGTGAGTTGTAGTTTCTTGACCACCTGTAGCCATCTCTTGTGCCTCAGAGGTATTGCGTTGTACTAAAATGAAAAAACGAACTAATTTGATTATTTTCATTTTATGTAACACAGTGTTGTTTGATGCTATTACTAGTAATTTATCTGATTACAACGTTTGTTTGAAATTTTGATCCCTTCATTTACTTTGGAGTGTTTGTATGCCCCTAATAATATTATGTTGGTGTATATATACTCTTTCCTGTCTGTACCACTTGTTTTGCATCTACTATTACTATTAAAAGATTATCATTGAAGTTATAATTACCTTCAAACAGTGAAATGTCACTGCCACTTTCAAAGTGGAATGACACTCTTGGTTTGGGATGAGCCACGGTGGACACTCTTTGTAATCTTTGCCCCTTCTGAAGTGGCAGCTAGGACATTTGGGATTTCTGAAAAACATAATTAAAAAAATAATAAATATTTCTGCCATATAAACATTTTCAGTCTTACCTTTTTTTAAAAATAACATGTTTACCTTGTTCGTGCTCTGTGGAAGCAGATGCAGGCATCTCTGTGTCTGTCTTGTCTGCATCGCTGTCTATGCGATGAACAGTGTCGTTGGCTTCGTACTGATCCTGCAAAATACAATTATTTTGTTTTTGATATTCCATCCTAGTGACCAAGATTTATGTGAAGCCACTATAGTACAAAATTTAAATATGGTAATAGTATTTCTAGGCATATAATATAGATTAATATTACAATTCTAGTTGTTTTGTTATACTTTTAACAATTTTCCATCAAGTTTTGGATTGCTCCCATTGACCACGTGTCAAACAGCGGATGGGGTGCATCCAAAACAGGTTCACGGTCCAAGGGGTAATATTCCTTTATCAGGTTAAACACCCCTGCAACTTTAGAGTCTCCCCTTGTCCAGTTTCTCCACATGACTTCTGCCAGGTGGCCCTCGAAATTGTTGATGGATGTACCATTGATATGTTGGAAGTGGGCCTTAATGATAAAAGTAAAAAATATATTAGACACTAAACGATTAAACATATTATTACTTAATTTAGTACAGTGTAGTTTGATACTATTACTAGCAATCTCTATGATGATAACATACTATTACAAGCATTAAAATACAATATTATTTGAAATGATGATAACTTACCTTGGCATGTTTCCAGGCCCCTTCGATTCTGTTGGCGTCCACATATTCTTTCGTCAAGGTAGCTTTGTTCTTATATACCGCCTTATAAGTACATTTGTGCTCAACACTGAAGTGTCGAAATCCCAAAGCGTTGAGTCCATTGTACCTCGCCCAGCCGTCAGTGTACACTGTGGATCCTGGCTCACAGTGACGGTTTACAATACCTTCCAAGGTTGTAGAATCCCTCGAGTCAACTGGATAAAAGAGGATTCTATTTGTGGATCTCTCGACCAGACCAACAATCCAAACTTTCATCCCTATGTTAGGGTTGCCCTTGTGATTTTTCACTAGCCTCCCAAACATACTCTCGTCAACCTCTATCAGCCCAGGAAACTTCGTCTTATGGATATTCTCGTGATACCACTGCACGAAGAGGTCACGGATGAATTGGCCATAGTCCCCAGCGGTGTTCTTATAAGACATATTTGAAATGTCTGAAGATTCAACAGTGAAGCCCCTTGTATGTAAGTTTCTATGAAATTTATGAGATCTTGTGGGAAGAATCTGCACTGTGAGAAAAATGAATACTTCCTCATACTGGTTTCGTGCTTTGGAACATGACGGCAGCGCCAAGCTTTCTTTTCAAAGTTCCTGATCCGCCTTCCCAGATATGTTGTTTCTCCACAGGAGGGGCAGATCATCCTTTTTGCTAACAGTCCGTTCCATTGCAACCACCTGATCATTGAGTTTTGACCCCCATGGAGATCTGGGGTGGGGGTTCCTTCTGGAGCCTCCTGGGAAGAATAGGTCCCCAGCAGCCCCTTGCTGTGCGTAGAAGGCGACAAATGGGGGCGGGGGGACCAGACTCAGTAGCTCTTTGGTAGAGTGCCCACCCTGAGTCTGGGAGGTCTTGGGATTTATCCCTGGCCGAGTCACACCAAAGACTTTAACAATGGTAGTGGTCACTGCTTGCCTGGCACTTGGTATAAAGTAAGAACCACGAAACATAACTGATCAGCATGGTGTCAGTATAATGTGACTGGGTGGGGTATTGTGTGGGCCTATGACATTATCTCAGTGTGGCAGCACTATAAAGAGGGCATTGGGTCCCACTGCTAGAAATGGCACCTCATTTCATAGATTCGGTCACTGCCCCTGTGGCGTAAAACTAGCTGAAAGGCTTTACCTTGTGCAGTCTGGTAAAAGAACCCTAAAGGGTTGGCCAGATGTTAAACTACTCCCACAAACAAACAAACAAACATCGAGTTTGGTGACATGTTGAGGAAGGCATACAAGAAGTAAGGGTTCTCTAAGTCTCTGAATGTTACAAACTTACAGGCCCCGTGGGGGTCCAGGTAAGAATAGGCCCTCTGTAGCCCCTGCTGATCGTATGAGGCGACGATAGGGGGGACCCTGCACTGACCAAGTGGTTTTTGGGTTCGATTCCCGGTCAGTGCTTGGTTCACTAAGGGGAGACGTCAAAATTCCCCACAGCAGACCGCAGCCACTTGTCAGTGACATTACACCAACATACATCCACTCTGGGCTATGAAAGGTCACAGCCTGGTGCAGACACTATCCTAATGACCCTTAATGACCTCATTAACTAATTAATTAATTAGCCTAATGGGGTGATTAAGGTATGTAACATATACAAACATAAAAGAAAAGCATCCTTCTATCTTTTTCCTAAACAAAATACTGATAAAATTCCATGTCTGGCACCCCTAATGAGAATGCAATAGGTTGTAGAATGCTGTAGCCAGTCATGGCACATAGGGCTTATAACTAACAAACTGCCACAGCCTGCCGCAGCATCTCAAGTTCACAGCCTCTGAATTTTGATGTCACCCCTAAGGGATGAGGTACAGCAAAAATGATCGCTGGGTTTTGATCCCCTGCTGTTTGCCCGCCCTGTCACCTTCATCTCATAGATTCGATCACCAAAGACAGAATTCGTCCCAACTGGTTTTCGCCGTGAAAATGACCCTGGCTGTCGGTGCGGCGTAAAACACCCAACACTCACTCACTCACTATACTTCATCTATGGGATTAATTAATATTCTTATGGTAATGAATGTAATCAGTTGTTGTTTGGTAAAAGAATTGATGATTGCAAAGTCACATTAACACTGCAGGAGCCTCCTGGGAAGAATGTCTCCCCAGTAGCCCCTTGCTTTTCATAGAAGGCGTCAAATGGGGAGACCAGACTCAGTATCTCAATTGGTAGAGTGCCCGCTTCAAGTCTGGGAGGTCCTGGGATTTATCCCTGACCGAGTCACACCATAGACTTTAACAATGGGAGTGGTCATTGCTTGCCTGGCACTTGGTACAAAGTAAGAACCACAAAAAGATGACTGGTTAGTACAGTGCCAGTATAACAGGACTGGGTGGGGTATTGTGTGGGCCTAGGACATAATATCTCAATGCGGCAGTACTATAAAGAGGGAATTGGGTCCCACTGCTACAAATAGGCACCTCACTTCATAGATTCAGTCACTGCCCCTGTGGCGTAAAACTAGCTAGAAAGCTTTACCTTGTGCAGTCTGGGGGCCATACCACAAAAAGTTACGAACATCTAATATTTTTATTTTGTTGCACAAAGAAGATACATACAGAAAATCCATTCTGCGCACTGTGCGTAGCAATGCAAATGTGTGCGTAAGTCCATATTAGCTGCGACAGGTAATGTAGTGTTTGTATCTATTTTTTACTGTTCAAATACTATCTAAAATTGGTTGAGAACGAACAGAGCTATTAAAGAAAAACTGAAAAATATCTAAAATCCAATCTTTTGTCCGTTTTGTTCGTAACGACAAGTTTTTTGTGTTCTTTTGACATTACGAACACTTTTCCTTACTAACAGTATTTACGCATACATCCAAAGAACAATTGTTCATTTGTGCACACTTTTGGTAGAATAGCCCCCTGGTAAAAGAACCCTCTGGTAAAAGAACCCAAAAGGGTTGGCCGGACATTAAACTTACCCAACAAACAAACAAATCTATAGCAGCATTTATTTTTTAAAAAAAACTGTGCATTGACCCCTTAAGGGTTCTGGGAAAGAATAGGCCCCCAGTAGCTCCTCCTGATTGTACAAGGCGACCAAACGGGGGACCTAACACTGACCAAGTGGTTCTTTGGGTTCAATTCCCGGTTGGTGCTTGGTTCACTAAGGGATGAGGTACAGCAAAAATGATTTTCGCTGTGAAAATGAAACACTCACTCACTCACTCCTCCCTCAACATCCAGGGTCTTTGATACTCTGTCAAGCTGCATGTGTGGTATAACAGGACAAGGTCAATGGCGTTTTGCTCCATAAGGAAGTTCTTCATCTCTTCCTTCCCTTAGGTTTTCTTTGACCTGTCCACTAGGAGCATTGAGAAAGGGGATTGGAATATTTCCTCTTGGGAGTGGCAAAGCGTAAATAGGTTTAGGACAAGCATCATAATGGTATTGTTGTCAAATACAGCATCAAACTCAAAAGTGACTGCACCAGTGTTATAAATGGCCATAATTCCATAAATTGGGTTCATATAGTTGGGAAAAGAACTCCATAAATGTACTTTGTGAATGTGGTACATATCTTAATTCAATTTAAAACTTTATATTATTGTTTGATCATTAATTGTATACCCCGTGGGGGTTTTGGGGAAGAATAGGCCCCCAGTAGACCCTGCTGATCGTATAAGGTGACAATAGGGGGGGACCCAGCATTGACCAAGTGGTTCTTTGGGTTCAATTCCCAGTTGGTGTCTGGTTTCACTAAGGGATTGCTAGGTTTTGATCCCTTGCTGTTGCCCCGCCCTGTCACCCCTATCTCATAGATATGATCACGAAAGACTGGCCAAGTCAAAATGTGTGTCTGAAAAGCATCATGACCCTGGCTGTCAGTACAGCTTAAAACATCCAGCACTCACTCACTCACTCTTGTGTTTTGTGAACCAGTCTTTAAATATGTGTTAATTTTTTCCTTTGAAAATTGGGACATGAGCTTAGTGAGGTTTCTGCAGGCATGACCTGGCTGAATATGGAAGGGACATACCCTTTGCAAGTCTTCCCTAATCTGGTTCTCACCCTTGTGAATGTCCTTTGATTCTGGGATTTGGCCTGCAGAACCACATTTGCATTAGCATCGTAGTTTGAGGGAATTGTGTGAAGGCCTGGGAGTGCAGGTGATTTGGCAAAGATGTTGTCAACAGTTTTGTTTGAGACCATATTATGTTTTATATGCTGCTTGTTTTGTTTGACAATCCACTCCATCTGTAGATCAGCAGGAATGTTGGAGTTTGACCGACCTATTTCTCTAAACCTATTTCTCATTGATATTCTAGAAAGCACAGTGTTGCATTGTATGAGGCAATGATAGGGGGGACCAAGCACTGACCAAGTGGTTCTTTGGTTTCAATTCCCGGTTGGTGCTGGGATTCACTAAGGGATGAGGTACAGCAAAAATGATTTCCAGGTTTTGATCCCCAGCTGTTTGCTCACCCTGTCACCTTCATCTCATAGATACGATTACCAAAGTCCGACTTCATCCCAACCTATTTTTGCAGTGAATATGACCTTAGTTGTCACGACGGCGTAAAGCATCCATTACTCACTCACTCATTAAAAAAGCAAACAAAATTACATTGTCACAATGTTGTGTATTTATTGTGACCACCTTGCTGTTTATTGTTGTAACTACCTGCAAACTTTGCTGTCTGTAAACATGCGTGGGCATCACAACATGAAGGCCTGAGATGAGGTTTGACTGGAAACAGTGTTTCCCAGGATCGCCATTTGAAGGAGAAGGGGCTGGAGGCAACTGGAGGAAATCCCCAGTCAAGATGACCTAAGAAGAGAATGTAAAGTGTCAGAGACAGTACAAGTAACCAATACTCACTCACTCCTTAGTTGACGAAATGGTGTCAAGCATCCATTACTCACTCATATATTAACCATGGCACATTTCTGATTTTCTTTTTTTTTTAAATTTCCATATTAACCTCAGGCCAGTCAGGGTCCTCAGTCTGGGTGGCAGCCTGGGCCAGAGGCCTGCGAGGAATTCCAGGGATCCAGGCTGGAACAAAACAAGATATAATAATTCTAAAATTCTTACTTTTTATTGAAAATTTCTTTTTTTGACAATGTCACCCATCCTTAGTTGAAGGCACTCATGTTTGGCCCTCCAACCAAAGTGCATGACTAGGAGAAACCACATGGCCACAATGATTTGGACTGGGTCGTCCGGCCCAAAACCCCCACTTGACCACAATTTCTCCTCTTCCTCTGTCAAACTCTCTTTTCTGTTTGGGTGGTTGCCCTTACCGGAGGCTTTCAGCAGCTTCCTCTTGGCCTCGACGACTTCCTGGCTCATTTTGAACTCATGTGACTCCATGATGGACCAGGCATAGCCCTTTTCCCTCAGGTAGTGGTCAAAAGAGCCATGGATGGAGCTGATAGTGTCCGGCTCATAGTCGGTATTGTCAGCCTTCTTTAAATCCCTGATAAACACACAAAGGTGGGGACACAGTTCAGAGGGATGGAGTAGTGCAAAGGTCCTGGTAAGGCCATGGGACTCAATGTAATCACTCAGTCTTTTGACATCCCTGTTGGTTTTTCTCAGGGTTGATTGGGACTTCTGGGCATTGATGAACTCATAGGTTTCTTCCCTAATGATATCCAGGCTATTTGCAGGGGTTTGGAGGGTCATCACGCCCGAGTTTTCGGACGTTTCAGACGTTTTTTGGGCGTGACACCCGAATATTTGGACCTTCCTGCTGCAAAACTGCCATTTTCCATCTGTAAAAGAGTCCGATTGGCATCCATAACATAACTGACCTCTTTAGGATGATCTGAAGGGGTCAAATCCTGCAATTAATAGGTTAATTGCCCTAATAAGTCATCAGGAATATCTTCAGACGTCCAAATAACCTCCATTATCGTCTGCTTGTGGGTAAAAAGGTCCGGCGTAGTGATACGATCGGCGCATCACGCCCGACGTCACGCTACTCGCGCCGAACGAGTGCAATGTTTATTTTGCAAAATGTGTGGTTATTTCGCTTTTGTTTGGGTAATAAAATATTGCTTGACTAGGGGGGACCCAGTACTGACCAAGTGGTTCTTTGGGTTCAATTCCTGGTTGGTGATGTGGTTCACTAAGGGATGAGGTTCAGCAAAAATGATTTCCAGGTTTTGACCCCCTGCTGTTTGCCTGCCCTGTAACCTTCATCTCATAGATTCGATCACCAAAGACTGAATTCGTCCCAACTGGTTTTTGCCGTGAAAATGACCCTGGCTATTGGTATGGTGTAAAACACCCAACACTCACTATGAACCAACAGGAATACAACTGGATAGCCCCTATTTTAATAGGGGACAGGCCCATCAACTGCTTGATTTAATATAGTTATCAACAAACACTTTTGTTAATTCTTAAATTTAGTATAGGTCTGTATGTTGCGCAGTTCAACCAGTAAATCTTTTCATGCGACTGCACCCCTATAATCAATATGTAGTTGTAATATACTTTTGATAAAATTAGCTACGATAACAATGGGTCCATGACACATGCATCCCTCAGTAAGGAGCTTAGAAACAATCATTGAAATTTTCAGAAGTTTATCTTTATTGATGACTAACATACCCTTGTTCACTCTAATTGAAAATTCATATTTTCAGTTTCATTCTTGCCTATGGTAGTGAATATATAGCCGATTCAAGTATTACTCACTCAGTCACTCCAGGTATCCTCTTGTCTGTTCTCCCGAACCCCTTCAATTTGCAACTTAGATTTGGTTTCGTACTGCCTTATCTTGGATTGGACAATGGTTTCCAATGTGCTTGGATCAGGGCTTTCAACAGCCATTTTGAGAATATTTAGTGGGTTTTTTTTCTTTCCTCCTGCTTGTTCCCAGGTTGCTCAGTGTCTGTGACGTCACGAGCTAAGCTGGTTGCTGATTGGTTGTCCAAGTCAATCAGTATTTTTGTTATGATCCTGAGTTTTCATGCAGTTTCTTTTAGTTTATTCTGGTTTGTGGTGTATATGTCTGTTATTTTTATTCTGGTGTCATTTTGGTATTTTTTCACATACATCTAAGATGTGACTTTGTGTTTCCTCATATTGGCCACACCCCCTACATATTTGGTTTGTATATTTGTTTTTGTAGTTGCCCTTTGCCGTCATCATTCTGTTTCTTGCCATGAAGATTTTTTTTACATCCTCTTGTGGTAGGTGGGTGAAGTAATTGGTGGAGTTTGGTGTTTTTATAGTGTGTAAGATAGTTGATTTTTGCTTCCTTCAGTTTCATGTGTTGTTATCCCATGGGGGTCTGGGTAAGAATAGGCCCCCAGTAGCCCCTGCTGATGGCTATCTCTCAATATAGGTTGCGTGCGACTTATTTAGTTTTCAATTTTATTTTATGCAGTAAAATATGGACTTTTCAAAAAGGAAAAGGAAAATATGGAATCAGGATTCAATAAACGAAACAACACAATTTGTTTGAAATCAATAATAAATTTATTATTACTTACTATTACTATGAATATTTGATTAATTACCAATGAATTTCCTTCATTTCGTACTAACTCAAAAATAAGAAGGACACATCCAAAATAACGTATTTATTATCTACTATTACTAAACATTTTACTCCTATTTTAAATCCATTTATATCCAATTATTTTTAAACCGAAACGTCATATGAAATTAAAAACAAATAAAGATACATTTAGTTTCAGACCATATATCCAATTTTAAGTGATAAATTTATCACAACACAAGAAATCCTCTTAGTTTCAGGAATATTTCCACATTTAAGTGAATATTTCATCACAACAAAAATAATCCTCTTATATTTATAAACTATATACACATTAAAGTGAACATTTCATTACAACATCAATAATCCAATCAAATTCACTTTTTGGATTTCTTTGCTTTTTTACAAATAACCGTTCAATTTCATCATACAAGTCTGATGATACAGATTCTGCAGATTCACTTGTATTGTAAGATACAAAATTGTCTTTGGCATATGGATTTTTGAGTTTATCCTCTTTGGCAACTCCGTAACTGACACTCCGTTGCCTTTCAGGCAATTTCTTAATCAGTTCAAATCCTTGTGGACAACAACCCAACATCTCTCCCTCTTTCCTCTTAGGTCTAGGCACGGTTTTTCCCTTTGAAGTTGATTCTCCAACTGCAGATTGTGGTAGTCTCTTTTTTGTTCCTTAAAAAACCCAATTATATTTAATAAGTAATAACAATAACAAATGATGTTAATTCTAAAACCTTAATTCTATATCGAAAATAATAAAAATGATATATATATACCTTTTGGAACAACAAAGTCATCCAAGTCATCAACAATCCATCCTTCCTCGGCAACGCCTGGTGGATGTCTAGTTGTCTGAATGAGTTCTATCAAGTTTTAAACAAACTAAAAGAAATAAAAATAAAATACAAGAAATTCAATATGAATGAAATAGAACAAATTATTAATATATGCGAAAAACCAAGACAAAAAAATATAAAAAACCAGTGGCGCCTTCTGTTGTGAAGAAAAAATATACAAAGCACTACCAAAGCCATCTACTGATTATCAATAACTCTAGTGTTGTTCACCGGAATTACACGAACAAACAATTTCATTTTGTAAGTCACAAAATGAAGGATTACGTACATAATATAGCTGAAAGTAAGTTGCATTATTGTTATTCATCATCTAACAACCTTATATTACCGTGAGAGGTCCATTAATTTATTCAAGTAAGTCAAAATACATATAAAAATGCCATGTCCGACTCAACAAGCAATTCAGACCATGATCCAGCCACATGTATATCAGAACACAATAGTTCAGTTGAGGAAAAATCTTCTGGAAATGATATCACAAAACATGATGATAAGGACAAATCCACCTCAAATAAAGATACTTCTGATGCATCTGAGGATTCATCAACTGATTCAGAAAGTGAACTAGACTCTTCAGAATCTGAAAAAGCAAGAAAAAGTAGCCCCTGCTGATCATAAGAGGCGACGATAGGGGGGACCCTGCACTGACCAAGTGGTTTTGGGGTTCAATTCCCGGTCAGTGCTTGGTTCACTAAGGTATGAGGTACAGCAAAAATGATCGCTGGGTTTTGATCCCCTGCTGTTTGCCCGCCCTGTCACCTCATCTCATAGATTTGATCACCAAAGACAGAATTCGTCCCAACTGGTTTTCACCGTGAAAATGACCCTGGCTGTCGGTACGGCGTAAAACACCCAACACTCACTCACTCACTCACTCTTCTTCCCAAACATACTTTCATCCACCTCAATGGTTCCACTAAACTTCACGTTCCTCATGTCACGGTGGAACCATTGAACGAACAGGTCCCTCACGAAAGAGGCCCCATCGACCGCAGTGTTCTTGTAAGAAAGTGTGCTAATCCGAGCGCAACTGGACAAACTGAAGCCCATGACATAACTCACGAAAAAGTCACCTGTCCCAACTGGTTTTTGCCGTGAAAATGACCCTGGCTGTCGGTACGGCGTAAAACACCCAACACTCACTTACTCACTCTTCTTCCCAAACATACTTTCATCCACCTCAAAAGTCACCTGTCCCAACTGGTTTTCGCCGTGAAAATGACCCTGGCTGTCGGTACGGCGTAAAACACCAAACACTCACTCACTCACTCAAAGACAGAATTCGTCCAAACTTATTTTCTATTGTGGACAATTTTCTCAATCATTTTCCTAGGCAATGGAAGCAAATATATTGGCCTATAATTATTACAACTTCTTTGATTATTTTTTTATTGCCATCACTAAATGAAGGAGTCATTGTTGCTTGTTTCCAACATCTAGGAAATGTACTGGCAGAAAATAAGAGGTTAAATAAAAAAGTTAGTCGCACCGCAGAATGCTATCATTATTGTACTGCACTTGCTGGAAATATAGAGTTCTCAATATTAGTGCTTTTAACTTGGCAAGTGTTACCAAAAACGAACTGGAGAAAAAAATGCAATAATTTTATCCGGCAAATAATTATGTTATGTATATTTCTAAGGCTTTCTGCTGCACAAACTATTAAATATCCAGCATGTTGTTAGGATTTATGACTATCTTATTATCAATAAGTACTTCGATTTTGCTGTCACTTTACTCTAATTTTGTAACTTCAATATTTAATACATATTTCAGTGGATATATGTTCATTGTATTACCTTATCCGGACCACACCACATTGGGAATAGTGGCTTAGGTTCATCCAACAAGTGCTCACCCTTCAGGGGATAGTACAGTCGAACCAGCCTGAAGATCTGTTGGTCCTTAGGCATCCAGTTCCTCCACAGAACCTCTGCCAGATGACCCTCGAAGTTCTCATGACTGGTTCCATTCATTCGTTTGAAGTGGCGCTGTAAAACAAAAAGTTAAAATAAACATCACAAAAATATGCATTAATTTTATCCGACATATATATTTTCTTGTAAATTTATTTTTTAGCCTTGCTGCCGCCCAAACTATTAATTTTTATATTTTGCATTTTAAAATATTTGATATTGTAATCCTTCTATATTATCAATTACTGGCAATTTTACTCACCTTGGCATGTTTCCACGCCCCTTCCATGCGGTTAGTGTTTACGTTGACAATATCACCAGTCTCTTCATTCCAGTACAATGCCTTGAATGCGTACTTGTGCTGGACCACAAAATGCTTGAAGCCCAGCTTTGTCAGACCATTGTAACCCTTCCATGCATCAGTGTAGATGGTTGAACACTAAGTCTTTTTTACGTGTTTGGAGATCAACGGGCCCAGCGTTTCAGTGCTGCCGTTATCGACGGGGAAAAAGGAGCCAGCCCGTGTCACGCTCAACCAGCCCGACAATCCACACCTTCACTCCAACCTTCTGATTGCCCCGGTGGTACTTAACCCTTCGGTGGTACTTAACCCTCGTCTATCTCCACAGTACCCTCCAGCTTGCTCTCCATCAAGGAATCTGCGACCCATTGCATAAGAACATCCCTGATATATTGTGCAACAGCTGTATTTCTGTATGCCAGGCTACTAACCTTGGCGCATTGGGCAAGGCTAGACCCTTCCAGATAAGATAAAATTCATGACGTCCTGGGCATACTTTTGACTTCCCGAGAAGAACTACCATTTACGGACTGTCACCTCGTGGTTACTGTTCTTTCTTCAACGCCATTGAAGGTCGTCGATGGTACGTTTGCACACCATCAGGTCACAGGGCACATGGCAATGAGGACAGGTCATTGCCGGTGCAAGCAATTGCTGGGCCATCAACCAACATATATGCCAGATATATACTATGTTTCATATCTGGATATAAAATATTTCAGAGGCTGTACCTGTTTATGCTGCCACCTGGTGTTTGATGGTGGTTACCCACTGGGTGATCCCAGCTCCCCCTACTGACAAATGTAGGACCCTGGGCAGCCATGGTCATATACACATACGGTTGGCTCGACCATGAGGAGTGAAAACCTATTGTAGGGATTCACTAGGTCATGCATGGTTATGTCGGAAGGGTCGAAGGTTCTGAAAACTCCTGTCTTCCTTGTTGCCCAAGGGGAGTTCTCATTAACTTTACAGGGGCCTAGGCGAGCCATGTTTTCACAGTGTAAAGTGTGGGACAACCAACAGACCTACTCACTGGGCCAAATCTCTTTTCTGCCTTATAACACAGGATTTTTGTGTTATAAGGCAGACACCAACCACAACTGATTCACCACGCTTTGTTATTTTGGGCAACCGTGGACCTCAAACAAAATAATAACTTTCAGCAAAAGATTTCAGGTTTTGAAACCTTGACTTTTTCACTAACTTTTGCAAACTTCTGCAAATATGCGGGCTGAGGCCAATCGTGGACCTTGGGAACCTTTTTTAAACTTTGTCTCTAGATCTGACAGGCCAACCGAGGGCTATAGACGCAACTGACTTATGCTTTGACTGGAAGCCAACTGGACAAATGTGCTAGCTATGACAGCTTGGCATGTCGAAATGTGATTTGTCCTCAGAAACCACAGCCTTTTATAGTCCTAAATGGACCATGTGATCATGCAGCCCATGTGATATACCACAAGATCCACTAAATATCTTACCATTAGTTATAAAGACCACATGACCAAAATCTGGACTTTTCATTTTTAGCGACGATAAGGGGGGGGGGGACCCAGCACTGACCAAGTGGTTCTTTGGGTTCAATTTCCCCCCGGTGCTGTGGTTCACTAAGGGATGAGGTACAGCAAAAATGATTTCCAGGTTCTGATTCCCTGCTGATTGCCTGCCCTGTCACCTTCACCTCTTAGATATGATCACCAAAGACAGAATTTATCCCAACCACTTTTTGTTGTGAATACGACCTTAGTTGAAGAAATGGCGTTGAAGTACTTAAGTTTTGGTGTGTAGTAGTACTTCCTAAGTGTTGTAAGTAATAACACAGACTCAGGTTCTTTTGCAGAATAGATGTTGACAGTCCCAGCTCCAGCCTCCAAGAGAGAGGCTGGGTGTGTGATTAGCCTTTTTATTATCTCCCTCCTTTGTCCTGATTGGTCAGAACAAAGGAGGCTCCATATGGGGGTTAGAGCCCCTATTGGTCAGAACAAAGGAGGCCCCACAGGGGGTTACAGGATTATTATTTTACTCAGCCTAGCCTCAAAGCAGGAGTGCTATATGGCTAATATATAATATATATATTGAAAGAAGGGTAACAAAGGCTATGTTGACGCTCTTGCCGATTCAGGAACTAGTTAATAATAAGTCGGCCCTTTTATTAAGTAAATAAATAAACAATAATAAAAAAAAAAAAAAAAAAATACAGGTATGTGGGGAACGTCTGTGCCTAATGGCGACCAAGGAGAGACTGATTTGGCGCCAAGATGAACATGTGACCAATCAACATAACATGAATATAAATTAGTTAGGCTCGCAGCATTCCCCATAATATATATCTATATAATAATAATAATAATTATATCTGACATATATTGAAAGAAGGGTAACAAAGGCTATGTTGACGCTCTTGCCGATTCAGGAACTAGTTAATAATAAGTCGCCAAACCTCCAAGAGCTAGAAAATAAATTTGTTAACCTTTGCAATTGTTGTTCTATTTTTTTTTTTTTTTCAATAGAACTTAAGAACACTTGATACCTTTTTGTCCCTGGCAATATTTGAATCTAAGGATTCTGTTAAATAAAGAAGAACTGCCAGACTTCTCCAATCACCTCTTGACTTAATGTCAATTAAAGAAAAACCAAGTGAATGGAGAAAAGTTGCACCACCACGCCTTAGACTGTGAGATGTAATACCTGGAATTGACAGCAAAGAACAACAAGTTCTTAATTTAGCTGCAAAGTCAGAATATGTTAAAGGAACAACAAGGTCACCTTTTAAATAAGAAAAGGCACAGTCATTACCTGATACAGGAACTACTGAGAAAAGGCGTGACAAAAATGTGGTGGGACAAAAAATGGAACCATCTGCCTTACAAATAGGAACCTTAAGAACGCGTTCCTTAAACTGAATGGTTTTAGATTTTGAAATAGTCAGCAAAATGCCCCAATCAAAAAATGATATGTCTGAAAATTTTAGGGTATGTGCTGACAAAGTTACATGTGCTTTTCTTAAAAGGCCACGAAACGCTGTGATAACAGCACACCAAAAGCACAAATCAAAGGTTTTGGAAAGGTCAAGTACAGAAAAAATTCCCCTTAAATTCGAAGGGGTTAGAGGAACTGCTTGGGATGAATTACAGCCAAGCAACCTTTTTGCTCCTCTTAAAGTTTGAGTAATCAAAAAATTTTGCGGATCAACATGTTCTAACCCTTGCATTTTATGCAACAACCAAATGGAACTAAGATAATTTGGAATGGAAACATAACTAAGTCGGGTTGACATGTAAGATATAAATGTGCAAATTTGTTGCACTGACGCAGGCAGTGGTACCAGCCCATAAAGGGCACAAAAATTAAAATAAAAATTCTATTGAGATTTACGGGTCCTTGTGGTGTTCTCTGCAAACGCCATCGACTGAAGGGATACCGCCCTTGTTTGCAGCTCGTCTAATGTATGGTGTTCTGCAACAAGGGAAAAGTTCCCAAAATAAATAATTGGTTGACAGATCAATGGGAGACATGGCAGGGAACCTTGATAGAAAGTCAGCTCTAACATTGTTGACACCGGCTACATGCTCAATGGAATATACAAAATTAAATACAAAAGACAACCAGAAAAATTCTCTTAGCATGTCCATTGTTGCCAGCTTCTTACTACGACCTGTATTTAACATGACTTGGACAGCTGAATTATCTGTATAAAAAAGAACATGTTGCCCTTTGAATTTTGGACCCCAAACTTGAACTGCACAAAGAATAGGCCAAAATTCTTTGGAACTAATGGATCCAGAAACATTATCAAAAGAAGGGCCTTTGACTCTATGAATACAAGTCGAGGGAAACAACAAAGGGTCCCAAGTTCCCCAGAAATAATCATTGTAATCAGTTCTATAACCACCAAAACCAATGCCAGATGCATCAGTGAATAGAACAACATTTACAGATGATAACTTGATAATTTTTCCTACTCCATTAAAGAGAGAGGCAAAAGACAACCACCATCTGATGTCAGATTTAAACTCCAAAGTAAGCCTTGCTTTGTGATGGCTTTCTGCTAATGTCGATGCCAAATTAATAACTCTCCTACTGAATGTTCTGCCACCTTTTATAATGGTAGAACAATGGGAGAGAATACCAGCTAATCGTTGAAGCTGTAATTTGGAAGCAGACTTTTTAAATCTGAAAATATCTAACTCAGTATGGAGTTTGTCAATTTTTTCTGATGGTAGTGTGAGTGTCATATCATCACTATCAATGATAATTCCTAAATATTTGACTCTTGTAGCCGGAGGAATTAATTTTGATGATTTGACAGAAAAACCTAATCTAGAAATGTTAAAAATAACATTTTCCATGGCTTGTTGGCAGTCTGAATGTGAATGTGCTAGACAAATAAAGTCATCTATATAATTAACCACTGGAAAAGGTGAACCATGATTAATATTCCTGACAATAAAATTCCCAATTTGGGTGAAAATGAAGGGAGCACATTTTAAACCAAACGACATACAACAATAAAAAAATGGTTCTTGAGTACCAAACAAGTTCCACTGGAACCCTTGAAAAAGAACATGATCATAAAAAATATTTACAGAACGATATGCCTGTGAAATATCAACAACAGCAAAATAATCTCCAGGCTGAATTAATTCTACAACAGTATCAATATTATTATATGAGAACTTTTGACAAACATCAGACATATTATTATTGATACTAATACCCAAAGGTCGGCGACAATCAGTGATCGGTCTTATTTTACCATCAGGTTTGGCAATTGCTCCAAGTGAATGTGAACAATGTGGAACAACAAATGAACGGATTATTTTTTGTTCCTCAAATTCCTTGAGTAAAAGAACATCCATTTGATGTTTGGAATTTTGTTCCAAAATACTACTATAATTCTGACAGCAATAAGAATCAATCTCATGATTGTCTACTATTGGAAAACCATAAAAAGTACCAAATAAGACATAAATATCCCCAACACAAAGTTGATTTTTACGTAGTATACACGATGCGGCGACTCTACAAGGTTTAAGTTGTGAAGCTACCATACCTATGAAGTGATTACAGGCGCAGCTACTATCGAAACAACCATCAAATACTTGTATAAATTCTCTAGTCGCCGAAAAAACAACTTGTCGCTCGACCGGACTGACAGAATAGATTTCAACCGGAACTAGATCAGTATCACAGTAAATGCGAGTGAGTTCATCGGCTAAAAGCATTTTAAATTGGCTCATAATAATTTGCGAATGAGAATTATTATTTAATTCATTTAGTGTAGATGACATTTGACTGTAAACAGAAGAACCATCAACTATTTTAGAATTAAATTCTATCCGCACAGGTTGACCTTTGACCCGTGAGCCCGTATGACTGTCATGGCGTCTTATAACATCCGGTTTGCCGCAATGGCCTAAGTCAAAGTCCGATTCCGGAATATTTTGACAATTCTCACGTGAATTGATATCAGAAATGGATTCAGCAGCTAAGTTTACCTTAGGACGAACAAATTCATCCTTGTCCCTGTTCATATCATCAAGTAAACTGTAATTTGGCCGGAGTTTGCTTGTCCGACCAGATACATCCGGGTCACTCCGACGGAGACTGTCAACAACACTACATGCGTCGCATGAATCCGAAACGGGCGACAAGTAAGGTTGATTTTCCACGGTCCTCAGTGGCCTAATCATGACATGATATGCCTGGTACATTGACAATGGTAGAAGAATTTATATCACTGAATAGTCAATCCTTGGATTGTTTTTTGACGTTAGGGCATGAGTTCTGTCGATGGTCTTCGCCTTGACAGTGGTAACAAACATGAGACTTCGAGCACTTTCGATTATTACAGTACTTGTAATTGAAATACCAACACACGTTTGTACCTGTTTTCTTGTCGCCCGCGCCTGCTTGACTGGTCGCTGAAGATGGCTTCGCCTTGTTCTTTGTCCTTGCAGCTCCAATGGTGCTTTCCATCCCGAGATGTTTGTGGATGGCATCCGTCGATCCATAGGTGAACGCCTTCCGACCAAGAACATCTGCTTGTCGACGAACTTCTGCATCATAACTGATGAGACTTTCAGTTGAATACACTTTGCTGGCTGCCTTGTCGCTGACGAAGCGTAAGTGATCCAACATCCCGGCGACATGAACACCAGCCCCTAACGCAGCTAGAATGAGGGCGACTAGCGCACTTATCAAAGCAGCAAAGGTGACTGGCCGCTTCTCCCCCGATGGTAAATAAGGCCTGAGGCTAAACCGATGCTTTGATCCCTTGGGGCGTAATGGTTTTACAGCCGATTTACCTGAGATCCTAGTATTGGTATCATCAGATTCATCCTCAGACGAGTCAGACGTGGAATCGGAATCAACAGTGGACTTGGAGCGCTTCTCTTGTCACCGTACGCGACTAGAAAGCGAGGTGACCGCGGTCGTCAAAGACGCCATCATGGATGTTAACTGAGCAGATTGGCGTTCCTGGCTTTCGATAAAACGACCAAAGATCTTCTCTGCTGGATCCTGGTCGCCATCAGTCGCCTCTTCAGACGTCTCATTCTCCGATTCCTCCTCTGGTAAGGTAGGTTTTGGAAGTTCCTTACCTCCGACAGCAATGTCTGATTTGTGAATTTCCTGTTGGTCGCTCATCTTGTCGCTCTTTTGAAGATTAATCCAGCATTTTCGACCCCGTGGGGCGACGTGTTTTTGCTGGCAAGCGTTACACAAAGCGATGTACGACATTAAATCCAAGCGTTAGAATTTCCTAGTCGCACAAAAAAATACAGGTATGTGGGGAACGTCTGTGCCTAATGGCGACCAAGGAGAGACTGATTTGGTGCCAAGATGAACATGTGACCAATCAACATAACATGAATATTAATTAGTTAGGCTCGCAGCATTCCCCATAATATATATCTATATAATAATAATAATAATTATATCTGACATATTTTACATATGGAGCATAAAAGGCTATTGTTTGATAAAATATATAATAATGGTGAAGTGGTGTATAATTAGAACTTAGATATGTTTAATTGAAGATTGATAATAATTTAGAATGTTTATATCATTAATAATTATGTATAGATTTATGAAATATAATTTAGAAATAAAAGCCATTGTTTCTATGGTTTGTTTCATAGAGTCAAACTCTGATTTCTTGTCTTTCGTGGCACCATCGATGTAATTCCTGTCTTCTTCAATTGAGACAGCCATTTTGTACGCTTCATGCACATCGCTTGGTTCTTTTGTCCGCAAGGCAGATTCGATTCTTTCAGCAAGTCCATTATGGAACATTTGTAGTTGTTTGTCATCGTCCCAATTCTGGGCAGTCGAGATGGTCATCAAGTCCTCGTAGAACTCTGTGACAGTTTTATGTCCTTGCTTTGGTCTGAAAGTGAAAGCTTTTAATGACTCACGTTTGAAGCGTGTTCGCATGGCAGTGATCACGGCATCAAAGTCCTTGGCCATGGTGTTGTCAACTTTTCCATCATACCATTCACCTGCCTGTCCATCTAAGTATGAACGCAGCTACTTAGCACGTGCTCCATCTTCTGTTTCACAAGTTTGGTCAATGTATGTTGTGTATTGTTTGACAAACCTACCTATTGACATAAGCTTGGTTTGTATTGAGAATGATGTTGGTTGCTTCATGTTGGTTCTTGAATTTTTGCAGCGTTTATTATGGGCAGTCTCTGCATCATTTTTGTCCATTTGGGCAAGGAGAGCATCCAACATTTCTCTGTTACCTTCTTTCTGCCCTGTCATAAGAGCTCTTTGGTTTTCATAGTTTTCCCGAGATTACTGCGCTGCTGCTTCTTGGCTCCTTCTATTGGTTGCATCAATGATGGAGGTGAGTTCTTCGACAGTAGGCATCGTTGTTGTATGGTGTTGACTTGCTGGTAATGGATTAATGTAAGTTGAGTCAGATGAGTTGGTTGAGGGGCTAGGTTGAGTTGAAGTTAAATTTTTCTTTGTAGCGTGTTTTCTGAGAGGTACCCGGGTTCTCCACCAATGAAGTACTTTAAGTTTTGGTGTGTAGTGGTACTTCCTAAGTGTTGTAAGTAATAACACAGACTCAGGTTCTTTTGCAGAATAGATGTTGACAGTCCCAGCTCCAGCCTCCAAGAGAGGCTGGGTGTGTGATTAGTCTTTTTATTATCTCCCTCCTTTGTCCTGATTGGTCAGAACAAAGGAGGCTCCATATGGGGGCTAGAGCCCCTATTGGTCAGAACAAAGGAGGCCCCACAGGGGGTTACAGGATTATTATTTTACTCAGCCTAGCCTCAAAGCAGGAGTGCTATATGGCTAATATATAATATATATTTTACATATGGAGCATAAAAGGCTATTGTTTGATAAAATATATAATAATGGTGAAGTGGTGTATAATTAGAACTTAGATATGTTTAGGTATTTGTCTAGGTTGTCTTCGGTTTTTAGGATTCTTTTTCTTGTTTTCCAGAATAAGTCTGTTCTGGTGGTGGTTTGTTCTAGTAGTTTGTTCATTTTTGCTGTTTCTTGCTCCACTACCTCCTCTAAGTGTTTTCTGAGTTTTGTTTGTTGTTCTATCTATTTTATTCTTGCTATGGTTATTTTTGTTGGGTTTTTGTTTTGTAGTGCCCTTTTTAGCTGTTTTTCACTTATTCTTTTTAGTATTTTTTTTTTTTTTTAATTTCTTTATTATCCTGGCCTCTCTCGACATAGTCGGTTTTCTGAGAGGTCCAGCAAATAACATTTACATATTACACATGAAAATCCATATATAAATATATGTCAAAATATGAAATATGTACACAAGGTATTTACAACACTGATATACTCACATTTTGTAGAAATATGGTGCTATTTGGGTATGGGATTTGGTTAACATTTCAACAATCAATGATAACAGCTAGGATTCTTGAATTTCTAGGCATCCACATTTAGCATCCAGATTTTCATGTGCTTTTTAAACTTATTATAAGTATCAATGTTTCGAACATCTACAGGAAGATCATTCCACAATAAGGCACCTCTATAATAAATATTATTCTTATATAGTTCACACGTAGGCTTTAGTGTATAGTAAATACAAGCTTTCCGTCGCCGGGTATTTACATTTCTATTATCCACAAGGAATACATTATTCTGTTGTTTGTACATAAAATTCAAAATATGCGCTGTTCTTCTTGCATGAAGTAATGATACTTTTGCAGTTGTGTGAATGAGGTTATTTGGCATGTATACATTAGCATTCAAACAAATTTTTAATGCCCTGTTCTGCAATTTTTGCAATTTATCTATGTTAAATTTATTAGCTCCTTGTATAAAAATATCTCCATAGTCTAGATAAGGGAGGATCATGGATTTGTAAATCTTAATTGATGCTCTCTCTGTCAAGTACTGTCGTATTTTTCCTAATAAAAATATTTTGTGAGATACAATTTTGATTGTATTCTTAATTTGTTTATTAAAGGAAAGAGTATTGTCAACTATAATTCCCAAGTATTTATAAGTATGTACATAATCAATGTCTTTATCATTCATTTTTAACTTGGGAAGTATAGTTCTTTTAACTCTGCGTTTGGAACCGATGATCATGCCCTTTGTTTTTTTAATATTGATTGATAATCTATTACCTTTGCACCAATTTGCAATGTTATTCAAGTCATGCTGTAATAAGATATATGCTGTATTAATATCTATGGCAGAACATGTGATTACAGTGTCATCAGCATACAGATGTGTTATACTGTTTTTGATAACCCCATTTAAATCATTGATATATATCAAAAATAATAGGGGACCTAGCACAGATCCCTGTGGAACGCCACACAGTATCGGACTGACATCAGAAGCAGTATTATTCACAATTGTATATTGGGATCTGTCTTTCAAATAATCTTTTAACCATTTATTTGTTACATTTTTGATACCTAAAAATTGTAATTTTCTTAAAAGTATATTATGATCTACCGTATCAAAAGCTTTTGAAAAATCTATGTAGATTGATAAAGAGAGTTGTTTTGAATTAATATTATTGTAAAGCACATTTGTAAATTTAGCAAATGCTGAAGTAGTTGAACAATTCTTTCTAAAGCCACTTTGGTTAGGGTTCAAGTAATTATAGTGTTCAAGGTACGTTGAAATCCTAAGGTGTACAATTTTTTCTATTATTTTTCCTGGTAGTGGGATCAGTGAGATTGGCCTATAATTTGTACATTCCTGTAGGTCTCCTTCTTTAGGCAGGGGTGTTACTATAGACTTTTTCCAGTCCTTAGGAAAATGTCCAGTTGATAGGGAAATATTTAATATGTAAGTAAAATAGTCAATCATATGAATAAAAGCGATTTTCAAAATTTTGGAGGATATATTAAGAATTGATGATGATTTCATAATATCAATTTCTTTTACAAACTTAAGTACTTCATTTCTATCTGTTGTTATATCCTCCAAGACCGTGTCAACAATTTCTCCTGTATATGCCCAAATTGAGTTATTATCTTCTGATAATTTTGGACCTATAGAAGTGAAAAATTCATTGATTCTATTTGCCGTAGCAAGATTTTCTTCAATTAGGATTCCATTTTTATCTTTTAGTCTTATTAGGCCAGTATTTTTGTGGTTATTATTAGGAATAATTGGAGATAATGACTTCCAAAATTTTTTAGAGTCATTACTATTTATTTCCAAATTGTTTTGTATGAAATCAATTTTGGCTGTTTTCAAGTCATGGTTAACCCTGTTTCTAGCTTGTCTTGCAGCAAGCCAAGCCTGGTCGGTATTATTTTTCTTGGCTAAGTAAAGTAAATTGTCCTTATCATATATGGCCTCTAAGAGTTCATCAGATATCCATGGGTCCTTTACATGTTTGATTTTAAATATCCTGAGTGGGCACATTTCATCTATGGTGGATAGTACGTTGTTATAAAATATTGTCCAAAGTACATCAACATCTCTAATTTCAAAAAAATCGTTCCAATCACATTGTTCCAAATTGTTTTTAAAGATTTCTTCATTAAAATTCCTGTAAGACCTGCCTTTGAACTCAGATTTAAGCTTAGGTTTTGGAGTATGTTTTCTTGTCACTAAAATCATTTCATGGTCGCTTAAATTAATATCTAAAATTCTTGTTCCCAAAATTTTATCAGAATTACTAAATAGTAGGTCAATACAGGAATTCTTTACACCATATCTTGTAGGTTGATGAATCAGTTGTTTTAGATTCGTTTCTTGTTCAAACCATTTTAATTTTTGAGTACTATAGTCATCCTTTAATAAATAGTCAATATTTGCATCTCCCATCAGGTATATTTCAGGTGGATATTGATATGTCGTACTTATAGTATTGTAATGTTCCCTTAGGATTTCGCAAAATTGATCAATGTTTCCCTTGGGTGGCCTATAAAAATTTCCAATAATAATTTTTTTCATGTTAAGTTGGTTAATAGTTAGCCATATGATTTCTATATCCTTCGAGGATACATTAAGATATTGTAGTTCAGTATCAGAATATATACATGTATTATGAACATAACAACATACACCGCCTCCTTTTTTCGTTGTACCTGGGGCATTTTCAGACCAAGTTCTATCATTTCTAAGCAGTGTATAATTGTGAATACTCAGCATTGAGCTAGGCATCTGGTTTGTTAGCCATGATTCAGATATGCCTAAACAATGTAAATTGCCAGTACTTAAATAAAATTTTAAAGCGTCTAATTTATTCCATAGGCTTCTAATATTGATATGTGCCATGTGGATGCCCTTATCCTTAGTACATTCTAATGTAGTTGCAACATTCACAGGTACTGTCATCAAAGTTTATGTACAAATGTAATAAATACAGATTCAGATTAAGGTCCCAATACAACCCAGCACATGTAATACTTAATATTTGAGCTGGATTTATACCATTATGGTTTACCAGCATCATTTCCACAGCCAATGGGCTTATCATTTTATGAGTATACAATGATCTTCAGTTATTGAAATAGGCAGTGTCCTGCCATTGAGCTCTAAATAAAAGTGATTTCAAGTGAATTTAATTAGAATTTAGATACTAATAAATATTGGCTCTTAAGGCTGAATAGAGTTTCTAGATAATTCTTGTAGGCAAAGATACGTCATAAGACATATTAAAAGTATGTAAGTTGGCATCCCCTACGAGAGTACCAAAAATTGAAAAGGGACGATCTTTGCCTTCAAGAAAATAATTTGTTGAGTGAGTCAATGATTTTGTTTGTCCACAGTTCACAAGTATCGTCATTTGGATGTAATCCATCATAGAATCGTAAATATTTGTGTACTTTACGGCCATTAATGTTTGCATGAATGGTGTCTGAAAGCCAGGGTCCAACAACATTATTGTCCATGTTAATAGAGTTTATGGCTGTGTTGATGTAGTGAATGCTGTCATTCATTATTGCTTGCTGGAATGAAAGTTCTAGTATACGGATGTTCTTTGTTTCTTCTGTTTCTTTTTTCCTCCCTTTGCCGCGAATGGTTATTGTTCCTATTGATTTTTTTAGGTTTGTTATGATGTTTTGTTCTAGTGAGTCATAGTTATCATTTTTAAGCTGCTTCCTGATGTTGTTGTTGAATTCTGTCCATTTTTCAATGTTGCCTTTTGCCCATATTTTGCTTGTTGGTTTTGGTATTTTGTTCTCGATGGGTGTGCTGAGTATTAAGGTTATTGTGTTGTGGTCTGTTGGTTTGATTCCTGTCAGGGTGAGGTGGTTTTGGGTGTCGATTTCTAGGTTGGTTATTTTATTTGTGGCGTTTTGGTCTGCTAGTATATAGTCAATGATTGATTTTTCGTTTGGGTTTGTTCTGTTTTCCCTTGTCCATTGTATTATATTTGGTTTTAGGGTTATAGGGATTATGCCAGTTGTGTTGATAACTTCCTGCAGGATTTTTCCGTTTCTTGTTTGTTCCTGTTTGTGTGTGGGCGTGTCTATGTGTAGTCTTGCGTTGAAGTCACCTATTATTATTATATCTCCTAAGATTTTAAGGCGGTTTATTGTAGTTTTTATTTCTTGATATTCTCTATAGGTGTTATCATTATCTATCTTTTCTTGGGGGCCGTAGTATGCTCCCAGGTATGTTGGTTTTGTTGTGTTGCCGATTTTTATCCATATTATTTCGTGTTCTTCGTGTGTAGGGAATGTTATTTCTGTCGTTTTTTGGTATGTTAGGTTGTCTATTAGGATGCCACTTCCTCCTCCTGTGCGGTTGTTTCTTGGTTTGTGGTACCATTGGTATCCCTCTATGTTTGGGGGTTTCTTAGTTCTAGTTTCAGCCAGTACTGCTATGTTAGTTTGTGTCTCTCTTAATATAGTTGTTAGGTTCTTTGTCTTAGATGTTATTCCATTGACATTCGAGTATAGTATATTCAGTTTTTCATTACCTTTCTTTGCGCGTCTCCTGTTACAATTTCTTTTCCGTCTTCCTCGGCGCTGGTCTGGGTTGGCAGTTTGGATCAGTTCATTTTGTTTTTGGGTTATTGGGTTCTTGGGTTCTTGGGTACTTATGTTCTTGGGTTCTTGTGGTCTTGTGGTTGCTCTGATCTGGGTGGGTGTTTGTTGGTAATTTCTGGGTCTGGTGTCGGTGTTATGTAGGGGGTGGCCGGTTCCCTAGTGTCGGTCTTGTGGTCTGTGGCTGTATCTTGGTTGGGTATCCCATCTTGGTCTTGAGTATCGTTCTTCTGGGGAATGGTGTCTTGGGCTTGATGTGCTTGTATTGTATCTGGATTGTCGGTGGCGTTCTTGTGGGGACGCTTCCCTGCTGCTTGCTGGGCTGCGTTGGTATGGGGAGTATGAGGGTCGTGTTATTCTTCTTCTAGTGTAGCGAAGGTCTGGGGATTCTTGTGGTCTTGTCCTTTTTTCTTCCCGTCTTTTGGTTAATATGGTGAGTATCTGGTCGACCGTGTTCTCCACGTCCTTCAAGTTGTGCCCGATCACTACCATAGTTTGAGTCTCGCGGTCATAGGAGGCGTTGGTTCTATTGGGGGTTGTAATGTCTTTGATGATATGCCCGCCTTTTCCGAGGACGTGTCCGATGATATCGGTTTCTATATCAAGTGATATCTTGTATGGGGCTTCTGTTGCTATCGTTGGTTTTCTTGTGTCGGATGTGGTTCTCGTGGTCTTCTGTATTTTTTCTTGTGCTTTCATCGTGGGGGTATTGGTGGTTTTTGGTGTTTTACTTTTGGCTTGTTCTTCTGGGCTTGGTGTTCTGCTTTCTGGTCGTTCTTTGGGGTTGTTGGCAATCTCGTTGGTCAGGTTTTGTGCTGTTTTTGTCGCTGTTTCTGGGGTTATATGGTATCCGTCTGGTTCTAGCTTGGTGATTGCCGGGAAGGGGTTTGTTGTTCTTATATTGTTGTTGTGCAGTATGTTGATCATGGTTCTTCGCTCTATTTCGTGTGGGATGTGTTCTAAGGTCGGGGGTTCTATGATGGTCGTCTTGTCTTCGGGGAGGGATTTTGTGACGGATATGAGATCTTGCGCTATTGGGTGGGCCGCCTCTCCTGTTCTTAGGTGGTTGGTTCCGACTAGTATGAATATTGAATCGTATTGTGCAATCTCCTTTTGGTTCTCGTTGGCGGTTTCTTTGAGCTGGGCGATATTAAGTACGATCTTGGTGTCAATTGTCTGGTTGGGTGGTTGGGTTATATGTGGTTCCATTCTCCGGAGGTTTGAGTCTCCGAGTATTAGGTTCTTGTGCTTGCGGGTTTTGGGCTCGGCGGTTGTTGGGGCATGGCGGCTTATGAGGGTCTTAATCATTTCTTCTTTCTTGTTGATGGCTGCCGTCAGGTCTTCCTTCTCTTGTTGTGCTTGTTCTAGTGTTTTTTGGATAGTGATATTGTGTTGTTTGGTTTCTTAGTTCTCTTTTTGGGTTGTTGTGATTTTATCTTGGAGTTCTTTGTTTTTCTTTTGGAGTTCTTTTGCCATTTCGTTTGATTTTTGTAGTTGAGTTTCGATTACGTTGAGGCGCATCTTGGTTTCTGTTTCTTGGGTCTCTTGGGTTTGGTTTAGTGTGGCGCTTGCTTCTCTCAGGTTCTTTTGGGCCCTCGAAAGTTCTTCTATAAGTTTTTGGTTTTGGGTTCTCTGGTCCTCTAGGTCCTTCTTGGTTCTGGTTACTTCAGTTTTTGCTTCTTGGGTTATTTTGTTTTGTTCTTTTGATTGGTCTTCTTTGAGGGTCCGTTCTAGGTTCATTTGGGTTTTTGTGTTATTGAGTTGTGTTTCTAGGTTAGCTATCTTTTGTTTGTCTGTTTTGAGTGTGGTGGTGAGGCTATTACATTTCTTGCATTTTTGGTCCTGGTTCTTTGGTTGTTCTTTCTTTTCGGTAGCCATTGTTTTATAGTCTTGTTTTTTCTTGTTTCTTGTAATTCTTGTTGAGGCGTTTTGTGGTGTAGGGGTTGTTTCATCTTCTTCTTCGGTTGCTGAGCTCTCAGTGTTGTTTCTGGAGGTTATAGGGGGTCTATTTGGTGTCAGTTCCGTTCGCTTGTGGTTATGGAGTCTCTGCTCATATCCAATAGGAGTTCTGGTTTGAGGGGTTGTTCGGTCTCATTTTCCAAATCGGTGGTTGTTGTAGGGTCTGACGTCTGTTTTGATGCCATTGTGTGTTGTGTGGTTTGTTTTGTTGGGTTATTGTGGATTCTGGGTCGGTGGGTGGTTGCTGGTGTCAGTTTGTACAGTTCTGAGTTCAGTGTGTGGGCCCTGGGCCCCAGCTGGGGCTTAGGGTTCTTGGGTTTTTCAAAGTTTTTTCAAGGTTTTTAGGGTTATTATGATATGGTAGGAGTTCTCTTACCTCTTGGGTTGTTTGGTTTTCTTTGTGTTTGGTTGTGCTTCGCCTAAAAGGCTATCAAATTCCGGGATTTTGGTTGCGGTGGGCAAGCATGCATCTTTTCCTTCGCGCCATTCGAACCCGAATGTGGAAGTGACGTGTGTCCCGCTTCGCGGAGCCTGTATTTGTTTACTAACACAGGGATCCACGTGGGCTGCCGTGGCTGGTGTGTCCTCCCGTTCCTTGGGCATACTATTTACGCGTTCTTTGGCTGATGCGTTGCCGTAGGTGCTTGCTGCGACTGATGCTGCTGCTGATACTGGTGGACATACGGCGGAGGCTGCTTGTATCAACCTTGGGTGTTCAGTGTTGTTGGGTGGAACTGTGGTGGGGGGCCGTATGTCGCTCTCGTCGTTTACAGTGAGTGGTCCTTCTTAGGCACACCTCTGGCAGAACAATACATACAGATATGAACGAAACGGATGTTCCCCTCCATATGGTGTTTGCCTTTACCTCCTACGGGGCATGATTTCGTGGAAAAGTTCGGACAGACTACATCTTTTTGGCCCTCGACTGACTGGACGGGGCTGAGTCCATGGATCGACTACGAAGTGAGAAGCGGAAGCGGTCATTCTGAATATATAATATTGGTCATCGGACCAAAGATAAATACCCCGCCCCCCGTGGGGATCCGGGGTGGGGGTTCCTTCGGGAGCCTCCTGGGAAGAATAGGTCCCTAGCATCCCCTTGCTGATCGTAGGAGGCGACAAATGGGGCAATTTGTTTGCCGTGAATTGCGACCCGTGTTGTTTGGAGGTGGAGATCCTGGTGTCATGAGGGCATCTGCGAGGCTATGGGCCTTCGAAGATTGCGGGTTCATAGTGTTCGTCCTCTTGCCCAATACTGCACTTTGGCTCCAAATTCATCTAGACGGGAGGTTGGAGAGGCCCGATCCAATCAATCGGCTGGTCATGCTGAGCCCTAGGATACTTATACAGAAAGTTAATATTGCCTATAACATCAGTGGCTTTCCTTTCATATTGCCCATAACATCAGTGGCTTCAATTTGCCAATAACTTCAGTGGCTTTTGGCTTTCTCTTAATTTTGCCCATAACATCGGTGGCCGTCTTTTTTATTTTGCCCATAATATCAGTGGCTTTCTTTTCAAACTCAATTGGATAGTTGTTCTTCTCTTACAATTTCAAATAAAAAAATTCTTTTATATCCTAGAAGGCAGTGGCTAGGGCTAATCTAGTAGTTGGTTGACTATTAGAGTATATCCCCCTTGTATCTCTGGTGTGTATCTGACGGTTTCCGCAGCTCTGCACATTCCCTTGTAGGACTCCGAGTTGGGTGGGGAGCAAGGGGGATGAACACCATAAGTACTTATATGGCAAATAACAAAAACAACCCCAACAAACGTCCGTATACTGAAGATGACCTGGAACATTCAGAGAATACTGAAAATGAAAATGAATACTGGCCTAGGTTTTTGATTCTTGAGCCTTCCGACAATACGAATCCTTTGTCCAAGCTATCTCCTTTTGCCATAAATAAAGGCATTGAAGGAATAGCTGGCAAGGTGAAGGATATTCGTAAACTACGATCTGGCCAAATTCTTGTGGAGTGTGATAAGAAGGCCCATGCCACCAACCTGCAGCGTGCCACTACGCTTGCTGGTGTTGGCATGAAAGCCTCTCCTCACAGATCTTTGAATTCAAGCAAAGGAGTAATCCGATGTAGAGAACTTCGAGATGTTGGTGAGGATGAAATCACTAGAGAACTGCGTCCTCAAGGTGTTTCCTTTGTCAAAAGGATATCCATTAGGAAAGAAGGTAATGTCGTTCCGACTAACACCTATATCCTCACTTTTGACAGACCTTCTCCTCCCAAGAAACTTAAAGTTAGTTATCTCCGCGTTGATGTGGATTTGTTCATACCAAATCCACTCCGCTGTTTTAAGTGCCACAGGTATGGTCATGGCAGAGACTCCTGCTCTAACGAGCAGACCTGTCTCCGATGTGGTCAAAAGGGACACGACAATGTAGAATGTGTCAACGATGCTAAATGCATCAATTGTCAAGGTGCCCACATGGCCACGTCAAAAGACTGTCCTGTGTGGATCAAAGAAAAATCGATCCAAAAGGTAAAAACTGAAAATCGTGTCAGTTACCCGGAAGCAAGGAAGATGGTGGAAGGGACCATTAGAGTCCCTGGAGCCACTTCCTATGCAGCCGCGGTAAAACCAAAACTCAGGACAGTTGAATGTCAGACAGACTACACCTGGTTGAGATTGGATAAACCAGTGCGTAGTCCCTCAGGCATCCAGGTCGTGGTAGCCGGAAAGGTTACTCAAACAGAAACTAGTGCTAGTACATCAAAATCAACTTCGAATTCATCTGTTCCATCATCAGAAGCTCCAACGAATAGAAAAAAGAGTCGTAGCAGTTGAAGATATTATGCATAGTCTTATTCCATTAAATACCAATACCAATTTTCAAACAATAGCAGTCAGAGTGACATTACATAAAACCATAACTCTCTGTTCACTCTACCTTCCACCAAATTCAAACATCAATAGACAAGAATTAGAAAATCTCTTAAACCAATTACCATCACCAATCCTCATAATGGGAGATCTCAATGGTCATAATCCCTTATGGGGTGGTGACAGGTATGATGACAAGGGCAGGATGATTGAAGATATTATTAATGACCTAGATTTATGTGTTTTAAACGATGGCTCTTACACCTATTTACATCCGGGTTATGGTACGTATTCTGCTATTGACTTAACCTTAGCTGACCCTCGTCTGCTGTTGGACCTCTCCTGGAGAGTATTAAATGACCTCCATGGAAGTGACCATTTCCCAATCTTAGTCAATATTGATGATCCTAATATAGGTCTAAAAGAGCCTCGATGGAGGCTCAATAAGGCTGATTGGGAGTCCTTCCAGACTTTATGTCGGGAGAGGCTCTCAGCAGACGATTCGTTTATTCAATTTTCTACAAAGTTATTTTCTATAGCAGAAGAGACTATCCCCAAAACCTCGACAGTTCCTAAGCACATCCGTAATCCATGGTTTAATGACACATGCAAAAAGGCCATTAAAGATAGAAAGAAGGCCTTGAGAAAATTTAGACAAAGACCAACTGCTGACAATTTAACTCAATTTAAGATTAAAAGGGCTCAGGCCCGAAGAATCATATGGGAATCAAAACGGCAGTGTTGGAGGGATTATGTTTCGGGGGTTTACTCCCAGACTTCGATGAAAAAGGTCTGGACGGCTGGGGTTATATGCGCGGGGTACCCCGCGCGTGAAACAAATCATTATATGCGCGGGGTTGGGGTCCGCGCACATAAGGATCTATCCGTGCGCGGACGCCGCCCCCGCGCGTGAAACTTATCCTTATGTGCGCGGACTTTATCTCGAAGTTGTGCCCGCGCGTTTTGAGCTTGTTGCATGCGCGGACCTGTACTCGAAACCGCGCATATAGTTTCTAATATAAGCGCGGGCTTCAACTGAAGTGTATATCTAAACCAAAACTACATGTTTATGCCTTACCTGGCCAATGGACGTTAAAAACCCGCCACTTCCCCATATTATTCGTATATGTTACACTAGTTTTTTAGCTGTAACCTATCTAATAACCCTCTCCTACTGAATACGTTACTCAAGGTATAATCCGTAACATATCCCAAGCAACCACCACGCAACATTAATCAAATTTAATACGTTACACAAGCAAATCTTCCGTAACCTATCTTTCATTGTTAAGCCCCCCTTACCCCTACAATTACACTGCCTTTCACGCCAGGCTTATGCAAGCTAATACCACTAGACGGTGGCGCCCCCTGGCTTGCAGTGGGCGTTTTAGAATTAGTCTTTATGTACCAGACATGCACTAGACGGTGGCGCCCCCATTAATACCGTTTCCTTCTACTTTAACTATAATTTCGCCTTTTTCCCTATTATTTGTCCGGCACTCCAGTTATATTATTTAACGAAAATATATCTTACCTACATTGGAATTGTTAATGCGTATTTAAAGTTTAAGTGGATTCCTTTGTTCGCATTCTTGTCCCTCTTCCCCCTCGATGCTTAAATTTTAAGTTCATGATCTTTATTTCTCCCGATGTATAGTTAAGTCACGGAACATCTGCAAACATTAAAGTGCAAACTCGATAATTTTATTTCAAACTTTTATTGTTCAACTTGTATCAGGTTAGGGACGTCATGTTATTTTTGCCCTGATGCAGCATTATACAACGATGCAAGAAATGACAACGTTGTAGATTTTCCCTCAGACAAGTGTAATAACCTTTTTTATGCTTTTGATAATTTATCAAAGAACTTCAAAACTTTTCAAAAAGGTGAAACATGATATTTACTAAAAAATATTCCATAATAGGACTTTAAATACAAAAGAATGCATCCAAAATGCTCACAAATAAGTGCTGACTCAGCAAAGAAATATCTTGTTATTGTTTGTTTACATCACATCGTACAAATACTGTAATCCTATTGACCAAAAATGCTTAAACAACAATTTTAGACGAACTGTATGGTAAAAATCTACCTTATCATGAAATTGTATCTATGTAATATTATCCTATATTTGCTTACATTTCTTACAATTCTTAAACAAAGATTATAAGATTTATCCCTTTCTTTTTTACATTTGTTTACATCAAGTGGTATACATGCTGTAACTCTATTGGTCACAAACACATAATACATTTTTTTTCAGAATCCATATGGTGAAAACCTTTCTAATCATCAAAGATAATCCACATTATAACCCTCTTTATTCACATGTATCTTTTAGAATTTGGCAAAAGAGATTATATTTGTTATTTGTAGTTAAGTGATCTTGTGTCCAAAACGCTGCAACATAACAATACACTTGCGTTGCATGTTTTAGCAACAATGCAAGATACTGCAGGAGGTTGTGGAGTCTCCAACTCCCCAGCGAGTTAATCCGCGCAGTAAGGACAGTACCAACGCATCAGGTTTGGCGGTTTTTCGGTCAGTCCTACACATTGCAGATGTCCCCATTTTCCGCAGTTGTCGCAATTTTGCAGGGGTTGTGCTTCCTCCCCACCACTTTCTGGCTCGAGGCAGTCCGGCATCTCGCAAATAGGTCTATCACTCAGGTGCATATTCTGGACGATCGTCATCGCAACATGCTTCCGGTAATTCGCCGTATGTGCCATCCGCATCGTTTCAACCCGCAGTCCAGTTAGGATGGCCGTCGCGTTCTGTGGGATTAACAAAGACAATAACAATTTTTACTAACCATAATATCAAATCTTGATCCCTTATATTATGTTATGAAAGTTTTTAGACTGTTATGACTGGCTTTCTTGAAACACTACCCACTCTACATGTGTCTCTGGTATAACCCTTTATTTATACTCTCTCGCCTGGAAAAGCTGTTAAGTGTCCTTCTCAATGACGTTGCCTACTCGTTCACATCATTCTTCTAACTCACCATTAGTGTGAATAATCCACAACTGTCTCCGTCCGACTGTGGGCAAGACTGCGTTTTCCGCACGGTCCAAGTTCCCTGCTCCTCGGCCAGTGCCGTGTTCCGTTCCCTCATGAAATTCCTAGGAACGCAAGGATAAAATAAAAAGTTACTATTAACTCCTATTATGCAGCAAAGCCAATAAAGGGTCACCCTTAAAAACGGTACCCTCTCTACTACTACAAAACCACAAAAACACAGTTAGCTATTGCCGTACCAAGCATACCTCAATCTTCTTCAGTGCAATCACACTAGCGTGTACACCTCCCTTTTTTATAATATGAGCCGAAAATATACACCCTGTCATATTCTACACTGTAACCGTGTTCACCAGGAATGAGTTACAGGTCTATTTAAATCAGCCTTTTTTTAAGTTACATCTGTTTAAAAAGAACACTAGTTATACTAAACGTATCAAATTTGTTAAAATTCCCCGTCCCAAACTGCACCACAAAGCCCACCGGATTACTACGGGTGACTAATCTTAGGATTCCCCATGTCTCGGCCGTACACCCTTAAAGAAGGGGTCAATACTTACAACCACCTAGCTGTCCAATTCCTTGTTCGCGTCGGGTTGTGGACCGAATCGAGTATAGTTAACTCTAGGTTTTCCATGTTGGCAGCCATCAGTAGCCAGTGATGGCCTGGATTCACGGGTAGGAACACCCACTTGTACTCCATCAGAGGGATCTGCAAATCAACGGTATTACATTTATGAAACATTTGGAAATACATTTCGAGGTTTCCTCTTGCAAACTTTCTGCCTATGGCTTTTTTTTTCTCACGTACCAAATTAAATTACAAAATTACAAAATGAACGTATAGTTGGTACCGCACCGTAATCATGGGGTGCTGAGTTGCTCTTGTGGTAACCATCATAATTTACTGCAGGGGTTGTGCTTCACTTATTTACCGCATGCTTTTAATTGAAAAATTACTAATCTTCCTTGTCTTTCTTTATCAGTCAAAAGGTTCAATTCTTCTCACATTTCGACTTCTTATCGGCTCTTAACATTGGGTTAGTGATTGTTCCAAATATTTTTTGGTGGGGGGTTCGGGGGGCGAGGGGGGGGGGGGGCGGGGTTCGGTTGGGCCCACGTTCATGGGGGTTGGCCGTAAACCTTTCCTTCTTCTAATCACCTTAGAGAAAACGCTTGTGTAGTTGTTCTTGAGCCACATCTGAGCGGTTTGGCTGGGCATCACGAACACCGTTTTTGGATTGATGGCATTTTCCTCCTGCGCCATATATCCCAGATAGATGTTGATCACCTGCAACAAATCACATTACCTCATTACGCCGTGAAACAGCTTAGTCGTCTTCGAAATTTACTGATACATTATTATTCTACCAATTTCAGTTAACTCAAGTGTTTAATATTTGGCAACGGAAGTCTTTGTCTGCGTATTTGTTAGTAGTTAACATTATCGTTATACCCTTTCCTATTATATAGACTCGTACTTATTTGCATTGACAATTGTTTTCAGTCTCTCTCAGTTTGAGATATTAATGGCATATTCTGATACTGGCTTTTGAACCATAGAATACTGAACGATCTTTGCGCATCCAGAAAAAGTAGCCCATTATTCATACTTACGTTGTCACATAACCAGTCGCCATCATTCAGGTTGCACAGGTCATTGTTGTATATGGTGTTGTTCCCTATACTGTACTTCCTCAGGTCTTTTCGTTTCATGGTTGGTCTTTCAATAGCGTTTTTCTGTGTGTTTGGCAGGTGGGGTAGTGGGTATAATGTGGGGATAGCCTCGATCAAGTGCATTCTATTAATGAAAGCGTAAGTTGTCACAAGCGCCATGATGTTGCATAGTTCCCATTGTCTTCCACGCTCATACTCTCCAAGCTCTTCCCTCATAAAATGCTTAATGCTTGCCCTTGCATGGTTCAGTATATCTGTGTGATCATTTTCTCTTCTGGTAAGGTCCCTCTCCAGCGATACAATGGGGTCAGTATCGTATGATCGTGGGTTGGTACTCGCAGCCGGTGGGGCCTCCACTGTTTTGACCGTGTGTAATAAGTTCCTCAATTGCGCTGGTCCATGGCGACTAAGGAAGGCATACACCGTTGAATCTTTATATCCCCCCGCATCCTCCTCCTCTTCCTCCTCTTCATTCCTCCGCCCTATTCCTCTTTTGGGAGTATTCTCTTCTGCTTCTGATCTTTTAGTCGGTGCCGTTCGTCTACGTTTTTTTTCCGGAGTTGGCCACTCTTCTGGCGCCTTCCTCTTCTTTCTGGTCACTCGCAGGCGTGGGCACTCCTCCTCGCTACTTGTGGTTTCCAGCAATTTTTTTCTTCTCCGTCTGCGCTCTGCTAGGCTCCCCTTTGGGACCCTCTTCCGGCCCTTCTTCCCCACTACCTTATCTGAACTGACATTCCTTGCCTTCCCCTCTGCCTGCGACTTTTCGTCCGACTTCCCTATATCCTCCACATCAGTGGTCTTAGGCTTTGGCGTACTGTGCTTAGGCGAACTTTTCTCCTTCTTAACACTCGCTGTCTTCGGACTTTTGCCTTTCCCCAGGTCCCTTTTGGCCCCGGTTTTGTTGTTAACCTTGCTCTTTGAATGTGTTCCCTTCTTCTTTGCTACCTTTCTCAAGGGTGGGCGCTCAAATAGGGTGCGTGCGAATGTCACTCCGCCCTCGCGAAAAACACGGTTGCCATCGCAATCTTTGATCACAACTCGGCCATGTTCTCTTGTTTTGAATGTTATCTCCTTCTCACTATCGGCACTTTTCTGTATGTTGCGCGGATTAAAAGTTACCTCTTTCTCACTATCTCCACTGCTGTTACTTGCGACTTGTGTTTTAATTCTATGGCCCTGCGTGCCCGGGAGTGTGTCGTCTAGATGAGTTGAAATTTCTGATAGATTCTCGATCTTGCTGTTTAACCCATGCGCTTCCTTTCTGAAATTGTCCCGTAGGGGCAAAGTATCGTCGCTCTGTGTGGTCTCCTTCCCATTATCGTCACCGTTGTCCGTTTTCCTTAGATTGAAAAAGACCTCCCTCTCACTTTCTTCACTAGTACTACTTGGTTGGACATGTTCGTGGGACTTTTTAGGCCTACCCCTGTTGAACATGGGGCCCTCATTTCGGAAATTGTCTCCTAGAGGCAATGTATCATCAGTCTGGGTCGTCCCTTTCCCACTATAATCATCTTTGTTAACTTTCCGGGGATTAAAAGTCACCTCGTTCTCACTGTCTTCACTGGTACATCTACTTTCTTCATGAGTTTTCTGCATATTTTTCTCTCCCGGGTTTGTTTCGTCCTTCTTCAAAAGCTCTTTCTCTCGGTTGTATTTCTCCCTTAAAGGCATGGTGTCTTTGTTCGG
Source organism: Lepidonotus clava (assembly GCA_936440205.1). Classification (NCBI taxonomy): domain Eukaryota; kingdom Metazoa; phylum Annelida; class Polychaeta; order Phyllodocida; family Polynoidae; genus Lepidonotus; species Lepidonotus clava. The sequence continues at coordinate 33,459,570 of OW387144.1, read as the reverse complement.
ATCGTTTTCCTCGCTTGAGGTAGGCTCGTCGCATGAATCAGCACCACAGTCCTGCATTAGGGGAAATCTCTTTCTTGTCGATCTGTCCTCCTCTTTCTCGTTCACCCCCTTTTTATTCGCCGTATTGTTTGCTTCAATGTTGACTTCCTTTACTTTGGCTTCCCTAGGCTTGTCCTGCTTACCCCAGTCCCCTGATCGACCCACCTTCCCTTCTTCTGATATTTCATTTTGGTTTTGTGTACTTTTTGATTCGTCCACCGGCGCTGCGTCTTTCTTGTCTTCACTGCACGCCCTTGTCTGTGCCAACCCTTTGGGCTCCGCTCTGAACGTTGTTTTTTGTTTGTCCTCGGAAGTAATGCTACACGCATCCGCCCCCTCCCTCCGGGAATCTCTTTGTTCCTCTCCCTCATCCATCATTATACTTTCAGCGTATTCCTCCTCGTCTTCGTTTTCGTCTAACTCAGTGTATGAAGGTGGAACTTGGATTTGGTCCTGGTCTGTTGTAATGTCTTCATACGTCACAGCAGCCTCTACACTGGGCCCCTCCCTAAAAGCTGTCACTGGAACTTTCTTGTCCCTCACATCAGGATTGGACGGGGTATCGTACTCGTCATCCGTGTCTTCCACGTACACGCGCTTTCGCTTTTTCCTACTCTTTGTAGCCGGTGCTTTTTCCTCTGCTGCCGATGTTTTCTTTTCTTCAACATCACCCTCACCTGTATGAGATTTGTCGTCCGTTTCGGTGGGTGCATTAGCAGCTGATGACTCTTCTCCTTCACCACCCGTTCTCCTCCCGTCACCTACAACAACTGTTACCAATTTGCCAGCCAACCATGCCTTCCAGTACCTCTTCATGTTCGCCATGTGGTAACGGTATTCGGCATTGTCCGCCACTGAGAATAGGTTGCCTATCTTGGTCAGGGTTCCCATTGACTCATTGAACCTCAAAGGAGCAGTTCCGGGTACATTCTTTGGGTTCTCCGGGACTATTCCTTCAATGACACTTGAGTGTCGCATGTCGTGGTCTTGCCTCCAGCGTGGGGCTACCCAATTGCAGTTCAGGCCCCAATCTTTGTGCTCCATTACGAAAAAACCATGGCGACAAATCATAAGTTTGTCTTGTTGGAATGTGCATGAGCATGTGTGCTCTTCCTCATTCATCGTCACCACATACTCGATGCGGTTGACCGTCACCAGGAATTGGCCAGTTGGTAGCTCCTTCATCCTGAATTTCAGGTCCTTGTCTTTCAGTTTTGCCTTCTCACCCAACATCTTTCGTGCAGCTACCTTGGTGTACACTCTATACAGCTTGTTCGCAGTGGGTGACTTGTCAGTTTGGTTATAGGTGTATTTCATGCCACGGATTATCTCCTCTGCCCCTTCCCTCATTTCCTTTGTGTGCGTGTACTTGTACATCAGCAAGACACAATTGTACAGGGTAGCATTGGGTGGAACATGGAGCTTTATGGCACGGTGGAAGCTCTCCAGGTGGTTTGTGGTTCTTGTATCCATAGTCGGGAGGCCTTTTCGACTGTACTGGGCCCAAACGTGTTCACACTTGAGCCAATTTCGATCAAAGTAGCCGAGGAAGTCGGCGATACCCGGTTGTTCATACAAAGTTTCCACCGCCTCATCAAAATCATCCCTCGTGTGTGCGTCCACTACCTCATCAATCAGGTCCTCTAGCTCTGCTTTGTACCTCTTGTTCAGCCGCAGGGTGGACAACTGTGTAAAGAGGGCCTTTTTTACATGGAATAGGCACAGGTGCACGGGGATCCCTGGGAGAACTGCTTCAATAGCCTTAGTTTCAGCAGTGCACTTATCCACTATCATGACCTTTGTTCTTTTCAACTCGTCCCTGTTTGTTTCGACAAAGTGCTCTAGGAAGCGGATCATCATATCCTTTGTTTCATGGGCCATTAGTGCATGTGCCACCACCTGACCTCTGTTGAAGTTGTCGATTACCATTAAAGTTGTCAACTTCATCTCCTTGTTGTTCACATTATGAGTGGTGTCCATTATCATAACTTCCGGGAATTTTGCCAAGTTTCGCTTCATGGTACCAGATTGGAAGTATATCATGTCTACATCCTTTTCTGGATCCTCCCACATTGTACCCTCATTACCCGGTTCCATTGCCAGGATCTGGTCGAAACCCTCAATGAATCCGTACTGCTGGGAATCTTTCACCACACGGATGTTTTTGATATCTTGACTTAGAACCCGCTTTCCTGACATCCGTGAGATGTACTCTGCCACCTGGGATGCCGTCACATTGCAGGCCAGTAAGTTCCTGGCCTGGTTCAAGAAATCGTCTTGCATTCTCCGATTCTGGAATAATGTAAAAAACATATTAGCCACCACAGCCTTGTCCCTATCCTGCAAACTTGTTATATCCAAACAAAAAGTTATTAAAAATAATTAAGATGCATTGTCACCATTTAACACCTGCTAAACTATTATCTGTGTGGAATCATCAACGCCCATTAGCTAACACAACATTCAATAAGAAGCACTCCAACGCTGTACCTTACACGTTTCACCCTACTAAGCTACATATATCCGTCTGACAATATCACACTTCATTTCTAATTTTAATTAGCCCTAAAATTCGAGTTAATGAAACGGCCGAGCTATCTCATGACCTCATCCTTGGACCCTTATTCTGGCCATCAGACAGAAAGGGCTACATTATTTTTAAAGAATGGGAAATCTGATGAAGTCCGAATCCTCCAAACTATTCTATTTTTTCTTACTCCCTAATGCCTCTGTAGCCCTTTGCGTCTTCAGGCGTCATTTTCAGGTATATGTTACATAATGAGCCAAATCTGTAACATATCGGTTCAAAACACCGACTGGCGTAGGTTACTTTTTGTATTATACTTGTAACCCATCCCTGTAACACTCAGTCCATCGATTAATGTGTTAAGCCACACTTTCTTCTGGTTAATCTTTATCTCACTCCCAAATTAAATCCCTACTCTTGCTAAGCGGTGGTATCGGCATCCTTTGCGCTTTTCACAACATTGTTTCACAATTAACGCTCCATTCAGCGTCTAATAGTACAAAATTTGCACTGGAAGACACTCGAAATATTGAAACATAATTGTCGATGCGTTGTGAGACACTTTTAGTTCCGGATTTGGAATTTTAAAACGTTAAGAATTTTTGTCTTATAATAATAAAAAGACTTCTCTGGATAACGGGTTATAATGGCTTAAGTACTCATGCTTCATTGCTTTTTTTTGGTACAACGCTAATCGTATTAGAGTGAACGCAAAAAGAAGTCAGTTGTAATTTTCCAATAAGGTTAGTCTCTTTGACAAAACAAGGCTCACAAGCCATAAAGTTGCTGTGCAAACCTCTTTCAGTTTAACCCCCCCCCCCCCCCCCCCCACACACACACACACAACAAGGACCATGACCATAAATGCCCAAAACATAAACAATGCCCGCTACATTTTCAGCCCGCGCCCGCGCCCGCGCCCGCAATGTACATGCGGGACCCCGCGCCCACAATGTACGGGCGGGAGTCCGTTTAATCTGTTAAATCTTAAGTGCCCCAGTTGCCCGGTCTCATATTTTATATTTCATTAGCGTAAGTCCCCTGAAAAGAAGTTCGGAGATGTAACTTGGCATATTACAGTATATTAGATACAATTTAGAAAACACTAGGTTTATTTGATTTGAAATATTTGACTGTTTTTCCAGGAAATCCCGTGTTTAAGGCACACATACTGGGATAGTGAATGAGGCCATATCATTATAACAGGAAAAACATTCTTTCCCTTGGTAGCTTCAACCATATCAAAGGTAGAAGTCCTCAAAAAGTCGGCCACGGACCACTCTACAACCCTCACGGCCTCTCATCTAAGAACGAAGTCCTGTCAGTAGCCCCGTCAGCTCAACACCCTTACCGGTCTCTCATCAAAGCAAGAAGTCCTCTCAGACACCCCCTCTCCCCTTCACACCCCTCTGGTCCCACATCAAAGTCAGAAGTCCTCTTAGGCGCCCCCTGTCCACACCTCTCACATTGCTGGGCTCGCGCTAGCCGCTCGCCACCCTCGCATTTGAGAGTCCAAACCCAGTGTGGCTAGCAAAAATGGCCCTAAGATTCACCACAGTGCGAGTGCCATATCCAAAACAGTATTTATAAATGCCCAAAACGTAAACAAAACTCACCGTTTGTAATTCGATATTCAAAAATTTTCTTAAAATTCTCTAATGTAATTTACACATGCTCATAATATTTTTGACCTTATTTCATCAGCTCATCATTCGCAAAACTTTGGTAGGAAACGGCAGGGACATTCCTAGGCATTTAAGGGGAGCCGAAACAAATATTTTCTTAGAATTTGACAATCTTTTGTGAACTCATACAGCAACAATTTAAACAAATTTTATGAGTCTAACTTTGGCTAGTGGCAGAGTAGAAACAATGGAAATTAACTACTGCATCACGTGTATTCCAGAAAACTTGTCATTTCTGTTTGTAGACAGCAATATTGGAAAACCATAGAACTATACGGAGTCTGCACGCATACAGTTCTATGGAAAAACTAACCAATTTTGGTGGGTCAGCAAAATAGAACAGGGACAAGTTTAAATGCATTTCAATTAAGTTTAAACCTTTTTTCCATGGTCCATATTTCACTATGGACCTATGTTATGGTCATAGAATGTACTTCAATAGATGCTGTGCACATGACGTCATGTTAATAGATTTGGCAAAATTTTGACCTCGCATTCCTTTTGGCTCCCTTTAAGTGTCGGCATTACACCATTGTAATTGAAAATTAAAAATACTGTATCAGGGTTACCGTGAAATGGAAACACCGCCCCCCCTAATTATCTGCTTATATTTCCCTAAAAATAATTGCTTCTCATTTTATATCTCAAAGTATATCAGGAGGTAGCCATGAAAAAAATCACATGGAACACGTGCTCTTGTTACCTGGGTGCTTATATGCCAGCAATATTGTAAAACATTAACCAGGCACGGTTACAATTGGATTAGTTTTATTAGAAAGTCAAAACTGCACCTCCGTTTTCAAAACAGGTTTCTTACGAATTACTTAACAGAAATGCACAATAATTTCGGTTCTCGCAGCGAAGATTTACGGGGAGGGACACGTCTCCCAGAATCGTCATTTAGGTTATAGTCGTTGTTTCATGAAACTTACAATACAAGGTTCACGAAATAACCCAAACCGTAATGTTATTAGTAATTAAACGCCAGTCGTGCCTTCAGTAAAAAGATCGGAGACAAGCTTCCCCCTGTCCAATATATTTCTCAGGAATTAATTCCCTCGTCACACATATATGCAAGTTAAAAAAAATGAATAAAAAAAATGGCATAATTTCTTCAGTCTCAAGGTGTGTTCAGTTTTTTCAAAACAATGGAGACAAATGTGCTCCGTCCTTCGATTTTAATAAGTTGTTCCACCTTTTCACTGTCTAGCGCCACTGTGGGAAAATATGCCACTCCACTCAGGGCTCGACAAATCCCTCAAGGAAGTGATTGCCCGTCGGGCAACCTAAGGCTATGATTTAGTTGTCCAGTGGTGAACCTAGTTGCCCAGAAAAGTTCAAAATATTCTGAATAACAGAATAAAATTTCCTAGCCCGTTTGGTGCCCAGATTGATTAAGAAATTATAAAGAAAAGTGGTCAACATGGCTCCATCCTGCCTGACTCCAAAATTATCAAAAAAAGTCTAGAAAATGATTTGGTTGTCCGCCGGGCAACTAGCTCCTTGCTCCGGGTTGCCCAGCACCCTTTTATGGTTGTCCCGGGCGTCCGGGCAACCACTTTGTCGAGCCCTGCCAATTCTAACCCAACCATAAAACAGGAACGCAAGGTAGTGTGAAATATTATGGTTCGCTATGATCAATAAGGCAGACAGATCATCATAAACACCAACAATTGTAGGGCTCTTTGGTCTTGTGATCCAAATGCAACCCTTGCAAGTGGGTAAGTTACGCAAGACCCACTGCATTCCTAAAAACATCTCCCATTCTTGTCACTATTGGGCCAATAGTATGATAGTGGGGCAATATTACTAAATTATAGAACTCTTTCTCACAGGAGTAATTAAATTATTTGCACGCGGCAATTTAGAGTACTTATCAGTTTGCAAATATTGATTTGAGTCTATTAAGTGAGAGTTCTCTCTCTCTGACTTTTTCACCACGTAGCCTATGTCAGGTTATGTAATCGGGCCTTCAAGGCTTACTCAGTTTTGATTTATGTTTTGCAAGTATTGATTTTTCAAATCCGATATCAATTCATGCGATATTAAATCATATGTTTCTTCACTATTTTGAAGCGAAGAAGGGGTTCGATTCTTCATTTTCCATCCTAAGTAATCAAAATAGCTGCATTCCATGCAGGTAATTCACAATAATTATTACTGACTTCAATGTTACAAAATAATTACGTTTTATTCTCAAACTATGCCGTTTCTGCTACTTTCAAATTAGCTTGCCTAACTGTCTTCCGTTTATACATGTCGCATTTTTCATGGTGTCCAGTTATTTGTACTGGCACCTGTAGTGTACCCGTTTGAATTTCTTAATGTTAATTTCACCGGATATCAAACCCAATCCCATGTGACAATATGCTTTCGTTGTTTAAAACAATGTAACTGGCCACATCGTCACTACCTCTTTTTTTTATACAGATTATTCACTTCACCATTTGTACCTTAGTTGATTAATTCTGATTTCAACTCCTAGCTCACCTCTTATACCCGACATGCATGATCATAAACCCATTTTTGAGCATTTAATTACTCACAGATTACCACTTATTTACCCTATACTGCACACCCATCAATACCCTTCTTTCTAACCTACGTGTCTTAGTAGCCAGGTGTACTCAATTATAACTTGGTTTACATGATAATGATTTGTGCATAATTTTTTTTGGTTGCTTTTTATTTATTACTAAAAATCAGAGGTACCTCTGTTTATCAGTTCATTATAAACCTGACAAATGAGATCTGTCAAATTCTATATCTAATTAATACCTCATTAATTTAGAAATTATTTCAAACACAAATTAACAAACAAAGGTTCACCAATGTCATATTACGTATTGTTCTTTGTTTAAGGTATGGGATGGCCTGTGTGAAATGGGGTGTGTCCCAGGATTTCATTGAAATACGGGCCAATCACCGGCCCAAATTAGGCACAGGCCGCTCCCTTCAAAAATTGATCCGAAGACCTTGGTTATATAGTGACTGTATCGGGCGGATCATTGGGTTCCCTATATCTGAGCTGCGAATCAAAACGGTGTGTAACAGACCAAACTCATCTCGTTTCTTCTCACTTGCATTTTTTGTGACCTATTTTCGCACCGCTTATATTTGAGGTGTCGAAAGATACAAATTAACTCGTTATGATACTTTGGTTAGTATTCTGTTGCAGAACGACAAAACCCAGAAATTATAATCTACTTACGTTGGTTGAAATGATTTATAGAGCCCCCTTCCGGCGGATATATTAACTGCAGTTAAACTTAGTTCACTTGCACCCACTCCCCCCTGGCGGAAGAAACACACACCACTTCCGGAATTTAAACTGTCATCAGAAAGTTTTAAGACTGAACTAGTTCACCCCACAGCTCTGAAATTTAACTACAATAACGACTCACTATCTGTTTTTGAAAACTTATAAAATAATGTCACCCTTTCTCCAAGAACAAAGAACAAAGAGATGATAAATTCATGCTATTTTAACATTTCAAAAGTGTATTTACAAATAACCTAGGTGAGACAATATAACACCTTGTGTGCGAATATGAAGCTAATCCTACTACGGGTTTGGAAGAGGGGAGGGGGTGGTCAAGGTGAGATAATATAACGCCTACTGAGCGAATATGTGGGCTGGGCCTATTGAATAGGTGGGTGAAGGGTTGGGGCGCCAAAGGTGAGACAATAATTATATATACACAACATAAGCGCATGTGAAGTCTAGGCCTAGCTAAGGGTTCGGGAGAGGGGAGGGGGAAGCCAAGGCAAGACAATGCAAGACTTCCTGAGTGAATATGTTTAAAAAATACAGTGTAAAATTGATTTCAAATCTCCAAAATAGTTACTGTTTATCAAATGATCATTTAATTCATAAAGTGGGATATATAAACTTTATTTCATGTATTACATAATAAGTATTATTGTTACTATAATGGGTTTGAATATATAGGTAACAAAAAAGAAAACTCAATCTCAGTCCAAGCCTTGATGACACTCAAGGGGTCTCATGCCTTCACTTAGGCGACCACCTCACCTAAAGACCACTTTGGCTCAGACCCTTGGGTGGTCGCATTAGAGGGTTTCTACTGTAGTAAAAAGCTGGCAAAATAAATTACGGCAGCTAAAAATAAGAAGTGTGTAAGACCCTTTACTGGAAAAGAAGACCTTCTTTTATCGGCCTTTTACTGATACAGTTCAATCAAGATATTTCTTGTGCACCCGGTTGGGGTGCCCAAAAACGATGCATGAATATTAATTAAATAATAGTCTTGATTCCCATTTCTTGGTGCTTGCATCCTTCCTAGATTGTTGGCCACAAATCCTCTTTTTTTTCACAGCCTTGTTCTTTTCCCAGTTGTCTTAATTCCAAATCATCATCTCATTACAGTACAAATGTATTAGAATCCTAAAGGGCAACAGGACGTCTTATTTTCCAAGATCTGTACTTTGTTATTAGAATGATAAATGGTTGAAAAATTTCATGCATCTTTTCTTGACAAACCCACGGTTCGTGAGTTACAAAAATATCACCAAGAATATGCGAGCAAGTTTTTCTGTCCCTGTTCTTGACAAAAGTACAATGTACTTTCAAAACACACCTGTCGCAATGTCGTGTCTTTCCTTATTTTCTGATGTTTATTCGATACACTCAGAAGTCACCTATCAAGGAAAGCCCTATTTGGAATTTATTCGTTTACCTCTCTCGGAGAATCATCTTCATCTAGGGTTATTTGTAAGAATAGGTATATAAGGCCCAACGTTGTTATTGTATTAGGTATTGTTGTAGGTATGTTTGTCGGGTATTAAAGATACTCAGATATTCAAAGATAAAGATAAAGATAAAGATATTCAAATACTCACCTCTGGGTAGAGTTCAAAACGCTGACGGTTGACCTTGTGGTTGTGGTTCGGGTTGAACTGGTTAATACGGAGGAATCCGCCCCTTCTGGAAGAACCTATCACCGCCACGCAGGGACACTCGATCTTCATGGAGCTGAAAGGAAATTTATATAATCATGTTAAGCAATATGTTACAAGCATTCTGGAAAGCCTCTGTTATTATTGCTCAGTACAGGGTGCCCACGCGTTGTCAGAAACGTAAATATGACCGAAATAAGACATGTATAATACCTTGTCGGGTTCAAAAATAAGACCTTTTCACCACATTTTAAGGGACTTTCTTTTCATGTTTTCAAATATTTAACATGAGGTAAAGATGACAAGGACCGGTTGAAAATTCAATCTTGTCAAAAATTCAGACTATAAAATAATCCCTTAATAAGACCTCTAGAAATATTATCTTCAATTAATATATACCACTTCAATCATTAGCCTATGTAATCACCTTTGTTGATTTCGCACGCCGTTCCCTGTCGTTCGGGTTGTGCCGGCGTGTTTGCATGCGAGCGTCCCACTGGCATAGACAAAATGTTCTGGGAACCGCATGTGGCTTGGGTCCATCGTGGCGTTTAGATGATCCACTCTTTTCATGTTGCCTGAAAGTAAACCGGTATTGTTTGTTAACCATTAAAGCCATGCACTTATTACACACTGATCTAATTCACCAAAATCAATAATTATCTACTGCTCATATTAGAGAGCGTCCTGTGCAATTAGTTTACAGTCAGCACCCATCCAAATCACGTTTACACACGGTGCATAACTCAGTCTCCATACGCTGCAGGGGCGGATTTGAATAAGTTCATATCCTTCATATCCGAAAATCAAAGAATTATTTATATACCTATTCGGCATTTAAACAGAAGCGCGCAATACAAATGTGAAAGTTCGTGACGAGTCCCTGTGATGCCACCTTTCCAATCACTATATATCCTTAGGGTCGCCAGTATGTTCTGTCAGGGCACAACCAAAACGTACTGAAACGTCCCCTGAAAATGTCCTTGAAAACGCCACCCCTTTTTGTCCCAGGGTAACAGCAGCGTTTTAATGTGTACTCACTTTTTGGAATCATGGACGTCAGATGTGTTCTATAGTTTAATGAGAAGAATTTTCTCCTTTATTTTCAATATAAATCCTGATTCCTATAACACATTATAACTCATTGGCCAAGCTGCTGAGTGCAACAAAACGTTATGAAACTTCCTATTACCAAATCCTACCCAGAGATTGTAGCCAGTTTTGGTAGCTTTAAGAACACTGCTATAGGATAAGATCCTACATAATAAATCACTGGAATTGTAATCCAAAATAATCAATCAAATTTCTCGTGGCATGGTAATTTTCTGAATAGAAATAACAACTGTGTTCACTTGCTCATGGTAAAGGTCAAACTTTTGAACAAAGAAGAGCATTCATCAGTTATCAAGCCCATTAATCCAGAGCGGTAAAACTAAAGAACAAACAAGGGCATTCAGTGGGAAAAACCCTATAAAACAGGATTTAAATGACGGGCAATATACCCCCAAGGGATCCATATCCTCAGTGGTAGGGTCACAGAGTACATGTTTCTATTCTACATAAAAGAAAAAAATACCCATAGGTAAATGTATAAAGATCAGTACATAGGTAATTTTAATCCTTGATCATTTAATTAAAAAGTAAGGTGATATGCGGCTAATGTGTACTCAAAACACATTATTACGTTTTGGCAGGGAGGAAAGATTACAAAGTCCATGCCAAAACGTTCCAAAGTGTATTAGAAATGGTTTGGATAGAAATGTACCATGCCAAGACGTATTAGGACGTTTTGAACTACATCAATTTTTCTAATAGACATTACCTACTATGTTATTTTGGGGGAAATCTTTTATTTTAGAATGCACCTTATGTATTTCCCATCAGGTCCTGACTTTCACTTTACATATCTGAATCATAATAAGTTATGAAAACAGATCATAAATATGACACAGATTTTTATATCAACAAGAAATTACATAATCAGTCTATTCTAGCATAATTTTTTTTATAGATAGATTATGTTAATTGATATTGTATTTTAAAGGTAAACGAATTAGAGGGTCAACATTATATGAACAAAGAAATACAATTGTTTTTCTTTATTTCTGGGCCTCCTGGAGGTTAATGAAATACTAGAAAAATGTGCAAATTGCCGGCGGTCCTGGTCTGAATCATGTTGCAACTGACTGGCGTTTGAGGGGACCTTTTTACTACACGATCTAGTACGTTTTGGGGGACCTGTGACAGAGAACTCTGGCGTTTTTTGGGCCATTTTTACTACACGCTTCAGTACGTCCTGGCTGTGCTAAGGACGGTTACCAGGTGACTCTGCCCGTCGCACACTCGGCCCGTGGATTCGGCCCACAATTTTCGCGGTACCTGGGGCAACACCTCCCGTCAATTTTCACGGGCGAATTACACATGTCAGTAACACCCATGCCTATCATATTTTTGATAGGATTTATTTGCAATTTGACTTTTTTTTTATCCATAAACTAGGAATAGGGACGAGTTAGGGTTAGTGTTGAATCGACGGTCCCAGTCCCCGATGGGCCGAGTACTCTTAACTACCGCCTCTTCCCAAACTTTCATTCATTTCCCTCGGTAGAATCGACCATGTCGAATAGACTTTAACATGAGTTATCGATCACCAAATACTGTAATTTCAAAATCGTCCGCCCTTGCATAAGTTGTGCTTAGCATTTCCAAACCTGTTGAATAACTCGTCCCCCCTTCTATACGTTACGCATCGCTTTTCCACAACCGCTTTTATAACTTGTTCATCCTTTCATACGTTTCATTCGGCACAGGTTACTTTTGTACAGGATCATTACAGGACAGCCCGTTAATGTGAAGACTTTAAAAGGAAGTGGCAACAACTTACTTTTCCGGAACAACACATTTTCGACGACTTGAAATCGCTTGGCCGAGAACAGCAATTCCGCCCAGGAGCGAAAAGTGGCGCCTTGCTTGAACTCGGGGATATCATCCCTCTCCAGAAAAGCCTGCTCCTCCTGTGGTGTTGGAGCCGACTCATCCGCGGCTAGTTCATCCTCCATTGTTAAGAATTTCCCGGAATCAATCCTTGGTGCGCAATCCTACTTTTTATCCCGCCGATATGAATGATTCCTTGTGACTGCCGCAAACGCTTTCGCCCTGGAGGATGGCGCTGAAATGCTAATTAGGACATGGACATGCGCATTGACTCCAATGTGTTATCAGTTGTGTGGCCTACCCACCCCTTTCTTCACCACCCCTTGGGCCCAATCCCACTGGTCAAACCCATCGCATTGTTCACAGGTAGGGGTGGCCGGGTAGGTGGATGACCCGGTTAGTGATAAACCCTCCAATGTCTTATCAGTTCTGTACCCACCCACCCCTTTCTTGACCACCCCTTGGGCCAAAACCCACTTGTCAAACGCATCCCATTGTCCACAGGTAGGGGTGGCCGGGTATGTGGATCCTGTCGACCGAGTTCACCTGTCTCCAGGCCGTTTGTAGGTGGTCGCCCTCCCTAATGGTGAAAGTTGCTTAAGTCCGTAACACACCAATTTATTTTATAATGATAATGCAACCAAAATAAAAAAACACGTCCTTAGTCCTTGAACTCCTCTACAAACACAATTACCAGAATAACAGTCTGTTACCGATTATAAGAATAACAGTCTGTTACCGAATAGGTCCATGTTCGCTGGTCAACCCATACATTTAACAAAGTTCCTAATATTTTTGGTTATGGAATTAAAGTAATTGAAATACCAGTTATTAAATATAATCTACATCATTAAGAGCCGCCTTTTATATAGTGTGCTGGTCACTACTCGTGTTTAGTGACGGTTTGGGTCATCACTTAACCATCTTTTAAACCTTTAATAATCTGGTGATATAAAAGTATGTTTAACAATATAAGGTGTTATATTGCTAAACTCTGATTTATTCAGTGACGTGCAAGATTACTCAACGAATGGGGCGCAGCGGTCCGTGCCTACCTTTCGGGTGGGCAGAGGGGGGTGGTTGGGTGGGTCGTCCGGTTACGTAACATGTGCATGTTCCAGGGGGCGCCTGAGGTCAATGGGTACGTTTTTGGAAGTGGAACTCTTGAATGGGAGATCATCAATTCTATTAATGCGCCTCGCTCATGCTTGCAATTTAAATCTATAAATACTGGTTTCCCCTAACTAAAGAGGGACAATGATTCAAGTGTTTTGTACCTATAATGGTTAACCCCTATGATTCTAACATTAACTTGACCCTATCCTGTCAGCATGACCTTCAATCATGAATCGTCTTAAGAATAAATCGTCCTACATTCAAGACTAATTTTCAGTTGGGTCCTCTATCAATATCAATAGGTATATGCGTTTCTTTATAGAAATGTATAATACCTATCTGTCTGAAATAGTCAATGAAGGCACTGTCGGGAAGAGTGTTTCAGTTGGAGTTTGAGTCAAATTTATATTTTGTTTCGGCATTAGCACTTTTTAGCCCTTTTTGCAGCGTGATTGAGTCGCCATTTCAGCCAGGCCCTTAGCCAGGGTGGTTTCTTTTCGTTCTTACGACGCACACCTCCCCCCACCACACCTCAAAATACCTTAAAACAAATGTCCTCGACTATGCAAGTCCCCGCCTACCTGTTCAGGCCAGATAATTAGACTTCCCCCTACATATATCCCAGAATATTTTAGCGCCACTTCTAACCCAGTATGGCTTAACCTGGGTTCCAAGATTCGGAAGGATATTTATGTAAACTTTAGCAATACTGTTTCATAAGGAACCATCTTTAATTTACAACCCCTCGCGTTGAAGAACATAACCACCTCATGATAAGAACCAATTAGCACTCCCCGTAGCCTTACAACATTAGGAAACATCGAATGATGAAATTGTAAACTTCTAAAATGATGAAATTGGAAATTTCTAAAACCTGATTAATAATCTTATGACCTCTAGCTCAAATAAATATAGTGATTATCTAAGGATGAAAATTATTAAATTTAAAACAAGTTTTTAAGTGCGCATACCGCCAGAAATGTTTTTCTAAACTGTCATACCATTTTCTGTTTATTTGTGATGTAAGATAGTTATATTTGGGTCCCGCCCATGGTGCTAGCTGTAGTACCATACCCCTGACGGGTGGCGTACCTTCTTTTATATAGAATCTAGTATTGTTAAGATAGGGCTCCCCAGGGTATTTAATTACCTCACAAAACCGCACGTGCGCTATAAGGCGAAAGTTACAATGTCAATTTATTTAATATGTGGTTGTAGTACATTACAGTAGTATGAGAAGGTGTTGAGCGCTTAGTGTCACCCATCGCCTTGCTAGTCTGGCCATGTAGTTGCGCCCACAGTGGCCGTGTGTTACGCGAGTCCGGAGGTGCGATATGGGCGACATGGTCCACTACACCAGCCTCTTTGATGTATGCCGCGCTCACACGGCGGGAGTAGTTACAAGCCTGGCGGTTGTAAGAGTGCTCTGAGTGGAATCAGGCCAGTTATCAAGGGGTCTATTCCATCCGAATACTGACCAATATGTCGAGCCTGTCAGAATTGGAAGCCCGTCGTGAATTGTTTGTAAATGGGTTCCACCTGTTTTTCAGTTACTTGCCAATTAACTGCACTGCCGCCCAAACATTATTAATAGTTTGCAAATGTCACTTTATTTTTTTATCGGATCTAGCTCCAATAGGCCTAACCGATTTATCCACTGTAATAAAATAAGTGCATAACCTTCCCAGGCCTTGATACAATTTCATACAATTTCATAACCAGTTACGCCTTTTGGCAAATAGGGGCTAATCAGAATGTGAAGTCTTATATTTATGTTCCTAGAACACCATAAATCGAGAGCTGTACCGTGCACAGACGGGCTCTAACATTCCAAAGTACATTTTTGTATATTTCAGCTTACCTTATTTGGTCTTTTTTGGTAGTTATTGCACAAACTCGGAAGGGCAAGCGACTGGGCATAGGGTTTTATCCTTGTGAAACATGCATTTACTCACAAACCGAATCTATTGACTACTGTTTGCTTATGTTCTGTGATAAGCAAGGAGATGTAACTTAAATCTATTTATTTATGTACTCTGAATGTCATATTATAGTTTATGACTATGAAAATAAACTGTTGATATCCAAGTCGTGGTATTAGTTTTTATTGATCGCTCGATGACTTACTACTGCTTGTTCAGATCTTTTTCTAAATATTTAGACACAATAAAGTATAAAATCTTTTTATTCGTTTGGAACATGGGCCTGTAGTGTTAAACAACCGCGTCAACATTATATAACATATACAAGAGCATAATAGGTTACAATCTAACGGGGGTTCTTATATTAAGTCATGTTAACTGGCGGGGTGCGTGGAGGGGATCGGTGGTGGTGGTGGTTGGTTGTTGTGGCTTGCATGGGTTTCTTTCATTTTAAGTCATTGGCCTGCGAAATGGCCTTAAAGACAATATGTCAAAATTTTAGATTTACCCTCACTCCCCCTCTATGGGTAATTCGGGTATTTTCGCGCACCTAGTGCGTCAAATTCAACCTGTAAAATGATAATACTGCCTATAATCACCCTGTCTTTATAGATGAATTGTGAAATGAAAAAAACAAAGTGCATGCAGCATTATAACTTATTCTAAACAATCATAAGGTGTATGATATGGTTATTGATGTTCAATTTTGGATTTGTTTCGAGGGAGAAAGACTGGCATTGTAAGAACATTATAAAATGGTTTTCTTCAAGGGATCTGCGTCAAATTAGGACCAGTAACAAGTCTAATTTCACGCACCTATTGCAATTTCGCGCACTGTACATTCCCATAGTAAAATTGGACAGAAATGATGATACCCACTGAAAATAATGGCTGAGTCTCAATTTTTCTTATGTTTAATTCTTGTCCATCTGACCCTACTTGAAAAAAGCAAGCAAAATATAAAATACCATGAATATACCAAAATAGACATCAATGACTATGTCTTCCAATTGAAACATCTTGATTATTCCTACGCAGTGTGCAATGCATCAGGTTAATTTTGACATTACATCTGAGCATTTATTGTTTTATCCAACTTGCTAGTAATGCAAATTATTCATATATAAAGGAAAATTAAATTTTAGGCCGACTTGGTAGTAATTTCGCGCATTTGGGTCATTAATATAGGCCTTTTGTGCGTGAAATTAGGACAGATGTGCATGAAATTAGGCCTAATATGTTATCAATATTAACCTAAATTTGTTTTATCATCAACTACCTCTCTCTCATTGTAATTTCCCCCCCCCCCCCACAACCCACCCACCCACCCACCCAACCCCCGCCCGCCCCTAATCCAGACCCCCCCTATCACCACCCCCCATCCCATCCCGACAAGCTGGTACCTGGAACAGCGTCCTAAAAATAGACTAAAGGCCGACTTCACGTCAGAGGAAGTTGCGTCTCGTGGTTGCTTGGCCGGGTCACAAGCATTACCTACATTGTCCTTTTAAACTAGTAGGGCTTGCCCAATCGAAATTCTGAGCACGATTTTTTCGCACAGAAGAGGTTTATCTCGTACCGTGGCATCTCAACCCACTCCTATAAGGACCTACACAGAGAACATTCGACTTGTATGGCGCCCCTCAGCCTCAGGACCCAGGTACGTCAATCTTCTCTAACGAAATATAGGTCTACCTCATTTGGAGAGAGTCTCCCATTACTACCGGTTATCAGACAGTCTGTCTCTCTAACGGTTCTCTGACACGCGGACCTCGCGCGTCTACAAATCTGGAAGGCGATGGGAAACAAGATTAGACTTCAGGGGCGGATCCAGAACATTCGAGAAGGAGTGGGGGTAGGGGAGGGGGGGTGGGGGCACAAACATGAATGTACCCCCCCCCCCCCTGGATCCGCCCCTGCTGAGGGGGAGTAGGCCCATGTCCATGGGAATTGGGGAGGGGGGGGCAAGGCCCGGCTGCCCCCCCCCCCCCCTCGCCCGCTCCTCGCATGGTAAACAATATGCGTGCACGGCCCAGACTCACTGAAGGGGGTGTAAATCGGGGGACCAGGTCCAATATTGTGGGTTGAATTTAAATAATGTCCCTGTGCTCTGTTCCCCTGTCCGACCAATCACCTTATGAAAATTGGGCCTTTAGAAGGAGGGGTGCCAAAGTCACGTGTCGCATTGTAAACAGGTCACTCTTGCATATTTTTGTCGCTTATATATACTTGATGGAAAGTGCTTCAATCCCTAATTAATAAGAAAATTTCCCAAAATCACGCTCTCACATTATCTGTCGCTTCCCCGTTTTTGTTTTGCCCAAATATTGACCATTATCAAATCATGATTAGAGCACCCCATTTCTTAGTCATTAGAATTTCTTTTTCCACTTATAATCCGTTTTTAATCATCCTTACAAACTAACATTTTCTTCACTTTTTGATTCCTTAAGCTGTTTTGCAGTTATGAAGTAATATTTAGTCCACCACTTTTCTGGTTCACCTAGCTACATCTTGTTTTATTGTAAGTAACGTTGAAATAACTAAATATGATTTAATATATATGGCTATAGTTTCACCCTTAAGCCAACTACTCTCCTAATTATGTTTAACTTGTAATGCAGGAAAAATTACTTTTTCAGTAATATCAACTTGGAAACGACATGTCTGCAAAGAAGAAAAAAGATAAGCTCATCTCCAACCATGACACCATGCTCCGTATGCGCAAACACAGGGAAAAAAAGAAACGTGAAAAGATGTGTAAGTCAAGACATATCAATTAAGTCAGTATACTGATTTCGTTCAGAAAGGTTGAAACAATTATTTTGGGTATTCTAAAGTACATTTACTTTCCCCTTTAGTCTTACAACGCCTCACAAGTTTTATCCCGTCTTGAAAAAATCATGCCTCTATAATATTTAATTTTGCGTGCATTTTGCCTGTGAAAACATTGTTCTTACATCCTGTTATATATATTTTACTTTATATTCGAGATACTCTCTTTTGAGTCATATGTATTACATTCTATGCCAGTATGTTTCAACTGCAGCTTTTGCATTTAAAATTCAGAAAAAAAGTTTCTGAAATATTAGTTGGTGAACAACATGTGTCATGTCATAACATTTATTCAGTTACAGCTTTGAAGTTTGGGTCATTTTCTTTGTTTATGAAATGAAATCCACACTTATCAGTGGCACTTTTTCTGCATAAAAAAACCTTACGCGCTGGCTAGGTAAAACCTTTTCGGTTTCGTAAGTTAAGTTTGATGGGAAGTTTTAATCATTTATATTGATTATCTTTCTGCAGGCGGGATTGCCTGGGCTAACGCCCATGCAAGCCAAACCCCAGAGGACTGGAACCTGTGGGATGTTATCCCTCCTGATGACGATGAGAGCCACATCCTTTGGGGCAAAGTGTCCCCTGAGGCCGAGGGTGGTGTAGTACCTCATCAGTTCCATGTTGAAATGGTTAACAAGGCTTGTGGCTGGTCCGATGACGAGGGCACAGCAGGTAACAAGGCTCCTATCAGCGGCCTTCCCTTTCCTGATCAGGTCGCCAGAAAAAGCACCAAACGTACCCTTGAAGAACCTGTTAAAATAAACAGTGTGCCGACTTCAGTTGTATCACAGGCAGTTGTAGTCGGGGAGCATTGCGCAGCGTTATCCTCACCTGAAGAAGAGAGCTCTACTTCTTACCCTCTTGACAAACAGGTCAAGAAACAGAGTAACTCCCATATTCCTGTTTACAGCCCTGCAGGGGCAAAACGGGATGAGCTGCAGAGTCCCCCTATCCCCACTGACAAACAGGGTGACCTGGAGAAGGACAGCCATAAAGGGGACAAACGGTACGAGCTGCCATGTCCCCCTATCCCCATTGATAAAGCGGTGGACATAGACAAGATCGGCCATACAGGCGACAAACAGGATCCAGAGCAGCCCCCCTTAAATCACACTCTTTTAACCACCGTATCCATGGCCGGTGGTGGTTGGGAAAATATGGAGGGTATGGACACTGCTTTAAGTAAAAAAAACTCGACGACATACGTGGACCTTGTTATGGCACCCCCTGCAACTGACTTTGTTGGTACATTCTGCGGTATTCCAGCCGATCCCCCCTCAGGTACTCATAATTCTGCCTCATTGCATGCTAGCCAATTAAACAAATGCCAACAATCATATATTGTTTTATCCAACACGGGTGTCCATACCAGCCGGCCCCCAGCTTTAGCAACGCAACCAAAATCCAAGTCACCCCCAAAAAAGAAAAGGCTTGTTAACCACGCTCGTTCGGACGACTTGAAACTTAACAAGTCTGATATGTCACATAACAAACAACTGGTTGTTCCACCTCCTTCTGCAGAGAAGGTGAACCCAGGACCGCCAACAGCTGATACTTGTTTGGGTCGTGCCGATATATCGACGTGTAAGGATACGGCCAAAGAGTCATCAAACCCAACTAAGACCACCAATGCTAAAGACCCTGTCGATGCTAAATTAGAAGTGAATAATGTGTCGCTGGACACCAAATCAGGGTACCCATTTGCCCCAGTTTATGACGCTGAGTGTTTTGAATCGTTGACTAGTGGCTTTTCGCATTTGACCATATCTAGTGGACAATCAATCCAATCCACAGACCTGGGAGATGCCCCTTTCAGAATATTGCAATTCCTCCCTAACAAGGAACCATGTGATGTATTTCATGCTACACATGAAGACGTTCAACGAGAGGGGAAGACACTTCTCATCAATAGGCCGCACTTCGACCCCAGTGACCACCAAGAGTTAGCCCCGCAGCAAATATCACATCTGGCTATTGATAAAAGTCCGTCCAGTTCTAAATTTTGCCCCCTCTCGAGCAGGGATAGAAAATGTGCATCCGGCAAATACCCTGCTGGAGGCAAGGTCGCCTCATCTCCTACTAAATTTCCTGTGAAGGGGCCAGTATGTTCAAAGGGTCTTCTCAATCAGACTGATGAAAGAAATTCTGAGGAGAGGATGCATGGGGAAGGAACACTAATCATAGACGCTAGCATAGATAATTCTGTTGAAACGCTCCCTTATTATTATGGACCTGACCATGGCTTATCTCCTACCCCTCATGCTGCCACCAAAGATGGTCCTCTTTTGGGGCAAAATCTTGTTCAAGAGTTGGCCAATACCTCTGAGGAGGGACCAGCAGTCACTGGATTGTCAAGAGGAGACATTCGTGACATTTCCAATTCCCCTCCGGTGTCCATTTCCCAAGAGAATAGTCTAGTTGGAGACTTATCATATCACTCCTATTCCCCTGAGGAGGGACCTGACACAAATGACGAAGACGTGGACCTCGCGCTTCATGACTCATCCTCAACAGATGCTTTGGAGAGTCTCCCAGATTTGGACATGGATTCAGATACAGACATGGATGCCCCACAACCCTCCTTCAACAACGGGTCCTGTGACTCTAATAATTTGACATGGTGCCATAGGCTAGGTCTCGATCCAGTGTCCTCTCCCCATTTAGTGCGCCCAAAACCTGCCGCCCAAATGGATCCCCCAGGGCAGCCTCCTGTAACAGATCAATCAAGTGACAGGTCACAAGCGGTAAAACATCGTTCTGCAGCTTTCAACACTCCTTCACCTTCAATGTTGGTAACCCAGACCTCACTCCCACTACCTCATGACTCAACTTCAACAACTATCTCTCCACTGGCCAAGGGAATAACGGCTGTGTCGCTGGAAGAGAGCTTGGACACTGAATCTGAGCAGCTTTTCCCAGGTTTGTATCCTGAATAATATTATCTCCTTTTCAAACAGTCGCGTGGCATGGCTCAGCCCACTTAGCATTGACTTTCAGAAGTGTCCATTGGCAAAAGTAACGGGCCCAATATAGTGTTTAATTTATGTCATAATAAAATATTGTGGAGAACATCGAACTCAACGACGGCATGTTCTAGACTTTGAAATTTATTATTGACATTCATAGTTGGTCAATTTACATATTTCGGATAGTTCCATCATTCATCGTTTGTGTTATTAGTCAATTTTTTTTATGTAACGCTCCCTTATGAATCCTGGTTACTAAGACACGTGTTGCTACATCTTGTACTTCAGAAGACCGGGACAGCCCATCCAGCGTCGATTCTTTTGTGTCCGCTCAATCGAACTGCTCTCATCAATATGTAGGTAAGTTTGTCGTTTGACCTAGCCTCTTTGATCTATATATTGATTTAGGGTGCAATATTTTCCGGTTAAATATTTTGATGGTCAGCCGAACAGACCGAATTATACTCATTCCCAGCTTTTGCCTCGAAAGTTTAATTTGTATCAGCATCAGAGAGTCTTCTGTTATGTTTTTAGTACAATTGGTGTCAATTCAAGCTAATCTGAACTTGAATTCTTCTTTATGACATGTTGTGTCGTGCGACCCCAGTGGAAGGCGAGGCAAACATTCCAAGGATCCGGAGTCCACTGAAACTCTGTAGGCCGCCGCTTCATCCAGGTAAGAACAGTCAGCGTAAATTTTCATAGTATTTCTTTAAAAAAGATTTTTTATGTAAAACAAACGTAAATATACAGTTTGGTGTATTCAAAATTACTTTATTTTCTCTTATTAATTTACTCATCAAATGCGAAAAGTTTACCTTCTAACGCTTTAACGATTAAATGTCTGATTTTAAATTCTCAAATGTTTGTAATGGCCCCAAGCGCGGCCATAACCAGATAACATTTCAACGGCTGGCCTTTTTCAGATGCTGTGGCCCGGGTCAGGACGTGGCTATCCGATCCAAAAACAGAGTGAAAATGATGGAGTCAACAATTCCGCCGACTTGTTATTTGTAAGACCCTATCTGACCCCAAATTATTTAGTTTCTCTTCCAAGTATGTTGTAACAGAGGGTTGTAACTGCAGGGGTTACGGATGTGGATAAGGGCTATTTCAATTTGTTGTTTCCATGTCATTGGTTTCTGAACGATGGATGTCGGTGGTACAGGCTCACCGAATACAACGGCTATTTCATGTACCATACTTTTTTTATGGAACTTTTTGTGAAACCGGTACTGCACGGTTCATCAGTACTTATAATAAGTCATTTTATACGTGTCTTCGACAGAACTTGTGCCAATTCTGATGAGTTGAGTGCTCTGTGATGGTCAGGCAGTTAATTTATTCATTTGTACAGTATATTTACAGTGTAGTTTCGAAGGATATATTCTTTTAACAAGCCCTAAAAATACAATTATGATCGCCATTTGTTTATTTCTTAAATCACATTTAGGCCTTTTTATTTTTTATGCTGACGAGTTGGGAACGGTTTTTCTCCCCTTTATTACGAGGGTACGCCTCATAAAGCCGTATGCTTGTACCCTTTAAGTAGGGTCGAAGTAGTAAGTAGTAATTAGTTAGTTGTGTTTCCATCGAGGCTAGGAAGGAATAGTTTTAAGTGTTTTAAACAGAAGACTGGTTTAGGCTTATTACCCTTTGTGGCGTTTTTGGTTGGACTAGGACCATCAAAAAACAATAATGTCTGTATGTTTGGCTGAATTGAGATTAAGGGTTCGACATTGATGAGTGATTGCCCTTTCCCCATTCACCTGACTGTATCTTTTGGGTTGGGCGGGGAGAGGATTGAACCCTGTAGTGGTCTTTACAAAAACTCTTAAGTGTAATAAGTTTACTAGAATATTTATGCACCATTCATTTTACAGACAATATTAATCAGTCCATTATTTCCTAAGCCTGGTCGCCGAAAAGGTGATTTATAACTTTTTATAATTAACAGATTTCCAGCGTAGGAGAATTTAGTACTGTTGTTACTTTGTAGAATTCTTTTTTTATTCACAGTGTGTTTGTTGCAGTCAGCCCCTTGGGTATTGCTAAAAAGGGGTACATTGTTTACACACCAGTGAAAAAATCATTATCAGCGACGTACTCTTGTTACTTTGCCATAAAAGTCAGATATAACTTGTATTTAGATATTCAACTGTGAACGTTATGTTCGATCAGGAAAATTTTGATTTTTTCCGCAATGATGACATACTTGACGATTTACTTAGGACGACTGGTGAATAGTAGAAATACTGTTTCGGAGAATTACCTGTATTTTGGGGAGTTCAGTATAATACCTGAAGGGCCAGTCATTTACTGTTTTAAACTTAATATATTGAATTGCCTATTTGTCTTAAACGATTCTGCAATTAATATTTACACTTGTTTATAACTTCGCGGTAGCTGTTTATATCAACATAGCTTAAGCTCATTAAACTTGGTATGGTTGGCCGTGAAGGTCAGAACAAAAATCAGGTTCTTTACGATGTTGCCAAAGTATTGGTATTCATAATAAATCACAATTCTATTACATCCAAGGTTCATTTTCTGTCCGTCTTTTCTTTTTACACCCAATATTCATCTGCAAAAGGATCATATTAAAACAAAAATATATGCGTGCTTATTTTTGAATTAGAAATTAAGAAATATAATATGCTTAACTATAGAGGTCTATGGAGATCTATGGCGAAAATATAACAAGTGATATTCAAATTAACATATAACATTCAAAATCGAGTAGCATAAAGAAATATTAGGAATATGTACCTTAGGGGGCGCATGTGTGCCTGATTCACTGTAATATGAATTACTTTTTCAATTATCAAAAAAAAATCTTATTTTCTTACATTTTGGAATCTTGGCCAACTATCTTCGAGTTATTATGTGGAATTTTTCAATTGAGAGACTGAAATTTTCCCACTAAGGGGCACATGGGTGAAGAGTACGTTATCACTTTAATACAGTTTAGCAGCCATATTTACGTGATGAATTTTACTGAACAGCCCCCCTCCCTCGCCATTGTTTGTATCAGCGGTCCCTGTTCGAAAAAAAAATAGAGGCCATATGGGCCAACAAAATATAACGTCTGCCATTCCATAATGGAAATCATAAATTTATGTCAAGAAAATGAACACTAAACAGTTGGAATAATTTACACAGGACCTCCTTTTGATTCCTTTATTGAACGCTTTCAAAAAATTACAAACATTTCCACAGGATCCTTGAAAACCATCAGATTCTTTTTGTAATTACCAGTTCCCAACACAAACTGGTGGACAACAAGTCTTTCTGGACAACTCTGTTTCTGGATAACAATCACGTTCTTCCCGGGGCCAGCTCGAATTTAAATCTGGGTTATATAAAACACGACAAACAAAACAGTGCGCATGGACTTAAGTAAGGTTAAAAGATATGGTACCGTTTTACAAGCACTGTGCTTAAACTGTATTTTTTGTATTTCTTAAGCAACACTTTATTGTATAAACTATTCTGTATAAGAGGTATAACACGCTGTTATAATTGATAGTTTGGCCATAAATTACGATGTATTATGTACAAATCCTTGAAACACTGCGGCATATATATTATAACCCTCTCCACTAGGGTGGCTAATATATTATCTTTATGACTTGAAGAAGTAATGGATTAAAAAGTGCCAAAGTCTTATTTCGTAAGAACTCTGTTTGATATGAAGTATCTCGCTGGCAAAAGATTACTAAATCGACTATTTTGGCAGTACAACACACATGGCAGGGACAAATATTTAAATCAAACAGGGACATTAATAATCACCCTGTGTCAGAGATACACTGCAAACAGTGATATTAATAAACACCCTCCCTCTGTCAGAGATGCATTGTGCATGCAGTAGGTGCTTAGTAGACCGCTGGATACACAAGGAGTTGCCATTTAGGGTAGATTACGAAGCCAGTTGAAGAGATGTCGTTTCCCTACAATTAAAATTTGTAAATTGGGGTAAGAATTATAGCTACGTTGGTGTTTATTGCAAAACAAAGAAAAATTATAGAAGTACCTAAATTACTTAATGCAAATTATGGTAAGATAATAATCTAACATTGAAGATAGGTAATCATAATATCACAATTAATACCCAGGGACGCCCCCCTCTAAATCCGTCCCTCATACCAATAGATCAAGACGCACAATTATTAAATCGCTTATGTTCTAGTTCTGATACAGCATTTTAGAACCTAAAGAAACAAAAGAGAACTTATATTCGACACAATGCATGATTACAGAATTATTAGTATTATGTTTGTATCCTGACACTTTGTTTCAAAAAGCTTGAAACCAAACGATTTTCTAAGATCGCTAACTATGGCCACATAAAGTTTCTATGTTTCCCTAAGACCACCCTTAAAAAATATTAGTTTCCTGTCCAGCGCCCAAGTGACATTTCGGGCCGACTAGACACTGTTTTTTCCAGATTTCCATTTTTTTTTTGTTATTGCGACAAAAGTCTAGTTAAAACCTTACCAAAAAAAAAAAAAAAAATTATTTCCCTGCCCACCCGTTGGACAGGAAACATTTTTTTTTTTAAGAATATCTTTTTACGGGTGGCCTAAGGTAGCCAATTGCTAGATATATTGTTGCTTACAGGTAGTATAATACTTACCTCTTTTGAGAGGTCCCCGGGTAAGCTTCCTCTTTTGACAAAATCCTCGTGTAGAAATGTCCTCATGTGTTGAGACCCTCTGAGGGGAGACTGGGGAGGGAAAGAGGTAATACAGAACATGATTTTCAATTGATTCATTACAGTCTATATAGTTATGCTATGGCTGCCTGGCTGATGGAAGTGATTTAGTTAAACGGTTTTATTAATTTATGTTTGTAACATGCGGGGAGAGGGGTCGTGGCAACTAACTTCTTGGTGGGATACTATTAATATCCGTTGACTATACTTTTTTAATGTGCACTGTTAAAAGTTGGGATTGTTGTTAGTGTAGTATTTTTACAAAATGATCCATGGTTTGGGTAGCGATTTTGAATTTGTATACATTAAAGTCGGTATGGACGCCCTTACATACCTCGAGTGGGTTCCTCCAAGGAAGAACTGGCAGTAACAAACGATTCGTCACTGGAGTGTGTGTCAGAGCCATCCCCTGTAGACATTGGAAAGTGCGTAAATATATGTTAACCGAATCGGAATGAACGATGATATCAGTCAATAGGTTACAGCACCTTAGGTTACAGCACAGGTACGTATAATAGAATTCCTATTTTACAATGAAGACCGGGTATGTAAGGGTTTGGGATGGACGTTGGGTGAGGACGTAGTCTTAGCAAAAGTTTAAAACAAGCACAATTATAGAAGCGAGATCAAGGTTCTCAAGGGACTTCACATTTAATGGTCTGAACATAGAACCTATAGCCAGTCAATTGTGTACAGCAAAATTACACTAATTGATTAATACATTTTAACACAAACTTTACGCACAGATTTTAGTTATGATTTAAATTAAGAACTAATCAAAGAGACAAACCTGCGGGTGTCCAAGGATCAGTAGCTTGCTGTTGGGTGTGCCCCGAATATGAAGAGAGGGGCCGGGAGTTAAGTGGATCCATGAAGGAGGATTGTTGTGCAACAGTTTCTAAAACCGCTTTATAGAACGGCATATAAGGTTCCTCTTGGTCCACACACCCTGGAATAACTTTGTAGGCATTTGAACAATTCGGCTCCTCACTCTCGAGTTGTGACTGCCCTGAGGTAGTGTCCGGTTGTGAGCATCCATTTCTCAAGAGCGACTCAGAATGATTGACTTCGTCAGGTGCCTGTGAATTGGAAGTGCTCCACAGGGGGTCACACAACTTCCCTGAACTGGTTCTGGACCCAGAGTTTACAAGAGGAGGCTCTTCAGATACACAAGGTTCCTCTTGGTCCACGCACCCTGGAATGACTTTGTAGGCATTTGAACTAGTCGGCTCCTCACTCTCGAGTTGGGACTGCCCTGAGGTATTGTCCGGTTGTGAGCAGCCATTTCTGGAGAGCGACTCAGAGTCATTGACTTCGTCCGGTGACTGAGAATTGGAAGTGCTCCACAGGGGGTCACACAACATCCCTGAAAAACCCGAGTTTAGAAGAGGAGGCTCTTCAGAAACAATACCTTCATTTTCAGTTGATATCATATCGTGCCTATCCCCTGCACAAATACGACTGCACAGACACAACCTGGCCTCAGTATGCAGGTCTATTGGATAATCCAGACTAGGATAATCCAGATCCAAAAGGACTTGCACATTCACCAAATTTTTGGCAATACTATCTGTTTCTCCCACTTGCAGCTGCAGGGGAAGGGTATCGGTCCCTGTGAAAATTGGTGAGATTCTGTTGCCATCGCACCCCTCACCCACCAGTCCCCACATGGCAGGCCCCAAATCGAACTCGGACTGCCATTCTCGAGTACACCCAGGCTCTGGGAGGGGTGAGAGCGGGGGTGAGAGTCCGTTGCCATAGTACCAGTCACTGAATGACTGCTGGTGTTCCCCCTTGGGTGACTTACTTGGCTGGACAATTGGGGACCCCCAAACAGAATCAGACGGGTCTTCTACACTAAATCCAGCCTCAGTGAGGGTGCGTCGGTTACCATCCAACCCGACGATTGAGGGTCCAACATCAGAATGAGCCGGGTCATCTACAGTGCACCCAGCCTCTGGGAGGGGTGATAGTCGGTTGCCATCCAACCCTTCACCTAATGACGGGTCAGGAGTCACGTCATCTAGACTTTCATGGCCAATTGAGGGGGCCAAATTAGGATACGACGGGTTCTCTACAATGCACCCAGGCTCAGGGAGGGGTGATAGTCTGTTACAATCCAACCCTTCACCTAATGACGGGTCAGGAGTCCCGTCGTCTTCACTTTGATGGCCAATTGAGGGGGCCAAATTAGAATGAGATGGGTTTTCTACAATGCACCCAGGCTCAGGGAGGGGTGATAGTCTGTTACAATCCAACCCTTCACCTAATGAAGAGAGTACAACACCTTCCTCGTGCTCAATTGAGCCAGTCGACTCTTGGTAAGTTGGCCGGGGAAGCTTGGTGGTTTCTGGCTGACGCAGGGTTAGGGCTGGACCCATCACCTCTTCTTCATTTTCCAAAGCATCGTCTGCATTGACTAATTCAGTTTCCAACCGACCAGAAAGCTGACACAGGGTTGGGGCTGGACCCATCACCTCTTCTTCAGTTTCCACATGATCGCCAGGATTGACTATTTCGGTTTCCAACCGACCAGAAGGCGTAGATTCTTGGGGCTCAAGGGACATTGAAGAACAGGAACTGGGTACTTGAAGGGGCTGGCTGCACGGTCTATCGGTTACATCCTGGTGGCCCTTATCGGCCTTGCTATGTAACTGATCATCTTTTGGGTCAGTTATATGTGTTGAGGGTTGGGGTTGGTTGCCATTCCCAAGAGTAACCACATTTACCGATGGCACTTGGGTCAAATATGGTTTCCAGATGGAAAACTCAACTTGAACCACGTCTTTTGACCCCATTGAACTGGGCCCAGGACATTGCGCTGAGTTTTCGCCGTTGCACTGTATGCCACTGGGTCCTTGCGAGCCTCCACTACACTGGCTCCTAGCTACTAAGATCCGATCATTAGAATTAGGGGCAGAATCCTGTGGACACTGATTTCCCATATCACGGAACTCCATGTCCGAGATTGTTGCCTCACTTGAAGCCACAATATTTACTGCATCTGACCCCATCCAACTGGGCCCAGCACATTCGGCAAAATTACCTCGTTTGCCCTTGGTGCCACTGGACACGTGAGGGCCAGGTCTATCAATTGCCCGAGCTTCTAAGATCCTATCATTGGGATGAGGAGCGGAATCCTGTGGGCACTGATTTGCCCTGTTGTCGTACTCGACGCCCGAGTCTACATTAACTGAGTCGGATCTTGAGGGTGGGCGTGCGTCGTCACTGTTTGGATCATCCTCCGGACCCCCACATGCTTTATCTACCATACCCTCACGCCGCTCGACACGATTCCCTTCATTACGACGAGAGTTGCCCCACAATATGTAGGAGGTGTCATCGTCCAACACATCCCACGCTTCCCAGTCAGCCGGGGTCTGAGAGAATTCGGCATTGGCCCAGGAGATGGCACCTGTAAAATCAATAAAAGTAAATTATTAACTCACATTTCACCCTCGTAATTTTAGGACAAGGTGATATTATTGTGTTGTAATATAGGTTAGGCCATAGTATGAAGTGGGTTGGTAGTCTTACCTATTTACACATTTTCTTTGGCTACTTTGGTGTACTTTGTTTTGTAACAACCTTGATAAATTTTGGATGTACCTGAATAAACGGCCCAATTATAGAAGCTGTAACCCATAATGAAGAGGATCCGTTTGTTAATGGTGGAGGCCCTGTTATGCCCAATAACCTATATGAGTCAGAGCAAAATAAGACCAGAATTTGGTTTACTAAAAATCATTATTTGAACGCCTCATGGGGGATATTGTATTTCATCCTGGATTATTTGTTTACTGCAGTTGAACGTGTCAAAATTACCTTTGGGACCTGTGATGGAAGTAATGGCTTAAGAGATATTGGAAAGCCTAGTATACATAATTCTTCTCGAATAATATTATTTAGGTGATGACATAAGGAATTTTTTTTCAAAATTCTTATAATTAAGCAGCCATAAATAAAAGAAAAAGCACCTGTTTACGTTTATGGGTGATTGACGCCCATGATTTTGGCTAAAAGATTTGGCTGAAATAACATAAATGAGCGCTATATAGTCGCATTAGTTAATAAAGGTCCACAATAAAAAATGACTGTTTGTTAATGGTTTGGTTACTACCAAGTGCCACTCTTTTGAACAATGACTACGAGTTGGTAAATCAGTAGAAACTACCTTGAAAGCTGTTCGTTTTTTATGAACGCCCAAGCGGACCATTTTTATAATTGCAAATTTCGAGAAAACTTGTTTTAGTTTTCATGCTGCCATATTATTTTGCCCCGAACTAAATAGGAGACATTGTACTTGGCACCGCTGCATTGTGCACACTCCCAGGTGAGTGATATATTCTGCAAAACCCGTTGGATGAGCCTCGTATGACACTTTAAAGAAATTCGTAAAAAAAATATTACCTACCTACCTACCCTGATTTTTGGGAGACATGAAACTTGAACACAAATGATTTTTTGTGGCCTAAGCCTCATTCAAGGGCAAGAAAACATCGTGCTACCCAGAAACACTCAACGTACATACAGGCCCGGTCTGGGTGGGTGAGGTGGTCCCTAACTTAATAACAAGAGTAAAATTTGTAAGTTGTCATTGTTCAGAGTTAGGGAAATTGTAAATTATACTTACACATCTTTTCAATCTTGGTTTTGGCCCGGTGCTTCTGCATCCGTAATTTGGACAAGTGATTTGACAGTTCCAACTCCTCGGGTGACTTCGAATTCTTCCAACGGCCTTTCACTTTGCCTTTCATCTGAAATAAAAGAAAATACATATAATGGGTACATTAATGTTTCTAGTAACACATTCCCAAAGAAAATGTGAATTGCATGACAGCCAAAGATTTATAACATTAATTTTTGGAAGCCTACCCAATATATGTCAAATGTAAAGTGCATAACCAAATCAGTTAAATCAGGAATGAATAAAAGAGGGAAGAAGGTGGAAAGAATATAATAATACCATGAAACTGCGTTGTTGGCCATTGAGGGACCGTCCAAAGATGACGGCATTCTACTTCGGACCATTTTAGACCCCACTACCCCCACTTCTTAAGGCGTTTAATATAGAATTGTACATGGGCCTAACCCCCCCCCCCCCCTCATGGGCGATGAACATCATTTCTGAGCGGCCAGGGAGCATTATAAATGGGTAGATTGTAAAGGGAAACGGTACAAGTTATTAATGTGCATCTGGGGGGTGGCCCAACTGAGAAGAGTTTAGCTAAACATCCAAAAAAATTGTTGTCTTCATGTATCCTTACCCGCCATAATTTTGTGAAGGTATTTAATTATTCTTTTGTTCAAAAATCTGAAAGGATTGACCAAGAATTATATCGAAAACCATAAAAAAAAAAATGGCGATGCTGACGGCATGTATTTGCATACTAGACATTTATTAGTGGTAATTTGGAGAATTTAGCATGGTCAAGTTGGGATTTATAAAAAAATAAATAAAAATAAGTACGTACGACAAATGAACCACAGAATTGTTTTTCGGCTTTATGAACGTAGGCACAACTAGGTTCAACTAGAACACATTTTAACTAAGATCTGGTATTAACTGTAACTAAGATTTGGTGACTTTTGTAATAACACCTTCAGGCCAAGGGGCGGATCCAAGAGGTGGGGTGCGGGGAGGCCTTGCCCCCCACCTACACCCCCTCCCCCTCCCCTGTTAGATAATGTCGGATCTGGGGCCCACCCCCACCCCCGGTCTGGCCACTAAAATGAAACGGTAGGACATATCATCGTTCTTAAAAACAGATAATACCTGACTTTTTGACTGACTTTTGTACCCCTAAAAGGACCCCTTTTTTCTCTCAAAACGATGATTTTTTGGGCTAAGAATAACCCTTTTTGTCGCGAAATTACATATTTTCCAGGGGAAAAAGAAACTTTTTTTCCATAAAACGGATATTTTGATGGAAAAAGTACCCTTATTTCTCGAAGGAAAGGACATGTAAAGTTTTTAAAAATAGACCCTTTGTGCGCGTTTTTTAGAACTATGATGTGTACCCTTTTAATCAAGGAGTGGACAGACTGGGACCCCCACGTACATTCATCTTTTTGCGGCCCGCCCCCCCCCCGCCCCCTCTCTACACATTCTTTTTGTCTAATCTTAAATCAGACATGGCTTTAATCCTTGCACCCGCACGCCCTTTATAGACGCGGACCCCCGCACGTACATTCTCAGCGCGGACCCCCGCACGTACATTCTCAGCGCGGACCCCCGCACGTACATTCTCAGCGCGGACCCCCGCACATACAATCTGAGCGCGGGGTGGGGGGTACTTTGTCTGTAAAGGTCTGTCAACACGGTCGCGTTCGGCCATTGTCAAGTAATTGGTTGATATAAACTACCAGGTGTGCCCATGTACCAAGGGAGGGGGAGCAAGCAGCATCCCCCCCCTCCTCCCCAACCGTAATACATGGTTTTAATTACAGTTTGACAATGTTGATTTTTTAGGGGTCCCCATCCCCGGTACATTAATTTTTGTGCCCCCCCCCCTCCCGCCCAGGCGCCCCACCCCTCCAACCGCCCACCCAACCCCTTCTCCGCTCCAACCCCCCCGCCCCACCCCTCTCCCCACCACCCCCACCGACCATCCGACAAGACAGTTAGTGGATCAAACCCTGTATACACTACACAATTGCCGGGCGTCGGGCGTCGGTGAGTTAGGACGAGTGACACCGGTACTGTCAGTCGAAGAAGAAAGGTTTTAATACTTACTTGTACGGGTGTTGTGGGTCGTTAATCGGCGAACCAAGTGGCCCCCAAGTAATGACAACGGGACTGGATTTTGAAGGTTGAATTCGGCAAATTTGGAGAAGTAGATGTTAGGTTCCAAGCCGCCGAATCCCGAGTACAAGAGAGGCGCGTCCTGTCTGGACGACGTCAACCGACGCGCTGTCACGAAGGGCCGGTAGTTCTTGTAGTGTCAACCCAGCTTGTCTTGCGGACGCTAAACAAACGCCACCGGAAGTGAATATTAGGTCCGACGACGGCACGTCACCGTGATTCAGGATGTGGGATTTTGTGGTGATCAGTTTTTGGCTGGGCATAACCCTTGGACTTGGAGTGTTGTGCTGTTGGTTTACCAGATGTAGAAGGAGAGGGAGAGGCGAGAGCGATGTCGAGGAAGGTGCTACTCCAGAAGGGCCAAACTATGTCCAGGCAGGCAGGGAGCGAGTGGAGATCGAGAATGGCCTTGCTCATCCAGAACACTGGGACGTCGTGTTGGAACCCATACAACACATTTCCCCGACGAGATGGTATTATAAATGCAAGGATTGTGGCCAGGTCCATTATTTTGATCTCAGTACCGGAGAGCGACACTTTACCAAGAAGCGCCATACCAGCCCACGTACCAGGTAGGTGAATAAGCCCAGTACAAGGGTGCATCTTTTTATTGATCTATATGACTTCAAGGTTGGTGAAACTAAATGAAAAACGATAGTTTTTGACACATTATGGTTTTGGTATAGTCAAGCCTTACCAAATGTATAAGGCCCCCACCTAACAAAGCTAATCAGGGTTTGACCTTAACATAGTTACTACTTAACACAGTTACTAGTACTGGGTACAAGTAAAAACCTGGTCAGGCTAGTGCAAATTTCCAGCAACTAGCCCGATAAGCTAGTGGAAAACATCACCTCATAAACAATAAAGTTATGCATGACCTGTTTAGTCAAATTACAAAAGCCGCAAAACTATAGACAGGATCCTAACATGTTATATCTCATTTGAAAGTTCTTTGAGTCGGGCTAGTGAAATCTATCACGGGCTAGTGTAAAATCTTAAGCATTAGCCCGGTGGGCTAGTAGGAAAAAAAGTTAATGAAACCCCTGCTAATTTGGGGGGAGGGTGTGGGGGGTGATCAGGCGCGTAACTAGGGGGGGGGTGGGGGGGGGGGGGGTGGCGGGCCCCCCCCCCCCCCCCCGAGAAAAGAAATATTTCCAACAGTTCCCCCTTCCCTTTCAAAATTGAATGGAAAGCCCCCAGAAATTAGTAGGAAAATGTAAAAAGTTTTGTACATTTTACTGCTCGCCACCCCCATTTTCAAGTTTAATTTATTGAAGAAATTGTCCAGGTGCAGGCTAAAAATAGGTGGTAGGGGGTAGGTATCTTGCCCCCCCTGGAAGCCAGAGTCTGGATCAACCCCTAACAAGGAGAGAGAAATTTATAATATAATGACAGGGGACATTGTGTTTTCCTAAATTTTGCAGTCGAAAAATAGGGGGTAGGGGTTAGGGATGTTGGCTACCCTGGAAGCCAGAGTCTGGATCAGCCCGCCCCCGACAAGGAGAGAGAATTTCAAAATATAATGACAGGGGACATTGTGATTTCCTAATTTCGACATCCGACATGGGGACCCTGGATCAGCCCACCCCTGACAAAGAGAGAGAATTTTAAAAATAATGACAGGGAATAATGACATGTGATTTCCTAATTTCGACATCCGACATGGGGACCCCCCCATTTCGACCCCCCACAATGGGGACAAAATCAGGCTAACCTGCGAACCAAAAGTGGTGTTCATGAAACACTACCTACCCTCAAATTTAGCCAAGACCATGCCCATCTTTAGGGCCGATTTCCAAATGGCAAGGTTACAAACTGATAGGGCTAATTGTAAAATTTGACAGGGGGCAGTGTGTCTCTAGATAATATTGTTTTAATTAATGCCTAGGTCTATTTGATAATTATAGAAGTTAGGTATTTACTTTTTCCTTTCTATATATTAACAAAATTGGGGAGGCCTAAAAGTGAAAATAACTTCGTGTTTACATTAAGACAAGGTTACCAACTGATAGGGCTAATTGTAAAATGCGACAGGCGGCAGGGTGTGTCTAAATAATATTGTATTAATTCATGTTAAAGTGAGAATAACTTCGCCCAACAACAATTTCCCCATCTCACATCCAAAATATATTAGGAGGGGAGACTGGGCCGCTGTAACGTGAAAACAGTTCTAATTACAGTTAGACAATGTTGTCAGAGTCTTTAGGAGGAAACTTTTAATATGTGAACTCAAGCTTGCATTCTAAGTAGTAACCGGTTATTTTTGTAGCACTCCAATCCGACGCTCAACGAGAATCGCCAACCTCCATAAGGCGGGTCAGTGAAGATGATAGGACATCGGCAGCGGTAGGTGAAATATATACAGTCGTTCACATTTTCATTCTGAAGTTTAAGGGCGAGTGAATGTATTTACTACAGGATACAGAAGTAGATCCTTAGCAAATCTAGGAACCTGTGTGCCTAAGCAAATTAAAGACGTACAGTTTACCAATATAATAGCTTACTCATACGATACAGTGATGAGGTTCCTTTGCCCATTCCAAAGATTTGATTCAAAAAAATAATTTTTGTTCGGCATATTATATTGGTACATAAGATTAGATGAACACTATTTTATCCACTAGACGATTGTATACCTAATAGTATAGCCATGAAGAAGATAAAGACTTGATTACTGTAGGTAAGAAAAAAAACAAAGGTAAAAAGATTGGGAACTGCTGCACGATGTAATTGTGGACTTCATATTACAGCTGTGCCTGGCATTCAACTCGTTGAAAACTTGGCGAATAACATCTGGCAGGAAATAAGTACCATGAACGTGGACCGATGACAAACTTGGAAGAACAAGTTCGACGGGGAAAGGGAGAAGTGGATGACAAATAGAAGATGTCCACATATTGCTGGGTATACACCTTTCTCTGGCGCATGCGTAGAGTCATCCCCGCGGCTCCCTAGCTGAGGTTTCGGGTCAGGACGGCACTCCCCAAATAGGCCCAAAGAGGGGCTTACTGAGACCTGTGTACTAAACCTTGTAATAACTGAATTTAGAATAATAATTTCGATCTTAGCTTTTAGGATACCACACTGCAGTATATCTAGTTACATATAGGATATCTGAGAATTTGTCAAGTTCATACTTTATTAAGTAAATTCTGCTTGTTTGTAATGTTTTAGCCCTGTACTCGCAGCTGGTGAGGGGTAACGTTGTAGAGTGACCCCCCTACACCTCTCAGATAACAATCCCTTAGTCAGGGTGTCACATGTGAAAGCAATTAACTCCAGGCCGGGGGTCTCCTTGTTTTAGGCCAACCTTAAAAAAAAAATTGTTTCCTGTTTACCGCCCGAGTGAGTATTTAAGGGCCGACTGGAAACTTTTTTTTTCATTTTTGGAAAAAATCTTTTTTTTTTAATCAAAATTTTCAGTTAAAGCCTTACCAACAAAAAAAATATGAAAAAAAAAAAAGATTTTCCGACCTCCCGACTGGGTATTTTTCTGGTCACCCGCTGGACAGGAAACAATATTTTTTTTAAGGTTGGCCTTAGGTTTGGGGTTATGCACACACGACTTTACTCAATTCATAGATTGCTTATTGAAATGTATCTCCTAGGAGAGATTATGTGATCTGGTAGCATTTATGCAACACCATAACATTTAGATATACTTGTCATGTATACATCTTAAAACATTAAGTGATTCGAGTTGTTTAACACAGTCTATTTAGTCATTGACTCAGCTACTACACAACCTCAATGAACAAAATATCAAAACTATGACTATCACCAAAGTTATCTATTTCTAAATTTTGAAAAATCGAAATACATTATGTCTTTAGGTTTGGAATACATACTGGAAACCTCAAAGATTAACACCCCTCTAAAACATCAGAAAACATGCATCTTGTCCTGTTGATGAGTACTATGGGTTACAGTGGGTGTGACAGAGGTCTCAGGGCTTCTGACCCGAGACCTCAGTGTGTTTCTCTGCCGGTGGTGGCGGGCCTCTAATGGGAACGGTGTATTGTAGTTTAATTGGGGATAATTATATGCAAATGTCCA
Source organism: Lepidonotus clava (assembly GCA_936440205.1). Classification (NCBI taxonomy): domain Eukaryota; kingdom Metazoa; phylum Annelida; class Polychaeta; order Phyllodocida; family Polynoidae; genus Lepidonotus; species Lepidonotus clava. The sequence continues at coordinate 33,423,042 of OW387144.1, read as the reverse complement.
TAAATCATTGGGTGTACTACAATCTTATATATCAATATGGAGAATGATTAGGAATTAAGAGTTAAATGACGAAAGTAATTTGTGTTACCCATTGATTAAAAGATTTTATGATGTAAAAAACATACATATTGTAGTTAATTATGACCACGCTGGTATGCTAAATGATTTGATGTACTATAACTTCTATATGAAGCTGTACACTGCCTATGAATGAGCGGTTAAATGACTAAAGAATTTTATGTTACCTTATGATTACAAAATTTTAAGTTTAAGTGGAAGCCCGGGTTTCTTAGTAAGTTTTATATTGTTTACTATTACGAAAGGGTTCCCACGCAGGTATTAAAAGGTCTTCAATTGATTTTCTCAAAATTAAGGCCTTAAAAAGGTCTTAAATTTGACAGTTTTGTAGCTAGCGGTCTTAAAAAATCTTAAATGGAAATTTTTGAAAGTTAAGTGAAGTAATCAGGAATTTTCTGAATCCCACTTTCCGGTGAGTACACTTAAATTAAGTTTAAATCATATGACATTTTCTAACATTTTTCTCTGTGCGCAGTCGATAGGTTTTATTTTTTCGGAATGTTGGTCTTAAAAAGGTATTAAAAGGTTCTTAAATTGATTTTCAAAAATATGTGGGAACCCTGTACGATCAAAAATGTGTTAGCCGTTTTCCCAGTGGCTATTTAAAACAAGTCACCGCTGAGCACAAGAAGAAAATTATGGATATTTAATTACGGTTAATTAGTGGACCTCTCAGATTTGAGAAATGTAAAGGTCACTTGTTCTGAATTTGCAAGAGAACATGTTTCTAGTTTTACCTAGTTTTGGTCCAGTGAGAGGGACCAATCAGAGAGTTGGTTATCCAATGTACATGTATATAAGTGAAGCAACTTTATATATTTAAATTAGTTTTTCCTTTTCCGACGTGTGGTGCTGTTGCTTTATGACTTTAACGAAGATGTGTTTATGCATATATGGATAAGGCCAGCTTGGGCATATAATGTATAACGTTATTTGAAAACCTGTTGTGATATATCTGTCCTTCCGTCCACACTATTGGCAACAAGTGAGGGTCGTTTTTAATAGATAATTGTGGATTTAATGAGGCAAAGGTTAATTAAAATAGTCAAGAAAGAAACTTACCTTGTATTCGGTATAGGCGACAGCTGTGTTAAAGGGAGGCAAAAGCAATGTTGTTTCAAAATATGACAACAAAACTCAGGTAACGATGAAAATACATTCTAAGAGTCAAACTTTAACCATTAGTACAGTATAAATCATGATAACTAACTTTAGGTTCACTTAATTTCCACAATAATGATGTCGTGTATGCCTGAAAACAGGAATGCTGGTAAACAAACCAATTTTGGATAAGTTTTCATACTTTTTAATGTAGTCAAAGTCTGTATTCAAAGGCTAGATTTTAACACAGGCCTAGGCTATGGTGATAGAATCTATAAGCCTACATTGCTTTTGGTTCCTTTTAAGTTTCGTTTGACTATTGGTCATGTCCTCTTTTCAAGTTTGATTAAGCAAGTTCAGTATGGATATTAAGGGCACCTATTTATCTTTTATAGCTTTGATTTAAAGGTTCCGACTATTCGGTATAAGATGGTGGATTTGGATTAATTCGTGAAAAAATTCATAATTTGGGAATAATTTTAGAGACCTTTGGAGACCATGTTTGCTTGTCGATCAGAGTGGCAAGAGATCACTTACTTCCGTTTTTTGGGAATTATTGTGAACCAAATACGAATTACAGAATTTCATGGGGTTAGAAATAAAAACTTTACTGCAATCATATAGTTGGTTTGTTACATATTTTTGTATTCAAACAAGTTAACCTGTTACGTGGTAACTGTTAGGGGGTTGACTCGGTTACTTTCATAGTTACCATTTTAATCATGACCGATAAAAAATATAAAATAATTCAAATGAAAAGTAAGCGAGGAAAAATTACAATCAAGACTATTTTTTGTTGATCATTACAGAGACTTAGATCGGTCACAAATTAAGGGAAATAATAATAATTTCAAGATTTTGCGATGGCTCCTGATGCAAATAGAGAATTAAGAGCTACAAGTATTTAATGGCATGATTAATTAAATGATAAGTGAATGATTACGTTGAATCGCCCCCTGGTGGATGGTTTGGGAACTGGCGAACGAGAGGTATGGGCCACGACTGTTCCTGGTGTCGCCGGCTGGTGGAAATTAGGGGAACTAGGATTTCGCTAAAGACATTAAAAAAGGAGTGTCGGCCTGGGACCTTCGACCCCGGCCCCGCAACTATGGTACTCGATGATACGCATCATAGTTCTGACAAACAATAATATATACCAGATTTAAAACGAACTGGTGGATCTCCCACTAAAGCAAAACAGAAAAATACAACAATCCAGCACGTTAAAACTCCCATTTTTCTAAGAGAGAACATGAAAAAGGGGGACGTTCATGTTTTGATGAAAGCTGATGTGTGATTGATTTGAAGAGCGGGGTCCAGGTTTCTAGACAGGCGGATACGGGGTTGAAGGCAGTGCGAAGCGCCCGGCTGGATCAGCTCCCAATTTCTATTATGTAACAGGACCAGGGCGAGATGGGTTACACAGAATGTGAATCCCTTTATGGTAAATATATGGGTTACAATTCTTAGCTTTATGTAACATATTCAACTTTCGCATGGTTAATACATAGGTTACACCGTTATCATTATGTAACCGATACACTGTGTAACCCATCCGCGGCGAGATCGATGTACGTCCGCGTATATAGGAACATGAGCGTACGCGGACTTCGAGTTAACACCCGCGCATATAAGTATTTTATGGAACGCGGGTTCGAGATAACCGGTTTTTCTGGAATGCGTTGAAATAAGTTACATGCAATGCATTGGACACTTAAAAAGGGTCCGCGCATATAAACATTTTTTGTATCCGCGGAATCCGCGTCGCGGGTCCCGCGCATATAACCGTCCCCGGTCTGGCCTATGGTCCGTAAAATAAAAGGCAAGGGGGGCCAGGCCAGAGTCCAGCACCTACAAGATGGTGACAATCTTTTGACCTCTCCTGTTGAGGTGGTCGAAAGATTGGCCGAAACATTTCAACATCATTCTTCTTCCGCCAACTGTCACTCCCAATTCAAACCAATTAAAATCAGAGAAGAAAGAAAACCATTAAATTTTACATCTGATAATTCTGAGGGGTATAATCAAGCCTTTAGCATAGACGTACTTTTAAAATCTCTTAATAAATCTCATAATACAGCAGTTGGTCCTGATAAAATTCATTATGACTTTCTCAAACATCTTCCTAAACCAGTGCTCAAGATTCTTTTGAATCTTTTCAATCACATATGGGATAGTGGCCAACTGCCAACGTCTTGGCAAGAAGCCACCATTATTCCTATTCCAAAGCCTGGTAAAGATCATAATGATCCTTCTAATTATAGGCCTATAGCATTAACATCTTGCATCTGCAAAACCATGGAGCGGATGATCAATGATCGACTCGTCTGGATGCTAGAATCTCAACATCAGATTTCAGAATTTCAGAGTGGGTTCAGACGAGGAAGAAGCATTTGATAAGATTGGAATCTTTCATCAGAGATGCCTTTATTCAAAAGCAACATGTCGTGTCAGTCTTTTTTGATTTGGAAAAGGCATATGACACGACATGGAAATATGGTATTATGAAAGATTTATATAACATGGGATTTCGTGGCCGTTTACCCATTTTTATTAGGAATTTTCTATCTAATCGTCACTTTAGGGTGCGATTAGACACCACTCTGTCTGATATTCACAATCAAGAACTTGGTGTTCCTCAGGGAAGCATCTTATCTATGACCCTGTTTAGCATCAACATCAATAGTATTGTTCAGTGTCTTCAAAAGGACATGTCCTGTAGTTTATATGTTGACGATTTCCTCATATGCTATAAGGGCAAAAACATGAACATTATAGAGAGGCAAATTCAATTAAATCTAAACAAGATCCACAAATGGTCAATTGATAATGGCTTTAAATTTTCCAAAGCAAAGACAGTGGCTGTTCACTTTTGTCAGTTGAGATCCCTCCATCTGGACCCTGAGTTGAAGATGGATGGTGATCCAATCAAAGTAGTAGAACAGACCAAGTTTTTAGGTTTGGTTTTTGATCACAAGTTGTCCTTTATTCCGCATATTAACAGTCTAAGGACAAAATGTAACAAGGCTCTGGATATCATTAAAGTTCTGGCAAACACCACTTGGGGTCCTGACAGCAAAATTTTATTACAACTTTATAGAGCTTTGATTAGATCAAAGCTCGATTATGGCTGTCAGGTCTATGGGTCAGCACGTGCATCATATATCAAGAAGCTAGACTCTGTCCATCATCAGGGGCTGCGGCTGGCATTGGGTGCTTTTAGGACATCGCCAGTCCAAAGCCTCTATGTTGAGGCGGGGGAATCTTCATTAACCAATAGAAGATTAAAACTTTCCCTTCAATTCATCATTAAGTTAAAAACCAATGCTTCTAATCCTGCCTTTAAGTGCGTATTTCAACCCTAAAATGAACATCTCTATGCTGCCAGACCAAACTACATCCAACCTTTTGGCATTCGAATGAAACCTCACATAGAAAATACCTTTGTGGATCTTGATGTTTTGAAACAGCTTCATTTTTCAGTCATTCCTCCATGGAGACTCAAACCACCTCCTATCAATTTTGACCTCACCAAATCTAAAAAGTCACTGACTCGACCATTGGATTACGTGTCCCGGTATCATGACGTTCGAAACAAATTTCCTCATCATTCTCCTGTTTTCACTGATGGTTCAAAGGATGGGAAACGTGCTGCAGCTGCTTCCGTCTGTTGCGGTGAAAAACAGTTTGCCCGTCTACCTGACTTCAGTTCCATTTTCACAGCTGAAGCAGTTGCCATTATTATTGCTTTGAAAGCCATTCAGCAGGCAGAGGAAAAGAACTTTATCATTTTTACCGACTCAAAGTCCTGTCTTCAGGCTTTACAATATTTAAAAACTGAACATACAGTCATTATGAAAGTTCTTCTCTGGCTACAAAAATTGTCCAACTCAGGATTTGATGTTCAGTTCTGTTGGATACTGGGTCATGTAGGCATTCATGGTAATGAGTTAGCTGACCAAACGGCCAAGAAGGGATTGGACAAAGCAGTCCTTCCTTTTCCAATTCCTCACATAGATTTTAAACCGAGAATCCTTCAATACATCAATGAGAGATGGCAAAATGAATGGGACCAGTTCCCCAATAACAAACTGCATTCTCTTTTCCCAACCATCAAAGATGTTAAACCACATGTTCTTAACCCTTACACTGCCAGAGGCCTCATATGGGGCCCTATAGTAAAATCCCATAGGAACACCATTAAAAGAATGCAAATTATGCTTTCAGAATCTGAAAGAATTTTTGAGATATTCCAATTAGAACCAGAGATACATGTATTTAAACATCAGACTATCAAGTCACCCAAAAATGTTAGAATTGCGATTTGAGAAACCATAAACAATGTATTTACATTTGAATTTGCCATACTAATCAAAAATCATGAAAAATGGTTGAATTTATGCAAATGACATGATTTTCAATTTGCTCTAACTTTTCTTTCATTTATGATAATCACAAACTGTCTTTTGCACAAAAAAGAAAGTTTTCATGTTATTTTTATAAAGAGTGTCATAGCTATTTTATGAATTATATGGAGCAAATTAATTTAAAATCCCAGCGGGGACCCTAAAAAAAATTTCAGCAATCTGTGTCAGCTGGAGAAAGGAGGGAAATTTGGACCTACCCTTGTCATTTCGTGGTCGAACAGGGAGTTGCTGCCTCGTCTCCTCTTCTCTATTTTATGAATTATCCGTTACCATGGTAACCTGCAAATTATGATAGTATGAACAATTACTCCACACAAGAAATTTGCCTTATTGGCACAGTGCCAACATTTGGAATGTTTATATCAAAATTATTGAAAAAAGCTTTTCATCTGAGGAATCTAAACTAAATTTGAGTTTTAGGGAATTTATGAACTAATTTTTGTATTTTGGGCAATATTTCAGTAAATATCAGTTACAATGTGATATATCTGGCAGTGAAAGGGTTAAAGCTAGAAAAGATCAAACTGTTTTTACCAGAATCAGAATTGGTCATTCTAGACTTACACATGTTTTTCTTTTAAAGGGTGATCCCCCACCAGAATGTATTGTTTGTAATCAACCTTTAACCATCAAGCATCTCCTTTTGGAATGTCCAGATTTTGAACAGACGCGTAGACAGTTCTATCAGGTAGCTGGTCTACCTGAACTTTTTAATACTGTACAGTCCGATCGTATCATCCATTTTTTGAAAACAGCTGGTCTGTATGGACTGATATGATTAGTATATTAACATGTTTTTATCCTTAGGATAAGATCTTGTACATATATCATGTTGTTCTATTGACAACTTTTAGTCCATCTTTTCATTGATAATGTGACGTTCTCTGGTAAGTCGGGGTTGCCGATTCTTACGACAGAGGAACGTGGGGGTTGTTCGGGTCTCGGGGCGGACGGGGAATCCGGGCCAAGAACCGAGATGTGTTTCTAGAGTCGTGCCTCGCGCACGAGGGGGGGCTGAGCGAATCGATCGGCACTCGATGTCGACGGAGGACTGCGGGGGAGGGAAATTATGGTAGGGGTACGGGTCGGCCGGGGGGCGGTCCACCCCTGAGTTCCGGTCCGCGGGGGCGACGGGCCGACGGTCGCCTATTGTTTGGTAGTGTGGGGCCGAGCGCGCCGCGCCCTCGTCCCCGCGGACTTCGCTCCCTCGTTCCGCTCCCCATGTCTTCGTACCATACTACGCCTCGGTTTCCGGTACTACTTCGGGCCTTCGTGCCCTACTTCGTTCCCTCGTTCCTCGTTCTTCGGGCCTTCGGGCCCCTTACCCTATGTTTCGACTACCTATCTCGGACTTCGACTGTTTTGTCCTAACTTCGACTTAATTACTCTATTCGGCTCATCTTTAGTGGTTGTTTCAGGAAAGAGGACACGTCTGGACACCAGGAGAACTGTTAAAGAACTCTGTTTATTCGGGCCTCACCGCCCCTTTATATACTAGAGAGGTCAGCCCTGATTGGCTGCCTTCGGTCACGTGACCTACAACTGACGTCACTTCCGGTTTATATATTCCGTTTCCGGTTTACATTTCACTTCCGGTTTACATATTTCCGGGTTTCGTTCCATTACGTTTTCGTTATTCGTTCTTTACATATTCGTTATTCGTTCTTTACATATTCGTTCTTTACATCTATTTCGTTCTTCGTTCTTTACATATTCGTTATTCGTTCTTTACATCTATTTCCATTATTACCTTATTTCTATTATTTTAACCTCTATGTATTTTTGGCTGAATAGCCGTTCATCACACCAACAACCGTTTTCGCCATGAATATGACCTTAGTTGTCGAAATGGCGTAAAGCATCCATTACTCACTCACTCATAGATACAATCACTGAAGATTCATCCCACTGAAGACAGAGTTCATCCCAATCTGTTTTCGCTGTGAATATAACCTTAGTGGTTGAAAGGGCGTAAAGTATCCATTACTCACTCACTCACTTCTTCTTTTCCTTTCCCTTTGTCCGTCTCCTCTAGTCCTTTGTATGCTAGATTACCTTCTTGAAAACAATATTCTCTTGGAATTTCCTCAAGATTTTCCTGGGCGAATTTCTTACCATTTATCCAGACTACATCATGCCTCTTCCACACTCTTATCACTTCTCTTTCCAGTCACGTTTGCTGCCTGTCTTAGACTGGCCTTTTCCTGTCTCCGTCTCCCTCTCCTCGTTAGCTTGAATTTTATGTCAGAATAACATGCCGAATTCGTCAATTTACTTGTATTCCAGGTACCGGAAGTAGCCCATCACGTGCTGTGTAAGATATGAACGTAAAAGTATTAGAGGCCAAGCACAAGCCTCAATACGAATAAACCAGTTCCAATAAAAACCTTGTGATCCATGTAAGACTTTTGCACAAGTTGTAGATACATATGGATATCATGTTGAATGCATTATTCAATGTGAGTTATATACTAAATGATTTATAATTTACTAGTGATTTGTTAACAAATTTTTTATACAATACAAATAAACCAAAGGAAAACTATAATTTTCTTGAACGCCATTAAAATAATTCTTTTCCCACCTCCACTAATCCCCCTCGCATCCACTCATTAATGGGCCCATCCGCGCTACCGCGACACCCTAAGTCATAGCGCTTGCACGCGAAGTCAGGGCGGCATGGGCACAATTTTCCTACAGCTTATAATGTATATCATGGATAATAATACATAATAGCGATAGCATATAGGTATACAGAATAGCGTACTGCATCATTCATCCACTCGCTGTTCTGAGCCAGAATATTGAAGTCCTGGGCTGTAAGGGGAGTGTTGGCGATCCGGTACTTAGCCGGGACATCACCACTCACGTTGCATCAGCGTGGCCAGTGCAAGGATTCAATGTTAATCCCACTGTCGTGTGGGACGTTCAAGACCATCGGGACTACTTCGGGCTGTTTGAGGTGGTTCAAGTAAGAATAGGAAAGTACAATGGCCAGGATGGTTAATCGGTCGTCACCACTACTGATCAAGGCATCCCTTTTGGATAATTCCCTTGTGAATGTCTTCACCATTTCTGTGTTATTAACCTCATCACTAAGGCTGGAGAGGGTATGTTGGTTTACCAGCTGTCCTCTTTTTTTTTAACTTTACCAATTCAAGCGAGGCCAAGAGGGCGCATAACTCGCCATCACCCTTAGCCTGGAGGTAGGCTGCAGCTCCAGTGGTTGTGGAATGGTTAGATGGACCACGGGATTCGGGGTCTGCGATGGGTTTTGGTGGACGGCCATGTCTCGGAGTGGACCCTTCTGAGTGGCGATTTTGGGCCGGACATCCACGTTTTAGAGTTTTTTGGAGTGGATTGGGAGTGTCCTGACTTTTGGGTGGACGACCACGTCTCGGAGTCGAGACTTGTTTCGCAGAACGTCCAGGTTGTGGGGGAAATAGATTTTTTGCAGGACATCCACGTTTTGGAGTATTCTGGGTTCTAGGACGGCCTGGTTTGGGGTTGGTTTGTCTTAAGTTGGGAGTGACCTGAGATTTGGGGGGGACGTCCTGGACCTTTCCTTGTTGCAGGTGTCCCTTTGTATTTTTTCAGACAAGGACTGGAGGTCTCCTCTCCCCTTTTGACAGGATTGATGTTGTAGGTGGACCTCTTCTTGTATTTCTTCCCCTTCTTCCTGTTTTCTGGTGGTTGGAGGGAGCGTTCGGGTATAGAAAAGGGTGTTGTGTTGGGGATTATATTTTGTTCGGAGTCTCTGAACACAATCCGATCGGTTGCCTCTCGAGTTGAAACTGGGTCGAGACCAGGGAAGAAGTGGGACGGGCTCGGTCTCTCATCCCTACTGCACGCCTTTTAGTTTGAGGGTGGGTTTTCAGGTTGGGACGGGGAGGGAGAAAGGGAGGGGTTGGGAGAAAGGGGAGGGGATGGTGAATGTTGCGTTTTTGTACCGGAACCCAAGGGTGCCGATTGGGCAGGGTGGAGGGGTGTAGCTGGATCAACAGAGAGTTTTGAAGTGGTTTGACTTCAAGATGAGAAGGTACTGGGTTGACACGAGGACGTTCTATCTTGACGCAAGGACGGGACAGGAGGTTGCCGCCTGTGTACCCTGCTCCTGTCAAACCATCTCATCTGGGCATGGGGGGAGTAGGTGACGGAGTTGGATTCTCCGTCTCCATTTCGCTAGCACCCCTCTTATTTTCTGGTGTCCGACCGCCATACTCGGGAATGGAGGGACCGGATCCCTCACCAAGAGATGTGGGTAAAGGCCAAACGTCCAGTTCATCATCGGTACCTAGGCCAAGTCGGGGCTGGACAGAGGGAGGGGTTGCCACTGGGTACACAGGGGAAGTGTCCGGACCGATGTCAACCATCACGGGCGACTCGGGCCGACTCTGCGCCACGAGGGGAGATTCCCCTTTCAAGTCAGAGAAGTCCTTTTCCACTCGACTGAGAGGAGGAAGGCATCGACGTGGCCGCGGAAGATGGCTTTGACGTGGCCGGGGCGGTGGAACTTCCTTTAGGGCGGCCACAGGCAGTCTTTCCCGAAGAAGGCGCAGTCGAGGCTGTCAAATTAAAAAAGCAAATTTTGAAACCTACAGACGGGTACTAATGAGATGTAAATCGGACAGATCCGACGAGATATGTTTTCAATTTAGTTGATACCATTTCCTGATAGTTGTTCAAGTAACTTACTACATTAGTTATTTAGTAATACATATGATCATGCTATCTCTTTCAAAAACTATTCATCTAGACTAGACATTTAGGAATAATATTTTGGAAGTTAATAACTTTGGATAATAATTGGATTTTTTTTGTGAATAAAGGGTGGTGGCGATGGTGGGTGGGTCTGTAATTAGAAGAGAACGTGCGAAGGATACGATTACTGGAGGCAACCGTTCTGAAACCCGACAAGAACTAAGCGTGTATGAGAGAACATGAGGCCGGGCACATGCAGGTGATGTATACCCTCCGATTTGTTTGAAAAAGCCTGCTGGTGATCTCGATATATAGGTCCCTCCCGTCCTGTTCAAATTCCCCCCTATGGCTAGGGCATGAATCCCATGGCAACCCCGGCGACCCTTGAATCAAGACAATGTAAAGGACCTTAGATAAGGATATAATTTATTTAAATATATGGCGTCTTTTGAAACCCGCATTACATAAGATAACCTTCGTACTCTTATTTCGGCCGGGTGAGAAGGAGGACCTACGCTTGTCTGAGGACACCCTCCTTTTCTGCTTCTTGGTCTTACGTCCGAATCCCATCCCTTCTTCCGCATCGGGAATGTCCAAGAATACTCTCTGGCTATTCGTCCAGGCCTGGTACACTCGATAGATGAGGTACATCCTATCCTCCCAAGCCTCACCAACTGAACTGGCTAGGATCGTCGCCAAAATTCCAGTGTATTCCCGGGCCTTTGAGAGGCGGGCGTTGTAACTGTGAGGAACGGTGCGGTGAGGGCTGGCCGTTGCGGGAACGCGGTGATGCTTGCAGGGGATGTACCCGTGTGCCAGGTCCAGCCGTTTGTGGCAGATCACATAGAGCATGTGCCTACAGCGAAGCAGGGTCGGGTGAAACTGACTGCATGTGCAGTTTCTCTCATTGGAGGAGAGGGTTACAGTGTACTTCTCTTGGAAGAAGGTGATGGTGTGTATCACATTGTCTTTGTCGGAGCGGATGTATTTGTAGTCCCCAAGATTTGCCTTTATTAGCTTCAGTAGGTTTAGCATCTTTTTGGCTGCGTCCAAAGTGACAAGTTTCCGTATGGTCTGCGAGAGCTGACAGTCCTCGTTGACTATGTACACCTGCTTGCTCCGAGCCTTAGCCTTGTTCTCCCGCTTGTCCCTGTCCTGATTTCTCGCATACTCCGCCAAGTTCTTGAGGCACTGGTAGAGGGGCATGTTGGCTTGAACGACCTTGTTGATCTTTATGTGGGAGTGGAAGCTCTCCAAGTGGTTGGTGGTCTCGATCCCAAGACCTGGAGAGTTCCGACGATGTAAATAAGCCCAACATGCCTGGTGCTCTACCCAGTTCTCCTGGAAGTACTCCTCGAATTCAGGAGGACAGGATTCATAGAGGGCGTTGATGGCGTCTTTGAAGTTCCCGTCTGGAGTGGAGTACATCCCTGCACAATATAGTAAGGGCTTTTACCTCGTCCGGGTCAAGATGGAGGCTCTTCAGCTTCTTTACCCATGAATTCAGGGCATGGAAGGCGCACAAGTGAACAGCAGCCTCAGGAAACACTATGGGTATAACATTCAGCTCACTGGTCGACTTGTCCACGATAAACACCTCCGTCTTGACTGCTTGCTCCTCGTTCTGACCACGGAAAATAGTCAGGACCTTTTGGAGTGTTTCTGCCTTCTCATTGGTTATGAGGGCATGGGCCACAACTTCCCCATTGTTGTTCCCATTGAAGGTCATGAGGGTTGCCAGGTGTAGCTTCAAGCTATTTATATTGTAGGTGACGTCCATCCCGATGATCTCCGGGGCGTTGTTGTAACTCGTTACCATCGCCCCACTCTGGAAGAAGACAAAGTTCACCTTCTTGTCAATATCCAGAGTGACGTTGAACTCCGCTTCCATGTCCTGCTGGAGGATGACCCTCATGGCGTTGAAGAGCTCTACATCCTCCTGGAGGCTGTACACCTTCAGGTTGTGGACGTTCTTGGCCGTCACCTTCTTCCCGTTGAATTTTCGAAGAAATTCGGCGATGGAGGCCGCGCCAACTTTGCACTCCAGTGCAAGACGGACGGCATAGCGGAGTTAGACTGGGATTTTCCTAACCTGGAAGTCAAAGTTAAAAGATAGCTTCATTTACTGTTGCAGGTAAAATCATAAAACATGTTTCTAACTTATATCTTGGGTCCGGCCTGTAGATTTTGTAAGAGTCGAACAAAAACGTACTGAAAGCTGTCATATAAGCATACTTATAAACCCCTTCTCTTTCTATCATGTCAGCCATCCAGAACCGGTATCAAAGATATTTTCATAAAACATAAATTTTTTTATATGTGAGCCCAAGCGTGCTCACCATGTGTATGACCCAAGCGCGATGACTATTGAACTACAGGACCCATGCGCGATGACTATTGTAGATGACACTAAATAATTGAATCTTGAAGTGTGTAATTTAAACGAGATCTTGCAAATGGACTTTGTAGGCGAACGAGACAGTTTGGAATTAATGGTATCCTTCGTCCTAGAGAGTAGCATGTCTACTAGCTGCTCTTCAGGGGAGGTAAAGTTTTTTACGAAGTTGGAAGTAGGATTCTTCCACGAAGTGCGATAAGGGCCACGTCACATTTATTGAGAATAATATGGTAGAGTAGGCTCACCTCTGGATAAGTCTCGTACACTGCGCTGGATATCTCGTGAGTATCGCAGTGATCCTCTACGAAGGAAGTAATGGCCCGATGCGGACCTATCCCGCCCTTCCTACTCCCTTTTCGCGCGTTTACTATGAAATATGAGGGGCAACCCCATCGACAGGTCCTGCAAATGGGAACAATTTAAAATAGGACTTAATGATTCTGAGAAGACTGTTTTATGTGCAGCAGCTGTAGATTTAACCCTTTCACTGCTAAATATGTCATTCTATAGTTGATAATTACAGTCTAAAAAATGCCTAAAACTCAAATTTTCTCTAGATTATAGGATACAATTAGTTTTTATGTAAGTTGGATGAAAACATTCCAAATGTTGGCAGCCTGCCAATTTACGAAACATGTCTATGTTGATAATATCTGCATTATGTTCCAATCATTGGTTTCCATGGTAACCATTACTTGCTGAAATATTGATTTTATTTGTTTCAAAGAGAAAAATTTGGGGCCTAAAGGTTCATTGTGTTTCAACAAAAGAAACAGTTTGTGATTATCATAAATGAGACCAAAGTTATGACATTTTGAAAATCACATCATTTTCCAAAAACTTACAAATTTCTAACAATTTGAAAAAAGATGGCAAAATCATCTTTATGTATATTGTTACAAGTTTGCGCAATTGCAATTCTACTATTTTCTAATGAATTGATGCTAGCATATTCAAATGCCCATATCTCCGGTTCTAATAGGAATTTATGGAAAATTCTTTCAGATTCTGAAAGCTTAATTTCTCCTCTATCAATGTACTTCCTATGGGAATTTACCATTGAGCCACTTTTGTGGCTTCCCGCGCTGAAAGGGTTAAGCGGAGGAGATAACGACTTTAGTTACGGAAATTAGTGTATATGCAATTCCATAGTTTATATTCCATCTAGATTTGGAAATTGTAATTTAAACCAGAAGCTAGCATCCCTCCTGTTGAAATTTTATCACATGTGATAAATATATGACCTTACAATTACAAATTATTTATAATACAAATTAAAAATATTACTATTGTTTACATCTTACTTTTAACATATTATATGATATGAACTTTTTAATAATGAATAGAAGGAAGTCAGATAAGTCAGGTTTAGATTAATGTATGTACGCTTGATTCGGTCTGATCCCAGCAGACTCGCTCTACACCCATCCGAAGCTCTTGCATGTGTAGGTGGCCTGCCTGATAAGCAAACGGTCAGGATAAAGACGCTGCTTCCCTTTCAAACGTGCATTTGTGGTCCCAATCTTAACTGTGCGCTCTGGAATCATAAAAAAAAGAGGCATATTGAGCATATGGATATTGAGTAAAATATTAATGGTTAATTATTTACTCCTTGCCGAAGCTAAGTACAAGTAAGATCAAAGTATTTCGCACGGGAACTCTATTTGTATAGCTGGGGTCACGCTAGGGTTCCAAATGCCGTAGCCACTGTGGCGAATTTGCTGCTAGATAGATTAGCCACATTTTCATTCGATTAGCCACCAATCTTTATCTAGCTTGTATTTAGAGTTTAACCAATTGCATTGAGGTATCTCTGACTAAGAACTACATTTACAATATCAAAACTGATTGTCTCAAAATTGAAACGTACGTCACATGACTCAAAATCGAATTAGCATTTTAAAAAGAAAAAATGTCTTTGAGATCTGGTATGGATACAGACTATTGCCCCTGCAACCGTAATAAATTACTGATTTAATTAAAACTTTTATTGAATGGCGGTCATTTACACTATTTTTTCGGGGATGAAAACCGAGTATACTCATATGGAGACACTCACTACAACCCCCGACAAAAGTAAGCATCCAGATTCGGATTCATCTGAAAATGAAGGCAAGAAAAGGACTGTGGATAATGGTAATGAATACTGGCCAAGGTTTGTTGTACTTGAACCTACGGACAATGCGAATCCTTTGTCAAAGCTTTCTCCTTTTGCCATAAATAAAGGCATTGAGGGAATAGCTGGCAAGGTGAAGGACATTCGTAAACTGCGATCTGGCCAAATTCTTTTGGAGTGTGATAAGAGGGCTCATGCCACGAACCTGCTTCGTGCCACCACGTTAGCAGGTGTAGGCATGAAATCCTCCCCTCACAGATCTCTAAACTCTAGCAAAGGAGTTATCCGATGTAGAGACCTTCGAGATGTTAGTGAGGATGAAATCACTAGAGAACTGCGTCCTCAAGATGTTTCCTTTGTTAAAAGGATTTCCATTAGGAAAGAAGGTAATATCGTTCAGACCAATACCTACATCATCACCTTTGAGAGACCTTCTCCTCCCAAGAAACTTAAAGTTGGTTATCTCCTCGTTGATGTGGATTTGTTTATACCAAATCCACTCCGCTGAATGCTTCTAATCCTGCCTTTAAGTGCGTATTTCAACCCCAAAAAGGAACATCTCTATGCTGCCAGACCAAACTACATCCAACCTTTTGGCATTCGTATGAAACCTCACATAGAAAATGCCTTTGTGGATCTTGATGTTTTGAAACAGCCTCATTTTTCAGTCATTCCTCCATGGAGACTCAAACCACCTAATATCAATTTTGACCTCACCAAATCCAAAAAGTCACTGACTCAACCATTGGATTACGTGTCGCGGTATCATGAAGTTCCGGACAAGAATAGGCCTCCGGTAGCCCCTGCTGATTGTATAGGGGGAACCCAGCACTGACCAAGTGGTTCTTTGGGTTCAATTCCCGGTTGGTGCTGTGGTTCACAAAGGGATGAGGTACAGCAAAAATGATTTATAGGTTTTGATCCCCTGCTGTTTGCCCGCCCTGTCACCTTCATCTGATAGATCCAATCACCAAAGACGAATTCATCCCATCCTGTTTTCGCCGTGAATATGACCTTAGTTGTCGAAAAGGCACAAAGCATCCATTACTCACTCACTCATAGCGGAACCTTGGTCTACCTTGTAGTCTGCCCAAGCCTCTGTTGGCCTAAGATCACAGTTTGCATACCAAAGGACTTTGGCAAGGACATGGTTTATTTCTTTCTTGTTATGGAAAACCTTGTGCAAAATAAATCTTTGGACTTCTCCTGGTCGTGCCGGTGTATTCATCTCATTCTGTGGCTGAATACAGCCATCCTCATCTGACAAGTGAGCACAGATCATGGATGACCTTTTGCTCCTGTTTCTAGACCCTAGCACTGTTTCCCTGAAGTATATCACTTTTGTTTACATGAAGGACATATGTGACCCGTTTTGGCAAATTGGGTTGGATGTCGCAATGAGTTGGATGTCACATGCAGCACCTCATTTTAAAGCTAGGAATCTGTATTTTCTGATGGAATAGGTCTCTGAAATTTGACCTGGTGCGACATCTGACTCAATTCGCTAAAACGGGTCACATATGATGAAGTCATCAACATCAACCTTTGGTCCATATAGATATTTGTACATGTTGCTCAGGTATGGCATTTCATTTTGAGAGACTTTTTTTGTCCTAACAGTGTGTTCGAATAACAACTCCCATTCTTTGTCTGATATATTGCATTTTGAATGAGATTTCTTGATCATATTCAATTCAATTTTAGCTTTGGTCTGGTCCAATCGTCTAAAATTTTGCTTTCCTTCCTTGAGGTCTGAAAAAACCTTTTCCATTTCACATGCAAAGAGACCTGGTTTTTCAAGATTCAGGATAGAGAAGTGATTAATAAACCAATTGAACAGCTGAGCTTCAATATTTCTTTGATTTGTTGGTTTGATTTCCAAGTGTGCCATTGCAGTGCTCAAAACTAAAAAGCCAAAATCCATAATTTGGCCCAAAATCATAAACACATTCTGCCAGAGCCCCGTGGGGGTTCCAGGTAACAATAGGCCCTTAGTAGCCCCTGCTGATCATAGAAAGCGACGATGGGGCACCCAGGACTGACCAAGTGGTTCTTTGGGTTCAATTCCCGGTCAGTGCTTGGTTCACTAAGGGATGAGCTACAGCAAACCATCTGAGAATATTTTGACCCTTTCTCCACATGTTAAACATCACACAGTCACATTTGTCAAAGCCGTAAATGGGACAGTACAAGACTTTGGCTGCAGGAAATTCACAGGCAAATGATTTATCGAAATTGCGGGTTTCGTTCTTATTATGAACTATTAGTCTGCTGGTAAAAGGCGTAATAAGTCTGACCTTGCAGGTGGAACAATCAAGGATAGTGAAATCATTTATCCGCAGCATTACGGACACTAGGTCTGCTTCCTGAAGGTAATGTAGGTGTTAATGCTCATTCTATAAAAAAGCGGCCAGAATAATGGTATAATTAGTACTGTTCAACAAACCATCAGGTGTGTGCATTTCAGTAGAACCCATCTCATTTCAATAGAACCAGCATGAGGTTCCATGCACTGCACAAATTTGGGGATTTACAAGGCCTGAACAAGTACATCTCAATAATGGGTGAGGCCCCCACCAGAATGCATTGTTTGTACTGAGCCTTTAACCGTCAAGCATCTCCTTTTGGAATGCCCGGATTTCGAACAAAGTTGTAGACAATTCTATCAGGTAGCTGGTCTACCTGAACTTTTTAATACTGTACAGTCTGATCGTATCATCCAATTTTTGAAAACAGCTGGTCTGTATAGACTGATATGATTAGTATATTAACATGTTTTTATCCTTAGGATAAGATCTTTTAGTCCATCTTTTCTTTGATAACAACCATTTTCGCCATGAATATAACCTTAGTTGTCGAAATGGCGTAAAGCATCCAATACTCGCTCACTATTGTCTCTCTTAGAAGCTTCCATGTCTTGGACCTTTTGATCCAAAGCCTTGATCCCATTACAGGCAACTGTCAGCAAGTCCTGAAATGCCTTAATTATCTCCCAGAGATCAGGATTAACCTCACCTCTCACCAAGGAAGAGACAGAGTCAACAGAGGACACGTTGGCACCCCTGTCAGCTGCTTGTTTCTTTTCTATCAAAGATTCCATCTCAACCATGGTCATTGCTCATCTGTCACACAAAGTACACTCTGCATCAATTGCAGCACACATAGCTTCCTTCATAAGTGAAGGTTTCTTCTTCAATATCTCAACCCTCTACCTTGGAGTGACAGCATCTAAGAAGCGTGAGAGCTTCTCAGAAGGTGACAGCTTTAGCTCATGGTAAGCTGTCCATGCTAAATCCATAACGTCTGAAATATTCTCATTAGGGTTCATCTTCACTGTTGTCAGCAGATCACACTGAGTAGGAGAAATCCACTCAAAATAGGATATAAAGTTCTAGAGAGTGTCCCAGTCATCCTCCTTACACATTCCATAGCTGACATACAAAGTCTTGGCCTTGCCAACTAGATAACTACTCAACCTCCTGTGCTTAGCCTCTGGTCTCACTGACTGAACCCATGAAATATACTCACTCTTAGTAAACCAGCAAAGTCTAAGATTGTCCTAACCCCATGGGGTTCCGGAGTAGAATATAGGCCCATAGTAGCCCCTGATGATCATATAAAGCAAGATAGGGGGGGACCCAGCACTGACCAAGTGGTTCTTTGGGTTCAATTCCCGCTCGGTGCTGTGGTTCACTACGGGATGAGGTACAGCATAAACGATTTCCAGGTTTTGATCCCCTGCTGTTTGCCTGCCCTGTCACCTTCATCTCATAGATGCAATCACCAAATACAAAATCACCAAATACAAAATTCCCCCAACCTGTTTTCGCAGTGAATTATTCTCACTCACTTTTCATCATTAATAACTTATGAGATGATAAACGAATAGTATCATTAAATTCTGATTGAAAGCTCAGGCAGTTTTCTCTATTGTTTTAGATCCTATTGCTACGTTCAAACCAGAGTTATCAAAAGGCGCTTTTAAGCTTGAAATCATGTACTCTGTTTTTCTATTATTAATAGTTAATTCTTGCTTAGTGCACCATTGCTTAACTTTTGCCAAAATTACCCTGGCTGTCGGTACGTCATAAAACAACTAACACAACTAACACTCACTCTCTCACTCACAATAAAAAATCCCTTCATATTTAAAAGGAAAAGGAAACTTATTCAACAAGTAGGTATGGTTGGACGTCGCTTTTCCCCGTCGCTTTTCCCCGTCGCTTTTCCCCGTCGCTTTTCCCCGTCGCTTTTCCCCGTCGCTTTTCCCCGTCGCGTTTCCCCGTCGCTTTTCCCCGTCGCTTTTCCCCGTCGCTTTTCCCCGTCGCTTTTCCCCGTCGCTTTTCCCCGTCGCTTTTCCCCGTCGCTTTTCCCCGTCGCTTTTCCCCGTCGCTTTTCCCCGTCGCTTTTTCCCGTCGCCACCAGAGAGAATTAGTAGTTCCTTCTATCATCCGTTTAGAACCTGTATCCAGACCCCATGGGGGTTCCAGAGTAGAATAGGCCCCGAGTAGCCCCTGCTGATCGTATAAGGCGACCATAGGGGAGCCCAGCACTGACCAAGTGGTTCTTTGGGTTCAATTTCCGGTTGGTGCTGTGGTTCACTAAGCGATGGGGTACAGCAAAAATGATTTCCAGGTTTTGATCCCCTGCTGTTTGCTCACCCTGTCACCTAGATCTTGTAAATTCGATCACCAAAGACAGAATTTGTCCCAACTGGTTTTCGCCATGAAAATAACCCTGGCTGTTGGTATCGCGTAAAACACCCAACACTCATTCACTCCAAAGAAAGGCTTGTCGATTTAAACAATCCCACAGAGTTTATTGTTGGCCAGATGGGAGTGGACCCACTCCCTGAAGCACTTCCTCAAAAATGTAGAATAGTTTCCTGCCGTGTTACTGTAGCTCATTTGAGCAACATGAGCAAAATGTCCAAGGCTACTGCCTTGGATATAACAGACGATGAAGTTTAGTAGGTCATCTTGGAAGTACCTACAGCAGGAAAATATACTATATTTCCTGTTGTGGTTTCATGGGGTGGGTTGTTTACGCACCGCCATGCTAAGTTCTCTATATTTCTTGTTCTGGTGCCTAAGTAACAAGTTTTACCACAAGTGGGGCATTTCATGCGATGCGCCATTAACCTGTTTTGCATCAACCAGGAGATCATTTCATCCTCAGTTACGTTTACGAACACGTACAATGTGTACAGATTTTCTAGGTCGTCAAAATTGTTTTGGTAGAATCAACATTTTTCACACTGTTGTACCAGGGACACCATTCAGTGGCCTCCCGTTATCTACATGGACATTTCCACCTTTTAGTTTTTTTTCCAAACAAGCATACACTTAAATCAGTTAAAGCACTTAAATATAGCAACCGTTTTCAAACACTGGTTCTTCGGACAACGTGTTAGGAGGAGTGTATGCCGGCATCAATTCAAGGTGGTTGA
Source organism: Lepidonotus clava (assembly GCA_936440205.1). Lineage (NCBI taxonomy): Eukaryota > Metazoa > Annelida > Polychaeta > Phyllodocida > Polynoidae > Lepidonotus > Lepidonotus clava. The sequence continues at coordinate 33,402,772 of OW387144.1, read as the reverse complement.
CATAATGTTGTCATCTTCATCGTCATCCTCTCGGTTGTCTTGTGCATCCTGCAGTACAGGATCATCAGGTAGATCAGGTAGTGAACTTATGTAAGATCCCCCGTGGGGGTCCGGGTAAGAATAGGCCCTCAGTAGCCCCTGCTGATCGTATGAGGCGACGATAGGGGGGACCCTGCACTGACCAAGTGGTTTTTGGGTTCAATTCCCGGTCAGTGCTTGGTTCACTAAGGGATGAGGTACAGCAAAAATGATCGCTGGGTTTTGATCCCCTGCTGTTTGCCCACCCTGTCACCTTCATCTCATAGATTCGATCACCAAAGACAGAATTCGTCCCAACTGGTTTTCGCCGTGAAAATGACCCTGGCTGTCGGTACGGCGTAAAACACCCAACACTCACTCACTCACTCACTTATGTAAGATAGACCATAATCACCCCATGGTGAAGGGATGAGGTACAGCAAAAATGATTGCTAGGTTTTGATCCCCTGCTGTTCACCTCATAGATACGATCACCTATGACAAGAGTTTATCACAACTAGTTTTCACCGTGAATATGACCTCAGTTGTTGAAACAGCATAAAGCATCCATTACTCCCTCACTATATTCAAAATGCCCTTTGTCATTCAGTAAACTCAAGGATCAACCAATTTCCTCTATACTTTTTAGAATTTTCCTCACTCTCCGCTCTCTCTACTCACCCACTGGCCGCCATAGTCTTCAGAAAATTCTTGAAGCTGTTTTCTAGTGGCAGTAGCAGTAGCAGAAGTCTGATTGGCGGCAGAGTGGGACAGATATTTGAATAAGGTTCATATTGTTCATAGCGTACATTATAGCATCTATCCGTGCTTTGTCATATGCCTTTGTTACATCAAGGAAGGTTATATTATGTTGTTAGTTTTTTTTACTGTTTGCTTATATAATTTCTTTTAGTACCACCTGTGGGGGTCCAGGTAAGAATAGGCCCCCAGACGATAGGGGGGACCCAGCACAGACCAAATGGTTCTTTGGGTTCAATTCCCGATCGGTGCTGTGGTTCACTAAGGGATAAGGTACATCAAAAATGATTTTCAGGTTCTGATCCCCTGCTGTTTGCCCGCCCTGTCACCTTCATCATAGATAGATCACCGAAGACAGAATTCGTCCCAACTGGTTTTCGCCGTAAAAATGACCCTGGCTGTCGGTATGGCGTAATACATGCATCACTCACTCCAACACTCACTATATGCTCATTTAAGATTTCAATGGCCGAGTTGACCATGCCCTGCCTCTGATGTGTTGGAATACCGTCTTTCCAGGTTGTAGTGATATAGTCAGCAGCGTGGTCGATTGTTGTATGCGTTGATATCACTGCCTAAAATTGGGACTATCATGACTTTGTCTTTAGGATTCACATGTTTAATTTCTGTCTTGTAGAAATCATATTTTGCGATTAAATCGTAAGTTATACTTTCAATTTTCATTTTGTGTATTTCAACCTTTCTTTGTCCATGGGGCTTGCTTGTAATATCATTGATACCCACGTTTAGGTAAACATACCTGTAATCATAGTGCTCCATGCTATAGACTGTTGGTCTTGAAGGAGCTTAATAGTGGCCCCTGGATATGAGTTAACATCACCATGTACCTTGTGTGTATTCCTTGATAGGAAGCACAGGCTTTTAGTTCAAGAGTCTCCTAAATACAACACATTCATGGTTGTATTGTTGCAACTACAGTTTGGTATTTGTTGTAGCAGCACTCGGTGTCACCAAAAATGTGATCTCCTCTCTCTATATGTCCCCACAGACGTCTACAAGGATATACCCTAGCTTATTCTGATCGCACCAAGTACCTGTTAACATTTGAATGCTGTGCAGACACACCCCACTACCCCATTCTGAGTTGAAAGCTGGTTAACCTGAATAAGACAAATGTGTGTTTTTAAAAAAAATATATTACAAGTGAATTAGACATCTTTTAACAATTTTAATGGCCAGTTGGCAAATATGTAAACAATATGTGAACAATATTTGTCAAAATAGACATCTATTAACATTCTGCATACATTTAAGTATAATGGCGACAAGAATTTGAGATGAAAGGTCAATTTGTCACTATTCTATGCAATAGCCATGATATCTGCTCACGGGGAAAACAGTTATTTTATGTTTATACTCCTCCTGGCTTGTCCGTCTATTGTTCTTCCTGTAGGTTTCTGGCCGTAACCTACAGCTGTGGGGTCCACAACTGTTGGTTATCCAAATAACCTCCGGAGGAGGTTATCCAGATAACCTCCGCAGGAGGTTAAGGTTAGACTACTGTGATGAGGGGCCATTTCGCAGGTCTAACAAAAATGTAGAATAATTATTACGCTGCTACCTATCTTAATATCTATCATATATCATTAGATCCATGTTAGATCAACTATCTTATGATATAAATTTTAAGAATTTTGGACAAAAGAATAGAAGTAAAAATTAATCGGAAATGTAAAGATAATGTTTTATACTAAACAAATTTGAACTGAAATATCTCGGTCAATAATGAAGGGATATGCACAATATTTCGTAATTATGTAGATAATGTCCATATGGAGGGAACCGTGTCTCAGATTTTTTATATTGACCCTAGTTTTGATTTTATGAAATCTAGAAAATTAAGTTTAAAATAATCAAGAAAAAATACAACAAGTTTCCCGATTTTTGTAACAAAATCTGAACTAAGGCCTCAATAAGAAATCTGAGACACGGTTCCCTCCAGACTAACGTTATTGACAATATTACCAAGGTTCAAGACTGTGAAAATAATAATAAGTAAGAAATTTTGGTTCAAAAAATAAAAGTGAGAAAATACAACTTTAATTATTATTTTTTCAAATTCAAATCTATAAATGCAGTAAGAAATGTCATAAGATGAAGAAAAATAAGAGCTTTTAAATGATATATAACATGTCCAAATATCATCAGTCACCCCGGAGATATGGCAGTTTTAGTAAATTTGCTAGCCATCACCGTAGTCTAACCTTAATGGAATTTAGGATTTATGAAAACGTTTGTCAAGCTCAGCCAAGTAGAGTTTCGAACCCGGGACCTCTCACGTTAAAGGCAGCAATGCTATCCACTACACTACTGAGTTCCCTGTGTATGGCAGTGGGAAAGTTCATATTATTTAGGAAATGTGGTCGGGCGATGGAGAGATCGGGTGGTGAAGTCGGGTCTGAGAGAACTCCCGCAAAAGTGATAACTTTGGCTCAGTTTGGTTCAAGGAAAGTTCAGTTGAACTTTTGGTTCAACTCATAATTCTATGACAGATTTGAACCTTTTTCATTTGAACAAATTTGAACCTATTTGAACCACCTTGAACCATATCTCTCACCTCCCACCCACATTTTGAACATACATGTATCTTGAACCAAGTTTGAACCTTCCTTGAACCTATTTTCTGTTCAAGAGATATCCAACCGGGGAAACAGTTCAAGACCCATTTCTAAAACAAAAGTTTAGCTCAACTATGGTTCAAACGTGGTTCAAAGTTAAACTACGGTTCTCAATAATTATAGAATAATTTGTAGGTATGCCTGTTATTATGATATGTCGGGCCTAGGGCCTTGAATTAATTCCTATTGATGAAGAATGATTATAGGAAAAATATTGATGAACCTAAAAATGTATGATTAAATTTTATCATTTAAAAATTACTTAAAGTTGTTTCAGACAAATTCGAATTTGTAGAAAAAAATTGTTGAAACACAAATACAAACATTGTTATTGTGAAAGCTTTTATTCAAGTCTCAGAACGAAATTTTAAAGCTCATGGTTTTGTTTGCTGCATCGACATGCATCTCAACATTTGATGCACCTTCTGATGTCACAGTAGCTGATGGTTTGCGACTAGCAGTTGATGCTTGTGGCGGTTTCTTGACCAGCTTCACAACGGGTGGCTGGAATTCATCCTCAGAATCGTCCTGTTCACCTTTGAGCAGAGGCACGTGCTGCTTACTACCCTGCAGAACCTGTTCAGGAAATGAAAGATTAGTACTAGCAAAAACATATTGTCACATAATTTAGACAAAAGCCTACGCTGAAATGCATATGGATAGACTAAGAAAGAGTAAGAGGTATGAAAATCATTGATTGACAGCTAGCTCCAATGGCATTGTATTCAAACTCTACGGCTATATTAACAATTTTATGAGTTGTAATTTTATGTTCATGGGAAGAACATTAATTTAGGAAATTATCAGAATTTGCATACATAGTTCACAAAGAAGATATTGTACCTTGCATACAGCTTGTTTCTGGTCACTGGAGGTTCTTTTGTACCGCCTCACAGCCAATGAGCTATGGCCAGTCTGTTCCTGAATGAGCTGCTCAGGGACCCCGGCATGGAAGAGGCGCGTAGCTGTGTTGGTTCTCAAGCTGTGTGGCGTGTATTTGCCGACCTCTCCTACTTTACTCACCATGGCTTTCAAGAATTTCTCAATGTAGTGGACACCAACTGGACGTCTTGCATACCATAGCGTGAGCTTTACTTGCTTTACTGGTAATGGGTGCAAGTACAGTGAGGATGGACGATCATCTTTCGGACTGAAAAAAAACAAACCATTTCAAAAGTATTTAAAACAAAGCATGAAAAAAATCATCTGGGTGTTGTTGGGGCATCATTAGGACGTCATTAGGGCATCATGAGGGTGTGATTAAACATCATTAGGATGTCACAGGACCATCATTGCAGCGTCACAGGACATCATTGGGACATCATTGGGAAGGGTTTGGAAGGTCAATGAGATGTTATTAGGACATAGAGACACAATAGGGACATCAGTGGGACATCATTGAAGAGTCGTTATGATGTCCCACTGATGTCATTGGGAGGTCATGGGGATGTAATGGGGATGTCTCTAGGTGTCATTAAAATGTCATTGGGATGTCATTGGGATGACATTGAAATGTCAGAGTGATGTCACAGTGATGTCATCAGATGTCATTGTGATGTCATTGTGATGTCATTGTGATGTCATTGTGATGTCATTGTGATGTCATTGGGATGTCATTGGGATGTCATTGGGATGTCATCGGGATGTCATCGGGATGTCATCGGGATGTCATCGGGATGTCGTCGGGATGTCATCGGGATGTCGTCGGGATGTCGTCGGGATGTCATCGGGATGTCGTCGGGATGTCATCGGGATGTCATCGGGATGTCATCGGGATGTCATCGGGATGTCATCGGGATGACATCGGGATGTCATTGGGATGACATCGGGATGTCATTGGGATGACATTGGGATGTCATTGGGATGTCATTGGGATGACATTGGGATGTCATTGGGATGTCATTGGGATGTCATTGGGATGTCCTTGGGATGTCACTGGGATGTCCTTCGGATGTCACTGGGATGTCACTGGGATGTCACTGGGATGTCACTGGGATGTCACTGGGATGTCATAAGGTGTAATTGTGATGTTTTTGTGATGTCACTGGGATGTCATTGGGATATCACTGAGATGTTATTGGGATGTTACTGGGATGTCCCTTGGATATAATTGTATTGTAACTTAGATGTCATTAGGATGTCATTGGGATGTATTCAGAGATGTGATTAGATACATAATTTGGGATGTCAGCTAAATTGGATTTCTTTTAACTACGACCATTTTTATTTCCAAATAACATTATTTTGATCTATATTTACTATACTATTGAGATTTACCCATTATTACTCTGTTGGAAGAGAGTTCGCAGGCTGAAGTATGAAATAATAAAGTAGAACCAAAAAGTAATACGCACCAAAGAGATGTGTATTTCAGGTAGATCTCTACGGGGCATCGTGTAGGGTCGTCAGTGTTCTCATAGGCCCTGGTGACTTTGGGTTCACGCCTACGGGATTGTAGACCGCCTCCCATCGTTTTGCTCACCGTTTCCTCGTATTGTAGATAACGACGTCCACTCTCGTCTACTTTGAACTTAAGGTAAAGCAGATAGAAAACATTAATGTTAATTGCCATTATTTCTGGTAACAAATGGTTATTATGCTTTTTGCAATGTTATAATTAAGTTGAAGCATATGTTTAGAAATACTTAGGTTCACCCAGATTTAAGAGTTAATTGACTATTTATATCATGAATTAAAAGTTAACTTTTACCGAGATTCTTTAAATTGTACATCTGTGGTCTAGTGTAGCACCAATAGCAGTGTCTAGAATGGAGCTAAATCAGTAATCTACACATTACCTTGATATGTTGGTCGACGTCGAGGTTCTTGTGGTCTGATGCTCTCAACCCCATATAATAGCCTAATGTAAACATTAGAGTATCAAGAAGGGTTTTAGGTTCACCAGTTCCAAGGACGCCAGTGTCCCACATTTCTTCCTCTACCTTTTCGGGCAAAGGGTCTGCCTGTTTTTTCTTCCCTAGCCCAGCCTTTTGACTTGCCTTCATCTCTATATCAAGAGCATCCTGGATAGGCTTAAATGCCACGTCATTCATCAGATTAACATGCTTGCCTTTCATTCTCAGGAACAACTGTAGGGCTACAATGATTTGCCACAATGAGCTGGGAGGATATCTTTCCCTGTTTTGTTTTCTGACTTCCATGACAAATCTTGGCAAGATGTAGTTCAGTTCATCAGTTGTGAACGTTTGCAATTCCTTCCAAGGGACAGTATTGACCATGGACTTCTCAATAACAATGAGTTGCTTGTTCCTAGACACACGCCATGCCTTAAAAGCCGACACTGCCCAGTTCATTACCTTCCTTGTATTTTTGGGAACTCTCTGCTCCGACAAATTATCAACAACTTCATCTGAAACCAGGGGTGCAAATCTCCCAGTCTCGTTCCCTTCCTCTTGAGCTTCATACTGGACAAGGGCTTGGCTTAATATTTCATCATCGTCTGAAGACATATGCCCTTGAACCTCTGCTCGTGGGCCTGCCATGGTGCCGAGTGACAGTAACTATCCCAACAACGTGCCTACCACACTATAGTTCTAAAAATGTGTGTTAAACTAGGCCACCATAAAAAGTATGTGTTTTCCAGTTCAGGCCCCATATTCCAAGTCCCGATTTTAACCTTTGCTCAATTTAGTTCAAGAAAGGATCAGTTGAACTTTTGGTTCAAATCATAATTTCAAAACGAATTTGAACAACTTGAACCTATGAACCTATAATGTATGTCCTTATATATGTACAAGAATGCCTCTTTTTGTTTTTCTACCATCTTAAACCCACCTTGAACCACCCCCTATAGGTGGCTTAACTTTGATCCATATTTGAACCAAATCCCTTGTCTTAAAAACAGGATTTGAACCATTTCCATGGTTTGATCCCTCTTGAATGAAAAATAGGTTCAAGAGAGGTTCAAAGCTGGCTCAAGTGAGAAATAGTATATTTATAAACCAAATTGGGAGTTTAGTTCTTTTATAGAAACAGTAAGAAAACATCCCAAAAGATTCCATTTATTTAGACGGTTAGGTGACCTACAGTGTAACCTGGATTAATCCATGAGATTAAGACCCTGAGGGACTATGGATGATAATCGTTGCATCCAGCGTTTTTCCTCTTTATCCCGTTCGCGTTGGGCCGTATCGGATCCGGGGGGTGATCGAATGAAAGATAAGGCTGAAATTCGAAAACCCTTAGTAAGTCCCGGATTTTCCGCGGGGCAACAATTAAAGTGCCTAGCTACGGTGGTAGCTACGCTGGTAGGTCGATTACAGGGGTGGCCGGCTAAACCTGGTTTTTTAGTAGAACCTATTTTGGTTGAAGCCCGCACTAGTGAGTCGCTTAAATTCTTGTTTCGCCGTAATCCGAAGATGATTTTAGAATCAAGCAAGGGGCGTGTAGTCTTAGACCGGCCGAGTAAGGACCAATGTTCTCGGACTATATCAGCGACAGGTGGGTTCTTAGGGTTATGTGTTGTTATACAATAAAATGTACGTGTGTCATTAGTGGTCTTTTTCGACGATGGATCAGACAAAAGGTTTTTATTTAAGAGTGTGTCTCGATCCATTTTATGAGCTCGTCTCAGAGAAGTCTGGACAAGATGTTTCGGATAACCGCGTCTAATAAAGTGTGAACTTAGCATAAGGGCATTTTGAATAAAGTCCCAAAAGATTCCCATAATAATCCCTTAGGACCTTTTCTGTCAAAACATATCTATCGCATTGACCAAAAATGAACCTCTGCTGTGCGTGGCTTCCATAAATGACAAAGGTAAGCTAACCAGAAACCTAATTTTGTTAGGCCTCACCCAAAGCGGCATTCCCCTGTATACCTACAATCTCCTGGCTGATGTTCACCATAATCAATTGAGTGGATAACCCCCTTTGTGTATGGAGAGTGGTTGTACACCTGGATCAATAAATAGGTCACCTTGGACTGCCAGGGTGACTCTGTGATTGGATCCAGTCGGTAACCAAACTACCCAATGTGTTGATTGCAGTTGGTAATAGTGGCGGCCGCTTGTAATGCCGGTATTCTAAGTGTCGATTTGAACATTTTGTTCAGTTTGGTTCAAGAAAGATCAGTTGATCTTTTGGTTCAAATCAGAATTCTGAGACAAATTTGAACAACTTAAACCAACTTGAACCTATTTGAACTAACTTGAACAACATTTCAGTAAGTTGAACCAACTTTGAACCAATGCATATCAGTTTTGAACCACATTTGAACCATATTTGAACAAATCCTTTCTCCAGTTGAGGAAGAGTATAAGCTCGTAAACCGCCTTGGAGAGGGTGGTTGTGGTATATAACCTCCGTGCCTGCATATAACCTCCTCGCCCTCCGGGCTCGGAGGTTATATGCAGGCACGGAAGTTATATACCATAACCACCCTCTCCGCGGCGGTTTACTATCACATAAACATAGTGATTGTGAATTTCCTCACAATGATTTATAGAAAATAAAGATATATATCAGATTGTATCGGGCTAAAAAATATAACCTACAACTAATTTGAAGTTATTGCTGTCATTCAGCAGAAGCCCAAGGTGCCCCACTGCATCCACTGCATAGATTATACAGAAGCCTTCTATCAGGGGCAGAAACATCTAGCTTTATCTTATATGTTATCATAATCTTGTTTATCAGGGTTGTGGGTGCTGCATGTTTGATGGGGCTGCTTCAAGTCCAAGTCACATATAAGCCTACTATAATTTATAGTCTCAGCATGTTTATGGCCAGCTATATCAAGTCTGGGTACTATCAGCAGAATGCTATCAAGGTACATGTGTACCTTCATGCCTCACCTGTGCAGGTGGTAATGTAGTCAGCTACCAATTGCATGGACCCCATGGGGGTCTAGGTAAGAATAGGCCCCCAATAGCCCCTGCTGATCATTATGAGGTGATGATAGGGAGGACCCTGCACTGACCAAGAGGTTCTTTTGGTTCAATTCCAGGTTAGCGCTTGGTTCATTAAGGCTTGAGGTACAGCGAAAATGATTTTCAGGTTCTGATCCCCTGTTGTTTGCCCGCCCTGTCACCTTCATCCCATAGATTTGATCACCCAAGACAGAATAATTTGTCCCAACTGGTTTTCACCTTGAAAATGACCCTGGCTCTCCATACGGTGTAAAACACTCAACACTCACTCACTCACTCCAGCCAAAGTGTGTAAACCAACACACTCATCTGTGCATGGTCGATCCCAAACCTTGCCAGCTTCATCTACAAATGAAGTTCTAACAGGAATAACTAGAGGAGCAATAGATCTGTCTATTGTAACATTGTAAACTACAGAATACGGGATCAAATTCAAAGAAATAATCAATTGAATTTGGTATCTCTGTTCGAACAGTTACCTCCACTTAATTGTCATCCACTACTACCTGATTATTCTAGGAAGGCATCAACTATATCATCTGAAACCACGGAATCTTTCTCCACAAGCGAGCGTTCATGAGGATCAAGGGTCAACCTTAGAGAATTTATGTAAGACACATCATGTGTCCATCCTTCTGCGCTAGAATTCTGCAGGCCTCCAGGCTCACTAGAGCCCCCACAAGAGAACAACAACTACCATGCTCGAATGATAGTAAATCTAATCTTGTGTCTGAATTGACATAAGAACCTACCTCAGGTAATTTTTTATGGGAATTCAACTGAATCGAACCTAAGTCTACCCCCACTAACCTAGTGGGGGCGCCTGTATCCTATTTACAAACCTTAGTTGGTGGCACTGCGAGTAGCAGAACCGCATTCTCTACACTCATGTTTGAACTCTTTTGCAACCGCGACTCTCATTAAAATGCCAACACAGACCCATTGGACGCTTCAACCTGTTGTTTTTACCCTGGAGAGATTTACCTGCTGAAGTTTTGAGCTTCAGGTTTTTAATACCTAAATGGGCATGGAAATGTCCAGTAAATCTGCCTTCTCCCTGACACACCTGTCATAGTGGACTAGGGAACTACTAGTGTATACCTTTGACTTGTCACTGAAGAAACGAATGTGCTTTGAAAAGCTCTGAACGGGTAACCCTAGTGATAACAAGCTGTCCAAAAGAGACATATCAGCCGATATCACATCCTCAATAGTTGCCTGCTTAATGTTGTAAATGTACAAGTGAGGCTCAATATCAAATGCAACACACTTACGTTTCTTAGATGCAGCCCGGATATCAGAAGCATCAACCATAACCGTCATGGCATCTTAGCCCGGAATATGAAGAGGACGACCCAGCTCCAGAGATATTGGTGGATTTGACCCCAATATTCCTTGGTTTGTTCCGGATATTGATGATCCTGACATTGCCGTACCATTTAGATGGGTCTGAATTCGAGTGAACCATTCTCCATGACCAGGCTGGGGAAGGCCAAACAAAGTAGTAGTGACGGGAGCAACAGCCCCCGAGGCATGTCCCTGAGATATGGTAGCAGACAAAGTAGACGGGGCTGTTTGGCCTGCGCCATTCCCTGGGGAAATTCCCTGAGACAAAGTAGAAAATGACATAGTGGTAGGAGCAACCACATGAGAACTCATAGCAGAAGGGGTTGTGGTAGTAGGACAGGTTATACTGGCTGTTACCGCCGGTATGCCTGTTGACATTGTCAGCCCCCTCGATGATGCCGCTTACGGGGCAGACCCATTCACATTTGGCGGGACTAGTTGATTATCCCCGGTCACTAAAAGAGTCAACTGGCTGACTTGTGATATCAAAATATCAAGCTGGCTTTGAGTTCTCGATAAAAGATCTTTACATGCAGCTTTATCTCTTAAAACTGCAAGGCATATCATGAGCCGAAAAAGCAAACAGTAGACTCTGCTCCAGTTAAAATTTCTTTCTGTATTATCAGAGATTTAACCTTGAACCCCTCCTGAACTAAACCCTTGTCAAAGCTTTCAACGTCCTCCAGGTCCGCTAAATAAAGCTTCCAGCCATCTTCACCCACCCCTAATGCGTTGCACTTTGCAAAAGCTTGCTTGAAGTAAAGACACCTTGAAGTCACCGGCCTCTCACGGCGACGGTCACAGGCGCTACACAAAACGGGTGGCATGGCAACCTTGTACCTACGCCCTCAAGGGCTGGGTGCTGGGATTCAAATATAGTCAGTAATCCAGGCGCACCTGCCGAGGTGGCCCTAGTGGGGAGTTCATAACCCAGAGATGGCAGCACCACAGCCCTAATGGTGTTTCATAGTTCAATAAGCATAGTTTATTTGAACCATAAATAAAGTGATGGTTTGTGCATGGTTGACTCAGGATTGTCAGATGTTCCACTGGTTGAGGGTGACTGAACTGCTGATGGGGCTTGTGTACTTGTGTTTTTTGGTTGTCACATTGGGGATTCCAAGATGTATGATAAATGCTTTTTCTACAGGAAACAGAGCCTAAAATTTACAAAATAAGGTGACTTTTAATAGTGTGTATTCAATGTGAATCACAAACATTGTTAATTACATTAATTCTATCATGCCTGGCTCATCTGACGTTTTGTGTGCTAGCTTCCTTTTTGTCAAATTTCTTGGGAGTGTTCACGTAGTAATTAGAGTTTTTGTTTGAGGTCTAGCGGGTTCAGTGACAGTTGTAGTTGTTTTCTATTCATTTGCATAATCGACTTCAGGGTTACCCCTGATCTTCCAGAAGATAGAATAGTAATTATAATCAGAATATTTTCCAAAAATCAAATCAAAGTACAATTATAATGAGAAGGTCACATCAGTCAAATTAACAATATTCCATCTTCATGTATCAATGTAATAAATCAACATATCTCGTATTCAACCTTTTTAAGATTGATTTAAACAAAAATATATCATCTGCAAATTAGACAATTGATTCCATAATTCAGTACCAACATAAAAAGGACTATGATCATATTTAGGACTCCTGTTCTTCTCAACAATAAAATTTAATTGATATTTAGTAACGGCTCGTGTTTGTCTAACTATTGGTTTCTTTACACCATCAATTTTACTATGTTTATACATTAAACATAATAACTGCATCTGTCTTCTCTGCTCCAGACGTATAAGACCAATTTCAGAATGTAACATATCAACGCATATATAATCATTCCAAGTAATATTCTTACAAAGCCTGATACAGTCATTCTGAATTACTTGTAATTCAATCTTATACTTTAAAGGAAGAGTTACCAGGATAAATCCAGCATAATCAAATAGTGGCAAAATAGTTTGTTTGTAAATCAAAATGGCAGCCCTTTAATCAGACATCTAATTTCTCTTGTAAACCATGGTGTAGCTTTAACTCTGTCGAAGACTGTTTTATTAGGACACATGACAGATAAAATTTCATTACATTTTTCATAAATTTCATGCCACATAATATCAGGATCCTGAGACTCATCATTATGTTGCCAATTTGCTGCAATTAACAAGTTAAGAAAGTCTTTACGATTATATTTGAATAGTCGCGTACTATTTTGGAACATTTGAGTATCTTCTCCCGTCTCTTTTTCCAAACTATAAAAACCGAAAAATGATCAGAGATCATGTGTTCTCCTAGACCATATGAAGATACAAATTCAGAGTAAGTGGCTATGAGATCTATACAAATACCGCCGTACATATTAGGTTTTTGATATACTGAACTAAACAGCCATTTTTTAAAAAAAGATGAAATTTTTTGCACGGCACTAAATTCGTCTTCAAGAGATCAACGTTAAAATCATCCAACAACCATATCTCATACTTCTTGAAACCTGCTAAATTGAAAATATCAGATAATTTTACAATAAAATTATCAAGATTCCCCTTTGGGGGACGATATACTGTAGATATAATACACTTTTTAAAACAAGGTATATCTAATTTCAAGGATAGGATTTCAAGATCTGGTGATGTAAAGCTTCCCTCATTGTACACTGTAACTTAAGGACTGTAACGTTCTGAGACGTAAATACAAACTCCACCTCCCTTAGAAAATATTTTATAATTGTCTAGAGTCTTAAGTCCGTCCTGACGAAATAAAGACATTGATCTGATACATAATATATCATCTAAATAAGGGTTCTCAAGCCAGGTTTCAGAACAACAAATGAAATCATACTTGGAATACTGATTGTATAAGGCAACAATAGGGGGGATCCAGCACTGACCAAGTGGTTCTTTGGGTTCAATTCCCGGTTGGTGCTGGGTTCACTAAGGGATGAGATACAGCAAAAATGATTTCCAGGTTTTGATTCCTTGCTGTTTGCCCACCTTGTCACCTTCATCTCATAGATATGATCACCAAAGAACCTGTCTTTGCCATGAATATGACCTTAGTTGTCGGCGTAAAGCATCCATAACTCACTCACTCACAAAAGCAAGATTTTATATCAAAAGAAGCAATTTACGTCACAGGAATGTCCCATTAAGGGGCTCCTTGGCCTGGGTGTACGGGATGGTTTAGGCATTGGTTTTACATTGTAGGTGTAAACTCCTCCATTTCCCTCGGTACCTTCCACCATGCCGCAAAATGTAAATATACCTACTGCCTTAAATTGTAAAAATGTAAACAAGAAAAGGAAGGTAATTTAAACTATAAATCAATAAATAAAAGGTATTAGATACCAAGAGATAAGACCTGCTATTGGCCAAAATCATGATACTGCTGGTATATCATTTTCACAAAGGAAACTCTTTGATGATGCAGTTCTCTAGTGATTTCATAATCATCCACATCTCAAAGTCGCTTTTCCCGTCGCTTTTCCCATCTCTTTTCCCGTCGCTTTTCCCGTCGCTTTTCCCGTCGCTTTTCCCGTCGCTTTTCCCGTCGCTTTTCCCGTCGCTTTTCCCGTCGCTTTTCACGTCGCTTTTCCCGTCGCTTTTCACGTCACATCCACTTCTTACTTTTCCATTCCTGAAATCCGCAAAAATAGGAATTACTACTGATATCGAGAGATAGCCGCCCAAAGTGTTTAAAAATGGGACTTTTGATGCTCAGAATATTTCGTCAAAAGATCCCTTAACATTAGCACAAAATATTTTGACAAAAAATATATCATTACATCAAAGTCACGCATGATCAAGAAGCTGGCTTAAGGAGGTCAGCAGCAGCTTCAGCTCTCGCATCTCTGAACAACTTGTGTTTCTCCCCTATACCAGGTACTGCGGGATGGTTATATTCACTCAGCCCATAGCATAAAGATCCAGGTAAGAATATCATATATCATGTTGTTCTATTGACAACTTTTAGTCCATCTTTTCATTGATAACAACCGTTTTCGCCATGAATATGACCTTAGTTGTCGAAATGGCGTAAAGCATCCATTACTCACTCACTCCAGGTAAGAATAGGCCCCAAGTAGCCCCTGATGATCATAGAAGGCGGTTAGGGGGGGACCCAGCAATGACCAAGTGGTTTGTTGGGTTCAATTCCCAGTTCAATTCCCATTCATATAAAAAGGCAAGAAGTCTTCCTGCATAATTTCTCTCAAATCATGCCAATTGGAAGAACATGAATATTCTATACATAAAGTTGTTGAAATAAAAGAAAAATCGTCTATATGAAGTAACATATAATCTATCAGCATCAACATTTCTGTATTTCAAGTATAGATACATAAACTCCATTGCAAAATTCTATATCATTCAATAAAGATACTTTTATTGCCAACTCTCACCTCAGAAAAAAATATAGTTGGGAAATTTATAAGTCAATTTGAATATTGAAAGGGTTAACTCAATTGCATATTAGATAGTGGTCTCAGGGACACACAATCAGTATACTCTTCCCTTTTAGCAACAAACTAGTGTTCACTGCTTTACATTTTATCCTTTGAATAGGAATGAACATGGCAGAACCACCCTGTGGGGGTCCGGGTAAGTATAGGCCCTTAGTAGCCCCTGCTGATTGTATAAGGCGACGATAGGGGGGACCCTGCACTGACCAAGTGGTTCTTTGGGTTCAATTCCGGGTTGGTGCTCTGGATCACTAAGGGATGAGGTACAGGAAAATGATAGCTAGGTTTTGATCCCTTGCTGTTTGCCCGCCCTGTTACCTTCATCTCACAGATGCGATCACCAAAGAAGAATTCATCCCAACCTATTTTCGCCGTGAATATGACCTTAGTTGTCGAAACGGCATAAAGCATCCATTACTCACTCACTCATAGCGGAACCTTGGTCTACCTTGTAGTCTGCCCAAGCCTCTGTTGGCCTAAGATCACAGTTTGCATACCAAAGGACTTTGGCAAGGACATGGTTTATTTCTTTCTTGTTATAGAAAACCTTGTGCACAATATATTTTTGGACTTCTCCTGGTCGTGCCGGTGTATTCATCTCATCCTGTGGCTGAATACAGCCATCCTCATCTGACAAGTGAGCACAGATCATGGATGACCTTTTGCTCCTGCTGTTTCTAGACCCTAGCACTGTTTCCCTGAAGTATATCACTTTTGTTTACATGAAGGACATATGTGACCCGTTTTGGCAAATTGGGTCGGATGTCGCAATGAGTCGGATGTCGCATTTTAAAGCTAAGAATCTGTATTTTCTGATGGAATAGGTCTCTCAAATTTGACCTGGTGCAACATCTGACTTAATTCGCTAAAACGGGTCACATATGATGAAGTCATCAACATCGACCTTTGGTCCATATAGATATTTGTACATGTTGCTCAGGTATGGCATTTCATTTTGAGAGACAGCCCCAACTTTTTTTGTCCTAACAGTGTGTTCGAATGATAACTCCCATTCTTTGTCCGATATATTGCATTTTGAACGAGATTTCGTGATCATATCCAATTCAATTTTAGCTTTGGTCTGGTCCAATTGTCTTACATTTTGCTTTCCTTCCTTGAGGTCTGAAAAATCCTTTTCCATTTCACATGTAAAGAGACCTGTTTTTTCAAGATCCAGGATACAGAGGTGATTAATAAACCATTTGAACAGCTGAGCTTCAATGTTTCTTTGATTTGTTGGTTTGATTTCCAAGTGTGCCATTGCAGTGCTCAAAACTAAAAAGCCAAAATCCATAATTTGGCCCAAAATCATAAACACATTCTGCTAGAGCCCCGTGGGGGTTCCAGGTAACAATAGGCCCTTAGTAGCCCCTGCTGATCATAGAAAGCCAGGACTGACCAAGTGGTTCTTTGGGTTCAATTCCCGGTTAGTGCTTGGTTCACTAAGGGATGAGGTACAGCAAAAGTGATTTCGAGGTTTTGATCCCCTGCTGTTTGCTCTCCCTGTCATCTTCATCATATAGATACGATTACAAAAGACAGAATTCCTGCAAACCTGTTTTCGCCGTGAATATGACCTTAGTTCAATGTCAAAACGTCATAAAACCATCATAAAGCATCCATCACTCACTCACTCCATCACTCACTCACCACTTCTTATTTGTGCTATCAAAGTTCTCTGTGTTTTCCAAGACAACTGAAACAGATTTGTCTGTAATCTATATATGACTTTTCATATTACTTATAGGGACTAATGATGTTAAATCTTTATTTATCTAAACGTTAGTGTGTTAAATATGTCATTATGAAGAGAGTACTTTCCTGTTTCTGTCATTGCTTTTCAGTTGTAGATCCATGATGTGCGCCTGGGTCTCGGATGAGGGGTGGAGTCTGTCATGCAACCAGCAGTAGAGAGTAATGTATATACTCCACTTGGGCCTATATTGAGGTATTACATTACATTAAATAACTGTGGTGTGAATACTCCTCTTTTTAGCCCAGCTTGTTAGTGAACGATAGGTATTGCGAAATCCAGGGCTTCTTGATACCTGTAAGTTCCTGCTAGTTTGTTGTATCTATTAATGTCAAAGCCGTAAATGGGACAGTACAAGACTTTGGCTGCAGGAAATTCACAGGCAAATGATTTATCGAAATTGCGGGTTTCGTTCTTATTATGAACTATTAGTCTGCTGGTAAAAGGCGTAATAAGTCTGACCTTGCAGGTGGAACGATCAAGGACAGTGAAATCATTTATCCCCAGCATTACGGACACTAGGTCTGCTTCCCGAAGGTAATGTAGGTGTTCATGCTCATTCTATAAAAAAGCGGCCAGAATAATGGTATAATTAGTACTGTTCAACAAACCGTCAGGTGTGTGAATTTCAATAGAACCCATCTCATTTCAATAGAACCAGCATGAGGTTCCATGCACTGCACGAATTTGGGGATTTACAAGGCCTGAACAAGTACATCTCAATAATGGGTGAGGCCCCCACCAAAATGCATTGTTTGTAATGAGCCTTTAACCATCAATCATCTCCTTTTGGAATGCCCGGATTTCAAACAAAGTTAAAGACAATTCCATCTAGCTGGTCTACCTGAAATTTTTAATACTGTACAGTCTGATCGTATCATCCAATTTTTGAAAACAGCTGGTCTGTATGGACTGATATGATTAGTATATTAACATGTTTTTATCCTTAGGATAAGATCTTGTACATATATCATGTTGTTCTTTTGACAACTTTTAGTCCATCTTTTCATTGATAACAACCGTTTTCGCCATGAATATGACCTTAGTTGTCGAAATGGCGTAAAGCATCCATTACTCACTCACTCAAACTGTTTTCGCCGTGAATATGACCTTAGTTGTCAAAACGGTGTAAAGCGTCCATTATTCACTCAATCAATCTTTTCATTAATAACAACTGTTTTTGCCATGAATATGACCTTAGTTGTCGAAATGGCGTAAAGCATCCATTACTCACTCACTCACTCACTCATGTAAAAGATATTTGGATTGAGTTCCCATTCTGTATTCTCTGTGAATCATCTACTTTGGCAATCAGCATAATTTCAATGCCAGGTATGTGAGAAACTGATAACCAGATGTCTCGTTCTTCACAAAAGTCCCAGATTTCTTTGGCCTGTTCTTGCACCTTGCACCCCGTGGGGGTCCAGGTAAGAATAGGCCCCAAGTAGCCCCTGCTGATCATGGACGATTGGTGTTGCCACTGCCATGACGAAAAGGATAATCTTCTCGTCGTGAGGCCCCTTGGGGGTCCGGGTAAGAATAGGCTCCCAGTAGCCCCATGCTGATCATACTAGGTGACCATAGGGGGCCCCCAGCACTGAACAAGTGGTTCTTGGGGTTCAATTCCTGGTTGGTGCTGTTGATCACTAAGGGATGAGGTACAGCAAAAATGATTGGTAGGTTTTGATCGCCTGCTGTTTGCCCGCCCTGTCACCTTCATCTCTTAGATACAATCACCATAGACAGAATTTGTCTCAACCTGTTTTCGCCGTGAATATGACCTTAGTTGTCGAAACGGCGTAAAGCATCCATTACTCACTCACTCAGGCTTCTCAATGGGGGACTGTAAATCCTGGACCAGCCTCTCCCACACAGAGGCATCGGTCCTGAAGAGCCTCATTAAAATAAATCCAATTGGTTCTTTGGGCGGGGGCAGGGCTCTTCTGACCCGAAAACCCCGGGGGGTCCGGGTAAGAATAGGCCCCTAGTAGCCCCTGCTGATCATATGAAGCGACGATAGGGGGACCTGGTACTAACCAAGTGGTTCTTTGGGTTCAATTCCCGGTTAGTGTCATGGTTCACTAAGGGATGAGGTACAGCAAAAATGATTTCCGGGTTTTGATCCCCTGCTGTTTGGCCACCCTGTCACCCCGTCACCTTCATCTCATAGATATAATCACCAAAGACAGAATTTGTCCCAACCTGTTTTCACCATGAGTATGACCTTAGTTGTTCTGAGATGGGGCTTCTGCTCCTGGGAAGATTATATAGGCCCCCAGTATCCCCTGCTGATTGTAAAAGGCGATGAAAGGAGGGACCCGCACTGTCCAAGTGGTTCTTCTGGTTCTCATGGTTTATTAGGTTATTCTGATCCATTGCTCTTAGAAATATCAAAAATGTTTACTACAGAACATATAGGTTGCCTATAAACTGTTGAAACATCCATACATACATTTAACATTCAACAGAGATGATGCAATAATTATAAAGTTGATGTTACACTATTGTTTACATAACAGACACAGGCGTGTGGGGTGGAGTAGTGGTTAGAGTGTCTGTCTGTTGCGCGGGCGGCCCGCACAACAAAAGCGGTAAAAGTGTAGGGGTATGGTCTCTATCTTCTCATAGATTCGATCATTCCATAGATACGATCATCAAGGACAGGATTGTCAAAATCATGTTCTCGCCGTGATATAACCTTAGATGTTGATACGGCGTAAAACCCCAATAACCAACCAACCAACATAACAGACAAGGCCTCCACCTCTACTGTTGGTCATACCATCAATCAATCCCATCTGAAGGCAGTTTTACCGAAAAGAGATATTATTGAGTCACTGTATAACTCAGTAGCCAGGTTTCGGAATAAAATAGTATGTCTATATTGTTTTCGCCGTAAAAATGTGTGAGTGAAAATGACCCTGACTGTCAGTACAGCGTAAAACCACCATCACTCATTCACTAGTATGTCTATAATTTAAACATGAAAACTAACTGCGTGATTTTGCTATAAATACTTTGGCAATTAATATGAATGATCTCAAACCCTTTGAGGCTACTTAACATTTCTCTGATTTCACCATGTTGTAATCAGGACTGATCCAACGGGGATTCCTGGGAAGAATTCCCAGTTGGTGTCATGGTCCACTAAGGGTTGAGGTACAGCAAAAATGATTTCCAGGTTTTGATCCCCTGCTGTTTGCCCAGCCTGTCACCTTAATCTCATAGATTTGATCACCAAAGACAACATTCTTCCCAACTTTTTTCTGCCGTGAAAATGATTTTAGTTGTTGAAATGGCATAAAACACCAAACACTCACTCACTCCCTCTGGTAGAACAGATTGCAGCCCCTCTCTTCTTCCTTGTGGGGAGGCCAGAGGCATTCTGTGGGGGCCCACTACTGTACCCTCTACAAACTCCTTCCTGAGCGTAGTCCTAACAGGAGCCCCTGTGTGCCCTCTTCTCTGTACAGAAATATTTGATATATTTATTGTGAATTCAATGATAGCTTTTTGTGGTCTCAATCTTGTTTTGACACAGTAACTCATCTCAGCAACCACCAACATTAAACCCCAATAACCAACCAACCAACCAACATTAGATCATTTCAATTATTGTTTTTGATGCTATTTCTACAGTACTAAATTGTTTTGACACGGTTTTTATTAAACACTTTGATACTTACTTGCTCAAGGTCTTTTGTCTGTCCTTCAAAAAATTGAAAGGAAAACCATGTTTGATTAAAAGAAATGTATATATTTTGGAAAGATAATGGTTGGTACATTAACGTTGGCTTGATTGACCCCATGGGGGTTCTGGGGAAGAATAGGCCCCCAGTAGCCCCTGCTGATTTTATGAGGCAACGATAGGGAGGACCCAACACTAACTGGTTGGTACTTGGTTCACTAAGGGATGAGGTACAGCAAAAATGATTAGCAGGTTTTGATCCCTTGCTGTTTGTCCACCCTGACCCCTTCATCACATAGATGCGATCACCAAAGACAGAATATGTCCCAATCTTTTTTCTTTGTGAATATGACCTTATTTGTCGAAACGGCCTAAAGCATCCATTACTGACTCACTCACTCATAATGTACATTATGGCATCTAGGCTATATCTGTAAATAGGTCGTGTGCAACTTATTTAGTTTTCATATATTTTTATCTCACCAGAATTCATACTTTTCTCTGTGAAAAAGTAAAAAGTGGAATCTTAAGAGAAGAAACGAAACGGAACAGTTATGTTGTTTGAAATACAGTTTTTATTTTTGTACAATTTTTCAATCCTAATTTTCAAAATTCTCAATCATTTTTTTCACTGACTATTACTTTGATTTATTGATAATTTAATGAAATATCCTACATTTAGTTAACTACTCAGAATACATCTATTTAGATATATTAGAACTCTGAATTCAAATATATCTCACATATTATTACAAGATAATATAATAATATTTACAAATACATTTCGGCCTAGATTTATAGGCATTCTGAACATTACTTACAATATATACACGAAGATGAACAACAAAAATGCAAACATTTCTTTATTTACATTTTCTTGGTTCTATTGGTTTTTTGGTGAACAAGTTTTCTTTGTCCTCATTATCGTCAGAAAGTTCAAAAGGAACTAAATTGTCCTTTGTATAAGGATTTCTCAACCGAGTGCCCCTGGTTGCCGCACCTTCCATACTGACTTCTCCAATACCAGAGCTTACACTTGTCTGCCCTTTTGGGAGTTTGTGGACCAACTCGTAGCCCTCCGGACATTGTCCCATCATTTGTCCTTCTTTACATTTACGATGTTTTGGTCTGGCGGCAGCCGATGGTCCACCTTGTTGTTCTTTAAGGGAATTTGGTTTGCCTAAAAAAAAGGCAAAATATAAGGCAAAAATATACAAATAGTAAGTGACAAAAACAGTAGAAGAAATAAAGTGGCGGCAAGAAAGTGTGAATTAATAAAGTTGGTGCATTTTAAAAATGTTATTTCATTTAGGTATGTTATTTCATTTGGGTATGTTATTTTTTCCACAGTAATTTAGTAACAAGTAGAGACATATTAACAATGAAATATTTTGTCACAGAACTTTTGGAGACAATATAAGACAATTTGTTTTTGTTCTGCTGAGAGGCCAAGGAAAAAGAAACATATTATACATTTTGATTGCAAGTCTGTTTCCCCGACAGCGTAAGTGCCCGTAATGGGCACGCACACACAAGATCCCTTTGAAGCCAACCCGTATGTTCTTAAGGGCATGATGAACTATGTTGAAGGTAGCGGCTCGAGAGGTTATGTAGTCCCTTACTGCCATAGAGTGTGATATGCCCTGCTGCATGAAGTCATTGATGTCTGGGTTTGCTTGATTGTATGCGAACTGGGCCGCACCCCTCCTAAGACTATGGAGGGAATAGGCTGCGGTCTCAAGACAGACATATGTATAATACCGGGACAGAGTGTGGCTCCCCCGTGAGGATCCGGGGTGGGGGTTCCTTCAGGAGCCTCCTGGGAAGAATAGGTCCCTAGCATCCCCTTGCTGATCGTAGGAGGCAACAAATGGGGCAACCAGAATGTATTGTTTGTAATCAACCTTTAACCATCAAGCATCTCCTTTTGGAATGCCCTGATTTTGAACAGACGCGTAGACAGTTCTATCAGGTAGCTGGTCTACCTGAACTTTTTAATACTGTACAGTCCGATCGTATCATCCATTTTTGAAAACAGCTGGTCTGTATGGACTGATATGATTAGTATATTAACATGTTTTTATCCTTAGGATAAGATCTTGTACATATATCATGTTGTTCTATTGACAACTTTTAGTCCATCTTTTCATTGATAACAACCGTTTTTGCCATGAATATGACCTTAGTTGTCGAAATGGCGTAAAGCATCCATTACTCACTCACTCACTCAGGAAAAAAAGTCGTAACAGTCGAGGCTCTTCTGAAGCTTCGACTGTCAATCAAAAATCTATTAAAGAAACTAAAATAGATAGGAATCCGTTGCCTTTGAGTAACAGATTTGAAAATTTAAACGAAGTTGAGATGGAAGAAGCTGCGCCTGCAAGTCGCAGCTCGTCCACCCAAGATAAGATCAGGGGGCGATCTCCTGTCCATCCACCTTGATGGCAGGAAGATCTATCTTCCAATGGAATTGTCGAGGTTTCAGAGCCAATTTTAATGAATTAAAAATTCTCGCCAATCACTTCAATCCTCTTGCCCTGTGTCTCCAAGAAACCCTATTAAAGAGAAACGATAACATCTCTTTTAAAGGCTATTGTATTTATAATACATACGCCCCTGATGGTGGAAGAGCCTCAGGGGGCTCATCCGTTTTAATAAGCCAAGATATCATGCATAGTCTTATTCCATTAAATACCAATTTTCAAACAATAGCAGTTAGAGTGACATTACATAAAACCATTACTCTCTGTTCACTCTACCTTCCACCAAATTCAAACATCAATAGACAAGAATTAGAAAATCTCTTAAACCAATTACCGTCACCAGTCCTCACAATGGGAGATCTCAATGGTCATAATCCCTTATGGGGGGGTGACAGGTATGATGAAAAGGGCAGGATGATTGAAGATATTGTTAATGATCTAGATTTATGTGTTTTAAACGATGGCTCTAATACCTATTTACATCCGGGTTATGGTACTTATTCTGCTATTGACTTAACATTAGCTGACCCTCGTCTGCTGTTGGACCTCTCCTGGAGAGTATTAAATGACCTCCATGGAAGTGACCATTTCCCAATCTTAGTCAATATTGACGACCCAAATATAGGCCTAAAAGAGCCCCGTTGGAGGCTCAATAGGGCTGATTGGGAGTCCTTCCAGACTTTATGTCGGGAGAGGCTCTCAGCAGATGATTCATTTATCCAATTCTCCACCAAATTACTTTCAATAGCAGAAGAAACTATCCCTAAAACCTCGACAGTTCCTAAGCACATTCGTAATCCATGGTTTAATGATGCCTGCCAGAAGGCCATTAAAGATAGAAAGAAGGCCTTGAGAAAATTCAAACAGAGACCAACTGCTGACAATTTAACTCAATTTAAGATTAAAAGGGCTCAGGCCCGAAGAATTATATGGGAGTCAAAACGGCAGTGTTGGAGAGATTATGTTTCTGGCATTAATACTCGGACACCTATGAAAAAGGTCTGGACTATGGTCCGTAAAATAAAAGGCAAGGGGGGCCAGACCAGAGTCCAGCACCTACAAGATGGTGACAATCTTTTGACCTCTCCTGTTGAGGTGGTCGAAAGATTGGCCGAAACATTTCAACATCATTCTTCTTCAGCCAACTGTCATCCCCAATTTAAACCTATTAAAATGAGAGAGGAGAGAAAACCATTCAATTTTACATCGGACAATGCTGAAGGATATAATCAAGCCTTCAGCATAGATGAACTTTTAAAATCTCTCAATAAATCTCATAATACCGCAGTTGGTCCTGATAAAATTCATTATGACTTTCTCAAACATCTTCCTAAACCAGTGCTCAAGATTCTTTTGAATCTTTTCAATCAGATATGGGATAGTGGCCAACTGCCAACTTCTTGGCAGGAAGCCACCATTATTCCTATTCCAAAGCCTGGTAAAGATCATAATGATCCTTCTAATTATAGGCCTATAGCATTAACATCTTGCATCTGCAAAACCATGGAGCGGATGATCAATGATCGACTCGTCTGGATGCTGGAATCTCAACATCAGATTTCAGAATTTCAGAGTGGGTTCAGACGAGGAAGAAGCACCCTCGATCATTTGATAAGATTGGAATCTTTCATAAGAGATGCCTTTATTCAAAAACAACATGTTGTGTCAGTCTTTTTTGATTTGGAAAAGGCACATGACACTACATGGAAATATGGTATTATGAAAGATTTATATAACATGGGATTTCGTGGCCGTTTACCCATTTTTATTAGGAATTTTCTATCTAATCGTCACTTTAGGGTGCGATTAGACACTACTCTGTCTGATATTCACAATCAAGAACTTGGTGTTCCTCAGGGAAGCATCTTGTCTGTGACCCTGTTTAGCATCAAAATCAATAGTATTGTTCAGTGTCTTCAAAAAGACATGTCCTGTAGTTTATATGTTGATGATTTCCTCATATGCTATAAGGGCAAAAACATGAACATTATAGAGAGGCAAATTCAATTAAATCTAAACAAGATCCACAAATGGTCAATAGATAATGGTTTTAAATTTTCCAAAGCAAAGACAGTGGCTGTTCACTTTTGTCAGTTGAGATTCCTCCATCTGGACCCTGAGTTGAAGATGGATGGTGATCCAATCAAAGTAGTAGAACAGACCAAGTTTTTAGGTTTGGTTTTTGATCACAAGTTGTCCTTTATTCCGCATATTAACAGTCTAAGGACAAAATGTAACAAGGCTCTGGATATCATTAAAGTTCTGGCAAACACCACTTGGGGTTCTGACAGCAAAATCTTATTGCAACTTTATAGAGCTTTGATTAGATCAAAGCTCGATTATGGCTGTCAGGTGTATGGGTCAGCACGCGCATCATATATCAAGAAGCTAGACTCCGTCCATCATCAGGGGCTGCGGCTGGCATTGGGTGCTTTTAGGACATCGCCAGTCCAAAGCCTCTATGTTGAGGCGGGGGAATCTTCATTAACCAATAGAAGATTAAAACTTTCCCTTCAATTCATCATTAAGTTAAAAACAAATGCTTCTAATCCTGCCTTTAAGTGCGTATTTCAACCCCAAAACAAACATCTCTATGCTGCCAGACCAAACTACATCCAACCTTTTGGCATTCGTATGAAACCTCACATAGAAAATGCCTTTGTGGATCTTGATGTTTTGAAACAGCCTCATTTTTCAGTCATTCCTCCATGGAGACTCAAACCACCTAATATCAATTTTGACCTCACCAAATCCAAAAAGTCACTGACTCAACCATTGGATTACGTGTCCCGGTATCATGAAGTTCAAAACAAATTTCCTCATCATTCTCCTGTTTTCACTGATGGTTCAAAGGATGGGAAACGTGTTGCAGCAGCGTCTGTCTGCTGCGGTAAAAAACAGTTTGCCCGTCTACATGACTTCAGTTCTATTTTCACAGCTGAAGCAGTTGCCATCATTATTGCTTTGAAAGCCATTCAGCAGGCAGAAGAAAAGAACTTTATCATTTTTACCGACTCAAAGTCCTGTCTTCAGGCTTTGCAATTTTTGAAAACAGAACATACAGTCATTATGAAAATTCTTCTCTGGCTACAAAAGTTGTCCAACTCAGGATTTGATGTTCAGTTCTGTTGGATACCGGGTCATGTAGGCATTCATGGTAATGAGTTAGCTGACCAAACGGCCAAGAAGGGATTGGACAAAGCAGTCCTTCCTTTTCCAATTCCTCACATAGATTTTAAACCGAGAATCGTTCAATACATCAATGAGAGATGGCAAAATGAATGGGACCAGTTCCCCAATAACAAACTGCATTCTGTTTTCCCAACTATCAAAGAGGTAAAACCTCATCTTTTAAAGACTAGAAAAGATCAAACTGTTTTTATCAGAATTCGAATCGGTCATTCTAGACTTACACATGTTTTCCTTTTAAAGGGTGAGCCCCCACCAGAATGTATTGTCTGTAACGAACCTTTAACCATCAAGCATCTCCTTTTGGAATGCCCAGATTTTGAACAGATACGTAGACAGTTCTATCAGGTAGCTGGTCTACCTGAACTTTTTAACACTGTACAGTCTGATCGTATCATTCAATTTTTGAAAACAGCTGGTCTGTATGGACTGATATGATTAGTATATTAACATATTTTTTATCCTTAGGATAAGACCTTGTACATATATCATGTTGCACTATTGACAACTTTTAGTCCATCTTTTCATTGATAACAACCGTTTTCGCCATGAATATGACCTTATTTGTCGAAATGGCGTAAAGCATCCATTACTCACTCACTCACTCGTATCATCCAATTTTTGAAAACAGCTGGTCTGTATGGACTGATATGATCAGTATACTAACATGTTTTTATCCTTAGGATAAGATCTTGTACATATATCATGTTGTTCTATTGACAACTTTTAGTCCATCTTTTCTTTGATAACAACCGTTTTCGCCATGAATATGACCTTAGTTGTCGAAATGGCGAAAGCATCCATTACTCACTCACTCACTCATAGATTATGTCCCAGCTCTTTTTAGAGCCTACCCTTTGATCAAGTCTGTATACAATGTTGCTTAGGTTTGCTCCTTTGCAGCATATTACTGCGATATTTATTTGGTAGGGGTGTTAGACTAATGTTTTACCCAATTAGGTATTCCCCAATGGCTTTCATAATATTTCCCAATTTCAATCAAGTACAGCCTATTATTTTTACTTGCACAATATAATGTATTAGTATAAGCATGCTATAACAAATGCAGTTTGAGCACACCTAATATCGTAATGGGATAGAGTCTATACCCAAATAGCGTCCAATGAAAATGTAGACTGTGAGAGTATCACCTACCGCCATGCTTCTATGCAATCCCTCCACCGGTTCATGTGCGGCATAGAGTCCAGAACCATCACCTCTCCGGCTTTTGGCTGCGCTGCCAAGAGCACCCAGTGTTGGTGTATGGCATACCGGCACCAGTAACCAGTCAAACTCCTCCAGAGCGTCCTAAACAAATTGAATGGAGTGTTGATATAATTATATTGATTCCATGAAGTTTTAACACAATTAACGCACACGCCCTTTAACTTGAACTGTTTTGTTCATATTACCAAGAAAAATGGTTTGCAATTACAATGTTAAGGTCAGGCAAAATGCTTTATAGTTCACACCAGGACTGGCCTTACATTCCTCCTCAATCGCTCTCTTATTAACACATAATATACCTTTTCGTACAGCCAGTTGTATTCATTTCGGAGCCAGCCCGATGCATCGAAGCATGACAGCACCTTCATCTTCCGTGGCGTCTGGCTGTTCCGTTTTGTCTGGAGCACACCCAGGAACGCGTGGATATGCTGCAATAGTTAACCGTAAGAGTGGTTGGCAAAATCGGCACACATTCGAAAACCCCATCATTCTCTAAATCTCTACTTAACCCAACTTAAGGCGCAAATAATTGTCTAAAGACCAATTTAATATTTTTGACGTATTGTCAATGAATGTACTTGACTTTCTTATTGGACTAGAGCGATGTATAACATGCATGTTTATCACCAGGTGCTTATTTGTTATGTCACACTCCTAGTCATAAGTAGATCATTTACATTAACATAAATATGTTCTTACCTGGTCACCATTCCATTCCATTCTCTTTAGGGTGCTGAAGTCTTCTTTGGTAATCGTTTCGCTACCCACTCTGAACTTATCGCCATCCGCAATATGCGACACATTCGGCCACACCACCATGTCCGCGGTGTAGTCCGGGTCGTTCGGGATAGGGAGTACAGCAGCGAGTTAAACGACAACACACTGAACCGTTGTTTCCAGCAAGTCCAGCAACCCTGCATCTTGCAGGCCCTTCTCCATATCCCGAGCAGGAATTGTAACGATCCGTTCTGCATCACCAACTTTGGTCGGCTTCTCGTAGGGTATCTTCCTGCACACTTGGTACAGGTAGGCCATCTCGAACTCATCCAAACTCCCTATGAAGCGGAACATGGGTGAATCCTCCAGCCGTCCATTGCTCTCGGTTGCTGAAGATGCTCTTTTTCTCTTCAGTGAGAACTTTTTCTTGTTTTTACTTGTCTTTGGGGACAGCGTCGTTGGTTGAGGCTCCTGACCGAACACCCAGTCGAGGTCTTCGTCATCCCACGGGTGTTTCTTCCGCTTGTTTTCATTGGAGTCGTCGTCGTCGGGAGAGCTTCGCTTCTTTGGAGTTCCTTTGTCGGGGGTTTTGTTAGACCTTGGCTTACTTAATTTCTTGACTTGCTTCTCCCGGAATTTGAATGGGGTGTCGCCCGGAAGCCGGGTGCCATTCTCGTCCGAGAATAGTATCCGCCCGGTTTGGGATCTCACCCATTCCCTCTCTCTATTCTCTTGGGTGGGAGTGAACCTGGGTGCACTCGGTGTGCGGATGAAGGGCGAGCTTGGGACGTTAGGTGGCAATGTGGTCTCTGCCTCCGACGTGATGGGAGGTTGGGTGGAGGTCGGTGTGTTGAAGGAAGTCTTACTTTCAGGAATGTTCGATTTCGGTGTGCTGAAGGATGCCGGGGGTGGCTTTCCCTTCGGTGTGCTGCAGGTATGTGGCACAAAGGGATGTGGTCTTGAAGGTACTGGCCTAGACGGAGTTTGGGCTCCCCTCGAGGAGGCTTTTCTGGGCATTGTGGCCGAGGACGTCGGGAGGTCCTCAACATCGGCGCCTGTTAACAACAATTGTTAAAGTCATATACTTACAATTTATTACCTATACGAAAAAGAACTACAGTCGATGTTTTTTTACATGTACCCGTATTTAAAAAAAAAGACATCGTTTATAACTAGAACGGAAAATAATCTAACATTTCCTTATATATATATATAATATATATATAAGTACATAAATATATTCCTGCCACAAGAATAAGCACTGTAGACCTACATAGTATAGTATGCACAACAAGTACCGGCATCCTCTGCTGCTGATTGGCCTGAAGAATCGACACGGTCCTTGACTCCCTCTGAAGACTCTGAAGCCTCGTCTTCCTTCTCAGAACTCTGGCCCGACTCGTCGCCTTTATGGATTGAAAACCATATTACAATTAGCCCAACCATAATGTATACATGTTGTGTCTGTACAGTTTGTGGCGGGAACGATTCAAAACAAACCGAGTAAGCCTACAATTTCATCATTATATAAGCGACCCATAGAAAACACATTAACAATCTTCTTAGACATCCTCAGCCGTTGGGGTGCCGCATCCTTCCCATTCTCAAAATGTCAAAAAATATTCATACTGTCGACCTTTAATAAATTAACAGACTCACATAATGTCTATTCTTTCTTTTAACTTGGCTGTAATAGACTCTTTTTTAAGGGTGCAATAGTGTTCGTGTATAAGGAAGCCTAACTATTCACCTTCATGGCAGCTGCCGCTCTTCTCGGTGGTAGAATCAGGTGTTTGGGTATGGTCTTGAGGGTCATTTCCTTGCGCTGCACCCAAGGCCTTGTACGCGCTCAACCCCTGCAAGATTTCCTGTAGGGAGACGCGTCCACCTTTCACGTACAAGTCATACAACCACTCGAACACTTTGAACCTTTCGATGTAGATCTCGTCAGAAGCTACGGAAGTGATGCTTCCAAACTCCTTCAGTGTCTAGAAAAGTAACGAATGTAATTTAAACAGGAGTTCGATGAACCCCATAACATATTGTTAGTCAGGTCGTACAGTTTGATTGAAAACCGCGAGAATTATTTTGAATTTTAGAACCAACTTTGGACAAAGAAAAGCAACCAATCACCGGGCCCTCCTGTGCCCCTCAATTAACGCGGGCCGTACTCGTATGGAGAAGTAACCCCCTTAACACCAAGTTATAGATATATAGTAAAACATTTATACCCAATTATGTCCCAGATAATCATTGAAAATCTGGCCAAGTATTTAAAGGATGCCAAGTACATCAAATACTGGCCAAGTACCTAAAGTAGGCCAAGTACCTAAAGTAGGCCAAGTACCCAAAATACCGGCCAAGTACACCCTCAGCAACATACTATTTATTTGAATTGTGGTAGTAATATTTATTTCATTCAACGTGAAATAGTATACCCACCATCATCAATTGATTTCCAGGTTTTGATTCCCTGCTGCTTGCCCGCCCTGTCACCTTCATCTCATAGATTCGATCACCAAAGACAGAATTCGTCCCAACTGGTTTTTGCCATGGAAATGACCCTGGCTGTCGGTAAGGCGTAAAACACCCAACACTCACTCACTCACTCACTCAATTGCCTCAGTTTCTCGTGGCTGTCTTCTGGGACTTGGTCCTTGTAGAGGTACTCGGAACTGACGTCCCTGTACCACCGCCTCTTCACCCATGCCCGGAGGAATACGTAATTGTACTCCCAGACACAGTACCATGCGTGTTGACAGAAAATTCTGTTGCAGAGGTAGTATCCGCAAGTACAGTCCCATCCATCGGCTCCCAGGGTCACTTCGTAACTCTTCCCTTTGCAAGTTACTTTGTGGACGTCGTTCTCACCTAAAAAGGAGGAACATTTGTAAATAAATCATTATTCCCAACGCCATATGTGTTTATGTGCAAAGGTCGACATATTTGATTTGATGGTAAATCTTGATTCTATATCAACAGTAGACATAATGTTATGTAAACCGCAGGGGTGGATCCAGAAATTGGAAAAAGGCGGTGCGCACATATTAAAAAGGGTCCCGGCACCCCCTCTGGGAGCGCCAGTTTTACATTCAAAAAATCTATTTCGGGCCAAAAATAGGGGGTGCGCGCCTGGTGTGCCCCCCCCCCTAAATCCGCTACTGAACCGCTATATTATTTGTTATAAGCAAAATATATAACTTAGTCTTCTGAAAAAAACATTAATATTGTGAATTCAATCAATTAATTAGTCATTTCCACCTGGTTGGCGATGGCCCTCTCGTACTGTGCCATGGCCTTCTTTGCCGAGAACCTGGAGGAATACTCGTACAGTGCCCGGGTAACCTCAGTATCGTACTTCAGGTTGTATGACACCTTGAGCTGATTGATGAGTTCCATTTCCTTCTCCCTCCGGCTCTTCTCCTCGCTGAGGTCAAAGAGAACCCTCACGAGGGCCGGGATGCTGGTGTTAGCCGTCACGATATGCTTGAGTTTCTGGTGAAACGACTCAAGGTAGTTTGTGGTCCTAGCCTCGAAAGTCGGTACTCCTCGGCGTTGGTACTGTGACCAGTGGTGTTTGCACTTATTCCACTCGTCGTCGAAGTAGGACTTGTATTTCTTGAGATCTGGCTGCTTGTGCAATAACTCCAGGGCCTTCTCGTAATCCTTGCGGGTGTAGGCGTAGACAACACCCTCCAGCAACTCGACAACCTTCTCGAGGTGCTTCTCTGTTAACTTGGGCAGATTTTTCTTCATTGCCCGCATCACGTGCCATACGCAAAGGTGAATCTTGACGAGGGGCATTGCCTGCTGGATGGCCTTGATCTCCACGAATGACTTGTCGACCAGAACCGCTTCTGTTTGAGCACATTCCAGCGAGTTGTACTGGACGAACATGGTCAGGAACTTTGACATCAGATACTGTTTCTCATTACAGACAATCGCGTGGGCTATCGTCCGTCCATGTCCCTCGTTGTTGATGACCATGAACGTGACCAGGTGCATGTCTTCATCATTCACCTGGTACGTCATATCGGCCGAAATCACCTCAGGGTAACGTTGGTAGTTCCGCCTCATCTCCGTTGTCTGAATGTAGACCCAGTCCACATCTAGGCCACTTGAACAGATACGTAGACAGTTCTATCAGGTAGCTGGTCTACCTGAACTTTTTAAAACTGTACAGGCTGATCATATCATTCATTTTTTGAAAACAGCTGGTCTGTATGGACTAATATGATTAGTATATTAATATATTTTTTATCCTTAGGATAAGATCTTGTACATATATCATGTTGTTCTTTTTCGAACAATTTTTCCCTTTTGGTTGAAGAATGTGAGTATAGATTACGGATATCTTTTCTCTTATATTCTACAACATTATTGTGGAAAAATTATTTTGACGTGGCTTTTGATTGACTGTTATCCATACCTGTTATCTAACGTATTCAAACCCAAAGGGGCCATACTTTTTAATCTGTGAACCCAATTGAATTCTATCGTATTTCTTAGTGTTTCAGCTCGTTTTGATTGGGGGTGTGCGTAAATGAAGTCCAATATATAGACCTCCATATTGTCTACACCACATTTATTATGGTAATGGTATGCCACATCTGAGTTGAAAATGCCTTTTGTAGTGTGGTAGATGTGTTCTCTTATTCTATCTTTTATTTTTCGTTTTGTCTGACCTACATATTTAATTTTGCAGGTTTTGCATTCTACGCAGTATATCACATTTGAGCTGTTACATGTGACATTATATTTGCATTGATGAGTGTATCTGTCAGTGCTATTCTTTATCTTGCCTTCCCGGTTTAGCATTTTGCAATATTTGGAATCCTTCTTAGGGCACATATTTTTGTTACTGTTTCTTTTATTAGTCGTGGTTTCTTGTTCGACACGGGGTTTGTAGTCTGTTTTGGCTCTGACTAATATGTCTCTCAGATTTTTTGGTCTCCTGTAGTTGGGGACCAGTCTGCTTCTATGCATATCCTTGGTGGTCTTAGATCTACCAAGGATGTCCCAGTTTTTTCGAATGGTGTCAGTAAGACTGTTTTTGCATGGTCTGAATGTGTTTATTAGAAATATTTTATCTTCTTCTTCACCATTAGCTTTAGCCTTTGTGTCCTTTCTCATTAGTAATTGTGTTCTATCTTTTTCTCTGCACTGTTTAAGTGCTTTATTTATTAGCTTTTTGGGGTAGCCACGTCTTAGGAAGTGGCTCTTAATTGTTTGTGCGTGTTTCATATAATCTTCGTTTTTACTGCATATTCTGCGGATGCGTAAGAACTGACTATATGGTAGACTTTCTTTAGTTTTCGGTGGGTGGGCCGAATTGAATCTCAGATAGTTGTGACTATCTGTTGGTTTACTGTAAAGGTCAGTGTATAGTTTGAAGTCTTCATCTATTTTGACCAATGTGTCTAAGAAACTGATCTCACTCATAGAGTATTCTGCTGTGAATTTTATTTTGTCATGTGCATTATTGAGATGGTGTAACCATTCTTGTAATGCTTCTTCCCCATGTTGCCATACGAAGAATATATCGTCTATGTATCTGTACCATATCATTGGTTTTAAGTTAATATATCAACAAATGGCTATTAGTCTTTCTTCTAGACTCTGCATGAATAGGTTGGCATAGGCCGGCGCTACTTTGGTACCCATTGCTGTGCCTCCAATTTGGAGGTATTGTTCACCGTTGAATTGGAAATTATTCCTTTTGAGTACTAGTTCAAGTAGTTCGGTGAGTGATTGATTTTTTGGATTATTGTCAGGGCTACGTTCCCTGGTTAGAATATTCTTTATGTTCTCTATGCCCTCATCATTAGGTATATTGGTGTATAGGGATGTAACATCCATCGTGCCTATTATATCACCATTTTTGAGTGGTCTTATATCCTCTATTTTCCTTATAAAATCAGAGGTGTCTGATATATATGACGCCATCTTAGGCACCAAAGGATTTAGGAATATATCAACAAATGCTGATATTTTTTCTGTGGCACAGCCATTACCAGAAATTATAGGTCTCCCTGGAGGGGGCCTTTCTTTTTTGTGGATTTTTGGTTGGAAATATATATGTGGTGTGCGAGGGTTCTTGGTTTTTAATGTCCCTGCTACTTTGTGACTGATTTCTTTATCCTGTGTCATACGGTCAATGCATTCATTTATTTCTTCAGTATGTTTTATTGTTGGGTCAGTGTTGAGTGGGAGGTATGTATTCTTGTCACTGAGTTGGCGTTGAGCTTCTTTAATGTAGTCGACAGTGTTCATGATAACAACTGCGCCTCCTTTGTCTGCTGGTTTTATAGTTATACTATTGTCCTTGGCTAGGTTTTTCATTGCCCTCCTTTCATTTTCACTTATGTTTTGATTGTGAATTGGTTTCTCTTTATGTTTTGATAGATGAATTTCATTTATATTTATAAAGGTTTCTAAAGCCGGAGAGCCCGTAGGGGCCTTCCAGTTACTTTTGTCTTTTATCTTTTTGAGACATTTTGTATCTGAGAAGGTTGATTTGTTATCATTAGGTGCTTTTGTTTCATCACTTTTACTAGTAGTTGGTTCTTTTGAAAAGAATTGGATAGTTCTCAGTTTATTGTGAAATTCATCCAGCTCTTTGCGGATATCACCAGCATTTTCTCGTTTTTTTGTTGGACAGAATTTGAGACCCTTTTTGAGTACATCTTTTTCCTCTCTAGTGAGGATCTTGTTCGACAGATTTATCAAAAGGATAGATTCATCATTCTCATTGGTAGCGACACTGTTGGTTTTACTTTCTTTGACTTTAGGCACTTTGTTTGGTTTGTAGATGTGTTCCTTAGGGTTCACATCGTGATCATTTATTGAGTTATCAAAGGATACATCAATAAGACCAGAAAAACGGTTTGACAGTTTTATTTCAAGTTCATTGTTACATTTGGGTACTTTTTTCGATAGGCAGTTTGGGTTATCGTTGGACATTTTTGACTTTCTGCTGCGTTTTGATC
The DNA here is from genome assembly GCA_936440205.1 of Lepidonotus clava. NCBI lineage: Eukaryota > Metazoa > Annelida > Polychaeta > Phyllodocida > Polynoidae > Lepidonotus > Lepidonotus clava. The sequence goes on along the minus strand of OW387144.1, from coordinate 33,367,614 downwards.
GATCAGGGAGATTGTTTAGTAATAGTTCCCCCTCCTTGGACGGTACCCCCTTTGTGGGTATGGGCGATACGGGCGGCGTTGGCCTCGCCCCCTTACTCTCCCACGATACTCGTCCCTTTCCCCCACCTGTTCGGGAAGGCGTTCCCGAAAAGGAGTGGGTGCATTGGTCTCGTTTGTTTTCTTTTGGATTCTCATTACGGTAGCACAAATGTCTAAGATATCATTATCATTGACCTTGTTTTTGATCGCATTTTCACTTTTTAGGTTGAAGGTTTTCATTTCCTTGTGCTGTTCACGTTCTACAATTTTGTCTACTGCGTCTTGGGCATTACGCTTTAGGATCGCAGCTGCCTGGGGCGAGCTTGCGTCCTCATCGATAGCTGCATTTACCGTAATTTTGTCACGGGATGCTGCTTTTTTGTGTACATTATACTTCTCGAGGAAGTGTTGACCTGCAAAGTTCATGATTCTACGGGCGGAATTTTTACGTTCCTCCACAATAAAGTCAGTTATTTCTTGTTCATTGGTGATATAACTGGGTGGTTTTTCAATACTTAAGGCCCATGCTTCAATGTGACCTGACTTGTTAGCGGCGTCTGTTAGCCACTCGCCCCTGACCTTCTCTTTGGCACCGTCCACTGAGTCAGATCTGACCCCTTGCCAAGTGGCCTGGACATCTTTGGGCAGACTGTTGTCTGCAAACCCCTGTTTGGAACATAAAACGTCTCTGTAAGTGGGTTTTGCATTATTTATCAATGGGGGAGGCGGTGTTGTTGCCTCTGTAATTTCATATTTTTTTGAGATGTTGTTACAACTCGACTCAATTTGTTGCAGGAAATTAATTTCGGAGGCAACAATTTTGTCATCGAATGTTTGCATTGCTTGTTTTAACTTTATTTGATAGGAAGTCGCCGGACTATTGTCTACGGGTTTGGCATTAGTTTCTGGCATAGTGCCAGATTCTAATTCCAACAACACCTGAAGGGTGTCGTCGAGGTTGTTCACGCGTTTGCTAATAGGTCCTTGAGGAGAATTGGACCGTTTGCGTTTAGGGGTGCTTGTTGTCCGAGCCAAAGGGTCCGGTGCGGCACCTTTTTGTGTATTTCTAAGAGTGTTACATTCAGAAACCGGAGTGGCCTGAGGGTCCTCCGATGATTTATCTGGTTTATTATTGATTTCACTACTGACCAGAAACATAGTTAACTTGCTTTGTTTGGGCAAATTGCGTGATGCTTTTAATTGTCTACGTGTACTCACCTCATTTTCCTGATTTTCGGGTTCAGGTGGTGGCAGGGCTGGTAGAGGTTTAGCCCATTTTATCCAGTTGGGGCGGCCCTCCGTAGGTCGGTTCAAAGGAACCAACGCACTGCGGAGGGGCTCGTCCGTGTTGGTGGCGGTGGTGGCGGACGGGCCAGGCTGAGCCTCGTCCACGTCCGTAGCTGTAATTTCACCTTCCTCTGGGCAGACCAAAGGGTCCACCTCCATAGTTTTACCATCCATGACAAAGGAAACGGATGGCTAGGTGATATATCGGGTTGAATAGGTTAGATTGGTTGGTATAATCAGTGGAGGGAGACGAGGCTTGATAGCTCACACGACCACAAATGACCAGGTGGGTGCAGGAGTTGCACTCACTCCCTTCTGGGGCTGCTGTTTTGACCAATCAGAATGCTTCTTGGTCAAATTTGTTTACTGGGCTAAATTTTTTCCACAATAATGTTGTAGAATATAAGAGAAAAGATATCCGTAATCTATACTCACATTCTTCAACCAAAAGGGAAAAATTGTTCGAAAATATATATCCCTAGACTGTAATCCTACCGGCCAGCAAATGACCATTTATCCCTCAGTGTATTATAAAAATAAGGCTGCAGACACCAACTCCACCTAGTGGAGAAATGGGTGTATTGGTACTACCTACCAATATAAATCAGGTCAGGGTGACCTAGTTCAACCTGGCCTCAAAATAAACCTACACAAAAAGAGCTAAGATAGCCTATAATACACCTGATGAGATCCTGTGATCGAAACCACAAATATAAATGGGCATGTGAGCATTCAAATTAAAAAATAATGAAAATAAAATAACATATCATTACTCCAACTCAATCTAGTGAGAGGAGGGAAAGGTCCACCAATAGAATGCCAGCACACATTAGCCCAGTAAACAAATTTGACCAAGAAGCATTCTGATTGGTCAAAACAGCAGCCCCAGAAGGGAGTGAGTGCAACCCCTGCACCCACCTGGTCATTGGTGGTCGTGTGAGCTATCAAGCCTCGTCTCCCTCCACTGATATATCATGTTGTTCTATTGACAACTTTTAGTCCATCTTTTCATTGATAACAACCGTTTTCGCCATGAATATGACCTTAGTTGTCGAAATGGCGTAAAGCATCTATTACTCACTCACTCATGTTGCCGAGTCGTCGCTGCAAAGCAAAATGTAACCAATTATCAATTTGTAAACTATTAAAATGAGAGAGGAGAGAAAACCATTAAATTTTACATCGGACAATGCTGAAGGATATAATCAAGCCTTCAGCATAGATGAACTTTTAAAATCTCTCAATAAATCTCATAATACAGCAGTTGGTCCTGATAAAATTCATTATGACTTTCTCAAACATCTTCCTAAACCAGTGCTCAAGATTCTTTTGAATCTTTTCAATCAGATATGGGATAGTGGCCAACTGCCAACGTCTTGGCAGGAAGCCACCATTATTCCTATTCCAAAGCCTGGTAAAGATCATAATGATCCTTCTAATTATAGGCCTATAGCATTAACATCTTGCATCTGCAAAACCATGGAGCGGATGATCAATGATCGACTCGTCTGGATGCTGGAATTTCAACATCAGATTTCAGAATTTCAGAGTGGGTTCAGACGAGGAAGAAGCACCCTCGATCATTTGATAAGATTGGAATCTTTCATCAGAGATGCCTTTATTCAAAAACAACATGTCGTGTCAGTCTTTTTTGATTTGGAAAAGGCATATGACACGACATGGAAATATGGTATTCTGAAAGATTTATATAACATGGTATTTCGTGGCCGTTTACCCATTTTTATTAGAAATTTTCTATCTAATCGTCACTTTAGGGTGCGATTAGACACTACTCTGTCTGATATTCACAATCAAGAACTTGGTGTTCCTCAGGGAAGCATCTTGTCTGTGACCCTGTTTAGCATCAAAATCAATAGTATTGTTCAGTGTCTTCAAAAAGACATGTCCTGTAGTTTATATGTTGATGATTTCCTCATATGCTATAAGGGCAAAAACATGAACATTATAGAGAGGCAAATTCAATTAAATCTAAACAAGATCCACAAATGGTCAATTGATAATGGTTTTAAATTTTCCAAAGCAAAGACAGTGGCTGTTCACTTTTGTCAGTTGAGATCCCTCCATCTGGACCCTGAGTTGAAGATGGATGGTGATCCAATCAAAGTAGTAGAACAGACCAAGTTTTTAGGTTTGGTTTTTTATCACAAGTTGTCCTTTATTCCACATATTAACAGTCTAAGGACAAAATGTAACAAGGCTCTGGATATCATTAAAGTTCTGGCAAACACCACTTGGGGTTCTGACAGCAAAATTTTGTTACAACTTTATAGAGCTTTGATTAGATCAAAGCTCGATTATGGCTGTCAGGTCTATGGGTCAGCACGCGCATCATATATCAAGAAGCTAGACTCTGTCCATCATCAGGGGCTGCGGCTGGCATTGGGTGCTTTTAGGACATCGCCAGTCCAAAGCCTCTATGTTGAGGCGGGGGAATCTTCATTAACCAATAGAAGATTAAAACTTTCCCTTCAATTCATCATTAAGTTAAAAACCAATGCTTCTAATCCTGCCTTTAAGTGCGTATTTCAACCCCAAAATGAACATCTCTATGCTGCCAGACCAAACTACATCCAACCTTTTAGCATTCGTATGAAACCTCATATAGAAAATGCCTTTGTGGATCTTGATGTTTTGAAACAGCCTCATTTTTCAGCCATTCCTCCATGGAGACTCAAACCACCTAATATCAACTTTGACCTCACCAAATCCAAAAAGTCACTGACTCAACCATTGGATTACGTGTCCCGGTATCATGAAGTTCGAAACAAATTTCCTCATCATTCTCCTGTTTTCACTGATGGTTCAAAGGATGGGAAACGTGCTGCAGCAGCGTCTGTCTGCTGCGGTAAGAAACACTTTGCCCGTCTACCTGACTTCAGTTCTATTTTCACAGCTGAAGCGGTTGCCATTATTATTGCTTTGAAAGCCATTCAGCAGGCAGAGGAAAAGAACTTTATCATTTTTACCGACTCAAAGTCCTGTCTTCAGGCTTTGCAATTTTTAAAAACTGAACACACAGTCATTATGAAAGTTCTTCTCTGGCTACAAAAATTGTCCAACTCAGGATTTGATGTTCAGTTCTGTTGGATACCGGGCCATGTAGGCATTCATGGTAATGAGTTAGCTGACCAAACGGCCAAGAAGGGATTGGACAAAGCAGTCCTTCCTTTTCCAATTCCTCACATAGATTTTAAACCGAGAATTGTTCAATACATCAATGAGAGATGGCAAAATGAATGGGACCAGTTCCCCAATAACAAACTGCATTCTATTTTCCCAACCATCAAAGATGTTAAACCTAATGTTCTTAAAGTTAGAAAAGACCAGACTGTTTTTACCAGAATTAGAATTGGTCATTCTAGACTTACACATGTTTTTCTTTTAAAGGGTGAGCCCCAATCGGAATGTATTGTTTGTAATCAACCTTTATCCATCAAGCATCTCCTTTTGGAATGCCCAGATTTTGAACAGATACGTAGACAGTTCTATCAGGTAGCTGGTCTACCTGAACTTTTTAACACTGTACAGTCTGATTGTATCATCCACTTTTTGAAAACAGCTGGTCTGTATGGACTGATATGATTAGTATATTAACATGTTTTTATCCTTAGGATAAGATCTTGTACATATATCATGTTGTTCTATTGACAACTTTTAGTCCATCTTTTCATTGATAACAACCGTTTTCGCCATGAATATGACCTTAGTTGTCGAAATGGCGTAAAGCATCCATTACTCACTCACTCACTCAATTTGTAAAAGAATTCAGACTGTTCATCGCAATAAAACCGCATGAAAAATATTTCAATGTAATCTATCAGTGGTCGATCCAGGGGAGGGGGGGGGGGGGGGGGGGGCAAAAGGGGCATTTGCCCCCCCTAGACCAAAAATGAACTCTCGTAGTTTTGACAAATCTGAGGAGAAATTTTGCAAGGTAAATCATGGGGGTGGGGGCAGATGTTTTGCCCCCCCTAGAAGACAGACCCTGGGTCCGCCCCTGTCTATGTAATCTATGTAAACAAAACTATGTCCTTGGTGTGTAATACAATGGAGTCAATGGATAGCAGGGACAGCTTGAGTTCCTAGATGAAGAAATAAAAAACAAATAAGAAATTGCCATTAGGCTTACATGGACGGGACTTGGGTGTACATGGACCTTACTTGGGTACTTGGCCCGTACCTGGGTACTTGGCCCGTACCTGGGTACTTGGCCCGTACCTGGGAACTTGGCCCGTACCTGGGTACTTGGCCTGTACTTGGTCCCTATTTGGTCCTTACTTGGGTACGTGGTCTGCACTTGGGTACATGGGTACATGGATGGCACTTGGATCGAATCATCAGTATATCAACCTTAATTTAGTATTAATTGGTGTGGGCAATGACCCTAATACCCATATCATATTGCCATTTTCGTATTCCTAAATAACTTTATTAAAAATATGTTTTCACAATTGTTATGTGCGCTAATTTGCCAGACGATTATAATTCAGGGTAATCTAACTGAAAATCATGCGCAGCAGGGAATGTTTTACGACACCCATATAAGTAATACTTAAAAGTTACTATATAAATCGCAACTTACCTCAGGGACCGACTTGAATGCCTGGATGGTGACGGGATGTCGTGAGTGGATGGGCTCGAAAGTGGTGACCCTCAGGGAGCCGTCGGTGACGTAAGCGTTCAACACCACCTTCATCTTGCATCCTTTCTTGTACGATCTATTAAAAGAAAAGTATTTATATAAGACTGATTTAATATTTCTAAGTTTAGAGGAAGTCAACTGTAAAGATCCTACTACCTAAGATCAGTCCTATCACTTAATTTCTTTAAAACATTTAGCAGTAATTGGTTGTTGTTTCCCTCGAAGAAGGAAACTGTGTGCAAAATATGAACCAATACTCATAATGAAATGATATTTGGCATCACAACTATTTGAGATAACGACAATATCCCATTCCATTCCAAATTCACTGGCTCCTCTCTCTAAAAAGAAAGGGGAAAAAAATGTCATCAAGAAATATGTCCCACCTTTGATGCTGACGGGCCCCGGCTCCAGTCTTGCGTACTTTGCCGGCATGCTTGCACTCGAACTTGACCCAACTGTAATGAAGATGTGCGGGATAGTGGACACTGTCCTGTCCCAGTCACTTGTTAGCATTGGCGACTGACCGTGAAGAAGCTGTAAGACGGAACGAGAAACGTTTTATACCCTTTCAAACCTTATCAACTTCCGCCCCACCTATATCTTACCTCTTACTATGCCTATGTTGGGTTTTCGCTGTAAAACTTTCTCAAAGTAATCAAATCAATGTTTGTATTCTCATTGTATCTGTACTAGATACTTGAAAATGGTTCTGCTTTTGTAACTTAATTGCATATTTTATAACTGATGTCCAATTCAACTTAATGTATGTAGACGATGTTTCTATCGAGGAGGTCGTGACCCTACTGATTGACCTAATTAATCTACTACCAACACTTTACTTATTTCAGATTCAATTCCAAATCAGTGTCCCAAACACCCATCTTACTCGACCGGTATTCCGCTTATGGGACTCACTTTAATCTTTTAAAGGGTGAGCCCCAACCAGAATGTATCCGTGCCAGCTTGTTTTCGAAATGAATATGACCTTAGTGATTGAAACGGCTTAAAGCATCCATTACTTACTCACTCACTTATTCCTCAGTTTTTGGTCAGGGGAGTACTTTTTGACACAAAATGAGATAATCATTTTCTTATACATAGAATTCGGTGAGAGATGTTGTATACATGGTGTCCATAGGGTCAAGTTGAGTGTACGTAGGCTTGGCAGCGACGTACTAATGATACTGAGAGATAATGTAGTCCTGTAGGTTATCACTTGAAATTGGGGCCAGATATTATGTCTGGGCCTCTGCAGTCGACAAAGCCATTTTCAGGTGAACAGAAGCATGTTACTGGTGCTGCACAAAGTATCCAGGAACTAGAAATGGGAAAGAAAATGATGAATCAAATTGAAATGAAACCTATCAAGATTAAGTAGGATACAAATGAATGAGTGTCCCTATCCACTATCAAAGGTTAACAACATAAGAACCACCATGATATGGACCTCGTGGGGGTCCGGGTAAGAATAGGCCCCCAGTAGCACCTGCTGATCATTGAAGGTGAGGATAGGGGGGACCCATCACTGACCAAGTGGTTCTTTGGGTTCAATTCCTGGTTGGTGCTTGGTTCACTAAGGGATGAGGTATAGCAAAATGACACCAAAGACAGAATTCTTCCCAACTTGTTTTTGCCATGAATATTGCCTTAGCTGTCAAAACGGCTTAAAGCATCCATTACTTAGTCATCCCCTGCTGTTTTTCCGCCCTGTCACCTTCATCTGATAGATATAATCACCAAAGACGTTAGGGGACCCAGCACTAAGTGGTTCTTTGGGTTCAATTCCCGGTTGGTGCTGTGGTTCACTAAGGAATGAGGTACAGCAAAAATGACACCAAAGACAGAATTCTTCCCAACTTGTTTTTGCCATGAATATGGCCTTAGATGTCAAAACGGCTTAAAACATCCATTACTTATTCACTCACTTTTTCACGAGGCACATCTTCTCCACCACAACCTTATTTCTGTGTATGGCATGATGGTTTCTCCTGGTCAGCCTTTTGTTTTAACTCGTTCTCCCTATTCTCAGGGTCTTGCATCCATTGCCTATACCTGTGGTTCACTAAGGGATGAGGTACAGCAAAAATGATTTCCAGGTTTTGATCCCCTGCTGTTTGCCCATCCTGTCACCTTCATATCATAGATTTGATCACCAAAGACAGAATTCGTATGAACTGGTTCACACTTGCTCACTCACTAATAATCTGATACCTTCTATTAGCACAAACCTCATCAGTTTTCCAAATTGTACTGTTTCGTTCCAGGCATTTTCTGGTAGGTTCGTGTATAGCACTTTCCTATCCTGTACAATGGGTCCCTGGATGGAGTCCAAAATGGTCACACATAGCTATGTGTGACCATTTTGGGTATGCATGTTCGCCACAAGCAGAACCCAGTGATGGTTACGGTCCACACATATGGGCATCATGACCCACTAGTACTCGAACAACTGGTACTCTAAAAAGTAAATTAAGTACTTTTATTATTAAATTAACCAATGTAAAGTTGTAATTTTCCATCATATGTGTTCCACAAACCAAGATGGAATAAATAATACATTTAATAAATTAGTAATATTTTAGTAATCTAATATCCCTTGGTAACAGACTTACCCTTCTGTAGAACCATTGGTATTTTTTGTTCCTGTCCCACATTGGGACCAGGTGGGAGGGCAGCATCAGACCTCATTGGCCTCCTGTGCCATAAATACTAGGAAATCATATATGGGAGCATATTTGGGAAAAGGTACCTAATGACATTTTTGGCCATCCTGTGGCTGCTAGTTCTGGAGGTTTGTTCATATTATGAAACAATCACTTAACAGGCAGCTAAAAGTTATGTTTTATAATGTTTCTGAAGTCCCAGGGATTCTTCTACTCTTTGTTTTATCATTCTACGATATTTAGTTCCTTTGCAATCTTACATACAATATAGGCCATTATGCTCAATTTGGGCCAAATCTGGCAGTATCTGGCAGAAATTAACTCTTTGTTACATTAATCATGAAATATATGGGAAAAAAACTATTTTTTAAATTATTTTGTGAAAAAATTTGACTTACATGAAATTTCCTAAATATTCTCATGACATTTATTAAAAAATCAAAATTTTCATAAGCAATGCATCATGGGAAAATCAAAATGGAACGTTTTAGCAGAATTTATGTGCATAATTTAGGTTAGTGAGTTACCATGGTTACGGTAAAAAGAATATAAAAAATGAAAAGAACATTTTTTCACAGGCAATGTAGAAAATGTTCTTACCTTCTCAAAACTGAAAACAGTGAGTGGAACAAACACTCCTGTCAATAGTTATGGCACTTTTAATATTCTCAGAAATAAGAAAACTTAATTTCTTGATAAACATAAGAAACTTTAAGTCGCCATAACATGGAACTAACAATGGATCAAAACTGCGAGTGCTACTTTCACATGTCTTGAACAGGCCTATTTCTACACCATGGCGATAGAACTAGGGCAGTTACATAAGGCACAATTGATCCTTCAAACCAACGACCCGAGACAGATTAAGAGTATAGGTGACTCAATGACCCCAACCCCGGAATGGACCAGAAAGGCAGACCAAGTAATGTATGACCTACTGGTACTAAAATACACCCAGAACCCAGAACTCAGGGAAAAGCTGCTCCAAACTGGACACAAAAAACTTGTGGAAGCAACAATGAACAAATACTGGGGGGGTGGACTTACAATCGCAATGATTGATAAAACCCATGACAAATCGAAAATAACAATCCACGGAAAGAATTGGCTCGGCCAACAGAGTGAGGATGTCCGTAGAGAAATGAGACACCTAGTTGAACAAGAGCCGGTCCCAGTGAATCATGGTGACCTGACCGCTGCAACTGCTATGCACTAAACCTATTCATCACCTGAACTAAATTCCATGAAAATGGTTCTGCCTGCGCTCACCGGTATATTTTTATGTCACAAGCCTTTGACCATCTACAAGAACAATTGATATTGTCAATTTCGGACAGTTTTCAAAATTAGATTAAAACTTATAAGAACTAGATATACTGGTAACTCGTCCAAAGTCTGCTGGTCAGCGACCTTAAACGGGTTACCAGTCAGGTTATACACTAAACCTATTCATTACCTGAACTAAATTCCATGACAAAGTATATCTGTTTATTTTTTCTGTCATAAGTTTTTTTTGTTTTTTTTTGACCGTCTACAAGAACAATTGATTTTGACAATTTAGGACAGTTTACAAAATTAAATTAAAACTCTTTAGATGTACTGGTAACTCGTCCAAAGTCTGCTGGTCGGCGACCCAAGACAGGTTACCAGACGTTGTAATACATGTATATGTAATACCTTTGCTACTTTAGAACACCTAATGGTCATAATTAATCATAATCTTTATCGTTATTGATTGGCACTGGTAAATTGTCTAAAGTCTGCTGTTCGGCGACCTAAAGCAAATTACCAGACTTGCCCTAGTAATAAGACTTTGTAGACAACTAAGAGAATAAGTGATGCCTGACATAATATATTTTTCTATTCATTTCTTTGTACTTGTATCTTGCTCTTTTGACCCTGTCCATTTTGATTGAATGTGTATTAGAGTTAAGTTTTTATACTTGGATCTTAACTTTCTCTAAATTTTATATACTATTTCTAATTATCTCTCATATTTCTTGATACATAATTTTCAATATTTCATGGTATCCCCTGCAACTTATGCAACTTATGCAACTTATTTCCATGATCGTTTGTCAACTTTATCTTGAAAGTATTATCATTAAGGTCCACCATTATAGATTGATGGACTTCACATATCATCTTTTCACATCCTATACTCATATGTTCACAACTTTGATATCACCAACTGTCATCCTTTTCCCAAATGGGTAAAGGCTTGCAAATTCTTTTTTGGAACGTTAGGAGTTTGTTAAATAAAATTGATGCAATTCGTCTGGAAATTGATAAACTAAAACCAGATATTGTTAATATCTCAGAGACATGGTTATATAAAGATATTGATAGTCTTCATATTAATATCAGTGGTTATGACTTACATAGGAATGACCGGTCTATTATTATGAGTGATGGAACTATTAAAAGAGGAGGTGGGTTATGTACATATGTTAAAACTGGTTTGAATATAATGTTTCTAGACGAATTAGATATATGTACATCACATACTGAAGTGGCTATTCTCTCTGTTAAACTATCTTTTACTAGGCCAATATATATTTTGAACTGTTATCGCCCACCTTCTGGTAACATTGATATTTTCTTGAATGAAATTCAGGACGTGATTAATGTTTTATCAATCAATGAAAGGGTTGATGTTTTTATGGGTGGGGACATGAATGTTGATATTAAAAGAACAAATTCAGCTCCCTTTAAAAAACTGAACCAGTTCATTAAGAAAAACCATTATAGACAATATATCAATGAAACTACACGCCCAGATTCAAATTCAGTTTTAGACTTAATTTTGACTAATTCTGACACTGTTTGTAATTCAGGAATATATAAGATAAATATAAGTGATCATTTGCCTGTTTTTATTGTAAGGAAAAGGTCTAAAGTTAAAAATGATAGTGTAGCTTTTGAAGGTCGAAGCTATAAGTTATTGACTTATGAATTAGTATCGAATCATTTATCAATGTTTGATTGGTCTCCTTTCACTACAAAAAATTGTAATTTGAATGACTGTACTGAACTTGATGTGTTATGGAAAGTTATGATTGACAGATTTACACTTGTGCTTGATAGAATTTGTCCGAAGAAGGAATTTAGATTTAATAAGGCTAGACCTCAGTGGATATCGGATGACTTAATTTCTCTCATGAAGGATAGGGATAGATTATTAAGAAAGTACCTGAAAACTAAGGATCCAACCGACAAAGAGAATATGCAGGTCATGAGAAATTTAGTAAATATTAGTGTTAAAAAAGCGCGAACTGATTTTATTAAAGAACAATTAGATATACACAAAAATGATCCTAAAAAGTTCTGGCATGTTATACAATCACTTCTGCCCAGAAATAACTTGTCTGTTTTTGACAATTTACATGATGAATCAGGTAATCTTATAGACTCAACTAACCTGGCCCATGTAGTTAACAATTATTTTGCAAATATAGGTAAGAAATTAGAAGAGAAGATACCCAGAGTAAATAGTAACCTTCTTGGTTTCCCTAAACCAGTTATTGAAAATTCACTATCCCATTTTGATCTAATTGAATTGGAGTCCTTGAACAATGAGATTAGGGATATTGCTATTTACAAGTCATCTGGTATCCTTGGGATGCCTTCGAGATTTTTAAAGCTTGCTTTTACATATTTGAATGTCCATGTTTTGTTTTTGATGAACATGTCCTTGTCACTTGGACATTTCCCTTGTGCATGGAAAAAGTCCATTATAAAACCAATTCCCAAACAGGGAAAGCCTAAAGAGGTGGGGGACCTCAGACCAATAGCTTTAACTCCGTTGCCTGGAAAGATCCTAGAAAAATTTGTACATAAGGCCATTAGTGTCCATTTAGATCATAACCATATTCTTAATGACTCCCAAAATGGATTTAGACCTAAACATTCTACTATTGATACTATTTTTCAATTTACTTCTGACTTGCAGATAGCTAAGAACTCAAAACTAAATACAATAGCTCTATTCATAGATTTTAAGAAAGCTTTCGACACTGTTAATCATAAAATTTTGATCCAGAAATTACAATATATGGGCATTACTGAAATAGTCTTGAACTGGATAATGACCTATTTATCAGGTCGCTCACAACAAACCTATGTTAATAATATACTGTCTGGTAATGCCATGGTCTGCTGTGGGGTCCCCCAAGGCTCTATTTTAGGACCACTGTTCTTTATTTGTTATATAAATGATATTGTGAATACCTGTAGAAATAGTAAGATTTTCTTATATGCAGATGATACCGTGATTTATAGGGTCTTATCTGCGACCCAGCCATTTTTAGACTGTCATGATTTTCAGCTGGATGTAAATAGGTTAGTGTCCTGGTGTAAATTAAATAAGCTAAGTATAAATGTAAAGAAAACTAAAAGTATGTTTTACCCCTATGGCTCAAATGTTGTTAATAATACTGCTGTACATCTTGATTATGAGCAAGTTGACATGGTTGACTCATATACTTATTTAGGGGTAAATGTTGATTCTGATTTGACTTTTAGGAAACACTATACAGATGTTTACAAAAGTATTTCCCATAAGTACTCTGTCATAAGAAGAATATGTCCTATGATAACCACGAAGGCTGCCTTAGACACTACTAAAACTATGTTCTGTAGTTTAATCGATTATGGTAACATTTTTCTATCATCATGTACACTGTCTGATTTGGAGGACCTACAAATAATTCAGAACAAGGTATTGCGTTGTGTATATGATGTCAAAGATCCTAGAGATGTAAGTATTGAACGATTACATGAAATGTCTAATATTAAGATGGTGGATGTTAGAAGAAACAAACAAATTGCTACTTGTATTTGGCGAAATATATATAATAATAATTTTCTTCCTCTGAAAAATCCTATACGAATGACTAGAGCTGCTGAAGCAATCCAAGTTGATCTACCTATACCTAGAACTGAAATGTTTAAGAAATCAGTATTTTATATGGGTTCAATATCATGGAATTCATTGCCTCCTTACATACGTTCCATTGATAATATGCAAGATTTTAAAAGAGAGGTTATGCCGTATATAGCATAACTATGTAATAAATTGTATATCATTATTTCATCTCATCTCATTCTATCATTTATATTATGATATTTGTGCATTTATAGTACATTTCCTACTTTTCTCTATAAGGACTGTACCTAATTTTCTTTTGGTTGACCATACTTATGTATATATTTAAATAGATGAACAGGACCGCAATGGGAGACCAGACTGTTTGTTTGAATTGTATCCTGTATAAATATTTGAAATAAAAAAAAAAAAACAAAAAAACAACAGCAATTGGGAATAAGGGGTTCTCAACGTACAAGAGGTGGGTAGGTTCATACATGTTTATCTCAGGTTCTATCAGGAATATTTCAAAATAGTTTGCAGCATTTTAAAGAGTAGGTTCTCTACAATAAGAATAATGCGGACACATTTCCCCATGTTTCATGTGATTTTGTGACCTCATTAAATGTCATTAGGTACCTTTTCCCAAATATGCTCCCATATATGCTGAAACAAGAATGGCACAGTTGGTCACTATAAAATTCACCCCCGCAGGGATCTGGGGTGGGGGTTCCTTCGGGAGCCTCCTGGGAAGAATAGGTCCCTAGCATCCCCTTGCTGATCATAGGAGGCGACAAATGGGGCAATTTGTTTGCCGTGAATTGCGACCGGTGTTGTTTGGAGGCGGAGATCCTGGTGTCATGAGGGCATCTGCGAGGCTATGGGCCTTTGAAGATTGCGGGTTCATAGTGTACCTCCTCTTGCCCAATGCGATTAGACACCACTCTGTCTGATATTCACAATCAAGAACTTGGTGTTCCTCAGGGAAGCATCTTATCTGTGACCCTGTTTAGCATCAAAATCAATAGTATTGTACAGTGTCTTAAAAAAAGACATGTCCTGTAGTTTATATGTTGATGATTTCCTTATATGCTATAAGGGCAAAAACATGAACATCACAGAGAGGCAAATCCAATTAAATCTAAACAATCTTTGTCTCCTCCAACTTTCTGTTGCGTCCATGACGCCATATGGGTAGCACAGAACCTGGAAGGTTCAGTTCTTCCTCGCACTGAGCCCTGTGGGGGTTCCAGGGAAGAATATAGGACACAAATAGCTCCTGCTGATTGTATAGGGTGACAATACGGGGTACCCACACTAACCAAGTGGTCCTTTGGGTTCAATTCCCAGTTGGTGCTCAGTTTCCTGCTTCACGTTTGGATATTTTTGATAGAATTCATCTCAAAATGCAGCTATCGGTGAGTAGGAGAAGATGAAAAATGGTTGTGCGTATTTTCTCTTTGAAAAAAATCATGCCTACCTCAATATTTTCACAAACTTTGGTTCAACCATTGGACTAAGTGTCCTGGTATCGTGAAGTTCGAAACAAACTTCCTCATCATTCTCCTGTTTTCACTGATGGTTCAAAGGATGGTAGACATGTTGCAGCTGCTTCAGTCGGCTGCGGTAAAAAACAGTTTTCCCGTCTACCTGACTTCAGTTCTATTTTCACAGCTGAGACAGGTGCCATTCTCAGTGTTTTGAAAGCCATTCAGCAGGCAGAGGATAAGAACTTTATCATTTTTACTGACTCAAAGTCCTGCCTTCAGGCTTTGCAATATTTGAAAACTGAACATACTGTCATCATGAAAATTCTTCTCAGGCTACAAAAGTTGGCTAACTCAGGATTGACAGGTCAGAACAGTCCCTCCTATTTGTTTTGCCTCAGCAGGACATTGACTACCCATTATGAGGTTATATGCTTCAATTTTGTTGATGCTAGCTTTAATAGCTTGGTAACCTTGATCTATTGAAAAGTATTTGATAACCCTAAGTTCAAATATACACCCATAAAACATGCCCCATGTGGGTTCTGGGGAAGAATAGGCCCACAGTAGCCCCTGCTGATTGTATGAGGTGACAATAGGGGGGACCCAGCACTGATCAAGTGCTGTATATATATATATATTTTCTGATTATTGATAAGGAGGAAGGCTGTATAGAGAGACTTGTTCTCAAAATTAATGTCATTTGTCAGCTACATAAAAAGAAGCATTCTCCTTGGATTTCTTGATGCAAACATATCTGTCAATTACTCTTGAATAATCCAAAGCAATGTGCACAAACAACACCAGGGCATTCCCCCATGGGGGTCCGGGGAAGAATAGGCCTCCCAGTAGCCCCTGCTGATCGTATGAGGCGACGATAGGGGGGAGCCAGCACTGACCAAGTGGTTCTTTGGGTTCAGTTCCCAGTTATTCTTTATTGCTTATGGTAAGCTGTCCATGGTAAATCCACAAAGTCTGAAATATTCTCATTAGGTTTCATCTTCATTGTTGTCAGCAGATCATGCTGAGGAGGAGAAATCCACTCAAAAGAGGATATAAAGTTTTTGAGTGTCCCAGTCATCCCCTTACACATTTTATAGTTGACATACCAAGTCTTGGCCTTGCCAACTAGATAACTACTGACCCTCCTGCGCTTAGCCTCTGGTCTCACTGGCTGAGCCCATGACATATACTCAATCTTAGTCAACGAGCGAAGTCGAAGATCGTCAATGGGGTTCCGGAGTAGAATATAGGCCCCAAATAGTATTCATTTTCTTATACATAGAATTCGGTGAGAGACGTCCATAGGGTCAATTTGAGTGTACATAGGCTTGGCAGCGATGTACTAATGATACTGAGATATAATGTAGTCCTGTAGGTTATAACTTGAAATTGGAGCCAGATATTTATGTCTGGGCCTCTGCAGTCGACAATGCCATTTTCAGGTGAACAGAAGCATGTTACTGGTGCTCCACAAGGTATCCAGGTACTAGGAATGGGAAAGAAAATGAAACCTATCAAGATTAAGCTTAGGATACAAATGATGAGTGTCCCTATCCGCTATCAAAAGTTAACAACATAAGTACCACAATTATATGGATACATCATAAAACATGAGAAAATTTATGATAGAGAAGTAAACACTTTAGTCATTTTGGCAACCTACATGCAAGGGGACTCCGTGGGGGTCTGGGTAAAAATGGGCCCCCAGTAGAAGTTGACGCTAGGGGGGACCCAGCACTGACCAAGTGGTTCTTTGGGTTCAATTCCCGGTTGGTGCTGCGGTTCACTTAGGGATGAGTTACAGCAAGAATGATTTTCAGGTTTTGATCCCCTGCTGTTTGCCCATCCTGTCACCTTCATCTCATAGATACAATCACCTTCATCTCATAGACAGAATTGGTCCCAACTTGTTTTCGCTGTGAAAATGAACCTGGCTGGCAGTAGGGGGTAAAACATCCCTCACTCACTCACTCACTAATCTCTCCAGCACTGCCATTTTACTTCCTGTATTATTCTTTGAGCCTAAGTCCTTTTGATCTTAAACTCAGTTAAATTGTCAGCAGTTGGTCTTGGTATAACATTTCTTAAGGCCTTCTTTCGATCTTTAATGGCTTTTTTTGCATGCATCGTTGAACCATGGATTACAGATGTGCTTCGGAACTGTGGTTTGGAACTGTCAAGGTTTAAGGGATAGTTTCTCTAGATTTGCTTGAGAAATAACTTGGTAGCGAATTGGGAAAATGAATTGTCTGAGTCCAAATATAAACTCCCTACATAAAGTCTGGAAATACTCTCAACTGGCCTCATTGAGCTTCCATCAAGGCTTCTTTTGGCCTATATTTGGATTATCATTGTTGACTGTAATTGGAAAATGGTCACTTCCATGGAGGTTGTAATTACTCTCTAGGATAGTTTAAATAGCAGACGAGGGTCAGCTAATGTTAAATCAATAGGAGAATGTACATAGGTGTTAGAGCCATTGTTAAAAACACATAAATCTAGGTTATTGATAATGTTTTCAATCGTCCTGGACCCCGTGGGGGTTCCAGCATAGAATATAGGCTCCCTGTACATAGCCCCTGCTGATCGTATAAGGCAATGATAGCAGGGACCGAGTACTGACCAAGTGGTTCTTTGGGTTCAATTCCCAGTTGATGTTAGGTTCACTAAGGGATGAGGTACAGCAAAAATGATATCCAGATTTGGATCTCCTGCTGTTTGCCTGCTGTGTCACCTGCATCTCATAGTTGTCGAAATGGTGTAAAGCATTCATTACTCACTCACTCCTATGTGCCAGTACTGAAACCATATATTTATTCATTTCTAGGGTAAAGATTTCTGATCATTTGCAATGTTCTTCAATCAAAATGATTAACTAGGACTGTATATCACATACAAAATATGAGATTTGTTAAAGTTGGTCTCAAAAGTATTGCATACACTATCATTTTATCCATGTTTCCATGAAAATACAGGAAGGTTTGCATAACATACATGTAATTTACCTTGGTTTGCAGCTTGCTTGTGTAGTACTTTTCCTTTGTTATGACCTGTTGACGCAACCCTGTGGGGGTTCCAGGGGAAGAATAGGCCCCAAGTATCCTCTGCTGATCCACCCCATTGGGTTTCCAGGTAAGAATAAGCCCCCAGTAGCCCCTGCTTATCGTAGAAGGCGGCGATAGGGGGGACCCAGCACTGACCAAGTGGTTCGTTGGGTTCAATTTCATAAATGAGCTTTTAATTTCCAATGGCAATGGCCTGCAGATTCACCATGTTTACTTTTCTTGAAAGAGGAGCATCCCTAGGCCTGCTAACACTACAGGGCGATGCTGCTCCCTCCTCTCCTGACCTAATGAGTGGCAGCGGAGCCTTGACTTGGGAAAATGGAGAATTCTGCCAGGCCAGAGCAGGCTGACCGTTGGCCACAGAGACGCACATCTATGCAGATGTAACTAATTAGCACTTTAACTGCCACAAGCAACAGAGGGAAAGAGGGAAGGACGCAAATAAGGATGTTGGACGTTTGTGAACCAAGATACATGTTAGGTAAGCACTGCACACACACATACAACAATAATGTTGCTGAACTTTATTTTCAAGAGTTATAAATCCTGATATAACCTATGCTGTATTGCATGTTTTATACTAATTTGAATTTGAATTATTTACAGTAACTGCAACGAGGGAGCTACATTAGATCAAGATTCATTGAACAAGGTATGTGGCCATGTTTACGTTATATTCTGGGAATATTCTCTAACCCTTTCATGACGCCAGTTGCATAAATGCATCACCTTGCTCTTGACGCCAGTTGCATAAATGCAACACGGGAAGAATTTGAACTCATACATTCGACAGGCTCGGGCTTGTCTGAAACCACTTCCTCTAAAACGTGTCAAGGAGTGTAAGTCTTACTCCACCATTATCCCTGAAAAATCATAGTATCATTATACTACCCATAGCAGTGGGCGTGTTAGGTAATACTTTTGCGCCCACCTCAAAGTTTCCCTTCCCCTTCTGGCGTGTATATAAGTGTAAGTCAGGGGGTGTTAACTATATTGTGTCACAATAATCCCGTCCGCTCATAGTTCTCTTCACACGCCCAACCTTCTCGGCGTCTTAACGTACCCACACTCCATTCAGGCACCAATATAATTGCCAGCAGTGGCGTATCCAGTTCCCCCCCCCCCCCCCCCCCCTCCGGGGGGGTGGGGGGGGGGGGGGGTCCCCATGTTCGGTTGACCCCCCTCCGATTTCTCAAATTTTACGCAATTAAACTACCAATAAAGGGAATTGTCCAAATTAGGGGGTCTCTGGAACCCCTCAGATTTAGCAAAGTTTCTATGCCTATAGACCTATACGGGGAATGTGGGTTGTATTTGATGGCCGCGCTTTACCAGTGTTCTACTCTCACTAGTATATTTGTAAATTTCGATGAAACATATATTATGACTCACATTATCTGTTCAATATACTCTGTACGATCGGCCGTAGACTGCCAGGTACACACAAAAAACATAGTTTAGCGTGAAGCTGTGATTTAAGGTAAATTCTAACCTATAGCTATCATGCTCCCGAGGTCAACTAGTGTTACTATATAAAAACAAAAATAAAAGGACATTTGACACAAAGTGTAGTTAAAATCTAGTGTACTATTTTATTGCTGAATCGATTCTATTAATCTTTATCCTCGGCGCACCACTCGCACCACTACAATTATTCATTAAACCACATTAATTCCTGTTAATTTTAATCTACACACAAATCTGGGCAGTTTTTGGGCCCCGCCCCCCCCCCCCCCCCGGCCAGCGACACATGTACATGATTACAAAAATGCCAACATTCTGTAGGCCTAAGTGTAATTAATGGAGGAAAGCGGGGGGGGGGGGGGGGGATATTGACATGTTTTGAATCGTACAGATTTATGTCTCAAACTTATCAATGTATATATATATCTGGTTTCAATACTTATTATAGTAAAAACTCACAAAAGTGGTGAGTGTCATGTTGACGCTGGGGAAGGACAATCGTTTTGTTAGGCCGGGCCTAACGAATCTAGTGGGGGTCGAACCCACGAGGGGCTCGAATAATTCATTAGTCGCCCAGCGTCACGGCTCACCGGACGGGTGTGGCCGATAGAGGCCTTTTATATCAGAACCACAGGACTGATGCAATACACGGCGTCCTACTTCTAGTATAGTGTAGACAATCTGCGGCGAATAACCCCTCCGCGCCAGAATCGACATCCATGATTCGCAGTTAGCGAGCGTCGAGGTGGCAGAGTGATAGTGTAGACTGATCTTTCCTCCAGCGACACCTGGTGGATTAAATTGAAACATGGACGACCATGAACGAAAAAAATGTACTCAAATGGGGATTCGAACACGGGCAGGCCACCATCCAAATACCAACCGGTCTCAATGTTGCTTAACTTACCCGGGCTAGGGACCATCCAAGCAGAAACCGGTATGAACGGGGCTTAACTATGCGTTTAAATATATTATGAAATGGGTCGAGTGATTCCCCCATCGTGATCAGATCATAACTTATAGATTAGTGTTCACTGTAATTGACTGTATGGATTTAAACATATCAACCAAGAGCCATCAAGAGATAAGGGGCCGTGCATAAATGATGTCACACTTTTTCAGGGTATTTGTAGGACCCACCCACCCCCCTGTCACGCTAAATTCTCTGATCTAAACATGAAAATAAGGCCTGTTTCAGGCAGTGTCACACTTTTCACCCTACCCACCCACCCCCTAGTGTGTGACATCATTTATGGACGGCCCCTAAAGTCTAGTATTGATAGACTTGGATACCTGCCAAACTGAATTAAACCTTCTGCATACCGAGGATGATTATATTAAGCAGTTTGGGGTATTTAGGCATATTTCCTGGTACTGACATGTACAGAACGGTCAACCAGTTTTTTTTTTTTTTTGGGGGGGGGGCGGTTATGTGAGTCTTCCCTGACAAACAAGGGGTGCACGTGGTCAACCCTGACCCTGAGACATACCACCCGTGGTTTATGGCTTATCAAAGGGCCGCCTGGAGGCATCCTCGCACACCAGTCCCCCAGCCGCTCCCGCGATCAGTAGGCCCTGGTCTCAAAGGCTCCAAAACTGGGGGACCTCATGAATATTTAATTTATTTCCCTGTAATCAGAACACCCTTCTCAGGTTTCCCTATCTCCCCCAGATTGGGCGCCCTTGAGGTCAAGGCACTGATAGAGCGGTAGCGGCGACAGGGGCCTTGACTTGAGAAGATGCCTGGAGGAGGCAGGGACGGATTTAGGGGGGTGCGCCCCGGGCGCGCGCCCCCCCTATTTTTGGCCAAATTTAGATTTTTTTAATGTAAAACTCTTGCCCCCAGCTGGGGCGCTGGGACATTTTTAATATGGGCGCCCCCCCCCCCCCCCCCCCCCTTTCTTGAACTCCTGGATCCGCCCCTGGGAGGGGTGTGTGTAACGGTCAGTGGAGGCCCTCAGACACCAGCCACACAGGGAAAATGAATGAAGATTTCCTCAGATACACGCTATTTTTGAATGGTTCTCCTGCTTTTATTTCTGGAGACCTATGGGGACCTTTGTAACAAGGGGTGCACGTGGTCAACTAGAATTCAGGAGGGATCGGTGAGAAAAAGAAGGGGCGGGCGGTAGTTTGGCAGTGGGTAGTAACCTTGAAAGAGCCCCCTTCCCAGTATAAATTGGAAAAGGAGAAAGACAGTTATTTAAGTGGAGGATCGGATTCATATGGGGAGATCCATTGGTATTGCAAATATAAATTGTACTGAGCATTTGTATATATTTTTCATTCTTAGTCTTAACACCAAGGAAAATGTACTTATTATGTGTTTTTTCCATATGAAATATTTATAGTTTTACATTCTGAATTTGTAGTCTTATCCCCGTCATGGGTAGCGCTGTGGTCAGGGGTGTCTGGTGACCAGCTGCAGATGGTTATGTGATCTGGGGGAAGAACGGGGGTTGGGCGTGTGGTCTCTCTTCTTGTGGAGCATTAAATTATTCCGACAGTGATGATAGAAAAGTCTTGAAATGATAAATGAAAGTTGGATTTTTTCTAAGGAAAACATTCTTTAACATAATTGTGAACAAATTGATATGTTTAAAGTCTAAAATGAGCAATAATTATGATAAATACAAAATTCGGAGAATTAAACAAATAATAATATTTTAGTACTCGACCCTCCCTTTATGCATGCAATTCTTTGCGCATGCATTTACTGGTTTTTTTTCGCATGGACCACTTTCATCTCTGGAAATCCCCTTAGCTTATTACCGGGGTGCTAAACACTGGCTTTCCCTACCAAGACATATTCGTGAATTACATAATATTGATATAAAATAGTACTGACGATGACAATTAAAAATTATGAAAAGAAAAAAGGCGCACGTGGCTTATTGCCGTATGACGGACGATACGTCAAGTTTACCAAGGCATTTACAGGATTCGAACCCACGGAGAGAAAACACATCAGGTCGTCAATGAAATGACTTATCCATTTCACCGCCGACCTGATGCTACGGGTGATTGATTTTCAGACGGGTAGGTTCCTCCACGGGCCTTACAATGGGGTCAAACATTGCCATTTCTTCACGTCTTCACAAATCAAGGCTCCTGCGCCGGTAAAACTAGTTATCTGTCAGGATAGACTGGGAGGGAGGGAGGGAGCAAGAGAGCCCTGCGTGATGGAGGATTAATCTCTAGGGCCCGACCCGGGGGCCCGACCCAGAGACCGCCGGATGGTGGAACCCTTACCGGGCCACGCCCCACCACGCCCCGTTGCACTGCGTAAGTTATCCCCGGTCTCAACCGATGATTGGGACGGAATCTGAGGTGTGTTGCAGTTTGCCCCATGAGTTTGCCCCAGTCTGAGAGGCGGTCTCTGTGGGTCGTTACAGGGGTGACAGGGCGGATCCAGAACTTCGTATAGGGGGGGGGGGGGGGGGCACAAACATGAATGTACAGGGGGAGGTGGGCCCCCCCTAAACATGATTTAATAGGGCAAGGGGGGGGGGGGGGTGCGGCCGCCCCCCCCCCCCTTGAATCCGCCACAGATTGGTAACTATAAACAAATAAAGGCTCCCCCCCCCCCCCCCCCGCGAGGGTGGTCCCTTCCAGCCATTATATAATTTAGGGTCATGACTTACCGCTCCTGAATTTTAGGCGACCGCCACCTATTTTTGGACACCAAAAATCACCGCCCTCCCAAATAAGAGTGTGTCAATGGAGGGGGGTAGACTGACCGGCCAGGGGCGGATCCAGGGGGGGGGGGGCGGACGGGCCTTGCCCCCCCCCCCCCCCCCCTTGCCCTGTTTAATCATGTTTGCCCACCCCCCTGTACATTCATGTTTTTGGGCCCCCCCCCCCCCCCCCTCTACAAATTCCTGGGTCCGCCCCTCTCACCCCGTCCGTTTCTAACGGCTATCATAGAACAGACCAGTATCCCGGGGGGGGCACTGACTCTATGAGGGTAGGTACCCAAACCAAAACTACATCCCCCGGTTTTCTGGTAAGACAGCTCTCTGCTTTGATTTAACAGCCCCCTATTTTCTAAGATGTAAATGGACAGCCTATTGTTTTTACTGCAGCTATTCCATTTGCCTACAGACAAAGGTCAGAAATGACTTCCTACCTCAAAATTGTTGCACAAACAATCTCTTGGCTAATCCTTGATGCTTATTCCCTGATTAGACTACCAAAACACAACAGCTCCCACAGTATGGTGCCCCTGACAGCCCCCCTTCTGGGACTTCCTGGGTCAGTTACAGCCCCCCTTTTTTCAGCCTAGATGACAGTTACAGCCACGGCTCCCGGGGCCCGTTTTGCAGTGGGTACCCAAACCTGGGTGGAGTGCCCCCCCCGGGACCAGTATGGTGATTCCCCGCCAATTATTTTGTAACATGAAGTCGATAAGATGGCAGTTTAAGTAGTTATGCCTTTTAACTTATCTCGAGCTCTTTGGTCTGTGAACAGATTCTTTGAACAAGAGATTATATAAAACCAGTGTATCTTTGCTGATTCCTTATTGTGTTTCGATAATATGTTTTTTAATTGCGCTATTTATCGCGTGTGAACGTAAGTGTGTGAGATAAAGAGTGTTGATTTCCGCTAATTAACTAAGTTCTCACGCTCGCATCGCGCTAGCTTCTACCTGACGTCGTACGTCATGACGTCAGATATCAGAATAAGTCGACGTCTTGGACAAACAGATAAGCGGAATTTCAACCGGGGCGCAGAAGGCTCCAGACCCCAGACAAGGAAACACCTTGATTTTGAGTGTCTAGGATTACGGTTCGAATTCAGGATTACCACACAATATGGCACATAGACCCGCGGCCGGGCATCAACAGTAAGTCTTTATTTGTTAGTTATGTTCCCTATTTTCCCAAGAACAAGGGTCTATAATATATAGAAACCCGTTGTGTTTTCGATGGTTTTTAGTTGGCCGTTTGGGCAAAGAGATGATCTGGCGGAGGCAGTGGCTGATTTAGAGGGGGTTGCGCGGGGGCCTTTTTGGGACCAATTTTACATTTTTTTAAATTTAAAACTCGTCCGAAAGGTAATTAAGAAGCAAACACTTCCAATAGCGCGCACCCCCCTCTTTTCGACACTTATTACAGACATGTCCACTCTAGATCCCGTGAGTTTCCTGACCTCCCCTAGCGCAATATCGACCCCCCGCCCCCCCCCCCCCCCTCCTCAACTGGATCCGCCCCTGGACAACGCAGGGACGGGAAGGTGGGAGAATGCCCGGGGAGAATGTCTTATGCCCACCCCCAGCTACCGCCAGGCTGAATGGCCGGCCTAGGTGGCCCTGCCCCTTATTTACCCCTCCTTGCATGGTTTAATGACCCTTAAAGCATTGGCGGATCCAGGGGGGGGGGGGGCCAGATGGGCCGTGGCCCCCCCCCCCCCCCTCCAAAAAAAAAAAAAAAAAGAGAGAGAGCGAAAGAAAGGGAGAGTGGGAAGAGAAAGGAAAAGAAGAGAAAAACGGCGGGGGCCGTTCCGGGGTAGGTTAGATCTAAAAAAAATTGTTGTGTTCAGGCAACCCGACCTACCTTATTTTATTTTTGCTCTACCCTATTTATTTTCATAATTCTTTTTCTAAACGATACTAAAATTCTATAGAAATGACCGAAATGACAGGGAAGAGCATATATTTTACTAAAAGATGTATTTAAAACTAAAGATAAAGTAATTTTTTCAACCTAAGTTGCACAACTATTTCTTTGCCTTAGAGGGAGGGGGACTGACATGTGAGGGCTGGTAGACCTTGGATGGGTTCAAGGGAGGGGGCCGACCTATAAGGCTGGGAGACCTTGATTATGTATTAGAGGGAGGGGGCCGACCTGTAAGGGCTGGTGGACCTTGGATTTATGTTAGAGGGAGGGGACCAACCTGTTAGGGCTGGGAGACCTTGATTATGTGTTAGAGGGAGGTGGGCCGACCTGTCAGAGCTGGTGGACCTTGGACAGGGGCGGACCCAGGAATTTTCAAAAGGGGGGCGTGCTATAGTAAAATTTTCCCCCGGGCCCTCCGGGCTTAGGAATTTTACATTAAAAAAAAATCAATATTTTGGCCAAAAAAAATGGGGGGGGGGGGGGGCATGTGCCCTGCATGCCCATCCCTTAAATCTGCGCCTGTTGGATATATATGTTAGAGGGAGGGGGGGCCGAACTGTGAAGGCTGGTAGACATATGCTTCCCCTGCCAGTCCTTTGGTTCCCCTCCTGATCCTGTGCCTCCTCTGTTGGCCCTGAGGATCTCCTGTCAACCCTCTGCTGCCCCTAGCCTGTCGACCCTGTACCACCCCTGCAGACCTTGTGCCTCCCCTGTCCAAAATGCCCCAGAATGCCTCAGATTACATGAATGATAGGTTATCTTTTCCAAAAGTTCCTGAGAGTTTAGGGGCATTGGATTTGTATAGGAACGTACGCAAAATTCTTAAAATATCAGACCCCCCCCACCCCCCCCCTTGGTGCGTACGTACTTAATGGAAGGACCCTTATCCTCCTGGGGTTATCATCATGTACACAAAAATTCCCTGGAAAAATTGGTATTCAAATCAAAATAATTATTAGGAAAAAAAATTATCCCTTAAGGTTACCAAAGTACCTCAGAATGGCTCAGATTGCATGAATGAAGGGTAATCTTTTTAAAAATTAGTGGACGGCTACACCGTCCACTAATTAAGCCTTCATATACTACTAGGAAAATTGCAAATCTTGCCCCCCCCCCCCTAAACAATTCCTGGATCCGCCCCTGTAAAGTACCATTTTAAATAATTTACACGATAAAATTAATGTTTTGTCATTTAGCATCTCTTTGTAGTTTAGCATCATAAGAAGTCGCTAAGTGACAAAATTAATGTTTTGTCACTTACATTAGCAACAATTTTGCGGCTTAGCAGCTTGTACATGTGCTACCGCTATCCCATAAAATATGGTTCTAAGTGACAAAGTTTTGTTGGATAGTGTCTGTTTGTAGGATAGCGTCTTCGGCTGGAGCTGATTACTATTGATAGACATGAAATGAAATGACCTCACTATTGAATTTTCAGAGGCCTGGTGTACACCCAGCAGGTGGGGCCGGGGATTCTGTTTCTTGTCCTCAGTGGTCCAGCCCCACGCATACAGTGAGTCTAATAATATATAGTTATAACACTCCATTATTTATCTAAATATAACTTCGAATTCCATAAATTAGTATTAGAATCAATTCTGATCCATTCATTTCATTTGTAACTTTTTTCCCTTGTAACAAGGTAACGCCATGCTACCTCACCCTTATTATACATACTCTGCATACTTAAAAGTCAGTGGACATGCATATGTAAATATCTTCGTCCAAATTTCCCATGAATAACTTTCACTTTACGAGCTTACATCCTTATTTAGAAAGCAAAGGCAATATTTGTTAATTTTGTAAATTTGTATTTTTTCTCTTAGGGTGATACGACCGCCCACAGGGGCCGAGGTGGTCATGCTGATGCTACCACCCCAGCTGCCACCGCCGCCCCAGCCCCAGGGACCGTCCCCGGTACCAGCACCGTCGCCCCCGCCGCCGCCGCCACCCGCCCACCCCCAGCTACCGCCGCCGCCACCCGCCCACCCCCAGCTACCGCCGCCGCCACCCGCCCACCCCCAGCTGCCACCGCCGTCTCAGCCCCATGGCCAGGCACCATCACCACCGTCACCACGTCCGTCACCACCACCACCACCACCGCCACCACCGCCAAGCCCTGCCTCTGTTTACTCTCTCTCGTCCGACTCAGGGTCTGACTCAAATAGCTAGACCAGAGAGTCGGACGAGAGAGAGTAAATTTTTTTGGTTAAATTAACCACACTCTTAACAAAGTTCTCGATGTTAATGAGTAAGGGATATTGTGTATGTTAAGAATTTATCCCGGTTTATATTATTATAATAATTAAATATATTATGTCACTTGAAAAAAGTCAAGTAGTTATACAAAACGAGTAAGCAGGACTATGCTAAGCCTGCCTATCTCAGGTATTAGAGTCACGTTACATATTCCTCAATAGATATCTTTACCATGGTTTGAATTGTTGTAGACTTTCATCAGCTTGATATAATGTGCATGGCCAATTGGTTCCATGCCAACGCCCCTATAGAATAGGGACTCTTACGATATAATTGTAAAACCACTTTATCTAAATGGAATTTCAGGGCAATAGTACCTCGTGTTACCCTCGTTGGTTGAACTTTCCATGCAATATTTGTTAATCCTCGTCTCCATGGCTAGACCTTACACATGTGTGTGTGTGTGTATGTGGGGGGCGAGGGGGGGGGCAAGGGGGACAGGGGTCAAGGGGGACAGGGAATGGGGGGCAAGGGCAAGAGGGGGAGAGAAGGTGTTTTTTTTTTGTACATTTTGTAAATAGTTTAGTTTAGTTTAGCTTAGTTTCTTAATTTATAGTATTATACATAGTTTGTTGTTTTTTTTGTTTGAGTTGTTGTTTTTTATGGGTTTTTTGGTCTGGGGATGGGGGCAAGCAGGACAGGGAAGGGGGAGGGGGCAAGAGGGGGATTAATACCAACACCTAGCTACCTCCTGGTCTTCAAGGTTTTGACAGCGATGCGGAACCAGTCCTCGTACATTCCCCGCCCCGATGACCGCAGACGCAATTAGGGCCGGTCTGTGGCGTCGGGTCGGTGAGCTGTGCGAGGTCCACCAACGGCAGCTGGAAATGACCGCTCGAATTCCCCAGACTGAATGGGCCTATCCTAACAAGTAAAAATCAGGGCTGTCAGAAAGCTCTCAGGACTGACAATACTTGGCATAGTCGGCCCTGTTGGCCCACAGGCCAAAAAGTTAGTTGCCAACACTGTATACATAACATGTCGCAGGGAGAAATGCATCCATACCAACACTTACCTCCTGATCTTCAAGATTTTGAGAGCGATGCTGAACCAGTCCTCGTACATTTACCGATCCGATGAACCACAGACGCAATTAGGGCCGGTCTGTGGCGTCGGATCGGTAGCTGTGTGAGGTCTACCAACGGCAGCTGGAAATGACCGCTCGAATTCCCCAGACCGAATGGGCCTATCCTAACAAGTAAAAATCAGGGCTGTCAGAAAGCTCTCAGGACTGACAATACTTGGCATAGTCGGCCCTGTTGGCCCACAGGCCAAAAAGTTAGTTGCCAACACTGTATACATAACATGTCGCAGGGAGAAATGCATCCATACCAACACCTACCTCCTGGTCTTCAAGGTTTTGACAGCGATGCGGAACCAGTCCTCGTACATTTGCCGCTCCGACGAACGCAGACGCAATTAGGGCCGGTCTGTGTCGTCGGATCGGTAGCTGTGCGAGGTCTACCAACGGCAGCTGGAAATGACCGCTCGAATTCCCCAGACCGAATGGGCCTATCCTAACAAGTAAAAATCAGGGCTGTCAGAAAGCACTCAGGACTGACAATACTTGGCATAGTCGGCCCTGTTGGCCCACAGGCCAAAAAGTTGGTCGCCAACACTGTACACCTAACATGTCGCAGGGAGAAATGTGTTTAATCTGCAAAGTACAGTCTTGTAAAGTGTCAGACCTAGTCCTATCATAAGTATACACGTGCACTGTGTTGTATTCGAAATTTTGGTTTTTTTCTGTATGTATTATTAGCTGGTGCATTTAGAGCCGATGTTTGTGTGCACGTGCACAGCACGTACGTGTATGGTGTGCAGCCGACTGGGCTATATCTATTACAATTTACATATATAGGTTGTCGTGTGCAGGTTGCAATTGAATTGTTGAAATGTTTACTAGTACTCGGTCTCTGGTACAGCTGGTACACTGTACCTAATTGTCATGCTATTTTACTTTTATATAAACCACGGTTGACGGGGAGAACAAAGGATCTAGGCTGTGAATATATCACGTATTGGTGAGTTCAGTGAAGTGGAACGGTATAATCTCATAGCGTACACCTTGCTGCCACAGGGGATGTGGCCCTTATTTTTACACGTTTGCATCTAAGTTTTTTAATTTTCATTATAAATGTGAACAGTAAGCGAGTAGATGTTGCTAGGAACCTTCTGAACATAGCCCATGTGTCACATATCTTTTGTCTAGTAGATTTCAATTTTGTATGATTTATTGAAAAATAAAAGTAATGGGAATGAACCACTTTTACTTTCCATTAAATCATAAAAAATAGAAACCTTCTAGAAATTAAAGATTTGACATATGGGTTATCCTCACAAGATTCCTGACTGCAAGTCACTCCATATTGTTGGATGATTCAATGAAGATTTCAAAAGTTATGATGATAAATGCCAAAGAATGTCCCGTGGTTTATGTTAGATACAACACTCGTGTGTGTCTGCACTTGATATAATCACTCGGCTAGCGCCTCGTGATTATATTGCGTACAGACACACACTCGTGCTGTATCTACCACGTAGCACTTCTGATAATATATCTAAAGACCGACAGAGGATCCAATTGGAAGTTCATTCCTAAATCATGGTAGTCGGCTAGAGTGATGTGATATTTATATTTACAAATATAGTCATCTTTTGAGATAGAAGTTACTCTTTACTCGTAATTTAAAGTGTGCTCTATTCTATTTCATTATTATATACATTCTAGTCAAGGAAAAAATCATGTCATCAAGCTAGTCCTATTAGTCTTGTTAATTGTGGTTTTACGATAATAATGGAGTGATGATGTGAAACATTTTAAATGCCTTTATATTGGTAACCTATAGAGTGTACCTAGATTGTACCGATATATTTTTAAAAAGTCAGTTTTACATTTAAACAACCCTGCTTAGCAGGCAGGGGTAAATAATGAGATCGAAGTGAAAACAAGAAGTGCCAAGTACTTTGGAGAACAGTTTTTATAACGAATTGAACAAATTATGGCAAAATGGCTGACTGGCGGGGATAATGTCTGGGCAGCTGGGGTGTTGGGCCTCGCCTCCCCCACACCGATACGCAGGCTTCACTGCCCAGTCTGGGGCGCCGGGAGGAGGCTGTTGGCGTTCTGGTGCTGGGTCGCAGGTCGGCGAGCGCTCCACAGCTAATCGGACGGACTGCTGACGTGTGGTGGTGACAGAGTGCTCTTTGTCGTCTAGGTGCGCTTTAGAGGATCTGAGGGCGTCACTTTCCCACACCAGGGTTTTGATTACGCGGTGGTATCGCGGGGAGTGTTCATCAAGGACGCGATCCTCATCACTTGTATAGTCTGGTGTGAGGACGGCCCTCATGGCCGACCTCCTATCCTCGTCCCACTCCTGATGAACAAGCTCGTCCAGTGCGACACGCCGTCTTTGTATCTTCTGCAAAGTTATTAAATATATAATATAGTTAAGACATACTTGGCCAACAACATCAAACACAAAGAAGTTGTTTATCATTGGATCTTACTTGCTGGAATTTAAATAGCATAGTGCAACTCAGTATTAACAAGGGTTGCAATATTAATTGGTCACTCTAGATCTAATAATAAGTGTAAGTTCAATTGTGAGATGGCAACTATAAGAAAAGTACATGCTTAATAGGATCGGGGCTTCACGAAATAATGCCTGCACGAGCGCGCATTCTCTTTCGACCAAAATTGATTTACCTGGGTTATATGGTGACGGAGGTTGGCCTTTCTGTTTTTCTCCTCGATCTCCCCGGCCCGCTCTCGCCTCGCCCTGGTTTGCTGAGTGCGGAAATACGTCTGGGTAGCGACTATATAAATAATGATTTGAAATCAGCTGACAATTCAAGCCACTACTTGAGAAAGGATATAAGGGGTTCTTACATGTTAAATCAAAGCACGGGAAAGGACAAAAACGTTCTATAGGAATGGTAGAGGAAATATATATGAAATACTTTGACATTGTATGGAATTATTCTACCAGGTTTTTAATTAGTGTCAAAGCGTATTAGCCCTAAGCTTTCTTCTTTGTGATACACACTCAGAGGTGTGAAAACACTGTGATAGGACTTTTTATGTCAGAGGTGTGAAAACACTGTGATAGGACTTTTTATGAAGAGAGACCGCCACTGTCACATTTGTTGTGACCCTTTATATTTTGTAATACCTTATGTTGTCATACTTTATATTGTGACACTTTACATTTGCAACACTCAATGTATATGATATTAGTTCTACATTTCCTATTTGTAATAACAATATCTCCTCCGGGAGTTAGCCTTTATTAATAAATTATGGATTAAACCTGTATTAACTCTCCAAGTCATCTTTCATTTAATAGACAATTATGGACACGCATAAGCCAAGCGAGTAGTACAGTTACATCATAATTATAACATTTACATAGGTATATGAACACTTTTTCCGATAACCTGACTTTAGGTATTAAGTCAAGATGACTAGGAGGAGCGTAATCCATCCACTCATGTACCTGTACAGGTAATTAGTTAAAAGGGAAACTTGCTACCGATCAGACTTACCTAATACCTCGTGTCTGGGGGCATCTTCGCCGGTGCTGACGTTATTAACCAAATCCTGGATAACCGCAGCGTTTTGAGGATGGTTCATCCCCGCCCTGAATGTAGGAATATAATCATATGTATTATAGTCATGAACGGCATCGCTTGGGGTGCACGTGCTCTATCACTACAATTAGATTACAATATTAAGGGAAAACAATATTAAGGTCTCCACTATTCACATCGATCGTTATCACCTTATATGATCTTCGAATTCATGAACCTACCCAGCAGTAAGCGTGAAGCCAGCGTTTTCCCTGCACCTGCCCTTGTAAGCGGAACGAACAGAATACTAGAAACAACAAAAGAAACCAAGCATTAAGCAGTGAATTGTAAATATATTTAAGATGGAATTCGATTACTTACTAAATGATATGTCGATAATTGATAAACCAAGACTATGTTTAATATGTACAGTTTTATAATATAAGGAGCCGTTGAAACATATTTCGCAACTTACAGCTATAGCATTACTCGGCTTCGGTTCGTATGCCAAGGATGTTTCGGCAGGCGCAGGCTTGGCTTGCTGCATACTGGCGAACTTTTCGGCTGTTGCTCTTACCGCAGACGCTTCACACTCGACCTTTCGGCACTGCGCCTCCAGGCGATCCATCTTAGCCAACACATCGGCCATGGTTGGTTTTGAAATGGCGGAGGTGCGTGAAGAGTCAGACGCTTCCAGGTTCTCGTCAAAAATATTGCTCACGTGAAACACATCCATGGGGAACAGGGAATCATCCGAAGACAGATCAAGATCTGTTATTTGCGCGCCACCCAATTTTGGGCTGCTGGTGATCATCCTGCACGGGCTGATACTCGGGTCACCGTTGGACAGGACAGAGTCAGGACAGTCATTTGATGCGTTCATGGTGGCAGCAGGTTTTCCAGTGATCTATAGCCATATGCCACGCCGTATTTATACATCGCCGGCTGGCTCTCCTGTGGACACATGATCTGGCGGAAGCGATCTTTTATCGATGAGGCAAGACTTTTACCGTAAGTTACGTATGTCCCAGGGGTTTCAGCGACACCATAAGTTACCATAAGTTACGTCCTAGGAGTATGAGCGACACCATGACCGCCGCCCCGTTTGAGGCCTGTTACGTCACGTGTCAAGAAGTGGGCCGCGGTACTCCCATGAGGGACCTGACACAGAAGCTAGTTGAAATGCGCCGCCTCAGATGGCCAACAGCTGGACGCAGTCATCATAGAGGCGTGTCCCGGTGTCAAACCTGTCATTTCCTGTCCCATCAGTTTCATTACTTATTCAACTGCCAATCCCTTGCCAAAGAGATACCGATGTACATATCTCTTACTCACACATGCCTGTGACGTGAAAATGCCCTAACCATGGAAGCGCTCTTCTGAGCTCAAAACCATGCAACATTATACAATTTGACAGAATTAATTTTGCAGCATTATGATGGCCAAATTCAGACAAGAACGTGGCAGAAAAGCTGGACCACAAAACAAAACAAAAACTAAATCCTATAAAAACAAAAGCATGCGGCTCCATGCCAGAGAAGAGCGCAGGCCCGAAGCCTAAGGGAAAAGCATGAAATGCACTAGCCTGCGATGCATCCCCTCCCCTGCTGCTCAACCACCTCCGCTGTATAGGAATGGCAATATCCAGGGACGAATACTTTGTCTACAACTATGGGTAGTGCGGCAAGGTACACCTCTCGGGGCGTAGAATCTCAGCTCTAAACAACTTAGTCGACATGTTAAAAGTATTTTAGTCTCAAGGTGCTACCTCAAAATAACTACGCTGCCCAAGCCATGTCACTATATGTATTCAATCCCCATCAAAGGGGATACTCTGGATAACCATTACACTTAATTATTTTATGGTGCGGGAGGAGATTTCCAAAATAGCACGCCCCTCCCCCCCCTTTTGAAAATTGATCTGTTTCATAGTCTTTAGTGTTATCATCGAGTAGCTAGCTGACTCTAGATCTAGATCTTTCTATTCTTAATCGGGGATTCCAAGTAACTATATATCGGCTAAACGATCTCTTTCCTTTGCCTGAATTAGGGCTGTGAATAAATTATTGTATTGTATTGTTGTATTGTAAGTCGTTAACGTTTGGTAGGAACCCCCCATCTGATGTGGGCTCGATGAAGTAATAGCATATAGGACTTGAATAATATTCGCCATATCGCCATAGACAAGTCAGGAAAATGAACCCTGAATTCTAATATATTGAATACAATATCGTTCAGCCCGGCAGGTGCTTTGTCTTATAGAATGAGTCAAAATTCATGGCTAATCAATAATTGTGAAGAAATTTCTAGTTATCAACAGGCGGTGATTCTGTTAAGTATACGCTAGCTGGCATTTCATTTACTCACTAGATGGCTCAGACTTCAAGTACTTGAAAGATAACGCTAATTTGGGTCACGTAATTAAGGTTAACGCTATCGGCAAAGTTAACGCAAGATGGCACTATTTACTGCAAATGACAACGTTGATGAAGTCGAAAGGTATATAGAATGGAATATGTATATTGTTCTTAAAACATTTAGTCTACAGTAATGCCTAAAGACTCTTAGCGTTTAATAATATGATTTAATATGTCAGGATGTAAGCATAATATTCTGAATCTTTGTACTTGAAATTGAACTTTTATAAACACCTTTTCCATAAAGTTAGTGTTTCACTTGAATTCCTTGATGATAAGACAATTCCTTTAACAATCAATTACACTCGATTACCTCTCTTTAGCCAACCGAGGTTCATTTTTGTAGGCTTATCATGCTGGAAGTGTTGCAGGACTCCACTTGGTTGCCCTTTACACAACCCATGAGCCGATAATTAATCAAAGATAATTTAAAATAGCACTCTTATTAATAGGTAAACACTTCACAGTATTATGCACAAATCAATGCAGTGATTCATGAGAAAACAATGATAAAAGGCACTAAATCGCGAGAATACTTTCTTTTATTACGATACATTGTTTACACTAGTACTATGACATATGTTGAGAGAGTTGATGAGGTAAATGAATTGAAATGTACCACCGAGAACTGATGATAAAGGGCCGATGACAGGGGGGGGGGGTAAGGGGGAACTTCACCCCCCCCCCCACCTGTACATATTCCGGGATCCGCCCTTGGCCCTGATCCACCAGGTAGCGACCAAAGGAACAATTGCAAAGCGATGTCGACGAGGACCAGCCAGGTTCAGAAGAACTAGATATTCTGATCAATTCGGAAGCCCTGACCATGAAGCGCTATCTCAGAGGACGGGCGCCACTGAAATCATTAAATAGAAGGTGATTAGGACTAGACGGAGAAGGAAAGTCGATTCTGGCACAGACTGCTCGGTACCGGGAAAAGATGTAATTAGGATAAAAAGTTAGCACCCGATCAATAATTAGTAGGTTATTGAAAATGCAAGTATACCAGAAAAGGAATGATGAAACGGTTTATTAGATAATTAAAAGAAACATGTACACGCTTTACAGGGATGTTGCTGAAAAAAAAAAAGAGTTTCTTTCTTACCTCACTTGGATGGAGGGGGTGATGGGTGGCCACTCTTTTGGGTATGGGCTCCCAGCTGACTAGATAATGCCCGCAGCACGAGCGGAGAGAGGGAAGCCCGGGCCAGGGGAACAGACTGCCGACGATCATACACGGTAGTGGTGCTCGTTGCGCGACGGTATGGATGAACGGTTACGCGATGTCTTTTCAAAGGAGGCCTAGTGTCAGCACAATCTTTAGTGATTGTCGCGGGAGGATTGACCTCCCGAGAGGGTCCCGGTGACTGTGGACTTTCGATGGTTTCCAGAGGAGGGGTCGACACATCCTCCATCATGCAGGGCTCTGTCCCTCCCTCCCGGTCTAACTGACAGAGTGGTAACGGAGCAGGAGCCTTGACTCGTGAAGATGGGGTCGACATGACTCAGATGTTTCTTCTCTAAGTTTTATGTGTGAATGGGCGCTAGGTCGAGTACATTCAAGTTGAAACGAACGCAATGTGCCTGCACCCTAGGCCTGTTGATGAGAAAATGCAACACATGCTCCGAAACTGAGGGTCACGTTGTCGGTTACGTGAAAAAATGTGCCCTGGTGAGTGGAGCAGGGTTGCGATCGATGTAACTCATGATCATAGAGATATACAGTGAGTTGGTAGCTAATCACCAACAGGATGAATAGCTCAAGGATAATTATTTTAATTTATTCTATACCAACTTCGTAGCGCCTATACGTTCGAATTCATCAGTGTCCTTTCCCGCTAGCAAATTTGGGCTAATGCATATGGTCAGCGTTATTTCCCTGCAAGAACATAATCCAAATTTTTTCCCCCCGCTTTAATCCCCTCTTCATGGGTTAATAGGATATTTTCCTGGGTTATTGTATACAATAAAACAAAAACAGACCTCGGGGATGACTCAGCCAAAGCCGAAGCCCTGAAGGCATAGAGTCGAGTAGACTGACGTCACACAGAGGCCGCGCGTGGCGGGTGGTTCCATACTCCAGGGCCGGGTCTCATTAACAGGGCCGGCTACTGACCCCCCTGCCAGCCCTGTGGCCAGCTAGACCAGGGGGGACCCCCGACAACATACTGGAGGGGTGTCAACAGTCAAAATATTTCACTAATTTATCCTATTTTCATAATATTTTCTCAATTTCTTTAGTATGATGGTTTTCGATATGATATACCCAATGTGTAGGTGGCTCCGTTTCGAAGTGCAGTACCTTGGGTTTGAAAAGGTAACCACTGCAAAACGGAACCACCAAGCGGGGGCGGGGAACGTAGAAATTTTGGTTATTTATGTATATTTTCTGGTATTGACACACTCGTATTTTGGAGGGCGGTGATCTGTGGTCCCCAAAATTAGGGGGACCTAATTCAGGAGCGGTAATTTGGGCAGTGGGGACAACCTTCAAAGAGTCAGTGCCCCCCCCCCCCCCCCAGGAGCGGGAGGGACGGGCCCCGTTGTGGGAGGATGACCCTAGCTAACCCAGGGGGGGGCTGGGGGATGAGGGCTAATCAGTTAGACACTGACCACCGCCTACGACACACGAACTAGCTCCCGACTCATCAACATGTCTACAAACGCACCTTCAACCCCAAACCAAGGGGAAACTGAACCGCATAACGGCCTCTCTGCTCAAATCCCTAAGAGGAAGAGGAAGAGGAGCACAGTGGCAATCAACGCTGCCTCGATTGACTCAGTGAGGGAATCAACAACAGCTCAGTTCACATCACTGCACGACCGTTTCGACCGGCTAGAGTTCATGCTCGGGCAACTAGCCCCCACCAACGACCATTGCTGCCGGGGGGCTTCCCCGTCAACCAGCCGGCGCACTTCTTCGGGATGTGACACCTTTTCTGACCCCCTCCAGTCCGAAGAAGAGGAGGTGGAGGATGACCGGGACACCCAGTGGGCGCGCTTTCTCCTTATGAACCTTCGGGACATTGGTAATCACGACGTCAAGGAGAGGCTTAAGCGGCACTTTGACAACCTGACGGTTGAAGCGCTGCGGACTGGGCAGGCGCCGGCAGCTGTAATAGCTGAAGAAAAGGACTGCGAAATCCCCCAGGCGTGTGCACGTGGATTTTTCCAAGGCATTGACGCCGATGGATATCTGATAACGGGGGAAATTGACTATGAGTCAGAGTGACCAACGGGATCTACTTAAGGTAATTGGGCTTAATTGCAAATTGAGCCCGCTCCCAGGCTACTGCCCTCATCGTCTATGCCGTACCTCACTCCCCATACTGCCCAGTCTCAGCATGGAAGCTCGCCTGCGACCAGGTCCCTGCTCCACCAACAGCCCCGGCCTTCCTACTGCCGGGACCACGCCCCCTCACAGCTCCCCCACTAGTGGCAGTGATGGGGGAGGCCCTAACACGTGTGGGCAGCCCCCATGCTGCTCGTGTGACCATGCACTCCCTCCGCCGGGGGGCTGCGTGTGTCGCCGCACAGGCCGGGAGCACCCTGGAGGAGCTGTGCCATCACGGAACGTCGTGGGCGGGGCGCTCTGGCCTCTCAGCCTATGTACCACCTGAGCGCCTTACCTCTGTCCCAGCCCACCTCGCGGCGGCCCTTGGCCCCATAAATCGGGACAGAGACGGCACCACGGCCAGGACGGCCAATACCGCCTCATAGTGAACACTTAAGCCCCATACCCACTAGGCGATTTGGGCTTCGTCGCCTGTCAGTATGGTGTATTGAAAAATGCATGTTTGATCTGAATTACCGAGAGAATTACCTGGCGATTCGTCCAGCGATTATATCAAACCTGTGCATTTCAATGTAGCATACTGACGGGCGACAATGCCCAAATCGCTTAGTGGGTATGGGGCTTAAGACTTAGGACTCATATTTACTCGCATCTACTCACTTTTGCTCGCTCCTACTCGCATATAACCATGTCTCTTAAGTAATAAAATGCCAAAACTTGTATACCATGTGTTGCTCTCAATTACTCAAACTTGGTAGCTCTAATAGCTGAAGAAAACGACTTCGAAATCCAGTCGTGTGCACGTGGATTTTTCCAAGGCATTGACGCCGATGGATTTCTGGTGACGGGGGAAATGGACTATGAGTGACCAACGTGTTCCTTGGAAAATTCTGCATAAGAAAAAGTAGACTTTAAATATGTAAGATAATACGCAGCGCTTCATATAAAATGCACAAATTTATGCATCCCAATTGCCACAGAGCCTTTTTTTTGCATGTATGTTATTGTTTCACAGTATTTTTAAAAGCTTTTTTGGTTAATCTGACTATAAATAGCATATTGCAATGGTGTATTGAAGATATATATAAAAACCTATGACAATCGTTTGGAGCAGGTATATTAATTTTCTAATCTCCATTTTCACTTGTTTAGTGACATTTTATAGCCTAATCTCTGACGTTGGCAAAAAAATTTTGTCCAAAATGCAATTATTGAAAAACAGGATGTGGTTCCTCTATAGGCTATAGAAGAACCAGCTGTCAGACTCAATCATTTCCTTATCAAGTATTGATTTATAAACGGAGCTACCTAAATATTGGGGATAACATATAGATAACCCTCATACCCTTGAAATTATGAAAAAAAGGGTTGATAAGTGAAGTATGTCGATTGTTTACACCCCTCCAGTCTGATGTCGGCCCCCCCCCCCCCCCCCCCCCCCCAGGCCCGGCCGGTCAGAAGGCCCGGCAGGGGGGTCAGAGGACGGGCCTGTAATGAGAACCGCCCCCCAGTGTGGAACCACCCGCCACGCGCGGCGTCCTGTGTGACGTGAGCCTACTGGAGTCTTACACCACAGAAGTGCCGCGTTATCGGGGGCCGGACACGCGTCGGGTGATTCAAATTAGCCCCCAGTCCCCAACCACTGGAGTGACGTGGTCACTCCCGGCACCCGGTGCCCTGAGTGCCGACAATAGACCAGGGCAAAAAAACAAAGCCGATTATGTCCAAAATAAACCTATTTATGAAATTTTGATATGACCATGCATGTTATGACATGCTTCTTTCTATATGTTGGGAGTTTCATATGTAGGAAATGAATATATTTAGAGAAAGCTAATGTTTACAACCGATTCCCTATGGTGCAAAGAGGGCACACATGGCACCGTTTTGAACCATTGGGACCCTTGAATGACATTTTTAAATGACATTTTTACTACAGAAGGTGACTAAGAGACCCTTGAATAAGAAAAAGGATTAAGATAGAATAATAGGTTTCTGCACAAAGCCACTAAAACTGGAGGGCGTACGTGTACACGAAATTATGGTGACGGAACAACATATACGAATTTGTTTTGGGTAAATAACTTTTTTTATTACAGAATATGAGTTAGATGCGCTCGATAAAATAAAAGGAATATGATATAATAATTGTTTGGTCGTTCGATATGATTTACAAGATTTACAAGATTAGGAATTATTAACAGATTTGAATTGTTGCTTGAATAAAAAATAACGCCGAAAATTTGTAGCGAAAAAATTGCCCTCCCCGGGGACAAGTCTTTCTGCTAAGGCTCCAATCTCAAGAATGGTACTCTCTGCCTCGTGCTCCGTCAAATTGCACGTCTTATACGGCCGCCTGCAATTGGTGGTTGGGGACGTCAACGGATTGCCAAGGTTGCAACTGAAGGTAAAAAAGACGAAGCGAAGGGGTAAAACAAGGAGAAGCATCCAGAGATTTTAAAAAAAAAACGAAGGGGGGGGGGAGGTGCCTACTTAATTGTAAGAATTGAGGAGCACATTCAGGGATTAGAATTTTTACATTAAGAAACGTTAATAAATTAATTAATTAATGTTTATTAATTTTTGCATTTATAACGAATGTTATACAGCCGTAAACAGATATATACATATGGGACATTTGGCTCAAAGTTTAACTGATTTAGGGTAAAGGCAGACTCACCTTGGACTGGTTTCCGGGTTGCATTCGGCTTTCTTTTCATATTGAGCTCCCGCTCCCGCGGGGGGCTGAACATGGGTGGCAATTGGACGATTATCATCCGAGATGACCATCGGTTCGATGACCATTGGTTCCTGATCAGAGAACTGAACTTTGGGACATGTGGGTGCCTGGCTGGGACTTGTTTCCTGGTTGCAGTCCACGGCTTTCTTTTCTTCCCCCTTTTGACCGTCATCGTCCAAGATGACCACTGGTTCGCGATCAACTACTTTGGGACTTGTGGTTGGCTGAATATAGATCGGATATATATAGAGTGCGTGAGTGCGTGACAACTGTAAATTAAATGAAACTGAAAAACGCTACAAAACCCACCCAACGCTACGGGATGCGGTGGGTAGGCGGTAACAAAAACAGGCTATTACAAATTATCTTTTAAATATCTTTAGCAAAAGAGAATGAACTATTGAAGTGGTGTGATTTAAATGTAACTTACACGGAGCTTAAGCCTTAGGCTGCGCTTGCCCTTAGTCGGAGTAAGATTCCAAGAGCTCGAGGTCATCCTTGCTCGGCTGTTGATAGATGGATGAGCTACTCGCTTGGCTGAGTGCTACCAAGCGCCATTTGCATAAGTGCAGAGATTACACACAAACCAACCTTTGTTCTACTAGATTTAGGGGAAACCAATCTTTCAGGTCGCACCACACATGCATATGGCCAGAGTCAGGAGAACTGCGGAAAGACGCGCCCATTAAATTGGTGCTTACATGGAGTGTAGACACATTAAGACGCCGCCAAAGTTGAGGGTGTTAAAAGTATTATGAGCTACACGGACTTTGGTGGAACAATATAGTTAACACACTCTGATCAACACTTCTTGACACCCCAGAAGGCGTAGGGAAACTTAGAAAGTAGGAGTAAAATAGTAGCAATAGTACAATAAACACTGCGTGTGCAATAAGTCAGATAATAATACTGTGCACTTGCGGTGTAAATGGTGGAGTAAGACTTACACTCCTTGACACGTTTTAGAGGATGTGGTTTCAGACACGCCCGAGCCTGTCTAATGTATGAGTTCAAATTCTTCCCGTGCAACACCACAGTAAAGACGCCAGTTGCATAAATGCAACAATGTAAAATTCTTCAAAATGGACATAACAACCTTAGTAAATTGCATAAATCACAAATTAGGTTTTTTCTTCATGGGAAAAATATGCATGTAGAGGTATGTTGTGATTTTTAATTATTTTTGAGTAACATATTCTTTTATCAGGTAATTTAATGTATTGATGTTATATTTAACAATTGTCCCTGACGTCCTTAAGAAAAACCTTAGGGGCACAAATGGAGTCAAATGCTACAATTCATCAGTATACATGGCGTCATTAAAGGGCTAAAAACGAGATTGTTGAACAATCTTTTAGTTTTTTTTTGTTATTCCTGGTACCCTTTGATCTGGACATTTTGGATGTTGGGCAGGACAAAGTAATTCATTTGAATTGTGCCTAGCAAATCTTGACTGTTGGTAAGACTGGTAATTTTATTTGTAGTACTTGAGAGAGTAGTTTTCCGTTGAGTATGCACATCCATATTTCTCAATAATTTACAACCTCTAACCCTATCCCCCAGCCCTATTGGGCAAGGAAATAACCATTGGATGTATAGGCCTATAGGGATATACACATTTCCCCAAAAAATGCTTGCATCCCCACCTGGTAGGGTCAGCGTTTTATATATATATGCAATGGAAGACCAGTGAGTTATTCTGTAATCTCTTTGCCTTATGACAGCTTCTTGACTCAATCTTATTCTCTTAATGCTGAATATGTAAATAGGCATGATAGTCGATATGCTTGCACTTCCTTCTCATGTATCTTAGTATTTCTCTCGTTGTGCTGCATTTGTAAATACTAATAATTTTTTATTTGTAGGTGTTTAAGGGACAAACAATATCAAAGAAAGAAGTAGTAATACTGCAGGATCTTCCTTATCATCAATTTCAATGAATTGGACAACACTTAGGTTCTAGCAGGCCATGGGCATCACACTTCTTGGCCATACGGTTGTCTGACTAGAAAATTGGTTTTCGAATGATTCTGAGGCCTTTGAACTATATTGGATGGTTAAAGGACCCAGCACTAATCAAGTGGTTCTTTGGGTTCAATTCCCGGTTGGTGCTATGATTCACTAAGGGATAAGGTACAGCAAAAATGATTTCCAGGTTTTGATCCCCTGCTGTTTGTCCGCCCTGTGACCTTCATCTCAGAGATACAATCACCAAAGACAGAATTTGTCCACCCCGTGGGGGTTCCAGGTATGACCTTCTTTGCAGGCGTCAGTCCAGACATGTCTGTAGGAATGAGAACCTCTCAGTCTCACCTTTCTTTACTAGTCACCTATATCTCATATATACAATTACTGAAGAGAGTTCATCCCACTGAAGACAAAGTTCATCCCAATCTGTTTTCGCTGTGAATATGACCTTTGTTGTCAAAATGGCATTGAGCATCCATTACTCAATCACTCCAACGTTATTTTGGAGATCAATAAGGGCATTGTATGTCATTGTTTTGGTATATTTGGGATATGATCTTAAAAGAAAATACATACTGTTAAGTAATTGTAAAGTAGGTTGTTTATTAGAAAGGAAACTGTGTCATGGAATTTCTAGAAGAGGGGTACGAGGCTTCAGCTCCCTGTTCGACCACAAAATGACAAGGTTAGGTACAAATTTCCCTCCTTTGTCCAGCAGACACAGATTTTTGGAATCTCATTGGTTCATACTAAGGTGAGTCCTGATATTAGGTTTTTATGGA
Organism: Lepidonotus clava; assembly: GCA_936440205.1. Lineage (NCBI taxonomy): Eukaryota > Metazoa > Annelida > Polychaeta > Phyllodocida > Polynoidae > Lepidonotus > Lepidonotus clava. Next base: position 33,324,422 of record OW387144.1, on the reverse strand, counting down.
CTCAATATGTATTCATTATATGGATCTATAAATACTAGCAGAGGATGGAGGTACAACAGGTGGCACCACAATTGAACTCACAAGCACCACCTGGTAGCAGTCTCCTGGAACTGACCCCTGCTGGTCCACCTGGTCAACAGACTCCTGCTGGCATTCAGCCAGGCAACACCTCCCCTCACCTCTGCCAGCACCAACATGGTTGTAGCTCAATGGAACGCCTGTGAACGTAAGCACGAACGGCCGGTTAATAGTAAGTGCATTTATTTTGCCAAGGCCCTTCTTCGCTGTGAACAGTTTGGAGTTGACCGTGAAAATTACCGAGACTATATTGCTCCTATTTCAGAGGTGGAACGGGGAGGGGAGCATGAATTGGAGGAGTCTCACGTCTCTCGAAAAAGTCGGAAAGTGTTTAGTTTTTCTATTGCTGATGCTCAAGCTCTCATACGTGACAAACAAGAGTGTCGTCGTCAAAATGAGGATACTCATAGGCAGTTAGGAGAGCTGATTAAACAAATATCGGAATTGTTGTCTCATCATTACTGTAATACAAGTCATTATTTTTAGTAATTATGGAAATACATGTAGTTGCCATAGGAAAACAAACAATATATATCATTCAAATCCTATTTCTGTTTAAATTTTGAAAATCAGATTTGTTTTTAGATAATTATATACAAAAATAGATAATTGGACCAATCCTTGCAGACAAGACAGTTGAATGAACAACCCATTCCTGACCCTATAAGCCTATGACACAACTCATACCATCGGACCTGACTCGATTGTTCAGTTGGGTCAGTATATGTGCCCCTGCCTTTACACTCTATTAACATATGTGTGAAGATACTCCCATGCCTCACATATATGCCGCATTCGAGAGTCATGGTAAGCACATTTTTAAAACATGTGTTTCAGCCTGGGCTTCAGCCCAGCACCTTTCCCGCCCCTGCATATAGGGGGATGAGCATGACATTCTAAGGCCAGGCATAGGGTTTCACAGTTAGAACACTCCACACATTGACTGTTAAAATGCTTCACAAATGCTGGTCTTATTTGTAAATATTCTACACCTTTCATGAACACAAATGGTAGTTGAAATGCCCTCACACTTAGTATCTGCACCCAGGGCTGACCTTCCGTAGGTGGTAGTGTAACTGTCTATGCTCGAGTTCAAGGCACACATTAAAACTTCACAGCGGTCATTTCACACTATTCTTGTGAAGTACTTATTTAGATTAAGTGAAACTAAACAGGAATTATGTATTCTAAGATCGAATAGCCAATTAACCAATCCTATATTTTGATATGAATAATTAAACCACAGGAAGCGCCTTTGAATTTAGATCCACATAATCTAAATAAATGGACCCAGAGAAAAAAGAATTGAAAATGGGAGAGACTTGTCATAATAATAAAACAGAAATAGAACATTACAAACATGGAATCAAAAGATTTGCACCAACTGCATATCAAGCCATCAAGTATGTCACTATCAGATTCATTATCTAGCCCAATATATGTATGCCACCATGCCTTCTTGCCACATCCAGCGAAATTGCCTGTGTTATAGATGTGTTGTTTATTTTGCTTCATAATCCACTCCATTTGCAGATCAGCTGGCTTATTGGAGTCAGGTTGATCTTTGGTATTGACAAAGCAAGCATGAAGCACTTGATGGGCTTGATGCTCAGACAACAGTTAGTATTGCTGCATCAGCACAGTCAACAGTTCAAGAGGATACTTTGCACAGTCCCAAATGCAGGGACTGGGGTGGTACTTCTGCTTCTGGGAAGAATATAGGCCCTCGGTATCCCCTGCTGATCATATAAGGTGAAAATAGGGGGAACCCATGGCAAGCACTGACCAATTGGTTCTTTGGGCTCAATTCCCAGTTGGTGCTGGGTTCCCTAAGGGATGAGGTACAGCAAAAATGATTTCCAGGTTTTGATCCCCTGCTGTTTGCCCACCTTCATCTTTTAGATAAGATCACCCAAAGACAGAATTCCTCACCCAAAGACATAATTCCTGCAAACCTGTTTTCGCTGTGAATATAACCTTAATTGTTGAAACGGTGTAAAGCATCCCTTACCCACTCACTCACTGTACCCAGAAAATCTGCAAAGTGTTTACCATATGCTGGAGCGTGGGCCAGGTGGAAAGGGTGGAGATGATGCCCTCTTGGTAGTGGAGAAGCAGCACCCTGGTGGTTGTAGGCAGACCTGTAGGTGGATCTCTAGCCCTGGAGGAGAAGAGGCTCCAGTGTCTGGAGGGTACCTGTGGTGGCAGACCAGTCCAACACCAGCCACAGGGAGAGGAGTTTTGTCTGCTGAGGCCCCTTTTAAACCTGGGAGTTGGACAATCACTTTTAGCTGCCGGGTTTGCCTCCTTTTAGCTGCTTGGTTAAGTGTGTTGGGTTGGAAGTTTGGAAGTAAGTAAGTAGCAGAGGCCTCCTAAATAAGTCTCAGTATTTTATTTTCACTAACTTCTAGTGTACCCCAAAAAATCCTCGCCCCCTTTTTTTATATTCTCCCAAAAGAAACCCTTTTAGCTACATGGTTAGGTGTGTTTGGTTGGATTTCCGCTTCATCCTCAATGTGAATATACAGGTCTATTCTTGGAAGTCTGAGTTATCAGGTAAATAATGACAGGATTATAATTGTATCATGACATGCTGTTAAATCAGGTGCAGTAAGGTGTCATGTTGATTAAGCATAATATGCAGATATTATTGATAGGGGACATTCAAGTAAACATACATAATTAACAAATATCAAAATTGTATCTGTTCACTTTAATGGACTATTATTCCTGACTACTTGTGTAGCAATAAGGGGTGCTAGTTAATCATGTTACATTTTATCTATATATATTACAACCACTTCACATACGTATTGGGAACATCTATATGCTGCCAGACCAAACTACATCCAACCTTTTGGCATTCGTATGAAACCTCACATAGAAAATGCCTTTGTGGATCTTGATATTTTAAAACGGCCTCATTTTTCAGTCATTCCTCCATGGAGACTCAAACCACCTCCTATCAATTTTGACCTCACCAAATCCAAAAAGTCACTGACTCAACCATTGGATTACGTGTCCCGGTATCATGAAGTTCGAAACAAATTTCCTCATCATTCTCCTGTTTTCACTGATGGTTCAAAGGATGGGAGACGTGTTGCAGCTGCATCTGTCTGCTGCGGTAAAAAACAGTTTGCCCGTCTACCTGACTTCAGTTCTATTTTCACAGCTGAAGCAGTTGCCATTATTATTGCTTTGAAAGCCATTCAGCAGGCAGAGGAAAAGAACTTTATCATTTTTACCGACTCAAAGTCCTGTCTTCAGGCTTTGCAATTTTTGAAAACTGAACATACAGTCATTATGAAAATTCTTCTCTGGCTACAAAAGTTGGCCAACTCAGGATTTGATGTTCAGTTTTGTTGGATACCGGGTCATGTAGGCATTCATGGAAATGAGTTAGCTGACCAAACGGCCAAAATATAGATTTTAAACCGAGAATCGTTCAATACATCAATGAGAGATGGCAAAGCGAATGGGACCAGTTCCCCAATAACAAACTGCATTCAGTTTTCCCAACTATCAAAGAGGTGAAACCTCATCTTTTAAAGACTAGAAAAGATCAAACTGTTTTTATCAGAATTCGAATCAGTCATTCTAGACTTACACATGTTTTCCTTTTAAAGGGTGAGCCTCGACCAGAATGTATTGTCTGTAATGAACCTTTAACCATTAAGCATCTCCTTTTGGAATGCCCAGATTTTGAACAGATGCGTAGACAGTTCTATCAGGTAGCTGGTCTACCTGAACTTTTTAACACTGAACAGTCTGATCGTATCATCTAATTTTTGAAAACAGCTGGTCTGTATAGACTGATATGATTAGTATATTAACATATTTTTTATCCTTAGGATAAGATCTTGTACGTATATAATGTTGTTCTATTGACAACTTTTAGTCCATCTTTCCATTGATAACCACCGTTTTCGCCATGAATATGACCTAAGTTGTCGAAATGGTGTAAAGCATCCATTACTCACTCACTCACCAAGCCAAAAATGCATATGTGAAAACCATAATGGTCTTTCTCAGTGGTGCTTAATCTTGTTTCCAAAGATTCATCAATCTCCACAGTTCCTGTAAACTTAACGTCCCTCACATCACAATGAAACCATTAGACGAACAGGTCACGGACAAAGGACACCCAATCAACGGCCATAATTTTGTACGAAAGTGTACTTACTTTCGCACAGCTTGCCAAGCTCGATCCCATTATCTGGTTTATTACATTCTAAGGTTACTCTATATGTCTATCTTTTCATTGATAACAATCGTTTTCGCCATGAATATGACCTTAGTTGTCGAAATGGCGTAAAGCATCCATTACTCACTCACTCAGAAGCCTAGGCAAGTGTTCATCTTCGCTTTCTGTGACTTCAGGGTTACATGACCCGTGCACAGGGAAATTCTGCTATCATACTCTCGACGAACTTGGCCGTGGTTGAATGACTTTACTATATACAGCGTCAATCAGGGTATGACTTCCCAACCATTAACCCTGAAAGAACACAGTATCATGTTGTCACTCATAGCATAGTACGTGTCTGGTATATTCCTGTACAACTTTGCTCCAACTTTCTAAGTTTCCCTACGCGTTTTTTGCGTGTAGATAAGTGTTAGGCATTGCGTGTTAGCTATATTGTGTTACAAAAGTCTGTTTAGCTAATAATACTGTTCACGCACTCAACCTTTTCGGTGTCTTAATGTACCTTTTCCCGTCGCTTTTCCCGTCGCTTTTCCCGTCGCTTTTCCCGTCGCTTTTCCCGTCGCTTTTCCCGTCGCTTTTCCCGTCGCTTTTCCCGTCGCTTTTCCCGTCGCTTTTCCCGTCGCTTTTCCCGTCGCTTTTCCCGTCGCTTTTCCCGTCGCTTTTCCCGTCGCTTTTCCCGTCGCTTTTCCCGTCGCTTTTCCCGTCGCTCTGCGGTGAGATTAACTGTATTTGTTGTAGTGTGACTCTGCACCTGATAAACAGATCTCATTGCTTTGTACTATTGTTTCGGATTGGTATTTTTCAGGTACAGGCCAAGCGCTGGATTGCCAGTGATTTTTTTCATCTGTAAGTACGACTTTCTGGGAGTTCCACTCCTTACTTAGTTGTATTTTCTTTCTTTGTGCATGAATTTCAAATGGGTTTTCAAGCGCTAAGATCAATTCAGCCAGGTCGGATTGGCTGTTCGCCAAGGCCACTTGGTGATTACAGCCCTTCTCTACGGTTTAGTACTCATACCCTCCATACTTGAATGGGGCAGTATACATAGCTGACAGAATCGTGCTCAGACCTTGGAATGCAATACCATTACCATTGTCAACAATGACAGTTTTAGCATTAGGTTATGTATCAATTTCCCCATGGAGGAATTTCTTCAGTGATAGGCCGTTTACTTTTGCAGTATGTCCTTTTTCGACAGCGAGTTGTTTGCTAGCATTTTCATCTGACAGGTCCTTGGCAATATGTGTGACCAGTCATGGGACTTGGTGTCCTAGAGGGGGAAAGTATGAATTTGAATTTACATTCCTACCTTTCAGACACTGCAAACCATTTATAAATATTCCCATTATAGGCTGAAATATGGGAGTTTGAAATCCCCTATGCGGTAGAATCTGGTACACCCCTGTTTTCCCATTTGTGCTCCATTTCTATATTATAGCTCCTTGAACCAAACAATATTTAGTTAAAAATTACAATTTTCTTACTTATCAAAATTTTTCTAAACACAATAACTTCTCACACAGATCTTCATTCAAATAACAGTTTTTACTACCAGAAAGTGAAAAACTTCTGTTATTAAAATTGACAAAAATATTCTATGCAATCTGAACATTCCTTTTTCTGTTGCCATGGTAACATGACAACATTCCTTATTGCAGCACTCTTTTAAAAGAGGACATTCCTTACAAAATTACCCACAATGCAACTTTCATAAGTAAATAGAATTACTTTTTGCTCATAATCTTAATCTCTGGAAAATTCTGCCTAAGTCACATTTCTTAGGGAAATATGCATTATCAGCTTGTTTTCATCAATAACTCACTTAATAATGGACTCAGAGCAAAATGACTAAAATCCCTCTAGGTTACGATATCCCGTGACTGGTCACATGTACACCTTTCCATGTTGCATTGTCTTTTAGTTTGTGTAAATTACGAAAGATATCGCCTTTGTGTTTCATTTTCAATAACTGAAAGAGTATGGGTCGTGGTCTTGTGTTGCCTGTTGGTGCAGGGCCAATTCGATAGATGTAGTCACAACCATTCTCGGTTATGTCAAGTTGTAAGTCACAATGATCCAAATTAATTTTAATTTTTAGTAATCAACTTATAGAACCCACAAATAGATAAATAGATAACATCATTACAGGTGGTATTTTTGTTTATTTCCCTGAAATCCAAAGTAGGTTGCAAAAATAGGAATTACGACTTATATCGAGAGATAGCCGGCCAAAGTGTTTAAAAATGGGACTTTTGATGCTTAGAATATTTCGTCAAAAGATCCCATAACATAAAGCAGAAAATATTTTGAGAAAAAATACATCATTACATCAAAGTGACCTGTCATTGGATCTTGAGGAGATGTACCTTGACACATATTGTCTAGGACTATGATCAAGTTGTTGACATCTGGCCTGCTGGCAGGCGGGAGCTCTGGGTCCTGCTGGTCTAGAAGCTCACACATGATCAATGAGGCTGGCTTAAGGAGGTCAGCAGCAGCTTCAGCTCTCGCATCTCTGAACAACTTGTGTTTCTCCCCTATACCAGGTACCGCAGAATGGTTATATTCACTCAGCCCATAGCATAAAGATCCAGGTAAGAATAGGCCCCAAGTAGCCCCTGATGATCATAGAAGGCAACGTTAGGGTGGACCCAGCAATGACCAAGTGGTTTGTTGGGTTCAATTCCCAGTTGGTGTTTGGTTCAATAAAGAATGAGGTACAGCAAAAGTGATTTCCAGGTTTTGATCCCCTGCTGTTTGCCCACCCTGTCATCTTCATCATATAGATACGATCACAAAAGACAGAATTCCTCCAAACCTATTTTCGCCGTGAATATGACCTTAGTTAAATGTCAAAATGCCGTTTTCAGTAGTAGATCCATGATGTGCGCCTGGGTTTTGGATGAGGGGTGGAGTCTGTCATGCAACCGGCAGTAGAGAGTAATGTATATACTCCGCTTGGGCCTATATTGATGTATTACAGAACCCATCTCATTTCAATAGAACCAGCATGAGGTTCCATGCACTGCACAAATTTGGGGATTTACAAGGCCTGAACAAGTGCATCTCAATAATGGGTGAGCCCCCACCAGAATGCATTGTTTGTAATGAGCCTTTAACCGTCAAGCATCTCCTTTTGGAATGCCCGGATTTCGAACAAAGTTGTAGACAATTCTATCAGGTAGCTGGTCTACCTGAACTTTTTAATACTGTACAGTCTGGTCATATCATCCAATTTTTGAAAACAGCTGGTCTGTATAGGCTGATATGATTAGTATATTAACATGTTTTTATCCTTAGGATACGATCTTTTAGTCCATCTTTTCATTGATAACAACCGTTTTCGCCATGAATATAACCTTAGTTGTCGAAATGGCGTAAAGCATCCATTACTCACTCACTATTGTCTCTCTTAGAAACTTCCATGTCTTGGACCTTTTGATCCAAAGCCTTGATCCCATTACAGACAACTGTCAGCAAGTCCTGAAATGCCTTAGTTATCTCCCAGAGATCAGGATTAACCTCACCTCTCACCAAGGAAGAGACAGAGTCAACAGAGGACACATTGACACCCCTGTCAGCTGCTTGTTTCTTTTCTATCAAAGATTCCATCTCAACCATGGTCATTGCTCATCTGTCACACAAAGTACACTCTGCATCAATTGCAGCACACATAGCTTCCTTCATAAGTGAAGGTTTCTTCTTCAATATCTCAACCCTCTACCTTGGAGTGACAGCATCTAAGAAGCGTGAGATCTTCTCAGAAGGTGACAGCTTCTCAGAAGGTGACAGCTTCTCAGAAGGTGACAGCTTCTCAGAAGGTGACAGCTTCTCAGAAGGTGACAGCTTTAGCTCATGGTAAGCTGTCCATGCCAAATCCATAACGTCTGAAATATTCTCATTAGGGTTCATCTTCACTGTTGTCAGCAGATCACACTGAGTAGGAGAAATCCACTCAAAATAGGATATAAAGTTCTAGAGAAATGGCGTAAAGCATCCTTTGCTCACTCACTCTAGAGAGTGTCCCAGTCATCCTCCTCACACATTCCATAGCTGACATGCAAAGTCTTGGCCTTGCCAACTAGATAACTACTGAACCTCCTGTGCTTAGCCTCTGGTCTCACTGACTGAACCCATGACATATACTCACTCTTAGTAAACCAGCAAAGTCTAAGATCGTTCTAACCCCATGGGGTTCCGAAGTAGAATATAGGCCCATAGTAGCCCCTGATGATCATATAAAGCAAGATAGGGGGGACCCAGCACTGACCAAGTGGTTCTTTGGGTTCAATTCCCATTCGGTGCTGTGGTTCACTAAGGGATGAGGTACAGCATAAACGATTTCCAGGTTTTGATCCCCTACTGTTTGCCTGCCCTGTCACCTTCATCTCATAGATGCAATCACCAAATGCAAAATTCGTCCAAACCTGTTTTCGCAGTGAATATGAACTTAATTCTCGAAACAGCATGAAGCATCCATTACTCTCACTCACTTTTCATCATTAATAACTTATGAGATGATAAACGAATAGTATCATTAAATTGTGATTGAAAGCTCAGGCAGTTTTCTAGTTGTATACCTAAATATTTAAGATCTTTACCTTCTCTATTGTTTTAGATCCTATTGCTGCGTTCAAACCAGAGTTATCAATAGGCGCTTTTAAGCTTGAAAATCATGTATTTTGTTTTTCTGATATTAATAGTTAATTCTTGCTTAGTGCACCATTGCTTAACTTTTGCCAAAATTACCCTGGCTGTCGGTACGCCATAAAACACCTAACACTCACTCTCTCACTCACAATAAAAAATCCCTTCATATTTAAAAGGAAAAGGAAACGTATTCAACAAGTAGGCATGGTTGGACGGGAAAGCCAGCCTATCTGCAACCCTGAATATTTTTACAGACTCCATAGTAATCCCATTGGGCAAAGAGTTGATATCCTTATACCAATTTTTTTTGCCTTCCATGATAAATGTACTACTATATAATTTCAAATCAACCTTCAATTTGTTCCTGTTGTATCATTGCGTATGTAATTCTAATATGTGCTTTTTAAAGTTCAAAGTGGCAGTGGTCCATCTCAGTATAATAAAAATGTTAAGCAGAATTATTTTCAATTAGGTCTTATAGAAATTTACATGGAAACACATTAGTGAGGAATGCATAATGCAATTGGAATGCGACACCATCTATCGGTTTGATGATTTTGACTGATTCCACCGCTGATTTATTGAGGAGATTGTCGATGTTTTTGTAGAGATATTTCTTTCCATCAATAAATAATGTATTTCCCTTTAGTTTAAAGTTGATTTCCTTTGCCCTAGCTGCTGTAAAAATGCATCTTAGATCCTGGCAGCTGTTTTGTTCTCTAAAAGATAGTGCGTCTGAAATATTGACACCTTTCCATATGAACCTGTGGGGGTTCCGGTTAAGAATAGGCCCCAAGTAGCCCCTGCTGATCATGGAAGACAACAATAGGGGGGACCCAGCACTGACCCTGCTGATCATAGAAGACAACAATAGGGGGAACACATCACTGACCAAGTGGTTCTTAGGGTTCAATTCCCGGTTGGTGCTGTGGTTTGCTAAGGGATGAGGTACAGCAAAAATGATTTCCCGGTTTTGATCCCCTACTGTTTGTCCACCCTATCACCTTCATCTCATAGATACAATCACCAAAGATAGAATTTGTCCCAACCTGTTTTTGCCGTGAATATGACCTTAGTTATTGAAACAACATAACCATCCATTATTCACTATCTCACTCAGTCACTCCCCCACCCCTCACTCCCCCTCAGTGGAAAGCTGGTATGTGGCTTGCCTCTCTTCCTCCATCCTTTTCTTCTGTCGCCGGAGAAAGCGTTCTCCCTGAGTCTCAACAACCCTTTCCAGCTCAGGAGTTCTGGTAGCTGACCTCTCAACCTTGGCATCAGCACCGGCATCAGGGTCAGCATCACCATAGTCTGGTGCAGGTATAACTGAACTGAATGCAGCTCCTCTTCTCTTCCTTGGGTGGGGGTCCAGTTAAGAATAGGCCCCCAGTAGCCCCTGCTGATCGTATGTGGCGAAATAGGGTGGACCCAGCACTGACCAAGGGGTTCTTTGGGTTCAATTCCCGGTTGGTGCTGTGGTTCACTATGGGATGAGGTACAGAAAATGATTTTCAGGTTTTGATCCCCTGCTGTTTGCCCGCCCTGTCAATTTCATCTCATAAATACAACCACCAAAGATAAATTCGCCCCAAATTGTTTTCGCCGTGAATATGACCTTAGTGTCGAATTGGCGTAAAGCATCCATTACTTACTCACTCAAATCTAAACCCTGAAGCCTGGTCTCTCCTTTCTCCTTGCTCCTGAGGGGTGAGCGCATAGTTGACATGAACATGTTTCCATGCTTCTAAGGTCTTCAGTTTTTGAATATTTTTAAATATTTCCCCTTTAAAACGGGGCTGAGAAAATTGAATTTTGATGGAACGTGGCCTCGTAGAATTTGGTTTTAAAGATCCGAGTCTAAATGCATATCTAATGTCCGAGTTATTAAATTCAACACCCAAATCTTTCAGGAGTGTAGTAGCTACGACCCTGGGATTTTTGCCACAGTTTTCACTGATGCCTTATAATACAATCATACACCTTTTGACTTCCTCTTCGTCCTTATTGTATTTGACCTCTAGCTTCTCAAGTAAATCGACCTTATCTCTCAGCTCTTTTTTGGCTTCATCTAATTTAACCTGTGTTTCTTTGAGATCATCTTGGGCTGTCTTCAAATCGTCCTGTATGACTTTAACCTCGTCCTTCAATGATTTTATCCCGTCTAATGCTCATTTAACATCAGTTTCCAACACATCTACTCGTTTATCATTACTTGTGATGTAGTTACTGATGTTTGCATTGGTTTTAGTCAGCTTGGCATTTAATTTTTGAAAGTTTGTTTGCATTTTGGACTCACTTTTCCTTTGGTTTTCAAGAATTTCCTTGAGAAGGTCGGTACTTGTAGTGTCAGTGCCGTGTACTGCGTCAGCTGATTTGGCCGCCCCGGTCGTCTCTGTTATTGTTGACATCGTCACGGGTGGTTGATCTTGTCCCGCCGGGCCTTCACTGCGCGTTCTCGCACTTCTCATTTTGCGTATCAAACTCACCGAAATATATAATTTTTGCCTCGTAATTAAGAGTATTCGGCAATAATTTCTTGGTCTACGAGTGCTTACAGCATGCTCTGCAAACTTTCAGACTGATAGTCTAGCTGGAACCATCCACAAGCCCCGAAAAGTCTGACCGCGTTTGTTGTATGCACTCAGCCTGTTGCCGCCATTACATTTGAAGAATAATATTACAGTTATCAGACAGACTGATACCAGAAATCAATAATTTCACACATAATAGTGTCCGATTAACCAAGAAAACTAAAATTTATGGGGTCGTTCCCCAATCCCGAGTCTGCATCCAGGCTTCAGGGTTTAGTTAATGATATGAATATTTTGGAACACGGTGAATTGTACAAGGAGTTACACATCCAGGTAATGCAAAAGATACTCAATCTTTAGATTGTTTTTTTGACATTTGGACAGGCGTTCGCACAATGGACCTGCCAGTTACACTGGTAGCAGACGTGGGACTTAATACTATTGTAGTTCTAGTACCAACAAATAACCCGTGGTGGTTCCATGGAAGAATAGGCCCCAGTAGCCCCTGCTGATTATAGAAGGCGACGATAGGGGGGACCCAGCACTGACCAAGTGATTCTTTGGGTTCAATTAATTTCGGTTGGTGCTCAGTTCACTAAGGGATGAGGTACAGTAAAAATGATTTCCAGGTTTTGATCCCCTACTGTTTGCCTGCCCTGTCACCTTCATCTTATAGATACAATAACCAAAGACAGAATTCATTCCAACCTGTTTTCCCCGTGAATATGACCTTAGTTGTTGAGACGGCGTAAAGCATCCATTACTCACTCACTCATTAAAAAAGCAAATAAAATTACATTGTCACAATGTTGTGCATTCATTATGACCACCTTGCAGTTTATTGTTGTAATTACCTGCAAACTTTGCTGTCTGTAAACATGCATGGGCATTACAACATGTAGGCCTGAGATGAGGTTTGACCGAAAACAGTGTTTTCCAGGATCGCCATTTGAAAGAGAAGGGGCTGGAGGCAACTGGAGGAAATCCCCAGTCGAGATGACCTAAGAAGAGAATGTAAAGTGTCAGAGACAGTACAAGTAACCATTGCTCACTCACTCCTTAGTTGTCGAAACGGCGTCAAGCATCCATAACTCACTCATTCACTCTTATCCTAAGGATAACAACAAATTTAGTATATTAATCATATTGTACCCTAGTGTTTATGTAGGGTTTCTATTAAAGAATAAGGAACTTAATTCACTTTTATCATTATATTCGTCATTGTTCTTTAGTCCTTATTATCTGGTAGATTTATCATAATTCGTCCCAACTGGTTTTTGTGGTGAAAATTACCCTGGCTCTCGGTATGGGGTAAAACACCTCTCAATTTCCCTAACATTACTCCTTGACTACAGAAGAGATCTAGAAGAGACCAAACTGTTTACTCACGTTGTTGTATCGGTCACTCAAGACACACAGCTACATCCTGAAAGGTGAACCACCACCAAATTGCATCATGTGCAACAAACCCTTTACTATCAAGCACTTGTTAATAGAATGTGTTGAATGTAACGTCCATCGACAAAGGTATTTTCGAGCAACCACTTTACAAAACCTTCTTCAAAGTGTAACTCGAAGTATCGTACTTGACTTCTTAAAATCAGCCGGATTATATGCACTACTATAATTCTCCATTCTTTAGTACTTGCTTAGTTCAAGCCATATTACTTGTCTCTTTCCAAATTCATTCATTTGATATTCTGTCACAAACTGTAATTACAATATAAACATGTTAACGCCCTGAATATGGCCTTTTTTGCCGACATGGCATAAAACCCCCAACACTCACTCACTCTTATGTAAAGATGGCCTGACACCGTGATACAATCTACTACCTTTATTCTTCTGATTATTTATGTAAGTTACAGGCTTCTTATGTTTTTATGTGCTAGTCTGTCCACTGGCCTCCCTGGCCGCCAAGGTCTGCCTGGAGTATGGGCCTCTAATTTGGGCCCTTCTGCCACACCCTTTACCCTTGGTGGGGCCCAAAGGAACATGTGGCGGGAGTGTTTTTTTACTACAGCCGATGCAGGAGCAAAGAGACAATGTTCAGCAGGGATATGAGCAGTAACGGTGCGACTGGCCTCCTGAAGGGAATGAGTCTCCTAACTACTTTCTAAAGTGACTACGGCTGCCTGGTTATGGGTAGTATCATTGCTTTAAAGAAGGCCTTGGACAGTTGTGGTTTGTACAGTTGTGGTTTGTACCGTGGCCAAAGTAAGACTGTCACTACCTTGTTTCAGGAAGCATGCAGTCCTGGCCATAGTGGCCAGGGCGGAGTGCTAGTGTTCCTCAGCAATCATGGCAGGGATCGCTAGTATAGAGGTATCCCCTGCTGTTTGCCCATCCTTTCATCCTTATGTCATAGATAGAATCACCAAGGATAGAATTTGTCCCAACTTGTTGTTCGTTCCAATCATTGTTATGATGCGGTTGTACGGTTCTATTTCTTCTGCATTTTGCTCTGTTAGTTGTCGTAGTTCTTGTGTGGTGTAGATTGCTTCAGTGTTGACCTCGTATTCGTTCATAGATTTGATGTGTTCTGTTATCTTAATCATATAAGAGTCCCAAGCAGCAGGTAGCTAATGTTTGTTTTGGGTGGTTCTGGATTCGTGGTGTCTTCTAGTCAGGGTATTTTTCATATTTCTGTTGGCCTCTTCTACTGGTTGTTCTTTTCGTTGCTCTTTTTCTAGTTTGGTTTCAGGTTAGTTTGTCTAGTTATGTTGGTCTTCTTTCCTCTTTGTCTTAGTGTTCCTTTAGGTATCTGTACTTTGATTTATTGTTTCCTGTGTTTTCAGTTTTTATGTCGTGAGTTGTTTTTAATGCATGGTTGATGGTTTGTGCTCTCTGGATGTGGGAATTCGTTTTCAGATCTTTGAAGTTTAGGTCGAGATTTCTTGCTCGTACCCCCCGTGAGGGCCAGGGTAAGAATAGGCCCCCAGTAGCCCCTGCTGATTGTATGAGGCAATGATAGGGGGGACCAAGCACTAGTACTGATCAAGTAGATCATTGGGTTCAATTCCTGGTTGATACTGTTTCGGTATTGAGTATTTTGTATGACAATTTTTATACTTGTTTCACGATTGCCTTGATTTGCCCCATCGCCAGCCCACTTTGATTAACTTTAAAACTATTATTCATATACAAAAGGGATGGGTCTGGTGAACCGGTCTGGTAAGAGTTAAATAACTACTTGTATGCTATGTACAAGCTTGCTCTTGTTAAGTGGTCCATTTACTTAATAGGAAATTATCTGTTATATGCTTCAATTTTGTTGATGCTAGGTTTAATAGCTCGGTAACCTTGTTCTATTGAAAATTATTTAATAACCCTAAGTTAAAAAATACATCCATAAAACATGCCCCGTGGGGGATCTGTGGAAGAATAGGCCCACAGTAGCCTCTGCTGATTGTATGAGGTGACAACAGGGGGGACCCAGCACTGATCAAGTGGTTCTTTGGGTTCAACTCCTGGTTGGTGCTGTGGTCCATTAAGGGATGAGGTACAGCAAAAATGATTTTCAGGTTTTGATCCCCAGCTGTTTGCTTGCCCTGTCACCTTCATCTCATAGATGCAATCACCAAAGACAGAATTTGTCCAAACCTGTTTTCGCTGTAAATATGACCTTAGTTGTCGAAACGGCATAAAGCATTCATTACTCACTGACTCAATCTGTTTTCTCTGTGAATATGAACTGAGTTGTAAAAATGGTGTAAAGCATCCATTACTAACTCGCTCACTCACTCACTCACTCAAAGACAGAATTTGTCCCAACTTGTTTTCGCTGTGAAAATGACCCTGGCTGTCGACATGGTGTTAAATACCCAACAGTTACTTACTCACTCAGGTCCCTTGTATGCAAGGTTCCCTTTCTGAAAACAGTAATCTTTTTAGTATGTCATTTAAGTGTTCCAATATATATTTTGTCCCTTTAATCTACACCACATCTCCAAACCTTATCTCCTCTCTGAGCTGTTGCGAAGGCAGCATACCTGAGACTAGCTTTGCCTTGTCTCATTTGTTTGTCCTTGTCTGCCTGGATCTTAATATTTGAAAATTTCTCAGAATTCTTTATTGCTCATCACTTCTATCTTTACAAGCTCTGACACAAACTCTCATTACATGTCCGACATTTCATCTAAGTGAGTAATGCTTTCGAGAACTAAGGGGGATTGAAAATTACCCTGGTTGTCGGTATGGCATAAAACCTCAGTCACTCACTCTTGCACACCCCCCAGTATAGACTGATCACTTTGAGTCCCCACAGGTTGATTTGATCCTCCCTATTGTCCGCATCATAGGAAGGAAAATCTAGTTTTTTTGGTTGCCAAAACTAGTTGGTGACTGACCACGCTACCAATGATCACCACTGTTCGATCACCACCGTTCGATCTTCTGGACTGTACTTGATCACAATCCTGGCGATCTTTTCCCAAGTTCCGATCCTGTTTGGCGTTCTGATTCTTTTTCAGGACACAGTCTCGGGCGGTACCACTAGTACTGACAGTTGTAACAGACAATAACCTTACGCTTCTGATTACCATCTGATCTTCTGTACCTATTCTGTACCTATTGTATCTCTAAGAAACTTCAATGGCTTCGACCTTTTGATCCAAATCCTTGATCCCATTACAGACAACTATCAGCAAGTCCTGAAATGCCTTAGTTATCTCCCAGAGATCAGGATAAACCTCACCTCTCACCAAGGAAGAGACAAGTCAACAGAGGACACGTTGGTACCCTTGTCAGCTGCTTGTTTCTTTTCTATCAAAGATTCCATATCAACCATGGTCATCGCTCTAGATCAGTGACAAAAAGTATACGCTGCATCAATTGCAGCACACATAGCTTCCTCCATAAGTGAAGGTTTTTTCTTCAATATCTCAACCCTCTACCTTGGAGTGACATCATCTAAGAAGGGTGAGAGCTTCTCAGAAGGTGACAGCTTTAGCTTATGGTAAGCTGTCCATGCTAAATCCATAACATCTGAAATATTCTCATTAGGTTTTATCTTTACTGTTGTCAGCAGATCATACTGAGTAGGAGAAATTCACTCAAAATAGGATATAAAGTTCTAGAGAAATGGCGTAAAGCATCCTTTGCTCACTCACTCTATAGAGTGCCCAGTCATCCTTCTTACACATTCCACAGTTGACATACAAGTCTTGGCCTTGCCAACTAGATAACTACTGAACCTCATGTGCTTAGCCTCTGGTCTCACTGACTGAACCCATGACATATACTCACTCTTAGTCAACCAGCAAAGTCTAAGATTGTACTAACCCCATGGGGTTCCGGAGTAGAATATAGGCCAATAGTAGCCCCTGATGATCATATTAAGCACGATAGGGGGGACCCAGCACTGACCAAGTGGTACTATCCTGGGCCAAGCTGGCTACTACACCCCTCTGTATGTCTCCCTGTGGCAACAACAGGGATATCAAAGGTCTCTTGAGGACCACCAGCTGTTGTGTGTGGGGCCCTGCCTATGGGACCCTGCACATTAAAGAACACCTGCCTCGGTAAAAGTGTAGGGGTATGGTCTCTATCTTCTCATAGATCCTGATTATGGTCCTGATATAGCTGAAAAATTGCTGAATGGACGTTAAACTCCAACACATCATCATCATCATCTCATAGATATGATCACCAAAGACCAAATTTCTCCCAACCTGTTTTCACTGTGAACATGACCTTGTCAAAAACAGCGTGAAGCATCAAAAACACTAAGGGATGAGGGACAGCAAAAATGATTTCCAGGTCTTGATCCCCTGCTGTTTGCCTGCCCTGTCACCTTCATCTCATAGATTCAATCACCAAAGAATTTTTCCAACTGGTTTTTGCCTTGAAAATTACCCTGGCTGTTGGTATGGCATAAAACACCCAACACTCACTCACTCATCACAGAAGGGACATGGTTTTTCCAAGGTGGAGGCTGCTGAAGGTGCTGGTGTTGAAGGTGCTGGTGTTGAAGGTGCTGGTGATATTGGTGCTGGAGCTGGTGCTGGTACAAGTGATGGTGACAGTGGAGCAGGTGGGATTGCCAATTTTGAATGGGGTGGTAATTGCTTCTGGGGTTGTGTTTGAGTTTTACTTGATAGAATTTCGATACAATAGGCTTTCTTGGAAGATTTGTTTAGTTTAGTTAGTATGGACTTTCTAAATTGATTCATTCTAACGGATACATTTTTTTGAGCAGTATGTTATAAAGTTTGTTAGTAATGTCACTGCGATGATCAAAAAGTTTGTGCCACCCCTCCTTGATTGTATCATTTTACAGATCTAGCAACCAGAGTTGTTTTGGGGTTGCTCCATTGCTTTTTGCCATATCACTGTTCTCTATTTCCAATTTCAGCTGATCTACTTCTAAGAAATAGAGAAAGACGTCATCCCAGATGCTGATGAGAGACCAGGAGAAGTTTTGCTAGCATGAAGTGAGCACCAAACTGGCCGGGTCACTTAATGTTGTTAGTGGCCCCTCTTCTGTGGTTAGGGCCTTCGGCACTGCCAGCTTGGAACAAAATTGTTGTATGTGTGCAGATGATGTTTTGTAAATGCTGTTGCAAATGCTTCTCTGTATGTTTGATTTAATTTTGAATAGGGACCAACCGACCAGGCAATGCAGTTTCCCATGCCCATGGTTGGTAGTTGAGGATGTGGTGTGGTGCTGTCCATGATTTTGTGAAGGCATGCTATAAGTAAGGTTATCAAGTGAAGTTACATGGATCTAAGAAAAATTGAAGCAATTAAGATCTGATCATCTGTTACTTGTGATGTTAAAGTTTGGAATAGCTGACCCCTGGCAGCACAAAACTCAGCAGAAGAGGGACGCTCGTTATCTGTGTAATAAAATTGGTTGTTTGTGTCGACATCTCTCGTGCAGAAGAATATGGTTTAATGCAGGAGGCAAGTTCAGTGGTAAGAGTGTTGTATCTGTTGTAGAACTGCTCTATTTGATGCTGGTGTTGTGTCTGAAGTGTGTTTTATTTGCAGTGCATGTGATACATCAAGAGGGAAAGAGAGTGCCATCCAAGCCTTAGGTTTTCTTAAAATAGAAACACAAGCATGTCATGAGAAACAGTTATTTGTAGTAATGTATGTCAATGACATGTATGAAATATGGTCATCAATAGCCCCCCTTCTAATGAACCATGTGGGGGTTCCAGGTAAGAATAGGCCCCAGTAGCCCCTGATGATTGTATAAGATGACGATAGGGGTCGTTGGTACAGCGTAAAACACCCAACACTCTTTCATTCACTCTTCACTCATTCACTCCACAAGAATTTGGCCAGATCGTAGTTTACAAATGTCCTTCACCTTGCCAGCTATTCTTTCAAACCCTGTTGGGGTTCTGGGTAAGAAGAGGCCCCCAGTAGCTCCTGCGGATCGTAGAAGGCGATGATAGGTGGGGACCCAGCACTGACCAAGTGGTTCTAAGGGTTCAATTACCGGTTGGTGCTGTGGTTCACTAAGGGATGCAGTACAGCAAAAATGATTTTCAGGTTTTGATCCCCTGCTGTTTGCCCACCCTGTCACCTTCATCTCATAGATATGATCACCAAAGACCTATTTGTCCCAACCTGTTTTTGCTGTGAACATGACGTTGTTGAAAACAGCGTGAAGCATCAAAAACAGCGTAAAGCATCAATTATTAACTCTCTCACTCCCTCATTCCCATAGACCTGACAGCCATGATCTAGCTTTGATTGAATCAAAGCTTTTTAAAGTTGTAATAAGATTTTGCTGTCAGAACCCCACGTGGTATTAGCCAGAACTTTGATAATATCCAGAGCCTTAATGCATTTTGACCTTAGAGTATTAATGTGTGGAATAAAGGACAACTTTCGATCAAAAATCAAACTTAAAAACTTGGGTCTGTTCTACTACTTTAATTGAGTTCCCTCCATCTCGACCCTGAGTTGAAGATGGATGGTGATCCAACTGACAAAAGTGATCAGCTACTGACTTAGATTTGGAAAACGTGAAACCATTGTCTTTGGACCATTTTTTGGTTCTTGTTCAGATTTAATTGCATTTGCCTCTCTATTTGTGTTTTTGCCTTAATAGTTGTTGTAACGGTGTAAAGCATCCATTACTCACTCACTCCATTACTCATTCTCTCACTCCTGGCTTTGTTGTCTTTATTGCTGTGGTAACATGATTTTTAAGAATATGAGCACCCTGTTGGGGTACCAGGGTGGGGCTTTTCTTCCTGGGGAGAATTTATGCACCAAGTAGCCTCTGCTGATCGTAAAAGGCGATGAAAGGGGAACCTAGCAATGACCAAGTGTTTTATTTTCAATTTGTGGTTGGTGTCTGGGTTCAATAAGGGACAGCAAAAATGATTTCCAGGTTTTGATCCCCTGCTGTTTGCCTGCCCTGTCACCTTCATCTCATAGATACAATCACCAAAGACAGAATTTGTCCTAATGTGTCTTCACTGTGGAAATGACCCTGGCTGTTGGTACAGCGTAAAACCTGCATCAATTACTCACTCGATCTTTCCTAATGGATATCCTTTACACAAAGGAAATGCAGTGATGCTCAGTTCTTTAGTGATTGCATCCTCAACAATATCTCGATGTTCCCTACATCGGATCATTCCTTTAAATTTGCTGAAATTCAGAGATCTGTGAGGAGAGGCTTTCATGCCAACACCAGCAAGCATAATGGCACCCTGCAGGTTGGTTGCATGCGCCTTCTTATCACACTCGACAAGAATGTTGCCAGATCGTAGTGTACAAACGTCCTTCACCTTGCCAACAATTCCTTCGATGCCTTTATTTAAGGCATAAGGAGACAGCTTGGACAAAGGATTAGTATTGTCTTAAGGCTCGAGAATCAGAAAGCTAGGCCAGTGTTCATTTTCATTTTGTGACTTCAGGGTTAGAATCATCTGAAAATGGATGTTTCTTGTCACCTGCATATCATAGATACAATCACTGAAGAGAGTTCATCCCACTGAAGACAGATTTCATCACTCACTCACTCAGTAACTCACTCCTTCTTTTTTTTTCCCTTTGTCCGTCTCCTCTGGTCTTTTGTATGCTAGATTACCTTCTTGAAAACAATATTCTCTTGTAATTTCCTCGAGATTTTCCTGGGCAAATTCCTTACCATTAATTCAGATTACATGATGCCTCTTCCACACTCTTATCACTTCTCTTTCCAGTCACGTTTGCTGCCTGTCTTGGAGACAGGAATCTCCCTATCCTCGTTGGCTTGAATTTTTATGTCAGAATAACATGCGGAATTTGTCAATTTACTCATATTCCTTAACATGTCAACCTTAACCATCTCAGACATGACCCCCGTGAGGGTACTGGTGGAGCTTCTGCTCCTGGGAAGAATATAGGCCCCTACTATCCTCTCCTGATCAAAAAAGGTGACAATAGGGGGGACCCACCACTGACCAAGTGGTTATTTGGGTTCAATTCCCGGTTAGTGCTTGGTTCACTAAGGGATGAGGTACAGCAAAAATGATTTCCAGGTTTTTGATACCCTGCTGTTTGCTCATCCTGTCGCCTTCATCTCGTAGATTCTATCACCAAAGACAGAATTCGTTCCAACTGGTTTTCGCTGTGAAAATGACCCTGGCTGTTGGTATGGCGTAAAACATCCAACACTCGCTCACTCACTAATAATTTGATACCTACCATGAGCACAAACCTCCACAGTTTACCCAATCGTTCTGTTTTGTTTCCGGCATTTTCTGGTAGGATCCCTCCTTCTTTTCCAACTACAGAGCTGTGCACCAGGCTGCCATATACTCCCTTAAAAAGAATCTCAAAGTCAGTTCAAATAAATACTGACCATGCCTTTATTATGAATTCAAACCAATTAAACTATAAGCAATACTTATAACTTTTAACTAAGAAACAGTAAAAGGCAATATGATTGGCTTGTTACTTGTCTTAATAGGGAACATACCTCCAGTGATTCGTGTAAAGCACTTTCCTATTCTGTGCAATTGGTCCCTGGATGGAGTCCAAAATGGTCACTTATAGGGTCTGCATGTTGGTCACAAGCAGAACCCAGTGATGGTCACGGTTCACACATATGGGCATCATGACGCACTAGTACTCGAACATTTGGTACTGTAAAAAGCAAATTAAGTACGTTTATTATTAAATTAACCAATGTAAAGTTGTAATTTTCCGTTATATGTATTCCACAAACCAAGATGGAATAAATAATAAATTTAATAAATTAGTAATATTTTAGTTATCTAATAACCCTTGGTAACAGACTTACCCTTCTGTAGAACCATTGGTAGTTTTTGTTCCTGTCCCACATTGGGACCAGGAGGGAGGGGAGCATCAGACCTCATTGGCCTCCTGTGCCATAAATGTTAGGAAAGCATGTTTATGCTGAAACAAGAATGGCACAGTTGGTCAGTATCAAATTTCAACAGGGATGTGTTGATAGTAAATACTCAAGTAAAAAATAGTCCCCTTTTGAAATCATCATAACCTTCAATCTCAAATGTAACATGGTCAATTTACATAATAATCTAGGAACTAATTATATGTGTTAACCTAAAGGAATACGTACATTGTCATTCATGTATTGTTGTTGGTTCTTGAGATCTTCGTTACAACCGTTTTCGCGATCTTCGTTACAACCGTTTTGCCATGAATGTGACCTTAGTAGTCCAAATGGCATAAATCATCCATTACTCACTCACTCTTGAGATCTTCGAAGTCTTGGTAGTAGAGGGAACTGTTGGTACGGATGTTGGCCCCGTCACGCCACTCCACAGTAGTCCAACATAGTTAATCTTCCTTGATTCTATGATTGTGGATAACAGGGAATATCATGGGAAGGCACTGCTCCATGTCACTGCTGAAGGCTTGCACAAGGTTCCAGGAGGGAAACATGTCTTACATTGATTTGAAGTCTTTGGGGGTTGCCTGTGTTGCACCGGAACATTACAGACTGGAATGCAATGCCATGTGTTCCTGCTTGCCAGTGTGTTTCAGAGTATGCTCCATGGACCTGGCAGGATGGCTCTCAACTACTACACCATCATCATCCCAGTCGATGTTACTCACCACCAGAAGGCAATTCAGTTGTGGGATGCCCATTAACCTGACGTATCATGGTATGTCTCCTTGCAACTGCCTAACGTCATTGACCTCCTCATCGGACTTGAAGATATGCTTCCTCTTTGTTGGCTCTGTTGTCTTCTTCTCTTGAGTCTTGTTCTTCTTTGTTGTCTGCTTTGTCGGTATTCTCTTGTACTTTTTCGGCAAACAGAAGGGGATATCAACATCTATGTAGATGAAGCATTTGGATGGATGTCGCTGATGTTCATAAATGGCGCCTTGTATTCTGGTGGCCTTCATTTTGAGTTTAGTGTCTTGAAAGAACAAATTTGTTAGTGTTGGATTTGTTGATCTCTGGCAGACAGATACATAATATAAAAAATACATAAATATAAGTACATAAATTATAAATGAAAAGGTGATAATCACAATTGTCTAAACATATTGGTTAATATGACATTAGAATACTGCACATTTGGCCCCTGCATGGGGATTTACAGTCCCTTTCCCTTCTCCTGGTGTCAATGGATCCCCAGGACCCAGAAACATAAAATCTAGATGTAAGTATATAATGG
Source organism: Lepidonotus clava (assembly GCA_936440205.1). NCBI lineage: Eukaryota > Metazoa > Annelida > Polychaeta > Phyllodocida > Polynoidae > Lepidonotus > Lepidonotus clava. The sequence continues at coordinate 33,301,329 of OW387144.1, read as the reverse complement.
GTTAGACTTTTTCAGTGCATGACAACATGCAATTGTTTATAATCAAATACATATCATAGAAGGGGACAATAGAGGCGCCCCAGCACTGGCCAAGTGCTGCCAGTTGGAGCAGAGTTGTTGTATGTGTGCAGGTGATGTTTTGTAAAGGCTGTTGCAAATACTTTTCTGCATGTTTAATTTAAATTTGAATACGGACCAACCGACCAGGTAATGCAGTTTCCCATGCCCATGGTTGGTAGTTGAGGGTGTGGTGTGGTGCTGTGCATGATTTCGGGAAGGCATGCTGTTAGTGAGGTTATCAAGTGTAGTTACATGGATCTGCCTAAGAAAAATTGAAGCAATAAAGATCTAATCATCTTTTACTTGTGATGTTAAAGTGTGGAATAGCTGACCCGTGGCAGCAGAAAAGGAGACGTTCGTCATCAGGGTAATAAAATTGGTTGTTTGTGTCGACCTCTCTCTTGTAGAAGAATTTGATTTAATGGAGGAGATAAGTTCAGTACTAATAAAAATTGTACCTTTTTTAAAACTGCTCTATTTATTGCTGGTGTTGTGTCTGAAGTGTTTTATTTGCGGTGCATATGATAGGTCAAGAGTGAGAAAGAGTGCCATCCCAGCATTAGGTTCTCCTGAAATAGAAACAAAAGCATGTCATGAGAAACACTGTTATTTATGGTAATGGATGTCAATGACATGTACGAAATGTGGTCATCAATAGCCCTCCTTTCGAATCCCGTAGGGATTCCATGGAAGAATAGGCCCCAGTAGCCCCTGCTGATTGTATAAGGCAACAATAGGGGGGATCCAGCACTGACCAAGTGGTTCTTTGGGTTCAATTCCCGATTGGTGCTGGGTTCACTAAAGGATGAGGTGCAGCAAAAATGATTTCCAGGTTTTGATCCCCTGCTGTTTGCCATCACTTCTCCCATCACTCACTCACTCCCCCCTTCTTTTGTTCCATAAGAATGGCCGGAACATGCCAAGAGGCTGAACTGGAATGGGAATGGGAAAAGACCTCAAATATCCATCAAAGACCACCTTTTTCCCCTCAACATGTGCATACATTTTAGAATTGTGCACCTGGATATGCATACCTTTTTCAGAAAACTAAACAGCTTATCTAATAGAGTATGCAAAACTAATATTGGCCAGGGTGACAGTATTTTGGGCTGACAATGACAGTGTGACAATATTGATTACTTTGAAACATGACAATCCAATGTCTTCCTGGATATCTGTACATAGCATTTATGGTGTCAAAGACAGAACACTGCAGAATACCTAACTCACTCATGTTCTTCAGACTATTTTGTTGTTACCACGGGCCTGTTTCACAGACATATGAGGTCTCTCAGATTATGCACACAGAGATTTAGAAATAAATATTTACCCAGATCAACATAACCATGATCTAGATAAACAGAGTTCTGCTGTTGATACAGGTCTACTGGGATACTTACGACATTTCCATGATCCACTTGTATTGAGTTTACCTCCTCTACAGATCCTGAAAGGTGAGTTTGTAAAGAGGAGTAGAAATACTTGTTCAAAGTAACATTCATTTTTCATTATCAAATACATGAGGTACAGCAAAAATGATTGTTAGGTTTTGATCCCCTGCTGTTTGCCCGCCCTGTCACCTTCATCTCATAGATTCGATCACCAAAGACAGAATTCATCCCAACCCCAATAACCAACCAACCAACCTTTTCCCATTACTTATATCCAATAGTTTTAACACACTGTTTTATCAATACGATACCATTATATTATGATGAAATGAAAAAATATCTTACCATACCCCTGAACAATAATATTAGTTCATTGCCACAACACATATTGTTCAATGGTTATAAATAACCTACTGTGCTACATCCTGCTCATTAACTCAGTTTGACCCCTCCATGCACCCTTGAGATCACGGCTGTGTAAGGTCTTCCCACAGCCCCATTTGTTATCTGTACTTTCTTCAATAAGGCTAATCCCCCAAGGGCCCCCAGTAGCCCATGCTGACCTTAGAAGGTGACAATAGGGGGGACCCTGCACTGACCAAGTGGGACAATAGTTCCAGACCATTATGTCCTCCGACGGGGCGATTATTGTGATGTCGTCCAGATACATATGTGCTTCCACCAACCTCCTGACCAGGGCCCTGACGCCATGGTCTGCAAGATGTATGACGACATCCTGCTCCTGAAGGGGAGCCATTGATCAAAGTAGTACATGCTGTCATACGTGATGCCGAAGAGGGGGCCAGTCTGTGGGGCCCACTGGGAACTGTCTATACGCATGTGAGAGGTCGATGACGGCCATGTATACTGACCCTGGGCAAGTGGTGGCGATAGTGGTGGTGGCTGTGGCAGTGTCGATGGTTGGCAAATTATGGTATGCCTCCTCATTGTTAAACTAGTGAGGGCAAATATCAGCATTGATGCCCCTTATCCCTTGCTGTTTGCCCGCCCTGTCACCATCATCTCAAAGATCACAGACAGAATTTGTCCCAACTGGTTTTTGCCATGAAAATGACATGCTGTCGGTATGGCGTAAAATATACCCAACACTCACTCACTCACTCCCTTTTGTAATGGTTCTGAATTTTCTTGGGATGCGTCTCAAGTAGTAACTTCCAACCAAAGGCAGAATTTCGTCTGAGATCTGATTTTATTGATAGAAAGAAAAGTTCACTAACAATTCTGTCGAAAACAATCTGATATCTAGATCTGACTTCCCAGATTGGGTAAAGAAGGATAAACACACTTAGTGTTTTCTAAATGGTTAATGTAACAGTGGAGGTGTTTTACAGTAACTCAACTTTGTTGGTTAAGATTCAAAACTAATACGCAAAATAAGGTAACAAAATTATAATGTGTAACAAACCACACATTTTGGTGCTAACATCAAAAAAACACTTCTCATATTTAGAACAATATTAATGAAAGACCTATTTTAGGTGTAAAACCACTCAGTCTTGTCAGGCGGACCCTTTAGGGCGTTTTTTTTACGTTAAACTTACCCAACAAACAAGTAAAAGTACTCAAAGTGATTTTCTCCCCAATCTCACCAGAGGGAGTCTGCTGCAATACAGTTTTGCACCAAATTTATAGTAATAAGCAACAATAATACCTTAATAGAAGTACAAACATTTAGATAAACATGGGTGAGAGTTTGGCATCATAAACCTTTGTATTAATGCCACAGAAGTAGTCTATTAACAATCCAACAACTGCCATATGGCACAGCTTAAATGTGAATGGGAATTGTATTTCCAAAAAAAGTGTGAATGGGAATTGCATTCCCCAAAAAAAGTGAGAATGCAAGTCACATTCCTCAGTGCGATGAATTGCATTCACATAAGTGAAAGTGAATGCAAGTCGCATTCTCAAAATGAGTGAATGGGAAATGCACTCACAAAATTAATGTGAAATGTGATTCACATTTTTAAAACTGTGTATTACACTTATGTTAAACAAAATTAATAATCCTGTCAAAAGTAATGGCATTTGCTCTATATGTAATGGTCAGATGATTATTTTTACCATGGTTCAATTCAGTAAAAAATAAGAAATTTTGAATTGGGGGATTGGATGGATTTCTAATGTGTACACTCCCCGTGGGGGTCCGGGTAAGAATAGGTCCTCAGTAGCCCCTGCTGATCGTATGAGGCGACGATAGGGGGAACCCTGCACTGACCAAGTGGTTTTTGGGTTCAATTCCCGGTCAGTGCTTGGTTCACTAAGGGATGAATTCGTCCCAACTGGTTTTCGCTGTGAAAATGACCTTACCTGTCAGTACGGCGTAAAACACCCAACACTCACTCACTCACTCTAATGTGTACAAAGTAGGGATCTTTATTATAACAATGCAATATACATCAGGAAAAAGGGATTGAAGGTGCTGACTGAAGTTTATACAGTTAGTTTTATACATCCCTGGGCAGGTAACAAATCCTGATGCAGCAATCTTACTCAGAATATGCCAGGGTATAGATAGTGTAGGTTAAAGCCAGAATATGAAAGAGGGCAATAATAATTTAAATGTATACATAGGAGCATGCTTCATGGATGATAGTCGCAAGCAGCATCTCCAAAACATATATCTTTAATTTACCAATCAATATAGTAGCTGATTTACCTTTTGTGATATGTTTGTTGAGATGAGCCATATCATCGTGTGAAGCTAAGATCAACTAGTTTTTCTGGGTGGCCAAGAAGAAAGGTGAACAGGTGAACTTGCCTTTGTTTAATCTATCTACTGATGCGTCTGGTGTTCCCTCACATGCATTTCCCAACAGTTGGTCATCAATATTTAGACAACTATCTCCAAATTGTTGCTTCTGCTCTTCAATTATTGCATTAAATGGGATAGCAAGCACAGCTGCAGAACATTGTTCTGTAAATCAAAGAATGATTTTAAACTATACTTCATATATGGGATTAATTAATATTCTTATGGTAATGAATGTAATCAGTTGTTGTTTGGTAAAAGAATTGATGATTGCAAAGTCACATTAACACTGCAGGAGCCTCCTGGGGAGAATGTCTCCCCAGTCGCCCCTTGCTTTTCATAGAAGGCGTCAAATGGGGAGACCAGACTCAGTATTTCAATTGGTAGAGTGCCCGCTTCAAGTCTGGGAGGTCCTGGGATTTATCCCTGACCGAGTCACACCATAGACTTTAACAATGGGAGTGGTCATTGCTTGCCTGGCACTTGGTATAAAGTAAGAACCACAAAAAGATGACTGGTTAGTACAGTGCCAGTATAACAGGCTAGAAAGCTTTACCTTGTGCAGTCTGGGGCCATACCACAAAAAGTTACGAACATCTAATATTTTTATTTTGTTGCACAAAGAAGATACATACAGAAAATCCATTCTGCGCACTGTGCGTAGCAATGCAAATGTGTGCGTAAGTCCATATTAGCTGCGACAGGTAATGTAGTGTTTGTATCTATTTTTTATTGTTCAAATACTATCTAAAATTGGTTGAGAACGAACAGAGCTATTAAAGAAAAACTGAAAAATATCTAAAATCCAATCTTTTGTCCGTTTTGTGCGTAACTACAAGTTTTCTGTGTTCTTTTGACATTACGAACACTTTTCCTTACTAACAGTATTTACGCATACATCCAAAGAACAATTGTTCATTTGTGCACACTTTTGGTGGAATAGCCCCCTGGTAAAAGAACCCTCTGGTAAAAGAACCCAAAAGGGTTGGCCGGACATTAAACTTACCCAACAAACAAACAAATCTATAGCAGCATTTATTTTTTAAAAAAACTGTGCATTGACCCCTTAGGGGTTCTGGGAAAGAATAGGCCCCCAGTAGCTCCTCCTGATTGTACAAGGCGACCAAACGGGGGACCCAACACTGACCAAGTGGTTCTTTGGGTTCTATTCCCGGTTGGTGCTGGGTTTACTGAGGGATGAGGTACAACAAAAATGATTTCAAGGTTTTGATTCCCTGCTGTTTGCCTGCCCTGTCCCTGTTTTCTCGTAGATCCGATCACCAAAGACAGAAATCTTCCCAACTTGATTTTGTCGTGAAAATGACCCTGGCTGACAGTATGACATAAAACGTCCATCACTGTGTTTGTCTTGAATATTGACTTTTCATATGACAGGTTGAAAACTAAGGCTACTGCAAAGTACAGCTCGAGCACACAAGTGAGTTCACCTGCTGTTTGCCCGCCCTGTCACCTTCATGTCATAGGTACGATCACCAAAGACAGTTTGTCCCAATTTGTTTTTGCCGTGATCAGCATAATATAAAACAGTATGGTCTATATACAAAGATTTACTGATTCAAAGTGCACTCTATGTCACTGATATAATTATAAAATGAAGAACAATGGCCCACAGACTCTACCTTGCGGAACACCGCAGGATATAGGTAGGTTGGTAGATATTGAATTATTAGCCTCAGTACATTGCAAGCGACCATTGAGATGGTGCTTAATCCAAATCAATAAAGGACCTGTAATTCCATAGTATTTTAGTTTTTGTAAAATGTACATAACAATCTTTTTGATAAAATGTACATAATAATCATATTTTGTCTTAACATGTTAAACTAAATAAATAGAATTTGCTATACATCAAGATCTGCAAAACCTATTTCTCATTGATATTCTAGAAAGCACAGTGTTGCATTGTATGAGGCAATGATAGGGGGGACCAAGCACTGACCAAGTGGTTCTTTGGGTTCAATTCCTGGTTAGTGCTTGGTTCACTAAGGGATGAGGTACAGCAAAAATGATTTTCGCTGTGAAAATGAAACACTCACTTACTCACTCCTCCCTCAACATCCAGGGTCTTTGATACTCTGTCAAGCTGCATGTGTGGTATAACAGGACAAGGTCAATGGCGTTTTCGTTTTGCTCCATAAGGAAGTTCTTCATTTCTTCCTTCCCTTAGGTTTTCTTTGACATGTCCACTAGGAGCATTGAGAAAGGGGATTGGAATATTTCCTCTTGGGAGTGGCAAAGCGTAAATAGGTTTAGGACAAGCATCATAATGGTATTGTTGTCAAATACAGCATCAGACTCAAAAGTGACTGCACCAGTGTTATAAATGGCCATAATGCCATAAATTGGGTTCATATAGTTGGGAAAAGAACTCCATAAATGTACTTTGTGAATGTGGTACATATCTTAATTCAATTTAAAACTTTATATTATTGTTTGATCATTAATTGTATACCCCGTGGGGGTTTTGGGGAAGAATAGGCCCCCAGTAGACCCTGCTGATCGTATAAGGTGACAATAGGGGGGGACCCAGCATTGACCAAGTGGTTCTTTGGGTTCAATTCCCAGTTGGTGTCTGGTTTCACTAAGGGATTGCTAGGTTTTGATCCCTTGCTGTTGCCCCGCCCTGTCACCCCTATCTCATAGATATGATCATGAAAGACTGGCCAAGTCAAAATTTGTGTCTGAAAAGTCAGAATTCGTCCTGACTTGTTTTTGTCGAGAAAATGACCCTGGCTGTCAGTACAGCATAAAACATCCAGCACTCACTCACTCACTCTTGTGTTTTGTGAACCAGTCTTTAAATATGTGTTAATTTTTTCCTTTGAAAATTGGGACATGAGCTAAGTGAGGTTTCTGCAGGCATGACCTGGCTGACTATGGAGGGGACATACCCTTTGCAAGTCTTCCCTAATCTGGTTCTCACCCTTGTGAATGTCCTTTGATTCTGGGATTTGGCCTGCAGAACCACATTTGCATTAGCATCGTGGTTTGAGGGAATTATGTGAAGGCCTGGGAGTGCAGGTGATTTGGCAAAGATGTTGTCAACAGTTTTGTTTGAGACCATATGTTTTATATGCTGCTTGTTTTGTTTGACAATCCACTCCATCTGTAGATCAGCAGGAATGTTGGAGTTTGACCGACCTATTTCTCTAAACCTATTTCTCATTGATATTCTAGAAAGCACAGTGTTGCATTGTATGAAGCAATGATAGGGGGGACCAAGCACTGACCAAGTGGTTCTTTGGTTTCAATTCCCGGTTGGTGCTGGGATTCACTAAGGGATGAGGTACAGCAAAAATGATTTCCAGGTTTTGATCCCCTGCTGTTTGCTCACCCTGTCACCTTCATCTCATAGATACAATTACCAAAGTCCGACTTCATCCCAACCTATTTTTGCAGTGAATATGACCTTAGTTGTCACGACGGCGTAAAGCATCCATTACTCACTCACTTGTTAAAAAAGCAAACAAAATTACATTGTCACAATGTTGTGTATTTATTGTGACCACCTTGCTGTTTATTGTTGTAACTACCTGCAAACTTTGCTGTCTGTAAACATGCGTGGGCATCACAACATGAAGGCCTGAGATGAGGTTTGACTGGAAACAGTGTTTTCCAGGATCGCCATTTGAAGGAGAAGGGGCTGGAGGCAACTGGAGGAAATCCCCAGTCAAGATGACCTAAGAAGAGAATGTAAAGTGTCAGAGACAGTACAAGTAACCATTACTCACTCACTCCTTAGTTGACGAAATGGTGTCAAGCATCCATTACTCACTCATATATTAACTATGGCACATTTCTGATTTTCTTTTTTTTTTAAATTTCCATATTTTCTTTTTTTTTTTAGTTATTTTTATTCTGGTAAATGGGTTCAGCATAGCTGTTCTTCCACCCGCTCCCACTTTACAAATAATTGTTCTAGTCATAGTGGGCGGGTAACCTATTACAATATGTTTTCATTGACCAAACCTATTCCAGCCATTAAAATGGCATGATAGATGAAATGAGATGAGATGAGATGAGCACATACTGTTAACTAGCATCGTCATTATTGTATAGAAGAAAGGAAAAAAAGGGGAAAACATGGATAATTGTTTTTACAACATTTTAGCAAAAGGATTTCTTATGGAGTGTTTCAAACGTATTTTAAATTTTTCTTTCTCCACTATTAGAGAAATAGGTGCACTCAGATTATTCCACCCCAGAATTGCACGATATTTAGGGTTCTTTACAACCTTGTAATGGGAGTATTTAGGCACTTTCAGAAGAATACCAGCCCTTCTACGTGTACCTATTTCTCTATTATCTAGTAGTTCAAGATCACATTTTAGGGTAAAAGCATATTGCAACAGATGTAAATATCTCCTGCGATGTAGTCTATATATCTCACATCTAGTATGTAAGACATCAGTAGGATCTCGTTCATTATATGGCAAGTAAATTTGATTTAAAACAATCAAAAGACCTTGGTTTTGTAGTTTCTGAAGTTTTTCATTAACAAATTTGATTCCAGTATCATAAATGAAGTCTGCATATTCTATAACTGGCAAAATTGTGGCACTATAAATCATCTTGGCAGCGAAAATTGTTAGATAAGATCTAATCATTTTAAAATGGTTCAGTCTCAGTTGAACTGATTTAAACATATTATTATAGTGGTTCATGAAAGATAACTTACTATCAATCAGAAGACCCAAGTATCTATATACCGAGATGTGTTCTAGTTTCTGTCTTTTAATTTCAAAACTACAATTTTCTTCCACTTCTTTTTTAATAACTGATAAACGCATCCATTGTGATTTCTTGACATTAATTGTAAGTAGATTAGCATTACACCATTCTACCACCTTTAATAGATCTCGTTGTAATATTTTGCTGTCATGATGATAAAGTACAGTGTCATCTGCATACAACTGTATACCACAGTCTACTACGTCTGGTATATCATTAATATAAATAGAAAACAAGGTTGGACCCAATATACTTCCCTGTGGGACGCCAAAAGTAATAGGTACAACATCAGATATCAGATCATTAACTTTGACACGTTGTCTCCTGCCAGTCAGGCAATTGTTAAACCAATTTACAGTTTTGTTATTGAAATTCAATTTCCTAATTTTATTAATCAGTTTTGGATGAGAAACAGTATCAAAAGCTTTTTTCAGATCTAGGAAAATAATATATGGATCTTTATTTTCATTAAAAGTTTCATAAATATAATTTAAAAAGGTAGTTATAGCTGTTATTGTAGAGTGATTTTTCCTAAAACCATGCTGATAATGCGAAAATAAACCATTGGTTTCTAGGTAATGTAATCTTTTACAGATTATTTTTTCTAGAATCTTTCCTGGTAGGGGAGTCAGTGCTATGGGTCTAAGATCTGATGCCAAAATTGGTTTTGATATCTTTGGTAATGGAACAATGGTACTTAACTTCCAAGATTCTGGAAATAATCCAGTGTGAGCCGATGCCTTAAATATATCCAATAATTTTCTTGGGTAGCATGTGAAAACATCTTTCAAAACCATTGTTTTTATATTCGTCACCGCTGACGATTTGGTTATGTCTATGTCTTTAATATGTATCATTAGCTCTTCCTCCATTAATTCATCACCAAACAGATCCCACCCATTTGCATTGACAATATTGATATCATCAATAGTAGGAATACACTTCGAAGCCAGTAATGCGCCAATATTGGCAAAATAATTATTAATATGATTACCAATTTCATGCTGAACTACCTCAGTATCATTTACCTCATCAAACAAAGGACCAATTTGACTAGATTGGCTAGATGGCAGTAGATCATTAATCTGCTTCCAAAACTTTTTAGGGTTTGTTTTATTCTGTTCAAGATTGGTTTTAATAAAGTTTGTTTTTCCTCTTTTCACACTTAAATTCACTCTATTTCTTAGATCATGTGCTATTGTCCAATCATCAGCCGTGTTTGTCCTTCTTGCCTTTTTGTATGCCCTATCTCGTCTTCTCATATCAGCAATAATATCATTCGTAAGCCACTTTGGTTTACTTTCCGGGACTATAAGTTTCTTAATTGGGCATGTTTTATCAAGCAGTTCAGTGATTTTTCCAACATAGCAATCCCATTTTCTCCCAGGGTCCCCTTCATCATAAAATTTAGTCCAATCTAATTCATTAAAAAGTCTGCAGAAATTCTCCTTATTATATTTCAAATATGATCTCCCCAACACCTCTTTCTTTTTAAGTACATGTCTCTTTTTTTTAATGCAAACCAGTACTGGGAGGTGATCGCTAATATTATAATTTATAATATCAGTAGTCAAACGGTCATTACTAGTTTCTGAAAAAGCCAAATCAATCAACGTCTTAGTCAAGTGGGTTTCCCGGGTAAATCCCTTAACCAGCTGTACTAAGTTCATTTTTTTCTCAAAGTCCAATAATTTTTTCCTATCTGTCCCTTTTTTTTTTTCTATGTAATCAATATTCATATCCCCCATGATAAGAATACTATTTTTAGAACAGTCAAGTGGCCGTATGACCACTTTTAGTAATTTCAAAAATTCATCAACCTTCCCATCTGGTGGTCTATACGTCAGTAATAGGAAAATTGGTTTGTGCATTCCTACCTTCAGTTTTAATGTAATCAACTCAATATTTGAGTTTACCACATTTGCCTCCGAAGAGAGTAGTTCATAGTTAATATATTCCTTGATATATATGCACAAACCTCCTCCCCGTTTATTTCTGGCCGTTCCCCTATCCAACCTTACAAGATTAAACCCTGGGATACTTACGTAGGAATCTGGTGTTGTAGTTTGTAGCCATGTTTCTGATAACATGATTACATCACACATATTGAGTTCTAGCGCAATTTGATCAATTTTGTTATACAAGCTTCGTACATTAAGATGTAATATCTTAATGCCCCTACTCTCTTTTATATATTTTATGTCTTGTACAACCATTTGCATCTTACCAGGATCCCTTGTCGATTCCAATTTCTTTCCATATTGACCACATTATGATGATATGTATTGATATGAGGTGAAAAATGAGTTAGTAGTATTAACATTTAGTTTGTAATGAAGGTGTGGTGACAGAGGGGGTCTCATACGATCATAAGTGTGATATTATGGTATCTATCTATTCTCTCCATGCTCATCGAACAGGTAGAGTTGATCCATATGAGGCTCCTCTTCATCTAATATTCAACTTTAATATATAGAAATATAATAACGTGATCAAATGCTGAAATCATCCTCTATTAACCTCAGGCCAGTCAGGGTCCTCAGTCTGGGTGGCAGCCTGGGCCAGAGGCCTGCGAGGAATTCCAGGGCGTCCAGGCTGGAACAAAACAAGATATAATAATTCTAAAATTCTTACTTTTTATTGAAAATTTCTTTTTTTGATAATGTCACCCATCCTTAGTTGAAGGCACTCATGTTTGGCCCTCCAACCAAAGTGCATGACTAGGAGAAAACACATGGCCCAAACCCCCACTTGACCACAATTTCTCCTCTTCCTCTGTCAAACTCTCTTTTCTGTTGGGGTGGTTGCCCTTACCGGAGGCTTTCAGCAGCTTCCTCTTGGACTCGACGACTTCCTGGCTCATTTTGAACTCATGTGACTCCATGATGGACCAGGCATAGCCCTTTTCCCTCAGGTAGTGGTCAATAGAGCCATGGATGGAGCTGATAGTGTCCGGCTCATAGTCAGTATTGTCAGCCTTCTTTAAATCCCTGATAAACAAACAAAGGTGGGGACACAGTTCAGAGGGATGGAGTAGTGCAAAGGTCCTGGTAAGGCCATGGGACTCAAGGTAATCACTCAGTCTTTTGACATCCCTGTTGGTTTTTCTCAGGGTTGATTGGGACTTTATGAACTCATAGGTTTCTTCCCTAATGATATCCAGGCAATTTGCAGGGGTTTGGAGGGTCATCACGCCCGAGTTTTCGGACGTTTCAGACGTTTTTTGGGCGTGACGCCCGAATTTTTGGACCTTCCTGCTGCAAAACTGCCATTTTCCACCTGTAAAAGAGTCCCATTGGCATCCATAACATAACTGACCTCTTTAGGATGATCTGAGGGGGTCAAATCCTGCAATTGATAGGTTAATTGCCCTAATAAGTCATCAGGAATATCTTCAGACGTCCAAATAACCTCCATTATCGTCTGCTTGTGGGTAAAAAGGTCTGGCGTAGTGATACGATCGGCGCATCACGCCCGACGTCACGCTACTCGGGCCGAACGAGTGCAATGTTTTTTTTGCAAAATGTGTGGTTATTTCGCTTTTGTTTGGGTAATAAAATATTGCTTGACTAGGGGGGACCCAGTACTGACCAAGTGGTTCTTTGGGTTCAATTCCTGGTTGGTGATGTGGTTCACTAAGGGATGAGGTTCAGCAAAAATGATTTCCAGGTTTTGACCCCCTGCTGTTTGCCTGCCCTGTAACCTTCATCTCATAGATTCGATCACCAAAGACAGAATTCGTCCCAACTGGTTTTTGCCGTGAAAATGACCCTGGCTATTGGTATGGTGTAAAACACCCAACGCTCACTATGAACCAACAGGAATACAACTGGATAGCCCCTATTTTAATAGGGGACAGGCCCATCAACTGCTTGATTTAATATAGTTATCAACAAACACTTTTGTTAATTCTTAAATTTAGTATAGGTCTGTATGTTGCGCAGTTCAACCAGTAAATCTTTTCATGCGACTGCACCCCTATAATCAATATGTAGTTGTAATATACTTTTGATAAAATTAGCTACAATAACAATGGGTCCATGACACATGCATCCCTCAGTAAGGAGCTTAGAAACAATCATTGAAATTTTCAGAAGTTTATCTTTATTGATGACTAACATACCCTTGTTCACTCTAATTGAAAATTCATATTTTCAGTTTCATTCTTGCCTATGGTAGTGAATATATAGCCGATTCAAGTATTACTCACTCAGTCACTCCAGGTATCCTCTTGTCTGTTCTCCCGAACCCCTTCAATTTGCAACTTAGATTTGGTTTCGTACTGCCTTATCTTGGATTGGACAATGGTTTCCAATGTGCTTGGATCAGGTGTTTCAACAGCCATTTTGAGAATATTTAGTGGGTTTTTGTTCTTTCCTCCTGCTTGTTCCCGGGTTGCTCAGTGTCTGTGACGTCACGAGCTAAGCTGGTTGCTGATTGGTTGTCCAAGTCAATCAGTATTTTTGTTATGATCCTGAGTTTTCATGCAGTTTCTTTTAGTTTATTCTGGTTTGTGGTGTATATGTCTGTTATTTTTATTCTGGTGTCATTTTGGTATTTTTTCACATACATCTAAGATGTGACTTTGTGTTTCCTCATATTGGCCACACCCCCTACATATTTGGTTTGTATATTTGTTTTTGTAGTTGCCCTTTGCCGTCATCATTCTGTTTCTTGCCATGGAGATTTTTTTTACATCCTCTTGTGGTAGGTGGGTGAAGTAATTAGTGGAGTTTGGTGTTTTTATAGTGTGTAAGATAGTTGATTTTTGCTTCCTTCAGTTTCATGTGTTGTTATCCCATGGGGGTCTGGGTAAGAATAGGCCCCCAGTAGCCCCTGCTGATGGCTATCTCTCAATATAGGTTGCATGCAACTTATTTAGTTTTCAATTTTATTTTATGCATTAATATATGGACTTTTCAAAAAGGAAAAGGAGAATATGGAATCAGGATTCAATAAACGAAACAACACAACTTGTTTGAAATCAATAATAAATTTATTATTACATACTATTACTATGAATATTTGATTAATTACCAATGAATTTCCTTCATTTCGTACTAACTCAAAAATAAGAAGGACACATCCAAAATAACGTATTTATTATCTACTATTACTAAACATTTTACTCCTATTTTTAATCCATTTATATCCAATTATTTTTAAACCGAAACGTCATATGAAATCAAAAACAAATAAAGATACATTTAGTTTCAGACCACATATCCAATTTTAAGTGATAAATTTATCACAACACAAGAAATCCTCTTAGTTTCAGAGAATATTTCCACATTTAAGTGAACATTTCATCACAACAAAAATAATCCTCTTATATTTATAAACTATATACACATTAAAGTGAACATTTCATTACAACATCAATAATCCAATCAAATTCACTTTTTGGATTTCTTTGCTTTTTTACAAATAACCGTTCAATTTCATCATACGAGTCTGATGATACAGATTCTGCAGATTCACTTGTTTTGTAAGATACAAAATTGTCTTTGGTATATGGATTTTTGAGTTTATCCTCTTTGGCAACTCCATAACTGACACTCCGTAACTGACACTCCGTTGCCTTTCAGGCAATTTCTTAATCAGTTCAAATCCTTGTGGACAACAACCCAACATCTCTCCCTCTTTCCTCTTAGGTCTAGGCACGGTTTTTCCCTTTGAAGTTGATTCTCCAACTGCAGATTGTGGTAGTCTCTTTTTTGTTCCTTAAAAAACCCAATAATATCTAATAAGTAATAACAATAACAAATGATGTTAATTCTAAAACCTTAATTCTATATCAAAAATAATAAAAATGATATATATACCTTTTGGAACCACAAAGTCATCTAAGTCATCAACAATCCATCCTTCCTCGGCAACGCCTGGTGGATGTCTAGTTGTCTGAATGAGTTCTATCAAGTTTTAAACAAACTAAAAAAAATAAAAATAAAAAATACAAGAAATTCAATATGAATAAAATAGAACAAATTATTAATATTTGCGAAAAACCAAGACAAAAAAATAAAAAAAACCAGTGGCGCATCCTGTTGTGAAGCAAAAATATACAAAGCACTACCAAAGCCATCTACCGATTATCAATAACTCTAGTGGCGTTCACCGGAATTACACGAACAAACAATTTCATTTTGTAAGTCACAAAATGAAGGATTACGTACATAATATAGCTGAAAGTAAGTTGCATTATTGTTATTCATCATCTAACAACCTTATATTACCGTGAGAGGTCCATTAATTTATTCAAGTAAGTCAAAATACATATAAAAATGCCATGTCCGACTCAACAAGCAATTCAGACCATGATCCGGCAACATGTATATCAGAACACAATAGTTCAGTTGATGAAAAATCTTGATGATAAGGACAAATCCACCCCAAATAAAGATACTTCTGATACATCTGAGGATTCATCAACTGATTCAGAAAGTGAACTAGACTCATCAGAATCTGCAAAAGCAAGAAAAAGTAGCCCCTGCTGATCATAAGAGGCGACGATAGGGGGGACCCTGCACTGACCTAGTGGTTTTTGGGTTCAATTCCCGGTCAGTGCTTGGTTCACTAAGGGATGAGGTACAGCAAAAATGATCGCTGGGTTTTGATCCCCTGCTGTTTGCCCGCCCTGTCACCTCATCTCATAGATTTGATCACCAAAGACAGAATTCGTCCCAACTGGTTTTCACCGTGAAAATGACCCTGGCTGTCGGTACGGCGTAAAACACCCAACACTCACTCACTCACTCTTCTTCCCAAACATACTTTCATCCACCTCAATGATTCCACTAAACTTCACGTTCCTCATGTCACGGTGGAACCATTGAACGAACAGGTCCCTCACGAAAGAGGCCCAATCGACCGCAGTGTTCTTGTAAGAAAGTGTGTTAATCCGAGCGCAACTGGACAAACTGAAGCCCATGACATAACTCACGAAAAAGTCACCTGTCCCAACTGGTTTTTGCCGTGAAAATGACCCTGGCTGTCGGTACGGCGTAAAACACCCAACACTCACTCACTCACTCTTCTTCCCAAACATACTTTCATCCACCTCAAAAGTCACCTGTCCCAACTGGTTTTCGCCATGAAAATGACCCTGGCTGTCGGTACAGCGTAAAACACCCAACACTCACTCACTCACTCAAAGACAGAATTCGTCCCAACTTATTTTCTATTGTGGACAATTTTCTCAATCATTTTCCTAGGCAATGGAAGCAAATATATTGGCCTATAATTATTACAACTTTTATGATTATTTTTTTTATTGCCATCACTAAATGAAGGAGTCATTGTTGCTTGTTTCCAACATCTAGGAAATGTACTGGCAGAAAATAAGAGGTTAAATAAAAAAGTTAGTCGCACCTCAGAATGCTATCATTATTGTACTGCACTTGCTGGAAATATAGAGTTCTCAATATTAGTGCTTTTAACTTGGCAAGTGTTACCAAAAACGAACTGGATAAAAATATGCAATAATTTTATCCGGCAAATAATTATGTTATGTATATTTCTAAGGCTTTCTGCCGCACAAACTATTAAATATCCAGCATGTTGTTAGGATTTATGACTATCTTATTATCAATAAGTACTTCGATTTTCCTGTCACTTTACTCTAATTTTGTAACTTCAATATTTAATACATATTTCAGTGGATATATGTTCATTGTATTACCTTATCCGGACCACACCACATTGGGAATAGTGGCTTAGGTTCATCCAACAGGTGCTCACCCTTCAGGGGATAGTACAGTCGAACCAGCCTGAAGATCTGTTGGTCCTTAGGCATCCAGTTCCTCCACAGAACCTCTGCCAGATGACCCTCGAAGTTCTCATGACTGGTTCCATTCATTCGTTTGAAGTGGCGCTGTAAAACAAAAAGTTAAAATAAACATCACATCACATGTACATAACTATGGTTCAAAAACAAACTAGATAAAAATATGCATTAATTTTATCCGACATATATATTTTCTTGTAAATTTATTTTTTAGCCTTGCTGCCGCCCAAACTATTAATTTTTATACTTTGCATTTTAAAATATTTGATATTGTAATCCTTCTATATTATCAATTACTGGCAATTTTACTCACCTTGGCATGTTTCCACGCCCCTTCGATGCGGTTAGTGTTTACGTTGACAATATCACCAGTCTCTTCATTCCAGTACAATGCCTTGAATGCGTACTTGTGCTGGACCACAAAATGCTTGAAGCCCAGCTTTGTCAGACCATTGTACCCCTTCCATGCATCAGTGTAGATGGTTGAACACTTTTTTACGTGTTTGGAGATCAACGGGCCCAGCGTTTCAGTGCTGCTGTTATCGACGGGGAACAAGGAGCCAGCCCGTGTCACGCTCAACCAGCCCGACAATCCACACCTTCACTCCAACCTTCGGATTGCCCCGGTGGTACTTAACCCTTCGGTGGTACTTAACCCTCGTCTATCTCCACAGTACCCTCCAGCTTGCTCTCCATCAAGGAATCTGCGACCCATTGCATAAGAACATCCCTGATATATTGTGCAACAGCCGTATTTCTGTATGCCAGGCTACTAACCTTGGCGCATTGGGCAAGGCTAGACCCTTCCAGACAAGTCATGATAAAATTCATGACGTCCTGGGCATACTTTTGACTTCCCGAGAAGAACTACCATTTACGGACTGTCACCTCATGGTTACTGTTCTTTCTTCAACGCCATTGAAGGTCGTCGATGGTACGTTTGCGCACCATCAGGTCACAGGGCACATGGCAATGAGGACAGGTCATTGCCGGTGCAAGCAATTGCTGGGCCATCAACCAACATATATGCCAGATATATACTATGTTTCATATCTGGATATAAAATATTTCAGAGGCTGTACCTGTTTATGCTGCCACCTGGTGTTTGATGGTGGTTACCCACTGGGTGATCCCAGCTCCCCCTACTGACAAATGTAGGACCCTGGGCAGCCATGGTCATATACACATACGGTTGGCTCGACCATGAGGAGTGAAAACCTATTGTAGGGATTCACTAGGTCATGCATGGTTATGTTGGAAGGGTAGAAGGTTCTGAAAACTCCTGTCTTCCTTGTTGCCCAAGGGGAGTTCTCATTAACTTTACAGGGGCCTAGGCGAGCCATGTTTTCACAGTGTAAAGTGTGGGACAACCAACAGACCTACTCACTGGGCCAAATCTCTTTTCTGCCTTATAACACAGGATTTTTGTGTTATAAGGCAGACACCAACCACAACTGATTCACCACGCTTTGTTATTTTGGGCAACCGTGGACCTCAAACAAAATAATAACTTTCAGCAAAAGATTTCAGGTTTTGAAACCTTGACTTTTTCACTAACTTTTGCAAACTTCTGCAAAATATGCAGGCTGAGGCCAATCGTGGACCTTGGGAACCTTTTTTAAACTTTGTCTCTGACAGGCCAACCGAGGGCTATAGACGCAACTGACTTATGCTTTGACTGGAAGCCAACCGGACAAATGTGCTATCTCTGACAGCTTGGCATGTCAAAATGTGATTTGTCCTCAGAAACCACAGCCTTTTATAGTCCTAAATGGACCATGTGACCATGCAGCCCACGTGATATACCACAAGATCCACTAAATATCTTACCATTGGTTATAAAGACCACATGACCAAAATCTGGACTTTTCATTTTTAGCGACGATGGGGGGGGGGGGGGGGGACCCAGCACTGACCAAGTGGTTCTTTGGGTTCAATTTCCCCCCGGTGCTGTGGTTCACTAAGGGATGAGGTACAGCAAAAATGATTTCCAGGTTTTGATTCCCTGCTGATTGCCTGCCCTGTCACCTTCACCTCTTAGATATGATCACCAAAGACAGAATTTATCCCGACCACTTTTTGTTGTGAATATGACCTTAGTTGAAGAAATGGCATTGAAGTACTTAAGTTTTGGTGTGTAGTAGTACTTCCAAAGTGTTGTAAGTAATAACACAGACTCAGGTTCTTTTGCAGAATAGATGTTGACAGTCCCAGCTCCAGCCTCCAAGTGAGAGGCTGGGTGTGTGATTAGCCTTTTTATTATCTCCCTCCTTTGTCCTGATTGGTCAGAACAAAGGAGGCTCCATATGGGGGCTAGAGCCCCTATTGGTCAGAACAAAGGAGGCCCCACAGGGGGTTACAGGATTATTATTTTACTCAGCCTAGCCTCAAAGCAGGAGTGCTATATGGCTAATATATAATATATATTTTACATATGGAGCATAAAAGGCTATTGTTTGATAAAATATATAATAATGGTGAAGTGGTGTATAATTAGAACTTAGATATGTTTAATTGAAGATTGATAATAATTTAGAATGTTTATATCATTAATAATTATGTATAGATTTATGAAATATAATTTAGAAATAAAAGCCATTGTTTCTATGGTTTGTTTCATAGAGTCAAACTCTGATTTCTTGTCTTTCGTGGCACCATCAATGTTATTCCTGTCTTCTTCAATTGAGACAGCCATTTTGTACGCTTCATGCACATCACTTGGTTCTTTTGTCTGCAGGGCAGATTCGATTCTTTCAGCAAGTCCATTATGGAACATTTTGTAGTTGTTTGTCATCGTCCCAATTCTGGGCAGTCGAGATGGTCATCAAGTCCTCGTAGAACTCTGTGACAGTTTTATGTCCTTGCTTTGGTCTGAAAGTGAAAGCTTTTAATGACTCACGTTTGAAGCGTGTTCGCATGGCAGTGATCACGGCATCAAAGTCCTTGGCCATGGTGTTGTCAACTTTTCCATCATACCATTCACCTGCCTGTCCATCTAAGTATGAACGCAGCTACTTAGCACGTGCTCCATCTTCTGTTTCACAAGTTTGGTCAATGTATGTTGTGTATTGTTTGACAAACCTACCTATTGACATAAGCTTGGTTTGTATTGAGAATGATGTTGGTTGCTTCATGTTGGTTCTTGAATTTTTGCAGCGTTTATTACGGGCAGTCTCTGCATCATTTTTGTCCATTTGGGCAAGGAGAGCATCCAACATTTCTCTGTTACCTTCTTTCTGCCCTGTCATAAGAGCTCTTTGGTTTTCATAGTTTTCCCGAGATTACTGCGCTCCTGCTTCTTGGCTCCTTCTATTGGTTGCATCAATGATGGAGGTGAGTTCTTCGACAGTAGGCATCGTTGTTGTATGGTGTTGACTTGCTGGTAACGGATTAATGTAAGTTGAGTCAGATGAGTTGGTTGAGGGGCTAGGTTGAGTTGAAGTTAAATTTTTCTTTGTAGCCCGTTTTCTGAGAGGTACCCGGGTTCTCCACCAATGAAGTACTTTAAGTTTTGGTGTGTAGTGGTACTTCCTAAGTGTTGTAAGTAATAACACAGACTCAGGTTCTTTTGCAGAATAGATGTTGACAGTCCCAGCTCCAGCCTCCAAGAGAGGCTGGGTGTGTGATTAGTCTTTTTATTATCTCCCTCCTTTGTCCTGATTGGTCAGAACAAAGGAGGCTCCATATGGGGGCTAGAGCCCCTATTGGTCAGAACAAAGGAGGCCCCACAGGGGGTTACAGGATTATTATTTTACTCAGCCTAGCCTCAAAGCAGGAGTGCTATATGGCTAATATATAATATATATTTTACATATGGAGCATAAAAGGCTATTGTTTGATAAAATATATAATAATGGTGAAGTGGTGTATAATTAGAACTTAGATATGTTTAGGTATTTGTCTAGGTTTTCTTGTTTTCCAGAATAAGTCTGTTCTGGTGGTGGTTTGTTCTAGTAGTTTGTTCATTTTTGCTGTAGTTTCTTGCTCCACTACCTCCTCTAAGTGTTTTCTGAGTTTTGTTTGTTGTTCTATGTATTTTGTTCTTGCTATGGTTATTTTTGTTGGGTTTTTGTTTTGTAGTGCCCTTTTTAGCTGTTTTTCACTTTTCTTTTTAGTATACGGATGTTCTTTGTTTCTTCTGTTTCTTTTTTCCTCCCTTTGCTGCGAATGGTTATTGTTCCTATTGATTTTTTTAGGTTTGTTATGATGTTTTGTTCTAGTGAGTCATAGTTATCATTTTTAAGCTGCTTCCTGATGTTGTTGTTGAATTCTGTCCATTTTTCAATGTTGCCTTTTGCCCATATTTTGCTTGTTGGTTTTGGTATTTTGTTCTCGGTGGGTGTGCTGAGTGTTAAGGTTATTGTGTTGTGGTCTGTTGGTTTGATTCCCGTCAGGGTGAGGTGGTTTTGGGTGTCGATTTCTAGGTTGGTTATTTTATTTGTGGCGTTTTGGTCTGCTAGTATATAGTCAATGATTGATTTTTCGTTTGGGTTTGTTCTGTTTTCCCTTGTCCATTGTATTATGTTTGGTTTTAGGGTTATAGGGATTATGCCAGTTGTGTTGATAACTTCCTGCAGGATTTTTCCGTTTCTTGTTTGTTCCTGTTTGTGTGTGGGCATGTCTATGTGTAGTCTTGCGTTGAAGTCACCTATTATTATTATATCTCCTAACATTTTAAGGCGGTTTATTGTAGTTTTTATTTCTTGATATTCTCTATAGGTGTTATCATTATCTATCTTTTCTTGGGGGCCGTAGTATGCTCCCAGGTATGTTGGTTTTGTTGTGTTGCCGATTTTTATCCATATTATTTCGTGTTCTTCGTGTGTAGGTAATGTTATTTCTGTCGTTTTTTGGTATGTTAGGTTGTCTATTAGGATGCCAATTCCTCCTCCTGTGCGGTTGTTTCTTGGTTTGTGGTACCATTGGTATCCCTCTATGTTTGGGGGTTTCTTAGTTCTAGTTTCAGCCAGTACTGCTATGTTAGTTTGTGTCTCTCTTAATATAGTTGTTAGGTTCTTTGTCTTAGATGTTATTCCATTGACATTCGAGTATAGTATATTCAGTTTTTCATTACCTTTCTTTGCGCGTCTCCTGTTACAATTTCTTTTCCGTCTTCCTCGGCGCTGGTCTGGCAGTTTGGTTCAGTTCATTTTGTTTTTGGGTTATTGGGTTCTTGGGTACTTATGTTCTTGGGTTCTTATGGCCTTGTGGTTGCTCTGATCTGGGTGGGTGTTTGTTGGTCATTTCTGGGTCTGGTGTTGGTGTTATGTAGGGGGTGGCCGGTTCCCTAGTGTCGGTCTTGTGGTCTGTGGCTGTATCTTGGTTGGGTCTCTCTCCTTGGACTGGTATCCCATCTTGGTCTTGTGTATCGTTCTTCTGGGGAATGGTGTCTTGGGCTTGATGTGCCTGTATTGTATCTGGATTGTCGGTGGCGTTCTTGTGGGGACGCTTCCCTGCTGCTTGCTGGGCTGCGTTGGTATGGGGAGTATGAGGGTCGTGTTATTCTTCTTCTAGTGTAGCGAAGGTCTGGGGATTCTTGTGGTCTTGTCCTTTTTTCTTCCCTTCTTTTGGTTAATATGGTATCTGGACGTCCTTCAAGTTGTGCCTGATCACTACCATAGTTTGAGTCTCGCGGTTATAGGAGGCGTTGGTTCTATTTGGGGTTGTAATGTCTTTGATGATATGCCCGCCTTTTCCGAGGACGTGTCCGATGATATCGGTTTCTATATCAAGTGATATCTTGTATGGGGCTTCTGTTGCTATCGTTGGTTTTCTTGAGTCGGATGTGGTTCTCGTGGTCTTCTGTGTTTTTTCTTGTGCTTTCATCGTGGGGATATTGGTGGTTTTTGGTGTTTTACTTTTGGCTTGTTCTTCTGGGCTTGGTGTTCTGCTTTCTGGTCGTTCTTTGGGGTTGTTGGCAATCTCGTTGGTCAGGTTTTGTGCTGTTTTTGTCGCTGTTTCTGGGGTTATATGGTATCCGTCTGGTTCTAGCTTGGTGATTGCCGGGAAGGGGTTTGTTGTTCTTATATTGTTGTTGTGCAGTATGTTGATCATGGTTCTTCGCCCCCCGTGGGGATCCGGGGTGGGGGTTCCTTCGGGAGCCTCCTGGGAAGAATAGGTCCCTAGCATCCCCTTGCTGATCGTAGGAGGCGACAAATGGGGCAATTTGTTTGCCGTAAATTGCGACCCGTGTTGTTTGGAGGCGGAGATCCTGGTGTCATGAGGGCATCTGCGAGGCTATGGGCCTTCGAAGACTGCGGGTTCATAGTGTTCCTCCTCTTGCCCAATATTGCACTTTGGCTCCAAATTCATCTAGACGGGAGGTTGGAGAGGCCCGATCCAATCAATCGTCTGGTCATGCTGAGCCCTAGGATACTTATACAGAAAGTTAATATTGCCTATAACATCAGTGGCTTTCCTTTCATATTGCCCATAACATCAGTGGCTTCAATTTGCCAATAACTTCAGTGGCTTTTGGCTTTCTCTTAATTTTGCCCATAACATCGGTGGCTGTCTTTTTTATTTTGCCCATAATATCAGTGGCTTTCTTTTCAAACTCAATTGGATAGTTGTTCTTCTCTTACAATTTCAAATAAAAAAATTCTTTTATATCCTAGAAGGCAGTGGCTAGGGCTAATCTAGTAGTTGGTTGACTATTAGAGTATATCCCCCTTGTATCTCTGGTGTGTATCTGACGGTTTCCGCAGCTCTGCACATCCCCTTGTAGGACTCCGAGGTGGGTGGGGAGCAAGGGGGATGAACACCATATGTACTTATATGGCAAATAACAAAAACAACCCCAACAAACGTCCGTATACTGAAGATGACCCGGAACATTCAGAGAATACTGAAAATGAAAATGAATACTGGCCTAGGTTTTTGATTCTTGAGCCTTCCGACAATACGAATCCTTTGTCCAAGCTATCTCCTTTTGCCATAAATAAAGGCATTGAAGGAATAGCTGGCAAGGTGAAGGACATTCGTAAACTACGATCTGGCCAAATTCTTGTGGAGTGAGATAAGAAGGCCCATGCCACCAACCTGCAGCGTGCCACTACGCTTGCTGGTGTTGGCATGAAAGCCTCTCCTCACAGATCTTTGAATTCAAGCAAAGGAGTAATCCGATGTAGAGAACTTCGAGATGTTGGTGAGGATGAAATCACTAGAGAACTGCGTCCTCAAGGTGTTTCCTTTGTCAAAAGGATATCCATTAGGAAAGAAGGTAATGTCGTTCCGACTAACACCTATATCCTCACTTTTGACAGACCTTCTCCTCCCAAGAAACTTAAAGTTGGTTATCTCCGCATTGATGTGGATTTGTTCATACCAAATCCACTCCGCTGTTTTAAGTGCCAGAGGTATGGTCATGGCAGAGACTCCTGCTCTAACGAGCAGACCTGTCTCCGATGTGGTCAAAAGGGACACGACAATGTAGAATGTGTCAACGATGCTAAATGCATCAATTGTCAAGGTGCCCACATGGCCACATCGAAAGACTGTCCTGTGTGGATCAAAGAAAAATCGATCCAAAAGGTAAAAACTGGAAATCGTGTCAGTTACCCGGAAGCAAGGAAGATGGTGGAAGGGACCATTAGAGTCCCTGGAGCCACTTCCTATGCAGCCGCGGTAAAACCAAAACTCAGGACAGTTGAATGTCAGACAGACTACACCTGGTTGAGATTGGATAAACCAGTGCGTAGTCCCTCAGGCATCCAGGTCGTGGTAGCCAGAAAGGTTACTCAAACAGAATCTAGCGCTAGTACATCTAAATCAACTTCGAATTCATCTGTTCCACCATCTGTTCCATCATCTGTTCCATCATCTGAAGCCCCATCAAATAGGAAAAAAAGTCGTAACAGTCGAAGCTCCTCTAGGGCTTCGGCTGAAAACAGACAAACTCAATCTAGTCAGGAACAGCATAGTAAAATAGAAAGGAGTCATTTGCCATTGGCAAATAGATTCGAAAATTCAAATGAAGTTGAGATGGAAGAAGCTGCGGCTGCAAGTCGCAGCGTGTCCCCCCAAAATAAGATCCGGGGACGATCTCCAGTCCATCCACCTTGATGGCAGGAAGATCAATCTTCCAATGGAACTGTCGAGGTTTTAGAGCCAATTTTAATGAACTTAAAATTTTAGTTAGTCATTATAATCCTCTTGCCCTGTGTCTCCAGGAAACCCTTTTAAAAAGAGAAGACAATATCACCTTTAAAGGATATCGCATATATAATGCATATGCCCCTGATGGTGGAAGAGCCTCAGGGGGCTCATCCATTTTAATAAGACAAGATATCATGCATAGTCTTATTCCATTAAATACCAATTTTCAAACAATAGCAGTCAGAGTGACATTACATAAAACCATTACTCTCTGTTCACTCTACCTTCCACCAAATTCAAACATCAATAGACAAGAATTAGAAAATCTCTTAAACCAATTACCATCACCAATCCTCATAATGGGAGATCTCAACGGTCATAATCCCTTATGGGGTGGTGACAGGTATGATGACAAGGGCAGGATGATTGAAGATATTATTAATGACCTAGATTTATGTGTTTTAAACGATGGCTCTTACACCTATTTACATCCGGGTTATGGTACGTATTCTGCTATTGACTTATCCTTAGCTGACCCTCGTCTGCTGTTGGACCTCTCCTGGAGAGTATTAAATGACCTCCATGGAAGTGACCATTTCCCTATCTTAGTCAATATTGACGACCCAAATATAGGCCTAAAAGAGCCTCGATGGAGGCTCAATAGGGCCGATTGGGAGTCCTTCCAGACTTTATGTCGGGAGAGGCTCTCAGCAGATGATTCATTTATCCAATTCTCCACCAAATTACTTTCTATAGCAGAAGAAACTATCCCTAAAACCTCGACAGTTCCTAAGCACATCCGTAATCCATGGTTTAATGATGCCTGCAAAAAGGCCATTAAAGATAGAAAGAAGGGCTTGAGAAAATTCAAACAAAGACCAACTGCTGACAATTTAACTCAATTTAAGATTAAAAGGGCTCAGGCCCGAAGAATCATATGGGAGTCAAAACGGCAGTGTTGGAGAGATTATGTTTCTGGCATTAATACTCGGACACCTATGAAAAAGGTCTGGACTATGGTCCGTAAAATAAAAGGCAAGGGGGGCCAGGCCAGAGTCCAGCACCTACAAGATGGTGACAATCTTTTGACCTCTCCTGTTGAGGTGGTCGAAAGATTGGCCGAAACATTTCAACATCATTCTTCTTCAGCCAACTGTCATCCCCAATTTAAACCTATTAAAATGAGAGAGGAGAGAAAACCATTAAATTTTTCATCGGACAATGCTGAAGGATATAATCAAGGCTTCAGCATAGATGAACTTTTAAAATCTCTCAATAAATCTCATAATACAGCAGTTGGTCCTGATAAAATTCATTATGACTTTCTCAAACATCTTCTTAAACCAGTGCTCAAGATTCTTTTGAATCTTTTCAATCAGATATGGGATAGTGGCCAACTGCCAACGTCTTGGCAGGAAGCAACCATTATTCCTATTCCAAAGCCTGGTAAAGATCATAATGATCCTTCTAATTATAGGCCTATAGCATTAACATCTTGCATCTGCAAAACCATGGAGCGGATGATCAATGATCGACTCGTCTGGATGCTGGAATCTCAACATCAGATTTCAGAATTTCAGAGTGGGTTCAGACGAGGAAGAAGCACCCTCGATCATTTGATAAGATTGGAATCTTTCATCAGAGATGCCTTTATTCAAAAACAACATGTCGTGTCAGTCTTTTTTGATTTGGAAAAGGCATATGACACGACTTGGAAATATGGTATTATGAAAGATTTATATAACATGGGATTTCGTGGCCGTTTACCCATTTTTATTAGGAATTTTCTATCTAATCGTCACTTTAGGGTGCGATTAGACACCACTCTGTCTGATATTCACAATCAAGAACTTGGTGTTCCTCAGGGAAGCATCTTGTCTGTGACCCTGTTTAGCATCAAAATCAATAGTATTGTTCAGTGTCTTCAAAAAGACATGTCCTGTAGTTTATATGTTGATGATTTCCTCATATGCTATAAGGGCAAAAACATGAACATTATAGAGAGGCAAATTCAATTAAATCTAAACAAGATCCACAAATGGTCAATAGATAATGGTTTTAAATTTTCCAAAGCAAAGACAGTGGCTGTTCACTTTTGTCAGTTGAGATCCCTCCATCTGGACCCTGAGTTGAAGATGGATGGTGATCCAATCAAAGTAGTAGAACAGACCAAGTTTTTAGGTTTGGTTTTTGATCACAAGTTGTCCTTTATTCCGCATATTAACAGTCTAAGGACAAAATGTAACAAGGCTCTGGATATCATTAAAGTTCTGGCAAACACCACTTGGGGTTCTGACAGCAAAATTTTGTTACAACTTTATAGAGCTTTGATTAGATCAAAGCTCGATTATGGCTGTCAGGTCTATGGGTCAGCACGCGCATCATATATCCAGAAGCTAGACTCTGTCCATCATCAGGGGCTGCGGCTGGCATTGGGTGCCTTTAGGACATCGCCAGTCCAAAGCCTCTATGTTGAGGCGGGGGAATCTTCATTAACCAATAGAAGATTAAAACTTTCCCTTCAATTCATCATTAAGTTAAAAACAAATGCTTCTAATCCTGCCTTTAAGTGCGTATTTCAACCCCAAAACGAACATCTCTATGCTGCCAGACCAAACTACATCCAACCTTTTGGCATTCGAATGAAACCTCACATAGAAAATGCCTTTGTGGATCTTGATGTTTTGAAACAGCCTCATTTTTCAGTCATTCCTCCATGGAGACTCAAACCACCTAATATCCATTTTGACCTCACCAAATCTAAAAAGTCACTGACTCAACCATTGGATTACGTGTCCCGGTATCATGAAGTTCGAAACAAATTTCCTCATCATTCTCCTGTTTTCACTGATGGTTCAAAGGATGGGAAACGTGCTGCAGCAGCGTCTGTCTGCTGCGGTAAGAAACAGTTTGCCCGTCTACCTGACTTCAGTTCTATTTTCACAGCTGAAGCAGTTGCCATTATTATTGCTTTGAAAGCCATTCAGCAGGCAGAGGAAAAGAACTTCATCATTTTCACCGACTCAAAGTCCTGTCTTCAGGCTTTGCAATTTTTAAAAACTAAACACACAGTCATTATGAAAGTTCTTCTCTGGCTACAAAAATTGTCCAACTCAGGATTTGATGTTCAGTTCTGTTGGATACCGGGTCATGTAGGCATTCACGGTAATGAGTTAGCTGACCAAACGGCCAAGAAGGGATTGGACAAAGCAGTCCTTCCTTTTCCAATTCCTCACATAGATTTTAAACCGAGAATCGTTCAATACATCAATGAGAGATGGCAAAATGAATGGGACCAGTTCCCCAATAACAAACTGCATTCTATTTTCCCAACCATCAAAGATATTAAACCTAATGTTCTTAAAGTTAGAAAAGACCAAACTGTTTTTACCAGAATTAGAATTTGTCATTCTAGACTTACACATGTTTTTCTTTTAAAGGGTGAGCCCCAACCGGAATGTATTGTTTGTAATCAACCTTTAACCATCAAGCATCTCCTTTTGGAATGCCCAGATTTTGAACAGATACGTAGACAGTTCTATCAGGTAGCTGGTCTACCTGAACTTTTTAACACTGTACAGTCTGATCGTATCATCCATTTTTTGAAAACAGCTGGTCTGTATGGACTGATATGATTAGTATATTAACATGTTTTTATCCTTAGGATAAGATCTTGTACATATATCATGTTGTTCTATTGACAACTTTTAGTCCATCTTTTCATTGATAACAACCGTTTTCGCCATGAATATGACCTTAGTTGTCGAAATGGCGTAAAGCATCCATTACTCACTCACTATAATCTACAAACTGGCTCATGGTAAGTAGAACCAGGTTAGACTGCCAGAGAAACCCAACAAATATGAGAGGGACGGCCAGGCAGGTCTGTCTATGATAGTCCAAGGTGTGAAGATATGACAGAGCCAGCTCCAGGTCTCGAGGAGTGAGGACTGAAGCTGGACAGGGACTGTAGTAAGACTGTAAGTATATCAGACTTGAACTTTTTGGGGTTACTCTAGTGTTTGAATTTATGATTTGTTTAAATAGCATGGCCTTCACAAATTCTTTCAAAAGTCCAAAGGATTTTGTGTGCCTTTTATTGTAGTTTATGTTGAAATCACCCAGTATGGCAATTTCAGCCCTAGATAAGGTGTTTATAAACTCAATAGACTGTATACTTACTTGATAACTCTCTCTTAGGACAAGAATCCTGTTGTTCAGGAATAAGGATCTCTTTGAATCCGCATTACACAAGTGTTTATGTGATCACAATGTGGACAATCAAAAACACTGTCGTGATAGACTTCTAATCTGTGCTAAAACAGTAGTCTTGAGCCAAAGAATTCAGCTCCACAGTTGACACATCTGCGTACTCTTCTTGGCCCTCTTGGCATTATAAAATACATAAATGTAAAGAAATATACTAAATCTCAAATTTACAAATCAAGTTCAACAGGTGGTTTTCTTATTCTAGTACCCCTCCTTAAAAGCCTCTGGATGGGCGTAGATCAAGTTATATTTGGCACTCATCAGATCAGGGATGGGAACATTGATTTTCACGACATCTAAACGGTCCTCATCTTCTCCATAGTCAATTTGCCACTCGTCCTCCTCATTTTTTTTGCTTGGTTGACTCAAGTTGAAGTCTCCCCCTCCTCACAGTTCATGTCAATATAGGAAGCAGAGATACCAGATTGACGTCTTTCATTATCGCACTCAGTCTTGTAATGACGAGGGTGATACCCAACATCAGTGTAGAATCCAGGAGGAAGGGTGTCAGTTGATAAATGATGCTCTTTCCAAAACCAGTTCCCCGTGGGGATCTGGGTCGGGAGCCTCCTGGGAAGAATAGGTCCCTAGCATCCCCTTGCTGATCGTAGGAGGCAACAAGGGGGTAATTTGTTTGCCATGAATTGCAACCCGTGTTGTTTGGAGGTGGAGATCCTGCTGTCATGAGGACATCTGCAAGGCTATGGGCCTTCGAAGATTTCGGGTTCATAGTGTTCATCCTCTTGCCCAAAACTGCACTTTGGCTCCAAATTCATCTAGGCAGGAGGTTGGAGAGGCCCAATCCAATCAATCAGCTGGTCATGCTGAGCACTAGGAAACCTATACAGAAAATTAATATTGCCGATAACATCAGTGGCTTTCTTCTCATATTTCCCATAAAATTGTGGCTTAACTTTCATTTTGCCAATAACATCAGTGGCTTTCTCTTTATTTTGGCCAAAACATCAGTGACTGATATATTACAACTTTTAGTCCATCTTTTCATTGATAACCGTTTTCCCCATGAATATGACCTTAGTTGTCGAAATGGTGTAAAGCATCCATTACTCACTCATATTACTTAAAAAGCGTGGTGCGACTAAAAAGCATATCCATCTTTAGTCTTTATTATTTTCACCACTTCCATTGTTAGTTCATGTGGTAAATTTCCTATGTCCTTGTGCAAATATTTGACAACATCGATAATTAATGAGTCACCTCTGAGTTTAATATTGACTTTTTTTGCTCTTCCAGCTGCAAATAAACACCTTAAATCACGCCTCTCATTCTGTTGATCCTGGGACAAGGTATCTGAGATATGGATGTTCTTCAATGTTTCTGAGTCTTTTAGTTTGCTTGTAGTTTTGAACACCTCAGGTTTGATGGACGTCTTGCACAAAGGTAGAAATTAACTCATTCACTTTGCGCATATAAACAGTTGAAAGTATGTGAAGGTCACCAGTTGAACATGAGGGGATAATCAGAATTCTTCCAAATTATATATCTTATGAGGTTACATAGTATGTTAGGGTAGAGAGAAAATCATTTACGTTTGGACAAAACGGATCGAGAGATTCGACGGGTTTAGATAGATGCGCAAGCCACAGGGACATCTGGTGACTTATATGAGAATTACTGCACTACTGTTGAGTGTGAGACTAGGCGGACTTCTAGGAGAAAGCTTACTCTCCATTGGATTGAGGTTGTGACACTTAGAGGAATTATCATCTCTCCATTGGCAAATGTACGCATCATCGTATCCACAAATAAATTTGACCTACTGCCAAGCGTTGTTCATGTTATGGATTGAGCGCCCATCTCATGAACTAACTTACCACTTGACTAGCAACCGTTGGGAACATCAATATCGACGACAGTGAACATCTTGAACAATTCCCCAATAATTACAATTAACCATAAAACTTACACTAGCGTTCAGTCTTACTAAACTGGACCCTAATAGACCTAGGTCTTATTGCCTGTTGATTTAAGACACCTAACCTGTAAGCCAAATGTATATCATTATCAACATGATCTACTCCTAAATCAGTAAGCAAATCTCTGGCTAATGCCCTTGGATTTTTAGTACTATTCTCCTTAACACCATCTATCATTAACAGACATTGGCATTGTTCTTCAATATCACATATATTTTTTATCTAGTTTCTCAAGTAACACAGCCTTGTCCTGTAGGTCCTTTTTAGCATCGTCCAACTGATTTTGTGTTGTAGAGAGGTCACTTTTTGCCGTTTTTAACTCCTCCTGTAGTGCATTTACGTCTGCTCTCAGGGTTTTCAGGTCAGCTACCACTCCTTGTACTTGTCCTTTCAAGTCGTCAACGTGCGTATCATTTGTTAACATATATACTGTTCAAAGGTTTCAGTTGATTTGGTGAGTTTCTTATCAAGTTTCTCAAACCTCGCATCAATCTTAGCATCAGAAACTTCCTGATTATCAAGTTTTTTCTGCAATAGGCTTGTATTTGATACCTGTTCTTGGTCTTGTATAGGTTGAGTACCCACCGCTCCGGCGTCGTCTGAATCAGCCATTGATGATGTTGTTTTGACCGCTACGGTTGGCTGACCACAGCCCTCTATGCACTCGCTACGAGTCCTAACGCCAGGCATTGACGTATTAAATTCTCGTAAAATCACTAATAAAATCACGAAAAATCTCGTAGTAAGCAGCATTTATGGTGTCTCTGGGTGATTATATAGATTATTGCCAGGTTTCAGCTAGTAAATCCGCCAACGAAACTTTGAAATCCCCTAAAATAGACCAACGCTCTCTGTGTGCGTAGCTAACTGCTTTTGGGCCTGTCTCTTAGATAGGAGTGAATACTGCTGCATCAACATTAGCAAAACCTCACTGGGGTACTTCACATTGTTGTTCCGCCCCTTGATCTCCAGCATCATTAGTGTGAATGACCCCGACGGCTGACCACTATCTGGTGTCTTGACAAGATCAGGGAAGTAGATGAAGGTCAAGCCAGGATAGAGTGGGCATGGATCTTCTTGTCTGCCCCAACCAGAATGTATTGTCTGTAACGAACTTTTAACCATCAAGCATCTCCTTTTGGAATGCCCAGATTTTGAACAGATACGTAGACAGTTCTATCAGGTAGCTGGTCTACCTGAACTTTTTAACACTGTACAGTCTGATCGTACCATTCAATTTTTGGAAACAGCTGGTCTGTATGGACTGATATGATTAGTATATTAACATATTTTTTATCCTTAGGATAAGACCTTGTACATATATCATGTTGTTCTATTGACAACTTTTAGTCCATCTTTTCATTGATAACAACCGTTTTCGCCATGAATATGACCTTAGTTGTCGAAATGGCGTAAAGCATCCATTACTCACTCACTCACTCAGTCCGATCGTATCATCCAATTTTTGAAAACAGCTGGTCTGTATGGACTGATATGATTAGTATATTAACATGTTTTTATTGTTAGGATAAGATTTTGTACATATATCCTGTTGTTCTATTGACAACTTTTAGTCCATCTTTTCATTGGTAACAACCGTTTTCGCCATCACGGGAAGAATTTGAACTCATACATTAGACAGGCTTGGGCGTGTCTGAAACCACTTGCTCTAAAACGTGTCAAGGAGTGTAAGGGATGTGGTCACACTCTTGCAGTGTCAATGGTATGGGCCATTACATAAGTGTCTCACAGGGGGTCCCCCCCCACCTTGCCTGTAACCCTGGAGCTGCCACTAAACTTTCACCTCCTTAAGTTGACCCAATGCCCTAGATAATATAGCAAAAAAATCCCGTGCATTGCTCTGTGGTGCTGACGGCATTAGGAGGGGTAGGGGGCCGGGGAGGGCTCAGGGGGACGGCCCTGGTCTCCCCGTGGGTTGCTCTGTGGTGCTGACGGCATTAGGAGGGGTAGGGGGCCGGGGAGGGCTCAGGGGAATGGCCCTGGTCTCCCCGTGCGTTGCTCTGTGATGCTGACGGGGTTAGGGGGAGTAGGGGGCCGGGAAGAGGACAGGGGGACGGCCCTGGTCTCCCCGTGCGTTGCTCTGTGGTGCTGACGGCATTAGGAGGGGTAGGGGGCCGGGGAGGGCTCAGGGGGACGGCCCTGGTCTCCCCGTGCGTTGCTCTGTGATGCTGACGGGGTTAGGAGGGGTAGGGGACCAGGAAGAGGTCAGGGGGATAGCCCTGGTCTCCCCGTGGGTTGCTCTGTGATGCTGACGGGGTTAGGAGGGGTAGGGGGCCGGGAAGAGATCAGGGGGATAGCCCTGGTCTCCCCGTGCGTTGCTCTGTGATGCTGACGGGATTAGGATGGGTAGGGGGCCGGGGAGGGCTCAGGGGAATGGCCCTGGTCTCCCCGTGCGTTGCTCTGTGATGCTGATGGGGTTAGGAGGGGTAGGGTGCCGGGAAGAGATCAGGGGGATAGCCCTGGTCTCCCCGTGCGTTGCTCTGTGATGCTGACGGGGTTAGGAGGGGTAGGGGGCCGGGAAGAGGACAGGGGGACGGCCCTGGTCCCCCCGTGCGTTGCTCTGTCATGCTGACGGGGTTAGGGGGAGTAGCTCCTTGATAATCTTAGGATGAAAGGAGCAGATGACTTGTGGAGGAAATGAATCATTTGATAGGGTTTTTAGGCCGATTTGAGCAATTTGAAAAAAATTCAAATTTAAAACATTTATGACTCCCAGTAGGAGTCAACTATGGGTCAAATGTGACTCTTAGGTTGTAGCCCCGAGTGAGAAGGACAATTCTATACATGTCAGAAAATTCTGTGATGATTACAACATTATCTAGAAATTTAGAAAGATTTTTCACCTTATTTTTATACTGAAAGACTCAACCAATGGATTTTGCTAAAATCTTTCAGAAATGATAATTAGGCCCATCTTATGCCAAAAATGTCCCCTAATTGATGGAAATCCTTTTACATATTTCCCAGCCTTTACTCCATGTCCCTGACCATCCCTCTATGAATAGCCACCTCTAGCCTCCTGATATTCTCAGGTTGCAAAGAGCTGATGACTTGTGGAAGAAAAGAACCTTTTGATAGGGTTTCCATGCCGATTTGAGCACTTTGAAAAAAATCCAAATTTAAAACATTTATGACTCCCAGTAGGAGTCAACTATGGGTCAAATGTGACTCTTAGGTTGTAGCCCCGAGTGAGAAGGACAATTCTATACATGCCAGAAAATTCTGTGATGATTACAAAATTATCTAGAAATTTAGAAAGATTTTTCACCTTATTTTTATACTGAAAGACTCAACCAATGGATTTTGCTAAAAACTTGCATAAATGATATCTAGGCCTATCTCATGCCAACAATATTGTCGGATATATGGGCAGCAAATTTTCTCAGGGACAACTCATGGGTTAAGGATGGGTGCAGGTGGCCAGCCTAATACATCATAGTGGGATTGGATGTGTCCTTCTGGTAGGCCTGAGCCTCAAATCAAGATAGAAACAATACAGGAGGGGGGACGGTTGGTAACCAACCACCACTATAATGTAATGGGCCAGGTACCTGCACCTATCCTTGGTCCCTGAGGTGGGCCCCTGATAATTCAATGCCTGTAAATTCAACAACATTTTTGGCATGAGATAGGCCTAATTATTATTCCTGGAAGGTTTTAGCAAAATCTACTGGTTGAGTTTTCCTGTGTGAAAAAAACAGTAAAAATCGTTGTGATTTTCTAGATAATGTTGTAATCGTCACAGAATTTTCTGACATGTATAGAATTGTCCTTCTCACTCGGGGCTAGAACCTAAGAGTCACATTTGACCCATAGTTGACTCCTACTGGGAGTCATAAATGTTTTAAATTTGGATTTTTTTCAAAGTGCTCAAATCGGCATGAAAACCCTATCAAAAGGTTCTTTTCTTCCACAAGTCATCAGCTCTTTGCAACCTGAGAATATCAGGAGGCTAGAGGTGGCTATTCATAGAGGGATGGTCAGGGACATGGAGTAAAGGCTAAATATGTAAAAGGATTTCCATCAATTAGGGGACATTTTTGGCATAAGATGGGCCTAATTATCATTTCTGAAAGATTTTAGCAAAATCCATTGGTTGAGTCTTTCAGTATAAAAATAAGGTGAAAAATCTTTCTAAATTTCTAGATAATGTTGTAATCATCACAGAATTTTCTGACATGTATAGAATTGTCCTTCTCACTCGGGGCTACAACCTAAGAGTCACATTTGACCCATAGTTGACTCCTACTGGGAGTCATAAATGTTTTAAATTTGGATTTTTTTCAAAGTGCTCAAATCGGCATGAAAACCCTATCAAAAGGTTCTTTTCTTCCACAAGTCATCAGCTCTTTGCAACCTGAGAATATCAGCAGGCTAGAGGTGGCTATTCATAGAGGGATGGTCAGGGACATGGAGTAAAGGCTGGGAAATATGTAAAAGGATTTCCATCAATTAGGGGACATTTTTGGCATAAGATGGGCCTAATTATCATTTCTGAAAGATTTTAGCAAAATCCATTGGTTGAGTCTTTCAGTATAAAAATAAGGTGAAAAATCTTTCTAAATTTCTAGTTAATGTTGTAATCATCACAGAATTTTCTGACATGTATAGAATTGTCCTTCTCACTCGGGGCTACAACCTAAGAGTCACATTTGACCCATAGTTGACTCCTACTGGGAGTCATAAATGTTTTAAATTTGGATTTTTTTCAAAGTGCTCAAATCGGCATGAAAACCCTATCAAAAGCTTCTTTTCTTCCACAAGTCATCAGCCCCTGTGCGTTACTCTGTGGGACTGACGGGATTAGGATGGGTAGGGGGCCGGGAAGAGGTCAGGGGGATAGCCCTGCAGGTCTCCCCGTGGGTTGCTCTGCAGTCTAGGCCTTTACCAACACCTCTGGTCAGACATAGAAAGGGCTGGGAAATAACTAAAATGAGACAACCAAACATAGTGCTAATTATAGATGTCCCCAGCTGGGCGGGGGTGGGTGGGTGGGGGACCCCCTGTGAGACACTTATGTAATGGGCCATACCATTGACACTGCAAGAGTGTGAACACATCCCTTACACTTCTTGACACGGTTTAGAGCAAGTGGATTCAGACACGGCCGAGTCTGTCTAATGTATTTGATCAAAATCTTCCTGTGCATGAATATGACCTTAGTTGTCGAAATGGCGTAAAGCATCCATTACTCACTCACTCAGTTAGTACAGACTTTCTAAATTGATTCATTCTAACGGATAAAAAACTATTGAGCAGTATGTAATAAAGTTTGTTAGTAATGTCACTATGATGATCAAAAAGTTTGTGTCACCCCTCCTTGATTGTATCATTTTCCAGCTCTAGCAACCGTAATTGTTTTGGGGTTGCTCCATTGTTTATTGCCATATCACTGTTCTCTATCTCCAATTTGAGTTGATCCAGTTCTAAGAAATAGAGAAAGACGTCATCCCAGATGCTGATGAGTGACCAGGAGAAGTGAGCAGTGAAGTGAGTAATGTTGTTAGCGGCCCCTCTTCTGTGGTGAGGGCCTTCTGCACTGCCAGCTTGGAACAAAATTGTTGTATGTGTGCAGATGATGTTTTGTAAAGGCTGTTGCAAATGCTTTTCTGTATGTTTAATTTAATTTTGAATAAAGACCAACCAACCAGGCAATACAGTTTCCCATACCCATGGTTGGTAGTTGAAGGTGTGGTGTGGTGCTGTCCATGATTTTGTGAAGGCATGCTATTAGTAAGGTTATCAAGTGAAGTTACATGGATCTAAGAAAAATGCCCCGTGGGGGTCCAGGTAAGAATAGGCCCTCAGTAGCCCCTGCTGATCGTGCGAGGTGACGATAGGGGGGACCCTGCACTGACCAAGTGGTTTTTTGGCTCAATTCCCGGTCAGTGCTTGGTTCACTAAGGGATGAGGTACAGCAAAAATTATCTCTGGGTTTTGATCCCCTGCTGTTTGCCCACCCTGTCACCTTCATCTCATAGATTCGATCACCAATGACAGAATTCGTCCCAACTGGTTTTCGCCGTGAAAATGACCCTGGCTGTCGGTACGGCATAAAACACCCAACACTCACTCACTCACTCTAAGAAAAATTGAAGCAATAAAGATCTGATCATCTGTTACTTGTGATGTTAAAGTTTGGAATAACTGACCCCTGGCAGCACAAAGCTCAGGAGAAGAGGGACGTTCGTCATCTGGGTAAAATTGGTTGTTTGTGTTGACCTCTCTCGTGGAGAAGAATTTGGTTTAATGGAGGAGGCAAGTTCAGTGGTAAGAGTGTTGTATCTGTTGTAAAACTGCTCTATTTGAAGAGCCATCCAAGCCTTAGATTCTCTTGAAATAGAAACACAAGCATGTCATGAAAAATGTTATTTGCGGTAATGTACGTCAATGACATGTATGAAATGTGGTCATCAATAGCCCCCCTTCTTCTGAACCATGTGGGGGTTCCGGGTAAGAAAAGGCCCCCAGTAGCCCCTGATGATTGTATAAGATGACGATAGGGGTCTTTGGTACAGCGTAAAACACCCGACACTCACTCATTCACTCTCCACAAGAATTTGGCCAGATCGTAGTTTACAAATGTCCTTTGCCTTGCCAGCTATTCTTTCAAACCCTAATGGAGTTCTGGGTAAGAATAGGCCTTCTGGGTAAGAATAGGCCTTCTGGGTAAGAATAGGTCCCCAGTAGCTCCTGCTGATCGTAGAAGGCGATGATAGGTGGGGACCCAGCACTGACCAAGTGGTTCTTAGGGTTCAATTCCCGGTTGGTGTTGGGTTCACTCAGGGATGAGGTACAGCAAAAATGATTTCTAGGTGTTGTTCCCCTGCTGTTTGCCCGCCCTGTCACCTTCATCTCAAAAATTCGATTACCAAGGACAGAATTCGTCTCAACCTGTTTTTGCCGTGAATATGACCTTAGTTGTCGAAATGGCGTAAAGCATCTATTACTCACTCACTATTGTCTCTCTTAGAACCTTCCATGGCTTGGACCTTTTGATCCAAAGCCTTGATCCCATTACAGACAACTGTCAGCAAGTCCTGAAATTCCTTAGTTATCTCCCAGAGATCAGGATAAACCTCACCTCCCACCAAGGAAGAGACAGAGTCAACAGAGGACACATTGGCACCCTTGTCAGCTGCTTGTTTCTTTTCTATCAAAGATTCCATCTCAACCATGGTCATCGCTCTAGATCTGTCACACAAAGTATACTCTGCATCAATTGCAGCACACATAGCTTCCTCCATAAGTGAAAGTTTCTTCTTCAATATTTCAACCCTCTACCTTGGAGTGACAGCATCTAAGAAGCGTGAGAGCTTCTCAGAAGGTGACAGCTTTAGCTGGCTATATCGAACTTCACATAAAAATTTTTTATTTTGACGTGAACTTCTTTTATGTTTTTTTGAAAACCCATATTTCATAGTATTTTGCTCAGTTGGAAGTAAAAAGTGGATTCATTAAAAACTAAACGAAATACTGTGATTACTGTAAATGAAATGCCTTTAGATTAAACTATATTTTCAAAATTGTATTACTTATTAATGTTTTTATTTTCAAATAAAGCTATTATTTTAACTTATAAAGTTTATAGAATATAATTGATTTATTCTAAAATAGTAATAGTTGAATAGAAATACAATAGAAATAAAGCACTCTTTCAAACCAGTTAAGTTCAAAAATTCTTAATTTTTTACACAGATTCAAATATGACCATTAACATTTTCACATTATCTGACTATGTATCAAGTAATGAATCTTTTTCAATGATTTTGAAGAAAAAAGCTGATTACATATTGTTACATTATTTTTTCACATTGAAAATAAATTCATTACAATCCTTGTAATAGTATTTAATTTTCAGATTTGGAAATGCTCCTGCCTAAATAATGAATTACAAATAGCAACTCATTTTGTCCACTACAAAATACTACTACTTTAAGAAATTATTTCATTTTTTTGGAAGTTTTAACCTTTTTACACACTGTTGAGGGTGGACTGTTCTCATCATCACTATCTGTACGAAAAGAAATAAAGTTTTCTTTTGAGTATGGGTTGGGGAAGAACGACACTGTCCCTTTCTTTACCCCCTTGCCAGTTTTGGCCACTTTCGCTTTCTTGGGTTTCTTAACCAACTCGTAACCTATGGGACAAGTTCCCTTCTTCATCCCCTTCGTTCCTCCTTATTTTTGTTCTTTCTTCTTCAAAGAAGTTTTGGGGCTGAGAACAAAATCCTCGTCGTCAACATCGAACATGGCAGCATCAGCTTCTAGGTCAGCCTTGGGAACTTAAAATATATATAAATAAACAATATATATTAAGTGATACTTTGAAACAAAGAGAATTCATAAGCGATTATGTAATCAAAGTTATTTAATAAATTTATATTGATACAATTATTTACTTCACTATTGAAAAATATAAAAAAAATTGGCTAAAAACTTAAAGAAATGTATAACCTACTTGGTCAATGAATAATCATAAAAAAGTACCTTGACTCCGGGTAACCATTTTTGTGGGAGTAGGGATTCGACGGGTTTTAGTGCCACTCCTGTCAATCATTACTCTACCACTTCTCACTTCTGATACTCTGAGTACTCTGAGTACTCGGTTGAACTCAATGTAACAGCAGCCTTCTTAGTTGAACCAGACGCACATGCTGTAATAGTCAGAGTGGGAAAAAGATAAGTAAGTGACGCCACCTAAATTTCAGTATTTAAACAAATAAACAGTGCCAACTAGTATAATATTTGTGAACTTCTAGAAGTTACTGCACAAAGTTGCTGCATCTTAGGTGCATCGTCAGGTGTTTGTACCACTAAAAAAACATTGCAAATGTTAAGAATTTCACACCGTAACAATGTCTAAAGATGCAATTCGGATTATGAGCCTTCTAGTAGTGAGGAATCTGAAGGTGAAAGGCAAGTGAGACACATCTATAACGCCTACCAAAATGAGTATCGCAGGAGTCGACGCCAAACAGATCAAGGTTTCAGAGAAAAACTAGCAAACGAGTCTAAACAGCAGAGATCAAAGAATAAAACGAGGGAGCGTGACCCAGAATGAATAAAACATCACAACCGTTTTTGCCATGAATATGACCTTAGTTGTTGAAATGGTGTAAAGCATCCAATACTCACTCACTCAATCACCATAGACAGAATTTTTCCTAATTTGTCTTCACTGTGGAAATGACCCTGGCTGTTGGTACAGCGTAAACCCTGCATCATTGACTCACTTGATCTTTCCTAATGGAAATCCTTTTCACAAAGGAAATGCAGTGATGCTGCATCCTAAACAATATCTCGATGTTCCCTACATTGGATCACTCCTTTGCTGAAATTTAGAGATCTGTGAGGAGAGGCCTTCATATGAACACAGGTTGGTGGCATGCTCCTTCTTATCACACTCAACAAGAATTTTGCCAGATCGTCGTTTACAAATGTCCTTCACCTTGCCAACAATTCCTTCAATGCCTTTATTTAAGGCATAAGGAGACATCTTGGACAAAGGGTTAGTATTGTCTGAAGGCTCGAGAATCAGAAAGCTAGGCTAGTGTTCATTTTCATTTTGTGACTTCAGGGTTAGAATCATCTGAAAATGGATGTTTCTTGTGGTTGTTTTTGTGTAGTACCATATGAGTCCACATGATTTTCTTCTGCTACCAACCTGTTGGGGTTCGGGGGTAGAATAGGCCACGAAAGGGGGGACCCAGCACTGACCCAAGTGGTTGTTTTGGTTCAATTCCTGGTTGTTGCTTAGTTCCCTAAGGGATGAGGTACAGCAAAAATGATTTTCCAGGTTTTGATCCCTGCTGTTTGCCCACCCTGTCACCTTATCTCATAGATACAATCACTGAACAGAGTTCATGAAACTGAAGACAGAGTTCATCCCAATCTGTTTTTGCCATGAATATTACCTTAGTTGTTGAAAGGGCGTAAATCATCCATTACTCACTCACTCACTCATTCTTTTTCTTTCCATACAGTCATTATGAAAATTCTTCTCTGGCTACAAAAGTTGACCAACTCAGGATTTGATGTTCAGTTCTGTTGGATACCGGGTCATGTAGGCATTCATGGTAATGAGTTAACTGACCAAACGGCCAAGAAGGGATTGGACAAAGCAGTCCTTCCTTTTCCAATTCCTCACATAGATTTTAAACCGAGAATCGTTCAATACATCAATGAGAGATGGCAAAATGAATGGGACCAGTTCCCCAATAACAAACTGCATTCTATTTTCCCAACCATCACAGATGTTAAACCTAAGATCAAACTGTTTTTAGCAGAGTTAGAATTGGTCATTCTAGACTTACACATGTTTTTCTTTTAAAGGGTGAGCCCAAACCAGAATTTATTGTTTGTAATCAACCTTTAACCATCAAGCATCTCCTTTTGGAATGCCCAGATTTTGAACAGACGCGTAGACAGTACTATCAGGTAGCTGGTCTACCTGAACTTTTTAATACTGTACAGTCCGATCGTATCATCCAATTTTTGAAAACAGCTGGTCTGTATGGACTGATATGATTAGTATATTAACATGTTTTTATCCTTAGGATAAGATCTTGTACATATATCATGTTGTTCTATTGACAACTTTTAGTCCATCTTTTCATTGATAACAACCGTTTTCGCCATGAATATGACCTTAGTTGTCGAAATGGCGTAAAGCATCCATTACTCACTCACTCACTCCTCCTGCCCTCTGATCATGGATCAGTGCCTCTTATACTCATGGGTAGTTGCTCTTTCCAAGCATAGGGTGGGTTTAATGATACTGTGTTGTAGCGCTGCGCATTTAAGGTACCTGGTAGTAGTGTTTGTCGGGAATGGTACGCCGCCCCCAGTGGGCTCGCCGACGGACATGCATGTTTTTTAACATTATATATGTATATGCCAGTTCTCGCAACAACCTTGGTACCAGAGTTATATATCAGTAATTGTCCGTCACCCATCGAAAACGAAGAACTGAGTTTCCATTGGTTCACTGTACTTTTCTTCGCGATCAGTTTTTTGATGTTCAGTGGAACTGGGCTCATAGCGTTCAAAATAAGGGCAACCTCCACTAGTATCATCCGTATCAATATTTTTTGAAAAAAAAGAAAATAACTGCAATTGTACAATTGGGTCATACATTGATAGCGTCGTGATTGAAAAATATATAGGCCTAGTCGAAAATTAAATTGACCAAAGCGGGTAATTAAGTAGGGTGCTGCATATAAAGTCGTTTATTGAGGGACTCTGTACATAGGTAATTATAACATTCTCAGGTACAATACAACACAGAAGTCAGGCTTTAATAATTACCCAGGCCGCGGTTATAACACATAATGTATGCACTGCAGCGGAACCTTATATAATTAAAATTCAATGCAACAACAGACTAATACAGACATGGCCAGATTGTAACTTGCAAAACCATATTATACAAATTTTATAACCTCCTTACAAAACGGTACAAATATTACAACCAAAGCGGGTAATTAAGTAACAGCAAATCCTCAAAAATACGACCATATAGTCCCCTCTGCAAACAAAGGTCAGCAGTCACGCTCCAGTGGAGGCTGCAGCTGGAAACAAAACTCAGTCGGAGTAGTGCAGCCCTACGTTGGTAGAGGGTTATTACATAATGCCTCTCCTGACCCCTCCATCCGCTCGAATATAACTTTTAATTTTGAAAATATCTATAAAGTACTCGTCATAAAATCACAATTATGGGCTACACGCATTAAAAAGATACATTTCTCCCCATCAGATTCTTGTTATAAAACTTAATGTCAGTGCTATAATGGTGCGATTGTCCTGCAT
Source organism: Lepidonotus clava (assembly GCA_936440205.1). Lineage (NCBI taxonomy): Eukaryota > Metazoa > Annelida > Polychaeta > Phyllodocida > Polynoidae > Lepidonotus > Lepidonotus clava. The sequence goes on along the minus strand of OW387144.1, from coordinate 33,258,433 downwards.
ATGCTCTTATGATAACATTAACATCTAAACTGCGGGGTCATCGTTGGTCTGGGGAGGCTGGCGCACCGTCCACTTGGGCACACCGGCTGGCGGGTTTGGCTGTTCTGGGTCTGGGTTCTCAGACCGGTTAGTCGGCAGACGGCCCGCAAGCGACCGTTTCAGGGCCATTGTGTGTTCGAGGCGGTCCAGCTCGGCCTTGACCTCCGTCAGCTCGGGGCTCTCCCACACTAACGGCACTATGATACGGGTCCTTTTGCCATCGGTGGGGTCGCGGTCTTCCCCGCTGGTGTAATCCACTGTCAAGACCTTCTTGACCCGTTCGCGTTTTTCCGCGTCCCAGTCTGTTAAATCCAGGGCGGCCACTCGTCGACGAATTTTCTGAAAAGGATAAGTGTACCTGTATTATATATATATTAATTGATTGTAATTCAAAAAGATTGTCCAAAATACCAGGCGAATTTACTTAATATCGGACCCTTTAAGGGTCCACACTTTACACCCACCAGAGGGACATGTACTACTGTTCTACATGTATTTATATATGTATTGGTTAAATCATTAAATAGAACAACCAATTTCATAGCCACGTGAGACACTTCAACCACCGTGTTAAACAAAACCAACCTTGCCCCGATGATGTCGCATAAGTGTCCTCTTCTTCCTACGAGGAAGAAGTCCATTACGCTCTTGGCGGGCCCTGGTGTAGTGTGTCGTGTAGTGTGCCTTGCACGAGTCTGAAAAATAGTTAAATTAAGTTCGATTAGATTGAAGGAAAGGTTCAACGGCCTGGTATATTTGAGAGTGAATCATCTGAATGTAATTACTTAGATGTAAAGCATATAATAATAATATTAATGAAACTTAGAGTTATTATCTGCTACAATACTTACTCAGTATGTCTTCCCGGCTGTACTCAGGATAGCCCAACTGGACGTCAGAGAGCACACATTGAGCCACTGCCTGGTTGTGGGGGTCGGTAAACTTCGCACTGAAAAGGGTGAAATTGTGAAATTCCTTACTCACTCACTTACTATTACCCCTTAGGACTATTACCGCATAGGACTATTACTCCCATAGGACAACTACCACTGGGACAACTACCCCTTAGGACAACTACCCCTTAGGACAATTACCCCTATGGGTAGGATAATTACCCCTATAGGACAACTACTCCTATAGGACAACTAACCCTCTAAATAGGACTACCCATCTAGATGTGACAATTACCCCTTTAGGACAATTACCCCTACAAATAGGACAACTACCCCCATTGGAAGGACCTTCCCTGGGCAAAGAAGGGGGAAGGCAATGGGAAGCTGCCCTGGGTGTCCAGAGAAGGAGGGTAATCATCTTATCATAGGATTATTTGTTGGGGGTAGTTGTCCTACTAAGGGAGTAATTGTCCTACCAATGGGGGTAGTTGTCCTACTAATGGGGGTAGTTGTCCAACTAATTGGGGTTGTTGTCCTACCAAAGGGGGTAGTTGTCCTACCAATGGTGGTATTTGTCCTATCATAGGGGTAGTTGTCCTACCATTGGGGGTAGTTGTCCTACCTATAGGGGTAATTGTCCTATCAAGAGGGGTAGTTGTCTTATAGGGGTAGTTATCCTATAGGGGTAGTTGTCCTACCATAGGGGTAATTGTCCTAAGGGGTAGTTGTCACAGGGGTAGTTGTCACAGGGGTAATAGTCCTAGGGGGTAATAGTCCTAGGGGGTAATAGTCCTAAGGGGTAGTTGTCCTAGGGGGTAGTTGTCCCGAGGGTAGTTGTCCCAGGGGTAGGTGTTCTAGGGGTAGTTGTCCTAGGGGTAGTTGTCCTGTCACTCTTCTGTAGCTCTCTTTCTCGTCCCTTCTTTTTGTGGGGATTACCTGTATGCCGTCTACCGTCCTCTCGACATCTATCTGTCGTGCTCCGCTTATCTTCATAGTCTGTGTGTCACTGTTGTATCCCGCCGTCATCTTGTTCCTGCTCGTCATGTCCTTTATGACCCTTTCTTGCTTTCCTAGCACATGTCCTACTAGGTTTTCCTCTATCTCTATTTTGGTGGTCGCTCCTTCTGTCCAGACTTTCTCACTTGATTTGGGATGTCTCGGTTTGTGTTCTTGGGTCGGGGTTCTTTTTGTATCTTGGTGTAGTTCTTCTTTTCTTTCTGTTTGTGTTTCTTCTTGAGTTTCAGTGTCGGTTTGGCTTCTCAGTATTTTAGTGATGTTCCTTGCTGCTTCTTTCGCAGTCTCTTCGGTGATGTGGTATCCATCACTCTGTAGCTTCATTACGCTTGGGAATGGGTTGCATACTTGGATGTCTTTATGTTCAATGAGTTTTGTTAGCGTCTTCCTTGCAATCTCTTGTTCGATGTTCGCAAGGCGGGGAAGTTGGATATATATTATTTTCTTGGTGGGCAGTTCTCTTATTGCTCTCATGGTGTCTTTTGCTAGTTCCTGTGCCTGCTTACCGAATCATAGATGGTTGGTTCCCACCATGATCAGGATCTTGTCGTATTGTGCAATCTCTTGGTGATTGTCTTCCACTGCTTGCTCAAGTTGTGGGATGAGGAAGATTTCATTTCTGTTTAACTCATGGTCAGGGTCCCTCTCTTTGTGTTTCAGTATGATTTTTGAGTTGGAGTCAATGGTATGAGGTATCTTCTGGGTTTGTGGGCTTGTTGTTCCTCGGTTTCAGTTGCAGTCTGTATTCTGTATTTGTCGATGAGGGTGTTAATTGTCTCCTCTTTAATTTCCATTTCATTCTCCAGTTCTTGCTTTTGTTGCTCGAGTTCTATTATTGTTTGTTTGAGGGTTTGTGTTATAGTTTTGGTATTTCTCTACTTGGTTTGTTTTTGTTTTGTTTTCCTCTGTTATTAATTTTGATGAAGTAGCGGTCCAGTTCCGCTTCAGTTGCAGCTGCTCGTCTTAGTGCTTCGTCATTCGTTCTTTTCCCTACATTTACCTGAGCTTGGTGTTCGGCTTGGGTGTCTTTGATTCTTTTTTCTAGTTGTGTTGTTAGGTCTGATGCTGCTTTTCTGCTTGCCTTTTTCTCTTTTGGCTTGGTTAAGTTTTTTTTGGTGTTCGGCCTTGGTGTCTTTAAGCTTTTGTTCTAGTTGTGTCTGGGCTCTCTTCGCTTCTTTGTTGGTTTCGCTTATCTGTTGTTTTTGTGATTTATTTGTGTCTTGTAGTTTGCGAGTTTTTGTTCCATTAGCCTTGCTTGGATCTCTAGGCAGGAGCATTTTTTTCAGCTTGTGGTTTGGGCTATTATGTTTTGGGGTATGGTCGAGGTTGTGGGTGTTATTTTCCCTGCTTTGTAATCAGTTCTTGTGGTGTTTCTTGTTGGTCAGGCATTTGTCGCGGCTTTTTCCTCGTCCTCATCGTTCTCTTCGTCTTTGGTTGGCTGTACTGTTTTTTTTTAGCCTTTTTGTTCTTTTTGTGTTTTTGATTCTTTTTGTGGTTCTTTTTGTGGTTCTTTTTTTGTCTCTTTTTGGGGTTCTTGTGTTTCTCCTTGGCCCTCTTCTTCGGTTAAGTCGCCTTGACTTGAGTTGACTCCTACATCGAAGAATTCTTGTTCTGTTTCACTCGGTTCTTCTTCTATTTCTGGGTTCTGGGTTTTGGGGATTTGGGGTTTTTGGGTTTCAGTGGTGTTGGTTGTCATGTTGATCCTTTTCCTTTGTCTCGGGTTGGTGGTCGTTGAAGGTGGTCGTCGTAGGGTCAGTCCTGTGTGGGGTTGGGGCGGTGCAGTGGAGTTGTGGTGGTTGGGGTGTTTGGGCTGAGGTCAAAATTTCAGTATATTTCAGTGTAATTGGTTTTTAAAGTTTTGAATAGTATGTGCACTTAACTGTATGAACTTGTTCTCCTCCTCCTTTGCTCCTTTTGCTGTTTTAGATCGGTATTCCTGCCTAATTTGGTGTATTTTCGGTGGTGGGCTCTCCCGACGTGTCTGGATTTGCCGCCATTTGAAACCGGGAAGGTAACATGGCAGGCAAGCAGGAAATGAAAAGAAATTCAAACATGCCAGAGTCTTGGTTCTTTACTGTCGGGTCGCATATCCCAGTAGGAAAATGAATTTCTCTGGTGTCAGGTCTTGTAGATGCAGGCCGACTGCAGACGCAGTTCGGAAGATACCAGCCCCAAGGTTCTTACCAGTAGTGTTTTGTATATCAATTTCAGATCCCCCATGGGGTTTCCAGGGAAGAATAGGCCCCAAGTAGCCCCTGCTGATTGTATAAGGCGACAATAGGGGGGACCAAGCACTGGCCAAGTGGTTCTTTTGGTTCAATTCCCAGTTGGTCTTTGGTTCACTAAGGGATGAGGTACAGCAAAACAAGATTTCCAGGTTTGATCTCTTGCTGTTTGCCCACCCTGTCACCCTCATCTCATAGATATGATCACCAAAGACAGAATTGGTCCCAACTGGTTTTCACCGTGAAAATGACTGTGTAGGCCTGGTACAGCAAATGACTTGTTGAATGTCTTGTTTGAGAACATGTTATATGTGCTGTTTGTTCTGCTTCACAATCCACTCCATTTGCATATCAGCTGGCACATGGGAGTCAGATTGACCTTTTGTGTTGACAAAGCACGCCTGAAGCACTTGATGGCCTGGATACTCTTTCAACAGTTCAACTTCCTGAATTCTGTTCCTGGGAAGAATATATAGTAGTGGTTCTTTGGGTTCAATTCTTGGTTGGTGCTGTTGTTCACTAAGGGATAAGGTACAGCAAAAATGATTTCCAGGTTTTAATCCCCTGCTGTTTGCCTGCCCTAGGCCTGTCACCTTCATCTCATAGATACAATCACTAAAGACAGAATTCCTCCCAACCTGTTTTTGCTGTGAATATGTGAATATTTTTTTGCATTTTTTACAGCAGGTTTTTTTTTTTTTAATTTGTTTATTTCAACAGACATAAAATAAGCTTTAAGCTTGTTTACATTTTACTCCTGAAAGCACCAGGTGCTTATGATGTAACAATATACATGTCACAAAAGTGATAAAACAGCGAATTCCTATATACAAATAAATCTAAGGTAAGTGAACCTATGATAAATATTGTAATAGATACAATAAAAACTCTAGATTGCAAGAGTTAAGGCACATCAAATAATAGAGCAAACATTCAACATTCAACAGTCATTGCTTTTTGCCTCTGAAAGCAATAGTCTGCAAGCAAGTCAAGATCCCGAGTTGCTTCATATAGGTATCCCTTCAAGCCAATCAAACGGTCCAGGAGTGCTGGATTTTGGCTGAATTTATCTTTGATCACCAGACGCATGACTTTGTATTTATGATTGTGCCAGTCTTCTTTGGTTTTAATATCTCGGACAATTTTTTTTTGTCTGGAAACAAGTTTTTAGCCTCAATAAGTGCCTCAACAAGATCTTTGTTGCTTGTTGAACGGACATGTCGAGTTCACTGCCTGTTCTGGTGGGGTAGCCCACCTGCGCAAGAAAGTCAGGGAGGGCCAGGTCATCCCCTGACTTGAGTCAATGAGGCTGGCCACCATTGCTGGGTCGGAAGGTGCGACTACAGGAGCCTGGCGGTCTGGGTCGGTTGGTGGTATATTACATGTCAATTTAGTGGGCACACGTAGAGGGCTCCCGAGCGCCCCAGCGATGGGGCACACCCCATACGGTCGTGGTGGGGCTATGTACGGGTGCAGTGGGCGTGGTGGCGGGCAAGGAGCCGGGTAGGCGTGGTGGTATGTGTTCGCCCACGGGGCCCACAGTGGGGCTGATTGCTGGCTCTTGTCAACACCACGGATCTCTAGGGGCTGTGCCGATCAGAGGATCGCTGCTCCAGGGCATCGGGGTGACAGATCTCCGCCGAAGCCTGATGGGGGGTGCGTAGCCGGAGTGGTGCCTTGGATGACACAGGTTGCTGCAGCACGTGGAGTGCTGTTGCCTGACTCGCCAGTCATGGTTGGCGAGGGCTGTTGCGTAGCTGGGCAGATCCCAGTTTCTTCTCGGGTCCAGTCTTGTCGGGTCCAGTCTTGTCGAGAGGTATTGGTGTAGGTATCTGGTAGATGGTTTGGTATGTGTACGTCAGGGGGCCTGGGTTGACCTCTAATTGGTCGAGTGGCCGGATATTGTGGTCACGTGCACGTGTTGTTTGTAAACACAGACACACGTGGATGGTTGAGTCTTGCGGTAAGTCCACCATTGTCGGTTGCGGCGGGCTACACTCACCCGATTTACTATGAGCATGTGAAAGTTGATCTGAGAAGATATTATCTCTAGTTTTTTGGCCGCTGGTCATATCCTTTTTCTTGGCTGTATTGAAGCACCTTGCCTTGGGGTCATACTTGGGGTCCTCACCCGACTGGAGCTCTGGCTTATTACGACAGCCCTTTGCCGAGTGAGAGGGGCATTCCTCCCCCAAGCCATACACGCACACAGCACACACATGCGTCCAGGTAACACCATCCGCAGTGAGAGGTCCCGCCGTGAGCACCTCTCTGCCGCAACTTTCTTAAGTTGAGGGGGGAGGCACTTATACAGTTGAAGGGTAATATCCCTTGACTTGAGGCGTTTACTTGTAAGAGGATGTGCCGGGGGTAGAACAGGCACCCAGTAGCCCCTGCTCATCATATGAGGCAAATATAGGGGGGACCCAGCACTGACGAAGATGTTCTCTTGGTTGGATTCCCGGTTGGTGCTGTGGTTCAATAAGGGGTGAGGTACAGCAAAAATGATTTCCAGGTTTTGATCCCCTGCTGTTTGCTGCCCTGTCACCTTCATCTCATAGATATGATCACCAAAGACAGTTCATCCCAACCTGTTTTCACTGTTATGAAAATTCTTCTCTGGCTACAAAAGTTGGCCAACTCAGGATTTGATGTTCAGTTCTGTTGGATACCGGGTCATGTAGGCATTCATGGTAATGAGTTAGCTGACCAAACGGCCAAGAAGGGATTGGACAAAGCAGTCCTTCCTTTTCCAATTCCTCACATAGATTTTAAACCGAGAATCGTTCAATACATCAATGAGAGATGGCAAAATGAATGGGACCAGTTCCCCAATAACAAACTGCATTCTATTTTCCCAACCATCAAAGATGTTGAACCTAATGTTCTTAAAGCTAGAAAAGACCAAACTTTTTTAACCAGAATTAGAATTGGTCATTCTAGACTTACACATGTTTTTCTTTTAAAGGGTGAGCCCCAACCAGAATGTATTGTTTGTAATCAACCTTTAACCATCAAGCATCTCCTTTTGGAATGCCCAGATTTTGAAGGGACGCGTAGACAGTTCTATCAGGTAGCTGGTCTACCTGAACTTTTTAATACTGTACAGTCTGATCGTATCATCCAATTTTTGAAAACAGCTGGTCTGTATGGACTGATATGATTAGTATATTAACATGTTTTTATGCTTAGGATAAGATCTTGTACATATATCATGTTGTTCTATTGACAACTTTTAGTCCATCTTTTCATTGATAACTACCGTTTTCGCCATGAATATGACCTTAGTTGTCGAAATGGCGTAGAGCATCCATTACTCACTCACTATATATCATGTTGTTCTATTGACAACTTTTAGTCCATCTTTTCATTGATAACAACCGTTTTCGCCACAAATATGACCTTAGTTGTCAAAATGGCGTAAAGCATCCATTACTCACTCACTCATATCCAAGCGTGTGGGCAATGATGTTTGTACCTTTGTAGTGTTCACTGAAAATGAATGCTTATTGGTTGTGTACCCTTGAGGGTTCTGGAGTCACCAAAAGATCACCAAACACAGAATTTCCCCGTGGGGGTTCTAGGTAAGAATAGGTCTCTATATAGCCCCTGATGATGATACAGGGGACCCAGCACTGACCAAGTGGTTGGTTGGGTTCAATTCCCAGTTGGTGCTTGGTTCACTAAGGAATGAGGTACAGTAAAAATGATTTCCGGGTTTGGATCCCCTGCTGTTGGCCAGCCCTCTCACCTTCATCTTATAGATACGATCACCAAAAACATAATTTGTTTCAACCTGTTTTTGCCTTGAAAATTACCCTGGCTGTTGATATGGCATTAAACCTCTACGTAACACTGTACAGTCTGATCGTTTCATCCAATTTTTGAAAACAGCTGGTCTGTATGGACTGATATGATTAGTTAGGATAAGATCTTGTACATATATCATGTTGTTCTATTGGCAACTTTTAGTCCATCTTTTCAATGATAACAACCGTTTTCACCATGAATATGACCTAAGTTGTGGAAATGGCATAACACATCCATTACTCACTTACTCCATCACTCTCTCACTCACTCCTTTCTAAATTTCCTTTTGGAACAGATGTTTGAACCAGTCTAAACAGTTTGGATGTCTTGTGCGACTTCTTTACACCATCATCACTTTTTGATATCTGTTTTATACTACTGCATCAGTTTTGTGAACACACCTATGCCTGTGCTGAAAAGTTTTAGACAAGGTCAAAGGTCACTTGTGTAACTTGTTTCAGGAAACAGCCAAAAAACAGGAAGCAGTAAAGTTGGAAATTCTTTTGGGAGTTGCACTCAAGGTTCAGTCTTACCATTCCTATGAAGGAATATAAACTTGCAAAGTTTGCCATGATCTTCTGCTGATGTAGATCGCACATTGGGGGCATTCAGGAGCATGACATATATAAATATACTCCCTGTGGGTGTCCGGATAAGAATAGGCCCCCAGTAGCCCCTGCTGATTGTACGAGGCGATGATAGGGGGGACCCTGCACTGACCAAGTGGTTCTTTGGGTTCAATTCCCGGTCAGTGATTGGTTCACTAAGGGATGAGATACAGCAAAAATGATTTCCAGGTTTTGATCCCCTGCTGTTTGCCCGCCCTGTCACCTTCATCTCATAGATTTGATCACCAAAGGCAGAATTCATCCCAACCTGTTTTCATTGTGAATGATTATGACCTTAGTTGTCAAAACAGTGTAAAGCATCCATTACTCACTCACTCACTCATTGCAGAAACCCCTTTGGGGCCGGGTAAGAATAGGCCCTCAGTAGCCCCTGCTGATCGTAGAAGGTGACGATAGGGGGGAACTCCGGTTTCCTTCTACATTTATGATCTTCTGGACTGACCAGTCATATCCTGACCATGTCCCAACAAAGGCTATGTACAAGATAGCTATGAAACTTGCCCTTTCGTTATGACTCAGATCTGTCTCCTGACCTCCTAAATGGCCCCAATTTCAGAGAAGTCCTTGTCTACAAAGATGACCTCAGTAGATTTGATGTGGCTGACATTAATTTTTGGCAAACAAACGCACAAATTCTGATATGAGGGACTTGTTCTCTGCCCACACCAAGGCCTGGGCCACCACTTGGCCATGGCCCTTCGAGTCCTCAACCATAAGTGTTGATAGTTTGAGGTTCCTGTTGTTGACCCTCTAGGTCATGTCCAAAGCCAACCTTTCGGGGAACATCCTCATGTTGGACTGCATGGCATGGGATTGGAAGTATATCATTTCCAGCATGTTGATGTCACCCACAAATAAGTAGAAGTCCCTGTTGGGGTTCCGGGGTAAAATAGGCCCCCAGTAGCCCCTGCTGATTGTATATGGTGATGATAGGGGGGACCCAGCACTGATCAAGTGGTTCTTTGGGTTCAATTCCCAGTTGGTGCTGTGGTTCACTAAGGGATGAGTTACATCAAAAATGATTGCTAGGTTTTGATCCCCTGCTGTTTACCCACCCTGTCACCTTCATCTCATAGATACGATCAGCTTCATCTCATAGATACAATCACCAAAGTCAGAATTTGTCTCAACCTGTTTTCGCCGTGAATATGACCTTAGTTGTCGAAACGCCATAAAGCATCCATTACTCACTCACTCACTCTCTTATCTAATAGAGTATGCAAGAAATATTGGGCCCTCACTCACTCACTCACTCACTCACTCACTCCATTACTCACTCACTCACTCAAACTATCTTGTGGGGTGCCCTTAGTGAAGTCAGTGACAGCTGACTTTGGTGCTTGAAAGGTCAAGGAGGCTTTACGTTCGACAATGTATTTACAGATCCATTTTGCCCTAGACTCTGGACTTTGAAAGTGTACTCACCCTTGCCGGCGGAGAGGTAATTGACCAAAGTTGCGATTGAGTCAGTATTGCCCTACTGCTGTTGGTGCCTGTGGTACAACTGTGGAGAGGGGTGTAGAGAGACGGAGATGGAGGTCCAAATCCTCAATTGAAGTAAATTGTCACTTGCCTTAATGGACTGTATTTTTAAGTATTGGGAATCTCTTTTCTATGAATGGTTTATTTTAATGTTTATTGGAAATAGGTGATAAGAATATTGTAAACTTAAATATATGTAAATATATCTAACATTAAACGTACCTCTAGTTCATCACTATAGTTGATGTTGGCCGTAACTTCGTTATGATAGCCGTTATAGCTCTCTACAATGTCCTTGATGGTCACGTTCTGGTTGACAAGCAGCTCTGTGTTGATTGTGTCCCCCCATAAGGCAAAGTGGAATTTTTCCACAGTTGAGTCTTTTAACTCAAGCTCCTTTTTTTGACGGGGATTTCCTTTGGTTGTCAATGTACGGATCAAGTGGACCTGAAAACATAAGGAGGGAAATATTTATTACAGTTTTTTTTAAACATCATGAATTCAATTATTTTTTAAATGTTAATTACTTTTAAAATTTATATCATAAATGGTAACAAGAATATACTAAATAACAATTATATTAATATCCATTTCTAGTTAAGGATAGTAAACAATTTAATATTACCTTTGTGACAGTTCCTTAGAAGGATACCCTGGTCTTTGTGGTCTTTGTGAGGACATATCATGTATCACATTTGCAGTCTCTTGTATTTCTTCTGAAACATTGATGTTGAAGATTCTGAAAGGTAAATGTTAAAGTGATAATTGATATTTAAATGTCTATTGGAATGCTTTTTTTCATGGACAATCTTAAACATGATTATATTTAAGAATTCCCCAGTTTCTAAATGGGGTAAAGGGATATATCAAATGTATTTCTTAAATTTTCAAAATCATATAATCCATCCAATGGTCAATTAGAATAGGAGTTTTTGAAAGAGTACTGCCGCAATAGAAAATCTACGTTAAAAGTACATTTTCCAGTAGATTGTACATTTATATTTATAATAGAAAAAGTAATAATTTAGTTGGGTGCTACGATATGACTATCAAAGTATTTGTAAAAGATCCAAAGTTGTAAGCGGTTTTAACAAGTGATTACTTTGATATATTATATTATTCTCTCAATCGGAAATCGATATGGAAAATGAGGCTGAATAATTGAATTGCTGTGCATAATCAAAGACATTATTTCTAAACAAATAAATAGGGAATTATGATAAATCAATGTTATAATTGTAAAATAATAAATATGGTCATATTGTAAAACAAAAATAATTACTTGTACACAAAGCTCTTGGAATGAATGAGAATTCTCTCAGCTTTATAAGAAAAATTTCTCAGTGCTCTTTCCCCCATTGTTGATAAGCCTCGTACCACTGTTCTTGCTCTTTTTCGTCCAGGACGTCAAGAGAGTGTTTGTTGATTGTGGCCTGTTGGGGAGAGATGTAGTGATATTATGATTGTGAATCCAAAAGGTGGCCACGGATAGTGGGTATGTATTTATATGGGGTATTTTTACCGCACGGTAGGTTCCGGATTAGGACCTTGGAATAGGACCCCACGTCGTGTCAGGTGCCAGTCAGGCTTTTTATGAAGTCACATGTCGTCAGAATTGTCACGGTGTCCACACAGAATCTTAGGGGCCCGTGGGGGTTCCAGGTAAGAATTTGCCCCCAGTAGTCCCTGCTGATCGTTGAAGGCGATGATAGGGGGGACCCAGCACTGACCAAGTGGTTCTTTGGGTTCAATTCCTGGTTGGTGCTTGGTTCACTGTTTGCCTGCCCTTTCACCTTCATCTCATAGATACAATCACCAAGGTTTCCAGGTTTTGATCCCCTCCTATTTGAGGCCCTGTCACCTTCATTTCATAGATATGATCACCAAAGACACAATTTGTCCCAACCTGTTTTCACCGTGAAAATGACCCAGGCTGTTGGTATGGCATAAAACCTCCATTACTCACTCACTCATAGATTTATCAAAACCTAAACCCCATATATATACTTTTCTTTTAATGTCCATATCCATGGAGGTGAACAGGATCTCCGGAAATGTAATTGGATGTTTGAGTATTAATATGAGACCAATATTAAGAATTTTAAGAACACTAACAAACCATAGTATCTTTAGTTCTGGAAGGGATCTTCAACTGCCTGTGCTTGGACAATGGTGAGAGTTTAACTGCAAATTGTGTGGCCAACAGCAGATGTTGTGGGGTTGACCACATCTTGACCCTACTACCCAGCAAACAATTTCACGTTGTTGCAACGTTGCTACAACGTTACACTTTGGCTGTAACAACGTTGCAAAATCACGTTGTCGTAACGTAAAAATGTGGACTCCCAGAAAGGTTGCAGCAACTTTATACACAACGTTGTATCATAACCAATTTACAACCTTTTCACAACCTAAATATTTTTTTGACACAGACCTAGAATTCCCATGTATAATGTAATTGATCTTCTGGAATTTTATTAAGGCTGTTTGGTAAAAATTACCAGTCCCATCCTTGACCATTTGAAAATGTTGCACATTTTTGCAACTAATCAAACATATGAAAGTATATATCTGAAAAACTTACCAAATCAATCTACCAGCTTTAATTATGATCGCCTAATATTCATTCAAGAGTACATGTACTCTCAGAACACTAACCTTATATATGTTCATAAGGTTAGATCATATCAGGTTAATGACCTGTTGCATTTACAATTGAGTATTTTAAAGCTAAGAAGGTGTATCATATTATGGAGCTACGAAAAAGGTGTGTAACCTTAACATTTACCTACATTTCACTCATAATATGATTATTTTGCTAAAATATGTAGTAAAACCATATTACCTTATTCAGAACATTTTATTGATTCATTTTAACTGAAAACCTTTTTTAAGTATTCATCCTGAATGACATATTTTGAAAAACGTTTTTGAAATATGTTACCTTTTAAACAGTGGTGCCACCTGTATGTTGTTTTTAGGTCATAGTACAATGTTGCTTCAATGTTGTGAAAATAACGTTATGATACACAACGTTTTTACAATGTTATTTTACAATGTTGTGGCAATGTTGCAACCCAACATTGTCTTGCAACATTGTGGCAACGTTGCTGCAACGTTTTTCTTCAAATGTTGTAGAAAGGTAATGTTGCACAACGTTGTCTGAACGTTGTGTGTTTGCTGGGTACCAACTACAGTGACAGTTGGGGTGACATTTCGTGCCATTGACCTGCAAACTGTATTGTCACTGGCAGATGTTGATGGTTTAGGCTGTGGGGGTAACAATACCTTGACCCTACTGTCTCTGATTTTGCAACTGGCAGGCATTGTTGCTCAAGTAGCCTTTTGGTTTCTAGGTGTGCCTACTCCTCCTACTGCTGTGGTCTGAATTGGCATGGTGGCTACAGTGGATAGTGCTACAGCTGATTGGTCACCCCCATAGACCAATATGTGGTGATCTCCATATTCTGTTGGATACAAAGCAACATACACCCCCTCCCTTTTTGGGAGTCAGAGATCCATTCACTTTCCAGGTTCTATCAAGTCATACCAAATTGTAGCTAGCAACATCAATTATATTTATGTGACCATCAGTTAACCAAGTTTCTGAGAGGCCAAGTACTAATATATTGTTACTTCTTAACAAATGTTGGACTTCTACAACTTTGCTCCACAAGCTTCGAATGCTAAGGTGCGCAAAGTATAAACCTCTTGAACTAAAGAAACTGTTATCCACCATACTCCAGAGTACATTTCATCTCTCTACAAATTTTGATGCCTAATAATTGTATGTCCCATTCAAATGTTTTGCAACCATGTAATGTGTGTGCTGATGACAGGCCATTTAGGCAAATCAGCAGTAATAGTAATCTCATTTTTAGTGAGATTAATAATATTATTATTAATGAGATTACGCTATCCCATCTTTCACCTTGACCATCTTGGCAGCTTCTATACCTAGACCATGGGGGAGGGGGTTTAGGTTTAGGCTTTTTATGAAGTCGCATGTCGTCAGAATTGTCACGGTGTCCACACAGAATCTTAGGGGCCTGTGGGGGTTCCAGGTAAGAATTTGCCCCCAGTAGTCCCTGCTGATCGTTGAAGGCGATGATAGGGGGGACCCAGCACTGAGCAAGTGGTTCTTTGGATTCAATTCCTGGTTGGTGCTAGGTACAGCAAAAACAATTTCCAGGTTTTGATCCCCTGCTGTTTGCCCACCCAACTTGTTTTTGTCCCAGATTAAAGCGGATGAGCCCCAACATCAGGGGCATATGAATTGTATATACAATAGACGTTAAAAATTTTATTATCTCTGTTGAAAAAGGGTTTCTTGGAGAAGCAGGGCAACTGGATTGAAGCAACTACCTAGCATTTTAAGTTAATTAAAATTGGCTCTGAAACCTCCACAGTTCCATAGGAAAATTGATCTTCCTGCCATCAAGGTGGATGGACAGGAGATTGCCCCCTGATCTTATTTTGGGGGATGAGCTGCAACTTATTATTAACTCTTATTTTGGTAAAGGCTACTACGACCTGGATGCCTGAGGGACTACACATTGGATTATCCTTGATGAACCAGGTGTAGTCCGTCTGATACTCAGCTGTCCTGAGCTAAGGTTTAACCATGGCCACATAGGAAGTGGCTGCAGGGACTCTAATGGTCCCTTCCACCATCCTTACCCCGTGGGGGTTTCGGGTAAAAATAGGCCCCCAGTAGCCCCTTCTGATCGTAGAAGGCGACAATAGGGGGTAGTTGTCAAAATAGTGTAAAGCATCCATTACTCACTCGCCTACCTCCCAAGTAAATTACCTCTCCATAATCAAATAGTGGTACATCCATAGTCTCGTAAATATGAAGTACAGTATTAAATTCAATGTACTGTCTAATCTTTGACATCAAATATATTTTGTGTGAAACAGCCTTTTTAAACAAGTCTATGTTTATTAAAGAGAGGAGCCAGTGATGTTTATTATAAAGAGAGGAGCCAGTGAAATTTTGATTCTTGTTATTTGACATTTTATACATTAGATTTAATCCTTATATAGAAGTATGCAAAGTTTCAATGCAATTAATTTACTCATTCAATTTAATTTAAAATGGTCCTTTAACTTTAATAAACCTCTTATTCCTGTGATCCACAGGAAAACACAGGAAAACACACATCTGTGTGTGACGTCACACAAAATGAGTTATATTCAAATTTCTAAATTCTAAATTCAAAAAATGTTTTTTTCACATTTTCTTTTATAAATAATTTAATTTGGTGATTTTAATCTCTTTTAGACTTATAAAGTACGTTTGATAAATTTCTTATTGCATTTTTTCAGTTTTATAATTTTTCAACTGTTCTGTTAGTATTGTCACACACAATTAGTGCTCTGTGCAAGGTGCACCAGGATGCTCACAGGGAGACTCATTATCATTCAGAAAAGTACGAATAAAATCAAACCTGTTAGAGACAAATGTATGAAAATTGTTACGGTGACTACTCAGATGGTCACGGTCATGGTACTGTGCTAATTCAAAGACACTGACTTTACTTTGACTTTTAAAGGGAGGGGCCAATGTCAGGCTCACAATATCGTCACCAGTGGGGTTGGGCATTATAAGACTTTGAAGTCCGGCCTCCGAAGTACAGAAAACCCTCCAGTTTTTACCGCAGATTTCTGGTCAGCGATCTTTGAAAGGATTCATGTGTTCATTTACAGTTTACACGTATTTTAAAGATTAATATGGTCACTACAGTACTTGGGTACATTGAAAAATATGACATTCACTTCACGTGGGGTAAAATATGGTACCTGGTAGGTCTTTGAAGTTGGGTCAATTTTTGCGCGCTATGAAATATTGTGTTTATCGTAACATGTGCTCATTGTCAATACATGTTAAACTAAAGTACCCAAGGCTTATGTTTCTATTTCACAGTGTAGCCACACGTTTGCTATCTAAATATGTAATATGAAGGCCCTACTTCATCATTACTCACTAACTCACATCAGGGTGGAGCAGTGTGGAGCTATGCATCTGAGGGCAGACAACTCTGTCCGAGTTTAAACCACTAAATCTGCAAGTTTGATGCAGTCCAACCGAAGGCCCCCACCGTCCCTATTCATCATTTCTAACCTCCTTTTGAAGTTCATATAATGGTCCTGAGGGGTGTGGGTAGTCAATCCAAGTAAAATTGGAACTTAGAATTGAAAATGTATTTGCGGGTTTTCAGTTTTACGAAAAAACATTTATTACTGCACACTGGCACCAAGTGTGAAAAAAACATCCTCCAAAGCCTACCATTTCTATTCCACAGTGTAGTCACACTTCTCCCCTATCTAAATCTGTGCCCCGTGGGGGTCCGGGTATAAGTAGGCCCTCAGTAGCCCCTGCTGATCGTACGAGGCGACGATAGGGGGGACCCTGCACTGACCAAGTGGTTTTTGGGTTCAATTCCTGGTCAGTGCTTGGTTCACTAAGGGATGAGGTACAGCAAAAATGATCGCTGGGTTTTGATCCCCTGCTGTTTGCCCGCCCTGTCACCTTCATCTCATAGATTCGATCACCAAAGACAGAATTCGTCCCAACTGGTTTTCGCCGTGAAAATGACCCTGGCTGTCGGTACGGCGTAAAACACCCAACACTCACTCACTCACTCTAAATCTGTAATATAAAGGCCTTACTACATCACAGTGTGGAGCTATGCATCTGACGGAAGACCCCTCTGCGTCCGAGTTAAAAACCATGTAAATTAGAAAAGCTTACCAAAGTTCTCCTCAATGCTGGAAAATAAGCCTTCATAAATCGCTCTTCGTTTTAAGTTCTACATCAATGCAAAAGCAGTAAAGTGCCGTAAATTGGAATACAATAGGAAACATCACTGCATAACCACCATGGCGTATCAAACATCCATGTAGAAACCCGACTTTCCTGGAATCGAATACAGGCAACAAGCAGACATCTTATTATGCTACTTGATGGTTAAAATTAGGTAATTGTAGAAATATAAAATTAATGTTATTATTCAGTTTATTACCTTCACGTGTTTCCATGCACCTTCGATGCTGTTAGTGTGCATAAACACACATCCGTTGGTTTGGGAGTTCTTGTATGTAGCCTTGAACGTGTGTTTGTGCTCAACTGTGAAGTGGCGAAAACCCAGTTTGTTCAAGCCTTTGTACGCAGCCCAGCCTTCAGTATATATCGCTGATCCAGGCTGCATATGTCTCAAGATGATTTTCTCAAGCGTTTTCTGGTCCCTTTTGTCTACTGGGTAGAGTAGAAGTAGGTTTGTGGCTCTCTCTACGAGCCCAACGGTCCAAATTTTTAGGTCGATTTTTGGGTTTCCGTGGTGAAATTTAAATCGTCGGCCGAAGAAGCTCTCATCTATTTCAACAATGACTGCCAGTTTTTTGTTTGAGAGGTTGAAGTGAACCCATTCACGGAAACATTTCCTCAAGAACTTGGAGTAATTGCCTGCTGTATTACTATAACTCATTTGTGCGACATCCGCGTAGTGACCTAGGCTGCTCCCCTGCACATAACAAATTATAAAGTTGAGAAGGTCTTGAGGAAAGTAAGGCAACATGCAAAAATGCTGTACTTTCGCAAGGTTGTTTCGTGTGGGGGATAATTGTGACAGCGCCCAGCAAGCTTTTCAATATTACTGGTTCTTGTTCCAAGGTAACATGTTTTGCCGCAGGTCGGACAGGACATTCTATGGGCTAGCAACTGATTTCGCATTAACCATGCAATCATCTTGTTCTCTGTAATATCGAGGAAGGCATACGAGGTGTAAAGGTTCTGTAGGTCTTCGAATTCAATGGTGTTTGGATCTACTACTTTGATTCGATTGTACCGGGGTGAGCGCTCTGCAGTTTCACGGTTGTCTGAATGAACCTTTTTCCCCTTCAATTTTTTTTTCATTCGAGCATTCGCTTGATTAAGTTCAGTGTTTTTTTTGTCCATTGTAGTGAGTGGTCAAGTGATTGCGTTTTGATTTTCAGAATGTAGTGATCTAACTATAAATATATTCCTTTTTTTTACACTCCCCAAAAGAAGCCCCTTTAGACAGTTGGGGTATCCTACCCTTGGAATCTATGGATTTGAAGTAGTAAGTGTCTTGGTATATACACCCTTACTTCGCGTCAAAAGTTGGCGTCAAAAAGCCTGATAAGAATGTTTATAACTCACTGTGTACACGTAAAACGAGCAGCGTAGTGAACAGCGTTTTTGATGGACGGGGCAGAGAGGCCGAGGGGCCAGCCTGTGAGGGTTTGTATATGTGTGTGCTTTTCCACCAGGTGAGGACAGTGTAAGTAAAAGATCCGCCGGGGTGGCGATGACATACAATGCCCTCTACAGGCATTATAATACACTGTTAATCAAAGATATATTGTGATAATCACTTGTTCCACCATGGGGGTATCGGGCTGATCGTAAAAGGCGACGATAGGATGCGGCACTGACCAAGTGGTTCACTGCATGGGTTCAATTCTCAGTTAGTTTATTAAGGGATGAGGTACAGCTAAAAAGAGAAAAAAGAATATTTCCCCCGTGGGGATCCGGGGTGGGGGTTCCTTCGGGAGCCTCCTGGGAAGAATAGGTCCCTAGCATCCCCTTGCTGATTGTAGGAGGTGACAAATGGGGCAATTTGTTGGCCGTGAATGCGACCCTTGTTGTTTGGAGGCGGAGATCCTGGTGTCATGAGGGCATCTGCGAGGCTATGGGCCTTCGAAGATTGCGGGTTCATAGTGTTCCTCCTCTTGTCCAATACTGCACTTTGGCTACAAATTCATCTAGACGGGAGGTTGGAGAGGCCCGATCCAATCAATCGGCTGGTCATGCTGAGCCCTAGGATACTTATACAGAAAGTTAATATTGCCCATAACATCAGTGGCTTTCCTTTCATATTGCCCATAACATCAGTGGCTTCATTTTGCCAATAACTTCAGTGGCTTTTGGCTGTACTATGTCTCTTTATTTTGCCCATAACATCAGTGGCTGTCTTTTTATTTTGCCCATAATATAAGTGGTTTTCTTTTCAAACTCAACTGGACAGTTGTTCTTCTCTAAAAATGTCAAACAATCTATTTTCTTTGATATCCTAGAAGGCAGTGGCTAGGGCTAATCTAGTAGTTGGTTGACTATTAGAGTATATCCCCCTTGTATCTCTGGTGTGTATCTGATGGTTACCGCAGCTCTGCACATCCCCTTATAGGACTCCGAGGTGGGTGGGGAGCAAGGGGGATGAAGAACCTGTGTACTTATATGGCACATAACAAAAACAACCCCAACAAACGTCCGTTTACTGAAGAAGAAGACCTGGAACATGTACAGAATACTGAAAATGAAAATGAATACTGGCCTAGGTTTTTGATTCTTGAGCCTTCTGACAATACAAATCCTTTGTCCAAGCTATCTCCTTTTGCCATGAATAAAGGCATTGAAGGAATAGCTGGCAAGGTGAAGGACATTCGTAAACTGCGATCTCGCCAAATTCTTGTGGAGTGTGATAAGAAGGCCAATGCCACCAACCTGCAGCGTGCCACTATGCTTGTTGGTGTTGGCATGACCCATGGATCGTTTGATGTATCAAGGGTGTATGTAAAATGAAAGCAGAATTATAGGTGATAATGTCTTCACTCAGTGTTTGTATGCCTTGATCAATTACCCACTGTAGTGTGTCCTGTCTGGCGACGCCATTGTATTGGTATATGTCCATACAAGGCAATGTTGCAACCACTACATCACAGATTTTACACTCCTGGCGGCTGTGTTGGGCCAGGTTTATGATTTTGTCCATCAGATCATTTCGTAACTCATCAGGGGTATTGTATTTGAGGTAATAGAGTCCACTTACCGTGTCTTGGGTGGTTATATTATTCACCTAAGCTACGTCTACCTGTACATCCTTAGTATAGCCCTCCACACTCACTTTCAGTCCGCCCAGGTCAACACCAGGATAATAACAGACCTCAAGGTCTAGTCCACTCATCAGGTATATATCACGGGTTAAACCTTTGCCTCTTGAATCACTAAATATTTGTGTATTCATGTTGTAGAAATACAGGATACAATGACACAGCCGGGTGTTCTGCGTCTCTCGTATATCAGTGCCGGCAGTTGTGGCTTTGCTTGCTTGATCATGCGTAACACCTGCACTAGGTTCGGTCTGCATCAGTGAGACCAGGGGGAAGGGGGGTTACTTCCGAGCAAATGTTTTTGGCTGTAGTAGACATCGATTCTGCCTTACGCTCCCGAATCAGGTCGTCCCACAGATCTGTCACCAATTTACCCAGCTCATTTCTACCTGTCCACGCTCCCCATTTTATTTCCTCACTGTCCAGAGTGACACCCGCACTCTAAAACCTATCTCCGCTTGCCTTGATAAAACCTTTCCCAGTTTTTGTAGATCACACATGCGCCGTCAGTCTTTAAATTGATAATAGGAGTCAGGCAAGGCTTAAGATAAAAGGGAGGGTACCAAAAAAGGGTTGGCACCTGATCCCCACCTGACTCCTATTTTCCTTGTATAGTTCCAGTTATACTTCAACTTTTACTAAGGATCTATACTTCCTCAACTAGTCGTCAGGTGGCGACCAGGTGAGACTTTAAAGCAAGTTCATTAGTTAAAATAAAGAAACACAACTCCATTATTTAAACAATGAACCATTTATATGGGAACAACATGATTTAGGATCAGTTACATGTTTTGAAGGAAATTATTTCGACATAAAATCCCTTAAATAGAATTGTTTGAATGTGTCTTTGTCTGACCATGAACATTTTTTCAAGATAATCATTTCATAGATACGAACACCAAAGACAGAATTCCAACCTGTTTTTGCCATGAATATGACCTTAGTTGTCGAAACGGCATTAAGCATCCATTACTCACTCACTCAGACACACTGTTTTATGGAAATGCGAGTAAACAGTGATCACATGTCCTGTCATCATCTGACCAGTTTGTACAGGCACATCAGCAGCATTGTCCCAGAGGCTTACATGAGCCAATGACCCATCTTATGTCACGCATACTTCACAAACTCTCTTTCCTCTAACCTCATTGACCTGTTTGGAAGTGAATATTTTATATAGCAAATATCCCCATTGGGTTCCAGGTAAGAATAGGCCCCAAGTAGCCCCTGATCGTAGAAGGCGATGATAAGGGGGACCCAGCACTGACCAAGTGGTTCTTCGGGTTCAATTCCCGGCTAGTGCTGTGGTTCACTAAGGGATGAGGTACAGCAAAAATGATTTCCAGGTTTTGATCCCCTGCTGTTTGCCCGCCCTGTCACCTTCAGATCATAGATTCAATCATCAAAGACAAAAAGCATCCGTACCTATTTTCACTGTGAAAATGACCCGGGTTGCTGATGCGGCATAGAACACCCTACACTCACTCTCTCACTCAAAGATTACCCAGCAATAGCTCCTCTGTACTCACACAAAAGCTTGCCAAGCCAGTTTTTGGTCGTCTGTGACTATATATTTGTTTATTAATATACATATTGCCAACGTGTTACCACATGAAGCCCTTTAGTGGCTTCAAGGAGAAAACCTTTGGTATTAAAAGGTTTATCTCACTGATTATCATTCTGGTCAAATTTGAATTTAAGGACCAGTCTCATGATCTTAATCTTGTTCTTGTCCCAGTTGTCACCTTTTTTAAAAAATCTTTTTACCAATCCTTTTTGCAGCATAGCCATCATTGGCAGCCAATATATCATCAACTAGGTCTATGCAGCCATGGTATTTTGCCATTTCAGTAGAAAATTAATGTTCTGCTGACTTGTGAACCACACCCTCATGCTTGATATTACACAGGTAGGTTTGTAGATAGGTAGGCATGATGTGACTGAAAAGCCACACCATTGGTCACAGGGACTGACTTGACTGATTCCATGGTTATTCCATATGTCACATTGTCTATGTCCTTATATGCGTATTTCTTGCTCTCTATTATCAATGAACTTCCAACGTTTTCACATCATATTTTTGTGATTTCAACAAAGCATAAATGCATGTAATGTCCCTCATCTGCTCATTCTCACACCTTGTGATAGAGTCTGACACAAAGACCTCAAAATCCGCTCCTTCAGATAAATCATCCAAAGGAGCAGTTAATTCCTATCTGGCAAAAGACGTTTTTTGAGCAGTCCCAGTAGATAATTTATCATCAGACTTGCAATCCAGGGCCTTGTGATCCCCAAAGCATTCAGTACAAAGGTGTTTCAAAGGGCAAGCGGCACCCTGACAATTGTTGTCAAAATTCCATTTCCAACATAACCCTTTTGGAAGTTTCCTTTTGGTAGGCGACATCGGCTTCGTTCAACAGAGCTACTACGTGGTCCACACACTCATCAGTTGAATTGAAGGGGAAACGGTACCTCTGGGTTGTACAATCCCATTGAATTAAGTCTGAAACACCCGCAAAGATGAGGCAGTTGTCGTATTTACTTATAGCACTGTGTCCGTAGGCTGCCAAGACGGCTCCTCTGATTCCTGCACCCGGTATATCTTTTACGGTAATCTTACACTCCGTGTCATTACGTATATCTATATATCCCTGCAAGAAACTTGTTCTAGAGTCTCCGAAGACCGTCATTGTTATCATCTTGGTAGTGTAAACCACCCACAAAGGTATGTAATAGTCCGGGCAAAGAAATTCAAACGCGGTGCGTGTTTTGTCGAGCAAGGAAGCGGAAGGAGTTCTTTGCACATGCGCGTAGCTTACATGCGGGTTAGTTCCAAGATGGCGGCGCCCACAGATCTCACAGATTTAGATCAGAAACTAGAAAAACCGTAAGAAAAATAATATTACCTCATTGACATTCTATTCTAACTATATGACATGCTAGATTTTATACATCGTCCTGTGTTTGGGGGGGTTGGGCCGCCTCTCCATCCTGGGAAGGCTGGATATCGTCACCAGAGTCTGTCGTGCTTTCGCCGTCGGCTGTCTGCTTCGATGTCAGTGACTTTGTTTTCTTTGGGTTTGTCATTCTCTTCTTATTTCTTCGTGACCGTCTCGGCTCCTCCGGGGTGATGGTAGGTTGATGTCCTCGTCTTTGAGTCGGTTTTGCTGGCCTTTCAGTAGTCAGCGGGTCTTCCTGTAGGATGCTGTCGCGTTCATTATCCAGAATCTTCCCTAGCTTATTTTGGCCAGTCCAAGTTCTACTTTTCAGGGCTTTTGATCTGAGCGGTTCTCCACTTGCCCAGAGTCGGTCACGAGTGCATTCCACAAATTTAAGCTTTCAGTACCTCTTATCTTCTGTCTCAGTGTAGGATTCTTGAATTTTTCGTGGACAAGCCCAGCCATTTCAACGTATTGTTCATTTTCCCATAGTGGAAGAGTCATAATGTTTTTGACCATGGCTTTACACCTCCTCGGGTTGTTTTCCTTCAGGACTTTCTCCGACAGCTCATAATGTCCATTTCTGAGGGCTTTCAAATGGCTGAAACCCTGTTCCATGCTGGTATACGATACTCCACGATATGTTATGTCAGCCTTTGCAAAACTGGAGCACCAGCTACTTTCGGACTGAAAAAAGATGTATTCACCGTCACAGATGGTGAAAGCATCTTCTAGTGTTAGGTCTGGGGCTAGCTTCTGTAGGTCATCTACAGAGTATTTTATGCTATTGATAATCAAGATGTCCTCGACCACTCTAGCATCCTTTCCATCTTCTTTTGCCAAATCAGCCATGGCCCTCAGTTTTGCCCTATCGGTCCGCTGTTGTTCGTCAAGGCATTCCTTGATCCATATGTTTTTACACATGGGGTTATTCTTAATTTGTTGCCTATCTCTATACACCTTGTCTCGCATAGATTTGCTTTTAAAATCTACTACTATCTGTCTGGGTCGTTTTTGCTGGTCAGATTTCTTACCTCTTCTATAGGTATTATCGAAGTCACTGGCTGTTGTTGGGTTACCCGTCTCGAAGCAGATCTGTTTGGCAATCAGGTCGGTATTGTCACTGTAGCTTTCTGGTATTCCTTCGATTACTATTTTTTCTGTGCCTCTCATCTAAGCACTGTTTCCACCGTTTTTTGTGACTTGTTTATGGTCAGCCGATGTATAATCTTTGGATGCCAGTGTTTTTTTGAGCTCCTTGTTTTCCTTCTTCAACACCGTCACTCGCAATAACAGGTCATCGACATTTTGTGTAGTTGAATCCACTGAGACTTTCAGAGATTTAACGGCAGCAGTATTATCACCCAATTCACCTCTCATTTTAGTTATGTCGCTTTGTATAGTGTCCAGGTTAGCAGTCCTGTCCAAAAGCAAGTTGATTTTTTCTTCTAGTGTTACCGCCACCGCCATTGTTTTGGTGGTCGATAATAGGGGTAGAGAGAGTTCGATGGTTAGGCTTCCCGATCTGGTATGAAGAAAAAGTGGCTAGCACGTCAAAAGCATTCGTTTTTGTAGTTATTTCATGTTATCTCCCTGCTCGGGTCTTTCTTCAATCCCAAGAAAATGTCTGATTTCATGCCATTGTGGTTGATCGTTTGTTATTCAGCATTTTCTGGAGGCCCCTTCTGCGCCGCGTCCCTCTCAGCTTGCCGCCATTGTTTTCCCATCCGCCGAAGCTTGTGTCTGCGCAGAGTCGTTGGAGGAGGTCGTTGGTGGAGGTCGTTGGTGGAGGTCATTGGTGGAGGTTGTTTCCTGGCTGCCGCTAACTCGAGAATGGGCCAGGAATTTTGCCATGAATATGACCTTAGTTGTCAAAATGGCATAAACCATCCATTACTCACTCACTCACTTGTGTTTTGTTGGCCACAACGTTGCTGTGGGGGTTGCTTTGAGTGGAGGAGGAGGGGCTGCAGGATTTGCTACAGCTTGGGACTTTTGATGCTGGTTGTCTGTTGGTGGCAGGTTGTCTGCTTGTGGTATTGGGGCATTGGGCAGGGCTTGGGACCTTTGATGCTGGTTTTTGGGTTGTTTTCGGGGCTGTCTTGCTGGGTCAAACACCTGTATCATCGGGGGCGTGATCTCGGACTGTCTCAGGGCTGCGTAATATATTGTAAGGATTGCAGTCCTGACCGCGGTTTCTATGGGTTCCTGCGGTATACAAAGCAGTGCCTCTTTCATTACTGGGATCAGTAGAGGCTGCTTCACCCTGGGCACATATTTCTTGTTCCTGGCACACACCCATTGATATCGCGGGGCTAGGGGCTCCTGGCCCGCCCTGGCAATGAACGCTATATTCCCTGACACGGTCAATTCGTGATTTTTCCACATGCCCGGGGCCCGTGCTTGAGCCTGTTATGTGGCGGCCCTGACCATCAATACCTTGAGGGCCAGATCTGTCATGAAAGAGAAGTAGGTTATCACACACAAAATACATGCAGGGGGGACACACTCTAAAGAGTAGTGCACCATCCAATCTGAGGCCTCCTGATATTTACTTTCACTAAGATGGGCCCTGCTGAAGGTGTCCACGACCTGGCTTTCGACACCTGGGATGTGATCATACGAGAGGTGGACATCCATGATGGCCTGGGTCATCCACACGGCCCTGGCACACTCCTGGAGTATGGTATTGCTGGCTCTACTAGTTTGGAGGGCCATGACTGCCGCCATGTTGGCTCACCTAACTCTCACTTGTGCACCATGATCCTTGGTGGTAAGGATTGTGTGCAGGGCGACAACCACATTCATGGCCTCCAACATTGTGATGTGTGTGGCGTCACTCGGGGTGTCAAACAACTGTTGTCTGTACGCGTATTGGCCAACAGTGGCACCAAGGCCAGTCAGGCATGCGGCAACGAGAATAACCTTTGTGGGTTGAGCCGCCGGGATGACACAAATGTCATTCCATTCTGAGCCAAATTGTATAAACCACTCCAAGTTGGCTCTGATTTCAGCTGTTATGTTGATGCAATCCATTTTTGCCCAACTTAGTGCGTTAAGGAGGCGGGAGACAAAGGTCCTGGCGGGATACACACACTTGGCTATTAAGAGGAGATGGCCAAGAAGTGACTGGAGCTTTTTCTTTGTAATGTATCGGTGACCATAGACCTCACGTACCCTGGTGACGATATCCTGCAGCTTGTCCTGCAGTATGGAGAGGGTAATGTCCCTGGAGTCGATGTACACCCCCAGCCACTTGATTCTTTTTGCCAGTGCTTGGGCCTTGTCCACCGCCTCTGGCAGGCCCAAATCACCCAGCAGATCTCTGGCGCGGTCATATTGGGCTTTTGCTGAAGCTGCATCGGGTGAGAGCAGTACCAAGTTGTCCAAGTACATATTACATGCTATCCCTTCTGTTCTAAGGACATCCGTGATACAGTTGGCGATGGACTGCATGTGAAACGAGGAGGCCCTAGCCCAGAAGGGCATGGCCAGGTCACAGTAATATGCCTCATTCCAATTAAAACACAGCAGGGGCCAGTCCAGTGGATTTGATGCAAAGTGCTTGTAGGCTCTAGACACATCAATTGTTGAGAGGAATGCTCCCCGGCCCATTGCCTCGAGGTCCCGGGCCAGGGCGCCCACGGTGGGGATGGTATGGGCCTGTTAGAAACCGTAAACTCTGTTTTCAACAATGTATGCGTTAATTGATGTATCCTCCGGAAAAATCATGTCATTTATGACTGTTTGTTAGTATCACCCTTCTCTCTAGACATTAGGGGCGACGCATGATACCACAGGGTGAATGGAGGGCGATTGAAAGGGCCCAGAAGGCCCTTGAGTTTGATTTCCTTGTCAATGAATTCCTCTATGTGCGCAGGGTATTCAGTAGCACTGGTGGTTTTCAACTACCAGTGTGTCTGAGCAAGGCCCCATGTAGTCCGTCGGAAAGCCAAATTTGACAAAGTTGAGGACAATATCCCTACCCCCCAGTTGATGGAGGTAGAACTCCCATGCCGGAATGTTAAGAGCTGAGGGTATTGGGATTCTGGCGCCCATGGCATTTGCGGAGGCCCGTATCCATGACTGCCCTGTATATATTGACCAACCCTTTGCTACCTTCAATATCATTTGTGTCGGGCCATGCTACTCGCCTATGGGTGGCTACCGCCTGAGGGCGGTGTCAACTGGTTTCCCAAAAGGTATAGAGCCTTCACAAAAAGGCCTTATAGCATCAAAATGTGGGCCTACCATTGTAGTTGAACTGACTGTGTTGTTGGGTCCATCCGCCTCAGCACCCATAAAATTGCTGATCGTAGAAAGCGATGATGGGGGGGGGGGACCTAGCACTGATCATGTGGTTCTTTGGGTTCAATTACCCTTTGGTGGTGGGTTCATTAAGGTATGAGGTACAGCAAAAATGATTTCCAGGTTTTGATCCCCTTCTATTTGAGGCCCTGTCACCTTCATTTCATAGATATGATCACTAAAGACAGATTTTTTTCACAACCTGTTTTCAAGGGAAAATGACCCAGGCTTTTGGTATGGAATAAAGCCTCCATTATTCACTCACTCATAGATTTAGAGAAACCCCATATATTATATACTTTTCTTTTAATGTCCATATCTAAGGATGCGAAAAGGATGTCTGGAAATGTAATTGGATGTTTGAGTATTAACTTTCTTTTATATTTATATGAGACCAATATTAAGAATTTTAAGAACACTAACAAACCTTAGTATCTTCAGTTATGAAAGGGATCTTCAAGTGCCTGTGCTTGGACAATGGGTGGGTGTTTAACTGCAAACTGTGTGGCCAACAGCAGATGTTGTGGGGATGACCATATCTTGACCCTACTACCAACTACAGTGACAGTTGGGGTGACATTTTGTTCCATTGAGCTGCAAACTGTATTGCCACTGGCAGATGTTGATGGTTTAGGTTGTAGGGGTCACAATACCTTGATGCTACTTTCTCTGATTGTGCAACTGGCAGGCGTTGTTGCTCAAGTAGCCTTTTGGTTTCTGGGTGTGCCTACTACTCCTACTGCTGTGGTCTGAGTTGGCATGGTGGCTACAGTGGATAGTGCTACAGTGGATAGTGCACCAGTGGATAGTGCTACAGTGAATAGTGCTACAGCTGGTTGGTCAACCCCATAGACCAATATGTGGTGATCTCCATATTCTGTTTGGTACAAAGCAGCAGACACCCCCTCCCTTTTTGGGAGTCAGTGATGCATTCACTTTCCTGGTTCTATCAAGTCATACCAAATTGTAGCTAGCAATATCAATTATGTTTATGTGACAATCAGTTCACCACGTTTCTGAGAGGCCAAGTACTGATATATTGTTAGTTCTTAACAAATGATGGACTTTTACAAATTTACTCACTCACTCAAATTTACTCCAAGCTTCGAATGTTAAGGTGTAAACCTTTTGAACTAAAGAAACTGTTATCAACCATAGTCCAGAGTACCTTTCGTCTCTCTACCATTTTTGATGCCTATTTTGTCCTTGTATATATAATGCCAAACTATTTTATATCATGTTTCCTTCTCGACGCCACTCTTGACGCCACTGGCGTAAGGCTCTTTCTTTTCGTTGTTGTTCTCGACGATTTAATCGGTTTCGCTCATGCAATTCAATGTCTGTAATTAATTTTATGTTAGCATATTCGTACTTATCAACAAGAACATCAACCATGTTTGGGATTTCATCAAATCAAAGTGTCACTCGACCATCGTCATGTTTGTATGTTAAATTGTTAATCCCTGCCATGAAATAGCACAATTCGTATGAGTTTTCCTAGAGTGTATCTACTCCTCGTTTGACTACTGTAGAAATTGTACCTCCATGTACATACTCAACTGATATGTCACATTTGTCTTTGGTTCTATCTTCTTGCTTGTCTAGAAACTCACTAAATTTAGCCCCTCTTGGGTCTCTGAGTATCAGAACTTTTGCCATGTTGACTTTATAAAATTATTGTTTTGCAAATTATTGTATAGAAATTCATATACGCACGTATTCGTTTAACATATATCTTTATGGAGATAGCGATAAAATTTCTTTCGATTACATGTCCTAATAGTATGAATGTGCAGGTTCTCTAAAAAGATTCCTAGCTTGTTCCTGGTGGTGATACTTTCTTGTTTTATTTTCTTGTCTTCACCTACCGAATAACCACAACCATATGTGGCTTGTTTCGTAGCTTCGTAGAGATGTCTGTCTAGGCTCTTCAGGTATTGTTTTAATTCTGGTTTCTGGTCATATTTCTTTTTCCCAAGCAACTAGAATACCATTGGTTCTTGTAGCTGCCATTCAGGTGTAATTTTTACTTTTTTCCCGAGACGCATGAATTTGAACAGGTCATTTTCCGACAGGATTTGATCAGCCACGTGTTGTTGTTTACAAATAGTAGCTCACATGTGACAGAGTCCTTGTTCTACGGAATAATATGTATGACCTTCATGTTTTACCTCAAAGGGGTAGAGATTCGATAGCTTGGCATGGGGTCCTTGAAATGCCCAACCATCACTAACTTTAACCGTTTTTGGAGCTTCGATGGACAAGTCATGGGGCAAGTTCTTCAGTTTGGCGTGAGTGTAGGCGACACCGTCAACCACCAATTTTGACCCGTTGATTCTACTGTCAATGCCTTGTGACTTTACAAAAGAGTGGATAGCACATATGGTTTTCCGTTCTTCTTGGCGTTTTGGTGAAAGGTCATCAAGGATGTAACTACCCTTCCATTTATTCATGGATTTTATTTTATGAATACTTCTGAAGAGCTCCTGTTTGAAGCGCAGGTAGGGAAACACAATCAGTATAGGCCTAGGTTTGTTGACATCTTGTCGGTACTGTCCGATTCTGTAGATGCTGTCACACCATTCATTATCGAATGATAAATCTAAATCTTGGAAAAGTTCATCCACAGCAGATTTTACCTTTTCACCAGTTTTCTCGGGGAATCCTTCTATCACTATATTATGTGCTCTTTTCTCGTCTTCAAGTTTTTCAATCCTTTCTTCGGGCTGATAAATTTTAGCTTGTTGTTTCATGTGGTTTTGTTCAAGCGCTGTCAATTTGTCTGATACGTTCCACAGGTCGCCTTGGATGGCGGTTAATTTTGAATCAAGTTTAGCTAATGTTTCATCATTTGTGGTATTAGTTGTTTCCATATTCACCTTTTGTTGATCTAGTTTTTTGTCCAAGCCCTCAATGGTATTTTTCAATGATATGATGGAATCAAACAATGCTTTGATGTCAAGTTTATGCTTACCAATTGTGGTACTTCCACTGCTGAGGTATTTTTATCCTTTTTGTTCAGTGACGTTTGCATTGTTGACTTGAACTACTTAAATCACCCATTTTTTCAGAGTTGATATTTGTGTGTAACTTGTCAACAGCCCTCAAGGCCTCCAAAAGGCTTGATACAAAGAGGCGTGCCAGACATATATACTTGGCTACGTAGCAACTTCCCTATAAGAGATTGAAGTTGCTTGCGGGTCATTGATCCATTCATCTGTTAATTCCCAGCCACTTTCCAGCCTGAGCATCCATTACTCACTCACTCACTCAGGGTTCTCAGGAAAAAATCATGTATTTGTGAAGTCCCTGTGCAGATGGCAGTGAATGTAACTGTTGTGTAGTTGTCGTTTCACTGAGATTACCAGAGAGAAAGGCTCTCAATGTGAATAACTCTGACATCTTTGCCCCTGAAAAAAACACAAACACCCACACAATTAAAACATCTGAGGAAAGCCTGAATCAATGATAATTGTTGGGCGACATCAAGGGATTAATAATTTAGAGTGATGAGTGATATGATGGGTTAGTTTGGCCAAATGATATAGGAATAAACGCCGTGGGTTTACCAGGGTGGGGCTTCTGCTCCTGGGATTAATGTATGCCCCCAGTAGCCCCTGCTAATCATATAAGGCAACGATATATAGTGGGGACACAACACTGACCAAGTGGTTCTTTGGGCTCAATTTCCAGTTGGTGCTGTTGGTCACTAGGGGATGAGGTACAGCAAAAATGATTTCCAGGTTTTGATCCCCTGCTGTTTGCCCACCCTATCACCTTCATCTCATAGATTCGATCACCAAAGACAGAATTCGTCCCAATTGGTTTTCGCTGTGAAAATGACCCTGGCTGTTGGTACTGCATAAAACACCCAACACTCAGTCACTCACTTAAACCAGTACAAAACTCACTCATTCAAGCTCTTCCCAGTTCTGCTGAGATGAAATTCAAGTACTCTATACTGTCAATTCAAAAATGACAAGACCGCAGTAAACACAAACCTCCAATCTTCTCCAAGGTCCAGGCAAAAAGAGGAACTGTCTGAGGTCAAACAGGGGTTTAAATACCCTCTCCCAAAGAAAGCTTGCTTCTAATTGGCTGACACTTGTTTACTCTAATCTGATTGACTCTATAATCTGATTGGCTCATACTAAAAGGTTGTCTCAAAAACCTAAAGCCAATACAATAAATATACATAAAGCATATGAATACTCTTTACACAAATGTAGTATATTTCTAGGCATGAATAAAACTAAACTTATAGCCTTTTTATAAAGAAAAGATGTGTGTGACCTAGAAACTGATTCAGATACTGCTCTGTGTCCCCAAATCTGAACCTTGCATCAGCCCAACCAGGCCAGTCCACTTTGGAAGTCAGGGGGACACAGCTTGTCATACCACCCTGACCAGACTAGTCCGTTCGGCAGACAGGGGGACAAAGCTTGTCATACTAACCTGCAGGTCACCACATTGGTAGTTTAACCACTCCTAGAGCGATTCTGGGCCATGTTCCCAGATGAAGAATATATCATCTATATATCTCCACCAAACTGTCAGTTTGTGGTGGTGTTAGTTGAGTTTATTTCCTCATGAAGAGGTTGGCATATGAGGGGGCAACCTTTGTCCCCATTGCAGTACCCCTTATTCGCAGATAGTGGTTACCATTGTGCTCAAAATTGTTCATTGTGAGTACCATTTTTAGAAGTTCCAAAATACTCTCATTTTTAACAATAGGTAATCCAGTATGATTGTGTTAGTCTGATCTCATTGTTTACCAGGTTTCTCCTTCCCATATATATCACCGTGCCGTCAATGTCACTTCACTATGGCCACCATCATAGATAGTTATAAATTATTATTTGAGTGAGGAATAGTCCTAAAATTTACATGGCCGTTGTCACCCAAAATGAAAAATCCCTCCATAAACCTGTATGTTTCCATAGCATCTCCAAGAGTGCTGGTGTGCCAGATCACGGAATCATGGCAGGAACCTGGACAGTGTGAGGAACCTGGCCAACTGGTGTATTTATTGAGATTTTACTTAAATTATCATACATTAAACAAAGTAACAAGTAAATGTTCAAAAACACTTTCATTCATTATTTTTTACCAGAAACGATAATTGTATTCTGTTTAATGTTGAAACCTGAAAATGACAGTTTCTCATAGTTTACACTATTTTCTTAAAATATCATGTATTTTAGTTTCTATGGCAATCAAATAGAATAAATTAAGTGATTTTCCCATATCAAAATGTTGACATTCCAAATATGGAAATATTCCATCATGATGGAATGTTTTGGGTATGGGTTTTGGGTACTGGCTCCCTTACTCAATAGTGTTTTCACGGATGTCAGAGTGTCCTATAACTACTTTCACTACCACTACCACTGCAGAACAACACAGTTTTATGTCAGCACTGATAATTTCTAATCAAATTAAAAAAACCTTACCTCCAACAAAGTGGTCACCACAGATCTTATCATACTTCCCAGGTACCCAGCCTCCTTCACTAGGAATGGCATTGCTCCAGGCCTTAAGTCTTTTTGGGTCCTTAGGAAAGCCATGAAAGCTCCTTTTTATGCCTGTAGTTTGTCAGACCCCCTTCTGTTCTAGGGTCAAACAACACATCTCTCTCCTGAATTCTCTGGCTTTTATACCCTTATTTTGAAGTCTTTCAGTACAGATACCATTGATTTTGTCATTGGTACATGCTGCAGGCACTGCTGACGCTGCACTGGAACTTCATTTGGCCGCATAAGCGGGAGTGACCGTCAAGGTGTCTGAAATGCTAGTCTGTCTGTTATGTGAATTATCTTGAGCTTTTCTATAGTTACACCATGTGGGGAAGAGCATGTATATCATAATAAGTGAATTTTCTGCCTTCAATGATTAGGACATTACCTCTCAGTTTTACATCTACTTTTTTGGCAGCATATACACACTTGCGATCGCGTCGTTCGATTTGCTCTTGTTGTGTCATTGATATAAATTCCTTTCCATTTTTCATTTAAATTAATTTTACCAATATCTTAAAAGATTTCACCTTTGAATGACACATTTGAGAATTGAAATCTGATTAAATGTGATCTTGTAGCATGGTGTTTGAGGGATCCCAATCTATAGGCTGCAGTAGTGTCAGTTTCCTTATGGTCAATTCCCAGGTTGGCAAGCAGGTCGGCAAGCAGGTCCATGGCTATTTTCCTTGGGTTTCGTGCTGTTTTCTCACTAACTCGATCCAGTACTATTAAACAATGCTTAATTTCTTGTTGATCTGAGTAAATTTTCTATCTAATCTCTCCAAAGCTTCAGCTTTTTGTTTAAGATCCAATTTGGTGACTTTTAGTTCTTCTTTAGTGGTGCCCAAATCAGCTGTTGTTGTTTTTAGCGTATCTTCTAACATCTTGACCCTGGCGACAGGTCCTTCAGTTTGCCACAAGTTAAGTTACTTGCAATTCAATGGTCACAAATCGTTTGTCGTTCATCTCTCAATTATTCAGGGGTTTGGATAGATGTAATTGACATCTGGTGACTAGAAGAGGAACTGTACTGTTTGCATAGCCGTATGGAGTCGGGCGGACTTTAACAAGGAAGCTTGTCTCCGGACAGTGTCTGTTTATGTACATAGGATTAAGCCATCTTGTAACTACACGGGCAATTGTGAAGCAGTGATATCCACTAATAAACTTGACTCTCAACGTTATGGATATGAGCGCCCATCTCATGGACTGGTCTACCACTTGACTAGCAAACCACTTGACTAGCAAGGATAAAGATGAGTAAGTAAAGGCAATTCAGAGAGTGAAGTTATAGCAGTTCCCCATTTGATTAGTTAGCACCCTAAACAAACACTAGCATTCAATATGTACCTGGTTAGTTTATTTCTAATGAGTTCTTTTTGGTAACTCATCTCTGAAAGTCACCTCTGAAAGTCAATAGAGCATTGAAAGACAGGTGTCACTGATAAATTTTTATGGCAATAACTTTGTACTTTAAAAACAAAAATTACACTATATCTCATTATATCAAACATAGAATACTGAGTCAATACTCTTTCCTCGCCGCAATACAGCATATTGTGTAAATCCTTACTGACTAGCACTCTGAAGACAAGTAGACTCTGCACACCTAATTTGTTACATCTTCCCTTGAGACTGTACAGAGACCATAACCTTAAAGTCCCTAATCTTTTCATCATTCTTCTGATGCTATCACAAGCGTTATGCCCTCCAGGGTTACTGAAGAGATTCACCTGTAAATGATAAAAAAATACCCTCTTTTTCATAGCTTCTGTGGTTGACCAAGGGATTGCACAGATTCAATGACCAAAGACAGAATTTGTCCCAACTAGTTTTTGCTTTGAAAATGACCGTGGCTGTTGGTACAGCGTAAAACACCCAACACTCACTCACTTACTCACTCATCTGCCCCCGTCAAGTACCTCAATGGGTTAAACTATGTTCATCATCGCCACATAAGCCGCATGTATGGATGGAACCCTGTCTCCCTCAGAAGTTTTATCGGTACCCTCAGTCTACCCCCCGGTTCTCGACTAATAAAGTATGAGTGGACTCCCCTTGCCCAAGTGCACTATTTGTAATACCTCATCCTCTGAAGTAACACCCTGATCCTCACCATCTTCTTCCTTGTTTTTAAAAGAATTCAAATTGGTCATTCTAGACTGACTGATGTTTTTTTACTGAAGGATGAGCCCTCACCAGAATGCATTATTTGTAATTGTAATGACATCGTGAAAAGCACATACTCTCCAATGATG
Organism: Lepidonotus clava; assembly: GCA_936440205.1. NCBI lineage: Eukaryota > Metazoa > Annelida > Polychaeta > Phyllodocida > Polynoidae > Lepidonotus > Lepidonotus clava. The sequence continues at coordinate 33,223,405 of OW387144.1, read as the reverse complement.
TTGAATTTTAAAAAAACAAAAAAAAACTTTGACTCTCAAGCATCTCCTTTTAGAATCCCCCCCGCCCTTGTGGTGGACAACTGAGGGAGCACAAAAATATGTACAAAACACCCACGCCGTGGTTGCAGTGTGTGCTGCATTGAAGCTATCATGGCAGACCAGGATAATATCGCCTGCATAGGAATATATTTTTGTGCCCTTGATCTGCAATTCTAGGAGCAGTTCCATTACTGCATTGAAGAGTAATGTGCTGAGCACTCCTCCTTGTGGTACTCCATTGTGTAGGAGCATGAAGTCTGAGGTTACTACCTGCAAAGTGACTCTCACAGTTCTGCTACTGAGGTAGCCTGCAACATCGGGAGAAGTTTGCCAGATAGACCCTTTTTGGCAACAGCATGTAGGACAACAGTGTGGTCAATTATTCAAGCTCATATGCTTTATCTAGGTCAAGGAAGAAGACTACTACCTCATGTCCCAAACTGCATCTTTTAAAGACTAGAAAAGATCAAAGCTTGATTATGGCTGTCAGGTCTATGGGTCAGCACGCGCATCATATATCAAGAAGCTAGACTCCGTCCATCATCAGGGGCTGCGGCTGGCATTGGGTGCTTTTAGGACATCGCCAGTCCAAAGCCTCTATGTTGAGGCGGGGGAATCTTCATTAACCAATAGAAGATTAAAACTTTCCCTTCAATTCATCATTAAGTTAAAAACAAATGCTTCTAATCCTGCCTTTAAGTGCGTATTTCAACCCCAAAATGAACATCTCTATGCTGCCAGACCAAACTACATCCAACCTTTTGGCATTCGAATGAAACCTCACATAGAAAATGCCTTTGTGGATCTTTTGAAACAGCCTCATTTTTCAGTCATTCCTCCATGGAGACTCAAACCACCTAATATCAATTTTGACCTCACCAAATCCAAAAAGTCACTGACTCAACCATTGGATTATGTGTCCGGGTATCATGAAGTTCGAAACAAATTTCCTCTTCATTCTCCTGTTTTCACTGATGGTTCAAAGAATGGGAAACGTGTTGCAGCTGCATCTGTCTGCTGCGGTAAAAAACTGTTTGCCCGTCTACCTGACTTCAGCTCTATTTTCACAGCTGAAGCAGTTGCCATTATTATTGCTTTGAAAGCCATTCAGCAGGCAGAGGAAAAGAACTTTATTATTTTTACCGACTCAAAGTCCTGTCTTCAGGCTTTGCAGTATTTGAAAACTGAACATACAGTCATTATGAAAATTCTTCTCTGGCTACAAAAGTTGACCAACTCAGGATTTGATGTTCAGTTCTGTTGGATACCGGGTCATGTAGGCATTCATGGTAGTGAGTTAGCTGACCAAACGGCCAAGAAGGGATTGGACAAAGCAGTCCTTCCTTTTCCAATTCCTCACATAGATTTTAAACCGAGAATCGTTCAATACATCAATGAGAGATGGCAAAATGAATGGGACCAGTTCCCCAATAACAAACTGCATTCTGTTTTCCCAACTATCAAAGATGTTAAACCTAATGTTCTTAAAGCTAGAAAAGACCAAACTGTTTTTACAAGAATTAGAATTGGTCATTCTAGACTTACACATGTTTTCCTTTTAAAGGGTGAGCCCCCACCAGAATGTATTGTCTGTAACGAACCTTTAACCATCAAGCATCTCCTTTTGGAATGCCCAGATTTTGAACAGATACGTAGACAGTTCTATCAGGTAGCTGGTCTACCTGAACTTTTTAAAACTGTACAGTCTGATCGTATCATTCAATTTTTGAAAACAGCTGGTCTGTAGGGACTGATATGATTAGTATATTAATATATTTTTTATCCTTAGGATAAGATCTTCGCCATGAATATGACCTTAGTTGTCGAAATGGCGTAAAGCATCCATTACTCACTCACTCACTCAAGAAGCACTTGGAGAAGTCCAGAAAGAAGCCGAACCTGAGGAAGTCGTCCTCGTGGTCGGCCTCGAGGAGGTACTGACCGTTCCACATCTGGTGGGGCTCCTCTGGATGGTACATGTGGATGTACTAATGATCCCGATTTACCAAGAATAAGACGACCCCGAGGTCGTCTGGCAGTACGTGGATGTCCTTTAGCTGTTGGAAGAGGAAGGTGCTCTTGTACTCCTAGATCTACCCCTGTTACTTCAGTTCCTGGACTATCCCCGTGGGGGTCCGGGTAAGAATAGGCCCTCAGTAGCCCCTGCTGATCGTATGAGGCGACGATAGGGGGGACCCTGCACTGACCAAGTGGTTTTTGGGTTCAATTCCCAGTCAGTGGTTGGTTCACTAAGGGATGAGGTACAGCAAAAATGATCGCTGGGTTTTGATCCCCTGCTGTTTGCCCGCCCTGTCACCTTCATCTCATAGATTCGATCATCAAAGACAAAATTCGTCCCAACTGGTTTTCGCCGTGAAAATGACCCTGGCTGTACACTCACTCACTCACTCACTCAGTTCCTGGACTATCTAGAGATGAGATGGATTCCTCTTCATCTTCAACTATAATATACATGGACACAGACATTAGTATTACAACATCAAACAGAAATGTGAACTCCAGAACTTGTACGAAAACCATAGATGATGGTAAAGCTTATTCTCTTTTATCTACTAATGAACCATGTGATCAGAAGGTGAATGGTAACTGAAATGAAAGTGAATCTTCTTCCAAACAAGGTCAATGTAGTTCAAAAAGTTTGAAAGTAGGATTAACTAGATATGATTCAGCTTGTAAAGCAAGTTATACAGTTTCATATTAGAAACAATAAAGAGGATGATCTTAAGTATTTGGATACTAATATCTTAGATTTAGATTCGAGTAACCACAATGATGAGTGTGATCCTGTTCATATATAGAGGTACACGTAAAATTACAGGACAATTTGTTAAATCAGTTATTGACGATATAGATAGATACAAATTAGATGAAACAATTTTACCTTCCTCATCCAGATGGGTTGGTAGATCAAAACACCCGTACTGCATCTTTAAATCCGGATCTCATAGAGTACAGAGGGCTTGGTACGCGAGCTGGATCTAGTCAGGATGTTGTTGGTGAGGTTTCTGGTGAGGTGGGGGGTCTTCCCAAGGCAGCGGATGGTGCACGTTTTCCACATTTTAGAGGTGATGTTGCTGGGGGTGGTGAAGCAGGTGCATCAGGTGATGGGGGGGGGGGGGGTGATCCCAAAGCTGCTACAGATACACGTTTAGCTCGTGTAAGAGGTGCCACTGATTTTGTAGAGCCTACGCCTGAAATGATATCAGATTATGCTGAAAAGTTTGAATTTTTGGCGTATTTTAATTTAAAACCTGTCAAACAAACTAAAGAGAAAGTTGTAAATGTTGTAGGGTATTCAATTGAAACAAGGCAAAGGAAACACGGGAAGAATTTGAACTCATACATTCGACAGGCTCGGGCTTGTCTGAAACCACTTCCTCTAAAACGTGTCAAGGAGTGTAAGTCTTACTCCACGATTATCCCTGAAAAATCATAGTATCATTATACCACCCATAGCAGTGGGCGTGTTAGGTAATACTTTTGCGCCCACCTCAAAGTTTCCCTTGCCCTTCTGGCGTGTATATAAGTGTAAGTCAGGGGGTGTTAACTATATTGTGTCACAATAGTCCCATCCGCTCATAGTTCTCTTCACACGCCCAACCTTCTCGGCGTCTTAACGTACCCACACTCCATTCAGGCACCAATATAATTGCCAGCAGTGGCGTATCCAGTTCCCCCCCGCCCCCCCCCCCCCCTCAGGGCGGGAGTGGGGGGGGGGGGGTCCCCATGTTCGGTTGAGCGTGAAGCTGTGATTTAAGGTAAATTCTAACCTATAGCTAGTGTTACTGTATAAAAACAAAAATAAAAGGACATTTGACACAAAGTGTAGTTAAAATCTAGTGTACTATTTTATTGCTGAATCGATTCTATTAATCTTTATCCTCGGCGCACCACTCGCACAACACCTCGGAGCACATGATGCTGGCAGGCTCGCCCCCCTCACAGTCGGCGTGGTAGCACCGGCCACAGTAGTTGCAGACCAAGTACATTCTGAAATATTACGGAGGCATGTTTAAATACACATTTTTTTAAATTGTGTGCACGAACTAATCGGACCATCATCAATCACAATTTTTAGTAACCGTACGAAATTCGGCGTTCACTCCAACGTCAACATCAAGATTCTATGCCCTCGTTATTTTTTGCCTAGTAGCATCATCGAAAATCATTGTCGCTATATAATATTATTTATTATGAAAAAAAAACCCGGCGTACCTGTAGTTGCCATCCAAGAATATGGCCTGCGGTTGTGTGGCGTGTTGGTCTTCGGCAAACGTTTCCATCGCCTTCCACCTTTGGTCCGTTAAGTACTCCTCCTGCTCCTGAAAAAAATTGTGTGGTTATAGTTAAATGTGCAAAAGTCAATTTTGCACTTACTACATACCAGCGTGTCCCTCGTAATATTGGCAAATTTCAGAACAATTGTACTCGTGAAATCGCCCCACTCATCATTTTGTTTTGTTTATACATATTTCCCTTCATACGCTTACATGTTTTATTTCCCACTTAGCTTCATCGTGTAAATACAAATGTACCAACCTGGGTCGGATCCTCCGAACAGTAGACGCACGTCCACTCTGATGGGCCGTCCGGGAGCTGTTGTTGGTCGTGCGTCCTGGAAAAAATTTCAAAAATCATCACACCGTCCATCATTTCAACATAGGTGGTCGAAACTACCAAATCATCGGCATCTCAATTTTTCTCATCCAATCTCTATTTCATGTTATTGTGCCAGTCTGACAAATTTGCAATTTTTAAAATGTCCAAAAAAGAGCCTGTTGTTTCAGCATGTTACATGAATTCGAGCGACCACAACTATGTCCGACCGCGAGTCCGTCGTCGGGTTTTAGACAGTGTGCATTATTTGGCATGACGATACTCATCCTACCAGATAGTAAGTTAATAATTTTCTTTCCATGCTTCTCTTCCATCCCTGTCCATCAATTGCAACAGTGTTGAACAATTTAAACCTACTTAGGGGTGAACAGGGGCGCGCACTCGGTCCATTCGGGTTCCGTCCAGATCGTTTCCTCCTCTTCAATATTTTTCTCCTCACGCGGTGTCCATGCCTGGGATTCCTCTTCCTCCTCCGACCGCACATGGTTGCTTGAATGAGCCAAAAAAAACAACCTTTAAGTGTCTGGAATTGGTTATCTACGTGTATGGGGAGAAAACGAAAAAAAATGGAAAATATCTACCAAACGTAACAGCTATTATCCACACAATTATACATTTGTTAACAAACACTCTATAATTATATGGAAGTGTAACCCCCAAGTCATTCTCCCGCAAAGCCTGAAAAAACACTACTTCTCTATATAGGCATGTTATCTTATCAAATTATAGGCAAGTTATCTGATTCACCTACCGGGTTTTCTGCGCGGTCGCCATTGTTCACAATGTGGTGCTTGTGTTTAATATCAGCAAACTTCTGCGTACGTACGGCTTTTATGGTCGTGAGGCTGGCGCGGGACTGTGTGTGTGCACGTGGTGGGCACCTCCTTATAAAGCTGGTGCCCCCCCCCCCCCCCCCCCCCCGGGGGGCAGGGTAATGAGGGGCCATCTAGGTCAGCCGAGCAGCCTGAGCGACCGGTGTCAGGTGTTACATAAGGTGTCGCTCGCGCAGCGCAGCCCTGGCAGCTGGATGTGCACGTCCTGACACCTGACTCAAGAAACCACCCGTAAATGCACACGGCCCCACACCCCCAGCCTGTGAAATAACTTCAGAAAACGTACCTCAAAGTCGCACATCCTGGCACCGTAACCTTGCGAAGTAATTTCCTACCTTTTATTTTAAATTTGAAAGTAGTCACATTATAAGGTTTAGGGCGTAATATAATTATTCCTAATAAAAAAATGTTGCTTTTGTTGGCAAAAGCGTCTAAATCACATAATCCTAACAATGCATATAAAACACCGGACATTGTCCGAAATTAAGCTGCTGCACCCTATAGGCCGGGCCTATAGGCCTTCACCCGGGGATCACACTCACACTCGTGAGTCTAGATCTGCACACTCACACTCGTGATTCTGCACACTCACTGCCAGGTGCGTTATTTTTAAGGTTTGCACATTTTTTTATACATGTGCACACTTCTCATGGAATTTTTTCATTCCCATATATCGGGGGGTGCATATCCAATATTTGTGGTGCACAATCTCATTAATGATGCATACGTTTTCAGCTTAATTTCGGACACTACGTGCACGAGTTCGTTATATATATCTATAGGTCCTCTAGATCTACAAGAAGTCGTGGCGCCGAAGGGGACATACGATCATATTTTCTTGTTCAACCACATATCCAAAATGTCCACTTATCCGCATAACAGGCAGGAAAGATGCCCATGAAGGTTGCTCGAACTTTTCCTTGTGCCACATTGTATAAGGACTTATGTATCTGGAATCGACGGTGCTGGGTCGGTACCACTTCACAGCTGCAAACACATGTTGCCTCTTCTGCCCGGTTGCATTACATTGTATGTAATGTTTCATGTAGTGGGTGGCGATGCACGGTCGCTCCCGGGGGTCAGTCTGTCCGTCGTCGTACCAATTTGCCATTAGTCTAGACAACTTTTTACCACTGCTGGAATTTGTGCTGGAATAAGTCATGGGGCCATATTTTGCGACTTTAGACTTCACGTAAACTGAAGGCAGAAATGACTTCTCTAGGATCTCCGGTTCTGTGGGGTACATCTTTTTGTATGTTTTTTTGAGCAGCTCAAGATCGTCCGAGTCGATCCACACATTTTCTCCTCTAAATGTCTCGAAGCCGTCGGGGAGACTCCATAGGCTCTCGCACTGCGCGAAATCTCGCTCATTGGGTACATCGAGTGTTTCCAGGACCGTTCTTGCTTTCTTCTCTCCTTCTCCCAGCTGGCAGTGTTTGCCAAATTTCCCCTCGTGTTTGGACGGCATTTCGGCGCGCGCCTGACTGACACGACTCATCCTGTGAAACCTCTCAAACAATTGTTTCTCTATCTGGCGATTGTTAGTCGGCACATCCCCCAAGTAACCATTATACCGCTCAAAACTGAACAGCCAAGTACTGGGAGCTGGACCATACTCCCGGAGACACTCCTTTAAATGGAGATGTAGATGCATGTTTGGGGTAATGAAATCAGAACCGAACTGGAGCTCTGTGCTCTTACAAAAGTGCAATAGTTTCCTGTGTGCCTGTTCTATCTCGTGGTGTGTAATACAAGGCTTGCACAGAAGTCGAGTGGCTTCTACGAAACGCTGCCAGCTATGAAGCATATTCTCCGGCAAAAGGCCCTGGAGGCAGTATCCAGACGAGACTGTAACCCAATTCTTCCACTCCTTTGCCGTCCACATCCCAGCGTTCGATTTGATGTTAGTTACCACGCAGTCATCCGGTAGTCCCTCTTTAAACTGATTCAGACGAGTATCAATAGTCAACACCTGATTAGCGCTTAGTACAACGTCATCTGTTGAATTCTTCTTCTTCTTTGACAACTCTTTGTCGGTCCACCTCTTCCACATTCGCTTGGCAGTCCCTGAATCCCAATAATAAAAGCACATATGTGAAATCGGTATTGAAACCCCAATGAACTAATAGTCCAAATTAAAGGCAAATGCAATTTCCATTTCAAACACATTATCAGTGCTAAACATTAATTAACGTTAGGTCAAGCTTCAACACTTACCCAACAGTACATTATGCATCACATCGATCGAGAGGAACCTGAAGAAATGAATGTCATATAATACAGTTACTGCTAATGGAAACATTTGTATTAATGTTTATTCAAATGTCAAATTAAAATTGTTAATATTTTGGTATAATTCTGTGTAAGATTGGCCTTTAAATTTGTTCGGCCTGGAGATTGAACTTACCTGATGGGATTGAAGTAGGGCAATTCCAGGAGGACACAGGAACGAGCTCCATACTGTTTCTCAAGTTTACTTTTCTCTCTCGGGGTGGATGCAGCTGTAATCTCACTCACTCTCTCCTTGTGTTGGTCCAGAGTACGAGGAGTCCAATTCGCCATGTTGAATCCTCCACGGTTTGAATTCTTGAATTCCTTCAGACATTTTGAACAACCCATGATAGCATTAGGTAGCAGGAAACCGCAGGTCTTCCTCCCTGCAGGCAGGTCGGCAGCAACGTTCAAAAGCGCCAACTTAACGGTCTTGCCATTTGGGCAAACGTTGGTTATAAGCCTTTTTCCCTGATGCCAGAATTCCTTGAGTTCGTTGACTAGGGGCCTCAGAAAACTGGTAAGGTCGGCAGGTTCTTTACTTAAGTTTGGAATGATACCGTATAGTATGACGTTCTCAAGTCTGTACCGCTCATTTCTGGGTAGGTTAAGTATTGTTAGGTAAATGCCCCCTACTGACATCGAAGCTTTCCGAGAGAATGGTTGAAACCAATCGATATTCATCTGAAGAGCCAAGTTGTCTTCATTATCAAGAAAGCCGTCGTTGTTCGCGTTAAATTCTTTCCATACCGAACCGTCGTAAATGTCAGCAAACACTCCTTTGGGTATCCTCCTGCCCTTCCACTCTCTACATTTCAGCTCAAAACCTGGACGTTTCATCATAACCTGCAAACTCTTCTCGAGCGACTGGTAACAGAATGTCCTGACTGGAAGGAAGGCAATTTCCCCCACAATCTTGGTCTCATAAAACAATTTCCTGTTGCAGCGTTTTAAATCATCACCGATGGTAGTACACCTAATGGGTTGCTGATTACCATTATGATCCGTGTAAAAGCCTCGAGCTCGCACACGCTCAGTGGTGGACAACACAGAATGCGACAACGTATAACAGGCCGGGCAGCATACACTGATAGAGTAATTAGTCATCGTTAGGTCTGTACCCAACCATTTGTACATCATCCGCATCGTTTTGGGGAATACTGCCTCCGCTGCTTGTGAAACCCGGTCATTACCTGCTACCGTCAATAATTCACAAATGAAGCACATAACTTTAGCCATTTGCGTATCACTGGTGAAGGTGTGGATCTGCCACTGCAAAAGAAAGAACAGAACCCATGAAAATAGGCTTTGGATATTCTTATTAGGGGTACCACTAACAAGCCTTGCCAATGGGCTAGGACGACCCGTCCCGTCACCGAAAACCACTTTTAAGTGACGGATGGCCCTGTTGCGAATGTTGACTGCCTCTGGATCAAGCTTATCATTTTCTTCCGTTTCTTGGGAATCTTCCATGGTACCGTAATAGTCTTCCATATCATCACGTGACTCCTCATCGGCTTCCATGGGTACCGCCTCTTCAACAGGCTGATTGCGACCCACAGGCTGACTGTCTGCTTCTCCCGGATTGCCGACTTCAGCCTGCCGCTGATTAGCAGCTGCAGCTTCTTCCCGAATACCAGCTCCAACCTGGATACCACCTTCAGCCCGAATTCCCGCCTCAACCTGCATACCACCTTCAGCCTCAATACCCGCTTCAGCCTGGTTACCTGCCTCAGCCTCAACACCCGCTTCAGCCTTGTTACCTGCCTCAGCCTGAAAACCTGCTTCAGCCTGGTTACCTGCCTCAGCCTGAAAACCTGCTTCCGCCTGGTTACCTGCCTCAGCCTGAAAACCTGCTTCAGCCTGGTTAACTGCCTCAGCCTGAAAACCTGCTTCAGCCTGGTTACCTGCCTGAGCCTGAATATCTGCTTCCGCCTGGTTACCTGCCTCAGCCTGAAAACCTGCTTCAGCCTGGTTAACTGCCTCAGCCTGAAAACCTGCTTCAGCCTGGTTACCTGCCTGAGCCTGAATATCTGCAGCTTCGGCCTCAAGACCCACTTCTGCCTGATTGCCAGCGCGTTGAGGTAAACCAAATGGGATTGGTTCTGCAAGACACATGTATAATAATAAATCAAATGTACAGTCGGGTTTCAGAGTACAGACTTTCCCACCCAATGTTGTTTCTCTGACTCAAAAGCTATGATAGAAAGATGCATGGAGGGATACATATATATAACGTCCATTGTTCAAGTCATTCATTATTTGAACAATTGTTTAATTGTCAAGAAAAGATTTAGGCTGGCGATAATTTTCCAAACACTAACTGATCATTAAGAGTATAGTAGGTATTTGAAAATAATATCTATGCGCGCAAGCTAGCTATGAAGGTTTTGAAGGATATCGATTTCAGGTGAAAGTGACTTTATCCTAGTTATACTATTTATCTGGTACTCACCATGCTCCTTAAGATGCTTCCTGTTATATGTACTTTTTGAAACTGCACGTTTACATGTGTCGCACCATCGGTTTCGGCTAGTGTCCATATTTCTTCTGGTTTCTGCCTGGTCACTGGTCAGACCCTTGAAACACCACGATCGCGAGGCCATGGCGAACTTGAGTTAGACAGCAGCACTTCAGGGCTATGAACCTTCCCCATTTGCGACCGCGACACAAGTATTTATATATGGTACAGACCGACGCCTATGGTCCCACCAGCTGAAAGCCGCGAATTGCCGCGACATGCCACAGCCCCGACCCAGGGGTAGTTGCACTCGAGCTCCTAACCTCAGACACCCGTGTGAAATTAAAGCCGAGAACAGCCTGCCACAGTATTACCAGGAGATTAATGTCGCCTCCAGCCTGGCCGTCACGGTAGCGCGTTGTCGTGATTTGTCGGGCGCGTGAAGTTTCTCCAGCTTTCGAAACGCATCGTCCGCCGTCTGGACTGGTGAGGGCATGACACCTGCCATTAAAACCTAGGGTCTATCCATTAAAGGGCGGTGAAGTTTCCTCAGCTTCCGAAACGCATCGGCTGCCGTCAGGTCGACTGGTCATAGGATTTCATCTGCCTTGAAAACTGAGCTCGAAGTTTAGCTCGAAGGTCAAACCTTAAGCTTTCTGCTACTACTTAGGGTCAGCTTATTTCGTTATATAGTGCGTTTGGTGTACGGCTACGTGAATATCATGAGTGTCAAAATCCTGAGTGCCACCCTTGGTGAGAATCTTCTTAATTACTTTTGTTGTACAAGATACGAGTCGATGGCCGACTTTCCAAATTATTCAAAATAGGTAAAACATATGTATTCATTCTGGGGGTCGCCCTTCCTAATTAAATAATATGGCCAGTTTTCTGAATTCTAGGGTGTGGCCATATGGCAGTTATAGTTTATTCTGTCTGTTTGAATAGCCTGGCCATGGTAATTTGGAACGAAGGTGTTTGTTTAAAGTTGAGATGACAACCTTCATGTTCTCTTCTTTCTTTTTTTTTCAATATATAGCTGCCGCGTACTTGGTTCTTGTATCATGCGTGGAATTTGTTCGAGCTGCCAGTGGCGGACACTGGCCTAGGGTCGTTCACAATAAGCCTGGAGTAACCCGTACCCGGTTGGTCAACCTCACTGCTCCATTTACCGGTCACCCTCCACCAAAACACGATGCGATGACCGGCCTCACCTTTCATGACACCCTGCAAGCCTTGTTGGACCAGGACCATACCGTAACTGACACTGGATCTGAAGCCAACCCAGGAGACGGAAACATTAAAGAATTCCCAACTGTGGTACTTCTCTCTTCGTACACTCTTCTTCTTATCCTCGCCGTAGCCATAATTATTAGCATATTCTTTGTTTGCTCCGGAATTAATCGCATCTTCGCAGATGCTCGTTTTCGTGTATACTTGCTTGTCTCGGGCAATCACAGTGTATGGCTTAAAATAGGCACGTTCCCTGGACATTTTGGAGATTATATCTTTCAAACAGACGATCCTATCACACTGACTAAAGCCGAAAATATATGCCTAGGCGCACGATACACATTGAACTGTGTCATCCAAATGACCGACTGCTATACCGGCACATCGACACGACTGCCCACACATTTAAAGGTTAATAAACTGAAGGACATCATGTTGACAAGATTGATGACTAAGGACATTATACGCTACCAGTTGGTTACCATGGGTATAGGCATAGGAGAGCCTGTTCTTTTGGGGAAATACCGGCCCGGTGAGCTTGCAATTAGTACTAATACTTCAGTGGACTTAAGCCGTGTTGACCTTGATTAAGTCTTGTGTGAAAAATGTTGTATTTTTGTGTGTTTACTACCAATATGCTTGCCGAACGTGCGTCAATCGATACAAGTGTTATGGTTATAAATTGAATTTGTAGCTAAATAAAATTTCGGTTTTGGAAAGAGCAGTATGACGCTGACAAGAGCGCTTTTACTCTGGCTCGGGCTAGGGTCGACCCCTTAGGTAATCTGCGAGACAGGCCCCTAATTTAGGGGCCTGAGGCTAAACTAGGTCTGCAACCAAAACTAGTAGTGGAATTAAATGTGGTTAACGCCACAATCTGGCGATGGGGCTCCAACCGAAATTATGGCTATAGCTAATTAAGCTATTGTCCCTTAATAAATCTCGACACCTAAATTGACTTGTTTGTTTTTTAAATTATTAATTTTGCAATGTCACAGAAGCTCCAAGTTACCTATACATAACTCCCGGAGAACTCCCACTTTAAAGGGTTACACTATATGCAAGAGGTTTTTTTATTCTCTCACAGAAAGAATATAGGTCACCGTGCCATACAAATCCTAGAAAGTATTTCGGGTTCATCAGGAGACTACATGGTCACTTGTAAATTTTGATAGGTCCTACTGGCAGCGATGTATTTGATCATAATAAAATTTCTGAAAAATTACTTTTGCACCTTACTGCATGGAATCGAACTAAAAAGGATCCACTTGAAAAGAAGTAACAGTTCTTAATTAAAACCGGCTTCATGCAACATTATTTTTTCATGACTGCGAAATAAGTACCATAACACTCATCAAAAAAGTGTTGTATTGTAATCGATTTCAAGTTCGTGGGTCTATCTTCAAGAAATAGCACATTCGGGTTTTCAACAAAATGACAGGTCATTATAGTTAAATGCGTTTCGTATCGTAAATAAAAAGTATTCATGAATTTAAGATTCACTTATGAGAAGGACCTGTATAACGCGTACGGTTTTAGACTAATATAAGGCGAGTCTTACCAACATATCTATAGAAATACTTCCCTGCTTATCGAGCATGCCACAATCAAAACAAGAAGCGCAAAGTTCTTTGATAAAAGTTTATAAAACGACTATACAATTGAAGAAAGTACAAAGACCTAACATACAGCGTGACACAGACCATACAATTAAACGTAGTGTAATTATAAAGAAAACATAAAGATGATAAACATAAACATCACATAAAATAGAGCTTTAAACAGACCCTTTAGAAATAAGTTAAATTGGCTGTGCATCGGCGATACCCGACCGATACCCGGGCTGCACCGCCCAGTCTGGGGTGTTGGGAGGAGGCTGTTGGCGTTTTGGGTTATCGTCGGGGACATTGTTCCGCTTCTTTTCCATTCTAACGCCCCGCTGACGGCCGCTAATTTCGTCATACTCAACTTCGTCCAGGTGGGCTTTGTAGGCCCTCAGCTCATCGCTCTCCCACACGAGCGGTTTGACGCGGCGGTGATATCGCTCTTTCGTCTTCCCGTCTTTGTCGACCTTGGCCGGATAATAAAGTCCGCGCTCCTCGTCGCTCGTGTAGTCGGGGGTGAGGAGGCGCCTCACGGAATTCTTTCGAGCTTCGTCCCACGTTTTGACGAAATTTTCCAACCCCACTATCCGTCTTCTGAGCTTCTGCAAAGTTAAAAAGACACTTTTTTATTTTAATACAGTTACGACATACTTGGTCAAGAACATCCAATAAACACAAACAAGTTTTTCAATATTTCAGTTGCCTTAATTTAAAAGCTGGTCACTGCAGTTAATTTCAAAAGCGTTGCTTTATCCTTGGTCTCTATAACATACAGGCACTTTTTATTAATTGTGTCATATCCATTCTAATTGTATGTCAAGATTATTGTCCAAGGAAGCAAGTAAGGTTACAGTGCTCTATAAAAATTCATAATGTAAAAAAATTATAATTGTTTCCCAAGTTTCAGTGTTACAACCATAAGATCATTTCACAGCCGGGCCCCCTGTTTTAAGCCAAATTGCCGATTCACAGCTACAGCCCCCGGTATAGTTCCGACCGCAGTTTGTACGTATACCCCTTTTTGAACTGAGTGGGTCCCCGGGAAGTCACACCCCCTACACCATAGACCCCCAGTCTGTCTACTCAGATATCAAAGTAGGACATTATCGTTCTTCAAAATAGAAAACAACCCCTTTCCACTGACATTTATACCAAAAAATCGACCCCTTATTCTTCAAAACGCAGACATTTAGTGGCCAAGAAATACCCTTTTTCGTGAAATTTCATATTTCCCAGGAAAAAAAAGACCCTTATTTTCATATCATGGATATTTGGGATGAAAAAGTAACCTTTTTTCTAGAAACAAGGACATGTGAATGTTGTCAAACTAGACCCTTTCTTCGCGTTTTTTAGAACAATGATGCGTATCCTTCCACCCAAGGAGTGGACAGACTGGGCATAGACCATAGACATTACTCTTTCTCCTCGGCTTTGCACTTGAAAGGTGTAAAATTTCGGCCTGCCCGAATCGAACTACGTCAAACAATGTTGAGAACAATAGTCCGCAAAAGCCATGACGTCGGGCGGGCCCCTAACGGTCACTGCACGCTGCTCCCGTGCCTAAACATGGGCAGGGCTGGGCCGGGGGTCCCCTCTATGAACTTTAGTAGGACCCAGCTGTCAGATTTGCTATTTCCACTAATAATGCTCGCAAACTTATGAAAACATGTATTTTCATAGGGGAATTATCAATGTGCATTATGATATACTTGAAAAGAAAAAGAGTTAATAAATAGCAAAGTTATAGGCAATGTTATTGTCTGTGTGTACGGGTGACCGTGGTCCAGCCGGGTGTTATCTGTGCCCCCTCCAGGGCGGGCCGGGCCGGTGACCGGGGGTGTAGGGTTACCGGGGCCGGTCGTAAAAGGTTTAGGCCCAACACAGGGCCCAACACGTGTTGCGGGAGGGGTCCGTGACGTCAGACTTTTGTGGTCTATAGAGGAAGTCTGTAACAAAAATTTATTTACCTCGTTCACGTGGTGACGGATGATAGCCGCTTCATTGTCAGCCTTAATTCGGTTCTTCCGGATTCTGTTGGCCCTATTTTGGAGGGTCTTGAAGTAGGTGTTGGCAGAAGCTAGAAAAAGAGGAAGGACATGAAGTGTGCTTAAAACTGGAGCCATTAAGTAGACAAAGGCACTATAAAGGCAATAAATCAAGGGAATACATGTTAAAAATGCAAAGTGAGGGTCAACATATTATTCACGAATTAAAACCATCATTACACTGGTATTATATTTCTTTGTCCAGATAATAGAACTTACGTTTTTTTCAGATGACTGGGAGGATAACTTAAATTATAAAAGTAACAATTTCCAATGTAAGTGGAGCCTATTTAGACACTAAAAACAGATTTCCAGCATTTCAAGCATGTTAAAATTTGTGTTAATTGAAGGACCAATACTTTGGAATCATGGACATTAGATGCATGAAATGTACAGCTGCAGGTTAGTTAACAAAGAAACTTGCTACCTATGGGACTTACCTAACACCTCTTCTCTGGGGGTATCTGGCCCGAGGCACACGTTGTCAACAACGGCCTTGATGATCGGCGCGTTATCCGGGTGTTTGATCCCCGCCCTGAATGTTGGAATATATTTATATTGTTCAATTCATCGGCATCACGTCAAGTGCTCTATGACTCTATTAACATGAAAAAAAAACAGCAAAACTTATTCAGCTGCAGCTTCTGGTGTTCAGGAACACATTACCCATTGCTTACTTAAAAACAATATTATTTTCTGTACTATTCATGTTGTTATGACGTAATCAACTTACCCAGGGTTCAGGTTGAATCCCCAACCAGGCTCACCTCTCTTGGCCTTGTAGGCCGAACGAACGAGTTCCTACAAACAATATAATAAGCCAATAATTAATAGTGGACTTCTAACTATATGTCAGTGTACGAAATCATTACGGATTTTCGTTGTTTTCCGGGATGTTCCCTGGCGGCGCGGCAAAGGAGAAGAACATCAGGGCTATACTAGGAATGAGATCATTTCTAAACAAACCGAGAACTATATCAAACGGTAACGTTTTCAAGGTGAGATTATTAGTTAATTATAAGCTGTAAAAACAAACTTTAGAACTTACACATATTTCATTGCGTGGTTTGGGTGGTTTGGCAGCTGCAGCTGGCTTCGCTTGGTTCACGAGCACCTCCACCTGGGCCTTTGCCGCAGCCGCTTCAGCCTCCGCCCTTCGGCACTTCTTCTCCAGCTCCTCCATCCTGGCCAGCAAATGGGCCATGGACGGTTCAGCTGTAGACGTGGAGGGGCCGGACGAGGACGAGTATTCGGGCGTGAACGACCTTTGGGACGTCGTCGACGAGAACGACCCTTGCGATGTCAAGGGCCCGGGCGTGAACGACCTTTGGGACGTCGTCGACGAGAACGACCCTTGCGATGTCAAGGGTCCGGGCGTGGACGACGTTCTGGACGTGGAGCTGGGGAACCATGGATGGGATTGCGACGTGGAGGGCGTCATCCCCCAGGGCGTGGATCCGGAGGGCGTGGAGGGCGTGGAGGGCGTGGAGGGCGTGGAGGGCGTGGACGACGATGCGGATGCAGGACCGCCTTGGGAAGCACCAAGGCTAAGGTCCACGTCGTTGAGGGTGGATCCCTCTTCCGCGTACAGGGAGTCGTGAAGAGACTGATCCGCAGAGAGATCCGGAAACCCATTCTTAGACCCATACTGACGCGCATCCCCAGACATATCCAACAGCAGAGTACCTACGCCTGCTGATGAATCATGATCGGTTATTTTCTCGCCACCCGGTTTGGGGCTGCTGGTCAAGATCCTGCATGAGCTGGTAGACGGGTTTGACAGAACAGCGTCACTATAATCAGTTGACCCGTTCATGGTGGCAGCAAGTTTTCAAGTGATCTATATAGCCATATGCCACGCCGTATTTATACATGCCGGGCAGGCCCCCCTGTGGATACATGATCTGGTGAAAGCGATCTTTTATCGATGAGGCAAGACTTTGAACATAAGTTACGTGGTAGACGTGACGGGGTGTGGACGGGGTAAGAGAGACTTTTACCATAAGTTACGTGCTAGCCGTGACGGGGAGTACATGGGGTATCAGCGACACCCTCACCGCCGCCCCTTGTGAGGCCTGTTACGTGTCAAGAAGTGTTAAGACTACCCCGCGGGCCGCGTGCCGCGGTACTCCTGTGAGGGAGCTGACACAGAAGCTAGTTGACATGCGCCGCCTCAGATGGCCAACAGGTGGACGCGGTCATCACAGACGCGTGTCCCGGTGTCAAACGCGACAGAAGTCATTTCAGATGAACCCCCTGTCGATCGGCTCTCTGAAGAAAATAGCGGCCTATTAGACGTGCTTCGCACTACCCAGTGTAAAAACTTGTGAAGCCCCCGGCTAGAAGAAGTCGTTTTAGTTGTACCTTA
Source organism: Lepidonotus clava (assembly GCA_936440205.1). Taxonomy (NCBI): domain Eukaryota; kingdom Metazoa; phylum Annelida; class Polychaeta; order Phyllodocida; family Polynoidae; genus Lepidonotus; species Lepidonotus clava. Next base: position 33,205,916 of record OW387144.1, on the reverse strand, counting down.
CCTAGCGTTTAAGTTGTCGACCGAGGGTTAACTTTTCGCTAAAGACTAGACGAAGCCCTTACAGTACCTGGGGGGGTTGTGATGTCATGTGGGGTGGGGGGTATAAGTATGTGCCTGTACTATACACTGGTTCAGAACAGCCACTTGATGGCCATGGACATCGAGCGACTGTTAAACGCAAGTCTGCGTCTGCGTCTTGTTCGGGAGGAAAGGCCAGTGGTGAGACCTAGTCACCTCCAACCCGCGGACCAATCCGACCATCAGTGGCTGCTTCTCTTGTTAGTGATATACCTGGGGTGGAAATTTATCGGTATCTTCTGGAAATTGGCAGCAGGCTGTCGCTCGTTGGCTCAGGGTCAACGTCGGAGGGCTACAGTGCAGTGCTGTCTGAGAATCTACTGCCGATGGGAAACGCTCCTATTTCCACTGGCTCCCATTCCCGCCGAAATGGAAGCCGTAGGAAGTGCTGCCTGCCCACGAATGATCATCCAAAGACCGAGCATCCTGTCCAAGGCCCTGACCGTCGCCTGGTCGGGCCCACTCACGGTCCATCTGAATGGCAGTGACGAACCCTTGACGTTGGAACTCCCGCAAGAAGTCAAGATTCCTCGTACGGAGCGCGTGCGCCTGAACAAATTTTTCAGGCACAGACTTTGTAGAGCGAGCGTTTGCCTGATAAACAACAGGAACAACATGGCCCAAGAACTACTCCCAGCCGAAAAACTGGGCTGCATGCCTGACGTAGACTCTTGGGTGTGATGAACAGTTATATAAAAGTGTACGATATGTTTGAAGTAGATATGGGAAAATTTTAATTGTGAAATGCATATGTTCACGAAGCTTTCGAGTTACATATGTACATTAGTGTATGGTCAGTAAATACAATTATGGGAAAATAGGCGAAACGTTGACACGTGGACATCATAAAACCTTTTCCGCATGCATAACAATAAAACATTTTGATATCATGAACGTGTGTAGTCTTATGTGGCTGTGACTAATTATAAATGGGAATTCATGAGGATAATGTGAATGAATTGCAGCTGTACATGTGTGACGAAATTATGAGGGCGAGTATATATTCTAAACAACAAAAATCGAACATGAATGAGAACTGATAACTTTTGAGCTGCAATAAAAGGAAGAGTTATTAGCTAATGTATATATAACCAACTCAATTTAAAGTCAAGCGTCTGCATGCGCTTTGAATCCTACGTTGTCTGAAATACAGAATTGAGATGAAAACAAAAAGTGCTGGTACCATTATAAAAGTAAGTCCAATGTTCAACAGGTAAACAGTACCGTGCACACTGGGGGGGAGGAATGGTACGTGGGGAAGATGCAAGTCACCACGAAGTTTCTTGTATTCGACCTCATTCAGTCGAATCTCTTTCATGTATGTACGGAGGGAAAGGAAATTGTCTTTTGCTCGCTTAAAAATATCCTCTTGGCGGACTCGCATTTGCGGGCTAAGAGGTAAAATTGGGAATGGTTTATCGTACGAAAAATCCGGGTTCACAAGTCGGCTAAGTGACAGGTTGAGGTGTTGAAGACTAGCAAGGTTGACGGGAAAAACTGTTCTTAAGGGGCCTGCTGTAGAAGGCAAACAGTTAACACTTGAGACTGGAATTTCCCATTCTTTGGCGGACACAGAACAACCACATTCAAAGGCACGAACGCACGATTCACATCCAGGATGGGTTGTTGTTCGGTTGGGGCAGCGCACAACGACCTCGTCTATGTGAGAGAACAAATAGGTCCCTGTTGCAATGACTTGGATGTTCGACCTTCTGAAATTAGACTGAATGAGTATTTTGAAATCACAATAAAGTTTGACAGACTCATGATCACGTAGATAGATAGAAATGAGGCACGACGAGGGAGAAACCCTGCGAAGTGGTAGGTCATAATGACAAAACGGAGAATGGCAATTATCCAGATCTGGGTTGGAGGATACTGTGTATTGGGTTGCGGACACCAATAAATAAGCCGGTGTGTTGGAGAGGCGAGTATAATGCCCATGGAAGGCTAGAGGGAAGGTGTTCACTTTTAGAACCTTGAATATTTTGTCGAAGGAAATAACGGGAATCTTCAAAATAGTTTTCAGAACATTTCGCTGTAAAACCGGGGGGACTAAAACAGTTACACTTCTATACATGTCGCGAGTGTTTGGAATATAAATATTTGAACGATTTGACTTGGAAAGGAAAAGGTACCGAATCTTCCTCATATCAGTCTCCGATATCAAAGAGTTACTCAGCCTGTTCTCCGTTAGGTCGCGAATAGCCTGTAGCAAGACATCAAGGGAATAGTCCAGTTTAAAATCCAGTAGACGCAATTCTTGCAAATCTTGCATCAACCTGACCATCAATTCCCGGTTACTAATGTAAGCCTGGAGTCCTCTGGACAAATTGTATATGGAATGAGTGTTCTCTATGATGGCCTGGAGTTGGATTTCCAAAGTGGAGTCAACTACCTTTAGGACTGCATTTATTTTGCCATCGAGGAAGCCAATTTCATCGGCATTTACCTGGTCAGCACGAGTCTGTTGCTTCAAGTCATCGAGTGTGGCCGTTCCAAATAAAGTCTCGGAGAACTTGCCGATTTCTGGAATCAGAGCCCGCTGCTTCCTGGATTTGGCTGATGGAGGTGTTGGCTGGGCCGTCGATTCCAAAATTGATTGCACTTCCCGGAGTCCGTTGGTGACCTTCGCTGCTATAGTCTTCCCAATAGATGTTATGTTATTCAACATAAGTTGGATTTTTCGACACTGTTCCATTGAACCGGCTGCCAGGGTAGCGCCGTGTCTACAATTTAGTGCGGCTGCCTGTTTGGGAGAAGGAGGAAGTGGTAAAATGATATCGACTTGGGTAGTGAAGTACTCATTACCTATGTGGATGGACGGTTTACTCTCGAATACTACACCATAGTTGGTACGAAAACGGTTTACCGTACTGGTGCATAGGCATGGCTTAGCTGAGACAGTGCCCAGGATAAAGAGTCCACGAAGGAGGAGTATGAATACTGTTGGAGCCATGTCTGATGCAGGCTAGAGACCGCTCTAGTCTTTTATTACTTTTTCCCAGTCACAGGAAGGAGTAGACAGACAGTCGCCACATGCACCTGGGATCTAAAGGTTTTGACCTCCGTGCAGAAACCTTAAGCTTACGTTAATGCCAAAAGAAAAGCCGTGCGAAGAGTATAAGCTTACGCGTATGCTTGCTTGTAAGCTTTCGTTGGTTAGGGTGTCGGCTTGTTCTAATTGAATTGGAAGGCAGACTTCAAAATGAATTGTTGGCATGGGGTTCCTTAACTTGTGGATGAGAAGTGAGAAAGCCTGTAAATGCCATTACTGCCTGATATTTATAGGTTTTATTTGCAGGTGGTTTATATGGAGTTCAGGCCGATTTAAGTCTGGACTGGCTGAAATTAGTCTCAAACCTTAAGGTCGGCTTTATATCTAACCAGCTTAGACCCAGTTTAAGGTGAATTATTTAGGGTAGTTATATAGGCCGGGAGGTACCTTTTATCCATACAGAAAATGTTTAATTAATTTTTAATGAATCTCATCTCTCACGGATGACTTCAAAAGAAGTTAATTTCAAACACTTTTAATACTCCATCTATGGATGGTAAGGGTAAATGGTTTTCCGGGTGGGAGGGGCGATGGATGGTAGGGTGAAATAGGCCTGTCAAAGATTTAGCTACATGTGCTTTGCAGGCGAACGTAGGTTGGGTATGGAAGTGCCCGACCCAGCAGGTTCCCTGCATGGGGCAACTCTGGCCCGTGTTAACTCGATAACTAACCCCTGATTAATGGCGGGGAGTCCGTCAGATGACACCCAGCATGATACCTGTGTCGCTCTTGAGTGGGTTTGGTGTGAGTTATGTGATTACCAAGACTGTGCCCCTGCCCTTGTCAGATGTCAGAGGGGGGTACAGATTAGATGGGGTGCTTCCGGGTACTTATGGGTGTTAATGGATTAAGGCCGGCCATGATGGACGCTTCCAAACTTTGCCGCCGTTAGGAATGGACCTGGTTTATTAGGAAATGTTATGCACAAGGGAAGAGGGGAGCGAGGGATAGCTGCAGAATCGCGAAAATGCTTTCTGTCATGTTACTTAAAAAGTACATGGAACTTGTTAACTAATGGTCGTATTTAACTGAGACAATTAATTTAAATGAAGTGTGATGCCCAGTGTCTCCTGTTTATTCAGATGCTAAGATCGGGAAAGAAGGTTATTTAGAATGTTTGCAAGAAGTATATATATTAATATTATAATATTAGGAATTTAAGCCGGATCAGTCTCATTACCATTAGGACTATCATGTTTAAAATTAGTAGTTGAGGAGAGGGCGGGTTCGAGCAGGTTTTTTTTTTTTTTTTTATAATTTTCCTTTTTTTTAAGGGTCTTTTTGATTTAACAACTTTTCGATTACAAATGGAGAGTTATCCTTTAAAAAGCGTAACGTCCCGATCCTGTTTAAAATAAGTTAACAATCAACCTCCTCTCTTGACATGACGATTAGGGTTCAGAGTAGTCCTATCCTTATCATTAATTTGATAATACAAGTCTGATGGATGAACGAAAAACGTAAGGCATGAAGGGGATTCGAACCCGGGGCCGGGAGAGATAGCTGGTAGCCAAAAATCCACCGGGTTCAATAATACGATGACGTCGGAAACCAGCGAAAAGCCGTCTAGAGGTCCTTCCGGTCGCAGGACCAAATACGTCGAAACTACGTTGGGGAAAACGATGACGGGCAATGTAAATTGAAGTTGATAGAGACACATCAGTGACAATTGAGGGCGATCAAAATTAATAACTTGTGGTATTGCTTGTTTTCCAAATCGGAAAACCCACTGAAACACAAGGACCGAAACTACAAAGTGTCTCTTTTTGGTAAACACCTTTCTCGTTGCCCCGATTACACCTACGGTATATATATGTCGCAAACTCTATACGTAATTGGGTCTGGTTGTGCAAACTAATGAAATGAAATGAACTGAATAATGGCACGGATGAATTCGCCAGACCTGGGTGGTAGGAGCTAATCGAACCTCATGCACTCGATTACCACCTGCCACTCCAAATTTTTTTTTGGGAAGTTATATTTGTAATAATGGTATTGAAATGAAAAGATGGCCCACGGGCCGGTCCGGAGGGATGCAGGGGCGGACCCAGGCATTTCTAGGGGGGAGGGGGGGGGAGGGGCTAATGCATTAATCTACGTGGGAGGGGCCCCTTTTTAAACAACATTATTTAACAGGGGAGGGGGGGGGAGGGGGGGCATGGCCCGTCAGGCTAATATAGCGCATTTATCATTTCTTATGTCGAGAGTTAAATAAGGGTAAAAACTTGAAATCACACAAAATAATAGTTTTATGTGTAGTCAAGGTTATTTAATATTATCATTTTCAGTGAAAACCATTTGCGCTTTCAGCCCTTTCACCCTGTATTTCCAAGAAGTTTAAGAATCTGGTTTAGGCAGCCTGGTTTAACTCCCAAATAATGTGTTTCAAGAAAATCTGTTTTAAAAATGCTATATTTCTACCTGTTTTAGTTAAACTAGTACTGTATCTAAGGGACAGGGGTGGACGGTCCCAGGAATTTGTGGAGGGGGGGGGGTTGAACTAACCCTATTTTTTTTTTAGAAATAGGCCTATTGGACGTCACTTTCATGGGATGGAAAACCATTATTGATATGCTATATTTGATAAGTTTTCTCAAAAATATTACTTTCATTTCATGATAAGGGTTGTACCCAACATCATGGGAGACAATTGTTTCATTATTGATTATTCATAGAGGTTATAAAGTTAAATCACGCTTTATCGCTGTTTTTACGCATTTGATTAATTATTATGAATTATTTTGATTTTATATAACTTTTGTTTCTATATGTAAGGGTTTAAAAAACTAAATGCGCTAATGATATAGGCCTACCAATGTGAGCGATACAACCCTGTTTTACCCTAGTTGTGTGCACACTATAGGCTACTCCTTCTGCGCTTCAGCCTCATCTATTCTTATTAGGTCAGGAAACTGAGTATTATTTTTGTTGAGCTTGGAAACCAATATCAACCGGCGTTTATAGATATATGCACAAATGTGGGAAGTGGGGGGACTGGGTACGCCACTGCTGGCAATTATATTGGTGCCTGAATGGAGGGTAGGTACGTTAAGATGCCGAGAAGGTTGGGCGTGTGAAGAGAACTATGAGCGGACGGGACTATTGTGACACAATATAGTTAACACCCCCTGACTTACACTTATATACACGCCAGAAGGGCAAGGGAAACTTTGAGGTGAGCGCAAAAGTATTACCTAACACGCCCACTGCTATGGGTAGTATAATGATACTATGATTTTTCAGGGATAATCGTGGAGTAAGACTTACACTCCTTGACACGTTTTAGAGGAAGTGGTTTCAGACAAGCCCGAGCCTGTCGAATGTATGAGTTCAAATTCTTCCCGTGAAAAGGACAAACGAAAAACAATACCTGAAAGAAAAAGGTATGCAATTTTTGGAAGTATCTGAGGCGGAAGGCACATCCTCTAAATTATTTTCAGATGAATCAGATGTCATGGTAGACAGCGAAGAGTCATGGGTGACACCAAAGGAAATAAATTATTCTGATTCTTCTTCAGATACTCATGACTCAATGCCAGAATTAGGTTAAATAATAAACCGTAAAATTATGTTGTAATAGTAGATGATAGGTGTCAAACTATCTGTTTAGAAATATATGTTTATGTATCTTTATGTGAGGTATATTGGTGCTTTTTGTCTTAATTATTATCATGACATAATTGAACGAAAATTTACAGTTATAGTATGTAATTTATATATAAATTAAATTAGGCCTGTAATAGTATGTGATTAAAGTGTTTTTTTTTAATGATGAATAGATTTTCTTTCATCTTTATTACCTTGATGTTTTGAGGATGTGGTGGGTATGGAATCACGTTGTCTTCGTACGAGTTCACCATCTTGTTTTGACTTTCCGTAGGTAGTGTACGTTGGCGGCGCATATCCAGCAAATAATTAGCCAATAATTATGTTTATGGATATTTCATATTTTTATTGATTTTTTTTAAAAATGATTTTAACATTATTTACCTCCATCCTAGTTCACAAATTGGATGACCTCATCTTCTTCATTTGTTTGTTCTGGTTGTGCTAAAAAAAGAAATTGTTATTGTGAACGCTTCTAGTTGTTTTTTGGTTTATTAATAAATTGGGAACAGTTTATGATGCTTAACGCTTCTGCCTTTGTTACTAGCTTTCGTATATGCTAATCAGGTGGTAGGTAAGTTCACGAGATGGGCACTCATTTCCACAACGTGAACAACGCTTGGCTGTAAGTCAGGTTTATTCGGTGGATCACTTGTATGTGTACAGAGCCAGTGCAATGATGGTTAATATTCCTGGAGTCACAAGTCCAATTGATGAAGAGTAAGCTTTCTCCTAAGAGTCCGCCTGTTCTTTCATCCGATCTCAACACAGTATATCCTCCAACAGTCACCAGATGTCCTTTCTATGTATAGCTATCTAAACCCATTCGAATCCTCAAGACTCGTGTATGTCCAAGCGTAATAGTGCTCTCCGCCGTTCCCAGAGGTTTTACTCAATATATAGCAGTCTGGTATTGATTTTCCCCAAGCATCGATGCTCGCTGGGAGATGTACCCTGTCTGCTATTAAGGGACAAGTATATTACACCTACCAGCAGCTCATGCTACTTTTATACTATATGATGTAACAATTCCCGTAATTTGGAATACTTTCTTTAATTCCCTTATTTACAACTGGTGACGTTCTCCTCATTATATCTCTATACAACTAATTTCATGTGCAAAGTGATTTACTCTCTACCTTTGTGCAATTGTACTTACTGGGATTTTTAGATGCTGATTGTTTCATCATGATGTCGAAGTTTGCCATTTCTGAATAAGAAAATATATATTTTTATAATGATTGTAGTGGTAATATAACTTTTTTTTCTTTTTTTAATTTTATGTAATATTACCTGATGGTTCACTTGTAGTTGATGAGTTGCTGGTAGATGTGGCCTTGTATCGTGGTAGGTGGGATTGTTCAGCCATGGGTGTGCTTCTTCTTGTTGGCTCTCCGACGGGTGATTCCAGAATTTACAACATTCTTTTTCTCATTCGGGCAACATATGCTGAAAATGTAATAATTCATGAGTTTACTTCACTTTCATTTTATAAATCTTTAGATGTGTGTTTAAAATATAATTTTAGACTTAATACCTGGTTCCGTTGTGTGTGTTTCTTTAGTTCTCCTTGTGTTCACGGTTCTTGGCAGGATGGGTTGGTGAACGTCAGATTCTTGTGAGCTGCTGTGGCTTGTTGGCGTAGACTGTTTCTGTGTGATAAATAAGATTAAAATTGAATAATTTTTTTGTTTTTTCACATTGTGTTTAAGTAAATAAAAAGTTTATTTTAATCATTATTTACCTCTCAATGTCTACTCGTGTACAACTTCTGCTCTTACTTGAGCAAGCTCAGCAATTGAGGGGACGTCGTCTTGGTCATCTTTGTCTGGTTCAACGTCACTTCCAAATCTATGCATGGTGTCATGCAGATAATCCATCTAAATAAGATTTTTCAAACTAATAATAGGAAATTGAATATTTCTTACAAAATTACATGTCAATTTTTTTTTATTATTCAATGCACTTCATTTCATTTATAATAATCTAATAATCATTTTATTTAGCTGCTTTATATATTTTATTTACCTCTTTTTGAAGCTCCCATGTGACAAAAACTGGGCATGGAGCATCCAGGATTGGGTCAGCATCTAAGGTTTAGACGGATTTGAGGAGGTCAAAGAAACGACCAACAATCCCGGGGCCCTTATGCCAGTTCCTCCACATGACTTCACAGAGATGACTCTCAAAGTTTTTTGTGGAGGTTCCGTTGATCTTGCGGAAATGACTCTAAAAAAATGAAGGGGCAATAAATGTTATTATAATATTAAAATTAATATTCATATTTAACAAAATGAAGAGCAAATAATATTATAAATATTGGAGACAATAAAATGAATTAGCATTATTATGATATTTATTAAAATCATTAAAATATTTATCATTATTTGTTTTGAATTAAACTTTTCAATGGAATTGTTTATAGTATTACCTTGGCATGTTTCCATGCGCCTTCTATTTGGTTGGTGTGTACCTCCTGTTATCCTGTTCCGGTGTTTTTGTACTCAACTTTGTATGCATATTTGTGTTCAACTACAAAATGGTTGTAACCAAGTGCATTTAATTTACTGTAAGACAGTCACCCATCAGAGAAAATCGTTGACCCTAACTCCACATGTTGAAGGATGATCTTTTCTAACGTCTCACAGTCATGTTTACCCACAGGGTAGATAAGTAGTCTGTTTGTCTCCCTTTCAACTAACCCGAAGATCCAGATATGTAGACCGTACGGCCTACCACGATGGTGTTTGATCATCTTCCCAAACATACTTTCATCCACCTTAATGGTTCCACTAAACTTAACTTTCCTCACGTCATGGTGGAACCATTGAAGGAACAGATCCCTCACGAAAGAGGCCCAATCGACCGCGGTGTTCTTGTAAGAAAGAGCGCTAATCCGAGCGCAACTGGACAAACTGAAGCCCATGACATAACTCACAAAAAAGTTAACAAGGTCCTGAGTAAAAAAATGGGAGCCAGACAATATGGAGAACTTTCTCATTGTGGTCTCATGATTATCACAACATTTCCACCTCATCCCGTCAATTTCCTTTCCTTCAAGAAGCACACCTTACCACATCCTCTTAGCCAATAATCCATTTTTCACGAGGTACTGACGGAAGGCTTGCCATGGCACATTTAGCAATGCGTACAGGCTGTACGTGCTCTCCAACTCATTCAAACCAAGCTGCAACACCTCTTTCCCAGTGCGCCAGTTGTACCAAGGAGACCTCTCCTCGCTCCTCCGGCCACTTTGTTCTTGAACATCCTTCGCGATCTCCACCCAATTATGATCTTGATCACTGAGTTCATGCATTTTGCAACTTTCCGAATTTTCAATCAAAATGGGGTAAAGCATCCATTCCTCACTCACTCTAGTATGATGGTGTTATGGTCACTCAGTTTCTTACTTTTTAGTTGGTAGGGTTCTATATCATCAGATAGATTCTATCTCTAGGTTATGTATTCGTGGTTTTATACGTACATCTCCACTAAGTTGTCAATTATGGATTTCTCTAGTGGGTTGTTCCGATTCTCTCTTGTCTACTTGATTTCAGGTTCTTGGGTGTTGAGGATGTGGAGGTTGGTCTTCTCTACAAGTTCCTCTAAACTCTAAACTCGTATCTGTTCCTGCTTTCGTCCTGTTTTATGTGTATGGTTTTGATGTTCAGTTTTGCTTTGAAATCACCAAATAGTAACACGTCTCCTATTTCTTTTAAGTGTATTATGTGTGTTGTTAGTTCGCTGTATATGCGTTGGGCTTCGCCGTTGTTCACCTTTTCTTGTGGTCGGTAGAAGGATCCAATAATGGTGGGCCGTCCCTTGTTTTGAAGTTTTATCCAATTTATTTCTGCTGTGGGGTTTTATAATGGTGTAATTTCTTCTGCTATTTTGGTTAGGTTGTATCTTAGTAGTATTCCTACTCCTCCTCCTGCTGTTGTATTTCTAGGCTCGGGAACCATGTATAGCCTGGGATATTTGGTGTTTTTTTCGTTTTGGTTTCTGCTAGGATAATTATGTCTGTGTCATGAATTCCTATGATTGTTTTAGGCTGTTTACTTTACTGTTTATCCCATTTGGGTTGGTGTAGAGGATTTTCAGTGTGGTTGGTGTGTCTTTTCTTTTCTTGCTTCTCTTGCTTCTTTTTCTTTATGGTTTTGGTGTATTGTTTGGTTTGTGTGCGGCCGTGGGGCGTTTTCTGATTTGGTTCATTGGTGAGTTGTTTTGTTTGTGTGAGGTCGGAGGCCATCTCCTAGTCTGTTGTTTGGGTGCATTGTTAGGTTCGTGTGAGGTCGGGGGGCATCTCCTAGTTTGGTGTGTTGATGTTTCGTTATGCTCGTTGTGGTTGGGGGTGTCTCCTGGTCGTTTTGTGGGTCTGGGCTAGTGGTCGGGGGGGATCTTCTGTTTGTTCTGTTCATTTCCGTATTCATGGTCGGGGGGTCTTTCCTTGTCGTGTTCATGTTCGTGGTTGGGGGGCGTCTCTTTGTCGGGTTGTATGTTTTGTTTGTTGGTAGGTAGTGGGTTTTGGTTGGGATTCTAGTGTTTGTTGTTCTTTTCTCCTTGGTTATTGTTGGTTGATTATTGATTCGTTTAGTCGGGTAGTTATGGGTGTTATAGTATGCTTTGGCCGGCCGTGGCCCTATTCATATTTTCCTATTTTGTATCTTTCGTTTCTTTCCCATGACGGGTCTTTGTCATTAAAGTCGGGTTTGCTTTTGTTGTCAGTGTCTCTTCTGTGGCGTGTTGGGGAGCTTTCATTTGTGGAGGACTCTTCTGCTATGCTTATCATTTTTCTTGCGTTTTGTAGTGCTTTCTCCACATCTGCAACTTTTCCTGTTATACGTAGGATACCACTGTTAAGGTTGACGGTTGTTTTGAACTCTGTTGTCATCCTGCTAAGGTTCTTCCCCTTCTTCCCGATGATGCGGGCCCTTGCTATATGCGGTATGTAGATAGTCTTCGTCTGGTCTTATGTTTGTCTTTCATTTCTTTGTGGCTCTGGTTGTCGTCGTTCTGGTCGTTGTTCTTCTGGTTGTAGGTCTTCTGGTGTTCTTGGGGATTGGTTTGGTCTGTTCATTGTTCTTTCTTGCAGGTGGTGTTAGATGATGTTTGCTGCTTTCGCTATGGAGTCGGTGTCTATATGAATGTTGTCATCTTCCAGGGTTGTGTCTTTGTGAATGTCGAGATGGTCTGTTGGTAGTTTGTCTTTGAGGGTTAAGGTTAGTCGGTCTCATTCTATATCGAATTTCATGCTGGTCTTTATTGGCGGGGGAGGGATTACCGTCGTTGAGGTTGAGCTTCCAGTTCATCGGTTGTGTATGTGCGCAGTGGCGTGATCTCTATTTTGGGGTGTATGTCTTGTAGGTGTTCTTCCAACCTTCTCATGTTGGAGTCTCCCACAGTGAGGACTTTAGTCCTGTTTCGCCTCTTCTGGTTCATTCTCTTTTGGTTTAGTAGGGTGTTAACTGTAGCTTCAGAGTCTTCTAGGTTTTTTATTGGTTTTTCTCAGTTCTTTTTCTTGTTTCTCTTCTTTTATCTTTAGCTCTCTTTGGCTTGTTGCTTGTGACTCTAACTCTCCTTTCAATTTCTGGATTTCATCTTTCAGTTTCGTTGTTTCATTCGATTTTTCTTCTTCCATTTCGGCTACTTTTGCCTTTTCATTCAGCAGGTCATTAGACTCTTGGTCGCTGCTCTTAGTTTTTCCATCTCCTTTTCTGTTTCTTTTCTTTTCCCTTTTTCCTCCTTGATCTCGTCGCGAAGGTCTGTATCAATTTTTCCCCTTCTCTTTTGTTCCTTTTCTGATTCACGTCATTCCTTCTTCTTTGTGCCCTTTTCTTGTTCTCTCATCTTCTCTTCGGTTTCTTCCTTTTCTCTCTGCAGATTTTCTATTTTCTCTTGTATTCCTTCCTCCACTATCGTTCTTCCTTTATCCACCTCTACCTCTCCACCTCTCCACCTCTAGTTCTTTTATTGTTCTTTCTTGCATCGCATGGGTGTTTTCATACGTCTGTAGCTGTTTTACTAAGTTGAAGATAGTTTCGTCCTTGCTAATGCAGTCTGCACATTGGTTGTCTGTAGAAGTTTCTTTCTCGTGATCTATTTCGGTGTCGGTTGGTTGGTGGAAGGGGTTGTCTATTTCGCCATCGTCTTCAGTGTCCTCTTTCGTGGGGTTGGTCTTGTCTTTTTTGTGGGGTATTGGCTGGTTAGTTGTCTTTTTTTCCATTTTTTCTTTCATGGACGTTTTTTCCCTCGCTGGAGTTCAGCATAGTTAATGGTTGATTTGGTTCTTCCACTTTTTCTTTGTTTTTCGTCGTCTTTGGGTTCGGTGTTTGTTGTTTCGTTGGCGGTCGGTCGTTTTTTTGTTGGCTTCATGGGGGGGTCGGTGGCTTCATCGAGGTTTGAGTTGTAATGTTCAGGTTGAGTGTTTCGGTTGCCGGATCAGTTAGGTGTGTTTCCATTTTCTGGTGGGGGAGAGTAATGGTTATATTCTAGGGTAGGCGTTATGGGTTGTGTGTAGATGTAGGGTTATATTTCCTATCTTAGTATGGGGGGTGTAGTTGGTTACGTTGGTTGATTTCTATTATTCTGGTGTAGTTTATGTTATAGCTATAGTTGATTGTCTTTATGATTAACAGTTTTACTTCTTAGGTGGGGGTGAGGGTTGTTTATAGTTGGTTTGAGATTCAAATTTCGTACTCTTCCTAGTGGTCGATATTACAGTTTTTACTTATTAGTTTCCGTGGTCTTGTCGGGGGTCGTAGTCGGGGTTGTTTCCAGTTGGTGCGATCAGGTCCTCTTTGTGAAAAAAATTCAAAAAGTTTTAAGCGCCGTCCGAATGTCCGTCCGTCCGCCGCTTCGTGAAGTAAACAAACCTTCATTTTGAAGTAAACAAAGGTTCATTTTTGGTATCTAGCAGCTTTCCTTTGAGCCTTTTGTTTTGGGAGTATTTGAGCTACTGTATTTGCGCCATTATGATAAGTTCGATATTCCACTCCTCAGTTAGCTGTGCTTAATCTCCAAGGCTTTTTTTAAAATTTATATTTAACCACATTCATTGAACATGTTCTTCCATGTAGGTATACAAAGGGTTGACATAATAAAGAGACATACCAGACATACAAGCTGTCTAAATTAAGAATCAGCCGTATGATAAATACTCTGCATTCAATATAATTACAAAAGATAGCTAGTCTAATTTAAGAGCTAGCTAATATATCTGATGTACTCATGGCTGTCTAAGTTAAGATTCAGCCAATTGTACATCATCAATTATATACAGTATAGATGATATGGTAATTTGAACTTTGAATTATTTCCCTATCAATAAATCATCATCTAAGCCTTGACTTCTTTTTTGCAACTGCTAATTTCTGGCAAAGACTGTATATTACTCAGCAACAGATTCCATAGATCTGCACTAATATAATAAGGACTAGATCTATATACACTAATAGTCGGAATGTGGGTGCAGAAAATAATTGTATCTGATATTCTAGTCCATCGACCTGATGTCGTATGCCATTCTTTACAATTTCTGTACTTATACATCAGGGATAAAAGATGCAGTCTCCTGTGTTCCTCTAAGGTATCAATTCTACAACCTATATGTAATTCATTGGTAGACATAAGTCGATGGGTCATAAACATTATGTCGACTAATTTCAAGGTTAGTCATTTAAGGCATTTAAGTGTGCCCAGCACGCAAAAGGCATTCACCCTTTTCTTTTTCCTTAAAATATATTACAATGTTGTGTTGGTTTTACAATATTGTCCTATAATCTTATGTAATATTAAGCCGTCAAACTATTAATGGGTCATGCTGTATATTTGTCTAACTGTTCAAATAACCTATGTAGGCATCAGCACAGAATTGATAGGGGCCTACCACAATGGTTACTTCCTGGTATATGGGCCACACCTCTGCTCAAACATTTTCTTACAAATGTGACATACTCTTGAAAGTCCTCCTTTAATGTTTTACTCATTCTAGAATTTTTGTAACATGTCCTAGTTTCCATGGCAAAGAATTTGTTTACCTTGGCAGTATGCGTAAGTTTTGACTTTCCATCAACATTCCAGTCACCATGTCAACTATATGAAAAATATGCGAAACAAATATCCTATATTGTTTTTGACTATAATTTTAGACATAAGTGAAGGGCTTTATTTTTTATTCACTGTAATTTAGCCAGTTGGTGTTTATTACATATGGATAATATGAAAGTCAAGTATTCCACCATTGGTAGAACCATCTGTTTATAGACAATACATCAGGTTTTAATATCCAAGTAATTTTTAATTTTAGATAATTTAACAATTCTTTACTCAAATTTTCTGCAGGTCTCCATAGTCATACACTCATCTAATTTGACCCCCAGATAATCATAAGATGTATACAAACCCAGGAGGATATCATTTTATCTTCACGTCAATAGACAGTTTTTGATTAAGCATATTACGGGTACCATAAAGACATAATTTTGATTTGTGCTCATTAATACTTAGACTTAGACCATTTTGTCCACACGACTTGGATATTCCTATACAGGTTGCCGAGAGATTTTCTCCTATGGTTCTAACATCATTGTTGGTATAATAAATGGCAGCATCATCAGCATACAGGAGCATTTTAGTGGTTCCATCCATTATGCTATCAAAGATACCATTAATGTAAATAATGAAGAGCAGGGGACCAATTTTGCTACCCTGAGGAACACCTTTATATATATAATTTCCTCAGATGATATAATATTAAATTTGGTTCTAAAGCATCTCCTTTTGGAATGCCCTGATTTTGAACAGACGCATAGACAGTTCTATCAGGTAGCTGGTCTACCTGAACTTTTTAACACTGTACAGTCTGATTGTATCATTCAATTTTTGAAAACAGCTGGTCTGTATGGACTGATATGATTAGTATATTAACATATTTTTTATCCTTAGGATAAGACCTTGCACATATATCATGTTGTTCTATTGACAACTTTTAGTCCATCTTTTCATTGATAACAACCGTTTTCGCCATGAATATGACCTTAGTTGTCGAAATGGCGTAAAGCATCCATTACTCACTCACTCTATCATGTATATATCCTACTAAGATCTTACCTGGCTCCCCGTGGGGGTCCGGGTAAGAATAGGCCCCCAGTATCCCCTGCTAATCGTAAGAGGCGAGGAAAAGGGGCGACTTGTTTGCCGTGAGTCGCGACCCGTGTCGGTGGAGGAAGAGATCCTGGTGCCTGAGAGAACTTGAGAATTGGGTGTCTCATTTTCCCAACACTGCACTTTGGCTCCTACTTCATCTAGACGGGAGGTTGGAAGCTGGCCCAGTCCAATCAATCGGCTGGTCGTGACGTGCCCTAGGATATCTTGTAACACATAATGGCGCATAACAACTGCCAATCCAAATGTTTCAGAAACATTAGTTCCAACATCAACTTTTTTTTTTTTTTTTTTTTTTTTTTCTGAAATAATCTTCAGGGGTAACCCCCCTGGTCTTCCAGATCAAGTATGATAATTATTAATTACAGTTTCCACAATCAACGTAGGTTGATACAAAGTCAAACTATAAAGAAGGCATTATGTCTTATACATCAAAATCACAGTAAAATATCATCAAAGTTCTTATAATAAGACAAAATTGCATGCTTAAACATTGGCAAATCTACCGAATATTGTATTGTCGAGGACAAACCATTCCACAATATAGTACCCTTATAAAATGGGCTTTTATCATACTTCCCTCCATTATATTTTTCAGTTTTAAACACAAATTTTTCATGTCCACGTGTATTTTGTTGCGATAATTTTTGTACATTCAGACTCTTACTATGAATGAACATTAAAGCCAATAACTGTTTTTGCCTTCGCTGTTCCAAACTCAATAATTTAGCTTTCCGATGGAGTTCTATAATTCTTGTATAATCATCCCAACTTAAATTGAAACAAACTCTCAGACAATCATTTTGAATTACCTGTAATTCATCTCTATGCTTTTTAGAGGACGAAATTAAAATAAATCCGGCATAATCAAAGTAAGGCAAGATTGTTTGTTTGTAGATAGACAACGCAGCACATGACGTAATATATCTTTGCAATTTCAATAAACTGAACAACTTATTAGTTACAATACGTTTCAGTTTTTTGTAATAATCTTCAAAAATCAAACAGTTATCTATTAGAACACCTAGATAGTTATATACAGTCACAAAAGATATACTGTTGTCTCCCAATCTCACATTCTCAGCATCAGCTAATTTTCTGATTTTAGTCTGATTCCCTATTATCATACATTAATTTTGGTTTTAACACCATTTAAAACTAGTTTATTTGAAAAACCCCATTTCCTTACAATGTCAAGATCTACTTGCAATACAGCACGTATATTCTCCCAACAATTTCCTGAGTAATATAAAACACAGTCATCAGCGAACAACGAGATATGACAATTTTGTAAGAAAATTTCCAATTCATTTATATATAATATAAATGCAGTTGGCCCCAATACACTCCCTTGAGGAATGCCGCTCTTCATGTACAATTCATCAGAGCCAACACCATTAAATATAACCTGTTGAGTCCTATCTAAGTATGATCTAAACCAATTTATCAAAACATCAGGAAAACCCATCTTTTTAAATTTATATAACAGTCGTACATGGTCAATACAATCGAACGCCTTAGATACGTCAAGATAGACTACACCCACCAATTTATTATGATTCAAGGCAGTATACCCATATTTAAGAAAATCAAATAAAGCTAATTGAGTAGAACGCCCAGGTACAAAACCATACTGGTTTTTACATATTATATTATTACGTAAACAATGACATAACATTTGATCCCGAACTATTTTTTCAAGTAACTTAGCATATATACAAGTTTGTGTTATGGGCCTCCAATTTGATGGAGTAGTATTATCACCTTCCTTCGGTATTACATTTATATATCCTTTGGCCCACTGTCTCGGAAAAATTCCGGTCTGTAAAGAGTTAACAAATAAATTACAAAATTTATCTGGAATAATCCTCAAAAGTATTGATATTTTCAATACAACTCGATTTATGTACATCAATCTCATCACAATAAAGCATAATATCACCTACCGTCGGCATATCATAATTAAATTCAGACTCAATATAGTAGTCTGGAATATCAAATTCAAGTATATCATTCACATCAATATCACCACAAAGTCTAGTGCCTATGTTACAATAAAATTCATTAAGAAAATTTGGAACACAATTCACATCAACCATCAAGCCTGAAATAGGATCAATAAAATAACAATCTACACATTTATTATTACAGTTGTTAAGTAACGAGTTAATGATTCTCCAAAATTTTCTAGGATTTTTTGAATTCGTTTGTAACGTCGTTTTAATATACTGAGATTTAGCCAGATCAACCTTACTGTTAATAGCATTTCTCAAATAATGTACAATTTTCAAAATATCTGAATTGTGTGTATAAGTGTACAATTTCGAATAAAATCTCCTATCTTTATTCAGCCGAACAATTTCAGGATTAATCCATGGCTTCTGGAAATTTCGTGAAAAGACTGTTTTGATGGGACACATAACTGATAGAATTTCAATGACCCTATTATATATACAATCCCATTTAATATTGGGGTCATCAGCTTCATCAAAACTTGACCAATCTGTGGCTAAAATCAAATTTTTGAATACATCAGCATCAAACTTACTATAATCACGCACTGTTTTCTTATTACTAGTATACTTTTCCCTTCTTTTCCAACGTATAGCGAAAATAGGCAAGTGATCTGATATAATGTCAGTACCAACACCAGAGTCCAGAACAAATTCACTATTAGTTATCAGAAGGTCTAGACATGATCCTCCATTAAGGTTGGGACGGGTTACTTGCTTTATATATTGTTTAACACACAGACTTTTTAAACATCTGTTGAATAGGACAACATTTGGTAAATTTATCTTCAACATATCAATGTTAAAATCACCCAAAATCCATTTCTCAAATCTATCAACACTTTTCGATGAAAAATATTTTCGAAAGAATTCTATCATCACAGAAACATTTCCTTTTGGTGGTCTATACACAACTGAAATCAGTAATTTTTTATGATTCGGTTTAAGAATTCTCATGGTAAGAATTTCATAATCTAATGTAGTTGTAGAGCCATCTACATCAACAATACAGTATGGCGAGTATTTATTATTTACATATATACAGACCCCGCCACCTCTACTGTAAGTTTTATAATTATCTAAAGTTTTTGTACGATCCTGTCTAAACAGTTTCATTGAGTTTAATCCTAGAATATCATTGACATACCTATTATCAAGCCAAGTCTCAGTACAGCAAATAAAGTCGACTGTCCTATACAAATAATTTAACTGTGGCAATTTCCTGAAAAGGCTTCTACAATTAACATGAACAAACTTAACACCAGGTGCCGTGTTTATACATGACATAATATATATATAAATGTACAAACGTAGGATTAAAGAAATAAATGCCCACGGTACAAGTTGATAAATATTAAGACGTGAACGTCAATATATCTACTTGCAAACACAAAAGTAAAAAATAAAGGAAAATAGGAGATGGCAACGTATGGAGCTCCCACACATCACAAAGCCCTCAAAATCTTACTCCAAGTTATGCAGTTCCTCAATCTTCTTATCCCTAAAGTTAGTTAACAGGTCCCCAAATTCATTGTCTCCTGGAAACGTACCTTCTTAACTTTTTAAAACTGTACAGTCTGATCGTATCATCCATTTTTTGAAAACAGCTGGTCTGTATGGACTGATATGATTAGTATATTAACATGTTTTTATCCTTAGGATAAGATCTTGTACATATATGATGTTGTTCTATTGACAACTTTTAGTCCATCTTTTCATTGATAACAACCGTTTTCGCCATGAATATGACCTTAGTTGTCGAAATGGCGTAAAGCATCCATTACTCACTCACTCACTCTTCGTACTCCTCACTTCCAAAAGGTAGACCCCCTCCCCAACGAGGATCGGAACTTGCTTCTATCAGTTTATGCGATGCTGTTGCCATTAATCTGTCCAAGAAGGTTCTATTCTGACAAAATTTCGCTTCCAACAAGTACCACAACTTTGATTTCGATATCTTTCGCCATTCTTCACTGGTTTTAATCACCTTAGCCTTCTGTTTGATCTCAAAAGGATCCCTGAGCTCTAATATTTCCTTCGAAAGCGCAACATAACCGTGAAAGCATGCCTTCAGAAACTGATACGCTTGTTCTACACAGAAGAAACGGATCCCCTCAAAAATAAAGAAAAGAGTAAACATGTTAGACAAAAAACTTGTTGGACCAGAAAAACAATATCCAGCGTTGGTCTTCTTTGTCTTCTCCTTCGGTGGCGGTGATGTCTTCTCCTTCGGTGGTGGCGATGACGTGTGGTTTCTTCGTAGTCTTTTCAGACGTAGTGTCATTGTCAAATCTTGGAGTTGGGCGAAGCTCAGGGGGGAGGAGGTGCAGTTCTGTTGCTGTATATGTCTTTCCGTCGACAACCACCCGATCATAACGATACGATGCCTCAAGACCTTGTTCTTTCGCTTTCCTCGATATTATCCGGAAGGCTGCCTTCTGTCTCCTAACATCCATAGGTTCATCTGCGTTGACAAAGAGTTGCTCGAAGCCTGGTACGTTACGCAGGTCCCTCTTCTTCCTTAATAAGTTGTCTCGGAGATAGGTCTGCACAAGTGTTATTAGGACAGGGCCGTTGGTTTGATCGCGACGTTTAAAACGCTCTATGTGAGCCACATCACCACGGTATATTATAATTCCCAATCGTGAACTCATCTCGATGAAATTCACCAAGATCTCCTGTTCCGTCTCACCCTGTAGACCATCTACGATAAGATTGTGGCGTCGGTCAAAGAGCTGCTTATTATGTAGTTTATTCTGCTTTGCTGTCGAAGGCCTCACCCCCTCTTGTTTGTTCACCGTCTCTGCGTAGGTCTGGTCGATCCGCTCCTGCAGTGACTTGATCACAGCATCCTTTCGTTGTAAATCGTCTTTCACCTCCCTGATTTCAGCAGAACACACCCCCTTGTATTCCTCAAAAGACGATTTTGTCACTAATTGTTCAAGTTCAGAAGATCGGGCCAAAGATTTCATTTCGATCGTCATGTTTTGGACGGCTGACATTATTTCTGCCAGGGTACCTTCCATAGTCGGTAGAGTGGGCGATAATACCGGATTTGCTAGCATCAGGCCATCACGCCGTATCCGTTTCTCCAGTTGCGCTGATTCTGAAGATGGTGAGATTGAGGTCGACGGTGAAAGATCCCGTTTGTTTGATTCAACCATTTGTACAGGTACATATTTGAAGTATTGTGTCGGAACCTGTGTCGGAACCTGCTGGTAAGTTGGTCCTGTGAACACGGACATTGTTTACAATATGGCGGACATCAAAGGGAACACTTACGTAGTTGCTTTCGGTTCTAGTTCTCCAAAGACTAGATCTAACATCAACTGCTAACACAAAAACATCCTAGAAGGCTACGGCCAGGGCTAATCGAGTGGTGTCCTGCATTGCTTGAGTATACCATCCTCGTATCACTGGTGTGCATCCGCTGGATATCCGCGGCTCTGTGCATCCCCTTGTTGGGCTCCGAGGCGGGTGGTGAGCGAGGATGATGAACATACGGCCCTACCATGAACTTTCCCACCCACAAAAAAAAAAAAAAAACGATTGTTGATTATTGACTCGGACTCGGACTCGGAAACTATCGATTGGCCTAAGTTTGTCGTACTCAGTCCAAGTGACCCGTCTGTTCCTCTAAGTAAGTTGTCGCCATTCGCAATACTCAAGGGAATCAACGGCATTGCAGGTGCTGTAAATGACATCAAGAAGTTGCGGTCTGGACAGATACTGGTCGAATGTGGGAAGAAGGCCCATGCTGACAATTTGCTACATGCAACCATGCTGGCAAACGTTGGCATGAAGGCCTCTCCCCACAGAACTCTAAACTCCAGCAAAGGGGTGATTCGTACCAGAGAGCTAAGTGATGTTGATGAGGCTGAGATTGCCGAGGAGCTCTCACCTCAAGGAGTAACTCATGTAAGAAGAATAACAATCAAGAAGGAGGGTAGGGTCATTCCTACCAACACTTACATAGTTACCTTCAACAGACCGATGGCACCTGCAAGGTTGAAAGTTGGGTATTTGAATGTGAAGGTGGACTTGTATGTTCCCAACCCACTCCGCTGTTTCAAATGCTAGAAATAAGGCCATGGAAAAGACTCCTGTTCAAATGATCTTGTATGCTTCAGATGTGGCCAGAAAGGGCATGACAATACTAACTGTCAAAATCCGGCAAAATGTGCCAATTGCCAGGAAGCCCATATGGCCATTTTTAAGGAATGCCCAGTATGGAAGAAAGAAAAGTTAATCCAAAAGATCAAAGCAGAACGAAACATCAGCTACCCTGAGGCAAGAAGGACTGCCGAGGCTGAGACTCAGTCACTGCCCTCCCAGTCCTACGCTGAAGCAGCGAGACGATCGATGCGAACAGTTGAGTGCCAGACGGAGTGCACATGGCTCAATCGTGATGAGCTAACCACCTTCACATCTGAAGTGAAAGCGACAACAAAGGTTCAGAGGCCAACGCAGACCGAAGAACAGCGACAACCACAAAAGACAGAAAAGACTGAACAACAGAAAAACCCTGTCTCCCAGAGACAGAAGGCCAGTGGGGAGCCTTCGAAAAGACCCACAACATCACCTCGCCTAACCAAGGCGAAGAAACTTTCCATCCCCAACAACAACCGCTTCAGTAGCCTTACTGATGTGGAGATGGAAGACATGGCAGATATCGATCGTGACATCCGTCAAGATCGCAGCCACTCCCCTAAAAATAAAAGTGGGAAGAGATCCCCTGTCCATCCACCGTGATGCCAGGGGGCTCCATCGTTCAATGGAACTGCCGAGGTTTTCGAGCCAACTTCAACGAACTAAAAATACTAACGGAAAGATACAATCCTCTTGCCTTTTGCCTACAAGAAACATATCTTAAAGCCACAGATAGCCCAACCTTCAAGAATTTTGTCATCTACAGTACTTATGGCCCTGCTGGAGACAGACCTTCAGGAGGTACCTCCATTCTTGTGAGACACAATCTCTTACATACTCCTGTATCACTGAACACTAATCTCCAAGCCATAGCTATTAGAATGACCCTACAAAAAACCATCACCCTATGCTCAATATACCTACCACCCCAAGTTAATTTTACAACCCAAGAATTAACGAATTTGGCAGATCAACTCCCTACTCCATTCATTATCCTAGGTGATTTTAATGGGCATAACCCCTTGTGGGGAAGTAACAATTCAGATGCTAGGGGCAAGAGGATCGAAGATTTCCTAGAAGATCAGGCTCTATGCCTGCTCAATGATGGCTCCAAAACTTACCTTCATCCAGGTTATGGAACCTACACCGCAATAGACCTAACGCTCAGTCATCCTGGCTTACTTCCAGACCTGTCTTGGACAGTGTTACGTGACCTCCATGGAAGCGATCACTTTCCAGTACTCACTAAAATTGAAGGAGCCTCCATGTGGAGGCTCAATAAGGCTGACTGGGAAGAATTTAAAAGACTATGCACAGAAAGAATCACAGAGGACATAGTCAATGATGAAGAAGGTCTAGAAGTATTCTCTGCTACCCTCATTTCCATCGCAGATGATACAATCCCGAAAACCTCGGCTGTTCCAAAACGTCCAAGGAATCCATGGTTTACTGACGAGTGCAAAAAGGCTATAAATGAAAGAAAGAAGGCCGAAAGGAAGTTTTATCGGAGGCCAACTCAAGAAAACTTGACAATATTCAAAATTAAAAGGGCCAAAACCCGTCAAATTATCAATACTGCTAAAAGACAAAGCTGGAGAGAGTATGTGTCTGGAATAACTTCCAGAACACCAATGAAAAAGGTATGGTCAATTATTAAGAAGATGAAAGGAAAGGGAGGGGGCTCTAGAGTCCAACACCTCCAGGATGGGACAGGTTTAGTGACAACATCTAGTGACATAGCAGAGATACTAGCAGAGACCTTCGAACACCACTCATCTTCAGCTAACTGTCTTGATGCATTCAAAGAACGGAAAACAAGGGAAGAACAAAAATTTCTCAACTTTAGGTCAAATAACAACGAAAATTACAATTCCTTTTTCACAATAGAAGAATTAACATCTGCAATAGACCGATCACACAACACTGTAGTTGGCCCCGATAAGATTCATTACGATTTTTTAAAGCATATGCCAAAGCCAGTCCTCAAACTCCTTCTAGGACTGTTAAATAGAATATGGGAGAGCGGCCAAATACCAGCTTGCTGGCATGAAGCCATTGTTATACCTATCCCAAAGCCTGGTAAAGACCACACAAATCCGACCAACTATCGGCCTATAGCCCTTACAAGCTGCCTTTGTAAGACCATGGAAAGAATGGTCAATGCCCACCTTGTCTGGCTCCTGGAGTCGGAACATCTGATTTCTGACTTCCAGAGTGGCTTCAGGCGAGGAAGGAGCACCATTGACCACCTGGTAAGCCTGGAATCCTTCCTACGGGACACTTTTAGTCATAAGGAACATGCAGTTGCAATATTTTTCGACCTAGGAAAAGCCTATGATACGACGTGGAAGCATGGCATTATGAGAGACTTGCATGCCATGGGGTTCCGTGGCCGACTGCCCACATTCATAAAAAGTTTTCTGGACGATAGGCATTTCAGAGTACGGTTAAACAACATTTATTCCATTATGCACTGACAGGAGATGGGTGTCCCACAGGGTAGCATCCTCTCTGTCACCTTGTTTAACATTAAGATCAATGACATAGTCAACATCATCAAAAAGGACATAACCTGTAGCCTATACGTGGACGACTTCCTCATGTGCTACAGGGGCAGAAACATGCACAGCATTGAAAGGCAGTTACAACTGAGCCTGAACAAAGTCTCCAGATGGTCTATAGAGAATGGTTTCAAGTTTTCCAAAACCAATACAGTGGCTGTTCACTTTTGCCAAATGAGAACCCCTCACCCCGACCCTGTGTTGAGGCTCGATGGGGACCTCATCCAAGTGGTGGAAGAGACCAAATTCCTAGGACTCATCTTTGATAGAAGGCTGTCATTTCTGCCACACATCAAGTCCTTGAGAACTAAATGCCTGAAAGCACTGGACATTATAAAGGTCTTGTGTAATACCACATGGGGTGCAGACAGTAGGGTTCTCCTCAACCTGTATAGAGCACTTGTTAGATCGAAGCTCGAATACGGAAGTCGGGTCTATGGTTCAGCCCGCAAAAGCTACATCAGCATGCTGAACACTGTCCACCACCAAGGCCTAAGGTTGGCCTTGGGTGCATTTCGAACATCACCAGTTCAGAGCCTATATGTTTTGGCCCAAGAACCATCACTTGAAAACAGACAACTTAAACTAGCTCTGCAATTTGCACTCAAGTTAAAAACAAACAAGTCCAACCCAGCATACAAATATGTCTTCAGCTACAACGACGAAGAAATCTATGATGCTAAGCTTTCATATATCAGGCCATTTGGACTGAGGGTCAAACCCTATCTTGAAGACCCAGATATAGACCTAGACTTGTTGAAACAAACCCACTTCACCCCCATCCCACCCTGGCAAATAGACAAACCTAAAATCAACCTCTCACTGGCCAGACTCAAGAAGAGCGACACTCCACCGCTCACTTATAAAACTCAATTCCTGGCTATTAGGGATAGTCTCCCGCTCCACGTTGCATGTTACACAGACGGGTCCAAAGAAGGAGAGACAGTTGCTGCCACTGCTGTGGGTTGTGGCAGAAGAGTTGCAATGCGGCTCCCAGACCACAGCTCAATCTTCACGGCAGAAGCATGTGGGCTATTCATGGCACTGAAGATCATCCAAACATCAGAACATAAAAATGCCATCATCTTCAGTGACTCGAAATCCTGTCTAGAAGCACTAAATCATTTGAAAACAGACCATCCCATTTTAGTGCAAGTGCTTTCCAAACTACACAACCTTAAAAACACAGGTTATGACATCCAATTCTGTTGGATACCGAGCCACATTGGCTTGACTGGAAATGAGATGGCTGATGAAACAGCCAAGATGGGTCTCCAAGGAGACATGCAACGCTGCCCAATTCCACACACGGACCTGAGACCACTGGTCAAAGAATGCATCAGTGACACTTGGCAGGCGGAGTGGGATGAACATCCTACCAACAAACTACATGCAATATTCCCATTGATCAAAGATGCAAAACCAAATAGTATAAAAAACAGAAATGACCAGTCGGTGTTTACTAGATGCTGCATCGGACACTCAAGAATAACCCATGCATGGTTATCTTCTCAAAGGCGAGCCCCAACCAGAATGTGTTATCTGTGACTGTACTCTAACTGTTAAGCATTTACTCTTAGAATGTGTTGATTTTCATGCCATTAGGCAACAGTTTTACCAGGTTGCTGAAATGTCAGACCTCAAATTTCTTGGCTTCCTAAAATCATCAGGCCTTTATGACAAATTCTAGTTTATTCCAGTTTTTCCACCTCTATACACTGTTTTCTGACCGTCAACATAATTACATTTAGGAAAACCATATTCTCACAGGACACCGAAATATTTTAGTCTTTCCATACCTGTTTTCACCGTGAATATGACCTCTGTTGTCGACACGGCGTTAAAGCTCCATCACTCACTCACTCACTCACTCTTACCTGGCAGAGGTTGTATGCTGATTGGTCTCCAGTTGGTTACTTTAGTGGGATCACCATCTTTGGGTATCAGAGTGACAGTGGCAGTCGACCACATGGTCAGATATATATCCAAGTATCAATAGAACAATTAAACAGACCAGCTAATTGTTTAGATAAAGGGCGACATCAAAATTCAGGGGCTGTGAACCTGAGATGCTGCGACAGGCTGCAGCAGGATGTTAGTTATAGCCCCTATGTGCCGTGACTGGCTGCAGCATTCTAAAACCCCATTGCAATCTCATTAGGGGTACCAGCCTATATCAGTTTTATTATTAGTTTTATGATAAAATGGAACTTTCCTTTTATGTTTGCATACATAACATACCCTAAGTACCTCATTAAGGCTAATTAATTAATTATTAATTGATTAATGAGGTCATTGAGGGTCATTAAGATCGTGTCTCTGCCCTCCTCATATCTGGCTGCAGCCACACAGCAGTAGGCTGAGATCTTCAGTACCCCTCATCGAGGCTAGATGCTGTAAAGTCACTGACCATTGACTGCGGCCTGCTGTTGAGAATTTTGATGTCTCCCCTAAGACACTAAAACAATCTTTTGATATAAATGTAGGCAGCATTTCAATACCAGATAACCAATTTCTTGACCGTATCAATCGAAATAAGAAGATCATCTTCTTGATGTATTTTAAATGTTTTATCCGGATGGTTACTATCATACTCTGGACCTGGCCTTATTCCTGTGGAAATTCGATCAATTATTGACAAACTGTCACCAATAGATGCAAAAAATGTATTTAAGTGTGAAGCACACTCCCCTTTATCAATAGCATTTCCATCCTCATCAGTCAGAACTGATCCATCAGATCTTGACACATTGCCCTGATATATAAATTTAAAAGCAAATGGCGGATAGTATTGTGATCGTATTTAGCATAATATGATCTGCCTTAAATTTTAGCAAAAGGTTTTATCTCTCGTTTTATTTTACGGATTGCAAGCACACCAAAATGATTGCTAACATGATCCATAAAAGTGCCACTTTGCAATACAAAATCAGAACTTGTGATGATAAGATCAATACAAGTTCCGCCTCTTTTATTTGGTCTGGTTACTGACTTAATAAGTTGAACTAAGCAATTCTCTCTCAAAAAATCAGTAAGCTTTCTAGTTAAAGCGTCTTTACGATTTAAGAAATTGATATTCATGTCACCAATTAACCATAATTATTTATTTGAAGCAAGTTCAGAGCCTGTAATTTCATTTAAAACGTCAACAAATTTATCGCCATTCCCATCAGGGGTTCTATACACACCTATTATCAACATATCTTGATGATGAGACCATCCTTCTAATTTAATAGTCAAAATCTCTATATCAGGAGTTACTAGCATCATACAGTGACATAATTGACAAAACTGTGCAATATGTGCTAACTCCATTAGCAACACCTTCCTCTCAATCTTTTCTAAAGCATTTTTTATCTTTAATATCTATCACATCCATCATATCCTGAAAACGAAAGGCTCCTACATCCTCCAAACGGGAACCGTGAAGTGGGGGGTAGTCCACTTTCCAACCCAGCGCTCTGCCTAGTATGGCTCACCTGATTGGTCCAAGGGGGCTCATCAATATTCATGAGCATGGGTCTGAGTTCTGTGAGGGGTCCGAGGGTTTTTTGGGAATCCGGGTGGTGGTTTCTTTAAATGGG
Organism: Lepidonotus clava; assembly: GCA_936440205.1. Lineage (NCBI taxonomy): Eukaryota > Metazoa > Annelida > Polychaeta > Phyllodocida > Polynoidae > Lepidonotus > Lepidonotus clava. The sequence goes on along the minus strand of OW387144.1, from coordinate 33,177,706 downwards.
GGAATGTAAGGGGTTGTATCGGTCCACTCTGCGCAGTACATTTGATGGGCCACGTTTTTAATAGAAGGAGGTGGCAAGGGCTACACTTTCCTGAATTTATTTAAAAATAATTGCAGGTGGCAAGCGCCACACTGCTCACTCTGAGTGGGCGTGTTTGCGGCATAGGTTCAGCGGCGGCAGGGGCCACTCTGCGTGAAAATGATTGTTGGAAGGGAATTAAGGTGATGCATCCATGATTCATTGCGCATCACTGTTGCGCAGCTAAGCAGGACGAGTTGCCAGGTGCTCATAACTTTGTTTACAAATTTCAGAGTGATTAAACACATAGTTATAATGACCACAAAGATCTACAAAGTTCAGCGAGTGTTAACATAAATTTGTGACCAGCTCTGCAAATTCAGGGCCTATTAACATACACTTTTATAGGTTTATATTCAATATATACACAGAAAATGACCAAAAATGTTAAAATAAGCCAAATTTTGACTAAAAATCAAATTTTGTGTAGTTTCATATCAAACTTTAAAATTTCCTAAAATTTTACATTCGGTTGCCATGGTAACTGGAATGTTTATCGAACGTCAAAACGTAGAATTACTGATATTATGAAGAATTTGGTTTCCATGGAAACCAAGTCATGTGACATTTATTTTAGAATTCATAAAACCTAAAAGTATACCTTTTAAGCTACATGGTGCAAAAAACAGATTGTAGCTATCTTTATTAGAAAAAAATTGGGAGTATTTTGTTTGCATCATAATTAATGTAGATAACATTTTACTCTATATCTAACTGTTTGTAATCCTGTCGCTACCGTCCAAATCGTAATTTTAATGGATTTAAGGTGTCTGACGTTATCATGTTCAGAAGCTCACAACTCAGCTACTACTCGGAATATTAAAGAGATGTTTACATTTTTAGAAAGCCTGAGCCTTGTTCTAAATTCATTATTCATGTCAAGTAGCCCCAAAATCGCAGAGCAGGTCATATTTTAACATTACTTCATGAAAAGGATGAAATAATGGCGACATAAGAACATATCAATTCATCATGTTTTTGTAGACTGACAAACACGGCACTGCATTTACCCCATAGCCAGGTTGCCGTAACTGTGTTTACAAAGTTCAAGATGATTTAAACAAGTGTTACATTGATCACAAAAATTTATAAACTTCAGCGAGTGTTCATGTATATGTAAACTATATATGGGGAAAAGGACTTCCTCATTGGGAAAAGAGAACATATCTTTTATTATGTTTTTGTAGCCTGACAAAAAATGGTCCCCATCTCCGGGGCCTCCCCGGCCTGTTCCCCAGTCCCTCCCCGGCCTGTCCCTGCTCTCTTCCCGGCAAGTCCCTGGTGACCCCCCGGCCCTCCTATGTTTCATACTTTAAAGCTATATCATGAGAAAAGTAGGTCGGAAAGGTATATTGAATTTTTGCATGTATATTCTACATACTATAAGGATCATATTTACTGAAAAAGAATGATTTCTTTTGGGTAAACTTTTTTTCTGGATCACTTTCAAAATCCATATTACCAAAAGAAAACACTTTCTGACTGAGGAAAATGGTTGCCAAGGTACCAATGAATAATTTCAAATAAATATTCATGCACCAAAAAATCAAGCATGATTCTGCCAAACCAAATCACGCCCCATATGTTGTTTAATTTTAACGTTTTTTTGCTATTTATGACTTTTCATAATTTATGAAATTTTGAGAAACTTTTATTTTTCCAAAATTCATAGAAAAAAAATTGACTCGGTGACATGTACTTTTTTGGGCGTATTTCAATTCTTCACATTTCAATCTATAGCTATACCAATTTTCATACCTATATGAGCATTTTTATTTCATGGATGCATCACCTTAATGCCTGGTGGCTTGGAGTTTGGGGATAGACTCAGAATTTATCGTTTGGTTATTGATGAGTAAAATATTGGGGAATTTGTTTCACCGTTTAGAAGTCTTAAGGTGTAAGTCCTGTGCGGTACTGGACACCGAAAGAGGATGTGGTTGTGCTGCCCCCTTACTGTCCTACACAGTCCAGATAAGGGCTGGGGTCCCCCTGAACGGGCTGACCGACAAGCCAGTGAAAGGGTTGTTTGTTGTTTTTATGGACATTGCATCAACCCAAAGCCCGTCCTACACAGTCTGGGCTTTAAGGGAGATGGGTGATGTCAGGTGGCTGTCACGGTTTCGGTAAAAACCTCATCAGGACGTATATGTTTGGATTTCACAGTGTCCACACAGGATCATTTCTTGACGCTGTTCTTGGTTTGGCCTGCATATTGCTTACCACATTTTCTTACAACCTATGGCATAGATCAGGTTGTTGCTAATGCAGTCTACCTTCTGTCTAATGTAGTAGCTTCTGCCCATTGTTTGCGATCGGATGGAACCCGATCGGTTGATCCTTGGACAATATCTACACAATTTGGTAGTGCATGCCTTGCGGGGAGTTGGGTCGGGACCCCCTCTTCTTTGGTTGGGTTCCGAAGTTTAGCTCTAACCAAAATTTCTTTGAGACTTTTGGGTTTTCTGTGCCCAATCTTGAAATTTTTGGTATGGAGGTGGCGAGTGGAGGCTGATCGGTCAAGGAGGTCAAATGTTTTTGTTATCTGATCGCCTAGTTGTTTGTTAGAGGGGTTGTATGTGGTCGTCAGGAAGAATGGGAGATCTTCCTTGTTTTGGGTTGGTTTGGGGTGGTGGTGTAATAGAATCATTCTATCTGCTTGTTCTGCCCGTTCGAAAGACTCTTTGAGTAGTGTGATGGGGTAGCCTTTTTTTATTAATAAGGCGGCCTTTTTTGCACAGTTTATGCGGAAATCCGAAGTGTCACTGCAGATCCACCATATCCTGAGGAATTGGCCATAAGGGAGGCCTTTCTTGCAGTGATACGGATGGGCTGAATGGAACGGTAGGTCATTGTTCTAATCAGTCGGTTTACAGAAGAGGTTAGTTGTCAACCAATTCTTCCCTAGTGTTACTGTTGTGTCCAGGAAATTTACGTGCATGTTGGACTGTTCGGAAGTGAATTTGATCGAATCGCGTACCTCATTGAGGTGTGAAATGAATTTTTCCAGCTCTAATTTGCCATGTTGCCAGATGCAGAAAATGTTGTCAATATATAGCTGGAGGGGGTAGCTATATACAAATTTTTCTTCAAAGTCACTCATGAAAATGTTGGCATACAATGGGGCAACTTTTGTTCCCATCTCGGTGCCTCCTATTTGGAGGCAATTTGTATAGTTGAACTGGAAGTTGTTCATGATGAGTACCTGGGTCAGGAGTTCCAAAAGAGAGAGGTTGCTCGGTTGTATGCCTAGGGGTCGATGGGCGCATAGTGCTTGATAGGCAGCATCGCAACCCTCTTCGTTTGGGATGTTGGTATGCAGTGAACTGACATCTAGAGTGAGAAGGATCTCTGTGCCATTGATATCGTGTATCAACTGTAATTTATTGAGGAAATCAGTGGTGTCGCGGAGGTATGACTTACCCTGTTGTACGATGGGGGCTAGGAAATAATCTACAAAGGCTGACATTCTTTCAGTGGGGCTCTCATTGGCTGAGACTATGGGGCGACCTGGGACCGGTGTTGTGCCTTTATGGATTTTGGGCAGTAGATATAGCTGGGCTGTACGTGGTTCATCGGTGTACAGAAAGTTTTTTATTTTCTGTGTTATCTCATCCCGTATCCGCATCAGTTCTAATTGATGGGCTACTCTCTGGTTATGCGAGGTGGTCAGGTCGTTGGTGTTTGTCTATAAAATTTCTGATCATTAAGTTGTCTTACACCCTCTTTGATGTAGTCCTGTCTGTTTTGAATAACTACCGCGCCCCCTATGTGTGCTTGTCTGATGACTATATTGTCATTGGCGGATAGTTTCTTTATGGCTTTTCTCTGATTTATGGGGAGGTTGAATTTATTTGGGCCTTTAAATTCAGATGTTAAGATACCTAGTTCGTTCATATTAATTATTTTTTCTAGGTTGGTGGGGCCTATGGGGGGGTTCCAATTTGAGTTGACTGGTTACTAGCATAATATCTGTCATTAATGACCACACCTGATTCCTTTTGTTGAGCATTGTAACCCTTTTTACTGGCCATTTTTGCCACAGACCTGGACTCATTTTTCTGTTTGAACACCATCAGGTTGGCATCTTCATTTAGCCATACTTCCCTCGTATTCTGGTTTCTTTTCAAGACCTTTTTATTCCTCATGACATCATCACGCTTACTCAGTGATTTCATAACCACCAAGATCAGCCTATCCTGTTGTCCTGGTCTATATATTCTCTGAGAAAACTCTGTCATTCAGATTGAGATTGCGATCCACTGAGGACAGAATGTCTACTGCAATGTCATTGGTAGATTCATTTTGCGTCTCCTTTACCCCACTTATCAGTATATATTCTTCCTCTTATTGTTGTGGTCGAGATTGGCTACCTGCAATTCAATATTGTCCAGTCGGCGCTCCATATCACGACGCTCTCCACGCATTGTTTCAGTTGTCTCAAGCAGCCTTTTGTTTTCTTTTTCTAGTGAATCTACTCGTGCCTTTAAATCCGCCACATTTTGATGGGCAATATCAATGGATTTGTGGGTATTGACTGATGAAATTACCATTTTTTTCAGTGATTCCCCTTGTTCATTCAACTGGGCACTAATTGTACATAGCGAGTAGAGTAGGGTGAGGGGGTACGTGTTTGGGCTCATTGACATTTATATTTTTAGAGTCTGTCTCAATCATTTTTCCCGCGTTTCTGTCTTCCTTTGTTTGAATATTTCTATTCAATTCGAATGGAGTATTTGCACTTCTGCACCTCTGATAATCTTGATGGGTTTACCGGTTCATTTGATGTCTTTTTCTCAACCTCAGCTTATAATCCAAGAATAATAAAGTTGGGACACACACGCTGCCCTCAAACACGTCTGCTCAGGCCGCCATTACTCAGGGTCTATTTGAATCAAAATGTTCGGGTGGTTCAACCTAAGAAGAGTCAATAAAAATTTCCTGTTTCTCATCATGCACCTCCATAAGGTACTGGCGCTGATAATCTGGGCTGCTGGTGACGGGTGGATCCAATCATAGAGCCTGTGGTAAAGGCTCACAGTGTGGCCCATCCTGCTACAATACCGGTGTACAGCGTTGTTGATACGAGGGGTGAAGACTCCGTTGCGTTGCTTTATGCTTAGAATGATGTAATTTATTTGCGCAACTGCTAAGTTAAGCAGCCACTGATATGCATACGGCAAGGGGGATCTGTTGTAAACTGCAATATCAGCCCCATAGATTGGACAGAAGACTTAGGGAATGTTTGGCAACAAGGATCGGCAGGTGTTCAGTAGCATATACATATGCATGCTACTAACAATGCAATCAATGAAACAGGCTCGGTCAAGCGAGCGCAGCCAGACTAACCGTGTGTACCGGTCACGATAGGTCAGATAATTAATTCCTGCCATTATATATGTCCGTTTCAGTGCTCAAATCATACAGTATATCCCTAGGTCTGATAGTTATGCCCGAATAGAATTTCTACCTGCGACTTGCTATGATATGGAAAATGTCTCCAAAGTTGCCTTCCCTGTGAATCACATAGCACTATAAGACTGCCCATGTTGACCGTGTGGGTTCCAATAACAAAATAGACATGGTTCGTTGGCACACACTGCACCGGGTTAGTTTCAATAGGCCTTTTATCGATATTTACCGGCCGCATCATTTTTTATGACAATCAACCTAACATCTTCCATCAATCACCTCTGCCCCCGATGGGATTCCGGGTAAAAATAGGCCTCCAGTAGCCACTGCTGATCATATGAGGCAGCAATAGGGGGGACCAAGCACTGACCAAGTGGTTCTTTGGGTTCAATTCCCGGTTGGTGCTGTGCTTCACTAAGGGATGAGGTACAGCAAAATTGATTTCTAGGTTTTGATCCCCTGCTGTTTGCCCGCCCTGTCACCTTCATCTCATAGATCCGATCACCAAAGACATATTCGTCCCAACCTGTTTTCGCCATGAATATGACCTTAGTTGTCGAAATGACATTAATCATCCATTACTCACTCACTCAAATCACCTCCTTTGTTCTCGCCTGTCCAGGAGTCATTGAGGTGTACGGTGGATTCATACTTTCTTTCTTTTCTTTCTGCGCGTGTGTTCCCCGGATGTACCGGGTCGCTCAGCCTTAGTGCGAGCTATGCTGTAATTCAATTATGTTATTGAGTCTGTGTTCAATGATGTCTAGGATCCTTGCTGCTTTTCTTTGTGTTTTTATGTCCTCGCTGAAAATTTGGTCTATTTGGGTTTTGGTGTTTGGGTCCTGGTGTATTTCTGGGCAATCTTATAGTATGTGGTTTTGTGTTTCTTCTCTGTGGCCGCATCCCCTACAGGTCATGTCCGTGTACATGATTTTGTAGTTATTTTTGTCTATGAGGATGCCTATTCCTCCTCCTGTTCTGTCTTGTCTTGCTTTGTGGTACCATTGGTATCTGTCTATCTTTGGGTTTTTTTTGGTGCGTGTTTCTGCTATGACTGCTATGTTTATTTGTTTTTCTATTAGTATGGCTTTGAGGCTGGGTGTTTTGCTGTTTATGCCGTTTGTGTTGCTGTACATTATGTTAATTGTTTTGTTTCCTTTTTCCTTTTTCCCTCGGCATCTTCTCTTTGCATTCTGTTTGTTCTTTTTGTTTAGCCTGGTTTCTCCTTTGGTGTCTGGGTTATTCTTATTTTTGTTGTCTTGTCTTTTGGCTTGTGTTTGTTTAAAATCTCTGTTTCTGTTGGCCTGTAGGGGACGGCCTATTTCCTAAATCGGTAGTCTCTGTATCTGGGCTCCTCGCAATTGCGGTTGTCTCTGTGCCGGGGTTCTTCATATTCACGGCTATGCGGTCGTGTGTGTCTCTGCTGCTGTTTCTTCGTTGTTGTCTGGGCCTCCAGTGCCATCTCTCTTCATCCTCTCTTTCCTTGTCGCTATTGTCTGTGTATTTTAAATTTCCTCTGGTTTCTCTCCAGTGGCTTCTGTCTATTACAAGTCTTCTGGGGCTTCTGTGTTGTCTTGGGTAGGTTTTCAGTGTTTGTCCTATCTGGCTCTTTCTCTTTGGGTAGTCTGGGCTGCTGTGTCTTGAGGCACTGCTGTTGGAGGCGTCTTGTTGGTCTATGTTCCTTCTCTTTGTGGGTCTCCTTGGTGGGCTTCCTGTTGTTCTTCTGTTGGTCTCTTTTTTATCTCATCTTTTCGTGAGGATTATTAGGATTTCGTCAATTGTTCTTTCAACATCTACCTGTCATGCTCCGCATATCTTCATCGTCTGGCTTTCTCTGTTGTATCCCGCGGTGGTCTTATTCCTGCTGGTTATGTCACTGATAACCCTGCCTTGTTTGCCTAGCATGTGGCCCACAAGGTCTTCTTCTATCTCTAGTTCGGTGGTCGCTCCTTCTGTCCAGATTTCTTCGCTTGATTTGGGGTGTTGGTTTTTTGGTTTGTGGTCTTGCGTTGGGGTTCTTGATGGCGCTTGGCTGTGGGGTTCTTCTTTTTGTTCTGTTTATGTTTCTCTTTGTGGTTTGGTGTCTGTTTTGCTTCTCAGCATTCTTGTGATATTTTTTGCTGCCTCTTTGGTGGTTTCTTCAGTTATATGGTACCCATCGCTTTGCAGTTTTGTTATGTTTGGGAACGGGTTATGTGTCTTGATGCCTCTCTGTTCGTTTAGTTTTGTTAGCGTTTTTCTTTCTTTTGCTCTATGTTCGCAAGGCGGGGGGTTATAGGTAGATGATCTTTTCTGTGGGTAGTTTACTTATGGCTCTCATTGTGTCTCAGCTTAGTTCTTGCGCTTGTTTTCCGAATCTGAGATGATTAGTCCCCACCATGATGAGGATTTTGTCGTACTGTGTTATCTCATGGTGGTTGTCTTCCGCTGCTTGTTCTAGCTGTGGGATGAGGAAGACTTCCTTTCTGCTTAATTCGTGGTCGGGGTCATTCTCTTTGTGTTGTAATATAGTTTTTGAGTTTGAGTCTCCCAGGATTAGGTGTCTTTTAGGTTTGCCGGCTTGTTTTTCTTGTTTTTCTGTTTTGTTTTGTATTCTGTATTTGTTGATTAGAGTGTTAATGGTCTCCTCTTTGATTTCGAGTTCGTTCTCAAGTTCTTGTTTTTTGCTGCTCAAGTTCTCTTATTGTATGTTTGAGGGTTTGTGTCAGGTTTTGATGTTCCTCATTCTGGTTCCTTTGTTCTCTGTACTCTTCTGTTGTCTGTTTGAGTTGTTGTCTGGTTCGGTCTAGTTCTGTTTAGGTAGCAGCAGCTCATTTCAGTGCCTCTTCGTTTATTCTTCTTGCTTTGTTTATTTGTGCTTGATGTTCTACTTGGGTGTCTTTAATTCTATAATTGTACGGAGCACCCCCACCCCAATACAAACTTGAAGAGGCTTCTACCAGATTCTTGTTTCCTGTACTGATTAGATAGTCCCTAAGATCAGGGTTTTGCTTGTATTTTGCCAGGTTAATTTCAATGTTTATTTCTGGTCGCATTTTCAGCTATTCCTTCGTTGCAGGACAGCTATCACTGATCTGTTTAATCATAAATGGATCAGATTCCTTCATAATACGTTCTGCCAGATCTAGACGTTTAACCCCGTTGGGGTCCGGGTAAGAATAGGCCCCCAGTAGCCCCTGCTGATCGTAGAAGGCAACGATAGGGGGGACCCTGCACTGACCAAGTGGTTCTTTGGGTTCAATTCCCGGTTAGTGCTTGGTTCACTAAGGGATGAGGTACAGCAAACTTTATTTCTAGGTTTTGATCCCCTGCTGTTTCTCATAGATTCGATCACCAAAGACTTCATTCATTCCAACTGGTTTTCACTGCGAAAATTACCCTAGCTGTGGGTATGGCGTAAAACACCCAACACTCACTCACTCTAGACGTTTAGCTTGCATGACTTTCGTGTATTGGTAGGCCTGTTCATTACAGTTGAAGGATCTTCCTCAATAATCAACTTTTTGTTTGAACATATTGGACAATATAGCCTTTGGACCACTGTAGTATACAGCTGTAGGGGTTTCTCTCACCTCTCCAGGAGAGGTAGTATTGTGTCTAGGAGATTTTGGTCTGGCTACCATATGGTCTGGTGTTGCAGGCAGTAATACTGTGCTTTGCATCGGCTCTATACTTCTCGTCTCCACACCTTCGGTCATAACACTGGTGCCTGCTCAGAAGTGAAGATTCAGGAGAGTCTTCTGTACCTAAAAGGAACTATACTACTAGGTCTAAAAATAAGAAGCAAATGAAAAACAAACTAGAGGAAAGCTCTACAAGTGAAAACAACACACCTATAGATAGAAGAATTAACTTAAGACCAAGAAACACTGAAACTGATTCAGATGCTCAAAGTTGGCGTGAAAGAAGGGAAGAATTTATGGTATCTTTGATAAACAATACTATTGAAGAAGAAGAACCAACAGAAATTCCTGAATCAGAAACTAGTGAATGGAAATCATCATCTGAATCAGATGAACAAAATATAACAGACTTAGATTTGTCACAACAAGAAAACAGATAAGAAATAATATGTATAAACTTCTTTGGTTTTATCCGTCTTACCCTGAAATGGTAATATATAATATGTAATAGTATATTACTGGTAAGCTAACTGGTATTGTGGTGCATTACATGTTGTAATAGTATCTTGCATAGGAACTTGATAAATTTTTGGGATATTTTAATGGAAGGAAACTCCTCGTGTATATTGCTATTTTATGATCATATGATAACATAGAAAAAGAGATACACCATTGTTGTATGAAAAGAGAGCTTCGAATCAGATCTTTCTTATTGTGGTTCGATTCCCCTGCCTTGGACTAGTGGTCTTATTGAAGTTTCTTCTTGTATTTGACATTCTAAAAAAGAAAAACAATTAAAAGTATTCATAATTGTTTCATTTTAACTTACCCAATCTCCTGTAGACACTCCTTGTGTGACTTTCTTGATCTTTTGTCAGAGTTGAAGAGGCTGAGGGTGGTGATAACTGACGTGTGTTGTGTGTACTTGAAGCAGATGGTTCACCTGAACGTGTGTGGAATTGGGATTGAGCTACCCCAGCTCTGACCCTCTATTTCTTGGTTCTCAGATGCTTCCTTAACAGCCTCTTGAAGCGCTCGAACTGAAATAATGATTAATAATAAATGTCAAATCTTTATACTTTATGAAAATATTTTTTAAAATATGCAAAAATGTATATTTGGTTACCTAGGGTGGGAGAAGAAACTGTAGGAGGTTCATGTCCTCCATGGTAGTTGACGCAACGTACTTCTGGATCATCAAGTTCCACTGATTCACTGAAAAACCTGCCCCTCATGTTTGACTTTCTCTCTGAAATAATATAAAATAAAACTATATATATATATATATATATATATATATATGCATTCCATACTGAGGTCCATTATATAAGTGTACGCTTATTACATTGATTAACATTATTACCTTGGTTCGCGCTCCTACTCATCATCTCATTGAATGGAGTCCTTGTGTTCCCACGCAGTTTTTTTGGGTGTACTTGCATGCATACTCTTCCTCTCTGCAAAATAAAAACAAATATTAGACGAAAAATAATAAAAAACAAATATCATGAATATTAATAATTACTATCAAATTTGTACTTACTGAATGTGAATTTCCTTTTTGCGGTTGTCTCAACACTTGAAGTGCTCGATTTCTCCGGACCTTCTGTTGTTGCTTCTGGAGCAGTCTTTTCCACTGGAATTAACAATATCAAAAATGATTTATCTAGACGGGAGGTTGGAGAGGCCCGATCCAATCAATCGGCTGGTCATGCTGAGCCCTAGGATACTTATACAGAAAGTTAATATTGCCCATAACATCAGTGGCTTTCCTTTCATATTGCCCATAACATCAGTGGCTTTAATTTGCCAATAACTTCAGTGGCCTTTGGCTTTCTCTTTATTTTGCCAATAACATCGGTGGCTGTCTTTTTATTTTGCCCATAATATCAGTGGCTTTTCAAACTCAATTGGATAGTTGTTCTTTTCTAACAATTTCAAACAATCTATTTTCTTTTATATCCTAGAAGGCAGTGGCTAGGGCTAATCTAGTAGTTGGTTGACTATTAGAGTATATCCCCCTTGTATCTCTGGTGTGTATCTGACGGTTTCCGCAGCTCTGCACATCCCCTTGTAGGACTCCGAGGTGGGTGGGGAGCAAGGGGGATGAACACCATATGTACTTATATGGCAAATAACAAAAACAACCCCAACAAACGTCCGTATACTGAAGATGACCCGGAACATTCAGAGAATACTGAAAATGAAAATGAATACTGGCCTAGGTTTTTGATTCTTGAGCCTTCCGACAATGCGAATCCTTTGTCTAAGCTATCTCCTTTTGCCATAAATAAAGGCACTGAAGGAATAGCTGGCAAGGTGAAGGACATTCGTAAACTACGATCTGGCCAAATTCTTGTGGAGTGTGAAAAGAAGGCCCATGCCACCAACCTGCGGCGTGCCACTACGCTTGCTGGTGTTGGCATGAAAGCCTCTCCTCACAGATCTTTGAATTCAAGCAAAGGAGTAATCCGATGTAGAGAACTTCGAGATGTTGGTGAGGATGAAATCACTAGAGGACTGCGTCCTCAAGGTGTTTCCTTTGTCAAAAGAATATCCATTAGGAAAGAAGGTAATGTCGTTCCGACTAACACCTATATCCTCACTTTTGACAGACCTTCTCCTCCCAAGAAACTTAAAGTTGGTTATCTCCGCGTTGATGTGGATTTGTTCATACCAAATCCACTCCGCTGTTTTAAGTGCCAGAGGTATGGTCATGGCAGAGACTCCTGCTCTAACGAGCAGACCTGTCTCCGATGTGGTCAAAAGGGACACGACAATGTGGAATGTGTCAATGATGCTAAATGCATCAGTTGTCAAGGTGCCCACATGGCCACGTCGAAAGACTGTCCTGTGTGGATCAAAGAAAAATCGATCCAAAAGGTAAAAACTGAAAATCGTGTCAGTTACCCGGAAGCGAGGAAGATGGTGGAAGGGACCATAAGAGTCCCTGGAGCCACTTCCTATGCAGCCGCGGTAAAACCAAAACTCAGGACAGTTGAATGTCAGACAGACTACACCTGGTTGAAATTGGATAAACCAGTGCGTAGTCCCTCAGGCATCCAGGTCGTGGTAGCCGGAAAGGTTACTCAAACAGAATCTAGCGCTAGTACATCTAAATCAACTTCGAATTCATCTGTTCCACCATCTGTTCCATCATCTGAAGCTCCATCAAATAGGAAAAAAAGTCGTAACAGTCGAAGCTCCTCTAGGGCTTCGGCTGAAAACAGACAAACTCAATCTAGTCAGGAACAGCATAGTAAACTAGAAAGGAGTCATTTGCCATTAGCAAATAGATTCGAGAATTTGAACGAAGTTGAGATGGAAGAAGCTGCGGCTGCAAGTCGCAGCGTGTCCCCCCAAAATAAGATCCGGGGACGATCTCCTGTCCATCCACCTTGATGGCAGGAAGATCAATTTTCCAATGGAACTGTCGAGGTTTTAGAGCCAATGTTAATGAACTTAAAATTTTAGTTAGTCATTATAATCCTCTTGCCCTGTGTCTCCAGGAAACCCTTTTAAAAAGAGAAGACAATATCACCTTTAAAGGATATCGCATATATAATGCATATGCCCCTGATGGTGGAAGAGCCTCAGGGGGCTCATCCATTTTAATAAGACAAGATATCATGCATAGTCTTATTCCATTAAATACCAATTTTCAAACAATAGCAGTCAGAGTGACATTACATAAAACCATTACTCTCTGTTCACTCTACCTTCCACCAAATTCAAACATCAATAGACAAGAATTAGAAAATCTCTTAAACCAATTACCATCACCAATCCTCATAATGGGAGATCTCAATAGTCATAATCCCTTATGGGGTGGTGACAGGTATGATGACAAGGGCAGGATGATTGAAGATATTATTAATGACCTAGATTTATGTGTTTTAAACGATGGCTCTTACACCTATTTACATCCGGGTTATGGTACGTATTCTGCTATTGACTTAACATTAGCTGACCCTCGTCTGCTGTTGGACCTCTCCTGGAGAGTATTAAATGACCTCCATGGAAGTGACCATTTCCCAATCTTAGTCAATATTGATGATCCTAATATAGGTCTAAAAGAGCCTCGATGGAGGCTCAATAAGGCTGATTGGGAGTTCTTCCAGACTTTATGTCGGGAGAGGCTCTCAGCAGATGATTCGTTTATCCAATTCTCCACCAAATTACTTTCTATAGCAGAAGAAACTATCCCTAAAACCTCGACAGTTCCTAAGCACATCCGTAATCCATGGTTTAATGATGCCTGCAAAAAGGCCATTAAAGATAGAAAGAAGGCCTTGAGAAAATTCAAACAAAGACCAACTGCTGAGAATTTAACTCAATTTAAGATTAAAAGGGCTCAGGCCCGAAGAATCATATGGGAATCAAAACGGCAGTGTTGGAGGGATTATGTTTCGGGGGTTAACTCCCGGACTCCGATGAAAAAGGTCTGGACTATGGTCCGTAAAATAAAAGGCAAGCGGGGCCAGGCCAGAGTCCAGCAACTACAAGATGGAGGCAATATTTTGACCTCTCCTGTTGAGGTGGTCGAAAGATTGGCCGAAACATTTCAACATCATTCTTCTTCCGCCAACTGTCACTCCCAATTCAAACCAATTAAAATCAGAGAAGAAAGAAAACCATTAAATTTTTCATCAGATAATTCAGAGGGATATAATCAAGCCTTTAGCATAGACGAACTTTTAAAATCTCTCAATAAATCTCATAATACAGCAGTTGGTCCTGATAAAATTCATTATGACTTTCTCAAACATCTTCCTAAACCAGTGCTCAAGATTCTTTTGAATCTTTTCAATCACATATGGGATAGTGGCCAACTGCCAACGTCTTGGCAGGAAGCCACCATTATTCCTATTCCAAAGCCTGGTAAAGATCATAATGATCCTTCTAATTATAGGCCTATAGCATTAACATCTTGCATCTGCAAAACCATGGAGCGGATGATCAATGATCGACTCTTCTGGATGCTGGAATCTCAACATCAGATTTCAGAATTTCAGAGTGGGTTCAGACGAGGAAGAAGCACCCTCGATCATTTGATAAGATTAGAATCTTTCATCAGAGATGCCTTTATTCAGAAGCAACATGTCGTGTCAGTCTTTTTTGATTTGGAAAAGGCATATGACACGACATGGAATTATGAAAGATTTATATAACATGGGATTTCGTGGCCGTTTACCCATTTTTATTAGGAATTTTCTATCTAATCGTCACTTTAGGGTGCAATTAGACACCACTCTGTCTGATATTCACAATCAAGAACTTGGTGTTCCTCAGGGTAGCATCTTATCTGTGACCCTGTTTAGCATCAAAATCAATAGTATTGTTCAGTGTCTTCAAAAAGACATGTCCTGTAGTTTATATGTTGATGATTTCCTCATATGCTATAAGGGCAAAAACATGAACATTATAGAGAGGCAAATTCAATTAAATCTAAACAAGATCCACAAATAGTCAATAGATAATGGTTTTAAATTTTCCAAAGCAAAGACAGTGGCTGTTCACTTTTGTCAGTTGAGATCCCTCCATCTGGACCCTGAGTTGAAGATGGATGGTGATCCAATCAAAGTAGTAGAACAGACAACGTTTTTAGGTTTGATTTTTGATCACAAATTGTCCTTTATTCCACATATTAACACTCTAAGGACAAAATGCAACAAGGCTCTGGATATCATCAAAGTTCTGGCAAATACCACTTGGGGTTCTGACAGCAAAATCTTATTGCAACTTTATAGAGCTTTGATTAGATCAAAGCTCGATTATGGCTGTCAGGTGTATGGGTCAGCACGCGCATCATATATCAAGAAGCTAGACTCTGTCCATCATCAGGGGCTGCGGCTGGCATTGGGTGCTTTTAGGACATCGCCAGTCCAAAGCCTCTATGTTGAGGCGGGGGAATCTTCATTAACCAATAGAAGATTAAAACTTTCCCTTCAATTCATCATTAAGTTAAAAACAAATGCTTCTAATCCTGCCTTTAAGTGCGTATTTCAACCCCAAAACGAACATCTCTATGCTGCCAGACCAAACTACATCCAACCTTTTGGCATTCGTATGAAACCTCACATAGAAAATGCCTTTGTGGATCTTGATGTTTTGAAACAGCCTCATTTTTCAGTCATTCCTCCATGGAGACTCAAACCACCTCCTATCAATTTTGACCTTACCAAATCCAAAAAGTCACTGACTCAACCATTGGATTATGTGTCCCGGTATCATGAAGTTCGAAACAAATTTCCTCTTCATTCTCCTGTTTTCACTGATGGTTCAAAGGATGGTAGACGTGTTGCAGCTGCTTCCGTCTGTTGCGGTAAAAAACATTTTGCCCATCTACCTGACTTCAGTTCTATTTTTACAGCTGAAGCAGTTGCCATTATTATTGCTTTGAAAGCCATTCAGCAGGCAGAGGAAAAGAACTTTATCATTTTTACCGACTCAAAGTCCTGTCTTCAGGCTTTGCAATTTTTAAAAACTGAACACACAGTCATTATGAAAGTTCTTCTCTGGCTACAAAAATTGTCCAACTCAGGATTTGATGTTCAGTTCTGTTGGATACCGGGTCATGTAGGCATTCATGGTAATGAGTTAGCTGACCAAATGGCCAAGAAGGGATTGGACAAAGCAGTCCTTCCTTTTCCAATTCCTGACATAGATTTTAAACCGCGAATCGTTGAATACATCAATGAGAGATGGCAAAATGAATGGGACCAGTTCCCCAATAACAAACTGCATTCTATTTTCCCAACCATCAAAGATGTTAAACCTAATGTTCTTAAATCTAGAAAAGATCAAACTGTTTTTACCAGAATTAGAATTGGTCATTCTAGACTTACACATGTTTTTCTTTTAAAGGGTGAGCCCCAACCAGAATGTATTGTTTGTAATCAACCTTTAACCATCAAGCATCTCCTTTTGGAATGCCCTGATTTTGAACAGACGCGTAGACAGTTCTATCAGGTAGCTGGTCTACCTGAACTTTTTAACACTGTACAGTCCGATCGTATCATCCATTTTTTGAAAACAGCTGGTCTGTATGGACTGATATGATTAGTATATTAACATGTTTTTATCCTTATGATAAGATCTTGTACATATATCATGTTGTTCTTTTGAAAATTTTTAGTCCATCTTTTCATTGATAACAACCGTTTTCGCCATGAATATGACCTTAGTTGTCGAAATGGCGTAAAGCATCCATTACTCACTCACTCACTTTAGGGTGCGATTAGACACCACTCTGTCTGATATTCACAATCAAGAACTTGGTGTTCCTCAGGGAAGCATCTTATCTGTGACCCTGTTTAGCATCAAAATCAATAGTATTGTACAATGTCTTCAAAAGGACATGTCCTGTAGTTTATATGTTGATGATTTCCTCATATGTTACAAGAGCAAAAGTGTACATCATAGAGAGGCAAATCCAATTAAATCTAAACAAGATCCACAAATGGTCAATAGATAATGGTTTTAAATTTTTCAAAGCAAAGACAGTGGCTGTTCACTTTTGTCAGTTGAGATCCCTCCATCTGGACCCTGAGTTGAAGATGGACGGTGATCCAATCAAAGTAGTAGAACAGACAAAGTTTTTAGGTTTGATTTTTTATCAAAAGTTGTCCTTCATTCCACACATTAATACTCTTATGACAAAATGCAACAAGGCTCTGGATATCATCAAAGTTCTGGCAAATACCACTTGGGGTTCTGACAGCAAAATCTTATTACAACTTTATAGAGCTTTGATTAGATCAAAGCTCGATTATGGCTGTCAAGTCTATGGGTCAGCACACGCATCATGTATCAAGAAGCTAGACTCCGTCCATCATCAGGGGCTGCGGCTGGCATTGGGTGCTTTTAGAACATCGCCAGTCCAAAGCTTTCCCTTCAATTCATCATTAAGTTAAAAACAAATGCTTCTAATCCTGCCTTTAAGTGCGTATTTCAACCCCAAAATGAACATCTATATGCTGCCAGACCAAACTACATCCAACCTTTTGGCATTCGTATGAAACCTCACGTAGAAAATGTCTTTGTGGATCTTGATGTTTTAAAACAGCCTCATTTTTCAGTCATTCCTCCATGGAGAATCAAACCACCTAATATCAATTTTGACCTCACCAAATCCAAAAAGTCACTGACTCAACCATTGGACTACGTGTCCCAGTATCATGAAGTTCGAAACAAGCTTCCTCATCATTCTCCTGTTTTCACTGATGGTTCAAAGGATGGTAGACATGTTGCAGCTGCTTCCGTCTGCTACGGTAAAAAAAAAGTCTGCCTGTCTGCCTGACTTCAGTTCTATTTTCACAGCTGAAGCAGCTGCCATTCTTATTGCTTTGAGCCCCCACCAGAATGTATTGTTTGTAATCAACCTTTAACCATCAAGCATCTCCTTTTGGAATGCCCGGATTTCGAACAGACGCGTAGACAGTTCTATCAGGTAGCTGGTCTATCTGAACTTTTTAATACTGTACAGTCCGATCGTATCATCCAATTTTTGAAAACAGCTGGTCTGTATGGACTGATATTATTAGTATATTAACATATTTTTTATCCTCAGGTTAAGATCTTGTACATATATCAATGGTTGAAGGGGGGAGAGGGAAATGGGCCTAGGATGGCACCATAGCCTTCCTCAGTGACCATTTATATATGTATGCCGTCAGGGTAACGAAGGGCTGATGCATGATTAGGGGGAGGGACGCTTTGTTTGTTGTTTTTTGGGCATAGCGGGGGCCTCCTTTCTATTGTAACGGGAAGCCAAACTAGATCCCATCTAAGATGAGAGCGTCATCTTCATGATCTGAGGCATGTCTGAACCATGCAGGAATTTTAAGGTTAGATGGGACTGGGACCTTGCTGCCCTTGTAGTTGCATGTCTTTCCGGCTACTGCAATGGCATATATACGGCAATATTCATCATCAACCACGTATGATATGAAGGGCCTAGGGTACCACTGTACTGCGGTTGTGTCTATGTAGGTAAATAGGTCGACTGTGGGAGCGACGACCCCAATCAGCTGATCAGTTGTATGGTCATCAGCCTGCGCCTCTGCACCGGGGTCAATACATGTAGCACTAACATCACATTTAACTCAGTCAGTAATTGTGTTAGGCTCTGTGACTTGCACTATGTTTAGGCTATTGTATGAGGTACTTATCTGACCATGCTCAGTGTAGTGGGATTCAGCGCCATCGGTGTCACAAGGGAAGACGGGTACGGGAGAGGTTGTGAAGCCTTGGGGTTGGTGATTTTTCCCACATGCGGTAACATCCTCGTCCAGTTCAGCACAATGGTGGCTAGGCCGGGGTTCATCTGCTGATCCCCACATGGGGGTTCCAGGTAAGAATAGGCCCCCAGTAGCCCCTGCTAATCGTAGAAGGTGACAATAGAGGGGACCCAGGCCTGACCAAGTGGTTCTTTGGGTTTAATTCCCAGTTGGTGCTTGGTTCACTAAGGGATGAGGTACAGTATAAATTATTTCCAGGTTTTGATCCCCTGCTGTTTGCTTGGCATGTAACCGTCATCTCATAGATACAATCACCAAAAACAGAATTTATCCCAACCTGTTTTCGCCGCGAATATGACCTTAGTTGTCGAAACGGCCTAAAGCATCCATTACTCACTCACTCACTCACTCTACTCTCACTTGAGCTAGCTTCGCTGTAGAAGGGACATCATTTCTGTTTTCTGTGTCCACGTCCACGTCCGCATCACTCCCAACTTGGTACATTGTGTCATGCATATAATCCACCTAAATGATAATTTAGTTTATTTAATCAAAATAGAAATATCATATTGCACCTTAATTTCAAATTCACAAGTTAATTTCGTATACAATTTAGAACTCTAGTTATATAGCTGCATTATATAAACCCTGTACGTTTTGTGTGTAACATAATTAGTCAGAAGCCAAAGTGCCCAAGATGATGGCGTCTTGATGACCACTAATCCGCCAAATGAAAGCATGGAATGTCTACGCATATTAAGTAAATAAGGTAAACAATTAGAATAATCACGATAATATCATAAGTCATAATGAAAAACTTTGAATGTTAATATATCCCTTGACGGTTTGTTCACGATAGATCAATGAAAGCCCCACAGTCAGCACAGCGAGTGGAACCATGGGAAGACCCATTAGGTCTTGAAGTCTAACACTCAACCAGGTGGGATTTGGCTGCAGATGTCTGTATTGTTCCAACCGAGTGGAAAGACAGACTACCATGTTCAGACCAGGTGGAAATCCATACAATAAGTAAGGACGTCCAGTAATATGTCTAGGCTGAATATCCCTGACAGTGTTGACTCTTAGAAACACACTCTTAAATAGTAACTTTTCGGTCGAGGGGAATGACTAAGTAGAGGAGGACTGAAAGGGATTTCCAGTCTCCTACACATTATGTCATCCAGGGGTATCCCCAAGTGATGAAGGAACCCTGCACCACTCTGACGCATTGAATGTAGGCCTACCTCAGAGGGATCCAACCCAATCTTGGCGACTGAATCCTTCAAGAAGGCTAGCAGAGGCCCATATGTTAAGGGAATGCCTCAAGTAGAAAAGGGTGCCATGCAGTTGTCCCGGAACCTGTGAGAAGTGGTGTTGTAACATAGATACCACACAGAAGGCTTGATTCTCCACATATGATAATGGGATTGGAAGGGCTCTCTCCTTGTAACAAAGAGTTTTGGTTGAATGGACTGTAATAAGAGCCCCTGATTTGTTAAATACAACATCTTTCCTGCACACTACATGATCCGTATCACAAGTGGAATCATGACAATGTTTGACTTGCGGAGGAGTGTGCGGAAACTAAACATCAGTGCACACCACATGGTTTTTGTGTTCTCATTGGTAAAATCAAGAGAATGATAAATCTGCAACATTAAATTCCCATACAGTCTTTCCCATACAGGGAATTTTTTGTTTCACACCATCTCCTAGAAGTCTTTTAATTCCCGACATGACCAGCTTGATCAAAAAAGAATCACGAAAAGCAGCATTGTGACCGTAGAATTGATATAATTCAACAACCGCCGACAGGTCATTATTTATGGTATTGTACTTGGAGGTCCTTGCTTGGAAAACTAAGAACCTTATCACAGTTTTGTGTGATGCTTGGAGAGCAGATTGCCCATTGATATGGCAGAAATCTATGAAGTGCTTCCACTGAGAGTTTCACATGCGTAAGGTCGACGCTGACCAGGCTAACCAATCAGCCATTAGGTTTTCAGCTCCTTCAATATGACGAGCTGTCAAGTGAATATTCCGTGAGACACATAAACAGAACATAGAAGTGACATAGCGTCTTTGTTGGAACTTGTCCCCTTGTTAATGGAATGCATCACCTGAGTATTTTCTGTCATACAAATTACATGTTGATTCATCCTCAGTGACTTATATCTGTGGAAAGCTAAATACACTGGGTACATTTCAAAAACATTAATGTTAAGTGTGGGAATGTCAACATTAACCCAATGATGGTCTCTGTCCAAGTCCTGGATCCCATCTGGTGAAGAACTAGAGTTAAAGAACCCTGCCTGCCAGTCGGGCTTGTACCATATACCAAAGCCCAACTGAGAAGAGTCAGTGTAGAACACTGGCCCTTAGCCATAATTCATGTCAATACAACACAATCTTCCATTAAAGATCTTGGCAAACTCTATCCACCACGTTATGTCGTCCTGGAAATGGTAGGTTAAAGTTACTCTCGGATTAACATCACTTAAGTCCTTAAGTAAATTGATGACACGTCTTGAAAAGGTATGTGCCCCTTTTACCACTTTGGCACTGTGACTTAATATGCCACAAAGTAGTTGGAGCTGCCTCTTAGTGACCCGACGAATATCCTTTTAGAAGGCAAGTTCAGAGTACAATATTGAAAATTTGTAATATGGAAGAGAAATCTCCATTGTGTTAGTATCAAAATCAATGCCTAAAGTAATATCTAGTTGTAGTAGATGGTGAGGAACATTTTTTTCCAGCTGATGGCCAAGCCCAGGCTAATCAGTAGTCTGATAATTTCTGATTGTGCTTCCTGACAGTGTGAAAAGGAATTACCAAAAACAATAAAATTGTCTAGGTAATTTACTATCTTTGCATAGCCTCTTCGATTCATGCAACAAACCAAAAAGTTACTGATTTGAGTGAACAGGAAGGGGGCATTTATCACCCCAAAGCAAACCCGCGTGTCCATTAGATAAGTAGGATCTATTTACTGCTGCAATATCCATGGTGGCCATGAATGCTCCTGGGGACATAAAGGAAACTACATCATCAACAGATTTATATGAAAAGGTGGAACATGTGTCTGATATATAATTATTAATAGAAGTACCAATCAGCCTTTTACATTCTGTTATTGGTCTATAGGTCCCGTCTGGTTTTGGGATAGCCCCCAGGGCGTGAACACAATGCGGAGTTACCTAAGAAATAACATATTTTTCTTCAGTTAGCTCTTTGCGAATAAACCATTAATATATGCAAAAGCGTCCCCTCGTAGAACCGAAGAGTAGTTATCAGTTATCACAATGATACTTTGGTATGTCATCATCAGCATTTACCACATGAACACCTTCTGTGATACCAGACGTTAAATATTCCTTGAAGCAAGAATCATTTTCAAAGAACAACTCATGCTGCCATGGAGATATAATCTGCCGATGAGCTGAGATCTATCTCTCACATACAACGGAATGGTATGAAGATTCGGTTCCACCTGAAGAGGTGCATAGGATCCTTCCTGACTCCCCTTAATATTAGCCAAAGGCAAAGTATGACGAAAATCATTATCGACTGTACGGACGTGGCCGCTGACTTGACTCTCTGTTACATAATCGGCGGTGGGAGGCATAACAATCCCGGTCGAGGTAGTTACCCGGTCGGTCTGAGAGGCCGCTGGCATAATTATAGTTGACCGAGACCCCATGTGAACAGCTGTTTTATTACTGGCACCGCTGGCGCATTCAGTACATGGTATACGGGAAGACAAGATCTGTTTGTATCCTGAATGTCACTCTGAAGATTTTTCTCAACCCAAGGCCCTGTGCTTGCCTCCACAAGAGGGACAAACATGTTTTCTGGAGCTGCTATCAGTACATTTCCTAGTTGAAGGAATAACACACATCTGGAAAACCCTCAGGCACCGTACCTGCCTTGTCAGAGGTATCATCCACACAATCTGTAGCTTTTTTACCCCAAAGGGATTTCTTCTGGATTTTATCCTTTTCTTTCTGGGGGGTTAGATTACCAGCATGGAAATAGGAAGCAACCCCCAGAACGTCTCCCGCTACGAAGGTGTCCTCATCCCCTGATATCGTGTTGGTAATTATGTGACGATCGTAACCCACATATGCCATTCCAAAAACTGAGAAGATATCGCTTGATGGGATACAAATTTACAATGGTTGATATAACCTCCATAGTCTCCTCCAACCTTAATCAAGTGCTGGATTACCCTGAACCAACCGAAACGGCGTAAAGCAGCCATTACTCACTCACTCACTGAACAAAACATAAACAAGTTTCCGGTATGACAGTTTAGTGTGGTCTATCTGTTTGAGCGGTGTGCCACCTTTAACATGTTGAACATAATATTCTGGTGTATAAGCCATACCTTGAAGTTTGTGAGAAGTTGAAGAGGGATCGACAGCAATTGACAGCTTTTCCAAGGCCTCCATTAAAGGTCCCACAACAGCCTCTGCTGGTGAAGGGTCCGGTTCGTCCTCCTCTACCTGCGGCGGCATGGCCAGACAGGGTTCTTTGGGGCGGGCGCCTTCCTTTCCTTTCCTCATGCTTGTTCCCGGGTCAGCTGGGTCGCTCAGTGTCTGTGACGTCACAAGCTAAGCTACTTGCTGATTGGTTGTCCCAGTCAGTCAATTTTTTTGTTATAATCCTTAGTTTTCATGCAGTTTTTTTAAGTTTATTCTGGTTTGTGGTGAATATGTCTGTTATTTTTATTCTGGTGTCATTTGGTATTTTTTCACACTCGTCTAGGATGTGGTTTTGTGTTTCCTCAGATTGGCCACACCCCCTACATATTTGGTTTGCATATTTGTTTTTATAGTTGCCTTTTGCGTTCATCATTCTTTTTCTTGCTATGAAGATGTTTTTTACATCCTCTCGTGGTAGGTAGGTGACGTAATTGGTGGAGTTTGGTGTTTCAAGTTTTTTGTGTAAGGCAGTTGAATTTTGATTTTTTTCCTTCTTTCTGTTACATGTGTTGTTTTTCGTAATTCCATAGTTTTTTCCATTTGTTGTACTTCAGGTCTTCGTCCAAATTTACACCTAGTTGGTGTGCTATGGTTTTATTTGCCTGGTTCTATGATTGTGTTTTCTCAGAGTTGGTGATTTCTTTTAGGTTGTCGTCTTGTTTGGTCTCAATTTTTGTTGTGTAGAGAAGGCGTTTTATCTTGATTCGATGCTCTATGTCAAGTATGTCTAGTTTGTTGTATATGTTTTATCATGGGGTTGATTGTGGGTTTTGTAGGATCTTTTTGAGAATATTATCTTGGATAGTGTTTATTTTTTTCGTTTGGGCTTTGTTGAGGTCCCATGTTTCACCCCCATAGGTTATTATTGGGATTACACAGACTTCAAGTAGTTTCCAGATTGTTTTCATTTCGATTCCTTTGAAGTTGGTGTCTCCACCAATGTGCAGTATTGTCTGGAATGCTGCCTCTCCTTTGCGAGTTATTTCTCTGATGTGGTCATCAATGTTGTTTTTATTGGTGATGGTTTCGTCTTGGTATTTGTAGTTGTTTGTTTCTGTTAGTATCATGTTGTTTCATTTGGTGTGTTTGTTTGTCTTTGTTACTCCCTATTATAAGGGTTTTTTATTTGTCTTGGCCGAATTTGATTGGAGTCTGTTGGACATTTCTTCTGTGATTTTTATCATCAGTTGGTGGTCGCTGTGGTTGTTAGAGATGATAGCGATATCATCCACCCATAGTAGGCATTTTGAATTTTGGTCTTTGATTTTGTGGTTCATTTTATGTTTGGTGATTTCTTTATTTATTTCATCAAAAAGGTTTGCATATTGGGTGACCGATAGTATTCTGCCCTGTCTTATGCTGTTTTTTATTTGTATGGTCCTTGTCATGTCATACTGTGTTTTTGCTTTTGCGGTTAGATTTTTATTCAGTTTGTTTGTCAGGTTCCATAGTCCTCATATTAGTCCACTAGTATGCATAGTATACAGTATGGCATCTAGCCTTGCTTTATCATATGCTTTTGTCACATCGAGGAAGGTGATAATGGTGGGTTTCTTCTTAGTTTTGTTGTCTTTTATGGTTTCTTTGAGAATTAGGAGGTGGTCAGTCATATTGGAGCCCTTACGTCATCCTGCTTGTTCCCTTGTGATATGTATCTTCTTAGTTATTCTGTTGTTGGGGAGTCTTTCATAATTATACCTTTCCAAAGTTGGATGCCAGGGTAATGCCCCTTTCATTTGAGCATTTGCCCTTTTTTCCTTTTCCTTTATAGATTCTTGTTATTGTTCCTGCTTGCCACTGTTCCGGTATTATCTTTCTATCTGTTATGTCATTTATGACCTGTAGGTTGGGGTTTGCTCTATAAATATTTCATTAGGTATTAAGTCCGGGCCAGTTGCTTTTCGTTTTTCAGCTATTTTTTTACGTTGTCCAGGTCTTTTTGTGTAAGTGGGCGTACTGAGTCTCCCTCGGTTTCAGTTTGTAAGTGGTTTACCTTGTTTTGTATATTTTTAGTCCATTCATGATATCCAGTTGTCTCTTCCCTTGCTGTGTACAGGGTGTCATAGTAGTCGGCTATGTGGTCTTTGGCTTCTTCTGGATTATGTATGATGTTGTCTTCTTTATCTATTATTTCTTGGTTTACTCCTCCTTCATTTATTATTGTATTCATTTTCATTTTGGTTGTTTGTTTGTCTTCATGTTGTATTGCCTCCCTTAGGTTGGGATTTTATATATTTATTTTTTATGTCTTTTTTAACCTCAGTGGGTTTATTTGCCTTGCATGCTTGTTGGAACTCCTTCTTTTTGTTCCTCTTTCCATTTCTCAGTTCTTTTATGGTGTGACTTTCTTTGGGTTTCCCTTTTCCTTTTATCGAGATTACTCCTATGTGTTCATTGAGGTTTTTTATGATAGTTTTTTCTAGGGTTGTGTAGGTTGGTCTTGCCTTCTTCAAGTCTTCTGTCATTGCCTGGTTGAATTTCTCCCATGTTTCTTTGTTGCCTGGTGCCCATATCTTGGTGGTTGGGGTGGTTGTCAGGCTTATTTGCTGGTTAATTGTTAGGAGTATTGTGTTGTGGTCAGTTTCTTGTATGCCTTTGAGTCTGTGGGTTCCTTCTGTGTCTATTCTGAGGCTTGATATTTTCTTTGCTAGTTCGTTGTTGCATATTACATAGTCACTGATTGATTTTTTGTTGTCTTTTGTTCGGTTTTCCCTTGTCCAGTTTATGTAGTCTGGTATTATACTGGGTATTTCTAGGTTTGTCACTTCTATCACTTCATTGAGGTATTTCCCATTCCTGCTTTCTTGTTGTTGTATGTCTCCTTCTGAGATTTAGAGTTTGGCTTTGAAGTCACCAATTAGGATTGTGTGGCCTGTCTCGGTTGCCTTGATTATGTTTGTTTTCATATTCTGGTACTCCCTGCAGACTTTGTCCATTTCAATTTTTTCTTGTGGGCTGTAGTATCCCGCAAGGTGGATTGGTGTTCCTTTGTTTTTTATTTTTATCCATATTATTTCCTCATCATCTTCTTCAGGCTTATCCTCAGGTTCGATTGCACTTAGGATGTTGTTGTTCATCAGTACACCGATTCCTTCTCCTGTCCTATGTTTTCGTGGTTTATGGTGCCAGGTGTATCCGTCTATTACTAGTGGTATGGCTGTTCTTGTTTCTGCTATCATTGCTATATGGGTTTCCTGTTCCTTTAGGGCTGCTATTAGGCTTTCCTTTTTCCCTGTTATTCTGTTTGCATTTGTGTATAGGATGTTTAGATGTTGATTTTGCTTCTTTTTTTTTCCTTTTACATGGGATTTTTTTCCTATTTTGTTGTTGGTGTGGGTGGTTTATTGTTATTAGGTCATGCTGGTTATTCGTTATGTGTAGGGGGTGTTGGCCGGTTTCCTATTTCTTAGTAATTCTTCTTTTTGGTTGTGGTTCATCTTTGTCTCGTCTGTCTGACGTTCGTTTGGTTGGGGGGCTGTTGTTGTTTCGTCTGTCCGACATTTGTGTGGTTGGGGGGCTGATGTAAATTGTTGGGGGGGGGAGATGTCTTTTACTCGGTAGCCGTCTATTTCTAGTGCTA
Organism: Lepidonotus clava; assembly: GCA_936440205.1. NCBI lineage: Eukaryota > Metazoa > Annelida > Polychaeta > Phyllodocida > Polynoidae > Lepidonotus > Lepidonotus clava. Next base: position 33,151,287 of record OW387144.1, on the reverse strand, counting down.
TTGTTAGTTGTGTTCTTTCTAGGTCTTGTTTGATGTTGCCTATTGTGGGAGGGGCGAGGATGGTTGTGCTATTGTTGTTTATTTTATTTATTGTTTGGACTATTTATTCTATTTCTTCTTTTAGGTGGCTGGCCTTTTCTCCCCTCTTGAGATGGTTAGTTCCTGATAGGATGTAGATGTTTTCGTGGTTGGCTATTTCTTCTTGGTTCTGTTTGATAGTTTCTTTGATTTGTTCAGTGGTGTAGTCTATGGAGTGGTGGGGTTTTTCTTTTAGTTCGTCAAGTACCCTTTTGATGTTGGAGTCACCTATGATCAATGTCTTCATAGCGGTCTCCTTGCTTTCTTTGTCTTTTTTTTTCCTTTTGTTGGCTCCTGCCTGATTAGTTTGTGGAATTGGTCTTTCAGGCTCTCTATTTGGTTTTGTAGGGTTTTGATTGTTTCCTCTTGCTCTTTGTTACGTTGTTTCTCTTCTTTGATTTGTTTTTCATGTGTTTCTTGGTTTGTTTTTGCGTTTTCTGTTAGGGTAGCTTTCTTCTGTTCTAGATCTTTGATTGTTCAGTCTTTGGCTTCTAGGTTTTTTTCCAGGTCTTTACGTTTTTTTCCCGCTTCTTGGAGTGCCTTCTTGTTTGTTTTTGTTTGTCTGTCCTTGTCTTTTATTGTCCTATCATTTTCCTTGAGTTGTTTGATGTTTGCTTCGTTGAGATTTGAGAATACCCTTTCCTTCTCTTCGAGATCTTCCATTTTTTTGTTCCTGTTGTTGAGTTCAACGTCTAGTTGAGTTATTGTGTTGTTAAGTTGTTTGATTTCGTGGTTTTTTTCTGGGCATTGGGGGCATTCGTCCAGGTCCACATCCGAGTCCTTGGCCGTCTTATCTTTTGTGGGTTTTTCCCCCCTGCCAGCCTGCTGTAGTTCACAGGTTTTTATTTCTCTTTGGCCTATCATCTTCATTCCTTTATGGTTCGGAAGTTGGGTCGGTATCCGTGAGGTCAGGGTTTTGGGATTTTTTTGGACATGTTGTTCGGTGGGTGATAGGTGTTGTTCAGGTTGTGGTGGGCGATCCTGGACTTCTTTAATCGGAGTTTGATGGTGTTAATCAATGGGCAGTGTTCGGGTTGTGGTGGACGTTCTTGGTCTTCCTTATTCGGAGTTTGGCGGTGTTAATCAGTGGGCAGTGTTCGGGTTGTGGTGGGCGTTCTTGGTCTTCTTTTGTTCTAGTTGTGGCAGTCGATTTTTCTAGTAGTTGTAGTTTTTGGGGTCTTTTTTGGTTTAGTTTTTTAGTTTTTTGAGTTTTTTCTGGTCGGTTAGTTTTTTAAGGGTTTTTGGAGTTTTTGAGAGTCTCTTGAGTTTTTTGAGAGTTTTTTCCCCCTTTTTCTTTTCTTATTCTAGGGGTGCAGGTGCTTGGTGGTGATCAGTTTTTGGCGTGGGTAGTCGAGGGGCGGTTCAAATGTCAGTTGAGGGTTCAGGTTCTGGGTTTAGGGGTCTAGTTGGCTAACTGGCTGGGTGAGTTGGTGAAAAAGTAAGGTTTTATTGGTATATTTTTTACTTATCTGGATCTTCTACTATTCCTCTCTTCTCTTCCTCTGTTCTCTTGTCTTTGATCTTCTCCCTCTCTCTCTTCTCTCTTCTAGTACTCCACTCTTCTCTTTCTCAAAAATGTCACGTCGCCATTCATATTTCGCTCCAAACCGGAGCCGGTATTTGCGTATGCACCCAACCCTTTACCCGGTTTTATCAGTCCGTGGTTGTCTGAACTTGCCCTCCAAGTTGTCAAGGCGTCGTAAAATGGTCTCCATTTCTAAAGATGCTTTTTTACCTTCACAGAGACTCATGAAGGAATCTTCGAGGTATTTGAGATAACGTGGGTCGTCAGTCAGAGAAGACCCCAGTAATAGGCTTGCCCTCCTTGGCCATGGTGGGGCAGTCGATAGCGTATGGTGCAGTGTGTTGCCATCTGCATGCACCACAAAAGTACTAGTCTACACGACACTGTTAACAGTATTTCCCAAATGGCGGTTTCTGAAAACCTCTACACTTAGAACATTTCTTTCTCATAGATAATATCCAATTATCCGTTTTGGAGAGGCGAGAAGAGTGAAAAAATTACTGTACAGTGAGAGGGAAGTCTACCCTGTTTGGTAGCTGGAGCCGGTATGGCTAGTCAGGTGACCACATTCAAGCAGGTGGTACATTTGCACCCCCTGGTGTTAGCAGTGGGGGTGCACTAGATTCCAGCTCCCCTGGTTTATAATGACATATATATACTTACTTATATAAATCATATCATAACACGTTTTGTGTGTAACATAATTAGTCAGAAGCCAAAGTGCACAAGATGACAGCGTCTTGATGACCGCCAATCCGCCAAATGAAAGCCTCTTCATGGAATGTCTACGCACATTAAGTAAATAAGGTAAACAATAATTAGAATAATCACGATAAAATCATAAGTCACAATGAAAAACTTGGAATGTTAATATATCCCTTGACAGTTAGTTCATGATAGATCATTGAAAGCCCCTCAGTAAGGACAGCGAGTGGAACCATGGGAAGACCCATTAGGTCTTGAAGTCTAACACCCAACCATGTGTGATTTGGCTGCAGATGTCTGTATCGTTCCAATTGAGTGGATGGACAGACTACCATGTTTCAATCAGGTGGAAATCTAGACAATAAGTAAGGACGTCCAGAAATATGTCTTGGCTGAATATCCCTGACAATGTTGACTCTGGGATAATCACTGGAAGGTGTTAAGACCCATAGAAAAACACTCTTAAATAGTAACTTTTTGGTCAAGGGGAGTGACTAAGTAGAGAAGGACTGAAAGGGATTTCCAGTCTCCCTGCACCACTCCGACGCATTGAATGTAGCCCTACATCGGAGGGATCCAACCCAATTTTGTCGACTGAATCCTTAAAGAAGGCTAGCAGAGGCCCATATGTCCAGCTCCCCTGGTTTATAATGACATAATATTGTATACTTACTAATATATATCATATCATATTTTCCCCGTGGGGGTCCGGGTATGAATAGGCCCCCAGTAGCCCCTGCTGATCATATGAGGTGACGATAGGGGGGGACCCAGCATTGACCAAGTGGTTCTTTGGGTTCAATTCCCGGTTAGTGCTGTGGTTCACTAAGGGATGAGGTACAGCAAAGATGATTTCCAGATTTTGATCCCCTGCCATTTGCCCATCCTGTCACCTTCATCTCATAGATATGATCACCAAAGGCAGAATTCATCTACCCTGTCGGGGTTCCAGGGAAGAATAGGCCCCCAGTAGCCACTGCTGATTGAAGATGACAATAGGGGGATCCAACACTGACCAAGTGGTTCTTTGGGTTCAATATCCAGTTGGTGCTGTGGTTCACTAAGGGATGAGGGTTGATATGCGGGGGTGGTCTTCACCGTCTGTTGGCTACCGCGACAATGGGTGGCAATCCCAAAGTAACACTGTGACCTCACTGCCTCAGTCTCAAACTGGATGCTGATTGGTTAGTGGCACCCTTCAGGTTTGGTCTGTCACTGCAGCACCCCAAGAGTGGCTGTGGTGGGGGATGGTAGTGTGGCGGTGGGAGACCATAAATGTAGCGTAGTGATGGGTGCCACTAACGGTAAAGTTGTTTGTCTACATGTACTAAAGGAGCTTGTTAGACAGTGCATTTGACCGAATGGAAGCTCTAAGTACAAGGACCAGCTTAGTCGTAGAGAGGATATTAGCTGTGGTCATTGGCACGGTTTCGGTTCAATATCTCATCAGGCTGAACTTGTGAGCGCGGTGTCCACAATAAAGGGATCTTTGATTTTCTTCGCATGGAGGAAATCCTAGATCAGGGGAGGCCGTAAGCCTCATTGGGACTTAGGGTTCTTGGCTTAAACATCAATTGCATCCAGTTATTTCCCACGGGGGAGTATGGCAGCAAGTGGTCTCTCTCATTTCAAACTCTCGTTATTACAGAAAAATGTATATACATTTTTATCAACATAGGGTGGTATTGGTCGTGACCTTATGGCCAGTGTTTAGTTTATAATACCGTTTAGTATTGGAATCTGATGGGCGACATGATCCGCACTGGATTATTCGGGGTTCCAGGGAAGAACAGGCCCCCAGTAGCCACTGCTAATTGTAGAAGGCGACAATAGGGGGACCCAGCACTGACCAAGTGGTTCTTTGGGTCAATATCTGGTTTGTGCTGTGGTTCACTAAGGGATGAGGTACAGCAAAAGTGATTTCCAGGTTTTAATCCCCAGCTGTTTGCCCACCCCGTCATCTTCATCCCATTGATACAATCACTAAAGATAGAATTTGTCTCAACCTGTTTTTGCTGTAAATATGACCTCAGTTGTCGCAACAGCGTAAAGCATCCATTACTCACTCACTCACTCATAGACATGCTCACCAAAATACAGAATTTGTCCCAACTTGTTTTCGTCGTAAAAAAGACCCTGGCTGTTGGTATGGTGTAAAACACCAAACACTAACAAACTCACTTTCTCTCAAACCTTTTATACAGCTTCATTCACTGCAGTGATTGAATTGTCTGTTTACAAATCCTCCTCTGGGCCTTCATCATCAAAGTATATTCCAAAAATGTCCTGAGGGTCAGTGTTCTCAGAGTAGTTTTCTCCAGACATAATATGACACATCTCTGTACAAGGAAAAAATTCCTTGAAACAAGTGCATACCCGGGTGTCACATGATCCGTGACAGTTGCACTTGATTAGTGCCACTACAGCATATTGAACATGCTCAGCGACTAAAGGAAGTGGATTCCAACTGATACTATCCCAGCACCAACCAAATCTTCTATTCTCTACTGGCAAGTTTGGCATTCTTGCCCAGTGAGCATGTCGCCTTACATATGTCTGAACAAGTACTCTCAAGAGATGCTGTTTAAAAGAGTTTGGTGTAGGCAGGAACTTATCTCCTTGTGACATTTTCTTCGTGAAAAGATACCCCTGAGCTGGGGCTAGAGTTGTTGCACCGTTAACACAGTCATTTGCAAGAAACCTGGATAATACTTTTTCAGTGGTATTCAGTAGTGTAGGGTTGGTGCCATATTTATGAAGCAGATCAAGTATATCACTGATGCGCCCATATAAAGCTCATATCCTCATAACCATCTCTGACAAAGGCTATAAGAGTTCCCTGTTGGGTCAAAATGTTGAACAGGATTTACTTGAAAGACTGCCATTCCTGACAGGGGGGCTACCAGTACCTGAATGTCACTCTCAGCGCCATTACTTTCAACCCTCTTTTCCACCTGTTGTAAGCTGTCAGCCTGTTCACCTGAGTCTGTCCTACACTCTACTTCCTCTTCTTTCTTAATTTCGGCCCATGGAAGATTTTCCTGGTCTTTTTTTGCTTGTCTCCAATGTAAAATCAGAACCAGACTCGAGACTACTATTGGGGGCTCCTTTATGCTGAGACATGGGAACTTCTGCTGCACAACTACAAATATTGCCGCCGTTGGCAAGGTCACGAGGAATCATGATAACCAAGAGGGTACATTGAGATTGTACCCCAGACTGGGTCCACGTGGTGACGGAATTCTTCCCAACCTTTTTTGCTGTGAATATAACCTTAGTTGTCAAAACAGTGCAAAGCATCCATTACTCACTCACTCACAAGAACATCAGGTTCCAAGTATTCATTGATTTAGTTGACTGTCATTGTTTGTAACCCTGATCTTGTAAAGGACACCAGCAGGATGTCATCAAAGGCTTCTTCCAATTATGCTTAAATTCGGAGACCTTAGGATGTCTGTGTTTCTGAATAAACTGCTATAACTTTGCATTATCATATAACAAGTGTGTTGTATAGTTTATTTATCATGACTCTTGACAAATCAATTATGTTAATGTAAATTAAAAAAAAAAGAAATTCAAAAACCTACAATTCAAAAAGTACTTCTCACACAACTTTATTGAAATTGGTTTCTTAGATCATGAGTAGTTGAGCTCAATCACAGCCTCCCAATTTTAGCTAACTTCTATGTACAACACTGTGACATAGATATAAATACAAATGAAACAATACTTAATAGGTGTTTGCAGAATTTCTGACCATATCAGGATACCTTCATAATAAATAGGCCTAAGGAGAGGCTTTCCATTCAATATATTCACAGTTCTAAGTTGAAGGGGTAGGTAGATTGGGAAGTCAATAATCTGTATATGCATATTCCTAACTGATGTGACACAAAATGCCAAAAAAATGCAACATTAACAAATCAAACATGCATTACATTAAATAAATTCTAATGTTTTCATTAACTTTCGCACAATTGGGTTACGTACACTAGAAATGTCATATTATTCAAACTTGCAAATAGCAGACAACAGAAATTTGAAACCAAATTCAAATGAGTTTACATGACATTGGTCATCTCAGGTGTTTCCCCTGTGGCCATAAGGAGGTGGGTAGGCAGGGAGGTGGGGTGCTGCCACCTTGTGTAAAACACTGATGCAATCATGAAATTAATAAGAAGGGTGGCACCTAATTTCAACTATTTGATTTTTCAGTTTTTCTTTTTTTTCCCGCTATTTGGGATTAAATGGTGATTTTGCTCTGGTTTGGAATATTGAGATGAATGAAAATGCATAATGCAAAATTTTTTGTTGTAACCTTGTAACCTCATCTCAGATTCTTACTTGTTATAAAATGTGGCAGTAATCAGTCCTTCCTGTAGACATTTGATGCAGAAAGGTTTCCACAAAGGCATTTCAAGGCCCTAAATGGATTTCGTCAAATCTAAAGCTTTAAAAAGGTATAAGATTTCACCGTTTTGTAGCTAGATGTCTTAAATAGGTCTTTTATTTTTCAGGATTGAAAATTAAGTATTTGGGAGATTCTATGTGCCACATTTAATTGAATACATGTGTCTCCCCACACAGAAAGGATGCTCTGAGGGGGATATATCTTAAGCTCTACAGGTAATATTAAGGGAGATATGGGTAGATTTGTCCTACTCTTAACATTCCATTTTGTTTGAAATACATTCTATTTGGAATGTTAATAGAATGTTTTTTCCCAAAATATTACCAAACATCAGATTTTTGGTTACCATGGAAACAACAAAATGTTGCCACTTTTGTCAAAAATTAACCCATTTGGAAAAACATGACTTGATTGTATTACCAGTCCAAACTGGAAGAGATTATCTTTTGTAAATCAAAAGTTATAAGCTCAATAGCTTTTATGACTTTTTGTTAATTTATGGAGACAATTTTAATTAATTACTAAATATTTAGATAAATATTCAATATCCGGGCTTTTTGCCATTTTCAGGGATACTGACTGCCTGTGTTCAACAGCCCATAAATTCCTTGAAAATTAGTTAATTTTGATGTGCTTGGTATCATTTGAAAGCTTAAATCATCCTCTTTAATGCCTAATTCCCCCCTGGAGCATCCTTTCTGTGTGGGGAGACACACATACACTTACTGCAAATTTACATCAATGTCTTCAGAAAGTTGCCTTTCCACATAGTCGATAGGCTTTTAAGAACTTAAATTGCAAACCACAACTCTTCCCCCACCCCATGTTCTTCGTCTCCATTCTGATCAACTGGAAGGTAGGCCATCATGGGTACCATAGGCTTGTTGAATTTACATCAGATAATGACTTTTGGTAAAGAGGATATTTGCCTCAAGAAAAATGAAAATCCAGGAATAAAATGGAGAATGTTCATACATACATGTAATATCAATTTCTACAGACTAACAACATTGTTAGGACTGTCATAAGGCTTATTTTAAAGTGGTGTTCTCGTCCTGTGACGGGACCTGAATTGATACATTTTAACCATTGCAGAGTTGTGCCAGATTCATGACGTAACCAATAACGTTGCCGTGTTACGTTCCAACGGTGCAAAATGCGTTGCCTGCTGTTGTGTCATTAGGCTAACATCGATGTATGTAAGTCTAACAATGGCACGAAGAGAGTGTCCCTTTAATTGTTGCCCTTATCATCAAATGACTCAAATGATGAAAATTATTGACAGACTATCATCAGCATTTTTCTGTCTGTTGTTAAAGTTATATACCCTTACTCAAAAAGGAAATGGTACATTTACAATGTCCACTGCAGCTGTAGGTCCTATCTGTATGAGTTATGATCATCATGGGTTGCAATCAGCATGGGTCTTGATCAGCATGGGTCGCAATCAGTCAAGATCAACATTGGTCGCGTTGCACATAACGTACCACAGCAAATCCAAGGTCAATGCAGAAAGCCACAAAGACAGCCCAACCAAAGACCTATTGAACAAAAGAAAGTAACACAAGTGAATATAGATAGTCAGAAATGCAGTAAGCATTTTATGACTTTAAAGCTACTTCTCCAATCATCTGGTTTTTGGTCTCCATTTTCCGTCATGCGTCAAATCATGGTAACATTATCTGTCCAAATAGCTGTTCCATGATGGATGATGTTTACTGGATGATGGAAGTCACCTATAGACCTATGCACTAAGAAAGGTTGATTTTAAAAGTTATAGAAAAAGGCATTTCTTTCAAACAACCATAATTTTCTAGGTAAATGAGCTATAGTATTTCTTCATATACCATAGGATTCAGAATGAATTGGACAATCCATCCTGACTTGTTATGTAAAACATATCATAGAATGAAAACATTCTATTTAAAACCGAAATCGGAAAAACAAAAAAAAACTTTTACAATTAAGTCATACTATCTGATTTGAGGCTCTATAGAAAGAATGTAATGTTTGTGATATGTAAAAATAAATTTCTTAGGCATATCTGTCTTTACTTGAAGATTACAATGGTGTGTACTGTTAGTGGCTGTTATGTATATTCATAATTTTACAGCTAAATCTTTATGACTTTAGAGATTCTCTATGGGGATTTATTATAGTATTTGGTTGTAAATGTGAAGATTTGTGATATGATAGGTCTTTTGCGCATCAAATCATTAAAAATTGGATTATAATGTTGTATAACCACTTATCGGAAAGACAATAATGTCTTCTACATCCTCAGGTATCCAATAAATGAATTTAAAGTTACTATGGCATGATTTACATGCTTCATAAATGGCTGTAAAAGGGTGAAAAAGTCAACCTTTCTTAAAGCATGGGTCTATAGATCTAATTATCTGTAATTTGAAATACCTGCAGACTAAGTCAAATTTGAACTATATGTAAGATGTCAACAAGTCCACCACACGCAATAAGCAAAGAAGAGTTAATCATTGATTATAACACATTTTATTTCACAGGATGGCAAGGGAAAACATTGCTTCTTCTTAATTTCATATCTGACTGCACTCCCACTGCACAATTTAAAGATTGGTTTTAATACATCTTAATGCCTGTTTTTCTTTTTGTATTTTCCAAAATGTGCCAATATTAGGGAGAAGGGGTATGAAATACTTGGAATTTTGGAATTTTGTCTAATGGGTTTTAAATAGCTTTACTAATTCAATGCATCATGAATAGATTTGCCATAACAATTTGGTAAACAGTAGAAGAAAAGAAAAAGAAAATTTGGATTTCCAGACTTGAGCAAATCTAGAATGGGGTGCAGGATTTCCCATCCTTTACTGGAAATTTCTCTTTCTAGTGTACAATTACAGACCAATAGGCATAAGGATATAATTTTTCACTGCTGCTTATTTCTTTCCAAAATGCAAGATCAGCTCCCGCAATAAAAATGTGAATATATTGTGACTTACCACTGCAGCAGTGCGGCTGTCGGTGCAGAGGTGCAGAGACATGACAATGTCAGCGATAAGACAGCATGCAATCATCGTTGCATACAATATAAGCTCCTGGAATATGGGGTATATAAAAAAACATGTTTTACAAAATATGAATGAAACTATGGGCAATGTGGTGTCTGTGGTCTACAAACTGGTAAATCCCGATAACACCCTGTGGATATCAGGGGCGGATCCAGGAATTCCTGGGGGGGGGGGGGGCGCAAAAACATGAATGTACCGGGGAGGGGGCCCCCCATAAACATGGTTTAACAGGGGGGTTGGGGGGTTGGAAGGCCGGTCTGCCACCCCACCCCCCCCCCTCCCACCCCATGGATCTGCCCCTGGATATTGGAAGGATTCCGATTCGTGTCACAATATCCTTCCCTTTATAAACATAACAATGCTTAAAATTACTAGATTTTGTGTCAATAATGCTTTGTATGTTTTCTGTGATTAACAATGGATTATAGGGAGGTTGAGTGGTATTTTTTTGTTTTTCCTAGTGGGTAGCATGCAGGAGTTGCAAGTGGCTGGCCGGAGTTCGTTTCCCGGTGCTGCCTGCTTGACTACCTCACCGTGCCGTCATTTCGCCCCCAACAGATTTGATCATAGTAGATTGTACAACCCCTGATGTAGCAGAAAAATTGCTGAGTGGACAAGAAACTCCAACAATCATCATCAATGGATGAAATACACAGTTATACTGCAATTAAAGGTCAGGTAGGTCCTTAATCAAGGAGGAAGCGCAGGTGCTTTGAACATTAAAAGTTTTATTCATTTAAAACAGATAAAAGAATGTTCACACACGCAATAGTCATGATGGTCATTTAGGTATGGCCCTTTGTGTAGATATATACCTAAAAATAGGGTGTGGTGGGTGGGTGATCACAGGTTGAGAGTCAGCAGGCCAGTCTGACTGAATGACTTGTGAGCTGGGTTTATATAGGGCTGACCGGGGTCAAGTGAAATTGACATGGTCCATGAGACAAAGGGCGTACATTTCAGTGGTCATAACAGAAAGTGCTCTATCTAAGAAGGGAACCAGTGCCTACAATGTTGTGGCACCTGCTCTCTCTAGATTATAAGCAATTTTTAATTATCCCCCAATTACCTTTTGGCAGAGTTTTACACTACAAAAACACACAATTTTCCGAAAAAGGGAGGGGCGCGTGTGCCCCCACGCCCCCCCCCCCCCCCCTCTGGATCCAAAACTGGAGAAAACTGCTTTAACACAAGAATTGATTTTATATAAGCATTTGGCATGATATTGGAGCTGGTAGCATGTCACTAAGATGAATTGATTCAAAACCTAGCTGATAATACTTCAGTCCCTGCCTGCCTGTCCTGAATATATATAACAAATTTATATGATGTTATAATAAACTATAATTCATAGTAATACGTACAACTATCACTAGGGCGGGCTTGGTTATCCTGAAGAGGAGGAGCATCCACAAGGTTAAGGCCAAGGTGAAGGCAGACACAGCGACAAACTTGAAGAACCCATCGACAGGCTTCCACCCGATGCAATAGACGTATGTACACTCAACACACAGGAAGGCAATCAGGGAACACACCTACAATAAATATAGCAAAGAGGGTAAAGACATTGTGCAGACATGGTCAAGTGATCAATTTTTGATCACTGTGTTGTGATCATAACCATGTGTTCGTGAAATAAATCCATGAAATATAAATTCTAAATGGCAGTGGTAGTAGATTGTCATTCAGTGAAATTGTTTAAACAAGTGTTGAATAAAAAATGTTTAATATCTATGTGTTTAAAAGTTGTAAATAATGTTAATTGTGTTTTGATCAACAATATGGGGGCCAACTTATTATGAAGATGTGACGTCGTCTACACAACTTATAATAGGGTCAATTATGGACAGCCGGAACATAATTATAGATCCCTAAAATCGACAGCGCAACATGACCATTTCTTAAATTCGACAGGGCGACACGGCCGTTTTTAAAATTAGACAGGCAACATGGCAACTAAGGGACAAATGACATTGACCTTTTCTTAAATTCGACAGGCGACAGGGCTAATTCTTAAATTTGACAGGAGACCGGGCTAATTCTTAAATTCGACAGGAGACATGGGTATTAACTGAGTTATAACGACATGCGACACGGCCGTTTTTTAAATTCGACACGCGACGTGGGACCCAAATATGTCCACCGGGTTGTTCAATGTAGGCCTTGTCCACCACTCCTCATCTACACCAGTAAGGCTTTTGCCTGATAGCGTCTTGAGGGTGGCACTAAGTCACACAAAATAATATTTTGCGACTTAGGGGCATTGTGCGACTTAGTGTCCTGACACCCCTCTTTAGTAAGCCCTGTCCACCACTCCTCATCTAAACCATAGTTTGAGTAACCGAATACCCTTTTGCAGTAGGCCCTGTCAACCACTCACTGTCACGACCAGTTTGAGTAACCCAATACCTTTTTGCAGTATAGGCCCTACATGTCACCCGCTCAGCATTTCCACCTGTTTGAGTAACCCTGACACCCTCTGTAGTTGGCCCTTTCTAATATTACATACCAATGCCGGGATACTTAGGTCATTTTAGAGGCCAAGAAACATCAAAATTGATTAAATTAGTTATATACATGAGGAAAATAATCTTATTAAAGTTCCAGTTCTAAAAGTAGGCTGAATGAGAATGTGACAGGGCTGTTCGCGCCACCCTGTGTGTGGCCCAGTGCGAACAATAGGCTGTGACACAAGGGGAGGCATTGGGCCCTACTTGTGCATGCCAATAGGTCTAATAGCTTTCATAATTCATAACTCTAAAACTAATGAACGAAAAAAGAACGGGTAAAATATATCCATCTGAATCTTAAACATATCTATTAATTATGTTAGTTTCATTGTTTTGACATATACTTTTTGAGGTACATGCTATATAATTTTGCTAATTAGTTATGGTGGAATACCAGTGCCCCCCATGATGTCACTAGCCTTGCACAGACTTGCCTCTGCCAGATTCGCACTTATGGTGTGAGTCTGGCTTCACATTTGGAAAAATAGACATAGAATTATTGTTTAAATTGACAGCGCAATGTACATCACAGCGCACATTAAGATAGGCAATAATGAAGTATTATGGTCAACTATCTGAATATTGAAACATTTCTTTTCGTGTGAGCTTTAAGAGTACTAACTGTAAACTGCTTGATACCATCCACTTTTCTTTTTTCCATTTCGTTTTGATAATCCTTATAATTCACAAAATATTGTAATACTTTAAGGACAACCATCCTCAGTCAAACGAATGACAATGAAATCTCTGTGGGACATTTTTCTAAACAAGTTTCTTTTTTTTATCCTGGAGAGTACAAATTAGTTTGCGCTAGTTGTCATTGTTCATCCGAAAAATTACAGCCCTCAGCCTAATGGCCTTAGGCATTAATGCTTCATACCTACCTCATATTAAGGGTCATACTTTCAACCTCACATACTATATTCCCGTACAACTTACCGTCTCTATAAGTTTGAGTAACCCTGGAATCCCTTTGTAGTATTTACTATCCACACCGCCGCCTGTGGAAGAGGGCTGCGTCACTGTTACTGTAGTCTGTCGAGAGGCACTCATTCTGGTTTATCTTCAAAAAACAAGAGAAACAATACAGTTTTTAATCATATTTCCTAACTAATTTGATATACAAAAGATAGGTTCAATTGATTTTTTTTGGGACCTTAGTGTGAATAAATTGGTTTGTTTCAAAGTCTACAGATTAAAACCCCCACCCCCCAACACACCAAACATTACAAATACACCACACACATTTTTCTACAAGAAAACTACCTGTAGAGGTGGAAAATCCAATGTTATCCAGCGAGAATCTGAACCTAGCGGGCACCAACTATATTGTGGGACCATGACAACTGAATTTGCTTATGTACCATCATCATTGTTGTTATCATAATTGCACAAGCTACGCATATAATATATGTTCTTACTAATCCTAAGGTTTAAGTCTGTGACTCCAAGCCTTTATTCAGTTGTGGTAAAAACATCCAGATATTCGGTGAGAAACTCTTATTATTTTGTGTAGCAGAACCTAAAAAGCACATGTTGTTTAAAAAACCAAAACTGAAAGATGTATGAGAAACGATCAACCAGACCTCTGCAGGGCGCAACAAGGTAGATGTTAAAGAAGATATGGATGTCTTGAATATAGTGTGTCCTTATTTATGTTTGATTTGCCTCAGTTGCCGCATATATTATGAAACATGGCTCAAGTTTGCGTGAGACCTGTCTGACCAGTACTGCGATCTCAGACTGCCAAGGTCAGTATAGGTCTGTTATTATGTGTCTTAACGAGCATACTTCAAAAGAAAAGTCGTATTTTTCCTGTCATGCACTTAAGCACATTACCCACCAGGCAATTGTACCAGCAACCAGCGTCTGTTGAGCAGCAAAGTTGCGGGTAAAATCACCGGGCAACTGGGAATATTAAGCAAGTTTTATATTTGTCCGGCGATTCTACTCCATACTAACACAATTTTTGCAGGCGCAGAGAGATCGCCAGGCAACTGCCGATTATGTAATCATGTCTTGTCACCGGTCGCCTGTAAATAAGATCGTCTAGTGGGTATAGGGCTTTAGTATTGTAAAAGCATGTCTCGATGTTTGGATATGCCTGAGAAATTTTGTCTGGAAAGGATTCAGAGGTGCCTCGACCTTTTTCAGGGGTCAGGGGAGATATCTGTTCTATCATTGTGCTTTAACAGTTACATACTAGTTTTTCGTGCATCTACAATATTGGGGTATTTTGAGCAAATTTCTCTAATAATTACACAATTTTTACAGTATTAATGCTGTATGCATAATTGGGTATATGAGTACTTAATAATCATAAAGTGTCATAGAAACATGGCTAGCTGTGTGAGCAGGATCTGTTGCTACCGCTGTGAGTGCCTGGATCAAGGACCCAGCATCTGATTGGTGCCTTCAACTCTCTCCATGGTAACGGCCACGGGCCAACAATGGGTGGCTCCAAGGGGTTGAGAAATGGCTCTGTGTAGCCACAAATCACTTTCTCTGGCCATCTGGCAGAGTAGGTGTGATTGAGAGATGAGGGGACTGATAAGATCAATCCCTCCTGTAATTGCGGTTTCGACAAGAGTCTCTACGGGCAACATAAGATCAACGGTACCTTAAAAAGTTTTTAGAATTCATATAAATATGAATGAATAAATTCACCTCTAAGCTGAAGACAGCAAAGGAGAGGAGAAAGTGGAGAAAAGGAGTGAAGGTCTCCTCTCAGTTGAAGGCAAATGGATTGGCTGAAGGGTTCAGTCAATCCCAAAAGGGTCCCCTGTGGTTCAATCCAAAAAGGAAAAAAAGGTAAAAAGAGAAAATAATTATAAAGTGTGTGTGTGTTAAACCTGTCAGTGAATTAAAGATCTATTACTACCAAATTGAAATACTAGTATGTGTCCTGGTGAGTATAGTCAAATAAAAAAAAAAGAAAAGAAAATATACCAATATAGGCCATTCATAGGCCTGTGTTTATGTCATTACTCGTAGGTATAGTGCACGTTATAATGACTTAAATCACAGGCTTTGGTACAAAAAAACTGTTACTGTAAGGACATTATCAGAGCATATCTATATCATTATATCTAAAAAGAGTATTAAATTTTTTATTTCTACGCTACTTAGTTAGCTGTATACTTACAAGTTGTCACGCCGCATACTGTACTTAATAGACACTTTTTATTACAGTTTTCACAATGTTTATATATATATATATATATATATATATACTGTACTTAATAGACACTTTTTATTACAGTTTTCACAATGTTTATATATATATATATATATATATATATATATATATATATATATCCCCCTAGGGGTCCGGGTAAGTATAGGCCCCCAGTAGCCCCTGCTGATCATAGAAGGCGACGATAGGGGGGACCCAGCACTGACCAAGTGGTTCTTTGAGTTCAATTCCCGGTTGGTGCTGTGGTTCACTAAGGGATGAGGTACAGCAAAAATGATTTCCAGGTTTTGATCCCCTGCTGTTTGTCTGCCCTGTCACCTTCATCTCATAGATTTGATCACCAAAATCAGAATTTGTCTCAACCGTTTTTCGCCGTGAAAATGACCCTGGTTGTTGGTACGGCGTAAACACAAACTCACTGATGCCAAACTTTTTCAGGGTACTTTTAGGACTCCCATCCCCCTGTCACATTTTTCTATTTAAACATTAAAATATGGCCCGTTTTTAGGCAGTGCCACACTGTTTAACCAACCCACCCACCCCCTTGTGCGTGACTTCACTTATGGACGGCCCTTATTCTACCATGCCGTGGGGGGGGGGGAAGTTCTTTTTTGCCACAGCTAGAAGTTTGCGTTTCAGGTACCGAAATGTTGGTCTTCCCCATCGCAAGCATTCCATAGATAACCTCTATGAAATAATTAGCGGTGGTCTTTGCAGTTGGTCTACGAGTCTACAGGGCCCTCTACAGTTGGTGTGTGCATCATGCACACTGAGTGTATTCATGTCTCTACCCACTTCCAGGGGGCATGCAGGGCCATCAATACTGTGGGCCCAGAGATGCCACTTTTCCTTCTGAATACAGATTTCCGTATTTTTTGTTTTAACAAATATTTTTCAAAAGTTCCTAATTTTCAAAGAAATATAACGAGATATCAAGGGAAATTTAATGATAGGCAGATTTGACAAGTTTCTAGGGACCACTCGGCAGAACCCAACGGTCAGGACGATTCAGAGTGAAGTGGTACTGTGGTGGAGAGTGCTCATAGACCCAACCTTTCTTATATAAAGTGAAATGAAATTTCAAGATAAAACGCATGATTATCCCATCAGTTTCAGTGAAAAAACACACAAACGACACCTTCGTTCACGTTCACATTCAACAAACATGGGTATTTACTCCATTACTGACGATGTATACTGGTATTTTGGGTTTGTATAGCACCAATATACAGAGCCATCATGTGTGTTAGTGAGACCCGCATTGTACCAAAATAAATAACGGAGGCTGCGCCAGCATGTCAAAAACTCTTCAGACCGGGAAGAAAAACGAACTCCCGGCTTCTGGGTAAAAGTGTTATGCTAGCCAAGGTTGAATACCAGACTTACCCTAGAACGAGTCTAGACCCCTATTTCTGCAGCGCAACAGAGTCATTTCTTAAATTGACATGGGACATATAGTACCTTAAGCCCCATACCCACTAGGCGATTTTACCGGCGACTGGCGACGGGCAACAGCAGAATCACTGGTAAAATCATCACCAATTCAGATCACCTGTTAGCATGTTACATTTCAATATTACATCTAACAGGTGATCTGAATTGTATGGTGATGATTTTACCAGTGATTCTGCTGTTGCCCGTCGCCAGTTGCCGGTAAAATCGCCTAGTGGGTATGGGGCTTTAGCTACATGACACAAAGGGTAACAATTGTAGTGACAAGGGACAGATATATTTCTTAAATGTCATACATGACATTTATTAAAATACGCGACATTGATATGTGACAGAGGTATCTCTGAAATAAGGGGATTTTACACCTGTGCGACTTGGGCTTTGAAATGGCTACGATATGAGAACATTACAAAGAAGTCGCACACCACTGCGATACGGGTAATATCGCACTTGTGTAAAGGCGGTTTTCCACTACACGAAAAAGAATGCTACATATACGACATGGCTAGGACATGGCTTACAACTTTATATCATACGACATGGGATGATCTCATAGACCGTGTCCTGGTGATTGTCGTTGATATTTTGTCCCCAAGTCGTAGCTGACAACCATATCCAGGGTATTATACTATTGCAATGTTTTCGGGGTTTTATCTATGGGGACACCTATGTCCTCTACGACATGAGAACTGTGACATGGACTGCAATTCAAGACATTTCTATTTTACCCCTATGACATTATTAAACATGTTGAATCAATGTTGTGGCCTAGGTCATGGTTCACGACATTTTCTTTTTTAAATTCTTTTATTTAATCAGACATAAATAAGTGCAAAAGCACTTGTTTACATTCAATGTCTGAGCAGCATAATACAAGAAATGCTCCTCTAAAACCCAACATGATTAAAAAATAAAATTCGAAATAATAATCATATTAACATCAGACAAGAGTACTCAAGACAACAGTTCGACTAGAAGAATAAACTGGTATAGCAAATAAGAAGTAAAATATACATAATATCATAAACCAACTCATTTCCTTAGAAATAGATTACATGGAACAGGGCACAGCATATCAACTTTTCATATATGCGATACTAAAAGAATTCTATTAAAAGCTATATTATATTAAAATATTAAAGTTGATTCCCATGACTTTACTGCACAAAAAAATTGTATCGTACAATTGTAAAGTCATGGCTGACTACGACTTACCCTACTATGTGTCTTATATGTATGATATGATATGTATGATATGTCATATTTACAACTGTAAACCAGCAACTGACGACAGTTAAACTTGTTCCTATATCTCAACTATGACACAGCCCTGTGTCATACACAGTATTCAACATGTTCAAAGATTAATAAGCCTATCCTAGTTTACACTAACATTAAGGTTTACCATGAAATATTTTCAAAAATGCCCCTGTGCCTATTCCATGCAGATAGTTGCATAAAACAAAAGTAACCAAACCAATAAAAAAATAAAAAAATTTGCCTAATGCTTTGTTTCTAAAATTTGTGAAATGCCGTTTTATATATTAGCCTTTTTTCTATAGGAAGCAATGTTAAAGCCTGTCAGCCCAGTCTGTAATGTCCAACCCTATTTTGCCCTAAGCTATAGTATTTTGATTGGCTGGTAAACCTGGAAATCTGTCAATTTGTATAATTTAAGAAATCATAATGTTTTATAAGCACTTGGAGATATAGGAAAATAATTATAATTCTTGTTCATTTCAGTCATCTCTACTTCGGGAAACAAGGATGACTAATGTGGTCATTTTGTCAAACCCTTGTCCAACCCTGAGTTATACCCAATATGGGATGGGCTTATTGTCATGTTCAGTTGACTCACAGCTTATATCCTTGTATTATCACTCTGCACAATGAAAACAGGTGTCGCCCGATGTACCAGAATAAATTAAATCTATTAATAAAAAGAAATTACACTAATACAACATCAATGATATCGTAGAGGTCTGCGACACGGTCACGATATTGTCATGACGTAGCCACATTATGGCCATGTCACAGCTCTTGTTGTCACATGTCGCAGGGTGCAGCGACTTGGGGATGGTGCGATAACCCATTTTTTAATTGATACATTATTGTAGGTCATACTGTATCAAAAGGTGCGGTATGTAAAGGGGGTGTTCCACCTCATGACATGAGCTGCGATATCAGCCTGATATGACGATATTATAGACAAATGTGCATACAGGAGTGATATATTTGTTAAGGAAATGGCAAATACTGTAATATGTGCAATTTCCTTGTGACATCGTTATATCGCAGCCCAAGTGGGGTAGTGGAACACCCCCTTCAGCAGGTTTAATTAGTCGCAGGTGTTGGTAGTGAATGACAGCATGTCCCGCACTAAGATGTGTCAATTCATGCTGCAGCCCTAGCCTGAAGGGGATGGATATATATATATATATCTATATATATATATATATGTATATATATATATATATGTGTGTGTGTGTGTGTGTGTGTGTGTGTGTGTTCTATTATATATATGCGACTTGCTCGTTTTTATTTGTTTTAATTTCATGTGTGTAAATGTCTGGATGCCTCCCATAAACAGCGATATGGCTGCGAGTTGAGATAGCGGAGAGAACTAGTGTATATATCACCTGCAGGTGTAAAACCCCCTCCCAACCCCCAACCCCCCCTCCCTCACCATCACATCCCGGGACCCCTCCCACCCACCACCTAGACATGCAACACGGAAACGGGAAGTGTTTTTCTTTAATTAACGGAAACATAGGGCATTAGATGACACCAGTATTTCTTAAATTGTACCAAGGGTATTGAAAACAGGGAGGGATCCAGGAATTTAAAAAAATGGGGGAGGGGGGAGGGGGGGGGGTGCTATAGCAAAAAAAAATCCCCGTGCCCCCCAGGTGCTTGAATTTTATATTAAAGGATTTAAAATTTGGGCCAAAACGGGGGGGGGGGGCATGCGCCGGGCGCCTGGAGAATACTAAATAACAATGTCATAAAACACGGGCACACACACACACACACACCACACACACACACACACACCACACACACACACACACACACACACACACACTCACACACACGCAAACACACACACACACACACACACGCACACAAACACACACACCAATACTTATTACAGAAAGGCTGGTATTCATACTATATTAGAGGCGGCCGCGAATGCATACATTTATAATTGACAGGGTGACATTTCTAGGTCTTAATTTCGATAAGGGACATGTGTGGTACGCGGTATAGAGGCATGTGATACAGGTTTATAAAAGATAGTGGCAGGGAAAATAGCCGTGACATGCATCATGAGCGTCATTAAAATTTGATGACAGGGACATGTGTCTTTGCCATTCTTTAAATCGACATGGCTTATACTGGAACCCCCCCCCCCCCCTTTTTCATCAATACCCCCATACTGCTGTACACAACTCAGCACTCTAACACACTCTGTCAGAAGGCAGGGGCGGATCCAGGGGGGGGGGGTTCGTCCAGGAGGTCCTGACCCCCCCCCCCCCTTTTGGGGGACCCCTAAACTACAAAAAGAGGGGAAAATGATGCATGCATACGGGCAAATGCACACCGTTTTAGTACTTAGCCTTTATGCTGACCCCTCCCCTTTCGAAAATCCTGTATCTGCCCCTGGAAGGTACAGGCAAAAGTTGAATCCTATAGTAAAAGCCTAAAATGGCATGTCAACATACATATATAAAAGTTATCTATATAGATCAAGAACACTCCTGATGCATTGAGTACGCCTACCTTACCTTAGTGACGCCCCTTCCTCAGATAAACCCGTGCTACCTCTCCGGTACCGTACCTCTGCTGGTCTACTATACTTATACCGGCTCGGCGGCAAATCACCCTCCGCGCCAGAAACGGATAGAAATTATGACCGTGAGAACTGACTCTGCTATGTAGATCCTATGCTATATATCCTGACGTTATAAAATCACTACACGCTGCGGGCCAATAATAGTCCGGCGGTTTTGGCTGATGGTGTCCGAGTTGATGAGAATCGACAGAGTGGTGGCTATCGTATCACTCTAGATCTGGTAGCGTCGAGGCGGCAGAGAGAACGTCTTGAACCTTGCCCAGCTTTGTGTGCCCAGTCTCACTGAGATGCGGGAAACAGGGAAGGGCCAGTGGTGAGCGGGGAACCCCCTGTCCTACTTAGTTTTTTATCAGTGGGCAGTGAGTGCCCCTGAACACTCCCACATCGTGTAAGATGTAAATCACCAATACTTTAAACAGTGGCGGATTTAGGGGTAGGTGCAGGGGGCGCCGACCCCTATGGCCCTAGACTCTTAAATTTGACACGGCGACATGGTCATTCCTTAAAATCGACATGCGGCATGAGGCTTAGTGACATGAAGAAGAAAAAAAGAACATGACGGGACAATTTCTCAAATTCGACATGAAACATGTGAAGGTCTTAAAGGCGACAGGTGACATTAGAATCTAAGTGACAAGGGACATAATAATTTCCTAAATTCGACATGCGACATTGGGACTCCCATCAACGGCCCCACCCTTATTTGGACCAAAGATTGATCGTTCTAATGTAGAATTCTCATAGGGCGGAAATCTTTACAATAGGGCACCCCTTTTTAGAAATCTCTTAATGCGCCCAAGGGTTTTTTCGCAAGAGTCCCAGATGTTGTCCTACCCTCATTTTAGCAGTTTTGCAGAGACCAATTCATGGAGCAAAGAGCCAATTTTAGAACCCCACTGATATAATATACCAAACACCCAATATCATGGATTCTTTCTTATGAAATAACCAAAAATAGTTGGGGGTATCATGTGAATTCTGGGGTGCCAACCAAAAAAGATCCACGATATTTCACCCCCACGATATATTAAAATAGCCACATTCACGAAAATTGTGATCGTGGGATTTTAATAACCTGCAATAATTTCTCTTCATTATTTTCATTTTTTCTTATCCCAAGTTGTTCAAACACCTATTAAAATGTATTATATGTAATTTTACATAACTTTTGAATGATTTTGATTAGATTTAACTTTCATGTCCAAAATTTATCATGGATTTTTTCTGGGCAAAACTTTTGTATCATGGACCCCCATGATAAATTTGTGTGTATCGCGGAGTTTTTTTGGTTTGCACCCCTGATTCTGCATTATCATTTTATCTTATGCCATTTTCAGCCACTCAGAGATTGGTATCCCCGGCCCTCCACCTAGGGACAGAAAGTTGTAGGACACTGGCAGATGGCGCCACATTTACTTCCGTGAGACCTACAAGGGGACTTTTATCGGTGGAGGGGGCAATGTCAATAAAACATATGAGAAGCATTTGACTAAAAGATATGAGAGGAGGGAATGTTTGATAAATATGTGCATTTGTATTACTCCAAACCAACCAAGGTACCAGGCCTTCTATTCGTCTATTGGGTATAGGCTAGCTGCTTTAGCACTCCACAGATTTCTTCTAACTTTTAATGTATTCAATCTTTACAAACTATTTGAAATCTTTATGTCATTTGCAGTGGAAGACTGTGGGGGACCCTGACTTTTTTCTGAATTGTAAGTGTCTTGAGAGAGAAAATCCAATATCACCCTCACCCTCCCCCCTCCCCCACCTTTTCAAAATGCTAGGTCCTCCACTTGTTTTTTTTTTTTTTAATATTTTATTTATACTGGGTGTTACAATTTGGCCGAGTTGGCCATTTTTCAGGTCCCGAGTCAAATATCTAGATTTGAGGACAAAATTGTATATCTGTAGGCATAGTAGAGTACAATTTCTATGTAGGTGAACATATTCTAAGGCTGTGAGATATATTGATTTATCAATGGACTGAAATATAGGTTTCAAATGAGAAAAGTCTATTAATCTATTGATTATTCGATATTGTTTTAGACTCAGAAAGAGATAATGATTTTCTTAAAAACAACAGAATATTACATTAAAAAACTATTATAATACATATTTTAAACAAGGACAATTAAACAAGGAATAACAATATAATGCATAATTTAAGCAAAAGTTATAAAACAGGTACAAAAAACAAACAAAACACAATAACCTTCAACTGACAGAATAGGTCCGCCACTGACCACATTGAACAGACCCGTACCCGGAAGCGCCTTGGGGGAGCGGGGGGACATATTGCAAGAGGATGTTATTCCCAGAATAGTTGTAGCGAGGAACTCACATACTATGTTAGTTTGACTGAGTTTAGTTCCGATTTGATTCGAGACGGGCTGTCCGGGAGTATTGCGACATAAAGACGTTTTCTTTTTGTATTTCTCCACATAGGTTCAGGCATGCCCGAGTTCCCGAATTTCCACTGATTTTGTAATGTCTTGGGCCTTTTTTTGAGAGTCGTTCCTTGTAAAATAGCCATGTTATTTGTCACTCAACATCCAATGTCTTATGTCGACCCTAAGAACTTTTCATGTCGCATTTTCAGCATTGGTTTCCCGGAAGCCATCCATTTTTATCGTCATGTCACTATGTTCCAAGGATGCCAGTTCTATATTTCCAATTTATGTCTGATTTCACCTAAATCAATAATTCGCAAAATAAATTTTCATATAACCTACTAATTTAAGATATTTTCAATTTTTCTTTCTGGGGTCCCACATAACCGTGACTTACAGTTACATCCCTGATGTTCCACCTCGCATATTGAAATCACAAAACAGACGTGTCGAATTTACACATAAACTGCCATGATGGAGGGTGAATAACGATGTTTGAGAGCCCCGTATGTGGTTTGGACCGACATCTATGGATTGATGCATGGAGGAAGAGGGGAAGTCCCGACCCTGGGCTTCTGTAGTGGAAGGAATGTACATAAAGACATGAGTCACAGATTCTGTTCTCGACTATTGTTCCATGCGACTACCATTGCGAATCCAGTAATTCCCAAAAGGAGGGGGACATGTGGTTAGGGCTGGGGGCTAAGTTTAATCTAAAGACGAAATCCGGCATATAAATAATTGTACATTAAAATAAATTTGGTCTTAGAGATCCTGAATCCGCCAGTGACCAGGTATACGTACAACCTTGCTTCACATGCTAATGTATGTCTAAAGTTTAGACTACGGCGAAACGGGGTCAAATTATAGAAATGGCCGCTACTTAATATATGCCATGTTATAATTTGGCGGGATAGGCCAGTGACGGATTCGGGATTTTGAAAGGGGACGGGGGCGCTAATGGAAAACATTTTCCTTAATAACTTTTTGGCCGAATTTTACATAGTTTAAAAGTTTAAGATGTCCCCCAAAAAGGCTAAAAAAAGATACAAACCTTTCTATTATTTTGAACATAGATTTCTTGTATACCATGTGCAAAGAACGCATAGGCCTATATTCGCTTGAGACAGGGATTTATAAGATCACGGGGCGACGGGGCATTCACCACCCACACACCGACAACATCTGTTGATAAATAAATGGTTATAAGAAATGTTATAGTAGTCCCGACAACTAAGCTTTACGATGATTGTCGGGTTGGGTAAAATTGATTAGGGATTACCATTCTATGGTTGTCTCCACTGGGATGAATTGTCCTTAAACTTCTTATTAAAACTTAAGATTGTCCTTAAACGTTTTTAGAATTTCCCGAGTTTCCCATGAAAGTGGGGTTCAATGGTGTAAATGTCTGTCACGTTTGATTATTATTTACATTTGTCTTTACCACGATACATTTTTCTTGAGATAATACTGTCCTACTTCTTTATCATTATCTTAGCGCCTGTATTCTAAATGCAGATTTTGATACTGCCGATTTTGTATTTTGGTTGTTTTTCTGGGAACACTAGATTCTATGTACCAACTGAATGAGAAGTGTTAGACTTTGTTTTAGTAATGTATAATAATATAATATTTACCCTTATTTCTACTGCCAAAATTAGAAATGGGCAGGGAAATTGGTATGTGGAAAGTAGGCTTCAAGGCCGCATTTAACTCTATGATGTTGGCACAATATTTGTGGAAATCCTGCCAATTTTTGGTAAAGAAAATGCCAAAGATTCGCAGTCAGTCATGAAGTTTGGCACATGCCAAACATTATGAGGTGGAAGTCAGGGATTGGGAGTCTTCCTACCGATAGTTATTAACATGTTGGTAAATATCGGGAGCACAGCTCTTAATGGTTCGTAGATGAAAATGGACACACTCAAGATATTCGGCCCAGACCCCTCCCGATCTTTAACAGTTTTGGTTTTCTCTTAGTGGAATAGGCTTTAGGCTGTCATATCACATTGTGTGAATTATCAGGAAAACCATTTACAGACTGTAAACATTGAAACTGGTCTTCAGACTGACATGTATCAATATCTTGATTACAATCTTAGTTAGCTATTTTGTATGATATTCTATTTAAATAACATTTCAGAATACAATTATGTCTTTTGTGCTACTAATATTAATTTATATTACTTGCAATTGGTCTCAAGTATTTTGAGACACAGTCCACTATGATGTTTTCAAAAGTTGCACATCAAATTAATAGTCCTTGTAACTAGTCCTGTTCAAACAAATAAAACAAAATCTGAACATGTGAGATATATCTTTCATGCATAGCTTCTCACACATAACGTTTTACTCCCCCAGTGGTAATGACTGGATTATCCAAGGCCCCTAGAGGGCCACTGGCTGTTGTGTGTCTGGCCCTGCCTATGGGACCAGGCACATTAAAGAACACCCACCTCGGTAAACATGTAGGGGTATGGTCCTCTATCTTCTAATAGATTCATTCATTCTAGATCTGTAGATACGATCATCAAGGACAGAACTGTCAAATCTTGCTCTAGCTGTGATATGACCTATGATGTTGCTACAGCGTTAAACTCCAATAACCAACCGACCAACCATAACGTTTTACCTTGGAACATATGTACCTCTTTTAACAGAAATCCTAGCCTTTTAGGTCTTGATATATATATATATATATATATATTTACATATATATATGTGTGTGTGTGTGTGTGTGTGTGTGTGTGTGTGTGTTTGTATGTATCTGTGTATGTATGTATGTATGTGTGCATGCAGAAGGCTCCTCAAAATGGGAAAGTTATCAAATTTGAAAATACTGTCTCTACCTCGTCTCAAATATATTTAGTATGGTACGATGCTGTATAACTATGTTTTATTTTCTAGTTTTAAGTCATCAGGGAGAAGGCTGTTAAGACACTAAGTCACATAGGGCACTAAGTCACATAACTTTGTGACTTAGGGTCACTTTAGGCCTTTGTGGGATAGGGTCTTGAGGGTGACCCTAAGCACAAAATCTGGGGCTATGTGACTTAGGGTCACTATGTGACTTAGTGTCTTAACAAGGCAATTAGAATTATATTATTATATAATGTATATCTAAAAGGCATATAAAAATATTCTCTATGTACAATATTAGTATAGAAATTAGGGTTGGATTCTGAGCACAGCACAGCCAAAGGATGCACAAATTACAAGGTAAACTTTGTGTATAATATATACATACTGTCTATACAATGTAAGCTAGCCAACCATTGCTATTGCCTAACTTAGCTTGTATTATGATAACTAAAAGTATTATAAAACAAGATGATCGTAATGTAGGATTACATAATGTACTGAATTCCTTCTCTCTCCTTCAGGGGCAGATGGGTGGGGTGGGGCTTTCTCCAGAGTAATTAAAAAAGGAATATATATATTGGCTCTCCTTCCCTCCCCTATTAACTTAAGTTTCTTATCCCCCTCTCCACAATCCCATATGGCTCCTTTCAATATAATCCTTTCAAAGTAAACTTCATGTACCATCAGTGATCTCCACAATAAAGTTCCCGAGTTGCTATTTAAGTAGGTGTATTTGATAATTGACTTACCTTTTATAGGAGGCGCTATTTCTAGGGGAAAGCTTCACACAGTTTTACAAACCGGACAGGCCGAGCTGCTGACGGAACTGATGGGCTGGGGTGTTGGTGGAATAATTATAGTGGTTTGTCCTACTTTCGAAAGTGTTTTTTATTTGTTAATAGTAAAAACAAGAAAGCAGCTGTTTTAACGAGGTTGCAGAGATGATGTCTTTATTTTTGCACTCTAAATATTGTACAGACAAATACCTTTCTTTAACAAATAATTTTCTTTATCAAGCGCGTGATATGAACTTATTATTAGCTTTTTGGCACAACAGACTTACATTGTATACAAACTGTATCAACCTCAAGGCAAATAACGATGATAATAATCTCTAAGGGGAAGTTATTCATACGGGAAAGCGAATGCTACGATTGTTCAAGAGCTTCTTACACTACACAGCATGAGCTGTGCGATATGACCATATCGTAGCCATGTTGCAGTTTGTTATGGTATCATAAATGTTCAATGGTGTGTTTGCAGTCACCTACAATATTAAAGTTGTACGATATAGCGTTCATCCAAGCCATGTCATATAGGAAATATTATGACTATTGAAGTGAGGGGAAATTCCTTGAATTGCACTCTATGTCATACGTCTCATGTTGTAGAGAATAGTACTCCCCATACTGTCCCGTATTTCTGGGGGGCCGACCCAAAAAAATCTACAAAATTTCGTGGAGTTGGTTTACCCATTTTTTTCGTGGCCATGATAGAAATTCCTCCCAGGAAAAATGTATGAAAATTTCGTGGACATCAAAAGTCAGTGAAAAATCATACTAAAGTCATTCATAATAATTATATAACTAAAATACTTTCCAATGTGTATTTGAAATACATTGGGATACATTGAGATTGTATAATTTTGAAAACAAAAAAAATGGAAAAGAAACACGAAAATTTTTGGTTTCTAAAATCTCACGAAACGAAATAGAGCTATTGTGGGTATTAATACTTTTCGTGGTACGCGATTTTGTGTTTATCAAGACATGTCAGTTCATGTGTACAGGTGTGTGAACAGGTTCCCTGCTCACCGATTGCAAAACAATGTACATTATTGTCATAACGATGGAAATCATATTGTTGTCATGTTTGCATATTTGTATAACCCACAATAATAAAATGACTGTCTTCATAATTATGTGTCTGAATGACTAAGATCACATTTTATATGCTTATATACTAAGGCTAACATAAGAGGGGTAAAGAGATGCAAGTTGACACACATATAATATAATAACCACCTCAAGAGTATCCCCAAATTCCCCGCAAACATGGTGAAGGCACAGTTCAAGAGTTTCATAACATCTTCATAACATAGGCAAGCCTATTCTTGTTTTCAACATGGTATACAATTCATCAATCATTTATCTTGAAGAGCTTATGCTTATTAACAAGAGACCATGACTTTAACTTCATCCTTAAAGTAGCATCAATTTCAGCGAACATCATACATTCAACAAGCAATCAGAAAGAAGATTAACGTGAGTTTGGACAGGCATACTGCTTTACATCACACATTAACATTATTAACATAACATGGACCTACCCCTCCAGCAAAAATAGCGATTTACATAAACTAATATTGAAGTTTTATTCAGGGGGGCATTCCATAAAAATCTCACGATAATCCTGTTTAGAATACGATACCAAAAAATGTTATTGCCATATGGAATTTTTTCTTTTTTAATTTTGTTGTTCATTATTCTTTAATCAAACTTAAACTATATAGCATTCTTCCTCGGTCACATAGGCCTAATTATGATATTTTTACATATTAATCTTTGTGAAATTATATATTTTCAAAACTGTGATATTTTCAAATCAACGTCTCGATACTGCAGTGAGGCCTTGGCGATATTTTTTTCTAGTATCGTGCAACTTTATGGACATGCTTTGACTTGCCACTGATGCCGCCTTCATGCTTATCAGGGGCACCCTGGGTGGGTGCAGTGCACATAGTACATGTCACACTGTGAAATTCATTTGTGAAATGTTTTCATTGAAAAATCACGAATTATTTTTTGTCTTCGCCAAAGGGAAAGTCCCCATCAAAAGGAGGTCAAGACCCCCTGGACCCCCTCCAGAGATGCCCCTGCATGAGAATGGCATTGACTATACTATATTTGCCATTTTCTAGTGCTTATTCATGAAAGATGGTGTAAAGAGGACCATTCCTTCTTGTACTTGGTAACCTAATTCTCCCTACCACAGATAACAATTAAGCTCTATATCTATTTGTCTTAAGTATATTTTCTAACCAATTTTAGAAATCATATATCACATATAGATGCAGACTAAGATAATAATATTAGTGCTGCTTTTTCAGCTGGTGGACCACAGATAATGCCATCATTAACAGAAATGTACATGCTTAAGCCCAGGCTATTCTACGGTCAGAGAGAATGCTTTAACAAATTGTTATGTTCATCTATAGATCTTAACACCATGCACTTGACAGTTTGTCATACTTAAAGCAGTAGACAGTTTGTCATACTTAAAGCAGTAGCAATGTAAGCTTGCTTTGACTTGGTTGTACATTTTACCTCCTCTATACCAAGAAAAGAACCAAAGCTAGTCAGTCTGTGGTGGCTGCTTTATCCTTGAGAGTGTGCAAAACAATAGAATGTTTGTCAATAGATAGCTGTGCAGATAAAATAAATGGGCTTATGACTGCTGTATTGATGGTCAATCTATGATCATTATCATTTACAACTCTGAAGCACTAAGAAAAAGATACACAACATCCACTTAAAACAATTTCACTTATTCATAAACAACAATAATGTGACACTCCATGGGAAATCCAAGTTTAAAGTAAGTTAAATATTTGCATACTTTAAGCTTAAGCATGGATTTCCAATGGGGTGAAATAAATCTGAAATTGTAAATTGTCAAATCATTATGATAAAAATAGATATTTTCATTTACATTCTAGAATTTCAGACTCATTTCAGACAAAAGAGGTTATAATCAGCATTATTGTGTTCAACAAAACATGATCACGAGATCATGTACATAAAGTCTATACAATACAAGGCGTCACAGTAACGCTACTATTGCATAATTCCAGTTATTTGAGTACTTTTCTCAGAAATTGATACCCTTTACTATCAGGGACCAGTTTGCAAAAAAAAATAAAGTTGTTACAAGTGGTGCATCTTAAGATAACAATATCATTTACAAATGATACATACAATGTAACAGTAACATGCAGACTCTAGAATCAATATAAAATCCTTTTAGGAAGACTGATCTGGTGAGTATCAAGCACTATACAACACTTACATGGCTAAAGCTCTCCGTAGTTTGTTCCAAAACAGATGTTCACCCAATCTAAGATGCACTCTTGAAACAACATATTTCCTCAAGTTCTCAGACAAGTTCTCATTGTTCATCATGTCTTTGTTGTTCTCATAAAATAAGATAACGATGAGCTTGAAATCTATGTCAGTGACAATCCTAGTCTGTGCTTCAGTAAACTCAAAAATGCACATGGGACTTGCAACATAGTTCTCTGTCAGTAGAACAAGCATTGCTTGGCTCTCCCACACACCTTCCCTCATGCAGTCTAGGAGAGGTCGCCCTGCAGCAAAGTCCTGTTGGTATGTTATCACATCCCATCTTGGCAGTTCTTGTCGGATCCTTGGAAGAAACACATCATTAACCTCATCCAAGTCTTGACTGCTGAAGGTCACAAACAATTTTTTCTGACCTTTTAAATCTTTCATCCTTATTGCATCTACTTTTACATTATGAAATACATACAATTTGATTGAATCCTTGTACCATATACAACTTACAATTATTACTATTAAGAGTAAAATCATCACACTAAGTGGGATTGTAAGTGTCACGTTCATCAGTACTTTGCAAGTGGGAGCAGTTCCATTCCATAGGCCTGTAAACATACATGTTCGCAGCGCACCTCCTTCTATCTTGAACCCATCAATACAGTGGTACGTACTGGTGTTAAGTGCACCCAAACCACTTGTGGAAACTCTCCCAAATTGAGGAGGATCAAGAACAGGACATTTTATTGGTTCATAGAAACATTCACTTGACTTCAAGGAATCTCTAAAATATGTACAAAAAAAAGTTTGCTCATATTTTGCGAAAAAATCTTTACAAGCTTCTTTCACTTCCTGACACATCAACTTACAAGGATATATTATAACTCCATTGCGACATTCAGGGATTAATATTCTACACAAAAATTTTAAAATATGTTGATAACAATGATCTTCTCTTAGGAGTAAGTATGACATGAAGGCAAGTGCCTCATTTGCTTCTCTGAGTGAAATCTGTCCTATTGTATTCGGGTAAGAAGTATTTGTATATTTGATCACGCTATTGCAAATCTTATTCTTAAATGGTATGCAAAGACTGTCAAAATTCTCAAAATACTGAATCTTTATTTTCACAGTTATGTTCAAGGGTTGTTTTTCAGTACAAGAAAAACCTGCAATAAGAATCCAGTACAGAGGGTATATGGCTGTAAGAGTTCGATTTCCTTCACATACATATTCTCCGTATAAAGCTTTACAGCCTGAATTTCGAAATTCTGGCTTTGTGTAAATGTAATTCCGAACATACACTGCTGTATAGGTAAACCTTCCCGGAAAGCAAAAGTTGCCGTTATGTATTTCCCCCAAAGTTGGGGAGTTATCAAAACCAATATAAGGACAACACAGGTTTTGACTGAACCGTATGTGATACGTGAGACTGATTCTGTTCGATGGGGGAAATTTCAGTGGCTCCCTGTAGTAGAACTTGGCAGATGTTATTGTTTTGTGATATCTCACTGTGCCTGGTCCAAGTGAAGTACACTGATCAAGTCTCAATGAGCCACAAATGAATATCAACAAGAGTTTTACCTCCATTTTAATGACCATTTCATCGCTCGAGTTTGTCCATGCACTTGATCATGACATCATAGGAGGCAGCCATATAGGTATGCACAGGCTATATTTATTTGTGTTTATCTTAGTTAAAAGCCTTTTGAATAAGTTGTTTCAGGTATCTGAAAATAAATAAAATCAACAAGTATCATTGAGCATTTCGAGTGAACAACCAGGCCATCTTTTAATTCTCTAAAATTATTGATATGAGCCTGTGTTTTAGGCAGTGACCAAAAGGCATGTGGGATTGACAAAAGTTGAGGTGCATATACCCCGTGGGGGTTCCAGGAAGAATATAGGCCCCCAGTAGCCCCTGCATATAAGGTGACAATAGGGGGGGTCCAGCACTGACCAAGTCGTTCTTTGGGTTCAATTCCCGGTTGGTGCTGGGTTCACTAAGGGATGAGGTACAGCAAAAATGATTTTCAATTTTTGATCCCCTTCTGTCTGCCTGCCCTGTCACCTTCATAGATACAATCACCAAAGACAGAATTTTTCCCAACTTGTTTTCACCATGGAAATGACCCTGGCCTTCGGTATGGCATAAAAAATCCCTCACTCCCTCACTGAGGTACATATGTTAAGAGGCTTTGTAGAGACTTGATACTTAAGTTTGTCTCATACAAAATGTTTACATCATGAAAATAAATACATTTGGATATAGTTTATTGTGTAATATTTTATGCTAAAATATTTAAATAAAAAAGGTTTTCTCCAAATCTAGAAACTCTCTGACTGTCATGGACGCATCACCTTGAGGTTCTAGTTTTTAGTTTCTCACAACAATTTTTTTTTATTGTGTTTTGCAATACTTCCTTTTTCTGAATTCCGTCAAATTCCAGTAGATATGTACGCACATATTGAAAAATGTCAGACCCGAAACTGTTGGTAAATTAATATTGCATTTGTATAGATATAAGAAGAACCGTTAGGGGCGTCCAAGAGTTGCTGTATGACTCAGAGTGGTTCATCCCAGCCTGACAGCTGTGTGGACCCTGAAAGTTATATATTTGTCATCTTTTGTTTATATGTTTATAATGTTTATGTTTATGTTTGCCACCATTATTCAGAACCTTCTGAAAATACTGGAAAAAAAGCAGGAAATACAACCTCTCAATACGCCCTTTCCCCTGTGCACACTTTTCGTCAGCAGTGCAGGTGATAAAGGAAGGTTTACATTTACAACAATTCCAGACCCCCAACCACTCTTGCTGCAGACATAACAAAAAAAGACCCCTCGCAGGAGTTATAGCATTTATATAGTAATAGGGGAAACCCTTTTTGAGTCAGTCTGTTGGACACTTATTTCATTGAATAGACAAGTAAGTTACACTACCAAGAATCAAACCTTGACAAACTGTGTTGCGTGCCTATACACACCTTATCCAATGTGGATGAGGTGCTATACACCTTCCTCAATAGTGTGGCGTCCTGCTAGTAACATGGCCAAACCAAGCAATTGGGATATGGATTCCTATGGGAGCATTGCGAACAGGGTGTCTATGGTAGGATTCACTGTGCATGGTCATGGGAAAGGTGTATCAGTCCAGCATTGACATGACTGTGGGGAGGGGCCACAGTGTCGTTTCGTAGGTCATTTGGCTAGTTACTGGTATTCTGGGTCTATTGTATAGTGGCATGATAGTTGATGAGTTGATATTTATCTCAACTGTTTTGTGGCTCTGACTTTTGGTCACTCATATATTCAATAATGCTTACAGCAAACATGACTGTACAGCATCTACAGTATTAAACGCAGTAGAGTTTACAGTGGTAGATGTGCTGTGATCATACAGCATCTTTTACTGTAAGATATCTACAGTACTTAGCACTGTAAAATTTAAAATACATGACGTGCAGTAACTGTACAGCAAAATTTGCTGGCAACTTTGTTGCCAGCAAATTTTGCTGTAAATTTACAGCATTTACTTTTTACAGTGTAGAACAAATACAAAATCTACAGACTAAAGATCGTGTGAGAAAACTGTATGTGTTTCTTACCTTCTTAGATCATGCCGATGATCGTCTCCACTCTGACTCTTGGAATCCCTGACCACAAACATTACTTCATGAGGTCCCACTCTCCCAACTGTGTTAAGCCTTCATTCCACTAGGCAATTCTTACTAATGGCAATTTGGTTATTTGTTAAGTAACTCCAATGATAAGGCAACAGACTATGAATCAAATATATAATTTGAAATTATAATTCAAAAAACATTCTAATGATATGCTACATACATGTGTAAACAGCCAGGGATGTGAAGAATGTTCTGATAATGTTGCAGAACATCACTGAAAGTTATTAGCATGTCTTACAAAATACCAGTTACATAGCTTATTGGCTGTGTATACTTTACTCCTATTCCCAATTGCATTGGAATCAGCAGTTAAATCGATCATAAAATCAGCTAGTGTGGGCATAAAGAAGCAGGCAGGATAGGATTTCATGCATGTGATGGGAAATGGGATCGGCCTCTAGCTGTGGTCAAACCGTTATCCGTAGTATGAGAAAAAAGAGTAGACAGTTGGTATGGGCTCTCACTCAAGTTCCGGGCCAGGTCACAGGGCTGCAGACTAGGTGTGGGGAGTCAGGCCAGGGACTGTATGTCTCAGAGTCATGCCTCTGCACAAGGGTGGTCGGAAATCAGGATGGCTCTAGGGCATGCCTGGCATGGGTTTATCAGCTCTGGATCAAGATGAGGGGGCTGGGTGTCTGGGCGTTCCCGGTTGTGTAAGGGGAAGCATCGCTAGGTTTCGTACTATCATGCTACTTACTATTTAGGGTCCTACACTGGGGATTGCCATTGGGTGGTCACCAAAAATTAAGGTGTGATAGCATGTTGGCCAGCTGCCTGCTGCATCATTCCCCTTGGTTGCCCCAATTGTGTTCCTGTTCTCATGCCCCCGGGTACCCATTTTCATGCCTTCTGCAGCTTATTTTCTTCTAAGTCTGTTAACCCTAACTTGGTAATAGTTCCGCTGTTCGTGCCTTGTGCACCATAGTCTTTAATCGTCTAAGTCGAGAGATGGTTCATGCCTGGAAGAAAGATGTGTGAACACAGTGAGTATCAAAAAAAGATTACTCCACACTTTATATGGCCTTCAGTGGCTTCCTTTTGGTGATTTACAATCACGTGATCTTGTTGACCCTTACAAGGGTCATTTCCGGTTACATCCCAGCAAAGAAGCGACGTAACTGTGACGTGCCAGGGTGGTTACTTTTTGGTCAGTCAAAAACTCCCATCAAAATCACGTCATATTCACGTCATTTTCATGCATGGTTTGTGATTCACATAGATATGACGTTATAATCACATCTATTTTAGGTGTAGTCCTGACTACACTGTAATTGGATGTTACTGCCACGTGCTATGTAGGTGTAGTTCTGACCTCACAAAATTGGGATGTCACTGCAACATACCATTTAGGTGAAGTTGTGACCTCACCAAATTGGGATGTCACTGGGATGTGTCATTTCGATGCCACTCTGACCTCACCTAATTAAGGTGTCACTGCAGAGTGCTGTAAAGGTGTAGTCCTTACCTCACCAAATTGAGATGTCACTGTGACGTACCATTTAGGTGTAGTCATGACCTCACCAAATTGAGATGTCTCTGTGACGTACCATTCAGGTGTAGTCATGACCTCACCAAATTGGGATGTCACTGCAACATGCACTTTAGGTGCAGCCCTGATCTCATCCAGTTGGAATGTCACTGCAACATGGCATTTCGGTATAGTCCTGACCTCACTCAATTGGGATGTAAGTGTGACAGGCTATTTTGGTGTAGTCCTGACATCACCAAACTGGGATGTCGCTGCGACATACCATTCAGGTAAAGTCCTGACCTCATCAAATTGGGACGTCACTGCGACGTGTACTTTAGTCTACACCAGGTGGGGCAAATTTCCATAATGTATAAAATGTTGGCAGCTTTACCTTAAAACTCTATCTAAAGATAATTTCTTAACAGTTTGTTAAATTCATATTATGCTATAAAGATACATATACTTATCTGGAACATAAGATGATTGATATCCATGCCTTGTCTCAATAATTTCTAGATATAAAGGTTATTGTCTGATCTAGACACCTTTTTGGTTACAAATGGGCTTCATAGGTATGTGTTTGATTGGTAGTGCTTCATTGTGACATCTCCTAAGCATGTATTTGCTAATAAACTTAGCTTAAATACATCCCACATACAATATACTTTGGTGTGTGGTTGGAATTAAACCTTACCCCAACATTTTGTTGGGATTTATTAAGGACATTAATTCATGTAGATGAAATGTCTTAGTGAAACCTCCTTAAGACGTCGTTGTGACGTCACAAAATGACATGAAAAAGACATCATTTCTAGTCACATTGCGCCGTCATTCTGTGATGTCATTATGACGTCAATTGGAGTCCTCACTTATCACGTCATTATGACATCACAATGTGACGTGATAATGATGTCATTTTGGGACGTCTCAGAAAGATGTGAAAGATACGTCATAGTCAGTCAGTATAATGACGTCGCAAGTGACGTCTTTATGACGTGAAATGGAGTCCTCCATTTTCACGTCACAAAGACGTCATAATGTGATGTAACTTCCACGTAACATGTGACGTAATTATGACGTGAATATGACATTACATTCTTAGCTGGGATACTTTCTTAATTATTTGGGGGTGTCTTCGCCTCTCCCTTTACCTAATCCTCACTTGTTTACTTAAGGGTTGGCGACCGTCGCCCCTCTCCCGGCCTCGACTTAATCTCCCCTCGACCTTGTTTACACAGCTATTAATAAAGGGAGAGCTGACGCACCCTCTGCCCCGTACTCTGCACACTGGAAAGAAAGAGCCAGGAGGGCAAAAAAAAAGGGCCGGGAGGGCAAAGGAAGGGCCGGGAGGGCACCCTGCAAGTTTTTATCAAAATCTGTTGGTTGAGTTTTTCAGTATAGAAATTGGTAGGGGGCGTGGCACTTTCACATTGAATTTCATGTTTACACATAGAGAATGCTTGACATTGGTAGGGGGCGTGGCACTTTCACATTGAATTTCATGTTTACACATAGAGAATGCTTGACATTGGTAGGGGGCGTGGCACTTTCACATTGAATTTCATGTTTACACATAGAGAATGCTTGACATTGGTAGGGGGCGTGGCACTTTCACATTGAATTTCATGTTTACACATAGAGAATGCTTGACATTGGTAGGGGTTTTTATCCAAATCTGTTCGTTGAGTTTTTCAGTATAGAAAAAAAGGTAAAAATCATTGTAATTTTCCAGAAAATGCTGTAATTGTCTCAGAATTTCCTGACATGTATAGAATGGATATTCTCACTTGGGGCTACAACTTCAGAGATAGTTTTGACTCATAGTTGACTCATAATGGGAGTCATAAATGTTTCAAATTTAGAAAATTTTCAAAGTGCTCAAATCGACATATAAACCCTATCAAACGATTCTTTTCTTCCACAAGTCATCTGTGCCTATCCTGGCCCCCTGGGCCTAAAATATTATAATTTGGGCCAATAAATAAACAGTTGGTAAGTGAATCCAAACCCCGATATAAACCCCGATATAAACCCCGATATAAACCCCGATATAAACCCCGATATAAACCCCGATATAAACCCCGATATAAACCCCGATATAAACCCCGATATAAACCCCGATATAAACCCCGATATAAACCCCGATATAAACCCCGATATAAACAACTGCATTCCCCTCAGCTTCCCCTATTTGATGGTGGTCATAGGAAGGGGGCGTGGCACTCTTGACATGTCATTCCATGTTCAAACAGGTTTATTCTTGACATTGGTAGGGGGCGTGGCACTTTCACATTGAATTTCATGTTTACACATAGAGAATGCTTGACATTGGTAGGGGGCGTGGCACTTTCACATTGAATTTCATGTTTACACATAGAGAATGCTTGGCCCTTTCTTTCCCCTCCCGGCCCTTTCTTTGCCCTCCTGGCTCTTTCTTTCCCTCCTCGCGGCAACCAAGCAGCAACTCTCCCTTTGCCTAATGTTTATATAGCAACTTAACAGGGATTAGTGAGGAGGAGACCGACGCCCTTCAGCCCAAACCCCTGTATAAACAAAGGATTACAATTAGCCAAAGGGACAGATGGGTGGCACGCATTATTTGTGCTTTCATTCTTAATTTCATACCAACATGTTATTTCATATCTACAAGGCAATTCACTATAATCATTTAACAATTCAATTGTAGGGATTAATTCTAAGTCTTTTACTAATAATTATGGCCAACTTATAGCCTTCTCAATTTT
Source organism: Lepidonotus clava (assembly GCA_936440205.1). Taxonomy (NCBI): domain Eukaryota; kingdom Metazoa; phylum Annelida; class Polychaeta; order Phyllodocida; family Polynoidae; genus Lepidonotus; species Lepidonotus clava. Next base: position 33,113,277 of record OW387144.1, on the reverse strand, counting down.
GTGCCTATAATCACGGAATGGTCTACAATGCATCACACATACATAACTCACAGATGTACATTCGCTTGGTTTGTTGGGTTAGTTTAACATCCAGCCAACCCTTCTTGGCTCTTTCAGACTGTCTGGGTTCACTAGGGGACGAGGTACAGCAAAATTGATTTCCAGGTTTTGACCCCCTGTTATTTGACGGCCCTCATTAGTACGATCACCAAAAACAGAACAAGTCAATACATATGTCTGAAAATTCTGAATTTGTCATAACTTGTTTTTGCCATGAGAAATGATCCTACCTGTTTGTTTGGCGTAAAACATTCATCACTCACTCACTCCAATATTGAAGATTAAACAGACAGACAATTTCATTGTAATGACGGTCATTGTTTGCATCAAGATAGCCCTACAATTCTCATGATATTCGAGGTAATATTGTAGTTCTGTGTTAATTGATTGCATTGGATTTGGTAAAGGTGTCCTAAAGCTAATGTTGTTCTAAACCCTCAGTATAATCTTTGCTAGTAATGGGCTCAATGGCAAAGATTTATGTGCAATTTCCTCTCGACTTTTTTCAAACATATCTTCTTTAGATTACTGTGGCCTAATTTCTACCATAAAGGGATTGTTAACAAAACTCATTGACCTTCTGTGTAAGCAAGTCTACGAATCTTTTTCAGTAAAGTGGCGCCGTCCGGGTGATTTAGATTTGTAACAAATCTTAGGGAGTTTTCCTATAGTTAACCTATAATTATGAAGTGAAGTGACCCAGTTACCAAAAGTCCCAAAGGTTGGCAAAATGACAGACTGCACAGGTTCATGGGAAAAAGGTGTATAGGTTAAAATGTCATTGCGGTATACGAAACAGGATATGATCATTTTAGGTCTATTCCTGTCTCCATCAGGGTAACTACATGATTTTTAGAAGGTTAAAGCAAACCATCGGATACCAATTTTATTAATGGGATTTGGCCAAACTTTACATTTAGAATATGGAAAAATCTCTTATATTAGAGTGACCTCCCAGAGGAGGACCCAGCATTTTAAAAAGGGAAGGGGCCTTAATGACCTTTTGGTAAAATCATTATATATAAAAGTATAAATTTGCGTGACAATGGGAGGGGCGGGTGCCTCCACGATGCCCCCAACACACACACACACACACACACACACACACACACACAAAAGATAATTCAGGGTACAGTTTTTCAAATTCGGGTCATATTCGCATGTTGAAAACATGGTATTCTGACTCTCAGCTTCTCCAGAACATTTTATATTGATATGGCTATCCTCATATTGGATCCCTAATTGCCATGCTCATTTTTTAAGATTGCTGAACGTTATGCAAATTGGAAATTCATTGGATTTGGTGTTGATATGTATCACTTATGTGTTATCGGAAATTACCTAGACGTTAAGGTTAATTAAGATGGGGCCATTACAGTTTAAACTCAGCGGACTTAAATGGATATTTCTTAAATTCGACATGCAATAATTGTTACCATATACGATTTCATGAAAAGCACTGTAAAGTGATGAAAATTGAGTTCAATAAAAGAAAAAAAAATAAGGGGCCTCGATAACATAAGATGGGGCTTCAAAATCATAGTGACATGTGACATGGATATTTCTCAAATAAGACAGGGGCTATTGTGAAAATTAAGTGACATGGACATACAACACACGTCAATTAAGTTTCCAACAGTAGCCCCCCTTCCCCCTATATAAGACCACACTCATTGGTGGGCCCAGGATTTTGAAAAAGTGAGGGGTGCGCTATTGAAAAAAAATATTTTCTTACTTTTACACCGAATTTTACATTTAAAAAAGGAGGGGCACGCCCCCGCCCCCTCAGGATCTGCCCTATACAAAACTGACGCTGTAGTGGGGCTGTCACAACAGTTTCTATGTTTAACATCTATAATCAAGAAGTGTTGAGCTAGTATGTTAAGCTCCACTATAGTTCACTACGCCAGTGCTTAAATCAAATGGTAAATCTACATCTCATGGTCCAACGCCTTTAGCCCGGTTTGCACAGTTCGGTAGTTACCCTTACAATTTATGCTAATGAAGGTCCTGTAACGATGGTAATGTTTCATGGGGATAAGTGCTAGGAGGAAGTTTATAAGTAGAGGTTTAGGGAAACCAGTCTTTTTATGGAAAAAGCAACTGATGGTGCTGAAAATTGAGATTTTGAATTAAATTAGTAGGGAGTGATGGAAAAAACCGCAAACTGTCCTTTGTGTAGGACTCACGGGGCTAGCTGTGGTGCCCTCTTTAAGGAGGTGTTCCACTATACGACTTGGTCTGCGATATGACGATGTCGCAAGGAAATTGCACATATAACTGATAAGATATTATGTTAACCATAATTATATCACATGCTCCAAATTGCCATTTTATAATGAATATATCACTATTGTATCAAAATTTGTCTCTATTGTTGTCATACCACGCTGATATTGCAGCGCGTGTTGTGTAGTGAAATACCCCCTTCAGTGTCATTTACTATTCCGGACCACAGTGAAGAGAATGGTGAACTGGTCTCCTTCAGTGGACGTAGCGAGGGCCCTATGGGGGGACTTCCCTTCTCCATGCCTGGATGTGTGTGTTGAGGTTTTGAAAAAAGACCCATTTTGAAGGATGCCGCAAGTTGGAAAACCTACCCATAATGAAGGAATGTTGTTAATAATATAATTCATACCCCTATTTGTTGATTTAATGGATATATATATATATATATATATAAAACTATTTATTAAACTATATTAATGCCTATCAATAATATATTTTTATCTATTTCCCCCAATTTATTTAGAAAGTGTTTAGTTTAGCACTTTTCTATAACTATCAGGCACGTAGCCAGAACTTTTCATGGGGGGGGAGGGTGACCAACACCAAAAAGTGTACCTTTTTACCTCCAGATTTTTGTAAATTATTGATCTTTGTTGATTAAAAATCAAGTTAATTTGTGTAAATTAAGCCTGGTTTAGTTTTTGTTTTATTGCACGAATTGTACAGAAATCAGAACACAAGTATGTCCTCTTAAGGATATTGTTCACTGTTACATTGTACATTACAACCAGGTCCTTGTTGTAAAATACCAATGAAAGTAGCTATTTAGAAAGAAAGGATATCCTTGTCTGGGCAGACATAACAAGGATGTCCTTGTTGATTATTACACCTGTTGCACAATAGAGGTGTCAAAACCATCGTTGTTACGAAAATATTAATTTCGTTAATGAAATTATTTTCGTTGTTACGGAACCCATTGTGCAATGGGCCACAGAACCTCTTTTGATTTCAAAATAAATAGACATTACAATGATGACTTTATAACAATAAAGTTAGACCTTTAAAGTGTTTGTTTGGTTTAGTGCAATAACTATGGTTACAAGTTATTGAAACAACGATACCCTTTATGCAATGGGCCAGAGCAGGCACACAGGGGTACCCAAGGGCAGATAAGTACCGAAGGGATTATAGGGGAACCACGAGGCATACAGATATACCATAGGGTAGATGGGCATACCAGACACCAAAACTTGACACATTGTCACTACCTGTCACATGACTGGAATACTTCACAATGTAAATGTTGTTATGTAGTTAGGCAGGGGTACCAAAGGGCAGGTAGATGTACCAAAAAGTGCTCAGATATTCTCAGACATTAGGTTGTAAATGATGGACCAAGTGGACCTGGCTAAGCTTGGAGGGGTGACGGGTACCCCAGGTATCCCCCCTGGCTACGGGCTTGATATAACTCCTTTTGAATTCCTAACTCATATTGAGTGAGGAGGCAAATTTCACACCCATTTTGAGTGAGATTTTCTCACTCATTTCACTCACTTGAGCCTGAAAAAGGACCCATCTCCTTTACTTTTTGAAACACCCATCCCCCTGGAAGCGAGGGTGTTCGACTGTCGCTGGGTGCATGGACATCTAGCTGAACCTCAATTCACACTATCTTTATTCACCTGGCTAGACTTCAGGGCATAACAATGGAAGGTGAGGGTTAACCGCTGTAGAGAACAAGAGGACGCAAACGTCATGGTATGGTACCAGGGGCGGATCCAGGAATTTGAAAAAAAAAAGGGGGGGGGGGGGGGGGCGTGCTATAGCAAAATTTTCGCTTGCACCCTCTTGGGGCAGGAATTTTACATTAAAAAAAATTAAATTTGGCCCAAAAAAAAGGGAGGGGGGCACGCCTGGCACGCCCCCCCCCCCCCCCTAAATCCACGCCTGGGTACAATACCATGGATCCCTTTATTGCAGGGGCGGATCCAGGTGGGTCCAGGGGATCCTGACCACCCCCCGATCCCCTTTTGGTGGGGACTCAAACTTGCCAAAGAAAAAAAAATGTCTTGCACATGCAGGCAAATGCACACCATTTTAGTACTAACCCTATATGTGGACCCCCCTTTTCAAAATCTTGTATCCGGCCCTGCTAGATAATCTGAATCATGAGCGTCATAAGATATATTATATGGTTATATTACCAGGTGAACACTAAGTATTTCAAATGCACACTGTTCTAAAGACTCAGATATAACACGGATGTTCATAACGTGTAACAAATCGTGAGGAATAACAATGTACTCATTTTAGGAATGTATCCTTGAAGCACTTTTATTCTATTCTCAGTTTTACAAATACATGAATTTCATATTTACAAGGGTTGAGTCATGATGTTCGTGTACGTGTATACAACCAGGGGGTTGGTCCTTTATTAAAGGGTTCCTAGCACGTATATTTAAAAATTGCTAGTATTCCTTGTATTTTCTTTTTATTGTTCATTGATGGGTAGAAATATTTTCACAGAAAAAAAGACAAATTAGATAATTAAGATGCAGAGAAATTAGACTTTGAAAGCCTCTGCATTTGAGGCTTTTCAAAAGTGTCCTTGCTCCATCATAATAATGGGAATTCTAATTTCATATAACTGGGAATTAAAAGCTTAGAATAATCTTAAGGTACTTAAAGATACATTTTTAAAATAATGTATGCGACGACCACTGAACACCTTATTTTGAGTGTGTACTTTCGCTAAAACACATTCTTGAGGATGGGTAACTCAAAAACACTTGTGACGTCACATGAGGAATTCCCGATGAAACGAGAAATAAGATCCAAACAAACTATTTAAAGGCATAAACATCGTAACATCGTCAGAGCATGACTTATAAATCATGTTTAAATCAATATCACTTGATAGCTGAATTATATACTATGTTCCCTTTCAAATCTATAGGTCTAAACTACAAATGCTTCCATGCTAATTCAAACTGACAAATATTATGAGTTTGTGCTTGACCGATTGTGTCGACTTCAATTTGTGGATGCTGCCTGTTTTCTGTATTCATGATGATCTTTTGGCTAGTATGTAAATGATGAGGTGTTTAACTGACTGAAATCTTGTTATCGAAAAGTAAACACAAATGCAACATATCTGAAACATTATATAGATAGGAGAAATTATTTCTACGGGTGCATAAATATTCTGTTGAACAAGACTACAATATGTTAGTTGTCATACCCTCAGCAATTCCCATTGTTTACATAGAGTTGCTAAAGAGCTTGTGCAGACGTGGTCAAGTGATCACCTTTTGGTGACCACTATGTGGTGATCATGACCATTTGGGTATCACTAAAAAATCCCAGATTTATCAGTTGTAAGTGGTACTGATTGTATGTTTTGAATCATTAAGTTTCTTTAAAGCAAATATGTTTTGTGTGTGTTTCAAAATGGTTGTTCTGCACAACTTCCATATTCATGGGGGAAGGTACTTCATTATATTATGCTTTTGTGACTTCGTCACTATCATTTATACATGCAATCATCCAATCATAGATTTGATGACAACCAAATCATTTGCAGGTGAAAACATTTGACAACAGTAGTCATATTAATCATTAAAGTGACATGTGATACAAATATTCCAAACATAGATTGGATTAAGTAAAATGTTAAAAATAGGAATGGCGGTAATCTTGTCAAATGTCTGACATGTTTGCTACAAACTTAGCATTGATTCAAAATAAAGGTGTATATATCAGTAACATAGTAATTGCTTAGATTTTACATTCGCTTAGGGGAAAACCTCATTTTACCATAGCAGAGCAAAGTTGGTGTACTTCAGAGAAATTCCAATACACCTAATCATGTGTTAGCACGTAGTGCAAATATACAATAAAGCAAATAATTATAACGTTTGAGTTGACTTATCTCCAGATTCAAACATAATTTATAGTCCCATGACTAGACTTTGAAATGGCAGTTAATTAACTAAAATAGAAATGTTCATATATCCATCAAGATCAGAAAGGTACTTGTGACCTGTGACAATCTGTGTGGTTCCCTCCTTTAGTTCCAACTCCCGCCGCTGTTTGTGGGCGGCGCCCTCGTGCCGTGCCCGTATACAGACTGTAAATGTCAGCGTTCTTCGCGTGTATAGTGCTGCCACCTAGTGGAGTAACGCCCACATTAACTGGAGAATGTCGCAGTGAAGCGTCCATGTTGTGCACATATCCCCGATCTGGTGACGGGGTGTGTCTATCATAATCAGAATTATACTGAATGTTATCCCAGGAATTGTTTATTCTCTGGTTGTATCCTGCGTTCTGCTTCGCTGTATCCCAGTCGGGTGGTGTTCCCTGTGTAGGGGTAGTGGGTTGACTTCTGGAGATCCTAGGGGGCCCTCTCTGCTCCTCCAGCATGTGAAGTATGTCCGCACTGCGCATGTACCGAACAGAGGTCGTGGACGGCTTGGGTCCACCAGGTGTGGACTCCGAGAGTCGAGGTTCAGAATGACCCAAAGTTCTAGAAGACAAACCATGAGGATTCTGACCACTACCTGCGATGGGCATTTGTCCATAGCTCCCGTTTTCTGGGAAACTGGACCTTCGGACGGTTCCGTCGGGATTTAGGTCCTGGTTTCCTGGACAATAACTTTCCTTGTTATCACGCTGGAACTTGGAGTAAAGCTGGAGATATCGGGCGTACTCACTTTTCATATTGTTTCCATGGGAGTCCAGCATTTTCTTAGCGGTCGTCTCCATTTTGTCACTCCAGTCCTCCTCCGTCCTCAGAGGCAGTGCTTTCATGGGCTGCATCCGGGCACCGGAGGGAGACGCCCTGTGCTGCGTGCGCATCCTGTTTAGATCCTTCACGGACGGCGTGTGGAACTGTCCCGGCTGACAGAGGAGGGACCTGTTGTGACCCTCCTTTTCAGGGTTAATCCTGTAGAGAGGAGGGGTCTGGTTAAAAGTCCTGCCTACCGGGGACCCCTCCCTCCTGTGTCGATCATCAGGGACGTAATGCGCAGGTCCCCCCTGGATTGATGACGTCACGGGGACGCCCCCACTTCCCGTCGACCCCTCCGTGCTCTGCTGTTCTATCCCAGAGTCGTTACTGCTTCCGGTGGACCCACTGACGTTGAGGTGCTCGTCGCTCGTTGCATTGTGGGTACCCAGGGTTCCGCTGCGGTAGACGAAGAGACCAGGGATGTCGTTGTTACCTGGGGGCTGCTCAAGGTCGGGGTGACCCCTGTCCGTCTGGGTAGGCTGACCAGGACTGGCTGGTCTGGCGGGGCTGACCGATCTGTTGGTGGACAGCATGGCACTCTGTGGTCGCTGTGAAACATGTTGTCCGTAGGGATGTGTAGGGTTATAGATACGTCCTGCATTGTTATATGGGTTTTGTGTATTATAGGTATTGTGTGGCAGATGTGACGATGCTTCAGTGCTGAAGCTACTGTCAGAACCATCAGGTCTATAGATACCTCTTGGCATGTTAACATAGGCATTTCCTTGTCCATACGAACTGTTAGGGCCATATGAGTCACCAGTCCCAAAAGCATACCCTGAATGGTTCAGTTCCTCCCCTCCATAACTCTCCTGTACCCTGTACGACCCCTCCATGCTGCTGGCCGCCGAACTCTCCAGTTCAGGGTCAAGGTCACCGCTGAGGGCGTCCTCGGCGGTCAGGTCTGCGCATGCGCCGTAGAAGTCGGCCCTCTGGAGCTGAGGCTCGCTCCTGAACCTGGAGGACACGGGGCCCAGGTTGTGGAGGGGGGCGGTGGAGGGGTCGGAGGAGGTGGGCAGCTGAGGCTGGCTCCGGTACATGTCGGCCACGGGACGCTGGGGGCTGGTCACGTGGTGTCTCAGGTCGGTCACGTGGTGTCTCAGGCCAGTCACGTGGTCAGTCACGTGGGTGGGGTAGAACCTCTCCGACATGGTCCTTAGACTCTGTCTATCCGTATAAATATCCCCAACATTGTAAGTATCCACAATACTGTCGGTTGTACTTAGAGGGGTTCTCATACTGTGCCTCTCCGTGTTAGCATCCCCAACACCGTCAGCTAACATTGTCCGTACAGGAGAGGACTGTCGGTCCCTGAGCACTGGTGCGGGCCTCCTGGGCTGGTCAGGTATGGAGGAGGAGGGGGTCCTGGTGTCCCAGGAGTAAGGGTCAGAGTGGGATAAGGGTGGGTAAACGTGTGTAATCTGGGTGAACATGGAGTGGGTCCTCCTCAGGGAACTACCACTGGCGTTAGGATGCCCTCCCTCCTGGGGCTGTGGGGGCATCCCCCTGTAGTCAGGGTAGGGGTCATAGGGACGGTCAGAGGTCGTGGGTGGGTCACTGGGAGTTGGGTTAAAACCACCTTGTGAGTTTATGTGGGGCTCACTCCGTTCACCATGACCAATCATTGCCAGGTTTCCAATGCTATAGCTCCCTTCTTCTGGGTCTGCCCTTGGGGTAAAATCATTGGAGCTTGGCGGTACAGGACTGGAAGTATCCCTTGGCTCAAAGTCCGCACCATCCCCCACACCAGGGGTAGAAGGGACTTGGTCTCGCCCCTTGATGTCCTCCTGGTAGTCCCTGTGGTCGTCGTCGTCCATACACAGGGCTCTCAGTTTGTCCTCCACGGAGGTCTTATCCGACATCTGCGCACTCCGCGTCATGGCCTTCCTCCTCAGCTCCAGGTTCATTCGTCGGAAGCTGGGCACCTTGGACCTGTCCACGTAGCCGTAGTCCGTCTTCAGGTTGTCGGACTGGGGGGCCTCAGGGTCCCCGTCCTGGGGTGGAGGGGGTGGGGGGTTGTTGGGTGTACCGTTACTGGAGGAGGAGGTGGAGCTGGCGTTGTCCGTCGACTCGTAACCGTCGTCTTGGTCCTCCTGCTCCCCTCCTCTACCTTCACCTCTGCCCCTACCCCTACCCCTATCACCGTCCCCACCCAGCAGCCTAGAGTAGTCAAGGTTCAGACAGCGGTGAGGCGGTCCTTGGGAGGCGGCACTGGCCCCCGCTGCCTCCTCCTGGTCTTGTTCCTGCTCCTGGAACGTGACATCGTCGGCGAAACGCACCCGGCGAGAGGGGGACGTCCCCCGCTCCGCCCTGTGTCCCTGAGGGTCAAAACCCCTGTTATCGCCCGGGGTGTTAGTATCCTGAATATACCTCTTTGCCAGGTGGCTCCCCCTGGTGGAGGTGGCCGTCAGTGGGAGGGAGGCGTCCCCGCCGCTGTTGTACCTCTCCAGGTACTTGAGGTGCCCCCTGGCGGCCTCCTCTGTAGTCGTCCTCAGGATCATCGTGTCCTGGGAGGAGAAGCTGTGGTCACTCTCCGCGTCCGACAGGCTCTGGTCCCACGGGCGGCGGGAACCCGATACAACGCCCCCACCGGGGGACACCAGACGGAGACCCTTTAAGGGTGGCGATAAGCTGATAGGCTGAGTCCGACCACCACTACTAGTGCTACCACCCCATCCCTGCCCCTGTGTCTCCCTCTCCTCCTGCTCCTCCTCCTCCCCTGTCCGCCATATCCCGTCATGCATCGTGACGTTGGACCTGGTCAGCGGCTGGGGTTCAGGAGTCAGTGAACCGTAACGACCCATAATGCCCTCCGCCCTGCTCGTCCCGGGTGAGTGGAGTTCTGTCATACAGCTCTCGTCGGAGGAGCTGGCCCCTCCCGTCGAGGGGTACCGGCCGTGGAGGTTCTCCTTTATAAACGACTTCAGCAGGGTCTCCGTATCAGGCGGCGTCTCTGATTGGTCCGCGGATGGGTCACGTGATGACGGACCCGGAACCGGAAATGCATCCAGTTGCGGTTGGTATTCGATGTTGACATCCATGATGTCTGATTCCAACTCAACGCTGAGAATGTATTTTGTGCCTCATTTATGTAGAGTTGAATGGTTCTTAAAACCGTGTTCTGTCGTCCTATTTATATAATTGCCATCATGATAGGGATAGATGCCATATCTTTTATGCCGAACCTTTGAGTAGGTGTAGTTCATCCAGCATGGTTTGTCTCAGGCTGGCTGTGGTTTCTCCTCCAGGTTGTATATCAGCCTTCTCTCGATATAGCTTCAGTTCACCTCCCTCAAACGTCACCTGCAATAGAGAAAAGAAGGAGAAGTTAAAGGTGGAAACGAAAGATTCTTTCCTTTCAGAATGACATAACGACATAACATGAAAGTTCTTTAACTAAAGTAACAAACATGTTCACCAAATAATTATAACTGCAAAATAGATATTCTATATCTCTTAGGGGATCATTTCCTCCCAGTGGCATGAATCTGTTACCAACAGTGTTTCTGTACAATGACAAGTATACCAGTACCATTTTCTGAACGTAATTTGAAGTGAAATGCAAGTGAACTCTGATAACGTTGCTGAAATGTTTTTCAGAAGACCGAGAGAAATTACGAGTAGTCTTTTGGAATAAACACGGAAACTGCAGGCTATAACCTTAACTGGAGTTCAGGCCATAGCTATATAGTTTGAAATTGTCATGACTTGAGTCAGTTGTCCAGATTAAAAATTATTGATTTAACGATCAGAATATATAGATCTGGGGGAGACACAGCTGGATATATCCCCTGGACAATGTATCGGTTTTCAACGGTTTCCCGGTAAGGTATTGTACCTACAGCCACACGCAGCTTAAAAATCAAACCATAGTTTCTGTTTTCAAAAGGTGCCATGGCGCTATGGTATTGCATGAAACACTGTTGTGCATAAAAATTAATAAGTTAACTAAGGCTATTGCTTTTTTTAAACTTACAGACAGGAAAACAATAACCATTTCAGTAATTGCATTAGAATCATTGGGTCTTCATGCATTGTCAATTGAAAACACTTATGTTGCCTGATACCAATCGCAAAATTATGCCTAACCTCGATCTCCCCCCCCCCCCCCCCCCCCAACGGATTGAAGAACCTTACGTCAGATCAGAAAGATACATAACTCTTACTATCGGCGTAACCGGCTAAACATTATTGTTTTCAACGTTGTTGTCCGTTGGGCATGTGTAGATCGAGTTTTATCTGCCCCGCAAGATAATTTACATGCCCCTCCTTAATGGCCTATCCTTTATATGAGGGAAATATTGCCTGCCCTTCGGACAAGTGTATATATCATCATATACATACCCAACTTCCCCTTTTACCTGCCCCGGGCAGATGGACATGCTTAATATTAATGTCGAGTCCTGCACTATGCATTCCCGAATTTGGTGCATGCATGTATACACAGGCATACTGGGCACACTCTGCGATCATAGTCTGTTACTTGCTCAATTTTCATGTAACAGTTACATTAACTTAAGCGAGGTTTAGAATCACTAAAACAGTGTTCTATAACTTGACATTTTAGTGGCCTTGTTAATATAGAATGCAACAATGTCATTTTAATGAGAAAGAGCATAACCAGAATGCTGGAATAATGTCAAAGTCCAATATTGCAAAGTTAGTTTTTGTTGTTGTTTTTTTCATTGAACCATACTCAATCATAGAGACATTACTGGGTGATATCAAAATAATTAACATAACAAGAATGTTATGGTAATGTTGCATGCTTGCCTTGGTCCCATACAGAGTCCATCCAGCACCCTACATACACGGATAATGAACACCTATCTAGGCACTTGGTGGCAGAGGCTGGTACCGTTCTTTAGGTAACCCCTTGTCCCCAGCCCACTGACACTTGGCAGTCGTCCTTTTTGGGTGGTACCTTTTGGCCCAAGGGGCATATCTTTGGCTGATCTAGCCACCGTCACGTTAGGAAATTCCCATCTTATATCATGCAAGCAAAGTCCCAAATGGTTTTCTGAACTCAAAACATAATCCTTATACATGTGATTATAATACCCGCATGGCGTGTGAGTGGTGCATATAGACCTTGTGCAGATTGGGTCACATGACCAGATTTTGGTGATCACCACGTGGTTACCACACCCACGTGGTCATGAATATATCTGTTGAATAATAATTGTTTATTTTGATTTTATGAGTTTTATAATAATGAAATAGACATAATTCTACATAGTAAGTGCTAAAGGATTGTGACCAGTAAGTAATTTAAATTGATCACCAATATGGCGTCCATCCAAATTTTGGCAGTGTGACGTCATGTGCACAACGTCTTATAGAGGGGATTGAATGCTGCCAGGATGTAGGTAAAGCTTCACAATCTTGTAATATTTCACATATTTCGGATATTATTTGGGTGGTTTGATATAGATGAACTTAATGGGTCGTCCTTGGGTGGTCGTATGACCCAACGCGATCGTACAGCCCTTGGCCTTCCCCTCAAGTCCATGACAAACCCCTTTGGGCTGTTGTTCATGGATGATGATTGTAATCACTTAAGAGTCACTTTTATAATATGAAAAACAAGTCATGATGTGAACCATGATATATAATATATCTGACACTTCCACTAGGTGAGCTGCCGGGCTAGTTTGGGTGGGTGTATATACAACGTTATACATAAAGTATTTATCTGGCAATGTTCCGATTTGTTTCTCAAATCTGTAAGAAGCAGTATTCAAATAAACATAAAGCACTACATCCCTTATTTACATAGATAATAGATAATGCATGCTTCCGTACTTTCAATTACTAATTGAAGAGCATTTCAGAGTGACATGGTTTTAGGTCAATAGAAGATAAAGTGTTCTTTTTTGCGAAACAACGGGTTATATTCTAATTAGGGCGTGGCATTCGCTAGGTATGGGTGCGGAAGGAGGGCGGTGGTCCCTACATACCGACGAGGTGAGTCTCTGTGACGGTGATGAGGGGAGGTCATGGGGTCATGCAGGGATCATAGGGGTCGCCAGGTATAACCCGTAAGGTGCCAGGGCACATTGATAGCATAGCATGTACAATCGCATGGAGCAACTTGATGACGAATCAGAAGACTTTATAGTCACATGCAATAAGCTAACTGCTTAGGTGATAAAAGGACCTACACTGATAATCCTATGACTTCAGAAGTTAGTCAGGAGTGACTAACTTATGTTAGTCATTGTTAGGTTATCCCGTTTGACTAACTTTATTGATGATGTGTTAGTCATTAAGACTATGTTGTTAGTTACTAATGACTAACAGGTCATATGACCAAATAACCGATCACATGACCACTAGGAAAAAGGCATACACAAGGAAACAGAATCCAAAGGCTTTCTGGAGAAACCTTTCTCCACTCTTACGTGCTTGATACGTGGAGAATAAGTGGCAGATTGGGTACACACCTTGGACATGATTGATATCTCTAAAGCTATACATAACATTGGGTATGTTGTTTGGCATCAAAACCATGTCAGCCTTCCTCAACCAAAGGATCTAGCTTCTTTTGTCATGAAAACAGTTACCTCTTGGCATGTGACTATAAAGGGTTCTGAGTTGTCGTCCATTGTATGTAATTATACATGCTATGTGCCCTGGCAACCATACATAGGTTATAATACCTGGCCACCCCTATGCCCCCTTTGACCTTCCCTCGTTCCAAAACTATGCCAGCATTCCTCCCCGATGAATCCAGATTCTATTAACATCTATAGGGAGTCACCTCTTGGCATGTGACTATAAAGGGTTCTGAGTTGTCGTCCATTGTATGTGATTATAATATACCATGCACTATATACTATGTGCCATGGCATCCACACACAGAGGTTATACACTTGGCGACCCCTCATCCCAAAACTATGCAGGCCTTACTCCCTCGATAGATCTACACTGATAATCTCAGTTTTAAAAAAGTTAGTCATAAGGGACTAACTTTATTAGTCATTTCAATGGCTACGTATATGACTAACTTAGCGTTAGTCATGTAGTCAACTCTGACTAACCACATTAGTCAAACATTTCTAGGAATGTGGAGTGTAATGACCAAGGTATTAGTCATTGCTACTAAGACATTAGTCAGTTTGACTATTCTAGGATAGTAGTATTGACTAAAAGGTTAGACATATATGTCTAAGGGTTAGTCCTTAAGACTAAGGTATTTGTGATTTCCTGGAAAATATTGACTAATGTCTTAGTCCTCTTGACTAATAATATAGCATATGATGACTAATGCCTTAGTCATGTTGAATAAGGTTGGTCATTATGACTAACCCTGAGATACACCTCCTCTATCCTCACTCAAGTTAACAAATATACAACTAAATAGAACAAATAATTGATCTAGATGAGTTTTGAAATCATCCTTGAAATCTATTTTTTCAAATAGAATGTGTTTGAAAGTAAGATGCACAATGTGAACTAAGGATGAGAATGGATAAACTTACAAAGCCTTTGGATTCTGTTTCCTTGTGTAAGAGTGGAGAAAGGTCCCTTTGTTACAGGCTGGAGTAGATCTAGGACTGTTAACTTATTGCCCTGTATTGTCATTCATCTATTCTTTTAACTGTAGTATTCTTGTGGGGTTTCCTCTTTAGTATCCATGCTTACCCCACGTGCACATTTTCAATTGTACAAGAAGTATATGTTTCCTTCTTAGTATCCATGCTTACCCCACGTGCACATTTTCAATTGTACAAGGAGTACATATGTTGTGATTTAGCTATGACACCCAGTGGGGGTTCGGGTAAGAATAGGCCCCCATTAGCCCCTGCTGGTCGTACAGGCGATGATATTATAGGAGGGATCCAGCACTGACCAAGTGGGTTCAATTCCTGGTTAGTGCTTGGTTCACTAAGGTATGAGATACAGCAAAAATTATTTCTAGGTTTTGATCCCCTGCTGTTTCAATTTGCCTGCCCTGTCATCTTCATCTCATAAATTCGATCACCAAAGATAGAATTCATTCCAATTGGTTTTCGCTGTTAAAATTACCCTGTCTGTTGGTACACTCACTTAACCTATGACTGATGGACTCATCAGTCAGATTAGCCTCACTCACACTTTAGTTCAATCTTATGTCTCAATGGTAGAGATCGATTGACGTATAGCAAAGGGGAAGAGGCAGTTTAGTACATGTATTCGCAATTTAACATAATATGCAGTTATATATTCGTACTCCTGTGCCAAGCGTTGTTAGTATCATGTGCACCATAGTGGATCTATGTTATGTGTGGACTGCCATGTGAATGTGCGTCATTGAAGTCATCATTATAATAAAGAAGTACAAAACAATCAACTTGTCGGTATGGGGCTTTGCCTTTCCTGTCTTAAAAACAAGGTTGCAGGATAAGGCCTCAATACTATCATATACATATATATGTATCTCTATGATACCATCTATCCCAAGAAACTACCTCTAACTGGATCACACTCGTTCACAACCCTCACCTTGCATGTCCAACTAGAGTTACAACACCTCCACAGCTTCATACTATAAATTCACATCAACATGTGAAGAACCTTTTCACTGATTTAATTAAAGAGATTGCAATCTCTTTCAGTACATTGCATTTGCATCAGACTGGCCGTGTATTCATTTTATCTATAAAGACAACTTCTGTGAACTCCTAC
The DNA here is from genome assembly GCA_936440205.1 of Lepidonotus clava. NCBI lineage: Eukaryota > Metazoa > Annelida > Polychaeta > Phyllodocida > Polynoidae > Lepidonotus > Lepidonotus clava. The sequence goes on along the minus strand of OW387144.1, from coordinate 33,097,529 downwards.
ACCAACCTTACCCTAAATTTCCGCAAAACTGAGTTTGCTGGCAATGCACCAGGTTAATTTGCAAGAGTCATGAATCAAAAAGATATATTCTTGACCTCTTTCAGTTCAGGTCTCGTTCTTCTATTCGTGTTTAAGGTAGCAGGGGACCATGTGGTCTGAAATGTTGTCACGCAATGTGTGAATCAATTTGTGCCGCCGAGCTGTATAGTTCGGGGTGGGTGAGTTTCTAAAGACCCCCTAGTGTGCACGCGCCCCGCTAGAGGTCGCGCCTGGCGACTTGTGTAAAAAGGGTAAAAAATGTGTTTCACCTGGGCGATAATTAGCTCATTGCTCACAGCTCCATACGTTATCCAGTAACAACCTAGCTATTTGAGCGTGTTTTTCCCACCAGATGAAATCACAATCACATGAAAGTACCTGCTTTACTAAGACATAACAATTGAATAGGTGATTTTCCTTAATTTTCCCCGATCAGCATTGAAGTTGGTTCACTTAATGCCACTTCCTTATTCACAATATTTATGGACCAAATTAGGAAGTGCATATGTCAATCTGTGTGGGATCGTTTTTTTTTCGCTTTTTTTTCATTGGGAACAGTTTATTTTCACTAGGCACACTTATTTCGCTGGGGACTAATTTACAATAGTCTTTTGGTATTCTAGAACGTGTTGGTATTCTGTAAACTCTTCAGGTGCAAACTCATTCAGGTGATTCTGACCCCCAAGATTTATCAGCCACAGTTACGGACAATGAACTGTCTGTCTATTCAGCTATTGATTGAGCTGCAGATTCACATACCGGTAGTCTATGGCCGGGTTCAATGAGAGAAATTCTGCACCTTAGTAGTTATCGGTTACTGATTCAGGTAGAATCTGTGTTCAAGTATCAGACGTGTCATCTGGATGTGCTAGCTGATTCCATCTACTGATCCACGCCCTTTATTTATTAAGATATGTCGCAGATATCAGCTTGAGGGTAGGTCCAGGTGACGACTGATATTACTGACATACCAAGGGTTGATAAACCAGTCAAGGACCCCCACACCAGTTGGATATTTATTTGTCATATCATGACAAAATGTTACTATTTTCTACTGCCAAACTACTATCGGTAATCACTCTCCCTATCTCAGTGGTACATTAATCTCTAGACTACTGAACAAAAGTATGACAAGATTTTAATGTTGCACTCATAGATAGAGGGTGATTTAACCCTACAGGGTGGTACATAAAAGTAGTTCTGGCAATGTAACATAGAGTAACATAGATCCACTAGTTAAACTTTCTAATTTCAAATTATTGTGTCAGGGTATGATGAATATATAACCAACTGGTGTGGGAGTCATTAATGGGTTTATCAACCCGCAGTATATCAGGGACATCAGTCCTTGGTCAGCCCTGCTCCCGGGCTGACATCCCTGACACACATTGGGTTGAGGTGGTTCCTTAGTAATGTATGACAGGCGTCCTTCTTGCCTTACATGATGTCTGACCCCAGGTCGGTCAGAGCCCCCTGACGGTGTCAATCTCCCATGACAGGTGTCCTGACAGGTGTAGGACACCTTACCGTTCAGGTAAGAGTTGATGGGGTCACCTATCAATCAAACCGGCACATGAGGTAAAGTCTGGTAACATCTTGATGCTCGACAAAGTCTATGGAACAGAACATTATTTTAAGGTAAAATATATAAAAGAAAGGTCTCCGAAATATAACATAGAGTACATGTTTTGAATATCTATGCATAAAGCCTGTACATGTGTTACCTCAGATTGTATAGGACCGCCTCACATTGTTTTCATATAGCTAGATTTTGAGTGTTTTCCATAGGAAGAAATATTTTCTGCATTTCATGTGTTTCTTTTTGACAGAAACACATGACTCTATCAATTACGGATAATTACTCTTCAGATGAAGTAGGCGATGCTTTTCTATGATTATAGTTGTGGTTGCTGTGGTAATGAACAAAAGAAAAGAAACTGAAATTATGGTCAATTTATAGGCCACCTTTCGTTACCATGGTAACTGAGTAACCAAAACAGGAATATCAAGAGCAATATGACCAAAATAGAGAAGCCTAACTTTGCGCATGAGGCATGGAGATCATCCATTTCTCGAAGCCACTGATTTTACATGTTCATACCATTCTTGAGTACCAGATCTAGGATCTAGGATCCAAGTGTCCTGGGAACTTGCCAAAGAGAAAAAGACGTTGCGCGTGAGTGTACGCGGTTTAAGTACTTTGCCTATACGTGGACCCCCTTTTTGAAATTCCGTATTTAAATTTTTTTTATTGAATATCTTCAGATAAATATTTTCTTCCAGATATTACTGTGATATACAGATATAATACTTGTATGACTTATACATCGTTCCTTAGTTATGAAAATCACTGATGGGATGATTATATAGTATACAATGAAAGCTTTCATTTTATACTATTCATAAGCTTAAGCTTATGAATAGGTGATTGGACGATTCATATGGGATCCCTCCCGCTATTATATAGTTATGAGTTCTTGAAAAGGCAGAAACCCAGTCAAATCATGTGAGAGTACTAAAGAGTACTGTGCTGTTCACAGATCTGATTAATCTGAATGGAGTATCTAACATCATATATATATATGTATCTGCCCCTGTTCTACTGTGACAAAGTATTTCCAAGTATCAGATGACATCATGTTGGTGGCATCGCGTCCTTGTTTGGTCATTGCAAAGATATAAGTTATTGTAACCATCAAACACGGCGATGGCTAGTGATAATTTGTTACAATATCATTTTAAAACTCTGAAGAAAAGAGACAAGTTAGAGAATTCTTCACGGAAAAAGCGACAGGTCACTACAGCATCTACAAATTTAGCTATTTCCGTAAAGGTATGGTTACTAATATATGACAAATAAGAATAGCATACAGGAAGGACATTTAAAGGTTACGAGGTAAATGTATGTGATATAGAATAATTATTTTGAATGTTTGGTGACAATGCTGATGCTATTCATTCGTATTGTCTAACTTATTTGCGACTGTTTCGTTTATGAATGGAAAGGAATGGGTAGTCTGAAGACAGACAGGGATTATAGAAGCTGAGTCATAGGTAAAACATTTTAGTAAGAGAGACAGAATCTAATTTTGAAGTTAGCTATGCATTCATCTTTTTTTTTTGTAATTTGACTTGGCGCAACTGCAACAGACAGGTAGAACTTGAGTAGCTCTTTTGAAAGGAGATTGATATTATCATACGTCGTAATCCTTTGAAATAGTTTCAATGTAACCTGCCCAGTCGCTGTGGTACTTTGCAGATTGAAATATAGTATTACTTCAAAGGAAATATGATAGAATTTAAACTATCCATAGATTGGGGGCTCTGGTGTTACATTAATGGAATTATGACAAGTTGCGATGAAGCAAAATAAATGCCAATAACGATGATGTTTAGCTTGAGCAATTATAATGATAATAAGATATTTTGGCATAAAGAAAAGCCTCCATAACGCTAAGAGAAATTGGATAAAATATAATTATGCATTAACCATTTATTTTACCTACTTTCTTTGATCGGCTATCTAGGGTACCAGACAGAAATATTAATAAAAGGATAAAGACCCATTAAAGGTTTGAATATTCAACATGAATGTTTTCGCAGTGGTAGAGGGACAGACAGTGCAGTGATGGACTTGTTAAGGAATATAATGATAACAATAATAATGATTTAGTTTCTAGCTGTTTATTCCTTGATTATTCTAAAGCGTTCAATACAATTGATCATAGTATTCTTTTAAGGAAATCAAAGGCATATGGTTCAGACGAAATGTGTATTAAATGGTTTACAAATTATTTAAGCGATAGAAAACAGGTTACCAGACTGGGGTCAGTTATGTCAAGGGAGAAAGATGTAAATTGCGGTGTCTATCAGGGTAGTCCTTTAGGACCGCTTCTCTTCATTATTTATATCAATGACATAAGTAATATTGTAAATGATTCGTATTGTAATATATATGCTGATGATATGGTTTTGATTTGTAGTGGTAAATCGATGTTAGACGCTATTAGGAAAAGTGTTACATTGTTGAGGAATGTGTGGGGATGGTGCGATAGAAATAGGATTACTTTAAATAGATTAAAAACCAAGCATATGATGTCAGGTCCTAAGAGTATTGTAAAGGATTATAATATATGTATAACTATGGAGGGGTGTATAGTACATAATGTGGAAGATTATAGATATCTTGGTATGTATATTGATAGACATCTTACTTATGATAGATTGATATTTGATGTGATATCGAGAGTCAATAATAGACTAGTTACCCTGGCAAAGGTAAGGAAATATATAGATAAAAATACAGCATTGTTGTTATATAAACAAATGATATTGCCAATATTGGATTATGTTGGATTTATTTGTGATTCTGGAACTCAGAAAAAAATAGGGAGACTACAGCCATTACAGAATAGGGCGGTGAAAACTATTTTGATGAGAAATTGTTATATATCCACGTTGGAAATGATGGATTTGCATCGTGAGTTAAAGTTGGAATTGTTGGATAAACGACGAAAATTAATTTTGTTGAAAATGATGTATAAATTGAGTTGTATTGTAAGAAATGTTGATAAAAATTATGTAGATAAAGGTTTGAGGAGTAGCGATAAAATTCGATTGCGTCTCAACTTTACAAATAAAGAAAAAATATTTCAGAGTCCTTATTATAGAGGTGAGAGATTATGGAATAGTTTGAATGCTAATACACAATCGATAGAGAATATAAAAATGTTTAGTAATAGAATCCGAATGTTATTGTAAGTAGATTTTTATGATGCGTCACATGTATAATATTGTATGGTACTTTAGAATCTTATTATCATTAATGTTCATTATTGTAATGAATAGGATAGATGTTTTCAAAAATAAATAAATAAATAAATAAATAAATAAATAAATATTCTACTATCATAGGTATCAACATTAATTCCTTCAATATCGATTACTCAACATTTAATCAACATCAGTTGCCAGTATTGAATCAATATTGGGAAATCAACATTTGATCAGCATTTAGATATGATTGATTGGTGACTCAATCGACGTTCAACATTGAATCAACCTTCGGTTTTTACTTTCCCCTTTTTTTACCTGGGCCACCTATACACCATTCCCACGAGTCTGCGCAGTGGACCCTCCCACAGACGCCTTGACCCCAGTCTGGGCCTATTGGAACCCATACTCCATCTCATTGGTTCAGGTCGAATCGTTAGCAGGCGCTTCACTAATGAAAAAGGTCTATGCTACCTGCCACCTGGACACAATTTCTTTTGAGTCATACTTTCTCCAGAACAAATTTCTCTTTTATGTGATAATTATATTTTCTTTTCAATAAAATTGGTTGTCGTAATGCCGATGTGGCCTATTAGCAAAGGAATATGACCAGAATTTTTTAATACCTATATATGTTATAACCTTTTTCCTTTGATTCCCTGGGCCGACCTCTTCACCCCACCCTGTAGGGGCGTGGGAATCAGGTGCCGTCAAAGGGGTATGTATAAAGGGGATGGGACCGTAAGGCTACGGCGACAAGTTTCTCTCTTTTTTTTGGCGACTATTCGTTAGTCAGCCAACCACAACTTGTGGGAATTAGGAGGGATCCGCGTCTCGTCGGTAATTGTGTGTACAACTACAAAAAATGGAATATCCCTGTCAAGAAAATGATTGCTATAGATTTAATTTTGATATGAATGTATCCCTTGTGTAAGACCGTTTTAAGACCTCTTGGTCCAAAAGAAGACTTTTCTAATAGCCTTCTACGTGTCCAAACAGAATTTAAACATTCTAAGATCTGCGTTGGCACCCTGTGTAACCCTTGCTGACTAGGGAGGAAATAAATTATTATAGTGACTAACTTATGCATGGAGAATACTAACATACCTTAATAGAAAATACAACCAATTTACCTTTGGAAATCACATAATTAATTGACGACCAATATGACTGCTATATATATAGTCCCTTTCTGGCTACATGTTTTTTGTTTGACCTAACACTAAATTGTTTATTTGATATTCCTTTAATGACATTCATCTTACATATTTGTAGTTCAATATTTTCTAATAGAAATTATTTAATTCATTTATATACCATGATGTCATCTCCACGACGTCTACATAGTATTAACAATAATTAAACATTTGTTATTTTATATCATATTATTTACATTTATTTTATATATTTTTTATCTAATATTTTCTACTAAAATGTATTTAATTCATTTATCTATGAGTGTCATCTGCACAGTGTCTATTTCAGCCCGGCCGTTCAATAGGTGCCTTACGTCACCGTGTGAACAGCTGTCAGGACGGTGTGTGTCAGACCGATAACGTACCGTGTTTACTCTCAGATCACAGTCCCAATTGGTATATTATATAGTGTAATAATATACTTTAGGTATATACAGAGAGCAATCTCTTCTTCTAGGTAGTACACTTCTAGCCCCGGTTTCTTTCATTATAATGAAGTTTCTTTTAGATGTCATTGGGATTGGTTTGGATAGAAGGACATGCATTTATTTATATTTCTTTATTTCGTTGATAGCTTTATGTTTGCGTTCAGCGAGACAGAATATACATATATATTCTCTTAGACTTCTCTTAGCAAAATTGTACTAAACACAATATTAATGTGATATGCAAAATAAGGTCCCCCTTTGAAATTCTTATTTTCCCCACAATCATCAAATAAGAGATTGGGGGAGTGGCGTTCTAGGTACATAATATGTACCCTTTTATATTATAAACGTAACGGACGGGAGAACATATTTCGTATTATTAAAACTTCCCCATATTTAAGTAATTAACTAGAGGCCTTCTCCTAAATATCGACCCATCGATAGGTTACATTACCAACTGGTACCAAAGCATGAATAGGACGGTTCGATACAATGTTAGGGACGTAGCCATCCCCGAATTTAAAGTAGGTTCCAGGTAGGACTGAGGGAATTAGTTAAATCTGCCAAAGGGGGTTCCGCCAAAAAATTCTCAAGATTTCTTAGATTTTACGTGTATATATCCATTAACCATAATCATTATCACCTATGATTTTCAAAAGAATAACTTGCTAGTCGAAACCCCCAAAGCCCGCCACGCCCCCCCCCCCCCCTACTCCACCCCACACATACACCCGAGTCTTCTATGGAATCCCTTTGGATTTACCTCAAATCCTCTCAGGTGTTACGGCGTCCGTCCCTATTTACACCCAATATACAATATCCCATTAACCACACCATATCTCACCTGTGATAACGTGGAACGCTACCACTCTTTGTCTCCAGGGCGACTCAGGTAAAACACGGTATCCAGGTAACCAGGTATCCCTTCAGCAGCATGGCACCGCTCCCGGGTCGGTCGGCCAGGTGGGAGTAGACGCTGCCCAGGTAATAACTCCTCCAGGGGAACGCTCGGCGTCCGTGGTAGCAGTAGTGATATAAACATCCATGTGGCAGGTTGGCCTACCTATAGAGGTTGGTCAGGGGTGGCTTAGTTAAAGTGTGAAGGTAACCATGGTCTCTATCTTCTCGTAGATTCTATCATTTCATTGATTCAATTATCAAAGAGAGAATTGCCAAACCTTGTCCTCACCGTGATATGAGACCGGTGGCCAGGCACACCTATAGCGGCTAGTTAGCGAGTTAAGCCTTTATAGAACACCTGGCTGGGTAAAAGGGATATGGTCTCTATACCTTCTCATAGATCCAATCATCCAAGTTGAAACATCCAGTGCTCCAGAACCATCGAGTCTGGTGGTTCAAACCCAACAAACACACACGCCTTCAATACTCAGGTACATCTGTGGTAGTAGCAGTAGTAGTTCCACAAGCTATATGACGGTACACCTTGACTACCTGGAAAGGTGTGGGCGCCTTAAGATCCTGGTGGTGGTTCACTAACGGTGGTGGTGGCAGGTGGTGGGATCGCCGTGGTCCGTGGGGTGCTTATTTCTGGTGGTGGGATCCGTGGGAATCCTCGGTCACGGTTGGCTGGGTGTGTGAGTCAGGTTCGTTAGTCCGGGTCACCGTAGCGTGGTCCTGTGTGGGTCAGTCCGGCCGTGGGTATAGATTTAGAGGACGTGTCTATGGACGTGTATGTGTGTCCGTGTGTATAGGGTATCCATCAATACTGTATACAGGGGCTCTATGCAGAGACAGCAGGGAGTTGGGTAGGTGGGTGGGAGTGGAGGCCTGATGGTAATGGTAAACGTCTGGTCTGCTAGCTACCTGCACCTGCTAATCAATAAAACCATCCCGACCCCTGCTCCACCGACGCCACCACTGCTACCGCCCGTACTACGGTGGCCCAGAAGTACAGATTTAAAATAACCTGAGCCTCATTTGAAAACGTGTCATCTCTTTAACAGTGTTTTTTTTTCAAACACACATGCAGTGCATCTTATACCTATGTGTACTCTTCTCTTTCATCTTAAAGAATACCTCTCTTTAACAAGTATGTCTACTCTCATCTAAAATTATGTCCTCTTTAGTCTAAAAGTAGGTCATTTGTCAAACATTACATTCCGATGAGAGATGGAGGCATTTTTAGATAGAGGGGGCTCATTGATAAAATAAGAGTGGCATGTGAACCCGTTGTACTAAGGGACATTTTTATTTTTGTACTTCTGGGTCACCGTACTACGACCACCACCTCCGCCCGTGCTGCTGCTGCTGTTATTGTCCAGGTGCACACAATCTACCTGTATCAGGTCATACTGGCACCGGCTCACTCTGCTACAAGGCATCGACACCAGCATAACAGTGGCGCCGTGGGGAGAACGTCATCCCAGGTGTTCCAGCGTTCCCCCTGACGTTCTGACCACCCCACCCCCACTTACCCCCTATAGGAGGTTTTGTACTATGCGATATTGGTGCGATATGACGATGCCGTAGAGAAATTGCACATATCAGAGACAACATTCTTAGTAAAGTATGTGTAAAATACTCCAAATTGCCGATTTCAAACAATCAAATCACTCGTGCGTGTGATATAATCATGTCGCGCCGATTTTGCAGCTCATGTAGTGTAATCGGGCATTGTCGCACGCACCATCCCACCCTTCATTCCACCCACCCACCCCAACATTTTCTCCCGACGGTTCTATAGTGTAATAGGGCCAACGGTTTTCCCTCACTATTTACCCTGAAGGTCCCAAGCAAACCTCCGCCCGTGACTTGTCTAAGTCCCCACCCCCTAAAAGGGCATTTCAAAGCACCAAACAGAGAGTTTGTGTTAGTCTGTGGGTCTTTAAGGGGGTGGGCACTCCGGTCTTATTAGTCTGTGTGGGGGGGATGTGGGTCTATTCCACGAGGAAATGTTTACTATCTGGATAAGGCCACCTTTTGAATTGTTACAAAGATATATATGAGAGGAACCCTCACAGGTTACGTACCATTTGAAAAATAATCTGAAACTCGTTCTAACAATAATATGATTTTAATCTCTATTACCATTGCCGATTTCTGTGATTGTGGGTCAAATCGGGTAGTGGAATACAGCCTAAAGAGCGGTAAATTTCGTGGGATGGGGAGTCCAGGTGTTCTGGGAGGGGTGGGGGTGGAGGGGTGGAGGAGGTAGAGGGTGGAGGAGGTAGAGGGGAGGAGGGGGTTCGTCTCACCTGACTGAGGAGAACGCCTCACCTAATGCCGGGAACACACCTGAGTGTGGGTCCTTTATTAACGGGGGGGTATTAGGATGATAGAATCTATGGAGGGCTACAAAATAAACAATATTGATGATTGCTGGAGTTAACCGTCCGCTCAGCAATCTGTCCGCTATATCATGAGGACCACTTCCCACTGTGATTGTAAACAGTCGTATTATCGAATCTATGGGGTTGGCAACGAGAGAGGCAATGCACTGTAACAGAAACAAATATTATATTAACTAGTATGTTTATTCATCTGAAAATCCTTTTCAATAATTTCCTTGTAGGCTAAATAATAAATTGTTCTACCGGAAAATGTATCCTCATATACATCAACCCTTTACATCCTAATTTGGCCTAGGTATTTCAGATGTCAAAGTCGTAAGCTAAAAAGTCGAGGTTCAAACGGAACATGAGATAAGTTTATTTACACTGGTTTAATAGGCGTTCATTTCTGCGGGGGCCTATTGCATAAGCGATCATTGTTGTCAGTGTATGTACCATTATTGTCCTTTTTGATAAGTATTTTTTTTTTAGATTTCACGCTGTTCGGTACGGACTATTGCACTAAAATCCTTATTAAGATGGTAAAGGTGCAACTTGTTGGAACTTTGTTTTTACTTAACTGACACACACACACACACACACATATATATGTGTGTGTGTGTGTGTGTGTGTGTGTTACCAGCTGGGGAGGAAGTATAAATGCCTGTATCACCCTGCAGGGTGATAAAGGGCTGGTTACCACCTGAGCTTGATATGGCGTGTGTTAAACTCTTAACTACTAGGCCTGTATCAGCCTAAGGTATAATAAAATAAACTCTCAACTACTGAATCTGTATCACACACACGCACATACATCCCTCTATTGGCCGCTATTCCTATCGATCTATCCAGGTGGTGTGCCGGGCACGGGGTGTAGGCTGCTCCAGCTGCTGCTGGCCTGGAGAGTCAATGAACCGTGGTCTGAGCAATAACATAGGGGTGGGAGGGTGCACCATGAGCAAGGGGCTTCATGACAAAAGGGAAGTAAACTGTAACACATTTTTTATTTATTTGCATTTATTATCTTGAGCTACAGTCAAACTACAATATAGTCTGGTCTCCCCTTTCACTCAGTAATAGATAGAGTATGTGGTTATAGTCATGCAAATATAATAATCATGAACTTAGTTAATGATGAATTTGATCAGAATGAGAATGAGATGAAATGACGGGTTTAACTGCTGAGATTTACAAGGAACTACAAAGGTTCCTACATGGATTTTATATATTACTCATCATCAATATAAGCTATATACATAGCATAGATTAACATTACATGCATATATATATATATATATATATATATATATATATAATATTATTTATACCTTGTCCGTATGAAAACATATCTATGGTGTATAGATCATAAATAATTAGGGAGGGTATAGGCTCTAGCTTTAAGATCCTTTTTATCAAGAAAGCTTAAGGGTGACATTTCCATCCCTTTACTGCCATTTATGAAGCATGTTAAACACGTTATAGGGAACAAAAATCATGCATGCTGAGGATGCCGACATTGCCAATTTCTTTTGAATCAGCAGTAAATTCAGTATGTGAAATATAGGCTTTACCCATCGCCGATCTGCTCATACGCAACTACCATAAGCTGATTGATCCCTTTCCCAAACCCTTATCCTTATCCCGTTTCTTGTTCCATCTGGTTTTTTTGGATAAAGTAAGTATACATCCTTCCCTTAGCCTACGCAGTGAACTCTCCCATAGAAGCTTTGTTCCCAACGATTCCCATTGAAACCAATATCCCAATTGATTGTTCAGGCTTATTCCGCTGCACATATGACATGGGCATCAATACGAGCAACGTATAAAAAAGATGCAGATCGAGATCAATTTTTAACAATAATTGGATGTATACAAGATTTAAAGAAATTAGATCCTACAACATGACAAAGAGTTTATTCATATTCTGCTATAGAATGTTAGGATGTGAATATTTACAGTTTAAATTTAAAGACGATTTGCCTGTAATTAAAATAGTCAACAGTATACGTTACGGTAGAATATTATTCAATAAAGATGGTTGTATAGTCCGTAAAAATGAGAAGAAACCGTAACTCTTTACGGTTTATTACAGTGAAAATAAAACTTGATCTGTACAAACTATGGTCATGTATTGATTAGTCAGCTGTAAACCTTGCAGTTTTATACTGGCAGCGCACTTGCTAGTAGTTTACCGTTAAATTTACGGATATTTTTACAGTGTATAGAAGGGCGCCACTCTATTGGAATAGGCCTATCAAAACAGTTGAGTTTTACAACCAGAAATTGCAAAAGCTGCCTATGGTAATAGACCGCAACCCCTCGCGTGAAGCTTTGCCATAAATAATTCTGGCAGTGCCCGCTAGGAGGTGATCAATAACATCATGAGCAGGGCAGGCCGATCATTGATTTCTGCCAACAGAAAAAAAATCAATCAAACCAAAAAAAAATCAATCCAAAAAGGCATGATCCATTATGTCACCACTGGGTTATCATTGATGGTCCCCTACCATGCTAACTGGTCTGACTCATTCTGTATGCATGGGTTGTCACGCCTAATGTGTACATAATGATTGGGACCAGCGTGGGAGATTTTAGGGTTTTTATTTTAGTTGGGTGGTAGAAATAGGGTTGCAGCAGTAGAGACCAATTCATGTATAAAGGTGGGAGGTGGGGGGGCACTATAGTTTCCATATCTCTTACTGATTTTACAGTTATGCATTAAATACTGAATACTGATACTGATGGGTGGATAGAAAAACGAGATTTGTCAAATGTTTTCAGTCATAGATAGTCTCGTCAGTTGGTTTGCCAAGCAGAAACCATTCAAGAACTATTACAAAGGTGTTTATATATGTTAAAGATAAAAAGCGTGGTCTAAAAAAGCTTTCACGAAATTTTGTAAATGCGCAATTTTGTGGAAAATGTATTCATGAATAATATCCATATTTAAAAAAATGATAATTTATGTATGTTGGAAGATAATTGACACAATTTGGGAGTTGTAATTCTTTTAAAAGAACTAAAATTGAAAAGCGATTTTGTGAATCCTTATATCTATCTCATGGTAAGAATTGCTGTGATCATGACTATTAGAAACTTTGATCAGGTTTTGTAAACAAGGTCTCAATTATCATTATCGTAACAGTACCTATCGCAATGTGTAAATGATGCTTCAAACGTTTCTCATCTATTGTGGAACTGCTTACATACCGAGTTGATTTAAGCCTTTTTTTCTTCTTTAAGGAAACAGTTTATTTACCCTGGAGGGGGATTGGATTTCTCCAGTATTCCTCCCTCTTTTATCCTTTCATTGGTTGCTTCTCCCGTAATCTTGTACCGGAAGAAAATGTGATAATATAATATAAAGAAGTATCTATTAAGGAGTACTAGGTGATTTTTGCAACCCCTTGACAGACAAAGACCGAGGTGGTATTTATTAAAGTCTATAATATTTATCAAAATTTGTCAAAAGGTTATAAAGAAAACGAGTATGACCTGAAAAGCACTTATCTATTTCTTCAACTGAAATGACATTTGAAAACATGATCAATTCTTCAACTGATAATATAGCTATAAATCTAGGGTACCAGTACCAGTGGTTGATACAGGTTTGATTGACTTCTGATTTACCCACTGCTGGCACAGAATGCATATCTTACACGTCAAGACTTTACTGCAACATTGATATTAAATTGTGTAGCGATACCTAAGCAATTTATTTATTTCGGAGAGAGCGTGACGTCATCGCCCTCTGTTTCCATCGCTACGGAGATTGTTGTACCTCGACTATATAAATCGCCCGAGCTTGACCGTTGGTCATTCTCGTTCTAACCACCAGAGATTCACCATCGCAGCAGAATTTTAAGAGAGATTATTTGAATTTCTCATATACATTATGATAACATTGCATGCCTGCCTGGGCTTGCTAGCCCCAAATCTGAGTGTACTCAATACAGGCTCTTGCATCAGAATCTTTGGCTGGTCTGGGCTATGGGCTCGGGTGCCGGATCGCAGTCTGAGCACGAAGGTATCAGAAGAGTCGTGCCTCGCGCACGAGTATGGTTGTTACGCAGTGTCTTTGTTGAAGGTAGCTATCCTGTCCATATAGTTATGCTATCCCCACATAAGTCATGATCTTTGTTCTTGTGCCTGAATTGCCTATATTGCCCAAGTCCAGTCGTCGTGTTCCAACCCCAAACTAGGCTGTTATTCATCTTCTTGCTCTTTGTTCCCTGTTTTCCATAATTAAGTCCTGAGGTGGTTCTGACTAAGGAAAGAAGAGTTGTTAATGCACTGAGTACCTTAAAGGGACTGTGTATTCTCATGCATCTCTCTGCTTTATATCACTACAACTTGGACCCCGTTCGTGAGTTCAGGTCACATTGTCTTATTGTCCCTGACAAAAGTCACTTCTGGTTACATGCTTCTTAAAATTTTACTCATGCTTTGATTATCATATTTCATGTCAAACATGTCACTTCTTGTGCTCTTCTGCATTCTTCGTTCTAAAAGCTAAACAGGTCTAGGCATGTACTCTGCATCTTTTTATTCATAATTACTACCATGTTGATATATATATTTAAAATTCGTGCCATGGTATTATGAAGTGATATTAGATTCATCACAATATGCAGAATAACATCAGAGTTACCCCCTCCACCCTTTAGCGTCAACGTGGTGGAAGTAGTGTGGGAGAGGGGTACGTGTTTCCATCACAGTTGGTAGGCGTTGTCCTGAGTGAATAATTCACTAATCTGTCCAGTGGCCACACTCCTGCAGCCGACAGTGGTTAGCATCGGCTGTTTTTATTAAGTTAAGTAAGCCTGTATTCAACATACCGATTTTGATGCTGCCGTTTTTGTATATTTGTTTGATTTCCTCAGAATATGGCATGAAACCTAACATACCATATACCATTCAAAAGATAATTGTAAATATTTTATAATGATATATACTATGTCTAAATATAACATTTATTCCCACTCTCGATTTTTAAAATCAACGGCAAAATGTGCTTGTCTAATATAGACTGAAGGGGTTTTACACTATGCAATAATTATGGTACGATGTGGCAATATTTCAGAAATTCGCATACATGAGAATACAATTATGTTTTAGACTAAAATGTTAAATGCTCCTAATTTCCAAGTTTCAACAATGATATCTCTCCTGTACGTTACGTATTTGTGATATCGTACTGCGCCAAATATCACAGCTCAAGTCACACGGTGTAATAAAGCCTTTAGTTGGTCAGTTGGAAGAGTCTTGGGATTCTGAGGTGTGCTAAACTTCACAACTGACTGGCCAGGCTGTTCTACACGGATTGATATCTTATCCCTTTCCCTATAGATCTGGTCAGCAAGAAACAGCTCATTTTGTGTTCCTTTTAGTGTGACATTACAATAGTTAAGAGTTCTGGCCGGATATAATCAATGTTATTTTATATGAAGTGCTGTCATTTCCTTTGAGTTAGGTAAGAAACGTGTTGATTGAGATGACGATTATACTAATATGCAAAATTCAATGACAAACGCGCTAATTCTTGTATGTTATAATGCTCACTCCTGCCATATCGATATCGACTTGTATTAAAATGAACTTATTGGTGCATATCAGCTTTGGCGCACAGGTATAACGCAGGAATGAATTTCGGTAAAAATGTAAAATGTTGCATGGGGTCATCAAGGAAGGGTCATAGGACCGTGCCTACTTTATGATAGGAGTCTACATGTCAAAGGACCGTCATCCTACCCTGAGCTGTGGGAAGTTAAAGAGCCATCTGGTGGGAAGAAGCTGAAGCTTAAGTACAGCGTAGAAAGTAAAGGCCCATTCGCCCTGGCCATGCAATGAGGTGCTTGTGACATACTGCGACAATTGTCGGGTGTAATTCCTAATGCAAACGATTATGCAAACGACATGTTGGATCAATTCATTTGGATCAATTCATTTTGAGTTTCAACTGTTTCTAGCCAATTCTCGGTTACAATTGTATGGACCCTCTTTTGTCAGTGTGAATGCAATTAGTTGAATTTCGGGGACACACACTAATTTTACCTGCCCCTAGAATATCGTCTTCTCTGTAAGATGTGTAATTGTTTATCATAGCTCTTTGTGATGGAATGATCGGCCAAGGCGAATGGACCTTAACTTGGCCGTTGGGTCATGTCTTTGTGGGAATAGCAATAAAATTGTTCTGCTCACTATAACCGTTATCCTCTATCCAGTTTTCCTATTAGAGACGTGAAAGAAATTATTCAAAAGTATAATACTATAAGATGTATCTATCTATAATAGTTTAAACAGTCACCATAAATTTTTGTTGGACTTGACTTTTATGATTTTTAGGCATATGATTTTTACATTGCCCTTGTATCACAAGAGATCAGCCGCACTGTCCCAGCTACACTCAAACCAGTGACATCAACACTGGTATAAAAGGACAGCGCTCTCCCAAAGAATCACTGACCAACTCGCCGACCGCAGCTATCCACCGACTGCACCCAACTTGATTGTATCATTTTGTTTTCAATTCTCCCAACCACGGATAACTGATTTCCAGTATTTTTAGCATCTGCAGGCTAATTTGGGCGGTATTAAATTTTGTCTACAAAAACATGCCTGAAAAGCTCTAGAAAATAGACAAATATTTGTCATATATCAGTCTGTACAGATAACTTTTTCAAATCAACTTGGAAAATATTAAATACATACAAATACAAAATGTCAAAATGGTCAGTGCTACGTTTCCACCATAATAAACCGTAAGTTGTTGTGCCATTGATACTGAAAATTTCTATACTGAAGCATTATAACTTGTTGACACATTTCAGAGCATGCATGTTGATCTAGGCTAGTCTGCAGGTAAAGTGTAGAAAACATGCTAACCGTGGGAGGGAGAATTGTGTAAATCTCTTCTTTTGTACATTTTCTTCAGTCAATGCAACGGGCGCCTGTCCCAAATTCTTTATCCCTTAGTCGGCCTTTTTTCAGTAAATTCAACTTCAGTCACGTTTATACCATTTTAATTATTCATTCTTGTGATTAAAGTTTATCCAACCTACTTTTGTCGCTTGCTCATTGTGCCAATAAATTACAAAAATGTAGAAATTATGAAAATAATATGTGCTAGGAGCCCTCTAAGAATGAAGGGGCGTTTTGTGTACAGATCTATATATATGCATCAATCAATATCCAAATTTCCATTTACATATACTACTCAAATGTTGTTCCATAAACAGAGCTTTCACTATAACATATCACACATTCAATAGGATCAATCAATGCGATATTGTCACGTTGATTGTGATAGATATATAGAAAAGTTTGCGCAATGCATTAAAAGCAACGTTGTATGTACGATGTACAGGCATGTGCAAGATGTGCAATGTACAAGATATGCCTCGACTTCCCATTTCTGTAGACTACTTCCACAAACATTAAATGTACTGATCGTACTCTAGGGTGATACACGTTCAGAAATTAAGCCCCCAATTCCTCCATGATCATCGCTGCACCTAAAGTATTCTAGTTTTACTTTAGTACCTGACAAGACGGTTGACATATTTAACCCTGGTGCGTAGTGATATCAACTTTTTAGGGTCCAGAAAAAAAGGTTATATTCACAGAGGTGATTACAACGGAGGGTAGCGCATGCACATTGCATAGGTGTGACAAAGTTGGCCAAAACGGAAAGTAATTCCAGCAGTAGAAATAGTTCCACTGGTAACATTAGTCTAAGCAAGATTGATAATAATTGTATATCAATATCACGTGAGGGTACGGTAAATGTACAACCAATCGGCATAATTTTATATCATGCTCCTTCGTATGATGCATTGGCCATTACACGTGTTGAGGTATTGCGAATTTCATTTGTAATTTTGTCCCCCAAAATTACATTAATTCGTGTTCATAAACGTTCACTCCTTTTGGCAATGAAGATTTCAGACTACAATAATGTGTCATCAACAATCTTTATCTTATTTTAAATTAGAATATTGATCTAAGATTGGATGTGAGCATTCTATCAATTTGTGCTGAATCATTATACATAATACATTAGTATAAGTGTACTACTTTGGTTCGAATCATGCTATTATGACATTTTGACATTATGACAACTGCATCTATTCAAATCAATTGGAAAGCAGTTTCAGAATAAATTTCTGTAATGACTAAACTTCGGAGAGTACAACATTTTCAGCGTTTTGCAAAGTCCGCAGACATCAGCATGTCAATAACAGAGATAAGTCTTGATTATGATATGAGGGAGAATATCATCCCTGTCAGATGTTTGATATGAAAATATATAGTGAGGTATGTATTACACTGTTCAAATAGCACGTTACGCAATACTTCATTGTTCAGCTTTACGGTTATTGGAAGAACACTATTTTTTTCTGACATAGCCTTATTTCAATAACAAGCTTATAGCTTGTTTCAATAACAAGGAAGATATAGCTAATAAACATTGATATGGAAAACTCTAAAAAAAATAATATTTTGTATTTTGATTTATTGCAATTTTACACACATGTATAACATTGAGTAATAGAATGATCAATGATCACAGCCCCAAATGATTACTAGCCAGATAATCTGTTCATATATATATAACCACATGTCAGGGAAACAAGTATAAGCACTCAGTTGTCACACAATATCACGAAAGCTATCATGCAAGTGCAACACAAGTGCTACTGCAAATTGTATCACTATATTTTGCTTGCGTTGGTTGCAAATACCACAGCCAAAATGCCCAATGGAAGCAAAACACAGCGAGGTGGAATATGGCCTTTAAAATAATGATCTTAATGTCGACATTGTGCAACGGGCCGCTGGCTTGTTGAACTGTGAGGCTATACAATGGCGCCCCCTAGTGTGTTTGTTAAGGATAGACAACGCCTCTTAGCGGCCAATTTGCTGATCTCCCTTTAAATGGCCATACACAATTTGAAGTTTAGTGAATTTTTTTTTTTTTTTTTTTTGAACGACTTTATTTTATACCGGGCAGTTTTCAGTATATGTTACTGGTTTCCGGCGCCACCCAGTTGTGGATCATCTGGGCACAATTCTGTGCAGGGGTTATCCAAATGTCAAATTTTGCATGCTGCACTGCATGGGACTCGAACCCAAGCAGTGCCAATCCCAACGAGTAGTACCAACGCCTCAATGACGTTGGACACCCTGACCCCACTAATTATTGTTCAAATAGCATTAAATAGTCTTTTTATAACACTATCTATTCATGTAAGCCATATATCAATGGTTAGGCCCATGCCCCCGTGGCTGTATTTTGAATTCAAAAAACTCATTTTTAACTTTTATTTTTTGAACAAGGATATCTTGCTAACTTAAGCATCTACAGACATGAAATTTTAAGAGTGTGTAGAAATCATTCAATTGGAGGGGACCGTGTCTCAGAATTTTTATTTAGGTCTTAGAAAATAAACAAAAACCTTTTTTGACGTAAAATGAGAACTAAGACCCAAATAAAAGATCTGAGACACGGTCCCCTGTATACAAATGTTATTAAGATGCTCCCTAAATTTTATGACTATCTACTAAGGGGTAGCTGAGATATCCTTGTTCAAAAAATAAAAGTGAAAAAATAAGTTTTCACCTATAAATTCTCTAGTTTTAATGTAACATTAATTACATTTATATCAAACGATAGAGAAAAATTTTATCATTTGATGTACAATACATACTATTGGCCTTATTGAAGACAGCGCAATGTGAATTACTGTAAATTGGGCACTGAAAGGTGTTGTCTATCCTTAAAGGGGCTGTCTTGTCCGTGAGTTTATTGAGATACATCCGCTGACATAAGCTTTTACGTTTTACACTTTCAGAACGTAATAATGCAATGTCAATGGTTACGTCGTGAATTTAGTGCAGCCATCAGGCAGTTACAACGTATCAAAATGGGTCCGCCTCACAGAAAAGAAAGCCCCTTTAATTCTTATACAAAATACATTTCCTACATGGCACTTGACATGGGATTCATTGAATCTAGAACATAGCATACAGATCAATCATCTTTGGTCAAACATTGCAATACAACAGGGCTCTACCTCAACCACCTGAAGTTAACTGCCCAAATAATTTAATGCTGTCTAATGTCTGTTTGATTCTTGATGTTCAAGAGACCAGAAATTGTGTTTTATTTTGTTTCTATAATCAATTAAGTTAAAGCTAAAATAAAGCTATCAACAATACGCAACAGTAGCCCAATCCGAGGTCACGTGACCTTGTCTGAAGATTATCCAAACACACAATTCTTAGGGTTATGATTAATACATTACATCTGTTAAAGGTGTGGATATGTGACCTCTTCTGAAGATGTCTAAAGGCAATGTTCTAAGGTTTATAATTAATAGGTTACATCAGTTTAATATGCAGTCATGTGACCTTGTCTGAAGAACATCTAAACACAGAGTTCTAAGGGTTATAATTAGTATGTTACATCAGTTAAAGATGTGGTCATGTGACCTCATCTAAAGAACGTCTAAACACACAGTTCTAAGGGTTTTGATAAATATATTACATCAGTTAGAGGTGTGGTTATGTGACCTCTTCTGAAGAATGTCTACAAACAAGGTTGTAAGGGTTACAATTAATACATTATATCAGTTTAATATGTGGCCATGTGACCTCGTCTGAAGACTGTCTAAACATAATTACATCAGTTAAAGATGAAGTCTAAAGAACATCTGAAAACAGAGTAATAAGGCTTATCATTAATACATTACATCAGCTGAAGATTATGATCATGTGACCTCATCTGAAGAAAATCTAAACACACAGTTCTAAGGGTTATCATTAAATTGCTACATCAGTTAAAGCTATGGTCATGTGACCTCGTCTTAAGAAAGTCTAAACACAGAGTTCCACAGATTTATAAGGGTTATAATTAGTGTGTTACATCAATTGAAGGTCTGGTTATGTTAACCTCTTTGAAGAACATCTAAACGTAGAGCTCTAAGGGTTATAATTAATATGTTACATCAGTTCTCAGGGTCATAATTGATATGTAACAGCAGTCCAAAATGTGATCACATCACCTCGTCTGAGAAAGCGTAAACATTGTTACCGATGCAATCTCCTGGTAAAGGCTGGAGCAGAGGGGTTTGGGTTGGGGATCAAATGATCGTTTTTTTGAAAACATGATTCAAGCATGTACTTAGTGTATACAAACATCTGATCAATTCTCCAAACCATGGATATCTTATTTTCTATATTTACCTTCAGACGAGCTTACATCAAGATGCATGCTGTGAAATATGATGGCAAGTCTCGAGGGTTAAGCATAGAAACCTTCATTAATTATGGCATGATTTTGCATTAGCATTGTATAAAACTTATATTTGTTGTTGTTGTTTTTTCAATTTGTATAGATCATATTTTAAACATTAACATTTTTCAAAGTTAATTTTAAATGTATCTTCCACAGATGGCGATTTGGGACAGATGGGGAGTACTGAAAGGTCTAATTTAAGGGAGCTCCCAAATTCAATTTTCATCCCGAATAATTGTCTAATATCTTGACTTTTCTTTTGCCGTTTGAAACATTTAGAAAACATATATATAGGCCATATGTAAAGTACGGTAAACAATGATTAGCCTTTTGAAAACGTACGAGCAAGGAACCCTTTAAATACTGGAAATCATCTCTGGGTTTTAGCGAGAATCGTGTTTTCTGCTATATTGCTCTGCATTCACGTTATCATCGCGGCCTTATCATGAGGTTTTTCTAAAGTGCAGGTAAAATAATTATTATAATGTAAACTGAAGTCCTGGACTGAACCCTGCATTGTTATGTCCAGCATCTGAAGGCCCTATTTCACTACATGACTTTGAGCTGGGGTAGCCCTGCGATATGATGATATTGACAATTTGGAGTAATTTACGCCTGTGTAACAAAGAAATTTGCTTCTAAAGCCCCATACCCATGACCACTAGGACATTTTGATAAAGTTGGCAGACAGATGGGTGCTAAAATGGGTAGAATCGACCGATTTTAGCAGCGTTTCAGATCAAACATGCACATTCCAATATACCATACTAACAGATGACCTTAAGAATCAGCCGATTTTACTGTAGATGAGTTTAGCGACTGTGTAAAGATCGCCTAGTGGGTATGGGGCTTGATACATGCAAACTCTCTGTGACATCGACATACTGCTACTCGTGTCTTGTTGTGTAGTACCACCTTACCACGGGCAGGTAAAAACGAACTCGAGGTCCTTGAGATTGCCAGCTGAATCAACATACACGGTCACATACATCAGTTGCACATCTCCACTGGTATCACACCTAAGTGGATCAGGGACAAGTTCTCCCAACTCGGCCACTATCAGACCATTCTGGTTCACAAGACTGAGGTATGTCACCTCCCCATCCTTGACCTCGAACTCAGCATAGTGGATGTATTCACTTTTTGTAAAGGTCAGGCTTGTTTCTTGTCCAATAGCTTGACCATACAAAGGGGACCAAGTACGGCCATGTCGAGCGGCAATCCTTTGGATAGAATAAAAGAGTGGAAATAGAGAGGTCTCATGCATATATAGTATTATACAGACACAACAATGATAATAGCATTGGACCCACACCGCAAAGGAGTGTATACAGGGGCCAGTGAGTATTGACAGGCTATACATACGGCCCCTTATTCTCAGTTATTTTACAATAGTTTGAAAAATGTTTGGGTGATAAAATAAAGGAGAACCATTGGGGTTGTCCTCAGGTGGCCCTATGACCCATGGGTATGTTACGACCCTCAGGCGCTGGCCTCAGGTTGTGACTATCCCCTATGGACCATATGGCCACTCTTAGATGCCCCAAGGTTCCTCTTATCATGATACTTTCCTGCCTTGTATTACCACAATGATGTAGTTTGAAGTGAAAAATATTGAAAATGAACTAAAAGTAGCATATTAAACACTCATTACTCCAAATCACTTTCAGTTTCCTATTAACTTTCACTGCATAGCTTTAGATAAAGTGGAACTGTCAAATGATAATCCAAATATGCAAAAACCTGAAAAACATACAAATTTAAAGCAACCAAAACCAATCTAACTACATAAATTGTCACAATTCATGGAAATGCATTTGCAACACACTCCTTGATCATTCTAAAGTGCCCTGCATATTAATTTATGTGCCATAAAACACATTGTGATAGATTATGCTTTCAAAGTTTTGGGTTTGTTTGGTTTGCTCAATGTATAAAATACTTCTGGGAAATACCCCATGTTACCAAGTTATACCCAAGAAATGATGATGTCATTTGACAAAAGTACTTGAACATACTCATCTTAATACAAGGGGGTAGGGGGTTGCATTTTGTAATATGGTTTACATAACTTCCATAGTTTAGGAGACCTTTTCCACCCCATAAATACATCATATTCCATAAAAAAAAAAAAAATAAAGTGAATGAAGCATTTTGCGGATACATTACTAAAGAAACAAGGCCACTCAAGTGTATTGATACATAATTGCTCCCTGCTATCAATGTACTAGTCCTGAGTTAATTGCAATACACACTGAGCCAGAACTGGATCAAGTGAAATGTACATGGTTGACCACTGTACCATGTACATTTCACTGATGGGGTCTGACCCTATGACCACACTCACACTAGTTGAATTGCTTATCCATTACAGCTTCATTTCATTATTATACTACATAACAATTGAAATTTCACCCTATTACATGTACAGAAATGAGAATAGATAAGTTATTAATCCAAAGGTATTGATTAACTGGAAAGTTTAGGGAACCTCAACATTGAAAAAAGTCAGAAAATGTACATAGTCTGAATTGAGCATATTTGGTTGGTAGGGGAAATCCTAAGAGAGTGATGTCATAACGTCTTGCTGTAAACATTAATATGGTAAACACAAGAACAAAACCTGTTTCAACAAGGTTTAAGTTAGATTCCACAGCCTATATTTTACCATGTGCTTGAATTAGAATTAAACATTGTATTTGACCAGTGATTGGCACTTACATCATTGTGTCACTATATCAGACCACATTGGTTTTGGGTTGCTTTAATCAGACTTAATTACATGCGTGGAAGTGAAATGTCAGGCATTATATTCCCTGTGTTTGATTAAAAATTGCATAATGAGAAAATAACACTTGATGCATAGACACTTGGGAAATGATATGCTTAGGTGACAGAACAAGTACAAGTTTGGGACTTACCCTTTAAGCCCACCATACTCCCAATAAAGCTTGAGTGCGACAATATGGCCAAAGGTGTTGTATATGCCATATCCCGAATGCACGGTTCTTGTTTCGTCTGCCAGGTACACATGGGGACCGCAGGGACAGTTCTCTTTGGATAGCAATGAAATAAAAGCTAATCATTTGGACTTATCATTATGACTACTTGTAGATGAAAGGAAAAGTGTGACAGCCATCTCCAACTTTTAAAAATAAAGAAAAATTATATACTAAGAGATAAAAGCAATTTGAAAAATACTTTTGAAAGACCAAGCTATTCAAATTCAGAAATGATTATGGTGCGCGATTTGGACATGTCTGATCATTCATGATGATAAGCAGGGCCTCAGATACTTACTGTTAGAAAGGTTGCATTGGTATTTGTAGGGTTAACCCTAAGTGAATAGATTGACGTTACAATTCCTTGACTGGCACACTCGATTTGTTATTGCATTGAAATTAGTAAAACAACTTACTTTTAACCTTAATATCAGATATACGTATTTGGATTTACCGGTTTTGTTCTTTGAAAATCTTACCTTATTCTAAATCATAATTCTGGTCTGACCATGAGAAAGAGTATAATGTAACAATAGGATCAGGTAATATTCATTGGTATATTTTGTATATTATGTTAACAGACATCAACTAAATCTAAATCACCCTTAAAGGTACATATGTATGAACAACCAGGGAGAAGGTATGAGGTGGATTATCAACCGAAGGCTTGTTAGGGATATCAACCTGATGGCAGGGCCTGCAGGGCTGCCTGAAGGCTGATATGATGACACACCAAGGATTGATAACCCACCAAGGATTGATAGAACCCCTGCAATATTTTCAAGTGAAATCTTAAGGCTTAGACTTACTGAACAGGCAGAACAATAATTTTCCACTGCTTGAACTACTTTCCTGTATCACCTAGCAGGGTGATAACTCTTTGGTTATTGCCCTGCCTGTTTCTTAATTTAAACTCTTAACTACTGGACCTGTCTCATCCTATCTTATGATAAATAGTGTTACATTACCCCAGTCGATCAGCTCGGGAGTAGTTGTAGTTGTAGGCACACTAGTGGTAGTTGTAGACACACTAGTGGTAGTTGTAGGCACACTAGTGGTAGTAGCAGGCACACTAGTGGTAGTTGCAGGCACACTAGTGGTAGTTGCAGGCACACTAGTTGTAGTTGCAGGCACACTAGTGGTAGTTGCAGTCACACTAGTGGTAGTTGCAGGCACACTAGTGGTAGTTGTAGGCACACTAGTGGTAGTAGCAGGCACACTAGTGGTAGTTGCAGGCACACTAGTGGTAGTAGCAGGCACACTAGTGGTAGTTGCAGGCACACTTGTTGTAGTTGCAGGCACACTAGTGGTAGTTGCAGGCACACTAGTGGTAGTTGCAGTCACATTAGTGGTAGTTGCAGGCACACTAGTGGTAGTTGCAGGCACACTAGTGGTAGTTGCAGGCACACTAGTGGTAGTTGCAGGCACACTAGTGGTAGTTGCAGGCACACTAGTGGTAGTTGTAGGCACACTTGCGGTACTCAGATCAGGTGTTATGTTGGTGGCCTGGACAGTTGGTGCGCCTGAAGCTTGTGACAAAGTGCGATCCCCCTGCCGTAAACAAATCACGCAATAAAAACATCATCTTCTTTTTCAAAATTATCTAAACTGGCAACCATCCAAAAAAGTACAATACTTGGTCTCATACCTTTTTTGTGTTTATCTTTAGGGGCCTTCCATTTAGTACGTACGCAAATTTTAATAAATTCTAGACCCCCCCACCCCCCATTGGACTAAAATACGCATTGAAATTGTACAGGAACGTATGCAAATTTTCAAAAATCTCAGACCCCCCATCCCCCCCCCTGCTGCGTACATACTTAATGGTAGGCCCCTTAATCATCTTTTCATGTCAAAAGTGTTCTTGCTGTAGGAAAAAAGCTTTAAACCTGTTTACATATTTTATAGTAAAAATAATAAATGTTACTCTTACTCTCATTCAGTATAAAAATGATATACTCTGAACATCCATGAATGCTGTTACTTTTCCTTCACATTGCTCTAAAGTTGTTGGAGAAAACGCTCAGTTAATGTACAAATGCTGATATTGGTTTTGCAAGAGAGTGAAGCCTGTATTCCACTATGGCAAGAAAATAACAACTACCCAGCAAACAATTTCATGTTGCTACAACGTTGCTACAACGTTACAGTTTGGTTGTAACAACGTAACAAATCTACGTAGTTACAACATAAATTTGTGGACTCCCAGAAAGGTTGCGGTTACGTAAATTTATAACGTTGTAATATAACCATTTCACAACCTTTGTACAACCAAAAGATACGTTTTTGTACGCCATAATTTCTGTTTTAAAAATTATGAAAAAAAATAATTTTAATCAAGTTGTTTTTTTTTCAGTGATCCTACAGTTTTGTTTTCAGGTTGCATGTTGCATCTAAAAACCAACATAATGATCACATATTTTAGATCATGTCAGGTTAATGACCTGATGCACGTACAATTTACGACTCTCAATGCTGAATGGCCTGTACTAAGTATACCAACAACAAAAAAGGTGTTCAACATGAGTTTTCATCTAAATGTCCTTCCTAACACCAGAATTTTAAAACATTTTGAACATAAACACTACCCTTTGATTTAGGACATTATATTTTTGCATTTATTTCAAAAACAAATATCAAATTCTTGTCTTAAATGATTTCAATTAAAAAACGTTTTTGAAATTTGGTCAATTTTAAACAGTGGTGCCACCTATATGTAGTATCTATGTTGTTCTACAATGTTGTGACAACGTTGTGAATGTATAGTTGTCACAACATTGACGTTGTAAGAGCGTAGTTTTGTAATGTTGTGTGCACGTTGCAGCACAACGTTGCACCCTGACGTTGTGGCAACGTTATTAGTATGTGATTTTACAACGTAACCAATTTACGACCAAATTGCAACGTTGTATTTACGTTGTGTGTTTGCTGGGTAAAGATCATGCAACTGGGAGCTATATATCGCAAGGGTGTCAATTTCAGCTATCAAAAACCGTGACCAGAGCTCCCGATAGTTACCGTCATGTTGGTAAAGGTTGTGTGATGAATGTCCATTCATCAATTGGTAAGACCGAAATATGAAAAGTAAGATAATGTGACAGAGTGAAGTATGTTTTGTAACGGGCCCGAAAAACCCGAAAAACCCAAAAGGCCCGAAAAGCCCGAATTTGTAAAAGCCTGAAACCCGAAAGTCCCGAGAAATATGTAAACCAGAAGTGATAAAGTAAACTGGAAGTGACGTCATTTGTAACCACGTGATCAGAGACAGCCAATCAGGGCTGACCACTAGACTATAAAAGGGGCGGTGAGGCCCGAGAATAAATGAGTTCCTTTACAGTACTTCTTGTGTCAACATGTGTCTTCTTCCTATGGTAACCGATAAGATGATCCAATACAGGCTAATTGACTAGAAGTTTAAGTAAAATAACAGAAGTTAGAAGAAATTAGGCGAAACTTAGGACGTGGTTCCGAAAGCCTGAAGGACCGAAACTGGGCACGAAGGCCCAAAACTGGCCCGGATGGAGTCCCGAAAACGAAGGACTGGACTGGCACGAGGGCCTGAATCAGGGAACGGAAACCCAGGACCCGGGGAAACGAAGGCGCGACTGGCTCGGCCCCACGCTACCAAACATTAGGCGACCGTCGGCCCGACATCCCCGCGGACCGAAAACGAGGGTGGATTGTCCGCAAGAGGCCCCGAAGAGAGTACCGGCACTAGAGAGATAGAAACGGCCTACTCCTGCCCCCCTACCACTTTTCCTCCCCCACAGTCCTCTGCCCATCAACGGAAGTGCCTGTACCCCACCCGGTGGCTGAGGCCCCTCGGTCCAGCCTGGCTGATACACCCCTCCGCTGTCGACAAATACCGATTTCCCGATCGATCCGCTCAAACCCCTCTCGTGCGTGAGGCACGACTCTAAATATCACATCTCGGTTTCTTGCCCGGATTCCCCATCCGGCTGAGACCCGAAACAATCCCCACGTTCCTCTGTTGTAGAAATCGGAAACCCCGAACTACCGAGGAACGTCACAGCTGTATTCCACTATGTGACACTAAAATGCCAGAGATCGGGACCAAACATAGTGAGTGTGTCAATTTTACCCTTGACAAATCGAGAGCAGAGCTCTCGGTATTTATGAACATGTTGGTAACTATCGGTAGGTGGACTCCCAATCTTTTGCTCCCGATTTTTTTGGACCTCAAACATCACATGAGTGTTTTGGGTTATACCATCAGCAGACGTTTGACAGCAGTTCCAAACATCGGGAGTGGGTCTCAATGTTTGGACTTGTTGTCAAACATCGGTAGGATTTACACAAATTTTGTGCCTAACATCATATAGTAGAATAGGGTCGGTGTATTCCATATGGCAATCTTAGGCAAGGTTGCCCCACAATGCCGATGTCAGGCAGAAATGTCTAAGATAGAAAGAAAGAGGAGTGAAATCGCAGGATCTTGACCCAAACACTATGTAGCGGTATATGGCTGTAAGGATAGACAACTGTTGATAAGGGGTATTTTGTTATGGTCGCAGTAATATGCGCTATACTATGACATGCCAAATAACATATTTATATGATATATAAGACTAAATAGCTGATTAAAAGGTCTGTTTGTTCATATAAATAATTAAGATGTATGTATATCAGTGCCTGTGCTGAGAATTGGAAATTTTTATTTTTTAATACTTTTTTAAACAAGGATATCTCTCTTAATATTCGATGTAAAGAATTGAAATTTGGTACACAAATAGATAATGTACGTATGTTCAGTGGCCCGTCGCATAACGGACTTTGCAACAGCGAGGATTGTCCACCCCACTCCCGCAACAAGGACGTCCCTGTTGCGATGGGTTCCCTTGTTGATTTGTGGCTGTTCTGCTCAACCGATTTTAATTCTGTAAAAAGTTCTGGAAACTAGACATTTAGATCTTAAATCCCTGAAATTTTCATCCCGGAAAATTGATTAGAAATGGGTGAAAATTGATGCCGAATTTCACGTATAACAGGGAGACTTTGCCAAACCCCCCCTGTTTTAAGGAGCGATATCGTTCCTTCCGTTATGCGACGGGGCACAGAGGAGACACGATTCCCTGTAAAAGGGCCTCTTTAAGACCTATCTTTACTATAAAGGGAGATATCTTTGTTCAAAAAATAAAAGTGAAAAAAAGGTTTTGATTTTACTAGACCTCGAGTTTAATGTTGATTGTAATTTTAAACCCATCAATAGTTACAGAAAATTATTTCCTTTCATTTGATATATAGATGGATACTCTAACAATATAGTAAGGAAAGGTGAGATGATAGCATGTATCATGCCCTGCTGACTGTTGTCCATCCTTAAGTGTTGATATGCTTCACTTTCTCCAAATGGAATTTAGGACATTTTGTTTCTATTTTATGTTACATTCACTTTGTGACTTTTGCAAATCTTGTTCTTTTATGAAAGACCACTTACCATGAGACGTTACAAATTTGGTTTCTATATTAATGTTACATTCACTGTTGGCCCGTTGCACAATGAATTTCGTAATAGCGAAAATCAAATAAACAACGAAACCGTTTGTTGTTGCTTTTACCGTAACGTAACAGCAATAGTTTTGACAATTAAGAAAACGTTATTGAGAATGTGCTCAATGCTTTGTAACTTTCATTGATTTTTTTTTCTAATTTTCCCTTCATATATCAAATTACATACTTTAATTTCATCCATTAGAACCAGAGATATAAAAGTGTTGTTACGAAACCCTATTGCTGTTACGAAATAATCTTAGAGTAATCTTAAAGTTATTGTTTTTAAGAAAATTCATTGCACAACGGGCCACGTGTGATTTTGCAAATCTTGTTCCTTTAGTGATGGAGCACTTGTTCTTCTCGCAGACCTTCTATAATAATGTTAAACATACTGTGGAACTGTGCAAATGTATTTTCCATGATAATGTTAAATGTACTGAGGAACTTTGCAAGAATGTTTTCTATAATAATGTTTTGCTTACTGTTGAACTTTGCTGAAAGTAGTAGAGATTGTCCCCCAGGGTTGTCCAGATGGTGTGGCAGCGTCCCTTGTCCAGTGACAACTTGGATACTTTGCACCTGTCCTCAACACAATCAAAGGTACATCCAGAGATCTCCACTGTGGATTCCTGCTGACAGCACGGTTTCTGCAGGCTGAGGTTTCTTTGGATACTCTGACATGTCCCATGGGATGTACATGGGTAAACACAGAGTGCTACCATTCCAAGGAATCCTATGAGGTGTGGACCCATTTTGAAATGGTTACTCTACTTTAAAGTTGTGAAGGTACTGTTGAATGTTGTGGCAAGTGCTTTTTCACTTTGCTTCTAGCACTGTTAGATGTTATGCTGAGAGGTGAAAGGGAAATAATGTTAAGGATTAGTGGAATTGTAATGAAAGTCATTATGTTAATAAGTCGAGCCAAAATTAATTTCTAAGTACTTCACACTCGCCTCACAAAGGTACAGAAAAACCCCTTCTACCATGGGGTGAAATTATGGGATATGCTACCAATCATAGTGTAAAAAGCTACCACTAAAGTAAAGTTTAAACAGATGTTGAATGTTACCGGTATATAATTTTGAGGCTGATGTGCATTGTCTGGACTAAGATTTTGAATATAGATATGTATGGTAGCATATGGTAGTCTGGGAAAGTATAGCTTCCTTTATCAATTGTGTTATACATGTTTTTGCATCCTTTTCATCTCTTTGCAATGCTTTATCATTTTCCTCCTAAATCAACTAGAAGAACACTATCTGTGCCGAAAGTGAAGTTGTGAAATGAAAAAGGATAAATAAGTAAATGTGATAATTTTTTAAATTCATACAATTTAATGTGCATCGTGGAATGTATCCATTTGGGCAGTCACTATAGGGGCGAATCCAAGGGGTCCTAACACCCCTACATCATAGTTAGACCAAAATTGTGCCCAAGTTGTGAACATTATTTTTTTTAAATATAAAATCAACGTATTAGATAAAAGAATGCATTTAATGAAACAGCAAGAACAACTATGCTCATTATTTTCCTTTCATAATGAAATATTCTATTGTATGTAAGATACTCTCAAGTAAAGCACTTCTCCTTCTAAATCAAGATTCCTGATTCAACTTCAGAACTTAAACTCAGGGTAATTGCCGTGAGATATACTAAACTGTGTATCCCCTTGCACTGCTTAAGATAAGTTGATCTTGTACTAGCTTGTTATATCACTGCCTCCTGGTTACAATTCCAAATGTTCCATAAGTTTCCCGGATGGGTGAAGTAATTTTACTCTGTGATATGACAGGAAGATAAAGCAACCCGAAGAACCAACGTGAACATAACGAAAATATAACAATTTTTTTATATCAATTGTTATCACATTACTAGTAATTCTGTCATCATAACTTTAACCTTATAAACCTAATGATAAAAAGTATATTGCTAAGATATCACTTCAGTATCAAGGAATTATCTTAGTGTGATCCCACACAAAGCCTTGAGATCTAGAGACACGTTGACTGTGAGATGCATTAGAATTACTTTACCTCTATAATGTTAAAATGCCCACTTTTGTTGGTTGAAATGAATCATCCCACTCCTCT
The DNA here is from genome assembly GCA_936440205.1 of Lepidonotus clava. NCBI lineage: Eukaryota > Metazoa > Annelida > Polychaeta > Phyllodocida > Polynoidae > Lepidonotus > Lepidonotus clava. The sequence continues at coordinate 33,065,898 of OW387144.1, read as the reverse complement.
TATGGTCAGGGGCCTATTGAAAGTATCTGGCTGTTGTTCACTGGCTTCCTTGAATGCTACATATAGACATTTTCATTAATGTGGCGCCCCACTTGCAGAAACCAAGGTGTTATGGGATATGGATTCAAATGGAACTGGCCTGAGGTGTTGGATACAAAGTGTCTATGGGAGAGTCCACAGTTCAAACTCCTGTGAAAGTTTTGACCGATCTCAGGTGCCACAGCAGGCCCAGACTATGGGGGCTTAAGGCTGGCACAAACGGTCGGTTGATATAGTTTATCAATTATGTATATATATGTATAGGCATATCATGTTTATGAATATGTATAATTCATCCCACCACAGATAGCTTATCTGCTGCATTGTACCTACTGATCAGCCCAGACAAAGATGCAAGTTGGAAATTATGTAGACAAAACATAAGCAAATATTTTCTTATTAATCATCACTTTCTAGTTAAAATGATGAAAAACTAGAAATCAATACTTTTTTCTATATCTATCTATACATACTTCATACTTCATAGGTTGGTTTAAAAATATAGCCATTACAGAAATGTGCCAAATAATTGTAGATTTTCTGTAGATTTCCCCGTGTTTATGTATACAAGCATTGCCAAAATCAAACTGCATGTAACCAAACTACTGCATGCTGTAAATCAGCTAACCATGCTAAGAATGATTATATGTACAATTATCATACAGACTGGATACTCAGTGTGTTTTCCATTTTGGTTATTGTTGTTTCTGTCAGGTCCTTGCACATAATTTGACTTTACTGAATCTAAACTTTGTAAATAAAGCCATTAAGCTACATTTGAGGTAATGGGATGTAACCTTTTACAAGTCTTTCACAAGACGTCTTCATGGCAGCAAAACCGGTATAATTTATCAGTTCTATTCCCTGCTTTAAAACTTCTTTAATCTATTCACTTCCAACGCTCCAATAAGGTGGCAAACTGGATTCAGAGTTACAATTCACTGCTGTATTGCCCCGTTAATCATCTTCTAAATTGAGTCCAACATTTCAGTATTTCAATTGTTCTTGCTCAGAATATGACCATAGTTGTCGGATCGGCATAAATAATGATTACTCACTCACCCCTCCTATCAGCAGCCACAGGGACTGAACGCATAGCATAGGACTGTAAACCGCATATATTTCAAACCAGAAAACATATCAAAGCTGCTTTAAACTGTGACAAATGCAAAAATACAAATACAAAAATACGAAATAGAAATTTACCATTCAATTTGTTTCATGGATTGAACTGAATTTATTTGTGTATGTTTTAGCACCATATAGTAGACCAAATAAAGTTCATGGCAACTACAACCGAAAGGTGACGCGCTTTAGAGTATTCAACAAAGAAGGGATGAATTTTGAATGCTAGCAATAATCGAATAACACTCCTTTCTAGAATTCAGTGTGAAATGTGATTTTATGGCACTGTCTAAAGCTTTATAAACTAAATAATTATTATGGATAGTGTCGGGTAGACTTTAGGTGGAACACTCAACTTAAGACCACTCAACAAAGCCACATGACAAGGCATTGAACAAGGGTCTAGATGTTAAGCAAAAATCAATGATCATAAGTTAAGAGGTGTTTGATTATTCTGAACCCAAAAGTAGATCTCAGATAAGTATGCCTGCAGGCAGCCCACTCATTGTTGGCTAGCAGGTGGGATTAGACAGATATGTATACTTGTTTGTATCAGATTTGGGCTACCATGGTAAAATCAATATGTTTTGATAATTCAGGATGCCCTGTTTAAAATCATAATGAGATGCATTCATTATCATGCTCCAATTTCAAAATGTCAGGATGTATGGAAAAGAAACCATATTTCTTAGATTATTTATGTAGAGATTATTAAATAATCAAGAAATTGTTAGGACATTCAATGTCAAAACAAGAAGAGCCTAATGCAGTTTCCCACAGATGTTTCTATCTTGGTGCTGACAAATTTAACCAAACCTTGGGTCACAAAAATTGAAATATTGTTGCAGTTTTTGGAATGTGATGTTCAAATTTGAAATATGTTTCCTCAACACGCTTAGGAAAATATTCTGATTATTTCGATTGAAAGATAATATGAGATAAAGTGCAAGGGACTCTTCAAAATTCAATGAAATTGATATGGAAATTGGAAGTGTTGAGACTAAGAATTATGATCTTTAAATCTATTTGTTACTGCACAAGTTCCTTCAACACTTTTGATTCTATACCAACTTGTTAGCACCTATACCTTCATGATTCTCCTTCCCCGCGAGCAAAGTGTGGGTAACAGTCAGTGTTATTTCCCCGGAGGGAAATAATCAGGGCAATAGCGGTACTGGCCAGTATGGAAACTATGTAAAAAAAACGTTAAACCACGCAAATATTGTCTTATTTGATCAAAAAACAACGAGAAATTAATTAATTAACCAGAAAATTGTCTGAAACGTTGTTTCTGTTGCCATGTTGCCTTATTTTAGTAGGAAACCCCAGATCCGGATTATTTTGTTTTAAATTCGTAATTCTATGCATTTTTCATACGTTTTAGGGCATAGATTCATCAAATTATGAAAAATGATGCATGAATTGATAGATATAAAACGTTAAAACTTTGTAAGTCATAAATTTCATTTGCCGAAGAGCCTGGCAAGCGAGGCTAGAGGCTAGGAGATGAGTTCAACATGGCGGCACCCACAATATACAAACAAATAAACGGATTTGTGCTGGTTTTTCATATTTTCTTCAACCATCGGCAGATATTTTGTATAGAATAAAACAAGAACGAACCCTCAGCCACAATTATTGCCCCTTGTCTCAGCCTATTTTGAGGGTCTCGGGCAAAGCCCTCGACTCTCAAAATAAGTCTCAACAGCGGGGCAATAATCTTGGCTTCGTGCCCCCTCGGTTCGTTCTGCGTATATTCCCAATGCAAATTTCTTAATGTGATAGAATATTTTAGTTCTACTATGCCAATTTTAGTGTGATAGCTTGTCAGTTTGCGCTATGTTTGCTCTTCCTAATTATGTCCACACTGGTAATCGGACTGCGCCCAAATGTCCCTCAGTGTCCACTTGCAGTGTTAGCACCTTGACAGGGGCAGCACACCATGTAGTGGTGGCGGTGATACTATACTTTTCTTTTACACTTTTGTATTTAACTTGATATTATTTGATGTTCATTAAAACCACCAACAGATAGCAAGTGCAATTATTCCAAGAACCTTGTGGACATAATGCTTATCGCAAATATATCATTTCTTGAAGACTTCATTTTTTTATGATTTAATGAAGAATAAATCTTATTTCCTCACATACTAATATAAAAAGACCTGCGGGGGCCATCTGAGGGTAACGGGACGAACCGTATCCCATTACCTGAGAACTTATTGTCCATTCTGTTTTTGACATGATTGTATAATTGATTTTATCTATACCTCTTGTCCAAACTTTTTGATACCACGTTGCCTACTATGACTATGTAACTTTTGATAACCATCAATATTATAAGAAGTATGTAAGGTTTTATATTGCTATTACTTACTGAACTTATCATAGGATTGTAACATCTACCAATCTTTAATAATTATATGATATACTTTTATCACTGTTGTGACCGTTTTTACTGAACATATCAAGCACTTCTTGTGCCACGCAGGCGTAAAATGTAAACAAGTGTAAACTTATTTTATGTCTGTTGAAATAAAAGAATTTTTATAAAAAAGTCCCCTAAGGGTGTTCTATATTCTATATTCACATAATCATGAAATAAGTAAGGGACTCATTCGGCCTGAGTAATGCCCATTAATTGGGTGTGATGTGCTGAGCTTCGCAGCTGTACCCGCATTCATACAAGCTAAAAAGAAAAAGATGAAATTCTTACCTTCACCAGTATATTTTTCTGTACTGTCTCAGGACTTCTCAGTTTGAATTTTAGAATTATTCACCAAAAGTTAATATCAAAAATTTGATATGCAACTTTTCTGGAAAAAATAGAGAGTAAAGAAATGCATGCAGGAACTTTTTTTCAAAACAGGGAGCGGTACTTAAAGCGACTTTGGACCACAAAATATCCAAATTTCGGGGTACATTAACCCTACATATTTTGATCCAGGGCCCCAGATGTTGACTTACCCTCATTTTGGGACTTTTGCACAGATGAACTTCATTGAGCACAGAGCATTTCTTTCCTTTAGGAATATCTTAGGACCAAAAATGAAATGACACGGCTAGATTGCGCCTCGCTAGTTCCATGAGACCTATTTCACGAGACCTATTTCACGTCCATGAGACCTATTTCACGTATATATAATATATATATATATATATATATATATTCCTCACATACTAATATATATATATATATGACATCCTCTGCGAAAAGCAGTCTTATGGCCTGGAATATTAAATTAAGAATGTGTCTTGGGGAATCTAATACTGAAAAAATTAGGTAGATATTCTTATTAGAAAATATATATATATATTATATAAATCTGCCTGGCTGTTATTGGCTGAAAATTCTTTTGGGAAATTTAATTTAGGTAAAATGCACACCAGGCACAGCACAGTCTCTGCAGCTGAATCACTTCTCTTCTTCTGGCTGATCTTTGTGAGTGGGTTTTGTGACATATAAAAAATCATTATAATATAGTTCCAAAGCAATGCTAATAATCCCTGTTACAAACTTTACTTTTTAAGCCCATACTAAGCATATACGTTGTCTTTTGTTTGATCCATGTCAGGCCGGCCATTTAAAGATTGAAGAGGGACAGCTACGCAATTGAGTATATTTCATAACTGCCATACGGATTTGATAAATAATATATTCAAATAACCACAACTCAAGCACATAACGTTTGCTTTCATGCACTGATGAATAAAATAAAATTCACCTCCAATGACACTACAGTTGCGAGGCACTTCAATGTGTGCCCCGAAAACCACCCCTCTAAAAATGATGGATATAGCATCACGGTGGCAACATTTAAGCTCCATACCCACTAGGCGATTTTACCGGTGACTGGCGATAGGCAACAGCCAGAATAGTGGTAAAATCGTCACCAATTCAGATCACATGTTAGTATGTAACATTTCAATATTACATACTAACATGTGAGTTGAATTGGTAACAATTTTACCACTCTTTCGGCAGTTGCCCATCGCCAGTAAAATCGCCCAGTGGGTATGGGGCTTAAGTCACAGCCAGAATCCCTTGATGCTAAACTCAGCAAAGTCATTTTCTGTAAATGAATGTGGTTAAATAAAAAAAAACAAAAAAAACAGCACTGTGATAAAGAGAGGTGACGCTGGATGCACTGCTTGGGCACCATCGTCCCTCTCAGCCTGAATTATGAATTAATCCATGAGTGATCTTTCGCCCTACAAACGTTCTCTGACTGTCAAATTATCAATTTTATACTGATGACAAGTGTGAAGTAGGAATTCTGCACAATATAGTAATGGTAGAATACAAGACATATAGGTAAGATCAGCTGCAGAATTTGAGATATGTGGCCGAATTTGCCTGAGAACATATAATTTCCTATTTGCTTTGTTTGAACTTGCATCAGCTAACTTGTCCATCGTAAGCCTGTTGTCTATCTCCACACCAAGGTCCTTTGATTAGGGTGATTTCTGAGTTTCTCATTTTTCATTGACAGGGACATCGCTGCATTGCATAATTATTATAGTGTCATCTGCATACATCTCCATTTCCACAGGCTGATTTCCTACTTGGATTTAATATAAAAATCATTTACATAAATAATATAGAATAACGGCCCATAATCAAGAGTTTCAAAAGCTTTGCAATAATCTATGAATACACAACTGCTACTCTTTTTACTATCATAATTAGAGAATACATTTTTAACAACTTTGAAGACAGCTGTTGAAGTACTGAAACTTGGTTTAAACCCGTGTTGATTTGAATGAAATAATTGGTTTGATTCCATAGAGCCAAATATTTGAAAATGAACCGCTCTCTCTAAAAGCTTTCATGGGATAGGGAGTATCATAAATCATCTCCAGTTGCTCACATTTAAAGTTCCCCCTCTTTTGGGATTTGTGTAATTGTACCAATTGATCACTGATCAGGGAAAATATCCATATCCAGAGATGAATTAAATAGATAAGTCAGTTCTGTAACAAGAACACCAGGCCTAAATTCATCTTTGATAAGTTCAGCATTTACGCCAATTAGACCTGATGCTTTACAAATGTAAATTTCCTGAACCAATCTGGTAGCTACATTCGTAGGGATGAAATCAAAGCTAAAGAAGGAATTTATTGCAGGAAATACTTCATTGATTCTATTCTGAAATGGGTCAAACCCCGCCAATTATGTGACATTATTATGACGTTGCAGCAACATTCTGGTTGGTTCTGTATTTGGCTCTTGTTACGTTCTTTTGATGACTCCCAATGGGGAGTGTGTAGTGGCCATCTTGGATTTCTGTGCCCTGGTGCATCACGGGAGTTGAAGTCCTAACTGATCACAAATTTATTGTTACTCAAATATAGTGTTTGAAAACACCAAACTGTATGTAAATGCCTATAGTTTGTTAAAATTGGCAAGATGGCTGGGAAGGCTGATGCCAGTCGTTCACCGCTGCTGGATAAGTACCTGCTCATATAACAAAAAAGACCAGAGTCTACTAAAGTGTTACAAGAATCGTACCCTGGGTACGCATTTGAGCACTGTACTTCTTACTCAATCCAAAGTTGCTATTTAAGAAATGCAAGAATCTTTTAGGATACCTTTTATTTTCATTTTAAGTTCCTAAAGTTGAGTTTTGTTTTGTCCTAAATAAACTCTTTCTTACTTTATTTTTACTCTTACGTAGGACTTTATAATTTGATGTTGATTTTGTTTTATTTTCAACTCTTTTATTGTAATTTTTTTTTGGATGAATTGTTTCTATAATGTCATGCCTGAACCAGCTTGGAACATTTTCACGAATTCTAATGTTTACTTTTTTGACAAAAAAAAGTCAAGAGCATCCTCAATTATGTCTAGCATCAACTCCCATTGTAAAGTTAGATCTCTCCTACAAGTCCAATATTGTAGCCATCTTTAATCATGTAAAATATTTTTTTTATAAGTGTTTTTGTCATAATGCTTATAAGTAAGACCGATTTGAGAGATTTATTTGCTTTCTCTTTCTTCCTTTTTTTTTCTTTTTTGTTTTGTTTCTGAAATAATCTTCAGGGTAGCCCTCTGTGGCCCGTTGCACAATGAGTTTTATGACAACGAAAATCAATTAAACAACAAAGCTTTTCATTGTTACTGCACTGAGGTAATAGTTAAATACCTCCTGCATATGATCGGTGGTAGCATTTAAGTGAAATATTAGGTATAGGGGTTATGATGGAAGAGGTCACCAGACTGCAAAAGATGCATTATAAAAGGGGTCAAAATTATAAGAAGTATTTCATAAACGGATAACGCCTTTGGTAGGTATGGTAAACCAATACTGTTTACGGCAGGAAACCTCGTCCACCAGCGGCAGCACCATCTGGGGAAAAATCAATAACTAAAAGAATATATAAGAATGACGACAGGCCAATAGAAAGCAGAGTTAACCAATATAAGTTTGGATTAGGGGGTTTGGTTAGCAGCGAATATCATCTGGTGACATATGGTGACTTACAAAGGAACTACAGCAAATGTATTGAAGCGATAAATACTATTTCAGGTTAAACAGAATACAGATGTACATACAAATTATAACAGTGTGGATTCATACATTTAATACAATTTACGAATTTTTGATTTGAAATAAAAAATATCAACACAATGTTGGACTTCACTCGATGATCTATTCCATAAAATAGTACCTTTATAACAGGGCTTGTATCATATTTACCACCATTATATTTGTCAGTTTTAAAAAGATAAAGATAGATGATCAGATGTAGAGATAGCCAGAGTGCCGAAGGAGGCAATGGAGCTCATATTAGTCAAGATTAAATCAATGATGCTCTTAACATTATACGTTATTCTTCTGTGATCCTTTTTATGCTGACAAAGATTGAATTTTCTCTCAAGTCCTTTGAGTAGCTGAAAATCACCAGTGTTAGTTTTCTTGTAGTCTATGTTCAAATCGCCCAATATTAGAACTTCATGATGATTACTCAGCGTTTCTATTGTGTTAATGGCCTCTTCTAACTGAAATAGACCCTGTTTAGGACTTCCTGAAGGTGGACCATAAATCATTCCTAACCAGATTTTTTCGTGAAAGGGAACATTTTTACAGATTTTAATTGCTAAATATCTTTAGACATACATGAAAATTTCACTACATACATGGATGTGTGAAAAGAAAGGGATGTGTTGTGCTGTCGAGTTTAAAGGTTTAGACCCGCTCATACATATCTTAGTATTCTGCATTATCTTGTGTAGACAGCTATACAGTTATATTGAATCAGTAACCAGAAGTAACCAAGTTTTAAAAACTTAATCCTAAGAAACATTTGTTGTACAGATCCCTCTTCCAGAATGAAAGCTTTCTGTATGTACCAATAATATTTCAATTTCCCTTAAATGATAACCAGTAACTCAAATATCTATGATTGAGAATTTAATTTGAAAATTATTTATTCCATTCCTGTCACAATTAAAATATGAATTTACATTATCACTTTTTATACCTCATTTTCTTTTAATTGAATGTGCAAAAAAGTATTGTTACATGCACATTTGATTAGGCCCTGAAACAAGACAACTGTCCATCCTTAACACCGAAATCCGAACTTCATTCCCTGCACGTTGTTCCCGTCCACAAGTACTTCAACATAGAGAAGTTCCTTACTGTTTGTGGACATGGGACCAAAGACTGATCCCAGTGCTGGCCACGTGCGTCCAGTGTTTTCTTCCAACTTGATGTAGGTCACTTTTGAATCAGCACCCCAGAGGTATACCTTGGCGAAGACATCGGTGCCAAACACCTGGTAGTCATTGGAGCTGCCTGTGCATTGGCCGTACCTCGTGCCCCACTTGCTGCCGTTTTTAATATGTATGCTAAAAGAAACAGTACAACATGAGATTAGAACATATAAATTGGGCGTTTTAAACAAAGAGCCTCCAAAATAAGAGTGCCAATTCATGATGTTTCGTGATAAATGTTATCCATGGTGGTGCCCCCTATGAAAGTCTGTGCAAGCCATTACTATGTCATCTTTTTCACAGTTTTCATCATGTCATCAGCAGTCTGTTTACGTTAGAAAAAGATGGACTTTTGTAATTTGTGTACCTGGTAGCACGGTCCCTCACAGGGGTTGCACAAAGGTAGTTAGTAAAACACCTTGTGCATATAATCAATTATATATGAATAAAGTAAAGAAACGGTCACCAGACTGTAAGGAAAAATATCATAAAAGTATTCGAAATTATATAAGTTACTGCATTACATAATGAAAATACAGTATGGACTTCTTGTGGGTGTAAATATACCTGTTCAGCTATAGCAGACAGGTTGCATCTCAGCTATAGCAGACAGGTTGCATCTCCTAGCAAGTACCAATGATCGGGATAAAATCAATAACCAGACTGATATATAAAGGTGAGAACCTATGGTTAAAGTGGAGAACACTATTAGATACTGCTTAGAACAGTACAAGTCTTGAGGATTTGGGTGGATTGGATAGCCATACATATAGGGACATCTGGTGACTAGTGAAATAACTACATAGTTGCATGAATGCGTGAGGCCAGGCGGACTCTATGGAGGAAACTTGTCTTCATGAAAGGTGATTGTGTACCTAGGATTATATAGGCTACAACTACACTGGCAATTGTACGCTATTGATATATCCATCAATAAACCTGACTCTCAGCCAAGCATTGTTCATGTCATGGATATAAACGCCTATCTCGTGAAAAAGTCTACTACTTGACTAGCAAACATAGAAGAAGTTAACTAAGACAATTCAACTAATAAGTAAGAACAGTTCCCCAATTACTAAGTAAATACCCATAACAACAACAACAATCATTCAGGGTCACCACCCTTGTCGACATCATGAAAATGATGGGAGTCAGATATCTTAGTGGAGCTATAATATCATTGTTGTAAATTTGGTGTTAACAGTGGTTCAAACTCATTAAAGTCCTACTTATGTCCCAGATTTATTTTGAAATCTTGAAATAGCTCTGTGAGCCTAAGTAATGTTGAAAATGAGAGAACAAACTGAATGTCTACTGGATCCAAGAGGAGACTAAGTAGATACTGACCGGGCTGGGATCCTGGCCGCCGTATTTTGGCGAGGGGTGAGGTTCGCCGAGTGGCCGCTCGAGGGCCACATGGCCCGATAGCGGCCACTTGGCGAACCTCACCCCAAGACAAAATACAATGCTCAGGATCCCAGACAAGGTCAGTATCAGATTTATTTCACCCCCTAACGCACTATTGAACATTGAACATTATTGTGCGACAAATGTGCGTTGTGGGTTATTGTGTGAATTGTCGTCTGCACTTGAACTTGAAGGGTTCGCAGGACCATTCTGTCCCGGCTCTCGCCAGGGCCGCGTGGTTCAGGGAGCCTCACGGAGAATGCCTGTGTGTTGGGAGCGCGGGCCTGGCAGTAAGCACCTCGACCATTCTGGCCCCAGCTCACGCCAGGGCCCCACACTGTACGGGGGGCCTCAGGGAGAATGCTTTGAAGCAGCCTTGATCGCCCGGGCGTGACGTCACGCCCGGGCGATACAAACTCTGTATTGCCCAGGCCGGCTCTCATGTGTCCGTGCATGTTTAAAGATAGGCGACTACGTATCGGGGGTGAAATAAAAGATTGTACCTACCAAGCTGACTGTGGACCAGTTTAGAATTTCAATAAAAAAATAAGAAATCTTCGCTGTGCATAAGGTGGACTTTGAGGTTTCCACCATGATATATAAGAAAAATATGTATGGAACAAAAGATATTAGAGAATTTAAATTGACCCAGTATACCATCAGATATCCTTGTTTGCTGTGTGACCAGTCCAAAGGAGTTAAAAAACAACTTTTCATTTGCTACTCCCCAGAAATGTGTTATTATAATTGTTAACAATACTCTGTTGGCCAGTTGCTGGAGTAAAATAATCAAGGTATAGGAACAAAACAATTTCTCATAGTATTATGTAGTTCACAAAGATTATATGTCAATAATTACATCCCGGATATAGTAAGATAGTTAATATGATATTATAATTATGGTCAATGTAATACACCTCTGATAAACGTGCACAATCCAACACTTTGCCTACCTTTTGCAACAGGGAGAACTGGGTCAGATTAATTCATACAGGTTAAGGATAGACACCACTGGTCAACGACCAATTCAGGAAATCATCAATCAATTCTTTAATATTCCTCTGAACCCAACACATTATACATCAGGTAAAAGCCCATATTTTTCTTTGCATACTTTTAGGTATTAATAACTGAGATTTAATCAATTTTAAACTAATTATTCTACTTTTATATTTTGGACATTGATCTCGATTGATACTTAGTCTACATGAATGACATTTCACGTACACCTTCATGACAATCATATGCAGGGAAGCGTGTCTCAGATTTAGGTCCTAGATTTCATTTTATGGACAAAATTAAACGTCTTAAAAACGGGAAACATTTTTAGATTGTTATAAAATTTATTTTCTACATTATATAAAATCACAACTAAGACCTATATAAAAATCTGAGACACAGTTTCCTGCATATTTATGTCAAGAATATGTAATAGAAATTTCAGACCTCTAGGTTGAATATTAATTGAGTTATTAATGTTTAAAAAATAGATTTAAATATTAAGATCTTTTGATTTGTGACTCAACTACACAGCTGTTGTTTTAGCTGTTTATATATAAGTTATATGAATAGATATAAGTTATATGAATAGATAAGGTTATTCATTGGCTATTAAATGGTGTCTTCAAAAAGAAAAATGATGAGAAACAAATCTTATGGTTATAATGAAAGGCAGCAGCGCTATTCACACTCAATATCTATGTCTATCCTTAACCCTTTCCACCCGCCGCCCCTAGCGGGAATTAATCGCACTGGGCCGCCATATTAGTTCAAGCGCTCTACACCAGACGACGCCACTATCGCACCATTGCGCCGATCGGGGGCCGATCGGCGAGTAAAGGAGGGAGACCCTCGCACGAATTTGCGTAATTTTTCGCAGAAATCATCTATTTTCCCCATTCCTTTTGTGTTAGGGAGGGAGAATATGTGTCAAGGATCACGTAGATACCCAGTTTTCTATTGAACATGCGGTATTTTTCGCATTTCGAGCGAAAAGCCATTGCAGAATTTGGAAAGTTGTACTGCTCTCGCCGGGATGGTGGTGATGACGGACAAGGAGGAGCGGGGGGATCTGGTCGAAAATGCGAAAAATATTGGATTTATCACCATATGGAGATCACATTATGAAGGTAGGGATACTGCTTATTGTGTATATCGCGAAGATTGTGTGCAAATCGATGGATTTTAAGCTGAAATCTGGCATATTTCACGCCGCTCCTACCCCAGCTTACGGAGATGAAAACACTAGTGAACGGGCGGGTCGGATTGAGCCATCGCCATTGGACAACCCGTTGCCATAGTTACACATAAAAAAAAATCTTAAGGAATTATGAAATTTTGAGTTTTTGCTTTATTGTGTAAAAAATTCTGGGCAATTCTGACTTTTTCTAACGATTTTAGAACGATTTTAAGCAAAATAAAGCCAAATCTCACGGGAAGATGCTTGAAAGCATCGGGCGTGTTTTCAGCGGCGATGCCTGGGCGCATCCAGTGCGATTACCGCGGCGATGCCTCAATGCATCGGGCGGGTGGAAAGGGTTAACCATAGAAAAACTATCAAAAGAAATATTGTTTCATTTTCATGACAGCAGGGCGGCGCCATCTTATTAAAAAAAGAAGAGTAATGGCAAAGTTAATTAAAAGCCAATATGGATTTTAGACCACTGTGACTAAAGAGGAGAAGTTATGATAAGTTAAAGCCTAAAAGAAAAAAAGAATTGGACTTATGAAATATATTTGGAAAGTCAGGAGGGAAAAAGGCGTGGGAAATACTTGGAAGTGAAGCACAGAAGGCAACCGCAGAGTTATATATGAGTGATCCTGGAATGTGAGCATATAAGACCTTGTTCGGATTTGGTCACATGATGGCATTTCGGTGATCACCATGTGCTCATCGTATCCACGTGACTATCATTTAAATCTAAAACTAATGAATTTTGAATAATAATAATAATTGTTTATTATGAGTTATTGCAATTATATCAGATATATTCAACTGAAATATTTGTTCAAGCCAATTTATCATTATGAAAAAACATACTTAAGGTTTAGTCGGTTAAACTGCAGTAATGCTTTGCTGTGTGTTGGGCGTCAGTAACAATGCATCTCACCAAGCAGACATATGACTAATGTTTATGAACGTGAAAATGGCTGCAGTTAGACTGATGCAAGTTGAAATAGTTGTGGCGAAGTAGATTAAACGCCTCCTAATGCCGAGTAGGGGCGCTTGAGGTATTGTGTTTTTTTAAAGTCAACTTAATCAACATTAATTTAATGAAAGCTGAGACCTATAAAAGGTGACTAGAGCTGACTACCATCGTAGGTCTGGCAGCTGGTGATTCTTCCTGTGCTTTCTTGGAGTTATGACGTCATCTGCGTAACCTCTATATACATAATTTTGCACATATATTGCTCACACACCTTTCACACATACATTGCTCACCATTTTTGGAATGCAATGATTGTATAGATATTCTTCTCACCATAGACTAAACATCTGGATTTGATACACGTGAAGTGTGATATCAACCCTTATATCAATATTTAAAAGAAAACAAAAGTATTAGCCCACTTTAGGACCTACCTTGTGACCTCAGTCCCAAAACAGATATTCATCCTGGTCACAGCCCCTCGAGCCAGGTAGGCGTCCCGGCCTTCAGTCAGTCCAGTCCCAAACATATTGAATGTTTGAAGTGAGCAGTCAGCCGGATCTGAAAAACAGTCAATCTGGTAATAATATAAATATAAGAAGAACCACAGGGGGGTGGGGGCTCGGTATGTCCAAGGCTAGCCAAACTACCCAGTGGCGGATCCAGGGGATTGGGTCCTGGGGGTCCTGACCCGCAACCCCTTTTGATGGACCCCCAAACTACAAAAAGAGGGGAAAATGCCGCAAGCATACACGCAATTGCACAAGGGTTTAGTACTTAGCCTTTATGCCGACTCCACCTTTCAAAAGTCCTGTATCTGCCCCTGATACCCAGAGGGGTTTGTAACTGCGGTACAAATCCAAGGAGGACTCCAAAGGATTTTCTATATCTTTTCGCCTGAACAGCATTCAAAATAATGTTTGAAATTGTGATGAATTATAGTAATCAATTCAATGGCGCGACACAAGTTCAAGCATACGTGCAATTGCACAAGGTTTTAGTACTTAACCTTTATGCCGACTCCACCTTTCAAAAGTCCTGTATCTGTCCCTGATACCCAGAGGGGTTTGTAACTGTGGTACAAATCCAAGGAGGACTCCAAAGGATTTTCTATATCTTTTCGCCTGAACAACATTCAAAATAATGTTTGAAATTGTGATGAATTATAGTAATCAATTCAATGGCGCGACACAAGTTCATGTAATAATTATAAAGGTTAAAAGTCAAATAATGTTCGTTGTTAAAGTTACAAGTAAAGTTGTGTTTTGGGACACAATCGCGAAGTACACGAGATTGTGTGGTACGAACTCGTGTGGTACGAACTCATGTGGTACGAACTCAAGTTCACACAAAACTGTCAGTTAACACAAAATCGTAATGTATCATGCATTCTTGACCAGAAGTCGGATGGGTCAAAGTGACCGCGTGATGTTATGTAACCAATCAGGAGCCAGGTTATGGCTGTAAATAGAAGTGATTGCACGAGAATAAACAGTCCTGCTTTGGAACTCACTGTGTTCACACCTTTTTACTTCCTGGGAATGGGCACAAAACAACCTATAAGAGCCTTATAGACAAGAATAGCAGCTAGAGAGTGGGAATTAGACCCAAGTTCGGACAGATCAGGAAGTTAGGACTTAGAAGAAATTAGGGCAAAAGGGGCGCATGAACAAACTTGGCCATACGAGCATGGGAATTACTTCATCCGGCATATGAACTCAGGGAATGAATGGGCACGATGATCAGATGGCTGGACCTTGGCCTACACGCTACCACCTTTTTAATTTTTTGGGCATGGTCCATGTCGCCGATGCTAAAACTATTGTCCGAGATACCTATTAGGTATGTCCTCCCCGATACTGGCCCAACCTGAGCTGCTGACCCCACCACGAGAGTCTTGTTTCCACCCTTCCCAGGAGCCAGGAGCCCCTCCTTGTCAATCACAATATATCCACCACCGACCCCCACGAGCAGGGCACGTTTCCAGAGACACTCTCGACCATCCATTTCCAGATCACCGCACCACGTGTTCGGTCAAGTGTCCACGATTCGGACACAGACTGTACGAAGTCATCATATCTCTGTCGGAAACCACACGCATCCTCCCGCAGAGATCATCACAAAATCATGAGAATGATACATATCACCCATTTTATCACTCACACTGCCAAGGAGCAGTTCTTACAGGGGTGATGTTTATTTAAAGGCCATATGCACTGATCCTTATTTTCAGTATTTCCAAGAGTTTTTGGAAATTGCTTGGGAAATGAAATAAAGAAGGCCCCCAAGCAAGAATATGAAGTGATTATGACAATATTATGTTTAGTTCTGCTATGGTTACATTATTTTGATGGTACCCAAAAAACGTCTTTAGAACCTAACATTGCAACGTTGCACTGTGACATTATTGTGACATACTTGTAGTGTTCCTTCACGTTTTAATAACTTTATCATAACATTCTTTAATAGTAAGGTCTCAACAGCACTAAAATATAATATTATACTAACATTCTTATTTAGTGTCAACTTTATCTTAAATAAAATAACTGTTACTTGAAAATTGGGCAGGTTATGTACAAAAGAGTACAGTCGCAGAATGTGCTTGTTATGTCGCTGCTTGCCTGGCCCTCTGGGGTCAACCTTGGGTGTCTGTGCAACTGAACGCTAGTGTTTGCTTAGGGTCTTTATAGTATGTCTTGGATAACTAGATCTCTATCTCTTATATTTCATTGTTAGTCCACAGTACGTTTCTTATGCTAGTCAGTAGTAGAGCTAACCCATCTTCTGGGCATTCAGATCCAAAAAGCAGACAACACTTTGCAGAGAGTAAATTTATTGTGGAATATCTGGGCGCTGTCCCACAAAAAAATGTTCGTAAGTGAGAGGGATCTCCTTGAATTTGTGCATAACTATTGTTAGTAAGAAAAAGTGTTCGTAGTGTCAAAATAACACACATAACTTGCATTTATGCACAAACTGGACAAGACATTGAATTTCAAATAATTATAAGATTTTCTCTAATATCTCAAGTAATTCTCAACCGATTTTTAATTGGTTTTCACCAACGGATTTCTTATCAAATAAGCTTTCTATTCATACTTCAGACATTATTCTACCTTGATGACTTCATGTTGAAAAAAATATTTAAATATTAAAAATTAGTTACGAACAGTGCACTACCTGTCGCAGCTTTTAAAGGTGTATGCACACTTTTGCATACCTGCGCACGGTACGCAGGCATGATATTTTTGTTCGCAGCTTGTTTATGGAACAAAACATAAAATAGTAAATGTTCGTAACTTTTTATGTAATGGCCCCCAGAATGCCCCACATATGCTGATGTAATTCACAATAAGTGTATAGTTCCTACATAACTGCAATGTTCATAGCCCATGGAGCCAGGCTTCTCTATCACTAGTCTGCCTGTCTCTGTATGGTCTCAAAGACTTTAGTTGTTCCAGTATCAGTCATCAGACTATACGTCTCACTACCAAACCCACAAATCCTTAAGACTCATATTGTTCAAAATGTGTATTCCCAGTAGACACACTTATGTTGACTCAATATTGAATCAATGCTGGCCATGAATATTGAATCGATATTTTATATTGGTTGATTTAGTTTTTTCAACTATGAAAAGTTAATGTTGATTCAATATCAACTTTCAATATTGATTCAATGTTGAAATCTGACATTGAATCAACTTTGTTGATAACATTTGTTTAAAGTTATATGGAAAAAATGAATGAAAGAAATATGGCCCACAGTATTTGTTTCTGTCCCTCCACCATTTTATTTTCTTAATAATAATATTAAACCTTTCTTGGTCATATTCCAATATTAAGGCCATCTATTAGTATTTCCCCAATCAAGTCCACCTTTGTATGGATAGGTAGCATTAATGTCAGGTGGTTTAAGAATGCACATGAAGAGATACACAGGGACTCCAGTAGTTTGAACCTGTATGTTGTTGTTTTCTGACAAAAAAGGTGTTTTAACATGTCATGCTTCAAAAATTGCCAAAATAATAAAGAATGTATAAATACTTGTCATGTGATAGAATTTGTAATGGTAAACTTAGTCTGAGATACCAACAGTTGTTTCTAAATTATTTAGACAATTATGACTTTGGTTCCTTTTCATATTGAAATACTCAACATTTTGACAAAGTTGGCAGACAGTGTCCCCTGGCGGTGGATTGATGTGCAATTGATAATCCAATATTGCTTCATCATTGATGTTTTTATTGTAAATCAATGAAAAAAAGGATTGATTTAGGATTGATTATCAAATATCTAGTCAATGATAGCATTAAGACATTGAATCAACATTAAATCCTTCAATATTGATGACTGAACATTGACTCAACATCAGTTGCTAGTATTGAATCAATATTGGGAAATCAACAGTTGATCAGCATTCAGATATGATTGATTGCTGGTTCAATCCAATTTCAATATTGATTCAAGACTGAGTGTTTGCTGGGATTGGGTCTTCTCATATCAATATTCACCACTCGTTGGCTGTGCGGGTGACAAAACTGGGTTGGTTCCAACTGGGTTTTTTGTTAGTATTTTGGCCAATGGAAATTCTGAATGCAAATCAGGGACTCAATACAAAGTGTGATTTTTTTTGGGTTCGGATTCACGATTGGTATGTCATTCGTATTGGGAAGTGGTTCAATGAACAAAATCAAAGTTTACCCTGGAAAAATCTAAAATACTAGTTTTGGGTAATTCTCACACCGCATTATGCTTTATGCAGTTTGTAGAATGTTTGATGTTCTTAAGGACAAAGGGGCTATTGTCCCCTTTTTGACTGCTGGATGACTTTTGCAGTTAACCTACATTTGTCTACTGCACAAACCTGATTTATTCAGATTTTCCAAATTTATAAGGGGACAGGGATGGTCTGCCCCCACCCCCTAGATGACTGACCCTTCATCTACCCCTACCCACCCAACTCTAATCTTAATCACATGCCTTACCAGTTGTGGTTGTCATGGTTGTGCTCGTAACAGTAGTCGTACTGGTAGGCGTGGATGGCGTCAGAGTTGTACTTGACTGTGTACTGCTGATGCCTGTGATAGGTGGAGGAAAGGGTGGTCCCTAAAATGGCAAAGTCCATAAATATATTGCAATGTTTTAAATAAGATCAGTGTAAGGAATTTGATTATTGCATATCTCTTTAAACCGTGTGTCAAATGACTTGCATATATCCATATAGATCAGAGATGCCACTTCCAACAGATGACAAAGTAGGAATAACAGGGAAGAGTTTTCCTTCTTTGTCTCTAGAAGCAACTAAGAGAGAAATAAACTCAAAGGAATAGGGACCTGACATTGAACTTGTATTTGAATAGCTTGAAACTGATATACAAATAATTAGGAAAAGTGATTTGCGCAATCCAAAATCACCACAAAAAAAGTCGGAAATCCTACAAAGGTAGGCAAAATGGCATCTCTGATGAATAAAAACCAAAATAGTTGTGAATTCAACACTTGAAAATGAAGACTCTTGTGCCTGACGTGACACACAGATGTGTGATTCTCTGAAGATTCAGGGCATAGAACATTATCCCAAAAAAAATCATATTTACCAGATATATTAGTTATCTCTATCTACTTAAGCATGGAACTAACATATAAAATGTAAAATATCCAAACTTGAAATTTACCTGGATCCCCTCTCCCAGCCGGTGATCTCCGATGCTTTGGGCCTTTAAAGAAAACGGTTTGTTAATTATAGTTATCCGATTAAGTATGGTCAATAGAGGCTAAAATGATGTTATATATATATATATATATATATATATATATGAAGGAAGGCCTGACTGCAAAAATACCCAGCCAAGGTGTGATGGAATGGTCACATTATGCAACCATAGTTTCTTGGTTTGTCTGTTACTTACTAAAATGTCACTTAACTGTTACATTATTTTTCTGGGAATTTAAGAACTAACCAAAACATTCTGGTGAGGTTCAGTCAATATCAAATTAAAACAGAACGTCTTCATGACATTCTGATTAGATTAGGTGAGATGAGGTCCAGACCTCACCTTACCACCCACCCAGATGCTTTGAGGCATCACAAGCATATACACCAGATCCCTGGAGGCATTGAGCTAGACTGGTCGTTATTTGTCTTCGTTTATTTATGGGGGAGTATCGTTATTAAAGTTCGTACTTGTTCATATCCTGTATAGATTCGTTTATTCATTATTCGACTGCGTGATATTATATCGCTTATCAATGATATTTCATTTGATTGAAAATGTTAATAAAGTGTGTTGTACTAAGACAATGGGGAGTTCTTAGTGATTAATCGTCGGGGTAATTAACCTTATCCAGATAGATGTTATCCTGGATCATAGTTCAGTTCTTAGTGGTAGAGATTCTAAGTAAAGGGGCTCAATCCTATACAAAGAACACGCGCTTGGCAAGAGGTCAGTTTATTACATTCATAATAATATTCCGAAGGTACAAGTATACAGTTCTCCATCCATACAGGTCTTTCCTTTCATTTCACAATTCTAACACATCAGTAACAATCCAACCAGGTATAGCTATGGTTAAGCTTCCCCTTTCACAAGGTATATACGCTCCAACACTGTTGAGAGAGTCACCTCTCGTCTACCGGTAACGGAGATCATTGGTAGGATCTCCGTCACATCCAATACTCAGTCCGTAAGGCTAAGCCTAAGCTGTCCCAATCCTTACTATCACCTAATCGTTGTGGTTACTACCATCTGAACACTACCCATGTGATCCGTATGTCAGACTATTGCTCCATGTGTTCTGTTCGAACTCTATCTTGGTCTGCTCGTCTGTCTCAAGTCTCATACCGCTTATATAGCGACAGCCAAAAGGCTTGTCGCTATACTCATTTACACTATTACTTAATGATGTCTTACTTATCTCTCATACTGCCCATTCTTACTTATATAAACTAGTTCTACTTCTAGCTATCATATAAACTAATGTTGACGGCGAAGCCTGCTGTCCTCAGTATCTTTTAGCTAGATGTTTTGACTCATAACGTATCCTTACAGGTCTCCATCGTCATTCGTCGTACCTGTGCGTACCTGCAGGACGTGCGTTAGCCCGGCTGCAGTCCCTACGCCTGGGGACTTTGCCACTCTCCATATACTCTAACTATGCCACTAAACGATGTCGCCGCCTGGCGTTTAGCACACGTATCAGCGTTACAAGTTTCACTATAATATTCTTGCCAATACAAAACAAGTTTACAATATTTTATTATATACTATTCTAGTTCTTCTTGCACTGTGCCTCAGTGCAGCATCACAACAATATATATATATATATATACGCCAGATCCTTTGAGGCATCTTTTGGATGAGTATCATAATTGAGCAATCTAAGCTTGATATTCATGGAAATTTAACAGTTATTGTTTTATGACACTGGAATCCCCCATAATGTGGCATACATTGTTTTAAAAAAACTGTAAATTTTACGGTAAACTACTGGCAACTGCGTTGCCAGACTTATACTGAAAAATTTAAGGGGTGACCGTAATTACTGTGTGACTGTGGTTTTTATAGGTGAACACCATTTAAGTTTAACAGTAATATACCATAGTATGTGCAGTGTACTTTCATTCTTATGGATAAAAACTGTTTAAATTTAACAATAATATACTGCTATGTGTAAAAGCAAACTGTAGTTTTTGCTGTAAAACACTGGCACAGTACTATGCCATATAGTTTACACTGGATGTAATCGGATGGACAGGAATCAAAAGTCGAACACTTTTAGTATATTTCTCATGGACTATGAAAAAAATAATTCTTTTTTTTAATTTCACACTAGAAATTGGTTATATGTGTGTTCTATCCTCATGCTCTATTCAGAAAGGCTTGACATTTCAATTTTGGAAGTATTTATCATAGCTTGTACAAAGTATCCTCTATTTTGTCATTGAAAATACCCATATTTGCAATATTTCAAATTTTCATTTTTTTTGTCCTTAAAAATGTATTATTCCTTTATCCAACTGTTAAAAGATGTACTATGTTCAAACTGAACCTATCATGCATGAATATAATTTATCCAACATGTTTTATGTCATACAATATAGCAGAAAATATAATTTTTCAAAAACATGCTTTTGATTAGACAAAAATATTAAAAGAATAATTATGATTATCTGTCCGAATTCTGACACACATGTCCGACTTTTGACATAAAAAGCAGGGTGATTTGGAACATTGTAATGGACCTATTGTAAGAAATAATCAAAAAAATTATTTTTCAGTGTTGCATTTGAGAATTTTGTCCAAATTTTCAGTTTGAAAATTTTTACAAATTTTTAACATGAAGATATACACAAAAGCGTCGGACTTTTGAGGTTTCTCCCCTAATATGCAATAGGCTGGCTCATTTGCGCCACCTAGAGGTAGATGACACCCACATACCACTACACCATCTACTAACTAGCTCAGTCATACCATTCATTTACCCTTACTCTCTCCTCAACAACGCCATATATCTCTACCACAACCTACACCTCCTAAATTTACCCACGCACCCACACCTACATTAAAATCACTATTAACAAATCATTTTACTTCATTAGCATCATTTTTCTTATTATATTTTAAATTACTATCTAATCATTCAATTCTCTTAATATCAAATAAAATCTATAAATAAAAAATCTTATTTTCCCAGGTTGTTGTACTCTTCACTTTTCTCTGGGTAATGGGTTAATGTTAATAGCATTGAAAGTTTTATTTGTCCTGTAATTACACTACAGGATGATTTAGCCAATAACCAAGTACGTCTTTCCTTCTTGGTTTAGCCTAGCATGGGTTGTATGATTGTTGGAGGTGAAATCTACAGGGCTATAGCTGATAAAGTTCTTGTACTCAAACATTGTCTACATGATAATCCTACTGAAAAGGTGTTTTAAAACATTTTGTAAATGTTTTGAGGGTGTTCTGGCTGGTTGGCCATACCTAAAATAGCAGGCAATTGAGGTGAATGATGCTACAAAAACTTACAAAAACTTAAAATTGAACATTTCTTATCACAAAGTTCCAAATTCCTAAGTGTACGAAAAACTATTTTACTAATCATAGCAAAAAATGGGAGGGTGTGCTGCAAAGCACTACTACTGATAGTACCGCTACTGCATAGTAGTAATTTTGTAACTTGACAAGCCGAGTGTTTAGTCTGGGACCCCTCACATATGAAGCCTATGCTGTACCACTGAGCTCTGGATGTCTGTAGGTAGACAGAGCCCAGCTGTGCTGCTTTACTGAATAAATAAGGGTATGAAAGTACTGACCTAATTTCTATCACTTGCCAAGAACCAGTGTTCAGCCATTTGCCCCAATGCACCATGGGGGAGGTGGGCAATCCCAACACCAATGGGAGACATGATCTCTCCTACTGCAAACCTCTGTTGCTGAGTATAGATCTAAGTATGTCTATTGCTGAGCACTAGTTTAGTAGTATTGGTCCTACTCATTGGTGCTAACTATAAGAGTGTACACTGCATGCAGTCCAAGTTAGCTCAGTTGGTTAGGCTTCTACCTTGAGTGTGGAAAATGTGGGTTCTAATCCCAAGGTGTCCTTTTTTTTTCCATAACAATATATAATTGACGTCATATGTTGTTTTTTTTAAACAATTTTATTTACCCTGGCTGAGGATTGGATTTCTCAAGTATTCCTCCCCGACCAAGTGTTTAGATTATAAGCACACAAGTTTAAAAGTTATAAGTGTTTAGGTTTTGAATACATATGGTTTAATGTATTTAGATTATACGCATGTTTATACCCTAAACACATTTAAATTCTAAAGATCATTTTAACAGTGTTGTGCCACCTGTTGTCAGAAGCTGTGTGTTCCTAAATATGGTATATCAGGGCAAAGGTAATTTCCGTAACAAATACTGTATCTAGTGTTGATTGCAATGATAGTAGAGTAGATAACCGTAAAATGAGACACGGTATTACACTGTAGGTATACAGTATATAACCATCAAAGTTATGGTTATTTTTTACAGTGTATAATGATGCACACCTTTAATTTTCTTTTTTTTCCATTTCATATTTAGCTTAAAATTGGTTACAAGACGGGACTGATACATGTGGCGTATTTTGGGACTATGTAGCATAATAGATTGGCAGTTTTTCAATCTTGAATAAAAGATCTGGTGGCATAGGGAAAGGGTTAAACAGAACATTGCTGTGACCTCCTAACTAGGGGAGCTCCCAACCTCACCTAAACAGGACATATATTATCGTGAAGTTCTGATTATATCAGGTCTTGACCTTACCCTAAACAAAATGTCACTATGACCATCTTATTAGGCTAGGTGTCAGCAATACCTAAATAGAATGGTATTTTGATATCCTCTATAAGTGAGGGCTCAACCACACCTAAACAGAACACTATTATGACATTCTTATTAAGTAAGGTCACAATAGTAGCCTCATAAATAACAATACAAGAATATTAGCAGAATATCATAATGGAACTTTGCAACATTTTATCACAGCGACGTTATTTGGAGTCATCAAAAGAATGTTGCAGCAACCTAACAGTGTAATATAACAAGAATCAATCCAGATAGTTGCTGCAATGTGCCCAGCCAAGGCGCGACGTAACAGTCATATTAAGCAACCATAATTTTTTGGTTTGTCTCACATCAAGAGAGACCAAGTTATAAAACTAAGCCCATATTATTCAGACCTCAAAGAACAATTTTCCTTGTGCATATCATATGTAAACATAGGCCTACATCAAAATTCACATTGCACTTGCAATTTTGGAATTACATTTTGGTGCCAATCTTGTACATCATAGTTATTTGAATCTCAAAAGATTTGACGATAACAACCTGGATAAGAACACAAAAGTTACTGTACTCACTGAATATTCCTTGAAATAGTACGAGTCTGTCCCAAGTACAGATGTGATGATCATGCAGTAGTTGTTGTCAGCTGACAGGGGTGACAGTTGACATTGGTCACCTAGGCAGTTGAAGAGACATTCAGAGAGTGTCACCAAAGATGGAGCATTGGGTGGTGGGGGGACAGTCAAGGGGGACCTGAAAAATATCTCCCCCGAGGTTTGAATTGAGGCACTATCATGTGGACAAAGCATTAACATGACAAGCACAGGCGGAATGAACAAGGCCATATTGAGGGAATAAATGGTATTGTTTCCTTATGTAAAGACCCTGTTCATAAGTGAGACACCCTGATAGCAGTATAGGCCAAAACCAATGGGTTTGGGTATTGGTTCCAATGGGCCAATGCTAGGAGTGTTGAGGTCAAAGTGTCTTATGAAGGGTTCACTGTGCAGACTCGCAGGTAACGTGTATACTGGTTGATGTGACTGTTAGCAGGCGGTTTTGTGAATGATATAAAAATGGGTTTAACCTCAGGCATAGAGGAGGCCTGTGATTGGCCCAGCCGGTGTCACAGTAAATGGTGTCCCTGGAAAGAAGTAATGGCTAGGCACGCTTAAGTTCTTAACACGGTGGCGGTACATCAGGGGTGTATCCAAATGGGGTGAGGGATCCAGGGGGTCCTGTCCCCTCTTCCCCGCTACATTTGGTGGGGTTGACAAAGAAAAAGATGAGTGAGCAAGGGCAAATGTGGGACCTTTTAGTACTTACCTTATATCTGGGGACCCTCACCCCTCCTTCATGAAATCTTGTATGGAAACCATATACACCTGTTTTCCAGGTCCCATTAAGGTACACACCCTTATTTATTGTAGGCGAATACAGAAATTCAGTGAACCTTCTTGCCTTTTTTTGTTGTTTAACTATTGAAAATATTTCACATTTCATTTTACTCGATCGCATCTTTCATCATGGTAGCATTGGGTAGCTATGTCTATTCAAAGTCTGGTGCAAATCGTTCCATCCTTGACAAAGGTTACATTATCATCACAACAGAATTGTGAGAACAAAATCGGGACATAACGGTTACAAAATCTAGTAGCCTAAAACAGGAGCATTATCCAGACTGATCATCATCATCATCCTAAGTTCCTGGTGTTAGAAAAACAATGTGTGCAATCACCTTAAGATTTAAGATGGTGAGAAATGCACTCATGATTCGCTTGCAATTGTGTAAAATGTGCCAACTTTTAATTTTCTGTTTGTATCCATGTCACAATTGAGCCTTGTCGTAAGGGCAACAATTTTTTGAAGTTGTAAACTGGGATTTTGTAGCTGCTACACAGTCCGCTGATTAAACAGTCTGAATAAAACTAGTTTTGGTAATATCATATCGAAAGAAGCACAATTTTTCCGAATGGGCTATTCCCACATTCATATTTTTCTATAAGAATAATATCCCAAATGCCCATACTCCCAGAAAATGACCCCATGAAAATTTGGTCTAGGAGACCTTTGACATTCACAATATTTTTAGGAATACCCCATTCTTTTGTTTGATAAATTTTTGAATTCTTCAATCTGTTTGGTCAGTTAGCAGATGACAAGAATAGAGTTCTTGATTAAAAAACATACAGATGTTCAGTTTAAATGCCGTCTAAAGAGGTACACTGATTGGTGCTACACCTAGATAATTATGTAATACATCCTCTTCCAATGATATTACAGTTTAGGTGGGTTTTTTTCTGATAAAACATGAATAGACTTCCATTATTTTAAATTACTTTCCATAAGAATAAGTATTTTAGCACAGATCCATTTGAGTCATCGCTTAAACTTGAAATGAGTATTCCATCAAAATGATTGGAAGAAAGATCAACATAAACCTATCGATAATAAGCAATTTAGTGGCACAGTGTATTATGTTAGCAGTAAACAGTGGTCTGACCAGAGGGCTAAGCCAACGTGGGAAATTACCAGCTGTCGACATGTTCTCATTGTTTTATTTCAACAACCATAACCTAAAGCCCTTATTTCACATACAGAGAGTAGGTGCCGCTGATATTTAGCACCAGGTAACATTTCCATAGTAAATAAGATGGAATAATGTTCTTACATATTGTATCCAAAAGGGCAAGGGAGTCTTTTTTTATATAAATGTTTATATACATCTAATGCAAAGCCAAACCATGAGAGCCTAAACAGTTCCCCTAGGGTCAAGGGGGTCTTGTGAACAAAAGCTCTTCTGATAGTTAGTAGAAATACATAAGAATACAATACGACAACAACACGCATCTTAGTACCTAGATGCCATAGAATTGTGAATAATGATAACTTTAGATTAATCACCAATATGGCGTCCATCTGAAATTTGGAGCTGTGACGTCATTTGCACAACATTTATAAAGTAAAGAATCCAGTTTACACATTGTATATTTCCGATTCTCAACATACCCTTAGATTATCAAAATTCAGATCTTTTCACATTTCAAACGTTTCCATATTCTGCACTTCACACACAAGAGGTTGGGTGGGTAGGTCCAACAGTGTTACACTGTCTGAAAAACAGGCCTTATTTTCATGTATAAAACAAAAGATTCAGTGTGACAAGGTGATGTTGGGTCCTAAAAGTCTGAAAATCCGTGAAAAGGTGTGACATCATCAATTTTATGGATAGTCCCTTTTAGCATCCACTTTTCATAATTTGATAAATGAATAATAATAGACTACACAATGGTAAATCATTCAAAGCATAATTCTGTGTTTACTGAATGATAAAGAAGGTGAGGTAACAGATTAAACCCTGACTGTAAGAGTCTTACCAACCTAGTACAGTTCATTGATTTGTGGAAGCAGAGGCTTAGCACCTTATCACATAACTATGTGCTGTAGTATCGGGCTTAAAGATGTTTGCCATTGAGATATTATCTATTATTCATGATTTTGAGCTGTGGGGTTATTGGCTTACCTTCTCAGGCAAGCAGTGAATTAACAGGCGTGGATTATTCTTTGGTCAGTCTGTAACTTGCTCAACATAACATAACAGTTAAAATATTTTATGTTAGTTTGAGACTCACTGAAATAGAGTAACATGATAACATTATATTTCAGTGAAATTCAGACCAAACATAAATAAAACAGAATTAGACAGATTGCTTTTGCAACGTTATAAAAACGATGCATGCTTGCCTTGGTAATATCTGTGGATGCAATATTGCTGAAGGCTGAGCAGGGACTATGAATAGGCTATCATTAATTATGTAAGGTTTGCTCAGGGTTGTACCCAGGTCTAAATTCTGACGGTTTTTTTGGAACATTTAAGGGGTATTATTGAAACCCGGGGGTCCGGGTAAATGTGTGGAATAAGCCCATCCAAATTTACATCAACATCAAAGTTTTTGTGAAATATTTTCAAAATTGCCTCCTTGCTTATTACATGCAGACAGATACATTATGCAAAATTAAACAAAGCAATTTGGTCGAAAAATTGTTCCTACCGTTTTTTAAAGGCAGCTCTATAATCATATTGGTCTTTTTCTCATAGGAACCAATGTTAAAGCCTATCAGCCGAACCTACAATGTCCAACCCTATTTTGTCCTGAAATACAATATTTTGATTGTCTGGCAAACCTTCAAATCTGACATTTGGTAAAATTCAAGAACTTGTGATGTTTTATCAGTACTTTGGGATATAGACAAATATGATTCTTGCTTATTTCTGTAATCCCAACTCTAGGAGACAAGGATGCTTGTACAGTTATTTTGTCCAACCCTTGTCCAACCCTGGGATATTCCCAGTGTAGGATGGGATTATTCCTCTTAGATCTGAGGGGGATATTGCTTACAGCTCTCTATATCTTTGTATAACGCCGAGCAAGTGACCCAGAAGTCCGCATCTTCATGCATTGTTTGATACTAATCCCACTGGTTTAAATATTCTAATGTAGAACTGGCACCCCCAGAGTGGAACATTTTTGATATAAGTGCCCCCCTTTCTCTTATTCCTGGATCCGCCCCTGCAATGTATGTGACACCCTTCAATTTACTTACTATGTGTGTGTTTCGCAAATAGGATGTATAATATAGGCGATGTGCTTCAAATAACAATTTCTATATACTACTTGCACCTATATAGGTTGCTGGGGAGAATGCTCCGTGACCCCCTGGGCCAAGAGTAGTGCTCTGAGGGTTGGCCCAAGATGGCGGCGCCCATGGGGTGTCTCCCGATATCGGTATACAATTTGGTCAGTTCAAGAGATATTTTAGCGTAAACAGTGGAGCCTATTGAAGTGAGTATAGACAAAGCTGATTGGAACGAGTGAGGAGATTTCTCTCAAAATGGGTGTGAAATCTGTTGCCTCACTCTATTTAGGTTAGGACGTCTGGAGGATTATTTTGTAGTTAGATAGAAAAGTACTAAATTATACGCGAATTAAGGGGAAGAAATGAAAATAACCAGACATTGATATGGCCTTTTTTGCAGAAATGATAAGTAAAGGTATGAAATACAGCATCAAGCGTCTTTAGAAATGGGGCTGTTTTAAAACATATCTGGACACTGACTGAAAATCCCATCCCCCGGGGCCTACCCTTAACTCACACCTAGCTTTGGGTAGTTGAATCGATACATAATTATTATATTTATAATAGGTTAGTAATCCTTTATGAAATAATTATATAACATACATATAAGATAGATGGAGAATGTAAGAGAAAAAGGTTTTGTTTGATCAAATAATTTTATGTATTGGGATTGGGAGTTGTTTTCTGCGGTAATTTGTTAATTGTATCAATTCAGGGGATCATCTTGGACTAGGGCTGCAGATGTGTTGCTTAAACACA
Source organism: Lepidonotus clava (assembly GCA_936440205.1). Classification (NCBI taxonomy): domain Eukaryota; kingdom Metazoa; phylum Annelida; class Polychaeta; order Phyllodocida; family Polynoidae; genus Lepidonotus; species Lepidonotus clava. The sequence continues at coordinate 33,036,732 of OW387144.1, read as the reverse complement.
TGCAATATAATATGCAAGATTTTAAAAGAGAAGTTATGCCATATATAGCATATGATTATAGCATAACCATTTAATAAATTACATATCATTAGCTCATCTCATCTCATTCTATCATTTATATTATGATATCTATGCATATATAGTATATTTCCTACTTTTCTCTATAAGGACTGTACCTAATTTTCTTCTGGTTGACCATATGTTATGAGTGTATTTAAATAGATGAACAGGACCACAATGGGAGACCAGACTGTTTGTTTGAATTGTATCCTGTATAAATATTTGAAATAAAAATAAAACGAAACGAAAAACCAGTAGCTAATTAAGCCTAATAACAATTTGAAATTATGAATTTGAAAGTTACTTTATGTTAATAAAAGAAATAGAAAAAGCATTGCTAATTCAGTTTAAACTAGAAATTTTCTTTCCAAATGCCGAGGTCCAACGGACTTCAAACTTGTCATGTTGACAATTGGGTGCCATCCCATCTCATAGGATACCTATCCTAATAAATAGGTAAACATGAGCATATATAAGTTCAAATTATGATTAAGACAGTTTACCATGAACATATACTAGATTATTACCTAAATTACATAATGGTTGCCAAAGGAAAGCAATTCCTACTGCCTATACAGCTTTCCTATGAACCAGCGCAATGAGCCCTCCCATTTAAGCGCCTAGCTTGTGCCCAATGATTTGGGCCTGGTCCCATAGGAACCCATACCCCAACCGTTTGGTTCAGGTCTATCCGCTAGCAGGGCGCCACGCTATTGAAAAAGATGTATACAATAGAATACAAACATAAGTGACAATGATTTAGTTCAGTATCCTTGTCCCAGAACAGGTATTCTGGCCCGTACCTCTGTAGCAGTGTGCCACACAATTAAGTCGATACACCAATGTAATAAAACGCACCAGTGCTGTCACCTATCGGCAATTCTCCCTACAACTTGGCCGATCCCTTAACAATTAACCTGTGGTGAATGGATCTGGAACATTGTGTGGCCTTTACTGCGATATTGGTATGGATTATGGATTATAAATATTGTGGTGAATTTAGGAGTATGAATTTTTGTAGTTAAATCATTGAACTACAAACATTTAGTTGCTGGGCAATTAAACCACCGATTATCACGTTGGTCAACGTCGTATTTTTGCAAACTAATCGCCCTGTGGGAACCAGGCTGGGAACTTCGTACGTTGGGTTACCATACACAACTAATCTCCGAGGTTTGGTCGTCACATGGAGAAACTCTAGAAGCCAGTTCTTCATTTGTATGCATGTGGTGCACAATGAAGTTAGAGATATATATGTTTATGATGAATGCCACCTCTTCCAACTTTTATGCTTCAGTTTAAAAAAATCAAAGCTTTATGATGCGAGGAATTAGGAGTCAAATACTGATTCCTGCATTGTTGCTTTCTGAAAACGGACACATTAGTTAACAATTGACAAGAATTGTGCATACATGACAAACCATTCACTTCAGGGGAGTGTGCCTCAGATGTATATCCGAATATGGCGCACAGTTCTGTCAACACTAGACACCTGGTGATCAATATATCAGTAGCATGCAACATATGTTTGTTTCACCAGCCTCTTGACCAGTGTGAGCCTATGCCCTGTTGAGTGTATAAAATCATGGAAATTTGAAGACACGAGTGGTAGAATTAGAATTTAGTTCGTCACATGTCCATGTCCTTTATGTATACCCCTGTCGCTCGTCTGATTTAAGAAATGGGTGTGCTTCTTCATCAAATAATATAAGAAGTTTGTGTGCTGCATTTTGGTGTCCCTTAAATATGGCTATGTGACTAGTTGAATTTCAGAAAGGGCTGTGTTGTGCTGTGCTGTTTAAAGGTCTAGACTAACTCATATACCTCTTACTGTCTTGTATATCTTGTGTAGACAGCTATAATTATTATGATTATGTTGAATCAGCAACAAGGAGTTACCAAGATTTCAAAAACCTTATCCTAAGATGTGTTTTTGTACAGACTCCTCTTCCAGAATGAAAGCTTTCTGTATGTACCAATAACATTTCAATTTCCCTTAAATGATAACCAGTAACTCAAATATCTATGAGAATTCAATTTGAAAATGATTTATTTTATGTTAGTCACAATTCGAATCTGGATTTACATGATCAGTTTTTATATATCAATTTCTTTCAATTGAATAAGCAATAAAGTATTGCAACAAGCACTTTTGATTAGGCCCTGAAACAAGACAACTGTCCATCCTTAACAACGGAATCCGAACTTCATTCCCTGCACGTTGTTCCCATCCACAAGTACTTCAACATAGAGAAGTTCCTGACTGTTTGTGGTCAGGGGACCAAAGACTGATCCCAGTTCTGCCCACTGATGTCCAGTGCTGTCTTCCAACTTGATGTACGTCACTTTTGAGTTAGCACCCCAGAGGAATACCTTGGCAAACACATCCTGGTGAAACACCTTGTAGGCGTTGGAGCTGCCTGTACATTGGCCGTGATTCGAGCCCCACTTGTTGCCGTTTCTAATCTGTATGCTTGAATAAAATGGTACAACATAAGATTGCAACATAAATTGGGTTTTGTAAACAAAGACCCTCCAAGATAAGAGTAATATTGTTTTCTGGTAAACATTGTCCATCAAGGGGCCCCCTACGAGAACCCCTGCAAGCCATTACTTTGCCATCTTTTTCACTGTTTTCATGATGTTATTGGCCGCTTAGAAAAAGATGTTATCAGACAAAATAACAGAGAGGAAGTGTTATATCAGCCAATCAGAAGGCTAGTACTGGTGCTGCCACCTGGCAGATTTGGATGGAGTAACATGGAGTGGAGTGCACCTCAGCCAATCAGATTGCTGCATTCTGTGGATGGCTAACATCCAGTGTAACATAGACCAACCTGCATATATAGTTGATACTGACCTCTTGAAATTAAGCAAAAAGATTTGGCCTTTATCTATCTAAATAAGAAATAAGAAATCTAAACAAAAATTCGGAGAAGATAAGTGTTACATTCAATTATTTATCAACATCTTGGTGTGCTTATTCATTCTTAGATAGAAGGGGAAGTATGCACCAAAATGGTCCCATTCTAGCATGTGTTCCATGGAGGCAAATTTGGTCAGTTATTTGGGAGATTTGCACACGGCCCACTTTTGGATTCCAACAGTTTCTTCTATATAGTCTAATTATACCAATGTAATACACCTTTTCATAAACCTGCTCAGTCCACTACTTTGCCTACCTTTTGGGACAGGAGAAACTGGGTCACTTCACCTCGTACAAGTTAACTGTAGGAAAACCACCAAAATATTTGTTTCATATTAATAACACCAGAGTGGCACCACCTTATTAAAAAAGAGGAATACTGGCAAAGTTAAGTGAAAGCCAATCTTGATTCTAGACCACTATGAGTAAAAGGTAAAATGTACTTATGAGAAGGTAAGGCCTAAAAAGGAAAAGACATGAGCTAATGAAATTTGTTTGGACAGCCCTAGGCCAGTAGGGATAAAGGTGTAAACAAATACTTGGAACTGAGATGCAGAATGCAACCACAGAAGTTGAATCTAAGAGTTGTATTCGAACCTATGTGTGCCATGTTATAACTAGCATACATATGTTTGAGTTATCCTGGAATATGAACTATAGTGATACTGATAATTGGCCTTTCACACATTACTCACCATCTTTCGAATGCAGTAATTATATAAATGGTATTCTCACCATAGACTTAACATCTGAAAAAACTTTTAAAGCACATGAAGTTAATTATGTCATATGAACTTTTCTATCAATATTTAAAAGAAAAATTGTATTAACCAACTTTATGACCTACCTTGTGACCTCAGTCCCAAAACAGATATTCATCCTGGTCACAGCCCCCCGAGCCAGGTAGGCATCCCGGCCTGCAGTCAGTCCAGTCCCAAACATATTGGATGTTTGAACCCAGCAGTCAGCTGGATCTGAAAAAGTCCAGCTGGTATTATTATAAACAGATTAGCAGGGGGGCATCTGAGGGTGGCTGTATGACCCAGAGATTTTTGTCACCGCCCAAGGGCAAAGCCCACGGTAATATCCCCGTCAGAGTATGGCCATCCGAGTATGACCTCAAAGGTCGCAAAAAAATAAAAATAATGATTAAAATCATGACAATGACAAGTGGAACGTACATTCTGTCTCCACATATCATCCCTTATACCCATTGTTCATCAGCCGATCGGGTGACAAAACCTGTGCACTGGGGTTTGTGTTTGCATTTTGGCCAATGTAAATACCAAATGCAAATCTGGAACTCAATACAAAGTGTGATGTTTTTGGGTTTGGATTCACGTTTAGCATGTTTTTTGCATTGAGAAGTAGTTCAATGAGCGTAATCAAAGTTTACCCTGGAAAAATCTATAGTACAAGTCTTGGGTAATTCTGAAACTGAATGATTCTTTACGCAGGTTTAAAAGAAGTTTTGATACTCTTAATTCTAAAGAAAAAAGGGGCTATTGCTCGCTTTCCAACCTCAAGATGATTTTTGTGATTAACCTTCATTTGTCTACTGCACAAATTTTATCCATATCATTTTCTGAATTTTCTAGGCAGATGAGATGGTCTGCCCCCACCCCCTAGATGACTGAACCTTCATCTACCCCTACCAACCCAACTCTAATGTTAATCACATGTCTTACCTGGATTAACAGTTGTGGTTGATGTGGTTGTGCTCGTAACAGTAGTCGTACTGATAGGTGTGGACGGCGTAACAGTTGTACTTAACTGTGTACTGCTGACACCTGTATTAGGTGGATGTGGTGGGGGTGGTCCCTAGAATGGCAAGTTCCATATTCATAGTTATTGCAATGTTCAAAATAAGATTTTATTTTAGATATGATTATTATTTCTGTTTCCGGTACGAACACAATCTTCCGACAGAAAAGGTATATCACATTATGTCTTTCACATACACATAAATAAATAATAAATTGATTTAACGAGTAAGTTCTATACATATCAATATAATACATTAGAACTAGATGAGTCTTTGAAATTTACATGATAAAGACAAAGAATGCGAAATTTGAAAAAAGATCGGTGTTTGAAACTTGCATATTATGTATCTCTCTAAAGTGTGAGCAAAATGACTTTCTTAAATCCAAGTGAATACAACCTAAAATAGTTGTCAATCCAATATTTGAAAACAACATCTATTCTGTGTTACATGACACACAGATGTGTGATTCTCTGAAGATTTAGCGAATAGGACATTGTCCCAAATATAATTCTATTTAGAATATGATTCAGTTACATCTATCTATTTTAGCGCAGTATTTAGCATATAAAGTTTAGAGTAACCAAAATTTAAATTTAGTATTTAGCATATAAAGTTTAAAATAACCTAAATTTAAATTTAACTGTCTCCCCTCTTCAGCTGGTGATGTTCAATTCATTTTTAGCCCTTTAAAAAATGGATCGTCAAAAAATAGTTATTCTGATAAAGTATGAAAAATAGAGATTTAAATGCTATATGTCATGTGGAGAAAGACCTGAGAGCAAAACTACCCAAGGAACACTGTTAAAACAAGTGTTTAGGACCTAAACACTTTCCTAAACACTTTATGATATCCCGTTTTGAAAGACCTATATCTCTAAATATGTTTAGAATTCTCACTGTTTAGAGTTAAGTGTTTAGAAATTTGTGATGTTTAGGTCTTAAGAGTATTCATAATCTAAATGCTTATAATTCATTTGATGTTTAGGCGAATAATTTTCAGGTAAAAGTGATGTTTTCTTCAAAGTTTTTAGACTAAATTAGGCTAATAAAACTAATTTCTTTAGTAATTTTGAGCAATGCATTTTTGAATTGTTACCTGTTATGAACCGTATGACTAAGGGGTATAGTTCAAGCCCTGAGTCAAAACTCTTCAATATCATGCATATACAAACACAGAATTGACTACTGAACCAAAACTAAGTAGGGCTGAGCTACCTCTATTGAGTTCCAGAATCTTGAGACCCATGCCCTGATCTCTATGTCTGTCTCCATACCAAAAAGGTGTCTAGACAAAGTACATTTTCAAAAACACATAGAAGATATATTCCTTGAACACTAAATACATTCTAATAAACATTTCATAAACACCCTATAATGCGTAAAGAATTCGCTGATTTTTATAATAAATATATGTTGACATTTAGAATAAATCTCGAATAACTATAGAATTGGCATACACTGTCACCAGGCAGAGAAAGGTTAACCCTTTAGACCCCAATGATTATGGGTATGAATGCTTTATTTTCCCAGGATTTCCATGGATTTTCCTCAGGAATTCCTTAAAGTCCTTATATTTGAGAACAATCAAAGGCTCACCAACCTATATTAATTAGAGTTATAGAAGTTAGATTTGCAACATTGAATAGAAAATTAAATCAGTTTTTAAATTATATATTTGCCGTTTCTGTATGATGAAAATAATGTACTCATTGCAACATTTTCTTTGGAAAAATATGGAAAAATAATGGAAAAAATTCTGTTTTTCCGGGCAGCTATTGCTGAATCGGGGAGCACACCGTCGAGCGGCCATGGCTGGATTGGGGGCTAAAGGGTTAAACTACGTATCAGGAAAATGAAGGACATGCAATTGGTCAGCCATATTCAGGCCTTAATGTTACATTCCTGTCCTTAAATCATTGCACCTTTTAAAACAAACTTTACTTAGAACACCATTAGTTTATATTTGTAAAAGCAGTTCATATTGAGTTTCCATTATTTTTTCTCCATGCTTTAGGTGTTTAGATTCTAAACGTAGCTAATCCAATAAATGTTTAGAAGTTACAAGTGTTTAGGTTTTAAACACATGTGATTTCATGCGTTAGATTTTAAACATATCTAACTGAATACATTTCTGGAAGTTACCAAAGTATAGGTTTTAAACACATGTAATTTTATGTGTTTAGATTCTAATTTTTCATCCTTTTTACAGTGAAGGTGTGACATAACGGTCACGTGATGCAACCATGCTTTCTTGGCTTGTCTGTTACTTACTAAAATGTCACATAACTGTTATGAAGTTGAGACCTAACCAAAACAGAACATTATCAGCTGGTCACAGCAAGGCTATTGGGAGTCATCAAAAGAACGTTGCTGCAACCTAACAGTGTAACCTAACAAGAATCAATACAGAAAGTTGCTGCAACATTATTAGAACATTATATCCTTGGCAAGGTTATTAAAGGATTTCACTCAGTAGGATTTGGTACACATCCCTTGATAATTTTGACAGCCCCAAACGCTAACACGGCTAACATGTAGCCACAACATTGGTCAGAAAGGACTAACATTTAAGCAGGTTAGCCACTGCTGACCATCCTTTGGAATCATAGCAATGTCAGTGTTCAACAAATTCCAAAATTATGGCATTTATGATTCCAAAATTTGGGCTAGTGGAATATCAGCCTTTACAATATCAGTGTTCTTTTGGTTTTATTCGCTAATTGTCTAACTCAAGTCCTCAAGCTGGTCCACAATATTTCAGCATCCTTCCAACAGATCTATAGGATAAAGTGTTATACAAGTCGATGGGAATATTCATTCCATGAACTAATTCCTTCATGTTCATGAATATTTGTAGATGTTTTCTTGACGGGCCGGATATAAGTTTGTGAGCCCAATTGATTCGATGTTTCTGAATATTCATGGTAGTTCTTTGATCGACACCCTTGGGATATTATGCCTATAAACCCTAATCCCCAATGCAAACAGCCAATAAGGGTCCTTGTGATCTGCAAAATTAATGTGGGAAAAGTGAAGCCCCTTTCGCACTGGGCAGTTTTTCACTGCAATCTTAAAACCTCAAGCATAAAATACTATCATTACCTTATATTTTTCTAATTTTTGTAACAATTTTTATTTAGGCTGAAACCTTTTCAGGCCAGGCCTGGTCTTCCACCAGCTCCAGCACTCGGTCAGGTATTTAGAGATACTACAGTTTCAAGATCACATGCCTGATATCATTTCAAATATACGATCAGTGTTCAGAGTACAAGATACAAAACGATGAAAACACGTGTGTTTACATCGTTTGTATATTATTGCTTGCTTTGTAAACTGCAAAATTATTTTCCCAAAATAAAATTTCTACATAACAGAAGATTACTTTTCATTGTGATCTGAGATATAATTGTAAAGTGCCCAGGGCAAATGGGGCTTGACAGACACATTGATCAGGGAAAATAGGGCCGTTATCGCAGAGAACCCTTGCAAACAGATCCAACAGCTTGGATACGTATGTGTGTATTCTGCCATTTGGGGGCACAGAGTGCTTGCAAAATGATTGCATTCACAGGGGCAAACACAGAATTTCCGGAAGGGGGCAGGGGGTGAGCACATAGACTATGTTCTTAAGCCTAGCACATATTATACAGACCTCAAAGAACAATTTTCCTTGTGCATATCATGATTATGTAAACATACATCAAAATTCAGATCTCGCTTGCAATAATGGTTTTACATTGTGTTGTCCATCTTGTATGTTATGATTATTTGAATCTCAAAACATTTGATGGTAACAGCCTGGATAAGCACACAAATTAAGTTACCATACTTACTGAATATTCCTGGAAATAGTATGAGTCTGTCCCAAGTACAGATGTGATGATCATGCAGTAGTTGTTGTCTGATGACACAGGTGACAGTTGACACTGGTCCCCAAGGCAATGCAGGAGACATTCTGAGAGGGTCACAGCAGACAACCTCTCATGAGATGGTAGTTGGGTGGATGGTGTCCTGATGAAAACATTACCTGAGGTCTGGAACGAAGTGCTATCATGTGGACAAAGTATTAATATGACGAGCACAGGCATAATGAATAAGTCCATATTGAGGGAATAAATGGTATTGTTTTTCTATGTAAAGATCATCGCGATCTGAGATATAAGTGTGATGCCCTGATAGTGGTATAGTGGTCTGGGAGAAAGTTTAATGCAAACCTATCGATAATAAGCAATCTAGTGGCGTGATGTATTGTGTTAGCAGTAAACAGGGGTTAGATCAGAGGGCTAAGCCAACATGAGAACTTACTAGCTGTCGACATGTTTTCATTGTTTTATTTCAACAACTATATTCTAAGGCCCTTATTCCACATACAGAAAGTAGGCACCACTGATATTGAGTGGCAGGTAACGTAAATAATATGGAATAATATTCTTAAAGTTTTCATCCCAGAGGGCGAGGGAGTTTTGTTTTATATAAATATCAATATGCATCCAATGCAAAGCCCCCCTATGAGAGCCCAAACAGTTCCCCTAAGGGTCAAGGAGGTTTTATGATAGACCAGCCAGAATTCTGAATAATAAATGTCAGGTTTGGATACAGGATATTGGAAAGAGATGTCCAGATATATGCTAGGTAGTAAAACGTTGCACATTCATTGGCACAGGGTTGACTTTTTTCCTCTTCATCAGGTATAAGTCCCCACTAAATGAAGACCCTCTGGATCTGCCCCTGCATGTTCTAATGAATGAAAATTCTGTCCCAATCATCTCCCAATATGATGGCAAACATTGCACACCTGAAAAATGACACTTACATTAAATTTTCTAAGTTCCATTAAAAAAATTCACATTTTCTTTTATATTTTGTCTTATTTTGTGATTTCAAACTCTTTTGGATTTATAAAAAAGCATTTAACAAATATCTTATTGCAATTTTTTCAGTTTTGTAATTTTTCAACTGTTCTGTTTGTGACGTCACAGACAGACAGATGCACTATACAAGGTGATCCAGATGCTTACAATAATCAGTCTGTAAGATTTAGAAAAGTCTCCATAAGACAGTAAATACTATAGGTAGTGACATAAAATTTGGCAAGAACACTCTTTGGACAGTACTGGACATGATTATGTGTTGTTTTACAGTCACTGGCTCCTCCCTTTCAGTACATCACACGGAGCTCCAGACAGACAAGACACCCTTGCAATGAAGGCAACAGTGCTGTCACCTATCGGCAATTCTCCTCACCATTTATATCTCATATCCTATAGTGATGATTTACATGTAGTAAATGCACACTGGACTGAAAGGGAGGGGTAACCACATTGGTTGTCAAAGTGACGTCAGCTATGAGGTTACCATCAGCTCAATCGCATGATATGTACCTGGTGATGTTTTCTAGCAAATATCACATTTTTTCGGCTAGAAGCAAAGACATATTATGTTTTTAGCATTCCCTAAAATGTCAGACTTAATTTCTAAAATGTCAGAAATCTTTTTTGGCTACATTAGTTCAAGTGTGATAGACGGATTTCTCTTGACTTCTGGAAATGGTTAGCACCTGCCAGATTAATATACTCTAAAGACTTTAATTTGGCGTTTGTACGTCAAATCCAGGGATGCCAATTTGCAACCAGCCGCAGACAACATTGGAATTTATTCCGCACCAAAGTAAAGGTAAAAAAAAACTATTATTTTTTGTTCATATTCCAAACTGTTCTATCTGCTACCAAAAAACATGAACATGTATTGGTTATGAAAACAACATACATATTGTGAAACATATGGGTCAGATTCTTCAACAAAGGTTCATATCCGAAAAGTTTCGTACATCTCTTTTTTTAACAGAATTGTCTCATTGTGGCCTTTAAAACATACACATTCAGGAAATTGTGTGGTTGGGGAAGATCAAGGGGAGGGGTCTCTATAGGTTCTGTCAATCCCCCCCCCCCCCCCCCCCCCCCCAACCATCTTGCTTTCCTTTCAGTGGAGTCCCGTCGACTGGAGCAGCAAACTGGGAACTTTGGGCCTTTCCAATAGAATGACACAACAAAGGTCATATAAGTCTGAAGGATACATTTCATAAACATTCTCCACAACTTTTTACTTAAAATTATAGGTTTTGTAAATGATAGGATATCTTGAGGAACTTTTAGTTAATCATTTGGATTAATAGAAATGAAAAATTCAGATTTACATTTCCAGCTATTAGTTTTACCCTTCCTTATCAGAGTGTGTTACCATTCTATCGTGACCAGGTCATGCCCCTTTCTTGTCTAATTCCTGGCTTCCCCTTTTCCGGAGGTTTAGAGATATCGCATGCCAACTTCACGTATTTACCAATGCTAAGGTCCTGAAGCAGAGTTGCCAACCATTCTGTAAGGATCACGGAAACCTTAATATTTTCATCAGGGAAAAGAGATAGGTCTGCAACCCGTATTTTGGGTTAGAAGATCTTTAAAATATACTTGTAAGATTTGAAATCCTCCGTAATTTCAGTGGAAAACTCCTAAAACCTCAATAATCTGCTTAAAACCTGTCTATTTTTATATACAATTTTCCAGGAGGAGAATACCCCCAGAGCCCCCTAATATTAGCATTTTGAATAAAAAGTCAGCAATGAAAACTAGCACAGTTTTTGCTAATATGTAGACCATTCAAGATAATAAATGTAATTAAAAAACAAAAATATCTCTTCAATAATAAGCGAAAACGTTGACCAACACCCTGGTTTTATCTAGTATAACTCAGTCTCAATTAAACCTGACGGCACTGTAGCTCTCCACCAGAGTCTGCCTGCCTGTAGACTGAGTAAAGCAAAAACTCAGCACCAGGGTTTAGTAGAAAGACAAATCGTGTCTACCGATGGTAGGTACGATTTTCACCTCTCCCAAGGTACACTGGGGCGAACGGCTGACCACTGGTCAACTGATATCCTTTTGACCTATGATAATTACCAAAACTACAAGGTTGTGTCAAGCATGTAGTCCCATTTCTTAGATTAGTTGGTAGGGATGTTTTGGGCAGTATTTTCTGATTGGTAGTTGTTAAGGGGAGTAATGCCGCGTCCCCACTTGGGCGACCAAGGACGGCAACTTACGTTGGTCGCCGGACGATTAAGAAACAAGTAAGTCGTCGGGCGACTAACTAAGTTGCTGGTGGGAAAAAAAGTTAATCGCCACGTTGGGACGCTCTTGTAGTTAGTTGCTGGACGACGAGACGAGATTTTAGTTAGTTGCCCGGCGATTAACTTTTCACTGGCGGGCATAGAACAATATTAAACATGTCAAATATTTTGCCCAAAACCCCCGGAGATTAGTGGTTTAGTCGCCAGACATGACGGCGCCAGTGTGCAGTTAATCGTCGGGCTTCTAACTGGTTTGGTCGGCCGCCGACCAAGGAAATCTAGTCGCTGAAGTGGGGACCAGGCTTAATGAAGAGTTGGGAAGTGTCCTCTAGTCACCCGGTGATTAGCTACAAGAGCTTCCCAATGTGGGGATTGATTTTTTAGTAGCCCAGTGACTAGTTAGTGGCCCGGTGACCAATATTTCTTCCTTGGTCGCCAAGGAAATGCACTAATTGCTGCCATTAGTCGCCCAAGTGGGGACGCAGCTTTAGATCAAAGGTTTAAAGCCGCGTCCCCACTTGAGCGACTAACTACGGCAACTAACATTAATCCCCCGGCGACTAGAGAATTAGTACGTCGTCGGGTGACCAACTAGACGCTGGTGAAAAATAAAAGTTGGTCGCCACGTTGGGACGCTCTTGTAGTTAATCGGCAGGTGACTAGAGGTCACTTTAGTACGTCGCCCGGCGACTAAATAGTATCCACTAGTCGCCCTTGGCTATAGGGAAATATTAAACATGTCAAATATTTCACCCCAAAACCACGGCGACTAGCGTTTTGGTCGCCAGACATCATGGCACCAGTGTGGACTTGATCGCCGGGCTACTAACCACCTTAGTCGCCGGCGGTAAAAAAAAGTTAATCAGCCAAGTGGGGACCAGGCATTAGCCATGTCCCCACGTGGCGACTAAACCTTGGCGATTAGTTGTGTGTGGAGGCCAAAAGTACTAAGTCCATGCTTTCCCAGGCGTCCACTGCTCTACTAATTGCCAGGGTTAGGATGGGTCTAGTACCTTGGGCCACCATAGACAACTAATCGCCGATGTTTAGTTGCCATGTAGGGGCGAGGGATAAGGGCCATAGGGGTAAGTTCCTAGATCAAGATTAAAACAAAAATAGGTATTGGCTATCAAAGCCTACATCTAAACTACAGTTGCATAAGTGTGTAATATTGTTACTGCATAAAAATATATAAATCATATACTTGAATTCTAAACAATTATCATTGTATTTTATTGTATCATACTAAAGTGTATTATTCTATGATTGTTCCCATTTTCATAACTATCATATTATCTATTAAATTTGAACGATAAGGGATTTCAGTGTAAATATAATTATGTCCTATCCGTTTTTAGGTATGACAGATCTAGATGTGGATGAACGTACGTGTCAGAGGTTCCATGTTCAAACCTTATACGTGTGACTGCCAAATCTTTTCTTCGGGTATCCCATGTTTCATTTTTTAGGGACTTGTTCTTGTATTATTTTTAAAAGTTCACTGCAAGTAATTATATTATATAATTCAGGATCAATGTTGAACTCTCCGATTATCTTACGTATTTGCAAGAAAAGCCACGTATGTTTGAGATAATTATGCGACACAAACAGCCTGTCTATCATCTAATACTGAAGAAGATACTTTAGGTCGGGTCTAATTTGGTGAGTTATATCAAAACAACAAACACTGAACAATTCCATGTTTTCATTACCAATGAACATGTCTTTTGGGCCTTCTCAGTGGGAACGCCTAAATGCACTTTTATACTACAGCTAGGGCATGAGCTGTGATATGACGATGTCGCAGAGAACAAATATGACCAGTCACGGCATATGGTAACCTAGTAGGATAAAAAGTTATTTTGCCCTTAGTCCATTATTAAGTGAGTTACTGATGAAAACAAGTTGATAATGCATATTTTCCGAAGAAATCTGACCCAGGCAGAATTTTCGAGAGATTAAGATTATGAGAAAAACTACATTCCATCTATCAATGGAAGTTGCATTTTGGGTAATTTTGTAAGAAATGTAATTTTCAAAAAGGATGTTACAATAAGGTACGTTGTCGTGTCACCATGTCAACAGTTAAAGGAATGTTCAGATTGCATATGATTTGTCAATTTTGATAACAAAAGTTTTCCCCTTTCCAGTAGTAATAACTGTTATTTGAATGAAGATCTGTGTGACAAGTTATTGTATTTGAAATAATTATGATTATTACAAATATTTTAATGTTTAGCTACATATTGCTTCATTCAAGGAGCTGTAATATGGAAAGGGTGCACAAATTGCAAAACAGGGATGTGCCTGCATGGGATTAGGGGATTAGGGGATTCAAACTCCCATATCTCAGTCAATAATAGGAATATTTGAAAATGGTTTGCATTGCCTGAAATTTATAAATTCCCCTTTAGGACACCAATTCCCATAATTGGTCACAAATTTGTTAGCCATGTATGCAATACTTTAAATGCCAAATTCATATGTAATGATTGTTTTAGTCATGTAAGAGGATTTCCTGAAGTACCATCACATCGTGAGGATTTTCATAGCTCAAAGTCGTCCACTGTAATAGCCTGCCTGCCGCCCCGCACGTCCCACCCACACCGACCTGCGGTAGAAACAGACCCCAGTGCTGCTGCTCCTCACGTACAATCTCCACTGTCCCGGCTGAGGTCGCTGTGCAGTCTCCCTAAGCGTCACTCTGCAGCGTCGCCTCTCTGTATAGAGATTACTGGTTTCAAGTCAAGGAATGAGTTGGTCGGAGAATGGCCCAGCGGGCCAAAGCCTAGACTGGTTACTGCCAACACTCACCACCAGGAGTTATAGTAGTGGTATTTATTGACAATCTGAAAGTTATGGTTGACTTATTTGTTATTTACACTAACAGTACAATATTATTAATAATGACAAAAACTGAGAACTTGGAGGGATACGACTATAACAAATCTACTTGCTACATAGGTTCAACATCTGTATTGACAGAGCTTATCTCTAAAATCATTTCACTTACGAACAAGTGTAAGTCTAGCTTAAGTACACCAAATTGCAAAAGCTATATATATAGCTCTTTCATATAGGTAACCGGTATGACTAGGCTGAGATGCACCAACGTGCATATGAAGCGATCATCGGATGGGCTTCTTTAAGTTAGTAGTAGTGTAGCACCAGTTTTAGTTTACATTATAATGGGGGTTGACCACTGAATTCAACACGACAACATGCCCATTTCTTAAATTTGACATGCGACATGAGGCCTTAACGACATGACAGACATGAATGATACCCTAGAGACATAGGACATGGCCATTTCTTAAATTCGACATGCGACATTGAGAAAAATAAGTGACAAAGACATGCAACATTGCTGTTTTTTAAATTTGACATGTGACATTGGTACTCCCCATCCAGACCCCCATTATTTATCGATAGTGCACTGGGACAAATGGCCATGGCTGCCCGCTGGTTCTAAGGCGACGGTCAATGGATATGTGATATATAGTACCCCATACCTATAAAGGTTATGAAGAACTACAAGACTGTTAAATCAGCACTCCCAAGTTGATAAGGCTTTGGATTGATGTGTGAAAGATCCTGAGTTCAAGCCTCAGGTGTGACAAAGCCAACTTTTCTTCAGTGAAACAGGGTTCCGGGGAAGAATATATAGGTTTCCAGTAGCAGGCTCATAACTAGGGGGGTGGCAGGGGTGGCGCTTCCCCCCCCCCCCCCCCCCCCCACAGAGGGATTTTGTGGAAAAGGTTCCATCTCATCTTTAAGAATTCACTATAAACCCCCTAAAATAATGTGAGAAAATATTAAAAAGTTCGACGTTGGGAACCTCGCCACCCCTTTTTTTAGGTTTAAATTATTGAAATTATAAGCAAAAGTCCCACTTTGGGAATCTCGCCACCTCCCCCCCCCCCCCCCCCCCCCCCCAATAGCAGACCCTGGGTACGGGCTGAGTAGCCCCTGCTAATTGTATAAGGCGACGATAGGAGGGACCCAGTGGTTCTTTGGGTTCAATTCCCAGTTGGTGTAGGGTTCACTAAAGCCCCAGACCCACTAGGCAATTCTGACAAAGTTGGTCAATTGATTGGTGCTAAAGTCGGCCGATTCTACCAGAATAATTGGCTGACTTTAGCAGCGCTTCATATCAAATGTACACATTTCATTATGACGTTCTGACTGGTGATCTGAATCTGTCTGTGATGATTTTACTGGCGATTCTAGATCTGCCAGTCACCCGTCACTGGGTGCCGGGAAAATCGCCTAGTGGGCATGAGCCTTAAGGGATAAGGTACAGCAAAAATCATTTCCTGGTTTTGATCCCCTGCTGTTTGTTTTTCAGTGTTGTTTCTAATCTATGTTGGCCTGGTAGGTGACCAAACCATAAACAGCAAGGCCACTGACATTTTGTCTACATGATTCTGCCCATCAGGCCCGTGTCTTCATGAATGTACCTACTATATTAAAATTATACTGGGCTTGCTCTATAGGGACGCTTTACGGACTACCTAAAACCAGGGCACAGATACCTCCGCCTGGAGAACGCAGAACTGGGTCACTCTCCAGGCACAATACAGCCAGTCAGTCCACAGTCTGGGCCATGC
This sequence comes from Lepidonotus clava, assembly GCA_936440205.1. Classification (NCBI taxonomy): domain Eukaryota; kingdom Metazoa; phylum Annelida; class Polychaeta; order Phyllodocida; family Polynoidae; genus Lepidonotus; species Lepidonotus clava. The sequence continues at coordinate 33,020,245 of OW387144.1, read as the reverse complement.
TTGGAGAGCAAGGATGTTGTTGTTGATATTCACTGTAGCCATCCCGGACAGACGGAGGGTCTGACACTTCTGACACCAGCCTTCGTCATCACCGCTACACCAGGCTCTCTTGCTCCCCACCTGCCTGCTGCCTCCTCCAGGGTGGAGCAGGGGTCGGGCGTCTCCCCGGCGTCTACTCACCGTCTACCGGGCGTCTGTTCACCCCCAGCCGCCCCTCCCACCTCCCGACACACCACTCAACGGCCCCACGTAGCCCAGTCTGTAGCCTACTGGGTTGGAGTGCATTCTGCGCCGAGACTCCCTCCACTCCAGGGAAATAGGCCGTGAGAGTAGCAGTCAGGGTCGATGTTGGCGCAGTAGCAGAGTGGGTGTGAGCGCTCAGTGAGTGCTCCAGGGAGTCGTCGGGAATTCTCCTCCTCCAGGGCCTGCAGACTCAGATACTGTCAGCAGCCCGACCTGACGGACACAGTGCAGGTATCGCCAACACTGAGGGTTACATATTCATTTAATGCCAAGCTTGACGGATAGGGCAGCGGCTGCAGGTATTGCAAAGACTAAGGACGGCTGCAGCGGGTATTCTGGGACAGGGGAACTGGAGCTGGTTCTATTTCAACATCTGGAGTGATATCAGTACATGCAGCAATCACAACGGGACCCCAGGCTGTGACCGTGTTTGTGTCAATGAGCATACGACCCCAGCATTGCACAGCCAACAACAGCGATAATTCAACATACAAAGTTCCCATTAATTGTTGCAGAAAAATACCTTCGCCAAATACATCCAATCAGGACTGCTCGGAGTATTAACCACAAACCGGAAGTGTACAGCCCCCAGATACAGGATGTCCGGTCCTAGCGCCCTCTGGCGGCTGCCCGTCGCCACTTCCGGTCGACGGCTCTTCCGGTCGGCGCCCGTGTCGGGTCGGAGGGGGTTAACGGCGGGGGTCTCCATGGTGAGGCCCGCCCCTGGAGCTGTCCGCGGGTGGAGGGGGCTACAGGCCTGGGGAGTCAGGCACCTGGCCACCACAGGAGGGTGAGTATACCCACTATGCGAGTTCCGCCATCTTGACCTTTCATATGCCAAGGATATCATTTTTTACAATTAATTATTCCTAACATCATAATAATTCTATTTGAGCACTTTATATTAAGAACTACTCCGATACAGATCAAATTGATAGATATATTTTTGTGTGGATTCACAACTACTAGTCTAGTTCTGGGGGAAAACATTGGAGTTCCGGTTCTTCTGATTGGCGAAATCGGGACCCTCATGAGTCTTATTCCATGAGGTGGTTACGGCTTTTTGGACCCAAAATTAATAGATTTAGTGTCATTTGTAGTCCCTGAATCACTTCCGTGTGTCCATGGATATATAGCTATACCTTACAGAGTTCCTGGCTGAAAATTCTAAATTTAGAAAACTAGACGATTAGGTAGGGCAACATGGGTTTATGGCTTTCAACATTATGTTGGTATCAGCATGTAATATGGGGCTTGTAAACTGTACCTCTTTACATTAATCCCTCCAAATGAGAGACCACCTGTATATTGTAAACACTTCAATACAATAATTGCACATAACCGTGCGTGAAATGATTTTTTAAACCCAATATATATAAATGAATAGAAATACCCGACACAATATGGCTACATGAATAAACGATTATGTTATTACGCTGCTCTCTGTGCTTAACTGTTTGAATCAGGATATTGTCAATTTTGTCATTCCTCTGCAAGCAATCGGGGCATTTAAATCATGTAGGTATAGGACTGACCACACTGATAATCCTAAGCTTTCAAAAGTTAGTCAGTAGTGGCTAACGTATGTTAGTCAATTATAAGTTAGTCCTTGTTGACTAACTGTATTTATAACATGTTAGTCATGAAGACTACATGGTTGGTCAAAATGACTAAGTGGTCACATGACCAAATAGGTGATCACATGACCACCAGGAAAAAGGCATACAAAAGGAAACAAACTCCAAAATCTTGGTAAGTTTATCCAGTCTCATCCTTAGTCCAGACTGTGCATCTAACTTTCAAACACATTTTATTTGAAAGAATAGATATCAAGGATGATTTCTATACTCTTTTAGAACAATTATATGGTCTATTTAGTTGTAAATTTGTAAACTTGAGTGAAGTGAAAGAAGGTGTATCTCAGGGTTAGTCAAAATGGCAGACCTTAGTCAAAATAACTAGAGCATTAGTCATTTTAACCAACTGGTAACTTTGCATGTCAGTTGAAGTGTAAGTGTATAGGAGGTGTATCTCAGGGTTAGTCAAAATGGCAAACCTTAGTCAAAATGACTAGAGCCTTAGTCATTTTAACCAACGGGTAACTTTGCATGCCAATTGAAGTGAATATATATATATATCAAAGATGATTTTCATACCCTGATCACCAGGAGCAGGTCCTGATGGCTGGGAGGATGTCCTGAAATGGCTGGGAGGAGGCCCTGATGGCTAGGAGGACCCTGACAGATGGTAGGAGGTCCTGACAGCTGAGCAGACCCTGACAGCTTTGAGGGGACACTGACAGACGGGTGGAGGCCCTGACAGATGAGGGAGACCCTGACAGCTTTGAGGAGACCCGGGCAGCTTTGATGGGACACTGACAGACGGGAGGAGGCCCTGACAGCTGAGCAGACCCTGACAGCTTTGAGGGGACACTGACAGACGGGAGGAGGCCCTGACAGATGAGGGAGACCCTGACAGCTTTGAGGAGACCCTGACAGACGGGAGGAGGCCCTGACAGCTGAGGGAGACCCTGACAGCTTTGACTGACAGACGGGAGGAGGCCCTGACAGATGAGGGAGACCCTGACAGCTTTGAGGGGACACTGACAGACGGGAAGAGGCCCTGACAGCTGAGCAGACCCTGACAGCTTTGAGGGGGCACTGACAGACAGGAGGTGGCTCTGACAGCCGGGAGGAGACCCTGACAATGGGGAGTCAACCCTGATGGTAGGGGAGAAATCCTGATGGCGGGGAGGAGACCCTGAGTGCTTAGAAGAGACCCTGATGCCAGGAGAGAGCAAGGAGACAACCCTTATGGCAAGGTGAGGACCCTGATGCAAGGGAGGATACCAAGATGGTTGAGAGGAGACCCTGATGGCCAGGATGAGATCCTTAATGGATACGAGTTAACCCTGGCAGCCTAGAAGAGACCCTAACAGCCTTGAGGAGACCCTGATGGCCAGGAGAGCTCCATGATGGCTGGCAGCAGACCCTGACAGTTTGGAGTGGACCCTGATCTCTTCCCAGTGGCTTGTAAAGTGTACAACTGGTCCTACAACCTTTAAAATGTTAGTCACTATTGGTTAACATGATTAGTCAATTTGACCAATCCATGCCAGGAAATAAAAAATAAATTAGTCATGTTGGCTAGGAGGTTAGTCAAATGTGCTAAACCTTTAGTCTATACAACTAACTTATGGTAGTAAATATGACTAACTCCTTAGCCAAAGAACCTGAGGCATTCAGTACCATTCCTAGAAATAGAATTGACTAACTTAGGTTAGTCTGTGGGGACTAACAGTGACTAAGGGGGGGTAGTTATATTTGCCTCAGCCATAATGTCTAAGAAAGTTAGCCACATATGACTAACTTTTTCAAGGCTGGGATTATCAGTGCAATGATATGGCTGAAATAATTAGGAATGCTATAAATTGTGCTGTGTATACACTATGACATATCCATTGGAGAACCATTGCTTTATGATCGTTTCATGTTGTCATGCACTTAATATGTGACATTTGGCAAATGTAATATTATCTATATTAAGATGGTTATCCATAAATGATCACCTGTTCATGTTGAGAGCTTTGAAACTCTATTGGGCAGGGAAAGATTCCCAAACCGGCTCTGATCACTTAATGTTTTCTGGCACACGCCGCCTCTTCCTCGTCTGAGTGGTCCAATTACAGTCCAGGTGACTTTTGGTTAAGGCCAAAATTAAGAATAGTTGTGTTCAGGTTTCCCGATCGGCCTTCAGGGGGTAAGTTTTCAGGTTTTTGTCAGATTTCAGATATTTTTTCACTTTATCACCTATGTTAGAAATTTTCAAAACACCAAGCTTGTTTTCTATATGATTTCAAATGTTCTTTCCTTTGTCACAGATTTTTTTTCATTAGCCCTGACTTACATCCCTGGGCCTTATCATTTTGTCTGACCCTTTCCCCCCCAAAAAAAAGACTGGGGAAATTAAGTGAGAAAATCAATATTGGGTTGGCTATACATTATCAATTGCAAAATGTTTACTAGAGAAGGTAAATTCGTTAAATTCGTAAGAGAAAGTGTATCAAAGAAGTTATTAATTTGAGTCAATCTCAGTCCCAAACAACAGTCAAAACAATTGTTGGAAATAATACCGAACAATAAAAAAGTCCTGACCTTCCTATCCTATATATTTGAGGCATGAAACCTGAACACAACTATTTTCTTTCGTTGGCCTAACTGATGTCTGAGGTCGGAGTGTTTCGTTCTTTGTAGTTTTCTTTTATGCTGCCTCGTCTAGTCGTCACTTTCCGTGACATTCAACTGGAAATGGGTAAACACATAAAAGATTAAATTTCTTTTTGTCACATCGTTTTTGTATTCTTTATTTTGCTGGACAGGCTTTGCTGACTTTTCCAGCAGGAAGTAATGAATGCAAGTACCATGAGAAAATTAGGCTATACCATGCTAGACTGTTATTAGAGAAGCTATAGGTGTGCTGTTACATGAGAATAATGAAAAATAGGCGATTTGGACCACTGTAAATTTGAAAATTTCTACAATTTCTCTAGAAATATTACAGAAACCCATGCATGTTTCGTGTCATTTGAATTACAAAGCATTGGAATAACTATATTATAGCAGGCCAACTGGTGTTACAACCTGGCAAAGTAACCAACATCAAGGCATAATTTATTCTGCCGCATATCAGATTGCCAACATCTCACGTTAAGGAATATATGAATTACTTAATGGTATTTTTTAAAAGCGTAAATGACATTCTTCAGTAAAACATCGAGTATTTTCAGAAGGGAATGTGTACTTTAAGTAAGGAATTGTCCATAATTATTACTTTTCCATCCAATTTCCCACCTGATTCTTATAAGGTTAAGGAGAATGGCAGTTGTGTACCGGTCTACCGACCTGCCCTAATTCTCTGCCTTGGCTCCAACATTTTTAGAGACTAGTTGGTGGAAATATTAATATTCGAATTTTGTGCATATATAATTGGAAAGAGGACACGGTGCCATTGGAAGGCAATTAAATAAACTATTCAAAATGAAAACAAGTTTTTACTTATCCACCTATACTTTATTGGCCTGATGTTACCAGAATTAAGGCAATTACGTCTTTTTACTTGGCTAAGGTCGCCATATTCCTTGAAAGGCGGCGTTAAGCCAGTCGTTTGTAAACGTACGCGTCACACCTCATCTCTGTCATAAAGGCTTGGTAACTTAAAGGCTGACTGACCCATATTTGGGTCCTGAATTGCGGCCATGTTGTGAACAGAAGTTTGTTGTCACTCTGAGGTCAAGTTATGTGTATGTGTGACCTGTATCTGGCTGCATGTCGTGATACGATACATGAGGGTCTCGAATCAGCCAATCAGATAAACAGGAACTACAATGTTTTTGACCGGAACAATCCTGTGAAGCCATCCTATTCCAAATCTTATATATATTAAATCTCGTTTAGTCTAATTTACTTTATTTAATCTTATGTAGTCACTAGTGGGATAGGGCTTAAAATGACACTTCCAGCTCAATCAAACATATTTGAAGAAAATGTGAAGAAAAAGATGGTGAAACCCAGGGGCGGATCCAGGATTTTGAAAAAAAAAGGGGGGGGGGGGCGTGCTATTGGAAAGTTTTCACCTGGACCCCCTGAGCTCAGGAATTTTATATTAAAAAAATCTAAATTTTGCCCCCCCAAAAAAGGGGGGGGGGGAAGCCTGGCACGCCCCCCCCCCCCCCCCAATTTCGGGCCTGAAACCTACATTGTCAGCACAGGTTTGTTGGTCGTTTCATTACTGTTTGTTTTACGCCCTTTTTAACTATCAGTGTCACCTGAAAGGCTGCAATGGTGATTGAATCTATGACGGCGTAGACATCCTGGCCCTGCACTTTTAGCAAGACAAGAATTATTTTACTTCCCACACTGCACAGACACAGTATGAAAAGGACCAGCCTTTAATAGCAATTCCATGGTTATGTCCTAGCGTCTAAGACTGCTTTGCCACCCATCCCCCACACTCATAATATTTTCAATGATGTGAATTATTGCTATTCAGCATTCAAAAACATTAAGAACACAATTTATGCCACTTTTATCTTAAAAGATCTTATTAAGTGGTTAACCATTGTTATTACTAAGAAAGCATACATTCTATAGACGTATCGTATAGCCTAGTTGCATGGTTGTGACGAGCACAAGATAACCCCGTTGCATTCTGAAAAATAATACATTGGAACAGATGTTATATATATATATATATATGTTATATATATATATATATATATATATATATATGGATCTGCCTGCGTTTACTGCATTATCATAACACATGTGTCGTTTATATAGGTACAGACCCGCCCAACCAACTACCCATTTATCAATAGCATTATTATAGATTTACTTATATATTTCTGCCAAGCGATCACGTCTGACATCTTGGCATATGTGTCAATATTCATGTTATAGTGAAACAATTCCCAGTACGATATATGGTAGGGCGAGGTGGTTCTAGTATCTTTGATTCTAATAAAGCTTGACCCTGATTCCAAGAATCAGGTCATATGTTCATATCCTTCCGTCCTAAAAACACGAATATTGAGTCCTTAAAGTGAACACGTTTTGGTTGTAGTTCTCAGCGTCCCAGTGTCCCACTTTTCGCGGCGGTCATGCGTGACGTCACGTAGGACCACGTGTCTCTGTTAGTAAACATTAACCTTCACTCTCCAAGCACAAATGGCCATTAGAGGGAGAATGGTTCACTGCACGTAGGCAAAAGGCTCAGCTGTTGTAGTCACGTAGCTTCATATATAGATCTTCTTATAGTAGGGAATGAAAGCTTTAACACTGTATAGGTCAGTATATCAATGATAATCTTTATGATAGTCAGCTGAGAAGGTGTGAATATAATGGGCGATTTGATGATGGATTTTTGCACAATATAGTGTTAGTTTTGTCAAGGGTATTGTTTGCTGTTACATGAGTCGTTATGCAGCGGGTCACTGAGCTTTTTTTCTGTCTGTCTACGCTTACTGGCAGAAGTTATATAGCACTTACCAGTAGGTAAAGTGCACACAGCTGTTGGGTCCCACCCCACGGGAGGCAGTACTTACAAAAAGACGTACCAGTTGATGCACCGTGTTTTCACCTGTCCTTGAACCAAGAAGATTTACTGTACACTCAAACCAAGTGGCATTGATTTAGTCTACACACTTCTTGTTTATTACAATTAAAATAAGGCTTTCTGCAACACCAATTTAATCTCAATCCTAATGCAATCTCAAGCTAGTGGTATATACATTTGTTTCTCACATCTTAGATTTCAAGAAAACATGATCTTTTTTAGTCATTATTCTTTACTACAATATTTAGTTAATATCAGGAACATAAGATCACAAGTTTGAAACATCCCCATAATTACCAAACGAATTGATGGACGGAATTTTCAAATTGATAAGACCTTATAAATATTCGTGAACGGGACCTTGCAGCCCGGTTTTGTGGTGTGTAATAGCATATTAGTATACATCGTTAAGTTTTACACTAGCAAAATCATAAGTACATTTCTCACGTCTTAAATTGTAAGACAGGATTATTTCTACAGTAATTGATTTATCTACATCTAATATATAGCTAAGAACAGAACCATGAGATCCTTAACCCTTTCACTGCCAGAGGCCTCATATGGGGCCCTATAGTAAAATCCAATAGGAACACCATTGAAAGAATGCAAATTATGCTTTCAGAATCTGCAAGAATTTTTCAGATATTCCAATTAGAACTAGAGATACAGGTATTTGAACATCGGACTATCAAGTCACCCAAAAATGTTAGAATTGCGATTCAAGAAGCCATCAACAATGTATTTCCATTTGAATTGGCATGCTAATTAAAAAATTATGAAAAATGGGTGAATTTATGTAAATGACATGATTTTCAATTTGCTCTAACTTTTCTTTCATTTATGATAATCACAAACTGTCTTTTGCACAAAGAGCCTCTTTTTGATGTGTCTCATAAACGTTCGTTTATGTGTTATGACACTGAAATTCATAATATTGCAAATCTAACAAAACCATTTAGAAAAAAATAATGTTTTTCATTTCAAACAGGGGCATCATGGGGGCTACATGTGGTATTATTTTGGAACTATCTAATATAGTAGATATGTATTCCTGTCCTGAATGAGTTTCGGTGGCGTAGGGAAAGGGTTTGGTCAGTTCCCCTTCTATCCCAACCTGCTCAGCCCCTGCAGACAGAAATAAGGGTCTAACCTGCCAACATGAGCTCATATAATATTATCAGGGTATGTTGCCACCCCCAACAGCTGTATTTGTACACTGCTGTAACTATTATTGGTTATTGATCTGATGAACTTACCCTGACCCAAAGCCTGACACCCACTGTATAGTGTCCTCCGACCTCTGGACAGAGACCTTGTTTATATTATATGATAGATTGAGACGGAAAGCTTTTAAATTTCTTTAGTACTGTGTGATCATCCCCCTAGTGAATGCTTATACTATCAATAGATCGGAAAAAATATGGGTCCAGTCTTCCTCTCAAGCCAGATGTGGCTTACAAGCTACATCGAAGTATAAAAATTGAAGGAGGTAGCAACTTCTCTTAAATCTAAACATATTGCAATCAAATAAATAAAAAAGAGTGAAATAATGTCAACACTGCCCAGGGTCTAGTACATTATCAATGTAATGCAGTGGTCCATTGCTGTTTATCGATTAGTTTAGGGCGTGGCATGGGAATTCAGGGGTATGTGTAGACTGTGTGGTCTTTCCCATAGGTTGGAATTATGAATAGGTCATTTCTAGCAATGTTCAATAAGGATTCATCAATTATGTTGAAAGGGGACATGACCAAACCATCTCATTGTGTGTGTGTGTGTGTGTGTGTGTGTGTGTGTGTGTGTGTGTGTGTGTGTGTGTGTGTGTGTGTAGACCTATATAACACGTTCTTATCTCACTCAGTCGACAATGCATCAGTGATAACACAAAATATTGATTTATACAATACATTATTCTATTTTACCGTTTGGTGTGGAGGGCAACGTATGTGGTTCTGCTTCCAAATGGACCTTCACTCAGGTTCGGATCAAGAGCATCAACATTGGTTTTTCTCATCCTGGGATGGGTGCAGTTGATCCCTTGCCCACTCCCCCAATATTATACAAATTGATCTTAAACGAGTGGGTAAAAACATCTGCAACATTATGAGCGGCCTTTGCACTTACAGTATATCATGAGAGAATGTGCAATATCAATATTACTACTTACAGACATTCCAATTTTCCAAGATCGTATTACTTAACCCTTTCAGGACGCTAGTATCTCTCAGGCATCACCACCTATTGACACCTGTATCTCTCAGGCATCACTAGGCCTAGACACCAGATGCCTGAGAGATACATTTCAGGATTCCTTAAAATTGCAAAAATATGGGGATAAAAAAGATAGAGACACGATTTATTTTGTGAAATCATAGATAATCAGTCTAGATATGCCATATCTAGCATATAAATGATAAAAAATATCAATTTTATTTTTTGGATAGCAATATATATTTTGATAGAACAAATTGGCATCACAGTGGCATCTTTTGGGGATATTCCTTTAGTTTTTGATTCACCATAACAATGCATTGAAAAACTGCATTGTGGATATAACAACAAAATTAAGAGATTTCGAAGTATTACTATGACTGTGTTTGGTAAAGTCAAAATTCTAATACTGTATGACGTAAAAGACCCTTTGTTTGAACGATTTCCATTAGATAATCATTCTTTCGTATAGCAATGCAGTGAGAAACTATTTTCTAAGGATTTATTTTTGTAATGAACATCAAGGTTTCCCTTTGTCTTCAGTATTATCATGCATACATGGTATTGCAGGTGAAAGTAATAAGAAATTCATGCAAAGGTCTATTCGATATTCTTTATACAAACTATGTAATGGATATCAATCCAAATCCACTGAAAGTGACACTTGCATCCCTGCAGTGTTTACGGCGAAACCAAGTGTATAGCGTTAGTTCAGGTAGGAATGTGAATGTAAGAGGGGAGAACCCTGACCCACTTCTGCAGCAGCTGTGCTGGGTCTATTTTATACCCACATGAGTCCGTTTTTACTGGAGGAGGTGAGGGAGAAGAGGTGGGGGGAGGGGGCTGAGCCTGAGCTACCCCTTACCTCTGCCATCTTAGCTCCTGCACGTGGGCACCGGTAAAAAAAGACCTCCTGTTTACTTAGTTCAAAATCATCAAGGTTTACCGTTGGTTAACCAGAGGCCATTGGGTGTAATTGGACATATTTCAGAAGTATTGGAAGAGGCACTTTATTCATGAATAGTTAAGATATTAATTCAATTTGTATTTCAATTTCAATTTCAGTTTAGGTCTGGGTGTTGTAGAATTTTTTCATTCAAAACATTGCCCCATTCAGTATTTATAACCTGGATATTGGATGAATAGAGTTCCAAGTATTTTAACTCGGCATATCACATAGTTATTAACTGAATGATTTGAACACTTACTATTTTGAATTATAAATGGGGTCAGAACTCATATTTCATAATGGGCTTGGTAACTTTTGTATGAAGAAACTACTGGGATGACGACAAAAAGATTCACAAATCAAAAATTAAATTGATTCATGAAGGAGTCGTCGTTACGGAACTTTTTTTTTCTCATGATATTCGTATCTAAACTGTTTCATAAGAATATTCGATAACACCCACAAACATCCATGAACATTCCCTGGAAGGGCTATTGGTTCGTGAGGCACTGTGCCAACCTCCCGACTTTTTGTGAAAGTGTTTTGCACCAGCCACCCCCCCCCCCCCACCCCACGTACCAATGGGTTGAAGTCTATAATCATGTTTCTCATCTGCATGTCAGAGAATCAGTATTATATTAACGGAGGGGTATATTGACAGGCCATAGGCCTATGGACTACTAACTGTTTTCAGTATGTTCAATATATTTTGAAATATATGTTGCGTGAAAAAATACAAGAAGTGCCTTAGGAGGCATCCTCGGGTGGCCGTATGACCCATGGGGCTCGTCAAGAACCGAGGGCAGAACCCGAGGCTCTTGACGAGCCCCATGGGTCATACGGTCACCCGAGGACGTCTTCTAAGGTACTTATGATTATATTCATAGTTTTTTAAATTACACTTGAAATGTAAATGGTATAAAGGAAGTATTGAAGTGAAAAGAGGAAACACATATGGGTCAAATTTTCTACAGATGTACAATTGGCATTTTCAGGCCATTTTAGGTTCAAAATGGTACAGAGTGCCAACCAGTAGACATATTCTCTTCTTCTTGGTCTTATTTAAGAGGGAACACATGAGGCTTTTAGAAAATATATACTTTTGTATATGTTCAGCCTATATTGGTGGCGCTATTCATCATTATACTCTAAAAATGTATGAAAATCACAAATTTTGCTATATGTGACATGTGTAAATATCCTTTCATGTTAAATTAGGCCAGAAAAACATCACCAGAAGCTATTAGTTTGATTAAGATATAGTAAATGGAATTGTTGAAAGACCTTTTATCATCATATGGATCATATCTGAATCACCACAGTCCTCTGGACATTATTTTTCACTCCGACGAACGTCCGTAATCAAAATTTAATATCACTAAATAGCCTTGAAATAAAATCCCCTCCATATCAATAATACTATATATAGTTAGGGTCCATGTTGGTGTTCAATATGTGTGAAAACCTTGTTACCATCGCAACTTGTCTTTGCCTGGGAGCGAATTAAACACGATTATACAAATAAAAATTACGGACGTTCGTTTCACATTAATTGCTATAGCCCCTGTTTACCCTGGCAGAATTGATTTATTTTTTTTGTACACATAGTTTAGAAGCTTTTGAAAAGTTTTCAATATAACATTGCCTGATCTTGCCTCCTGGTATTGAGAACTAGCCATCGGGAAAAAAAACGAACGTCCGTAATATTTATCGAACGTCCGTAAGCGATATCTTGGCGGGCCAGAATATTAACCGGCGGAAGTAGTCAACATCCGGGGACTTTGACCTAGTTATACCGGCGGCTTTTCCTGAGATTTTCAACAAGTCACACAAGAATTTCAGCCAAACTTCACCGAAAATCGTGCAAACAAGTAAGTGTCACCTGTTTCTGACCATGTAAGCTTGTAGATTATGTCACCAGGATTACACAGATGTAAGTGATTCGACATTTGAAGCTGTAAAACATGATTACCAATGGTTTGAAACCGACAGAGTGTGTTCCTTTTTCAATACCACGCGTGTTGTAGTGTTTATACTGCGAACGAACGTCCGTAAGATTTATCCGAACGTCCGTAATATTTATATTTCGGAACAAATATAAGTCAATATTCATATCAAATTGGTTTGTATTTTGCTGTAATCACTTGTTAACTATTCAGTACACATTGATACGTTGTAGGGTGAAGTTTGAATGCAATCTCCTCTGATTTACATAGGTTTCCCTCATCTTGAAGTTTGTGTATACAAAATATTTCATCATTATTTCAATGTGATGGGGTCTCAGCTCCTAAAAAAGAACATGAAATCTACATTTTAGTGGGCTAGAACCTTCCTTAACCTCCAATAAGTAAAGGGAAAGTGTTATAGTTAACCTGGAGTTAGTATTTTGAAGGTGGCACCACTTAAGGTGTTTTGAAAAATAAATATTACGGACGTTCGTTCGACATTGACAATGTGGCATCTTCTCCCCTGTACAAGTTAAATCAACGTTTTCAACCCTAATTATTGTTAACAAACCTAATCTCACATAGTCTGAGCAGTTTAAAGGGTTTCTACTTTCATATTTGTCCTAGAACAGCCAATTTTATAAATATTACGGACGTTCGTTTTTCATATTTTCGTCGAGAAATCATCCTTGCCGATGAAATAATGCATCAATATTTCACCTGAAGATGCCTATTTAGTACAGTTATCATCTCCAATAATCGTTTTGAAAAAATTAATTAATTATTTTTTCATAAATATTACGGACGTCCGTTTTTTCATATTGCAACCTTGAAATTGTCCTCCAACACACCTGCCTGACATTTTATTTACTTTCAATTACAGCATGGGTCGCAAGAAGCTCCCCGCGGACCAGAAGAAGTCCAACGCCCAGGCCCAGGCCGACTTCAGGGAGCGGCAGAAGGAGAAGAAGGGGGAGGCGACGTACAACGCTGAAGAGGCCACACGTAAGCGTGGCAGCCGCAAGAAGGTGTGGAACCTCCTCGACACCAACGAGAAGGAGCGCAGGCGGGGGCTTCAGCGGGACCGTGGTGCCACCTTCCGGGCCAAGAAAGATGGGGAGGAGGAGAGCGACGTCGAGTTCGTTCGAGAGGAGGACGTCGAGGTTGGAGGGGAGGTCGTCATCGACCAGGAGGCCGCAGCTCAGCCTGACGCTCAGCCTGAGGCTCAGCCTGACCAGGAGGCTGCAGCTCAGCCTGAGGCTCCTGGTGCCGTGACACCCCCAGCAGCCCCGGCTGCCACACCACCCCCACAGAGGCTCCGTCTACCGGTAAAATTACTTTCTAATTTAATAAAAACATTGAACCGAAGTATGCACATGAATGACTGTTCAAGAATTCATCACCCCATGGCCAAGCAGCAGTACATAAAAAGGGCCAGTGGGTTTAGACAGGCTGCATGTACCACTTCTCATTTACTGTAACCTATTTCGTTTATAATTCGATACATAGAACAGTGTATACATAGAAACCACTTGACTATTCTTATCCTTGCCTATCACCAATCTAATTTTATCCACATCGCATCACAGGTGAAGCTGTTCAGCTCCGGCAGCAGCACCAGCAGTGCCGTCAGCGGCCGTAGCTACGGGCCGAGCAGCAGCAGTAGCCGTGCCCCGAGCAGCAGCGGTGCCGTGAGCAGCCGTGGCCATGGCGCGCGCTCTTCCCGGCACGAGCCCATCCCAGTTTCGTCCTCTGACGAAAGTGATGGGGAGACGGACCTCTGCAGGCGGCTGGCCATCTCAAAGATTGGCACCCGAGTAAGTTCTAATTACTTGCAACCATCATGGAAAGGAATATTGAGGAAACACAACGTTTAAAATAGAATGCTAGTGAATTAAAGGTAATTGCTGTTCATATTGTTCACTCATCAAGAATGTGAGTGTATTGAAGCTGATAAGTGTTATGATTGTTCATTATTTAAATGTTCATTATTTAAATGTGTTAACTATCTTCTCTGCACAGACGTCCCGCCCCCGCCGAAGGAAGGGTGAGCCTGCTGAGTTGGTTCCGTCCTGTGCTCGACGGACGAGGAAGCGGCACTCCTCCCCACCGACTCCGACACCGTCTGGCACCAGCACGGAGACAGGGCCCAGTCCTTCCAAGACCAAGAAGGACCAGATGCTCGATGACATCGAGTAAGATTTTTAAATGTACTAGTTGAATAGTAGGAATGGTGTATCTATTTGTGATGGCATGAATTTCCTGTAGGTACAACATAATTATGTCACAATTATTGAATGCAAATGAAATATCTATTGTATGGCAGCCTGTTCCCTTCCTATAACATAATTTATGAATTTCATGAACCTTACATGTCGCATGTTTACCTGGAAACCTAATAACGAACCTTTAACATGTACCTTGCAAATAATGATGCATGATTTGATAATATTGGATGCAATCACCTTTCCTTTACAGGACCTTGGTACACCGCTCCTCTAAGAAGATGCCGTGAGGAAGGACTGCGCATGTATGCATGATTTTGCGTAGATATTCTAGATTGAATGATAACTTAATATATTGTATTTTATTTATTTCATGTACATGATTCTAGTCTTATTGTGATTGAATAATATGAGTGACACATTTTAGTTCCTGTACATAATAATAGAGTGTCACAGTTGTTGTATTGTATGATTTCTACGATATATTTACCTGTCACACTTACCTAATCAATTTTAATATTTTATTTTGATCTCACTAGTATGGTGCTTTACTGATTTTCAATAAAGAAGGACTTGAAAAGGTTTAAGTTGATGTTTCATGTTAGTTCTAGTCTTGTTTTATGTTCGTACACATTTACAATTCCATACACATTCACATATCCATACACTTACCATTTCATTAATAGGAGTGGCCCAAAACCTGGCAGAACTCCGCGAAAATCCCACCTGTACTACCTGCTGCGTAAGGAGAGGGAGGCACACAATGCTGAGATTGCCGAGCTCAGGGCGCAGTTGGAAAGGGCCCAACGATCGAACAAAGTACAGGGGGCCCCCTTAGTGTTACCCGATGTTGCGGTGGGGGTTGGGGAGGCCCCCTGTCGATGTCCCTGATGTGCAGCCTCTGGCCGAGGTTGCGGTGGGGGTTGGGGAGGCCCCTGTCGATGTCCCTGATGTGCAGCCTCTGGCCGAGGTCGCAGTGGGGGTTGGGGAGGCCCCTGTCGATGTCCCAGATGTACGGCCTCCGGAGGAGCACGAAGAGGAGGTGCGAGTGTTGGCTGTGGGTGTTGCAGAGGGTCAGCCCCCACCCATAGTCACAACTTCAGTTCTGCGTACACCGACAGACGAAACGTCCAAGAAGAAGCTGGAGTTGTACGACGTCCTGACTTCCAGCCTTAAGCGGCTCCCGACAAACAAGCGTCTGAAGGTGATCAAGAGCGTGACGTCACCGACGAAACTGAAGGAACTGCGAGCAACCAGTCAGCTCGCAAAAGATGTTGGGGTGGATCGACGTGCCTTAGTCTACCGGAATTCCAGGCCGTCCAAAAAAGCTATGAGGTCGATGGATCGTAAGCAGCTGGTCATCGCATTCCTCACACGGGCAGAGAATTCCATCACTCTTCCGGGTAAAAAGGATACAATCACCATAAAAAAGGTGAAGTATCAGCAGGTCATCCTCACGGACTTTCTATCACATTTGCACGAGGCTTACAACGAGGAGTACCCTGAGAAACTCGTTAGTTTGTCCTTCTTTGCAGGAGTCCGGCGGCAGGAGCGGTACATCCGGCTACTGAGGTACCACCAAACGAGTGTGTGCCTCTGTTCAAAGCACCAGAACTATGCTTTGAAGTTGAAGGCCCTCCGTACCATGGGTGTGCCCAGTATTCCGGAAGCCCTTGTCCGGGACTATACCGCTCAAAGCCTTGCCGAGAAGCTCCGTGAGGCTGACCTGCCTGACCGCATCTTGTTTGAGACCTGGAAGAGGGTAGACGTGCCGTACGGTCCCCCGGAAAACCAGAGAACAACCAAAAAACTTCGGCTGGTGGACATCTCTTCCACAAAAGCCGATTTCATTGCGGCCATCGTCAACGAGTTCCCGGACATGAAAGATCATATTGAGAGGGCACACGCTCAGCACCGGGCCATTCGACTCCTCAGGAATGACATGAGTGAGGCTGAGTGCACCATCCAGGTGGACTTTGCGGAAAACTGGATGATAACATACCCAGATGAGCCGCAAAGTGTGTACTACTCAAAGGAGCCAGTAACGGTACATCCCGTCTCTTTCCACTACAAGGAAGGCGGGATTACGAAAACACGGTCTGTCGCTATTGTCACCGATGACAGGAAGCATGATAGCGGCGCCATCCTCTCCTTCCTTCGTGTCCTCACAGACCTAGTGAGGAAAGACATGCCCAATGTAACCACAGTTCACTACGCGTCTGATTCACCATCCTCGCAGTACAGGAACATCAGCATGTTTTCGGTGCTGTGCAAACATCAGCTGCTCTTCGGCCTCAATGCAACCTGGCTGTACTTTGAGGCCGGCCACGGCAAAGGGCCATGTGATGGAGTTGGTGCTGCAGCGAAGAGGCAGGCAGACTATGCTGTAAAACGGAACATCCTTATCCGGGATGCTGCCGACTTTGCTGCACAAGGTAACCGTGCTGGTGAGGTACTATACATCAATGTGCCCCAGGATGATATCTTGAAGGCACGGGAGGACATCCTCTCGCTTGTGGCCGCCCAAAGTGTCCCGGGCACAATGTCTGTTCATGCTGTTGTTCCTGTGCAGCCTGGGTCATCACTGGCAGTTAGGAATCTGTCCTGCTACCTTGACTGCTGTTGGCGCAACAACACCTCCACAAGGCAGTGTCAAGGCTGGCAGGTCCGGGTATTGTTTCCTGATGCTGATGGTGAGGAGGAGGAGGAGGAGGAGCAGGAGGAGCAGGAGGAGGAGGAGGAGGAGGAGGAGGAGAAGGAGGAGGAGGAGGAGCAGGAGGCGTTGGTTGCAACTGAGGAAGCAGTCAGGGGAGAGCCAAAGTACCAGGTGGGAGACTATGTTGCGTGTGTCTATGACAGCACCTGGTACCTGGGAAAGGTACTGCGCCTAGGGGAGGAACCAGACGAGTACGTCCTTACCTTCATGGTGCCAACCGAGACGAATCCCCCCAAATTCCGGTGGCCGCAACGAGCTGACATCCTCCCAGTCGCAACAGAGGACATTCTAATGGTGACCCCGGAACCAACACCAACTGGCAGTGGGCGCCGAAAGATATACTTTGTTCTACCCCCAGCTGTGCTACAACAAATAGAAGATGTCTTCAGCAGCAATTCCTATGAATGAAGTATGTGCCTTTTTCTTCTAAATTGCAAGGCCGATTAACCATGACAATGCTGTCTACAACATGTTTTCTTCATGTACACTAATTGACTTGATAGCATGTGGCCCAAACATAGATATATAACCACCAACACATGTCCACAAACGTCCGTAATATTTATTCGAACGTCCGTAATATTTATTTTTCAGCGGTACTCAAACAACCCTAGATTGGTGTGTTCTATTATTTTACCTTGCTAACACTGTAGTCGAAGCTCTCAGGGACTTGTGTGAGTAATATGAAGACAATTGTAAGGTATCTGGCGTTTCCAGAGGAATTCTAGTGAAGCCTACCCCCTCGACGAACGTCCGTAATATTTATTCGAACGTCCGTAATATTTTTGCTGTTCTCACAAGGACGTGCCACACGGCGTCCGAAAAGCCATAATTGTCCAGATTACTGCTGGATCCTATAGAAAACATGTCAGGCTATTGGGAAAAGACATTTTGAGGGCTGGGAAGATGTATGATTTTGACTGGTTTTCTGTCAAAGTTTGAAAACAGTGAATTTTTTTTTTTTTTCCATTTTCAAAGTGCCAAAGCTCAACCTAAATGCAGGTGGTCTATCATTTTACCTTGCTAACACTGTAGTCTAACATGTTGGGGACTTGTGGGAGCATTATGAAGTCAATAGGAAGGCATCTGGCGTCGCAAGGTCAATTCTACTGAAGCCTACCCCTCGACGAACGTCCGTAATATTTATGCGAACGTCCGTAATATTTTTGCTGTTCTCACAAGGACGTGCCACACGGCGTCCGAAAAGCCAGAATTGTCAAGATTGCTGCTGGATCCTATAGAAAACATGTCAGGCTATTGGGAAAAGACATTTTGAGGGCTAAGAAGATGTATGATTTTGGCTGGTTTTCTGTGAAACTTTGAAAACAGTGAATTTTTTTTTTTTTCCATTTTCAAAGTGCCAAAGCTCAACCTAAATGCAGGTGGTCTATCATTTTACCTTGCTAAGACTGTAGTCTAACATGTTGGGGACTTGTGGGAGCATTATGAAGTCAATAGGAAGGCATCTGGTGTCGCAAGGTCAATTCTACTGAAGCCTACCCCTCGACGAACGTCCGTAATATTTATGCGAACGTCCGTAATATTTTGGATGTTCTCACAAGGACGTGCCACACGGCGTCCGAAGAGCCAGAATTGTCAAGATTACTGCTGGATCCTATAGAAAACATGTCAGGCTATTGGGAAAAGACATTTTGAGGGCTGGGAAGATGTATAATTTTGACTGGTTTTCTGTCAAAGTTTGAAAACAGTGAATTTTTTTTTTTTTTCCATTTTCAAAGTGCCAAAGCTCACCCTAAATGCAGGTGGTCTATCATTTTACCATGCTAACACTGTAGTCTAACATGTTGGGGACTTGTGGGAGCATTATGAAGACAATAGGAAGGCATCTGGCGTCGCAAGGCCAATTCTACTGAAGCCTACCCCTCGACGAACGTCCGTAATATTTATGCGAACGTCCGTAATATTTTGGATGTTCTCACAAGGACGTGCCACACGGCGTCCGAAAAGCCAGAATTGTCAAGATTACTGCTGGATCCTTTAGAAAACAAGTCAGGCTATTGGGAAAAGACATTTTGAGGGCTGGGAAGATGTATAATTTTGACTGGTTTTCTGTCAAACTTTGAAAACAGTGAAATTTTTTTTTTTTTTCATTTTCAAAGTGCCAAAGCTCACCCTAAATGCAGGTGGTCTATCATTTTACCTTGCTAAGACTGTAGTCCAACATGTTGGGGACTTGTGGGAGCATTATGAAGACAATAGGAAGGCATCTGGCGTCGCAAGGCCAATTCTACTGAAGCCTACCCCTCGACGAACGTCCGTAATATTTATGCGAACGTCCGTAATATAAATAAGACTTACAAAGTGGATGATTTAGGGGAAAATAGTGCAGAAGAGACTGCCAAAGTGATTTGTTTTGGAAAGAATAGATGTTAAAGTATATGTTCAGTAAGTTTCAAGGAAAACTAAGCAAGTCTAACGAGATGAGAGAAAAGATATCAAAGTATAATCAGAATGACAAGAATTTTGTGGGATTGACAGAAGAGTAACCAATGTTCAAAGCAATGTTGTGCCAAAAGTATTAGACCTGTATGCCTGATACTTTGTATAATCAATCAGTTATATCTTGCAAGGACACACACCAAATTTGGAATGGCTAAGAGGTGTTTAAATACTGAAAATTTGTGGTTTGGTATATTGAAAATTATTTCCATTACGGACGTTCGCAAAATTTGACAGGTGATGTTTGATTATCTCTAAAAACTGAACCGATAACCCAAAGTGAGTATAATTGGGTTCAAAATGAAGAGAACTACATGTACTACATGAATAAAATACCAATTTCCAGAATTGTGAATTTTTTTTTTTTTTGACCCCCAAAACCCAATTGTACATCTGTAGAAAATTTGACCCATATAGGCAAATACCAAGTACTTCAGTCCAACAGCTATTGATGTGTTTTTACCATCAAAATCTTTCTCATTGGACACCTGTACACAGG
Organism: Lepidonotus clava; assembly: GCA_936440205.1. Classification (NCBI taxonomy): domain Eukaryota; kingdom Metazoa; phylum Annelida; class Polychaeta; order Phyllodocida; family Polynoidae; genus Lepidonotus; species Lepidonotus clava. The sequence goes on along the minus strand of OW387144.1, from coordinate 32,999,883 downwards.
CTGCTCAGAAACTGTTGTTTACTGTCCTCAGGTAGCCCTGACCTCATACCTGTCACTATCTGCCAGCAGTACGATAACCCACGCTCCTATCTGTAGCTCCACAGATTTGAGAGTGCGAGTTTAAAGATAACTCTTCAGGTCATAATGTTTTGATTTTAGTTGTGTTATCATGGTACTGTGTGTGTGTGTGTGTGTGTGTGTGTGCCTGTATGTATATATGTATGTATGTATGTATGCGTGCATGTGTGCGTGCATGCATGTATGTATGTATGTATGCATGTATTTTACATTTTTTGGGTATTTTTCAACATTTGTTATCCTATTACAAAATGTATTTCAAACGTTTATACGATATGTTAATAGATCTATGTGTGTGTCTCGGTCTGTGTGCCTTTAGTTAATACCATATACCTTCCCAGCCTTAACCTTATTACTGTGCTGATCTCACATCCCCTGATATGTTCCCGTGTTTTCTTCCTTGTTTGGAAGAATCAATATTGGTTCTGTGGCGTTCTCGTTAAGTAAACACTTTTTAAGCAAATATACTTTTTAAGCAAATGACCTTCTAAGACTTGGCTCCTAAACTATCCACCATGATAGGACTCCTGTTGGTAAAGTCAACGCTGTGTACTCCCCACCTAGCGCTTTACTGGACATGATCTGATGATGGGATGTAATATTGCAAATGGGTAAAGATGGGTATAATACGAGTATTACATAGCTATGAATGTAAGGGAGATAATCATAACTTACTTTCGTTTCCTTTCAAGGAAATCTTATCAGTTATTGAAATAATGAATAACTCGTTTACCTTCCGCCTCAAGAAATATTTCATTTTTGAAGTTGGTTGTAAATTGTACCCCTTACGTTAGGCAGCTTTTTTTGAAAAACAGTTGTAATTAAAGGAGCCTGATATTGAATACAATACTGTCATGCTCATATTAGCCTTTCCATAGGAATCTATAGGTTTTTTGCTCCTCCATAAAACCCAGTCTCTAATAGCTTTTGTGAGACTTGAGTTTTGTAGTATGGAGGAAGAGGAGACTTGAAGGCAGGAGATGTTGATGTTAGATAATTATATTATCGACGGTCTCAGGAGTATAGGTCTAAAGGCCTATTGCTGCTAAGTAGTTACATGGCGTGTAGTCTTTGGCTGCTGCACCCAGAATGTCCTTGCAGCATACCTGCACCTACCCACCTGACCTTTCGTCAATGACCTAATTACAACTGACCATAAGGGGTAGGGGGAGTACTAGCTGTCTTAATTTAGGTATGACTCTTTCATTGAGATTTCTACTGGCTCCGAAGAGGTTCCTGTGAAATGGATAAATGTAGCTTAGATATTCTAATTTATCTAATCTATTGATTGATTATTATGATGGTATGTAAGCAAATCCAGTGACCCTCTCAAAGTTATTTACCTCCATATCTCAACCCATAGTTAGTCATTTGCCTAAAAAGGAATGGTATTTTTAATGTTTTGTAGTTCTGTACTTTTAATAAGAGTTGATAGCACCTATATCTAGCAATATTAGGGTAAAGTCGGGTAATATGGGCACCTTAAGGACCCATGTCTGTGAAATCAAAAGTAATGACCATAACTTACTTCTGTTTTCTTTTATGCAACTGTTATCAGTAATTGAAGAAATATGTGGGTTTTTGACCATCCAGGTTCATAAATAATTAATATATGGAGAAAATAAGTTTTTGCATTTTCAAAACCCATATTACCCACCACAGGGAAATATGAGCACCCCCTAATTTAGGGTAATATGGGCACACCTGCCCATATTAGCCCTGTAGCAAAACAGTGACAATTGAAGGAGGCTAATATGGGCAGGACAAGAACCCTGCCCATATTAGACTTCCCATAGGATACTATGGGATTTTGGGGGATGCCCATATTACCCTAAAAAACAGTCTTTCATAGATCCTCTATAGGATAAAGGCTATTTCTCCTATATCTTTGACTGTGGGTTCTACTTGTACTTGAGAGGTTGCACTATGTATCGGCGATCGCGTCGCCGAGCGATAATAGAGGAATTTGGCGAACTACAACTTTGCCAGTCCGATTTTTCTGGGTTAAACCTACCTCAGTGTCCCCCACACATGTCCCAAGACTATTCTGTGTACAAGATAAGACTATGAAAGTAGTTTTCAGGTAGTGTTTCCCCCTGTATTTTGATAATCCATGCTTTCACTTAGGCAGTGACAGAGGAGTACAAGTCACTGGCAGCCATGTTTACTTTGAAGCAGAGTTAGCCACATTGGTATTTACTTGTGAAACTTGACTTTCAGACTTTGAATAATTATTCTACTCGATTAGTTTAAATACAAATATTGTATGTTTATAATTATGAGTAGTCTCACCAAGATTATTATTGTGCTTTCTTTGGTATGGAAATAAGAAACTATAGAGTTATGGTTTGAGAGGGAAAATGACAACACATGGAGTGAGCTTTCCATTGCTGAAAATGTAGGAACAAAACCAAGAAATCTAACCATCCAGACCTATGTACGGCGCAATAAGGTATGTCTAACAAAAATGATGTATGCCCTGCATTGTATGATCCCCCTAATATTGATTGACATGCTCTGTATTGAGATGTAAAGCTAAAGTTTGGGCCAGGAATCTGTGACCTACATATGGTTTATAATGTTGTAATCCAATGTCAGCCTAATGTGTATGCATGAGAGTTAGTTACTACCAAATGAGTAGTATTATTGTCTGCCAGCCATGTAGAATTTGTGCTGAGCACTTTATTGACCATCTGTGTGTGTCAAATATAAGGCGAATCTATGTAAGATCTATGTAGGATTTATGTCAGTGTAAATTAAGATCTGTCACTACTGACTCTTATAAGGGCCAAATAAATGCCCATGGTAGTTTAATATGATATTTCATGGTAAAACCATTTATTTTACGCGCGTAGCATGCGTCATACTGTGTTAAAGTGCAGTTTCCAGTACAGGAAACCTGTGACTGTATTGTCACTATAAAGACATTTAATGTCATAAAGTAAGCTCTAAAAGTATATTCTGTGAATATTATACTACTCAGATAACCAAGTGTGAGAGCTGTTTTGTACTAAAAGACACACAATTTTTCATTACAGTTTTCACGGTGTTTACAGAAGGTGTTTATCCAAGGTGCCTATGATGTATCTACAACTTTACTGAAGAACCAACACTTTTTTTAATAAACATCAGTTAACTACTAAAAGACTATTGTTCGTCCGTATATACATGGGTCCGGCTACACACTACAATGTGGTTTTTCAATGGTTAAGATATTCCTACTCATTCATACTTTATGTATGATTATGTGACAGCATGCAAGCAAGTTCAGACACCCTCTTACAGTCTTTGTAGCATATCTTAATAAATATATGATAATTTGCTGAAAGGAAGTGGTCTATGCCAATATTTTTTGATTCCCCATATTGTGATAAGAGGTTGTAGGACTTAAATCTGACAGAAATAAGAAATATTGGGGGTGCCCATATTACCTGCTATGCCCATATTACCCGACTTTACCCTATCGATTTTTGTTTTTTTTTGGGGGGGAGGATCTTGTGTAAGTTACATAACAAAATTAAATGATTAATTTCATATAGATTGAATTGTGTGTACTGGATGCATGGAATACACGACGGCTTCAGTGTGAAGGAATTTGATGAGCTGATTCATATTTAAATATCATCATTCTGTCATACACCTTTCCCACGAACCTGCGCTGTCACCCAAAATGTCAAAGTTTTGGGACTTTTGGTAACTAGGTCACTTCACTTCATATAGCTTAACTATAGCGTAACTCCCTGAAAGCTGTTTCAAATTAAAAACAACAGGGCAGCGCCACTTTAATGAAAAAGATACATTATACGATAATAGTCATACTCACAACACGTTACAATTTCACATTTTTATGTACTACTAACATGTCGTATGGAGCGGCTCAGCCCACGCCCAAAATAGATGATGTCACACGAATAGGGAGGGCCACACAGACTGACTTTACATATATATCATATGAATATGTATTGAATTATATATGCGAGCAGTGCGTGCATGAATTGTCCGTAGGCAATAGGCCTATGTCAGTGGGGTAGCCGGGGGGGAGAGGGGGGGGCTTCTGGGGTCTGGAACTCCTTAATTCTTTCCAAATATAAGCAAAATATAAGAAATTTCATCCAAAATGTAATTGTTAGTCGGTAACCGCTTAGATTTACCTGGAACCCTCTTTGACTCTTGGGCTGTCTACGCCTCTGGATATCACTGATTTGAAACTGATCAAAGATTCCCCTTTAGGCCTACGTTTATTTCAACCGGTATGTCCTTAATCTAAATAATTGTCTAAAGAAGCATGTTGAAAACAAAAATCCGCACATCTCATGAATATCATAAAGAACCAGTTTTATTGAAAAATGATTACACCCAACGTTTATGCAAAATACGTCTACAAAAAATGACCAGACTTCCCTTTTCTTTAGCAACGTGGACGCTGACGTCATCATCACCAACGGTCACGTGATCGACCCGGCCAATAAGGTGGACGCAGAGTGTGACGTGGCCATCAAAGATGGCGTCATCGTGGCGGTGGGGCGGGGCCTGTCGTCAGGGCGGGAGGACGGCTACTACGACGCCAGGGGTTGCCTGGTCACTCCAGGGTTGATTGACGTCCAGGTGCACGCCTACCAGTACGCCACGCCCTTCGGGGTGGACATCGACCACCACTGCCTGGGGCGGGGGGTCACCACCGCCGTCGACGGGGGCGCCGCAGGTAATAGATTAAGGATAGACAATACCTCTTAGCGCATCATCTAAGACACGCTTCCCTTAAGAGAAATATGGTGTCTTTGGGTTCTGAAAATTTCGTGCAAATGTGTGTAGTTGCAAGCCGGATATCATTGTTCAAAAAGTAGGTTAAAAGTTTAAAATGCATGCCTACTAGAGTCTGTAAAGAGATATATCAACAAATTATTTATATAGGCCTAGTTATCATCTTATCAAAAAGCTGTTCAATACTAAAACATATCTATGATCATACTAGTATTTAAAAGTATTTGTAACCTGAGGAGAATATACCGCGGATCTCCAGTTCAGAGGTGTTGCCTATCCTCAAGAACTCCATATTATAAAATTAATGCTGGATTTCACTAGCAGACTTTGCTCCTGATTTCAGAAATTGGCGTAGGGCCTAGGGAATACGAATTTGATGATATAAACCGATAATGAATGTGTTACATATTATTGGAAAGGTCGTTTGATTTCCTTTCCAATGATATGTAGGATGTATGTCTGATTACAACAATATTGTAAACAGTCATAAACTACTAAATTACTGCCCTTGACAGAGCAGCTGCAAGTGATAATGTGTAAAGGCGGCCCTAAGTATAGCAAGTACTACACAACATGACATGGGCTGCAATATGACTTTGCAGACATTAGACCTGTCCACTTTGCCAGATAGCCCACCCCTTATTTTTATGATATCAACATTTTTAGAAAAATGTTCATCATACTTGATTCACTGTTATTTTCCTAGTACTATTACCCAAAATGCAACTTTATAAGCTTTTACTTTCAATATGATGTTAAATATGTAGCTGTAGGACTGGAAAGCAAAAATGGCATTTTCCCATAGGGAACAATGTTAAAGCCTTTCAGCTTTGCTCACAATGTCCAAGCCTAAAATCACAAAAACATACCTTATTTTGGTTCACCTAACATGGAGGTAATTACCTAATTGAGAGAAAATAATAATTCACCCTCATCTATCTACACTTTATTGACTTAGAAAACACAAGTACTAACTCATTCACTCAGATTTGTATCAGTGCCTGACTTTGCAAAAACTGCAATTATGTCCAACCTCTGTACCATGCCAGCAATACATCCCAAAGTGGACAGGTCTATTGCACGTCAGACACAAAATTCTGTGTTACACACACACACGTTAGACACTCAAAATTGACAAGCTTTAACATTGTAGAAGGAAATTAACTTTCAATTAACAAATCATGAGTTTTGACTTTTAAAGCCGGCTTCCATACTCACTTAACATTTTTCAAACTTCTTCCTTCAGGTGCCACCACCTTCATGGGGCTTAAGAAGTTCATCGGAGAGACTAAAAAGACCCGGCTATACGCTTTCCTGAACATCGCCATGCACGGCATGTCGGCCGGCGACAAAGGTGGGTGATGACATGTGATAAGCCTATAAAGGATCAGAATCCTCCTAAAGGCGGGTTTCCATATAGGACGACAAACGTGATAAAATAATATTGCGCCGGGGGAGTTAAGTATTGGAATAGTTGTTGGGATAGTGTTCTACCATATATTTATGAGTACTGAGAGATGTTGATGTGTATCCGTCGTAGAGTCGTATTCGTCGTATATAGCAGTTATATCCGAACTCGTATTACCAAAATCACTAACCGGCGTGTTATAAAGGGTTGCTAGATAGTAGAGTACTGTAAAGGTACTCCCCGCTGAATACTAGATTCTCACGGTAACTTCGGACAACTTATGTAAAGGAAGAGCCACACGTTCAAATACAGTTTCAAACCTTTATTTCTGATAAGCGTACAATAGATGAAGTGTTCCGTACAAATACCATACAGTGCTGGTGAGTGGTACCAAAGTGACAATAATAACGCCCCTCTGAGCGCCTACCTCTATACTCCAATCAGAGTCCGTGCCAACCGCTGATCCGGCGCTGAGCCTAAGTCCTCCAGGCCTGCTGTAGTCTCTAGTCTGGTGGTCTGGCAGAGTGGCTGGGCCAGGTAGAGTAGAGTATCCAGTGAGGTAGTCCAGGGGTATGCCTTTCAGAGGGGGCTCCAGGAGAGTGTGTTCCTACAGTGGCAGGGATCCCCTTTATACAGATCCTCTCCTCCTGGGAGGAGGGGGCCTGCATGATGTCATGGGCTATATTTAGCAGGTGATATCACCATCCAGTCTCCTGATTGGTCGACTGATGGGGAGGGGTTGTTTGTGCAGGCCAGAGAGGAAGAGGGGGAGTTGTGCACGGATTGCATCATCTCCCTGAGTGGGGAGGGGTGATTTGTGGAGGCCTCTGATTGGCGGATGAGAGCCCCAGAGGGTGGGGTGGCAGGTGCATGGGGCGAAGCCCAAGCATACCCATGGTTGTACTCAGTCACTGCCCGGCAGCCGTACGGTTCACAACAGGTGGTGCTTATATACTACCTTACACTAACATGGTTATACATAGGTATATGGGAGGTTGTGTCTGCAAAAGTAGGGTTCTAGGCATTCTGTGTTTGGGACTGGTTGTAGTCCCGACACACTCGCCCCCGGTCAGATTCAAAAATGGACACCAGATGGCTATTTTTGCCATGTTTTGTACCTGGGTGATCCACCCTTTTGCACACTTTGGAGACACAATTCCCTTACAATTGGTTACACAATAACATTTCTGTGCGATATGACGCAATACTACAGATTAGATATAATGTGAGAACAGTATCATGATTGACCCTTTTGTTATAACAATCTTTTTGGGCCTGTGGTTGATGAGAACCTTACACACTTGTTGATAACATGAGAGGTAATATATGCTGTGTGTGACATAAAAATAAAACTACTTGAAATCCTACTTACACCTCTAAATCTATAGAGTAAATATAAAGTCAGATGCTTGACTATCTTCTAAAGTAAAACTAAATAATATACTACCTACGATGTTTGTCAGATAATATAAATACTACGGCTAGATATCAGGTACCTTCTAAAATTAATTGAGCGATTATAGGCGATAAAAGTACCTGGACTACAGTATAACTTGTTTGAGTATAACTTCTACACTTCTATAGCTTGTTTAGGCGGCTCCATAGGTACCCATCCAAGGTTAAGATTTTCCCTTTTGTAAATAGGGATCAATGTTGCAACGACACCATCTGACACAAGCAGTCTGAGCATTATTGTGCCTGGTGCAGAGTTGTAGATGGCGGTGGCCAAGGTTTTGGTAATCGGTATTGTAGGTGGTAGCCTAAAGGCTACTGTATCATTGTCTTCGAGACAACTTTGAATTATTAGATTGCTTACCCAGGTGACCACTGCCATCTGTCTGAACATTGTCTTTTTGACCTTCATGGTTCCAATAATTTCTGTGTTTGATCTAGTTATTCTGTTGGCCGGAAACGGAAGGATTGTTATGCAAATGGTTTCTGTGATTGCTCCTATATTTACTTGGAGGGTGATTCTGGATTTGCCTTTTTCAGCTGTCTTTTTATATCTATACACAAGTATCCCTACCATCATTGCAATGATGAGACATACAAATACTCCATATGCTGTGCTTGACATCGCCCAAAGATCTTGTATTGTTATACAGGCAGGTGTTGTTGGACAAGCGATGGGGTCATCAAACACATAAGCCTGTACGGCAGGAGGTTTAGACAGTGATGCAAGCATTATGCCCATATACCTTAATTTATAAACTACGAAACCAGTGACAGTCAGGAAAATAGCAATGACAATTAGCGATGGTATTGTGGTAAACACTGAAAATTCGCTTGTGTTTTTCTGGATGTCAAAGTCAGGCATACGCAAGAGCGTATTTTCTCGAAGTGAATTTTGAATCTGGTCTACAGAGACCTTGTGTTGTGCCAATAGGGCGGTATCTGCTGGTTTGTACTTAGGAGGTTCATAGGCCACTGACCATGGCTCGAGGGAAACTCCCTTTCTAACCAACTTGTCTGGTATTGTTCCTGCTTCTGCCAGATCGGATAAAATTGCTGCATTAATCGGATACTCAACTCTTGTCACCATATTCTGTCTGTCACATGCAGACACCTGTGGGGGCAGCATGATATTGGTAGTTGTCACGCTGCAGCCACATCCAAGTCGGAATACAGACAAGCCGTTGAGCTTTACATGTAGCAGTGGTTGCCCTGGGCAGGCAATATTAGCAGACCTATCCGGTGAGAACATTGCGTATTTGTGATCGTCAATTTTGATTATCATATCAGTTATAAATGGTTTGTTTTGATAAATGAATTCGCAATGTCTCTCTACTGCGGCATTGTCTCTGAGCCATATTGCTGCTGCACAAGTTGACGGGGCAAGAGCTCTGTAAGCTATTGCCCCTGGGCATGTAACAATATCCCTTCCTTTACATGAATCTAAGTCATTTCTACTGAGTTCTATCCACCTTGAATTATCCATTGAAATAGCAACTGCTGCTGGTAGATTTGGTATAATTGATACATGGAATTCAGAGGTATTAGTGAATATAATTGGTGAACCTACGTGGTTAACAGTATACAGTTTGTAGACGTCTTCGTTTTGGGCCAAAGGGACCTCGATGGTTACAATGATGTGGTCTGCTTGGACAGCGTAGATGGGTCGACTTTGGCTGTAGTAGAAGAGTGGTTCGAGGTGTTTAACTGAGAGTCCATGTAGGTTTTCATAGACTATCCCCTTGATTTTGAAGATGCCCTCCATGAGCGTCTCAAGGGGTATAAGCTGGGGTGAGAGGCGTCCGTTGATTAATTGGATAACGCCTGACTCAAACTCTGTCACTCTTGAGTCAATGTCCTGTAGTAGGGAAATGTCCTTTCGTATGACCGCTATGAGTTCTGGAGTGAGCCTTGCTAGAGTGTACAAGGCGTTAAATCCGGTGTCATTGTTTGTAAATAGTTCGATAATGTCCTGAAGTTTATCCTGTATTTCTGTGATGGCTTGAGAGTTATTCGATACTCCATTGACTGCTTTCTGCAGTTGTGTATTAGTTGTCCTCATGAAGGCGTTAAGTGTTCTCGCGTTGGCGTTGTCGATGGCTATCGTATGTTCCATATTATGATGAATTTTCTTCATATTAATGTTCATTTTATGTAGAGCTTCTGAGCTTGCAGCTCCTAGAGCCCACCTCAGGAACCCGGAAATGGTCCGTTGTTTCCGGTAGACTGAGGGAGGCGGCAGGAGTGAGCTGGTTTGGTTTATGGTGTGGCTGATGCGTCGAATGGTGGTTCGTCTTTCCCATTTATGCTGTTCGATGAGGGCGCTGACTTGGGTGCAGAATGTGGCCGCCAGTCCAGTGACATTGTCACATGGGTCTGGTCTGTCACGGATGGCCGTCGGCAGCGTTGGCATTTGGATTCCAACAGTCAGGTGGAAGGAGTTGGATCCTGCTGCTGATAGAAAGGCCCTCTCCATGAAGACTGTCCCATGCTGTAGGCGTGGCTCCGTCTGGGCAGCCGACATGCAGAGCGTCGCGCCTAGTAGGTATAGTAGTGTCAGCATTTTTCTGGAACGAGGTAGAAGGTGAGGCACCATGTATATCCAGTTTGTATATAAATATATATTAAATTTGTAAGAATGTTCTGGATGGTTAGCACAGTCGATCCTAAAATAAATAAGTGTCAGTGTTGGTCTATGTCATTGGTGGTGTTAGACCTCAGCCTCTGCATAAGGACGTTTATGTCCCTTCTTAGGGTGTAGACGGCGCCTGTGGTTAATGGCACTGTCACGTCGCAGAAAGGTCAAGTTGCATTGCTGACAATGGTAGAGGTCTTCACATTCTTGAGGATGTTCCCTGCGCATGTGTCGACGTAACTGCCGCTGGTCTGTGCAATTTGTCTCGCACAAGTGGCAGTCATTGTTGTCGGCATTGGGCGGGACGTCATATCCTAGGTCTTTGTTCATTTCGTCACGTGCACGCTGTTGTGCTATGTCGACATCAATCCGGAGATTCCTTTCTGGTCGTGGTGGTGGGGGTGGGGCCGTCCGTGACGGTCCACGTGGAGGCGTGGGTGGTGGCGATGGTGGCATCAGTGCAGGCAGAACAACTGGGGACGTTGCCGGTGTTGGCGAGCAGGGTGGTGAGCTACGTACGATGTGATGTGGTTGATTGATTTCCAACCAACGTTGCCTAAATTGATGTTCTCGGTATTCATCTAGGAGGACGAATGCCAAGAACTTGTCACGTCTTCTTCCCTCCTCGATTTCCTCTGTTCTGTGTCGTTGTGCCCATTCCTCGCGTCGTGCCCGTTCACTACGGAAGTGTTGCTTTCTGTCCTGTGACCACAAGCGACGTCGACCGTTTTCTTCAGCGTAATCCGGAAGATCGTCCACTTCCTCCTGCCAATAGGCTGGCCGGAGGACATGTTCCATTTCTTCATTGCAGATGATCAAGTTATTATCCATGTTTAGGGTAATGTAGGATAATAAATGGATGGTTGCACTCTAACACCGAAATCAGTTAGTTTGAACACAGTCTGTGAATGAGAGGAAAGGAGGCGCCAAGGGATCGCCACTTACTACTGGTAACCACTGACCAATCACTGAGTTGCTTCTGTAAACAGCTGTTTGCGATGTCGGAGATAACAGGTGGTCCTAATGTTTATGAGGTGGTGATGGGCCGAGCATGGGGAAGGCTCCCAGTGGGGCCGTATTTATATCAAAGGGTTAGGGGGGGATGGGTTAGATGTGGAATGGGTATGTGGTATTCGCGAGGAGGGGTGTGGGGGATTTGTGGAGGAGGGGTGTGGGGGATTTGTGGAGGAGGGGTGTGGGGGATTTGTGGAGGAGGGGTGTGGGGTGTTTGTGGAGTACGAGGGGGAGGGGGGGTTAATTTGGGTGTAATGGGATTAGGTCTCAGATTATCATTTTAGTGCCAGAGGTCAACATGTCAAGGTTTAGTCATATTCATTTGCCGTGTTGCTCCTCAGGGTGCATTTTGGTGGGTGCTGTAATTACCCCAGAAGGGCCTTTTATTGCTGTGATGCCCAGTGCTAATTCATGTGAGAAACTAAATGGGCCGCCAAATACTTCGTGGACAATTACACCGATCGGAAATGTTGGGCCGGGGCCGTCTACAAAACCACAGCCGTGTAAATATTCATCTGTCCAAAGTCCTGCACGGAAACGTGGGGCTTCCCGGAGCCTGTTGCGACCTGGATGTGGGGTGGTGCCTACGATGGATTACACCACTCGCACCCCCAACTTGCCCAATGTCGCTAGCACAAAAGCTGGGGTTAACTCTGGATCGCCGTTGGACATGGCCCGGGGCACGGGCACTGAGGCCCGTCCACGGGCGGCCCAGTGTGTTACCGGGGCGCTGCCTATACCAGAGGCCCTGACCCTCGGTATGCCGGCCCGCCCCCGACGGGGCAGGAGCCGTGTGGCCCAGACCGCGGGTGGTCCCCCTGCTCGGGCTTCCCGACATACACAGGCCAGGAGGACAGCCAGGCCTGCCTGTTCTAGTATGGGGACTCAGACTGATCCAGTGGTGCTACTACCTACTGACACTTTGACTGACATGTCTTCAGATCATCATTCTCTCCCGGTGAGTTACATTTTCAGTGTATCCATTTGTAATACAATGATTGATTTGCGTTTAGTGTGGCTGTCCGACGTTTGGGATAGCAAGTTTACATGTTATTTTGTTACTTGAATTTTACCATTAGTCCACCCCTATACCGTTTTGTCCTTGCAAATCCCCTCTAGGGAAAGATCACAGCTCCCTGTGACCCTTGATCCCATTGTCTGTCAACGATTGGGGGGTGCCAGTTACAGCATGGTGCCGTGTTTCTGGGGTTTGTACAGGGTACATTTGGTAGTTGTCTGGAGACAGACTTAGCCCCTCCGTGATGCTTGTGAGGGGTGGGGGTGGTTTGTCATTGTTGTAATTCATTATGATTGTCAAATGTCTGGATGCTGATAATTCTTTTTCTTTTTCTTCTATAAGTATCGGGTGGGGGTGAGTGGCTCAGTTCTGCCCTGTCTCCCTCCAGGGCTGCCATACTAGGTGGCCCGGGGTATAAGTTACGGCCTTACGACCCAGTTTGCCAGGCCGCTAGTGGGCGTGGGGCATTAATTTGCTATTGACTTTATGAAGTGTGACCATTATTATGCATTGCCCTTTCAGTTCCCCGACGTTCGCGTGGAGGACCACCTGGAGGAGTTCGCGGGTCTTCTGTGACATGAAAGGTGGGTAATTAATCGAGATTCTTATGTGACGGATCGGTTTCTTTGAAGGTCTTCGTGGGGAAGGGTGGGTGTCATGATATATGTAGTATCTTGGTTAAAAGGGCAAAGGTCTGACCCCAGGGCATCATTTGTCGTCAGTTATCAGGATGGCTGCTAGGGAATATACGTTTGTAATCAGGATACCCGCCTCCTGCACATATACCATGATCGAGATTTCACGGCAATCTGACATCCTGTTAGTTCGGTTGCCCATATCTGGTGTCCCCGGTGCAGAGTTCCAAATGGTCAGTCTGCCGTGCCGAGAGTATCTCCAGGGAACACTATTTATGTGAGTATCAATTACTCCTGGGGCGTTACGTTTTATGGTGTGGTGGCCATATGTATGTCAGTACCGGATAATTGGCTAGTTATCAGTTAATGAACATCCGTTAAATGTTCGTGAATGTGAAGGTAACAGATAAGCGGGTTACGTGAAAGTATCACTTAGTACTAAATGCGTGAAAATTTTAGGGGCACTAAAATAAATTTAAGTTAAATGGTAAACGTTTCAAGGGACGCTATCAGCCTGTCTGTGGCCTAGGTTTGTGGGTCCCGAAGTTGCACGCAACATGTAGGCAGACGTCATGTCGCTGTGTGTAATTTAAGAGAAGGTCATGTCGCAACATTGAATTTAGGGGTCTAGAGCCCTGGGCTTTGTGGGGGGCCGCAGCTGTGATCACGACGTACGTGTTTACAGACGGTAGTGTGTCCACCCCTATACCAGTTTATACATATGTCTCCCCCTTTCAGGAATGATCACAAAAGTCCCTGGATTTGCTGTTAAAGGGCTTTTTACCATTTCCGCCTGGGTTTTGTAATTATTTTGTGATTTTTGGGAGAGTGGAGGGGTGTTTTGGGTTTGACTTAGAGTGTTATTTCTGTAATAGATCATTGGCCTCAAACTTACAGTAATGGGTGTTTGTTGAGGGAAATGTCGGAATTTAATACTATAGTGTCTTTATTAAGGTCAAAGTTGGTTGCAGTCAGTACTGTAATATTAATAGATAAATAGAGGGCTTTCCAATTTGGTAACAGCTTTAATTACTGTTTTGTTGCCTTTTGCAATTTTATATCATTGCAATTTAGGGGATTCCAGTTGAGTCCTTACCATAATTTCCTATTATGACTATTCTGACATTTCATTTTAAGATTCTACTAGGGGTGGTTATGAGCAAGCAGTCTATAGGGAGGGGTTCTCTCCATCGAACTTCCACTCCAAGCAGAGCTTGCCTGTGGTTCTGAGTATGGGGTCTGGAGCCCATCTCTGCCCGGAGAGTGTGGTTTTGGGTCCATGTTGTTGTCACCGGTATCCTCAATCTCCCAGCACATAGGGGCCCTGTGTGTATTATGGAGTCTGTGGGGTTGGGGACACCCTGTCTGTGGTGGAGAGGGAGGGGAGAGGGGGAGCTGATAAATGACACATTGTTTAAGCATGACCAGATATTTGCTATTTTTAGCCCCACGTGTTGCTCGGTATGTAGGTCGGCCACAGGCCCTGCTCTCTGGTCACCGCTGTTTACACACACAGGGCTTAAGGCAGGGGTGTTCACTGACCCTAACTTGTGTATGTGGTGTTGGCAACCTGAGGGTGGGACTGGGTCCCTGAGGGTAGTGCTGGGTCCCTGAGGGCGGCATTGGGTCCCTGAGGGTGGTATTGGGCCTCTGGTGGCGTTATTGAGCCTGTGAGGGGAGTTTTGAGCCTCTGGTGGCGTTATTGGGCTTCTGAGGGCGTTATTGAGCCTCTGGGGGTGGTATTGAGTCTCTAAGAGTGGTACTGGGTCCCTGAGGGCGTTACTGAGTCCCTGAGGGCGGCATTAGGTCCCTAAGAGTGGTACTGGGTCCTTGAGGGCGTTACTGAGTCCCTGAGGGTGGCATTAGGTCCCTAGGAGTGGTACTGGGTCCCTGAGGGCAGCATTGGGTCCCTGAGGGTGGTTCTAGGGCCTCTTAATATTTGCTGGGTTAATTGAGTTGGTTGCCCCTGACTATTTATATCTTTGCCTAAGTGTCTGTCTTGCTTTGTATTTTTCAGAGACGGTGTCGATAATGCTATCGGTAGTGATGACGTTGCTTATCAAGTCGGGGTACTCTCTCCCGATACGATGATCCGGCATCGAAGGCCCTCGGCTTTTGACCGGAGGGTTTATGAAGCGGCAAGTACACAGACGGTCTCCAGTTCCACCAGCGTTGGGACTCAGACTGATTTGAGCGGGGAGGTGGTCCCTCGCTGGAGCCCCGTGGTGGAACGGCCAACGGTTGCTGTGTCCCCAACGATAGAGCCCTACCCTGTGGGTGACTTACTGGGGCTCGCCGTGGCAGAGCTCTTTGACGCGGCCGGGCCGGTCCTCGGCGATGACTATGTGGGGCAGCCTGGGATGGACGTCAACGCCCCGGATCTGTTGGATCCCGTCCAGGTTAGTATATTATCATGTGAATTCCAATTATTGGGCCTTATTAATGTGGCCATGTATGCCCTTAGAGTCACTTGTTGTAGGCTTTATGTTTGTGCCTGTCAATGGGTGCATTGTCTAGTTATCAGAGCTGATCAGGAACTGATATCTGTAATTTCACCCGCTACCCTTCATTGAGTCTTAGTATTATAAGTGTATTGTGCCTAACGGATAGGCCTTTTATGGATCCATTATCCTCAGAACCTAGTTATTAGCAGGCGGGCATATTCTGGAGGGAGAACCTGCAATTATGTTTTAACAATTGATGCCCATTTTGGCAGGTGGTTCATTCCTGTCTGCCTCCTTGTATTGACTGCTCAACCGACATTTAGTCTGCTTTAAGCTGAGTCTTATGTCTGGCAGTGAGGTTGCTGCCGTAAGGGTAGTAATGTAAGTTGACTCGTGATTATCCTGTGTTGAGGGGGCGAATTCATCGTTAGTTAATAGTCCTCCTTTGTTCTTTTAGGCTGCCAACTCTGACGTTGTTGAGGGTGCCGCTGACGTCATGCTACACTTCGACACCGAGTTAAATTTCCTGTAGATTGGTGTGACATAGAGTTTTATATTTTTGAATAAAACTAACTTATGTAATTTGTGTCATGTTTCTTTGCTAGCTATAACATTAGTTCGTCAATTTGAGTTTCTCTGTAGTTGAAATGGAGTCGTCGTCAACCCATGACACCGAGCCATCCGCCCAGTGGACTTTGTACTGCTTTTTGCCATTTCTTTTGCGGGAGGTAATGACTCGCTTAATAGGGTAGTAAACGTCCCCTGCATTATCCTTGAACCTGTCTTTATGGTCCACTTTAGGGGGTGTTGGGTTGACAGCGGTTTCATTTTGCCTTTTGTAGTATGGCCTTAGCCTGTTTACGTTTGTAAGGCGTTTCAATATGCGTCCTGTGTTAAGATCCTTAAGACGAACCAGACAATCTGACACAATTTCTGTAATGACGTGGGGGGTTGAGTACATGTAAGAGAATTTACCCAGGGGTTTCACCTTGTATTTGAGATCATATATGACTACTTCTTGTCCCACCACGAAATTGTGGGGCCTCGCTTTGCTATCCAGTTTTGCCTTCATTCTATTTGTGTATGATTCGTTGTGTTCATTAGCCATTTCTCTGACAATTGAAAGGCGTTGCTCAAGATCATGAAGGTAATCAGTGGCTGATAGAGGTAGGTTTGGGGCACTCTGTCGTTCACTATCAATGGGTAGCAGGTTTGGGGCATGGCCGTACAGTAGACGGTATGGGCTATCACCAAGTCTGGATGTGACAGATGTTCTCACACTGTACAGAGCAAAAGGTAAGAGCTTGTGCCAGTTTTCACTGTTTGTATCTACGTAACAGGATATTACGGACTGTAGCTGTTTCTGGATGCGTTCGACCCGGCCATTTGCTTTCGCGTTCACACCTGATGTGAACGTTTGTTTTATCCCAAGTCTTTTGTGTGCCTCGTTTGTGAGTTTTGACAGGAGGGGAGTTGCATTATCGGAATGCACTGCTATTGGTGGGCCGTACCTGGTATAGACATGTGTAATCAGTGCGTCCACAATGTCAACACTCGTTTGGTCCTTCATGGGTATGGCCTCACAGAAGTTCGTGAGCATGCAAATGACTGTGAGTATGTACTCGTGGCCTTCATTTGAAGGTTTGATTTTTCCGATGACGTCAATTGCGATATGACTGAAGGGTCTTGGAGGTGTATCGAAGACCTGCATTGGGTGGTTTGGGTGTGCCACCCTTTTCTTTCGTGTGCATATGTCACATGTTCTGACGTATTCTGCGATCATTTTTGTCATGCCTCTCCACCAGTATTTGGAATATATTTTGTCGTAAAGGACGTTTCTACCTACATGAGAGCCCAGAAGCACATTGTCATGTAGTAGTGCTGCGACTTTTTCCTGCATATTTGTGGGGATGACTGTCTTTCCTTCTATCTCGACATATTTCGAGCCCTTCTTTTTAAAGTGTGGATAGAAAACCAAGATGTCGTTTTCCAGTGACATGTGGTCTGCATATGTCAAGGTGAGTTTCTCTCTAGTCGGATCCTTTGGCAGTGTTTTATTCTCCAGAAATGATATTATGTCTGAACAGAATTCGTCAGCTGCTTGGCCTTTTGAGATAGTGAGTTTATCCATGTTATCTGATAAGTCTTGCATATCAGTTTGAGGTTGCGCTCTAGTATTTGTTTGATGTGTTTCATTGCTCTGCTTTTGAGTAGTGTCGCTGTCATTGTTAGTTAGGGTTTGTTGATTACTCACTGCCTTTGACCTGGTTACTGCAGTATTTTGTGCGACTTGTCCAACTTGTGGAAACAGCAAGTCTTTACCGAGTTCTGGACAGTCATTGTCAGGCAGGGTAATGTCTGACTCTAATCTAGAGACATAGTCTGCGAGGTAATGGGTCTTACCTTCATGGTATTGGATGTCATATGAGAATGACTGCATGAAAAGTGCCCACCGTTTGAGTCTAGGACTAGGTGCTTTATGTGGTGCCTCGAAGATATGGACCAATGGGGCATGATCTGTAATGATCGATATATGGTACCCTTCGATTGTTGGCTCAAAATGCTTGAGTGCAATATATATTGCTAGTGCCTCTTTCTCTGATATAGAATAGTTTTTCTGAGCACCGTTCATTTTGGCTGTGTGGAAGGAGATCGGGCAATACTTGTCGTCGATCTTGTGACACAGGGCTGAGCCAACTGTGTCGTCACTGGCGTCTGTCAGTATATACAGTGGTTTGTCATATTCAACGTGGACCAGTATGGGTGGGCTCATTAGCAGTATTTTTAGTGCTTGAAAGCCGCTTTCCGCCTTTTCATCCCAATGAAATCGTGCACCTTTCATGGTAAACTTGTTCAGGTGTTTTGTCATTTCGCTCATCTTGGGGATAAACGCTGAGTAGTACTGGATCAGGCCTAGAAATCTGCGGACACCTCTGACATTGGTTGGTCTTGGGAAGTCCTGAATTTTATCTAGTAGTCTTTGTTGTGGTTTGATGCCGTTTGGTGTGAGGACATGTCCGAGGAAATGGCATTCGTCCACTGCAAAGTCACATTTCTTTGGGTTGAGTCTGAGACCTCTATTGGCTAGTCGTGTAATGACTGTCTCCACATCTTTGACATGTTGTTCATGTGAAGGAGAGAACACCAGGATGTCATCTAGATATGTTGCAGCGATGATGGGATCTAGTCCTTTCAGTATATGGTTAATAGCTCTACTGAAACTCCAGCCAGCGCCTGTTAGACCAAAAGGCATGCGTCTGAACTGGTAGGTATTGTTCTGCGTAGTGAAAGCAGTGTATTGTCTTGACTGCTCTTGCATTTCCACTTGCCAGTACCCGGAGATCATGTCAAGAGATGTGAATATCACTGGCTTTTGGCATGCCACCAGATTGAAAAGATGTTCTCTTGTCCTTAGGGGAAATGGGCGTTTGATCGACATGGCATTGACTTTTCTGTAGTCTATGCAAAGTCTGTATGACCCACATTTCTTTTTCACCATTACTATGGGCGAGCTATAGGGAGAGTCACTTTCCTCTATGACCCCGGCATCCAGCATTTCTTTGATTTGCTCGTCAATAATGCCTTGTATTTTTGGTGATGCCCGATATGGTCTGGTCGTGGGTGGCGTCTGCCCTGGTTCAATTTCGATCTTCATGGGTATGTCTTTGAAATGTCCTAGCTCTGACATGTCTGTAGCAAATGCCCATCTGTTTCTATGAAGCATGGTAAGGAAATTTGACTTTTCTTCTCCTGCCAAAACAGATTTGTCTAGGTTAAACATTTCCTGTTGTTCAACGTCTTGTCTGATTCTGTTTTCCTGAACACCCATTGGGGTGTTTACGGTAGCGATCACCGTGTTAGGCTTTATGATTCTCTGTCTACTTGTTGTGTTAAGAAGTTGAACCAACACTCTGTTATTCTGCACAGTAGACAAGGTATGTGCGGTCCACATTGTGCCGTCACAGTTGTCAAATATTGGTCTCACTACCACATCTGTGCCGTCATGCATGTCACCATCGGTGGCCAGGGGCAGTACCAATTCTGATTGTGGTGGGAGTACTATTGTGTCAACTGTTCTTGCCTCCATTGGTTTGTGCAGAGTAATGGTATCTGATGCAAAATCTATATTGGCATTTGTGATGTCAAAGAAGGTCCTACCTAAGATGACGCTGTGTGACATGTTTTTCATAACATAGAATTGAGATTTGTATTGGATGTTTCCTACTCTCCATCTCAATATTGCTTTTCTTTTCAATTTGTATTCTGATCCATCTGCTAGGGTAGCCACGTCGTCAATGTGTCTGCTTTTTATGACAGCCCTCTTGGAAAGTTTTGAGAATACTGATGCTGAAATAAAGTTATCACTTGCTCCTGTATCTATCATGGCTGGGACTACAGTTCCACCTAGGGCGATTGTGATTATTCTCGATCCCTTTTCTCTCTTTCTTAGTTTGATTGTGACCTTTGTGGCATGTTGCTCGGCTGGCTTTTCTGTGACGGCCAGTCTCTGGGGCCTGACCCGGCCGTTGGGACAGGGGCCCTTTCGCCGTTTAAAGGCCGCTGTCCCTGCTGCCTCTTGATTTGTCTACAATCTGAAGTCCTGTGAGCGCACTTACCGTGGAAAGAGCAATATAGTGATTTATTGCTGTTGTATGTAGGTCTGTGCTGAGAAGGGTAGTTCTGCCTCATCTCATTGACAGCTGGTCGTCTGTCATCCTGCCGTTTTTCTGGACCTTCACGCGATCGCCAGTTAGGATTGTTGCTGTTATTTGGCCTCGGGTAATTAGGTTTGTAATGGTTGTTGTGCCTTTTCTCCGGGAAGGCGTCTCTTTTCTCAGAGCTGCTGATGACAATGGCCTCAAATCTCTTAGCCATGCGAACTGCTTCTTCAAATGATTGTGGATCATGTATCGCAACCATTTGAGCCAGTTGTCCATTAAGGCCACAGAGGTATGCTGATAGCATGGCCTCTGAGGGAGCCTGTAGGGTTAACTGGATTTTTCTGAGAGCGGCCGCAAAGTCCTGAGAGTCCTGGCCCTGGCGTTGCTGTACCTCTAGCAACTTCTTTGATCTGAGCCAGGAAGGCACAGACTTTTTGAATGTCTCTATTGCCAGATCTTTGAAACGTTGATAGTCTCTTTTCTGGCCCTGCTCCAGTTCCATAGCCCATGCATGAGCGTTGGACTTAAAAGAGGCGAGCGCGGTCTCAAGTGTTAGCCTTTTTGACCATCCATATATGTCTGCTACATTCTCAAGTTGGTCAAAGAATACTGTTATGTCTTCCCTCTGTCGAGCTGAAAATGTAGGGATTGGTAGGCTAGGCAACTTAATTTTCTGAGTTGGGCGCTGCCGTACCTTTTTCTTCTTTTCAATAAATGTAGGTTCCTCATCTGCTGACTGATTATTACCTTCCCCGCTTTCTTCCCCATCGCCCGCATTGGAGGCTTCCTGTTCCTCCTCTGCGGGGACGTCTTCCTGTTCTTCTATTTGATCCTGCTCCTCTAAAGGTACATTGTCCTGCTGAGCTGGATCTACATGATTCTGTTCTGGGTCATCCCCAGCCTGGTTATTTAAAGGATCTTCCCCATTCTGTCTAGCTGCCATTGTATTTCTCCTAACTGGTACAAATGTCAGTTCAAAGGGTGGTACTGGACCTTGACTTCTGAGTCCTACCCGTCTGAGTAGGTTCCTGGGGTTCCTGGGGGGAGGCGTGGTTGCGGGTAGTGCATGCAATTATGGGAAAATGTATGTAGGGCAATATGACCACGTGTTATCCCAACATAAACAGACAAGGTTATCAACTGCAAGTCACAATGTATTTCTTCCAATAAGTGTGTCCAAAGTGTTAAAAAAAAGGGTTATTCTCCACCATGTGCGCCGGGGGAGTTAAGTATTGGAATAGTTGTTGGGATAGTGTTCTACCATATATTTATGAGTACTGAGAGATGTTGATGTGTATCCGTCGTAGAGTCGTATTCGTCGTATATAGCAGTTATATCCGAACTCGTATTACCAAAATCACTAACCGGCGTGTTATAAAGGGTTGCTAGATAGTAGAGTACTGTAAAGGTACTCCCCGCTGAATACTAGATTCTCACGGTAACTTCGGACAACTTATGTAAAGGAAGAGCCACACGTTCAAATACAGTTTCAAACCTTTATTTCTGATAAGCGTACAATAGATGAAGTGTTCCGTACAAATACCATACAGTGCTGGTGAGTGGTACCAAAGTGACAATAATAACGCCCCTCTGAGCGCCTACCTCTATACTCCAATCAGAGTCCGTGCCAACCGCTGATCCGGCGCTGAGCCTAAGTCCTCCAGGCCTGCTGTAGTCTCTAGTCTGGTGGTCTGGCAGAGTGGCTGGGCCAGGTAGAGTAGAGTATCCAGTGAGGTAGTCCAGGGGTATGCCTTTCAGAGGGGGCTCCAGGAGAGTGTGTTCCTACAGTGGCAGGGATCCCCTTTATACAGATCCTCTCCTCCTGGGAGGAGGGGGCCTGCATGATGTCATGGGCTATATTTAGCAGGTGATATCACCATCCAGTCTCCTGATTGGTCGACTGATGGGGAGGGGTTGTTTGTGCAGGCCAGAGAGGAAGAGGGGGAGTTGTGCACGGATTGCATCATCTCCCTGAGTGGGGAGGGGTGATTTGTGGAGGCCTCTGATTGGCGGATGAGAGCCCCAGAGGGTGGGGTGGCAGGTGCATGGGGCGAAGCCCAAGCATACCCATGGTTGTACTCAGTCACTGCCCGGCAGCCGTACGGTTCACAACAGGTGGTGCTTATATACTACCTTACACTAACATGGTTATACATAGGTATATGGGAGGTTGTGTCTGCAAAAGTAGGGTTCTAGGCATTCTGTGTTTGGGACTGGTTGTAGTCCCGACACAATATCAACCCTTTTCAACTTCCACACCTTTCGCGCCAAAAAGTATTGTTAGGACTAGTTGAGTATAGAAAGGGTTAATACTGTATTGCTGCCGACAGACCACCTTTGTCGCCCCGTGTAAATTACAGAATATAAAGGAAAGCTTTCACATAAATCCGCAAAGTGTTATTTCTTGTGAAATTAACTTGACGTAAGTAATCTAAAAAGTATTTCTTAAGTGAAAACTCCAAAATGTCGAGCTCTTATGGAATTATTCAGGAAAGGAATTTAATTTAGGGAATTCCCTGAATGCTGGGCTGCTCAGTACTCCCCTTGCTACGTCACAGCTATGGGAATTCCTTCTAAAGTTATTTTGGGATTCCCTGATTACTAAATGGTTGTAGATGGATATATATTTCAATTCATTATGAGTTGTATTAGGCCAAATATATATACTTTGGGTTAGAGAACATAACTCTTATTACAAATTCTACAGACATGGGGATTCCCTTCTAAAGGCAGAGGGGATTCCCCAAGAACTCCCCTTGCTACGTCACAAATTAGGGGATTTCCTTTAAAAACACTTGAAATAGACCAAATCTTTAAGCCTCATAACTTTGCCCCAACATGGAATATCTCTAAAATATCTTTAGTATTATTAGTTCTTGATGCAATTGTCATGATATAAAAAAAATTCACTTCAAAACATCCACCCTGTTGTTATGTGCAAGCTTTTCTCTAGCAGAACAGCTGTGTTTCTATTGGGAAAAAATTGCTGTTAATACAGTTACTGTTACCCACATGTGTTATGTTCAGTCATTGTGTCACCATAATTATATACTGGTCGTCTAAGGGAATGGCATATGATAACCGTTGTCTTTGTTTGGATAATTTCTGACCTGCATGAGATGTTTTCACGCCATTTCACCCCTGTCAGACCAGCTTTGCGCATGGATATTGTAGGATTGTTTAGACTGGTTTAGATTGCCTAGTTGACGTGTGTTTATTGAAGTTTTGTGTATTTAAAACAAAGACTTATAGACCGAGTCCCCAATAGTAACAAATTGCCTATACTCATCTCAGTGTGTTATGTGTGGCTTTGATGATAGGAATAGGCTGTGAGGACCCATACTCCAGCCGACGCGTTAGTCATTTCCACCAGAAGCAAGCAACAGCATGTAGTTCAACTTTGAAAAAGAAGCCGAAGTAGAAAAAGTTGCCTGTAAAGAATTATCGTAAATTTCCATGAATTCTGGCATTGAAAAAGGGAAATATTTATATGATACCCGTATGTCCCTCATATAAATCAAACCAAGTCATTTCTGGTGGCAACTATTGCCATGTACTTAGTGAAGAAGTTAGTTGAGAAAAAGATCTTCTTTCCCAGATTTAGAGTCGTTACTGAAATACCGAAATATGGAAGGGAAAGGACACAGACGTGTCAGAAGGCGCAACATTTAAAAAGATAGAAACAAATTTAATATTTCAGATGTTTAATTTTATTTAGCTGTTTATCAAAAGTCTATCTGTTTATAAGCACATGGAGGTTCTACTAGGATAGGTAATATGGTTTCCAAGGTGCAACTTATATGTATAATATACATAGTTTATTAACGTAATCACATGAAGTTGCCAAATAAAGTTGTTTTAAAAAACAAAAACAAAAACCAAGCCGTGCTGTTGCGAGGACTTGATTAGGAGACATGTCCTAAGCAAGTCCTATAGACCTTGCGCAGACATGGTCACGTGATCACTTTTTCGTGATCACCACGTGGTGATCATGACCATGTGGCTCTGGAATAAATTCAAAATTTTAGATTCTAAGGGATGAAAATTGTTGATTTTGATTGAATGACTTTGTTTCAATTAAATGGAACACAAATATTTGTTCTAGAATTGAAGATGCTCTTGATAATAGATTGATCACCAATATGGCGGCCAGCACGATGTCTATAGCAGTAGCACGGCCCATTATTCGACAGGCCACACTGGGTGAAATTTGAATAAACAATCATTCATTAATTTTCTCTTCTTAAAAGTGTCCTCCCGTGTTGAAGAAAGAAGGTAAAGATTCAGCGTGACCTTGAGGCGCTGAAAACCTTAACCTTGACCTTGACCTCTTTGTGGTTGTTTGCACAGCTGGTCACGTTGGCATGGCCACCAAGGACGTACGTCACTTTGGGAGGAAAGATGCCGGCCGGGTCTCTGTGATGAAGGACTTAGGTGCTGGATACATTCCTACAATGGGGCCTGTTTCTAAACAATAACATATTGTTCGCTAATTATAATAACAGAAAATGTATAATTCAGTTCATATCAGTTACCACAAATATAGAAACGTAGCTAAAAGGCTAGAATAAAAGGCGTGTTGTGGGACAATATTTTCCAATTTTGTTCCAACTTAAAGCATTTTGAAAGCGTCTCGGAATATTTTAACTTCATTTTGTTAAGAGTTCCTAGATTAAAATCAAATTGAACTAATTGTGCTCTAAGCCGTAAACCGGACGGTAAGGCAAAAATCAGAGATTGGTTAGTCGGTATCAGGGTTGTTTGGGGGGAGGGGGGGCCCTTATATTAAAATTTGAGGCGTCCCATCCATGGTCTGGAATTTTACATTAAAACGATCTAAATTTGACAAAACTTAGGTGGGGGGGGGGGGGGGGGGGGTGGCCGCCTGAGGCGCCTCCCTCTTAATCCGTCCCTGGGTATTACTTAGTTAGGCTTTTTTTTCATGAAATCTGCATTTTCTGTTACTATTCATGCACACTAGACAATGTCGATTAGAAACAGGCCTCTATACATGCTTTCTACTTCTTAGCTTTAAGGGCAAGCTTGCTTCCTGCTCCTAAACTGTCTCTATTCCTTCCGACAGGGTGCTTGGAGAGTGTAGAACGGGTGGAGGGGACACTCTCAACCTTCCCAATTCTGCACTTTAAATTGATAAAATCAAAATTGTTTATGACCATAATCATGCCTTGTATTGCAATTCTTACAAGTATATGTGATGTGTGATAGCTGGACGTGAGCGAAAATATTTAAGTTTCTACTGCATGAGCATACATTAAGAAGACCATTACCTATATTATCGTATTTTATGCTTGCATGAAGACCACATTAAGCCTGTATTCCATTATTTTGCTTTCACTGGCGATATCAGAGGGAACAGAGTGGAATACAAGCTTTAAGGCTAGAGGATGCACTTTACATGTTTTCCCCTAATATCCCTGAAGCTTTCCCCGTGTAGTAATAGGTAATAGTGGGTGCATTATACTTGGTTTCCCCCTTAGATTCCTTTAGCCTAACGTAGCTGAGGACAACATGTTAATAAGCGAATCGTAAGAATCAACTTAGACTTAAGTTACCCTGGTTAAGCCAGTGGCGGATTTAGTTAGGATGGAGTCCTGGGATGGTCAAATGTAAACCATCCTTTAAGGATAGATCAGGGGTCTCAGGGTGGTGCGCTGCATTAAGGCACATACTTTTCTAAAATGGATACGTATGATGACAAGTTATACATCACAGGAAAGGACTGATCTTTCTCTACATGATGATATATTTATCAAAATAATAGGCTTGGAATTTAAGAAATTATGAGTTTTTAATCAATTTTTCCACTTTATTTTTTTGAACATTGATTTCTCCTTACCTGTTCAACCTATTGAACTGAAATTTTGTATATGTTGTCAGAACATTCTTCCTGAGGGAAGTGTGTCTCAGATTATGAATTAATGTCTTATTTTTCATTTTATGACAAAAAACGAGTAAATTTTTTTGAATTATTCAAACAATATTTTCTACATATTATAAAATAAAAACTAGGAAATTTATCAAAATTCTGAGACAATGTTCCCTCGGGAAGAACCTTAAGAAGATCTATTAAAAATTTCAAGGTTTTATCTCAAATAGTTCTTGAGAAATCAATGTTCAAAAAATTATCACAAAAAATGTATTTTTTGTTTTTATCAATCTCTATTTCAGTGAATTATCATCTTATTCACATTTGCTTTATTTCCCCAGAAAATGCTCAGAGTCTACTTTTCAATTACATACAATATTTGTATGCTCATTTAAACCTGAAGTTTTAGACCATTGATTAGTGCAGGTAGAATGAATCACGCACCATCCCCCCTTATCTATTCTTAAAGCCCCATACCCACGAAGCAACTTTTACACAGTCGAGCAATGGATCCGCTCTAAAATCGGCCAATTCTGGTGATTGTCTGTTAGTATGGTATATTGTGATGTGCATGTTTGATCTGAATCAGTGCTAAAATCGGGTGATTATAGGGG
The DNA here is from genome assembly GCA_936440205.1 of Lepidonotus clava. Lineage (NCBI taxonomy): Eukaryota > Metazoa > Annelida > Polychaeta > Phyllodocida > Polynoidae > Lepidonotus > Lepidonotus clava. The sequence continues at coordinate 32,973,276 of OW387144.1, read as the reverse complement.
TAGAATTAGTCGATTTTAGCACCGATCCGTTGCCCAACTGTGTAAAAGTTGCTTAGTGGGTATGGGGCTTTACTACTAAGAAAGATTGATCATTTCCTGCCAATCACCAACTTGCATTGGTCGACTCTCCATTGTCTCTAATGGGTCCTTTAGAACCTTTACTTGTGCTTGCCTAGATCACTGCATTAATAAACAATAAACAATTAACTCACATTACCCTTATATCAAACTCTCACGCTTACTTACAGATGCACATGGATGCATTCATGTCAAATGATAGTTTAATTCACATTACATCAATCGGATGCATGTAACGAATATATATGCTACATTAATTACACAATTAACCAGCCTCATTGATTATGATTTTCTTCTGCAGGGCTTTACACTGGCCCCGAATTGAACTGAAATTGAATATAGCTAATCTGCAAACAAATATCACGAAATTCAATAGGCATTAATTGAATGTAATTGAATGTAATTATATTCACTCCCGGAGTTGATATCGTTTTTTAGCTTTTGAATGGTACTTAAGAAAACTGATTTAGTTTTTCGTTTTTTTATAGTATTTTGAAACTATTCAATGCCATTCGCTTAAATTAATAATTCCACATCACTATAGTATTTAGTTTTCGTACCCTTCTTGTTACTTAATCAGGAGTAGCCTTTTGGAATAGCATAATTATGCATACACTCTACTGGGTAAATGGTGGTTCGTGAGCATACAAAACTCACGCTCATTTGTTCTCTTAAACAGTTTTTGTTCTTTATATTAACAAATATCTTTGGTTCTTTAACGTTTACTATAACTTTTATTTTTCTCTTGAGGGCTTTAGTCCGAGATTTGCATGGGTGTTTGCAAACTGGGGCAATAACAATTGCTGAGTGCCCCTGCGGTCTGTATTTGATTTAACCTGTATCTATCTTTACTGACAACACAAAAATGTGTATAGGCCTAAGCGTTCACAGACAGGCAGTGTTGCTCTTCAGTGCAATAACACATATTTTTCTTGTGTCTTGTGTTGTATACTGAAGCTATGGACAGGGCTAAAAGAGTGAAGGTATAACCATAGAGATACATGATTATGTATGTCTATGGTATAACGAAGAGTGAATCCTGACATAGAATAACATGATATGTCAAATTTATAATTATCTATTATATGTCTCTTTAGATGTAGGTGGTGAGTACGACTCGCTGAAGCTGATCGACCCTGACGTGTGCAAGAAGTGCATCGAGGATAACCTTGATATGATTGTCGGGGTCAAGGTCAGGCTCAGGGCCGACGCATGTGCAGCGGGAAAAAATGAAGATGACGCTTTTCGGTAAGGATCTTCCCTCTATAGACCCTAGTTCAGTTAGATACATTAATTTTTCACTATGTCTTCTTTTCAAAAATTCATCATCAAGGCAAGTCCTACTCTTCTTGATTATGCATGAAGTATACAATATCATATATTAAGAATCGATAAGTTTATCTTGTTTTCATTATATATAAGGGGCCTGGTTGTTTCAGTAAACAATCATTCACTGTTTGTATTCCTTGAGCGTACATTTCTCAGATGTATATATAGCCAATCCAATTTAGGTTGTTCGTCAACCTCATTTCGAGTTGTACATGAACTTCTGTGTATAGGTGTAGTTGTATAGCTCAAAACTATTGCATATGGATCGTTTCTAATGCGGAGGAGAATAACTTTTCTGAGCCACTGGGTATCAGCCATAGGCTATTGGTGTACCTCTCTGGGAACCTATTGATGGTACCCAAAGGCCCAGAAAGTAGTTCTCCTAATTGTCACTTATTTCCCTACAGGATCGCCCTTAGCACGTGTCAGAAGACCAACATGCCCCTGATGACCCACCACGCCGAGTCCACCATCCCCACGGAGGCCATGACCGGTAGGACGAGCATTCTACATACTTCTTAGTTCATATTTCTAATGGCAAATCAAAGATTTCTGGAAGGGCGGGGTGAACATTTTGGCTTAGTACTAAAACGGTGTGTATTCTTGCGCCATCTGCATTCCCTCTTTGTGGCTAAATGCCTATAGCTAAAATTAGATTGATTCCATTGCTGTAAAAGAAATCACTTTTGCTTTGCTGTGCATTTACAGCACACTTAACTAGAAGACAATACTAAGTATTTACAATGATGTTTTGTAATTATATGGCCACCTTTCCTGTAAGCAATATTTAAGGTACTTTATGTGCTGTAATTGTACAGCAAAGATTTACATCATTTGATTTGTACAGTGCAGTGGCGGATTCAGGAGTTTGACAAGGGGGAGGGGGGGCGCCAATGGAAATTTTTTCATTAATTAGTTTTTGGCGGAATTTTACATTAAAAAAGTTTAGATTCATGGGTCTAGACCACCAAGTTCAACAGTGCGACAATGTCTTTTCTTACATTCGACATGCGACGTGGGGTCTTAACGACACGACAGAAAGGGTTAAAAACATAGTTAGCCTACATGCGACATGGCTCTTTCTTAAATTTGGCATGTAACATGGAGATAGTTAAGTGACAAAGACATGCAACGTTGACGTTTTTTAAATTCAACATGCGACATGGGGACCCCCTCCCCCCATCCAGAGCCAACATGTGACATGGGGCCCCCCTCCCCCCCGACCCACCACTATCCAGAGCCCCAAATTATGCCATAAACGAGGGGGCGCACCCCCACCCCCCTCTCAATACGCTACTGCAGTGTAGCTTGTGAACGTTTCTTCTTTTATTTCCCCCAGGTACCATGGGATGTCCCGGCAGTCTGCGGAAAGGGGACATCTACAGCCAGGCCTTCCAAGGTCACGCCAACGGTATCCTGGACCCCCGTGACCTGAGCGTGTACGAGAGCGTGCTGAACGCGCGTGAGCGGGGCGTGTACTTCGACGTGGGGCACGGCCAGAAGGCCTTCACGTGGACCGTGGCCGAGCGGTGCGCAGAGAAGTTCTTCTACCCTGACCTCATCAGCACCAACGTGCACTGCGAGAACACCACAGGTAATATTGATTTAACAAAGATTTTATAAACAGAATGAGATCCAGGTGTGGGTCGGGGTCGGGGGGCTTGAAAGCATGCTGTAGTTAGAGTTTTGAAACCTAGCTGTTCTGATTAAAATAAAACTATTGAGGAAACCGTCGTAAAATGAATAATTACACGCCCAATCAGTAGTGATGAACCCGGTGATGAACACCCTGAACATACATACCAGTTTGGGGAGTGGTAGGACTAACGGTTCAGTATTTTGTTTTTAGTTGTTTGATAGAAGGGGTGTTATTTTGGGATCGCTCTACTTTTGTAAGCTTGAAGTATATTTGTAATGAGCGCCATGAGCGCCATGAGCAACTCCTAGAAAAAGAAAAGTAAAAATATTATCCAGACATTCAGAACGCTGATTATTTTTTTTAACTATTACAGGTCCAGTGTATGACCTAACGACAGTCATGACCAAAATGCTGCATGTCGGGATGCCTCTCAATGACGTCATCGAGGCCGTGACGTCAAACGCTGCGCGCGCACTGCGGAAGAGCAATCTGATTGGCTCGCTGGGGGTGGGACGCTGTGCTGACGTCACCGTACTGCGGGAGGACGCCTGCAACGTGGACCTGGAGGACGCCAACGGCCAGCTGAGGAAGATCACCTCCAGGTTAACTCCAGTGGCGGTCTGGAGGGAGGGGGTCGCTCACGACATTGTGGAACTGGAAAAGTTCCCCAATCCGGACATCGTGGACCAACTGCGCATGTCACTGAAGCGGTGCATTATTAATGATGAGACCATTGGAGAGGCTTTGGGAGAAATGAGGAATTAGACGTTCATTTTCTCCCTGATGTGTCAGTAATTCAAGATGGCCAGTGCCGTGTAGGCCTATACCCAGGGAAGGAAAGGGAGGGTGGGGCAGGAGATAAGATATTATTACTTTGATATACCCTTTAATATTTGTTCAAATCTCTCAGTTGGCAAGTGGTTGATATAGGATTTTCGGAAGGGGAGGGGGTCAGCATAATATTATAAAGCTAAAGCAGCGTGCATCCACGTACCCACGCACGGTACCCCCTCAGAGGATTGGTTTGGGTCAGACACGCTGTAGACAGACTGTTGACTTTGGTCAAGTGCGTTGCGAGATACCTCTGTTGATGATTAGGAAAATGGTTAATTTAAATTGTAAATTTGAATGACAGCATGGTTTAATTAATGCCGTGATGCAAGTCTTTACTTCCTTGTCTGGATTTCGGTATTTTGCCTGGTCAGTGTAAAAAGGAAATGAACATTACATTTACCAAGAAATCAATTTTGCTTTTCAAACTATTCTTAAACCCTTTCCAAGCAATCTAAACAAACATCATTAATCCTAATAAGTATTTCCAAAATTTTATTACCTTCACTGACAAAAAAAATCCTTCCTCCTTACTTTTCCGAATTTTCATCACTCCCGAGTGGCAGTATAACAATGGTCGTTTATAAATCGAATTTGTAGAATAAGGGATAGTGAAAAATAAGTTATAATGATAGTTTGCTGAAGTGTTGACCTTGCTATAATACCTTGTTATGTGAAGACTAAGTCTTTTCCTTGCTACTCAAGTTCTTAACTACTCAACCTCCCAGTGCTTATTTCCCATCGTGGTTGTTATCAGGGCATGGATTGTCCAATGTTGGAACTGTTGCAGCTTTTCATTAGTCAATTTCAACTTTGCCTCATAGGATTTTATGCAAACGAAGGTTATTTACATGGATGTAATAGACATAGGGTCCAATCATGAAGTGCATTTGAAGACTTCTGTGCATCTAGAAGTAGAAGCCTGGGGTGCCGACCAAAAAACATTCACGAAAGTTTCATATCCACGAAAAGTTACAATAGCCACAATAACATAATATTGTGGTATCGTTATATCAAATTCTTCAAGAAATTCCCATTCAATGTTTTTCATTTAATGTGAACGTTTAAACTGTCCCAATGTGCTTCAAACAAACGCTAAGAAATATATACATGTATACGATAACACATAATTGTGTGTATTCTGAATGAAATTAGTATGATTTTTCAATGAACTTTCATCCAAATGTCTTCAAAATGTTGTCGATGTTTCTTGACAATTTTCTGTTTCTTGACAATTTTCTGACCGTGACCTTTTGAATACCCTCACGAAATTTTGTGGATGTGTTTTGGTCAGCTTTCCTGGTTTGTCGCCTATGTGCAGTGTACACAGGAAGAAGCCAGTATACTGACTGGTTATATATGGTTGTAAATACGATGTATAGGACTAAACATGCCTAATATTGCCGTTCGCGAGTAGATAGGGAAAGAGCTCGTACAATATTACCTTTTCACAAGCATGCATATAGTGACCCCTCTCATAGGAGCCTTGTTCTAAAATTCCTATTGGAATCCATATCTCAATTGATTGTTCAGGCCTATCCCGCTATACACCTTTCCCGTGAACCTGTGCATGCAGTGAACCCTCCCATAGAGGCCTTGTTCCCAAAACCTTTAGCTTAGGCCCATTAGACTCCATATCCCAAAATAGAGGTTCAGGCCCATAGCGATAGCAGGGCACCACACTATTGAGAAAGGTGTATAGTCCTTTGTTGTGGCCAAATGGTTGTTACTGTGGTATACACAAAGTACTCCCCAACATCTCCGAAACAATATCTTCTTTATAATTATACCCTAGAATAGATGAGCGTATATAATTGCAGGATAAAGACGTTTTTTTATGATAATGAAATGAAAATGCTTGACTTAGTACGGTACCGTGTTCATGCAAATTGATAAACAAATTTTGCCAATGGATGTTGTCATATCAAGATTTAAACAGGTCTAATTCTGTACAATGTCATACTTTTGTCAGATTTCACTGAGGTTTCCTAGATTTGTGAAAAGTACTATATATACCCAAAGAAACAGTATTCCCAGTATAAACAGCTACCGCCTCGGCATGTGTACATTATGCAGTATTACCCTGGTAAGTCCATGTTTACCGTCATTCCCTTCATTGAATACATCCCTTAATTCTCCCTACCACTTATAACATATTTCCTGAGTTTTATCTGCAGACTAGCCTAGAGCAAGGTGCATGCTGGGTATTATATGTAGCAAACCCAAAGGCTTAAGTATATTATTTCATTAGTCATAGTATTATTTGAAGTTTGATGTGATGGAAAACTAATATTGACTTGTTTCATTTTGCATATAAGTGTATGTTTTTTTTTTACTTAGTTTGGAAATTGATTAATTACAAATAGATTGATGCCAAATATTTACATACTTTCTACTGTTTTTCTTGTGTTTTGGGGGAGAGGACTAGGCAATATTTACCTGCAGTTGCCTAAACTACTAGAAAAGAGCTGTCTGTGGTAGGGAGAATTGTAGATTTCTTTGTAAAACAACGTGCTTTGGATTATTATCTGAAACTTATGCAGGGAACGAGTTAGGCTGACTTTATAACTTATTATGACCTTAAGCTTGCTTCTCAGTGAGTCTGTCTATAGCAAAAGATTCTTGTGACAGTTGACATAACCGTATAGAAAGAAAATTAGTTACATTTACAATAACGATCATGTAGATACAATTGTAAACCTTTATTTCTCTTGTGACGTAGACTATACAGGTCTCATTAATGGAATAAAAATACAAAGTCTTTGTTCCATTTGGTTTTTCTTTCAATGAACTGGAAAATTTTAATGTCTCCCTTGGATAAGCCGCCACCACCATCCCTTGTGTACGGGCCTGTTCAACCTTTTATGATAAGTTGCCAACATATTCAGGAACGGATTTAATGATGGGCACATGGGAAAATCGATTTAAATCGGGTACCCACGACGTTCAGATTGTTCAACCTTGTATACATAAACTTCAACCAGTGTACTCGATTCTAGGTTTTTGTAATCTGTTTGCCTCTTGAGCTCAGAATGCCGAGTGTCTTTGGCATATTTCACACAGACTTCCCGCAGGTTCGCGAGTCCGTACCTGTCTGCTTGTACGAGGCTTCTGATGCAAGGGGGCTGTGTGAGGAGGTACTTCTCACACAGTTCGATCGTGTTACTTATTTGGTACTCATGGGCCAGGGGCAGCACTTTACAGACGTTGCTATCTGAAAGGATAAACAAGACTATTACCAAAAGAGTATTACAGTCTTTCTCGCCGAGACTAAACTCTACAAAACATAATTTTCTTAGCATTTCTGAACGTGATGATTGCAAATTTAGGGATAACCAGATCAAAAACGAAAAAAAATAAACTTATGTTTCCCAGTTTCTAATGATTGTAATGTTTACACTAACCATAACGATCTATGAACAGTTTTGTTGGTTAGACCAAGATGGAATTGTTTATTTTACATACGTGGGAGTTGCATATATGAGCTGCTCTACTGTATCGATAACTCGGGATAACCAAAGCAATACTCTGTTTTTCTACTGTTTTTCTACGTCACCGGCGACTAGAGAAAAATATTAAACATGTCAAATATTTCACTCAGAAACCACCGTGACTAGTGGTTTAGTCACCAGATACACAGCACCAGTTTATGGTAAGTCGCCAGCTGACTAAACCACCAATTATCGTGTTGGTCACCATCATATTTTCGCAAACTAATCACCCTGGGGGACCAGGCTTTAGAGAAATATAAGAAAATTTTATTTATCTTTAATCCCCTCAAACCTACTTGGAATCTGCTTAGATTTAAAGGCTGGCTACGTCCCTGGTATACAAGAAGCACGAGCCCGGCCATCTAATAGCCTAGCTACCCAATCGGCGATCCCTGTATCTAGGGTTTGGACTCAATTTTTTATCATAATTTTAAATCAATACAAAATTTTGAAAATTTTCCTGGGCAAACAAAAAGGATAGGTGATTTTTTTTTTGGATAGTTCTTACTGACCTCAAGGTCTAACACTTTGCATATTTACAAGATCACAGATTAATTCTTTTGCGGATCATTTCATGTAACTTTAAAATAACTCTATTTAATTTTCCTGGGTTACCAATTAAAGTTAGGGGATTTAAAAAATTGTGATAATTTTCTGGGTGCTTGGGCTTATGAAAAAGTAGAAACAAACCAACAAATTTCACATGTCAAAACCATGCAAAGTAGTTAGATAAGTAAACTGTATTGGTTGATTTGGTTGTTTCATCTAAGTTATTTTCAGTATACATGTTTACCAAAAGACCATTCACTAGGGTCATTGTTTGTATAAGATAAACAGTGTAAGCATCAGTAAAACACCCATGCCCAGAGGGCAACATGTGCTAGATTCACTAGGGTAATTGTTTGTATAAGATAAACAGTGTAAGCATCAGTAAAACACCCATGCCCCAGGGGCAACATGTGCCAGATCAATTGCCCCCAAGGGCATCATGTGCTAGATCAATTAACACACATGCCTTCCTAATTGTTGATAAACAGTCTGGGCCTTTGATCTACTGAAACCTGGAAATGCTAACATAAAAGCAGCAAGAACATTTAAATTCACTAACAAAAAAGGCTCATTTATCATGCTTTGAGAAAATAGTTTGATTCAGTATGCCCAAGTTCAAACGTTGAAGTGTTTTCCAATAGTGCTTTTATGTTTTCAATAAAATTGTACAGTAAACTTTACCTCCGAATTTGGTGACAAAATGACATTACAGACAGCCAATACTATAGGAAAACCACTGTCCAAAAAGGTCTTTTGTGACATCACAACTGTTGCAAGTGACTTAAGGCCCAGTAAAAGGCTCCCGGAGGATCGCCTTTTAATAACAGTTCAATGTTAAGCAGCGAGTAAGTAGTCCATGTGTGAATGCCCTAAACAATTAATTGGGTCTTCTACGTGATATTCAACTCACTATTAATTGCTATACTTGGGGGATGAATTATCTTCATAAACTCAACAAAGCTGTTAAAGCTTTTCTTTGGAAGTGTGATCTCAGCAGAATCCTTCTCCTTGAAGTCCACGGTGTTCAGCATGGTATTCATCACAGGGGAGGCCATGGACAGGATCATTTTGTTAGCATAAACCTTTTTGTCTTCAATTTTAAAGGTGACATCGCTAAACCCCCAGGGTTTTGTGAAGTCAACATCTTTTCCAGCCATGCTTGCGCTCATGTTGAATACAAATATCTGAAAGGAAATCGTTGAAAACACCCATGAAACACTCGTAAAACATGACAAATTGACATGAATGGGCAGAGAAAATAAACAGCATCTTTAGTATGGGTAAAGACCCCTAAAATCGACAGGGTAACATAGCCTTTTCTTAAAGGAAACCTTGCACGTAATTGCTGGATGGATATTTTCCAATGAAATCTTTTGAACATAGCCTTTCCACCACGAGCTAATAATGTTCAAGATTTCTTAAGAATATTCCAAGGGTAGACAGGATTATGAGTGTTTAAAGCTTTTTCTCTTTTTTATGTTTTTTTTTGGGAGAAATCCCCAAATTTGTGACATCACAAGGACACTAATTGAGAATACCCAGTTTTCAGCAAAAGGAAATCCCCAACTCACAAAGATATATAGAAAAGAAAATTAGCTGTAGCATAAAATATTGAAATTAGGCCCCATACAGGCTATCAATAATTTCAATTTTCACTTACCTAACCTTATCAAATATTCTGAGATTCCCAACTTATTTTGAAAGGGAATTCCCATTATTATGACGTAGCAAGGACAGTTCTTAAAGCCTAGAATTTAGGGAATTCCCAAATTAATTATTTTTCTGAATTATTCTCTTACATCTTGATATTTTGCATTTTTGTTGTTTTTAAAACTTTAAGAATACATAACTAGAGTGAAATACACAAAAATTGGCAATTTGGAAATATATGTGCAGGGAACCCTTTAAATTCGATATGTGACATGAGGTTTAGTGACATGAAAACCAAAATAAACGACATGACATTGGCAATTTCTTAACCCTAATCAACACCCCTTTTAGTGCTTAACCCGTAGGACACTGATTGATAGGCTACTCTATGACCCTAAAAATTGTGAAATGAATTTCCGGATTTTGAAATGTACTAATTGAATTATCTGATGGAAGAACTTGTATAACAGGAATGGATTTTCGATAAAAAAGAAAGATAAAAAAAACTATATGTGGTCAATTCTCATTAAACGTGCACAATTCTGAGATTGATGAGACTAAAAGGGTTTTGTTAAAGAACATGACCTTAGATACTTAGTCCGAGAACGGCTCTGACTGTCGCCTGACACATATATCATATAGTGCGGAGGTCAGGGCTGCTCTCGGACTATAGATACTGAGTAATTCTGCTGCCCCCTTTCCATCCTGGTCCTTAAGAATGGGCCTGTATAAATGGTATACATTGTTGTGGTCTATTTAATTGTCACACAGTGATGTAGAGGCTATGAATACACTGAGGCAGGCGTATTAAGTATGCAAAAGGAAGCAGTCTTTGATACTCACTGTTATGTAGAGTCAGTCGTTGCAAGATAGTGGACAAAGGGGGGTTGTGAAACCGAAACCAAGGTATGGGGACGTGAAGGTCTCACGTAACTAATTGTGGCGCCATCTGTAGTGTCATATACCTTTCTGTCCCGAGGTGAAGGGAATGACTGGCTTTGAGTGGCTGATAATGAAATAAAGAAAACTGACAGAATTGAATGAAAATTCACAGGGCACCCCTAATCATTTCTGAGTTATTTCATTAAAAAGAATCAATGATGCAGTGACTATAGAAAATGTCAGTAGGTTTTTGAAATAGGCTCTGTGCTCCATGAATTTGGTCGCTGCAAAAGTGCCAAAATGAGGGTAGGTCAACATCTGGGACGCTTGCTCAAAATTTTCAGGGTCAACCTACCCTGAAATTTTGATATTTTGTGTACTAAAGAGGCCACAATAGGTTTCTGAATCAATTTCGTGTGGGTCAACGTTCTGAATATTTTTTTCCTCAGGATCCGTTATATTAAACTATACAGGAAAACAATTAGTTTCGTGAGACCTGTAGTGAATATGGCAAAGTCAACTGAAAGGACTTTTTGGCCCTGAAAACTGACTTTTTCAGTGAATTAGCCTAAAATTAGAAGATATGGAGAAGGATTCCCTTATTGCATCTTTTTTTGGGATTTTAAGCCAAAGTTCAGGAAATTTGGTCAAATACATAGGCATTGGCACTGAATGTCACCCCCAAATCAATTAAATCTACTTATTTTCCTTAATGTCACTGATGCAGGTATTTTGACCCTGTTTCCTTCTAAAATGGATAATTTTAAGTCATCTGAGACCTGTTTATTGTTCCCTCTGGCTCGTCTGAACTGGCGGAAGTGTCAATTTTGGCCTAGCGCTGGTAACTGAAAATGGATGAACCAGGTTGAAACTTTTAAAAAATAGTTCAAATTGCCTCAAAGTTGCAGGGGGTGGTCTTTACACATTGTGAAACTAGAATAATGCCATGAGAGTGTCTTCTCCTGAGGACTTTCCACAAAAAATCTGGAGAAAATGGCAATTTTTAGAATTTTCTGTCTTTTGGCGCCCAATTTTTGCATATTTTTTCATTATTTCTTGCAAACTGGTTTCACAATTATCTAAATGGCTCTTGATTCTTGCTCAGTGATGGGATGGGAACATTTCTACCAATTTTCATGCCTTTGCTGTGAATATTTCTCTAAAAGAGGGTGATGTGAGGACGGTAATGTCATACCGCGATAATTGCTAGGTGATTTCTTATGGGTGGAGGTTCAGGAAAAGCCCTCCTTTTGTAGGAAAAAGCAATGTGATGATGCTGAAAGTGGACATTTTTATTGAAAACAGGTGTGAGTGATGGAAAAATTGGTTTATTAAGAAAAAAAGCAATCTTCGCTCTCTATATAGGTCTCACGGAACTAATTGTGGCGCCATCTGTAGTGTCATATACCTTTCTGTCCCGAGGTGAAGGGAATGACTGGCTTTGAGTGGCTGATACTGAAATAAGGAAAACTGACAGGACTGAATAAAAAATCACAGGATACCCCCTATCATTTGTGAGTTGTTTGGTAAAAATGAATGCTTGATCTCTGCTTGTTGGTAGGAGTCAGTGCGATTTTTAAATAGGCTCTGTGCCCTGTGAATTTGACCACTACAAAACTGGCAAAATGAGGGTACATCCACATTTAGGACCCCTGCTTTAGATTTTGATGGTCAACCTACCCTGAAATTTTGATATTTTGTGTATCAAAGAGGTCACAACTGGGATATGGGTCAATTTGAGGTGGCGCAAAATTCTGAATATTTTTTTTTTCAAGATAGGCTACATTAAACTATACAGGAAAATAATTAGTTCCGTGAGACCTATAGGGAATATTGCAAAGTTAACAAAACTTTTTTCTTTGGTTCTGAAAACTGACTTTTAAGGTCATTTATGCTAAAATTAGAAGACACAGGGAAGGAGTTCCCTGTTGGATCTTTTTTTTTGCATTTTAAAGCAAAGCTCGGGGAATTCACTCAAATACATAGGTGTCAGCGCTGATCCTCATCCTGAAATCAATTAAATCTCCTTATTTTCCCAGATCTCCCTGAAGCAGATATTTTGACCCTTTTTCCTCCTCAAATGACTGATTTGATGTCATTTCTGACCTGTGTCTTGCTCACTTGGGCTAGTTCATAATGGCCAGAAGTGTTAATTTTGGCCTAGCGCTGGTCACTGAAAATGGATGAACAAGGTTGAAACTTTAAAAAAATAGTTCAAATTGTCTCAAAGTTGCAGGGTGTGGTCTTTACACATGTTGAAACTAGAATAATTCCCTTAGAGTGTCTTTTTCTCAGAACTTTCACAAAAAAATCTGGAGAAAAGGTGAATTTTTGTAATTTTCTGTGTTTTGACGCCCCATTTTTGCACTTTTCTCCCATTCTTTCTCGCAAACCTGTTTCACAATTATCTAAAGGGCTCTTGTTCCTTGCTCAGTGATGGGGTAGGAACATTTCTACCAATTTTCATGCCTTTGCTGTGAATATTTCTGTAAAAGAGGGTGATGTGAGGACGGTAGTGTCATACTGCGATAAATGACTGCTGAATTCTTAAGGGTAGAGGTGTAGGAAAACCACTCTTTTTGTAGGATAAAGTAATGTGATGATGCTGAAACTGGATATCATTATTGAAAACAGGTGCTAGTTATGAAAAAGTGAGTTTATTGAGAAAAAAGGCAATCTTCGCTATCGCTATAGGTCTCACGTAACTAATTGTGGCGCCATCTGTAGTGTCATATACCTTTCTGTCCCGAGGTGAAGGGAATGACTGGCTTTGAGTGGCTGATAATGAAATAAAGAAAACTGACAGAATTGAATGAAAATTCACAGGGCACCCCTAATCATTTCTGAGTTATTTCATTAAAAAGAATCAATGATGCAGTGACTATAGAAAATGTCAGTAGGTTTTTGAAATAGGCTCTGTGCTCCATGAATTTGGTCGCTGCAAAAGTGCCAAAATGAGGGTAGGTCAACATCTGGGACGCTTGCTCAAAATTTTCAGGGTCAACCTACCCTGAAATTTTGATATTTTGTGTACTAAAGAGGCCACAATAGGTTTCTGAATCAATTTCGTGTGGGTCAACGTTCTGAATATTTTTTTCCTCAGGATCCGTTATATTAAACTATACAGGAAAACAATTAGTTTCGTGAGACCTGTAGTGAATATGGCAAAGTCAACTGAAAGGACTTTTTGGCCCTGAAAACTGACTTTTTCAGTGAATTAGCCTAAAATTAGAAGATATGGAGAAGGATTCCCTTATTGCATCTTTTTTTGGGATTTTAAGCCAAAGTTCAGGAAATTTGGTCAAATACATAGGCATTGGCACTGAATGTCACCCCCAAATCAATTAAATCTACTTATTTTCCTTAACGTCACTGATGCAGGTATTTTGACCCTGTTTCCTTCTAAAATGGATAATTTTAAGTCATCTGAGACCTGTTTATTGTTCCCTCTGGCTCGTCTGAACTGGCGGAAGTGTCAATTTTGGCCTAGCGCTGGTAACTGAAAATGGATGAACCAGGTTGAAACTTTTAAAAAATAGTTCAAATTGCCTCAAAGTTGCAGGGGGTGGTCTTTACACATTGTGAAACTAGAATAATGCCATGAGAGTGTCTTCTCCTGAGGACTTTCCACAAAAAATCTGGAGAAAATGGCAATTTTTAGAATTTTCTGTCTTTTGGCGCCCAATTTTTGCATATTTTTTCATTATTTCTTGCAAACTGGTTTCACAATTATCTAAATGGCTCTTGATTCTTGCTCAGTGATGGGATGGGAACATTTCTACCAATTTTCATGCCTTTGCTGTGAATATTTCTCTAAAAGAGGGTGATGTGAGGACGGTAATGTCATACCGCGATAATTGCTAGGTGATTTCTTATGGGTGGAGGTTCAGGAAAAGCCCTCCTTTTGTAGGAAAAAGCAATGTGATGATGCTGAAAGTGGACATTTTTATTGAAAACAGGTGTGAGTGATGGAAAAATTGGTTTATTAAGAAAAAAAGCAATCTTCGCTCTCTATATAGGTCTCACGGAACTAATTGTGGCGCCATCTGTAGTGTCATATACCTTTCTGTCCCGAGGTGAAGGGAATGACTGGCTTTGAGTGGCTGATACTGAAATAAGGAAAACTGACAGGACTGAATAAAAAATCACAGGATACCCCCTATCATTTGTGAGTTGTTTGGTAAAAATGAATGCTTGATCTCTGCTTGTTGGTAGGAGTCAGTGCGATTTTTAAATAGGCTCTGTGCCCTGTGAATTTGACCACTACAAAACTGGCAAAATGAGGGTACATCCACATTTAGGACCCCTGCTTTAGATTTTGATGGTCAACCTACCCTGAAATTTTGATATTTTGTGTATCAAAGAGGTCACAACTGGGATATGGGTCAATTTGAGGTGGCGCAAAATTCTGAATATTTTTTTTTTCAAGATAGGCTACATTAAACTATACAGGAAAATAATTAGTTCCGTGAGACCTATAGGGAATATTGCAAAGTTAACAAAACTTTTTTCTTTGGTTCTGAAAACTGACTTTTAAGGTCATTTATGCTAAAATTAGAAGACACAGGGAAGGAGTTCCCTGTTGGATCTTTTTTTTTGCATTTTAAAGCAAAGCTCGGGGAATTCACTCAAATACATAGGTGTCAGCGCTGATCCTCATCCTGAAATCAATTAAATCTCCTTATTTTCCCAGATCTCCCTGAAGCAGATATTTTGACCCTTTTTCCTCCTCAAATGACTGATTTGATGTCATTTCTGACCTGTGTCTTGCTCACTTGGGCTAGTTCATAATGGCCAGAAGTGTTAATTTTGGCCTAGCGCTGGTCACTGAAAATGGATGAACAAGGTTGAAACTTTAAAAAAATAGTTCAAATTGTCTCAAAGTTGCAGGGTGTGGTCTTTACACATGTTGAAACTAGAATAATTCCCTTAGAGTGTCTTTTTCTCAGAACTTTCACAAAAAAATCTGGAGAAAAGGTGAATTTTTGTAATTTTCTGTGTTTTGACGCCCCATTTTTGCACTTTTCTCCCATTCTTTCTCGCAAACCTGTTTCACAATTATCTAAAGGGCTCTTGTTCCTTGCTCAGTGATGGGGTAGGAACATTTCTACCAATTTTCATGCCTTTGCTGTGAATATTTCTGTAAAAGAGGGTGATGTGAGGACGGTAGTGTCATACTGCGATAAATGACTGCTGAATTCTTAAGGGTAGAGGTGTAGGAAAACCACTCTTTTTGTAGGATAAAGTAATGTGATGATGCTGAAACTGGATATCATTATTGAAAACAGGTGCTAGTTATGAAAAAGTGAGTTTATTGAGAAAAAAGGCAATCTTCGCTATCGCTATAGGTCTCACGTAACTAATTGTGGCGCCATCTGTAGTGTCATATACCTTTCTGTCCCGAGGTGAAGGGAATGACTGGCTTTGAGTGGCTGATAATGAAATAAAGAAAACTGACAGAATTGAATGAAAATTCACAGGGCACCCCTAATCATTTCTGAGTTATTTCATTAAAAAGAATCAATGATGCAGTGACTATAGAAAATGTCAGTAGGTTTTTGAAATAGGCTCTGTGCTCCATGAATTTGGTCGCTGCAAAAGTGCCAAAATGAGGGTAGGTCAACATCTGGGACGCTTGCTCAAAATTTTCAGGGTCAACCTACCCTGAAATTTTGATATTTTGTGTACTAAAGAGGCCACAATAGGTTTCTGAATCAATTTCGTGTGGGTCAACGTTCTGAATATTTTTTTCCTCAGGATCCGTTATATTAAACTATACAGGAAAACAATTAGTTTCGTGAGACCTGTAACTACTGGGATTATAGGTCTCACGGAACTAATTGTGGCGCCATCTGTAGTGTCATATACCTTTCTGTCCTGAGGTGAAGAGAATGAGCTGGCTTTGAGTGGCTGATAATGAAATAAAGAAAACTGACAGAAATGAATGAAAAATCACAGGGTACCCCCTATTATTTGTTAGTTGTTTAGTAAAAATGAATCCTTGATCTCTGCTTGTTGGCAAGTGTCAGTGGGATTTTTAATGAGCTCTGTGCCTTTTGAATTTGACCTCTGCAAAACTGGCAAAATGAGGGTACATCCACATTTAGGACCCCTGCTTTAGATTTTGATGGTCAACCTACCCTTAAATTTGTATATTTTGTGTATCAAAGAGGTCACAACTGGGATATGGGTCAATTTGAGGTGGCGCAAAATTCTGAATATTTTTTTTTCAAGATAGGCTACATTAAACTATACAGGAAAATAATTAGTTCTGTGAGACCTATATAGTTATGGTGCACCGTCACCACCACTTGGTCAAGCCCCAGGTGCCTTGATGCATGCGCATAAAACTCTGGCCTACTTTTTTGACCCACAGCGCACAGTAATCTTATAATGCCTATGACCTACATAACAGAGTCATAATCTCATGTGGTTTCGGCATTAAGCTTGTTCAGTTTGCTATGCAGACTGTCTCTGTTTTGACTGTTTGAATAAAATAAAGTTCGGTTGGTTTACTTACAGACTGCAGCAGTTCCCACAGTGAGCAATGTGATTCAGTTTTCGAGAATATAAAAAAGATCTTTAGTCTTGAATTCAAAGTCAATAACATCAATACAATAGAAATGCCTGTATGGCAAGTCGTGAATTGAAGTCAAAAACAGTAGAAATTGTGTTCACCTACGTTTTCCTCTGTGGTATAAGAATAACATTCAATTAAGATTATATTACTAAGGGCGGATCCAGGGGGGGCCATGATTTAAGCTGTCCTAACCCCCCCCCCCCCCCTTTTTTTTTCTTTTTTTTTTGGTGAGGACTAAAACTTATGAAATAAAAAAATACGTCACACGTGAGTGAATGCATGTCCGTTTGACAAAAATTAATTGTTACGTAATTAGCCTATACAATGGATTTAGGGGGCGCATCGGGCACGCACCCCCCTTTCAGGGCCAACTGTTTTTTTTTTTAATGTTGAACTGGTGCCCTTAGAGGGGGCGCTTGGTAGTAGTAAACCCCAAGGTCGAGTTCAACTCGTGGCGCGAAATGCGCAGGGTTTATCGGCTCTAGCTAGGGCTCATTTATGCGCGCATTTCGCGCCAACGAGTTGAACTCGACCTTGGGGTTTACTACTCACAGCTAAGGAAAAATTATTTTAATCTAGAGCAACCTAGCCTTATTTACTAAATATCATATAAGTTTATTTCAATATCGAAAATAAATTGAAATATACTATATTAATTTTAGTCATGAATTGAAAGAAACCTGTTCGAGGAAACTACGTTTACGTTCTCTTGTCATTCTAGTTGCACAAAACCGATTTCAAATAACCTATCTTTTAAATCAATAAATTTGATAACCCTGCTTGTATAGCCTCTCATGTTGTTGACGAGAAACGTCATCGCTTTTCGTGTATTTCGTGTAGTCTTAATCTCGTTAAGATTTGCTTGTATTTACTAAATCGTTAAGATTTGCTTGTATTTACTAAATATCAAATCGTTAAGATTTGCTTGTATTTACTAAATATCATATAAGTTTATTTCAATATCGAAATTAAACGTATATTAAAAATGGTGTTTCTATATAATAACAAAAAACATAAATCATAAATTGTGGTTATGTTCATATTTAATTTCATTTTTGTACATTCACATCTCCTTGGTTTACATCTCCTTGGATTTTCACAAGTATTGATTGCATCTCCTTGGATTTCATAAGTACTTAATTTCATTTTTGTACATTCACATCTCGTTGGATTTTCACAAGTATTGCATCTCCTTGGATTTCATCACAAGTATCACATCTCCTTGGATTTCATAAGTACAATACATGTTGTAAGTTCTTTTGTATTACAAACATAACCTTTTTGTTGTAATAACCTTTTTTATTAAAAAGCGCATCTACCTTTAAGTAAATTATAGAAACTTTACAGGTACAAGTTTATTTATTATTCAATTTAATTATTTTATAAATGTTATAGGTTTATAAATGTTATAGGTAACTCGGCTTGAATCTACTTACATTCTAACAGTTTTAATATTTCAACAATTTTAATATTTCAACATCAGTAACGAATCAACATCAGTAACGAACCACTCTTAACAGTTTTAATATTTTAACATCAGTAATCACTCTTAGCAGTTTTTATTTCAACATTTAATATTTCAACATCAGTAACCAAACTTAACGTGACCTTATTTATACTCAGTCGATTTAAATGTACTTAACCAAAGACTATAATGGCATTTGTTTCAAGGCTTCATCCTTCAAACAATTAAGTCCTTATTAGTCCAGTTTAAGTAACCATACATCTGTAGTCGCCAAAACTTGAGCTCAAGGCAATCGCGCTGGAAGGCACTTCTGCTAACCATCGTAATAACCTTTAAGCGAACTTTATTCACGGCGAGCCAAGGTCCAGTCACTTCTCATAGCAACCCCAGGACCACCAGTCAAGGTTACTTCTTTCATCTACTGGTGAGCCAAGGTCCAGTCACTTCTCATAGCAACCCCAGGACCACCAGTCAAGGTTACTTCTTTCATCTACTGATCAGTCCAGTTGTAAGCTCATGGTAACCGCGCTGGAAGACTTCTTTCCATCGTGATAACCTTTACATACAACTTCATTAGTCACACAGTTTAGGTTACACTTTAGTCAACTATCACATAGGTTGACTACATAAATTTAAAATTATAATACATGTTAAAATTTTAAAAGGTTGAAGACAAACAATTTTTAAATAATATAAAAATTTAAAACTTAAATCAAATAATAATATTAAAAACATTTCTTAAATTCAAGCCGAGCATACTTATAACAAATTATTATTTTATTATTTACATTTAAATATATAAAGCTTGTCTTACTTTAGCAAATTAATTTATATAAATTCTTGTAACCTTAGCTAGTTTTTTCAAACATAAAATATTTGCATACATGTTCAAACGGTAGAAATATTTGTATCTAATTTGTTTGACATATATTTCCTTGCAGTCGGTTTATCTAATAGAGGTTGAATAAGTTTTTTATTTTCACACCTTAAAAATAATTTTTCAATTATTTTACCCTTCATTTTTTGTGACAGCATCATACAATCCAAAAATACATATTCAGGTTGCAATATTGGTTTCTTTAACTCTAAACCTATAACAATCAAACTAACTATTAGTGTTAAAGTTAACCCTCCAAAACCAAGCTTTGTTGGAGTAGGTTTTAAATCCATTTTGGATAAAGCTTCCATTTCAATACATATATATATAATGCAATAAATCATTAATCTTAATAAAATTTATAACCTTATGTATTGCCTCATAATGAGACTACTATTTTTTTCAACACTTTCTGCATATGTTTAGAACATAAATAACCAGCTTTACATTGATTTTTTCCTTCTACTTTTTTTCTTTGCAGCCTTTTTACAAAACGCTTTACAAGTGAATCATTTTTTAATCTATTATCAGAAAATTTTTTAAGTATTTCTTTTAAAGTTTTTCCCTTACTTTTATGAAAAACATAATATACAGTATATTCACCACAGACCTTAGATAATATAGATTGCAAAGCCTGTGTATTATACCTATACGTTTTATTTATTTGCTTAATAAACATTCTAAAATATCTTTTTAAAGGTTTTAACCCATATGAATCAAAGTATTCTGGTAAGGCTTTGCGTGACTTTAAGAAAAATGCTACCCAATGTTCACCAGCTTTATAATCTTCATCAGTATTAACAATATATGCTGCAGGATATTTGATACCTTTTAAACATGGTAATCGATTTGATGAATACACACCTTTAAAAATACTGGAAGTTACACAATTACTTTTCAAAATATTTTCAATTTCATATCCGTACATTTTTACATTAAAGTAAACTTGAAATTACTTCAGGCTGATTTGCAGGACCTAAAGCAAGCATGCTATCATATTCATTATAAAATATCATAACTATTCCATGAGCAACAGGATTTTTTAATGTTGCAATTACATTAATAGTACCACTTTCAGTCAACTCAAAACTATTTGCATTTGGTGCGGTTTTAGATAAATCAAAACAAAACAAAGTATTACCATTCTTAAATTCATCTGGCGTTATACTAACAGGGTTATTTGAAAATAATCTCCCTGTTGCATACATCATTGCTGTGTATGCTTCATGGAAATTATCTTCATCGAAATCTAATTTTGACATTTCACAAAAAGGTGAAATATCTTTCCCCCTTTGCAAAACAATATCTGTAACCCCAAAATTTTGAAAATTAAATGGATTGTGAGTTAAACTCCCATCCCATGCACGAGAATCAACTAATCCCACAATTATTCTTTTAGGAAGTTCACCATTTGAAATCATTCTATTTTCTTGCAATATCGATCTATTTGGACCTTGAGTTGAATACTTTAACTCAACTCTTCTAAATGGAAATTTCATAAGTTTATTTTTTTCTCGTGCCATATCTAATTCATTTAAAAAAACATCATCTAAAGTAACTCTTTTAACAAATAAAACAGCATCTTCTATTTCTATTTTATATTGCCTTGTAGCGCTTTGTGCCATTAATGCAAAATTTTCCTCATTTCTAATCAATCTTATTTTCATATCTATATCACCTGGAAATTTTTTAGGTTGATTAAAAAGATCATTATGAATTTTGCAAATAAGTTGAAAACTTTTACCATATTGTGTTGTAAGAAATCTTTTCTTTGCACCAGTATTATGAGTATCATCGAAATCTTCAACTTCATTAAAATCTTTATCATCTAAAAAAAACCCAGAAAGTTCTCCAAAAGATTCAAGAACAGAACGTTTATAACCTAAAAGATATTCTATATAAGCCTTGTATGCATAATGAGTATCACTACTTGTTATTAACTTATTACTTATATAAATTTCCACATCTTTAAATAAGGCTCCAGACAAATAATTAACAGGAAATACTTTTGACGGATTTGGAATTTCACCTGCATGAGCTCCTTGTGCTGGAGGTCTTGCAGGTGCAGTTCCATCTGGTTTTAGTATTTTTAAAGTAAGATGTAAAAATGTTTGAGACAAGTCTATAAAATCAGCTTTATTTGATTTAAATGCAAACTCTAAAGGTCCACCTTGACTTACATTACTAATTGAATATAATTTTGAATAAAAACTTGTTCTAGATGTTGCATCTGTTGGTGGAATATTAAAATAATCATAACTTGAATCAACACACAGACAAGAATCTTTATGCATAGCCATTTTTTAAATTATACATTAAATTATCAAACTAGTTTTAGATCTTATCTTAAGAAGATTTAGATCTTATCTTAAGAAGATTTAGCTAAATATATCTTCTTCTTCAGAATCATAAGATACTCTCCTCTTTTTTCTTTTATTTTCTTTAAAACTAGACTGATTTTTTCTTTTTTGTTTATTTGATATTTTTTCCTTTATTTTGTCAGAAATATAGTCCACAGAATCTTTTGTTAATTCTTCCAACTGTTTCTTTGCCTCTTTTTTCAAAACTTCTTTAGCACTTTGACCCTGAATAATTTTCTTAACAGCAGTCATTCCAGCTTTTTTCCCTCTCTTAATAATTTCACGCTTAGCTGTTTTGGCAACATTCTTTAAAGCTGGCTTTGCCATTCTTAAAGCTGGTTTAATTAATTTAGCTGCAGGTTTAGCTAAACGCAAAACTGACTTCGCTATTGCTGAAAAAATACTTCCTATACCATATCCTTTTTGATTCTGAACTCCAATAAATGGAGGAATAAAAGAATATCCTCCATATCCATAACCCTCTTGTAAAAATCGTGAATTATTTTCATCAAAAAAATGCTTATAGTCACAAGCATAATTTTCTCCACAATATTTTTGCATTTTAATTATTATATACTTTTAACTTTATAAACAATAAAAACGCTAACATTTGATTCATTTAAGATTAATCTTAAAGTAATTTACTTTTCAGCTGGTTTCCATGCATCCCATTTTGAAGTATGTTTAATTCTTCTTCCAAACCTTGATCTTTCCTCTGCACTATCTTTTGTTTTCTTACTGCCTGAAAAAATCCTGTCTTGATATGGTTTGTTCATAGATTTCTTTTTCTTTTTCTTTTTTAAAGAAGCAAAAATGTCAACCTCTGGTTGATCAAATGTAGGTGAAGGTAACTTTTCTTCTATTTCACCAATATCAATGTTAGCACGGTTTTTTGAAATAGGCGTATAAAAATCATCTTGATCTGGAAGACCAGCAAAATCTAATTTATCCTCTTCATCTTGACTTAAAGATTTATTAATAGTATCCATAATTTTTTCTCTTTCAGTTTCTTCAAGAGGATATTTAGCAGGAGTAAGAAATTCATCATCTTTTTTTTTTCGAAAACTTTCAGGTTTATTTTTAAACCAAGATTTTGGTACTTTTACTGTTTGTAAAAATTCCCAAAGTTGATCAACACCTCGAGGTTCCTTTTCGAATTGTTTTGTTTTTGAAAAAAATTTCATTATATTTAAAATATTTGAACCTTTAATAACTTTGCCCTGTAAATTTATTTCTCCCTCAGCATTCCATGTTCCATTATTTTCCAAAATTTTATCTAAAATACTTTGTGCATTTGGTCTTTGTGACACTGAAATTCCTTTTAATATTTTAAAAGTACTTGGCTTTAAATTATTTTTATCATCTTCAGTTCTTCTTCCCTCTAAATTTAAATCCTTAGTTAAAGCAGGTTTTACAGGAGGTGGTATATATGATGTATGAACAGAATAAGGCTTTTTATTAAACATACGCTCCTGCATTAAATCTTTTTGCCTTTTTAAAGTATAAAGTTCATTATGACTAGGTACTTCTTCACTAAAGGTACAGCTTTTAAACATTGCATAAGGAATTATTATACTTTCTTTAAAAGAAGCCATTTTGGTAATTTTAATTTCAAGTTAATTCTTGTTAATCATACAAAAATTAATCAATATTATGCATTACTTATACCTGCTGCAACAGATGCAGCTATAATTGGAAGTAAAAGTGGTAAAAATCCTCCTTTCTGTTTTAAAACTTCTTTACGTTTTTTAAAAGGCATTTTTTGTTTTACCACTTCTCTTAAAACTTTTTTAAATTTCTTTAACTTATGATAATGCGACTTCTTTATAGGTATATTTCCTTTCAAAACATTATAGACACAATCACAAATAGCATAAATATCTTCGGCATCAGCTGAATCAAGAATTCTATTTCTCTTCTTTTTGCTATGTGCCTCACATACTAAAACAAGAAAATGTCTATGCTTATGAGCATAGCTTTCTTTCTTTGTCTTTTTTAACCTACCCATTTTACTTTAAATAATTTAAGTTTATTATGTACATAATCTTAAAGACATTTCTTTAGTGTGTAAAATTAATCTGATTCAATGTAAACTAATAATAATAATAACACAAATAAATAAATATTTCAATTTTGTTTTTCTTATGCCTTTGTCAAACTAAAACAATAAAATTGCTTTCTTTTTTTGTCTTCTTTCAAGTACATAATCTTAATGGTATTTGTTATTTAACTTCTATTCAACAAGTACATAATCTTAATGGTATTTGTTATTTAACTTCTATTCAAAGTAAAACAATGTTGAACATCTCCAAACATATTTGTTCGAAACATAGCATTTTTAGGTGATTGTTGATGGCCATCTATAAATAAATAGCCGTGCGGTCTATCAACAGCATGTGTAAATATATTAACAAAGCAGCGTTGATTCTTAGGCATTAATTTTCTAGCAAGAGAATAAGCTATAGTTTGGTCTAATGGCGAATTAAAAATACATAAATAGGTAGCATTTTTAGTAAAATTTTTTCTTTCCTTACCATCATGAAATAAATTTTGTGAAATAAAAATAACACTTACATTTTCATGATGTGTTCGCTTGGTAAAAAATTCTGAAACTAACTTATTATTTCCACATTCAGCCATTAAATCATCAAAAATTGCTAGTCCTCTTTTATTAGAATCTATTAAACTTTTAAAAGACTCTGGTAATCCATTATAAAATTGAACATTTCTTAATTGTAAATATGGATCACGTGGAAAAGTTTCTCCATAAAACCATAGAATATAATCAAATTCATTATCAACTATCCTTGAATCATTTTTTAACAAATCAATAACAAAAGTAGTTTTTCCACAATTACTTGGTCCAGCTATTATTAATGAAAATGGTGTTTTTAATCTAGCATCAAAAATAGTAAATTGACCTTCAAACGCCATTGTACACGGATTAAATATTTCCTTAATCTTACACGAATTAATATTCAACCTTTTACTTTAGACATTTCTTCTTTATATACTCCTCCTTGTAATCTTACACGAATTAATATTCAACCTTTTACTTTAGACATTTCTTCTTTATATACTCCTCCTTGTAATAATTCATTATTTTTATCCTGTAAAACATAAGTTACAGGTTTTGTATTTAATATAAAAGCTATTTTAAATATTTCTTTTCTCCAATTTAATAAAAATCCTCTATTAAAAGTCCTTCTATATTTACTTAATCTTACTTTATCTCCAATTTTTAAGTTTAAATCTATTCTTTTAGAATAAAGATGATCTTTATATTGTTTTAACCATAAGTCATGCTGATTATTTTTATTAACTTCAATAGGACTTATACCTAAAGTTCGATGTTTTGTACAATTATAACTTAAAACAATAGGTTGTAAAGCCTCAAGATATCTTTTAGTTTTATTTGCTTTTAAAAATCTAAATAATTTATTTTTATAAGTTCTTATAAATCTTTCCACTATGGCACATTTGGGATCTTGAAAAGTAGAAAATTGATGTATTTTATTTTGCTTTAAAAAGCGACTAAAAATTCCCTTAAACTCAGAACCTAAATCTGTTTGAACTATTCTAGGTTTCACTTTAGCTCTTTTTAATATTTTTTCAAATGCTAATTTAGTTGTGCTAGAAGTCTTTAATTTCATTGGTTCTACATAAGCAAATCTCGAAAAACAATCTATTGCAACTAATATATAAATGTTTCCATCATTGTATTGTTTCAACTTTGGAAGAACTATTAGATCTAATTGCCATTGATCATTTTTACCTCTTACTATTATTTTTCTTCTTAAAAAAATTTTTATAATTGGTTTAAAAGAAGTATAAGTTCTTGTATTTTGTAAAAAAGTTTTAACATCATTTAAAGTTATATTTTCATTAACACGTTTTGCAGCTTTATATAACTTATTAATAGAAGAAAATGAAGAAGGATGCCTAGAATTAAAATAAATAGATATAAGTACATTTAACTTATCTCTTTGATTCATTGCCATTTTAAATACACATCTACCTTTACATTCTAATCTTATCTTAAGCAAAATTATTTATAATAATACATTGTTTATTTTCAAGCTAAACTAATTTATACTATTCATTAAGCTTAACTAATTTATACTATTCAACTGTCATTTACCCTAAATTACAACGTCTATCTTCTAAGCTGTGCAAAGTCGGGACTCCAAAACATATGCACAAGCAATACAATAAACGCCATAAAAAAGATAAATATTGACATGTATTATATACATATTTACACTTTGCTTCGGTTATCCAAGAAGCAAAACACCTCCACAAAAGGAACATGAAACATTTATTTCATGTGCATTCATAATATAATATATAATATAATAATAATATAATATAACTACTTATTGAATTATATTAAAAAAATTCTTTCCTTTTTTGCCATTTCTTATAACCATTAATGGAATTAATCCATATACCATTGCATCCTTATTTTGTTGATTTTTAGCATTTAAATTTTTTTGCTTCACAAATGCAGTTTCTTCATTCTTTAAAGCATTTTCAATATTTTTTTTAGCTCTACCTCCTGTAACCTTCTTTTTCTTTGCTACAGTTTCTCCATTTTCATTATTCTTAGCTACAGTTTCCTCATCCTGATTTACCTCATTTTGATTTTGAATTTCCTTTTTCTTATACTTTCTCTTAGCTTTTTTTGAAATGTCTTCAACTTTCTTAGTTATATCTTCTTCACTTTCTTCATCAACCTCATTATTTTGAATTTCCTTTTTCTTAGACTTTCTCTTAGCCTTTTTTGGAATATCTTCATCAACTTTCTTAGTTATATCTTCTTCACTTTCATCAAACTTTGAAAACAGTTGCACTGTTGCATCACTTTCTTGATCACTTTCTTCATTTAAAGACTTCTTTTCACTCTGTTTTCTTAAATTTTTTTCCTTTTCCTTTATATATTTCTTTTGGCATGAATTGCATCTATTTAAGTCTAATTGAAAATATCTAGGATGGTCATAAGGCTTATGACATCTTATGCACTCCTTAAAAAGACTATCTTCACAAGAAATACAGTACTTCTTACCCTGAACCAAAGATTCCTCACTACCACAATAAAAACACACCTCCATCTTAAAAAAATTCTGTTTAAATATTTATAAAATGTATACTTACATTAATGCTCACCTTTAGGCTTGCTTAAATCCCAAAAATTTAGCTAATCACAAGCTAGTTTTGCTGCAATACTATTTCTATTAAGCTTAATATATCTACCTAATCATTTAAAAACTTATACTTTGCATATCTTCTTCGCTAGAAATCCCAATTTTTTCCAACTCTGTATTCTGTTTTTTAGCTTGTTTCTTACTTTTCTTCTTTTCCTCTATTTCACTGTCCTCATCAGTAGAAAAATCATCTAATTTTTTCTGTTTCTTCTGCTTTTTTGCCTCATGATCTAATTTCTTTAGTCTTCTAGCTATTTTCCTCTTTAACCCAAACAACTCACCTAACTCTTCCTTAGTTACTGTAAAACTTTTATTATCTTTCAACAAATCACTGAAATGTACATATACTTCTGCTTTAAATATTGTTAAATCTAGTCTTTTCTTTCTTCCAAAAGACAAAACATAACGTGATATTGTTTCCTCCTTTGAAGCCATAATTAATTCTATATTTGATAAACAAACTAATAACTACTATAAAATTACTATTTACCTACTATAAAATCACTAATCACAGGAATATTTCCTATGCTTTCCTTTGAACTTTACATATTGTTTTATCTTCCTCTTCTTTTACTCTTTTTTTAGACCTTAACTTATAATTTCCATATGCTAAAGAGTGCACTCCATCTGAACAAAGCCAACGTTTATCTTCAAAAGGTGATAAAGCTAACTTTGTTTCTTTTAAAGTAAACACATCGTGCTTATAACTGCGTATACAGTGAAAGGTAGCAAAAGATTCAGATGCTTCTTTTAAAACTTGTTTAAATTCTGAATGTAAAAGCTTGTCTACACAACTCCTTCTAATTCCTTTAACTCTTTTTATATTCTTTCCTGAATTTAACAGAAAAGAATACATTTTAGGTCTTAAACCAACAAATTCCTTAATTTCTACTCCAGCTGTTTCATCTTTAAATTTACCTAACACTTTTCTATTTTTTAAAGAATATAATAAATTATTTGTTTCTAAATTTGAAAAATCAAAATAATCCCTAATATCATAAAGTAATCTATAAAAATGTTTATGATCTATATAATATATTAGTGAATCAGTATCAGTATAAAGAAGCTGAACAGATTTTAAACCAAATGTTTTTAAAATGACATTATAATGAAAATTGAACATATGCATTTTCGATAAATCTAATATTGTAAAACCAATATAAATAGGTTTATTCAATTCTACTATATTTTTCTTATACTGTATCCCAACAAAATTTGAATTAAAAATATGTAAAGAATGAAAAAGAGGCTTTTTAATCATAGAGGCACATGACTTTTGATTTGTTGTTAATACCATTTTAATTCTTCTTTTTACATTTTCCATACATTTGCCAAACGTAGAGTTATTCATAAGTTTAAAAAATTCCCTATCAAAATCTGAAGTAGCCTCTTTCCGCTTTTGGTTATTAAAATCAATATATGGTTTCATCCAACATGACTGAGAAAAGGATACTATCCTAAAAATTTTAGAAATTTTTAAACCTAAACTTAAATACAATTTTAAATTCCTATAATGTACAATGTACTTTTCCTTTTGACATAAAGTTGAAATTAATTTCATACAGCTTTTGGTATAGCGTTTACCTAAACCTTCCAAAATATTTTTAGCATATGGTGACAATTGAAAAAAATTCACTGCATGCTTTTCAGGAGCCAAAGGAAGCATATTATGAAAATCATGTAAATAATCAGGATACTCTAAAGTTACCTCTAAAATATATCCTATAGGAGCATCATCAAGAACTTTAGTTACATCAAAACTATCATATTTACTCGGATCAACCCAAGCAAAATTTTTGTAAGGTAAAGGTTGTACCATAGCAAATCCATATAAATTATTACAATCATAATAAACTATATGCTCAGTTTCTTTTCTCACTTTTGCAAATCTTTGAACTACATTTGTCATACCTCCTCGAATACCATCTTCAAAAAAATTAAACATGTCAATATCATTAATTAAATCAAACTTAACCTTTGTAAACTTCATCATAGCATCATAACTCAAAGATGGAGCTGTTAAATATTTAGCTGGATCTAATCCATAAAAATCTAATGACTTTTCCCTAAATGATTCAAAAACATCAGCTAATAGTAATACATCTATTTTTAAATATTGTCTTAAATAATCTTTTATATTCTTACACTTTAAAATTTTAAACATTTTAATTGCATGATCATAATCTAAAGAAGAAATACTTTGATTAGTTAAACTATTAAAAAATGCCTCACGACAAGGTAATTCCTTCTCATCCAGCCTTTCCCACGAATCTATATAGTCATAGCACATAACTCCCTTTCTTATAACATATGGCAACATCTTTTCCTTAAAATGCTTTTTAGTTTCTTTTAAATCTAATGTATCTTTTTTAACTAATAATTCAGCAAGATTAGATAATGAATTTGGAAGAAACTGAAAAGAATCAATAAAAACAAAATTATCTAAAAACATAGCTAAAAACTTTTCTGATGAACGCGGAATAACTTGAACATTAAGTTGTTTTAAATACTTGTACATATTTTTATTAATAAAATGTAAATCATAGTTCATAGCATTATGCATAACAATAGGAATTTTAAAATTTGTAAATTTCAATGCACTACATACTAAATTACATCTATTACAAGCATAATTAACATCTCTACCTTTTCCTTCCCTACCTAAATGCTCATGATCTATAACTCTTTTAATTCCTAAATTAGCAAAAGAAACTCCGCAAAGATAACAAGCTTTTTGCTTAGCGAGATGTAAAATATCCTGTGAATTTAAAGTTAAAGGTTTTCTATCATTTTCAAAAATACAAGATATCTCTGCACGCACTTGATAAATATATCCAAAAAAGTTTTTAAGAACATTAGGACCAATATAAAGAAAAGGTGGTTTAGAATACTTACTATACTTTGATAAAAATAAAATACCTACTGCATTTAATTCATGTCTTGTTTTCATAATAGACTTACCTTTTAACTTATTTACATTTTTATTTAATGTTTCAAAATCAGCATAAATAATAAAATGATTTTTTATTTGTCGTGAAAGATTTCGAAACATTTCTTTTTCACCTATTAAAGGAAGCTTATAAGTTTGTCCAGTATAAACTTTATTTGTACAATTTGCTTTACTATGAAGTTGTAAACCAACTTTATCTCTAAATGAAATTAAACATTTATTACAAAAATACCTTGTTTTTTTCCAATAAAATGGTGTTATGAATGAATTAATATTTCGAATTAACATATAATGATTTTTGTACAAAAGTAAATTAATATGTTTGCGATGTTTATCATCAAAGCTTGTTGAAATATACATTGGATACGGTAAATATTTAGTATTATTTACAAATCCCATTTCATTTTGACTAAATAACCCAAAAACATTTATCGTTAAATTATTATTTTTCTCAAAATTTGGAATCTCACTTATTTTAGTTGGAAAAGAAAGACCCTTTAAATTTAAAGAACTTACTAAATCTAAATAAGATGTAAATCTATTAGGATTTACACACTTTTTAAAAGCAGCTAACACAGAATACAAAAAGCACTTGTCATCAGAACATCGTATATTAAGAATAGAATGTTTATTAGGAATTGGTAATGAAACAGATGCACACCCTCCAAAAGGATTACATTTATAAACTGATAAACGTAAAACATTAATTTGTTTTAAAAACCAACCTGAACCCATCTGAATAAACCCATCAAAAAATGCTAAAAGTATTCTTATAGCTTGTATCATTTTTTCTTTTACAGATAAAAATGTTAAAACTTGAGTCATATTGCTTTGAAACCAAGGTTTAATTTCATAATACCTTGATGTATCCAATTTATATTTACCTAATACAACATTAAGACTAATTTGAAATTTTATGCCACCATGCCTCAATAAACCTTTCTTAATTTTTTCTAATAAAACTTTAAACTTGCGTTGAAAAAATAATTCTATATCTATAGCACGCTGAAAAGGAACTATATCATAACTTCTTAGCAGTTTACCAAAAGCTTTTCTTTTATTTATTTCATTCATTTTATTTTTTTATCTATTTAATCTTCTAAAACGCAAAATTAACTCAACAATTCCATATTCAAATTTAACAAGCTGTCCATCATCAGTTCTAATTACTATTTCTATATCCTGCAACCTATCATAAGCTAATTTCTTATACAATGGATGGGAATAAGTGTGCTTAATATGTTCACCAAATACTCCACTAGCCCTAACAGTTCTAAGTAATTTTGTTTGAATGTTACCTACATACTCATAATCAACAATATTAGAATAAATGTATATATTTGAAGTGTCTGTTGGAAAAACTGGAACTCCATTTCCTACATAATCTTTTCCATATTGTGGTTGAAAAAGCTCATTATATGGTCCCTTCCTATTAAGAGATATTACATCATTAAAACCTTTTATTAAAATTTCTTCATCCCTTATTGGATTTCCTTCAGAATCTAATTTATTTTCAGTAGAAGGTGGCTTTTTCAATAAAGGTGGTCCTCTAAACTCAATAAAATTTGTAAATGTTTTCTCACCATTAACAGTAACTCTTGAAGTATACTTTTTAATTCCTTCACAATTATTTAAGCGTAAAACCGTAGCAATATATTCGGACAAAATAACTACATCTCCTGTACCTACATATAAAGTGCAAATAAAATTTTGATTATCAATATAAAGTTTAGTATATCTTTTATAATTTTTATAAGTAGGTTGAGCTTCATTTACTTCCATTTTTAATTTAGCAAATTTTTCATTCATTTCACTTATCATATCCTTAATTTCATAATTTCCAAACTTTAAAGCAAACACCTTATTTCCTTTTTTTATAGAATTAGGAACAACTTCATCTAATGAATTAATTTGTCCTACTGTTTGGTCTTTTAAATCAAAAATATCTCGCACAATTACATAAGTTCTAGATTGCTCTGGATGCTCTGGTACATTATACCACGATTTCAAAAAATCAATCTCCAATAAGGCTACTTCCCAGTAACCTTTACATTCACGTGTAGCTGGTATTTGAGTATAAAAATGACTTGTCTTATTTTCTCTTACTGAATGTGGTACATTTGAAACTAATGTATAATTGAATGATTCTAGTTCTTCGTTCTGCAACATTTTAAATATTTATTAAAACAAATCTATAAAAATCTAATATCAATCCTAATCACATCACAATTTAATCACTTTGCCTCATCAGTCCTTTTGAACTTTCACATTTCGCATTAATTTTGAAGAAGAATATGTTCTTATGTGTTTAGGATAATCTCTCATATGCATAAGAAAATCTTCTAAACACCTTTTCCTCGAAGCTGTTTCTATTCGGGGTAATGCATTTCGCCAAGGAGTTCTACAGCAGGGACAATAAACCTGCAAATCAAAACTAGAAGAAATAAAATTTTCATAACATCTTGAAATATGAATAGGTCTTTTACAACACTTTAAAAAAACTGTATTATCTGAACCTTTATAATTAAAAATAATTCGTGAATGGCATTGAGCACAAGGTAATGTAAAAAAAGAAAAAAGTAACCTACGACACCGCCTAGTATCTCTTAACTTTTTAGCTAACAACCTCATTGAACAATTAGGACTACTATTATTATTAATTTCCCGTAAATGTCCTAAATCAATCACATCATCTACTGACATATACAAATACGATGCTACTGAATCCAAAACTACCTTTGTGAAACAATCTTTTAAACCAAAAAAATAAATTGACTTTCTTAAAACTTCAATTATTTTTTTATCATTTTCCCACATGGATAAATAAATAAAATCTAAAACAATATCACAATGAAAATACGATGAAAAAAATAAAAGACTCGCGCAAGAAAAATATTTCAACTTTAAAAAACATGCATCATCTGTAAGTTCTTCACTTAATATTTCTATTATTTGTAAACACTCATCTTCAGATAAAAATTCTTGGCTAGGAATTTCAATTAACAAAGGTAAATTTATCTTACCAAAATAAAATGACACTAAAGCACAAAAATACAAGCTCCTTTTCATCAAGCGAGCAAAACTTTTTGAACAAGCAGTATCCATTTCAAATACTTACTTTTATCAACTTGAAATTCCTAAATAAATATATAATAAATTTAATCAGGATGATACTTTTTTAATATTACTAAAGAAGATCTCAAAGGAACTGGTGTAAATATATGATTCTTAGGATCATAATTAGAATGCTTAACCAAAATATGTAAACGCAATAAACTTAAAGATATAAACTCTTTCTTACAATATGAACATTCTAATTTTTTTTTTTGGGTCCTCGCTTATCTTTTGTAGCCTTAACTAAAGCTTGAGCACAATGAACAGGACAACACAAGCAATTCTCAATATTTCCTGGCAGTAAGTTATTTTGAAGAACTAAGGCGTGTTTTTTCAACCTTTCAGTTATTTCTACAAACTTATCTATATTACATTCTATCTTATTAGAATTATCAGAATACAA
Organism: Lepidonotus clava; assembly: GCA_936440205.1. Taxonomy (NCBI): domain Eukaryota; kingdom Metazoa; phylum Annelida; class Polychaeta; order Phyllodocida; family Polynoidae; genus Lepidonotus; species Lepidonotus clava. Next base: position 32,939,874 of record OW387144.1, on the reverse strand, counting down.
ATCAGAATATGGTGAAAAATCCTGTAAATGTTTTCCTGTTTCTGAAACATTTACCATAACATCTTTTTTCTGAGATTTCTTATGAAATTTCATATCATTATTAGATTGCTGTAATTTGTTTAGTTCGCCCATAAAATCACCTCTTTTTTCAAGCTCTAATTCTGATTCCAATTTCTTAGCTTTATCATCATAATCATCATTTTCACTTTCTGATAGTGACAAATCTCGAGCCAAAGATGAATCACTATCATTAACCTTTTCTTTAGTTACAGCTTTCTCAAAATTTTCAAGTCTTGCTTTTTTCTTAGTATGAAAACCTAAAGATTTCTTACAAGTACTTTTTTGACCATGTATTTGTTTTTTACAATCTGAATCTGAATCTGAAGTAGAAGATAAAAACTCAACACTTTTATATTCATGCTTACGCTTTTTGCTTTTCACTTTATGTTTTGGAAACTCAATTAATGAATTATATTTTGACATATGATAATCTAAAGCTACTTCTATAAAAGCATTTTCTATTTTGTTCCATTGAATAACAAAAGGTGAACCTATACGAAACAATTCTGTACAACATGTAAAATTAAATGATCGAGAATCACTTCGATAAACAGTTATATTTATTTTAAGAATATCAACAAGGCACTGAATAATTGAACTTTGTGAAGAACGCAAGTCCAGCTTAATAGTTTCATCTTCACTAGATAAAATTCTAAAGGCTAAATTTCTCGTTATATCTTGATTTCTTAAAGCAGACAAAAGTCCAACCTTTAATTCTTCTTTAAGAATATTTATTTTTTTCCTTTCATTCTCACATTCTGTTAAAAGTAGAAAACAAAAACTAAAAAAATGTGAATTATCTGCCTGAACTTTATTCCAAAATAATTTATTTTCTTCATTTTGTCTTAAAAGAAATTCTATAATTAACAAAAGTAACCTATCTAACACTCCGGCGGCCATAAATGTAAATTATTTAAATAACACAATCTCAACCTATCACAAACTCTTTTAAAATCTAAAACATTATCAGTTAAACAACTTCCTTTATAAGAATATAAAAACGTAAAAATACATTTACTATTACCTTTAATTTTGATACGTAAACTTGAAAAATATGAACTATTATTTACATAAGGCAACCATATAGATTCGCTAGAATTAGATTCTTTAATTTCAAATTCATATTCTTTTTCAAAACATTCTGCAATTTTTATACAAAAAACCTTAAAATCCGGTGTTGTTTTAAATACAAGTTGAAAGGTAATTTGAATGTTCTTTGGAGTTATATTTACACTAACTATTTCCTGTTCACAAAAGTCCCTAATAAACTCATAAACTTCTAAAGCTATTATCTTAATATTTGGTAATAAACTTGAAAAATTCCTTCTTAAATAAATTGAACAAAATCCATTACGTGTAATCTTCAAAGTATACAATTTATTTTTAAAAGTTAATGATCCTCTATATAAAAAACTATTCTTTATACTTTTATAAATATACGAAATATCAAAATAAATATTTGGAGTAAAATTTAAACCAAAAATAACCAAATTTACACTATAATCTACTTGCATTAATATACCAAATTTACACTATAATCTACTTGCATTAATATATACTAACGATACTTGTAACCCAATCTAAAGGAGGCGTGTTTCATTACAATAAGATAAATCTGAGCTATGTTTATTAAAAATTCTGAATAACCCATTAAAAAATCAGAAGACATTGTTAAATAAAAATCTGGTTTAGCTTTGCAATACTCGCAAATTTTAGCACTTAAATTATGAATTTCATGTCTTGTAATAATTTGATTTAAATTAAAAAATATTTTATATGCTTTCTTGTATCGAAAATTAACCAATATTAACTGACAATCTAAACATGAACAAACTAATTTACAAAATTTCTTATTAGTTCTATCGTACCTATATCTATAAAAATAAAACACACGTCTCATACCTACCAATGTATATAAGTTTAAAAATCAAAAATTTCTGATACTTGTTCTATTTTAACACGAAAACCAACATGATGCCGAATCAACAAAACAAACGTTGTTGTATTTGCAACTTCATCAAATTGCCTAGATTCATCTTCCTCAAAATTAGTAATATCATTTTTTAAATTAGCAGGAATCTCTAACTGATCTAGATCTTCTGGTGTTAATTTAGGAAATTTATTCAAAATAAATGTCAAAACTAATCTTTTTAAACTTAATTTAAAAAGAAATCTATTCAATTCCTGTGCTAATTCTGTGATTTGTTCTATTTTAGAAAAATCTATTAATGTACCATTAGGACATGCAGCAATAAGCTTATCTATATATTCACCTTCCTTTAATACTTTATTTATAACTAAGCAAAAGTAACAAGAACAATAAGGCTCATAAACACTTTTCTCAAAATGTATAACAATCATTTGTAAACTAACCTTAAGCCTCAAAAACAATCTTTAATCCTCTGTACACCTACCTCCTAAGCAAACGTAAACACCAAATATAACAATCATAAGCTTATTTAAGCACAAAGCTTCATGCATATTCAAATAAACTTACCTTAAACTCCTTATATATCTTAAAAATAAACATTAACACAAATATATAAATTTAACCCATATCATAACTTAACCACAATATACTACTTGAACATATCTATGACACATTTTGCCAAAGCTGTTTCTCTAATCTATGACACATTTTGCCAAAGCTGTTTCTCTAAAGTACCAGAATTGAGAATTATCACAGTGCAATTGATGCACAATGCTCCATCACCACAACACTGTAGACCAAACACAGGCGAGAAGGTGCTTAATGAGAAATCTATAAATTTAAGCATAAAAAAGACCCCCTCCCTAGTATGTCTCAAATCTAGTCAAAACATTAATCAAATAACGCCCAGCGTAAAAGCTAATCAGCGTAAAAGCTAAGTCTCTATTCTGTCTACAGTTAATGCTTAGCCACCAGAGGGAACCTTCCAGCACATGTCTATAGTTAATGCCTAGCCACCAGAGGGAACCTCTCAACACAAATTATTTAGTACCAAGTGAACCTCAGACAAGTTTATCTACTCCAAGCCAAGCCTACATAAAAATACTTGATAAGTATGGACTAAGTTACAGCCCGTAATCAATGGAAACTATTTCTTACATTAATGCCCTTAAACTTATTGATAAATCTAAATCTAGAACACGCCGACCAACACTCACTTCATCTCTAAAGTAAATCAAATGCGCAGAACCATCATGTCGACCAAACTAGTATTCCTGCTTCTCTTCCTAACCATTTTGACGAAAACTCTAGGTTGTTCTGTCAAAAACGACTGCTCCTTAACCGACAACTTGGACACGCTTATCTGCTACTGTTTACCGACAACTTTCACACACAGAACGCTAAGAACTACGCAAATCTTTCTAATTTCCCCCGCCGCATCACAGCAACAATTCATCGAATACGACATAGATGTCTTCCCATTCCTTGCAGTTATCAAAACAAGTGGAATTACATTTCAATGCGAAGCAGGAAAATGCATGTAAGTATAGGCTTAACTCACTTAATATTAACAGTATAAAATTAATCAAATATAATACCTTTCTAAGTTTCTTAAGTTTTAGCTTAACAAGTTTCTTAAAATTCTGAACATTATATAAATACCTTTCATACCCAAAGTTTTTCTAATCTTTGCTTTCTAAATTTCTTAAATTCTAAACATTAATTTTTTATTCAGATTAAAAGCAACAGAAAAACCAACTTCTATGAAACCAGCATCTTCATTTCCAAATACCATGTAAGTTATTAGTCTTAAGTGCACTCTAAACCTAAAAATAAAACAGCATGCTTCCTCCTAACATTCCTATATGGCAAACTAAGTTAAACCTCCTTTTAATATTAAACATCATAGTTACGTAAAAGTCACTCATGCTAACTGCAAAAGCAGTGACGCCATCTAACTTCTACCTTAAACAATATTCACTTTACACCGTCCTAACCATATTAACCTAACTAATCGTAATTTTTTTATTTAGCTCAGCAATTGAACCAACTGATGCCTTAAAGACAACTATTGCCCTATTTGATTTAACTACAACTGACGCATTGAAGACTCAAACTAATGATTTAAGTACAACCACTACATCTATGAAACCAGCATCTTCATTTCCAAATACCATGTAAGTTATTAGTCTTAAATGCACTCTTAACCTAAAAATAAAACTGCATGCTTCCTCCTAACATTCCTATATGACAAACGTAAGTTAAACCTCCTTTTAATATTAAACATCATAGTCTACGTAAAAGTCACATGCTAACTGCAAAAGCAGTGGCGCCATCTAACTTCTACCTTAAACAATATTCACTTTGCACCGTCCTAACCATATTAACCAAACTAATCGTAATTTTTTTATTTAGCTCAGCAATTGAAACAACTGATGCCTTGAAGACAACTATTGCCCTATTTGATTTAACTGAAACAAAAACAACTCATGATTTAACTGACGCATTGAAGACTCAAACTAATGATTTAAGTACAACCACTACATCTATGAAACCAGCATCTTCATTTCCAAATACCATGTAAGTTATTAGTCTTAAGTGCACTCTAAACCTAAAAATATAACAGCATGCTTCCTCCTAACATTCCTATATGGTAAACTAAGTTAAACCTCCTTTTAATATCAAACAAAGCAACAAACATCATAGTTACGTAAAAGTCACTCATGCTAACTGCAAAAGTGTTTTAATAGCTTTATAATCCCTATTCAGCCTATCACCATTTAAAACTACTAATATCTTTAACAACAAATCTAGCATTATATCCATCCTAACTTCTAACAAAAATATTAATCTATATGTAATTTATTATTTGTAAAATACTTTATACTTTCAGCTCACCCAAAACTTCAAGTCTGTCACAAGCCTCTACACCTATTACTTCAAGCCAGCCACGTACTTCAAGTTGGTCCATGTAAATATATAATTTATTTATTTACAAATAAACATTAACACTTTGTTTTAATAGCTTTATCTAAACTAATATCTTTAACAACAAATCTAGCAACATGTTTTAATAGCTTTATCTAAACTAATATTTATAATCCCTATTCAGCCTATCACAATTTAAAACTACTAATATCTTTAACAACAAATCTAGCATCATATCCATCCTAACTTCTAACAAAAGTTTTATAAAAATATTAATCTATATGTAATTTATTATTTGCAAAATACTTTATACTTTCAGCTCACCCAAAACTTCAAGTCTATCGCAAGCCTCCACACCTATTACTTCAAATCGGCCACAAACTTCTACTACCTCCACACCTATCAGTACTTCAAGTCTACCGCAAACCTCTACTACCTCCACACCTATCAGTACTTTAAGTCTGCCGCAAACCTCTATCAGTACTTCAAGCCAACCACATCCTACAAGTCTAGCGCAAACCTCTACATTTAACAGTTCAAGCCAACCACAAGTCACTATACCTATAAATACAACATTTTCAAATGAACCAAAAACACCTAACGCATCTTTCGCATCTACACCTAAACCTATTGACAAATCAACTCCAAAAAATATCGTACCAGTAGCTGATATTATAGCAGGAATCTTATCTTTCTTAGTTCTTTTTGGTATTATATTAACATCTTTTATTCTTTATAAACTTTTCAGAAAAACTTGTCAAAACAAATTTGAACAATATAGAATTCGATCTATTCAGCGAACCACACTTCATATGAGATCTCGATTTAATATTAATGTTAATATTAATGAAGCACAAGCACCTTCTGAATACACTAGCAGTTTCAATTCTCTAAACTCTGAAAGCTTTGAATCTATTAGCATAGTACAAGAAGAAATTGAAATGACTACTTTTAAAACTTTTTCTTCTCCCTCACCTTCTCCTCCCTCACCTTCTCCTACTCCCTCACCTCCTATTAACTTGTAAAATAAAACCTTTAGCACTTTAACAATATCCACTAGAACCAAACCCCTTACAACCACGATCAGTTTTGCTTAACTCTTGTACTTCATAAACACAGGCATTTGAATAACGCTCTAAAATAATTTGAGCAATCCTATCACCAGCCTTAATAAGAAAATCTAAATTTCCAAAGTTATACAAAATAATACTAACATTTCCTCTATAATCTTCATCAATAACTCCTGCTCCAACTTCAATAGAATAATATTTAGAAAGACTAGATCTAGATGCTATTCTTCCATAACATTTTTCAGGAAACTCAAACTGTAAATCTGTTTTAATTTCAAGTTTTTTTCCTGCTGGTAAAATATAATCATAAGCACTATACAAATCTAATCCTGCTGAAAATAATGAACTTCTCTTTGGAAGATTAGCCTTTTCGGAAAGCCTAACAACATAAACCTTATCATGCGACATCTTAATTATGCTCCTTTAACACCACAGACTTATTCAAACTATTCTGAAAAATACATATACAAACTCGAATAGGTTTCAAATTATTATCCCTTTCTATACTTTGCACCTGAAAATACTTAGACCTGGCAAACAAATCATAATAAACTAAATATTGGGAGTTAACTGAAACATTTTTAAAATTTGAACTTTCAGAAACATTTTTAAAATTTGAACTTTCAGAATATATTATATCAAAATACACGTATTGTTTCATATTTCTAAAAAATACACTTACCTGTTCGGTACCACACTAAATACAATACAATACAATATTTCTCACAAATAAATAAATAAATAAGTACACTTACCTGTTTATAATGTGCCTGTGATGAATGACACCGAGCTTGATCTTGAAGCTTTTAAGTCGCAAAACTATAAAGCTGAAATTTCAACAAAAGCAAAAGCAACAACCAACAATCACCTAACTAAATACAAACCAAAAATAATTTCAACTAGTACTAAAATTATCTTAAGTAAAACAGACCAAAAATAATTTCAACTAGCGCTTAGCGCTAGCTAAAATCAAAACGTCAATCTCCAAACCAAGAAAGCAATTTCCAACCACCTCTAAAAACGTCAATCTCCAAACCAAGAAAGCAATTTCCAACCACCTCTAGAAATATCAATCTCCACAACCACCTCTGAAAATATCAATCTCCACAACCACCTCTGAAAATATCAATCTCCACAAACTCTTGCACTTACGCCCAACAAAGCACGCACTTGCGCCCAACGCGGGGCCCAACGGCGCTCTTTACCACACTACAATTAACCACACACATCCAAACCAACACCAAAGAAATGCGCGCAAAAGATCAACACAAAGCTTTTATACCCTCTTTATTAGTCTCAGCCAATCACAAGACAATAACATTATGTTATGATTGTGAAAGTATTTAAGGTGCTTATAGGTTTTCATTTTTAATAATAAACCAAAATAGTATACGTTTATATTATAAAACGCACCCATTAACTTAAACTATCTTTTCTCACTACATTTATATAAACAAAACAAAAATATATAGAATTGAATATTTAATAATTTGCTAATTTATAAAGTCGTTTCAAACTTTTATCCCTTCAGTACCTCCTCGTACAAAGCAAAAATACCCACATGGAAACAAGACACATCATCCAGAACCTTCCATGTAAGGTACTGAAAGGGAATACATCAACTTTCTCTCACTCTTAATTTAATATAATCATTTAAACTTTAAACATTGAAGCATATTTTATTATAAAACAAACTTTCATTTTAAAATATTTCAAAAATGTCTTAGCAAACTCTTAAAAATCAATAAACATACATACATATATATCTCAAAACCCCTCCTCGTACCTCTACAAGAAGGTATGTTACCACACAAGAAGAAATAATTAACTATCATATTTAGACTTACCATTAGACCTCAACAGCTTATCAGCTACCCAAATTTATATATATCCAAGCTACAATTTTAGTATGTTCACAGCTTATCAGCTACCCAAATTTATATATCCAAGCTACAATTTTAGTATATTCACATCACTTTGTTTAGTTCAATGTATTTACAATATTCAGCTAACCAATTTATATAAAAGCTACAATTTTAATGTGTTCACAACACTTTATTGTTTGAGCAAAATGTATTTACATTTATTCAAGTTTGCTGTTTATTTACCTTTAAAAATAAACCTTAATGTATTACATGTACTAACCATTCTTAATATGTTCATACAATTCTTAGCCAAATGCTTTCAATTATTAATGCATTATAAAGTGGTTGTTTTCACTAAAGTCAAATATAATAACTGCTATAGCCCAAATTAAACCTTGTCAATTATTACACTTGCGCTTTAATATGCTACAAAACTGTATATATATATCTTAACGCTTTCTTATCTTCTCTGCAAATAAACCGTTATAATCAAGCAAGTCGATTATGTTTATTCTTCCAAGCTATACGTTCGCCCCAACTGCGTCACCAATATTATATAAATTACTCTAACCAATACACATACTGACACAAAAAAAGAATACCTGGATCTGTGCCCAAACCATAAATATCAATTTCCTAGACTAACATACTGATTTCATAAGACTTGTGAAAGAACACTATTACTAGATTTACAGCTTGATTTCATAAGACTTGTGAAAGAACACTATTACTAGATTTACAGCTTGATTTCATAAGACTTGTGAAAGAACACTATTACTAGATTTACAGCTATGTCACACTAGTCAAAAGTAAAAATAGGCAGAAGACACTGAAAAATGAATAGGCACTAATCAAAAGTAACTTAAAAAAATTATTTCAAAAAATTATTTCATATTCATAAACGCACAAAGCTACATTAACACTAGAATCACCTAGGTCAATGTACGTCTCAACCCTCGCGTCACTCCGCACAAAACTACATTAACACTAGCCTGGTCGCCGGCCCACTCGCAGGAGGGCGAGTATTGGGCCAGGCACGAAGGTCTGGTTTCCTCGCGGACAGCGCGCGGCGTTATCTACCGGAGCGCCCCGCGTCGCTGTAAATCAAGTAAGCCGGTACAAAGTGTGTCCGCACGGCGTTCTCTACCAGAGCGTCCCGCGTCGCTCTAAATCAAGCGTACATGGACAGAATGTCTAAATTAGTGTGCTGTTGCATACGCACACACCGTTACAACGCGAAAAGAGTCTGCTCTGGAGTGCGCGCACCCGGTTGCAACGTTTACTCCATACCAGGGCTTTAACCAGGGTACATTAACACTAGAATCACCTAAAACCACGTCATGACCGCTAAGCTAATCTCAAAAAACTATATGTTCATTCTCCAAAAGTCGAAAAATTTCAAGATTAGCTCAACGACCACTCTGCAACACAACACTCTTACAACAGACTTGCAAAGAGGCAGCATTCTGCATGTAGATACGCACATCCGGTTTTCATACTATATCGTACCAAATTAAATAATTGTAAAATGCAAAATTCTTAACCTGTGTTTATTTCATAATTAGGTGTCAAGCAATAGCCTCGTAAAGTATCTAAGAAATAGGAGTGTTATAAATATCAAGACTGAGAATGTAAACAAACTTTCAAAAGTTACGACAATCCAATATGGAGGCCGTGTACCATGTCTGCAAACACTATAAATCATCAAGGTTCAATTCGTTCCCACTAGAGAGAGACACAATATACAATAACTTCCCACCAGAGGGAAACCAAATGTAACAAATAAGTTAATGCCTAATATGTCTAGTAATAAATTCAATCACATCTAATCTCCTCATTTGCCTCAAAACTTTAAATAATTTATCTAAATTTAAATAACCATATTGTGATTGAAAAACCTTTAAAACTTCATAAGCACGATGAACTTTTGGTTCATATAAACCATAAAAAATATTATCTATTTCAGTTAAAGAAATAGACAAATAAATTCCTAAATTTCTCCAATCCATCACTAAACGCTCAGCCAACTGTAAAAATAAAACTTGAATAATATTATCAGATATATTTTTATCATTTTTGGGTATAAAACTTAAAACAATTTCAATCAAATCATAACGATACAAACTTGACAAAGCTGTAATTAACTCGTTCAAATAATCATTTTTATCCACTCGATCCCACCATAAATTTAACATTTGTAATATATTAGACTGTAACACAGTACTTTTATCTTTACCTCGAATTCTATGCAAACCTTTGCTCTCTAATTCTAAATATATTGCCAAACTTTCCCAATCACAATAAAGCAAATCTGCAATAGACTGCAATACTTCATCAGCAATAACCAATTTTTCAGCTGACATTTTCTTAAGCTTATTATCAATAATAACATAAACATTCAACATTAATCACAAGAATATTTCTATTTCCAGTTCTAAAATTTGCAATTGCATGACGTGAACTACCCCCCTAAAAATTATCGATGACGTGAACTCCCTCACTAAAAATGGTCGATGACGTGAACTCCCTCAAAACCTATACTACTCTTGGTCCCTTTTCAAAATAGGCTCCACCCACCCCTTTCAAATTAAATTTTTCTGGATACGTCCCTGCTAGATGGGAAACCCCTTTCCTGAATCTTAAATCTGCCCCCCTGTTATTCATACTTTTTTGAATCAATATTGTTTGATTATGAAATAAAGATATGAAAAGAATAACAAGTTGCAGTTTCTACTTGTTAAATACATGATTACGTTATACGAAAATTAGGTAAGGATGGTGGTATGCATCAGAATACGAGTTGGGCATGAAAATTAATCCTGCACCAGCCTGAGATCTCGGTAAGCCCACCAAGAGGTGATGCCACCAAGTAGTTCGTCAATACACTACAGGGGGCCCTTGATGGTGGGTCCTGATGTTGCATGTCGAACTTAAAGATAGACCCCAGTGATAGGTGTATGAGTGGCTTAGCTGCCTTTATTATACTCGTTATATTTGTTTCTTAACATATTGTTAAATGGAAAACACCACTAGATACCTAATAAATAACTGAACTATAGTAGGTTAATATCCATTAAAGTTAAGGTCTTATTATTAAGTTGATTGATTGCCTCGGTTGCCTTGGATATTAGCTAGCTCCTATCGCAGTCTTCCTTCTTTTACTGCCGTCGTCCAATACATAATAATAGTTCCGTATTATGTAAGACGTAACACTCGCGTGAAAGGATGTTCTTTTATTATATCCAGTGTATATGCGTACTCTTGACAAGATCTCAATGACAATGAACAGTTCCAAAGGGTAGGATCCACTCAACCACACTCAGTCAATGCTCCCGCCAAAGCTAAACAGTCTATCTGCTTCAATTCCAACTCCAGGAGTAAGCTTCTAGAACCAACCTTTCCAGGATGTTTAACTCACAACAACTAACAGCTCTCTGACTGGTACTGTCCGCACAGTGCTTATTTATAGTTGGAATACAGTCATCACTGACCACCCGTGGACTGACCACCCGCATCAGTACATAACATTATCTATTGATATAACTTATTTAAAGTGTAAGTGGGTTGCAAACCTGAAAATCATGATATTCACATTTACTTTTTGAATATAAATATCTCACCTAATTTTAACTTAGAGCTTTGACATTTTTGGTATAACTTCTTCAGATATATGCAGAGGGAACTATGTCTCAGAATTTTAATATAGGCTGTAGTTATATTTTCATGTAGAAAATGGTTTTGCAAATATTTCTCAAAATGTTCCCTGTTTTTTGCCATTTTTTGGTCATAAAATGATATCTAGGATCCTTGTAACAAATCTGAAATACAGTTCCCTGCATTTTGATACAGATGAAGCCGTTTGCAAAACTTATTGCTGTCAGTTGGATATTAGTGGAGATATTGATGTTCAAAAATTAATTCAAAATTGATAAAATTTCGGTTTCAAACACCCTAATAACTTTCTTGGTAGCAATGGATAAAGAAAATAAGACCTTTCAAAAGATGTATAGTATGTTAGGACTAGAGCGCTATTAAGGAATGCATCAGATATATGAATTGGCCATTCATAACTGGGGTCTATCCTTAAGAAATGGCAATATAAATATGAATACGAATATCTTATTGACTAATGTAAAGCAGTACATTTATGTCAAGTTTTGATGAGGCGTTGTCTGCACAATCTCATACATTGTTTCTATATAAATACAAATACATCAACAGCTTGTTCTAGAGATGCGCTCACACAGCTTGGTTGTAAATTGGGAATCATTTTCAATTTGGTTGTGTTAAGAAGTGTTGTATAGTTGTTAATGTATTTTGAGATTCTTCCCTTGAACATATTTCTATCAGCACTCAGAGCCATTATTCTGCAGTGTAGTTATATGTGCGAAACACTTCAAGTAGGCTCACAATCATTGCACTTGGTGTTATTCCCTTTCTTAGTTCTGTAACTTCTGTACCTTCTGTTCTTATCAACTAGCTAACAGTTTACATCAATTGTAAGTTCAGTAAAATTGCTAATGATACTTCGTAATCTTATAGTGCTGAGATACGTTTGTTTTCCATATAAATTAGATTGACATAAGTTAGTTATCTTGCACCATTCAAAATTATTTATATGACTAAAGTAGGAGTCCAAAGTCACCCTGTCAAATTTAAGAAATAGCCATGTTGCCCTGTCAAATTCAAGAAATTGCAATGTACCCTGTCATTACCTCTCTAAAATCCCATGTTGCATGTCATTATGCCCAAAAAAGGCCTGTGTGGCCCTGTCAAATTTAGGGGTTTAGGGCCATACTACAGCTCCCCATAGTGCACAGATGATTCTTGTATCAATTCTTGGAGTGATCAATCACCAGATCTAGAAAGTATGACTCGTTGAAATTTACTTGTTTGGTCTTACTGGGTGTTAAATTAATATAGATTATTTTTTAGAAGTGGCAAGTATTTTAGCACATTTATTAAAAAAACTAACCCCCCCCCCTTGGGAAAAAAATACTTGTCAAAAAATGAACCCCCCTCTGAGAAAAGCTGGCTGCAGGCCTGGATTCTGCCAGATAAGTTGGTTCACTCAGTCAAAATCGCCTGGGAAGTATGGTGCTTTATGGTTGATTTTCTAAAAGTGGCAGACAATCATGACTATTTTTCTCATGGAAATCATTAGAACTTGCGGGAAAACATTACCAAGGTGTTTTTCCATCATTAGCTTTCTACTGTGACGTGGATTATAAACACATATAATGATTATGACAATAGCAGAACCTAAAGTAGAAACAAGATGACTGTTTGGAAATATTTCTATTGATGCATTTCTACAAAATGTCTGTCTCTTTAGATAAAAAGTGAACGACAATAGTGGGTTAAAGAAATTTTGTTCACTATTTGGACATAATATAAACACACTTTGGCCCTTTCCTTACAAGGAGAACTAGAATCTCCCGTACCTCCTGTTTCCCCTGCAGGTAAACATACCTTAATGTTGACAGGGGAAGACAAACAAAGGTTTTTATTAGTAGTCACCCACTATCCAAAGCCTCACGACTCCATAGAAGAAGAGGATTTGGGGACGAGACAACTGCTTTCATAACTTTAGGGTCAAGGAATCATCACCGCCTTGATGGAAAACACACTGAGAATTGCAGTTTTAGGTCTCCTTGCTGGAGCCTGGGGACACTCTACGGGTGAGTTTTCATACACCTTGGATACTTCATTATGCATCTTCCTGTGACAACAACAACTAGCTATAGGGATATCAAAGGCTCCAAGAGAGCCAACTGTACAATCATCTAATTATGAGGAATTATTGAAACCTTTTTCTTCTTTAACTAAACATACAAATTGTAATTTGCCCTACAAAAAACGTCCTTAAAGGGGAGAAGCATGGAATTGTTCTCTGGTGAGAAATGACAATAGCAAAGGCTATTTTTGAATTCTGCAGTTTAACATGGCTATTTCCTAAAGTTCATTAACACGTGACACTGAATTTCTAAGAGACATAGCCATTTCACCAATTCAACAAAAACACTTTAGGACCCCAATCCAGAGCCCCATTAGAAGTCAGATTTTTATACTGGTATTCAAGGAGTAAAATCTCATAAAAGTGTTGACTAATTTGCGTGACAAGAAAAAGTAGTTTACTTCTGCATAAAGTCCATATAATGGCCATATAAATGACAAGTTACACCTGTTAGCATGTAACAGTTCAATATTACATCTAACAGGCGATCTGAATTGGTGATGATTTTACCAGTGATTCTGCTATCGCCCATCGCCAGTCGCCAGTAAAATCGCCTAGTGGGTATGGGGCTTAAGGTATATACATTAATGCACCCATCTTTCTTTTCTAGAGGACCCCTCCAACTTATACAAGGTGGACTGGTGGAACCTGGGCCAGCATGAGCTTGGCCGCAGCTTATCTAGTCGGCCCAATGAGGGGGTGGCCAAAAATGTGATCCTCTTCATCGGAGCGGGAATGGGCATGACCACAGTAACAGCAGCCCGCATACTCCAAGCCCAGAGGAAGCAAGAGTCCTTCTTAGAGTCCAACTTGGCCTGGGATCTGTTCCCATACACCTCACTGGCAAAGGTAAGATGTGTTCATCCCATTAACTTAAATACCTTGGTTCAGATATAGGGATAGGCAGACACAAGTTAATGAGCGATATATAACTCAAACATCTTCAGATATAAGGATAGGTAGACATGAGTTAATGAGCAATATAACTCCTGCCTCTTGCGTAAAAAAACATTTTATAATTGAAAGTAAATTCGTTTTTAGCAATTTTATCTGATGTATTTTATCAATCAATTGGAAGGTTTTATGTATCTGCTAGAAAGTTGTGAAAAAAATGACTACTAAAATAATGCTGCATTCTGAGTTCTAGGACAATCTACATTCATTCCTGAACAAACCACAACTAAGTGAGTTGATGGAATTTAAGATGTTTGATATTCAATAGACAGGAAAATAACCATGCTGTCTTTTGTATTATGAGCAATATAGGCATGAATAGGCAATATATATATATATATATATATATATATATATATATATATATATACAATGCTTTAATCAAGGAGTAAAGATTCTACTCATTTTTTAAGTTTTCTTTTGAATTAATCTCTTTTGATTATCAGTTCAAACATATGAGGTTTCTAGGCATAACACGAGACGTATGTGTCAGACTAGTGTTATTTAGTTTGGTTTTATATAGTTATTTTCCCAGTTTTCTTACTCTTTTTTCCATAACAAAAATTGATAGAGGTAGACATGTTCAAAAGAAAGTGATCAAAATAGACCATTTATCCCCTTGCGCCTATCATCAGACATATTCTCCAAAAGTGTAAAGGCCGTATTCCACATACCGATATTGATGTTGCCGATTTTGCATTTGCTTGATTCTCTCTGAGAATATGACATGAAAGCATACATCCAATATATCATTTGAAAGAGAATTGTAAGAGCTTTCTAATGATGTATAGCATTTTTATATTTGACCTTTATTCCCACTGCCAATTTTCAAAATCAGCAGTAAAATCTGTATGTGGAATACGGCCTTAAGCGTAACAAAATAATCAATGAATAATATTATTAACAATACCCTGGGAAAAAATTACATTATCTATGTTCCTTTCACAAAACAGAACAAATTACAGGGAGACCAACTGCTACAATTGTTCACGGTGAGAGAAAAAATATTCATGTTACACTCACGTTACAGACCTACCAGGTGGACCGTATGGTGCCTGACTCAGCAAGTGCAGCCACAACCTTATTGACAGGGGTGAAGACGGTACAAGGGGTATTGGGGGTGGGGGCAGGTGCCACCAGGGGGCACTGTGACTCCACCAGGGGCAACGAGCTCAACACCACCCTCAACTATGCTCACCAACAAGGTCAGTGAGTATTCCCAGCTAGCAGAGACCTTGTATGTATATATAGATATATCGAGACTGGAAAGCTACAGGAAAACCTGTTCTGCACTACAGGCCTGCCACCTGGCCTCTGGTGGAACCCATTTGGATTGATCATTATATCTATTGGTAAAATGACCCTTGTGCTATACCAGTTATTCCAAAAATACATTGCTAATAGTCAGCCCATGGTCATGGTTGACTGGATTGGTTCCAACCAGCCACCAGGGAAACAGGCACATAAGAACATAGAGGAGCTTTCCATTCTCGATATATCTATATAATTATATATACATACAAGGTCTCTGCAGCCAGGTTGAGATGTATCATTGTTGTTGTGCGACCATAATATTTTCGTCGATCTGTTGCCACATGAAATGCCACATAACAGATATTTAAGTGGTGGTTGAGACCTCACCAAAACAAATATTATTGTAAAGCTTTTTATGGTGAGGTTGAGATGAAACCAACACAAAGCATTACAATGATATTCCGTTTTGGTTTAAGAATGTCACCAGAATGTTTCAATAACATCACCATGTAAAGTCAAAGCAGTACATTGGTGCAACGTTAATTTTATTAGGAGCTATCAAAATAAAGTAACAAGAATCTCATTGTAACATGATACTACTGTCTCATGCTTGGCTGAGTTGGGCCAAATCTCTTCAAAATACAATCTTGATCAAAAATAAAAAATAAATAACATATTCATCTAAGGGACGGAAATCATTCGTAAGACTGCAGGCTAATATTCCCTGAGGCTCCCCCAAGTGGGATCTAGCAGAACCGAGAATGCAAAATCAAGGCCGTTTAAAACTACACAACTTTGAGCTGCAATATCGGTGCACACGATGCGATAATATTAAGAAAATGGGCATACATGAGTGATATAAATGTATGAGATTTGCAATTTGCATCATTCTACACATGTGTTATGAAGTTCATCTCTAATAGGGGGGTGGGGGGGGGGTGGACCACTAATATCGACAGGGGGACACTAGTACTACTTAAATTCGACATGCAACATGGAGCTTTAATCACTCGACAGGGAGCTTTATCCATAGTACATGAGACATGGGCATTTCTTAAATTCAACATGAGTCATTGAAGTATAATACCAGAGTGTCCTGAACACCCCCCCCCCCCCCCCACACACACACATCCTAGTGTAACACCACATTTAGTATTATTTCTCCCACAGGTAAATGGACAGGTGTGGTGACAACGGCGCGTGTGACGGATGCCACCCCGGCTGCAGCGTACGCCGTGACAGCCGACAAGAACTGGGAGGGGCAGGTTTCAGCAGGGCAGCCACCCTGGTGTAAGGACATTGCTACCCAGCTGGTGGAGGACAACCATTACATCAGGGTAAGTTTAAAGATAGATTTGCAAAATGTAATGGGACATTTACACCAACAATTAGATTTACTCTGAACTATTGCAAAATTTAATCGGCAATTTGCACACAATTGCATAACATATTCAATTTTCTAGACAAATTTGAATAACATTGGCCCTACATTTGCATATTTTTGGTTCATTCATGATAATATATATTGCAATATTCCCCACCTGTGTTTCCTGTGTTCTATCTGCAGACTATAAGAAATATGCACACTAAAATGTTTGAATCTGTGTATGTTTAATATCATATTTATTCGAGTTAGTTTGAAAATTCATGCATCAAATATATTTACAGAGCTAATACTTGTATATTTTCTATAGGGCTGTCGTGAGCTGTACGCTGGTACATCTTTTCAAATCCACCAAAATGGCCCCAGTGGTCGCTGTTTACCTAACACCTAGCAGATAAAGTAACATCAACAGATGATAATATCAAATAGTGGGAAAGAGTACTTTATTCCGGAAAAACAGTTTGTAGAGTGTCATCAGACATCATGTCGTTTGTGTCGTTTATTTAAAAGAGATGTCTGGTTGCAGGTGATGCTGGGAGGTGGGAGGGGACACTTCTTACCGAATAATGAAAGTGACCCGGAGTACCCAGCCCAAAAGGGATGGAGAAAGGATGGCCGCAATCTTATGAAGGTATGCTTGCTGGAACCTACCATATTGCACTGTAATGTAATTGTAACATTCTAGTTATGCTCTTTCACTAAGAGGTATTGTTATTATAGTATTTTGTTCTGTCAAGGGCTAAACTTCACTGACAATTATAATTGTTACTTGAAAATTCAGAAAGTAACAGACTGTTAAATGTTATATTGCAGCTACGTTTGGTCCACAACTAGGCATTCCAATTTAGAGTATATGGTAATACAAAATAGATATGACCATATTCTTGCTTTCGCCAATATGTCTACTGGTAAATTCCGGAAAGCACAATAAAAACCTGTTTTTCAATGATACAGCTCAATAGAGGACTCTGAATTCAGATCTAATAGTAAAGTGGCCATTCTCAAAAACAGCCTTATTTGTAGAGAAACCCTAACCAGAGGTGTAACAAAGCATGCCATAGCTCATTTGAAACATAAATATCTTAACTTTATGGGATGATAGTTTAAATTTGTACTAAAAATAGTCAACAGTATTTTTGACATAGTCAACAGTATTTTTGACATATCTTCCTTAATATTCAAGGTACAATCACAAATAAGAGATCATAATTAAGCATACCTACTTTTTCATGGGATAGAAGGATGACGTGGGCTGTCCTGGCTACTTGGTTGCCATCGTTACCAAATATGACCCCATAATCAGGATTTGGGCTGTATCTTTCTTAATACACAACATAGAAACAGAAATGGTGTGTCAAATTAATGCACTGTGAGAGTTCCACTGGATAAGAGACTGAAATTTATTGTTTCTATTAATCGGTTACCATGATAACCCAAAGCAACCTCAAGATTGACCATCATGTCAGTTAACTCTCATTTCTGTGATCATTGCAAAGGGGTTACTTTTACAGTTTCTTTTTCGTTTTCAGGAATGGATCAATGTCCAGACTACAAAGGTAGGTTCTGAGAAGGTAAAGCTCGTGAGAGACACGACTGGACTTGCTGCTGTTGATGATTCAAACGTGGATTACCTTATGGGTAGGTGTGCCTTGGCAAGTGTGTATTTTTGTTATAATGTTATAGTAACATTCTATCAGGTTCTGTTTTTGATATTGTTATGTTAGTTATTCGATGGAACCTAATAAAGTCACTGCAACCTACCATTGCGATGTTGTACTATGATATCATTATACCATCCTCGTTGCGTTCTTTCACCTAAAATGATAATATCTTTGTGCCATTCTGTATTGGTAAGGTCTTAACTTCCCTTAAAGGTAATGCTATTACACCGTTCAGTTTTGGCGAGTATTTTTTATATTGAGCCTAATTGACATTGTACGATCTATGAGGTTTAAAAGTAATTCTATTACAACGTTCTGTTTTTTGAGTATTTTTTATATTGAGCCTAATTGACATTGTACGATCTATGTTTGAGGTTTATTTGACCGTAGTCACATGCCGTATGAGTTGGATCGTGACAAGAGTCCCACCGGGGAGCCTTCATTAACCGAAATGGTGGACAAGGCCATCAGGGTGCTGAGGAGGAGTGAAAATGGATTCTTTCTGCTTGTTGAAGGTACTGGATTTCGTAACACAGTGTGTTAGTTTGCTTCATATCTTATTGTTCTATATTCCTGTCGAATAACTTCTTCTGCTACAAGGCCTACACTGATGGGTATTACTAGATAGTTTAAATGAATGCACCTTGAGCGGGACCCTGGTCCACTCATCACACTCTGGATAACGGATGCAGACGGAGTGCTCCGCACACTCAATTTGATGCATACAATTTAGGGCATATACACTGAAAACACAGAGTTGTCAAAAGTGGTGCCAAAAGTGACAACCCAAGGTTGTCACAGGCTGTGTCTGTGTCTGTTAGACAAAAAATCTTATTTATGAATATTTTCATGTTGTAGATATCAGAGTCATTATAATGGCTTCCTATTATGTTATTACTAGTTATTAGATATGGCCATTACATATAGGAGGCCTATGAGTTGTATGGTTTTGACACCATTCACTTACAACACTGGGTTGATATAGACAGAGGCCATGACAACTTTGGGCTGTCGTTTTAGGCACCATTCACTTACAACCCTAGGGTTGTCAAGCAGGACTTTTGACTTCTCATTTTCTTCTGTGACAATCCTATGACAACCCAATCATCATTTTTGCTTCTCTGACGACCTTTTTGGCCCAAAGTAGTCGGGAGAAAATGACTACCTTTGGGTTGCCATCCAGCCTCAAAATTCACAATGACAACCCTCTGACCACCCCAAAATTGTCAAAGGATTGTCACAAGGTCATCAAACAGCATTGCTGGCCTGAAATGAGCCCTGTGATGACCCAAAAGTGACCTATGAGAGCCCAAAAGTGACCTGTGACAACCCTTTGACAACTCTGCAGTGGCTCTCTGACGACTTTGTGTTTTCAGTGTAGTATACTATACACTTTTTATGTTCATTCATGTACCATTAAACCCCAATGTATGCTCTACCCTAACCTTTGAACTTCGATTTGGTCATTTTATTCAGGACCTATTTAAGGAAGTGCAGAGCATCAATATTTAGGCACCACCCTAAAAGTTGAACAAATGTGCTTTAATTATTTAGACTTACGCTTATATAAGGGGTTCTACAGTACTTTATAAACATTTAATTTTCCAGGTGCCCGTATTGACCATGCCCACCATGAGAACAAGGCCCAGAAGGCACTGGTTGAGACAATCGCCCTGTCAGACGCTGTAGCAAAGGCGATTGAACTGACCGATGAAGGCGACACCTTCATCGCTGTCACAGGCGACCATTCCCAAGCTTTCACTATGTCGGGTTTCGCTGCCATCAACAGCAACATTCTTGGCATGTATACAATTTATTTGTTTCTGCTTGTATTTTTAACAAAGTGGATCAGCATCGTGACGACATGCATTGATCTATCAGATGAAGACCCTGTTTGCTTCTGATTGTTTTCCATTGAGAGTATTCAAATGGTGCAAGAGGGATTCGTTAACTGTATAGGAGCCAGACTTGTGAGGAACAAATATATAGAAGTTGGATGTTTTGCTGGAGTTTTGTCTTTTCAATGAGTAGTGCAATGGATTTGTTGTTCATTTCATGTTTCCATGTTCAACATATAAGATTATCAATTGATAGTGTAGGGATGTTTACCAATGGTTCTCAATCGCAGATAGATGTCACTGTCTCATTTCCCCCCACCTAGGATAGCTTTTATCCTCTACCATACCTGCAGACTAGCCTAGATCAAGCTGCACACCGGGAAATAAGAAATGATAGAAAACTAGCCATAAGTACTTTGCACGTCTGTATCTCTCCTCTGCAAAAAGCAGTCTATTAGATTTGAAGACGCAAAGGTCAGATATACTAAATATGGTCAAATGTACCAATCGTTGGTATTTATACAGATAATATTAAATTACGTAGATAATCTGCACAAAAAATTGAAATCCCAAATACAATTTCATGAAATAGCTGTTGTTTCCTTTCTATTTGAGATATTCTGAATCAGTTTTTTTTGGTGAAACATAGCCAAGGAAGCCCTTGATAAGTTATTTCAATTTTTGGAAACTTAGTATTATTCCATTTTTACCAGGGGAACCATCATTTGCATAGCGGTAGTATCAGCATTATTTTATTTTTTTATTTTTATGATTCCTAAGCTCAATAAAGGCTCTAGAGCTATGAATATAGATTTTCATATAGTCCAGGAGCCAAATCCAAAAAATGACTTTTTTCGTCCAAAAAGACGGAGGATCTAAAAGTGGTTTTAAAACTATCATTTATTGAAAGCACAAGAGTCCACACTTTGTATCCATCATTATTGAAAGGTCATATGTAAAGGGGTAAACCATAAGAAATCAGCTCAACTCCTGCTTTCATATGGTTGCTATGGCAACTGGAGTGCCTTAGAAACTTCCTTCTTCT
Source organism: Lepidonotus clava (assembly GCA_936440205.1). Lineage (NCBI taxonomy): Eukaryota > Metazoa > Annelida > Polychaeta > Phyllodocida > Polynoidae > Lepidonotus > Lepidonotus clava. Next base: position 32,918,148 of record OW387144.1, on the reverse strand, counting down.
GTAAAAAAAGATTTATTGTATCAAGTCTTCATCAATAATGATGATAAGCAAGTGCAAGTTTGATATGTATTGTAGAACTGTTATATATATTTATAGAAATCCACCAAATTTGCCCCAAAATGGACACTGATTGCTAAATTCACATGATGACATTTTCGTGGTTGCTAGGCAGAGTAACAAATGGAACAAATGGAAATTTTTGCCATGGATACAAAGTGGGGACTCTTGTGCTTTCAATAAATGACAGTTTTATCACTCCTGTCCTAATTAGTGTCATTATAACAAAAAGAACAAAGGAAAAAGTAGTGAAAATGATGAAATTTTGAAATGTTTTTGGTTGCCATGGCAACCATGTTACCATAACAACAAAAGTCATTCTCCTTTTACATTCCCAACTCCATGGGCTTTCATTTGAGGTACAACAATGCACACTTTTGCTCATGTATGAAAAATTATTTTGATATTTCTACTTTTTCACAGTGTTTCTCAAAATTCTGTGGTTGCTATGCGTTGCCATGGATACCGGCAAAATGTGCATGTTGTTACGATTTAAAACCACTTTTAGATCCTCTGTCTTTTTGGACGAAAAAAGTCATTTTTTTGATTTGGCTCCTGGACTAATAAGACTTGAAATCCCGGAAACTGTCACATGTACTGGTTTGAAAATGGGTATGTATGGAATTGTACCAATTATATCTAAGTCTTTTCTGGGGTTTTGTCAGTAAAACATGCAGTTGCTTAAAAACTGTTGGTTGTCCCTGTTTATGAGAATTAAGTAGGGATTGCAATGATTTATTTTTGCCATATTGGTTTCTATATACAGGTTTCTCACAATCAGAGAAGAAGGACTCTGAAGAGAGTGAGGAGAGGCATGAGGATGAGGAGGAAGAGGAGGAAGAACTAGAAGTGCAGCTGGCTGAGGACGGCCTGCCCTACCTGACCCTGTCCTACACTAGTGGACCTGGCTACCTCTACCACAGGACCCAGGAGGGGTTCTTGGGGAACCCCCGATACCCAAGGCGGAACCTGACTGGAGATGCAACCACAGGCAAATTATGTAAGTTTATTATGACTAATACAGTTCCCTAAAGCAGCAGACCTTCTAAACGAATTTGACAAAATGGGCCGATTGATCAGCTGTTAAAATCAGCTGATTCTACCAGGAAAATCAGTTAATTTCAGTGCTGATTCATTTCAAACACATAGATTATACTGGTTTATACTTATTGGTCATTCCAATCAGCTAATTCTTCTTGGGGGCTAATTATTGTAAGGGTCTTTTATCATGAACATCCAGGGGTGAAAGGGGAGAGTGTCAAAAATCCCTCTTTGTGGTCTAGACGAGGCAATCTCAAGTTCGCCAATCCATTTCTTCTTTTACTAAGCCCCATAAATAACTGTGGGTGTTCATTCATATCTACAGAGAGGATGAACACAGTAGAAAAATAATTAATAAAGATCCCTCTTTGTGTCTGATTTAAAGATGATAAGGACTACGTGCAGGACGCAGGCCTCTACACGGCGTGCGACCTTGACGCGGGGGAGGACGTGCCCGTGTACGCCCGGGGCCCCATGGCCCACCTCATCAGGGGCACCCACGACCACACCTACCTGGCCCAGGTGATGCTCTATGCCAGCTGCCTGGGACCAAACAGGAACCACTGTCAGCAGGGGGAGCGGGGGGAGCAGGGGAAGGAGGCGCTCTGCTCGGGACACCCTTATCTAGGGCCAGGATGGAGTGGAGGGGTGATGGTTGTTGCCATTGGGGTTGCAGTTAGGTTAAGGTTCTTGTATTAGTTACCCTGGCAATTTGCAATGTAACACGCACATTATTTGACCATATGTTTTTTTGTGTTTTTACTTCGGTCTGTTACTTACTAAATTGTAATGCAACAGTTATGTTATTTTACGTGAGGATGAGACTCACCAACAGGCACAACTGTGAGGGTAGATGGTAGCTCTGTGTGTGAAGGATGAGTTAACCTAGGGGAAGAAGGGTGTAGTAGGGGGTGATAGCTCTCATCATTTGGGTTACAGTAAGGTTAGGTCTCTTCTAAAAGTTCCCCAAGTAAGGTGCAATGTAACTGGTACATGTTGTGAACATTTATTTTTGTAACTTCAGTCTGTTCAGGGGGCAGGACGCAGAAAAAGGGTGATGGTTGGGTTTTATCACCCGCTTGTCTGAGGAGTGGTGTGTATAGTGGTCTGTGCGTGTTAACAGCCTGTGCGTACCGCTCCTTGTATTCATGATTTTCAACATTATTTCGTTTTTTGCTTGGGTGATAAAATATGGAAAACCATTAGGGATCATCCTCAGGTCTTGGACGACCCTCTTGGACGACCCTCAGTGTACTGCCCACAGGCTTCACCCTTGGGCAGTATGCGCTGCCTGGTGGGTTGTCCTTCGACCCTAGGACGCCCCCCATGAAGCCTTCTTATATTAGAACTACATAACACAATGTGAGCTGCAATATGAAGATGTCACTGAGAAATCACACGTATTACAGAAACAGTTATTTGTTATACATGCTAAAAAAATATTCAATATTGCTGATTTAAAACAATAATTTACCTTCTGCATGTTTATTTTCGGTAATGTCATAATGTCGAAAATTACCAAAACGATTTTGACGTACAATATTGACGCAATATTGTAGATCAAAATCGTGTAGTGTAATAGGGACCTTATATAATGTGGGGTTCTCCCATTAGTCCACCAGGGAAGCCGCGACACACCAGGCACATTCTGGGACCAGACATTTGTTTTGAGCCTCTTACTTTTCACCCAACAATAATGTTATTCTACTTTAGGTTGAGAATCAACAACACAGAGTCAACAATAACGTTTCATTTTAGTGAATTTACCAATAGAGAATGTTTAGATAGTGTGATCTTTTATTGAAAGAAAGTAACCATAATGTTTCAAAACAGTGAAACGCAATACCATAATTATAGATTCCGGAGATGTTATTGGGTGCCAACAAAAGAACGCAACAAGGACGAACACTGAACTTAACTTAAATTTTACTTGGCAAATACAGGGTGTTTCCACGAAACGACAAAAAAATGGTGACACAAGTTTGGCACATCATGGACAGCTCTTTTAAAGGTTACTGTCTTACTGAAGAGCTTTGTTGCCCTGCCATCAAAGAGGATAACAAATGCGCTCATGCTTGGTAGAACCCAACATATCTAAGCAATTTCTTTTCATTAATTTCTGCTTTGGGCCCCAATTAAAGGGTGCTTGAAACTTTAAGTGGGATAGGCTAATACAACGTCCCATGCCTGATTCCATAAAGGAATAAATCTATTAAATTTATTGATTCCGTCTTTTTTATATTTTTATTGATTGCATACCTCTCCATATTAGTAGAAATATTGTTTATCTTCATGAAACTAACAGGCATGTAAAGACTTCCGCGGAAATGCGGAATTCTGCGTTTTTTTGTAGTTACGTTGACCATTTTTAGATTCTTCCAAATCCGGGGAGAAAATATGTTTCTAAAGGGGGTGGGGGTCCCTTGAAAACTTTTGCAAAAAAAGTAGAGTAAACATGAAAGTTTTTATGCATTTTGGTGGTAAATTCATAATATATTGCCTTTGTAAACATGTAATAGCTTAATTTTCCCGCTCAAAAAAAAAGTTTAGTTCTTTTTTTAAGTAGTTTGATTATTTTTCCTTGGAAATTACTTTCCATTACTAACATGCCTGAACCAACAAATGCAATGAAACGGTGAATGTATAGTACTTAACAAAACACTACTATAGGCCAATATCTACTTGGGCAGCAGGTACTACGTCGACCAACTGAAAAAGCGCGTCCTCTCTGGTGGGGCGCACGACGTAGGCAGCTAGGCACCCTGTTAAGATCTTTTTACTTCTTGTTTTTTTAAATAATGCTTAACAAATACGCATCCCTATCCATAAACCACAGAACTTGTTCACTCACCTAATTACTTTAGATGCTGTGAGTAATGATGCTGGTTCAGTTTCCAAATCTATAGTAATGTGGTTTCGCATTTCCAAAATATTATTGGATTCAATGTACACGTCTCAGTATATCCCGTTATATATGGTGCTAGAACTGTAAATGCTAAAAGTTTGGGATCGTAGGTACAAACCTTTCCCTCAGTTCATGATGTTTATTTATCTCTCTAAAAAATATTTAAGGAGTATAATATTGTTATATTGATTGAGGACTTACATAAAACGATGACAAATTTCTAACTTTTTATGTAATGAATCGTGGGTAAAGGAAAGGGCGGAACTTATCTCAGAAAATTGTTCTGCCGTTTGAAAGTATCGGAATAAGCAATAAAACTGTACTCTATAGAGAATCAAACAATTAGGAGAAATGGAAAAAATGTGCCCCAGCTAATTAAAGAAGTCGACCTATACTAAAAAGTTTACAGTATTTAACAGGTACAGCAACGGCATTGTGTGTGTCATATGAAACCAACTTATAGTTTGCTTTCGTTGCCACAAACAGGTCATTTTTAACACTAGTGGTGCCCTATATAACCACTGATCCAAGTTTTCATTCCAGGTCAGTTTATTTTAGTATAACACATATGGCGTAGGACCAGGAAGTAAACTTTGCTAGCCTCACACAGAGCAGACTAGGACTATAGACACGTCCGGGGACGGAATCAAAAGGGATTAGCTTACTCTCCTTTATGGATGATTGCTTAATTAATATGGAGTTATTATCTCTATGGCTGCTACCTTTGCTGTTGATGTCAAATTTGGTTTGGGGAGAAAATGGACATAGAGTAACAGCGGAAAACTTTCCCGATCCTCAGAACAACTTTACAGCTTGTGGTCGTGACAAACCGTCATGGATTTGTGACCCCAGTAATCATCTGACAGAGCAACAAGGTATGTTTTCATTTATCAAATGATTTTATTTCACTAATTATTATAAAGTATAGACTAATCTTTGGTATATATGGACAGAGCTTGTGCAGACGAGGCTGTGGGTTTTTTTTCTACAAACCAGACAAAATAGCCCAGTTGGTTCAAAGTACCTGAGTGAGAAAGAATTACACTATACAATCTTTGTATATATGTCAGCTGAGTCTATTTAGCATTGTTCCATCAGGTTCATAATTCTAAGCTTTCATTTATGTCTAGCCCATAGTTAACCTTTGTAATCCTTTATTCCTTAGATTGTAAGGAAAAATCATTTTCACGAAATGATACACCCTCTCATATGGTATTAAGCATATAAAAATGTTGTATTACAAGCTGGAATGTAGTAGTTTGAGGTTTCCTAGTTATTGCACGCAAGCAAACTCCCTTTCCCAAAATGCTCATTAATAGTATGTGTTAAGTTAATAGGGATATTTCCTTAAGGGATTTACATTAAAGAGTTTATGGTAGACACTCCCAGCTATTCCTCACCCTTCCCTCCCCAGCTACGGTTGGGTGGCCATACAGGCCACCCTCCTACCACTGGCTGAGAGACGGTAAGGTCCTGTCATGAAAACAGGGACTCCAGGCTAGAACTTTGAAGGGAACGGACTCAGTTTTTTTTTGGCCAAATTTAGCTTTTTTTAATGTAAGATTCTGAAAAATGGGGGGTGCGTCCCCACTTTCTATTAGTGCCCCCAACCTTTTCAGATCCACCCCCTGGATCTGCCACCGGTCCGGTCCTCTGCCTGTAGAGGCGTTCAAAATGATCATATTCCAAATTACATTTTATTCAAGTAGCCAAGCATTTGTGGTGGTCACAGCTATTGAATTTTGTCTTAAACCTATCTGCTTGTGCTTGGTTTCAGAATATTCATTATCCCTTAGAGGTCCTATAGTACATACTATGATGGAGAAATAAAGTAAAGCAACTATCCATATGTAAAGATTACACATAGAAAAAACATAGTTAACTTTACGTATGTATGGATAAAAAGACACTTGCTCATTCATGCAAAAAAAATTATGTAGTTCCCAGTGGTGCACTAATTATGTAGTTCCCAGTGGTGCAGTAATATTTTTCAGGTAGTGCATGTGCAAAAAAACGTGCAGGGAATGGAAGATTACTCAGAGCAAACTCTTCTCAGAAGCACTCCCACTCCCTCTCACTCCCTCCCAGGCCCTGCATGGCCACTCCCTGGGTGGCCACAACACCCTGATCCTCCTATGTTCCCATTGTGCTATTTTAGCGACTTACTATTCCACTATAGAAATTGGACTGCGATATGGCGATTTCGCAAGGAAATTTTACATAATTATTACAAATACATTTCTATGTTAAACATAATGTTATGTGACATGCTCAAAATTGCCAATTTTTAACCATTTCATTACTCCTGTATGTGAATGTGTCTATAATACCATCATATCGCACTGATATTAGTAGTCATTAGGTGGAGAAGCTGTGCAATGAAAATGCCTTGAAAAATGCTATAATAGGGGTCCCAACGAGTTTTATGGGATAAAAGGTTCATAGCTTTATCTTAGGAAACAAAAACAAAGGCTTTGATGGTTGCCATGGAAACCATCTTTGACGGTTGCCATAGCAATGGGTAATTGGCCAATCAGAGCCCAGGAAACTAGGTAATGGTGACAATTCTCCTCACTAACATACTAGACAATACCCACTTAGAATGGAGCTTGTACCCGGAGGGCAGCACTTTCTTGTTTTGCTTGTTGCTGGATATAATAGTTCTCCACTGCATTGATTCAGGTGGTTTTACGTAGTAATGTATAATAAAATTATTATTTATTATATTGATATAATTATATGTTTGGGAACATGTTGAAATTGTCAAGCAGTCAAGCTAATTAACATTCATTAGTGTCACATGTTATTTTTGGCAGCAATCACTCTGTATCCAGCCGCCATTGGCCTCACATGTTCCCCCTCAATTTAGAATGTTTTCTTTATTTTAAATATGTTATTAAATAAAAGGGCCGACATTTATTATTTCCTGATTCGGCAATTACCGGCAATATATATATGTCTTTGTTTCCTACTTCAAATATATATAGTTTATATAATTTATAGTATAAAAAGGGTAAGAGAGTTTAAGGTGATGGTATTGAGTGAATGGTATCAAAAGTTTATATCAGATTATCTGTTTACATTGTAAACGAGTAAATGAGTATCAAAATTGCAATAAGGATAATATATAGGTCATACTAGAGTTTACCACTGTACATTTACGTTCAGCCAAATGATTTGCAAGGTTTTTACCATAGATTATTATCTTATTTTTTCATATGAATCCACAGTTTGTTCGTAAAGACATGGTTTTGACATGCCTTATAACTTAGACACCTATTTTGTCACAAGAAAAGGAAGCAATGGCATATATACCAAGAGATCAGTGATAGTTTTTGGGTAGCTGGGCAGTGCACAATCAATTAACAATGATAAGTTGCTATAGAGCACTTAATCAATTGGCCTTTGGCCCCTTCAAGTTGTAGAGACTCTAAGCATCGGGGCTCATTTCCACACAAAGAACGCTTACTTGACAAGAGGTAAAGTTTATTACATAAACTGAGAGATACATACAAATAGTCTCATCACATTCCATCCATGACGTACCTTCATTCTCTTTACTCTGACAACATCAGTTACAATCCAACCAGCTAGTGGTTGGAATGAGCTCCCCTTTTCGAGGACTGTAATACCACTTGCTTCCTAATGGGAGCGTTGCTCCCCTAGCTCTGCTTAAGTCCGAGAGTCTTAGCCAGTCTCCTGTTCTTTCTTAAGTGCTCCATCCCTAAGGTTAAGTCCATTGAATATAGGCCTTAGCTCCTAATAGTTCACCTAGTTATTTCTACCAGTGATTTTCTTTCTTGCAACTATATATACATATAGTTAACTTACTTAAACGTACTTCTTTAACGGTTAATATAGTCTGGTAACCTAACCCTAGGATCATGCCTTTATATAGCATCAGCAATAGGCAGACACTATACCTATGTATAGTGTCATTGACCTGGTTTTCAATATCATAAGTATATTTAAATATATCACAACCTTAAGCGAAAGGTATACAATATTAGTCTTACATTCAGGCTAAGTTATTTGAAAAGGCATTAGTCTCATAATTTCCTCTTATCTCAGAATCAGATTCATTTACACAACGTCCCCAGGCAGTCTTCACAGGTTGGCTATTGCATTATGTGTCCTGGATGCCTGTGTTGACCTGCTCCATTTGTCTCCTACCTTAGGACTAGTGTTCAACTCAGTTACCATGGTGTCCACATGAGGAAGTCAACGATAAAATAGTTTACAACAGTCACTAGCGACACCGGTACCACTGCCATCTGGCGTTCTTCCCACGACACAGGCTTTACAAATTCACAATGTCTTCTTGTTCAATTCGAGAGTATTACAATACCTAAGAATGGTTAAAAGAAGTGAGAATGATTATAAATTGCAGTTTTACTACAGTGCATAAGAATTTGATTAATAATAGACTACTCGACATAAATAATCTTGTGTGTGTTAACAACGAATGGTATCTTTTCTATTCATGTGTACAGTCTGAACTGGATGCTCAGTGTCCTCTCAAAGGGTTCAAGAGCCTAAAAGACAAGCCGCCCTGGTTAACTAAAGAACTCCTCAATATTCAGTATAGACTACTTGGCTTATAATCTTGAGGATATTAAAGGTACCCGGGCCTGTTCAGCCTGGTTTTAATTGACCAGTCAAATTTCTTATATAATTTTTTTGATTAAAGCTTATGTCCATAGATGAAAATAGAGACTGAAATTTCGACCTTTTACAGTTTGTGACAGACGTTACAGCCTAAATAAGAAAATTACCTTTACCATTGGTTTCTATGGGAAAAATGTGTTTTTGTAAAATTACAAAAAAACTACCAGTGCAATTCCCACCAAACTCAGCATGTAACAAGTTTAGACAATTACACAAATGTTAGGAGAAAATAAAGAACATTTACCATTTGTGAGATTAGTTATAGTGAATAAACTTGAAAATGTGACTATTTGAGCAATATTTCCTTGGATCAGTCTAAGAAATTTCACCCTATTCAAAGAAAAATTGTGTGTAATGTCCTCTCTTGAGTGTCCAAATACATAAAATATCATTTAAATTGTTTTAAAAACAAAATATTTTTTTTAGTTCTTAATACACCTCCCAGGTGGCACCCTGAATGCACCTGAGTACCTTTAACATGTTGGCATCTTATTTATTCATGTTTACAGTCTGAACTGAAAGATGGTTTTCATGGCAACTGTCAAAGCGTTTTTTTCTTTGTTTTTTGTTGGTTTAGTTTATTTCATCTGGCAATTGGATTAGCTACTGAAAATAAGTTTTCATCAGTCACCAGCATTTTCGTTTCCTTAGATTAAGCTATGAACCTGTTTTCCCATAAAACCCATCAGGACCCCTATCATACCATTTTTCAAGGCATTTTCGTTGCGTAGCTCCCCCTCTTAATGACTTAGTGCTGATATTGTAACCCATGTTGTGTAGTGGAATACCTCCTTTTAATAGTTGGACTAGGTGTGCTGGGTGTTTAAGTGGCTAGCACAAAGGGCTCACATGCGAGTGACCTGGGTTCAATCCAGGGCTAGGCTTTGCTGGGCTGTTTGCTTGTCCTCTGTGTGCTACCTTCTCATAGATTTGATTATTCAGGAGGAAGGGTGAAATAGCCTAGTGCCCCACAACTACTGAGTCTGGTGGTTCAAACCAAAAACCAACCTAGTTGGACTGGCCCTAGCTTGATATTCAACTTACCCAAGTTGTCACGGTTGGGTAATTTCCATAATATTATATGCCTTGCATTTTTCAATTTTGCTAGCTTGCAATCATTCTATCTTGCATGAGATTATTGTGACATGCATGAGATAAAATTTCCATTGGACCATAGGCCTGGCAAACAGGGTTTGAGTGAGTTGCTGCCTTCATGTGCCTTCATGTGTGTGACCTATACTTTATGTTTATGTTCATTCCTCTTTAGGTGATGAACTGGATGGTATAATTGCATCATTCACTGGAGCGTCTCATTGTTTGTGTGATGAGGAAAACTTCTGTCCAGCAACATTTAAACATCTTGTCATGGTAGCCATCGTTGACAAGTTAACATCTAAAAATGCTAGCGATGAAATTTCTTGGAAAGCCCTACTACACTATGCAGAAGTGTTACGAGATGAAACTTGGAAAATGCACCAAAGTAGCTGTAGCATGTTTGCTGTAATTGTTTATGATATAAATGCAAAAGAGGTAAGTTTGGTGTTTACCAGTGCTATATTGAGGTGGTCAGTTTAATCACACAGCCTCAAGTGAGCTGTGCCTGGTTTGCATTTGACTCTCTGTAGCATTTGTATCCAGTTGTCCAGGTCACTGTATTTCCATTGAGCGGTTTTCCTGCTCAAGGGAAGTTGCACAACATTCCACTTAAGGATAGACCCCAGTGATGGAAGTATAAATTGCATGATTCCCTTCAAATATAATCCTTATATTTGTTTCTCAACATACCATAAAACAGAAAACATCATTAGATAGCCAGTGGATAACATTATCTATTGAAATAACTTTTGTAAACACACATTTGACAGTTGGTCTGTAAGTGAGTCGCAAATCTGAAAATCATGACATTCAACTTTCATTTTTGAACATAAATATCTCAATTAATTTTCAACTTAGAGCTTTAAAATTATTGGTATATATTCTTTGGATATATATGGAGGGAACTGTGTCTCAGATTATTGATATAGGCCCTAGTTCAATTTTTATGAAATGTAGAAATTGGTGTTTAGAAATATTCTCAAAAAGTTTCCCGTTTTTTACAGTTTTTCATCATAAAATAAAATCCAAGGCCTTAATCAAAAATTTGAGACATAGTTCCCTGCCTATGAATATTATAAAGATGTGTATAAAATGTTATACATGCCAGTTTAATATTAACCAAGATATCAATGTTCAGAAAATAAAAGTAAAAAAATCAGTTTTTATTTGATAACATCTGTAATTCCAAACACATGATAACATTATATCTATCAATAGATAGAGAAAAATCTGAGCTTTCAATGATGTATAGCAATTGGTGATCAGAGCATTAGTAAGAAAAGCATTAATGCTTTCCTGAATTGGCCGCCCATCATTGGGGTCTATCCTTAAAAGATTAACCATATATCTCTGTTAGTATGGCATGCAATGCAAATTGAGATGGTGTAGCATGATTTTGTTATTCATAAATCCGTTACGTTGTGATTCTGTTAGATAGTGTTAGATAGTGTTTTCATGTTTTTCCTTTATGTACACCAGAAATCTTTAACAATGAAATGCTAGAATTCATCTTCAACAGAAAAACTGTGATTGATGTTATGAAACTAAGGTCTCCATTATTCTTTTTACAAAAGCTGGTCTTTGTTATGGACCCACTAGATTTGATGGAAAATTATACAAACTCCTCCTGACCTATTGAGTGGGCAGATTTCAGTAGCTCTTTCTGGTTCTGTCTTGATTTAATGAGTATTTGTAAGTGTTTTTTTCTCTAAAAGTAATAAAACAACACTTTCTAACATCAAACTATCTCAAGGTAGTTATTTTGACAAACTCTATTGAGAATTTATTTATAAATGCCATGTAGGTTTCTCAGCAAATTGTTGTTTTTCTTTATCAGGGCCTTTTATGAATATGCACATATCAAGGGTGGCTTAAGATGGTTGGGTTAGGCAGAAGGCATACAAATTTCACAACAATATTGATACTATGATAACTTGTCAAAATAAATTTGTTTCCAGGCAGGTATTGTGATGGAGGCTCACACCTTCAGATGGCTGCCCCACTACAACATGAGTGATGCAAGGCCATACATAAAGAAAGGACAGATGTTCCTGGCTCTCAAAGCAGCATTACAGGAAATACAGTAAGTGTTTAGTTGTCTTGAAAAATTCTGTTCTATTCAGAAAACCACAATTATTTTCAAATGTATACTGAATAGTATGCAATTTATGAGGGATGCAATTTTTTTAAATTGTTTAGGGGCCTTCCATTTAGTACGTACGCAAAATTTCCTTATTTTTAAACCCCCCCACCCCCCTTGGACTAAAGTATGCATGGAAATTGTATAGGAATGTACACACATTTTCACAAATATCAGACCCCCCCACCCCCCCTTGCTGCGTACGTACTTAATGGAAGGCCCCTTATTATTCCTGAAATTCCCATTGGCAATGCCAGTTGTCATTGGGTATATAGGGAGTATAGGGAGTAGGGATATTGGGTATATATATGGGAGTATAACAAGCTTAGACCAACTGCTATGCGGTAAAAGTTATCATGCAAAGGTATTCAGTGGTCGATCCAGGGGGTCCAGGAGGTCCTGACCCCCACCCCACCCCTTTTTTTAAGCACCCAACTACCGCACTTAACTGGTGAAACAAAATTGGTCAATTGTTGGTCCTACATATGTGTTGGTCCAAAATCATTTTGCTCTATTTGTTGCAAATCCGTTCATGGGTGATAGTACCTAAATCTTTACAAGCTGATTTTTGAACCAACAAATCAAAATGGCAAAACATTCAAACCAATTTCAAACCAACAAGGGGCAAACAAAATTATTTGGCATGTTTACATTTTTTTAACAGAATCTGGACCGACTTTATTTTTTCCACCTATTCTCAATGTTATTTAATTCATTTTGAGGTTGATCAGATGGAAAACTGCAAGATATTATATTAGGTAATTAGATAGAAGTTCATTTAATACTTAATTTTATGTTCTTTGATAGATATCTATCACTTTTACCTGTTTCTGTTTATACACAATAAATATTATATCATATTTTTGGGTGCATTAATGCTACAAATGCAAAATTCCTTGTCATATTTCAATATTCAATCCTAAGACTTCTTTTGTTGATTTCCTACTAAGTAGGTTCATAAATTCACCATTGACCATAGGTATATGGGACCAATTCTGGACCGATTTTAGGACCAACACCTTAATGCCGGTGATCCACAATGTGATTTTGTATCAATTGTTTCCACTGCTGCAACACCAAAGTAATTTTACCGTGAAACATAATCTAAATATGTGGAAAATGCATAAGAAGAAAATTGTTTGACATCTTGTCGCATCATGCCTCACCGGCCTCAATTGCCTACACAATTTTTAACAATCAAAGACAAGTCTGTCTTCATGTCAGTTTCATCACCCCCTCTTTGTCGTTTTGGAAAATGTCACATCGTGGATCATTTGCTTTAACTGTTTTACCCTTTCTTTAAGGAGCAACTTTGAGGACCACACGCACATACCAACTGCTGAAGACATTTTTTCAATTGTGTTTGTTGTCATCATAGTGGTTCTCCTCCTGTTTGCATGTCTTATGAATACATGGAGTATCATAACTGACCCAGCCAAGCATCTGACATTAACATCATCATAACGTTGCAGTAAGATTCTATTTGGTTCTGTATTGGTTCTTGTAATGTTATTTTGATGGCTCCCAATAACATTGATGCAACATACTGCTATGATGTTGCACTGTGATGTTATTACATTCTGGTTATGTTCTTTAACCTAAACAGAATGTTGTTATAATGTTCTCTTTTTGTTTCATCCTAACCTCACCAAAAAGTAATGTTATAATAACGTTCTGATTTTGTGAGGTTTCAACCTCACCATCAATAACGTAATTGTTATGTGCCATCTTAGTAACGAACAGACCAACTAAAAAAGTATGGTTGCAGAACGTTTCTGTTACGTTTCAACTTGGCTAGGTGAGGATCATTTTCCAACAGCATCATACTATGCTGATGCAGGAAAATGATGGAGAGGATTTACTTGATATCATTCTTCATCTGAAAAACTAAAATCACAATAGGGGATTTTTTTTAGTAAGAACTGGAATGCTTTGGTTTTATGTTTGAACAAAAATGTAGTGATAACCCATAAAATGTTAAAAACAACCTCCAAACAACCTCATTAACCCTTTAGACCCAAATCCGTCCGTAGCCGCCCGTGGGTAGTTTCCCCAATCCGGCCGTAGCCACCCAGAAAAACGGAAATATTTCTATAATTTTTCCAAATTATTCCAAAGAGAAAAGTTTTATTAGTTTTCAACGTACAAAAATGGCTAATATATCGTTTTAAAGCTGATGGAATTTCCATTCCTACAAACCTCACTGCCATAACGTTAGTTGAGAGGGATGGGTTATCCTTTGAATATATTAAATCAAAAGACATTTAGGGAATTCCGGAGGGAAATCCATGGAAATCCTGGGGAAATCAAGCAATTCATGATTGCAATCTGTGGGGTCTAAAGGGTTAACTTTGATCACTGCTATATTGCCATAATCTGGAAGATCATTTGTACACGTTAGATTCTAAATAAGATGCTAAATAAATCTGTCATAAGAAATGTGACATATGGATAACATTATTATTAGTAAATACAAACTGTAGCAAGCCTTACATTAACCACCCGCGATGAACTAATCTAAATAGTGTGCAGTACCCATGCAAAATTTCAGCAGAACCTCTTTCATTTTATCTGCTTAGATACTTTTTATAAACAATTCATATAAGCAATGGATTTGCAATTTCTGCAATTTAGTGTTCACATATTTTGTAATTAATCAATGATCTTATGAGAAACCTACATGTTCAAGGATGAAAAGAATAGATCACATACTAGATGTATTTGTGGTGTTATATAAACATAATGAAGTATATTGATGGACTGGACTTTTTTTTTTTACAACTTTTCCAAGGTGGGGAAAGGAAATCTTTTGGCCAGAATTTAAGAAAATTTATGGTGTTATATAAAGATAATGAAGTATATTGATGGACAGAACTTTTTTTTTACAACTTTTCCAAGGTGGGGAAAGGAAATTTTTCGGCCAGAATTTAAGAAAAAGGCGAGTTTTTAGGCTGTAACTTCAAAAATATTAGATGCAGGTATACAGAACTAGGGTGCACACAGCAGAGGAACCATGTGCAGACGTTTTGGAGTAAATGAGAATTTGCTCTGGTTGGTTTGTAAAAAAAAATGACAAAGAAATTGAGTTTTAGCCCACTTTTTCGAGAATTGACCAAATGTGTCTAATGCAAAATTCCTTGTTGTATTTCAATATTCAAGCCTATGACTTCTTTTTTTGTTTTCCTGCTAAGTTGGTTTATAAGTTCACTATGGACTATGGGTGTATGGGACCAATTTTTCACCGGTTTCAGGCCCAACACCTTAATGCTGGTGATCCACGGAGTGGTTTTGTATCGTTTTTGACCAAGTTCAGAAATCATTTTGACAAATATTGATGATTCTTGTAAATATGTCATTTCTTACCAACTTTTCCACAGCTACTACGACACAAAAGTAATTCTACCATGAAACATATTTCTAAGTAAGTTTCATCAACACCTTTTTGTCGTTTCGGAAAATGTTACACCATAGACCATTTGCTTTAACAGTTTGACCCTTTTTTTTAAGGAGCAATTTTGAGGACCACACCCGCATACCAACTGCAGGCATTATTGCAATCGCGTTTGCTGTCGTCATAGGGGTTGGTTTCCTGTGTGTATGTATTGTGAAAGTATGGAATGCCGCAACTGAGGATGGGGAACACCTCCTTGAGGAGAACTATTCTTCACCTGAAGATGATTCTCGATTTCTGAGGATCATAATGAGATCTTTTATATTACTGCCAAGCCCCAAACGTTTAATTGGTCTCTGAAGAGTCACTGTCCCTGGATTCAATTAGTAGATTGTGTTCACAAAAACAGTAATAATATTATTATTCTTATTCAATTATTATTTATGAACTCTTCAATCCATCTTGGGTTTTTTAAATTACAAAATCCATCACAGTTCTTCAGAGTTTGTTTTAGATTTTTCAGTTGAAGAATAATAATTATAAGATCAATCCTCCCCATCATTGTCCTGCACCATAATACAACATGAGGATATTCTGTGGAATCGGAATGCTTTGGTTTTATGTCTGAACAAAAATGTAATGAAAATGCATAAAATGTTATAAACAACCTCCAATTTGACATATGGATGACGTTATATTACTAAATACAAACTGTAGCAAGTGTAACATTAACCGCCTGTGATGAACTAATCTTAATGATGTACATTACCCATGCAAAATCTTAGGAGAACCTTTCATTTTATCGCCTTAGATGCTTTTTATAACAATTCATATAAACCATGGATTTGCAATTTCTGTAATTTTGTATCACATATTTTAGTCACTGATCATACAAGAAATACATGTATGTTCAATGATGGAAAATGTAGATGAGGTTAATATAGAACAATTTAGATGCAGCTTTCCAGGTAACTGTAGCCCTTAATCTTTAAAGGAGAAGTATCATCCTCCGCTCCTAAAGTTAACATCCACAGACGTAAGCTTAGCGACGGCCTAGTTGGTGCTGTGTTTTTCTGTTTTAGTATGCATACTGCTGACATCATTAGTCATTTCATGAATTTGAGACCAACATAGCTCATTACAACATATACTACGTTATTACAGCTTCACGGATGATACCACTCCTTTGAGTACGATCAGATCAGATTAATAACCAGTTGCATTGGTGGATGATCTGCACAATCGGATTAATGAGCAATATCCTCAATTACTCACAATATATTATTATCCATTTGAGTTGATGATATGTGTAACACAGAGGCAGATCCAAGGATAGAAGGGGCAAGGGTTCTTGACCTCCATCCCTCCGCCTCCGCCCCCCCCCCCCCCCCCACCTTTATTTTATTTTATTTTTTGTTTCGGTTTATCTTAAATAAACTACAAAAGAGGAGAAAACGCTGCCGTTGTAGACACGTCCACGTGTTTTAGAACTAAGCCAATGCGCCGCCTCCTCCTCCAACACCACCCTCTTTTGGAAATCCTTTATCCGCCCCTTATACATACGGTACTTTCTAACCAGTGGTGCTGCTTGAATGTTAAAGCCTGGTCCCCACAGGGCGACTAGTTACCATAAATACGTCGGCGACCAACGTGATAAACGGCCGTTTAGTCGTCCGACGACTTAACATACAAGGGTGCCGTCATGTCTGGCGACTAAACAACTAGTCGCCGTGGTTTTGGGGCGAAATATTGGTCATGTTTGATATTTCGTCATAGCCACGGGCGACTAGTGAATCGTTGGGTGACGTACTAAAGTGTTCTCTAGTCACCAGCAGATTTATAGTATGAGCGTCCCAACATGGAGATTAACTTTTTAGTCGTCGGGCAACTAGTAAGTCGCTCGCCAACCAATATTTCATCCTTGGTCGCTGAGGAAATGCACAAGTCGCCGGGGTTTAGTCGCCACGTGGGGACCCGCCTTAAGGATGTATGATAGGGTATACTTTCTTGGAATAAGAAATGGTACAAACTTTCCTGACCAACACGACGAATGGAGAGGGTGAAGATTACTAAAAAATTGTATTTACGCTTCAGATAAGTTCTTGCTTCAAGTAGGCATGACGTGGGGTGGTTAATAGAATCAGTATTTTATCTCGTTGATGGAACGTACGCGTGCTGTAACATTGTAAGAGAAACCAATTCTTATTGTAACCTTTATGTACCCAGTTACTTTCATATATCATTAACCTGATTTACTCCACTGTCATTTTGTATTCCACTGTCCAGGTTACTTCATAATTTTAATCATTTGCATATAATTTTAAAAGGAAATTGTTATATTGATCACGATATTCATACAAAACAGAAAAAATATGCAGACTGAATAATTATGTAAAATCTTTTAGGAAATAATAAAGCCATTACAAGGAGGGTTATAAAGGCTTTTTGTGTTTTTACTCATCATTTCTTTGTGTTTCTACTCATCATTTTTGTATTGCTACTATTCAAAGACGTTTTTGAGTCGGGGGATTTTGTAATCATAGTTTAAAGACAAAATTTAATGAGCAAGAAATGCAGCTTAGCAAGTGGACATTGAAATTTTGTTAAACTTGGGCTTCCCTCTCTGCTCAATCCTAGTGGTTGATTACCTGAACTGTGTATCAGACCATACTTAAATCCTAGTTGTTATTATTCATATAGAAAACTGAATACTTTTTGTAAACATGTTGGTGAGATTGTTTTATATATTTGAAACAAAATATATAGTACGAAGACACTTTATATTCACCTCTAGAGAAAGGTGAATATGAAGCACCGGATAAGAAATACATTTTTCTTCTTTTTTATTTTTTATGTGGTAAATTTGAGCCATTAAAATAATCAATTTTAAAATAATAGTGTTTTTGTATGAAACAAGGGATGACACCATAAATACAAGACAATGTCTTCAGAGGGAACACATGATCATTATTTTGTCTATTCTTTGTGTAAAAACCTGGAAAATAAAGTAACCTTCAACCCCTCATCCCTCCTCACCTCAAGTTTTGTATTTTACTCTCCTCAAAAATGAAATGTAAAACAATAAAGTACGACACGCAATATTAAGACCTGCTGAGACCGTCTGCAGGTGGGCTGGATGAACAGCTGGGACACGGTACGGCTCAATGGGAAACCTGCAGGCCATAAAGCTGCATGAAGGTTTGTCCTGGCCGTTCAGA
Organism: Lepidonotus clava; assembly: GCA_936440205.1. Lineage (NCBI taxonomy): Eukaryota > Metazoa > Annelida > Polychaeta > Phyllodocida > Polynoidae > Lepidonotus > Lepidonotus clava. The sequence goes on along the minus strand of OW387144.1, from coordinate 32,899,633 downwards.
GAAAAATTAATATTATAACTATATTCAATCTCAAAGATGGAACTATCCACCATAGGTAGCATTACATACGTGAATCATCAGCAAGCGTTGGTACACAACCTTGTTGCAAGTTCTCAACTGGAAATGTACCATAATGTTGACAATAAACATTTTTTAAAAAGTACATCTCTATTCTCTAAACAGATTCTCCCTATACCGAGAGGTATCCATTCTCCCTATACCGAGAGGTATGCATTGTAACGGGCTCCCGCTTAGGGCATACTGCTGCAGAATGGCCATACAATCCCCAAGCCAAATTTGGTCTTTCCCTCTTATATATATATATTCTATTTCAAAACAAGGAGTGGTGAATATGGCTTTGTAATATGAGAATAACATTTGACAAACCATAGAGTAATAATGCACAAACAAATTCAATCAGTGTTTATAGCTTCTCCCAGGTGCCAGGCTGTTTCTGGAAGTAACAAGCAACAATGACAAAATATATCAGGTTTGGATCAAAACAGCAGCAAGAAAAGGTGGGGGGAGCATTAAGGCTAAATTTAAGTACTGAAACCGAGTGCATTTATGGACATGAATGGGGCATTTTTCTCTTTTTTGTGCTTTTTAGGTCCACCAAAAGGGGTCACTCAGCACACTCTGGACACCACCACCCATCCCAGAGGTAAATTGCCCACCCCTGAGCATCTTACCCCACCTGAAAGGGCATCTTACCCATGGGGTGGGATAAGATGGCCCTTTCAAATAGTGATTTGTCATTTGCAATAACTTCCTTTTCCCAGGTTCAATAATCTTTCTAGAATATCTTAGAAGTTATTAGTAGTATCAGTTCCAGTATAAAGCCTATTAATCAATAATCATTTCTTTGAATATTTAGTGACAAATCTTGGTTGGGAGGGGGTGCATCTTAAGGCCATATTACACTATGCGTTTTTTGAAACGTGTTTGGGTCGTTTCAAACGCGTTTTTGCCAACGCGAATAGCAACGCAAATCTTATTGCCCAACGCGAAGTGTAATATATAAAAAAAGCTAACTAATTGACAAACGTGATCCAACACCACCCAAAACGCGTAGTATAATATATTTCGCATTGAGTGCAACGCGTAGTGTAATTTATCCTTAACGAACATCAGACGTGTTGGGCAACGTGACCCAACGCGTCCTTGTACCCGACGCGTGGTGTAATTAGGGCTTTACCCTTATCATCCTATTGCAATTGATTACACACCTTCACTGTGTGAAATGATTTTCTCTTTATGTTTGAATTCTGAACGGATTAACATAATTTTGTCTTTTTTAATCTAAGATAAAATAATGCAACCAGATTCAATTAATATATTTATAGACTTGGTGGGACATGTACAAAATTATAGGCCTCTGCATCGGGCAGTCATTTTTCAATGCCCACCATGTATCCAGGATCATACTTTGAACCTCAGACAGTTGTCTCTTACTACCATATAAAAGTGATTTACGGTGAGGCTAGACGTCTATACACAATTGTCTTAACTAAAACGTACACAGGTCATAGACAGGAAGTAAGGTAGCTATCTTGGTATACCTGACAGTTAAGTTTGGAGTGTAGTTCTACCTCAGTGGTCCCCTTAAGCTGGTGATCCACGTTGCGACATTTTACAAACCGACAAAAAAATTGTGACTGAGCCGATTTCCGGACCGACGGTTTTTTGTCGGTTTGGAATCGGTTGGGTAATTAAACCTTTTGGTCCTAGAATCGGTCCAGAATCGGTCCAGAATCGGTCCCCTACCCATGATCCACTGTGAAGCTGAAAACTGATTATTTCCTTGAATCCTGGATCACAAATTAATAGGATAACAGTGAAAAAAAATCGGTTGGCTAAATTATAACAATTTCCGAAATATTTTCACATTTTATGTCTAAATATGGTCAGAAGAACCAGAAATATATATCATTTAATCTGTTTGATTAGTAATAAGTAAAATAGTAAAATACTCATCGTACAGCATTAAAAAATATATCCCATGAAAAAATATTCATTTTGATACATATTGGTAATATTTTCGTTCTAATAATAGTCAAAAATTAATGAAATAACATTGGAAATACGTAGACATAATAAAATCGGTCCAGAATCGGTCCATATCGGTCCAAAATCGGTCCAGAATTATTAAACAGGTTTAATAATTTTGTCGCACCATCGTCGGTTGGGAATCGGTTGGAATAATTTAGTCTCACATGTGTCGGTTTGGAAATTGGTTGAAAAAAATTGGCTGACATGATCCACGTTGCGATATTTTCCAAAGTGAACCGATTTCCAGCCGATTTTGGAGATAGAAAATATTTTGGAAATCGGTTGGAAAAGGGATAATAAAAATATTATAGAAAAGAATTGCTCAGAATACATAGCAATAACTACAAAATTTTAAAGATGGAATGCTCTTGGTATGAATATATTATGGTGATGAATAGAGATAGGATTATGATACACTAGTTAATCGACACATTGTTGCATAATTATTAGCAATAATGCATATGCATGGCACGGTAATGTAGGGGTAGAGTAGCAAATCTATTCTTATTCTTATTTAATTATTTCATAATCCTCCTCCTTTATACGTAGGTGATGACATATAAGCAGTTATTTTGATATAAGTTTGCTTAACAACAGGTGCATCAAACATACATAGGTTTATATTGTTTTCTTGAAGTATGCAAAGAGCAAAGAGTAATGCTACAGAGATACCACCTGGTGTAAAATGATCAAAGGACAGTCATAAAGAGAGTAGGAAATTCCAGGTCACGTCCTGTGTGCTATATATAAAGCAGTGCACAAAGGTAGAGATTTAACTCATTTACTTTGTGCATGATGATTGAAATAGTGTAAAGGTCACCAGTTGAATACAAGAGGATAATAAGAATTCTTCCAAATTACTAAGCTTATGACAATACCTAGCATAAATATGGCAGGTGCCGCTGGTAGGTGTAAATATACCTGATGACAATGCTCAGCGGGGTACACCTCCCAACAGGCGTCGATGCCTGGGGTAAAAATCAATACCAACTGCTATAAGAAGCGGGAACGCAGTGTAAGAGAGAGAGAGAAATCATTAACGTTTGGACAATACGGATCGAGAGATTCGAGGGGTTTAGATAGCTACGCAACCACAGGGACATCTGGTGACTTACACGGTACTATCGCACTACAGCTGGAGGTGAGACTAGGCGGACTCTGAGGAGGAAGCTTACTCTACCCTGAATTGGAATTATAACACCTAGGAACTTATCATCTCTTCACTGGCAATTGTACGCATCACCGTATCCACCAATAAACTTACCCTACTGCCAAGCGTTGTTCATGTTATGGATTGAGCGCCCATCTCGTGGACTTACTTACCACTCGGCTAGCACCCATTAGGAATAGTATTAACGACAGTGATCATCTCGGACAATGCACTATAACTATAATTAACCATAAACAATACAATAGCGTTCAGAAGGTTGGGGCTAGGACCGGAAAAACGGGACTTCCTGTTTTTCCAGGACACAACCCTTTAATCGCTTCAAAACATTCCGCTATTCTTTTTTCAACTTCAAAATATGACCCTATGTGACAAATGATTATGGTAAAGTGAACCTAAAGAATTGGTGATTTCCTATAATTATATGCTCATTCTTCACTGCCCAACCTCACCTGTCACTTCGGATTCGGATTGGCATCGTTCACTGCCTGTCTCCCACTTCAATATACACCCTCCCCCGTATCTACCCAATTGCACCTGTCACTCTACACCATCATCATTGACTACTACTACACACATCCATGAGAGATAGGGTGGGGAGGGACAACAAAGGGCCGGAATAGATGAGAGATATAAGACCCGATTCATCAGGAGATCTTTTGATTTTCTCGCCTTTATCATAATTCTTCCAGACCACTCCTTTTTATGCATTTTTCACAATATTTTTACTTTTTTCAATATTTCCCATAATAAGATTAAAAAGCCAAAATTTGGTCTAACTTGTTATATCCTACTGGAAAACTATTAAACTAATTTGATTTCATATTCAATGCTTCAAACCAGATTTCTAAAGTTGTTGTTGCTATTTGTGGGAGAGCCTTTGAAATCCCTCAATTAAAGGAAAGTTTCAGGAATTACTGGGGGATATCTACTGAGACACAAGCAGAGTTGTCAAGTCAGACGGCTGGTCTGTTTACACTATAACTACACAAGGTGGGTAAGTCGGGTTGTTGACATCCCTGGCTGTGATCAGACCAGTGTGTACGGAAGTAACATTTCATTGGTCAAATCAATGCAAATTACCTTTTGACGTCACATGAGGGTGGGTTGGGGGCCCTTATATGGGCCCTGGTCAAGGTTGAGTGAACTGCTGGTGCCCTGAGAAGGGCTCTACAGTGTCATTTCTGCTGGCAACAGGCCCTGTGAATGTCCACACTACTCCTCCTGAGATTTGTTCCTTGGAATTTCCATATTAAACTAAGAAATATGGGATACTTTCAGACATGAATTTATTACAAGATGTGTTGGTGAAATCCCTGATAGGTTAGTACTTAGAAATATTACATGTGAGGGCATTTTCTGGGCCATAGTAAGTTGTGTTTACCTCATGGGTTGGCTGGTAAAATGGCTACCTTCCCACCTTTATTGTCTATGTTATAAGTAAACAGATCAGCTGTCCGGCTCGACAACGGTGCCTGTGTACTGAGATGAGACTCTTGATCTTTTGGAACATCCCACCAGTTCTAGTCAACATGGTGGATGCCTGGTACTGGAATAATAGCCTTAAAGACAACAAACGTGTAGGATACTTTGTCTGAGTTTAGGGGTTTAAGAGTATCCGGGCCACATCTAGTGGATGACATACTGTAATTCTTGAGATAATGTGTAAATCCCCTATAGAAGTGCATCTATTCACCTAACATTATTGGGTACCACCAAAATAATGTAACAGAACCAAAACAGAACTAAACAGATCGTGACTGCAACATTATGATGATATTTCACACCTACCTGGGACCCCTTCATACACAACATGGACTGGCCCATCCCATCATTGATGTTAATGACGTAGGGGGTTATAGAATAGCTGAGAGCCATGTGACATAATGTGACAAAGACAACTATTAAGCTTACAAGACTTAAGTGAAGGCTGTCGTTTTATACATTACTTTCATTTCCACTGGTAGGTATTGTTCTTCATTTGTTTTTTTATTAATTAATGAATTACTGCAAAGCGCAAGAAGTACTGAGTAGGTTACTGAAAGTGTTGGTAAGAGAATCAATATTCCTTTATATATTTATTGGTATAATTATTCTACTTACTCTATTAAAGAAGATGTGTTCAGTAGCTCATTCCTTGTTTTCGGAAAAACGTCTCATAGTTCAAAATGCAAAATGGTATTTGAGTATTCTTTTGACTTACAACTATCTTTGCTTATGATAACTCAAATTTAAATTAGACTTTCTATACTCAATTGAAACCTTTCTGCGTAGAAAATGCATAGTGTTCAAGGCATGCGGGGATTTAGAGGAACTGATAGAGAAAGGATGTATAGTAATTATGTCTCATGTTTAGAGTGGTCTGCAGAAGCTGTTTGAGGAATAGCATGATCTTTGTAAATACTATTATAGCTATGTCTTTCTTGTAGGCCTAAAGCTGACTGTATCCTGAATTTGTGAAACAATCTTATCATGACGGATCTAAAAGGTGAGGTACATTTTCTTATTTCGATCTAATTTAACGATAGAAATCAAGGTTTCCCTGGGTTTTCAGTATTATTACACAACGTTGAACGATGACCATGGAAATTTTGAGATAATTGCTTGAAAGTACTTGAGTATGTAAAAACTATTTTTGTCAACATGACACATTTTATTTCTTTGATTTTTTCTTTTTATATCAAACAAGGCAGATCTGTTAAAATTATTGGTAACAAAGAACATCCAACTTTAAAGGTTGAGCAACTTTCTGAACTATATAGGATAGAACCTCTTAACCCCTTCAACCCTGTATTCCCTGGAATATTAGGTAGAAAATATCTGTAGACAAGAGAAAGTAAGCTTTCAAATGCTGCAAACCTTTTCAAAATATTCCTCTTAGAAGCTAAGATATGGTTGTATGAAGTGCCCTACCTCTTGTATAATAGAAATACCCCAGTCCTGATTATCATATTACTTTCCATGTTATGGCAACCTGAACTTTACCATATTTAGTAAGGAAAAGAAGGCATATCTAATAATAGAAAATGATAGAAATGTAATAACTTTTGATTCAGAAGGTTATTTCGCTACCTGTTTGAAGTATTAGTAAAACAAAGATATGTTCTACATTATCCATGACAAATGTTCCATTGACCCTTAATATTCTTTTTTCTGTAACCATGGTAACTTAAAAACCTTTCTTAAACATAGAATTTCCTGGAAAAATCATCCCATTGCAAATTTCCCATAATGCCTCATTCATGAAAATTTGACTATTTCTGTAAACATCATTGAATTCTGTGCAAATTTTCATATAAGTCAGGTTTTCACACAAAATAACATAAGAAATATGTTTTTTCCAAATAATTCCTTAATAATTGCAATTGAGAGGGTGATTTTGAGGTTTTGCCATATTTGGCCTAAATTGGGCATGATGTCCTGTACTTAAATATGTGTTCTAAAAGAACTAATTATCTTTGAAGGATAATATAAAAAGCAGAAGATTCCTTGGAGCATCAGGAATATTTTGATATTTACCTTTTGACTGTAGGTTAAATACTCATTTTGCAATTAGAAAATAACCATAACATAAGGTGCCAATTTATGGGTAACAGCCATGTGGTGGCCAAATATGGCCTTATGGGGTGGAAGGGGTTAAGCATAGATGAGTAGAACATATGGCAGCCATAATGTATAGAAGGTGTGCGGACCAAATACTATTGGACAAAGAGAGACCAAAAATGTTTCTTAGAAGTTGAAACAAAATTAAGTGTAAAAGCACACACTGAAGATATGAGAAATTTCTCAAAAGCCCATTTTCAAGAGGTCTAACTATAAGGAACAGTCTGTCAGAAGAGTGGGAGAAGGCGACCACAAAAGTAAAGTTTAAGAAGGGTATTAGGCTGGTGTCCCACCAACTACCAACATAGTCATTGGTTATAGTTGGAAAAGGTGAATGGATTGGCGCAAATCTGGACAGATAAGACGATTGAATGTACTATTTCATATCACATCACTCATCTCATACATATGTTCTTTTCACATCACTGATCAACTAGAAGACATGAAGTTGACAATAAAAATGATTAAATAAAAAAGAGAATCATACGGCTTGATACCTTGAACACATACACTGCTTTTTCAATTCTAGATCTTATATGGTCCTTTTTGTGAAGACCTTTGTTCTTGAAGTTTCACCATCGTCAAAATATCAATACAATATTATCATGGGGCCTTTTTTAAGCATTGTGAAAGTTTTATGGACTGTGTTCGGACCTTAGTAATATTGTAGACAAATTTCTATGGTCATCTGACAAAATGATTTCATACAAAGCTTCCAGGGGCAAATCAAGGAGGGGTCCAGAGGGTCCTGCACCCCACCCCCACCCCCCACCCCCTTTCTTCTGTTGTATTTGGTGGAATGTGCGACCTTTTATACTTAGCCCAGGCCTATACTTCATTGTGGGTCCAGGTCCAAGCATACACACACCATTGGCACCACCTTCTTTGGGTGGTCAAGCACGACTTTTCATCCAATTAGGACTCTCCATTGTTCAATATGGCGGCGCCCACTGGGCCCCTTCTGAACGTAGTTATACTGCATTCGACCCTACCCCCTGTTCAAAACCTGTGTCTGCCCCTGTAGACACAACTGGAACTAAACATTTACTGCAGTAGATTGCATTCAATTCAACCTACATTGATAATAATTATATTATAAAGTATAATATTTTATCTATAGGACTAATTACATTAGCTTAGGTTAATGAGCCATCTCGTACCACTTTTTCGATTACTTATAGGACTTTGTATAGATATAACATAATTATCAAGAAAGTCATGATTCAGTCAATTCTTGTGTACTTATATCATTATATGTACACAATTCAACATTGACACAGGCAGTTTATCCCAATTAATCTGGCAGTGAAAGGGTTAAAGAGCTAGACTTTTTGCACTATGTGGCATTGCCTCAATGATAATTTTGCTCACAGGATAACTGCATAACAGCTAAATTAAAACTTAAAGGAATGTATTTTGTTTTGATGAAAGTTAATACTATATGGGCCAGACTGAAAAGTGTCTATGTTTATTTTTTTATCACGTTGGACCATTGTCTGTTAAGGAGACTATTTTCTTAGATAATTCTGATAGTCATTCACTATTTTTGACAATGGCTCAACAGCGGTTTTTGTACATCACGCCATTAGTTGTTCGCTTGACAATTTCCCTGTCTCTTTATTATAGTTTATTCAGAATGTCCCACACTTAGTATAATATACCACACACCACTGACATAGATAGCATTCAAATTAGGTGTGTACATCTGGGGCCCCATACTGAAAATACAAGGCAAATGCTGAAATAAGCCCATCCCAGTATACTTCAACATCACATTTTGCCATGAAATTACATAACAATTTCTTTCTGGTTTAATCCCAAAAGATAAAAGTGTAAAACAAAATGAACCATGGTGGTTTAGTTGATAAATTGCTCCTACGATTTGTAAAATGCAGCTTCACATATTGGCCTTTTTCCCATAGGAGCAAATGTTAAAGCTTGTCAGCCTAACCTATAATGTCCAACCCTATTGTCCCTAAAATGCAGGATTTTGATTGGATGGCAAGCCTGCAAATCTGTCAAATGGTAAAAATTAAGAAATCCTAGCATTTCATCAGTACTTGGGTATATAGAAAAACATAATTCTTACTTATTCCAGTTATCCCTGCTCTAGGTGACAAGGATGGCTTATGCATCAATTTTGTCCAATTCTTGTCCAACCCTGGGATACCCAATGTGGGATGGGCTTATTGAGTGCTAGCAGTAATCTTTTTCTCTTTCTTTCATTTCTGTTTTAGAATTGTCTAGAACTTTGCACTTCTAGTTCATACTGATAGTCTCCAATAAAGTATACTATAAAGTTCCACTAAACAACGTGGTTGAAAGAATACCTTTTTAGTACTTTGGCTTTCTGCTGACTCCCCTCCCCTCCCTCGCCCTACACCCTTTTGGAAATCCTGTATCTGCCACTGGAGATATTTTTCTACAGTTTCAGATGCTCCTTCAGAGGCCATCTCCCGACTCCTCAGTGACTATGGCGGGATGTGGCCCCCGAGGCCCAGTTTCTCCGGGTGGCCCAACTCGTGGAACCTGTTCGCAGATATCTGTGATGAGATGCCCCAGAGGCTGTGCCAGAACAAGGACCCTGAACAGTTTAGAGCCTGGATGAGGGAGAGGCTTCATAAGGTTAGTCCCAATCAGGAGGGGATTGCATAAATTTGTGTGGCATTCAGCAGCGTATCCAGCTTTTTGAAAAGTTGGGGTCATTCTAAGGGGCCCTCCATTAAGTACATAATTATTCACATTTTCAAAAATCTCAGACCCCCGCCCAACTAAAGCACGCTAATACTAAAGTATACATTGGATTTGTACTAGAACATACTCTCATTTTCAGAAAACTCCAATCCCCAGACCCTTGATGCGCACATATTTATTGGAAGGAATGTCCTTATAGAAAAGGGGCACCCTATTTTCCAGAATTTGTCACCAAAGAATTATAAATTTTTCAAAAAAAAAAGGGGGGGGGGGTTCACCTCTAGATCTCCCACCTCTAAATCCAGCATTGGTATTTATCGGATTTGTAACGTCTTGTTGTTGCTGAAGGCATAGCAGAAACCTTTAGATTGGGTTATAAAATCCATTAATAGTTTTCTGCAATATAATTATAAACTTTAGTGGTGGCCTGTTTCATGATAATCTCCATAGCTAGAGAGGTTTTATGTGCCCTTATGGAAACTGTATGCGAGTTTGAAACTCTCGTATGCAGCCTTTTCACAACAAAACTCGCGTAAATCCAGCAAAAACTCCTATAAACATAGCCAAAACTCATGTAAACCCACCCAAACCCACTTAACCAAAAACAAAACTCACACGTGAGCTAAAGCAGCCAAAAAGGTGATTGTAGGTTTATGAAATGCTAAGCATACAGAGGTTTGTTATGAGACCGGCTTCTGATTTTCCTTACAATTATTCCTTTAGATGTATGAAACAGAGAAAATAATGTCAATCGAAATAATCATATAATTGATTCAAGGGTTAGGCAATATGCACCATTTTGTCAATCCGCTCATAATATCAACATAACTGACTTAGAATAACGAATAACTCAAGTGAAATGTTATGCAACTCCTCCCTGATTGGTAAAGATCTCTCAAAATTGACAGGGCAGAATTTTCCAGAGATTCTATTTTTTATCGCAATTGCAGTATGCGTAATTTGGCAGAGGAAGTACTGGAAGGTGGGTCAGAATAAGCGACAAACCACTGTTACCACGGCAACAACAACAAAATGTTTTGGTTTTATAAACTATTTTTCTCAAGTATCCTGCCAAACGTTTTATTCTTTCCTATAGTAAAAACTGCGAGTTGATTGGAGATCCGTCTGAGAAGTTATCAAATTTGGAATAATTATGATGATAAAAAGAATTGATTGGTTTGTCAAGGCATAGTCTTGAAATGAATTAGGTTAGCAAAATGAGAGATGTTTTACATAACCTTGGTAGGGATATCCAAACAACCATATCTCAACTTCTAATAGGAATATTTGAAAGAGGAGAAAATATGTTGGCCCCCTTATGACACTATTTCCCACGATTGGTCAAAGTCTTGGAAATATGATGTGTACAGTTTTAAATGATTCCCATACCTTTCTTTTTTATCAAGTTGATAAAGTCAATTCTTGGAACGTCACTCATTAAACTAGTCATCTTTGTTGTACATAAGATAAAAGAAAGAGTAATAATGATTTTCTTAGGTTATTCTGAGGTTGTTTCAAAGGAGATATGGGGGTCGTTAGTTATCTACAAGAATTCAAGTCGTTCTAGTTGTCCTCTCTCAATGCCTGGTTATGTTATAGTTCCTGGACTGTCACTGATCAATTGTGTTTGTTGGTATTGCTATGCGTTTTGTATGGGTCTTCAGTCGTCTTTATTTAAGAGAATGTATCCATATAAAGGATGTTGTAAGTGAATACATGTAGTAAATGCTGGTGCGATTAGTCAGTATCGGAAATACTACCTGGAATAACCAACTTACATACATGTGTGCATATGTCAATAATGAAAGTACGTTTGGGTCATGGGCTTAAAGAATTTATCTAAAATGTGTTTTACAGAAAGTCAGTGATAGAAATTTTCTGAATCCATGTCAATCCATTAAATTTCACATGACCGTCAGGAGGGGTAGCGAGGGGTCTATATATTCATAGATTGATTTGAAGAAGTCCGTGTCCAATTTAAAGGACATCTCAACAAAGTAGGTGTCTCAGAGATCGACAGATCCACCAATAACTCCTAGAGTGATGGGAGGCATCGATTCTTTTTTTATTTTGCATCTGGGTTTTTTTCCCTAAATTGGTTTGAAAAATCATTTATTAGAGATAGATATGTAGTAAATACGCATGTTTTTATAGTTGTAAATTCATATATATGTATTTATAGATTGACCTTAAAGAAGTCCTTATCCACGTTGACGGAAACCTCACCAAGCAGGACCCTCTCCTGCTGGGGTTCCTGGGCTGTTTGGCCTACCTGAAGAACGGCTACCGCTGGGGAGCAGTCCCCATACTGCCCCAGGAGAGGCAGAGGACCACTCTCCAGTTCCCTGAACATCTGTCTGCGCCTCTTGATAAGGTAAGGGGCCGTCTATTAGTTACATACACTTTTTGACATGTTTTCTACACGCCCCTCCCCTATTTTTGCGCGAAATATGCAATAGGGATGTACAAATGCCCCCCCCCCCCTTTGGCGTATGCGCAATTACATCCTAAGATAATTCTTCAGGAAGATTACCCACAGTGCCACAAGCAACCATCCTGGTCAAGGTACCGAAAAATGTAACGCTCCTTAGGGATGCTGGAGGAATCACTAGGATTAGCGACAAGAGAATAAAGAACCAGACAACCTAACTCTTTGTTAAAATGAAATATATCAAAACAACACTCTTGTAGGAACAGGAAAAGGGTGGTACTTTATCCATAAACTCTTTAGATTAAACTCTATACTCCTATGAAAGATCAAAGCTTAACATGAATCTCTTCACATTAATCCACAGCTATAAACAGTTAGTTCGATTTATCTTAGTTTTAGAGACATAAAAACTTAACTTTTTCTTTGACTGGCATACATTTTATTGATAACTCTGCATCCAAGTAAATTGTTTCCTTTTTCATTGTATTTTTGTTTTTACAGATCGCAAACCTTCATGGCATATCCAGTTATGTCAATTTCTTCGTGCTCGTGTATGCAAATATGATATATGATGAATCTGGACCAACAAAAATACGGTTTTACTTCAACCACCCACCTGAACTCAAACAGTTTGAGGAGAGTTTCTTCACAACTAATTCCACAATGGAGTCCCAGTTCACTCCTATACTGAAGTCTGCGGGGGAGTACTGTAGCCTAACCTCAGACGCAACCCACTCCACCCAGAACGCCGCAAAGCTACAACAAACAAGAATCCAACTTTTAGACGACATCAGGAAGAATCTGTTGAAGGTGTTCAAACCGTTTTACTCGTTCATTAGTTGGGACGAGCAGGCCAGGAGGGACTGGGTGGGGTTCATCCAGGCTCCCATCTCCTGGGGGATTGACGGGGGTATGGGGGCCAGCGGAGGGGAGACGGTCACAGCATCCTTCATGGATGCCTTTTTAGGGGTGCCAGGGGAATGCCTCATGTATACATCCAAACACAAAAGGCGTAAAAACATGGCAGAGAGTGTGGTCCGCGTGTTGAATGCGCTTGAATCAGATTGCGTGGAGTTGAGATTCAGCTCCCATTTGGGAGTTTCCAAGGAGCAGGATCTACTTTGGCAGAAAAGAGGGGAGATTGTTTCCTCTCTCCATATATGGCGCCTGGCCCATGCTCGGGTCACCAGTAAGGTGCTAGTTGGGGCTGAGTACCTGGCCTCAGGGCTGGAGAAGGCCATGGAGGGTGGTGAGAGTGTTGGGATTACCACAGGGAGGGAGCTGTACATCAGGGCAAAGGAGACTCTGAAAGCTAAAGCCCCATACCCACCTTGCAATTTGACCAGCAACGGGTGACGGGCAACTGGGAGAATCGGCCCATTCTTAAGATTGCCTGTCAGTACAGTATGTTGAAATGTGCATGTTTGATCTGAATCGGCGATGCAGTCAGCCGATTATTGGTGTATAATCGGCAGATTTAATTTTTAGCACCAACCAGTCGGCCGACGTGCCTAGTGGGTATGGCCAAGCAGGTTAATGACAAACTATCTTGAGCATATACCAGGCTAAAGCCAATATCTTACATACCGATTTTGATTTTGTATTTGATTGATTTTCTCTGAGAATATAGCAGGAAACAATACACCCAATATACCATTTGAAAGGGAATTTGAAAACCCCTCTAGTGATATAAGTCTGTATACAACCATAATCCTGATGAAGACTGTCAAAAGTCGAAACATGTCGGTCATCCGCAGATTTATTCATGTGTCTATTTGAAGAAATATCAAGATTGTCCATCAACAGTGTTGTGGAGTTTGGTGTATTTTCAACCTTTTAATTTCTACAACCATAATTCGTACTGCCGAATTTTAAAACATGTAGCAAAATCAGCATATGGAATACAGACTTTAAATCTTGGTGGCATATCAAGGAGTTCTTGGGTGTCTGGAATCCTCTTTGAATTTCCATATACTATGAACCATGACAATGGTATCAGTTGGGAATGAAATCTGGTTCTGGTAGCTCGTTTTACTTACCTTCCAGTATTATGGACAGAAGGTTTTATGTAAGGCTTGGTTATTGGGGTTTTACACTGTATCGACAGCTATGGTCATATCACGGTGAGAACAAGGTCTTGACAATTCGGTCTTTTTGATGATCGCATCTATGAAACGATCTTTTCTATGAGAAGGTAGAGACCGTACCCCTACACTTTTACCGAGGTAGGTGTTCTTTAATGTGCAGGGTCCCATAGGCAGGGCCCCACACACAACAGCCGATGGTCCTCTAGGGACCTTTGATAACCCAGTTGTTGCCACTGGGGGAAACACAGAGAGGCGTAGAAGCCCTGGCTGGCCCAGCCGAGAATCGAACCCGGCTCTCCCACATGCCGAGCAAACACTCTAACCACTTCACTGCCCCTACACTAGTACCTCGCGCTATTCGCCTGGCTACATAAGCACTAGAACAGCGTAAATTTTCAATGGCGGTCGTGCGGCCCTCGAACAATTTGTGGAGATCATACGACGTAAAGAAATAATGAAATATATAATAATGATTTGAGATGATAAAATATTATTTATTAAACTGATTTGAAGACATAAGATGTTAGGTAGGCAGTAATCATGAAGATATTTAAGAAAGTTTAGAGGACAATTCATAGCCTCTTCCGCGCATACCACTCTGCAACACATCACTCTCTCCATAGACTGCCAGGGAGGCTCATCTCGCCGCAGAACGGCGTAACTGTAGATACGCATACGACCTTGACATCGGATTTGCACATCCGGTTCTCATCCACAAGTTCCATGCCAATTTACAGAATAACTGTGTTATGCAAAATTCTAAATTTCATTTTGTCCCATATTTAGATATCAGGCATTCACCTCGTAAAATCTTTAAGAAATTGGGGCACTAGAAGTATCCAAACTCAAAATGTAAACAAACTTTCAAAAGTTCCGAAAAATTCAATATGGCGGCTCCAGTCTGTTCCAGTGGTATAGTCTGCCAAGCGAACCACGGGGTACCAGTGTACACTGCCCCATGCCCCCATCAAAGGCTTGTCTTTTTTATATTGTGTCTATGCAGTATGGTGAGTAAAGGAACATTTGCCTAAGTATAATTGCAGGTGCAGGATATCTAACCTTATACATTACACAATGTCTACATTTTGCATGGTGATTATGCATTCTCACATTGGCCAGTAGATGTAAGAACTGGTCTGATAATCAGTAATAATCGTCCCTGTAAAAGTTGCCAATAAACATGTTTAAAAAGAAAAATATTCCTTACCACAGTACTGACCTGTGGGCCAATATCGTCATAACTAATTAGGCTAATCAGGGACATTTCGTTTAGTTCTCATGATTGGAAATTCTATCTACCACTAATAAATTTCACAAGTAATAATCCCTCTTTGACACTATTTGGCAATGACATCATTAATTTTCTAAAATGACAAAATTGCTGACACCTTGAGACCCTATTAAAAATGTCCCTTACTAGCCTAATTAGTTACAAAGATTTGGACCCTGATTATTTAGAGAATGCATATTATATTGTGTCTTACACTGCTTGTTAAAATGGGTAGCATATTGCAATGGAAATTGCAGTTCCTCATCCACAAAAAGCTGTTCAATAGGGTTAATACGTTACCAAGTTAGCCGTTTAGGAATGAATCCTAGAGGTCTATTAAAGAAGAGGGATATATATACATTTAGTTTCCCTGCCCATTTATGATATCCAACCCCAGTGGCCCAAATTCCCCAGCAGCCCAAGTTCTTCCAGCCTGAGTTCGTCAGCCGCCAAGTTCTCCATTATTGATTTCAGCAAAGTCCCATGCGCATGCAGCAACAACCAGACAAAAATACAAATTCCCTCTTTTAAGCACTTGGCGCCATATTTGAAAAGTTTAAGACTTGTCAATTCAGACGGGAGGCTACTCACAATGTATTACAAAAATCTGATTGACCTCAAACAAGTGACAATATGTAAGCATAATTTGTATATTTGTATTCAATCCTTTTCAATTCTTCCATCAAAATTTTAAAAGCAAAGAAAGTGAGGATCACTAATGAAATAGAATTACTGTATCAATGTGTAACCTTCAAGAATGCATTTTTCAGTACATTCTATCAAAAATATTATAGCTACATTGATTCTTTATTAAGTCTTTGCTTCCTGCGCAATTTAAATCACTGTCTAGATAACTGGAACTGCTTGCTTGTGGTTGAAATCTAGCATATTATTACTGCCCCAAAACTATTTTTTTTAATTTTAAGGTATTCCATTTTTCATACCATGGGGTGCTATTGTGCAACTTTTAAAATCTCTTGTATATTTTATTTAGGCAGGTGGATTTTCTCAAACTTACCTTGGTCTTAATCACAAATCAAGTTTACCCAATATACGCATAAAAATATGTTGATTCTTAAAGTTACACACTTTTACTCACCAGTTGGCGCTATGACCAGTGGGTAATCCATCTGCAAATTCCTATTTCCGTATCCTACTAGTACTAATACCCCTTTCAGATTAACGACACGAATGCACTTCAAAGTGAATCAAATCGCTTCACTATGCTTCTTTGGCCCTGTTTGAAAGTGACAGCATTCTAGAATGTGCATCAATGCGCATTACAACCGTATTCTAGAATTCACATCTGGACCAATACTCCAGAAAATGCTTTGGTTCGGTTCACTTCTCAGTGATTGTATGAAAGATACAAAACCGAATCAAACCGTATTCTTAGTACGAATCCATGATGTTATTATACTAATCCATGATGTTATCATATGAATCCATATGAATCCTTCTGTCAGGATGTGAGGGGAGGTGGACGTGAGAAAGGGCCGAATTAAACAATGCGCTTCGCATCGGAGCAGTTCACTTCGTTTTGCTACGCTTTGCTTTAATTTGCTCCCCGTGGCTAGTCTGAAAGGGGTATTAGATGTCGCGTTTTAATAGAATCAACCGGAAGACAATGCCATGTAGGCCTATTTTATTGAAACTCCATTTGAGCAAAGTATTTGTTAAATTATGATTGATACAATACTATGAGGTGGACCACTAAAATTGACATGACGACGGGCATTTCTTAAATTTGACATTCGACATTCGACACACGCTCAGTCCAAAGCCGTGTGCTAGAGGTTGAGTAGCCTTACAATTTCAACCAAAAAGCTTTTATTATCTTCAGGGAACAAGGATTGCGGCAATTCTGAAAATATTATTTCATAGTATATTACTGTAAACTTGGATGGGCTTATTCCCATTTTATATACTACTTTCACTAGGCCTATAACTAATGGTACGGTTAAAGCAACTGTTTGTTTTTTGATGACAGATCTACATCATAATAAGCCCCAGGGTTGGACAAGGGTTATATAAATATACACCATGCACACTTGCCTTCTAGAGTTGAAGTTACTGAATTAAGCAACAATCATATTTTTCTATACCTCCAAGTGTTGCTAAAACATTATAATTTCTTAAATTTCATCAATTGACAGATTTGATTTGCAGGTTTGCCAGCTAATTAAATGCTGTATTTCAGGGCAAAGTAGGGTTGGACATCATAGGCTCCACTAACAGGCTTTAACGTTGCTTCCTATCGGAAAAGGCCAATACAAAGCTGCAATTCATCAATCTTAGGAGCAATTTTATCAACAAAATTGCTTTAGATAATTTTGTATCATACAACTGTATTCATATAATAGGCACAGAAGCAATTTCGAAAATATTTCATAGACTAGGTAGTAAACTTTAATGTTGGTGTAAACTGGGATGGGCTTATTATACACACAGAGAAAATAATCAGATAATATAAATGAGTAAACAAATAAATATGCATAAATAGATCTAGATCCCCAAACGAATTGTTGGATCAATTAAATTCATTAATATTTACAAAACATCAACACAATCATGTTTTTGCCTATCTAATACAATTAATTTTAATATATGAAACAGTATTTTAACACAAATGAAGTGATATTGCAAATATTAGTTATGTGCAGCTCTGCTGCAGTAAGAGGCAAAGAATCTATTTGGTCTTTGGCCGCAGTTTGGCGCGGGAACCCATGCACCTATTGTGTGTTTTCCGTACTACAAAATCTTTAGTGCTGCCATCTAGTGTGTAAATAAGGAATCCCCAAATAAGTGTCGTAATCAGCCTAACTCTCCAAGCACAAGTTTGCCTCGTTCTGTAGAAGCCAAAATCGGAGCGGTATGTGAAGAGAGAGCCTGGGCCGTTTTCCGGCAAACACTCACTGCCCAGCGCAGGCGGGCCGTTGGTCCAATAAGACCCTACTTCCAGTAGGGTTTCCAACCCTACTTCAAGTAGGGTCTTACACTCAGCTAGCAAATGAAATTCTAAACCATTTAGAATATATTCTAACTACTTTCTGCATAGTATTAGAAGTTGTATATTTGTCTGGAAGGCTACTAGAAGTAATGTGGTGCATTCAGACACTATTTCAATTAGGTGTTCTGAAGTAATTTCTGCTTAGAAGTTCATAGTTATATCTATACATAGGATATCTAATATGGACTTTCAAGTTCCATGACTGTAACTCCAAGTTCTCACCCTACTACAAGTAGGCTTCGGGTACCGAACCCTACTAGAAGTAGGGTTTTTAAACCCTACTACAAGTAGGCTTCGGGTCCCAATGCCTACTAGAAGTAGGCTTTGAGTCCATTACCCTACTACCAGTAGGCTTTCTTCAAGGCCCTAGGGGTTAGAAGTAGGCTTTGGGTCTTGCACCCTACTACAAGTAGGCTTCAAGTCCCCAACCCTACTAGAAGTAGCCTTTCTCTTACCCTACTTCCAGTAGGCTTCTGGAACCAAAGCCTACTTGAAGTAGGCATTAGGTCCTGAACCCTACTACAAGTAGGGTTTAGTCCTGAACCCTACTACAAGTAGGCTTTAGGTCCTGAACCCTACTTCCAGTAGGCTTTAGGTCTCAAACCCTACTTCAAGTAGGCTTTCCTTTACCCTACTACCAGTAGGCTTCTGGACACAAAGCCTACTAGAAGTAGGCTTTGAGTCCCATACCCTACTACAAGTAGCCTTCTAATGACACACCACAGATGGCCTTTGAGCTCCACACTCTAAGTCCAAAACCCTACTACAAGTAGGCTTCCAGCATTCTGATTGGCTGTCATACAGACCCTACTTGAAGTAGGCTTTGCAGACCCTACTTGCAGTAGGGTCTTATTGGACCAACGGCCCTTCTGCGTGCCCAGCCTCCTTCCCTTGGCTTGACTCTGAGTGACCACAGAAGTGAGGAAAAGTATATTATACTGATGGATTTTGAGCACAGGACCAAGTCTGCACTTGAGAAAAGACAGTCATCTCCCGTTCCCCCAAGCTGAGGCCGGAGACAGAGGCTGTGACGACCTCCCAGCGGGTTGTAGGTGCATCAGCTGGCCAAGGGCCCAGTCACAAGGTCTACTTTCAGTTTCAGTGTTTACATCAGACTCCCACTAGTCAAACAGTAGAGGTAGATTACCTTACTGACAGAAAGTGCCGCCTCCTCCAATACAGAATGACCGTGAACACCCGTTTATAGAGGCCTAGAACAAACTGCCACCCTGGTTTGTACTCAGGGGGTCATCAGAAGTGTCTGGTCCATGTCTACCATCTAAGGTAGATCTAAGACTGGTAGATCTAGAATCTACACGTTTGTTGTTGCTGTTGTTGTTCTTTTTTCTCTTTTTTTTGTTCTTTTTAAGTTGGGTTTTTTGTTTATTATTATTATTATCAGTGTAACCATAGGCCTAGACATAGATCTACGAATTGTTTTTCATGTAACATCTCTGATTAAATCAATCCTTTTAGTAAAATAAATAGATTTAGATCTATTTAATGCTGAAATATTTCTAGTAGATCTATCCATAGGGCCTAAAACAAGAGTGTTTTGTTCAGGTTACCCGATCTGCTTTAATATTTTAGCCCTACCCTAATCTTAGATCTATGTTTTGTTATGATTTAAACAAGAAATGCGTAGTGTCCGCTGAAAAAAGCGATCCGTGACGTCATTACGTCGTCAGTTGATGTTATTACGACGTAATGACAACATTACGACGTCCGCTACGACGTAATGACGTCTGCTACGACGTAACGACATCCGCTACGACGTCCACGACGACGTAACAACGTCCGCTACAACGTTCATGACGTG
The DNA here is from genome assembly GCA_936440205.1 of Lepidonotus clava. Classification (NCBI taxonomy): domain Eukaryota; kingdom Metazoa; phylum Annelida; class Polychaeta; order Phyllodocida; family Polynoidae; genus Lepidonotus; species Lepidonotus clava. Next base: position 32,879,499 of record OW387144.1, on the reverse strand, counting down.
ATGTTCTGTGAACCAATAATATTTCAGATAACACCTGGATTTGGAGAACTTGTTCAGAGGGTTCAGCTGTAATAACTTTTAACCAATCAGAGTTCAGATAATAACTGGATTTTGGGAAATTGTTCTCTGCTGATAGCTGAAACCTAAAGGCTGAACTGCAACAGGAAGAAGCCTACACCAAAACGAGGCTCTAACCTCTGTGAGACCTAAATATATATGGGCATGAAACTAATAATAACTTATCCTTACAATCATTTAGAACAATCAATCTATGATACAAATAAATTCTAAATGTACAATAAATTGCAGATATTATATATTTTTCTAGCACAAATGCATTTTCTTAGTCCTTGATGCATAGTCTAAAATTCAGTGATGTGAGGCCTGAAGATTTGCACTGACCATGAATTTTGGACAGGGGGTAAAGCGATCACTTCGCTACGCTCCGTTGCGCCTTAAAAAAAATTAAAAAAGAGTAAAACTTGATAAAAATGAAAAAAATACAGGATATATGGTATAAATCTTGATCTATATTGAATTTTAATCAAGAAATGCATTTTAGAAGTTAAAATTGTTGTTGTGCCTAGTAGGGTTCTGGAGTGGTTTCTGAATTTTCAAGAATGCCTAGGTAGATATATTTGTGTAAGTTAAAAGAAAATGTCTATAGATGAAAAGAGTTCTTTTGTATGGGCGAGGGGGTGGGAAGGGCCACAAGTATTCGCCATGCAGTCTATAAACAGGGATGTAAGTTTTCAGATTCTTGTTTGATTTCAGATTTTTCAATATCATCACCTCAAATACTAGATTTCAAAATTGATTTCTTACATCACATTAAACCGTTTTATAGCATCTAAAGATAATTTCATGAATTCTTTCAGCGATTTTAAAATGCATAAAAATGCGTATCTAGGGGTCAAGTACCAGATTAAGTCACCTACGTAACATAGGTCGAAAAGATTTGGGTAGGTAGGTGGATTTTTTCTGCTTTTTTTTTTCACTTAAACAAATGGATTTGAGCAGGGTTGAAAATTAAAACAATACTCAAAACATTCTCCAAAACAATTTCTAGCATCTACAATATTAATATACGACGACCCGCGGGGGTCGTCAGAGGGTTCACCCTTCTGCAGTACACTGCCCAACTGTTCGTCCGATGACCCGAGGATGACCCCTGAGGGTCGTCTATATTTTACTTTACGACTTTTAACCAAATTGTGCCCAAAATCATAATATGGTAATCCTTCACTGTGCTTACCAGGATGGCTGTGAAGTGTCTCACTACGCGTAGGGGCACACTACACACTGGGATTTTGATGCTGCTGATTTTTTCATACTTTTGCATCTCACATCTTTAATATTGATCAAAAGTACAAACAGTTTGCAAATGAAATATAGCTACGAACCTTGTGGATATGATGCATATTTCAAATGTTTTTCATTTTTCTTTTTTCTTTTTTATGATTTAATGAAAAAAAAAGTTACGTCACGAGGAGTGGTAGGTACAGGGTGGCCATATGTCAAATCTTTATACCTACCGCTCATCGGCGGAGAGGGTAATAAAAGCGCTGAACATCTGTAAATTGTTCTAACTTCTGTTGGCCTATTCTATTAGATTTTGATTTTCTTTAATCTCCGTGAAATAGGCCAGGGTATGGCAAAAAAAATCAGGGTAGGTAAAATCAAGTTACCTGAACACAACCATTTTCTTAAAGCCTTGTAAGAAATACCTCTGTCGCGTTGTTGAATTTAAGGGTCTAGACCAATCAGTTTCTGGAATGGAAAACCTAATGGACCCTCAACTAGACATGTAGGCGTCATTGTTACTGTTTACCACGATGGGTAGGTACATATCTCATACCCCACTGTTATACATATACCAAGAGCGTTACATATGTACATACCGCAAGTGTTACGTGAATACATGTCAGTCTCTACAGACAGGCAACAGGGCGCAACGTCTTACATCACGGATCAATAACCACTTGGGAATCCGCATTTGTGGGGCCCTGGATGGGGGTCCCTATGTCTCATGTAGAATTTAGAAATCCCTCTGTCGCACATCCTTGTCTCTTATCCATCCCAATGTCAGCTGTCAGTTTTAAGAAACAGTCCAGTTGCATTGTCAAAATGCTCCTGTTGCCTGTCGCCTGTCCAGGGATGTAAGTTCTCCTATTTTTGTCGGACTTACAAAATTTGATATTTTTTAGAGCACACGTCACAATATTTTTAGGATATAATATTGAGATTTTAAAAAGCTATTTCCTATTTTTTCAATGTCCCTAACTTACATCCCTGATTGTCACTAAAAGTGGTGATGCCGCAGATTCAATTTAAGAAACGGCCATTTCGTCCTGTCGAATTCAAGGGTCTAGACCCATATTTGTATCTACCCTCTCACCCCCACCAGACCGTCTGGGCATCTTATACCATCCTGCCCTGAGACTGAAATCTAACAGTTCTTATATTTTGACCATTAAAATGAGTTATAGGCCTATAGATCTCTAACAACGTAATTTTACTATTTTTCAGTTATCATCCCCAGTGATATGGCTGTAAGTGGTGCTGTGGCTGGGACCAGCGACAAGAAGTCGTGGCGCGATGAGTTGTCGGATGCGGGGCTTTTCTCCTACGGGGCACTGTGTGCCGTGTCACTTCACCACCTGTACAACGACAACCCTGCTCACCGGTAAGACGCATTTAACGCATGGACCTTTGTAACCAACAAACCTTCTACTTCCCTCTTCGGTGAGACGAATTGCAGGTGTCTGAATTGCTTAGGACAATCACTGATGAATGGGACTGGGCAACCACATATAAGGGGCTAGTTGCCTGGCAGACAACTGTCTCGTGCTTGCTTTCCAAAAATATCTTGAAGTTTTGTGGTTTCATAACCACGGACTCATTTCTTTCTATATGCATTCGAGCTCTTAGTCCAAGGGTATTTCTAAGCAAATTATTAGATATACATCCTGGGCCCCCACAGTAGAGGAATAGTTGGAATAAATACTTCAGGCAGTATGAAAACGAAATTTACTTTTCAATATTCTAAATCTTTATTTTCACATTTGAGATTGTTTCAGTAACAATACGCAGAATTATAAATACAAATTCAACATTTTCTTTTGAATGGTTTCACCCCTTTAGTTTCAAAAGTGAGAATACAGAAATGTTTTTAATACTTTTCCTTTTTTCCATGCCTCTAGGGTAGCATCTCTGAAAAGACCTGTCGATGATTTCACAAAACCAAAATTTATGAGGATTTGGAAATGTAAAGAAAAGGTCAACTTGGTGACAATTTTTGAGATTTTAGTCTGATTTTAGATTGATTCTTATTCACTTCTAATGTAAACTTTAGATTAAAAATCGAGTGCATGCATGACGTTTGATAACATTCTAAGATACGTTTCTTTACACGGGCTCAGATTTTAGAATTCACCCTGTCTGTAGTAAAGATACACGTGGTTTTCCTGCCTGCAATGTTACAAGGCCGATGTTGTTAGCAACACCGTTTTCCCTGTTGCAGGCCGTTCCAGGAGTCATGCCTGACGACCGTACTCACCGAGCTGAGGCTGGCCCAGTCCGACCAGGTAGGTTGGTTTGTTGGTGTTGGTGTTGGTGGCCTTTTTATTTAGTAAGGGTTACCAGACTTGAGTGGATTCCAGCAGTTTTTAGCAAATATTTTCAATCATTTTTGAAATTTGTTCAGATCCTAGGAGAAAATACTTTTAAGTTGATGACTGGAATGAAGAAATATATATTGAGGTATTTATGAGATTCTTGTGGATTTTATATTTGGTTGGGGGGGGGGGGGGGAGTTCTTAAAGATTTTGATAATAGAAATATAAAAATGAATATAAAAATAGGTACAGACATATAAAGAATAAAAGACGTGTATATACAAATATCACAATACCCTTAACCTCTGATTGCTTCAAATTCATGATTTCACAGTAGGCCAACTGGTGCGGATACACTTTTCTGTACCACAATTTGGTACAAATATGTAGAAAATAAAATCTATAGAATATATTTGAAATTTAGTTACAAAACCCTTCATGTTCAAGGTGAGGACCTCTCTGTCGGCACTCATGGGGGGTCAGGGCTCAGCGGACATTTCAGCTTTCATTGACCTGCTGCGCGTGGAGCCTGTGGTCGAGCGCATCGGGCTGCAGCAGGTTCCCGAGGACTTGGTCACCGTCGCTGTCAAGGGAGGTCAGTAACTGTTAAACATATACAAAAAATAGATAGTGCACACCAAGGGGGTACAAAGTAATTGTTATTGCCTGGTTTTCACAAACAATGAAGGGCTTAAGCTGGAGATATAGGTGTCTGCAAACTAGGGTAATAACAAATGCTGAGTGCACCTGTGGTTTGTACTAAAGTATTTCTATATCAGTTACACAGAAAATGTTGAAACTTTTACTGACAACACAAAAAATTGCCATTATCATTTATGAACAGGTATGATTGCCCTTCAGAGCAATAACAGATATTTTATATTCACTGGTTTCTGAGAGGGCAGGACAATGGTGAAGGTAAGTGGGCTAGCTGGAAACCTGATGTAGAAAAAGTTCCAATACCCATTAGATGATATTTTCCTAGCAAGAATGCTGAGGGTTTCGACTGAATCGGAATTAAAGAGGCATCTTTTTTGTGATATACAAAATATCTAAAACAGATTGATGCATTTAGCCTGGACACTCAGTCTTTGGATGTAGGTACCAACTGGAAAAACTACAGCCCCCTCTATTTGGGGATTTGACAGCACCCAAGAAAACTGCCTTACTTTACAGCCCCCGTTTTCCAGAATATTTCATTGACAGCCTCCAGAAAAGAGCACAAACAAGTTTCTTTGTTCCAGTCTGATTTCAGAATATGGTTTTAGAGGAATTATAGAGGCGTTAGACTGCATTCTCATCAGTTATAATCTTGTATCAAAGATAATTTGTCACTGGCAGTCCTCCTAAAAGATGCATTGATCATTTGACAGCCCCCTGTTTTTTAAGACAAGTTGGCGATTGATAGCTACATCTCCTGTAGGGTCCGACCACAGTTGGTACCCATTTCCAGACCGAGTACTCTCCCCTGGGCATTGAGCATCAGAATGTATCCTAATTCACGAACCAAACTTAGTAGCAGTTGTTGTGTGGGAATCATTAATACAGCCGAGTCCCCCGATAGGTTCACCCAGGGCGTTCTGTATCAATAATCAATGAGGTACGTCTGTTAAGCCTCGTACCAACTAGGCGATTTTGACCAAGTTGGATGACAGATTAGTGCTAAAATCGGCCAGTTTGTTAAAATTATCAGCCAATTTTATCACCGGTTCAAATCAAACGTACATTACAATATTGCGTACTGATAGGTGATCTCAATAGGGCAAAGATTGGCCGATTCTTTTCTTAGTAATCGGCCGATTTCTGCGCAGGTTCAACCCAGTGGGTATGGCTTACAGCCTGTATTCTACAAACCGATTTCGATGCTAGCGATTTTGTAATTGTTTGATTTTCTCAGAGAATTTGACAGAAAACCATACATCTTATGTACCATTAAAGATATAATTGTAATACCATTCTAGCCAGCCATATGTAATATGTCTATATTAAACCTTTATTACCACTTCCGATTTTTAGAATCAGCAGCAAGTCAGCACGCGATATATTATTTGGTTGTGAGTGGCATACCCATAAGGCTGAATCAGTGACCAAAATAACCACCCAGTTTTAGCGCCTATACAGACCCACAGTCATTATGCAATGTTGAAATAAACATGATTAATATGAATTGGCGCTAAAATCTACCAGTTATTCTGATAGAATGGGCCCATTTGTGCGTCGATTAGTCAGCCAACTTGGTCAGATTTGCCTAGTGGGTACAGGTCTTTAGAGCGGTCCCGTTCTATATCACTGGATCTAATGCATTATTGATCTGCAGTACTCACCAGGGTGCACTGGGAACATTGTAACTGCAATACGCGTATAATGGGCGTCGTTTATATACCTCATGAACAGCCTGCTAGACTCCAGATCTATAGATCTTATGTACAGGTCACTTGATCACTTTTAGGTGATCACAAGATGGTGATCATCACCACATGGCTATGATACAATTTGGGAATATATAGATTCTAAATGCTATATTGTATAATGTATGCCTCTGACTTTGTTTTAGGTAAATGTGGCATAAACATTCCTTGTAAATGCCACACAAAATGCAAATTATGAAGGATTATGAACTGTTCACCAATATGGTGGTCAGCCAATTTTGGGAGATGTAGCGTCTTCTGCAGTGTTCGAATTTAAGTAGTATTTGTGCTCCATACAGTACCTGGAAACTTGACGCGTGGATGATTATAACTTGTGACCCAGTCGTTAAAAATATTCTTAACCCTTCCCCCGTGTAGATGCATACAAAGTGCAGATAATTATAATGTATGACCCAGTCATTGACCGCCATCTTAACCTCTCTTTCTGCAAGTGCGTATGATATGCAGATGATTATAAGATGTGACTGAGTCGTAGACCGTTTTTTTAACCCTTTCCCCCGAGGTGACTGTACTGTACAAAACGTGTTATCCTCTCTTTAACCTTTTCCTCCTACAGGTGCGTATGATGCGCGGATGCGGGTGTTGATCCGTCAGCTGACCACCGTCCTCTGCCTGGACTGGGGCGAGGTGGAGGAGTTTGAGCGCAGCCTCATCACCTCTATACGGGGCGAGGCCCACAAGATGTCTGAGTAAGTCTTCTCTCTGACATGGTTATATGCTTCAGGGTTATTCTTAGACAAATATTTCAAGATTCATGGAAACATTTCCATTGGGCTATTTTCCCGATATCAGTGGGTATTTTAAACATTATTCTTTGATGAAATGGCGGTGCAGGAATAGCCCCTCATGGGTTTTCCTTAAAAAAAAATCCACTAATCCACCGGGCTAGTTGTCCTGTCCTTGCACTAGTCCGGATCAGAGTTCCACAAGTCCATAATTATCAAGGTAATATGTAATGGTGTAATAATATGTAATACGTAATGTAATACTTTAATGATATAACTGGCCCACCGGGCTAGTTGCTAACAAATTGCACTAGCTCGGCAGGATTTTTACTAGTACCCAGTACTAATAAATATGTAAAGGAAAATTCCTATACCCTTAAGTGTTATCCATTGCAGGAATAACATTTCTGATGTGGGAATCTTTGTATGACCCAAAGCACGTCAGCACAGGGAAATTTTGACCAAAACACAGGGAATACTGCTTGCCCAGTTTCTAGATTTTCTAATCCTGAAGATTTGGGAAATTGCACTTTTCCAAGAAAAGAAATTCAACGTTTTTTCTGGCAACTTAATACATCTTTAATGACATATTTAAACGTGAGCTCTTTAAAATCAGAAAAATAAAATCTAAACCATGACAGAAAAAATGCACCATGGTACCAGGGAAAACACGTTGGATTCAATAGTAAAATTTGATTGCGACTAATTGAGGATGACCCCGCAGATGTTTATATATTTCATTACCCCAGGGGTCATCCAAGGGTTGCGGTATGACCCAGAGGGGTTCGTCAAGGCTATATGATCCCCATTGGTTGGTGGGTCGTACGGCCACCTGAGGAGGCAAAATAAAAATATTGTTCAAAATCATGAAAACAATGAGCGGTACATACTGCCTGTCAATATGCACTGCACCTTATATGCACCGCTCATCGGCTGTGCGGCTACTAAAACTAGTGCCTTTGTAGTAGCATTCAATGACACTTAGGGCTGCCTATAACGTGCATAACATGTATGGCATGCATTATAGAAATTTGATTTGTATTTTTAGCACAAGGATATTTTGTGTAAGCGAGCTTGGTGCACTTGAATTATTCTAGGATAACAGCTTTGTTTGATTTGCAAAAGCTCTCAGGTCAAAATTAGCATCTGCTGGTTTAGGATTTGACAGGAAATGTTGAAAACAACTGATGTTGTGAGCCGATTCAAGGTTTTAACTAACTCTGAATTACATGCTCTCTGTAGTGAGTGCCCTGTTAACTAGTTCTGATACTATAAAGTAATCCCTAAGCCCTATACCTACTCGGCAATTCTAACAAAGTCGGCCGACCAATCGACACCAAATTCGGGTAATTCTAGCAGAATCATCGGCCAGTTTCAGCACCGATAAATATCAAGCATGTATATTTCAATACTGTATATATTGATTGGTGTCCAGAAACAGTACAAAAATCGGCCGATTTCTTTGGTAGTAGTCGACTGATTTTAGCGCCAATTCAGCCTAGTGGGTATGAGGCTTTACGCCACTGGCTGCCTCAGCTCAGAAAAGATAGACTGTTAAAATGTGAGTAGATATTGAATATAAGTGTTATACATTTGCTCTCAGAAATCCAGAGTAAGTACAGGTGTTTTTTGTGTTAAATGTGACAAATTAGCTGCATACCCTTGGTCTTCGAACATCGCGCTTTTCCTTTCCATGTTTCTTTAATCAAATCTGAACTTCAGATTTCAGAATTTGCATTTCGCTTCAGATTTATTGTCTCATTATGAATTTCTTTTAGATTATTAATATATGATAGATCTTAGAATTGTCTCAGAATAGTTTAAACATTCGTGATTTACCAATTATGTACGTTGTCAGAAAGTGTTTGCCTTTTACTGTGACGTAACATCTCAGTCAGGAATGAAATGTTATAACTGACCTTGTACCCTATCATTTTGAAAGTAGGAAATATGGATAGTATATTTGATTGTAGTGATAGTCCTCACTTCTGTAGGTACTGACAAATGACTAGATTTTTGTTTTGTTCAATACTTGTTCACTTTTTATTCTAATATGCGGTTGCACGCCCTTATAGAAAGCTAGATTGCTTTAACTGCATTGGTATCTTTCATCATGATTTTTTTTATATATATATATATACATATTTTCTAATCCCTAAATTTATTTAATCTTTTATAGTTCAGTTTTCTTTGAAAGAATTGTTTGAAAACCTGTATTTCTTCTTTTCAGAGAAGAGAAACAGGAGAAAGAGAAGACAGCCCTGAAGAGAAAGGTCAAGAAATACACCTTGATAGGCCTGGCCACCGTCGGCGGAGGGGCTCTGCTTGGTGAGTGTAGGGAGGATAAGGGTAGTAATCTACCAACTTGAGCTCCAATAAGTCAATGTTGCGGATGCGTCTTATGTATTAGAGATGATATTCTTTGTTACACGTATGTGAGGCACATTGATAGGCCTGGCCACAGTTGGCGGAGGGGCTGAGAGAATAAAGGTGGTATTACGCTACACGGCTTGAGCTGCGATATGTCAATGTTGCAGAAAAGTTGTACTTGTACATATTAATATATTAGAGATCAAATTCTTTGTTACACATCTTTGAGACATCTTGATAGGCCAGGCCACCATTGGCGTAGGGGCTCTGCTCGGTGAGTGTGGGGAGAATAAAGTGGTATTATACTACATGGCTTGAGCTGGGATATGTCACTGTCCGGAGGTAGCACATATTAGATATAGAATTCTTCGTTACACATATTTGAGATACCTTGATAGGCCTGGCCGCCATCAGCAGAGGGGCTGAGAGAATAAAGGTGGTATTACGTTACACAACTTGAGCTGCGATATGTCAATGTTGCAGAAAAGTTGTACATATTAACATATTAGAGATAAACTTCTTTGTTATACATAATTGTTTGAGACACTTTGATAGGCCAGGCCACCATTGGTGTAGGGGCTCTCCTAAGAGAGTGTAGGGATAATTAAGGTGGTATTACATTACACAACTTGATCTCCGGTGTGACAATGTTGCAGAGAATATGTGCATGTTAGAGATAAAATTGTTTGTTAAATATATTTGAGACATCTTGATAGGCCTGGCCATCATCGGCGAAGGCTCGGCTTGGTGGGTGTTGTCACAGTAAGCTAGGTTTGTTCAGTATCACCCCTGCACAGAGAAAGCAGGGAAATTGGCTTTAAAATTCCCTGCCAGGGAAAACATAGAGAATTTGGGGATTTGACCAAAACATCTACTATCTTACACTTCTGGGTAGGCTGATGTGCATATGATTTTGGGTTTGTTATGATGACTGTCAGAATTGGTTGCATTAAATTTGATAACATAACCAAGGAAAAGCTTGCATGTATAACGTCCTCTGATAAAAATGAATTAATCTAGGCAGCATTTACGAACTATCAGTCTCATAATAACATGAACCAATGATGAAGTTACGTACAACTATTTGACCTGTTAAAACATAACAAATAAATACGAGTTCTGAATCGATACTTTTGTATGAATTAAGAGTTTACTCCAGTTAAGAATGAACTATTTGACCAGTCATGAGTGGCATATCTGATGCTAACTTAACTTAACTTAGTGAATGCCCTTTGTTACCTGTTTCAGGGCTGACAGGAGGCCTGGCAGCCCCGCTGCTGGCGGCCGGGGCCGGGGCCATCATTGGTGGGGCCGGGGCTGCTGCCCTCGGCTCAGTCGCAGGGGTCGCTATCATTGGGTCGCTGTTTGGGGTGGCAGGTGCTGGGCTTGGAGGTAAGTTTCTTTTGGCCTTTTGAACAAAAGCCACTGAAAAATGTATTCCTAAAGCCTGTATTCCACCGACTGATTAATTCAGATTTTGGAAATTGCCAGTAGATAGGGGGCTTATTATAGCCATATTATACATCATTATAAATACTGCTGATTAAGTCCACACATATAAGTAGTTATATAATTATATATCATATATTTTTATGTAAGCATGCACACAAATAACATGACGCAATAAGTTGGGCGATAATTCCCTGAATTATTAGGCGTGATCCAAGGGAACTGGCCTTCCCTATACAAGAAAAAAGAAACTGCAATGTCCACGTCTGCTCTCTGCCAGTGTGTGTGTTTGTAAATGACCCTCACCACTGCACCCAGCTGCGGTTCCAACCTGACCCGACAGGTGGCAGCAGCAGTCACTGGCTTACCAGTCTGTCTTTGTATCTCAGTAACCTATCTGTTACTGATGCCATAAAGGGTTAAAATTTAGAATTATCTTTCAAATGACATGTATCATGCATGGGTTTCTGTTATATTGTTGATAGGAAATTGGAAATATCTAAATTATCATTGTTGGTAATGTGTTTTGTAGGTTACAAGATGAACAAGCGTGTGGGTGACATTGAGGAGTTTGAGTTTGAGACGCTCTGTGAGGAGGGCGACCTGCATGTGACGATCGCCATCTCCGGCTGGATCACCGACAACGAGCCGGGTGAGCAAGTCTGCTTCAGATATCGGGAGCGAAAAACCACTCAAAAACTTGAAATACTTTCTACTATTTTTGAGTTCTTCTCTGTTCCAGTTGTATACTATCTTGAACAAACTAAAAATAAGGGAAAATGAAAAATCTGCAAAAGATTAGTGTTCTCTTTCTAGAACCTCACGCTGAATGTAATAATTAAAAATGAAGCACCATAATATGGTATATTATACCTAACGAAAAGACCTATTTCTTGCTGAAACTATTCCGCGTATTCCAACATAATCTTGGGCTTTGATCATTCTCCAAAATAACATTTGCTTGAGTATAAGCCATAATAATGCATAAGATAATCTCAATGAACCATGAATACCTAGATTGAACACATGGTCTCAAGCTGGAGAGAACATTTTCCCTCGTCTCCTAGATAGAACATTAAAGGAAAAACAAAAAGGAAAACATGAAATATGATAAAAAAAAAAAAAACAACCTTGAATTATGACAACTGTATTATAACGAAGCGGAATTATGTCATTAACTTCATTTATGAAAATCTAAACAACTTGAATGTAACAAGTATAATGTAGCCTTGCGGTAAATAATCCCACCTCCTTCCCCCTAGACTTTAAGTCTCCGTGGGCGAACCTCACCCACTCCCGGGACCAGTACACTCTGCGCTACGAGTCCGAACACCTGAAGGCGATGGGTGCCGCCATGGACTACATCCTTGGCTTTGCTGTCAGCGCCGCCACACAGGAGACACTCAAGTACACCATACTGTCAGGTATGGCGGGTTTGTAATTCTCACTACCACAGATAACTGATTTACAGTATTTAAACTACCTACAAGTTAATTTTGGCCATCTTTTGTAGACAAAAACACAGGGAAATCTATAGAAAATATACATTTGCCATGTTTCTAACTGTAATGGATATATTTTCAAACCAAACTTAGAGATATATCACTTCGTCACGCAAAGTTCAACATGCTTGTTTAATCCAAAGACTAAGCCCATGCAAGTGTGGGTAAATTAATTCCTTTTAGTGAGATAAATAATATCACTTAATGGAAAAGATTTTACCCATTCAAGTTCGAATTTGAGGTATGATCTCTCATTATGAAAGTCATTTTACCCCTCAATACTTCTCAAATGAAAATTGTAACTGATCACATCAAGAACAGAAAAAACCCAGAACTATCCACAAAAGGTTTTGGAGTTGAGTTTGATAAGGACAGCTAGTGCTTTCGAAATCTTTCTTAGATAGTAGTAGGACAGTGATTCCTATATTTCCTACTTCTTCATCAGTCTGACGTGCCACCTCTGGACACTTTGTAGGGCTGCTGGCAGCAGTGGCGTGGCCGGTGACCCTCCTGTCGGCCTCGTCCATCATCGACAACCCGTGGTCGGTGTGCACGCATCGTACGGCTGCCGCGGGCAAACAACTCGCTGAGGTCCTGCTGGCAAGGGAACAGGTAGGTGAAGAGAAGATCATCTCCTATATCCCCATCAGGGATGTCATTTTCCCTCATTTTTCTGGATTTCTGGAATTTTGTCTGTATCATAAGTTTTACATTATTCACAATTTTTAAGAAAAAAACAGATTTTGTTTTCTAAAAGCTCTTTTTAGTGTCAGAAGTAACATAACATAATGATTCTATTTCTTTTATTTTTCCCTGCCTAAAATCCGGAAAGGTTATTTCACGGTAGGGAAGGGGATGGGACATTTCCGGATTTTTCAGTATCATAGAGTGGCATCTCTGCCCCATATCCACTAATCGCCCGGCAGCTGTGGGCGAATGTGACAGCCAATGTCTCGTGGGAATGGCGTGTGTTCCGGGCAACAGGCTACAGAATCGCCTGGACAAATATCAAATTTAATATTCTAGTTGCCCTGTGCCTTTTCTGGTGGTATCACCCATCGCCGCATGCCCTTCGTTAATAAAATCGCCCTGTTTAACCCCAAAACACAAAATTGGGTGATTTTAAACAGATTTCAAGATAGTTTTTGAGATTTGAAAACAAATCCTAGAAAGGATTAGGGGTTTCGAATTGAAACTGGGCCCTCCCTTTACTTGAGCCAACAAAAATGAAAAACAGTTTGTTGTATTCCCTACATATAACAGATGTAAGATAGTTTTGATGATTTTCTTGTTCGGGGAAATGGCTTTAATTTACTTTACATGTCTGAGATCTGGCTATTTATTAGGAGGAGATCTTGAAAGAGTTTCAGATATTTAGAAACACTTGGCTTATTTTCGGAACAGATATATATTAAACATTTTTTTAACTAATGTATGAAAGACATGAAATGCAGTTATGATAGGATATAGTAAAAGAGAACTTTACATTTATTTATTTCCAACAATGCAACCTTTATGTTTTCATAATTGTAATGATTTGTTGCTGTAACATCAGGGGAAGCGGCCGGTGACACTGATCGGCTTCAGTCTGGGCGCTCGTGTGGTCTTTTACTGTCTGACTGAGATGGCCAAACGCAAAAGTAAGTACACATACTCACAAGGTTAATATTATGTAGAGATATGTAAGATAAATACAGGGTACCCACACAAGTCTACACATGTCTTAAAAAGCATTAAATTTCACATTTTCTTGCAGAAAGTCTTTAAAGCGACTTTCTCGTCTTTAAGACATACGTAATTTGATGGGTTGTAACTCCTGTACGTTGGCGCCAATTTCGTGACGTGACCAATAACGTCGCCGGATTACGTTCCAAAAGTGGGAAACACGTCGCCGGCCGTCGCGTCATTAGGTTAACGTCGGCGTATGTAAGCCTAACAACAGCAGGACGAGAACGTCCCTTTAAACAATCTTAAATTCTATTTGATTTGTAAATTTGTAAATCAAATTGGAGGGAGAACGAAATGACGCTTTTCGCTGAGCGTCATTTCATCAAAACTCATGCGAAGAGATTTGCATTTTCTTATGAAAATTTGATCTTAATTTTGGGCAACTTGGGTATCAAACAGGTCTTAAAACTGTTTTAGATTTTTGAAAAAGCGTGCGTGGGTACCATGAAAAAAACAAGACCTAATTATTTTCATCGTAGAATGAAGTCGTTTAATTTGAATTCGTTGTCTTGCTTCAAGTATTTTTTAATTCACTTATTTTGTGGAAACTATTTTAAATCTGAATATTTAAAAATGATTCATTACAGACAGTGAGGGTATCATACAAGACGCGATCATGTTGGGCGCCCCGGTCACCGGCAGCCACTCTCACTGGGCACAGTTCTCCCGAGTCGTCTCTGGCCGGGTCGTCAACGGATACTGCAAGTAAGGCTCATAACCCCCTACACGGCAAAATTTGGACAAAAAATACCCTGGAAAAAAACCTTAACTCTTGTTGAATGTATGTGATAATAGAAATTCTTCAAATGAATGAACTTCAGTGACAGAAATTGTATTCTGAAAACGTTCACTGACATGTCACCAAAGGATAACTTAATGCCCTTATTTGATAGCAATTTGAGAAAGCTACACACCTGTGTTGTGTTGTCGGTTTTATCGATCTCGACCTATAATTCTACACTCTTAAGGCCTAAAGAATGAATTGTGTTCAGATAACGCGACCTACCCTACAGTTTTAGCCCTACCATTACTTTCTTTTAAAATAATTGTTTTTCTCAGAAATTTGTCAAAATCCAAAAGAATATTTTCTGATCAGAAAGGTATGGAACATTATTGAACAGGGAATGTTAGAAATTGTGATTAGGTTTAGATTTTAATTTTCAACACTGCCTGGGTCAATTTGGAAAAGGCCAACAAATTAATCGACCTACCTACCTCAATTTTTTTCGACCCATGTAAGTTGAACACAACTTTTTTTGGGCCTGATTACTCTGCAATGATACAATAACCTAGGCTCATTCCCGCCTCATTTTTACAACTATCTGATTTTTTATGATTTTACAGAGGTGACTGGTTACTGCGGTTCTTGTACAGAACAGCTTCCGTCCAGTTTTCAATAGCCGGCCTACAGCCCATCAAATGGAACAACGACCGTATGGTCAACATCGACCTCAGTGCAATAGTAAGTTCATGTATTCAGGGTTAGGACTCTAAGGGTAGGAACTTCTACACCTGTTTTTAAAATTCTGAATATGCATACCACTTTCCGAAGACGTAGTAAATAATTTGTAGCATAAAAAAAGACATTTGACATCAAATGATGTGTTGAATAGAGGATTGGATATCGTTATGGTGGATATTATTTATCTTGGCGTTATCATAAAAATTTTATGAATATGTGTTCTCTAAAAATGTTGTAATGATGTCTATAATTATAAATCCCTGTAGGTCACCGGCCATCTGGACTACTGGAACAAGATTGACCTGATCCTCTCGCTGGTTGGGGTGCGCACATCCATAAACGACTACGTATGTACGGCCCACGCCGCCACCGAGGACACGGGTTCCCAAGACCAGTGGCTGGTGGTGGAGAACACTTCGGCCTCGCGCAATCTCCCCTCATCGGGCTTTGTGTCAGAGGCCACCACTCCCAGCAGTTCACAGGCCACCGACCCATTCCCAGGGTCAAGGTCATCAGCGCCAGGGTCAAGGTCATCAGCGCCAGGGTCAAGGTCTCCCCCAGGGTCAAGGTCACCTAGGTCAATGTCACCCAGGTCAAGGTCACCGATGGGTCATTATCGTCCTCACCAAGGTCACGGTTCAGTGAGCACAGATTCCGGGTTAGACCGCGAGTCCGAGTTAGACGGGGTGTGTTCGGCAACAGATGGATTGACGTTGAAGGGGACAGGGGACATACCTCAAGGTCAACCCTATGGGGTTGGGAGGGGCCAAGGCCAAGGTCAACAGGAGCAGTTTGTAGAAAAGTCTCAACGATAAGGTTCAGTATAAGGGACACATGTACCAAAATGCTCAACTCAGTCTAAGTCGAGAGACCAAATGATAATTACAGGTTTTGCATCATGGCATTAGTCTTTGAATGAGTATAGAGATTGTTGAACACGTTTCTTATATATGTGGTTGTATTTACTCTTGCCTGACAGTCATCAGACGAGAGTTGTTGATACATTCCGTATGTATTGTATCATTGTTATGGTAGTGGTATGATAGGCTAGTTCGTTTCATTGGCTGATAGACTGCCACAGCTAACTAGCATGCATTTCATGGCTGTATTGTAGCAATGAATTCAGGTTCCGATGGTGGCCTGTCGGCAGGTGTCTCGAACTCGCCTAATAATTCTGTTACACATAGTTGATGTACATTTTCGCTGTATGAGATTCATAAGCGCATGTGTTTGAGTGATGTACTACGCATTATCGGCACATATCTCATTCTAGATTTTTTTTTCTTTTCATTTTCATACTCATTCAATCATCTATTACCACATTTGCTCACATTGTCTCTGTGGAATAGGCCAAAAGAAAATTGTTGTGTTCAGGTAACCTTACCTTTCTTACATTTTTGGTCCTATCCCTTTTTGGTAAAAGTTTAAATTTTCAGAAAAATGATGAAAAGTCACTCAAAATGATCATTAGAACAGAAATATGTATGTATTTGATCCGGAAATGCATTTTATATTATAGAACTTGTTGCAAATGGTTTTCAGTGTAGGAGTAAAGAAAAACTGCAAACAAATCAAAATTAAATCAACCTACCCAAGCTAATTTTATTCCAGTGTTACCTGAACAGAATAACATGAGATACGCCTTACGCAAATCTAACCACAGGTAAACTTACACGTGTATGAATATTGACATAACCGCCAATATCAGTAGCTGTTTGAAGGACAGGTAGTTTCTGACTTCCTCAGATGCAGAGATGCCATTTTCCTTCTTAATAGGGATTTCCGTATTTTTTGTTTGAATAATAGAGTTTTCAAAGTCCCTTGTTTTCATAAGAAAATGGTTTTTGTATTTGATTTTGGGTAACAGACAGTATTCTCACACTGTTTTTCTGTTTTTGTATGTCAGAGCTTCAATATAAAGAAAAAAGCTACGAGAGTTGTATTCTGCCTGAAATACGGAAACATAGTGTTTCGTTTTTGTTATGTTTGAAGAGTGGCATCTTTGTAGAAAGTTTTATACATACACACTGCCAGTCATATTTGTAAACTAAACATGGCTCTAAAACCAGTGGCATATTCACTTTTCAAGTGATCACTCTCCTTTTGAACTGTTGTTCTTATCAAACTAGATACATTATTTTCTTACATTATCTATATTGGACGGTCGGCTGCTAATATGAAGCAGAACTCGTCATTCATAACCACAGTTCTAGTTCAGAACAATTAACAACAGAACTAGAACCACCGCCTTAGGTCTATACAAGTTACTTACATCCGCCTTATTGAGGTTTTCCATAATTCTTTGGGGCCCGAAGGACTCTTTGTATCCAACACTTTATAACAAAGCACTATGGTGTATTCTCACATCTTTTATTCTCCGTAGTCGTCCAGTCGATTACGTTGATAGAGTCTACTCTAAGGAGTAAGAAGTCACACCAAACGGCTGATATTAGTGTAAAATTGTGTTGTGTATGGTAGTAGTTGATGGTAACCAGTGAGGGGTGAGAAGCAAAAATAATTTTACTACTGTCGTTCTGGTCGGAGATTGCAGGTTTTCCCATAGGAATTGTATGGAGAGTGTGAAAAATCTTTTTGGACCAAATAATGATTGGAGATTGATCAAATGACATCATCAGAATGGTTGTAATATCCTCAAACCAGTATCCCTTTCTGCACTGGGGGCGGCCATATTGAAAATATGCTGGTTGGAGTTTCATGAGATGACGTCCGTATTGTTTCTCATCCTTGTTCGCCTTTTCTTCAAACATCTATTTGTAATTCCACATCATTTGACCTATTGAACAAGGTGGATAAGACGGAGCTTTGTGTTGGTTTTTAAAAACCCACTCATGCTTGACCTAGTTGAAGAATCCATTTGCATTATCCACCATTAGTTGGGATTTGAGAGAAGAAAGTAAAAGGGTATACAGATTTTTTATTTTTAAAAAAAATCAAAACCTAAAAGCTAAGGCTGTTACTTTCCCACTACATGATCATGACATGTACTTAAATTCAAGTGTTTTGACGCTGCTTCATATATGTTAAAAAATAAGCATAAAATAGGAGTAAAACATTTCACATTATGGATACAACAGAGCATCGAGCTTATAACTAATATAATGGCGTCATTCTAGATGAAAATAACTTCTCCTGGTCTCGCTGCTTACAGTTTCTGTGTACGGTAACCACATTGAAGTGTCTTCCTTTTGTAATATCATATTACGAGATGTAAAGACACGTGTAGATATTTAGGGAAGAGATGTAAAGAATATTTTTGCTATAAAACACCTTCCTTTCGTAAATAACTTCTTCCACTATAGAAATTTACTCCATCCTAACTCAGCACAAGTAGCATGCATATCAGTTTGCCTTGCACGTTTTTATCATCGATTTAACCTTTTTAAGGTTATATTTGTCTCTAAAGTCTGATAGTAGCACTTGATATTAACAACTGGGACATTGAGACCGTATTGGCAGGAGGTTAGATTAGAAATAACCAAAAAAGCTGTTGCCAATAATTGGCAAACATTTATAGTTGGAACAATGTCCGTTTGTTCCCGAATCCACGTTTTCCTGGGACGCTAGTTTAAACCTATTCGTTGGTGACCGCTTCAACATCCAAATGAATTTGTGAAAAAATAAATCATGGGACCAAAGATATACATAAGAATCTCTATGACAGGACAGAGAAAAAATAAATATTTGAAAGAGAAACTTCAGTGTTCATCCAGTATTGCCCAGATTTTACACCGCACTTTACAACGTTAACTACACAATGTATGCAAAACCGTTCTTGGTAGAACGATGCAGGGTTTAAATATAGATTTATAGAGATAAGTAATAGTATTTAGCGCATTGTAAAGCAGGGTAGCTATTATTCGTGTGATATTAGCTCTGTGTGATCCAATAGAAACGTGAGGTAGTTAGTCCCGAGGATAAGGTCTGGTTATCCCTTCCTTGAGGAATATGAATTGTACTTTATGAATCAGGGATGCAAGTTTTCAGATTTCTCCTACTTCAATACTTTTAGTTATATCATTAAAAGAAAACTCCTTGGATCTAATTGTCAACATTTTGCTATTTATGCACGTTTCCTTTAAAAATTCTGTTGCTGTTTTTCTTTTTTATTGACCTTGACTTATGTAAATTTTAAAGATGAGGGAGTGTCTCCCGTAAACTCTTTAATGTAAATCCCTTAATAGAATATCCCTATTAAATTAACACTTACACCACCTCAGTAGGGCTTTCACTACACAGGTACAAAATGGAAAATGACAAAAGAAAATCACTTCTGATTCAGTCACATATTTCAAATGATGTTTTCAAACTTGAATGCTTTAGATCAGAACAAATGTGCCTCAGGTTTTATAAAGGAAACAGAACTTGTAATTGGCATTCATTGTGGAGAGAGACAATCGACTTAACCAACAAGTCTGATACGCCTCGTGTTTGTTTTTTTATTCCTTTAGCCCATATTCCACATGCAGATTTTTCTACAGCTGTTTAAAATCTGCAGTCGGAATAAAGGTTGAATATAGACATGTTATATCTCACTAGAAAGGTTTTATAATTACAAGTACAAAATCGTCAGCATTGTAAGTGATGTCCTAGATGCGTCTACATGTATGCAAATTGGACCAATTGATAAGTGTTATATTGTATGTCGTGCATGCTTTCTGCAGAAGATACAGGTCCACGGTTAAGAATGTAACTATTGAATCCATTTTCAAACCCATCACATATAAGCAGATACAACCTAAAAGGATACTCTGTACCATAGACATACATATGTCATTAATAAGTTTTCCATAAGGGTAACCACAAAATAACATTGTCATATTCCGGGATGTAAATTTTCCAATTTTTGTCGCTATTCCATTTTTTCTCCCCAGCTCCTCCAAAGATTTTCAAAATTCGGTGATTAGAACAAGTTTCACATCATTTAATGATACATCCAGATTTGCTTTATGCTATTTACAATTTTTTCACTGTCCCCGACATCCCTGGATATTACCCAACGTGCATCTTAAACTTCAATGTTCTGCAGGTAAAACAGGAAATCAGCTATCCAGAATGGGAAGAATTGATTACTTTATCTGTATTTCTTATTGTTGCCAGTGGAGATTACTCCTTTTAGATTGAATGGGAAAAGCAACTTCCAATATTGCACCCAATATTTAGAAGGTAAAACAGTATTTATTGTTAGATTAAATATTTGGATTGGGTGTCAGAACAGAAAACGGTTTTAGACAGGCAGAAGTGGCATAGGTTACTCCACATATAGCCTTATAGATGTGCATACCGAATCAGATGGCAAAAATACAGTCTGTTGAATGTGGTGGTGTGTGGCTAGGCTTGTAATGTATATATGTGGGTTATTTAAATGTTGAACTCTAGCAAAATATTATTAGTCATAGGAAATCAGGTACTCGAGCGTCTTGATTAGATGATGAAACTGAATTTTCTAATTTGTCTCATCAGTTTTAAAGCCACTCTCGTCCCGCTGTTGTTAGGCTTGCCTACTCCGATGTTAGGCTAGAGATGCCAAAACCACTGACGTGTTTTGTGACGTTGGAATGTAATCCATCAACGTCATTGGTTATCAGGGTTCCCACGCAGGTCTTAAAAGGTCTTAAAAGGTCTTAAATGGATTTTCTCAAATTTAAGGCCTTAAAAGGGTATTAAATTTGACAGTTTTGAAGCTAGAGGTCTTAAAAAGGTCTTAAATTGAATTTTTTGAGAAGTTAAAATGAAGTAACCATGAACATTTCAAATCCCACTTTCAAATGAGTACACCTTCTTGAAATGTAAATCTTATGATATATTCTTAAATTGTTCTTTGCAAGCAGTTAATAGGTCTTAATTTTTCTGAATCTTGGTCTTAAATAGGTCTTTAAAAGGTCTTAAATTGATTTTCAAAAATGCGTGGGAACCCTGGTTATGTCACAAATTTGATGCAGCATTAAGGGAGTAACAATGAGCAAATGACAACATCCTCATGGACGAGAATGAGGCTTTAGGTGAAGACTCATATGAAAAAGGTCCAGTTAGGGGCATTACCTAAGATGGTTTATGAGTTATCCTTAAGAAAAAACAACAGTTCATACTCTGAATGATTATTTATCTTAATTTTCGGAAGAATTGTCTCGGTGATTAAAGGGCAAGCCATACAAAATCCATTGATTTGTGAGTGAAAAATGTGATACATACAAAGATAAAATGACATCTTAAAAAATGTATATTATAATCTACCAGCAGGCATGTAAGTTTATTGATTTTTATCTGGTTTCAGATTTTTTCATACCATCGCTTCAAATAATAAATTTCAAAAATCATTTCTTCAGCATTTTAAGGTTATTTTATTACTTCTTTCTGAGGTTTCAGATGTTTCCATTAACCCAACTTTCATCCCTTATAATTCATCAACAAATTAAGTAAACAAAAATGAGACATAAATCTTATGATTGCAGCCTACCTATATCCTCCTGTCAATGTGATCCAAAACTATGATACAATTTAGGTCTTACAAAATTGGCATTTTTTCAGGAATTCAGTGTCACCTACTCATACATGTCTGGAATAAAAAGATTTTAAAATGTTTGTGCGTGATTGGTATATTTTAATATAAGAAGACCCGCGGTGGACGTCTGAGAGTGCCAGGACGAACCGCCAATGTGCCAGACGGCCTAAGGGTCTTCTTTATTCCATTACCCAACCAAAAGCCAAATAACCACACAATTATATAAAAAAAAAAAAAAAAAACTCATTCTCCTCGCGTAGCGCAACGGCCATGCGTAGTGTGACGAGCTTCACAGAGTGGTACCCATATTCATACATGGTCAAGATAAATAACGTCTAAAATTGTTTCAATCATCTGATAATTTTCTATAATTTCCCAAGTCATCTAAGGTTGAATTTCAGAATATTTTCACCCAATATTAAAGATTTGGCATCGAATTCAACATTTTTGGATTGTCCCTGAACTTTTTTTTTCCTAAACGAGTAGCGGTACTTACAGGATGGCCGTATGTCAAATCCTTATACCTACTGCTCATCGTAGGGGAGGGGTTTTATCATTTAAGTTGTGAATGCCAATTTATGTTACAGTGAACATAAGCATAAACATAACCTTGAGCTCCGGATTTTGAGGCAGCAAAGTGTATACATACTATAAAATAGTACTGAGGTGAAAACCTAGGTATACACGCACGGTGTCAGAATTTAGAAATCTATCTTCCAACCCTGGATAGAATGTGTAATAAAATTACCCCAAAGTTACCCGTTTTTTTGACTTCAGATAAAAACTAAGGCGTAATTGAAAATAACAGAGATCCTTCCCTGCATTTACGAGTTTGAACATGTGTTAAAGCTATCAGCTATGTTGTACTGTAATAGCAAGTAATCTTTGTTTAAAAAAGAAAATGAAGTGCAAAAAAATAAGATTTCAATTTTGCAGGTACATCTTTTTTATACAAACAATAATATTAAAGTTTGCTGACATCTAATTAGCCATTACAGGTTGTCCCGTACCAGAGGTATCTCCAGCACTGGATCATTACTTTTGTAATTTTGAGCAGACTGTTTCAGACAGAGTTAACCACTGAGACAGTTTTAGAGGTGAAAAGCCAAAGAGCCACTCCAATCAAGGTCCTAAATATAGAATAGCATGAGAGCAGGTTCCCTGCTCACCCAAACAACCATCATTATTGACATACCAATAACGTTTGAAATGTCGCATATCTGTATAATTAACCATAACAAATTGACTGTCTACATAATTGTCAGAATAACAAGAGTGACATTTAATATGCTTATACTAAGGCTCACATAACCTTAAATCTAACTTTAATGCAATGCTATATATAATTAACTTCAGTCCCATATTATATATATAATTATATAGAATGGGGGTTGGTGAACCAACATACTAATTAAGTATACAAAGCATCATAATAGCCAGTTATAAGTAAATACAGTTATAACCACTAGCTATATAATGACATTATAAGATATAATTGTATTATAATATAGAGTATTTCTTATTTTGTAGAATATATTTCATAATGCTTATCCCCCTCAGAATACATAATGCTGTAAGGCACGAAAGTTATACTCAGTGGTCATAACAATCCTGCAGCTGCTTTGTCCCACTTCCCAAGCCATATATGAAAAACAGTATCTGATAACTCCGCCTTCTGTAACTATACACAATTCTAGTGAAACGATACAATCAATACATAATAGTAGTTAGAATACCTCATTAACTCACCCAATTCAAAATGCCCCATAATATACCCCAATGTTACATGGTGATACTGTTGTATTTTGTTACAAATGGACCTTTTTTGCATAAACTGATTTGGGCCTCTGTAAATCAATTTTGTTCACATTGGTCCCTACACAACTGAATAGTGGAAGTAGAACTGCAGAACTTTCACAAAAAGAAGATTTACACTGTGGGGCTAAAACGTGAAGATTCTTATTTTTTTTGCACATAGGCACAGATATAAAAACCTGCTACTGCTAGAGCTTACATAAATATGGGGGTTGTTCAAGCCTCAAACTAGGACAGACATGTTCTGTCCTACTGACACCAAATGACAAAAGGCAGATTTAAGTGACAAGGGGGTGTAAATGGGTGGGGTAAACAACTTGTCTGAATTGAGAGATCATGTCACACTGTCAAATTTAAGAAAAAAATACATTACTGTTGCCCTTCAAAATTTAAGGAACGGTCAGCCTGTCAAATTCAAGAAATCATAATCTGCCATATCAAATTTAAGAAAGTATAGCAATGGCCTTTCAAATTCAAGGAATAATAATGTCCCCCTATCGACTTTAAAGGACACACGAAAACGCAGTTTTAGATGTAGTTAAAAGATACAAATGTATTACCATCGTTGTATACTTAAGGAAATGTATCGTATCAAAATCTATGGTATGAAAATAGGCTCACTTCGGATGTGGCTGTGGGCTGGGATGGTTGCACCTCGCTGCGCGAAGTGGATATAAACAATGAACTATGACCAGGGGATCAGGGGAGGCCTTAGGCCTACCTGGTGCGTTGTTATGAGTTGTGTTTGAAAATTCGTAACCCAGAAACTAATGTTTGGAAAATCAGGTAAAAATAACGTGGGTAAAGATCTCATATATAATTATGGATTCTGAGATGTACACGGTGTTCTGAATTTTACTTTTTGAGGTAAATGCAATTCAATTTTGTCCACTAGTGAAAGTGGAGGAGCAGTGCCTCACGTGACATCACAAGCTCTATCCAGGCTTGCCTTCAACAAATTTGCACAAGAGGTGTGAGACTGATTTCACACATACACATTAAATCTGTTGTTTAAGAACACAGGGCAATTTCCACCATATGATACACTGTAATAGACAGTAATAGAGTATTACAGGAGGCTATATGAAATATGAAATATTTCTTTTCGGGTGAACTTTAAGAAATCATAATGCCCCCTGTCAAATTAAAGAAATCATAATGTTCCCCTGTCAAATTTAAAGAATAATAGTATGATCTTCTCCAATGTATGCCCTGTTTACTCTGTATACCCCTAACGTTTAAGCTCACTGGGGTGTCCCAGTGAGCCCTCTATAAGTTTGCTATTTTGCCAAGTATGCCCTATGGTTTTCAATTTTCATGACGTAGGTAGTTTTTACATTAAGGGAAAACATCTGAGAGGAACGTATTTCTGTACACTTAAAGATAGTTCTGACACCAGGTAGTCAGAAAATGCTAGCATTTGGAGGGATGTTTTTTCTATATGTTTCTATACACTTTGAACTCTCCAGGGGTTAAGGAACTGTTCATGATTGTTATTGCTATGATTGTGCTTGATCTGCATCACTTTATATTTAGGTTTCTGTTTTCATGTATATCTATACTTTAACTTCAATTTTTTGTATTCAGCAAAGCTATTAACTCCCATGGATATCCTTGTCCCTAATTTAGGGTAATTGCACCTCACATGTCATCATCCTTGACTAAAGGCCATATTCCACATACCAATGGTGGGCTGCCGATTTGCAGCTATGATACTTTCAGCTTTGCCAATATATAATTGGCAGCATTGGTGATAGAATTCACCGGCATGTTGGTAATTATTTCCTGCTGATTATAAATTGGTAACTGATTTTACAGATGAAAATTGGCGGCACACACTTCCAGTGCACTTTCAGAACTGAAAGTGCGTCTAAAGTGTGCGCAGCCGATATGGAACATTACCATGGAAACGTTCAATTTTTGGCAGCTCAGATTTTCGGTATATGGGATAGAGCTCTAAGAGTCATTTTAAAGCAGATCTATGCCAACAGGTCGGATGTGGGGGCTGTGAGTTCACTGCGGCTATTTGAGTCAAGATCCCATTGTGTAGATCAGACATCACTATCAACTATCTTTTCATCAGCATTTATTGCTAATGAATTTGTAACTATTATGAGGGTTTCTTGGAGAAGTAATGGATTTTTAGGTTAAAAGATTCAACTTTTTACATGCTATGGATATCACTTTTTTTCTCACTGCAAACTAGCCTAGATTAACCCTTAAGACCCCACATATTACGATAAGGAATCCCGTATTTCCCCAAGATTTCCATGGATTTCCCTCAGGTGTTCCTTAAATTTCCTGTAATTGAAGACTTTCAAAGGTTACTTCACCCCTATAAATAAGAATTATAGAAATCTGATCTAAAGCATTGATCAGGGAATTCAAACAGCTTTCAAACGATATATTTGCCATTTTTGCATGTTGAAGACTCATAATAGTGTTCTTATTTGGAAAAATATGGAAAAATGATGGAAAAACGGCAACCGGATTGGGGGCTAAAGGGTTAAGATGCATGCTGAGTCATCTTTTATCTATTTGACAACAACTTCACTTACAAAATGTAAAGTATTCTTCCAGCTGTAGAAAAGTTTTGAATGAAAATGGGTTACAGTGAGATTAAATGGGATAGATTTAGGACAATAAACAAATTAACATGGAGCTTATAAATGGTAAGTGAAACTTCTACAGGATAATTTGTCAAAACTAGTTTACCTTTCATGCGCGGATCCAGGGGGGGGGGGGGGGCGACGGGCCTTGCCCCCCCCCCCCTCAAAAAAAAAAGTAGGGGGAGGAGGGGGGGGGGGAGAGGAGGAGAGGGAGGGGGTGGAGAGGGAGGGGGGAAACAGCAAAAGTAAGGGGGGGGGGTTGCCCCTCCCAGGGTTCTTCCTTGGCATGCGGAATGGGCCATTCCCACATCAGGAATTTAATTCCCGCATTGGGTTGACTTTGAATGGGCCATTCCCGCATTGATATTTAAAAAAAAGAACATATGATTAATGTGTCATATATCCACGGATTAGAAGAATATGGCCCCCTAGTAAATATTCCGAGTGGGCTTTTGATACTTGAAATATTTTTCCAGGAATATCCCTGCCTTCCCGACCATCTCCTACCCATCCCGGCCCTCTCCTATCCCTCCCGACCCTCTCCTACCCTATCTGTCCTCTCCTCCCCCCCCCCCCCCTCCCCAACCCCTGTCCTATCCTTCCCGCCCCTCTCCCATCCCTCCCGCCCCTCTTTTACCCCTCCCGGCTTCTCCCATCCCTCCCAGCCCTCTTACCCCTCTCGGCCCTCTCCTGGGATAAAAAATGAATGTTGATAAAAAAAATGTTTATACCATGTCAGTGTCCGAAATTAAGGCTTAAATCTATGCACGAGCAGGGTGCATAGCTTTGAAAAGTCTGCACCCGGGAACCTTTGCAACCTCACTGAAATAAGGCTATTTATTTTAACAAAAATATGTGCATCTGCCGGGTGCACACTTTAAGAAAACATGCACCCTGCTGCAAAAACATGCGCCTCGGGTGCAGGGTGCACCCTTAATTTCGGACACTGCATTTTTTCTAATGACAAAAGCAAGTAGATAAGGAAACCAAAAGTGGGCAAAAGTATTTTCATTATCTTTTAAGTCATTGAAGCTGTGAAGTGATACATTGTTTTTCCTATGTAACGTACATAACCAAACTTGTAACATACATGACTAAATAAACTTACTAAAATCATTTAAAGGAATCTTATATTCTTACAACTGCATCGGGAACCTTAAGCATAATCATGAAAGAAAAAATAATCTTATCTCTTTATTTTGTTTTATCAAAGATCGAAACAATACTAAAACCATGGTTACATATGTTACCAAGCATGTTACGTTCATAACCAAAAATGTTTAGGCCTATGTCCTAAATCTCATGATGTATATTTTGAGGATACAATTAAATATGAGTAATGTATTCTGTCGTTATTTAGCTTGGTTATGTACGTTACATATTAATTTTGAAATTTGAACATTTTCATCTGGTGTTTGCTAGATAATGGTTGTGAAGAAATCATTTTTGCATCATTTGCTCACTAGGCTGTAATCTCTTACATAAAGATATAAGATATATATATGACAACCTTTTTGACAACTATGAGATTCTCCCAAACCGTGGTTCTCTATGTTACATGAAAACATGATTAAAATGTTTAATAGGCTCTATTTCTTTTTATGGGTAAACAATATGATCAATATTGTAAAAGTGTAACCCCTGACATATTTTCATGTCTCAGGTTAACATTATGTCCTATGAACATTGCTAACGTTTTGATAGAGTTTACAATGAAAACATTTACATTCATGACAACATTTACCATGTAGGATTAACAGAAATTTTCTTATTTTTCCTACAAATCTGATACATTTTTGTGAGCCCTTAATTATAGTTTTTAGTATTGTAGCTTATGGGAAGGGCTCACTCAATCAGTCATGTCTTTTGTAGGTATTTGGGCTTTGATCTGATTGCCCGGTTACACAATCTTACATACAAGTAGCTACAGGCCTTTGTCCACCGGCATGCATTTGTAAGCAAGGACAATTAGTGTGCATCAAGTGTAATTAAGTGGGCAGGCCTCTCCCCTGCACCCTCCCCCACCCCCACTCCTTGAACTCAGTTCAAGGAGTGGGGGTGGGGGAGAGTGCAGTTTGAGAAGCCAGAAGTGGGTTACATAACTAGTAGGAGGAGCCCCTTTCCTAAGCCCCTCCCTGAGCTGTGTGTGACAGCAGTAGTGGTGGTGGTGGTCACTACTCATAGCCCATATAGCCTTCTGGTTGTAGGAAGGCCTTCAGTTTATTGAGGGACACCATTGCTATAGATTACATACATTAGATATATTGACATTTCGTTCAATTACCTTTCAAACACAATGAAATGTCCATTGTTATTATGTTAAGGGCGAACATCGATCGTTCCAACGATCGGAACTTTGATAGTCATTTGCTTCTTGTATTTGTAAAAATGAGCAAAACTATATATTTTCTAAAGACTAGGCTAGGTGGGGATGTTAGTGGGATCACCTGTGATCAAAATTTGTAAATGACAGTGAGGTTTGAATAAGATAGATATCATTTTTTCTAATTGAGAAGATTTCCGGAGAATGGCCCTTGGACTACCAATCCTCTCCTACCCCTGCATGCAGGCTGGTGGGCCTTGAATAGGTGTGTCAAATGGGACTTGGGCGATCTATCTGAGGGCTGGGGGGATCTTGACTATGTGTCAGAGAGGAGGGAGCTGGAGGGCCTTGACTAGATGCATGTGTTTGAGGTCCCTCTCCTTTAACCTGAGGCCCCCCTGGCCTCTCTAGTCGATCCTCACCCTCCTAAGGTCTCCAAAGTATCTCAGAATGCCTCAGATTGCATGAATGAGAGGTTATCTTTTCAAAATTTCCCTGGGGGTGGACCCCCATACCCCCCCCCCCTCCAATGGGAGGAGCTATTCCCTGAAAGATTACATATATATTGGGAAAAGAAATATCTTCTAAGGTCACCAAGGTACCTCAGAATGCCTCAGATTGCATGAAAGAGAGGTTATCTTTCCAAAATTTTCCTGGGTGTGGCCCCCCATACCCCCCCAATGGGAGGGGGCACCCCTCCCATACCCTCCACATGGACGGCTTCGCCGTCCAGTTATTACACAATTATATACTACTTACAACTTTTCCAAATCTTGCCCCCCCCCCTTTATCAATCCTGGATCCGCCCCTGCCTTTAGATAATTAACCAACTTTAGGAATCAAATTCAAGACATTCGGACTAAAGTAGAAGTCATAGTTTGCCAAGTTCAAAGCCAAGGTCAATTTAGTTCCAGCAGAGTGGCCGAACTGCAAGTTTGAATTTCACTTTGGTTGATGATTTCTGAGTGACAGGTCACAAAGCTCAAACACATGATTTTTCATTAATCTTGGCATTACTTGTGGTTAAACATGATGGAAAACTAGTGATGATTTTTTTCCTGTATACATTTAGTATTTCTTAAGTTGGTGTGCACATGTGATTGTTGTATATATAGATACAAAATTTGCTATATTATAGCAAATATTTGTAAATCACCTTAGGGAAATAGGATAAATTAATTAGCTTTGCCATGGTAGGATTAGATCTCTATCAAACTTACCATTTGGCCTCGTGTTTTTCACATTTAGACCCCAGTGTTTTTGTCCATGGCCCTTATTTGAGCTGAAACTTGGGTCTCCTTGGATCTTTCACTACGCATGACGACTAGACAACAGAAGTGTCAACTGTAAGTATCTTTGCACTAGTACCAAATAATGGTACAACAGAGATGCAGTCTTAATACATAATACCACCCAGCCTAAATTAAAGTTATCATCTGATTTGTTATGGCTATTCAGTACTCCCCTTGCTTTGTCACACCTATGGGAATTCCATCCAAATTTAACTTGGGATTCCCTGATTAAGGAATAATTGTAGATGAATATATATTTCTACCAATTATGAGGTGTATTGGACCAAATATATATTATTTGGATCAAGGGGCATAAGCATTTACCGCTACATTAATTGTGATTAATGATTAGCTAAAATATAGGAATAACAAGTAACAAGTGATTAAGTTTGGACATAATTATATAAATGTGGGCAATATTCATTAAATCCTTCTATAACAGTAAGCTACAAAATATAAAAATTGATGATGTGAGCAGGTCGGTGGTGTGGCAGCAACTGAATTGAAACCATTGCAACCTGACATTTATAGTGACGTTGCAACAAATATGCGTAACCAACGTTACGGAATGTTGACGTCACGCACAACTGGGTGGAAATAATAATGTTAAGGTCTCATGCCCCAAAATTTCACATCATTAAAAATTCTATAGGGATGGGGATTTCCTTTTATCGGCATATGGGGTTTCCCAATAACTCCCCATGTGATGTCATAAATTTGGGGATATCCCTTAAAAAATTAAATAAGATACAAGGTTTTAAATGCCCCAGAATTACGTGGAAACTGGGAACTTTCTTTCGATTTTGTTTACATTGATAGTGGTAACTGAGAATAACATGCTGAATTTAAATAATTAAAAAAATACATATCCGGCAGTTATGTGAAAGGTTTCCTTCAAAGGGAACCTTGCATATAATTAAAGGATAAATATATTTGAATGACATTCTTTGAGCATGGAATTTGTATGAAGAACTTATAATGCTAGAGATGTTTTAAGGATATTCCAATTGTAGACATAGTTGTGATAATTTATTATTAGTTTTTTTATGCATTTTTAAGGGAAGTCCCCAATTTGCGATGTCAAAAGGACACTAATAGAAATTCCTAGCTTTCAATAAAAGGGAATCTCCATGTCTAATTAGTGTATAGAAAGGAATGTTAGCTGTTGCATACCATATTAATTCATGTTAGGCTATATACAGGCTGTAAGCGCGTGTATCTTTCACTCAGCTAAATATATTCAATTACCTTAAATTCCCAAGTTATTTTTAAAGGGATTTCTTATTATCATGATGTAGCCAGGGGAGCACGGACAAGCCCAGAATTTATAGAACTCTTAAATTGTTTTTCCTTTCATTTATGATTCACTAATAGTTCAGAATTTTCCAAGGGACGTAAATTAAACCCAAGAAAAGCTTTTGAAAAGGAACCCCTCATGCTGTGTTTGATAAAGGATTTAGAAAAATATGATTCTTGCTTAATGGTCATTTACTCAGTTTTGAAATTGGTCTAAATTTTATATTCTAAAATACATAGAGAAAAATGTATCAGGTGTACCTATGCTCCATCCCCTTAATCCCCATTTGCTGAAAAATAAAAGCCTGAGCATGTTTTTTTACCAGTTTCACTTTGATTTTCCTACTGATTATTTTCTTTGTTGTAGAGACAGGAAAATCACGCTATGGCTTTTTCAACTGCAAAAGCTTTGGAGTGGCATCCAGACAGTGAAATTAAACTTATCAACACTCCCATCTTAAATACACCTAGTGGCCCAAACCAAGTCATTATCAAGGTGGCCTATGCAGGAGTATGTGGGACGGATCTACACATTATGACAGGTGTTATCCCTGCTGCTAAAGGCATCACCCTTGGCCATGAGATCAGTGGTGTGGTCAAGGCCATTGGTAAAGCTGTCACATCTTGCACTGTTGGGGATCGTGTTGCTGTCAAGCCTGCTTCCCACTGTGAAAAGTGTTGGTTCTGTCTGCGTGGTAAAGTAAACCTCTGCCGTGATAAGCGTTCCATTGGCGGTTGGAGGAATGGCGGATGGGCTGAGTTCTGTGAAGTGCCTAATGATCAGGTAGGCTCCAAGTAATGATTATTGATAAACTTTTGATGTGCATTATGGAAGTAAATAATATATAGGCTTCCTGAGACTATCATTCAATAACTGCAAGTCTGTATGATAAACCCCATCAAATTCTATATGATGGTGTACTTTTAATGTAACCCAGCATCCAATGTTTAAAAGAAACAAGGCACAGTTTACATAGCAAGTATATATCGTATTTCATTTTAGGTTTTCAAGCTTCCAGAAGGAGTAAGCTTGAAGCAGGGGGTCCTAGTTGAACCCTATTCCTGCATTACAAATGGCTTTGACCGCTGCAGCAATATCACCGATGACTGTTAGATCCTGGTGATGGGGGGCGGCATCATAGGCCTTCTCTGGTCCTGTATGCTACACCATAAGGGCTACCGCGATGCTACTGTTACTGAAGTCTCTGAGGAGCGGTGTAAAATTGTCTCTGGCCTTGGCCTAGGGTACAAAGTGCATCACCCAGATGAAGTGAAAGAAAAGATGGATTCTCTGAATCCTGGTACAGATGGTTTCGATCTTATTATTGATGCAACTGGAAACCTCAAAGCTGCTGAGCTAGCGCTTACTTGGTTGTGTTGTGGGGCTACTTACAATGTTTTTGGGGTTTGTGACAAGGATGCCAAGATGGAGATTAGTCCAGCAGATTTCTTTTACAAAGAAATCACTGTAACAGGTACTTACATCAACATATTCACCTTCCCCAAAACTCTGGCTCTAGTTCAAAACCTCTCAGACAGGTATCTAAACTACAAAAAGCTGGGAATCAAAACTTACAGATTGGAAGACTCAAGCCTAGCATTTGATGAGCTGAGAAGTCTTAAAATTGCAAAGGCTGTTTTTGAGATTGGAGGAGAGATGTGAAGCGTGTGAAACCCATTAATCTAGTCTAGTATTAAAGAAACAATAGTGGAGTTTGGTTTTCAATAATTCATAGGCAATCAAACATGAACATATCATCAAAATTGTGAACCATATTAGAACTACTTCTACAGCTGTGGCTGCACAAATACTTTCTGAACAAAATGAGAAATCTCTTTTGTAAATATTTGATCAGGGGGACAGGGGTTGTTAATGATAGGATGGTGCATTCTATTGCTGAATTTTGATTGACTAATAAGCAAATGAACATATATCTATCATTAGTTCACTGAGGGTCATAATCATTTGATATTGTTGGACAAGCAACAGTAGAACTACTATTTGTAAAGATTCAACATAGGAAATCTAGCATTTGAGTTTTTGGCTACATTTTACATCAAAACTTCGAGAGTGGTACCCCTGCCCCATTGACATTCATCACTTACGAAGGGGTATGTGCTTGTTAACTAATCCTATTATGTTGTTTTCTGTATCAAAAGGATTTATTAACTTTGTCTTTTTTTTTTTTTTTACTTCTGAACCAATCTTACAGTTATATGTTCTTCCCCAGTCTCTGGTGGTAAATGTGATGGTAATGCAATGGGTATATGTATTGAAGAATACATATATTATGTAGTAAACAGTTTTGACCAGTATTTCACATCACTCTAGACAAGTATATCAGCCCAATATTAATGGCCTAGTAGCACATTTTAAGGTCATCTTATCCTCAAACAATTGGACTGATTGTGGTCACATATCCCGTAATTCATCACCTCTATAATAACAGCTTTTTTGGATCAAAGTCAATGATGTTTTTTATTAACTTTACTTTAAGAGAGCTCCAAGTTTTGATATTTCAGGAGTCTGTTTCTCATTCCAAGTAATGCTCAGATTTTTTAATTGGTACATAATTAAAAGTAATTGCATACACCTTCTTACATATAATCTCTGTATCCAATATTGAGTTAACAAATTGTGGACTTCGGTATAAAGGATTCGACTGTTATAATGTATCACTTTAAGCGCCTGATCCTGCAGTTTGTCTAATATATATATTTCATTTTTATTGGCATCATTGATAATAAAGCTTGCATATTAAAACAATGGTTGTATTGTTTGTTTGTATAATTGTACTGATAATTCAGTATTTAACATTTAATGAAAATTAATTGTTATCCATACATTTGAGACAAATTTATCAAACTGTACGCAGCTATTGTGATGACTTGTCCATTCATCTTTAATTTGTGGTACGAAATATAAAGCTAGAAATCAGGTATAA
Organism: Lepidonotus clava; assembly: GCA_936440205.1. Taxonomy (NCBI): domain Eukaryota; kingdom Metazoa; phylum Annelida; class Polychaeta; order Phyllodocida; family Polynoidae; genus Lepidonotus; species Lepidonotus clava. The sequence goes on along the minus strand of OW387144.1, from coordinate 32,845,417 downwards.
TCAATCAGAAATGTGAAATGATCTAATAATGTGGTAATTGCCAGCTAATAATGAAATGATGTAATAGAAAGAAATGGGTATGAAAATGGACCGAAATCTGTAATTGGGTAAGAAAAGCCTGAAAAAAGGTAGTGACCAGAAATGATGTCATGAAAGTCATGTGATCAGAGTGACCAATCAGAGTTCACCTGTAACTATAAAAAGGGGCACTATTGCCCGAAATATAGACAGTTCCTTCCTGGTACTCCTTGTGTTCACATGCCTTTTCTTTGAGATGACCTGCCTTCCAGTTAAATCGAGCTTGAGATCTCTATGAGCAGAAGTAAAAGGGAGCCAACACCTATAGAATTGACAAAATTTTCAAAACTCAGATTAGTATAGAAAAATATTAGATGAGTCCAGTTAAGGTCAGTGGTAAAGTATTAGCTGTGAAAACTAGTTCAGACTGAAGTAGAACGCCACAAAAGATGGTAATATCTACATTTGTTTGTAAATAAACCATATTTGGATTTCCATGATTATTTGAGTTTGGAAAATTTCATTGAATATATTGGTTTTGGCTCCCTTTAATAGCAAAGTAAAGCCTAATTAGGATCCTGAATTACTGAGAAGTATACCCTTTAGCCCGAAAGCCTGAAGATGGACCAAAAGTCTGAAATAGCCGGAGACCCTGCAGTAATCCAAAAGACTGGCATGGTACAGAAGCCTGGAAAACCAGGCAGCCAGCCTGGAATGAATGAAGGTGTGACCCACTCGGTACTGTGCTACCACTGTTTAATCGCGAGGGACAACCCAACTTCCTGGACAGGTTGATTGGCCGGCAGTCAACACGAACGCCTGAGACGGGCCCGAGCCCGAGCGGTCCGCCCCGACAGGCAGCCCCTTCTCTGCTGTCTGGACATCGTGTCCCAACCCCTGACCATCTCAGCCATGCCCCTCCTCATGCCTCCAACCACATAGTACGAATCCACCCCCCCCCCCCACCCCCCTCCCCCATCAAAAAGCTTCACCGGACAGCTCGTCTGTTCACCCTCGTGCATGAGGCATAACTCTTGACCTTGCAAACCTGCCTCTTGCCAGAATTCTCCATTGGCCTGAGCCCGAGAAACCCAAAACTCCCCTCATCAAGGAGCCCGCAAACCCCAACTTCCCAAGAAATACTACACTGGTGGCAGCGGTGGTGCTGATAAAGCACACTCAGACTTATGTACAGAACGGGACACCAGTGGAGCTCAGCACCCATGGCGATGGCTGCCCTTTTTGACCAGTGGACTCCAATATCACTTTCAAGGAGGGGGAGAGGAGAAGGTTGTCACAAAACCACATACCAAGGCGGAAGATACAACCAACATGGATCGCCGGTTCAACTTTATCTAACCTCTACCCCGACAGAGGAGCAGAACTGTAGACTCTCTACGGCACCCTACGAGAGTCTACGACCAGGGCCCAATCAAACTTTGGGGTTGGATGCGAACCAACCTGGTTCGCATTGTGATGCTTTTATACACATAATGAACAACTAACAAATAGTCAAATATTGTGACTTACAGTTAAATTCTTCTTATAGTTCATAAATGGACTCCAGATCATGTAGTATTTCAATGCCCTGCCCCAAAAAGTAAAGTTATCACGTCCGTCACGTCCCGACGGCCGCCATCTTGGATTCTCACGTCTCGCGACATGGAGCTGGTCCCTGCGTGACGCATTAGTTTGCAGGGCACCAGCGACGTTCTTAGTTTCATAGTTACCCACGAGATGTCAGCAGTAGGGGGCTATTCCCGCCATGGTTTTGAGCAGTGACAGGTAATTAGAGTAATCTTGCCAGTTTTCTCGCACTGAGGGCCTAAAAACGGGAAATTTGATATATCTATGATTTATTTACTACTGATACTAGTTTTCTGTCTTAACCCTTTCCTGACCACGAGAAATAGACAATTTGCTATAGACGTAAGCAGATAAGTATTTAGTATTTTAATTTTGTAAAGTTAAGACCAAATATTACCATACACCAAGTACCATACACCGTATTTATGACAATGAATCAGAGAATTGAGAGACTTAATATTTTTTCAAAAATACTTGTTGCTATGGCAACCAGTTACCTGGTAGGTCACATCAAATATAATGAAAAATGGGCAATTTTTATCACAGCAATCATAAAAACGACTTAAACTGCAAGAAATATTGATTTTTTGAGAAAAACATAGATTGAAAATTGTTGCCTATGTCATTCTGCACACTTTGATACCAGTAAATTGAAAATTGAATGACCATTGATCATATATATGATCATTTTCCTATGGGGCCTTCACTAAAGTAAAGGGTTAAAACTTATCTCTGTATCTAGTACTTTTTGTTGTTGAAAAATCATTTTATTTTAGAATTATTGTGGCCTGTAGAAATAAAACCTTATATTTGGAGTCTAACAATGAAATAGAATACATCAATCTCTTCTTTATGCTACGAGATAAATGGTTATTCCTGTGTAGTTAATCTGTGGCCCTAGTTACTTTGTTTTGATGGAGCTGTTATTTAGCAACAGATTTTCCTAAAATTCTCAATCTAAAAACCATGACATAAACATTAACTACATATGGAATAAACGTTAATTGTTAATTTCTATAAAGTATAATGTATCAGACACATGTAATTAATTGTGATATCACAATCTATATCGTATGGGTCTAGACCTCTAGATTTGACATGGCGACATGGCCCTTTTTTAGCTCAACAACTTGCGACGGGCTATTCTTAAATTCGACACGGCGACAGAGCCTTTTCTTATGATCGATGATTGAAAAATATGAAAACTTTGGAAAATACATGGAATCAAGGTAGTGTATCAATACCAGCGTAATACTAATATATCTCATGATTTTACCATTGATGGTCAGGAAAGGGTTAAATGATAATAAAAGGATTACCAAACGTATTTTGATAAAATAAAAAAATGACACCCATTTTATGAATTAGGTGGTATCAAGTAATATTGCTGATGTCAAAATGTCAGTTTTCGCGCACTGTTGCCTATTTTAACGTATTTTATTATCAGTTTTTTGCGCATTTAGCCATATTTTAGGTGTATGGTTGACTAAAATATGTAAAAGATGGAAAATATCACACATGGATCATTAGAAACAGATTATCTATCGATATCTGTTATGTAAAATACTCATTGAAGTCTTGTTATCTAATTATGTACATATCAGGCAAAATCTAAAAACTATATTTATGACATAAAGTAGGAAATGCGCATATATGTGCATTTTCATAAATGACAATAGCATTTTATTTTCTCATGCTTATGAAAGACCAGACAATTGAGTGTCGACTTTTGAGTTTATACAATCTTTGGAAAATGTTTTGCAAATATATGGAAGCTTGCTTAGAAAGATTTCACCAAATTTCATATGAAAAAATTATTGAAAATTATTAAAAATTCGGAAAAATACGTGGAAAAATACGCAAAAACTAGCAACAGGCTGAATTTTTGTCATTAGTTTTCAAGCAGGGTCCTATTTTAAAAGTTAGGCATGGCATTTTAAGTATTTAGCGTCTAAACGATGGTGTATCACATTAAACTAAGCTGCAAACAATTTGGGCAATGCAGGTTCTTTCTTTAATCTAAAAATTGATCTGATATTGATAAATTCAGAAAATATTGATCTATATGGTCCATGCCATTTTTCCAAAACGAAGGGACATTAAAGCACATTATTGCCTTTAAAACAAACAATAATCCATAGACATCAATATAGAAACTCACAATATTCCCTACCATGCTCCCTTAGTTTAGGGAATACCCAAGAGTATCAGTAGGATTAATACAAAAAATGTGTTCATTAAAATGCGTAAAATGCCCGAAAACTAAAACTCCTAATTTAAGCCGCACCCTAATTTAAGCTGCACCCCTACTTTTTGGTTTGTCTATGGGTATTTTCCTTAAAAAATGTTTATGAATACCATTGGATGCAAGCTTGTGTAAACCCCTAATTTAAGCCGCACTCTAAAAGTGGAGGCCTAACTGACTCTAATTTCTGAAACTAACCCTTATTTAAGCCGCTGCTTAAATTAGGCATTTTATTGCTAATGCATGAAAACTGGCGACTCTGCTCTAAATGAGTTACCTATGTATTCTATGATGCAAATATGAAAGCAAAAATAATACCAAAGAAGTGTGTTTCATGCAACTCTGACTTCAAGAAAAGCAACAACCACAGTAATGCAGTAGACATTGATAGGACGATAAGAAGGACATCTTACACAGCTCAAGAAATACTCCGTGGTAAGTACATTGATACTAATACTATTACTGATAAAGAAGATTTGTCTAGCTTTTAGTCCATTGCTATTTGAGGGAAAAATCCCTTACCAGAACATGAGAAACATACAATTCACTATATTTTCAGGACGTTGAAAGTTTGATTCTATTTTTGCAAGTGATGAAAAATCAATGACATAATTTTATCAAAAAAATGTATATCAATTTTATGGCAACAATTAAGAGATTTTAGATATATTATTCAATTTTTCAAAAAAATGGTTGCCATTGCAACTGATAGCCTAGTATGTCACGTGCCATGTTTAATGAAATTATTGTACGTAGGTCAATTTTTGTTAAGCTCAACTTCCACACTCGACCTACACCTCCCACACTCGACCTACAGCTCCCACACTTGACCTACACCTCCCACACTCAACCTTCAACTTCCACACTCAACCTACAGCTCACACACTCGACCTACAACTCACACACTCGACCTACAACTTTCACACGCAACCTACACCTCCCACATTTTTAGTTTGAAAGGATTAAAACTATTATTGAACATTTCTGATTAGCATTATACTTGATTTCAATTATTCCAAAGCAAATCTTTTATTAATTCTCCCTACCACAGATAGCTAAATAACAGTATTTAACGCACCTGCAGGTTAATTTGGACTAATTCTTTCAACAAAATTGCTGGAAAACCTATAGAAAATATACAAATAACTGTTATATTTCCATCTACAATGAATGAATTTTCAAACAACTTGGAAAATATTAAATATATAGTATACACATTAAAAAATAATGATCACTAGTTTGTCTACATATTTAACAAGAAATAATGATATTAGTAATGAAAACTCCTATGCTAAAGCCTCATGGTTTGTAGACATATTACCCAGAATGCAACCTGATCAAGGCTAACCTGCAGGTAAAACTAAAAAATCCTGCTATCCGTGGTTGGGAGAATTGTAGGGGGGGGGGGGAATGTAGGAAACATTCACAAAAAGTTTCCCATTTTTTTGACATTAAATAAAAAACTAGGAAATATAATTTAATTAAAATCCACAAACTCATTCTATGCTTATATTTATCACATTTGATGCCACCGCTTAAGTGAGTGAGCTGTGATCTAGCCATCCAACTTTCAGAGTATGAGAGTGCATTGTTCTACATTTGTACAATCACGAAAATTCTTTAAGTCTTTGCAATTTTGCGTTTTCATTTCAAACACCTTCTAAGCCCATCTAAAATGCATGCCATACGTATTTCTTCAAATACAGGCCTAATTATTGCAGTATTAATTGAAACAATACTGGGTTTTCCTATTAAGAAAAGGCAGATACATATAAGCTTTATTTTACCCTTATCTTAACAGTCTGCAACATTAGCCACTGGCCCGATGTCCGAGGCCAGTAAAATTATAGCCAGGCCATTAATATATTTCTAAGGCTCATAGGTTGCCAGTCCAGTGAAAAATAATGGCAATATCGCAGCCTGTCTTAATCAAAAACTGTAAATAATTAATAATTTCAAGATGCAGGTATAATAGGAGAGGAGGGGGAACTCAAACAGGGCCATATCTTCGTAGCTAACTTGGCTGATCAGGGAAAATTTGATCAGGGTCCCATGATCAGTGATTTTGTTTTGTATCAAAATTTATTGTGTTATTGCAAAATAGTGTCAAAGAGGAATTATTATTTGTGAAATTTATTGATGACAGACAGAATTTCTGATATTAGTATTGTTTTTATGTCACCACCTCACCATTATTGTTCCACAATTATGTGTTTTATTAGGGTTGATTTGCGAATTTCATGTGTAGTTGTTTATGTTTTGTTGACATATGACATCATTGCCAGGCGGTACATATTTCATGACGTCATAACAGGGCAATACAAAGCTTGTATTGCCCGGGCTGGCTGCCAGGTGTTCCTCAGTGATAAAAGATAGGAGACTACATATCGGGGGTGAAATAAGAGCCTTAATCCTATGCATCAAAACAAACACCCTAACACACACCCCTGCCTCACCCTCCCATTGCGTAATATAGGCCTGCCAACATTTCAGTATCTCCTATCAGGACAGGGGTCTAAAATCGGGACTTTTGGCTAAAAATTGGGACATATACATGTATAGGTGATTGATAACATCAAACACAATTAAAGGAAACCTTGCACATAATCAAAGAAAATCTGGGTATACTAAATGCAAAATCTAATGAATCTAAAACAAAAGTGTCGGCCAATTAAATATTTTTTTAACAGGTTTATTAGTAATAATCTTCAAGGTTTCCCAAGGTTTCCCTTGGTTTTCAGAGAAAACAAGCATAATGCGGGATATAGCTCCTTTTTACCATTCACTCCAAAGCGTGAAAAATAATTAAAGTAAGTTTTATTAGTGGAGTGAATGGTAAAAATCAATAAAACTTACTTTAATTATTTTTCATGTTTTGGAGTCCCCTGTCCTCTCAGAGAACCTTGTAACACCCCTTTACCCCACCTGTCCTCCCTGAGAGCCCTGTAACACCCCTGCACACCCCCTGTCCTCCCTGACAAGCCTGTAACACCCCTGTAAGCCCTATGGCCTCCCTGAGAGCCCTGTAGCACCTCTGTACGTCCCCTGTCCTCTCAGAGAACCCTGTAACACCCCTGCACGCCCCCTGCCCTCCCTGACAAGCCTGCAACACCCCTGTAAGCCCTATGGCCTCCCTCAGAGCCATGTAACACCCCTGTATGCCCCCTATCCTCCAAGAGAGCCCTGTAACACCCCTGTACGCCCCCTATCCCCCCAGAGAGCCCTGTAACACCCCTGTACGCCCCCTATCCTCCCAGAGAGCCCTGTAACCCCCCTGTACGCCCTCTGGCCTCCCTGAGAGCCCTGTAACACCCCTGTATGCCCCCTATCGTCCCAGAGAGCCTTGTAACACCCCTGTATGCCTGATGCATAGCAACTTGACCTAATTATCTAAATAATATGTTGTGAATGGATGTAATTAATATATCCCTGGAAAGTGTTTTCTATCTCAGGAGAGCTGTGTCCTCTCGAAGAGCCCCGCACTATCCCTGCATACTCCCAGTCCTCTCTTTGGGTCCTGTACTGTAGTATCCCTGTATCATGCCTACATGCAACAATCATGATGTTGGTCATACAATTACTACAATCGCAACCCTTTAAAATATGACAATGCCATTTTAAGTCTACATCAAGAAGAACATTTCTAAAATAATTCATCATTATTTTCATATTTTTGTCCAACAATATGTCTGACATCTTAGGTCAATGTGTTGCATTACATTCAGGTTCCATAACCTCCCAATTATTTTTACCTGCAGGAGATCTCCCAATGTTTGACTGATATGGGTTGGAGCCTCTGGACATTTAGCCACACCTTTTGACAGTATGAAGACGAAAATCAGTACAGGAACGTGCATCTCTTGTGACAGTGGCTTCACCACAAAAAACCGCCATAGAAATGCTGTTGACATAGATAAGACTATCAGAAGATCATCATATACAGCAAGGCAAATATTTTCAGGTGGGTTAACATTTATCTAGATTTCTTAAAATTTGAATGCTGTAGATTATTATTGCCAGTAATAACAAAGTACTAGTTTTCGCACATTTCACACATTTTTTATGAATGCAATGTTTTTGTGAAGTTTGGGTAAAAAAGGATTACATATCATGCATTAGATTCAATTTGATCAAACGTTTCTTTGTCACAGGCCTGCCAACATTTCCTCAGGACCTCACAGACATCCCCTAAAAGATACTCTTTTTTTGGGGACCTGAACCCTTAAATTAGACATGGTGACAGCATCATTTTTAAAATCGACATGTGACGTGCCTTAGTGACATGAAAAAACAAAAGATAAAAAAGCAAAATATCATATCCCATTTGTTACATTCACCATTGCACATGAGGGTCACTGCAAGGCGACATCATGGCATCTAAAAACGTAATGAGGCTATAAGATCGTATTTTATTTCAACAGGGTTCGAAATTAATGTCACCCTATCAGCCCCAGGCTGACATTTCCTGATCAAGGCTGACATTTTCAGGCAAAAAATATTAGTTTATCAGCCTGGATGGCGGACATATTTTTGGAAAAAAGCAAGAAATTACAAAATTATAATCTTTTATATCATTGAAAATGCCTATACTTAAGCCTCATGGTTTGAGCCACAGGGCAAATGCTATCCATATGTGGTAAGGAGAAGTATTGGCCAGACTGCACATTTTCTACAATAATGTTTTGCAATATTATGGTCCTGAGGTTTACAGGCCTTGAACTGATATGGTGAATGAAATTAGACATCAGAGAAAAATCCCTAATAATTATGATCAATCTAGACAATATTCCACAATAATTATCAGCAGTGAAAAAAATATCGGGAGAATTACCTTTTACCGTTAGTCAAAATTGCTAATTATCCGCAAATGATGACAGGTCACAATGTGTAGTGTGGTGTGGGCTGGTCTGTGCGTGAACATGGGGCCCCACACCCCATGGCATTAGTTGCCATCAGGGTGAACTGGGCAGGCCCATCTGTGTTTTGCGTTGTGAACCCTTTCCTGACTGCTAATGGAGATATGTTACGATGGTTTGACACCCTTATTTTATCATACATAATTAGAAAGTTATTTCTTTTTTTTTTATCAAAAAAGTAATTTACCTTATTAATCATAAGTCAAGTGTCGGATTTCTGTTACCTTTTGATTGTTTTTATTGAACATGAAATCATACCACCGAAATTCTGATATCCGTTTGGATTTAGCAGTGGTTATGGCTGTATGACTAAACACTGCTGACTAGTGAGGCGATCCCCACGGAACCAATACCTAAACCTCCCTATCACACTACCCACAGACTGAGATCTAAACTAGTTACCTGTAACCTGTCCGCCTTAGAGAGGGGTCCTCCCAAAATCCTTGGGGCCATTCCATGAAAAGTTACGAACAATTATGAGTTATATTTCGTTCCAGAAACAAGATGCAGGCAAAAATGTCATGTCTGCATACTGTACGCAGATATGCAAAAGTGTGTACACACCTCTGAAAGCTGTTAGGAAATGTGGATATTTTGTCCATATGAAGATATTTGTGTAATTGGGAACGATCATGACACTCAAGGTAAATCTGTTACTTTGGTGATTTTCTGTAATTTTGGATACATCTGTATGACTATCAAGTAAATAATTCTTCATTAATTTTCAAAATACGTAAAGCCATTCCCCTAGTTACGGGTACAGTATACCAATCAAGCTATTACATAAAGTCCAAACAACATTTTAAAGGGAGGAGGTGACTGTAAAATAATACATTGCCGTGTCCGTTACTGTCCAAGGAGCGTATATGCCAAATTTTACATCCATATCTATAATAGTTTCTTTTCTATGTATGTTTTTCTAAATTCTACACACGGATTGCTGCATGCACCTGGAGCACCTTGCGCAGGGCACCAGTCTGTGTGTGACGTCACAAACAGAATCAATAATTTTTTTAGAATTGCCAAAAAAACATAATCTTATTGACCTAATGGGTTTTATTTCATCCTATGATGATTAGATTAGTGTATAGACTAATTTTTACCAGATGGCGTGATAATACTACCAGACTGAATCTTTCATTCATAAATAGCTCAATACTAATTTGGTGAGGCTTTCGTGGGGCTTACCTTCAGCAACAGAGCTCTCTTTGAAATGAAAAAAAATTCCACCCAGCATCAAAATAATCACCTGGCCGCATGTTGAGGGGCAAATTTGTTGTAAAAACAACCTGCATGTCGGGGGCCTGATGGACCAACAACCTAATTCCCCCTAACCCAAAGCTAGGCTCGCGCTAGCCGTTCGCCAATTCGTGTGGGGCGAATTTAAAATCAAACTGGCGAAAAAATACAAGCCAAACTGGTCACATATTAGCCACACTGGCGAATTCAAATTAGTTTCCATTTCAAAGATTTTATAGAAATATGTAGGATAGGAAAGCATGCAATATATCAAATGAAAGATTATTGTCTCCCCATTACGATGGAGTAAATCATTTACTTATTTGAAAAATATTAAGGTGGAGAAATCTAGAGGCAAGTCAGAGCCCTGATGTTTTAAATCTCAGGCCTTCTCTCTGAGCATAGCACATTCAAATGTCTTTCTTTATTTAATTTATTTCACAACAATTGGGAAATGTCAAGATTAGACCTATATAATCAACCACCTATGGCAGGGTTCTACATTACCCCCCTGCCCTGAGCAGGTTCAACTTGAGGTGGGGCAGGTATTTTCAGACATCCGCCTTCATAGAGGGCAGTAAACATTTTGACCATAATGATAATAACCCAGTGAAAAACTGCAAGTGTGTTTAAGGGTCACTCTGGTAAAACACGACAAACTCCTGCCCGAGAGGCAGCAAAGTCTTAGCCATGTATAGATTTTCTATTCTGAAATTTAAAGATGGCAAAATATGTGCAAACTAGAAAAATCTGCATGTCCCTGTGCTCCTGACAATCAGAAAACTGCTGGGGATAACAGAACATCCCCTCAGTTCTCCTCATGAAGACTAGATATCATGAAATACTCAGAAGTCATTATCTCGGTATATGATAATTCTCCTTTGTCTATCAATACGATAGGAAAGCATGCAATATATCAAATGGTAAATGGTGAAATAATTAGGTATTAGCTTTTCAATTAAAGGAAACCTAGCACTTAATTTTAGGACAAATATTTTTCAATAACGTACTTTGGACATGGTGTTTGCATCAAGAAAATGAATAATCATGCTAGAGGAATCATAAGAATATTCCCAGCATGAGACTTTGAAATTTGGTCTATTTTATTTGTTTTGAACGGAAATCCCCAAATTGTGACGTCACACTGTGACTGATTGGGAACCCCCATCTTTCAATAAAAGGAAATCCTCCATGTACAGAAGGGTACTTGACCTTAATCACAAATTTTATTAAATAGGCTTCTCCCAAGGTGGACAATGTTGGCCTGTGATGCTAGATATTTTTTGTAACTGTGAACCTGGATGTTCACCTCCCCATCCCAATCGATGTTTTCTTGTCAGTGGATGCCTACTTCAAGTAGGAATGTTATTGTTTTTACCCAGAAGCAATCTTTTGTGCAACTATAATTGCCATAGTAAGGGAGCCTGTTTTCAAGTTTGGCTAAAGGTTTTCGAATCTGGCTAAAGAAAATGTGGATCCTTTAGCCAAACTGGCTAAAAGAAATCAAACCCTAGCGCGAGCCTAGCAAAGATAACCGGATTAGCCTCCATGAACATGTTGACTCGTGAGATGATCCCCTATTTTCATTCACCTTAACGTTTTTATGCCTATTTATGGAAAATAAATTTGCTAGATTAAAAAATGCAGAAACAGGGCCAGCAGTGGAAGTACAGGGCCGGCAGGAGAAGAACAGGGCCAGCAGGGGAAGCATAGGATGAGTTTGGGTATAGCATAGGTCTACCAGCCTTCACAGGTGGGCCCCCTCCGTCTAACACGTATCTAAGGCCCACCTGTGACCAGACCTCACATTTCGGTACCCCCCTCCCACTAACACATCCAGTGTCCACCAGCCCTCACAGGTCGGCCCCTCTCCCATTATTACACATCCAATGTCTACTAGCCCTCACAGGTTGGTCCCCCTCCCCCTAATTGGCCGGATCGTATATTGATGAACCAAGACTGGTTGATGGTGAAATCAGTTCCTTTATTTTCCAGGCTCTCCAGTACTTCTGATGTTATAGTTGCCCCACACTGGGCTCTGCTGGTGAGTGACCGGTCCATTCCCACTCCCTGGTGCCGCACCTCTGACTGTCCAGAGACGGTACCCGGCAAGTAAAGCGACGCTAAGTCACGTGGGGATCCCTAATTAATATTCATGCATGGATCCCCGTGCAGGGATCCCCACACACCAGTCATATTGAGCTGATAAAAAAGTAATATAGAATACATAAAAAAGTAATATAGAACACACAATAAAACATACACTGTGTAAAAAGGGGTAGGCTGGCCCTAAGACCCCTTAGGCTGTCAAGGGAGCAGTAGGCCAGCTCTAGCACCTCCCAGGCCGTCAGGAGAGGGCTAGGCCGGCCCTGGGGCCTCACAGGCCATCAAGGGAGGGGAAGGCCATCCCTGGTGCCTCCCATTTGTTTAGTTGCCAGACAACATGTATAATTGCTGGGCTACTAACTAACCTTAGTCACTGGCGCCTAAATCATTGGAGTCACCCTGTGGAGACCAGGCTCCAGAGCACGTATAGATGTTTTTCCACGTCACATGTTGGATTTAAGAAAAGGGTCATGTCATTTGTTACTAAAATGGGATGTGGCCTGTCAAATTTAAGAAAAGCTTATCTCGCTGTGTCGAATTTAAGAAACGACCGTGTCTCTGTGTCGAATTTTGTGGTCTAGACCCAATTGTCCTACACAATTATTTAATGTACAGACTAGTATCTAATTGCAAATTGAGACCACTATCTGTCAATAAAAAATTGTTTTTGATACATATAAATACTGATATTTTTATTGTTATCTTTTATATCTAATAACCTTTTCAACCTCTAACTTCACACAGATCTTGGCATATTGATATCTCCAGGACCCAAAGAGATATGTGAACCTTGCGCGTATTTGACCAGGGATATCAAAACAAAATCAACCGAGCTTACATCCACCGCCTCTGCATTAGCGGATGCCATTGATCAAAGCAGCAGCTCATACATAAAGCGGGTAACCCCAGCTACTCCATCATCTAACACCCCAGCATGGACACCTCGCAAGCTTTGCCTTGGCAAGAGACCTCCTAGCACACCTTCAAAGGTTTCTCCCAAGAGGTCATGCACCGCAACACAAAGAAGTCCAAAGAAAACCAAGAGCCCACAAATGGCCCCAATACAAGACACGCAAAATGTAAACAAAGCAGAAGATTCCAGTTGCACTGACTACAAGGTGAATATTTTCTAGTACAGTGTTCACCATCTTATATGGCCACCCCTGGGAAATCATAAAACTGGCTGCATAAGAGGGGTGGCTGCTGGTGAGCAGGCCCGTTCCCAGGTCCAGCTGTGGGGGGATGGCGAGGTTCTACAAGTGGAACTTTTGGCTTCATTTTCAATAATTTGAACTTGAAAATGGGGGTGGCGAGCAGTAAAAAGTGGAACTTTTCACAATTTTCCTACAATTACTTTAGGGTTTTTACATTCAGGGATGTAAATTGGGGACTGTGAAAAAAAACTGAAATAGCACTAAGAAAATCTTAATGTATCTTAGATTGTAAAACGTGTTCTATATAGCAATTTTGAAACTGATTTTTAGGGGTGACAGAGAGAGAGAAAAAATCGGAAATCCAACAAAAATCGGAAAACTTACATCCCTGTACATTAAGTTTGGAAGGAAAGGTGGAACTTTTGGAAAAATTTCCTTTGTGGGGGGGGGGGGGGGGGGGGGGGGTGGCCCGCCACCCCCGCCACCCCCCCTAGTTACAGGCCTGGTGAGGGGGGAAAGTTTGGGGCCAGTTTACTCTGGATTTGGACCAAAATATAACATATGATTATCAAATTAACACTTTCAATGCAATTCATGCAAGTTTTCCTATGCTCAGGGTTCCCACGCAGGTCTTAAAAGGTCTTAAAAGGTCTTAAATTGATTTTCTCAAATTTAAGGCCTTAAAAATGTCTTAAATTTGGCATTTTTGTAGGTAGAGGTCTTAAAAAGGTCTTAAATAGGATTTTTTGAGAAGTTAAAATGAAGTTACCAAATCCAACTTTCAAATAAGTACTCTCAATTGAAATTTACATCATACAATATATCTGAAATTTTTCTTTGTACGTGGTTGAAAGGTCTTATTTTTTCCAAATCGTGGTCTTGAATTGGTCTTAAAAAGGTCTTAAATCGATTTTCGAAAATGCGTGGGAACCCTGATGCTACCTGGAAATCTTTTATTTAAGGAATAATGAAAAGTATATATACATGATATCCACAATGAGAGATATAAAGAAAAAATAATAAATATTATTTCCTATTTCCATTTTTCTTCAAACTTACTGTATAGTGAAAACTCAGCATCTCATAAAGGGGCCTTCCATTAAAGAAACACACATTTTCCCTAAATCTTAAGATGCTCTGTCCCAGGTTAAAAGCACCATTAAATTTGTTCTAGAGGCAAACCCCTCACCTCCAGGTCCTCTTAACATCTCCTAGCCTGTCTCTGTTCTAGCTAGATGCGACCATTCACCTCCACGTTCTCTCAACACTTCCCTTCTATTCTCTTTGTTCTTAGTGTGACCATGTGCACCCACTTCAAGGTCCTCTCAACACCCCCTACCTCCCCGTCTTTGTTCTAGCTAGGTGTGACCATTCACTCAACACCTCCTGGCCATCCCCTCTGTGCCTCCAGAACCTCTCATCACCTGCAATGATATTGGCTGAGTTCAATGTGTCATTTTTCCTTCCAGAATGCGCAAGAGAAGCCACAAACTCGGATTGAAAAGAGTATTGCTTATCTAAAACAAGGAAAGTATGAAACAGGGCTTCGACAGCTTTTCCAGAATTCGAGGGGTTCCAGAGATGCACTTGCAAAAGTAAGGACAATGACTCCACTTTGATCAATAAGTTGTCAAGGTGCTTCTTGTGACACATACCTTCACTTACTTTCCACTTTAACTGTTGATTGCACATTCAGTAGCGCATTATTTTGACAGGTACTACCAGAGCTTGTGAGGAATGAAGTCAAGTCTGCTGCCAAGACTTCAGGTCCCTACCAGACAGACTGCCAACGTTCAAACATTGAGGCATTCAGCTGGGATACCACATTAGAAGAATACCAGAAAAAGTGTCCTCTACTCCTCGCAACTCTCAAGGGATCCCTGACGAACAAGCAATCAATGCAAAGTATGACCCTGGGTCGCAAGCGTAAGCATTCCGTGAAGCCTGTGATTGGAATGATGACTGCACAAATTCTGTTCAAACGCAACCCACAGAGGCACAATCTATGCCAAAAGATGAATGGCCTAATGATGTGGTTAGCAGGCTGCAGGCGAGGGGTAAGTACACTTATGTTAATAATTTACAGTTTTTAACCCTCTTCACAAATATCCAAGAGTTTAAATTTAGTTATAGGTGTTTGTCCAACAGCTCAAGCACCGTTTTCCAATTAACCCTGTTGGTTATGTTTACATGCATGTACAATTTTCGGCAACTATGCGCAGACTGTTATTTCAGTATGTTTTTGTAATTGCCCCTCCGAACAAGATTACAGTAATGACACTTCCAATGCCTGATGTGGTTATGTGGTCTTAGAAATAAAATTCTTGCTGTTACCAGCTGTTCCAAAACTTCAACAAGCTAGGGTTCTGCGTGGGTGTTCAAACCTCCAGGAGGACGTTGGACAAAGTGCGCCATGACTTTGATGGGGAAGTTAAGAGATGGAAGGCAGATGTTGAGAAGCGCACTGAGGAAAAGCCAGATGTTGAGAACTCCACTGAGGAAAAGCCAGATGTTGAGAAGTGCACTGAGGAACAGCCAGATGTTGAGAAGTGCACCAAGCAAAAGCCATCTAGACCGGTGAGAAGAAAACTAATCCTGGACACGGACCGGCAAAAGAAGGAAGACTCTCAAAAAAGTACTACATTTATATTCATAGAGTCACTGGTGTAGTAAACGAAATAATTATCTAAATGGTCATCGTAAAGGAAGGTAGAAAATATTAAACCTCTTTACAAATCATGCACATTCAAACTAAGTTTTTCAATTTACTAGATGCTGTTGGGTACACCATTACGTTTGACAACGTCAACCAGCACACGGTGGCGCGATATCAGCATAAAGATGATGATGGAAACAAGGAACTCAACATGGTTCAAGCTTATGCTGCCAAGGAGAGAATTTCTTCTTCGCATCTGTCTGAAGAAACACCTACACCTGCAGCTATTCGTGAGGTAAACCTAATCACTTCTCCCTTTAGCTCACTGCTGCTTCGCTATGGCAATAACTTGATCAACATCTGACCTACCGTCATCATTTATGAATTGCCTTCAGTTTCATGGTTCCTGGGGCCGACAGCTCCTAACTTGGCTAATCACCTAAAATCAACATGATTAAGTCTGTAGTCATTAAGGGTGATTTAGCATGATTAGGCCTGATCACATGATTAAGATGAATGGCTGGTAATGGCCCATAGAGGATTTGAAACAAGCTTTTTCATTAGTCTAACCTTAATCACGTCCACTGTAATCAAAATTAGGGACTAAATATTTAAACTAACCCAGGAATTGATTAAGGATGATTAGGCCTTACAACCCCATCAATTCAGATGATTTGATCAAGTTTAGGAAGTTTCTATAACTACATAAACTTAATCAGCTCCTAATCGACCCATGGAGTTACCAGCCATCAGGGCCTGGTCTTCATAATTCAGTATACAAAGTCAGGTTCCACTTGATCCTAGACAACACACTTATTCACCTATTTCAGATTCCAGTAAAAAGCATGCTTCCTGGAGCTGGTGACATTACAACCATCAAAGAGGAGATGGGCACACTTGTAGAAAGGATAATGACAACACATATGCCAGAATTTTCATACTTGTCTGACCAAGTTGAACAGCATATTCGACACAAGTACTCTATGGAATCAAAACAGAAATCTGAAATGGTAAGTGATTTTAAGTGGCCTCTTTCAAACAATGACCAGTTCCTCTGTTGGCTTATACTTGCAAATGTTGCATCAACAATTGTTTGCAAAAAGAATGAATTAAACTACACTACTGCAACATGTCAGATTAAAAGAACAATAAAAATATTCTTCTTCCAGATTCCTCTAGGGATAATTGTCAAGGATGAAAATAAAACTGGGGAAATGATGGACATCATGGATGAATACCAGAGATATGTGCCAGTCACTGCCAATGGTCAACCTCACGTAACTGCACTGTTTGGAGATGGCCTCAGCTGTGAGCGTGCTGCATCAGCACAAGGTGGGCGACTTCATGAAGGCAACAAGTGGGAGCGGCTGGAAGGTCTTGAGCCTGCTGCTCAAGAGTGGCATCTAAGGATGCATATCCTGGAGGTAAGGATGCCCAAACCTGTCATGATGCTCTGACGTATATACAGACCATGTAATTAATTAATCTAATATGCAGGTTGTTATATATATATATATCTAAAAAAGCACCACAAGTGATATTTCAAAGATCATTCCCTGAGGGACTTTGCACCTTTATGTACAGGCAATATGCAATTGGAAAGTAACCATAAGTTCTAGTGGAAAGTAATGCATGCACTTAACAAGTAAACTGGCATTTATGATTCATATTAAATAATATTCATTATTGTACATTACTGGATATTGGAAACACCCTAGAGCATGTCTCACTCATAGGAATCTTTAGTGATCTTCAGACTTGTGACCTTTCAGGATGTATTTGCTGAACTGTGGTCCCCAAAGAGCAGTACGCAGAGAGGGACATTGTACAACATGCGAAACTTTCTTGGAGTGACAAATGTTTCTGGGGATGTACAACATTCTTTTGCACATACGTCAGACTTTATACAAACAACAACTGCTGCGTATGTGGTGTTAGCGGCTAGGCAAGAAATGGCCTGTCACCCAGCTAGTGAGCAACCAACTCTCCAGCACTTGCGAGGAATTGCGAAACTCGTCACCGAAAAATGCTTTGAAAGCCCTTATTTTGATGCTCCCGTAGCTGATGAACCTGACTTGGAAGCTGAGTATCCATGGTGCTTGTGTCAAGAAGAGTTGGGTGGAACCATGATAAAGTGTGACAATGATCACTGCCTAAGTGGTGAATGGTTCCACCTGAGATGTGTAGGACTGGTCCAGAATGACATTCCTATCGGCAATTGGTATTGCTCCCAGTTCTGCGAAAGAACCCACCTTGGGAAAGGTGCAGCATCAAGTGCCAAAAAAAAGGAAAAACCTGTCTCTCCCCAAACCCGAGGGTTAGATTCCAAGTCAGAATACAGCAGAGGAGTGTTGTTCCGTGGACTCTTTCAGCTAGCAATGAGAGATGCTGTGAGGGAAAACGATGGCCAGCGAATCATAACACACTGGAGGTTTTTGATGCCTCATTTCTATCAGTGGGGGCACTCAAAATACTTCATACTTGGAACGAAGCTTTTGCTTACCCAAGCTGGAAGTGTCTGCCAGAGGCTAGCCTTCCAGTTGAAGTGGGCAAGAACAGTCAACGCTATAGGTGGTGCAGGCAGAAACATTGAAGGCGACCTCCAAATGGAGCACTTCAATAGAACATACAAAGGTGAGTTGTTTGTTTTGAGTTGCAGTGAAGAGAAATTAAATCATATTTACTTCAACAGAATTGGAATTCTGCTATATTTTACCAAATTGGCACAAGGAATTTGACTATAACTTAAACAATTTTCATGGCAGAGTAAAACCAATACTACCATAAGAAAATGGGGATTCATAAGCATCGAAACCAAAAGTTTTATTAAGATTAGAAATTATTTAATGATTTTATTTGCTCAATGATCATAAGAAATGGCTGAATATTTTTGTTTACAGTGATTCACCCAACATAGGCCGTTTTTTTGAAAATTTAAATCTTAAGTCTGAAATAAATAATTTAAGTATTTTACCACTTATTTTGATTTGAGTAAATATGGCAAAATAAGGTGAGATCCGCGCTCATTGTGCTCTTTGTAATGATATATAACACATGAATATACAATAAGGCTAAGATCCGCGGATTTTAGCCTAAAACAGTCGCTCTGGTGGAAAAACTATGTAAAAATGGGTCCATTAGGGGGTCCATGGCTCGACAATAGTTTCAATATAAAATCCAGGCCAAAATATATCAGATAAATCATTATATTTTTAGCAATATCTTTGGATTGCCATGCCCGATTTTCATTCTGTTTGAAATTATAAAAAGTACTGCAGCAGGCGGACCTGACAAGCACAGACAAATCACTAAAAATTCAAATTATAATTTTAGTGTGGTATTGCTACTTACAAAAACTTATCTCTTTTTATGTGTAGAAAGTGTGGCAAGTGCCAAAGGGCAACTTACGGATGTGACCATTGCCCGCCACAGCCAAATGGTTGGTGTTGGACGAGAACTTCAGGGTATCTATGACAATCAGGTAAGTATACTATAGCTACTTTTTTTTACAGCTGACAACTCATGAATGAACTTATGTCAAAATGGGGATGTAAAGCAAGTAGTTTGATTAGATAAGATTATCCTTTGGGGATATGGTTGATGATTAGACTGTGTATGGTCAAGACTACCTACTTTATTTTTGTAGCTATAGCAGTTTCAAATACTTTGTCATCAACTAAGTTAATTTATTACTACTGATCTCATGGTGACTAGGTTGAGTTAGGTCTCCCCTGATCTTAGCAATCTTTATAAATGAAACTTTTAATCAGAACAGTATGTATTACTGCATAGCAATGGACAAGAGATATTATTTCTGTCAACTTTGTACTTGCAGGTATCTGGAGTTGAGCAACACCGATCAACGAAGCAAAGAAACATCGTAAAGCAACAGAGGGATGTTGCCAAACTTGTTGAGCATCTGATAGACGAAGAGCTCTTTCAAACCATCCCAGGGCGTTGCCATGATAGTTTCAGAAACTATGCCTTGTTCACAGGTGTCAAGGATCAACAGAAATTCCTGGCCAGAATCATCAAGCACAGAAACCAGCTTGCGAGGGATAAAGAACTAGTTGCCAACAATCGCATAGTAAATCAGTAAATAACAAGATTTGTCTGGGCATTGTTTACCACAGTAGTTGGGCCTCTGATGTCTAACAATAGCAGTTGTTTTTTGGTAACAGCCCCTACTCAGCGCCCCAATCGACTCACAATTATCTGGGCCACCCAAGTGGGCCCCCACTGACACCATCCACTCACCACTTCACTTCATTAATGGTCTGGACTTATATTATGCCTACGATACTTGTGGACATGAGATTAAACCAAAATGTCTCACTCTCATTGCAACCATCCCATCCCATCATCTATCATAATCAAAATTTTAATATACTTCATCTTATCCGATGTTATCACATATAATTTTAACACCAATTATCTTACAACTATCCTGTGTGTGTGTCCCAGTCCTAACTTTTCTGTGATGGTGGGCTCATACATAAATATTGTAATTTATTCACATATATCAATTATTGAATATTTGCCCCAGCTGCCGGGCGTTGTGTGTGTAGCCACTACTTACCACTGTATGAAATGTGAAATTTACTGAGAAAAATCTGACTAGTAAATCTAATGGAAAACTCAGTAGAGATATACTCTCTACTCTCTATTTTCCATTATCTTTCCTTCACTTTACAGTTTAATCTTTTTTTTTAATTCATTTATTTATCCTGAATACTTGATTAGGAAGTGAATGCTAGTTTACATCAAATATTAGAATTGG
This sequence comes from Lepidonotus clava, assembly GCA_936440205.1. Classification (NCBI taxonomy): domain Eukaryota; kingdom Metazoa; phylum Annelida; class Polychaeta; order Phyllodocida; family Polynoidae; genus Lepidonotus; species Lepidonotus clava. The sequence goes on along the minus strand of OW387144.1, from coordinate 32,824,716 downwards.
ATTTACTGTATGAGTAATTCCTATGTAAATTATATCAAAATTATCAAATGTGCTGTAAAACTAAGACATTTCTTACTTTTTAAAGTAAAAGTGAAGTAATTATTTTTACTACTTTCTGTAAATTTTTCTACAAAAGCGACATGGTTTTCAATTTCCATAACTGTTTTAATAAAGCTCATGTAAAATCTTTTACTTTTTACTTTACTTTCCTTACGTTGTTGGAAGGCCTGGGGAACTGCCAAGGGTATAGAAGAGACAGGACAAGTAGTGGGGACACTGGGCTTTTGTCCTCGGAGTATGGGGGCTGGGACAAGAGGCTGGGAGGCCAGGGAAACGTGCCCTGAGGCATTGTAGCTGAGAGAAGCATTAAAAAAGCGAAACAAAAAGAAACAAAATAAATTAAAATCATCCCGTTCAACCATGCTCATCTATTATGTCAACAATCACTTGAGACAGATATGAAATATTTGAATATTTTTAGTTTATTCTAGTGGCAACTCGCTTAAGACCACTCCTTATTGGTTCGGACCCTCAACATTGATAACTTTACTGACAAATTGATTGATAACTTCTGTTCTGTTATATTTAGCTTCAATAGTTCGGTATATTTACTTTTCATCTAATTATGCACAAAAAAAAGTCATTCAATAATTGATTACAATCACCTTTGGAATCAGTTGGGGCTACTGAATGAAGAGAAAACCTGCACTGCTGTCATCTTTCTTGTGCAGGTGCATGCCTCTGCACAAAAGTTGCAGCAAAAGCAGAGCTGACAATCACACATGTGTGTAGTGCAAGCTCCAAGGCATCCTGTTGGCTCCACATACACCCTCTCTTCAACCTCTCCCACTAGTTTGAAGGCCTGTAAAATGGTTTGCCTGTAACACTGGTTAGGCTTAGCTAACTCTTTGATTGAGGTTTCTTTAGCCATTGAAAGCGACTTTCCCGTTACATACACAACAGCTAATCCATTGCTCCCTGGTTTTCTGGCACAGCGCCCGATTTCCTGCCACAGATCCACCACACTACCTGGCACCCCAAAAAGTACAACCAAGTCGACATCTGGAACGTCAACACCCATTCCCATTTTGATTGTGCTGAACAACAACCGTATGGTTGATGTTTCCTTGTGGAATTCATGCTGCACTCTTTTGTTGCTCTCAGGTGAAACATGTGCGTGAAACATGTCCACAATTCGGTTCTCAACCTCCATGCTCAACCCTTGGTATGCCACACCATGCTTGTCTAGCTGATCTAGTGCCCAGCGGTACAATTTTCGGGTGTCCTCGATGTTGTTAGAGAAAACTATCGTCTTCATACCCTTACCACCTGCTTCTTTATAATGGTCAAGTAGCCACTGAAGGTGCAGAAAGTTGTGGGTTTTTTGCTGCACCACTAGGCGGATGTTTGCTTTGTAGAGAAACCATACATGATAAAGTTGCAACAGGAACCTTGTATTTTATTATCATTATATAAGCCCATTTCTGGAATAAATTTAGGGTTTAGGGTTCGATTTTTGTGACATAGTAAACATACATGGAAGACACTTTGAAAAACCTACTAAGAATAAATTTAAGATAAAACTGATGATCCCAATAAATCAACCCGATATTAAACTCCTGAAAAATACATTTTACCTTACAAAATATTAATCTAAGATATACTTTTTCACAAAATGTAAATGTGTCATAAATGTGATAACAGTCTCAAAATGTATCTCTTTTTCATGTTTTTTTCCAAGCAAAAGAAAAAAATCTTCAGAAATTATTTTCATTGCAGGCCAGCCCCTGCAATGTTAATGAAATTGAACGCTACTGTTCTGTTTATGGTTGATCCTAGTTATTGCGAATTGTCCAAGATAATCACTGTCATTAATATTATTATTCCTAATGGGTGCTAGTCGAGTGGTAAGTGAGTCTACAAGATGGGCGCTCAATCCATAACATGAACAATGCTTGGCAGTAGGGTAAGTTTATTGGTGGATACGGTGATGCGTACAAAAGCCAGTGGAGAGATGATTAGTTCCTAGGTGTTACAATTCCAATCCAGTGTAGAGTAAGCTTTCTCCTCAGAGTCCGCCTAATCTCACACCCAGCCGTAGTGCGGTAGTACCCATGTAAGTCACCAGATGTCCCTGTGGTTTGCGTAGCTATCTAAACCCCTCGAATCTCTCGATCCGTATTGTCCAAACGTTAATGAATTTCTCTCTGCCCCTACACCGCATTCTCGCTTCTTATAAGAGTCTGGTATTGATTTTTACCCAAGCATCGACGCCTGTTGGGAGGTGTACCCTGCAGAACATTGCCTTCAGGTATATTACACCAACCAGCGGCACCTGCCATATTCATACTGTGTATTATCATAAGCTAAGTGATTTGGAAGAATTCTTATTATCCCCCTGTATTTAACTGGTGACCTTTACACTATTTCAATTGATATGCGCAAAGTAAATGAGTTAATTTCTACCTTTGTGCAAAATCATCCAACATTTCCACACAAGGGGAAATGTTGGGTATTTCCAATATAAATCCCTTGGGGCAGTGATATTGACATTGAACTCTAGCTTCATTTTTACAACTGCAGCTGATACTGATTCCATTAACTTCCTTACTTCGTACCACCAATACCTTGCTACCTACTATCAATTATTTGTTAAGTATGCAAAGCATTTAGACTACCTGTCTGGTGTCCTTGATACTGTTGTGATTTCTTCAACCGAAAAAACACCCATAACATCTTCCTGTATTTCTCTGGTTGCTGTTCCCGTCAGGAAAAGGATAGGACATGATATGAGGGACCTCAGTTCTCCAAGCTTGCGGAATTGCCCTCTGAAGGATTGACCCCTAGAATGTAAACAAATGATCATGTTACACTTTGTTTGTAGGTGCTAAAATATAACCTTCCAGGTGAAGGTATGAGTGGCAAGAATTAACATACATGTATTGCTAAGGGCTTTATAATTTTGATCAAAATGAAAATATTGTGTGTACATATATATATATGTAATATATTCTATGCTTATCATATCAGCTGAGGTGGATCCAGGATCAATTGAAGGATGGGGCCCCCACATATATAAATGTACAGGGAGAGGGGGTCCACAAACACAAATCTACAGGATAAGGGGCTAAGATAATTCAGCCCTTATAACTGCCCCCTGTTGAAATAACATCAGAATCACATTTAAAGGGTTCCTTGCACATACATTTTCAAAAGGCTATTCTCATCTAATTAACTTCTCTTTGGCATTGTAAAAATAGTTCAACAGGGAAAAAATGAAAAAAGTTCAAGTATAAGTAAATTATAAAGGAAAGAAGGTAAAGTTTACTGAGCTTTCACTTCTGTCCTTGTTATGTCATTATTAAGAGAACTCCCTTTCAAAATAATAGTAGGTTACGTTGCTATCCACGTTGCTCAGTAACGTCGCAAAGCCATTTTGATACAGTTCTCCATTTTGATTCAGTTCTCCGCATCCATTTTGATACAATTCTCCGTGTTATAACGTGAATAACGCACTCGGCCTGCTGCGAGGTGCCCTCAGCTCCCGTGCGTCTAGCCAGAGAACAGAAGGCCTTGCACCATGCCCCTCCGTGCGTTGTTCCCTAAATAAATCTTTAAAAATGACTTACCATGTAGTCACACAGTGGCATTCATCTATGACGATGAGACAAACACGGTGGCCTAGGTCCCTAAGAACTTCCCTCCAAGATTTGGTGGCAGCACATTCTGGGGTAATGAACAACACTTGAATTTGGCCGTCTAGGACAGCTGAAATCAGAGGGTAATGAACAACACTGATTAATTGACAATCTATCTAGAAATTATTGAGTATATGCAGTGAAGCACAATCACTCAACAAGCACAGAGGACCAAAGACTAGATATTGTGGCGTTATATTGCGTAAAAGCAGGACCTGTCAACGCACATTTGAATAATTAGCTCTACAGATGTCAAGTCAAACTATATTGTTGAAAACAGGTTTGACTCAGGGTTCTCCCAGCAATCGCCAGACTGTAAATTAGAAGTGCCAGGCTTTAAAATTCGAAATTAAACTTATAAAAGGCAGGATGTGGCAGCTATACATTTGGTTTTTCATTTTAAATTTGAAATCAAAATAGTAGTGTATTACCTTTCAATTTTGTTCCACCAATTTCTCCGGTGATACCTTGTGACTGAACACCAGAAGCTGTGAGTTTGCTGACTTGCTCATCAATGATCGTCAACAGGGGACTCACCACAACAGCAATATGTTTTATATCTGGCTCGATCTTTAAATGAGAAAACAGAATTATGATCTCTAACATTTTTGAATTGTTACAAATACAAATAACACTTACTTCACAGTGAGTTGATGCTATCAAATGGTAATCTGTAACTCACACTTGCAAATAAGCAGTCAATAATGATACAGTCCTGTATACTGCAGGCTGCTGTAGGAAGAGGGCCAAGCATGGATCCTGATGTGGAACTTTTGCTTATAATTTAAACAATTTCAACCTGCAAAGGAGGGTGGTAAGGTTGGCTTCATAGAACTTTTCAACTTTTTCTACAATTTTTTTAGGTGTTTTTCAGAGGAAGGTGGAGCTTTTTGCAAGAAAAAATTGTGGGAGGGTGGTGGTGGGTTGGCCTCTAATATCATCTCAAGTTTGTTATCTAAATGTTTAATTCTTAACAATTCTTACCTCATCCAACAATAATGGTGGTAAAATATACGTGAGGCTCTTGCCAAACCCAGTTGGAAGGCTTACGAAGGTATCATGACTTTCTAAAACTGATTGTACAATTTCCTTCTGTTCGCTTTTCAAGTCACAAATGCCCGTGAAGAGCAACTTGTACTTGGATTGGACACTCTCTAAAGCTTCGTCCTGCAAAGAAACAGTCATCACATACAAATTATGCATGCTAGTCATCTGAATCTTACTTTCAACTTAACATTTCGATGAATTTAGTAATTAAATAGATTATTCATAAAGACTAGATTCTATGTCCTTAAGAAGCTAAAAATATCCCAGAAATGCATACTGTTTGCTGATGTATATCCATTAAATCGACTTACCTACCCTATTTTTTTCAACCTATGTTACTTGAGCACAACTATTTTTTTGGCAAAAAGAAAGCCAAAAATGCAAGCAATTTTAGTTTTAGAGTCTAATTTGTATAGAGAAATTGTTCCCTTTGGTATCCCGCACACTATGATTCCAATATTGTTTTACTTGTAATCAATATTTGGTTTAGCTCGTGGAGTATATGCACCATGCATTATCTCTGTTTCCAAATTAATGGGAATTTTCTTATGAATATTCATATTTTATGAATAATGATTGAATAAGTGGCAGACATATTATGCTCCCGACATTTTATCAAATAATTGAAACATTAATCATATTTTTTGCCTCTAAAACAATAATTTTCAATAAATTACTACTAAATTTGTACCTGCTGTCCTTCATAATGGTTCCTCGGACATACGAGTAAAATGGAATGTGTAAGACATATATTTAAAAAATGTGTTCATAAAAATGTGTAAAATGGTCCTTTTCTTAAATTCGACAGGGGACAGGAGCTTTAAAAAGATAGTGACAGGGGACAGGTTTATATCTTAAATTCGACATGGGACATGGGTCTAAACCAAGATTTAGGGACAAACGACATGGGCAGTTTTTAGATTCGACATGCAACATGGGACCCCCCAATCTATATCCACATTATAGCGCTGGACTTCCCTCCAACATACTCGGCATATTTTCTTAACTTTTCTTTCTAAGGTTTCAGTCTATTTCATTAACCCTGACTTATAATCCAGTAAAATTAATCCCGTCACTGTGACAACGTCGTCATTAGATCTACCTTTGGTGCCACCCATCTCCACTCTGATTCATATAGAGTAGGGGAGCCAGTTTTGCTGCATTAAAGACGTGGAATTGAATGATAACATAATATTTAAGGAGAAAATAAAACACTTATATATTATGTTGCATGTCAGTTATGGAATGATAGCTGTGAACACAATTATAAAAGAAAAATATCAAAGTTATTTTTGATGATAAAATCTATCAACATAAGAGCCTTTTTTTGCAATGGAATTGTTAATTTTCTTGAATTTTTCACTGTGTTTTTATTTTACATTTTTATAAGGGGTCTTCAGGGTTTGTCCCCCACCCCACCCCCACAGAGCACTGGCTCTGGATCCACCCCTGCAAGAGGTATGCACCCGACATTGAATTCCTGCAAGCTCTCTTTTATTAGATATTTCTGGTCTGGCGGATTTTTTTTAGAAAAGGGCACCACCCCCCTTTTAACAGTTTAAAGATTGCTGGATCTGCCCCTGAGTAGAGTAGAGGAGCCGGTTTTGACGCATTTAGAGCAGGAAATTGAATAAACACATAATACATGGGGAACATATCAGACTTTTTTTTATGGTTTTTCATCTGTATGCTATGCAATGACGTCCTTTAACATAATCATTAAGAAAAATGTCAAATTTGAAAATAATTCTGTATTAAATCACTTTAGATCTTTTAGAGGTCACTCTTTAGTTTTTACGCACCTGGAGCCTATTTTGACGTATTTTAGGAGCCTATTTTCACGCATTTGATGTTTTTCCCAGGGTTCTCCCTAGAAATTTTTTTCGAGTATCAAATGGCCCCTCATGGCAAATTTCAGGGGGCCACTTTCAAAAACGATGGGCCATGATGAATTAAGCATATAAAACATTATCATGTTAAACTTATTGAAAATAGAATTAGGAGTTGGTTATAGACAACACCTCTCAGTGGTCAATTGGACGGAGTCTTTCATAGGCCTGTATATCTGGATATCTATAACGTGGTTATCAGTCTTATTATACCATCAAATATCTATTTGACCCTTTACAAAAACAAAATTATTTGTTTGTTTTTTTCGTTTTATCTGAATATGGATATCTCACTTAATATTTTGTCGAAAAATATGAATTCTTTTATTATCATAACCTCAGTAGATCTTTCCCACATGCATGTGCAGTGAACCCTCCCATAGAGGCCTTGTTCCCAAAACGTTTAGCCTGGGCACGTTGGACTCCATATTCACAAATCGGGATTCAGGCCTCAGGCAGGCCCGTACACAGGGTCTGCTGAAAGGGGGTGGCGAGAATCCCTCAGTGGAACATTTACTTATAATTTCAATAAGTTAAACTCAAAAAGGGGGTGGCGAGCTCCCCAGAGTGGAACTTTTTAATATTTTGTCCCGTTTGTAGGGGGTTCTACAGTGAACTTTTAAATGAAAAGGTGGAACTTTTTAACAAATTTCCTCTGTTGGGGGGGGGGGGGGCACAACCCCCACCTCCCCCCCAATTCACTGGCCTGCGGCCTATGCACCTCACTACCATATTAACAATGCTGTACGTTCTGCACTACGTGCGAGGACACTCTGTTGCAGAGTGGTCAGCTTTGGGTCAGGTGCGGGAATGGCCCATCCTAGTGGAACTCAGTGCGGCAATAAAAATCATGATGCGGGAATCCCGCATCCCGCACGCCTAGGAAGACTATAGCAGGGAAAAATAAACAATGTTCTCTATATATCCATGTGCTTTGATTAGACAAAATTTAATGTATATACATATTATTTCAGGATGCATTGCTGGAAGCCTATGCATTTCATAACTGAATGTAGTAAATGGGAGATTAATCTGCTTTAAATGTACGCATTTTTTATGCAATTAATGCAAACAGTGTACTAATAGCTTAGTACTTTTAATATATTATCATCTTCTGTATGATCAGGCCTAGCAAGTCTACTTCTAGACTGAGATATTTTGCGCTCCCAGCGCCACCTGTTAACCAGTATAAAAGGTGTTGCTAAGGTGGGGAGCGAGTTAGTTAGGAGTTAGAATTCAACCATAGAATAGAGGAACTGCTTGGAGTAATACCTACAGCTCCTGCGCAGTATACTGGAGTTTACTCATACCAACAGCTTCATGCCAAGGAATTGTGATAGAGCTGAGCGCTAGGGCGGTCTAGACTAGGTTGGAACAACTTGGATTTAAATGTGGTTGGTTGCTGAAAGGAGATGGGAAGGTGGACTGATAGAGACTTATTCACTGTGGCTTTGACTCGGGATGAGATGTTAATTGAATAAAGACCTTTCACTTTACCAGCTCCCTCATCGTCCATTTCTTTTGAACTATTGGGGAATGGATGTATTAACTTTTAATACAGGCTGATTGACTCGATAGCTTGGACAAACAACTCATGGATACAAGTATATACTTCAAGTATTATTAAACTAACAACGACAATAGTTCATTTGGTGGAGATTACCCGAAACATGACTTTTATCGTTTTGCTCATCCTTGATGTCAGCCACCGGTGATTTTGAGGCTTCTTCTAACGCCAAGCCTCAATCTTTGCGGCCCGCAGGACACGATGTGTCAACATCATATACAGGAAATGTGGAAAACCGCCACCAGGTAGGTGATTCCTTAGACGGGGAGGCACCGAGACAAGGGGTCTCAGCCAGACCCAAGCAGCTCGGCCCCGGAGGTACTCATAATCACCAAACCCGTGGCAGAGGTAAACCATTTTCCTGGCACCTAGGGTCCAAAGATAGGCCGGTTCTTGACGAAGGACTTGAAACCCTAACACACTCGGGACGAGTTGAAGGGTGGATCCATCTCAAAAACTATCAGCAATATTGGAATCCGGGGTATGTGCCACTTACGGGCCACGAACCTGGTGCTAGCTCTCACTTTACTTATGGACACGATGCGAACAATCCGTGGAGTAATCAAGGAGTTCCCTATCGTTTACTACCTGCAGCAGGAGGACTAAGTGAACAGGAAATTCTCGATGAGGATCACTTATTCCCCTTAGGGGACAAGGAAAATCGGATTAACACCGCGGATAACTCCAGCCCATCAGGGAGAAGTCGCCCCGCAAATCCGGTAATTCAACCTGATGGGAGTTCTCTCACCTATCCGCATCCCCAACGACTTGAGTCTACCAGTCACCCGCTGGTAACACCGACTCACCCTAACCCGGGGGTGTCCATTCCTTATTCCACTGTAGTTAAAAGGAAAACAGTAGGTAGGGACAGGGGAGTGGAGAAGGGAGCAGAGGGAGACAGCGACAAAGTAGGCAAATTACAACCCTATCGGTTAACCTATGATGATGGGGAGAACTTGGACAATGCTAATAAGGGAGCAGGAGCTCTACCCAGGGATTTGGAGTGGGGAGGGTATGAACCTGACCCGACAGAAATAATAAGGAAGTTAGTAGAAACAAGCCCCGAAGAGCATGAAGAGTTAGAAAGGTTAAGCGATCAGGATAAAGTAGGAAGGAAAGCAGAAGGAAACAGATAATTTACAACGCTATCGATTAACTTACGGTGTAGAATCGAGCTTAGACCAAGCGGGTAAAAGAGCGGAAGCTCGGGCCTTTGATCCAACCGAAATATTAAAACAGTGGGCGGGCTCAGGCCCCGAAAAGCACATAGATTTAGAGAGGCTAAGCGATCAGGATAGTGAGGAAAATGTAACGCTTAAAGCACCAGATTTTAACACTCTAACTCAAGAATTGTATGATAAATACGAAAGTGAAGACGAAGAAGAAGATAGGGAATTAGAACAAGCTATCGCGAGTGTCAGAGAAGGTAATCCTAATAGAAAACTAGATAGAGAAGATAAATCAACCTCGTCTTCGTACGAAATTATTACCGAGGATGTTCTAGACACAGGTAAGAAAGCTAAACTAAAAGGAGAGGACGAAATTAGTGTGGAAGAAATACCTGTGAAAGAACAGTGGGACGATCACGATATACAAAACCTCCACGAAGATAATATGGCGGTAGGAGGCGTACCTCTGGTAAATCTAGGAGGTGAAGGGGATGACCAAAACCAACTCCAACAACCCGGCGAGGGGGGAGCTGGTGGTGTAGATCCTGGGGGACTTCGGCCACGGGGCCGAGGTGCGCCGGCAGGAGGTGGGCTAAACCTTGGGCCTATACAACAAAATATGTGGCAGCCTTTCTTTGCGCAAGCAATGGGGGACCCTTTGCAAGCAGGTCAGGGAAGAGGGGGAAATCAGCAGGCTCTGGGAGGCCAGAATAATCAGGCCGATCCACTAGGGCCTAATCCTCCTCTAAATCAGCAGGCTCTGGGAGGCCAGAATAATCAGGCCGATCCACTAGGGCCTAATCCTCCTCTAAATCAGCAGGCTCTGGGAGACCAGAATAATCAGGCCGATCCACAAGGGCCTAACCCTCCTCTTAACCAACAAGTCCCGGCAGGCCAAGATAATCAGGCCAACCCACAAGGACCTAACCAACCTCAAAACCTTTTCAACAACCTCCCTCAAGATCCTTTTAATAACCAACCTCAAAACCCACTCAACAACCCTCCTCAAAACCCTCTTAATAATCCCCCTCCGAATCAACCCAATCTTGGGATAAACCCTGGGGGACCGCAGCAAAATGATGGGGGAGGCCAACCCGGCCAACAGCCCGGCCGAGCCGTGCCAGCAGGAGGTGGGGTCGATCAAAACCTGCTCCCACACCTATGGCAGGCGATGGCACTGGCAGCCAATCTTAACGCAGGCCGAGGAAGAGCGGGTAACCAGCAGGGTCAGCAAGCCCCAGTAGGCCAGAATAATCAAGCGAATCCACCAGGACCCAATAACCCTCCCCCAAACCAGAACAACAATCCTTTCCTTAACCAACTCAATAACCCCCCAAACCCACCGAACCCTCCACCGCCCGGACCGCCAGGCCCACCAGGTCAGAACAACCCCCCAAACCCACCGAATCCTCCACCGCCCGGACCACCGGGACCGCCGGGTCCGCCAGGTCCGCCGGGCCCACCCGGTCAGAACAACCCTCCAAACCCGCCGAATCAACCAAATATTTGGGAAATTCTACCACAGTTGGGTCTGGCACTGGGGCAAACACCAGCGCCAGTGCGTGAAACGACTCACGGTGGTCACCAAAGGGGACCAAACATTAGGTTACCGTGGTTTAGTGGAAAAGAAGACGAGCAAATAGAAAAGTATTTCAGGGAATTAAAACGACTGAAAGCTATCTATGACTGGTCGGACGCCCATCTCCTGAATATGGCGCTGTTAGGCCTAAAGGGAAGGGCCGACGACTGGGCAGGAGCGCTAGCTGAGAGTGAGAAAGACTCATTTGAGAAGCTAGAAGCCCAAATGACCAAGATCTTCGGTGATCGAAGAGCTAAGTGGCAGAAACACGCAGAGTTCTGTGCCCTTAAACAAGGAAAGGACCAGAGTGTAATTGAATTTGCAGGTGTCTTAAAACAAAAACAAGTTAAGGCAGAAGCGAGTGAAAGCATGATGTTAGCCGTGTTTTTAGAGGGATTAAAGCAGGGCGTAGCCAGACAAGTAGCCATACTGGACCCTAAGTCGTTCACCGAAGCGGTGGATTGTGCCACGAGACTAGAATCGTTGGACAAAGGCAAAGGGGGAACTAAAATATCTAATGCAGTAAGTGAGCTGGCTGGGAGCCAAGCGTCAGAGGAGACCGCAGCCCTAAACTCCATCTCTGAACGGTTTGGAGTGGTGCTGGCCCGACTGGAGGCCGCCCCATGGTTTCAGAAACCAAAGCCGGGGCAAAGTGGATCTCCCCAGAACAGTGGTGGTTATAAACAGCAAGGTTATGAAAGGAAAGATAAGTATGAAAGTCAGAAAGATGAAAGAAATTCAGACCAGAAGACCAAAATCAATAAAACCCCGAGCAGAGAGGTGGACAAACCAAAGAATGTGCAACCTCAGCAGAAAGGAGAGAGGCCTAGGTTACCGTTTGATGAAAGTAAGTTTTGTATCATTCACCAACAGCATGGCCACTCTACTGAGGCGTGCTTATGGTTGAAGAATAGGTTGAGAGAAAAACCACCGCGGATGTATAAAGATGGGAAACCTAGTGGTATCGAACAAAAGAACCAGGGAAACTAGGAGGTGGGTCCGTTCATTCCACAATAGACTTAGACGCAGTGGACGGACCGGCTAGAAGAGAGATAGGAGACGAACCATTTTTCTTAACGCTAAGATTTGATGATCTGAAAGAGGTTAGGTCTTTGGTAGACACTGGGGCGAGTGATTGCTTCATGTCTACCTTTTGCAAACAGCAGATTCCTAAACAATGTATACTAGATGAGTGGAAAGTATCGAAGGGAAACATCAGTTTAGCAGACAATTCGTCTCAAGTGATATTAGAACAAATCAGGTGTAAGTTCTCGATCCAGGGATCAGTGGTTTGCTACGACTTTAACATAGTGGACAACTTATGTCACTCTATAGTAATCGGTAGAAACCTGTTAACAGTGCTTCGTTCAGATTTGTCTTTACCAGGCGCAAAGATAGAAGTGTTTTGTGGGAACCCCATAGTTAGCAAAGAAACGGTGAAAATCCCGCCGGGAAATGAATGCATCATACCGGTTACCACCCGAGAGCCGATGGGGTTAGACTCACCCGTGGCTTACTGCGCACCGGCAGTAACCGCACCTGTCCTAGTGGAGGGGTGCGTGAATACGGTGGGAAGTCAGTGGTGGATTAAAGTCATGAATCCGCTAGATGAAATGCAAGAAATCACCCCACAGGAAGTATTAGCTTTTGCAGAAGAATGCGCAGTGCCTGAGGTAAACCAAGATCAGATCGAAGAGTTCCTAGACTTGTGTTATCTAACTAAAACAGAGACCCCAATGTCCATCTGTAGGATTTCTGTAGAAATAATGAAAGACGCAGTGCAAATGGAAAGCCAAACCTCTGAGGAAAAATCCCGAGGTGAAATGGATGAAAATGTAGGTAAAATAGATCTAACCGAGTCGTGTCTAGATGAAGAACAAAAGGTAAGGTTTAGACAGATGCTTAATAACAACAGAAATGCACTAGCGTTCTCGATGGAAGAGTTAGGTCACTGTGAAATAGCGCCGATGAGAATCATTGTGGATGAGTCGCAGGGAGTAATCAGTTCTAGACCGTATCGGTACTCTCCACAGAAAATGGATATCATCGATGAACAAGTCAGGCAGCTCATAGATATAGGTGTTATAGAACCCAGCGAGTCGGCTTGGCGAAGCCCGCTGGTGGTTGTGCAAAAGAAAGATGGTAAGCCTAGACTATGTACAGACTTTCGCATGCTTAATCAAGTCACTTTCAAAGACAAATTTCCAATGCCCACAGCTCGATCACTTTTCTTATATATGGCTTACAAGAAACCCACCATGTGGACCGCTTTGGATCTGTTGAGTGGCTATCATCAGTGTGTAATCGAAGAAGACAGTAGAAAATATACTGCCTTCGAAACCCCAATGGGTGTGTATCAATATAAGCGTGTACCTTTCGGCTTGGTAGGCGCGCCTTGGCAGTTTACCAAGGTGATGGCCATTGCGCCAAAAGGCTTGATTCCAAGAACATGCTTAGCATATTTAGACGATGTAATCGTCTACGACACCACTTTTGACGAACACCTGGCGAGTGTTGAGGTGGTCCTCCAAGCTTTAGCGAGAGCCAACCTCAAATTGAAACCGTCTAAGTGTGAGTGGTGCCGCAGTGAAATTAATTTCCTCGGTCATGTAGTGAATGCCGAAGGGGTGGCTACACAAAAGGTTACCACAGAAAAGATCACAGCCTTTAACCGCCCGCATAATGTAAAGACCATCAAGTCCTTTCTGGGGCTATGTAACTACTACCGACTGTTTGTCCCTAATTTCGCCGATCTAGCAAAGCCTTTAAACCGGCTGCTAAAGAAAGAAGTCTCTTTTGAATGGACAGAGGCCTGCGAGGAGGCGTTTCAACAGTTAAAGAAACTGCTGACCTCGCCACCCTTACTAATTCATCCAGATATAGGAGGGCATTTCTATTTACTAACCGACGCATCAGACGCCGCGTGCGGTGCAGCGGTTTGTCACAAACTAGATGAAATTTACCGTCCGGTTGCTTTCTGGGGGTGCACACTCCGTGACGCTGAGTTAAATTACTCGGTAACAGAGAAAGAGGCTCTGGCAGTAATTAAAGGTATTAAGAACTATGAGGACATGTTGCAGGGAGCTAAAATCACAATAGTGACAGATCACAAACCGTTGATCCCCCTGCTGCAAAGTGCCTACAAAGCCCCGTCAGCCCGGCTGAGACGGTGGGCTTTAGCGCTATCAGATTTTGATTTTGAAATTATCTATGAGCCAGGAGCGACCCATTTTCTACCGGACTATTTGTCTAGGGTCTATCATGAACATGTCCCAGGTGAAGAATATGAACCCGCTGTGGGATGTGAATTATTCGAGGCCGAAATTCAGGATGAAGAGCTTTCTGTAGCTACAATAATAAACGCGCAACTCCAAGATGCTGAGTGCGCGCAGTTGATCGACTACCTTCAGGACGGAGACCTACCGTCAGATCCCCTTGAGGCTAGACGAATAATGGACCAAGCTGATTTTGTGGGAATGATAGCACCAGGAGTGCTTTGTAGGTTCAATGTCAAAAGGTATAACAAACACCAAAACCAACTGGTCAGACTAAAACCCCGAATGATAGTTCCAGGTAGGTTAATTCCTAAAGTCCTGAGACTGTTACATAATGACATCTTAGCTGGGGGACATGTAGGGATCAGTAACCTTACTACCAAAATCTCTGATAAATTCTACTGGCGAAACATGAACGCCGACATAGTGGACTATGTGAAAGCTTGTGAGACCTGCTCTCTGAGGAGGCGGGCCCCACATTTCAAGGCTTTGGCCAAGTCTTGGGAAAGGCCGACTCGGCCCTTTGAGGTGGTACAGTGTGATTTTATCGGGCCACTAAAGAGGGCTAGGGATGGGTCAAAATACATCATGACCTTCATAGACTTACTAACTGGATGGCCGGAGGCTTTCACCACGAAAGATTCAACCGCGCAGACAGCAGCCAACTGTTTTCTAACCGGAAAAGTGTGTCGGTATGGACGGGTAAACCGCCTGCATACCGACCGAGGAGCAGCCTTCCTCTCAGGGCTATTCAGGGAAATCACCACACGACTAGCGTGCAAACAAACGTTCACCACCGGGCGAATGCCGACAGGCAATGCACGAGTGGAAAGATTGCACAAAACAATTGAGAACCTAATTGCATATTATATCCCTGATGATCACTGTAATTGGACTGATCTGCTTCCCGTAGCGTTATGGACGGTTCGGTCCACGATCAGTGTGCGGTCGGGGTACAGCCCTCACACCCTACTGTTTGGCAGAGATCCAATCAGTATGGGAATGCCTGAGCAGGGAACAATCCCTGAAACGCTGAATGACTGTGAATTCTTCATGCAAACAAAGGACAACATTGCCATGTTTAGGAATATGGCAGAACGGGTTGTTCAAAATTATGAAAAAGATCTGAGGCTGCGAATTGATGAGCGGGCGCGGCCCACTCAGATGTACGAAGGTGATATGGTATACATGTATGACCCGTTAGCTAGCGAAAACAAAGCGTCCAAGTTCTCAAACAGGTACACTGGGCCCTACCGGGTGATTGAAACTAAAGGGGATCATCTCGTTAGACTAGTGTCGCTGAAAACGGGGAAACAAATACCACATTTGGTGAATATTTCGAAACTTAAGCCTGCACATGGGCCTTGGTCCCCAGCTGTCCCTCATGTTATCCCAAAACTGGTGAGAGAAACAGTAGCAACTAACTCAAAGGGGGCAGATCCTGACCGAAACCCTGAATTGCATCACACTCCGCCGGGTGAAATTGCCAAAAGGGACGGCAAAACTAGGGGTGCTGAGACTGAAAACTTAACGGGAACGACCGGTCCCCGTGAGCATGATGCAATTCCAATGGCCGGGGAGGTACCCACACAAAAACCTGGTCCAAGTCCCACTGATTTAGCAGAGTCAGATGGGCAACTCACTGATGGTCAGGGCGCCAGTGCGAACCCCGCACTGTTACCAAATTCATCCTTTGTCCCTAACAAAGCCGCCTGTGGACGGGGAACAGCCGGCGCTAATGGACAGAGGAAACGCAAACGAGCTAAACGAAGGGGCAAAAGCCAGCTGCTGGTGGGGAGATCCCCTCCAGACAACAACAAGCCCATAAAGTTGCCATGTGGTGATGCACCGATCATGGAAACGTCGGTGTTGAGCCAGCGAAAAACAGATGAGGGCCATGTCCCGACGAAAGGTGGCTATAACCTTCGTCGGAACCGTCGGCCTGACTACGCCGCTCTGTTCGACGACGGGGAAAGTGACGACATGGAAGATTAACACAGGAAACCGTCGGCGGAGCGGCACCGTTAGCAGCAACGCTAATGGAACAGGTGGCCCACCTCACGGTCACCCCGCCGCGCCCAGGGGCGTGGCAGAAACCAGAAGGGGGGTGTGCGCACATCGGGGAGGAAACCAGTGGTTGGCGTCATCCCCTGTAACCGGACACAAGCGCTCCCCACCTGAAACAAAATTCGACTCCAAATAAGGAGGCAACACGAACAAGCGGATCTGCTATAATCTCGCGGAATCCGCGCCGACCCAGCAGTCGGCCCGCAACTCTGATCCTGTACAGTCACTTCAAGTGATTGTATTGCCTAGCCTAGCCCAACCACCGGAGGAAACGGAGATAGACATTGACTCTATCCCCGGACGAAAGTTGGAGATTGACAATTTTCAATTCCCAACTTCTCCTAGGGCAGATAGGCGGAGCTCCAAGCCGGAATACAAATCCCTCCGACTCATGGGGAACTGCCTGGCCCTCCGGCCCCACAGTACTCCAAAGGGAACAACAATTTTCCCTGAGGACCCGGAGGGGAGGATCATAGTCCCTTTGAGAAGGAAACGAGTTAGCCGCCCATACAGGAGGGCGGTGCCCGCTCGAGGGATGTTTGTAGGGCCTTTCTTCTAACGTGCGCCAGATGAAAGAAAAGGCAACTGAGAAGGAAGGTACCAAGAAGCGGCCACCCCAGAACCTTAGGCGGTGGAGCTGGCCAGGCCGGGGCGGCGTCCGTCCGGACTCTACCGATACCGGAGTTGCCCGGAAGAAACCAAGGACACCGGCCCGACGGCCCAGCAGGACAGCCACCGGAGGATCTAAGAAAACTACCGGATCAGCAGTAGCCAAAAAGAAGACGGTGAACAAAGACTCTTACTGTCTGTCTGAGGTGAGTGACTCGGAGCCCGAGCCAAAGCTGACTGCGGTGGCAAGGCCGACCCAAAGAGGGGACATTGCCGCCCGACCTGTACAAATCCAGGCCGGATGGTTTTGGGACCTGACTCGACCACTGTTCCAATTATTTGAAACTGTTGACGAAATTAGACGGACAGTGGGGCTGGAGGCGCCTAAGTTGGACAAACAGTTAGCTGAGGTTAAGGCCCAGGTCGCTCCATTTGTACAAAACCCTAGTCAGACTTCTAAATGCGTCGGGGAAGACACCGGACGACGGGTAACCAGAAGCGGTCAACTTCTGCCCACACAGGAAAAGCAAGTGGGGCCAGAACACTTGGCCGCCGTCGCCCCGGAGGCAAGGGTGGAGCCAGCACGCGAGCAACACGCACCAACCCCACCGGTGGGAGCCGAACCAACAACGACTCCCCTCCTCCACCACTTGCAGCCCGCGGACCCCGCCTGTTTAGACTTGAGCAGCTTGACGCAGAGTTGCAACGTCAGTCCGTCGCAACTGATATGGAATCATCAACAGTGGACACCAAGCAACCCACCGGGGGGACCCCTGTGGCCGAACCAACCGCAGACATCAAATCCCCCGCAGATACCGCAACTGTTTCCACTAAGCCAAACGCCGTACGAACCAACGGGGGGCGCCCAGGACTGGAGCCTCCTGGCCCCAAACCCCTCCGAGCAATGCGCGCCTCGTCCTGCGAACGTATGAGAAACCTGATGATTACAGTCACAAAGGACGAGAAAGGAAACATCAAACGCGTTGTGAATGCCAACGGGAGGAGCCTTTATGAACATGTCCCAAACTAAGCGGATTCAAAGGATGTCAAGGGAGGCGTACTTTGGCGCGTGGCTAATAATTGTGCGAAAAAGAACGGTAACAACTTACTTGTGATAGTGTCCTTGTGTAAGTTACAAACTTTTGCTTCCTTGAAAAACGTACTATAAACTGTGACAATGAGGGTCTTAACGCTCTTCGCCATGTTCATTGTAGGAGCCATTGGGGGGCTACGAAATGACTCTAGTCCAACTAATGAGTTAGCCCCTAATGCCGAGGTCATAGCCTTAGAACAGTATGGAGTGGTGCTAAAGCCAGGAAAATTAATGTCCACTGCTGATATCACTCACGTCCGGCAAGGTTTCCTAATCACCATTCCCGAGAAGCGCTCTTTCATCAAGGCTACTTTTGGCCAAGTCTGTCATCGGTACCTGGACGGAGGAGACGCTCTTGACCGAGCCTGTTATCATATCAGGTCGCTGGTGAATTGGATGGATCAGACGTCGCAGGCGCTCAAAGGTCGGTATAGGGAAATTCTCAATGAAACTTTAAGCTCTCTAATTAAGAACACCCGGCAGGAGCCTAAGACCCAGGGACCGAGACAAGAGCCCGGTGAAAGAGTCAAGAGAATGAAAAAGCTGCCCCTCATGATCGACGACCCGGGGTGGCCAACCTTTCCACTTCCAGCCGAGTGGAACAGGGGGCTTTCGGCCGACGTCAAATACAATAGGGAACTAATTAGGGTGTTACAAGAATCCTCCGATCAAATGATGGAAGACCTGGCGCTGATAAACGATAAACATGACGTGGCTGTACAAAAGATTAACCACGTCGTGATTGGTTTACTAGATAATCTAAGGTCATTAAACAAGGCACATAATACCACTCGGCGAAGAATGAAACTAGTCCAGCATAAGGTGGACTGGATGGAATTGTATCTGAACATGATACCTGTAGCTCTTGAGGACAAACTGGGAGAAATGGTTTATCTCCAGCTAATAGTAGAGCAAACGCGTGTGTTCAGAAAGGGCGTGCAACACTTGACTCGGGGCCAGCTGACTATGGATCTGGTACCACGCCAATACATGGTAGGAGCGGTCCTGGAAGTCAACAGGTATCTGAAAGGAATCCATCCCAGATTCCACGTGGCGTTTTCTGACCCCTCTTTCTATTACGAAAACAGTCAGCCCACGTTTGACTTTGATGAGGATACTCAAGAATTAATTGTGTACGTACGAGTGCCAGTTGTGGCTGACGAACACTTGTTTAGAGTCTACGAGGTACTAACTTTCCCTGTGCCGGTACCAGTCAAAGGAAGACAGAAAAAGGACGCTCTCCAGATAGTTAATCTACCCAAAAGTGTGGCTATGTCCATGTCCCGCCAGTACTATGTACCGCTGGCCAGCGGCAGTTGGTCAGGGTGTTATGGGCAAACCATCACGCTCTGCAAGGATCTGCCCTATATGAAGAAGATCACGGACAATACCTGCACTGCCGCACTGCTGAGGCGGGATGACGTTGCCATACAGGACAAATGTGAGTTGGACTATCTATTGGAAGCAGATTTTGGAGAAATGGCTGTGTACCTAGACGATGGGGATATGCTAGTGGTCAGCGCCGACACGCGAGGACAAATGATCTGCCGAAACCAACCTGCGGTGGAGGTAAATATAGAGAACTATGCGCGTGTCCAAGTCAAATGTGATTGTGCCTTTCAGACACAGGGGTCGTGGATCCCGTATAGTTTGAGAAACTGTGATCGGCATACCAAACTCACAACGGTAATGTACCCACAAAATGACCTGCTGGAGGCAGCGCGCCATATAAAAGGGTGGAGCACGAACTTTACAAGGTCTGAGTATGAACCTACTACCCTAGAAACCGATCCCATTCCCGACCTAATCAGGGAGGAGCTGGCAGAGCTCGAGGAAAGTCTTAAGGTCAGAATACCTGTGACCTCTCTGGCGAAAAGAATCCAGAAACATCGACAAGACTTAGCCAGGGGCATCAAGAAGGCCACGGACCGGTATGAGGTAAACAAGGACGCCCCGTGGTTCTCTATAGGAAACTTTGGAGGTGGTTTCGGTCTCCTCACAATCTTTTGCATCGTAGTGGCGGTAACGGTAGTTGGGTGTATCCTCTGGAAATGCTGGAGGAGGCACCAAGGGAAAGCTGCTCTCGCTGGGCTGGCCATGACTCTGCCACGGGCCGTGGCCCTGGAGAAAGCTGACCCAGGGGAACTGTTAATCAAGGAGAAAACCCTCACTGGATGCCCGAACACTACAGCCAACCCTACTGCGGTGGCCGTACTAGCTATACTGCTGGCTATACTGGTCATCGCAATCGTGGTCCTGGTATGGCGCAAATGGAAACGCATCAGGCGAAAGACCGTGGATGGGCTGTATGTGCAGTTTGTAAATCCGCACTTAATGGAGACAATTTTCCTGGGAGAACTAGCCATGCCCGCCGATCATACGTATACCGAGGGCTATGTACTGATCAAGGATGTGCTGGTGAACCAACTGTGCCTAAAGTACACTCTAACCGTCACTTGGGGAGCACAACTAATGGGAGCGGCGACCAGACCGGGACAACGACCATCTAATGTGCCACTGCCAGATACCTTGAGAGTCTCCAAGAAGTTTGCCCGATTGATGATGAGTAACTTGAAGTACAACACTAGGGCCAGACTCTTGAGATACTCGTCAGGACTAGCCACTCCAGTGCCTATGGGAGTGCCACGCCTCGTCGACGCTGGCTGGTCCGATGTTGGAGCGGACTGGCCCCAACAGGTGCTAAGGCACAGCGCTGTCCCAAACGCCCCACCTAGATCAACTCCATCCGCCTCCACCACAACCGGAACGGGAACCACCCAGAGAACTGTAAGATCAGGGGTACTTGAAAAAGACCCAGGGACAGTCTATGAGGTCATAATATGAACAAAAGGTTAACAAGTACTATTGCTGATCTAAAAAGTTTGTGGAAAAGGTGACAGGTAGATCCAGGGATCGGATTTATAAAACATTGAGCTTGTTGGGTTGAGAAAAAACTCGACGGAGTCATGTCAGCATGAAAAGACAGGACCCCTTCGATTAACTCATTCAATACTAACTCGCCACTCAGGAGAACCCTGAGTCGGGTAGGCTGGTCCGACCATCTTCTATGGACCCATGGGTTATCTAAATTTCTTTCAGATTGAGTGTCCCATGCCCGGTAGCCTAGCTCAATACTCTAATCACTACCAACTTTCGACTACTCTCTTAAGATTTGGCCACTATCCTAAGGTAAAGAAATCATTCGGACCCGATCCTAGTATCAAAATTCTTAATGTTTACCAAAAAAAAAAAAAAAAGGGAAAGAACACAAAATTCTATAACGAATCTATGTGCGCTCAACGGAACCAACGTTTCCAACGAGCGATGTGGCTTCCCCAGGTAAGTACCAACAATGGCTCCTGTGCTGTAGTCACCACTAGGATCGAGGCTGCGGTACAGGAAGCCACTTGGGAAAGCTACAACCTGTCCTTTCAATGTATATATATACACTCTCGAAAGATGGGAGGATCGCAACAATGACGGGAGCCCGCCCACAAGCCTGGCGTCAGTGGTGCCTGGCAGGAGGCAGGTCGTGTGGGGCTACGCGTCGCTGACGCTCTGGGAGGCACTGGGGTAGACGCCCGAACATGGCAGTCGATATGCCCCGGGGTGGGACGGCTCCTGACAGCGGTTCTTTCATCACAAAAAATATAATAATAATATAAATATCTAGAAAGGAACTCACCAAAAAACTGATATAATACACACCGAGATTTATCTAACTAAGAACCCTTCCTCAGGGAATACGGGCAAGCTGTAGTGAAATAGAAACGTCGCCTTGTAGTGCCACTCGAAAGCGTGGGACACTCCGTGACAGTGCACGAGAAGTACACAATATATGTGGCTCGATTGCCTCTGAAACATGCATGCAACACTGAGCAGTGACGTACCACTCCTGCTCGAGCCATGCTAAACAGAGGATATCCAGAGTTGCCAGCTGTCAGATTATCTCAGGTTTTCAGACAAGTCTGAAAAGTGTAAATTTAAAAGACTAAATGGATAAATCATTCAGAGTAATTTTGAAACGGCTGACTTGAAGGAACCCTCAAGGTCTCCCGTATGAATCCTCCAGAGTCTGACCCGGGGGGGGTCGCCTACGAGAATACTGGGATCCTGCCCCACCCTCTCCTACCGGGCCTCATCACCGGACAGTCTCTGTATAATGGGTTCTCAGCCACCAACCTCAAAACCTGCAACCCACGCTGAAACATACAGAAGGGTCCAGGCTTATCACGGTCTAATTGTTTCAGAACATTTTTAAACGTCATATGTTGATGTTTTTTCATTCTGGTCAGAGAAATCAAGTAGCACTGACATCTCTGTATAACGGAGGTCACAAGGAACTGGCGTAACGGGCATGTACGGGGAACTGGCGACATTCACAGGGTGCTCAACTCTCTCTTTTCATAAAGGCGACTTTCCCTGTGAGGGGGAGTTGTAGCTAAAACCCACAAGGGGTGGGACGTGGCACTGTACACTCTAGAAGTCTCATTCTCTTGGCCATGTGTAATGTCTGCCAGGTCACCATATTCCCCAGTCGTTGGATCCTCGATTTTTCTATAAATCAGGGTCCAGCGAAACGGTATAGAAAGAATACAGCTGCCCAAGGACGCGAGACTAATATATTTAGGCCAAGTTTAAATAAAATTAACCGGGATTGAGGCAAAACAACAAAAGCCAAGTTTTGACCCGGGTAAAAATATATAAAGGACGGGCGGCTTTAGAGTTGACCGCCGTCGAGAAAAAGAAAAACTTCAGTCTCGACCGCCATATCAAAGTAACCGGGTCCCCGCTCAACAGTTGAGCTGAGGAGGGGGGAGACGGAGTGCTAATTCCCTGACGAACGGTTACAAACTTGGTTAAACCCTTAGCAGATAGTCTACCCGTTCTATTAGAAAAGTCAAAATTCTAAACTGTCTTTAGTACAAAAAATTCCTGCCCTGCGTGAGCATAGTTAAAATAGGCTGGGGGCGGAGTCTTTTCAGGAGTAGTCTTGGCTCTCCACAAGAAAAAAAAAAAAACGGGCAAAGACCTGAATGAAATACGGGTTTAACCTGGATTTACACTTCAGGAAGGAGGCTCGACTAATTAGGTGCTGTCTTTCTGGAGAAATGCATTTAGAATCTCAGGTGTAAAGGGGGGTAGCGTGTATATTAAAAGATAATATACATGTTGCTCCTGACTGTAACTATGTGGACTCGGCACTCAACCCCTTTGGTTTCACAAAACAGGGAGGGGGTGCCGACAACCGCGTGTAACTGATTGGGTTGGTGTTTAGACCGGAAATAACCCGGGTCTGAGCCCCGATCCTCTCAAGTGATAATTAGCAACTTATAATCGAAATCCCATGTACAGTTAATAATCAGTGCCAACATAGAAGGCACGAACACTTACGGGATGAAATGTTCACCCCACCCCCATACTATGTGTTGTACAAATCATAAAGGTAAATTATTGCTGTGTATGTCGACAAAATAATTGGACTAAGATATCAGGATACACCCATCTACTTAGGAGTAGGATGGTTAAACTGATTAATGTAGATAGTGGAGCTGACGCTCATGTCCCAGTATGAAGTGAGGATGAACGTCAAGCTGCCACTTCATAACTCGAAACATATAGCTCTAACCAGAGTTACACGATGAATTATCACTGTTAAAAGATGTGTGAGATTTATTTATGGAACTGGTTGGTGATAGGGGCGCACCTGCCTGTTGCGTTGCAATGAAAGGGCGCCAACTACCCAGTATAACAGTGGAACTCGGTATCCAAACCCAGATTGAGTATAGGGTTTGGACGCCGAGCTACCACCCGTAACTAACAAAAGTAAGGAAGGGGCTCATCCTAATATTAACCGTTGGAGGGTGTTGGGAAATTACTCTAACGCGATAAACCTGGTTGACACCCAGAGCTAATAAGTCTACCCGATCTATTAGAAAGGAGCTAAAAGTTCTAACTCTGTCTTTAGCACTACCTATTCCTGCCCTGCATGCGCATAGTTAGGTTAGGCTGGGGGCGGAGTCTTTTCTGGAGAAGTTTCGACTCTCCGCAAGGGAAAAACGGGCATAGACCTGAACAAGAAGACGGGTTTAACCTGATACTATACTTCAGCAAAAGCCCGGACTAGGTGCTGTCTGGAAGTGATGATCTAAAAAAATGCATTTATATGTCTATATAATTTAAAGGGGGGGCAGGCTACATATTAAAAAGAAGTATGCAGTTTGCTCCCAATTATAACAATGGGAGACTCGGTACTACCCATTCCTGTAACCATGGATGGGGGGTGCCGACAACCCACGTATAACTAATGAGAATCGGAAGTCGGACCAGAAATAAATCTGAATCTGAGACCCGATCCTCTAGTGATAACTCTCTAGAAGTAACGAATAATCTCGCCTTCCTTTGTATAGTTAATACTTAATGTCCTTTAATGACATTTATACCTTTACGGAATGAAGTACTACCCCACCGCTTGCCATGGTAGTTTCCTCTATGTGAAATAAAGTATAGGGTAGACAGTGAGATGTTACTGTTAACGTAGGTATAATATCTGTTCAGTGAACCGTATGGAGTTAGCGGCGCACCCGTTTGCATTGTTAGAAGGGCGCCACTACCCAATATAAAGTGGAACTCGGTCTTCAAACCCCAAGCAGAATGTAAGGGGTGAACACCGAGCTACCACCTGTAGCTAACAAAGAGGGAAAGGATTTTATTTTATATAATTCTTAAAAGACCAAGATGTGTAACGTCACCGGTCAAGATCTTGTAGGAGTGATTCTCTTGAGGGCTACTGGTCGGCTATTATTTGGCCTAGCCGACTCTAGTAGTATTTAAAGACAGCGCCGGATCAGTTGGTGTTAAACACACTATGCGTCACTGTCCACTCAATGAGAACAGAGACTCTGATCGTAATTGTACTTCATAAAACGAAGTTAGATAAGTTGGAACAGGAATTATCCTTGAGGGGATGTTAACATATTATCTACAAATCCTCGAAATGAATTGATAAAGTATTCTCAGAAATAACAAAGGAACATACCGTTCAAGTATTGGCTTTTAAGTAATACCCAAAGTAGTTTTAAGTAAACCCCAATAGATCCAGTACCTATCATTACTCTAATCTCCTCATGAGGTCGGTCAGGGAATCTGAGCGGAGCAGTTTTGCATCACATTTCGGGCACTCGTGGAACTTTTATAGGTGGATGTTCTTGTGATGGCTCAACTCCAATCTGTGGGTATAGGCTTTCACGCATTCAACGCAAAGGTATCACTATCTGAGGTGTTTGGAAATCTCAGGAGCTGATAGGCGTGGTTCTGTGTTCAATGGAGCGGTGCCCACCTGGGCCCGATCTATGAACGTACGAGCTGCCGCAGTGTCCACATGTGTATCTCTGCTTGAGACGCTTGGTAATCTTTGTGGTTTTGGTGCCTTTCTAGCCCTTAACAAGGATACCATTCTTTTCTCACAACGACACGTACAGAATCCTCATCTGGGAGTTCATTCAGTGTCTTAGAGACTTCATCTCGGTCTCCTCACAGTAGTATTTTTTCCTCTTCGAGACGACTCTGGACAATAATACTCCTATAAAACTTATTCTAACACAATGGCACTGACGCAGTCTTGCTGTTAGATTAAGACATGGAATGGGTATCTGTGGCCTTTGCCACTACATCTCAAACTTACCATGGGAGCCGCCAACAACTCGTTGGACGGCTCCACCTGTGGTGTCGCCTCACGTGGCCGACACGGCAATATTTCTTATACCCTGTAAGGGGAACTACTCATCAAAGAATTCTGTCACAGCCAATCTAATGCAGGGAAGTCTGGACCAAAATACTTGGTCACCTACTGTCACCAAATCTTACCAGGGTGAACACTCTAGGAAGCGCTTGTTACCTAGGACACCCCATGTGAATTGTTTCCAATGTAGACAGTTACACTAATGTCCTGTATGAATAACGACTAAACAAAGAATTCTGTTACAGCAAATCTAGTGCGGTACAACTCAGACCGGAATCTCTGGTCACCCGTGCCTGATTCTCATGTGCAGTGTCAGTCCCCAACAGATAATAGTATCAAATAATAACAATACAATACAAATTACCCACACTCCAAAAAGCCTGCTTGAATCGGTAATGTCAACAAACCACTAGTTAGGAAAACCTCCTATTATCGCCCAACCACGCGCGAAGTAAAAATGATTGATCATATTAGCCTAAACAATCTTCCCACTAAAATTATATAGCCTGACGCTTTTCAGTGCCAACTGTGTCACATCGCTTCATTTACATCACCCTAACATACCGCAGGACCTGAAAAAAATAATAAGTTTAGTACACAAGGTCGTGGGTTCCGGCCCGCGTCCACCATCTTGTGACCAATGTAAACACTAGGTGGCCCCACCGAGCTACCCGTTACAAGAATTACCAGCAAAATACAATCTCTGGTTCCGGGAGTGACATCAGCTTCCGGAATACGAAACACATGAAGGCGAGCCAAAACCCACTAAGAATAATCCTGGCCAACCATCTCCTTAAATCCACGGTTAGTAACCTATCTAACGTGCCAAGAACAGTAAAGAAAGAAGGCTGAACCTACCCGGTCTCGGAGAGGTCGGAGTGTTGGACCATCTCGACGAAGAGGGCGAGGGCCCGGCAACGGGCGAAGAAACAGCAAGCCTCGAGTGAACAGTCTGTTGGTCCTTGATCCTGATTCCCGTGTAAACAAACTGGCCGAAGCCTCCTGGTTAAATAGTGTCCTAAGTACTAGTCGGGAATTGAAACTAAAGAATCACTGGGTGAAAATTACTTGGAGAATCATTATGTACAAAAATGAGCGCCGACGGTCTACTGACGGATTAATGGCAGTCGGGCCACGACATGGCCCAAGGCCCTAGCCCATCGACGAGACACCTGGGCGGACGGCATGTAGCCGTCCACGAGACCACGAAAATCGTTGACTGTCATAGAGCCGTCAACGACGGGACGAATGATGTGGAGGGCCTGCCCGGTGGCAACGGTGGGCACGTGATACCAGTCATTTGCCCTCCGTACCTCTCTGCTAACCTTCGGGACCAGTCTGTTTACCCACTTCTGTAGGCTCCCGTCACTCTCCGTTGATGCCCACTCCCGGGCGTCAAACCCTGAGGGAGTTCCTAGCATGAAAGTGGTCGGGAGGGGGTGCGCCTGGATGTTCAGGAACGACCGATTAAATAATTCGGCGTAAAACTTTGTGGCCGTCTTAACGCCTATGTAGAGGGGAAGGAAAAGGTTGAGTTCCCTGTCCCATGTCAGGACGTCTAATAAATTCACAATCACAATCAGGGCGTCCTCTGGATGGAGTAGATGATGGGCGAACGCATAACCGGCAAGTTCCGCAGTTGTCGCCTCGGTGCTTGGGAAAACGATAAAGGTGTTATCGGAGCCCCTGGTGATGAGATCCGGGTAATCCTGGATGCTCGCCTCCCGATCTGAGGTGAAGATCGCCACACGAACCATGCTGGGAATGTAGATTGAAGGGTGTAAAGTTGGAGAGTCAAGAAAAACACGTCCGATTGACACAAAAGACCGTCGGCACTGATTAAAATGACGTCAAAACGAGGCTAATTTGGGAAACCCCTTTTTGATCCAAAAGATCCAAATTTTGAAATCGGCTAGCATGATCAATCCATCGTATAATTTCTTACAAAATCTGTGCTAAACTAAAGTTTAGGTCCCCAACCAACATAATCAAACGACAGAATTAATTCAGATCGGCCCAAAATATCAGGTCGAACAATCAAACTTGAAAGTTTGATCGAAGCAGAAATTTGCCATCCGGGCGCTTCGCGCCTGGAGGATCCAAATCGAGGTCAACCCTTGGGGGGGAACTCCAGTCAAGCGTCCCGCTAAGTACACGTGTACTAAGTATGGCTGGCGGACGCGTGACAGGAATGGTGGTATTTTCTGGTTCCAACTGCTCGGTATTGCTAAACCTGATACAGAGACCTTGTATTTATTGTATATAATGATTGTTCTGATTGAAGTTTGATTGAAATTGACACACAATGTACGATGAAATTTGTTCTTTCAAAATGTCCGAATTCTCCGTATTAATTTCTGTTGTGTTAAACTTGTTCTGAAATTAAATTTGATGTGTACTTGTTACTCTTAAAAGGTTAAGACAACTTTACACTGTATATATGTTGAGTTCTGATGACTTGTGTTACAAATCATAAATATCAGAAACTGTACATGCATGTACTAAGTTAAAAACCTAACTTTGCCACCTTAAGCATGGGTGTCGCAATAATGATGTTTTTCATTCTCTGAAACTGACTTTGTCACCATGATTATCTCATCATTACTTTATCATACCAATGATCATGTTATCATTCTTTAACACTTACCATGAAACTGTCTGAATGGTTTCACAGATTTTGAGTCCCAACATGAGACTACCAGCAACATGTGTTATGTACTAAACAAAATCGATTACATGAATGTTCTTGGTTTATATTTCTAAAAAAAGTGAACAAAGGAACTTCTGATTATATTGACACTGTGCTGAATGTACCACGAGAGTCAAAGCCACCCCACATTGGTTTCTCTATGTCGAAGAATAATAATAATAAATATATCCAATACTCAAAATTGGGAACACAAGACATTTGATTGAATAAACTTTATTAGGTTTGAGCTATATCGTCCACCTCTTCAGACTCAAACATCTGACCGCCGTCGAATGTACTAATAGCTTAGTACTTTTAATATATTATCATCTTCTGTATGATCAGGCCTAGCAAGTCTACTTCTAGACGGAGATATTTTGCGCTCCCAGCGCCACCTGTTAACCAGTATAAAAGGTGTTGCTAAGGTGGGGAGCGAGTTAGTTAGGAGTTAGAATTCAACCATAGAATAGAGGAACTGCTTGGAGTAATACCTACAGCTCCTGCGCAGTATACTGGAGTTTACTCATACCAACAGCTTCATGCCAAGGAATTGTGATAGAGCTGAGCGCTAGGGCGGTCTAGACTAGGTTGGAACAACTTGGATTTAAATGTGGTTGGTTGCTGAAAGGAGATGGGAAGGTGGACTGATAGAGACTTATTCACTGTGGCTTTGACTCGGGATGAGATGTTAATTGAATAAAGACCTTTCACTTTACCAGCTCCCTCATCGTCCATTTCTTTTGAACTATTGGGGAATGGATGTATTAACTTTTAATACAGGCTGATTGACTCGATAGCTTGGACAAACAACTCATGGATACAAGTATATACTTCAAGTATTATTAAACTAACAACGACAATAGTTCAACAGCTAGGGTGGTCATCCTAGTATAATTATAGTTATTCAATCTCAAATGCTTTTAATGGCATTATCTTGCTTCAAAACACTCAGATAATACCCTAAGAAATACAAATTTTGTGATTTTGTTCAGAAATGGAAAATTGAGGGGGAAAAAAGACAATTTGGGCAAATATATTGGCAAAAAATGCATCAAAACTAGAACCTGCCTCGTTTTGTGTCTTTAGATTTCACGCAGGGGTCTAATTTAAAAAATATGAAATAAAATTTGATGTTTTTAAACCTATACATTGGCATATCACTTTAAACTAATACATACGTATTTTAGCACTTTAAACTTCATTATTAAGTTGAGAAATTGATTATGGTAGTCTTAATTCAAGAAATTCACAATTTATTAGCTTTCCATTGAGATCACAGAAATATACTAACACAAAACGCTGTTTCTACTGTAAAATTGTTAATTTTCAACAAATTTGTTCAAAAATCTGCCAGCAAAAAAAAAATCACGCCTTATTGCTATTTAATACACAAAATCTGAAATCAACGTTTTAAGCAGCCCACAAGCAGTGTTGTTGCTTCAGGTGAGTGAAAACTAGTGCTGTGTCAAAACTGTCTCCTCTACTCTACCCTTTTGCTTTGAAATCTAAACCTTCAAAATACAAAGTTAAGAAAATATAAGTGACACTAGCGACATGGCTTTTTCTCTAGTGACAGGGGACACAGTGGTCGATCTTAGCACTAGCCCGCTAGTACCATCACTAGTAGTGCAAATCAGGTTGGACTAGTGCGTTTTTTCAACAGCTGTCAGGGTTAATGAAAAAATCTGAAACCCTACAGCGAAAATTTGGAATAATATCAAAATTCTCTAAGACGTCATGCTGAACTATAACTGAACTTTTTGTTCAGTTTGAACATTTTTATTTGAGGTGATGATGTGAAAAAATCTGAAATCTGATTAAAATCTGAAAATTTACCTCCCTGTTTTTTAAAGTAAGGTAAAACTCTGAAAACTCATAATCTATCAAACATTTATCACAGAATGTCCTTATTATGATACACTGACTGAAAATCTGGGAGACTTGACACTCAATGACGGGTCTGTCACTCTGTGACATTGACATGTCAACAGTTAAAAAAAGTGGATGCAATACTCTGTTTTCTATTTGCAATGCTAAATTATGCAGTAATCTGTACGAGTTTGTAACTTTAGATATACTTTAGAATATACATACCATTCCGTGTAGACTCCACTTCTCCAATGTAAAAGTCTGAAGCGGGAAACTGTAAATCCCAACAGCCTGGTCGCTGGTAATCAGCAAAACTACACAACTTGCAAGAACCAGCGAAGCTCACATAATCTCGCGAGAATTGCGTGACGTGTGCAAATTCAAAATGGCGGCCGTCGGGACGTAGATTGACCTTTTCCAATCAAGAATTGACTTTTATGAAAGAATTAGCAACCATCCGTGATTGGTAAGGCACCTAATGTACAGGGAAAAGTTGGGGGAAGGATTTGAAATCAAAATTGTTATTCCTTAAGCGCAAGAACACAAAAAATACCATAACCCCAAAGTTTGCCTATGGGCTGAAGCCAGACTCTCGTAGCACATCAGTCTTATCTTGCATACGAGAGGCTGGCTAAGTTCCGGGAGCTGGACCGACATGTGTGAGGCCAACACAAGGGATACTGTAAACGACCACACGCCCTTGTCTGGGAAACAAGACCCATTCCAATTACAGTGATTGGATGAAACACATGGCTGGGGTCCACCCCGGTGATGTCCCCAGAGGCCGGGAGGATCCTATCCTATACCAGGAGTACAGCTAAGCCTTCGTGCTGGATGTCTAGCTGCATGAGTCCAGGAACTGTGGTGTCAGTTCCATTGGCAGAACCCAGAGGGTTTTTAAGCACCGCCGAAAGCTAAGCTATGCGAATGCAAGGAAGCAGGCCGCCTCAGCCTAGAACTATCAATATCCCCGTGCAGCAAGGGGAGATCGGGGGAACCTCTAAGGGACGCAAGAAACCACCGACCAGGAACATGGCGAGAGCAGGGACGGGTGTCCCGAAGCGGGTGGCGGCCAGCTCAGAGAGCATCCTTAGCCTAAGGCGCTCACGTTGTCATGTGAGGCGAGACTTGGATTTGCCAGGAAGGAGGCACAGGAGGGTAAGCTATACTATAATACATCACAACTGCTTCAATTTTACATCTCACTTGTTTTCTATCATGCATATTAAGACAGATATGTCTGTAATATTGTCTGTAATATTGTTCTTATTGTTTAAACTGGCTGGTTTCCATGGAAACCAGCCATTTCCTTGATTCCATATATGATTTTTTAAGCAAAACAGCCCATTGGACTAATCAAAGTGGTAAACAATTCAGGAGCGGTATGTTCTGCTTTGCTATAGCTATATTTCTGGTTGCCAAAGTAACATAAATTGAAGAGAAACTGAAAATTGGCTATATTTTTTAGTTCTTTTTGGTTACCATGGCAACCGTGTAACCAAGACAACCAAATCTGATGTTCCATTTGATAGAACTCCTGGAATGCTTCGTTTTGATGGTTCACGTGCTTTTCTATCTTGCATATTAAGAAAGATATGACCCAAATACTGTTTAGTTTGAAATTTGTTTATCTTAGTGGTTTCCATGGAAACCAGCCATTTGCTACATTCCATACATAATTTTCTCTGCAAAACAGCTCAATTGACTAATTAGAGTTGTAAACATATCAGAAATAGTATGTTCTGCTTTGCTATACCTTTATTTCCAGTTGCCATAGTGACATTAATTGAAGGAAAACTGAAATTTGGCTATATTTTGGAGTTCATTTTGGTTACCATGGCAACCGTGTAACCAAGACAACCAAATCTGATGTTCCATTTGATAGAACTCTTGGAATGCTTCGTTTTGATGGTTCACTTGTTTTTCTATCTTGCATATTAAGAAAAATATGGCCCAAATACTGTTTATTTTCAAATTGACTAATTATTGTGTGGTTTCCATGGAAACCAGCAATTTACTGTGTTCCAAATAAAGAAAAATTGACCAAAACACCCAATTCCACAAACTATAGGTATTTAGCTACAGTTTGGTGTTTTCAAATAATATATTTGAGTAGCTATAGATTTATGCTCAATTAGGACTACAACTCCCATGATGCACCAGGGCACAAAAATCCAAGATGGCCGTCATGCAATCCCCCTATTGCATGCTTAAAGTCATGTTGATTGTCAATGTCTTGTGTTTTCTTTGGAAGAGCATTCCATAATTGACTTCCTACAAAGTAAGGTGATTTTTTTTTTAGATTTCTGATTCAATCTAATTAATATGAAACATTTTCTTGTCAGCTTGTCTAGTATTCCTAGCTGGTGCAGCTAAGTACATACCTTTCAGTTGAAGTTTAAACATCATATTACGCAACTGCAATTTCATTTCTTTGTTCAAGAGTATGCATTTGGAGCTGGCGGCACTAAAGAGGGTGAAGAATCAAGCAGCGAAAGAACTGGCTGAAAGGGCTCGACGGTTAAATTCGAGGGCCTACTTTTTGAATGATTATGCCTGCCAAGAGATGCTGGGCTGTGAGACGCTGGAAGAGGCGGTTGAGGTGGTGGAGGAACAGGATCGGTACTAGCACCTCCTCATGCGGGCACGTCTGAAGAGGACATGAACACACAGATAGTGACAATTAACACAAAATTTGAGGCACTGATGAAGGAAATGACAAAAGAACGAGAGGCCCGGTGACAGAGTGTGGCCCAGCGCGAGGCCTATCAGAGGAAGAAGGAGGATTTAGAATGTCATTAGTGTCATCAGAAGGGTCATTTCGCAAGAAAATGCCCCCAGAGACAGGGAAACGGACAGTCACCATCGCGATAAGCATGGGGCCCTCTCCGTGTGTGGTCAGAGAAGTACGAAGCATGAATTGTTTTGGGCTCTACATGGCCGGGAAGGTGGGACAGAACATTGTCTGCTTCCTAATTGATATGGGGTCTACAATCAGTTTACTGTCAGCCCGATTCGGGCCTTTGTGAATAAAACTTGTTTACACTGATCCTACACAACTGAATAGTGCAAGTGGGATGGGAGAACTTACATGGAAAAAAGGTTTGCATTATGGGACATGTAGGACTCTTACTTTTTTACACGTAGGCAAAGATATAGTAACCTACTATAGCTAACAAAAATATGTGGGCCTGAAACTAGGACATGTCTATAGGCAGACTTAAGTGATACAAGGGGGTGCAAATGAGGGGGAAAGGGGTAACATTAAAAAAATCATAATGTCAACATGTCTGAATTGAGAGATCATGCCACCCTGTCAAATTTAAGAAACCATAATACATTATTGTTACCCTTCAAAATTCAAGGAATTGTAATGTCAGTCTGTCCAATTTAAGAGATTGTGAAGTCATTCTGTCCTTTATAAGGAATCATTTTACCCTGTCAAACTCAAGAAATCATAATCTGCCTTATCAAATTTAAGAAATTATAGCGTTGGCCTTTTCAAATTCAAGGAATATGTAATATCAAATATTTGTAAATCACCTTACTAAAATAGGATGAACTAATTTAGATTGCCATGGTAGGATTAGATCTATATTAAACTTTTTGGCCATTTGGCCTAATGTTTTTCACATTTAGACCCCCATATGTTTTTCCATCACCTGTATTTAAGCTGAAACCTGAGTCTCCTTAGATCTTTTGCTACATGTGCACAGGACAACAAGACAATAAAACAGTGTCAACCGTACGTATCGTTTACAATATCCCCAAATAATGTTACATTAGAGATGCTTGATATTTCTTCTATTAGGATTATCTGATATCCAATGATTTCAGTATAATAATGGATTTCTCCTTTGTAGTTTAATGCACATTATTGACTATCAGGTTTTGTGTGTGTCTATGTGTGTCTAATTGTGTTTGCTCGGTCAATTTACATTTTATATTGTTCATAAAGGGGATGTATGGAGACAACCTATTTAAAAAAGACCATAGTTTTAACCCTTAAGACCCCAATCCAGCTGTAGCCACCAATAGGTGTTGTCCCCAATCCAGCCATAGCTGCCTGTAAAAATGGCAATTTTTCCAAGTTTTTTCCAAGTTATTCCAAAGAGAACAGTTTATGAATATTCAACACACAAAAATGACCAATATATCATTTGAAAGCTAATTTAGTTGTCTTACCAATGCTATGAACCCCATTCCTATAACATTACTGGAAACGGATGTTCTCTCTTTTAGATATCCTCAATTAAGGACAAACGGGTCATTGCAGATCTAGTACTCAGATTTTCTCACCATGAAAATTTTTTAGGTGAAATCAGTTTCTTTGTGTGGTTATTTTGAGAACAAAAATCATGTACTTAGAATCACATTTAGATAATATCTTAATTCCATATTATTTTCAAATTAAAGATGGGACAAACAGCTGGAAGTCAGTAACAGAAGGACATGGATGTAGGCAGGTGGGTTAGAGAGCATTAAAAGCAATGTCATGTGGTGATATGTATTTAAATTTTCGAAATCTTCAAGTTGAAATTGTAAGAAATTGTAGAAGAAAAGATTGGAAATCTGAAAAATAAGTATGCAAACAACAAATTTTAATACCCAGAAATTCCTTAAAGCAATATATGTTGTAGAGAAGGCTATAATATATATTTTCAGCCGAAAAAAATAAGAGGTCACCAAATGAACTTAGTCAGAAAAGCTGAATATTCATTGTAAGGACTAAAATTACTTAAAATGGGTATCTATGAGTTTTCTCCATAAATTCACCTAAAGATTTATATGACAGGTAATTCCTTTTTTTTTTTTTATGCTCAACACACTCATTATCATATAGAAGTATATCATATCATTGTACATCCTGAATTAAAAGAGTTACAGAAAAACATTTTTTCAGAATTTACAGAATTCCCACAATAATAGTCTTTTCTGGTCATATATAGCTACAAAAGTATTCCTGGTAAACTGATTTTCAAGTTCAATTATGATAAACTAAACATTATTGAACATTAATTTTCTCCAAGAATATTTGCAAAAAATTAAGGACTTTGGTATTTTTTCAGTATCTGGGTAATGGCGCGATTGTCCTTAGAAGAAATTTAGGGAATTCCAGAGGACCAAACATCCATGAAGTATTATGTAAACTACAGAATTTCCTGTGCACAAACCACCCAGTGCCTATGCAGCTGGTCCAGCCCAGCGCCCAGTGTACTGATAAACTTATACAGGCTTATCTGTGACATCTTATTTGCCACAGCCATCCATAGCAGTCAATCTTCTAGAATTGCAAGAATTTGAACAATATACCAAGGTGTCTAAGGTTATCATATGAAATATTACCCCCCCCCCCAACCCTGACACACAACCAAAATTGAAGATGTAAGTGATGAGCACCCTGTTTTTTGAACACATATGCTGAACTCAGTACCAAAGCAAACATACATAAACATGAAGTAAAACATTTTGGATTTGGGAGGTGATAACCCTTAGACAGTAGGTAATAGGCATTTACGCATAGCAAGTATCATATGCATGTCTCTTAAATGTGACACCCTTCAATGACTATTGGTAGAAAAAAAAGATCTTTTTCAGATGTGGCTGAGCATGAGTTATCTCAATACATAATTTATTTAAAAGGTCTTAAGCAACTTATTTTAAGGAAAAAGATACCTCTCCGGTAATATGAATTGCCATTTAGATATGTTATTCTTCAAATGGTAAGTCAAATCTGTCCCTTGAGGGTATTTCCCCTGTCATCTTTGAAGCTCTATTTCTTACTTCCTTTTGCTATTTGCTATTTCTATTACTTATATTGTAGAATAGATATGATGAGGAGTTATTATTTGGTATTTGATATGTTCAGATATCTTATTGAAATAAAAGAGCCATTCATTCCCCTATTCTATCCTTAAGCTTAAGGATAAAGGATTCAGTAAAACATTTTGGATTTGGACTGCGTAATGGCCGTGATTTTAAAATTAATTCCAAGAGTCATACTTGTGACTGGGCCTCAGGTAATTTGGAGGAAAGGGATGATATATAAGATATATTAACCTTTCTCATTGGAAAAAAATATTTGCTTAATGGTCATTTACTCAATATTTGAAATTGGTTTTAACTTCATATTTTGAAAATACATAGAGAAAAATGTATCAAGTGTACCTATGCTCCATCCCTTTATTCCCCATTTATCTGAAAAGTAAATGCTTGAACATGTATTTTACCCTTTACAATTTTCTTACTGATTTTTTTTTATTGTAGACAGAGCAAACTCACACCATGGCTATGTCAACCACAAAGGCTTTGGAGTGGCATCCAGAAAGTGGAATTAAACTTATCAACACTCCCATTCTAAATACACCTAGTGGCCCAAACCAAGTCATTATCAAGGTGGCCTATGCAGGAGTATGTGGGACCGATCTACACATTATGACAGGTGTCTTTCCTGCTGCTAAAGGCATCACCCTTGGCCATGAGACCAGTGGTCTGGTCAAGGCCATTGGTAAAGCTGTCACATCTTGCACTGTTGGGGATCGTGTTGCTGTCAAGCCTACTTCCCACTGTGGAAAGTGTTGGTTCTGTCTGCGTGGTAAAGTAAACTTATGCACTGAAAATCGTGCCATTGGCATTTGGAAGAATGGAGGATGGGCTGAGTTCTGCGAGGTGCCAGATGATCAGGTAGGCTCCCATTATTAGACTATGATTATTAATAAAATTTTGATGTACATTATGGAAGTAAATACGCTATGGACTTCCTAAGACTATAATTCAATAACTGCAAGTCTGTATGATACACCTGATCATACTTTAAGACAGGGGCCAGTGAAAATTCAATTTTGATTCTTTTACACTTTAAATGTTAGATGTAATGTTAACTTAAAAGTATGCCTAGTTTCAATACAATTGATTGCATGACTCCTTCATGTGAAAAACATTGTTTACCTGATCCTAAGGAAAACACAAGTCAGTGTGTGACATCAGAAAAAAAGAAATTCTCTTCAAAATTTTAAAATAGCATTTCTTTAAAAAAAACATTAGGAATAGATATTTTTGCTAAGAATAAGTTTGTTACATAATCTAATAAGTTTGTTTCATAATCTAATCTGTATAGTAGTGTACTTTTTACGTAACCCAGCATCCAAAAAATGTAAAACAGTTTACATAAAAAGTATATGTCTTATTTTGTTTTAGGTTTTCAAGCTTCTAGAAGGAATTAGTTTGAAACAGGGGGTCCTAGTTGAACCCTATTCCTGTATTACAAATGGCTATGATCGCTGCGGGAATATCACCGATGACAGTCAGATCCTGGTGATGGGGGCTGGCATTATAGGCCTTCTTTGGGCCTGTATGCTACACCATAAGGGCTACAGAGATGTTACTGTTACTGAAGTCTCTGAGGAGCGGCGTAAAATTGCCTCTGGCCTTGGCCTAGGGTACAAAGTGCATCACCCAGATGAAGTGAAAGAAAAGATGGATTCTCTAAATCCTGATACAGATGGTTTTGATCTTATTATCGATGCAACTGGAAATGCTGAAGCTGCTGAGGTTGCATTTCCTTGGTTGCGTTGTGGGGCAACTTATAATGTTTTTGGGGTTTGTCACAAGGATGCCAAGATGGAGATTAGCCCAGCAGATTTCTTTTACAAAGAGATCACTGTAACAGGTACCTGCATAAACATATTCACCTTCCCCAAAACCCTGGCTCTAGTTCAAAACCTCTCAGACAGGTATCTGAACTACGAAAAGCTGGGAATCAATACATACAGATTGGAAGACTCAAGCCTTGCATTTGATGAGCTGAGAAGTCTTAAAATTTCAAAGGCTGTTTTTGAGATAGGGGGAGAGATGTGAAGTGTGTATAACCCATTAATCTAGCCTAGCATTGAGAAAGGAAATACTGTAGTATCCAATAATTCATAAGCAATTAATATGAACATGTAATTAACATTTAGGACAACCTTAGAAAGAGCACAAATATTTTCTGGAGAAAATGAGAATTTTTCTTTTGTAAATATTTGATCAGGTGTACAGGGGTGGCTAATGATATGTTGATGCATTGATTAACTAATAAGCAAATGAACGTATCTATCATTAGTTCTTGGAGGGTCATAATCCTTTGATGTTATTGGACAAGCAAAAGTGGAATTACTAGTTGTAAAGATTCAACATAGCAAATCCAGCATTTGAGTTTTTGGCTAAATCTTACATTAAAACTGGAAAAGTGGTACTCTTGCCTCATTGACATTTACCACTTATGAGGGGGATCTATGCTTGTGAACTAATCCTGCTATGTTGTTTTCTATATAAAAATGATTTATCAAATTTGTCAATTTCTTTTTCTATTTCTGAACCAATCTTACTTATAAGTTCTTCCTGGTGATGCATGTAATGGTAATGAGATGGGTGTATGTATTGAAGAATACATTATTAGTAAACAGTGTTAATCAGTATTTGACATCAGTGTAGACAAGTATATCAGCCCAACATTAATGGCCTAATTGTACTATTGAAGGTCATCTTATCCTCAAGCAATTGTACTGAGTGTAGTAACATATCCCATAAATCAGCACTTCTATAATATCAGCTTTTTTGAATCAAAGTCAATGATGTATATTCTTTTGTAAACTTTTCTTTAAGAGAGCTCTGAGTTTTGATATTTTGGGAGTCTGTTTCACATTTTAAGTAATACTCAGATTCTTTAATTAGTACATGATTAAAAGTAATTGCATACTCCTTCTTATATATAATCTCTGTATCCCATATCGATCTAACGAATCATAGACTTCAGTATGAGGGATTCCACTCTTATGTTGTATAGTTTAAAGTGCCTGATCTTTGTCTAATTTGGATATTTCATATTTACTGGCATTATCAATAATAAAGCTTGCATATTCAAACAATGGTTATATAGTTTGTTTTGTATAATTGGATTGATAATTCAGTATTTAAAATTTAATGAGAATTGATCTTTTTCCATACATTTGAGACAAATTTGTCAAACCATAGGTAGCTATCAATATCTAATAAGTAAGAGTGGTGCAAGAGGAAATGGATCCTAGATAATCCTACATAAATCACTGATAAATTTACTGTCCCTGTGGACAGAAAAAAATTCAAAATAACTCCCTGCCTATACAAAGTGATGAGGTAATCTTCCGAAACCACAACAAACCAGCAAACCATCATTTTCTTATACCCCATACACACATACACACACCCCTCCCCCACCACTACTCTCCCACCCCCCTCTCCCACCACACCAGTGTGTGTAGATCCAGGGGAGAGCCAGACCTAGCGCTGTCCAACATGGGACCTGTGTATTCTCAACTTCCAATGAAAATCACAGACACACATCAAGCAGGAAACAGCACTCTGAACTGAAAATTTCACTTACCTGGTCCAGAAGCGGTCCTGTCAACAGAGAGTAAACACAGCCACGTCTCCACCCATAAATAAAAAATCTGAGATACACTTCCCTTCAAATGAATGATCTCTATATGGTGTGAAAATGTCATGCCATTCCATAGAATATTAAGCAAGATATTGATAAAAATAAGAGTTAATAATGCGTTTTTCTATTTCCGGCATGCTCATAAAGGTATATACTTACAGATTTAAATATGAATTATATGAGTGGATAGGGTTATTAAAAGGGTATCAACTGATAGACATTCATATCTAGGCTGTAAATATTAAAATATATAAGCCTATTTAAAGAGAGTCCCGCGAATTGGCCGCCAAGAGGTGTTGTCTATCCTTAATAGTACAGGCAAGTAAGCTTCCCTCAGAAGAATACATTTCCGATTGATTCCCATAAAGTTTTAACATAATTCATTGACTCTAGTAATGAACTTAAGCAAATACTAACCGGGCTGGTATCCTGGCCGCTGTATTTCATCTCGGGGTTTGGTTTGCTCAGGGTCGAACCAGACCCGATCCAAAATACAAGGCACAGGGTCCCAGACAAGGATAGTATTGTTTTTATTTCACCTCCTCTTACATATTTGTTTACTAATAATGCATTTTTGACAGCGATAATGCGTTTATTGTGTGAAGTTCATGCGTAGTTGTTTACATTTGTTTGCGTTTTGTTTACCTCGCCCTGGCGTGACATCACACCAGGGCGATCCAGGTCAATGACGTCACGCCAGGGTTATTAAAAAGTTGTATTGCCTGGGCTGGCTCTCAGGTGTTCCTCAGCAGTAAAAGATAGGTGACTATGTATTGGGAGGTGAAATAAATGTTTATGCAAGAAACACTCGGGAGAGCAGATGAGTTGTTAAAGGATTTTTATTCATTCCTGTCGGCCCTGGTTTCCCAGGGCTGTTAGATACTTTACATGAACTTTGTGGCACTGCCACCAGCCCCAATATAAACAACATGTTGATAACGTAATTTGGTCAGCCCGCACTGACACCAAATCAGGGTAGATGATAGTGATATTGTTGCAAGTAGTATATAAACTACATGTTGATAACATGATTTGGTCAGCCCGCACTGACACCAAATCAGGGTAGATGATATTAATATTGTTACAAGTAGTATATATCATAAAATATATCACATCATTGGGGATCTGTTTCTGGGCCATTTTAAATCAACCAAATTTGGACATTGGAATGTTAATGTGATTCGGGCAGACCCCACTGACCCCGTATCATGTTACACAATATAATATATATAGTTAGATCTTGATGACATTATTTGGTCAGCCCCCACTGACACCAAATCATGTTAGATAATATTTCTATCATTGCAAGTAGTATACATCCTAAAATTATATGTGGGCAAAGCTCACCAACCCATTAGAGGGTATTAAATGCTCTAGACTTTCCAAATCATTGTGGAACTGTACATGGCAAAGTTTAAATCAAACCGAGTTGGACATTGGACATGTTGTTAATGTGATTCAGGCAGACCTAACTGACCCGAATCATGTTATAAAATATATGTACAGTTATAAATCGCATACCACCAGAAATATATGTCTATATATACTGAGCTTACTGGCCAAAAATAAAGTGACACGTTTGAATATGTGGAAGGAACTTCCGTTATGAGGTAAAATATTTTCATTTTGAGTGGCGACAGAGGCTAGTGCAGGAACTGGTGGAGAAGGGGAGGTGGAGGGATTTGATAAAAAAAACTTTTCAAAATAGGCAAATGATTGTCATTTATCTTACTCCCCTTTTGGTTGTCATCCTGCTCTCATGAGGTCCATGGGTGAATGGGCGAGTCCAACTCAAATGGAGCAAGGGGTGGCAGGTGCCAAGGGTCCAACTAATATAGAGCAAGGGGTGGCAGGTGCCCTAGAATATTTCCCCTCCTGATTCTTGCATAAAGTTCATTGACTCCTTCGTTGCCAATGTTCGTTTTTACTAAGAGTACAGCAACATTACTTTTGATCTAATTAATCTAACCTTGAATCCTTGCCTTGTCTTCATACATATTCACTGGGGACATTCCAGTTCATTATCTAACGGTGGCACCGATCACTAAAATGCTATTAGCCCAGTTATATCAGATGACTCAAGGGATGTCACCATCAAAGCAAATACAACAGTGCCCAACTAATAGTGACCCCCTGGCATAAATTACCTCTGCAGTGTCCAGCTTATGTTTCATTCAGTATCTAGCTCCATTATGAATCATTATGGTCCAAGGGTAACTCAATGCAAATCTCCTTACCCTACGATTTCATCCAAACGTTTAATAATTATCATTTAATTGCATGCTAAATCCTTTCTGTATAATGATACAGTTTGAGCACAGACATCAACATAATAGTGACTTTGAATGCAGACATTCAACTCAAAGGTGGATCATTCATGCCGCTAAGTGCCAAATGACTGATTTGGTCTGGAAATGTTATTTTTCCATTTTGCTTTTTCTTTAAGTTACATTACTTCTCGCCTAAACATATGGGTCTTGACCACTAAATTCAACACAGGCGACATAGGCATTTCTTAAAATCGACACACAACATGACAGCCTGACGACGCGACAGACAAGGTGAAAATCATAGTGACATGCGACATAATCATTTCTTAACATCGACACGCGACATAGAGAAAAAAAGTGACAAAGTCAGTTGATCTGGCCACTTTTTTTCTTTTTTTTCCTTTTTTTTTATTTGTCTACAACTTCATATACACAGGGTTTATGTTCTTCCAATTGTTCTAGGTAATGATGATAATGGCATTACATAGAGATGAATTAGATGTAAATGTAGATATATATATATATGTATATATAATACATTTACAAGACATTTACACGACATGACCATAAAAGATTTTTTGTAGTTAGCTTAATTTATGCTATTTTAACTATCGATACAGTTTATTATCAAAGATAAATAATTGGTTCAATTTAAGGGCTCTTTTTTCTGATTACACTCTTTGACCTTTGGTGTATGACCATATCAAGTTTTTGAAAATATTTATTACAACTTCACACTGATTCCCAGCCTGTCCAGAGACTGGAAGGGCGGACACCCTGACTCCCACTGAAGAGAGATGTACAGGGGGTAAGGTTCCAAGGGGTTTATGGCATGATGTTACAATGTCACAGACTAAAGAATCAATATGAGTAATAAGGAAACCATACATCATGCACCTACTACAATACCTTGATTTTTAAAATAAGATAAATGACAGAAATGTTAGAATAAAATTTGCTCTACACTATATAAGTCAGCCCAGAAGCCTCCTTCCCCCACAGAACGACCCCCTACTGGCCCCATGGTGTGATCAGAGGGCACCACCCAGCTGGTATCAATTAGCACCCGACCATAATCTCCCTACAGGCCCCTGTCCACACTGTAATCTAAACTTTACAGACATACAGCCATTGACTAGGGACCCTAAATGTCTCATTAGAGTCTATGATTATAATCTTATCTAATTCTAAATTGCCCCCAATTCACAGGAGGGGCCCTCAGAACTACCCCTGGAACTGCCCCCACACCCCTCAGCAAGGTCTGCCTCTGGAGCTGTTTGTCCTTCCGGCGCTCAGACCCCCCGGGGCCCTGATTTGCATGGCAGGAAGCCTATTCCGAAACGCATGTATTACATGATCTTCCAGTTGCCTCACATTAATTATATTTATATAATTATAAAGTTATATGCATTGATTGACGTTTCAAAACGTCTTTCAACCCTAATCAGTGCAAAGCATCCAAATCTGTCCAAAACATTTTCAGTAAAGTTGAGGCTTATTTTGCTATGCCCTAATAATTATATCATATTACATGATTGTTCAATCTACTGCATACAAATTATAATGCCTCATAATGTTCTGCATAAGGACTATCTCTTATTTGATCAATTTACGTATCATAACCTGATACCAATAATTTTTGCTAAATGGTATGGCTCATATCCTAAGGAAAACACAAGTCTGTGTGTGACGTCACAGAAACAAAGACCTTATTTTCAAATTTACAATTTCTTAAAAAGACATTTGAACTGCAGATTTTTGCCACAAATAATTTTATTAAATGATTCAAAATGGTATAGGTTTGAGAATATAGTACTAGAATAATTAGGTTATGTTACTTCTGCATTTCAAAAGTTTTATCTGGTCTGTTTGTGACACCACACACAGACAGATGCACCGTGCAAGGTGCTCCAGGTGCATTCAGGAATCAGTGCTCAAGATTTAGTAAAATACACATAAAATAGAAAGTATTATAGGTATTGATATGAAACTTGCCATGAACACTCCCTGGACGATGGGGTTCATGAAAATATAGTGTTTTATTCACTTGCCCCTCCCTTTAAGAGGGACCTTTCAATATCTTTTGGTTGTCATAAGGATATGAATAAGATTTGCTCCACTTTAGAGCAGTCTGGAAATGGCTTTAAAAGGCAGGCTGGACAACAATATACAAACTTGTACTTCGGAAAACATGATTGTTCATGTACATGTACGATAAGGGTGAAGGGCTCATAGCTGATGCTACCTTGATTAAATATTGTCACAGATCACGTCTGCAAAATGGAAAATCTTTCTAGATATAAAGCCCTTCACTCTCTCCTTATCAGATTTGCTATCAAGGTCAGATGAGGATACGACTCTATGGTCTG
The DNA here is from genome assembly GCA_936440205.1 of Lepidonotus clava. Lineage (NCBI taxonomy): Eukaryota > Metazoa > Annelida > Polychaeta > Phyllodocida > Polynoidae > Lepidonotus > Lepidonotus clava. The sequence continues at coordinate 32,780,328 of OW387144.1, read as the reverse complement.
TTTAAATGTCTCCCATGTACTTTTAGCCACAATGATTAAATAATATCCGTAAACATACACACAAAATACATACATGTGTATTTTGACTGATGCCTGAAGCATATATAAGTAATTATTATTGTAGGGCATTGCTAGCCCTATACACCCTATATTTCCCTTTTTTGTTTAGCTCACCCTACTGGTGGGCAACACCAAAAAGAAAGAACTAGAAAGGCATAACTCAAGAACTCAATATATTTTGGTTGTCTTAATGATATGAATATGATTTGCTCCACTTTAGAGCAGTCTGGAAATGGCTTTAAAATGGCTTTAAACAATGGTTTAACATGGTGCGAACCTGAGTAGACGTTGATTGCGACCGGCTCCACAAACACTACACATAAACAGGTCTATCTTGGCAGTACGAGCATACAAATTGAATGTCTGCTTTGTGAATCTGTTGTGGTTGTATATATACGTGGATTTGGACTCACAAAAGGCTATATTTTCATGATATTTCGCAATATTTACAAGGGAATATAGCGATAATATGCCACCGAAATCAACTCGGAAAACAGGGTCAAGTTCAAGGCCGAACGGGAAGGTAAATAACCCACCAACGAAAACAGAGCAGGACTCCGGCTCAGACCATGAAGAAAGTAACGATACTGGAATACCAGAAGACCTTGATAATGCGCCGGATCAGGAACTATTAATCAAAATCCTGCAAAATCAAAAATCATCTGCCAAGGATACAGGTAAAAAATTCACCAAAATTGAAAAATCCCTTGAAACAACACAGGCTTCATTCGAAAAACTGGTAGCAGATAATGAAGAATCGATAGGGAAACTGAGCACTGCAATCAAGAGTAATAAGTCTGAGCTTGAAATCTTAAGGCAGAGAATAGATAAGATGGCTGAGGATCTTGGAAAGAGTAATGCACAAGTGTTGGAACTAAATGAGGCGCTCAAAACTACAAATGACGAATTAAAAGCCAAATCCAAAATAATCAACAAACTTGATGTGAAGTATGTCAAAGATGAGGTTGAAGAAAATCGACGCACAATCATCATTGACGGGGTAGGTGAACGAGACTACAAAAGGCCAAAACATGTCGTCGAAAAGCTGCTCAAAGATCTTGAAATTGACTTCCAAGACTCGGATATCTCAGTGGCCTACAGGATAGGGGCTATAAACGCAGGAATATCAAGACCACGGTCAATTAAAGTTCAATTTTCAAACGGAAATTTTAAACCAAACATATTTAAAAACATTGAGAAATTGGGCAAAATTGACGCTTGGCGAGGAGTAAGGCTATCAGATTCTCTCTCTCCCAAGGAACTGAGACAACAGGCGGACCTAAGAAGTATATATGCCTATGCGAAGGCAAAAGGAATCAACGCCAAGACCAGAGGCAAATTATTCATCATAGATGAAATCAGGTATACATACCAAGACATACAAAATCTGCCCCATGGTCTTAAAATGGAGGACATCAAAACTGTCGAGGTGGAGGATGGGATTGCGTTCCAATCAAGTCACTCATATCTCAGCAATATGTTTCCTTGTTTAATCAAAGACAATGGGATCACAGAGCACTTTTACTCAGCCGAATTTGTAAGGTATCATGATAGGCAGGACTTGGTCAATGACATACTAGAGGCAGATAGTGGGTATGAGGCTAAGGCTATGATCAAGGGAATTAAATACAAACCAGGTTGGCACGAGATTAAAGTTAAAATTATGAAGGCAATAGTTACTCTTAAGTTTGATCAAAATGACAGCCTCAGAGATAAGCTTATGCAGACAAAAGGGTTTCTGTACGAAGCGACTCGGGATAAAGAATTTGCCTGTGGAATGTCCCTGTCTCAGGCTTAATATATCAAACAGGACAGCATTCCAGGGAAGAACATTCTGTGTAAAATAATCTGTGAGTACAGGGATTCAGTACGTGGCTAGAATGGGTCAAATACACACATATATATGATCTCAGTACTATTACTAGAAGGGTACTTGGAGCGCAGATGTATTATTGTCGACCTATATGTGTAATGATCCTGACCTAGTGTGAGTGTAAACTGATTGTAACTATATATAAATAGGCTACGAAACGGATAGGCTCACTATTATGGGAATCGGAGAAGGGTGTCAAGTTAACTCGATTGGCCTATATATGTATGTATAATACCATTGACCCAGTGTTAGTTTTGTCTGATCTGTAAGTATTGAAAACAGTCTATGATGTAAATACATCTGAAATATACGTGATATCTAATAATATGTTAGTTCTAGTGGAGGTTAATTAAATTTCATAGTAGTACTGTGGTATAAATGAAAATAAATGGAGCATTGTGTTGTATATTGATGTTTAGTCAAGTTTAGAGACGCTCCTGATGATCACTGGAGGCACGATGAGCCGATTCCAGGTTACAATTATTGATGAATTTAAAATTATTAAAAGCTGGATATATGCAATTCTACTGGTTTTAATATTGATTTTTAATATTGAATGTATAACTTAGAGGATATGGTACATGGAGGGGGTATTCACGTTGGACATATTAATATTAGAAGTCTCTCAAGTAAATGGGAACTTTTTAAATCACATTTTTATTCAGGCTGTCTCGATATTATTGGACTTTCTGAAACTTGGCTGACGAACAAATAACCTATTCAATTTGTCAGATGAATATGAACTAATTAGAAATGATAGGAATTGGAGTGAGATGGGAACTAATGAAATTAAAAAGGGTGGTGGTGTAGCATTATATGTTAAGAAAAGTTTAAATTTCTCAGTTTCTGAATTAGATCAATACTATAGAAGTAATCAAAATATAGAATGCCAATGGCTCTCTTTATCCTATCCAAACTCTAAACATATAGTTATTGGTAATGTATATAGACCTCCACAGGGTGATATACTATATTTTACTGAATTTCTGGAAGAGGTATTTGTTGATATTCAAATAGATCGTAAGGAACTAATTTTGATGGGGGATTTTAATATTGATATGCTTGATAGGAGAAATAATAATGTAACAGGATAGCTTTTGGGTAATATAATTTGGTTGGTAGCTGGCCAAAATTGGTAGTCTAAATAGTGGTGGGTCCTAGCTATCCTTTACAAAGAGATCTAGAATCAAAGCAACAAACACACAAGTTCTATAACTAGGAGTATATTGATCTGAGCATACACAATAGTACACAAATACAAGTATAGTAATCAGTGCCTTACCTTTTTGGAAAAGTCCTACCCACTGCCACTAACCACCAAGCAGATCTTTGTATCTGTGGGGGTCAATGTGGCTACCAGGGTGTCAGGATCAGTTCTGTTTGAATGGGGGGCTGCCTCCAACTTTTATAATAATGGTTGGTCAGTACTAGGAAATCAGCCCCTCACTCAATTATAGGGAAAGGAAGAAGGAGTTTCTGGTCCAGGAAAAAGGGGTGGAGGGTGAGGCACAGGGTGAGTTGCTCACTACCTAGAACCCACCCCACCCATAGTACTGGGTGATCCAGGACATAAGGTGGTTGAGGGGCACAGGGTGCAAAGATATTGGGATATGATCCCCATATCCCCATTACACTCTCCCCTCCTTATTTTCTGCTCGTCCTCGAGCAGTACCACCATAAATTTTGAATTTTGAGACTTTAAACATATTTACTTTCTCTGGGAGCCAAGTGGGATAGGACAACATAGAACTCTAATTTAGATGAGAAAGATATGATGTCTTTTATACAATCTTAACATCATAAAAACTTATACGCTTACTTTAACTCAGAAGGCAAGGCACTGTCAAGTAAATGGTTACATAGATACATTTTTGTAAATGACGTCGGTCTTCATGACATATCAATTGCATCAGTATTACACTAGCATACATTAATTATAATGACATGTTATATGTGATATTCAATGACAAGACGAATTCCTCCAATTACCTCATAGTGAAATACAGTAATTAAGGTTACTTGAACCTGTTAACACCAAACATGTATGTCGTAATGACTGATTCTGATAAGGCAGTGACAAGAATTGGACTGTAATGCAAGAATACAAGTCAATATTAAAAGTAAGAAAAAGTTCATTGAGAAAGGGTGACCGAGACAGTCTCTTGTGTAGAATAGATCTGCTGTTGGGTGCTTCAGTTCTTCTAGATGGTGTAGCCCACTCGACACAGTGCCGATGCACAAGATCCATGATCGTCTCATTAGAAGTGGAGAATGTCTTTACTGGCCCACAGGAGGTGAGGTGTAGGCAGAGTCTCTATAGGAAGGAACCAACACATTCCGATGACACAGGATACAGATGAGGCTGGCCACCAATGGGCAGTGAGGCCAGCTGATGATCACACACTAAGTCCCGGTAGTCTATCTGCCCATGTAGATGGACGAGGCGGAAGGTGTTGCCCCAAATGTCTGACCCAACTCCACATCCTACTAGCTGAGTGCTACAGGGGAGCACTGACGTTAGCCAGACAGATGTCCTACAGGAGGAGAGGGAGGGAGGAGGCACACAGGTTAACTGGAGTAGTTCCATGTTCTTATAGTCCAGCACAGATGTCCGAAGCACAGGCCTCTCTGTGGTAACAGCTTTTCCCCACAGAAAGACAATGTCATGTCAGTGGAGACCTCCTCAAGGAGAAGATGAGGTCTCTAGATGTGTGCTCACTGGATACTGATAGAGACTGCAGATCGATGAAGTCACTAATATAATAGTTCACAATTCCTTGAAGTTGTTGTCTCTAGATACTGGCACAGTGTTGCATACCAGCAGAGACTGCAGATTGATGAAGTCACTGATATAATAGTTCATACTTCCTTGAAGTTGTGGTACAAACTACAGATCGACAAGGTCACCCATATAAGTGTTTGCATTTCCTTGGCACAGCATTAAATCATTGCAAATGGTTGTAATAAAACACAAGTACCCATAAAATTAAACAATTCAAAGAGCTCAAACTAAGTGACAACTGGAGGAACAATCACTTTTTCTTTCTTTCTTTCTTTCTATTATTTTTTTTTTCTTTTTTTTTAAATTGAATATCACAAGACTATACTAGGATTTTGGCATGCACAAAAGTATATATATTAGCTAGCACCACAGTAAATGACTATAGGTTCAATTGTCGCTAAACTATACGATACAAAATTCTGATGCGTATCTCACTGATAATGAACAATGTGTGACACATCCCAAATATATAAAAGATAACCCATAGAGAGAATCATACCCCACATACCCTTGACATTGTTTGTAAAAATATACCACAAATACCATATCTATCCAACATAACATAATCAATCCACTTTTATATCTAAATCTTTTGCAGTTAAACCAAGCCTTTGAAATGAAAAAGATTTATTTACTTATTTTAGTATCCACAAAAATACACTTTTATAGATGACATATCATAAACCTTTCTATTAATTTACATGTAGCATTAATAGGATTAATGTTGTGATAAAGGCCCCTTAATGAGACACAGAATTATTAAGATATCTACGCCAACTTCCTGAAAAGAAATCGTTTCTCATTAATCAAAGCTGAAATAAAGAATATTTTAATTAGTGGTTGATTGCTCAGAATCTTCAGGGATGGTAGAGTCTGGGGTTGCTCTGAGCACAGAGTCTACCCAATTTGCATCTATTCCACCCTTTACAGGTCGGCATTTGTCAATATGAACGACCCTCCTGCGGGACCGTGGCCCTTCCCTGATCTCTACATTAAGTGATCCAAGTGTCCCTGTCACAACACAGGGACCAGTCCAGCCGAGTTGGAGTTTTGGAGACAGACCAATGCGACGGACAGGGTTGTACACCCATACAGCGTCGCCTCTCCTTAATTTGGTGTGGCTTGACTTTCGGTCATAGTACCGCTTTTGCCGACCCTGAGCAGCCTTCAGGTTTTTCCTGGCCAGGTTGTGGCAGAGCTGCATTCGTTCGGCCAGTTCTTGTACATAGTGAGGGTATCCTACAGCATCTGTCGTCCACTCAGGTGGTGGTTCTTGTGTCTCAAAGGGTAAGGAACACTCTCGGCCTAGCATCAACTTGTTTGGACTATAACCTGTTGAAGAATGCACACTTGACCTGTATGCCATGGCTATTATTGGCAAGTGGTCATCCCAGTCTGTTTGTTGCTTGTTAACAAGCTGTCGCAGCATCTGTAAAATAGTGCGATTCATCCGTTCAACTTGGCCGTCTGTCTGAGGTCTATAAGGTGATGTTCTTATCTTATCCACATGTAAGAGGTGACACAGTGCTGTCATTACTTCAGAAGTGAAGTCTGGGCCTTGATCTATAAGGAGTTCAGCAGGCACGCCAAAATGGCTGATGACAGTTTCCACCAGTGCCTCTGCCACTGTGATTGCACGCTGATCAGGCAAGGGAACAATCTCCACCCACTTGGTGAAGTAGTCTGCAATCACAAGTATCACTGTGTTGTTATTACTTGTTTTGGTAAGTGGACCAAGGATGTCCATAGCCACTCTTTCCATAGGGGCCCCGGTTGGCATGCTTTTCATTGGAGCCCTGCGGTGATGATTACTTACCTTGCTTCGGAAGCAGAGGTCACATTGGCTACACCAGTCAGTAACATCTTGTGTCAGTGTTCGCCAGAAAAATCTTGACTGACGAACTCGCTGAAGTGTACGTTCTCGTCCCATGTGTCCTGCAGTAGGATGATCATGTAAAAGAGTAAGGAGGGCTGGTACTCTGCTTCGTGGTAGCAGGACCTTCTTTATGTCATTGCCAGTGGTCACATCCCGCCACTTGTAACAAAGTACACCTTCGTCATTGGTGCATAGTCGCTGATGCTGGGCCCAGAAATACTTGACTTCAGGTTCTTCACCTGCGATTTCATCCCGCTTAGGACGTTCTGTGCCCCAGGCACGTACCTTACTCAAGACCGGGTCCTCTTCTTGAGCCCTTACTAGTTTCTCATCATCCCAGCCTTCTGCAGACCCAACTACCAGTGGCACGGCAGCCTCAGCGTCACGTCGTTTGCGGCCTCGTCCACGCCGGCCAACACTTCTGCGGGTTGACACAGCTCGCAGTTGGATCAGCTGTTCCAGGCATTCCTGTTCAGGACTTACAAGTGTTGGGCTATTTTCTGTTATAGATACATTACCTAGGTGCATCATTCCAACTTGCGGTTCTGAGTCAGCCACTGGTGACTTTGGGTGCGAACGGCGCTTTGATGGTGCAGGATCATCATGCTCTCTCCCACACTGAGCACAAGGGGAGGGACATGGTATTCTCGACAAGGCATCTGCATTGCCATGTTGTTTGCCCGGTCTATGTTCTATGTCAGACACAAAGGGAGACAACCTGCTCAACCATCGGGCCAACTGTCCCTCTGGGTTCTTTGTCTGCAGCAGCCAGCGCAACGCAGAATGATCTGTGCGGACAAAGAACCGTTTACCATAGAGATAATGGCGGTACTTCTCTATGAATGTTACAACGGCCAACAACTCCCTGCGAGTGACACAGTAGTTGCGCTCAGTTGCAGACAGCAGTTGGCTGCCATAGGCCAACACTCTTTCTTGCCCATCTTGTCTCTGAGACAGTACAGCTCCAAGACTGCAGTTACTGGCATCTGTGTCAAGGATATAAAGATGTGTCAAAGATATTTTACGTGATGCCTTTATTGCCATCCCTGATAAGTTATGTAGTCTATTTAATTTATCTTTTCAGTTAGGTGAAATTCCTGACTCATGGAAGATTGCCAAAATAACCCCATTGAGAAAAGGAGGAAATACTGATGATATAAATAACCTTAGACCAGTTTCTTTGTTGCCAGTTATTTCGAAAATGATTGAGAAAATAGTTCACAAAATTACCTATGCCTATTATTGTATTGAAAACGAGCTACTTAGTAAGAAACAAGGGGGTTTTAGACCTGGTCATTCGACCTGCACTACTACTGCGTGGTTCATTGATGATATTTATAAGGCATTAAATAATAAAGAATACATGATTGCTACTTATATCGATGCAATAAAGGCTTTTGATTTAGTAAATCATGATATTCTTCTTAAAAAACTTGATAAAATTGGAATTAAAAATGGTGCTTTTAACTGGTTTAAGAATTATTTATCAAATAGATATCAATGTGTGAAGGCAAATGATACTATTTCTGATGTTGAATTAATCAAATGTGGGGTGCCACAAGGCAGTGTTTGTGGTCCGCTGCTCTTTATATTATATATAAATGATTTATGTGACAGCATGGAATGTACAAACCTTTCACTTTACGCTGACGATAAGGTCCTATATGTTAGGCATAAGAATTTGCAAGAGGCATTACGAATGATGCAGATTGATTTGAATAATTTAGGTGAATGGTATATACAAAACAAAATATCAGTTAACTGTAAAAAAAACAAATTCTGTATTTATGGAATGAAATCTTTAATCAAAAGAACTAGAAACTCAGATTGTATATTATCCCTGAGTAATAAGAGACTAGAACGAATCTGCTCATATAAATATTTGGGTTTCGTATTGGATGAACAGCTAAACTTTAATAAGCATATAACTGAATTGTGTAAAGTGATAAACCATAAATTATATCTGCTATCATATATGAGGAAGTACCTTACTGAGCAGGCCAGTATAATGATTTTTAAGTCTATGATTCTTACTTTAATGGAATACGGAGATGTAATTTATACAGGTACCTCAACAAAAAACATTGATAAAATACACAATTTGTTTTATAGAGGTCTAAGGATATGTATGGGTGATGGCATCTTTCACAATAAGGCGGATTTATGCAGTGAGAGCAATTTATTACCAATTGCTACACGAAGTGAAATACATCTATTACTATTTATGCATAAATTCAAAAATGAGGATTTACTTCTTAAAGCAAAAAAATGTAGTACTAGGTTGCACGATGCACCAGTTTTTAAGACTTACAAGCCTAATAATGAAAAGGCAAAATTGAATGTTTTTTATCGTGGTGCTAATTTGTGGAATGAGCAAAAGGTGTCACATAGAAATATGGATTTTAGTGATTTTAAATTGGCAATTATTGATAATAAGAAAAAACAGATCGAATAATGTGAGTACTGTTCTGACCAATACTGATGTGATATACTCTTATTCCATGTTGTATTTACTATCGAATTGTTAGATAAGGCTTAATTGGAAAACTTCGTAAATTTGTAATTAGAATATGCTTATCCAGCTTATTGAATTTTACTGTACTATTGTCTAGAGTATCTGACTATATTTTATGGTGCTAAATAGATGATTGTACACCTGTATTGTTTATAATATTTATTAAGGGGCCTAAGAAGAGCATGATTCATCATGCTATTTCAGGCATTTAACGTAAACAAGTGCTTTTGCACTTATTTTATGTCTGATTAAATAAAGGAATTTAAAAAAAACTCTTGCGAATATTGCAACCCAAAGAACACGGTCTTGTAAAGCTTCAGACATACAATACTTTTCCTTTATTATTTATCTTGGTACAACAGTTGGCAGTGGCTGAATTAGAGGAGGGCGCGGGGCACCCCCCCATCTCTTTTTTTTTGGAGGGGGAATTTTTTAATGTAAAATTCTGCCAAAAAGTTTTGAAAGAAAGTTTTTTCGCACACCACTGGTTGGGTTGCCTTTCAACAATGACATGATAATAGTCTCATGAAAGTCTATGCTCCCAGACAATATTTTATGCCCTTGGATGTGCCTTTGAAATAATATTATACCTGTATGTGAAATGATATTATACATGTATGTGAAATGATACTATACATGTATGTGAAAGTGGTAGTTTCATGTAAAAAGAAATATATCTTTAGTCTACTTTATTTATTTACCCTATCTGTACAGCGGTGGGCATCTCATTGGTCCTTCACTAAGGCCCGGTTTTTCAAAAGGGTTCAAGTTGGTGAGCATGGTTCAACTTTGATCTGTGTCTGATCACGGTTTAAATCATTTTTTTAAAAGCAGTTCAACTGCTTACTCTGCAGAGTTGAACCTCAAAACTTGATCTACCTCCAAGGGGTGGTTCAACTCTGGATTATAAAATGAATTTGATTTATATAAGAAATTTCATTTATAATATTGATCTATTCTACCAAATTAAAAGAAATACCAAGTTTCAGTCATCAGTTCCTCTTTAAACTCTTAAAAAAGGCTAAAGGATTCAAACCCATTAATGTTTAACTCTCCTTTTGATCCAAAAGTAGGAAAGAAAGTTCAAGTGAGGTTCAAGTGAGGGTCAAGTCCCTAATCAAGGATCAAGTTAATCTGTTACGACAAACCATAAAGTTGAATTGCGAAACCTTAATCTAAAAAGCCCACAAAGTCGTTGTCAAATCATGCACTATTGGGCAAATATCCAGCATCAGAATTTTGGAGATCCAAATGTTTGTTTTAGAACTGTTTATAGAATTAAAATTGTCCCAGTAGAACAGCCACAAATTTGATGGTGGAACCCATCGTAACAGCAAGATCCTAGTTGTGAGACATTGATTTGGTTTTACCATTTTCATTATGGGCCACAAGGGTTTAAGAATTGTTTATGATATCCTTATTGTTGTGCTTATCTGTGCTTGATCAGCATCACATTTGATATTTAGATTTCTTTTCTTCATCAATTTTTATATCTACATCTTACATACATCTTTTTTATCCAGAAAAGTCCTCAACTGCTGTGCATATCATGCTCTCTAATTAAGGGTAATTTACACCTCCCTTGTCATCATCATTGATTAAGGGTCATTATATTAAAGTGAATCTATGCCAACAGGTCGAATGTTGGGGTTGTAAGTGTACTTTGTCCATTTAGGGTCAAGATTCCATCGTGTGGATCAGTAACCTAAATATCAATTATCTCATGGTCAGTATTTATTTCAAATGAATTTTTCCTACAAGTAGTAACTATGTATGTGGGTTTCTTGGAGAAGTAATGGATTTTCAGGTTAAATGATTCAATTGTTCCCCACTTAGGTAAGTATATATTTATTGTTTTCTCACTGGAGAAGGGCCTAGATCAAGATGCATTCTGGGTCTTTTGTTGACAGGTCACAAGGCTTTAGCATATCATTTTCATCTTGGCATTAATTGTAGTTAAACTTGATGGAAAACTAGTGGTAATTATTTTTCCTGCATATATTTAGTATTCCTTAAGTCGGTTTGCACATGTGTTCATTGTAGATAGAGATATATAGAAAAAGACTTTAGAAGACATAGACTTAAGCAGCTTTCTGAGATGAATTAATTCTTATTGCCATTGTAGGATCAGATCTATATTTATCAAACTTACCATTTGGCCTGGTGTTCTCCACATTTAGAACCCATGTGTTTGTCCATCGGCTGTATTTGAGGTGAGACCCGAGTCTCCTTAGACCTTTCACTACACAGGAAGGCGACACAGCAGAACACTGTCAACCGTAAGTATCAAATTTAATATCCCCAAATAATGGTGCACCAGAGATGCACTCTTCCTGGTTTTTCTGTTAGGATTCTCCAATATTCAGTGACTTCAGTATAACAAAGAGGGTTTCTCATACGTAATTTGATATACATTTTTGACTAATTGTGTGTGTGTTTGCCTATGTGTGTGTAGTTATTCAGATTTTATACTGTTCTTAGATGTGATATATGGAGACAATCTGTTATAAACTATAGTTTTATTGCAAAACACATAGTGGACACATAAAGAAGAAGTGTTGTGTACGGTATTGGTCTATCTGCTTGGTAAAAAGGTTACCTGGGTTTGAGCCAGTAGGCTCACAGTGACATGTGACCTAGTTGGCTAATTTATGCTGCCCTGTGCTGTGTGTACTGGCCCCACTGCTGACCTCTTATATGCATATTGTGACCTCCACAAGTGGTATAGAAAGAAAGAGAAGTTCATTGATGTGAGGTGTAGTGCAAGTGATTTGGGCAGTCCCATGCATGCTCCCTGGAAACCGACCAAGTTGTTGGCAGATAACACAGAGCACTGTAACACATTTCAGTACAATACAGCATCAGGCCTATTTGTATACAGTGTCCGATTATGTAAAGGGAATTTGACCGCGACTACCTTTGGGTGCGGCAATGTTTGTTACCCACGATGTGATTGGTTTTTACTTCTCTTGGCATACTCGGTGAAATTGTTGTTCTTGTTGTTAGAAAAAAGCTAGGTTGATTCCATCCAAAAAATGTTGTTTAATAGGAACACTAAGCGGTGCATATGCAGGCAGGGTCTGTTCTCTTGGATGGGTGGTCATATCATTTAATATATGTTTTTTATGTGCAACTGTGTTCAGATTGGTATCCCTTATCAATTGAATTAAGGCCCTTTGGTATTTGCATGATTCGACATGGTTTTTTCAGGTTCTAGTGGAAACATTCTAAGGCATGTTTTTCTACATCCTTGATACCCTCGTGTCCCTTCAGATTGAAATGCTACGATAACTCATTTGAAGTTGAGTTCTTGCTGATTTCGTAGATGTGGCTTTTTTGAAGTGCTTTTTACATATTCTTTGCCATATCTCTTGCAAGATATGCAATAAATTAAAAGGGACATTTGTGTATGACTAATGTTTTTTTCCGGGTAGTGTTCATGCATATAGAGGTGTATACAGGGACAGTACCAACAATATTTACTATTGCATTTCTTGTTTGCCGTGTTTTTAGGGGGCCAATGTTCCTTGGTCATTATTCTGTAGTAGTTTGGCTTGAACTAGCATATTGTGCAGGCTTTTGGGTTTCAGGTACCCAAATCGGAAGCTCAGGCTGTGTTGATTCCTGGTGCCGCTGGAATGGTCTAGGAGATCCCAAGTCTTGTTGATCTGCTGTCATAGACTGTCATGATGAGGGTGGTAGAAGACTATTTGTAGCAGCCAAACTTTTAGAATGCATTTTTATAAAGAACAGGAATATGTACAAAACCACCCTTTCTAAATTAATGTTATTATCTGAAATATTGTCCACTCACCATACACATGACCAAAAGTGAAGATTTAAGTGAGCATACTGTTTCTTTTTTAAATATGGAGTTGTGTTGTACTGAACTCAATACCAATGCAAACATACATAAGTTAACCTATATCTAAAGTAACAATTTAATTCTTCCAACCACAGTTAGCCATTTTCTCGAGTTTTTCCTGCAGGTTAACCTAAAACATGATGCATGCTGGGTAATATGTCGACAAAACTTAGGACTTTAGCATATAATTTTTCATAAATTGTAGCATTACTTGTAGATTAACATTGTGAAAAACTTGACATCATTATTTTTCAAATAAGTATCAATATCCATTAATATTTCCTGAGTCATTTGAATATTGATTCATCGGAGATAACAATTATTTGCTACTTTCTATAATTTTTCATGGGTTTTTGTCGACAATAAGGTCCTGCAAGTCAATTAACAATATTTATACATTCTGTAAAATTATTAGCTTTACAATCTAAAGTAGCAGATGTAAATGTATAATCTAAGATCTAAGAAGGTTTTAATATGATAAAGACTTAAATTTTGAACAAAATAATATAAAGAATTGTCAAACTAATGTTATTCAGCAGCTTTGTTTATAAGGTTGACCTCAAATCTAAGTTATTTCTATTTCATTTTTGAGCATAAGATTTCAAGGGCCCTATCATTCACTATTTAAAATCAAGCCAAGCACTTTTGTGGAGACTTAACATGGGTTCTTATGGGAATGAATTTCTTTTGTTTTTCATAAAAATTGAAATCTTTAAGAATCTAAATATAATGAGTGACGTATTGCCTCCACAAGGCTCTTAGCTACATTTCACTCACTTATAGACCTTGCACAGGTGTAGTCCTGTGATCATATTTTAGTGATCATCACATGGTGGTCAAGACCACATATGTGACTACAGACAAAATAATATTTCATGAATTCTTAAAGATATATCATTATGTGAGACTGTTTCTAGTAATTGTAAAAATTATTATATTTCAAATGCCTGAGAATTGTAAATGATAATCATTGTAAATTGATCACCAATATGACAGCTCACCTATTCTGGGTATGTGCAGCATCATCTGCACAATGTTTATTGTATGCAATTTTGATGAAATAGCTATCAGAATTTGAACAATTTATCTATTGTACATGAGAAATTGTCAAATGTATATTGAACCAAATCATTCTTTCACAAACTAGTTATAATTTTGATCTTTCAACTTATTGTACCATTTCTTTTAAATTGCCTCATGTAATTTATACTTTTAGTGGTAGCAGGCCACTCCATACTCCGTACGTTGTATTATTATACCTTAGGGTGATACAAGTTGAGTAGTTAAGAGTTTAACACAGGGCGATACAAACCTGGGTGATAACCAGCCTTGTATCGCACTGCAGTGTGATACAGAAACTTTTTATTTTTCTAAAATTCATGAAAAAATGAAATAATTAAGAAATAAAAAATCTAACATATGCATTATCTGTACAACATTCATAGCTACATTTTACTGCTTACTATTTGTGGATTTGATGGATATCAAAAAAGTTATATGAAAAAAACATAAAAAAATGTGCAGCATCACAGTCCCACCATCACTGATTGCTGTGCATCCTTCCTTGGGAGCTCAGATCTAACAGAAAAGGTATAATAAATCCATAACCAACTAAGAAGGGAGTACTCGGGCAGTTATCACCCCTCGCCAGGACTCCGATATCAGCCCTCGGCCGGCCCTTCGGGCCCTGGCCTCGGGCTGATATCGGAGTCCCGGCGATAACTGCCCTCGTACTCCCTTCTTAGTTGGTTATATGTATTTCTCCAAATACACCACCATCTTGTTTTTCTACCTGGGAAGCACATACAAACCTCTCTGGTTATCCTCTGTGTATCTTCAATTTGCAAATAATAATTGAGCACGAGGATATTATGAGTAGGACATTTCGTTCACTGAAAGTGTTACGTGGTATTGGGGAACCTTATGTCTTGCATTCCACAGCTCAAGAGCCGGATTTAGATCTTCAGATTGCTGACTGAGCTGCTCAGGTACAGGTGCCAGTAAACACCATGGCGTTGCTTCTTAATAGGGAAGCTTCCTAACAAGGACGATCCAGAGTGTGTAAAGCACTTGGAGGACCAACTATATATATATATATATATATATATATATATATGTGACCAATCATGGGATTTGGTGTCCTAGAGGGGGAAAGTATGAATTTGAATTTGCATTCCTACCTTTCAGACAATGCAAACCATTTATAAATATTCCCATTATAGGCTGAGATATGGGAGTTTGAAATCCCCTATGCGGTACACACTGGTACACCCCTGTTTTACCATTTACAATATACAATAACTTTTCATATAGATCTTCATTCAAATAACAGATTTTACTACCAGAAAGTGAAAAACTTCTGTTATTAGAATTTACAAAAATATTCTACGCAATCTGAACATTCCTTTTTCTGTTGCCATGGCAACATGACAACATTCCTTATTCCCGCACTCTTTTAAAAAAGGCGTTCCTTACAAAATTACCCACAATGCAACTTTCATAAATAAATAGAATGATTTTTTGCTCATAATCTTAATCTCTGGAAAATTCTGCCTAAGTCACATTTCTTAAGGAAATATGCATTATTAGCTTGTTTTCAACTATTACTCACTTAATAATGGACCTAGAGCAAAATGACTAAAATCCCTCTAGGTTACCATATCCCGTGACTGGTCACATATATATATATATATATATATATGACTCTGTGTTTAATACGGGTCTCTGCATTTGAATCATAGCAGTGGCAAGGTAAGGTGTATTTAGTCTGTCAGTAGGAACATAGTGGGAACGACGACAGTCAGGGCTTTTTTCGGACTAGGTGTATTGTTCTCAAACAACATAACCACAGTGACAAATAAGGCACAAATTTCACTCTCTGAGCATCTTTATTATTGTTTAATGTGATCACTGGCTTGGTTGTTGTCAGGGGTTTGTTACCCAGTATCCAAGGTACGAGGAATATTAAAACAACACTTGAATTGAGCCAATAGTGTAGACATAGGGCAGGGATTTCTTGAGATTAGTGGATTCAGTTGTTAAATTCTTTTTAAAGATTAATTCATCACTTATATTTTGAATATTCACCGTTAATGAATTCCACACTGTTGATGCACAATACCACCAATTACTTTTAAAAATATATAATTCGGGTTTCTGTAGATAGATTTTGCATCCATCATCATTTCTTAATTTTCTGTCAGATTTTGGTACAGCAACATCAGCAACAATATACATTCTCTTATGCATTATTAGTAACATTTTAAGTATAAGTCTAATTACAAACAATTCAACAGTACATAATTGGTGTACCTCCGCCTCATCTGTATTTTTAATAGTTCTGCCATTTAGTTTGTAGTTACTATTTTTAATCCCCTATATTGTAATTTCTGTAGTTTATCAATTAATATTTTTCCCCCACTGTCTATTAATATATCTAAATAGTCGAAAAAAGGTAACACCATTTGTTTGTAGACCCGAAATGCTGCCTTAAAATTCCAAAGATGCCTATTTTAACAAAACATATATAGTTTATAAGAAACCTTCTTAATAATAGATTTTAGGAATTTTTCATACGTCAGACAACAATCAAATAATACACCAAGATAACAATATGAACGGACCAGCTGAATATTTACATTATACAATGTTAATGGTATGCTACTCTTATATATATTTTGTACTTTTTGGTAATGTGGTGAAAAACATCTGTTTAGTCTTCTGAATATTTATAATCAAATCATTTTCTTTACACCAGAGGTCGTATTGGTATAGGGCTTGTTGTAAGTTGCTATTCACCTCATTACCACTTGAAAGCAGCACAGTATCGTCAGTGTACATAATCGAATAAACATTTTCACAAACAGATTTTAGTTAAGCAAAACAATCATTAACATATATTATATTATACAGCATCGGCCCAAGAAATGTTGACAACCCCGTACGCCATAAGATGGGCACCATACACATGTGTGCAACATCAACTAAGCAAGGGTCAACAGGCAGTCCATTTGACAGCAGCATTCAAGAAAATGACTAAGACCACCCCTGTATCCTCTGCAGCCCCCCTCCACCCTGGTCATGGCCCATGCCTGCAAGGCACCCGTCAACAACAGCCTCAAAGCCCAGGAGGGCCCTGACAGTTCTCAACTCCCCCTTTTTATTGAGAAATATAGGCTACCCCTACACCAAGGGACAGATCGTTGTGGGCTGTCTAGCGACACCAGATTTTGATATGGAGTTCTATAGGAAAACATACAGAGGTTGACAGTACAACCCTGAATATGAGTTGGGAGTTGGTATATGCTGACTAGCCATTACAGATGATACGGTTGTATTTGGTTACAAATGCAACCTTTTTACATAAACTGATTTGGGCCTCTGTGAATAAAACTTCGCACTGATCCTACACAATTAAATAGTGGAAGTAGGACGGGAGAACTTTCACAGAAAGAAGATTTGCACTATTTGACATGTAGGACTCTTTACACATAGGCAAAGATATATTAACCTACTATAGCTTACAAAAGTATGCAGGTCGTTCAAGCCTCAAACTAGGACAGACATCTTCTGCCCTACTGACACCAAAATGGCTAAAGGCAGACAAGTGACAAGGGGGTGTAAATGGTGGTGGTGGGAGGCAACATGAAGAAATCATAACGCCAACATTTCTGAATTGAGAGATCATGCCACCCTGTCAAATTTAAGAAATCATAATACATTATTGTTCCCATTCAAAATTCAAGGAATTGTAATTGTTGTATGTCCAATTTAAGAGATTGTAAAGTCGTCCTATCATCTATAAGGAATCATTTTACCCTGTCAAATTCAAGAAATCATAATCTGCATTATCAAATTTAAGAAATTATAGTGTTGGCCTTTTCAAATTCAAGGAATATATTACAGCAAATATTTGTAAATCACCTTACTAAAATTTGATGAATTAATTACCATTGCCATGGTAGGATTAGATCTATATTAAACATACCATTTGGCCTAATGTTTTTTTCACATTTAGACCCCCATATGTTTTTCCATCACCTGTATTTGAGCTGAAACTTGATTGTCCTTAGCCCTTTGGCTACATGTGCACTGGACTACGAGGCAACAAAACAGTGTCAACCGTACGTATCGATTACAATATCCCTAAATAATGTTACATCAAAGATGCATAATATTTCTTCTATTAAGATTATCTGATATCCAGTGATTTCAGTATAATGTATAGGATTTCTCCTATGTAGTTTAATACACATTATTGACTATTAATTTTTGTGTGTGTCTATGTGTATATGTACAATAATTCACATTTCATATTGTTTATAAGGGGGATATATGGAGATAACCTATTTAAGAAACACAGTTTTAACCCTTTAGGCCCCAATCTGGGTGTAGCCCCCCATAGGTGTAGTCATCAATCCAGCCGTAGCTGCCTGTAAAAATGGCAATTCCAAATTATTGCAAAGAGAACAGTTTAATGAATATTCAACACACAAAAATTACCAATATATCATTTGAAAGCTAATTTTGTTTCCTTACCAATGCTATGAACCCCATTCCTATAATGTTACTGGAAAGGGATGTTCCATCCTTTGAATATCTTTAATGAAGGACAAATGGGCCATTATAGATCTAGTACTCAGATTTTCTCAAGGTTCCAAAATTATAAAAAAAATTCATGGTTCACCATGTAAACTTTTCAGTGAAATTAGTTTCTTTGTGTGGTTATTTTGAAAAAAAAATCAGGTATTTTCAATCACATTTAGATAATATCTTAATTCCATATCATTTTCAAATAAAAGATAGGACATACAGATGGAAGTCAGCAATAGAAGGACATGGATGTAGGCAGGTGAATTAAAGAGCATTAAGAACAATTGCATGGGGAAATATGCTGCACTAAGGTAGTTAGTAAAACACCTTGTGCATATAATCGGCAATAGTGTGTAAATAAAATAAGGAAATGGTCACCAGACTGCAAATGATGTACTATAAAAGGGGTTTGAAATTACATAAATTACTTTATCATATAGTTTGGTTATGGTTGATGCTTCTGGTAGGTATAATAAACCTGTTCGGTTACAGCAGACAGGCCAGGTTTACCAGTGCCAGCACTACCAGGGAGAAAATCAAAAACTAACAAATATATAAGGATGATGATAGTCAGTTGGGAGCAGAGTTAGCTGATATACATTTGGATCAATTCGATTCTTAAGGATTCGGGGGCTTGGTTATAGGTATTGGGGATAGGTGGACTTTACTGAGGAAGTTTACCTACTGGGCAATGACATGCTGTTGTACATAGGAGTATAACACCATATTGATACAACAGCAATTGTAATGCAAATGTTATCCACAATAAACTAACTCTCAACCAAGCGTTGTCCGCGTTTTGGATATGAATGCCCAGCTCGTGGACTGGTTCTACCATTTAGCTAGCAAGGATAATAATGATTAAATAATGATGCATTTGAAGATGAAGTGTTTCCAGTTCCTAATCATATAGATGTATATCATATAATTATACATCCTGAATTAAAAGAGTTACAGAAAAAAAAACATTTTTCAGAATTTACAAAATTCCCACAAGTCTTTTCTGGTCATATATATCTACAAAAGTATTCCTGGTAAACTGTTCAATTATAATGGACTAAACATTATTGAACATTTCTACGAGAATTTTTGTAAAAATTTAAGGACTTTGATATTTTTCAGTATGTGGGTAATGGCTCAATTGTCCTATGAAGAAATTTAGGGACTTCCAGAGGACCAGAACACCTTGTAAAAAACTATGAAAATCTGTGAAGTATTATGTAAACTACATGATTTATTCTGCACAAACCACCCAGTGTCTATGCAGCTGGTCCGGCTCAATATACTGATAAACTTAAGCAGGCCTATCTGTGACATCTTATTTTCCTTAGCTAACCAAAGCAGTCAATCTTCTAGAATTCTCCCTACCACGGATATCAATTTTTCTGTATGTTACCTGCAGGTTAGCCTAGATCAAGGTGCATGCTGGGTAATATGTAGACAAGTCACAATGCTTAAGTATAGGGACTTTTACTAATCATGACATTATTTGTGTTTTAAAATGGTGGCCATCAATATCAACTATTTTTTCATATGTTATCTTCATATGTTTATCATGTTTGGAGTTGGTTTGAAAATTCATTCATTACATTTAGAAATATGGCAAATATCAATCTATTTTCTATAGATTTCCCTGTGTTTTTGTTGACAAAATTAGCCAAAATCAACCTGCAGGTGCTTAAAATACTGTAAATCAGCTATCTGTGGTAGGGAGAATTGCAAGAATTTGAACAATATACCACCCAGCCTAAGGTTATCATCTGCAATGTTATTCCCCCACCCTGACACACAACCAAAATTGAAGATGTAAATGAGCACCCTGTTTTTGGAACACATTATGCTTGACTCAGTATCAAAGCAAACATACATAAACATGAAGTAAAATTACAACTATGGTACATGCCTTTTTGGATTTGGGAGGTGATAACCCCTAGAGAGTAGGTATTAGGCATTCACGCAAAGCAAGTATCATGTCACTAAAATGTGACACCCTTCGATAACCATTGATAGAAAGAAAAAAAAAATCTTTTTCAGATGTTGCTGTCCCACTGAGCATGAGTTACCTCAATACATAATTGATTGAAAAGGTCTTAAAGCAAACCACAACGCAAATCAGTTATATATTGTCAAATAAAATTTTCAGTGAACTTTGTTTGTTTACAAACCATGTATGATCATGTGTCATCTGATAACAGAATGGTATGCAAAATTCTATTCAAAAACAGATTTAGACTGTCATGAATACTCATTTTCTGACTTGTTTTGGTCTGTTGTATGGTCCACACAAATACCTAGATTGTTTACCCAAAAACTGATGACATCATCAAAATGTCATTTCCGGAATCCCCCCTGCATTTTCACTCTGCTAGCAGAGTCTCTAATGAGTATTATTTTGGGTGGAGAATGATGTAGGAATTGAGAGGAGGCAAACATGGATGAGCCTGGCTCAGTACAGAAAGGAAAGGGGAGGAATTGACCTATTGACCCTGAAGATGACATCACTGATTATGGGGCAGTTGGGTCACGTGGGGGGATTCCCCAACAAGTTGATTGCAGACCAGAAAACAAAAACAAACAGATCCTCTTTCCAAGGATCATAATCATCGACTTCTAGCCACCAATATCTGATTTTAACTGGCAATATCATTTATATGAGTGTAGTTGAAGATGTCAAGATCGATTTTGAAAATTTTAAAAATTTACTAAATTTTGATAATTTTGCATTGTGGGTTGCTTTAAGGAATTTGTTTTAGGGAAAAAGATACCTTTCTAGTAATATGAATTGCCATTTAGATATGTTAAGAATATAGTTAGCATTAGATTTCACCATCCATCATCTCTAATTATTCAAATGATTAGTCAAATCTGTCCCTTGAGGGTATTTTTTAGTGTAATCTTTGAAGCTCTATTTCTTAGTATCTTTTACTATTTGATAATTCTATTACTTATATTGTAAGATGGATATGGCAAGGAGTTATCATTTGGTATATGATATGTTCAGATATCTTACCAAAATAAAAGAGCCATTCATCCCCCTATTCTATCCTTAAGCTGTATTGGATAAAGGTTTACAAAAATAGGTCACTTGCTTAATGGTTGTGATTTTAAAATTAATTTCAAGAGTTATAGGCCTACTTGTGACTGGGCCTCAGGTAATGTGGAGGAAAGGGATGATATATAAGATATATTAACTTTTCTCATTGGAAAAAAATACTTGCTTAATGGTCCCGTCTCAATATTTGAAATTTGTTTTAATTTCATATTTTGAAAATACATAGAGAAAAATGTATTTGGTGTACCTATGCTCCATCCCCTTATTCCCCATTTATCTGAAAAATAAATGCCTTGGCATGTATTTTACCCTTTACAATTTTCTTACTGATTTTTTCTTTATTGTAGACAGAGCAAACTCACACCATGGCTATGTCAACCACAATGGCTTTGGAGTGGCATCCAGACAGTGGAATTACTCTTATCAACACTCCCATTCTAAATACACCTAGTGGCCCAAACCAAGTCATTATCAAGGTGGCCTATTCAGGAGTATGTGGGACCGATCTACACATTATGACAGGTGTTATCCCTGCTGCTAAAGGTATCACCCTTGGCCATGAGATCAGTGGTGTGGTCAAGGCCATTGGTAAAGCTGTCACATCTTGCACTGTTGGGGATCATGTTGCTGTCAGGCCTACTTCCCACTGTGGGAAGTGTTGGTTCTGTCTGCGTGGTAAAGTAAACTTATGCACTGAAAATCGTCCCCTTGGCATGTGGAAGAACGGAGGATGGGCTGAGTTCTGTGAAGTGCCAGATGATCAGGTAGGCTCCCATTAATAGACTATGATTATCAACCCTTTCAAAACGCCACTCAATTTTCATATAGCACAAACTGGACACCAATTTACTTAAGGAATATTCCCAAAAGACGCCACTGTGATTGCCCATTGGTCTTATAATGAGCCTAGTATTTCTATCCAAGAAATAAAATTGATATTTTTTACCATTGATATGGCATATCTAGACTGATTATCTATGATTCCACACAAAAATATCATGTCTTTATCTTTTTTTCCATATTTTTGCAATTTTAAGGAATTTTGATATGTATCTCTCAGGCATCAGGCGTCTAGGCCTGGTGATGCCTCAGAGATACAGGAGTCTAGGCCTGGTGATGCCTGAGAGATACTTGCGTCCTTAAAGGGTTAATAAAATGTTGATGTATATTATGGAAGTAAATAATCTATGGACTTCCTGAGACTATAATTAAATAACTGCAATTCTGTATGATAAACCTGATCATACTTAAAGAGAGGGGCCAGTGAAAATTCAATTCTGACTCTTTCACACTTTAAATGTTAGATGTAATGTTAACTTAAAAGTATGCCTCTTTTCAATACAATTGATTGCATGACTCCTTCATGTGAAAAACATTGTTTGCCTTCAAGAAATATCTTATTCCCCTGATCCTAAGGAAAACACAAGTCTGTATGTGACGTCACACAAAAAAGACATTATTTTCAAAATCTTAAAATATCATTTCTTTAAAAAAAACATTTGGAATGCAAATTTCTGACATGAATATATTTGTTTGATAATTAAATACATTATAGGATTGAGAAAAAAACATTACAATAACAATTCAAAAAAAAAATCTCCCACCTGTTTGTGGCATCACACATAGACAGGTCCCTTGTGCAAGGTGCTCCAGGTGCACTGAGGAGCCAGCCCTTAAGCATTAGAAAAGTACACATAGAATAGAAAATATTATAGATATTGATGTAAAACTTTGCATGAACACTCCCTCATCAGTAAGCATGGCGAAAATGTATTTCATATATTCACTGACCCCTCCATTTAATGTTTACAAATTCTGTTTGATGGTGTACTTTTTATGTAACCCAGACTCCAATGTTTTAAAAATTGAACACAGTTTACAAAGCAAGTATATGTCTTATTTCATTTTAGGTTTTCAAGCTTCCAGAAGGAGTTAGTTTGAAGCAGGGGGTCCTAGTTGAACCCTATTCCTGCATTACAAATGGCTATGACCGCTGTGGGAATATCACCGATGACAGTCAGATCCTGGTGATGGGGGCCGGCATCATAGGCCTTCTCTGGTCCTGTATGCTACACCATAAGGGCTACCGAGATGTTACTGTTACTGAAGTCTCTGAGGAGCGGCGTAAAATTGTCTCTGGCCTTGGCCTAGGGTACAAAGTGCATCACCCAGATGAAGTGAAAGTAAAGATGGATTCTCTGAATCCTGGTACAGATGGTTTTGATCTTATTATTGATGCAACCGGAAATGCCAAAGCAGCTGAGCAAGCATTTACTTGGTTGCGTTGTGGAGCTACTTACAATGTTTTTGGGGTTCCTCACAAGGATGCCAAGATGGCGATTGGCCCAGCAGATTTCTTTTACAAAGAGATCACTGTAACCGGTACCTTAATCAACATATTCACGTTTCCCAAAACCCTGGCTTTAGTTCAAAACCTCTCAGACAGATATTTGAACTACCAAAAGCTGGGAATCAAAACATACAGATTGGAAGACTCAAGCCTTGCATTTGATGAGTTGAGAAGTCTTAAAATTTCAAAGGCTGTTTTTGAGATAGGGGGAGAGATGTGAAGTGTGTATAACCCATTAATCTAGCCTAGTATTGACAAAAAATACTGCAGTTGAGTTTCCAATAATTCATAAGCAATCAAACATAATCAAAATTGAGGACCACACTAGAACTGCTAGTACAAAATAGTAAATATTTGTAAACATTTGATCAAGGGGACAGGGGGTGGCTAATGATATGTTGGTGCATTCAATTGCTGAATTTTGATTAACTAATAAGCAAATGAACGTAATTATCATTAGTTCTTGGAGGGTCACAATCCTTTGGATAAGCAACAATTGAACTACTATCTGTAAAGATTCAACATAGCAAATCCAGCATTTGATTTTTTGGCTAAATTTTACATTAAAACTGGGAAAGTGGTACTCCTGCCCATTGACATTCACCACTTATGAGGGGGATGTATGCTTGTGAACTACTCCTATTATGTTGTTTTCTATAATTATAAAAATTATTTATTAACTTTGTCAATTTCCTTTTCTATTTCTGAACCAATCTTACAGTTATAAGTTTTTCCTTGGTGTCTGGTGATACATGTAATGGTAATGAGATAGATGTATTGAAGAATACATAGATAGTAAACAGTGTTAATCAGTATTTGATATCAGTGTAGACAAGTATATCAGCCCGACATTAATGGCCTAATCGCACTTTTGAAGGGCCATCTTTTACTGAAGCAATTGGACTGAGTGTAGTAACATAACTTTTTTTAATCGAAGTCAATGATGTAAATTCTTTTTCAAACTTTACTTTAAGAGACCTCAGAGTTTCGAGTAGCCACCCACTTGGGTATGTCACTCAAGTAGAATTTTTTAATTGGTACATGATTAAAAGTAATTGCATACACCTTCTTACATATAATCTCTGTACCCCATATCAATCTAACAAATCATGGACTTCAGTATAAGGGATTCCACTGTTATAATGTATTGTTGTAAGTGCCTGATCCTGCAGTTTGTCTAACTTGGATATTATATATTTACTGGAATTATCAATAATAAAGCTTGCATATTCAAACAATGGTTATATAGTTTGTTTTGTATAATTGGATTGATAATTCAATATTTAAAATTTAATGAAAATTGATCTTTTTCCATCCATTTGAGACAAAATTGTCAAACCATAGGCAGCTATCAATATCTAATAAATAGGAGGCATGCAAGAAGGAAAGGATCCAGATGGCATCGGAAATTGATGCCCCCCTTCCCCTATATCTAAGGTATAAGAATATGTATGCATGGTGATAACAAGGTTTTGTGGATAAAGGGTGATATATAGTTAATTATAGGTAATTAGCTAATTGCAGGTGGGTTAAGGCTATATTCCTCTCTGTGGTAGGTGGCATTTGCAACCACACTAATTAGCCACCCCGGTTTTGACACCAGCATGTTGGTGTACCCAACCACAAGCAATTCATATAAAACCTATATAAAATAGCAGGGCCTACCACCTTGCGGCATTCTACAGCAAGCAAATTTGCGGGAGTTTGCTTGCGTTGTTTCATTGTGCCACAAGCAAATTCTGTATAGTGGAATATAGCATTTACTAAAATGTATGGAGGTGTGGGTATTACATCCTAAACTTTGCGTTAATGGCTCTGAGTATACCGGGAAGATTTTCAAACTTCAAAGATAAAGTACATAAATTTGCTAGCTCTGTTGAGTACTGACTATTTTGTGTATTAAATAATTTGTTCATTGATAAGTATTCCTGTAGGCACTGATGGTCAATTGTCAAGTCAAGAAAGTAGCTACAGTCAAAAACATAATTAATTTTCATTAATGTTATTTGCTTTCATCAATGAAATTGCCCTGTAATGATTATTAATGATTGTGATAAATAAAGTACAATAAGTAAAACATACTGACAATACAGACAAATCATCTTGGAAAGGGGAATAAAAGTAGAGCTGTGACCCTCCCTCAGCAGGGGCATAGCCAGCTCTGAAGTCCAAGCGGGTTCCAAGTAAATCTATGGGGACTATGCCACTGCTCAGACAGCTTTCTCTTCTGGTCCTCACACCTGCACAACTACCTGCTGGAACCTGCAAAAAGACCACAGCTACAGCCTTCAAGAGGTCTTACCTCCTGCCACTACTCTGAAGACAGAACTCTGAAGAACCAATCTCTCAACTTATACTAGGCTCTGAAACTCAAGTTTTTAGGGACTAAGGTATTGAGATAGCCACCCACATGGGTTTGTCAATGATGTTATTACAGTGGTTATTCACTACACTATCCTATCTTTATTGTCATTCCAGTCATAATTTATAACTGCATTCCCTATAACTCATTTTAGTGATATTATATGAAAGGTTCGTAACAGTGTGTCAATATGTGGCTCTTCTTTTCCCTCTATGTCTACCCAAAGTTACTCTTCTAGTACTTCTACAATGCTCTACCAAATCTTGCAACCCCTTTATAAACTTGACAGCTTATACAAACATGACTATAATATAAGATCAATTTCTTCCTGCATAGTGTCACAATGTCTTTTCAAAGTCTTTACTCAAGTGTGATATATCTATAATTATGAATCTCTGATTGGAGGATGAATTATTGTCCTCAGATTGAGAAGAGTACAAATGAAACAGCGTCAAGGTAAATAGAGTTGATGAGATAAAGAGTATTCAATAGCTGAGAGCACCACAAATGGCTGCTTTTAAACTTACCAAAAGAATGATTTTAAATCTCCAATTTTGAGTTCCTATCTTGGTATAAACCCCAATCTAAGTATGTGATGAGGATGACTTCTCCCTTTCACTGCCTTTCACTGAGTGTTGATTTCATGGCTATACACAATCTCATGGCCGGTGGTGGGAAGGTGGCCTTTAGCCAGCCAGCTAGGAGAGAGGGTAGGGGTGACTGTGAAAGGAAGATTCAAGATTTACCATCATAGGCCATGTGCATCTCTTAATAGAAATTACCCTATTAACTTAACTAATTCTTTTAAGTAAGCCATTTGTTTCTACCGCAATTTTTGTTATTGTGGTCCTAACTATATAAAAGCTCAAATTATTTTTCATCAGAGCACATTTTCATATTGAGAGTATATACTTTTGGTTTCATTCCAGAGCAAATCAAGAAGTTCATGTCTCAGTAGATAGAGTTTAGAAGTTCACATTGTGGAATAACATAATAATTAAAAAGGGATTTAAAGTTTGTGAATAGAGAAACATTATTAAAAGTTTAATTCTCATTTTAATGAAGCACTAAACCAAATGGCTAACCACCTTTGACCTGATATACAAACATTTAGAATAAATTTTATTCTAGCCAGCTCAGCCCAGAATTGAACCCCAGCAGCCCACACAGCAGATAGACGAGCAAACATGCACTACTTCACCACCCCGCAATCAATTTACATATCATAATTGCGATACCAATACATGCTAAATGATAATGGACAATTGAAACCGTGGTAAACAGGTAAAGGTTTTGACTGCCATGGAATAAAATTAAATTGAAAATTAATATGATCATTAACTCTGACATTTAAGTGTTTTTTTAAGACAAACATTTGCTGGCATTTGATCATGAGTGTGTCAATGATAACTAGGTTTATATATATAATAGTCTGGGGTCCGAGCCATGAAAATTATGATTCAGTGTGCCATGAAAGGTTTATACCCGAAACTATTTTGGGGTGCTAGAGGGGTCCTTTGGGCATAAGAATATGCCTGTTGTCACTCCATAGAGGTGTGCATGAGAGTGACAGCAGCCATTTTGTTTGACAACCCCCTTCAAAATATAACCCAATATAATACAGTCTCTTTCTTTAATAACAGACTCAATAAGATAGCTATCCATTTGATATTCAACAAATCAATAGTGCATTAGTAGGAGAAGATAAAACATGAATGACTTTGACTTTATCCAAGGTCAAGGTCATCAAAATTAAGGTCAAACTTTGAAAAACATCAAAAAATGAGTGCTTTACTCCTTCCAAACTATCTTAGCCTATGAAATATATATGAATAACATCTAAAACTACTCTGGAGTGCTAGAGGGGACCCTTGGGCATAGGAATATGCTTGTTGTCACTGTGTGAAGATGCATGCCAATGTGACAGCAGCCATTTTGTTTGGTTACCTTCTTGAAAAATGACCCAGCAAGTGATGGTCTCTTTCTATAATAGTCTACCTAATTCTTAAGCAATCTATTTCATATTAGACAGATCAATAGTGCATTAGTAGGAGAAGATAAAACATGAATTACTTTGACTTTATCCAAGGTTAAGGTCATCAAAATTAAGGTCAAACTTTGAAAAACGTCAAAAAATGGGTGTTTTACTCCTTCAATTCTATCTTAGCCTATGAAATATGTTTAAATAACATCTACAACACTTTGGAGTGTTAGAGGGACCCTTGGGCATAGGACTATATCTGTTGTCACTGTGCGAAGGTGTGTGCCAATGTGACAGCAGCGATTTTGTTTGGTTACCTCATTGAAAAATGACCCAGTAAGTAATGCTCTCTTTCTCTAAAAATCTACCCAATTCTTAAGCCATCTATTTCATATTAGACAGATAAGTAGTGCATTAATAGGGGTAGATAAAACATGATTAACATTGACCTTATCCAAGGTCGCAGTCACGAATATTAAGGTCAAACTTTAAAAAAACACCAAAGAATGAGTGTTTCTGGGGTGCCAAAGAGGTCCTTTGGGCATAGGACTATATCTGTTGTCACTGTGTGAAGGTCTGTGCTAATGTGACAGCAGCCATTTTGTTTTGGTTACATCCTGGAAAAATGACCCAACAAATGATGGTCTCTTTCTCTAATAACCTACCCAGTTTTTAGGCTATTCATTTTACATAAGACACATCAATATTGCATTAGTTGGGGAAGGTAAAGCATGAGTTACATTGACCTTATCCAAGGTCAAAGACACCAATAATAAGGGGGCGTAAAGCAACCAATAACTAACCAAGCAAGCAAGCAACCAATAATAAGGTCAAACTTTCAGAAACATTAAAGAATGAGTGTTTTTTTCCTATCCAAAGTATTGTGGTCTATGAAACATGTGTGAATAATACTTGAAACTATTCTTGGGTCCTAGACGGGTCTCATGGCCATTGGTAAATGCCTGTTGTCACTTTGTGATGGTGTGTGTAAGTGTGACAGCATTTATTTTGTTTGACCACCCCCTTTGAAATATGACACAATATGATACAGTCTGTTTCTGTAATAAGCTACTCAATATCTTAGCCATTCATTTCTTACTAGTTAAATGATTAGTGTATTAATGGTGAAAGATAAAACATGAGTGACTTTGACTCTATCCAAAGCCAAAATCATCAAATTAAGGTTAGACTTATATAATATTAGATTATATAAATGTGATTGTTTTGCTTTTTTACAAACTCTCCTAGTCTATGGAATACACACACATAATACCTAAGACTACTGTTGGGCGCTAGAGGAGTCCTTTGGGCATTGCCTGTATAGATTTGTGTAAGTGTGACAGCAGCCAATTTGTAAAAAATCTGAAATGTAATAGCCAATATCCAATATTCTGGCCTTTGTGGGATAGGGCCTTACAAACTGGTGGTTTGAGATTTAAGGTCAGTTTATGATTTGGTGTCTTAGCATGCCTCTGTAATCACCTCCAATCCTTTTAAATGTCCCTTCCTTCTGTTGGGAGTAACTCCTCCGATATCTTACTTGTTAAAATGTTATCAACTTAGAGCTTTCTCCCATGATAGAAAGGTAATCCTCAGAATACTGAAATGGCTCTTTTGGAATAGGTTTTACTTCATTTATACTGAACATAATCAAGTGTTTCTGCACTGGTAAGAAAAACTGTAATTTCATCTAACCTATTCATGAAAAATTGATTTCTAAAAAAAAATCATAAATATCCAGATGTCTGTGTTACACGAATGAAGAACCTTATCAATCTTTTGCCATATTTGTTCAATATCTCTAGACATTTCATATATTGTTTCTGGTCACCCCTAAAAATAAAGTTACTTACAGAAAGTGGCAAAGAGTCCATAATTCTGCTACCAGGATAAATGAATTTGGAATAAATATATTTTTGCAAAACCACACATAACCTCTAGTAGGTAACATTTTGATATAACAGAATTGAAACTGGGTGAAAGTTTGGATATGACATGTAAAAATTAGAATAATGTAACCTCATATTAAGTCCCTCCTTATTGACATCTGTTTTATATATAACTGTGTTTGGAATTAAAAATTAATTGTATGCACCATCCAAGCACCCATTTCACAAAGCAAGCAAGAAATTGCAGACCTCAGAATTAGGAACACCATGAATTTTGAAACTGGTAACTAATGAATGTAACTCACATACTTAGTATTTCTTTATTGATTCTTAACTTGTATGTCTAAACATAAAAGGGAACTATTTCTGGTAATATAAACAAGAGGGATGAAGGAAGACAGAGGAATGTTGTTGCCTTCTGCTGTTTTTGCCTATGCTAAATCTATGAAGATTTTTGACTAGTTCTTGTGTCTAGCTGTTTAGTCAGTAGAATGTCTGCTGTCATACTTGCACATCTTTACAGAATTACAACAGTATTTACCTATTGCCTGTTTAAGCAACATAATAATGGATTTCAATATTATGTCATTGTGCCATTAATTCCAATGACTTTAATTTAGCTAAGGTCACAATAACCCTTATTGAATGTTTTTTTTAACCAATACACTTTTGATATATCTAATATAAATAAGATGTCTTGATAATTTGCATGAGCCAACGAGAGAGTATTTCTAATGGGGCTTTATGTATGAAGGAGAAGTGAAAAAGATGACTTCTGTCACACTTACACAAACACTCACAGAGTAACAACAGGCATTTGCCAATGCTCAGCACCCATAATAGTTGTAGATTTTATTTCTACATATCTTATAGATTAGATAGTTAAAAAGAAAATATACTCTGATTTTGATGGGTTTTTTTTCAGAATTTGACCTTACCTTTGTTGACCTTGACCTTGGATGAGGTTAATCATGTTGTATCCATGCCTACCATTAGACTTATGAATTCTCTGATATGAAATTATTGATTTAAAAATTGAGTAAGCTTTTCTTTCTTGGTCAGATTTTCAAAATGAAAGCCCAACAAAAATGCTGATGTCATGCATAAGCATGGATTAACAAACAAACAACAGACATTTACTAATGCTCAAGGGACCCCTTAAGTACCCAAGGTGGTTTCAGGTATTATTCATACATATTTCATTGACTAGGATAGTTTGAAAGGAATAAAACACTCATTTTTTGACGTTTTTCACAGTTTGACCTTAATATTGATGACTGTGACCTTGGATGAGGTGAATGTCATTCATGTTTTATCTTCTCCTACTAATGCGCTATTGATTTGTCTAATATGAAATAGATTGCTTAATAATTTGATAGGTTATTAGAGAAAGAGACCATCACTTGCTGGGTCATTTTTCAAGAAGGTAACCAAACAAAATGACTGCTGTCACGTAGGCACACACCTTCGCACAGTGACAACAAGCATATTCCTATGCCCAAGGGTCCCCTCTAGCACTCCAGAATGGTTTTAGGTGTTATTTATATATATTTCATAGGCTAAGATAGTTTGGAAGGAGTAAAACATTCATTTTTTGACGTTTTTCAAAGTTTGACCTTAATTTTGATGACCTTGACCTTGGATAAAGTCAAAGTCATTCATGTTTTATCTTCTCCTATTAATGCACTATTGATTTGTCGAATATCAAATGGATAGCTAACTTATTGAGTCTGTTATTAAAGAAAGAGACTGTATTATATTGGGTTATATTTTGAAGGGGGTTGTCAAACAAAATGGCTGCTGTCACTCTCATGCACACCTCTACGGAGTGACAACAGGCATATTCTTTCGCCAAAGGACCCCTCTAGCACCCCAAAATAGTTTCGGGTATAAACCTTTCATGGCATACCAAATCCTTAAATAAGCTACTTTTTGACGTTTGGACCCCAGACTATAAATCTCAGACAATGCGAGGTACATATTTCTGTACAGATAAAAACATTCTGACAACAGGTAGATGGGTAATGCTGGCATTTAGAGGGACGCTTCAATATATTTTGGTTGTCCGAAGGATATGTAATAAGATTTGTTCCACTTTAGAGCAGTCTGAAAATGGCTTTAAAGGGCGGGCTGGACAACAATCTACCAACTTGTACTTCGGAAAAAGTGATTATTCTTTCAAAGTTCATGTGTACGATAAGGGTGAAGTGTTCATAGCTGATAGTAACTTGATTGTCACAGATTAGGACTGCAAAGTGGAAAATCTTGCTAAATATAAAGCCCTTCACTCCTTATCAGATTTGCTATCAAGGTCAGATGAGGATGCGACTCTATAGCCGCGTCCCCACTTGGGTGACTAAAATGTTAGTAGCCCAGTTATTAGCGTTAACCCTTTCCTTCAATGGCAACTACTGGTTTTAATTGGTCTTGGTCACCATTGAAAGAAAGAGTTAACACTAATCGCTGTGTTACTAACATTTTAGCCACCCAAGTTGGGACGCGGCTCTAGATCTGTTTAAATGTCACCTATATACCTATCGAGGTTTCGGGTCAGGACAGCACTGCCCAATTAATAGGCCCAAAGAGGGGCACGCTGAGACCCGTGTACTAAACATTGTATTTAGACACATTAGTGTTATAATTTCGAATTTAGCTTTTAGGACATTTTCATACAGTATACATGTATATATGAAAGTTACACAAATCTTATCTGGGAAATATTCATGTTTATAATTTATAAAGTAATTAAAGTTTCTTTGCAATGTTTTAACCCTTTACCCATTGTGTAATGGAGTAAAATGTAAGTGGAATCAACTTAAAATGTAATTTCAACTTAAAAAGTAGTTCATATCAACCTAAAACGTAAATGTGGACAAACGTAAAATGACACAATTCGGCATGAAATGTAAATGGAAAAGAGTAACCTAAAATGTAATTCCAGTCATTTTTAGCTTAAGCCTAGGGATATAGCTAAAACGTGTGGTGAATATAATCAACATTTGAGAAAATGCATTTCTACGGAGAGCAAAGGTATATATATATATATATATATATATATATATATATATATATATATATATATATATATATATATATATGATCATGACCACCCTCCTCCAAAAGAATATATGATATAATATTATCACTATTATCATATAATGTGAAATATAAGCATGACAGGTGCACAAAATTAATCTGAAATACACAATGATATGAAGCCTAATATAACACCATTGAATTACCATCCCTTATTCTTTATGAGTTAAGGCTGGGGACAATAAATAGATTCGATGGTTCTTTCTCATAGAGTCATTTGGTTCTATGATAACACACAATTAAGCTCATTATTCTTATTGTCATAGCTGATGAAAGTAACTAGGACATGTGAATATGATATGGGGTCCAATTTCTACATTATACCTTCATGGCCATAGTTACATTTTCACATTTTAGGACATATTGTATTATTACATTTTAGGGCAATATGAATTACATTTTACGTCATATTTACATTTTACATCAATTTGGATAACATTTTACGTCAAATTACATTTGAGGTCAGAATTACATTTTACTGTCTAACAGACCCCCTGTACCTAGTATCAGATTACATCCCCTTAGTCAGGGTGTCATACATGAGAGCAATTAACTCCAGAGCGGGGGGGGGGGGGGGTTCCCCTTGTCCAAGGTTGAGGGGGACACACTTTACTCAATGCACAGACTACTCTTTGAAATGTGCATGTTTATATGGGATTATATGACCTAATGACAGATCAAACATTAATTGATTTGCTTTCTTGTACACTGTATATTTACTCATGGACACCTCAAAATCCGAGTTAATATCTTGGCATTATTTGTAGTACTTGATGGAATAACAGTGGTAATTATTTTTCCTTGATATATTCAGTATTTCTTAAGTCGATTTGCA
Organism: Lepidonotus clava; assembly: GCA_936440205.1. NCBI lineage: Eukaryota > Metazoa > Annelida > Polychaeta > Phyllodocida > Polynoidae > Lepidonotus > Lepidonotus clava. The sequence continues at coordinate 32,746,200 of OW387144.1, read as the reverse complement.
CATGTGTTCATTGTAGATAGAGATATAATAATATAGAAAATAGACTATAGAAGACATACTATATTATTATTATGCTATATTATATAGCAAATATTTGTAAATCGGCTTTCTGAGATAGAGTGAATTCATTCTTATTGCCAAGGTAAGATCAGATCTACTTTTATCAAACTTTCCAGTTGGCCTGGTGTTCTCCACATTTAGACCCCCATGTGTTTTTCCATCGCCCGTATTTGAGCTGAGACTTGAGTCTCCTTAGACCTTTCACTGCACAGGAAGGCAACACAGCAGAACACTGTCAACCGTAAGTGTCAATTACAATATCCCCAAATAATGGTACACCAGAGATGCACTCTTCACACTTTTCCTGTTGGGATTCTCCGAAATTCAGTGATTTCAGTATAACAAATAGGATTTCTCCTACATAATTTGATATACATAATTGACTAATTCTCCCAACCACGGATAGCCAGTTTCTTGAGTTTTTACTGCAGATTAGCCTTAAACAGGATGCATGCTGGGTAATATGTCGACAAAAGTCAAGGCTTTACTATGGAAAATTTCATTAATTGTATTATCATTTTCTGATCAATATTGTGAAAAACTAGCCACCATTATTTTTTGAATTAGTATCGATATACACTTTATATTTCTGAGTTATTTGAAAATTCATTCATTGTAGATGAGTATATATATATGACCTATTTGTTTATTTTCTATAGTAATTCAAGAGATTTTGTCGACAGAATCAGTCAAAATTAGCCTGCAGGTGCTTAAAATACTATAAATCAGCTATCCGTGGTAGGCTGAAGTATGTGTGAGTTTGTGTATGTGTGTGAAGTCATTCAGAATTTATATTCGTCTTATAGAGGTGATATATAGGGACAATCTTTTATAAACTATAGTTACATTGCAAACACATAGTGAACACATACTGAAGAAGTGTTGTGTACAATGTGGGTCTATCTGCTTTGTAAAAAGGCTACTGTGAGAGTGAGCAAGTAGGCTTACAGTGATATGTGACCTAGTTGCCTAGTTTATGCTGTGTGCACCATCCCAACTTCTCACCCTCTCATATGCATATTGTGATGAATTCATAATAATTCATGTATTGACATGAGGGTTTTTGCAAAGAAAGAATGTATAAATATTAGAAAATGACAAAACAACAGGTTTAATGTCTTATCAGAATCGAATAATGTGATTTTACATGTGTCATCCTGTCAACACGAGAGTTTAGGTAATTAGGGCACGGTACAAGATAACATGCAAACCAGAAGTGACGTCACATAATGAACCATGTGACCGGGTTAACCAATGATTGCATGAGCATGTATCAAAATGTATCAGAATGTACATATCAGAAAGAGCATAATAAAGCAGAGTTAGACTGTCCAGTTCTGAAACTCACTGTGTTGATGTCTTCTCCTTCCCCAGCTTGAGCAACTTAAGGCCTAGTTTTGTTTTTTTATACATTTTTATTTAACCTGGGGTGAGTAGGATTGCTCCTGTCTTCTTTCACCTCCAGCCATAACTTAAGTAAAACATGCTTTCCAGATATATGCCATCAGAGTTTTTAACATGATTACTATTATATAAAGGGGGTACTATACAGGTGATGATGGAAGATGAGATGAACAAAAATGGAACAAAAATACCAGCGGTTAATTTAGCAATCTCACTTTGACGATATAACTCTGTTATATAAATTTTCAGTTTTTGTTTAAACTCAGTATAAGTATCAATCAACCGTAGATACACTGGAAGGTCATTCCATATTGCTTTTGCATAGAACACAGGTGAGTGTGACATATTATACTGATGTCTAGTAAATGGAACATAAACTATAGGGGCTTGTGCTTGCTTCTTGGCTACGGTACACAAGGTACAAAGTCAGGAATAAACCCAAAGTTAAAGTTGGTAAAATGGGCATCTGAAAATTATCGGGGAACTGGCGCATGAGAGCAAAAGTGGAAACAATACCAGGTCTAGACACAAGAATACGGGGCATGACAGCGCTAGGTTGGGTCACGAGGACACAGATTGGGGCTGTATGACAATGAGCCCAGCTGGGTACATGAGCAGATGACATGGACAGCACAGGGAATGACGGCAGCCGCAGAGCTACCACTTTACAGGGCACCGACTCGACAATAGGCCACAAACGTCCAAAGCAGACCCGGTGTTAGCCAACATCCCCCATTCCCCACAATCCAACAAAGGATACCACTACATATCTGGCATACCTGCCCTCTTATGTATCTCTTTGGTTGAACTGATGAATCTGTCCCTTAGGGGTTTTTTCACCCTGCTTGCTGACTATTGAAAGAAAAAAACGTTTTCAGACTTGGCTAGGCATGCCTACTAGGCATGAGGTCCCTAATAAATAATTGATTGCAAATGTTTTGCGGAAATGAACATTAATTTTCTTAGGGGCACACTTGATTGGTGTAGGGCCATTACATAATGCTGATAAGACCCCAGAGGAGTTGCCCCAGGACTTGAATTAAATCAAAACTTTTGATATTGGAAAATGTTTATAAAATACAACACATTATGAGCATAGTCGCGGTTCGTACACCAATAAAAAGATCATGTTCTGCACTATACAACCATTGTTATGGCATTCTTCAACCTTGTGTCTATAAAAATTGGGTTAATACATGGTTAGAAAGAATTGACTTGCTGGTCGTTTACTTATTATTTGAAATTGATCTTAATTTCAAAATTTCAAAAAAGCAAGAAAATATGTGAGGAAAAAAGTATCAGGTCACCTGCAGGCCATCCCCTCAATCCTCATTTATCTGAAAGGTATATGTCTGTAGACATATTTTACTAGTTACACTGAGGTTTTCTCACCGATTGTTTACTTTATTGCAGAAAACGGAAAATCCCAATATGGCTATGTCAACCACAAAGGGTCTAAAATGGCATCCCGAAAGTGGGCTAACACTCATCAACACTCCCATCTTAACGACACCCAGTGGGCCAAACCAAGTCATTATCAAGGTGGCCTACGCAGGAATATGTGGGACCGATCTGCACGTTATGACAGGTGTCCACCCTGCTGCTAAAGGCATTATCCTTGGCCACGAAACCAGTGGTGTGGTCAAGGCTATTGGAAAAAATGTCACCTCTTGTGCTGTTGGGGATCATATCGCTGTCAAGGTTAATTCCCACTGCGGAAAGTGTCGGTTCTGTCTGCGCGGTAAAGTGAACTATTGCACTGATAACCCTACCATTGGCATTTTCAGGGATGGTGGTTGGGCTGAATTCTGTGAAGTACCAGGTGATCAGGTAGGCTCCCATCAACAGACTTTTAATATCAATACAATTTTTAATGTGAATTATGGAAGACTTAGATTTTCTATGTTTATCATTCAATAAAATATATTGTGAGGCTGTCAGTCTGACCCCATCCTATCTGAAATTCACATTCTGCATAATGGTCCACTTATACAAACTCTTGGCATTTTCTTTTTTGTATAAAAATGTATATAACTGTACTTATAATAATTTTGTGACACTTGAATATGACAAAACTATGTATTTCTTAGTACACGTAATATTTTGTGACAGACATTACTCGTCAGATTCATGTGTAAATAGGATGCAAAGTATTCAAAAACTGAAGTGTATAGTTTATGTAGCAAGTATAACTTTTAATTCATTTTTAGGTTTTCAAGCTTCCAAAAGGAGTTGGTTTAAAGCAGGGAGCCCTGGTTGAACCCTTTTCCTGCATTACAAATGGTTATGACCGCTGCGGGAATATCACCGATGACAGTCAGATCCTGGTGATGGGGGCCGGCATCATAGGCCTTCTCTGGTCCTGTATGCTACACCATAAGGGCTACCGAGATGTTACTGTTGCTGAAATCTCTGAGGAGCGGCGTAAAATTGCCTCTGGCCTTGGACTAGGGTACAGGGTACATCATCCAGATGAAGTCAAAGAAAAGATGGATTCTCTGAATCCTGATATGGATGGTTTCGATCTAATTATTGATACAACTGGAAATGCCAAAGCTGCTGAGCTAGCATTTACTTGGTTGTGTCGTGGGGCTACTTACAATATTTTTGGGGTTTGCCACAAGGATGCCAAGATGGAGATTAGGCCAGTAGATTTCTTTCACAAAGAGATCACTATGACAGGCACCTTCATTGACCCCTTTACCTTCCCCAAAACCCTTTCTCTGGTTCACAACCTCTCAGACGAGTATCTAAACTATGAAAAGCTTGGAATCAAAACATATAAACTAGAGGAGGCAAGCATTGCCTTTGATGAGCTGAAAAGTACAAAGATTTCCAAGGCTGTTTTTGAGATAGGAGGAGAGATGTGAAGCATGGTTAATCCAGTCTAGTATTTGAAAAAGATAATGTGGTCAAATTTTGAATAGATCATAAGCAGTTAAAGATGAACGAATCATAAGATCCCAGGATCACGTTGGAACTACTACTACAGCTGTAGCTGCAACAATATTTTCTTGACAAAATGAGAATTAATTAATCCCAACAATATTTTCTTGACAAAATGAGAATTAATTAATTTTTATAAATATTTGATAGGCTAGAGGAGGGGGACAGTAGTGATATTTTCACTGCATATTAAAAGTCTGAATTTTAATTAACTCTTAAGCAAATGAGCATAACTTTCATTAGACCTATGAGGGTCATTATCCTTCAAATCTGAAGGTCATCTATGGAAAGACTTAACTGTTCACAATGTCAGTTACATACAACTAACAAAAAAAACTCAGATTTGTAAAGATTCACAGTAGCAAAACCAGCATTTGAATTTTGGACTAATTTTGGACCAATTCTTACATTAACAAATATACAGTTTCCAGAAAAAGGGAGCGGGTTGCCCCTGCCCCTTGACATTCTATGCATCTTCAACATGGATTTGGACATTTTAATGTTGTGTAGAAATGCTTCCTCAGCTTTATCAAGAAATAAGAGGCTTCCAAGCAGGAGTGACTCCAGTTGGGATTGTGACTCCAGGTGTACGATGCACTTTATTCATAGCCTCTCTGAGAGAAAGGAATGTATATAGATAGTGAACTAGTTAATGTTCTAGCTCTGAATATACTTACCTAGTTAGATTTGCCAATCTCCATAAGGTGGTATAAAGTTGCTAGTTTTGTTGAATGCTTGATGTATGATGTTTGATATACAAAATAATTTCTTCAGTCACAAGTGTAACTATTCCTGTAGGTAATGATGTCTTTTAGAAGTCACTTTTTTTTCAGCTGAGTAGCATCCTGGCAAAGACATGATGGTTATTATCACACATATATCTTTAGCTTGGCACAGGGTAAATAAATGCTTCTTTATTAATATCATTTACAATTAATGAAATTGCGCTCTTACATATATGGTGACGGAATACAGTAATGAACTAAATAGATTATGTTACATTTTTTTGTTCAGGAACGAGTATGTTAATGCCACATGTTGTGGAATCAATATCACAAAAGCTGTCAGATAGGTTACTGCTTTAAACACTTTTTCAACCATGCGTGTCCACATTTTGTTGTTTGTCGGGCAAACATATGTGACAAAGGTATGACCTGGCTGAATCAGGGACAGATCCAGAGATGTGTTTTTTCTTTTACAAAAATGTATAGTTGTGTGTGTGGGGGTGGAGGGTGGGGTGAGGGGGTGGAGGGTGGGGGGAAGCTGTAGGTGCGTCTGTCGGCGCTGCCCCCCGTCACCGACTTTAAATAGATAATATTATGTTCATCCCTGTATATCAGAATGAATATATTATAGGTCTGTTATCATGATTCTGCAATTTTGTTATCATGGTTCTGCAATCAAGTGTAAAAGAATTACAATAGCATACAAGTTCTAATGTATTGCCTGGCGGTTAACTCTTGCCTTGCTTCAGATCATCAAATAAATATTACTGGCAGTTTGAACTTGTCCTATTTTTGCTTCTTTTCTTTTCTTCACTCATACGACTGCTGATTTAAAAAAAATCTATTCTGTTTGTATGCATAACCCAAATTGAACGGCAGAGGAAGGAGGCATTTAAAGCTGTGATGCATAATTATGTTGGTGGAATATATAGACATTAAATCTTATGAAATTTATGGCATCTATGCAGACTGTTATTGCTCGTGAGAAAATGGGAAAAAACATAGGGACACGCGATGTTTAATCAACCTTAGTAATTAGTCCTATCCTAACATTATGGAGAGATAATGTGTTTAGATCGAATAGAGGCTGTACCCTGCATTCTAGGCCATATCTACATGAAAGGTCCCAATTGCAATAGTGACATATTGTCAATCAAAAGACACGTAACATCTTTCCTCTATAGGCCTACAATAATATAGGAAGTGAATTTTGATGTTTTACATAAAGGCCCATCGTCTGCGTACAGTCCGCGACCTGTACTTATCATTGACAAAACTCACCGTCATCCATATATATACTTATTTTATTTGATGACTTAACCTATTATGAGCCGTCGGGCCCTGGTTTACCCTTGCACACCTATTTCTTGGGGTAAAACAATAGGCAGAATATCTTTTTTAACCCCTAACTAACCCCTAATTATTAGACCATACACAATGAACAAATACATTAGTCTTACATCAGTCATAGACCTAGAAAATATAGCGGATATATATATATATATATATATATAATATATATATAGGCCTCCCCAGTCCCTGTGTTGTCAAACCATCAAAATGTTAGGCCTACTTGCCTTGGTCATTTGACTGTTCTAAAATTGTTCAGTTCTGGGTTGAGCCTACAGATCCATATAGCAGTCTGCTGTAAAACAATCATAAACAATTGAGGGACTGCTGGATATGTGGGCAGGGTCCCCCGTCTGGACCCTTCCTCGATCACCCCTCAGTGCATTCTGGGCGAGCCGCGGCGAGGGGCCCGTCCAGGATGCCCTCAGTGGATCTGCTGTGGCGGGAATTTGCTGACGGTGGCGACACCTAGCGAAGAGCAGGAGAACCAAAGCGCGGAAGTTGCACAAGATGGCTGATTTGGTTTTCTGAACCAACTTGTCCGAACTTGCCGTACGATGAAGAAATCGAATCGATCGTAAGGGATACTGGATTCGTAACAAAAACGTCCGAGGGAAAAGGGTAGGTTAGAGGTATGGTGTTGACAGTGTATTGATTTGTCTCTGGTCCTCAAAAATCACCATGATATTGTATTATCGCCCATCGGTATTTACCAACGACAACGTCAACCCTACTCCCTGGCCTAGGCTGGTCACCGCCCCTGTCCGCTACCGCTAATATATCTTTAGATTACCACGGGGAACCAGTGTACGTCAACCCAAGCCCAAGGATCTATGGTCAACCGAGTAGACCCTGAGTGAGTGACGGTCAGTTCCCCAGTGGGAACGGCCGACACAGTTAGAGCTTTTCTCGGACTAATCTAGCTCTTCTACAACATCCACACTTATAAATATATAATACACGGTTGCACGATTTACCTTATATGTGCATGTGACGTCATTCGGCGAGTAAATTTCATTCTCTCAAGGGCGTCCTGGAAGACATTAGTCCAATTGGTGTATTCACCAGAGTGGCCCCGTGTGTGCTCGCAAGTCAAAATCTTAAATGCAGCCGATCTTTACAAAATAAGTATTCCATGAAAGCTCATAACAAGAGAAATACGGAACTGGTTAAATCAATCTGATACGTCGATTAATAAGAAAGTTATTGCGTTTTGAAAATAACAAATACTGATTATTTTCTGCCAGAGTTCATAGACCAGGCTCAAATTCTATCATTTTTCCAAACCTTATGAATCGTAGAAATACCTCAACAACTGGAAAGGGTAGATCAATAGAAACCAAATACAGTTTGAAATAGCATTGTACATCTAAAACTTAGGAAAATATGGAATTTTGAAAAATAAAACTTCATAAATGACCTGATTCTACACCCATTTTGATGCAATCTCTCTCCACTAAATTCAAAACCTGCGCACCCGGTGAGTGCATAAATAAAAACCTTAATTTCGGACATTGTTATTAACTATGATACAACTTGTATTACAAGAAAATGAAATAAGTATTAACGTTCGAAACAAAAATCTGTAACAGCAAAATTATAATCATCTGCTGAACTGAAGCTTTTGTCAAATGTCATACAGCAGACGAAATGAAAAAATCAACAAAACTATAAACTCTTCTAGCAGATTGTCTGTGTTTTTTCCCCTCCCCCCCCCCCCCCCTTTTTTTTTTTTTTTGCAAGAATCGTTTATTTGATGTTGACAAATAGCCATCCTGTAGAATGTATCACTTTTATCTTCTGACCACTTGATTAAAAAAAATGTATGACTATCCCGGAGTGTAGGCTCAAAATTTTTAACACCGACTTAATTCTCCTACTAACAGCGTTATATGCCTTTATGATGTTATCACCGTGTGAACTAAATTTGTAATTTGATAATCTCTCTCTATTTTTCCACAACGTCTCCTCTAGAACTCCTCACCTCAATATGGAGGACAGTGAAGAGCGAGCGCTCCACACAAGCCATTCGCCCGAACACTACGTAGACGGCATCGGTAAGGTCTGCAGCGAACGCAAGTACATGAGGCTTGGTACGAAGAGAGTGGACCCCAACGTGGACGACAGTGATGTGAGTACGGAATACAGCTTGGACAACGACAGTGAGGGGGTGAGACTGCTAGCCCAGCCCACTCTGAGGGAAGACAGCCCAAGAGCTGTGAATCACAAATCTCTGAGTGACCAGGATGAAAATGGTGCGGTTAGCGAACGGGGAGACGAACCGAAAGGCTCACCTTCGAGGATAAATGTTGCTGACACACTCATGTTTGATTCACAAGCCACAGAGGTTAACAGCGCTCTGGACGAAGATGTGAGTCTTTTAAGTGACCACAATGTGAATAAAGTTGTGGAATTTCTGAATCAAAGCGATGATCAGGAACAGAGTAGTCGTAGAGATTTACGCTTGAGTGATCGCAAAGTAGACAAGGAAAGTAAAAACGGCACACATGAGGGTGGAAAAGAAGAGACAGATGACACAGACTCTGAGACGCAGAAATTTGAGGATGAAGTGGACGGGTCAAGTATGCCAGTGCCTATTGAGAAGATCATCTCGGTCCAGTCCGACGCGGAGAAGATCGCTGAGCTGCTGGGTCGGGCCGATGTTGTGTCACTCTACGAGCAGCTCAAAAAGAGGCGAAGTGACCCGCAGAGAGTAGAAAGGGTCACAAACGAGCTCCTGGAAGAGGACACAGGGACCGATTCCAAACCAACTAACAACTGTGATATTTCCCATAAATCAACCAAAGACAATCCCAATAGTCAGGAACCCTCGACCAGTACAGATGTGAAATCAGTAGTAGCAGATATCAGTGCTGTGAGTAGAGAATTGAAAAAACACCACCCTGAATTAGATGTGGACCCAAATGAAATTTACATGCGGCTGGAAAGTGTGATTAATTTACCAGACCGCGTCGAAAAAGTGGTTAAGACTCTGCTTGAAGAGCAAAAAGATTTAAAACAGGACGAGTCTCCGTCATGTGCAGAGGATGATATTTTTCAGCAGGTTCAGAAAATTTTATTTAAGGTCCCAGAGGCTGATGCAAACAGAGTATTCAACTTATTGGAAGTGTTTTCAGACGAGGCCAACCGGATCGACAAAGTTATTGATCACCTGAATAAGAATAAAAATAACACAAAATGTGATACTACAATCCAGGACTCTAGCAAGAGTAAATCTGATGCCGACCAACCGACCCAACCGGGCCCTTCGGAGACTGTCCCCAAGCCTGCAGTACGCGCAGCTGATAGCTTCGAGAACGACCCCTTGTATAAGGACATGCAGCAGCTGGCCAAGATCTTCCCCAACCGGAGCAAGGATGAGATCTACGCACACCTGGAGGTGTATCACAACAAGCCCAACCGTATGGAACTGGTCATGGAGGAGTTCTTAGGCACAGACCACTCCCAACCAGACAGTATGGGTCAAATAAAACAAACAGACCCAAGTATCGATTCTCTCGGGAACGATGTCACAGACGGTTCAGCGTCAGGCTCAGGCGAAACCGACATTGTCCTAATCAAATTCAAATCTGATTTAGAGTTACTAAAAGCCGTTTTCCCTGATTGTGACCATGATTACCTGGTTGAACAAATGCAGGAGCACTTTCAACACAAGGGGAGAGTGGACATGATCACTGCCATACTGATCAACCGACCAAACTACCCCAGGATCAAAATCAAACCTCAAGTCCAAGAACAGCGCCGGAGACTGGAGAACCTGCCCCTTGACATTCCCGAGTTCCTCAAGATGTTCCCCGACCCTGCGCAGAGCTTCTACGACGAGACCAAGGTAACGGAGAAGCTGTACCGGGCGCACGCTAAGGTCAAGCTGTACCGGGAGTTCGCGGCATGGAGCACTGAGTACCTGGACCGGCGGTTAAAGAACCACAACTACCACTACTTGCCCGCCTACCGTGAGATACAGAACGACATGCTGCTCATGGGTAAGTGTGACATGTAAATCTAGAATTCTTATTTTCCTTTATCGAACATACAGTTCTTCAGCAGGTGGTTTGCCGTTCTTCCAGATACTGCCAGCTCATAGATTACTGGCTAAGTCATTTTAAAATTGGAGATTAATGTTAACAGGAATGAATCAATATTATCCTTCTTAGAGGTACCATGAACTAATGATGTATATGATAAGTCATTTTTCAAAGCATCAGTGATTATGTATCATGTTTGAGTACACTTACTAGATCCGTAGATTAAAGAAAATGGTAAACGGAATACAGTGAGTTGAATGTATACTAGGTTGAGTTGTATGGAATATTAAAGAATTTGAATGAGATGACTAACGTAGTAGTATGAAAAACAGTTGATTTAGAGCTACAACCATATAGTCATCCATAAACTGCATACAAATGAAAGGGAGATGGGGGGTCAAGGGCTTTAGTACATTTCTCATTCATGCTAAAGGGAATGGAGACGTCGGGGTGGAGGGGAAGTAGAAATGCGTATATAGTATTTGGAAAGTCCCTAACAAGTTATAGTCGTTTGAACATTGATTACGATTACATACTTGATATATCACTCCGTGATCTTTTACATGCAAAAGTATATCTATAGAAATAATATTTATCCAATGGAGCTCTGTGGCTATGAGAAGGAAGAAAAAAGCATTCTTGAAAATAAATTGGAATAGATTAATTTCAGTATTCGAAATTAAGTTTTTATTGTGTGCGCAAGCCGGGTGCCCAGGTTTCAAAAGTGAGCACCCGGGACCTTGTCAATGCACACCCTGAATCTATGGATATGAAAATCAGCTGAAGAAAACGTTGGAAACGTGTGTGCACCCTTGATTTCGAACTCTGAATTCATGAGCTATCTTATATTTCCGTATGAGCAGACCCCAACATGCAGTACAACATGGCCGACGAGGACGAGGAGCGGGACACGGAGTGGCCGGCCGAGGTCGACGAGTACTTCTACCGCGAGCTGCTCTTCGCCAAACACGAGGGGAAAATCATAGGTTTGTACTGCTCCTATCTGAGAATAGGCCAGAAAAATAGAAGTTGTGTTCATGTAACATAGGTCCTCAAAATTAGTGTCAGCCGGTCGATTTGATTTTTAAAAAAAGACTTATGTTTCTAGCTTCTACAAATAGACTGTGGTATACTTGAAAATTCCGAATCCAGTGTCTAGCATATAAAAAAACGTCTTTTGATAAAATGCTTGCAATTTCCTTTCATTTAAGGAATAATTTTTGAATTTTAATGTTTTCTTTTAGACATTTTTCATTAAAAAAGCACGTTAGGGTAGGTACAGGTATTTAGGACTGTGTATCCAGAAATGTATCGCTTTTTTACTATGGGGCCTTCCATTTAGTACGTACACAAATATTCCAAGATGTTACACCCCCCACCTCCCTTCGGCTAAAATATGTATTGGATTTGTACAGGAATGTACGCAAAATTTTCAAAAATTTTAGACCCCCTTCCCCCACCCACCCACCCTTGCTGCGTACCTACTTAATGATGCCCCTAGCGCATTTATCATTATTTCATGAGAGAATGCAAGATAATATTGGCAATATCTTGGCGACCTGCCTCTGATTCATGCATGGCGAAAACAGTTTTCAGAAGGAAATTATCAATGAATTCGATTTCTGGTAAGAGAAAGTATCTATTTCGATATAATATATGTGTCAGTATCGAGCTTAAAATCTTTTTTTTTTTGTTTTAATATACCCAGTCGTTCTCTTCCTGAAGTGTGGAAAGATACTTTCACAACTTTACATATTTTATGTTTCAAGAGTGGCATCTCTAAAACTGTCTAAAACAAACCCTTCTCCTAACTCTTAATCAATTCCAACCAACAGAGGCCATACATAAAACCAAAGAGGCGAGAGCGCGTCGAGTCGATCTAGCCCGTCAGAACAACGACCTCCAGGAGTGCCAGTGCTGCTTTGACGACGAGATCCTACCGGAGGACATGTCCCCGTGCGACAAAGGGCACCTGTTCTGCACGGACTGCGTGTGTCGGTCGGTGGAGGCGGCGCTCACCGAGGGCAAGGCTGCCTTCCCGTGTCTCACGGGGACGTGTGAGGCCACGTACCCGCTGAGTCTCCTCCAGGAGGTCCTACCCGCCAAGTCCTTCTCCCACGTACTGCGGCGGGCCCAGCAGGAGGAGCTGCGGCAGGCCAACATCCCCGATTTAGTTGAGTGCCCGTTCTGCCCATATGCGACTGTAATGCCAGATGAGAACGATAAGGTGCTCCGCTGTCTCAACCCGGACTGCCTCAAGGAGTCTTGCAGGTTAGGACTGTCGATTTTAAGGATACATACGGGGGCTGTTTTTTTTTTTTTTTTATACTGAACTATGTATAAAACTGAAAATCTGGAAATATCATTCCAACTTTTACCAGATTCCATCTCTGATTGGTGGTATATAAGTGTGTTACATCAATACGATGATATAGCTCTAGTTAGCATATGACTTAATCATTCAAAAATAAACATTAGTATGGATGTTTGCAATGAGTCTTACACTTAATAGGTTCTTATTCGTAATTCGCTGTAGCTGCAATCTTTATTGGTTCTTTAACTAAATTTTGATAAATTATGTACAAGGTATAATATACCAAGTTTAGTGTATGGGCTATAAGCTAAATATAAATGAAGAGAAATGTCATTGAAATACTTAAATTTAAAGCATAGTTTCTCTGTATATGGCAGGTTGTGCCAAGAGCCGAGTCACATCCCGCTGCGCTGTGACGAGGTGGAGAAGCAGGACGAGGTGAAGATGCGAACCTTCATAGAAAACAAGATGGCGGAGGCCATGATGCGCACGTGTCATGACTGCGGGAAGCGGTTCTACAAGATCCACGGCTGTAACAAGATGACGTGCGTGTGTGGGGCCTCCATGTGCTACGTGTGTCGTGAACCTATCAGGGACTACAACCACTTCCAGGACAACGAAAGGTAAACAGGGTTCTCAGGTTTGGTTAAAACTGTAGATATGATTACTTCCATGGACTTAAGTATTGTACAAAATGTATGGTTTAGGCTTTTCAGTTACAATGCAAGGATGGCTCTCTTTCAAATAAGTGTTACTCGTGCTCTAATACACATACAAGTTATGGGGAAATCATCCAAAATTAAGACATGCTTATGTTCAGCCTCATATAATATTATATTTCACTTGCAGACTAGCCAAGAACAGGATGCATGCTAGGAAATTTGTAGAAAACTCTGAACCATGTAAATTGTATTTTTTGCGATTTTTGTAGTTCAACATGATGGTAAAATTGCATTGAACTGTTTTTCAAATCTCCATTTTCTATAGTTTTCCCTATCTTCTTTTCTACAAAATTAGTCCAAATTAGCCTGCAGGTAATAGTGTAAATATTTGGTACCGAAATTTAGTAAAAAAAAAAATATTCCAGAGTCCATACTAAAGCAAGGTCTATGCAGAGTTAAAATTTCCTTGTTGTATGTGTACCAAGGTGCGGGGTCGGTCATATGGACAAGCTGCACGCAGAGGAGGCGGAGGCGGCTGCTGTGGCCGCGCGGGAAGAGTTCCTGAAGGACCACCCTGAGCTGCGGGACATCGACCTTAAAAACGACCCAATGAAAATAATAAAGGACATAAGTGAGTAAAACCACCAGAGAATGGGTTTAAGGACAAATTTGATTAAAGTGACCAGTTAAAGGACAAAAGTGAGTAAATAAGGAGTCAAATGATTAAAGAAAAAAAAGTGACTAAAAACCCAGGCAAGGGGTTAAAGGACAAAAGTGACTAAAACGATCAAAAGTAAATAAAAATGATTAAAAACAACCCAGTTAAAGGATTAAAGGACAAACGTAAGTAAAAGTCAAAGAGTAAAGGCCATATTCCACTATACGGTATTTGCTTGCGTCAACATGAAAAGCCGCATTTTGCGGCGGCTGCAAAACCTGCTATGAAGGCTATATTCCACTTGCTTGCGGCCACTAGACGCAAGCAAACGGCCACAAACGAGTTTGTGGCCGCCGCAAACGAGGTGGAATATAGGTTTGCGTCCCCCGTTTGCGTCCCTTGTTTGCATCCCCTGCTGGGGGATACCAACATGTTGGTATCTGAACCGCAAACTGCTTGCGGCAGCCTAAAATAACGGCCGCAAACGGGACCTGCCGCAACCCAGATAAAGATTTAGATGACAAAGATAAGTATTTAGAGATGAAATTTTATTTTTCTTACTTCTGTAGAAATTCCTACCTTTTAGTAGAAATTGAAAACTGTACATTATAAATCCGTACATTTTAGTGAAAAGTAAATTGACCAAGATACCAAAACTGAATGTAAAGTATGTAATGACGTAACTAAAGGTTCAGTGTTTTCCCTCCATAGAGCATTTCACGCTCAATATGATGCTTAACAATAACATCATGCTCTCTCTTTTTCAGATCCACCGGCTAACCTGCGTTTTCACTACGAACAAGAGGACTATGATGAGGATGAAGATGATGAAGAGGACTATGACGAAGGGGACAGTGACGACGACAACGACTAATGAGTGGGGCAGTGTTACCCGGGGAATACGCTGGTCTCACTGCGGCACCTCCATGCTACACTTACGCTGGGGTCCACGCCCACCTTTCCTGTTTCGCTACGCTTCACTAGACGTTGGGTCCAGGGGCAGGTCCACCCTACCCCCGAGTTCATCAGATTTTGACAAATTCGGCGTCACATCACTACTTCTCGACCAATCAGATCCCTGGAAAAAATGGGGTGAACCTGCAGTCTCTCACGCCGAATCCTCCTCCTCCCTTGGCCGACAATAGTCTCTGCAGGCAAGTAGGTCCGCCCCTGCTGCCTGGACCGCACTCTGCAGCGAACAACCATCTGCGCCAGAAAAAACAGCAAAAAACACTGGACTACTTTTAGATCACAGGGCGGAGTAATCTTATCCTGCTAGTGGTGAACTTTCTACCTACATTATTACATAGCAGAGAGTACTCTCATGGATTATTTCATGGAGCGGAGAAAATAGCGTTACAGAACGAGGGACAGCTTAATGATTCCAGCAATCTCAATAGTGGGCAAGTGACACATGATGTCAAATTCATCTAAATTTATTAATTCCAAATCAGCTTTTATTACCTGCTGGATCGACGAGCCGGGCGTATTGAGGGGAGGGCGTATTGCCAAGCCGTACGTACCGCATCACTTCCGGTGGTCTGTTTTTTCGAAAATTGATATTTCACAATACTTTAAATGTTTCACAATATTTTCACAATATTTTGTCGGGTAATAAAATAAAGAAGACCCTTAGAGGCCGTCCTCGGGTGGCTGTACGTACCGGGGGCCCCCGGTACGGCCCGAGCCCGGAGGGCGAGGGCCGTCAGGGGGGCCCCGGTACGTACAGCCATCCTCGGACGGCCTCCCCGGGCCTTCTTATTATAGTATCGCTGGCAAATCTCCAATGTGTCCCCCTAGCAGAGTGCCACAGAAGCTAGTATACTGAGGGAAGGCCTGGACTGGGAACATTTGCCATGTATCTTTTTGACATACTTTGGGAACAGTAAAGGACCAAGGGGGCGGGGGTGGGGGTAGGGGGGCAGGATGGTGTAGTGGGTTAGGTTCTCGCCTCGTGTGGCTGACCGCATCTGGCTGTGACTGTTACACCACCTTGCCTTGCTGTTGACTTCACATAGATACAATCACAGTACCTTATAGTACAAACCAAAAAACGTGAGTCGGTCCTGATATAACTGAGATACTGCAGAGCGGACCTTGAACACAAACAATCATCAAAATCCTCATCGTTAAAGAACCGCTCATCATAGGCTTGGTATTGTACTTAAAGTAGCACTTGTCACATTGCATTTAATGCGCTTTTTACAAACGATTGATTCCAAAATGATTATAGAAACTACCTTACTTGACTTCATAAACATCGACAATCCGGTTACCATGCAAGTTTTAGAGGTATATTTTATCAAATGTCAGTCCTTAAAAAGGTCTTACATTTTTGTACCGAGAGGTCTTTAAACTGTCTTAAATAAAACTGATTTGAGCATGAAAATTCTTTCATCGAGAATTACAAAATCTTTTGTATATTGCTCCATAATCTTAATTGTATTTTTATCGTTTGGCCAAGAGGTCTAACCTTTATTTTGAATTGATTTAAAAAAACACCGGCATTCTGACATTTTAAACCATTCAATAATTATCATTTTAAGCCGATTTCCTGCTCCAGATAGGGGTTAGTGATCATGTACATTTGTAGGACGATAAACTACAGAATCTTGATTGAAATTATCCTTTATGAAGGCAGCCTTAGGATGGTCGTCACTGACCTCTTAATGTAACAATGTAGAACACTCCCATTATGTTATTTTGTCTTCAGATACAAATCAGATTTGTATTCAATACCTACAAACGGTCCAAAATCTAAATTTAATCATATAACTTTGTAAATTTGCCAGATCTCAGGGACATAAATTTGAGATTATTTAATTGTACTTGGTAAATGTTTTTGATTCTACATCAAAGAAGGTTATTAAGTTGAATCAGTGTTGCGTGTGGTAGTAATCCACAAAACTGTTCCTTAAGTAACAAGATAAGCAATGACAGCATACTGGAACATGTTACGGAATGCCTGAGTCTGTTGCCGTCTTCGTAGTTAATCAGTTGTTATTTGTAATACCTTGTTACGCCTATGCATCGAGACGAGAAATATATATGTGTGTGTATACAAATATTGTATATGATATGAAAATTAATTATCATTTACAAATACACGTGGTAATATTTTGCTTATTTCTGAATGAATCTTAAAGAAAATGAAACCCTAGATAAATTTTAGCTTGGTTTCATATATTGCTGTGTCGAGGAAAATGACAAGCAGATTTACGTATTATGCCTGAGATTATTAATTGTCATGATCTTCATTCACTGTCCTTCGGTTACCTTGGATAAAAGCATAATACCTAGTGAGAATGTCCACACATAGCAAAATATAAATATATAGCCTGGGAAGAGGTACAAAATTGATTATCAACCAAAGGTGCGTCAGAGATATCAACTTTCGGGCGGCCGTCTGGGCCCTGCCCTCAGGCTGATATTCCTGAGGCACCGAAGGCTGACAACCTATCCGAGGACCCCCACACTATTTGTGTATCGTACCATTGCACTGTTTTATATTAAGTTAAACTTCGAAGCTTAGACTCTCGGAAATAGGGAACTATTTTCTCCTTCCACAACTGCTTTTCTGTATCACCCTTCAGGGTTATAACACTTAGATACCGCCCTCCCTGTCTCAGTGATACATTAAACTCTTGACTATTAAAGCTACATCACTCCAGGGTATGATAGGTAAATTTCACGTTCACAAAAACATTGCTGAATCAACTGTTCACATCAGCTGCCTTTTTGGAGGGTGGACAGCTAAACTAGCACTACACTGTTCGAGTCACAGAGGCTTCCATTCAGGCCGTATTAGGGAGTTCAGCAACTCCGAGGCATTAGGGAGTTTCAGATCCTCCTGGGCATGACATAACGTAAACTTAATGTATCTTTTATCTACGTTTTTTGAATTTTTGTCAAAAGCATTCCATCATGAGTATACTATTCTGCCTCTACCAAACACAGCCATTTAATTAGTATTCCCAAATTTTGAATGTTTAGCCTTGAACATGATTAGGTAGATTCGAGGTATCGAAATGCGTTGAGAAATCTGAAACTCCCTATTGTTAAACGTAAACGTAACGTATCTTTGGTCTCAGCTATATGGGTTAATTTATGGATTCAGAAACATTGCATTACATACATATTTTTTTGTTACGTATTATATACATTTACTCATGTTAGTCATTTGGTCTGAAATGTGATTTAAACTTACATATTGAAGCACTGTTAAAATCCCGCACTCATATAGAAGATTTCTTTCAATGAAAATAATCTTGTGTGAATAGCAAAGTTTTTTGTATTTCTTTTTTTTCCCAAAAAAATCTACGTTTTAAGTAGACGTTTCTTAAGCTGTTGGTATGATACAATCTGGTGAGAATGGGCTCGGGCCCGATATTATTTTTGTTACGTAGCCAGTGCTCAGAGTTTCATTGAAAATAACTATGCTGTCATGTAAGGCAGCAACCGTATATCTACACTGTAGGGACCTGTTAAACACTTTGTGCTTTGTTAAGTCGGTTTACTTAAATCAGCTTGAGATGATTATGTAAAAATAAAAACTGAAATTGTTTATATAATTCCTTTACTTTGTTTTTATTCTCTAAATAGAATGACATTTGCCCTTTATTATTTTTAACAGTACCACACCATTTACGTGTGAGAAAAGAGTATGAAATATTTTTTCAACAATTTTTCACAGAAAAATATCTCTCATACTTGCTTATGACTTGCATATTCAAACTCTGTTATGCTGCATTTGAAATCAATGATATACATCTATATGCATATAGTATTTTTCTTTATTTTACACATATCTTCATTATAGACCTTGTGTTGACACGGTCATGTGCCCACATGTTCATGATCATCACATTCTCATCATAACCACATAGAATTTCAGATTATCAAAATTATATATTATTCTCTTATGAATATGGTTGAGATACATCTGGTATATAAATGAATTATTTCACGTGTTGATAAATAAATGATAATGAATTTTCAAACTAATCACTAATATGGTGCTCATACAGTTTTTAGGAGAACACGTTTATGAATCATGCATTATCATTGATGTCCTGTATGGTACAAAACTGGTACAAGTCTTATTGAGTAACAATGAACGAAATCTTCTAGATCTGTACACATATTTTTTGAGTATGTACACATAAAAACAACGAGAAAGTGTCCAAGCTTTAAGGACTAACAAAGCAGCACATGTTTATGGTACAACTGCCAAGATAATATTACAAAAGTGCTACAAAATATGTACTTTATCCAGGGGCAGATATAGGATTTCAGGAAGGGGAGGGGGTCCACATATAGGCTAAGTACTAAAAAAGTGTGCATTCTCAGACATGCACAAGACGGGTTTTTCTCTTTGGCAAGTTTTTAGTCTCCACCAAAAGGGGGTGTAAGGGCAGGACCCCTGGATCAGCCGGTGTACTATCTGTTATATAGACATAAAGTATAAGAAGTATCACATGAGGGATAGAACGTTAATTCCCACCTTCCCTCTCTCTTGTCCCCACCTACATTTGACACGTTTATTATAAAACAGTCACAATAACAAGCTCTATGAGACTAAATTACATCTTGAGCTTTAGATACTTATACAATAGTAAGCACAACTAAATATTGAACGACAATTACACAAACCTTACCTATAGTCAACTAAGTGGACCCAAATGTTATAGTATCACAGTTGTTATCGTTATTGAATATCACAGCATAAGCAAATAATATATTCTTCTGAGATATTTGGTTTCTCAGTTTGCAAGAAGTTTTTTGATAGCTCAAGAGCAGGATTTACACGTTTTGTTGGTGTACAGTTACTAAGTAAAAATATTTTGTAACTAAGCCCCATACCTACAGAGTGACTTTCATGGAGTTGGCTGACTCAAATGCTTGAATTTGGTCATAACATGGGTAACTGGGAGTCTGTTGATTCAAGTGTTGAACAGTGATCTGTGGTTTCCCTGGTTGAGGGCCGGCTGACCGACAGCTTGGATTTGGCCGACTAGGTGCTCAGGTTCGACCAACTCTCTTTCAATCAGCGAGAGGTACAGACGTATATCGAGTGCTTCATAGCCGATCCTAGATGGCATAAAAAAACAGTCAGCCAACTCACAATCATTCTAGTGGGTAGGGAATTAAGCTGTTACAGTTAACCTGACTCTAATTTTGGAAACATGTTGTTTTAGATACCTGAACAACTGAAAACCTTCACCGGATATGAGTTCCTTGAGTAACTCGGTCGGTCAGAACCCCAAAATCAACAAGATGACAAAGGCCCTTCCAGAAATTGACAATAATTAGGCCTTAACTACACAAGGAGGAAACTAAAATTATAGTGACATATTGCATTTCTTAGAATCAACATAAAACATTTGCAGAAACATGTTGTGACATTTTATACTATGGTGCAGAGACTCGATTTCTGCTTTTTCGACCTAGGCTCTGTTGTCGCAAGTTCATTGTGGAATGCGCACATGGCACCCGCTGGTCCTTCGATGTGTTCCTTCAGGGCTTTCAGCTGCAAGTCTGAATTGCTGTCATTCACATCAATTATGTTAAGTAAGAGAATGACCCCTTCATAAGTGCAAACAGCAACAATATTGTCCTTGTTGATGCAGAACCCAACTGGTTGGCCATGGGTGTAACACACTCCAATAGTCTTCTTGTCACTCAGTCGCGCCACTTTTACAACAGCTTCAGACACAATTGCCCACACAACATACTTGCCATCAGGAGTTACCTTAGGTGCTACCTGCCTTGCCAACTTTTCTGTGTCTTTCATTTCTTTGCTGAAGTCAAAATGGAGTTCACCAGAGAAGGTATCTATGACCTGAAGTCTTGAACTGACTACTGTCTTGCCATTTGGAGCCATAGCAAAGTAAAACCTATTGTGATTCTGTATTTGATATGTAGCTTTTTCTTTTCCATTCTCAACATCAACAATAGATATTCTCATAGATTGGTCATCTGTACCTTCAGCCATGCCAAGCATCACATAGTTTGAGTGTGGTATAGGTAGAGGGAAAGTGGTAGATGCTAGAAGATTGGGTACAGTGACAACTTTCTTCCCTGACCTCACACTGTACACATGCAGAACTGCATTCTCATCCTTCTGAATGAAAGGGTACATCTGCATGGTTACAAAGAACTTGTCATCTTTCATGAAGAACATCTGACTGATTCCACCCTCAACTGCTTTTATTTTCCTGACCAGTTTACCAGTTTTCAGCTCCCATAACTTAGTCTCAACACCTTCATTATATGAGACTTCACAATGCGTAACAATGTACTTTGCATTATGGCTGACGCTGTACCTTTTCAGGTAAATGGTGTCAAGGGGAAGATGAGAACAAAGGGATCCATCATCAGCATTGAATATTCTAATCTTTGGAGCAGTTGCATAGTCCATTACCACAACATACTTCCCATCATCACTTATCACAGGTTCTGTGCTCTCAAACTCTTTTGATGGCTGAGAGACAAATTTGCCTCTAACCACATCAACAACCCTCACTTCAGTAGCTGACTGACTGCGTACAACCATTCGGTCACTGTTCTCTCCCATCATAGAGTATCTGCAGGCTTCTTTTAGCTTGAGAGGCTGGTAGTTTTCAGTGTCTACAACTGAAGAATCCCAGACTTTAACTGTGCGGTATCTAGCCGTAGCTGTAATCAACACATCTGCAGGAAGCATTCCACCAGATTGGCCTATCAAGAGGTCTGAGATTGGGACGGTGGAGGCTCGAACAGTCTGCCGAAGTCTGCCATGGAGCAGATCCCATATGATAATGTAACGGTCATACGAACAGAGAAACAGCCGCCTGTCAGATGTCACTTGTGCAGTAAAGGAAGATACCTTCTCGCCTTCCGGTTTAACATTATCTGGAATGCGGAATTCATGTACCAGCCTTTGCCTAGCATACTTCCATAAAGAGACCCCCTCTGAAGCATTTAGTATTATGTATGGGCCAGTTGTACTGATATCTTCTGGTGGACCAAGGGTATAGAATGAAAACTCATCTGTCAGATCAATTGTACTCTTGAGGTCCCAATTTTCCTTTCCGTCCTTACCAGTTGTCCTAAGAAACCAAAGGACCTTGCTTTCATTCTTGTATATCACAAAGACATCATTTCCACTGTCAGAAAATGCGACCTTATAAGGCACATCAGCCATTGTGACAGATGAGGCAAGCGTCTTCTTTGCCTGTGAGACATCAAACCATAAGATGTCAATATCATCTTTCACAACGAAAGCCGCTTCTCTCCTGTCTCCTTCTGGCTCATGGTAGAGATGCATATTGGTCGCTTGGACATCAAAAGAGTACAGATGCCTCCCTTGAAGATCAAAGCAGTCAGCCTCTTTTCCAACAACATTCACAAAGATCTTATCATCCATGAGCCCAATCTGGTAGTTGTCTATAAATCCAACTTTGGGGTAGTTTTTCTCCAACTTTGTACTCACAATGAGGTCCTCCGATGAAACGTCATACACCGCTATGGGATTTTCTGTTGTGTGGTGGGCACATCCACATATAATCTTATCACCTGTGGTGTTTGTGGCAATTACATTGAACTTGGTTTCATTGTCAGGCCATAGTTTGATTTCCTCCAGAATATCACCTCCTTCAATATCCCAAATCACAAGTGTGTTTGTGTCTTTTGTCAGACATGCAAGGACCACTGGATTTTTTGTCAGGACTAGCATCTTTTTCTTTTCGGGCAGCAATGGATGTTCTAGCTCATGCTTCAGGGCTCCTCCAGGCATCTGGTAGCAAAGGAGCCTGGGAAGTAATGCATTACTTTGCACTCCTACCATATAGCAGTCATCTACCAGTTTCTTCAAGTAAGGTTTGATTGTTGCAACCGGTAGCAGTGTGCCAGCAATTTCAGTAGGTAGAGTAGAGGGGTTCTGATTCAAAGTTGTCTTTCTCATGCGGAGAACATTTCCCAACCATTCATCACACTCACTCGGAAAGTGAAGCAAGTCGAAGTCGTACAACACAGCCTGCGTAGAGCATGCCTCAACTTTGGTTTGAAGCCACTCCAGATTGTACAGACATTCAGTGCGAAGTAGAAAGTCACTTTCAACTTTTCCCGCAGCATGTTGGAGGTGATAAGGAACATTGACAAGCTTTCTGTAGTTGAACTTCTGAGGTGCATCTGTTTCCTTGTTACTGTCATCCCCCAGTTCAAATACCAATGGTTGAGGTGCAACTTTTCTATCAGCCTTGCTATCTGGAGAGTCAAGTCCTAGCTTCTTCATTTGGTAGTCATTGTACTTGAAGTCTTTTGCCTTCCCATGCCAGTCACCACAGAAGTATTCGGACATGATTTTGTGCAAGTAGGCGTGGTGGTCACTGGATTTTAAGAAATAGGCATTTGCAGCTTCAATGAATTGCCTGTGGTACCAAAAGATAACTCGTGTACCGTCAGCTTCTCGGTTCACCAGGTAGGAGGCGATCTCACTTTTAAGACGTAGCCAGAGAAGCTGCGGTATTCTGCGAACAGGTGGAACATGGTACTGAAATACATCAGTGAGCACAACATCGTCAAGTGATAAGAGATCCTCTATCTCTGTCTCAGATAGCCCAGCCTTGGAGGCTGTCAAAAAGCCAAGAGCATGCATCACAAATGTATCACCAAACTTGCGTTTGAGCTGATCAAAGAGCTGGTTGATACTCTCAACAATTGTTGTTGGTAGCGTGACGGTGGAGACATCCATATAGGAAGTCCAGGTGAGTACTTTGTCAGTCATCAGCTTCACATAGAGTGCCAGACTGCATGTATCAAAAGCTTTCTCAGTTACAACTAGCTGTTCCTTGGTAAGCTTCCTATTTTTAGACCCCAGCCAAGATTTGAGTACCTCTTTACTTGTTTCTCCTCCCAGAGAGGGAATTTCTATGAATCTACCTGAGCTGTACCTCTTCTTCAAGGTTTCCAACAGACCATGTTTGTCTGGGAGAGTAGACAGGATCAAAGTCACATCTTTTGGCAGTTTTCTTGGCAGCCAGCTGAGTTTGAAAGCATTTCCCTTAGATGACAACTGATCTAGGGAATCAAGAACAATAAACAGTGGCTTTTCTGCAGTTGCATACTGTAAGAGCCTGTGAAACTCTCGAATAAGGTTGCTGAGATCCTCAGGTAGAAGGACATCTTTTATTTCATAACAGGATTCTATTTGTTTACAAAGGGATACAATCAGTTGGTATACCCCAGTACTGGATGGTGTTGTCCCAAGAAGGCGTAATAGCACAATCGGCTTAGCCTTGGCAGAACACCATTCAGGTATAAGCATAGCACACATTGACATTACTGAAGTTTTTCCACAACCTGAGGAGCCAACTGCAATTACTGGTACATTATCAGCCTTTGTGGCATTGTTCTTCATCTGATCTAAGATGTCTTTTCTTCCATGGAACAGCTCACAGCGGTCTTTGGCCATGTGCAAGTGTTGCAGTGCTTCCATGTAGACATGGTCTTCAGACAGTGAACGGTTAAAGCTGATGCCCTTATCAATCATATCCACCAGCGCTTTGTAGAACTTGTCAGAGAACATTTCAAGGTAATTCTTTTTGTCTGCATCAGGTCCATCAATGACATCTTTCCACATGACTTTTAATCTGAAAAATCAAAATATAAAATTTGATTGGCCAATCATACATGCAATGATCAAAATTGAAAATGTGTAATTCCTACAAAAGTATCACTGACTAAGAACATGTTTTTGACAAGCTTTGACTAAGAATAGTCCATCAAGTGCACCAATCTTGTTCCACAAGATAGGTCCATACACCCCTGCTGTGTTGATGGCTGCTACTTGTTAGCCCAAAATTAACATATTATGGCAGGGATATTCTAATTGGCTATCAAATTTTGAATGGGGGTACCCCTTTGCTGGTTATGGGCGTGATGGTTAGGAATGGGCCAGCTTGCCCATAACCAGCAGCCACCAAGTTTGCTGGGATGGAGCCAGGAATACCTGCCTTAAAATGGTAGAGGGTCACTGACCTCAAATGTGCAACTAGCGGTTTGTGTCAATACTACAGACTGTGACTAAGAAGTGTGCTTAGAATTATACATTGTTTTATGAATTACCAGCAATTTGTTTCATTCATTTTTAAAAAGGGATATGTGTAGAATTCATGAATTGAAAGGTCATTTAAGTGGTTCATTCATTTATATTCTGATGTGTGTGGCATCACAGTTATTAAAAACCATCCTACATATTTACTCCCTCGTCAATTTCAGTTTCAAAAATCAAATTTCATATACCAAAGAACCCCATTACATAATAAGACAAAATTGACCAAGGATTTTGACAGTGGGAGGAATTTGAGTAAGCAAGTTTAATTTAGTAAGGAATATTACTTGTGCAAATTCTTGACAGCCTTTGCTATTTTCTCATCACGAAGCAGGGAAAGGTTTTCTTGAGCCTCTGTATCGATTTTGGCCCCAATCATGTCGATGAACCTCCAGGCCTTCTCGTGAGAAAGGTGGCTAAGGACATCCTCAATGATGCGCACAAAACAAAGGCACTGTGTGTCAGGGTTCCCGGGAGAACTAAATATTCCATGCTTGATCTCATTCTCTGTCACTGAAATAAAGAAATTCAGAATATCATTCAAGTAAAATGGGTTTAATACATATAAAGTCATTTGACAGGGGTGTTTACTCAACCTAGAGTGGACAACTTCTGATGCTGAATTTGTCTGAGATTTATATGTACTGCATTCTTATACATGTATATACCTTTATGTGTGTTCGAGATGGCCACCTGGTAATGTTCTACTAGAATAAAGAGACTTGTTACAACAAATGTAGAACCTAGTTATCATTGATACAGACTTTGATACATGTTTTGCTTTGAGTTTCTGTTTTGCCCATTTTCATTGTAACACACACACCAATGTAGGGAGTGTAGATAGGAGGTCCCTGTGTCCTATGTCAATATTAAGAAACCTCCATATCATTATCACTACTGATGGCTATTTCCCATTGAACGCTAGTTGTTGTTTATGGTTGATTAATAAATGGGGAACTATTTATGATGTTTAACGTTTCTGCCTTTGTTACTCGCTTTAGTATTATGCTAGTCAGGTGGTAGGTAAGTTCACGAGATGGGCGCTCATTTCCACAACGCGAGCAACGCTTGGCTGTAAGTCAGGTTTATTCGGTGGATCACTTGTATGCGTACAGAGCCAGTGCAATGATGGTTAATATTCCTAGGGTCACAAGTACGATTGATGAAGAGTAAACTCTCTCCTAAGAGTCCACCTGTTCTTTCATCCGTTCTCAACACAGTAATTCCTCTAACAGTCACCAGATGTCCTTTCTACGTATAGCTATCTAAACCCCTTCGAATCCTCAAGACTCGTGTATGTCCAAACGTAATAGTGCTCTCCGCCGTTCCCAGAGGTTTAACTCTATACATAGCAGTCTGTTATTGATTTTCCCGAGCATCGACGCTCGCTGGGAGATGCACCCTGTCTGCTGCTGTGCGACAGGTATATTTACACCTACCAGCAGCTCATGCTACCTTTATACTATATGATATAACAATTCCTGTAATTTGGAATACTTCCTTTAATTCCCTTATTTACAACTAGTGACGTTCTCTTCATTATATTGGTATACAACTAATTTCATGCACAAAGTGATTTACTCTCTACCTTTGTGCACCATGTCGAATTTAAGAAATGGCCATGTCGCCCCGTAAATTTTAATAAATGCCTGTCTCCCCTGTCGCAGCCAATTTGAAGTTGAAAATTCTATGTCTTTGGAATGGTCACTCCCCTGTTGTTAATCAATTAAGATATACCCAAGCTGACCTGACATGAAGTACTTTGACTTTGCCTCCTCGTCCATTGTTCCTTTACTGCAGCAGGAGTGAGCCGCCTGACGTAACAGCCTCTGCATCTGACCATACTCCGCATTCCACTCCCTCTGGGCTGCTTTTTTCTCATTCTCATCCTATTACATTATAATTATAATGAATTATGGGTTTTCTGACAAAACTAATTTCTGTTAATGCGCACACATTGTTATTCTCACTTTAAAAGTTATAGATTTGATCATAGAATACTATGATTAGTACTGGCCATTTTGCTGTACTTGCATTGATCTTTAATCGTGCATTAATTTCCCAGAGAGGGACACTGGCATGTGCAATACAAAATTAAAGTGTCAACTATTAGACGTATCCAATGATATAAGCTTCATTGCAATGTCTACAATTCGATATGCACTTAACCAACATTTGTACATGGAAGGAACCATGTCTCCAATTTGTTATAGTTTTGCTGATTATGACCTCTCCACCACCAGTGTAACAATAGATCATCAGAGTCTTTTAACTACTAAACAAGACATGCAAACTAATTGCTTACATCAAAATAAATTTTGTAGAGCCAAATCTTACTGGATGAGTGTTCCCTTCTTCAATGGGTATATAAGTATACCGTTTGTAGAAAGGGCCTCACGAAAATTGAGGCCTCAATTAGATATCTGAGACGGTATTCCCTTTAAATGAATGCTGTTGGCAAGCCTATTAAATTTCAATGAGCAATGGATATGCAAGTGACAAATCTAGATCCTGGATTGAAAAATAACAGTAAAAAAAATGAGTTGTTATGCATCATCTTGATGTTAAACTAAGTTATGTAATAGGATAGAGAAAAATACAGCTAGCTTTCATTTCTCACTTTGTAAATCACATTCCCATTGTGAATTCCATAGATAAGATTTTAACATTTAGCTACATATTCATAACCACACAAAATAGACAGTAGTATCGTACCACTGCTATCTTAACATGAGGACAGACTTTAATCAACCAAACTTATCTTCAATTACTCTAAAATGTGTTATGATTTTCAAATATGACTGTGCCTCACCTCTGAAAGGAAGCCTGGTATCCTAGAGGAGATTGGCTGGAGGAGGTTGACAGGGGGCTCAGCATTAAGGTCCTCCTTAAACCAGGCCTCCAGTACCCCAGTATCTGTCCCCGAAGACTTCAGCTCCTCCAGCAACAAGTTGAACTCTGCCTCCGCAATGGTTGCTGGGAACGGACGCGCTCCGTTACGCTGACCAAGAAAGGCCTGCAATGGATATGTAGGGTAAATGCATAGACAATTCACAAATTATCATTGATTAGATTTATCAGTTGTTGAATTTTATTTCATTATCAGTAGCTTCACATATTAATAATTTTTCTTCCAGTTACATTGATGTTTTATAATAGGAAATAAATATAGGTTTTAAGATCTAGGAGCCTTCCGTGCTCCTATAGCTAGCTTTTCACATGTGGGGGCCCTCACATGGATCTAGGGGTCCTTGCAGTCGTTATAACACATGAGAACATAATTATGAGTTGAAAGCCATGTCATAAACCAGCTGACAGATCTTTTAGTCTAGAATTTGAGACGGCAGAGTATGCTTGTCATCCATGAAATTTTATGTGCCAGTTGGGACCCTAGACCAGAATATCTAGGAGCCTGACCTGCTTCTTAAGAGCCATGGGCCCCAGGTTATATCCATCCCTGTTAATTAGTTAATTCATTGACCATTGAGATGTGTAAATTTCAGCCTACTCACCACAAAGTTGGGCCCTGCTGAGAGGCGCTGACAGTTCTGGATCTCCTGCAGGCACAGGGAGGACACCTGGTGGTCATCGGTGGCCTCGTCCCGCACCCCCCACCGCATGTCAACCACCTACAGGGGGAGAAGGGGGGCTACATTTACAGACAAGTAGTTGGGTATGGTCAGAGGGGAGCAAGAGAACAGCACTTACAGACAACCAGATGACAGGTAGTTGAGTATGGTTAGAGGAAAAACAACATGTCACACCCCCACCGCATGTCCACCACCTGCAGGGGGAGAAAGGGGGCTGCAGTTACAGACAACCAGAGGACAGGTAGCTGAGTATGGTTAGAGGAAAAACATGTCACACCCCCACCGCATGTCGACCACCTACAGGGGGAGCAAGGGGGCTACATTTACAGACAACCAGAGGGTAGGTAGCTGAGTATGGTTAGAGGAAAAACATGTCACACCCCCACCGCATGTCGACCACCTACAGGGGGAGAAGGGAATCACACTTACAGACGACCAGAGGACAGGTAGTTGAGTATGGTTAGAGGAAAAACAACATGTCACACCCCCACCGCATGTCCACCACCTGCAGGGGGAGAAAGGGGGCTGCAGTTACAGACAACCAGAGGACAGGTAGCTGAGTATGGTTAGAGGAAAAACATGTCACACCCCCACCGCATGTCGACCACCTACAGGGGGAGAAGGGAATCACACTTACAGACGACCAGAGGACAGGTAGTTGAGTATGGTTAGAGGAAAAACAACATGTTACACCCCAACCGCATGTCGACCACCTACAGGGGGGAGCAAGGGGGCTGCAGTTAGACGACCAGAGGACAAGTGGCTGAGTATGGTTAGAGGAAAAACAACATGTCACACCCCTACAGCATGTTGACCACCTACAGGGGGAGCAAGGGGACTACAATTATAGATAACCTGAGGACAAGTGGTTGAGTAGGGCCAGAGAAGATGGCAAATTCCATTACAAATACTTTAATGAATTATGGTAACTTGATATATTCTAAAACTGATAACAAGTTCAGTTTCAAGGGAGACATCATATTTCAAAAAAAATAATTTATAAAGTGAGACATAAACAGTTTATAAAAATGTGACAAATTATTTCAATTAGGAAAATACTGATAGTTTCAGACACTCAGCAAGAGAAATAATACACTTTGTTGAAGATTTTCCTAACACAATCTTTCAGTTGACATTTATAATTGTGACTCTAGGTTCATAGGGATCGTTTTAATTATCAAAGCGGATGTAATAAACAAATATCTTACCTGAAATTCTAAACCGTATTTACTGCGACAGTACTGCTGAAGCTTTGGATACACATTCTCAATCAGGGAATTCCGCTCTTGCATGGTATCTGAAAAAACGAACAGGAATAACAAGTAATTATTTGTAAAAGCTTTACATTTGCATCTATTTCTGTAGACTACAATGAAGAATTCCTAGTGGGAGGAGGAATGTACTGCAATTAGTGAATCCTTGAATTTGTTTGAAACAGATCATTAGTTACTTCAACATTGATCAAATGTTTATAAGAAAAAATCATAAAAGCAAGGATGTGTCTGAACATAAATGAAGATATATTGTAGCATTTTCAATTACATTCAATAGTATTCAAGCCGATTTGTTAATGAGCTTAAGGCTTAATGTAATATGGGAGCATATTTGGGAAAAGGTACCTATTGACATATTTGGCCACCCTGTGACCACTAGTTTTGGAGGTATGTTCATACTGTGAAATGATAACTTAACATGCAGCTAAAAGTTATGTTTTATAATGTTTCTGAAGTCCTAGGGATTCTTCTATTCTTTGTTTTATCGTTCTACGATATTTAGTTCCTTCGCAATCTTATGTACAATATAAGCCATTATGCTCAATTTGGGCCAAATCTGACAGTATCTGGTAGAAATTCACTCTTTGTTACATTAATCATGAGATACATGGGGAAAAAACTATTTTATAAGTTATTTTGTGAAAAATTTTGACTTACAGGAAATTTTCTAAAGATTCTCATGACATTTACTAAAAAATCGAAATTTTCATAAGCAATGCATCATGGGAAAATTAAAATGGAACGTTTTTAGCAGAATTTCTGTGCAAAATTTAGGTTAGCGAGTTACCATGGTTACAGTAAAAAGAATATAAAAAATGAAAAGAACATTTTTTGACAAGTAATGTAGAAAATATTTTTATCTTCTCAAAACTAAAAACAGTGGGTGGAACAAGCACTCCTGTCAATAGTTATGGCACTTTTAGTATTCTCAGAAATAAGAAAACTTTATTTCTTGATAAACATAAGAAACTTTAAGTTGCCATAACATGGAAGTAACAGCAGCAATTGGGAATAGGGGGTTCTCAATGTACAAGAGGTGGGGAGGTTCATACATGTTTATCTCAGGTTCTATCAGAAATATTTCAAAATGGTTTGCAGCATTTGAAAGAGTAGGTTCTCTACAATAAGAATAATGCTGACACATTGCCCCATGTTTCATGTGATTTTGTGACCTCATTAATTGGCAATAGGTACCTTTTCCCAGATACGCTCCCATATTTCAAAATCCTGAACCCATGGTCTGGGTCACAGCAGGATACCCAACCACTTTGAACTTCCATGAGCCTTGACATTGTCATCAAACCTCACCTGTGAAGGTGGAGCTGGTGAAGATTCTCACAATCTGGGAGTTCATCAGAGGCAAGTCTCGCATCTCCCCGCGGAGAATGCGAGACTTTACGGGATCCGCCATGTTGTGGCCTTCTAGTCAGAGGTGAACAGGTGATGAATCACAGCGACAGGTCCTGGAACAATGTAAGATTAGAAATAAGAACATGTAGAGGGTATAAACTAAAAGTTGCAAAAACATTATTGAAGATTGAATTTCTATAGCTATAGGGCAATCAATTTTGAGTTTTTGTAATAATATACCGAGCTTTAATATGTAATGTATGAAATAATAATTTATGTAATGTATAAAATAATCACACTGTTTATTTGTTGTAAATGTTGCATAATATAGTATGGCACAGTAGCGGATCCAGAGGGAGGGGGGCTGGACGGGCCTGGCCCGGGCCCTCCCCACCCCTCTATAATCATGTTTGTGGGCCCTGCTCCCCCCCCCCCCCCATACATTCTTGTTTGTGGGGCCCCCTGTTTCCGTTCCCGGATCTGCCCCTGTAAATGGTGTGAATGGTGTGAACAATGTGAAATGTAATATTAGATATGGTTGCCTATATCTCGAGCAATACAATTACCATAGAGCTACAAAGCTACAAAATTCCTATCATACGTGATCAATTTCGATAAAGTTCACCATTGAGTGTGGGTATGTGGCTATTGGTGCCTCTATTCTGCTATTTCCAGAGCAATCAGCAAAATTAATAAACCACAAGGCCTTAATACCATTATAATGACCAAGGATAAGTGTAAGTCCCAGATCTAGCCATGCAGGGTGCCTTAGACTGGATGGCACTCAGTCGGCCTAAGTAGAGATGCTCTGTTTTATAGAATGGGTGTGGACCCTTAAAATCGACATGGCCAATTCTTAAATTTGACAAAGCGACACAGCTGTTTTTTAAATTCGACAGGCAACTAGGGACAAATGACATTGCTCTTTTCTTAAATTTGATATGCAACATGAGCCTTAAAACTGTAGTGGCATGGGACAGGGACATTTCTTAAATAGGACATGGGACATGGGTCTAAACTGAGATATATGGACAGGCGACATGGCCACTTTTTAAATTTGACACACGACATGGGACCCCCACATCAAAACCCCCTATAGAGGTGGTGGTGTGTTGGCTTACAATTGCAGCTAAGCTTTCCTCACCTCCTCTTACCAGTTACAGCCACACTACTCCAACCTAACGGCCACATTGCGACTTTTAGCAATTATAAATTACTGACCAGTCTTAAAAATAGAACTGGATAGGCACGTCTACCAAACAGGTTCTGCTGTGGGGAGGGGAGGGGGGAGATTGGAGGTGGGAGAGGTTCTGTGAATGGAACCTTGTATGTAATTGCGAGAGTCTAGACTTAAAGGGGCGGGGTGGACAGCACGAAAAAGCCATAATCCCAGTTGGGGGTCTATCATTTCAATAGTTCAATGGTCTACTGGAACTTTAGGTTTATCCACACTGCCAGAATCAATACCCCATAGCAAGTACATGTATACCTGTAGGAGGCCGATATCAGCCTTGATTATGATGATTGCTAGATGTATACTGAATATTGTTATTGTAAGGATGAACTCTTTGTCATTGATTCATTCTGCAATTATATAAAACATAAAATCTGAGCTTACTTGCACCAACATAATGCTCACCATGTGTGGTATGGATGTCAAAAGTGAATTAAAATCTGTAAGGTGACTTCAGAAACCGCTCTCAAAGTCTCACTACCTGACCATGCAACACATTTATAAATAATATTACCGACTCATAGTTATTCTTAAAGGGGCAAAGGACGTTGCCATGCTTAGGATCCGAGTATGATATTAGCCTAGAACTATATTATCAGTACTAGTGCGGATTGTTTGATTAAGGTTTAGATCTGCACGATTAATGCTTATCCTCCCTGACAGCATGGGCTTATGTAAGACCAACTAAACACTGTAGGTCTATAGGATAACCATGGTAAGACTATGGGAATAGGCTCTATAATATCATAGCGATTATATATTTCATTTGGGCCATACAAAGAGATAATCTTCAGAAACCTAATGGTCGAGGTGTCCTCTGTGCTATATTAGTCTAATTTCAATTTTATTATCTTTACAGTATTTTTTAGACAACAATATAGATTAGTAGGCCTATGTCACGTATAAGTGTATGGGGGTAGGGTATTCTACTTTGCATCGATTGGGAGAGATACGTCCGTTACTTTGAGAAAAAAAATGACAATATCTTCATTTCTTAAGGTATTTCAGCCAATAGGCCATGTCACACTAATAAGCTATTAACATGGCAATATAGCAACATCACCATTATAACAGTTGGGAAATCATATTGTAGTTGTTCTATACCATATCATAGACATACATATCTCTATGACCATATGTACCCTGCTGAGTAATGCAATTGATGCAAAGTAAAAAACCGATATAAATATATATGCTAGCTGTCATAAAATATCAGGTTATAAATAGCAAGGTAACCTGAAATATTTTCAATAATTGAAAGGTAAATGTCACGGTGTAATTTTATCTATACATACTAAAATAGGGCTCTGTAGCCTCCGGCGGTAGACCGATGGCAATTCCATGTCTATGGTCATGGTGTACATGAAAGCAACATTGTATTGGTCAGAACTGGATTATTATAAAGCTTATTCCGCCTTGCTGGTGAACCTCAGCAGAGGGATGGATATTATATCTCTAAGACCTCACCTGTCTTGACATGCTTGTCTCCGCCTCCTCCTGTCACCCCTCTCTCAGTTTATGAGGGAAATCCAGTCCCCTGGCCGTCGTCAGAAAAGTTTAAAAAGAACCACCACTCAGGCCTACCCTTATGCAGCCATGTCTAACAACGTGCAGGTGTTGTGAGCGATAATTCAGGATGTAAACAGAGTGCAAGGTTTGTGTACGTGCAGCCATGACAACGCCATTCACGCGCGTCGGGAGCGCGGGAGGTTTGAGAGGTGTCGCAGCCAGTGTAATGCATGCAATTAACAGTAGCCGAGTTCGCTTGGACCGCCCGGGCTGTGACTAAAAATATTATAGTACACTCCTTTGTACTATCGTTGCTATGACCCGCAGGTACAGCCTCAAACGGTAGTCATGTATTGCAGTTGTACCTTTTAAGTAGGGGGTCTTCCATTTAGTATGTACGCACCAAAGGGGGGTGGGGGGGGGTCTGAAAAAAATTAAAATTTGCGTACGTTCCTGTACAAATGCATTGCGTATTTTAGGCCAAGGGGGGGGGGGTGGGGGGGGTCCAAAATTTGATAAATTTTGCGTACGTACTTAATGGAAGGCCCCTAGCATTGATTTCCAGTTCCTTCGGGCATAAACCAGGCTCAAAGTACTTAAATCAGGCGAGCACTTCGATCTCAAATCGTTAAAATAATATTTAAAGTTTGGTTTTGTATTTGGCAGAAAATGCGATTCTGGAGAAATTGCTCATTCGACATCGCATGTTCTTACTACAAAGTGAAACGGGATGAAGTCATGAAGACTATACCTCACAAAATGAGGAGGCAATAGCGGGGATAAAATAATACCATATTGATTACAGTTGACTTTGGCCTATAATAGACTCATAGAGATACGTGTGTCGTGTAGGATTATGTCTATTGCGGTATTGTTGGATCCTCGGGAGTGTCTCTTTTAGCCTATCGTGCATTTCTAACATCCTTTAATTAGAACATAGACATACATAAAATATATGTAACCCTATGATTAGAACCAGATAGAAAAAATACATAGCCGTATTGTAATCATTATAGTATGATCATAGCATAGGAAATGCAATGGCATATTTCTTGTCCTAAAATTGGGTGTAGACCTATCCACTCTGAATCCTTATTAAATTAAATCTAATTATTTCAAATGTCCTATAATCCAAATGTTTCAAATGGTTAACTCCATCCTAACTATTTTGATTATTTCAAAATTGAAAATGGATATATATATATATATAATTATAATAAAAAAAAACAAAAAAAAAAAACAACAACAACAACAACGACATCAACCTGTTTGATACAGTGACACAGCCGTCCCCTCCCTTCGCCATCACCCCTCGAAATCTCCTTCCCCTGGACCCATCGCCTTCTCCCCCCTGTCGGCACACAGTGTACTCCCCTTACAAAGTCACTGGTCAGCTGCCTCCGGAATTAGGCGGCTCGAGCCTAACGAGATCATTAGTGAAACCCAATCAGGGGATGAGGGCTCTTCCTGTAAAGGAGGGTTGGGGGTGGGGATCGGACAGCATGAGAGGGTTGGCAAACAGGGAGGGATTTGAGGGGGGGGGGCGCATATATGGCGAGCGCTCCCCTAATTTGGGGCCAAATTTAATTATTTTTAATGTAGAACTGGCGTCCTCAGAGGGGCGCCAAGGCTTTTTTAATATAGGCGCCCCTCCCCCTTTTCAATACTTCTGGATCCGCCCCTGAGAATTGTGGGTGGGGTTGGTGTGTGGTGATGGTTGTGGGGTTTGGTGTTTGGTGGAAGGGGTGAGTGAGTGAGTGATGGATGTTTTACACTGTACCGACAGCCCGGATCATTTTTCATAGCAAAAACAAGTTAGGATGAATTCTGACTTACAAGTGCCATTGCTTAAAAACTCATTCTATCTTGGGAACACTCATTATTTTGTGACATTATAGAAAGAATTACAAGTATACATCAACATTAGACAAACAAACTATTAATCCATAATTTAGCATATATATATATTCTGTGCTCATTTTGATTTCCTAAAATTCGTGCTGCCCTAATTCCAAGGCTTCAAAGTTCCTGAAAACAGATTCATGACAATTTCATTACCTCTTCAACTGTAAAAGTTATAGAATCTATTGAGTGACGTGACTCGACTTCCGGTTGAATAAGAGATCATTGCATTATCATACCATGTGACACTTTAAGTAGCTCTTACCTTGTCCAAGACATTTTGTCAAGCGCCATATCCTATTTGAAATAGGCCTACTATCATTAGTAGTATTGATAATGACTAGTTTCCAAAAGAAATGTCAACCATCAGCGAACAGCTCATATATAAGGGTGCACGTGCGGCTCATACTGGTGGTTTTGCGGCAATAATATTATGGTGGAATATTGCAATAAGTCCGCTCAGCAACTTTTCAGCTATATCAGGACCAAAGATACCGTGCACATATCAAATTATTCTGCTGCACAGTGTGTAATCACAGTTAGGGCTAAACGTGAGGTAAAGAAATGCGGATATTAGCAATAAACAGAGAAGTTCCTGTTGTAGCGCGTGGCGCGAAAGGATTATTTTCATTGATATTATCGGCCCTATTTGTATGTGCCTAAGGGGCCCTGCTCTCCCGCTCGCAGCAACATGGAGCCAGCCACGTTGGGATTGTTCTTATTTACCTGCTGAATAAAGATGGATTAGAAGAGTACAACTTATCTTCCTACTCCTTCCATTACCACAAAATGGCGACTGAGGATGTCAAGAACTGCCTGGGAGAGGAGAAAAGTGTGAGTGTTCCCTGTTTTGCTGCTGAGAAGGACTGAAACTCCACCCTGCTCTGCCCTGGGCCTTGCCTGCCATGCTGCCTGGGCCCTGCCATGCTGGTTTTACAACTGCCAGTCTGGTTTCTACATCATCACAGCTTGCTTTTTGGCTCTACCTACAACTGCTGACAGCCAAAAGTGAGTTTTGACATGCAGAGTTATACAACAACTGACTCTGTGTGATTTCTACAACAGGCCTACTGAGATCTACATTATTTACAACATGTAACTGTGCCCACATTTTGCCAAATTGCCAGGTGAACTGCCTACTTTTCTATCAATACAACTACAATGATATGAACTGGTGATTTTACAAGTGCAAAAACTGTGTTTTCAACTACTACAAGTGTTGGTAATACTCTAAATACTCTGCCCAGGTTATCATATTTTGATTGCACTATTTTGATACTGTGTATGTATTACTTTTATACTTTTCTAGTGCTACTTGTATGTTCAAAACTACTCAAAATGTCAGGGCTAAGACAGCCAGATACCTTTTTAGACAAGCCTGGTCCTATGCCTATGCCATGGAAAACTTGGTTAGCCCAGTTTGAAAATTATTTGATTGCTGGGGGTGGTTCAAATTACCCTGTTGCTAGGAAAAAGGCACTACTTTTACATTGTCTGGGTAAAGAAGGGCAGAGAGTGTTTCAAAATCTTCCAGAACTGGACAATCCACCAGCCGGTACTAATGACTACCAGAAAGCACTTCTCATTCTAGAAAAACATTTTGGTCCCAAAATTAATGTCGTGGCAGAACGTTACAAGTTTCGCCAACGCGCACAACGTCCCACTGAGTCGACACAGGACTACGTTGCCGCGCTCAGGGAGTTGTCGGTGACTTGCAATTTTGGTAACATGCGCGATGAACTTATCCGTGACCAATTAGTTGAAAAGACTATTTCAGAGAAAATCCGGGAGAAACTCTTCATGGAGGAGGATCTGACACTGGCGCGTGCAATTCAAGTGGCGACGCGCATCGAGGAGGCCATGGAGGGTGCGAAAGCCGTGACCGCGTCCGCGCCTACAACTCCGTCTCCAGACGTCAACGCGGTCCAGGGGTCGAAGCCCCGGTACAAGAAAGGCTTCAAACCGAGACCAACTACAAGTCCCGGTACGACTACCGGTGCTACGAAAGGTAAACCGAAGGGTAAGGTTAAGCAAAACATGTATTGTTATAGGTGCGGTTCAAAAAAGCATAAAGCCAACTACGAGCATTGTCCGGCAATAGGCCAAACTTGTAACTCTTGTCAAATGGAAGGTCATTTTGCCAAAGTCTGTACAAAAAGACTTATTCAAGAAGTTATTGACGCAGATAGCGATTCAGAATCGGATTCTGATGTAGAGGTTCTTGCTACCGAAGCTACTGTAAAGAAAAGAAAGCGCATTCAGTGCAATGTTCATGTAAACAGTGTACCCATTAGACTTCACGTAGACAGCCTAGCCGATAGATCAGTTTTAGATCTCAATACATTTCGTGAGTACTTCGTAGATGAAGCTATCGAACCGGCAGGTCCCGAAGATGAGTTAAAGTCGTATACTAAAGATAGTCTACCTGTCGTTGGTACATATTCTGCCGAGGTGCGTTTCAAATCGCGTTCAGCTACTGTGAAGTTTGTTATCGTAAAACGCGGTAGATGTTTGTTGGGTCTTGATGCCATAGAAGATCTAAATTTGTGTATCACAGGTAAAACCCTAACCGTAAGTGAAGTTGAAACAAACAGTGAGTTGAATACTATCAAAGGGTTCCAGCACAAAGTAAAGATTAACCCGAAAATTCAAGCTGTACAACAGAAGTTACGTAGACTACCCTTAACTGTCCGTGGTAAGGTTTCACAAAAACTTCAGGAGCTCGAAGCTCAAGGTGTTATTGAGAAAATTGACGCATCCGAATGGGTATCTCCCATAGTTGTATCGTACAAAAGTAACGGCGACATAAGGTTATGTGTAGACCTACGAGAGGTTAACAAATCTGTAATTCCTGATGTATATCCGATTCCGTCGATCCAAGAGCTTTTGTGTGAGTTGCATGGTGCTAAGATTTTTTCACAACTAGATATGGCGAGTGCTTATCACCAACTTGAGTTGCACCCCGATTCACGGGATCTTACAGCTTTTATCACCCATGACGGTCTGTACAGGTACAAACGTGTTTGCTTTGGTCTGTCGTCAGCGCCTTCTGCGTTTCAGAAAATGATGTCAACTATCCTGTGTGGATTAGAAGGTGTACAGTGTTATCTCGACGATGTAATCGTGTATGGTAAAACCCAAGAAGAGCATGATCGTAACCTGAAAGCTGTTTACGCGCGTCTGCGAAAACACAATGTCCAGTTGAATAAAGACAAGTGTAAAGAGTCTGTAAGTACTCTAAAGTTTCTAGGTCATACCGTCAGTGATGTAGGTATCAAAATGGCCGAATCGCAGATTCAGGGCGTCGTCGAAGCTATGGTTCCTACTGACAGGAAGGGTCTACAATCTTTTCTCGGTTTGGTAGGTTACTTTGCTATGTATGTTCCTAACTTTGCTAATGTCGTTGAACCAATGAGGGCTGTACTTAGAGAGGAAACCTTTGTTTGGAATGCCGAAGCGCAGCAAAGTTTTGTTTCAGTGAAAAATCTGTTGCAGGAGAACTGTACGCTAGCTTTATTTGATACATCAGCCGAAACTGTATATGTCACGTGTGACGCGTCCGCCTATGGACTAGGTGCTGTATTGAGTCAGAAAGTAGATGGGAAAGAACGTGTTGTAGCATGTGCGTCTAGAACTTTGTCGTCCGCAGAGAGAAACTATTCTGTTGGAGAGCGAGAAGCTCTCGCGTGTGTATTTGCTGTAGAGAAATGGCATGTATTCCTTTGGGGAAGAAAGTTTGTTATTAGAACAGATCATAGTGCTCTTACGACGTTGTTAAGCAAAGGGACAGATAGGAAGTCTATGCGTATTGCTCGGTGGTACTCAAAATTAATGAAGTACAATTATGACATAGAATATCGTCCAGGTTGTGACAACAAGTTAGCCGACGGGTTATCGCGCGCTCCACGTAAACACAAAGATGAAGAATGTGATGTAGAAGACGAACAAATTTGTGAGATTGTTCATAACGATATGCAGACAGATATTCCTGTAACATTTGCCGAACTGCAGGTTGCTACCGAAAGTGATGTAATTTTGTCAGAAATCGCAGGTTACGCAAAAAGTACGTGGCCAGACAAAAAAGATCTGAGTCCAGACGTACAGAGTTATGAAAGTGTAAAAGAAGAAATTTCGGTGTATAAAGGTATTCTCATGCGTGCAGACAGAATTATACCGCCTGTTAGTCTTCGTAAGAAATTAGTGTTGCTCGCGCACGAAGCTCACCAAGGTCAAACACGTACGAAACAAAGACTGAGAGATTTGTATTGGTGGCCAAAAATGGATAACAATGTTGTTGAGGTACTCCAACAGTGTCCTGTTTGTCAAAAGTTAGACAAAGGTGTTAAAACTGCTTATGCACCATTAGAACCAGTTAGTTTTCCAGAAGGTCCCTGGGAAAAACTAGGTTTAGATATAGTAGGTCCCATTGAAAAAGCTCCAGCGAACGCTAGGTATGTTATTTCTTTGGTCGATTACTACAGCAAGTGGCCAGAAGTTGGTTTTGTTTCTAACGTAACAACGCAAAGCGTTCTGACTTTTCTCATGTCTGTATTTAGCCGAGAAGGTTTTCCTCTAGAAATTGTAACCGATCACGGGTCTCAGTTCATGTCAAAAGAATTTAATGACTATTTAGAGGAGAGGAAAATCAAACATTGTCTTTCTTCGGTGTACTACCCACAAGCGAATGGTGCGGTAGAGAGGTGGAACTCTGTGTTAAAAAATGCTGTCCAGAGTGCTGTTGTTAAGAAAGAAAGTATCAAAGAAAATGTACTACAACTACTTGCTTGTTACAGGGCGACTCCACATGCCACTACAGGCGAAAAACCATGTAAACTGCTGCACGGTAGAGACATGCGTACTAAACTAGATATCGTTGGTTTCAGAAAGAACG
Organism: Lepidonotus clava; assembly: GCA_936440205.1. Taxonomy (NCBI): domain Eukaryota; kingdom Metazoa; phylum Annelida; class Polychaeta; order Phyllodocida; family Polynoidae; genus Lepidonotus; species Lepidonotus clava. The sequence goes on along the minus strand of OW387144.1, from coordinate 32,705,193 downwards.
AAAAAGTAGTTGACATAGAAAAGGTTCGAGAAAGAGTAAAGGAGAAACAGAGTGCATACAAACGTAATGCAGATAAGAACAGGAACACAAAAAATCCTGTATTGAAACAAGGTGATCTGGTTAAATTAAAGAAACCACAGTCGGTCAGTAAAGGTGAACCGCAATTTACCCCACCTGTAAAAATAATCCAGGTAGTACGACCCGGTACCTACATGTTATCAGATGGTAAGGTATTCAACCAATCAAAGTTGTCTCCTGTAAAGGCTTGCGAAGAACCGGAACGAACCGTAGTACTACCCAACAAAGATGTAAATGTACAGGGTAAAAATACACAGAATGTGCCCAAAGAGGTTGTATTGCGTAAAGGTGAAAGGGTTAGAAAACCATCTGTGTGGTTCAAAGACTACAAGTAAATCTGTACTATATTTCTCATTTTATATGTACTTGTGACTACCAAGAGTTTATACTACTTTAACTACTCCTTTTAAAGGAAGGGGAGTATGTCGTAGCGCGTGGCGCGAAAGGATTATTTTCATTGATATTATCGGCCCTATTTGTATGTGCCTAAGGGGCCCTGCTCTCCCGCTCGCAGCAACATGGAGCCAGCCACGTTGGGATTGTTCTTATTTACCTGCTGAATAAAGATGGATTAGAAGAGTACAACTTATCTTCCTACTCCTTCCATTACCACAGTTCCTTAATATCAGAAGTGTACTCTTGCACATAGGTGAACAATTCCGCAGATTATAACTGTCTCAATAAAACAGATAAAATTGAACAACAAAACACCAAGAGCTGTGTATGATGTAGTCTCAGTGCTTTACTCTAGATGGCAGTCCAAGTTATTGCTAGCGAGTTCTGATTTAGCCATGAATCCATTGGTATATCAGCTTTATTACTTCGTCTCACAGTAGTTAGAGTTATATATAATTGTCCTGATCCTTACTGACATTATCTGGCCGTCCTCCCATTTGCATACGGTCTTTTTCGATGGCAGTTGAAGCAATCGTATAAATCATACAGCCAAAGAGGGTATGAAGCAATTGTTATTGGCCTAGTTTGCACATACCTCCAGGGAAACACAGCTGTGATTATTCATCTGCTTTTTAGAGGGCAGAACAATATATAGTGATGGTGTAACGATTGGATTCTTGACATAGAATAAATACATCATACAGGCCGAGATATGAAGCAATCGCGATAGCCCTGGTCAGCTAGTACCTCTGAAAGACTCAGGATTTACCCTATATATCATGTCATATATATTATGATGTATATCGTTGCTAAAATATTCCTCAGTGGTAATGACCACAGGAAATTTGAGCCAAAGAAATACACAACTGAACTCTAATAACATACAGGGGCGAATCCAGTCATGACCCCCTCATTGTTTATCGGGCCCATGAACTATAAAAAGAGGAAAGACTGCCAAATATAATATGCGTTTGGATGTGTTTAGTATTTTGTCATGAGCTCCTTCCTTTGGGAAACCCTGTACCAGTCCCTGCTTCACCACTCTCTATAAAGCCTATTTCAAATTGCAGGTTATAAATAGTTGGCTGCTTGCACCTGTGCTGAGGAATAATGTTTCAGTTTGTTTCACCTTTATGACAGATCAATTATTACGCAGAAATAAACACAGAACACGGGCCTGTCCACTGTTTGTAGGGATCAGTTACTTGGCGGGAGGTTCCTGTTTTGGCTGTGGCACATGTACATGTAATACACGATATGTGCACGATCTTTTGAAGATGTCTAATCTGCATAATAGGCATGAATATCTAGACGCTTGTCCAATTTAAGGTTGCTCATATAGTTTTCATAATGTCCACGTATCTTGATACACTTACAGATTTAACTTCATTCTTGTTATGTTAATCACTTGTCTCAGCACATCTAAGGTTGACAATTATCAAGTTGTTAAAAGTCCCAAAAGAAGTTGAATGTTCCAAATATACTTGTATAGACAGTATATATGGCTGTATGTATAGCAAACCAAATATACTCAACTTGATTGTTGTATACAGGAATATCTGCACAAGTAATTAAGGCCTGTTTCCACCATACTCACTCTTTTCACTTGATAATTATTATCTCTTCAAAATAAATGGCACGTGAGCAAGCTAACTATCAATTCCATACTATAATAAGAAGGACCGCAAGGGGCATCTAAGGGTGGCTGTACGACCCATAGGGGATTGTCACATACTGATGGCGAAGCCTGAGGTTCCATTGATCCCCATGGGTCGTACAGCCACCAAGGACCACCCAAAAAGGTCTTTCTTTATGTTATCATCCAAGCAATATCAAAATAATTATGTTTAGAATTAATCAGGATGTTACATATGAAGTACATATGGCCTGGCAGTACATATGGCCGGGCAATATACACTACCCCCAATACACATGGGTATGGCAGTATCAGAATACTAAATTTTACATACTTAAAGGAAAACTTGCACATAAATTCATGACGTTCTATTTTTTGTATGATTAATTTCACTTAAGTATCCTAAAAATATTTCAAAAGTAAAAAATTGAAAATGTCGAAATCTTAGGGAATTTTGGAGGAAAAAAATTTAGTTTTGGGCATTCCCTGAATGCTGGGCTTATTATCACTCCCCTTGCTACGTCACACCTATGGGAATTCCTTTTAAAGTTATTTTGGGATTCCCTGATTAATGAATAGTTGTAGATGGATGTATATTTTAATTTATTATGAGTTGCAATTGGTCAGATATATATACTTTTTGTTAGAGGGCATATCTCTTTTTACAAATTCTACAGGGATGGGGATTCCCTTATAAGGGAAGAGGGGATTCCCCAAGAACTCCCCTTGCTACGTCATAAATTGGGTGGATTTCCCTTGAAAATGTGGTAAAATACAAGTTTTTTAATCTCCCATAAAAGTGTGTAAAATAAATATTTTCTTTCCATTTTGCTGCCATTGATACAACAAGTCGTGAATAACATAAAGAATTAAATTCAATGAAAAATGACTATGCCGCATTTATGTGCTAGCTTTCCTTATATTATTTATAGAAACACATGGATATGGCCCCAAGATGTATAGCTATTATGCTTAATTTTCCCTCGCACTGTCATGGCTACATGAGAGTGTGGACTACTGTACCCATAGATTTTGCCTGCACAGTTATGGCCAAACAAGAGGGGGACAATTATACTCCACCACAAGGTATGGCCATGTAGTAATGGTACAAACCTGCAACCATCAGTTTGTCCTCGCATACGTATACCTATACATCATAAGTTCCCCTCACACAAGAGAGGGACTACTGTAACCCCCTTAGTTTATCCTCATACAGGTATTGCCCGTGGAGATATACCTACATCTTGTAAGTGCCACTAACACTGGTATGGCTGCATGTAAGGGGGTGTACTATGTTCCGTAAATTCCGCTCACATAGATATGATCACAAGAGAGGGACTTCTGTATCCTGTATACTCACAAACAAGGATGGCTACAAAAGAGGGGGACTTCAATATCTTGTTAATTATCTGGACACCTCTTCTTCCTTCGTTTCCAGAGCTGCAGGGTTGTCAAAGCCCTCTTGGTTAGAGGGTACCATCATATAGCATTTGTCTATACCCACATCATTCTCAAAGCAGCCCACCTCCTCCTCTCCACTCAACTGCTTCTCTTCCAGATAATCATCGACCTAATGATCTTAGTCTGCATCTAGAATATCTGCACATGACGTCATATGAAGCCAAGCTGTTATAATTTGAAGTAATTCATGCAGCATAGAGGGCATTTTTTGTAATTAAAATGTATTCAAAAGATACTTTCTTATTGATCACTGGTAAAAAAATATAGAATAAGTAACAATATGCTCATTCATTTATGTGCAGTAGCATATATTTAAGTCAAGGTCATCCCATTTCCCCATACCAGTGGTAATATGGAGAGTATCAGAATATCACAGGGAAACAATGTAGGGGTGGTGCCTCCTTCAGCCCCGATGGAAGTCAGACCAGCATTGCGTGTTGGGTCTGGTGATGTCATCCAAGGTGTGGCACAGGTCATTTAGCTACCATTGAAATTATTTATGTGGATGATTCAGCGCATCAGAATTTTAAATCCAGTGATAGTTTTATATATTAAATGTGCTACACTAGTTATGTAACTGCTGACCTATTGAGAGGAACCAATACTTCCTGATCTTGTTATAACCTTGGCACTTGTGCACACAGTGTTGTAAGTAAATGTTCCCATTCCTAAATTCTAGTGACCATTTATAGTTGCTGGCACTTGAACAACAATAGAACCAGTACAAGTACTCACAGTGGTATTAGTTAAATGTACCTCCTTCTATATTCCAGTGATGAGACTATAATACACAGATGGTAGACCCCCTCCTCATAACCCCTGTAAACAGGGAACCAGTTACTCTTTTTTCTGAGACACAAGAGGTGCAGGATCCTTACTGAGACATGAGAGGTTTGGTGACAGTGGATCGCACCCACAGCTACTGTGAGAGAGGTGCCATCAGCTTCTTAGTTTATGAGCAGAAGCAAGTAGGGTAAGGTAGTGAGAGCCTTGATGTAGATGCCAATCATCCTGTCTAAAATACAGAAAAATGGACCAATCAAATCCAGTAAAGCATTGCAAATAGATTCTGAGCAAGTCTTTGAAAATTCCCCATTTGTGATTTTAGACTCAGCCTGCTTTCGATAAAATGTTTTCATTTTTGTATTTAGTTAATGCAAAATGTCAATTATATAAGTGAATACCCAATCATGTGTTTTGAAAGACTTCAGTCTTTATCTTTGTCACTTTTATATCGGTCTTTTGTTTTTAGTAATTAATTTGAAGGTAGAGCTTCATTTAATTTATTTGATGAAATCCTTTTACTTTTAGTACACTTTTACCTGTGTTTTGTGCCCTGTGAAACTTAATTTCATCTTTCCAAGTGGCGAAAACCTTACAATGAAAAGGGCACCTCCTGTTCTCCATTCTTCTTAATGCTTTTGCCCGTTTCACACTAGACCTCAGTAATGCCCCTTGCAGACCTGGACCCATATCTTCGTAACTAATTTAGCTGATCAGGGAAAATTTGATTAGGGTCCCATGATCAGTGATTTTGCCTTTTGCCAAAATTTATAGTGTTATTGCCACATAGTATCAAAGAGGAATTATTAGGTGTAAAATTTAATTATGATAGACAGAATTTCTGATCATGAGACGCTGATCAAAATTTCCCTGATCAGCTAAATTAGTTACGAAGATATGGGCCTTGGCCGCAGAATGCTTATTTGGCCTGTAGTCAACAGACCTCGAGTGAGCGCTATCTAAAGAGTGTGCAATGGGTTTAAAGCTCTTATTTATTGTAGATTAATACCCAATGCTGTGGGCTATCACAAAACTCTTGACAGTGACTATTAGGAAGATATTGTAAGGATTTTAATGCCCCTTGTAAATGCCCCTTTAAGTCTAAAATATTATCCTTTACAGAATATTCCCCAAAACACAGATCTTTACTGCATCTTCTAACCCCCAGGGGTCTTTTAAAAGATGTAGTCCTACATTCCATGTAGGTAAAGGTATTGATATTTGTTAACAGTGCAAAACAGGCCAACAAGAAAATTTAGGGTTAGGATTTCAAGGGAGCACTCTTCATACGGGACTTTACCAAGCCAACAAATAATCAATCAGGGCCCTTCCATTCATTTCATTGTGTAATGCACTTACCTCCCATTCCATGAAGGGAATTTAGAAACTGCTTTTTGCCATTTCCAGTAATTTTCACAATGATAGAATCACCCTCTAAAGCTAATACATCCTAGTGTATTTTAGAGCATCTTTAAGGATAGACACCAGTGGTTGAGGTGTGAATGGCCCGTCTCTCTTTGATCAAAATCACAATATTTGTTTCAAATAATATCACTTAATAGATAACATCATTCAATAGACAATAAACAACCACATTTATTGATATAACTCATATAAGAATAGGCAGAAAAATGGCTATAGAATATGGGAGAAAACTTGAAAATCATAAAATGTCACATTTATTTTTTGAACATTGATATCTCACTTAATATTTAACCTAGGACTTTGAAATTTTTGGTACATCTTTTTGACATATAAAGGGAGGGAAGCGTGTCTCAAAATTTTGATATAGGTCTTAGTTAGGTTTTTATGAAATGTAGAAAATGAAAGTGCATAAAAATCTAAAAAAGTTTCCCGTTTTTGGACATTTTTTATCATAAAATCAAATCTAAAGCCTAAATAAAAAATCTGAGACACGCTTCCCTGCATATGATTGTTGTGAAGGTGTATGTGAAATCTTATTCCTGTAGGTTAGGTGATAACCAAGATATCGATGTTCAAAAAATAAAAGTGAAAAAATTAGTTTAAAATTGATGAAATCTCAATTTTTCATTATTCTATAATCCTTTTGGGACCAATAGATAGAGAAAAATGTGAGCTTTGAAATGATATAAAGTTTGTTTGGATCAGATCAGTATTAAAGAATTCATTGATGATTTCTTGAAATGGCCTTTGACCACTGGTGTCTATCCTTAATTGGCTGACGCTGAGACATTCAACCCACTGTGATGGCTGATGTCCACACCTCTAGTCAGCCACCCATGCCCTCAGCTTCGATGTCTGATTACCCCAGGTGTATAGGGCTTTCCTCCAGTGTCCCACTGCCCCCAGCATCCAGGGCCATTTGCCCTTGCCCATCCAGTGCCACCTGGAGGGCTTCCGACCATACTAGTCAGTGTCATGGGAAGATTGGACTCTCAAAAGAGAGAGGCTCTGAGTCAGAGGGCAAGGAGGGTGGAATCATACAGGCAGGTTCACATCTTAAAACCTGTATACCACATACTGCTAAAAGTAAAGGTGATTTTGCATTTGCTTAATTTTCTTTGAAAATATGGTCTGAAAGCGTACATCCTATACAACAAAAGGAGGGTAAAACCTTCATATTGATATATAATATGTTTATAAATTCTAATGCCAACTGTTGATTTTTATGATTGGCAGCAGATTCAACATGTGGAATGTTGCCTTTTGGTTGTATTCCACTAGCCCATTTTGCTGAAGTTTTGATAAATTGTTGTAGGAATAATAGTTTATTATGGGCATCACATATATATATATATATATATATCGAAAAGTTTTTAGTTCTCAATCAGGTGATATGTAGAATGACTTGTCTTTTGCAATTGTATTGGAGAACAATTATTACCATATTGCAAGGCAGTTATATTACAAAGCTCATGACTCGGTCTACAGGATATTGACTGTTCTAAACAGGCAAGGGCCTAATACACATTTACAGCTTACCTGTAAAGGATATACCAAGGTACTGAACTTAACTGCTTAGCCTCAAAATATGGATATGTTGACAGATCATACAATTTCTTCTCAGTGTTCAAAGTATTTTCTTGAATTTTCTGCCAATTTTTAAAAAATTCTATCCAATTTCGTCAAAGACTAACGCCATTACAAATGTGAAAGATATAATGTTAACAGTTCAAAACAGACATATATGATGTTAAGGGGCTGGTGTATAAAAGGTATTAGATTTTGTAACAAAACTTAATCCCTTTTTAATGACAGTTCAACAGAGGGACAAAACATATTCTGAAGCAACCTTTAAAGGGTAAAACAAAATGGTCTGGTATGAAGCCAGCTTAAGCAGGTTGGTTAGGGCCAGGGGGTGGCTTGGCATGCCAGCTCACAGGCAATTTGGCTGATTGGATGTAGTTTGAGGGTGTTGTTACAATTGGCCCGGGGACGGTTTGTGGCGGAGAGCCAGTGTGCCCCCAGCACCCTCCTTGGACAAAGCCCAGTGACCGGAACCTCATTGAAACAAAGTGCTGAGAAACGTCTGTAATCCTTACCTTTACTTATACCAGACTCAGAATGTGCACATACTGACAGTTCAAAACATGTATAATGAGCATACTGAGGTTAGTCTGTATTGGGTATGGTAATCTCGTTATAATGACAGTTTAGATAAGGCTTAATGCATATTCTGAAGCAAGTCTGCAATAAGGATTAAGACATATTGTTATGTAATCCTTACATTAAACCTATACCATTTACAGAGTAGCCTCAGAATACACATTTATGTTAACAGATAAATGCATACATTATGCCCATCCTCTGACTGACTTTTGACAGGCATAATACACATTACAATTCATATTCACATTATAGTAATTGCTTAACAAAGACTTTTTCATTTGGTATTACTGAATATCTCACTTGATTTATATTTCCTATAGATATAGAATTACTACTTTATGAGATAAACCTCCACTTATACGAATACACTTCATTCATTTTATGAGAATTGGAGAAGATGTCTTTGTACATTAAATCCATTATTATCCAAAACCTGACAAGGACAATGCCTATTATATGACAACCATATAGAATTATGACATTACCTGGCAGAGGGGGTGCACATTTGTCTGATCTTTGATGTCTGTATTGTAGCATTCTCATATAGCCAAAATGGACTATTTGACTTTTAAACTAAATAGCTCTGTTTCTAAAGGCTTTGTTTACGTGGTGTGCTCTCTATGAATGAGATACACAATATAGACAGCAATTTAAAGCATTTTCGGCCCATCTTCATTATATCATTAAACATAACGAATGAATATTGTTACACTAGTGCTAAACCTATTACACTAATGTAATATTGATGATATTGTAGGAAAGACATTTTTATATCATGAGATAATATCACACCACTATTGCAGCTCAAGTCATTTGTTGTAGTAGGGCCTTGACTCTTGCATTCAGGTTCATACATTAAAATCATTTATATTGGAACTTCATCTCTTATGCAATTGACTATGCATCCATAGAAAATCATTTTCCATTAAGATGAAGGTTGTCTACAAGTTCTATTTCTGCTTATTATTAGATCTCAGTTTATTTCAATATGCACAATCTCAGAAAACTCCTCCTCAGAAAACTAATACTGTCACCATTCTTTGTATCTCACTAACAACAACATGCCAAGGACCGATACTAGTCAATTTCTGCTTGGCAAGAACAATGCAAACTATTTGTCAAGTGTTCATTATTTATCGTTGCAATCATTTCCTGAATGTTGAGCTGTCATAGTTTTATTTGTATCAAGGAAATTTACCTTTATCACCCCCAAATGAACATTTCCACCCAAGACCAGAGGGAGCACCATGTTTTGGCTTAGATTGTCATGGAATAAATTGATTCAAATCTGCATTAACCTAATCATAAGGTTTAACAAAAGAGCTTTCACTAAGCAAAAATTCCCATTTTATGCATTGTAGTATGGGAAGACCACTATCTAAAATAATATTGTAAAACAAGAGCAGGCAACTGAAGCATTAAATGCATGTTTAAATAGCCTGTTTTGTCCATAAGTGGTCATCCTTTACATGTACTAACACAACTTTCAATGCAAGTCTTTTAGCTCCATAAGCTCAATTAGGTACCTTTAAATGTGATTACCTGTCTAGCAAGCAGAATGTAACTATAACAGCTTGATACAGAATTATGTTTTCAAAAATTGCACAACATATCTAGGAATTCCAAGGCTGACGAGGGCCCATACAATCTGTGAATGTTGGGAAGGTTGGACTGTCACAACCTTGATTGCAGAGAAGGCTTGCAATCACATCCAAGGTCTTTTCATGAGAGATTGTCTATGACATTGCATCCAATCACAGGGCCTTTATGTGGATGTTGTTTCTTCAATTTTGCTAACATGCGATCATTTTCTCATCCCTGAGATTATTTTCTTATGCATGCAGTGGATTTTTAGCACCACCCCAGAACTAACACTCACCCCATAAGCCCCATTCACTCTTGCCAATGGTATTGGGGAACTGCGAAAGATTCACCTCATGAATAAGGAAATGATCTCAGGGGTGAGAAAATGATTACAAATTTTGTTAGTTAGATACACCCAAGGGAATTACCAAAACAAGTTCTATTCCAACTCCCTACAGGAACCAAGAGGAATAATGTTCTACCTTAGATTGCAGTGAAATACTAGGATCAAAAACTGTATTCAATTATCAGAATTGACAAAAGGGCTTCTTTTAAAAGTTCATTCCAATTTCCTATACTTTTTTTTACATCAAGCAACATTGAAAGGATAGCTCTATACTGAACAGAATGGTAGCAAATTACACAATTTACAATTTCTTAGTTTTTTGTCCTCTTTTGAAAGTATGTTAGTATGAATCTTCTTTCACATGTTAACATGCTTTAAATGTACACTTTACCTGACCAATATCTAACATTTTAAAGGGGGGACTCCGTAAGTGATGCAAATGAAATTTTATTTTAATTGGATAGTATTATTATTTTCCGAGTGATTGTCCATTCTAAAGTAGATTTCTAGGCTAATCGCTCAATGGCAAAACAAGTCTGGTTGTTTCGATCAGTTTTGGTTGAAAACAAATACTTCTGGCTGCTTAAACAATCATGATAATTATTGTAACAGAATATAATTATAGTTCAAAAGCAATTGACCAATCTTATTGATATATTTATGTTTGCATTGCTCAAGGGGACCAAAATCTGTTCTAATGAACAACATAATTTGATTGGGATTTCCATTAAATTGCTCAATTGGTCCCGACTTCAGGGTATGATTGGTCAAACCATACCATCAAGTAAACATTATCTGTGTATCTATAATGCATCATTTTGATCTTTGGATCTAAACACTTTGATTAAAAACAAAAGCTCTATAAGTATAAGGTGTCCAGAGTGATTAATGGCTTTAATCACAAGTGAGCACCAGCCAGATTTATCATCGATAATATCTTTTTCTATCTGGATCCCCTGCACTGGAGAGATCAATGTCTGAACAAATTGGTTTTGGTACTCAGGAACCCAGTGACCCTGCCAGCAATGCATCTCTCTCCTCACTCTTTCCACTGTTTAAGGCGTCGACCACTTTTCCCCCTACCATTAGAAGATAACCAGACAATTTTTTATAACGTTGTCTGATGGGGGGGGGGGGGGGTGTAAGATGAGATCACTTTTGTGAGACTTAGGAACTCGCATGTTTCAAATTGATTTTGTGACACAGTCTCTGTTTCTGTCAAAACCAGTGGTCCATTATTGGTGACGTTATTGGAAATGAATGTTCGAGTAGATTGTGATTGCTTTTGAACCAGTCATCATGATGGCCTCCTGGTACCGGATCCGGTTTGGTCAACACACTATGAGTTACCTCTTCATTAATCACAATGTGTGTGTGTGTGGGGGGGGGGGGGGGGTGGGGGGTGGGGGGGGGGCTATGAAATGTGTCTGTATCAATCATCATACCCTAAAGCTAACTATACAAAGCAGAACCCCACTTGCTTAACAAATGGTTTCAGTCACCTATGCTAAACTTTTAAGGATTCCTGTAATTAAATTCTGTACTCGGCGAATGTTCAAGATGATCTTGAGGATAATAACCACTAGAATGGGGAAAAAAACGTGTTTATATTAAAGAGCTCAAGCACTCATGATGAAACGGTAACAATGTCTGTTGAACTTTGATCTTTGTATACAGGTCATATACCAATAATAGACACAGCTTAGTGAGGGCCTCATGCAGAGACCACCTAAAATCCAGCCCCAGTTCACCCCTGTAGAGTTGTTACATGACCCTTAGCCCCATATTTCTTTTCTCAGGCCTTTCAATGGTCACATTAAAGAGTTTTTATTTTTGTATTAAACTAGGACTTAGATTGTAATCAGCACCACTTTCTGAGACCAGAGGGAAATGACAACAACCAAGTACGATACCAGGCAAGTGGAAGCTTTAATGCAAAAATCCCCTATTACTATACACAAGGATATAAAAATGTTAGGGAAATCAAAAGTTCCCCAAACAAATACTTTTATTTTAGCGACAGTAGTATACTTAAAAAAAGGGGAATATGCCAACAGTTATTACATGATAACAAAGCGAACAACTGCTTTAAGTGTCATCTTTGAAAATGCTTTAGATAATGAAACAAGCATGCCGGTTTAGTCTATGCCTGTTCAGAGACGTTATATATAGATGTTTGCAGCTTGGGGGTCATTCTCCTGACGTCGGAGCCCAGGGTGGGGGTTGTCAGTCTGCCCTCTCTGAGTCCTAGTCAAAAGAAGGTCACTTGGTCATTACCAATCTATTCTGTAATTGGCAAAGTCTGAAAACAATAGCAGGACAAGACAAACCAACTTATCATGCTTCTGTTGTTACATACATGTTGTAACTTTATCCAGGAAATTCTATCTAACCTTAGCACCATTGGAACTGAGTATTTAGAGAAATATTGATCTTGGTCAAATTATTTTCTGTACTATATTTGGCGGTAGTCTCCAAACCCCACACATTACTAACTGTATGTGGCAGTAGACTCCAAACCCCACACATTACTTACCGTGTGTGGCAGAAGACTCGAAACCCCACACATTACTTACCGTGTGTGGCAGTAGACTCCAAACCCCACAACAGAGACCAGAATCACCATCAACGTAACCCCTAGAACCATACCTGTATTTTTATTTTCTGTACTATACATGTCGGTAGTCTCCAAACCCCACACATTACTTACTGTGTGTGGCAGTAGACTCCAAACCCCACACATTACTAACCGTGTGTGGCAGTAGACACCAAACCCCACGAATTACTTACTCTATGTGACAGTAGACACCAAACTCCACGAATTACTTACTGTACGTGACAGTAGACACCAAACTCCACACATTACTTACCGTGTGTGGCAGTAGACTCCAAACCCAACAACAGCGACCAGAATCACCGTCACCGTAACCCCTAGACCAATAGCTGGGGCAGAGTGGGAAACAAAATAACTCAGAATTATCATCTTTAGTGATGTAGTTACAAAGACATGCAAGCACCAGTTTTATGAAATACAGTATGTACAATGCTCCCCTGATATTGGAGAACATATTGTATCTCTGTAAACAGGCTTCAAAAACCCAAGACTGAGTTTCCAAAGGCCACCCGTCATACATGTCTGGCCCGATTGGCTCCTACTATGATTAAATGAACTTTATCTCAGCTTAGAGTTATTGTTAAAACAAAGCACAGACTAATTATAGTATCAGTGCCATCACATTCATTTCTCGATGATATAATTGAATTCAATAATAACTTCCATGTAGTTAAAAGATCATAATTTCTGAAAAACCTGTAGGTAGTGTCATGGAAGTGGTGGCTGTAGACGTGCCTGAGACTGAAGTGCCATCGTCTGAAGCGGTAACCCCTGGACTGCTTCCTGTGAAGGAGTACATGGCAGAAGCAATTCATCAGAAGAGTAATATCTGTATCAAGTAGTTACTAAGAAGAGAATATTGGGATGTGGTCACTTTGAGTCCACAAGAGAAATCAAGTCCAACCTAGTTTTTTTGAACCAATCAGAGAAACCCATTTTGAGTACATGAACTTTGACCCCAGTTTGACCTAATTAAGACAACTATCACAGATTTTATGGCTTATTATCAAGATTGATAACCTAAAACAACCAAAATAAAACCGATAGAAATACCTGTGCTTACAAAATCAGTGAAAATATCGTTTCACCTTGACGATATCTATCTGATCTTAACCAAACACCATGCAATGACATCACTGGATTCACAGAACAAATGCTTAACAAACGCTTCACTAGTAATGCTGGCACATGTAATTCGATGTGCCACTCAACAAAACAGTTCTCAAAGAATCAACTTTATTGCTTATCAATAAGATGTGGGCTATCTGGCATTGAGGCTATAATATGGTATTGTCACAATGTCTGCGTGACTCTTTAGTTAACTAAGTTAATATAGTAGATGAGATTGCGATAATCCACCTACCCTTTACAGTAGTAGGAATGCCTCTTGGTATTGTTGTGTCGACGTTACGTGTTCCCTCTGTCTCTGTGGGGATATACAATGGGACACTTTTTATGTTTGAGTTGTAGGTAACCAGCATCAAACTATAAAGTTTATGGCTGTTTATCAGAATGTTTCAGGTTTGCATTAAGTTTGTTAATTTTTCCTATATAGAGCCACATATCATAGTCATATGTAGTGTCAGAGAGGGATATTTCTAATTTGGCGGGGTACTATTATAAGAAAACAATAATGTGGCATTTGGTGAGCCTTATCCATATTTATCATCTGTATCTCACCCAGGTTTGTATCGCCCTGTTTTAAACTCTTAACTACTAAACTTGTATCACCCTAAGGTATAATAAAACGCTGTACCTATCATGCATACAAATGGGTGCTGTAGTTCACAGTTATCTGTACTCCATTTGTAGTTATCCTGTGACTTCATGACAAAACAGTCCTGGCCGGTGACCTCACTGGGCTGGTTGTTTGCAAAGTTAAAGTATCCAGTGATCTGCGTATCTGAAGAAACAATATTGAACAGCTTCATTGCCTTTAGAGTATAAGTAGATGATCATTCACAGTGGCAGATTTAGGGGGGGGGGGGTCAGGGGGTGCACCCCTCCCCCTAATTTTGGCAAAATATTGATTTTATTTTAAATGTAAAACTTCTGGATCCAGAGGCTTCGGTGAAATACTTTATAATAGGGCGCCCCCCTTTTGGAAATCTCTGGATCCGCCCCTGATTCGAGTTTTATTTTTAGTTCTCATGCCCTCTGTATTGTTAGAATTACGGAATGTAAGTATGTAAGAGTTTTTGATAAACGTACTGTGATGGTTCTACTTATCATGAATTTAATTATTCTGAAGTAAAGGTATGGGGGTTAATTTGAGAACTTGAAATGAATGAAACGTCAACAGAAAAAAGGCATGAGCTTGGGGGCTGTGAGAAGGAAGTAGTAAAATACTTAACTGCTTAGAGTTTGAGGTAGACTAAGTACTAAAATGTCATGTGTATGAGAACGTAATATGCAACTTTATTTTTTCTTCGTCAACTGTATCAAGACTGCGCCAAAGTAGGGGCGGGGGATCCCCCCTCGATCTGCTCCTGGTAGAACATTTTCCCTAGTTTAAGAGACGATTGGATAGGGTGTGAGAGGGAAATTGTAAACAACTCACAGTTTGAGAAGAAGAGCGTTAGGCCGGTCAGCAGGATATAGTAGGACACTGCTGGGTGCAGGTGGTCAAGCACCACCCTGTTCACCGCCGCAGTCTCCACAGTCAGTAGGTTCACAGAGCTCCGTCTGCAGTGGGCGAAGGCCTCAAAGTAGTTCAGGCCATCATTGTGAACGGAGAAACAGACTCCATCAGCCCAGGTCAGATTGTGCCACACACAGTCCTCCCGAGTTAACAATGCTTGAAATAATAAGTATCACATGTAATCATAAAACCATCTGTCTGGCATTATTTAGATGATCTGCTTGTAATTTACAAAATGTATTTATTATTAATGTGACAACTAAACCAGAGACAGAATGAAGAATGATTTAAAACTGTTCTGAGATTTTGCAGTTTCAGGAGAGGGATTATCTTTTGTGGGTACGATTATATTATAACCAAATTTTCTGTCATTCTAATGTTCTTGAATTATCCGATTTTGCTTTTGATGTTCAGGAATTTACAAAGTAAGTACATCTGTAAAGACATTTTATCATCAGGATGTACCAGTGGGGTGTACAATGGAAACGTTACACCCAACTTTCATAAGACTTCATTCTTAATGATATTGTATTTTTCACAATATGAGTGGCTACACTTTGTCATTGTTCCTTTGTCAACAACCAAGAGAAAACCACAATCGTGTATCAAGAGCAGGCACTTACTATGTATAAGGAGGTTGTTTTCCCTTTTTATAAACTGTACTCATAATGTTTCCCCAAGGAAATACAAATGCTTTGAAGTGTTGAATAGGAAATAGGAGTAGGTAACTTTGTTTCAAACCCACTTCCTATCAAGTATGGCGTGCCACAGGGCTCCTCGTTGGGGCCACTGCTCTTCATTGTCTATATAAATGATCTATTAACCCATTTTAACAAAATAGATTTGTCAGTAAATGCATATGCTGATGATACCGTATTGTTGACAACTGGAACTAATAAAGATGATGCAACTAAGAAACTGACAGAATCCATAGATGAGCTTATCACCTGGTGCGATCTGAATGTCATGTCCATAAACTTTAAGAAAACAAAATGCATGAAAATACATCAGAAGAACTCAAAGGTGGATGACGATAATTTAGAAGGTAGTAAATGGAATATAAAGTATGTGGACCAATACAAGTATTTGGGCATATTAATTGACAAAAACTTGACATTCAATCAGCATGTAGACGGTATTCTCAATAGAGTCAACAAAAAGCTGTTTGTCATGGGGCGAACACGTAGGTATATGGATGAAAAGACCAGTAATTTAGTGTATAAACAGCATGTGCTACCCATCCTAGAATACTGTGGAATAATAATAGACTGTTGTACTGCTTTTCGAATAAAAAAAATTGCAACGTATGCAAGATAGAACCATCGCCACTATTGTTCGTTCAAAAACCAAAGTAACTGATGAGGACATGTCTATATATGAAAAGCGACTGAGGTTAGGAAAGTTGGAAGAACGTCGAAGAAGGCAGCTACTACACCAGATGTACAATTATAAACTGAAGGGGCAACACCTAGATAATTATAGACCAAATATTATATTGAGAAATAACGACAAGATTAAATTTGTCCGTCCGGTAACTGCCAAAGAAAAAGTTATGATGAGCCCATACTATAGAGCAAGTTCTCTTTGGGATAAATTGCCACTGGAACTACAGGTGGAAGAACGAGAGGAAGTATTTAGGCAAAAGATTAAGAAACTGGATTTATGTAGTTTGACTTGGAGATAAATGATGAGGATGTTATTCAGGAAACAGGGAGGACATCTCCTTGCTGTTTCTGTTGGATAACTACATCTAAATGTTCTACGTTGTGGAAAATACTATTATCAGGAAAAATATATATATTGATTGTTGAACTGGACTTGATCATTTAGAAAACATTGGAACGAGGACTGATTGAGGCTAAATTCTGGTTCGGTTTGGAAATGGGGAGGATATTTCCTTGCTATTTCTGTTATAAATTCACCATTGTGACTATACCTGCATATGAACAACGAATATGTTTGTGGTAGTATTACAGTGTATCTTATCTAAATTTGTCTACTATTGGGAGGATAACTCCTTGCCATGGTGACAAATAAGATAGGTAGATTTATAGGGAATTACATATATGTGATTGTGGTTTAGTGTATGTTTGCAATTCATTATGATGTCCAAAATGCATCAATTCATTTAATCATCTCCCCAAACACTATTGGAAGAGCACATGTAATGTGAAATAGTTATGATTCAATAAAAAAATAAAATAAAAAATAAGATAAGCTTTACACAATATATCATTTGGCGTTTTTGTAAGTCTATGGACATTTAGGGAATTCCTGAGGGAAATCCTGAGGAAATACAGCAATTCACAATAGCAAATTGTGGGTTCTAAAGGGTTGATATATGTGTAGTGTTTGCCCAGTGTATATCTTTATATTCTTTGCCTAGTGCGTAGCCTTTATTTACTGTAATTATAGATATAGATTTCACCTAGTGCATACACTAAAAACACACAGTTGTCAAAAGTGGTGCCTAAAACGCGTTTTGGCTGTCATCCAGCCTCAAAATCCACAATGACAACCTTCTATCCACCCTCAAATTTGTCACAGGGTTTTCACAAGGTCATCACACAGCATCAATGGCCTGATTTGAGCCTTGTGACAACCCAAAAGTCAGCTATGAAAACCCAAAAGTCACCTCTGATAACCCTCTGACGACTTTATGTTTTCAGTGTAGTGCCTTCTTACTGTAATCACAGATGTAATCTTTGCCCAGTGCTTAGGTTTTTCTTCTATAAAAGCTGTTTTTTCTTCTAGTCAAGCTTTGTTTATTATACCTTAGGGTGATACAAGTTTAGTAGTTAAGAGTTCAACACAGGGCGATACAAACCTGGGTGATAACCAGCCTTGTATCTCCCTGCAGGGCAATATAGAAACTTGTTATTTTTCTAAAATTCATTAAAAAAAAAAGAAATCATTAAGAAATAAAAAATCTAACATATGCACTTTCTTTTGCCAGCTACATTTGACTTGCTTACTGTTTGTGGATTTGATGGATATCAAAAGAGTTATGTGAAAAACAACATTTAAACAAATGTGCAGAATCACAGCACCACCTTCACTGATTGCTGTGCATCCTTCCTTGGGAGCTCAGATCTAATAGAATAGGTATAATAAATCCATAACCAACCTCGAAGGGAGTACTCAGGCTGATATTGGGGTCCCGGCACGGGATTATAACTGCCCTCGTACTCCCTTCTCAGTTGGTTATATGTATTTATTACGTATTCCTTTCTTATGGTATGGAGATCAGGGGCAGATCCAAGGTCTCAAAAAGAGGGGCCATGCAGTACCAAACCATCCCACATTCTTGTGTACCCATGCAACCTTTATTTTCTCTATGTAAAGTTTAAGTCTCCTTGGGAGGGAGGTCAAGACCCTCTGGAACACCCCACCCCCATACATCTTTGGGAGGTGTAGTCTTTCTTCAGTTCATAGCCCTTACGTTCTGATGTAGTCTTTGTCTATATACATAGTCCCTACTTACTGCGTTTACAAATGTGGCCTTGCTTCACGTGACATGGCTGTTCTGCCCAAGCGTGGTTCAGTGCGTTATATGCCACACATTTATCATAACTTCGGTGTACAGAAGGTGCAAAATGATGAAAACGTGTCCCTAAAACAGTGGAATTCTAAGAATATCATGATTTTTAAAATGTTTGCAAATGATATTCAATTGAAGCAAATTCTAAGCAACGTATCAAAAGTACTCTCATCCTCATGGAAATAATCTGGACATGTTACACACAAACAATTCTTTTTTATTCTGTAATCTAGAAACTTAATTTGAAAGCTTTATTACCTTCAACATAGAAGACCAGTTGTAGATTGATACCTCCACATTTCTGGTTAATGACTTCAGAGTCTGATGAACTACCAGGACAGTAAGTGTCACAGCCTCTGCTGTAGGATCGGCCATGTTTACCAAACTTAGAACCACAGAAGCAAAGCAACTGCCCATTCTGATCCTGTGAGTAAATGAATTTATCATATAACTTAGACATGGGAAAAATGAATAATTCTGCAATAAAAAAATGTGCCTTACTAGATGGATCTGTATGTACAAGCTAACCACCTGTTTTCTATACTCTTGATCAGCTGAACCCTTATGTACTATATGACCCTTATCAGCTGAACCCTTATGTATTATATACTCCTGATCAGCTGAACCCCTGTGTACTATATGCCCCTTACCAGCTGAACCCTTATGTATTATATACTCCTGATCAGCTGAACCCCTGTGTACTATATGCCCCTTACCAGCTGAACCCTTATGTATTATATACTCCTGATCAGCTGAACCCCTGTGTACTATATGCCCCTTACCAGCTGAACCCTTATGTATTATATACTCCTGATCAGCTGAACCCCTGTGTACTATATGCCCCTTACCAGCTGAACCCTTATGTATTATATATACTCCTGATCAGCTGAACCCTTATGTACTATATCCCTCTTACCAGCTAAATCCTTATGTATTATATGCCTCTTACCAGCTGAACCTTTATGTATTATAATGCCCCTTACCAGCTGAGCCGTTATATACTACATGCCCCTTACCAGATAAACCCTTGAGTATTGTATGCCCCTTACCAGCTGAACACTTATGTATTATATACTCCTGATCAGCTGAAGCCCAGTGTACTATATGCCCCTTACCAGCTGAACCCTTATGTATTATATTTACTCCTGATCAGCTGAACCCTTATATGTACTATATCCCTCTTACCAGCTAAATCCTTATGTATTATGCCTCTTACCAGCTGAACCTTTATGTATTATAATGCCTCTTACCAGCTGAGCCGTTATGTACTACATGCCCCTTACCAGTCAAACCCTTGAGTATTATATGCCCCTTACCAGCAGAGCCCCTATGTACTATATCCGCCTTACCAGCTGAACCCCTGTGTACTACATCCCCCTTACCAGCTATAATCCTTATGTATTATAAGCCCCTTAACAGCTGAACCTTTATGTTTTATATACCCCTTACCAGCTGAACCCAAGTGTACTAAATGCCCCTTACCAGCAGAGCCCCTATGTACTATATCCTCCTTACCAGCTGAACCCCTGCATACTTGAAGTTCTGTGCCATGCAGGTTTTCATACAGTCTATGGGTGACATGGTGTTTTTCATATTCTTGAGAAGGTCTTGGTCAGACGGGTTATCCACCCAGCATCCTTGGAAGGCAAGCCATTTCCAGGCTAAAGGGAAGTGAACACAGAGTAAAAATCTAATGTTTACATCAAGGATGGAGAGAAAATTGGGTAGTTACATCTATTGTTGCGGTAGCCGTCGTGTGGGACAGACCCCTACGTCCACCCAAAATGTAGAATGTGAATGATATGATTGTACTAGTACTGTAAAAGCCTTCTTGATTCATGTAAAAACTCTCAAAAACAATGGGAAACCTTGAATATTATTGCACATAAGAGTTCTTAGAAAAAGAGAAAAAGGTGATCTTAAGTCAGACTTGTTGGAAAGGTTCTAAGGTTTTTCAAAGGTTTAGAATTATTTTTTTCATAACAATAGCTTTTGGAGACTTACACTTAAAGCAAGACCCTCATTTGATTTGCATGGAATTCAATTGTGATATCCTTAAGATACATTCACACCTTCGGACAAACTACCAAAGGATGTCACATGACAGAATGTTATGATAGTCGTCTTAGAATATGACCACTACATAGCTCCTTGGCTGTGAAGCAGTATTCATATATTACCATAATAACACTTAATTACAAAAACAGGAATAATTTATATTACTGGTTGCCCAGGCCCACCGCCTGTCTGAGACCTTCCCGCTGAGCCAGGTGTCAGACCATCCCCTTGTCTGCAGCTCAGCAGATAGCAGGTCCTGTGAGTCCTGGTCCTCTATCATTCCTAGCAAACCAGACACAGGCAGCTTTTGCCTGCAGAATTCATCAGCTTGCTTCCAGGTCTGGGGCATACCCTCCAAGGTGTAGCAGGGGCCTGGGACGGTGAAGTCTGATCCACACAGTCTGGTCCCTGGAATCAGGATAAAGTAACAGACAAATACTTGACACAGAGTCTGGTCCCTGGAATCAGGATAAAGTAACAGACAAATACTTGACACAGAGTCTGGTCCCTGGAATCAGGATAAAGTAACGGCAAATACTTGACACAGAGTCTGGTCCCTGGAATCAGGATAAAGTAACGGCAAATACTTGACACAGAGTCTGGTCCCTGGAATCAGGATAAAGTAACGGCAAATACTTGACACAGAGTCTGGTCCCTGGAATCAGGATAAAGTAATGGCAAATACTTGACACAGAGTCTGGTCCCTGGAATCAGGATAAAGTAACAGACAAATACTTGACACAGAGTTTGGTCCCTGGAATCAGAATAAAGTAACAGACAAATACTTGACACAATGTTTGGTCCCTGGAATCAGGATAAAGTAACAGACAAATACTTGACACAGTGTTTGGTCCCTGGAATCAGGATAAAGTAACAGACAAATACTTGACGCAGAGTCTGGTCCCTGGAATCAGGATAAAGTAACGGCAAATACTTGACACAGAGTCTGGTCCCTGGAATCAGGATAAAGTAACGGCAAATACTTGACACAGAGTCTGGTCCCTGGAATCAGGATAAAGTAACAGACAAATACTTGACACAGAGTTTGGTCCCTGGAATCAGGATAAAGTAACAGCAAATACTTGACACAGAGTCTGGTCCCTGGAATCAGGATAAAGTAACAGACAAATACTTGACACAGAGTTTGGTCCCTGGAATCAGGCTAAAGTAACAGGCACAGAGTTTGGTCCCTAGTATCAGGATGAAGTAATGGACAGATTTCATGTGCAAGGAACCCTTTAAATTTTGCAGTACTGTTGACCCGCCACTAGACCTCTTACAGTAAAGCTTGCTGTATGATTATAGCACATCAGATACTAAATATCATACTATATCTAGTACTGTAGATGTCTTACAATTCTCCCAACCACGGATAGCCATTTTTGTGTGTGTTTTACCTGCAGGTAATTTTCATAAATGTTATGATTATTTATAGATTAACATTAGTATCCATATACACTTAATATTCTTCAATTGTTTGAAAATCCATTCATTGTAGATGGATATATAACAATTATTTGATAATTTTCTATAGTTTTCCTAGGGGGGTTTTGTCGACAGAATAAGTCATAATTAGCCTTTAGGTTCTTAAAATACTTTGAATCATTATTTACCCATCCCTAAGACAGAATTGTTTAAAAAAATCAGTATACTTCTCAGGTATTACTTGGTGGAACATGCTCCCTAACAATATCCAGAAATTGAATAATATTGATCAGTTTAAATCTGCCATTGTACCTTTTATATAAGAATGTATTTTGTTTTCACTAACCTAAAAACTGACATGGCTATATTTTCATTCCATCTCACCTCATTACCATTTTATCACCATATATATATTGAGTATTTAAGGGATGGGCAAGTCTTCTTGTAAAAGGCTTGTAGTTGTGAATGTACTCAGGATATAAAGGGAGACCAGATGTCAAGTTTGATTTGTAACCGGATTAAACTACTGAAAAAAGATTACCCTGCCATGTAATGCAATATACTATTCACAACTTATTGAACATTGCAGAGACTCCACTCCCAATAAATGTCATATAAGTATACCCAAATGTATTTTAATTCTGTTGCATAGTTACCAATACCTTTGGTGACTGTGCAGCAGATGTATATTAATGTATTCTTTACATCTGTAATGAGTACAGACTTTCCAAAGATTAACGTAAAACAAGAATGAATTCAATAAATAAAAATAACATGACGTAAACTGCAATAAGTTTTCCTAAAACTCTTGGCAAAGACTGGTGTGCATTCCTTCAATGATTCTTTAAATCACTTTAAACTAATTAATTTCTGGTACTTTTATGATATACATTGTCACAAAGTTTAGAATCTAAAGATGTCTTTATTTTACTCCTAGCAATGCAGTGGAGATGAAAGTTCACTTAAACACAGTGTATAAATATTTGCCCTTATCTATTTTGAAGTAAAATTTAATTATTTCTTTTATTTCCTTTATTTATTTAAAATTGATAATAGTACATGCATTGGAAACTTACCCGTTGTCGTTTTATGGAAGAACAGACACAGAGACAGGGTCAAAATAATGTTCTGGAAAACCATTATCATGGTTGCATGAATGTTGTTTTTCTCGAGAAACTGAACAAAGATAATTATATGTTTCCTCTTATTGACAGCCAGCACGCATATTGATAAACGTTGATTTATAAGTCTGGTTCTGCTAGGCCAGTTCATACAATGACTTGACGTATTGGTAAGTGGGCTAGGGAAGGTAGCATGATGCCCTCTCAGGCCATGGTATTATGTGTCTGGGATAAGTAGGCCAGGGGAGGTAGTATGGTGCCCTCTCACGCCCTGCTATATCTGTCTAGGGTAAGTAGAGCAGAATGGATGACACAATCTTTGCTTAAATAAGTTGGAGCTGATCATGAGGCATGATATCATTTATAATTGAGATCAACAGAGTGACATGGTTATTCTAAATATAACTTAGAATATCAGTGACAGACATGTAGACAGGCCCAAAGTAATCAAAGCTTTATTAGACATAGATATAGATGATACCTTTGGTCCAATTCTCTTGTCTCTCTAGCACCAGTGGATTCTATACTCAGAAAAAGTGTAACCTCAGGAGAGATGAAAGTCAATCTTCTGACAAATGATACGTTGGGCTAACGCTTTCAGAGTTGAAAACAGCTACTGCCATGATCATGTTACTGTTGATGTAAAAAATATGCCCTCGATCAGCTCCAATTGCTGCCCGAGAAGTACAAACCAGAAAAGGCTGTTACAGGAATTCCAAGTGTTGTGACAACTTCAACTAACCAGGATGCATTCGAGGGATTGCCTTGAACTAGAGTGTTGTTACTGTTCAATGTTTATGATGGGGAGTTAACAAAGGTGTTATCTAGTTCATACCATGAGTTGTTATCAGTTGATCGTCTTCCTTTATGGCTAGCCAAGGGCAGAGGTACTTCTCTGCTTGGGTAGTTCAAATCCAAAAGCAGACACTGACTTAGCAGAAGATCATTATTATTAATCTGACACAGGTAGGAGATACTTGTCATCATTTCATTATACAGTCCAGCTCTACCAGGTACTTTACACTCAAGATTTGTTTCAGGAGTTCACTGTGTATTACCTATAGGTTTTCTTATCGCTTAGTCTCTCCTATAGTAGTCCTTTGTTTCAATGTACAGGTAGTTCATTGTATGGTCACTAGAGAATGCCACTGAACCCAGTCAGGTAAAGTCCACCCAGCTCCTGAACCCTTCATCCAAATTCTAATATCTTTCTTGCTCTCCCTTTTTGGGTTGGCCTGGGTTTTATGCATACTAGCCATTACTGAATTTATATTATTTACATGCACAAGAGTTTTGATGGTTTTCTCATCTTCCTTTGATGCTGCCCTTTAGCAATCAATAGGCATTTACTATTATTTATATCCTTTTCTACTTTGTTAAAGTTTATTCTTATTTACTGAAGTCTAGTGACCATTCTCCTTTATAATAATTATATAGCCTTACTGTAAGCTAAACATTTGACTGCTATGCTCTCTGCTATTAAGCTTTCTAACTAACCATACTGTGCATGAGATATTGGCCTCAGTTCAGTCGACGGTGCTCAGAATGAGAGACAGGGGTCATTAAGATAAGACCAATCTCATAAACTATGAGGTATTTCATGTCCTTTCTCTTTGCTCAACTGAGGGAGACCTTAGTAAAGGTTTCCCTTTCCGAAGGAACCAAATCAATTTAAACAAAGCTTAAAAAATACTTTTGGTATGTTTGCCCATCCATAAGATTAATTATGGATGCACTCACACTCTTCCACTGGAATCCATAAGTGTGGGATCCAGCCACCAAAAGTTGGAGTTGTTCCTCAAGTGAGGTCTGACCCCAAGATGCCCCAAGATGGTTCTGGCATCTTATATCCTGCAGCAAAGTCCCAGTATGGGAAAAAGAATCAAAATCAAGTCCTTGTTATGCAAAAGAAAGGACTGTAAATGATAAATAAGGATCTTTCATACTTACACTTCCCTGACTTTCCTATTCTGTGTTATTGCAGGAGAGGGATTTTGTATGTCTGGCTATTCTGAGTTATTCTAACACTCTAACTAAAGTGTAAGCTTGTGTTTGGTATGTAGATTTATGTAATGGCTGGGGCCATAGAGGTTAGTAATGGGATATTTGAATGTTTTTACTGACCCCTGCGACGAGGTAAATATATCCGATCTTATACTAGGCTCAATTCATTCGAATTTCAAAAGATTTCCACATCGCAGCCGCTACTTGAACATCACCGTCGCTACTTCAACATTACTGTATTTTCAATAAATTAATTTTGGTATGAATTGAGGCTAGTATAAGATCGGATACATTTATCTCGTCACAGGGGTTAGTAAAAACATTCACATATCCCATTACTTATAAAGCCTTAATGTGAATTTCTATGTGTTTCTTCATCTGACATGTCCATTATCATGGATACTTTCCATAATGTCCATAACACCCTCGTTTATGTTTACATTCTTCTTACAAAGGTCAAATTTACAAAAAAAACTTTTATCAAACATATTGTACAGTTCTGTTAGGACACATGAAATCCATGGTGGATGTTATTCTGTGAAACAGGCCACTGGTTTCTAAAGTACTACTGGTACTTCCGTCTGCATCTTTACGCTACACCAGGTAAAATATGGTCATCACAAACTATTTCATGCTATTATGGAACAATAGTAACAAGAGACCCAACTTACAGTTCTCATAGTCTGAACCGAAAACAGCAGTGATAGATATGCATGACAAACATCATGAGACAAATCTATGCATGAGAAACATCCCTATTTCATACTCTGTCCTCTCCCTTGAGGGCTGAAATCCCTGGGTTTACCATTATGTCCGGAGTAAAAATTGGAAGAGAATGATTTTCAGAATAAATCACTGAACCCTTTATAAAAGCATATACTCCTAGATATGCATACTCCTAGATATGCATATCCTAACTTTGGTAAGGCTCTGGGGACCCATAGGAAAATTATTGGGACGGTTGTGAGGCCAGTAATAAAGGTTATTGTAAGCATTTTGACAGTATATAATTATGTAAACGCCCTAAATATTCTCTATTCATCTATACTGATCCCTTATGATCCAATAAAATAACGATTGAACCTATTAAACAATGACAATCTTTATTTTGTTTCAAGGCAATATTTCATTGATTTCCAAATCACCAATATGATAAGAGATTTTATAACATATTTTGAGAGGGTCCCTTATAACCCTTCAAATTGTGTATTTAACATAACCATATGAAATGACATGCTTTATTTGCACAGCATCTACAGAAACTATCTTGGCAGACATAAGCTGATCTCAAGATTTCAAGCAATTGTAATTCTTAGGCATAATGTTCTCAAACAATAAACATACTTGTTTCCAAGTTATATTTTGAACAATCACTGAATAGATGCAGTCTATTTATTCAAGGATATATTTGGGATTGGACGTGTTTTATGTAGCTACTCGATGGGTTTCTTTCATTCACATGCATGTATAAAATAAAATGCCATCTCTGGAGAAGGAAACAGATCAACTCTTCAGTGACTGGATAGTGATAATATGCTCTAGCATATAACTATGGTCAATTATCTGCACATTTCATGCCACATGTAACGTATACTTCATAATTAGATAAACATACTTCTTGTTAAGTACATATGTGACCTTTTAACTTCCAAGAAGTTAAACTGAGGTTGGCTTCTCATATGCTTTGCTTTCAACATCAGCCTATTCCTTACTTATTTGTGTAATGCATAGCATGTCTATTCACCAGCAATACACCACATCTCATTCAATGTTCCTAAATGGCTGATTAATATTTTATAAATTTACAACCAGTTTTGGAGATTTGTAATACACTTTTTCAAAAACTTAAAGAGACTGTCACATGGTTCTAAAATAAGGCCATGCTGCTCCCAAATCAGGTTACATTCAGTGATAGGCCTCCTGAACTGCAATCCTTCAGGTCACCCCTCTTGTTCAGCAAGCTATCTGAAGTAGCCCAATGAGAAGGAACATTTCTATCCTCCTAAAGTTGATATTACACTACGCAACTTGAGTTACAAGATAAGGATGTTGCAAAGAAGTTGCACACATTAGTGATATTTTTTTGACATACATGTGAGATATTCAAAATGCCAATTCTTGACAATAATACCATTCCTGAATTTTCTGTAATATCATCATATATCATGCCATTATTCCAGCTCAAGTGGTGCAGTGTAATACCTCCTTAAGTTACCTCTCGTGCAGGCTTGGCCACACTAGTGGTGGAATAGACGGGATAGACCTAGTTTCCCCTCAAACAGATATGGCCATGTTAGATGGGGACTTTAGCTTACTGTCATTAAGGTATGGACACATAAAAGAGAGACCCCTTTAGCTTATCCCCTCACTGAAGTATGGCCATACAAGATGGGTAAGTTCTCACACAGAAATATCCACTTAATAGGTGACTTCAATATCACTCTTATTTTGTCCTTACATATTTGTATATAACCTCAAGATATACCTAAAATCTTAAGTTTCCCTCACACAGGGTATGGCTGCACATAAGGGAGACTAAGTTTTGTTCACATAGATATTGTCACAGGAGAGGGGGACTACTGTATCCTGTAAGTCCCCCTCAGACAGTTATGGCTGCACTTAAGAGATTCAACTCTACCCCATCATACAGGAATGAGTCTGGATGCCTCTTCTTCCTTCGTTTCCAGAGCTGCAGGGTCGTCAAAGCCCTCATGGTTAGAGGGCACCGTCCTGGGTAGGTCCACTGACCTGTACCGCTTGTCTATACACACATCAGTGCCAAAGCAGTCCTCCTCCTCCTCCTCTCCACTCGGCCGCTTCTCCTCCAGATCATCATCGTCCTCATCGTCGTCGTCCTCATCGCTGTCGTCGTCGTAGTCATCATCCGGGTCATTGTGCCCTCCCTCCAGGCATGGTCCGTCTAGCCCCGCCTCCTCACGCCACGTGGCGTCACTCGTCAGTGTCTGAGCCTCACTGTCGGGAGCCACGCCCACTGTAAGGCGTCCGTCATGTGCGAACCGCCCCCTGCGCACCACCCACACACACCAGCAGCTGCCAATCACCAGGAGGGCGGAACCTGAGGAGGCGCAGGCCCCGCCCACCAGCCGCCAGTGGAAGTCGCCCAGCCCAATGGAGAGGAGGAGGAGGACGAAGGCGGAAGTCAGGAGGAGGAGACCGAGACAGACGACGAACACCTGCAGGCGGTAGGGGGACGACCAGAGCACGCCCATATACGGCTGTAGGGGTCACCACCCTGGGCTCCTGGGGTACCCGGTGGTATTAGCCCAGATGTGTAGCTCTGAGCTAGCCAATCGGGAGCCTCCGTGCTATCTGCGCGTGACGTCATATGAAGCCAAGTTGTTATAACTTAAGAAGTGATTTATGCAGCATAAATGGTGTTTTTTTAAATTAGAATTCATTTGAAACTCTTTCCTGTTGTTCACAATTGAAGAATATCAAAGATGTTATGCTCAATTTCCATTTTGTTTATGTACAGTATCTTCTCCTTAAAGTCACCCTACTTCACCCCATACCAGTGGTAATATGGATAGTATCAGAACACCAAGAGGAAACAGTGAAGTGGGCACAGCCTCCTCTGGTGAAAGTTGAACCAGCATCGGGGGCACTCCACTTCTGGTTAGACTTCTGGTGAGACTGGTGATGTCATCTACAGCTTGCTGCAGGTTGCCTAGTGATGTCTCATGTATTGGAGGTATCATATGCATATGGACTGTTGAATGCATTAGAATTCAAATCCAGTGATAATAGCATATTGAATCGTGAATGTGATTCACTGTAGGCGAGCATAAACACTCAGCTTGCAACCAATGACTTATCAAGGTCAATCAATGCTCATGCGTAGTCTCCTGGCAGTATAACAACCTCGTCACCAGTTCAAACAGTGATATTAGTACATGTACCTACTCCTGTATTCCAGTGATCAACGATACAATAGTAGACACATATGAGAGATTCTCCATGTCCCTCTATCAAATCCAAACCGGCCAGTCCTTTCTAAGACATGAGAGATCTAGTGAGAGCCTGTGGTGAGAGTAGATGTGGGTGGAGACGTGGCTGAAGGTGACTCTCTGTGGTGAGAGTAGATTGCACTCATAGACACTGAGAGAGATGCCGTGAGCCGCCCATGTTGTGAGTAGAAGCAAGTAGAGGGAGGTGATGAGAGCCTGTGGTGAAGCAGATCATACCCACAGCCAGGTGCCTCCACTCTTCACTGTGAGAGGTGTGATGAGCAGCTCAGAGACGACTCAGTACCCACAACCAGGGGTAGAGCAGGAGCAAGTAGGTGGAGGTCATGAGAGCCTGGCACTTCATCTGTCCAAAATACAGAAAAATGGAACAATTAGATCAAGTAAAAACATTGCTGATCAATACTGAACATGTCAATAATTTCCATCATTGTGATTTTATAAGGAGAATGTTTGAGTTGACATGTTTTGATTTGGATTTAGCTAAACAAAACGTCAATATCACAAAAGAATGTCTTTGAAGGCTTCAATCCTTTTCGGTGTCACCTTAACATCCGTCTCTTGTTTTTAAAGGTAATATAAAGGTAGAGCTCCATTCCATTTAGTTAATGGGATTTGATTATCACTTTAATGCCTTTTTCTCTGTGTTTCCTGCCCTGTAAAACTTGACTTTATCTTTCCAAGTGGGTAAAACCTTGCAGTGAAAATACCTCAACTGCGCCATGTTCTTCATTATTCCTAATGTGCTTATCCATTTTATGCTATAGGCCTTATTATGCCAAATGGCCTGC
Organism: Lepidonotus clava; assembly: GCA_936440205.1. Classification (NCBI taxonomy): domain Eukaryota; kingdom Metazoa; phylum Annelida; class Polychaeta; order Phyllodocida; family Polynoidae; genus Lepidonotus; species Lepidonotus clava. The sequence goes on along the minus strand of OW387144.1, from coordinate 32,675,137 downwards.
TAAAAGTCACAGGATGCGCATTATGTGACAAGTGTGTAATGAGTATCAAATATCAATAATACCCATTAGAGGCGGACTGGCCTCAGAAAGGCCATTGTACCTGATTTGAACTTTCAAAGCTTGTCCCTCTCACACTACACTGTAAAGGCATTGAAGTGAACAGCATTCTAGAAAGTGCATGGAATAATATATATGAGGCTAATGGGTTACAAATGCAGGGTCTTGTACCAACAATGCATTATGCCAGATTACAAAATAGTCTGAAATTGACCCTTTACTGACTAGCACTACTGGAAAGCATGTATCTTTGTTAATATCTAGTATTATCTTGACAAATCGAAATAGGCCTAAAGCGCAATTTAGTGCTAGTCTGTAAAGGTAAAAATCAAAGGGATGTGATGGTTTAGCTGATGGGATGGGATGGAATGGGATATGAAGCCAACTCACAATCAATCAGGGCCCTTCTAAAGCCACTAATTTCATTGTGTAATTCACATACCTTCCAATACGAGGACAGACATGCAAACACTATTTTTTGCTGTCTTAAAGAATTCCAGTAATTTTTACAATGATGAAATCACCCTCAAAAGATAGTACATCCCAGTATATTTTCGGTGGCTGATGCAGAGGCCTTTAACAGTCAGTTATAGGCCGATGCCCAGTGGGCAGTTTACCAATGACCTATCGTGACAATGGTAACTTTTAAGAACGCTTTATGCACATGTGGTTTCATTGTAGTGAAATGCCTATAACAATCAAATTAAATTATGCAGATTGAAATTAAAACTGACACTTAAAATCTATACTACAAAAATTACAGCTCATTTACAGCGTTCTAAATAGGCTTTTTGAAGAGGTAAAAAATGGTCCAACAATGATCAAAGTGGACTCGTCCCTTGTTTCAATTGCATTCATTGTCGTGATCAGTATTATGCAGCAGCCAAATGCGTCCAGTTGGCCTCCATACCCTCCATATAAATGTAAGATTATCCCGGGTGTATATGGCTTTAATCCTGATGTCCAGCTGCACCCCCTACATCCAGGGCCATTCGCTCTTACCCTGCTAGCGCCATCTGGAGGGCTTCTGACCCTAGTGGTTGGTGTCACAGGAAGATTGGGTCCTGAAAAGAGAGAGTAGCTCTGAGTTAGAGGGTGGGGCAGGTGGAATCATGGAGGGTGCTTTATACTTTACAGTCTGTGTTCCACGAATTAGTAAAAGGGATTTGGTATTGTTTGATTTAATTTACTCTTTAATTTTAAGCCTTTAATTCTACATGCCAATGTTGAATTACAGGGAATTATGAATTCCAAAATGGCAGGAAGTCATAATCGCAAGGCTTACAACTGGTCCACAGGATAAGTACAGTTCAAAACAGGCAATGTATACAATCATGAGAAACTAATCTGTAAATGAAATGATGCCCTCTACAGACTAACCTCAAAATGTGCATAATTATAAACAACCAATCCAATTAATGTATAGTATATGAGCTGACGGTCCAGAACAAGCATGTAGCACATACATTTGGCGGCTTGTCCGTAAAAAGCATTTGTTCATTACCAAATCTTACAATTCAATAATAAGCAATTTGGGCCTAACCTTTAAAGGGTAAAACAAAATGGTCTGGTGTGAAAGTAGCCTTAGCAGATGGGTTTGGGGGCAGTGGCCGGTTGGCATGCCAGCTCACAAGCAATTTGGCTGATTGGATCTAGTCTGAGGGTGTTGTTACAATTGGTCCATGGATGGCTTGTGGGTGAGGGTCAGTGTGCCCCCAGCACCCCGTTTGGACTGGGTCCAATGACTGGTGATTCCTTTTTAAACAGTTTGAGATGGAATCCTTGCGTTTAACTTAGACCATTTACTCAGAATGCTCAGAATTCTAAGGCTGTTCTGTACATGGTATGATACTGTTAACAGAAAAGTGCCCGAGAAATGTCTGCAATCCTTACCTCAAACTAATACCAGTATTATTTACACTCTATTAGAACGTGTATATTATGTTAATATTGAAAAATAGCATGATGTGCATCCTGAGGCTTGAGTGTAATAATACCTTAACATAACAGCCTCAAAAGGCCCATCTGTTGCCAGTTCAATAAAGGCATGACGCATATTCTGAAGCTAGACTATAATGTGCATGACACAAATGATTATGTAAGTTTTACATAAACTCACCCTTTACAGACTAGCCTAAGAATGTGCATGTGTTACCAGTTCAAAGAAGGCTTGATGCACATTGCGAGGCCAGTCTGTAATTCTGTATTCGACATTATACAGTTTCTTTGAACCAGCCAATGGTACAGTTGAGTAAAAACAGTGGCATCATTGTTCAAGGGGTATCATTTTTGAATCAGAGGTAATGTGAAAAATACATAGAAAATTAAATGTCACAAACGCATAAAAGGTAATTGCTATGCAAATGCACAGTAATTGCTGAAAAGTATCAAATGAATGCAATGGCATTGGACTTTCATGGATGGACGTACCTTTAAAGTTATTATCACATAAACTTCACCAACCCAACATCTCTAGGATTTCATTGTAGAGTTTTAACTTATCTGCAAAATCTTGTTAAAAACAATGTAATTTGCAAGCTTCGCAACGCCCAATTTCTAAATTTTAACATTTATGGATGGCTTAACTTTGCCTCATCAGCCATCATTATCTTTAGATGATAATAGAAAACTTGTAATATGTGTTAGGAAAAGAAAACATAATGCATATTTACTCTGATTAATTGTGATCATGCTCTGGTAATGATAATGGTAGAGCAGGAAAAACCAACGGATTAAAAACTCTACGAAATTAATTTTGCATTAGTTTCTTGAACAAATAGGGGTGGCTCCAATTAAATTAAAGCAATCAATGGGACTTCATTTCCTGAGATCAATTATGTGGTAGCGATTATAATCAACATGTTGATGAGGCCTCTCCCTTGCCCGGCATTTTCCCAGATGAATAAGGTTTTAATGTAATAACTTGCACTGAACCAACTTCAAATACCTCCCGTGAGGGCAAGTTGAATGTATTAGGCTAAATTACATTACACATTTTATTTAGGGGGTAAGCAAAGTCTCTCTCAACAGATTTAATGACCATTGTGCCAAACTCTACCTAGCATATTATACAAGGCAGAAATAGACATATTGACTTTCATGAGAGTGAAAACACTGTTCAGCCAACCAATACTACACCTCTTTTTGAATGGGATAATATAGGCATTTACTTTCTCACAAGATTTAAATGAAGGGCAAAAGTAGACATCTTTTCTTTACCAGATATGTATGACTGTTGGGCCAAGCTATGTTTAACATTAGTTTTGTTCAACAGGCAGAAATTGAATCTTTTTCTCTTACCAGATTTAAATTGCCGTTGGGCATATCATTTAAGATGGATAAATAGACTCATTATTATCATTATCACAACTCAAGTCTTTAGGTGTAATAAGGCCTTGACTCTGACTATAACTCAGACGGGGTCAACTGCACATATATAGTAGGTGGAAGGGAGGTTTCCATACAATCCTATTAAAGAGAAAATAATTCTAACCTTATTGCATTTGGATCCACGCATTACAATCATCAGTGCTTTGCAGCATTTGTGACCTTCACCTTTTTCTATGATTGACATTGCAGCCATACAAAATCAGTTTCCATTATGACGAAGGCCATTAATGTGCTTTATACCTACTAATTATTAAAAGATTGTAATCCATTTTAATACATAAACCCTCTGGCGAAAAAGTCTTTTGCTTACAAATCAGCTTTGAGAATTGCATCCTTCCTCCTCATAAAACTAATACTGTCAGCATTCTTTGTAACTCTGGTGACGGCAGCATGCCAAGGACCCATGCTGGTCAATTTCCGCTTGGCAAGAACAATGCAAAGTGTTTGTCAAGTGTTCATTATTTATCCCTGCAATCATTTCCTGAATGTTGAGCCTTCATAGTTTTATTGGAAGCAAGGAAATTTACTTTTGTCACCCCTGCAGAACATTTCTAACAGAGCCAAAAAGGAGAAATGCTTTTTGGATTAGATTGCAGTGGAATAAAATGATTTAAATATGTATTATTACATTAGCATTGACAAGAGAACTTCTTCCAAGTATTAATTCCAATGTTCTGTGCTATTTGACAGGACGAATTATCATTTAAAATGAAGCTATCATGCTAAAAACAGGAGCAGACAACCAAAGCAATGAATGCAATTATATTAGACTTTTCTGCCTTTAAATGGTACATTGGTACTAATCAGTATTTCATGGCTCTCAATGTAAGCCCCTAGCGTAATTAGGTAAACTAGATTGACCGTCTAGGAAGCAGAATGCTATAGAGCTGGACAAACCATAGTATAAGACTTCTTGTGCAGTAAAAACATAACATATCCGGGAAATCCTGAGCAATTTATTTGAGTACTTGTTGGTCAGATTCACCCAACAGGATCACTAAAGTGAGTTCTGTGATCACGCCACATCTAGAGGAAGACATGATCATTTAGATTTTTCTAAACTCTACTAAGCCAGACGATCCTAAAGTTAAATTTATTGGTGCAATTTATGGCCTATACACTTAAACAAAGTAACCAATCCAATATTAATGTAATTGCCATGAAGCAAAATATCAACATTTCTAATCTTAGGCTATAGTATAAAGTTTTTATTGTCACATATATATATAAACCTAAAGAGATTGAAGAGGAAACCGTCTGAGCAATGTGCTTGAAATTCTGGTCAGATTAAAGATTACCAATGACCACTATCTTATAAATTATGTTTGGTATTTTCTGAACAATTGAATACTTCTCTGGTTGATAGGATAACAATTTCTAAATAGTACTGGTTCTTTTTGATCAGTTAATTGACCAGAATTTAAGTTGAATTGCTCAATGGTTACACCCCATACAATATTTGCAAATCTATTGAGCATTTATTGATAGATTTATGGCTGCATTTCTCAATGGGAACACAATTTCTGGTCGCATGACAACATTTTGATTAGAGTTTCAGTAAAATTGCTAAATTGCTAGCCAGCCTTAGGGGTAATATGGGTCAAACCATACCATCAAAAATATTATAGTACACCGATAAGCCATATATGTAAATCCGACCGTTGCCTATGATATTTTCATAACGTCATTGATAGTGGCTCCACCTATCAATGTCCGTGCACAACGTTACAATGCGTCATCTGTTTTACCGTTTCCGTGACATCATTGCTGTTTGTTTACGTTTTGAAAAAGACAGAAAGAGATGGCCTGTTGTTTTATTTGTATCTGGTTGCACTGACTCTAATAGGGGGTGTCACGCTTGGGACGTTCACAGCGAAACGTCATGAATTGTGTCTCTTATCTTGTAGGCTCATTGATACAATCACGGAAATGGATGCAGGAAGGGGTCTGAACACCCCCCCCCCCCCCCATTTCTTTTGGTAGAGACTTCATAGAGAGAAAAAACTGCTGGGCGTATGTGTGAATGTGCAACATTCTAGTACTTAGCCTATACGCTAATCCCACCTTTTCAAAATCCTGTATCCACCCTTGCAACCCCCATTAAATATAACACTATCAGCACATCTGCAATGCATCATTTGATATGAGATCTTTACATTTAAACCTTTCGATTAAAAATCAAAGCTCCATCAGCCTGAGGTGTCCCAATGATTAAGGGCTTTAATTACAAGTGAGCACCGACCCGATTTATCATGGATAATATCTTTTTGCTATCTGGATCCTGTGCACTGAAAAGATCAATGTCTGAACAAATTGGTTCTGGTACCCAGAGACCTAGCGACCCCATCACCAATGTGTCTCTCGCCCTCACTCTGCTCACCCATAAAGATGAGGACCCACTGAGCAACGTGGCTAAGATTATATTTAAATTGAACATTGCTAGCAACTAATATCTAACAATATTTGATGTTTTCGAAGCAATTGACCTTTTTTGGATAGATTTCTGGTCAAATCTATGGGAAACTATTTATGGTCATTTTGACCATTTCTGGTTGTTTTCCATTATTCCTGATTGCTTTGATGATGAGATTCAATTAAAATTTAAGATAGATGTATCACTTGGTTCCCACCTTAAACTTGTAACCTTGCCAGCTGCTCTGCAATAAACCAATCCTAGTCTACCTCAGACACCATGTTTAAAGTTAAAAAGTATAATAACAGAAATAAGCAAAAACTCCTGGAAACGGTTGAAAGATATCAGAAATAGTATTCCCACTAGATCTAAGTGATGCCACCAGAAATAAATATATCACAATTTATTAAACTGTATAGAAAATATCTAAGATTGCATTTCACTGGTCGCAAGCAATTACTTATCTAACCAAATTTTCAGTCACATCACTAAATTGGCTCCCTTCTATGTGAACAAGGTTAATCAGAAGGTACTCATTTTAAGGGAAGGTCACAATGTGTTATTATGCTATTATCAAAGCAATCAGGTATAATGGGCCAAAATTGCCAATATTAGCAATACAACAACTAAAGATTCACCAATGGTTGTCTTAGTGCACAAAGGTAGAGATTAAAACATCTGCTTTGTGCATGCTTATTGAATTAGTGTAAGGGTCACCAGATGAATACAAAATGATAAGAATTCCTCTAAATTACTTAGTCTATGAAAATATCTAGTAATGGCAGGTGCCGCTGGTAGGTGTAAATATACCTGACGACAATGCTCACCGGGACACACTTCCCCGCAAGCACCGATGCCTTGGGTAAAATCGATATCAGACTGCTTTATAAGCAAGAGTGCAGGGTAAGAGAAGGGGAGAGACCAGTAGCGTTTGGATCATATGGATCGGGAGATTCGAAGGGGTTTAGATAGCTATACAAGCTAAGGGACATCTGGTGACTTATACGGTACTACCGTACGACGGCCGGAGGTGAGACTAGACGGACTCTACGGAGGAAGCTGACTCCACTCTAAACTGGAACTGTTATACCTTGGACTTATTGCCATCACGAGCAGCTGTACGCATCACCATATCCATCAATAAACTTACCGTACTGCCAAGCGTTGTTCATGTTATGGATTGAGCGCCTATCTCGTGGACTTACTCACCACTCGACTAGCATCCCATTAGAGACAATATTAATAACAATAATCATCTCGGACAATGCACTATAAGTATAATCAACCCTAAACACAACGATAGCGTTCATTAGTTTCATTACAAAATTTTCACATCAAATAATGCAATCACAATTTTCACTTTTCACTATTCATAAGTTATTGCATAAAAAATATATTCACCCTTTACCATTGATGTCTTTTCCCCAGATTGAAAAACCTAATAACAATATCATCATGAAACTCTGTAATTATTTACTACAGCTAGCAAGGTTAATTAAGCTAAGGTAATTTCAATATCATTTTAGCGACACTAACAAGATAACAAACAAACTAATGAGTATAACATTCCTAATTTGATCCTAAGCCTGATCTAACAACATACTCTGAGTACAGTTCATTCCATTCCTGTGATATTTTACCAGAACACAGGAAACCTTAGCTGCTCCAGCAGAAACTGAAAGCTTCCCATTTCTGTGGCAAAACATTGTTTTTTTCTTGCCTGGCCACAAATAAATCTGACTCACCAAAAACTGACCCGGATCTGATTGGTCAAAAAAACAAGGCCTGAACAATACTGACAAGTAATTATATCCAGTGGAATGGTAAAAAAAACTTTCCGTTTATTTTTCTCAGTGTGTGGAATTGGCGCCAACCCAAGTCTACCTAATGGGGATCAATTTTGCCACTCCAACAGGTGATAGCTATAATAACATTCCTGGCATTTCAGGAAAAATGAGCCATTGGCCTCCGTCCTATTTTTAAGTCAGTTGATTGGATCGCTCTCTTTTTCCTAAATTGAATGACAAACACGTTGCTATTCTGATCGACAATCTGCAGGATAATCAGGAAATGACTACTGGCATATAAATCATTAATGAAGCCACCAGAATGTCGGACAAGTTGATATGCCTCTATCATATAGGAGTGAACATGTATTAACTGTAAATGTGGCTGATTCTCCCCACCACGAAAAGCCAAGTTCCTGTATGTTGGCCCATGCCAGGATTCATGCTGGGTAATATGTCACCAAGTCACAATTCTTGGTACTGTTTGCAACTTAGTACAGGGGAAACTAGCGTTCAGTATGTTTATAGTGTATACCTATATTTATGTAAAATTATTCTAGTGTCATCAGCTGTAGGTCCTTCAAATGCAGGAAATCAGTTATCTGTGGTAGGGAAAATTGCCTGTATTGGGCGCCATGTATGGCAATATGCTTTGTCACATTTTAACCAGAAGGCGGACTCTACCTCTATGAGTTAAACTCTGTAGTAGAGAATTGACTTGCTTATTCAAAGGACCCGGGTTTGTTTTCCTGTCGAATCATTTCAACAGGGTGATGAATAATGAAGAGGCATGTTACATGCACCTTGCTCCTTGAGTGATTGACAACAATACAACAGCTGTGGGTGTGTGGGTTTTGTCACTTTGCACAAAAAGATCCCATGTTCCCAATTAGAGCAGGGGAAACTGTGGGAATTTGGATTGCTAATATAAACAATGGATGGCAGTTTAGAACCCTAGGACAATGAGGAAGACCAGATGAATGAACTGAATATTAGGTGCCTGGTTAAAGATACAAACAAAGAAATTGGCCATACATGTTTTAGCATTCTGTAACCTCTCGATAAATTGCAACCATCGCCTATTAAAGGACTTAAGTCTGTATTCCACATGCTGATTTTGCTACCAATTTTTCAAGGCGGCAGTGGGAATTAAGGTTGAATATTGATATGTCAGTATGTCATTATAGAAAGGCTTTACAATTTTCCTTTGGATCGTATGTATTATGTTTGTTTTGTGCCACGTTTTTGGAGAAAAAAGGAAATATATACAAAATCACAAACAACAAAATTGATGTGTGAAATACAGGCTTTAGAAAGCATCTAACTTGACTTTTTGTACTTGTTTCTTCATCCAACTTACCCATTAACATTCATTGTGTTCAATGTCGGTAGAACGCGGGACAAAATCAAATTAGATTCTTCCTATAATGGCCAAATACATATCAATGTTATAAACACCTCTTTCAAAGCTCTGCCACTGTTCCCTTAGGGACACATGAAATCCTTGCATTAGTGGATGTTTTTATGAAACAGGCCACTGGTCTTTGATGTACTACTGGCACTTACCCAATGCGTCTTTATACTGCAGCAGGTGAAATATGGTGATTACCAACTGTTTTATGCCTCTATAAAACAATAGTAACAAAAGGCCCAACTGACACTTCCCATAGTCCAAACCAAAACCAGCAGTGATGTATATGCATATCAAGGAAATAAGAACATCTTTATTTCATAGCCCTCTTCTCTCCCTCAAGGACAAAAACCCTGGGTTCACCGCTATGGGTCTATGTGAGGAATAATCTTGGGAACGGTGTAAAGGAAGGAGTGGCACAGAACTATTCATTAGGTTCCTATAGACCTTTTTCAAGTAAATCTGAAATGTGTGACTTCTAGATGCATATAGGGATTTTACAAGACTCCTTCATATAAAATCAACCAAAATATATATTCTAAAATTAATAACATCGAATTATAAGAATTGTCATATTAACCCATTTGTCCTATACAAACACCACACTTTACGATGCATGGATCAGGGCTTTCGATCCACAGTAGGAAATCACTCTGTTAAAAAAAATTGCAAACTGATTTTACAAAATTTAATGTTAAACTGCTGCTTCCTTCTACATACAAATAGTTGTTTACACCGTTACTTGATCCGTGAAATCTGATGGTTTTCTATTTTTTCTCATTGTTCTTGTTTCCTATCGTTAATTAGTCAGATTCTGGATCGTCTTTTGCTATTAATTTACCACGACAACAGGATCCGTCAAGCTCATGTTCCCTCTGACTCATGACAAAGAGTGGAGGTGTTTTGATCCCCGAGTTCAGAGCTTCCCTCAATGTTTCATGACGATGGGCTTTGGCTTTGGGATCAACTTTCCATAAGTGATGACTGCAGCTGCGCCCGGAAAATGGCATATGACCTCCTCATACACGCATACAATGTTATTATGAAGTTGGAGTGGTGTTCTGTTAAGTTCTGTTTTGGTTCTTTTTGTTCTGCACAATAACTTCTATAGAACCTACCATTGTGACGTTACTCTGTACCATAGTTGCAACATTCTGGTTATGTTCTTCCTTATTAAGATAACATTGTAATGATAGTCTCTATTAGTACGGTCTCAACTTCACTAAAATAGAATGTTATTAACATTATGTTTTGTTGAGTATTAACCCTACATAAAACCTAACAAACGTGTAAACTGGGACAACATTTTCCTTTTGAGAATGACATAGAAGCAATAAAGAAATATAAATCATTCATTTGAAAAAGATTCTGAGGAGAAATAAATTATTGTTCGTCCGCATCTACTTTGGCAGAAAACAGATTCTTGAGATTTTGATAATAATTGATTCAGAACGATCTGACAGGCATCGTAATCGTACGACATCCACGATTTTACACCCGAGGCCTAATGACAGAAGCCTGATTATTTCGGAGATCCCGTCAGCCCATCGCTGGGCCCGCCTCACCTCTCATTGGCTTCGTTAACAGCAGGAACGGGCGGCCCAGTATTGTTTCTATTCCTGGCCCCTGCCGGCCCAGCCCGCGGTGAGGGGGCCGCTTTTAGAACGACCTGCTTTTAGCACTCACCACTAGGGGGAGTGGGTCACCCACAAGGTCAACACAAGGTCACATATCTCCGGCTCTAATTATCTGACAAAAGCTTTTTACACCAGAATAACACATCATGATCGCAAAAAGTCGGTCCAGTAAGACTTCTGACAGAGTTTGTCAGATCGGGTCACATATATATGTTCATTTGTTCAGGGTTTACATGATGTCCTCTGAAGGTCAGACGAGGGTCACCGACTCCTCGAACTCCTGGGTGCCCATAGAGGGGTCATCCCGTGCCTAATTGGCCCTTAGTAAGATGAGAACAACCAAACCTAGGCGGGGCTCATTTGAATAGGCCGTATGACACGACACGACTGAAGCTGCGATATCAGTGCAATAGGATAATATTGGGGGTGTAGACGGGGGTCCCAACGTCCCGTGTCGAATTTAAGAAAGGCCCATGTCCCCTGCCGTTGCCCTTAGGGAGATGCAATGTCCCATGTAGAATTTAAGAAATGCCAATAATGTCCCCTGTCGTTGTCGCTAAGGAAAGGCCATGTCGCCCTGTCGAATTTAAGAAAATCCCATGTCGCCCTGTTGATTTTAAGGGTCTACACCCATAATATTACAGACGTACAATTCTCATACACGAGTGATATACTTGTCAGAATTTGACAATTTGGAGTATTTCACACATGTGTAACAAAGAATTTTATCTCTATTATGTACTATTTCTCTGCGGCATTGTCATGTGGCAGCTCAAGTAGTGTAGTGTAATATGGCCTAAAGATGGGTATGGAGGCCTCTTTGTGATGGGCTCATTAGGGAGTCTAGGACTAAACGATGCTTTGTCGACAAACACAGAGATTCTTTTTTAAAACAGTTTAGTCTCAGTCTTCTGTGTTTCTTAGTTCTGATGAGAGAGGTAACAGTGCGATCGTTACTGATAGGTTTTATGCTTGTCCCTTTTTATGAATCTATTGAGAACTAGCATTCGATCATAATAAGCATTCAATCTTCACTGAGAAGCAAAATATAATTAAAAAAAAGTCTAATCAGGATCAAAGCAGCATCTGTCTTTTCATTCACAACACAGTTTTATCTTTCAATTTAGAGAAAGAACAGGCCATAGTAGTCAGTGTTTTGTAGTAAACAATCATCTTCATCAGCAAACGCTTTGGGCATCATGGGATGTCTTAAGTCAAGGATGCCGTTCACGGACATTTCTGCATTAACATTCTTCGCAAAGACGTGCAATAAAAACAATGCATAAGGACAGTTTTTCAACAGGTTAAAGAAGAAATACTATCATTCACTCTGAGTGATAACGTTCCCTGTAATTAGAAACAAAATCTTGATTTGTAAGGAAACTCCAAAATTCGTATAGAAGAGCCAAAAATAACATCTAAACTGCTAGATAGGACGAATCTATCAGATTTCCCAGTGAAGTTGCAATATATTATTGGGCTATTTTTGGTCAGGATGAAACATAAACAAAACCTTATTATTGGAAGCCATTTATATATCTCACTGCCGCAGCATAGTATCAAGTAACAAGAACCAAAACAGAACACAACAAAACATCACCGTCACGTTATAATAATATGGCATGTTTGGCTGGGAACTTCTGATGTATCGTGGTTTCTTGTTGGCCTGTTTTGGAAACATTGTTAGCCTTTACGATTTCTCCCATTTCTGAAAATAGAAACCTCGGTTGTCTCTGATACTTTGTCATTTCTGTCCTGTCTCTTCACGATCATATCACTTCATCATTAGCAGACTTGCACTAGTTCGATGCTGAAACCTTGGGTGAATGTATAAAAACATCAGGCGGGGGTGTTTTTGGGATTGGCTTCCCCCGCGATAATGAGTAAGACAAAATACCGGATCCGGAAATAAGGTCAATGCCATTAGCTAGGTGGTGTGTGTGGGGGTGGGGGGAGGGAGGGAGGGAGGGATGAGACACCTTCGAACTATCGCATCTTCCCCTTCAGATTACAGGAAAGAACAATAAAATTGGAAACATGACAACCGTCGCCAATTCTTGATTATTAATTTCATAAAGACACGAGCCCCCCCTCCATGTGAGGAAAGACCTGACCTCCCACTCTGACTATGGGGTCGGGTGGCCAATGTCGTTTGGGCATTGGTACCACTCGTTGGCATTGGCACTGCAGTGGTTCGAGTTCCATACAGTTAAGCATGGAAAGAAAGACATTTGGATGACCCTGCATGGAATTGTGCCCAAATGGTCCATAAGACTGCAGTGGAAGAAAATTTAATAAAGTAAACGCATCCTGTATAAAAAGTCCAAAGTCCAGTTTTAGAACTTACTTAGTAATGACCTAACTAGAGAGAACTGTCTAAAGAAACACAGAGAATGATTGCTTCTACTAGTGCTTTCTACATCATAAACAATCAGAAGAACAATTTTCCAAGAGCTCTTCCAGCCCACTCATGTTTCGACATGCATCATTGGAAACGGTAATAGACCTTCCAGAGCGGTGGACTCAGGAGCAGGGAAACGGATGGGATTTGATTTGCTCGCATGTGATTTCTAAGATTGGTCTCTGATGGTTGCATTTTAGTTATCTAATTCAGGATAATTGGGCACGTATTCATCTGTTTTTTCGTCAGTGTCTGTATAATCGTTATTAGGCCTAATACATTATATTGCAAAGAAAAATAACGTGTCGACTTGTATCATGGTTGTACCGTACCAAGAGCTCTTTTCTATATACTACTTACTATTGTTTCTAAGGCTTTGGGTTAATTGGATGCTACCTCACAGTTTCACTATCATAGACCGTACGTTCACTCTGATTTTGCAGGTTATCTTTTTATAAAGAATAGATTGATTATCTGATTATAAATATTTGCACTATGGGTTTCAGGCGGAAAGCTTGCCACGCATAGACTGGTAAAATTTAAACATAAATTTTGTTTTCGATTTTGTTTTAGTTTTTATCGTGAACTTTTATATATATTTATATAATTAGTTGATATCCCTATACTCTTTGGATTTATGTCCTCCCCTATAGGCCATACATTGTAGAACACATTCCATCCGTTACATTGTGTTCATTTTCAGTGCCGTGCACATTCATATAACGAGCCATGCCGCTATTGACTTGCGGGCCTCCCGTTTGCTGATTACTAGGTACCACGTTAAAGTCCCACTCTCTCTCCGCCTCGCTGCCCCTCTATACCCGATGCAAACGCAGATTTTGCCGTTTTTCCGCCTCCCATTCCACTTCCGCTGAACGTAAAATATCCATTTTGTCCGCTAGGCGATGTTTCTACAACAAGGCTCTGGCGCATGCGCTCTAAGCCTAACTGTGGGCGATAAAATAGCATCCAGATTCTGATTGGCCCATCAGTATGAATCAACAAAATCACCCGCTTTCCCCAGAATGACAAAGCAAACACCGCGTAATGCTTTCATTCTCCCGGCCGCCGCTGCGGGGCGCTGCCGCCAAACCGGTCTATTGGAGCCTCGTTTTCTTGTTGACTGATTTGAGTATAATTTAGGTGGGTGGGATGGCATTTGGAATGAGTCTAGATGGCTCCGATATTTTAGTGCCTTTCCGCACCATTTGGCACCACTCTGAATTCAAGCTGAAAATGCAAAGGTAAATGGAAAGCATTTATCCTCGTTTCCCACTAATAGAACATTCCTTTGTCGCACTATATCTTCATACGTTCATGTTAATTCCCATTCAGATTTTGTTGATGGAAAGGCAAAACTGATTTTGCAAAAGCATTTCAATTCAGCCACTCAGTGCTCTGTGAATAGTGGTCGTTTGCATTGAAGTTAATGCACTCCCAGCCATGTGAAAGGGACCCAAAAACCATTTATAGTCAGAGAATTTCAAACCCAGGTTACTGTGGAACTACATTTCAGGGAGCTATAACAGGCCTATAATGAAACATAAACCATGAAAACTGGCAATGATTCATAAAACAATATTTGCTTAATTCATGCAATTAATGGGGATCGTCAAAAATGGTTTGTTTCTAAACAAATTGAAATATCTCTTGTTGGTTTCTACTGAGGTATAACCTACACACCCGTACGCCACTCCTACGTCATATTTCTATAGCTATCTGAGTTACCAACTACACTGGCTTTGCCTGACTTTGACCATCATTACATAATTTTCTCGAATATTGTTCACATGTATAGAGGTAGTTTTCACTCAGTGCAGAATAAGATGACTAGCCGAAATCTGATGTTTTGAAGTAATTAAACTCTTCTATGGAAATAGGCGGAACATCCCTCACTTCAATACTTCAGAACACATAGGCCCATCGGGGAAATCCCGAACCGGCTATATATATACGCGATGTTGCGTATAGTGAATTGTATACTAAAGACAGTGTATGTATATACGATGTCGCGTATTTAAGTGAAACCACGGACATGAACTCTCTACATGGCGCCATGCCTACTGCTTACTAGTAAAGAATAGAAAGGGTAGCACACTCTCCATTTTGGATCTAGCTGGTTCCTGTCAAAACCCATAAGCTGATGACCAGCAGATCCATAAGATTCCCACAAGACTGCAGTGAATGACCCAGTTCTATTTGATATTGATATATAAAAAACCCCATTAAGCTTATCATCTTTTTGTCATTCATACAATAATAAATCATAATTATTGCAGTGTACTTTGAATTTTTGTAGTTAATGTTTTCCAGAAAGAAATAGCTCTATGTATGCTTCCCCCTTCAGTGCCCCTTCCTTGAACAGAATGCAACTCATTCACTGGATTGGATGGTTATTTATAGTGCTAAAAGGGTTTCCCAACAAACTTCTTCAGACATTCTCTAAACCCAATACAAGTAGAAAGTTAGTAGTTGGATAATCAGAGCATTGCTTAACACCATGGTCAGGAATAGCCCAGAGGCTAGAGTCTAGGACTTCAAATCCAAAGGTAGGGGTTTCAAATCCCACCCATGTCTGGAAAGTGTCACTCTTTTTAATGAATGAAGAAATCACAATTTAAAAGAATTCATTTGGGTGAAATAACAACAGAATGAGTGTACCAAAGATAAAATTAATGATTAGAACTGTAAAAGCTGATTATTGAAGATGATTTTCATAAGAACTAGTGCAACTTGGTCAAACTGCAACATGACCATCAGCAGGTTTGAACCATCAACCTTCTGATTTGAAGTCCCTCACCATAGCCATTATACCACAGTTTGCTGTAATGACAGTGGTGGAATGAAATGCTTGGCTGTATGAGGTTGATGTATTATGTTTGGGATGAGGTTTTTGTTAAAAAACCCCTATGTGGGGGCCTCTTGTATAACTAACATAGTGATGTCATAGGGGATTCCCCTACCCTCCCATGTCCTAATTAACCAGTTTGAAGAAAATAGCAATGTACATTACACAATTATGACAAAACTATGGGCAAACATAGGTTTTAACATGGACAGGAGTTATAATGTCCATTGAATGTTGCCTATAATTACCAAAAGCCCTATGTACACATTGTCCTATGTGGTTGGTCATGTGACCTCCATTCATAAAGTCCTTTCCAAATAAGGGCATTGCCATATATGGTATACTGCAATACTGGGTGGGGTTTCACTTTTTTCAATAAAATGGTTGATTCCCATTTATTAAACATAGATATCAATCAAATGTGACAGCCAATTAGTTTTTATTAATTGTCTAAGATGTAAACTATTTTTTATTCCACAAAAAAGCATAGAGTTTAAGCATAAATCCAAAATCTATGTCTGTGCAAACTGCAGGGTACAGTTTTAGGTTCTTACCCTTTTAGTATTATAAGTAACTATGAGACAGGGGTAGCACCATCTAGAGAGTTCATGCCCATGAGTGAAACAATGTACGCGACAATCATCAACCCATCTGTAAATTCCCAATTTAACATACTACTTACCAATCGCGCATATATATAATAGAATCAATACGCGCGACAAGGTAAGTACGTGAGCCGCAGACTAGACCTATACATTTCTATATTTCATTGTGCACGTGTAGGCGACGTCGCGTCTATAAATTCCTGTTTCAATAATACTACTAGCATATCGCATGTATAAAACAAGCACACTACTAATGTATCGCGTATATAATAGAATCAAGACAGGTGATGTCACCTGAATAAGATGAATTTTGTAGGCGACAACGATAAATCCATCTAGAAATTCCCATTTCCTTATACTACTTGGGTTGTCGTCTATATATAATGAAATCATATCAAGCAATAAGTTTTCGCGTAAATAGTGGCATCTATTAAGGCGTCGTGCGTATAGGCAGCGCCAGGAAATCCAGGTCCTTTAACATTAAATGTTCTGTCTGTCAAACCTATCATCCTGTTATCCTTCAATTTTTTATATATATATTTTTTTTGATTTAACCACATTCATACATAATGATCTTCCATGTAGATAAGATGTAACATATAATATATCAATACAATTATCACAAATTTTAACTGACATATTCATAAATTGAGCAGGAAGGTTTCAGTTATGAAGACATGTTGTTGCCATGCCTTGATTACATGAGTTTATGCTATCTTTGCACTGCTTATGATACAGGGTCAATTCTGTCATCTAATAACATCTAGGTTGCATGAGTTTATGCTATCCCAACAGTATCTTATCTTCAACATAGACCTTACTTATAACAAATACATAACATATCATTGGTGTTTTCTTCTATAATATAGACAGGAAACATTGTTCCAGATAGTCTTATCAGTCATTTACAATGCTCTTATCCAGGCTTTCACTGCTATTTTAAATGTGTTCTTGTCATCAATATTCTTTATACTTTCTGGCAGATTTTGCCATAGCTCAGTCCCAGCATAACATGGACTTTTTGTATGTATATATATTTAGATTTGGCCTTGCTAGTGGAAACTTTAGATCATTACTTGATCGTGTTACCTGATAGCCTAATAATTTTGCTGCCCATATATAACTTAAACCAAACATATTATTAAGCAAATGGATTTTACGCAATATTAACGTAGGCCATTTACCTGACAAGTGATGAAAACATGGGAGGTTTCGCAGACACAGGAAGCAGCATCTTTAACCGTCTAATGGGTTATTCAGAAACCGACCACACGTCAAAATATGCTTGATCAGGGTTGTGTCTCGATGTGCAGCTCACGTGCTTTTACCTTAGGGTAATTTGATACCCTCTGATTGGACTGCCGCCTCTCGCCACTGAGTATGGTGTTACTCTGCAACGAGATCCTTCTCCACGCCGAAAAAAGAGTCTATGAAGACACACTCTGCTATGTAGGCATTTAACTCTATATCAGTACATATACCATAAGAAATTACTACGCCCTGCAACTGAAAAGTAGTCCGGTGGATTCGCTTGTGCAGACCGGGCCACTGAGACGGACCAAGATGCAGCTACAGTACAGAGATCGGTCTCGCAGAGAGGTGGTCAGAGTGGCAGAGTATAGGTAGGACGTGCCTGGGTCTTTCAAGCCCCATTAGACCTGGCCAATTTTTCACTGCAATCTTAAAATCGCAAGTATGAAAACCTATTAGTTTGACTAAATAACTAAATAACCATATACATCTATATCTCCTTCGTTAATCATAAACATTTTTTTCAGAAATGATAAATCTAGGTACTAAAATATTGAAATTGTATCTCAGATCGCAATGAAAAAGTGCCAAGGGGGAACGGGGCTTCATAAGCCAACCTGATCCCACCCCTTCAGACAAGGACATCCTGTCGACAGGCAAGGCCGGCCTGTCTGTTGACAGGCAAGAACCTTCAACTAAAAGCCAAGGGTGAGTGCCCCTGACAGGCCGCCTCGGCCAACACTCCAGGCCTCATTTCAGCCTTGGGGCAGATAGAAAAAACTGGGAATTAAGGTGTAAAACGTAACGGTATGACACTGATTTATCACCAAGTTTACAATTATAGTTAGATCAACCTCGCAAAGGGGCCAGAGACATGTTCAGTACAAGGGGCGGGCACGGGTGAAGTAGGCCTATAGGCCCGCCAAAACAGCTCATTTAGGCGAGCTAGGCCTAGTATGGCACTTCTACACTCTTCTCGGAATGTGGGTTCAAACGAAGAAAGAGTGTACATACTTGTGTGTTGAGGGGCGGGGGGGGGGGATAGTGCAGAGCACATGTTCTAAATAGACCAGTTTCAAGGCACACCTTCATCTCTCTGTAAAACTACAGAATGCAGCATGTCCTTGTCTTACATCTCAGACGACTCATATCACCTGCAGTGACTTATAAACGCAACATGATAGGCAATATATTTATTATATTTTCGAGACAAGGAAAATTCTTTGTTACTCATGTGTAAACTACTCCAAATTGTCAATTTCAAACAATAACATCAGTCCTGCGTGCAGAATGTCTGTTATATCCTGATATTGCGCTGTTATCACAGCTTAACGTTCTGGAGGGTATAATACCACCTTCAGTGAAGACTTCAAGAAGAGTTAACGTCTGAGTTGGCTCTGGGATTGAACCCAATCCGCCCCTAGGCAGGGCAGCAGTCAGCCATGACAGTGTGCCCACCCAGCCGTGTAATTAAACACCATATAGTTTTAACCGGTAATCAAATACCGCGGACATGGAACAGCCCCGCTGAAAAAACAAAATGGCCGCGCCCTGATTCGAGACACGTGATCAACGACATGTCTGTAGGCATGAGAAGTTACACAAAATTTGTTTGCCGGATCTTATTGGATTTGTGGTCTTTTTCTCCGGCGAGCGAAATCAGGACAATTGAGTGTCGCGAGTTAATGAAGCTGATGCAGAGGGGCTGGAGGATAATGGACACAACCTTGTCTGTCACATCGTTTTCTTCTATCTAAAGATAATTGCCTACTATAGGACGCTGGGGGAAATATTGGATTTCGAAAGGGACAAGAGTCTCTGCCAGAAGGGAGGGGGGTCAGGACCCCCTGGACCTCCCGCTCTTGATCCACCACTGAGTATCCCAGCTGGAAGTGTGATGTTATAAAAACGTAGCAGCAACGTTCTGAGTTGGTTCTTGTTATGTTCTTTTGATGACTCCCAATTATGTCACTGCGACCTACTGCTGTGACGTTGCACTGCAACATTATTATAATGTTCTGGTTGTGTTCTTCGACCTAAACAGAATGTTCTTATAACATTCTGTTTTGGTTTCGTCCTAACCTCACCAAAAAATAATGTTATGATAACGTTCTAATTTGGTGAGGTTCCAACCTCACCATCAATAATGTAATTGTTACCTGCCATTTTAATAAGTAATAAACTGACTAAAAAGGTGTGGTTGCATAACGTTTCTGTTACATCGCAAGCTGGCTGGGATGGCACACCAATGATTAATTTTTGGACGTTATGTTCTTACCAAATTGCGTCTAAAAAGGTAAATTTGGGCATACAAAAGAAATGTTCCGCCCTAGTGTTACACTCCCTAAACCAGCTCTGAGACAAGCTACTTTTTCTTGTTGAGGTTCTAATCTAAACTAAACTTGAACTCGAGAATGCTGTCTTTGCTCCTAAAAATAGATTCAGGAAAGATAGGTTTTCATGATGGTGGTAGGGGGAGAAAAAAGAACGTCTATAGATGTAATTTATGGCAGACTCCTTAATTAAGAGGATAAAGTCTTAACACTTCAGGAATCAGGAATTGCATGGAATTAAATATCTTCCAAACCATTACACTCTTGGCAAATCGAAAGAACTCTGAACAATATAATACAGACAGGATGGGGGTTACACTTCTATCATAGATTTTACTGGGAAATGGAATGAGGAATACCGTTACGATGTTAGGCTTCATATTTTTTTTTTTTATTGAACAAAGGCTTCACGTGATTACATGTTCTTCCAGCCATACACATTAAGTAAAGTTGATAGAAAAAGAAATATATACATAAGAAGGATTAAACAATGAAAAAGTAATCAATGTAATGAGATGGTATAAATAATGAAATTATATTAGGGATGATAGAATTATGTATAGAACATTGTTCTCTATAATCTGTCCAAAAACACATCCGGGTCGTCATTTGAGGAGACCATCAGCTGTAGCTACAGTAGTTATCTATATTGCCAACTTCGATTATATATGGTTGGAAAGATTTCATAACTGAGCACTGTATGCTTGGGGCTTCCCATTAAGTACGTTCACACATATATGCAAAAATCTCAGTCCCCCCTGCTGAAGTACGTATTGGATTTGTAGTAGAACATACACACATTTTCAAGACTTTTCAACCCCCTCCCATGTTGCATACGCACTGTTGGTAAGCTTGAACCCTATAAAACTGAAATTTTAAATAACATTGATTACTACTTTTGATTATCTAGTTATCGTTTCAACAACCATGCCTGTATAAACCATGACAATGATCTGTCATATGGTGCAATTGAATACAGTGGTTCCCGAATATTAGTATAAATGCAAACATCTTTACCAAACCATAAAAAGTATTTGCCTGCGATAGAATTGAAGACAACGTAACCCAAACATCCCTAAAAGCCCATTAAGTACGTACGCCCCAAAGGTGGTGTTGGGGGGGGGGGGTTCTTGGGAAAAAAATGAAACTTTGCGCACGTACTAAATGGAAGGCCCCCCCCAAAAAATTGTCAATTTCCCATATAAAGCAACGCTATGCCTATAGGCTTAGCTGAAGTCAGTCTACAGGGTTAGGTTGTGGTGAGTGAGAGGCAGTGCGACATGGAGGGTAGTTTCTGAAGTCACCTTCCAAGGTCATTGTACTTTAGATGTACTATTTATGCCTGAACCGATGTCTCTTCTTATATACTCCTGAGTATGTGCTGAGCGGACCCCTTACAGATCATAAGATAGTCGATTGTATTCAAATGGAAGACATAATTGTAAAATTCAGTCAGATTCTAAGTTTAATTTCATACCTTATGGGGAGACGTTTTTCGGGAAATCAAAATTGCAAACGGTTAAAATTCTATTCTGAACATGAATAGTTCACCTGAATATGATGTGCGCTAACGAAAACTACATGAGCTTTCCTCATGTCTAAGAACGAATTACAGCATCAAAGTAGTTTCTAGGAACACCTGTATGCCCGTGAGTCAAGGTAGGTGTTTGCGTCACCCAGGAACATGGCGGAAGAATTGTTAATACGACCTCCTCCGTTTGATATGGAGCAGTACACATTGTAAATAATGTTATGATTGGTGGAAAAGAAGCAGCCATAAGCCTGTACTAGTCGAAAGCAAAATGTACTATGTATGTATCATGTAGAATACTCCCCACTACAAACAATACATGAGAAGTTGTATTGTTATAGCCAACTCATATTGAATATAGCAAATACACCAATGCAATACATGACAATTCTTGCATCAATAAGCCGGGTTATTTGTTTGCCTAACCAAGGTAAAACCTGACTTTCCGTGACTAAATATAAATGAAATTTAGTCCGCAATCAATGGTGTTGCTCAGTGATGCCCGACTTAAGCTTCAATATTGCAATTTCAATTGTTTGGAAAATCGAGATAAATATTTAGATAACAGCTTTTGGAAAAGAATAGATTCCACTTGTTATAATTTTCGGCTATTAACAGCCCCCAAGGTATAGATGATGATTATTAGGTATAGAAGTTTCAAATAAACGGACATCTCCATTAGAGGTTTACACCTAATGTGATATTATTTCATTTTTAGAATATAACATAGGTGCTTTTCTCTTTTTGGATGGACTCAGTACAAAACATGGGTACGACAGTAGTCTGACGCCTACACCAAGTCAATGCCTGTGTGGGAGTGGGTGTGATAAGGGTATCCCCCCTTATAAAATGAAAATTAAAAGCATCAGATTTACACAGATCTTGCAATTTTAAGATTCCAAAATGTTCTCACTTTGCTCGGGGGTGGAGGGGCAATTGCCCCTTTTGCCCCCCTTGGATCTGCCACTGCCCCTTATATTTATATCTATTATTTTGGGACATGAACGATAACCATAGATGTACAGTACAGGACAGAACATGACCAAATAAGAAAACAGCGTGAACCGTACAACAGGTATCACCTCCACCATTATGGCAGCAGATTGTAAACCGGACCCACCGGTTCTAAAGTCGTCCTGCCAGCTCAGCACGCATCAAACGGCCAAAAACAGAGACTATCAACTCAGCAGTCAGCCCTGACACAATGTGGCCGAAATAAGACGGCTCCGACCAAAGGAGACCAAAGAGGAGAGAGTCAAAGAGGCGCCGACCGCACCACAACACGGGCCGAGTCTAGGAGGGGGGCGGGGAGGAGAGAGGGAGGTTTTTGTGGGGTGGGGGGTGGGGGGTGGGGAGGAGAACTAAAGGCAATATTCCACTAGCCGATTTTACTTCCGATTTTAAAAATCGCCAGTAAAAATATTGGCTAAGTACACACATGCTATATATCATTAGAAAGGATTTCGAATTCTCTTTCAAACGGTTTGTTACATGCATGGGTTTCTATACTATTTCTAATGAAATCTTAGAAATAACTAAATTTTCATCAGTTAAAATCGCCTAGTGGAATACAGGCTTAAGAAAAGAAAAAGAAAAAGAAACTAGTCTCAAAGAGCGCGAAAGGCGAGATGAGATCAAAGCACGGCGTGTCGGCGGGAGGTGTGGAGGAGGGGGGGGATGCACGTGTACCTAGAATGGTGGATTAGGTGGACTATTGTTGGTGGTTACTGCCCCGTGTAAAATTCTGCCACTGTAAAATTCACGGATCTCGAGGGTCCAGCTGAAATTTTAACATCAGGTCCCTTGGACCAAGAGCCATGGCTCAAGTCATTTTGATATTGGGAGTGGATCATGAGTAGCATGAACACCCACCCCTCTCTCTCTCTCTCTCTCTCTCCCGTTTTGATTATGACATTATATATTGGCAGTTATATATATATATATATATATATATATATATATATATATTATTCGGATTATTAATTTCTCTCTCTTTTTGTTGGAGGCGGGGGGCGGGGAAGGCCAGGGGCCCACATTTCTATTTTAGACAATTTTTTTTTTTTTTTGCAGCATCAAAATCGGCATGTAGAATACACTCTATAGAAGTATTCTCGAAGGTATTATAATATGTCTTCTCATTATGAACATGGGATTGTTTTCCCTTTTCTCAGATTGCGCCATAGATTTGGATGAAGATATTAATATCGGCTTAACAGTGATTGGGCTCGCTGTCAGGATGATTACAGGGGACATGGGAAAGGCTGGCTTTGGATCCAAAGATGGTGATCAGGACATTGACTGTTCTTTAATCCCGGAGCCGGAGTCTGTCTCTCGGGGTTTAACCTTTGTGTGTTGATCAGAGCCAAATACCTGGGGTGGCAGGGGGGCTTCTAATCTTATCGGGCCTCCCGCTCCATATGAGGACCCACCAGATACCAGATGGGAATCAGAATAAGCAATAGCTCAGATCCGTGGATGAATATGACACATCGCTTAGCAATGTTTTTTTATCTTCTTATACCCCTGTCAGACTTCTGCCAACAATGCACATCGAAGTGCTTCAAAGCCTGTTGGCTGATGATTGAAAGAAACTACTTTCCAGAATGTGCATCGGTCAAGCTACGAGTGCACAATATGAGGCTACAAATGCTGGTATATAAAACCTGTATTCCACATATATCCATTTTGCTGCCGAATTTAAAAATCGGCAGTTGAAATAAGGTTAAATATTGCTATATTATATATCAATAGAAATGTCTTACAATTCTCTTTTGAAAAGTATATAGGGTGTAATGTCCTAGTCATATTCTCAGAGAAAATCAAATTAATAAAACGTCGGCAGCATCAAAATCGGTATGTAGAATAGACTTAAGGCAGCAAGTATAATTGCTAATTCAGTTTGCTTAAATTCGCTTTGCACTGCTATGAAGTCTGAAAGGAGTATTCCTGCCCTAAACAGACTAGGCTCTAGGTGCACCTCAACGCAGCCATAATGCACATTATAGTACTAGTCTGTAGACGGTATTTTATGTGAAATGGGAATCATGATGTAATTCTTACCTCTGGGACATTTATCATATCAGTAGAACATGGAAAATCCAGCAGTATAAGAAATAAGACTATTGCGGATACAACACCTGCGCCTTATGATTTGTTTACGAAGGAGAAGTTCTTAGTTTAAAATATACATGCACAGTGCTCTTTAGTTGTATCCTTAGCAGTTTTTGTACCCAGGGGGGATTTTGGGAGTGTGCGGAATGGCAGGGACAGATATAGAGATTTAGGAGCAACCAAAACAGGAGGGATCAGGACACCCTGGACCCTCGACCACACGCATCCTCCCTTTGTCATTTACCTGCAGCCCCTTAGATTTACACAGAAACCCCTCAGACTTTCCAAGACAGTTTAAGAATTTTCCAGAAAATCCTCAGATTTAGGGGATGGGTACGGCCTTGTTTATGAGAACTAATTTTTCCTATCATGACCTAGCACATTTTTTTCATTTCAGTCAGCATATTATCCTTTAAAATCTTTATGACTTGCCGCTAAAAGATTGATGTTTAGAATGGACAATAACGCGCCTTCCACCCATTTAGGACATCCATGGAGAATAACTTAAACTGGATACATTGCTCAAATAGAATTTGGCAAGAACACCATCAAGACAGAATGGGCCATAAGTAGGATTTTATAGTTCAAATCGGGTTCGGTAAATACCCGATAAAAAGCTTCACAGATTTGACACATTGTCCTAAAGGGGCTGGGCGAAATACACCATAATTTACAGAACATCCCAAATTGTATAGAAAGTTCAAATAGGGTTAGACAAAATACAACACATAATAAATACAACTGTTGCACTACCTCTCACCTCCCACAACCCTCTCTCTCCGCGGTGACTTCAGAAACCCTCAAATCCTACTCAACTCCACCCCCCTTACCCACTCCACTTTTGTTTAGATCTACGTAAAATACAATTTATTGTGATAACAATCCTTCTATGAAAAATCAAAATGTAAAAATTTGTTTCTTTTTGGCTAATAAAGATAAGAGGATATAAAAATATATCAAAGGAGAATATCAGATCTTGCTTGAAAGGCACAAGTACCTTTAAACCCCCAGACATGAAGACTTATGAAGTGCCATGTCTGGCACTTGCACTGCCGGTATTGGATTCGTTTCAGTCTCTGTTTTATTTTATAAGCAGTAAAGCGGTCTGCTTCTGTGTACCACTTTCAGGCTGATTGCCATGTCTGCTTGTTCTTTGATGGTACATTTAGAACCTGGCCGTCAAAGACGAGAAAACCAAAACCCAACTGCTGGTTCAAGTGCGCAAAATCTAGATGGTCGTCTTCTATGGCACAGGTTCTGTGTCTGAGTGTCTATATTTGATAACTTTATCTCAACATTCTCTGGTTTCTGTTATTAATGATTGACTAGCCTGTCGGTGGTACCGGTTATAGAGGTCGAACTGTTGACAGGTAAAGTATACAAAAATCTCAGGAGCGAGCGGTATTCTGTATTCAGGGACCCTAAGTGCATTAGAACAAAATTGAAAATAAAGTTTATCACACCAAAACCGACTCCAGAAATGTGTGGACTATGTTTTATCAGAGGGTAGTATTTGCAATCAACATGTTTTGTCCGTTGATGGACTTCATCAGGATCGATAAGAATAAATAATTCAATATACTTTGAATTATATACATATGATATATATGTATAGATATATCATCTATTTCATATATTGTCATGTTATATCATACCTACCTGAAGTCATGAAAGCCATGCTCGTTTTAAGGGCTGGGGTCATTGTAGCTGTAAAAGTTCTTTTTGAGCGAACGACGGCTGAGAGGGGTTCAAGCAGGACTCAAACCTGACATCCTCATCTCAACTTAACCACACGGCCTAGATTGTTGTCAAATGCATTGTCAAATGACTCATTACAACAAACAGACTTTAAGGCCTCTCCCCTCACTTAATGTCTTTCCACTGTGACAACATGACACAGCCTTCACCTGAGAAATTATTATATAGGGTGATTGACTTCAAGTTTTAGTTTGTTCCCCATCTTCATCTGAGGTTAACCGTATATCTTTTAATGTTGTCAAATGTATTGTCAAAATGACACATTATAACAGAACCTCAAAGCGTCTCCCTTTAAGTTCCTCCCATAGGGAGAGCAGGAAATAGCCTGCATGCTGAGACATGTATTCAGTGATTCAACTCACATTACATTTTTATTGTGTCCGAATCTTCATTAATCTTTATCTTAACCATGTATATCCTTCAGTGTTGTCAAACTCGTTGTCAGATGACATAGTACAACACACAGACCATTACAGACTTTGCCTCAAGACTATCTCACAATCAGAGTGGGAATTTATAGCCTGCACTGCAGCAGACTGAGAAACCTGAAGAGGTAATTCCATACAAGTTTTAGTTTGTTCCCGTCACATCTCCAAACTGTTGTAATGCGATCTGAATTTGACATGATTAACCGCATCGCCTTCCAGTGTTATCAAATGAATTGTCAGGTGACACATGACAATAAGCCGATCTGCCTGTCCATTTAAGTTTCTCCAACTGTGAGGGCACAGAATAGCCTGAATGACGAGGAACCTATATCAGGCGATTCCATTCAAGTGTTAACGTTACCGTGTTCCCCTCCCATCACACACTGTCCTGATACAATCTGGATCCGGCATGATGAGCCTGATGAAGATGTGCCATGACAGAGTGAATCAGTCTGAGATGACCAACGGTGTCCGAATAACAACAAGAGGAGGAGCCGATAGACGGTCAGTCACAGACCCCAACACTTACCTCAGTGGTACCTCCAGGGCCCCAGCGTCCCTCCAGCGTCCCTCCAGCGTCCCTCCAGCGTCCCGCTACCCCAGGTGGTACCACTCCCCCCGCTCCGGGCTGGCCGCGTCCTCCAGTAGGGTATCCATGGGACCAGCTGGTCAGGTGGTAGTGGTAGTGGTAGTGGTGGTAGTAGGAGTGCCGCGTCTCCGCAGCGTCTCCTCCTCTCCATCCCTCAGCGTCCGTCCAGCGTCTGACTGGAGCAGTCAGCAGCGCCCCCACTAGTCCGTCTCCGACCTATCGGGTATGGCTACACCGTGTGTGTGGTGTCGGCGGAGGAGGACGGAACTACAGTCTATGAACAGCGTGCGAGGCCGAGGAGGGCGGGGTTCACATTTGATTTATTGGAAATGAAGCGCGAGTTGTTCGCTAATTTGTTGTTGTAAAGGATCGACTGTTCATTAATTAAGTACGCGTTTTGACATGAGTTCTATATCCCTTCCCGCCCTTTTTAGCATGAATTACGCATTACAAATGTACTTAAGCCCTGATCTCTAACCCCTTAGTGCGTATATAATTAATGAAAGGTCCAAAATAATCGCAATCATTATTGTCCTGTTTAAACTGTCTACCCTCGTTGTCCGGGTATGTTATTCCTATACCTGTTCTCCGAGGCTTTTCACTATGGTGAATGATTGAAACGTAAAATTAATACGCAATGTCATGTTCCTTTTGAGCAAACTGGCATGACTATAACTTTATCTAAATGATGTAAAGTACTACTCAAGTATTCCTTCTCCATAGCATGCTTACATGTTTCATTTACCGCATGCCTTTTTCTCGTAAGAAATAGATGAAAGACCGTTCATTCATCATGTTCAAATTTTTTCCTGCATTCTGGGCACCCTACACTACATCCCCTTGCCCTGATGTATACATTAGACTAGTACAAGGACGAACTTTCAAGCATACTTTCGAGAATTTCCTACCCCACCCCAACCCCCATAGTGCATACGTAATTACTGGATGGCCCCTATTCCGAGTGATTATTTATTAGAAACACGCCTTGCCCGCCCGTATTGAGTGGTACAGACCCCGTCCACCTCAGTTACCGCCCGTCATAGCGCCGCCCGCGACACCTGCCGGCAAACACCCTAATCAAATCACCTGACAGCGTCTCCACCAATCAGCACGCGCGTCTCATCGGTCAGCGGCGTCTCGGGTCGTGCGCGCGCAGCCCTCAGACAGCGCAACCCGGCAGTACCCCACTTGGGGTCCTGGGGGTGGAGTTCGGGGGGGGGGGGGGGGTGGTCAGAGCTTATAGCCTGTATTACACCGGGGAGACAAAAGACTGCCAAAGATCGGGATTCTTGATTGCCACACATCGCGATACAAGGAGCCCCATATTTGTAACTGTAGGAATACTCGTGATCTTTGGCTCCTGATTCTTAATTTAAGTGCAAATCACTAGGAATTGTTTTTATTTTTAAAACATTAGCTAGATGTTTGGCATTGGTTAAAAACAATCAGAAATTAGTGCCGATACTTTGGTCAAAATGAAAAACATCGCCTCGTTAGACACACTTCTTTTTGCACAGTGGAATACAGCCTTTCGGATGTGGGACGGGAGGAGGGTGATGTGGGGTGGGGGGGTATCTGTCATTTAAGCAGATTGATCAGTGATGATCATTTGCCGAGGGTCTCGGATATCAGCTCGCCGCAGCCCCCGGCTGTGTGGCTGAGACCAGAGGGTGGATCGACGGTCCTAGGGGAGTTGCAGGGTGTAAACAAACCATCTGTTACGGCTGCTGCTGCCTCTACAGGGTAGTACTGAGTATGGGGATATGTAGGTGCCTTAGAATGGGTGGAATCTGCAGGGAGCGTAATATTTTGTTGGGCGCTGCCACAAGCTGCCCCACTTTATACGCTGCATTGACTGCCATGTAGCCTATGCATACATGACAACATGATAGTATGTAGGATGTAAACAAATCGTACTTTACTACTGCTGTTTCTATAGGATAGACGTGTAGGTATACAGGAATGGGTGATACCTGGAAAACTCATTGAATGAACACTGCCACAAGCTACCTCACTTTATACTCTGAATTGACTGCCATGTAGCCTATGTATAGGTAACAACATGATAGTATGTAGGATGTAAACAAATCATGCTATTTTGCTACTGCTGCTCCTATAGGGCAGTGCAGGGAAAGGGAAGATGGGTATCCGGTATTGTTTGGCCACTGCCTCAACATGCTGAACTATACATATGCAACATTATCATGGCCTAGGATGGTATAGGTCCCAAACTAAGGGTTTGATGCCCCATGATAATATAAATATATGTGTACAATGATGCAAGAAGTATATGAAAATGGGGATTTGCTGCAAGTCAAATTATTTGAAAATTGTGTTTACCCAACCTCACTTGGTTCATCTTTTGATATTCATGATGCTAGGTAACTCTGGGAGTGAATATTGACTAAGAGGTTAGATTTGACTGAGAAAATAGCATAATACTGTTGCATACGCATCACGCTAGTACTATAGGGAAAGTGGAGTTTTCCCTAGAAACAAAGGCATGAGTTGATATGTGTTTTCCTGGGATTAGAAAGAGGTTATATTAAACAGATTACTTTAATACAATTTACCTTTTTCCCCCACAGGTTTTTAGGATTCTCAAGTTTCCTGCAACATTTCAGAGTAGAAAACACCAGTGTAAAACATAGTATGAGACACTGTTGCCTGGCAGGACCCCCAAAGAGGGAGAGGGGACAGAGGAGGGGTTGGTGTGGGTATAAGGGGTTCGAGGGGAGCTGTCATTTAAGCAGATTGAACAGCGATGATCATTTGGCAAGGGACTTGGGCATCAGCCTGGCAGGCCCCTGGCCATGTGGCTGAGACTAGAGGGTGGATCGAAGATGGTCCAAGGGGAGTGGCAGGGTGTAAACAAATCATGCGTTACTGCTGCTGGTGCTTCTTAAGGATAGATGTGCAGATTTGCAGGAGTGGGTAGTACTTCAGAAAATAATTGAATGCACACTGCTACAAGTTGCCCCACTGTATATGCTGAATTTGAATTAACTGCCATGGGGTGTAAATGCTGGTGCTGCTTCTAAATGGTAGCACTGTATATTGGGATATGTGTGTACCTTAGAATAGGTGGTATCTGCAGAGAGCATAATGTTTTGTTTGGGTGCTGACACTTGCTGCCCAACTTTATATGCTAAATTGACTGCCATGTAGCCTATATACACAAGACAACATGATAGTACATTGTATGTAGGATGTAAACAAATCATACTTTACTACTGCTGCTGCTCGTACAGGGCAGTGCAGGTGAAGGGGAGATGGGTATCTGGTAATGTGTGGTGTCTGTAAACTTGTTTGGGCACTCCTTCAACATGCTCCACTATACATATGTGACATTACCATACCCTGGGATGGTACAGGTTTGGAAATTAAAGTTTGATGCCTCATCATAATATTATATATGTGGTAACATAATCATATATCATGATGATGCAAGAAGTATATGAAAATGGGGATTTGCTGCTAGTCAAATGGTTTGAAAATAGTGTTTATCCAATCTCACTTGGTTGATCTTTTGACATGATGCTAGGTAATACTAGGAGTGAATATTGCCTAAGAATGCAAGATTGGTTAGATTTAATTGAGAAAATACATGTGTCCTAATACTGTTGCATACGCATCATGTTAGCAGTATATGGAAAGTGGAGTTTTCCCTAGAAACAAAGACATGAGTTGACACATGTTTTCCTGGGATTAGAAAGAGGTTGTATTCAAGAGATTACTTTAACACGATTCCTTGTTTTCCACAGTTTTTCATGATTCATGAGTTTCCTGCAACATTTCAGGGTATATAACACATTTTAGAAAATTAATTTCCCTTTGTGGTTTGTGCTGTTGCCTGGCAGGACACCACAGATCTAGAGGGAGAGGGAAGGAGGAGAGGGTTGGTGAGGGTATGAGGGGTTGGAGGGGAGCTGTCATTTAAGCAGATTGATCAGTGGTGATCATTTGCCGAGGGACTCAGGTACCAGCACAGCCGGCCCCTGGCCATGTGGCTGAGACCAGAGGCTGGATCGAAGACCACCCGAGGGGAGTGGCAGGGTGTAAACAAATCATACTTTACTACTGCTGCTGCTTCTAAAGGATAGATGTGTGGGTATACAGGAATGGGTGGTACCTGGGGAAAGCATCAATTACACACTGCCACAAGTTGCCCTACTATATATGCTGAATTTGAATTAACTGCCACGTGGTGTAAGCAAATCATATGTTTCTCCTGGGGCTGCTCCTTAAGGGAGGCACTGGGTATGTGGATATGTGGGTGCCTTAGAATGGGTGGTATCTACAGAAAGTATGATAATTATATTGTTTTGGTGCTGCCTCAACCTGTCCCACTTTATATGCTGCTTTGACTGCCATGTAGCGTATGTATGCTTGATATCATGATAGTATGTAGGTTGTAAACAAATCATACTTTACTGCTGCTGCTGCTTCTGTAGGGCAACGCCGGGAAAGGGGAGACATGGGTATCTAGTAATGTGTGGTATCTGTAAGGAACGTTGTTTTGATGTTGCCTCAACATGTTCCACTATACAAATGTTATGTTATCATATGCTAGGATGGTACAGGATTGGAAATATAGAGTTTGATGCCTTCGGTATACATGTATACAATAACATAATCATATATGATGATGCAACAAGTATATAAATATGGGGATTTGCTGATAGTCATATTATTTGAAAATAGTCTTTACCCAACCTCACTAATTGATCAATCTTTTGATATGCATGATGTCAGATGAGACAAAGGAGAAGGAGTGAATATTGCCTAAGAATGCAACATTTGTGATATTTACTTGAGAAAATACACATGGAGTAATACTTTTGCATACACATCACGTTAGTAGTATATGGAAAGTGGAGTTTTCCCTAGAAACAAAGACACGAGATGACACATGTTTTTTTGGGATTAAAATGAGGTGGTAGATTTGTTAACACGATTCCTTGTGCTTTTCAAAGGACTTTATGATACAGGGTATGATACTCCCATTAAAACCTGAGAGGGATGGTGACGGTATGAGGGGTTGGAGGCTAGCTGTCATTTAAGCAGATTGATCAGTGATGATCATTTGGCAAGGGAATGGGGTATCGGCCAGGCCAAGCCCCTGGCTGAGAGATATAGCTGTATAGAGGGCAGATGGATGGTCCGAGGGGAGTGGCGGGGTGTAAACAAATCATGGTTTACTGCTGCTGCTGCATGTGAAGGGTAGGTGTGTGGGTACACAGGAATGGGGAAAAGCCTTGAATGCACACTGCCACAAGCTGCCCCACTTTATACACTGAATTGCCTGCCATGTAGCCTATGTATATGTGACAATAGGATAGTGTATAGTGTGTAAACAAATCATGTTTTAATGCTGCTGCTTCTAAATGGCTGTATAAAGAATGTCTTGACAGGTATGGGTATAGACCTTGTGCAGACGTGGTCACATTACTAGATTTTGGTGATTCTCAATGCTACATGGCTTTTAGAATACCAGAAATCGATCAAATATAAATGATTAAAAGTGTCCATTATTATTCAGTGAGTTATTGTAAAGTGTTTTGTAAATCGATAAATCTTCAAAATCTTCTAGAATAGTAAAATTATTGCGATTCGAGACTGATCACCAATATGGCGGCCTGCTTATTTCGAGAGATATGATGTCATCTGCACAACGTCTTATAGAAATGTGTGATATCTGCACAGAACATTGATTGGGCCCTGGCATGCCCTACATTATACACTAAATTCTCCATCCCACAGGCCCCTGGTTTTCCCTATATCATGCAGCAGTTTGATATGGCCTAATTGTGACGACAGAACCACAGGAAAAATACTGAAAACTTAAAAATGGTTGCAAAGGGCCAAGGTGTGTGTGAAGGAGTCCCTCCAAATGTAGGAGGAGTAGAGGTCAGGCAGGACCATGCAATACGGGCTACAAGGGCCTCAATTCCATCAGCTGGAAAGACCGGAACTGCATTGCTTTTGACCGGAACTAGATAGTGAAGAAAGTATGTCTCGAATTTCGATCTATAGGCCCTAAGCCTTATATTTCCTGAATTCAATTAAGTAGCTTGTTTGGTGTCAGCGTTTTCTACCTTAAAACGTGAGAACATAAAAGGTTAAATACCCAACGCTGTGAAACCCGCCTAGTCGGTATAGGCCGACTGGTCGAGTAATGTAGATAGGCAGAGTTATTGGAATGGTCGGCCCGTAGGACAGATTGGTATTGGCTCCTGACAAGTGGGATGGAAACCACCAGAGGGTCGTACGCTTTACTGGTAATCGATAGTGGCAGTTTCTGAATTAATGGTAGTTTCACATAAGACATTTTTTGATTTGTATTTCAATGTCTATAAAAAGAAAAATACTTAGAATATAGTCTATCATAAAACGTTTTCCTTTGTGACTGTAGAGCTATACATGTATAGCTTGATATGTGTAACGTCACCACCAAATCATTGATTGTTAATCTCAACAATTGTGGGTGTGTAATTTACATGTCACAGCCCTGGATCTACTGTAACTATATTGTATTACGCTGTGGTAATAATACTCGTCCAGTGAAGCCCTTCTTCACCTGTGTTATCCATCAATCAGCTGTACCCCTCTGCCCTGTAATCACCACCGAGGCCGTAGTCCTCGTGATTAACGTCTTTCATCAGGGCGGGACGTACGGAGGCTGTTATTGCCCGGGCCTCACCCCCACCCAATCAAACTGACGGTGACGTCACTAACGCCTGATGGCGATTGATCACGTGACTGTCAATTATCTGATAAGGGGACCAGGTAAAGGTGAATCCAATCAGGTGTCTTCAATCTATCACGCTTATAGTCTATAGACGTTGTACACATGAAGTCACACCTCTTAAATTGTGATATCCACCATGTTGGTGATCAATTCAAATTCACAATTATTCACAATTCTAAAAGATCTATGATGAAGATTATTGTCTATTTCATCAACAGGAAAGTCAACACATTGTAATTAATCATCATTTTCTATAAATTGTGTATATATTTGATATCCATGTGGGTGTGGTGACCACGTGCTGATCACCGAAATCTGGTCGCGTGACCCTGTCTGCACAAGGTCTATTGGCCAAAGCCCATTTTGCGGCTTAACCTTTACCTAACTCAAGTTATTCACTTAAAAGATAAGTTGAAAAAGTTAATTTGTATTCTTCAACTTTTTCTTAAAACGTAAATAACGTGAGTTGCCTAAAGTTTTCTGACTGACTCCTTGCAGATTCGAAATCAGGAGATTCAGAAGATATAGAATCAATGAAAAGTCATTGTATGGACACCGAGTCAAGGTATACCCCTCTAGCCATAGACATTAACATAGAACTCCTAAAACAAGCCATACACGTTGGCAAGAAGTTGAATTTCCATTGCTAATTAAGGATGAGATGATCACTTTACATATAATTTTGATGCAGATGTTATCTCAAGAATATAGAAATAACATCCGACCTCCCACCATACTTCCTGGTCAGGTATATGTATTGTAGAACTACAGCGGAGATACACGCAGGACTTGTAGCAAGTTATTTTAACCAAGTGTACCTTGTATCTAAGGTATTCAAATCTGTTTCAAACATAGGCACAATCCGCTTGCCCTCTTATCAATATAAAATGTATCATAATTTGAAACTGCCAAGTTTCTACTGCCTATGCGTGCAGAAAGGAAGAAAGGTCCCCTTTCTCCCAATAACACTATAACTTTAAGAAGTCTGTGCCTTGTCATTTCCTCCCCCAATGACATTGGTCTAAAAGTCTCTGACATTTCAGAGTGCGCGCTCCCACTATCCCACTGTCCAACTGAAAACTACCCAGGGGTGTCCTGGCTAGTGTCCAGTCGGGGAAAACAGGAGAGTCGATATCGGGTGGAGCTAATGTGAAGTTATCTGTGCCCCATTCTTACGTTTCCATCCCCCCATAGAGGCCAACGACTAGGCCAATGTGTACCTCACAAAATGTAATTTTGATGCATCACAAATCAGTATGCAGTATTTAGAAGTGTATGTTTCATCTTAATCGACTATTATTTTCTTGTAGAATTTGCCAATTTATGGAGCAATTCAGGTTAGCCTGATTGTGAGTCGGCTGGCCATATTTAAGCCAAGTTGGCTGACGCCAGTTGGTTTGAAAATATCAGGATTTAAAACGTTATACATAGTCAGCAGACTCTCAAACGTTGAGGAATACTTATACAAACTTGGCTGACAGATCACTGCTAACTCCTTGAGCCAGCCAATAAAAATAGTCAGAATCAGTGATTTTTGCCGTCAGCTGAGTGATCAATGCTAAACATGGCTGATTCTTACAAGAGAACTGGTTGATTGTTACGCTTACATTTTATTTCACCCCCGATACAAAGTCGCCTATCTTTTAACATGCACGGACACCTGCGAGCCGGCCCGGGCAATACAGGGTCTGTATCGCCCTGGCGTGACGTCACGCCCGGGCGATCCAGGTTGCTGCAAAGCATTCTCCCTGAGGCCCCCCTTACAGCGCGCGGCCCTGGCGTGAGCGGGGACAGAATGGTCAAGCTGCTTACTCCCAGGTCCGCGCTCCCAGCTACATGCATTCTCCCTGAGGCCCGCCTGCAGCGAGCGCACCAGCCAGGAGCCGTGACAGAGTGGTCCCACTGCAGCAGACGACAATTGGCTTCACAGGTCAGCGCAGGGCCTGTAAAATGCCGGTTAAACTGCACAATTAGTGCACACTAATGCACAAGGAGGTGAAATAAATACGATACTGACCTTGGTCGGGGTCCCACATGCGGCCACTCGCCGGGCCACACCCCTCGCCGCAATACAGGGCGTGGGACCCCGCCCCGGTCAGTATCTACTTAGTATCTAGATCTAACATGTGCAAAGCTACCTAGTGGGTATGAGGCTTTAGGGGCGTGGTTTATGTTAGGTCGAAGTGGGAAGATGACCCAGTACAGGGAAGGAGTAGGGTGACAGAAACGAATGGATGAAACAACTAGATGAGACAAAAACACTCTAATGGTCTGGGACCAGTTTTAAATCATCCTCAATCATAACTCCTGTTTGAGCGCTGACACTTTCTTTTTTTTTTTTTTTTTTTTTTTTTTTTTTTTATTCAGAGCCACATCTTACAAAGTAAGGTTTTCATGTAGATGATAAAAGTGAAATTGTAGGAAGAAATACACATAATTAATTACATAATCTGTAATACAAAGGTGATTGAGTAGCCTTACAGACAATCAAATTATTATAACCACGGCACTCTATCAATCTCTGGGTTACATAATGTATTAGAATTAATTTTCAACAGATATATAATCAACTAATACAATTGTGAATCAACTGATGAGTACAGCAAAAAGCTTCGCATGTACTTTTCTACATATTCTCATATAACCATTTTCGTACCAATTTCTTAAAGACAATTTTACTTTCTGCATGCTGTATATGTACGGGTAGGTGGTTCCATAGGTCATTTCCTCGATACCAAGGACTGTGACAGACCTTTGAAAGTCTTGTGAATGAATATTTAAATTTTACTTTATTTTTACTTCTCAATTCTATTTTCGGACGCTGGTTTTCTATATAACAGTCTTGCAAACTATATAAGTACATGATAGTCAATAGATGTTCAGAGCGTCTAGTTTTCAAATTCATCAAATCATATTCTAATTGTAAGTCAAAAATAGATTTTCGACATTCTGGTCTTACTTCAGACTCTATTATTCTAAGACCTCTATTTTGTAATCGATCTAGTTTGCTTATTTTCTTCTGAGACCCAGACTCTATTACAAAATCAACATACTCAAAGTGAGGTCTTATCATTGTTCTATATATATCCCTCGCACATTTAGAGCTGATGAATCTCCGCATTATCTTCAATACATACAACTTATAACTGACTTTCTTGAATATGGAATCAATATAGAAATCACAATTCAATTTTTCTTGAATTATATATCCTAAATAATTATATGATTCCACTCTACCGACCATATTCAAACCTATATAAATATCCGACAAAGTATCACAATATGCATTTTGTCTCGATACAATCATATATTTGGTTTTTGAGTAATTGATGCTCATTTTATTAATAGAACACCATCTTATTATGCAATCCATCGCAAGTTGTGATGATTGAATAACATCATTTTTACAAATACTAGTCGTTACCAGAAGAGTGTCATCTGCATACATAAAAGCGTCCGATCCAATCTCAATATTATAGAACAAGTCATTCACATATAATATAAAAATCAAAGGGCCTAAAATTGATCCCTGCGGTATTCCATATTTCAGTTTAGTATTTTTTGAAGTGTATTTTCCTATTTTAGTATATTGCATTCGCGAATTTAAATATGATTGCATAAATTTGAAAGATGTATGGTCAAAACCGTATAATTGCAATTTATTTAAAAGTATCTCGTGGTCTATTGTATCGAACGCTTTTTGATAATCTATAAATATGCAGCTTGTATATTTGTTTGTGTTCCATGCAGAATAAAGATTTTTTAATACATCAAAAATTGCAATACTAGTACTCTTTCCCTTTCGAAAACCATATTGTCGATCATGTAGTAAATGATTTTCTTCCATATAACTATAAATTCTAGAATGCACACATCGCTCTAATAATTTTCCTGGTAAAACAATCTGAGTGATTGGTCGCCAGTTTTTTGCATTTAACCTATCTCCTTCCTTTGGAATAGGCTTGATTTGACCTATACCCCATGCTGTTGGGAAACACCAGTGTTTATACAAATATTAAATATATATAATAATTCCATACTGAGTACCTGTATAGCATCTTTAAATACTCTAGAACTTATATTATCTATCCCTGAACTTTTATGAATATCTATGGATGATATGATTTTATTGAGTTCAGACAGTTCAATTGGAGCAAATTTGAAAATTGTGTCAATCGATGGGAAACTCATCTTATCCCATCTACTATTAAATTTCTCAGCTAGAATATAACCAGCATTCGTATAATAATCATTCATATATTCTGTCATTTCACTACCTCTTAGGATCTGACCAGTATCATCTCTAATTTCTATTAGATCCTCTTTTTTACTATTTTTCCCTAAACCTGTAATGTCCCTAATAGATCGCCAAAATTTCTTTGGGTTCGATTCATTTTCTTCTATTTGATTTCTAATAAAAGTTTCTTTGGCCTTTCTCATAACATTGTGGACCCTTTTCTTTTCAATTTTAAAATTATCATAATCTTCTTTAAGCTTGCTTCTTATAGCAATCCTATGTAGTCTATATTTTTCTTGGAGCATCTCCAATATCTCACGAGTAATCCATATATCGTTATTGGTAGCAACACGAATATTTTTTTCGGGACAATGAATGTCAGCCACTTCTACCATGATATGATGCATCTTTTCCCAGAGACTATTCACATTGGTTTCTTTCCAAAAATCTTTCCAATCTGGATGATTTTTTAAGTCTTCTTGGAAACTTTCTTTCTCATAATATTTAAAAGATTGACATCTAACTGAGGTTTTAGTTCCAATATTTTTATATTATTCTAACTTTATAATGATAACCAGTGCATGTGTAGTCTTTAGATTTTAATGTAGCAGACATACATGGACATACTCAGGCACAGACCGACAGAAATAAAGGCACTGACATACACAGGCACAGGCACAAACACACAGAGGGATGTGGACAGACCAAAACCCACACGGATAACACAGACAGACACACACGGATAACACAGACAGACAGACACACACAGATAGACACAGACAGACGCAGACACAATGAGGCAAAGACTCACATACAAAGACATAGACCCACAGGCACAGACTTATGTAGACACTCGCACTAAAATTACCAGGGACAGGCACATCAATAATGTTGTAGTTCTACAGTAACTGATTATACCACAGGAATGCTTGAAGGCACTGCGATATAATGCGGCGGTATAAACAAATGCCATGGGTGTGTGAATTGAAGGGGAGAGTACGAAATACACCAACGTTAATGGTAATTCCCAGCTGATATGCCTCAGGGCATGTCTGGGAGTTGCATATGTAAAATATCAGTGTTGTAAAAGAATAAAGCCATGGCACATGGGCTACTGAATTGGTTACAGCTTGTTTTTATCTAACAGAAAGTAAGACAACGGAAAGTGTGGGTTTAGTTTAATTCAATGGAGGCCAAAAGCAATACAAGGTCAACAGTTTGCAAATTCTTTTGAAATACACACTATGGCCATAACTTAGGTCTTTAGTAAAATAGGAAACTTCATGAAATACATTCCAACTTGTCCCTGTTCAATTTTGATGACCCTCTGAAATAGGTTTGTTTACTAACATTGCTGTCTAACAGCAGAAATGTCATGAGTTTTCTAAATTTCAGGTGATGCTAAGTTACTTTTCATGGTTCATACTTTACCAATAACTAAAGTTAGACTCACAAAATCTATTTTTTGTAGTTATAATTATGTGTTTTCAAAATGTTGTCAAATTTGAACCGAACACTTGTATTTGGATCCCTAAGTTAATATACATTGAAATGCCAATACATAAAACATAAACATATAATAAAAGATATAGTGATAAACATACACAGGAAAAGGTTGATTTACTGAGAATTGATCAATGTTGTTCAATGAGAGAATTTAAAAAGACTGTTGTTCCATAATAGTCAATGGTGAAGACAGAAGCCAGCTGGTGATATGTGGCTAGTGGTCTGCTACAGTCTGTTATCTGATTGTTGAATGGTCAGTGGATAATTATGTTTTCATTGTGCCCACTGCCGTGTACCGTAATAATACATGATCAGATTATGAATTTACAATTATTCGCCCATATTTCGGTGGAGCCACTCCAAATAAGAACGTGAACCAGCTCTATGGAATGTGGTTATTGACGAAGTTTATGCTCTTTATTTCTTTACCTGCTGTTCGGCTAATTGGTCTAGAACCTCCGTGTTTTCTGTCCATTAGTCTGATTAAATATGAGTCTTGTGATGGCTAACGATGATTGACACGTCATACTTCGCCGTATTGTGTCTGTGTACAGCAGAAAAAGACATGAAAATCTCATCATTGACAAAATGAACCCCCAAGCTATGCACTGGTAAAAAGACTCATGATATGATGAGGCTTGAAGGGAGAGTAGAGTCATTACCTGTATTGACGTTATTTGGGGCTTTTTTTTTTTTAGCAAAAGTTAGCTATATCGATTATAAACCATTTTAGCACGAGTGTCACAGTTGGCTAGAATATTCATTGGCTTAAAATTAGGCCTCAAGCAAAAGGGCTTTCCATTAAAAATGTCAGACCCCCAGCCCCTTTGAGCTTTACTACTGTGATGAATTGAGCCTATTTCATCAGTTAGGCACGAAAATGTAATGCTATAAATCGGTCATAATTCTCGTACAAAGGTGTAGAATCAACTTATATTGTGGAATGATTGAAGACTGTAACAATTTACCGACTAAGAATCAAATAATGTATCGGAACAAAACTGAGAACAAAGGTACGAAATTACGAATAAGTATACTTACGGAAGTGACATCATGAAATAAACAGTCCCTTTATGGTACTCGCTGTGTTCACACCTCTTCTTCCTGGAATGGACAGCCTCTCACCTTAGCCAGAATATAGGACCTTGGTAAATAGGAGTCCTCCGATGAGTTAAAGCCCAAGTTAGAGTTCCAGACTTAGTCAAAAAATAGGCAGCACAGCACAAAAATGGCAGCATGAAAGCCTGAAAATGTAGGCAATAGGCACTAGCCAGGGGAATGAAAGCACAGACAGTTCAGCGATGCGCTACCACCCTTTATTTGCAAGTTCCCTGGCCGTGAGACTAGAGCAACAGGAACCAAGAATAGCCTGAAGAGTAACAGCTACCTCCTACCCCTTTTTGTCCTTCATCCCCCTCTCCCGGAACGCACACCTGACACAACACCCCCCAGGCTAACCCTGAATCCGTTCACCCTCGTGCACGAGGCACATAATATTGTGCAATCGCATATCAAATCTTCACTCCATTACAATGCACTGTCCGTTCATGGCATTGGTGTTTGAAGTCTTCAAAAGAACCTCTCTTCATGTTCAAAATGAAATCTTCAAGAATGCATACATAAAGTTATCATGATATCATTATCACTTGACATTATTGCTTTGGTTGGTACTAGTACTTGAAGTAGAAACAGTAGTGATGTAATGAGGACATTCACAGAAGAGGTAGTGGTGGTAGCATTAGTGGTCGGTACATTCCCGTTCCCCATTTTCTCCTTATCCCCGACCATGCATATTGAGTGGTGACTGAGTACTGGTACTAGGTGGGGGGAGAGGGGCTCAGGACAATCTGACTGAGCCGTCATTCATAGGGGATTGGGGCTGTATTATCTATGGCTCGTTCATGGTGTTCTAGGGTGCAATGCTGTAGAGAAACAAGCACTGAATGTAGCCTTCATTCATAGGGGATTCCATGTCCAAAATCAACCTGCGGCCTGCAACCGGCACACACATTTTCTGCTGATGGGCGCGCATTCTTTTGTCCACCCTGAATGAGCACATATTTTCTTTTATTTTGCCTCCACATCATTACCGTGCAAAGTCAAGGCCCAGGTGCAGAATTCTCCACAAAATAGTCTGATTTTGGGATCATGTTGGGGTCATCTATGACTTGTTCATGCTGATCTGACAAACACTGTTGGAGAGGAACAAGCGCTGAATCTAAAGGCCATATTCCACTATACAGTATTTGCTTGCGTCACCATGAAAAGCCACAAGCAAACGGCCGCTAGTACGTTTGCGGCGGCCGCTAAACCTGCCATAAAGGCTATATTCCACTTGTTTGCGGCCACTAGACGCAAGCAAACGGCCGCAAACTCGTTTACAGCAGGGTACCGCAAGGTGGAATATAGGTGTTTTCGCTAGGTGCTTGCGGTAGGTGCTTGCGTTGGGTGCTTTTTTATAAAGGTTTGGTTGCGGCCAGGGATACCAACATGTTGGTATCTGAACCGCAAATTGCTTGCATCAGCTAAAAGTAGCGGCCGCAAATGGGCCCTGCCGCAAAGTGGAATATGGCCTTTACCCTTGTCCTAAGGGGATCAGAATTGTAGTATCAGTGCTCTTGATATAGGTTAGATCCCACTGGAATTGGTCTAAGTATACCTAGCCAAACATGTGACATTATTATAACATTGCAGCAACGTTCGGTATTTTGTTCTTGTTACATGATTTTTTTTTTTTTTTTTTTTTTTTTTATTATGACAACTTCACGTACATTTGTACATGTTCTTCCAGTCGAAAAGAAGAGGGGAGATGAGATGATTGACATAGAGATGAACAACATGAATTTGAGTCATACAATATAATTTAGATCTTATAACATATATTACAATATATGGCAAATCGATAATAACATTAATAACTAGTTTTTTTTATATAAATAAATCAGCAGATAACAGCATTCATGGACATGCAGATGGTTCTCGGCATCTAGTCATACTATTTTGTTGATAGCATCTTTTTGAACTTTACTTTAGTCGTTGCACGCTGCACATCTGCTGATAACATTTCCCAGAGTCTGACCCCACGATAGTATGGGCTGTTCAGCACTTTGGTTAGTCTTGTAGTTGAAAGAGAAAATTTTACTTTATTGTTACTTCGCAAATATATCTTAGGCCTATTTTTTTCTACAGATTCTCCTAATGAAAACTGTCTGTACATTACTGCCAATAAATGTTCTTTCCGTCGTTGCACCAGATTTTTGCACCCATAGATCTGCATTAATCTGGGGTACGAAGATCCAGCATTCCTTCCCCGATCAATTGTGAACATTGCTCGTTTTTGAATCGATTCAATTTTTTCAATTTTTTCAGCAGTACATGAGTCAATAAGA
This sequence comes from Lepidonotus clava, assembly GCA_936440205.1. Classification (NCBI taxonomy): domain Eukaryota; kingdom Metazoa; phylum Annelida; class Polychaeta; order Phyllodocida; family Polynoidae; genus Lepidonotus; species Lepidonotus clava. The sequence continues at coordinate 32,631,704 of OW387144.1, read as the reverse complement.
AAATCTGCATAGTCAAGAAGTGTCAATATGCACGTTTTATAGATTAAGCATGCCACAGTCTGAGAAATATAAGGTCTTAGTTTCTTCAGCACATACAACTTGCGATTGGCCTTATTGTATGTGTTTTCAACCATTTTTTCCATACTAAGGCAATTGTCAATATCTACACCTAAATATTTATATGAAGTTACATTACTCAATATATTCTTGCCTACCTTCACTGAAATACCTTTTGATACCTTTTCCATGTCAAGTGTTCTAGCCACTAGCATGTGCTTTGTTTTACTAAAATTTTGATGGCTCCCAATAACATTGCTGCAATGTACTGATGTGCCGCTGCACTGTGACGTTATCATAACATTTTGGTTATGTTCTTCAACCTAAACAGAATTTTCTTTAAACATTCTGTTTTAGTTTCGTCCTAGCCTCACCAAGAAACAATGTTATAACAATGTACTTATTTCGGTATGCTGTATTGAAACAATATGTTTGATTAAATCGCTAGCGAATGTGGCTGTACTTGAGATCAAACATCTTTATTTCTATACAGCATACCAACCGATGATCAGAGGAATACGCAATAGTCCTATGCGCCATAGTGGGTATGGTGCTTTAGGTCCAGGGAAAAATATCATTCTATCCTGCACAAGACTGGAGAAAGAAAAGCGCTCAGTCTGGTGAACTAAAAGTATTCACATGCAGGCAAAGAGCAATATCGATATGGAATGCCTACAACCCCCCAACACACACGCGCCAGTTATTTTGCCTTTGATATCTGAAGGAACTAGCAATTGGTATTTCTTTCAATATTGCTAATGGAAGTATTGCGCTTTGGAGTTTGCAATATTACGGACAGAAATTGCAGATATCTATATAATTCCTTTCGTATTAAAGTAAGCTTACGTATTTGAATTAAATACCAATTATGTACTTTATGACATCTACATTAATTTTTTTTGTTCCTGAATGATAAGGTTAAGTATGAATGTCCAGAACATTAAAAGAAAAATTGAAAATCTAGATCAAAATCAGCCTAGTATCGAAATGGGATCTGCATGCTCTATACATTTATAATGAAGTACAACTATATATATTTCCTTGTCACTCTTTGCACTCCTTGTTAGTTATTGCTGTTGCTGAAACCTGTGTAAACTGACATAAGCTATTTAGAACCTTATAATAATTTAAATATATTACAATAACGTCACAGTGCAACTTCACAATGTTAGGTTCTAGAGATGTTATTGAGTTCTACCAAAATAACGTAACAAAACAAAAACAGAACTAGACAGAACATTACTGCAGTGATGTCATATTCTTGTCTGGGTATCCAGCCAATACATCTGTGAATCAAGATGGCATCGACGCCTCACATTACATCTTCTATATGCTATTGTAGTAAGGAACAAAATATTTCTCCCCATACACAAAATTCCTCTTTTCTTATCGAGCTGTTGGTGCGCCTCACAAAGCTTTCCGTGCCCTTTAAAGAAATTTCCTCATTCATTTTATTTAAAACTTTATTCAAACATTTGTGAAGTTCCATGTGGCAGTGAAGAAGATTTGTCAAATGAGAAAAAAACATAACATGTGACAAAGTAGGATTGAGTGCCATTGATTATTCTATAAAGAAATCTACCCTCTCCTCCTCCCGTTGTATCCTCACCCTTAAGGCCAGCATCATTCAAACGTTCTCTACTTACAAAATCCCCGGCTTAAGTCGCCCCGCCTCTCCCCTGCCCCGGGCTACAGGGCCGGCGTAGATGGGGCGATTTATATTGATATCAGTCTCAGTGGGGTACCCCAGGGCTTCTATGTCACTTACTGGGGTCTATCTATTAGCCCATGAGTGAGCCAGAATAAAGACAAACTGTTTCACAGCAGGCTTTGACAACGCATTTACCACAAATGGACCTAAAGGGTAAAGGAGGGAAAACAGCACACTATTTTCACTTACTTGGGTGCATTTATTCGCCCCTAAAACAAATTTGTTCATAACAAATGTAAACACAATGAGTTAACCAGGCCCGTAGCCAGGGGGGGGGGGGGGGTCAGGGGATTCGTACAGACACACCCCCTTGGACAAATCCACCATTGAAATATGACTTATATCGTCCCTAAAGATAAAGAAAATTTATACATATATTTTAGCCCAAAATTCGAAAAACGAACTCCCCCGGAAAAAAATCTATTAGTCAGAAAACAAACCCCCTTCTTAAAAAAGCTGGCTATTGGCCTGTTGACAGGGCAAGGTATTAAAGTGTATATTTATCTTCTTAAACTGGGGATTTCTTAAGTAGAGAACATTTGAAAGATGCTGGTCTTAGGGCTTGGATGCCGATGGAGGGGGAGATTCATTCATAGAATAATGAATGCCACTCAATCTAACCCTTTGTTGTTTTATGCCTTTTCTCATTTGACATAAACTGGGAACTCTTTTCAATGTGGATTGTTGCTGATTGTAAACAACGAAAAGTTGGTAAACTGGTGCATGTGTGCTTCTGTAAATATACATATTGTGTGTTTTCGTGTGTGTGTGTGTGTGTGTGTGTGTGTGTGTGTGTGTGTATGTGTGTGTGTTTATTTCATGACAATTTTACCATGGTAACAATATATCGTCGTAAAAATAAATCATTGAGATGTCAAAAAGAGTGCTTTATTAAATGCGACTGGAAAATGGCAAGTGTAATTCTATCAGCATAACCTACATATTATTGTCCCATGGAAAAACTGCTGATTGCCAGTTTGTGAGAAGCTGATGTTTTTGGACGGAGGGAGACCCTATTGTGTTACCTGGAATTAATCTATGAAATTCGGACCCAGCCTATGCATCCAGCATATTTTTTTCTTGTTGTGCGTTTGTATTGTAAAGTATCCAAATTAACAGCGTTATATAGTAAGTTAACATCTTCTCAGTCAACAGTCATCCCTGGGAAGCACAGTCTATGGCTGGTTTGAGGGCGAACAGGATCATTATTTTTAGATATTTGGAACACAAATCAAATCACCGATGGGTTCTGACAAAGTAGGCGTTGTCCAGGTCCCCACTACCCTGGGCCCCATCCACAGGGGGCCATGAGGCTCCCGTCAGGGGTTCGCAATTAACCCGTTTAATTCAATAAAAAGTACTAAAAAGGTCCCTTTGACAATAAATCTTTGTCAATGTGACACGGATGATTGGTGGGTAATGTAACTCAATTACAACTCCGGAAAAAATGTGAAATGAAGAAAGACTTCATTTTTCCCTCTTTCTTTTTTTGATAAAGGTTGTTAAGTTACCATATATGCCTTCTATGTGAATGTGTAATATAAAGTTAAATACCCCTCACAACCCTCATTGGCCTAATGACGCATAAAGCCCCGTCCCCACGGGGGAAAAGAGTCCACGATAAACTATGAATGACAAAGGTGACTTCATCGTCGACGATGAAGGAATGAAGCCAGCGTCCAGTAGACAGGGTGGTACCAAGTAATTAAGGAAGCCACATGCTTTCCAACCACGAAAACGGCCGACAAAGATAGTCCCTTCATCGTCGACGATAAAGATATTAAACAGGCCTAATTTTACGTTGAAAAACACCAACGATAAACGGGTTTATCGTCGGTCATTCTGGCGCCTTTTTCTGGACGATAAAGACCTGTTCGTCGTGCAAAATTCATCATCCGTAGTGTCCCAACGATAAAAAATTATCCCAACGATAAAAATTTTCGTCATACTTTTGAAAAATCGGCCGATAAACATTTTCCGATGACAAACATTTTCCGACGATAAACATTTTCCAACAATGACGCGTTTGTCGTTGACGATAGACTCCCCGTGGGGATGGGGCTTATAGGGGTCTCCCTGTTGAGAACGATGGTTTTATCAAATCACGCACTTCTCGGTCTCTGAAAACTGGCTATAATACATTTTACTAGATTATAATAGTTACCATAACAACAACGATTACAATAATATCATGTAAGAGTTGGCACAGGAATTCAGATAAAATATAGTGTAATACATTAAGAAAGACATATAGCATTAGGAATTTCATTGGGGGAGTCAAAAGGCTATTGGTAACATTATAGAAATGATTTTAACGTGTGCGTTAACCCCACCTTATCTGATGGCGGGCGCGGGGCTTCATCCCACAGCTGGTCCCCACAGATTTATGGGTTTATTTACATATATTGCTCCAAGGGTCACACAAGACACTCTGCAACACAGCCCCTTCAAATGGAGAATAGTCTCTGCGCTGAAGCTGCCACCTGCATGGCCAGGCTACAGTGAGCGAAATCCCTGCAATACTTTCGAGCCGCAAGGTGTAATAATCTTATAATTTGTGTCCCTTCAAAGGGAGTCCTTTCTCTCTAACTTATCTTTATGGATAGAGATGTTGTTTAAAGAGGTCTCGATGCAGAGTGACACACAGGACTCAGCTTTCATGTATACTATAAACCCCCACAGGGAGTGGGGTCAAGGCTAAGCCTGTACGGTGTGGGAGATTTACGAGGGGGCGGTCACAGCTCTGAAACCGAGGCAGAGCAGATTTTGTTTACTGTAACAGGATCTGATTTACTACTGACAAGGTCAAGCTGTTTGAATTTATCATTCTAGTCAAAGTTTTTGATAAACTTTAGATTTTATGAATAAGGCATTACGTTTGGTAAACTTCAGGATGCGAGAAAGACATTATAATGTGGTTGATAAACTCAAGGCTATCAATAAGGTATTATTTATGCTTAACATACTTGAGGATAATTATGAATTAGGCATCAGGTGTGTTTTATAGATGTACTTGAAAAATGCTACATCCAGGCTAGTGGGATTAGGTGTGAGAATTTGCATATAGACTGATAAAGGTTTTGGCTTCAGCTAAGGCCGTGCAGTGCCACCTCAAATCCCTCTTCCCTCTCTTATCAGTAAATATTGTGTTGTACATAATATTTGTGTAAGTCTTAATGTTAGTTTCACTTGTTAATTTAATTTCTATCTCTATAAATATTTGCCATTTCATGGTTTTCTTTGGTGTAGACAGAAGGAGGTCAGTTACTCAATTTATTTTATTAATGATATTAAAGATTGTAGCACTAACTATATCACCAAAATGGTGATATAGTTAGTGGTACTTTCTCTTGCCTACAATATCATATCAAACATATTTCTCCCCTTACCAGTGGCCCGTTGCACAATGGATTATTGCTGTTACGATCACTTTAAGATAACCTTAAGATCGTTTTCATAACAGCAATAGGTTTCGTAACATCAACACCTTAATATCTCCTATTCTACTGGATGAAATTGAATCCTGTTAATTGATATATGAAGGGAAAAAATAACCAAAAGATAAGTAAAAAGTACAGCACATTGAGGGCATTCTAATGTTTTTTTTTCAAGTGTCAAAACAATCGTTGTTATGAAAAAAGTAACAACGAAATGTTTTGTTGTTTAATTGATTTTTGTTGTTACAATCGGTATTGTCCAATGGGCCATAGGCCCGCACTGGTTGCCCTCAGAGGTGCCTGGCACTAACTAAAGCGGGTATGAAATGTCCCATGAAGAGGACATTTCTCAGCACCTAATGCATGCACTAAGGGCGCAAGCCTACACAGTTACATAGCAGGCAGTGGCGGATCCACCTTTTTGTTGGCCATATTTAGACTTTAGATATACAATTTAGCCCAAAAGTAATTAAGGAAAATTTTTGTTCGAGAGCACGCCGCCACAGGTAGGTTGTATAATTATATATTACATCTATGTTAATTATATATATAATAGATTGTGAACTGTATCAAACTCAAACTCCAGGTAGGGTGGACGATGGTTACTTTATTAAATGATTTAAACTTGTGTAGCAATCAATATGTTTTGGTTTGTCAACCTTCATCAGGATCAATTATGACACAATAAAGCCTAGGTATATCAATTATTAATGCTGTGAGAATTTTTAACACTGTTAAAAAGTGGGTGAGTAGAACTTAGCTGATTAAACCAAGGGAACTTTTCGGGATGAACACTTTTAAGTTAAACTTGTTTAATGTCTTTGAAAATCAAGAAAACAACAGCCTTCTCTCTTCTTTAGAATTACCAAATACGTATAAAAGTAACTCTTTCAACCTGCAGACGTCCAACAACTTGTCCGGATAAACAATTTTTTATTTTATATATATGTATGAAATTCCATTTTCAATTCAAGTCTTTCTTTATACATAGAATACACCTCATACACATGCAGATAAAGGCCAATTATTCACCTTTTTTGCAATATGTCAAAAACTGTTCTTCTTCAGCAAAGTTTACATCCACAGCATTAACTCAATCCCCAATTTCTGGGACCCACGATGTATGCTATTCTCAGATATGTCTACCCTTACCCAGCCCTGCATAGGTGCCTGGCGTTTACTAAAGTGGGAATTAAATGGTGCATAATGAGGGCGTAATGTTTGAGTAGCATTATAACCTATGTTAGATTTAATTGTTCAATATATATAAACATCATTACAATGTATTTATTATGTATACATACATGTAATTCCATGTAAAGACTACAACCTTACCTCAAACACACACAGCTATTCACATTAATTTTGCAATATTTACAAAATTCTCTTCCTCAGTAGAACATACATTTGTAGCACTAACTCTATCCCCACTAACTGGGGCCCACAGTGTATGTTCCTCAGACATATGTCTCCCCTTACCCAGCCCTGCTCTGGTTGCCCCCAGAGGTGCCTGGCATTACCTATAGCGGGTAGTGAATGGCCCGCGATGAGGGCATTTCTCAGCGCCTAACGCGTCCACTTAGGGTGAAAGCCTGTGGCACAGCGTAACCTTTAAGGAAATGGCGCTGACACGAGTGGAGTCTGGTCGGGTAACGTGGCAATTTACCTGTCTACAAACTACTACTTTACGACCCACGACACAGAAGGTGTTTTAACACGGGGCAATGCAATGCTGGATTCCACTATCCGATGGTTTGTCATCAAAATGTCCTTCAATGGCATTGGCTCTGCAATCCAAACGATATGTTATTTTCATTGTTTAATTTGATAACACAATTGTGTTATGGAAAACTGGCCTCACTTATGCCAATATTTGCAATTACAGCCGATACTTTAATAACAGGAACAACGTATTGAGCAATTTATAGAGGCTGACCAAACCATAAATGTCATCTAATAAGAGCTATCTGATATCTTTCCCTGCTTCTCTTCGTCAAGTTGTTTTTGGACAAGGCTAGCATTAAGAACCAACTTTTCACACTTGAGCAAATTTCCAGATTAGAAAGAAACTTTTCTACATGCCAGCATTTTCTACATTACGAAAAAAATGAATGGCCTTGGATTTCAAAGTAACACACGTAGGGGGCCTTCCATTAAACGTGTTTGCATCAAGGGAGGGGAGTGGAAAATTCTGAAAAAAGTGAGGACCTTCCTGTACATATCCAATGCCTGCACCAATGCCTGCTTCTGCCAAAAAGGGGAGGGGGGGGGGGGGTTGTTGGTGTGGCAGGGTCTGAAAATTGTGTGTACAAACTAAAACAGCATCCCCTAAGGTAATACTTAATTCAAGTTGTAAACTCTTGCCCCAGAAACCAATCAACCACGTCGTGGCGTGTGAAGGTAGCCTTCCGTGGCGGTTGACGGGGCGTGGACTGGCTGCCTTTTGACCTTCCTTTCACACTTGATGGCGACACGTCAGGGGGGACCACATCGTCAATAAACCTCCCTCCGCCACCTCCTTAGCACCTCTCTGCTGAAGGGGTCTCTCAGGGCCCGCGACAGGACTGCCTGCTTAAACAGGGAGAAGCGACTAGAGGAAGGTGATGTGTTCAAGCAAAGTGTTTCGGTTAACACACATTATATGCTATGGAAATTTTGCTTTGGCACCATCTTCCACTTCAGGGGTGGATAGAGGATTTCCAAAAGGAGGAGAAGTCATCATTATGTACTAAATGACATTTTCCCATTTTTTTTTTGTATTTTGGCAGTTTAGGTTCCACCATAAGTGGGTGTCAGAATCCCCCGGGGCTTCTCTTGAACCGCCCCTGCAATGCCTCTCTTAAATACCATTTTGAGCCTCCCTATATGCCTGTAAAGCATAATGGGTCAACTTCTTCTTGCTGTAAAAAGGCTCACTTGTTCAACATAAGTGTAACGGCCATATGAACAAGGCGGAGTAGAAGGTAAATTGGGATGGGAATCAAACGAAATTAAGGAGCACAAGTGAAAGAGTATGGTGCTTTTATTCATTCTGTAATAGAACTGTTGGTAACAGACCCCACTAATGCTAAAGCCCAGCCCATAATGCCCAACACTTTATTGACTTATAATAACAGATTCTGAGTAGCTGACAAATCTTTAAAACTGTCAATTGATCAGATTGTACAATTTATTATATTCTAGTAGTACTTGGATACAGAAAACATGATTGATGTCTTTTTATTAACTACATAATCTATGCAACTGGCTAATATAATGTGTTTTGTCATGTCCTTGCCAAACCCCGGGACATACATAAAGTGGGAAGAGCCTATTAATGAAGTCTGTTTCAAGAGGGTTAAAGATGGCCTAATGGCTCAGCCAGGGGTGGTATAGACCTGGGTTAGTGGCACATCTAAGGTGTTCTAAGTAGGCCCAGTTAATAAGGTGCTCAGAGGGACTCTGCCTTCCCTGACCTACATCCATGAGCAGCTCCCTCTACAGCTCCCATTGAGAACCTACTCAGACCGTCTCAGTGGGAAGTCTCCCTTCTCCGCAGTCTGAAAGGAAGCAAAGCCAAGACTGGGAGGTCTATATCATGGGGCTATAACACTGTATACTGGTACCATGTACAGACACTGAGGCTGCTGGTCTTTGGGTGCTTTGGTACTATTCATTCCGTAGGTGAATTAGATAGATGATTTATGTAGGTGATTTAGGTAGGTGATCTAGGTAGGCAATTTAGAATAGCAGTGCATATTGGACCGAATATTTTTTTCTTTGAGGCATTTTTTTTACAACTTGATTCTTTTTCCATTCAGAAATTTCTGATATCCCTCAGTTAAAGACATGGTCTGAGAAATAGCTTAGAAAATTCTCAACTCAATATCTAAATTATTAGGAATAGTCTGGTATGAGTTCAATATCCCATTGATAACCTACTTAGACTGTCTCGAGACTTCTCTGCAGTCTAAAAGTAAGTAAAGCTAAAGCTGTAGGGTCTATAATCATGGGTCTACAACACTGTATACAGGGCTGCTGATGACTTGGTATAATTCATCCAGGTTGGCAATTTAGGTAGGTGACTTAGGTAGGCGATTAAGGTAGGCGATGTAGGTAGTGCATATTTAATTAGGTTTTTCTGGTCTTGCTTTGTTAAAGAAATGGCTTATAAATTCTTGATTGAATAACAGTTATTAGGAGTGGTCTAATATTAGTTAATCGTACACACTTTTGATAGGACACAGTCTTTACCTTTTGACGGGGAGGAGGGGCAAGACAAGGCCTCCGACGAAGAAGAAGAGGATCAGGAGGATCTAGGGGAACTGGAGGACGATGAGGATGAGCCACTGGTCATCCCTGACCCCACGGACGACCTTCTACAGGCAGAGTGGGACGACTGCGAACGCTTCATATGAGTTTTGAAAAAACTTTATAACGGCCGACATGCGATCGGTTGCCGTATCTCTGAAACAAGTACGCAAAGTGCCTAAATCCCTTTCAATGTTCATGAAACTGCCTACGATTGTGCCCTAGTATGTAGTCTAACTGCCTAATTAGTTTTTATCAAGTTTCAAAGTTGATTTCGTGTCATAAACAGGGATGATCCGTCGGGGTTGTCCGGTGACCTACTTAATGGCGTCAGCTGATCCGGCCGGCCTGTAACGGTTATCAATCATGTCTCATGCCATTGTGGCCCTCAGGAAGGTGAACTAAGTCTAATATCATGTATGTTGTTGTCTTTAGATGTTCCTGCAAGCACTACAAAGACAAGGAGTGCAGTAAACAGTTCACGACGTCGGAGCTGGTCGCACGTCGGCAGGAGGTCTTTCAGCTGTCCTCAGGTAAGTTTTTCATGAGATACATGTTATGCAAACCTGTCGCCGCGACCATGTAGCTATGTCGTTCTCGCTCAAAACTACCCCATAATCCATGACAACGTCTTGAAGTATAACAGCCAACTATTAACACTCAACCAGACCGTTTTTAAGGTAGTATTTAGGGCGTGTTAACCTAGTTCATGGGTCAATCCAGAAACCTCATTCCTTGAGTCACATGCATATCATGTACAGATTGTTATTATCCTAATCTACTTTTTTTCTAGGCGAGAAGGACATGTTGCTACTGGGCATCATCAGTACCTGCACAGACAATAGCAGCAGGCTGTCGACCTGGAAGAAGGGGATTAAGGGAAGAGGGGAGAGGCAGCACCAACGAAGCCACTACCTCGTCGGTTCTCGGCCAGTCTGCAGGGACACTTTCAAGTTCATGTACGCGTGAGTAGCTTTGATATTCAACTTCTTTGCTCAATTAAGGTCTACCTAGATATCCCTACTATTATTGTACTACTTGAGGTAAATTACAAGATGCACTGTAATGAATCATAACATAATCTGATCATGGCACTTACCTTCACAAATCGTCCATATTAATATTACAATACTTACCTGTACTTGTTGCCTGTGTCCAATATTTATTGGCCTAATGTAACTCTTACCTTGTGACCTTTCCAGCATCAGCCAGAACAAGCTGACGTCCATCATAAAGTGGTACAAGTCCCACGGGGTGGTGACCAGGCAGAAGAAGGCTGGCGGCCGACAGGCGACTACAAGGATCCTCCAGCTGGAAGACATCAGGCGGGTCGTGGACTTCATCAACTCCTATGCCGAGACCAACGCCCTCGTCCTGTCTGACCATGTGTCTTCCCACAAACGGGATGACATCCTCCTCCTCCCCTCCTCTTCCACAAAGGCCGACATCTACAGGTTGTACAGCAACGCCATGGAGGGGCTAACTTCAGGTGTGTGGCTGACTCAACCTTTAGAAACCTGTGGCTCCAACTCCTCCCTCGCATAGTGTGTTCCCGCCCTATGACTGACCTCTGCTGGGAATGCCAGCGTAACAACAGGGATATCTCTGCCTCTAGTAACCTACCTGACATTGTGAAACAGGCCAAGCTGAAAAAGAAACAACTTCACCTCGAGGTGGTGGCTCGGGAGAGGGCCTTTTATCAGGACATGGTCAAGGCTGCCAAGGCTGCCTACAAGGATGCAGAGTCCCCTCCCCTTGGCCCCCACCCCCTTTGTTCTTCTGACACGAAGGTCCACATCAGTTTTGATTATGCCCAGCAGGTCCACCTTCCCTCCTTTCCTATGCAGCCTGGCCCACTGTATTTCCTTGTCCCCCGCAAGGTCGGCATTTTCGGAGTCTGCGCTGAGGCCATCCCCTAACAGGTGAACTATTTGATCGACGAAAGCCATTGCGGTAGTAAGGGGTCAAATGCAGTTATTTCATACCTGCACCACTATTTTGAAACGTATTCCCTGGGGGAGAAGGCGGTGGACATGCACTGTGACAACTGTAGTGGTCAGAACAAGGACAAGTTTGTGCTAGCGTATCTTCTCTGGCGGGTCCTGACTGGCCGGCACCAGTCCATTTCCTTAAACTTTTTGATCACAGGGCACACCAAGTTTGCCCCAGACTGGTGCTTTGGTTTGCTTAAACAAAAGTTTTGTCGTGAGTCTCGAGCCTCACGGAGATGGAGGCGACTGTGGTGAAGAGTACCCAAGAACGTGTCAACCTTGCCCAACTTGTGGGGGACGAGAATGGGAAGGTGTTTGTCGAGACGTATGACTGGCAATCTTTTTTGACCCCTTTCATCAAACCACTCAAGGGCATAAAGCAGTATCATCACTTTGTGTTCTCTGACCAGAACAAGGGCCACGTCACCTTCCGGCAGTATGCGGACTCGGCCCCTGAGACCTTCAAGATGCTGACTGTCGCCCCTGAAGCTGTCCGCCAGGAAGGCCCTCAGCCCACCCCATCCCCTGGCCTCCCTGCCAAAAGACAGTGGTATCTCTTCAAGAACATTCGGCATTTTTGTACTGACGACACAAAGGACATCATGTGCCCTAAGCCCTCTGTACCAGAACCAGCACCCGGCCCAGGCCCCCGTGCCGTACCTCCGCCGGAACCAGATGCAGAATCAGAGCCAGAGGCTGGCGAGGGGGATGGGCCAGGCAGGGGCAGGGGCAGAGGCAGGGGCAGAGGCAGAGGCAGAGGCAGGGGCAGGGGCAGAGGCAGAGGCAGAGGACAGACTCCAGACACATCATCAGGATCGGAGGGGGAGGAGGAGGAGTTGGTCAGACAGCTGGAGAGGCAATCAAATTCTTCATCTGACTCAGAGGAGGAAGGCCCCCCACCCCCACCTAGGGGTAGGGGCCGTCCTAGTAAATGTGCTAAACGTGGTCGTGGCAGGCCCAGGACCACCTGAGAAAACTATTAAGAATCCGTTTTGAACATTGTTAACTTATTTTTACTTGTTAAGACTTTTTCTGATTTTAATATTTTTACCTCGGTGGCTTTTCACTATTTTAACGACCAAAGACAATCATGAATTTTCCAAGAACTTTTATAGACACATTATGGATACCCACGGTACTTAGGGTCATCACAGAGTCGTTTTTAAGCAGCCAAGATGAGGTATTGTGATCCTTTATGCTTGCCGTTCTAGGTTAAGTTGTTGTTTCAGAACCGGATTTTTGTCACTTTTTGCAGCGCCTGCATGAATAAAAGTTTTGTATATAAACGCATGAATTACTGGTATTTGTTAGCGAGAATAGTGTAGAATGACTATGTAAAGTTTCAGGACCAAGGATTAATTACAAGTGTACGTTGCTAGGGCTTTATTGGAGGACCGCGGTAGCGCGCGGGTAAGAAAAACTTTGAACTCATTTATCTCAGTTTCTTATACCTGCATAGGCGCGGTTCTTTTTATTTTCGTCGCAACTTATCTCAGGCCCTAGATATCGGATCTAGACATGCTATACCTCGTTTTAAAGCTAAGAATTAGTATTTTCTGATGGTATACCTAACTAAAAATCTTCCCCGTGCGACATCCGACTCAATTCGCCAAAACGGGTCACATTTGCCCTGAATAGGTGCAATGGAAATTTTATACTTAATTTTAAAAAAAAAGTAAGAACCATGCTTGGCATTAATGTATATCACACTGTCAATCGGGCTAGTTGCTCCAAAACTCTGCCAACCTTGAAGGCGGTATTAGACTACAAGACTGTAGATGGGATATGACCATGTCATACAGATGTCGCATATATAAGAGACAAAATTCGTTGTTACACATGTGTGATATAATTATAAGAGACACAATTCTTTGTTACACACATGTGAAATACTCCAAAATGCCCATTTTAAACAATAATAATGCTGCCTTTTGGGAGTTGACTATGACATCCTGATGTTGCGGTGTTATCGCAGCTCAAGTCGTATCGTGTAAAAGGGCCTCTAACCCCACACGTTGCGTGTGGCCGGGTCTGGGACTGATTGAGGTGCTTAGGGATCAGCTCAGGTGTAAGTAATTCCCCAATTTACGGGGGTCAGTCACCGGCTCCACTCTCCACAGACATGGCCCTAGGGTCTGGGGATATATATATATATATATATATATATATATATATATATATCTATGTATGTATGTATGTATAGGTATATGTATATAAAATGAGGATATATAGATTTATATAATGATAATGATGACTCAGCCTTTTTTCACTGAAGCCCTTTTTACAATACACAATAAAAACAGCTTACCATGTAAAGACCATAATATCATCACACAATGGCATTCACTCATATCGCATATTCAAGACATTTCCAACCTCACCTCCACAACATAAATGTTGATGGCCTACATTATAGCTTATGATTATTCTTTTCCATGAAGTTGCTGCAATACAAATTGTATTGTATGACTTTTAGGATGTTACACACCACTGTGACTTACCCTACAATAACAGCACTATCACAGGGCCTGTGACTTCGATAATGTCTTATCGTGCCCACAACACAGCTCATGTTGTGGAGTGTAATATGGTCTTCAGGGCACACTCCCCTCCCTGCCACTTCCAGTTGGCGTGTGACCAGCCAAGCACTTGACTTTTGTCCCACTCTCCCTACAATTTGCTTGATTAGGCAACGTTGTTGTTTTGACAGTTACCTTTGAACCCTTTGTTCACTTGGGCACATTATTAAATAGCATTTCTCCATACTTCAACTCGATACCTTATCTGTTTTAGATATTCTACTCAGCTTTGTTGAGATGCTAGTAGCACCTCCATTGTATAAGTGAACCTTTTACTGTGGGAAGAGGTTGACACATAGGCTCAATATGGTGGTTCAGATGGAAATGGGAAATTAGTGTTGATGCAAAACGTCCAGAGGATATAATGTGTGTAAAATTACGACACTTTGCCTGAACACAACGACTTCCTTTATTCACTTTGCCCTTTTTAAGCAAGTACTATGGGAGAAGCCCATAAAAGACCCCTTCAAGCAGTGAGTACCTACTTTTTGGTAGAACTGATATTTTCCAAGCCACCTGTTTTTTTAATTTTATTTCACTTTTATAGCAATGAATTGCTTTTTTGATCAGTCTAAAGGCTCATGTTTTGAATAATCTAACATGTAAGCTTATCCTCTAATTAGAGTGAGCTAGTGAGTGTTGGGTGTTTTATGCCGTACCGACAGCCAGGGTAATTTTCACGGTGAAAACAAGTTGGGACGAATTCTGTCTTTGGTGATTCTATCTATGAGATGAAGGTGACAGGACGGGCAAACAGCAGGGGATCAACCATCTTCTGCTTCAATAAAAGTAATAAAAGCTCATGACAGATCTTTTGTGCTTTACTATCCCTTTATTAGTTCTAACTTTAATTTCCTAAATAGGAATAATGCCATTCGATGCTAAGCAAAATGCAACGTTTCTGGACTTATTCAAAACGCGGAAATCCCCCTATTGAACATGTTGCATCTGGCCCTGGCAGAAGAAGTGCATGTCAGGATACAGTTAACAGGTAGTCTGAACCTGGAACCTGAGAAAAGACTCTATTCTTTCAGCCTAAGGTACAACTCAATGAGTGACTAACATGCTATATAATCTTTGTATTAAAGGTACCTGATACTGGGTCTAACATGTACAAATTGTTACTTGAGAACATTATGAGGGGTCTTAAGAACAGAATATGTAGTAACAATGCAGACAATGATCCCAAGGTCAACGCAGGAAATACAACTAACTAGATTTTGTAGGAGGCAGAACTAAAATCATTTTTCTAATAGTAGGAGGATCTAGACTGGGGCTTTTTGTTTTGAAAATAATCTGTCGATGTCTTCATAAAATGACATAAACCATTCTGAAATTCCACCACAGGCTGATCAACTTGCCTGGCCATAATTTGACCCAAGCATAGCGATGGACCTAACAATTATTATGATTACAACACGAATACGAATACTTTGTTCAGAACCCATTTCTTCACATTTACTCCACATCTATTCTTCATTTATTCACAACAGGCTCCATGTATCAGCTCAAAACACAGAGTGAGTCATGTTAAGTTACTTTTCCACATTCAACTGGTCTTCAACAGTTTTGGCTGTGTGTCTCAATGCTCTCCATAACAGATTCTTTCCCGTATTTAACCTTCACAATAGCTTACATGCTTTTGGGAAATATAAAGAAAAGCCAGGAGGCTGAAGTATGAAAATTTCATTAATTATAGCATTATTTCTGTGTCGAAATAAAGGAAAAGTAGCATTATTATTTCTCCATTTTGTATCTGCGTATATTTTATTGTTCAAAGGGGTTCGTAAAAGCATTCATTACATAATATAAGTATAAAGTAATAATCTTTTTATTTTCTATGATTTTTTCCTGTTTTTGTGAATAAGATTTTCTTTTGTATTTTGTCGACAAAATTAGTCCAAATGAACCCACAGGTGCCTTCAATGCCGTAAATTAGTTATCCGTGGTGGGATAACTGATTAATGTCCCCTTAGAAATTCTGGCCTGAGATTTCTAACAAAAAGAAACAAGGAAACAACAGGGTGCGAGCCAGCGCATAAAATAATAAATGGGTTCTCGCTCTTTTTCCTCAACGGTGGGCCAAAAAGAGAGGAAGACCAAAAGAAGACAGACAAAAAACATGTGGTAAATGTTTAAAGCACATGTTTTTTATAACCCACCTGTTTCCACCTGACTGAAAATAATCAGGGAGAAAGTGTTATTGAAACATTGGAGAATGGAAGGTTTGGGGGAGAAATTAAATCCGTGAAGTACCAACAAATTATAACACAACAAGAGCCAAAACAAAACTGAACATAACATTAATGCAACATTATGATAATGTAGCAAGCTTGCCTGGGTACTTTCACTTTCAACCCATACGTGCATGTCCTAAATGGTCCACTGTGTTATTGCTTATTCTAATTACCCCCCACTCAAGAAGCAATCTTCATTAATCAGAACACCTTTCTAAGCGTGTTTCCCATTCCCACCTGTACAACACAAAGTGCCAGTGGCCGGCGACAAAACCTGCTTAGAGTAATGGCTGTGGCACATGACGATGGGAGGTTGGGAGGTGGGGGAGACACACAGATAATGTACTCTAACAGAGTATGCACTACCAAAGTATGTGATATATATACAGTAGAAACTCTCTAATGCGACCACCCGAGGGTCTGAGGCAAAAGTTGTCGTTAGGTGAGGTGGTCGCCTTAGTGAAGGAGATGGAGAATGGTGGATTGGGAGGGCCCAGGGCCAGGGGCGCTCAGGGGGAGGGGGGAGGTTAGTCCAGCCACATTTTCTGTTAATGGGGGTTGGTAGGGGCCATTGTGACAACTGGTAAGCAAATATCCCATCCCTCTGAGGGGGTAGGGAAGGAGTTAACTGTTAAGAGGGGCGGCCAACGTGTGAAGATGTCACTCATAGTGAGCGAATATATTGCCTTTTAAGGTGGGGGGGGGGGGGGAGCAGCCAAGGTGAGAAGACGTGACACACAGTGAGTGGATATGCTGCCCCGGACATCTGAGGGGTAGGGGAGGGGTGGGGGCCGCCAAGGTGCGAAAATATCGCACATAGTGAGCGCACATGCCGCCCTGAACTTCTGAAGGGGTGGGGGAGGGTTGGGGGCCGCCAAGGTGCGAAGATATCGCGCATAGTGAGCGTATATATATGCTGCCCTGAAATTCCTAGGTGCTAGGGGAGTGTGGGGGCCACCAAGATCAGGAGATTTAACATTATAATGAACGTATATCCTGCCCTGAACTTCTGAGGGGGGAAGGTATATAAATAACAATTAAAGTGTTCCCTCAGAATTCTTTGTAAAAACCTTGCATGATAGATAGTCTTTGCTTAACTCTCCCAGCATATCTTTACATGTAAAAAGAGCTGCGCCATGCGCTGTGGGAGCATTAAAACTGGAAATGACACATTAAATCTCTAATCACCCTGAAACATAGGGATTTAGAAAGTTATTGAAATGTTCCAATAATTGCACATTACAATGAAGATGTGTGTTGGTAAATTTGAAATATGAAATACCCTGCTGGTGAGTAAATAGGACACCCTAAATTTTCTTAATTGCCCGCATTAGAGGGGGAAAATGGGCTTTTGGGACTAGAATTTAGGTGGTCCCCTAGTGAGGCCGTCACTAAGAGACCGGTCTGATTAGTGAAGCAAAATGAAACATGAAATAGAGGAAAATATTCCGTTCTGAACAAAAAGTGGTCTTTAAGAGAGGTGGTCTCTTTAGTGAAGTGGTCGTTAGGTGGGTCTCTACTGTATTTACCAATTCGAGTGAGTGATTAATAAATTTGCTACGAATAGGAAATAACAAGTAACAAGTGATTAAGTTTGGACATAGATAAATATGGGAATATTTATTAAATCCTCCTATTACAACAAGCTAAAATTTAAAATTCAACGAAGTGAGCAGGTCGGTGGTGTGGGAGCAACTGATTTGAAACGGTTACGCTCCCGAATTTTATAGTCACATGTCAACGGATCCACGTAACCACGGTGAAGGAATGGTTACGTCACCGCCCTGCTCCCGGAAATAACAATTTTGAGGTATCGGAACCCAAAATATTACATTTACCGATTCGAGTGAGTGATTAATAAATTTGCTACGAATAGGAAATAACAAGTAACAAGTGATTAAGTTTGGACATAGATAAATATGGGAATATTTATTAAATCCCAAACCTCCAAACTAATCACCTAACGTAGTGAATACATTTTTTGTTGAACTGCTTTTTGAGAAATTGAAGGCTTTATATATTTATATATACAATCAGAAGCCCATTGGCCTCGCTCCTTTATAAAAGTTATAGGAGCACCTGAATTATATAATTGAGTAGTACCACCCCTCCTTAGTGAATGAGTAGAAAAATTTCCACTAATTTTTGCTTTAAACACAAGCTTTTTAAAAAGCTTATTAAAATCTGAATAAGTCAGATAATTCAAACTATTTGTTGAGAAAAGGGGTGAAGTACCCTTACCTGGATGGGTCTTATACAAGAACTCCAACCAATATACAGGACATAAGGTCTTATTACTGCTCCTATTTACTGGAATAGTATGAACAATATTTTTTGTAGTCTTTGAAGAGTTAACCGTGACTACCATACCCCAATTGTTAAAAATAACATTATTACGGAGTAACATGTGAGATGACTTTACAGAGTGACCCACTCTTAGTAATGTATTAAATAAAAATACAATTATTATCCAGACAAGCATCCATTTTTCGGATGAGAAATTTACCTTCCTGTACATTGCATCTAAGTGTGAAATCTTTATTGGATCTTTACAGTCCAATTCGACATTACCTGTATTTTTTATCCCTTTAATTGTCATTTTAAGATGTTTATCAGACCAGTCCGGTACAGGCCGGCCCTTCACATTATGATAGAAAATTACCGCCTGATAATAGTTAATTATTGAGGAGGCTTTCATATAAGATGAAAGGAAGGTTACATATCTGCAGGCTTGCTTAGAATTAATATTATAGATAGGCCAATTAAATTTTTTACAGACCTTCTTGTAACAAGCCCACTGTTTTCTCCTCAATTTCAGTGTATTTGTAGAAACGGCGGATTTCCTCAGCATTTTTGCCCTCATTTTTAAGGCCTTTTCCTCTGCAAAATTCAAAAATTTCATTAATACAACATAAATTTGAACCTTCTAGGCATCTTCTTGCCTCTCCCTCTGACTTAACATACAACAGTCTGGATAAAGTGTCGCCTACAAGGTTGTTTTTGGTATTAATGTAATGAGGAACAAGGCGAATTTTAAAGATCTTACAGATCCAAAAAATCTCTCTCAGCCAGGCCATACATGTAGGGTTTGAGCTCACCCCCTTTTTGATCATATGGAAAACCTGTGTGTTGTCAGTAAATACATTAACACTGTGACCCTTTAGATCCTCTAACCAGCTTTTTAAACCCACTAAAATCGGCCACAATTCCAGTTCATTTATATTAGTATTGTCATAGATATCACAGGTAGGGGGTCCCATTATATGGGAACATTTTGTACTATTCAGATCTATTGGCTCATTCCAGTACCCTGCAATCCAGTCCTGGCCCTTGTATATGGCATAGCCTTTGAGAGAAGAATCAGATACTAATGGTAGTGGGTACTCCTTGTAAATTATTTTTCTCCGACCATTGAAATTTTCGCGGAAATTTCTCCACCACCTTAGGTCGTCCCTAGCTGCCTGACCAATTTTAATTGCATTTAAATTACTATTTAAGAGTATTTTGTACAGGTTGAATATTCTTCTACAGTATACGTTCCCCCCTGAGACTACATGGGCGCAATGAGATAAAAGCCCTCCCAGGCTTTCTAATTCTTTTTTTGCAATTGTTGCTTTTCCTGAATATTTTTCCAATAGACATTTAAGTTTTTCAAGCTTATCTGCAGGTAATCTAAGCTCCATTTCTAAGGAGTCAATATCTAAGCCAAGATATCTACATATTTGGGCTGGCGGGGTAACTTTACCCCATGAAATGTAGAATCCTAAGTATCTTAGTGTTTGAATCACCAATTTTTGAGCCCTCTCTGCTTCCTCATAAGATGATGCCACTACAATAAAGTCATCTAAATAATTTACTACATTTAAGTTATAGATATCTGACAATATGCTATAAACAAATTCAGAAATTTGATTAAAATACATTGGACCCAGGCGCAGTCCAAAAGCTAACCTTTGATCTTGAATATATACTTCCTGGCCATTTATCTCCCATCTCAGGCCCATATATTTCCTATGTTGTGGCAAAATGGGTACTGCTCTATAGGCTGACTTTATGTCCACTACGCCCATATAGTCCCCTTCATGTAAAATTGCTAGTACATTTTCTACGCTTTTATATTGAAACTCTTCAATGATATCATCACAAAAGTTATTTACAGAGATATTTCTAGGCATGCTACAGTCTGTTATAGGCCTAACACCTCCATCGGGTTTAGGTACTGCCCCTAGGCTATGGATGCAGTCTGGTTTTTCTTCCACTATTTTTAAGTAGCCCTCAGATAGTTCTTTTTGAATTATTTTGTTCATTTTTTCGAGATTCGAACTTTCATACACTGATTTGTAGTTATTGCAGTCATAGATTAACTTGGTTTTTAAGGCCTTATCATCCACAATTTTAAAACCATCAGTTATTGAATTAACCATAGCTCTGTATTTTTCTTTACATTCTGCAGATCCCAGAGATAATATATAGTGAAAACGACAAGGTTTTAATTGTGCTAATGCGTCGCCGATAAGAAATTCGCACCGGCAGATGCCTTGCGCGCATTCCTCATGGACCCGTACTAGCCTTCCCGAAGATGAGACGACTGAAAAAATTATTTTTTCTGAATAATTCTCGTAAACATCTTTTTCAAGTGAATTTCCAAATAAATCGCATACCGGCTTGTCCGGCGTGATCTCGTCTACACAAATCTCACTATTAATATGATGGGTTTTAGCGAAAACCCTACCTTTTTCGCGAAAAAGACCACTGCAAGGTGAATTTTTTACTGCGTCCTCCGCATCCGCCGGTGTACTTTCCGCCCCACTATCTGTGACGTCATCGGTTTTAGTACCGGTCTCCCCCGCGTAAACGGGGTCAACAGGACTATAGCAGGCGTTTGCGGAGGCGTACTTTGATGCGCTTTCATTCGCATTTTCACAAAATACTCGATTAACATTGATGGAATTACTATCAGGACCATCATGGATTACCGTAGAATCGTTACGGTGCTGTACTTTCACCGTAAGAGGACATATAATACGGTCTGGACAGCTTTGACACGACTGGCTTGCGGGCCCCCGGGGCGTGACGTCATCGACTTTAGATAAGTTTAAACCGTTACGCAGATTCAATCTTTCAATGACTTGCATGCCAGATTTAAATTCCCCCTCCTATTTCTGGTCCTTTTTGGGACCGTTACGGTAGCAATCCTTCTTTGAGTGTCCTGATTTTTCGCAGATAATGCAAATATGAGACATATTACATTTCCCTTGGCACCCTTGCTCCGAGTTAAACCTGAAACAGATTTTTTCGCCTGAGCCTGTACTGGCGTTACGACGACTTTTGTTGTCATGGTAAGATGTCTTCCCGGAGCTAGCTTTGAAAGTATTCTCAAAACTAAAATGAGAGAAAATCTCCTCTTGGTCTACTGAGGCAAACTGCGTTACCCCCAACCTGTTGGCCCTTTCCCTTACTGCCCGGTCATACTTGTTGAAAGTATCGAAAGTATACATTTTCTTAGTTGCTTTTTCTGTTAGGACTTTTAAATGTTTTACAACGGGCGATGGGTCCGCCTTCTCGACAATTAATTTCTCTACCGTCTTAACTCCTAATAACAGTATGTCCTCTACACATTTAGGCTCATCGCCCTTAGCAAAATATTTTTTCTGGCCAAATTTCTTTGTGTGCCTTTTACCTTCTTCAGGTGGGGCGCTGTCGGACGAGGAGGAGGTGGATCTACCGCTAGGTGATGATGACGAGCTTGAGCTGCGTAACGGGGCCTTCTTCTTTGCCTGCCGTCTCTTCTGCCGTCTTGGTTTGACGTCTTCCCATCCGGAGGATGATCCTTCGCCAGATGATGGCTGAGAAGTCGCCTTGGGAGCTTGTTTGCTTGTACCAGACGTCGCAGCCTTCACAAGTATCTCAATGTTCTCCGACATCCGTGTAACCGTCTTCTCCAGTTTGCCGATCCTTGCACCTTGTTCAGCGAACATCCTCTCACCCTTCAGACGTATCGAGGACACGTCTTGGTCAGTAACCTGTCGCTCCTTCAATTGCACACCCGTAGCCAGTGCAACCTTGCACTTTTTACCCGTTGGGGCAGCGTGCCTGTTTTTGCAATTCCTGCAAAAATTGAAGCCTGCCATTCCCCAGAATTTCACGGAACTACGTACAAAAATCTTCGTAACCGTCCTATCACAAGGTAAGCAGAAGCCTTTCCACTTAACCGCTATCCCCAGCCGGTTTAATACCTTCAACGAAGTGAGCAGGTCGGTGGTGTGGGAGCAACTGATTTGAAACGGTTACGCTCCCGAATTTTATAGTCACATGTCAACGGATCCGCGTAACCACGGTGAAGGAATGGTTACATCACCGCCCTGCTCCCGGAAATAACAATTTTGAGGCATCGGAACCCAAAATATTACGTTATTTAAGATATAAATGGTATATAAAGTGTCATATAGACTTAATATATACATATTTGGTAGTAGTAGGGTAGCTTGCGTCAGAAAAGGGGCCATTTTTGAAAATGCATGTTAATTTATTTCTGTGACTGATTTTATAATCTACATACCCTAAGGTTTCAGAAAAGTTGGTGAGAATTTTTCTTTTTAGATTCAAGATTATAGACGTGGTATTGTGGTCCTTACCCAAATGACAACTGCCGTGACAATGGTCAAATTCAATCAAAGTTACCACAAAGACCACTGGCAGATTTCCTCTGATTGGCCAAGACCCATACTCCTTAGTCGCTTCACATTCCCAAAGTAATGTAATGAGGATTCTACGGGAATCTGAAGTGAGAAGGGAGTATGACCAAGACCCGGATGCACTCTGTAGGGGTGTTTTGGCTGTGTAGGACAACACCAGATTGGGGGCTTTCTATATAGGTTGACCAGATAGTTTTTGTGTGACAGGAAACCTCACAGTTGGTTCTCATGCAAAGAGTTAAAACTATGGGTCATTGGCACAGTTTTGATATATACTTAATGACAAGGAGTTCCAGGTAAATCTGAGAGGGCTTCAAGCAAATTTTAAATTATTTTGTTAAAATTATGAAGAGATTCCAATTAATTCAGTTCCTATCAAACCTGGGGGGGAAGGGGGTTCCAGGTGAGAATCTGGTGAGAATGTGAACCAAAAGGTTTTAGGCCTAGAAAATAATGGATTTTGGTAACCAAACCTTGATAAATTTTGCCCCGACCCTCACAAGTTAAGAATTATCATACATTAAATGTGATGATGTACTGAAAGCTCTCAAAAAGGACACAACACAAATACGAATAGAAATATTGTACACAGGAATCCTGGCTTGTGGCCTCTCTTGGTAGGTGTGGATACTCTGTGTGATTGGTGTAGGAGGTAGGGGGGGGGGGAGCTGCAGGTCGTGGGAACAGCCCACCCGGTGGTACTGTACCCGTGAGGTATGCACGCCGTTACAGCCCCACTCACAGCCCCACTACAGTAATAACATCACTCCCGGCACAAAACACACTCACACCTCGCGCCCTGCATTCCTATACACCAGGCTGAAAGCAGAGGCTTTTAAAGCTGCTGGGATTTAAGGATGTATAGCAGCATTTTGTACAATACTCTTTTTCTGTTTAGATCTGCAAAAGGCGTTGTCATTTATTACATGGTTGCTACATAGCATGGCTTGCTTCAACAGGTATGATAAATGCAAGGTACTTCTCCGGGGGCAACTATATTTACAATGTTATCACCTATCATACTTCCAGTTCAAGACATGTCAGGGATATTAGCTTGAGGGTAAAGTCTACAGGGCTACCCAGAGGCTCATATTCTTAACACACTTGATAAACCCATTGAGGACCCCCACATTACTTGGTTATATATTCTTCATACCATATCACCATTTTAAATTTAAACTTCAAAGCCTAGACTGACCTATCAGAACCTTTTTCTCCTGTCAGAAATACTTTTATGCATCAACCTCCAGGGTGATGACACCCTCTGTGTTTCAGTGATGTATCAAACCCTTCCCTACTAAACCAGTACCACCCAAGGGAATGAAACATGCACAGGAGTATACATATAATAGTGAGACAATTGTAACTTTTGGTGTTTCAGGTGTTCATGATAAAAAAGGGCTTTCTTTGTCTATGCCACATATCAAATTACATACAAAATGCACTGAATGGTCCGATGCTTTACCCTTAACAAAGCCTCCATGGCATGATGAGTATGGGAGCAGGCACCAGAGGTTTTTTTTCAAAACATGGACTGAAGAGGAGCAGGCAGAGGAGAGAGGGGATACGGAGAGGTTTGGAGTTTTTCAATTTATTTTTTATTTTCTATTATTATTCAATAACCACTTCATACATGTATGACCCATTTCTGACCCCCAGTAGTGCATGTTTATCTCATACCTTTTCACCAGTGAGGCTTGTGTACCCAGACTGTTGATAAGGTCGGCAAGGGTTCTCACCTCTCTGTTGCTATGGTTAACCCATTAGGGCATTGTCTTACCTGATGGCTAAGCCCCTGAGACAACACTCACACCTGACTAAAGATTGGACTGAGGAGGCAACCTATTAAGGGGTCCCTCATGTGGAACCGTAAGGGGTCAATATTACCCATAATTTATTTCTTTGTCAATCTGATAAAATGATTAATAAGGAGCATGGCATTCATTATCATAGTTATTGAGATTAATGTTAAAGTTATCTGTTGTTGTTATGTAGCAGTGAAAAGAAGGAAGTGTGTTTTTGGTAACTTATCAGTGGTGTAGGGGTCTAGCTTGTCCTCCGAGTAGCCTGAGCTGGGGGACAATGGCAACCTCCATAGTACAACTCCCTACAGGCTTATATGTCTGTGTGCCTGAAGCTGGACTATGTGGTTGCACACAGGGCTTTTAGGATTTAGAGGATGTGAGTAGAAATGGGCCGCTCTCCAAGCCGAGATCTGGTTAATATTTCATCCGCCTGCACCACGGTTTGCTGGCACAGGGACTCCCTTCTTAGTAGGAGGAGATGCCAGGATAACACATTAAAAATGCACTTTAATGTGGCAAGCGACTCTTCCTGGCACTTACATCTTGCAGTGCATACCGATCGTCATTCTTGTTTTTGCATGACCTTCTTTTACTCTACAGCGATCGTGTTTATGCGTATCCTCAGGACTTAATGGGAATTGTCTGCGACAGGTTGGGATAAAACAAACTGAGAATAATGTACACGTAAATGGATTGTCGTCGTTGAAGGTTAATCTCACTTCACTACTAAGCGTCCTAAGTAGGTGTAAAGGGGCACCTTGATGTATAGAATAGGATACCGTAATGGGTAATGAGGGCTTCTACTTGTTCTGTCCTAGTATTGTCACGGGCGATTCATCAGAATGTACCGTTACTAGTAGCTGCTGTTCAAAAACGTCAGGAGAAGTGGCTTATTGTTTTTCCCCTTCCATTTGATTCTCTGCCATGCAAATTTCTTCATCTGTAGTCAGTATGAGCGAGGAACAGGTTTAGTCTAGATCTGTGCTGTCACTGAGATGGGGTTTTCATAATTTATATCCCCCTCATATCACTGATTTCCATGGTTTATTTGTGAGATTTCCTTGATATTTTAAAGATAGACTGATACGCAACATTCTTTTATATTTTAAGCAAATATCAAAATTGTGTTATCAAAATGTTTGAGGTGAAATTGTTTGTTTGTATTTGTGTGCATGCATTTGTGTGTGTTTGCCAGCTGCATGTTTGTGTTTATGAGTGTGCATGTTTTTTTGAATCATGCTTTTAGAATTCCACATGGACTAATTTATGGTGCTTAAATCAGGATAAGGAAATAGTACAGATTTGTGTAATGATTCTTTATAGACATGTAGGACAGCTATCATGTTATGGTACATGCCAATTTCATGTTGTTACTTATACTCATAGCAATGCGAGACACAGGAAGAGGAAGGGTGTGTAGAAGGGTAGAGTCCGTAGCCTGTCTAGAACCCCCTCATGTTCAGTAAAGCTTCAGCCACATGCAGATGACCCAATCATAGCAAATATGGTTAGAAATATAAACTAAATCTCGTCAGATTTACCTTGAACCCGTTCAGATTGTCAAAAACCCTTCAGATTTTGGCCTGGGTACAAGCTTGCATAATTTCATATAATTCTGTCTTATTCATGTTCTGATACTTGTGCAAGCATTGCACTTGTGGGACCTGTGTCCCTGTATAAACCAGGCTTTGGCCTCAGCCCCACTTGTTGGGTATCTAGCAGACCAAACGGTGCAGCTCATACTATGGGTCTAGGCGACTAAATCCAATACGGCGACATGGCCGTTTTCTGGCTTAATGACATGCGACAGGACATTTTCTTAAATTTGACATGGCGACATGGTTTATTGTTAAGATCGACATGCTACATAGCCTTTAGTGACATGCGACAGGGCCTAATCTTGAATTCAGCACAGTGACATAGCCCTTCCTTAAATTAGACAGCCGACATGGGGACCCTTCTGTCTAGAGCCCTCATACTATGACGGATCACCCTCCACTATAGGAAAGACCAGCGGAACATTAGGGCAGAATGATATGAGGGCCGCCATCTTATCTTCTGATATTATCTCTACTCATCCAGAGACAATCAGTGTTGCCCCTAATATGGCTCATCAGTCAAGAGGAGATCCATTTCCCTTTCACAAGTAGACTGAGTAGTCTTAACATTGGTATTGATTTCAGTGTAAGGATAGTACTGCAATTGGGGTCGGGGGGGGGGGGATGTAGATGCAGTGGCGGATCCAAACTTTTGAAAGGGTTAGGGGGTGCTACGGGGGATACAAGATTTCGGAAAGGAGGGGGTCTATATATAGGCTAAGTACTGAATTGTTGCACATTTGCACATACATGAGCGACGGTTTTTTTTGCTTTATCATGTTTAAGTGTCACCCCCTGGACCCCCTCCCCCTGGATCCGCTCCTGTGCTAGCAGAAAAGGGACAACCCCATTTTAAATTCTAATTTTTTTCCAAAAAATAGAGGGGGCTTGAGTACCTGACCCACCCCCTCAATTCGTATTAAACTGAGATTGGGGGTAACCTATGTCACCCTGTCCATCTTAAGTCAATGCCGTGTCCCCTGTAATTGTTCACTGATTCGAACACAGATTTGCAACTATTTTTATCTTTGTCAATTTTAACTCTCCACTTAAACGTGAGTTAAAGGTGAGATGGCTAAATAAGGACCCTCTAAATCCCCTCCCCCTCCTCGATTCACCATTGCAAGTATCTATGCGCCTTTTCACAAGATATACTGTTATACTGCATGGTCCACAAGTTGCATCAGCCTTGAAGCTCGGGTCTTGACAAAGGTCATTCACGTTGTACTGTGTGAAACCTGAGCGATAATAGCTGCACATCTCAACTTCCTGTGAACATTTCCTTTTGCTGGTACCTGGCGGGTCCTTCTGTGGGCTGTCTCTGTACCCGGCCTATTGAAGGTGGCCTTGGATGTCACAGGAAGTTGAATGCAGTGTTTGGCTTTGAGCACTGACACCGCCTTTTTGGGGATGACTATCCAGCCAGAGCATAAGATAGAAAGAGTGGAACTACTGCAGTATATTCACGATTTCTGCAGGAGAAAGGTCATGGAAACATAAATATGGGGCATGTCATAATAATTATTATACTGCATACATCAGACATACTATCAAAGGGAGCCAATTCCAAGAAGGGTCATGCAGGGAGCTCCTTGGCCGAAACCAGTGTTTTTTTCCACAATAGTAATACATGGAAAGCAGTGTATTTATGCATGTAGATACTTGTATAAATAACAGATTATGTCAACAGAGCTTCGCTCTAAGCATTATCACTGGTATGGGCCTAGTTACTTTATTATGGATGACGTTGTTAATTTATGCATAATTTGAAATAATTTAGAAATATAATTTCTTTTTTGTATAGGCATTGTAGGAGATCCGAGACCACCCCTGGATTGCATTATGGAATTTAGACAGGTAAATGAAGTGATAAATACATGCGACTGTACAATGGCAATATACATCAGAAACACGGAGTTCACGTACTAATAACGTAAAACAGCTAAAAGGGCCCCGACCCGCGTGCCCACACACCTCCCTCACTGATTGCCGACCCGACGAGAGACATCCAATTTACGTCTGTGTCAAGTTTCAACACACGCCAAAAAGTCATCGGATACCATTCCCATACCAGGAGGCTGCCAGGCGGGATTGGGCCTGGGGATGACTAGTGTGAAGGTGGGGTTACACTACAAGATATGGGCTGCGATATGACGATGTTGCAGAAAAGTCTCACATATTAGACATAACATTTGTTATTACATATTATGTGAGGTATTCCAAATTGCCAATGTTTTACAATTATGTCACTCCTGTGTGCCAGTTTCCTGTAATATCATTATATCCCGCCAATATTGCAGGCCAAGTTGTATAGTGTAATAGGGCTTTTAGGATGATAGAACAGAGAGTAAAATATGAGGTGGAAGGTTATGCCTTTTCTCTATGCCAATGATTAGAGAGTCAAAACTAGAAAATTGGAACCATTTTTCAACGTTGGTGCAAACGTGAAGGGCATTTTGTAATACTATTCTGATTTTGGAATCTGTCACCTCGGACGTTTATTCATCGCACAGATTCTACGCAAAATATTATGTGTATTCAGAACATATAATGTATCACCAAAAGCAACAGAGATATTACAAGATTAGTAAAATGCCTGTCCATCACCGTAGTCTAACCTTAAACGGATGCATACCAAAGTACTTACACTAACATGCACGAACACATCCATGTACACATAGGTATACACGTAAACACACACACACACACACACACACACACACACACACACACACACACACACACACACACACACATATATATATATATATATATATTCAATCACATACATAAACACAGACACGCCGACAAAACCAGGTTTGCAAAATAAGTAAATGAATATATTAGGGCCTATACTTAACTGTATAAATATATGACTTTTGGGGCATACTCATTCTACAAGGTATTGGAGGGGCTTTTACACTATTGTGAATTCCATCGCAGAGGTGTTAAACCCCCATAGGACCATGCATGATATAGACACAGACACAAAATTGCTATACACAGACATGGTTATGAGAAAAGTTTGTCATACTTTCTGCAGGTCCTAATGAATCCTACTTTTTGTTGTCGTACCGGCGGCTGCTTATCTCACCCCTCAATAACCCCATTTCCCCAGGAGTTAGCCGTCATTAGTATTCATAGCAGCATTAATTCCTGATACTATCAGCCCGGGGGAGGTGTTGTATTGGGAGGCCCGAAGCACACAGTGAGAAGATGATGGTTTGGGGAAGGAAAGGCCCAAATGAGGGGCCTTGGAAGAGGTGGATCTCTTTTGGACTAAAACAGTTTTGTATGAAATTTGCACGAGTTGTTACGATAAGAGAATACTGAGAGGGTACAGGAGGGTCCTGGCACAACCCCGACCCCGACCCCTTTTTGGGTAAAGGCCATATTCAACTATGCTGTGGGAGGCCGTTTGCGGTGGGCTCATTTGCCACCCAAAGCACTTGTGTTTGAGTGTTTGAGGAATGACCATGTTGGTTTCTGCCACTGCAAGCATTCCATAGAAAACCTATATAAATCCACTTGCGATCGCCCTTACAGTGGGCCACCGCAAGTAACAACGCAAGTATGCAAGCAATTTCTATATTCCTTCCTTCGGTGGCCAGATTTGCTAGCAGTGGTGACAAACACTGCTAGTGAAACGCCGCAAAGTGGCCTTAACCCTTTCTTGGAGACAACCATAACTATACCATAGCTCACAAAACAAACTGAATGGATGTAATTTACTTTAATACTGGTCTAAGGATCAATCCTCTTCAACCCCTTATCACTTTCAAAAGTTTGTGTCTACCCTTATTAACAGCTATTGACATTAAAATGATATAAGGAAAATAGTCATTCATGAAGTATAGTCGTCCCTTGGTGCTCAAATTGGACAACACAATGAAATAAAGATAAACACAAACGCTCTCTTCGCACTGATAAGCTTTTAATACGCCTTTTCCTGTATTTTTAAAACGTCCTTACCCACACGTACTCCAGGTTCTGGAGCCGTCAGAACCCATTACACACAGTCACATAAGGGTACCGCCGCCCATCGCCGGCGGGGTCACGCTTTCTATGACGTAGTACCCAAGGTTCACGTGACGTCACGACTCCTCGCATGGCGCCACTTCCAGTCGTAATGGCGCCCAAATTGCCTCCTCAGGACGCGTGAATAGTAACGCCTGTAGCTAGGAGAGGGTCTATAGACCTAGTGCAAAGGTGGTCACCATTCTTTTATCACAATGTGCTACAATTCTCCCTACCACGGATAGCTGAGTTACAGTATTTTAAGGACCTGCAGGCTAATTTGGGCTAATTCTGTCGACAAAACCCATGGAAATACTATAGAAAATAACCAAATATATGTTATTTATCCATCTATTATGAATGAATTTTCAAACAACTCGGGGAATATAAATGCATATGGGTACTGATTCTAAAAAAAGTGATGGTTAATTTTATGCAATGTTAATCTCAGAATTACAGTAGAATTCATCAAAAATCCTATGTTAAAACCTTGAGTGTTGTCAGCACATTACACAGGATGCATCCTGTTCTAGGCTAACCTGCAGTTATAATTCATGAAACTGGCTATCCGTGGTAGGGAGAATTGCGCCATTTCTGAAGTGGTTATATACGTGGTATATGCGACGTTGTTCATACTCTAGGCAGTCTATGCACGACGTCGCCTGGATAAGAGAGACAACAAAAAGTGAACCATCTGTAAACTCCCATTTCCATATACGACTTGCTTGTCGCGTGAATACTAGAAACAAAACACGCGACAAAGTCTTGTAAATAGTGGAGTCAAGTCAGGCGACGTCGCGCGCATGGTCAGCGTCCCTGAGGCACATGTGGCGGTGAAATAATCTACAATTTTGAAATAAATGATGATATTTGATATCATGATTTTATTTTTCAGGTGGATTTAGCTAAAATAATTATGTTATCTAGATGTTTTCAATTCTGAAAAATAACAATTCGATATTGGTCACTACTGTGGGAGCCACGCACCCTCATTTCTTTAGTGTGATGTTACATGCATAATGTCTTTAGAGCTGTTTGGGATATTCATTCTCTAAAACAACCACCGTCTCCTAACGTCAGCGTATAGACTACTACTGACTAACAGTTGGGGCGCCGACCAAAAACATCCACGATTTCTCGTGGGGGTGATTTGAAGCCCATGAGAAGAAATATCCACCCAGAAAACATCCACGAGAACTTTTGGGCATCAATATTTCTTGAAAAATCATACTAAAATATATACCACAATATGTTTATTTACATAATTTATAATACTTTTTAAACTTTGTTAGAAAGACTTTGGAACAATTTAATGGTTGAAAAAATTCAATACTTTGCCACGAGAATTGCAATACTCACGACAGCAATTTTGTGATCGTGGGTATTTCAACTTCTTGTGGCACAGAATTCTCGTGGATGTTATTGGATCGGCTGCCCTGATGAGGAATAATGAAAAAAGATCCAGTTTCAAGATTTTACTAATGAAAAGAATTATATGCCTACTTAGTTCTACCTACTACAAATAGGCGCATATGTGATTTCCCGTATCGTGATGATAAATACATGAATGGCGATTTCAACAGGTACGGACTAAGCTACAGAAAAACGGCCATCAGTGGCTGGCTTTGAGCCAAACTACCATCTAGGGGTATATAAACAATATAGGCCTATCTTTTCAATATAGCTAAAAACTTAAAGCTCGAAAAAGAGGAATTGTGTACATAAAGCAGTTTTTGAGATAGCAACAGGTTTGATAAGTTGTGACTTATTCCCTTTGTTCCGACGTTTGGCCGTCAGCCATTGGTTCTTGGCACCTGAGTTCCGGTTCTTGTCCTGACTTCCGGTGTTATGTCAGACCCTGGAGCGGGGAGTTCAAAGGAAGCCCTACATTGTCAGCCAAGTAGTTACCAAAACAGTGCTCCATTATGCATACTCGCGTGTGATGCAAAAGAAATGACTACAGACTTCTGATAGACTTAATGCGCCCCTATGTCAAACCTGAATTTGGACAAAGAACATTGCATAAACCTGGCATCTTCATATGTACATCTGTATTATTTCATATTTTTTCCATCCAATAAAAAAAGCTGTATTTCAGATCAAAGTTGAGTAGGAAATGAAGTGTTTTTCGAGAATTGAAGGATTTAGCGTTGGTTCTTCCGGTAAATAGGCTATTAGACTTGTGAGTGTTTGGAAAACCTATATTGTGCAGTTTAATGACTTAAACAATAGTGCCCCATTTGATTTCATTTTCAATTACTAAACTTATATACATTTGTGTTTTGCAAGAGGTGACTTATAAAAATCTGTATATGATTATTAGAGTCTATGGTTTTGATGGTATCAGGTAAAATTGCAGAGAATTTTAATTATCAGTATAAAGCAGAGCATCACCATTATGTCGCCCCTTTGCTGTTCTTAATCTGCATCATATGCATGCCACTTGAACCATAATGTACAATGCCACATCACCACTATCATCTCTGTACATAGTTAGAGGCGTACACACCAGAGTCAGTTCTCTATCAGTGGAGTATCTTCTATGCTGTAAAGGTTAATTCGTATAGCCTGTAACGGGCAGCTCTCAGTGTCGTTAGCGACCAGTTAGCATTTGACCCCCTCCAGGGGATACCATCCTCCTCCCCCAATTATTCTCCCCATTTTTTTTCATCTCCCTGTCCCCGCCTCCCTGATTACCGGACACCCTACCAGCCCTGGGGTAACAGGGGTCGAGCAATGACCTTCAGGGGCAGTTTTTAGTTACAAGAGGTCACTGGGTGACATTGGGATGACCTTGGGGTGACCTTTGGTGAGCAGCTCTGAGCAGTTTGAAGGAGGGGTAGGAGTGAGTAAAGAGAACAGCCGTTTTACACCATTTATGTTTGGAGGACGGTGGAATACTTATTTTGACTTAAGCGCCATACCCACTAGGACATTTTTACCGAGTCAGCCGACTGATCTGCGCTAAAATCAGCCGACTCTACTAGGACAGTTGTCAATTTTAGGGACAACTCATATCAAACATACACAATTCTATGTACCATACTAACAGGGGATGATAGGAGTCAACCGATTCTGCCCGTTACCCGTCGTCCGTCGCCGATAAAATCACCTAGTGGGTATGGGGCTTTACAGTTTGCAAGTATTATAATTATTCAAGCAGGTAGCGGCCTGTGTGGATTTCCCATTGGTACTTTTAATGCTGGATGATTTAGCCTACCTCATACTCCTTCCTAGATAATGATGTTGGATAATTCAGATTTTAATACCAATATCAATACTCAATTCAATTACCCTGTGATATTTTGTGTATGTTAAAACAGGGTATTTTAAGTGGGGAGTCTCCAAGGGTTTGAACCCACCCATTCCCCTTTTGGATGGTAGCCCAAACTACTAAAAGAGGGAAAATGACCAGTGTCTGGTCTGAATAAATGGTGATTTAGAACAAAGTCCATAAAAAGCCCCTTTTCTGAAATCTGAATTCACCTCAGCATAGATACTTCTTTAATTGAGATACGTGACATAAAGATGGCAAATCAGACAGGGCTAGGTGACACATTAAGGCGTACTGTACCATACCTGTCAGCCTGCACCATTCAATTAGCCCTCTCATCCTCACCCGTCACCACAATCCCTACCTGCTCCAGGGCCCCACGGCCCACTCCCACTCCACGACTCTAAACCATCTTGATAGATGTAAAAGATCTTATTACATCTCAGAAGTTAAAAGACAAACCAAATAATTACTGATCAGGGCTTATAAGAGCAACCAGAAAATATTTGCCAGCCACACAAAGCCCAAAATTGTTACTGTATGGTGCTTATAAGAAGATTTCTGACCAAGTTTGACTTAATTATGGCAATGATTTTTGCAATGAGAGTGCAAAAACTTCCAAAAATATTGATTTGAAATTAACTATTGACCCATTTCATTACTTTCCAAAATGGCTGCCGTCATGTGTGAGAATGACTTTCTTATTGTTTCTCCTTGAGAAAACATGTTTTGTTGGCAAGGAATTGAGTCTTGTCAGTCAAAAACTCGAAAAGATTGAGGCAAGCTAGGTCATGGTGGTTGATAAACATTTCATATTTGATGTAGACTAAGTTTGACTGAACAAATCTATTGGTTGTGAGAAAAACTGATCGTCTCGGTTAAAAAAACTTTTATCACGTGAGTTTTCCTGGGTCATGTAGGTTATCAAACTCATCATATATCAGGCTGAATAAGACTCGTCAAAGAACAAACTCATGATTTGATAGATGTATAGCTTAGGTCATTTTGATTTTACAAACACATCATGTGTCAGGCTAATTGAGTCTTGTCTGGAAACATACTGTGGGGGAGGCAGTGGCAACATTTCAACTATGCAAATAACACTGGCCATTGGTGTTATTTGTAGGCAAATGGGTGTGGTGAATTTAGTCCTCAGATGACTAACAATCAACCCAGACAACTATATTTTAGTCATTTAATGGGATTGGCTTGCCATCCAAATGCCTACACCTAGAGCAAACCAGCATTTGACAGTCAGGTGACCAACTGCTCTCCCACAAATAGAATCAAAATTGTCATATTTGCAAAACCACAGTGTTTAATGTATCGAGTATTCTAATAACATGGCGTGTCAGGTCTCCTTCCCCATTACCCACCTACCATTAATCTGACTCACTCACACCACGCTGAGCCGCTCCCATTACTCACACTGCTATCTATTCCCTTATGTGATCCTGCGCTCCTTTTATTGAGGAGGTAAACTTGGACTTGATATCAAAAAAACATATCATATATAAGACAAACCGAGTCTTGTCAGTAAACAAGCTTAAGCTCCTTATATGGGAGACACACTGAGTCTTGACTGTCACACAAGTTTTATGTGGGGAGGACTGAGGGTTGTCAGTGAATCAATTCATGATGTGATAGGCTGTCTAGGCCATAGGGGTTAACAATCCCATCATAGGTCAGGCTAGATGGGTCTTGTGAGTGATTAAACTCATGATGTGCTGGTCAGTCTGGGTCACATAGGTTAAAAATCACATCAAGGGTCAGGTTCACTAAGTCTTGTGTGTGAAACAAGTTATACTATTATGGGTGGACTGAGTCTTTCTGAGTGAGCAAATTCATGATGTGATAGGCAGCATGGGTCTTAATTTTTAACAATCTCATCATAGTTCAGGCAGCCCGTGTGGGTTCTGGGTCAGAATATGCCCCCAGTAGCCACTGCTGATCATGGAAGGTGACGAAAGGGGGGACCCAGCACCAACCAAGTGGTTCTTTGGGTTCAATTCCCAGTCGATGCTTGGTTCACTAAGGGATGAGGTACAGCAAAAATGATTTCCAGGTTTTAATCCCCTGCTATTTTCCCACCCTGTCACCTTCATCTTATAGATTCGTTCACCAAAAAAAGAATTCGTCCCAAATGGTTTTTGCTGTGAAAATGACCCTGGCTGTTGGTACGGTGTAAAACATCCATTACTCACTCACTCATAGCTCAGGCAGGACTTGTGAGTGATTAAACTCATGATGTGCCGGTCAGTCTTGTTCACATAGGTTACTGATCACATCGGGGGTCAGGCTGACGAAGTCTTGTCTGTGAATACTCTTGTCTGTGAACACTAATATAGTGCGAGGCAGGCTGGCTCTTCAAGCCTCAACAGTGTCTGGTGTAGTGAGGTGTGTCAGGCCTCCTTCCCCATTACCCACCTACCGTTTGTCTGACTCATTCAATTTGCTAATGTGATACCAATGAGGGCCTTAGATAAGAGATACAATTTGTTATGTTCTGTTATGAATGTAGCTGTTCCAGCTCCCTCTATGAGAGTTGATGCACATAATTATCATGTGGGGAGGACTGAGTCATGATGTGATAGGAAGCCAGGGTCATATGGGTTAACAATCTCATCATAGGTCAGGCTAGATGGGTCTTGTGAGTGATTAAACTCATGATGTGCTGGTCAGTCTGGGTCACATAGGTTAAAAATCACATCAAGGGTCAGGTTCACTAAGTCTTGTGCGTGAAACAAGTTATACTATTATGGGTGGACTGAGTCTTTCTGAGTGAGCAAATTCATGATGTGATAGGCAGCATGGGTCTTAGTTTTTAACAATCTCATCATAGCTCAGGCAGCCCGTGTGGGTTCTGGGTCAGAATATGCCCCCAGTAGCCACTGCTGATCATGGAAGGTGACGAAAGGGGGGACCCAGCACCAACCAAGTGGTTCTTTGGGTTCAATTCCCAGTCGATGCTTGGTTCACTAAGGGATGAGGTACAGCAAAAATGATTTCAAGGTTTTAATCCCCTGCTATTTTCCCACCCTGTCACCTTCATCTTATAGATTAGTTCACCAAAAAAAGAATTCGTTCCAAATGGTTTTTGCTGTGAAAATGACCCTGGCTGTTGGTACGGTGTAAAACATCCATCACTCACTCACTCATAGCTCAGGCAGAACTTGTGAGTGATTAAACTCATGATGTGCCGGTCAGTCTTGTTCACATAGGTTACTGATCACATCGGGGGTCAGGCTGACGAAGTCTTGTCTGTGAATACTCTTGTCTGTGAACACTAATATAGTGTGAGGCAGGCTGGCTCTTCAAGCCTCAACAGTGTCTGGTGTAGTGAGGTGTGTAAGGCCTCCTTCCCCATTACCCACCTACCGTTTGTCTGACTCATTCAATTTGCTAATGTGATACCAATGAGGGCCTTAGATAAGAGATACAATTTGTCATGTTCTGTTATGAATGTAGCTGTTCCAGCTCCCTCTATGAGAGTTGATGCACATAATTATCATGTGGGGAGGACTGAGTCATGATGTGATAGGAAGCCAGGGTCATATGGGTTAACAATCTCATCATAGGTCAGGCTAGATGGGTCTTGTGAGTGATTAAACTCATGATGCGCTGGTCAGTCTGGGTCAAATGGGTTAACAATCACATCATGGGTCAGGCTGGCAAAGTCTGTGAATACTCTAGTCTGTGAAGACACTACTATAGAGGCAGGCTGGCTCTCCAAGCCTCAGCAGTGTCTGGTGCAATGAGGCGGGTCAGGCCTGCTCTCCCATTACCCACCTACCATTTATCTGACTCACTCACTTTGCTAATGTGATACCAAAGAGATTTCGTTATATTATGTTATGAATGTACTCTATCCAGATCCCTCTATGAGAGGTGATGCACACCTTTACAAATATTCAACAACTCCTTGTTTTTACCCTGTTTCATAACTTCAACAATCATGTTGCAACATCACGTAAATACACAAGATAGTAAAATAGTTATGGTTTTCATTGAGGTGGGGGCACATCTGGTGCCCTCCCTCCCCTGAATTTTGCAAGATTTAGATATTGTTAATAAAAAATTCTGGCTGTCATGTGGGGCGTCTAATTTTCATTGCATAAGGGTGTGCCAAATGTTTTAAATCTCTGGATCTGTGCCTGATAGAAGTAATTATGCTTGTAGTGGTTGCTGTCATAGTTGTTTTAGGTGAACGGTTGTTCTGGGGCTACTGGTGCAGGTAGGGAGCATAACTTTGCTTGGCACCACCTATACAAATTTGAAATTGTTTCCCATTCAAAATTTCCATTTAACACTAAAACAAATAATGTTGGTCTTTTAATCTGGCTTTCACACCCTTCTGAAAACAAGGAGATTTGCCTAATGGTCTCCATAAATACAAATTCTTCAGCTTCATAATTCAATCATCGTTGCAGAAGTCCTCCTGAAGGATTCCCATCTGAAACATAATTGAAGTGTGTGAGTAAAGCAGCCCTCGGTATTCAGACATCTCCTTGTGTTCACTAAGAACCTAACTTGGATAGGTTTGTTTCCTCAATCACTTTTAGGCTTATTTAGTTGCACCAATAGCGCAGCTAGTAGAGGCTCATCATAGTCTGCGGTTAATGTGCTCCTTGATGGATTGTCATGAACGACATTTCATATCATGAGGACTGGGAGCCTTGGAACAAACAGAGACAATTTTCGCGAACTACCTTTCCTGCCATAGAAGGTGTTTTGGTGCAGTGTGCCCAAGGTGGGCGGTTCTCAGCATTGTCAGTGACCTGACACCCTCCAGGCGATGCCATCCTCGTTGCCCAATTCTCCAAATCACGGATAGCCAAATTTATGAGTTGTGCCTGCAGGTTAGCCTAAATTGGGATGCATACTTGGTAATATGTCGACAAATCACAAGGATTTAGTACATTTATTTTCAATATCATATCATAATTTATTATCAAACATGGGGAAAAACTAGTGACCATTAATTTTTTAATCTGTTTCTGATTTTTTTTTGAAAATGTATTCATTATAGATAGATATGTAGCGATACTTTGTTTATTTTTTATAGTTTTTGCTGTGATTTTGTCGAAAAAATCCGTCTAGATTAGCCTGTAGGCCTAGGTGCCTAAAATACTGGAAATCATTTATCTTTTGTATGGAGAATTATTCCCCCCGTTTTTCCTTGATTACCGCCCACCCTTCTGGTCTCTTTTTTCAGTTACCATAGGTCAGTGGGTGGCCTAGGGGTGACCTTGGGCGAGCAGCTCTGAGCAGCTTGAAGGAGGGATGTAAGTAGGTTGGCAGCACTTTGATTGGACCTCATTATTATAAGGGGATGGGGGGAATAGTCATTTTGTCTTACAGTTTGGAAGTATCATATTGACATAGGTAGGGGACTATAAAGGGTTTTCACGTGGTGCCCTGAATGTAGGGAAATTTAAGCTACTCCGTCCCAGATGGTTGGTTTGTTGTTTATTGGGGTTTAACGCTGTATCAGTATCTAAGATCAGATCATGATGAGAACTAGGTTTGACAACTCAGTCTTTAATGATCTCATCTATGGAATGATCAAATCTATGAGAAGATAGAGACCATACCCCTACACATTTACTGAAGCAGGTGTGCAGGGTCCAATAGACAGGGCCCTGCACACCCATCCCAGATGGCAATACCAGTACATGATTTTAAGATGGTAATGGTCATTGAAAACTTTCATATTAATCTTTGATATTGTTTAAATATGTTAAAACGTGATCCATGGAGTACATGGTTAATTAACCCCTCTTGCACTTCATCACACAAAGCGTGCATTTAGCCATTCGCTCGGGAGTCCAGGGGGTCCTGACTTACTCATTCTCCCTCTGGTAGACACTCTTTAATGTGCGTATGGATAAACAGTAGTTCATTACTAAGCCCAAATGGATGCCCAATTTCAAAATAATCAATCCACCTCTGCATAGATACTTTTTTGATGATGATACGTGACCTAAAGATGGCAAATATCACCATTAAAAGCTGACATGCTAAGACACCCGTTACCACACTTGTCAGCCTGCACCATTCAATTAGCCCCTCTCATCCTCACCTGTCACCACCATGTCTGTCTGCCCCAGGGTACTGCAGCCTACTCCCACTGCATGACTACAAACCATCCTCATATACACTAGAGATTATGTTCCGTCTTACATCTGAGATATATGATTATTTTCTGTATAGCTTTAGGTAAAAAACAGTTACTTACAAACTATTCTTTTAGATAGAGCACTTCTGGTCAGATTGGACTGAATCTTGCCTGTAAACAACTTTTGATGTGCTAGCAGTACTGAGTTTTGTCAGTTGTACTCTGTGATATTGGCTGGGTCATGTTGATTTACAGACAGGTCAAGTGTCAGGTCAATATAATTATTAAGCCAGTGATCCACTAGGTAACAAAATGCTGATTAGAATTCATTTTTCGCAAACATTCATTTTTCACAACCTCATAACCATATTTTCGGAGCCTTATTAAATTCTGTAATGACAATCGATAAATAGATGACAATGAGTTACATGTTTACAAGAAATATCTTAATTTAGCAAAGCAATTTCTGAAATCAGTTTTAAAAGTGGGCCATAATTGCACTGTCGATCACCGCCTTATGATGTGAGACAGGTTGCATCTTGACTGTACAAACTCATGATGTATTGTTCAGTCTCCAATTGTATGGGTTAACAATCACATCATGTGTCATTCAGACTCAGTCCTGTCTGTAAATACACTTGTCTGAGATCACACTCCTACAGTCTGAGGCAGGCTGAGCCTTCAAGCCTCAGCAGTCTCAGAGGCGGTGAGGCGTGTCAGACCTCCTTCCCCATTACCCACGTACCATTAATCTGACTCACTCGCACCACGCTGAGCCCCTCCCATTACTCACGCTGCTATTTATTTGCTAATGTGATACTGAAGTGTGAGGTGGGGTTTACCTTAGTAGTTGCAGCTTGCAGATGGAAAAAAAACTGATTTATATGGCTCTAGAATATAGGAAGCAGGGAATGCAAGGATGCATAAGGTCCTAATATAACCGGAGCCTTATGGCCCAATGTTGGTGTCTTATTTCTTTGAGTGGCCAAATATTGTTATCCTATACTGTTTGCTAGATTTATGTGGAGCTGATATCATTGATACGACTCATTGCTTACCCATTTGTCATTATAATTATTTACAATGTAAAGATTGGTTAAATTTGGTATTCCTTATTTTATGAATACTGTGTAATTCATTTTCATAATATGAGCATAAGACCTGTCACACATTGCAACACACAAATGTGAGGCCTACAGCACAGGATGTCTCTGAAACTCAGGAAACACGGTATACAAACATAAAAGCAGCAGGCAGGGCTCTACATACAACGAAGGAGGTCCAAATTAATAATGGTGACATAGAATCACTAGTACTGTGCAGAACGACCAAGATTTGTTAATTTTGTGCAAAACGTTCACTGCTGGGCCAATTTTGAGAGCCCAAAAACCCATTAGAATACTGATTCTGAGCTGAAAATTATTCGATACATGGATTTGAAGCCTACCACCGCAGAACATAATCTTTTATATCTATCTTAACAACAGCAACATTGTTATTAGGTTATCATTGTCATGGAAATATGCTTCAAATGATCTTAAAGTTGTCTCTTATTGTCGAACTGTCATTCTGCAACTGGCTGCTGGTGCAGAAAGGGAGCATAAAATTGATCTCGAACACTTGGCACCATCTATATGATTTTTTTCCGAGCCATAAGTTTCTTTTCAACCCTTACACAAACAACCTTCGTTTTTCAATATGGCTTTTAATTCCAAAAGCAGCCTTTCCTAATAGCCTCAGTGAATGCAAATTATTCAGGTTAATAATTCACCCGTTGTTGCAGAAATCTTCCTCATGGAGGTCCATCTAAAACATTATTGAAGTTAATGTGAAGAGGAACCCTCGGTATTCTGGGGGGCATTCCATAAAAATTTCGCGATAATCCAGTTTGAAGAAGTACAACGATACCAACAAATGTTATCGCCACATGAAATTTTTGTTTTTCATTTCTTTTGTTCAAATTTTTCTTGGTCACATGTACATATTTTGGTATATCAATATTTGTGAAAAAATATATTTTTAAAACGGCGATATTTTGTAATATTACTGATATTTGTAACGATACTGATTTGAGGCCTTGGCGATAATATTTCGAGTATCGCCAATCTTTTATGGAAGTGCTTTAACTGGCGATAATTATCGCCAAATTTTTATGGAATGCATACCAGGAATCTCTTTTTATTGAGTGGAGGCCTCACTTGGGTAGACTTGTTACCTTAATGAGTTTTAGCTTTAATTAGCCGCACCAATGGTGCGGGGAGTAGAGGCTAGTCACAGTCTACAGTTAAATGCCTACCTTGATGGATGATCATGTAAACTAGGTCTGTATAGGCCTATCTATTAGAATAGAGAAGAAAGTGGGGATTTAAAATGGCAACAGATTAAAAATATTTCTTGGGCAACAAATCTGTTGCTGTGTTAAACTGTTCCAGTAGAAGAACTGGGTTGTTTGCTTTTATCTTCCTCAGCAACAGCTGAGCAACCTCATCTTTTTGGGCAACAGGCTGACAACAATTTAGAAAGGTAGTTGTCAGGTTTTCTGTTGCCATTGGAAGGCTCCCTTTAGAAAACAACTAGTTCACTGTTTAAGAACAGATTGAATGAACATAATTATCGTTTTGTTTCTTTTGCCTAATTTTGCCTGCTCTTTTCATTGCTGTGCGAAGGATACATCAGGTTGAGAGCCTGAGGGGTTTACTACAAACATGACTAGGTCCCAATGACATAAAAATCATTGTTCAGAACACTAACTCTAACAGCAAAGTTTTCTTTTGTAAAAATGTTCACTGTTGGGCCAATTTTGACACCAAAATAACCTTTAGCCAACTGGTTGGGCAGTAGAATCTTGTTACAGTCTACATTTGATACCCTCCTTGATGGAGATGGAGATAAGCGGTTTTCTTGATTTGTATATTCATTAAAAAGGGGAGCAAGAAAGTTACTTGTTCACTGCTAAGCTATAGATTGCAGGGAAATTACTTTTGGTTCTTTTGCATGCCATTTTCCTGTCTGTGTGACCAAAATGTCATATTTCTGAGGCTGGGAGGTTTAGAACAAACATGCCAATGGTGATGAATGAGAAATGCCATATGGCCTGAAAGCTCTGAAGGCTAGACCTATAGAGTCCATGGTTTTATTCATAAGCCAAGAAAATATTCATGCAAAACAGACATGGCTGTGATGTAAGCAGACAGTCTAGACAAAGGTCACAGAGAGTTCATTTTGGATCTACATAGTGTTACAGCAGTAGGCAACGACCCCCAGAGTCATGGGTAGCTTAATAAAAGACATTTGAGGCTAGTTTTGAAAAGTGTTTTTTGTTCAAATTGTTTTTAAACAAAATAAATGGAATTTCAAGGAATTCCCAATCTTGGTATAACATGAAAAAGGACAAATGTAACTGAAAGAGATGTTTTTGTATTTTATTTTCTCACATATTAATCCACTTGTTAGACAAATGTGATGTACATTGTTATACTTTTATTGTAATTAACTCTCACACTGTATATAATTTATGTTGTTTTTCTCAACTTGTTATTGTACCATCCTTCTCCAACAATGATCCAGTAATCTAGATGTATCAAAACAAAGCTGGATGGACAAAGAAAACTGGCATGTGCCAATGTCTATTCAGGAT
The DNA here is from genome assembly GCA_936440205.1 of Lepidonotus clava. NCBI lineage: Eukaryota > Metazoa > Annelida > Polychaeta > Phyllodocida > Polynoidae > Lepidonotus > Lepidonotus clava. Next base: position 32,588,258 of record OW387144.1, on the reverse strand, counting down.
GATAAAACTGATTTAAAAGAAATGTGAAGTGGATTAGTGAGAAAATACACTAAATCGTGTAATTGTACTATAACTACAGAAACCAGTAAAATGTAATCTGGCAATGGTTCCAAAGTCTTCAGTCTGGTTACAAAAGTAATCTCATTCTCCTCACAAAGAGACTATCATAACAAGGCAGCGATAGGAAAAGCAGGAAAACAATAAGTCTCATATGAACGATTCCTCCACTATCTCTTCATACCAGCCATCCGGATAAGAAACAACAGTCCCCGATATAAAGTGCTACACACAGGAGAGAGCCCGTCGCCGTGGCTTACCGTGACCTTGGATGACCTTGTTCCTGAGCCGACCTGCGTCCCTTATCTCCCACTTCCGGCGTTTCCCGGCGTTCCCTCTGTCCACACGTCATTTCCGGTCAGCTGATGGTATTTCTGGTCTGCGGCTGCGCAGAACGTCCTCCCGGCGGACTGTGTGTGTCTTAGGCGACTCGATTGGTCCGTGGGGAAATGTCGCTTATTTGCTGGCTATTATGGTAAACTACTGCTACTTGATTTATTTGTTCCTCTGTCCAAGTGGAATACTCTGTAAGTATCTGTAATAGATTTGTTGTCACTACTGTTAATATTAACACATGTCCTGCATAGCAGCTTCAGTTCTGCGGGCTGTCTACTTGCAATTGGGTAAATATAATTCCCTCTTTAAAGTTTCGATTTTGAACGTCGCTCATGGTTTTGCTAATATAGTTCACACAATTTACTGGACGTCTTGCGCCAAGACACATATTCCCGTTTCCCTATACTACTCACACAATCATAAATCGTTGCGTATACAGTAAGATCGAACTACATAACTGTTATCTACATGGTGGAGTCTGTTTATTGGACTTCATATGCACAGACAGTGCATTGAGGGGTCATCAAGCAATTATACTTAAGACTATTCTCTCCTATGTGTACGGCTGGTTTGACCCTGTGATAGGTTCATAGTTGACAATTTTTAGAGTCTTCACTTTTAAACCCCATACGCAAAAGATCCATCCAAACTTAAACGACTCCCAGTGGCCCGAAAGTTCCCTGCCGACTTAATTTCTTATTGTATGAATATTTATTGTTGAAAATGGATGATCTTGATATTATTTGAAGATTGTAATAAGTTTGTATACAAAATGAATTCATGTTTACATGTTTTTTTTAAACATTATATTGATCCAAGGTACTTTTGTACCCTGGGTAACTCAGATGTAGAATGAAAATAAGTCTGTAACTTATTTTTATGCCTGAATAAACAATTGAATTCCAAAAAAAAATTACTGATTCATATACCCAACAGCCTGTTCAGCACCACAACCTTCAACGGCCAATTAATCATCAGCCAATTCAAATTCAATCAGTTAAAATGATCCAGCGTTTCTAGGTGTGGGGCTGAACAGGAAGCCTTACACTCTGCAGATAGCCGATGTTCTGCTTGGTGGTTTCATCTGCGGCTGCATAGTCATGGGGGTCGGGGAAGAAATACTTTTCTAATGTGAAATTCAAGGCCGCGAAGTTCCGCCTCATTATTTGTCTCTATCAGTCTCCCCGCTTTGAAGGTTCCCGGATCCGTCCATGCTTGCTTTCCAAAGTATGAGAAACTATAATTGAGGTGACATTTTGTTTTGGGGCCTTCCATTTAGTACATACATACATTTTCAAAAGTCTGAGAACCTCCGACCCCACTTCTTCCCTTGATGCATACGTACTTAATGAAAGGCCCCTTTGGTTCTCGTAATGTTATTTTGATGACTTCCAAATAATGTTGCTTTGACAAAGTGCTTTGGCGTCATACTCTAACTCTATTGTAACATCTGGTTAAGTTCTTTAACCTGTGTTTTCATAAAGTTTTGTCCTTAGTCTTAACATTCACAAATATTCCTGTATGAGTTTTAGGCTTACCTGGAGTTTGTTGCGCGCCTTCATGAATTTTATTTTGGTTGGCACGGGTTAGTGACCGTTGGCAAGGGTTAGCGGTAAAATGGCCAGCTTCCCTGGGGGCGTAATCTAGTCAGTCTCCCTTCCATCTGGTTAAGAATAACCCCTGCCTCCCGGACCATTCTTTGGTCTCAGAGTTCGTTCTGTTGTCCAGCTCCTCCTCCCCCCCCCCCGCCCAAACAACCTCCGACTGCTCGTTACCAACCAGGGAGCTACGGGTGATGGGTGTTACATCCAATGAGTACCTTTACTTTTGAAAAGAAATTGTATTCAAAATAATTTCACAAACAGGTGTTCTCCTGATAGTGCTCATGGGGCTCATGAGTCGTATTCAACAATCTACACGTCGTATTGTTTTCATACTTACGTTGATTTTTCAAGCGATAGTTTCAAATATTTATTACAAACTATGGATCCCAGGATCCTCAAACATAACAATGCTGTCAATTTGACATAAGTTTTTTCTTCTTTCAGGTTTAATGTGTCACTGGGGTAAGGCTTTGTAGCAAGCACAAGCTCGAGAATAGGTTTTCCCTATGCAACAGTTACCTGCATGGTACCTTTCTATGCCAGTTTTCATATTTCAGAAATATACACGACAATCTTGATGGCATCTTCAGAACCCCCACAAAACTAATGATTATCATTTTGTTAGCTACCCATCCAAATTACCTTTCAAGCTCATTGTACCAATGACTCACATACCCGTTAGCTTATTCTTCATCTCTGCCATCGGATGCCATTCTATCATCCGCAGCTTGTGGGTATAAGGTTTCATCTACATTCTGTATGGTGGTCCTCTTTACAGTGGCAAATTTAAGAGTAATGGACATGAAGAGCACCACCCCCCTATTTATGACGTAATTTTGTTTCCAGAAGTTTTCTGTTTCCTTTCCCCCTAGAAATCTCAATACCCCTACCACGAAGGGAACCAAGGGAGACCAGGAAAGGACTAGTTTTCCAAGGGAGACCAAGTGACCTGTAGAGGGTATTCTAGTCCTCTCACCCCCATCAGTTCCAAAAGTCTTACCCTTCTAAGGATGGCCCCATCCTCCCACCTCTCTAAGAACAATCCCTGCCCCCCGGCCCACTCTGTGGTCTCAGAGTACGTTCCGCTGTCCAGCCCGGCCCCCCGGCCCCACCTCAGGACCTGAATGCAGGACACGGGCCTCCTGGACAACCTCCGACTGCTCCTTACCACCCGGGGAGCTATGGGGTGACGTGTGTTACAGCGTGACAAAACTCTCACAAGGAGAGTTACGCTGCAAGTCTGCGAGAAATGCGAGATTTGTTTACTTCCGTCACGTGACGTCACAGACACTGAGCGACCCGGCTGATCCGGGAATAAGCACGAGGAAAGGAAAGGAAAGGAAAGGTCTCACATAGCCTTGAATCTCACTACCCTTATTTTGTTTTCTTTAATGCGTGAAAATGATGTTCATTTAAGAATAATTATTTTTGAGAAATAATTATTTTTGAGAAACTCTTATGTCTCGTCGAAAATAGTAATTTTTAGTCAAAATATACCAATAACAACATTGCTTTGAGATTAGCTACGATACCTCTCTACCTTCTATGAAGAACTATTCACGGAGGTTGGAATGCTGGTAAAATGGTCATTTTCAGATTTGACATACCTGAAATAGGAAGCTCGTACGGGTATTTTGAAATGCCATCCAGTCAAACCCTTCAATAGAGAATAATTACATATCCTTTTTTTTTACAAGAAACAACTACTCCTGATATGGTTTAATCCACAGGGGGTGTCTGATAGTGGCCGTGTGACTCATAGGATATTGTCACAAACAGTTTGAAGGGCGAAACCCTAGGTTTGATTATCCCCATGGATCTTAAGGCCACCAGAGGACAACATTAAAGGCTCGTCTATTATTATTGTGAAAGATATTCTATATTATAGTAACCCAATCTTGTCATAAATCATGAAAACGAGGAGTAGTACATGCGGCCAAAATTTACTCAGAACCCCTTGAATATTCATTTTTCCTGCAGGCAACATACACAGTTAACACCTTAATGTTTTCATTAAAAGAAAATTGTATTGATTCGAAAACTTTTCATAATCGGATCTTCTTTTCTTTGTCATTTTGGTGATAATGACAATTGTTGATGTGAAAATGAACTTGTTATACATTTTTGTATGTTTTATATTTGCGTGAGATAATGAGCTTGTTGATATTTTAACTATTCAACAACATACAAAACCAACAAAAAATCAAGAATGGTAGAATTAGCATCATGTTAGAAAGCTATGTAGGCCAAAGTCATATTCATCATGCTAGAGGTTGTAACTATCACGTTACACTTGGCTCCCCATACCAGGAGATAAGGCCTCGGTCACCAGAACACCACCCGGCTTTCACCCACACCGCCAACAGGAAGTCCACGCTGATTGGTCCGCTGACAGGGACACGTGACCGAGGTTTGGACTGCGCGCGCAGCCTTAAGAAATGGGGAGAGTTTGAGCGGCGGGGTCTGGAGGAAATTAAGGAGGAGTGGGGCCCGGTCCGTGCCCGGCTGAATGCATGGCGAGGGACAGGAACAGGCGGGAACCAGCAAGTACAAGATGACGCCATTTTGTGACGTCAGATCCGGCCAAGGGCGCGTTCACGGCACGCATATTTATGAAAAGAAACCTATGAAAAGAAAGGAGAAGGAGACTGAAGGGAAAAAAACGAGGTCTGGGCTGATAGGTTTAGAGTGGGTAAGGGTAGCAGGGGAGGCCTATATAGGGGTGGTCCAAACTGTCCTAAACACCCCACCCCCCCTTCCCTCTCATTTTCATTATGGACACCTAAACTACAAAAAAGAAAGAAAATATAAATGCAAATAATTTTTAGCACTGAGCCCTCCTTTTTCAAGGTTCTGTATCTGCCTCTGGGCAGGTAGAGACGAGTAGGGACTTAGGGACCCTTATAATTTATAAGGATAGTTAGAATACTGTTGATATTAATACATAGAATCAATAAACATAAAAGAATTGACGACCAATACATTTAACCAATTCAAAGCGTACCTAGTTCAAGCACTGAGTGTATATACTGAAAGCTCATTCTGAGTATGAAAATAAATTTGTTTACTAATTATTTGGTAGGTCACATGTTTCTTCGACCCATTTATACAAACCAGTCAAAACTAGCATGACGTCCATTTTTATAGACTACTCACAAATTGAGGAAATACCAGTGACCCAGGTCCCTTTCTATAGACTACTCACAGAATGGGACCATGCTCATTGACCGAGTCTTATTGGTTTAAGAACAACGACGAGTTGGGAGGAGGCTGGGGCATCCAGGGGCGGCCGTGCGTACGACCCATAGGGGATTGTCATAAACAAAGGGCAAAGCCCAATGTTCATACGATAACCAGTGGTGTTACGGCATACTACCTGGGGCATTGCTAGGATGACAATATATGGAATCGGGGTCTTCTTCTCATGGCCATATAGTAGCGAGTGGTACTATATATACGCGTGTGGACCAAGTTCATTTATATGAACTACTCTCCACTTCATTCCAATAGTAGGCAAAATCCTCGTGATCCCGTTTTACCATAAATCCTTGTACTCTTCAGCACTGCCTTCAAGGGAGGGAACCTTATCATTTTGATGTTTCTTCCTTTATTTGACTCAATTATTCACACAATGAATGGAAACATGTTTGGAATTAATCTTGATATCCTGATGCAGCCCAGCAACCATTGCTGAATGGTTTGCAATAAGTGAGAAATCCTTCTTTTCTTGCTACGGGCCACTGCATAAGAGCCATAACTTTTCCTTATTGAAACATTCTTCAGGCTTTCCATGGAATTTTGATGCCTCATCACCGAACCAAGAATGTGACATCCCAGGAAGTTCTTATAATGTAGCAGAACGTCATGGGAACGTCGCAGAACCCGGCATGATAGATTTGATTACTTTCAAACTGGATCCACATCAAGTTGAGTCGTGGGTTTATTTTTATGCAACTGAAAGACAGACAAATTAATGGATCTTATTGAAAATAATGTGAAATAAGGTAGTGAAATTGAAAAAAAGAATAAGAAACCCACAATACAGAGAAAGAAGAAAGGCATATTCTTACAATGGAGAAAAGCCATATAGAAGTGAATAAAGAAGATATTGCAAGGCAGACTAATCCTATGCTGCATGGTTTGAATCACGAATGATTGCGTCAGTATAGACCAAGTGCAGACGTGGTCAAGTGACCATTTTGTTGTTGGTCGCAATAACTGATTATACTGAGCATACACACATGGGTATCAAAGAAATGCAAAATTATTGGAGCCAGCTTCTCGATAAATTTATGTTAGTAAGTGTTGTCAATGATGATTGTATCCACGTACCTTCAAAACGTATTATTCCTGAAAATTATTCACGATAATTATTGTGGTTTACCTTGATCACCTATCCAGTTTATCTTAGTTGCATTTTGTATATTTTGAATAATGATATGGCAATTTTGTTAATTGATCATGTTACGCTCAGTTCATTTTGGTTGAGTTGACTTTATCTACACAACGTCTATAGGAGCAGTTGAGACGAATGGACCCCGGTTTCCCTCTAAGGGAGAGGGAGGAGCCCCCTGACCCCGCCCTCTGAGTGCCCCGACCACCGAAATGCAGTATAGATAGAACACCGACAGGGGCACCGCCCGCCGGGGGGGGGGGAGGGAGGGAAAGGGTCACATGACTCTTTTACCTGGGGCCCGGATGGGGGCTGGGGCCGGGGCGCATGCGTCAACTCTGTACGGGTCACGTGACTGACGGACAGGGGTTGTGACGGGGAATAGAGAAGAGTGTAGGGGGGGTGTGTGTAGGGGAAGGGAGTGGATGCGATAAGTCGAGGAGCAGGAGAGGTGGAAAGGAGATGAAAAGAAGTGGGGGAAAGGCAATTCTCCCTACCACGGATAGCTAAATAACAGTATTTTATGCACCTGCAGGCTAATTTGGACTAATTTTGTTGAAAAAATCCCTTGAAAAACTATAGAAAATTAATGAATAATTGTGATAAATCCATGTATAATGAATTAATTTTCAAACAACTTGGAAAATATTTAATGTATATGGATACAAATTTATAGAATAAAGATCTTTAATCTTTCTTCATTTCAAACTTGAAATAATGGTACGATTAATGAAAATTCCTATGCCAAAGCTCTGTGAATTGTCGACAAATTACCCAGCATGCATCCTGATTAAGGCTAACCTGCAGGTAAAAGTCAAGAAATTGCCTATCCGTGGTAGGGAGAAAGGAGGAGGAGATTGAGTAGTCACAGGAGGAGGAGAAGGAAATGAAAGAGAAGAAGAAGGAGGAGGAGGCGGAAGAGGAGGGGAAGAGGAGAATCAGCAGGAGGAGGGAGAAGGAGAACAGGGGAGTAAGGGAGTAAGAGATGGGGAGGATGATAAGTGAGAGTGAAGGTTGAGAAAGAGGAGTTTAGAAGACAAGATTAAGAAGTAGAACATGGAAAAGAGAAACATGGGATAAGAAGAACAAAAGAGGAGTGAGGGGGGGGGGGGGGGGGGGCAAGGGGAAAAGAGGGAACGGGGGGAGCAGAACGATGGGTAGAAGATTAAGTAATGTGGAAGTTAAAAGGAAATACAAAGCCCAACATATCTATGGAATGTAGAGTCATTGCTAAGTAGCAGTTTACCTACAGATTACCTGGATGTCACTCTAGGATGTTGAGCAGAGCCTTGAAGGGAAATGTAACAGCTAAGCTTAGCTGGTATTTTATGAACTTTAAGTTACTGCTTAACGGTTGAGGAGAAATTGCTCTGTCAGGTTTGGAGGCAGAGCATAGGGAAATGTGTAGAAATACGAGAGCTGTAGTGGAAATGTTAGGTCTGATACTCCAGGTGTCGGGAGTGTCGGGACAAATGTGCCGTGGTACTATGCTGACACCTCTATACGTCGGAGCGCTAGAGCCTGTTCACACTAGGGAACGGTGATGATGCTCACAGCTGTCATTTTTATTTAAGGGTTCTTGCTGACATATTCATAGAAATGCTTTCCGTTTCATTAAGCTCTTGAAAAAAAGAAAATTGCGTTTGTAGTCTCAGGATGTTAGATTTCCCATCAAAACTGTGGATTTCGTAAAAAAAAAAAGAAGAAAAGATCCACTTTTACCTATATTCAGATATTGTAGTAGAAACTTCTCATTTCATTACCTTTAAGGAACCAGCTGGCCAGTGAGGGAGATTGGGGGTTCTACACTAAGTTAAAGGTCAAGGTCATTTTTACAAGGAAGTTATGACGTTTTTCTGTCTTGGGCGACAAGTTTAGGCAATCTGAGGTTACGGAATATAAAACGTGAATTTGGAGAAACTGAATCGACTGGAACCACAACCCTACTCTTTTTGAAAAGTGGCAAGGGATCTTTTATGTGCAATGTCAAATAGAAAAGGCATCACGTACTCGTCCTTAAAAGACCCAGTTGGGTCACAGGATGACTGGCACAACCAGCAGGGATTTAGAATGTAGAAATCATCTTTGCTGTTCCCAGACCCTTGGTTGACCAAGAACCAGTCGGGAATCTAACCCAAATGAGTTAGTGTTGGGTATTACATTCAAGGATGCTCTGCTTAGCAGACACTCATTTCAATGAGAAAGTATTGAGAACTCTTTCAAACACAAAACTCCATCTTCAATAGATCTGCCTAAAGAAGATTCCATTGACCATCCCCCTCCAGTGGGCCAGTCACTGTTGCAGCCCCAACCCAACTCTCCCTATTGCACCATGTGAAAGGACCTTTCTCCCACCCTGGCCTGGACATGGCGTCTAATGCATACCACTCAGCGCCCGCCGCCCCCTCTGGCGGGCCCTGCATCAATCAGCCTGATGGCTGAGGTGTTTATGTCAGAAGGTCAGTTTGGGTGCACGGAAAGCAGGGTATGGCTGTCTCAACCTGGCACTCAAACAGCGGCAATGATTTATGATGCTGAAATAGCAGAGGTTTTTTTCACCTACTAGTGCCCAGGAATGTTCTTAATAATTACATATTTGTGCATATTTATATGTATGTGTGTTGTGTGCGTATGCATACACAGGCAAGAATGTAATGTTATTTTAGCGTTACGGTAATGTTCTGTTTAGTTCAATCTTGGTCCCTGACGGTATCTAAAAACAGTCTATGAAACCTATCATAATGACATTGCATTGTTTTGGTATTGTAACATTCTTGTTATGTTCTTTCTTTCAAAGGTAACGTAATATTTTGGGTTCCGAGACCTTAAAATTGTTATTTCCGGGAGCAGGCGAGTGGTGTCAACTTCACTAAAGTTTAATGTTATTTTTCAGTTAACATTTAGCAAGTAACAGACGGACCATAAAAGTACGGTTGCAGAACCTGCCTGTTATGTTGAGATTGCCTGGGGATATAATATCTATATATGAAATAAACCTACATGAATGAAGGTATTCTTAACTATTTTCATTTATCCATGATGTACGACAAAGAGATAACAAAATAATACCAAATGGACCTGTGGAAACCAGTTGAGGTTTAATACCAGGCCTGGCATAATTAGATGACTACCTACCATACCAAGTACATTGAGCATAAAGACCAAGCATGTATTTTGACAGATCGTAGGAACATATTGAGCCTTGAGGTGAAGGGCTCATACAAAAAGTTTATTTCAAACACGTCGTCAAAGGAAATTGGCAATTTCTTATCCAAGGGCCATTTCTCTCATCCATTTCCACATGTGTGTTTCTGGTGACCTGTCGTTGACTCACATCAGAACCAGAAGTGGTGGTCACACCCCTGGTGGGACACTGATGGGGTGAAGGATGTCACGTGACCTGGGTACTGTTACCCTGATGGAGGTTGGTGATGAGAAGGCAGGAATGAGAGGGAGTACACATAAGAGGTAAGCAGGAGCCAGATGATATATTTGGTCCTAATCTGTTCCTTTAAGGGCTTTAAAAATGTGCACTTTATTAGATTATTTTCATTTATTTCAAATATTTCTTTTGTAAATAGGCTCTTCTGACAGTTTTATGAAAGTATGTAACATGTGTTGTAGAAACTTTGAATTTTCTCATTAAAAGCAATTACATTTTGCAGTTATGAAAATAAGTATAAATCAACATTTAATTCATACTTGTAATATTTACTGCGAAGAAGTAATGAATCATAAGTAGATATTTAAACACAGCAATCATATTTACAAATAATATTTACATTGGAATCATACTTTTTCCTCTCCCAATTAGCCTGATGATATTTGACTCATTTCCTATTCGGCATAGGAATTTCTCCCTCTATGCAGCAGATGCAGGGGTCATAATTGGTTTGACCTATGTGGCAAGTTATTTAGGCGGGTCTGCCAAGTAGGGTATTGGTCCGTACAACTTCCATCACATCGGGCTCTCCCCTGATCCCATCCCCTCCCGTGACCACTGATCTCTCCAGGCCTTATTTATGAGGTGTCTGCTCATGACATAAATACAGCTGTTTCCACACGCCCTAGTCTGATTTGAGTGGAGGTCTTTATTGAGAGGGGAGTGTAGTAAAGGTGTTGCCGTGAGGGTGCATTTTGATAGATTCAGGTACAGGTTGGACGGGAGTAGAAACCAAACAAAGGGAATTAATACCTTGTCCTGAAGACTCATGGAAGAATACAGGATAGCAGCTGGTCTGCTTATATGGTAAATTCAAATATCGGTGGCTGTTAGTATCCATGTACATTAGGTTTTTAGTTTCTTGTTTTTTTGTTTATCTGTTTCTATAGTTTAAGTCCCAACACTAAGGGAGTGGCAGTCTTTCAGATTTCTCAAACCGATCATTCCAAATGAAAAGTCCAAAGCATTATTGCCATTCAGCATCTAAGAAAAGAACTTGGAATCCAGGACTTCAAATCAAAAGACCAGTTGTGGGCGGGTTGTGGGATTATGTTCTACCTTAAAAACCAAGGCTCAGGAATTCTTTCACTCGATTCCTGATATGCTGGTTCCAGTCTTTTCATTGCTGAGATCCCAAAGTTCTGCCAAAACATTCCAAATGGCCTCTGATGACAAGCAGCCTAAAGTGCTGCCTAAGAGCAGTCTGCCCAATTGTAGATAATTCTTAAGACCTGCAGCTAGGGTGGCTGCAGTTCGTGATGGTGTTTTTCCCCAGAAGATTGTTTCTGTTAGTGGCCTGACCCCCAGGCGTATCAGTCTCTATTAGTATCTCCTCTACAGTAATTGTAATTTTTGTTATGGAAGAGTGCCTTGTTTCCTGTGGGTCATTGACGTATGAAGGCATAATAACAATAGCTCTCTTCCTATTATTATGAAGTGATATAGTCTTTTGATTTTGCTTATTGATTGTAATTAGCTTATTAAAAACAAATGGATCAATTTACCTTTTTCCAAATACAACTACGGTTGAGCCCAAGTATCATAGAGGGACATGGGCAATGTAATTCAGCAAAGCAGAAAATAAAGCTGTATTTACTCTGACGTCCATCCACCCATCTCTTCTACCTCAACAAGCTGGATAGTGGTCAGCTCGGAAGTGGCTCAGGTCAATATCATAAGAGTGGGCTCTCACATGGAACTGCTTACTTTTTTTCCATCAATGCAGTTAAATTTCCTGGTTGGTCAACTGTCGGTGGGTAAAGCAAACAACCAAATACTGTCTTTATGGCTTTCTGAACCTGACACGTAAATGTTGCCACTGATTTATGACTCTGAAAGAAGAGGTTTGTTTCTCCTGCTTGTGTCTGGAACAAATATATGATTAAATTATAATAATTGATTTCCCAAACACTGTGTGTGTGTATGTGTGCATGTGTGCATGTGTATACATGCATGAATACATAATATATTATATTCAAACATTGCAGAAACGCATTATACATATATGTGTATGTTTTATAATTTCTGAATTGGATAATACAGTTGAAAAAACACACACAAACAAAGGCATCCACATTAATAGATATATTATGTATACAATTTCATAATCATAAGAATATTCTATAATTTCTGAATGACATGATAATATATAATTATATGATCATATCAATATTCCCAGAAATTTCATCAGTTAATTGACTTCAACCTGATTGTCTTTTGAGATATTGTAATAACTTATGATAATATAGGCTTAAAACCTGACCTGACATAAAGAGACGGCAACTGACTGTCAATGTAGAAGGCATAGAACATGGCACAAAAAGTCCAAACACAGACAGACAGATCTTAGGAACAGATTAACCTTCAAGCTGATGGGACTCTTTCTAAAAGTTAATTCTCAAACAGGTTTTTGAAGGAAATTGACAATTTCTTAGCCTGGGATCCTTTTTCTTGCCCAACTCCCACTGAACGTTTCCGGTGACCTGTCATCCACCAACACTGGAACCAGATGCGGTGGCCATACCCCTGGTTGGATGCTGATGGGGTGAATGACCTCACGTGACAGGGATACTATTATCCTGATGGAGGCCAAAGAGGGGTGAGGAGTGGGATGGTGCAGAGCATTGGGCATGGGGGTAAGAGTATAATGGTTATTGGGCAAGTTGTGCACTTAATTGATTTCAACTTGCCCCACGCTTAAGGCAGTACAATGTGTACTATATATGTTTTCATTGATTTCAGCTATCTCTCTTGTACAGAAGCAGATCTAATAGTTTAAAGAAAGTACCTAACAAATGGTATAGCATTTTAAAATCTTTGCAACATCAAAAATATTTGTATTGTTTGGATAGAAATGAATTCAATCTATGCAGTATTAACTGTTTTGTTAGTAAATATTTTGACACGTCAAATGAATCATATTAACAAACATTACTTACACAGAAACCATACCCTTTCCTCTCAAAATCAGTGTAATGGTATTTGACCCACATCCTAAATGACATCTGAATGTATTTTTATATTGCACATGCAAGGGTTACAATTGGCCTGACCTATATGACATACAATTAAGGCTTTGGGCCAAGTAGGATATTTGGTCCGTACAACATCCAGAGTACCATGCTTTCCCCTCATCCCTTCCCCTCGGCTGACTGCTGATCTCTCTAGGCCTTATTTATGGGATGTCCCACTGTGGCATAAATGTAGCTGTTTCCCCATGTCCTGGTCTGATTTGCCAGGAGTGGAGGGCTTTATGGAGAGGGCAATGTAGGCAGGGTGTGGCCATGAGGGTGTACTCGTCCATCAGGTCCACATAGAGGGCCTGGGTTGGCTCTGGAAGTTGGATGGTCATAGAAACCAAACAACTTGAAACATTTTGGATTTTAAAATTGAAGAGTCTGTATAGGGGATAAATTCAAAAGGCTGCCCATTTGCACACATGAATGTGGCCATTTCTTTTCTTTCTTTGTAGTTTCTGTCCCAACAATAGGGAATCGGTAGAGGGTCTTGACTCCCTAACGCCCCTCTCCTATGCATCTGCCATTTTGACAGATTTCTTGCAACGTCTGATTGAACATGATGAAAAAAACATGAAGATTCTGGTATTTGTTTGAAATGCATGACTCAATTTATAGAACTGGTTTCGGATCCCTGATAACCCACCCACTCTTGCGCTGAAAAAGAAAATATCCAAAAGCTCCTTCATTGTTAAACAAATAACCGAGTTTTTTGGGACGGCATTATTTTGCCAATTTAACATAAACATAGTATTATGTTTTCTCATGTTCAATTCGTTTGTAATAAGGTTATATCAAAAAAAGAATAGTCAAAGAATTTTCTCTTAATAAACAGTAAACAGTATGTTATTCCTCTTTAATAAGTAATTACTGCCTTCCCAAGGGTAGTATTATGTCTGAAACCAGTACAACGGTGTCAGGTAGAGGGCGAAAGGTCGAGCACAAGCTTAAACATAATGGAAGTGATCTTAATTCACTGGTTTAATCAGCTTCAGGTCACCAAAATCACTCAGTGTGCTTTCCTTTGCGCTGTTTCCAACATATTCTCACTGCCTTGGCATGTAGATGTACATCATAATTGACACAATATTAACAAACAACCCAATATTACTGAGTGATATATTATATATATATATATATATTTATATATTAATACAAGGTTGATTACAATTTATTTTTTTTAACAGTAGGTGGCTTGAAATTTCCAGCCTGCTCACTGCAAGTTTAAAGATGCATAATTCTATTAAAAATACTGTCCAAGAACAATAACAAATACGAAATTTAAAATACCTTTTGACATTTAGGAAGAGAATCTGAATTGAACGTTTACCTTTACAACCAAGACTCAGGGATTATTTTATGACTTTACCTCACTGAGCTCTTAAATAGGGCCAAAACATTCCAAATTGTCTTTGATGAATAGCAATCTGAACGATGTCCAAAGAGCAAAATGGTTAATTGTAGATAATCCTTGGGAGCGTCAACTAGAGTGGCAGCAATTTGTGATGGTGTTTAAGGCCAGAAGATTGCCCCTAGGCCTGTTAGTGCTTCTGCCACAAGGCAAATTGCTATATCTCCTCTATAGTAATTGCAATTTTTGTTATGGAAAAGCACCCTGCATCCTCTGGGTCATTGGTGTATGAGAGGCATAATAACATCAGCTTCCTTCCTATTATCATAGAGGTACATAGCGCTTTTTTGTGCTCATTCATGGTAATTAGCTCAGAAAGACCTATTCACATTCCAAATAGACTATTCTGCTTTCTTTGAAATTGCACACGATTCCATGCAGCTGAATTTACATGGTGGGACGTCAGTAAAGTAATTCACTAGGACAAGAAATTGGACTGCATTTATCTAGGTGTCTGCTTACTAACTTCTACTTCAGCAAGCTGGGTAATAGTCAGTGGGCTCTCACATCAAATTGTTTCCTTTTTAAGAGAATTCAGTCAGTGCAGAAGAATTTACTGGTCTGCTGCATATCCATTCGTTGGTGAGGCGGAGACCTGCACCTTCTTGGGGAGCCATGTTTGGGGAGGTGTAAGACAAGTATGGACAGGCTAGACTTCATACAGGTCTTTTGCAATGATCTTTTTATTAGAAAATGCTCTCTCAAGTGAGCGAATTCTAGCACTGCTTTGAGTGTTCCCAAAATCATCGAACCCAATTCCCTGGGTGGGAAATGGGCCTATATTTTCCTTGATATCCACTCATCCATCGTTTTCTCCTCAGTAGACCAGGTAAAAGTAAGTGGCTCGGGCCAACATTATAAGATTTGCCTCTGACTTGAAATTGCCTACTCCGGATCCTTTTGAGTATGTGGCCAAAATCAAAGGTCAAGGGCAACACTGACAGTTATAACTCATGATATTAAAATTTCTGCCATCGATATTTACATTTAATACCTTTCCCTCTCCAAATTAGCCTGATTATATTGGGCTCATTTACTTATTGGTATTGGAATTTCTATTTTTATGTAGCAGATGCAAGGGTTACAATCGGTTTGACTTGTGTTACAAGCTCTATGGTCTGCCAAGTAGGGCAGTTTGTCCGTACAACTCCCACCACACCTAGCTCCACGTCATTCCTTCCCCTCGGCCGACTGCAGATCTCTCCCAGGCCAAATTTATGAGATGTCTGTCTCTGGCATAAATGTAGTTGTTTTCCCACATCTTTCTCTGATTTGTCAGGAGCGGGGAGGATAATGTAGGCAGGATGTGATCGTGAGGGGGCTCCATGAGAGATTCAGGTTCGCCCAGGGGGCTTGGGTAGGCTGTGCCACTTTGACAGTAATAAAACTGAGAACTTTATGAATCTTTGTTCAGAACAAACCTATTCTTACTGATATTATACATTAAACTAAAACTGAATTAAACTAAAATAAAATTAGGGGAAATCGTATTGCATAAAGATCCTATTTCTGGTTAGAAATTTGGGGCCGAATTTACAAAACAATCTCCCATAATGGTTTAAATGGACATTGGCGGACATTGTTATTTCAGTATTATTTTCATATTTATGTTTTGTTTTTCACAGGTTCAACTACTTCTGTTTTAAACAGGGGCAGTGGTCCCACAAACCACATACATGATCTAACGGGGGGCGGGGGGGGGGGCAAAGCCCGTCCGCACCCCCCCCCCCTCCTCCCGGATCCGCCCCTGCTGTTTATATCAAAGGTCGATTCTTCAAAGACCTCTGCCTAACTCTTTGTAAGAAATATATGTATGTGCATAATTTTATATACTTGATACAGCCTGAAGTCTTCCATCAGCGATCGCTGACAGTCCCAACAATCAACACTTTGTATTTAATACTCAATGTTACATCTTAATATTACAAATATACCAAAGTTATGTTACAAAGATAAAGATGTATTGAAAAGTACTATTAAGCATTTCAAATACTATTCAGCATATGAGAACAAAGGAAAATTGATGACGGCCAGTTCAAAAGACCTGCTAATAATACTTCCCTCTCACGCTGTTTTTTCCTGTAGGCATTTTCTGCTTTAATATCCATGTTCTAACAATATAATAATTATAATCTAGTGACTGCACTGGGCATGTAGACATACTTTACCAGTAATACATGCATGGTACTCTCCACTTCCATTTCAGAATCCTCGAACTAAACATTCTAAACCAATAATTTCAAATGTTGTACAGCATTTAAGAAGTAAATTTAGAATCCTAAAATTCCAGTTAAAAGACATTTTAGGGTTGATTAAAAACGGATTGTGTTGTACCTCAACATCAAAGGCGCAGGCATTTTTTTTCTACTCCTGCTTTGACGGTTTCTAGTCTGTTCATCTCTGAGCTCCCAAAGTACTCCCGAAACATTCCGAAATGGCCACTGGTGAATAGCAACGTAAAGTGTGCCCAAAGTGGAATGTGTGCAAATGTAGATAATTCTAAAGACCTGCGACTCGGGTGGCAGCAATTTGTGATGGTGTTTTCTGCCAGAAGATTGGTCTTGTTAGTGGTTTGTCGCTCTGGCTGATATGCATGTATTTGTATCTCCTCTACAAAATGCTATTTTTTTTTATGGAGGAGCACCCTTCATCCCCTAGCCCTAGGTCATAGAATTATGAAAGGTATAATAACGAGAGGTCTCTTCTCATCCTCATATGAATATGTCTTTTTGTAACAAGGTTATACTGAAAGTTTCCCCAAGAGAAGGTTCTGAAATAATGTCCAAAGAAAATGGCACAATAGGAATATCATTTTCACCAAAGAATCAATGGTTAAATATCACATTTTTTATTTGAGTTTATCAAAAAGTATTGTATAACATAGACTTAAGTGGAATGCCTTAAAAAGAATTGACTAAAGGAGCATGACGAGTTGTATATAATAACAATAATCCTCGTACAATAATATGCTAGACCGCAATATTAATTTTAACAAGACCAATAAAACCATAGTTTCAACAAGTGGCGGAACATAACCTTAACACGATGTTATAATTTGATACATTATAAAAGAGGTTTTCAGTTATTTTCCAAATTGTGCACAGCTTCTGTACAGCTCATGTAACAAGATGGGACATGGACACAGTAATTCACCAGGGCGGGAAATGGGGCTGTATTTACAACGATGTCCACCTACCCATCTCTTCCCCCTCAGCAGGTCGGGTAATAGTCAGCGAGGAGCCAGTACTGGACAACAATAATAAGAGTGGGCTCTCACGTGGAATGGTTTTTTTGTAGTGAGGATTCAGTCGATGCTAAGGTATTTCCCAGACAATTGGCCTATGGTGCGAGAGGTGGATAGCTGCACCTGCCCATATCTTGTTACGTGAAAATTGGACAGGTTACAGACTGACCAAAAATGTATGGTCATATACCATGCTTGTTTAATACGTCACAGCTTGCCTGGGGAAGAAGGTTATTGGTTGCTCCATGCCCTATTCAACTGACAGGGTCATCCATGCAGCTGCAATGCAATGGTGGTAAACTAGCGTTCTTTTACTTCCCATGTTGCATAGACACCGTGTGACAATGCCGGACCTTTGATATAGTATTATATAATTATGTCCACATTACTGAGAAGTAAGGAAACTTGCTGCATGCACCATGATTCGAACCTACCCCCATACTAAGGTTCTATCCCACCACCTTAGTCAGCATTGCCCCCCCCCCCTCCGCGCCTCCCCACCTAAAAAATGAATAAAATTAGAAAATTATAGTTCTCTTCTTCCAGTGAGGGAATGGCTCAACGTAAAAACAAAAGGATCACACCCAATTTAATTACTGCTGATCCAAAAAAAATGGCTTTAGTTTATTGAATTCTACTGTTAATTTTGTCAAATAGTTTTTATTGTTTTTACTTCAGCACTCACCACAAATAGACCGGTGGGACGTTTGTTCTCTCATTTTTGAGTTTCTAAAATACTGCCAATTGTATGGTATTTGGATACTTTTCATATGTCCGATCAGGGTCGTCCACGGTGGTCACCTTGTGTCACAGATCCAAGCAAGGCATAGTGGGGGTAAGGGGACGGGGAGTGCGGTTGCATAGGGGAGTGGGATGGTGGCTGGCAGGTGGCGGTGACTGGAGTACCTAGGTGGAGGGGAGCTCAAGGGGGGGAGTCGATACAGCGACGAACGGGTGTCTCAGCCCGGAGGACGGGGGGGAGTAGGTGTTACAGAACACACACCCCTGGGACTTAAGGCCCATTCGCCGTGCCCGAAATTTCTGTCGCTTGGGGCTACGATAAACTTATAGCATGGAGAAGACGACCATCTCAGCGCCGATAAAATTATCACATACAAACGAAATTTAAGAAATAGCATTCAGACTGACAAGAAGGGCACCTAACGATTGCAAACAATAATTTGTTCAAGAACTTATCCCCTGCAGTCTGCTGGACTTCAAACGAATCAATCAAGCATGTTTTATCTGTTCGTTTGTAGGATTGTCTTTTGCATGATCGTTTGCACCTCGAGATCCACGCAACAAGTGTTGCAGAGATTACAAGCACCGTAACAGCCAGGGCGAATGGGGCTTGATCAACAAACACAGTATGGTAATACGACCTGCAGACGACATTTTATTATTGTAGGTTTTGTAGCTTATAACCACATATAGAATTAACTATATGTAAGATATAATGGTATATTATACCTTATTAGTTGACCTTACCATATATGCAACCTCAAGTATTTTCAAAAATATGTTTTATTTATCTTAGGAGTGGTTAATGTCACCCTATCTGTAACAGTAATTTGAGGTAAAGAAATACAAATAAGATCAATTGTGAGATTTGTTTATACATGTACCACTTATTTATAGCTACAGAAAGGCAATTTGTATTTTGATATTGAAAGATATAATTATGTTTCGACATCTATTAGCTCTCACCTTAGCATCGTACAAAAGTTCTCTCTTTGATGATGTCCAGTTTACATGTTAGACAGAGGTTAGTTTCTAGACAACCAGACCTAAAGGAGAACTGACCTGAGATGAAACAATATCGACCTCAGAAAGAATCCATATCACAGAAGTCCTTACATCTTTTAAACAACAAGTTCGAGGTCAAGCACTGTATGACAAGTGTGTCCTAATTATGGGGTTGTACATCAACTAAGCTTAAGATTATCGCTTGTTTTATGTAGGTCCTACATGAGTTTTGCATTGTGTATGTTTGAATTTGAGCTAATATTATCACTCTATAACTTTGAAGGCTCTTTAAGTCATGTATGCCTCAATTAAATCTTTACACATAATAGCAACCTGTTTCGGGTTACTTTAATAAAAGCCGTCATCTTATGACCATATCTGTAATGTCTGTCTGTCAGGATAAAGCCGGGTCCCCACTGAGAAAACCCATCCCTCGGCGACGTACATGGGGGTGACAAACAGGTCTTGCGCCAGGTTGGCTGGCGACAAAGCCCATTCTTAAGTGGTTTGTCAGCTGACAAACTACCAAAAATATCAAACACATTTGATTTTGGGGGTGTTTTGGGGCTTAAAGCCGGGTCCCCACTGGGCCGTCGAGAGTAATGTTGTCCGCTAACTTCAGTAGTTAGTCGTTCCCAGCGACAAAAGTTAGTCACCCAGAATGACAAAATACCCCTGAAATCAACCATTGAAATTCAATATATATTAGATATTTTTAAGCCTGGTCCCCACTGAGGAGACCTATGCCTCGCCAATGAAAGTGGGAGCGACAAGAGGCCCTGGCGCCAGGTTGGCTGGCGACAAAGTCCATTTTTAAGGGGTTTGTCGGCCGACAAACACCAAAAAAAATCAAACATGTCTGATTTTTGTCGTTCTGAGCGACAAACTTTCATCACTGGGAACGACGTTTCACATTTTGCGGACGACAAACTCACTTTCACAGCTTAGTGGGGACCCGGCTTTAGGGGTAAGTCGGCCGACAAACCACCTAAAAATGCACTTTGTCGCCAGCCGAGGTTGCACCAGACCTGTTTGTCGTTCCCAGATAAGCCACTGAGGTGTGGGTTTTCTCAGTGGGGACCCAACTTTCATCCAACAAACTTCTTATCAATGACAATAATTTCACTGTATAAGGCGACACACACCTCATCGTATTCAGCCTTGATTAAAACGTAGCAGGTGCAAATACACCCCACCATGTTTGATTCAACAGAACACCCGTCAAATAGCAGAGAAAAGTAAAGCATGAACATCTCCTTACCGATATAGCATTGCACGCAAATATCTTGTTACACGAATCTTATTGCCTACCAATAATACCTTCCAAAGGCGATAATTAGGAGGGTGGGGATGTATACCCCGTGTGCCTGACTCAAATTGCGTTTCCATAGCCACAGAAGGGCAATTATTCTTATTTTGATATTCTGAAAAAAATAATTTCATCAATATTCCCTATAGTTCCCAGCTTCACATCATAAAAGGTAGAACTCTTTGACTGGGTGCAGTGTTCATGTTAGACAGAGGCTTGTTTCTAGACAACCAGACTTATTGAAGAACAGGCAGGAGATGAAAAGACGTCGACCTTAGAAGTAATCCATACCATAAAAGGTGTGATGTCTTTAAGACACCAAGTACAAAGTCAAAACTCCACACCAGGGGTGGGAACATGCATAGACCACTCTTTTTAACCATGATCATATAACTCATATTATTTTCAGGTAAGTAAATAATTAACTATTGTGAACTCAGACCTAGGATAGATGTTCCTTCAGCACTGAAAACAATCTGTCAGGCACAGATGCTAAAAAGATTCAGAATATCAACAGTATTTACTGGATTTATAAACTGAAAATAAAGAATCGTTGTAATCATCCATGCATCACTTACGATGAAATATATATAGTTATATAAAATATGTATATACATACTGATATGCATAAAAATATATTAACAGAGGCGAATAAAGGAGGTGCAAAAACATAATTTTTCTTTATGAGAATTTACAGATAATAAGCCCATCCACATTGGGTATATCCCAGGGGTGGACAAGGGGTGGACGAAACTGATGTATTAGACATCCTTTGCTGCTAGAGGCAGGGTTACTAAAATAAGCAAAAAATATATTTTTCTATATCTCCAAGTACTGCTAGAACATTATCATTTCTTAAATTCTATCAATTGACAGGTTTGAATGTTTGCCAGCCAATCAAAATGCTGTATTTCGGAGCAAAATAGGGTTGGACATTATAAGTTGGGTTGATAGGCTTTACCATTGGAATAAGCAAGGAAGCAATATTGAATAAATATTTCTTGTTAAACTTTATAGGTGTTGTAAACTGGGATTGCTTATTGATATCCAGGTGAAGTACTTTAAGTTTTGGTGTATAAGTAGTACCTCCTAAGTGTTGTAAGTAATAACACAGACTCGGCTTCTTGTTTCATAATAGATGTTGACAGTCCCAGCTCCAGCCTCCAAGAGAGTGAGACTGGGTGTGTGCATAGCCTTTTATTGACTCTCTCCCCTGTCCTGATTGGTCAGAACAAAGGAGGCCCCATATGGGGGCTAGAGCCCCTATTGGTCAGAACAAAGGAGGCCCCACAGGGGGTTACAGGATTATTATTTTACTCAGCCTAGCCTCAAAGCATGAGTGCTATATGGCTAATATATAATATATATTTTAGATATGGAGCATAAAAGGCTATTGTTTGATAAAATATATAATAATGGTGAAGTGGTGTATATCTATAACTTAGATATGTATACATGTAATTGAAGATTGATAATAATTTAGAATGTTTATATCATTAATATAGATTTGTGAAATATAATTTAGAAATAAATGTTTTTCTGAATAATAGAATGCCATACCCGTTTTTGGTATGACACAGGAAAAGTTTAAATAGCGAGCCATACCCTTCAAAAAATCCTGTATCAGCCACCGGATATTTAGCTTTTCATGTACTGCGTTTACCTTTTACCTTCTTATCTACCTTTAACTAGTAGTTCCCAACACTCTACTCTACCTTTAATTAGTAGCTCCGAGGACCCAACTCAGCCTAATTCGAAGCAGTACAGACCACATTGGATCATGACTCCTTCTGATGTCCCCAAACCCCCATATACCTTGACTATGATCAAAGGGTAAGAGGGTGGGCTATGAGCACTATCTCCTTGCCGGGTCCTCCTTACCTATAATTAGATTGCCTGCCAAAGCATCCGATCCACTAAGCGATTCTGACCACCGGAAATTCGATGATTTCTATTTTTCTTGTTTTGAATTTGACGAAAACCAATGCATGTTACATAATTATCATTTGATAAAGACTTTACAGATCTTTCTGAAGATGTTTAAGACGTATAACGCAACATGAGTACTTATTGGTAAAATCGGATGGTCAGTTAAAGTCTTTTCAAATTTTTCAATAGACGGGAACCCATGCATGTTACATATCATTCGAAAGATTATTTAAAATCCCTTCCGATGATATGTAACACTTATACTCCTATTCATAAAATCCAACTGTGTGATTCTGATTTTTACCAGTCTTTCGCCGCCCTCCCCGACAGGTCGGCGGGCACAGCTGGCTTGTCTATTTGATTAGGTTCTCTCTGAGGACTGTTACCAGTATTCAGCCTGCAGTAGTCTTATCCCCAATGGTGATAACCAAAGGTGGGGGTATCGACGGCTTAAAGCTGGATGGGGGGTGGAGGAGGGGGAGGGATGGGGGGGGTACTTTACTTTCAGTTAAAAGAGTGGCTGTAGGATGGCTGCTAAATCTAGCTTTGTAAAATGATGTAAGGGATGAGCAAATGTTCATTGCTGCGGTTGCCTGAAAAGCACATCCACACACATACAAATACTAAATAATGATTTATCTCCATAGGACTCACCAGCAACCTAGATTTGCCATTGTGGGTGTGGGTAATGAACCATTAAAAACATTTAAAGAGAGGGGCCAGTAAAAATTTAAATCTGCTTCATTTTACCGTAATTCAATGCTTTGAGGACTGCTATGATGTTACCTAGAGTTCCAGTTTCCAAAAATTAATTTGATATGTTAAAACTGATTATTAAATAGAGAACGTCATGATTCTGCTGTCCACATGTAGAAGACATAATATTATCTGCCTGTGACGTCACAGGAGATGGCAGTTATATTCAAATTTCTAATTTCTAAATTCCATAAAAATTATATTTTTTTCACATTTTCTTTTATGAATCATTTGATTTAGTGATTTTAACCTCCTTTAGACTTATAAAGAACATGCGACAAATTTCTTTTTGCATTTTTTTCTTAGTTTTATATTTTCCCAACTGTTCTGCTTGTGACGTCACAAACAGATAGATACTCTTTGCAGGCATTGTCAGGTGCAGACAGAGAAGCTTATTTTGAAACACAAAAATGTGCATGAAATAAAAACTAATAGAGGTAAAAGTATAAAATTTGGTATGGTTATTCCCTGGATGGTACAGATCACGACAGTATACTAACTTTTGGTCACTGGCCCCTCCCTTTAAAGATTCTCCATCACATCAACATCCTCATCCTCGATGATCAGAATGACGGGAAGTCAAGGTGCAGAAGGAGACAACCAAGGCAAGCAGTGACGTGACGGGAATGTTCTGCAAACATACTTTTTTTTTATCAGCCTGCTACTTGCTCAATATTCTGTTAAAATGGTTACATAATTTTATGTAAGAGACTCACCAAAAAACTACATTTTAGGGAAGCTGAGACGTTATGTTAAAACAACATCATCTTTATGTGAGAGAACATTAACAGGATGTTAAAATAATGTCACTGTGTAATATCACAATGTTAGATAGGTTCTAGAAACGTTTTTGGGCTCCATCAAAACAACGTAACAAGAACCAAGCGAGAACAAAGCAGAACTGCAACTTTATGATAATGTAATTGTGCTAGCCTGGGATATTCAAATGGTAGTATCCCCACACTTCTCACACCTAACCCAGGTAAACACCAACGTAACGAGCATCTTCTGCTGTACTTATTTGGTTAGTCTGTAACCTGCCCAATTTTCATGTAACAGTTACATTACTTTAGGTAAAGTTGAGACTTACTAAAATGTCAGTGTTATAATAACATTATATTTGAGTAAACTTGAGACTTTACTTATGGAGAATATTATAGTAAGGTTATTATTACCCGAAAGAATGTTACAAGAATGTCACAATAACGTTACAGTGTGATGTTGCAACATTAGGTTCTAAAGACTTTTTGGGTGCCCTCAAAATAACGTAACAAGAACCAAAGCAGAACTAAACAGAATGTTGCTGCAATGTTATATCAACGCCATATACTTGCTTGGGAAGCCCCCTTCCTCCCCCCCCCCCCGCCACACACACACACCCCTTCAGGCCCCGGCGGGGGATTTCAGCCCTCTCTCGCTGGTTCTGACAGCTCTAAATGCCAGGTGGCCGTGGGACGCCGGAGCCCAGCGGACAGCCTCTTTTTGATCCCTCTGACGTCACAGATGAGCTCCCTCTCCGCTGCTAATGAGGAATTATGACAGCTCCAGGGGTCACACGGTGCTTTTAGGGGCCGCTCTACAGATTCTTTTAATGGTCTAAAACCTTAAAACCGACCAAGCAATTTTAGCATTTTAATAACTTGACACTCTATTTGCGTGATTGATTGGTTGTGTAACATCAGAGTGATATGTTGAATCGATGTTTAATCTTTTGCAAATTGATCACTAATTCATTTCTAAGAATGTACTGCTCTTCATAATTTTCATATTTACCAATGAATCCCTTCTTCCGTGATCAAAAGCAGAAAATTCCAAATATGGTACAGGTTTCCTCTAAAGGCAATCTTACCACCCATGTGCAAACCATGTTTTATGTTTATATCTCTCCTCCCACTGAAACGTTGGAAATCAATTCAAGGTTTCTTTTTATTATGACAGGTGCTATATCATGTTAAATCTGAGTTTAATGTTAACCCGGGAATGTTAAGCATTGAACATTCAAAAACATTTTGTAGAAGATGTAAGTGGTGCTGACTAATGTTAATATTATGCCCGAAAAACGTCCAGACCAAGCAGCCTTCCTCGGTGCTATTTCAGCTGTACTCTGAAGCACGATCTGACATTCTAGAAGCACTTGGCCGAAATTTGTTAACATCGATTTGTATCTAAAGGTAGTCCATATCTATCCAGTAACCATCCAAACATGTGACATGTATTAGTGTTAGTCTTTGTATTACCCTTAGATTTTAGTGCTTATGTTCTAGCATTTGTTGTAGAGTACATATGTAGATACATGATCTGGATAATTGACATATAAGTCAGGTGTGACTTCTGGTTTCTTGATGTCAATAAAAGATACTACTACTACTCTAAAACATCAACTGAGTTCAATAACACATTGTGTAGCACTTTCAACCTTGTACTTGGTGTCTTAAAGATGTCACACCTTTTGTGATATGGATTACTCCTAAGGTCAATGACTTTTCATCTCATGCCTGTTCTTCTATAAGTCTGGTTGTCAAGAAACAAGTATCTGTGTAACACGAAAACTCCACCCAGTTAAAGAGGCACATCATGTCAAATCTACAGACTATGTGCCTTTAGGAGAAAGCAACACAAATGGGTAGGTATCTTTGAGCCTGTAAGTTATATAATAATGTTGATAATGCAGAAAGTTTTTTTCTCTTTCTTTTTATGGAGAGAGGGGCAGGGGGAATGGAACAAAATAATTATGCAACATCAAGTGTTGGGATGACCACAGCACGTTCACCTTGATCCCAAATATTCCCCATAACATTCGAAAGAAAATAGCAAAACCTCTCTAGTGACATAAGTATCATTGGATATTTAACCTTATTTACAATGCCTAATTTTTAAAATCGGCATTAAAAAATTGGTATATGGGGAATGGGCTTTGAAATTGACGCTGAAACCAGAACCCCCCCCTCCCCCACCTCCATACTAGAGCCCTTTTTGCGTCCCATGGGGAACCCAGCATGGAGGGTGAGAGTCTAATGGACGACACTACCGCCACCAAGCGACACCTGTAGGCAGTTAACACAGGACTCAGTGCTAGTAGGGGTGTTATGAAGTCGTGGAAACCCATTAGTGGAATAGGTTGTTTTGCCTCTGGACAGGTAACGTGTTTTGTTCATTTGTCCTTCTATTCTATTTTACTCGCACATTATTTACGTTTTAAAAGTCCTATGTTGCAATTGTTTACCCTTTCACCCCAACAGATGTCTAGTTCCCATCAGCAAAGTCCTGAGCGTACCCTTGGTTGGACAGCTAGCTACATTTTACAATAATTGTTGTTAGAGTCAGTGTGGGTAATTCCGTCCGGGAGTGTAATTCTGTCCATTCTTTAGATAAGCTGTTATAAGTGGACATAATTACCCTCAATAAATTCAGTGATCACACATCAAGGAGGGTAACTACGTCCACAATAAATATATCAGTGTCTACTACAATATATCCTTCAGCACTTTTGTCTCCTACTATAAGAAATATGTTAACTTGATATGCCAAATGCTAACTATATGGGGAAAACATCATCATTGAATGAGGTATGACTTAACCCTTTGGATACATAATGATAGGGGGAAGTGATTCTTTTAGATCCAGGCATCAAATTACAGTAGCATTGATATTACCCAAAAGTGACATTAATATTGAATTGTTTTTCTGAACATAAGCATGCCTTCGCTAGATATTGAAGTAGTTAACTGATTTCACAATTATTTTAATTAATGTATTTAGACAGACTTAAGCTTGTTTACACAAAGGTTTAATTGTGCCAAAGATATTTATAGAAATAATCATACATTAAAAAAAGTTGTTAACAGAACCATGTTAACAAATGTTCTGAATATCTGATTATTTCTATAAACATCTATATTGTATTGCTGAAATTTGTCACTATAAATGCACAAAGTATTGAGTCATTAGAACAAGGTTGCTGAGCAATGCTCAAAATATCTCTAGAAATAAATCAAGTATGTTCTAATTCTTTTCATAATCATTATAATTGAATATTTCACATCCATAACTCAAATTGTCAGAAAATCTTATAGTTGTATATATAGTCTTGCTAAAATTGTTTGATATTGACTATTGATCCCATAGTGCCCTCAGCCTAAGGGTCTCGGGCTTTACTGGCACCTGTCCTCAATATGATCTGTTCACTTAAACCGTTCTTGGCAGCTGCTCTAATTACATTCCCCATTATCAAGAGAAAATGAATAATGCCTGTGTTAGAATCATGGCCCTCCACCCTCACATAGTGTCCTGTGCCAGAGGTATCTCCGGCACTGGATCATTACTTTAGTAATTTTGAGAAGACCGTTTCAGACAGAGTTAATCACTGAGACAGTTAGAGGTGAAAAGCCCCAGAGCTACTTTAATCAAGGTCCTAAATACAGAATACTGTGGGAGCAGGTTCCCTGCTCACCCAAACAACCATCATTATTGTCATACCAACAGTATTTGTAATGTTACCATGTCTACTTATCTGTATAATTGACCATAACAAATTGACTGTCCAAGTAACTGTCTGAATAACAAGAGTGATATTCTATATATTATGCTTATACTAAGGCTAACATAAGCTTAAGTCTAACCTTAATGCGATGTTAACTTCATGCAGTCCCATATTATATATAGAATGGGGGTTGGTGAACCAACATACTAGTTAAGTACATAAAGCATTACAATAGCCAGTTATAAGTAGATACAGTTATAACCACTAGCTGTATAATGACATTATAAAATATAATTGTATTATGATAAAAAGTATTTCTTATTTTGTAGAATATATTTAATGCTTAAAGCAACCCACAACCAATCCAACTCCATAAATTGTTATAAATTCATGGAAATGTATAAACACATCCAACACACTACTTGATGATTCTAAAGTGCCCTGCATATTCAGTCATAAGCCATTAGAAACATTGTGATAGATAAAACTGCTTTCAAAGTTTTGAGTTTGTTTTGGTTTGCTCAGTGACTAAAATACTTCTGGGAAATATCCCATGTGACCAAGTTATACCCAAGAAATTATGATGTCATTTGACAAAGTACTTCCAGAACATACTCATTATTATAGAAGCGGTTAGTGAGTTACAATTTGAAAATATGGTTTACATAACTTCTGTAGTTTGGAAGACCTTTTCCACCCCACAAATACAGCATACTCCAGAAATAAATATCAAAGTGAATAAAGCATTTAAATGATACATTACTAAGGAAAGGGGGCCACTCAAGTAGATTAATACAGGGGTGCTCCCCTGCCATCAATGGACTGGTCCTGAGTTAATTGCAATGTGGTTGACAACAGTACCATGTACATTTCACTGGTGGAGCCTGAGCCTATGGCCACACTCACACTAGGTGAACTGCTGGCATATTAGAGATGCATATCATTCTAAAACATACCTTATATTACAAATTTCTCCCACAAACTATAATGGTATTAATCTACTAGAAAGCTTAGAGAGAACCCTGTTTGAAATAAATACAAAGTGTGTATAGTGTGGACTGGGTTAGAGTGGTTGGTGGAGGGAAATCCTATCACAGCGATGTCATGACTTTTTGTTGTAAACAACTAAGAAGTTGTGTGTACCCACAATAATAGAAGGAAGACAATAACATTAACGGTTTTAATGAATTTTGAGCTAGATTTCACACTCTATACTTTTCCAAAGACTTCAACTATACCCCTACAATGTGTTTCAACAGTTAATGGAACTTGCAATATTTTGTCACACTAAGGGGAAACATTGGTTGTGGGTTGCTTTAACCCCCTCAGAATACATAATGCTATGAGGGACAAAAGTTATACTCATTGGTCTGTGTCCCACTTCCCAAGCCATATACCAAAACAGTATCTGTTAACTCTGCACACTGTTACTATACACGATTCTAGTGAAAGGTTACAATCAAAACATAAGAGTAGATGAAATACCTCATTAATATAACTCACCATTCAAAATGTCCCACAATATACCCCAATGCTACAATAGGATAGAGCAGCTAGCTTCTTTATCCTGCTGGATGGAATTACCCTTCCCCTGGACGGAATTACCCTTACCCTGGACGGAGATACCCTCCAAGGACACACTATTTCATGTTAGCAAAAAAAGATATAAACACATCTGTCTTATTTTGAACTGTGTATTTTATATGTCTATTACATAAAAGAATGAACATACTTAGCAACCTCGCTTCCTAGGGCAATACGGACCAAAAGTGGACGGAATTACCCACACTGACTCTATATTTCCTTTTTTCTCTAGATACTAATTTCATCTCAGCATACAACAAATAGATAGGTATGCAAAAGTCAAACAGTCACATCCAGTTAGAGTTATAAACACTTGAATGCAAGATGTTGTAGGACTTATTTAGACTCTAATACAATGCCACCGTCCCCCGCTTTTCGAAACCTTGTATCCGTCCCTGTTTAAGGGCGTGAGGAAAAGGGTTCCCTTGTTAAAGGCCACTTGCTAAAGCAGCATTGACTTTAGATGTCAGATTAAGTTAAGGAACCTAAACGTGAGAATTCCAGAGTGAGGAGAGAGTGTCAGACTGGGAATGCTAAATGGTCCAGTGAGCCTGAATCGATCGACATACTCTGACAACTAGGTCTCAACTGCTCCTTTGGTTTAGGGTTTTCTTTTGTTCCTGCACCACTGAAGTAAAGTTCTAAAGTGAATACAAATTTAATGCTTACTTTTCAGAGTTATACTTTCGGATATGAAATTATTTCATGTGGAGTATGGTTAATGATTGGTTAAGGGGCGAACCCACTGAGCGATTTGACTATAATTCTGGTCATTTTGACCAGTTCTGGTTGTTTATTTTTTATCTGTTTGACCAGATATGGATAAAAACGGGTAGATACAGTGTTGTCAAATATCAGACAATGTTAGATATTGGTAGCTTGTGATCTCCTAATCAACCAGAATCTTGGTTGCATCACTCAGTGGGTTCCTGCAGAGACCTTGTATGTATATATATAGGATATATCGAGACTGGAAAGCCAGGGGTAAACCTGTTATGCACTACAGGCCTGCCACCTGGCCCTTGGTAGGACTAGATTTGGATTGACCATTATGTCCATGGTAAAAATAGGCATGGTGGTCCCACTTACTATTCCAAAGTTACATTGGTAATGACCAGACCCTGGTCATGGTTGATCCAACCAGCCACCAGGGGAATTGGCACATAGGCCCAAAGAGAAGCTTTCCAGTCTCTATATATCCTATATATACATACAAGGTCTCTGGTTCCCGTGTGAACTAAGAACACCTACAAAGCAAACCAATAAGTGGTCATATAATCTATAAAATTATTGAACATCACTCAACAGAATGGGCAAATATGTGGAGTGATACACTAAATTTTCATAACGACCTTTCCAAATGCAAAGCACTAACATAATATACGAGAAAAGAAACACTAGATACTAAGTTTTGATATTGGCAAAGGTTAAACAATACTACAAATCCTAAATATGACTATGCTTTAAGTCTTGTTGAGAACATGGACTTTTCCCAGAATGCACCTTGAGTCAGCCTGCAGGTCGATTGAAATACAGAACACCAGCTTTCCGTGGTAGGGAGAATTCAAGTGATGTATTGAGGTAATGGGTTTACCTGCAGAGCTAGACCTATAGTATGTGCTCAAGTCGTCCATATAGTATCCAAGGACTCTGAAAGCTCACTTCTAGACCCCTAAGCCTACTACAGGCACCGCAGGCATTATATATAAGAGGGGGGCCGTATATTTCTCTTGTTGACAACCCTTTAGCCCCATACCCACTAGGCAATTCTGATAAAGACTGATTGGAGCTAAAAATGGCTGATTCTATCAGAAGAATTGGCTAATTTTTTAACTGACTTTTATAAACATTTTAATATATCATACTGATTGGTCAATTGATTGGATCTAAAAATCAGCTGATTGTCCTGGTATACGTGGCCGGTTTGAGTACAAATCAGTCAAGCGACTTAGTTGAATTTGCCTAGTGGGTATGGAGTTTGAGGCCCCATGCCCACCAGGCGATTTTACTGGCAACAAGTGTCATGTAACTGGTAACTGTTGAGAGAATCACCTGTAAAGTTGTCGGGCGACCGAATTATTAATAAAGTAGGATTATGTCTGCCAATTTTATGCCAACTTTATGGCAATTTTACCAGTCTGTCGCCAGTCAATACTTACATGTTTTGGGGACACAGACTGGTTGCTGGACAACTGGGGACCCCCGATTATGCCCTCACCACTGGTTGCAGGTTGCCTCTAAAATCGCAAAGTTTGTAACATGTAAGGGGCTTAAGGGAGTTGTCTCATACCTCAGGAAAAGTAGGGCCAAAGGGACCACTATTTATGCTACCTTTTTTGTCGGGAAATAGCTGTTCTGATTTGTGGGTACTATAGCAGCAGCGTTCCATATACCCCTATCCCTAAATCCCCAAGAAGCTCGCCCTCTCCTACCCCCACTGCACACACGTTATTATAGAACCACCTATCAACTGGTCACGAAGACAGTGAAGACAGGTTTACATTGTGGTGCAGAATAAATAGTTTTCTCTCTTTGCATTCTCCCATACTGTATCCAAGCCAAGCAATAATATAACAGTACGTTTAAGTCTGTCCCTCACAACAATCTCTGCCAAGTTGCTACGTAACAGTACCAATCTCAGGCCATACATTTCGGCAGACTTTTCCTTGAATAGCATGTAACATTGATGTTATGTGATGGGTAGGTTGAGAGCTTATCAAAACAAAATGTTACTATAACTTTGACCAAATATATTAGATATCAATATGTTACAATATCAATTGGGAAATTAACAGAATAAAACATTATTACAATTTCCTATCTTAATCTCCCCCCCCCCCCTTAACATTTTTCAATCTGTGAATTCTAGACTATGCCAATATAGAATGTTATAGAATCGTTTGCAAGTAGAACTATGATATCCCATGATTACTTCATGAGGATGGCACTGTGTGACGTTGCTGTGTCAGGTAACACTGATGTTCTTGGGAGCCATCAAGAAGACAGTTGTTTATTAGTCATACTCAAACCGGGCAAAGACGTAGTGTCGCTGTGATATAGTTATAATGTCAAATACGTGTTGAGGATGGCTTTTGCACATTCAAACGGCAGCAAAGAATGATCAGAACTTTATCATAATGTTAATTTTTGGTGAGTTGTGTGATCACCAAAACGAAAATGACTGAGTACAGATACCCCCTACACTCCCAAACTGCTGAGGGTTTAACATTATCATAAAGTTCCAATAACAATCTGCTTAGGTCTGTTTTGGTTCTTGTTATGTTATTTTGATGGCTCTCAATAAGGTTGCCGTAACATACTGCTGCATTACAACGTCCTGGTTATGTTCAACCAAAACAGAATGGTATTATAACATTCTCTTTTGGTTTTTTCTTAATTTTATAAAGAAATAACATAATAACAACGTTCTGATTTGGTGAGGTCTCAACCTCTCTGAGATAAGATATATATGTAAAGTCTAAAGATGGTTGTGATGTTTAAGATGATTTCTCTATGTGTAATCTTTAGTTTATTTCTCTTCTCTGATATTGTATGTTTAAGATAAAGAGGTAAGTGAAAACTCAACACAAGCAGATAGGTTAAGAGACATTTGGCTGTGATCACCACGAATGCTTCTTACTATTTTAGAAAAGATAATTTTGAATATGATTTAAGGTTATAATTTTGACTGCCTGTACTGGCAGAGGACCTGACGAACTACGTCTGTTCCTTTCAAAGTTCAAGCCTGGAGTGTCATTTTTCACGACAGGGCCTCACCGACTCTCAGCCAGTGGTGGGAGGGTGGCCTGTATGTAGCCACCCAACCGTAGCTGAGGGAGGGGGAGGTTTGACTTTAGAATAGCTGGGAGTGTCTCCCGTAAACTCTTTAATGTAAATCCCTTAATAAAATATCCCTATTAACTTAACATAATTATATGCGTTAAGAGCCATCTTAGTCGGTAACAGAAAGACCAAAAGTGTATGGTCCCTGGGCAGAACTGCTACGTTGCATCTTGGCTGGGTACCCTCCATGACCCTAATAGCACTCCCAGCTAAACCCATATGCAGATAAAGGCCCACGTCCCAGAGAAAAGGGCCATATTCCAGCTCCTTCACCCTGCCATGGCCTAGGTTCTTCAGTCGCCAGGAAATTGGTACGTCAAGATGGATTTAGGCGAATGGAGGGCGACAGGGCCCGCATCACTGCATATCACATCTAGGTCCTGGGGTTACAATATCTGACTTGACGCCCCTAACCTGCTGCCTTGTACTTAAGGCCGTATTCCACTAAGCGATGGTAGGCTCCCCCTTTTCCAGAATTTTACATTAAAAGGAGGTAAATTGGCAGGTAGTGTAACCATTTTCTTTTTACCAACATGGCGGGTCATTTACCGGCAATGCCCACGGTTTGCAGTATTTAAGCCCTAGCATGTAAGGAAAACATCACAAAGTGTAACACAGGCTTAATATGAATGACATCAAGGCACCAGATATACTGCTTTATACTACTGTTCTATACATTTTGTAAAGACTCTGAAGTAATTAGTGGTTCTTTATACCCTTAAATTAGTGCTTTATGGGCCGCAGGTGAGTCGGAATAGTCAACTCCTAAAAGATGACCTATACGGGGCTTATAAGTGTTACGTGAATTTAGGAGCTCTTATGACATCCATGAACATATGAATAAGGTACTTTGGCCTAAATGTAATTTCCTATTTGGCAGCAACACAGAAATGTACACACGTCGCCTTTCTGAGAAGATCAGGTACAAATACGGCTATACATGTATGAATAATGAATTCTGATGAAGGATGTAACTATCCGAAACATGTTAATTGACCAACTTTGAATGTCTACAATAAATTTCAAAGTCTACAACAAGCCGTCGTTGAGTTAGATGTTCTTCACCTTATTTTATGTATGAATAATGTTAACATGTTTCATGCGTCTGTAGTATTACCTCTGTGCCAAATTTGTTCAAGTTTTACTTTTATATTAAAGGCAGGAAGGCTTTGATAACGCCTTCATGGAATTTTACCTTGGGAAATTGATCCCTTTCGTAAAAAGACGGTTTTGCCTCGTGGCTTCAATGCCATTTGATTAACCAAATGATACACATGATCTCCAACATACTAATATTGGAACCTTAATCTGGAACATCATAATAATAATTTGGTTTTATTTTAAAGCTTTTGATTCAACAATGTGGTTAGAATAAGCCTGGGTAGAATAACATATTTGGAATGTCAAGCCCGTTTTATACAAAACAATAGTCACACTTACGATAATGATAACGAAAGGGGGAGATTTTGAACAAATCATGAAGAAATATTATGTGAACCTGACATAATCACACAAATACTGTCAGAAATATTACCACAAGGCTATCGGGTATATTGATACACATGTAGGAACCATCATAAGTCTTAGGTTAGCCATTATCATACTACTTTTGGCAGGATGTGTGAAATCCCCTTCTTGCTATAGCCATCTAGCAGGGACCAGTAGACTTCAATTGGATATCAAATTTGATCAAACTTGGGAACAGGTGGTATAAGGGGAAAAAGTATGATTTGGGATTAATGACACCCTCTTTCTGATGGTGCAAACAATAGAAATATTCCTATTAGGGGCTGAGATATGCTTATTTGAACTCCCCTGCTCTAGATGCCCTGAAATTTCCCTGATTTTGCTCCTGTTTTTTGTTTGCATATTAAGGCTAGTCAAACCAGATATCATCAAGTCAAAAATATTCAGTTTTCTTATTTGTACAATTTCTCAAAATGCAATAATTCCTCATGAAGATCTTCAATTAAATAGCTGTTTTAGATGTTGGAAAGAAAAATACTGTTGTTAAAATGATTAGAAAAATTCATCAATGATAAGTAAACATTCCTTTTTGGTTACCATGGTAACTTGATATCATCATTTATTCCCGCACCCTTTAGGATATAGACGTATCATCACAAATTACCCATAATGAAATGGCCATGATCAGATAGAAGGTTTTGGTGATTATAACCATAATCTCTGGGACATTCTAGCCAGTCGCACAGATATTGCAGCACACGTCGAGTATTCACCCTTCATACTACAACCATGCCGTAAGGGACACGTTGACGTCCATAAAATATCAAGTGTACGTAGTATATAAAAACTGTCAGTTGTCACAGGTGGCAGCCGAAGAAGTCATTAGGGGAACCAGACAAAGGTATAATTCAAGGAGCAGGTGCTATCATTTTTGTCAATGTGTCTAAGGACGATACATACAATATTCATATTAATCTGCAAATGCTTCTAGCAGAGTATAGGGCCATTGGACACTTTCTTTTAGTTGTTAAGAATAGGAACCTTTGTGAAAATATCATAAAAATGCCCCATGCTTGTAGAAGTTGCATGGCAGGGCAAGGGTCCAACTCATTTACTTTATAGAGGCTAGTGTCAAAACATTACCCTTATATAACCCAATTTAATTCTGGAATTTAAAGCAATACATGACACAATGGAAATTTATTTTTGTCAGTCTAATTAAACACTGAGTAAATCTTGTAGTACGTAAACATTTTCCTTTAAATAAACAACGTAGTATACACAGTATGAGGATGTTTTGACAGAGCCAAACGTTGACTCCCCTCCTAGGCCGCTCCCATCATACCCAATCAGGAGTAACCTCGTCCCCAATTCGTACTTCACGGGATTCCGGGACCTACCCATCTATTTCCGGTGCTGGAGCTGGTTCCTGGCGCCCTGCCGCAGATAAGGGTCCAGAAGTAGGGCATACTGCGACTTACCAGCGCCCCGCTGATAGCTGGCGGCATATTTAGGTCAGTAAACAGCTGGTAAAGGATCCGACGGAAACCAGCAAAAATGCCTATGCGTAAAACATCAATGTCTGAAGGTCAAATACGACATTAGAGGCATTAACAACATGTCTGACTGGAATGGAGAAAAAACTAATATAAAACTTCAAAGGTCTACCTACAGTGTAAAGTTGAGTGCAACATTTTCTGTCTATTTAGGATTATGTCTTCCAAAGGTAGAAACATCAATTTATGAAATTCAATATTTGATAATAATGAATGAGAATAACCTGTATAGGTCGCACAATGTATAGATAGTAGATACATCACAACTATCTTATTAGCACACCAAATTAGTGACAATACCAATGACAATGTTTAATTGAATTCTGAAAGTGCAAGACGAAGCACACGTGCTGTACTGCTACTAAGTTGATGTTTGATAGAAAATAACAAAGTTGTGGTAGAATGATGCCGCTCCCTTACCTTAGGGGCTGGCCATTAATTTGTCATGTTATTTTCAATAATTTTGGTCCTCCCTCCCCCGTCATATTCTGTCATGTGACCCTTTAGAAATGACATCAGGCCAAGAGGACCCCATCTCCCATCCTGGAAATAACAATATTCAAAATAGCTAGGGGCCTGAGGCCCTTAAAAGGCAGAAGAAGCCCTTACATTTTCTTACCTGATTGGCTCTGAGAAAATCTCAGATTTTAACTGAAAATAGGTATTTCAGCATTGAAAATCGCAACTTTAGCAAAAGAAATAATCTGAAATTCTTAGTTTTGAAATATTTCAACATAATGTACCACATGACCATCCGTTCCACTTGTCGTATACATGGTCATGGGAACATGAACCCCTCTCTTCCCAACTGCATTCACGGACGGTCCCTTACACTATTATCTATCCAAACTGTCATTGGCCACATGACTGACGGCGTCACAGATCAGGGGATTCATCACATGCCTGGGGGATGGATGGGAGTGGGGATGACACATCGCGCTGTATCAATCTCTGTTGGTTACAAATGGAACTAGGCCTAAAGGGTCCCAGTTTTGCAGTGAGGGTGGATAATTAAATCACGTGTTTGGCGTAATGATGGCTTGAAACCGTCCTCCTTTTTTTCAATGGGGACCGAAGGGGGGGAATCGACTAAGCGATGTGACTGCCATTCAACTGACATTGTCAGATTTTTCCATATGGTTGACCATTTTTGATAGGTGTCTGGTCGTTTTGCTAAATGGGAACACATTCAACAGCGAATGTTGGTCT
Organism: Lepidonotus clava; assembly: GCA_936440205.1. Taxonomy (NCBI): domain Eukaryota; kingdom Metazoa; phylum Annelida; class Polychaeta; order Phyllodocida; family Polynoidae; genus Lepidonotus; species Lepidonotus clava. The sequence goes on along the minus strand of OW387144.1, from coordinate 32,550,875 downwards.
CTCGAAATCCAAGATTTGACCAGTATGTTAATTAAGTTGCTTAATGGGTACCCCAGTTAACACTACACAAAGAGGGGATACTGTCAAACCTGTTTACGGGAATATGCAAAGCAATAAGAATATATATGGTAGGTTCTCATGAAAGGTGCGAAAGATTGATGTAAACAAGCCGAAAAAATGTCATTTTTCATCCATTTCGACATTCTTTTCTGGGAAATGAGCATATACGCTGCTCTCATTTTCAAATCCTTAATCGGTCCCTAATTAAGATGCCGAGTGACATGAAGTGACCATCTGACTGAGCGTTGTCCTGGGGAGCCTCGAACACCATTATTCTAGTCCGTTTTCATAAGGATTTCTTGGTCTGTGAGAGGATGTACATACATAATCTCTGACTCCCCTTTCCCCCAGCACATCAATACCTTTTTGAGCAGTTCTCTAGACGTTCCGAACATTAAATTTTGACCCCCTGCCAAGCCCCTCATTTGTCACCGTAGGCCCTCTAAAGCCCTTACCCACTAGGCCACTTTACTGGCGATGGGCGACGGGCAACTGGGAGAATCGGACGATTCTTATGATGGCCTGTCAGGATGGTATATTTAAATGTGCATGTTTGGTATGAATTGCCACCAAAATAGGCCTATTCTTAGGGCAAAATCGGCTGATTTTAGTGGCGATCTGTCAGCCGACTCAGGTATAATCTAACTCAGATATAAGTCTAACATCACAAAGTTTACGTAGGTTGTTTCTGTGAGTAGGCACAAGACATGAGTCTTAAGTGATAGACAAAGTCTGCTGCAGGAACAGATTGTCTCTTCCACAAACACGCAGCTAACATTGCTTGGGCGTGTAATTCTGAGAAATGCTGTTATCAATGGCCTATTTTGTCACTATTGATGTATACTTTTGTAATACAAGTTGACCATGTAAAAAGCAGATACCGCTAACTGAAGTGCCAATGCTGTTGAATTGGTCTTAAGCAGAATGGATACAACTCCCCTGTCCTCCAGCATCTATGAGCAGTTCCCCTAGCATCCCAAGCAGTTAACCCCTCAATGAGCTTCTCGTTTGTCACCAGAGGCCCTTCAACAGTCCCAAAGTTTGTATCTGTAAGTAGGCACCAGACGTGGGTCTGTAGGGATAGCTAGAATCTCCTTCATGTGGAGAATGGATTGTCTCTTCCACAAACGCACAACCATCTGACTTTGTGCCATCCCGTAATTCTGAGGAATGTTGATATCATTAGCCTATTTTGTCACTAGTTACAGCAATCTTTGATGATTGACAGTCTTGAAAAGCGGGTAATAGTCCCTGTTGTGACAGTGCTGTTGAATGGGTCTATATCAGGATGGATACAAAATCCCTGTCCTTGTTTCCCCTGAATAGTTCCCCTACATTCTGACCAGTTAACCCCCCACTGAGCCCCTCATTTGTCACCTGACTAGACCCAAGCTTACACAAACTGTATAGGTAGGCACCAGACAGGGATATGTAGGGATAACCAGAGTCTGGTGAATTCAAAGGAGGATATAGGATCTACTAAAGGGGGCCGGGGATCTATAGAATAAACTTTGTTGTTTGGTATAAATAATGAAGACTTGAATACATGAGTTGTTTTTGTTGTTGTATATACATGTGCATGTATTATATAGTTTCAGGAATGGGTACTCAGGCATGCTATATTATCTTTTACTAATAGCATGGGTGAATCTCCCCATCGAACCGTTAGTCACTGACCCAATTAGATCTATTTGCTGACAGATCAGTAGGGCAGGGTGAGTGGTTACAAATGTTCTTAATGTCTAATACTACTACTCTAAAACCTATGACAGGATATAATGATAAATGTCTATGTCACATTTCTGAATTAACAATTATTGTGTATGAATATGATATGTCTTATGCCATTGTTGATGTATTTTGCATAATAAATCACGTAAATGTTTGTATGTGTAAGAGTACAGATGTGTACTGCATACACTTGGGTATGATGGATCACCTGAAATGTCAGATATTCGTGTGCATATTCTTAGCCTCCCCCCCCCCCTTTGTGTACTTAAAATCCTCTTGGGAAAGTTGGCAGGCAGATCCATGGAACCCCCTGCGTGCTTACCAAAATTACTGACAATTGATCATCCTTTTACTAACAGTCTAGTTCTTTCTTCCCCTCAGAAACCTCGCCATCCACAACATTTCTGACCATTCTTTTCGATCATATTTTTGGTCCTATTGTCCAATTGTCAGGCAGCACTAGTAGTACCTCTACCAAAGGCTTTGGGAGGCTCAGATGTATCCCTTCCTTATCCCATATCAATATCCCTTCTCCAGCAGACATGACCCTGGCCCCTTAAGCCACAACATCCATTAAGGCCGTGTAACACTATACGACCTATGCTCCAATATCGGTGTAATATGATAATAACATAGACAATTTGCATACAGGAGCTTATATGATTTCGGAGGGTTTTACACATGATGGTATTTTTCATAAGAGGGAATTTTCAGCGCAATTTTTGTATGTTTTACCAATATCACAGAGTGTAATACCTCTTTTATCCTCAAGCCCGGCCAACACCCCGGATGCAGGTGACAAGAGATCTAGTTTGTAAAATCTACTTGTCCTAAGGTGTCAGGGCCCTCCCCTGACCCCTCCCCCATCAGAGTAAACCAACTTATACCTCCAGCCCCACTGGCATAACTGCTTGGGGCTCCCAATAAAAAATATCCTTTTCTAGCCTCGCTTTCGTCTCTCATGGACCCCACGTGCCCTGTTCATTGCGCATGTGCCAGCGGCAGACCCACCTGGTGGTGATGTACAGAACTTATGGTCAGAGAGTATTGTCAAGTGGGGAGCAGGGTAGGGGAGGGGGTGGGGGCGGGGGGCGGAGCACTGGCCTTTAGGGTGACCTGTGATGTGGTGCTTTCCTAAAAACAAATATGACACTTGCATAAAATAATGCGTAAAAAATATCTTGAAGGGGTTACCACCTGAAATTCTAAATTTACTAGATAGGGCATTTAAGAAAACCTTTTGCTTGCAGATATGGCATGTCTCGATACTTAACTTGTTAGAGAACTGGTAATTAATAAGCGTGTTCTAGCATTTATTGCCCGATGGTTCTGGTTATGAGCTTTATTGTTATGATATATGTTTTTTTTGCCAACTCTATCGTATGTGGAAGCACATATCTGTAGTGAATGAGGTAAAAAAAAAAGGGTTTCTAGATTCTTGCACAACAACGACAATGTCTCCCCTTATAAGAAACAGTAGGCATTGAGGGGTAGGGTTGAACACACCACAGTTTCATTCAGAATGTATCCTCTGTGGTTCCCCTTACGACTGCTGTGTAGCTAACTGGCGCTGCACGTCGGCAGCTGCCTTCCTGTCTGAATTAAGGAACGCAGCAGAAAGTTGAACAGGCCGGGAAACAAAGGGTGTGTCACGTGTCAATACCACGTGGTCGTCACGTGGTCTGAGACCAGCTGACAGGTGGCTGAGGTGGTAGGGGAAGTGCTGCCATCTAGTGGAGGAGTGCTGCCACCTGGAGGAAGTGGGAGGGGGCAGGTGGTGGGGGCATGTTCTCATATAGGCTCTACAACAGTTCTCAAGCTTTTAACATGTATGAAGTATTCAAGGTCAGGTGTATAGACAGCCTGCCTTGAGCGTTGTGTGCATGAATAACAGCCATGCATAAGTAAGTTTGTTCATATAAATAAAACCAAAGCTTGGAAATGGCTACAAGAAAATAAGAAGTGTAAGGTCTAAAAAGGTTGGTTGGTTACTGGTTGCTTTCTGGCCTAATAAACTGCCAGTATCATATCAAGGATGGTGCATTTTTGTAGCAATGAGACCCAATGCCCTCTTTACAGTGCTGCGTAGCTGAGATATTATGTCTTTAAGTCATGATAATGTAATGCCTATGATACATGTACCAGTTCATGAAAAAAACTGCTTTATGAAAAAAAACCAGTCGGAATGGTGGACCAACTACACGTGTTTTAGATCAGTGGGGGATTAAGTATGAGAGTTTTTTGCAAAGCAATTTAATCTCAGTCTCCTTATCATAACATAGACTGCAGGGCTCTAGATGAATGCTGCCCGTGGACATTGAAAATAAATTAAAAGGAGAAATGATATAAAATTGAATTATCTTTTAACCAAAATTGTCAGAACCGTGATTTGTTTGGTATAGTAATTTAATAGATATAATATAAACATTGATGTTATAGAATCATCCCCTCGCAATAATAAAGATTTGAGATGTAAGTTTGGGAACATATAGTATTTTTATTCTAGTATAGGTTTTTAATTAGGAACAGTCATTGTCACATAATTAATGTAATGCGGGTGTATGAATGTACCCGACACCAACACCGTAGAACTAGAATAACATGACCCCTAATACAATGTGGGGTGTTTTAATGTAATATAACAATATTATGCATTAGTGTATAAGATGAGGGGTGGGATGGTGGCTGAAAGTTACGTGCGCTCCGGTGTACTGTCCAGTGAAGAGTGGGTTGGCGGGAGGCCGCCTGCCCCTTGTGCGCAGTAGTGGTGGGGGTGGGGGACGTTCCGCATGAATGCCCGCCCACTCACAAGTCTGTAAGTGCGCCTACCATTTGAACATAGATAGCATGATCACCTTGTTGCCATATTTGCCAATATCAGGGCCAGCACAAAACTTTCTGCAAAATTTCTTACTTCAGAATATCTAAAAACTAAAGAAAAATAGACCTTCTCTCACCTCACCATAATATATAAATGATAATTTTATAAATGATAATAAACCGTTTCATAAATTCCATAAAAGGTCATTCATTATGACAGCTGTGGTCCATTGCATAATGGTCTCGTAACAGTGCAAGGAGAGTTTGGTTACCAAAATCTAGCATCAATTGTCACCTGTTTCTATTAATTTTTCCAGGCTGAAAATTCCAGGGAGTATTAGATCTAAGTATATGTTTTTCAGAACCTTTCACAGAATCAAGATTGGCTCAGTAGAACAACCATAATTCAACAGTGGGACCTGTCAGAAAAGTGAAGTCCCTGTACAGCAGCATCCCTGTTGTGATAACTTGATTATGCGATGCAGGGGAAACTGCAGTAGTTACACTTCTGTACTACCAGTGTGGCCCGTCGCATAACGGGTCTTGCTGTTTCGAGGATTGGCACATATTAAAAGACCTCTCCCTGTTTAAAATTGACTGTTTTTGATATGCCGGGGGGACATTTTGGGGTGTGAATTTTAATATTCTTTTTTCAGCAAATAATAGCGGTGTCCTTCAGCTTATGATATATATAGGAGGTGAGTGGCGGAAATGTCTTTATGTGTCAAATAAATGTGTTCAAAATGTGTGCATAACAGGGAGAGAAAAACTAAACCATTTTTAATCTCTCCCTGTTGTGAGCGTTTGGTTATGCGACGCGGCACAGTGCCCCATCACAAAACCGGTCTCCCTGTAGCGACGATTGGCACACATAAAAGAACTCTCCTTGTTGAACAGCAAGTGAATACACCTTTCATCCATACAGGGATGGTTTGACCACCCCTTTTTTTGATGTCCCATGTGCCGCGTCACATAACGGTTCTCGCTGTTGCGAGAATTGGCACATTTCAAAAGACCTCTCCCTGTTTAAAATTGACTGTTTTTGATGTGCCCGGGGGACATTTTGGGGTATGAATTTCAATATTCTGTTTTCAGCAAATGATAGCAGTGTCCCTCATCTCATAAAATATATAAGAGATGAGTAGCGGAGATGTCTTTATGTGTCAAATAAATGTGTTCAAAATGTGTGCACAACAGGGAGAGAAAAACTAAACCATTTTTAATCTCTCCCTGTTGCGAGCGTTTGGTTATGTGACGCGGCAGGCGGGACATTTTGGTGTGAATTTTAATATTCTGTTTTCAGCAAATGATAGCAGTGTCCCTTATCTTATAAATATATAGAAGCTAAGTGGCAGAAATGTATTTATCAATCAATTGAATTAACTTCAAAGTGTGCGCAAAACCATCGCAACAGGGATGATTGGCATATGGGGGAAACAAGGAAAAAAAACAGGGAGAGAAAAACAAAACCATTTTTAATCGCTCGCTGTTCCGAGCATTTGATGACACGACGGGCCACAGCATGCACCTCAATGAGGAAAAGCTGCTGCTGCTGAGGTGTATGTAAGCAATGTGTGCAAACTGTAGTATTGAAATAAGGATTAGGCCTAAAAAGTTGTAAAATCATCAAAAAGTCTACTTTTCAACAATAAAGAACAGTAATCACAATAAGCGTGTTAGTTTCAATCATTCCATTAAATGTGTTAATCCATTTCAGATGGTTGCCTGATCAAGCTATAAGGACCGAGTTAATGAACATACATGTATGGACATTGACCTCATTCATAAGGAACTGTTTGCCAAGAAGGGAGAGACAGATTTAAAAAAAATAATTCCGAGATGAAGTTCCTCAAGCCATTTCTTATATTTGGGTTTCTTTTCTTCTTGTGCATTTTAACCTTCTTAAATATGACATTTAAACCTCTTCGAATTCTTTTCTATTCTGAGAGTAGTTACGTAAGCAATAAAAATAACCTATCTAAATGTAGTAAATTTTGTGTAGAACATTTGAATGCCAGAGTTATTCCAATCAAGGCATCAATAGACCCAGTTATCTATTACCAAACATAGAATCTGGACAGATGATAAAATGGTGAAATTTATTCTAGGCAAAGAAAATGCAGTTCGATTCATGAAAAAGAACTTTACTGAATGGTTGAAACAACTTCGACCTTCGGAGATGATGTATTTGATAAACAATGAACATCTGTGTAACCAGAGAAATGTCTCTGTCCTGGTATTTGTATATTCCACACTAACAAGATTTAATGACCGCAAGATGATACGTCAAACCTCGGGTCAAAAGTGGGTCATCCCAAAGTTAGTATAATGGTTTCTACTTTCATTGCTCATGATTTCAAACAGAAACTAGAATATCAGCCTTTTCGATTAATAATTATGTATTAGTCAGTTTTCACATGATACATGTGTTGGTTTATCTTGGTGGGTTTCATTCAAATCTTCTTGCATGTTATTCAAAATACATGGGGCTAAGTGAATGAGGACTAAGCCTGGAGAAGCAATGTAATTTTCAATTATCATGCTTAATGAACAAACATAGTCTTTTATGTGATGACTTATCCATGCCTGCACGTTTTACTCATTTGAGTGTACCAAAGATTTTCAAAATCCCAATTAAATTAACACATTAATACTGTACTAGTCCTCGTTATGTGGGTTTAAAATCATGTAATGCTTCAACTGAGTCAAAGCAATCAGCTGATTGTCTCGTTTCATTTAAAAATATAATTAGTAAACACTATCAGACCTACCAAGATTTGTCATAGATTCTGTATAGTATTATATATTTGCATTTCATCTGATTGTGTGTAATGAACACAGAGACTTGCAAATTTTGACTGTGTCGTAAAATACCCAAGTTTCACGATTATATATATTTCCCATTTTGTGTCATTATCCGAAAACCGGGGGCAACCTCAAAGATTATTGCAATAAAAACACTTAGAATAAATTTCTTTGTATAATTTCAGTCAGACGATGCAGACTGTATTCCTACTTGGTCGAGTCAGTAATGCTGCTGTTCAACTGAAGATTGAGTCTGAAAGTAAGAAGTACAAGGACATAATACAGACAGACTTTATGGACACTTACAGGAATCTTTCCTTTAAAGGCCTCACCCTACTGCAGTGGACAAAGGCCTTCTGTAACAGAACACAGTATATCGTTAAGATTGACGATGATCTGTGTGTGGACATATTTAAGATACACAGGGTCTTACAGCTACTCCATACAGAACCAAAATTCATGGTTGGGACGGTGTACCAGCAAGCAAGGATTTTAAGACCAAAAAGAAATCAAGCGTTAGGAAAGTGGTTGGTAGACAAAACCCTGATGCCAGGTCATAAACATTACCCCGTTTATGTTCTAGGATGGCTCTATGTGTTTCCTTCTTCAATCCTTTCTGAAATGTATCAAGCCTCAATGGCTATTCCTGTTTTCCATATTGACGATGTATACATGACTGGTCTTATTGCAGGTCAGGTTCAGGGACTCAAATACTTTAATGTCCATGCTCAAGACACTTTGGGGAGAAGACGAGGACAAGACAGAATGGCGGGACAATGTAACACTGCGTCAAAGTGGAGTGTTTGGTGTAAAAACCTTCAATCATTCTCTACAGAATATATAGCTTGGATTGGGACACATCGGTACAATGCTGAAATATCTAAATGCATTTGAATGAAATTATTTGTAGAAGAATTATTGCAACTGACCAAATCATTCACATTAGAAGTTCTATATACATAATGATTAATACATATTTTCTGGTGAAGCATGTGTAAAAATAATTAGGTCAAAATATGAAATGACAATTAACAATTGGAGTTGTCTGCTGGTATGGGTTCATTCAACAACCTTGGAGCAACTCCTAAGAGTCTTCTTAGGTCAATACACATCAGAGTGATACAAAATTCATGAAAATTTGTAGCACAACCACTGAACAACATAAAAATTAATGATAAACGATCTTGCTAGCTTTGTGCTAGTTTCTTTTCAAATTAGCAGAACGAAGGGAATCCTGATGATTTTGGATTACTCAAATGATATGTCTGCAAGTGAGGGACGTGATGCTATTTTGGCATTATTGTTTTAAATGAGGTCAATGCGGTATATGGTATCGTGGTCATTGTCTGGTGTACACTCTCCAGGCGGAGGTTCTGAACTTTTTATAATGTGCAAATAGTATGCAGAGTGCGACTGGAAATGTATACACTGTGTGTGCTAGAGCATAACACCCCTCCTGATGCTGTTATATCTTACTCAGTGCCGATTCAATATTTCTAGTGAGAATAACGTTATTAATTTTACATTCTGGTCTTATTCCATCGGACAATTTTAATAAAATTGACAATTAAACAATATTAAGATATCATAAGTAGATATAGATCAAGTATCAAGTTCGCGGAGCACATTTAAAAGGTCCTTTGTTTTCCTTACAAAGTGTCTTTCCTTTTTTAACCATGATACCATTTATGAATACACTGGCCAGACCATCTTCAAAACTGATGCCGTTTATGACAACGGTACCATTATGAAGCTTTTCCCGACCCTGGTCAGTTTGCAAACATTTATAAATCAAGACATTATTTTAGTTTGAAACTGAATGAAACAAAATTAATTGTTTTTTTGATCGACTATTATAAAAGAATCAGTTTGAGAGATTAATCATGGATTAAAGTTATTTCAAAAGAATTTACCTGCCAAATTTCCCTTATACAGACTATTTTCTCGCTACGAAATATAGCAAAACAACCTGTAACCTAACAAAGTCAACTTCTATCTATCTATAGATATATACTCTTATGAAATAATCCCTATAAATTTAATAGTAAAGATCTTTGTCTTTTTTCAGACATGAGAATTTCACATGTAGAGACATGATTAATATTTTAGAAGTATTTCTCAATAAGTATAATCCTCATTATCCTTCTACTTTTAGAATGATGTCCTTTTGCACATTACAGTCTACACACTGAATTTACTTTAGGAAGGAACCGGTGAAATAGGCTGTTACAAGTCAGTCCATTTGGTTGTTGATCTGTTATACAGCTTTTTAAGGGACCTGTGGGAACCAGCAAATTAGGTCATGACACCATTATTTAGTCCTCAATGTGGCTTGATATGGTAAGTGTTAGCAACCGCTCCAAATACCTATGTTATGGGTTCTTTTTTTTTTCATTAACAATTTTATTATACTGGGCAACTGTTGCACCAGTTTGTTTACAAAGTTATATATAATAAATACATTCACATATCAAACATTGGAACTTTTTCAAAGTACAATTTGATAGTCTTAAAAACTATGTGGTTAATACAAAATTAATAAAATTAAAATAAGTTATATCTTGAAATGATTTATGGAGTTGCAGTTCAAATTTAAAGAAATAACTTATCTACAAGTGTCACATTTTTGCAGTATAATACATAAATTTGTATATGTTATGTTGCACATAAATCAGTATCAACATTGAACGGAACAAATATTTTTCAATTCCGATCAACATTGGAACTCCTAAATTTTCAATTATTATTAGATATTTTGTAATTAATGAATGGTATTTCTTTCCTATAGGTGTTGATTTAGAAATGAATTAAGCATTATATCCTTTTGTACTCTTTTGAATTCAGTCTTTGTTTGAATATTCCTTATTTCACTGTTTTGAATATTCCAATCTATTGATTCAGAATAGAAAATACTTCTCTTATAAGGAAAATGAAATGGCGCACTGCGAGTGAACGTGAACCGGCGACAGCTCCGCTATTAACTACACGTAGATCGGGATTACAGGACAGTACGAACAAATATATTTGAAAGTCTACCTGATAAACTTATAGAGACGATATATACGTGGAGTTTGGTGTGACTAATACGGTTTCTACGTGGAATTTCGCAATTTTACGTGGTCAACATGCCGCCAAAGAAAAATCGGAAGGAAGGGTCAAGGACGGATAACACTATAAATACGCCAGCGCCTGAGGTAAACAAACCGCCATTGAAAAATGACCAGGACTCCGGATCGGACTATGATGATTCTAATGACTCGGTGGTGACTGAAGATGTGGAGAAATTACCTGACCGTGAGTTATTATTGCAAATATTGCAAAATCAACAATCTGGCGCAAAATCATCTGATAAAAAATTTACAAAAATAGAAAAAACCCTCAAGGCCACACAAGCATCCTACGAAAAACTGGTCTCGGAAAATGAAGAGGCCTTGGGAAAAATCCATCCTGAAACTAAAAGTAACAAAGCGGAGATTGAAGTACTGACCAAAAGAATGGATAAACTGGTTAAAGCCTTGGAAGAAAGTAATGCACAGGTTCTAGAGTTAAATGAAGTGCTCAAAGCTACTAATGAGGAGATGAGGAACAAGGCCAAAGTAATAAATAAATTGGACGTGAAAAACACAAAGGATGAGATGGAAGAAAATAGAAGAACCATTATTATTGATGGTGTGGGTGAACGCGACCATAAAAGGCCTAGACAAGTTGCTGAAGCACTTCTTAAGGACTTAGGAATCGATTTCCAAGAAGCAGACATAACGGTAGCTTACAGAATTGGGTCTTACAACGCAGGTATCGCACGACCGCGATTGATTAAGGTACAGTTTGCGAATGGAAATATTAAACCCAACATCTTCAAGAACATCGAGAAATTGGGAAAAAACGACCTGTGGCGCGGCGTACGACTTTCTGATTCCCTTTCCCCTAAGGAACTCCGTGAGCAGGCTGACCTAAGAAGTATATATGCGTATGCGAAAGCAAAGGGACTGAATGTGAAAACACGAGGTAAATCGCTCATTATTGATGAGGTTAGGTATTCATATCAGGACATACATGATTTACCACACGAACTAAACATGGAGAGCATCAAAACAGTAGAGGTGGAAGACGGGGTTGCCTTTCAATCCAGTCACTCGTATCTAAGTAACATGTTCCCCTGTCTAATCAAAGACAATGGTGTCGTATACAAATCGGCTGAACACTTCTTTTCCTGTGAACTTGCACGATACCATGACAGGCTTGACATGATTAATGACATTCTTGACTCAGAAAACGGGTATGAAGCTAAAGCCATGGTCAAAGGGATCAAGTGTAAGCCGGGTTGGCATAAGGCTAAGTTAGAAATTATGAAACGAATAATAACACTTAAGTTCAACCAAAATGACAGCATCAGGGCTAAGCTACTCTTGACAAAAGGCTACTTGTATGAGGCAACAAGGGACAAAGAATTCACTTGTGGGATGTCTTTGTCGCAGGTTAAGTATATCAAACAAAACAACATTCCTGGCAAAAATATCCTGGGCACATTACTTTGTGGGTACAGGGATTCCTATCTTGGTTAATATGGTTCACTGACATGTCTTAGTACTCCTATACGTGTTGTTTCTCTATAATAATAGACTTTCAACAGGCAGGTACAGATATAAATCTATCCGTATGTAAGGTAATTGAAAACGACCTCTGCGTGATACTTGAACTCAATGACTTGTATACAGTTGAAGAACTAACTATAAATAGTAGCTGTTCTATTTAAACTCAGGTATGTAGCGCCCGAACAAATTGGTGTGTGTGTAACAGAATTGTTTTGACCCAGTGACTAACAGTTATATGTATAATAGAAGAACCTAACTTCTTTCTGTATGATACGGATGTTATCTTTATGGCAGATGACTTATAATCATTTATTAAATTGTATGTATACTTAAAAAACTTCGACTTTAAAAATGTTGGACGACAAGTAATCAAATTTATAAGTAAATCTACTATAGGAGCAACTGTGTCGCGATTTCAACGTTGACTTGTATTGGTGAAGCTCACGACGATGGCTGGAGGCAAGTTAAGCCGATTCCAGATTATATTGATATGTGAAAGTGATATGATTAAAAACTGGTTTTGCATTAGTACATGTGTTTTAAAAGTGGATTTTATGTGTGAATGGATAACTTAGAAGATATTGTACATGGAAGGGGTATGCATATAGGTAATATTAATATTAGGAGCCCATCACATAAATGGGAAGTTTTTAAAGCACAATTTTCAACGAATAGTTTGGATATACTAGGAGTCTCCGAGACTTGGTTAACCGAAAAACTACCAAGCAACCTATTTGAATTATCTAAGAACTACGATATACTGAGAAATGATAGGGGTTGGAAAGAGGATAATACTAACAACATTAAAAAAGGAGGAGGTTTGGCTATATATATTAAAAAGGACTTGAAATACTCGGATTCCTTAGCTAAAAATTATAACAAAAGTAATAGGGATATGGAATGTCAATGGCTAACTATCTCCCATCCAAATTCCAAAGACATAACGATTGGAAATATATATAGGCCTCCGCAAGGGGACGTTGATAGGTTTTGTAATAGTTTAGAAGAGATCATAGTGGACTTACAGTCGCAGGGAAATGAAATAATCTTAATGGGTGATTTTAACATAGACATGTTGGAAAATAGATGTACTAGTACGATCAAATTGAAAGATTTGATTAAACCTCTTGGTTTAAGACAATTAATAAATTCACCAACCAGATTTTCTAGTGCTAAGAATAGCTGTATTGATCTATTTATTACAAACTCAAATAGGATAAAGATGTCTAGAGTATGTAACATAAATATTAGTGATCATGAGCTGATAGTACTTACGTGAAAAAAGATATCGTTAAAGAAAAAGAAATGTAATTTTACTGGCCGTAGTTATAGAAATTATGACAAGGAAATTTTTCAACGCAATGTACTTCAATCTGATTGGACGCGATATGATAATAGTATGGATGTAGATTTTAAATGGAATGAATTATTACATATTTTACGTATGCATCTGGGCATTATGTGCCCACTAAAGAATTTTAAAATTAATCAGATAAAAGAGCCATGGTTATCGCCACAACTTATTGAATTAATCAAGGATAAGGATGATGCCCTTAAACAGGCTAAAAAAGGAAATGATACTGAATTATGGAAATGGCACGAAGTTTAAGAAACAGGTGCATAAATAGATTAAAGCAAGCAAGGGGTGTATATATCAAGGAGAATCTTGAGCGTAATGCTAATGACTCAAAAAAATTCTTGCAGACAATACAAAATTTAATTCCCTCAAAAAAAGGTGGGGATACTAATTTTAGATTATTGAATAAGGAAACAAATTCTTATGTGGGTTCAGATGATACAGCTGCGTTCATAAATGATTTCTTTGTAAATCTTGGGCCAAATCTTTCTGAAAAACACAAAGAAAATTGGGAATATCATGGTGTAACGTCTGACAGTACCTTAGAAGTTTTTCAAACTGATGAGAAAGAGGTGATTGATATTTGTAAAAGATTGAATATTAACAAGTCATCATGTATTGACCAACTATCGACAGAGATTATAAGAGATGCTTTTATGGTTATTCTAAATAAAATCTGTGACTTATTTAATTTGTCTTTTACAACAGGAATGATTCCTGAATCTTGGAAGATTGCTAAGATTACACCGTTGAAGAAAGGGGGAGATATTAGTGATGTTAATAATTTGAGACCAGTTTCATTGCTACCTGTGATATCCAAGATGATAGAAAAAGTAGTACATAGGATTACTTATACTTATTGTACTGAAAATTCACTTCTGAACAACAAACAGGGAGGTTTTAGACCTGGTCACTCGACATGTGCTACCACTGCTTGGTTTACTGACGAAATTTATAAAGCATTAAATAGTAATGAATATATGGTGGCTACTTATATCGATGCAATGAAAGCGTTCGATTCAGTAAATCATGAAATACTACTGAAGAAATTATATAAATTTGGAATTAGAGGAATGGCTCTGAACTGGTTTAGAAATTATTTATCTCAACGGTATCAATGTGTTAAATCAAATAATGTTGTGTCTGATAAACTGTTAATTAAATGTGGGGTACCACAGGGTAGTGTTTGTGGGCCACTGCTCTTTATCATTTATATAAATGATTTATGTGATATAATGGAACACGCGGGTGTGTCATTATATGCAGATGATACGGTGCTTTATAAAAGGCATAAAAACCTACAAGATGCATTAGATATGATGCAAATTGATTTAAACAATCTTAATCTGTGGTGTGCTCAAAATAAAATTTCTATTAACTGTAAAAAGACTAAATTCTGTATATATGGTATGCGCTCTTTAGTCAAAAATAGTAGGAACACAGATTGTATATTATCCCTGGGCAATAAGAGACTTGAAAGGGTCTACTCATATAAATATCTGGGTTTTATTCTTGATGAGCAATTAAACTTTATTAAACATATTTCTGAGCTGTGTAAACTGATTGGACACAAATTATACCTGCTATCCCATATACGGAAATATATTTCGAAACATGCAAGTGTAATGATTTTTAAGTCAATGATTTTATCTCTAATGGAGTATGGGGATGTTATATATTCAGGTACTTCAATAACAAACCTAAATAAAATATATAGGATGTTCTATAGAGGCTTACGAATCTGCCTGGGTGATGGTGTGTATAGAAGTAAACCGGAATTATGTACTGAATGTAAGATATTACAAATTGCTGATAGAAATGAAATACATCTACTACTCTTTATGCATAAATTAAAACGTAATCACTCCCTTTTAAAGGAAAAAGTATGTAATACTAGGTTACATGATGCACCTGTCTTTGCATGTTATAAGCCAAATAATGAAAGAGCTAAACAAAATGTTTTTTATAGAGGAGCTGGTGTATGGAATGCACAACCTGCAGAATTACGAAATATGAACTATAATGAATATAAGACACGGATTATCAAAAATTATTATGTATAAATGCATGATGTAACTAAAGAAAGAACTTGTTAATATTGTGATATTGTGATCTCCTTCCATGTATATACATTGTGAATTTTTATGCTACTCATGAATATTTTATGATTTTTTACGCTTAACCAGTTTTAAAATTGTATATGTTTATTGTCTTGAGTTGTATTACTATATTTGATATTATAATATTTTATTACATTTTATACTTATAATGATCAATGGGTCTTTTGAGGAGCATTTGTATTATGCTGCTCAGGCATTGAATGTAAACAAGTGCTTTTGCACTTATTTTATGTCTGAATAAATAAAAGAATTTAAAAAAAAAAAAAAGTTTCACAGTTTGTTTTTTTAATAATGAACAATTCACCGTCATTAGATCTTGTTTGTCTTATTGGATTTTGTAGTATGTCATTGTTGTTTGTTATATATGGGCACAAGAATTTCAGAAGGTGATTTAATCTCCCGTTATATAAGCTTGAAATGTTACAATTTTTATATAATTTTCATCATCACATTTACCTTGAGTCTTAAGACAAATTCTCAATCCCCTTATATGTAATCTATCCAAGTTCAGGCAGTTAACTGAATAAAGTCACAATAGTCGAAATATGGAATAATCATTGATTTAAAGATCAAGGTAGCTGGCTCTTTATTTATCTGATGTCTAATTTTACCAAATAGCAATAGTTTGTATGAAATATTTGAAATGACATTCCTCAAGTGATTTTTATAACTCAGCTTTTGACCTAGTGTAACTCCTAGATACTTGAAAGTATTCACTTGTTTAAGAACACCTTTTTTAATTTTCAAATTGATATCAGTGTTTTTTTTAATATTATGAGAGCTACCAAAGGTCATTGATTTTGATTTTTGATATTAACAGTTAATGCATTTTCTTTACACTAGTTTGAAAATACATCTAGATTTTCTTGTAAATTGGATACAGCATCTTGGTAGTTTCTAGTAGAGTTATAGAATAGGGAAATCCAGTTATTATTGTTGATGTATGGTTTTCGGCATGATGAATACTTTTTGGAACCTGAGGATGAGAATAGAACTATTACTACTCGTAGTAGTGATAAGATTAAGTTTAAAAAAGATTTTACAACATTAACTCGTGTTTTAAATAGTTGCTATTATCGAGGGGTTGACCTATGGAATGGCTTGTCTGTTAGTGAACAGTTGCTGAATGACAAATTGTCCTTCAAACGTGCAATAGAATCTAAATTATATAAATAATGTCCTCATTTGTGAACACTTTCATCACCTCATCTGATTGTTAAATGTCTCATAAATGTCCAAGGAAGAACTTATTGTATAAGATTGGATTCAATAAAAAAAAAAAATAATAAAAAAAAAAATACAGTATCGTCTGCATATAATTGAAAGTCAATATTCTTAATAACATATTGAATATCATTAATGTAAATAAGGAGGGTAAATAACGTAAATAATGTAATTAATGTAAATCCTGGAGGGTAAATACGGTTGACCACTGCAGCACAACCTGGTTTGAGTTTATCCTTATTGTAACTCCAGTAAAACATGATGGAGTACTTAGGAAAGACTAATGCGCAAATATGAACAAAAACAACAACATTGTTCAAAGTAAAGCGTAGAAAAATATAGCTTACAACGAATATTTTCTCCATATTTTTCTTGTTTTCAGGAATAGAATGAGATTTTCATGGTGACCTAATGGTTTCTTTCATTTAAAATACTCATTTACCAACACATTTACATCATTTAAAAACCACGTGCTCTGTCATCTATTTTTTATTATTAAAAAATGTTCTTTTTCCTATAGGCCCCATTAGAAAACAGTAATTTTGTTGCAAACGCTGCTATCTCCCAAATTGATTTTGGCGACATATATACCAAGATACACTGAAGAAATCCTAAGATACTAGTCTCTTAAGATCAAGCAAGCCTTGTATATAGTGTAGGCCTTTAGACAGCAAATCCCATGTTGTTAATCATGGCGACAGTAATCGTCTTTATAGAGCCAATCTCCCTGAGTAAAGACCGGAAGTAAATCCTCATCGCCTTGCATTGATTCAGCCAATCCAATGAGCACTCTGCTTGTTCCCGCGAGTAGTAAGGAACAGCAGTAGACAGGTAAGGAACCAGCGGAAAGTTAATCTGGATGACAGGATGATCCAAGGTTAAGATCTAGCACGTGGGGCACTACCAGACAAACTAGATTCTTTCTATAAAAAAAAGATAAAGGCCGCATGAATAAAATGAATTGACGTTCATCTGACAAAGTAAAGGTCACTATATATATATAGATAATTGAAAATAGTCATTCAAAACGCATGTTTAAGTTAGTCTGTCAAGTGTAAAAAGGCTGCCCAAATGAGTCAATAATTATGTGGCCCTTAATATTCACGTAATTAGACACGTAGGCCTGATTGTATAGTGGTATTTTCAAGTAATTAAAAGTAACAAGTCTAGGACTCCTTTGACTCCTTTTATTGAGCATGGCTCCTTCTGGGTGTCGACTGCTCTACCCTCCATGGATACCTCATCCCGGCCTTCACAAGCTAACACTACAACTGCTCACTACGACTCTCTTACTGCTACTCCGGCTGCCAACTAACTCAAACTCTGCCGGGCCGCCGACAACCACAGGGTATATCTATGAGGAGGTCACGTGGCTGTGACATATACATTGCAGCCACCACCGAGTACCGATAAGGCAATTATTACAAGTACTAAATATAATATACATAATCTATACACATAATAAAAGTATACAAAGTATTACACTGTGTTACAGACATAATTTAATCGTTTTTACCTGATTACAAAACAAAACAGAACTACCCCACCTCCCCTAATTTCAAAATCTTGTGTCTGACTTTTGTGAATGTGGTAACTCTCTGAGCATACAGCTGAGGAATGTACCAGTACCAGAGACCTTGTAAGTATACACCCTTCTTTTTAAAGGTGGCACCCCCTCTTGGTAGAAATGTGAACCCTAGTGAGGGGAGTGCAGTCCAGTTCAGTCTGCATCACTGACCACTTGGCTTGGAGCAGAGTGGAGTGAGAACTGGTGCCTATTTAGATAGTCAAGGGTCTGAAATTGTTACCAGTGAAAAGAATGTATGTATGGCAGAGGGGTGGGGGAGGGGTTAGTTGTGGTTGTTCACACCAGTTCAATCCACAGCCCAGAACCCCTAAACACCCACTCAAGCTGAGGTGCAAAACAATCCCTGGTGAATACCTGTTATTGACTTGTGCTAAGAGTTGACCTCCTTTCAAAATCAAACTTTCAAACTACATCTTTTATCATGAAATTATACTATTTGTAGCTAAGAACAAAAGTTTTTACATACCAATATGAGTGCTCAAAATGATACTTTTGCTTTCCTTTGAGAGTATTGATGAGATTTAGAGAAAAAGTTCTAAATGCTCCCACTGTTCGTCTAAATGCAGTGCAGTGACTGCAGAGTGGTGGGCTCCTGCCACCTTGATCTGGTGGTCAGTAGGTCCCCTCTGCGCAGGGTCATAAGAAGGGTGTATACATACAGGATATATGGAGACTGAAAAGCCTCTCTTTGGGCCTATGTGCCTATTCCCCTGGTGGCTGCTAGGATCAACTATGTCCAGGGTCTGGCCATTACCAATGTAATTGTGGAATAGCTAGTGGTACCACACTGACTATTTTTAACATGGACATAATGGTCAATCCAAATCTAGTCCAACCAAGGGCCAGGTGGCAGGCCTGTGGTGGATAACAGGTTTACCTCTGGCTTTCCAGTCTCTATATATCCTATATATACATACAAGGTCTCTGCCAATACTCACCAATGAAAGAAATCGCAGAATGCTCGCCAGTGTCGGCATCTAGTGGGAATGGTGGAGAACACCTTTGCACCATTTTTTTTACTTTGGATGTTTGGTGTCAAACAGAACTCAATATTTTCGTCGCTATCAAATTTATAAAACAGGCAATATACAAGATATTCGTTCAATGGAGGGAACAAGGTCTTATTTTTTCCCAAAAGTTAAATTCGTGGGTTAAGCTGATACATGCTGTAAGAAAGAGTACAATGTGGAATTACTTTTTCCACATTGTTGGACCTTGGATAACCCACGAACCGTGGCAATAAGACTATTAAGAGCTTTCCAGGACCACATCACCTACGGGGAAGAAACTATACTAATATAAGTGAGGTTGGACAAGCTCATGGTGTTTTGGTTCGGAACCTAAATAAATTGAAGTGATACACTCATGATAGTCACCGATTTCGAATGTGTAAAGTACTAATCTCAGATTTATAATTTTTCTGCATCTGCACCAGCATCAGCCTCTATATTCCGTACATTTCCTATTTCATATCTTCTTCAAAACATCCCTGGTGATCACGACAAAAGGCGTTTATGACCAAACTGCCTCGTGTTCTGCCGACTTTTTGGCCTAGGCCTAGGGGTGCACTTCTGAAAGGAGAAACTCAAAATGTAATACAATACATAGGGAGGTATGTAAGCTATGGACTAGTTCACTGCACAGACTCAAAGAAAAGCTATAATTATCTGTCATACCTTATCACACATGTACTGCGATCACATCTGTATGGCTGGAAGAACATATGTATATGTGAAGCCTTTTGAACCAATAAAAGATAATAAAAAAAGATTTGATAAGAAGAACTGCGGGGGGCATCTGAGGGTGGCTCACATTGGAGATTCTCACCTACCGAGGGCGTAGCCCAAGGTTCTTACAATCCCCATGGGTTGTACGGCACCCAAAGACTGCCCCAAAGGTTATTCTCTATTGTATCACCCAAGCAATATTCAGTATAATTGTGTGAAACATACACTGAATAAAAAATGGTATGTACACCCTGACAATACGTACGGATCTCAATAACCTCTTTTCGGCCAGTGATAAAAGTTAATCAGCTTGAAGTGTGAAGTTAGCTGAATTGTGAAGTCAACATTCCCCACTAGGGGGCAGCACATTCAATCCACTCATGCAAGTACTTGTTTAGTTCGGTTGACGTCCTCTAGAGGGCCCTACCGGTTGCACACTTTTGCAGGACTTTGACAAACTCAGTCTGAAATGTTATTGGCTTTGCTTGAACCATAAATGCAAACCATTATAGCACAACAGAGCGTAGTGAGGAATGATCAGATCATAATTTCATGAGAACTATCTCCTTCAATTAAAACTCATGTTGGTAATTCCATACACCGGAATAGACTTTTTATGTGTAGGCATCAGGGGGCCGTCCATAAATGACCCCCCTCTAAAAATGACATAATTTCAATTGCATAAACAGGGGTAGACATAACAGGGGCCCAGGGCCTCAAGGCCGTTTAAAAGCAGGTCAGGCTCCTTGAAATTCTTGCCTACAAGCAAGTCTGGCACTTAGAAAATATTTGGCCTTAATTGAAAATAGGAATTTCAGCATCCAATATCCTGAATGCACCTATGATTTTTATTTGAAATTCTTGAAATCTTTTCTTTTTCAACATAATGTCATGCACCACGCGACCCTCCCCCCTGTCATGTTTGGTCATGGAGACATGAACCCTCCCTCCCCCCCCCCTGCTGCATGACGTCATTTATGGATGGCCCCTGCGCTAACCATTTGATTAGCAGGTCACCCACCACCATCCGATAATTGATATTAACATAAACTTATACAACTGTGAGGTATTGCGAAGGTCAAATCTTTGAAGGTCAGAATAAAAATCACCATTTCATTACCACCGTTTACTCAGCCTCATGGCACACTCTTTACACATTCCTGTACACCTGCAATGCAGGGGCGGATACAGGATTTCCGAAAGGGGGAGGGGGTGGTCAACATATAGGCTAAATCCTAAAACAAGGTGTATTTCCACACGCGCGACATTTTCCTTTCTGTTAGTACTTTAGGGGTCCAACAAAAGAAGAGGGCTGGGATAAGGACCCTCTGGATTCTATCCATGGGTTCGCCCTGATATTATAGCATATGGGATCATATGGTTGCAGGGGAAGTGTGACACGTTTGAAGATATGCGGGTATACTAAATGGAAACCACTAGAGCTTTCAATAACCACATAGTGGAAAAAGTCAAATAACGAGTCCCAGGGTCATACGATGTTGTAGGAAGTAGTATACTAAAACTGGGCTTGTAACCAGGCATGGCGGTAATTGTTCCCAAAGTGTTCAGTTTTTGATTGTTGTTTAGGGTACGGGAAGATGAATTTGTTCCTATATTGTACAAATATCTCATTTGGATGTTGTTTCCTTTTACGCTTAAAGGGAATCAAATGTAGCTTATGCTCAACATAATATTTCAAACTCAAAATAGCTCTGTATATATATTACGTATACATATGGCTATAAGTAATTGCATAAACCTAAACATGGAATATAGTAAAATCAAAACCATGAACACTGGCATAACATCACTAGAAATGTGTTTTATACTCATTGAAATTGATGCCGATTGCAGAAAATGCATTGATTTACAAACAATTGTAAAAATAATGGCATTCTTATAAGGCCTGATTAAGCGAGCTTTCGTGGCTAATACTTATCCATTAACCATAGTCAAACCTGTCTGAGCCGTCTGAGGAGGAAGGAGCATACGTTAACCCCATACTCAAGTAAAATATTGCTGAAGTTATCCAAGTTTCCAAAACATTACCATCTATATTAGTTTTGGGTCATTCTAAGAGGAGTGCCGTGCCATGTTTTTACAGAAAAACACACTCATACAGTTATTCCATGTTTCCCTAATGTAACATTGGTTGATGTTTGAAAAATGTGTTCTATATGGAAGGCCACCAACACTCCTGCTATAAGGGGTGAGGTGGTGGCCAAGCGGTCTAAATCGCTCGAGATTGGTATGGGATGGCCTTGAATGATGGTGCTGGCAGCTTGTTTTCTTTACTTCCCAGTAGTGTAGGCATCTCACTGTTTTGATCACCATCACCACCCTGGATATGACATTGTCAGTTAAATAGGACGTAAAACAACCAATAATTAACCAACCAACCAAACTGGTTATGGGCATCAAAGTCTACTCTAATATCATTTTCTTTTTATTCCAACTTCACATACACTTGTGGGTTCGTGTTCTTCCATCATACTAGTTGGTACACTGCATGCACGATTACTTCAATGTGAGAACTTGCTAAACGGGCGTCAACCATAGTGGATTCTATCCTTCATAACTACTCCGAATTTTATCAACACCTTGGCCAACAATAATTAGGTATTGCCCTTAAAGCCTGTATTCCAAGATGCGTTCACGTACGTGCGTTCATAATTTTACTTGCTTTTGCTGACATGAACGCAAGTGAAACGCAAGTAAATGCAAGCATTTCTAGGACTTGCTTGCATTCATACTTGCGTTTTTACTTGCATTCATGGAATGCAAGTATGAATCAAAGTATGAACGTAAGTAAAGGCTGTATTCCACGATGCGTTCAGGAGCACTTGCGTTTCAACGCATCAAAATAAGCAGAACAAATGACTTGGAAGTATCTCATGTCAATTTCATGATTATGACCTTGGGAGATCTAAGGAAGACTGTGATTTATAAGAAATTCTAGAAATCTAAAAGAAAGCTTTATTCTGTATCTACATAATGACTCGAAGGCAGAGTGGGTTGGACAAATTTTAGTAGATAAAAGACAAGTATAAATACACATATAATTGTGAGAGTAAAACAATGATATACGTTAAAAATTAGATGTGATAGGTAAAACTGATAAGGATAACTAACGGCCTACACTGATAACACAAAGTCGTCAGAGAGCCACTTTAAAGATGTCAGAGGGTTGTCATAGGTGCCTTTTGGGTTGTCATAGGTGACTTGTGGGGGCAGATCAGGGCTCATTTCAGGCCATTGATGCTGTGTGACAACCTTGTGACAATCCTTTGACAATTTGGGGGTGGTCAGAGGGTTGCCATTGTGGATTTTGAGGCTGGATGACAACCCAAAGGTTGTCATTTTCTACAGACTACTTTGGGCCAAAATGGTTGTCAGAGAAGCAAAAACTGAGAATCGGGTTGTCATAGGGTTGTTACAGAACAAAATGAGAGTCAAAAATGCTGCCTGACAACCCTAGGGTTGTAAGTGAATGGTGCCTAAAACGACAGCCCAAGGTTGTCATGGCCTCTGTCTATGATAAAGTATTGTGAGTGAATGGTGTCAAAAAACATACAACTCATAGGCCTCCTATGTGTAATGGCCATACCTAATAATTAGTATTAAGATAATAGGAAGCCATTATTATGGACTATGATATCTACACCATGAAACTATTCATGAATAAAATATTTTGTATAAGGGGCCTTCCATTTAGTACGTACGCAAAAATTCACAAATTCTAGACCCCCCACCCCCCCTTAGGCTAAAATACGCATTGGATTTGTATAGGAACGTACGCAAAATTCCTAAAATATCAGACCCCCCCACCCCCCCTTGGTGCGTACATACTTAATGGAAGGCCCCTAAAGGACACAGACAACATTGGGTTGTCGTTTTTGACACAACTTTTGACAGCTCTGTGTTTTCTGTGTATATGGCAAGATAATTTACAAAGTGGGATTTGAGGGTGGGTTTTGTCCTTCTCTCCAGTCCGAGGTAGGGGTGGTCTGCAGCTGCATAATTATAAGTGGTGTGGAAGCCTGCTGGGATACATGAGGTCTGTGTTTGATTGGTCGACCAGAATGAGGCCGGACCATAGTCTTGAAGTAGAGGCAAACCACCTGTACCAAAGTCTCTATCCCAGGTGTGTACTGGAGAGGAGCCCCCTCTGTAGGAATTGTGTGGAACTGATGTGCCATGGCGATGAGGTATCACAGAACCAAATGTTTTCCTGTATAGTTTATTATAGCATATCTTGAAAAAAAAATATCCCAAACATTGCAACACCTCAAAGTCACTCAGTATCCTATTGAGACCTCTTTGGGACACAAAATATCAAAAGTTGAGGGTAGGTTGACCGTGAAAATTTTTCGCAACAGTCCCAGATGTTGACCTACCCTCATTTTAGCAGTTTTGCAGCGACCAAATTCATGGAGCACAGAGCCTATTTTAAAACCCCACTGACATTTACCAAACACCCCATATCATGGATCCTTTTTTATGAAATAACTCAGAAATAGCTGGGGGTATCATGTGAATTCGAATTCTGCATCATCATTTTATCTTATCCCATTATTAGCCACTCAGAGACTGGCATCCCCTTCACCTCAAGACAGAAAGTTGTAGGACACTGACAGATGGCGCCACATTTAGTTCTGTGAGACCATGATTCTAAAGTGTGTAGTGGAGAGTAGTCCCCCCTGCAGAAAATGTGCACGTGGTGAACTGGGTGAGGTGACCTAGTGAGAACTGTGCAAACCACTGCTGAGCCATTAAGGGCACTTTATAATTACCTCCCAATTATATATATTTTTTGAGCGTTAGTCATTTATCATTACTGATTAGATAACTCGATAACTAGAAGTTTTCCACCGATGATCCCTAGTGGAGAGATTGTTCAAATTCCATAAATAAGAGTTTCCAATTCATGAATATTCTTGTTTTATTTTACATTGGAAAACCAGCAATATGACCACCATAGCACTAACACATGTCTTAAATGTGTCCCCACATGGTGACTAAACCTCGACGATTAGTTGTCTATTGTGGCTCAAAGTGCCAAGTCCATCCTAACCCCGGTGAATAGTGCCCCATACAGCAGTTGTTGATGGGGAATGCATGGACCTAGTACTTTTGGCCACCGTACACTAATCACCGAGGTTTAGTCGCCACGTGCGGACGCTGCTTTAGGATGAAAAATTGAATCCTAGGCTCACAATGGGATACCCCACAGTGTCTATGAGACATCATGAAAGATAACAGCACCATATATACATGTTTTCAAAGTCTTTATTTCCTCAAATTCATAGATTTTGTATGTGTTTCATTTACAATCACAAACTCAGCAGTCTCTCGAGATACCACTGTCACGGGGAGGTCGGGTAAGAGAAGGGTCCGGACAGACTCTGAAGGAATTAGCATGAACCCGTATGAAACCACTTGTGTTGCCAAGACCTGGCAAAGAGTCTGGATGCATTGGTGTGTAATGCAGAGTAGAAATATGTGCGGTGTTTGTCGGTGACCCCTTCAGGGAGGGGGTGCATAACTTTCCACTAAAATCATTCGGTATTCGCACTCTGTTATATCAATCACCCTCAAATCTGTTAAATAGATAATTATTTAATTAGGCACTAGTTTCTCTATGTTCTATAAACTTAGAAATCTGCTAAAATTGACTTTGGGCAGATAATTTCTTTACAGATTTTGCAATAGACAGTTGTTCATAATTCCTTTTGTCACAGTTTGCCCCCATATTCTGGATCCCTTAGACTTCCACCAATCATAGTGGAAAGTTATGCTTCCCCCTCCAGCCCTGGGGAATGGCCGGATTAAAAACTAAACCCATAGTTATAGGAGAAGGAAAAGTCACAACCTGGACACAGAACACACAGCAAAGATGATTATCACAACAAGTCTTCTTCTTTCAGAGCATTTGATAAAGATAGTTATTCAGTCAAATCATTTCTCATAGAACCCATCACGAAGACAGTCATTCGATCAAAGTGTCGTCTCTAACAACACACAGTAAGGATAGTCATTCAATCAAACCTTTTCTCATAGAACCCATCGCAAAGATAGTCATTCAATCAAACCATCCTCTCGAATGACACGCAGTAAAGATAGTCATTCAACCCATTGTAAAGATATATAGTCATTCAATCAATCCTTCTCCTCACAGAACACACAGTAAATATAGTCATTGAACCAAGGCTGCACATCCTGGAGATGGTCATTTATACAGTTTTCAGACTTCCTGGCAGTGTGAATCAACTCATAATGCACTGCCGTAGGCACCTGGTTCCATGTTGATACTAGATTCATCATCCTATCAAGGTATTTTCATAGACCAACACCTTGCATTTATAACATAAAATTCTTCTTTCAGCAAGCTAACAAGAGTTTAAGAAGAGTTATGTCCGACGTAAAAGAAGAAGGGTTCACAAGAGAATGGGGTACATCACTAACTTTAGATTTAGTGCACTTCACTTTGTTTGTGTGAATTGTAAATCAGGATTACATTCTTTCAGTGCTATACATGAAGGAAGATAGTATAATATCGGCTTCAGGTGTGCTGAAGTATACTATACTTCAACATTTTCTTGTTATTCCAGACTAAATAATATATTTGTATACAGGGTTTTACAAAGTGGGATCTACTTAATTGATTGTTCAGTGATGCATCCTTCAATGGGGTAATGTTTTCAAGATGTAACATGGAAGGATCATTAAATTTTATCAGACCTTGTTAAGACAGAATGCACAGCAAAGATGGTCATTCAGTAAAGCCTTGATTATCGTCGGCAAAGATTATCATAGAATCAAACCTTTTTCTTACAAATAAAATAGGAAAGATAGTCATTTAGTCAATCCTTCTTCCCACAGAATACAGAAACAATGGTTTATTGAATCAATCTTCCTTTTCATAGCAAAAGTATTCAAAATTGATATAATTGAACAAGGTTGTATACCTTACTCTACACTGCAGCAGGTCTCACATAGATAGTTGTAATCCTCATTCACTTCATATGGTGTCTGGTTTGCTATTGTGTACAGGTACAAGAGGTCTTGATAGGACACACCCTCTGACAATGGTAGTTACAGTAACACGATAGGCGGTCATCCTGGTGGGCGTTAGTACAAAGGGTGCTAATGATACTGGACACTAATGACCTATAAATGAATATGGACTCTGTCAGGAAATAACTGATAAACAAAATGTGTATTACTGCGCAGGTTGATGAATAAGAAGTAAGAAATATTACAAGGTGATTTTGGAAGATAAATATATAGCATAATATTGATTTCAAAACGTCTTTATAATGCCTTCGTTTGCCTAAAATAATAACCCATTGATTTACTTAGACTTGTGTGTTGTGTGGGCTATTAGAATGGTATACCGAATAGTATAAAGGCCATATTCCACTTTGCGTCAGGTCCGTTTGCGGCAGCTAGTTTCAGAAAACGCAAGTAGTTTGCGTTTCTGATACCAACATGTTGGTATCCTTAATCAGTGGCCGCAAGCAGTGGCCGCAAGCAGTGGCCGCAAGCAGTGGCCGCAAGCAGTGGCCGCAAGCAGTGGCCGCAAAGACCTATATTCCACCTCGTTTGCGGCCGCCATAAACTCATTTGCGGCCGCCGCAAACTCATTTGCGGCCGTTTGCTTGCGTTTGCTGGCCACAAACAAGTGGAATATACCCTACCGCAAACGCAAACACGTTTGCGTTTGCGTCCGTTTGCGTCCGTTTGGGTCCGTTTTCTCGGGTGGCCGCAAGCCTCAAACGCATAGTGGAATATGGCCTTAAGCCGTTTTGCGAGTTCAGGATTAGATGCCATATACTCTATCTAAAACATTTTCCACCAAAATAATTTGAGGAGTTATAACAGGTTTAACATTCTACTGTGTGTAAATGATAAGGTCGTGGTAAAATGTATGGGATCTTAATGGCAGGATCCCCAGTGTTGATATTTAGACATCTAGACAACCAACATTTAGACAACCAGTTAGATTAGACAGATCAGTATAGAAAGTGAAAACAGGGGCGGATTGAGGGGGTCCTGAAACATCCCACCCCCCTTTTTTCTATCCTTTTTGAGGTGGAGATTTTAACTGCACACAGAGATAAAATTGCTGTGTATGTACACGTGATTGGATGACATTAAAAACTTTAAGTACTTAACCTATATGGAGATCCTCCCTTTAGAATTCCTGTATACATCCCTGGTATGACTTGTAAACCATGAAGTTTATCATTTGGGTAATAACAAGTCCACTTTGTGAATAACCAGAAACCCATTTGACACAGTTCTAAACCATTAAGCAATACTTTCATAAGACATAATTGATGTACTTATATTCTGCCAGGGGCACTACAGAAAATATCACCACATAATCTCCCAAGTCTATTTGTGATCATAGCTCTTTTAATCGGACATTTTAATTTAAGAAGAATATCACATTTAGTATAATTATTGCAGTGATAGTACATAATGTTTGAGGGCATAGCAACTGATATCTCTTTAGCAACCAATGATTATTCCATGTGCAGTGTAATCTGATAAATACAATCTAAATCAGCAGATTTCATGAAATCACTGAACATTATCCACCTATTTTAAGCACAGAAACATACAAGAAACAGTAAGCACACCATTTGGAAGGAGTTCACTATATTGAAATATACATGTCAGTTATCGGCTAGGCTCGGTTCGGACTGATGGGTTTTTTATAATCTGTACCCACATCCCCTGGTAATCGTTAAAATGAGGATTTTAAGGCCAAGATTTCTAAATTGAGTACAAAATAGCCGTGTATGCAATGGTTGTATTTCAGATATCTTAAAACCATGATTTAATCTGAAATATGTCTACAGGCTTGAGAGTATATTTGTATCAGAACCAAACTGGATGTAAATGAATGTTGTCAATACAATTAATCTTAGGCTCTAACATCATCATAATCCATTCTATGCTTAAGTCAAAACTACAGAATGGCTATACAATAATGCATATAACATTCCAAACTGTTACCCAACACAGAGAGCAACAGTGACATTTGAGAGCCGCATTTAAGCACTTAAAGTATCGGATTATTTCCATTTCCACGTTTTATATGTTCATATTAACGTTTTAGCTTGTTGTACAATGTCTATTTTCAGCAGACATACACTGCTACACTAAATGCCATTCAGTAACGTTTAATCCTTGATGCCTCGATTCTGTATACCATTTAACCCTTTTTGCCTCCATTTAGTTTACTAATGAACACTTCGTTCTCCATTCAGTATACTACCTATTTGCCGTTCAAGGGGAGAAATAAATTTCATTTTCACAATTTCAGTATACTATTCAACACACCATACCTCTATTCACTGTCCCATTTAAAACTACACACCTTTTTTTCAGGATACAATCTAACATTTCATGCAATTCCTCCATCAAGGTTAGGTTTTATTCATATTTTCATTAAGTACAGCATTCAACACGTCATACCTCCATTCAGTATGTTTACCATTTACTACTTCATGCCTCCACTCAATAATTATATCCCTCCATTCAGTTTGACATATACCACTTACCCCTTCATTCCTCCATTCAATATACCATTTACCACATCATGCCTCCATTCAATTTACCAATTAGAATTCCATTCGTCCATTCAATATACAATTTAACACTTCATTTTTCCATTCAGTTTACCATTTAACACATCATCCTTCCATTAAGCATAGCATCTAACACTTCATACCTCCAGTCAATATACCATTTAACACTATAATACATAAACAACCATTCAGTTTACCGTTTAACATTATACCACCATTCAATACAGCAGTCAACACTTCATGCCTCCATTCAATGTACCATTCAAATTTCATTCATCCATTCAGTTTACCATATACCATTTACACACTCCATACGTCCCTTAATTCACTATACCATTTAACACTTCATGTCTTCATTCAATATGCCATATACATCTAATGCTTCTACTCAGTTTATCATTTAACAATCAAAGGCCAAGTCTTATCACATGCTTATCACAAAACCATTTAAGTTAATAATAATAATGAATAAATATACATAGTACACTTTATCCCCTCGTGTTACTATAGGGAAGTCTTGTGGACGGCGTTGCCGATGAGTTTGTATGTCTCGTCGTCGTACTTGGACGACTTGGCCATTTCTACCGGACCTTCCCGAGGCAGGTTCCGGAAATTGCCGACGGCCGAGATCTTCGTCAGTGCGTTGGACCATCGAGAAATGGCGGCCTGGAAGAACAAAGTGTGTAGAACTGAGAAAAACGTTATCTTTATGTCAAAAATATACAGTGTTAGAGTTGACTGTAGAGCCCTGTAGGGCGGTCCAATGTAATCTTAAGACAATCATTATATTTATCTTGATATCTTAAATTATGTCACAAAATGTTCCTAAGATATTTTGCTTCCAATGTCATCCTTCCTTTGTACTAAAATAACTCATTTACTGAGATAAGACAACCTCTAATTCTAGTTTAATTTTTGCTCCTGAGTTAGCCCTCCTATAATTTCTTAGGATAACACAAAGATGGCCACCTTGGAACCAACATATCTTAAGATCTTACATTGGATCCTACAATCACATTGGAACCGGGGGTGTTCCAAGGTGATCCTAGGATTCACTCTTAGATCCTGAAATATGTTGGTTCCAAGGTGGTCATCTTAGTGCTATAATATCTTAAGATGTGATAGGAGGGCTAATTTAGGAGAAAACATTAAACTAGATTTAGAGGGTTTCTTATCTTAGTAAATGAGTTTCTTATCTTAGTACAAGAGAAGGATGACATTGGAACTAAAATATCCTAGGATTATTTTGTGACAAAATTTAAGATATGATGATTGTACATGTCTTAACATTACATTGGAACACCCCCCAGGTGAAGATGTATATTTTTCCCGGAAAGCACAAGTACTAAAGGAGGTGCAAATGGGAGGTTGGCTGAAGACAAAGATGGACAAGACAAACACCGATCATGGAATCAATCCAAATATGTATATGATGGTCAAACTAGACTAAGCAGAGTAAAACAAGCATCATAAAGTGTGGCATGAACTGAAAGGTTCGACCAAGCCGTTGAAGTATAAACTAGGCAGCAGGCCCAAAACAGAGGGGAAAAGGAAGGAAACGTATTTGCCCATTAAAGATGGAACTTAACGTAGATAATCAAGTTTTCTCACATGAAGACATTTTACCATACCTTATTCAAGAGCATAACTTTTTAAGAATTTAGGCAAGAATCTAGCAGTTGTACCTATCACAAGCTTAAGGTGTCAGTTATAGTTATGTGCAATTTATTTGCAAGATATAATGTATAACTGCCAATTACAGGGAATCTCACCTGAACACAACAACCAGAAACCTATATAAATCGACCATACAAACATATCATGACATCTATCTTTCATAGCTCAGCGAATAACGAACTTATTTACTCCCAACTATCTTAATTCAGCAAAGTTATGTTCTCGGTACTCGAGTAGAACTGTCTACAAGGTAATACTCTCTGTATGCAAGACCGCTGGTGATGGTTCTTGATTCTGACGGTAGGTGGGGTTAGTGGGCTGGTTGGAGATAGTGGAGGCGTCAGGGGTGAGGGGTGAGGGGCTGGGGGAGGTATGAGGGATAAGGAAACAAATTGACGTGGGGGATTAATTGACAAGGGGACAAGGGTCACTCTAACTGGGCTGGGGCTGGGGGGGGGGGGGTCTGGATGTCATGTGTGGAATTTAAGAATGTCGCCAGTCCTCGTCTTTAATCAATCTGAATGTCATATAATGGATCTGGCCGATGCGAGGACTTGGTAAAGATATCCTTGTTAATGCCTCCTGCTTGTGCAAATATTCAATAAATCAAAATTCTCGCACTCATAATGCTCCTTCCACTGGAACTTCCAGGCTGAAAAGTTCGGATCTTTAAAAATGTAGATATCTAATTGTATAACTTGTTTATAGGCCTAGAACTAAAATCTGGCTATGGGAACAGTGCAAATTAAACAAGGAATTTTACATAACAGTGATGTCATTTTCTGTGTCAAAACCCTTGCTATTATTAGGCGACAGTCCACTGTCGGTATGGTTTACACTATCCCTCTAATGTTAACACTAATGCTAAATGTCGCGGGTTTGTCCTGTCGACTTTAGGGATTTATAACCATAAGGGTAGGGTAGAGGGAGTTGACGGAGGGTTTTCGATGAGGAATAAGTTGATACCAAGAAATTGCTTTGTCTCATTGTCGTATAGACTAACATTGGTGGACTGGGAAGGGAGTAGCCAAAGTTGGTGTGTATGAGTCGACATGATGTAGTGTGTCGGTTGAAGAAATGACCATGTCGCCTCTTGATTTAATGGCTGAGACCCAAAGGGGTGGAGAAGGAAGTGAGTGGTTAGGAGAAGGGTAGTTCGACAGGGCATTCAGTGTGTTGCTTTGTCCCGCTGTCGATTTTGGGGATCTAGACCATAAGGGTGGTCTAAAAAAAGAAGTTGCCCAAGTGGGTGGGGGGTGTATAGGAATGTAGTATGTCGATTTTTAAAAATGGCTTTGTGTAGTTACCAATGTTAGGTGTCTACACCAATCGGGATTGGTTGGGAGTAGCTCGAGGATGGGAGGAGAGGGGAGGGGGTGGGAGGAGATGGTAGGGGGTGGGAGGGGATGGGAGGGGCTGGGAGGGGCTGGGAGGGGCTGGAAGGGGCTGGAGAGGGAGTCGGGAGTTTGTATTGCCTCCCTCAGTAGGTACCCTTGAGTGACCTTGTGGAAATGAAGAGAGGACGTTGACAAGTGGACTTAAGGGATGAGAAACCAGTTCAACAGAACACAAAGGGTGCTAGCCCGTCATATTGACAGAGGAAATTACACTGTCAGTTTGCCCAATCCCCGAGAAACGAATCGATTGAGGTATGTACATTTCAGAGGTCATAAATCACAATCGTCCAGAGAATTTCACAGAACACAAGTCAATGTTAGCATCCCTCAACAATAAACTATCCCACCATCCCTTAAAGGAAACCTTGCATATAACTAAAGGATTGAAATTTGTCAATGAAATTCACTGAGCGTGAGCTTGCCAAATTGTAAGAATATACCAAGTGTAGCCAAAGTTATGGGACTTTAAAATTTGTTATATTTCATATATTTGTAAGGAGATCCCAATCCTTCAATAAAAGTGAATCCCCAGTTTCAAAGATGTGTGTAAAGGAAAATAATTCTACGTTTATTCTGAATGGGAATTCTCTTTATTATGATGTAACAAGGGGAGCCCATAGTTTAGGCAATTCCCAAATTTGCTTTACTTTCCTTAACTTTTTTCTGATTTCACTATGAGAATATATAAGTGAAGTGAAATACACACAGAATGGGAGCTTGCAAATGTATGTGCAAGGAACATCTTAACAGTAAAAGGAAGTGCACATTATAATCATGTCAGTTAAAATCAGTTTATTGTAGGCTATAAGACAGTCCGACAGTTGTCTTATGGTTACGATGGCCTTATGTTAGTCCTGTCAATATTTCTAATGGTATGCGTACGGTCTTATGCAGGGGTTATACTATAATTTCTGAAATATCTATTAGAGGCCGTCCATAAACGATGTCAACCTTTTCAGGGTATGTTTAGGACCCCCCTCCCCCCATCACACAAAATTCTCTTATTTAAATATGAAAATAAGGGCCGTTCTCAAACAGTGTCACACTATTCAACACACCCACCCACCCCCTTAAGCCTGACATCATTTATGGACGGCCCCTTATCTAAGTCCACTCCCGAGTCTATTTCAAGCAGAGTAGTGATAATGGCGATGAGTATCTCTGCATAGATCTATAACATCAATGGGCATTCACATTCCGGGTGTCACCTTCAACATGCTGGTACTGCCATCAACAATAAACCACTATGCTAAATGGCGTTAAACTGTTTCATAAGCCTTTCACACATACATTGCATATTGGTGGAAACGATCCATAGTAAAAGTCAGATCCCCGAGATGAAGCTTGATTTACCAGGAATGAATCGATCTATCACATTACATAAAGCACTACTTGGACATACTGACTTCATTATTTCAATCATTAAAGTTTTTTTATAACCTATGATATAAAAAGGTCATGGCATAACTACATTGAAAAAGGTCGTTGCAATTTCCTGAATGGAAATAGAATATGTAACTTCTGTTATTACATGCGCTCAAGAAAATTTCTTTTGCCCTTTGTGAATGCTGGGACTGTGTTAAAGGGGGATTTACACAGACTGATAAACTCCTGAACAAAATTTAATGTTTCTAAACAATACTCCTTGAAGGGTATACCATTTTCTCGTATACCTCATGACAGTCCTGATATCGTGTTGGCCCGTGAGAATTGATTTAATAACACTGTCATCATACCGCTGCCATATGGTTTTCCTGAGGATGTCCTAAGATTATTCCAAGTTTTCTTTTAAACTGATTGTAGCACTGGTACTGCCAGCAACATCGACAGCAGCAAAAATAAACCTTCTGTCAATTGGATGAAGATTTCCAAGAGAAACCTCAAATTTTCTGACAATTTTCCTGCACCAACACATTTTCTTCTTCTTGACATTGTACTATCTTAAAGGGACATTCTCGTCCGTGTGTTGTCAAGCTTACATACGCCAACATTAACCTAACGATGCGATGGCTTTCGTGTTTCGCACTGTTAGAACGAAATAACCCGACGTCATTTAAGCCCCATTCGCCGTGGTGAAAGGTGTTTGTCGCAGCTTTCTGCGATCTGAGAACGTTGGAAACGTTGGAAAATCGTAAACCTCTGCGATGTAATTCCTTGCGAAATTATTCAACATGTTTAATATTTTCGTAGAGATCCTCTGCGATCCATGACGAGATTGCTTGCGAAAATGATCGCAAGAGTGCCTCCTTCCCACTGTGAATGCTATGCGATGATTTTCTCTAGCTTGCGATGATTTTCTCTCAATTGAGATTCCTTAAGATAAAATTTTCGTAGGTGTCTGCGATAGTAACATCGACCAGGGCGAATGGGGCTTGATCGTGTTCCGAATTTGGCGCCACATTCAGGCAGTTACAACGTATCAATCCACGTCCGTCGCACAGACGAGAAAGTCCATTTAAGACGGTGTAAGTGCATCGTTTTAAGGCATATATCCATGAACAGTCTGTGTGAACTAGGTATGAACCAGGCTCCACCTAGAGCCGTGACTTTATGCCACGCTGCCTTCCCTGCAGAGGGTGGTCTGACATGAAATCTGCGGCCCTTTGTCTAACGGAAATCATTACCCCGTTCTAAGTGGTTTTCCTCAGGCTTGACAGAGCCCATTCTGACGGAACGCTGTCCAAGAATGCCAGTTTACACAGGCCGTTAGTGTGCCCCTACGACAATTCAATTACATTAGACTTACTATTCAGACAAGAAATTGGTCAAAGTCATCAAGAAAAGACATACATTGCAGTTAGGAAATAGGAGAACTACTTTTCTGGGCCACTGGGTACCAGCAGTAGGTTATCAGTGTAGCACGCAAGGAACTTTCTTGGCCACTGGTGCCCGGTGTGTACAACTACAACCTATGGCTGGTACCCAGTGGCCAAGAAAAGTAGCTCTTCTCCTAATTGCAAAAAAACTTTCAAATTTGCAAGCAATCTTGCCGAATGAGTCCTGTACTCCCAACAGTTTTTCCAGAGGACTTAGCACAGTTTTACAATAACAAGTGGCTTTGCCGGCAGGATTCGAATCCACAACCTTTGGATTTGGAGGTGAGGGTTCTAACCACTACACCATGGAGGATGAGGCTGGAACTAAGAAATGGGGTCATGACCCAATTTGCTGGTTCCCACAGGTCCTTTTGAAAACAGTTTAATAAAACAGCAGCCAGATGGACAGGCTGGTTATGGCCCATTTTGCTGGTTCTTGGTAAAACCTGATGAAAGTCCAGTATGTAGGCAGCAACATGTGAAAGGACATCATTTTAGAAGAAGTAGGGTAACAATTCCCTGCTGTACAATTATCTTAACGCTTGCAATAATGATCAGTGCTATCAATAGCCTTAAGGCCATATTCCACCTTTGTGGTAGGTAGCTTCGCAGCACCTTGTTTCAGGTACCGCAAGCCATTTGTTGTTTTGACAACAACATTATCCCCAACTGCAAGCAATCCACAAAAAACTATAATATAGAAAGTGTTGCGGCAAGCAAGTACCAGAAGTATTTCCTATATTCCAAATTGCGGTACCATAGTGCAGGCAAGTTTGTGGCAGTTTGCTTGTGTCATTTTCATGCTTCCACAAGCAAATACCGCATAGTGGAATTTAGCCTTTAGAATTACCCTTATTGGGACATTATCGAAATGCTCTTGATGTGCAGTGGAAACACCCCGTACAGCCAACACCATCTTCCACACGTTATGACAACCAGGCCTGTGAAGAGAGCCAAAGTCAATGAGGAAAATCTATTGTCTCCCATGGATGGCTGCTTCTTCCAGGAATTTTGATACATTGATAACATCTGCCTGACACCTCACAGAATATCGTGTGCGTCACATTGAAGGCACCTTTATGTAATGGATGGTAGTGTCTATAATTAACTTGCGGATATTAAAGGAGATGATGTGAGCAAGTGATCCGCCATGTAATAAAACATCAAGTAATTCTAATATAAAGTAGTTCGAAACTATGTACTAATTTCATTTCATATGATTATAACAGTTCTCAAAATCACATCATGGATCGTTTTTTTCAATATGCACTGATTCTGAATGTATTTTAGAAATGTGTTAGAAAAAAAGAGTAATTTGAATGAACAATCGAAACGATTGTATACATTTCCATACAGCCATGCTTGCATATATATGTATGTCATGATTAGGTTTGCAAAAAGAGGTTTTGTAGATATAATTATAACTTAGAAATATATGAGTAGTTATAAGTTGTCACTTTGTCGCATCAAAGTGAATTGGCTTTAATTGCATATTTTGATAAGCTTGGAATTGAACTGCATTTTCTCTGATTTCTTTTCGACGACAGAACAGATAATTGTGCTCTTGGGTAGAAGTGGGTTTCACTCAATATGATTTTCCTTTTCGTGAATAAAATGGTGTTTACACAGGCCGTCCAGAAACCTACGATAGTCTCTTGAAAAGGGACATTGTAAGGCCTATAATTGCTCTGACAAAAAGCACAGTCCTTAAAATGATTGTTCAGCTGTGTAAAGTGAATCTCTCCCCAAGAACTATTGCCATACAGTTGTCTAAAGGCTGTCTCAAGATTATCCTAAGAATTCTGGAATGTCATTGTTAGTATCATATTAAGTGGTGAAGAAATTAGAACTATCTTAATATTTTTTATATTTTCTTGTGACAAACCATTCTTCTTCAGAAAAGATTACCTATGTTCCTTCTCTGTCCTAAGGCAATAGTCAGTGAATTGTCTAGAATCCCCATTAATGGACTGTGTGAACTGGCCATAACTGGGCTCTCTCCATCACAGTGGCCACTAACTAGGAGCAGAACCACACCCAGCACAATCATGAATTATGCCTTCTCAAGGGAGATCTGAGAAGTGCGGGATGAAAAATGCATTCAAACGGCGCCATTTGTCTCAATCAGCTGTCCTATTGCATATAGTATGTACTGTGGAATATGTCCTTATATGGGGATTATACCTAGGGCAGTTCTCCCTAGGGGACTCATAAGCTTCAATGTTTATCTTCCCTGGTTAGACGTACAGTCAATGGTCCTTTCCGACTGACAATGCAATTAGGGTAGCCTCAAGCCCAGTTTACACAGGCCGTCAATGTCTGCTTACGAAAATTCATTTAAATTAAAGTAAATAGTTTTTCATCCGTAAAAAGCTATAATAAGCGTACCTTGATGGTGCTTTTCCCTGTATGTTTAAACTGTCTTTGCGTTATATCCTGTCATCATCTAATACCTACTATTGATCAAAAAATCAGTTTACTCATGCAGACAAAATTGTTGGGGCCGTTACAATGCTTTGGTCAATTGGCATGGCCAAAATAATCTTCATCTTACTATCAGAAGCCCGTTGTAATAGTTTTGCCTATATGTGTAAACTCACTTTAGGGTATAAATTATCCCACCATCATCTATCACCCACCATCGATCAAGGGCACAAGTCAAATAGACTTTGACTTTCTATCCCTGTTAATTCTATATAGGGCGGTGCAAACACGACAAGTCCTGGTGGTGCGATTTGCATATAACCATTCATCATTTGATGCTGGGCCGGTGTCATAGATACAAGGCTTAATGGACCTAATCTATTCTGTCAGCCCCAAAGCATGATGTAGATACCACCTGGGTGTAGCCTAAAGGGGCTTTACATGCATAATACTACACCAGGGGCTGGTACACCCCTGGGATATATTTACAATACATAAATATCCATATATGATATATCTGATATCCCAACCATGAATATAACCAGATCTTGTTACATGCATGTGTTTGGATGTTATTCCGTTCTGCGCCCCAGACTAATGACACGTTTCATACTAGCAAATTATTAAGGGTGCTTTTCACATCTTATAGAATTAAAGATGAGATGACATTTCTAGTCATTAATCTTAACTCAAAATACTACATAGCTAACAGTAGAAATATGACATAACCTGAAGCATAAATATCATAGAGCCAATAAGTTTCTTTGGAAAAGTCCTATTTTAAAATTAGGACCAGCGTGAAACATCTTTTAGTGAGTGCCAAGGGGAGTGAAAGGGTGGGAGATGGTTTCTTAAAACTGACTTTGGGCAACAACCTAAGTCAAGACTACAATATTATAACAAAATGTAATGTATTTCGAAATGTGTTCAATGTACTGGAAACACAATGGATTATCATTTCATTCATTAAGCCAAAACTATTTCATATTTTATATGATCTACCAATAGTCGTTCAGGTATAAAGGCGCAGATGATAATAATTCAATATGCATTCGGCCCCACTCATCTCATTATAAATAACTGCTTCTAACGTCACTTTTGATACTTAATTATTCATTGCAACATGCCAACCGGTAGAAATTTAAAGTAGATAGAGGAATAATCAAACTGTTTTCGATGAAACAGCCAGTCATGAGAGGCAGACGTGGTATGAATTTACAAAGCAAGTAACCTGTGATATCATTTGAAAATTTAGTAGATCTATGAGTCCTTTGACATGTCAAAAACATTTGCCTAAAATATGTGACCTAGATCAATGTTTTTAACATAGAACATGAGGAACACAAGTTACACTCTTCTTGATATCCCATTTAATTATGTACAGAGGACATTTACACAGACTGTAAAAAGGCTTATGGTTACCCTTAAGTGCCTCGCACACGGCAACGGAAATATTGTGCATACATTATTGATGCAGTACGCAATAGTCATAATGTTTATATTACCATAATTATGCATGTAATTTTGCGATACTTATAGAAATTGTGCGTTAAAATGTTACGTTGCCGTGTGTGAGGTACATATTTCTTTTCCTGTACGTTAATAATGTTTTAATGCAGGGGAGGATTAAATTGGTTTATCAAAGGTATTCCCAACACAAATATCAAACAGGCTTGATAATTTGTTGGGACATTTGTCGGGATGAAACCGTGGACAAAAACATATTGAGATGAAATTGTCGTAGCTAACACTGCATATATATGTTCTCAGGCGAGACATTTACATTGGAAATATCACGTCGTGGGTCAATTCCCTACAACAAACTCCAAGATTTTACAGAATTAGGGCGAGTTTCATACTAGGAAAATTGTAAATATGTTTCTCAAATCTCAAAGTTTTAGATAACATGTTTTAAAAGTCAGTAGTCTTAAAGCTATGGTTATCAATAGGAATATAGGAACATAAGTCAGAAATACAACTTTGAAAAAGTCCAAATATCTTAACTGAAAATGCGATCTTAGATTTATGACCAGTGTGAAAAGCCCCCTTAGGATGGTTTAATCTCGTGTGCGAGGGCCTTTCCACAATTCAAACAATACTATCTTAGAGGTCTGACACTCCTACGTCAGTGCAGACACAATGTCTAACACATAATACGCTTATGAAGGTTCGGAGATAAACATTATACTAAGGACTGTAGTCCGAATTTAGATACTCTGTGTAGTGCCCCACTGACAGAGGATTCTATTCACTGCTGGCTGGTATTCATTCATTATTCAAACATTTCATTTTCATTGTAATTGCATACATATAATACTGTGTTTTGTCGAAATGGAATACAGAAACGAAAGCAGATTATATAGATATAATAGATAGAAGATATTGTGTATGCTGAAAAGTCTTTCAACTATTCATTCATCATTATTTAACAAGTACTATTGAATATTTCAATATAGCCCTCAGAACGCTCGATCTATGTACATGCAAACATATCATGCACTGCCCCTATGGTTTTAAAACCTAATACTCTAGATCGGTATGTATTTCAATAAAACGTATTTATTAATATAATGTATTTTTGGATTTACTTAAGTCGGAAACGGGGTCAATCTACAATAATTAGGTGGGGTCATGAGAGCTCTATTGAATAATTAATTTAGCGGAGTACAGTGGAGTTTCACCACTTGGCGTGACTATTTGATGGTCATTAAAGTGTATCAAACTGTATCTGTTTTTACAAACGTGAATTTACTTTTTGTATTTGCTTGTGGTTATGGAGGCAGTGGATGCTGGCAGCACAGTGCCTCCATTTCATGAGTGGGAAGTGACTGTTTTACAATTTCCTTATAGCAATGATTGTACTAGGGTATTGCTTACCCTTTTTTTTGTTCACTATCATTCTTCTGCTGTCGCTGGAACACAATGAAAACCAGCCATGAAGCAACAGGCCTAGAGCCACAGCTATAGATGGATTATTGGTATACATACATTCTATGAAAATACAGCTATGAAATTTAATCTGTATCTAGGATATAATAATACAGTAGTCGTTACATCAGCCTATTTAAAGCTCATTTATTGACTTCAAGGGCAATATATCAACTCAAATACACCCCTAATAGGTAATCTTATTGCAATAGCACCAAATCCCTTAGCTCGCATTAAAACTTTGTGTCTGGGCCTCACATATAGATTTCCTGTGGCCCGTTGCACAATGACTATCCTCGCAGGGATTTGGTTGTAACAACGATATCCCTCCTTGTCAACTTTGGTCATTGTTAGGCCATTTTATGCCCCAGAAACACCTATTTAGGATCCTGTAAATGAGCTGTAATTTTTACAGAATATAGGCCTAAAGTGTGCCCTAATATATTACTGTACAGAACTCAGTTTGTCCAGCGGAAAAGAAATATAACAACAATATCATAACATGTATGTCATTGTTATGATATTGATCTTTAAGTAATCTTAAAGTTGACTTATTGATGTTATAATTATTATCAGTCATTGTGCAACGGGTCACTGGTCTGAATGTTAAGAAACAGCTATAGAATACTATACTGAACATTTTTAGTATTGAAGATTCGACCTTGTAGCTGAGCACCCTGAATTGATATCCCCGGCCTCCGCCCTTATCAAGGTCGTTCACCTCTGGGCGATATTAAGTGAAAGTCATGGAATTTCCTGGAGCAGCTTCCCCTATCACCGACAGGGCAGGAAATTACAGCAACTAGTCTGCAGGCCGATAGTCCACAGCGTGGACAAAAAGGCGGGAATGGATGAGGGTTGAAATGTCGTCTGCCAGAGCCCAGTTAAGGCTGGTTCACACCTTACGATTTTTCCTGTGACGACAAGGGTCGTAACAGGATCGGCATTGAAATGTCACAAAAGAATCCCTTGAAAACTGTGGGAACAGCATAAATACATTTAGGATGCCAGAAAAACAATCGATAATATTGTAACAGAATCGGTATTGAATTTCTGTTCCGATCTTGTTCCGATGTTGTTGTAACCCTCATCTTAATAGAATGAATCATAAGGTTTGAACGGCCCTTTAAGCCTGCATTCCACATGCCGATTTTGCTGCCGATTTTGAAAATCGACAGAGGGAATTATGGTTTCATACACACATGTTATAATCATATTTCTAGATAGGTTTTCAAATTCTCTTTCATATGGTATATATTAAAGATGTATGGTTTCCTGCCATATTCTCAGAGAAAATAAAACAAATATGAAATCGGCAATATCAAAATAGGTATGTGGAATATTGGCTTTAAAGGGCCGTTCACACCTTACGATTTCATCCTGTACGATAAGAGTTCAGATAGCACTGTAACAGAAATTCAGAATAGCAATTCAATTCAGATTTTGTAATGATATTCATTAACAATATTAATCCCCATAGCCTATAGTGTTCACATTATAATTCTAGTAACAGTTCAATTCTAACCGTATTTATTGCCGATACTGTTGTAACCCCTGTCACAATGCCAAAATTCATAAGGTGGGAACCTGCAGGCTTGATCAAACAGGTTATAAACGTTAAGACGATTCACTTAGGTTAGCCCAACTATCGGGAAGATAAATAGATTGATATTTTTTGGGAAAATATCCATTGTCGTAAGGAAATTGCAACAAATTTTGAACATGTCAGAAATCTTCACCACTGAGTTCAGTACTCAGAAGGCTTAGGGCAACCTAATGACAATCTTATGATAACATTTCCTTGAGACGGTTGCACTTTACACTGAGGGAGACTATTGTAAGGATACTGAATGGCAGTGTAAACTCGTTTTATGCAAGGAAAGCACGGGTTGACTGTATTAGCAATATCACGCCCGGGTAAACAACATCATCATCTGTGACAATGTTACATGAGTGCTCACACGTATACGTTCTGTCTCATGCAAGAACCATGCTGGCTGTCTGGAAAGGTACAATAAATCAAGCTAGCTTTCTTCTGTGTAGATGAAACTGAATTGCGACACATATCGTGCGTTTCGAGGCGCGTTTAAACAGATCATATCCTTATGATGGTCTCAAAAGAATGGTTATCATAGTTGTTTTGATCCCCACAACATTTGATGTAAGCCTAAGATTTCATGAATTTCAGGCTATGTAAACTCAATTTTTCTTAAGGACTTATATATGGTTGTTGTCCCAAGCTTTATCTAAGATTGTCCTTCTGCAAAGTTTTCGGGAGTGTAGGGCTCAACACGTTCATTTGGATTTCTGACACATTTGATTTTCTAGTATTTTTTTCCATGCGCCAATGAACCTATCTTAAGATGATCTTCACCCAGTTTTGTTCATTATTACGAAGCTATCGTAAGCCCATTGTCACAAAGTCTCATTGACGGAATGCGTAAACTGGACATTACTGGACGATGATTTAATATTAAAATGAGAGGGATGTCCTCAATTCGTCCATTTGTTGAGGCGTCAAAAACTTAATCTATTTAGTTACTAAGCGACGAACATTTATATGAGGACAACTCACATGCCTTTTACAAAGGATACACAATATTCTTAAAAGCTTTGAAGGTCAAACGTTTATATCTCGTCTTCAACAACGTAGTACAACATGTCTCATAGATTTCTGGAGCAAAGAGCAAATGCTTGCTTGTTGTTAGATGTGGATATTTTACTTTTAAGTAGGGGAAAGGCAATACAAATATGTACAGTCACATTTATTCTGTCATGGCAAACAGATATGGATCCATGCTCTATAACTATTTATAGATATGCATACACCTTCTATTTAGACACTACGTGCAGACATACCACTTCATTGGAAATTCAAAGTCCAAAATACAAATCCCTCCCGCCATCTTCTATTATATCTTTACCTATCACCGTGAGTGATTGTACTATTATAATTATAGCTCGGATCATCCTTGGAGAAGCATTGCCAAACAACAAATGAGGGTATGTAAGAGGCCCTGTATAGTGTCTATATATGCCGGCCTATTCTCATTTCTCTATTCGCGCGGTTACTGACCCATTGCGTATGTCTGTATGTCCAAGGGCAATAGGGTCATGTGGCTGGGAAGGTGTAATTACACTACACAACTTAGAGCTGCAATATAGGCGTGATATGATGATACTGCAGAAACTTAACGCGCAGGAATGATACTATTGTTTAAGATAGAGAATCTGGAGTATTTGGAATTTCATCCCTTATACATGTGATTTCTTTTGACATTTTTGCATCGCAGCACATGTCGTGTAGTGTAATACCACCCTAACGTTAACTGTGAAACAGGGTACTGCAGATACAGACGTTATGTCGGACCAGGGGGTCCCCTTTCAACCAGCATGGTGCAATGACCTTTGAGCGGTTTTTAACACCTTACTGAAGGTGGGATGTTATCCCGAGAGCGCATGCGCAGCAGCGAAGGGCGACCTGGCCCACGTCCTGTGTGAAAGGTACAGGGTATAAATACTATGTAGAAGTAAACAGGGACTGACGTGTCTGACGATGTGTAAATATGTTACTGACAGGTACCTGCACTTGATAAATCACAACATAAATGACTATCAAAAAGCACAGCATATACATATATATATATATGTCTATATATATATATATGTCTATATATATATATATATATATATATATATATATATATCAAAGCAGTATAGGAAGCAGTCTAAGCAATTCCAATATACTAACGTATTCATTGGCCAACGTCATTTACTTTGGTCTCATAAATTATATTGTGTGTCATATATAAGACCGGTTTACACATTCATAGTGAATGAGTGTTTAGGGCAGGTGCCGCTACGTCAATAAATTAATCTTAACTAATTCGGAACCTAGGGCCTTCAATGCTAAAAGTGAATTAAAATGTGTCAGAAAGACTTATGATATACTGACACTATACTTGTTGGATATTATTTTAGAGTTGCAGTGGGTAAACTAGATTGAATGCTGAATGATTTCAGACACATTTGGATTTTCCAACCACATGACCTATTTCTCGTCCCACTAGTA
The DNA here is from genome assembly GCA_936440205.1 of Lepidonotus clava. Lineage (NCBI taxonomy): Eukaryota > Metazoa > Annelida > Polychaeta > Phyllodocida > Polynoidae > Lepidonotus > Lepidonotus clava. The sequence continues at coordinate 32,505,935 of OW387144.1, read as the reverse complement.
AATCTAATGAGCTGCATTGTAGATAAGATTCGTTATCAGTAAGTGTAACCCAAGCATAAGCTAGAAGCATTAGGAGATGAAACATGGTGGACGCCGTTCGATTCAGAAAGCTTCTCTTGGGCCTCAGAAGACTAAAATGTGCAGGGCTATTGAAGCCTGCTTGTGGCCTGGGATGTGGAGATGGATGAGACTAGTTCCCGGCTAAATCTATTAGGGAGAATATTTGATATACCTCGCTTTTGTTTGTAGCGGCTGCATCTTTTCTATTTGCATCGCTTTCCAGGAGGAAGGCCTTCTAAGGGGTCCTACATACCCACAAGGCGATCTCCAGCAAATCAGCTGATTCAGCAGCATTAAAATCGTTGGCTAATCAACAACATTAGACAGATTTGAAAGTACCAGCAGTTGTGCTTAAGCCCCATACCCACTAGGCAATTTTACTGTCACCCGGCGACAATCGACTGGGAGAATGGCCTTTGTTGTCGCTGAGTTACTGTTATATCAAGCAATTTTGATATTTTTTCCCCTGATTTTCCCGCTGATCCAATTGCCCTCACCTAAAATCAGCGCATACCCACAAGGAGTTGCCCATCGACTTTACCGGCAATTCTCCCAGTTGCCTGTCGCCTGGCCATGGTAAAATCAATTAGTGGGTATGCCCGTTTACTCTAGTGTCCTGACAGCCTTAGAATGACCCTGACAACAGTTCCAACAATAATTATGTATGTTCTTATGCACGGATAACTTTTAATTCCTCTCTCGATTCTTCTTCAATACTTTTGTTATCATAACGTAATGCCCATTTTACATAATATGGTTGTCCTGAGGATATTGACATTTTGTGTAAATGTCCCCTTAGTGTGTCCGTCGGAATGTGTGAACTCGGCTACAGTCAGCAAGGTTTATGTCACCCTGGTGGGTATGTGGCTTTAGAAGGTACAGTCATAGGGAAACCTATCCTACTCCATAGCAGCACCACCAGGGAGCAGAGGAATAAATTCTAGATTGGCAATTATAGAGAGACACCCTACTGCATATATCTTCTCAAAAACACTGTGCTAGTAGCCTGTAGCGCCTTGTTTCACTGAGTTTGATCCATGCCGTGATTGCAACAAATCAGAGAGGTTGTGCGGTCTGTGTCCATGGATCCTCTTGTCAGAGGTCGCTCAGACTTTCAAAATTCCATTGCCTCGTTAACAGTAGTAGCAGTATCGAAGTGCATTTGGCAACAGAATTGGCAGATGGATAGCATATACTAGCAACAGCCAATAAGGTTTGAATTGTCTTACCTGATATGCTGCGACAGAAGTTACAGCCATAGGGAAACCTATCCTACTCTATAACTGCACCATCAGGGAACAGAGGAATAAATTCTATAACTACAATTCTAGATAGAAATCCAGCTGTTTAATTCCTCAATAGCACTATAGTAATAGGCTGTAGCTCCTTGTTTCACTGATTGTGATAAACCCAGTGATATCATATGCGTTGGGCAGTTTATGTCTGTACAGCCTCATGTTAGAAGTAGCAGATATTATCAGAATCTCATTATCTTGCTAACAGCGATAGCGAAGTACATTTGACAACAGAATCTGCAGATGAATAGCCAGCTAATTATCCCAGCCACAGTTAACGGGAGTTGAGTTGCATCACTGGGTATGTTGCTAAGAAAGGTACAGCTACAGGGAAACCTATCCTACATTATTACTGCACTGCCAGGGAATGCAGGGATAAAGTCTAGATTGGCATTTATGGAGAGGCACCCTGCTACATATTGCCCCAATAACACTGTGGTAATAGCCCGCAGCCACCTGTTTGACTGGTTTTGATCCATGCAGTGATTACCACAGATGATGATTGTTGGAGTTTAAAGGTCCACCAGCAACCTTTCAGCTATATTCAGACCAATGTACAATGTACTATGATTGAATCTATATAGGAGACCGATGGCAAGGCAACCATACCTACACAGAACTAACTGAGGGGACCAGAAGCCGCGATTATTGCCCTGTTGTGGAAGCCTATTTTCAGGGTCGAGGCTTTGCTCGAGACCCTGAAAATAGGCTGTGACAAGGGGCAATAATCAAGGCTGAGGGCCCACGAGGTGAGTTCTTGTTTTATTATAATATATCAAATACCCTGAGACTTGACAAAAATATGAAAAACAAGACGAATTCTCATCGTTTTTGCCCTCTGGGGCAATACTTATTTTAATTGCACAGTGTGCAATAACGCCCTCCGTTATTGTACCTTTGCTAACGGGGCAGTACAATGATGAAGGTATAGGCGCTACGAAGTTGATATATGATAAAATGCAGCGTGCAAGCAAATTCCCCACTATGGACTCGAACCGGGTCTGGCCACATGGAAGGTGAGGACCTTAACCACTACACTGTCCCGCCCCACAGATCACATATTGGATATTTAATCACCAATTGTACCTGAATGTGCCAATGATCAATGGTCTAAGCATACTAGTGTACAGAATTATCTTGTGGGTGGGTGAAATGCCACTGAGAATGACTACAGAATCCGCAGGTAAATAGTTGGCCAACTGCCTGGGCCACATTTGGTGAGGTGTGGATCACCCTCGTGGGTTTGCAGCTTTAGGAGCTACAGCCATAGGGAAACTTATCCTACTCTATTATAATGCCACCAGGGAACGGATGGATAGAGTCTAGATTGGCAATTCTAGAGAGACATCCTGCTGTAAATATTCTCAATAACACTACAGTAATAACCTGCAGCTCATTGTTTCACAGGTTTTGATCCATGCAGTGATTGCAACACATGAGAGAAGGGTTGTGCGGTCTGTGTCTATAAAGCCTCTTGTCAGAGGTAGCAGTTACTTTCGGAATCCCATTAACGTGTTAACAGGTAGAGCAGTAGGAGAGATGGCTTCTCTATAACAAGACTGGATGTGCATCTCAGTGCAGTCACATCACAGAGCCCAGGCAAGCCTGCGACATTATATTATAGTGTTGCAGCAATGTTCTGTTTAGTTCTGTTTTGGTTTTTCTGCGCTATTTTGATAGGATTTAAAAAGCTCTCTAGAACCTAACATTGCGATGTTGCACTGGGAATTTATTGTAACCTAGTGGTGTTCTTTCACATAGAGATAACATCATTATAACATTGATATAACAAATATTACACAACTGTATTTCCTATTGTATAACGTCTGGAAGACCAGGGGGTTACCCTGATGATGTTTGTTTCAAATAAAAAAAAATAAATAAAAAAATTGGGATGTCGCAGTGTCACATCATTGTAATATCCTGGTCATGTCCTCTCACATAAAGATTACATCATTATAACATTATTATTGATAATTTCCTAACTTCACAAACAAATATTATTATCATAACACTAGTAGTCTGGTTTGGTAAGTCTCGAGCTTTCATGAACTGCTATGTCAAAATTTTGTAAGTAAGAACTTGATCAAAAAAGTAAGGTCACAGAATGTACCCATTACATTGCTACTTGAATGGGATCACACACACTAAAATTCATAGGCACAATAAAGGGGCAACCTGGGGGGCAACCCATGGAGCAATCTAATTGAAATTCTAATAGCATTTCACTGCTGAAATAATCAGACATAGTCAGAAATGACCAGAAATGGTGTTTTGATTGAGCGGTGCAATCAGAAATATATCAAATTGTGGTAAAATCACTAGGAAATGGTCTAACACGGTTAGATATTGGGTCCTTCGATTTCAGTCACATCGCTAGAAGGGTTCTCCCCTAGAACGTGCAACTTTCCATTACAGAGACTCTCGTCCAGATAAGAACCCATACTATCAGGTGAAAACAGGACACGGTAATCCTAATGGAGGTTTGTCAGGAAGATACCATTGAGAGTAACCAGTCACAATCCAGGACCCCAGTGAGCTAGCGAAAGTGATTTGGACAGCTGACCTAATCAAAAACCAGGCAGAACAGACAAGTCTGATATTTAGGGTATTATTTGACTGCCTAATCACAAAAATCAAGGTTAGACACCAATTTGATACTATCCCTGACAACAAACATTTAATCGGTGGCTGGTTGAATAATGTGTTTCCTCTGAGGAGACTCATTGGACACACTTGTAAAAAGTGGCTAAATCAGCAAATGGCTTCAGCAGTACACAAGGTCCATTAAACCCATCCTAGTTCACATAAAAACTAAAGTTTACCATGAGGTACTATTGGAATCGTTTCCTGCTTTATTACCACAAAGGCATTAGTGTGGAATAAAATTAATGAACAATGACTCTTTGGTTAAAAATTGCTTCTATACATTTGACCCTGCCAAACATGATAGCCTTTTCCATATGCACAGGAACTGCCTATAAATTGCATAATTATGCATTTTTGCCCTGAATCCTGAACCCTCCATCCCCTTAGCCTGACAGATACACAAGATTTGCACAGTGACATTTTCAATGATCCCCCCCAAACCCCCTTGGTGTGTGCAAAACTAATGAATAGCCCCTTTGTATTTCAATATAATCATATAGTTTCTACTCATCAAGAGAACTCAAGTATTGTTTATGATACTGTTTTTAACAATGCATCCACAGCAACCACCATTATGACGCATTATGTGGTTCCACGTTTCCCTCCTCATCCAATCTCCAGTTGTCCACAAATAATGGTCTCACCCAAACATACCAGGACACTGGGCAGAACCATGTAAACACAGAGGTGAGCGTTAACCAGTCATTTGACGTGCCAGGTCAGGTATCCCAGTCAGGTCAGGCCATCAGGTGATGAGCATGGCCCGGATGGAGCCAGTGGACAGGGAGGAGGGGGAGGAGGGAGGAATGGGTGTGGGGCAGGGTGGATGGTGGAGGGGGGGGGGCAGGGATGAGGATAGAAAGCGCCAAATGTTACCATTTGGCATTTATCTAGAGGGCTTTTGAAAAGAGAATGCACTGGACTGGGTTGATTGCATAAAATGATTGTCGGTCAGCCGATCCCTTACGGGGGACCGTTGGGACTACGAGACCTTAACATATACATAGGCTATATAGGCTACATGTTTTAGGCACACATTCACACTTACCTCTTCAGAGTGTAAAGATGCATATCATTCTTAAACAGTACCATTAGGGGCTATCTATTAATTATATCCACACCAAGAGGGCATAGGGGGCATCTAATGAATGAGGGTGCTTAGGGTGATATGAGGCATGATTAAGGATTCAGAAATATTGCATTCATGATTACTGGGCAACCCCTTCACACTGCATGGTGTTACCCAAACAGATCAGGACACTTGGTGGACAGAACCTGATCTGATGTAAATACAGAAGATGGCATTAACCAGGCGTTCAGGTCTCCCAGTCAGGTCAGGCTGTCAGGTGATGAGGTTTGGCCAGAAGGAGCTGCCGGATGGGGGTGGTGGGTGTGTGTGGGGGATGGAAACAGGAGTTGGGATAGGGGAGGGGTGATTTGGACGAGGCTAGGGAATGCCAAGTGGCACCAATAGGGATATCCATTAATCACATACAACCAAGGGGATATAGATTAAATTTTATTGAAAATTTGTATTTGTCATGTTAATTAAAATCTAAGATATATCTCAGAGTAAGGGTCATTAGGGGGATGCAGAGGAGGACAGGATTCAGGATTCAAGATAATTTGCATACATAATTGATGGACAACTCATTTGCACCTCATGGTGTCACCCAAACAGAACAGGACACCCGGTGGACAGATGTAAATACAGAAGCTGGCGTTAACCAGTTGTTTGACATGCCAGGTCAGGTCTCCCAGTCAGGTCAGGCTGGTAGGCAATGAGCATGGGCTAGGAGGAGACGGGGGAGGTAGGGAAGAGAGACTGGTGTAGGGGCGGGGGGACTAGGACAAAGCTATGATATGCCAAATGGTATCGTTTGGCATTTATCCATAGGGTCTTTGATAAGAGAATGCACCAGGTCAAATAGATTGTAAAAAGGTGAATGTCTGTTTTTTCAGCCAATCAGTGATCGGGGACCGCTGAGACAATGAGGCCTAAACAGATAAGGCTACATGTTTCAGACACACATTCACAGTTTCAGAGAGAGTACAGATATACCAGGACACTGACTGGACAGATGTAATCACAGAGGCGGGCGTTAACCAGGCATTTAAGGTGCCACGTCAGGTCTCTCAGTCAGGTCATACCGTCAGGTTATCAGCATTGGTTTGAAGGAGCTGCAAGGGCATTGGTGGTGTAGGAGAGACTGCAGTGAGGCAAGGAAATGCCAAAAGATACCATTAGGGGCTATCCATTAATTACATACACACCGAGGTGGGTATGAAATTATTAAACATTTGCATACATCCCATTAAAATCTAAAATATATCAGTAGGTAATGGTCATTAGGAGGATGGGGAGGAGGATAGGAATCAGGATTCAAGAAAGATTGTACACAGAGTTGATGGACAACTCATTTGCACCTCATGGTTTCACCCAAACAGACAAGGACACCCGTGGACAGATGTAAACACTGACGCTGGCTTTAACCAGTTGTTTGTCACACCAGGTCAGGTTTCCCAGTTAGGTCAGGCTGTCAGGTGATGAGCATGGGCTGGATGGAACCAGTAGATGGGGGTGGTCGGTGTGTGGGTGGGGGAGTGGGGTGGAAACAGGAGTTTGGATGAGGGAGGGGGGATTGAACGAGGCTAGGGAATGCCAAGTGGCAGTATTGGGCGCTATCCATTTATTAACATAGGGGGCTATAAATTTATTGAAAAATGTATTGTTAAAATTCATTGCTAAAATCTAACATGTATCAGTGTAAGGGGATGGGAAGGAGAACAGGATTCAGGATTCAAGGCAAATTGCATACATATTTGTTTGACAACTCATTTGCACCTCATGGTGTCACCCAAACAGATCAGGACACCAAGGACAGACCAGTGGATAGATGTAAACACAGAAGCTGGCATTAACCAGGTTTTTGTCACACCAGGTCAAGTCATGAGTCAGGATGAGTGTTGGCCGAAAGGAGCTGGCGGATGGGTGTAGGAGGGACGGGGGAGGAGGAAGGGGTGTAGGGGGCGCGGTGGTGTGGGGAGGAAGGAATAGGAAAATGTTAGGAAATGCCAAATGATTCCATATAGGAAAGGGGTGAACCCAACCCAGAGATCTTTTAAATTGGGTAGGGTGGTCTATTGTAGAAAGTTTTAAATTAAAGGAATTCAGGATTCAGGAAATATTACATTCATAATTACTGGGCAACCCCCTCACACTGCATTGTGTCACCCAAACAGACCAGGACACCCGTTGGACAGATGTAAACATGGAGGCTGGCGTTAACCAGTTGTTTGTCACACCAGGTCAGGTCTTTCAGTCAGGTCAGGCTGGCAGGTGATGAGCATTGGCTGTAAGAAACTGGCAGACGGGGGAGGTGGGGGGGAGGGATGGGTGTAGGGGTGGTGTGGGGGAGTTGGAAGGGGGACCAAGGCAAGGAAATGCCACATGGCACCATTAGGGGCCGTCAAATAATGACAAACACACAGAGGGGGTTAGGGTTTGGTGAATGGAAACTCTTGAAAATTATTATACATGCAAGTATAAAATTGATGTGTGCATCAAGGTAAAGTAAAGGGGGCCGGGGGTCCAATATCCGGGAAAAAAATGAATGTCCAATTTATGGATAGCCCATGAGACGTTTGTCATTGTATGCCAATACCAGGCAATATAGAACAAATGACGAATGCGTTTGGTGTCCAAAATAATCATTGTCGAGCTCTATTTTAACATCTAAAAATATTATTGGGAATGCAGTAGATAAGCTATAATTGTTAGAGTAAATAGATCTAAACCCACCATAATGTCACTTGAGAGAATTCAATTTGAACCTGTATTAGAAATTGTACAGTTATTTCACACAACAATATTGGAAATATAGATTAGGCACATGTAATAAGTCTTCTCAAAGTTTTGGTTATGATCATTCGTCATGCAACAGCTGCAGGCCACAGTGGTAACAACCAAGAGAATGTGACTGTTGACGAAGAGCATTCTGTAGCTCCATTGGATGTGGTGGTGGGAGGATGGTCGGGGGGTGAGGGGGGTGATTGGGGGTTGGGATGGCGTCAGGTGGGAAGGGGGGGCAGTGGCTGCGTGCATGGGAATAGGCTTCACAACCTGGAGGGAGGAGGGGAAAAAGACCTGGTATCAATCACTGAGCCCAAACCAGGGGGCAGGAAGGGGATAGGGGTAGGGGGTGAAGGGGTGAGAGGAGGGGGGAGCTGGCAGAGGTGAGGGAGGGTAGGGCTGGGCCACAGCACGCAACGATACCGGCCTGCAGACCAACGAGCTTCGCAGTGGCAGAAAACAAGCCTTCCTAATCTATGTTAAACCCCATTTGCCCAGGCCGATGAGGGTTCTTGCAGGCTCATAGCCAAGGGGGGTTTGGGGCGGTTGTACGAACCCCACCTTGGATGAACCCTCCTTTGAAATTTGACTTATATGTCCCCTTAAAAAAATAAAAATATATATAGCCCGAAATTCTAAAAACGACCCCCCCCCCTCTCCGAAAAAAAAACTGTCAGTGGGCCAAACGATGGTGGCCATACGACCCATAGGGGATTGTCAGATACCAGGGTGAAGTCGGAGCTTCGTACCTTCTCCATGGGTTGTATGACCGTCCAAGGACGACCCTAAAGGCCCTTCTATATTTTATCACCCATGTTAAATCACTGAGAAGAGGTTGGTACGTACAGCCTGTCAATACGCCCCATCCCCATGTCCATAGCCTTACGGGTGATAATGATGCTGACTGCCTGGGTAATCCCCCTTAATGTTGACAGCTTGCTGACAGCATTTCTCACCATTAGCCTGGGGCTACTCTTTTTCAAACCTTTATTTTCTTACAGAGTCTGAAAGCTGGGACTTTTTGTAGTACCTTGAGAAGAATGAAAAAGATATTCAAATATGATATTGCTTCATTCCTGAGATTATATTCAGCATTGAAGACGATTGGTTAACTTAGTAGGTCACTTACATGATTTTAGTCAAATAAATCCCTTCTTTGATACAGTAAAGTATATTATCACTATGTTTGTTAAATCAAATATACCAAGCTGTGGTTATTGTTCACAGAATAAATACATGCACTTTGTGTCACTGTAAATGTTATTACCGAGGGTCCAAATAGATGTTTCTTTTTGTCCCACGAGAATCAGGCTGAGATTTTGTGCAAAACTAATTACATTTATTCCCAGGAGACCCTGTTGCCTAGAGCAACCATGCCTTTTTGGTTTTCTCTGCTTTCCAACCTAAATGGCGCTCATGCATTTTTTTTTATCACAGCTCGGAGATATTCATTCTCTCTGTGAGACAGGAAGAGGTCTCAGTAAATCACCTGTGGAGAATTTGGCATAAGAAGTAATTGCTAAGATTGGTTTTCTTTTTCTTTTCCTTGAGTCTTGGCATGCCAGGGCATGAGAAACATGGAAATATTGCTTTAACATGATGCCTACATAATCAGGCCTTCAGAGGCCTAGCATATAGCGTAAGGAAAGTGGCCACATTTTCTTTGAGCCAATTCTTAATTAACTTAATTGGTCGGTAAAATGGTTGAGATAGAAATAAATATTGTCCTTGGTAGAGTCAAGATATATTACTCTATCTGTTTCATTACAATCAATATATCACATGGTGTCTACATTTTGACATTTCAAAATTGAACGAGCATTTACAGAACATATACTGCAATTCTAACACTGTATATATTTACAGATGGTCCAAATCACCGTTTCCTTTTTCCAATGGGAGTCAGGCTTAGGTTTCTTGCTAGAATAATTACATTCCATCCCAGGGGACCCTGATGCCTGTGGCAAGTGCTATTATCGTTTTTCTCAACCTAGAAACTGAAATCTCACATGCGATATGTTTTGCAGGTTGTAAGTATTTTATATGTGAGACAGATAAAAGTCAGAGCAAATTGTCTAGAGCAAGTATGGCATAAGAAACCAATACAAAAATTAGTTTGTTTTACATTTCTTAGCACCATGGCGTGCCAGTGGGACAGTCATGCTTATTGCGTATGACATGAGTAACACAGGAATAGTGCTAAAAACAGGATGCCTACATAATTAGGACTCCAGAGGCCTAGCCTTTTTGCATAAGAAAAGTGGTTGCATTTTTCCTTGAGCTAATGACTTGATTAACTTAATCAGTGGTTGAGATAACAAAATATTTTCTTTGGTAGAGTCAAAATAAATCACTCTACCGTTTGATTAAATATACCGCACAGTGGCCACATTTTGACATTTTAAAACTGCAGCAGCATTCACAGATAATACTGCAAATTTTACGACTGTAAATGTTTACAGATGGTCCGTGTCACTGTTTCTTTTTTTCCCATGGGAGTCAGGCTTAGGTCTATTGCTAAAATAACTACATCCAATCTCTGAGTATCCTGTTGCCTGCGGCAAGTGATATTATTAGTTTTCTTAACCTTGGAAATCAGATTACATCTATGCGATATATTTTTCATAGCTTATATGCATTTATTTCCTCTCTGAGACAGGAAAAGCCAGAGCAAACTGTCTAGAGCGTGTATGGCATAAGAAAAAAAATACAAAAACTGGTTTTCTTTTACTTTACCTTGAGCCATGGCGTGCCAGTGGGACACATGCTTACTATGTATGACATGAGAAACACGGGAATAGCGCTAAAAACGTGATGCCTACATAATCAGGCCTCCAGAGACCTGGCGTATGGCATGGACAGAAAAGTGGCCTGCGTTTTTCTTGAACTATGTATGAGGAAAGGTCTCAGGCAGCCACAGGCTATGTATACTGTTATTACAAGTGTCTGCCTGCAGAAAGTTGGATGTGTTGAACCTGTATAATCTATGAGTTTCTTGGGCTATGCATGAGGCAAAGTACGAGGCTGTTTTACTAGCATAAGTTATTGGTTGTATTTGTCATTTATTCCCTGTATTTGATATATAAATGTTATCCTCAGACTATTAACATAGGATATGCTGAACCTGTGCATGCTGTTCTTGAACTTCTATCGGGCAGCAAGAGACGTTGTGCAGATAACGTCACATCTCCCAAACTGGGATGGCCGCCATATTGGTGAACATTTATATTGACCTTTTAAGAAATATTCATGCCACATCTACTTAAAAACGAGCTCACTCAATCATTATCATCAACTGTCGTCACTAAGAATTTAGAATTTAAGATTTATTTCAGAGAATCAGACCCACATGGTCATGATCACCAAGTGATACTCACCAAAAAATGTGACCACGTCTGCACTAGGTCTATATACTCAACAGAGGAGGTACATGCTGTTCCTCACTGTTGGTAACCTCACTCATTGATCATTTTACTGTTATTACAAGATTCTCTCTGCAGAATGTTAAATTGGATGAATCTGTATAATATTATATCTTTATTAAACTATGAGGCAACCAAAGTGTATGTATATGCAGCTACTCGTTCATCTTAACCTCACTTATTGGCCATTGTTACCGTTATTACAAGATTCTGTCCTCAGAATATTGGATATTCAGTATGTACCTTTCTTGAGTTATCTATTGGACAGCTTGCTGGTATGTATACATTCTACACAGGGGGTGCACACTGTTAGTTCTTGTTGTTAACCTCCCTAATTGGATATACATTGTTATTTTTACATTCTTTATGCTGAATCTTGGGCATGTTGAACCTGTACACTCTTGAACTATGTATGACACAACCAGATGTTATGCATACATTCCACACACAGGTGCTTCAAGCTGTTTGTATGGGTTGTTAACCTCCCTAATTAGCTTTCTCATTATCATTAGAGGGTAGTCTATGCAGAACGTTTAGCATATTTATAACCTATATATATCTGAGAGTGAGAGGTATGACAATAGCCAGGTGAAGTTAAAGCCCCATTCGCCCTGGGTAATCTTTCGCTGCAAGCTTGAAATCGCAATGATAGCTCCTTTATAAACCGCAAAGATATTTTCAAAACATTATATTTCTAAATGCAAGAAAATTACAGTTATATCTAAAATCACAATGAAAAATTGGCTAGGGCAAATGGGCCTTCATGAGGTGCAGCCGGGCTTCCACATACGAAATTAGTCTAAAGATTAGTCTAAACTTCTGAACTTCTGAATATGAAGGGATGGATAATGCTTTACACATACATACTCACACAATCACACTCATACTCACACACATGTATATAATATAGACTACATAAACTATGATACATTAATTACATATATGTTTTTATACGTATTGATGTTTGTATAAGGATAGGCCTTTATCAACCTGTGAAGTGTTAGGTGCAATCAGTTAGAGTGTATTTCAATAAAGTCCTAGCTGAACCAATCGTCTGTTAATTGTGTGGATGAAGCCCCATTCGCCCTGGTCGATGTTTGTATCGCCGAGACATACAAAAAAATGATCGCAGGCATTCGCAAGCAATCTCAGGCAGGAGAAAATGATCGCAAGTTTGTAGAATTGATCGTATAGCATTCACACTGAGAATTGAAGTCCATTGCGATCATTTTCGCAAGGAATTTTGTATAGAATCGCACAAGATCTCTACGAAAATATTAAACATGTTGAATAATTTCGCAGAGCACCACGTCACAGAGATCTACGATCATCCAACTTTTCCAACGTTCGCAGATCGTAGGGTTCTGCGACAAACCACGTTCACCACGGCGAATGGGGCTTAACTGCTGCCATATTGTGAAGCAGGACAAAGGATGGGAGCGAACCGGATGATTTATTCAACTTGAACGGAAGCTCCAGCTCCCCAGGTGATGTGAGGTAGATAAAAGTGCCCTTTAACTTCAGTCACAAAGATCCGCACTGCTGAAATTACTATTCTTTAGTAGTACATTCTAAATGGTTCATATTTGTGATTTATGGATTATTGTCCCTCAGGGCTTCCAGTAAAACAATAATGAGCTCTTAGAGTACTGTGATACCTCAGCATGAGGTTCAGAGGACACAGACATCACAGTTAAGGCGGCATTACACTACACTACTTGGGCTGCAATATTGGTGTGATATGATCATATTACAAACAATTTGCATACAAAAGTGAATCAATAATTGTTCAAAATAGGTATTTTGGTTCCTCAGGTTTGTATAACCAATCTTCAATGTGAGTGACTTTTCTACGAAAAATATGCAATGTAATGCCGCTTTAATGATAAGAAAGCCTCTGTCCCTAGCCACCAGGGGCGGAGGTGGGAGGGGCACTTCATGTCCCCTGGGGTCTATCATGTTCCTAGTCCTGTGAGAAGCACTTTCCAAGAAGCGCATTAGCTGCAAGGAGATATTGTGCTTTTGTCACAGGCAGAATGGCCGATAATAGGTGTTTATACCCAAAGGGAGCTCGGTGAACGATCGATAGGGAACTGGGCATGGCTCTTTACCTGTCGTCTATCTTTTTGAATACATTTCAAGGATAATATGTTTCTATTCTACCCATTACAACTGGTTTTGATGTGTATTTAATTAGATTACCATTCAGATGATAGAACTGTATACTGTAAAATATCAATGTCCAAAAACTTGTAACAACTTTAGAAACAGGCCATCTCTGGAGACGACAAATAACATCAAACAGATATCTATAGAAACTATTTCTCTATCTTTTTCATGACTTTGTTGTTTTTCTCTCTAGTACTGAATCACTCATAATCAACCTGCTGTAAATAGACCTACTGTAAATCAGTTATCCATGGCATGGAGAATCGGTCACCGGAGAATGGTATCTAAAAAAACTATTACTGTTTTTCAGTTTAATCTAGCTCTAGTTGTAGTAACTGCAATATCATGACAAACATATATATCTATATATTAATTTATATATAAGTGTATAACGTATATATACGTTTATATATAAACCATATTCATCATTACTATAGGAACTGAATTTGGTTGCTCCTAACTCTACCCCAAGAATAGCTGTAAAAAACCCTTTCTAACCATCCAATGATGAAATAGCATACATGCAATTCAATAAGCTCAGTTCTTATAATCGCTTACTGATTTGATTTTCTTGCTGCTTAAGTCCCCTAATGTCAGTTTACTGTCATTTGGTTATCCGCGTTCGGCCAATTAAGTTGCTTATGGTTGATTTTCATGCCAATTATGAAAATGAAACTGCTCCGCTCCCGCATAACGACCTGCAGCTTTCTTGAAATCCAATTATGACTGCTTGGGAACCGTAATAGTATTGTATTTGATAATTGAATCGAACATTAAGGGATGTTTACACTTACTCTCAAAAGGATTATGACTGTGTTTATCGCAGGCCTGTTGATAGTCCTGATAACTCTTATAAGGCTTCCGATAGGCTAATAAGAGTCCTGACAAAACTTTCAACATTATTTTAACTTTTATCGGGTTGACATTAGACTTTCTAAACTTCTGCCCCAGTTCCCTTCCATTGTAATAATAATCATCAAAGGGGTATACTTATCGTAATGTGTAAACTAGGGTTTGCAGCTGATTTACACAGGCTGCTAATGTGTGCTCATGACAATTTGCTTACAAGAAATATGTCTAAAATGTTTTCTCTTTGGTCTTAAGTAAATTAGATAAAATTCAAATGCATCAGGAGATTTCGCTATTGAGTCTAATATTTCTGACATTCCTACCCAATGTCTTATCATAATATCGCAGCTCTAGCTGTATGTGTGATTCAACCATTAGAGGGGTGCACACAGACTGTCAAAATTGTTAGGATAACACTTAGCCTAAAGGCTATATTCCATTATACGACACTTGCTTGCGGCACCATAAGAAAACGTAAGCAAACTGGTGCAACCCTGCTTGCAGTAGGTTGCTGCAAGGTGGAATATAGGTACTTACAGCACTTGCTTGCAACACTTGCCATTTTACATTGATTTTCTATGAATTGCTTGCGGCACCAGATACCAACATGTTGGTATCAAAATCGCAAATTGCTTGCGGCACCTAGAAATAATGACTGCAAATGTCACCTACCGCAAAGTGGAATATAGCCTTAAGCCTTATGATAGCCCCAGTTTTGCTAAGGGCCCCGACAGTCTTACAACAGCCGCGGCAATATTTCTGACGCTATTATGTGCTTATAAGATGTTTATATCATAATTTATGAAATTGTGCTCCATCCTTCCTCTGAAATTAGCATAACCATCGTAATAGGGATACCTATTGTACAGTGTAAACCGGGCTTTAAGCCCAATGGGCCTTATCAGGAAACTACCATTAAGATAAACCGTTGTTTCTCTAGAAAAACTGTCCCTTTAAGACACCCCTTCATCAACTATTCCCTTATCAGCCAGTCTGTGTAAACCCCATTGGAAACTCCTAGATTCTACTAATGCACTCAACCTGGGAAACCTCAATGCTTGTACGTAGGCATGTGGACTGGTGGGCACAAAGTGTGTTAAGTGAGCTCCCAATCTGCCGGACACCAGCTCCGATTGCTAATGTCATTGGTACAAACCGCCAGGAACCAGCCACGAAAGCTCCGTGCTCAATCAAATAAGGGTCGAAGAGATGAAAGGCAAGTGGGCCTGGAGCTGTCCCTACCCCCAGGCCCCCACGTCTTATCAACAGGCTTTAAGGACCTATCAGGAAGCCACATTTACAATCTGGTAATAAATGGCAAAAGTGGATTACAGCTAATTTGATGAAGGCAGAGCAGCAGGGAGTTGTGGCAGCCAGTATTCGGTCCAATTTGTGCGTAACTGGCCGTGCTTAGTGTATTACGGGGAATTGGGGAAACGGGCAGGTCATGTAAAGGGGAACGGCCAAATTGTGTAGAGGGAAATGGGTAGAATGGGCGGATAATGTAGAGGGGAATGGGCAGAAATAATTATGGGTAGATCATATAAAGGGTCAGAGGATGGGCAGATGGTGTAAAGGGAAATGGGCATATACCTCAGATGGGCGGGTGAGTTGCGGCAAAGATTACGCAGTCCTATTCATGGGTAATCTGACTCACTTACTGTATTAGGGGGGTTGGGGAAATGGGCTGGTTATGTAAAAGGGAACAGGCTGATAATGTAAAGGGAATGTGCAGTGGGATATTGTGGCAGTCAATATTATGTGTGGGCAAGCGGCCGCATTAATTTTATTGTACTTGTGGGGTCACTCTCCAGAAATTTCCTCAATTGGCAAAATCAGTGTTTTTTTTCTTCAAATGACTGTGGAACCTTTAATTGATTTAAACTTTTATATATTTTAGCCTCAATGTGCTGAAAAGACTTCTAAATCCAAGAAAATCAATATTAAAGTTAATCAATTTCTTCAGATTTTTAGAAATTTTACCCTAAATTGAAGGAAATAGCCAAAAATTGAGAGGTAAGAGTTTTTTTTCATCTCTTTTTTTCTAATAAACACCAGAATTTCAGTTTTTGAACTATAACATTTGTTTGAGAGTTGATTTGGGTTGAGGCAAACTGAATAAAACAATATTTTCCCCCGATTTAATGATTTTCTGATTTTTATTGAAGTTCTTAGTTTTTTCAAATTCACAAATGTACGTTCAGAACCAAGCTTTGAAGAACAAAAAAGTATGTATAAAATAGGATTATATAAATTTTGAGTTACTAGCATGAAAAACACCATAATAATGTATTATTCAGCCCTAAGTGAAAATCATAGGAAAAAAAGAAGTATACTAGAAATAAAACTTTGTTTATTTTTATTGGGCATGCCAAAAAAGTTAAAATGTACGTTCAGAACCAAGGTTTTAACATTTTCATGTTTTCCCCCCATAAAATATGCGTACATTTGTTAATGCTTATTTGGAGATGTAAGAAAAACCCTACCGGAGGGTATTATGTCATCATACACCAAATTATTCCTACATAAATAGTGGAATATAAAGGAAAAAGCTTGGTTCTGAACGTACAAAGCTTGGTTCTGAACGTACATATATGTACGTTCAGAACCAAGCTTTTTTGTCTTTCTATTCTCAGAGATGATATAAGATGTAACTCTGATTGTTTTCCTTTGCAAGCAATCCAGAAATGATATGCCTTATCACATGTTTCCACATGATATTCATTTTCTGTCTTTAAATGCCACTTTCATTGGTGGAAACCTTGGTTCTGAACGTACAAAGCTTGGTTCTGAACGTACAAAGCTTGGTTCTGAACGTACAAAGCTTGGTTCTGAACGTACAAAGCTTGGTTCTGAACGTACATTCACAGTTTATGAAGTGTAATACTCATAAAATAGACCTTTGATTCTTGAATGCTCTATTCAGATTATGGTCAAGTACTTTGGTCAGAAATATTTCAATGTCAAGAGAACTTATCTGAAATGTGACTAACATATGTACGTTCAGAACCAAGGTATGTATGTTCAGAACCAAGGTATGTACGTTCAGAACCAAGGTATGTACGTTCAGAACCAAGGTATGTACGTTCAGAACCAAGGTATGTACGTTCAGAACCAAGGTATGTACGTTCAGAACCAAGGTATGTACGTTCAGAACCAAGGTATGTACGTTCAGAACCAAGGTATGTACGTTCAGAACCAAGCTATGTACGTTCAGAACCAAGCTTTTTCTCTATGCAGCCCTTAAAGACATAGCCACATTTCTGAGACAATATTCAATTTTTTGTGACTAAGATATCCTATGCCACACTGTTTAAGTTGATATCTTACCTTATTTCATTTCCCAATTGGCCCACATGATAAATAAGCTTGGTTCTGAACGTACATACCTTGGTTCTGAACGTACATACCTTGGTTCTGAACGTACATGCCTTGGTTCTGAATGTACATTTATAGTTTTTCTGAACTATGTGTGGTATATCCATGCCCCAATATATAAATTGTTATTTTACCTTGCAGGATTTCTTTCGAGAGTATTCTCATGAAAAGAAATGTATACTTTGTAATGAAATTTTGCTTTAAGAAGCAAGATATGTACACTCAAAGCTAGATATGCATGTACGTTCAGAACCAAGATATGTACGTTCAGAACCAAGATATGTACGTTCAGAACCAAGATATGTACGTTCAGAACCAAGCTTTTTTGATACTAAACTCCGTAACACTTAGAATATACATTCAACCAGTACACTTTCCTTTAAATCATTTGCATAACATGTTAAAGAATAAAAATAGATGGCCATACTGCAAATTACTTTACATTTAAATATTTTAAAGCTATGTTAAGCCAAAATTTGACCCAAAACTTTGAAATATAATAAGTTTTCAAAATGATTGAAAAATCAAAGTACAATTTGAAGTATAAGAATAATTCTTTTTATTAAAATTATTGTTTCATATGCTTGGAAAACATATGAAAATGCATAAATAGGTTCACAAAAGAGAATATTTCATACTTTATGAATATCCTAGCACTTTAATGATAAGATTGACAACCTTGGTTCTGAACGTACATCATTGCAAACATTTTAAAGTCCATAACTAAAAAGGAAAAATATGAGAAATTGAAAAACGATGGGAATTCTCTTTTTCTAGAATAAGAATGCAGAGATACTCTATAAAAGGAAAATGAAAAAATTAATCCTATCATCAGCATCTTATTTTTGACCTAAAATTTTAGGGAATTGCGCACTTTTCAGGAGAGTGACGGGAATTGGAGACACAGACTGGTTAGGTAAAGAGGAATGGGCACATTATATAAAGGGGATTGGGCAGATGTTGTAAAGGGGAATGGTTTAATATATATGGTGGAATAGGTAGATGAGTCAGAGCAGCAGGGAGTTGCGGCAGTCAATATGGGGCCTTATCTAGGGGATAACTGGCCTCGCTTCATGTATTTCGGGGATTGAGGAAATGGACAGTTCATGTAAAGGGGAATTCATACAAATTGTGAAGTGAAATGGGAAGGTCATGAAGAGTTATGGAGTTATGGCCAGTAATTGGGCCCACTTACTGTGTTAAGGCCACATTCCACCTACCGAAAGTGTACTAATGATTTCCTGCTGATATACTTTCGGCAGTGCCGATTTACTTTCAGCAGCATTGCCAATTAAATTTACCAGCATGTTGGTAAATATTTCCTCCAAATTATATACCAGTTACTGATACTGCTCTTTAGGCAGCCGAAATTGCGCTGAAATGCATACCGCTGATTTTTGGTGTTCCATTATATTCACCATGGAAACACTCTATTTTGGCATCCAACACTTTCGGCATGTGGAATACGGCCTTTAGTGGGGTAGAGAAATAGGTAGGTTATGTAAAGAGGAAGAGTCCAGTCAGATAACATAAAAGAGTAAGAGCAAGAAAATGTAGAGGGGAATGGGAAGATAATGTAAAGGTGAATGGATAGAACAGGCGGATAATGTAGAAGGGAATAGGTAGATAATGTAATAAGACCTTTGTAAATAACTGGTAGATACATTAAAACCTTCTCCAGACACCATTTTCATATTATCTGGAACAGTCAGAGAAATGGGCAGTTGGGGCAGTCAAGAATTTGTGAGTAATTTGCCAAACATACATTACTACTGGGCTCAGGAAGTCGGGCAAGTTATGTAGAAGAGAATGAAGAAATAATGTAAAGGACATGTCTAGAAAATGTAAAATCAAGCAGTCAAATTATGTAAAGGGGATGAGCATTATAGTGTAAAGGGAAATGAGCAGCTAATCCAACGAGGAATGGGCAGGCAATGTTAAGGGAATGGGAATATAAGTCCGAGCAACAGTGAGATGTAGCAGACAGCATGATTTGTGGATATTCAGTCATATGTACTGCATAAGGGAGATTGGGGAATGCATATGTAAGTATTCTATGTGACCCGACCGAAGGCGATATGTATGCAAGTATTGACTCCGCACTCATCAGTCATTGTTAAAAGGACTAGTGGGTCCAATAAGATGAAGCTAATATAGAAGCAGAGATCATAAAACAGCCCCATGGGTGCCCTCATCTTGAATGCCCTGGGTGAATAAGGTCTTACTCTTTGTTGGTCAAATACAATCCCCTTGTTTTGATATTCCGAAGCCACCTCATACCACCATCATAGCGGTCAAACCAGCCTTAAAGTCATTCATCCCTATTATGGGTCCGTGTCAATGCATAATAGTATTCCTTATGGCTATCATATCTTAAGCTGGGTCCCCACTTGGGCAACTAAAATTGTAGTTACTGGTTAATTAGTCTTAATCCTCTCTACCATGGGGGTCTAGTGCTTATATTTGCTCTTAGTTGCCGTGGTTGGAAAGGGTTAATACTAGTCGCTCAGCAACTAAAACCTCAGTCGCCAAAGTGGGGACGCGGTTTTACTCGTACAAAGTCTTTGTTGTGTGATAGCTTGAGTTGCAGCATCGTATGTTTTACCTTGTCCTTACAGAGGCAGGTGTTCGTTTATATGCAGTGTCCCATAAGCAGGGCATCATACAACAGCTTCTGGTTATAGACCTTCGATAACCCAGATTTTAACCACAAGAAGGATGCCTAATATACCAAAGCAGCAGGACCAAGACGTGAACTGCCAACTTTTGATTTTGAATCCAACACTTACCATTGTGCCATTGAACACCCTTAACATTTTGCAGGAGGGTAGGGTCTGGTCCAAGGACTTGAAGGAGTCCCGAACCCATATACATTCCATTCAATTGGACTAAAACCTAGCCAAAGATCGGAAAATGGGCAGGCAGATTATTATATACGGCTACTTGTTACCTATACTATGTGTTTTGACCCCCCCCCCCCCACCACTCTTCCCCTATTTAAACACTAGATCTGTCTCTGTTGTGCCAGTATGGGTTATCCACCCTGTCTGTGGCTGTATGAGATTAGAATGATCTAACGTTAGCCCTCCTGATAATGGTCATCACTTATGATAGCCCTGACTGATGACTGCAGGCGTATGACAGTTTCTGATAACTATGGCTGTGTTTAAAACTAGGAGTATCATAAATGCGTTTCTCATATCTTAGATTTTAATATAAGATGTTTTTAGCAACCAATAATCTCAATCTAGTTAACAACAGAAGCATAAGTAATAAGTCTGGAATGCAACAGTAAAACATTTCAAAATATGGTACTTCAAAATGCGATTTTAGAGTTACGGCATGTCGGAAGCTCCGCCATTAATATCAATCTGTGTGGTAAACTTATGTAATCTTAATGTATGGTTATTATAAGACTTTCTAAGGTTATTCAAAGGTTGCCCTCCCTTTCTCCTAACATTATCTCAAGGTTGTCCTAATGATTTCTTAGTCATTCAAAAATGATGGTGGGAGAATTCGACTCGATGGCAAAAGTAGGAACTTTTGTTGGAAACTTCTGTATGAAGGAACTTTAGATCCCGACATCCCTAACCTATATTTGGCTACATTAGCTCATTGTTATAAAACTATAATCAGCAGTAAAAAAACATTGTTCGCATTCATTCACTTACTGTTTGCATTGCCTTTGAGGGCGTTAAGCCTGACTTGTTTCGTTTCAGAGCTATGACCTTAATATGTTCCTGTTGTTGGCATTATGATATGTATAGTTATAATAAGTGCCTAAAACTCAACCTACCTCGAAATTTAAGATAATTATGAGAAATGGGCTTCCTACTTTGCTAATCTGAAAAGGGAAATTCTATTGTACTTAATTAAACAACAAGGTTTCAAGTTTATAAATGGATTAAGAACTCTTAGCACCCTGTACCTTATAACCAGGGTGGATCAGAGTTGGATGGCTAGGAATTTTCCAAAACTCAGAATCCCTTTAAAATACAGTATATTTATATATTTCGCTATACCATACTGTATTCTAAAGTTTCGGCTTATTACATAAAAGTGTTGGCTTATTGCAAAACTGTAACACTTTCGCTGACTGTCCCAATCACCGATCATAAATGTCAGAAGAGTAATTATAATTCATTGTTAGGAAGTAAAGACTTTGATATTATGGCATTGACAAAGACCTATTGCGGTGCATTCACAAACTCGCTTTTCTAAAACATGAATCAAATTACGTCGTGTGGATTGAAAAGGACGAGAACAACCTGTTGGTGATTAGTTATCTAAGCACAATATGCTACAGTCTGCCTGTGTCTCCTGGCGGTGCATCGGGATAGGGGGGGGGGTATGGTGGCACTTTCTCCATAGCTGTTTCTACAAGCCCAGCCGATCACTCGACGTCATTCTAAAGTTGCAGTGCACGTGGCGCTTTGCGACGTTCTGTTTTGGTTTATGTTAGGTTAGTTTGGCATGTTGCAACAATGTCGTTTCAATGGCCTCTGTAAATGATGGTGAAACCTACTGATTTGTTCTGGTTTTGGTGACTTCATGAATATTTATTTCATAAAATCTGCTTTTTTAACAATTCAAATTAAACTAGCGTGATCTGATCTGATGCAAAAGTCAGCTTATTATCCTTGTAGAAATGTCTGTTTAAAGGACCAACTCGGTCAAGGGGGAATAGGGTTTTACAAAATGTGGTTTTGTATGTAACTTCCCAGGCAAGTAGCAACATAATCGGTACATCCTACAACCATACTTTTTTCAGTCAGTCTCTTATTTGCTTCGTAATAGTAACTTCGTTTTACCTAAGATTGGGTCTCGCTATAAGGGGCCGTTAAAATAGCAGTGCAATTGAGTAAAGTTGACACCTTGCCTTATCATATAAAATGTTATAACAACATTAATATCAATGGAAAAGAAGATAAACCGAATGTTACAAAAACATCACAGTGTAACGTGGCAATGTTAGGTTCTGGAGACATTATTAGATTCCATCAAAATAACGTAACAAGAACCAAAACGCAAAATAACAGAACATTCCCGCTACTTTATCAAAACATTGTACATTTGGCTGTGTTTTGCTCTGAGTACCCCCCTCGCCTGGTTTCCCTTTCTATGGAGAGACGATGACAGGTAATTAAAGCCAACTATTGTAGACTTCCGTCCCTATCAGAGAATAATGGATGCACTCTTTCTTTATTCATGATCTTGTGGCGGTGTATTCAGGAGTGTACAATGCAATGGGAGTCGGAAATGGATTGCTCAAATGAACATGAACAATGTGCATGTAGGTATATTATGTTTGTTAGACTGCAAGTTTCTGATAAAACAAGTTGTTAATTGTTAGAAAACTAATATATTTATATAACTTTCCTCATTTCACAAAACGTCTACGCATTCGGAAAAGACAAAAGCTTTGATAACTATTGAAATTATAGTATATAATATATATGCCTTTGGTTTAGAATTATCCTTTGAAATGGAGCAGGAAACCAACAGTGAGATGTACACTTTTAACTTAACTCTGGTTATACAATGAAAACTAGTGGTGACGCTAATTGTATCCAGACTCAGAAATAAAAGTGTTTTAAAAAAAAAATCAGATAGGAGAATGGATACCTCATGATATGCCTCTTTTCCATTAGTGAACTTCTAGATATTGTTTCTTTTTTTTTTCGAATATTCAAATAAGGGTTATTTTGAAGCCCTCGTCATCTTTTTGTGATATTTTAGAAATCCAGTGTACGCACTTTCGTTTTTGCGTCATGGTAACTACCCCAATGATTATGAATATAATTATGTCAAAGACACTCTCAAATGTGTCAGAGAATAGCAAACAAAGGTATTATGAAAAACCGACACACACATGCATACATACATCCCAAATAGGTACACTTCTACTACGTGGACCTCTTTATATAAATGCCCTTACAACCATTCTCATTTCACATAGGCCTAATGAACCTCTAACGTTCAGACATTCAAAAGAACAAATCCCTAGCCCCATTACTCCCATCACTAAAGTACAAAAATACAATGCATACTTTAGCCACAGGGGGTATGTAATCCTGCAAAATAAAATTAGATCAATGTGTGCCTACTTGATGGAGAGCCCACGGGAAAATGCCCGAAACAATGTCCAAATGCATGCATGGTACTGGTTTGACATTATCGACCGATAACATCAAAGACCCAATAGAGAAGTGCCCACTCACCGTGGTCTCGCGCCCCTTGCCGTTGCTGTACTGTACCCTGGAGGGCCGCCTCTTGTCGAAGCAGAAGAGTCGGAGGAAGGTGAGTCTGAACTGTTTGCTCATGGAGCAGTAGAGGGTGAAGTTAATGGCGTTGTTCACTAAGGCAATGATATCCATGGCGTCCCCGAGAGGGACGTAGAAGGCGTCGAAGAAGCCGGGGAGGAGCCCGGAGAGCAGGGCCAGGATGCCCTGCGGCAACTCGGTGAACAGGAAGAGCACGATGACCACAATGAGCATGCGCGTGGTTCGCGCATGCTCCTTGCTGCGCATCCGGCCGACGCGCACGCGCGTGGACTGTCTCTGGAGTCGCTTGGTCCTCCTGTGGGAGTGCTGCATGGTGCCGAGCAGGAGGAAACCGAATATGGACATGAGGGCACAGGGGATGATCTTAATGATGAGGGCGTGGATCCAGAAGTTGATCCTGGTGATAGTCTGGCCGTACGACCCCCGCTGGTCGATGTTAATCAGGTCGTAGTACGTCCTGTTCCCTGGGGGCTGCTCATCCACACTGGTAATGGTGATGGCCAGGTAGTTAGGGACCAATATAACCACAGCCCATACGTACACTAAACACGTTAACCACTTGGCCTTTTGGTACGTACACACGGCCGACCCGTCCTTAGAGAGCCTCACAAACACGTACCTAAAGACTGCTAAAAGCACCCCCAGCCATATGGACACGGTGTGCGTGGTCACTGAGAAGTTTATGTGGAACAGAAAGAAGTGGATCCAGGGCCTGCTGTTCCTCTCCGGGGTCGGGTAGGGCCCGTGGATGCAGTAGAACTGGAGGGCGAAGGGCACGTAGGACACCATGGTAAGGAGGTCCGCTATGGCAAGGCCTGTGAGAATCACGTTCGTCGTACTCACCATGTTCTTACGGGTGAGCACCACGATGTTGAAGACGTTGCTGACGATGCCGTAGGCGCAGACCACGAGGCTGACGTAGCCGTGGGCGTTGGCGTACCAGGCCTGGAAGGCGTACAGTCCCTGGCTCCCGTACATCCCGCTCTCACTCTCGTTGGCCGCCATTGCTCGGGTGAAGGCACGGGAACCCTCGCCTGGCCTTAAAGGTTCAGGTATGGACCTTTTTCATCAGTGTGGCCTGTAGAGAATCACAAGGAAACTGTTACCATGTCGATAAATTTGGCCGAACCTCTCTTTTGGGTTATAGATTCCTATGGGCATAAGGTTTCAGCAATACACCCTTTTCATTAGAACGGTCTTAAATCAGAAGAAAATTATTACAATCATGTCGGTAAATCCTCCTTTGCTACCGTAATGGTGCGGAACCTGTGTTTTTTTATACGGATCCTTTGGGCCCCGAAATAAAGAAGGATTCCGGACAGGGTAACTTTGAGAGGCCTCACTGCGCAAACTCGTGGAGAAAGGTGTATAGAAGCACAATATTATGGATGTATTTCATGCGTTGTCCTGATGTACAATCCTGGCACATGATCTGGCAGGTTTACTGGTTGGTGCTGGTCCTTTTGCTGAAAGTAAAACAAGAAGATTTAGAACATGTTAAATAAAACTCAATTTACTATCAAAACAGTACTAAATCGAAGTATATTAACATCTCAATTGATAGTTGCAATATTCCAACATGCTAAAGGCAGATGTAAACTTGCATTTAGACCAATATTTTTTCAGGCCTATAATAGATAAACACATTTAAATGATAAATAGATATGGAAAATAACTTTCAAAATCGGAGCCTCAAACCATGATAGCAGTATGTTCCGCTTACCAATGGCATAGATAAATTCATTCCATAACACCAACCCATTATCACCAGTGAGTTCAACTATTCATAAAAGCACATGTTTTTTATTTGTTTATTTGTAAGTAGGTGCGGAATTAAAGTGACCTTTCCTCCTAAGCAATCAACAGGTAATATCGATATTCATCACTTTGGTAATAAATAAGTTACATCACCATGTAGACATAAAGAATAACAATTACAGAAAATAAGGAAATAGGAAGATAGAGTTTTATGTTAGCAAAGTTATGAAGTCAGAGTGTTTGCAATATCCGATAACGGATGTACGTACATTGCATTATTCTCTGGTGGCGGTTTTTTATTCTTTTTTTTAAAATTGATTTCAGCCAACATGCTATTGAAAGAAAATATTTCCAATAGACCCACACCCCAACCCCCATTTTATTCTCTAAATCCTCCACTGTTCTCCATAATGTTTTTCAGGTTTATATCTAATAAGCTCATCCGATTTTACATGAAAATTTAAATCTACTATAAAGTATACCAGCTGTTTTCTCTTTTTAAAAGCAAAGGCAGTGATGTAAAAGGAAATAGAATCATTACTAGGGCATTGATAAATCACTTTTGATGCTCTGAGATGAAGTAAAATGTAAAAGCCAACCAGTAATGCCCAACCCTTTAGTGCCTTGAAGTACGGTATTTTAACAGGCTGGCAAACTTGTATATCTGACAGTTCATCAAAATCCAAGTTGTTAATAATTATTTGAGTAACCTAAAATGTGGCGACTGGGATATCTTATGCAATTTATTGTATCCATCCCCCGGAACATACACAATGTGGGCTGGGCTTGTGGTCCATTAGCCCATACATATATATCATATACTGCACTTAGATAAGACAATAAACCAGATTGTATGGCAGGGGCGACATTGTGAGCCCCGCCCAACTCATGTTGCACAACCCGTCAGGCCATTACCCAGGAGTGCAGCATTCCTATTAACAGATTAGAACAACTAGCAGCTTATGACAAACACATTAAAGCTCGGTTTACACAATACGATACGAACCTTTGCGATGTTTATATCGATGATATCAGAAAAGAACTGGAGAAGAATTTTAGGAATTCTAATTAATGAAAACCACGAATAAGTCAGTTTACTGTAAACTACTGTGCCTACTTGGAAGAACACATTTATGTGAAAGTTGTTTAAGAAATAAAAACAACAATCTGACACTTTGCCTTTTCCTGTATAATTGTAGGTTCATATCTGCCAATTTACAACACTTCATATGCTGTTAAATATATCAAGCCTAATATCTAACCATTGTATTAATGCCACACAAAGAACAAAAACAATTGTTTCATCATACTGAACATGGTGAAGATCGATAGTTCAGGTGTCAGGCAAAAGGGGGAATGGGGATCCAGCCCCTCCCCCTCTCCCCCACTGTTGGACCTAAAGGCGGGTTTACACAGTCTGTCAACGGATCCTTACGAAAATTTCCTTACGTTAACCTTAAGTTAATGGACTGTCTTAAGCCACAATATGTCTTTTATAGGTCACTATCGTAGGTTATCTTAACAACTGTCGTAAGGACTAGGGTCATAAAGGGTTTACACAACCCGACAATATCCTTAAGATAATAAAACCATCATCCTTAACAGAAGGCTTAAGATAACAAATGTATCTAATACATTTGTATAAGAGTATTCAGGCAGGGAGGGTTTACACAGGCCGATAGAGCCTCTTAGGACAAGTAAGTTCACTATCGTAAGCCAAATTTTCTTTGTCGTAAGGCAATTATCCTAAGGTTTTCCAACAAAATTTCAAACACGTCTGAAATTTTCGTTATCCTAAGGAATTGGTCCAGACAAATTATTGTAAGCCTTACGACAGGCTTAAGACAATGAAATCCTTAGGACAAAATGGGTTTAAACAGGCCGATAATGTCATCGGGATTATCGTAAGGCTATCGGGATTATCATAAGGCTATCGGGATTATCGTAAGGCTAACCTAAGGGACCTAACGTAAGGTTTTTATCGGCCTGTGTAAAACCCCCTTAACACACCTAATATGAACTCCAACTTGTTTAAAATAGCACACAACTTCCAGGCGAGTGTGGGGAAAAAACACTGTGGGCAAAGAGTATGTGCACTGGTTTACAAAAGGTGTTATGCTAAATGCACAGACATTATACAGAGATACATTCAATATGGGGGTCCATAGTTCCCTTGTAGCCAGCAGAGAACTGATGTGGGACATACTATACGCCAACCCATTCGTATAAACAGATGCTGGATGTACACGTAGTAGTCCATGATATTATAGGGGGGATTTCTCGAGGGTTAGAGGTACAGACAATGGCTATAAAGATCATTCGTCCAGCCATTTTGATACTTCATGATATAATTATTCTGATTATTTCATTCTTATTATTTAGTCATGAAAAATCTGAATAAACTGAACATGTCAATTGGCCCATCTAGCCAGCAGACTCCTCCCCAACGCTCACTGTAAACAATGACGTGTAACGTATATATGATCCCCGCCTGTTATTCTTATTTGAAAAATAAGAGTGTTAAAACTATTTCTTGTAAATATTTGTAAAATTCCATGTAGATAACACGCTTGAGTATGGATTCATCCTGAAAATTACAAGGGCAATTGAACTATAATATTTTAATATTACGAATTCGAAGGTTTATTTGGTGCACCGCAAATAATAGTTGCCTAGCACGTCCTATGACGTAAACAGCTTGCCTCCTATACCTAAGGTGTGAGTCTGTCTTCACACATGCCAGAAAAGGCCTTCAGCCTAATCATGCTTCAAATCTGTATATTCACCGTATGCCTCCCAGAATTTGTCATGAAACCATTTTCTATATGATTTTTTAGAAAAATGCAATACATTTCAAATGATTTGTAACTTGTGTATGTCTAATTCTAATGAGTTTTCATACTGCCAATTTTCAATAATAGCCAGCGAAACTGGTATGTGGAATGTCTAGTCTTCAGGAGAGCTGTCAGGGGTGTTAGTAGACATCGGTTAAAACCTGTCATAAAAAGAAACATGATGGTTGATGTGTGTTTAAACACTTCTGTATGTGGCCTGATCTGATGACAAAGATATATTTTCTGCGTCATGATGCCACATATAAAGCCTCTATTCCAATAACTGATTTCGATACTGGCGATTTTGGTTTTGATCTTTTTCAGAAAATACGACGTGGAAGCATCCATGCTACAAATATTTGAAAGAGAATTATAAAACCTTTCTAGTGTTACATGATATGTATAATGTTTAAGCTTTGTTCCCATTGGCGTTTTCTAAAAAAAACGCCAGCAAATCGGCATGTGGAATACAGCCTTTACACATATATTTAGATATACCTGCACAGATGTTTTTATAAAAGTAAATATAGGCCTATGTATGTGTATATATAGTATACATTCACAAGCACAAAAGCAGGGAGCTCTGCTTATGTTATTTATGGCACCATATGTTACATCAAGAATAAAACATTTCCTTTGCGTTCGGAACGATCTCATGGGATATGAAATATACAGACGTTTTAATGTATGCTAAACAATTTCCTAAAAGACTACTTAATGTATAGGTGCTGATTTTGTCAGATAAAGCCATTTCAAAATGACTATGGTTCTACACAGATGCATCCTACATCTAAAAAAACAACGGTAGGGGTGTGCTAAGCGCTAAAACGCTCTCCTACAAGTGCTCGTGTTTGCCATTTCCTAACTTTTATGGATCCCTAGACTATTATCCACTTCTCAGTTTATATACTTCTTGTAAACTAAAGGTACATGCCCACTAAGCTGAATCAGCGAACAAAAATCACCTGGTTCTTTTGGTAGAATTTGGCCAATGTTTGTGCCGATTGGGATCACCAGGGAGTGCGTAACATTGTAATGCAGCTTCTTCATATGAATCAGTGCCAAAATCAACTGATTCTTCTGGTAGAATCAGACAATTTTAGCCCCTACCGATCGGCCGACTTGGTCCAATTGCCTCGTGGATACAGAGCTTAATGCTCCAAACCGCCGTGGGTGTGGCCTGAGTTGATACCGTGACTGAAACATTTTGCTGAAAGTAACACTTAATCCAAACAGTTTCCATCGTTATTCATTAAAGGCCAGAGACTTGATGGCGGCTCTCAGGGCTCGTTAAAACATTGAAGGAGTGTGAGTGTCAAACCTCGAGCTGTGGGCGTGGTTTTAGGTCAAGTGGCGGCACCTGTCGGGGGTTGATAAAGGTGGGTGTAAAACTCCCCACCTTCCCTGTTAGTGCTCCGACTGGGATAAGAGGGTAAATAACGATGGCCGTTATAGACACGATAGCATAATAGAGACTGGACACAACTCAAGGGCTAACCAGCGGTCACAGATAGAGACTGGATGGTTTTGAGCCTCATTAACCCAGATTTAAAAACGTATGATAGGGAAAAATGTGTTCATTTTGTCACCAAATTAAACACTCAACAAAATGTCTGTTTTTCTGAACTCTACATGTGTAAAGAAAATCCTTATAATAAACCTTTAAAATAAGATAAAAATAAAAGTAAAGGTATAGATGCTACTAAGTAGGGGTGAAATAAATGAATCTGTAAAATGCCTCAGGAACAGCCAGCCCTAGGAAAACAACTCTAAGGCTCCTATCTAGAGGAATTAACCATAACAACCTTTGTCTACACAGGTGGGAATCAGTGGGAACCGGGAGTGCACGTGGTTTAGCTCTAGCTCCGTCGGAAGTATGCCCGAGTGTTCAAGGGGGTTTACAGTATACACAGGCTGTCAAAATGGTACAATGCCTTAGGAATTACCCTTGGTAAATAGTGAAAAGGCATTCCTATATAAAGGAGTTAATCATAAGACCTTTGTCTACATAGCTGTGAAGGAATGTGAACGGAAGTGCACTCGAAGGGGCAGATACATGGTTTTCAAAAGGGGAGACCAGCATAATTACAAAACTGGTGTGCATTTGGGCACATGCACAAGGCATTTTCCCATCTCTTTGCTTTTTTTTAAGTTTAGGGGTCCACCAGAAGTGTGTGTGTGTGTAGGGGGGGGGGGGTGCAGGATCCCCTGAACTCCCTCCCCAACCTCCACCTCAGCTCCGCCCCAGCGCATGCGCAGTAAGCTCTATGGAAAGTCCGGCCACGTGTTAACCAACGGAAAAACGGTAAAGGTGAAGGACAGAGTGTAGCAAATATCGCTAACCATATTAGTCACTTAAGTAATCATTCTGTTGTTCCAATACTCTAGTGCATTCTTATCAATCTTGGAAGTACGTTCTTCGCTAACGCCTAACAAACGCCCGACCATCTATTGGTAAAATGTTTTGCTATATTGCTCCACCAGAGTCCCAATCCGAGATACCGGAACTACATTGTTTATGACCGGAACTAAATCATGAAAGCATCTTTAAATGGCCGTCATTTTGACAGATACTTGAAAAGACGCATTCAAGTTAATATCCCTGATGTCCCTATATTAGGATTATAAACAACAATATGACCCTTTCAAACAAGCTATGAGTCGGTGTAAGCCACATGCGATGGCAGAACCCGCATTGTCAGTATAGGACAAGAAATTCATGATAATTGATTAGTTGGATATTCTATGAAACATAAAATATGCGGAGGCGGGTACAGGGTTTCCGGAGAGGGGGAGGCATCACATACATGTATGTTATGTACTGCGCTTCAATTTTCCCCTATTTTCTGTAGTCTAGAGGTCCGCGCAAAGGGGGGGGGTCACAACCCCCTGGACCTACCCCCCGCCCTCTAGATCCGCCCCTGTGGTGTGCTTCCACGTGGCCAGAGGGCCTTGACATAATATGACATGGAACAGCTCTAAAATGGATATTTTCATGTCTGAGTAATACAACTAGACTATACCAAGTCCTACCTTTCGTGCATGGTCGGCAACTCATGTCAGAAATATTGATTTGGTGTGGCATGAAGCAGGTACGGCCTTCGTTCAGGGCACTGCAGGACCTTTAGGTCTTATTACACTACACGACTTGGGCTGGGATGTTACATGGGATTTATGAAGATACAGACAAATTACATACAGGGGTGATATAATAATAAAAGAATGGCAATTGAGTCTCTCAAATTAGTGTAACAATGAATTTTATCTCTAATATATGCAATTTCCGAAGCCATACTCGCCCTGGGCACTTTCTCATTGCGATCTGAGATATAGTTGCAATATTTTCGTATCTAGAATAATTGTTTTGGGGTATATGTTTGTGGTCTACTAATGAGCCATCAGTGTATAAGGCTATATGTTATTTAGTCGAAAGGCTAATTCTTTATGCTCACGATTTTAAGATTGCAGCGAAAAATTGGCCACTGCGAATGCGGTTTCAGCACGATTGCCATACCGTTGCTAAGGGGGTATTCCACTACACGACATGGGTTGCGATAATTATGACGATGTCGCAAGGATATTTCACATAATACAGATACAATTCTATATTAAACATATATAACATGCTCCAAATTGCCCATTTTTAACTATTTTATTATGCCCATATATGCGTTTTTGTCTGTAATATCGTCATATCGCACTGATATCGTAGCCCATGTCGTGTA
This sequence comes from Lepidonotus clava, assembly GCA_936440205.1. Classification (NCBI taxonomy): domain Eukaryota; kingdom Metazoa; phylum Annelida; class Polychaeta; order Phyllodocida; family Polynoidae; genus Lepidonotus; species Lepidonotus clava. The sequence continues at coordinate 32,473,659 of OW387144.1, read as the reverse complement.
GTGGAATACCCCGTGTAGTGTTGTAGGGCCTTTTTATATGAACATGGGATGCCGGCAGACAGAAGACCGATACCCCCAGCTCACCGAAGTTCCATTACACCTCATCCCGACTGCCACTATTTAAATGTGACTTGCCTGCGGTATCATGCTGTGCTTTTTTCATTACAGCCGCACTGCTCGCTGTCTCGAGCTAAAGACCCCTCTTGGAGGAGGCAGTCCTTTATGTGCACGCTCGAATCTATCCCCGCTGAAGGGAATCCTTTGCTTTATAACGTTTTTGTATTTCTTGCTCTCTTTTCCATCTCTTAATGGGTTTCTCTGCTTCAAAGTCTGACAAGATTCCTATAAAGGTTTGCAAGATGCATATATTACAAATATAAACTTCAGCATATCTAAAGAATTCTAATAACATAAATGCACCTAATCTATAGTTTGTGATCATTGGGGGCTAGGGGTGGCCAATGCCGTTGAAGCATTGGTACCACTCGTTGGCAATGGCACTGAATGGGTTCGAGTCCCATGTAGTGCAGCATGGAAAAGAAATAGGATATTTGGATGACGCCTGCATGAAATTGTGCCCCAAATGGTCCACAGGACTGCAGTGGAAGAACATTTAATTAAGTAAACTCAGTATAAAATCCAATTAAAAAAATAAATAGGATAATTGAGACCCTACTGGGGCTATAGGATCCGCCGCTCTAGACCTCCCACGTCTAAAACTATTACCATATAACTGCCATGACATTTTGAATTCAGCTTAATGATTGAATTCAGAGATCCCGGTAGTATTGTACCTGCGCATCCTTGCCTCTCCTCTTCATCTCGACCTCAGCTGAGCGGCGTTCAGACAATGGGGGATCTGAACAATGATGCGGATCACTTTACATATTGAACTCTATCTGATCATTCATAATGCCTCTGGCCTGACAGGGCACAAACATGGGCGATGAGTAATGGGGAGATCAGGATGCATTTATTCTATATCAGGATGTCAACCCCCATACCTTTACCATAGTCCTGCCCTCTCAGAGGCGGGTGGATGCAGGTTCTGTTATTGCCCTGGACGGCAATAGTGCTGTCTTTGAAAAAGTATATCAGTCTTTATATTTTTAGTATAATTCTATGACATTTTCTATATAATTGATGTAGATTTAACCATGTACACACTGCGGGCACACTCAGCATTTGCCACTACCCAGTTTGCACACATCTATGTTCCGGGCTGAAGTCCTTCATGGTGTATGCAAACCAGGGAAATAACAGTTCCTTTGTGCCCCCTTGGTCTGTACTATATATATATATATATATATATATATATATATATATATATATATATATATATATATATCCTATTTGAAAAAGTTAATCGGTCGTTAGTGTGTTTAGTCGATGATAATCTTATTGTCGTTAGTTGATCATAATATACCACACACAGCGGTGCGAGACAACTGCCCTCCCAGAATTATATTACTTTACAAATCCAACTAGAAGTTTCAAGTTTCAAGTTCATATCCCTGGGATTCATATGTATGAGCCTTTTACCACTAACCATATAAAATGGTCCTTACCTGTTAAATCATTTTAAGAACATCTTCAGTAAAAACCTCGCAAATGAGTACTCGCCATAGGCCTATAAGATGCAATTCCTATATAATCCGCCCTCAACTGCAGTTTCCATATGCATATATATATATATATATATATATATATATATATATATATATATATATATATGCACAACTGCAGTTTCCACATGCATGCGCTCCGTAATGATGTTGAATGTATTAGCATTTGCAAATACAATAGTTTTAAGCTCGAATTAAAACTAGAAGTGTCAAGCTTTAAGTAAGTATTCATAATAATCATATCGCTCAGGTCGTACCTTTTGTATCTTTTCACATGGTGAAAAGATGCCTAGCAACGAGTACTGTAAAGTGTAAATGCAATTTCTGTTATAATTCACAGCTGCTGTAGTTCAATTTTGCACAAGACAGCAGCTAACGCTTTTCATTTTCATAGTCATGTCACTAGATCCGGTCTTACCTTTTTAAATCCGTATTAACAGCATTGTCATAATTATTATAATGCCTAAAACAGTTGAGTAGATACAATTCCGGTACAATCCAAAACCTTTGCAGGCGCTCTGCTATAGCGCATAGACTCCCGTCGGCCTGCTCCCCTCACATGGTGTCGACCGTAAGCTCCTGTGGTGGTTTCTCTCCTGAGCAAAAAGCCAGGAGCAGCTCGGACAGGGAGGCCCGGGAAGCTGAATAAGCAGCTCGCCCTCTGAGGCCCGGGGAGCTGAATAATGAAAGGCGCGGCTACTCCAGGGTGGTGTGGTACTCCGCGAAGCGCGCCGGGCGTTAAGTGAGACGCGGGCGTCCGGTGTGAGACGGGCGGCGTCCGGGAGGGAGCAGCTCAGGGCAGGGGACACTCTGCCGCATAGAGCAACTCACTACTATAAGAGCGATCTGCCACTTTGACCACCTCGCTGGCGGATTAGTCTCTGCACTGTAGCTATCACTGGGTTTGTCCAAGCAGCCCGGATTGTACCAGCTAAAAGTCCCGGACTACTTTTCAGCCGCAGGGTGTAGTAATTTTATAATTCCCTTTTCAAAGTTAGAGACCCACATAACAGAATCAGTTCTCACGGACTATCTTTTCTGGTGAGGAGGGCGATCTCGTTGCAGAGTGAGGGGCAGGTGTATGTCGGATTGTCCGTCCTTGTACCCCCCCACGACCACGTGTTAACCAATGACACACCGCCCGGAGACCCGCCCCCGCCGGTTGCTATGGTGAGGCTGCGTCTCCTCCTGCGTCCTGTGATACTCCACGTCACACCTCCCGGGCTGCGGAGGACGTCGGCTCCAGCCACAGCCTGCAGCCCGTACTTTGGCTGAGGGGACTATCGGTGGTTGTGATGCGGGTACTACTTGTGGTGTGGTGGTGGTGGGGCGGGTACTTTCCCCTTAGAGAGGCGTTGAGGGTGGCGCCCTCTACTCAGCGTTGTACGTGTAGCGATGTGTTCTCCGTGATTGCAGATATGGGCAATAAGGAGAGGTTGGGGGGGGGGGGGGGGGATTCATGATGGCCAGGTATCTGGTTTCGGTTGTTATTGGAGATTGTTATACACCCTTCTTATTAAAGGTGGCACCCCCTCTTGGTAGAAAAGTGAACCCTGGTGAGGGGAGTGCAGTCTGCAGCACTGGTCCCTTGGCTTGGAGCAGAGTTGAGTGAGGATTGGTGCCTATTTAGATAGTCAAGGGTCTTTACTTGTTAGCAGTGTACAGAATGTATGTGTGGCAGAGGGGTGGGAGAGGGGTTAGTTGTGGTTGTTCACACCAGTTCAGTTCCACAGCCCAGGGCCCCTAAACACCCACTCAAGCTGAGGTACAAAATAATCCCTGTTGTTGAGTACCTGTCATTGATTTGTGTTTAGAGTTGACTACTTTCAAAATAAAAGTCAATCTTGCCTAAAAGATTCCTTAATGTATCTAAACTGCATCTTTTATCATTAAATTAAGTTACTGGTAGCAAAGAACAGATATTTTTACATGCAGATATGAGTGCTAAAAATGATCAGTTTACCTTATTGTTAGTTTATTGATGGGATTTACACAAAAAGTTTGAAATTGTCCCTGTGTTAGTCTATATGAATACCCTGACCCAGAGTGGTGGGCTCCTGCCACCTTGGTCTGCCACACACTAGGTCCCCACTGCGCAGGGTCATGAGAAGGGTGTATAATAGTTCATTTCTGAATGATGACTTAAACGGTGACCATCACACTTCGTCTACGTATATTTGTAGTTGTCAGTAACTTTCAGTGAAGACCATGCATTCAGTGGAAACGGACATAGAGGTTGTCCTGAGTTCCATGTTTACCTCCACACACCAGACAGACATTACGACAGTACATGCTTCCTCCACCATATCCTGATTTTATCAAGTATTATTAATATTAGGACTTTCTATGGGAACATCATAACATAACAGAACGCCAGAATTCCATTCGACCAATGTCACACAGGGGCGTGGCGTGTTCATAATTCAAAGGAAGTCCCTAGTTACATTGACAAGCTTTCAGATGAATTCAAGGGCTTTCCATCATATTTTTTTCACAAATCTCCTTGTACTTTACTCTATAATTTGGAAAAAAAGAAAGGGTTCCAAACACTCAGGACGCCACTGAGCTATGGTCCTGATTTCCTCATTTTTGATAAAGGTTTATAACCTGACTTCAATAGTCTCTGAGCAATATTTCCGTTTAATTTGTTAGATTCTCATATAAAACTTAATGATCGCATGAAAATTGATGAGTAACGTCTTTTATTTTGACAGGATTTTACCAATATTAAATATTGAATTTTAAATATTGAAATATTGAAAAACTAAATTTTAGTGACGAGTGTTTTACCAGAGAGATGAGATCAAATTGTTCCTTATAGGTTGAGAGTTACACGACCTCCCAGTACCACCACTGCAAAATTAATTACAACTGAATAGGCACACTTGCACCATGTGCGTTGTTATCAAAGGTTGTATTACTCCATTCAAAGGAAAAATGTGTGCAGTGTACTCTCTTGAGTGTCCAAGTACCCAAAACAGAATTTAAATAGCTTAAAAACAATACAATTTTTCTTGATTCTTAATCACCTCCCAGGTGGCATCCTGAATGGTAATGAGTACCTTTAATGTCTCATACATGCCCAGCCGTTAATGATAACCGGAATATACCAGCTTCCGTTCTAGAGTAATAACACACTTGTTGTTTTTGAAAGTCTGAGTGAAGTGGTGGAAGTCCTGTTGTGTCTGTATCAGGTTTCATTAACTTAATCAGAAACAGGTGTATAAGACCTTGTGCAGACATGGTCACTTGACTGCTTTTTGTTGATCACCACGTGGTATTCATGAACATGTGGTTGTGGAAAAAGTTCAAAATCTATAATTCTAAGTTGTAATAATGATTGAAAATGATTCAGTGACCTAATTGAAGTTACATATGGCATTGATATTTCTTTTAAATGTTCCAGCACTCTGAATAATAGATATTAAATTGTGCAGCGATACCAGAATTTTAAAGCCTTGCCAGGCGATTATTTGAATTATTTCATCGATCTTAAGAGGATTAGATCAATTAATCTTCCGGAAAATATTTAACAGAACCTACCGGAATGACGAAGAAGAAGAATTTCTGCAAAAAATGCCAATCCAGGCACTTAGCTCCGACGGGGAAGAAGTGCAATCGTCTCGACGATTCTGCAACGGGGGGGTTGGATGACCTCTCCGGCGATGATGGTGGTGGAATAGAGATGGGGAAGCGCTCATTGAGCAATTTCCCGGGGCCGATCCAATCGTCTCCGAAAGCAGCCATGAATGAGGTCCTCACAGACAGGATGGGGGCGATGGAGAAGAATATCTCCAAGCTTGTAGGCGCTGTCAGCCGTTTGACCGAGAGGGAGGAGAAGGCCAAGGTACATCCAGGCGACGATTCCGACGAAGACAGCGATGGCTGGATAGAGGTATCGCCCAGAAAATCCAGGCCTAAGACGAAGAGGAGGGGGAAGGTACAATCATCGCCCAAGCCGGCCAGCCCCGTCATCGAGTCGTCGTGCGATGAATCAGACCACTCCAGCGATAGGTCCTCTTCTCCTGCGAAAGATAAAGGTAAAACAAAGAAATACGCCCAAAAGAACTATTGCAAAGCTGGCGATAAGCCTAAGAATGTAGAGGAGGTCCTCTTAGTTGGTCTAAAGACCATTGAAAAGCTTATTCTTGATAAAAAAGATCCTCTCCCCGCTGTCAAACATGTAAAATTGTTGACAGAGAAGGCCTCTAAGCGATTGTACACTTTTGAAACTTTCAACCAGTATGATATTTGTGTTAGAGAGAGGGCTGGTAGGGCTGGACACGAAGAATTTGGCAATTTTGACCAGGAGGAGATAATGTCATCTTTTTCTTTCGACAACACGTTCAAAGCTACTGTCAGCAGCAAGTCGGGGGGGGGTTACAAAGGTAAACAAACCCAAAATAGTGGCAGGGGTTACTCGGAGAAGATTTGTTTTCGCTTTAACTCTGAGAATGGATGTTATGGGAAATGCAACTTGAATCACGCCTGTATTGTGTGTGAGAAGAAGGGCCATAGCAAGAAAGATTGTGTACGTGTAAGCAATGACAAAAAATAGGATTGCGCTTTCAAATCTGAGAAGATTCCAGCCGATAAATACTTATCTGACAATGACGTCACGGGTTCATGTGGTTCTTCTCAGTCGTGTCCTTGCTCGCCAGCAAGAAATGTTAAATTATACAGTAAAACCAGAAATACTGGGTGTGGGGGCGGATTCCTCCGTGTTCTTGAGGTAGAAAGTAATAATCCAGCCTTTGGGGAAGATGAAATGTGTTGTATTTCAAATATTGTGTCCGATTTCGGTACGATCGGTACACGCCGGTACTTTTCATCGCCGGGGTCAAGCCCGGGTCAAAGCACCGATACCACTGACGTCACGGGTTTACGTGTCGAAAGTACACAAGCGGTGTCGGGGCAGGAGGATGAAAATGTCAATCGACAAGGTAACTTTGTTCAAAATATAGAATTTCTAGCCGATACTTCTTGTCTAACGGTCGATAGGGATGGAGTTAAGGTCCTTGCCGATAGCTGTCCCAAATTTGAAAAAAATCCATCGGGCGGTTCGAGAGATATTAAATATTTTGGAAATAATCTTCTTATTTCGGCGCGCTCGCCGAATGGTCAAACTGTCAATGTGTACGAGAAATGCGCTCGGGGAGTTTGTACTTGCGAATTCTATATCGATGGCGCATTATGCCAATTAAGGCCTTGTAGGTTTGAATATCTTCTGTCACTTGGGTCAGATGAATGTAAAAATAGATTTAGATCCATGGTAGATGGTATCACAGATGGCTTCAAAATTGTTGATGACACTGTGCCAAGCGGGGGTCTAAGTTATGATTGCAGAAATTATAATTCCTTATTCATGGATGGTAACAGGGAAAAAATGGACAAAATAATAGGCAAAGAGTTAGCTGAAGGGTACCTTAGAATAGTAGAGGAAAAGCCTGCTTGTATTCACTCTATGGGGGCAGTCCCAAAGCCAGAATATCAGACCAATAACAGACTGCAGTATGTCTGAAAAAATCTCAGTAAATAATTATTGTGATAATATTATTGAGGAGTTTAAATATAAAAGTATAGATAATGTTGTGGCTTTGTTAAATCCAGGGGACTATATGGCTGTGGTTGATATTAAATCAGCTTACAAGGCAGTACCAATATACCCAGACCATCAGAAATACTTGGGAATTAGATGGGAAATTAATGGTAAAACTGAATATCTACAGGATTCCCGCTTGGCATTTGGTCTTAGACTAGGGCCCATGTATTTTAATGAAATTTCTGAATTTATCTACCATATTTTTTCAGATATTTATGGAATTCAGACTGTAAATTATTTTGATGACTTTATTGTCATTGGTTCAAGCCTGGAGGAGGCTACCTGGGCCCAACAAGTAGTAATAAGGGTCTTGAGATACATAGGCTTTCATATAAGCTGGGGAAAAGTGACCCCACCATCTCAGGTATGTACCTACCTGGGCCTGGAAATTGATTCCATTAAAATAGAAATACGCCTTCCAAAGGAAAAACTAAAAAATTTAGTGGGAAAATACAGTAGGAAAGCTACTATTGGTAGGAAGGAGTTGGAGAGCCTAGGAGGCCTCCTGTCTCACTGTGCACATGTAGTGGATGGTGGCAGAGTGTATTGTCGTAGGGTTTATAACCTGTATAAAGTCCTTTTAAATAATAATTTAAAGGCTATTAAAATTGGCCAAGCCTGTAGGGACGACTTAAATTGGTGGGAAAATTTTTTGGTAAATTTTAATGGTAAAAAACAGATAGAATATATAGAATTTCCCTACCCAATGGTATCAGACTCATCTATGAGGGGCTTTGCAGTGTATATGGGTAGTGACTGGAGGGCAGGTAGTTGGGACAATAGCATTATTTTTCCAGAGTCTGAATGCAAACATATTATACCTGCCCCTACTGATATTGTGTGTAATAAGGAAAATATAAATGAATTGGAATTATTTCCAATTATGCGTGGCCTGCAGGAATGGCTGAGCCAACTTGTAGGACATAGCATTAATATTTATACTGATAACACACAAGTTTTCCATATGATCAGAAAGGGCATTAGTTGTAATCCAACATGTATGAGTTGGCTCAGGGAAATATTTTGGATCTGCAAAATCTATAGAATAAGACTGGTTCCTCATTACATTCACACAAAGAATAATTTAGTGGCGGACACTTTGTCGCGCATTTTATATTTTAAAAGTGAGGACGCAGTTAAAAGGTGCATTTTGGGTGCAAATTTGTGTTGCGCTAACGCCATTTTTGACTTTTGCAGAGGAAAGGTGCCTGAAGAGGCGAGCTATAGCGTTGAAAAAATCCGCCGTAGGGAAAACAACACAAAAGTTAAGGAGGATGCAGTGGAAATGTTATTTGAAGGTATGTAGAAAACTTCAATGGCAGCCATTTAAATGTAACTCTAAACAAGGCTGTTTATATATTTCCTATCTGTCTAAATTTATGAAGGCATCCTCCGTTATCAATTATTACCAGGCGGTAATTTACTATCACAATGTAAGGGCCAAGCCAGTCGCAGGCTGGTCCGATGTAAATATAAAAATGGTTGTAAAGGGAATTAAAAATTCCAAATTTTGTAAAGTGGATAGTAAAGAACCACTGGAAGAGAAGCATCTAGAAACTTTGTATAGGAAGGTAGATTGGTCCGATCAGTTAGGGATTTTAATATATATTGTAATAATATTTTTATTCAGAACACTACTTAGGGTAGGACATGTTGTGAGGTCAGATCACATGCTTCTGAGAAAAAATGTTAATTTTTATAAATGGGGTTGTATGGTAAATGTTACTTCCTCAAAAACCAAAAAGCCAGGCCAGGTACATGAGATACCCATTAATAGATTGGAAAATAAGAGGGTCTGCGCTGTGTATTTATTGGAAAAATTATATAAAATTCATCCAAAGTCCAGGGATGATCCACTGTTTTCCACAGGTAAAGTTATTTATTTATCATATACTGTGGTTAACAAGTTATTTAAACAAATGTTATCAAATTCAAAAATTAAGGGTAATTTTTCTACCCATTCCTAAGGAGGGGAGGCACTACAGATTTGTATAACAAGGGTGCTTCTTTAACATATATTAAGGAGAGGGGCCAATGGTCATCTGATTGTATTTACAAATATATCAGGCCTTCTATCTCCGACAAAATTAATTATGACAAATTTCTGTCACTACGTTAGGTAATTGATTTGGAGTAATTGGATTAAAATAAATGTAATTTATTATATGTCCAAATCAATTTACCTCTTTGTTGTTCTGTATTTATTCTAAGTTCTTCTAGCCGCGACGTAAATGATATTAAATTGTGCAGCGATACCTGAACCAATTTATTTATTTCGGAGAGGCGTGACGTAATCGCCCCCGTTGCCATCACTACGGCAATTGTTGTACCTCCACTATATAAATCGCCACACCTTGACCGTTGGTCATTCTCGTTCCAACCACCAGAGATTCAACATCGCAGCAGAATTTTAAACTTTAGAATTATTGTTACAGGAAGGATTAAAATAAATGTAATTTATTATATGTCCAAATCAATTTACCTCTTTGTTGTTCTGTATTTATTCTAAGTTGTTCTAGCCGCGACGTAAATATGATGATAAATTGATCACCAAGATGGCGGACACCCAATTTTGGCAGCTGCTTGTTAATTCTCCCAACCACGGATAGCCAATTTCTTGAGTTTTGCCTGAAGGCTAGCCTAGATCAAGATGCATGATTGGTAATATGTCGACAAAGCACAAGGCTTTAGCATAGACATTTTCATTAACCATGTGTTTATTTGTAGTCTAACATGATTAAAAACTATTGAGCATGAATTTTTAAGATTGTATGCACAGATATCTAATAATTTCTAAATCGTTTGAAAATGCATTCATCTTAAATGGATAGATATATATAACAATTCTTTACCAATTTTCTATAGGTTTTCTAGGGTTTTTGTCGACAGAATCATCCCAAATTAGCCTGCAGGTGCTTAAAATACTGGAATTCAGCTATCCGTGGTAGGGAGAATCATATTATGTCACTATTACCTATTTTGATTGTTTAGAATAAATAAATTTTTCTTTTATTCAAAAGATACTTGATCATGAAGAGCACATGGCGATCACCAAAAGGTGAGTGTAATGTCTCACGTTCCAACAGACCTATCAATATCAAAAAACATTTTTCATTAAATATTGAACATCACAGACACATGACTCCCTATGGCGGCTTGTTTCTGAAGGCCGAGACCCGCATCAATCTGCTTCCGTTCATGTATTCTATAAGTTTCAATTAAGCAGGCCTTCTAAACCGTCCAGAAAGTTCTCCTGATGCCCTTTGCCAGTGAACGACCAAAAGCTACACTGTTAAAATGGTGTTTAGAATTTAAATGTGTTAAGGGCGTAAACATGTTTATAATCTAAATACATTAAACCATATCTGTTTAAAACCTAAACACTTGTAACTTCTAAACATGTGTTGGGTTAACTATGTTTATAATCTAAACGCATAACATTAGTTGTGTTTAAAAGCTTATCACTTGTAAGCTCTAAACATGTTTTGAATGGGATATGTTTAGAATCTAAACACATAATATCAATTGTATACTATGGAAAAGAAAAATGGACACTTTGGGATTAGAACCCACATTCTGTACATTCAAGGTAGAAGCCTAACCAACTGAGCTAACTTGGACTGCATGCAGTGCACACTGGCATAGTCAGCACCAATGAGTAGGATCAGTACTACTATACAGGTATTCGACATCATGTTCTTGTGACAGACAATAGTTCAGTACTCTCATACCCCTACTTATTCAGTTAAGTAGCAAAGCTGGGTTGTGTCTACCTACAGGCCTCCATAGCTCAGTGGTAGAGCATAGGCTTCATATGCGAGGGGCCCCGGGTTCAAATCTCGGCTACTGAAGTTACCAAAATACTATGAAGTTGTACTATTAGTGGTTTGCCACATGCCCTCCATATTTTTGGTCATGATTAGTAAAATAGTTTTTTCATACACTTAGGAATTTGGAATTTTGTGATTAAAAATGTTAGATTTTTAAGTTTTTGTAGTGTCATTAAGATAATCACTTCATTGGCCTGCTATTCTAGGTACGGTCAACCAACCAGAACACCCCTAAAACATTTACAAAATGTTTTAAAACACCTTTTTAGTAGGATTAACATGTAGACACCTTTTTAGTACAAGAACTTTATCAGCTATACCCCTAAAGGTTTTACCTCCAACAATCAAACAATCCATGCAAGGCTAAACCAAGAAGGAAGGACAAATGTGGTTATTGGCTTAATGATCCTGTAGTGTGATTACAGGAAAAATAAAACTTTCAATGCTGTTAACATTATATCTGGTGTAAACTGAATGGCATAGTACCATAGCAGTGTTTTACATGTAAGATCTAATTTTTTTTTAACACACTACGGTATATTATTGTTAAATTTAATATGGTTTTCATCGTTAAGAATGAAAGTACACTGTACATATTACGGTATATTACTGTTTAACTTAACACCTAAATGCTTCATAGATAAACACCTAAACATCATAATTTTCTTAACACTTAATAGCTAAACATCAAAAAAGCATAAGCGTTTTGATTCTAAACACCTTGAGGACCTAAACACTTCATGGTTAAACAGCTAAACATCACACATTTCTAAACACTTAACCCTAAACACCGATAATTCTAAACATGTTTAGGGAAATAAAGTGTTCCAAAACTGGATGCACCGAAGTGTTTAGGAAAATGTTTAGGTTCTAAACACTTGTTTTAACAGTGTAGAGGTGGGTTCCACATGAAGACTAGGGACGTGTTCTTACGAAAGTAAAAAGATTAAGAAAAGTAAATTAAGATAACCAACGACAAAGGTGCCCCCAGAATAAGTAGACAGACTGACACCAAGTAATTGTGGATGCCACTTATTTTATAACGATATAAAGTGCTGACAATTAATATCTTGTTGTCGTCGCTGATAAACGTATCAAACAAGCCTAGCACCATTTTTATCACCCATAAATTCATTGAGAAAAATTTTCAGCTGAACATTTTTGTCGGCCAAGAATAACCAGTTGCCGTTGACGATTGTAATGTCATTGTCACTAATTTTCCCCTTGTGGGGACACGGCTTTAGTAGCAAAATGTTGGGAAGTCGTATGCACATGAGGTACTCATTTTTTGCTCTTTGTTAATGATAGGACCCCAAGAATAGGGGGTCAGAACCCCCTGTAGCCACCCCCCCCCCCCCCCCTGGATCCGCCCCCAGCCCCCCAGATCCGTCCCTGACCAAAGATTCAGTAATCTGTGGTTGTCGCTGGTAGAATCGTTCAGTGGAAACGTTCACGATGTACATTTTTTTAAGGTGTATATTTAGTATTAAATTTTGCCATGTTCTGTGTTTGTCAAAAATAGATCGACATATTCTTTAATTGAATGATTAGAGGCCACAGCTTCTGACAGCTTCTGGAAAGCCGAAAGCAGGTTATTAACAACTAAAAAGGGTTTCTATTGAGTACTTGAAATACACCTACACATTGATCATTAACTATAGATTTTCAATGACTTTGATCCTCAAAGTTTAAGAATTATGAACAAAAAAAAGCTTTTCATATTGATAGCTATAAATTATAATTGAAAAACGCGAACATTGTCAAATAATTGGCAGATGATCCTTCAACTGTGTCATAGAAAAATGAGCCCTCAAATGATTTTATAAGCGACCATCATTAAGCGGCCCATTGCTGCTGTCTTTTATTATCGACCATATGCATCATGGTAAATGAACAATGAACAAAGGTTGTAAACAAGGCTTTAGATAACGGGTTTAGCAGCTATAAATGGTTGAAGATAACCGGAATTAGTCAAAAATATCCAGAACTGGTGTTCCCATAGGGTGAAAATCTAAAACTATTTAATATTGGTAACTATGTAGTGATTTCTGATATCGACCAGATCTCTCGATACTCTCTCACCTTTAGTCCTTTACTGAGGATCTGAACACAATGAATCACAGAACTGAAATTGAGTTAGGTATTGTTAGGTCAAACCTAAAATCCTTTATCAACAGATTTTTTTATATTGATTACAAAAAATACTGCTTTGTATGCTTGTTGATTTCACCTAAAGTGATTGTGCTGGGATTGACTTCATCTTCCAAAAATATATATTGGTGGCTCCTTTTTCTAACTTTTAATGTTCCCTTTCCCCTTCTCCCTACATTGTTTAGCTTTGTAATATTCATGAAGATTGACTTGTAGTTGGCCCAGATTAAACTTGGGATGTCTCAGGAAAATCAATTCAATCATTTATTCACTACTAGATCTTTTGGGAGAGAACCTGGGTCTTCCAAGCTAGTCGATTTGGATACATACATGTACTTCCTATTCTCCCTACCATGGATACCTGACTTACAGTATTTTAGGCACCTTCAGATTAATTGTGACTGCTTTTCTAGACAAAACCTTTATAAAAACGTGGAAAATTTAGAAACATTTGCTATAGATCTTTCTGAAATTAAAGGGTTCCTTGCGCATGTCTGTATAATGGCGTCAATCGAGTGAGGCACGTGAGATCTAGCTGCTGCATATTCTCCTCAAGCAAGTGGTAAAAGTGACTGTTGGTGGTCGAAGAAAGGTGTACATCTAAGTAACGACGTAGAGACTGTAAGTAGAACTAAAATATTACAGATATATAAGTTCAAGACGGTGTTACGTGCAATTTTCATTTGGCAATTCCAGGCTCACGTTACATTTAGGTAAAATGGCCGAGAAGAAAAAGGGTGCGTCCAGAAAACCCGATTTCCCTTCTGGAAAGAAACGTAACTGGAGTGACACATCGCCTGAATCCTCGAAGGAGAAATCTAAATGGTCCGATATTATCTCGCCCGAATACAAAAAGAAATTCAGTGCTTTAAGACAGAGAATGTTTAAGCACACGAAATCAGTAAATGACGGATATGATTCAGAAGATGATAGGCCGTTGAGTCATTTACGAACGTCCTCGGTGACCGACATACCGGTGGAACGGCCGCCAGCGGCAGACACAAGTCTAATTATAGCAGTAGACGAGTGCAGTGACGCGGAACTGAATGACCACCCTGAGATAGGCATGACCATTGAGTATAATACGGCTGACCAACCAACTTGTTCACAAGAAAAATCCAAGAACAAACAAAAATCTGAAACAAACCAGGAAATAGAAGAAGTATTAAATCTTGGTTCAGAAGATTATTCTGACGCATTGAAAAATGTTGGCAAACAAGAAGAGGGAGATGCAGGTGATCTTATGCAGCTTATGCGCGAAATGAATATTAAAATTGATGATCTCAGTCAAATGAAGGTAGACATGGCGGATCTCCGACAAGAACTCAAGGAGAAATGCGTGACTAAAGATGAAGTTGTGACCATTGTGAAGGATCTTTCCTTCCCATTGGAACAGAATATAGTTGATAACAGTAAAACACTAGCGGAAGCAAGTGCAAAGGTTGAACTGTTGGCGGAACAAGGTATGGAAATGTATGAAAAAATTGCAAAGCTCTATGATGAGTTGAATAGCATGAGTATTCACCTGGCCGACACTGAATCTAAACATGCTGAAGAGATGGCAGATCTCAAAACACAGATACAGAATTCTCAGACGACATGCAGTGGTATGCCTGATAAGACAGATCTAGAAAATGAGATCAGAGAAAAGATCAAAGAAATTGTGAAAGAACAAAACAATGACTCAAAAGTCAAAGAAACCGACAAAAACATCATTCTGATAGGTCTTCCAGAAGACCGTCGTGTTCCAGAGATTGATAAAGTACAGGAAGTACTAAATGACATCGGTGTGGATGTGCAGCGCGGAGAATTCAATAAAGCGTATAGGCTTGGTTCAACTAAAAACATCAGCTCCGGAAATAGGCCAAGACCCTTGAAAGTTGAATTTGTTTCAGCCTTGCGACGCATGGATGTGCTCCTAAAAAAGAAAAACCTCAAGAATTCTCAGAAATTCAACAGAATTATTATTGCAGCGGATGAGGAACCCGAGGTAAGAGAAGCTAAGTCCATCCTGCGTCAAGCAGCGTACAAGGCAAGACAAGAAGGGAGAACGGTGGTACAACGGCACGATCAGATACACATAGATGGTACGAAGTTTACTGTTGAAACTGCGTATCTGATTCCGGAGAATCTGAGATTTCCGAAGAAAACTACTGAAACCCAGGATACGACCGGTGGAAAGGATGTTGGCAAAGACGGATTTGATTATGATGATATTAGGATGACATACGGTCTCTGGGAAACTCCACAGGGTATTGCCTTTTTTGGAGGCGAAAACTGGCCTAGTTCCTTCTACAAGATACCTGTCATCTATGATGGAATTGAATTCATCAGCACTGAACAGGCATATGAATATGAACATGCCAAAGTCGCAAAGGATGCGGAGATGATGGAAAAAATCAAAAATTGTAGCACATCGGCTGAAGCTAAGTACTTGGGAAAATTCATCAAGTTCTCTGCCAAGTGGAACCCCCTCAGGGAGAGTCGTATGTTTAACATACAACGTGCAAAATATGATCAGAACCCTGACCTGCGTGATAAACTACGGGCAACTAAAGGTGAACGTATTTTGGAATGCAGCTCCGACCCCCTCTGGGGCATTGGATGCTTAATGAATAGTCCCGAGTTCCGCAAGGGCAGGTGGCTCGGTCAAAACAAATTCGGTGACATGTTGACCAGACTGGCAGAGGATTACAATCGTGTGTGAGGGAACTATTACCAAAAATGTCTGATTATATACAACACACTGCTATTTTCAGTGATTCTCGTGGCAGATTTTTGGAGACAGCCGTGAAAAATGTCGCCGGGAAGCGTATACCAGTCTTCTACTACCCAGGTTATGGGATTGACCAAATAGCAGAAATGGCAAACCGTCGCCTAGCGGTGCGTGAGTACTCGTCTATATATATCATGGCTGGCATAACAGACATTACTGATAAAAATAGAGAGTCGGGCAAAATCACGTTGATTGTTGACTGTAAAGAAGACATACGTGATGGTGTTACTGATAAACTGAAGAATTTATATGAAACAGTTACCGAACAACATCGAGAATTGCTGGTGAGCTTGATACGAGACAGAAGCGACAGGTTTTGCTGGCCGACTTAGGTCGGCATGAGAATCAGGATATTCTCGATGAAGGCATTATGCTTCTGAATAAATCGATTATGGAGATGAACTTGGAAAATCAAGTACCAACGCCAAAGCTGCATGAGAAAATTCATGCGAAATCGGGATCCAGGAAGACGAAAATAACTCATGCCTATTATAAAATGTCAGACGGTATTCATCCGGATGATTTACTACTACAAAACTGGGCCAAATCCATTGCACGATCAATGAAGATTTCAAATGACAAGTGAACTATACGTTGAAAGATCTTTCTTTTTACGTGAATATCACATGCTTTTTGACAGAAGTTAGTTATAAATTGTTTCACGGAGAACTAAATGAGTGAGGAGAAGGCAGTTGGATCACCATAGACCTCAATATTAGTGAGGCAAAGGGGTTGATCTATAAATGATGCAACCTCTAATATGGGAGCGGATGGCTCTATTTTTGCCATACCCCATGTTCATCTTTTTTCATTTCATTATTTTGCTGTGTTTTGCTGTGTCGAAATGTGTTAATATACTGATAAATGGCTAAAAAAGGGTTGAAGTTTTTACACTTAAATATAAGAAGCTTGGTAAAACATAAAGATGAATTATTTGAAACGTATGGCTCTTATGATTTTTTGTGTCTTTCTGAAACGTGGCTTACAAATCAACATCCTACACGTCTGTTTACGCAAGCAGGATATACTATTTTTAGACAGGATCGCGATAAAGGGATAGAAAACAAACGAGGGGGTGGGCTTTTGATATATGTCAAAAACAATATATCTCCTTTTGTAAGTGTTGTTGATCATGCATCATCTGTAACTAAAAATCTGGAACAACTATGGGTTAAATATGAGCAGCCGATGCGAAGACATCTTCTGCTAGGGTTGGTATATCGTCCCCCAAATTGTAAAGTTGCAGAGACTATCGAAAGTTTAAAACATAGTTTGTCATATAATTATCAAAATAGTCGTGCTGAAATCATGTTGATGGGCGATTTAAATATCAACCTAAAAAAAAGAGATTGTAATGTCTCTTTGATAAAACAGCTGTTTAAAGATTTTGATCTGAAACAATATATTACGAATTATACTCGTGTCACTGGGAAAAGTCAAACATTGATTGATATAATCGCCACCAACATGAATAATGTAACTGAACATGGAGTATTAACCGAATCCATTAGTGATCATAAGGCAATTTATATAATTAAAAAACATACTTCGATTAAACATGAACGGGTGAAGGTTTATGGTCGAAGTTATAAAAATTATTCTATGGAAAAATTAAGAATTGAAATTGAACATCATATTTTATGGCAAAAATTCTGGTATTTTTGTGAGGATGTGAATGCCCTATGGGATTGTATGTATCAAATAATTCTTGAATCCATAAATGTCTTATGTCCTATTCGGGAATTGCATATAGAGAAAGACAAGCCGCAATGGTTAAATAACGAAGTACGGGAAAATATTACTTTGAAAAATAAGCTATATAGGAAGGCTTGTATTACTGGTACCCAAGAGGATTGGGCCAATTTTAAGACTCAAAAGAAAGAAAGTGCTCGTTGTATATTTAAAAGTAAACAGTCATTTTTAAGTCGTGAAATAGAAAATGAAAAGGGTAGCCCAAAAAAGTTTTGGAAAACTATAAACAAAAATCTGGGCAGGAGACACACAGACAAATCAGATATTGACTGTTTATATACTGATGAGGGACTTGTATATGGACAAGAAGCTGCTGAATATCTGAATACATACTATGGAACTATCGCTGAAAACTTGATACAGGAAAACAACACTGAATGGATCGATAATGTTAGCTGTTTGAATGGTCACCCATTCGAATTGGCGTTCATTACTGAGTCTGAAGTGCTAAGCTATATAAAGAACATTGACATAGCAAAGTCATCAGGCATTAGGGATATAAACTCTAGAGTTTTAAGAGATGGACTTACTATCTGCTGTCTTGAGATTACTCACATATTTAATCAATCGATTGAATCAGGTATCTTTCCAAGTAGCTGGAGCCATAGTATAATTACCCCTATTCCGAAGGAAGGAGACCCAAAAAATTGTAATAATTGGCGGCCGATTCATAATTTACCTTTACCTGGTAAATTGTTGGAAAAATGTATCCATCGACAGGTAGTTCAATATTTGGAAGAGAATAATCTGTTACACGTTAATCAACATGGTTTTCGTAAAGGATATAGCACAATGTCTGGTATTATGGAGCTTACTAAGAATATTTATGAAAACTTGAATGATGGATTTGTGAATGAGTGCTGCTTTGTGGACTACTCTAAAGCTTTTGATACCGTAAACCATAAAATATTATTAAATAAATTGTCACGATATGGATTTTCTGATAAGTTCACTAAATGGGTAAGTTCTTATATAAATAGATATCATAGTACAAAAATTGGGAATAATATCTCACAAGAAATTAAGTCGACAAATGGCGTCCCACAGGGTAGCACTCTAGGTCCTTTATTTTTTATATTATATGTTAATGATATTTTCAATGTTATTTCTGACTCGGTTTGTCTGAATATGTATGCTGACGATACGGCGATACTTGTAAAAGGTCAAACGCCGACTCTTGCAAAGGAGGTACTGCTTGAAACACTGCAACAGATAGTCTCATGGTGTAATGAAAATAAATTAGTTATAAATTATAAGAAAACTAAATATATGGAATTAGTACCTAAGGGAAAAGCAAAATCTCCCAGTACTGAATTGCTTGTTTGCAATACACGCATTTCTAGAGTCGAGAATTACATATATTTAGGTGTAAATATAGACGAAGGACTTAATTTTCGGAAATATTTGAATATTATAATTAGTAGGGTCAATAACAGAATTTTTGAAATGGATTTTATTAGAAAATACTTGACTACACAGACATGTCTGTTAATATATAAACAATATGTTTTACCCATATTAGATTACGTAGGTTGTGTGGTTGATAGTAGTACTGGTGATATGATTAAAAAGCTTCAATCCCTACAGCATAAAGCTATACGGATTATAAGTAACAATAGGCAATATGTTAGTACGGATGAATTCGTGGAATTGCAACGTCAGTATAGACTGAAACCTTTGATAGACAGAAGAAAAATTCAGATGTTGCTTCTAGGATATAAATACAGTAGGTTGCCACATTGCATTGAAGAAGTACGTGGTGAAAGGATATTAAGAACTAATGCTAAGATAAAAATAAAGAGACCTTTTACAGCAAAAACCTATATTTTGAACAGTCCCTATTACAGAATGTGCATTTTATGGGATAAACTGTCTTCAGACTTACAAACAATAGACAATGTCAATACTTTTAAACAACGGATAAAACTTCTAGACATGAACACTTATGAGTGGAAGATTTGAAGACTGAAAATTGAAAGAAACCCATGAATGATCTTTCATTCTAGGTGAATCTCAATAATTTTTTTTTTTTTTCGGAATTATAGCACAACACATCATTATCATCAAATTGTCATCCAATTTATTCTAACACATAAATATGTTACTAACATATCAACTATCTGAAAAGCGTTTTTTGTAAACGAGATGGTTTTGTTCAATAAAAAAAAAAAAAAAAAAAAAAAATAGATTCATAAGATCCGAGCTCGTGCGTATTTCACTTTTCTTATGTATTCTTATTGTGTTCCAAATGAAAAAATAAGCAAAGTATCTAAATGTAGTGAATAAGTTGGGAAAGAAAAGCAAATTTGGTATTCCTTAAATTCTGTGCTCCCCTTGCTACCTTATAATAGAGGGATTGCCTTTCAAAATATTTTGAGTAAGAAATAGCCTATATTGGATCTTAATTTAAAAATCTGTACTTAAGCTCTATTTCTTTCTATATAGTGTACATGTTCGCATGGAATGCATGGAATGTCACGCATGGAATTTTTGCATGGAATGGGAAAATATATTATATTTGAGAGGTGGGGGTTCCCTTTTATTTAGATGACTGGCAATTAGGGCTGACTTGAGGTTTCTTGTACCCTCTAGATGGCAAGAGTATATCCCAACTTGGATATCAATTTTGTAGTCATGAGACAACTACTAAGTCCATACTATGCCTATTTCCTCCTTTGTCACCGCCAAAAAAACGCCTGGGTTAGTCCGGGAAGTGGGAACACAACTAGAGTGGGGTGCACAGGCAACCCCAGTCCCCCTTTTTATGGAGCAAATATCTTATTTGTCAAAGTAAAATTCAATCCTCTGAGAAGGTGCCAAAAAAACTACTAGCTCATTTGAAAATACGTGGATTTATTTGAATTTCAGAAAGACCGCCTTGGAATTCTCTACAGATTAGGCAAATTCGTGATATATTCAAACCAAATGTGTTATTCTCAAGTGTGAAATTCGAAGTTTGCATTCAAAAGAAAAAAAACATGCATAATCAATAGAAGACTCCCGACCAAATTACATTTCATCTTACATTGCAGTAACAAGAGGACTTAATGTGGCAATAACAATAATACAAACACAGAGCCCGAAAGACAGGTGATCCTGAAATTGTTAAAGCAGGCTCGCTGTTACGGAAACACTAGGGATTCCAAACAGAAACAGAAGTCAGAGGAGACAGTGAAACCCTCCATTTATCAAATTGCTGCTGGTCTCGGTGCCACTTAGAGAGGACCAGAATGAAATAGGACCTGTCCGTCGGGCTTAGCAAATGGACAGGTGGCGCTTTGAGTGGCAAATGGAGGCAAAGCTCCTTTTTCTGGTATTATCGCCCGGGCATTTATTGTATTAGGCGCACTTAGCATTGGTGGGAGCTTGTCCCCGGGGCAGATAGGTTTACGGAGCAGGCTTAAGGTACAAAGAGGGGGCGATCCTTCCGCCTTTTATCTGTATCGCCTTCAAGTGTTCCGACAAGTTCTGACATCTCAGCTTTCAGACATTGGAGCCTTATAGCTTTACCTTTGTTTGACCACCTAATTACAGAAATGGATACTCTCGGAAGTTGAAACAAGTTGAAAAGGAATTCATTATTTCGGTTGTGTCATATTTTCTGGAACCTTTCCGGAAAGTTAAGAATTTATCTGTTGCAATTGGACAATTATATTGTTGTTTTTTTGCCGTAGACTCACTCATAAAGAAAGGTACATTCTGCAACCCGACGCTCTCTGTATCAGACTCCCACAGACTATTTTCCCAGAGCAAAGGGACGAGCGATCAATATTGAAGATGGTATAGATATAATTATAATATTATAGAAAATGTATGTTGATTCTGTACAAACCAAATTCATTTTCTGTCTGAATCGTTTTAAAATGTACATACATATTTATTATATACTTAATGGAAGGGGAATGGAAGGCCAAGATCCTATTACATTTCTAAGATTGGCCTTTTGATTTGAGTTTTGTTGGTTTTAAGTTCAAGTTCCATTGTGAATGCTGAAATCGTTAAATGGGAGGTGGCAGCAGTTAACTGTGTGATTACCAATTTGAAGTTTTGTGTTTCGAGTTCACGGTGCTGGTATAAGTCAAGGCCCATTCGCCCTGGCTGACGAGGGTGTGAGCGATGTGCAAACGTTGGGAACGTTGGATTGTTGTTCCCATGTCCTTTGCAAACGATAATGCAAATGATGGATCTGCAACCAATCAGATCCAACATGTTGGATTGAATCGTTTGAATTCCAGCCAATTGTAGTCGTTAGGTGCCCCGCTTCTCAGTGTGAATGCTATTTCTTCATTTTCGTTGGCATGCGATAATTTTATTGGCTCTGAGCTGATCATCTTCTCCATACGATTACCGGGCCTTTGAGCGACACAATCATCGGCTATGGCAAATGGGGCTTCAAGGCGGTGATCTACGTTGCGACAAAATTGGACCGATATTCAACCGATATTCAAAATATTTTCTACGTCCAAAATCGGTCCAAAATAAGTCCAAAATCGGTCCAAAATCAGTCCAAAATCAGTCCAAAATCGGTCCAAAATCGGTCCACTTTGTAAAAGTATCACAACGTGGATCATGTCAACTGATTTTTTCCAACCGATTGCCAACCAACATTTGTGATAGTGAATTATTCCAACCGATTTCAAACTAATTTCAAACCGACGATGGTCCGACAAAATTATTAATTCCGTTTAATATTTTTGGACCAATTTTGGACCAATTTTATTATGTCTAAGTATTTTCAGTGTTAATCAATTTATTTTTGGGAATAATAGAACGATAATGTTACCAAAATATATCAAAATGAATTATCTTTCACAGGACATATTTTTTAATGCTTTTTGACAAGTATTTTACTATTTTGCTATTTATCAAACATATTAAATAATATATATTTCTGGTCTTCTGACAATATTTAGACATGAAATATAAAAATATTTCCTCAATTATTTTATTTTATCAACCAACCTTTCTTTCACTGTTTTCCTATTAATTTGTGGTCCAGGGTGCAAGAAAATTATCGGTCTTCAACTTCACAATGGATCATGGGAAGAGGACCGATTGTGGACCGATTGTGGACCGATTTTAAGGTTAACAAGTTTAATTGCCAAACCGATTCTGGTCTGAAAATAATCCGTCAATCCTGAGATCGGTTTACTGCTCCTTCTTTTTGTCGGTCTGGGAAATGTCGTAACGTGTATCACCAGCTTCATTCTCCCTGTGGTAAAGCCTAGTTTCAGCTTTGCCAACAAACGCAGTCATGTGCATGTCAGTGGCAAATTGCAAATGGTCAAGGGCCTTCCATTAAGTATGTACACATCAAGAGGGGTGGAGGGGTCTGAGATTTTTGGCAATTTGCGTACGTTCCTATACAAATCCAATGCGTATCTTAGCCTAAAGAGGGGGTCTAGAATTTTTGAAATTTTGCGTACATACTAAATGGAAGACCCCTCAGAATTCTTCGACAGTCCCTTGGATTATTTTGGCGGCTGGTTAAAAATGTTGTCACCACATAGCGGTGCTATGGACGATGTACGAGGCAAGGGAATGACCTATGTCTGAAGCGCCATACCCATTAGAACACTTTTACACAATCGGACAGTGAGTTGGTGGTAAAAATCATCTGATTACTGTGAGTATCCTATTTTGAACTGGTAGTGTTTGAAATGATTCTACCCTTACAATCAGCCCATTTTATCACCAATTAGTCAGCCGACTGTAAAACCGCCTGGTAGGTTTAGAGCTTAAATTGTTGCAGGTTTTAGATGGCAGCAGAAAAGTTCTACTATCAGCGGGCTGACTTACAATATAAAACGGGTTTGATCATGTCTTTCTGAACCTTGTGGACAACCAGTTTCTTGACTGAAATTGAACACAGCTACTGACGACCTCAAACTAAAAAGTTAAGTTCCCAAAGGCCTAGTGGTGCCTTGGTTATTGGACACTACATACAAAAAACCTCTGTTAAAGCGCAGGGGCAGGGAGCTATCTTGTCATAGATCTGAGCATCCAGGAGCAAGGGTGTAATAACTCCTGCTCCAGAACTATCGTGTCAGGTAGTTCAAACCGACAAACAAGCCATATGTCGGTCAACCTACACCCACGTCTCCATCTTCTTCATATATGTCCGATTGTCGTCAGTCAGAGGTCATTCATTATTGATCACTCTAGGAGCTAATTATGAAGAATGATGGACACACAACTGACAAAGGTAAGAATGGGATCAGTTGACAAAGGACCGCAGCTGACACGTGACGAATGACGTACGACAAAATGGTGACCCGTACCCGCTCTGTCAGCCATTTTCAATCATCCATTGGAGATCTATCTCTCCCGGAGCAATGGGTGATAGACGATGGGCTGGCGATGGTAAAAACCTGCACCAGTTGATGGATAAGAGAAGACAGATGGTTAAAGCCACGTTTTCATGTGTCTGTTTTGTGACCACTTTCATGTGTCATACAAGGTGTAACAAACGGTCTCTGCCATTTAACCATTTACGCATCATATTTGTTGACTGTCTGTCCTAAGTTACACAAAGAATAGCAAAGCTTCACTAAGATTATGTAAATCGGACCCTCACTTACACAATTAAAAAAATGTTGTGATGTTAACAGTGGTAGTGCCCCCTATGAGAGTTATTGCGAACCGTTACATCACCTGATCTCTATTGCCTTTTTTATTACCACATAGCTTCTTTGTTTTTGAGTCTGTTAATTACTTGTTGAATTTTAACATTGCAGTTGCGTTATTCTTTGATAGTCACCAAAACAGAGTGTTACAATAACCTTAATTACATTTTAGTTAGATTGAGACCTTAATAGAACAGAATGTCATTATAATGTTATCTTTTAATGAACGAACATAAACAGAATATTACATAAAACCATCACAGTGTAAATTGGCACGCTGGTACGGGACAAGCATCATAACAATTTCATGATCATAAGCAGCATCATTTTCAAAGAAGGTACATGACAACTGAAGTTTTCGCGTGTCTGTTTTATTACCTCATGTAGCATACAGTGTTGTCATACATCCTCTGTCATCCATCTTTTTCTTAACCAGTGGCTGTCTGTCATCAATTTTAAATTCTGCTATTGGAATCCTATAAAGTATGACACATAAAAAGTGACAAATACCAAAAGACAAAAAAACCTGGTTAACAATCAGGGATTCCTGAACCTGCCATTCTGTCCCTAGAAGCCTGGTCCCTACTTGGACGATTTGATTTCGCCGGGCGACCAAGGTCGTTAGTAGCCCGGCGACCAACTCCACACTGGCGCCGTTATGTCTGGCGATTAAACCACTTATCGCCGGGGGTTAAGGGCAAAATGTTTGACAAGTTTAATATTTTTCCATAGCCACAGACGATAAGTTGGTCACCTGGCGACATACTAAAGGGTCCTCTAGTTGCCCGCCGATTAACTACAAGAGGGTCCCAACCTGGATGTTAACTTTTTAGTCGCCCGGCGACTATTTTTTTTTCTCCTTGGTTGCCAGTGAAAGCTACTAATATCAACTTATCCACTAATCGCCGTCGTTGGTCGCCCAAGTGGGGACGAGGCATAATTAGATTAAGGCGGGTCCCCACGTGGCGACTAACCACGTCGATTAAGGTTGGTCGCCCGCCGATTAAAGAGTTTAGTACGTCGTCGGACGATTAACAAATCGCCGGTGGAAAAAATAATTAATCGCCACGTTGGGACGCTCTCGTTATAAATCTAAGGGCGACTAGAGGACACTTTAGTAAGTCGCCCGACGACTAACTAGTCGCCCGTGGCCATTGAGAAATATTAAACCTGTCCAATATTCCGTCCAGAAACCAGTGGTTTAGTCGCCAGACATCACGGCGCCCTTGAATGCTAAGTCGTCGGGCGATTAAACTGCTAATTTTCACGTTGGTCGCCGTCGATTTCTTTGAAAGTAGTCGCCCTGTGGGGACCAGGGTTTAGATTCATACTCTGGCAAACCGTAGAAAGGTCACAAACAGTAAAGTCGCATCCCCACTTGGCCAACAAACTGTTAGTGGCTGCGCAATTAGTGGTAACTATCTATCAGCAGAAACTGGTGCCACCAACAAACATTCCTCCGCATGGATGGAAAAAGCTAATACTAGTCACCCTGCAACAAGAACCAAATTAAAGTGGGGAAGCGGCGTTAACGTTTTGGAATCGTCCTGGCGTCGCTAGGTTAAGGCGGGTTTACACAGGCCGTCAACGGGTCCTTACGAAAATTCCCTTACGTTAGGCTTAGGTTAATGAGTTATCGTATGCCAATAATTAATTATGTAGGTCATTATCGTAGGTTATCGGTGACAATTGTCGTAATATGCAAAGGTCAGAAGGGTTTACACAACCCGATAATCTACTTAAGATAATAAATCCAGCATAATTTACAGAAGGCTTACGACAATGAAAGTATCTAATAGATTTGTATAATGAATGGTTTCTTTGACATAAAGCAAGGGGGTTTACACAGGCCGACAGGTGACCTTAAGACAAGAAAAACCACTATCCTAAGCTGAATTACATTGTCGTAAGGCCATTCTCCTAAGCTTTTTCAAAAAAATTTCAAACACGTCTGAAATTTTCATTATCCTAAGGAATTACTCCCGATGAATCATTGTAAGCCTTAGGACAGCCTTAGGACAATGGTTTCCCTACGATAAAATGGGTTTACACAGGCCGATAAGGTCGTCGGGATTATCGTAAGGCTATCGGGATTATCGTAAGGCTATCGGGAACATCGTAAGGCTTACGATAATGACCTATCCTAAGCATTTTGACGGCCTGTGTAAACCCCCCTTTAACATCAAACGAAGTAAAAGCCACGTCTCCACAAGGTGATAAAAGTTTATTGCAGCAACATTCCGTTAACCCTTCCAACCTGTAAAGCGTTGAAGTGTTTGTTGAAAAATAGTTAAGGGAGGGTTCCACGTGGCAACAAAAACACAACAATAGTATAGAAACAGGCAGCAACTACCTTTCTAAATTGTCAATGACCAGTTGCCTATAAAAATTACGTTGCCTAGCTCACCTAGTACACCTGTTTTCATCTTCTGAAAGAAGGTTTTTTCAAAGAATATCTTCTTCTCTGAAAGGCCAGGATTACACATCCGTGGCTCCAGATGTAGGGATGTTGAAAAATCCTTGTTCAAGTGAGATATTAGCCTGCGCCGCATCCCCTCCTCCCGCTCCCGTCACGGAGGAATGGCAATATCCAGTGACGAAAACTTTGTCTAGTGAGATATTACCTAGTCGGCCCTGTGCCGAGTAATATTTCCACTGTGATTCTCTCTACTGTTAATTGGAAATATTTCATTTTTACTCAATCAAAGAAGCAACATAAAGGCGATGGTCCATAACATTCTCAGTTTATTCTTTTCTATAATAGTTAATACCTCTGAAAACGCAGGTAAACTTTCATCACTAGATAAAATCCTACTGACATAGGGGGCCTAAAAAGATGTCACATATACCATAGGCCTACATGACATTGTCTTGCAGTGAATAGTTGAAACGTATTAAGAACACTCTAGGATAAAACTGTAATTTAACACTTAATGCGTTAATGATTTGACTATCCATATTTGATCATATATGGGCCTAGCTGTTTTTCTTTATCTATATAACACAATATAACAGTGCGGTATACTCTCATTGAGACTAATGTGCACTGTCTATATATTCATAAAACTGCATAAGACTGTATTCAAATAGTCACTTTAACCATATGTATAAGCCTAATATCGAAGTGCTAGTAGGTTATAAATTAACATGGAAGACTCCTATGCAAAGCATAATTAATCTTCTCGTTTATACAATTCCTTAATTTTCTTCCAAATTGTTTTACTACAAAAACGATCATCCTCCAATCTGTACGTATACATTAAAGAATGCTGTTCTTACAGCTTCAAAATATCACCAACAGGGGGTGTGCCCGGGAAACGTCCCTTCACCCCCACCCTCCCCTGACCTGTTTTCGGGAGCATCTGACCACACGGTCACGTGAGTGGTCAGTTGCCCCTTACGAGTATATAGGTCACATCCTTCCATACGAGTTTAATCGCTGCACGTGCGACCACAATCTACTACTTTTGTTCTGCCTTGCGTACATCTTCCTTCTTTATCAACCTCAACAAAGACTGCAACATGGAAAAGGGACCCAACAGCAATGTCGCTACTCCAAAGACAAAGGTAGGTTAAGTTTTAAAGTCCATTTATTTAGTTAATTCATCAACTTTCAGTTGCATCATCATTATCCAAACTCTCTGCACTTGTCACGCGTCTTTTCAAGCTGCTGAGGTTTACTCATTCTGTGCGCGCAGATTTGGTGTTCAACAGAACGTTCTAAAGCAGCTTTTATTTCATTAAATTGTCTCTACCTTTCTCAAGAGTACCTGTACGCAAGAGACATAGATTACATTAATTCCAATAATGCTGTGTACCTGGTACATTCCAAATGCAAAATTTCAAAATGGCGGACACATACAGCTGATACATAACTTTTTCAGTGCCATGCCATGCCAAGACTGCCTCCTATTAAAAGAGACCCTTTTTTTTAGATTCTTAATGTTAAATTGGCCCCCTTTCTTTAATTCCAGGATCCACCCGTGAAAGAACTTAAATTTCATAGTGGAGCATGGGAAGGGGCAGGAGGGGGGGGGGCATTATAGTATCAGGGTTTTTATATGCAGACACTAATGATATATTCTTCAACGTCTGGTCCCGGTCAGTGTCAGACTAGTGTTACTAATCAGGGTTGCCAAGTGTCCCGATTTTCAAGGTGTAGGTAACATGTTATTCTTGTCTCATTGAAAATTTATTATTCTTCAATTATTCTTCAATTGTGCGTCACATTCCCTTTAGATTTAACATCTAAACACTGTATATTGTCTTTTTACCAAATTAACATGGAAGCTTAACATGCGCACACACATGCACCGATGTTCACAGATATTCTGGAACACTATCACGGGATTCTCAACTTCGTCTCGTCTACTTTGAACAATCAAAAATGGCCTGTTATTGGCCAAATTGTAATTCACAGGATAAATAAAATATATAAGAAAAAAACTAAAACTGAACGTCCATTTTGGACAGTACTGAGACACTCTATCAATAATCAAAACAAGTCGCCTGACACATCAAACTGCAGCAAGAGCTCCTTTACCACCTGTCATATCACCCATCAATATAAGATATTGTTATTCAACAGTACAGATATTCTTTAAAAAGAGTTAATATTACAGGTTATGTTTCAGGGGTGGATCCAGAAATTGAAAGAGGTAGGGGGGGGGCGCGAACCTGAATGTATAGGGGATGGGGACCCCCAAGCATGATTTAACTGGGGGGGGGGGGGGGTGGCAAGGCCCCGTCCAGCCCCACCTCCTATATCTGCACCAAACAAAGGGTCCCTTTAATTTCAGTGCGACATATTTATGAATGTAAGGTGTTCTGAGCGATTATTGCTTTCCATTAAGATTTTCATGTTTGTTCTTATTGGGATCAGGGCCAACTATATTCAATGCTTTATTTTTAGAAAAAGACCATAATCACTGAAGAGCAAGAACAAGTTATCAGGAGACTTCAGTCAGAGGGACTGCATGGAACTGGGAAGAAGTACCATCGTCTCCTTAATCAAGCAGTGCGAGAGACTGGCCTTCCACTTCCTATCGTTTGTGTGAGTGCCATAATTTTTTAACATTATCTCAAGGGATATCTATTCCTAAGCATGAATTATCCAATTTGTAGAACCTCTATGTTGTAATGTAATCTAATGTAATTTTGTTCAACAGGTGTCAAATACTATATTGATAAGAGAATGTAACAGTTTTTGAAATAAGAATACCATTCCTTATTCTTCATGACTATCATTTTGAGAACAAAATGTGTGTCAGTCAAAATTATAACCTCACCCATTATCATGGGAAAGAACACGTTTATCACAGTGTTGTCCTGGAATATACCCAATGTAGGATAGGATTATTGAACAACACTAACAATAGATTATTTTCATTTGAGGGAATCATGTATGTATACATGTATTTATCTAAATCTTTTATCCATTTCCAATATTACGTAATTACAAAGATCTCGGTCTCTCTTTAATCCATTTCATAATTCTGTAGTTCTACATTCTATTTATCACCAAATTTCAGAGGAAGGTTCACAACATGCGTCGAGGAAAGAAATCCAGGAAACAATTGGCAGCTCCAGCTAGGAAGCATATGTATGCTAGAAGACTATCGGGCTATAACCTATTCTGTCATGTCACTGGTAGTCGTAAGTATCTGACACAAGACTAATGTAACTGTTTTATAACTTAACATAACATGTGAATACTGCTGCTTAATATATCATGTTAAGAAAACATCAATAGTTTTTGCAGTAAGATAACTAGAAATTACCCATGCAACAGTATGACACTCTAATTACGTTGCATCACATTCTCTTCTTGTTCATTGTTTTATCACATCTGTTATCCTAGTATTAAAAATAAATTCAATGTCCTCATCATGAGGGATTCAGACCCATTTTCCTTTCCTTTATCAGGGTAGCACATCAAACCCATAACATGTAATCTTTCAAGGTTACATACACAAATTAGAATTCATTCTTACATTGGCAACAATTACAAGTAAGAAATAATATATGCGTCCCCTTCATTGTATGTGTGCACATCCGTAGATTTAACTCTAACTGCCATGTTCATAATAACTTTTCTCAACAATTTCAGAGAGCAGTGATGGGACCCTCCGACAACAGATCTGGGGCCAAAGGTGGGCTGCTCTAACCAAAGAAGAGCAGCTTGTTTACATTACAAGGGCGGAAGCAATGAACAACACTCCCTTATCAGACCTTCAGGGAGAACAAAAACAGGCGGCAATCAACATATCAACTGCTGCCATAATCTACCATGTATGTATCCTTTATTACTTTATGCAACCATTTACGATACTGCAATATTCATTAAAACTCGTTTAAACCTTTAGAACCATCAATATATGGCTGCCCGAGGGTGTACTTCCCAATCCAGCTGTGGCCACCCGGAAAAATCGAAATTTTCCCTTAATGTTTGCATATTTTTCCAAGGAGAACACTGTGATGTGTATTTAAAGTACAAAAATGGCCAATATATTGTTAAAAAGCTGATGAAATTCCCTAATCAATACTACAGACCAGAAGCCTATATCTTTAATTGGTAGGGGGCTGCCATACTTTGAACTTAATAGATTACAAGGAAAATAGGGAATTAAAGAGGGAAATCCATAGAAATCCTGGGGAAATCTGGCATTTCAAGGATGTAGTCGCTGGGGTCTAAACGGTTAATCAAACCAAAACATGCATAATCCTTAGTGTGTGGGATGTAGGATTCCTGCACCAGTAATGGTGTTCCTCCACTTAGAAAAATATGTCTAACATTTTATAGGAATAACACGTTTATAGATACAATAATATTGCATTTTCTGCATTCCTTCATGCAGCATCTGTGCTATACAAGGCACATTCAGCCATGTCCTCTAGTGTCTTTTGACCTTTTACACTCCAATCTGGCCATAGCCACCCAATTGTCTACTCCACAATCCAGTCACAGACACCAAGAAAAACAGCCATTTTCCCCTAATTTTTCCATCCTTTTTGCAATGAGAATAGATTCATAAGCCTTTAATATGACATTGTAGAGGTGACAAACATATCAATTTAAAGCTGGTTTAATTCCCTATTCAATACTTCAAACCAGATTTCTATAATTCTAATTGATATTGACCTGTAAGACATTTAAGGAATTCTTAAGGAAAATCCATCGAAATCCTGGGGAAATGCAGCTTTCAAACTTGCAGTAATGTGGGGTCTAAAGGGTTAACCTATCAGTTTAGGTACTCTGTCTTTATCTGTTCTTCAAAATTTGGTTTATGTGAGGCAAGAGACGTTTTGATTGCATTGGAAACATAGCTATCATAGTCAAAGCTTTTTACTTTCCAAATAAACCACATTATCAACTTTTGAGAACACTCGTTGTAATTTAATTTTGACAAAGATTAAGGTAGTGATGACATAGGGCAGGAGTGTTAGGGGTCAGAAAAATGTTACTCTTCTTTCTATATTATGTTTGTATTTCAATGTACTCGTAACAGTAAGATGACACTATTTTGGAGTATTAAGTAAGATATATTCTTCAATAGCAAGATTGGCATACCCCTGTAAGGGCAATAACCAAAATCACAGCAAAGGTGAATTTACTAAAGGTGACCAAATACAACATAAATGTGTCGTCTTTATTTCTGTACTGGGGTCAGAGATAATAAATAGATCAACAATTTGTTTAAAAAACGGCAAGGTTCATAGTCATAACACCAATAACCGCAAGGTCATAGCTATGACGGTTATGCTGATTATTTCTTTTTGTTTACCTACGTTGCTTAAAGACAGTTTCAGAGTCTTCGCTATTTCCTCTGATGGCAAATAAGTAAATATCTTAGAAAAACAGTTATCATTTGATAATTTCTTTTTTGGATGAGCACATAATTTATTAGTGCTGATGGCTGATGATCAACAGAAGTACATATTTCATTCCAAATCCCCTTAACCTCATAACTTGTCCTCATAGCCATTACATAAACCATGTGCATACTTCAGATGGAAAGACTTCAGACGCTTCAACCAGGGCATGGTCTGTTCATCTATACGGACACAAAGACCTTTGTGTCATCTGCTTGTGGGACTGGCTATCGGGTACTCTCTGATAAAGAAGTAGAACTCCAGACAGAATTGTCAAAAGGCTTCGGTATGTACACTGATTTTCTTCCTAATTAAAAGGATTTCAATTCTTGAATTGAAAACGTTTTTAACTATAATTAACTTTGAGAGGTTTTCAAAAAACATGCAGTCAACATCAAATTAATGCAGTGGCCAGACAAAACCAGACAAAGTACTTCCATATAGAGTACATCCTATTAAACAGGTGGTACTAAGTCATAATATTTCCCACCTTTCTGTTTATTCAACTCAGTGAAGCCCAGGATGGTTGTGACTTGCAATGACTTGACATGACTTGCAATTTCCCCTCCTCTTTCCTTGCTTGGTCACCTACTCCAGTATGAAGAAATTCTCAAAATACAAAACCTTCAGGCTAGGAATATTTTCGTGTTCATGATTCCTCAATGACCAGAAAATCCTTGAGGACGACCAGAAAATTATTTCAAGTCGTCCTCCTGATGACCATATATTTGGTAGAAAGTATTTATATTTTCCCCATTAAAGCAACATTCTCGTTACTGATTATGTCCCCACTGGCTATGTTGTAACCATACTATTAGGGCGCCAAATTCATGGCATGGCAAATAATGTTGCCGGATTACATTCCAAAAGAGGAAAACTTGTTGCCAGCCATAAGCTTAAAAACAATCTTAAGAGGACAAGAGCATAGCTTTGAACGAACTACGCTTTACTCATTCAAATAGCCTTACACTTTACTTATTCATATAGCTGTTCAAAAGATTCTAGATCTGTCCCATTATTGGGCATCCTCAGTGACGTATCCACCTCTTTGAAAAGGTGGGGGCGTGCTAATAGAAAGGGGGACGCGCCCCCTAATTGTCAGAATTTTACATTTAAAAAATCTAAATTTGCTCAAAAAAAGATGGGGGCGAAGCCCCCTGCACCCCCTCTAAATCCGCCACTGGTCCTCTGGTGACCAGGAAATAGGACACATTTCCTTGCCTGACATTTCTTTACAACAGCCATAACATACGCATACCTCCAATTATTTCCAATTTCGTTGGGGCAGTCCCGTTTTTAGGTTTAGTTTTAACAACCTTTTCACTTGTTTCTGTGTTTGATGTGAACAATGATTTGCAGGACGGGACACGACCGGTCTTGTCGGTACTTTTGGTGACGGGTCGGGTCTTCTATCCTTTCGGAACGGGAAGGGTCGGATCAGTATTTTTGGTGATAGGTCGGGTCTTCTATATTTTCTATAAGGGTCTTCCATATTTCATTCCCCAAGCAAAAGGCAAATACCCACACAACATTGGGGAAAAAAAGACTTTTTCATAGGGTGTTACGCACTGAGCTTCACAGATCATATTTGTATGCTATCATGGATGGCAAAGGATGCAACTGGATGCAACAGGCGAAATTTTAAAAAATATTTGTCCATGAGGTGACACATTTAAACAATTTGAAACTTACAATAGATATACTAGAGATCTCGTAGAAATTGATATCTAAGCCAAAAAGAATTATGATTTTTCTTTGGGCTATTTCTTGGCTTCATTCTCTGGACTGTTTCTGGGGTTTTCATTCTGCCCCAACTGCTATCTTGTTTATTCAAAAAGTGGTTCATACAGCTTCGTCACATTACTCGCACCTCCTACCACCCGCTTCTCATGTGTAAGGACAATAAATATGGATAAGTGAGGTTTCAGAGTATAATTCATACTATTCTTTATTGCGAGTATTCTTCAGTGACACTATAGTTATTCAATTAATTTTCACTATCTTTTAATTTCCCCCATTTTCAGAAGTTCAGGTCGAGACAAGCAGTGCAGCACAGCACCGTGAATATTTAAGAAAGGCTGTTCAAACAAAGATGACCGAGTCCTATGGTATGTATATTATGATTTGAGTCTTTGACGTTTCAAATTTAAGCATCTTTCTTTGAAAACCATGAAGTAAGTTATGAAGTAATTAAAATCTTGCAAGCCCCTTTTTTCAACTGACTAAATGACATAGCATGTCATTAATGTAGCATAATACTACAGTTGTTTTGAACTGGACCTTAGCATAAAATAAGGTGAAAATATCCAGTAATCTAATTGTTGTCTCTAGCCATCGAATATTTACTTTTGGCAAATTTGATTTGAAACATATCACAACTAGATAAAGCCATATTTTCAACTTGTAAAATGTTCACACTTACTTCATTCCAGGTCAATATCTTGGAAAGCAGGGGTCCAGACGGTTTCCCTATAGTGCCTATACCAATGGCGAGACTGATTTCCTCGTAAAGGGGTTACCTGAAGGATTTGTCTTACAGAAGGCCTGCATGATGAATGTGCCTGACATGCAGACAGTCCTTGACAGCACTTTGACCTATGTTCCCAGACCAACAGGTAAAACTTTCTTTTTAGCACTTGTGTATGAACTCCTATTTACAATAACTAACCAAGCATACCTTCACAGTAATGCCATTTAAAATTCATTCCTCATCTTCATATAAAAGGGTGAATAGATGTATACATTTTAATGGGCTTTAATGTGAAATCAAAGAAACTGATTCTATGTACCACATACAAAAAGTCATACTTGGTTTTTATCATTATCCATTTGACATTTATTGTTGAAAAACTAGAAAGTAACTTTCCAAGGACAATGATAATATTTCGATCCTGGAATCAAACCTCAGACATCATCCTTCACTTAAATTTATGTCATCGCACCTACCCCTGTGTAAAAACCTTTGTATGACTTCATAAATGGTATTTCAAATGGTAAACCCATTAGCCTCAATTCTATATCTGCCTGTGGTGTCATACCTGATATGGCTATAGTTTCCTGTCAAACCTGTCAAATGTAAGGGTACATTTATGGTATTTTGCAATATGAGTTCCAGTTCTTACAAAAATCGTCTTTATGATCAGAAAGTAATTAAATCATAGCTGTATATTCCAGATTGCATGGAGACATCACCTGTCTCTGGTGACTCTTTTGATGGTGATACTTCTGGGAGATCCCATGCTAGCAACCAGGTCGTCTCAACAGAAGGTGAATCTATTTATCATTTAGGCCACTTTTTAATTAGGCCAGTTGAAACAGATGTTAATGAATGAAAAAACTGTTAATATATTCATACCTTTCTATTTACTCCCCTAACATTCGAAATAATACTAAATCCATTAAACAGTGGTTGATATAACTCCTTTCTCCTTTCTGTTTAATGCTTTCTGGTTACCAATTATTTGTATGTCTTTCCATTCTGTATAATAAGGTACTTTCAGTTTCATGATTGTAAAATGTACTAAAGGGGCAATCAACATCTTATTCTATAGGGACATCGTGCCTCTCTGATGCCTCAGTTCTAACTATACCCAGCAGCCCACCTGCTCCAACAAACAGTTCTGTCACACCAGATGGTGAGTGCAGTGTCTATTATTCAATCATAATTCTTTTTTTCTTCTTTTTGTCATAGACATATGATATCAGCGACAACTCTGAATGATAGTCATAAGAATTTTACATTCTTTTCCTAATTCTATATTTTGAAAACTTGTATATATAGTTTTTAGTAAAGATGTCGACACTTCTCCATTCTCAGGCATAGATGTCTAAGGTTGGACCTTCAATGCACTTTCTCCTTCAGCAATTCTTGTTCGAAAATGGATATGAAAAATCATTTTCTCTATCTCAAGTTATATTTACTTTCAGGAGGAAGCTTAGTAGCAAGCCATCCTCTCGAGGTTATATTAAAATAATAATTCAGGCAAAAATCTTTGCACCATTTAATTGTTTTGACCCTAATCAAGCCCTGGTAGCCCCCGGAAAGTTCCCCCAATCTGGCCATTGACACCTTGAAAAATGGTTTATTTTCTTTAATGTTTCCACATTATTTCCAATAGTAGCCCACCCAATGCAAATCATACCAGATATACACTCTGTACGGAAAATGAAAGCCCATTGAAATGCGACAAAACAAGCAAAAACATATGTCCTTACCATATCTTTAGGAAATGTAATACTCTTTTGAATGAAGAAAGCTCACGTTTAAAATCTATCTAAAACCATCTTTAGAGAAATTAAGATTCCAATTCATTTATACATTTTTCAGAAATGGAGATCACATCACCTGGGCTAGTTGAACATCTTCCCGTTGAATATGAAGGTAAATTATTCTCTCAAAATAGCTAGTACAATATTTCTAAAGAATACTATTTTTATCACAAAAATAGTTTATTCCTTTGTAACAATTATTGGGTTTCGTATAATTTCTCAATGACTGGCCTTACTTTATGGGTTTCATAAGAGCAGTAATGCCATATTACTTTTTAATTGCATCTGAAGTGGTTAAATTCAAAACTTCCTATCTACACTTCTTATATTTAAATCAATTTCAAATAGTGGACCATTAAACTAAATCAATACTTTTCCCCACAGGCCATGATTTCCCACGGCTGGTTATAAAACTTGAAAATTAATACTCTATGCTAATTCGTTTTTGTTATTGATGTCATATATATATTTGCATATCAATCCATTCGTGATTCATCTTTCAGATTCTACTTTGATAGAAACAACTACATATGAGTTCTCAGTGTCTCAGGATTCATTGGTGGATGAGGCAACTACGTCCTTGCAGTATGATGTCATACCAGTTCCAACCAATGGTGAACAGTCCTCCAAAAATGGTAAATACCACCATATGTAATTTGTTATCTATTCTATCGCATTTTCAAAATCTTATGTATGAAATTTCGACCATCATTATGAATTATCGGTCTCACCTTATTGATATAAATTCTTATTAGAGTCCATGATCAGAAACTTTGGAAACAAAAGTCACCTTTTATTAATCCAATCTATTTTACTCTCAATGAATCAATGTAATATCCATAATATAACCTGACCACTCCCACTTATTTATATGCAAACTTTCCCTATAGGAAAATGGTTTTGATACCATTTACCCAATCTAAAAAAACATAAATCAGGAGCTCTGAAACCTTTTAGAAACATGTTTTTGAAGTAATGTTAAGTTGCTCATTTCTAACACTTGCATTTTTTCTCTTTTTGTATTGTAAAGATGACATAGTGACAGTACCTCACCTGTCTCCCAAAGAGGCCATGGAAGCAGCTCAGAAACTCGCAAAAGCTATGGAGGAAAGGGTATGTCTTTCATTTGCAAATTCCTTTATTTAAACTGAATAACATGAATTAGTGACGGAATGGTAGTTTACATCATATGAATTTTAAAGCTGTGTTCTTGTCCGTAAGTACGCCATTTTTTGCTATTTTGCAAAATTTGCGACAGACCAATCATGTTGCTGGATTACAGTCTAACATCACAAAAAATGTTGCCGGTCGTCGCGTCATTAGGTTAATGTCCGTGGATTTATCTCATTCAACTCATGGAGGAGAACATCCCTTCAAATTATTTTGCAAATTATACATTCTATGCTGCTAAGAGACTGTAAAACTAAGTCTTTGCACCGTCCACTAGTACTGTAAATAAATCTTTATGTATTCAACACATAGAAATGCGGAATCTCTCAAAATGTATCTTGAGTCAGAAAAAATTTATTTTATAACTGAGGTTTCATCGAAACCTTCCTTAACACAAAATGTTGCATAAATGCTAGATGCAAGTAAATATAGAATTATTATGTCAGGAAAGAACTTAAATTAGACGTTGCCTAGGTTTCCCTCATAGTTTTGTTCTCCCACTTTCATTCTTGCTAACCTTTTCATTTCAGACTAGCAAGTGAAACTACCATAATAAGTAAACGATTATTTCACTTCTTTCAGAAATCAAACCGTCGCAGTTCGAGATCAAATGATCGTGGACAAAGGTGAGGGCGTATCACAATAACCAGTTCATTCAAATGAATACTTTTATGCCATGCTTTGTGATATGATGGGAAATGTACATCCTAACATGGGCCATGTTTACAATTTTAGCTATGATGTAAAGGTGCACTCTCTGCTCATCAGTGTAGGAATCTAGGATCAATGTATTGCATACCATGTACACCCTTCTTATTACTCAATATACAATCCTCTTACAGCCAAGAAATACATAATTTTACATTTTTCTATTTGCAGCATTCTGGACTTCCTCCTCGGTAAAACTGTGTCTGAGCTGTGGACAGTAAAAAACAAAGGCAAACGCAATTCTAAGGAATGGTATACTGGTATGTATTTAAGTATTACATGTCTGCTTGGTACCTTTGTACCTCTTTGTAAAAATATTAGATGTGATGATCATAATCTCATCCATAGATATGCTGAATACTGATTCTAGGAAGCATTTATTTTTGTATTTATGAAATGTGACAGATATCATCAGTCTCGTTGAAGGTTATTATCTAAAATGTAATGTTATATAATTACATTCATGTTTTGATTTTAGAAATACATTCAATATGTACTATCCTATTTGCATTTTAGAGCGTAAAACACATTCATCATAATTTATGATTATAATAATTAAGTCTTTGCAATGGCTGTGAGAAATAGACTTGAATAAATCTAAAAATGGATGGGAACCAATTATTCTTGGCAATTTTCTCGAGGAAGATTCACAAGTATTGCTAAATGAGTAAATCGTGAAAAGAAATGGGGCTTGATAGGTCTGAAAGATTTGATATATAATTGAAGGCCCCTCTTCAATAACCACTGTTTTCTTTAGGAAAAGCAATCAGTCACTTTTCAATAATATTTTTCATTTTTCATTCAAGGAACCATAGTGCAAAACACCCTTGGAGAGTTTGCCATCAAGTTTGATGATGAAGAAGAACTCTACCCTTTATCTGCCAGAAAAGCAGCCAATGGAATTAAGAAAGGTACCCTGCACATCGTTCAAGCCAATGCCTCAACAAACTAGACCAGGCATACATATATGGTTTTATGTGAAGATGGTATTCTTCATCTCAAAACAAGGTTGTAGTACTACTGCATGAGAAAATCGTATTGAGAGAGGATAGTGCTCACGTTTTAAATTCAATTGTGCAACGTCTTCTACAGAAAACGTTTTCTAGTTGCCAGGATGGGCAAAACACAGTAGTGAAAAGCATGTCTCAGTTTGGAAGAGAAATACCATTTCCTAGTTTCTGGTCATTTTCTTTTTGTACTTGTAAAAACATACTTTACAGTTCACTCACAATCTGCTATTATTTTCTCTTTCAATGGCACGTTCTGACATGAGTATGATGTATCACAAGTACTGGTTTAAAATTTCCTGTATTCCAACTTGTTGACCAATAGACATCTATCATAAATTATATCACAAGAGACATGAGCAAATTCTTCTACTTACTGAACATGCCATTCCAAGTGAATTATCAGTGCTTTATTATTGAAGTATTCTACGCACGTGGCAAGACTGCTTTTACCACAAAGCCCCTTTTCATTTTTGTTTGCCAGACTACGGTTGCTAGGTAGTTACTATTTTAGTTTAGATTAGAAGGTACACGTGCAACAAAATAGTGTTGTCAAAGTGTGATGGAGGTATTAGTGAACCATAAGACTGACAGATCGTCTGGATATTAGGTGGGTGATGGCCAAGAGTATATTTTTGTAACTTTAGTCTAGTTAAGACATTCAACATTGTCATGCTTTGTATACGTCATGATATATACATACAGTGCAACAGCAAATGGTTATATTATTTTCTATAGACAAGGGGTCATGGAGTGGTGTACTGGATTCAGGGTGCATGTACTTGTCACTGAGGCACGTTTAATGGGACATCAGACATGTAAAGAAATAATAAAAAGAATGTGTTCTCTTCATAACTAGAAATATATTGTAATAATAGAAAGTAAATTACAGAAATTATGAAATTGATATTGATATTTAATGTTAATTTTTTCAGACATTGATAAAAAGAAAACTACAGGTGTTATTGTTTAGTAACCTTTAAATTGTACATGCATCCAATGTGAACAACGCACTGTGCCCTCTTGTCTATCCTAAACAGATTGTGCCTGTGTCTGAAGGACACATATCAAGTTTAATATCTTACTGTTGAATAGAGGTTTCATATAAGATCCAAAATTTCCCATTGCCATTTTTTTGGTGCAATATGATTTTTTTAATCACTGTATGCTCATCAAGTACATTATACTTTATTGTGTGTGGCATAAGCCTGAGGTTTAAAACATTTAATCTGTAGAAAAGTATTTGCGATAAATTCAGAATAGTTTTTTAGTTCAAGGTAGATTGAGGAAATTTTGACAAACAGCACATAATGCTATATGTGGACTAATGAAGTAGATGCGCAACTTGCATATATAGAGGGCCACAGATATGGGAAAAGAGTTTGTTTCACATGATCGTATATGAAAATAGAAATCATAAAAGATGAATATGTTGAAGTATAATAGTGAAAGGTACAAACTGTCAGAATACTAATGATAGTTTGAATACTGAAAATGCAGACTACAAAAGAGTTGTACTTGGTGTGAATGTACATGTGTGCGACATTGGGCATGTTCTAGGTACATGTTGGTACATAAGTATGTACTTCTGCAAAAAGATTCTACTGTGTAAACAGAACGCCCATGGAACATTGCTAGATCATTTTTTCCTCATTAGAAATAAATCATATCTACCTAAAATTGTCTTTATTGTTTTGTCCCATTTGCCTTCATATTCTATGAATACCATTATTGAGAGATGATTATCAAAACTGAGATTGCTATATTATGGCTGCAGTATTTGTTCATTCGCAGACTTTGTTGACAGTCATCATCCTGATGCGATATAAAATTCATATGATTACGAAGAACCTATTATGATTTTCAGTGATAATTCTGAGAGATTGATTAGATATATTGTATATAATGGCCCTTTGGTATAGTAAAAATATAAATAAGAGATTTTCCGCTCTACTTATACTAATATGATACAATATGACAGCAAACTACACTGTTGCAATAATTACATAAATTATCAAAACAAACACTTGAAAATTCTCAAATTCAAAAATAGCCCAATGGCAATAATTGATACCCACGATGGATCCAAAACCAGTCTTATTCAACTTGAGCACCTGGTGAGTGCGGCCCCAGGAAGGTGTGGTGAGGGCAGCCCCTGATTTTATTTCACCCCCGATACGTAGTGGCGTATCTTTTAACACTGAGGAACACCTGAAAGCCGGCCCGGGCAATACGAGGTTTGTATTACCCTGCTGTGACGTCACGAAATCCGGATCTCCCGGGTATGACGTCACATGTAAACACAACGTAAACAAACGTAAACAACTACGATGATTTTACAGAAAATACCCATCAAAATGCAAAATAAAGACACACTAACGTGTCAGGATGTGAAATAAATTCGATACTAACCTTGTCTGGGACCCTGAGCCTCGTATTTAGTCTCGGGGTCTGGTGAGTCCAGGGTCCGCTCTCGGGCCTGGCGGCCCTCTAGCGGACCCTGGACTCACCAGACCCCTCGCCCAAATACGGCGGCCAGGATCCCAGCCCGGTTAGTATCTACTTAGGATCCAGTTTTCAACCCCTGATCATAACTATGTAGGTTGAGTAAATAATGTAGCCTCATCGTTATCATCAAGATCCCACTTTTTTTTTCTAGTAGTTGACGTGAGCCCATGGAATCCCTTCTCCTTAGTTGAACCAAACAACAGTCTAGGCATTTACACTGTCTATAGGACACCAGATATCTGGATTTGAGTTTTGTTCTAGTTCAATTAGAAGCTTTTGCTCTAATTTTTGAAAGTACAATTCATTTATGGACACATAAATAATGATGCCGTCTGCAGTAATTCTCATTAGCACTTTAATTATTCATAATGATGCTTGTTGCCATCATGCCAATGCTTATCAACTGATCAATCAACTTTATGATGAGTCTACCATTTTGGAAGAGTCTCTATGTATAATTTCGAGAATTAAAAAGGTATGATCCCAATATTCATGTTCGTATATTTTACCGTTTACGATGATCTCAGTAAAATTTACAAATGATTTTTTTTCCATAATAAATTGTCCCTGTTTGAGGCATTTGCTATATATTTGATGATTTTGAAATATGAATTTTACGTAAAACATCCTTGAATAGGCCCCTCAATAAACTAAA
Source organism: Lepidonotus clava (assembly GCA_936440205.1). NCBI lineage: Eukaryota > Metazoa > Annelida > Polychaeta > Phyllodocida > Polynoidae > Lepidonotus > Lepidonotus clava. Next base: position 32,431,108 of record OW387144.1, on the reverse strand, counting down.
CCCAATTGTCACCCCAAAGTATGAAGAAAACCACAAATACGATAGAAGAGGCATGCTACAAACAGATGAACAGATAGCGTGGGTCACGGAGGCTCTATTTAGTGTTTATAAACCTGTCTTCAGTTTAAGAGGGACATTTTCAACAAATCTATTGATGCCTTACCGTTTTGGTAAGATGTGAGATCCGTCTGCTTAAGAGTTAAGGCTATATTCCGTGAAGCATTGGGGGGTGCTTGCATTTTCTCTGAATAGGAAACGCAAGTAGTTTGCGTTTTGGATACCAACATGTTGGTATCTGAACGCAGGTAAAAAGTGGAATCGGCTGTTCACAGGAGACACATCAATGAAAATAGTTTTAGAAAAGTCACGTTGTTAATGTCGTCCTTATCAAAACATTTCTTTATTCCAAAATGATTAGGGATTTCTAAAAGAACACAGATTTTTTGGCCACTGCAAGCAATTTGTGTTTCAGAAACGAACATGTTCGTTTCTGCCACCGCAAGCACTCAATAGAAACTCTATAAAATCATTGTATAATATGAATGTAAAATAATAAAAAAAAACATGAAAATCATAATAAAATTGTAAAAAAAAGTCAAATAAACTTTTTTTTAATCATATAAAAGAATATCAAATCATTTTCGGTGGTACTTGTGGTTGCTCACTGCAAGCACCACCGCAAGTAATTTCTATAATCCACCTTGCAGTGACCAGATTTACTTGTGATGGGGCCAATCATCGCTAGTAAAACGGCCACCGCAAGCAAAACGCCGCAAAGTGGAATATGGCCTTATATCACCCTGTTTTATCTTTCATGAAAATATAGAAAACTTCTTTGTATCTGTACCTAAACCATTCAGATGGCCAGAGGACGATTCAATCAGTTGGGATAGACCACAGATAGGTCCTCTTTCTCGAAAATTCTAAGCCAATAAGTATTCGGGGACGCCCCTACAGTAATTGCCTGTGCCCCTCCATATGCCCCATCAAACACCACCATACCTCTAAATCTTGATAATTAACGCTCATCCAGTTATCCCCTGCATCAATAATTATGCTCTTTGCCAACCCCCTTAGTCCTCTGATTCCAAGGCCAGCCATCTCACATATATACTAGTCCTTTGCTATCCTTGCCGAACTCTGCCACCCCTCTGTTGGCATTGTGCCCACCATACCTGCCAGTTCTTTGCAACCCTTCCCACCTTCTGTCATACCTGTTACCTCCTATGACTTCTGCCATCCATCCATCCAATCACATCGTCATTCAGTAAATAGAAAAATGTTGTAGCTACACCAATCGCTAATTTAGGGGGGTGGGGTACGTGGGCGGCACATGTCCTCCTATTTTGGCCAAGATTTTTTTTTTTTAAAATATGAAATGGTCCTGAAATTTCAGAATTGCACCCCCCCCCCCCCCCATTCTGAAAATTCATGGAATCCGCCCTATACTTTATACATATATATATATATATGCAAGACAAACACTTGCATACAGGCAGACCTTGATGCTATCGATGGTGGCGCCCCCTACAAAAGACTGTGCACACCATTGCAAAAAAACAACTGTCTTTTACTCTTTTCTATCTATGACGTCATGAAAAGTGCAAAAACACTGATCATAGCGTGATGAATCTAGTAGTATGAATGTTCCCAAGCAAGAATCTGACATTATTATGACGTTCCAGCAACATTCTGTGTAATTCTGCTTTGGTTCTTGTTAAGTTATTTTGAAGGCACCCAAAAACATCTTTAGAACCTAACAGTGGGATGTTGTGCTGTAGCGTTATTGTGACATTCTTGTAACGTTCTTTCACTTAATAATAACATTATAATAACACAGGGTTCCCAGGCATTTTTGAAAATCAATTTAAGACCTGTTAAAGACCTTTTTAAGACCAAAATTCGGAGAAATAAAGACCTATCGACCATGTGCGAAGAAAATTTCAGAATATAATATTATCATATGATTTTAATCTAATTCATGTGTACAGAGCTGAAAGTGGGATCTGGAATTCAGTTGATGACTTCAAGGCTACTCGACTTTAACTACTCAAAAAAATTCATTTAAGACCTTTTTAAGACCTCTTGCTTAAAAACGGTCAAATTTAAGACCTTTTTAAGGACTTAAATTTGAGAAAATCAATTTAAGACCTTTTAAGACCTCTTGCGTAAAAACGGTCAAATTTAAGACCTTTTTAAGGCCTAAAATTTGAGAAATCAATTTAAGACCTTATAAGACCTGCGTGGGAACCCTGTAACATTCTGTATTAGTAAGGTCTCAACTTCACTATATTGTAATGTTATTATAAGAATCTTTTATTGTAAGTCTAACTTTACCTGAAATAGTGTAACTGTTATGTGAAAATTGGGCAGGTTACAGACTAAACTAAAAAGTACAGATACAGATTTAAGTGGGGGGCATACCAGGCATGCACTCCCCCTTATTTTGGTCAAATTCAAATTATTTAGTGTTAAATTTGTGCACCCGGAGGGTGCTGGCGAAAATTTTGCTATACTCGTCCCACCCCCCCCCCCTTTTTTTTTCTAATTCCTGGATCAGCTTCAGAAGTAAGGGTGCAGAACGTGCTTGTTACATTGCTGCTTGCCTGGGTTGAAAGACCTGTAATTCTCAGGGTGCAAGTTTTGGGGGATCAATTAATGTAGTGATGGCATATTATATTCTTATACTAGTTGTTTGCTTACTGCCAATGAATGTATGTCTATGATTTTAATTCTATGAAAGCATTAAGGTTTCCTTTTGGAACGAGTGGCTGATACCTGACATGAGAGTAACGAATATGCACAAGATCACAATTAATTTTTTTAATACATTAGATATAACTGTTTTCAAGTTGGGGATTTGACGTTATTTTGGTGTTATGTTTACATTAAAGACCAATATTGTAAAGGAAAGCATAGTCACTATTAAGCCAACTAAAACCTTATCGAGCTTCGTATCTATTTCTAGTGTGCCAGTAGTATGTACATTGCGACTGAATAGGTTATAAATGTTATAACTCAGCTTAATCCTGCCTATTCATGATTTGTTAGCATGACTTTTTTAATTAAACATTTCCTATAGATCCAATCATTACAAGATAATAAATTACTGCTATAATCAAATTCGGTGACTAAAATTCATGGCACTCCTAACTTAATGGAGAATTTAGAATTTTACTTCTAGATTGCATTTGATAATCGTACATGAGATATGATAGGAGTTGTATTTAGAAGATTTGGGTTATTTAAAAGAGGAAATATAAAAATCTGTCATTTCTGGTTATATCTGCTGGGGTAAGGATTCGACATGAACATCAAAGAAGTCTGAATGCTCTTGTAATCATTTATTCACGTTTCCTATAATTTTCAAGAAGGTTCATATTATGCCAATAATACCTTAGCCGTCATCTCAAAGAACTTTAAATGGTGAGAAGAAATTCTAGTCTTTTTGAATGTATGAACAAACAGGAAATCGTAATTTTCATGCATAGGTTACATTTTATTTATACATTTAGGATCATTATGCATATATATGAGTTTGGGCATAAGTCTGGTTCATTAGGAACTTTCATATACATAAATAGCTAAGTCCTCGAAGGCTCAGTTTCAGTAGAATGCATTGAATTCAAACTAGAGTAAAAGATGGCTACATAGAAGTGATTGTATGGTCTTAAAAGCCTGCAAGCATCCATAGAATACGAACATGTAGAGGAACATTTGAATTAATTTAGGAAGGTACCATTCTTTGGATTATTTTGCTGTACAGTCCAAAAAATTACGATTTATCACAGGTTTAAGCCCTAATTACACTATGCGTCGGGTCAAGGCATGCATCGGGTTCTTGTGAGCAACGTGTCTGATTTGTGTTGGGGCAATATTACACTACACGTCAGGTAGCGCAACCCAATACGAGGCATATTATGCTAGGCATTTTGAGTCATGTTGGGTCAGTTAGTGTTGTCTCATGTTTTTATATATTACACTATGTATTGGGCGTCTGGATTCATGACTGCTATTTACGCTGACAAAAACGCGTATGACACGACCCCAACATGAACCAGCTGACACATAATGTAACAAGGTCTTTAGTCTTCCTCATCTGAGGATGTTTCGTCATCAGAATCATGATAACGTGCATTATTTTCCATTTTCTCTTCCTCGTCGTCCATTTCAACCAACCGTTTCCAGACTGATTTTGAATCAACAAGGACGTTTTTCGTGTAGTGATCGTCGTGAGTGGCATTTCTGTCTATTTTAACACGTATTATTTTTGCTATGACCTCTTGCTGACTTTCATTAAACAAAATCTGATCAGTGAATTTAGCTATTAAACCTTGTTGAGTTATATTAGCAGGCGGACATATTGTCAAGATACTTTCAACAAGCAGTTTGTGCTGATCTTTGTGCCATTTGAGAAGGGCAGGCAGCTCTATCTTTATTGCAGCTTCTTCTTCTTTGATCCTTGTGATTGTGTTGAATTTCAAGACGGCATCTCTGCAGTTTGGAGAAGGAATGTCATCCATTGGTTCAAGGTCAGCATATTGAGGAGAATCAGGATCTCTTGCACTTGCACCCGTCAATTCCATTGTGCCTGGGAGATGGTTGTAGTGCTGAACTTGTTTTGCCATTCGTGAATTGGTCTTTTTGATCTGCTCGGACAGCTTTGCTGCAGTATGAGCGTTTTCTGTGAAAAAGACAATAAGATAGTCTCGAAATTAACAATTTAGGAATCTTTAGTCTAGCACATTATTGAAAGCCATGAACCGTTTCACTTTCATCAAACCGATTCAAGCAATCATGTAAAGGATCTGTTTTTCATCCAACTGATCAAAATTTAGGTAGCTATAATGTACCAATTTGTAACAGTGTTGTAATGCGAATATCATGTTTCTAAAAGGATAATGTTCCAATGAGCTCTTAGATACTTATGATAATACTGTGCTACTAGATTTTATGTATAACTAAATTCAGTGATTTTTTCTTTTTCTTTTATTTATTGAATATCTTCAGGGAAAACCCTGTTCTTCCAGACATTACATATGATGGTTTGCAATTAAGAATCATTTATTTTAGATGCATTTCTGACACCAATGATGGTGATGTAGATTTACTTTTGATATCTTATTGATTCCACATAATTTAAGATTCCAGCTGTTCAGGAGATAAACAGTCGATCCCTGTGCATCATGCAGGTCTGTTGAGGAAAAGATATACCTACTTGCATTCGTTTTTCTGCGAACTAGATTCTTTCGATCACATGCATCTCGATGAAGCTTGCCCAGGATTTCTGTTGCTGCTGATGTGCAGGCATGTTGAAAAGCGGCTTTGTAATCAGAGGAGTCTGACGTCCATCGAACCACGTTTTGGGCTTTCTCTATGGGCTTGAGTTGTTTTTCCAGCCTTGGAAAACACAATAGAAATAGTATTGATAAGAATATTCCAACAGTGTGATAAAAATACCTTGGATCAAATCCGGTAAATTTTGAAACAAAATTAAGTAAATGAAATATTGAGGCTATTCCATAATATATTTGATCAATGATTTCTTAAATTTCGGGTTAAATGCTGCAAACTTATTCACTGGAGAGTGGATATAGTCATATCATGAGAATTAAATATGGGTAAATGCCTATTAACATCCAAAATATATGCCAAGTCATTGTGATATTCCCTCCTTTCCCTTGCTCGTGGTTTCAGTTTTACCTGTTTTGATATGAGAAAACATACTGTATATGAATAAAAATGGAAACACTTGTCAGGTTAGATTATAAAATGTAAACCCGACACAAAATGTTAATAATCTCAACGTAAAATGTAAACTTAAGGTTCCATAAAATGTAATAATTTGATGTACAATTAAAATATGAAACAGTGAAATAAAATGTAAATCTGCTCTCCAAATTGGGTGTTGGATTGATAGGGGGCTATATATCAAAGGGGGAACCCATTGAGCGATTCAACTATAATTGTGGTTGTTTTGACCAGTTCTGGTCGAAAACAGGTAGAAATAGTGACCCCATCAGCAATTTGACCAAATAATTAAGAAATCAATTGGTAAATATCTGACAATATTAGATATTAGTACCTGGTGATCTCCTAATCGACCAGAATCTTAAATTCATCGCTCAGTGGGTTCCCACCTTGGAAAAGAGTAATCAGGGGGAGATTTAAAGGGGTAGAAAGGGTGTCCCCTTTTTCCTCTATAAATTAATCAAAATAATATTATGAACATGATAACTCAAAGCTTAAGGTTAGCTTTTCTCTTCTTTTTCTATATCATACGTGTATATGCCTATATTATTTTAAAACTGTCTGAATTGGGTAAAAAATCACACTGAAAAGGTTTTAATAGTTATTTTCACACAAATATTGATTCAAAATTTGAGCTTATTAGTTATCAAGGCCCTATTGCGCCTGCACTCAGTTTTATACAATCAATTCATGTTCAATATTTTACAGACAAACTAAAATTGTTTTCCGACGATATTGATCATTAGGTTCTGTTCAGCTTTTAGAGCTAATGAAAAACCGGTGTCTAACTGTATACATGCGCCGTTATAGTGCTCATCCCCCACACATGATAGGTAATCAAGTACATTGGAAAAAGCCTACTTACTTTTTCATTTCTGTTTTTGCTTCCATTTCTTCTGGCAGGAGGGCAATCTCTGGCATCTTCCATCTAAAACATAAGTAGACTCATGTCAATATACTGGCCTCACATACTCTCCTCTTACTATGTCGTAATCATTAATATTGTAGCAAGTTAATTGTATTGGATAGTTTAAACACATGTGATTATTTTCAGTGCAACAATAATATTGACATTCTACATGTTATCAATGCGCAGAGAAGTAACTATTTTTTGTATGATGGAGTAGATGGATATGGTGACGACAAGGATTAATCCATAAGATAATTGCCAAGTGTACATAACACTTGGTGTGGTAGTGTAAGGCAGTACAGGACAGAAAGCAGAAACATTCTGATTATGTCAGTTGTAATTGTTTGGGACTGTCTATATTGACCTCAACACCTTCACATGTAGTATCACACACTGACGGAATTCAGTGCGCGTGGGGCAAAAATAATGGAGGGTATTCATTGCACGTGGGGTCCTTCTGCGGAGGTGAGGTGAATCTTGGAGGTGCATGTAGATAGAAGTGGCCTAATCGTTCTATTTATCACAATTTGTGTAACTATCAAGACTTGTTTAGGTAAATCAGAAATATCTTTCTTTGGAAATCTCATTTTGACCAAACTATAATAATTGACATCTTGCTAATGATAACAAAAAAATTGCTTGTCACAAATATAATGTCGTGTCTAGGTATACCGGGTTTACATGATATATGTGTTTCTGACCATAGAAAAACAATGTTTGACGCCTGGGTCAGTTACATCATATTTAGTGTAAGGCCGCAAACATTAGAGTATACCTGGTAAAAATGAAATAAAATATGGTAATTTGAGGCAACAATATTTGCCTGTCCCCAAGGTTTATTAAGGCTATTGCCCCAGTTGACCTTTTCAATTTTTTAAGAAAGCAGATCGTTATGAGACAGTTGAATAGCCTTTATAAAGTATTTGTAAAGAGTGGACGTTCACTTCTGAGGTTAAAACAGTTTAAGATAGTTTAAAGGTGAACTATTTGACTTTTCAAATATAACATAACTTTTGCCAGTAGATTTGAATTGGCCTTCAATTTTGCAAAATGCTCTGCCCCCAGACAAAAGTGTGGCATGTGATTTATTTGTTTTTATTTCTTTTAAACAGGATCAATACTTTTTCCTTGGTTGGTCAATGAAAATTCAAAATTCAGTTAGACTCTTAAAGCAATCCCAATGGTGATTTCAATGTAAGCATAAGGATATAATTATAAGTAGGTTTAATTTTGGACAAGCCTTTAACATTGTGAACGATATGCACCTGTACTCTGTCAAGCAGTACATACATTTAAATAACCCCGTCTCATCCCGTCTCATCCCTGACTTGATACTTTATGAATTAAATACTTTATGAATTTATCTCTAATAAATAGTAAAAATTAATATCACCTGATCGCAAACCACTTGTTCAGAAGCATGGCATATTCATCTTTCCATCCATCAGCTGTGTAAAAGATCAAATAATTGGGACATATTTTGGTTCCTTTGCGAACAAAGTGAGCCCATTTTAGCTCAATTTTAGTGTACCCAAAATTAGAAATCAAAATATGCTATTTCTTTTAGCCATATGGTTAGATAAAATCTAGGTTTTTAAACGAAAAGTTATATTGATTTACACTATATACTTATGCTATGACACTGAGGAGCACTAAGTGAATAAGCAAAACATTATATTTAAAAAAAAATGAAAGCAGGTGTATACTTGCAAAACGAAAAGCATAAAAAAAAGATATTTTAGGTAGTTTTAAATCCATTTTCTGCAAAGGCATAATAAAGAAGACAATTATCAGCACTGTTTATTTCTTGATAATTACAATAACTGTTCACACCATTTTATTCTTGTTTTAGTGGTTATTTCAATTCTTTATCATAAAAAAGGAGACATGGCAAAATTTGATAATTATTTGTCGGCACAAATTTTGAGAAGGGGAAATAAAAATAAGGAAAGGGTTATATATTTACACTGATAGAAATGCCTTAATAGTAAGTAAATACATCAATAAATTTTGTGCAAAATTTCATATATATTTCATAATTGAAAATTTGTGTTTAATACATAACTAAAGAAACATCATTGAAGCGCCAAAGAGAGTTGTGATTTTAGGGGGTAAAGTGCCATACCCACTAGCCGATTTTGGGTGGAATCACTTGCAAGACCCATACCCACACATAATTGGCACCAATGTTGGCATCAGCGCGACCGTCGGCACTGATGTCGGTGCCAACTGTTGGCACCAACAACGCCGATCCCTATTAAACATGTTTAATAATTTTAGGCCGATGCTGATGTCGGCGCCGACAGCTGACGGCCATCGGCGCTGACGTGGGTGTATCGCCTAGTGGGTATGGCCCTTAACCCTTTAGCCCCCAATCCAGCCATGACCGCCTCAGGGTGTACTCGCCAAACGATTTTCCCTGATATTTTCCATATGTTTTTCAATGACAATACTTTAATACGTTTTCAACATACAAAAATGGCAAATATATCATGTCCAAGCTTATTAAATTCCCAATTCGACACTACAAACTAGGTGATAATAGTTCTCATTGCCATTGATTGGTGACCATTTGAAATTCCTCAGTCAATAGAAATTTAAGGAATTCATGCGGAAATCCACGGAAATCCTGGGGAAATACAGCAACTCACAGTCGCAATCTTTTGGGTCTAAAGGGTCAAGTTAGATAAATAATTCCTTATGAAGGACCAGAGGGTTAATAACAATCAGCAAAATATACCTCATTAACCAGCAAAGATAGCTGTCTGGTTTGAGTGCTCAACAAGACCTAAATCAAAATGATAATTTACCATTTGGTTCCTTTTGATTTGAATCATATCGGGCTTTGTACTTCTCCTCCCAACCAAGGATTGCTTCGTCTGACGTGTCGATACCATCATCTGAAATATTGAGAGTAAATCAAAATAGAAGCTCATAACCTTTATTACGTTTATCATGATATATCACATTTATTACATTATTACATGACGAGATCTTTGCTTATTCAAATGATCTACGAAAAAAGTTAGTTGTAAGATTACTGTGCAATATATATAGTTGATGGTATTGTAACATGTACAAGTGTGCCTCTGAAGCACACATCGGGGTAAAAGTATTTATTAAATTTTGAATTTCGAAAAATAATATTTTATACATAAATAACTTTACAGGGTTCTTAGCTACATTTTACTCTTTTACTGTTGGGTGATTTAATTAATATTATAAAAGTTATATATGGTAGATCATACACGAGCTTATGAGATGCTAGGAGAGTGTGTTATTTCAAGTACCCAAAAGACCAGGCTAATCAATATGGCTTTCTATTTCATTTGTTTCATTGGAAAACACAAATAAACATTATCCAAAATGATCTACATCAATTTGACAGATTGTGAAGAGTTACCTTTCAATGGATTGAGGATGCTGTCTAGTTCAGTCCTAATGGTCATTTCATATGTTGTGCAGTATTGAAGACGCTTTTCCATTCTTGATGCTATAGTAGATAATAAAACCAGAAAACTGTTTATTCATTTCTTTTCATTCTATCTTTTTTAGAATTGTGTTGTTTTTGACTGATTGTTATGAAGGAATGACATTTTGGTTAAATCTTAGAAAATTCTGTTTCTATTTATAGATGTGCAATTGACGTCATATTGTCTAAAATTGACTGGCTGCCATGTTGGTGATTAATTTATTATCAATAGTTTTCAGAATTCTGGACCTTCTAGGCCAAATACTTGTGATACATCAAAATACAGTTATCTAACCTTAATCAAGAATCCTCATCCTTTGGAATTTATTATTTAGAACTCATTTCATAGCTACATGATGATCACCAAAAAGGAATCATGTGACCACATTTGCACAAGAGTTGTAGAGGTTCATGATCATAAAGGCATTCAAATGACGTTACTAGCTCTTTTCATTAATATCTTAGGCCCCTTTGCACCAAGGAGATAACTCTAGTCATAATGAGTTTGTGACTTTTCCTCACATTTATCATGAAGGTGTATGTTTATCGTTTGTGACACTCCAAAGGAAGTCCCAGCTGAATGCTTCTAACTTACTTTATTTGGTAAAGAAATTTTGATTCCAGTGCATTCATATTTCACTTGAGTGAAGATTGAAAATAGTACTTTAAACAAACCTGATGCAGCCAATGCTTTTCTACCCCAATGGAGCAGGGCATCAACAAGCAAGTCATGTCTATTTGATGGAGTCATTTCTCTTGTGATGTAGACAAACTGGCCAATGTATGACCAAAGTCGCTCAGTGTTTTCGCCATCAGCTAGCCGGAAGTCAGGGATGTTCTTTGGATTATAGTTAGTCTAGGTAAAAGACGAGAGAAAGGTATGTTTGTTTATTTTTAGGTATATTCAAATAGAAACATATAGCAAGCAACAATTCTTATGAACTGCTTTTGCAAAAAAATGCACTGGTCATATCATTTCTGGGCTTTTCATTCAGTACAAATGCATCAAATGACAGTTGTTGATTGAAACTTTAGAAAATAATTGTATGTCCCTGTTAAGACCTAATATATATTTTAGGATTTATGTTGAACACGTTTCCAGTGGGTCACAGATTCATTGTAATTTGCTACATGCTTAACAGGAACCCCCCATAAACGTACATTATCATAAACAATTTCTGTTAGATTGTTATAAAAAATTTTTATTTGCAAATAAAAATAAATACGCAAAATAGGGTAAATAGGCTAAGATGTGCAGTTTCCCACTGGGCAAGGGCCACAACAGTACCGTAGAACCCCTAATGCCGAACCCTAATTCAAGCCTCACCCTGACTTAAGAGTTTTTTCTTGAGATACTTTTTTACCATAATTTTTCAGAGATCTTTTTGTATCCAAGTTTATGTAAAACCCTAATTTAAGCCGCACCCTTAAAGTTGAGGCCTGATTTGATCTAATTTCTTAAACTAACCCTAATTTAAGCAATGGCTTGAATTAGGGGTTGTACTGTATTAAAAAAAATTCAACCTCTCAGGGCCAGTATGCAAAAAAGGCTTTACTATAATTTCCTGACAAATATAACATAGAGAGATAAACTTGTGAATGAGGCTGCAGTTCTTCCTATTGTTATCATAGTTACTTTATTGAGAATACTTTGATAACTCACCTGACATTTCATATCATGGGCATATCCATGAAAGACTGGGACTGCAAGATCTAACTTCAAAACGTTGATTTTTCCAGACTGAAACATACAGAAGTGTTAGAAGAAATGAACATATGAAGATTCCTTGAAATGGAAGATATTGTTAGAATTTCCATTCAAATAAATATGAAATATTAGGACATATTACAAAATCGCGGTCAGCAGCCTTGGTTGTATCTTGTGATAATATTGTAATTTACTTTAAATAATAATAACAATTTAAAAAAAGATAAAGAAACATGCTGGGGGAAGGGGGGAACTTATGGAATATGATATGGGGTACTTTGTGAATGTAGTATTTCGATTATGAATATATTAAACATTTTCCGTGAAATTAAAGACTGTTAGAAATTGATCTCATGCCCGTCCATTTCTTTCTATCCAGGCAACAAAAATGACAATACAATTTGAATTAAATCTATAGTAGTTGATGCAAGGTAAAACGATTAGCCAAATGATACTATGGGGGGTGGAATGATTCAATAATCATAAAAAAAAAGTGTAGGATTATTGAGAAGTTAAATAAATATCTTGATCTTTCTTGGAAAATGGAGAATATTGCCTTTGTACCTTCAACTGTGATAGAAGTCGACAAGCAACATCATACAGGGCTTTCACATTTCGCTGTTCATCTGTCTGCATCACCTTGTTGATAACACAAACAGCATAACCTAACCTAGGAAAAATAGGAAATAAAATTAATTTTTGGTTTTCAAATTATAGTAGACAGGGGTCACCCTAGTATTTTAGATTTATTCAAAAAGACACCAATTTCTGGTTTTAGACGCAATTTTTAGCATCTTGCTACAAGTTCTCTTGCCAAAAGGAACAGCCATCTCATGATTTGAGTCGCCAATTGCAGAGAACTGAAGCTATCGCAACCTGGTATCTTTATGTGACCCCTGGTAAAGACCCTCTAATACAACCACCTTAGGGTCTGAGGCAAAAGTGGTCGTTAGTAGAGTTGGTCACCTTAGTGAAGGGATAGGTCAACTACTTCCCATTAAGGGTAGAAAGGGGATCAGCAGCTCATTTGCAGCAGTTGTGCATGTTTCCAAGTAATTCTACTATATCTTTGTTTAGACACATTGTACGTCAAATAAATACTAAGATCTCAGCTATCTAATGGAATCGTTCTTGTTATGCTTAATTCGGTAATTAGAGTGGAGTATAGGGGATACAGTAAGAAACTTACAAAAAGAAGTTAAAATATACCAAATTTCTCCTACCTACTCTCAACATTATTCTTCAGGTAATCATGTCTCAAAATTTTGATTTAAGGCTTCTCTGCTTATTGTGCAAATGTAAGTAAAAAATGTTAAATGATTAATGGAGTGTCTTGTTACATTACTGGAAATATAAGCACGACCATAATCACATTCTCAGAAAGCTTTCTCGCAAGGAGGTTAAGGGTTGAACGATCTGAATTCCCACCAAGGACTGAGGCTGCCGTGGGTGTGGGCAGGTTGGAGAATGACCAGTAGGATTTCGAAGTTAGGCCTAAGGCTATTATGAATAGGGTGAGGGCTGACTCATAAGACTTCTCATAAAGGGCTGAGGCTGGTGGGTGAGTTGATAGGGCAGGGGAAATACGATACTTGTGTATATGAAATGTCTTACACATACGGACGCAAAGTCCCCGCATACATATCTACTTAAATACGCAGACACAAAGTAAGGTGGCACATCAAGTATTTCAAAGACTGTTAAATGCACAGAAATGAGATCAAATATAGAAATGAGAAAAAAAAAAAAGTGGTTCGGGGGATAAGCCCCCAAATTAAGAAATACCATAAAACCCCCAATTTAAGCTGAACCCTATTTCAAGCCTCACCCTGACTTTAGAGTTTATCTTTTGATACTTTTTTCCCATAATTTTTCAGAGATCTAATTGTATCCAAGTTTGTGTAAAACCCTAATTCAAGCCGCACCCTTAAAGTTTAGGCCTGATTTGATCTAATTTCCTAAACTAACCCTAATTTAAGCTGCGGCTTAAATTAGGGGTTTTACGGTAATATAATGATGAAGAAAGGAGGTACGATTGCATGTATTACCATGTCTGTATACCCGGACACAACCCCGCGCATACATGGCTCCCAGTATGCACGGTCCTTTCACCCGGGTTTACAAGTAATTCTGTGTGTGCTACCTTCTGATGCTATGCCTGCGTGTATAACTCCAGTGGAGTGGATATAGGGCAGGGGATGAGTGCTGGAATTTCCCAGAAAGGGCAGAGGCCGGGAGGTGATTGGATAGGGCAGGGGACGACTGGTAAGACTTCCCATAAATGGCTGAGGCTGACAAGTGAGTCCCATGAATTTAAGGTAGTCTCTTTGTTATGCCCCGACTAAGAGACTAGTCTCATTGATAAAACAACACAAATATAAATGAAAGGAGAATATTCTGATTTAAGTGTCTCATTTATAAAACAAAACAAAAAAATAAAAGGAGAATCTTCTGTTTTTAAGTGGAGTGGTCTCTTTAGTTACATTATTAAAGTGGTTTTGTATGGGTCTCTACTTGACAAATTTTTAACTGTGTAATGCATTAGATAGGGACAAACACGTTTTTGGTCAAATTTGTTGTTTGGTAGATTTTGTAACACTATTAATTCTAAATCTTTGCCAAGAGAACACCTTGATCAACCAGTAAAAACTTATTGAGGTGCTCCTGGATTGGGGGTGGCCACAATGAAACCATTTATTTTGAAATCTAAAGGGTAAATATTCTACAGGCATGGAAAAGGAGAATATCTGAGAACTTGTCTCTCAGGGTTCATATAAAAAGTCAGGAAATTTCAAGAACTTACTTCTCACCGCCTTGCATGTTCATGAAAACTTCTGGCTGATCATGGATACAGACACTGCCAAAGACCCCACTGGTGGCGAGATTTTTTGACTTGAAGGTTGATCGTTCAGAAGATCCAGCTTTGAAGGCACTGCACTCCTGTGTGATGAAAATAAAGAGTCATTCATATCTTATAAATATAAACAGATTAATTGTCTGTCTTATCTTAATTCCAAATTCTACACAATTGGAAAAAAGAAAAACCCCAGATGGATGTTAATTAATATTGTGTCTTAGGACACAATATGGATCAATATTGAATATGGTCTGTGGAGGACAGATGCTGGCATGAACCACGCCCTACCTGCTGTTATTTTTTTTTCAAATATCCTTAGAATTTAAATCTTTTAATTATTGTTTGTAATGTTAATTACTTGATACTGAATATCTGTCTCAGATGAAAAGAAGAGAAAATACGGCATCCTCTAATGCAGAATTGCTGTTTACTGGTTATGAATAGTTGTGACAGTCCACAGGTTGTGATTATAAGTGTTGTTCTTTTCTTTGATGTTGCAACATTTCTAAGCTGTGGATGCATTTGATGACGTCCCTTATGCATCTTATATTGTATGGTTATCTGTGTCTGAAGTTGTGTTACAGTGTAAGTGAATACAATTATTAAACAATGGGTCTAACCTGATCATGTGCAACAGGATTCTTCTTAAGAAATGGCTCCACTAAGTCGTCTTTTAGGAAGAAGTGGTTTTCATGGTGTGGTAATGTATCACTTGTTCCTGCATTTTTCTTTCGGACAAGGCGGAAGTTTCCATCCATGCTGATAACCTTAGGTAAAACATCTGCTGTCTGAAAAAAGTAATGAATATCAACGTTGATACAAATATAACTAATGAAAAGGCCATTACATAAATAGTACATAATGAGTATTGCCAAACAGCAAATTTAATGCAAAGACCCAGTTTGAGCAATTTCTACGAGGGAAGCACTTAATTCAATCCCTGCCCTTTATAAAATGGAACTGGCAGACTTAGGATGAGCCCACAGCAATGATCAGTAGATTGACTGTTGTTGTGAAGCTTGACAATGTGAAGTGACCAAAGCTCTCAGAAAGATCAGGCAAGAAAAGATTACCTTGTATGAAATCAATAGCAGTGTATTGGGCCATTACAAGTTTGACACCAAATATTTATTGTAGTAGTAGAGTGTGAGCTTGGATTTAAGCCTCTATTCCCATTTCGATTTTGATCAATGAGAATAAAGGTGAGATACATCCATGCATTCAAGATAAGAAAATCTGCATAATTCTTTTTTGAATGCTATACACTATGTTTGCTTTCCTGCAATATTTCCAGAAAACAAAACCACCAGTATCAAAATAGGTATTTCGAATACAGGCTTTACAGTCCCGAGTCCAGAGATGCCAAGAGGGATCATAAGAAAAACGGGAAATCTATTAAAGTTTGAATTAGCATTCCCTTTTCTATATATGAAAAAGATATATCGTTGCTCTCTCTAAGTTAGGGGAATAAACTTTATCAAATTTTATATAAGGGACTCCTCCACGCCTGTAAAACTGATAACCACCCTACTCGAGTTACAGGTCCCCAGTAGGTGACTGATAAAAAAGATCTATTACCACAATCGCTGTTATGTTGCCCAGTGTTGGTTATCATTTGGCCATTTTTTCAAGGAAGTTATATTTTCATAATCAACAGATATTGTAATATTTTTCATTCAACAGTATGTAACTTCAGTTTTTTTTCAAATTCGGGAATAAATTATTGAGTAATGTCTTGTTTCCTAAGAAGCACATGGTTATCACAAAAATATGGTCATGTGATGCTGTCTGCACAAGGTATATACTGGTGCAATTGTCCTTAATAGACTGCCCCTTGTGTATGTGTGCTGATAATATCTACATTTTACCTATATACACCAAAGTTATGCAGAATTTCTCAGCCATGGTGTTCATCCCTATTGTTTATGTTAATGCCATAATAGAAATTAAGATACAGAAAGAAAATACAGAAAGAAAATACTACACCCTTGCTTTTTCCACGGTTTTCACATTACTTGGACCACCAGAATTGGAAATTTGGTCATTTGCATACACTTGTTGCATGTCCACTGTTGACCAAAAGTTGATCAAGTGGGTAAACTGAATATGTAAACTGAAATCTAAATAGGCAATGATTGTTGATAGATATTTCGTCAAGGGGCCTTTTAGTACGAACGCACATTTTCAAAGATTTTAGACCCCCCACCCCCCTTTGGCTAAAATACGCATTTGATTTGTAGAGGTATGTACGCAAATTTTCAAATTTTTTAGACCCCCCCTTGGTGTGTACATACTTAAAAGAAATTACCAGAGCATTATTATTTAAAGGAAATTAACTGAGGAAACACTCGGTGTTACTATTACAACTGTTTGGTAAATGATATGAGAAAAAGAACATACCTCTTTACAAATTGGACATTCGGTCCCATCTGGAAATGAGGGCCCCATACCCTGCAGATACTCCAAGTCGTAGGCAAACCGTCGATGGTATGAAGTACAGTCATTTGACAACTTTACATACAGATTGACCTGAAATATATGTAAGATTAATCAATTTTAATTCCAATAAGAATAAGGACTGTGCGAAAAATTATCTTCCCTGATTCGGGAGCGAGGCAAAGTAATCAGTATGAAATAGACCATTAGAGTCCTGTTCTGGTTTTGGCATTCAATTGTTCACAAATAAAGTACGAAGTCTTAAAAATAATAGAAAAATGTGATCAGTGATCTTATTTAATCATGTAGTGGGATACATACTCATAACCCTGAGGTCCTGCTGCCTAAATATTGATTACCCCCAAAATGCTAAAACTGTCTTAAGTAAAAGAAAAGTTTTATTACTGTAGCTCTACTCTCAGCATAGTAAATAGTACACGTGTACAGGACAATAAAAACATGAAGCTAATCTGCCCTCTGCCCCCATTTTGTGCTTATATGAGAATTGGCTGCCAGACAGCTCAAGTCAATATATTTCGTGTGGAGTCCTCTTACAAATTCTCTCTCATAGGTGACATTTCTTTTTTTTAACAAATCACATGTCCATGGATGGCTCAATACAATCCTTGTTTAATGCTGAATTATGATATGAATTTATGACTTTATTCAGAACTGGTATTTCAATAATTTTCAACAGTAAATTCTTGGTGGCTGGTCTGGAAATGACACTATTAAGTATACACCTATTTCAAACCTCAATCACTTTTTTCTTGTATATATAACCCTTTAGACCCCACGGATAAAGAGATAACTGAATTATTATATATATAATTGAATCATTCTCCTTTATAGAAAGAAGGGTTGGCCTGCGAGCACTCTCCAATAGAGCACCACTCCCATCTTGAGTCATTGTGGTCACAGAGGTCAGTGGGGGAGATTGACTAGTAGTCCTAAAAACTGCCCAAACATGCCTGAGTTGAACACATGCTTGAATGAGCCTTCTTATCCCCCTATCTTTACATTCTAAGACCATAAAAATGTATTAATAAAAACTGTAATAAACTGCTAACCTTTTTCATATTTCCCCTTGATTTGTGATTCCTCATTTTGGTATACTTATGGCAAATCCTTTTGCCTTATTTCACAAGGTCACTTTCCCCTGTTGATGGACGCCTGTTACTGGTTTAAACAGGTATAAATAGCCCTTCTAAAGCCCCATACCCACTAAGCGATCTACCCGGCGACCGGCGACTGGCGACGAGGGGTAGTTACATAATCGGCGGTGGTCAGTCGCCCTGTGAGCATAGTCGCTGGGCAATTCGCTGTGGGTATGGGGTGTTTCCTAAGCAACGGGCGCCGGGCGCCGGGATTGCTGGTAAAACTTGCTGAATATCACAGTCGCCCGGCGACGACGACGGCCCTTCTCCCAGTCGCCGGTCGCTGGTCGCCGCTAAAGTCACTAAGTGGGTATGGCCCTTAAGGGGCCAGGTCTCATGACGGGGGAGGGTCTCGTGACTGGGCTGGGTCTTGTGATGGGACGGGCCAGTGACCCCCCTGCTGGGCCCTGTAGCCGGCCACGGCCATCCTCACACACCAGGCCCTCAGCTGCTACCACCGTCACTGGTAGAACAGCAGCAGCGACAGGGGTTTTGAATACCCACTGCAGTCCCCTCCAAGCAAACACACTAGTTTGAGACAACGTTGTGCAACATTTCCTTTCTACAATATAGGAGGGAAAACATTGCAAAACGTTGCTACAACCAATTAAATTGGTTGTCTCATCCATGTATTAAGGCTAATGTCTGCCGATGTATATATTATACATTAGTGACACATTTGATTGAATAATCAATCTTATGGTTGTTATTTCAGAAAGTATTTAATATTAAAGGGTCCCTCCATGTTCCCAAGTAATGTCCAATCAGAATTATAATTTTGCTTCTAAAATGATCTCAATTAAATTCTAGAACCTGTTCAGATTCATAAAATTTCATACAAAATATCTCATGTTTGTTCCATAAAAACTTGCTTTTGCATATGGGCAAAGAAAAGTACCTGTATGATTGCTATAGAAAAAATGTGTGCATAAAAATGCATAATATTGGACAAACCAGCAATGCACGAAAACTAGCAACTCTACTCTAAACCAGCATGTTTTTTTGATAATCTAAGCAAGCCAATATACAAATGTCATTTTCGGAATGAGATATAATCCCGAAAATAAAAATATAATCAAAATGGAACGTCATACAACTATCTTAGACAAAGACAGTAGTTTCTAGACTAGAAACGGCATCATCCTCATGTCTTTATTTTAACATTTGCTGACATAAGCTAACAAAAATAATAGAGTAGGCAAAAGGTTTTAACCTTCAGATTGCAATTGTTATCTTACAGTTATCCCCAAAGCCTGTGTACCCAGTGTGGGCTGGCATGTCACTTATGAGCGCTAGCCTGTAGATTTTTTAAATAGATTTTAAGATTAAATTTCTGAGCCTAAGTTGAAACATCTCTCGTGTACTGGAAGATTGATGAAAAGTAATGCTTACATGTTCACCTTCATTTGGAAGTCCACTAGCGTACATTCTTACAGTTCTAGTAAACTTCATAACGGCCATTGTTCCTTCCAGAAGCATGCATCTGCAAAGTTCCATTAACCTCATGTCCATGGCTGCAGTAGGATTCTGCGGTGATGATGGCCACAAACCAAGAGTTACAAGAGTTTCAGCCTTTGATTTACAAGCACAGTAGCCTATCTCTACATCATCGTGTTGGCGGCCTAAAATATAGAAACAGAATGAAATTAGTTATTATATTCAATAAAAGGTCCCCCTCATTCTGTTATTTTCATATTTATAATGTAATGCCATAAAATGATTGCATACAAAAATGATTATCGATCATATTCCACATACGGAAATTCCACAATTTTCCTGCTGATATACTTTCAACAGGGCCAATATACATTTGGCAGGGCCGATATGCTTTTGTGCAGCATTGCCAATACAATTTACCAACGTGTTTGTTAATTTTACCTGCCAATTTTGTTCTGGCTGACAATAATGTTGTATCAAAATGTATAATGCAAAGGAGATATGATACTGTCTCCTTAATGGTTTCTAACCAAGCTAAAGAATGGAATTCTTAAGTAGGCCTATAGATGTTTGTTACATACCATACTGATCAATGACAACCAAGTCTTGTGGAGCGAATGTACCGCAATCATGTGCAGGAAGGTACAGCTTCTTCTTCCAGGGAACAGGCTGGTATGTCGTTCCCTGTAAATTATAATTAATAACTTTACACATATTATCATGATACATTACACAAAGCTGTAAAGGTTTCTAAAAGGGGGCACCCTGCATACCAAAAGATTTGTTTTATATCATGTACACAATTTTCAGTTTAAATATCCCCATGATGCAAAAATGTGTCAATATGATGCTTTAAGATAGGATGTAAGCAACACCTACAGCAGTGTTTGTGAAAAGCATTAAAATGCTGGCCATGATGCTTAACTACTATGTCTGACAGATTTGTCTGAAGAAAATACATGAAACTGACATACACAATGTCTGATACTGATAGGATTTACAAGAATGTCTGATGAAAAGTCTATAAACGTCGGACAGATGTCCAGCATTGCAAAAACATCTTACAGATCCAGTGTTGTAATACTTTCACAGTGTCGCCAACGTTTTGGAGGGTAAAATCTCGGACCGATAAATGCTTCTTGGTGGGGGGGGGGGATCCTGGAGGTGCTTACCCCCCCCCCCCCCTTTTGGTGGGGACATAAACTTCCCAAAGAGAAAGAAATTACACACACATGCACACGAATGTGCACCATTTTAGTACTTAACCTATATGTGGTACCCCCCCCTTTCCAAAATCGTATATCTACCCCTGCTTCTAAATATGATTACTTAAGAGGTAATGGTTCTTGGTCCTTCTAGAAAATTTTTCCATTTTGGACATTTAAAAAGAGCAGTTTTAAGCAAAAAATTCCAGGAAATCACAAAGATTTGATTGGTTTAGGTATAAAAAACAGATGTTTTCAATTATATTATTAGGAAATACGGATCTGGTTCCCCAAATCAAGGATCACGAACATGTTTTTTTTGAGCAGTGAAATCACGGACCTGTCACTGATTCTCACAGATAGTTGGCAACAACTATTTCAATATTTGGGCCAAAATGATGGCGCAACCCCCCCCCCCCCCCACTATCTAAATCCACATCTGCCTATTTGAATTACAGGTGTGTTAATGCTAACATCACTGATGTTGCTAAGCCCCATACTCACTAAACGATTTTACCAGGGATGTGTGGTGGTGACATAATCGTTGGTCCCCAGTCACCCAGAGATCAGAATTGCCAGGTGATTACCCATGGGTATGGTGTGGTTTCTGGATGATGGACGACATGTTTGCCGATAAAATATCAAACTTACTTAACATTAGAGTCACCCGCAATGAACATGATGATTTTCCCAGTCACCCATTGCCCTTTAATTCGCTCAGTGGGTATGGCCCTTTAATCCCTGCTACTAGGTAATGCCCCTCAGTGTCCGAAATTAAGGTGCGCCCTGCACCCACTACACATATTTTCATGGCAGGGTGCACAATGTTGAGAGGTATGCACCCTGAATGTGCACAATTTTAAGGTAAAATATCATTGCTATATATTGGGTGGGTGCAAGGACAAAACCCCAGGTGCAAATTTCCGAGGTTGTGCACCCGATGGATGCACAGAATATATCCTTAATTTCGGACACTGAGGGCCCTGCAGGTGGCTAGATAAGGCGTGAGTGAAGCATCTCCCTTATTTATCGTCTCTTGAACCTCTCTCAAGAGGCAACTGTAAATGATCGTCTCTGGTATAGTTGAAAACTTATAATTATATAATCTTTGAGAATATATGTGAGGCTTTTATGATAAAATTATAGATTTTCCATTTTACCGTTTAATTATCAGTACTTACCAGGGTTTTCCCCAGGCTCTCATAGCTAACCCTACCAACCAGCTTTAAATATGATTAACTGGCTTTTAGTCAAAAATGTATTAAAAATGTAAAAAGAGTTTTTTCAGACATGTAACCCTGACTGGCTTTTAGATGATTAAATCAAAGGCAGCCAGCTTAAATTTTGTTCTGAAGAAAACCCGGATTACACAAATAAAGAATTAGAATCAAAACACAACGTTACATTTTTCTGAATATGAATATACCCATTTTTAAGTATGGTATAAGGCAGTATGTCTAGATATATGAATTCATAAACCATATTCAAAATATAACGTTTTTCTTAATATGAATATAGCATACCTGTTCTGAGGTATGGCATGATGCAGTATGTAGGGGGGCTACTGTACCTTAGCTTAGATTTTTTTCAATTGAATTCTATTTATAATGAGCAATCATATTGTAGTGTTAGGTGCACATTTTTCTGGTGGGTCCAAACAAAAAAGAAGTTTATTAATTCTCCCAATGACGGATATAACATTTCTCCAGATTAGCCTATATGAAGCTGAATCCTGGGTTATCAAGCTGAGCATTGGGGTATATGTCAACAAGGGTCATGTATAGGAATTTACATGAATCCTGGCATAATTTGTAATTTAACATGAGGCCGAGGAAAAAAACAAGAAACATGTAATGAAGATTGTAAATGATCTATTAGTGAAAAAAACCTTTACAAGAAACATCGAGATTAAAAAAGATATTTTGAACAGATGACTGATAGCAGAAGTCTCCATTAAGCTTAAAAATGATATACTTATACAAATGGCAAACGTGTACAGGATACTACCTTATTGAGTTACACATTTGGTGTTGCCATTCATCTGTTAAAATGACGGAAACTGCCATATTTTCATCGGTATAAAGAGACAGGTGCGTAATCTGTTTTTTAATGAGGTCATGGATTTGGTGGTGACAGCTGAAAACCTCCGTATTTTTAGGGAAAAACTGTAAAAGTCTCCAGAATTTCCATAAAACCTGTCTATTTTTATGTTTCTGGGGGAGAATATGCCCTAACCCCTCTAATATTGCCATTTTAGAGCTACAGCGACAATTACGCAGGACCGTGATTGAATGAAAGGTACAATAAGTCAACGCTGAGGGGGTAGAAGGAGGGGGTGAGGCGAATCTAGTAAGGCCAATCATTGTAACTCTGCCTGTGGACCAGTGGACCAATGAGTGTCCAGGAGGAGGGGGGTGTAGGCACGTGGAGGGGTCAAGGCTATAATAAGAGCAGATGACACAGCACAAAGTGCCAGCTGTAAGCCCAGCCATGTGCCTGTGCAATCCCCAGTAGGCGGAGGCCTGTAGGTGCTGATTGAGGGGTAGATCTATAGTAAATACTTAGCAAGTCAATGCCTATAGGCGGAGGGATATAGGCAGGGCCTATAGGCAGAGGCATGGGGCAGATGCATGGATATGCATCAAGCCGTGAAGGTGGTGATGTGGACAACAGTATCAACAATAGATGTATGAAATATGTTGTGTGAAAAATAGGCATTCAGTTCTGTTACTTTCAATAATTTTCCGAGTAGTTTGGTCAGCAAAATTTGTGGATATTATCTAGCAGGTGCAGAAAATACGAAAATGGAGCCATCTGTGGTAAGTAGAATTGCTGAAAATCAGTAACTCAAATTTATACTTACGACCCACATCACAGGAACATGTAGACATGCTATATTGTGGAATCTGAGGCAGCAGTTGTAGCAGAAGAATGCAGTAGGACCACAGTCTCGGCACAGAATTATGCTATCTTCTTCATCACCACACGATGAGCAGGTGTTGGTTGGTGGGGCAAGTGTTGAGATGTAAGCACTTTTCAGGTTGGGTAACAGTTTCTCCCAGGCATGTGTACGTGTGTTCCTTGTTTCACCGTATGTCTTTCCTAAATGTGTGGAAGGGAAACAAAGTGATTGTTATGACAAGAATTAAAAAAGAATTCACAAGGTAACAAAATCTATATAATGTATTCAAAATGAAAGGAATAGGCCTATACAAAAGATGGGAATATTTTATGTGGTTCACACAAATCGCATAAAATTATATTCTCTCAACTAAATGGGTGTCAAGATGTTGAAGACAATCAGAAAGTATTGCTGGGTATATGAAGTTCGTTTTTGATACAGGATTTCGAGATACATTTAGAATTGGAATTGGATTAATTTTCTGTGAGAAAGGGAGGTGCGTGCATGGCCATGGCATACTATTAATCTGCTACTTCTATATACTTTTGGAAATTATAAGCATTAGGCATTTAAAATGATGTGTTCAATATCTGTGTCCAATATCAATATAAATGGACTACCACCACTGCATTAACTAATAATTTAGGATACGTTATAAATAAAGGAAGAAAGGCATTATTCAATTTATTGAGAAGGAACTTTAAATTTAATACATATAATGCAGGGATTATAGGGCCTACATAGGTAGCCACTTCAATTATCAAACGTACTTAATGAGTAGAAATACATTCAAATTATAAGGTGAGATGGTGAGTCTTATAGTGGCTTGACAATTTAGTTCCGGTCATATATAATGCAGTTCTGCTTTCTCTGATTGGCTGTCTCAGGACCCTGATAGGCCTACTAGAGTCATAGGCTGTATATGATCTACCTGCTTAGTGATAGTGCCAGTAATAATGAGTATCAATATCATGCAAAAGAAGGGATGAGCCTGCGCAGCACCCAAATAACATTGTGATTCTTCAAGTTTTATAGGTCGGACTACAGTTTCAAACTACTATCAACACCAAATCATTGGACTGAAAATTATTTCAAATTGTTATGCCGATAATATATTATTTGCATAGACCTATCAAAATATACAATTTAGTAGTAGGTCTACAACGTACGTAAGTAGACAGATTGGGAACAGAAATATAGGCCAAAGTGTCTGAAATGAGAAAAGACTACAGAAAGCAATGTACTTATTAAATACATTGAAAATTACCTACCCTGGGACGATGTTTGAGTTAAATGTACATCCATATTGTGAGGAAATTCAGCATCAGGGATCCCCTCTATTTGGCACTGTGTAGACCGAGTGGAAGCCTCATTGGAACCGTTTTCATTTGCAACAGCATTGCTACGTTGATCCTCCGGAAATAACGGTATCTTGTTCCAGTATGTTTTCTTCTTACCATGTTTATATGTAGTAACTTTGACCTTACGGTGAGTTATACCTACAGATTTGCTTAAACGTTTAAAACGTTTTGGCAAGTAGGACTCCATATTTACCGCCACATGTGTCCCACTTGGCTTCTTTACCGGAAGTCACAAAAAGCGGAAGTACAGACTTGCAACCTGGTGGAAATATAGGGTATTCACACGGTATAATTACACTAGCGCCATCTGGAGACTTGTTGACGAAACAGAGCTGGGAACAGGGAAATACCAAGGAGGAAAGAATTATAATATATTTTCTCTACCCACGTAGAATTATAATATATTTTCTCTACCCACGTAGCCTATACTGTATATCATATGCCTATAGGCCTAGTAAAAGTAGTATATTATGGTCTTCAAGGCTGGGTGTATGAGGCTGTATAGGTAGATCTATGTATGTTGGTCTATGTATGTACGTAGGCCTATGTGAAGGCCTCCAGGGGCCTAGACCTATATCTGTATTAAAACTGTTTTCATCATTGACATGGCATTTTACAAGTTTTCACTTTTATGAGGCTTATTACAGATCTATCTGGCCCTACTGGCACACGTCACTCTCCTCTCAGCCTAATGACGCAGATGTAGCCATACTCTTGATTGTTAGGGAAGCCGCTTAGGACGCCACCTGTAGGATTTTTCAGCATGAGTAGAAGATTTTTTCATTATCTGCAACATCTGGAGACACAGATGTGTTATCCAAGCTTCTACAACCACAAAACTGTGATTGAGGAAACCTTCTTCCAAAAGAAGAAAACGCGTGGATAAGGTGCCTAGCTGCTGCTGAGAGCAACAAAAGCAATTAAACGTGGTAAATATAAAGGAAACACTTTAACACAGCAATATCTATATTTTAATATCTATTGGGCAATTGCGCAATTATTCTGTGTTTCCCAGTGTTGCCAATGATTTTTTTCTAAATTTTGCTGCCACTTGGGATCCCATGTTCAAACCACGATTGAATCGATGCGATTTCCGCTGCAAGCTTAAGAAAGCAATACCGGTATTTACACTAGGAGACTACGCGTTTAGCCACGAATTTCAATTTCAATTTTATTTTCAACACGTTAGGTACTTTTTTCCTGGATCGTTTTGCAACCTTGGTAGTTCTAAACTGACTTGGTTTTGATGCGGTTTTCATCATTGGGTTCCTGAAGAAATAATCCTTCCAACGTACCTTATAATATATTTATATGTCATTATATCTTAAATGAGCATCAGCAATAATTTACTAACACTATAGCTTACCTGTGGCGGACTTAACCTCACAGTTGTCATTCGAGGCATATTAATATCTTAGTACTGGGTATATATTGTGTACTTTAAATGACTTTGACTTGTTTACATGTGCGCAAGGCTTTATGGATTAACACCTAGCATTTCACGTCTTTAACACTCTTAGACTGGTAAGTATACGTGTCTTATTTGCTGGGGAGTTGAACTGTCCTGTTGTTTAGCAAAATATAAAACATTTCACTGTAATACATTTAGAAATAAAATGCAACAATGTAGAAAGGATATCAAATTTCCCATTCGGAGGTAATACTAGGCTATTGATATATTTTTTAGTGCCCCATAGGAAGTTGTCGACAGTATACCTAGAAGTAAATGGCCCAATGGTAGTCCTGACAACATTTCTAAATGTTTAATGTTTTTGTGAAGGGTTTACATTGAAAACCAAGAGCAACCTTGGCGAGTATTACTTATTAACATCTTTTAAAAAAGAAATTTATGAGATTCTGTCCAAGCGTCTTACCTGTAACTTATTCTTTTAATCATGAATGTAAAGTTTCCTATCGTAATGTAAAGGCTGTATTCTGCTAGCCGATTTTTTACCACTGGTTATTTGGTAATTGATCACTTTTAACCAGTAATATGGCAAATGACTTTTACATTCTACACTGAAAACACAAAGTTGTCAAACGTGGTGTCAAAAACAACAGCCCAAGGTTGTCATGGCCACTGTCCATAAGTGTGACATCCCTAGGGTTGTAAGTGAATGGTGCCAAAAGCAACAGCCCTTGGTTGTCGTAGGAATAGCTTTGGACAACCCTAGGGTTGTTAGTGAATGGTGCCAAAAACTACAACCATGGATTGTCAAAAAAGTGTCCAGGGTTGTCATATGGTTTTCAGAAAGGTTAGACTATGAGAGGACCCCATCTCCCCCCCCCCCCCTGGATCTGCCCATGCCTTTAGGTGGAAAACCTGACATCCCTGGGAGTGTCATGGAATGGTGCCAAAAACCACAACCCTTGGTCATCAGAAAATCAGTCAAGGTTGTCATTTTCGTAGCTGACAACCTTGTGACAATCTGACTTTTACCTTTGCTTTTGGACCTAAAGTTGTCCGGAGAAAATGACGACTAGTTTTAAAATTCACAATGACCACCCTCTGACGACCCTAAAATTGGTCACTGAGTTGTGGCAAAGTCATCACACAGCATCAATGGCCTAAAATGAGCCTTGTGACAACCCAAAAGTCACCTATGACTGTAGAAATAAAGCATAACTAAAGCAGATTACTTTTTAATCTTGGTGTATCATGACACATCTACAGATCGCGTCTGCCCGACGCTTCTCCCACCATTACCCTCGGTGTCTTAAGTAATGAATTCAAAGTCACCCCATAATAGTTGCCCGGTGGACAGTATTTCCCGCCCACAAACACTACAATGACAACCCTCTGATGACTTTAAAGTGGCTCTCTGACGACTTTGTGTTTTCAGTATAAATATTAGTTGAAAGGGAATTAAAGACCTGTTTTTTTTTTTTTTTTAATGACAAATAATGTCCATGAATGACCAATAATCCCACTGCCAATTTTTAAAACTGGGAGTAAAATCAGCTAGTGGAATACAGCCTTAAGCCAGGTAAAGGCTATAGGAGTGCCCTGACGATTAACGTAAACCTATAGACCTGACAATGTTAACCGTAAACATTATCTGTACAAGCTGTTAACCATCTGCATAAACCTGACTTTAGTTTAATCAGCAATGTCAGAGCCACTTTCCTCACGCCTAAGTTTTACTAAAAGGTCCAGGCTCCCCGTGTCGGGTCACATTAACTCGGAACCAGGTTGACTTTTTTGTGTTTTTTATTTAGCAAAATGTTCCTGGAATCAAAGAAACTGAGGCGGAAGCGTGTTTATCACATGGCGCAGAGTCGGGCCGTTTTGTCCGCGCCGTGACAAACAATGGCGTCCTCTGTGTGTTAGCTCTGCGCATGCGCTCTCGGCGTCCCCCAGCACGATCCAATAGACTTTGAACTCCTTAACGGTTTTTATTTGTTTATTTTTCAAACGTTATTACAAGCTAATCTTGTCATGTTAAGATGCAGTTTTTGAATCACAAGGATGTTTTCAATGTAAATTAAAAAGGAATTTCAATGATGTTTTCAATACATCAAGGAGTGAGGTTCTATCTTTTTCCGTTTTTTTTAAAAACATATTCTGCATGCTCAGTGATAGTGACTTGTCTTTGACGTCTCCGTAAAAACGCCGACCTAATTGTTCTCTATGAATAGTTCATTGTTGTGCAGAAATAGAAGAGATCTGAATCAAACAAAACAAAAGAGCCCTCATGTTAAAAGCAGGGTATGATGATTCCCATCGGGACCCTTTCAATGTAAGTACGCTTAGAATAGAGACTAATGGATGTATGCCGCGTGCAATGGTACCTATTGTTAAAAGGCTGCATTCAGGGATTTGTTTAAAGCTTTTTTACAGTTATGAAACAGAAAGAGGCGTTTAAAGGAAAATTAGGTTGTTTGATGACATGCGATTATGAAAACAAAAACGTGCAATCCATTAGTTACACCTTAAGAAGTATGGTATTGCTGCGCTGGGCCTATCACATACTTGAATATCATGTGTAGCCATACTTATTTTAAAAGTATAAGCTTCAGAGAAATAACCCTAACCATTGGCTTCAAAACCAGAGAGTACATTTTCACAAAAGGTGCCCTGTATCTATACTTTGCCGAAATGATGCCAATGAGGTAAAGGAAAGTCACTTAAGATGAGGGTTAGGACATACGGCGGACGTTGTTTCCTTTTCGTCAAAATCAAGTGGTGTTATCGAGGTCGGCAACAACATCCACATTGATAACGCAAATATGAAAAGTTGGAAAAGTAGGGCTTTTTCAATGAAAGACTCGGGATACAGACTAATGGATATGACATGTGACTGTGCCTATTGTTAAGGCCCCGCTCCACTGCCCAACCCAACTCAACTCGATTGTCGTAGCTCCCAGAGGTGCCAGAACCTACTACTGTCTGGTTTTACCCCAAAACTCTACTATGTCATATGCTAGGATCTCATTGTGGTAGTTACAGGCTTTACTAAAACATAGTCATAGTCATGTTATTTCATGCAAAATAACTCTACTGCATCACCCCCCCCCCCCTAAGACCCGACGATCATGTCGTACATCTTTGACATTTCAATATCTAAGATCCTACGATCCAGTCGTAGGAAAGTACTAAGACTCCAGTCTTAACCCTGGCTCCACTGTAGGACTGAGCCCAACTGAACTCGATTGTCGGGCAGTGGAGCCGTCCCTTACATGGCTGCATTCTTGGTCTTCGTTTGGATGTTTAAAGCAGTTCTGAAAACTGTTTCAAGCAAAAGTAGGTTTATTGAAGGCTTCAATTGAAAAAAACACACACACAAAAAGACGACAATAGATTATTCAAACCCTCAGATGTCTCCGTTTGATGCATTGAGTCTATATTATACTTTTGAAAAACCATTGTGTAACTATAGTTATTTTGATGATTTATAAGCTTCAGAAAAACAACTGCTAGCCAGTGACTACGATAGGAGAAGGTACATTGAAAACATAAACCTTCATCGACAGCTGGCCAAAATGACGTAAACAATTCAGAGAAAACTCTTATCAGATGATATGACGTATAGTAAGACTGTTGTCTTCTTGACAAAAAACAATTGACAGCAAACCTATTCACTTTGATTGTATAAAGATGCTACTCCCAACTGACGGCAAAATAAGAATGATACACTTTTCCGACGCTTTCTTCTAGAACCAACAAGAAATAAATGATTAATAATCAACAAACAAATCCCTATTTATCATGATGAAACCATTAATATTTTAAGTAACACAATAACGATGATTTATACAAATATTAATCAGAAACAGTACGTGAAAACATGTCAAAATGTATACGATATTTAACAGACAAATTCATACCGATACTGACAAAACCGGTGATACTTGTAGTGGTACAATAACGATGATTTAAACAAATCAGAAACAGCACATGAAAACCCTTAGCCCAGGTGGTGCGGGAGAAATCCAATTAGAGATTTGCCGAGAAGTCTGGTGGAGACGGTGTCACGTGTGGTTAGGGGGAGGCGCACCTGCCGGGGGGTGAGAGACGGTGGTGGGGGGGGGGGGGGGTGGTTGAAGGGTAGACAACAGCCCCAGACTTCACCGGAAAGCTTCAGTTTAAAGGTTTACACAGTATGACAGCCAGGCTTACTTCGATGATTATGATATTATCACAGGAGAATCGGGACAGACTTTTAGAAAATTTAATGTAAACCCTTCATATGAAAATATAGTGTTTGAAAATTAATGCTGTGGGGGCTATCCTAACTGTGATGACTATCCTAAGTTTTTCAGTTTGCATTCAAGCTCACATACACGACATTTTCCTTTTTTTCAAGATTAAGACCCCAACGAAAGCGGGAGCCCCTGGATTCAGGACCCCCTGTTACTATGCACCCTGCCCTGTCTCCGTCATTTTCTTTGGTGACGACAATTCCCTGGATATTACGGATGAGGCTCTGGGAACGGGAGGCGGGAAACAATTATACATTGAAAAAGTAAACTTTAACAGTTCATAGAATTTTAAAAATGTCCCTACATATCTAAGGATATGAAATCAATGACAAATCTTTACAAGAAGGCTCTAGCAGTCCTATATTAGTCAGAATGTTGAAAAAAGTAATCCATAACCATTATGTCTATGGGCTCGTATTCACCAACGTCCACGCCTTACGGCAAATGCCCGCATAACCAAATCCTAGAATACTTCTTGTTGTCTATCCTTAACGGGTCCTGCCATCAGTGAAAGCGGGAAGGGTCTGGGGGCACCTCCAACTGTGTGAATAAATCATCATCTGAGGACATTGCAATTATTCCCTATGTGCACAACTGTCACGAACCGAACGTCGACACAGAAGAATGAGTTCTCCTAATTGTTAGTTTTACATCCTTGGACAATTTGTAATAAAAATAACATCTTGTATTTTGTCGAAGGTCCTGAAATGGAGTCAAACAGGAGGTTTGAAGGTTATCACAATGGACCTGTCGTACAGGTGCATGGTATTGGCGTGTTTAAACTATTAGCACCCAGGCAAGAATGTTATGTTTTCATAATGTTGTAGTTACGTTCTATTTGGTTCTGGTTTGTTTCTTGTTACATTATCAATATATCACGCTATAATGTCTTTAGCACCTAACATTACAATGTTGCACCACTACATTATCATATCATTCTATATAGTAATGTTATATCATGTAAAAATAACGTTATCATAACATTCTATTTTGATAGGGTCTCAACTTCACCAGAATATAATGTAGTTATAACACCCTGTCCTAGAGAGTCTAACACAACTGAAAGTAATGTAACTGTAACGAGAAAATTGGGCAGGTAAATGAAGAAAGAGCAAAAAAGTATGGTCACAGAACGTGCCTGTTACATCGCTGTTTGCTGGGGCAGACAACCACCATTTCAAAATCCCAGTACAGCTTCTGGGAGGACTCACCATTCTGATTTCATCCCCTGATAACAATTATTTGACGTATGCATAATCCATGACTCAATTAAGTAAGGGGTCTTCCATTTAGTATGCACATTTTGAAAAATCAGATCCATCTCCACTTCCGATGATCGCATTGAATTTGTACAGAAACATATCTATGCACATTTATAAACATTCCGGAGCTTCCAAAACTACCTTGATGCATGTGCACTAGATGGAAGGCCCCTGACAGGGATAGGGCAATAAAGGGAGTTTTCATGGGGGTCATACCTCACCGAACCTCTTACACGCCACTTACAACTCAAAGACCCAAAGAGTGGAAACAGTTTCATGCCATGCACACAAACATACATCGTCCAAGTTCATGAGCTGTACAACATAGATCTAGTCGGTGAAAAAAACTGCTCATTTTGCTCTTTTTTTTGTCATCTGATATGGGAATGGTTAGAGTTTTGCTTCCTATATCATATTTATCATTTTAGATGAGGTGCCGCAAAGCAATGGAACACACGTTGTTTTTGCATTGCATGTGTCATTAGATTTACAGTTCGTTGAAGATAGGAGAATACAGGAAAACACAAGCTGTCAGGAGGTGACGTAAAATGTCCGGGTTTTGGGGTAGTTTCTTGTGTCCCAGATCCATAGCCAGTGGACGGTTAACACATCTCGATAGCCATCCCTAACGTCAATGATTATGACAATAAGGTAGGGGAATTAACATGAATATTATCAAATTTAATGTAAACCCTGCGTAAGAGCATATATATATATATGTATATATATATATATATACATATATATATACAGTGTTAGAATTGTTGTCAGGGCCACCGTGAGGCTGCTGGGACCAGTATAGTACAACAGTTGCTGAGGTTAATTGTATGAAAGCCCTAACAGTAACTGTTAGGGCTATCATACAATTAACCTCACCATTTTGTCGGCCTGTGTAAACCCCCTTTAACAGTTTAAGTAACGTGTATGTGTTCAAACACTCTACACGTACATCGCTGTTATCGGAGCCTGCTGGCTTCCCCGGGCACATTGCAAAAATGTCTCACAGCAAGGAGACGTGCATCAAGACATAAAACGCAACCTCTTCAAAATGTTTCCCATGAACTCCCATTATATAGCCATTTGCAAAATTAATGTGAAACAGAATGAACATTTGCAATTCATAGGTTGCAACTATAACATGATTAGGATATGCCGATTAAATTATGATTGACATTCTCTTCATTATGAGAGGTCCTTATGTAAGAGCCTCCCTGGGCCGGCGACCATAAAGTTTTCACTGAGATTCGTGAAGGTAATTTAGAGCCTCACGAACCTTGAGTGTGTCCAGAAAAAAGTTACGAACCTTCATGAACAGTCACGAACCTTGTATAACATCAAATAAACCTTGCTAAAAGTATATATCTTTGTATATAATACGTTCTAATATCTATTAGAAGTCCAATTTAATGTAATAAGATAGTTTGGAAGTATAAAAAATAAAAAATTTGGGAAATTTTTTTTCCACAAGATTCGTGACCACGAATCTCTCACGAACCCAAAACTTGGAATCGTGACTTATATAGCATTTAGGATTCGTGATTTTTTTATGGTCGCCACCCCTGGTGTTATAAAATTGAACTCTGGTAGCCTCGCGCCCTACGTGTCCCAAGAAGGTAAATTAAAGCCCATTCGCACTTTGTGAATTTGACTTATCAAGTCCAAAGATTGATCGGTGCTAAAGTCATACCGTACTACCAGAATAATTGGCTGATTTTAGAACAAATTCATAGCAAGCATGTACATTTCAATGTCATATATTATACTGTTTGGTGATCTTCATCAGTGCAGAAATGACTGATTCTTTTGGTAGTGATCTGTCAATGTGTGCACCGATTCAGCCTACTGGGTATGGGGCTTTTAAACTGGCCTCAACTCGGGTGACTAAATTACAAAAATCGTTGGCGACTAACGTGGCTAGTTGCCTGGTGACATACTAAACATTGGCGCAGTGATGTCTGGTGACTAAACCACTAGTCGCCATTATTTTCGGGAAAATATTTGACATGTTTGATATTTCTCCCAAGGTTCAGGTGATTAGTACACTTAATCGCTGAGCAAGGTGACTAACGTGACCTTTCACTGCCTGCAGTTTGATGGCAAGAGCAGCCCAACTTGGGGATTAGTTTTCTAGTAGTCCGGCAATTAGTTATTCACCCCACAATTATTTTTTGTCCTTGGTCAATTGTCAAAGCTACTTAAGGATAGACAACACCTCTCGGCGCCCTTTTAACAGTAATTTACATTGCGCTGTCTATTATAAGGTTACAGTTATGTAGTGTCCATCAAATGATAGGATATATTTTTCTCTATCTTTTGATGTAAAGTGTATGGTTGTAATGTTGATACTATTGAAATTAAAGGTGAAAAACTGATTTTTTCACTTTTATTTTTTGACCATTGATATCTCTGTAATGGCTCAATGGATTGTCACAAAATTTGGGGAGCCCCTCAATAACATTTGTATGCAGGGAAGCGTGTCTCAGATTTTTCATTTAGGTCCTGGTTTTAATTGTATGTCAAAAACGGGAAGCTTTTTGTTTCTTTTTACAGCATTATTTTCTAGATTTTATAAAACAAAAACTAAGACCTAAATACAAAATCTGAGACACTCTTCCCTCCAGATGAATGTTGTCTATATGCTTTGAAAATGTAAAGTCTTTTTATGAAATATTAAGTGAGATATTCATGTTCAAAAAATAAAAGTGAAATAAGTGATTTTTGTATTCCTGACATGCTCATAGAGGCACATATCTACACATCAAAATATAAGTTATATGATTAGATGGGGTCATTAAATGGGTATTCAACGATATAACACTCATATTTATGCTATAGATACTTAAAAATATATGCCTATTTAAAGAGAGTCCCACGAATTTGCCGCTGAGAGGAGTTGTCTATCCTTAAATGCACTCATAGCCATCACTAGTCACCCAAGTGGGGACCTGATTTTGGCTATCTGACAGCTTATCTGAGCCCGGGACCTGCCTAGGTGTTATAAGACAGGCCTCAGGTAGCCCAGTATCATGTGTATACGAAGAATGCCTTCCCAGACTAATCGAAACACAACAGTACCGATCCGGACCTACCTTTTTGATTGTTATTTGATGATAAGCTAAAGGTTCTGACTTTTTAAATTCTTAACATAATTATCATTGTAACATTATCTCACTGTGAAGTTAAGACACAGTTCAAACCGAAAGGCATGACGACATTCTGTTTTGGTTGAAGAACATAACCCTGTAATAACCCTCAGTGCTACATCACAGCAGTGTGTTGCAGCAACCTGAATGGAAGCCATAGACAATGATGTAAGAAAAGTTGAAAGAGACTGAACATCTCTGAAACATTATCATATGATGGGCTAGCCATAGCTGCCAATGGGTAGTTTCTCCAATTGGTCAGTAGCCATCTGAAAAATAGGAAGCAACTACCACAATGATCATAGTTTGTGAAGCTTAAGAGGTCGGATAGCAAGCAAGGCACAACAACAGTCTATATATACCAAATGAAAGTTGGGGCAATTATCTTTTAAAGCAAGACACAACATTTGGAGATTTAAGCTATGTTGGATTTCGAAATGTCAATGAAAATATTTAGAAATTTCTAGGAAAGAAAGGTCCTCCTTTTCCCAAATATCTGTGGTCTAAAGGTTTGATGTATTACGTTAACCCTCTGTATATATACCTACTGCCACTACAGCTTGGTTATCGGAGCCCGGGACCTGCCCCAGGTGCTATAAACCAGGTGTCCTGTGTATACCAAGGCATATAAACTGACCCACATATTTCAGACCTGCAGGACATAAGCCTGTTTAGCCCCCAATCTACATTTATACAGGCTGACATCACAATATCCCTGTGTAGGGGCAGATACAAGATTTCAGAAGGGGGGTTAACATACTCATAGGCTAAGCGCTGAAGCATTGGCATTAGCTTACACATGCATGATTGTTGTTCTCTTTGTCAAGTGTAAGCCCCAAGCAAAAGGTGAAGAGTAGGGGAGTCAAGACCCCCTAGACTCCCTCTCCCCCTTGATCTGCCCCTAAGACTAAACCCCCCCTCCTTATCTGACCTCGCTATGACAATTTCTCAACAAGCTGGCGTACAGAAACTCAGTGCTGATGTACAACGAAGTCCGAACGTTCATACTTTATGTCACAAATAAGGTGCCAATATCTGAAATATGAGGATTTATTGCATGTTTGACTTTATAAAAAGAAATGATATATTGTATACTCTTCTACCTCAATGTATTGTTTATCATGGAAGACCAGGGGTAACCCTGAAAAGTGTTTTCATAAACAAATAAAAATATTGAAAAATAATTGTCCTGATAATTTTAGGTCTTAGGCTGGGAACACTGACAATTAGCAATGATGATTTAGGTCCACTCAGCCATATTTGAACCATATCAGGATCGGCTCTTGTTTTTGACTTTGTACAAAGTACTGTGATCAAGTCTAAGTCACAGGGGGTCGAATGAGAGCAAGGACAGGATAGGGGAGATGAAACATGTCCAGCTGCCCTGCTGATGTCGCATATCCTACCTACTGAACTGAACCTTCCCCCATTCTTTTGTTTAAACAAGGTTATTCTATTGTTGTCTTACGGTTGTCCTAATATATGATGCTAATACATTTCTGAAAGACTTTTTTTAGTAATTTCCTCAGGGCAAAGGATACTGTACGCAACTGTATTTACCTCTTCCTCTTCCTGATAATTAGGCTTTTTCAGTGCGTTTTCACGAGGACACGTTAATAGACTGTAAACTGGCCTTCACACAACATTGCTGGCGCTCCATGTGTTTTCTTACTGTAGCTAGCAAAATTAATAGTACTCAAGGTCATTCGAGGTTCCCCAGTCGGGAAACTGATGCCTCACCGGTGCTATAGTAACGCTGATAGTATATATACAAACGGGTTTCTCAAGAATGACAAAAAAGGCCGAGCAGACCAACTTCAGGAGTTGGTTTCTTTTGTCTCTCCAACATCGTGTAAACAATTAAAGTTGTCGGTCCTTAAATCGGTCCAGAATCCATCCCCCAACCCATGATCCATTGTGAATTTAAAACTGATTATTTCCTTATTTTGAAGTAGACGTTAGTAAGAAAACTTTGAACAAAGTGCATGTTTGATACTCAAATTTGGCAAGGAAATTTAGATTTAACGTATTGATAATTATTATAAATGCACCAGAAATTGTCATAATTAACGTTTACAAACAGAAATACAGGAAAATGTCTATATCCATCAGAGTGCATGCACATCAAATAGTATTACATGCACGTGCATTTAATTTCCTTGGTTTTGATATTTTTTCTCTTTCAATCGTCTGCTACAAATCGGTTTAGAAAAAAAATTGTCTGGTATGATCCATGGGCCGATTTCACAAAAACTGCAAACCGATTTTGGACCAACACGTTCTCTGAACTGACAATAACCTGATTTTACGGTCAGTCCTTTTTTGTTGCCTCTTGGATCATCAGCTTTAGTGGTGGATTTATGTTGATATGCACCTTGTTCCACCTTACATCATTCTTCCGAGAGAGTACCCAGTGAACCCTCCCGTAGGTGTCCTGAAGCTTGGCTGGGGGCAGGAACAAAGGAAGTATAATATTATGGTCAGGTGTGTTGTGCAAGTTTGAAACATGAGAGCTGGCATGTCAAACACACTACTTATAGACGTTGTGCAGACGTGGTCACGTGATCAAGACCACATGGCAAAGGAATAAAAATAGAAATAC
This sequence comes from Lepidonotus clava, assembly GCA_936440205.1. Taxonomy (NCBI): domain Eukaryota; kingdom Metazoa; phylum Annelida; class Polychaeta; order Phyllodocida; family Polynoidae; genus Lepidonotus; species Lepidonotus clava. The sequence continues at coordinate 32,393,202 of OW387144.1, read as the reverse complement.
ATGAATTGTAAGTTACCATAATTGCAAAGTGTGATTCAGTGAGATTCAGTGAGATTATTTTTAGATATGCCAGATGCTTCAGAATTTTGAATAACAATCATTTTAAATTGATTACCTATATTGCCGCCAGCAAATTATGGCCATTTGTGACATCATCTGCACAAGGTCCATATGATAGTATTACTCTGTGTTCTGTGGACTAGATTTCTAGTGTTCTCATTGTTATTAAAGGACGTCAGGTGGTTATAATTATAGATTGGATAGTATCTATAATATAGGTAAGATATTTATAGTCCATGTCTTACTGCTTTTTCTTACTTCCTTTCTTTAGATATTATTTTTATGTATGCTTTTCCCTTGACATTTTTCTTGTTACATTTCAAATCTTATGTCCCTGTTTTAAATTTAACACATATCAACTGAAGGTAAGATCAGTGACTTGAAAAAAACACAACTGGATGTCAGAGGCTACGTTATGAGGCACCCAATGAGACCTAGGTCCAGTGAGGGAGCCCCACGCAGGTCCTGCCTTGTGCTGGTTATGAAATGACCGTTGCCCTTGATGCTCCTTATGAAAGCGGAAACCAGTCCCTTGGTAATACGTACTCAAGAAAGCATGAAAGCGGCCAGCGAGGGGCTGCATCCAAATTGTCGAGTAACGAGCAATGGTTGTATTACTGCACTTCGTATTCGGTACCCTTCTTTGGCATGATACATATCTCCGACTAGTGCCTCAGCACCAGTCGGACAGGTTTCTAAAGGCCCTATTACACTGCACGACTTGAGCTACTATATCAGCGTGGTATGATGATATTACAGACATATCATAAAACAGGAGTGCTATAATTGATAAGAAAGGGCAAGTTGGAGCTTCTCACATGAATGTAACAAAGTATCTTATTTCTATTATGTGTGACATCTCTACAACATTGTCATATCACAGCTCAAGTTGTGAAGGATGATACCGTCTTTATCTGTCTACGACTTTGGATGTGGAGCGAAACTCACTGGCCATATCGCTCTTCCTTACTGAGGGCCACTTAAACGTACAATAAAAATGCATACACTTATGTTGGCCTTTTAGCCGAGTTATAAGACCTAGTATGCATGCATTCCATAAAAATTTGGCGATAATTATCGCGAGTTAAAGCACTTCCATAAAAGATCGGTGATACTCAAAATATTATCACCAAGGCCTCAAATCAGTATCGCGGCGATAATTACAAAATATCGTGGTTTTAAAAATATATATTTTCACAAATATTAATATACCAATATATATACATGTGACCAAGGAAGAAGCCTGTAAAGTTTGAGTTTGATTGAAAAAAGATTTGAACAAAAAAAAATTGAACAAAAATGTTATGTGGCAATAACAATTGTTGGTATCGTGGTATTTCTTCAAACTAGATTATCGCGAAATCTTTATGGAATGCCCCCCTACTCTCATAAAGTTTATTATTAGTTATAAGCTATAACTATAAGCTGTTGCTTTTACAGTATATCGACCCACAGTGAGCCTTTATTTGAAACTTGAAATTACAGAATTCAATTTGATTGGGTAAAATTTATGTTATAGGTATTTGGCAACGTTAACAACAGTTTCGTAACAACTATTCCACACTGTAACACTAGTGCTCAAAGGGATCTTAAAGTTGTCTCTGTTAAAATTAGTAATTATATTTTGTGCATTGGGCCACAGGTTTAGACCAGTGGCCCATTGCAAAATACCGATCGTAAAACAAGAAATCAATTAAACAACGACACCTTTCATTGTTACTTTTATTGTAACAATGATCATTTTGACAGTAAACAAACTTTTTTAGAATAATAGTATGAAACTCTTTGGGGACATTCTAAATATAGAAAAAAAATGTGCAAAACCATCGTTGTTACGATAAAAGTAACAACGAAATGTTTCGTTGTTTTTTTATTTTCGTTGTTACGAAACCCATTGTGCAACGGGCCACAGTGGTCCGTCGCATAACGGGTATCGCTGTTGCGAGGGTTGTCCACTACAGCGAGACCTCTCCCTGTTCAACAGCGAGTGGATCCAACTTTGGCGATAACAGCGATGTTTGTCCACCTGATTTTTTCAATGTAATGGGGGGGCATTTTGGGGTTAGAATTTTTACATTATGCTTTCACTGTATGTTAGATGTGTCCATTGTCATATGAAATGTACGAGAGGCAAGGGGCGGAAATGCATTTTTCAATAAATCAAATGTGTTCAAAATGTGTACAAAACCATCGCTGTTGCGAGGATTGGCACATTGAAAACCTTAAGGATATCGCTGTTGCGAGACTTAAATCTAAACCCTCGCTGTGGTCTCGCTGTTGCGAGCGTTTGGTTATGCGACGGAGCACAGAGAGCTGTAACTTTTACTGAATTTTCTCTATTTTTTCCCCTTTTTACATCAATTTACAGAATTCAAATTCATTCATTAGAACCAGAGATTTTACTATTTTTGTAATATTGTTACAATGTTCAAAACTTTTCGTTAAGATATCTTAAATTGATCCTCGCCACGAAATTCTATTGTGCAACGGACCACAGTGGAGCACAGCGATCATTTGCTGAAAAAATATTGAAATAATGATCCCAAAATTTGTAGCAACCACGACGCATCTCGATACATTGACACATCTCAGGACATTCAGGCCTCATTATGTACTACCATTACAAGACTTATTAAAAACAAACATTCAGTTAATGATAACACCGGCTTAGAAGTGTATCTCTTTTGACATAATTTAGGCATGACGTATAACAGCAGAGATACGAGATACATTGCCTTTGTGTTACGGGATGCGTTGGAGTTGCTAAAACTCCCTAATATAGCTACAAACCACATGTTCTTAAAGTAATGTGAAAAGTTGTTGTTATGATCGGTCATTGTGCAACGAATCACAGGAATGGTACCCTTCACCATGCCTCCTTCTCCCCCTGGGGCCGTTCTCTGGCATCTGTCCGATTTAGAGGGTTGATAATGCCCAGTGACGGTATAATGTGAAGTGATAACAGGCCTCTATTTGGGCCAAGGACACCATGAATATTGTCATACTTAAGCCCTGTTTAGACAGTCAGTAGGTTTCTTTGTAATGATTATTATGCGCTGTATGTAAGCAGGTTGCTAGGTGTTGCTAGGTGTTGCTAGGTGTCGCCCCCCCCCCCCCCATGACGTCATCGTCAGTTGCGCTCACAAGTCGAGTTGACACAATCGTTTTGAACTTACTGTCTGTTTATTGAATAAAGGCCTGTTTTCCATGGTTCTAGCCCATCCCCACCTCTTTCTCTGTTACGGAAGCGTACAGGTTATTGCCATAATATCAGAATAAACTGTGGAAGAATCCTAGAAAGATTAACCTGATGTAGATAAAACATAAGTGTTGATTCATCTCTGAATTGTGGCATAGATCGGCCAATATCCATCCAAAGTTTGAGTAGTGATAGCCCAATATAAGTGTTGATTCAGTACAATAGGTATGGGCTTCCTAGAAAAATCCAAGGGAAACTAGCATAGGCTTTTGCCTAGCCTATACACCATCTATAAGTCACAACTTCGAAGCCCATACCCATTGCACTGAATCAACACTTATATTGGGCTATCACTACTCAAACTTTGGATGGGTATTGGCCGATCTATGCCGCAATTCAGATAAAACGAGTGCATTTAATTACGACAAACCAACGGGCAACTGCTGCCAAGCCTCTTGTAAAAAACACCGTTAATAAGGTATATGCAATCGGTTGCCCTATAGGACTATCACCCAGTATCTCCAAGAAGTTTAAGAATCTAGTTTAAGCAGCCTGGTTTAACTCCTAAAAATACGTTTCAAGAAAATCCGTTTTAAAAATCCTGTATTTCTAACTGTTTTAGTTAATCCGTAACTAAGGGCCTTAAAACAGATTTAAGGAGCTTAACCCAGAATTTAAAACTTTTCTCACCTCTTCTGATTTAAGTGGAGAGTTCTACTCAAAATGGTAAATGACACATTAGGCCAAATAAAGATTAAGAATAGGTTTATGATGCTATAACTTGTCAATTATATTAGTTAGACATGTTTTATTCTTTTACTGAGTTCAGTAGGTTGGGATAGACCAAATTATTTTTGGCTTAATGTTTAAACCAGTCTCTCAAGCTGGTTTAAGAAATCTGGTTTAAGACAGACTTAAACCAGATTTGTCTTTTGGAAATACCCTCTTAAAATATTTAGCTGAAAGTTTGGTTTAACTAACCCTAAACTTTCTGGAAATACTGGGCAATATGTGTCCATGTAAGCTATGATTTTTATTTTTTTACAACTATTTTACTAAACCATTATAATTTTATGAAACAAACGTTACCCTAAAACTATGTAATTGGCTTACATTAATCGGTTTTCCAAAATACCTTGTTATGCAACCATTTCCCATCAATATCAGACCCAAATATTATATTGTCCGAAGGATGCCCAATTTTGACGACGTCCTATGGACTTGAGCAGTGAATAACGTCCGGCTGTTTTCATTAAATCATTCTGCGATTGATCTAACTCAATGCTAAAAATCTATTCCAGCAATGTTCTCAACTTCTGACTTGACCGATCACGTGACCTAGTCTGCCAGACTTGGTGGTGCGTGCGCATTATGGAGGGTGTCGGTAGCAGTGTAAGGTGATTGGAGCACCTCCTCCTACCCCCACCCTCTACCCCCCACCCCTGGTGACTGGGTCACCCCTTCCCCCACCCCCACCCCTCACAGACTCGAGCCATGATGCATGGCCTTTCTGCAGGCAATATCCCCGCTAAACACAGGACTGGTACCAGCAGCCGTCCGCCATAGGAAACCAGCTTTATTTTGTTCACTGGTTCCCGAAATCACCATCTCTAGACTAGGGTCGCAGATTCCCAGGATAGAAATTTTGGAAATGTGAACCTTATTGGCAACTTGGTTTTATTTTTGTGGGCAGATGGCAATCCTAAATGAATTCTCCCTGCGACGGATAGCCAATTTCCTATATTTTTAGATTAATTCCAAATGGATACAGAGTAAATATTTCAACATTTCTTATAATATGTCCAGTGAATTTGTAGACAGAATCTGTGGAAAATGAGCTTTCATGCATACCTTCATAATAGTTATGATAACCTAATAACCTTATGAGACGTTCAAACCGGTTATATACTAGATTCCTAACTGAGATTTACGAAGGGAAAAATATTTAGTAAGGCTACGGAAAGAGGTTATACAAGAAAAAAGATATCTAAAACCTTCGGATGTATCTCGTAGTTCACATGCATTCCTAAAAGTTAAAGAACAAGTACATCTTTCCTAAAAGGTTCATTTACGAAATAATTTTCCGTTAAATGTAACAAATGAGAAAAAAGTGTCCCTAACTCATGAAATTTATGTAAGATGTTTCCGCAAAAGGTATGTTTACGATAAAAAAGTTACGGGACCTCCAGAGGTCTCTTACCAGTTCCGTAAGTTGATATTTTCGGCTAATTTGCTGCTGCATTACTTTCTTTGGTACGAAATACATGACAATGAAATGTAAAGTGTTGAAAAAAATGAAGAGGACATAAAAAAAACAATACAGAAATAAATGATTAATATTAGCATAGTAATTTACAGTTTAATTATATTACACGAAGTAACACTAATTTAAATATTGTCAGTGCTGAATAACCTCTTGCAATATGGCGGTTTTTGCTCATAGGCGTCTCGTGAATGTCGAGGAAGAAAATGTGGTACCTCGAGAATTCAGACCCAGAATCAATCCTCTCACTTTATACACAAATCGTCAGTTCAAGAAGAGGTATCGTTTACCAAAACGCAGTATTCTAATGCTAGCACGATCTCTCAAAGCCAGAGGATTCAAGGGACCTCTTCATGGTCGACCGAACCAGAGAACTATTTCAGCGGTCCTTACAGTAAGTATACATACTGTTTGTTTACGTATGGTAATGTACTAATATTTTCATGTTGGTGCTATTCATGATAAATGACATGTGTATTTAAAATACACGTGTAATTACTATATAATAATGATACTTTGGAAATGCTAACGAACATTATAGGCATAATTTCTAATTTCTATTTGTATTTCATGTTCCAACAGATTTGTGTAGGCGTTCGATTCTTCGCAACAGGATCGATGTATCGAGATATTGGAGACGCTCACCATGTTGGCCAGAGTAGTGTTTGTAGATGTGTGCGTAAAACCTTAAACCTATTGGTCGCCATCATGGAGCAACACATGTCCTTTCCTGTAACACGGTAGGTACACTTAATTATATTATAAATGTTTCCTTAAATTAAAGATCTTCATATAGTACAACTAATTAGGTATGGTTATAGTAACACCAACTTCAAAGTTCTGTATATTGGTATTGAAATATAAAAATGTGGATGGACTTTCAATAATAATTTCTTTATTATTTTAGACGTCAAATGCAACAAAACTCGGCTGCCTTCAATGCCATTGCTGACCTGCCAGGGGTAATAGCAGCCGTGGATGGAACTCACGTGTGCGTTAAACCACCGTCTGCTGAAGAAAGATCTTTCCGTAATCGCAAAGGAACCTACAGTATTAATGCACAGGTATTGTATTTAAATTTTTATGTTTCTCTTCTACTAATGTCAATATAACAGTAATGAAAAATTGCATTTCTTGTACACATTAACTTCCCTATATAGATGTTTCGGTATTGTACAACTGTATTACATTATTCATAATGATTATAATTATTTATTATTATTATTATTATTATTATTTCAGGTAATGTGTAATGCCAATCTTGAGTTTCTCGATGCCGACGCACAGTGGCCTGGAAGCTGTCACGACAGCTCAATCTGGAGAAACAGTGAGATAGGAAAAGCTCTGCAAGAAATTAACTTCATCCACCCTTTCTTCATCATAGCAGACAGTGGGTGAGTTGGAATACACTACAAATTTAGTGTAACCTTCTCATGTATACTGACCAATATAAAGTATAACATTTGTGGTTCCCAATTAAATTTTTTTTTGAAATTTCGGTTATGCTTTTGTGAACTAACTATCCAAATAATTGTTGTATTTGTAGATACCCTTTGCGACCATGGTTGATGACCCCGTACATGAACCCTGCCACCGAACAACAGAGGAACTACAACAGAGCGCATGCCAGCACAAGAAATACAGTTGAAAGGGCCATAGGTCTACTGAAAATACGGTTTCGGTAAGTAATAACAAACACAAGATTTCAATTAACATTTTTTATATAATTGTAACTAAGACAAGTACATATAAATTTTTCAAAACATTCCAGAAGAATATATCTTTTTAGTTGTTACTGTTAAGTCGAAACTGGGGAAAAAGTGCTTAAAGTCCGATAATTCTTTCATGAAAGGTGCTGTGTTTGTCATATCTCATTGTCCGGGTGTGTCCACGTTTGTCAGTCACCAGCATTGTAGAGGATCGGTTCTGTAAAATAGAAAAGAATACTATAACATAATTAAACAAGTTATTAACATAAAACATTATAATTTTTTTAGTTGCCTGGACAAAACCGGGGGTGTCATTCAGTCTCCTCCAGGGACCGCCAGTGAAATAATCACATGCTGCATGATCCTTCACAACATTGCCATCAGGACAGGGATGCCTATGGAAATAAATGAAGAAGATGATCATCATGGCAATGCAAATCAACAAGTGCGTCAAATCATGGATGGAGAACAATTCCATGTGGCGGACAATGGAATGGATGATGAAGTCATCATCAATGATCCCAATGCTGGAGACCGTGAGAGGAATCGTGAGGGTCAAAGATTCCGCAATCGTGTCGCCAATGACAACTTCTAAAAGGTACGGCAAAAAATCAGGTGTAAACAATAACATTTCTGTTTAGTTTGCAAAATTTCATTATTATGTAAAAAATAGGAATAGGCCTATATTAGTTAGAACGTATATTACATTGACACCCTTCATGTTATCCCTTACCTACTATTTTTATTCAGTTTCTCGATCGTTATCTGAATCGTCTTGCTCAAATTTGTATTTCACATAGCTGGCTACCCACTTCAGGTATTTCGTGTTGCTGTGTTGGTACTCTGACATACGCTCACATGATTCTGCAATGCGAATTGCACTGGAATTTAAAATATCCAGGCTCCCACAAATATTTCTTTGAGTCTCCAACAGTTCTTTGTCCATGTCCGTTTTGAATTCCACTGGTGTTTTCTGCTTCTTGAATATAGTAGGAGTACTAAATCCAGAAGATGATGAATCCCCTTCATCATTTTGTTGCCTTTTTTTGGCCTCCTCTACCTTGTCAAGAAGGGTACTTTCAGTTGATCTCTTCTGCGATTTGCCAGCATTTTTCAGACTTTTCCCAGAACGGGGAGGGACCTCACACACTTTGGCCTTTTCCACATTTGTTGTGGATGTTTCAGCTGATTCTTTTGCAATAGATGCAGAAGCCTGTGTTGCATCAGGCGGGTTGTCTAAATCAGGCAAACTGGTGTCATCTGAGGGGAAAAAAAAGAAAAATAACTTACAGTATGTACATGACTTTAAATGCCAAATGAAATAGTAGTCTTTCTTGAAGTATAGAAAAATGGAAGAATTAATTGTGTAACCATTACCGTCATTAAATAGTGACATGTATTTATTATTGATAATGTACATTTTTATAATTATTTTAGAAACTTACCAAACTGATGAAAATCCCACAAAGTTGAGTCATACGAATCAATGGAACGCCGTGGATTTCCTAAAATATATAAAAAAATTAAAATTATATTTTCGTTTCATTATTCCTATATAGAAGACTGTTGAAACAAAGTTGAACGTTAAAAAATGGAAATAGCCAATTACACTTGCTTAACTGTTAACAATGCTTGTTGCGTAGGACATAAAATAATGATGTTACCATTGTCTGTGGACACATTTATAGTATCCATTTTTCCTGTTGTCCATGACAGATGAAGGTTCCTTGGATTAGTTGGTGGAATGATATTCGAATCTTCAACGAGGGCACTCTGTGAAGACGAACAAGAAGCTTCCCTTCCAAGTGGAATATCTTGAATAATACCCTCTTGTGGTATTATTAGCGGCTTTGGGATAGAGACTTGTAGTATTGATTGACTGTAATCCGATTCACTGTCCAAATCTATGGTTTCTGCTGCTTCTTCTTGAGCTGCCGCAGCAGCTGCCGCAGCCGCCGATCCAGCAGCTGCTGGTATTTTTTTTTTTTTTTTTGTACTCAGTCTCCTTTGTCGTGCACGTGCAAGAACAGCTGCAAAAAAAATATATATTGGACTGACAAAAATTAATTGAAAATATTCATTGCATGAATTAGTATTAAGACAAAAACAGTAAGCACAGTTGGACAATGTGACGAGACATTAATGAATGATTTATGATAATGTTTCAATGATGTAATAAAAATAAAAATCAGAAAGTGTTCATTTTTGTTTGTGGATTTCTTGCTGCATGAGCTATCCCTTCAAGGACAGATGGGCCAAGTAGTTGCATCCCTAATTCCTCTGAAACATCGAATTTCACGTCAGTAGGTTCTCCTCCTCCTGTCCCTTTTTGGTCAGAGTGGATTATGGTGTACTGAAAAAATCAATATTTAATGTCATTAAATACTATTTCTTATATGAAAGTGAAGAAACCTTTACGTAATATAAAGTGTACCTCCTATACGTGTAAATAAGTAATTCATTGAAACATATAAATTCACTACATTGTGAACGCCTACATCCACCCTATATAAAGTATGGTACGTCACCATACGTAAATTTGGAATAACCTGGTGGCGCCACCATGCGGTTCAAATAGAAGGTAGCCGCAACAACAAAGTCGTCGGACCGGTCCGTTTCACGGGACGGATTTTTCGGTAAGTTCTTGATATATAAGGCTTGTCACTCAATATTTTTATGACATTTTAGTAAATTTGACTATCGTGCATCATGCTAACTAGTTCACAAACATTACAGATGTTTAATTTCCTTTAAAATCAAAGTTAAAAAAATGAGCGATAATAGGAGAATTTCACACGTCCGTAATGTTGTTGTTCTCAATGTACAGTTATCATGACTTCTCCATACTGTCAACCAATAATACGATATGTCATTTCATTTTCCAGTTATGGCTAGATATAACAGTAAAGCCGAAAAAAGAGAAAGGGCTGACTACCAGAAAGACAGGCGAGAAGTCTACAAGAAAGAGAAACCAAATTACAAGTCCGACGAAAAAGACAGATCGAAGGTGAATTTATGTAAATGACAATTATATAAGCATTCTGATATAGATTTGGTGGTTTATCACATAAGCCTCTGGAAACTTTAAGTTGTCAATAAAATATATTATTATTATTTATCAGTCATGTTGATAGACGTACAATTTTTCAGAAAATGGTTGTAATTTTTTTTACTAAAGCGTAATAGGTGTACTATAAATTATTAAGTTGTTGTCTATTTCAGCTCAATCGTGCCAAGGCGAAAAAAAATCCACCAGAGAGATCGGAACAGTGGTTGAAGAACAAACGTGAAAAGGATGCTATAAAATCAGCGAATTATAGAAAACGACAAAGTAAGTTAGGTTTTTGTGTGCCATTATTTTCTAAGATAATCTTTGCATTCACTCAACCATAAATATTAACATCCTTAATATGTCGGTGTCCAATCCACTATGCTGTCTCAATGAATAATGTCTAAGTATGTCCTGAAAGATTAAAACCAAAATATTGTGTTAGTGTTTGTCGTTGTACTTGGAAACTTATTTTAGGTTCTTTCATTTTTCATTTCCTCAGTCCTAAAAGGGAAAAACCCAAACAAGCAGAGGGAGAAGAAAGGAAACAGCCGAAAAACACCTACCAAAAGTATTGACATTGACAGGTAAGAAATAAAAAGCATCAATCACACTGATAGAAATATATATAATAGGTTTCACTAAGTTCCCATTAATTTTGTGGAGGTTATTTATTATTTTATTATTGAAACGAAAAACATTTAACCTCTCTTATGTAATTTATTGATCCATGGTTATAATACATTTTAACCGGGCCCCCCCACCCCCCTGTATGCCTGATATTGTATGTTTATATATATTTTTTCAGGCAGATCGAAGTGCTTCAGAAAATACATGACAGGAACGTGAGGCGCAACATTCGTGACCGTAAAAAGGAACGGGCAGAGAAAAAGCTACAATCTTCCAAGAAGAAATGTAGTAATGGGAAAGTCCTTCCACCTCGTGTTGTTAATAAAAATGAATCGAACATAGACAACCACTTTTCATGTCAAGCAGGACCCATTGACATTGAAAAGGAAGTGGTTGGACCACCACCACCACCACTGGCACCACCAGCAGCACCGGCAGGAGGATATAGTACTGCTATCAACGTTCTACCACCCAATGATATACACATGGCCATAGACATTGAGAAGGAACTGGTTGGACCACCACCACCACCTCCACTGCCACCACCACCACCAGCACCGGCAGGAGGATATACTACTGCTATCAACGTAGACATTGAGAACCAAGTGGTTGGACCACCAACACCAGGACCACCACTGCAAGGAGGACGTATTTCAGGTATACAGGTTCCAAAATCACCTTCTATAGGAGCCAATGATATAGAGATGACCATTGACATTGTAAAGTTACAGGTTGGACCACCACCACCAGAAGCAACAACACCTCCAGCACCGGCAGGAGGATGTACTACTGCTATAGAAGTTGTAGGATCAGTTTCTGTACCAGCCAATGATATAAACATGGACATTGGGATTGACAAGGAACTACCCGAACATAATATTTCATGTGGCATACAAAAACGTGTGGATGTTGAAAGTCCCTTCCATGTTACCAGTGAAGATGACAAACAAAATGGATGTGCACTCGTGTCCTCACACAAGAGCAAAGTTGTTTGTGAAGAGTCTAGACAGAGTGCAATACATGTTGACAAAGAGGTGGACAAGAAAGTCATAAGTTGTGATATGTCGTTAAGCAACAGATCCAAAGTGTGTTTTACTGGGAACAACAGAAAACAGAAATATCCAAAAGGGCCTTTGACTTCGGTGGAAAAGAAGATGATTTGGATGACCAAGAAAAACCAAAAAGGAGGAAAGAGACATAACCAAGAACAACGTGAAAACACTACCATTGTAAAACCGTTATATTTGAGTGAATGTAAAGTACCTTCAAGCAAACAAACACCTGTCACAGATTTCGTACAAGGTATTGGTGAACCAAATACCCAAGATAAAGGAGACCAGTTATCGCGGGAAACGGTTTTTATGTGCAAAGAACCACCTCTCAAAGAAATACAGCATCGGCTGGTTGAAGTGTGTGAAACACAACAAGCACAAGCATGTACATTGGAGAAAAGGACTGTAGGGAAAACAAACCCTGTGATATGTGCCGATAGAATTAGTGTTCAGAAACAAAAGAATGAAAGTGTAAAGCCGCCAGTTCCAAAACGTGCCAAAAAAAAATTGAAACACACCAAGGAAAACAGAACAGTGAATCCAAATGAAGGACAAACTCAGAAACCGTGGTCATTACGCATACAATTTGTTAAGCCAAGTCCAGTGACAAAAGGAAAGGGTGTGGGAAAAAAAAAGAAAAAAATATAGAAAATCAGAAACACGTATGGGTGTACTTATCCACAACGTCTTGTACGTAACAAACCCTTCTGTAAGTGTTATACATGTTCCCTTAATTTAAGACTGGACACTTTGTACGTAGGATTGTAAAGATTGAAAGAAGTGGAATTTTACAAACTGTCTTCACAAAGATACTTAGACTACACAAGTAAGTGGGTATTTTTCTATATTGTAGAAGCGTGATTGTGTGTTGTGACAATTAATTCTATGTGTGTGTCTCTAATTGTTGTACTTTGATAAGTACAATCACTTTCAATGACAAGACTTTTAGTTCGAATGCACAGAAAACCAGTATATGGAAATGTAGGGTTATAGACAGTTTACGTATGGTAACGCTTGCAAAAGAACCTCCTGTTGAGAAGACAAGTTAGATGGACATAACTAAAGTCATTGAAATCAATTTCGATATCGTATTTAATAATTGTATGGTCGTTTTTATTTAAGTAGGATAGAAATGTTTTCAAGGTACACTTACTTTTGCACGGACATCGCTGAGAATATATCCAACTTTCGTGCTCACTTGTTTGATATTACGGACAGAGTAGGAAGTACCTTCCTCATGCGTGTCGTTTACAAGATCTGTAAAAAAAATAGAATAAATATTAATTTAAATAAAAGACGTTCAATAATAATACTCGTGTAATTTCTGAATATTGTACTCACCTACTATCTCACACCATTTCTCATTTCTGTCTGCCATGGAGACTCCTAGAGGTAGTTTGCCATGAACATATCTCTTTCGATCGATCACAGCCTGCATGAGAGCTTTCTTCTCTTCAATAGTCCAATTCGAAGCACGTGATCTTTGACTCTAAAAACATAAAAAAATAATTTTGTAAACACACTAAAGGGTCCCCTTGCGGTTTAACCTATTTGTTCCATTTACACTAATTTAGTTGGTGTTACACTTGTACATTGACAAAGTAAAACAGTTGTTAATTGGAAATATGTGGTCGTTTAAACCAAGTAGAAGCAATATTTTTAAACTGTATTTCGGGTTTTTTTCTGTGTTATACAAGTTCTAAATTATGTACATACCTTTCCTTTAGAGCCACCTTGCGAAGATTCAAAATCAGACATACTGAATTGAGACGAACGTGTTCTCATGCTCGCTAAAGTGTTAACAAAGCAGGCGGTAAAACCCGCCAAGTGTTTATATACGGACGCTACGCATCAGTGATCATGACCCGTAAACAGGCACTTTCCGATCTCGCAAGAATGCTTTCCTAAACTAAACCATGTAAATGGATGTTTTTTATTTTCTAGACGTGCGATAATCAGCTTTTTATTTTTAAGTGGCTCTACAAGTACATAAAACGAATATATTTCAGTTTTGAAGATGTTACTATAGCCTGAAATCTCGTATCAATGTTTTTCATCTATTTTCGTTGACATAAGGGCCAGTAACAAAAGTGCGTGTTACAAGAATCACGATACGGACGTTCTGCAATTGCGATACTAATTTTTCCACGTACATAGGAATCAGAAGGACACTTTTACGGATTCGCTGCCAACAACAGTTAAGCTTTTTACATATATATTTCCCCTTCGTAAATCTCAGTTAGGAATCTAGTGATATACCGGAACATATTTGCAACGTCACCTACAAATTCCCATTTCTGTATACTACTAACTTGTTGTATATATCATAGAAGCAATAAACACGACAATGTAAAGCGCACATGAACAACATGGCGTAAAATTAATGCAGTGCAACCATGCAGCTACGTATGGGACGTTGTGCATGCGACGTTATGTATACCACGTCAGGTGTGTACACAACGACGCCTGAATAAGATGAACTATGTGTACAGCAACAAACCATCTGTGAAATCCCTTTTTCGTATAGACGTTGTGCAGATGTCGTCTTTTCCCTGAAAAACGTCTGGTCGCCATATTGGTGTATGGTGTGTTCGTAATGGCTATTATTCCCCATTCTGAACAATTTCAAACAAATGATCATGTAGCATTTCACTTATACAAACTTACTGTCTCATGATTATTATAATTTATAACTTATGAATTATGCAATAACATGGCTATGTGATCATGATCACCATGTGGTGATCACCAAAACTGGATCACGTGAGCACGTCTGCACAAGGTCTACTTATATAACATGTCGCATGTCTGATAGCGTCCATCCATAGGACAATATGCTATGTACATTGTGAAATCAATAAAAAGTGACGTCACATATCGTACACAATGTTGCTAATATAACTCACACAATGTAAGCAATATCATGCATACTGGATGTTCAATGCAGACAACTTGCTTAGACCTATAATGTCTGTATTCTACTTACGTAATTCTTATGTAATTCACCTCCATCATTTCAGGCTGTATCGTTCACATAGGATGTGCAATATGTAGACGACATGTTCCAAATTCCTGTTTCTATATCCTACTTATATAAGTGTGAGTTATCATTAAAGCCCTAATTACACTGTGCAGTGGGTCCATTGAGCTCATTCAAGGGAATTGTTTGCGTTTGGGTAATGCTACCAAACACGAACGATTCGCGTTCAGGCCATATTACACTAAGCGTTGAACCCAATGCAAAGTACGCGTTTTGGGATATTTTACTTTAAAACACTTTTTAGATTCTGTCTCAATTTCCAATCGATCTTTTTTTAATCATTATAGTAAGTCACCTTTTGTAATGTGTAGACTGGGAACTGCTGAGCCATCTTTTTACTGTAAGCTCAGGAGGTTATCTTCCTTAATGGACTTTTTTGGGGGATCTTAACGGAGGTAAGGTGGATCCTTACAGTAGTTTTTTGGTCCGTAACAGAGTTTTCTTTATGAAATTCCTCTATCAAACCTGCGCTACTGTTCCATTAGGGAAACATGAAACATTCGTATCAGAGATTTTTTATGAAACAGGCCACACGACATAATTACATTGTCAGGAATGTTGGCGGAAAACAGTTTTAAATAAACCTGTGTCCCAAAGGCCATTAACTCCACTGCCTGGCGAATCACAGAAATAAAGCCAGAATAATAGTGTTTCCCATTTCTGCTTCGACTGTCTGCTGGTACTACTGAAAGGCTTGTAGTAGGACATATACTGAGGGTAATAAAGATTAGAATAAAATAGCGGGGTAGTAAGCTATACCTACTATTGCCGGGGAGTTTGTAGGAGTCAAAAGTAAGAAACTAGTTATTTACTATGTTTATATATTAGAAAGATAGATACTGCAACCCCCTACTGATCAAGCATATATGATCCCTAACTAGTGTATGGTTAAAACTTTCACCTAGGTTGAACGTCAGTCTAATCCATTGTCACATATGTATATGCAAGCGCACAATTGCTAAAGGCAGGTCCCCATCTGGTGACTAAACCCAGGGGATTAGTGCATTTCCCTGGTGACCAAGGATGAAATATTGGTCACTGACCAATTAACTAGTCGCCCGACGACATCTCCACATTGGGACGCTCATGTTATAAATCTGTTGGTAACTAGAGAACACTTTAGTAAGTCGCCCGAAGACTAACTAGTCACTGGTGGGTATAGAGAAATATTAAACATGTCCAATATTTTGCCACAAAACCACAGCAACTAGTTATCTAGTTGCCAGACATCATGGTGCCAGGGTTTAGTAAGTCACCGGGCAATTAGACCACATAGTTGCCGCCTACTTTTGAAATATGGTTGCCAGTTTGGGACCAGCCTTTAGTGTATTTCATACATGTATTACATTAGCAAGTACATCTGTTAGTGCAACATCTGTGTACTGATGTTGGAAATATCATAATGTTGTTCGGACCCTCAAGGCCGTGATCCATGACACAACAAAATTGAACTGATAGTGGAGCGATTGCAACATTGGTCCAGCATCAGTCCAAAGAAATGTGTTGGTCCAAAATGTGTTGGCTTTTCTCTTAAAGATTGGTCTGTGGATCATACCAACCGATTTTCTCCAAACCGATTTCCAACCGACATATGTAACAGGCAATTATTCCAAATGATTTCCAACTGACAATGGCCCGACAAAATTATTTAGCATGTTTAATATTTTTGGACTGATAGTGGACCAATTTTGGACCGATTTCATTATGACTACAATGGTATTTTCAATGTTATTTCACTAATTTTTTGGGTATATTAAAACGAAAATGTTACTGAAATGTATGAAAATGAAAAATCTTTCACAGAATATATCTTTAAATGCTTTGCAATATTAACTTTCTTACTATTTAGTAATCAAATAGGTTAAATATTATATATTTTAGATCGTATTGAACATATTTTAGACATAAATTGTACAATTATTTTCACAATTTTAATAATTACCCCCAGCAATATTTTTCTATGGTACTTCTATCAACTTATAGTCTAGAATACAAAGAAACTATGGGTTTTCAAATACACATTGGATCATAGGACCAATTATGGACTAATTTCAGGACAGACAGGTTCAACTGCCTACATGATTTGGGAGCGACGAAAAAAAAGTGGCCATGAGTTCGGTTAGGTTGAGCTTATATTGTTGGTTTCTGAGCTTCATGATAACCGTGCAAAAAAGCCCACAATAAAAGTCAGCATAACCATTGTGACTGTGTGTGTAAACCCTATTGAAATGATTGTGGATGTAATGGAAATACAGTCTGAAGCTGATGATCCACATTGCGACATTTTCCAAACTGACAAAATAATTGTGACTGAACTGATTTCAAAACTGACGGTCTTTTGTCGGTTGAGAATCAGTTAGGCAATTAAACCTGTTGGTCCTAGAATCGGTCCAGAATCGGTCCAGAATCAGTCCTACACCCATGGTCCACAGGGAAGATGAAAACTGATCTTTTTTTTTTTTTTTTTTTTTTTTTTTTTTAATCTTATTTATACAGGATGCAATTCAAACAGTGTGTCTGGTCTCCCATTGCTGTCCTTGTATCCTGGTTCAGAAATTGATAAGAAAACAGTGAAAAACAATCAGTTGATTAAATTATTAAAATTGTGGAAACATTTTCACATTTCATGGTCACATAATATGGTCAGTACAACCAGAAATATATACTATTTAATCCATTTGATTATTAAAAAGTAAAATAGTAAAATATTTGTTAAAAAGCATAACAAAATATATCATGTGAAACACAATTCATTTTGATATATTTTGGTAACATTTTCGTTCTATTATTCCCAAATATGAATGAAATAACACTGAAAATATATAATAAAATCGGTCCACAATCGGTCCACAATATTATTGGTCTTGAATATTAAACATGATTAATAATTTTGTTGGAACATCGTCGGTTGGAAATCGGTTGGAAAAAATTGGTTGACATGATCCACGTTACGATTATAATCCAAAGTGGACCGATTTTGGACTGATTTTGGACCGAATCTAATCCGATTTTTGAGATAAAAAAATATTTTGAAATCGGTGCCCTATCGGTCCAATTTTGTCACAAGCTGGATCACCGCCTTCATATAATGAATTACATTGGTGTTAGAATGCGAACTATAACAAACCGAACTATTGGATACTTTGAAAATAAGGTATGTTTTCTATATTCGTACCAGTGATTTTTATGCTCAACTGTCACAAACCTGACTGAGCTATTCTGCGTGCCTCTCTGGAAACATTTCATCTATCACTTAATTTGAAAATTATGTGACCTTTGCTATTCTGACATAAATTCACATTCATGTGACGTTTATCATTAATTTTGGACTGTGTCCTTGTAACCTAGTTAGCGACCCGAGGCTATATTATCACAACGCTAATAAGCCCATACCACATTGAGTATATCCAATAGTTGGACAGTGGTTGGACAAAATTACAGTACAAGCCATTCTTGTTTCCCAGACTTGGAGTTACTGAACTAAGCAACAATTATATTTTTCTATATCACTAAGTGTTGCATTAGTATTTCTTAAATTGTATCAATTGACAGATTTTTAGGTTCACCAGCCAATCAAAATGCTGTATTTCAAGGTAAAATAGGGTTGGACATTATAGGCTGGGCTGACAGGCTTTACTATTGGTTCCCTTGGGAAAACAACAAATATAATTATAAAGCTGCAACTGACCAATTCTAGGGGAGATTTGTCAACCATATTGCTTTGGTTCATTTTGTCTTATGCAATTCACTTCATGAAATAAGCACAGAAGCAATTTTGAAAATATTTCATGGTAAACGTGAATGTTTGTATAAACAGGGATGGGCTTATTAGTTAACTATGTTTGTTCCTGGTCTGTGTGTGGGAGTGCGGTTCGACCTGTTAGTGGCCTACTGGATCACGGGCCAGGCCAACCCAAATAGGGCACATGCACTTTCTAATGGATGATATGGTTGAAAAAACAGTATCTAATCTTTGTTAATCAAGATATTGTTCACAAGATATAGAAATCGCATATATCATTGTCTTACAGGGGTCGGTTCATTTGTCCTCGGGGCTTAGCAGAGGGGAGGGTATAGGGTGTCGGGGGAGAGGATGTTGGACAGGGTACATGTGCGATTGTTTATGTAAGGTGTAGCCAACCTCGGGAGGTATATCAGCTGTATTATATATCCATGCTGTGACAGTCTTTAGGTGTGAGGACAAATGAAACTAAGCAGCACAAAAATAATCTGTGATTTAATACTACATTTGATTTTTTTCACCAATTGTAATGTGAAGACCAGGATGTCTACATAAAAATTGAAAAAAAACATTAATTGCTGTCAACTGTAGCCTAATCCTTCCATACCTGCTCCTGCAGTGGCCACATTATTCAATTGAGTATTCTCCCGATCAGGGTTCATAGAAAATTAGTGTTAAATACGGGCATATTGCCTTTTGTATCTAAAGATCCAGAGGCACGAGCTCAGCAGCTCCACATAATCATATCGTGTCAAAAAGAAACAGAGGCAATATTGTAAATTAAAAATTAGCAAGTCCTACCATTAATATTGTGGAACTATGTCCAAGTAAACAGGTGAAACTTAAAGATGAACTAACACGCGGATTTTAAGGTGCTCAATCAATTTATCATATTTCAAAATGGTTATTGACCTAGAAAGACCATTTGCATATATGGTAAATCGAAAAAATATAGTTAATTCCTGCAAATACTTCCTCAATTGGAGTGAATAGTGGCATCGTTAACATTATCCATGAGTCAATGTGGTGTGACATCAGAGGTAAGATATATTATTAGTGAGTCCTTGGTCAGATCATGGTTCATTTTCACATGCTGATTTTGTTTAAAATTTATATGTAAAATTAATGTTCAAAAAAATTCAAGTTAGCCAGAAATAAAAGGTAATTGTCAGTTAGTTCGTTTTAGAAGTGTAGTCAAATAGAATTAGCACGTAAACATCTTTCAATGTCAATGCTACATCACACATTTACTGAAAATAGAAAAGTACTAACATTGGCTGCTATATTTTTGATATCAGAATCGTTCATGAAAATAATATATTACAGCTTTTTTAACCTCTGAATAGCATTTACAGTTATCACAATGCTGCCAAATCTTTGCTACTATAGTTCTCTTTTCCTCATCCCTAATTGGCCTAATCTATATAACAGCATGTGATAAATAGTATAGCCTCTGTACACACACTACTGTCGGACCCCCACTGCCCTCCATGTTCCCTAGGGACACCCACCCCCAACCCACACACCAAAGCGAGGAAAAATGACCTGTAGCCGTCTTACATAACACACTCAAAATAATTCTTGAGATAACAGGGCCTTTAAATTTAAAACGGAAGCTACATTCTCATAGGTTATTGTATGTAGTGATTCCATAGATAAACTGCAATGATACTTTCTGATACTCTCAAGGTCTTGGTCTTTAGATATGATACAATTCATTGACATTATCTTGCACATTGATGTATCCAAACTTCTACACAATTCACCATGTGATAGCAGACTAGATAAAATTAGTATAGATGTATACTGGACACACAACCCTATGTGATTATATTGGAAACTTTGAAAATAAGTTATGTATTCTACATTTGCTCAACCGGTTTTTATGTTTTTGTGATGATTGATATTATGGAAAATTGAAACAAATTTGCATTAAAAAGGTACACAATCAAAATAACTTAAGTAGGTTCTCCCGGCAACAAACCTGTACAATTGAACCATTCCGTGTATCTCCATGGAGACAAAACACACAACTCTCAACTTCAACTTGTTGCGTGACATATGCCGGTCTGATGTACATTCCAAGTCGTGTGACTTTCATTATTCCTAAGCCGCGTCCCCACGTGGCGACTAAACCACGACGATTAGTTGTCTATGGTGGCCCAAAGTGCGAAACCCATCCTCACCCCGGTATTTAGTGCCCCATTGAACAGTTAGTCGCTGGTGAAAACAACAGTTAATCGCCACGTTGGGACGCTCTTTCTTCAAATCTGTGGGCGATTAACAGTGACTTTGGTCGCCCAGCCCGACGATCAACTGCACTAATCAGCGGCGACTAGAGAAACATATTAAACATGTCAAATATTTCACCCAGAAACGACGGCGATTAGTGTTTTAGTGGGCAATGCATGGACTTGTTACTTTGGGCCACCATACACAAGTAATCGCCAAGGTTTAGTCGCCACGTGGGGACGCGGCTTTACTCTGTCCCTTGGACCTAGTTAGCGACCCGAGACAAACAATTATCACAAGGCCAACAGGTGTTTGTTCTTGGCCTGTGCGTGGAAGTACTAGTGTACTATCCAGCTATCCAGCAAATCTCCATGAATATATTCGTGGAGACCATTTTTTGATAGAAACTACACAAATTTACATGCAATTGCACACAAGAAATCACCTACACCTGAAAAAAAACACACCAAGAAAAATCAATTGTTTTTTTCCAACTAATCACTAAGTCCATTATTCAAAATTTTGAATATTGTGACACATGTTTTTGGACGCTGGCCAATGACACCAATACATGTCCCATTCATTTCTGTTTTTATATTTACCGGTTCACTCTCATGATTAATAAATTGCTATGAATAGGAAATAACAAGTAACAAGTGATTAAGCTTGGACATAGATAAATATGGGAAATATTAACAGTTTGTGGGATTTCCAGCCTTATGGAAATGCCTATTCATGGCTCTAGAGCCTTTATTTAGCTTAGTTATCTTAAAAGTAATTAAAATAAGCTAAATTCATGCTATAAATGAATTTTTTCATAGTTTTCATTACTGGTACCAAAGACTGGTCTATTTTAGCATATTTAGCATATCCGACCTTTGTGTCTTCAAATTAACACAACTGTTTTTCTAATAATAATATTTACCTAATTTTCTCAGTATTAGATTCCCCAAGACACCATCTTAATTCAATATTCCAGGCCATAAGACTGCTTTTCGTAGAGGATGTCACATTAATTTTATTAAATCCTCCTATCACAACAAGCTAAAATTTAAAATTCAACTATGTGAGCAGGTCAGTGGTGTGGGAGCAACTGAATTCAAACGGTTACGCTCCAACTTTATATAGTGTCATGTCAACGGATCTGTGTAACCACGGAGATGAAATGGTTACGTCACCTCCCTGCTCCCGGAAATAACAATTTTAAGTTCATCGTAACCCAAAATATTAAAATTTTTCACAGCCAAACTTTACAAAGTAAAGCTCCATACCCACTAGGCGATTTTGACAGCAACTGACGACAGGAAATAGGCAGAATTGGCCAATTCCTATAATCCCCTGTTAATATAGTATATTGAAATATGCAGGTTTTATATGAGTCAGTGCTAAAATCGGCCGATTTTGGGGGTATAATCGGCCGGTTTTAACAGCGATTTGTTGACCGACTCAGGGATAATCGCCTAGTGGGTATGGCCCTTTAGTCTTCCATGTAGTTGATACAGTTAATGAATATAGTGAAAACACAAAAGAACTGATGAAAATATCCGAGTCAAATGGTTAGAATTATCCAAGTCAAATGATTAAAATAACCAATCAGTTTCCCAATCTGAAGAATTTAGTCTACAATCCACCTTGCACTAGCAGCCATCTTGCGGTGCCAATTTCTTGCAAATACAAGCACAAATTTGGCAGTGCTTTGCTTGGCGGTGTTTGTAACATGTTTCATTAGGGCGTTACTTATTCCTTCTTTAGCTCTTTTGTTTTGAATTTCTGGAACGTTTATGTTATTAACATGATAAACTGAGGGAGCTGTCTGTCTTTAATGATAAGTGAAGGGAGAGGTAAATGTTAAAGGAAAGAGGAAACGCATTTGTATTTAATTTTGTAAATAAAGTTGCATTACCAGTAGTACTGTTACAATAGTTTGGACCATCAGCATTTCATGAGACACGATAAATGTGCAAAACGATATTCAACAGCACTAAATGAACGCTCTCCGTTGATGAGACATTTAATCCACATCCCTGCCCAAGGATATTGTAACGCCCTTTTAGCTAAAGGTCACAATCAAAACGTATACTTCACCCTGGTTTTCACCAAATGACTTAAGATGACATTTTTAAAGACTGTAAACGACTGCAACAACTTGGAATCGTCAGCAAATAGTCTGCCATTTCAATCTTCCGGAAATGTACAAGTCTTCTCCTCTTAAAATCATAATAACTAGGCGACTTAGGGCAACCTTGGGGAACTATTTGTATGCAAATTAGAGGGGAAATGCAAAGAGAACAACCAGCCTATTAAACAATTTGCTACAACATTGAATTGCTGTAGTCCTATAAGATTAAATGTATTTAACCCTTTAGCTCCCAATCCGGCCATAGCCACCCGAGGGTTTACTCCCCATTCCGGCCGTAGCTGCCTGGAAAAACAGGAATTTTCCCATTATTTTTCCATATTTTTCCAATGAAAACACCATTATGAGTATTCAACATACAAAATTGGCCAATTATCGTTTAAAAGTTTATTTAATTTCCTATCCAATGCCACTAATCCCATTTCTATGACGTTCATTGAGAGGAGTGGGTTAGTCTTTGAACTTCCAAAGGGAAATCCACGGAAATCCTGGGGAAATCAAGCAATTCACGAATGAAACCTGTGGGGTCTAAAAGGTTAATTGGTTACAGAAGTAATTGATTGCTGCCGTCATACCAAAGTTTAGTCACGGCATATTTTCTCTAACAAATACAAGTATTTATATAGGTAAATCTTAATTTTCTTTATTTTACACATTTTATTTCAAAAAAATAATTATAGAAAGATATGTCAAATATGTATACTTTATCATAGAAATTCTGTCCTGTGAGAATAGAAATATTTTACAACATCCCAACGATTCCCGACTTGAAGTCTTCATGAAAAACCAAACAACAAAACATAACGTTCACAGTGGTTTGCAGCAGTTATTATGCATGCAATCCTCAAATTTGATGTTTGCGTTGGACATTAAAGTCATGACCAGGGCGCTGTTCCACAAAAAGTATTTGTAGGTGATGGGGTTTCCCTTTGAAATCTGCACAAATAGTGTAAGTAAGGAAAAGTGTTCGTAATGCCACTTACGTACACTTATATACACTTACGTACACAAATGTGCACATATGAAAAAAAAGGATTTCAATTTATTTTCTCTCTTTTCTTTGATAGCTGCATGAGTTTTCATCTGATTTTAATTTGGTTTCCATTAATAAATTCCTTGTAAAATAAGCTTTTTAATGATACCCTATATGTTATTATGGCCTTAAGATTTCATAATGAAAATAATATTTGAATATTAAAAATCACTTACGAACACTAAATTACCTGTCGCAGCTTTTAGAGAGGTACGCACACTTTTGCATACCTGCGTACAGTACACAGGGATACATGTTTTGTGCGTATCTTGTTTCTGGAACGAAATAATAAATCTTAAAAGTTCGTATCTTTTTATGGAATGGCCCCCTGAACTGTTTACTTAGGCCAACGATCATGGTCATCATAAAGCGTAAAGTCTTTTTGTGAATACTGGAAGTTACATTATACATTAAGAGAACACCAACAATCAAAGAATACTTGAAGAGCCATTACTGTTAATCCATAGACAATCTATAGAAACGTATTTAATACTGGCAGCAGTATGTTAGCCAACCCCAGTTCGGTCAGACACCTCTAGTAAGTATTATTGAGAATGTTCCACCTTGAAATATTTCACAGATACATTTATTTTATTTACAGATGTTGAAAAGAGGTAAACGCCTCGGCATATCACGAGGAGCCAGTTTTCAAAACTAATATTTAACGTTATTAAATATACTAGATGCTGTTCACCTAGATACCACTTGGTGGGTTTTCAAGGAACTAACAACTTAACAGCATCTAGTACCTTTAAGACAACTTTTTTTGTCAGTCTGAACCTCAGCTAAAATAATGTAGCTCCTATGCACAAATTTAGCAAGCAACAGACTGATAACAAATGAATGGTAGCAGAATATGCTCATTGCGGTGCTGCTTGCCTGGGTAGTATGGAAAACTAACCGGGATGAATTTGAATAAATTGTGCTATTCTCCTTCTTGTCGTTGCTATCATGTTCCCATATTCTGGTCGCCACATTAAACCTTGTATCTGCTCTCATCGGTTCTAATGCCAGATTGTTCATCTTAAAGTATAATTCATTATCACATTATCTCGGTACATTTGGGAGTCTATTCAAGACAAAGTACGGTCGATAATGCACCTTTTTATCTGGGACCTTCGTCTAGTATTTTTTCCTAATTTTTCACTCCACTTTGATCCAAATATGCATTTAAATTACGTAACATTGTTAATTTAAGGAAGTCTGGCAGAGGTCATATCAGATTTATCTTACACATATTGTACTGTTGCATCCGCCACAAATATGAAGTACCTCAGTTAGTTACGTAGTTTGTTTATGTCCTTCACTATCTGATATGACATTTTCAGGGCCTTTTCTTACACTTACTGGGATTTGCCCTTGACGTTTTGCCTAGCAGGAAACAAAACAATGTCACAAAGGTCAAGACGGGGGTCATACCACAGATAGAAATATGGTCCCAGCTGTATCGTGTTGTTTGCAAAAGTAAATAGGGAAAAAATTGAGTTATTGAACTAAAGTTCTGGTGGTCTCGATACGTTTTGTTTACTTTGTTATAGTCAAAACGACAAGAACTGGTCGAAAATAGTGATTCGTCCTGATATTAAAGCGTGGTCAATGGCTTGAAAAATAGCTTACATTGTTATGATTATACTGGTTGCTGCCAATCTTCAATTTGACCAGAATCTTGCTCAATAGACCCCCCCCCCCCCCTTGAGATATCTATTGTTATTACTCCAGCCTAATTAAAATTGACATACGTGACCCCCCACCACATAATGAGGCATAAGTTGCAGATACAAGTTTGTGATGTTTTGGTCAATTTGTGGAAAAGGTGACATAAGTTTTACAATGGTGAAAGAATTATGTTTCTACCATTTATAGAACTTGAGTTATGCTTGTTAGAAGTATTGAGGATCGGAAAGGGCTAATTAGAGAAAAATTGCCTTAAAGATCAGACTTATCTGTATGCCAATGCAAATTGCCATAGACCAAATTTAGGACAATCCAGAAAACCTGTGTAATATGCCTCTAAAATTAAGTATTCCTATAAATTTTATAGTAAACTATATAGCTGATGTGTTTACCTTATGATTTCTGAAGAAAACTCACTTTTTGACTTATTGACTTTTTTCTCTTATTATGCAAGTATCTCAGGACTTTAAACAGCGATCGCGACTTATGCCTCATTTAGTGGTGTGGCCAGACAACACAGATAGCAGGTAATCTGAGAAATGCGTGTGGGAGAGTTCTACCCATCTCAGCAGCAGAATAACATTCACATGTTTTCATATCCGGCCTGAAGATACAATAGATGTTTGCAGCAACAATGAGAGTATTATTCCCTCATATAAGAACACTCTCTTTATACGTATCTAGCATACATCTAGACAGTTGGAGCATTAGACTGCATTACTCCTGCCAGTCATATTAATGGTAATTTTATAACCAAGTTCTCACAGCTCAATATTGACCGGTATTTTAAAACCATTAAAAATTAAGCGCATTATGTTATGCATAAGCGAGTTGCGTAAATTGAAACACATCTTTATGTATTTTTGTACTTTTTCGTAACAATTATGTGTAAATACCAATTATTAACTTAGGTCCTACATCTTTGCATTTTATTGTTAAGATAAGGAGGCAACAAAGTGGAAAATAAACCCTGTTTGACATTTCGTGGGTCTATTCTACAATTGTGGGAAATGGATGGTAAAAACAAGTAAAATGTAGTTTGTGGAAACATGTCCAATATCATAGGTCATTATAATATGTTTATATGGAAAAGGATGTGATTGTTAAAAAGGTGCAGTATATAAACACAGTTTAGCTGTATGGCGACATATATTTATACACATCTTGATTTCTTCTTAAAGACTTAGTATCTTGTTAAATCATCTTAACCTTTTCAAAAGTCTGAACACTCAGCATTGGACCCCCAACATTGCTAGACTTTTCCCAAGATGTATGTAAAGTAACATGTTTATGCTGCACTTCCTCCTGTGAGAAATATGGCAGTAATCCAGGGAGGCTTCCATAAGGAAATCATCTAAGTGTGCAAACCACACTTTACGCTGACATGGTCGTCTGAACAGGGAGAATGACCAGTATAGACATATAATACCCGACATGGGCCTTATCAGAGAAGACCCAGCAGTGTCCGGGCGGTGGCCATGGGCGTCCTGAGGCAGGATAAGACAGCCCTGCTGTATGTGATAACACTGTGACAGGGGATAAGTGCCCCAGAGACCTGGGGACGTCATCCGCTGTCAATACACTTCTATACAAGTCTACATCTTTACTTCCTCCAATCCTGTAAGCCTTCACAGGGAACCTGTGTGTTTGTGGGTTGGGGGGGGGGGTAATTTTCTGTAAGGGGCAGGGCAGTTGAAAATCATGCGTCTCAGTTTTATACATCTTTAGTGTAATATTTTCCCTCATTTAGAATTATTTTCCCTCACCCACAAATAGCAAAGCAATGTAGAATTATCTCAAACCTGCTAAATCTAAACAATGATTGGAAGAAAGGCGGTTTTAACGTTTATATATCATCATTTGACTACAGAGGTACTTACACTTTCCCGTATAGCTATGCATCTCTGAGGGAAGTGTTTCTAAGCGAGCAATCAAAATAATAATTATATTTTTCGCCATCAAAGTTCAGTGCCATGGATTAATTGTTAAAAGTATTTCGGTTTATAACTCTGTACGCAAAAATGTAAAGAAGTTACACACCTTCAGCTTGGCTTTGCCAGTTGCCAGTACAAACCAAAATGCATCTAATAAAAGTTGAATCTTGTATGTAGTGATAACCACCCACACTGTGACAGACGACCGGAGAAGATCAGGAGAAGGTCAGGAGAAGGTCAGGAGAGGGTCATTAGAGGTCAACACCTGTTGAAGCCAAAGGAAGCTGTAGGATAGTGGTGAGATTAAATAAGGTGTATCTGCTGTAGAAACCTCTGCCAGTCGACTCTCTCCCCCAAAGTCAAATAACAACAGGTCTGTGTTATCAGGCTTAAGCCTAATTGTGTGAGACCCAAGTTTATAACATAATACTAACCATAATGTGATTAAACACAACCAAAGCAAATACACTCAAAGAATCTTTATTGCGCATCCTGATTGTGTTGGTAATCAGAACTGATCATGAGGTTAATTGCAGACATGTTAAGTATCACTGGAAAAGTTTTACAAAATTCTTTCAAACAAATATGAAATCGCTAGAAACAAAATTGGTATATCGAATGCAGAAATAAATCATTTGTTTTGGAAAGTACTAGCTATCAGTTCTCAGTTAAACTATAAAAAGAGTTCCAAATTTGCCGAACCTAGCTATAGTGCTGTAATTACCATGTGTTCGTAAGAAAAAAAGTAGCATGTTGTTGACATTACTTAAAATGGACACTAATTCTAGTCTTCATTTGATGTATTACAGGCTTTCAAGACATCACTAGCCTCAGAACTATTTCTCGTGTATGGAATTAGTCTCCTGTCACCACACTACCTTTAGCAAAATGTTCTTAGGCCATATATTGACTAGGCTTATCCTGTAAATTTTGACCAGGGTCTTAGTTTTTAGATTATGTAACTCGCTAAAAGTGCTGATGTTATTGCAAACTAGCCTCATAAGAGGGACAATTTAACGTAGACATTGTTTTTGTCCTCAGAAGAATTGCTTATGAGACACTATACAAAATCCACGTGAATAGCTGTATAATTTCTGAAAGTATGACCCCTCTCGGATTACATAATCTCATGTACCCGATTTGTTTGTGTAATGATTATTATCAGTATGAAAGAAATAATAAAATTGAATGTGGTTTAATGTATTAATGTACAGTCAGGGAAACTTTGATTACCAATAACATGCTACTGGATATCATCCTTATCATAAACACATTCCAAAACCCATTTGGATAAGACAAGCAAATTGCAATATGTACGGCTAATTATTATTCAAAAAAGACATTACCGGAGGTTCTTTGACATCCATTTATTCAAGTTATTATTACTAAGTTCCCTTTAATTAACTGTAGCCATCCTTACTTTTGGTGAATAAAGGCGGTGATCTAATTATTATGCAATTATGACACACGTACCGATTTTAAAGGTCTGCTTGACAACATATGTCACTTCTATAGATTTTTAATTCATTATATTTGCAATTGTGATAGATCAAAGTAAATTTTGACCAAAAACAATTCTAAGCATATAAGAAATGTATGAAAGAAAATCGTTTAGTGCTTTGTCACATTAGAATATGCCCTTTATTCTATGCTTTATGCTATCCTGAACTCTTGTCAGAAGGGTTCCAGTCTCAACCTGAATACCCACTAGGGGATTTTACTGTTGACGGGCGATGGGCAAATGGGAGAATCGTTGTTGCCATCACCAGGTGTCTGTAATATTATTAAAGTTTTATATTTCACTGTTGATTTTATAGACAATTTTATGGGCGATCCTGAGCCACGTCGCCGGTCACCTAGAAAGCACACTATACCCATGGGAAATCGCCCGGCAATTCTGAGCTCCCCAGCAACTTTACTAGCGATATACCCAGTTGCCAATCACTGCTAAACTCATTTAGTGGGTATGGTGGTCCAAAATCACCAAACCTGTCCCATCCTTGGCTACGAGTGTCACATAGAGCACTAGTCGCCGGGGATGGGATAGGGTTGGTACTTGATTCAAGGCGGGTTTACACAGTCCGTCAACGGGTCCTTACGAAAATTTGCTTAGGTTAACCTTAGGTTAATGAGTTATCGTAAGGTAAATACATAAAATATAGGTCATTACCGTAGGTTATCAGTAATAGTTATCCTAACATAATTGATCCTGAAGGGTTTACACAGCCCGATAATTTCCTTAGGATATTTGTCTGGTAAAATGCATCGTGAGGGTGACCTAAGGCTTATGACAATGGATATATCTAATAGATTTGTATATGAATGTCTTCTTTGACCTAAGAAAAGAGGGTTTACACAGGCCGACAGAGGTCCTTAAGACAAGAGAAATCATTATCCTAAGCTGAAATTCATTGTCGTAAGGTCATTCACCTAAGCTTTTACCAAAAAATTTCAAACAGGTCTGAAATTTTGATTATCTTAAGGAATTTGTCCCGATAAATTATCGTAAGGCTTACGACAGCCTTAAGACAATGAAATCCTTAGGTTAAAATGGGTTTACACAGGCCGATAACGTCGTCGGGATTATCGTAAGGCCATCGGGATTATCGTAAGGCAATCGGGATTATCGTAAGACTTACCTAAGAGACCTAACGTAAGGATTTTATTGGCCTGTGTAAACCCCCCTTTAGACCACAAAATACAACTAATCACTGGGGTTTAGTCGCCTCGTGGAGACTCGGCTTTACAGTAGGCCGAATATGTTCTTACCTAGAGTTTACTTTATAATTCTAAAAGTTCAGTCTTGCTTCTCTACCATTACTATGGTGATCATTGAAGGAAGTCTGGCTATTTCGATGTGTAAACCAAGCTTGAACTTACCTACGTCATTAATTGACACTCACATCTGTGATATAAGTAAGACATCCACAACCTAATGTTCTGTTGCATAACGGGTCTCGCTGTAGCAAACATTGGCACATTTCAAAAGACCTCTCCCTGTTCAACAGGGAGCGAATGCACCTTTTATCCTTACAGGGATGGTTTGCACACCCGATTTTTCAATTTATCAGGGGGACATTTTGGGGTTAACATTTTAAGATTTTGTTTTCAGTAAATGTTAGATGTGTCCTTCAGCTTATAATTTGTATAGGAGGCAAGTGGCGGAAATGATTTATTAGCCAATTAAATTAAATTCAAAGTGTGTACAAAACCATCGCAACAGGGAGGATTGGCACATCCCCAAAACAAGGAGAGAAAAAAACAGCGAGAAAAAAACAAATCCATCCTTAATCCCTCCCTCTTGCGAGCTTTTGGTTATGCGACAGGGCACTGTGGTCTGTCGCATAACCCCCCTCACTGTTGCGAGGGTTGTCCACCACAGCGAGACCCATCCTTGTTGAACAGGGAGGGAACCCAACTTTCCTCGCTGTTGCGAGGGTTGGCACACCTGAATTTTCAATGTATCGGGGGGGCATTTTGAGGTTAGAACTTTTACATTCTGCTTTCACTGTATGTTAGATGTGTTCATTAGCTTATGAAATGTATAGAAGGCAAGTGGCGGAAATGTATTTGTCAATAAATTAACCGTGTTCAAAGTTTGTACAAAACCATCGCTGTTGCGAGGGTTGGCACATTGAAAACCTTAAGGATATCCCTGTTGCGAGACTTAAATCTAAACCCTCGCTGTGCTCTCGCTGTTGCGAGAGTTTGGTTATGCGACGGAGCACTGGAGTTCCTAATATGTCAAGGAGTAAGATTGTAACAGTAAATCCATACTTCTAATTCCTTGCTGCCAGACACTATTTGTTGTAGTCCTGTTGCCCTTCATTAGAAAACATAATATTTGCGACTCAATTACATGAGTTGATTATGAGGGATGGTATACACGTGGTTTGAGCATAGGTCAGAGGCCACAGAATTGCCAGAAATTCATAATCGGTGCATTACTCAGTAAAATACTCACTATGTATGCTTATTGACTATAAATACTTGTCTGCTATGCATGGGATATAAAAGATATTCGACACACGGGGGTCAGCATATAGGAGAAGTAACAAACCGGCATGCATTCGCCCATTTAAAGATCATTCATGTTAATAAACATCGTTAATAACTGTCAAATTAAACCTGGGAATATGAAGCCTTCCAAGCCAAGCTGGAAACATTATCATGATGTTGCAGTGACTTATAAGGGAAGTATATGTCCCAGCAACCAGGACACGTGTATCACCCAGTTTGAGACGTGTTAAACTGGTGTAATTCTAGTATTGTTGGAATACACGAGTAATGTTAGCATATTATCAAGTTTTATCATTAGTTTTCACATGGTTATGCACCTGCTTAATTTTCCTTTTTAAAGCAATATCTCATTATGGAATGTGGTCAATTCTACAATGCTGAATCTCAATACATGTTTTAATCACTGTATTAATATCTTCATAAGGTGGTGTAATTCTTGTGACATTCTGGTGTAGTGATAATCCCCATGTTAACTATGTAAATCACACTAGTTTTGACACGTGTTAATTTAATGTAATACTGGGGTTGTGTGAAACCCAGTGAAAGTTCTGAGAAAAGCCCCACCCAAGGACACCAGTTCTACACATGTGTTAAGTAAGAGAATATCATGTGTTTTGCACAGCTTTTCCAAGAGTTTTACACCAGTTATCATGGGTCATTTATACAAAACAACCCTGAGAAAAACATAAGTATAAACCAATTTTTATACATGTAATTCTCTGTATAAACTGGAATGATAGATTTCTATAAGGTAAAATTAGTAATATGCGATGTCTGAATAAACTAAACTAAATATAGTGCATTTTAAAAATGTACAATTGTAAGATTTCTACTAGATATCAATGTTGTGTATAATTTAAATACAACTACCTTTCCTTGTTCAGTATTCAAATCCTCAATAGCTCAGTGGAAAAGTGTTGGGAAGATGTGTGAGAGGTCCCCAGTTCGATCCCCAATAGTTATTTTAGCTAGAAAAGATAAAAACACGAGTTTTGCATGTGAAAACTCGTGTCAAAACACGTTGGAAACACCAGAAATGAGGTCCACAGAATCCCGAGTATAACACGTGTTTAAAACACGTGTTTCACCTCCTGTATCCCGTGTTCTAGACGTCCAGAAGACGGGTCCTTGTTACTGGGGTACCTATGCAATACATATTCCAGAATCAATTTGACATGGACAAGTGCATCTTCCAAACAATATTTTGGTTTAGTGAGATTTAGATCCTAGGGCGACTCAAGCACTGAATATAAAGACTGAATGTAAAGGTGCCTTGGAGATGGCCACAAGACTACCCAGTCTAACCATGACTATGTGACAGTAAATGCGAATGACAACACGAGAGTAGGCTAGTTCCCCTGACACTCCCCCTCCAGGTTTTCTAGTGGATCTCCTTGAGCAGACTCCCTGACCTGCAATACCTGAAAACCCAAAGGACCCAAAATGAGCTTGAGGCCCCCAAATCCCATTCGAACTCCAGTTTTCTCAAGGATTTCAAAATAGCACACAGGCGTTTCAGGGGCGGATCCAGGAATTTGTAGAGGGGGGTGGGGGTGGGGGTGGGGTGGGCAAAAACATGAATGTACGGGGGAGGGGGCCCCCCACAAATATGATTTAACAGGGTAGGGGGGGGGTGTCCGCCCCCCCCCCCCTGGATCCGCCCCTGGCCGTTTACACATACATATACATTACATATTTGTTTACTGATTGGTGATCTGAATCAACTGGGGTGCACACATTAACCATTTCATTTGGTAGTAGTTAGCCAATTTGTGTATTGAATCAGCTTAGTGGATATGGGGCATAACATTGCGATTTGGCAAGGTTCCCCCCTTTGACCATCAAGCCCCACCCCCCCCCCTCCCCTCCTAGCGCCCCCTGGTGGAGTCTGTACAGGGTCAATGGCAAGCTGACCGGCCGCTTGTTCCCGCGTTGTCTGTACTATTGATCCCATTGACCGGCCTGTTTGACATGTCCCGCTTCCCGCCAAACCTTGTCAGCTGAAGGTGGTTGCATAACTTTCTGGTATATTCAATGGACGTTTAACGGATCAAACCCATTGCAAAATGAAAAGCGGATTCCTATGTGTTTTAATATCCATTAAAAATATTCGGCTTAAGATGTATTTTAGCGGATTTTCTTCTGCCAAATTTCCGCTAAAACCATAGAATATAAAAACCTATGTTTAAAGGATCCATCGTTTAGAATAATTATGTATGCAACCCTTTGATGATCCTTTGTGACTTATTAACGGAGAGGTTGAAACGGATATTTTAATGGAAAAGTAATGCAACTCTCTAGACCGGCCATAGGGGTTGCTCCACAATGGTGGTACCTTTAAGATCTTTTTTTTTGGTGATCTTTTAAAGATTAAGTTACAGTCACAGAGTTGTCTTTAAATTAAACGTAGAGTCTAGAAAATATCAAGTTGTTTAATGTTTTTGCTTCGATTCCTTAGGATGGCTGAGTGGCTGAGGAGATTAAGTATGAATATACTCAAATCTTTTCTCAGACGTCCTCTTTCAGATTGAGTGTTATATCTTTGATTATATGGGGCTAGGAATATTTGTTCTGCATTAAGATAAATTAATTATTGTTTGTAGGTGAGACATTTTTTCACAGTGATTGTAACAGAAAGTTTGGCATTGGTGAATGTTGCTTAGAAATCTATGATATAGAGAATAGTGGACACGTTCTGATTGGGACTTACTTTGCTTTACATAGAACTCGTTACCTGTTACTTGGAGCCTATGCTGTAAGCTGTGTATTCGGAGAACTGTTGTGAAAGGGGCCTTCCGTTGAATATGTATGCAGGCATGCATGTGACGTTATTAACATTGCAGCAACGTTCTGTTTGGTTCTGTTTTGGTTCTTGTTACGTTATTTTGATGGCTCCTAATAACGGCGCTGCAACATACTGCTGTGATGTTGCACTGTTATGTTTTTATAGCATTCTGGTTACGCTCTTCAACCTAAAAAGAATGTTTTTATAGCTTTCTGTTTTGGCCTAACTTCACCTAAAAATAATGTTTTAATTGTTACATTCCATCTTAGTAAGTACCCCCGGGTAAGTACCAGACTGACTTAAAAGGATATAGCTGCAGAACGTTTCTGTTATGTCGCAGCTTAGCTGGGATATGCATTAAGTAGGGAGGGGGTTCTGAGATTTTTTAAATTCTGCATACATTGCTGATCAAATCTAATGTGTTCTTTAGCAGAAGGGGGTAGGGGGCTTTCTATTTTGGGATCAAAAAAGCGTACATGTATATTAAATGGAAGGCCCCAAGTCTCCTGTCATTTTGTATTCATGGCGAGTGATTTTCAGTTTTTGACTGTATGGATAGTTACTACCCTTTTTTTTTTTTTTTTAGCCAAACACAATACATTTTACCTACCCTCGAGTGACATAATGATAATAATTAAGTTATGTGAGACTTTTGTGAAAAATGTAAGACACCTTTACAGGTATTTCAGGGGGACCCCAAAGTACAACATGTTTCGAGGCAGTCTTTGAGTCTGCTCTGGTCACCATAGCAACGATATCGAATGAATGAAAAGCTAGAAATCAACTTTGAGATCTTAGGAAGGCCATAGGGACCTAATACTCTTTGCGCAAACCCAGTTTCCTTTTTCAAAAGACTTACAAATGGGAACTGAATATTAGCTGTACCATGTTTAAAGATACTTTGATCTTGGAACTGTCAATAATTTGGGTATTTGTGATTTACTGTTATCTTTTGTCGTTACGTGTCTAAGGTAAAGCTAATTTTTTTTTGGAAGGTCGCATATCCTCTCCTGTTACTATCAGTAAAAGGTGTGACTTCCGAAGGTTTTGTTTTTATCAGGTCAATCAAGTATGAGAGACAGATCTGTTTTTGTTGCTGAGTCATCTGAGCAGGCACTTTTTCATTGATGAATCATTATCTACTGTTAACAAAAATAATCTACACCTGACAATCCCGCTTACGTATTGTTCTTGAAAGTAATGAGGCACTAATCATAGTACTATAATAAGAACCCCAGGGCATCCGAGGGTGGCCGTACAACATATAGGAGATCATCACGTGCCGAGGGCAATATCTAAAGGGTTGCTAAATAAATATACGTTTTCATTTGAATGGCTTAAAATAAAACGACACATATGCCTATATTAAAAACGACACATATGCCTATATGATATATGTACTGCTGATCTTGGGGAGGGGAAGGAAGATCACCCATGGTGAACCCCTGAACCCGTAATAAAAATTAATAAAAAAAACAAAAAAAACAAAAACATGTGGTTTCCCCCGTGACAAGCTAAATGAAAGCTAATGTATGAAATAGTTTAAAAACCTTAAAATGTATGATAATTGCAATATCAATGTAGTGGTCAAATGTATCACACCGATCTAGAATCATATTTTTCTATAATTAATTCTGTGATAAAAGATGGTACTCCAAACGAAAACCTTTGGTGGAGATTCTTAACAAGGTCCATAAGCAAAACACATTGAAGAAAAGGCATTTCAAGAAATCACATATATTGCAAATTCAGCTAGAGAGCGATAATTTCCTTCAACCCTTATTTTCCTTGTAAAGTGATGCCTGTATCTAATGTAACCGTCACTTGCTCATTCAGCAAGCGCTCGTCTATGTATACAGTAATAGATCGAATTGCTCTATTGAAGATGTTATATAATGACTTGTAGCAGTGTGTATAAATCAATTTCTACAGTTATCACATGGCTTGGGTTGGACAGTACCAGGGGTCTCGATGGGAGGGGCCTGATGTCACTTGTTGAATTTAATTATGCCTCTTATTACCTGTCTTTGTCCCATAATTATCCTAATGTCTTGTGGTGTTGTCCCTTATCTATCCCCATGATGCCTATAGTCTCTCTGCTGGCAATATCTTGTTGTGCTTCTGCTACAGTCGAGAGACCCCTCGGCTGTGCTGTTGAATTTAAGAAGTGTCTCTGTCGCTCTGTCATATTAAGTGGTCTTTACCCCATATTATCTTGTGGTGCCTTTTGGAGGTCAATCTGTCTAAACCTGTTTATACAGTCCTTAACTAGGTTAGGCAGGCTCAATAGAGAACCTCCGAAACCACAAGGCACTTATGCCGCATCCCCACTTGGACCAATTTTGTTTGTCACCCGACGACCAACTAATCACCTGTGGATATGAGGAAATACTAAACATGTCAAATATTTTGCCCGAAAACCATGACAATAAGTGGTTTAGTCACCAGACATCATGGCGCCAGTGTTAAGTTGGTCGCCAGGTGATTAACAACATTAATGTTAGTCAAGTGCTGCGAATTTATGTAATCTAGTCGCCCAAGTGGGGTCCAGGCTTGAGATGACATTGTGTCAAGGTCATAGTCACCACTTCAAATGTAATATATCAATGTATGTTTTGTCTATTCAGTTAGGTATCAACGATATAGTCTCTTTTAAAGGGAGCCCAAGGAAATTTAAGAACATTTCATTCAAAGTCCAACAAACTATGTAGAACCTGTGTACAGACATGATCTGCCCCTGTTACGTCAACTGGTCTCTGCAATATATGAACTTCTACAGTGAAAGAGCTTCCTTGAGTATCGTGAGTAAATTGAACTCACCATTTGGGCTTAGGAAAGTAGCCATCAAGTCGTCAGATGTATAAACGTCATGACAAGGTCAACTGGCAGTAACCTCCAATGTCACAAGGACCCTGGACCTTACCAAAGACCTTAGATCAGGTAGAGGGAGCACTCAGGGCCCTCCTGTGAACATTTAAAGGGATTAAGGACTGTCTGGCAGGTTTTTGGACGAACCAGCACATATATCCTCAAGACAATTTGTGAGGTTAAACCAATACCACGAGAGTAAATGTCAATGAACAAAATCATTATGTCACTATCTTCGTATTCAAGATATATGAGTGTGCAAAAAAATGGGTTTCACTATACTATAGGTTTCTAAAGGTTGCGGTGAACATTCTAAAATAAGAGCTACATCCTTAGAAACAGAACAATTTGGCAATTTCTGTATATTCATGTACAAATAAATTCCCTTTCAATCTCTCCTTATCATATTTTGAGTCAAGTAAGTCATGTAGTAAAGTTGGCATTTCTTTGGGAATAAAAGATTGATTATGCATAGCGAAAATGGTTAGCTCCTAAGGTTTTGACACCAGGTGATGCTAGTGTGGTCAGTGTGGTCAAAGGTGTCAATCCTGATTACATACTTTTTAAAACTTTTCAGACACCTCCCCCATTCAACCCCTTTGATACATACATACATACTAAATAGAAAGCCCCTAATCAAAGAGCGGGAGGTTGTTCTGATGGCACAGTGGTAGGGGGTTGGCTTTGTCATCTTGTTGGGAGTTCAAGTCTTGGTCATACTGCCGTGGTAACAGAAATTCTCCCTGCGGTCAATGACATGGTTTCCAAAGACCATGTGCCAACATCCATTATATGTGATGCAATGCCTAGGGGACACTGCATATAAAAGAGCATAGACATCGTACACCACTAAAAGGGTGGGATATATTCTTAATCTTCTGGTAGATTTCATCATTCAGGAGCAAGGTGAAACATTTAGTGTTCCAGAGCTACTGATTCTTATAGCTCAAACTAACCAACCGTCCAACCAACCCAACGTAGGAGATGATACTCTCTACAGTACAAGATCTCTGACTCCCCACCCTCCATTGTCAAACCCCATCAATGTGTCGCCCCGCTTGCTTTCCTGATGTATCGATTAAGGAGGCAAGTAGCCAATAGTTGTCTCATTGTAGTTCAGGGGAGCACGTCTTGGAATGTCCCTCAGGGACAATGAGGGCGTAAGAGCTTTGGTGGAGGGGTGAGTAAGGAGGGGGTGGGAGGGAAGGTGTAGGATACATGCTCAGTAGCGCTAGCAATGGTTTCTATGCTTATAGTATTACAACTATTGCCACACTAAGTTTCGATTGTTTGAATGTTGTATGAAAACAGGTTTGGTATAGCTGCAGTTTGAGAAAAATGTGTCATGGGATTCTCATAAAAAATGACACTAAAACCAACACAAGCCATGTCCATACAGCTGTTGGTATGGCTAAATTGCTGCACACTCGATGGGAGTCGGGGTAGGGGGTCTGAGGCTGACAGGACTATCACGAGGCCAACGGAAAGGGTTTAATAAGCAGATGGACTGGAAATGTATAAAGTTCCCTGAAATGGGGTTTACATCACATATTAATGTAGACCAGAAAGTGTTTTTTTCTAGCCCCGACAAATGATACATGTTCAAAATGTCTTTGACTGCTGTTAGTGGTTCAAAAGCTTAAATCTATTGCAAATTCCAATGATTTACGAATGACAGAAAATATAACCTAAATATTTTGAAGAATATAGCGGATTATTCCTCTTTAAAGCAAGTTAGGGTAGCACACCTCTGTGTTCTCTTACCTTTTGAAAACAGCTTCCAGACTCTCCCATGCTCCCCAAAAAGCTATTTGTGATCTAAGTTTCTTAGATCAAAGGATCTTTTTAAATTACGTGCTATCAGATCTGTGATTAAAGAGTGAAAATTGAGACCATGATGTTTCAATACGTCTCAGTATCATTTAAGATCACACACAAAATTTAGATATACGGGTTTTAAATATTATTACATGACATAAAGAAAACAATAGCTATTCTTTTAGTCCAGCAATTGACCTAAAGTCGATCATAATTTGACAAATATTCAGTAATGAGTAAATGTTTGAAATGGCGATTGCAAGTGCAAGCCAAATACAATTTAATTCAAATATAGGTTTAGTAGCTACTTATTTTTTGTTCACCTTTAGATGCATTATGTGTCAAAAGATGGTTTTGACATGGTTTTTTTTTAATGCTTCTGTACAACCAAAAGATTCATAACACCTTGAATTACATATCTTTTGTATTCGAAACATCACAAAGCTAGCCCACAACTAGCAAAGAAACAGAGAACTGCAACTGGGTCAATTCAGTTGTTTCTACTTCTTTCCTTCTTCTTACCTCCCAGTCCCAAGGTCAGGGCGTCACGTGACAGTAGCGTATCACGTGACCTTCTCGCTGGCCCTAACCTATTTCCCCCAGGGTTCCTCCCTCTTTGAGGGGCTGCGGCGCCTGCCCTCTTTTCATCTCCCTCATCAGGACTGCAATTATTTACACAAGGCAAAGTCTGATTTAACCTAATCACTGTGAGGGTCTAACGTCACGTCTTCAATTAAAACCCACTCCCCAAAGGCTGGGTACCTCGTAAACAGAAATGGGTGTGGAACAGACTTTCGAACCCTTTTCTGAAACTAAAGCCTTGTTTCCAAAATACGAGTTTGAGCTAAAAGCCATATTATATGCCCATAAACTGCTGATGATGATTCAGTAATTGATGGTTGGCAATTATTTACTAATTCATGTGAGGGTCGGATGTCATGTCTTTAATTAAAACCCTTCTCCCCAAAGTCTAGGGTACCTTGTAAACAAAAATGTATATGAAACCAACAGAAACTAAAGCCTCCTTTCCAACGTGTGACTTTGAGTCAAAGACCATGTATGAGGAGAAACTGCCACCAATGATTCATTAATTGATGGTGGTCAATTATTCACATAAGGCAAGGTGCTGTTAACCTAATCACTGAAAGGGTCTAACATCAGTTCTCCAATTAACACCCTTCTCACCAAAGGCCAGAGTATGGCGTAAACAGAATTGTGTGTGGTACAGATTTCTGAACCCTTTTCTGAAACTAAAGCCTTGTTTCAAACATGTGACTTTGAGCTAAAGACCATGTATGGCAATAATTAGCTGCTGATGATTTAGTAATTGGTGGTGGGCAACTACTTACATAAGACTAACCTTTGTTTAACCTGATCACTGCAGGGGTCTAACGTCATGTCTCCAATTAACGCCCTGTTCCCCAAAGGCCAGAGTATGGCATAAACAGAATCGTGTGTGGTACAGATTTCTGAACCCTTTTCTGAAACTAAAGCCTTGCTTCCAATATGTAACTTTGAGGAAAAGACCATGTATGAACATAAACTGCTGCTGATGATTTAGTGATTGGTGGTGGGCAACTACTTACATAAGGCTAGCCTTTGTTTAACTGCAGGGGTCTAACGTCATGTCTCCAATTAACGCCCTGCTTCCCAAAGCCCAGAGACTGCGTAAACAGAATCGTGTGTGGTAGAGACTTCTAAACCCTTTTCTGATACGCGACTCTGAACTGTGGCCAATGATTTAGTGATTGGTGGCTTTCATTGGTAGGATTGTTCAGTGGAAACATCAACATGATAAGATGGCCGTTTGTTAACAACTGCAAATTACTATAAACAACAGTAAATTATGGCATATGTAACAATGACATAATTATGTATCTTTGAATTTTCTGGACAGCTGCAGCACACAGTTTCATTTGAAACCAACTAAAGGCATTTATCATATCTACCTATCTCATCTGTGTTTTCTTCTCTTCTTTCTTAAAAGAATTCATCTATAGTGTCTAGTTATATATAGGATATTATATAGTTTTATTCCATTCATTCCATACAAACAATTGATATTTTTTGAAAGATAAATAGGGTCGTCGATTTTGTAATCATTTGCAAATTAAGCTAGTAATAACTGATTGACGGTCTCAGACATCCTTATGATTGCACTAAGGTTTCCCTTAGCCTTTGTAAAATAGTATGATGTCTAGTTGGACTATTCATTTGGTTTATCCTTTTCAGGGCCTATGGCTTCAAAAGTTTATAAAAC
This sequence comes from Lepidonotus clava, assembly GCA_936440205.1. Lineage (NCBI taxonomy): Eukaryota > Metazoa > Annelida > Polychaeta > Phyllodocida > Polynoidae > Lepidonotus > Lepidonotus clava. The sequence goes on along the minus strand of OW387144.1, from coordinate 32,351,697 downwards.
TTGATTATCTATTTGAGAATGTATAGCACAAGATGACAGTTGATCAGGCCCACCTGGAATAATCAGCCATTCAACCAGACCCTTTGGCCCATTGCACAATACCGATCATAACAATGAATCGTAGGTAAACAACTAAAGGCCATATTCCACTATGCGGCGTTTTGCTTGCGGTGGGGAATTAACATGCGGTTTTTTACCCCATCGCTAGTGATCAACCACCGCATAGTGGAATATGGCCTTAATGGGTTTGTTTTGTGAAAAAATATTAATCCAGGGTTACTGGAATAAAAATTGGTGAAGAACTGGACTGAGTGCAGTCCCAACACAATTATTCTTAACGAAACAAAAATAGGTTTGGCCCGCAATACTATTATACTGCAATTTCACTGGCATACACCAATTTTAAATCGGCCCTGAGACCACTGCATGTATTCTCCATAATGATAAATTGATCAGACCTATGAATGACACGATCATTGGCCACGGTGAATGTGGCTTAAGGATAGACACCAGCGGTGGGGGCGTCAATGGTGCTACTTCCTTTCATCACAACCATAAAATGTATTCCTTATCTTTTTACTTTATAGAAGACACCATTATATAGCCAATTAATAACCATATCTATCCATATAACTTATATAGAAATAACTACAACACCAGCTGTGTAGGTGAGTCACAAATCTACAAATCTTGATACTTGAATTTATTTTTTGAACATCAATATCTCACTTAATATTTAACCTAGAGGTCTTAAATTTCTAGTACATAGTCTTGATATATATACGCAGGGAAGCATGTCTCAGATTTTTTATATAGGTCCTAGTTGTGATTTTATGAAATGTAGAAAATTGAATTTTACAAAAATCTAAAAATGTTTCCCGTTTTTGGACGTTTTTGTCCATAAAATAAAATTGAGGACATAAATAAAAAAATCTGAGACACGCTTCCCTGCATCTGATTGTTATGAAGGTGTATAGAAAATGTTATTCATGTAGGTTAAGTATTAACTGAGAAATTGATGTTTAAAAAATAAAAGTACAAAAAATAGTTTAAAATCTATTAAATCTCAATTCTTAATTTCTTCATAATAATATTAGTATAAATAGATAGGGAGAAATGTGAGCTTTCAAATGATGCATAATGTATTTGGATAAGAGCAATATTAAAGAATTCATTAATGATTTCCTGAATTGGCCGTTGACCACTGGTGTCTATCCTTAAGGCCATATTCCACTTTGCGGCGTTTTGCGTATGGTGGGCATTTTACTAGCGGTGTTTGGCCCCATCGCAAGTAAATCTGGCCACCACAAGGTGGAATAAAGAAATTGCTTGCGGTAGTACTAGCGGTGGCACTACCGGTGGCCAAATACAAGGGCCACTTCTAGTGATCTTATATTCTTTTATATGGTTTTTCAATTTGTTTTTCATTTTTTTATGATGACTTTTATGGTTTTTTTTGTGATTTTATATTTATAGTCTTCAATGATTTTGTAACATTTTCTATTGATTGATTGCGGTGGCATAAACGGACGTGTCCATTTCTGAAACGCAAATTGCTTGCGGTGGCAAAAAAGAACACCGCTAGTGGTCACCCACCGCGTAGTGGAATATGGCCTTTAAGCTTGACAGTGACATTCTCTTCTTTTTTCTACTATCAAACCACATTCATTTTACAATGTTCTTCCATGTAGGTGCAAGAAAGTTTACATTATAGTTACGAAGTCGTTGTTGCAAAACATCTCGAAAATGATTTCATAAAACTTCATAAAAATTACCAAAATTCTTGTGTGATGGTACAATGTTTTTCCACATAGTGTTGGGATTATAGAACATTCACAACATTCTTGATAGGTTTTAAACAGGTGAAAGAAATGATCTCACAACAATTAAAGTGAACAACAAGAGGTTCGCTATTTTGCAACCTTTTGTTCTTATGATTGATATTTTGCAACAGTCTACATCTATTGAATCAGCTCAAATTACTGTTTGGTATTTGGCCATAATTGTATATTATTGCCATTTTACATGTGTATAAATTCAGGATGATTATGTAAACTTAATTACTGGACAGCCCACTGGCTATTGGATGGTATACAATCAAATCAGTTCATATTGTTGCAAAATCAATATACACTACTGCACCTTCCCACCGAAGGGTCTAGACCCTGAAAATTAACACAGTGACAGGGCACATTTTGTGCTTAGCCACCTTTGACAGGACCTATTCTCAAATTTGACACAGCAATGGGGCAAATTCTTAAATTCAACAAGGAACATATCAATAAGTGACATGAGACCGTGGCTATTCTTAAATTTGACACAGCAATAGAGACATTAAAAATACTAAATTCAAACTTCCCCATATAGGGCGTCACTCCTACCAACTTTTCGTACAATTTGGAACTATCCCAGATCATTTTGGATTCTCCTCTTTCCCTTTCTATATTGTCATTCAAATGTAACTCGAGAAACATGGAGTGTAGAATTTCCACATGCTTCTTTGCAGGGTTTCCTCACATCATCATATTTCCTGGTATCAAGTATGACGTGTATTTCTTGCAACCATAAAGCCTTCATTCCACGAACCGATTTCAATACTGGCAATTTCATCTCTCTCTTTCTTTTCATAGACAACGTCATGAAACCATAATCCTATATATACCATCGAAACAGTAAAGCAAACTTTCTAATATCGACACATCATTGGCATTTAACTATTATAGCAATAAAAAAATTATGATTTTTAACCTTTACTCCCACTGACACCTTTTAAACTCGGTACCAGAATTGACATGGGAAATAGGCTTAACTCTCCTTTTGATATGTAATTTATTGTCACGACTATCCTCATGCAGACATGGTCATGTGACCACTTTTTGGTGGTCGTCATCTGATCACCATAATCATAGGACAATGGCACTTCACGGTTGCCGTTTGGAGGATGTAGAAGCCTTTCGTTTTCAACAATCATAGGACAATGTATAATAGATTCTAAATAGTAGGACTGCTTGATAATGTTCTCATGTAAATTAAGCAAAACTTTGTGGTTTTAGATGTTTTTACTTTTGAATGATACAAATTACAATCGATCACCAATATGGGAACTAGTATGGCACGTTGTGGAGATGTCCCAATGTACTTGGCCCCATTATCATATGATATATACCTGAGGCAATGTCACTATACACTTGGCGTCATGACTATACATGGAAAGCTTCAGGGTGTGGAGGTGTATTTCTTTCAGATTATTTCTAGATTGGCTAGGCCTCGTCCACATGTTTTTCTTTGGCATTCCTTCCAATCTCTGATTAAACATAACTAATGAAAGATCATCTTGATTTGAAAATACAATGCATCATGATATACATTGACAAATCTATTGCTAGTCACTCAAACATCTTTTTCTATAATAATGATATGAATGCTGAAAATGATATTAAATTCTAATGAACCTGAGAGAAATTGTCTGCTGAATAGGGAGTTTACACATGAATTTCATACAAAATCTTGAAAAACTCAGAAATTCAAAAGGTGACAAATCCTTTTAGGCCTAAATTCAAAATTGACACAGGCTTTTCTCAAATTCATCGTAGCGACACATGCATTTATCTTATACAACATGTGACATTTGGCCCCCAATTCACCTAGCAATTCTCCGTAAACTTGAAACTAGACCTCAGATAATTGGCTTTGCCTCTGGTCTTCTCTTCACTGTCCTTTGTGTATTGTCTAGGAATATAGGGTGTAGACTTACCTCACACCCTTGGCAGACTTTCCGCATATCATCAGATTTTCTAGAATCATGTAAAGGCCGTATTTTATATACCGAAAATGCCGTTTTATTTGGTAATGCCGATATATTATCGGCGGCAATGTCGATAAAATTTACCAGCATGTTTGTAATTATTTCCTGCCTATTTTGGACTGGCTGCCGATAGTATAATTTCGCCAGCCGATAGTGTAATTTCGCCAGCCGAAATTGCACAGAAAGTACGGGCTGCTGGTATGGAACGTTGCTACGGAGAGGCTCACCATCTGATCAGCATACTCATATGACAATGTATCAATCAAAACTTAGATCCTAAATGAATTGGATACTTGATAATGTTTCCATGTGTATAAGATAGCAAATACCACAAGCAAATGCCGCAAGCAAGTGTCGTAAGTACCTGTATTCCACCTTGTTTTACCCTACCACAAGCAAGTTTGCAGCAGTTCGTCTGCGTCTTTTTATTGTACTGCAAGCAAATACCGCATATTGGAATATGGCCTTTATGGAGAAATCGACCAAGGTGCATATAGGCCTAAAAGTCTCGTTCACAATTACGTGATTTCTTTTTTGAGATTCATTGCAATCTCAGTACTTAACATTTACCATGATCTCGCTAACAACTGAGATATTTTGTATAACAGTTCCACACATTGTTTACACTATAGGTATGTCATTTTTCAAGGATTATATTATATCTTCTATTTTCAAGTTTAGAATTATCTCCTAATGTTACTAAAAATCGTCATAGTAACATAGCTATCATAATGTATAAACTTTGCAGGAACGTACTGTTTAGTTCTGTTTTGGTTCTTGTTACGCTTTTTTGATCGCACTCAATGACATTTCTAGGGCCTTTCATTGCAACATTGCACTATGATATTTTTGTAGCATTCTTGCTATGTTCTCTTTACATAAAGATACTAATTATCTATATTAATGTTAGAATAATTATAACATTCTGTATTGGAATGGTGTCAATAGTAGCAAAGATGATTATAGACCTGTTACATGTAAATTCACCAAGCAAACGACAGACCAAATTCGTATGCATATGGATGCAGAAATTGCCTATCAATGCTTGTCTCGTTGGAGTTTCTCTTGATTCTCTTGATTAGGGTTGGCTGCATATTCTACTTCCCCATTGATAAAAGGCATTGGTTCCGGTCCAACTCTGGTCCAATTCGGTAAATTAGTTAGCAGCTGCAGGGAACTGAATAGCAGGTGCTTCCTAATTTAAGATCGATCACCTTGGAGAAGGAAGTTATTTAGTCTCAGTGTCTAAGGTATTCTAGGAGGCACTACTTTGTCACTTAAGCACTAAAGAAACCAATGGACAAGGAGAGGAACTTTGTTTGCTGCTGGATAAGGTATATCATTTCATAGAGGCATGAACTTCATCACTATTGGCTGTATGATTATAAGCACATTACTTACTGGGCTGCTGAAACTGGTTTTGTTGGTCGACCAAGCTGAAATCAACATAGGTCAATGACTGAGGTTCATCGTCTGACCGATTAAACACAATTATCAGATATGTCTCATATTTGTGGTGTCAGTTGGCTTACTTACCAAAGAAATTAGGGTTTCATGCCTGCTAACCTGGCACCAACCCCGACAATAAACAGTATCCAATAAACCTTTAACTCGTTGCTAAAGCAGGCCCGTAGCTAGCTTTTTACAGAGGTTTTTTTTTTTTTTTTTTTGAGTAATAGGGTTCAAATATTCTTGTGGATGGGTAGAGGGCATACATGGTAAATACCTCATTCACTTCATCCTATGGGGAGGGGGTTCGGATTATCCAGAGGGGGTTCTTCCAAGTGGGGTTCATACTAACCCCCCAACTCCCCCCCCCCCTCCCCCCTGTGGGCCTGTGAAGTCCGATTTGCCCTAGTTGATGATTCCGGTTGCTATGACATGAGAAACAATTATCTTATTCATTTGCCAATAATCTCAGGTGCGACAATATGATTGCAATCTAGCATGATTCAACAACAAGGAGGTCCTTTGTGATCAGATCTGATAATTTCCATAAGCAATATTTATAATTCCGTCTAAAATCTCACGGGTGGGCTACGAAAATATTCAACAAGTTGAATTATTTCATAGAGCACTTGTGTGACCATCCGCGATGATACGACGTTTCTAGATCGCAAGGACCCCCGACTGCCAGGGCGAATGGGGTTTCATTAAACAGTGAGGCTTGGTTGCCTCAATGGGGACTAGGCTTTAGCCATCAGCCTTGAAACTTCATGGTAGAATCCAGGTGTGGAGGGGTCCAGGAGGTCCTGACACCCCCCCCCCCCTCCCCCTCCCCCTTGCGATTTAGGTGATAACTTAGTAGACTTGCCAACGAGCAAAATAATGTTTGCATGAGCGCCTGAATGCGCATCATTTTAGTATTTAGCCAATGTGGTGTCCCCCCCCCCCCCCGGTTATAACTTTTGACTCATATTTTATAGGAAGCGTAACCACATCTGCTTTTGATATTAATTCTGTAAGTAATCAGTAATTCTATGTATTTATGGTCACTGACTTCAAATTGTTATCTAGAAATCATATCTAATGTGTAATCTTTCATTTACTATGTACTAAATGATAATACATATGCATTGGATGTTTAAGATTATAATTCTTGTTTTTGTTTTTGTTTTCTTTTAGTGTGGTCATTTCCATATTGTCATATGGCCAGTAAGATGGTCATGGTTTGTCTAGCATGTAGTGTGTGGCCAACATCTTAGTCAAAATATACTTGGCCAAGGAAACTAAATAAAACTTGAATTAGGCCCTACTGACCAACGTTCATTTTCATAGGATTATCAGTTTGTATATACACTAGCACGAGCACTTCATGTATAGCTACCTGCTGGGGTCCTCTACCTTGATACCAAGCAAAGCTGGTGTGTAGATCCACACTGGGACACGGGGCCAGGGAGGTGTTTCCTGTTTGTGGGTGGGGAGTGTGCCCCCTAAGGGGTGGACAGAAATACAAGCCATTACTCGACCTTTCCCTAGGGAGGAGCCTCCCGAAACCTCCTCCCCTGCCTCCCCCAGCCTCTGCCTAACCCGCTGACTGAGTTCATACACACAGACATTTCGATTAGTATTAACCCTTTCAAAACGTGTTGACCAAGACCAAAAATAAGGACGAGTCGCTCAGGACAAAAAGGGTCAACCCTAATTGCCTGGCAACTAAAAACACATTCAGTCGCCCAAGTGGGGACACGACTTAAGTGTCCCAACAGTCGGGACAATATTTCTAGCATTGTATGCTCTTATCTGGGTCCCACATTGCTAAGACCTACAACAAAATCTGATTGGTTGCAGATCCGTTGTTCACATTATTGTTATGGGAACGACAATCCAACATTTCCAGTGTTCGCATGTCGCTGAAGGCCCATTCGCCGTGGCAGATTTGGTACATGCAATCTCTTGCGACATGTATTGTTTGCAAGTCTGGTACAAACGATGATGCAAATGACACATCTGCAACCGATCAGATCTAACATGTTGGATTGAATCGTTTGAATTCCAGACGATTCAGGGCTGCAAGTACTTGAGAGTCTTATCGTTTGCAAACGTAATGTGCCCCTACTCTCAGTGTGAATGATATTTGTTCACTATCGCCTGCTTTAGATAATTTTATCGCTGACATGATCGTCTTCTCTGTACGATAAATTTATCGGACTTGCAAGCGACATGATCATCGGCCATGGCGAATGGGGCTTAAACCTGGTTTTACCCAGTCCCAGCCCGTCGGTACGAGTGTCACATTCAGTCAGTCTGTCATTAGCTGAGTAGAGTGGTTGGGCTGGGGGCCCCTGAGCACCACCACTCAATGTCTGCCCCTTTTACCCGTCAGCCCTCCTAACACATACAGAACACAATGGCCTTTAGTGCACTTATCTTACGAATGGACCACTTAACACATAAGGTCGGATTTTCATCAAGATAGGTCAGTTCCCTTCTGAAAATAACATTGGAAATGGTATAAAAATCATACAGAGTGTTCAAAATCAATAGATAATATAATTGATGTAGTTTTTGTATAATTAATTACTTTATCTATTGATCTTTTTCAAAAGAGAGATTTGCTTTACTCTAGTCATAGAATTAACTTAGATAAGTTTTATATTTCGTATACCAAAGAAAAGTATTTTTGCAAATGGCTCAAAAAGCAATTCTTAGTTTTTCTATGTCGATGGGTTGCCCTTTTTCTAACTTGGAACTTATCATGAAAAAATGTGCGACTAGTCACTTTATACCGAGCAGTGGCATTATAATGTTTCTGACCTTAAGAGGTTTATCCATACGAGCGGCCCATTGCACAATGACATTTCGTAACAGCGCAAGCTCAAGGAAAACTATAGGAACGGTTGCGTAACAGCACAAAGTTGCGTTGTTACGAAACTTCAGTTTCTACTGGATGTTTCTACTGCATCAAATTAAATTATGTAAATTGATGTAAAAAAGGGAAACAAATTAAAGAAAAGCTGTAAAGACAACAGCTCATTATGACCATTCTAAATAAAAAAAATTAGTATCGAAATGTGTGCTGTTATGATCAAAGTAACAACGAACTGTTGCACTATTTTATTGCTTTCTTCGGTATGAAACTCATTGTGCAACAGGTCACAGCAGTCCATCTTACACAGCATTCCTCATGCACACTATATATAAGAGTTGTCTTGTACTATTTTGATATGTTTAATCTGTTTGTGGTAGATCTTTTATGTTTTTTTATCATTTCTGAACCAATCATCACGGGTAATTAATCTTCTGGTCATCCAGATCAAGTTTACAACAGTGGTGAAAAAGTGTGTTTCATACAATTAAATCATACCTTCATTGACAGACTTGTACATACCATTGATTTGCAATTCAAATTCGAAATACAAATAGCATTCTTTTATGTCACACACATTTTGTGTCTCTCTTTTATCAGCAGTGTACAGGTTAAAGTATTACTAATTTGTAGGACTGTTTACCCTGCACTAAGAGAAGGCTGGATTGGTCATAATGAGTGCAGTTCTGACACATTGTGATAAAAGTCTTGGTGCAACGGAAAGGTTTCCTGATGGATGAACAGCCTCATGACGGACCATTAAACAGGGAAACATCATCAAAGGTGAGAAAATCTTTTGAATGAAACTATAACTGAAATTATCTAGTTTTCTTAAGACTTTAACTTGCCAGAGACATTCATGTCTGGATTGCAAATTTAAAGTGTTGTACAAAACAGGTCAGTAGATCAAATTGAAAATTGTCTTGAATTGATAGATCTTTATACTTTCGAAACATTTCAATTATTTTCAAAGTGTTTCAAGACATGGCTAAGACCTGTTTTGCTGTGGGTTCCAGATGAAAGTGGAGCAACTCTAGGGGAATGCTAATGTTACACTAGACTACATGTAATTTGAATGACATAATTATATTCTCTTCGTTTTGAGCAGAGAAGTTTGCCAGTCGAAAGAGTATAGGAATCTAAATATCCATTACTTTGGAAACTTTTCCATGAAATACGACAAAATGGAAGGTCATTATATGATAATATCATTAGTATGGATACCTTATAATATATCTTGCACATCATTAAACATTCTTTTAGCTGTTTACAATAACTTTCTGTATTAAATTCATTTCATGTATGATATATATATATATATATATATATATATATAAATATATATATATATATCATATGCAATGGAATCTTTTCACGATGGATTGACGACTTCACTGCATGCAGACCATTAAACAGAAATAACATCCTCAAACTCCAGAAAAAAGTTTGAAAAACAACTAATACAAAAGTTGTGATGGTCATATTCCCTGGCAGAAACAGTTGCACTGGGGAGGATTCCAGGTACTTTAGTTTCATTCTATTGTTCTAAAGATTCCTGGCCACTTGCTGCCTCTGTCAACAAATAGACTAACGTACTAATAAAATGGCTTGTATGGCTTGGAGTGGTCAGAGAAAACGATAAAAAGGCGAAGAACTTCAACTATCCCAAGTTATCAGGTATCCTACATACACACACAGACACACATTGAATGGACACACGCACACACCCACACGTAGGTGGCCACACCCACAAATATCATAACCGCTTATAGCCATCCATATTATGACACTATGACATGAATATTTCTTAAAATGCGACATGAGATATAATAGTGACATGAGTGAAAAATATGTGACATTACATAGCTTGTTTATTAAATTCAACATGGGACATGGCAGTATCTTAGAGGCAGCATGCAACTTCGGGAGTTAAAGGACAGCCGCCATTGGGTGTAGAGTCATTATGGGCCAGTGAAGTTACGACCCAGGTCACTTATGATCCACTGCCTACACTGAAAAAAGTGAAAAGTTAGAAAGTTAGTCAAATCTGGCTTTGACCAGCAAAATTCTGGGTTAGTCAGTGAGAGTCTAACTTTCTAACCTTTATCTACCTACATTTTCAAATGAATTTACTAACCCCTTAGTCATATTGACTAACTTTCTAACCCACAGGTTAGTCAAGAGGTTTTTTGGAATAATTATCACTAATGAATCTTTTTTAAGTACAGTGACAATGTTATACCTGTTTATCATGAAACAATAAATGTTATTTTGCAATATTCTAAATTGGCGAATCCCTTAGTCAAATTGACTAACCTCACTGGTCATTAATTAAAAGTTAGGCCCCGGCTACAACAACCAACTGATCAGGAACTCAACTCAATATTTGTCTTCCTATTTTAGGTGTTATTACCATAAATATTTGGGGAAAGGTGGAACATTTTTGAAAAATTGCCTTGGAAATGGGGGAGGCGGGGTGTGTGTGTGTGGCCTGCCACCCCTGCCACCCCTGTCACTCCCCCGACCCCACTGTATGGACTTGTATTGAGGAGATGAAGATGTTCAACAGACCGTATATTCTCTTAATGCTATAACCATCGGATCATATATGGTAGTGTACCTTAATAAGTTCCAGTCATAAGGAACCCCCCCCCCCCAATTCACCCTACCACGGATAGCTGATTTCCAGTATTTCAAGGACCTGCAGTCTAATTTTGACTGAATCTGTCGACAAAATCCCTGGAATATCTATAGAAAATAAACCAAAAAAATGATATAGGCCTATATCCATCTACAATGAATGAACTTTCAAATAGGCCTAACTAATTTAAGAAATAATGGTGCTTAGTTTTTCAAAATGTTAATCTACAAATAATGATATAATTAATGAAATTTCATATAGAAAAGCCTTGAGTTTTGTCAACATATTACCCAGCATGCATTCTGTTTTAGGATAACCTGCACTCAAGAAACTGGCTATCCGTGGTTGGGAGAATAGATCCCGTGTACAAGACCTCAAGCCAGTGTAGTGCCCGTAGCTAAGTGGTTAGAGCATCTGACTTTCATTGCAGGGACCCGGGTTCGAGTCCCGGGCAGTCCTACGTTTTTCGTCAGGAATGTCTAACTTTTTGCATTTGGGTTAGTCACTCTGACTATGACTCAGTCAAAAATAGCTTAGAAAGTTCGGACAAAAATGCACCGTCAAAATGACTAAGTTTTTTGCAAAAAGTTAGGACTTGTGACTAACTTTCTAATGCCCATTTTTTTCAGTGTAGTCGTTATGGGCCAGGTCACTTATGATCCACCGCCTAGTCATTATTGGTCAGTGCACTTAGGAACCACTATATAGTTATTATGGGCCAGTGTACTTATAAATCTCTACATACATCTCTACATGTACAATATGTACTGCTCCTAGACTGAACATTAGTCTAGGTGAGTATAATTGAGTGTTTATTATATACCAACGGTGAGTCTGAAATTAGACCTGACCAGGTATTTAAATAACTATAAATTGTAGTATATTATATATGATATTCATGTAGTGCTTATAACGGCACACTTGGAAGACCAGGACTTGTCCTGAAAGTTTCTGCTTTGGAATAAACAAACAAAAAAAAAAAAAAATAGTTGTTCTGTTTAATTTTTAATTGCAATAAAAAAAGACCACCTGTATGACTAGGGCTGCCTAAGGGTGTCCCTAAGTGATATGAGATGACACCCGAACAAAAGGAGCAGCCCAGCCTGGTGTGCACACACCTGTTGAATAATCACTGCATTTTAGCTGCATTTTCTGCAGCATTGCTTATACTATATTATGCAGCTAAAATTTCATCTTTATTCATCTTTTATTCATTAATGGGCATGAATGACTGGCAGCAGAAATGTTTGCCTTTTCATTTACCCTTCAGGGCCCCTTTCCCAACTCTCGTTATCAATTCTTGTCTCATGTTACCCGACTCTTGCGACCATAATTGCAACTTCTCTTCTAATGACCATACTGCTTTTATGTTTTTTTTATTCAAAAATGTGAAATTATAAACCTGAATATGATTTATGTTTGCAAGTGGAGGAGGTGTTGTTTCCTCCATTTTTTCTGATTTTAGTCACATCACTATTTCAAAGGAATAATGAGATAACTGAATACAATATATATATATATATATATATATTATTTAGCTAATATGCCATCTGGAATACTATGGGTGACTGTGACAATGTATCAATATAAACAGATAAAAGGGATTGCAAGCATGGGACAGTATTCAATATTATGTAAATTATTCTAATTCTGATCAAATTGGTTTATGATCACTACTTGTGGCCCATCACATAATTGGTCCTGCTGTTGAGAGGGTTTGACCAACAACAAAAGTTGTCCTTATGCTCTTGCAACAGCAACATTGCTGTATTTAAATTTTTTTTGCTGATAAATTGTGGCTGTTCTACTTGGCCCATTTTAATTTTGTAAAAGCTCAGACAAATATGCATCTATGCCTAACATTCCTCAATTTTTCAACTTTGGGAAAAGATTATAGATAGGTAAAAATTGCTGTTAAGATTTTGACACAGCGAGCAATTTTGGGTCAAACAGCCACACTCAAATATAACTGTTTAAGTTAACTGTTGCGAGTATTTGATTATGCAACAGACCACTGGTTGTTCTCTAATGATTACTTAGATGGCCCATGATGACTACCAGGTTGTCCATAACGATGTTGCCCATGGATCATAATGACTTTCAATGTGGACCATATTGACTTCCCTTATGGCCCATAATGACTTCCCATGTGGCCTTTAACGACTTTCCAGGCGGACCATAATGACTGGCCCATAGTTGCAATGGACCATATCAACTCTGACATTGCCATTTTTAAAGTTTGATATGCAACATTGAAACCCCCATCAAGGGCCCCCATATTAACACGCATATATATATACACACACCTAAGCACCCACCCACTCGCAATCGCACACCTGAAAAAAAAACCCTTTATGCCCTGTTTCCACCAACCGATTTTTCTTAGAACGATTTCAAAAATATCCTAAAAATCGTCCCGATTTTTAAATTGTGATAAATATTTAAAGAAATCTGTCAGTGGAAACAAAGAATCGTTCCAAACGACAGGTTTGACAGACGATTTCTTCCCCCATCGGCTGACGAATTTGTCTGACGGACGCCAGACAAATTATTTGACATGTTAAATAATTTTGGACGATTTGGGCCTGTTGAACGATTTTTCTAGACAAATCTTGCATTCATCTTTTGGTGGAAACAGGATTTCTTTGGACGATAAAGCAAATTACACATATATTATAAAAATCAGACAATAAATATAAATCGTAGATGCTATCATAATAAATCAAACTATATTTGTTAAATAAAAATAATGTTTGACTAAATCGTTGGTAAAATCGTTGGTAAAATCGTGAGTAAAATCGTTGATAAAATCGTCTGTCAAATCGTTTTATGGTCTTTCGGTGGAAACAGAAAACCGTGCAAAAAATCGTGACTGATGAACAATTTTTTCAAATAATAAAGTCGTCTGTATTTGTCTGTTGAAAAAATCGTTCATTTTTGATCCAGTCTTTTTGGTGGAAACATGGCATTACTTTGTACAAGGTTTCAGATACAGCAGAGTTTTTCATAGTGTGAGGTCTCAGATGCAGCAGCTAAAAGGCCAAAGAGCCATCAATTAGTCATTGTCATCAGGCTTTTCTAGTTATTTTGCCTGTTAGGACTTCCCGGAATGAACTTAAAGATATATGCAGAGACGTACTATAGTATTCTCAGAACTGTAGGGCCCCATGTGCAATTTTCCCCGCCACAGCTTATTTACTTCATTGCAGCTGCAGACTAGCCTAGACCAAGGACCACATGATATTTCATGTGTTTTAACGTAATGAAAAATTAAACACACGTATCTTGAAAATGTTTACATTACAGATGGAAATATTACAAATATATTTTCTTTAGATTTCCATTTTGAGCCTGTGGCGATGCCAAAATTAAACTGCAGGTGTTTAGCATAACATGAACCAGCTACCCATGGTTAGAAGAATTAATATTTGTATAACCAGCTTGTGCAGTCTACATTTATCTATAGGTGTTTAGCATAACGTGAACCAGCTACCCATGGTTAGAAGAATTAATATTTGTATAACCAGCTTGTGCAGTCTACATTTATCTATAGCTAATATTCATTCCTATCTGTTCACAACCAAGAACATGACATCTTAGTGAACATTATTATCATATTGTGCTAACCTTAGTGAATATTTGTCCAAGCAGGAGAAATTTATGTGATTAGAACACAATCCAACATTCTTCACGTTCTAAGCAGCAGTGACTGTATTGCAATAATGTCTCCTAATATCTCTTCATAATATTCCCAGAAACAATCGTTTCAAAAATATTCTTTTTTCATGAAACCTATATATATATGCTCACATCTGCCCAAACTATTTTCATCACATTCATAAAAATCATATAAAAACTCTTCTTTTGAAGACAAATTGTGTCCTTTGTCGAATATACTGCTTGGAGGATTTACTTGGTACTATACAAGAGCAATTAATTCAACTCCTATATTTATAAAACAGGGTACACCCAGACAGCAACACCTGTGGCCTGTTGCAGATTATCATTTGTAACAATGAACAGTTGGTGAACAGCAAAACCTTTCTTTGTCCGAAAAGCAATTTCTCTTGGGCCATCTTTTACACAAAAAGAAGAATAGCCTTAAGAATGCTGTGTTGGACCTGAATTTTTTGCAATATATAGTCATCCAATGATGCATAATTAGGATAATTCAAATCAATTCAAACGGAAGTTTGGGACAGCATTTGCAATAATGTAACCCAAAAATGCTTAAGAGTTCTTAAAGTTGGTTGTGTTAACCCTTTAGACCCCAATCTGGCCATAGCCGCCCGAGGGTGTAGTCCCTGATCTGGCCGTAGCCGCCCGGAAAAATGGCCATTTTCCCATGATTTTTCCCTATTTTTCCAAAGAGTACACTCTAAAAAGTGTTCATGGTACAGAAATGGCAAATATATCGTTTAAAAGCTTATTTAATTCTCTACTCAATGCCTCAAACCAGATTCTACTAATTTTAATATTTTAAGATGGGTTAACCTTTGAGCTTCCTCTATTTAATCAAATTTAAGAGATTTCTGAGGGAATTCCATGGAAATCCTGGGGAAATCCAGCAATTCCTCCTTGTAACCAGTGGGGTCTAAAGGGTTAACACTGTTGTTGCTATGTGTAAGATCAGGTAAGTTTAATTGATACATTGTGTGATGTTCCTCGGTGAGCCGGGGACGATTGGGGAGTCGGGGCTCTCAAGAGTTCAGGCAGGAGATGTTTTTGGTGGGTATGTCGTGTCCTAAGCATCTAGGCGGAGTGTATGTATAGTCTGGCGGGCCCGTCCTGGGAGTTGGGTCTTTGTTTGCCTAGAGATCGGTAGCGTGTGGTTGCACATTCGTCCCTGCTGTGTTGGGTCAGCTGCTCACTATTTCAGGTTACCGTACCTGGCAGGTCTTTTGGTCTATGGCTGCTTCTCGGGCAGATCCAGGTCTCCGTACCATCTTCGGGTTCTCGGGCCACTGCCTGATTTACTGATAACTTATGTCATTTAGTTTAGTGTTACTGGCTCGCCTACTACTATTATTGCATATCTTTGACCTAGGCCAATTCGGGGGCCAGACATCTTAAAGAAGAGACATGCGAACACAGTCAGTGCCAAGGTGGAACTGTTTATTTCAGGTCTTCACGCCCCTTTTTATAGTCTATTACTCTATTCTGATTGGTCAATCTCAAACACATGACCATTCTGACATCACATCCAGTTACAACATGGTTTTGTACTTTTGTGCAAGATTCGGTCTACTTTCGTATCTGTTTGTACCTTACATTTGATATTTGTTACATCATTATTCGATTATTTCACATAATTCATTCTAGTTTGTACCTCTAAAAATATATGAATGGGCAATTCATGACAATTGGATAACTTTTCTATTCATATGTTATTAGGCTGCTGACATTCTGAAGGCACAATGACTGTGAAATTGAAAATATTTAATCCAACAGAAAGGATCTCTTATGGGCAGACTTGTGAACTTGAACAATAAACATTCAATGTCCCTTTATGGAATGTTTGACATTTTAGATTATTGTCTTCGTAGCCCTATTCTCAAAGGTTTGGATATTTGCGTCCAACTCATTTTTAGATTCTAGGAGCAGACTTCTTGAGAAAATGACAGTGTCAATTAACATGGGACCTTCTAGCTTGAATGCTACATTCTGGTTGTCTCAACCTAGCAACATAATTTGAACCTATGCAATCGTTTTATTTCAGGTACGATATCATTGTCACAGCAAACATGGCCTAGCATGGATACTGCAAGATGAACAAGTATTTTGCAAAGAGTCTCTCCTACAAAGTGATTTCACGCTAGGCAAGCATTGCTTTGATGTTTTCAATCGCATAGATGCATCAAACTCCTCTTAGTTTAAAAGAATGTTTGCACATGCACACTAATGTTACATGTATGGTTAAAAAAGACAAGTAACAGCTAATGCGCCAGTAAAAGTTTTTCTGTAACTAGATGTGAGTATTTTCTCAATGAATCTCTCCTTAAAATCCCATTAAAGTATAAGACACCTGCAGGTTGTGATGAAATGGTGACAAATGGGCGATTTCAATTTCAAGTTTAAGTAATTCAAAAACTAGTATTCGTTCTACGAGACGGCTTGCATCCATTTAGGACAGGGGGCCTCGTCCACTGCAATCTATGCTCTTTGTTTTTGGAGGGGATTAGCTGAGGTCTACTTGCCCAGCCCTTGCCTCAGAGAATGTAGTTTCCCGGCAAAAGGGCCACTTCTCCCCAGGCAAAATGACAGTTTGTATGGGGGAGGCTAACGCGTCCCTATTCCACAGTTTTTACTGGGGAGGAAACCCTCTTAGTCCAAGAGATGCAGCACTTTTTTATGTGACTGAAGCCAAAAGGTTTGAAGGTGGTTTCCTAACCCAAATTTTCCATTAAATTCAAGAAATTCATTTCTTAGTTGCCAAAGCCTCTGGGTTTTGGGTGAAAAATGACGTTTTCCGATAAAAAAATGCATTTTCTGAGCAAAAAGATGCCGCATCTCTTGGACTATCTCTTCTGATAGATCTTTAGTGAAAATGCTTTAGACCTTTGAATTGCAGGGATAGCAGGGTGAAAGTATCGCGTCCCCACCTGGTGACTAAACCTCGGTGATTAGTTGTCTATGGTGGCTCGAAGTGCCAAACCCATCCTAACCCCAGCGAATAGTGGTCCATAAAGCAGTAGTTGCCCGGGAATGCATAACCTGGTACTTTTGGTTACCATACATAACTAATCACCGAGGATTAGTCCCAACATAGAGACGCGGATGAAAGCCTGGTTCCCACTTGGGTGATTAAATTACAAAAGTCGCGGCTACTAACAAGGTTAGTTGCCCAGTGACGAACTTAAAACTACATCCCCACTTGGGTGACTAAGATTTTAGTCCCCTTTCTTCCATGGGCGACTAGAGCTTGATTTCGGTCTTGGTTGCTGTGGTTGGAAAGCTGCTTTAACAGTGATGCTGTTATGTCTGGCTACTAATCAACTAGTCACTGTGGTTTGTGGGCAAAATATTTGAAATTTTTAAAATTTCTCTATTTGACAGCAATTAGTGCACTTAAGAGCATCCCAATGTGGGGAGTAATGATCGCTGAGGTTTAGTCGCCACTTGGGAACATGTGTTAGGACGCTATCCTACAAACAGATGCTATCCCACAAATACAACCTAATTGTCACTTAACATCCATGTCAGGACGCTATCATGCAAACATTCACTAAACCACAAAGCACTTTGTCAGTTAGCAGCACCCATATGCTGCTAAGCTACAATCAGATGCTATCCAACAAGATGCTATCCTACCAATGGATGCTATCCTACAGATTTATGCTGAAAAATGGCAAACCAATTTTGAAGGTTATTTCGTTGGGGTTTGGAAGATAGGTGTACTACAAACTCCTAGAGGACATAAGACTAACCTTTTTGAATTTTCAAATATATAATTTGTTTAGGAAAATTAAATCAGACTTTCATTTTGCATTTTCTATTCCGTATCAAAAGAAATTTGAATATTGATAAACTATTAACAAAATAAATTCAAGAAGCAAAAATAAGACTTGATTCTCCCATTTGCAGGACATAAAACCTATTTTTGTATACTTAGTTGTTAGTTGTTGCAGTGAATCATCCCGACTCACAGAAAAATGCATTATTTTCTATGATTTCTCATCTCACATTTCCTTGAATAGAAAGCTAAAAATGTTTAGACAAAAATATACTATCTATTTTATTGGACATCTTATTAAAATAAAGATAAGGAACCTAGCGTTTTGAGGCATAATACATAAGAAACCTGACACCCCCTTTCAATCCTACAGAAGAGGTTACTTTGCTGTATAATGCTTTAATATAGCTTTGTGCAGAGATGCTATCCCACAAATATTTGTGACCTAGCAGACATGTTTGTAGCTTAGCATCTTGTGGTGATGCTAAGTCACAAAAGGATGCTAAGCTACAAATATTTATGACTTAGTGTCTATTTTTGGAAAGATGCTATCCAACAAATATTTTTGGTTTAGCATCTGTTTGTAGCTTAGCATCCTGTGGGGATGCTATCCTGCAAAAAGTCACTAAACCACAAACATTTGTTGGATAGCATCTGTTTGTAGGATAGCGTCCTAACAACGTGGCTTTAGTAACCTTTGTTGGTCTTCCATGTGGGGACGCAGCTTTTTTTCTTTTTTTTTAAAAGTTTATTGCAATAGCCATCCGGGTTGCCCCTGGTTTTCAGATTATTACATTGATTATTATGTATTATGAAGAATTATGGTATTACACAAATTCATTTCCTATTACCTATTACCATGAAGAAAGCATACAGCATTAAGATAATGTTAGAGTAGCGCTCTGTTAAGTTTTGGTTCTTGTTATATTACTTTGGTTGCACCCAATAATGTGTCTAGAACCTTATGTTGAGAAGTTCCACTGTAACATTATTGAAACATTCTGGTTATGTTCTTCCATAAAAAGATAACATTGTGCGTTGATAAAGTCTCAACTTTACTAAAATGAAATAATATTTAAAAATTCTTTTCGGTATGTCTCAACTTTACATTATAAAAACTGTTATTGTTACATAAAAAAATAGCAAGGAACAGAATGACAGAAAAAGTTGGTCACATAACATGCCTGTTACATCAGTCGTTGGCTGGGCAGAGCCCATAGCTCACATCCTGGTGTTCAACACCTAGGTCCTGGTACTAAACAGTGACGATTACGTGTCAATTTTATTGCAAGGCAACTGTTTACAACTTTAATGAATTAAATACGTCAGTGACGCTTTTCGTTGACACTTAGCTATTGATAGTTACATCACCTCAGGGCAGCATATGTACAGATTTTGAAATAATTATACTTCCTTTTTAGTTGAAAAAATGTACCAAACCAAAAGCTCAGCTGGCATAGAACAAACGCTATTGAGTGTATTTTTGGTACAATGACAATTCTTCGATAGTAATAAGATTTGTTGTGCCAGAGCAATTCAAAAATATAAAAAATAAAATCACAAACTATACCGGTTATTGACCTACAAGTTTAATCACTTATGATTATTCATTTATAATGGCATAGAAATTAAACACTTTACATTCACATACAGTTGGATAAAGTGATTGATACATACAGGCTATATCATACTACAGTGATAGCTATTCTGTAGGAAACAAACAAAAAAGACAAGTAGGATGATACATTGTGTTGTTTAGAGTAAATATGGATTCAAATCCCATAGCAGCTGTGCACATTATCTGCTGAGTGTGTGAGTGATTGTCCATGTCCCACCTCCACACTGAGCCCCGACCAAGGCCTCACACCTATTCAATGTTTCTGATGACAGCACTTTCACTTTACGGTTATGATATATGACCTTTTTATGACCCCAGTTGTTTGGCGTGACCGTTTGTCGCCGTTAAGGGATTTCGTAAAATAGTTCAGGGATTTGTCTGATAGAGGGGGCTTCATAGAACAGCCTATGGACCTATTATGAAACCGCTTCCTACACAATCCTATGAGGTGTGAGCCTGTTGCCCCTTTTTAAGCAAACTCCTATAAAACACATAGACACTTAAATCTTTTTCATTCGTTGACATAAAATGAATGTGCACTGTCCGATACAAAACAGTATTTTCATGGCCCCTCACATTTCCCAGACAGTCTGTCTTGTATGATACTGTCACAGTGAGTTGTATTGTTGTCCTGAAATGGCTGTTTTTTTCAGCTTCAGAGCAGCAACTCTCTTTGGGGAACAGTTGTTTAATGCACACAAAGGTGGTCTCTGTAGTGGAGAATGCAATGCGGGAATCCTGTTAACTGACAGAATGCACAGGAAGCCTCTGAACTTTCTAAATTGAATTCTTTGAGAACGCATTTGCATAGAAGTGATTTATTAAACGTTATGTGATCCAACATATTGTAAGGCCGAAGAGTGCTTATCATCTGTTGCTTTAAGTCGCAGTGTGTAAAAAAACAAATAAATCTATAAGAATAGGAACCAGGGCTTTAGCATTTGTGAGTCAATATAACTACTACTGAAATAGTCCCCAAATGAGCGTTGCAGGAAAGAAAATGTATAATGATCTTTCAGTAAAAAGTTCACGGAACATGTTTTCAGTATCAAACAGGTAACCTCTTTCTGCCATTGATGAACATTTTCCAGTATTTCATGAACATGTTTCCATAGCTACATTATCTTTATCATACCCTACCAGAAGATGAATAGATACATTATCTAATTTATAGTGATCGAAAAATGACCAATTACGAATCCATGCAATGAAAGATAATATATTTTATCAGGCTTAACTAAATACTAGTGTATGTGCCTACAATTGTCCTCCCAGTGTTCTAACATGGCTTGACAACTAGAATAAGTGTGTAACAGAATTATTGTCATGTTTTAACAGACAGGCCATTATATTGTTTCATTGCATAACTGCATCAAAGTAACATCAATGATGTAAATGTTTAGGTCCATTTGGTTGATTGCAATAAAGATCAGGAATCCGCCCTCAGGCTGATGGTCCAAATTATGAAGGAAATACAGACTAATCGGCTTTTCATCCCCAATGGTACCAACTTAATAACCTCTGCCTGAAGCGATATGAAGCATTTTGAGTCACCCATAGCACGCAGCAACCATGGCATGGGACAAAATACTATCTACTATCAACTATCTACTACACTGCCCTTTGGTTATAGAGGAGAACTATTCTCATTAACAAACTGAAGGGAGCAAGGCAACCAATAAGAGAGAGTCAAGATCCTGTTGTTGCATCTGTAATATAAATAGGTACCCCAGGACATTTTTTAATTTTTCAAAAATTAGATAAATACTGGTGCCATCAATTTGGTAGCAGTACATGAAGAACAAAGTTTTTTGTTTTATGGAAATCCGATTATTATTGGGGAATCTAGAGAGAAAAATGTGTTTTTTGGACTCTGTCGTTTTTGGACCCTATTGCAGAGGGCAAAAGTGACCTAATTGGTACGTTCGTAGCATATTAAATAAAAACTGCCTTAAAACTATGATTTAGATTCTATCTAACAATGTCATTGACGACAAGTGTGTAAAATAATAGATCTCTTCAGGCAAATTTGGAAGTACTATACCACATGGAAAGTATGGGGAAATTGTAATACATACGGCACATTTAAATTCCAGAAATCAATATTTTTATGTTTTCATGAGCCTCTATCTTCTTTATTTGTAACAATCAGGAACTACAGTTTCTGATTCAGGTACAAATGTAGGTGGATAATATGCCTATTTTTTTGGGACTACTTATCGTGATTAGTTTTACCTATATCACGCTTTTAATCCCCCAAATTATTCATTTTTGCAGAAAACCAAGAACCTTTGAAAATTAGCTATTTATAAAAGCATATCGAATTCTGGCTATCTAATACACCTCTTTGATATTTTGAAAACAAATTACAATATATTCAATGTAAATGTTTTCATGCTTTTTATGGTAAAAAGTGTACACATTGGTTCGAATTGAACAAAAAAAGAAAGTAATTGAATTAACAAAATCAAAAACTGTGCAAATTTTAAAGCCAGATTGACAGAATATTGTCTATTTCTAAATTCCGGGACAATGACCAGAGGACAGAATCATTCATGCAAAACAATTAGCCAAAGTTTAGTGTTCCTGTGCGACATACAATGTATGAACAAAGCTATTTTAAGAGATGCGAAATATGGGTTCAAAGGAGTGTCACTGACACTTCAAAGGAGAGGTGTGGAGTGCTTACAGTGCGAACAATGCTGAGCCTATGGCAGCGCGAATTTTCACAAAAGGAGGAGTTGTATAAGTCAGTGGCGCTAGCAATCAGTGCACTAAATATTTAAAATAATTGGTGCATCATAATCGTGAATATTTGACCTTTTGAAAGATACAAATATTGTAAATATCAATGGAATTTCTTGTCACTTAATTTGCATTTGAAGTCTTAAAGTTGAAATTTGCACACACAAACTAAAACATATAAATACAAAAAATATACCAAACTCAAGCCTGAAGTTTCCCCTATTAAACCCAAGTATTTCTTATGTGGGTATTAGTACTGTGAGATAGCGCAAAGAGAAAATGTATATGGCAGCAAATCCTGTTAGTTTGCCTGTTGTTCAGAGTGCATATCACGCAAAAAATTACGTATTTTTACATGCAGATTACCATAAATCATTAAAATGATAGAGACATATTATGTACACCACTGGAGAGCTTATAACATAAGCTTTCCTCCAGTATTAATTATTTTATATGAATTCATTTAGAAATGAGACTAGCTACGTTGTCAAGAACAGTTAAATAGTATCGTGAGGTCTCCCATGAGGCATGTACTTGTCACTTTCCACTTGCCGCATAGCCGCCGCTGGGGTACCTAATATAAACTGAAATTAGAATATCACATTTTCAGGGCTGGTATTGTTACTTACTCAAAACGATTAAAAAAATTCAAACATACTATTGAGTTCTCCTTGAGATTAAGATCATCAATTCAAGACCTTTATACTGATATTAATAAATTTCAGTATTGGTATGCTACTAGATAAATTTCAAAAAAGTCAATAGCAATATAAGATAACAAGAGATCGAAAGACAAACATCAAATAAAGGGTTACAAAGTAACAATTCATTTTACTTAAAAATGAATGCAAGTAAAATAAAGTCCAGTTCAAGTCATTATGAAAATCGCCAGCTTATCTAACTTACAAGCTCTATAATGGTGAATCGACTGTTACATCTAGCCCTATTGTCTAGTCCTATGTAACAGGGCAGGGCTGACTCAATGTCTCTTTCAGAGCGGCCCACACCTCTTTCAGACCGGTCCCAACTACTCCAGACAGGCCTCATAATGTCTAGGTGGTGTTACACTCAACTACACGAGCCGTGATATGACAATGTCATAGAGAAATCACAAATAGATAGAGACAAAATTCTTATCAAACATGTGTAGAATAACAAAAATACTATTGTCTGTTTCAATCAATCACATCAGTCCTGAATTCAAATTTTCTGTGATATCCTCATATCGCTCAGGAGCGCCGACCAGAAAACATCCATGATACCTCAGAATTTATCGTGGTGGCTATTTTAAGGCCCACGATACAAAAATCCCATGAAAATGAAAGTTATGTGATAAATCTTAATAAAATCATTCACAATATATGTATATTCATGTATACGACGTTCTAATGCATGTTTGAAAGATGTGGCATAAGAAAAAAAAAGAAAAAAAAAGGAAAAATCCATGAAATATCGTGGACCACTAAAATCCCACAATCACAATTTTCGTGATCGTGGCTATTTCCATGTATCTTGGGTGTGAATCATCGTGGATTTTTTGTTGTTTGGCACCCCTGATATCGCATCTCAAAGTTGTACAGTGTAATAGGTTCTTTATCCAAGGCCTGTCTCAGAGCCCCTATCGAGGCAGGTCCCCAACTGCCCCAGACAAGCCCCACGGCGTCAGCCTCATTATGCAGCGACCCACAAAGGCGTTGACTGCCCCACTGTTACCAGCCTGGTGTTGGTTTCGTCCTTCACACTGCATTGAATCTACATCTGCACAAGTAACTTACTGGCCGTCAAACATTCTATGATCTGGAAAGCGAAGACGAAGGCAGTTTTACACTACAAGACTTGTGTTGTGATATGACAATGTCATAGAAAAGTCAAACATATTAGAGATAATAATATTTGTTACTCATGTGTAAGATACTACACGTTTCCCATTTTTGACACTCATAATACTTTTGTATGTGAATTGTCTATACGATCATAATATCCTGCAGATATGACAGCCCAAGTCTTGTAGTGTAATACCACCTTTAGAAGCACATGCTAAATTTCAGCCACCCAAGCGTTTTGTCGGAGCCATTTCCATTGATATAATGTTTGATAAATTGGGAACTGACATTGAACTTGTTGGCCAATAGTTGAAATTTTCACCAATCAAAATTTGAGTGTATCCATTTGTTGTTGGTATTTCGCTTCTATCACAAAACATGAGTGACATACATGAAGGAAATAATTCTAGTCAGCAGCTGACAGTTTCTAGACCGCTTGAGTTGACTTTGGACCATGCATGATATCGGAAATAAGAGATGTCGGGACTTCATAGGGTGATAATGGATGTATATTATAAGTAATTTGACTGCATGCGCAAGTAATAACTAGGGTTTGCTCAGTGGGAGAGCAGTGCTTCTCTAATCGAAATGTCAAGGGTCGATTTCTGGCCCAGTTTCCTACCAAGTTCATTGATGACGACTAAACATGTTATGTTCATGTAACTCCTGGAGTAGTCTAAGACTTATTGTAAGTGCAGAGGGCTCAGACCCCTACGCACAAAAGTACCCCACATTCCTATATGGATGTATAAGAGCAGGGAGCCATCCCAGGTATGCTGGTCTTTCATTAAGATGACAAATAACCAAAGACTGCCCGAGGGTTGGCTAAACCAAACATAAAGTACATAACTTTCATAAGTAATGAAGAAAATTCTAAAAATAGTATCCTCAAGCACAATATAAATAAGTCTTACTTCTTCTTAAACATACATTTAGTCAGGTGTGGCTGTAGCTGATAACTATGCCCTTTGGAGAAAAGCAAACATAACCATTCAATTCAGCATTTCTGAGATTCAACTTATCAATGTTAGCAGAATCATTTAGAGACAGGTATGCAAACAGGGCTCATATTCTCGTAACTGATTTCAGTGATTAGGCTAATCAGGCAAAATATGATTAGTGTCTCGTGATGAGTGATTAATATATTCTGTCTGTCACCCAAAGTAGTTTCAAACTTTCAAAATTACACTGAAGAGAGTGTTAGGTGCATTTTCAGCAATAAGCGTTGACTGTCCCACTGTTACCAGCCTGGTGTTGGTTTTGTCAAATCGCTGTCGCACACTCTATGATCTGGAATGATAAGATGAAGGCAGTCTTACACTGCAAGAATTGTGTTGAGATATGACAATGTCACAAAAGCGTCGCAAATTGTTAGAGATATGAATCTATGTTACTCAAGTGTGAGATACTACATGTTTCCCATTTTTGACACTAGTAATACGGTTGCATGTGAATTGTCTATGAGAGCATCATATCCTGCAGGTATGACAGCCCAAGTCTTGTAGTTTAAACCGGGTTTCCACCGAACGACTTTCATGGAAAGTTTCTAACAACCATGAACGACTTTAAAAAAGAAAATCTTTGCTCATTTCGGTCGTTCAGAAATTGATTAATTTTGTTGTTTCCACTGAATGACAATATTTGGACGATTCTGGGGCATTGTGGACGATCTTTTCCAATGACAAGAGTCAGAAAACCCAGGGAACAATCGATTTAAAAGCCTTTAATTGCCCTTGGAAGAAACCGTGAGCAACTGTTGTCCAGAAATATTAAACAGGTTTAATATTTGGTCGTTGATGAATCGTTCACAAATGTTGTTCACAAATGTCGTTTGTAGTCGTTCATAAATGTCTTTACCCTCGATTTTTTGTTTCCACTGAATGATTTTATTATTGTTCAGTGTCTTTCATGGTCATTAGCAAAATGGTGTTCCGTGGAAACAGGCCTTAATGCAATCTTCAGAAGCACACCCAAATGTTTTGTCGGAGCCATTTTCATTTATATAATATTTGATAAGTTTGATGCTGACATTGAACTTGTTGGCCAATAGTTGAAATTTTCAGCAATCAAAATTTAAGTGTATTCTTTTGTTGTTAGTAGTTAGCTTCTATCACACGCCAACACAAAGGAAATTGTTCTAGTCAGCAGCTGAAAGTTTCTAGACAGCTTGAGTTGACTTTGGACCATGGTTTCGGAAATAAGAGTTGCCGGGACTTCATAAGGTGATAATGGATGTATACTATAAGTAATTTGACTGCATGCACAAGTAGTAACTAAGGTTTGCTCAGTGGGAGAGCAGTGCTTCTCTAATCGAAATGTCAAGGGTCGATTTCTGGCCCAGTTTCCTACCAAGTTCATTGATGACGACTAAACATGTTACGTTCATGTAACTCCTGGAGTGGTCCAAGACTTATTGTAGGTGCAGAGGGCTCAGACCCCTACGCACAAAAGTACCCCACATTCCTATATGGATGTATAAGAGCAGGGGGCCATCCCAGGTATGCTAGTCTTTCATTCGGACGACAAAATTTTTTAATAATCAAAGACTGCCTGAAGGATTGGCCAAACATAAAATACGTAACTTTAATGAGCAATGAAGAAAAATGTAAAAAATGTAGCCTCAAGTACAATATAGATAAATCTTACTTCTTCTTAAACATGCATTTAGTCAGGTGTGGCTGCATTGTAGCTGAGAACTATGCCCTTTGGAGAAAAGCAAATATAACCATACAATTCAGCATTTCTGCGATTCAGCTTATCAATGTTGGCAGAATCATTTAGAGACAGGTATGCAAACAGGGCTCATATTCTCGTAACTGATTTCAGTGATTAGGCTAATCAGGCAAAATTTGATTAGTGTCTCATGATGAGTGATTCTGTCTGTCACCAAAAATAGTTTCAAACTTTCAAAATTACACTGAAGAGGGCGTTGGGTGCATTTTCTTTGAGTGACAGACATGATAAATATAAATGAGACACTAATCAAATTTTGCCTGATCAGCCCAACCACTGAAATCAGGTACAAAAATATTGCCCCAGGTGAATCAATCATCTTTTATACTTGACACGCTGATCAGGGAGTGTAATTTTTTGATCTGGTCAAATCCCTAGTAGTACATTGAAAGTTTCAGTGATATTATTGCAATCTTATATTTTGCATAAGTTTTGTAGCGATTCATTCCCCCCCCCCCACCTACTGTCTTCACCCCAGACCTCTTCTTTTGCAACGATCTCATACGGTAACTGTCATTTCTCTTATCTTATCTGCACAATAGTTTAGACCAAGGTGCATACTCAGGAAAATGTTGGGAAGCAACGAGTATAACAACTTTCTTTTATTATATGTGTGGTCCATCGACACGATGGGAAATTCACTATTTCTCAATCTGTATTCATAGAATTTTATTTTGGTTGGCAAAACTATTCACTACCGCTAGATATATGGCAATTTGTCTATACTTTCTACAGCATAACCTGTGATTTTGTCAACAGAATAAGTGCAAAGTGACCGGCGGGTGCCAGAAATGACCTTCCCACCAAACATAAAACGTTCAGACAATGTTGTACAACATTACCTTTTTGCAACATTCGTTGACAAACGTTGCTATAACGTTTCTATAACGTTATGTTACAATGTCATGTTGCAACGTTTCTAAAACATTCGTAAAAAATATTGTAGAAACGTTGCATGAAATACGTTATTTTCACAACGTTGTAGCAACATTGTCAGAATACCCAAAAACAACATACATGTGGCACCACTGTTTTAAAGGTAATATATTTCCAAAACGTTTTTGGTAAAATGATATTTAACATAATTGCTTTTGCTTAATTGATAGACCAAATGCATGAAAAAGGCATATTATATCAGGGGATATTGTTTCGTGTCAAAATTTACTAAAATACAAATAGAAGAAGTGGAATTAAAACAATTACTCGAGTTGGACACCTTTATTGTATTTCTTTTACTTGATACACATTCCTATGTCTTGAAAGACCAATTGTAAATGCAACAGGTCATTAACCTGACAGGATCTAGCAGCATATCATTAACATGACATGATCTAACCTGCGAATGCACAAATGCAAATGAATTAAGTGCATGAATCAAGATGGTTCTTAATTTTCTTAATACATACATTTCTGGAGAAAGTGTTGTCAAATAAATGATACTCATCATTACCAGGGTGGCTTTCATAAAAATATGCCTTAAATAAAATAAGAATAAATTATCAAGTGGAAAGAATATCATTCTAATTCTTATAATTGAAAGTCTATGGGCCTAGTATATATGAAGGTTGTGAAAAGGTTGTAAAAAGGTAATATTACAATGTTGTTTACCATGTTGCTACAACCTTTCTGGGAGTCAACATTTTTACGTTGTGACAACGTAAATTTGCAACCTTGTTACAACCAAAGTGCAACATTGTAGCAACGTTTTAACAGCCTGAAATTGTTAACTGGGTTTTGCAATTCTCCCTGCAAATATAAATGTATATCTGTAGGGAGAATTGCCAAATTTTAAATACAACGATTGCACAGTGTGTAACTTCAGACGTATATATATGGCTCTCTTCCTAATGGCTGCTTATTGTATCAAAGGCCAAGCGCAGCAACACGTTAAAGACTGAGGACACAGAATGGAATGTGAATCTGTCTGAGATGTTTGTAGCAGGATTGAAATGCTCCGGGAAAGTTACTTCAAAGTCTCTCTCTTATTTTACATGTCAGCAGTTTGCTGTGTGTGTATTTCAAATCTAAAAGGGAATTCTCTTTGAAGATGATATAGTGACTTCAATCAGTTATGTAAAACACTTGTTTACAGTGTTTGCCTCAGAAGGACATTCCAGTGCCCGTCGCATAAGCCAACCCTCGCAACAGCGAGACCACAGTGAGGACTTCTATGCAAGTTTCACTGTTAAATGTAAAAACCCTTGCTGTCGCAACAAAATTAACAGCAATTTTTACCCACTTATAATCATTTCTAAGATTTTTAGGGATATTATGTCTGGATCTATATTCTTCACAACTTTATATAGAATTCAAATCGGCTGAGTAGAACCGGCACAATTCAACATAACATACCCCTTGCAACAGTGACATCACTGTTGCGAGGGTTCTAAGATGGGTCTAGCTGTTGTGGACAACTCTCCAAACAGTGAGGAGATTATGCAACAGACCACAGATTGTATTGTTTTTTTAACCAAATAAAGAATTATATAACGTTACTTTCAGAATCATCGTAAATTCTGAACAAGTATTTTCGTTCGATAGTCTCAAACTTGACAATTGAAAATCGTATACATAAAAGGATGCCCTGTGGTCCGTCGCATAACGGGTCTCGCTGTTGCGAGGGTTGTCCACCATAGCGAGACCCGCCCCTGTTCAACAGCGAGTGGATCCAACTTTGGCGATAACAGCGATGTTTGTCCACCTGATTTTGATTGCTTTTTAATGAACAAGGATGTCCTTGTTATGTGTAATATAACAGTGAGACTTATCTCAACAGCGACATGTGTCACTGTTATCTGTGTTACAACAGCGACACATATCAAAACAGCGATATGTGTTGCTATTATCTGTGTCACAACAGCGACACATATCGCAATAGCGACATCCCTATTCACAAACTATCGCTGTTTCTATTTGTTTACCATGTTCCCATTGTTATCACCAGGAGTCGCCATAGTATTTTCGGAGCACCATCTTGCGGGACTCAAGTGAACTATCTCATAAACATAAAAACCGGAAGTGATAATTTTCCCGGAAGTCTTCCTGCGGCAGCTTTCCGAAACAGACACGGCGTCCACGAAGGCAAAGGAAAAACATGTCCGGGAAGGTAAATATGCAATGACACCATTAGGAATTCATATAATAAGTTAGTTTATCTACTTATTGTTGAAGTACAGCCGATTAATATCTTGTTAGTTTGTTAGTTTTTGCGTCTAACCGTACATAAGGTGACGCCGTTTTGCCCTCCCCTATTATCGCTCATGCCACCGGCAACGTAAAAGGTAATTTTAAAACAATATACTCGATAGAAATATTACTTCCCGGAATCTTGTACATGTGATGTCAACATTTCTTGAAAGTTCGATGAGTTTTAGTTTGAACCACTTCATTAAAACACTCCTCCTGGTCATAATTATGTTGGTTTCCATGAAGTACTGTGGGTCATCAGTTTACTGAAGCCCCATACCCACTAGGCGATTTTGCGATTTTGCCTCCAGCAATCATTTTTTCCTATGATGGCCCGTCATTCTCAGGTATTGAAATCTATGTTTCATCAGAATCGTCTGTAAAATCGTTGGGTTGTTAACTGGGCTATTTTATAGAACCTGTTCATTCCAAAAAATAGCTTAATGATGCTTCCTGACGGAAAAATCACCAAATAGGTATAGGGCTTCAATTAATTCTGCTTCCAATTTAATGTGGAAAACATTCCTTTTTTTTTACGTATCTATTTAAATTGAAAAAGGAAAAATTTTAATTTTGAGTTACCAGGTACATGATAGCAATTCTATGTACAATTTCAAATACAAATTTGTAAAAATCATTTTTACTTTAAATAGAAACGACATCGAACTGTGCTAGACTATGAGGAGGACGTCTCTGCAGAACGTGAGGCCGCAAGAAGAGATCGTGATCGACAACCAGCTCGAAAAGTCAGAGTAACCAGCACCTCCCACGCAGGTGTACCTCTTGGTGCAGTTCCCAAAGACAAAGTCCATAGAACCTTGAAGACTGGTGTGTCAAGTAACTATCCATCCACGAGTGGATTACAAGGTTTATATGCAGGATCAGAAGGGCCTGTGGGTAAAGTTAAGAAAACAAAAAGACCACCTATAGTTGCCAAACCTAGGGCGCCTATCGTACCCAAAGCACCTATGAGCACACCAACAGGGACGTCAGAGTCGGACAAAGAGCCTGCAGAAGGCCTAGATGACACCCTCAATGATCCTGACTATGTGGATATGCCTCAGGAGACAGACAGTGATGAAAACGAAGTAAGGGACACTGATTATATCATCCCGGCCTCCCAAGAGTCCAATCGTAAATTGAAAAGGCAAAGACGACCCAGGTTGGTATATTACACTAAAAAAGTTGTCTCCTCAACATGAGTTCCATTATTGATGTAGTAAAAGGTGTGATCTATCTATTTACTTAAAAAAAAACCGGTACTAGGCTAACACAAAATGTTAAGAACCAGCCAACATATAAATCAAAATAATTTATAATTAGAAGTGAAAAACATCGTACAAATCATCTTCAACTTTACATTTACATGAGAGGCTTTCAAGTATATATCACAATAATACATCAAGAATAACATTCTGTAAAAATGTTGGTAACCGTTACAGCAATGACGCAATTAAAAGAAAAGAAACTAAAATGAAATTAGACTCTATATTGCATCCGATTATGGTGTTCTATATTTGGGATGATGCTACAATTT
Organism: Lepidonotus clava; assembly: GCA_936440205.1. Taxonomy (NCBI): domain Eukaryota; kingdom Metazoa; phylum Annelida; class Polychaeta; order Phyllodocida; family Polynoidae; genus Lepidonotus; species Lepidonotus clava. The sequence continues at coordinate 32,319,847 of OW387144.1, read as the reverse complement.
TGGTGTTTTATACCTACCCTAGGACAAAAAACAGTTCAAGTGTTGGCAAACAACGTATCCGTGCACGATTTTGGACTGAGGATGAACTGTGCCGTTTATTCACCTCTGCCAATTACTACAAGAGGGAGCTCAAAGGTCCCTACAAATTTGTAGGTGATGCTACCTTCCTCCGCACAGTAGCCAGACAGCGTGTAACAGGTATAAGATTATTTAGATATTTAACAATAGCCAAAATACAAAAACAATGTGACGTCACTTTAAACTGTGTATTTAAGTTATCCAGTCTAATTGGCATTTTTGAAAAATGATGCACTTCAATGGTAATATGGCTAATTCAAATGTATAATGACTGTCATGTTTGACCCCATAAATCCTGACCTTATAATCAGAGATATTCTTTTAAAAACAATAAATATTTTGAGAAAATAGAGATTTTGAAATACTGATTTATTGTTGACCGCTTTTTGAAAAAAAAAAAAAAAAAGGTCATTTGTAGAGTCTAACTAAAATTGTATGTTCCTGCTCATAGCTACAAAGAGTGTTTCGAGAAAACATACTGACCAATCCCTGCTTACTGTCTTTGAAAGCATGTCATCGATTTCAATCCAAAAGTGAGAAATAATGTTGAATCATCTAAAAAAGAGTAGTACCAAGCATAAAGGAACACTGAAACATGTGGTTTTTATCAAAATTCATAAGGAAATTAGTTACAACTATGCACTTTAACTGAATTTATTTTCCCTTATCCGACCTTTATTTCTTAAATTGTGGCCTTTTAAAGGTACATTTTTTGGAATGATCACCGCTTTGAGGCCTGTTACTGTAAAACATGTGTCTGGTGATTGAATGGACATATTAATATTTCAGACGACGTAAATGAAGAAAAACCACCGAAAGAACGACGCTCCCTTGCGGAAGTCAAGAACAAGTTAAGCCACTATCAAACTTTTGCAAAAAAGGCTGTGAGTACATTCATTATTAATCTATAAATATTTATTATTTTTGTTTGTCATTTAGAAATAGTGTTCGTACACGTCATGAAGGCATTCTATTCTTAACTAGTGCACAATGTAAATGTAAATTTACAATTCATTCTTCTTGGCGTCTGCACAAATCAAAAAGTATGCTCATTTTCCTTTTAAGAGGATATCGATAAATTTTAAATGCATCTAACACTTCCTGTTCTGTAAAACTTAAATTAATTATTTATATGCCTATTTATCTTGCCAGTAATAGCGTGTAATGTTTTGAGTATTCAAAGTAAAAAATAGATGGTATTTGGAGCAAAAATAATTTCATGAAAAACATGTAAGACTAGGTCTCTTTGTTACGTTATGTAAGAAATATTCTTTTTCTTTGTACGATGGAAATTGATGCCTGTATTTAAATTTTTGTTACATTCCGTACAACTACACTTCAAATTGTATAAAGCTAACTTGTTTTAAAGCTGTAATTTCTGAATTTCTTACTCCAGCACGAAGAACTCGTAATGAGGTATGGCTATAGCGGTGCCGGGAAGGTCCCAGAGGAAGAACATCTCCGCGAGTCTGTTCTGCTGGCAATTGAATACACGGGTATAGATGTCGTTGTGGGTGAGTATATATGTCCATTCTAGTATAACGGATAAAACTATTTATATCTTATTTTTGAAAATAATTTTTCTTACATAACCATTGTGTACAATAATTTTTAAAGACTCGAATGCTTTTTTCTGTACTAAAAATTATGCCTCTCTGGTTGTTAAGATTCTTTTTCTCAGAGTGATCAACATTTAAAGAAATAAAATACATATCACTATCTCTAGTCGTCTGTCTCCAGGCAATTTAAGTTTAAAATATTACCTTTCTCCTGGTGATAACATCCAATACCCTTTTCATGTTTAAACTTGAAATGACGACTGTGGAGGGTATCTTTAGGTTTTTAATTACATGAAGTAATTTCAATTTTCCTGTTCATTTTGTCTTCCCTGTACATCCAAATGAAATGAATCAATACCATTGAACTAACGTTTCTTGCAATTACTGCTTATATAATTACAGGTATACCAGGTTTGAAACCTGCAGCTCTTGCCAAGAAGCCGCCAAGTGCGATGAGGGAACCAAACCCACGAGAGGCCATTCTTCGAGAGAAACTACTGGAGCGTGGTGGTGCATCACGGGCTACTACCTCTGCTACCCTTTTTCCCGGATCTTCACGCAACGAGTCATTACTGGAGCAAGCACAGTCATCTGATGAGGAGGATGTAAATTATGATGCTTACGGGCGTCAGTTGCAGAAGAGTGATACAACCGTTCCTCCCAGGAAGACAGCCATTCCTCAGAAAAAGACTTATGACCTGGTTGACCTGTGGCAGCGTGTGACCACCTCTACCCAAAAGCAACCTAATAAGCAGCCCACACAACGTCAGAAACACCCTAGAAAGCAGGTTTTTACAATAAATAACGAAGAAGAGGAGTTCAACCTTCGTACTCCGCAACATTCAGAGGGGTATCAATATTCCTTTCGAAGCATGGGAATTGAATCAACTCCTCAGTTGAAAAACAGACTACAGGCTGAAATTCAAAACTACACCCTGGAGTCCTCTCAACCCCCGGATACACTTCCAGACCTGCCGGACACACGAGTTTCCAAGGGTAAAAGTGTCCAAAAGAATGTTAAGTCAAACAACAGTGGAGAGACTTTTGAACGGTCTGAAATCTTGCCGCCCCGTCAGAGTAAATATTTCCCACCAAGTGCTAGAAAAGACCAAGAGGCTGCTCAGAAGATATTGGCTCAACGTGAGAAGGGTATTACAAAAAGTACACTTCATTCAGAAGTCAGCCAACCTACCACCGAAGCTTACAAAGTGAGCACTGTGCGGGACAGGAAAGACCAAAATGTATTTACTGAATTGAGACAGAAATTGGACTATGGTGGTAAGGGAATAAAAAAAAAATCTCCTACACATACCATTGCCAGAAACCCCTTTGATGACGAGAACACTGACTCAGACGCAGAGGACGTCACACCAGAAAATACAGCGTATATCGACGATTTAGAAAGTGAAACAATACAAACACCGACATTCAGAACTCTTGAAGACACACCCGTTCCCACAAGATTTCTTCCAGAACGCACTAGCTCAACTGTCAAAGTTCCCAGGAGTGGAGATGGAGAACAGGTGTATTCACGTCGCGAGCATGGGAGCAATGAAGAAGTGTCTAGCAGTGAAGAAAAGTTAAAAGACAACCTTCTCAAGCTCAAAGTCCAAGAAAATGGATCCAAGAAACTTGCACCTCTAACAACCCAACAAGAGGTTCATCATGGCCATAATGACAACTTTCAAGAGGGCGACATCGAGCACCATGGGGTTTCAGATAATGATTCCCTACATGGACAGGCATCTTTAAATTCTGATGAAGCACAAGAGAATGAGCTCGTACCTGAATCGGTCGGAAAAATCACAGAACATATGGCCGTGGGGGAATCTGAGGTTCACGTTACCAATGCCAAGTATCTTACTCAGATACGGGCTGAACTGCAAGAGGTCAGGAAGCTGCATGGAAACATGACGGAGGCATTACACACTAACCATGCAGCATTAATGACTGTGCTCAACAAGATGACCAACGTACAAGCAAACTCCTGTGCAGTGCTAAAGATGGCTCTGCATGAATTTGCTGAGTACAAACACCATAACATCTCGACACAGACCATCCTCACCAAGAATAATGTCCCGTATCCTATGGTAAATGAGGAGAGCGATGAGATTCTCATAGACAATGGGAATTTCATAATAAGTGAATATGTTGTGACAGCTTCACAGATGGAGCGTTCAGTTGGAGAGGCCGCTGGTACAACAGACACCGCAGGCACAATAGGTAGATCATCAGCCAACCCGGAATCAGCACAGCATGCCGAGGACCATGAGATGTCGAACCAGGTTAAAGACCAGAACCGCTCTTCATCCCAGCGTGTTAGTACAGAACATGATGACGTGGAGTATATCATTCATGGCCAAGTGGACCGACCCACACTTCAGGACGACCATGAACAGGGGGTTTCTGCTGGAAAAGACCAAAAAGTCTCCTCTACCCAGCGGGCTACTTCAAAGCTTGCCACACATGAGTCTAACACTCCTACCCAAGTACACCCAACCACACTTCCGTACGACCATGAAGAGGGGACTTCTGCTGGAAAAGACAAAAAAGTCTCCTCTACCCAGCGGGCTACTTCACGGCATCCCACACATGAGTCTAACACTCCTACTCCGGTTGAAGAACCCACAATTCTGTACTACTGTGAAGAGGGGAGTTCTGCTGGAAAAGACAAACAAGTCCCCTCTAACCAGCGGGCTACTTCACAGCGTGCCACACATGAGTCTAACACTCATGCCCAAGTACACCCAACCACACTTCCGTACGACCATGAAGAGGGGACTTCTGCTGCAAAAGACAAAAAAGTCTCCTCTACCCAGCGGCCTACTTCACGGCATCCCACATATGACTCTAACACTCCTACCCAGGTTGAACAACCAACAATTCTGTACTACCATGAACAGGGGGGTTCTGCTGCAAAAGACAAACAAGTCCCCTCTACCCAGCGGGCTACTTCACAGCGTCCCATAGAGGATTATAACACTGATACCCAGGTTCAAGAAACCAAAATTCTGTACGACCAGGGACAGGAGGGGTCTGTTGGTAAAGAATACAAAGTATGCTCTTCCCAGCCTGGTTCTTCGTACACCCTCCACACGTACAGCCAGTCTCCCGAGGAGTATGTGATTCCCAGCTATGTTCAACACCAGACTCCTCAGCCTCAGGTTGGACAGGCAATGTTGAGCGGTCACTGGCCTGATAAAAGTCGCTTTTCTGTCCAGCCTGTTACCTGTGAAGGCATACAGACAACCAGACAGTCAGAGCCAAAAGACAATGTTGTTCATCCCCATGAACATGCGACTTCCAGCGAAACACAGACTTCTAAAATTACACGTGTACATAATGTGAAAGTCCCCTCTCAGAGAAATGTTATTGTTACTGCTCAAATTCTGGTGCCCCCGATTGAAAGCAAGATAACCAGAAATCCTCGTGTCACCTCCCCACCACCTGGTGCTGATGTAGTAGTATTGAGTTCCCCAACTGAATCTTGTGATGAAGGAACACATCAGGGGAAAAAAAAGAAAAAGAAGGATGTAGTAGTTTTGAGTTCCCAAAGTGAATCGCGGGATGAATCTACAGAGAGGGGGAGAAAGAAAAAAAAAAGGGATGAACCTAAGGTGGATACAGAGTCTCGTTGTGTTAGCACACGTAGCAAGAAGGAAGTGGGAGTTAAAACACGGGGAAAGAAGGCGAAACCGAAGTAAAAAAAATGTTATGAAAGGTATATGAAAACAACAATTACATTTGTAAAAAAGGACAGATACCTTTGAATTCAACGACATGTTTTAACATGTTGCATAGTGTTCAGGTTACAAGTATAGGAAGAATTTGATATACTCCCGTTTAAACTTTCATGTCATTTTGGCTGTTAAGTTATCCAAGAAAAAAAAAAAAAGTCTATTGAACCGACACCCAAAAAAATTGAATTGAAAAAATGCTTAAACGTCCTACAACAGTGTATTTCTTGTTGCAAGAGTGGACATTACTGTTACCAACTTCATGATAGGATTTCATTATTCTATATGTTTACATACTTCGGAACAACTTTGATTGTTTGCATTCGATAGAATGATACAAAGACATTTATTGGTACTTGCATAATGTATACTTTATTGTCAGCAGATGACCACTAACAACTGCTGTAATTCAAACATTTGCGAAATACAGGTTTGACTAAATATAGTGAGAATTGCTCATGACAGACAATGCTTACTTCAGAGTTACGTTTCTTTTCTTTTTTTTAAATATTGAATGCCAGCATGCATGGTATAAATGTAACGGTATAATGTTGTTTAAGTTTTCTTTTGTCATTGTAATAAGTTATTGTACAAGGAATATTTGTTGTAGAATAACTGATTATAAATATTTCACTTCTTAACCAGTAAGAAATAGAAATGCCTTACAATTTTCAATACTTCATGGTTTTAAGGAAATCGTCAAGGGGGAATCGAAAAATAATTTGTTACTCGGAGTGTTCAGTGATGTAGTTTATGCGGGCCAGGTTCTGACCTCCTCGTCCACCACGTTGCCGGTCAGACACAACCTCAGTGTCGGGTTGGCCACGATCTGGTCCGTACACAGGGCGGTTGTCTGGGTCCCTGTCGATGACCAGCGGAGTATTTTCCCTCTTGGCAACATTGTGGAGACAACAGCAGGCCACTATTATCTTACCACAGACGTCGGGAGTGTGGAGCATGTAACCTCCCGAGTCACCAACCACTCTGTAGTCAATTATAAAAGTTGTATTTTATTAGTGCATGTTTCAAGATCGATACCATCAAAAAGGGTATATCTAGTCCAGGAGCCAAATCCAAAAAATGACTTTTTTCGTACGAAAAGACGGAGGATCTAAAAGTGGTTTTAAATTGTAGCCCATAAGCTGAAGTTTACATTTTGACGTGTTGGCATTTGCGCAACACGCACATTTGGCCGGTATCCATGGCAACGCATAGCAACCACAGAATTTTGAGAAACACTGTGAAAAAGTAGAAATATCAAAATAATTTTTCATACATGAGCAAAAGTGTGCATTGTTGTACCTCAAATGAAAGCCCATGGAGTTGGGAATGTAAAAGGAGAATGACTTTTGTTGTCAAGGTGACATGGTTGCCATGGCAACCAAAAACATTTCAAAATTTCATCATTTTCACTACTTTTTCCCATGTTCTTTTTGTTATAATGACAATAATTAGGACAGGAGTGATAAAACTATCATTTATTGAAAGCACAAGAGTCCACACTTTGTATCCATGGCAAAAATTTCCATTTGTTCCATTTGTTACTCTGCCTAGCAACCAGGAAAATGTCATCATGTGAATTTGGCAATCAGTGTCCATTTTGGGGCAAATTTGGTGGATTTCTGGAAATATATATAACAGTTCTACAATACATATCAAACTTGCACTTGCTTATCATCATTATTGATGAAGACTTGATACAATAAATCTTTTTTTTGCAGAAGAAGGAAGTTTCTAAGGCACTCCAGTTGCCATAGCAACCATATGAAAGCAGAAGTTGAGATGATTTTTTATGGTTTACCCCTTTACGAATGACCTTTCATTTCTGGAAACGAGATCTGAATGTATTATTACTAAAAGTTAAATTTTGAAGACATAACATCAAATTGTTATGCTAAAAAGGAAAACATTCCATTAATCCATTTGTTCCATTTATTACTCTGCATAGCAACCATGAAAATGACATCATGTGAATAGGGCCATCCGTGTCCATTTTGGGGCAAATTTTGATGGATTTTGATACATTAGATACATAACAACTGTACAAAACATTTTAAACTTTCACCTCCTTGTCATCATTTTTAATGATGAAAACTTTATGTAAGATAATTTTTTCATATGAGAAAGAAGTTTCTATGACAATACAGTTGTCATAGCAACCATATGAATGGGGGAGTTCAGCAGTATTTTTATGACGTCTACCTTTTCCAACGACCATTCATTTCTAGTTATGAGGTTTGAATGCATGTTGAATATATGTTCAATTAATATCAAGTTGTTATGCTAAGGAGGAAAACATTCCATTGATACTCTGGGAAAAAGCTTTCATTTGTTCCATTTGTTACTCTGCTTAGCAACCAAGAAAAGGCCATAATTATGTGGATCAAGTTGTCACCATCCATTTGGGTTCAATTTTGGTCAAATTTTACAGAAGATATCAAACTTGCACTGGCATATTTTCATTTTACTAATAAAGAGTATATGTAAGACATCATTTTCACATACGAGAGGCTCCGCCTCTAGATCTAAGTCTAATCAATTTACTGTAGTCAGACGGGGCCAGCCTCTCGTATGCTGTTAAACTGATGGTGCTATGAGATAGGCAGAGAGAGGCTACAGACGTGGACTAATTTATCGGGGATGACATAGTCTGTAAAACCCGTCTCAATCTGATGCCAAAAGTAGATCGCTACGTCCACTCGCTACTATTATACTTTATAGGTAGGGGAACGTAGTGGGCTCTGCCGTCGTTGAGATTGCCCCGACTCCACTACGTCCACTCCCCCGTCTTCCCCAGTCTAGGGATGACGCTGATTGCCATGAGGATGTACGTTGCCATGACAACACTCGTAGACGTGACAACGGTTCACGAAGAACCCAGGAATTCCCATGTAGACCACCACTGAGAATGGGTGCCACAAATCTGCACTCTCCGAGCAGAAAAGAGTATGTGTCCAGTTTTCTGCTCGAGAGTGACGACGTCAATATGGCGTTATTTCCGGTTCCTCTCATAGTCTTCAATCCGGGGACTTTCATGTTTTGTTGGTTGGGAACCAACATCAGGGACCAAAAAGTAGGACAGGGGAACAGGTTAACTCATCCGAGATGTTCAATTTGGGACCCTTTTTATCCGGGGATGAGGGTAGTTTCTAAGATATTCTAGTTGCCATAGCAACCCAATGAAAACAGGATTTGAGCAGTTTCCCTTCCACCTCTCATTTCAAAATATTAGAACTGTATGTGCTATGACTACTTGTTAGTTCATTTTTCAAGGCATGACATCAAGTTGTTATGCTAAGAAGGAACATGTCCCATGTGTTATATTCATAAAGAGGGATAAAGCTGATAGTTGCATAGCAACCACATGTGAGAACTCTCTTTCTATGCAGATATATAATTCATAATTATATCCCCCTTTTCTCTCAAGTTTGATGATTAGGTGTTCATTTGAGAGTATATTTTGTTTGTAGGATTAGTTTAACGTCCGGCCAACCCTTCAGGGTTCTTTTACCAGACTGCACAAGGTAAAGCCTTTCAGCTCGTTTTACGCCACAGGGGCGGTGATCAAATCTATGAAATGAGATGCCTATTTGTAGCAGTGGGACCCAATGCCCTCTCTTTTTTAGTGCTGCCACACTATCATGCCATAGGCCAACACAATACCCCAACCAGTCACATTATATTGACACCAGGCTGACCAGTAATGTTTCATGGTTCTTACTTTATACCAAGTGCCAGGCAAGCAGTGACCACTACCATTATAAAAGTCTTTGGTGTGACTCGGCCAGGGATAAATCCCAAGACCTCCCAGACTCAGGGTGGGCACTCTACCAAAGAGCTACTGAGTCTGGTCCCCCCATTTGTCGCCTTCTACGAACAGCAAGGGGCTGCTGGGGACCTATTCTTCCCATGAGGCTCCCAAAGGAACCCCCACCCCGGATCCCCACGGGGGTTGAGAGTATATAAAAGCACCTGAACTTGAATTATCAGGCCTTAATTAATGTAGATTGGGTTAATTTGACTGATCCTATTCCTGTGTTGAATCTGACTTGTGTGTCCATGCAAACAATTCCTTGTCAATTAGTCAGCCATCTGTATTAAAGGTATACAAATTGGTGTTCAAATTGTAAAAAATATCTACTAACCTCCTCACTGGGAAAGATACAGTAATTTTGTATACACTTTCATACGCTGATATAATTGCTGAAGCACTAGTGTTCAGTCTTCCTCATCAGAATATGTCGCCTTAGATATAGGAATGTTTGTGCAGTTGTCTTTGCAACCACAAGCATTAGTGCAACAGAGCCCATTTTTAACACAAGAGCAGCACCATGTCTCACAAGTCTTTGTGCACTTGCATGATATGAGCATGGTAGGGGCTACTGGTGCTGGTGGATCACTGTTCCAATCTAGTTGCAAGTCTCTATCTGTCATGATCCTTCCATTTCCATTTGGTGATGGTATTTCAGGGTGTGGGACTAATGCACTGCGCCAAATGGCAGCCTGGAAGTTTGCATGCTCAACATGTTTTTGCAAAGCATCTTGGGTTAGAGGTAGTAGATGAGATTAGAGATTTTTGAATTTGCAGAATGTTTCATACCTTGCCTCAGTAACACTGTGTGACATGCTGTTCTGGAGTTTGCATACAAAATGCTCTATTCCTTTCAGTAGATTTTAATTGAATGGAACTTTTTGTCCAAGTTTGCCAAGTACCGCTCTGTGAGAAATTGTAAGGTCCCATCCTTGTTTTTTTTCGACCAGCAAATGAACTTGAAGAATCACAGCCTCTTTTAGCATGAAATCCTGGCAGCATGTTGCAAATATCTGGTTTGAGTTCTGTGGCTAGTTCATTAGGTGTTGACAATATGAGAGTTGCTCGAGGTTCCTGAAACCAAAAGTACCTCAGTGGGGATTATATGTGGAACATGATAGGCAATGACTTCAACATCAGTATCTGATGAGTTGATGGTGACAACTTTGTGGCCATTGCAAGCAGCATGCAATGAGTGCTGAAACATTCTGGTTTTGGCATCATGGTAAAGTATGATAAATATCTCATGCATTGATTATCAGTATATGTGTAATTGTTTAGTTTTTAGAACAAGGGCAACGGAAGCATGCAGTATAGCACAAGAATTGATAGGTCGGCACAAGACGTGCTTATTAGGTATAAATGACCCTTGATGAGGTCAAACAGACCATGTGATCAGTGTTAACCAATGAAATCAAAGTTCATGATAATATAAGAAGCAATGAAGCATGAAAATAAACATTTTCTTTATGGTACTTAATTTGTCAACACCTCTTCCTTTCCTTAGCCAGAACCACCTCAGGACTAAGAATACCTAGAAGAATACCGGAAACAAAGAACGAGGGAAGAAGAATAGTGTAGTATAGGCAAAAGTGGTGATTGGACTTACAAAAATAAGGGTTTCCTGGGCACAAGAACGAAAAACATGACACATGCGGGGAATATACAAGCAGGCATGGGGAACGAGATATCGGGTAGACAGCCAGTACACTACCACCCTTCTTTTATTGGCAACAGCCTGGCTTTCTGGTCCCAGCAAGAAACGTATATATGCATAGGCTCATGATGCCCGGCCTCCTCCGGCCCTCCCTCTTAAGATCACCGGAATCAGTTAGCTCTTTCGACGATTCACCATTCAGCCCACCCTCTTGCGTGAGGCACAACTCTGAGAAACTTGACTAAATCAGTGCTCCCGTGTCCTGTCTGCTTGTCCTGAGCCTGAGGCCTGGACAAGCGACTCCATAGGATGTTCCCATTCTTTCTTTCATTCCATGAAGAATGGCCAGAGCTGGAAAGAGAAAAAATTAAAACAAAAGGAGCTACGATATCAGTTGAAGACCCTTTTCATTACACGGATTATCAAAGCAGTTGAACCCCCGTGGGGGTTCCAGGTAAGAATAGGCCCCCAGTAGCCCCTACTGATTGTATAAGGCGACGATAGGGGGGACCCAGCACCGACCAAGTGGTTCTTTGGGTTCAATTCCCGGTCAATGCTTGGTTCACTAAGGGATGAGGTGCAGCAAAAATGATTTCCAGGTTTTGATCCCCTGCTGTTTGCCTGCCCTGTCACCTTCTTCTCATAGATTCGATCCCCAAGACAGAATTTGTCTCAACTGGTTTTCACCATGAAAATGACCTTGACTGTCGGTACTGCGTAAAATACCCACCACTCACTCACTCAAAGGACTTTATGTGGAGAGAATCACAGTTGTTGCAGAAACTGTTTTTCTTTTCTCTTAGGGGTTGCAAAGAGGACTCAATCTACAGATGAGACAGCCAATGGCAGATCGTCAAGTTCATGAGAACTTCTCTCGTATACATTTCCTGAGTCTGAGCAATAATGAGAAGACATACAAAAAGTGTGCTGTCTGCCTCGATCACTTTCTCCTTGTCTGTAGTTTTTGACTTCCTGTGTATGAAAGCAACATCAAATGCTTTTAGGTTTGACCATTTCATTGGTGCAAAGAAATCTTCTTTGGTAGTATAGATTTGTTCGTCTATGAAACTTTGAAGGGCGTTGTCACTTATTTCTCTTGCAGAAAGAAGATCTCTGGTTATTTCTTCATTTGCTACTTCAGTGGTCCCTCTATTTGTGGCCCCACTTACCGATGGGGGCCCCCTCATCAATGGCCACCCTTCTGATGTGGCCAGCTAAGATGCCAAGAAAAGGGCATGTTGAGATGATCTGGTGCTAAGTAGTCACACTTAGAACAGAGGAGGGGTGGCCAGGAAGTGTTGATAGGAACTGGAGGTGAGTGTTCACACCTAGAAGAAAGGGGGAGTGGCAAGCAGGTGTTGAGAGGACCGGGTGGTGATAGGTCAAACTCAGAACAAAAGAGGGGCCTGGAGGTGTTGAGAGAACTTGGTAGTGGTGAAAAACAAGAATTTTGAAATGTAGATCCTAAAGGATCTATTAGTGAAGAAATGTGCAAATACCACTGACCTCAGGCCTGGGTGGCATACCCCCCTCACCTTACCATATGTACACACACCAGTAGGGGCGGTCTTTTACCCTTGATTGTCCACTTCTGACCACAGGCCTGAGTGGCATATAACCCCCTCATCTACTGTAAATGTACACACCAGCAAGGGTGGTCCTATATCCTGACTGTCCACCACTGATCCAGGCCTGAATGGTGTCTCCCTCACCCCTCCTGCCCACGCCTATAGGGGCAGTCCAACTAATGATCCATGAAGGTGGTGACCACAGGCATCCAAGAACTATATAGCGGAATTCATTGAACAAAAGAAGGGCCAACCTTCTCAATAGATTTACACAACCTGCCATTAGAATGTCCAAGAGAACAACACACTACACATCCGACCTTTATAAGTTAAGAAATGGGCCATTTGATAATGACCACAGGCGCCATAGTCGATGTGGTTAGCTGGTCTGCTTACCTTATGTATAACAGACAAGGTCTTTATGTCCCTGCCTTGATCAGAGCAGCATGGACGGAAGTGACATTTCATTGGTTGAAGCAATGCAAATGAGCTGTTGACATCCCATTAAGGATGGGTCTGAAGGCCCTGGTCAGGTTGAATGAACTGCTGGTGCCCTGAGAAGGGCTTCACAGAGTGTGACTTGCCAGCAAAAGGCCCTGCGAACATCCACACTGCTCCTCCTGTGATATTTCTATTGCAATTTCCTTATAAAAATATACTTTCATTCATGAAATGATTCATTTATATGCAAGCGATATCCCTGGTAAGTTAGTATTTGCAAATATTTCATTTTAATGGTTTCCTGAGTCATAGTAAGTTGTGTTGACGTCATTCTCTGTTGCTAACATGGCCACCTTTAGTGTATATATAGGTAAAAAACCAGTGGTTAGACTTGACTACGGTGCCTGTGATACTGACAGTCGCGTTCTATACAGCCCATTTATATACTAAAAAGCCTACTTGTATAATATGGATTTGCTCAAATCATGTCAATAAGATGCTCCCCTTCACCAAAGGTCACCCCTCTTATGCTGCCAATTTTCAGTTTCTCCATTGGTAGCCACATAAATGCGGGAGTGCTGTATTCCTGATGCAACGCTTCTTAAATTCTTTACCGGTTAAAGGGGTTGTTTTCCCATCCATTATTTTTTTTCTTGGACAGAATGTACATCCTCTTCATCCTTTGTCATTCTTCCTGGTCTGAATTCCTTGTGTTCTCTTTGGGTTGTGGAAGAATTACTCAGACTTCTCAGATCTTCAAGAACAGATGCCCATGTGTGTACAGTAACTAGCGATTTCTTTATAGCTGTAAGTTCCTAGGTGAAGCCAACCATCCCCCCTAGACATTTTGTACTGGTTTCCTGTCTGCTCAGTGGTTTGGTCAATTGGGATTCTGGTGAATTTTCCATGACCTCTCTGTGATGTGAATTCTCCCCTTACCATTTGACAATATATGCATCAGGATGGCTTTCCTCTAGTCATTTTAACCCAATACACTGGTAGGTATCTTGAATAGTGGTGCTTGTCATATGCAAAGACACAGGACAAAAAATCTCCCTTATGCAGATTTAAAGCCCTGTCACCTTCTCATGATGCACGGATGAAGCGCAAAAGAAGCAGGATCATCTTCATGTAGCTGATCCAGAATTCTTTAATTGGACCTTGGGGTACAGTGAGATAACTTTGGTAGAGGTTGAATAAGACTTTGAACTGAGGAAGACTTGTGAGTCAATCAAAACCACTTGAATCCAAACACTCCTTCAGCTTTGTGAGATCATTGGACATTTCTTTGAGATCTACAACATGGATGTCACTCTCTGATAGCCATTGACAGAAATCCTGCAAGGAGAGTCTGAAGTTTACCAAAACTTTTTATGGTAATGATTTATATTCCTTTTTGATTAACATGTTCTGCAATGAGATTTATAGATCATATGCTGGATAAAAGATTAAAAGCTAGATAAAAAAAATAACCTTGTGCAACTGGACAGCACAGTTGTAATGTCTTCCTTCAAGTACACGATGCCAGACACAGAGCCAACAGCTAGAACTCCACTCTCGATGAGGAGATTGGTCAGCCCTGCATCCCCAAATATCTTGCCAATGATACATAGAAATGTGTAGGCAGTATGGAATGCGCTCATGCGAAGGACTATGCCAGCAGCAAGACATTAATTTTGCTATAGAATCTGAATAGCTTTAGCATACAATGCTTGGTCAAAGACTATGACACAGTCTCTATGACCCAACTCTTCTGCCATTGCAAGACTTCTTTTCAATGCACTATACACAGACCTGAGGATCAGAGGGGGTTGCATGTCCAATGATACAGGAAGCTATTTCCTTCATTGAGCATGAGGAATTAAATGCTGTCAAAGTTGGAACAGAACGATAAGTAGATGAAGTAGAATCTTTCCTGTTGGTATCAATAGGGAATCTTGACATTAACCATGCAAAGTCTTTGTACTCTACTTCTAAATTTTCTGAGGCATCAGTTGTCCTTGCTGATTAAATGGCTCTGGTCCTCGTTTCTGTTTTAGAGCATTTCCCTTGGCTATTCTTCTGTAGATGGTGTTCATGGTTCATCGTCCATGGTTTGAACACCAGCTTTTGGTTGAACAACAATTGCATTCATGACATGTGTTGTTTTTTTACCATCAAAGGTCTCCCCTTTGGAGTCATTGTTATCCCAACAAATCCCAGCAGGACATTTGATAGGCAAGCACTTGGAAGGTATTTCCCTTCTATCTCATTCTGCAGATGCACTTCTGCTATAGCTGTTTCTATTTCCTCCAGCTGTGGGTAGAATAAACTATGCTCAGATTTATTAAACAGCATCCTTAGATCCTGAAATAGTTTTATATCAGATTTATTACTGGTTGTACAAAAAGAATGTAAGGAACATTTTCCTTCTGAGCATAACAACTTGATGTTTTGCCTAGAAAAATGATCATGCAGTTATAGTACATAACATGTGCAAGTTTGACATCTTCTGTAAAGTTGTAAATACTTATCTAACAAATTCAACCTAAATTGTACCCAAATGGATGCTGACAACTTGATCCACATAATTATGGCCTTTTCTTGGTTGCTAAGCAGAGTAACAAGTGGAACAAATGAAAGCTTTTTCCCAGAGTATCAATGGAATGTTTTCCTCCTTAGCATAACAACTTGATATTAATTGAACATATATTCAACATGCATTCAAACCTCATAACTAGAAATGAATGGTCGTTGGAAAAGGTAGACGTCATAAAAATACTGCTGAACTCCCCCATTCATATGGTTGCTATGACAACTGTATTGTCATAGAAACTTCTTTCTCATATGAAAAAATTATCTTACATAAAGTTTTCATCATTAAAAATGATGACAAGGAGGTGAAAGTTTAAAATGTTTTGTACAGTTGTTATGTATCTAATGTATCAAAATCCATCAAAATTTGCCCCAAAATGGACACGGATGGCCCTATTCACATGATGTCATTTTCATGGTTGCTATGCAGAGTAATTAATGGAACAAATGGATTAATGGAATGTTTTCCTTTTTAGCATAACAATTTGATGTTATGTCTTCAAAATTTAACTTTTAGTAATAATACATTCAGATCTCGTTTCCAGAAATGAAAGGTCATTCGTAAAGGGGTAAACCATAAGAAATCATCTCAACTCCTGCTTTCATATGGTTGCTATGGCAACTGGAGTGCCTTAGAAACTTACTTCTTCTGCAAAAAAAAGATTTATTGTATCAAGTCTTCATCAATAATGATGATAAGCAAGTGCAAGTTTGATATGTATTGTAGAACTGTTATATATATTTCCAGAAATCCACCAAATTTGCCCCAAAATGGACACTGATTGCCAAATTCACATGATGACATTTTCCTGGTTGCTAGGCAGAGTAACAAATGGAACAAATGGAAATTTTTGCCATGGATACAAAGTGTGGACTCTTGTGCTTTCAATAAATGATAGTTTTATCACTCCTGTCCTAATTATTGTCATTATAACAAAAAGAACATGGGAAAAAGTAGTGAAAATGATGAAATTTTGAAATGTTTTTGGTTGCCATGGCAACCATGTCACCTTGACAACAAAAGTCATTCTCCTTTTACATTCCCAACTCCATGGGCTTTCATTTGAGGTACAACAATGCACACTTTTGCTCATGTATGAAAAATTATTTTGATATTTCTACTTTTTCACAGTGTTTCACAAAATTCTGTGGTTGCTATGCGTTGCCATGGATACCAGCCAAATGTGCGTGTTGCGCAAATGCCAACACGTCGAAATGTAAACTTCAGGTTATGGGCTACAATTTAAAACCACTTTTAGATCCTCCGTCTTTTCGTACGAAAAAAGTCATTTTTTGGATTTGGCTCCTGGACTATATCAGGTGTCCACATAATGACTACATTATTGTAAAGAAGGATAGAACTTGCTAATTAACAGTATGATTAACTGTTTAAGTATGTTTTTTATTCTGAACAAATGATGAAAGTTCTACTCGAAAGACACGGTTTAACTAGTACATTTTAACCTCTTCTTATTGTTGTATTTCGATTTGAACTAAATTTTAACAGATTTTATCAGTCCATCTTTTGGTTTTTAATCATTTATTTTAGTTCAAGTTGAGCGTAAATGGGTCCAATAAGTTTGAAATCTTTATGGTAATAATTTGGTGGTTACCTGAATCGTTGCTTCAGAGACCCAAAGGTGTTTTCAACAACCACCCTTTTTGACCTGTGCCAGGCGTTGTAGTCAAGGTCCGCTTGTCTTGTTGGATTCATGACTGGCACGAATAGGAAGTCCCGCTGAGGATAGCTAAAAAAATAATAGAGTAATTCATGTTATATATTTGACATCGTTACTAGTGACTTCGGATTTACATGTTAATCACATTTTAACCCAAGTGCGACAACATAATAACGCTGTCTTGTAATTGTAAAAGAATTTTACGATTCAGGAATTCTGTTTATGTTCTTAGTTAGGGTGCGAGCACAGGATACTAAGATATTATGTTTGACTTTGAAAATAAAAGGATATTTCAACTTTTGTCGAAAATCCTAATTTTGTTTCACTTATTTCAAGATCACACTTCTTAGAGATGTCAATAAGTAAATGCAGAAAATAACTTACCCGTTGTCACCCATAATGAAATGCTCCCCGAAGAATCCTTGCTCACCCAGTCGACTGATTTCGGTGGTGCTCAATATGCCGGCATCATTGCAGGATCCTGGCCAACATGGATCGACATGCAAGATGCGTTGGTACGCATCGGCAACAACCTGTTCAATATAAAAAAATATTCTAAATTATTATCCTATCTTATGGGCTTAGAAAATAAATTGCATTTTACAACCAACAGCTGCGCTGAAATAACAGTTTATACTATTGATTTTTGTAAAAGAGGAACAATATCTTATTTACAAGTATTTCATTAATTGATAACATTTGAAAAATTTATATCTTCAAATTACAAAAAAAGGATTACTGAAATTGGAAATATTGAAGGCTCCCTTACCATCACATTTATACTGTGATACTGTTTACGGTTCACGTACTGGTACTCCACATTGGCCGACGGACGTCGTATGGAAACATGGGTACCGTCAATTACCCCAAAGATTTGTGGAAGCCCAAAACGCTGAAGAAATTCTTCTTCCTTCTCTTCGCGGGCATCTCGGCTGAACGGGAAGGAGATGTACTCTTGCTGGTGGCAGTAAAAGTACTCCGCCACCTCCAACACCGCACGTGACACTGTGGTTTTCTGTACTCCCTGGAAGTCACCGACGTTTGTGTAATCGGATCCGGTTGCAAAGTACCTCAGGGCCAGGCAGAACTGAAATAGAATAAGGAAAAATTAGTTCTAAGCAAGCGGAACACTAATGTTATAAACGATGACTTAATATATCGAGTTCATGTCCTGTTAAATAAATAAAGTAATAATATTTTTTCTTAATACATTATTAGATACTTTCCTAAGTGTTCTAGAAGCAGTAAAAATGATTTAATTCTGTGGTTCCTGAATTCTTTAAATAAATATTCTAAAAGGGTTCTACCAATGTGAACAAGCATTTATTTTTCAATAAGGACACTAACAATTAGGCATACTAAGTGATATCTAATGGATATTTGGATTGAATATGTAATAAATACACTAAGACCATTGGAGTTGAACAATGGTTAAGCTACGTCAGCAATGATTTGTGTCAATATGTTATAACAGTGGTCGTTAACACAACATGTCTAGGTTTATTCCTTTTACCCTTTATTCATTTTTTGTAATAACAAAAATAAAATACAGAATTATAATAAATTAAGAGATTACTCTATAATTATACAAGATTTTTCTTTATTTATTTGACAAAAATGGACAATAATTTATTTTGTGTTTATGATTGAGGATGACTTTTAGTAATACTAACATAAGAAGGTTGTGTCAACAAAGAGTACTTACGCGTTCAGGTACAGAGATACCGCTGCCCTGGCTCGAGCCTGAGGTAGAACAAAAGCCCGCATCGTAGAAAGCTTTTGCCAGGCGTTTAACGATTGGCTTACGAAGCCGATAGCGGGAGAGGAACTTGGCCTTACTAAACCTTGTGAATGGGTTGATTCGAGGGTAAACCTCCTTCTTCTGGCGTGGTTTCTTCGGAGCCATGTTACCATTGACTGTATATGACTGTGTCTCACGTGATATTGACAACAAATAACTATTTCCCGCCATGTTTCAAAACCGTCAATTTTATTACAAAAATCAAGAGTGACAAAGATAACTTAACAACGATATCGCAACAAGGATGTCCTTGTTTCACACCATTTATTATGCGACGGGGTTGGTCGCTGTTGCGAGGATTGGCACATTGAAAACCTTAAGGATATCGCTGTTGCGAGAGTTAAATCTAAACCCTCGCTGTGGTCTCGCTGTTGCGAGCGTTTGGTTATGCGACGGAGCACTGGTGATACATAGCATTTTTCAAGGTTAATGCTTAAAACGTTTCATACTTTATAATAAACCGTACTTTGACCTTATGGGTACAGCGCGACACGTGCCCACGTGACACGAACTCACGTGACACCACCATCTGTTGTATAAACACTCAGGAAATCATATGCTTAGGAAGGAAACTATCATTAATTGGTATATTAATTAGAAGACACTGAATGAAGAGGTATTTTCGCACCCCATGCTTATGAGATGTGGTCCAAGGAACAGACCAGCTGCAGGGGAAAGTCCATTAAGCAATTGGAATTCTGGTTTAATTACAGACTGCTAGCGTGCAATATCTGACATATTTCCCAAACAATTTCATTCATTTTGATTGATTTCCCATATGGTCGCTCAGCAGAAACACCTAATCTGGTTGATTTGTTTTGCCAGTATTGGTCCATGACACCATAACATTTTAGTCAAGTTGCTAAATGGGCCCCCCTCCCACTCCATTTATCCTTTACATTGGACCAAGACCTATCCATAGTGTGTCAAATGGGGTTACCATGCAGGGATAGGTGCGTGAAACATGCCTGATCAAAATGTCTCGAGAGATTGATGTGTCGATGTAAAAAAGTAACCAAGCATGCTTAGAAACTATATGACAGATACCTTTGGTTTACCCAGACACAGACACGAACAGATACACAGACACATATACATACATACACACATAATATGTGTGTGTCAGCAGAATAGACCTTAATATATACAGCAATATGGCCATATAATAGAGAAGATATGCTCTGTGCGTCAATCAAGCATTGCAGATGACATTTTTAGATTTTAAATGATATCAACCACATCAAAATTGATTAATCTTCAAGGAAGTTACAGGCTGCTGAATGCAGTACCGTTGGTCCTCCTGAAAATGTCCTGAAATCCATGTATCCATTAAGTGATTGAAATTCTGGTTGAATTACAGACGAGTGTATTTTGTATTTTAGGCTTACACATTACAGTAATAATTTGAAAACCAAGGGTAAAACATGACTGTTACTGCAAATACAAACTTTTAAAGAAAAAGAACAAAATCATGCTCCTATTAATCCATCCCTTCATCACCAAGCCCAGTACCGTACTCGGGAAAAGGTCTGTTGTGTATGGATAAGAAAGCTGCCAACCAATATATAACCAGCTTTAATCTATTTTTCATCCAAACACCGCATTTAAATTTCTCGTTCCTGCCCGTCTCCCTCGGTGCAGACTGAGTGGTTCATGGTACCTGGTGGGGGGGGGGGGGGGGGGCTAAGGGGGGGGGAGATGGTGGTATATGGAAATGTCGAAAGTTAAATCAGCAAAGGCGTTCCAACATTCCAAAACAAACAGGGTTATCTCAAGTTTCGTCATAAAGTTAAAGTCCTATCCCCACTAGGAGTTTTGTACAATCAGCCAAAGAGTTGGTGGTAAGATTGGCTGATTCCTGTGATTTTTTTTTTTTTTTTTTTTTTTTTTTATTTCAAAATCCGATTCCCGTATTTCACAAGTTCTTCCATCGAATTACAATCATAAATATGAACCAATATTAAATGTACAACAATTTGTATAAGTATAAGAGAATATCCACAGTGGTAATTGATTACATCACCCGAACATTAGGTGTAATCAAAGGTCATATTTTTTATAATATTATTAAATATTTTACGATCAGATATCGTTTGTACACTCGCATCTAATTTATTCCACTCGTTCAGCCCTCTCGCATATGGGCTCTTCTGGATTTTTGTATATTTTGTAAAATCCTGTCTTAATTTTACCTTAGTCGTACTACGTAAGTCCTTACCATGTTTAGGCTTTACTACATTGATAGCCTCTTTACTTTGTGAATACATGATTTTTAATAGACTCCTTTTTCGTCTACAACTAAGGTCTTCAAGCCTATATACCTCGTATAACAATCTAATTGGACGCTTAACCAATATACCATTGTTATATTCAATCAATCGAACAGCCCGTTTATGTAATTTTCCAATTTTCGATATCTTTTCCGCACTCCCAGATTCGATTAAAAAATCCCCATAATCGAAATGGGGCATTATCATAGATTTATATATTTGTAAGGCGGAATGCTCACTGATGTAACGCCTAATTTTTGCAAGTATACCTAATTTGCACCTTACCTTTTTCATAACATGATCAAGTTGACTATTCATATTTAGACAGTCATCGATATGAATTCCTAAATATTCATACACATGTACTAGGCTTAACTTGTGGTTTCCAATAAACAAACCAGTACAATCCTTTGTAATGTTCTTATTACAGAATACAATCATATACTTAGTTTTTTCCTTATTGATAGTCAGTTTGTTTTTTATACACCAGTCCACAAGGACGTTTAGTTTGCATTGAGCTTCTAACATACTACGTATAATTGTTTTACCCGTTCCAACCAATAAGGTATCATCCGCATACATTACGCAAGAGTTTTTATCCATTTTTTTCAAAAGATCATTTACGTAGATTATGAAAATTAGTGGACCTAGTATAGATCCCTGAGCGGTTCCATAAGTCAGTGGCATTTTGATGGATTCATGCCCATTTAAGCGAGTACATTGATATCGACATGTTACATAATTTCTCATAAATTTCACGGAATGTTCATCAAATCCATACAATTTCAGTTTTTGTAACAATATATTTTGGTCAATAGAATCAAACGCGCGTGAAAAGTCAATAAATATACAAGTACTAATTTCTTTAACATTCCAGCTATTGTAAAGGTTTTTTAACAACTCAAATACAGCCATAGATGTACTCTTACCTGGCCTGAAACCAAACTGGCAATCACATAGGAGAGCATTGTCTTCGAAATAATGTAATATTTGGGTATGCATTACCCTCTCAAGAAGCTTACCAGGCAAGCATATTTGCGTAATTGGTCTCCAGTCTTTAGGATCTTTACTTTTATGATTAATTTTTGGTATAGGAGTCACATATCCTACACACCATCTCTCAGGGAAATTACCTAGCCGAATACATTCATTATATAAGAAAGTTACAGCAGGTATACACACTAAAAATCCGTCCCTTAGTAACCTTGAACTTAAGTTACCACAGGCCGATGATTTTGTAATAGCAATATTTTTAACCAGCTTAGTTATTTGGTCTTCTGTTACCTCATCAAAAGTAAAAACACTTCTGACATTATATTCATCTACGTCAGGGACCCATGTGTCCGAGAACTGTTCAGCTAATTTTGGACCTGCATTCACATAATAATTGTTCATATATTCACATAAGTCCTTATCCTTTAGGATTTCACCATCAACCAATATTTCGGTTAAATTTGCCGAATTTTTGCCTTTCCCTAGGCCAGTGATTTTATTCACCTCACGCCAGAATTTTCTCGGGTCTCCTTCACAAGATCGCAATTTATCTTGAATATAATCTTCTTTCGCCCGAAGTAATAATTTTTTGACATCATTTTTCTTTTTCCTATATAATTCCCAATCCAAAATTTTACCTGAGGATATAGCAATTTTATACAGGGTATCTTTATGGTTTATTTCCTCTATTATTTCCCTACTAAACCATGTAGGACAATCATTACGAACTCGTATCTTTACCATAGGACAGTGTGCATCGGCACACTCATCAATAATATTTAACATAATTTCCCACAATGTTTCAGGGTTACAATCCCCTTTCCAGAATTCCACCCATGAAGGATGTTCAAATATCATAGATTGATACGTGTCGCAGTCATAATTTCGATAACTTCTACCATCAATATAACTATAGCTCTTTTGTATTTTATCCTTTTTCTTTATTAGGAAGACAGGTGCATGGTCACTTATACCAATATCCAGTCGGCCACTACTGGAGATATCCGTCATATTTGTAAAAATAAGATCAATTCTACTTTTTGATGTTTGAGTTATACGTGTATTTATATTTATAAGTTGTGTTAAGAAGTAGTCACGTTCAAAATCCTTTAACAATTCGTATGATCTGGTGTGGCGTTTATTATAATCGATATTAAAATCCCCAAGAATTGCTATTTCATATTTTGTAAAATCAGTGAGTTTATCTAATGAGTCACGCAACTCGAGTAACCCATCTGACACAGAGCTTGCCGGTGGCCTATAGATACAACAAATGTACTTTCGTTTAAGATTATTAATATTAATAGACAACCAAAGCTGTTCTAAATGTGTACTTACTTTACTATGTTCAACCAGAACAGAAGTACCTATTGCTATCTTATCTCGAACATAGATACAAATTCCTCCTCCACGTTTACCAATATCAGTATTTGAAGAACGATCCATTCTAAAAATAGTATAACCTGGAATATTTATCATTTCCTTTGTAACCGATGAGTTTAGCCATGTCTCACATAGGCATATCACGTCGTATTCGTTGAAACTATATTTTACCTCTTCTATATTTTTCCAGAGGCTGCGCACATTCAGAAATACAATTTTAAATCCCTTCACCATACTATTTAGAAAACTTTTATGAAAGTATACAAATTCAACTAATATACAAAGTTATATCAACACATACAATTTGATACCAGCTGCTTTTACACAAGGAACTGGAATCCCAGTGGGCGATTTATTGTTCAAGTGAAACAACCTTTCAACCTCACTGACACAAGTAATGTGAACCATAGAAAAAACAAGCAATAATACCGACTATATACCAATGTACAGTGATATCTCTGAGAAAAAAATCGTACCGGGCAAACAGAAAACACGCATCAAACTTACACATCAAGTCGCACATTTAATTTTCGGTTTACAGTACCAACTTGTAGTATTAATTTATCATGAGAAAGTTGGAGTAGTGATAAACAACATACTCAGGTCTGGTTTTCTGGTATATGACACAATTATTTACGTTCTATTTCTTCAATGAAGAAACCACGTACCTTCATGAGGAGAAGCCCTAGATGGTTTGCCCCTTCCCATACTCCCTCCTCCAGTGCTATAGAGCCTAGTTTACACCCAGTACCCCAAAAATCATCCAGTGTCCCTTCATATAGGTTGTGAGGTCTGGTGTTTATTAATTTATAGTAGATTGTTTGGTTTTGCCTGAATTTGCAATAGAGTAGTTCTTCCATGACTATGAGTTTAATACTATCCCATTGCTTCCCTGTTTGGATGGTTTTCCCAATACGTTTAGCCTCGGCGGGTGAATCTGATTTCATTATCAGATGATATGATACTTCTGCTTTATTTATTTGAGCTTTTATCGCTTGGTATCCTTGCTCAACGGATTTGTAGTGGACCCCCCTGTGCTCGAGGTCACACTTAAAAAAATTACTAAGGTAACAAGCTGCTGAAAAAAATACCAGACCTCTATCTATTTTTTGCAACCCATCACCAACCATCTTTACACTATTAGACTGTTTCCTACATTTTTCCTGTAGCGACAGTCTTCTGACATTTATTTTTGGTAATTCATTACCTTCAAGCGGTCTCTTTTCTTTAATGAATTCATCTGGAATATTTCCAGTGGTGGCTAGGTTGTATTCAACCCCATCAATTTCGATCATACCCAATTTTGATCTAACATTACAACCCTTCTTTTTTGCCAGGATTAAGGCTTGCCTTAAGATAGCCTTATTTTTCCTGGTCTGCTTGGTTTCTTCCCCACTAACCCTTAGGTCTTTAAACACGTCAGAGTGCCTCAGCCTGGATTTAAAATGATAAATCTGGTCCCTGATAATACTGTCTTTTAAGACTATTTTGACCGGCCTCGGACTAGATCTGTGTGGATTGAAGGGCCCCAGTCTGTACACACTTTCAATGTCCTCAGGCCCCACTCTAACTCCCATATCGTTTATGAAATGGACAGAAATATTTCTAAGGTTCTCGTAAATATTTTCACACATACAATCAACTATGATTGTCCTATGACTGTCGAGAGGATTAAATGAGTCTTCACTACTTATACTAGTGGGGGGGTGTTACATTGGATTCCATGTCTGACTCCTCTGTGTCATCATCTTTGTAATTTTTCATTAGTTCAATCGAAACCTTAAGGGACTCTATCTCTTTTTTAAAAAGTGTGTGCTGAAGATCAACACGGGTCACAAAATCATCAAAACGCTCGACATTTTGTTTTACATTTTCCGAGTGCACATTAAGTTCACTTTCGATATTGCTCTTTAGATTCTCGATATCTTCCGCCAAATCACATTCAACTTTTTGCATTTGATCACTTAACCCCTCAATGTCCTTGTTCACCGATCTCCTAGTGTTCAAGAGTTCTTCTTCAACCTCATCAACCTTTCTGTCCATATCGAGAATATCAGTGAAACACTTGTCCTGTTGAGTGGTCAGTCTTTGCATTTCTTTGTCCCGTACAATGTTTTTTTCCTTGATCGCATTCATTTCATTTACAAGATTTAATTTGAGGTCATTTAGTTTTACATCAATCGATTTAATCATTCGCTCATTGTTATCAGATTGTTCGTCTTTGACGTTTGACACGTCCCGTTTAATTTCGAGTAATATATTCAGGATGTCTTGGTTTCCAGTCTTCATAGGTGTCTCGACACTCAGGGCTCTCCGTCGTGGTCTACCCCGTTTCGGTGCCTGTTTTTTCCCTTCATCCTTCTCAGCCTCACCTTCTGTAGTTAATGTATCCGTTAGATTTACCTTTGGGGCTTCTGTAACGTTCCCCGTAATCGCTGCGACGTTTTCGCAGCCCGCGCCATTGTTGTTGTTTTGGTCTGCACCACCCTCATTATCGCTCACCGGCAAGTTTACTGATTCGCTTACGTCACCGTTCAAGGTCCCTTTACCAGCTTTCTTCTTTCTCCTGCACTTCTTTGTCTCCGGTCTCGCAGACGAAGTACCGTCCAGGGACGTTTTACCAGCAGTTTCAGTGTTTGCAGGTGGGGTTACACTATGTATCCGTTTTCGTGACATCGTAGGCGTATCCGCCATGTTGTTTTCCTGGTCGGGTTCGACCTCACTATTTGTCGGCTCCGTACTCTCCATGGTCACGTAGCACTGATTCACAATAATCATGAAAATGTTCACCAGTATGTTTTACAACACCCAAACGTTAATTGGGATGTTTTACTGACGCGTTTCTGCTTGCCCGTACGTTTTTAAGCAGAGCCCATAATCAGGTTAACCGCTCGTCGGTGGCGCCATCTACCAAGATCACCTGTAGGTATATCATATTGAAATTTGTGTCTTTGATATGAATCGACGCTAAATTGGGCTGACCATGTAAAATCGCCTAGTGGGTATGGGGCTTGAGAGATATTTAGGTCCCGATGTCATACGATTATTTGACGTAAAACAAAAATCACATTTACTAAGAATAATGTGTGTTCACTGGCGAAATCTCAGATCGTAATCTTAAGATAAAATCATTAATAACAAACATAAACATGATGCATTAAACATCAAGTTAAAATGTATTAATTCAAAATCATTTAGAAAAGATTTGAAATTCCGCTGATGATACTTAGTGAAGTTGATCAAAATCCTCACTGAATGGAGACTTTCTAGTACATTCAACCGGCTACTAACTGACCCTCAATAGACATTTTGAGTTGCAAGATCCATTAAGAACCATTTGCTCAGAGTGTTTGAGCGAAAACCCTTTCATTCTATAGACGGTAAAGAACATAATTATGTCCTCCAACAGAATTGTTATGGATAGGAAAAATTGATGACAAAATTTGCAATGTTGTTTCAATTTGTCCTTTGGTATATGTATGTGGCCCGTTGCACAATATAATTTCGTTCTGAGGATCAAATTAAGATAGCATAACGAACTTTTGCTTAACAGCGAAATGTTTCGTTGTTACGAAAATTTCCGTTGTTACAAAAATAATAAAAATCTCTGTTTCTACTGAATCAAATTGAATTCTGTAAATTGATATAAAAAGGGAAAAAATTAGTAAAAATTTAGTAAAAGTTTCAGCTTTTTACGAAAATAGCTGCACATTACTACGCAACCCGGTGACAGATAAATAGAGGCAGAATTGGGGAAATATAAAATTAATTTTATTGATGGTAATAAAATTAACAATAGGTTGATTTAAGTGTAGATATAAGAATGAAGTGAATACAAGTGGTATAGGAATTGATAATAATTGAAAACTGCCAATATTTAATTGGGTGATATGGGGGGGATGGGTAATAAAAGAAATATGTATAAAAGTATAGTCCGTGATTGTCTAGTTTGGGTGGCTAGCCGAAGAGGCGAGTGCGGCCGTCACCCGGCCAGTTTGGGTGTCTATATATCTCTTGTATGCCATCGAGCGCCACCCGCCGTGCCTTTGTATCTCGATCTCCGTACATCCTCCCGCATGTGCCTGAGAGGCGGCTGCTTTTCTGATACTGTGCAGCGAATACCTGTCCATGGGAGCTCCCTGTGCCCGCAGGGCCACATCCCAGATTTTCTTTATAAGAGTTACCGGGAGCGGCTGCCTTGACGGGAGCATGAATAGGGGCTCCGTCACATGCCGGGTTGGTACCGCCAGTACATGTTGCTGCAAAGTGGTCACTGGGCACATGTCCATATTTTTCCCCCTTGGGAGCGTAACCACGCGCGACTGTCCTGCGCGCTGCATGTTTTTGGCCCATTTGATGTGCACTGTGGCCTGGGCCGCTGTCCATGCAAGGTCTTTCCGCGTAGGGTGGCGCTCGGGCATGAATGTCTTTAGAGACAGCGGGGCCACCTCTGACTGGCGCAACGCACCGTAGAACATGACGAGCACTGCTGCCTTTACTGCCTCCCCGATAGTCGTGGGTGGCAGTGCCAGTACCGCGCCCCTCAGGAGATCCATAGGCAACGCCTCCTTGCATCTCGGCACATAAGCCTTGTTGCGGGCAAACGCGTCCAAAGCCATTTGTACTCTCGGGTGGTCGAGTGGTGCGATAGACGCCCCGGCCAGGCGAAGGTACGTGCATACGTGCGATACATTGTTCTTTAACGTTGCTGGTGCCCCCGTGTGCATTGCGATGTACTCGATGTAAGCGCAGGCCATCTGGTGCGTCGGATCCAGAGGGCTCATCCCCGCCCTGCTCATGAAGGCGATATACGTGGCCACAGCTGACCGATGGTTTCGGCGAGTGCTTGCTGCCCTGGCCTGCAGCTGTCTCCCCTCGGCCCGCTCCAGCAGTGATGCTATCTCCGGATCTACAACGCAATGAGACAGATGAGCCGTTTAGGAAGAACAGGCATGGGGGGATACACACAAGTGCATAGTGAGCCACCAGGGAGGCTGCCAGACCATAATCCTTAGCAGTAAGGTGTGCGCAACTGAGAGCATCAGCGGTCTGATTGTCCTTGCCCGGGATATGATCATATGATAGTTGGACGTTCAGCACTGCTTCTATCATCCACACCGCCCTCGCACATTCCTGGAGGACGGGGTTCTTGGCCCTGCCGTAGCGCAGGGCCTGGACGGTTGCTAAGTTGTCGCAGCACACCAGGACGTGTGTGCCCTTGTCCCGTTCAGTGAGGAGGGTGTGCAACGCCACCACCACATTTGCGGCCTCCAACTCGGTGATGTTGGCCGCCCCGTCCTGTGCTGATGTGACTTGCTGGCCGTATGCATACTGGCCATCCGTGGCCCCCACCCCACTAAGGCAGGCGTCGACCAGAATGACCTTGGAGGGATCGCTGGGGGGGATTATTGCGCTACCGTTCCATTGCGCGCAGAATTCAAGAAACCACTCCAGGTCCCTCCTCATCTCCGTGGTGACTTGTATAGGGCCTTGGCCCGCGCCTCTCAATGCATTGAGTAAGCGCGAGACGAAAGTGCATGCCGGCGGGACGCACTTTGCGACGAATAGTAGGTGCCCCAAGAGTGACTGGAGTTGTTTTTTGGTCATTTGTTTTTTAGCATGACATACCTTCACCATGGCGATGACCTGGGCCACCTTATCCGGTGGGATGGAGAGCGTCATGCTGTCCGAGTCAACCATCACTCCCAGCCACTTAACCACCATTGATGGGGGCTGGGCCTTGTCCTCCGCCTGCGGCAAGCCCAAGTGGTGGAAGAGGGCACGGGCCAGGTCGTAATCCCGCTTGGCCGTTCCAGCATCGGCCGAGATGATCACCAGATCGTCCAGGTACATTATGGCCTCGACCCCCCTGTGAGCCAACATGTCCACAATGCAGTCCGCCACCGACTGCATGTGGTAAGAGGATGCCCTGGCCCCGAATGGCATGGACAGGTCACAGTAGTGGGCCCCCTCCCATGCGAAGCACAGGAGGGGCCAATCAAGGGGGTCGGACATAAAGTTTTTGTAGGCCCTTGAGATGTCAATAGTGGCGAGATATGCGCCGGGTCCCCTGGCACGAAGGCGGCTGGCCAGGTCATCCACGGTGGGGAGACTGTGGTCGCACTCAACGCCAAAAACCCCATTTTTTACAATAAACGCATTCACTGAGTCCCCCAGGGGAAAAGTCATATCTGTTATGATCCTCCTTTTGGCTGGGTCGGACTTTTCACGGGACATGAGGGGTGAAATGTGACACCAGGGCTCAAAGAATGGTTGTGCAGCTGGGCCGACGAGACCGTGTGCCTCCAGCTCCTTGCATATAAAATCTTCCACGTGCGCTGGGTATAAGGTGGCACTCGGGTGGTTGGGGACCCCTTTTGTGTCGGATATGGGGCCCACGTAACCGAGCGGGAAGCCATATTTGATGAAATCAAGTACCTGGGGTCGGCCCCCCAGGTCACCCAAGCATTCCTCCCAGGCAGGAACGTTCAGGGTGGTAGGGAGGGGAACCCTGGCCGCCATGGCGTTTGGAAGGCCGGTGTCCCTGACAGAGGAGTATATATACACGAGGTCATCCCCTGCCGTCCCCCGGACCATACGGGGCCAATGTTCCCTACGGTGAGCCGCCACCGCCTGCGGCCGTGTACCCACGGGCCGATTGAAAGGGAGCGACCCCTCGCAGAAGCGGCGAATGCTATCAAAATCGGGCATGTGATCCTCCTGCCCTGGGGGGACACATTCGACCTGCACCGAGGCAGTCCGGGGGGTTTGTACGCTGTCCTCCTGGGTGGCCCCCCGCACCGCGGGGTGGGGAGCCGCCAGGTAGGGGGCCTCCGCTGGCTTGTCCAACAGGGCGCCTTCTACACGTTTTTTGGGTACTGATGGTGTGACATAGTGTTACCGTAAGTCGGCTGCGGCTGAAACTGCCTCCATGGACCCTCCGACGACGGACGCTGCTGATGTGCCTGCTGGTGTTGGCTGCCCTGGGGAGCGGCCTGATGGGGGGTGGGCTGAGGGTGTCGCGGCGGCTGGCCCGGCGTCTGTAGTTTCCTGACGCATCCATAGACATTATGACCCGGACACTGGCGGCCTACAGAATCACAAAAAGCACTTTTTTTTTTTTTTTTTTTAATTTCTTTATTTCCAAAAAGACTTTCAAGCAAGCTTGATCTTCCAAGTTTTTACTATTGTAATCCTAAGTTCAGGATACACATGTTTCAACATATGAAGAAATATTATAGAAAATAATAATATATATGAAAATGAAATGGAGTGAGATGGAGATCAATTATGCTGTAGTTGTAACAACAAATTACTGTTATGTATTTCATAATAGAATACACCTAAGTTCAGGCATATAACTATAAGTATACAAATTCACTCCTGATAACTTTTAACCTTTTTCTTAATGATACCTTTAAATTCAGTATCAGTAACAGCCAATTGTTCGAACTGAGTCAGTCTATTCCATAAAATACTGCCTCTATTCAGAGGACAAACGATATATTTTGTTGATTTTAAAGGGAGTAATTTAAAATTAATTTTCAATTGTTGTCTAGTAAGTCTATTCCTGGGCATGATATTACGTTCATCATTGTTAGCCCACCAATACATTAATGACAAAAGTTGCAAATCCCATCGTTGCTTAAGACTTAACAGTTTTAATTCCAAATGCATATCCTTCCTAGACATATCTGTATTATAACGTACCCGTAAGACTGTACGCAAAGCTTTGTTCTGTAACAACTGCAAATCTTCAATATCGCGTGTCCTTCCGGACTTGGACAGGAAACCACAGTAGTCAAATATCGGTAAAATGGTCTGTTTATAAATGAGGGAAGCAGTTTCTTTATCTATGTATTTCCGTAATTTACCCAAATTAAAAATCTTATAATTTGCCTTTTTATAAACATTACACAAGTGCTTATTTAAATCCATCTCTCTGTCCAATATCACACCCAAATAATTATAATTATCAACCACAGATAATTCAGAGGTTCCCAAAAATAAGGCCTTTGGCTCATACCTATTAATTTTATATTTACTGGAAACATACATCACTTTAGTCTTATTGCAGTTTACTTGTAAACAACTTTTGTTATACCAATCATAAATCATATCCAATTTCTCCTGCATTATCGATGTTAAAGTGACCTCTTTAGGAGCAGCCGAATATACAACACAGTCATCTGCATACATAATTATATTATGGTGTTTCAGGGTACTAAATAATCCATTGACGTATAATATAAACAACACAGGCCCCAGAACAGAGCCCTGGGGGACCCCACACGTCACAGGTTTAACAGATGATTTTTCATTATTAAATAACACCTGCTGGCTCCTAGTTAAGTAACTCCTAAACCAATTCAGCCAAGTAAGGTTCAAACCTATTGCAACTAACCGTTGTAATATCAATCTATGTGATACAGAATCAAAAGCCTTACGTATGTCCAGGAAGACGCAACAAACTATTTGTCCTTTATTTATAAAGTCATATATGAATTTCACCATTTTAAAAACTGCCTGTTGAGTCGATTTACCGGGCAAGAAGCCAAATTGGTTTTTGTCAATTAACTGGTGATCCATAATAAAATACATCAATCTCTTATGCACTAGCCGTTCCAACAACTTCCCAGGTAATGGTATCAAACTAATAGGACGCCAATTGCCAACCAGTTTCAGATCACCCGCCTTTGGTATAGGTACAATCAGACCATTAGACCATGCTTTAGGAAATTTACCATCCGTTATGCTCTTATTAAATAAAAATGTAAAGGTATCAGGCAGTGTTTTAAAAATATCACGAAAGACCATACTATTAACATTTGGTAGTCCACTAGATTTAGTAATATCAATCGTTTTCACCAGATCAATCACTTCATCTTGTCCAATATCATCAAAGTCGTAGCCTCCCGCGTGAAAAATCATGTCTGCTGTTGACATAGTGTCATCAATATCCATACAATCAGCTATTTCTTTACCTATATTAACAAAATATGTATTAAGATATTCAGCCTCTGATCCCATGGGTACATCATTTGCATTGGCGTCAACCAATCTATATATACTCTCAACATGAACATTTTCTTTTAATAATCTATTAAGTTCTCGCCAAAACTTTTTGGGATTAGCCTTATTATCTCCCAGAGTTTTTAATATGAAAGTCCGCTTAGCATCCTTAACTTTACTATTAATCCTATTGCGCAAAATTTTTATTCTATTCAGTGTATTTGGTGATTTGGTCTCTATATATATTTTAATTAACCGTGTCCTCTCCCCAATTAATTGTACTATCTCTTGATCAAACCATTCAGGAGCATTAATAGGAACATTGAAAGTCTTAATGGGACACATAGTTCCCAAAATTTCATTAATGGAGTCCATCAAGCGTTCATATATAGTATCAACACTAACTGTTAAATCCTGAAGTGATTCTACATCAATAGCACGTAACAAATTCATAAAATTCTCCTGGTTGTAACTACGGTAACTACGACCAACAACCTTAACACGACGAACGTTATTACGTATCTTTTTCTTTATTGCATACACTGGTAAATGATCAGAGATCATATCAGCCAAAACACCACTTTCAGTTATATAGTCACAGTTAGTGAATAATAAATCAATACAAGTACTGCGAGTGTAACTCAAACGAGTAGCATGATTTATCAATTGATGAAGGTTATAACCGGTTGATAACCTACGACATTTCCTAGTGTCTACATGATCGCGGTCCAGCCAATTTATGTTAAAGTCACCAGTTAACCATACTTCTCTTTTATTCATGTCAATCTGCTTTAGACAATGGCTCAGCTTTTCAAAAAATTGATCAATATTACCATCTGGAGGCCTATATACGACAATCAAGTTAATATATTTATGCATTGGTCGATTAATATCTAACACCATTAGCTCAATGTCGTCCAGATTCAAGGCTAAGCCACTATTTACATTAGCATACTCTGCCCAACTTGAATTCAGATATACTCCGATACCACCTCCTCTTTTAACTTTCCCATTTGCATGTAGTACACATCTATCTTGCCTATAAAAAGTCTTATGGGGTATATTCAATAAAACATTGGAATGTTTGGATGTTAACCAGGTTTCAGTTAGAGCTAATATATCATAGTCGTCAAATAAAGTAAGAATTTCATCCTTTTTTGGAAATAGACTTCGACAGTTCAGATGAACAAGTTTGAAACCCTTTCTTTGTGATACAGTCAAAGCATCCGTTAAGCTAGTCATTTTGATTCATAATGCGATACAGATTTAATACAGAAATACATTTCAAGCACAGAACACTTCTCAACTCACAACAATATGAAAGATATGATTTGATGAACCCCAATAAAGTAAAAATACAATCAGGGTTGAATAACCTCAGCCTATAAGGCACCACAAAAGGCGATAAGCTAAAGTTTAAGTAATGTTTACAAAATAATAAACAATCAAAGAAAAACAAAAACAAAAACGTCATAGCGTCGATAGGGTAGCACAGACACTCCAGAAAATGCAGTTGCTCCAAATGTTATATCTTGTCGTCATATTTAGATTAGGCCTTATTATTTATCAATACCAAGTTTTCTCGATATAAACACTCTAATTTCAGATTCTAATCACTCTAGGCAAACTCATTTCCTTTATACGTTTTTAGATCATCAAAAATTCTTTTAATTTAACAATAAATGTCAATATAGTCATTAGCATCGTCCTCAGTAACCTAATTTCAGGTATTCTGGTAATTTCAGATTCTAATCACTCTAGGCAAACTCATTTCCTTTATACGTTTTTAGATCATCAAAAAATCTTTTAATTTAACAATAAATGTCAATATAGTCATTAGCATCGTCCTCAGTAACCTAATTTCAGGTATTCAGGCAGAGGTAATGGGTTAAACTTCACAGCAACCCAACAATCGAACCTATTAATAATACAAATTTATTGAGGACGGTAATGATATTAACCATGACATCACCTAAGTTCAGGTTTTCGAACTTGTAATAATACGATGCCAATGAGGTTAATACATTTATTATTAGTAGTACAACGCCAAGTCTGTTCTATAATTCAACATCATGTTACTGGTCATTGTTTTGACCATCACGTCTGCTGTATGATGCAGCATTGGATCTGACGGATGCAACCCGTCTCTCAGTCTATGGTATAAATTCTCATTGACCCGGTCTACCTTGTTCCATCGATGTACGATATTGGAAATATGTGGTGTCAGGACATAGTGATACTTATTCAGTGCCATTATACCTCGGTTAATGTACGATATAGCATCGTTAAGGCAGTCCTGTTCAAGTTTACAGTATACTCCTCTATTCTTGTATCGAGCCAGATCCATACCATATAACGAGACTAATATGAACGGTATGTGTGGGAACAATTGGATGAGATAATCCAACATTAACTCGTATCTGTCCAACACTTCGTTGGCAAGTTCTATAGGAGTACTATGAACAAGTGTGCAAGTACGGCTAAACGGGTCTAAATATGTCAAGTCAGTAATACCTACTGAGATATATACCGCTTCAACACTACATGTGTCTAAGCGATACACAATTTCATCAGTAATACGAGAGATATTGGCCCCCGGAATTACATCAACATAGACAGGGCTATCAATACGCTGATTTAGTAATGGTTCGAGGCCACGACCACGCGAATCTGTAAAAACGGATATGTATGAACAAGAGTCCATCATGTAATATCAATCACAATTCAAAAAAAAAAAAAAAAAAAACTCTCATTTCATGCCATAGAGGTAGCCTCGACCATGCTTACACCAGCGTTCACAAAGCAGTTGTGGCCGCACCGGTGTCGTCTACCAGCATATCATTAGCAGGGTCATTCGCAAACCCAGTGGTTACACTCGTAGTCTTCTTAACCCGTTTTACAAATTCATCATCACGTATTTTTGTTGCAATTTTGCCAAATTTATTCTCACCTTTGACAACACCCTCGTCGTACAATAGTGACCCAAAAGGCGCTCCTCCTGCCCACGTCATATCATTATTTGCCTCCACTAATAATATTGGATATGTGCTAAGCAACTGCTCCATTAGTTCAGCGTTCTGATCAAATTTAGCTAGTGCCAACTTGTAAAGATATTCTTCACAAACCAGTTTCCATTGTGGAGAATCTTTAATCTCCTTGGAGATTAATTTAATCATTTTGATTAAACACATTTTGACTCCCCCCTCCTCATGATGTGTGGGATGGCGGCATCCCCCCCTAGTATTGAACTGGCGACAAATGACCTCAATGGGGGCGCCCATTTTACGCTCAGCTGGCTGGGCCGGAGTGGCCCTACCTCCCCCGGTGAGGGCTATTCTAACCCTAAGGTTTTGGATTTCCTGCTCGTCTTCCCAAGCAAGTGTGCCCCGTTCAACCGAGTCCCACACTGCCTGAGACCACCGACGTACCCCTTCCAAGGGGCGCTCCATGGCGTCATGTGTGACGTCCTGTAAATGTCTCATTATGTGTTCCCGATTGGCTGGCCTGTATGCCCGTGTATCCCTGAGTAAGGTAACCATAGCATTGACATACTCCATTTCTGAGAGCGCACACCTCACGTCAAGTTTTTGCTTCAAGGTCTGACAAGCCTCCCTGTTAATATACATATACGGCTTAGGTATTTCTCCCTCAGAAAAGATATCAGAGGCGACCCCCCCCTTAC
This sequence comes from Lepidonotus clava, assembly GCA_936440205.1. Lineage (NCBI taxonomy): Eukaryota > Metazoa > Annelida > Polychaeta > Phyllodocida > Polynoidae > Lepidonotus > Lepidonotus clava. The sequence goes on along the minus strand of OW387144.1, from coordinate 32,283,602 downwards.
CGGCAACCTGTGGGCGGACGAAGTTCTTCCTCTGTAACATGTCATCCACGTAACCCGTGCGATTTTCGGACCGCCTCAGCAGTTTTGGTGGGCCCATAGGATGTCGTCCGCCGGCCTCGAGGTAGGTGTGCACCGATGCCTCCATCTGGCGTGGAGGGGGGGTACTCGAGCGAACGTTGAGCTGGCTGGAGAGAGAATTTGATATCAACAGGTCAATTTTTTCATGAATACCGGCAACATCTCCCTTGACTTGCGATAGATCACTTTCAATACCCTGGATACGTGTGATACAGTGACCATAGCGATTTTCACTCGGAGTAGAGGTATTCGACTCAGTTTCACTGATCACTGTTTCGTGGTGCGACCCCCAGCTGAATTGTCAGTATCATAATCTGGGCGGAATGAAATGACATCGTGGGCGCTCCTCCTGCCCACGTCATATCATTATTTGCCTCCACTAATAATATTGGATATGTGCTAAGCAACTGCTCCATTAGTTCAGCGTTCTGATCAAATTTAGCTAGTGCCAACTTGTAAAGATATTCTTCACAAACCAGTTTCCATTGTGGAAAATCTTTAATCTCCTTGGAGATTAATTTAATCATTTTGATTAAACACATTTTGACTCCCCCCTCCTCATGATGTGTGGGATGGCGGCATCCCCCCCTAGTATTGAACTGGCGACAAATGACCTCAATGGGGGCGCCCATTTTACGCTCAGCTGGCTGGGCCGGAGTGGCCCTACCTCCCCCGGTGAGGGCTATTCTAACCCTAAGGTTTTGGATTTCCTGCTCGTCTTCCCAAGCAAGTGTGCCCCGTTCAACCGAGTCCCACACTGCCTGAGACCACCGACGTACCCCTTCCAAGGGGCGCTCCATGGCGTCATGTGTGACGTCCTGTAAATGTCTCATTATGTGTTCCCGATTGGCTGGCCTGTATGCCCGTGTATCCCTGAGTAAGGTAACCATAGCATTGACATACTCCATTTCTGAGAGCGCACACCTCACGTCAAGTTTTTGCTTCAAGGTCTGACAAGCCTCCCTGTTAATATACATATACGGCTTAGGTATTTCTCTCTCAGAAAAGATATCAGAGGCGACCCCCCCCCCCTTACCGGCAACCTGTGGGCGGACGAAGTTCTCCCTCTGTAACATGTCATCCACGTAACCCGTGCGATTTTCGGACCGCCTCAGCAGTTTTGGTGGGCCCATAGGATGTCGTCCGCCGGCCTCGAGGTAGGTGTGCACCGATGCCTCCATCTGGCGTGGAGGGGGGGTACTCGAGCGAACGTTGAGCTGGCTGGAGAGAGAATTTGATATCAACAGGTCAATTTTTTCATGAATACCGGCAACATCTCCCTTGACTTGCGATAGATCACTTTCAATACCCTGGATACGTGTGATACAGTGACCATAGCGATTTTCACTCGGAGTAGAGGTATTCGACTCAGTTTCACTGATCACTGTTTCGTGGTGCGACCCCCAGCTGAATTGTCAGTATCATAATCTGGGCGGAATGAAATGACATCGTCTTCCTCCCCTAATACACTTTCCCTCATCTTCTCCTGGGCCTTCTTCTTAGCTGCCCTGGTGTTGCGGCGCATCGCCATGGCGTCACCGGCGGCCCCCGAGCTAGCGTATAGGAGAAGAGTGTACTTATCGTGAGGCCCCCCGGCCTGCGTGTGGTGCCTTTGGCCGTCGTTGGTGCTTCCCGTGTGGATGGAGCGTCCGGCGTGGCGGCTTATGTCTGAGTTGGCGGCCGTCGGCATTAACCGTAGCAGGGTTGGGCTGACTGACAAAATTATAGGAAGGGTTATGTTGTGGACTCAATGGCGTCGTGAACGCAATTGAGGTGGAGGGAAGGGTTGAATTGTGGGTAATAGGTTGTTTTAGTTAAGGGATATGAAGGTAGGTTGGGGAAGGGTATATAGGTGGGGTGCACCAGGTGGCAGCAATGAGTCCCTCCTACCGCCACAAGGGCTGTATGAGAAGACAATGATTTATTATTGAACAAGGAAAGGTTTTGCTAATGATATTATTTTCGTTGGTAGGAAACCCATTGTGCAACCGGCCTGTATGGGGAGTTGATAACGATCAGATTAAACGGAAACTCATAGACCTTGTTGGGGCCCGCTTCACTTTTGACATTTCGAAGTTCCCTCTCATGTTGGTACAGATAACATAACCTTGTTTATTCTATGCCGTTGAACCCCAAATAATCAGTAAAACCCTTCATTCGCCTAGACTGTATTTCGAAATGTGATAACATAGTAAGAGGATGAAAGACTGGGAAAGTTGAACCCATAAACCAAACTAGGAAAAGGCAATAAATTTTCAACTCTGACTGTAATATGAAACTGTGTGTTCTACATTAAAAGACGTGGGGATCCATTTGTAGGAGTTGAAAATATTGTATTTCAGGTACTTACACTTCAAAATAAGAACAATATCTGTGAGATTGAAAAGAGTAAATGGAATATCATAAAAACAAGTTTTAAATAACGATGTTTCTTTGAGGTTTTGCCGGATAAGAAAGATGGTAGGCTAACTATCTATAATCAGTGTCTTATTCAGTCAGGGGTAACGCTGGAAACGTAAAATATGTAAACTTGTTCCTTTTACATATAATCTGTATTGCCATATTGTAGGGGATCAGTTGGAGTATAAGGGCGAGGCTTGAGGGATCTTGCAGCTGCACATAATGTTGTGATGCATGCCTTTACGGTTCTAGGTAATCTGGCCCCAGGACTTTTGTCCCCCTGGACTTTCTCTTTGTCCTCCCTCTTGGCAGTGCATACAGGAGTAGAGGCTCTACTCTTGCACCATAGGTCCTTTGGCCGCTAGGTCTTTTGACCCCCAATATTATCATGGATTACTCATTTTCTATTATGTTGGTCCCAACCAACATATAAAAGGACGTTGTATAGGTGAGGGATAGGAGGTGGGAAAGGAAGCAGCCCTCATATTAGATGGGTCAGGAAAGGGACAAACAAGGATGCCCGTTTTCAGGTGGACAACATTGGTCTTAGGCGTGGCTGATGAATATGACAGTGAAGCAATGTGAATTAAAAAGCTTTTGATATATCTATAAGATTATCAACAGATATTTTCAAGTTTCAAAAGATGATTATAGACTTACAAAAAAGATTGTTTGTTTGATCTATGGTTGATTGGACTATAGGAATACACGTGATGTGACAACAACAATACTACATGACAAATGACAAAAGTGATTTAGAAAAAAAATATTCACAAGAAATTATATATTATGACAACGATAATTGACTGTCAAATACACTCAGTTTTTAAAAGTCAAAAGTCCCAGGAGGCATAGATCCTAGTAATCAAAGGTAAATGGGGTAAAAGTCTGGGTGCAAAGGTTAAGGAGGCAAAAGTCCTGTCACTGGCTCATGGCTACTTGTTTAAATCGCTCTTCACTTGTGTTGCTCTTACATTAAGAAACTACAATTTTATGTTTGAAATGCATCCTTATGTTAAAGTTTAGATAGGGCTGAATGTAAATGTCGCAGGGCTAAACCTGCTTGAGCTCAGAGTCATTTGTACCATACGAATAGAAAAACCTATATAGAAAAAAACGGACTTAAAACTAGTTTTTCTTGACCATCCATACTAATTTAAGAATATTATTTCATGTAAGGTGGCTACAACATTATGATGTTTCAAGCGTACTTGATTTTCCAAATATAAGGAATAATCTTTTATATCAAATTTTGAAAGTGTCTGAGGCTTTCACCACAGTGCCAGACTTAATTTAATGTGGATTTTTAGGATTTCATTTCAAAATTGTATAGAAACTTATATACTAGTCTGGGTGCAAGTTCATGTATTGTGTTATATATAAACCCCATAGACTAAATAATAAATCCAAATAATGGTTAAAATTGGTTATTTTGGGGCAAAACGAGGCTAAAAATCCTCCTACGTATTGCATTTGTGGTCTTCTTTTGAACATGGAATACTTGTTTGTTTACTTTTTTTCTTATTTTTTTTAAAGTAGATTATTGTTTTAGCACGTCTTCTGAGTGAATTTACCCACGTTCACGTGAGCTATAGACAAATCTGCCAACTCTTAGAGACATAAAAGGAAAAGAAAACCAATCTTACAAATGATGTAAGAGTGGATTGTTTTTCCTCTTGCTTCAATGAAATTAGGACCATTGGAACTCGAGCACACTTCTCCATGAAAAAGAAACAATTGTGAAAGAAGGCACAGTGTCATATCTCCTTCATGTGTTTTATTGAAAACAAATGGAAACCTTGATGTTTATCATGAAATAAAATCATAGAAAAATATATCATCGCCTCATCTTCCTCACACTGTATGAAAAGAGTTAGAGTTTCATTCAATAAACAAAATATCATGCAGTCATGTGATTAGAAGTTGTCTGAAATGTATATGCAGCCTCTGACGATGTCTGCCACTTAAATTAAAAAGTTATTTGTCTCTTAAGTAAGGAGGGTCTTTTAAGGATAAATGCAGGTATCTGGTGTAATTACTTTAAAAAAAATGAAATTACCAAACCCACAAAGATGTTAGTTAGAAGGATAGTGACCACTATGAATGTTTAAAAAAAACGTATTGGCACCATATCCATTTACAACATATTAGCACCTGTAAAATGATCAGTTTAAAATTGACTTTAATAGGGAAATTTACATTCATGCCCATAATTTTTACTATAACAATTTTAATGTTTGGACAGGACCAAAGTTGATATCAACAGATAAAGAAAACCTGGCTTCACTGTCAGAAATTAAATTAATTCTCAAAAATTCCAATAATGTATCCTAAAACAAAAAGATATTGTATTTTAGCTTAATACATCTATTGAAACATGTTTTTTTGTGTAAATAATTACATATGTTTCAATTTATGCTGATTGAATCAAGTCTAATTGAGGTTTTTAGGAAATCGAGTATATAAATGTATGCATTGATACTAAATGGTGCTGAAGTGGTTACGCGTATTTACCTATTTACCTTCAAGGGTTTGGTACAAATCATGCCTTTCAGCAACTTTTCAGCTATATCAGAGCACGTTTTTGATTTACACAAAGTACTGTGATTGATTATATGAGGTTGATACGACGACAAAGAGAGATGGTAAACCAAGCTGGGCCTACCACATATAAGATCCCAAGTGCTTTGAAATAGACAAACCCTACCATCTCACATTATAAAATATACAAATAAGATATACATTTGTTCCTTATCATATGTAAAATCAGACAAGCTTAAAACATCACCACGTTGAGATAAAAAGAAACATTTTTTCAGTGTCTTATCAGAGCTCAGATGATCCTGTGTCTGTGTTAATACATGGCTGTAAGCTACTTGATTAAATTGCTTTTGTGCAATAGGAGATGGAAGTCCTGCTAATGTGTGCAAATGTCACAGGGTTACATCTTCATGAGCCCTTTTTTATATGTACCACACAGAAAGGAAAGCAGTTTTGCACGTATGGGACTTGTAACCCTTCCGTCACTTTAGTCCTGTACATCTGAATAAGTGCCTGTGTACGTGCTCTAGGACACACACATCTTAAATCATCAGGAGGATATTTTGCCTACCCTCACTCAGAGCCATACAATGGATATCGTTTGTAGGAGTAAAATTGTCCCCTCTTGCATCACTGAAATTTTTACTATTTTGAATATGAGCGGAATTTTCCCCTCACGTTTAACTACAATGTATTCGACGTTGCCAATAAATTACATTTGTGAACCTGTAAGAGTGCACCAATCTCATGTGTATGTAATCATTTTATCTGCACCATAATTCTAAATGAAAAGCACTTTATATGATTCAGTTTGATTCAATAGAAAGAAAGGAATATCTAGGTAATGATAGAATTATGGGATCACCATAATGATGTCTAAAATGTATATACATCCTATCTGGTGACGTCTGTCAGCTGCAGTCTGATAAAAGGCTGATACGCCTCTTACTCTTACAAACTAAGGGGTATAACATTCATTTCTACTAAACAACGGATATATAATATTATTTTTCTCAATTCAGGAAATCCAATTCCGTCGCTATATCATTGGCCATGAATGGCGCGACCATTATGTTTAAATTTGTGGTAAAACATTTAGTTTTTCTTTTGTCTCATTTGTTTTGTGGTAATTCCAATTATCTAAATCCCAGCCCCTCTTACTGCTGTGACGACCAAGAACATAGACGTTTTTTAACCTTACCCTTTCTGGCCTTGCAGTGACTGTAACCCCCTCAACCATAACATATTGCACACACATTTAAATCTATAGTTGAGCTTATTTTCCTGCCCTTACTCATACATGAGTATAGCTAAAAATAGCACCATAGGATCACGAATCTGAAATGTCATCATATTAACATTAAATTGAAAGCATCACTCTCAATGCCCATAGGGCTCTATTTTAATCCAAACTCCCTGGAGTAACAATATCGCAGCATAAACGCATGTAAAAAGCATTTGGAAATTAGCGCTGATACATACATATTATGAAAGGGGGTGTTCCATTAAGTGTGTAAACATCAAGGGGGAATTAGGATGTATTATTAGTGTAGTTAAGCAACTCCAACGCATCTCGATACGTCAACATGCAATTATGTCTAAATATCAATGACATCAAATTCATGATGGAATATTTAGAATTTTCAAAATGCTAAGTGAGATAACAGATACATTACATTAACGTGATGGGTCAGGGTTGCTAAACCTCCCTATTTAAGAATCTACGTATACGTGTCTTCTTGTACAAATCCTGTACATACTTTATTCTGATAAGAAAAGATTAAATAATTTGAAATCTGTGCATGTTCCTGGGCAATTGCAATGCGCATTTTATTTTAGCCTAAAGGTGGTGATCCACGTTGCGACAAAATTGGACCGATAGTGAACCGATTTTCAATTTTTTTTCTATCTCAAAAATCGGTTCAAAATCGGTTCAGAATCGGTTCAAAATCGGTTCAGAATCGGTTCAAAATCGGTTCACTTTGGAAAAAATCGTCACGTGGATCATGTCAACTGATTTTTTCAGACTAATTTCAAGCCGAAAAATGAAATATGAAATATTCCAAACCAATTTCAAACCGATGATGGTCAGACAAAATTTTTAAACCTGTTTAATATTTTTGGGCGGATTTAGGACCGATTCTGAACCGATTTTATTATGTCTATGCATGTTCAAGGTTATTTCATTCATTTTTGGGAATAATAGAATGAAAATGATACCAAAATATATCAAAATGAATTCTCTTTCACGGGATATGTTTTTTAATGCTTTTCAATAAGTATTTTACTATTTTACTTTTTATTAATCAAACAGATTAAATAATATATATTTCTCGTCCTACTGATCATATTTAGACATTAAATGTGAAAATATTCCGAAAATTTCCATAATTTAGTCAACTGATTTTTTTTTCACTGTTTTCCTATTAATTTGTGATCTAGAATTCAAAGAAATTAATCAGTTTTCATCTTCACTGTGGATCATGGGTGTAGGACCGATTCTGGACCGATTCTGGACCAATTTTAGGACCAAGAGCTTTAATTGGCAAACCGATTCAGGACCGACCAAAAAAATCGGTCCTAAAATCGGTTTGCCTCTAGTCCTTTTCATCGTTTTGGAAACTGTCGCAACGTGGATCACCGCCTTCATAGCAGTTTTGAAAATGTGTGTAATTTCCTGTACAACCCAGATGTATACATACATTAGTCTTGCGGGCTTGGGGAGGAAGGTAGACCTAGAAAATGTGCGTACATACTTAATGGGAGGCCCCAATAGAAAAAATGATGACTATGTTAAAATGACAATAAGTGTGTCTTATTGACTCTAGTTGTCTCTGTGTTCCTGACTTGGTGGTTTGCGGAGGGGGGGGGGACTTGGAACTGGGGGGCGGAGCGGGGGGACTTGGTACGGGGGGTGGGTGCACATGGGGGGCCTTGAGGATGGGGTTGTTGACAGGGGACTTCTTCTCTCTGGGGGTTTCTTCCCTCTACACTACATTATTGATGGCGCTGTCAGCTGCGGAGAGTAGCTCCGACAGCCTGGGCCCCAGGCGTGGTGCGAGCATCAGACCTGTTTTACAAATTAACTCCTCTTAAGACAATATCTAGGCATTGTAGGGACATAATTTAGGTGAATCGTCGTAGCAAGATTGCTATTAAGACAATATTTACGACATTACAGGGACATCATTTGAGTACTGTAATAAGGAAAATGCTAAAACTGAAGTAATGCCAATTGTGGTGGGCACAAATTACCATTTTCCTTTATTTTATGCACATGCAGGCCTTGTATGACGATTTTGTTGACACTCTATTAAGTCCATCAAACCAATATGTATATCTAAAATAACTGCAGACCCCCTCAAAACACTTTTGGTTGATGTATGTATTGGGTATTAATTTCAGGAGTGTATACACTTAAACATCAAATCCAGACCCCTAGGCCTATTCCCCCTTGGGCTAAATATTGTAATGGGAAATGGGGTTAGGTTCCTTTTCCGTCTTCGGGTCGGCCTCTAGCTGTTGTCCAACCATTCTCTGCAGCACTAGAGAATGGGTTTAAGTGAGGTTATGACCAAACCTGAACAGAATGTCTCTGTGACATGCTAGCTTGGAAAATTTGAAGCTTAACTTAAACAGAATGTTCCTATGGCATGCTGGTGTGGCTTAGTTTGAGCCAAAAATAAAGGTATTGTCCTTAAGACAATTGAATAATCTAAAGTCTCTTACATGTGTGGAATTATTGCAAGCTTTACCTGTGAATAATCACTGATTATTGTTTACATAGACAAATCCTGTACAAGGGAAGCCTTAATATCCATAAACTAACTGCGAAACTGTAAAACGCTAATATCCAGTAAATTTTCGAGAGTTATTCCAGAAAATTTTAATCAGTATATGGAGCAGGGCACTGGGGAGGAAAACCTCCCTGAAATGTTTTGCAGCAATACTGGTACTGCTGTTATCACTGTGAGGATAAAAGCATCATTCAATTATGCCCGCTTAATTCCCGATGATTTTACTAAAAATTTAATGTTTCATTGCAACAACCTGTAATAAAACAAGATTATCTCAAACCCAGGATCTCTATAGAAGTGTGTTCATGCATTGTTAAGTGATTTCATTACAGTATTGTTTTTTTTCTTAGGTGAATCACCACTGATTCACAGTCAGGTACAGCCTATCAATGTAAATATAATATGAATAAACTGCGGCGTACCAGGGGGGGTTTCTGGATGTCTGGAACCTCCTTTGATTTGAGAAATATAAAAGGCCATACCCATTCGGTGATTTTACCGTCGCCTGGCAACGATTTCAGGGCTGGCTACGCCCTTGAATATTTCTTTAGTTTTCCACGTCTTTCTATTTGTCTTTCTAATGTGAATTTTGGTAGAGTCATCAAAGTCAGTCAGATTGACTCTAATGATAGTCAAACTAACTAGGTGTTTGAGAGGAAGTAATGTCATAGATGACAGGACTTGACATCATGGCCCTAAATAGATAGACAGCAGCCATTTTAACCTCAGCAATCTGCATATGGGTTTATGAATATTGTACATACTGTTTTGTAGAGTGATGATACGTTGACTGTACCAGTCTTACAACTTAAAACCTTAAAAACTTGTGTTTGTAAATCTAACCTTAGGGACATGACTATCTATGTAAAGCACATTAGTCACCACAGACTAATAGAGGTTAGTTCATTCGAGCCCTGTAAATTTGACTGACCAAGTTAGTCACAGTTGGCTAACATTTAGACCTTGATGATTATCAGTTATGTATATTTAATATAACGCCCACCTCTACATAAATCAAGGCAGAGGGAGTCCAATGTGTGAATTGAGGCGATTTAGTCCATATCAAAGTGGATTACATTCTGATTTTATCAAAATCGTTTTATTAATGGTTATATTATGTACAAGTAAGAATTGAATATTTTTTTATATAATTTATTTTCATTTATATTACATGACGTCATTAAAAGCACTATAAGATGGTGATGTTGAATTTCTATATATAAAAAAAGAATTCTTATAACATAATAGTATTTTGGGAAGTCATGCAAGTTGGCTCCACGCACCAGGGCAAGAACCCCCCCCCCCCTCCCCCATCCCCCTTCCACCACTTACACCAACGCTAGTTGGGGCGATCTCCTTTATCCTCCAAAAAGCTGATTTGTCTAGACTCGAAATTAATTAGAGTATATAAAAACAAAGCCACCATCAACAGTTGACACTGTCTGGCGAGGACATCTCGACATTAATTAACCGGGAGGAAACATGCTGACAGTTCTCTACACCACGGACCGCTCATATTTTGTATCGTACCTGCAGACTAGACTCACAGAGACTAGCCCTAAACAAGGTGATTTCTGAAAAAAATGTTGACAAGGCACAAGGGTTAATAAGCATAGGCCCCTATACAACATTTTCATTTATGTTCGCAGCATTGTTGGTTTAACAGAATGAAACATTTGATTATACCATGCATATTATATACATGGCAGATATTTGTATGTATTATCTTTCTTTGTTTTTGTTGAAGAAATTAGCTTACAGGTGGTTGTGATACTGTAAATCGGTTATCCATGTGTGCGAATCAATGTTTTTTTTCTTTGAAACAGGCTTGGCCAAACAGTCAACAACTCTCATCGTCACAAAAGGTACGGGGTAATGGCTAGCCGCCCTGACCCTGATGTTATACATATAAACAACTAAGAAGGGAGTACGAGGGCAGTTATCACCCCGAGCCGGGAGCCCGATATCAGCCCGAGGCCAGGACCCAAGGGCCGGCCGAGGGCTGATATCGGGGTCCCGGCGAGGGGTGATAACCGCCCGAGTACTCCCTTCGAGGTTGGTTATGGATTTATTATACCTTTTCTGTTAGATCTGAGCTCCCAAGGAAGGATGCACAGCAATCAGTGATGGTGGGACTGTGATGCTAAACATTTTTTTATGTTTTTTCATATAACTTTTTTGATATCCATCAAATCCACAAATAGTAAGCAGTAAAATGTAGCTATGAATGTCGTACAGATAATGCATATGTTAGATTGTTTATTTCTTAATTATTTCATTTTTTTCATGAATTTTAGAAAAATAAAAAGTTTCTGTATCACACTGCAGTACGATACAAGGCTGGTTATCACCCAGGTTTGTATCGCCCTGTGTTAAACTCTTAACTACTAAACTTGTATCACCCTAAGGTATAATAACTGGTGATTATCAATGACATCGTTGATAAAAACAAGCAAATACCCTTTTCCAATTGCAATAGCCGATTTTGTTCCTGATTCTAGAAGTCATGTATCTAGAGTAGGCCTTGATTATTGACACATGTTATCTTTTATATGTATTAGAATTTGTCTTTCCATCGGTTGTGTTTGCCACACTTAATCCAATACCCACTAAGACACTATGGACATCAAGATTCTATTTTCCTCTTTAATGTATGTCCTATTGGGTATAAGGATAAATCACAACGTTGTTAGTAGTCAGAAACGACTTGTTGAACAGGTGTTTCACATAGAACGTCCGACTGAAATAACCACCCTTCTATTGAGATGCCATACGCACTTACTTGATGTTTATATGTATAGTAGATCTATATTTTGTCATTACAGAATATCATGAATGTCCAGCTGCTCTGTATGTGCCCCACCTCACGGCCGCACAAGGTCTCTATAATTATATTGAAGAAAGGTAACAAAGGCAGTAGTGACGCTCTTGCCGATTCAGGAACAGGTCAATATAATAAGTCGGCCCTTTATTAACAATAAATTAAGAAGAAATAATAAGAAAATAATAATAATAAAACAGAAATACAGGCTTGTGGAGAACGTCTGCGTCTAATGGCGACCAATTTGAGACTAATTTGGCGCCATCCAACATGTGACCTAATTAACATAACATGAATATTAATTAGACAAGACTCCCAGCATTCCCCGATAATAAATATCTATATAATAATAATAATAATCATATCTGACACATAGCAACACTTCGCTACATCCCATTTCGTTTAATTCAATGTAAACTGTAGGAAATGATTATTTGTGATAACTATTACGTACACACTGGCATTCTGCACAATTTGTAATCATATGGGCATTTTGGATTTTTAATTTGATTGTTTCAGTTTTTGTCAACACTTAAAGTGCTTGAATGTCCTTCTAACACACTTTAAAAAGTGTGAATAAGTATATCATTGGAACGATTTTAGTATGATTTTTCAAGAAACGTTGTTGTCCAAAAGTACTCATAGATGAATTTTGGGCCAAATTTTCTTCTCGCGGGCATATGATAACTGCCTCGAGAAATTAAACAGAAATTCATACGAACCCAGGTGGTTCCCAGGGTTCGGTTCCCTGACTTTGAATCTACTTCTTTTGTTCTCGTCTTTGGTGAAGTTTTGTTGGTCACTTTTATTTCTTAATCCATTGGCTGTTGCGTTTGAGAATAAAGAGTTGTCTTTTTTTCTGACGACTGTTCCGACCATCCCTTTGTCACAATCAGACATGCGATATCCAGGATGGAAACTGTCCTAAATGGAGTAACAGTTTTATGTTGATTAAATAATCAATGCTGTGGCATTCAGTAATCGAAGAAGTTGTTGATGTAATTTCAAGGGTTATCAAAAAGTAGGTAGACTCACTTGTTTCGCCTTTAACCAAGTAGCAAAGAGCTAAGTATCACAATTTATTTTATATCGTGATTCCAGGCCCTGAACTTTGACCGAACTTGTTCTGAATTGATCCATTGTCCTGCCCACAGAAACCTGTGAATACAAGATCTGTTATTGGCTCAGAGGAAAATGATGACTGATCCTTGCATTTCATCTGAACACGCTGATCACACACAATTGAGTATATCAATGATAAGGTAGTAGTTGATTTAGGGTAAGAAATAACAAACCGATTGAGTAGTTAACGTTTTAGAACCAATTCATAAGGCAGTGGTGGACGTGGCTGCGTTCGACCGGTTCGACCGCTGAAGTGAAGTGTAGCAGGGGGTAGCTATTTTTTATGAAAAATCACAGCTGGACCTTTTCCCCCGGCTATGTGCATCATGGAGAATTGTTCAAAATTAGAACCAAGTCACAACCTCGAAGGGCGTTGTTGTATATCTTCTTTTCCCCTCAAAATAATTTCTTCTCGCATGATATAATTGCAAAGGGTCCAAAGATGCTTGTTTCACAGGAGGAACGTACCACCATGACTTATAAACCATGTGCATGCGCATTCAGGTAGATACAAGTCTCATAAAGTCTCAAAGCATGTTTGGTCAATTTTTCCATTACTAGTGTAGGCTATAATAGGTAGCTAACTACATATATTTGTATCCCTCTCACCTTCCACCTAACTGGGATCCATATATGCATACCTGAATGGCAAACTTGCTTGTATTCCGAATTGTGTAGGGGGAACCTGTGAAGCCCAATGTTTATTTGCACCCGACCAGTGGAATTGCATCCAGGATCTAGTCTTGGCGGTTTACACACACTTCCGTGTTTACCTGAACTGGTTCCTTTTCATCCCTATGCCCTAGGCATGCATAGAGACTTTATATTAGAAAGACCAGCAACATGAGCAGTCAATAGTCTACCTAAAATGCATGGTTTATTTCCTTTCTTTTACCCTCAATCAAAATGTATATATGCTGGGATATTTGTAAACAGCTCCCAATGTTTAAGCATATATATCTTCTTTATTGATCTTTGCATTATTTCTGATTTAACATCATAGAGGACAAGCATTGATTATTCTTTCAGTGACTATCTACATACATTTTAATAGTTTTCAAGGTAGTTAGATTTAAAGAAAATATTTGAATGTGTTCATTAATTTCCTCTGTGATCTTTTTGACAAAAGCTTTCCAAATTAAAATGCATGTACATATGATCAAAGTTTGTGTGAAGATAATGCCTGTTTGGTTGACATGAGTGACCTGATCGCATCCTCTCAAGAATTGCCTTGCAGTTTTTTTGTATTAAGTATCTCTAATCAGGTACTCTTCATCCACCTCCCAAGCAGACCTGGGCTGATACACAGATCGTTCTTCCTCTTACAGATCAAATAATGCCATAACCAAACAAAGTGTCTGTATGCATGCTCCCTTGGAAGATAAGATGAAAGGACGGATGTGTAAAGAACCAGCCTTGTTTTCCCTGCCCTATGTAGCACTTCAGGGGGAAGGAGATATCTCTTAGTGTACACTGTACCAGCGCCGGCTGTGTCAACATACCCCAGCCACACTTAGAGAAGCTCTCACTCTAAACAGACCAACCCTCTGCTTCCAGCCCCTCCTCTCCCCAACCTCTATCCTCTGCTGCCAGCCCCTCCCAGGCAAGCATACAATGCTATTATAAGGTTGCAGTAACGTTATGTTAGATACTGTATTCAGGTGACATTCTATGTAAATTTGGGGCTTATTAACATACACTTCGATAGGTCGACAGTCAATATTTTCATAGAGAATGACCAAAAATAGTAAAATAAGCTGAAATTAGTCTAAAAATGAAATTTTGTGTAGTTTTATTGTATAGGTTACATTTTCAAAAAATCTGCATATTGTTTCCATGGTTACCAGAATGTTGAAAGAATGTAGAACATACATATATGCTGCTCAGGTGAAGTAATTGATTGCCATGGAAACTAAGTCATGTGACATAAATTCTAAAATTAGGAAAGCAGAGAAGAAGGACTTTCAAGTTACCTCGTACAAAAAAAACAGATTAAAAATATCTTAATTAGAACAAAAAAATAGCATTCTGTTCTAGTTATGTAGCATACTACTTGCATTTTTCTCTATATTTAACCATTTGTACCTCGCTTAGTACTCTTTGTTCTCTATTTCTAATGCCTGGGAAGCCCCATTCTCCATGGCAGATATTTATGTTGTTTGGTGTGGCGAAGAAGATCTTGCTTGCATACGACAATTCTCTGAGCATCGATGAAATGACCGCATGCCAGCGAAAATGAAGAAATGGCATTCACACTGAGAAGAGAGCTACCTGCCGATTGCAAACTACAATTTATTTTGTTACTTTTTCCCTGTAATCAGTTTGAATTAAAACGAATCAATCAAATATGTCTGATCTGTTTACTTGCAGACCTGTCGTTTGCATGATCGTTTGCAACGGTACCTGGAATGGCAAACAAAAGTTGCCTTGACGTCCAGGGCTACATGCCTTGACCCCCCACCCAGCGACAAGGGTACGCAAACACCATCTACTGTGCGACACAATGAGAGTCCGGGAGTCCTTATTTTGTGCTAAGCAGTCTTCTCCTTGTTACACGTATATCTTATTTGCAATTAACTGATTGCATAGGCGCAATGTTTTTTAGAAGCTTGAACATCTACACTAGGAAAAAGGTTCACTCTTATCATATGTGATACTCTTCTCAGTGTCGGATCTAGGATTTTGAAAAACATGTACTTAATTCCTTTTGGGCCGAGTTTTACATTTAAAAGTCCTAAATTTGGCCAAAAAAAAAGGGGGGGGGGACGCCCCCGCCTCCCCCTCGAAATCCGCGACTAGTTCTAAAGGAGGATGACCCTCAAATGGCAGAGAAAGAAAATCCAATGTATTAGATATTTAGCGGTCTGCGATTTACATTTAATACGGTCTAAATAAGACAGTGAATTGCAGCAAATCTCACTGCCAAGAGCAAATGTGGCGTTACTGTTTCGGTTTCAAGGGCTTGGATAGGCCGAAGACAATCAACAATAATTATTGTTATCAATTGCTTATACACACATTTGCCTTTTTCACTAAATATCTGAATGTGAATCTCGTGCAAAAGGAAATAATCTAATCAGGGAGAAAATAGGTAAAGGCTAGCTAAAACATTAGCATTGACAACATGAGACATGGTCCCCTGCGATAATACGTGCAATCATTGTCATAAGGAATCTGCCCTAGAATTTTATGGAAGAGGCATGAACATATATATCCAGTATTTTGGGTATTTGGTCCTTTGCAATTTTCCTTTTTGTTGCACAGCTTCCTAGACTCCAGTCTAAACCTGACCTTTGAATCCTAAGAGACCTGACTGCACCGGGAACTGGAGTTGACGGCTAATACACTGTATGTTATTCCTGCCTCCGCAGGGTGTGGTTCACAACAGGCTTAATTCAGTCCTTTTTTTTCAAGTAAGATGATTTTGACTTTTGGTGATGTCTCGGGTGATCTTATGTTCCTTTGTTTGCTATGTATAATGTAAAATTAAGAATATCAGTTGTGAAAATCTTGTTATCTTTGCGTTCAGCATGCAAGAAACAGATCGAGATAATGCTATTGTGAAATGTGCCCAGAGTACCTATTCGAGGGAAATCTGTGTCATGGTGTGAAAGATATTGATCCAACATGTTGGGTCTGATCGTTTGCAGATGTGTCGTTTGCATTATCGTTTGTACCAGAATTGCAAACGATAAATGTCACAAGAGTTCGCATGTACCGAATTTGCCACGGCGAATGGGCCTTGAAGGCCCATTCGCCGTGGCCGAAGGACCGACAAAGGACCGACAAAGTTATTGTATGGAGAAAACGATAATATAGGGATCATTAAATTTTTGGGTGGGACCTTTTTTTGTCAATGTGAATGTAATGTTACCAGTGTACATAATTTTATCACCCCTATATCATCGTTTTCTCCATGCGATAACTTTATCGGTCCTCCAAGCGACACAATTATCGGCCACGGCGAATGGACCTTATGGCTCACCTGGTTGGTCTATCGGGGGTCATGTGGTCTCATCAATATACATGGTTTGGGCTGTTTCATAATTAAAGAGTTAATTGGGATGTTAACCATACTGGTGATCCGTTAGTGTTTGTCCTATGCAGTACAAATATAAAAAGGAAGTGGGTACAAGTGAACTGTCCCCTTGCTGTCCTAGACAGTACAAAGGTTAGGGTCCCCCTATGGGCTGACCGACAGTTGGTAGTGTTTTGATGGTAAATACCATTTCTTCTACCCCAGGTCCATCTTTCACAGTCCGGTCCTATGTATAGAGTGGGGGAAGTCAGGTGGCTGTCACGGTTTCAGTACAACCCTCATCAGGCTTTATGAGGTTGAATTAAAAAAAACAAAGGTTGTAAATAGTACCAGTATAAACATCGGATAAAACGTTGCTGCGTCCTTTCTGTGAGTCTGCAAATCGTTGTTGTAGCAAGGTAAATTTGCAATGTTATTACAACCAAACTCAGATGTTGTAGCAACGTTTTAACAAAATTGTTTGCTGGGTTACGTCCACTGGAGTAAGAAATCATTATATGTCGAATTATTAGTTCCCTGAATCTCAGAATCTCATAAAGATAAAAAAAATAAAAATGTTAATTATTTGGTTTCCTCTAATTCATAGAATTTCTGTCGCAAGTTTCCCCATTACCCTATCTAAATTAGACATCAGAAACTGCGTGGCTAATCCAGTTCTTATATATTTGGTTCATTCAATTTATGTTTCCATGTTTCTTGACTAACTGGCTACTGGTTCATTTTGCAGTTATATTTTAAAAGGAGAGATAAAATCATGAAAATAACACAATATATCTTAAAGACATGTGAAAATGAAAATTATCATCTCCCTAAGACATTATTTTAGAGCTTTCTGAGCCACTTGGTCACTTGCATATAGAACATTGGCGCTGTAAAGTAAGTATATATTAGCAAGGAGTATTTGTCCATGTAATTTGCAGACAAGCTCATGTTTGTTGCCTAACAAAACTAGTTTAGATGGTATGGATGGCTCATTATATTGCTAAAGATTCATACATTGACATAACAATGATGTGAAAATCAGCTGAATTTTCAAGATTCTGATTATCGTAGTGTATCACAAGTAGTCCACTATTTCCTCTATCTGTGCTCAGTGTATTGTGAATTTTGTGTCGTAAAAACATGTTCTATGACGACACATTATTATGCTTTACACTTTTACTCAAAGTACCTCTATACTTGAAATTACACAGTGAATGAAATGACTCTTAATTATCAGGACAAGGGATATTGACTACGTGATACTATAGCAGTTAGTTAGACAACTGATGGATAATACTAATAGGAATTGATTCTCTGCCGACAGCACATACAGTGTAAACGGCACGTGACTTACATTTAATTGGATGACCACCATTGTCCTCTATAGTAGAGTTCATTCAAGCACAATGAAAAGGTTAATTAGGGATAAACAGTGGGAGGCAGAGTATGATTGCCTTGGAGCCACAGTGACATCTGAAGGGGGGTACTTATAAGTCAATTCAACTGAAGTTCTGGTTGTTAAAACGATGCATCGTTTGATAGTGTGAGACGGACTCTAAGCCCCTATGGGGTTTTCATCAATGACTGCTGGTAGACAATAGTACTTAATAGAAAGATTTGTTTTCAATATAATGATAATCAAGCTGAAACGGTATTTACCAGAAAATGGTGACTTTAAACTGGCAAGGCTTTAATAGAAAACACAAAATTGATGTTCGAATGATTTATTTTTATTTTTAGTAATATTGTATGTATCCTATTGTAATAATGGGGTTGATTCTTAATCAATGCTTTCTTGATTGATACTATAGTCCCGAGGGAAACGTTTACCTTGATATACCTTCCACGGCCTATTGGAAAGAGCTAGGATTTATCTTATAACTCCCACTTTGTTAACTCTAAATTGTACCCAAATGTTGTTAAGTCAGGCCATTACGGCGAAATGAAATATTCCATTCAACGGTGATTTACTAATCCATCAAAGGAATTCTACTCCTAGTACACGTATGTACAAAGTACACGAGAAAGAGAGTGAAATGGTAGTTCTTTTAAATGGGATATTGTTGAATTCTAGATATTAAAGCTAGGAAATAAAGTTGTTTGGTAGTCTCTGATATATATAATTATACTGTTAAAACAAGTGTTTAGAACCTAAACACTTTCCTAAACACTTTGGCGCATCCAGTTTTGGAACACTTTATTTCCCTAAACATGTTTAGAATTATTGGTGTTTAGGGTTAAGTGTGTAAAAAAAAAACACCATAGATTTTACATGTAAAACACTGCTATGGTACTATGCCATACAGTTTACACCAGATGTATTTTAAACAGCATTTAAAGTTTTATTTTTCCTGTAAACACACTATACAGGATCATTGAGCCAATAACCAAGTATGTCCTTCCTTCTTGGTTAAGCCATGCATGGGATGTTTGGTTGTTGGAGGTAAAACCTACAAGGCTATAGCTGAGTTCTTGTATTAAAAAGGTGTCTACATGTTAGTCCTACTGAAAAGGTGTTTTAAAACGTTTTGTAAATGTTTTAGGGGTGTTCTGGTTGGTTGACCGTACCTAGAATAGCAGGCCAATGAAGTGATTATCTTAATGACGCTACAAAAACTTAAAAATCTAACATTTTTAATCACAAAGTTCCAAATTCCTAAGTGTATGAAAAAACCATTTTACTAATCATGGCCAAAAATATGGACGGCATGTTGCAAACCACTAATAGTACAACTACTTCAAAGTAGTAATTTGATAACTTCACTAGCCGAGATTTGAACCCAGGGCCCCTCACATATGAAGCCTATGCTCTACCACTGAGCTATGGAGGCCTGTAGGTAGACACAGCCCAGCTTTGCTACTTAACTGAATAAGTAGGGTATGAGAGTACTGAACTATTGTCTGTCTAATGTTGAATAACTGTATAGTAGTACAGATCCAACTCATTGGTGCTGACTCTGCCAGTGTGCACTGCATGCAGTCCAAGTTAGCTCAGTTGGTTAGGCTTCTACCTTGAATGTAGAGAATGTGGGTTCTAATCTCAAAGCGTCCATTTTTCTTTTCCATAGTACACAATTGATATTATGTGTTTAGATTCTAAACATGTCCCATTCAAAATATGGTTAGAGGTTACAAGTGTTTAGCTTTTAAACACAACTGATGTTATGCGTTTAGATTTTAAGCATAGCTAACCCAACACATGTTTAGAAGTTACAAGTGTTTAGGTTTTAAACAGATATGGTTTAATGTATTTAGATTATAAACATGTTTATACCCTAAACATATTTAAATTCTAAACACCATTTTAACAGTGTACAAACTCCATTGACGTTGAAGATAGCAGTTGATGTGGACGATTACAACTGTGCAGACTTCTTGAACCTAAGAAAAACCAGGATAACACAGGGGCATGATTTCTGGAAGGGGGTCCACACATATATAGCCTGGGGATTAAACACTGTACATTTGCATGCACGTGTACACTTCTTTTTCTCATTCTGTTGATTAAGTTTGAAGTAAGTCCTCATCAAATAGAAAAAGGAGAGTGGAGGTCAGGACCCCTTGGAAACCCCTTTTTTCTGGATTCGCCCCTGAGACACTATCAGAGTAGGCGAGTCAGCAATAAGGTCATTGTTGACTTTAATGTGTTTGATAACAATGTAGACAATAAGTAGCATCAGAAATACAATCATGCACATTCACATAAAAGATTCTCGTTCAATGTTTCATAACAAGGAACTGAGTATACATGAGCAGCATATATTTCGGAAACGTAAGTACTGCAGAGTAATAATTGAAAGCTGCACAGCTGGTAAAGAAGATAAATTCGTTTTACAGATGGCAGGGGAGAGCTATAGGTCATAACGGATCATAAAGGATCACAGGAAGCTTACCTTAAAGGAGATGAAGGAGGGTAACGGATAACATTGATTTCACTTCAAGAAGATGTAGACAACTGTTGTATATAAAGCCTATACATATTATACGTTTATAAAAGTAAATAGTTTGTTGTAAACTGGCCCGCCTTGATATTTAAGGTTAAATAAGTGTGTTAGATTCAAGAAAATATCTTCAGAGAAAGAAAATTTGAATGATGAGGCCTTATTACAAGGGGTATATTTTAGGATAATTTGTCTACATATTTACATAAACAATTGCAAGTGCCAGTCTTCAAATGATTATTAAAGGAAATTAGTCAAGGTGCTATCTAGGTAATCATTGGTTCAGAATCATGATCCTAGGAGGCTTTCAGATTGCTCCCTATGAAATTGTGAAATGTATCTGCTTTGTGAAGGTGCGTCCCCACGGGGCAACTAAACCTGGGTGATTAGTGGTTTTCAGCGGTGACCAAGAAGAAATTGATAGTCGTCCGGCAACTAACTAGTAACCCAGTGACCAAAATATTTATATTCACATTGGGACGCTCTTGTTATAAATGGCGACTAATGCCGCGTCCCCACTTGGGCGACCAAGGACGGCAACTTACGTTGGTCGCCGGACGATTAAGAAACAAGTAAGTCGTCGGGCGACTAACTAGTTGCTGGTGGGAAAAAATGTTAATCGCCACGTTGGGACGCTCTTGTAGTTAGTTGCTGGACGACTAGACAAGATTTTAGTTAATTGCCCGGCGATTAACTTTTCACTGGCGGGCATAGAACAATATTAAACATGTCAAAAATTTTGCACAAAACCCCGGACGATTAGTGGTTTAGTCGCCAGACATGACGGCGCCAGTGTGCAGTTAATCGTCGGGCTACTAACTGGTTTGGTCGGCCGCCGACCAAGGAAATCTAATCGCTGAAGTGGGGACCAGGCTTAAAGGACACCTCAGTACACTGTCCGACTAACTAGCCATCTGTGGGTATAGAGTATTAAACATGTCCAATATTTTGCCCAGAAACCTCGGCAATTAGTTGTTTAGTCGTCAGACATCACGGCACCCTAGTATATTAAGTCGTCGGCCAACTAATCCACTGAAAACCATGTTGGTTGCAATCATTTATTTTAAAACTCATCGCCCTGTGGGGACCAGGCTTTATTCTTCATTTTTACATTTTTAATCCTATACTTATTATTATCAAAAAAACAAAATTAGTGATTTGTGTAATAGTCATTCACGGGAAGAATTTGAACTCATACATTCGACAGGCTCGGGCTTGTCTGAAACCACTTCCTCTAAAACGTGTCAAGGAGTGTACGTCTTACTCCACCATTATCCCTGAAAAATCATAGTATCATTATACTACCCATAGCAGTGGGCGTGTTAGGTAATACTTTTGCGCCCACCTCAAAGTTTCCCTTCCCCTTCTGGCGTGTATATAAGTGTAAGTCAGGGGGTGTTAACTATATTGTGTCACAATAATCCCGTCCGCTCATAGTTCTCTTCACACGCCCAACCTTCTCGGCGTCTTAACGTACCCACACTCCATTCAGGCACCAATATAATTGCCAGCAGTGGCGTATCCAGTTCCCCCCCCCCCCCCCCCCTCAGGGCGGGAGTGGGGGGGGGGGGTCCCCATGTTCGGTTGACCCCCCTCCGATTTCTCAAATTTTACGCAATTAAACTACCAATAAAGGGAATTGTCCAAATTAGGGGGTCTCTGGAACCCCTCAGATTTAGCAAAGTTTCTATGCCTATAGACCTATACGGGGAATGTGGGTTGTATTTGATGGCCGCGCTTTACCAGTGTTCTACTCTCACTGTACTTAGAAGTTAGTAGGCATTAAAAGACTGTGTTTCACTCCGATCTAGTATATTTGTAAATTTAGATGAAACATATATTATGACTCACATTATCTGTTCAATATAACTAGTGTTACTATATAAAAGGACATTTGACACAAAGTGTAGTTAAAATCTAGTGTACTATTTTATTGCTGAATCGATTCTATTAATCTTTATCCTCGGCGCACCACTCGCACCACTACAATTATTCATTAAACCACATTAATTCCTGTTAATTTTAATCTACACACAAATCTGGGCAGTTTTTGGGCCCCCCCCCCCCCCCCCGGCCAGCGACACATGTACATGATTACAGAAATGCCAACATTCTGTAGGCCTAAGTGTAATTAATGGAGGAAAGCGGGGGGGGGGGGGGATATTGACATGTTTTGAATCGTACAGATTTATGTCTCAAACTTATCAACGTATATATATATCTGGTTTCAATACATATTATAGTAAAAACTCACAAAAGTGGTGAGTGTCATGTTGACGCTGGGGAAGGACAATCGTTTTGTTAGGCCGGGCCTAACGAATCTAGTGGGGGTCGAACCCACGAGGGGCTCGAATAATTCATTAGTCGCCCAGCGTCACGGCTCACCGGACGGGTGTGGCCGATAGAGGCCTTTTATATCAGAACCACAGGACTGATGCAATACACGGCGTCCTACTTCTAGTATAGTGTAGACAATCTGCGGCGAATAACCCCTCCGCGCCAGAATCGACATCCATGATTCGCAGTTAGCGAGCGTCGAGGTGGCAGAGTGATAGTGTAGACTGATCTTTCCTCCAGCGACACCTGGTGGATTAAATTGAAACCAGGACGACCATGAACGAAAAAAATGTACTCAAATGGGGATTCGAACACGGGCAGGCCACCATCCAAGTAACAACCGGTCTCAATGTTGCTTAACTTACCCGGGCTAGGGACCATCCAAATACCCACCGGTATGAACAGATCGTAGCTTAGTGAAATTGACTGTATGGATTTAAACATATCAACCAGGAGCCATCAAGAGATAAAGAATAGTACAATAATAATGACACTTTAAAATTATGAACAGAAAAAAGGCGTATTGCCGTATGACGGACGATACGTCAAGTTTACCCAGGCATTTACAGGATTCAAACCCGTGCAGAGAAAACACATCAGGTCGCCGGTGAAATGACTTATCCATTTAACCGCCGACCTGATGCTGCAGGTGATTGATTTTCAGGCGGGTAGGTTCCTCCACGGGCCTTACGATGGGGTCAAACATTGCCATTTCTCCACGTCTTCACAAATCAAGGCTCCTGCCCCGCTAAAACTAGTAATCTGTCGGGATAGACTGGGAGGGAGTGAGGGAGAGAGCCCTGCGTGATGGAGGATTAATCTCCAGGGCCCGACCCGGGGGCCCGACCCAGAGACCGCCTGACGGTGTAACCCTTACCGGGCCACGCCCCACCACGCCCCGTTGCACTGCGTAAGTAAACCCCGGTCTCAACCGATGATTGGGACGGAATCTGAGCTGTGTTGCAGTTTGCCCCATGAGTTTAATTTGCCCCAGTCTGAGAGGAGCTCTCTGTTGGTCGTTACAGGGGTGTGCACCTGCCATCCGGCTTAAAGCCTGCAGTCTGTAGCAGAATGTATTGAAGGGGGGGGGGGGGGGGGGCGGGGGGGGGAGGTCTTGACACTCAATCCGGCCTTTATTTTTTTATAGTTACCAATCTGGGGCGGAAGCCCTATTAAATCATGTTTGATGGGGGGCCCACCCCCCTGTACATTCATGTTTTGCCCCCCCCCCTACAAATTCCTGGGTCCTGGTTACTCCCCACTGCCAAACTACTACCCCCACTTTTCATGACTACCCCTCTGAATTTTAGTTGACTGCCCCCTATTTTGGGGGGCTTTAGGTCACCGCTCCACAAAATAAAAGTGTGTCAATACCAGAAAATATACAGAAAAAAACAGAAATGGTCAACAAAACTTCTTATGAAATAACTGGAATTTTTTGGGTGAAATAAAGTAACAATAAGGCTAATTACCAAGTTATTGCCCCTATACTGTTCTATGAATATTGTTCACCGCCCCCCTATTTGCTGACCGCCCCCCAATGTTTACATAGTTCTCTTCACACGCCCAACCTTCTCGGCGTGTTAACGTACCTACCCTCCATTCAGGCACCAATATAATTGCCAGCAGTGGCGTACCCAGTCCCCCCCCCCCCCCCTCACGGCGGGAGTGGGGGGGGGGGGGGTCCCCATGTTCGGTTGACCCCCCCTCAGATTTCTCAAATTTTACACAATTAAACTACCAATAAAGGGAATTATCCAAATTAGGGGTCTCTGGAACCCCTCAGATTTAGCAAA
This sequence comes from Lepidonotus clava, assembly GCA_936440205.1. Classification (NCBI taxonomy): domain Eukaryota; kingdom Metazoa; phylum Annelida; class Polychaeta; order Phyllodocida; family Polynoidae; genus Lepidonotus; species Lepidonotus clava. The sequence goes on along the minus strand of OW387144.1, from coordinate 32,258,748 downwards.
GTTTCTATGCCTATAGACCTATAGGGGGAATGTGGGTTGTATTTGATGGCCGCGCTTTACCAGTGTTCTACTCTCACTGTACTTAGAAGTTAGTTAGACATTAAAAGACTGTGTTTCACTCTGATCTAGTATATTTGTAAATTTAGATGAAACATATATTATGACTCACATTATCTGTTCAATATACTCTGTACGATCGGCCGTAGACTGCCAGGTACACACAAAAACATAGTTTAGCGTGAAGCTGTGATTTAAGGTAAATTCTAACCTATAGCTATCATGCTCCCGAGGTTAACTAGTGTTACTATATAAAAACTAAAATAAAAGGACATTTGACACAAAGTGTAGTTAAAATCTAGTGTACTATTTTATTGCTGAATCGATTCTATTAATCTTTATCCTCGGCGCACCACTCGCACAACACCTCGGAGCACATGATGCTGGCAGGCTCGCCCCCCTCACAGTCGGCGTGGTAGCACCGGCCGCAATAGTTGCAGACCAAGTACATTCTGAAATATTACGGAGGCATGTTTAAATACACATTTTTTAAATTGTGTGCACGAACTAATCGGACCATCATCAATCACAATTTTTAGTAACCGTACGAAATTCGGCGTTCACTCCAACGTCAACATTAAGATTCTATGCCCTCGTTATTTTTTGCCTAGTAGCATCATCGAAAATCATTGTCGCTAAAAAAACCCCGGCGTACCTGTAGTTGCCATCCAAGAATATGGCCTGCGGTTGTGTGGCGTGTTGGTCTTCGGCAAACGTTTCCATCGCCTTCCACCTTTGGTCCGTTAAGTACTCCTCCTGCTCCTGAAAAAAATTGTGTGGTTATAGTTAAATGTGCAAAAGTCAATTTTGCACTTACTACATACCAGCGTGTCCCTCGTAATATTGGCAAATTTCAGAACAATTGTACTCGTGAAATCGCCCCACTCATCATTTTGTTTTGTTTATACATATTTCCCTTCATACGCTTACATGTTTTATTTCCCATGGCCACTTAGCTTCATCGTGTAAATACAAATGTACCAACCTGGGTCGGATCCTCCGAACAGTAGACGCACGTCCACTCTGATGGGCCGTCCGGGAGCTGTTGTTGGTCGTGCGTCCTGGAAAAAATTTCAAAAATCATCACACCGTCCATCATTTCAACATAGGTGGTCGAAACTACCAAATCATCGGCATCTCAATTTTTCTCATCCAATCTCTATTTCATGTTATTGTGCCAGTCTGACAAATTTGCAATTTTTAAATTGTCCAAAAAAGAGCCTGTTGTTTCAGCATGTTACATGAATTTGAGCGACCACAACCATGTCCGACCGCGAGTCCGTCGTCGGGTTTTAGACAGTGTGCATTATTTGGCATGACGATAGTCATCCTACCAGATAGTAAGTTAATAATTTTCTTTCTATGCTTCTCTTCCATCCCTGTCCATCAACAGTGTTGAACAATTTAAACCTACTTAGGGGTGAACAGGGGCGCGCACTCGGTCCATTGGGGTTCCGTCCAGATCGTTTCCTCCTCTTCAATATTTTTCTCCTCACGCGGTGTCCATGCCTGGGATTCCTCTTCCTCCTCCGACCGCACATGGTTGCTTGAATGAGCCAAAAAAAACAACCTTTAAGTGTCTGGAATTGGTTATCTACGTGTATGGGGAGAAAACGAAAAAAAATGGAAAATATCTACCAAACGTAACAGCTATTATCCACACAATTATACATTTGTTAACAAACACTCTATATATGGAAGTGTAACCACCAAGTCATTCTCCCGCAAAGCCTGAAAAAACACTACTTCTCTATATAGGCATGCTATCTTATCAAATTATAGGCAAGTTATCTGATTCACCTACCGGGTTTTCTGCGCGGTCGCCATTGTTCACAATGTGGTGCTTGTGTTTAATATCAGCAAACTTCTGCGTACGTACGGCTTTTATGGTCGTGAGGCTGGCGCGGGACTGTGTGTGTGCACGTGGTGGGCACCTCCTTATAAAGCTGGTGCCCCCCCCCCCCACCCCCCCGGGGGGCAGGGTAATGAGGGGCCATCTAGGTCAGCCGAGCAGCCTGAGCGACCGGTGTCAGGTGTTACATAAGGTGTCGCTCGCACAGCGCAGCCCTGGCAGCTGGAGGTGCACGTCCTGACACCTGACTCAAGAAACCACCCGTAAATGCACACAGCCCCACACCCCCAGCCTGTGAAATAACTTCAGAAAACGTACCTCAAAGTCGCACATCCTGGCACCGTAACCTTGCGAAGTAATTTCCTACCTTTTATTTTAAATTTGAAAGTAGTCACATTATAAGGTTTAGGGCGTAATATAATTATTCCTAATAAAAAAATGTTGCTTTTGTTGGCAAAAGCGTCTAAATCACATAATCCTAACAATGCATATAAAACACCGGACATTTTCCGAAATTAAGCTGCTGCACCCTATAGGCCGGGCCTATAGGCCTTCACCCGGGGATCACACTCACACTCGTGAGTCTAGATCTGCACACTCACACTCGTGATTCTGCACACTCACTGCCAGGTGCGTTATTTTTAAGTTTTGCACTTTTTTTTATACATGTGCACACTTCTCATGGAATTTTTTCATTCCCATATATCGGGGGGTGCATATCCAATATTTGTGGTGCACAATCTCATTAATGATGCATACGTTTTCAGCTTAATTTCGGACACTACGTGCACGAGTTCGATATATATATCTATAGGTCCTCTAGATCTACAAGAAGTCGTGGCGCCGAAGGGGACATACGATCATATTTTCTTGTTCAACCACATATCCAAAATGTCCACTTATCCGCATAACAGGCAGGAAAGATGCCCATGAAGGTTGCTCGAACTTTTCCTTGTGCCACATTGTATAAGGACTTATGTATCTGGATTCGACGGTGCTGGGTCGGTACCATTTCACAGCTGCAAACACATGTTGCCTCTTCTGCCCGGTTGCATTACATTGTATGTAATGTTTCATGTAGTGGGTGGCGATGCACGGTCGCTCCCGGGGGTCAGTCTGTCCGTCTTCGTACCAATTTGCCATTAGTCTAGACAACTTTTTACCACTGCTGGAATTTGTGCTGGAATAAGTCATGGGGCCATATTTTACGACTTTAGACTTCACGTAAACTGAAGGCAGAAATGACTTCTCTAGGATCTCCTGTTCTGTGGGGTACATCTTTTTGTATGTTTTTTTGAGCAGCTCAAGATCGTCCGAGTCGATCCACACATTTTCTCCTCTAAATGTCTCGAAGCCGTCGGGGAGACTCCATAGGCTCTCGCACTGCGCGAAATCTCGCTCATTGGGTACATCGAGTGTTTCCAGGACCGTTCTTGCTTTCTTCTCTCCTTCTCCCAGCTGGCAGTGTTTGCCAAATTTCCCCTCGTGTTTGGACGGCATTTCGGCGCGCGCCTGACTGACACGACTCATCCTGTGAAACCTCTCAAACAATTGTTTCTCTATCTGGCGATTGTTAGTCGGCACATCCCCCAAGTAACCATTATACCGCTCAAAACTGAACAGCCAAGTACTGGGAGCTGGACCATACTCCCGGAGACACTCCTTTAAATGGAGATGTAGATGCATGTTTGGGGTAATGAAATCAGAACCGAACTGGAGCTCTGTGCTCTTGCAAAAGTGCAATAGTTTCCTGTGTGCCTGTTCTATCTCGTGGTGTGTAATACAAGGCTTGCACAGAAGTCGAGTGGCTTCTACGAAACGCTGCCAGCTATGAAGCATATTCTCCGGCAAAAGGCCCTGGAGGCAGTATCCAGACGAGACTGTAACCCAATTCTTCCACTCCTTTGCCGTCCACATCCCAGCGTTCGATTTGATGTTAGTTACCACGCAGTCATCCGGTAGTCCCTCTTTAAACTGATTCAGACGAGCATCAATAGTCAACACCTGATTAGCGCTTAGTACAACGTCATCTGTTGAATTCTTCTTCTTCTTTGACAACTCTTTGTCGGTCCACCTCTTCCACATTCGCTTGGCAGTCCCTGAATCCCAATAATAAAAGCACATATGTGAAATCGGTATTGAAACCCCAATGAACTAATAGTCCAAATTAAAGGCAAATGCAAGTTCCATTTCAAACACATTATCAGTGCTAAACATTAATTAACGTTAGGTCAAGCTTCAACACTTACCCAACAGTACATTATGCATCACATCGATCGAGAGGAACCTGAAGAAATGAATGTCATATAATACAGTTACTGCTAATGGAAACATTTGTATTAATGTTTTTTCAAATGTCAAATTAAAATTGTTAATATTTTGGTATAATTCTGTGTAAGATTGGCCTTTAAATTTGTTCGGCCTGGAGATTGAACTTACCTGATGGGATTGAAGTAGGGCAATTCCAGGAGGACACAGGAACGAGCTCCATACTGTTTCTCAAGTTTACTTTTCTCTCTCGGGGTGGATGCAGCTGTAATCTCACTCACTCTCTCCTTGTGTTGGTCCAGAGTACGAGGAGTCCAATTCGCCATGTTGAATCCTCCACGGTTTGAATTCTTGAATTCCTTCAGACATTTTGAACAACCCATGATAGCATTAGGTAGCAGGAAACCGCAGGTCTTCCTCCCTGCAGGCAGGTCGGCAGCAACGTTCAAAAGCGCCAACTTAACGGTCTTGCCATTTGGGCAAACGTTGGTTATAAGCCTTTTTCCCTGATGCCAGAATTCCTTGAGTTCGTTGACTAGGGGCCTCAGAAAACTGGTAAGGTCGGCAGGTTCTTTACTTAAGTTTGGAATGATACCGTATAGTATGACGTTCTCAAGTCTGTACCGCTCATTTCTGGGTAGGTTAAGTATTGTTAGGTAAATGCCCCCTACTGACATCGAAGCTTTCCGAGAGAATGGTTGAAACCAATCGATATTCATCTGAAGAGCCAAGTTGTTTTCATTATCAAGAAAGCCGTCGTTGTTCGCGTTAAATTCTTTCCATACCGAACCGTCGTAAATGTCAGCAAACACTCCGTTGGGTATCCTCCTGCCCTTCCACTCTCTACATTTCAGCTCAAAACCTGGACGTTTCATCATAACCTGCAAACTCTTCTCGAGCGACTGGTAACAGAATGTCCTGACTGGAAGGAAGGTAATTTCCCCCACAATCTTGGTCTCATAAAACAATTTCCTGTTGCAGCGTTTTAAATCATCACCGATGGTAGTACACCTAATGGGTTGCTGGTTACCATTACGATCCGTGTAACAGCCTCGAGCTCGCACACGCTCAGTGGTGGACAACACAGAATGCGACAACGTATAACAGGCCGGGCAGCATACACTGATAGAGTAATTAGTCATCGTTAGGTCTGTACCCAACCATTTGTACATCATCCGCATCGTTTTGGGGAATACTGCCTCCGCTGCTTGTGAAACCCGGTCATTACCTGCTACCGTCAATAATTCACAAATGAAGCACATAACTTTAGCCATTTGCGTATCACTGGTGAAGGTGTGGATCTGCCACTGCAAAAGAAAGAACAGAACCCATGAAAATAGGCTTTGGATATTCTTATTAGGGGTACCACTAACAAGCCTTGCCAATGGGCTAGGACGACCCGTCCCGTCACCGAAAACCACTTTTAAGTGACGGATGGCCCTGTTGCGAATCTTGACTGCCTCTGGATCAAGCTTATCATTTTCTTCCGTTTCTTGGGAATCTTCCATGGTACCGTAATAGTCTTCCATATCATCACGTGACTCCTCATCGGCTTCCATGGGTACCGCCTCTTCAACAGGCTGATTGCGACCCACAGGCTGACTGTCTGCTTCTCCCGGATTGCCGACTTCAGCCTGCCGCTGATTAGCAGCTGCAGCTTCTTCCCGAATACCAGCTCCAACCTGGATACCACCTTCAGCCCGAATTCCCGCTTCAACCTGCATACCACCTTCAGCCTCAATACCCGCTTCAGCCTGGTTACCTGCCTCAGCCTCAACACCCGCTTCAGCCTTGTTACCTGCCTCAGCCTGAAAACCTGCTTCAGCCTGGTTACCTGCCTCAGCCTGAAAACCTGCTTCAGCCTGGTTACCTGCCTCAGCCTGAAAACCTGCTTCCGCCTGGTTACCTGCCTGAGCCTGAAAACCTGCTTCAGCCTGGTTAACTGCCTCAGCCTGAAAACCTGCTTCAGCCTGGTTACCTGCCTGAGCCTGAATATCTGCAGCTTCGGCCTCAAGACCCACTTCTGCCTGATTGCCAGCGCGTTGAGGTAAACCAAATGGGAGTGGTTCTGCAAGACACATGTATAAGAATAAATTAAATGTACAGTCGGGTTTCAGAGTACAGACTTTCCCACCCAATGTTGTTTCTCTGACTCAAAAGCTATGATAGAAAGATGCATGGAGGGATACATATATATAACGTCCATTGTTCAAGTCATTCATTATTTGAACAATTGTTTAATTGTCAAGAAAAGATTTAGGCTGGCGATAATTTTCCAAACACTAACTGATCATTAAGAGTATAGTAGGTATTTGAAAATAATATCTATGCGCGCAAGCTAGCTAGGAAGGTTTTGAAGGATATCGATTTCAGGTGAAAGTGACTTTATCCTAGTTATACTATTTATCTGGTACTCACCATGCTCCATAAGATGCTTCCTGTTATATGTACTTTTTGAAACTGCACGTTTACATGTGTCGCACCATCGGTTTCGGCTAGTGTCCATATTTCTTCTGGTTTCTGCCTGGTCACTGGTCAGACCCTTGAAACACCACGATCGCGAGGCCATGGCGAACTTGAGTTAGACAGCAGCACTTCAGGGCGATGAACCTTCCCCATTTGCGACCGCGACACAAGTATTTATATATGGTACAGACCGACGCCTATGGTCCCACCAGCTGAAAGCCGCGAATTGCCGCGACATGCCACAGCCCCGACCCAGGGGTAGTTGCACTCGAGCTCCTAACCTCAGACACCCGTGTGAAATTAAAGCCGAGAACAGCCTGCCACAGTATTACCAGGAGATTACTGTCGCCTCCAGCCTGGCCGTCACGGTAGCGCGTTGTCGTGATTTGTCGGGCGCGTGAAGTTTCTTCAGCTTTCGAAACGCATCGTCCGCCGTCTTGACTGGTGAGGGCATGACACCTGCCATTAAAACCTAGGGTCTATCCATTAAAGGGCGGTGAAGTTTCCTCAGCTTCCGAAACGCATCGGCTGCCGTCAGGTCGACTGGTCATAGGATTTCATCTGCCTTGAAAACTGAGCTCGAAGTTTAGCTCGAAGGTCAAACCTTAAGCTTTCTGCTACTACTTAGGGCCAGCTTATTTCGTTATATAGTGCGTTTGGTGTACGGCTACGTGAATATCATGAGTGTCAAAATCCTGAGTGCCACCCTTGGTGAGAATCTTCTTAATTACTTTTGTTCTACACGTGATACGAGTCGATGGCCGACTTTCCAAATTATTCAAAATAGGTAAAACATATGTATTCATTCTGGGGGTCGCCCTTCCTAATTAAATAATATGGCCAGTTTTCTGAATTCTAGGGTGTGGCCATATGGCAGTTATAGTTTATTCTGTCTGTTTGAATAGCCTGGCCATGGTAATTTGGAACGAAGGTGTTTGTTTAAAGTTGAGATGACAACCTTCATGTTCTCTTCTTTCTTTTTTTTTCAATATATAGCTGCCGCGTACTTGGTTCTTGTATCATGCGTGGAATTTGTTCGAGCTGCCAGTGGCGGACACTGGCCTAGGGTCGTTCACAATAAGCCTGGAGTAACCCGTACCCGGTTGGTCAACCTCACTGCTCCATTTACCGGTCACCCTCCACCAAAACACGATGCGATGACCAGCCTCACCTTTCATGACACCCTGCAAGCCTTGTTGGACCAGTACCATACCGTAACTGACACTGGATCTGAAGCCAACCCAGGAGACGGAAACATTAAAGAATTCCCAACTGTGGTACTTCTCTCTTCGTACACTCTTCTTCTTATCCTCGCCGTAGCCATAATTATTAGCATATTCTTTGTTTGCTCCAGAATTAATCGCATCTTCGCAGATGCTCGTTTTCGTGTATACTTGCTTGTCTCGGGCAATCACAGTGTATGGCTTAAAATAGGCACGTTCCCTGGACATTTTGGAGATTATATCTTTCAAACAGACGATCCTATCACACTGACTAAAGCCGAAAATATATGCCTAGGCGCACGATACACATTTAACTGTGTCATCCAAATGACCGACTGCTATACCGGCACATCGACACGACTGCCCACACATTTAAAGGTTAATAAACTGAAGGACATCATGTTGACAAGATTGATGACTAAGGACATTATACGCTACCAGTTGGTTACCATGGGTATAGGCATAGGAGAGCCTGTTCTTTTGGGGAAATACCGGCCCGGTGAGCTTGCAATTAGTACTAATACTTCAGTCGACTTAAGCCGTGTTGACCTTGATTAAGTCTTGTGTGAAAAATGTTGTATTTTTGTGTGTTTACTACCAATATGCTGCCGAACGTGCGTCAATTGATACAAGTGTTATGATTATAAATTGAATTTGTAGCTAAATAAAATTTCGGTTTTGGAAAGAGCAGTATGACGCTGACAAGAGCGCTTTTACTCTGGCTCGGGCTAGGGTCAACCCCTTAGGTAATCTGTGAGACAGGCCCCTAATTTAGGGGCCTGAGGCTAAACTAGGTCTGCAACCAAAACTAGTAGTGGAATTAAATGTGGTTAACGCCACAATCTGGCGATCGGGCTCCAACCGAAATTATGGCTATAGCTAATTAAGCTATCGTCCCTTAATAAATCTCGACACCTAAATTGACTTGTTTGTTTTTTAAATTATTAATTTTGCAATGTCACAGAAGCTCCAAGTTACCTATACATAACTCCCGGAGAACTCCCACTTTAAAGGGTTACACTATATGCATGAGGTTTTTTTATTCTCTCACAGAAAGAATATAGGTCACCGTGCCTTACAAATCCTAGAAAGTATTTCGGGTTCATCAGGAGACTACATGGTCACTTGTAAATTTTGATAGGTCCTACTGGGAGCGATGTATTTGATCATAATAAAATTTCTGAAAAATTACTTTTGCACCTTACTGCATGGAATCTAACTAAAAAGGATCCACTAGAAAAGAAGTAACAGTTCTTAATTAAAACCGGCTTCATGCAACATTATTTTTTCATGACTGCGAAATAAGTACAAAGAGATGATTCATGTCGCATCATTTTAAAAATCGTATATCGAGCTTATGTTTGTTTAAAATACACTTTTTATGATTGATTTATGTTATTATTGATAACAGGCCTAGGTGTCATTCCATTGCTCTTCTAATGGTAGAGACCTTGTACCATAACACTCATCAAAAAAGTGTTGTATTGTAATCGATTTCAAGTTCGTGGTCTATCTTCAAGAAATAGCACATTCGGGTTTTCAACAAAATGACAGGTCATTATAGTTAAATGCGTTTCGTATCGTAAATAAAAAGTAATCATAAATTTAAGATTCACTTATGAGAAGGACCTGGATAACGCGTACGGTTTTAGACTAATATAAGGCGAGTCTTAGGCAACCAACATATCTATAGAAATACTTCCCTGCTTATCGAGCATGCCACAATCAAAACAAGAAGCGCAAAGTTCTTTGATAAAAGTTTATAAAACGACTATACAATTGAAGAAAGTACAAAGACCTAACATACAGCGTGACACAGACCATACAATTAAACGTAGTGTAAAGAAAACATAAAGATGATAAACATAAACATCACATAAAATAGAGCTTTAAACAGAAATAAGTTAAATTGGCTGTGCATCGTCGATACCCGACCGATACGCGGGCTTCACCGCCCAGTCTGGGGTGTTGGGAGGAGGCTGTTGGCGTTTTGGATTATCGTCGGGGACATCCTTCCGCTTCTTGTCCATTCTAACGCCCCGCTGACGTTGGCTAAGTTCTTTTTTCTCAATTTCGTCCAGGTGGGCTTTGTAGGCACTCAGCTCATCGCTCTCCCACACGAGCGGTTTGACGCGGCGGTGATATCGCTCGGTCGTCTTCCCGTCTTTGTCGACCGGAAAATAAAGTCCGCGCTCCTCGTCGCTCGTGTAGTCGGGGGTGAGGAGGCGCCTCACGGAATTCTTTCGAGCTTCGTCCCACGTTGTGACGATATTTTCCAACCCCACTATCCGTCTTCTGAGCTTCTGCAAAGTTAAAAAGACACTTTTTTATTTTAATACAGTTACGACATACTTGGTCAAGAACATCCAATAAACACAAACAAGTTTTTCAATATTTCAGTTGCCTTAATTTAAAAGCTGGTCACTGCAGTTCATTTCAAAAGCGTTCCTTTATCCTTGGTCTCTATAACATACAGGCACTTTTTATTAATTGTGTCATATCCATTCTAATTGTATGTCAAGATTATTGTCCAAGGAAGCAAGTAAGGTTACAGTGCTCTATAAAAATTCATAATGTAAAAAAATTATAATTGTTTCCCAAGTTTCAGTGTTACAACCATAAGATCATTTCACAGCCGGGCCCCCTGTTTTAAGCCAAATTGCCGATTCACAGCTACAGCCCCCGGTATAGTTCCGACCGCAGTTCGTACGTATACCCCTTTTTGAACCGAGTGGGTCCCCGGGAAGTCACACCCCCTATACCATAGACCCCCGGCATAGACCATAGACATTACTCTTTCTCCTCGGCTTTGCACTTGAAAAGTGTAAAATTTCGGCCTGCCTGAATCGAACTACGTCAAACAATGTTGAGAACAATAGTCCGCAAAAGCCATGATGTCAGGCGGGCCCCTAACGGTCACTGCACGCTGCTCCCGTGCCTAAACATGGGCCGGGCTGGGCCGGGGGTCCCCTCTATGAACTTTAGTAGGACCCAGCTGTCAGATTTGCTATTTCCACTAATAATGCTCGCAAACTTATGAAAACATGTATTTTCATAGGGGAACTATCAATGTGCATTATGATATACTTGAAAAGAAAAAGAGTTAATAAATATCAAAGTTATAGGCAATGTTATTGTCTGTGTGTACGGGTGACCGCGGTCCAGCCGGGTGTTATCGGTGCCCCCTCCAGGGCGGGCCGGGCCGGTGACCGGGGGTGTAGGGTTACCGGGGCCGGTCGTAAAAGGTTTAGGCCCAACACGTGTTGCGGGAGGGGTCCGTGACGTCAGACTTTTGTGGTCTATAGAGGAAGTCTGTAACAAAAATTTATTTACCTCGTTCACGTGGTGACGGATGATAGCCTTTTCATTGTCAGCCTTCATTCGGTTCTTCCGGATTCTGTTGGCCCTGCTTTGGAGGGTCTTGAAGTAGGTGTTGGCAGCAGCTAGAAAAAGAGGAAGGACATGAAGTATGCTTAAAACTGGAGCCATTAAGTAGACAAAGGCAATATAAAGGCAATAAATCAAGGGAATACATGTTAAAAATGCAAAGTGAGGGTCAACATATTATTCACGAATTAAAACCATCATTACACCGGTATTATATTTCTTTGTCCAGATAATAGAACTTACGTTTTTTTCAGATGACTGGGAGGATAACTTAAATTATAAAAGTAACAATTTACAATGTAAGTGGAGCCTATTTAGACACTAAAAACAGATTTCCAGCATTTCAAGCATGTTAAAATTTGTGTTAATTGAAGGACCAATACTTTGGAATCATGGACATTAGATGCATGAAATGTACAGCTGCAGGTTAGTTAACAAAGAAACTTGCTACCTATGGGACTTACCTAACACCTCTTCTCTGGGGGTATCTGGCCCCAGGCACACGTTGTCAACAACGGCCTTGATGATCGCAACGTTATCCGGGTGTTTGATCCCCGCCCTGAATGTTGGAATATATTTATATTGTTCAATTCATCGGCATCATGTCAAGTGCTCTATGACTCTATTAACATGAAAAAAAAACAACAGCAAAACTTATATTCAGCTGCAGCTTCTGTTGTTCAGGAACACATTACCCATTGCTTACTTAAAAACAATATTATTTTCTGTACTATTCATGTTGTTATGACGTAATCAACTTACCCACGGTTCAGGTTGAATCCCCAAGCAGGCTCACCGCTCTTGGCCTTGTAGGCCGAACGAACGAGTTCCTACAAACAATATAATAAGCCAATAATTAATAGTGGACTTCTAACTATATGTCAGTGTACGAAATCATTGCGGATTTTCGTTGTTTTCCGGGATGTTCCCTGGCGGCGCGGCAAAAGAGAAGAACATCAGGGCTATACTAGGAATGAGATCATTTCTAAACAAACCGAGAACTATATTAAACGGTAACGTTTTCAAGGTGAGATTATTAGTTAATTATAAGCTGTAAAAACAAACTTTAGAACTTACACATATTTCATTGCGTGGTTTGGGTGGTTTGTCAGCTGCAGCTGGCTTCGCTTGGTTCACGAGCACCTCCACCTGGGCCTTTGCCGCAGCCGCTTCAGCCTCCGCCCTTCGGCACTTCTTCTCCAGCTCCTCCATCCTGGCCAGCAAATGGGCCATGGACGGTTCAGCTGTAGACGTGGAGGGGCCGGACGAGGACGAGTATTCGGGCGTGAACGACCTTTGGGACGTCGTCGACGAGAACGACCCTTGCGATGTCAAGGGCCCGGGCGTGAACGACCTTTGGGACGTCGTCGACGAGAACGACCCTTGCGATGTCAAGGGTCCGGGCGTGGACGACGTTCTGGACGTGGAGCTGGGGAACCATGGATGGGATTGCGACGAGGAGGGCGTCATCCCCAAAGGCGTGGATCCGGAGGGCGTGGAGGGCGTGGAGGGCGTGGAGGGCGTGGACGACGATGCGGATGGAGTACCGCCTTGGGAACCACCAAGGCTAAGGTCCACGTCGTTGAGGGTGGATCCCTCTTCCGCGTACAGGGAGTCGTGAAGAGACTGATCCGCAGAGAGATCCGGAAACCCATTCTGAGACCCATACTGACGCGCATCCGCAGACATATCCAACAGCAGAGTACCTACGCCTGCTGATGAATCATGATCGGTTATTTTCTCGCCACCCGGTTTGACAGAACAGCGTCACTATAATCAGTTGACCCGTTCATGGTGGCAGCAAGTTTTCAAGTGATCTATATAGCCATATGCCACGCCGTATTTATACATGCCGGGCAGGCCCCCCTGTGGATACATGATCTGGTGAAAGCGATCTTTTATCGATGAGGCAAGACTTTGAACATAAGTTACGTGGTAGACGTGACGGGGTGTGGACGGGGTAAGAGAGACTTTTACCATAAGTTACGTGCTAGCCGTGACGGGGAGTACATGGGGTATCAGCGACACCCTCACCGCCGCCCCTTCTGAGGCCTGTTACGTGTCAAGAAGTGTTAAGACTACCCCGCGGGCCGCGGGCCGCGGTACTCCTGTGAGGGACCTGACACAGAAGCTAGTTGACATGCGCCGCCTCAGATGGCCAACAGGTGGACGCGGTCATCACAGACGCGTGTCCCGGTGTCAAACGCGACAGAAGTCATTTCAGATGAACCCCCTGTCGATCGGCTCTCTGAAGAAAATAGCGGCCTATTAGACGTGCTTCGCACTACCCAGTGTAAAAACTTGTGAAGCCCCCGGCTAGAAGAAGTCGTTTTAGTTGTACCTTACCTAGCGTTTAAGTTGTCGACCGAGGGTTAACTTTTCGCTAAAGACTAGACGAAGCCCTTACAGTACCTGGGGAGTTGTGATGTCGTGTGGGGTGGGGGGTATAAGTATGTGCCTGTACTATACACTGGTTCAGAACAGCCACTTGATGGCCATGGACATCGAGCGACTGTTAAACGCAAGTCTGCGTCTGCGTCTTGTTCGGGAGGAAAGGCCAGTGCTGAGACCTAGTCACCTCCAACCCGCGGACCAATCCGACCATCAGTGGCTGCTTCTCTTGTTAGTGATATACCTGGGGTGGAAATTTATCGGTATCTTCTGGAAATTGGCAGCAGGCTGTCGCTCGTTGGCGCAGGGTCAACGTCGGAGGGCTACAGTGCAGTGCTGTCTGAGAATCTACTGCCGATGGGAAACGCTCCTATTTCCACTGGCTCCCATTCCCGCCGAAATGGAAGCCGTAGGAAGTGCTGCCTGCCCACGAATGATCATCCAAAGACCGAGCATCCTGTCCAAGGCCCTGACCGTCGCCTGGTCGGGCCCACTCACGGTCCATCTGAATGGCAGTGACGAACCCTTGACGTTGGAACTCCCGCAAGAAGTCAAGATTCCTCGTACGGAGCGCGTGCGCCTGAACAAATTTTTCAGGCACAGACTTTGTAGAGCGAGCGTTTGCCTGATAAACAACAGGAACAACATGGCCCAAGAACTACTCCCAGCCGAAAAACTGGGCTGCATGCCTGACGTAGACTCTTGGGTGTGATGAACAGTTATATAAAAGTGTACGATATGTTTGAAGTAGATATGGGAAAATTTTAATTGTGAAATGCATATGTTCACGAAGCTTTCGAGTTACATATGTACATTAGTGTATGGTCAGTAAATACAATTATGGGAAAATAGGCGAAACGTTGACACGTGGACATCATAAAACCTTTTCCGCATGCATAACAATAAAACATTTTGATATCATGAACGTGTGTAGTCTTATGTGGCTGTGACTAATTATAAATGGGAATTCATGAGGATAATGTGAATGAATTGCAGCTGTACATGTGTGACGAAATTATGAGGGCGAGTATATATTCTAAACAACAAAAATCGAACATGAATGAGAACTGATAACTTTTGAGCTGCAATAAAAGGAAGAGTTAATAGCTAATGTATATATAACCAACTCAATTTAAAGTCAAGCGTCTGCATGCGCTTTGAATCCTACGTTGTCTGAAATACAGAATTGAGATGAAAACAAAAAGTGCTGGTATCATTATAAAAGTAAGTCCAATGTTCAACAGGTAAACAGTACCGTGCACACTGGGGGGGAGGAATGGTACGTGGGGAAGATGCAAGTCACCACGAAGTTTCTTGTATTCGACCTCATTCAGTCGAATCTCTTTCATGTATGTACGGAGGGAAAGGAAATTGTCTTTTGCTCGCTTAAAAATATCCTCTTGGCGGACTCGCATTTGCGGGCTAAGAGGTAAAATTGGGAATGGTTTATCGTACGAAAAATCCGGGTTCACAAGTCGGCTAAGTGACAGGTTGAGGTGTTGAAGACTAGCAAGGTTGACGGGGAAAACTGTTCTTAAGGGGCCTGCTGTAGAAGGCAAACAGTTAACACTTGAGACTGGAATTTCCCATTCTTTGGCGGACACAGAACAACCACATTCAAAGGCACGAACGCACGATTCACATCCAGGATGGGTTGTTGTTCGGTTGGGGCAGCGCACAACGACCTCGTCTATGTGAGAGAACAAATAGGTCCCTGTTGCAATGACTTGGATGTTCGACCTTCTGAAATTAGACTGAATGAGTATTTTGAAATCACAATAAAGTTTGACAGACTCATGATCACGTAGATAGATAGAAATGAGGCACGACGAGGGAGAAAGCCTGCGAATTGGTAGGTCATAATGACAAAACGGAGAATGGCAATTATCCAGATCTGGGTTGGAGGATACCGTGTATTGGGTTGCGGACACCAATAAATAAGCCGGTGTGTTGGAGAGGCGAGTATAATGCCCATGGAAGGCTAGAGGGAAGGTGTTCACTTTTAGAACCTTGAATATTTTGTCTAAGGAAATAACGGGAATCTTCAAAATAGTTTTCAGAACATTTCGCTGTAAAACCGGGGGGACTAAAACAGTTACACTTCTATACATGTCGCGAGTGTTTGGAATATAAATATTTGAACGATTGGACTTGGAAAGGAAAAGGTACCGAATCTTCCTCATATCAGTCTCCGATATCAAAGAGTTACTCAGCCTGTTCTCCGTTAGGTCGCGAATAGCCTGTAGCAAGACATCAAGGGAATAGTCCAGTTTAAAATCCAGTAGACGCAATTCTTGCAAATCTTGCATCAACCTGACCATCAATTCCCGGTTACTAATGTAAGCCTGGAGTCCTCGGGACAAATTGTATATGGAATGAGTGTTCTCTATGATGGCCTGGAGTTGGATTTCCAAAGTGGAGTCAACTACCTTTAGGACTGCATTTATTTTGCCATCGAGGAAGCCAATTTCATCGGCATTTACCTGGTCAGCACGAGTCTGTTGCTTCAAGTCATCGAGTGTGGCCGTTCCAAATAAAGTCTCGGAGAACTTGCCGATTTCTGGAATCAGAGCCCGCTGCTTCCTGGATTTTGCTGATGGAGGTGTTGGCTGGGCCGTCGATTCCAAAATTGATTGCACTTCCCGGAGTCCTTTGGTGACCTTCGCTGCTATAGTCTTCCCAATAGATGTTATGTTATTCAACATAAGTTGGATTTTGCGACACTGTTCCATTGAACCGGCTGCCAGGGTAGCGCCGTGTCTACAATTTAGTGCGGCTGCCTGTTTGGGAGAAGGAGGAAGTGGTAAAATGATATCGACTTCGGTAGTGAAGTACTCATTACCTATGTGGATGGACGGTTTACTCTCGAATACTACACCATAGTTGGTACGAAAACGGTTTACCGTACTGGTGCATAGGCATGGCTTAGCTGAGACAGTGCCCAGGATAAAGAGTCCACGAAGGAGGAGTATGAATACTGTTGGAGCCATGTCTGATGCAGGCTAGAGACCGCTCTAGTCTTTTATTACTTTTTCCCAGTCACGGGAAGGAGTAGACAGACAGTCGCCACGTGCACCTGGGATCTAAAGGTTTTGACCTCCGTGCAGAAACCTTACGTTAATGCCAAAAGAAAAGCCGTGCGAAGAGTATAAGCTTAGGCGTATGCTTGCTAGTAAGCTTTCGTTGGTTAGGGTGTCGGCTTGTTCTAATTGAATTGGAAGGCAGACTTCAAAATGAATTGTTGGCATGGGGTTCCTTAACTTGTGGATGAGAAGTGAGAAAGCCTGTAAATGCCATTACTGCCTGATATTTAGAGGTTTTATTTGCAGGTGGTTTATATGGAGTTCAGGCCGATTTAAGTCTGGACTGGCTGAAATTAGTCTCAAACCTTAAGGTCGGCTTTATATCTAACCAGCTTAGACCCAGTTTAAGGTGAATTATTTAGGGTAGTTATATAGGCCGGGAGGTACCTTTTATCCATACAGAAAATGTTTAATGAATTTTTAATGAATCTCATCTCTCACGGATGACTTCAAAAGAAGTTAATTTCAAACACTTTTAATACTCCATCTATGGATGGTAAGGGTAAATGGTTTTCCGGGTGGGAGGGGCGATGGATGGTAGGGTGAAATAGGCCTGTCAAAGATTTAGCTACATGTGCTTTGCAGCTGCAGGCGAACGTAGGTTGGGTATGGAAGTGCCCGACCCAGCAGTAGCCTGCATGGGGCAACTCTGGCCCGTGTTAACTCGATAACTAACCCCTGATTAATGGCGGGGAGTCCGTCAGATGACACCCAGCATGATACCTGTGTCGCTCTTGAGTGGGTTTGGTGTGAGTTATGTGATTACCAAGATTGTGCCCCTGCCCTTGTCAGATGTCAGAGGGGGGTACAGATTAGATGGGGTGCTTCCGGGTACTTATGGGTGTTAATGGATTAAGGCCGGCCATGATGGACGCTTCCAAACTTTGCCGCCGTTAGGAATGGACCTGGTTTATTAGGAAATGTTATGCACAAGGGAACAGGGGAGCGAGGGATAGCTGCAGAATCGCGAAAATGCTTTCTGTCATGTTACTTAAAAAGTACATGGAACTTGTTAACTAATGGTCATATTTAACTGAGACAATTAATTTAAATGAAGTGTGATGCCCAGTGTCTCCTGTTTATTCAGATGCTAAGATCGGGAAAGAAGGTTATTTAGAATGTTTGCAAGAAGTATATATAATAAATTTATAATATTCGGAATTTAAGCCGGATCAGTCTCATTACCATTAGGACTATCATGTTTAAAAGTAGTAGTTGAGGAGAGGGCGGGTTCGAGCAGGTTTTTTTTTTTTTTTATAATTTTCCATTTTTTTTAGGGTCTTTTTGATTTAACAACTTTTCGATTACAAATGGAGAGTTCTCCTTTAAAAAGCGTAACGTCCCGATCCTGTTTAAAATAAGTTAACAATCAACCTCCTCTCTTGACATGACGATTAGGGTTCAGAGTAGTCCTATCCTTACCATTAATTTGATAATACAAGTCTGATGGATGAACGAAAAACGTAAGGCATGAAGGGGATTCGAACCCGGGGCCGGGAGAGATAGCTGGTAGCCAAAATCCACCGGGTTCAATAATACGATGACGTCGGAAACCAGCGAAAAGCCGTCGAGAGGTCCTTCCGGTCGCAGGACCAAATACGTCGAAACTACGTTGGGGAAAACGATGACGGGCAATGTAAATTGAAGTTGATAGAGACACATCAGTGACAATTGAGGGCGATCAAAATTAATAACTTGTGGTATTGCTTGTTTTCCAAATCGGAAAATATATGTCGCAAACTCTGTAGGTTAGTGGGTCTGGTTGTGCAACCAACGAATGAAATGCAATGAACTGAATATGGCACAGATGAGTTCGCCAGACCTGGGTGGTAGGATCTAATCGAACTTGATGCACTCGATTAGCTCCTACCACTCTAAATTTTCATTTTTTTCGGAAGTTTTATTTGTAATAATGGTGTTAAAATGACCAGATGGCCCACGGGCTGGTCAGGGGGGTTGCAGGGGTGGACCCAGGAATTTATAGAGGGGGGGGGGGGCGGGGGGCAAAGCCCGTCTGCCCCCCCTCCCCCCCGGATCTGCCCATGAAGGACCTTAAAACAAAGTTAAGGTGGAGAGTTCTAGTTGAAATGGTAAACAATAAATAGGGCGAAATATACAAATTTAGAATAGGTTTATGAGGCTATAACTTGTGAATTGTATTAGTTAGCGTGTTTTATTCTGTTACTGAGTTCAGTAGCTAGGTTGGGAAAGGTTAACGTTGGGACCAAATTATTTATGCCTTATAATGCTTACACGAGTCTCACAAGCGAGTTTAAGAAATCTGGTTTAAAACAGGCTTAAACCATATTTGCTTTTTGGAAATACGCCCTTAAAATTTTTAGCTACAAGTTTGGTTGAACTAACCCTATTTTTTTTTAGAAATAGGCCTATTGGACATCACTTTCAGGGGATGGAAAACCATTATTGATATGATATATGTGATAAGATTTCTCAAAAATATTACTTTCATTTCATGATAAGGGTTGTACCCAACATCATGGGAGACAATTGCTTCATTATTGATTAATCATAGAGGTTATAAAGTTAAATCACGCTTTATCGCTGTTTTTACGCATTTGATTAATTATTATCAATTATTTTGATTTTATATAACTTTTGCTTCTATATGTAAGGGCTATTAAAACTAAATGCGCTAATGATATAGGCCTACCAATGTGAGCGATACAACCCTGTTTTACCCTAGTTGTGTGCACACTATAGGCTACTCCTTCTGCGCTTCAGCCTCATCTATTCTTATTAGGTCAGGAAACTGAGTATTATTTTTGTTGAGCTTGGAAACCAATATCAACCGGCGTTTATAGATTATATGCACAAATGTGGGAAGGCCAGTGTAGCCCTGAAGTTGCCCTTTTTAAAGGTAAATGAATAAGAATGAACGGTCGGTGGTTATGTCGCGCATTTAAACTTTGTATGGCGGATTTTTTATAGGCTCATTTTTGATAGAACACGAGAAGTAATATAATAAGAAATTCCAAACGAAATTTTCAGATTGTGGAGCCAAATTCCTTAATCCAATCGTGAGTGGGGGGGACTGGGTACGCCACTGCTGGCAATTATATTGGTGCCTGAATGGAGGGTAGGTACGTTAAGACGCCGAGAAGGTTGGGCGTGTGAAGAGAACTATGAGCGGACGGGACTATTGTGACACAATATAGTTAACACCCCCTGACTTACACTTATATACACGCCAGAAGGGGAAGGGAAACTTTGAGGTGGGCGCAAAAGTATTACCTAACACGCCCACTGCTATGGGTAGTATAATGATACTATGATTTTTCAGGGATAATGGTGGAGTAAGACTTACACTCCTTGACACGTTTTAGAGGAAGTGGTTTCAGACAAGCCCGAGCCTGTCGAATGTATGAGTTCAAATTCTTCCCGTGATTAGCATGATGACATAATACTGTTTTGATTGTTCGTATACTTTGATGATCCTAGGTTAATGCTTACAAATTGTTGTAGAGGTCTTTAACCGATTTCCATTTCTGAGTAAGCAGTCAGTTATTCATTTAAGGAATATTACGTCTGTTAAATTCAAGAAAATATCTTTAGACAGAGATAAGCTAACTGTTAAGTCCCAAAGGGGACAGATCTTGGGATAATGTGCCCCAGGATTAGGGAGCGTCCTCTTTTCAAAGACCATTCCCAAATCTAAGGGTGCTTATTTTAACTGTATGGTCATATTAATATAGTTTCAGAGATCAAATCTAAATTGTATAGATTTTTTTTTCTGCAAAAATCCTCTTCTGAAAGTAATTGTCTGTGACAATTGATATTTCCGGTCCGTCACGAAAATTCATTGCCTCATACATCGTGCACAGTTACATAGTAATTCAATGATCATTGTATTAACTGTGTATTAACCTATAAGCAAGCTATCTTGAAATGTTAAAAGCCAACTGAGATTGTGTAAGAGGGTCAACTGAAGCTTCCTCTTACAATATCATCATGCATGTCCAAAGGTTAAGATAGCCAAATTGTGGTCATTACAAGTGATTACCTTCCAATTAAGCAGGTGCCATTGCATTTAGCAGTGAATACCAGACAGCATGCAGGGAGTCTTGACCACACAGGAAGAATAATCAAAGTAGTGTGTGCCACCTGATAACGTTGTTCCCAAGGTTCAAGGCTTTCAATTTCGTGGACTCGGAAGGGGATCATTACTTCTGGCGTAAGGGCATATCTGAGGAAATAGTTAAAATAAGAGTTAGTGCAAGAACTGTTGACGATCTTTATTAACATGGTATTATTCAGATGTCAAGTTTCTACTTGGAAGAAAGTGTATGGTTTGAAATAGTACTTCATTGTGATATTGAGGTATATTTTGTTACATTGTATTGTGTTATGTACGGAGTCTTTTTTTTAAAGAAAAAAATAAAAAACTTACCCTCCATCAGCAAGGAGGAAATACGGTCCAAGCCTTTGTCGTTGGCCAGTTGTTTCTCCTGTCTACCTATGTCAGCTTTCATACTTTGAACTGAAGAATCCACAGTATCCTGAATTCGCTGGTCAACAAAAGCGGCAGCAGTAGCGGTAGTTTTGAGAGGAGGACTAGAACCTTTTTTAAATAATTTTCGTGAAGATGGCCCAAATTCGCCCTGGTGTTCATCATACGCCTTTTGAGCTGCTATTGCGGCCTGCTCATCCCTTTTAACTTGATCTACAGTCACACCGATTTCGAAGGCATTAATTGCCGCAATAGATGCTATCTCCTCTATTGTTAAATCTTGGGCACGTTTCTTTATACCAGACAATTTGGGTTCCTTAGTTTCAGTTGACTGGTGAGTTGCGATAATAGGTTCCTTACTACTGCCTGCTTTTCGGGGGTCTGCTAGGACATCCTTCACGTTTGATGTCATTTTTGGTGATAGCTGTACCTTGCCACTTTTGGCCTGAAGCACTTCTGGAGATTTGACGTGCACGGAGTAGTCGGTATTGTCCTCATCAAAGTCCATGGACGACAGGGTGGGAAGGTCTGGAATATAATAATTTTATCAAAGCAATGAGCAACTGTAAATATATATATATAAATATATGTTTGTGTCACGAAATGTTCCTAATTTAAGAAAATTATTAAACAAACACTTCACGGATTGTACTAGATTCCCTCTGCAGTACTATTTCTCCATGTTCAAGATAATATCAGAATGGATCCATACCAATTTACTATAATTTATAGGGTTAGTTATCACGAAATATTAATTTCTTTGTATATTTACTATCGGAGATGTAAGGGGGTAACACATATTATTTTCTTTTCAATATTACTAGCTTCTATAGCTCTTACCTTCTGGTTGTGTTACTTCGTCTGGGTCTGTGTATTCCAGCTGACGTTTGCTTCCTGTGTCACTGTTCGTACCCCACGATAGCTCACCCAGACTGTCCGATATCGTCTTCTTCGACGAAGAGGCTGCTTGTTGTTTTTTCTTTATTCTGTCAGAAGACCGTAGAATGCGGACAGGTGTTTTCTGCGTCTGGCTGGCTTCAGGCGTTGTGTTGATATCTTTGAAATAAATAATTTCATACATTGTTGTCTTACATGTAAGCGAATTATTATCATATATGTTTATATTGTGAGAGACCCCTAAATGTAGTCAAGTTTTTATCTTATTTATTGTTTTAAACGCGGAAAAAGATGCACTTTGGTGTAATTTACAAGTATTTGTTACAGGTGAAAACTACATTGCATACTGTTTCTATTTTGTTTGACATTTTCTTCTTTTACTTACGTTTTACTGGACTGTCTTCTTCTTCTTCTGACTCGGACGAGGTGTCGGGTACAACTATGGCCTTCTTCTTCCTCCGTAGCGCCCTTGTAGCTGCAGCTTTATCGGGTGCAGCTGGGGCTGTGTCCTTACAGCTGGATATAGTGATGACCTCTTGGCTTTGTTCTTCTTCTTTCGTTTTCGTCACGTTCACCTTCCGCGCCGGTTTCAGTGACTGTGCGCACTCAGCATCCTTCTTGTCCACCTTCGGCTCTATCCCTGTAGTGTCTTTAATTTCTGAAAAATCAATATTACTCTAATTAGAAGTATACCTCATAGGGGCATTATTTTATGGAACCATAACAAGTAAAATAGAATAAATCATAAATTGTACGACAAATTAAAAAGGATTATAAACTAGTAATGATTCTTATATTCCATTTCCATTATATACCTAAACAAATATATTTTCATTTTGTACGTTACTTACGGTACTTAGCAAGGATGTCTTCCTCTTCTTTCTTCTTATCCTTCGTCTCCACTTTCTCTGAGTATTCCGCCTTTAACTTTTTCTGCTCGGCTTCACCACGTTGAAACTCCTCTGCGGCAGCAGCAGATCCAACATCAGACCCATCGTCATCACTGTCACTGTCGTCCAATTTGGTCTGTTTTGCCCCTGGAATTACTATGAAATATGTAGAGAATGTTACGAAGATGTGTGCAGTGGTGTAGGTGAGATAGACTTTTTTATGTCGTGTATTTTTTGTACTTTTTTTTTTTTTTCGTGATACGATATAAATTTGGATATGCTATCGTACATTTCAGTTACTAAGAGTATGTTATTTTTATGTTAATTATTTAACAAGGCTAATTTATTTGGGAGTAATACCGAGTAGCCTACAAGGGTCTGTTAGGTTAAACATTAATTTATTTTCATATATACTTACATCCGCTGCACTCGATTCCCCAGAATTCCAGGCACATTACTTGCGATGGATTTAGGCCCTCGTTCTTCTTCATGGCTGCTGCACCGCTTTTACCATACTTCTTAATGAGTAGGCGATGCTGTAAGATAATGTTAGTAAGCATTTTTATATCTTGTGAAAGTAATTATGAAGTTTGACGTGATAAACAAGAATTATTAAGTTTTAGAGACGTGGCTCTTACATGTGAATTCTTACAGTGTTGAAAGATTATTAAAAGTAACGAGATCAGTTAACCATCGCTTTCCCACCTAAGAAATAAATTTAAATAGTTTTATGAAACGACAGATTCTTTTTCCGTGACAAAAAATTCAATGTTTTTGGACTTGTTGTGACATTTTACTTTGTTTTCCTAGTGTTATAAATAATTTTAATTCTATATTTTGTTTGGTTACTTCAAATGTTTACCTTGTCCCTGGACGTGGATTTGTGATCGTAGACTTTGTACACCAGGTACTTTTTTCGTCGTTTGTTGCCCCCCACTGAGTTGACATTCCTCTTTATTTTCTTGAAGAGTGCTTTTCTTCGGGTGATCTTCTTCTCCTTCGATATCTCCTGTTTGAAAACGTTGGTGAAAGCCTCACTGAAAAGAATGTTATAGTACGATCACACTTTATGATAACCAATTTTTTTTAAGGCATAGACTAACTATATTAAGGTAGGACGGCATCAGATACAAAATTTATTTTGTCTTTATGAAGGATAACACAATAATATTTCATTTACTTCTCGTAAGAGGAACAAAGAATATGCTTTTCTTTTTGTCGGAAAATTTATGTGGTTAAAGAATATTTTAATTGATTTTAATTTGTACATACACCTAGTTAGGTCGTTATTTAGTAAATAAATTGTGTTTCTCATATCTTAAGCTTAATATTAGATTTTTTGGTTTATAATTAGGTTTTTACTTACTAGTCCTCTCGTCCTGTGTCATACATTGCCTTCATTTCAGCATAGGTGTAGGTGACTTTTTCTTTTTCGGGATTTTCGCCTTCCTCCGATTCTGAAGAACACCAAGGGATTTTAGGACGCCTTCCCGTCTTGCCAGATTTGCTCGGGGTTTTCTTTGGGGTTTTCTTTGGGGTTTTCTCTGGGGTTTTCTCTGGGGTTTCAGGAGTATCCGGATTTCCTTCGGCAGCAGGAGCAGCCTTCTTCTTCCTACGTTTTTTTGGGGTAGATGTGCTTGGAGCGGGGACTGGGGCGGGACTGTCCACTATCTGGACAGCATCGTCTTCTTCTTCAGCCTGTTTTAATTTAGCTGCTGCTGTCAACTTTGCTTTAGGGGTACTTGTTGGTTTGGTTTTCACTAACTTCTTTCGTGGTGGATCTTCTTCTTTTTTCGTCTTCTTACCTTTCCCTTTGCTTTTAGTGCTGCTTTCGTCTTCGTCATCACCATCCACTACTATAGGACCCTCATCCTCTTCCGTACCTTTACTTGTGCCTGGGATTGGTGAGTGGACAGAAATACCGAAACCCGAGATGAGTTTATCAAAGGCTCTGTCTTCGGCTTCTTGTCGTAATTTTCGTGTATCGATAAGCATTTGCTGGATTTTAGGAAGGTCCTCGGGTTTCACGCCTTTGTCCAGTACATCTCGTATTGCCTGGATTCAGCGATCGAGACGTTTTAATTCTGCCTCTGGGGTGGGAGAAGACATCTAAAAAAGGGAAGGGATAACTTTGTTACTGGTACGCTCGACTCTGATGAAAATGACTACATACATTACACCGAAATGCACGCCGTTTTCCATTATCTACCAATATATTCAAGTAAAGTTAGGATGGCAAGTACAAAATACATAATGTGGACGGAGAGGAAGAGCTTACCTTCACAGACATTGCCCAAAAAGCGAGAATTATCGAAGAAATGAGAAGAGTGATGATCATTCTTTGCTACGTCGGCATGTCAGACTGGACGGTTACCGGCTTCAACATATTGAAAAACAGTGATCCAGCGCCAAGAACCAGCGACCGTCGAAGATTACCGGCGAGACAACACGAAAAAACAACCAAAACAAGCCGAAACCAGCGAAAC
The DNA here is from genome assembly GCA_936440205.1 of Lepidonotus clava. NCBI lineage: Eukaryota > Metazoa > Annelida > Polychaeta > Phyllodocida > Polynoidae > Lepidonotus > Lepidonotus clava. The sequence goes on along the minus strand of OW387144.1, from coordinate 32,233,280 downwards.
TACGTCACACCGGAAATGACCTTTCGTGACCTACTTTCGAGCGAGGTTTTTTTCGTGAGTGTATCTCACGAAATTTCGTGACGGAACCACGATATTTCGTACCCACGAAAAGTGGTTCACGATAGAAACGGGCCACGATAGAAACCGCGCTACGAAAAGTTTTCTGGGGGACTCGCAGCAAATTTTTCGTGGCTCGTCACAATAAACTCACGATAGATCGGACTTTTTGTAACTTTTTCTTGGTCGCCCCCCCCGGTTTCTTTCCTCCATCTTATGTCAGATCACGAATGCAGCTGGATTACGAATGACGGACTTATGGGGGACGTATAGGCATGACTAAAGATATGAATCGGGATATGCTCAGACCTCCTGAACAAACGATGCGGGAATTGATTATTTGGCTCCTGAATAATAAATTATGCATTTTCTGGCACTGGCAGACACATTTTCTGTCCACTAGCATGGTCAAGGTTGGCAGGAATGAATCAATTATCAAGTCGCTTTTCTCTAAACGATCTATTGGATGTTTTTTCAATTGACAGAATATCAAGCCACGATAAACGAATCTACGTTGATATGTGTTAAATATGTTTAACCCTTTAGTTACAGACATAACAGTTTCTGTTTCGGTAGGCATTAACAACAGAACGAATCCTAAGCTTGGATCGGCAGCATATTCAAAACGTCATACTACAATGAAGCAAGCCTTAAAACAAAGACACATGTTTTACAAAAGTCAAAATGAGTTGGTATTCACAAGATTTTCTTCATACTATTCCTCAAGTTTGTATCATATGTTTGTGATTCACGAGATTTCTGTAACATTTTAGGATATCAACAGCGCAGTAAAACGTTTGCAAAATGTTTATTGGGTCCTTACCCCAAACTGTTGTTACATGAGTAAAGCTGGCCTTTTCACATTGTATTAGTTTACAGCAACAAGATATGTGATCAAAAACTCAATTGCTGTTTGCTGTGAAGAATCCCTCCCATAGAGAACACGCTCACGGTCCATGTGTTAAAAGAGAGATGCATCCTTTAAACCAAAGGCATTCAGAACAGTATAAGTGCAACAATTGACGCTAACTTCTCACCCTCTAGACTCTTTATATTCTACACATCTGAACGAAATGTTTCAAAGTATTTTCCATCTCACCCTTTGTAATGGCTCTTTCTCTGCCACTCACTAAGACGAGTCTAGTAACAAAGAAATTTGTTCCAACTAAGGCAACTAGAGACAAGCACCTTTTATTGCCTAGATGTGCCCGCAGAAAGCTTCAGTCAAAGTGACGGGGAGGCAAAAAGACAACCTCGAGGCCCGTTTACAGCTATGCGACTTGTGCCAAAAGATAGGCGCTTTAGGATGACATCACAAGTGATTCTGCCACAAAAGCAACATTGTCGTTTGAAATTGCCAATTTGAAGTATTTCAAACATGTGTAACAAAGACGTTAATCTCTAACATGTGCAACTTATCCATGACATTTTCGTATCGCTTTGTTTAAAACCCCCTAGAGAGAGAGAGAGAGAGCTAGGCCGTACCCAAAGTAGGTGGAAACAATACCGCTAATAAGCACAAGCATTGCTGGCACTTTGAGTGTAGCCTGGATGTAACATCACAGCCCCGTTACAAACACAAAGAAGGTTTGTCTACGGAAACACGTGGAAAGGAAGAGTGATGAAATATCAGGAACAATGCAGGAGTACTCTTGAGAACATCTTTATAGATCCAGAGAAACATGGCTGAGTCATCTTCAGGTATCACCACAGTAAATATGAATAAATTAAACATCAGGGGTCACTTCACTAAATATTATTTTAACCCAATAATACTACAAGTGATATTCCTAACAACGCATAGCTTATTTACCAAGGGGGTAGGAGAGGAATTACACTACTTATCTCGGGACGTTGCCATTCCTGATTCCTGATTACTGAGCATAGACTGTAAACTTACAAATGAGTGTATACCTCTTGCCTTCTAAACTAAGCCAAACCAAATCTTATGGGATAAATTAGTCGGGTGATGTGAGACCTATATTTCAAAGCATAATGTAGTTAGCTTTACTAACTCAAAATAATTTTTGCATTCACATGTTTACTTTTTGTATACTGCTAATCTAAAAAGTATGCCGGCAAAGTTTAAACAACCGATCTAGGCGTAGGATTGAAGTAGATTTTACTCTGTGAGTATTGTGACATCTGAAGATTTGCTGTAGCTTTACATATAATTATATGGTATTACCGTGAAGCCCCATACCCACTAAGCAACTTTTACATAGTTGGGCAATGGATCGGCGCTAAAATCAGCCGATTCTGCCCATAGAATTTGCCGATTTTAGTGCCAATTCACATCAAACATGCACATTTCAATATATCATACTAACGTGTGGTCATTACAATCAGCCAATTATCCTAGTTGCTCGCCTGGCATCGGTAAAATTGCTTAGTGGGTATGGGGCTTAAGAAAACTTGCAGTAAAACCTACTAAGAAACTGATGTCATTGTGACGTTCCCTGGTAGGTCGGGGTTTCCGATTCCTACAGCAGAGGGACGTGGGAATTGTTTCGGGTCTCGGACGGACGGAGAATCCGGGCAAGAAACCGAGATGTGATGTTTTAAGAGTCGTGCCTCGCGCACGAGGGGGGTTGAGCGAGTCGGTCGGGAATCGGTGCTCGGTGTCGGACGGAGGACTGCGGGGAAGGGAAAATATGGTAGGGGTAGGGGGGAGTCGTGGATCGTCTCTCTATCTCTAATGCCAGTATTCACTCCGACAGGGCGGTCCACCCCGGGTTCCGGTCCACAGGGTTGTCGGGCCGACGGTCGCCTATTGTTTGGTAGCGTGGGGCCGAGCCAGTCGCGCCGTCGTTCCCCTGGACTCCGGGTCTCCGTGCTGGGTTTCGGGCCTTCGTGCCATTCCGGGCCTGCGTTTCTGGGACTCCATCCGAGCCAGTTTCGGGCCTTCGTGCCCTACTTCGGTCCTCCAGGCCTCACTTCCGATCCTCGGGCCTTTGGGCCCCCGTCCTAAGTTTCGCCTAATTATCTCGAACTTCTGCTATTTTACTCAAACTTGTAGTTAATTAACTCGTATCGGCTCATCTCAGCGGTTGTTTAAGGGAAGAAGACACGTGTGGACACAAGGAGAACTGTGAAAGAACTCGTTTATTCGGGCCTCACCGCCCCTTTATATACTCTAGAGGTTAGCCCTGATTGGCTGCTTTTGGTCACGTGATTACAATTGACGTCACTTCCGGTTTACATTATCGCTTCCGGTTTATATTTCTCGGGACCTTTTGAGTTTCGGTCCTTTACACTTTCGTTCCTTTACACTTTCGGTCCTTCTTACATTTTCGGGCCTCTTTTTCGGGCCTTTACGCTTTCGGTCCTTTACACTTTCGTTCCTTTACACTTTCGTTCCTTTATTAACATATATACTTTTGTCATATTACCTTACTTTTCTCATTTTGGTCTCTTTACATATCGGATGAATAGGCATTCATCACATCATACAGAGATGAACACATCACCGTAGCACACAAACTTAACACGTGGTAAACTGGTAAATAGACGTTTTCAGTTTGCTTTTTTCTTAATTAATTAGCCTATAGTGATATATTGGCATAGCATGAACATAACGTTAAAGGTAGAGGTCCAGGTGGACTATAAGGTGAATGTCACCCATACCCCAAAGTCACGTTCAAGAACACGTCCACGGTACCAATATCTTAACCTCTCAAATTAAGAGACCTCCCAGGTACATTCTCTGACTAATTGGTGTTTCCTTACAGAAATATTACAGATCATTAGCATGATATTTTGCCATTCCACTGACCAAAAGTAACTTTATTACCCTCTTGCGGGACGTCCGGTGCTTAGACGGATTTAACGTATGAAAAGCCTGTAAGTACCTCTCCTCATACTGAAAAAAATAGATCCGACAGGAAGGAAGACCAAAAGTCTGGTTGGAGATCGTACGACTACCACTCTGCAGCCAAACACTCTCACTCAGAGAGCGTACACAATGCTCAGTGAATCTGCTTGGAAAGTATAGTGACGTCAGTCGGGAACTACACTGTTAAAAAAACCCGTAACTTTAACAGTTATATACTGTAAACCTCAACAGTATAATACCGTATTTTATTTTACGGTTATCTACCATAATATCATTGCAATTTACAGTATATAACTGTATTAATTACTGAATTTTAGCCTCACAGTAATATACCGTATCTGGGAATTGTATTCTGTATGGAAAAGGAAAATGGACACTTTGGGATTAGAACCCACATTCTCCACATTCAAGGCAGACACCTAACCAACTGAGCTAACTTGGACTGCATGAGGTGTACACTGTCATAGTCAGTACCAATGAGTAGGATCAGTACTACTCTACAGGTGTTCAACATTACACAGACATTAAGTCATTAGTTTCATACCCCTACTTATTCAGTTAAGTAGCAAAGCTGGGCTCTGTGTACCTACAGGCCTCCATAGCTCAGTGGTAGAGCACAGGCTTCATATGTGAGAGATCCCGGGTTCAAAACTCGGCTAGTCATGTTATCAAATTACTACTATACAGTAATAGTACTATCAGTAGTAGTGGTTAACAGCATGCCCTCTGTATTTTTGGCCATGATTAGTAAAATATTTTTGTTCATACATTTAGGAATTTGGAACTTTGTGTTTAAAAATGTTAGATTTTTAGGTTTTTATACCGTTATTAAGGTAATCACCTCATTAGCCTGCTATTTTTGGTATGGCCAACCAACCAGAACACCCTAAAACATTTACAAGATGTTTTAAAACACCTTTTCAGTAGGATTAACATGTAGACACCTTTTTAGTATAAGAACTCAGCTATAGCCCTGTAGGTTTTACCTCCAACAGTCAAACAACCCATGCAAGGCTAAACCAAGAGGAAATGGATGTACTTGGTTATTGGCTTAATTATCTTGTACTGTGATTACAGGAAAAATAAAACTTTCAATGCTGCTAAAATTACACCCAGTGTAAACTGTATGGCATTTTACTATGGTATGTATTACAGTATATTATTGTTGAACTTAAGCGGTTTTGATCCATAAGAATGAAAGTCCAACGTATGTATTAACGTATATTACTGTTAAACTTATACGGTTTGATCCGTAAAAATGAAAGTCCACTGTACATATTACGGTATATTACTGTTAAACTTAAACGGTGTTCACCTGTAAAAAATACGGTCACACGGAATTACGGTCACCCGTTAAATTAACGGTAAAAGTTCGGCAACATAGTTGCCAGTACTTTACCGTAAATTTGACGGGATTTTTTTAACAGTGTATGTCATGTGCCTACACGTAGCATAACGACAAGGTTACGTACCGGGGCAAAGGCGGACGAGTTCTTTGTTTTTTTTCAAGTTCATCCAAATATTTCTGTTGATCTCAAGAACCATGAAAGGTGAGCTGCAGGCCCGTAATCAGGGGGGGAGGGCGTGGCGGGGGTGGCGGGACCCCCCCCCCCCCCCCCCACCCAACCCCACAGAGGAAATTTTTCAAAACGTTCCACCTTTCCTTGCAAAAATTAATGTAAAACCCTCTTAAAACCCTCTAAAATTAGAAAGAAAATTACACATTTTACTGCTCACCATCCCCTTTTTCAAATTCAAATTATTGAAAATATGGGCAAAAGTTCCAACCTCGCCAACCCCCAAAGCAGGACTTGGGTACGGGCCTGTAAACCTACACGCTATAGTCTTCTGAAAAGGAACGGTTGCTCCGTACTTATGTCTTTGCTTTAAATGATGCTTTTCAGAGTTACCCCCTCCCCACTCACTGGCACCTGAGTTTAACCTTTTCGGCCATGATGTGCTGAATGTGGCCGTCCCCAGGGGCTTGTTAGGTGTCCTCCTGACATCTTGACCTCACTGCCGAGTCAGCAAAGAGCAATTTTAGCTCATTTTCCCCATGCAACAGTCCTTTCAACTCATTCGTTTTTCTCTTCTCTTTTTTTGCTTTGATTCATTCCAACTATATCTTTTGTACGAAAGCTCTTCTGATATTTTTTGAAAAGAGCAACAAAATACACACACTATGAAATTGTGTGCTTATGAAATATATGAGTTGTCACATCATGGTCCTTAGCACATTATACAAGACTTTCTCGTGCTCGTAGTATTACTTGATATGCATAAGATATTTACACCCTAAAGCCCCATACGCACTAGGCGATTATGGCTGGATCGGCGTACAAATCAGCGTACCCGTCGGCATACCCGTTGGCGTACGCGTCGGCCGACTCTGATGAACAGGCCATACCCACACACAATCGGCGGTCCTGTCGGCGTCGGCAAGGCGCCGCCAGCCGACGCCGATGGGACCGCAATCCATATTAAACATGTTTAATAATTTTACACCGACGCCGACGGCCGACGACATTATGCTAACGACCATGAACGACCATGAACGATTCATAAATCTTTGGTGGTCTTTAGTAAAATCGTTCAGTGGAAACACAAAATCGTTGGTTAAGACTTTTGTTAAAGACTGCTAACGATTTTTGCTCAAGACCAAAGTGAACGATTCACCAACGACCAAATATTAAACCTGTTTAATATTTCTGGACGACAGTTGCTCACGATTTCTTCCAAGGGCAATTAAATGCAATTATATCTATTGTTTCCTTACTTTTCTGGCCTCTGTCGTTTGAAAAAATCGTCCAGATAGTCCAAGAGTCGTTCAGATATCAGTATTTTGGTCGTTCAGTGGAAACAAGAAAACATTCCTTTGTGAAAGATTAAAATGACCAACGATTTTAATTTTTTTCAGTCTTTTGTAGTCGTCAAGAAATCTTAATGAAAGTCGTTCGGTGGAAACCCGGCTTAAGTTACCTAGTGGGTACGGCGCTTAAGATGAAAGGAAGCAAAAATAGTATGGTTCAACGATGCCAATATTTAGAGAAATTCTTTTAAAAAAATGCATTAATATACGACTATAGAAGTTTGACCCTGCAGATACTGAACCTCGAGTGTATAACCCACCAGTTTCTGTCCCTAACCGGATGCAGGGAGAGCAATCTTTCATTCACCATGTCCTGCCCTCTCAGAAACCAGTGATTAAAAGATCTGTCACTGCCCCGGTGCACTATAATATCTGTCTGTGAATGTTAATGCCAATTTTTGTCTTGTCAGTAACAACTTTTAACATTTTCTGTGTAATTGATATAAAATATTTCAAGTTAAGATCACAGGTGCACTCAGCAATTGCTTTTGCCCCAGTTTGCACATACCTATGTCTCAGGCTCAAGCCCTTGACAGTATTGCAAACCAGCGCAATAACAATTGCTGCCCCCCCCCCCCCTTGCTCTATACTGTGTGTATTCCCCTTTACAACAATACCGAATGGGGATCCCATTGAGTTATGCGCTCAGCATGTTTGATGAGTTAGGGTTCCTTGAGAACAATATTATCTACCATTTATAGACATTTTCAAGGTAATTTACTTATTTTGCATAAAGTATTACATCACTTATTGGCTGCACCTCCGTTAGAATATTTCTGTTTTCAACGAGGTTTTATTGCTTTTCTCTAGTTCTGATTGCCTCGGCAAAATCTGACCAGAATTTACTTGCATTATTGAACTGGCCATGGTTCCCACTTTAGAGACATCACATCGCAGAAACTGTGCATACATAAAATCAATGCTTACGGATAAACTATGGCGTTCAAACTTTAAGAGTATGAGTATTTGTTCTGAACTGTTTGTAATGGATACACGATTCTGTTCATTGTTTACGCAGTGGGGCAACTGCAAAATTGTCAAATATTAACTTTAGCTTTAGCTTTCTACAAGTTTTGTTTTCAAACTGAATTCCTGTAAGCTATATCATAATATATATATATATATATATATATATGTTTATATATATATATATACTATGATTAAATAGTTCGTAGTTAAAAAGTTCGAGAGGTAATCTGTTGACTATTCACATGCATCCACTCATTTTCCTGTGACATTAAATTCAATGTAACCTGATGCCATCACCTTGCTGTGTAAAAGTACTTTTACGTAAATCGGTGTTGATTGCAAAGTAAAGGCCAGGGGAAAGACTTGTACAGGGAGGTGATATGAAGCTGACATTTAAAGCCCCAGCCTTAAGCCTGGTTTACACGTTGGGACGAGCAAACCTACTTTAAATTCTATATTACGATACAAGTTCGCCCCGCTTCCCTATAGACTGGAATGGCTCTTACGCCATTTTGGCAGATAACCACTGGTTCACGCCGCTTCTGGTTCCATATAATTAGTGGGGTCTGTTAAGGTCATTTTTTTCAGAAACCATTACGTGGCAGATAAAAGCACCAAATTTGGTATGAGGCACCTCTGAGGCATAACTATCAAATCTGGAAGGGGAGCCACATTGAAATATCAACAGGACGGATGTGGGGACCCAATAACCAATATAGCCGACTTTTACTATAAAAGAATTGTATATCTCAGCTTTTAGAAAGACTGAAGAGACATGGCTGGTGTCGAAATTGAGCAATTATGGGTTAGGGAATCCAATTATTTATGTTTCAAGTCAATGCGGAAAACCAAAATCCAAGATGGCTGACCAAGATTGAGAAATATTATGATTTTTAGCTACTAAGGCATAAGGCCAGGAGAAATGGTTCCTATATCAGTTGTTAATAGCCTAGAGGGCTCAATAAATATGATATTCATCCAATACAATACCATAAATTTCAAAATGGCTGAATTCTTTAGTATGATACATTTGATAATGACCGCAGGATTTCAAAATAATTCAAAAGAAAGGATATAGACTTTACTCTTTTGCCACAAGAGTTCTTGATTTCATTTGGTATGATGATCCCCTGGGACCCCTTCATTGAATTTAAAAGGGGAGCCACCTTGAAATATCAATATAACCCGGACAGGGGCCAAAAATCCAATATGGTCGACGTTTATTGAAATAATCTTATATCTCAGCTTCTGAAATGCCTAGAAACACATTGCTATTGTCCAAGTTGGGAGATTATAGGTCAGGGAATTCAATTATTTACCTTTCGAATCTATACAATAGGTCTAAGCGAAGCTAGCCAAAGGTTTTGGTCAAATACCTTAAATTTCAAATGCTAAAAACATACAAAATTTGGCAAAATTTAATTTTGTTTTTCAAGATGGCTCCCCTTCTAGATTCAATAGCTATGCCTCAGAGGTGCCTCATGCAAAATTTAGTGCTTTTATCCACCGTGTAACGAAAATGTCGTTAACAGACCCCACTAAATATATGGAACCAGAAGCAGTGTGACTATATTATAGCCATGTGGATCCTCTATAATGCATAGAAGAACCAACAGTCAATAGAAGGAGAAAATAACAGAGAAGAATCAAGACAGAATTTTAGAAATTCTAATGTAAACCCTACATAAGAGAACATATAGATACCGTTTGGAATGTTGGTGGGGCTATTGACAGCTTGCTGGTCTCATACATTGTAGACAAGTTTGAATTGTTTGCTGTTTTATCAAGACCACCTCTTTTTCTTCCTGTATTCCCAACAGTCTACTTCCAAAAGGTTTAATGTGGGTCTCCAAAAGGTGGATAAGCCCCGGCGAATAGATCAGTCGACCTGTGTAATATTAACCCTTTCTAACTTCAGAATAACGAGGTTCCAATATGTCTATTTGCCGTGCTTAGAAAGGGTTTATAGTACAGACTCCTTATTTGATGATGAGTTATGGCTATTCATCCATGCTATTTTACCCTACGACAAACAAGTTATAGGATATTGATGATAACTATGTCACCATTATGTTAGGAAATTAATATTTCGTTATAGGGAAAGTGTAATTGTTTTAACAGTTACAATTTTGTCAGCTGGTGCCCACATGCTTGAAACGTTTTTTCCAAGTTTTTTCCGCCTTTGATACTCTTAGAAATTGAGAGCAGTTAGAGATGGTCAGGAAGGAGAAGATTAACACGTTTTTCTAAGAAAAAGATGAAATTGGTCCAGAAATAAAGGAAACCATAACTTGCGCTATAAAAATCACCTTCCCTCATTCATATGAACGCCACAGGAAATGTTGCAATCATATTGTTTTTATCCGTTTTCAACTAGCCAATTTGCAATTCTGAGAAGAAGCGGTTATAAAACCCCGTATTGAATTCCTGGAAGTTGTTAATTCATGAGCTGTTTCTTCCTGAGTCTGTAAATGATACGTTTCTTATAGAAATGGCTTTGGTCTTTTTCATTGATACTGGCCATTTCTTTATCTTGTACCAAACTATAGATTGTTTCCATTAATATGAAAGCTATTCACATTTTGTGACAAGATTTGAAAAATACATTTTAAATAATCAAAAGTGCATTTTTGATGTGAACCTGCGATAATAAAACCATGAATCATGCAATTCTATAAATACTATCATGTTAAACGTTCGTGTTTTCCAGCCATCTGGTTATATGTAAGTGACCACTTAAGTAAATCGAAAGTACTATTATTGTTCAATGAACCATGTTAGAGGTGTCCTTTCATGTAAACCATGGTTGTTATAGGGGTCTGGAATAAATCATAACAACTATTTATGGACACCAAGTCAAGGTATACCTCTTTTGCTTACAGTTTATGGGTCTTTAGATCTGACACTTTTGGGCTAGTATGATTTAAGTTTTCCTTGTGTATTAGACCATTGTACTCCAAAAAACTAGATTTAACTCTACTTTGTTGTTAATAACGCCGAATCATCGTGATGTATTTTTTTAGGTGAATTTCCAAACCCTACATAAGAGTATTTAAGGAGAGATCAAATAGAATGTTTAAAAAAAAAGAAAAAAACTGTATGATCGATGTACAATATTGAATCAGGATTGGATCCAGATCCAGATTGGGCCTGCCAGGGGTCCTGAAATCCCCACCCCCACCCCTTTTGATTGAGACTTGAACTTGAATAGGTAACAAAATGTTTCCGATGTGCATCTGAATGTATGATATATTGGTATCTAACCTATATACTGACCCCTTCCCTCCCCTACTTACTGAAATCCTATATCCATCCCTATTGAATGGACAGGCTTAGGGGACCATCATACTGCTGGTAGTAGGGCCCCAGAGGTGGGTCAGAGGCTGGGACCCACCCGGCTCCTATGTCACGTCACATAAACCCTGGCCTGTCGCCAGTACACTACTCTTATTGAGTCATCAGTCTCCCAACACCACCCAGAGGTCAACTCAAGGTCAGTGTCTTTTCTTACCCTGGATGCATGGTGTTATTGAAAGGACCTTGTAATTTGGTGCCAGCGGGTGTTTCACACTGGCCTCAACCAAATAAAACAAATAAGTAGGGTAGTCTTACTTGGCGTTCTGATGTTTCAGATTTACAATCCCATATAACTGTTTTAGCTAAATAGCATGTATAGTTAATCATTATTTGGGTGGTTCTCACTGGTCTTTACTCTAAGATTCGTTTTTCAAATTATTTTGACTTTGAGATCGTGAGATTTTAGACTTACAATCCTGTGTACTGCATGCTTTATATTTTGTGTAATTTACATTTTAATTCATTGTTAATTTAACTAAGAGGTGATTGTATATATCATATAATCATACATACATAAACATTGTCAGTAAGCCCTGATAACGATCTGTATAAGCTGGGCTGTAGCAAAAAAAATGTGAATCTTTGCAAAGTTAACTTTCACACATGGAGAAATGATATTTAATCTCCGCATAAACACCCAGATCAAATAATCAGAAATGAAAAATATATTTTCAAGCTCTCACTGATATCCTGAGCCAGAGTTTCACACCTGTTCTACCCTCAAGATCAGATTATTAAATGAGAAATATGACTCTGGAAGGATGACATTCAAACATTAGATTACACGTTTCTGTTATCAGTCATATCTCAAGGTTGTTTTAGGGAACTGCAGCTGGTCAAGGTGGTGATCCACTATGCGATATTCTCTAGACCAACGAACAAATGGCAAGCAAACCAATCTCAGGACCGACGTTTTTTTGTTGGTCCAGAATCAGTTTGGCAATTAAACCTGTTGGTCTTAAAATTGGTCCAGAATCGTTCCAGAATCGGTTCCCTACCCATGATCCATTGTGGTATTGAACACTGATTATTTTGTGTATTTTAGAATTGAAATTAAAAGGAAAACAATGAAAAAAATTGGTTTGTAAATTTACCAAAATTGTACAAATATTTTTTTTCATTTCATGCCTAAATATGTTCAGTACATTGAAATGTATTTCATATATATGGTGTGTACATATAAAAATCAATGAAAAAGGTCAATACCCATTGGAAAGCATAAAATAATATTTAATCTCCTTAAAGCACATCTATTGTAATAATTATGTATTATGATATTGGTGCTTGCCATGAAATGGACCCTAAAATAAATGAAATAACATTGAAAATGCATCAACACAAGACAATCGGTCCAGAATTGTATATATACTACTAGCACATGATTAATAATTTTGTTGGACCATTGTCGGTTGGAAATCAGTTGGAAATCAGTTGGAAATTGGTTGGAAATCGGTTAGAATAATTCACTGTCACATATGTTGGTTAGAAATCGGTTTGGAAAAATCGGCTGACATGATCCACATCACTATTATGATCCACAGTGCACCGATTTTGAACCGATTCTGAACTGATTTTGGAGATAAATATTGTGAAAATCGGTCCACTATCAGTTCATTATCGTTGTCACATCAATCACCGCCTTCACAGGTCATGGTGCCGCTTCACTCTAAGCTATTTTCATATTTGTAAAACCTAAGATCAGATATCACATTTATGACTATCTGCTCTGCATCTGAGTTTGCACCTTGTGCACCTTATTCTATTGCTTAAAAGGAATTTTAATAGGAACTCATCATCAACTAACACACATATTTATATAAGAAAATCAATTTGCTCTGTTTAAGCCAAACTGATTAAGCTCTAAGCGCTTCCTATGGATGTGGCTTAATGCAAAATGTCTGCAAGAATGACTTATCAATCATCAACACGTTTAACATCAATATGATTGATGCTGTAAATTATTTTCTAAAATTATATAATTATTTTTATAATGATATATGCATATATATATGATGAATTGAATGTATTCATACATGGTTAGGTTTTTCCATAGCTGAATAAGTTGATACAACTCAGAATTATTAGAAATCGTATCTGTTTAGAATTGACGATATATGAGATTGTAAGGTCATTACTGCAGATGAAAATTAATGATGTTGAGTACGTATGGTGCTTACTCCTCTGCAGATGAATTGATGGTTTATTAGGGAATTGTTTTTGGTCACGTTGCTGCAGTTGTGCTTCATAAGTTATTATCTCTAATTGGACTACAGATAATTGCTTTTGTGATAACGGTGTGGTAGCAGTATTGTTTGTTATATTTTTGCATGAGGATAGTATTGGTATATATAGAATTTAGTAACAGAATAAAACCTGTAGTTGTTGTCTGGCTATCCCTTGGAGAATCCTTAAGGATCTTCTATAATTCTTTTACAAAACCAATATGTAAAATTTGTCAAAAATCATAGAAATGTTGTGCAAAGCAGGACATTTGATTGCACTATGCATAGGCACATGGCCTCATTGCTAAGTCAGGGGCTGATACAAGACTTTGGAAAGGGAGGGGTCCAAATATAGGCTAACTATATATATTTAAAGATTTGGGCACACATTTGGGCACACATCCAACTTCAATTTCTTTAAATTTAAGTCCCCACCAAAAGAGGGGGGGGGGGGGGGGGTAGCGGGGGTGTCAGGACCTCCTGGACTCACCTTACCACCGGACCCACCCCTGAAGGAAATGCCCCTACACCCTCTTACACATAGTCTCTATAGTTTGTACCATGTCTTCTGCAATAAACTCTTACTCTCTTTTGTTTAAGATGTACTGCTGTGGAGTGGTAGCCATACAATCTCCGAGGCCAAGTATTGAATAATATTTTTCTCACATGCTGGTCTATGATTTATTAATCTTGCAACATAATTAGTGTTATATTTAATTTCTTTACATGAGTCACCCTCTCTATGTAACATTTGAAGTGTTAGAGGATAATAGGGACAAGCTATCATGAAGTAATCCTTTACCAACCTTTACCAAACTAAAACAAACAAATCATATTTTATGACTACTCAGCAATCGGATTCATGTAATCATAATTGAAAATATCATGTCTCATAACCAATACAAATGTCAACACAGAATCAGACAGGTTATTTGCAATTGTATGGCTCTTAAAAACCTTTGAGATTGAAACAGTATATCTTTTAATGATTCACGCATCAAGCAGGAGTTACAAAACACCATAAAAAGAGCCTTTACATTCGCAGTCTGCATAAAGTTTGACAACAGACTTTATGTGACATCTAATATGTATCTTTTGAGAGCTAATTTTGTCATGACACATTGAGCAGCCTCAACCCCATACCGTCTAAGCGACTTTAACGGTGACGGGTGATGGACAACTGGGAGAATAGGCCAATTCTTTATTATTATTATTATTATTATTATTATTTATTTAACCCCCATTCATTAAGCATGATCTTCCATGTAGGTAGTGAAATAGTAGAACAGATTGAAGTAGGCATCATACACATAAATCAAAGTTAACAGGATTTACACAAACCCATTATAAGTTTAACCTCAACACAGTAGGAGTTAATAAAGATACTGCACTACTTGCTGTTAGTATACTGTGACGGAGTGGGGTATCATATGGGTCTATGGCATTTTATCTCAGTGAAGCAGCACAATAAAGAGTGCATTGGGTCCCACTGCTACAAATAAGCACCGCCCTTGACCCTGTCAGTTAATTTGTGCATAAAGCAACCAATAACCAACCATAACGATCCAATTGCAACATGAAATGACGAACAAATAGTAGCATGAGCAATAAACCAATGTGGAGTTATGAATCAGAAATGTCAATCATTATTATTACTGTTGCAATTGGAAGGTAGGTGGTAGGCTTAAGCGCTTATTACACTACAAGATAAAAACAATAATTATGAGGACCATATCACATATAAAGGCATTCCCTGGTATCTCAGGAGGAGGGGCCAGCCAGCTGTCTCTCTGGAGAATCTGAAGCCCTGTTCCACCCTTCAGGCCTATTACATCGTAGCAATGGTGGGAACTATGTCCTCACTACGTAAGACGTGGCAAGGATATCAATTCAAGCCATTTGAAATTGACCTGGGTGACATTATCAAACGTGTTAATTAAATGGTATAGCCTATGTTACATCCTATGATGTTTAACCCAGGCTTCACTAAGATACTAATCCTATTGTACAACTTTAATATCGTAGCAGATTGCGATTTATCCTAATACACTAAATGATATCATGGGAGGGTTATGACATGGTCAAATTACAACAAAGATCACATGTCTTGTAGTGTGATAGCGTTTTAGGGAGCAGCTCAAATTGTGTCAACTTACCACGGATAGCCTATAAAATGTATTTTAGATACATGTAGGTTAATTTGGACTAATTTTGTCGACAAAAACAAAGGAAAACCTATAGAAAATATGCATTTATTTACTATATTTCTAACTGTAATGAATAGATTTTCAAACCAACTAATTGAAAAAATGATAGATATATACATATAAAAGATAAAAAAATAACCAATTAAGGATAGACACCAGTGGTCAACGGCCAATTCAGGAAATTACAAATGGATTCTTTAATATTGCTGTGATCGAAACACATTATGCATCATTTAAAAGCTCATATTTTTCTCTATCTACTCCTACTAATATTATTATGAAGAAATTAAAAACTGAGACTTAGTCAATTTTTAACTATTTTTTATACTTTTATTTTTTGAACATCAATATTTCATTTTATACTTAACCTACATGAATAAAATTTCACACACACCTTTATGACAATCATATGCAGGGAAGCGTGTCTCAGATTTTTGATCTAGGTCCTAGATTTCATTTTATTGACAAAAACGTCAAAAAGCGGGAAACGTTTTTAGATTTTTATAAAATCTCATTTTCTACATTTCATAAAATTACAACTAAGATCTATATCAAAAATTTGAGACACGCTTCCCTGCATTTATATGTAAAGAATATGTACTAGAAATTTCAGACCTGTAGGTTGAATATTAAGTGAGATATTGATGTTCAAAAAATAAATTTAAATATTAAGATTTTTAGATCTATCACTCACCTACAGAGCTGGGCTTTAGTTATTTCTATGAAAGTTATATGAATTAATATGACTATTCAATGACTATCTCATGGTGTCTACTTTAAAGGAAAATGATAAGAAACAAATCTTATGGTTGTGATGAAAGAGAGCAGCGTCATTCACGCCCCCACCACTGGTGTCTATCCTTAATAGGTTTCCATAATGTCAAACAGAAAGTAATTCCATGATTAATGAAAATGTCTATACTTAAGCATTGAAGTTTATCGACAAAGTACCCAGCATGTATCCTGATCTAGGATAATCTGCAGGTAAACTTCAAGAAACTGGCTATTCGTGGTTGGCAGTAGGTGAGTAAATGGGAGTGAATACTCTCCACCTGCAAATGACCCACAAGCTGGCAGGCGTGTTGGGTACATATTTTAAACAAATAAAACGTCATCCTCCACCTTCAATTCGTTCTTCCATGTAAAGCAGTATACCCAATTCCCTACATCCTTTTAGTATTTAACAGAATCCTGACAATGCCGCAAACATTAAAAGTTCCAACAATACCACTTGGATTTTGATGTTTCCTTTCCTAAGCCATGCTTTATGCCCTGTTTCCACCAAAAAGACGAAATAAGATTGAACGATTTTTTCAACAGGCAAAAACAGACGATTTTCTTATTAGAAAAAAATCGTTCATCACCAACGATTTTTTGGACAATTTTCTGTTTCCACCAAAAGACGATAAAACGATTGTACAGACGATTTTACAGACGATTTCACAGACGATTTTACAGACGATTTGAGTAAACATTATTTTTATATAACAAATATGTTGTAATTCATTTTGATAGCATCTTTGATTTTTATTTTTCATCTTAAATTAATTCTATTTTATTATATATTTGTTTTTTACTGAATCGTCCAAAGAAATCCTGTTTCCACAAAAAGATGAATACACTCTTTGTCTGGGAAAATCGTCCAACAAGCCAAAATCGTCCAAAATTATTTAACACGTCAAATAATTTGTTTGTTGTCCCTTGGGAATTTTTGTCAGCAGAAAAGGTAAAAAATCGTCCATAAAAATCAGTCGTTTGAACGATTTTTTGTTTCCACCAAACGATTTCTTGGACGATTTACAAATCTGGACGATTTTTAAGGTATTTTTGCAGTCGTTCATAGAAAAATCGGTTGGTGGAAACAGGGCATTAAGGTACTAGGCCTATGTGATGGGGTCATTTCTCGTAATTATGTCAGTGTTTCCAAGCGAAGTCACTGGACATTTAATAGGCAGAAGAGACCAAAAGTTGAGTGCGGCACGATGAAATATGAGAAAAACGAGATACTTTGTAAGGAGGGACATATGTTATGAAATGATAAAAATTGTACATCTAAAAGGAACATGTAAGAAGGGACTGGGTATTATCATAGATATAGAGTACACCATATAGTGTTGTAGGTCTATGGTATTATGGAATGGTACAACACATGGTATAACAAAAGTAATCCCATTAACCCCTTTTGGATGTTATGAAAAATGATATGTACAAGCTAATAAGATTTAAAAAATAATGCATTATGTAACGCACTGCCTGAAGCATGGATGGAATATTAGGAAATGGCACAAAACCAATCTTTAAGAGTGATGTACATATTTAGGCAGCGCTCTATAAGAATATTATGGAACGGGATTAAAAGAAAGTAGAAGGAAGCATACTGTAATAAGAAAGTTCACCCCCGCACTACAGATAAAGATTGTTCAGATACTAACAAAAGTATAGGTTTTATCTTAGCTTTAAAAATATTTATGGAAAAAGGCAGATATAACTTTGCAACACAGCATATCTGATGAAAGGCAAAGAGCATGCTATTTTGTATACGAATTAATACAATGAAAAAAGGAGTATATTGTACCTAGATCTTAAAAAGATAGCCTAAAGACTAAAAATAACTGCCAAAGACATTCCTTGGTTAACACTTAATTAATTGCAAGGTACAGAAATAACTGAAACAATGACTCATAGCAGGATGTTCTGTTATTCAGTGTGATCTTACGTTGCTGAAGACAGTCTACCACACAGAGGACTTGAGGCAGAATACTAGGTATTGGTTGTCCTTGTTTGACTAGGAATGGCAGTCAGGTAAGTCCTAAATTCCTTCCTTTTGTCAGCTGCCCTGGTTCTCTGTAAATCTATTGAATGTGCCTTTGTTGTGCACAGGCTCGTACGGGTGGCCGGTCAGTGGTTAGTCAGGGGGCACATGTCTGGTATCGCCAAATATTTCCTTCAGAAATGACATTTTAAAACTACCAAACTGGTCTTATTTCATGAGACATGGCTAACAGAATGAGGCTGGCTATACGCGCGGGAGTCGCGTACGCGACAGTCGCGTTTATAAATTTACTTATATACGCGGACCTGTTTTCTATGTTCGTTAAACAGTCTGAAGTGTAAATCGTATGGAAAACAGCTGCCCCTATTATGTCGAACCCGCGTACGCTTACGCGGACCCTAACTCGAAGTCCGCGTTTATACAAACCACTATATGCGCGGGAGTCTCCACGCCCGCGTTCATTAAGGAGTCTATACACGCGGGCCCGTTCCTCCTAGTGTTCTAATACAAAAAAATACAAAAAACGGCCAAAAACATATTCGCATACCTGTGAGCATACCTGGTTAGGGAAACGGCCAATGTAGTTTAAATTGGCTTGGAAACGGCCGATACCATTAGGGAAAATTCTCACAAAACTCCTGTCGTTGGCCAAGTATCTCATAAAGTATCTGTTGCTTTTGCTGACCAAGATGTTTTTAATTAAAACATTGCCAAAAAACTAGGGTCGCACCTCCCCTAATTTGCAACATAAGTAAATGCATGCATAAAAGCCGGGGGCGCGTGCCCTCCAGCCCCCTAGCCCCATCTCCTAAAATCTTCTGCCGTACCCTAAGTACAGCTTACATTTCTGGCGCACACCTGTCCCTTTTGTAACAGAACCTAATTCATATACCTCTTGTTCAGATACAAATCACTCTGATTTACGACGGTTTGTAATTTAACTTATTCTGTGTGGTATTTGTTCGGTTACAAATAAAGACAAACTTGCGTCGTTTACCTCGATTCTGCTTTAATCGGTGTTCTCCACCTGTTCTGACCGTTTTCGTAGTTTATTTTTTCTACACCAGATGGCGCGCCACACGGTGTTCAGATTTGAACAGCGTAAAGCGCTCGTTCTTCATTATTCCACCAGGCGGCGCATGTGTCCCATTGAGCCAAAACTGAATTCCACTTGTAGTTCCGTGACAAATTAAAAGTTGTAGCATTATAGTATCTCAACGCCCCCTGTGCAAGACTAATTGTGTGTGTGTGTGGGGGGGCGGGGGGGGGGGCCTCCCCACCCCCATTGTTGTCCTAATTAATGCAACCTTTATCGAGTACTAGGATTAAGATATTCGATATGTTTCCAAAGTCGGGCCCTCCTTACTTAGTCCCAGATTGACTGTTTTGCGACTAAAAATACCCCTATTTCCCCCGACTACAGGTGTTGTTCACTTTGAAATTGGAAAAATCGACATTACCATCCAATTAATAAGATTTCCCTTGGATGCTCTTAAATACTAACAATGTTTTTTTCCTTTTTTACAAACAAAAATACATGCCTCGAAAGGATTTTTTCGTGTGCATCCACCTGACTATGTACCTAATTATTCATCCAATGAAAAGAAACAAAATAATTCACAACTATATTTTCCATCCATTTATTGAATCATTAGTAGATGACAACTATTGTATGCCGTAATAACGATTGGAGACTCCTACCCTTTACTCTTTCCCCAACCTGTGACCTTTACTAACCCGTCACACCTCAGTCTTACCCTACAGCACTCGCATAGTTTTGAAGAAAATGAACCAACTCCCTAACTAAACAATGAATCACAGGAGCATGGAAAACAAATTTCAATTTTGTTTCCTCATATTCCGATATATTTTAATTCCAGCACCATTCCTAATTTTTGAACAATTCTTGCTGTCTCTGCTAGATGGATGCGTGCCTCTTTTGTACATATTTCGCATCATGCTGCATGCGGACGCACGCAATATTTTTATTATAACTATTTAGTTATCTTTTTTTCCTGGATACAATAACGAACCATTATTACACTAAAACGCAACCTTAATCAAGTTTATGCGTAGCAATCTGTTTCCCTCTGTGCCGAAATTTGTCTACAATAGGCCCATTAGGTAATCTCACAACAACCTATTACAGGTAAAAAACCTAATATGACTACTTACAAAACAATAATCAGCCTCACACTTTTTCGTATAAACACTTATCATGATTGGACTAAAATGCAAAATCATGCGGTATGGTCTCTCTTCTTGTCTCCCGTATCTTGTTCCAATTATAGCCATTAGTTAATCAGACTACTAAGTAACAATTGTTTAAAGTAAAATACAAGGTTTGATTACAATAGTCATGTCACAAACGCGCGTCCGTTAGCTGGTTATAGAGATTTGTTCTCCAACTTTCAATCAAAGCTTTCTTTGTAAGCCAAATCATCTCTCCGCCAGAATGTTGTGATCAATGTCAATCACTTGCTCAGTTCGTGGCACTTGCCCTCTCTTCCTCCTTAGACGTGGGTATGGTGGTCTCTGTGCTTTGGCCTGCCAAGTCAAGGTCCTCGTCCCGTTTCCCTGTAATATAATGAAAGCGCAGTCATTTCATGTACTAAAGTTAATGGTTTTATTTGGATTATAACACCATGAAATAGAATCACATTATAGTCAACAATTGGTCAATCCACACAATAGGAAGGCGGCCAAAGGAAATGAAGAAACTCTACATTAAACTGAATAGTCATGTGAATACATTGTCCCTGCGAGCACTCTTACCCACCCCTTCGACCAGAACTCAGGTGGAGCGCATTATTCTTATGCATGTCTTATGCATCCCACCAATGTCTCTAAGTCTTGGTCCTTCGCGAAAATGCCAGATTAAGTTTGGGTCCCTGATGGTGTGGGAACAGCTGTAAATTTTAAGTTTCTGATCAATTGAATATAAAAATCAAAACAATGATGCTTACCCACTGTTGTACTAATTCGTACGTTCACTGCCTAAACAGCCCACCTCGGACATATAATGGCTCACATACAAATCAGCTCCAACTTGGGGCTTGAGTTTTTCTGACCAACAAACATAAGCGGGCATTGGCGTAGCTCTACTACTGTCTGATTCGAAGTCTGGTTCTGAGATGCCTGTTCCACTCTTTGTTTGTCATGTTAGTATGTTTCTTTGTTTAAATATATCGATTGTTTATAATCTATTAATAGTTGCCATTCTTCAGTTCTCAATCGTACTCATTGATTTCAATCTTGCTTATATATTGTAATTGTAACTCACCTGTTACCCCCGCCGGCCTTGAAGAAGTCCCCCGTCTCCTTGCCAACCTTGCTGAGCGCCTTACCGGTACCCCTCTCCTGAAATAATTCATAGGTCACTTAAAGAACTATCAATCATGGTGGGTTGGGCCTATTTGCAGAATTGGACTATCACATGCACATCTCACCTCGGCCCCAATTGAGCTCTCTAATCAAAACAAATGTTCTGAAAAAAAAAGTGGTCCTTCAATAAATTGTAATGAACACCGATGATGTATAACATTTACCACTCTTTATAGTAAATATTCTTGAAACCTCAGGTAATTTAGTATAATTATGCCAATTCCAAGCCTTTTTTTTTGTGCCCTGTTACAACATGTTTGGGGGAACTGGACACCTGCCACAGGTTCGTATGCTAGGCCTAAGATGCCCCCTAGGCTATCCGTGATTAATTATAGAAATTTCCAGGCAAACCCCTCCCCATGTTTGTCTAAAATAGAACTGTTGCCCCGTTGTCAGCCCATTTCATTTACTAGAAAACTGGAACATTAGGACCATACCCAAACAGGCGCAGATTGGTGCCCCCCCCCCCCCTGGCTGACTTGAGGGTGCAGGACGTTTTGGTTCATTGTTTTGTTATATATATATATATTTTTTTTTTATAGCATACGCCCTTTGTTATTACAAATAGAGGGTGTGCATTCTTCTAATTTTCCTTCTAATCCGGTATGTGCCCGTGTTAACCAGCTGTAATACTGAAACAATGGCGATATTATTTTATATAATGTGTGGCAGGATTTAGGCCAAAGAAAAAAAATTGTTGTGTTCAGGTCACATAGGTTGAAAAAAATGGGGTAGGTAGGTCGAAAAAACTTGTTTTTTTTGCTTTTTTTTTTCACTTGCCAAAGTGACCCGGCCAGTGTTTGAAATAAAAGGTATTCCAAATATTCTCAAAAAGTATTTTTAGCATCTTAAAGACATGCCCTGAGTATGTGCTGCTTATGGGTTTTTTATGTTACTTTAGGTCAATTCTTTGGATTCTGAAAAAAATAATTAAAAATTTCCTAAACAGAAGTTAGGTTAGGGCCTAAAATTCAGGGTAGGTAGGGTTACCTGAACACAACAATTTCTTTTTGTTTGGCCTTGGGCCAAAAAAAAAAAAAGCGCAATTACCATTTACCATGCACCTAAATGTGTGCATTGTCACAAAAAAATGACAGAATTCATACCGTATTTTCATTAATATTTTCTTAAATATCTCTTGTTCTAGAAAACATAAAAACATTTGCCAAAAAGCAATGCTCTTTCCATTGGAATATCGTAAAATTCAGAGATAATTTTTTTTATTTTTTTACCTGGTAGTACTTAATTTATGATCGACAAAGTACAATTTCCTGGTTATCATATAATAATGTGGTTCTGCATGCCTAATCGTCTGAATATCTTGTAGACCTTATTACCTTCTTTGCTGCCTTCTTTGACTCATGAAGTGGTGGTTGTTACTTGGGTACCCGATTTCTGGGCTGTAATCCCAAGACCTGACCAGAAGTTTCGCTCCACAAGCCTCGCAGTTAAAGCTGTATCTGGGTAGGCTGTCACCTTTTGCATCTGCTCCAACTGCTTCAACTAGGTCGTCCTCAGGTTCAACCTTAATTTTCTTCTGCTCTTCTTCCCCATTGGGCCCGGTTAACTCTAGCCTGGGCTTGGCCATTGCATTTCCGAAAAAAACGGGTCCCTCGCCCTTAGCGTGGTTTTCCCCCTCTGTCTCCTCCTCATCTTTGGCACGCGTGCCCTGTTGTCGGCCGACGTCCGAAACCTCTTCATCTTCGGCACCAATTTGACATCGTGCCAGACGTCTGAGGCCCAATAAACCAACTGCACCCACCCCGGCCACTCCAAGTCCTATGCTCATCTCTAGAAATAACATTTCCAAATGTTATTAGTTATACTTATGTCAATTGACAACGTTCACCTTGACCACACTTCCCACTGGTGCTGCGCGGCGATTCGTCACGCGTTGTCTCTGGATTGACCTACTTATCAGTTCCGGATCGAACTTGATTGATCGCACCGCGGGACGCCTGACTGTCTGGAATTTCTCTGTCTTCCTTCTTTAAACCGAAACTTCTGCCAGCCCCCGGACGATTGCCGCATGTGAGAAAACCCCGGTGACCCTTGTAAGGTAAGGTACATGTCAAATTGTTTGCAAGTTTTACCATGACTGGTGCAAATCGGTACATCTGGAAGATTTGATCGGCGTGCAGGTGTGGGTGATGGAGGGGGGGGGGGGGAGGGTTGGATGGCGTTTGTTCGCTCGGTGGTTGATGTGGGCTTGGGGGAGTTCCAGCTTTAAATATCTGTGCAAGGCCAGGTCCGCGAGTTGTAAGTATACGCGGAAGTCCGCGTAAGTACAGCGTGCGCGGACGCCCGCGTCCATAGTGCTTACGCGGACGTCCGCGTCCATTATGGTTACGCGGGACCCCGCGACTATAATGCTTACGCGGGCTGGCGGTAGGGACATTGACAGGGAGGGACATTTTCAGCTGGACATGACCCCACCAAAAGTAACACCCGCAGCCTGACCCAAAGACTACCTAGCCACCCTCACCCACCACTCAGGGGCGGATCCAGGGGGGGGGGGGGCCGGACGGGCCTTGGCCCCCCCCCCCCCCTTGCCCTGTTAAATCATGTTTGATGGGGGGCCCACCCCCTGTACCAGGGGCGGATTCAGGAATTCAAGAAAGGGGGGCGCCTATATTAAAAAAGTCCCGGCTCCCCCTCTGGGATAAACAGTTTTACATTAAAAAAATCTAAATTTCGCCAAAAATAGGGGGGGCGCGCGCCCAGTGGGCACCCCCCTAAATCCGTCCCTGTGTACATTCATGTTTTTGGGCCCCCCCCTCTACAAATTCCTGGGTCCGCCCCTGCAGTGGCACTCGCCAATGCCACCTTAGTTAGGTAAAAATTAAATATCTGACCTAAAGGTGTTGTGATGACATAAAATATTTGTTTATGTAGGTTGCGATGTTTCCTTTTTTTGTGAAATAATTTTTTTATTGGAATAACATGGATATTACGGGAATACACTTGTTGCTTAGTCTATTTAAGACATTTTTTGGGATCACGGTTGAACACCAATTTGCCGTAGCTTAGGACAAATATGAGTGCTTGAATTTTGCCGTACTGTGCTGACAGACCGCAAAACATGGCAATTTTATTACACCATTCACTTGTAATATCGCAACCGAATCCAATAATCCTTGTAAGGATATACCATGCCTCAGCGTAGCCAATTTGCTCCCTTTGCATGGTCCTATAAATTTTGGAATTGTAGTGCACAAGTGTAGTACAAAAAGCATTGAATAACGTTTGGGTACCCCTATCCTTTCATATAAACTATAATATTAATGTGGAGGCCCAGGCCACGGTGCCTGTGTTGGGAATTTACAAAAAAAAAATGCCTTAAACTAGAAAATAAATATTTTAAAACATATTTTTAGGAAGTGATGCATGTCCAAACATGACGAGGGGGGGGGGGTCAAAATGCTCAAAAATAGCATGACATTTATGGAAGGCCCCCTTGCGTGCTCACTCTGTCGATCGTGTTAAAGATAAACAATTTCAAACCATCTCAAAAGACCCTGTTGAACAGTTTTTTAATAGATGTTTAACATATACGTTGCTAATATATATAGGCTCTATGAAAAACAAAATGTGGGCCGGAGCCAAAGTAATTCTCTCATAAATTTATATATACAGTATGTATACGGTGTGAATTGCAACCCTTGGGGATTTGGGATGGGGGTTCCTTCTAAAGTCTGCCGGGAACTGTGGGTTCCCAGCAGTCCCAGGATTTTCATACCAGGCAGGACACACTTGTATAAATTAGCCCTTTTTACGGAAGATATAACTTTTGATTTTTCAAAACCAACGTTATGTGCTCTGTAACATGTATTATTGTCCTGAAACTGATTTAAAGCATTCCAAATAAGTGGAAAATTCATACGAGTCCGCAGTTTCCTGATCGTTCAGCCATACTCCACGTCGCTTCAGATTCCCTTGTAATCATGATTACAAGCGACTAAAGAGTATGATCGTTGAAGCGACTAAAGAGTATGATCGTTCAGGTACCAGGGAAACATTTTCATCCATATTCCAACATGATAATTTGTTATGGATTTATGTTCCTTATCCATCAATATGTTTTTAAAACAATGTATAGGTGAATGAGTTGGTTGGGTATTCTGGTGATATCGATATAGTATTGATTGAATTCATATTTTCACGATTTAATAACAAAAACACACAATGTCATACTTTTGGGCAAAAATTTGGGTCGCTATGGGAACCTGAACCTGATTTATTTTTTTTAAATTAGTCTTGTAGATTTCCTGCGTTACCTTTGAAATACAGTTACTATATAATCCACATTTACGACTCTCTACTATGCTACCTAGTGTTGCTGGGTGTGAGTTTAAAAGAGCTGCATCTCTCTTCTAGAACCTAATTATAACCAAACTTGTTAATATACTGTACTGTACATATGTATTCCGTTCAGATACTAATTGTCATCGTAAATCGATTCGTATAAAAACCTTATAATACAAATATGGGTTTTCTTGTGCCATGTACATGTTTTTGCTTTTGAAATTTCAGTCCGCTATGGACGAAGCACGGCGTGACCAGAGGGCCATGAATGGCAGTCGGTGGAGGACGTTGCGCCGAATTCTAGTTCCTTCCTATGGCAAGGACGAGTCTAAACGTACTTCAGTAAGTATCTGACAGAAAAATATAAGTGTTGGACGATTTCCACTTCTCTAGCCTTCAGTTGGGTAACCTTTCAACACATGAAATTTTACCCTGTCCATCACAGTTCAATATCGTATTTCATAGCATTTCTTCTGTTGTACGGGCCATTTCTTAAAAGAAAGCAGTAATAAAAAAAAAGTTGTAGTCTAGTTTTTTATCGACCTTGTTTAATAGATTCTATATACTGGGCTTAATCATAAACATACTTTTGGCAACTGAGGTTATCAGCGCTTATTTTCCAACATATGTACTGTCCATTTGTTCATCAGAGTCCTTCTTAGTAACTGCTGTACTACCTCATCTATTAATAACATAGTTGGCCTTCGCGACTAGTTTTATCAAGTCATCAGTACCAGGTACAAGCCAGTGGTGCTCACTATCTGGGGATGGGAAACTGCCTTACAACGTGGCTTTTCTGTTCATACAAAGTAAATCTCACATCTACTTAAGAAATTCTAATATTTTTTAGAAATCCCCCTATAGTGGGTACAACGGTTGCAGTGGGAGTGGGTACCAGGCAGAATCCAAGTACTATAACCAGGGTACCATCAAGAGAAGGCAAATTGACCAATCCCACTGCATCACACCCATGATCTATGAAGACAGCTACCGTTTATTTCCAGTAGTGCTTTTTAAAAATACTTGTTCAATTGTCCAGAGGATGGCGTAAATAAAGATTGACTGGGCGTCCGTCAGTGATATTATTCTGAGAGAAGATATCTCTTTAACCTTACAAAACTGGATAAATTTCAAGACCAAACCAAACATAAGTTCACTGCAGATCTTCTGACGGTTACACCTACCTGAACAGGGCCAACGTGGGTATTTAATAGAAAAAGGAAATAAACAGCCCTGTTTAATTGACTGTTTAATTTGTGTAGGTGGGCCTTACAGAGCTAATTTCCATATAATTTTTCTTTACAGAAGTACCGTAAGACGAAAGACCAGATGACTGAAGAGGAATTAGAAATGTACAACTACCGTAACATGCTCCGGATGAGAGAGAACAGGGCAAGGGAAAAACGAGAGAAAATGTGTAGGTATCCTCTTACAACGGTTTCCCCCACGATTCTGGTCACAAACAATTGTAAGAATAAATCACAATCATATTTTGAGGTTGCCCTAAGTCGAAAACTCTTCAACAACGACCCCTAAAAATAAAGACATATACTTGATTAAACGTTCTGTCTTTAGAATACAGCTGTCTTATAAGAATAAATCACAATCATGTTTTGAGGTTGCCCTAAGTCGAAAACTCTTCAGCAACGACCCCTAAAAATAAAGACATATACTTTATTAAACGTTTTGACTTTAGAATACAGCTGTCTTCTGAATAAATATAAAAACTACTGTTTTATTTGCAGGTGCCATCGCATGGGCCAACGCGAGAGAGACGCAGACCCCCCATGACTGGGAGCATCCTGACACTGATGATCCTTCCAACTACATTATATGGGCCCGTACCAGTGAAGAAATCGCCAAAGCTCGCAACTATGTTGAATATCGTGAAGGAATGGTCGACAAAGGGTGCGGGTGGCCCAGCCTCCCCGGAGAAGAAAAGACAGGTGAATACATTATATGGGGACGTACTATTGAAGAACTGGCCATGGCTGGCGACAGTGCCGAGCATGGTAACGAACTAGTTAAAACAGGGGGTCGGTGCCCTCGCACTCCCAGCCTTTCCCCACACGCAAATGTAGGGGATGTGGCAGAACCTTCTTGCTCAGCCAAGCCCCATATTCCGTCTGCAGAACATGGGGTTCGCCCAAGCCAGGCCCCAGACAATCAACTGTCATCGTGTTCACAGATCCCAGAAGAAAACGTTGGGGATGTGGCAGAAATGTATTGCTCTGCCAAGCCCCAGAGTCTGCCCATAGAAGGTGAGCCTCGCCCAACCCCGCCCCCAGACAAGCAACTGTCATCGTGTTCACAGATGCATCCAGGGCCGTCTGTAGAGGCCGACGTACAGGAAGTTAGTACTGACAGAAGTACCGTTTCTCCCACTGTTCAACCTATGGCTCAATCAGACAGTCCACCGTCATTGTGTGGACAGGTGCAAGGTCCCGGGCGGGTAAGTCCTGTGCATCCTGACGTCCAACCGATGGCTCAGTCGGACAGTCAACCACCATGGAGGCCATGGTGTGGACAGGTACAAGTTCCTGGGCTTGGAAGTCCTGTGCATCCTGATGTCCAATCTATGGCTCAGTCGGACAGTCGACCTAGATGGAGGCCATGGCGTGGACAGGTACAAGTTCCCGGTCGAGTTACCAACGGTTACCTCCATGAAGGTAGCAATGATATAAGTAATGTGTGTCCTGACGTCGAACCGATGGCTCAATCAGACAGTGCACTTCCCTGGTGTGGACAGGTACAAGTTCCCGGTCCATTTATAAATGGTTACCGCCATGAAGGTAGTACTGATAGAATAAATGTGTGTCCTGACGTCAAACCAATGGCTCAATCAGACAGTGCACCGACATTGTGTGGACAGGTACAAGTTCCCGCCCCATGTTCAAACGGATACCTCCATGAAGGTATTACTGATAGACGTAATGTGGGTTCTGACGTCCAACCCATAGCTCAATCAGATATCTCGCTATCTGAAGATGAAGAGGAGGAGGCCTATGAAGATGCAAAATACATGAGACTGGTGACCCTGGATGAAAGTAGTTATTTATTGGACTACTCAGCAAACAATGTGTCGGATCTATTCGTAGAATATGTGATGGGTTCAGGTCCTATTGAAGCATGTTGCGAGCTTTGTGTGGAGGAGGAGTCAAATAACGATGACTGGTGCGACCAGGCCAGTAAACATTCCCCTCCTCGTACTGAAGTTGACCCTCGATTGTCCTGTTCACCCAAGGATGACGGTGGGTGCGACCAGGGGATTAAACATCCCCCGTCTGATAATGACATTGAACCAGTCATGGGAGAAGCTGAACCTCTGGTAACCTTTACACCCAAAGATGATGATGGGTGCTACCAGGGTAGTACACTTCCCCCCTCTGAAAATGACATGGAACACGTCATGGGAGAAGCTGCACCTGTTGTAACCTTTACACCCAAAGATGATGGTGGGCAGGGTAGTAAACTTCCCCCATCTGACATGGAACACGTCAAGGGAGAAGCTGAACCTCAAGTGTGCCGTACACCCCAAGATAATGGGGAAGGGGAATTAGAATCCTCTGGATCAGCTGGAGAGGGGCCCTTGTGAGAAAACAGGCTTGAGACCATAGAATGTTCCGTCCCTGAAGTTCCCCCTTATCCCCCTGAACCATCACTGGCTGACAATTTTGCCGACCTGGAATTATACTGTCCCAAGTCGTCCCGGATGAATAGTATCAGTACATCCAGCCAAGTCACCCCATTAAACATTCGTGTCAACAGGGCAGATAGACACTTATCCTCCTGTTCACTGCACCCTCAGGAGACCATTTCAGGAGTCGTAATTGCCACCTCTAGCGTACTGTATATGGGCCGGTTAGGTACCTCATTTGAAAGGGGAAGTTCTCTTATACAAACATACCCTCTTGACCATGATCTCGCCCCGGAGAATAATCTGACAGAGAGTGACATTGAAGAAGTCAATCAATACTTTGCCGGGCTGGAAAGTGAAGACAGTTCTCCCACACCGAAAATTAGTCTAGAAAGCAGCCCATCCCAGGAGAACACTCTGACGGAGAGTGCCACTGAAGAAGTCAATCAATACTTTGCTGGGCTGGAAAGTGAAGACAGTTCTACCACAGCGAAAAGTAGTCTTGTAAGCAGCCCGACCCCTGAATCAGACATGGTAGATTCGGTGAATGAAAGCTATTACAGTCCTGAGTCAGAGGTGTCTGACTCGCATGAGGATTATTCAGCTTTATCTCAATCGGATGCTCCTCACAACCCTGAGGGGGATAAAGGGGAGGAAAGCTGTCAACATCGGGCTGAGTTGTCAGAGTCCGAGTTGTCTGATGAGTCAGATGACATGGCCCTTTACGAGAACTCCTCCACCGACTCTCTCATGGACCTCACCAGTGAACCAGACTCTGTCGAGCCCAGCTACATGGCCGAGCCATCAACCCTGTCCTCCTGTGACACCATACGATCTGGTGACCTCAACAGTGAACCAGACTCTGTCAAGCCCAGCTACATGGCCGAGCCATCAACCCTGTCCTCCTGTGACACGATACGATCTGGTGATGACTCTACTTGGTGCCGGCGATTACCAGGTTTTTCGTCAAATAACTCACAATCCACCGCTACACGAAACCCCGCCAATGGAAAGTTGCCAGTCGAAGGAGCCGGTATCGGGCAGCCTCCCTATACCACTGCCTGTCAAGGGGAAGGTACATTCTATTTTTCAATTCCATCACGGGTAATGTAGTTATTAATAGTATAATTCCAGTGTCTAGGTAGCATAATTCGAGCAGCAATACCACCGGTTAAGAAAATGCATGGCCAAACAGGAAAAATCGCCTTTTTGTACCGGGTTTGGCAATGTTATTTTTAAATAACTTTTATATTGTCTGGCATCCGATTAACCATGGTAGACAAATCAGAGAAACTCTAAATATTATTCGTAGTGTGGTATTCCTAATTCTAGGTAAACAGTTGGAGGATGATATATTTTCGAATTAACTGTGGCTTAGTATAAATTGTCAAAGTGCACATTACGGGATGTAGTGTATTTCGATAAAATCGATATCATACCTCCCCCTCGTTTTATTTCGTGAAAAGCACACGAAGCATTTGATCTCTCGACGTTGATTTGGACAGTGCAACATTGCCATTGTATTCCAGAAGGAAGGCTGGAGTCCCTCTCAAGTGACGACTCATTCGTGAGTGCTGGGTGTGCATGTGGGGACCGTGGCGGGGGTAAGTCCATTCCGGTGTTGCAGATGTGTTAGAAATTAGAGATGATTCATAATACATAGTATGTCATTTGTTATGCAAGGCATGCTATGCTGTAACTGAGATGTAAGAAAAGCAAACGTGTAAAAGCTAACATAACATGATTCTAGAGAAAAAAAATTCAAATATTATGGCAGTATATTGGCATAAGGCACTGTAACATTTCAAAGAATCGATACAACCTGAACAAGATGAACATGTCCGAGATCCCTAACATTGTATGGCCATGGGTTAGTTTGCAGACAACGTGTTGAGCGCTGGCCATCCACCAAGCGGATACATAGACGCCTTGGACGCAGGCCTATTCACAAAGGTATGTATCCCTACAGGCTAGGAAAATTCGTCTAATTTTTTTGTCGTCAGAGGACGACCGAAAATGAAGACCTGGTACTCCACCTAAATTGATAGGTCGTCCGGATTATTTTGACAGTTTAGAAACGAGGAAAGTGTAGGTTCTTAAGGGGGGGGGGGGAAATACCAATAAGGAGTCAGGAGGACGACTTTCTGGTCGTCGAGGACACGCGGACACGCCGATTTTCCTACCCAGCCCTAATTTTGCCTCAATGGTTAAGTTGTCAAGGTGATCTCAGGTGATTTCAGTGAATTGTGGCGAAAACAAATATGGCCGAACCTCAGGAGCCTACCTTTTAACCCGGGTTGTGGGGTGTTTGGGTTCTTTCATTGTACTTGGTAAATGCTTGATGTTATGGTTTATTACAAGTCAGAGAGACAAATTGAATGTAAGGAGAATCATTTATCCCCATGATTTCAGCATATTGAATCTGATATAATATTATTTTTATTTATGCAGTTTATCCTAATATAATTGTATTTTATTTTTTGGTTGCTAGATTCCATTTAAAGTTAACCGCTCTGTGTAATCGATTCATTAACTGGTTCATGACTTTCAATTAAACTGTAAGTATGTAAATTTTCAGAAAAGAAGCACCTCTTCCATTGGCTCAGGAAAATCCCGATGCGAAACCGGCGCCAAAGTGAAGCGGAAGAAGACAAAATGTGGGACAAGCTGTGAAGAACATCTCAGGTTGTTATGGCAGACTTTTGACAGTTTCCGGATGGTGATCTAGTTAAACACGGTCGCATCATGATAGTGCTTGTTACCAGAACATTAAAATCTGTATGGCCTGGTCCACCTCCACGGTTGCCTTGTTGGGGGCAGATAATTATCCAGTGTCTAGGTAGAGAGATGTAGCGCGTGTTTAAAGGAGATTTATGTTACATTGTGTTGTTCTGGGTTGTTTAAAAAGTAAACATTATTGGTATTTTCTCACGTAGCTGTTTAAGAAATGTTTGCCTTAGCACTTTGGACTTCGGGGATTATGTGCTGTAGACATGGGCATGTTTTAATGTTTGTCTATTTGATTCCGAGGAGGTAGTAACTAAAGTAATACTGTTTCGCCACTGTGTACTTGGACGTTGGGCCTAAGCGTGGAGAAGGAGCTTGTGGCTATTAAATATTTTTTTCGCCTGAATATCTTTAATATGTGTAAGAGGGACGTTACAATTATGTGTGGCTTTATTTTCCCCCGGCACCGTTGTTGATTAACTAATCGTTTAATTCACATAAGTACTTGTTTTTAAATCACTGACCAATTCCTTTATTAACAACTGACATGCAAGCATCGTCAGTAAATCTGTAATCGTTTGTAAGATAATATTGCAGAGTTTACACTGTTATTTCGCAAGACGTACAAAATCATGTATTAGTACTATAGTAAATGCCACTTTTATCTTAGCAAGATGGTAGCAACCCATTTATTTTTTTGCACATCTTGTAAGTGTGGCCGAATTAATCTTGACCTAAAGAACCAACTAATCTTGACCTGTTACACCGTTATTTTTTCGGTACCTCGTAGATATTTTAAGAAGTATATTATTCTGATAGATTTGCTCTTACAGGAGGTAATTCATAAAAAATATATATTGTAGGAAGTCTATTGTTCTCACATATTTGGTGTTTTACGACCGGATTGCAAGAAATGTATATGTCACGAAGTATACTGTTAACAGATTTGGTCTTTTACCACAGGATTAAGCATAACTCACAGCTAGGGTCTTAAGACAGTCATATGTAAAGCGGAATCTGTTCAATAAAAGTTAACTTTGATGAACTCCGATTTATTTCAAGTTTGGGATTAGGAGTTTCCAAAAAAGTTGGTAAATATCTTAAATTAATTGGTCCATATCAACGGAGGCAGAAGTGGTGTTTAAAGGGGTAGTGGTGCGTATGGTTGGGAAATACAATTGGGGAAGCTACGTGGACAATTGTGGACTCGTGACTAACAGTACAACTTTCTTTGCTATCGTTTTAATAATGAAGAAATAAATAAACGGTAACAAATTTTGCAATTTTACAATGTTTTTATAAATCGTTAGACACAACAAATACATCAAAGTAGTAGACGAGTGAAATAACTCTTAGGAAACTTCAATATCATAATAAGTTTGGGTCGAATTAATTTATGGTTATTTCAGGTCTTGCCCATTAATCAATTACAGTATTGGCCTTTCCCTGCGGCAACCGATATTTTAATAGGTAGACTGGATGGTGCCTGGGATGACTGGTGCTGTAGAGATCATGTAGTCGGCGTAGCAGGCAGCTGGACACTGGCACCAATTGACTGGAAGTCCGACATCAGTTTCTGAAACGGTAAAACCAAACAATGACTATAAGGAAAGAACACGCAAATGGGAAACCATGTTCTGGTTATAACCAACTTATATTGATAACGTCACAAATTAGCACCACCTAAGATGTTAGCACTAAGGCGGCTATTATGTGATTATAAGCTAGATCGACTTAATAATTACACGGAGGTAAACCAATTCCAGCCACAAAAAGCATGATATAACGTTTGATGGGCAAGTGAGCAGTCCTCAGCTGTTAGCTTTTAAGACATTTCAAACTAGTACACGCCTGTTTCAAATTTGTCATTTCCAGTTCCGTTTAAAATTTTACATGAGACGCTTATGAATAAAAATCGGCGGAGAGATTCTTACCAAACTTGGTGGGTTCCACTGGCAGGAGAAACTCAAAGCCCAGAAACTCTTCCGGCCGATCGTGGTTCTCTGGGAGGAACACATCATCGTTATCTGGGTTGAAGTTGGTAGAAGTTGAGTCATGCTCCTCACCACCACAAGGTAGCTCGAAGACGTCATCTAGGAGGCTTGTGTTGGCCCAGAGCATGAAAGAGTTATGGCCGGGTACCTGGCATGAGTCCCTCAACACCTGATCTCCAGGAACTGTTCGACCAGGTATCTGGTCGTAAGGGTGGTATCTTTTTGGGGGGAGTGGGGGAGGTGGGAGGGGTGGTCATTCGGTTGCAAGTGTGCGCACTCAAGCATTAGCTGGAAAAGTTTACCAAATTTTGTATTGGTAGAATTTAATGTAAAGCCTTAGTCTTCGTAGTGACGTATTTCGCCAATCACGCACATCACCAGGATCCGCAACTGGACTCTCGACGCACAATCACTTATTGTGGTACACACGACTTGGGTGAGATAAGCTATCAATGCTTTAACCTAATTGTAAAGTTATTACACCAGGCGTCGTTGTCTGATTTGTTTTGTTTGTAAGTGAACTGATATTCTCTTAGTATAGTATTGTTCGAATAGTAATATTTTTCATTTATTTTTCATCTATTTGTGTGTATATGGGCACTGCGTGTGGGCCCCGCCCCCCTGTCAGTACCTCATCTTATAAAAACATTTCATCAATCAGTCTCAATTGACATCAATAATAATTAATTATTGGGTGTTGGTAGAACAATATCAGGTTCTTGGAAGTATTTATTCCCGCATTATCCGCGATTACGTTCAGACCCTCCATCTACACATTCACCTTGGCTAAATATAGATGTGCCTTTACGTAACCCAGCCAAACGCCTATGCCCACGGCTTGCGCCGTGTGGGCACACTTGAGCACGTGACTGATACGCATCGCTAACTTGTAACCATCACAACCAGGTGGTAGTCCCATAAGGCACCCACCCGGGAGAGGGGGATATTCTTAGTTTCGCCATTGAAATGTTCTTTAAATATTTGTCCCTCACTAATAGTTGGCTCGTCTATATACTAGTTGATTTTTTGGCACTAATAAATTATTATTTAAAGAGTTGACTTTCAGAATTGTTTGAGAACACACATGATTAAGCACATAATAATCATTTTGCCGTTAATGAAAACTATTGATCGGAGGACTAATTTCAAAATAATTTGCACCTGGGGTGGAAATGGAAGTGGGTAGGTGTCCACCTAATCATATCAAGAATTTTTTCTGGCGACAAAATAGAGTGGTATAAGAAACTGTTCATGTGCAGTGTGACCCCCCCCCCACCCCCACCCCCCGAGAACCCAACCACGACGCCCCATAACTTGACCTGTGAGTCGGCCCGAGCGACTGGGTGTTTTTAAAAACCTGTGAGTCGGCCCGAGCGACTGGGTGTTTTTAAAGGGGGAGGTGTTGGGTGGGTGGGTGGGTGGGTGGGTGGGTGGGTGAACCCAACCGCGACCCCCCATAACTTGACCTGTGAGTCGGCCCGAGCGACTGGGTGTTTTTAAAGGGGGAGGTGTTGGGTGGGTGGGTGGGTGGGTCAGTTACCTTGACCTGGCCTGGATACAATGTTTCGTGCCTTAATTTGCATTTTTGATTAGCGGTCAACACCACGTGACATATTATGACCAATCAGAAAGCGCAATTCACCCTCGGCGCTGGATCCAAACCTACCTGACTTAAGGGTGTGTCCAGTCTTATTCTTGTCATACCGGAGAACAGATACGTCGGAACCATTAACGGCGCCGTGGAATTAAACACAAATCGCAGCACAGAGATTTAAACGTACTTGAACAGGGAGATAGGACATATACGTTTCGCACGCTACGCAATGGCAGAGGGTGGTTCCTCTAAGGGAACACAAGATGATCAACCTCCGGATTACAGCGAGGATGAGATACCGGAATTCAAGGAAGGCGCCAGGTATCGGACATGGGCTCACCTGTGGACAGCAGCGCATAGATTACGCCGTGCGCCGCAACATTGTGTTTTCCAAAGGTAAGCTAAATTTCATTTGGGGGTATAACATTTTTAACCAGTGGGTTTGGTGCAGCCGTTGGTGCTTGAACGCATACCTTAAGTCGGTGGTATTGTATATGTTCAACTACAATTCTAATCTACGCTTAACTTAACTTTCTAAAAAAATTCGCTGTTATGGCGGATACAGGTCGCCCTGGGTCACGCTGGGCTAACTAGTAAGATGCGATACTTTGCTAAATGTCGTGTACAGGCATTTATATTGTATGAGTCGGATATCTCAAGTGCCAAAATGAGAGGGGGTGGGGTATGGGGTGGAGATAAAACCAGAAGGACTCTGTTACTTGCCGAGACGATCTGTAACAATGGTGGTGTAATTTTAACCCAAGAATCTGAATTGGGATGGTTTTAAACAGTTATTTACCTCATTCTTTCTTTTCTGTGCTTTTGCAGAGAACATGAAAAAGGTCGATAATCTGAACGCCAAGTTGCAACCTCACCATACCAGGTACCCTGAGGAGTTTGTTTACGCAAGTGGAACCCTTGCCTGCAAACATCATGGGGTGACACGAATGACGGGCAACTACGAGCGACCAGAGCAAAGGTAAGATGTTTGGGGGTTATGAAAATGGGTCCGTAGTTAATTTCCTTAAATTGCATCGGATAATATATTGCATTAATTGCTCCGGTGGACTAGATAGGGGGGTGGGTGGTGTTACATGTATGTTACAGGGATGCGCAGGTTTGTCTCCAACCTACCCTTTGTGATTGAGTTTTTGCACCGTCGGTAATAACTACACTGACTTACTTGTTTGTTCAGGAGTATACAGCCAATGACACTTTCATTAATAACTACACTGATATACAGCCAATTCAGTACTCTAAAGGCCCGGACACCGACCCGACAGTTGAGTTGAGTTTGGGTCAGTTGGTGTATGTGTCATGGGGTTACGACTGTTCAGTTGGGCTTATTCCCGACGGATTCGTCGGGTCGGGAATCATGAGATGTTGAAGATTAACAAGTCAACTGTCGGGTCTGTATGGCTAGGTAAATTCCTGACCTGATTTACACAGTGTACATCTACATGCACTATGTAATAGGCTTTACAATGGTATATTGTTGGTATATTGTTTTTTTTCCTCCGACCATTATGTATGTATAAACGGGATAAAATGGCCTAAACCTTTGTAAACAGAAGAATATCCTATTTTTCTCTATATGAGTACACAAAAAATATTTACCAAAAAGCAGGTACATTAATATATATTTCTCTGAATTGTTATCCCGAATGTCATCAGCAGTATAGACTATGTACCTATGCACTATGTATCTCTGACCAAATAGTTGTTGTGTGTGGCACCCCCTAAAACTATCCTTACGACTGTTCAGTCCCCGACAATCCATTCGGTTGGACTCCCGACGATCGAGTTGGTATATGTGTCCAGGCCTTTAGCACTGGCGGATCCAGAGATTTGAAAAGGGGGGGGGGGGGCGCGCCATTGGAAACATTTTTCCTTCATGACTTTTTGGCCGAGTTTTACATTAAAAAAATGCACAATTTTCCAAAAAATGGGAGGGGCGCATGTTTAGGCTATATTTCCGCTCAGGATGTGTTGTAATGTTTCACTTTTGCTGTCCCCTCCCCTTCCCTCCCCTCCCCAACACTCTCCTCCACTCCCGTCCCCTCCCCTCTCCCATGCCCCTACTAGTCTTAACTATGGCCCGGTCACATACAGAGACTAAAGTAAAATGAACCTTTTGAAGATTAAAGACTTGATAGTCTTGAGTGTTTAGTAGGATTAAGGTTATCAGATTATCCATTTATGCCTTAGTTAAGTTTTTTAGACAAAAAAACAGGTAACTTTTTCTCATTTTTTGTCAATTTTTACAACTTCATTTTCTAGACTGCTTACAAAGAAAAATAGGTCCTTAATAGAAAATCTGAGACACTGTTCCCTCTATATGACTATTATCTATATGTAAACAAGACATATTATGGGTTACCCTTAATAATTGAGTGAGATATTTGAGTTAAAAAAAATAAAGTAGTAAACACGATTTTCACATTTCCGATCAATTTCTATTTCTATTTTAAAACCCATATTTATATTTAATTTTTATCTATCAAAAAGTATTTCAACTTATATCAAATCATATGTAATCGACATTAAGATCCGCCCATGTTTAGGCTATATCAAAAATTTCGACATTCGACATCAAAAAACCTGTATTTCAACTTATATCAAATAATATGTAATCGACATTAAGATAGATAGTAGGAATTAATTAATTATTCTACAATTTTGCAAGACCTGCGAAATGGTCACTCATCACAGTAGTTACCTTCCTTTTAGTCTAGGCGTGCAACCAGATGTCGCTTCACATTTTTTACAACCCCATTGACATTTCTACTATTTAAAATGTACCAAACGCATAAACATCACGTTATTTCATATTCTCTCTGACAATATAAAGCACAGAAAAATAGATTAGGAAGTGACTGAAATAATGGTCGGGAAAAATGAAAATTGAAAATGAAAATGAAAAGGAAAAACCCTAACCCTAACCCTGGGAAAAAGGAAAATTTCAATTTTTGTGACTATTTGTTGAACAAAGATTTCTCACTTAATATTCCAAAAAACTACTTCAAATTTTA
Organism: Lepidonotus clava; assembly: GCA_936440205.1. Classification (NCBI taxonomy): domain Eukaryota; kingdom Metazoa; phylum Annelida; class Polychaeta; order Phyllodocida; family Polynoidae; genus Lepidonotus; species Lepidonotus clava. The sequence goes on along the minus strand of OW387144.1, from coordinate 32,194,318 downwards.
AAAATGCATTCAGGAGATCTCCATGCAGGGAAGCGTGTCTCGAAATTTGTATTTATGTATTAGTTTTGATTTTATGAAATCTATAAATATACATTACAAAAAATGATAAAAAGTTACCCGTTTTTTAGCATAAAATAAGTAATAATTAGATGAAAAATTGGAGACACCCTTCCCGCGACAAGAACCTTAAGAATATACACAGAAAATTTGAATATTAAGGTAGATATCACTGTTCACAAAATAAATGTGATAAAATGAACTTTTAATAAATAATTTTCATAATATTTGGATCAAAAGAATTATCAATATATCATCTTATACAGAAAAATATAAGCTTTCTAAAAAGGTATTATATGTCATGGCATTCACTATTGGTAAATAACTGTCCTCATGAATGCAGCGGGGCACCTAAAGACCCCTTGTCTATCCTTAAACTGGCGTTGCTTCCAATCGTCACCAAGCCCCATCTTTTCGATGCTTTAACAGTTACAGAATAGTTAGAGCCGGAGGCAGAGTGCCAGTTGAATTAAATGCTGTAAAGTGAAGCACAAAGAAACAAGAAAAAGACGAAGATATTCCGGTCTGACCAAAAAGTGGTCTTTAAAAGAGGTGGTCTGCTTAGTGAAGTGGTCGTTGGGTGGGTCTCTACTGTATGTTCTAACTAAGTCAATTTCCTGGGGCAAGGTATTGTACGGAGAAAACGTTTCCATCAGCTTTACGAACTTTTGTTCGCTGACCATATTATATCTTATTATACAAATGCTATATCGTATTATGTATCTTACATCATTATATATAAAACCATGGGGCAAACACTCGCCCACTTCAAAGGTTGGAGCTTCAACAAATTATGTAACGAATGGATTCACACCGGGAGCGCGGACCTGGGAGTGAGCACCAAGCCATGCGGACACGCCCCTCTCTCCCAACTCCCCACGCGTCTCGCTACGTGCCGCTAGTTATACTTGTATAATACGTTCTTGGTAGGAGGAGGGGGGGCGGTGGGGGGGTGGGGGCTACTTGCAAACATGTAAATTATTGGTTTAAAGATCTTTTTGTCCTTTGGTCACATTCATACATATATCTTTGCTGAAGCGAAGCCGAGAGATCTTAATCACATCATGGAGACTAAAATAAAACTAACTTTACTCTCTGTGTTGACATACAACATCCCGGGCGGGAAGTGACAGACTTAGAACAGGAGATTTGAAATAAAAAATGTGAGGGGTCTAGACCGGCTGTGGGGGTCGGGGGTCTGTTGGTAAAATCACTGGGCATGGGTAAATAACCTGCAGCCCCATCATGCATAGTCATTTCTCTATCTGTAGGCACTGAGCACGGACCTAAGATGGACCAAGGACCACTCGGAACTCTCTTTGGATTACCCATTTCATATCCTGTTCATTTTTAGTATTCTCACTTTGAATCTTAACCTATCTGTAGTTGATTTTTTTCAGCAGCATTAATAAACTATTGTTTTGATTAATTCCTTTACTTAAGGATCCTGGATGTGTATATTATGCGGGATGTATGTTTTGATTATGCATTGGAAGTCGAAATTCTTTTGGTCTATTATTTGGTGTATATCAGGGCCTTGATTCCAGTGCCATCGAGATTGTAGAGAAGTAATTATGTATGTGACTTCGTTTTTCCTTTCACAGAGAATCACCATAACAATCCTGGGTCTCCAGTGGGCTCCAATGTCAGACTTTTTTTGTCGAAATATGTGGGACGTAGCAGTCCAAACAACGGACATGTGCGACAGTCACTAGTTATGTTTATAGGCCTGATAGTTATATTAGGCTACTGATTTTTGTTAGTGTCAGCTGCATAATTCATTTATTATTTTCTTACTTCCAGTATTTCAGGAACCTGATTCACTGTATTATACCAAGTGCATATTGGCTTATTTTGTCAAGTTTATTTTTCTTACAGAATTGAAAGTGCTCCTTACTTATTAAATAATGGATTGATTTCCGTGTACAGGTCTATCGCCCTCCCATCCCCTTTCCTGCCCCTACCCTCCCCTTCCCCCTCCACCACCCCCGCTCATCCCCTGCCGAGCGCCTCCGAGCAGGTCATCCTTTGAAACCAGGGAGGAAACGGGCGGGATATACGACCCTTAATGCTGGCTTCTGTTTCGCTGAATTCAAATATAACGATCTAAGAGAGGAACATGTCCCACATACATCCTGTTCTAGTACAAAAATGATTGAGATCAGCCCCACTTTATAGAGTAGTGACAAGTATAGCCACATATTGTATAATTGATATCCGTGATTAAGTTCCCGGCTATTGTCCCGGGAACTGGGCTCTCATGCGCCAGATTAAATAACATAATCTAAGCCATTAGGGGTGATGTCTTCCATGTGCAGGACTTACAGATATGGGCGTTATTTAATCTAAAAAACAATATTCTATGTTGCAGTTCAATCAAAATCGAGTGCCCATGTGCGGCGAAAATTGGATGTTCCAGGATGGGAAAATACCTACAGATCAACAGTTTTAACGAGAACCATAATCACAAGGTCAATCGTCAACGCTTCGAACTATACCCAGAGGTAGGTTATATCGAAATTGAGTTTGGTTTACTGACTTTTACATATCCGACGAAAGTAATAAAAGTAATAAATCAGACATTTCTAGACAGTGGAAGAGTGAACAGAATGATATACGTTTATCCATATCAAAGAGGAGGGTAATTGTTTCTGTATTTACACCTCCCATTGTATACTGTATCCCTAAGTGAAAAGAAATGGAGAATTCGGTACCCTATTACCTTATTACCCAATTTGCCTATTACAATGACAGCTCAGAAAATAACTGTAGATAAAAATAGTGATCCTGTATTTTGTTAATGGAACACGAGATTTCTCACAACGTTCATCAGCGTGGTTGTGCCTCATTCTTTAGATGGAACAAGAGATTTCCTGAAAAAAGTCAATGTGGGTCGTGAACATTTCATGGAAATTGGGTGTATGATTTACATACTATTTTTCAGAACCGGCGCCTGAAGGATGACTACTTCTACCAAGCAAAGAAACTGCTCTCCTGCAACGTCTCCTCATCACAGATTGCACAGTATATAACTGAAATGTCGGGGAAGAGAGTCTTAAGCAGGGATATACGAAACATACGAGTGGTGACTGACTCACATAACTATGCTTTTGTGGAGGGCTTTGATCAGATCCTTGCAATGGAGCCTGGAAATGAGGGGTGCATGTGGGAGGATGAAGAGAGGGACGTAGACATGATCTACTTCCAGTCGGCTACGATGAAAAGGAACCTGGCAAAGTTCCCAGAACTTCTCATTATGGACACCACACATAATATGAACAACAAAGAAATGAAACTCACGACCATAATGGTCATCGACAATTACAATCGAGGTCAAGTTGCAGCCCATGCCTTAATGGCAAACGAATCAAAGGAGATGATGGTCCGATTTCTCAAGCACTTTGTGGAGTGTAATGGAGACGAGCTGACAAGGACGAAGCTGATGATAGTGGACAAGTCGACATCAGAAACCAGGGCCATCGAGGCGGTGCTCCCCAACATACCAGTACATCTTTGCCTGTTTCACGTGAAGAAGGCCCTGTACGGTCAGCTGGCTGGTAGGCAATTGAACAAGAGGTATAAAGCCGAGTTGGAAGATTTGATTGACGATATCGTCGATGCACACACCAGAGAGGAATTTGATGAGGCCGTGGAGACCCTGTTCGAACAAGAAGGTATTGCTGACTACCTGGGATACTTTAACCGTGAGTGGTTGAAATGTAACCATGTATGGGCACAATACATGCGGAAAGGCCTACCCACAATGAATACTCGCACGACAAATCACTTGGAAAGCTTCCACCGCCATATAAAGGACCAGGTACCCACGAATGCGACCATGTACAACTGTGTGCTTCTCATGTACAAGTACACGCAAAGGAAAGAGGTGCAGGAGAATGCGGAGGAGATCATCCGGGGAATGAAGTACTCGTACAATGCAACAGACAGATCACCAACAGCCCAGAGATTGTACCTTGTGTACACTAAAGCAGCGGCCAGGAAAATGCTCGCAGAAAAGGCTAAGTTGAAGGACAAGGATATCAAATTTCGCCTCACAGAGCTCCCAGACGGAACCTTCACAGTGATGGAAAACAAACAAGAGTATGTGGTTCAGATGGATGAGACTCGGTTGAAGTGCTCCTGCACTTTTCAACAGGACCAACTTTCGGTATGTCGACATGGGTTTTTCATTATGGCCCAGCAGGATTGGGCACTGAACTGCAACTGGGTTGCACAACGTTGGCGCCAAGATTATGACATGCGACACTCTAGTGTCACAACTGGAGTCGTGCCGGATACACAAAGGCCTGTACCTTCTACCGCACCGTTGCGATTCAACGAGTCCATGGGAACCCTAACAAAGATCAGGAACCTGTTCTCGGTGGCGGGGAATGATGAGTTCCGCCACCATCTAGCAAACCTGATCAAGTACTGGAAAGCTTGGTTGGCCCGAAAGTTGGTGAGAGTTCTTGTCGGAAATGAGGAAGCTGAAAACACACATGAAAAATCGCCACCTCCAAGGAAAACTGGTGCGAAAAGGAAAAGGAATACAAAGGGAAAGACGATGGGAAATGAAGAGGAGGACGACGACGATCACCAAGATAGTGGTCAGAAAAAAACAACACGGAAAAGGCGGCGAGTGAGAGTAATTGAGTCAGATGACGTTGAGAACGAAAATAATAATGTGGACGAGGTTCCAGAAAATGAGAGTCCGGCGGATAACATGTCCAACAACGCAGAAATGGAGGGAACCACAGAACAGGGAGGGGAACATGATAACGTGACAGACAGTGGTGGAAGCAGAGCGCCCTCTGAAGATGGCACAGACATTTCTGGTGACGGGTTGTTACAGGATGATTTGGCAAGAAACACAGAATGCGAGGGTGAAAATGAGTCATGTGACAATAGCGAGGGGACAGAAGCAAAAAACATGGAAGGGGAAGCACTTTCTGACACAGAATTGTTACCGGAAAAGTCAAAGGAGCAGCAGTACCCAGACTGTGATCCTGTGGGCACAGGAAGCACTGAGGGCGGATTTATTAGGGAAGACGACTTCAGTGATACTGGAACATTGACTGACGAGGGGATCAAAGGAGCGAGCGTGTTGGAGGAGAAGGGTAACATGGCAGGGAACGTGCACGAGACTGAGGGTGGCTTCATTAGAGACGGGAACCACAAAGACATGAAGAAAGCCGGCGCGAGTATGAATGGAAAGCTGTTCGAGGAGGTGAAGAAAAAAAGTACAATGAACGAGGACACAGAACCCAGAGAAGGAGAAGAGCAGATGGGGGCAGGCACCTTGTTCAAAAACGAGGATGAACCACGTGGGGCGGCAGACTTGAAATTGGGTAACGCGCCAGAGAAAAAGGATGACCAGGAAAACAACCCTGTAAAAAAGAAGGACGAACACAAGCAGTCGGGGAATAGGGACGACACTATTGATGCGGATGATAACACAGCACAATGTCCTGAACAAGATGGTAATATGGGCAGTGAGGATGTAAGCAAAGATCATATTTCAAGTGGTACGGGAAAGGGGAAAGAAGACCCCATTAAAACACAAGTCCATGAAGAATTCGACGGACCAGAACGCCCGACTGAGGAGAGAAAGGGCAACGAGGACACAGATGGAGAAGAGGAGACAGAAAAAATAGATGATTCAGACACGAAGTACTTTGTGGAGGAGACCGATGAGGAGGAGGAAAGGGATACAGAAAAAGGTTCAGAAGTGGAGTCCATGGTGGAGACGGATGGGGAAGAGGAGCGAAATACAGAAGACGGTTCGGGAGTGGAGCCCATGGTGGAGACGGATGGGGAAGAGGAGCGAGATACAGAAGACGGTTCAGGAGTGGAGCCCATGGTGGAGACGGATGGGGAAGAGGAGCGAGATACAGAAGAAGATGCGGGGGTGGAGACCACAGCCGAGGGGGAACAATCGGGCAACTTAAACGACACAGTTCCAGGGGCAAGTGTTAACAGAGGAGATGGTCCTTCTCAGGATAGTGGAGACAGTGAGAAGGAAGTGACCTTCAAACCCAGAAAACACACGAAGGTGGTAATTCTGGACGCGACCGGTAAACGTGTATACCGGGAGGGAGGAATTTCTTTCCAGAGGACCCTTTTCGAACGTCCACCATTGAGGAGAGTGAAGAAAAAGAAAGGTACTTATGTAAGAGTAAAGGACCGGCCAATTGATGCAGATGACACGAGTGGCAAAGGGAAATCTAAATCAAAGGGCAAGGCGAAGGGAAAGGGAACATCGCGGAAGGGGAAAAAAGAGAGTGTGAGGGCTAGTGATCCCGATATGCCAACAGAAGTGAGTGGTGAAGACTCTGATGAAAGTATTACTGAAGAACAGGGAAAGGTGGGAAAAGGACGGAAGCGAGGCCCAAAAAAGCCAAGGAAGGGAAGCCTTGGAGAGAGGAGACGCCGAAGGGAAGAGTTACTAAAGTCACCTGAAAATGAGGAAGAAGCTGCTACAAGGTTGCGGGTTAAAAGGAAAAAAAAACGGAGCCGGAGGAGTGGCCATCGCCGGAGAAAGAACCAAGAGCAAGACGAGGCAGGAAGGACACAGAAACAGAAAACGCACAGACTATGAGTGATGAAAGGGTACCACCCAGAGGTTACCGAGATTCCCAAGTGTATGCCTTCCTCAGCAGACACGGACCGGGACAACTCCGAAACCTGTTACATTCAGTGGAAAAGCTCGAGGTGCCAACAGAAAGCAGCGATGATCCCATAGTTTCCTCAGAGGAGGAATTGACTAGGAGGGGTGACGACCACACCGATACAATCAACGAGGCTAGGGCCAGCCTAAATCTGATTATGAGAGAACAACTAGCCAAACACACTAGGGAGAGACAGAAGGAGATTGCCCACATCATGGCCCTGCTAACTACTCATGCATTCATAAAACAGATGCATATCGTTGAGGCAATCCCAACGTTGTGGCCGGTGCCACACCTGCCTAATTGCAAAGCTAACGACTTGGTGAAGCCTAAGCTGCGACTCCGGGATTTGAGAAAGTATAGCATAGGGAACAATACCATAACGATCGCGGATCTCAACAACCTCAACAGGGGAGAATGGCTGTGTGACAATGTGAGTTAATATTTGATGAAATACTCTATTAATGAATGTAGGTGTAGGACTTATTCAGTATACATTAAGAAATTCAAAGTCTGTTACTCAAAGTATTGACCTTCGATAACTTTTATCAACCATCGTCTTTTTGTATGGCCTTGCCTTCTGACTTCATTTCCTTATTGTGTTTGTGCTGCAGGTCATCAACATATACTTGGGTTATTTGGCGCAACAGGAGAACCTACTAAATCCCAAGACCGTCTTCATGATGCCCAGTCAGACGGCGCAAATGTGGGCAAGAAGCAACTACCGCAGCATTTTCACAAAGGTAGTACAGTAAACCCTTAACTATTATCAGATACACAATGACAACAGGTGACACAGGGCTAAACAAATCGGTTGCCCGGACGCCCGGGACAACCAGAAAATATGTCCCCATGTCAGTCCTGAAGTTTTTAGACTTTCAAAATTGTAAATCTTGAAAATTTATGAAAATGAACTAATAAAAACGTTATGAATTACATTTAACATTTGGCAAGTTTTCCACAAGGAAGCATCTGGACATCGAAGTTTAAAGCCGGGCAACCAAATGAGAAGCTTTATAAATTATTTGTCGAGCCCTGCGGTGAACAGAAACAAACTTTTTTTTGTAGATATGATCAAGATAAAAATGTTTTCGGCGACGTACATGGTGCAATGCACAATTTTGGTACGTTTTTCCAAACGTCTATGTCTTAAGAGAGGAGCTTATAGGGGAAGGTAAATTATGCCTTATTAATCTATTTCAGATCCCACTTATGGAGTACAAGTGGGTGATGCTACCAGTGAACCCAGGACATCACTGGTTCCTGATGGTGATGAACATGGAAAACCTAGAGGTGACCATCTACGATTCGCTCAGCAGCTTACCACGAATCAGGACCTGGACACAACGTTGGATGTAAGTGCATTTTTAGCGGCAGGTAACAGGGATGGAAACGTCGCAATACAGTATATAGTATAGAGGCAATATTTACTTGATGCTAAAGAAAGATAATTGAGTGGACTATGGCTTCCGCGGTCAGATTGCCAACAGATAATTCAATAATGTAATAACAATTGGTCTTTGATAATTTGAATGAGCATGGGTATACTAACAATAATAAAGCTTAGATGCAGAGACTTTGTTTCATATTATGTTAAAACAAATGATATTGACACATTTTTGATTTTTTGATATATTGTAGGTGCTTCATTGCCGCTAGAAACAAGGCTTTGGGTGAAGCACAAGGAAATTGGACCGTAAGCGAGAGACAGTCGAACCCCCAGCACGATGGAGACAGCTGTGGCCTATTCACCTTGATGGTGAGTTTATTGCCGGGATGAGATCGGTGAATGTAGAAGGGGTGGGGGGGGGGGGGTGTGTGTTTGGTGTGACTAAACGCGATTAACCCTGTCATGAACTGCAAAATATTAAGCTACGAGTAAGAACCATATGGATTCTTGAAACAATGGGAGCAATACATAAAAATTGTAAGTCTGAAAAAATTGATAATGTAGCCAAGAATTTTCAATTATCCTATTCATTTCAGAATGCGACGGCCATCCTGCGAGGGATGCGCACTGAAACCATGCGAATGGGGCATGCCAAGAACTTCCGGGTGCATGTGGCAGCGACGATAAAGGAAGAGATGCACCTGAGCAAAGAGCCGGTGTGCGAGATGCCGGATTGCACTGGAGTGGAGACTGATGAGGATGGGCCGCCACCAATGCAGAACTGTGACAACTGCGGAAAATGGGCGCACTTGCCATGTCGCGGATTAACGGAGAAGCCGCATCACCTTCAGCATTGGTGCTGCCCGTATTGCATTGAATAAGTACAGCAGGGAAACGTAAGGGGACTACAAGCCAGAAGGGAGGAAATGAAAGAGATGTGATTTAGTATGTTAGTATATATGTATTGGAAATCGCGGGTACAGCATGAAATGTAAACATTCAATTCCCAATATGGAAGTGAGAGGAGTATAGTCACATTTAACAAACTTAAATATATGATGTTCTGAGCAATAAATGATATTGATCGAATATTACTTGGGTAACCGTAGAAGCTGAAATTCAACCATGAAAGTCGCTAAAAAAAGTACAATTTTTAAATTCGTACACGTCTAAAACTTCAATTGAACCTATTTTTGCATGCGAAATGGCAATGTAATACCAATGCGAGTTATATCCCTTGTAGAGCGTGTCAGGTTCTTAACTATATTTGTAACGCAGCAACCTGAACAGAAAGTGAATTGGGCTGTCTACGGAGGCCAACAGGTGACGCTAGCAGTCGGCGCTGGTTTTTCTTTTTAGTTGCAATAAAAGTTTGTAATGAAATTGTAATGAAAACACTGATTTGTAATGAACATTGCGGAGCTAGATGGACTGAAATGTAACACAATTGCCGGATACTGATGATGTTAGGTTGACAACGTTGGATACTTTGATAATTGATCGAACCCAACGATTTGGATTTGACTGTGTATGTGTCTCGACCACAGCATAGTCTTATTATTTAAGGCATGGCAACCGACCCTTTTTATTTTGACTGATATTGACTGAGTGAATAAATACTATCTCACACTATATTTTGTGTAGAAATTGTCTCTTCTTTGGTTATTACCGCAGCAAACACAAAAGACATCGATTCAGTTGTGTAAAAACATAGAATTTTAAATAACATTATATAATTGTAGTTTAATTGTAACTCAGACGATAATCACAATGAGCCAATAGGACGACAGATAAATTAGGTAAATTACGAATAAAACTTACATAAGCCAGAAATGATGACGCTTATTGGAGTCCCGCGCAGATAAGTCTAGCTACCTGGCGCGGGGTCAGTGCATTACCTATGTTAACTAGTTACGTTACCAACAGTGGCCACCAGGTGCCTCTAGCGGATGGCGGGGAGACAATGCTTTTGTTTGTTTGGCGCTTTACGGAATTATATTGGCAGGCTGATGGTCAAGACCGCAAGGGCCCGCTTTTAGAGAATTCTGAGAAAATATTTTAATTATTACTATTAGGTTTACTCGGGTCTGCAAAGGAGGGGGGGAACCGCAACATTAATACCAAAGGACGTCGCTTGGTGACGCTAGCGTACGGGCGGTCTTTGTTCCTCATGCATTGGTGCTAATAAGAGGCCAATATTAATAATAATAATTTGTAGTCTGCAAAGGAGGGGGGGGACCGCAACATTAATACCAAAGGACGTCGCTAGGTGACGCTAGCGTACGGGCGGTCTTTGTTCCTCTGCCATTGGTGCTAATAAGAGGCCCATCTTAATAGTAATTTGTAAAGAACATATACTTGGATAATGGGTTTGACATACAAATTGGGCTCCATATGTCGATGTCTATGAAGGCCGCCAGGTGTCACTAGCAGACAGGGGGGGGGGGACTTTTGTGTAATGAACATAGTTAAATGTGGTGCTGTTCCCATATAAATAGGTAAGGAACATGATTTAAAGTGATGCTGTTCGGATACGTATTACAGAAGGTTCGAAATATTCGTATTGAACACCTGTATGGAGACATCTGTTCAAATACAAATCGGTATATGGAGGCGATTTCCTAAAACGGTACCGCTGTAAACCCCGCGTAGTTAACACCACTTATAGCCGCGACTTCGAAATATCAGGGGGTTTAGTACCGCGGATATAGAACTACCAACATACGCGGATGACCGCGTATATAAAGTACCTTCCGTGCGCGACTTCGAGTTGGGGTCCACGTATATAATGTTCTCGACACACGCGGAAGCACTCCCGCGTAGATAATCTTTGTTACAATGCGCGGGATCGGGGTCCGCGTAGACAAGGAATTATATATACGCGGTACCGAGGGGGTGAGGTCCGCGTGCATAATTGCTCCCTAACAGAATCTGCTATAACTGTTAATCTGTCATGGTTTACTTCAGCTCACCGGAAAGCAGAACGTTGTAAATACAACAGGTAAACTGCAAATATATCTTATTTTAACCTGGTTTCAGTTTATGAGATGGGATCCCAACCTCATTTGCTGACAGAAGAGATTCTTGTTGTCCCCCTTATGCTGTAGACATCATTCCGAAATGTTACATATTGTATTATAATGTTAATCATTTCAACTTGTAACAATAAAGCATACAATAAAGCTTCCTTCAAATCTGTAACAAAGCTCATTTTATATGTACACATGATTTATTTTTCTTTGCCATTATAAAGGATTATTAAACAGTTAAGTTTATGCTTGCCATAATAAAACTATTTCCATATTATTCGATCCAACTTCATAAACTAGGTCAGGTACTGCTGGACTTCTGCAGCTGATGCTTCCCCTTTTTTTGCATTTGTTACACTTTTTTCAAGACCTTGTGAATGCCAGGCAGAACCAGAAGAAAACCATTAGAGGAAATAATCTCTGCATTCTCACTTCCTCAACTTGATGCCAGTTGTAAGAAAAAGGTGTTGAAAGGCTGTGGCTCGTTGCAGAACACCGTTCATGGTTGGTGGTTGGTGTACAACTAGGGTTATTCCTGTGAAAATGATTGCTGTTCATCCACTTTATACACAAACAAGTCATTACTTTACACTTTATTTTCTGAGCCAAAAATCTCACAATTTATGGATGTCACCTTTAAGATAGTTTCACAGAATTCAAACTGATTCAATAGAATGGCTGTTATTTCTAGTTGAAAATCAGTTATTGTGCATTTAAATTATTGTTGTTTTGCATGTGTGCTTAACGTGATCAGGAAAATAATTATTACTGGTACAGCTGGCTGTTCTTCGTTCAAAATAGTGTTTTTACCTTCCAGATCCCTTCAGGTGATACCTAATTTCCACAAGTTATGATATCCAGTGAGCAATAGTAAACTTGAGATCTTATATTGACATTTTATCTTAATATTACCCAAAAAACGTGATGTGAAACCGTTTTAAACAGCTTAAACAGCACGCAAATGTCATTAGTCATGAGACACCCACGAGTCATAAATACTTATTTGTATTTCTATTTATAAAGCTAACAACAGGTCTGAAACATATTTATGTCAAAATCAATATATTTTACCTGAAAGATGCAACTATGGAGTTAAGACCAGTGTTAAACACCTCTAGTTGGAAGTAACAAGGGTCTTTCAATTACACCAGGCCCCCAGGGTGAGAAAAGATGGTGACCTTGAGTTGACCTCTGTGTACTATTGACTCAGTAAAGGTCGTATTCCAAATACTGAAAGTGAACCCTCCGATATTGAGCATTTCCATGGCAACATTCTTTATCTGCAGGCTGCACTTTTAGTGGATTTAAGCTGCCAAAAGTGCGATATTGGCCACTGGAATTGCAATATCGATGGCCGAAAATGCAATATTAGCAACTGATATAATTATAATCGGTCATAAATATTTACCATCATGTTCGTAAATTTTATCGGCAATGCAACCAAAAGTACATCGGCACTGCAGAAAGTATATTGTTGGGGAATTGGCCATGCACCTTTAGTATGTGGAATACAGCCTTAAGAGTACAGGCCAGCGTTCATGTGACATGACATCGGAGAGGGGTGGGTCATGGCCTACGACCCACCTCTGGGGCCCTACAACCAGCAGTATAATGGTCGCCTTACATAAGTCCAGGTGTTCAGTATGGTACATCAATCAGCTTAGTAGTCTTTGTAACTTCGTAAACTTGATAAATTGCTATACCCTACCACATAACTCCATTTTTGCAGATGATATACATTCATGTATGCACTGATAAGATTGTGGCAGACTGTTGGGGAGCATCAGGAAAGTATAACAATCATTAGTTATTTGTCGAAGCATTTCACTCTAACAAAATCATAAGGACATACTATTTTTCACAGTAAACACTGTCTAAAGACTGTGTAGACGTTCCTTTAGGCCCCTCAGGTTGGGAGCATGACTTGTTACAGTTCCCCAATATTTCCGTGCAATTTCCTCAGGAATTCCTTATTGTCTCAGATATGCACCTATCCCTACCAATCAAGATAAATGAAATCTTATTTTAAGCACTGGTTAGTCCATCCTGACTACCATGTAGTAATGCACGCCATTGCCAACTTCCGATTGTGATTGGGTTTACTGGACTACTGTAATCGAGATCAAGTCTCAATACCATTCATTTATTGGTATAAACCTATGGACATCACAAATGGATGATCAAATGAGGATTACAATAAGTGGTTCAACACAAATTAAGAACAAAACGTCTAAGGCCGAAGCCAACAACAAAAGGAATTCAATTTGGTGGAGGGCTCAACACAAATGGATATGAAAACGTTGATAGACCTGATCATAGTGTTACAAACAACAATTGGTAATTTAGACAAGAAACTATTCCCCTATTCATTCTCCGAACTGGCCCAGCTCCCCCATGGTTTATCTATTGAGAATGCAAAAAATTATCAAACGTTAGGATGGTTGGGCTTTCCAAGGCCCTTACACGAAACTCTCAAATCTCTACCCGCGTAAAATATAGTACAAGTTTTATTTATTCCATTAGGTATGATAATCCTATCGAATATTTCATTGAATTTGCAAGGGCAGCCACCTTACAATATCATCATAACTACATGGAGGCAGAAATACAAGTTGGCAAACCTTTGGTGAAATGATTTCTCGTAATGATGGCGCCTCATGCGCCTCATGCTAACTTTGGTGCTTGTGTATATCTGCTCTGTTACTATTTCACGGAAAAATTACCTCAAAATACCTTTTTTTTTTTATTCGTCAACGTTTCCTGTGATATACAAGATCTTCCAGTGGATAATATTATATAAAAAGAGACCTTATCTTATCTGATAATAAAAGCTAGTAATTTAAAATGATACATTGTATTTAAAAACCATCGAGCACATATATAGGTAGTTCTGAAATGACTGTTACAGTAATATAAAAATATGATATATAGAAGAACATATAGTGTTGTGCAGCTGTTGGAAATTCTACGAGAATTCATAAAAACACAATTACAGCCTAACAAAAGCTTAATTAACTGTGCAAAAGCTTTACAATACCATTAAACTCACTTTACACATCCTGTTAACCACTCTTACGTCAAAGATAATGATAGAAACGAATGAGAATGAAGACATACTTTTAGAAAATCTAATGTTAACCCCACATAAGAATATACACAGTTAGAAATATTGTCAGAACTATCATAAGGCATTGTAGACCCTTAAGCCCCATTCGCCATACCCAAAGGTTCTGGCATAGAGACCTGTAAATTATTATCTTCGCAAATAATATCAGGTGCTACAAAGTAATCGCAAGGTAAAGAAATTAAACGTATAGCATTCACACTTAGAAGGAAGGACCTTTGCAATCATTTTCACAAGTAATCTCGTCTTGAATTGCACAGGATCTCTAGAAGAATATTAAACATGTTGAATAATTTTGCAAGGAAGCAGGTTGCAGAGGGCTATGATAATGCAACATTTCCAACATTCACAGATCGTAGCGGGCAGCCTATGACAAACCAGGTTCACCATGGCAAATGGGGCTTCAGGACCCATATCTTCATAAGTGATTTTAGTGATTAGACTAATTAGGTTTAGTGTCTCATAATACCAGATTCTGCCTTGTCACCAAAAATAACCAGATGGCATTTGAAAATAACCTTGACAAAATATTGTTAAAATTAATGTAGGTACTTTGATTAGCAAACACAATAAATATGAATGAGACACTTAATCAAATTTCACATAAATAGCCTAATCACAGAAAACTGTTCAGAAGATATGGCCCCAGGAAAGTTGGTGAAACTGTCTTAAGGCCTACGATTAACAATATGTGAGCATTTTGAAGGTACACACCTCCGTGGGGAATCTACTCTGGGGATTTGTAGGTAGGGGAAACTACTGTAGGGCTGTATAGATGCCTTTTAACAGTTGGGCTATCTATGTTGTATGAGGTGTGACAGGGAGCATGACCCCAGAGGTCACATTGACGATCCTGTGTCCTTGGGGCAGTTAAGGTGCCCATACAGGGACCAACCTAAAAGCATACGGCCTCACCAACGACAATAATATGTGGAGTATATTCAATTATGTTTGGCTGAAATGGCGGAAATGGGGGGAAAATGGACACAAATAGCTTGGGAAATAAATAATTGAATGTTTGCTTAAATATGGTTTTCACATATTGCCATTGGGATATTCTGTACTCACACAAGGTGCATATTGTACATACACACATATCACACACACACACACACACACACACACACACACACACACACACACACACACGTAACTTTAAGATAACTTTAAGATCGTTTGCTTAACAACGAAATGCCAAAGAGTCAGAGAGGTAAACACCGACACAAAATTTAAGTAACGATACGTTCACACTTTACTTTATAGAAAACGAAAGAACCATTCAGATGACACATTGACACAAAATCATAGGAAGACCAATTCACACAAAGTTACAAATTTACTCAGATACATATTCGCACAGCTACGACTGGGTGGTTCTTTGAAAAAATGGGAATGATTGATTAGATTCCTCTCATGTACTTTAGGGATTTAATACACCATTGTGTAAAGAAATAGCGACCAGGCTTTGAAATCCGAAAGCCATCATAGAGTGGAATACCTACAAATCATAACAGTGATACCTTAAAATTCACTTTAAGCCCATGTTTGTAATACTGTTAACTTTAAAGTACCCAAACAGTTTTTCAACAAAGAATGAAAGATGTGAAAAAATCTATGAATTGCTATATATTGCTGTACATGATATCGAGTAATGTTCAGTTCAGACAAAGCATTGTAAAGCAATGATTATGACTTGTGTATAGTTTGCTCATCAGTGTTCATTTTGCACAACAATAACTCGAGTTGTTCACCAACCAGCAAACCATTTGTTGTCACAATTGGAGTTCTGTGAGGGGCCATTCAACACCTTTTTCTTACTAAAGGCAATCAGATCAAAGAAGCGGGAAGTGAAGGGATAATTCCTTTTGATGTTTTTCTTCCAGTTCTGCGTGACATTTTAAAGGTCATGAAAAAAGGTGAACACATGCAACAAAGAGGTATCATTGGCTGCAAAAGGCAAGCAGTGCCTGACCTGCTCAACACAATTGGACTCAATAATTTCTAAAGTGTTTTTATGGCAACCTAAACTCAGGAACTTAGTGACACATCATGAATAACAAAGGCTAGTTGAGGCCATTTCCAATTTAAACTTGTACTTATCTAGATCAATTCAGCTTGGGTTGTCTCGGTGAGGATAAAAAAGAGTGGAGATGGTTTGTGTGTGTGTGCTTGTGTGTGTGTGTGATGCCCATATCATGGTGGAGATGTAGGACTTTTGTGTCCTTTTATTCGTGAACCTTGGGTTGGAGTTACTAACACTGGGTCATTTCCAGCCTTCCATGCACAAATGTTAAGTCGGTGCCCCTAAGGATAGAGTGGTAGCTTGGCAACGGCTGACCTGACGTATCATGTCTGGTGTCCCTCATCTTGTTGTACCCATGTCAGCTTGTCCTTCCATTGCCGTGCCTCATACCCATGTGCCACCGGCCCCAGACTTCCGTGTCATGCCCAGATGCCGTCATGCCTCGTGCCTCGGGTCCAGCCTACCCAGTTTATTTCCAACCTCCCATTTTTTACCATAACTTAGGGTTAATTCCCAGCTTCGTGTACCTTGATTCATGCTAACCCTTTTAAAAAGTCTCAGCAAACAAAAATCGGCAAATATATCATTCAAAAGCTTATTTTATTCCCTATTCAATGCCTCAAACCAGATTTCTATAATTCTAATTGTTATTGTAGGGTGAACCTTTGAAATCCCTCAATTAATGGAAATTTATAGAATTTCTGAGGGAAATCCATGAAACCCTTTCAAAAATACCGTAATTCATAGTCGCAATGTGTGGGATCTAAACAGTTAACATTTAGGAACACGTCAAGAAACAAGTCCTCGTCTGTGTATTACCGAAGATATTTATAGATTATAAACATATACAGATTCTATCTATGAAATTCTTAAAGAACAAAATAAATGATTCGTGGTATCTTACAGCCAGGGAAATATTGATGAAGGGGTTAAGGAGTTTAAGTTCTTATCATTCATCTATCATAGTATGATAACATATTATTAAACATGAGGTCGAATATATTCAAAGCTGGCTTGATTGGCTTGCACCCTTTAGAGAAAAGGCCAGAATCAAGACGGCAATACAATCATCACGGCAGAGATGCTGAAATCCTGTTTTTCTACCTAATATTCAATACCTATTTTTTTATTCAAGGTCACAAGGTACAGAATATGTTTAATTCTCCAGAGGTCGAGCTATGCTTACCCCATTAATGAAGGTTAGTATATCGTTCGAAATTCCCTTGTGCTAGCATCTGCTCCCCTAGCCATTACATAATACTTGAAAATGACCTCCAATGAGTTCAATAATGTGAGACTTGCTTTGCCCTTGAATTGTGGCCATTGCCTTTTATACCTTGAGAAAAACATCCTTGGGAGTTGACGTTTATGGTTAGCATCGAGCCAGTCGGTAAACATCATACTTATGGACTCCCAAAAGAAGAAAATCCAGGGCTAGCACTTAATTAGAAAAAGGATTTCTTTGAGGTTCACCTATATTCTGAATGCACGCAATCAGCACTTTGAACCGGCCCAGCCACATCACAGTCATTTGTCTGCCCAGCTCCAAGGGCACCAGTCCTGGAAAAAGAGAACAACAAAATAATCTGCACCGAGTGTAAAAAAGACAAGACAAAAGGAATGGCTGGTAGAAGATGTTTAAGCGTAATAATTTTGGGAACGAAGAGGATGAAACTGTGTAGGGGGCTAATACTAAGAGGTGAAGGGTAGGTATGTCTGATATAATACATGCCCGTTTCAAACTTGCGCTTTTTCAAAAAGGCCCAAAGTGTGCATTATGCCTTTCTTTGAACTGTCAATGTTACTGCATTATGGAGTCTGCAAATGGTATATGACTCAGAATACATCTACACGTCAATCCTGTAGTGAACAATTATAGAATACATAAATTAAATTAATTCTTTGACCAGTGTATAACAAGTATATAATAATTCGAATTTTCTCTTTGTTATAACAGTCATCAACAATGTTATAATGATACTAGATACTCGTTCCAGGGAAACAAGCAGACTCAGTCATTCAATGTGTTTCAGATGTAACTGGTCGTTAAAAAGAACATACCATCCATGAGAAGAATTGTCAATGAGTACAATTTGCAACTAGAAACAAAGATCAGATTTTTTAGGTGACATTATGTCAGGTTGTTGCGTGTAAAATGTGAGTTCAAGACATTGTATACTTAACATTGAGGAAAGACAAGATATGTGTTTTAATTATTTACCTTTGAATATTTTCATTTTGACAAATGATGAATATTTACCACAATCCTTGATAAAACATGAATAATAGAACATCATGAACCATTGCTCTGAACGCCTGACATTGAAACCATTCTCGAAAGTGTGTACTTTTACACAGTGCTGCCACCTGTATGGAGCCTCTCGTCTGTAATACAATATTGTGACAATATTGTGCAGTTAACGCTGTGACAACATTTTTTTCATATATACAACACATATTTATATTCTATTCATGTTTTTTGTTTGCTTGGGCCATTCGATGAGTACAGTTTTATACGTATTGGTGTGGTCTGAAACGGGTATTATTATACTAACTCCATGTAACTCTTTAGTCAGCAAAGTTTTCAATTGCTTCTCACTTTTGATAACTACATTATCTATGGTTCATTTTTAAGGCCTTCCCATATGTCATGTCCAAAGTCAATTCTAAAAAGTTATATAGGAGATAACATATAAAAGTCATCTGTTGTCAAACGTTGAGCAAATTGCAAATGTCAAGGGCTCTTTTTAAGAGGTTTTGTCACTCTTGTGTAATGTGTGCCTCATTCAAAAATATCATATTTCATTATTAAAAGAGCCATACAAATAGCAGGTCTGGTTCTTTGTTAGACATTTGTATTGGTTATGAAAAGATTAATTATTTTTTCAATTGTGATGCTGTGAATCAGATTACCTGGGTGGTTATGAAATATCATTTGTCTGTATTAGGTTGACAACGGAGGATTGGACAATATAACAAAGGATTACTTTACAAGCTTTATTATGCTCTCATGCTTCGAACAGTACATACTTTAGAGTGTAGGTCATCCAAAGAAATCAAACATACCATTACTCGTTTTGAAAGATATAGATCCTGCAGGCAGGAAATATTATATTCGGCCCAAAGATAGCATGGCTACCACTTTAGATCTTTACGGTCTTTACGGAACCCATTGAAATATATCAATATTGTGTGTCTTTTGCATATCAATAAATATATAAATATAACATATATTTATACGTGTTGTGTATGTTCTTATCTGTATGATAATAATCATAACTTAAATATTAGTTATATCAAACACTTTGTCCAGAGATGCAACCTGACCCTAATCCCTCCTATGTGTGGTTGATTGCCTAGCCAATAGTTGCCAGAACCTATGGGCAGAAGTGTGAAATCTAATCTTAGCATTTACAATTATAAAACTGGCTTAGTATGAAATGCCTCCTTTACTCGTTCCCAGTTCCCTATAACAACATTTAGACTAACCGATAATAGAAACAAATGATCTAAGGTGAGAAATTTCATCTTTCCAATGTCAGATTTCTTATCAAAGAACCTGATCTTTAATCCAGCGGAGTTGTGATACTCTGCTTCAGGAGATTAGTAACTCTAGATAACCAGCTTGAAACCAATACAGCATATTGTCTGGTTACCAGCCCTGGATTAGTATTAATACGACATCTCCGAAAGTTGACTAGGCAAGGGTTCAGCCTTCTTGCTACAGCCCTGTTTACACAGATGATTATTGGGGCTTACTGACAACATAATATGTCCATATATATAAAATAAATCGATCAACTCTCAGTTAAATTCGTACCTGAATAAAAAGTAAATTAAACGACCTTTTATACCCACTAGTTATATCTGACCACTTCTACCGGAATAATTGACCCTAGAGTTGGCTGGTTAAACCAGAATAATTTGCAGAATTAAGTGCCAATTTATGACATATATAATTATTATTATTATTATATAGATATATATTTAAGGCGGTGATCCACGTTGCGACAAAATTGGACCGATAGTGGACCGATTCAAAATCGGCTGGAAATCGGCTGGAAATCGGCTGGAAATCGGCTGGAAATCGGTTCACTTTGGAAAATATCGCAACGTGGATCATGTCAACCGATTTTTTCCAACCGATTTCCAACCGACAAATGTGATAGTGAATTATTCTAACCGATTCTGAACCGATTTCCACCCGACGATGGCCCGACGAAATTATTAAGCATGTTTAATATTTTTGGACCGATTTTGGACCGATTCTGGACCGATTCTATTAAGTCTATCTATTTCCAATGCTATTTCATTAATTTTTGAGTATATGAGAATGATAACTTTACCAAAATATATTCACATGAATATTCTTTCATGTGGCATGTTTTTTAATGATTTTTGATGAGTATTTTTCTGTTTTACTTTTTATTGATCAAACAGATTAAATATTACATAATTCTGGTCGTATTAACCATATTAAGATGTGAAATATAAAGATATTTGCAAAATTTTGATAAATTAACCAACCGATTTTTTTAAATAGTATTTCTACTAATTTATAGTCTAGAATACAAGAAAAGTATCGGTTTTTAGCTCCACCATGGATCATGGCAAGGGGACCGATTGTGGACCGATTGTGGACCGATTGTGGACCGATTTTAGTAATAAAAGTTTTAATTGGCTAGCCGATTCTCAACCGACAAAAAACCGTCGGTCCTGAAATCGGTTCACTCCTCCTTTTTTCGTCGTACTGGAAAATGTCGCAACGTGGATCACCAGCATAAGGGAACCGGCTCGAGGCTATCTCATTAATATTCATTAGGGTCATGTGACCTAAGGCGCCAAATTCAGATTCCTTGGGACGCCATAGCCACAGCCGGATTGAATTGTTGTACTATTTTTTTTGGGAACACTTTACCAAAAAGATTCAACAAATTCCTGGCTGGATGTCCCATATTGCGCTTTGTCGCTCGTGCGACCAGCGTCACGCTGCCCCCAGAGGTAAGAAATGCTGGATTGTTGCGGATAAAATGGGCGACAAGGAAAGTGAATCTCTAAAACTTGCTGCTGCTACGGGTGGAGCCGAGGAGGATATAACACAGAAGCCTGATGTTAATTTACCTGAATCGGATCTATCTGATGAAGAACCTTGTGGCGACCAGGGGGAAGAGGGCGACAAGCTTTTTCGCCGATTCCTGAAGACTCAGAATCGGCTGATTCATTGTTATAGTAATAGGCTGGATTCAGCATACAAACCAAAAGCCCCATAGCTAACTAAATTTAATTCTGTAAAAGGGTATATGAAAGGACACTACAGGTCTGCACTGCAAAATTTACAGCTTATTTACAGCACAGTACAAATTATTTTATACAGTTGTTGCCGGGACTGCCATAAGACTTTCAGAACCCTTAGCTGAACTGTCGGGACTGTCCTAAGCCTTATATTGATTGTTATCACAAGCATTTTAAGGTAAGTTTAAAGCCAGACTCCTCCTTTGCGTAGATTTTCCCTGTGTCAGAAGCTTCTCCCTCCCTTTCCTAGACCAGAAGCAGAAGCAGAGGCAACAGCGTGATCAATAGTCACAGGAAAAGAGGCTGAAAGGTTAATAGGATAAGACTGTCGCCAACAGGAAAACAGGGATTTGTTAGGCATGAGAGGACCGATTAACTTCAGAAAGCGGCCCACAAAAACACGTCCTGTTTCTGGGGCGTCTGGGCAATTGTTCTGAGGTGGTAGTTTTATTGATTGACCCTATCCTTGAGACTGTGGTGTATGTGAATGTACTTTCATTTCACATTTGCAATGTTCGGCAAAGCCTTTCCCTTTCAAATTTTACTTGCTACAAAGAAGACTTCCTTTAGCTCTATCTTTAATTCTTATAGCCAGGGATTCTCAAGCTAATGTAAATGAGTCAAGAGAAGAAGAGGGTTTATTGAAACAACTGAGTAAACAAATCAATGAAAATGGAATCTATAGCATTGTATATTTAGGTATGACAGATAGTAAGTTGGAGGGTACTTTGCAAAAACGCAGCTGTGTTTGCCCGAGATAAATCAATGAGAGACTGCAGAAAGCTACAGACATATTGCCCACGCTGCACATGTTAGTGGATACAGAATACCCCGAAAGCAAATCACTATCGCAAATAGGGCCATTTATTTTCCACTGTATTTCGAGAAGGGTACAGCTGTTTCTCCTCAAAGAGATAGGAAGTATCAGGTTCGTAATGTATTTGGGCTATGACCAAACAAAATATTCATATGCAACATTAGTACATACTTGATTCAATTTGATGCAATTTGATACTGGTCGGAAACAGAAGCATTAGAATATCAACATATCTTAACTTGAAATACGATCTTAGAATGACGACCAGTGTGAAACACCCCCTGAGGACATGTTTCACACTAACAAAAACACGCAATTTAAGATAACATGACTTATAAAGTAATTAATCATTATTTTATATACTATATATCTAACAAAGGAAACAAAGGATCCTAAATCTGAAGTATTATCATCTCAAAGTCAAGATACCTTTTTTTAAACTTTGATCATAAAATGTTGTTAAATTAAAGCCAGTGTGAAACACCTGTCTATACCATTGGATCCCTAAAGCCCCACTCGCCGTCGTGAAAGTGATTTTTCGTAGACCTCTGCGATCTGCGAACGTTGGAACGTTTGACTATCGTAAGCCTCTGCGACCTAGTCCCTTGCGAAATTATTCAACATGTTTAATATTTTCGTAGAGATCTTGTGCGATTCAAGACTAGATTGCTTACGAAAATGATCGCAAGGAGCCCTCCCTCTCAGTGTGAATGCTATACGATCAATATATCTAGCTTGCGATAATTTTGTCTTACCTATAGTCATTTGCGAATGCTTAAGACAATTTTGTTGTAGCCCTCTGCAACAGAAAGATCGACCAGGGCGAGTGGGGCTTAAGGTTGCCAGGGTGTTACTGACGCAACGATGGGATTTAGGTGAAACGAATAGCCAGTAAACAAAAAGCTCAAGTGAAACTACGGCCGAAAACATCTTGCTGTGGCTCCATGTGGCTGGTTCACATCTTATGGTAAATTATATTATTCATTATCTTTCTTTCATTCAGAAACTTGTTTATAAATCACAACATTTATAAATCAGACTTGGCCTTAGTATCCGCCGTATGCAGGTGTTGGTTTGGAGCAGTTGATGCAATAACTTAACAAAGGTATATCAAAAAGTAAAGAAAGCTACCTTTAAAGAGGTTTTGGGGCTCCTAACAAATGACTGTGTTTGGACTTACTGAAAGGACTTCTATAAAGGTTTCTATAAAGGACACATGTAATTGTATCACTGCAGGTCACATTGTGACGTCAGTCAATATGAACTGTGTTTGTACATTTTACAAAGGGGGACTGTGGGAGTCTCTCCGATATACGGATATGTACATTAGGCCTATCAGTGTACATCAACCAATGTTTCTGAAATGTAAGCAGAGTGGAGAGTAAAGTAAGGTGATACACACTGACTAATGGATGCACCTTTATGTCAAATCCCTTGATGTAAGCTTCCTGAACTCCGTCGGGTGACTGTAGTTGAATAACCACTTTATCTGATGTACTGTATGGAAACAAATAAGGTAAGCCATGTCATTGTACACAGGGTTTTTCAATCTGTATGTATCTATGTTTGCATATCAAAAATATACATAAATATATCAAGATGAAGTATAACAAAATATGAAAAGAAATATTTCGTATTTATAGTTGAACATTATAGCATAATGTATACAAAATTTACATAATTATTGTAAGTGAACAAACTCATGGTGTATGACATATTTTTAGACTTTTAGTCCATTTATATAATCATGATAATTATTTTAGATAGGTCACATGTATATATGATGACATAATTATAAAGTATTTCAACAGTTGTCAACAGAAACAGTTGTGTAATGCTCCCCTACCAAATTTGAGGCATTTCTATTGTAACTATCGCATGTGCCTTTGCATGTCATTCTGGCTTGTTTGTACGTGGTCTGGTTTCGCGTGACTTTCAGGTGTACATTCCAGGCGTGGATTTCATTAATTTTACAATAGTCATTTGAAGACAATTCTGATATGTAGACAGTGACAGACAGGTTTCTGAATATGGCAAGTTTTACAAAGAATTGTATAGAAATTGTGAACTAGATGACCTTGTTTATATCCCTTACACCGATAATCACCTTCCTGTTAAATAGTCATTGATCCAATCAAAAATAATTTGATAGCTGTATCGAAGCTTGGCAATATGTATCATTGGAGAAAGATAACTTGTCTCGTTGCTATAGGATCCTCTCCCCTGATGGCCCCTGACGTCCCCTTTTATCATTATTTTATTAGCAACCAAAAGGAACCTCAAGCATAAGGGCATTTGGGGAAAAACTTTCAAAATGATCAGTTTTCCCGTTGGTATTGGTATGGTCTTCACCTTGACAAAGTTCACTATGATAGAAACAATATTTTGCACCACATAATTCTTTTACATATTTACCTATTTCAGTATGAGAAGGGAGATAGATGTCTTGATACGGTAATTGGTAAAATATTTGAAGACCTAGATTTTAGGAACATGTTTGCATTGTTTGGCAGACATATCGAAAACATTCATCAGAGTTGAATCCGGCTACTTGGATTTAAAAAAAAGGTCACAATGTTAGGCAACCAGAATCTGAAACTTTTGCCCAAATCTACTCTACTATAGATTTTTGACCTACATAATATGGGTTGCTAATACTAATCTCAAAAATAAAAATAACATCAACATCAACGCAAACCAGTAGGTCTTCTTGATAGAGGACATTATGAGAACATTGTAAACATCTGATACCTACAAGATGACAGGGATAACGTGCAGTGAAACCCGACATCACCCCCAAACTCCATTTGCATAAGTACTAATCAGGAAGTGGTAGAAGAACAAGGACACGGGAATAGACACACGAGTAACCTTTACGGTCATTACACTGAATGTCAGAGGTAGTCCGCTCTGCTAATCTGCTGGTGTTGGTCAGACAACTGGCACTGAGAGGTCTTCCCCTGGGGATAATCAAGCCTAGTTTGCATATTACGACTACTGCTGTTAAAGGGACCTAAATCCGATATGATGGACAAAAGTTTTAAAACCCAAATTATCATAGAAATATCTTAGACGGGTCTAGTTAAGGTCAGCGGTAAAGTATTAGCTATGAATCTTAATAAAACTGAAGTAGAATTCCATGAGAGGAAGGCCCAGTGATGTTTCAATATGCTTGTAAACAAATGGAAATTGAATTGATGGTCACACTTACTTGTTTTCCCCAAACTTGTGCCATTGTGCCTGAAGGCCCTCGCTTACTGGAATAAAATATCACAAAATGGTGAAATCTTTGAGTTTATCTTATAAAATGTAACTACGACATTATATCTACGATAAAATTATCACGTCAGCGAACATAGTACACAATTGTAACTACGATAATTTTATCAAGACAAATGCCCCGCTAAATTATCAAGCATGTTTGATATTTTTGTTGTAGATGGCTGCGATAAACCAAATTATCCAGAAAGAAGTCCCAAAGAAGTCCCAAAAATATTTTAAATCTATTGTTTTATTCATTTGGTTGAATAATACATCGTTACATGACTACTGAATGCGCAATAACATATCAAATATAATGATATTATAATGATATAATAGAACATTGACA
Organism: Lepidonotus clava; assembly: GCA_936440205.1. Classification (NCBI taxonomy): domain Eukaryota; kingdom Metazoa; phylum Annelida; class Polychaeta; order Phyllodocida; family Polynoidae; genus Lepidonotus; species Lepidonotus clava. The sequence goes on along the minus strand of OW387144.1, from coordinate 32,168,308 downwards.
TGATATCTTAGAAGATAGATCAAAAAACAATATTTGTGTGTGAGAGCGATTTTGCACTTTATCTTTTTATTTTATCGCATGATTTTGATAATTCTCGCAAATCCAGATCCTGAGATACAGTGTACAACAATTGCGTACTAAGAAAATGATGTATGCACAATATTTCCGTTGCAGTGGGCGAGGCACTTAAAGCCCCATTCCCTATATAGCAATTTTCTTGTTTACCTCTGATCTCATTGATAAGTGCATGTTTGATCCGAATCACTGTGACAACATGACCAGCAATTTAATCAAACATGATTATTTCAAAACAGCATACTGAAATGTGATCAGAGGCAAATATGATCACTGAGGTCTAGTTTGTGGAGGTGGTAAGGTATACCGACGTGGCAGCTTAGCTTCACCACAAATGACCTGCTGGGCTTTGTCTAGTGCACATTGACCAAAAGAAGAAATACTAAAAAATAAGGTCTAAAATGCCCCAGTGTGTATTGGGCTTAAACACATAATGATCAGGCTGGACACTGGACACTTCTACAGGCTGGAAGTGTCCAGTCTGTAGACACCATTTTTACGAATCTGCACAGTAAACCCTCACATAAGTATCTTGTTCCAACTGTTTCAGCCTGGTGCAATATAGAAATCCTTACCCCAACTCATTGGTGCTGGCCTTTACCTCCAACAGGGGGCTACACTGAAGTCCAGTGCAAAAGAATTATTATATTCTTTTGAAATTAATAGTAATTATCATAAACTCTCTGGTACTGGCAAGAGTACATTATGAATCGAGTGATGCTAGTGTGTGAGCTAGGCGCCGAGCGGTGCCACTGTCCTGTGGCCTAGGTATAGTGCACGTAAAAATGATTGTAACTGAGTTAGTTCGCTCCTCTACAGGTACGTAATGGACATTAGTGCAATAGGAAAGACTGTTAGAGAGCGTTATAATCTCCGTGTACAAATTGCCCAGCTTAAGAGAATACTATGGGACAAAGGGTCTTGTTATCTACGATAGCTTTTACATAGAATTAGAATTAGAATTAGTTTAATGTAAGTAAGAATGAGAAGTAAGAAAGATAGAGAGAACACTATTATGGGTATATGCGTATAGCACCAGGTCTTTGGCTGGCGCTATACAAGCAGTATGAGACTTAGGATAGACAAGCAGACCAATATAGACTTTGGTCAGAATACATGGGAGCAATAGTCTAACAAACGGATCATAACGGGTAGTGCTGAGACTGTAGTAACCGCTACAATAAGGTGATAGTAAGGATTGGGACAGCTTAGGCTTAGCCTTACGGACGGAGTACTGGATGTGACGGAGACTCTACCGATGGTCTCTGGCACTGTTAGACGGGAGGTGACTCCCCCAACAGTTGCTGAGTGTATAGACCTCAAAAGGGGAAGCTTAACCATAGCTATACACTGACAATACAGAGTTGTCAAAAGTGGTGCCAAAAACGACAACCCAATGTTTTCTGTGTCTTTTATATAAAAAAAATCTTATTTATGAATAGTTTCATGTTGTAGATATCATAGTCCATAATAATGGCCTACTATTATCTTATTATTAGTTATTAGGTATGGCCATTACACATAGGAGGCCTATAAGTTGTATGTTTTTTGACACCATTCACTTACAACACTGGGTTGATATAGACAGAGGCCATGACAACCTTGGGCTGTTGTTTTAGGCACCATTCACTTACAACCCTAGGGTCGTCAGGCAGCACTTTTGACTCTCATTTTGTTCTGTAACAACCCTATGACAACCCGATTCTCAGTTTTTGCTTCCCTGACAACCTTTTTGGCCAAAGTAGTTGGGAGAAAGTGACAACCTTTGGGTTGTCATCCAGCCTCAAAATTCACAATGACAACCCTCTGACCACCCCCAAATTGTCAAAGGATTGTCACAAGGTCGTCACCTATGACAACCCAAAAGTCACCTATGACAACCCAAAAGTCACCTATGACAACCCTCTGACAACTTTAAAGTGGCTCTCTGATGACTTTGTGTTTTCAGTGTACCTGGTTGGGAGTTACTGATGTTGTTAGCATTGTGAAATGGATGGCATGTATTGTATGGATGGAAAGACTATGTACTTGTATCTTCAGACTGTCTACATGGATATAATAAAATTACCTCTTGCCAAGTGTGTGTTGTTTGTATAGGAATGCGCCCTTTTACTTATAATTTCTAGAACTGAAGAACAGACAAATATCCAGGATAAAGATCTAACTGGATTAAGAACGAAAGCTAGCTAACACGACAAACAATAATGAAGAACTCCCCTAATTTAAATAGTAATCGCTTATTTACACTTCTTTAAGTAGTAAAAATGTAAATGAGATGCAACAAACATCTTGCAGTCTAATGAACGATTCAACGTGTTTATATAAGATACAAACAAATAAGAACTATATCCACAAAACATCATCGGAATTAACTAAAGATAAAATAAACACCAGTCTAGCTCAGGACCACACTAATGAAAAGGGTCTATTCCTTCAATCTATTGTCTGCACATATAATTATTGTGAACCATCATTAATTACTCTTGTTTTCCTCATATATCATATCTGATACTCTGTAATTGAGTAACCATTAATATGTATGTACTGAAAGTGAAGTTCTCTTTGGTTAGATGATGTGACATTCAAGAAAATGCCGATTGTCTATTCTTGTTACTCGCTTTCAGAGGTTCATACATGTACACTTATTAATAGTCCAAAGTAAATGGAGAGTACAACTTCCTTTGTTATAGGAGCATAATCCGGTACAATCACTGCTGTTATTTCTCACTTTACTTTACAAGATCACATGTTATCACTACTCCCTGGTTGGCTATGGACTTATTATGCCCTGGCAATAATTTGAATTCTTAAAGCTAAAGCCGCGTCCCCACGTGGTGACTAAACCTCGGCGATTATAGTTGTCTATGTGGCCCAAAGTGCCAAACCCATCCATTCCCGGCAATTAGTGCCCCATATGGCAGTAGTCACCGGGGAATGCATGGACTTGGTACTCATGGGCCACCATACACAACTAATCTCGGAGATTTAGTTTCCACGTGGGGACGCGGCTTTAGAATAACCTAACAAGAGGAACTATTTTCCTAGCTGGAACTACTTTCCTGTATCACTCTGTAAGGTTAAAACAGTTGGGCAATCACACTGTTTGTATTACGAATGCATCACACTCCTAACTACTGAACCTGTATCATCCTAGGGTATGATAAAGGCATTTATATAACAGTTTTATACTTTTCTGTGTTGTTAATTAGGAAGGTGACTTTGAGACTTATTACCTTGAAACCATCATATCACATGACAGCATCCAGGGTTCGTATGGTATGTGGTAACGACATTTTAGAGGGGTTTCCAGAAGGCCTATAAAGCCGGGTTTCCACTGAACGATTCAGTTTGAGAAAAAGTGACGACTATAAAGAATTATTATCGTCGGCGATTTGTCTGGTGAAAAAATCGTTTGTAAATTAAATATTTGTTTCCACTGAACGACGATATTTGGACGATCCTGAGACATTGTGGACGATTATTTCCACCGATATGAGGTAGAAAACAGGAGAAACAATGCATTTAATTGCTTTTAATTGCTCTTGGAAGAAATCGTTGGCATTTGTCGTCAAGAAATATTAAGCAGGTTTAATATTTAGTCGTTGGTGAATCGTTCACTTTGGTCTTGAGCAAAAATCGTTTGCAGTCTTTAACAAAAGTCTTAACCAACGATTTTGTGTTTCCACTGAACGATTTTACTAACGACCACAAAAGATTTGTGAATCTTTCATGGTCGTTCATGGTCGTTAGCATAATGTCGTTCGGTGGAGACAGGCCTTAAACCGCATTTGCATTGGTCGCTGACAACAAAGGTGAAGCATAAAGCTTGGCTCCCATTTGGCATCTGAACACCAGCAGTGTATATTAGTAGCTTTGACCAGTGACGTTGAGCCATTTGAGGAGAAAGGACCCTTTTGTTTACACACAAAAATTGTCGCTTGGTGACCAATATTTACTCCTTGGTTGCTCTTGTTATAAAGCTGCAAGCAACCAAAAAACAATTTAGTCCCCTAGCTCATCAACTAGCTGCTCTAATCGCCGACAACTTGGGGGAAATTTCAAACATATCAAATATTTCGACAGAAAACCACAGGGATTAGTTGTATAGTCACCAGACAACTACAAACCACAGTATACTTTGTTGCTGAGCAACTAACTACATAAGTCCCTGCTAATTGCAAGGTTAGTCACAGCCTATTTCTGTAATCTAGTCACCCTTTGGGGACCAGGCTCACGAGCACCCTGATAGCCGGAAGTAAATACAAAACATCAAACATGTCTGATATTTTCACGTTATTCGTCAATGATTATCTGTTAATTGTTCATTAACGTTTGTCTCGTGGAGATGCGCCTTTAGCCTAGTGCAAGAAAGTGTATCTGGAAATATTTAGATATCAGAATTCACTTGCAATTTATGTCTTTTGACGCTCTTACTTGTCTTGGGAGGATTAATAAAAGGTGTCTCCTTTAATGTTCTGAACTCATTTCAGTACTTTCATCAGGACAATTTTCATTGCCTATTCAAATTTCCCATGACCAATTGCGGTTTTTGTTGTGGAGGAAATGAGCAATAAAATACAAGGTAATTGCTCAGTAGATTGAAAAGGCAGCCCTATTATTGAGGTTGGATCAATTTACCTTTAATAGATCGAAAGGACAGGTGTTTCATTGAGAGGGGGCCAGATTTACTTTAATCTGGGATCATAATTTGAAACCTTACTACTATCATCTTTTAAAATCCACCTTTTCTGATTTGGTCATAAGCATCTATAGCCTGACTTTTACTAAAGCCCCATTCACCATAGGCAATTGTAAGGACGATCGGAAACATAATTGCATTTCTTTTTTTGTATTGAGAATTCGTATCTTTTCTTTTATAAGGTTTCCTTTTAATTCATAAGGTTTTGCATAGCTTTTTAGCCTGGTCCCCACTTGTACGATTAGATTTCCTTGGTCGCTGGGGGACTAAGATGGTTAGTAGCCTGGCGATCAACTTCACATTGGCGCCGTGATGTCTGTCGACTAAGCCACTAATCGCTGTGGTTTTCTAGCAAAATATTTGACATGTTTAATATCTTCCTATAGCCACAGGTAATAAGTTGGTCGCCGGGCGACATACTAAAGAGTCCTCTGGTGGCCTCTAGTCACTGGCAGATTAATAACAAGTGCGTGCCAACGTGGGGACTAAGTTTTTAGTAGCCCGGCGACAGGTTAGTCGCCAGGCGACCAATATTTCGACCTTGGTTGCTGGGGAAATGCACTAATCACCGCCGTTAGTCACCCAAGTGGGGACACGGCATTAGACTGATTTAAGAAATGGTCAGTCAAGGTATAACTAAAGCCCAATTTGCGCTATGCCATGAGGGTTGTTGCGATCTAAGAATGTTGGCAGCATTGCTTTTTTGCCCCCCCCCCTTTTCTCAGTCATGAGACACATTAATATCCAACACATTTGTTGTCAAGGCAGATCTTTTGTTTAGATAATCACATCAAATCACAGGGGTCCTTGTCTCACATGACATTTTAGATCCTAAGATGATATTCGGTGTTTGCTTCTCAATCTTAACTCTAGCTCACAACACAAAAATGGGATCGCATAATAGTATAACAGAATAAAGCCAAATTATGGTTTGGATAATTCTTATCTTGAAATTGGGATCCATGTTAAATAGATCATAGCTACTTTTTATATTATTGCCACTATCGTCCTAAGGGTTCCTATAGCAGTGTGAATGGGACTCTAATAAACGTTCCCCAGCCACAGGCTTGAAAAACAATCACCACAAATCACAGCCATGAAATATATATCCAACAGTAAGAATGTAAGATATCAAGTCTGAAATATCACCATGCCAATGCTAAAACATCTTACTTTATATTATTTTAAGGTTAAGACAAGTGTGACATTGACACAAGCACTGACAATTTGTATGTGTCACACCAGCAAAGTTGTTAATTCATTTCATCATTGTATCTTTGGTTTGAAGGTTTGTAACCCTTTATTTATTCAATAAGGGTTTAGATAATTTGTTTCTGAAATCTCCTGCCATTTTTTTCTGAAAATGCTGTCATCATCATTGTCAGTGGGGCTCTAATAGACTCTCCCATCCACAACCCTGACAGACAGGCACCACCATTCATCCGAGGCGGTAATGGACGTTTCTCGTTGGGGCTTCTCGCCCCAAGCCTTCTATGAAGGAACCATACAGTATTCTAAGTATACACACCTCACTCCTGTCAAGCCCTGTTTATACATTCCGATAACCACACTTATGTCAGTGAGTGCAGTAGAAACGGAGGAAAACTAAAGCCGGGTCCCCACATGGCGATTAAACCACGAGGACTAATGTTAGTCGCCCGGTGACTTGATAATTAGTACGTTGTCGGATGACCAACTAGTCACTGGTTAAAAAAAAGTTAATCTCCACATTGGAACGCTCTTCCGATCAAACTGCCGGCGATTAGAGGTACCGCTAGGACTTGATAATTTCTTTTAATTTATCATTTGACAGATTTACAGGTTTACAGGTTTGCCAACCAATCAAAATATTATATTGCAAGGCAATAAAAGACTGGATTAAGGTTTGAGGTGACAGGTTTTGCCATTGGTTCTTTTGGGAAAAGGGCTTTTATATTTGGCTGCATTTCACAAAATGAAAGAACAAGCTGTGAACCAATACAGTTATGGTTGATTTTGCCGACAGGTAATAACCAAAATTGTAATAATAGTTCATAGTCAATTTTCTACTTTGATGTGAACTGTAAGGCACTTATTTTGACGGCTCGTGTAAATGCACCTCGACGATGAGAGGCCCACTCTGACAGGACACTTTGTCTGTTACTTAGATCAGAGCTGTCTGAGGAGAACACTATACAGAAAAGTGATACCATGTTCTCTCCTCCTTCTAGAGGGTCGGGGTGGGGAGACAGTATGGAATAATAAGCCTTGAGAGTGGAGGGCCTTAAGACATATGCTACTTGAGGTGTGATATGGGTGCAATAAATGATGCCCATAGAGTGGTTTCCATAAAGCATTAAAATTGTCAACGTTTATCCTCAGCTTTATGTCAGTCCCCGCAGTTGTCTTAGGGGTTTAATGTTTTTAAGCCTGTTGGTATACAATTACAATAGTTTCTAACAAATTCTTAAATAGGTTTTACATGAAGTTTTCTGAATTGATTCTCCATTGTTACTGTCACAAGGTTGGCTACAGGAATGTGCCAACTGTGTATCGTTGCCGGCTATCACAGTGCGTCAATGAGTATTCCTGACAATCAGGGCTGTCAAGTCATCCTAACTGCAGCAACTTTCTGTTCTGATTATTCTGATTATTGGTTCTTGTTATGTTATCTTTATGGCATCCAAAAACGTCTTTAGAACCTAACAACGCAACATCGCACTGTCAGGGTACTGTGACATTCTTGTTACATTTTCACATTTATAAAGATTACATCATTATAGCATACTGTTACTAAACCTAATGTTATTATAAAACTCTTTTTTAATGAGTTTCAACCTAACCTGAAATAGTATAATTCTTGTGTGACAATTTAACAAGCTAAGTAACAGACTGACCAAAAGGTGTGGTCATAGAATGTACCTTTCACATACCCGCTTTCCTTGAATAAATACTTTGTTGGGGATACACGTTAATAGATTGTCTAACCTGGCCGTAAGACAACATATTGCACCCATTTCACACCTTAAAGCCGGGTTTCCACTGAACGACTTTCATTACATTTTCTTGACAACTACAAAAGACTGAAAAAAGATTAAATCGTTGGTCATTTCAATCTTTCACAAAGGAATGTTTTCTTGTTTGTACTGAACGACTAAAATACTGATATCTGAATGCTTCTTGGGGAATCTGGACGATTTTCCCCAACGACAGAGGTTAGAAAAGTCAGAGAACAATAGATTTAATTGCTTTTAATTGGTCTAGGAAAAATCGTTGGCATTTGTCGTCCAGAAATTTTAAACAGGTTTAATATTTGGTCATTGGTGAATCTTTCACAAATGTCGTTCACAAAATAATTATTAATGTCGTTTGTAGTCATTCACAAAATGTCTTTACCCCTGAATTTTTGTTTCCACTGAACGATTTTATTAACGACCACAAAAGATTTGTGGATTGTTCAGTGTCTTTCATAGTCGTTAGCAAAATATTGTTCGGTGGAAACAGGCCTTTAGCTGTATATGTCCGAAGCTCTCTTCAGCCTTCAGGCTTATCATTATTCCCTCCTATCCCTCCACCATTTAGAATGAGGAGAGAATGTGGGTGTCACTTTTCTGTATGTTGTTCTTCTCGCAGTGCCCTGATTTAAGTAGCAGATGAAGTGTCCCATCAGAACATGCCTCCTATTCCTTAAGGTCGTATTCCACATACCAAAAGTGCGTTGCCGATTTCACACCGATACAATTTCGGCAATAATCGGCAGCACTGCCGATTAAATCTACGAACATGTTGGTAAATATATCCGGCCGATTATACACCGGCCACCGATGACGCACTTTCGGCCGCCAATGACGCACTTTCGGCCGCCGATAACGCACTTTCGGCCGCCGAAATCACCCCGAAAGTACGGGCTCCCGGTATGGAATGTTTCCATGGGGATGGTCATTATCGGCGGCACTGACTTTCGGTATGTGGAATACGGCCTTTACACCGGGGGATGGGGAGAAAAAGGCCTTTGTAGAGACTGACTAAATTTGTACAACATGTTAATGATGGTCATTGTCATAAAGGTTACAATTGAGGTAAGTATGGCAATATAATTATTATTTTGGACTGTGTAAAGTAAATTTGTTTCAAAGGTACTCACTTTTCTTTAGGGTGCCACCTTGGAAGTGTATTAAGAACTAAAAAAAGTATTCTTTTTTTCTAAACTATTTAGATGCTATTTAAGGTATTTCTACACTCAAAAAGTACAATGCACACACCTTTTCTTTGAATGTAGAAATATTACCTACAATGATCCAAGCCAATATAGTGCCCAAACGCTTACCTTTTTAAATTTATTAACTATAACTCTTCTCAAAAACAGTAGATGTTGATTTTGGTAACTCTAAAGTATTTGTTATATACTGAGTTAAATATAGACTTACAATGTACTGTTTTACTGTCGTTAACAACTAACCACATGTCGACCGTGGAGTCTATTCCTAGCATTACCTGATTTGCATAATTAATAAAGTTTGCAAGGACAGTAGCACCACGTTGTGAACTTAGCCAGTGGGGATGTTAACTCTTTGATTACATTTTCAAGTATTATGTTTTTCATGGATTTATTTCATATAATCTTGTGTCCCTGTTATTAGCCGTGTGTTATACACAGTTATTATTATCGAGTGTAAAAATCTTATCTTAGAATTCAAGATATAAGAAATGCATTTAGAATTTGTCTTCCGTGAAATATACCCAAAGACAATGCTAAAAATATCGTACTCATTTGCTGACAAAATTGGTCAATTAGCAATGGAAATCTCCCACAGACATATGCATACCACATGTTGACGCCTCTAATAATAAAAGTGCTGACAGCAATGTCCCTGCACACCTGCCTCTTAAATAGGTACAGCTTTACATGTTCAGAATGATCTTCTTTATGAGGTACCCCCTCTGAGAATTCCTTTTTCATTTTCTGTACATACTACCATGAGGTTGATGAAGGCCTCTGATGCCCTGCGAACTAAAGGCTGTATTCCACATACCGAAAGTATGCTCTGCCGATATTGAGCATATCCATGGTAACCTTCCATAACGGGACCATCAACTTTCGGAACACTTTCGCTGGCCAAAAGTGCGTCATCGGCGGCCGAAAGTGCGTCATCGTCGGCCCGTATACAATCGGCCAGAAATATTTACCAACATGTTCGCAAATGTTATCGGCAAGGCTGCCGAAAGTATATCGGAACTGCCGATAGTATATCGGCAGGAAATCGCCAGCGCACTTTCGGTATGTGGAATACGGCCTTAAGTTATTTCTTTTGTGAAACTGTAAACCACTAAGGGAACGAGTGAGTTTGGTATGCTTAGAAGTAAATGGGAAATTTAAGGGATGCTTGCTGAAGCCTAGGGGTACATTACCGCAAATACTAAGTACCAATCCTAGATAGCGTTGCCAGTCTCGCCTGATTCTGACACAGATGAAACAGATGAAATGATCATCCTACGTAAATCAGCTACAGATTAATGTGTAACCGAATCAGAATTGTTGTCCCATATCGAATGTATCAAATAAAAAACAAGCTAAAGAAGTGTCTGAAATCAGCAGCTTCTTCTCGACTTAGATAGAATACGGTGACTTTTAAAGCTGTCATAATATCATTACAATATTGTTTTTATCATTGAGGCATAGAGATGACTTTTTTTCACTTTGTTGTACACTGTTAAACTTTTCAGGGGAATATTTCTGGTCCTAATTCACAAATGAAATCACTTAGTGTTTGCACACTAGTCAGTTTGTCTTTGATTCTGTGTTCCTAATGCCCCAATGGCTTAGAAATCATCTAATGATTATAGTAATTTACCAGAGGTACCCTAGGGAACAGAAGGATCGTCTGAATCAAGCTCGCCTATACTATAAAAACGTCTAAAAGCTTCTTTGCTATAGAAAGCCTGTATCCAAGGGCACACTGAGAACACATCTGTGGCCTGTTGCACAATAGAATTTCGTTGTTAGGATGAAACAAAGATATCTTTGTTAAAGATATCTTTGTTACGATTTTACAAACATAGTAAAATCTCTGGTTCTAATGAATGAAATTGAATTCTGTAAATTGATGTAAAAAGGAAAAAAAATAAGGACAAATCAGTAAAAGTTACAGCTCTCTGGCTGCATTCTAAATATAGAAAAACAATGTGTATAAACCATCCTTGTTACGAAAATATTAATTTTTCTTCAAAAGAAATATTTTCGTTGTTACCAAACCCATTGTGCAACGGGCCACTATTGGTCTAAATTGCTCAAATAGCGAGGTTTGTTCTAGAAATACATGTACTATAAAAAAAAATATAGGCCTAGACATGGTTGGCACAGGGGGGAAAATCGAGTAGACATTCAAATGACCCATAAACTATTTGTTTTTCATTCAGTTTCATTGATTTCTTCGGAACCGTCTTGATTCATGGTCCATAGGATGCTATAAGATGAACAAAATCAAGAAAATCCAGGGGGCTCAACATGTCGGGTAAATTCTTATTTTGAAAGAATTCAGGATTTGGCTCCTGGACTATAGCCCTAAATCTTAATCATATGAAACATATGTCCTAAACAATAAGTTTACTCAATGCCAAAGCATTTCAAAAATCAAAATAATTTTCAAATAAATATCGACATCAATACAGAAAGTTACAGCTACATTTCTTTAACTTGTTGTTTGTTACATTGTTATGCCCAGATAGTACTGGACCACCTTTCCCATTCTGGTAGCCATCGATCTGTATTTGACTTTTCTCAGATGAGCAGAGTCTGTAACAGAATCATAGTCAGAAGGAAAAGTGAATGTAAGCTAGGCTTCTGACTTAGATTACCTGAAGTCATGCACCCCCGATCTTCGCCCACCATCCCCGTTATCCCAGGGATTCTCAATGTAGTTCTACCGATATCAAATAGCTCCACAGCAAAAACACTTATTTTGCAGGGAGGGCTTCAGAAGTGAGCATTACTTGTATTCTATTAAGTACAGCTGATGGATATGGAATGCACAGAGGAGACTAAGGGTGTGTCTATTTCATATATATATATATATTATATATATATAATATATATATATATATATATATATATAGGGATAATCATATAGTAGACGTGGTTTAAAGGTCCTCACCCAAAAGATAACCACCGAAGACGTCAATGGTGAAATACAAAATTCATAGGACGCACTCATAAAATGTACAGGTGAGCAAAGATAGTAGTAATTTGGTAACATTGAAGTTTTTTCAAAGCATTTATTTTATATCTAATACATATTATAAATGCCTGGTTCAATGTTTCGATATACCCAAGAAATTCAGGGTGCAGACATGATTTGGAGGTGGCTTGAACTTGTTCTTGGGCCTTGAGAGCTTTCATGTATGCAGGTAGAGGATTCTAAGACTAGGAATAGAATGCCTTGTCATAGTCTACTATATCCTCTGATCATAACCATTATATATTTGTTAGCACATAAACAGTCTGGATCGTCTTGCTGCAGCCCTAGAAATTACCCTCCCGAGATCCCCTAAGTTTGGTCAGGGCTTTCCTTGGGTTGGCAGGAGCTAGAGTCACGTATCATATCTATTGCTTGATCGGGGCTCATACTCAGGTGCTCATGTTTATCACTATGCTCAATAATGGATCAGATGTTCACAGTTGAGTGCCTTGAAGGACACTTGTTTATTTTTGGGTAATGGCCAACCTTTTATAAGCAGCAGGTACGCGCTATTTGGCTATTACATATCATATGTATATATATATATATATATATATATATATATGTATATATATATATGTATTTGTGTGTTGGCATACGGTGTGTGTATGGGGAGTGAGGGGGTGTTCGCTGTGTTCTTAATTTCTTAACATTGTGCACCATTGTGAATGTAAACAATCTGTAGTTTACTCTATTTTGGATCTGAAGGTGTCAACATGTGAAAGGTATATATATGTCTTTGAAGATAACCATTGTTTATTGGCCCAATACTGTCAGCAAAAATGAAAGACCTTTTTGAATCAGGCTAAATAAAGTCAGACTGGCTAAGTACACGACGTCATGATACCACCATTACAAACTTTATTAATTTTGCAAATCAGGCCATGTTAAAATTAGACTCTATAGTTGACATGAGAGTAGATGTACGTGACAGTAAACAATACCTTGTCACTCTACTGGTCACATGAACTGAATAGCTAACTGTCTAAAAGTCGGTATCCTTACACCTAGATCTACCAAGGCATGACCTGGATATGACATCGTATATTATATTTAGACCCTTAGTATGATATACTGTATCAACATTATTTATTGTGTAAGTGACAAGCACCAAATTGAATTCTATATACTACTAATGTATATAATATAAGATAAACTTGGGTGGTTCAACCAGACTCAACTTTGATTTGAGTAGTCTAAAAGCTATTTTTATCTGGGACAACCAGTAGCAAAGCAATACCCCCATAATGGTGTTCATTGTTTGGTTAAATCGTATTCTTGATGGTCAGAGCAGCAGTCCTGAAGGTAACAACAACCTTATGACAGCCCTAAAACTAGTCTAACATGTATGCTTTCATTAAGGATTAACATTTTATTTTCTAAACATTTTTACAAATTGATCAATCTATTTTTAATTGTCGCATGTAGTGACTATTTGTACCATAGTCAAACACCCGTTTCCGTATACTACTCATAATTTGCAAAAAGAAATCAACATGCAGATGTGCATGTGTGTGTGTTTCTCTTTGTGTGTCTGTGTATTTGTACAATTTGGATAGCTGGATAGATGATTTACAGTATGTTAAGGACCTGCAGGCTAATTGTGACTGACTTTGTCGACAAAATCGCTTGAATAACTAAAATATAAACAAATAATTGAAATGTACCCATCTACAATGAATGAATTTTCAAAAAAATCAGAAATATTAAATTTATATGGATACTTATTTAAGAAATAATTATGCCTACTTTTTGACAATGATAATCTACAAATAATGATACAATTTATTGAATTTTATATAGTAAAGCCTTGAGTTTTGTCGACATATTACCCAGTATGTATCCTGTTTTAGGCTATGCTGCAGTTTAAACTCAAGAAACTGCCTATCCGTGGTTGGGAGAATTGTTCTCTCATCTAGCTTATCTCTAGCCTGGTTCTGCATTACCATTCATAGTTAAGAAAAAAGTACTCCTAGGTTTCCGCCTGCGTTACCAATCGGATAAGCAAACTGGGATATTTCATGTGCATAGAAATTGTATGTGACCCCATGGGGCCTCGTGCTGTTGTACATGTACTATGTCAAAGTAAAAGATTATGTATGTTCCTGCCACTTATTTTTGACACTATTGCCTGTCAAACTTAAGAGACTTTCATGTCTCAATGTCCAATTAAATTATCTTCCATGTGACCATGTCAAGTTAAAGAATAAGTCATTTCAAAAGTCATTAAGCCAAAAAGCTATGTAGCAGTGTTCACTTTTATGGTCTAGACCCATTATTGTCCTATACAGCCAACGACCTAGATAACTACAGGAGTAAGAGGTTTCAAACATGCATGCAAGAGCATAATCCATGACTCATTCGAGAGGTATCTTTACCATTCCTAGGTGCGCACTTCTTACACTATGATCTCCTGTTACTAACGATTCGGTACATGCAACTTCCAGAACTGTACCCGATCTTCCTTGCATCACCATTGCTAGAATACTTCACTGAATGCTAGCTGGAGATTAGAAATGATTTTATACGAATTATGGCTATGGCCTACCCATAAACAAGCGTGTAGTTGGTCAAGTGTATTTGTAATGTTCAAACGGTCAAGTCTTACGTGAAATGGTCTGGATTGCATGTAAACAGGTGTCCCTTCCACTAACTCCAGATTGAGGACTAGATCTAGTGTCTCACCACACAGAAACGATGCTCCATGCCGGAATTGAGCATTATAGAGGATGTTTTTAGCTTTCAAATGATACCAAGAACATCAAAATTGGATAATTTTCAAGGAAGTTACAGGCTGTTGAACACAGGACTGTTAGTCTTCCAGAAAATGACAAAAAGCCCTGATATAAGATATTTAGGCTATCTAAATATTCAGTAATGAAAAATATTTCTCTATAAATTAAAGGTAGCCCTAAAAGGCTATTATACATATATATATATATAAATATATATATATATATAAGATAATCTATTCTAGTTTGACTGACAGTATAATTAGGTCATGTTTTTTCCCAATGGGTTACATTTTTTGACAAAATCTGCAAAATGTTTTTTCCACGGTAACCAAACATCTAATGTTAGGTAATATATGACCAATATGCATATCTTGAATTAGTTAGGCTTCAATTGACGTAAATTGCTGGTAGGTACCAATTCTCATTAAAATTTGTAATATTTAATATTACAAGACGCCTCAGGTGTTTCAATTATCGAACGATCATTAGAGACTATATAAACGCACCACAGGGGCTTTATTACCACTTCTTTGAAGGATAGACTGACCACACTAATATTGCCCTATAGGAATACCCAACAAAAATGTATTTGAGAATATAGAACCTATTTCAGCAAGGGGCATTATTCAACGTAATATTTGGAGCACATGTTTTGAAAAATCATAAGTGAGAAAGTGATGCTAAGGGGCTATTATCCCAAGGCTCCTTAATATAATTTTACTTTTATTCAGAATAGAGTAATCTAAATTGGCAGCTTTGCTTCATAACTAATTGGCCAGAGCCTGCATAGTGTTCTTTGTAACTTGTGTTTTGTCGTCTTCTTTTTTTACTAACTCTCTTTTACTTTCCCTATGTTAAGTACTACTATATCCACTTGAAATGATTTGTCTTAACAAAATTACTAAGCAGAAAGGAAATATATTTGTTCATGATTTAAAGCAGCATTATGATGATTTGGTCTAAACTAAAAGAATGACATAATCATGGGGAACATTGAGTTATGAAAATTCCAAGACAACATCGATCATAGTAACAAATCCTTTGCACTGTGAAATGTATAGTGTCTGTCCGCCTTCTTTTGATTCTTGTTAGGGAAAACTCATGCTGGTGATGGAGAACCATTAAACATTCATTCATTGATTCTCTGCAACAGTAGGTATCCATGAATGTTTTGTTATGGCTGAAGACAGTGGTAGAGAGTATCATGGCAAACCCCTCTGGTGCCTCCCTTAAGTCCATATTCAAGTATGTACCATTTCACTTGCATTGTGCATTTCACTTGTGTTTGTTGACAGGAAAGCAAGCCACAGAAACAATTTCTAAGAACGCATAGTGGAATATGGTTCTACCTTAGACTCCAATAGTAATTAGTCACTTTTTTTGTCATATCTCTGAATCTAATAATTACATGACATGGGATTTCTAATGTTTCTTCATGTTCCTCATACATCCCCATAATCATCCTGTGTTTTTCAGAATGTTGTCACAGGTTTTAAGAAGTCATCCCTCACACCCATATTTACCTTAAGAGCCCAATACTCGCTATTATAACTGCTGAACAGACGGCTGACTGCCTCAGTGCAGAGTCAGCAATCAGCCACCAGCCATCAGTGTTAAATTATCCAATATGCTTAACACGTAGTGGTGAACTTGTCCGGATTCGGAAATCACATGACCGTGAAGATAATTTGGGAATGAACATATTAATATATAAGTCAGAGGCAAAATACTGAGAGGTTGGTCAGTGCAGCACATGAATTAATTATCAGATTGATTTTATTCAAAAAGAGGAACTCCATCAGCACTCAGCTCCTCTTTATGTTCGTGTTCTAGTGGAATGGAGATATACAAAAGGGAAATTCATTCACGTTTCAGACTGTTCCAGTTAACGTTCATGCATGATCAACATGAGAACCAAACACATAGAAGAAATAAATGAAAGCTCCTTGTATTGATAAAATATCAATACTGTTTAATAAATACCCAGCTTACAAGACAAGGAGGACACACTGAAAAAAACTCAAACTGTAGTTCTACTACCTCATTTTAAACAACATTCAGAACACCAAAGGAAGACACAATGAGTTGGTACCTGGGGCCCAATTTTTACCGTTTAGTGCTGATGTTACCCGCCATAATTCTCAATCCAGGTAAGAACAGTCTCTTTTTAATTTCATTCTCTATTTACCTATTCAAATATATAATTCTATCTGTTCATGATGTTTAGTTAACCAGCATAAGCACAAAGTATAGCTTGATAATGATATGCTTAACTAGGCAAAATACAAAGATGGACAACAATTGTTCAATACATCTTTCTGAAAGACAGAAAGAAAACAAAAAATAAATTTGTATGTATTGTGTTTTCAGAAACAGTGCATGCCTATAATTATTTAGGATGCTATGAAAGCAATTGGAATGGAGACCTACAGGGCTCTGGTCCGACTTATTATCATAGCCTAACGTTGGAGAGGTGCAGTGACAGGTGCAATGTATCCTACAGATATTTTGGTGTTCAGGTTTGTATTCTTCATGCATTGTCTTCTTTGACCAACTCATAGAGATTTACATCAGAAATATTCATACAAAATCATACAACCTTTTGTATTTCAGTAAAATGCAATGGTCATGTAATCACAATTGACGTTGACCATATGATCATAATAACCATGTAGCTATGAAACATGTTTACGACATTATAATTCTCTATAATGGTAATGTGTATTTCAGGCAATACTCGCATGACTGTTTGAACTAGATGTTCTAAATTCTGAAACATGATCTGTGTTTAATTGATCACCAGTTTAATCACACAGTCCATTTTAAAGGCCGTATTCCACATACCGAAAGTATGCGCTGCCGATTATGAGCATCTCCATAGAAACATTCTATATCGGGGCCATCAACTTTCGGCGCACTATCGGCTGCCGAAATTGCACTATCAGCTGCCGAAATTACACTATCGGCTGCCGAAATTACACTATCGGCAACCAGCACAAAATCGGCAGAAAAAATTTACCAACATGTCCGTAAATTTTATCGGCATCACCGCCGATTATATTTCGGCACTGGCGAAAGTGTGTCGGCAGCACATCGGCAGCACACTTTCGGTATGTGGAATACGGCCTTAAGGATATAGGGTTATCTGCACTACGTCTCTGCAATCATTCTACACCAGATTAGGATTGTATCCTAAAAGATAAACTTAGACACAAAGTTGTCATATTACAGGGCCTCATGCACATTATTGTGAACATATATGCAGCACACTTCCTGTACCATCTAATTTTGGTACACTTACTGGTTTTTAAGTGATATAAATATGTATGAATGAAGGAATATCATATTCTGCAGCAGGGAAATCATTGTTCTTGTGGAAATGTGTATGGGCTAATCGGTAAAAGTACTGAAAGTGAATGTCGTCAACCATGTTTGGGCAACATCACTCAATATTGCGGAGGAAGCAACAAAAATAGAGTCTACAACACAAGCCAAGGTTTGTACTATCCCATTTAAATGTTACCCTCATAACATTTCTTTAATTCTTTCAACAAATGAGTTATGGACAAAAACATTGTTTGGAACGTTTTTTATTATTAGTTTGATTTCATAGAAGGAATCTAATGTTGAAAACAACCAGGTAAGATTTCGAAAGCTTTATAGAAACACAAACAAATTGCTGAACATGAAATCATTGGTCCCTGATGACCATAGTGTGACGTCCTTCGATCGGTAGTTCAGGGTTTCCGATTTATACAACAGAGGGACATGAGGGTTGTTTCGGGTCTCAGCCAGACAGGGAGTCCAAGCAAGAAGCCGAGATGTGATATCAAGAGTCGTGCCTCGCGCACGAGGGTGATTGAGTGGGTCAATCGGGAAATCGGTATACATTGACGGGGGAGGGGTGTATCTGCCGGCTGGACCGAGGGGTCTCAGTCATCGGGCGTGGGGTCCGGGCACTTCTGTTAGCGGGTGGAGGATTGCGGAGGAGATGGGTGCGGGCCGTTTCCTTTGTGCTGGCACTCTCTTCGGGGCCCACTGCAGACGGTCTATCCTCGTTCTCGTCCAGTGGGGGTGTTGGGCCGACGGTCGCCTATTGTTTGGTAGCGTGGGCCAAGCCGGTTGCGCCTTTGTGCCCCTGATCTCTGGGTTTCTGCTCACTATTTCGGGCCTTCGTGCCAGTCCGGTCTTCCGTTCTCGGGACTCCATCCGGGCCATCTCGGGCTTTCGTGCCATGTTTCGGTCCCTCGGGTCTTCGGGACCCCATCCTAACTTTCATCCAATTTCCTATAATTTTCACTATTTTACTTGTACTTTCTAGTCAATTAGCCTGTATTGGATCATCTTATCGGCTTGGATCCCTTCTAAGAGGTTACCATAGGAAGAAGACACATGTGGACACAAGGAGTACTGCAAAGGAACTCTTTTATTCTCGGGCCTCACCGCCCCTTTTATAGTCTAGTGGTCAGCCCTGATTGGCTGCCTCTCATCAAGTGGTCATGATGACGTCATTTCCCGTTTACATTCATCACTTCCGGTTTACATATTTCTCGGGTCTTTCGGGTTTCGGGCTTTTACAGTTTCGGGCTTTTCGGGCTTTTCGGGCCCGTTACAAAATACACTTTAATCTGTCACATCGTCTTACTTTCCATATTTCAACCTTGATAACTGATGAATAGACATTCATCACAATAGGGTACATAAATCACAATTTATCATTAAACCTCTGACATTATAAACACTCTATCTTGCCAAAAGCGTTTGTGAACAAGTTCAAGGTAAACTAGGGACATTTGCAAAATGATTTGTAGAATGACGCCAAGAGCTTTGTAATCCCCACCTCTAATCCCTTAATGCAGAACATACTTAACAGTAACTTGGCAAGAGATAATAATTTTTCTATTCCAAACAACAGGACTCAGCTTCTAAGACCGAACCTTTCCAGGATGGTTACTCACTCAATGTTCAGCTAACTCTGACCGCCTAGAGCGGTGTACGCGCTTTTAGTATGATACGTCACACATTGACTCCTCCTTTAATTCCCTACTTTGACAGAGAATTAAAACTAGCATGTGCGCTACTCTAAGGCTCACGCTGTAGTGCCCAAACAAACATGGACTGGCCACCCATGTCAGTACATTCAGCCTGATTTTTATTGACCAGTCTAATTTCTTATATGATATTTTTATTGAAGCTTTTGTCTATAGAAGAAAATAGAGACTGAATTTTCGATCTTTTACCGTTTGTGACAGAGGTTACAGCCCAAATAAGAAAATTACCTTTACCATTGGTTTCTATAGGAAATATGTGTTTTTGTAAAATTACAAAAAAACTACCAGTGCAATCCTCACCAAACTCAGCATATAACAAGTATAGATAATTACACAAATGCTAGGAGAAAATACAGAACATTTACCGTTTATGAGATTAGTTATAGTGAATAAACTTAAAAATGTGACTATTTGAGCACTAGTTGCTTGGATCATTCTAAGAAATATTACCCTATTCAAAGACAAATTCTGTGCATTTTCCTCCCCTGAGTATCCAAATACATAAAATAGCATTTAAATTGTTTTAAAAACAAAATATGTTTTTAGTTCTTAATACACCTCCCAGGTGGCGCCCTGAACACGCCAAAGTACCTTTGAAATATAAGGAAATAATCAGTTGTAAATTTCACAATAGATCATGGGTAGAGGACCAATTCTGTACCAATTTCAGAACAAACAGGTTTAATTGCCAAGCTAAATCTGAACCGATGAAAATCGATTGGCCTCTAATTTTTTCGCTGTGTTGGAAAATGTTCCCAGCAAACAGGACACGTGTATTTACCAATTTAGCACGTGTTAAACTGATGTAAAACTGGTGCTGCTGCTAATCTCTGTGTAAAGTTGGTATCTTAGCAGGTTTTACTCTGAGTTTTAACATAGTAATACACCTATGTCTATTTCATAATTACAACATTATTTATGTAAATGACATGATCATATCCATCATGGAAATACTAATTCAAAATTGTCTTATGTTTATTAATCATTAAACATTTTGGTGTCATCTTTGGTTCATTCTGGTGTAGTGACAATCTCTGAGTTAAGCATGTGTGCTGCACAAGTTATAACACGTGTTATTTTGATGTAATACTGGTATTGTGTAAAACCAGGAGTTTTACATGAGAAAGCTGTCTTTCTCTTACACCAGTTTTTGACACATGTCGTTTCAGAGAATAACATGTATTTTACACAGGTTTAGCATGAGCTTTCCCTAAGATTGCACTCAGATATCATGCAGGTAACCTTTGAAAGTTCAGATAATTACACCAGAATTTCACAGAGTAAACTCTCCTAAAACTAGACTGATTTTCTTTTGTACATTATAATGGTTTTAGTGTATTACAAGGATAATGATTGAAATATGTCCTAATAATGTGATATATAATTGGAATTTTTATCATTAAATACACTTTTACCACATAAGCTATATACCATGGAATGGCCTGGGACAGCAACTAATTCTCTATAGCTCAGTGGTAGAGTGCTGGAAATGTGTGTGAGGGATTGTGGGTTCGAACCCCCCAGTTTTATTTAGCTAAAAAAAAAGGCAAACACGAGTTTTGTATGGGAAAACTCGTGTCAAAAACTCGTGCTAAAAACACGTTTGAAACACTAGAAATGTAGTCCACAGAATCCCGAGTTGTACACGAGTTTAAAACACGTGCTTTGCCTCCTGGGTCCCGTGCTCACAACGTGCACAACACGGGTCTCTGTTACCTGGGTTGTCTCATGGATCACCGGCTTCAGGGAGTAATGTTATATTATATGGCGGGTGGGTGTTGATCATTTTTGGTCCGAGTAGTCCAGTGATTCAGTGCAGTGTGGTAGGAGGTCGTGCAAATCCCTATTATATAGGGGGTGTGACGTCAGTGACTGCCAATAATTACCGCCAATTAGGTAACTAACCTCAATGCCATCATACTGCTCCTTTATAAGAGGAATCCCATTCAATCCACAGGAGAAGTAAAATTCACTACCTAAACAGATATTTCTACCACTTATACTGTACATTACCTTGTGTAGAATGTTGAAAATAAATTGATTTGGTGTGGATTTCAATTACAGCACATCCTGGTGCATATTTAGGATGTTATGAAGATGATCAAAATAGAGACCTCGAAGGGCCTTCTGATCGTGATAACGCTTTGACTTTGGAGAGATGTAACAACATGTGTCAATCGTCATTTGATTATTTTGGTGTTCAGGTAATATGTTATGCGTAGTCTTCTCTAATATGATTATAAAAATATACAGCAGGCAAATCTATATTTAAAGTGCCTGAACAATGTAGTGTCTTTGTTTGAAGATGCAGGAAAGGGTAAACGGACAAGCAATCAAGCCTGGATGATTAAAATATCTAAACGTGGTAAATTCTAGATGTTTACCATCATTCTCTGGAGAGCATTCCTTGTTAGAAAACAGGACAGGGTAGCTGGTATGATTAGAAGTCACTGGCATTATCAAGTAGAGTAGACAGAATTATTAAATCATTATGAATATATCTTATTCACAAATTCTACAAATGATTATTGATAAATGAATCATTGAATAATTTACCACTATTAAGATCAAGACATTATCAACATATTAACAAAGTAGTGAATTATTGACAAATCAATTAGTTAGATCACTACTAAGATGAACAAATCATCAACACATAAAGACAATATTAAGTTATTAAATCATTGATAAATCAGTAAGTAAAATAAACAAATCTGTTTAAGATAAACACAGATGTTCTTATTTCCTTATTTTCTACTCAGAATGGACGTGATTGTTACTGCGCAAACTCCTATGGGAGATACCGTCTACTTCATGAGAGTGGATGTAGCACACCCTGTAGGGGCAACTCCTCTCAGTATTGTGGAGGAAGCTATAGGAATAGTATCTACCGCACTTGGCCAGGTGTGTATTTCTACTAAATCCAGGTCAGTATACAGTTTCTGTAATGCTGATGTGCTGGAGTTTAAGGTGCACTCAACAATTCCTGAGGTTAATTGAGACCAACTCACATTATTGCTTTGCACAAAGTAGTCTTGACTGAATCTATGGGAATGAGAGCGACAGCAGCGAATGGACACCTTGGTGCATTAAACCCTTACCCACCACCAAAAGCCCCTCAGGCCATCGACTAGACCACCGTTTCCCCTTGCTTTCTGTTTCCATTACATGATAACCAGCTGCGGGTCAATTAAGACCTTCTGAATAAAAAAGCGAGTTTGATATGACACTCAGGCTATTTAGAGGAAAATTAATTTAGGTAGGATTCACCATTCCTAATTTGCATTAACATAATTATGGACTCCTTTAAAAAAACTTGCATAAATGCCATGTTTGTCTGTGAACAAAATTATTTCCATTCGCCCACATATATATGCAAAGTAAATGTATATACATAGAGATATGCAAAACAAAATAGCCATGTTAACTTTATAATTATGATTCTGATGTTCATTCTCTGATTATCACCACCACATCTCATCTCATTACTAAACCATCAGTACGTGATATTTCTTCACAAAATTAGTCCCATTTAGTCAAATCTTGAGGGTAAATAATTCATGGGCAGATGTTTGATATGTTCCTTTTGCCATAGTTTATGTATTATATCTTCAACGTTATCTTCTGCATTTAAGACCTTAGAATACGCATGAGACCAGGGCCCATATCTTCGTAACTAATTTGGCTGATCAGGGAAAATTTGTTCCCATGGTCCCATGGTAATCAAAATTTCACTGATTAGCGAAATTAGTTACGAAGATATGGGTCCAGAAGTTATTCAATTCATATCAGCATGCAACTGCTCCTATGTATGCATAAAATATTTGAAATTTGTGAATTGTTTTGTACAAGACATAATAAACCAGGTACTCCCCTTTCCTATTCCCCTTTCCTCAATGTGATATGCAAACGTGAACTACATTATATGATGGCCCAATGATATCTGAGGCCAAATCAAGAAGAACAAGAGTGCAGAAATAAGGGTCTTCTATATTCTATTACTAAATCAAAATTGATATAGAAAATATGGGAAAAAGGTAATGAAAAAACAACAAAGGACTTTTTTGTCCTGAGGTAATGGTCAAACTTCGCCGCATTGTAGGGCCCATATCCATATGGCTGGATTCTCACATCATGGGTAAATCACATAATATATGATTTACCCATGATGTGAGAATATATTATATGTCCAAATTTCGCCGAAAATCGCATTTGTTGAGCATGGCAACCTGCTAAATAAGTCTGAAACATCTAAATATACCAAGGAACAAAAGGTTGGGGGAGGTTTTACCTTTATATCCCCCTATTTTACGGTAGACTAGAGGCCTACTCGCTGCTACGCTCGCCATTTTTGCCTGTGGAGGAACATTGACCCATTGTTGCGTAAATGTGTCTGATTTCACTGTCCTCTTGTTCCCGCTCGCCGGATCTCTTTTGTTTTTTCAAAACGAGGAGCGGAACGTACAGGGTAATTGTACAATGAGTCCCTCTACGTCACGGGCATGAACCCTCTAGATGGCACCAGGGTTCCTGCTTAGAACTATAAGAATAGAAAGGGTAGCACACTCGCCATTTTGTTTTTAGCAGGTGCCTGGCAAAACCTATAAGCTGATGACCGGCAGATGCATGGGATTCCCACAAGACTGCAGTGAATGACCCAGTTCTATTTGATATTAATATAAAAAAAACACAACTAAACGTATTATCTTTTTGTCATTAATACAATACTAAATTATAATTATTGCAGTGTGCTTTGAATTTTTGTAGTTAATGTTTTCCCGGAAGATATAGCTCTATGTATGCTTTCCCCTTCAGGGCCCATTACTTGAACAGAATGCAACTCATTCACTGGATTGGATGGTTATTTATAGTGTTAAAAGGGTTTCCCCACAAACTTCTTCAGACATTCTCTGAACTCAATACAAGTAGAGAGTTAGTAGTTGTTTAACCATAGCCTTCATTAACACCCATATCTACCATGGTCAGAAATAGCCCAGAGGCTAGAGTCTAGGACTTTAAATCCAAAGGTTGGGGTTTCAAATCCCACCCATGTCAGGGCAGTGTCAGTCTTTTTAATAAATGAAGAAATCACTTTAAAAAAGCATCCATTTGGGTGAAAGAACAACAGAATGATGTCACATTCATGTTTATCCAACCATTTATTTATCTTATATATAGGCTGTATAAATGCTTATAACTCTACAGCTAATGACCTGTGTCTAATTGTAAAAAAAAAAAATTCCTTTTATTCAACTTTATAACATTAAGCTAAAATTGAAATATCTTTGTGTATACCAAAGATAAATGATTAGCACTGTAAAAGTTGATAATAATATTAGATTGAAGATGATTTGCATAAGAAAGAATGCAACATGGTCAAACTGCAACATGACAATCAGTAGGTTTGAACCACCAACCTTCTGATTTGAAGTCCATCACCATAGCCACTATACCACAGTTTGCTGTAATGACTGTGGAACAAAATGCTTGGGCTGAATGAGGTTGCTATATTATGTTTGGGATGAGGTTTTTGTTCAAAACCCCCTTTCAGGGGCCTCTTGTATAACTAACATGATGATGTCACAGGGGATTCCCCTACCCTCCCATGCCCTCATTAACCAGTCTGAAGGAAATAGCAATGTACATTACACAATTATTGCAAAACTATGGGCAAACATAGGTTTTAACATGGACAGGAGTGATAAATTCCATTGCATATTGCATATAGTTACCAAAAGGCCTATGTGCACATTGCCCTATATGGTTGGTCATGTGACCTCCATTCATAAAGTACTTCCAAATAAGGGCATTGCCATATATGGTATGCTGCAATACTGGGTGGGGTTTCATTTTTTCTCAATAAAATGGTCAATTCCCATTGATTAAACATAGATATCAATAAAATGTGACAGCCAATTAGTTTTTAGTAGTTGTCTAGGATGCAAACTATTTTTTATTTCACAAAAACATACAGGTTAAGCATAAATCCAAAATATATGTATGTGCAAACTGCAGGGTACAGTTATAGGTTCTTACCCTTTTAGTATTATAAGTAACTATGAGACAGGGGTAGCGCCATCTAGAGAGTTCATGCCCGTGCTCTACGTACTTCTCCAAGCGCGAGAGAGTAATAAAGCCCTGTTTTTATTTCTCGAAGGGCACAGTTCCATAAAAAAAAAGTCGATATAAGTGTGATGATTAACTTTGGATTTGTGCATAAATCGTGTGCATAAGGAAAGGTTTGTGTAACGTCAAAAGAACAGTGATAGTAGGGAGGTTAAGCAACACCCAACGCATCATGTAACGTAAACGTAACATATCTCTCACTCACTTATCATGTGTAACTAAAATATATTTCCTCACGAATTGAGTGTTAGGGTCATGTAAAAATGTAATATAAATTCAATACGTTGACGTATCGAGATGCGTTGGTGTTGCTTAACCTCCCTAGTATCTAATTACGCACACAATGGCAAAACTGTGGAATTTGAGATAATTTTATGTTTTTCTTTAATAGCTCCGTGAGTTCTCAACCAATTTTAATTTGGTTTTCATTACTGAATTCCTTATAAGATAAGCATTTTAATGAAACCTCATATATTCTCGTAACCCTAAAACGTCCTGATGAAGAAAATATATGAATTTTAAAAATGACTTACGAACACTAAATTACCTGCCGAAGATTGTATGGAGGTATGCACACTTTTACATACCTCCATGCGCACAGTAAGCAGGGATACATGTCTTGTACGTATCTTGTTTCTGGAACGAAATGTAAATCTTAAAAGTTTGTAACTTTTTGTGGAATGATTTTTAGGAGAGTTGAGTATTTTTGGACATGGGTATTGAACCAGCAGTACATACCCCTCATTATTTCTATATAATCCTAATATGAAAGATTCGTTTAAAGAATGCGTAAGGAGATATGCATGTCTCTCCGAGAGCATTATTATGGGATTAAACAAAGTACTACACTATATGATATGATACTGCCTAGCTGGACAATTTGCATACAAGAGTAAAAGGATGCGAATAAAATGGTCTACATCATTAAAAAACTTAATATTTTACCTGTTCTAAAAGGGGATGCATCCAGTTTGGAATCATTTGCCGTATTGTCTTCCTAACATAACTTGGATTGCACTGAAGGATGAAAGGGTAATGAACCTCACATTTTACAGTCTTGCTAATAATATCTGTCACATTATGTTATCAATCAAGATAAGCAAACTGCATTTGTCTTATTATATTCAAACTTAGATGATTGCAAACTATAAAATTTGCATGCATTCAGTATCTAGTGTTTGTGACATGCATGTTTAGCACATCACCTTCAGTGTCTACAAACTATACAGGATCAGGACAAGAGACTCTGCCAGATAAGCATTTCTTAGAGAAACATCGGCTTCAAGGTCTGTCAGATGGTCAGGCAGATTTCTTAGGTTCTTTATGCATAAAACAGCCGACTACTGTGATTCCTGTGAACAACAAAATAGGTCAGAGAGTTGTGTTACTGAGAATGGTTTACTTCAAAATCGGTCCAAAATCAGTCCAGAATCGGTCCAAAATCGGTCCACTATGTAAAAATATCGCAACGTGGATCATGTCAACCGATTTTTCCAACCGATTTCCAACCGATATTTTTGACAGTGAATTATTCCAACTGATCTCAAGCCGATTTCAAGCCGACGATGGTCAGATAAAATTATTAAACCTGTTTAATATTTTTGGACCGATACTGGACCGATTCTAGACCGATTTGATTAATGATACATATTTCTATTGTTTTTTCTTTCATTTTAGGGCCGAATAGATTAACAGTTCAGCTTATATTAGGAAATCTTATGTACATTCATTTCATATGTTATTTGAGTCATTCTGAAGGATATTTATCATTTTTACTTATTTCAGTTCATATGAACTAAAAACTATATATTTCTGATTGCATTAATACTATTAATGCGTTTAATGCAAAAATGTTTGTTGAATTTCAATTATTAAACCATACGATTATTTTTTCATTCTCATGGATCATGGGTATGGGACTGATTCTGGACCGATTCTGGACCGATTTTAGGACCAACACGCTTAATTGCCAAACCGATTCCAAACCGACAAAAAACCGTCGGTTCGGAAATCGGTTCAGTCATAATTTTTTTGTCGGTTTAGAAAATGTCGCAAAGTGGATCACCAGCTTTACCAGCTGCAGGTTAACTGTTGGCCATTTTTGTACAATCACAGTTAGATCCATTCAAGGCATTATGAATACAATACCCTATTTTGCTCAGTGGCTTGCTAAAGGTATTTTTATTCAAATATACCATAATCATTTTGAGATAGTTTGGGGTCTTCCATTAAGTATGTATGCACATTTCAAAAAATTACCTCCACCCCCTTTGGGCCAAAGTATGCATTGGATTTGTAAAGACCATAATTTATATACACATCTTAACAGATCCCAGATCCCCCTTTCCCCCCATAGGTGCATACATACTTAATAGGGGTCACCTTTCCAATGTCCAAATCATGATATACAGCTAGCGCTAAGCTTCCAAGAATTGGGGGAAACACTTGGGTTGTTCTAATTTAAAAACCTTTTGACACATAGATGTATGCAATTTGAAAAATAAATACCTGCAGATGTGTGATATTCCCTTTGGTTATGCTGTTTTTAAAATGATTATTCTTTGCAAAACATCATTTTCCGGCATAGTCGTCCACCAGGGCCGATATCACCATCTTTGCCTTTTTTTCCTTGTGCCTGAGATACAAGATTTTTTTATTTTCTGCATATAGTGATTTTTCTTATACAATCATACATTATAATGAAGGTTTGATTATGATAAAGCAAGTTGTTACCAGGGGCGCCAACCAAAATCCCTCCACAATACACCAAAATTTATCGTGGGGGGGGGGGGGGCACGATACAAAACTCCCATCCAGAAAAAATGCACGATAAATTTTTGAAAAATCATAAGAGAATCATTCACAATAATGTGTAAATTCATATAAAATGTGTGTCTGAAGGACATTGGGACAATTTAGGATTAGGCACCCCTGACCAGACTTATCTAGACTAATCAGAGCATGTTTTCCCTATCAGTATTATATAAACAAATATAGCAAACAGTTTACGCTGACCTAGTTTGTGAATAGACGGGAGCAGTCAATCATCTGTCCTCAGGTATTTTGAAATCTTTACAAAATGTATGTTTTGTAATCTTGTTGACGCATGTAACACTGTCATTTTCTTTGAAAAACATCCATAATAATGTCACATATAATTTTATTGAGTGTGTAAGCCCTCTGACATGATTTTATGACATGCATTTTTGAATGTGGATTCACATTTGATGTCTTCATGTGATTTTTTCCCAGTGGAGAAGTTTTGTCACTTTCAATATCGCGCTTCATAAATGATTTAACTTGTTTTTTTAAAAAAAATTATTCATCATCTCTTTACATTAGTATGATAAAGTTCTACCGATGAATCTTACAAATTATTAGTACAACAATAATGAAAACGCATTAATGAAAATAATGATAAGTACATTTCTGCTTTTCATAATCTCTTTGAAATTCACCTTCTCCAATAATTTCATAAACACCAATACCGATTTTGATCTTTGACATTCTACAGTCAACTGTTCCAAACATGTACACATTGATAATACGGACTCTTTAAGACCCTATGCTTATCTAAAAAAGCTATTTTCATTTTAACTTTCTTTCTATTTTGTAAATATTCGGGTGATACATGTCAACATGTTGCTATCTTCTACTTGATGCTATAGAAGCTCTATTTTCTGTACTTTACAGGAAAAGCAAAGACAACCTGACAGCTGTTATCTAATGGTACAAGACTGATAAGGTGCTGGGTAGTTGCCATCAGGCAACTAATCCCTGTCAGTATGTGCTTAAAAAAATGGGTTGACATGGATCCTCTCCATCCTTCTTCCTCAACTAAGGTGGACATCTTCCACTTACATAATACTGTCATGGAGTAGGCTAACTACAGGTTGTGGTTGACTCAACTTTAGAAACCTATGGCTACACAGCTTCATCTGGCGGTAATGGCCCAGGAGAGAGACCTTAAGTTCCCTAAGGCTGCAAATAAGGAAGCAGAGTTTCCCCCAAACCCTGTTGTTCCATCATTAAAGTCAAATGAAGCTTTGAATCTGCCAAGAAGAGCTGTGGATGTTAAACTGTGACAAATGCGGCAGACATAACAAGGACATGTTTGTCCTAGCTTTTCTTCTGTCGCTTTTCCTGGCTGGCCATGGCTGGCACAAGGTTATTTTCCTTTACTTTCTAACTGCCAGCCATATAAAGTTTTTTGATAACAGGTGCTTCTGTTTGCTGAAACAAAAGTTTCTGCTTGAGCCGGTGTTAATCGCCCCTTACCCATGTTCATTGTCCCAGTGAAGGTGGGACATGACATGAGCTGTGAAGGGTCAATGACATGAGCTATAAGGGTCAATGAGATCCCATGATTGTAACTGACCAATAGTAAGCCATTTGAGGCCATACAAAGCTAGGAGTACCACAAAATAAACAGTTCGTTTTAGGTACTCATTGTGTTCACACCTCTTTCTCCCTAGGCATGAACTATCTCCAGACTTATTGCGCATTGATAATGACCCAAACTCGGACCAGCCTTGTGCCCGAGGCACAACTCTGAGACACACAGCCTCTCTCTTGACACCCCTGTGCCTGGCCTGCAGTCCTGCAGCCAGGCTTGGATCTTAAGCAAGTAGCCATACCGGCTGACCTATCTTTTCTCTAGTACTACAGAGAACAGTCGGATCATAGCTAGAAGCTGAACTTGACACAGAAGAGGAACCAAACCGAAATTAATGTTTTTGGTATTTCTAATTTCTTTCAAGTGGAATACGTTTTAAGTTGCATCTTGGCTGGCCAATTAAAGGTACTTGTATCTATCTAGGAGAATCTTTGAATTACCATGAAATTTGTGTATAATACATCCTCTCCAATTATTCCTCAATAAGTCATTAGTTAATAGCCAAACCAAAATTCAAACCACACATTTGATTTGTTTCCAGGAGAGTTCAAACAATAGTGGCCTTTCCTAAAGGTATCTATGAAAAGTCTGTTATTTTTCCTATCGCAAATGTTTGTTTTCATAAATTTGAAACAGATTGTTTGTCTTTATATTGACATCGTTTTATTGAATTGTAACGTTTCAAAATGGATTTTCCTAAGCATCTCTATGGCAAGTGTTGTAAAACTTCTCTGAAGACTTTAAGATAAACAATTATGTCACTCAAGTGTACAACCTTTCTGAGACACTGTCCTAACACTCCCACATTGCACTTTTTTGAAATATAAAATTAAGTATACTTTTTTTTCACTATAGTGGCATCGGCCTGGTGTGCCAAACTTAAAACAATTTTTTGAAGTCTTCTCACAGTTAACTTTTAAGGAGTGGAGTGCTCCAGTTACCAAAAGTCCCAAAATGGTGCCAGAGTGGCTGACCGTGTAGGTAAATGGGAAAGGTGTATATATATGGGCCCAAAGTCAACCTTTCTGTACATGCAGTGGAGTAATGATTATTTTGATGAATATCTAAAACGATTCTTCCTTTAGACAAAATACTTTGGAATATGCATGATTTCAAGAAGGGGCTCTGGGGGATTACATATAGGCTAAGTCCTGGAGAGTTGCCATAGTATATGCATAATATTATATACCAATGCCAAAATACATGATGAATACTAACTGGACACTGCCATTCAGTATTTTTGGTGTATTGGCACAGTGGGCAGTATTCGTGTATACTGCCCACCTTGCTTTACTGTGTAAAATGTTTTTCTCCTTATTTTGTGAATTCTGAATGGATTGGCATGATTATTTTTTTAATTTCAGGTAAAATAATGCAGTCTAATTAAATGGAGATAGTGATAGAATCCTTATATAAGAGAAAATAATGAATATTAGGAAAAACTGCTTGACACCAGTCAAAGTGTGTGCATAATCAATACATTGGAATACTGCCCACTTTGCTCCACTGGTAATTTCCTTTCTCTTTTGCTTATAACTTACAAAATATGGTATATAATATAAGGAAAACTTACCTCGGTTGACAGTACAACCCTGAATACTCGGTGGGATGTCAGAAAAATTACTGCCCTCAGCCTAACGGCCTCGGGCAGTAATCTTTCGACACCCACCTCGTATTCAGGGTTGTACTGTCAACCTCTGTATGTTTTCCTATAATCATGTACATCATGACATTATATTTCTGTTAGTCTGGTTCAAGCCTGGACCCTGAAGGCAGTATTACATTACACACTCTAGCTGTGATATACTAATTTCTCAGAAAAGTCACACATATTAGAGATAAAATTCTTTGTAACATAAAATAATAATGTGAGATGCCCCAAATTATCAATGTTTACCAGCTTTTCACCAAATCGCGCCAACATCACAGCGGAGGTTGTATAGTGTAATGTTGCCATACAATCCTCAACCAGCAATTTATCAGGCCCTAGAGACAATCCCAGTAAATAATCCCGTTAGAAATAGATTTCAGCGAGTGAGGCTTCGTGGGGGCAACCAATTAAAAAGTACATCTGTCGCCAGTCGCTTAATTAGGTATGTAGAATGTAAACGTTATTAGCAATGTCCTCACGTGTGCATATGTCTCCAGCTTTTATTTCCCAACCCACATCAGTAGCTCGGAAACAGTCTATGAGCGTGATGTTGGGGTAATTCCGCAGTTGCCTGCTCATGGCAAGCCCCATTAAATGTACTAATTATGGAATCTACTGAATAAGACATGTCGAAAGAAGCACATCCTGCATTAACAATGTACCAAAATTTAAGTTGGCTATGGGATATAAATAGAAACGTTTAAAAATAAAGTCACCTCAAGTGAAATAAATCAAGGTGTTTTCGACACACAATGTATTTTGCAAAACCTGAAATAATGATAGAGCTCATTTCCCCCCCAAAAAACATGTCCTTCCCTGAGTACAGCTTTTTGATTGGCTCACCATCAATATACATCATGCAATACTTATTCTGAAAGGTCAAGATATTTATGCAGTATTTCATTATACAGGAAAATACTATTACACTTTGCCTACTTTTGTTGGTTAAGTTACACAAAAAGGATTGTTTTATAGTGATGTTTATTTCCATTCCAATGGTAGATCCAACGTCGAAAGGGCTTGATAAATCCAATGTATTGGAAGTTTCCATTTAAACTTTAATATTGCACCCTGAGTATGTTGCATTTGAATTTTGAAACAATGTAAGGTATAACAAAACTTAGAGCTGCGAACCTTATCCCCTGTGGCGCGTCGCATAACAAAACACTGGCAACAAGAGCATCCTTAAAGCCCCATTCGCTCTGGTGGATCTTTCTGTCATAGAGAGCCACGGAAAATTCATCTTAAGCAGTCGCAAATGATCTCAGGTGCGATAAAGTGATCGCAACATAGAGAAATTGATCATATAGCATTCACACTGAGATGGAAGGCACCTTGCGATCATTTGCAACCATTTTCGTGTCCAATCTCGGCTTGAATTGCACTGGATCTCTACGAAAAATATTAAGCATGTTGAATAATTTCGCAAGGGTTTAGGTCGCAGAGAGCTGCAATAATGCAACGTTTACAATGTTCGCAGATAGTAGAGTCCTACGACAAACTGGGTTCGCCAGGGCGAATGGGGCTTATACAAGGATGTCACTGTAGCGATGGGTCCCACTGAATTGTGGCTATTCTACTGGACCGATTTTGATTCCATAAACAGTTCTGGGAAATAGACATTTAGATCTAAGATTCCTGAAATCTTCAGCCCAGAAAAAATATTTGAAATGGGTGAAAATGTATGCTGAATTTGGGTACAACAGCGAGTGTTATGTGGCACACCATTGAACAAAGCATATTAGTTTTGAGTACAGCAAACAATGGGGAAACTATTTATTAGACAAATGAATGAATGTGGACGGAATAAACATGTTTCGCCATTTCACATTAGTTTGCATTTCCATTGGTTTTGGTTTCAACTTTACATAATTATTCTTGACAACAAGAACAAGAACATTTTTATTTGTTGTAAACGAAAAGCTCCTACATCCTCCAACGGCAACCGTGAAGAATACTTTTATTTGTAATGATGTGCAATAAAATCTTTGTTCCTGCTGTCTTTTTCATCAACATTCATGTTTTTTTTTTATTATTTATTAATTGTACAAAACCATCTCGTCACAAGTAACGCTTTTCAGACAGTGGAAGGTTAGTAGAAATGGTTATAGATATAACGTATAAATGTAACGTTCATCTAAAAGATGAAAAGAGCTAACCCTCGTAGAGACCACTTGGCTTAAGAGTATAAAACCATTAACATTTTACAAATTGTCCGTGAGGACATTGCTATTTGCTATTCCCTACCTTGGCGCCAGATTAGTGGCGTTACCAATACAGTCTAACATACCAATTACAGTCTAAAGCCGGGTCTCCACTGAACGATTTTCGTTGAGAAAAGATGATAACTGCAAACAACTGTTAAAAATTGTAATCGTCAGTAAATGGTCGGGTGTAAAAATCTTTTATAAATGAAGACATGGTTGTTTCAACTCAACGACTGAAATATTGTGTCCTGGACGATTCTGGGACATTCTGGACGACTTTTTCCAATGACAAGATGAAGGAATGTCTGGGAACAATGGTTTTAATTGCTTTTAATTGCCTCTGGAAGAAATTGTTTGGTACTGTCGTCCAGAAATATTAAACAGGTTAGATATTTGGTCTTTGGTGAATCGTTCAGAAATGTCGTTCAGAAATGTCTTTACCACCGATTTTGTGTTTCCAATGAACGATTATACTAACGACCACAAAAGATTTGTGGATCGTTCAGTCTCGTTCATTGTCGTTACCATAATGTCGTTCAGTGGAAACAGGCCTTAACATCACAAAACACGTCACCGGTTGTAGTGTCGTTAAGCTAACATTGACATAATATAAGCCTAGCTACGGCAGGACAAGACCCCTCCTCTAATTCATTCTTGCATAATATTTTGCAAATCATTTAAACAAATGTCATCATCGGTGGCTTCCACACTAAACATTTCCCTTTGTTATAGAATGTAATGTTTTTAAAGATGTCATGTGATTATGATCACCAATAGAGTCACGTTGAATTAAATAAATCAACATTCTTTTGTTTGAAAAACAAAACAATGATATTTTGTATACCCTTTATATGTATTGACAGTCCCTTTTTGCCATATCAAAAACAATGCAAAGGTAAAGCTGCCTGGATCATAATGTCTTTCCCTGGATTCCACAGCTTTTTGACTGGCTCTCAAGCCATGTAAGCATGTAGTATACCTATTCTGAAAAGTAAAGGTGTCTGACAGTATTATTTTGATTAAAAAGAAACGTTATAAAAATTTTGCCACCTTTGCTTAGTTAAGAATGTTTATGCTTATGGGGGGGGGGGGGGGGATTTGCCAAAGAGGAATAATTGCCGCGCGTGCACACGCTAATGCACGCCATTTTAGTACTCAGCATTTATGTGGATGCCCTCCCTTTTCGAAATCCTGTATCCGCCCCTTTAAGGGTCTAAAAATACATGATATAGGAACTTTGGAAAAAAGCTGTAATGGTACACTACGGAAATAAATGTTTGTATTATGAATGAGTTCAGACGAAATGAACATGTGTTGACAGTGCATAATATAAATTCAAATTTGCCTTGTTTTGTCGCATGGTGTTTCATCTTTGGATTATGGTTTGTCCATTTATTGAAGCTGTGTTGAATTTGCATTCAGTAATTATCAGAAAAGTTAATCCTTGCTACCCCATTAGCGTTAAAGGGCACATCATCAACATTTTAAAGCTAATGTTTTCGTCTGGCCGCATTTTATTCAAGTATAACTTTTGCAAATCCTTAAAAAATTGTTTCGTGACATCCTGGCTGGCTTTCCCAATTAGGGGAGGCCGATTTTAATTTACTTATCAATCACAAATGTCGTGATGAAGATTAAAAGGCGGTTAATGATCGCCTTGATCTGCTGAGGTGATTGGTCATCGGGTTTTTAACCCCACCACATCTGGGCAGGTCTGCAGCCTGCCCGTCTAAAGAACTAGAGTAAAACGTGGAGGCAGGATTTCGAAACGGAACGACAACTACTGACAAGGCGGAGGGAGTAAAACAGAAATTCCGGTCACGTCGTCCGTCTCCACTTTCTTTTTACTGCCGGGGAGGCGATTGCAAATAGATAATAGGCATTCAAATGAGTGTCGGGTGCGTCAAAAACAATCTGGCCCTTTAAATGTCTGCCCGGAATGGGAATGGCTTCTCCGCCTCAGACCTGTCATTTCTAGGAAGGAGTCCATCTTCTGATTTCCTTCTCGGATACGGAGATTTAAATGACCGACGACTCAGCTGCCCGTTTCAGGGGAAAAAAGGATGGATAGTCAGGCGTAGGTCTGTCTAAATAAACCCGGGCAAGTATTGGTGAAAATGAGTCTGGATTGAAGTTGGCGTCCCTGAATATGCACACACAACGTGCTTGGGTATCCTTATACTGGGGCAATCTTAGATGACGGATAGGTTAGAGGACTGGGGAAAGTTGGTTTTCAGAGATAATGAAGAGTGGTATTATATTGCTCATGAATATGTAAATTAGCGGAGTAGGCTGGGAAATACATGTGCCAATCATGGGGAAGCAGCTGTTCACTTCAAGGCTCGCCCACCTTGATCTATAATGCCTGCAGCCTGTCAAAGTTTATTTCTCTGGTTTTTTTTTCAGTTTTGTCTACAGGTACAATTCCAAATGAAGTTATATTCTTCTTCAGTGATTGTGTCTAGCAGATAGACAGATATATATTTGTTGGTTTAAACGTAATAAAATATAATACACATATTTATGAGATTATATAAACAACTATTTATGCATTATATATCAGATAAAACGAGATCGTATTGCATGACATGGAACGTTTCTTCATATATCTGTTGAAGTTCGACTGTAAGAAAAATGATCTAAGCTAATTAAACGTTCTTTACAAAAAAAAAACCTGCTTGGGTCATCTGTGTTACAGCCTCAGTGGCCCGTTGCACAATAGAATTTCGTTACTAAGATAAAACAACGAAAGGACAACGAACTTTTGCTTAGTAACGAAAAATTTCGTTGTAACGAAAATACAATATCTCGGGATCTAATGAATGAAATTAAATTCTGTAAAGTGTTCTAAACTAGAAAAAAATTAGAAAAAATTCAGTAAAAGTTACAGCTCTTTGGGAACATTCTAAATATAGAAAAAAAAATTGTGCAAAACCATCGTTGTTAAGATAAAAGTAACAACGAACACTTTCGTTGTTTACAATATTTTCGTTGTTACGAAACCCATTGTGCAACGGGGCACAGATAAGGAAACCGTATTCATTCCCCGTTGGGACCACCCTTCGGGCTCCCTGGAAAGAATAAGTCATTAGAGTCACATGCTGCTTTTAAAAAGTGATGAAAGGTGGATTGGAAACCGACCGAGTGGTTTCAAGGGTTCAATTAACAGAGTTAGTGCTCGGTCCACCAAGCGGCTGGGAACAGCTAAAGTTATTTCTGGGTTTTGATTCCCTGCTGCCTGACCCTGTCGCCCTATGCCCCGAACAGGGTCACCAAAGGTGGGACATTGCACATAAACAATATCTTGCCACTTTTTGATAAGAGTCAGGTACTCAGGGATCCGTTCACCTGGGACTGAAAACATCCAAACCTGTTCTGTAAGACCGAAAATGTAAAACTTGTTTTGTCTTCAAACTGACCTCAGATGTCAGAATCGTATTAAACAGCAAAAACTTACTCCCGTCGGTTTTAGCTAAGACTGTTTGTCCAAAACACACTCTCAGAATAATCGACATCCTGCGACATTTTGCTTACCAGCATTTGCCTGTGCCTAGCTGGTCTTAAATAACTATAGAAATGGCTCTGTCCATTAACCTCTAATGTCTTTTGATTTGAAACAAATCATTATCATTCAAATTAGTAGAGTCACGAGATCTAACTAATTGTAACATTGTCTGCGTTTTGTTCATACTAATGCTAGGTCACTTGCAAGTGGAAGAAATGCAAATGGCGCCCCTCCCCCCTTTCACTGATGCTCATAATGTCTCGGCGCATGCGCTCACGTGCCGGACGTTGATGAAAGCGAGGCTGAGGAAGTCGGGATGGCACCTTACAATGTCGGCGGGACCATGAATGATGCATGAGGACCGGGAACAATAGCGACACATTCCAGTGTCGGGCCGTTTGGACAGTGTATCCGTATGGGCGTCCGTGAATCGGCCACAGCCTCACTGCTCTGTGTATGGCAATGTTCAGCTTCATGGCCGGTTTAAGGGGGTATATACTACACCACAGGACTGTTTCTGCAATATCGGTGCAAAATGATGAGTTTATAGACACATCTGGACGTAGGAGTGCTACAATTGTTAAAAGTTGACAATTTGTGTCATGTGAAACAAAATATTTATTTGTCACTGATATGTGCCATTTCTCTGCGACATCGTCATATCAGAGCTCATGTCGTTCATATTAATCGGGCCTTCATTACAATGATTATTATGATAATATTGAAAAAAGATTGGGAAATGAGTTAAGAAAATATGTAAACTCTTCATGAGAAGACATGCTGACAGAAATGGATTTGATAATCATAAATTCAAAGAATATCCAGATCTTAAGGCTATCTGGACATTGGGTGTTGTGTAATACATGTATGTGTTAACGCCCCTCAAGTTTAAGGTCGTATTCCATCGGTCGATGTTTGCTCAATATAATTATCAGAAATCCCCAGTGTTAATAAAGACTAATTATAATTATAAGTCATAATTATAAGTTCTACGATTATAAGTCATAATTATAAGTCCTACGATTATCCTAATACACTAGTAGATGCTGACATAGTGCAATGACAATGGTGACTGTGGCAAACAACGCCCTATCATTACGAGCTTTTGTCACTTTTATTTAATTTTTGCTCATAGACTTTATCGGAAAACCAATAGATAGACAATTATCATCATAAATATGCTTTATATCATCAAAAATGACATGTAGCATGCAAAAGGCGATATCACACTTCTGATTAAAAAATAATAATTCCCAAACCCCCCAATAGTCGGAATCACCGAGTGTAATCTGGCTTTTGCTGTGAAGCCTCTGACTCCTGTCATCGGCAACCCGCCATATGTAGGGCCCAGAAAGGGTTCCGTTTGCCAGTTTCACATTTCAGAAATGGCTTTGTCGCATGTCACCTTGCTAATCTATGCGTCTGTTGCGTGTGGAATGTAAGAAATGTCAAAAAGCATCTAAATATAAGAACGTAGAGCTGTCATATTTCAGGAAGGCCTGGGTAAATGTGTCGGGTTTTGGTGTCTAGAGTTGTATAATGATCACGTGACCCGCGATTTTGGTGACTTGGATTTGACAGAAGGATGTACTTCGTCAGATCCTGCATGAAGTATCTCAGAATACAGATTTTTATATTCTATTCCAGTAAAGAAAGAACCGTCACTCACTCGTCAGAATGGCTTCTTGCCTGTTATACATTGAGTGCAGAGCACATGGCTAATGTAACTTACAGATAACGTTTAGGCAAAGAATCCAGCTCGCCATCGTAAATTTTCTTATTGTATGTAATATCTGAAATATTATATTATGAATATATATATATATATATATATATATACATATATACTGTATCTCATCTGTGTTTGGGTTTGGGCACATATAAAGCAGAGAGATGGGGACTTTGTAATATGCAGATCAGACAAGGATTCCATAATTCAATAGAATTAATGCAGACAGTTGGGCGAGTCATCAAAGGGTCAATGTACAGGCATTGTCCTGCAGTGAGCACCTTATATAACCTGCTCTTAGTAATAGTGTCATTCGCCCCTTTATTTGAGTTCTCCCAAGAGGCCTCCCAATATTCGCCTGTCTAAAAGGCTCACTTGTAGGTCAGTGAGTACTATGGATCCTCTCAGATAATTTATCATTTATGAGGGAGGCAATGGGTTACACAATCTGTAACAGTGCTCATATCTATGTATACATGTCCACACACACACACACACGCACACACACACACACACACACACATACACACACACACACACACACACACACACACATATATATATATATATATATATATATGCATTAAGCCATACACCAAACTCGCCTATACAGTGTTGATGGGCAGCATTTTATTAAATCAGGATACAAGGGAATTACCTGAAGTGCACGATCAACATGTTTCAACCAGTTAAAGTCTTCATCTGGAAATATACATAAATACAATACAACCCTGATGGGTTCCGAAAGGACCAAAACATGTTAATTTAACGTACATTCCTCACCAATAAATAAAGCTAAACTGCCGGCCAAATGTGTGGGAGTTGAGTTTGATACAGTTCCTATACTGTTTTGATTTACATCAATACAATGTATGTAAGTATGTATGTATAAATAGGCACTATAACTGATTAAGTAGCATCAAATACATCTAGTTTTTTTCTTTCGTTGAAGGGATCCTACCAAGCTGATCTTCCACATGCTCCACCTACGCAGTGATTACAATCAGGGATATGGATCAAGGAAAGTCACTATTTACATCAATCTCATCTGCTAAAATGACAGTGAT
Source organism: Lepidonotus clava (assembly GCA_936440205.1). Classification (NCBI taxonomy): domain Eukaryota; kingdom Metazoa; phylum Annelida; class Polychaeta; order Phyllodocida; family Polynoidae; genus Lepidonotus; species Lepidonotus clava. The sequence continues at coordinate 32,127,853 of OW387144.1, read as the reverse complement.
AAATGATTCGACATGACATGCTTATAACTTAGACTGTTGCTATAATACTTTCATACAGACTTTCCATAGACCTTTTCATCCGAGCTATTCATTTTTGTCTGTTATATGTATCCACAGGCTTATACAAGTTCTGTTACTGAGCAATGTACCTTTTATTTTGGAAATTAGTTGTGTCTCTGGAATAAACTGATTCCGATGGTGGTAAATGAACGTTAAACAAGCCCTGGTGTTCCAACTTTTGGTGATTTTTTTTTCAATACTTTGGGTAGGTCAGAGTCTGCCTTGTACAAAGTAAAAGGGCAATGACCGTCCAGTAACCAGTGGAAGGTCAGTGACCTCTTCATCATCCCCGGCCAGGGTCATCAAGGATCTGGTTTCATGTGAGAGAAAGCAGACAGTGTCATTGTGGATAAACCCATCATTATCATTACTCCAAGGCCACCAGCTCACTGTGATGGAGCTACTGATGGTATGAGAGTGGTGGCATAATCTCTATTATGGAAATAGGATCATGATTTCTTGTGATAGAATCTCTGATGTTTCAATGGATAACCGTCGGACATGGCTATAGGTCCGATTGTTTTTCTGGAAACTTTAATGAATCTAAAAATTAGGCCTACACAAAGCAGAACACATCAAAAGCAGTATAGGAGTGTTCAGTCCATGATTTATGATATCTTACAGTATTAGCAAGTCCTCTGATACAAAAGCCAGTCAATTAAGTAAAACCATTTAATGTTATCTATATTGATTTTCTCTTTCCTACTGTTTCATAATATGATTGTTCGAATAAATTCTTTTAGAAAAAAACTGTACAAAGTCCTGTATTCTCCCTTGCACGTTTTACGACATCAAGGCTAAAAATGTAGGGGTCAAGGCGTCCACTGGAACGCCCACTGTGCAGACACAATGGTGAGGTGTACAGATGTTTGTCGTGACCAGTCATTGGTACTGACGGGTGACAAGGACATCCACGTGATAATCAGGGCTGTCCAGTGTGGCAGGTGCTCACTTTCTGTACTGAATATCAGACTCCCCATGTTACATGTTTGTGTTAGAAGCAAACCACGTGCTAACCTGCTACCAGGACTTATGAATATATTCATTGCCATCACATGAAACTTGACACAGACTTGTTGGGCAGCTGGTGTTGTTAGTTTATAAAGAGAACAAATGCCAGAACAAACATCTTACAGCATTTGACAACTTTTATCAATTAAAGTGACAAGTTTATATAAAGATACCTATCTTACCTACCCTGTCAGATTGCCAAGACGCTGTCTGTATTTATATTATATATATATATATATATATATATATATATATATATATATATACATGACTGTCTTGGCATAATATATATATATAATATATATATATATAATATATAAATACAGACAGCTACACACCCAGGGAAGAATGTAACATTATTCATTATTATTACTCTGCAGTGATATTCTATTTGGTTCTTGTTACATAATTTTGATGGCAAACAATAACGTCTTTATATCTACAACATTATGTATTGATAAGGTCTCAACATCACCAGAATATAATGTTATTATTATAACATCCTGTCTTGAAGAGTCTGAACCTAACATAAAGAAGCAGAGTTGTACGTGAAAATTGGACGAGTAACAAGTTGACCAAAGAACTATGGTCACAGAATCTGCTTATTACGTGTTTGCTTGCCTGGACAGATAAAATAGATATGTCTGTATGTCTGCCTGTAAGTCTTTATGCTTTATAGGTAAGCACCGTATCGGATTTAGTAGCATATGATATGTCTGATTTTCTTTGTTAATGGGATTGGCAAAGCCAGTGTTCCACCTGCTACTCTGTATAATAATTACAAGTAGGATCAAAACAGGGGAAGTCACTATTTGCATTGGGCCGTGGTGGTGATGAATTGAATGAGATGAAATGGTTGTAACATAATCTTTTGCCTACACTTCCTTTATATAAGGATTTATATAGACCTTCTGATTTTTGCCATTTAAGCTTTCCCTCACCATATATTATTGTTTGAGAAAGTGACAAGTTGTTTAACTTAAGAATCGTTCTATACACAGAAGATTTTTAAAGTGAATATAATATGGGAAAATCAAGAAAACTGGTCAAACTTTTCCTATTAATCATTTCACACTTTTCTGCATAATACAATTATGAATCAATTTTTTAAAATTATTGCGTTAATGATTTCTCCAAAAATTGTTAAATTTCTATTACACATTTAACACAAACTTTTATATCAGATAAATATGTATGTGTATATTTACATATCTACGTATAAAGGAGTCATCACAGAGTAAAGGTGGTGCTTCAGTTGAATATCAGCCATGTCTGGGACAGTCAATGACCTGCTCAGTTCCCACCACCCCCGACCCCGCTCATAATGGATCTGGTTTCATGTATTAGATAACAGACAGAGTCATTGTGAATTAATATGGCATTGTCATTACTCCAAGGCCACCGGCTAACTGTGAAGGCCTGTACCCACTGCGCGATTCAACTAAAATCCTAGTCATTTTAGTGGAAAAAAAAACTGTCAAAAAATACCAGAAATGTGTTCCCATCGAGCTATTCGATTGGAAAACTATATTTAAAAAATTGGTCAACTGTTTTGAACAATATTAGATATTGGTTGCTAGTTTTCTACTCTTTAAACAGAATACTGAATGGATCTCTTTACGGGTTCTCACCTTGTCAACAGAATCACTGGTTGTATGAGAGTGGTGGTGTCATTTGAGAGGGGAGGGGAGCATAGATGTTAGATCATCCCCTTTTGATTCACCACAAGAACACTTAAAGGCCATATTCCACTCTACAACGTATTTGCTTGCGATGGGCACTTTATTAGCGATGTTCACCCCGACCACAAGTAAAAACAAGCACTTCAAGGTGGAATATAGGGACTTACTTGGGGTGGTCCTTGCGGTGGCCTTCGTTTTAGATGCTTGTTTGTGTCATGTGGAACAACCTCCATACAAGTACATAAGTTTTCTGTTTCATAAAGTTACGATGACCTTTTTCATCGTCATAGCTATATGAGTATAGTTGTTGCTTATGTGAGTTTAGGGTGGATTTACAAGACTTTTGCATGGATTTACATGAGCTTTGTAAAAATAATGCTCCATACTTCAAAAATGTATAGATTAGGACATTAATAAGTTATCTAAGGTGATACATTATATAAATTATATCCAAATAAAAAGCATAGTGTAATCTTTTAACGTTTTGTAGGTGATTTGTCGATTGAGATTTCTTTGTTGTCAAGGTTTTATTGAATATTTCTGATTTTACCTACTTTATATCAGCGTAATTATATATACACCAAAGCAAGGAGTTAGGTAATGGTAGATATTCTGTGATGTTTTTATAATGCTATATGATATTCTGCTTTATGAAAGCTGTTCTAAAAGAATTCTGCAATGTCACATCCTTGGCTAAAGAGGTGTTAGTATCTTTTTGGCAAAATCAAAAGATTGTCTGACTTTACTTATTCTTTTGATCATATCAAATAAAATGATTTAATCAAAATATAACATCAGGACCAAACATCACTAAAAAAGAAGTGCTACAATCTTATTCGTTTTTTGCTGTTCTTTTACTAAAGAGATAAGTATTATGATTTTCAACCATTCAAAACAAGATAGCGTGAGCATTTATATGCTGTATAACTTACTGGCAAAGTAAAATAGGGTGTATCATTAAATTGAAAAGGTTTAAAGTTGTTTGCAAAGTTTTAGAAAAGTGAAATTTAAGTAGAAGAGAAAACAGAAATATGACCTGTTTCGTAACTTTGCACATCTATTTCATTAGTGTCACTGATATCTATTACCACTTTTGTCATTTTTGCCATTAATTTTGATCACAGTTATAATTTATTGCCATAAGCTATCAGATAATGTGTAAATGTGAAGATCAAAAAAAAAAAACTATTAAAAAAGAAGACAGTATTCTAGTGGGACAGACAGTGTACTAATAGCTTAGTACTTTTAATATATTATCATAATTTATAATTTAGTTAGGATCAGACCTAGCAATACTACTTCTGAGAAGAGACATTTTACGCTCCTAGCGCCACCTGTTAACCAGTATAAAAGACGTTGCAAGGTAGGGAGCGAGTCAATTAGGAGTTAGCAGTTAGTAGAGTTTTAGTAAGAAAGTCAGCAGCATTAGCTGAGCTGCTCGGAGCTATGCCTACCAGCTCCTGCGCAGTATACTGGAGTTTACCGATACCAACTACCTCGGACAAAGGATTGTGATAGAGCTAAGCGCTAGGGTGGTCTAGGATGTGCTGGAACAACTTGTATTCTAAATGTGGTTGATCACTGAGTAGGAGATGGGAAGGTGGACTGATGGAGACTTATTCACTGTGGCTTTGACTCGGGATGAGATGTTTACTTCAATAAAAACCCTTTCATTTTAAGAGCTCCCTCATCGTCCATTTCTTTTGAACTATTGGGGGATGGATGAATTCACTTTGAGCGCAGTCTGATTGGCTCAATAACTTGGATGAACGACTCATGGATAAATTAATTATACACATCATGCAGTCTTAAATCAACACTAACAATAGTTCAACAGGGCGACAGACAGAATTGATCCTCTGCACAGCCCAACAAAATACAATTGTACTCCTTGAGCGAATATTGGTTCATAAATTCTACCAAACACGGGTTCCAGGGCTTAACTTGCAGGCTACCAAGATGCATGCTGGGTAATATGTCAACAAGACACAAGGCTTTAGCATTATAAATGTTATTAATCATAGAGGAAAACATTGAGGAAACCTAGTGATGACTAACATACATATGTATTCAATATTTTCTAAGTAGTTTACGAATTCAATCATTATAGGTGGATATATAAAATTGACTTGTTTATTCTGTATAATGATTGCTGTGTTTTTTGGACACATGTAGTCCAAATTAGCCTGCAGGTGCTTAAAATGCTGTAAATCAGGAATCCATTAAAGGGAGGATTACATGACTTAAATTGAACCTTAATAGCTTTACAAAAACAATGATATGAAACATGACATGTCAAAAAAGGACACATAAGAAAGACACAACACTTTCAGCCTTTTAATGAAACCTTTATACCAAAAAAAATCAATTAATTTAACATCAATTAGGTTGCTTATTTTACATAAATGTATAATTTTTTATGTGTGTTTAGAAGGTTGGTGGTTTATTAAGACTCATTTGCAAATGCATAAGATGGTATTTTATGAATGTCTGTTCAGTAAGCTTTTTTCATTATTACAAACTATATAGATTATAAGATTACTTTTACAAATGTAGGATGTCTTTTGAGTTAATTTAACTTTAGTTATAAACATTTATGTATAAGTACCAATTCTCCCAAGTCTATTGAAAGGAATGGACAAAAGAAGTTAACTAAAGCATGAACAAAGGCAATTAAAGTGTTTTGAATATGCATTGCCATTACATAACTAATATTCATCATGCATGTGGTTTAATATAACTGGATACTATCAGAACTGATAATCCTGCAGTTTATGATGTATCTGTCAGTAGACTCTGCATCTCCCAGTGGACATCCAACACACATTGTGCATAGATCCTCACTCAGTTTTAGCCAGAGTACTGAATTCTTTCGGAAATGCATATGCTTTGTAGCGGTCCTGCTGTATTCTTGAAGGATGCAGAGACATTTCTTCAGCATACCTGACAATAAATTATACCAATAAGAAGACATCTATATTGTGTTTGAAAACTTTTGCATTTTATTCAATCCTTGAACTTGTCATGTCAAATTGGTCTCTAAAATTTGCAAATCAACTGTTTCACTCTAGTAAACAAACTTATAGCATAATTGTTTTGTTTTCATTTATAACATAATCTAAAAATGTAAACAGGCTTCTCAGAATTCTCATATCTTCTCCAGTAACATTAGATCTTACATTCCAATAACTGGTCATGATACTAGTAAGAAAGTTAATATTAGCAGTGCATACCTTGATGCTGGTGGTTTGCGTCCCAGTTGTTCAGCCATTGTCCTTGTGTAATGGGCCCTGTTACCGCAGCAAAGTCCAAAATATTGGACACCAAGAGCCTTAGCCTGATTGGTGAACTCAGCAATCTGCTTCTGACTGCACAGCCAAGGCGATAGGCCAACTGGGAACCCGTCTTCCTCTTATAATAGAAAGGAAACAATTGATCAAAAACTCTTAAAGGTTCTCCTCTTCTGTATGAATCTTGGAGACAGAAAGTTTCATTGCTATTTTGATATCTTACCATTTCATAGATTGATAACACAAGAAATCAGCATTCTATATCATGTGCTTGCTTTACAATATATTTCCAAATATTTACTATATCACAGACTCATGATGATGTTATTTTTCAAACTGAGTATCTGTACCTGGATCATCAACATCTTTAAGAGCTGTAAATCTTTCACATTCCTTATTTGTTCGGTAGCAAACTGGAAGTGTAGCAAGGGGCCCCTGCAGTCAAATAATTGTGTTAGTATAGCAAAGAATGGATCAATTCTTCAGGGAGCTCTTCTGTGCAAGGACATGTTTAACCGAACTGTTATTGCTATATAACCTTGATTCTGAGTTATCAAGTGAAACAGTTCAACATCTTCAATCTTGTACAATTTTCTTGAGTTTAAGGTTATAAAGCATGAACAAAGCTTTGAAAACAATGTCTAATGTTACCTTATAATCTTCACGGGCTTTCTGCAGTATTGGAATCATTGTTGCAGGACCACGGCTACAGTTAAAGCCCACTACAGCTGCACCAGCTTCCTCAAGTCTCTGAAACGCCTCACCATAAGGCACACCATCTATGGTGGTATCATTTCTAACACCAAACATAGTAATTACAGCTGGTAAGCCTGGTACAAGAAGGTGGAAGGGCGGCAATTAAGGTATGATAATTATATTGTAAATTGCAATTGGTTAATGCTAGTTTTAATGACAGTGTAGTGGTTTAATTACATTTTGAGGTTGTGTTATTTGATATAATATTATAATACCATAGTAAACAACACTGCTATATTCAATCATTAAGACAGACGGCATTGTTTATTATTTTAGTGTTATGTATTCCAGAATTTTCTTAGTCTACTTCTAGTGCTTGTGACAATCTCTTTATGATTTGGAGTAGTATTATTAGATTAAAATGAAATTGAACTACCTACAATATTTTAATTCAAAAAGCATAGTAGTTAAAATAAAGTTGGTTTTCAATTAGGGAGAAAAATGATGATTGTCAAGGCAGAAACATTTTAACTATGAGGTTGGCAAATAAATAATAATGAAAAAAGTCTGTTACCATTCCCATTTTCGGTAATAGCTTTGAGGGCCAATTCTGCTTCACCATAGTTTTCAAAAGTCTCACCAACTATAAAGTCGGCACCACCTTCAACAGCCCATTGTACTTGTTCCTGTTTAAAGCGATATCATTGTCACAAAAATAACTTAAGGATATAGAAATATTACTGATTTCAATTCTCCCTACCACAGATAGCTGATTTACCATATTTTATGTACCTGCAGGTTAATTTTGACTGATTTTGTAGACAAAAACTCTTGGAAAGCAATAGACAATTTACAACTATTTGGTATACATTTTTCTGAAATGAATTGATTTTTAAACCAACTTGAAAAATATCAAATATATATAGATACCAAATAGAAAAATAGTCAATGCTAGTGTCCACAAGAAATGTCATGATTATTGCAAATTCCTATACTTAAGCATTGTAACTTGTCTACATATTTCCCAGCATGCACCTTGATTTAGGTTAGTCTGCAGGTGAACTCTAATAAAATAAGCTATCCATGGAGAGGAGAATTCAATTTTAATGTTATTCCTGAACACAATAGGTCAGCAAAATATTTTTTTTTAATTCATCGGTAAGGTCAAAGGACACAACCCCAACGTACTAAAATACAATTTCTTTCCATTTTTTTCGCCATGGCCAATTTATAGGACTTTTCCATCACTGCAATGGTATCCTAAGATAGGTCAATTTATATCTCATTGGACATCTTTAATATTTATTGCTATTGCATATATGATGCATGTCAGTTTTGTAACCTTGTAACCTTCTATACATCTTGTCTCTCAAACCAGAATAAAGATCACATGACACTATGCAATTCTGTATTTAGACATGTATTTTAGGGTTTAATAGCTTTTTAAGATTGAGGTCTTTTTCATGTTTGCAACATGTTGTGTAATACCCTGAACATACCTTAAACATATCATACACTTCACTAATGACTGTTGGATTGTCAGGCGCATAAAAAGTGGTGTTTGAAATATTCCCTGCCATCAATGTACTGGTTTCATCTGCAACTTCACGGGCAATCTTCAGGGCAGTTTTGTTCAGTTTTTCCACTTCATCCTCTCTCCCAACAAGCCTCATCTTTTCTCGGTGAGCATAGTACTGTTGTATTGATTGTACAAGAAAATTTTGGGGTTTATATTCAAATATAAAAAAAGGAATTCTGACTACCTTTTTTTTGAATGGCTTTTATGAGGAATGAGGGATATTGTTGTGCTTGAAAGAGAATAACTTTGGTCTATAACCTTTGTTAACTATACATTTCTTTAGGTAAAACTTAAAATATATATAAATATTATTTGATTTTTCATTCAACAAGAATAATAAAGATAACAAATACATGATTGTCATAATGATGAGCTAATCACAATATCGTATCACATTATCTTGACTACATATGGCAATCAAGAAATTGAAAATGGTAAATACTTGTTTACATTTAATAAACAAAGATTATAGTTTATGAAACAATACCTACCATTAATGCCAAAACTACATCACTTCCAGCATGGACAAATTCCCGATGCATGTCTTGAACCATGTTTGGATGTTCAAGAACAACTTCTGGCACATAAGGCCCCATCTTTAAGTAGCCCCTGGCTTCAAACTCAAACAGGTAGCCCTCAGCAACAAGGAGGTTTTCACCGTCTCTGAGACGATCTTTTAGAGCTTAAAGATTAAAACAAGTACTGAATGTCAAACATTTCTATCACACTGATAACACTCAGATAGTCATTGCATGTTCCCCTTTACACCATTGCTATTTCAACAGATTATTTAGTTTTTAAAGAACAATATTCAAGATTGGTAGACTTTAAGATTACAATTAACTTTACTTACACTTAACATCAGCCATTGCTCCCAGGAGATTGAACTATTTGTTATGATAATCCTACTCCCACTCTATAGCAAACTGAAGCGATGAGAGTAGTAGGTAAACAAGTTTCCACCCTGTTTCCACCTGTATGTCAAGAAACATGACTACACTTTTTAATGACACAAGGTAAGCGTCACATTCTTAAACTAATAGGGGGCCTTCCAGTACGTCTGCCCCTAAGGAGGATGGGGGATAGGTGGTCTGAAAATGTTTAAATGTGTGTGTGTACCTGAACATAAAGAATACATATTTCACAGTGTATTTCAGATGAAGGAGCAGTGAGATTGTGGTCATACACACCACTGTTGTGATGCAATTGTTTTGCATAGGATAATTCTTATATATGCAGAGATGTTTCCTGGAGTGTTGTGCATATCTAAAACCTTATATATGGAATTTCCACATAATATTATATAGCTATCACTGCATGAACAGACATAATACAGATAACCTTACACATGCATAGAACAAACCTAGAGAAAAAATAAGAAATAGGGGGCTTTGGCCCCCAATTATAATACAGATTGTAAATCATATTCATAATGATTAAAAAGAGCTAAGTACGCTCACATAAGCAGGGGTAGCCTATGCCTTTGTATACAAAAATATCTACATCCATGGCCTCCTGCTGCCATTCCTATGTGTATAACACCAGGTGAGGCAGGGAGGGTCTGCAATCTTTGTACATACTTAACTGAAGGCCCCTTAACCTTTTAAAAGTTTATCTCACTTGTCTAGGATAAACTGCTCTGAGTTGGGCTGTTTTTTGTTCTCTACATGTATTTAATGACATACAATGCAGAAGTAGAGGGGGAGGGTTGCGTTATGGATGCCTCCTCTAAGTATAAGTTCTCATAGAAATTACTGGAAAAACATTGATAGATATTTTCCCAATAATATTGGGAAAAATGTTAATATTATTATGTCCCCCCTCTGTTTCAAAAGCCTATGTATAGCTAGTTGCAACATCATTAAAAACCTTTTATTGATATGATGTTGAATTCTCACAAACGCCTTAATCAATGAAAACATGTACATTTCTTAAAATCAGCTCTTACTATAACAAATGATTTTCAACACAACAACTAAAGTTGTCTTATCCAATATCTTTAATGGTAATTTGATATAGGGCTCACTACTGGTGTACTGTCTATTATAATGACCAGCTCTGCGAATTTGAGGCCTAATAACATATAGTCTAGTAGGCCTATGTTCAATATTTAGACAGGAAATGACCAAAAATGATAAAATAAGCCAAAATTTGACTTAAAATCAAATTTTGTTTAGTTTAATATTGAACGCTATTGCATGTTTTGGTGTTAATTATCATTTCCGTGCATTATCAGATATAACTAGTACGGCTGGTATTGTCTTTACTGGGAGGGCTAGTCGAGTGATGAGCGAGTCCACGGTATGGGCGCTCAATCCATAACATGAACAACGTCTGGCAGTGCGGTAAGTTTATTGGTGGTTATAGTGATGCGTACAGCTGCTCGTGGAGGCAATTAATCCAAGGTATTACAGTTCAGTTTGAGGGATGCAAGCTTCCTCCGTGAAATCCGCTTGCTCTCGCCTCTGGCCGTCTCGTAACGACGTAGTATAAGTCACCAGATGTCCCTTGATTGTATGGCTATCTAAACCCCTTCCGAATCTCCCGATTCGTCTGATCCAAGTGCTACTGTTCTCTCTCTACCCCAACTCTCCTACACTCTCGCTTATAAAGCAGTCTATTATCGATTATTCCCAGGGACTCAGTGCTTGCGGGGAAGTGTGTCCCGATGATCATTGTCGTCAGGTATACTAACACTTGCCAGCGGCACCGGCCACTATGTGTATAACCTAAGTAATTTGGAAGAATTCTTATCATGTTTATTCATCTGGTGACTCTTACACTAATTCAATAGACATGCACAAAGCAAACGTTAACTTCTACCTTTGTGCAATATGAAAGTCCAAAATTTTCTAAAATTGTACATGTTGTTACCTTGGTAACCGGAATGTTTATCAAACGTCAAAACGTAAAATTACGGCTATGATGAAGCATTTGGTATCCATGGAAACCATGTCATGTGATCTTTATTCTAGAATTAGTAAAACCTAATAGTAGAACTTTCAAGCTACATTATATAAAAAAACAGATTGAAGCTATCTTCATTAGAAAAAAAATGAGAGCATTTTATTTGCATCATAATTAATGCAGTTCATATTTCACTCTTTATTTATTTGTTGGTAATTCTGTCAATACTGTGATGAATGCCCATTCATCTGTATAAATTAGAAAGTAACCAAGTATCGAAAGTATGAAAAAGTATTGTAAAACCGGATATGACGTCAGAGTAGTGACCAATCAGAGTCAAGTAATAGAATATAAAAGGGGGCGTTAAGGCCTGAAATAAACAGTCCCACCTTGGTACTTCTTGTGTTCACACGAGTCTTCTTCCAGTAATCTGACCCTTGAATGGGTTAAAGCCGAACATATGCTTAGATAGGAGTTGATTAACCCGTTGAGTAATTTGGTATAAGTTTATCACGTAATCTGGAATGAAAAGAGTAGGGGACCCAAAGACCAAAGATGGCACAAAGATCGACCCAGGACTGGAAGATCGGGCAGGTACGAAAGCCTGAAATTGTGAATGGCCAACCCGGGACCGCTGGGACAAAGGTGCGACTCGCTTGGCCCCACACTACCAACCACTATGCAAGTGCTGCCCCGACCCCCACGGTACATCGAAATGGACAGTAGGAATGGCTAGAATCCATCCTTCCCACCTTTCCCCTTAATTTGGACAACCTGTCCACCTCTGGCCGATGTCCTGAACACTCCAGGCACAACAGACCGGTGAACACCCCCCCCCCCCCCCATCCAAGAATACTGATTTCCCGATCAGCCCTCTTGCTCCCCCTCGTGCGCGAGGCACAACTCTTGATCTTACACCTCAGTTTCCTGCTGGAACTCTTTGTTTGGCTCAAGACCAAAATAACCCCCATGTCCCTTCGCTGTAGGAATTGGAAACCCCAAATTACCGAGGAACATCACAATGGCAAGAAGCTGGTTTTACAGAGGGCCTATATGTGATTTCAGTAGGGGGAGGGGTTGTCAAGATTGAGTCAAGGCCTCCCTGGTAGGAAGTATATAACCATTACATGCAGTATTCATCTGATTGAACTTTGATGAATTACAAATAGTCTCCACTTCCTTTAAGAAAATGTCCTACATTTAGCTATATTATTGTGCTGATAAATGTCAAAGTACATTGCATTGCATCTCCATTTAAAATGTGTTTTCAGAATGGAAAGAAAATTTGAAAAGCCTTTACCCTAAATAACCTAGAGACGGGTAATGGTACGGTCACACAAGACAACTGGTTAATACATGATGTAGAGTTAATACATATTGTACCTGTCTAGACAGGATGACATGGGTATTGGTGCGGTCACACAAGACAACTGGTTAATAGACAATATAGAGTTAACACACATATATTTTTCTATCCCCATGTGCTACTAAACCATTATGGTTTCTTAGATTTCATTAACTGACAAATTTGCAGGATTGCCAGCCAATCAAAACGGTGTATTTCAGGGCAAAATAGGGTTGTAAATTATTGGCTGGGGTGACAGGCTTTAACATTGGTTCCTATGGGAAAAAGACAAACATTTAAAGCTGCAATTTACCAATTCTAGGAGGAATTTGTCAACCAAATTGCTTTGGTTAATTTTGTAATATGCAAAGCAAAAACTGTCTTCATGGAATAAGCCAGGAGCAATTTTGAAAATATTTCATGGTAAACTTTAATGTCTGTATAGACTGGGATGGGCTTATTGACAAGCTACAAAGTAAGCCAATATTTCTCCAAATGTTTCCTACAAGGGTAGGTCTCTATTCTAAAGTTGTGAAGAGGTACAATGCTAAAACTATTTTGAAACAACCCAAAACATTTCATATTTTAACTTTTCAGACTTACTTGGCAATGAAACTGCAAAACAGTGGGTTACTTATGACTGGTTACAATTATTCTGGGTGCTGTGATGCGCTCTCTGTCTAGCAATGGCTACCGAAACTACAGCTGGTTAAAATATACAGAGACAAGGGACCGCTGAAGCACTGAGGCCTATAAATAGGGCTACATGTGTCAAATACACATTCACAGTTGCTGCTTCAGAGAAAACAGAAGTATATTGTTCCTATTTGGTTACAATACAGCAACAGCTTTCAATCAGGTAGAAAACAAGTCCAATATCAATATTTTATGTACTCTTCTATTGCTAGACAGAGAGCGCATCACAGCACCCAGAATAATTGTAACGCTATATCATCCAAATACATTCTGAAATCTTACTTTATAGAATGGTAAATAGTGATGAACAAATTTATGTGGAGGGGAGAGAGATAATGTCATGTTTATAAATGTGCTATAATAAGCCTGTCCCATTCATGAAAAAAGAAGTAGCAATTCTGAAAGAACAAATTAATGATTTTTAATGATTAATTCACGTTCATGTCTTTCATTGTGCACTGTTCATTTATCACGGTCTGGGAGGCATTGAATACCGGCATGCCTTCAGAAAGTCTCAGTAGTTTTGTACAGGTAAAACATTTCGCTTTCATGAATTCTGTCAGGCAGCTGTGACAGAATTAAAGTTACTATTTCATTTTATATACTAGATCCCGGTGGCCTGATGTACAATACTACAAACAAGTTATAGAGCTCAATTTGAACTAGTACAGAATAGTAACAACAGAAGGCACCGTTGTCTATTAAATTTGCCAAAGCCCATTTTTGGGCTTGAACTTGACATGGTGTCAATACAATGTTTTTTATTGATTCTTTATCTCCTGAATCTTCAGATTTTAAACCTGCCAGAGTAGGTCTCTATTCTAAAGTTGTGTTAGAAATTTAGAGAAGAAGTTCCCTGCTAAACTGAAATTTTGATTATGCTACCAATCAATATTTGGCAAAAATATGAGGGGAGGGGGCTTCCCCTGCCCCTCATCACCCCTATTTAATCTACCACCACATATCATTGATGCAAAACTACAAAAAATGAACATGAAATAGAATTTTGCACTTTATTCTTAGACAATGTAATTGTTGCATTCACATTACACATTGTTTTATTATATGAAAAACAAAAGTGCAATAAACTACTTCATTCTTTCAGATATTGTGAGAAAATATACTTACTTTTCCACCTACTTTTATCTACCTGTTTGCAGTCACATACTATGACATGTTTTGATCTAAAATTCTGCCAGGTGGTTATCGATAACGCTTGTGCCTTTGTTCTAGATCTGATGAATAACAGTGGCGGAATTTTTGGCCAAATATAAACTTTTTAATGTAAAATCTTCTGAACAGGAAGGTCATGTGAAAATTTTTAAAACAGGGTGTCTCCCCTACCCCTTATGAAAATCTCTGGACCTGCCCTTGTATAATATAGTTCTTATATCAGAACTCAGTTTACCCTATCATATCATGAACCTCTATATCCTATAGCGTAAGATGACAAATTTTTTTGTTTGTTTTCTGAACAAATTAAAGATTGATAAAAATTTCTATTTTCTATATTGTCACGTATTTAAAAAAGGGTTTTTACAAGGAGCTCAAATGCATTAGAAGAATATGAACACCAAATTAGATTTGGGCATGTAAGAACATGCCAGAAGCTTTATTTTCTCAATTAATATCATTTTCTCTATCAGGATGATGATGAGTGTTTATTATCCATTCAGCAATTTTTCAGCTATATCAGGACCACTCCCGTTTGTGTGTACCAGTTTTGCTGACCGTATATATGGGGGGAGAACAACAGCAAGGCAATGTGGTCTAATTGTCCTCACCAAGGATTGAATCCGGGCCAGCCGTGTCCTTTGCCAAGACGCTAACTACTATAGGTCAGGTGAGCAAATAGTGGACTTAAAATCAGTTTTTCTGGACCATCCTTACTACTTTTAGAATAATTTTTCACATAATGTGCCTGCAATATTGAATAATATATTATTTAAGGCTAAGAAATTACCTGTTTTAGGGGTGAAATAGTTGATAAGCCTAAATGGAACGTTTTCTTCTATGAAACTAAATGGAACCTACAATTTTATAAACAGTTGCTGATAATGTTGGACATTCAATGTTAGCAGATATAAAATTATTCCTTAATCATTCCAATTGTTAGTAAAACATTTATTTTCAAAAGGGATATGTTATAAGGATTATTTTGACAAGTTATATACTTTTATGATTGTGGGCAATCAAATATTATTGAGTTTTGACTGCTAAAAATAAAAGTTCCGAAAACCACCTTTTTTTGCCCATTTGCCCGCCATATTGTAACTATAGATTACACTCCAAAATTCAATTGGGGTTCTATTGTTCTTTATAGATATAGATACAAATTATATATTTGTGAACTATCAATAACATCAAATAACTATGTAAATCAGATAAACTAGAATGACTTATTTAGTTTGTAATGTTGAAATAAAGAATAACAAGATATAAGGTCAGTGAAACAATACCTCTCATATTAAATTCTAAAAGTGTCTGAGGCTTTCATCAAAGTGCCATACTCATCTCATCTCATTAATCAGTTGAGATATATAATCCTCACACCAACTGTTGAACCTATCCCACACCTTACTGGAAGATCTTGTTGGCAAAAAATTGTAATAAAGAAATAAAGAATGAATCTCCACACGTGATACAGAACACAACAGATGACGAGCCAAGTTCGACACAGCTGATCCTTTTGGATCATTTGAGACAATCCCCGAAGATGTTTACTACATAACCAACAGCATGTTTAACTCTTTTGTTTTCACCATCACCACAAACATTGTTGAGGTGGTTATTATTACCGTTGAGGTGGTTGTCATTACTGAAGTTATTCAGGCATATGGTCGATTCTCACGAAACGTGCCCAATTCGCAGCAATAGGGGTCTCCAGGGTGATTTTATTTTTTTTTTCAAATTCTTTCAATCTTCTGGTATACTTGAAAGGGTGTATTGTACACTATGTATACTCATTTGGGAACACTAATATAGTTTTTTCTGAATTCTATTGCGTTTTTAATATCATTGTTTTAGACCTTGCCCCCACGAACGATGACAAGCCCCCACGAACGATGACAGAGCCCCCACGAACGATGACAAGCCCCCACGGACGATGATAATGCCCCCACGGACGATGATAATGCCCCCACGGATCATGACAGAGCCCCCACCGACTATGATACGCAGAACCTACAAATACTACATTTGTTTAATTTATATAACCGTACGTAAATTTTGAATAAATATTGAATAAATATTAATCATAAATTTAATTAATCGTTTTATTCCATTGTCTTCACTTAAAATTACTAAATTAAATATTGCATCTTTCTAATATCGTTTCAAACTATTTTACCTATTTTTTTCATATTCAATTCTCATTCATCAATAAAGATATTTCATAAACACCAATGAAAAATACTGTATATTACAATTTCTGAAATATTCTTTATTATTTACATATTTTTATCGAATTGTTACATTTTCTAATAGTAATTTCATATATTTTGAATACATCTTCATTACAATTCAATTCAATAAACATTATACTATACATTTTCCCATACAGTAAATTTATGCTGCTTCTATTCCTTTCCTCCATGAACGGGAAATCTCAATTCTCCTAACAACTATACAATACAAATTACATATTTAAAGTACAAATTACTTTTATTTTCCATTACAAATTCATAATTTCCCAATTTCATTAGGTCTTCAAATTTTTTTAACTTTGTCCTAATATTTTCCACGATCTATACCATTATTTATGTGTACATTCATATTTTCATTATTTCTAATCCTCACACAACTTTAAATTTCCAGTAATTCGATTACCCTTTTATCAACTCAGCATAATATTTCCTAAACTTTTTATAACATTTCATCAATCTCGCAGCACTAAGTATCCATCACAAATTCTATCAGTACTATACCAAATACTAGAGCATCATATTTAGATTACTTAATTTTTCATAACATTTCTTAAGCAGTTAAGTTCTTAATTTTAACCTCAATGCTTCTGAAAATGTACTAAGTATGCATCACAACTTGTATGAGTACTATACCAAATACTATAGCACAATATTCATATTACTGAATTTTTCATAAGATATTGTTTAAACTATTGAAAATACTGTGAACGGTCTATATCTTATAGAACCCCCCAAACTCTTCCCCCACGGTTCCCCCATTGACCATGACAACTGTCCCCCACGGACCATCACAACTTCCACCGCTATACAGCACATTTTCTATCACGCAACAGTAAACTTGTGAATCATAACCACACTGCATCTTAAAATCGACTAAGTATGCATTAATAACTTCCCCCACCATTTATTAGAGCTGCCACCACCATCCATCAGAACCGCCCCCACGGTCCCCCCACCGACAAGCACAACTGGCCTCACGAACTATCGGAAAGTTCTCCGCAAACCATACAGCACAAGTTCCCCCATCACATCGCAAAAGTTCTATACAAAATATTATTCTATCATAAATTTGCTCTAAATACTATGCTAAATACTAGAGCATGATATTCACATTACTACATTTATCATAACATTTCGTGAAAACTGTTGAAAATACTGTCAACGGTCTACATCTTCAAGAACCGCCCCCACGGTGCCCCCACGGACCATGACAACTGTCCCCCACGGACCATCACAACTTCCACCGCTATACAGGACATTTCCTATCACGCAACAGTGAACTTGTGAATCATAACCACACTGCATCTTAAAATCGACTAAGTATGCATTAAGAACTTCCCCCACCATTTATCAGAGCTGCCACCACCATCCATCAGAACCGCCCCCACGGTGCCACCACGGACGATGACAACTGCCCCCACGAACTATCGGAAAGTTCTCCGCAAACCATACAGCACAAGTTCCCCCATCACATGGCAAAAGTTCTTTACAAAATATTATTCCATCATAAATTTGCTCTAAATACTATGCTAAATACTAGAGCATGATATTCACATTACTACATTTATCATAACATTTCGTCAACGGTCCCCACGGTGCCCCCACGGACCATCACAACTTTCCCCAAGGGAATCACATCTCAAAAGTTCTGTACAAAATATTGCATCATTTCCTAATAGGGTATTACTTTATATTTAAATCCATTTGTCTCAGTACTAATTTTACAATATAGCAAAATTCTCTAAATAAATATGGCTGCACACATGAGGCCTGGCAGCTTAGGCAACTGAATTTAAACTTGTATGGAACCGGTGAAGACTACAGCAAACTTCATGGCAGGCAGTTTGTCTTGTTGTGGTGTTCAGGTGTTGAGTTATGTAGATCTTACAGGAGTTGGTAGTCCAGTTATCTTCTGGGTCAAAGGTATTGATGACGCTACTTGCTACACACACTATGCCTGGCAGCTGAGGCAAATTAAAAAAAAATTAAATCTATTACGAGTGCCCCCAAGAACGTGCCCCCACGAATGATGACAAATACCCCCACGAACTAAATTAAAATGCTATTTTTGAAATTACAAAAATGTCCAACTATTCCGAGTACCCCCACAACCATGACACATAACCCAACCTACCAAACAATACCCCCACTTACCATTACAGAATACCCCCACCATCTAAATATTACAATACCCCCAACAGTCTACAAACTAAGCAAAAGTTGTAACTTCATCTCCACCTCTTTCCTCTCCGATGGCGTCACATCAAACACTTTTCCAGAGCCTGATGGTTTTGGCTTCTGGATCCGTGTAAGAATGTTACCCATCTCTACGGTCCCTACATCCTCCAGTTTAGTCCACACGAACTTGTTGTTGTAATGCTTCATGTACCGGATGTGAAGTATCGGTCCATCCACCTTACGGCACACCTGCACCGGGTACCACTTCTTCTGGTACATCACTGTCACAAAGCTGCCCACCTTGAGTGGTTGCTTGTCACGTACCCTTACCAGTTCCATATTATCCTCAGAGTCCCACGACTCGGACGACACCTGGAGACGAGACAGCTTGACATCATCTTCCGATTCAGACGAGGGTTCCGTATGACGTACTTCCCCATCCTCTTCAGAGTCCGACGACACATGCCTCTTCTGTGTCTTCCACAGGCCAGACAGCTTAACGTCTTCTTCCAATTCAGACGAGGGTTCCGTATGACGTACTGCCCCATCCTCTTCAGAGTCTGACGCTATCCATGGCTCCGTCTCACATAGCTGAACATCCTCATTGCGCAGCAAAGAAACCTTTTCTTCATCTTCCGATTCAGACGAGGGCTCCATATCGGAGTCGCACGACTTGCACGACTCGGACGACACCTCATCACGTACTTGTGCGAGTGTCATGTTGTCCTCATCATCATCATCATCAGAGTCCGAAGACGGCTGTACAGCTGGTTCTGGTTGGTGTAGATCCAGTGGCACGGTGCGCCATCCAGGGCAGGTGGGAGACAATTTGCAGCATGGGCCAAAGCAAGAGGTGTCCCGTATGGCCACACCAGTAGGGACTGATACACACGCGTGCGTACTCATCATTCCCTTGATGGGCAGAACGTTCCACCTCTTCACTTCATTCTGTGTTGCCTCCACCTCTTCCAGTGATGCCGACAGCAGGTACATGTTCAGGGGTGAGCTGTTTGCAGCGGTGATGAACTCACTGGTGTTGCGGATAACTTGTCCACCCTTGACGAGGTTGCTCATCTTCCGTTTCAGTGAGCCACCCACCCCGTCACAAGGACCTTTACCGTGTCCTGCCTCCAACCACGTCCACGATGCCTTGATGTTGTGCATGTGGGCGAAAGCACCGATCATATGCACAGCCGTCCGGTTCCTATACTGGCTTGAGGGGCTGTCCGTGATGAAGTGCAGAACCTCCAACTCCGGCAGAAGAACTTCCAACCTGGCCAGCAGTTTCTTCAAGAAAGTGTACGTTGTAGGTATGGTGTGTGAGCCCACAGTCGTAACTCCAACAAAGCTTTTGACCCGCAGCTTCACCCCGTTGTGGTAATGGACCACCATCGGGTGAAGTGCAGTTTGTGCTTTGTCGAAGTACACAGCCGTAACTTCGAATGGGAACTCTGCCGACCAGTTCTCAGAGTAGTCCATCTGTAGTGTGGCCTCCTTGAATGGTATGAGTGCTTCCTTCAGGGTGCGTATCTGTGCATACTGCACTTCAACGCGATGGCAGTGTCCCCTGAAGAAAAGCATCTTCTGACGGATGGTGGACTGCACTTCTTCCTTCGCCATGTGAAAGTCAACCAACTTGGTCTTCTTTATGTCGTCCTCTTTGTAAGTGACGGAGGTCCGTGCCCACTGCTGGACGGTGTAGTGGTCCTTCGTCATCCCGTGGAACAACTGATCCAGTTCATCTTCTGATAGTTGGCCAATATCCGGTGGGGAGGTGGGCATGCCCGGCACTGCCCCACTCAGCAATGTCATGTTTGCACAATGCGAGCATAGGCACTGACGTCGCTGAGTGAATGCGATGGTTTTCACGTACTTTGGTCGTGACCGACAGAAAGTCGCTAAAGATAACTTTCCTCCCTCCTCCTGGTACTTGTGGTGAAGGCTGCTCAGGGTGTAGTTGAGCCTGTGAATCTGTTGTCCCTTGACATGGTCCCGTTTCGATGGCATCACCGAACTGCTTTCGGGCCGGCACATGTAGGCTTCAACAGAAGCTCGTTTTTTTTCTTTATTCAACGCCCTCTGACTGATGTTAACCTTGCGCTTTCCCAGGAGTTTCCTGGATATTCCGATCTTTCTACTTATCTCCGAAGCACATCTTGTTGTTTTTCTAGTTGCTTCCGGAATTGAAGTGAACAGCTCCTTCTTGGTCTTTGTAGAGGCTCCTTTCACCGCTGATACAGTAACAGTGAAAGGCATTATGTTCCGTATACGTCCTAGTGTGGGAGTTATTTCTAACTTCTCACACAGGTGGAAGGCCTCTTTCTGAGGAGTGGACCAACTCTGTTTCATATTTACTTTTCTGTGTTTATCTTTGTTTAAATTGTCATGGTCATCATTATCCGTGGAGGTATGGTCGTCGTCGTCGTCCATGGGGGCATTTTCATCGTCGTCCGTGGGGACGTCATCCGTTGCGGCGGCGTCCGTGGGGGTATCGTCCGTGGGGGCGTCGTCCGTGGGGGCGTCGTCCGTGGGGGCTTTATCATCATCGTCCGTTTCTTCTTCACTTTCTAAATCCCCATCATATTCTGAAGAGATATCGCTCATGTCTTCTCCCTCATCCTCCGTGTCCAATAGTAGTCAACTTTTATCATCGTCGCTTAGCGCTTCGCTTCTGTTTGTTATAGATGTTAAGAATTTTTCATACACCTCACTCTCCTCATCAGTATCATACGGATCTTTTTCCTCATGATAATCTTCGTCTTCCTTCTCTTCCTCATCACGATCTTTCTCATCCCTATACTCATCATCCTTCTCCTCGTCATCATACTCCTCCTGATCATCATCCTTCTTCTCCCTCTCTTCCTCATCCTTCTTCTCCCTCTCTTCCTCATCCGTATACTGCTCATTACCTTCTGTCTCTTCCTCTCCCTTCTCTTCCTCATCGCTACTATCATTACACTTGTCCTCGTCCTTATCCTCCTCCTCCTCCACCTCTCCATAATTCTCCTTCTCCTCATCCTCTTCCCTGTCTTCATCATCATCATCCTTCTTCTCCCTCTCTTCCTCATCTGTATGCTGCTCATTACCTTCTATCTCTTCCTCTCCCTTCTCTTCCTCATCGCTACTATCATTACACTTGTCCTCATCCTTATCCTCCTCCTCCACCTCTCCGTCCTTCTCCTTCTCCTCATCCTCTTCCCTGTCTTCATCATCATCATCCTTCTTCTCCCTCTCTTCCTCATCCTTCTTCTCCCTCTCTTCCTCATCCTTCTTCTCCCTTTCTTCCTCATCCGTATACTGCTCATTACCTTCTGTCTCTTCCTCTCCCTTCACTTCCTCATCGCTACTATCATTACACTTCTCCTCGTCCTTATCCTCCTCCTCCACCTCTCCGTCCTTCTCCATCTCCTGATCCTCTTCCCTGTCTTCATCATCATCATCCTTCTTCTCCCTCTCTTCCTCATCCTTCTTCTCCCTCTCTTCCTCATCCTTCTTCTCCCTCTCTTCCTCATCCGTATACTGCTCATTACCTTCTTTCTTTTCCTCTCCCTTCTCTTCCTCATCGCTACTATCATTACACTTGTCCTCGTCCTTATCCTCCTCCTCCACCTCTCCGTCCTTCTCCTTCTCCTCATGCTCTTCCCTTTCTTCATCATCATCATCCTTCTTCTCCCTCTCTTCCTCATCCTTCTTCTCCCTCTCTTCCTCATCCGTATACTGCTCATTACCTTCTGTCTCTTCCTTTCCCTTCTCTTCCTCATCGCTACTATCATTACACTTGTCCTCGTACTTATCCTCCTCCTCCACGTCTCCGTCCTTCTCCTTCTCCTCATCCTCTTCCCTGTCTTCATCATCATCATCCTTCTTCTCCCTCTCTTCCTCATCCTTCTTCTCCCTCTCTTCCTCATCCTTCTTCTCCCTCTCTTCCTCATCCGTATACTGCTCATTACCTTCTGTCTCTTCCTCTCCCTTCTCTTCCTCATCGCTACTATCATTACACTTGTCCTCGTCCTTATCCTCCTCCTCCACCTCTCCGTCCTTCTCCTTCTCCTCATGCTCTTCCCTGTCTTCATCATCATCATCCTTCTTCTCCCTCTCTTCCTCATCCTTCTTCTCCCTCTCTTCCTCATCCCTATCCTGCTCATTACCTTCTTTCTCTTCCTCTCCCTTCTCTTCCTCATCTCTACTCTCATTACACTTCTCCTCGTCCTTATCTTCCTCCTGAACCTCTCCGTCCTTCTCCTTCTCCTCATCCTCTTCCCTGTCTTCATCATGATCATCTTTCTCTTCCTTATACACATCATGATCGTACTGCTCCTTATCCTTATCCTCTTTCTCCACATTTTTCTCCTTCTCCTCTCTTCTAATGTTAAGAGAGTCCGTATTATATCGTTTTCATCCATGGACGACCACGAGTCTTCATTGTTCTCAAGTTCCTCACTATCTTTTATAACGTGTCCCTCTTTTTTCTGAACGTCCGTGGGGGCGGTTGTCATGGTCGGGCGTGGGGGCACCGTCGAACTCTCGTCTTCTTCATGACTCTCCTTTATCGGGTGTTGTTCGATTTTAACAAAGTCCGTGGGGGCGGTTGTGATGGTCGGGAGTGGGGGCACCGTCGAACTCTCGTCTTCTTCATCACTCTCCTTTATCGGGTGTTGTTTGATTTTAACAAAGTCCGTGGGGGTGGTTGTCATGGTCGGGCGTGGGGGCACCGTCGAACTCTCGTCTTCTTCATCACTCTCCTTTATCGGGTGTTGTTCGATTTTAACAAAGTCCGTGGGGGCAGTTGTCATGGTCCGGCGTGGGGGCACCGTCGAACTCTCGTCTTCTTCATCACTCTCCTTTATCGGGTGTTGTTCGATTTTAACAAAGTCCGTGGGGGCGGTTGTGATGGTCGGGCGTGGGGGCACCGTCAAACTCTCGTCTTCTTCATCACTCTCCTTTATCGGGTGTTGTTCGATTTTAATAAAGTCCGTGGGGGCAGTTGTCATGGTCCGGCGTGGGGGCACCGTCGAGTCCGTGGCATTTTCCACCTCATGCTGGTCATTATACTTCTCATCCTCCTTCTCCTCCTCATCTCCCCCTACCCCTATTTCTATAAGCCACTCTTCGTACGATGATTGTTTTTCCTCATTAGGGGCATCGTCCGTGGGGGCGTCGTGGGGGCATTTTTCCTCATTAGGTTTAGGTAGAACACCTATTTCTATGAGCCATTCCTCATAGGACTTTTGAGGTTGATCATTCTGGAATGGGGGTTCAAGAATTGCTTCCAGGTCCTCCTCCCACAATTCTTTATTTTTATTTGATGTTTCTTTTAAAAATGTCAGATTTATGGGAGAGGAGGAGGAGGAGGAGGAGGAGAAGGAGCACGTCGTATCCTCTATAACGACAACATCATTTTCATTCTTTTCCTTGACTGCTTGATAGTCAATAATCTTCTTCTCTGTTTCTTGTTTTACCAGCCATAGTGGCTTCCTTGGTTTAACCATTGTTTTTCCACGAGAAGGTGTTGGAATACTTGTTGTGAGAGGTCCACCATTTGTTTGTTTAGTTTTGTTCAGCCCTTTTGGTGTTTTCGGTAAACCTGGTCTTCTAGGTTTCTTTTTGTTTGTGACTTGAACAGGTGTGGTTTTTTTCTTTCTTGGGGGGGAGGAGTTTTCACTGTCTGACCCAGAGATTTTCGTTTTTCTTTTTTTCAATTCACAGGGTGTTTCTTGTTTTAGTGTACACTTTTTCTTTGGAGCAGGAGGACAAGTAGGGGAGCAATTGTCCCTTTTTGGTGTTGTTTTCTTTTTTCCTTCAGTAATCGTTTCCGTGTTTTTTCCTTTAGTTGTTTTATTAGGTGGGGTGGAGTACTCATGTGATTTTACTACTTCTAGTTCTTTTGTTTTCTTTTTAATTTCTGCTTTCATTATCTGCATTTTGTCTTCTTGTATGCGAACTTTACGTTGAAGAGCCCTGGTTTTCTGATGGCGGCTGTGAGGTGTTTTTGTATTCCTGGAAATACATGAATTTCTAAATACTGAGTTATCTAATAAATACTACCATGTATTAGAATAAGTATGATCTGTATTAGTTATTTATAAAATACAATAACTTGTTAGTATAATTGTACTGTTACATAATACCCCAAAAGAATATGATGTATACATACACCCCCCATGAATGTTCACAGTTCCATAACGCACCATGAGGGGAGAGCGGCACCATGAGAGAATTAGCCGACTTTAGATTACAGCCCCCACGAATTTCTACGAGGTGCCCCCACGGACCATGACAGATGGGGAGTGCCCCCACCAACCATGGAAGAATAAGCCCATCCCAGTTTACACCAATATCAAGCTTTACTACCCCAAAAGAATATGATGTATACATGTACACCCCCCATGAATGTTCACAGTTCCATAATGGACCATGACGGCACACAGGCACCATGAGAGAATTAGCCGACTTTAGATTACCGCCCCCACGAATTTCGACGAGGTGCCCCCACGGACCATGACAGATGGGGAGTGCCCCCACCAACCATGGAAGAATAAGCCCATCCCAGTTTACACCAACATCAAGCTTTACTATAAAATATTTTAAATATTGCCCCCATGCTTATTGCATGAAGTGACTTGAATAATACAAAAGTAATGAAAGATATTTAGTTGACAGAATTAGCCGAAAGCCCCCACGAATTTTGACGAGGTGCCCCCACGGACGATGACGGTCCCCACGAACCATGACAGAATTACCCCACTATCAGTTACAGCCCAAACGAATCCTGAGTAATCACAATAAGAAGCAATACTAACGATGATAGAAAAAAAGAAAGATTCAAGCATGTAACGTTACACAAATATTATCATTTATTCATACACATTAGAAATTTACTCGTCAAGTAACTTATCTACTCATACCCAAGAAAAATGTCTGAAAGACGTATAAAAATAGGGTTTGTTTAATTTTGAAGAGCCACTGTGGTTTAACGAATGGTATACCTTTCACAAATCCATACTTTTATATCATGCCGAGCTTTACATTGACATTGAAATGATCTCAACACGTCAAAACAATTTACTCGTCATTCACAATAATGAAACACATATTATAACCTGAAGGAAGTAACTGCAAAACAACATATTACAATATAGTTTTTTTTTAACCGTAGCCAGAAATGATGGTCAGTTAGTATATTATAACCATGTAATTTTTAAAATTGGACACACCACATAAATGGCATGAGTGTTTGATAACATGCAACTTTGGTATACACAAGTAGCACTTAAGCATCCAACTTCTATCATGCCCACTCACGATACTAACATGAAAAATGCAGTTCCTGTCCCCAAACCACAGGATCAAGTAGCACCATTTTTGTTAAATATTACCGTTCTAATCAACCAGTGACTACGGCATAAGAGATGCCAGTGGGGCGCTGGTGATTACAAAATACTTCTGTTTAAAAAGAACTATTATTTTACTAGGATTATTATACGAGTTTTACATATTTCTTATGTATTACAGGGTTGCTTGCTACACACACTATGCCTGGCAGCTGAGGCAAATTAAACCAAAAAAAATCTATTACGAGTGCCCCCACGAACGTGCCCCCACGAACGATGACAAATAGCCCCACTAACGAAATTAAAATGCTATTCTTACAGGCCCAAACCAACTCTCACAGAATTAAAGAACCATAACAGATGCCAGTGCGGCGCTGGTGATTACAAAGTACTTCTGTTTAAAAAAGAACTATTATTTTACTAGGATTATTATACGAGTTTTACATATTTCTTATGTATTACAGGGTTGCTTGCTACACACACTATGCCTGGCAGCTGAGGCAAATTAAACCAAAAAAAATCTATTACGAGTGCCCCCACGAACGTCCCCCCACGAACGATGACAAATAGCCCCACTAACGAAATTAAAATGCTATGCTTACAGGCACAAGTAACTCTCACACAGTTAAAGAACCATAACAGATGCCAGTGGGGCGCTGGTGATTACAAAATACTTCTGTTTAAATAAGAACTATTATTTTACTAGGATTATTATACGAGTTTTACATATTTCTTATGTATTACAGGGTTGCTTGCTACACACACTATGCCTGGCAGCTGAGGCAAATTAAACACAAAAAAAATCTATTACGAGTGCCCCCACGAACGTGCCCCCACGAACGATGACAAATACCCCCACGAACGAAATTAAAATGCTATGCTTACAGGCACAAGTAACTCTCACACAGTTAAATAACGTTGTTTAGAACATTCTGAGGTTGTTCATCACTGTAGGGTCAAAAATACAAAGTACAAAGTATAGTACTCCACCATTTTTTGTTTGAATTTGAAATTCCTACCCAATATACTTGGGTTAGAGAAATTATACAGAACCATAAGAACTGTAGAATTTTAGCTTGCAAAAAAATACTAGTTTAAGTATATGAAATTACTACAAAATCTCTATAATGTTCTACAGTACTTATTAGATTGGGCGAGGCAAGCGTTTTAGGTTAGGAAAGATAAAATTGAAATTTACAAAATGATTACTATAGATTTACAAAATCACGTAAGTGCTAACGTGACAAATGTTAAAACTTAAAGTGAAAAGCTGAAGTTAAAACATTAAATTACAGGGATTCAGTCGATCCCGAAGAGAAATGTATAGAATGGGAAGGGGAATGGGAAGTGGAAGGGGAAGGGGAAGGGGAACGGGAACGGGATGTAAAATGCAGTTGGTGCAGGTATGCCTGTTTTTCATTCTCACGAATTTGAGACATGAAATTATGGAATGGGGATGATGATGCTAGTGGGGACAAGGGTTGGTGGGTAGAAGGTGACTGGGAGGAGGAGGTGGGGGGGGATGTAGGTGGACGGGGCATGGAGCGGGTCGGGGTACCTTTACGTTTACGTGATTTGGAGAGGGTGGAGGTATGACGGGGGGACCGGGTGTGGGGGCGGGCTTCAGGGGAAGGGGATCTAAGGTCTATGTGGGTGTCGGGATTGGGGGTGGAGCGGGTGGAGGGAGGCTGTGTTGAGGTGGGACGTGTAGGGGGAAGTTTCTGGGAAGAGGAGGTGGAGCGGGATGTTGAGGGCTTCGGGGAGGTGGGACGTGTAGGGGGATGGGGGGTGGACCGGGTGTGAGGGCGGGCTTCAGGGGATCTAAGGTCTATGTGGGTGTCGGGATGGGGGGTGGAGCGGGTGGAGGGAGGCTGTGTTGAGGTGGGATGTGTAGGGGGACGTTTCAGGGAAGAGGAGATGGAGCGGGATGTTGAGGGCTTCGGGGAGGTGGGACATGTAGGGGGATGGGGGGTGGACCGGGTGTGAGGGCGGGCTTCAGGGGATCTAAGGTCTATGTGGGTATCGGGATGGGGGGTGGAGCGGGTGGAGGGGGGCTGTCTTGAGGTGGGACGTTTAGGGGGACGTTTCAGGGAAGAGGAGGTGGAGCGGCATGTTGAGGGCTTCGGGGAGGTGGGACATGTAGGGGGATAGGGGGTGGACCGGGTGTGGGGGCGGGCTTCAGGTGATCTAAGGTCTACGTACGTGTCGGGATGAGGGGTGGAGCGGGTGTGGGGGCGGGCTTCAGGGGATATAAGGTCTACGTACGTGTCGGGATGGGGGGTGGAGCGGGTGGAGGGGGGCTGGGTTGAGGTGGGACGGGTAGGGGGACGTTTCAGGGAAGAGGAGGTGGAGCAGGATGTTGAGGGCTTCGGGGAGGTGGGACGTGTAGGGGCATGGCGGGTGGACCGGGTGTGGGGGCGGGCTTCAGGGGAAGGGGATCTAAGGTCTATGTACGTCTGGGGATGGGGCGTGTACTGGGTGTGGGGGCGTGAGGGAGGGGAAATCAGGTCTATGTGGGTGTCGGGTTGAGGGGTGGAGAAGGTGTGGGACTGTGAGGAAGAGGTTGGGGGGTTACATTCTTGCCCAAACGCTTGCCGCGCCCAATCTAATAATCCCTCAGTCTCTTGTTCTTGCTCATCCTCTGTTGTTGTTGAAGTTATGTCAAGGAACTGGGGCCTGAAGGACGTGCCAAAAATGGCCTCCCCGTCTGCAATGTCTTCTTCCCAGACAGTTCTGACACGTCTCTCCTTCTCGCTATTTTTAAAAATGAATAAGAATAACAAACCAAAAAAATAATAAATAATGTAAAATAATAGAAAGTACAGAATTGCTACCAAATGTCCTTATATTGAATAATGATAAGGGAACAACGGACGTCAAAATAAAACAATAACGAAGTATAAAAAGTGCCCCCACGAACTACGAGAAAGTGCCCCCAAGGACGATGACAGTGCCCCCACGAACTGTAAGAGCTAAAGTGAAGGAAAAATAATGGCATTCCACATTTCATTTGGGGTTACAAAAAAAATAAAGAATAATCTTTTTCTATATATTGAACGAATAGATTAGCATTATTATTTCTTAAATTTCATCAGTTAAATTAGTTAATTTTGTGAGTAACGTCTAAATAAGACCCCCACGAACTCTCACAAAGTGCCCCCACGAACTACGAGAAAGTGCCCCCACGGACGATGACAGTGCCCCCACGAACTGTAAGAGCTAAAGTGAAGGAAAAATAATGGCATTCGACATTTCAGCTGGGGTTAAAAAAATAATAAACAATAATCTTTTTCTATATATTGAACGACTAGATTAGCATTATTATTTCTTAAATTTCATGAGTTAAATTAGTTAATTTTGTGAGTTACGTCTAAATGAGACCACGACGAACTCTCAAAAAGTGCCCCCACGAACTATGAGAAAGTGCCCCCACGAACGAAGAATGAATTGAATTTTAAGGACATTTGGTAACAGTTCAGCATAAAAATAATATTTCAAAGAAATGTTGTTCAACAATAATAATATTAGTTAATTAAGAAATGTCACCTTATCTCCTATTGAGGGTATAGTTCTTTTAAAAGGTTCGTTTTAAAGCGGAATGTACAATAAATCCAATAATTTTGTGCCATTTTTATACAATGATGGTGATTCAAAAAAATACAATATATTTTTTCTCTAATTTCCAGTACAGGAATGGCCTTTTTTAAAGTTAACCCAATAAGAGAATATAATTTTTTAGAAATAAAGCAATGCAAGATTGGACATTACTATAATAGTATAAGTAACTACGTTCCCTATTTGAAGATGTTGTGACAAACATTAACATAATTAAGCAAACTATTTGTGAATAATGGAAAAATGATACAAATCATTTTATTGAAAGTACATCTAAAAAAATGGGAAACTTACGTTTCCACTGGTAGAGTTTCACATGTCTCAGTGCGCCTGGACCTCAAAGAGTGGGTCGTGGTGGACTCTCCTGAAGATCTGTAAAATAAGAAAAAGTAAAAGAAATTAAGAAGTGCTGCCACAAATGGTACAAGGTGCAAGCCCCCACTATTTTTTTTTAAAGTGTCCCCACGAACGCCATAGTGCCCCCACGAATTACGAGAAAGTGCCCCCACGAACAATGACAGAAACTGACCACTAAGTACTCATTTATAAGTTGAGGAAGCCCGTTAAGTGATGATACTAATATGACTTTAACTGTCTATGTTTCAAGAAGAATATTGGGAAAAGCACAACTTACCTTCTTCCGTGATGGGTGGAGGAGGTGGCGGCCTGCCCCTGTGATGTATGATCATCTGCCTCGGATTCCACCTGCTGTCTGCGCGATCTGTAAATCAAAACAAAACAAAACAAAATTAAAGTTATGTGAAAAGAAATAAAATATTTTAGGGGGAAAAAGAAGGAAAACAAATTAAGAAGTGCTGCCACGAAAGGTACAAGGTGCAAGCCCCCACTATTTTTTTTTTAAAAGTGTCCCCACGAACGCCATAGTGCCCCCACGAATTACGAAAAAGTGCCCCCACAAACAATGACGGAAACCGACCACTAAGTACTTATTTATAAGTTGAGGAAGCCCGTTAACTGATGATACTAATATGACGTTAACTGTCTATGTTTCAAGAAGAAGATTGTGAAAAGCACAACTTACCTTGTTACGTCATGGTTGGAGGAGGTGGCGGCCTGCCCCTGTGATGTATGATCGTCTGCCTCGGATTCCCCCTCCTGTCTGCGCGATCTGTAAATCAAAACAAAACAAAACAAAATTAAAGTTATGTGAAAAGAAATAAAATATTTTAGGGGGAAAAAGAAGGAAAACAAATTAAGAAGTGCTGCCACGAAAGGTACAAGGTGCAAGCCCCCACTATTTTTTTTTTAAAAGTGTCCCCACGAACGCCATAGTGCCCCCACAAATTACGAGAAAGTGCCCCCACGAACAATGACAGAAACCGACCACTAAGTACTTATTTATAAGTTGAGGAAGCCTGTTAACTGATGATACTAATATGACGTTAACTGTCTATGTTTCAAGAAGAAGATTGTGAAAAGCACAACTTACCTTGTTACGTCATGGTTGGAGGAGGTGGCGGCCTGCCCCTGTGATGTATGATCGTCTGCCTCGGATTCCACCTGCTGTCTGCGCGATCTGTAAATCAAAACAAAACAAAACTAAATTAAAGTTATGTGAAAAGAAATAAAATATTTTAGGGGGAAAAAGAAGGAAAACAAATTAAGAAGTGCTGCCACGAAAGGTACAAGGTGCAAGCCCCCACTATTTTTTTTTTTAAAGTGTCCCCACGAACGCCATAGTGCCCCCACGAATTACGAGAAAGTGCCCCCACGAACAATGACAGAAACCGACCACTAAGTACTTATTTATAAGTTGAGGAAGCCCGTTAACTGATGATACTAATATGACGTTAACTGTCTATGTTTCAAGAAGAAGATTGTGAAAAGCACAACTTACCTTGTTACGTCATGGTTGGAGGAGGTGGCGGCCTGCCCCTGTGATGTACGATCGTCTGCCTCGGATTCCCCCTCCTGTCTGCGCGATCTGTAAATCAAAACAAAACAAAACAAAATTAAAGTTATGTGAAGAGAAATAAAATATTTTAGGGGGAAAAAGAAGGAAAACAAATTAAGAAGTGCTGCCACGAAAGGTACAAGGTGCAAGCCCCCACTATTTTTTTTTTTTAAGTGTCCCCACGAACGCCATAGTGCCCCCACGAATTACGAGAAAGTGCCCCCACAAACAATGACAGAAACCGACCACTAAGTACTCATTTATAAGTTGAGGAAGCCCGTTAAGTGATGATACTAATATGACGTTAACTGTCTATGTTTCAAGAAGAATATTGGGAAAAGCACAACTTACATTCTTCCGTGATGGGTGAAGGAGGTGGCGGCCTGCCCCTGTGATGTACGATCGTCTGCCTCGGATTCCACCTGCTGTCTGCGCGATCTGTAAATTAAAACAAAACAAAACAAAATTAAAGTTATGTGAAAAGAAATAAAATATTTTAGGGGGAAAAAGAAGGAAAACAAATTAAGAAGTGCTGCCACGAAAGGTACAAGGTGCCCCCACGAACAATGAGAGAAACCGACCACTAAGTATTATAAGTTGAGGAAGCCCGTTACGTGATGATACTAATATGACGTTAACTGTCTATGTTTCAAGAAGAAATTTGGGAAAAGCAAAACTTACCTTCTTCCGTGATGGGTGGAGGAGGTGGCGGCCTGCCCCTGTGATGCACGATGGTGTGAATCGTCTTCCCACTCCTGTCTGCGCGATCTGTAAATTAAAACAAAACAAAACAAAATTAAAGTTATGTGAAAAGAAATGAAATATTTTGGGGGGGGGGGGAAGGAAGAAAAATTTAAAAGTGCTTCCACCAAAGGTGGCCATTTATTTAATTTGACAGGCGACATCACAACTAAGGGAGAAATGACATCAGCCTTTTCATAAAATCTACAGGGGACAGGCTAATTCTTGAAATCAAAAGGGGACATGGGTGATTTTTAAATTCGACAGAGGACATTGGTCTAAACCAATATATTATAAGGAGACACAAGCGACAGGGGCTTTTTTTTAATTTGACACGGGACAACCCATCTAGACTCTAAGTATGGGGTTTAACCCAGGGGATCAACACTGTGACACTAACACACGGGAAAACCGTTTTTTCAGTGGTGAAAACCGCATTTCTTGTTTAAAAATGAGAGAAAGCCCCCACTAAGTATTAAGTTGCGGAAGCCCGTTAAGTGATGATGATAATATGACGTTTACTGTGTATGTTTCAAGCAGAATATTGGGAAAAGCACGACTTACCTTCTTACGTCATGCGGGGTGCCCTGTCCCTCGTCTGACCCGACATACTGCACGTTGCTGTCGCTAGTAGGGGGACGGCCCTGTGCCTCTGCAGGTTCTGTTTTTGTTAAGAAATAACATGTATTGTTAAGTATATTTAGTGAATTATGGGGAATATAATTTTTGTTTTTCGGTGCTCTCTATGATTACTGCCTACGGTAGGTATTAAAGTGTAGTAATGGAGTAATTCTACTTGTGATTGTCCGTTTGGGCACGTCCGTGGGTGGACATCCGTTTGACACGTCCGTGGGGGCTAGTCCGTGGATGCACGTCCGTGATGGCACGTCCGTGGGGGCACGTGCGTGGGGGCACGTGCGTGGGGGCAATATTATATCATACTTGGTAGGGGCAGTGTTAATGGTTGGTGGGTTAAAGTTAGATTTACTTTTGTAGATCAAGAAGTTAAAAACTATGAATGAAACACTGCATACTTCTATATTAGAATAAGTTATAAAATATCTAAACAGTGAAATGAATATAATTTAAATTTCACTCATATATTTTATACTTACTGTCTTGTGTCTGGGATGCCCGCATTGACCGCTTGTACTGTTTTTCACGTTTCTGTTTGAGGAGCCTCTCATGTTCCGACATTCCTCCCTCGTCGGCTATACGCTCACGCCTCGCCTGAGGTATAAATAAATAAATTTTGAAGTTAGCAAGGTGTTATGAAAACAGTTATTATTTGTACAAAATTGTGGTAGCCACAGAACGAGAATTACAGTGTGCACAATATAGAGAAAATTCCTTACAGTGTTACATGCTATTAGAATAGGAACAAAACAATATTCTGGAGGTAATA
The DNA here is from genome assembly GCA_936440205.1 of Lepidonotus clava. Taxonomy (NCBI): domain Eukaryota; kingdom Metazoa; phylum Annelida; class Polychaeta; order Phyllodocida; family Polynoidae; genus Lepidonotus; species Lepidonotus clava. The sequence continues at coordinate 32,093,977 of OW387144.1, read as the reverse complement.
TTTCATGTGTTAATTTGGAATAATTATCTGGTGTTAAGGAGCACCACCAAAATTTAAATTCTTCAGGTACGGATTTTATGGTGGTCGAGGACAGGGGGATACACATATTTTCATAGCATCATTATATTAGTGGTACAGGAATAGAATAGATAATTATATTTGAATATTAAAAGAAATATTTAAAAATAATGCTAAATGCAAAGGTATATTATTACCTGACTCCGCTTCTTGTCTTTCTCGCGGGTGTCATGCGTCTTCCGGTATTCCACCATGTACTTTCTATTAGACTCTTTCTCTTTGGCCGATTTCGGCTTCTTTATTCGTTTTTTTTTCTTCTTAGGGGCAACTTGTACTTGCTGTTGTTCTACCTCCTGTTCTGCGTGCTGTTGTTGTTGTTGTTGTTGTTGTTGTTGTTCGGCTGGTAGTGTGCGTCGGCATCGTGCTGGTGGTGGTGGTGGTGGTGGTGGTGGTGGTGGGGGTGGTGGTGGTGGTGATGGTGGTTGTGATGGTGTTGATGCTGATGATGGTGCGGGTGATGGTGTGGTGTTACGCTTGCGCTTGCGCTTTCCCTTCGCCATTTCTGAAAACATAAGAAAACAATTAAAAAACGAATTAGAACATTTTAATTTCAAAGAAGAATAAGTTGTACAATACAGGGGTACAAATTTAGACGGGAGGTAGGGTTTCATTTTTCAATGAAAAAGTTTTCCCCAACGGATGCGCCCTGACGGATTATGTTTACCCCCACGAATTATTTCATATGGACATTATTCATTAAGAGATAAAGAATTGGTGGGGATGAAAGTAGGTGAATACATGGCACTTAGTATTAGATTTCTATGAAAAATTTAGCAAAATGTATCCAACTTATTATAATGCTCCAAGAATTCGTGGGGGCTGACGAAATGATAGGTGGGGGCAGACGGTATGATTCGTGGGGGCTGATTCGTGGAGGCTTATTCGACGTGGTGAGGGTATGAATAGAGGGGGATGATGGGATAGGTCGTGGACGCCATAATGGTGGGTGGATACACGGGACGTATTATTACAACATTTTCTATGAAAAAAGTTTGCAAAATGAATGGCCATTAAATTAGATTACTGATAGAATTCGTGGGGGTGAGGAAATGATTCATGGGGGCTAATTTCACGTAGTGACGGAATCAAAGGTGGTGTGTGGTGGGCGATGATGGGATAGGTGGTTGAGGGAGTGATCGTGAGTAGATAAACGGCACCTATCATTACCACATTTCTATGAAAAACTTTGCAAAATGTATGGACATTATTCTATGATACTGAAACAATTCGTGGGGACTTACGAAATAATCCATGGGGGCTAAAGGAATGGTTGGTGGGGGCTTATTGCTTCGGGCGAATCGTGGGGGCAAAAATGGTGGCGGGATCCACGTCTTGACGAAATTTCGAAAACATTTTCCGATCAAAAAGTTTATGTGTACCTTAACTGTATGAGAAAAAGTTGATATCTAGAATCTATACATATTATTCTATCATATTAACATAGGTTTGCATAGTTGACATTATGAAATTAAAGAATAATGGTGCTAGATTCACAAGAAATATGAAGAAAGACGTTTCTCACCGAAAACGCTGCAGAACTCCGCGTCCCTGTGACGTCATGGTTTTCCTCCGTAAATCGGTAGATGGCGCCACGAATTAGTTCCAGATATGAACGGTAGATGTAGGTATGGTATTGCGCGCTTTGACAGAAGGAACACCACGAACGATATGAGCCCCCACGGGCCCCCACGAACGCTGACATAGGTGCCCCCACGGACGATAATGCCCCCACGAACGTTAAGACGGGTGCCCCCACGGACGATAATACCCCCACGAACGATGACAAAGTAGCCCCCACGAACGATGACAGCCCCCACGATCGATGACAGTAGAGTTTATGGAAGGAAATTTTTAATAAATACTATTGATATAAATTCAGTTTTACCAGAGTGGATTGAGGAAGGTTAATGCTTGATAAGGTGGATAATATTATTAAATAATGATATATAATTTGCAAGATATAATGGATATTGTTACGTTATGCCCCCACGAACGATGACAGGGAAAAAGTACACCACTTTTCTATTTTATCGTATTTAGGTGACAAATTGAATAATTTTATAAACTTTTAAAGTATTATAATATGCAAATAAGTATAGGTATTTGTTTAGAAGTAAATATTGAAATAAATTACTATTTTTTAAAAAGGACTGTATTGTTAGTAATGGTTTTAAGTGCCCCCACGGACGATGACAAAAAAAATGTTCAAGTTATAAAACAGTAGAATAAATATTATATTTTTTTCATATGTTTATGTACTGATGGAATAGTAAATAATAGAATGTATAGAAAGTGATAAAAAAAAAAACCAGAAAGAATGTATAAATAATTCATAACAAAAAAATGCGTTAAATTAGAATATACAAGAAAAAATAGTCAAAACGGGACAGAAATGATACATTTTAAGGGGAAATTCATTAAATATTTAATATAAGGGTGAAAATGTAAGTTGTTAAATGTAGACATATTAGGTATTGATACTTAAATGCAAAAAACAGAAATGAATTTGGTTAAATAACTTAGTAATGAAGAAATAATGTTGAAATCCATGAATTGGGCACGTTTCGTGAGAATCGACCATATGTGTTGCTCACCATGTGGTTATCATTACTGTTGAGGTGGTTATCATTACTACAGTTATTCAGGCCTATGTGTTGCTCACCATGTGCACTACGGCCAAGAAAGCAGCTCACTATGGGTCTACCGTGGCCTTACTTTAGCAGCTAAAGCCAACCTGTTCATCCTCCAAATAAGCTCAACCCTATCAAGGAGATGCTCCCCAATCTGCTGTTGCAACAGTGAGTGGCAAGACGACCCGTCTCTACAGGGTGATTGTCATCCTAGCTATGTCCTTACCCTGCTTTATTGTGTGCTGGACACCCACTCTTATTGGCATCATAGTCTTCTCTGTTTCCTAAAGAGGTGTTAATGATTATGAGTTTATTGGCAAAATCAAAAGATTGTCTGACTTTGCTTATTCTTTTGATCATATCAAACATAATGATGTAATCAAAATATAATGTCAAGATCAAACATCACTGAAGAAGTGCTACAATCTTAATCATCATTTGGTTCTTGCTGTTATAATACTTATCTTTATTTATATATATATATATAGATATAAATATATATAAATATATAGATATATATATATATATATATATTTTAATAATATTCAACCATTAAAAACAGGATAGCATGAGAATATATATTGTGTAATGTACTGGCAAAGTAAAATGGCGTACAATATTAAATAGAAAAGGTCTAAAGTTTGTTTGCAAAGTTTTAGAAAGGTGAAACTTTTGCAGCCCATTGTCAAGAAGTGTGAAGGTGTGGGAGATGCTTCTTGCTGATATGCAGAAAGCAACCAGAAAAGGGAAGTTTAAGAATATGGGATAGAATATTTGTAATAATACGGATATGATTTGTTACAGCTGATAATCTGACCTGATTTGTTTAAAAACTTTGCTCATCTATTTCATTATTGTCACTCATATCTATTATCACCTTTGTGATTTTTTTCATTAACCTTGATCACTGTCAAATTGCCATAATCTGGAAGTTAATGTGTAAAGGTGAAGATCAAAAAATAAATCATTAAAAAAATAAGGCAGAAATGTTATTGGGACAGACAAGGCAACAGATGAAATTGATCCTCTGCATAGCCTAACCAAATGAAATGGTACACCTTGAGCAGATAATAATTATCAATAATTATTATTGCTGTGTAAATATTATGTCCACAAGACACAAGGCTTTAGCATTGTAAGGTAATTTACAATTGCCAATAATCAGTGTAGGTGACCACTTTTTCTATTCTATAAAATGCCAGCCTTACATAAAGCACCCCATATTAAAAGGCCTTACACCAGGCACCCCATACTGAAATGTACACCCTTCCTTGAAATATACACCATTCCACCATACCTGACATTCCTGACCTGCCACAGGTCACATGACCTTACCCTATACAAACCCAGGATCCCCCACACTCCACAACTCAGTCTTCACTGACCCACAACCGCTGTTACCCACCCACCACACCCTTTTTTTAAAAATATATACAATTACTTCTATGTTCTTATCAATGGATACTTGCTTGTCATGTTCTTACGAATGCTTTTACAAATCTCTCTTTGATTGCGAATTTTACTGAATAAATATTTATGTATCCATTTGGTGTGTCACGTGTTTCACTAATTATAAATATTATTAATCATAGTGGAAAACATGGGAGAAACCTAGTAATGACTAATTAGTATACACATATGTTTTCAATATTTTCTAAGTAATTTAAATATTCATTCATTATAGGTGGATATATAAACATTACTTGTATATTACAGACAAGGATGACTTTAGATACACAGTTTTCATACATGTATTTTAATTAGGGTAAAAGAAGCAAGGTTATCTTGGTTATTTTTAAAGCAGGTCTTTCATTCCAAAAACATTACATGACTCAAGGAAATGATGATTTTTTTATGAGCATATCATGAGCCTGTGTAGATGGGTCTTCTTGCCACTCCCTGTCGCAACAGCAGATTGGGGAACTTGTTGCATTAACAACATTGAACGCTAATTATTGTTATGGGTATTCACTTATTAACTGGGGAACTGCTATTACTTTATTGTCCGATTAGTCTTAGCTAATCTTCCTTTATCATTGCTGGCCAAGTGGTAGGCTGATCCGTGAGATGGGCATGATCCATGATGCAAACAACGCTTGGTTGAGAGTCAAGTTTATAAGTAGATATATCAATTGCATTACAATTGCCAGTGTTCTCCGAATAGTCTTAGTCAGTGTTGTTACAGCCTGTCTTATTCCTAGGTTCACAAGTTAACACCACCTGAAGGCAAGTTTCTTCCATAGATTCTGCTGGCTTTAAGGTCATGCAGCATGATAGTTCCTTTACTAGTCACCAGATGTCCGTATATGGCTATCCAAACCCCCGAATCCCTAAGACTCAAAGTGTATCGAATTGTTCTCTCTCGTCTAAACTGCAGATTCCCACCTATATATATATATATTAGTCTGATTATTGATTTTCTCCCAAGTAGTACTGCTCACTAGGAGATGTAGCCTGTCTGCCATAGCTGAGCAGGTATATTACAACTACCAGAAGCCCCATGCCATGTTTACATTACGTGATGCAGTAATTTGTATAATTTCAAATACCTTTTATGATATGTCTTCTACAATGGTGACTGTTCCTTTGTTTTATTTATATACTACTGATTATATGCACACAGTATTTTTTGCTAACTACCTTTGTGCAACATGTTACCATGACTCATTGAACACTACGGGGAGACGGAGCATTGTGGCAGATAACTTTAAACGGCAGGTATTATTGCACGCGATGCCCAATCAGTATACCAATTGGCCCATCCTCCCACACACTTTTGTGAAAATGTTTCAATGAAAATATATATTAATAAGTTTTTGATCAATGATTCCATGATCTTTCATATTATATCATTGAACATATGATATGAAGAAGCTATATGCGAAAGTGTTATTAGTGATAGCTAATACTACTCCCCTTTAGCTATAAGAATAATGATTGCTGTGTTTTTTTGACACAATTGAACACTTAAACGCTAGTGTTTATTTAGGGTAGTAACCACTAGTATGGGGAACTACGGTGACTATTGCTCCGTTATGTTATTAATTAGTCATCTTATCCTCGCTAGCTAAGTGGTAGAACAAGTCCATGCGATAGGCACTCATATTCAAGATGCAAGACAGTCGTTCATTGCCTCATTGCCGCCTATCTCGGTATGGCCTCACAGCGGTGTTAGTTCTTCCTTTAGTCACCAGATGTCACCATATACTATGAGTTGCTATCCAAACGTGTATTGGCTTGCTCTCTCCTCTAACTGCCAATCATCACCCTTATATATTAGCCAGATATTGATTTTCTCCCAAGTAGTGCTGCTACTGGTAGACTTAGCCCGTCTGTCGTCACCGACAAGGATTATTACACTTACCAGCAGTGCCTACCATACTTAAGACTTTATGATGGGGTAGTTTATATAATTTTGAATACTGTTTTTAATATATCTCCCGCAATCTGGTGACATTCCTCATCTTGTTCATTTACCACTTCTAATGTATATGCACAAGGTGTTTTATTAGCTACCTTTGTGCACACTAATAGTTTAAAAAAAACGATAACATGAAACATGACATGTCAAAAAAAAATCACAGAAGAAAGACACAACACTTTCTGCCGTTTAATGAAAACTTTAAAGAAGCTCAATTGATTCAATATCAATTAGGTTTATAATTCTGCATAATTTCCATGTGTGTTTAGAAATGTTAGTGGCACATGTATACGACTCATTTTCAAATGTATAAGATGGTATTTTGTGAATGTCTGTTCAGTAAGATTTTTTCATTATTAGAAACTATATAGATAATATGATTACTTTTACAACTGCAGGATGTTTTCAGAGTAAATCTAAACTTTAGTTATAAACATTTATAAATACCAAGGAGCATATATTCCTGTTGTGTTTTTCAGGCCGCAATCTCTGTATGTAGAGGCAACAAACACTGCGACACCTCCCATGGCTTGGCCAAGACCGGGTGCACTTTACTATGCTGCGAATTGCTACATCATAACACTGGACTTCAAGCATACATATCTCAGTTGATACAACTTACATCTTGATCACATTGTCAGATATCAATTTGGAATTTATGAAATAGGTTTTAAAAACCTACACATTTTACAACTGTCCCAAGTGAAACAAAACCTAACGTATCTCCTGCTTAGAGTATTTTAAATTGATGAAACTTTACAATGTAGCGTAATTAGTGCTGGGTATCTTAACCATCATGACTACATATTGGAATATGAGGATGCATTTATTACAGGGGAAATTTAAGTGCTACCCCTCCACCAAGCATATGGAAAGTGTACCTGTCCAGTAGGGGTGTCTCAGTGTTTCTTTGCCCCAACCGCGACTGGACCCTACTGATAATGACAACTTGGATATAATGCTATTCCCCCCAGTCAATTGAAAGGTATGGAAAAAAGTGATTAACTAAAGCATGAACAAAGGTAATTAAAGTGTTTTGAATATATATTGCCATTACATTACTGATATTTCATCATGTGGTTTGATATAACTGTATACTAAAAGAACTGATAATGATGGAGTTTATGCTATATGTGTCAGTTGAATCTGCATCTCCGAATGGACATCCAAAACACATTGTGCATAGATCCTTACTCAGTTTTAGCAGGAGTACTGAATACTTTATGAAATGCTTTGTAGCGGTCCTGCTGTATTCTTGAAGGGTGCAGAGACATTTCTTCAGCATACCTGCAACAAATAATGCCAATATGTAAACATTTATATTGTGTCTGAAAGTTTTTGCATTCTATTCAAACCTTGTACTTGTCATGTCAAATTGGTCTCAAGTGTGTACTAGATAAAATACCCCTTACAAATAATATTTAGAATAAACATCAGTCTGAATTATATCAAATCCACTAGAGTTTGCATATCAACATCAGCCGTTTCAATCTAGTAAAAATATTTACAACATATTATTGTTTTGTTTTCATTCATAAGCTAATCTAAAGATGTAAACGGCTTTCTCAGAATAGAGGTTTCTAAAAAGATGTCTTCTTCAGTAACATTAAATCTTACATTCCAATAACTCGTCATGAGACTAGTAAGAAAGGTAAGATTAGCAGTGCATACCTTGATGCTGGTGGTTTGCGTCCCAGTTGTTCAGCCATTGTCCTTGTGTAATGGGCCCTGTTACCACAGCAAAGTCCAAAATACTGGACACCAAGAGCCTTAGCCTGATTGGTGAACTCCGCAATCTGCTTCTGACTGCACAGCCAAGGTGATAGGCCAGCTGGGTATGCATCTTCCTCTTATAATAGAAAGGAAACAATAAATCAAAAACCCTTAAAGGTTCTTCTCTTCTGTATGAAACTTAGGGACAAAAACCCATAGTTAATCTATAAGACATTCTAAAGTTTCATTGCTATTTTGATATCTTGCCATTTCTTCAATTGATAATACAAAAAAATGAGTGTCCCGTATCATGTACTTAACAATATATTTCCAAATATTTAAAATATCACAGCCTCATGATGACATTATTTTTTTAATCTGAGTATCCCTACCTGGATCATCAACATCTTTAAGAGCTGAAAATCTTTCACATTCCTTATTTGTTCGGTAGCAAATAGGAAGTGCAGCAAGGGGCCCCTGCAATCAAATAATTGTATTAGTATAGCAAACAATGGCTAATTCTTCAGGGAGCTCTTCTAAGCAAGTACATGTTTTAACAGAGTTGTTATTGTTATATAACCTTGATTCTGGGTTATCAAGATCACCTTCCAATGGACTATAAAAAGTAAAGTGAAACTGTTCAACAGTAGCTTGTCTCAAATTTATGTATTACTAACCAAATATATTTATGTATTACTAACCATAATATGGTTAGTACTGGATTATATAATATATTAATATATTATATTATAGTACTGGAAGATCATACTTGTATGAAGTGGATTTCAATAATAAAAATAAGAATAAAAAAGATATGAATAAAATCTTAAATCTTGTACAACTTTCTTAAGTTTAAGGTTATAAAGCATGAACAAAGCTTTGAAAACAATGTCTTATGTTACCTTATAATCTTCACGGGCTTTCTGCAGTATTGGAAGCATTGTTGCAGGACCACGGCTACAGTTAAAGCCCACTACAGCTGCACCAGCTTCCTTAAGTCTCTGAAATGCCTCACCATAAGGCACACCATCTGCAGTGGTATCACTTCTAGCACCAAACATGGTAATTACAGCTGGTAGGCCTGGTACAAAAGGGTGGCAGGGAACCAAGGTATGATAATTATACTGCAAGTTGCAATTGGTTAATGTTAGTTTTAGTGAGAGTGTAGTGGTTTAATTACACTTTGAGGTTTTGTTATTTTATATGACATTATATTACCACAGTTAATAACACTGCTTTATTCAACCAAGAAGATAGATGGTATTGTTCATGATTATAGTGTTATATGTTCTACAATTTTCTTTGTCTACTTCCCAAGCTGGTTCTAGAGACAAGTCCCTTTTGATATAGAGTAGTATTCATAGAAAGAAATGTAATATAACCACTTGAAATATTCTAATGCAAAAAGCAAAGTAGTCCAACTAAAGTTGGTTTTCAATTAGGGAGAAAAATGATGATTGTCAAAGCAGAAACATTTCAACTTTGAGGTTGGCAAATGAATAAGAATGAAAAAGTCTGTTACCATTCCCATTTTCCATAATAGCTTTGAGGGCCAATTCTGCTTCACCATAGTCTGAAAAACTCTCACCGACTATAAAGTCGGCACCACCTTCAACTGCCCATTGGACTTGTTCCTGTTTAAAGCAAACTTACAGGAATCAATTCTGGATTTTAGTATAAGTTATTTCATACCAAATTTTAAAGAAGTAAGTGTTGTGACAAGAAGTTAGGACAAAAAAGAGTGTTAACATAAAATATGTAATTATGAAGTGTTTGAAAATATCAAGGTACAAAAATATCAATTGTAAAAAATTACACTGTTCGAGAAGCTTGAATTGTACCAGAGTCACAAATGTTGAAATGTATGAAAACTGAAACGTATGGAAAGTCAGTGACTGTAAGTGACCCCTGCAAAAGGTACCGGTCAAAGTGACCATGTGAAGTTGATTAGCCAATGAGAGGCCAGTTGTGGCTATATAAAGAGGGTTGTCTCAGGAGAAAAAACAGTTCCATCTTGGTATTCACTGTGTTTGCACCTCTTTCTTCCTTGGAATGGACAACAAGAAGACAGCTAGAGATAGAGGTCAGAGAAGTGAGATTAGACCCAAGTTGACCATAGAGAGGGAAGCTGGACTTGGGCAGAAACATGGGGAGAACAGTAAATGTACGAGGATGGAAACAAACAGACTGAGGGTCTGAATTCGGGACAGGGCCAGCATTAGAGACAAATTCACAGGGGACCGGCCAGTATGCTTACGTCTGGGATTTTTGGTCCCGTGAGAGCTCCTGACATGAGACCCCAAAGCCAGACTTGGTTCGAACAGTAATGCCAACCCTCGCAGCGCTACCCCTCTAACAAGCAGTCAGCTCCCGAATCCCACAAGTCTTATCCGGACTACTGTCCGCCCCAATGCACAGGGCAGGGCTTGTTCAAGCCGTCCCCTTGCAGCAGACATGAACAAGCATTCATGCTACTCATCCTGCTTGTGCTCTTGTGATATTGAGAGTGACCGCACTGAGATTAGTTGAAAATCTGAATACAAAAGGGGAATCATGGAAAGAGCATTTCGCTTTCCTGTTCTTCCCCGGAAAATCACAATATCATGTTGCTTAAATAACATAAGAATATAAAAGTATTACTGATTTCACGTTTAATGTTTTCTGTGAACACAGTACTATCACTGCAATGGTGTCCTAAAATAGGTCAATTTATATCTCATTGGACATGTGACCTTCAATGTTTAAATGCTTTTGCATATATGTTGCATGTCAGTTTTGTTTATGAATTGATACTTTTTATGACTCTGAAATCTGATTATAGAAAATGCTTGAAGTAATTCAATTGTAACCTTCTTGGCATCTTGTCTCTCAAACCAGTGAACCACGAAGCGACAGAACACTATGCAATTCTGTATTTAGATATGTTTTTTAGAGTTTAATCACTTATTAAGATCGAAGTCTTATCCATGCATTTGTGACGTTCTCTGGTAAGTCGGGGTTGCCGATTCCTACAGCAGAGGAACGTGGGAATTGTTGGTGTCTCGGGCGGACTGGGAATCCGGGCCAAGAACCGAGATGTGTTTTTAGAGTCGTGCCTCGCGCACGAGGGGGGCTGAGCGAATCGGTCGGGAATCGGTGCTCGATGTCAGACGGAGGACTGCGGGGAAGGGAAATTATGGTAGGGGTAAGGGGAGGCCGTGGTTCGTCTCGCTCTATCTCCCAGGCCGGTATTCACCTCGACAGGGCGGTCCACCCCGGATTCCGGTCCGCGGGGCCGTCGGGCCGACGGTCGCCTATTGTTTGGTAGTGTGGGGCCGAGCCAGCCGCGCCGTCGTCCCCGCGGACTTCGGGTCTCCGTTCCGTGTTCCGGGCCTTCGTGCCGTGCCGCGCCTACACTTCCGGGACCCCATCCGGGACTGTTTCGGGCCTTCGCGCCCTACCTCGGTCCTCCGTTCCTCGTTCCCGTTCCTCGGGCCGTCGGGCCCCCGTTCTAAAATTCGCCTATTTATCTCAAACTTCTACTGTTTTACTCTGTAACTTCTGGTTAATTAACTCGTATCGGCTCATCTCAGCGGTTGTTTAAGGGAAGAAGACACGTCTGGACACAAGGAGAACTGTTAAAGAACTCTGTTTATTCGGGCCTCACCGCCCCTTTATATACCCTAGAGGTCAGCTCTGATTGGCTGCTTTCGGTCACGTGATCTACAACTGACGTCACTTCCGGTTTACATTCTCGTTTCCGGTTTACATATCACTTCCGGTTTACATCTTTCCGGGTTTCGTTCCTTTACATATTCGTTCCTTTACACTTTCGTTCCTTTACATATTCGGGCCTCTTTTTCGGGCTTTTTACACTTTCGTTCCTTTACATATTCGTTCCTTTACACTTTCGTTCCTTTTACGAACATATATACTTTTTGTCATATTACCTTATTTTCTCTTATTTGGTCTCTTTACGTATTTGGATGAATAGCCATTCATCACACATTCAATAAATTGTGTAATACTCTGAACATACCTTAAACATGTCATACACTTCACTAATTACTGTTGGATTGTCAGACGCATAAAAAGTCGTGTTTGAAATATTCCCTGCCATCAATGTACCGGTTTCATCTGCAACCTCACCGGCAATCTTCAGGGCAGTTTTGTTCAGTTTTTCCACTTCATCCTCTCTCCCAACAAGCCTCATCTTTTCTCGGTGAGCATAGTACTGTTGTATTGATTGTACAACAACATTTTGGGGTTAATATTCAAAATATAGAAAAAAGAATTCTGACTACCTGTGGTTTTGAATGGTTTTGATCAAGAATGATGGATAATTTTTGTGCATGAGAGAGAATGAATTAGGTCCCATAACCATTACTAGCTGGTTACCTAGCCTATAAGTAAAAGGCGAGGCTTGTATTTTCATATAAATTCGAATTCATAAATTGGGCTAATAGGTGACAGTCTTTCACAAACAGAAGTTACCTATATATGTGAATCAACTCTATGATCAATTCTAATGTGTAAATACTTGTAGGGACATGCAATTTCAAGTCACTTATCATTATGGGTTCAGCAAAACTTCCCAGGTCATCTTTAGTATTGCATCTACTTAGTTGATAAAGGTTCATGCAGTATACACTTCTTTAGATAAAACTTAATATATAATGATTATTATTCAATTTTTCATTTGACAAAAATTTTAAGAAATAACAAATACATGATTGACATCATGATGAGCTAATCACAATCATATCACATATCTTAACTACATGTGGCATGCAAGAAATTGAAAATGGTATTGTTTAGATTTAATTAAAAAAGAAATCATAGTTTATAAAAAACAATACCTACAGTGAATGCCAAAACTACATCACTTCCAGCATGGACAAATTCCCGATGCATGTCTCGATCCAGGTTGGGATGTTCAAGAACCACTTCTGGCACATAAGGCCCCATCTTTAGGTAACCCCTGGCCTCAAACTCAAACAGGTAGCCCTCAGCAACAAGGAGGTTGTCACCATCTCTGAGACGGTCTTTTAGACCTTAAACATTAAAAGGGGTGCTGAATGTCAAACATTTCTATCACACTGATAACATTGAGATAGTTATTGCATGTTCTCCTTTACACCATTACAATTTCAATAGATTATTTAGTTTTTAAAAAATAATATTTAAGAATGGCAGACTTTAAGATTTTAATCAACTTTACTCACTCTTAACAGCAGCCATTGCTCCCAGGAGGTTGAACTATTTGGTATGATAATCCTATTCCCACTTTATAGCAAGCTAAAGTGATGAGAGTAGTTGGTAAACCAGTTTCCACTCCGTTTCCATGTGTACGTCAAGAACTGCGACTACAGTTTTTCATGACACAAGGTAAGTGTCACATTCTTAGACTATTAGGGGCCTTCCATTAAGTACGTCTGCCCCTAGGGATGGGGGGATAAGGGGTCTGAAAATGTTAAATGTGTGTATGTACCTGTATATAAAGAATACATATATCACAGTGTATTTCAGATGAAGGAGCAGGTAGCGGTGGTTATACACACAACTGTTGTGCTGCAACTGTTTCACATATGATAATTCTTATATTGTTTCCTGGAGTGTTGTGCATACCAAAACCTCATATACACAATTTCCACATGTTTAGCTATCACTGAATGCACAAACATATTACAGATACAATTTACATGTGTATAGAACAACCCTAGTCAGAAATAACAGAAATAGGGGGTTAATACAGATTACAAATCATAATTCATAATGATTAAAAAGAGCTAAGTATGTGCATATCAGCATGTGGAGCCTATGCCTGTGTTTACAAAACAATCTAAGTGCATGGCCTTCATACACAGTTTCTACTTGGTGTTTGACTACACTACCCTCCCTCAGTTCCTCGCCCCAGCCCCCACCCGCTAACGCTAATGCTGTTACATTACAGAGTGCTTTCTCTCTTCCCTGCTCAATGCCCAACTGGCAACTCATTGACTACCAAACTTAACTCTGCTCTGCTGCAGGCCTCCGGCAGCCACAGGGGTATATCTAGAAAGTGGTCACATGGCTGTGGCGTATACATTGCAGCCACCACCAAGTACTAATATGACATTTTGATAATAAATGTAAGATGTGCATGACCATTACACACAATAAAAGTATGATGAAATATACCACTATGTTACAAATTGCAGGTGATAGCCCAAATGCATAATACATGGCTGTCAAATCACATGCAAAGCCCATTACCAACCAATTACTCCAAGGTGACTGTCGTAGATTGAACTTGCTGCAAAGATAACAGGACCTTAGGGGCCTTTCATTTAGTACATAATGCACATTTTCTGAATGTCCAGAGCCCCTCCCCCCACTCCCCTTGTACTGAAGTACACATTGAATGTATACAGGAACTTACACACGTTCTAGAAAATGTCAGCCCTCTAGCTCCCCACCCCCTTTCAGTGTGTATACATTTAATAGAATGTCCCAAGACATAACTCTACTGTTAGCTGTGTCCTAATTCAACAAGCTGAAAAATGTGTAATGGATGGGTGGCACACACTTAGGCCACAAAAAGTGTCAACCAGCAGACCCAAACATCCACTAACCCAGTTATCTGGCCCAATGTGTGTCACAAAGAAAATAAAAGATTTTATGTAATTAAATTCCATTCAATGGAATGACATTTTCGGTTTGTAGATATAATACTTCTACTGTATTTGTATAATTTTAGAGGACAGCCTACAACTAGCAGAGATCTAGAGTGGCCCATAATACAAATATTCTTCAACACAAAGTAATTGTCCCCTATCAAGAACATTCTTGTTGCCATTCTTATTATATATCAGCCATACAAACAGTTTTACATTCTTTTGGCTTACAACTTCAGTTGATCGCATCATTAGAATTGGTATGGTGTCCTTCAAACTGCCTGCATTCACTTTAACTTACTAGTAACAGATGCACCAAATAATCATGTTTCATATCTCCTTATTCATAATTTGATGAAATTGAGGTATTTGCAACATTTTTCGTGAAGTATTTGCAAGCAATAAGACTTCACCTTGTAGATGTATAAGGATTTACATGTATTTATATATCCCGTCTTTCTTTACTAGTACACTTGGCCTATGTATCGATAAGTTGAATATCGTGTAATATTACTGTCATTATCACTGCAGGTCAACCATCAAGTATTTTGTTTACCGTCGAACACTGTACTTTTTTTCCTGATCAAGGAAAAATATAGATATCTGTTTTTCCTCTGGCTCCAGAATACCATTTGATATCATAAACAGTTTCGTTTACTACTTTTTGCATGATAAGCTATGCAATTCTACATAGTCATAAGATATATACATACAGATAAGTCTAGTTTTGGTCATACAGGATGCTTTGTAATTATCAAGAAGCTTGTAAAGACAAATACAATTTGGATGAAATTATATGTATCGAAAACTGACATCTTGAGAGAGATACAGAAAATATCAAAGCAGGCAGAAACAAATATTACGAATGTTTTTTCCAGTAGATTTAGATGTTCCCTGAGTCTTACAGATACGGCCTCAGAAAGGTTTTAAAAAAGGTCTAAATAAATAGGAGAAACTACACCTATATCAATTGGTGAGTCATTAAGCATTCAAAAATACAGAAAGAACATTTTTAAGGTAGGTTTTTATGGTTTTCTTTAAAACATTCTTGTCATCTATGTTCCTAATATTGGCAGGCAATGCATTCGAGAGTATTGGTCCGTAATATAATATTGAGTGTCTGATTAATTGTGTCCTAGGCAGTGGGGATAGACAGCTCCCATTGTAGTGTCACATGTTAACATTGTGGTTTACACATTCTTGCCGTTCAATGTATACTTGGTCCCAGAGACATGAGAGTAATTGAATATCCCTTTTTCACTAAACATTAGAATATCAACTTGAATATGCTTTTTGTAAGTGGTCATGTCTCTTGAGTCTACCACATCTAGGCATGGTCTTAGGGCCTATTTTTGCAAGATCTAGATTTCATTAATTTTATTGGCCTCTATTCAATTAACTAATCAGAGGACAGAAAACCCCTTACTTGACCAATAAGAAGACAGTAGACCCTAGGAATCCCTATTTAATTGACCAATCAGAGGACAGGAAATCCCGGAATCTAAAAGTTGCAACAGGAAATACATGGAAATCCCCATAGAGATGAAGAGGGGAACCAAAAATCTAAAAACTAGCAATAGGAAATTCCTGGGTAACCCCTTTGACCTCTAGATTATAACTTAATTAATGTTGCGAAACCTCTTTCTATCAGATCAATTCTGTAAATGTATATATGATGGGGTAGTTCATGTAAATATAATTATAGTAATTATTATTTCATGTCAAAACTCCAAATTGAAGGGTTATTTTATTTATTTAATTATTATTGGACAATGGCCTAACAACAACCGAGGTGGACAAGGAAAGACTCCTCTGTCTGCTGTTAAGATTAATAAGATGCAATAGGCCACAGGCCTAGGTGCAGCAGTGGAATCAGTAAAACCCCATACCCACTAGGCAATCTCAATGTTGACGGGTGACAGCCGATGGGGTGAAATGCCGGGGAAATCGTCGGGAAACTCGCCGGGAAATTATCAAACTTGCTTGATTTTACCATTGCTCGGCAACGGCCCCGGTAAAATCAAGCAAGTTTGATAATTTCCCGGCGATTCTCCAGACGATTTTCCAAGCAATCCCGTCCTCCCTCGCCCAGCTTGTGTACCATACAAACAGAAAATGGCTCAGCGATTATGATCGCCTGGCAATTGTGCAGGGAATTTGACACCTGTGCTGCCGGGGGCGATGGTTAAATCGCCTAGCGGGTATGGGGCTTAAGGCTTCCATTGGTTCCGTTCAACAGATCCAGAAAGGAGAGTAAACATTATTCAGATACTTGATGGCTAACAATACTGTGATGTTTTCAGGGAATGATAAGAGCAGGGACAAGCAGACGGCTCTTCCATCCTTTCCCTGCTTTAGAAATTCGTACTCTTGATTGATCTCAGCCCAGTCGTGCTCAATATCTCGAGAGCACAAGCAGGACGAGTTACGCGAGCACTCTTCCGGGTACATAGGTCACAAGTCGCAGGTAATGAACTGTGCAAGTAGTCATAGGGTTCTCAGAAAAGTGCCCTGCTCATGGGGTCGACGATGGTTGGTAAACAGCTTGTGGGGTTTGGTTGCCCCAGGGAACTTGGGTCCTAGATAGATTGGGGTGGGAGCTGGTGCTATAGTTAGGTTCGAGTCCGGATTTGGGGTCTTGTGCTAGATGCTGACCCCAACCTTACATGAAGCTCAATACTGAGACCTGCTTCTTCGTTGTGTGAGACCAGGAGGGTATTTCATAACAAAATAATAAGAAACGGGTGAATCTTAGTACCTGAAATAAGATATTCTTAATTCAAAGTTGATGTGGAATTGTACAAAGATGCTTTTTAAGAATCGATTGATTCTTAACATCATGTTATGAAATACCTAGGTAAAATTACTTTCTTACCTGTGTTTTTCCATTGATATAACATTGACCATACTGGGTCTAAGATCAGGTTGTAGGTCTCTTTAATGAACAAAGATTTTTTATACAGCATTTACAAAGAATTCGTTTTTTCTTCTTAAAACCTCTCTTATCTTTAAGAAAATCTTATTACAACAAAGAAAAAGAATCTTTAACTAAGATTTTGTTCTGAAAATGCCTCCAGTTCCCACATCTCTCCTCAAAGAAGCAGGTCTCAGCATATGAGTCTCATGTTAGGTTGAGGTAAGAAATTAGACTGCATTAAGAAGTAGAAACCTCCTTCGTCTCTACTTCTTATAAAACGAGAGTGTATAGTAGACCACCGACAGGGACCCAGCCCCAAAAAATAAAAGGGTGGTAGCAGATAGGCCGATTTCCCATGTTCTCATCCCTAATGTTGGTTCTAGGCTGAACTCTTCTTCAGTCGTTTTGTACCCATTCTCGCACATCTGAATTCGTCCCTCGTGTCCATCCCTATTTCCAACTTTGGTTTATTCCTATCTCGTGAACCATTATCTCTAGCCATCATAGTCTTCTAAGCCTTTTTGTGGTTCATCCCTAGGAAGAGGTGTGAACACAACGAGTACCAAGATGGGACTGTTTATTCTCGTGAACTCACTCTCTTAAATAGCCACAATCTGGCTCCTGATTCGCTAAGCAATATCACATGGTCACTTTGACCTCTTGCCGGGTCACTTCTGGTCATTAAAATCTCATGCATTACCGACTTTGTGCACTTCGTGCTTCATGATTCTCGTGTAACTCATACATGCATTTTTGTGTAATTGGTACAAGAATGTTATCCTAAGATTCTAATAAATCAATGTAAAGACCAAATCCAAACAGAATGTTATAGTGATGTTCTGATTAGGTGAGATCTAAACCTCACTTTTTTTTTTTTTATAAAAATGACACATTTACAAACAATTTAAGTACATTTGCACAATATTGTTATGAAATCATTGTTGAAAAAACTTTCTAGAATATTTTCTTCTGGATCAAATTGAATTCTGTAAATGTGTATAATTATTATGGTGTAGTTCATGTTCATTATAATTATGGTAACAATGTCAAGGCAAAACTTCATTTGAATGAGGGTTGTATGATGAGTGTGAAAATAATGTTTAAGGAGCATCTATGGAAAGGACCACTGTGCAAATTCGTGGGAAGGGTGTAGCTGCCTTGGAATCTGGTGTGACGTGGCACTGTATTATAGGTTATGGAGATGCTCAATCATCCACCTGATAATCAGGGAAGTTCTAGACGGGACATCGTCTAGATGTCCCCATGATGTCCCCATGTCACATCTATGTGTCAGAAGTAAACTACATACTAGCAAGACTCATGAATACATTTGTTGAAGTCACATGCAACTCAATACAGACTTGTTGGACAGCTGACATTATTGATCTTAGATTACATGGCAGAATAAACATACTTCTACATTAATTTTGACTGATATCATAAGTATGACAGTGAACCATAATTCGTTAATTTATTCTTTTGAATATATATGTTGTTTGGTCCATGGAATTGATGAGGTAGAATTTGCTAACATTGTCATATCATTATTATTGTCTGTGCATTTTGATTATGGAAAAGTGTGTTTTATTCTCTCATAACATGTGTACGCTAAGGAATAATATACTTATGCCAAATGAGAAAAGGTCTTTCTGCAATTCAACGACAGTGCTGCCATTAAATAAAGCTCAGCCCAAAGGATACCGAAACTAAACTAAAAGGGCATATTGGACAGACCAAATTGAAATAGAAACCTAGGCTAAACACAATAAGGACCAAGAAATATTATTGGAGTTTGATCTAGAATACCCGATCTCAAATTATGATTCCACAGTCAAATGTAAGGTAACAATATTTCTTGATTACTTTCGCAAATGTTTCACAATCACAATAGTTATCTCCATATGCAAAGGGAGACAAGGGAGATGAAGATTAAAGTTAATTGAAATCCACTCAATCAAAGATTAACATCCTGTTCTGTTTCCAAACACAGATTTCCCGATACAGTGAACTCTGTCTTTAGTGGACTATGTGTACAAGAGGAAGACCTTAATCACGTTTTGATCTTGTTACAGTACAAAAAAGAATAATACAAAAAGTCCTTTGATTGAATACAGTCTCCATAATGCTTTAAGTTTGCCCTTTGACAGATATCCTTTAAAATCATAAAACGGATCTTTTTCATCCTTTAGGGATAGACAACACCTCTCAGCGCCCCATTTACAGTAACTAATATTGCGTGGTCTCTATTAAGGCTAAAGTTATGTAGTGTATATCAAATGGTAGAATATATTTTTCTCTATGTTTTGAAATAAAATAATTATATGGCTGTAATGATACTAGGAAAATAAGAGGTGAAAAACTTATTTTTTCACTTTTATTTTTTGAACATTGATATCTCTGCTACCCCTGAATGGATTGTCACAAATTGTTGGGAGCTTGTTATAAACATTCGTATGCAGGGAAGTCTGTCTCAGATTTTCTATTTAGGTCCTGGTTTACAATTTATGTCAAAAAACGGGAAACTTGTTGTTAATTTTTTCAACATTGTTTTCTAGATTTTATAAAACAAAAAGTAAAACCTAAATAACAAATATGAGACCTTTTTCCCTCCAAATGAATGTTGTCTATATGCTGTAAAAATTTCAAGCTTTTTCGTGGAATATTAAGTGAGATATTCATGTTCAAAAAATAAAAGTGAAAAATGCGTTTTTTGAATTCCTGACATGCTCATACAGACATATATCTACACATCAAATTTTTAAATATGAATTTTATGAATAGTTAGGGCCATTAAAAGGGTATTGAATGATATAACACTCATATAAATGCTAGAGATATTGAAAAGATATATGCCTATTGAAAGCGAGTCCAGCAAATTGGCCGCTGAGAGGTGTTGTCTATCCTTTAAATCATCTTTTCATCCTGAAAATGCCCTACCATAGTTATCTAACTATTTTGTTTTGCATTTCAAATGTGTTTTCAGACTGGAAAGAAAATCTTTTCTCGCTGATATTGATGAAAGCTTTATTACACATACATAACCTAAGGTTTTCACTAAAACCAGGAAAAGGCACAGGGACTATCTTAAAACATTGAAGCTTCAGTCAAGGGTTTTCCTAATCAAAATTCCTTATGAGAAGAGGAAACAACTGGCGGAAGAAAAAATAATTGATAGCATATATAATTCATTTATACCCTAGACACTAATTGAGTGCTAAATATCAGTGGTTCGTGTGCCCTAGACGTAACTGCCGAAACTGACAGGAGACAAATGTTGGTAGCGGAAGGCAGGGTTGGGTTAATGGGCAGGGGGCTGGTCATTACAGGGGAGGACTAACGGGCTTAGACCCCAGGGGGCGCCCTGACAACCACCATTACCTCCGCAGGGGGAAACATGGCTCAGCTACCTGTCTAGACGGGATGAGATGGTAGTGCCATGGTCACACAAGACAACCGGTTAATACATGATATAGAGTTAGTACATATTATACCTATCTAGAGGGGATGCATGAGCAAGTAATGGTGCAGTCACACAAGACAAATGGTTAATATGTGATATGGAGTTAATACACATTATACTGACTAGAAGGGATGAGACGGGTAATTTACAGTCACACAAGACAACTGGTTAATACGCGATATGGAGTTAATACACATTATACTGACTAGAAGGGATGAGACAGGTAATGGTATGGTCACACAAGACAACTAGTTAATACGCGATATGGAGTTAATACACGTTATACCTGACTAGAAGGGATGAGACGGTAATGGTACGGTCACACAAGACAACTAGTTAATACACGACATAGAGTTAATACACATTATACCTGCCTAGAAGGGATGAGACAGGTAATGGTATGGTCACACAAGACAACTGGTTAATACGCGATATGGAGTTAATACACATTATACTGACTAGAAGGGATGAGACAGGTAATGGTATGGTCACACAAGACAACCAGTTAATACACGATATAGAGTCAATACACATTATACCTGCCTAGACAGGATGAGACGGTAATGGTACGGTCACACAAGACAACCAGTTAATACACGATATAGAGTTAATACACATTAATATTATATACCAATGCCAAAATACATGATGAATACTAACTGGACACTGCCATTCAGTATTTTTTAACTTACGAAATATGGTATATAATATAAGGAAAACTTACCTCGGTTGACAGTACAACCCTGTATACTCGGTGGGATGTCAGAAAAATTACTGCCCTCAGCCTAACAGCCTCGGGCAGTAATTTTTTGACACCCACCTCGTATTCAGGGTTGTACTGTCAACCTCTGTATGTTTTCCTATATACCTGTCTAGACGGGATGAGATGGGTATTGGTGCGGTCACACAAGACAACCAGTTAATACACGATATAGAGTTAATACACATACCTGTCTAGACGGGATGAGATGGGTATTGGTGCGGTCACACAAGACAACCAGTTAATACACGATATGGAGTTAATACACGTTATACCTGACTAGAAGGGATGAGATGGGTATTGGTGCGGTCACACAAGACAACCAGTTAATACATGATATAAAGTTAATGCACAATTTACCTGTCTAGACAGGATGAGATGGGTATTGGTGCGGTCACACAAGACAACCAGTTAATACACAATATAGAGTTAATATACAATACCTGTCTAAGCGGGACTGGATGGGCAATGGTCCAGTCACACAAGACAACCAGTTAATAGACAATATAGAGATAATACACATTATACTTGTCTAGACGGGATGAGATGGGTATTGGTGCAGTCATATAAGGCAACCAGTTAATGCACGATATACAGTTAATACACATTGTACCTGTCTAGATGGGTTGAGACAGGTATACTGGTGCAACCACACAAAACAACTGGTTGATAGACAATATAGAGTTAATACACATTATACCTGTCTAGATGGGATGAGACAGGTAATGGTGCGATCACACAAGGCAACTGGTTAATAGACAATATAGAGTTATTATTAATACACATTATACTTATCTAGATGGGATGAGATGGGTAATGGTGCAGTCACAATAGGCAACCAGTTAATAAAATATGTGTTAATAGACGTTATACAGCTAATACACGTTTTAGCTATCTACCAGGGACAGGTAACGGCCCGGTTACACTACATACAGTAGAAACCTGTTATAGCTGTCTGGACACTAGATAACCAGTTACTACACAATACACATTAATTTTAGTACACGTTATTCACCTTTCAAAATATAAGAAGACCCACAGGGGTCATCCGAGGGTGTCTGTACAACCCAGAGCGGTTCATCACATAATATACCAAGGGCAAATCCCAAGGTACGTACGATCCCCATGGGTCATACAAACACCCAAGGACGACCCCAAAGGGTCTTCTATATTTTATCACCCGAACAAGATTGAAAATCCAATGAAAGTACCCAAAACAAAGAGCATTATGTACAGTCCCTCAGTTCACGCTGGCCTCCGTACGCACCGCTCGGCAGCCGTGTGGGTGATAAAGAAGTGATTAGCCACCATATTGGTGATAGATGATTAGTATTCACATTTTGCACGCAGATTTGAACCCCAATTGATAATCGACATGCCTAAACTTATTATAAAATGTCATATATACTGTTCTTATAATTCAGAAATCATGAATTCTACATTCATAGAGAGTCAGAGAACATGGTGACCATGTGCACATAAAGTGGTCACTATACCTAACTATGTCTGCACAAGGACTTAGCATTTAAAACACATTATACTTGTCTAGACCTAAACAAGATTGGCAACACCAGGCAACCATTGAATACTCAACATACATTTTATTCAGTAATTAAAACACATCATGTTCAGTAAAGCACATTACATTTGTCTAGATGCGAACATCAAAGGGAACATTCCGGTAAAACAAGACAATCAGTTAATGAATAGTAACAGTGTGTATGCTTTATATCTGCCTAAATGGAAACAGGATGTTGGTAACGGGAGAAGCAATAACAATAGGCCATTAGCCTAATTAGATGCTCTCAGACAAAATGACGTTCTAAAAAAGACACAATACACAATGGACTTGTCTCGGTGAAAGCAGCACGGATGTACAACCAAACAACCACCATTGTCTATCTAAGAGAAAAAACCGTTTAGCTATCAGTCTAACACCAGAGATCCAATAGTATAAGTTTGGATAACTGTTCAGAAACAAATAATAAGTCACATCGGAATGGCAATCATGGCATTCTGAGGAAATTTGCACCCATTGCATGCCAGCCAAATCATTTTTGTAGAAGTCACACCCATGCATCGACTCCGTATTTGACAGTGCCAGCCCGAGGGAGAGAGGTTCTGATAGAAAAAGACCTTGAGGACAAACTCTGATAGGATAACTTCAAGGACAAAATAGAATAGGGTAATCTCAAAGAAAGGCTAAGCGAGTATAACCACCATGACAAACAGTGATGGGATAACCTCAAGGACATCCTGCGATGGAATAACCTCAAAGACAAACTAGAGTAGGATAACCTCAAGTACAAACTGAGAAGAGATAACCCCAATGTTGCATGTGAATTTTAAAGAATGCCTCTGTTGCGTGTCCTTGTCCTTATTTTTGTAAAAGTTGCAATTTGAATTATTTTATGAAATGCCCTTCCCTCGTTCCCATAAACTTAACCCTATATTTGTCATGTGGCTAAGGTCCCATGTCTCCTGTTGATTTAATGAAATGGCTTTGTCATGCTGTTGAATTTAGGGGTCTAGCAAAATCTCAAGGACAAACTGTGATGGGATAACCTCATGAGGTTATTACACTACACGACATGGCTTCCACGACATGGCTAGGACACAGCTTATGACATGACGCGATATTGTATGACTTGGGATGCCTCCCCAACATCCATGTCATAATCATGTTGTTTTCATGTCATTGCCATGTTTTAGTTTAGACCCATATTCAGGGTATTACTCTATACTGTGTCTTTTTTAGGCTTTTCTCTACTTGTGTGGTATTTGCTACCACATGAGACACAAAAGACATTTTCAGCTTACCTCCAAGACATTATCCAACATGTTGAATGCATGTCGCGGACTAAGATATAGCCTGCGATTTTCTTCTTGACAACTTTACTGCGATAAAAATCATATCATATGAATTTAAAGTCATAGCTAACTGCAACATAACCTATATTAGTATAATATCATTACACTAATACGATATCAATGAAATCCTAGACATCGGTGACATGGCCGCGATATTCTCATGCTATAACCACATCGTGACTATGTCGTAGCTCATGTTGTGTAGTGTAATAAGGCCTTCGGTGGAAGACGGGAACAATGCCGTGCAGACAAAGATGAGAATTATGACCCCAAGCAGGTAAACACAGCTGATAGAACAGCCCTGAGAGAAGAGGCTAGACTACGTCTGTTTCGTTGTTATTTTTTGTTAGGAAAAAAGGCAAAATAACAAAGAAAGAAAATGGAGAAACCTCCCTAACAACATACTGGTTGCTTGTGCACGCGGCTATACCTCGCAGTTTAGTTATGGACTTTAGATTTCTTACGAATCTATAGTTCAGTTAATCAGAATTACCGAATCCATATTGGTTGGGACTAGAACTTCATGGGGAGCCATTCTATGATATTTGATTTATATATTTAAATCATCCATATTCTCCAATTTGTATCTGGACGAGCAATTATAGAAAATATTATAGTTTTAAAGAATGGTCTCCTTATTTGTGACAAATTTAAAACTTTATCATTCACAATTGAAATAACTAAAAACCAAATATCTATGCAAACTTTATAAGATCAAACTCACTTGATCATCATTACTAATAATAGTTATAAACTGGTCACCAGTAAAGCAGCCGAGACATTTTGGGTGGGTATGAAGTCATCTGCACAACGTCTATACAATCCCCATAATGCCCTCACTGGGTCGTTTCTGATGATGGGATGATGCGGGAAAAGGGAAAAATCACAGACAGTGATTGATGTACGAGCCCGGGGATAATAGAGAACAATTAGACCGAGGAAAACACTTATTCTCTGATTGATGTTTTCCATGCGGCAGTCCATCCCATGTTGACAGGTGCGTGCACGTGGCGACCCCTGTTAGGGAGGACAGGAACCTTGAAGGAGCTGCGGGATGGTATTTCCAGCCAGTCTGTCATGCAGGTAAATTCACCATATATGGAGGCGACCACAATTACTCCATAAAACAGTGAAGGGCGGATACAGGATTTCGGAAAGGGGGTCAGCATATAGGCTAAGTACTAAAATATTGCGCATCTGCGTATAAACGAGCAACATGTTTTTTCTCTTTAATTATCAAGTTTATGTGTCCACGAAAAAAAAAAAGAAGGGGGGGGGGGGTCAGGAACCCCTTAACTGGATCCCCCACCCCCTGTAAGCTTACTGTGACGTTCTCTGGTAAGTCGGTGTTGCCGATTCTTACAACAGAGGAACGTGGGGGTTGTTCGGGTCTCGGGGCGGACGGGGAATCCGGGCCAAGAACCGAGATGTGTTTTTAGAGTCGTGCCTCGCGCACGAGGGGGGGGGGGGCTAGCGAATCGGTCGGGAATCGGCGCTCGATGTCAAACGGAGAACTGCGGGGAAGGGAAATTATGGTAGGGGTACGGGTCGGCCGGGGTTCGTCTCGCTCTATCTCCCAGACCAGCATTCATCCCCACCGGGCGGTCCACCCCGTGGTTCCGGTCCGCGGGGCCGTCGGGCCGTCGGTCGCCTATTGTTTGGTAGCGTGGGGCCAAGCCTGCCGCGCCCTCGTCCCCGCGGACTTCGTTCCTTCGTCTCGCCCTTCATGTCTTCGTGCCATGCCGCGCCTCGGCTTCCGGGACGGTTTCAGGCCTTCGTGCCTTACTTCGGTCCTTCGTTCCTCGTTCCTCGGGCCGTCGGGCCCTTACCCTAAGTTCCTCCTATTTATCTCGAACTTTGACTATTTTATCCTAACTTCTGGTTAATTGCTCGGATCGGCTCATCTTAGCGGCTATTTCAGGAAAGAAGACACGTCTGGACACCAGGAGAACTGTTAAAGAACTCTGTTTATTCGGGCCTCACCGCCCCTTTATATACCCAAGAGGTCAGCTCTGATTGGCTGCTTTCAGTCACATGATCTACAACTGACGTCACTTCCGGTTTACATTCTCGTTTCCGGTTTACATTTCACTTCCGGTTTACATATTTCCGGGTCTCGTTCCTTTACATTTTCGTTCCTTTATACTTTCGTTCCTTTACATATTCGTGCCTCTTTTTTCGGGCTTTTTACACTTTCGCTCATTCTTACATATTTCGTTCTTTTACACTTTCGTTCCTTTTCGAACATATATACCTTTTATAATATTACCTTATTTTCTCTTATTTTGATCTCTACATATTTGGATGAATAGCCGTTCATCACACCCTCCCGCACCTTCTTGAAAGGTGGGAAAACACGTCTTACGAAAATTCTTCAAAGCAGTTCATACAGCAACGACAACAGAACATACTCTAAAACCAGAAACATTTCAATCCTACGCTCCTTATCGGTAGAGGAGGAGGTGTCACCCTCTGTCCTCTCCGGTCTACTTCGGAGGGCCCCCGGGGCCTATCCGGCTAATTGTTATTTCTCTTCTTTCTTCTTTCTTCGTTCTTCGTTTTTCGTTTTTCTCGCTTCTCGGTTAAGTTCATATAATTCGTTTTTACGTATCCTAGTCTCTTTTATCTTCGTCATAGTTCTTATCCTGGGTCTATTAGGACCCGTACTGCGCTTTTTCTCGTCTTTAGGATGAGCGAGCCGGTCGTGGCTCTCCCATCCTGGACTGGGGATCGGTCGTGACCCCGTCGCCCCCGTTCCTTTCCTCTGGGCTCTATGTACTTAGCCCCTCGGCGCGTTTCCTCGCTTTTACCCTCGTTAGGACAGAGGGACCGGTCGTGGTCCTCCTGCCCGGGGCCATGGGTCGGTCGTGACCCGCAATGCCCCCGTTCCCTTCGTTTTTCGTCGTCCAGACGCTCTCTCTCAGTTCGGGTGGAGAATCGGTCGTGATTCTCCCACCCAGAGGCCAGGGTCGGTCGTGACCCTTAGTCCTCTCGACCTTTTTGTCTGTTTTTTTCGTCGTCCAGACGTTCTTCGTTGTTTCTTGGGCAGAGAATCGGTCGCGACTCTCCCACCCAGTCGGTCGTGACCCCTCGTTCTTCCGTTTTATTACTCTTCTCTGCGTTCTTCTTGGGTGATGATGATTTGAAGATGAGATTTTGTAGAAAGACTGAAGTTTGTCAGAAGGAATACTTGTAGAAAGAATGTTCTTTTTTTAGACTTCGCGCCCTCGGTCGCCTCGGCATTCAGAGCTCCTCAATGACTTTTTCACGTTTGGCAAGGACAATATGCTCAAGCCGGAGGCCGAGGTACCCATCGTTCCAAAGAAGAAAATGGCAATGGATGTGGAGAGGAACTTAGTTTAACCGTTAAAGTTTCAAGTGGAAGCTTCAGCAGATGACGTCGCGGGTTCCGTGCTATTGGTCACAGTGAAACTCTGGATGGAGTTGGAGTGAAGGTAAGTTTGTGAAAACTGGAATTATTAATTGTTGATGAGGTGTCCGTTTTCCGTACAGGAACTGAAGTTTGATTTTCGTGGCACACGTCTTCGTGGTTAACCCAGCACCAAGACGTTCAGTCTTCGACCACGTCGACACACTCAAAGATTTTAGAGAAAGATGTCGGAGAGAGAGTCCAATGTAGTTAATAAGGTATTTCCGTCACCGTTCCGGGCCCAAGTGGCATGACAACAACCGGAACGGAGACCCGATAAGAAGACAATTTTTTTTTTTTTTTTTGATGAGGTTTCTTTGATGACAGGAGCCGGCGCCTCTCATCCCTCCCCCCCCGTAAGCAACGGCAGGAAGACAATCCTTCTTGGGGCGAGAGGGAGGCTCCTTCGTTCTACTGATGAGATGATTTTCTTAAGAAGAGGATTCCCTCTCCGGGCACTCGGGCCCTCGTTCGTCTCCTAGGCTCTCGGGCCTCGCTCTGCTTACTAAGTTTTTCTCTTCGTCCTCCCGAAGGACCATGTTCCTCGACGATTTTCGTGAGACTGTAATACCAACAAATAGTTCGTAATAGAGGTAAGTTTAAGATCTGGTCTGGTTTGATTCTGGAGTAAGGCCACAGTCTTCATCGGTGCCATGTCCATTTACATGAAGCCACTTGAACGCCTTTGACACGCGCCGAGACAACAGCTTCGAGTCGTTCCGGGCTGCTCCTAGGTACGGTGGTTCGAAGTAGGTAAGTTGAAGATATTTATGAGAAAGGAGAGGAAGAAGTTGTAGAAAGTGAAGATGGACGACATCAACTGGGATCTGCACCCGACGTCAACTTTTGAGATCCGGAACGGGCCCATCTCAGTCGGCCTTAAAATAGCGTATATGGAGAAGAACTCATCCGATGTCGAACTCCAAGTCAGAGATGAAAGATCACTTCTCGTCGTTCTTTGCAGACCTCTTGAGGCGTCTATCGAGGCATCCGAGGCCGACGTTCCAAGCACCACCTCCCTATGTGTTTCAAAGACTATTTTGTTCCGTTCGTCGGGAAGGAGATATCAGGAAGTACGACATGGAAGCAGTCACTGTCGTTACTGCAGGTAAGATATTAACATATGATTTAGTAAGTCTATTAATTTTGTCCTATTATATATCGTTTCGGTGGGGCACGAGCGAGGGCCTTTCAGCTACTGTCCCTGCTCGCACCCCGGTCCTCCGGGAGACATCTACAATTCACCGTAGTCCTTTCACGACTCGCTGCATCAATCCTGGCACGACAAAACCAGCATTCAAGTGGAGAAATTTCACTTTACCGCTCTCCGCATGCGGTAAGAGGCTGAAGACAAGGAAACTCAGAAGATGGTGGTACAATAAATCCGGGCCCATCCGGTCCAACATTCTGAGTGATCCATCCAAGATCAAGATGGTCGAAGCCCGAAGAAGTCCAGACGAGCCGTGGAAAGTTTGTTTTTAGGTGCCGCTAGAGGACAGAGGTCGTTCTTCACTCGCCTCCAGATCCCTCAAGGCAGCACGGGAGAAGGGTTTCAGTCTTGGCCCGCGCCAGCCTTTCCTCCAGCGGCGAGTCGCCGGTCCACCGGTACCTTATTTACCCCGGCACGACCGCCGACTTAAAGATTACACAACACTGTTCGCTCATTCTGATTTCCTTTCCTCGATTCTACCTCCTTGTTTTGCTCTTGTTTCGACGTTCCGTCACTATCCTTTTTGTTCTCTCGTTCCCTGGGCCGCCCGGTCCGCTATCTATCCAATTTCCGCGACCGGACGGTCCTGCTCAACTTGCTCGGTCCCAACCAACGCAGCGGGCTCCTGGGAAGAAGTGGAACAGCTACACACTTGTTTTTCCTCCTAGCGCCTCCTCCCGTTCCGTATTCGCCCCGCAGGCTTGGTAAGTTCGTTCCAGTCATGGACCTTCCAGCTCGCTGATTACGCTCAACACCTCCTAACACATGCGGTTTCGTTCATTTCCGCAAGAAGAAGATTCCCATAAAGAGACTACCTAATTTATTTTTAGTAGGAATACTTAAGATGAGAATATTCGAGCCCGCCAGTCCGTTCCCGATGTTTTAAAGCAAAGTTTCGGGCCCGTCCAGCGGTCTCCAGGAGAGTTTTTCTATCCGGGCTTCGGACTCCTGTGCGGCTCAGGTACCTCCGCCTCGGCCCGGTCCTCTCCCTGGGGGTTTGACACTATGGGTGAGGAGCCAACACCCCGTAATCCCTCCCCACCCGACTCGCGACGCGCCATTTTCCGCTTCTGGTTCCGTCGCGCTATCTTCCGTACAGGACCCTAAGCAGCATCCACCGTTCTCTCCTTCTTCGAGGCCTTTCATCCTTCTTCCTGACGTCGGGTCGGTGGCAGCAACCTCTCTTCCCTAGCTGGGAGCTCGAGAAGTGGGTCCACCAGTTTGCTCTGCTTTTCTACCTCTGTCGTCGCTTTTAACAAGTCGTCCAATTGGTCTTCGTTTTTATACAACACTAGAGTCTGAGCCAATTGGACGGTCCGGTTGTGTTCGTTAATTAGCCTGTCGACTCCCGGGAACTCTCTGGTAAACGGCCCCAGCGCCGCCGTCGGGAACTGCGCCATTGCCTCGTCGAACGTCTCCGGCTCGCGGCCCGTTTCCAGTGCCATCAGGAACGCCATAGACGCTGAAGCCATCGCTCTCGTCTTAGCCGTCATCCCTCGCACCTGCCTTGGGGGCCACGCCAGTTGCACCTGGATTGCCTCCTCCGCGTCCCAGTCCCGTATCGCTCGTGCCGTCACCGGAAAGTGTCCCTGCAAGATCCGGTGAATGGCCTGCGTTCGTAACAACTTGAGTCGTGGCGTTTCTCCAGATGGTCCTGCCGTCGGTGTCTCCATCCCTATGGACCCGAACACCGAATCCGCTCCCGACTCGTCCAGTTCTTGCCTGTCCGGCTCGTATCCTCTGGCCTCGGCCTGTCCCAACTCCATGTCCTCCGAGTCCTCTACTTCTGTGTCCATGGATTGAGCAGCCGGTATTTTTAGTCTATGCATCATAACTCGTGGTTGTAGCGCTCGTCCATCCTTGTCCTCATCCTTAAGTGGGGTGCCCGGTCCCGGTGGCAATCTCATCCGCTCGGGTGACGGCGGTCCCGGGGTCTCTTCCGATCCCTGCGACCCAAAGAACGAGCTTCCCAGACTAGCCCGGGTCAAATTGTCCACAGCCGCTCGTGTCTCCGGCGTATCCGGTGCCACCAAAATGTCCCTCATCCGCTTCAGTCCCGGGGGCGGTACCACTGGCTGCTTGCATACCATCTTCTCCAGGGGTGAATCCGCCCTCGTCGGGGTAGGGGTAGAGAACAACGGCTGCGTTGAAGCCATCGACGCCGTTTCCTCGGTCTTGGCCGCGTGTCGAACATACTTCACTTTTTCCACCCGGCCCGATGGTTTGAGTCCTTGCCTCTCGGCCATTTCGTAGAGGAACCTCCCCAGGTACAGCGCCTCTCTCTCCACCAGCCGGCCTCCCTTCGCGTCCCGAATACTGTCCTCCAGTTCTCGGTCTGATCTTGCCTCGTGATAACCCCTGAACGCTCCTTCCCGGTTCATCGTTCCTTTTAGATATCCGGGGTATCTTGGGTGTCGTGATTCATAAACAACCGACTTCTTGTGGACTGTCATCATAGTAAACTGCGCGTCGCTACAAGGTGGTTCTAGTCCCGTGGTTCGTTTCACTCCTGTCGAGGTCTCGGGTTGCGATGGTCCCAGCTCTCCTGCACTACTGGACTCGGCGATGATCAGGGACCGATCGCTTCGGACTGACATGCTCCGGCCCGACTCCGACTGGTCCGAGCTCGTTCCCTCCTCAAGTTCTCTCGGGATTTTCTTGACCTTTTTCCACTTTTTCTTTCGGGACGGCTCCTCCGCCGCAGATCCTTGCGCCGGGGGTCTCTTGAAGGCTGGCGGCTCCTCTTCCTCTCCCTTAACTTTTGGACGTTGGTCGTCGGACGAGCTCACTAATTCCACCACCTCAGCCCCCGGTGGTATCCCTGAGCAACCTGGCTTCGGGGCAGGTGTGGATCTTCCTCCTCTTCCTTTGCCTGGGAGTCCTCTGCCGGGGAGTCCTCGTCCTCTCGGTTCTCGTGGTTCTCCCTGGGCATTTAATTTCCTTACTTGGCTTTGTACTATTCCAGCCACTTGGTCGTCTGTCAAGAGTGGTTTCGGGTTGATCACGGCTCGGCTCGCGCTTCGCGGCGACTCGGTGACTTCCTTCCGCACTCCTTTCGCGGCCCTCCGAGGGGAACGGCGCGTGGGTGTCGACCGTTCCGCTACTCCGGCCAAGGGTCCCTTCCCTGCTGCTTTGGCTGCTTTGGCTGCTTGGACTCCCTCGCCGGCCTCGTCGGCCTCCGGTTCTTCCTCTGTTGCTCCCTGCTCCGGCTGCTCGGCGTCGCTGTCGTCGGACCCTCTCGATGCCCTCGAGTAGTAAGGCACGCGAACCCTCCGTCGTGGCCTCTCCGGTGCCTCCTTGTCCACCGCTTTCTCGGGGGGAAGGAATCCCTCCGGATGGCGCACAGCGTAGTCCCGTTCCAAATCGGCTACCCGGGCCGCCGTTTCATCCCCAGGAGCGAAACTGGAAACTGGCGGCCGTCCTTTTGGATCCAAGGCGAACGCCGCAGCATACTCCAGCCTCAGAAGGGGGTCCTGTTTCGGCATCCCCCTCAGCAGGTTTCCTTCGTGTGATTCCCACATGTGCTTTTTCCAGTCCTGGTGCGTCGAATATGCTCGACTCGAACACACCGGGCACATGTAGTACTGCTTCCGTACTCCTTCGTGCTGGCCTCGGATGTGCTTGACCAGGTGTTTAAATTCCTTTCCGCGACAATGTCCTTCCCAGCACTGTCCGCTCATCGCGTCCGTTTTCCGGGCTTTCGGGCCTCGTTCCAAACTTGAAGCTCGTCCCGTCAGCCTTCTCCGTTTCTGCCTCGTGGTGATGCTGCTCGTCTCACTTCTCTGCCCTTTTTTTTTTTTTTTTTTCTTCTCCTATCTTTGATCTGCTCGTCTGCGATGTGATGAATCCTGATCGGCTGACCAGAATGACCTGCTCCGGCGAGCGCTCTGCCTTTTATAGCCGCCGCAGGCGGAAGTGGGCGTGGCCTGCACTAGCGACCCCTAGCGTCAGGCTCGCCATCCACTTCAACGGTGGCGCCCCCTACTATTTCCGGTCCCCGGGGCCCGCCGCTGGTCACCGCCCCGCCTGCCGTTTACCTCGCGGCCCCTCGCCATCTACGCGTTTTCTTCCTAGGCCTTTTATTGCCCCACCGGACGTCCTCGGTCCTTTCATCCTCTGTCGCCTCCTCTCGCCTTTTCACCTGGCCCTCGCAGTGCTTCCGCACACTTCCCGGAGAACACAGGGGCTCGACGTTATCATCCTCTCGCCGCCGCCCCGTTCTCTTTGTCATCTTCGCTTCTTTTACGACCTACTTTAAAGCCCGTCCTCGTTTCAGGCCTCGCCTTTTACAACCGTCCGTTCGTTCCTCCGGTGTTCCCGAGAGTGCCGCATCTACTCTCCTCCGGTCTCCTGGACGCTGTAAAGCGGTATTACCAAGTCAGCATTACTTCAGAAGTCTTCACCAGCTTGCCGCCGGGTCTGTTTTCCGTTGTAACCCAACCATCTTTTCCACGCTGTGGTTCCTCCAAACTGACCGGAAAGCGGCTCCGTGGGACTACTTTAGACATTCGGGCCGTCGTGGCTCCCGAACGCCGTTTTTCGTTCCAACCCTGCTTTTCCCACCTATATTACATCCGCAAGAGAACCAATCTTTAGCTAGGTAGCAAATCTCTACAGCCTAACGACCTGCACTCCTTACTGTAGTGGTCAACGCACCGCCCCGACTCAATGGCCCCAGGTTGATCAGTCCTTTTTCGCCAAAGCCTTTCTGTGTAGCGCCGATTTGGTCGTTCCCTTGGTCCTCTTCCACCTGCGGAATCGAGACACGAGAACAACTTCATCACAAAAAGGGGTGCCCCGTTTCCGTACGTGCCCTAGCGCGCCCCACCCCAAGCATTTACTGTGCAGCCTCGTATCCTTGCTGGTCAGCTACCATCCAGGCTGGCGCAGCGTGTCCTCGGTAGGGTTCCAGGCGGTCCACATGGACCACCCCCCCGGTTTCCCTCGTTTCTTCCGTACTACCACCCGTACTCGGTCAAGCACCTTGACGATCAGTGCAGGGCCTATCCATGGAAATCGCAATTTCGTTCCCTTGTCCCTATCCACCACCGTATCGTGCACCCAGACCAGTTCTCCGGCGTGGTATTCACGCCGAGTCACCTTTCCATCGTACTCGTGTTTCTGATGAATGGCGGCTCGTTTCAGCCCTGCCCGGGCCTCCCGATAGGCCGCGACTAGCCCTCTCTCCAGGCTTTCCACGTAGTCGCCTACCCGTCGGGGTTCCTCCTCCGGTCCTAGAGGTCTCCCATAAATCGCCTGTCGCGGCATCATGGTCTGTCGGCCCAGCATCATCATGTTCGGTGTTACTCCCGTGCTGGCTTGCGGCGTTGCTCTATAACTCATCATCACGAGTGGGACCATTTCATCCCATTCCCGGCCTGTTGCTCGGCAGCTAGCTTTCAGACAGCACCCTAAAGTGCGGAAACTTCGTTCTATGTATCCGTCACTCCGGGGGTGGTACGGTGTCGTTCTCGTTTTGTGTATTCCAAACAGTGCACAAACCTGAGCCACCACCTCGGATTCGAAATTCGTGCCCTGATCCGAGTGTAGTTCTCGAAACGCGCCGTACCGTGCCACTACTTCTTCAACCAGCTTGTCCGCCACTGTCGCTGCCTTCTGATCCGGGATCGGGAAACACTCCAGCCACTTGGTGAAATAGCACCCCACCATCAGGCAGTACTTGTTCCCTCGTTTGGTGACTGGGTACGGGCCCGAAACATCCATGGCCAGCCGTTCCATCGGCTCCCCTACTATGTATTGATGCAGCGGCTCCCGTCTCCCCCGTCCTCTTTTCAGCAACGTGCAGTCACATTCTCGACATTCCTTCCGCACGTCTTCTCGGAGTCCCGGCCAGTAAAACCCTTGCTCCAACAGGGCCGTCGTTCTGGCGACTCCCAAATGCGCTCCTGCTGCGCCTCCATGGTATTCTCTCACCAACTTGGCCTGTTCCTCTCGGGGAACGACCAGTTGGTTCCTCCAACCATGTCCTTCTAGTTCCCAGTACTTCCGATGCAGCACGCTATCCTTGAGGCTTAGTCGTTCCAACTGCCTCCATAGGATCTTTGTTTCCCGGGATTCCGGAGATATGACCTCCCAACCTGGCCGGTTCGCATCCTCTTCCATCCGTGCGATAATCGGTCCTATATCTCGATCCCTCCTCTGCGCTGCTTTCACCTCCTGCGGGGACCATCCGGGCTCATACCCCCGGGCCCGCGTCACTACTCCCACTTTCTCGGTACCCTCGTGCTCCTCCCCACACTGTTTGCACGGATACCGGGACAACGCGTCAGCGTTCCCATGCTTCCTACCCGGTCGGTGTTGGAACGACACGTCATGCGAGTCGATAATTTCAATCCACCGGGCAGCCTGCCCCATCGGTTCCTTACTTCTCTGTAGCCAACTAACCGCACTGTTATCCGTCCGGACTATTACGCGTTGACCATAGACGTAGCACCGAAAATGTTTCAAAGCTCGCACCACCGCCAGCAGTTCTTTCCGCGTGGTGCAATACTTTCGTTCGTTCGACTCTAGGGTTTTGCTCGTGTAAGCTATTACCCGTTCCTCCCCTCTCTGCTCCTGTGATAGCACGGCTCCCGTCCCCACGTCACTGGCGTCCGTGTCAAGCCACCATTGTCCTTCTTCCTCCGGGAATCCCAATACCGGGGCCTCTGTCAACGCCCTTTTCATGGCATCAAACGCCTCTTGTCGCCTCGCGCTCCACACGAAAGGCTCCTCCTTCGTCGCCAGTTCATACAAGGGGGCAGCCAACTCCGTGAAGCCGTTTATATGTCTTCTATAATACGAACACAATCCCACGAAGGCTCGTACCTCATGGAGATCCCGAGGGACCGGCCACTCAGTTACTTGCCGACACTTTTCGGGGTCGGGTTCGATCCCGTTGAATGAGACAACGTGTCCCAAGAACGGAATCTTCTTCTGGAACAACCTGCATTTTCGCGCCTTCAACTTCAGTCCTGCAGCGTTCAATCGGTCCAGAACCCGTACCAATCTTTCCAGAGTCACTTCAAACGTTGGCCCGAAGACCAATATGTCATCCAAGTATACCAGACACTCCTCCCACACGATTCCTCTGAGGATTCTTTCCATCAGTCTCTCGAAGGTGGCCGGGGCGTTCACTAGCCCGAATGGCATCACTTTGAACTCATACAATCCTCCTTGAGTCACGAAGGCCGTCTTCTCTCGGTCCTCGGGTGCCATCTCCACCTGCCAATATCCGCTCGCGAGATCCAGACTGCAGAAGAACAGGCTCCCGCCCAGGGTGTTGAGGCTGTCCTCTATCCGTGGGAGCGGATAGGCGTCTACTTTTGTAGCCTGATTCAATTTTCGATAATCGATGCAGAATCTCGTTCCTCCATCCTTCTTTTTCACCAGGACGGTCGGGCTGCTCCACGCGCTTCCGCTCTCCTGGATGATTCCCAGATTTAACATGTCCTCCAGCAGTGCTCGTTCCTCTTCTCTCCTGGTGGCTGGATACCGTCTGACCCTTTGCTTGATCGGCATCTGATCCCCCGTCTTAATTCGATGTTGTACTAAATCTGTCCGTCCTAGCTCATGTTTCGAGGTCGCAAACATTTGTTCCCGGGCCGTGATGGCTTTTTCCAACTCTCCGCCTTCCTCCGTGGTTAGGCCTTTCTTAGCCTCCTCTATCATTTCGACGAGCGCTCCAGGGGGTTCTTTTACATCGCTTCCTATACCCCGTACTTCCTGTACGAAGGTGGCTTCTCCGAGTACCCTGCCGGTTTCCAATTTCGCGCCCTCGGTCCCTCGGTTGGCCACCCAAACTTTATTTTCTTCTCCTAACGTCACCATTCCTGGGATCACTTCCAGTCCCATGGGTAATCCAGCGCCGGTGATGACAGCCAGCTGTCCACTCTGTCCTATGTCCACTCTTGCCACTACTGTTACTCGGGTCACCTGGAGCGGGGGTATTTCCGTCGTTCCCTCGATTCTCATGACCTGTCCTCCGACGGTAACTGCCCGAACCCCATCCGTTCTTCGTTCTACTCCCGGGATTCGTTCCCCCTCTCCCCCCCCTTCGGCGGGCAGGAAGACAGCACTCGCGTGGGGCTTAACTGTTAGCCGGTATTTCACCGCGAAGTCGTTTCCCAGGATCCCTTCATCTCTACCGATGTCTGCCACCATGAATGTCCACTGCAACACGCGTGTTCCCAATCTTACTGACAAGTTCGTGCATCCGTAGCACCGCAGCGGACTACCATCCACCGAGCAGAGGCGTCCTTCGTATCCGTCCAGGTCTTCCCATTTTCGTCCCCACTCTCTCCAGAGACGTTCCGACAGCAGACTAATCATAGATCCGGTATCAACCAAAAAACGGACGACACTCTTTCCCACCGTTCCGGCCACATAAAGTCCACATTCTCCAATGCCTACTACTTCTCTCGCCGCGCCCGAAGGGGGCCCCGCGCTTACTGCGACGGCGACTGTCCGTTTCCCTGACGCTGAGAACACTCCCTCGCGAAGTGGCCCTTCTGGTGACACTGATGACATTCCAAATCTTCCTTTCGTTTCTTGAACGCCTCTCTCCGGGCCGTTGCCTGTCTCCTGGCTTCCCGTTCTTCTGCCAATTCCTTCATCATCTCCTCCAACTTACCGTTTAAGGCCATGATTTGTGTATTGGCGTCCTCCTCGGGCTTCACTGCCCGCAGGAGGCGGCGTGAGTATCGCTCCTGTATTTCTACCACCTCCACCGCCTCCTCTAACGTCTTGCATCCTTTCTCTGCACACTTCAGCTGAAGGTCTTCCCCTACTGCAGCCTGGAACGCGTGTAACGCTGCTTTTTCCTGGCTGGCATAGTCGTTGGAGAAGTAGGCTCTCGACGCCAACCGCCGGGCGTTATCGGCCAACTCCTTCGCTGTTTGGTTCTTTACGCGTTTCAATCCCGCCAATTCTTGCAGAGCATTGCACGTATCCTTTTCTTGACCGAACCTCCGACGCAACGCGTCTACCCTCGCCGAGTAACGGAGTCGTTCCCTGTCCGGGAGTCCGACAAAGTACATTCGTGCCGTTCCCGTCAGCGAAAGAAAGAGCATCGCCGCTTTCTCCTCGGTCGTCCAACGTCCCAAGTCTGCGTACTCCTCAAATTGGTTGATCCATCCCTCGAAGTCCGGTTTTCCATCATACTTTTCCGGTCGTAAACTAAACTTCTTCAAACTCGCTCCTACCTGGCCGGTCTGTTGTTGTTGAGCCCGCGCATTCTGCTCATCCGTCGGGGTGGACGTTCCCATAAAATTAAACCGCCTATCCATGATGGTCGTGTCCTCCCCTTTTGCCTCGGGTTTCGCACCTCCTTTCTCCTCCCCACCTTCCTTGAAGGCGATGTCGGAGTCCATCTGCTCGAAGACCGCCGCTGTCGCCATGAGCATCCAATACCGATGAAACACCCAGGATCCACAAGTCCGTATGTGCCTATTTCAGCACCACCGCTGCCACCAGTGTGACGTTCTCTGGTAAGTCGGGGTTGCCGATTCTTACAACAGAGGAACGTGGGGGTTGTTCGGGTCTCGGGGCGGACGGGGAATCCGGGCCAAGAACCGAGATGTGTTTTTAGAGTCGTGCCTCGCGCACGAGGGGGGGGGCTGAGCGAATCGGTCGGGAATCGGCGCTCGATGTCAAACGGAGAACTGCGGGGAAGGGAAATTATGGTAGGGGTACGGGTCGGCCGGGGTTCGTCTCGCTCTATCTCCCAGACCAGCATTCACCCCCACCGGGCGGTCCACCCCGTGGTTCCGGTCCGCGGGGCCGTCGGACCGTCGGTCGCCTATTGTTTGGTAGCGTGGGGCCGAGCCTGCCGCGCCCTCGTCCCCGCGGACTTCGTTCCTTCGTCTCGCCCTTCATGCCTTCGTGCCATGCCGCGCCTCGGCTTCCGGGACGGTTTCAGGCCTTCGTGCCTTACTTCGGTCCTTCGTTCCTCGTTCCTCGGGCCGTCGGGCCCTTACCCTAAGTTCCTCCTATTTATCTCGAACTTTGACTATTTTATCCTAACTTCTGGTTAATTGCTCGGATCGGCTCATCTTAGCGGCTATTTCAGGAAAGAAGACACGTCTGGACACCAGGAGAACTGTTAAAGAACTCTGTTTATTCGGGCCTCACCGCCCCTTTATATACCCAAGAGGTCAGCTCTGATTGGCTGCTTTCAGTCACGTGATCTACAACTGACGTCACTTCCGGTTTACATTCTCGTTTCCGGTTTACATTTCACTTCCGGTTTACATATTTCCGGGTCTCGTTCCTTTACATTTTCGTTCCTTTATACTTTCGTTCCTTTACATATTCGTGCCTCTTTTTTCGGGCTTTTTACACTTTCGCTCATTCTTACATATTTCGTTCTTTTACACTTTCGTTCCTTTTCGAACATATATACCTTTTATAATATTACCTTATTTTCTCTTATTTTGATCTCTACATATTTGGATGAATAGCCGTTCATCACACTTACCATAAAACTTCGTATTTCTTCGTTCCTGTTACAGACCATCTATCAGGATCATCTTATGTCTTCCAAAGATACATGGAAAAAGAAGAGGAAATTGGAAACCAAAAGGTAGTTTTATACTAGGAAAGTAACCATATACCTTGGTTACATTACATATTATGTTACAGTAATATTTCATAATCGTGTATACAACCGTTTGGTTTTAGTCATAGATACTTTTAATCATATTGTCACATTTACGTATGTAAGATGTCAGTGAATCATATAATGTACATCCTTAACAAAATAGACTCATATCATATTTCCTACTAATGTAATTTTTTCAGTTTTAGTACATGGACGGTAGAGTGATCAGTAATGTGATGGGTTGACATCAGATGATGTTTTCCTCTTTGTTTCCAGAGAATTCATGCTCAGAAACATATCATATATGAATATGTTTAAATCCGATTCAATTATGATTCCCATTTCATAATACTAACAAATTAGAAGCTCACTGATTTAATGGACAGAACAAAATACGGGGACCTCGTAGGCAGTTGCTCGTTTGGGAATCAGGCTCGGGTGCTGGATTGCACTCCGAGTGTGGACTATTGAGTGAGTCGCATGTCTCAGAGTCATGCCTCGTACATCAGGGTGGTCAGAGCGGCATGTCATCATCTTAGGTAGCTAACGGATTCCGGTGTATTTAAGAGAGAGAGGGGGTAAGGGTTGTGCTCTACTAACTGGAGGGTGTCATGAACACATAGTTGTGCTAGTCTTTGTGCAGGCTTTCTAGTGTTCTACTAATGCTCCTAGCTGGAAACCTGTCCTCAGGTTGTCGCCAATAAAAAGAAAGGGGTGGTAGCATGATGGCTGGCCGTCTGATGTCTCATTCCCCATACCTGTCCATATAGTTAAGCCATTCCGTATATTAAGTGAATAGGGATAGTTTATTAAGGGATGTACATCAAAAAGTTTATGGGAGACACTCCCAGCTATTCTGATGTCAAACCTCCCCCTCCCTCAGCTACAGACGGGTGGCCACACAGGCCACCCTCCCACCACTGGCTGAGAGACAGTGAGGTCCTGCTGTGAAATAGACACACTCCAGGCTTGAACTTCGAAGGGAACAGACGGAGTTGGTCCGGTCCTCTGCCAGTACAGGCAGTCAAAATTATCACCTTAAAATCATATTCAAAATTATCTTTTCACTAAAAGTAAAAAGCATTTTTGGTGATCACAGCTAATTGTGTCTTAAACCTATCTGCTTGTGTTGCGTTTTTCCTTACCTCTTAAAGCTCCTATACTTTAAACATACAATAATAGAGAAACGAAATAAAGCAACTAAAGATTACAAGTAGCGAAACCATCTTAAACATTACACCCATCGTAAACTTTACACCTAAGGTCACCATGACTAAGTAGTCTAAGTCATGTGATAGTTCTGACCAAGGAAGGAAGAGGTGTTAACACATTGATTATCTAAAGGGACTGTTTATTCTTGTGCATCTTGTCTTTCTGCTTTATATCACTACAACTGGACCCCTTTGGTCAGTTCAGATTACATGGTGTGGTTGACCCTACAAAGGTCACTTCCTGTTACATGATTCTTAACTATTTGTGCTCTAATAATCAGACTGCACGCTTCATTTCTAAAAGCTAAACAATGATATATCTCGACAATCAAAGTCTTGGCACTTATTCTACAGCTTTCATTGATAATTACTGCTAAGCTTATATACTTTGAAAGCTCAAGCCTTTGAATTATGAAGTGATATCAGATTCATCACACCAGCATTAGATGGGAGACCTAACGTGCTACTAAAGTAAAGTGGCAAATATTCGGAACAAATATGGCAAGATTGCTATAATTATATTCACCTACATTTAAGTATCAAGCATAAATCTAACTCATGATCTTGACTCACTATTTTGGATGACAAAGAATTGTGGGCTGGGGTTATATGCGCGGGGTACCCCGCGCGTGAAACAAATCATTATATGCGCGGGGTTGGGGTCCGCGCACATAAGGATCTATCCGTGCGCGGACGCCGCCCCCGCGCGTGAAATTTATCCTTATGTGCGCGGACTTTATCTCGAAGTTGTGCCCGCGCGTTTTGAGCTTGTTGCATGCGCGGACCTGTACTCGAAACCGCGCATATAGTTTCTAATATAAGCGCGGGCTTCAACTGAAGTGTATATCTAAACCAAAACTACATGTTTATGCCTTACCTGGCCAATGGACGTTAAAAACCCGCCACTTCCCCATATTATTCGTATATGTTACACTAGTTTTTTAGCTGTAACCTATCTAATAACCCTCTCCTACTGAATACGTTACTCAAGGTATAATCCGTAACATATCCCAAGCAACCACCACGCAACATTAATCAAATTTAATACGTTACACAAGCAAATCTTCCGTAACCTATCTTTCATTGTTAAGCCCCCCTTACCCCTACAATTACACTGCCTCTCACGCCAGGCTTATGCAAGCTAATACCACTAGACGGTGGCGCCCCCTGGCTTGCAGTGGGCGTTTCAGAATTAGTCTTTATGTACCAGACATGCACTAGACGGTGGCGCCC
Organism: Lepidonotus clava; assembly: GCA_936440205.1. NCBI lineage: Eukaryota > Metazoa > Annelida > Polychaeta > Phyllodocida > Polynoidae > Lepidonotus > Lepidonotus clava. Next base: position 32,051,808 of record OW387144.1, on the reverse strand, counting down.
CCATTAATACCGTTTCCTTCTACTTTAACTATAATTTCGCCTTTTTCCCTATTATTTGTCCGGCACTCCAGTTATATTATTTAACGAAAATATATCTTACCTACATTGGAATTGTTAATGCGTATTTAAAGTTTAAGTGGATTCCTTTGTTCGCATTCTTGTCCCTCTTCCCCCTCGATGCTTAAATTTTAAGTTCATGATCTTTATTTCTCCCGATGTATAGTTAAGTCACGGAACATCTGCAAACATTAAAGTGCAAACTCGATAATTTTATTTCAAACTTTTATTGTTCAACTTGTATCAGGTTAGGGACGTCATGTTATTTTTGCCCTGATGCAGCATTATACAACGATGCAAGAAATGACAACGTTGTAGATTTTCCCTCAGACAAGTGTAATAACCTTTTTTATGCTTTTGATAATTTATCAAAGAACTTCAAAACTTTTCAAAAAGGTGAAACATGATGTTTACTAAAAAATATTCCATAATAGGACTTCAAATACAAAAGAATGCATCCAAAATGCTCACAAATAAGTGCTGACTCAGCAAAGAAATATCTTGTTATTGTTTGTTTACATCACATCGTACAAATACTGTAATCCTATTGACCAAAAATGCTTAAACAACAATTTTAGACGAACTGTATGGTAAAAATCTACCTTATCATGAAATTGTATCTATGTAATATTATCCTATATTTGCTTACATTTCTTACAATTCTTAAACAAAGATTATAAGATTTATCCCTTTCTTTTTTACATTTGTTTACATCAAGTGGTATACATGCTGTAACTCTATTGGTCACAAACACATAATACATTTTTTTTCAGAATCCATATGGTGAAAACCTTTCTAATCATCAAAGATAATCCACATTATAACCCTCTTTATTCACATGTATCTTTTAGAATTTGGCAAAAGAGATTATATTTGTTATTTGTAGTTAAGTGATCTTGTGTCCAAAACGCTGCAACATAACAATACACTTGCGTTGCATGTTTTAGCAACAATGCAAGATACTGCAGGAGGTTGTGGAGTCTCCAACTCCCCAGCGAGTTAATCCGCGCAGTAAGGACAGTACCAACGCATCAGGTTTGGCGGTTTTTCGGTCAGTCCTACACATTGCAGATGTCCCCATTTTCCGCAGTTGTCGCAATTTTGCAGGGGTTGTGCTTCCTCCCCACCACTTTCTGGCTCGAGGCAGTCCGGCATCTCGCAAATAGGTCTATCACTCAGGTGCATATTCTGGACGATCGTCATCGCAACATGCTTCCGGTAATTCGCCGTATGTGCCATCCGCATCGTTTCAACCCGCAGTCCAGTTAGGATTGCCGTCGCGTTCTGTGGGATTAACAAAGACAATAACAATTTTTACTAACCATAATATCAAATCTTGATCCCTTATATTATGTTATGAAAGTTTTTAGACTGTTATGACTGGCTTTCTTGAAACACTACCCACTCTACATGTGTCTCTGGTATAACCCTTTATTTATACTCTCTCGCCTGGAAAAGCTGTTAAGTGTCCTTCTCAATGACGTTGCCTACTCGTTCACATCATTCTTCTAACTCACCATTAGTGTGAATAATCCACAACTGTCTCCGTCCGACTGTGGGCAAGACTGCGTTTTCCGCACGGTCCAAGTTCCCTGCTCCTCGGCCAGTGCCGTGTTCCGTTCCCTCATGAAATTCCTAGGAACGCCAGGATAAAAGAAAAAGTTACTATTAACTCCTATTATGCAGCAAAGCCAATAAAGGGTCACCCTTAAAAACGGTACCCTCTCTACTACTACAAAACCACAAAAACACAGTTAGCTATTGCCGTACCAAGCATACCTCAATCTTCTTCAGTGCAATCACACTAGCGTGTACACCTCCCTTTTTTATAATATGAGCCGAAAATATACACCCTGTCATATTCTACACTGTAACCGTGTTCACCAGGAATGAGTTACAGGTCTATTTAAATCAGCCTTTTTTTAAGTTACATCTGTTTAAAAAGAACACTAGTTATACTAAACGTATCAAATTTGTTAAAATTCCCCATCCCAAACTGCACCACAAAGCCCACCGGATTACTACGGGTGACTAATCTTAGGATTCCCCATGTCTCGGCCGTACACCCTTAAAGAGGGGGTCAATACTTACAACCACCTAGCTGTCCAATTCCTTGTTCGCGTCGGGTTGTGGACCGAATCGAGTATAGTTAACTCTAGGTTTTCCATGTTGGCAGCCATCAGTAGCCAGTGATGGCCTGGATTCACGGGTAGGAACACCCACTTGTACTCCATCAGAGGGATCTGCAAATCAACGGTATTACATTTATGAAACATTTGGAAATACATTTCGAGGTTTCCTCTTGCAAACTTTCTGCCTATGGCTTTTTTTTTCTCACGTACCAAATTAAATTACAAAATTACAAAATGAACGTATAGTTGGTACCGCACCGTAATCATGGGGTGCTGAGTTGCTCTTGTGGTAACCATCATAATTTACTGCAGGGGTTGTGCTTCACTTATTTACCGCATGCTTTTAATTGAAAAATTACTAATCTTCCTTGTGTTTCTTTATCAGTCAAAAGGTTCAATTCTTCTCACATTTCGACTTCTTATCGGCTCTTAACATTGGGTTAGTGATTGTTCCAAATATTTTTTGGTGGGGGTTTCGGGGGGCGAGGGGGGGGGGGGCGGGGTTCGGTTGGGCCCACGTTCATGGGGGTTGGCCGTAAACCTTTCCTTCTTCTAATCACCTTAGAGAAAACGCTTGTGTAGTTGTTCTTGAGCCACATCTGAGCGGTTTGGCTGGGCATCACGAACACCGTTTTTGGATTGATGGCATTTTCCTCCTGCGCCATATATCCCAGATAGATGTTGATCACCTGCAACAAATCACATTACCTCATTACGCCGTGAAACAGCTTAGTCGTCTTCGAAATTTACTGATACATTATTATTCTACCAATTTCAGTTAACTCAAGTGTTTAATATTTGGCAACGGAAGTCTTTGTCTGCGTATTTGTTAGTAGTTAACATTATCGTTATACCCTTTCCTATTATATAGACTCGTACTTATTTGCATTGACAATTGTTTTCAGTCTCTCTCAGTTTGAGATATTAATGGCATATTCTGATACTGGCTTTTGAACCATAGAATACTGAACGATCTTTGCGCATCCAGAAAAAGTAGCCCATTATTCATACTTACGTTGTCACATAACCAGTCGCCATCATTCAGGTTGCACAGGTCATTGTTGTATATGGTGTTGTTCCCTATACTGTACTTCCTCAGGTCTTTTCGTTTCATGGTTGGTCTTTCAATAGCGTTTTTCTGTGTGTTTGGCAGGTGGGGTAGTGGGTATAATGTGGGGATAGCCTCGATCAAGTGCATTCTATTAATGAAAGCGTAAGTTGTCACAAGCGCCATGATGTTGCATAGTTCCCATTGTCTTCCACGCTCATACTCTCCAAGCTCTTCCCTCATAAAATGCTTAATGCTTGCCCTTGCATGGTTCAGTATATCTGTGTGATCATTTTCTCTTCTGGTAAGGTCCCTCTCCAGCGATACAATGGGGTCATTATCGTATGATCGTGGGTTGGTACTCGCAGCCGGTGGGGCCTCCACTGTTTTGACCGTGTGTAATAAGTTCCTCAATTGCGCTGGTCCATGGCGACTAAGGAAGGCATACACCGTTGAATCTTTATATCCCCCCGCATCCTCCTCCTCTTCCTCCTCTTCATTCCTCCGCCCTATTCCTCTTTTGGGAGTATTCTCTTCTGCTTCTGATCTTTTAGTCGGTGCCGTTCGTCTACGTTTTTTTTCCGGAGTTGGCCACTCTTCTGGCGCCTTCCTCTTCTTTCTGGTCACTCGCAGGCGTGGGCACTCCTCCTCGCTACTTGTGGTTTCCAGCAATTTTTTTCTTCTCCGTCTGCGCTCTGCTAGGCTCCCCTTTGGGACCCTCTTCCGGCCCTTCTTCCCCACTACCTTATCTGAACTGACATTCCTTGCCTTCCCCTCTGCCTGCGACTTTTCGTCCGACTTCCCTATATCCTCCACATCAGTGGTCTTAGGCTTTGGCGTACTGTGCTTAGGCGAACTTTTCTCCTTCTTAACACTCGCTGTCTTCGGACTTTTGCCTTTCCCCAGGTCCCTTTTGGCCCCGGTTTTGTTGTTAACCTTGCTCTTTGAATGTGTTCCCTTCTTCTTTGCTACCTTTCTCAAGGGTGGGCGCTCAAATAGGGTGCGTGCGAATGTCACTCCGCCCTCGCGAAAAACACGGTTGCCATCGCAATCTTTGATCACAACTCGGCCATGTTCTCTTGTTTTGAATGTTATCTCCTTCTCACTATCGGCACTTTTCTGTATGTTGCGCGGATTAAAAGTTACCTCTTTCTCACTATCTCCACTGCTGTTACTTGCGACTTGTGTTTTAATTCTATGGCCCTGCGTGCCCGGGAGTGTGTCGTCTAGATGAGTTGAAATTTCTGATAGATTCTCGATCGTGCTGTTTAACCCATGCGCTTCCTTTCTGAAATTGTCCCGTAGGGGCAAAGTATCGTCGCTCTGTGTGGTCTCCTTCCCACTATCGTCACCGTTGTCCGTTTTCCTTAGATTGAAAAAGACCTCCCTCTCAGTTTCTTCACTAGTACTACTTGGTTGGACATGTTCGTGGGACTTTTTAGGCCTACCCCTGTTGAACATGGGGCCCTCCTTTCGGAAATTGTCTCCTAGAGGCAATGTATCATCAGTCTGGGTCGTCCCTTTCCCACTATAATCATCTTTGTTAACTTTCCGGGGATTAAAAGTCACCTCCTTCTCACTGTCTTCACTGGTACATCTACTTTCTTCATGAGTTTTCTGCATATTTTTCTCTCCCGGGTTTGTTTCGTCCTTCTTCAAAAGCTCTTTCTCTCGGTTGTATTTCTCCCTTAAAGGCATGGTGTCTTTGTTCGGATCGTTTTCCTCGCTTGAGGTAGGCTCGTCGCATGAATCAGCACCACAGTCCTGCATTAGGGGAAATCTCTTTCTTGTCGATCTGTCCTCCTCTTTCTCGTTCACCCCCTTTTTATTCGCCGTATTGTTTGCTTCAATGTTGACTTCCTTTACTTTGGCTTCCCTAGGCTTGTCCTGCTTACCCCAGTCCCCTGATCGACCCACCTTCCCTTCTTCTGATATTTCATTTTGGTTTTGTGTACTTTTTGATTCGTCCACCGGCGCTGCGTCTTTCTTGTCTTCACTGCACGCCCTTGTCTGTGCCAACCCTTTGGGCTCCGCTCTGAACGTTGTTTTTTGTTTGTCCTCGGAAGTAATGCTACACGCATCCGCCCCCTCCCTCCTGGAATCTCTTTGTTCCTCTCCCTCATCCATCATTATACTTTCAGCGTATTCCTCCTCGTCTTCGTTTTCGTCTAACTCAGTGTATGAAGGTGGAACTTGGATTTGGTCCTGGTCTGTTGTAATGTCTTCATACGTCACAGCAGCCTCTACACTGGGCCCCTCCCTAAAAGCTGTCACTGGAACTTTCTTGTCCCTCACATCAGGATTGGACGGGGTATCGTACTCGTCATCCGTGTCTTCCACGTACACGCGCTTTCGCTTTTTCCTACTCTTTGTAGGCGGTGCTTTTTCCTCTGCTGCCGATGTTTTCTTTTCTTCAACATCACCCTCACCTGTATGAGATTTGTCGTCCGTTTCGGTGGGTGCATTAGCAGCTGATGACTCTTCTCCTTCACCACCTGTTCTCCTCCCGTCACCTACAACAACTGTTACCAATTTGCCAGCCAACCATGCCTTCCAGTACCTCTTCATGTTCGCCATGTGGTAACGGTATTCGTCATTGTCCGCCACTGAGAATAGGTTGCCTATCTTGGTCAGGGTTCCCATTGACTCATTGAACCTCAAAGGAGCAGTTCCGGGTACATTCTTTGGGTTCTCCGGGACTATTCCTTCAATGACACTTGAGTGTCGCATGTCGTGGTCTTGCCTCCAGCGTGGGGCTACCCAATTGCAGTTCAGGCCCCAATCTTTGTGCTCCATTACGAAAAAACCATGGCGACAAATCATAAGTTTGTCTTGTTGGAATGTGCATGAGCATGTGTGCTCTTCCTCATTCATCGTCACCACATACTCGATGCGGTTGACCGTCACCAGGAATTGGCCAGTTGGTAGCTCCTTCATCCTGAATTTCAGGTCCTTGTCTTTCAGTTTTGCCTTCTCACCCAACATCTTTCGTGCAGCTACCTTGGTGTACACTCTATACAGCTTGTTCGCAGTGGGTGACTTGTCAGTTTGGTTATAGGTGTATTTCATGCCACGGATTATCTCCTCTGCCCCTTCCCTCATTTCCTTTGTGTGCGTGTACTTGTACATCAGCAAGACACAATTGTACAGGGTAGCATTGGGTGGAACATGGAGCTTTATGGCACGGTGGAAGCTCTCCAGGTGGTTTGTGGTTCTTGTATCCATAGTCGGGAGGCCTTTTCGACTGTACTGGGCCCAAACGTGTTCACACTTGAGCCAATTTCGATCAAAGTAGCCGAGGAAGTCGGCGATACCCGGTTGTTCATACAAAGTTTCCACCGCCTCATCAAAATCATCCCTCGTGTGTGCGTCCACTACCTCATCAATCAGGTCCTCTAGCTCTGCTTTGTACCTCTTGTTCAGCCGCAGGGTGGACAACTGTGTAAAGAGGGCCTTTTTTACATGGAATAGGCACAGGTGCACGGGGATCCCTGGGAGAACTGCTTCAATAGCCTTAGTTTCAGCAGTGCACTTATCCACTATCATGACCTTTGTTCTTTTCAACTCGTCCCTGTTTGTTTCGACAAAGTGCTCTAGGAAGCGGATCATCATATCCTTTGTTTCATGGGCCATTAGTGCATGTGCCACCACCTGACCTCTGTTGAAGTTGTCGATTACCATTAAAGTTGTCAACTTCATCTCCTTGTTGTTCACATTATGAGTGGTGTCCATTATCATAACTTCCGGGAATTTTGCCAAGTTTCGCTTCATGGTACCAGATTGGAAGTATATCATGTCTACATCCTTTTCTGGATCCTCCCACATTGTACCCTCATTACCCGGTTCCATTGCCAGGATCTGGTCGAAACCCTCAATGAATCCGTACTGCTGGGAATCTTTCACCACACGGATGTTTTTGATATCTTGACTTAGAACCCGCTTTCCTGACATCCGTGAGATGTACTCTGCCACCTGGGATGCCGTCACATTGCAGGCCAGTAAGTTCCTGGCCTGGTTCAAGAAATCGTCTTGCATTCTCCGATTCTGGAATAATGTAAAAAACATATTAGCCACCACAGCCTTGTCCCTATCCTGCAAACTTGTTATATCCAAACAAAAAGTTATTAAAAATAATTAAGATGCATTGTCACCATTTAACACCTGCTAAACGTGTTATCTGTGTGGAATCATCAACGCCCATTAGCTAACACAACATTCAATAAGAAGCACTCCAACGCTGTACCTTACACGTTTCACCCTACTAAGCTACATATATCCGTCTGACAATATCACACTTCATTTCTAATTTTAATTAGCCCTAAAATTCGAGTTAATGAAACGGCCGAGCTATCTCATGACCTCATCCTTGGACCCTTATTCTGGCCATCAGACAGAAAGGGCTACATTATTTTTAAAGAATGGGAAATCTGATGAAGTCCGAATCCTCCAAACTATTCTATTTTTTCTTACTCCCTAATGCCTCTGTAGCCCTTTGCGTCTTCAGGCGTCATTTTCAGGTATATGTTACATAATGAGCCAAATCTGTAACATATCGGTTCAAAACACCGACTGGCGTAGGTTACTTTTTGTATTATACTTGTAACCCATCCCTGTAACACTCAGTCCATCGATTAATGTGTTAAGCCACACTTTCTTCTGGTTAATCTTTATCTCACTCCCAAATTAAATCCCTACTCTTGCTAAGCGGTGGTATCGGCATCCTTTGCGCTTTTCACAACATTGTTTCACAATTAACGCTCCATTCAGCGTCTAATAGTACAAAATTTGCACTGGAAGACACTCGAAATATTGAAACATAATTGTCGATGCGTTGTGAGACACTTTTAGTTCTGGATTTGGAATTTTAAAACGTTACGAATTTTTGTCTTATAATAATACAAAGACTTCTCTGGTTAACGGGTTATAATGGCTTAAGTACTCATGCTTCATTGCTTTTTTTTGGTACAACGCTAATCGTATTAGAGTGAACGCAAAAAGAAGTCAGTTGTAATTTTCCAATAAGGTTAGTCTCTTTGACAAAACAAGGCTCACAAGCCATAAAGTTGCTGTGCAAACCTATTTCAGTTTAACCCCCCCCCCCCCCCACACACACACACACAACAAGGACCATGACCATAAATGCCCAAAACATAAACAATGCCCGCTACATTTTCAGCCCGCGCCCGCGCCCGCAATGTACATGCGGGACCCCGCGCCCACAATGTACGGGCGGGAGTCCGTTTAATCTGTTAAATCTTAAGTGCCCCAGTTGCCCGGTCTCATATCTTATATTTCATTAGCGTAAGTCCCCTGAAAAGAAGTTCGGAGATGTAACTTGGCATATTACAGTATATTAGATACAATTTAGAAAACACTAGGTTTATTTGATTTGAAATATTTGACTGTTTTTCCAGGAAATCCCATGTTTAAGGCACACATACTGGGATAGTGAATGAGGCCATATCATTATAACAGGAAAAACATTCTTTCCCTTGGTAGCTTCAACCATATCAAAGGTAGAAGTCCTCAAAAAGTCGGCCACGGACCACTCTACAACCCTCACGGCCTCTCATCTAAGAACGAAGTCCTGTCAGTAGCCCCGTCAGCTCAACACCCTTACCGGTCTCTCATCAAAGCAAGAAGTCCTCTCAGACACCCCCTCTCCCCTTCACACCCCTCTGGTCCCACATCAAAGTCAGAAGTCCTCTTAGGCGCCCCCTGTCCACACCTCTCACATTGCTGGGCTCGCGCTAGCCGCTCGCCACCCTCGCATTTGAGAGTCCAAACCCAGTGTGGCTAGCAAAAATGGCCCTAAGATTCACCACAGTGCGAGTGCCATATCCAAAACAGTATTTATAAATGCCCAAAACGTAAACAAAACTCACCGTTTGTAATTCGATATTCAAAAATTTTCTTAAAATTCTCTAATGTAATTTACACATGCTCATAATATTTTTGACCTTATTTCATCAGCTCATCATTCTCAAAACTTTGGTAGGAAACGGCAGGGACATTCCTAGGCATTTAAGGGGAGCCGAAACAAATATTTTCTTAGAATTTGACAATCTTTTGTGAACTCATTCAGCAACAATTTAAACAAATTTTATGAGTCTAACTTTGGCTAGTGGCAGAGTATAAACAATGGAAATTAACTACTGCATCACGTGTATTCCAGAAAACTTGTCATTTCTGTTTGTAGACAGCAATATTGGAAAACCATAGAACTATACGGAGTCTGCACGCATACAGTTCTATGGAAAAACTAACCAATTTTGGTAATCAAAATAGCTGCATTCCATGCAGGTAATTCACAATAATTATTACTGACTTCAATATTACAAAATAATTACGTTTTATTCTCAAACTATGCCGTTTCTGCTACTTTCAAATTAGCTTGCCTAACTGTCTTCCGTTTATACATGTCGCATTTTTCATGGTGTCCAGTTATTTGTACTGGCACCTGTAGTGTACCCGTTTGAATTTCTTAATGTTAATTTCACCGGATATCAAACCCAATCCCATGTGACAATATGCTTTCGTTGTTTAAAACAATGTAACTGGCCACATCGTCACTACCTCTTTTTTTTATACAGATTATTCACTTCACCATTTGTACCTTAGTTGATTAATTCTGATTTCAACTCCTAGCTCACCTCTTATACCCGACATGCATGATCATAAACCCATTTTTGAGCATTTAATTACTCACAGATTACCACTTATTTACCCTATACTGCACACCCATCAATACCCTTCTTTCTAACCTACGTGTCTTAGTAGCCAGGTGTACTCAATTATAACTTGGTTTACATGATAATGATTTGTGCATAATTTTTTTTGGTTGCTTTTTATTTATTACTAAAAATCAGAGGTACCTCTGTTTATCAGTTCATTATAAACCTGACAAATGAGATCTGTCAAATTCTATATCTAATTAATACCTCATTAATTTAGAAATTATTTCAAACACAAATTAACAAACAAAGGTTCACCAATGTCATATTACGTATTGTTCTTTGTTTAAGGTATGGGATGGCCTGTGTGAAATGGGGTGTGTCCCAGGATTTCATTGAAATACGGGCCAATCACCGGCCCAAATTAGGCACAGGCCGCTCCCTTCAAAAATTGATCCGAAGACCTTGGTTATATAGTGACTGTATCGGGCGGATCATTGGGTTCCCTATATCTGAGCTGCGAATCAAAACGGTGTGTAACAGACCAAACTCATCTCGTTTCTTCTCACTTGCATTTTTTGTGACCTATTTTCGCACCGCTTATATTTGAGGTGTCGAAAGATACAAATTAACTCGTTATGATACTTTGGTTAGTAATCAGTTGCAGAACGACAAAACCCAGAAATTATAATCTACTTACGTTGGTTGAAATGATTTATAGAGCCCCCTTCCGGCGGATATATTAACTGCAGTTAAACTTAGTTCACTTGCACCCACTCCCCCCTGGCGGAAGAAACACACACCACTTCCGGAATTTAAACTGTCATCAGAAAGTTTTAAGACTGAACTAGTTCACCCCACAGCTCTGAAATTTAACTACAATAACGACTCACTATCTGTTTTTGAAAACTTATAAAATAATGTCACCCTTTCTCCAAGAACAAAGAACAAAGAGATGATAAATTCATGCTATTTTAACATTTCAAAAGTGTATTTACAAATAACCTAGGTGAGACAATATAACACCTTGTGTGCGAATATGAAGCTAATCCTACTACGGGTTTGGAAGAGGGGAGGGGGTGGTCAAGGTGAGATAATATAACGCCTACTGAGCGAATATGTGGGCTGGGCCTATTGAATAGGTGGGTGAAGGGTTGGGGCGCCAAAGGTGAGACAATAATTATATATACACAACATAAGCGCATGTGAAGTCTAGGCCTAGCTAAGGGTTCGGGAGAGGGGAGGGGGAAGCCAAGGCAAGACAATGCAAGACTTCCTGAGTGAATATGTTTAAAAAATACAGTGTAAAATTGATTTCAAATCTCCAAAATAGTTACTGTTTATCAAATGATCATTTAATTCATAAAGTGGGATATATAAACTTTATTTCATGTATTACATAATAAGTATTATTGTTACTATAATGGGTTTGAATATATAGGTAACAAAAAAGAAAACTCAATCTCAGTCCAAGCCTTGATGACACTCAAGGGGTCTCATGCCTTCACTTAGGCGACCACCTCACCTAAAGACCACTTTGGCTCAGACCCTTGGGTGGTCGCATTAGAGGGTTTCTACTGTAGTAAAAAGCTGGCAAAATAAATTACGGCAGCTAAAAATAAGAAGTGTGTAAGACCCTTTACTGGAAAAGAAGACCTTCTTTTATCGGCCTTTTACTGATACAGTTCAATCAAGATATTTCTTGTGCACCCGGTTGGGGTGCCCAAAAACGATGCATGAATATTAATTAAATAATAGTCTTGATTCCCATTTCTTGGTGCTTGCATCCTTCCTAGATTGTTGGCCACAAATCCTCTTTTTTTTCACAGCCTTGTTCTTTTCCCAGTTGTCTTAATTCCAAATCATCATCTCATTACAGTACAAATGTATTAGAATCCTAAAGGGCAACAGGACGTCTTATTTTCCAAGATCTGTACTTTGTTATTAGAATGATAAATGGTTGAAAAATTTCATGCATCTTTTCTTGACAAACCCACGGTTCGTGAGTTACAAAAATATCACCAAGAATATGCGAGCAAGTTTTTCTGTCCCTGTTCTTGACAAAAGTACAATGTACTTTCAAAACACACCTGTCGCAATGTCGTGTCTTTCCTTATTTTCTGATGTTTATTCGATACACTCAGAAGTCACCTATCAAGGAAAGCCCTATTTGGAATTTATTCGTTTACCTCTCTCGGAGAATCATCTTCATCTAGGGTTATTTGTAAGAATAGGTATATAAGGCCCAACGTTGTTATTGTATTAGGTATTGTTGTAGGTATGTTTGTCGGGTATTAAAGATACTCAGATATTCAAAGATAAAGATAAAGATAAAGATATTCAAATACTCACCTCTGGGTAGAGTTCAAAACGCTGACGGTTGACCTTGTGGTTGTGGTTCGGGTTGAACTGGTTAATACGGAGGAATCCGCCCCTTCTGGAAGAACCTATCACCGCCACGCAGGGACACTCGATCTTCATGGAGCTGAAAGGAAATTTATATAATCATGTTAAGCAATATGTTACAAGCATTCTGGAAAGCCTCTGTTATTATTGCTCAGTACAGGGTGCCCACGCGTTGTCAGAAACGTAAATATGACCGAAATAAGACATGTATAATACCTTGTCGGGTTCAAAAATAAGACCTTTTCACCACATTTTAAGGGACTTTCTTTTCATGTTTTCAAATATTTAACATGAGGTAAAGATGACAAGGACCGGTTGAAAATTCAATCTTGTCAAAAATTCAGACTATAAAATAATCCCTTAATAAGACCTCTAGAAATATTATCTTCAATTAATATATACCACTTCAATCATTAGCCTATGTAATCACCTTTGTTGATTTCGCACGCCGTTCCCTGTCGTTCGGGTTGTGCCGGCGTGTTTGCATGCGAGCGTCCCACTGGCATAGACAAAATGTTCTGGGAACCGCATGTGGCTTGGGTCCATCGTGGCGTTTAGATGATCCACTCTTTTCATGTTGCCTGAAAGTAAACCGGTATTGTTTGTTAACCATTAAAGCCATGCACTTATTACATACTGATCTAATTCACCAAAATCAATAATTATCTACTGCTCATATTAGAGAGCGTCCTGTGCAATTAGTTTACAGTCAGCACCCATCCAAATCACGTTTACACACGGTGCATAACTCAGTCTCCATACGCTGCAGGGGCGGATTTGAATAAGTTCATATCCTTCATATCCGAAAATCAAAGAATTATTTATATACCTTTTCGGCAATTAAACAGAAGCGCGCAATACAAATGTGAAAGTTCGTGACGAGTCCCTGTGATGCCACCTTTCCAATCACTATATATCCTTAGGGTCGCCAGTATGTTCTGTCAGGGCACAACCAAAACATACTGAAACGTCCCCTGAAAATGTCCTTGAAAACGCCACCCCTTTTTGTCCCAGGGTAACAGCAGCGTTTTAATGTGTACTCACTTTTTGGAATCATGGACGTCAGATGTGTTCTATAGTTTAATGAGAAGAATTTTCTCCTTTATTTTCAATATAAATCCTGATTCCTATAACACATTATAACTCATTGGCCAAGCTGCTGAGTGCAACAAAACGTTATGAAACTTCCTATTACCAAATCCTACCCAGAGATTGTAGCCAGTTTTGGTAGCTTTAAGAACACTGCTATAGGATAAGATCCTACATAATAAATCACTGGAATTGTAATCCAAAATAATCAATCAAATTTCTCGTGGCATGGTAATTTTCTGAATAGAAATAACAACTGTGTTCACTTGCTCATGGTAAAGGTCAAACTTTTGAACAAAGAAGAGCATTCATCAGTTATCAAGCCCATTAATCCAGAGCGGTAAAACTAAAGAACAAACAAGGGCATTCAGTGGGAAAAACCCTATAAAACAGGATTTAAATGACGGGCAATATACCCCCAAGGGATCCATATCCTCAGTGGTAGGGTCACAGAGTACATGTTTCTATTCTACATAAAAGAAAAAAATACCCATAGGTAAATGTATAAAGATCAGTACATAGGTAATTTGAATCCTTGATCATTTAATTAAAAAGTAAGGTGATATGCGGCTAATGTGTACTCAAAACACATTATTACGTTTTGGCAGGGAGGAAAGATTACAAAGTCCATGCCAAAACGTTCCAAAGTGTATTAGAAATGGTTTGGATAGAAATGTACCATGCCAAGACGTATTAGGACGTTTTGAACTACATCAATTTTTCTAATAGACATTACCTAATATGTTATTTTGGGGGAAATCTTTTATTTTAGAATGCACCTTATGTATTTCCCATCAGGTCCTGACTTTCACTTTACATATCTGAATCATAATAAGTTATGAAAACAGATCATAAATATGACACAGATTTTTATATCAACAAGAAATTACATAATCAGTCTATTCTAGCATAATTTTTTTTATAGATAGATTATGTTAATTGATATTGTATTTTAAAGGTAAACGAATTAGAGGGTCAACATTATATGAACAAAGAAATACAATTGTTTTTCTTTATTTCTGGGCCTCCTGGAGGTTAATGAAATACTAGAAAAATGTGCAAATTGCCGGCGGTCCTGGTCTGAATCATGTTGCAACTGACTGGCGTTTGAGGGGACCTTTTTACTACACGATCTAGTACGTTTTGGGGGACCTGTGACAGAGAACTCTGGCGTTTTTTGTGCCATTTTTACTACACGCTTCAGTACGTCCTGGCTGTGCTAAGGACGGTTACCAGGTGACTCTGCCCGTCGCACACTCGGCCCGTGGATTCGGCCCACAATTTTCGCGGTACCTGGGGCAACACCTCCCGTCAATTTTCACGGGCGAATTACACATGTCAGTAACACCCATGCCTATCATATTTTTGATAGGATTTATTTGCAATTTGACTTTTTTTTTATCCATAAACTAGGAATAGGGACGAGTTAGGGTTAGTGTTGAATCGACGGTCCCAGTCCCCGATGGGCCGAGTACTCTTAACTACCGCCTCTTCCCAAACTTTCATTCATTTCCCTCGGTAGAATCGACCATGTCGAATAGACTTTAACATGAGTTATCGATCACCAAATACTGTAATTTCAAAATCGTCCGCCCTTGCATAAGTTGTGCTTAGCATTTCCAAACCTGTTGAATAACTCGTCCCCCCTTCTATACGTTACGCATCGCTTTTCCACAACCGCTTTTATAACTTGTTCATCCTTTCATACGTTTCATTCGGCACAGGTTACTTTTGTACAGGATCATTACAGGACAGCCCGTTAATGTGAAGACTTTAAAAGGAAGTGGCAACAACTTACTTTTCCGGAACAACACATTTTCGACGACTTGAAATCGCTTGGCCGAGAACAGCAATTCCGCCCAGGAGCGAAAAGTGGCGCCTTGCTTGAACTCGGGGATATCATCCCTCTCCAGAAAAGCCTGCTCCTCCTGTGGTGTTGGAGCCGACTCATCCGCGGCTAGTTCATCCTCCATTGTTAAGAATTTCCCGGAATCAATCCTTGGTGCGCAATCCTACTTTTTATCCCGCCGATATGAATGATTCCTTGTGACTGCCGCAAACGCTTTCGCCCTGGAGGATGGCGCTGAAATGCTAATTAGGACATGGACATGCGCATTGACTCCAATGTGTTATCAGTTGTGTGGCCTACCCACCCCTTTCTTCACCACCCCTTGGGCCCAATCCCACTGGTCAAACCCATCGCATTGTTCACAGGTAGGGGTGGCCGGGTAGGTGGATGACCCGGTTAGTGATAGACCCTCCAATGTCTTATCAGTTCTGTACCCACCCACCCCTTTCTTGACCACCCCTTGGGCCAAAACCCACTTGTCAAACGCATCCCATTGTCCACAGGTAGGGGTGGCCGGGTATGTGGATCCTGTCGACCGAGTTCACCTGTCTCCAGGCCGTTTGTAGGTGGTCGCCCTCCCTAATGGTGAAAGTTGCTTAAGTCCGTAACACACCAATTTATTTTATAATGATAATGCGACCAAAATAAAAAAACACGTCCTTAGTCCTTGAACTCCTCTACAAACACAATTACCAGAATAACAGTCTGTTACCGATTATAAGAATAACAGTCTGTTACCGAATAGGTCCATGTTCGCTGGTCAACCCATACATTTAACAAAGTTCCTAATATTTTTGGTTATGGAATTAAAGTAATTGAAATACCAGTTATTAAATATAATCTACATCATTAAGAGCCGCCTTTTATATAGTGTGCTGGTCACTACTCGTGTTTAGTGACGGTTTGGGTCATCACTTAACCATCTTTTAAACCTTTAATAATCTGGTGATATAAAAGTATGTTTAACAATATAAGGTGTTATATTGCTAAACTCTGATTTATTCAGTGACGTGCAAGATTACTCAACGAATGGGGCGCAGCGGTCCGTGCCTACCTTTCGGGTGGGCAGAGGGGGGTGGTTGGGTGGGTCGTCCGGTTACGTAACATGTGCATGTTCCAGGGGGCGCCTGAGGTCAATGGGTACGTTTTTGGAAGTGGAACTCTTGAATGGGAGATCATCAATTCTATTAATGCGCCTCGCTCATGCTTGCAATTTAAATCTATAAATACTGGTTTCCCCTAACTAAAGAGGGACAATGATTCAAGTGTTTTGTACCTATAATGGTTAACCCCTATGATTCTAACATTAACTTGACCCTATCCTGTCAGCATGACCTTCATTCATGAATCGTCTTAAGAATAAATCGTCCTACATTCAAGACTAATTTTCAGTTGGGTCCTCTATCAATATCAATAGGTATATGCGTTTCTTTATAGAAATGTATAATACCTATCTGTCTGAAATAGTCAATGAAGGCACTGTCGGGAAGAGTGTTTCAGTTGGAGTTTGAGTCAAATTTATATTTTGTTTCGGCATTAGCACTTTTTAGCCCTTTTTGCAGCGTGATTGAGTCGCCATTTCAGCCAGGCCCTTAGCCAGGGTGGTTTCTTTTCGTTCTTACGACGCACACCTCCCCCCACCACACCTCAAAATACCTTAAAACAAATGTCCTCGACTATGCAAGTCCCCGCCTACCTGTTCAGGCCAGATAATTAGACTTCCCCCTACATATATCCCAGAATATTTTAGCGCCACTTCTAACCCAGTATGGCTTAACCTGGGTTCCAAGATTCGGAAGGATATTTATGTAAACTTTAGCAATACTGTTTCATAAGGAACCATCTTTAATTTACAACCCCTCGCGTTGAAGAACATAACCACCTCATGATAAGAACCAATTAGCACTCCCCGTAGCCTTACAACATTAGGAAACATCGAATGATGAAATTGTAAACTTCTAAAATGATGAAATTGGAAATTTCTAAAACCTGATTAATAATCTTAAAACAAGTTTTTAAGTGCGCATACCGCCAGAAATGTTTTTCTAAACTGTCATACCATTTTCTGTTTATTTGTGATGTAAGATAGTTATATTTGGGTCCCGCCCATGGTGCTAGCTGTAGTACCATACCCCTGACGGGTGGCGTACCTTCTTTTATATAGAATCTAGTATTGTTAAGATAGGGCTCCCCAGGGTATTTAATTACCTCACAAAACCGCACGTGCGCTATAAGGCGAAAGTTACAATGTCAATTTATTTAATATGTGGTTGTAGTACATTACAGTAGTATGAGAAGGTGTTGAGCGCTTAGTGTCACCCATCGCCTTGCTAGTCTGGCCATGTAGTTGCGCCCACAGTGGCCGTGTGTTACGCGAGTCCGGAGGTGCGATATGGGCGACATGGTCCACTACACCAGCCTCTTTGATGTATGCCGCGCTCACACGGCGGGAGTAGTTACAAGCCTGGCGGTTGTACGAGTGCTCTGAGTGGAATCAGGCCAGTTATCAAGGGGTCTATTCCATCCGAATACTGACCAATATGTCGAGCCTGTCAGAATTGGAAGCCCGTCGTGAATTGTTTGTAAATGGGTTCCACCTGTTTTTCAGTTACTTGCCAATTAACTGCACTGCCGCCCAAACATTATTAATAGTTTGCAAATGTCACTTTATTTTTTTATCGGATCTAGCTCCAATAGGCCTAACCGATTTATCCACTGTAATAAAATAAGTGCATAACCTTCCCAGGCCTTGATACAATTTCATACAATTTCATAACCAGTTACGCCTTTTGGCAAATAGGGGCTAATCAGAATGTGAAGTCTTATATTTAACCGAATCTATTGACTACTGTTTGCTTATGTTCTGTGATAAGCAAGGAGATGTAACTTAAATCTATTTATTTATGTACTCTGAATGTCATATTATAGTTTATGACTATGAAAATAAACTGTTGATATCCAAGTCGTGGTATTAGTTTTTATTGATCGCTCGATGACTTACTACTGCTTGTTCAGATCTTTTTCTAAATATTTAGACACAATAAAGTATAAAATCTTTTTATTCGTTTGGAACATGGGCCTGTAGTGTTAAACAACCGCGTCAACATTATATAACATATACAAGAGCATAATAGGTTACAATCTAACGGGGGTTCTTATATTAAGTCATGTTAACTGGCGGGGTGCGTGGAGGGGATCGGTGGTGGTGGTGGTTGGTTGTTGTGGCTTGCATGGGTTTCTTTCATTTTAAGTCATTGGCCTGCGAAATGGCCTTAAAGACAATATGTCAAAATTTTAGATTTACCCTCACTCCCCCTCTATGGGTAATTCGGGTATTTTCGCGCACCTAGTGCGTCAAATTCAACCTGTAAAATGATAATACTGCCTATAATCACCCTGTCTTTATAGATGAATTGTGAAATGAAAAAAACAAAGTGCATGCAGCATTATAACTTATTCTAAACAATCATAAGGTGTATGATATGGTTATTGATGTTCAATTTTGGATTTGTTTCGAGGGAGAAAGACTGGCATTGTAAGAACATTATAAAATGGTTTTCTTCAAGGGATCTGCGTCAAATTAGGACCAGTAACAAGTCTAATTTCACGCACCTATTGCAATTTCGCGCACTGTACATTCCCATAGTAAAATTGGACAGATATGATGATACCCACTGAAAATAATGGCTGAGTCTCAATTTTTCTTATGTTTAATTCTTGTCCATCTGACCCTACTTGAAAAAAGCAAGCAAAATATAAAATACCATGAATATACCAAAATAGACATCAATGACTATGTCTTCCAATTGAAACATCTTGATTATTCCTACGCAGTGTGCAATGCATCAGGTTAATTTTGACATTACATCTGAGCATTTATTGTTTTATCCAACTTGCTAGTAATGCAAATTATTCATATATAAAGGAAAATTAAATTTTAGGCCGACTTGGTAGTAATTTCGCGCATTTGGGTCATTAATATAGGCCTTTTGTGCGTGAAATTAGGACAGATGTGCATGAAATTAGGCCTAATATGTTATCAATATTAACCTAAATTTGTTTTATCATCAACTACCTCTCTCTCATTGTAATTTCCCCCCCCCCCCCCCCACAACCCACCCACCCACCCACCCAACCCCCGCCCGCCCCTAATCCAGACCCCCCCTATCACCACCCCCCATCCCATCCCGACAAGCTGGTACCTGGAACAGCGTCCTAAAAATAGACTAAAGGCCGACTTCACGTCAGAGGAAGTTGCGTCTCGTGGTTGCTTGGCCGGGTCACAAGCATTACCTACATTGTCCTTTTAAACTAGTAGGGCTTGCCCAATCGAAATTCTGAGCACGATTTTTTCGCACAGAAGAGGTTTATCTCGTACCGTGGCATCTCAACCCACTCCTATAAGGACCTACACAGAGAACATTCGACTTGTATGGCGCCCCTCAGCCTCAGGACCCAGGTACGTCAATCTTCTCTAACGAAATATAGGTCTACCTCATTTGGAGAGAGTCTCCCATTACTACCGGTTATCAGACAGTCTGTCTCTCTAACGGTTCTCTGACACGCGGACCTCGCGCGTCTACAAATCTGGAAGGCGATGGGAAACAAGATTAGACTTTAGGGGCGGATCCAGAACATTCGAGAAGGAGTGGGGGTAGGGGAGGGGGGGTGGGGGCACAAACATGAATGTACCCCCCCCCCCCCTGGATCCGCCCCTGCTGAGGGGGAGTAGGCCCATGTCCATGGGAATTGGGGAGGGGGGGGCAAGGCCCGGCTGCCCCCCCCCCCCTCGCCCGCTCCTCGCATGGTAAACAATATGCGTGCACGGCCCAGACTCACTGAAGGGGGTGTAAATCGGGGGACCGGGTCCAATATTGTGGGTTGAATTTAAATAATGTCCCTGTGCTCTGTTCCCCTGTCCGACCAATCACCTTATGAAAATTGGGCCTTTAGAAGGAGGGGTGCCAAAGTCACGTGTCGCATTGTAAACAGGTCACTCTTGCATATTTTTGTCGCTTATATATACTTGATGGAAAGTGCTTCAATCCCTAATTAATAAGAAAATTTCCCAAAATCACGCTCTCACATTATCTGTCGCTTCCCCGTTTTTGTTTTGCCCAAATATTGACCATTATCAAATCATGATTAGAGCACCCCATTTCTTAGTCATTAGAATTTCTTTTTCCACTTATAATCCGTTTTTAATCATCCTTACAAACTAACATTTTCTTCACTTTTTGATTCCTTAAGCTGTTTTGCAGTTATGAAGTAATATTTAGTCCACCACTTTTCTGGTTCACCTAGCTACATCTTGTTTTATTGTAAGTAACGTTGAAATAACTAAATATGATTTAATATATATGGCTATAGTTTCACCCTTAAGCCAACTACTCTCCTAATTATGTTTAACTTGTAATGCAGGAAAAATTACTTTTTCAGTAATATCAACTTGGAAACGACATGTCTGCAAAGAAGAAAAAAGATAAGCTCATCTCCAACCATGACACCATGCTCCGTATGCGCAAACACAGGGAAAAAAAGAAACGTGAAAAGATGTGTAAGTCAAGACATATCAATTAAGTCAGTATACTGATTTCGTTCAGAAAGGTTGAAACAATTATTTTGGGTATTCTAAAGTACATTTACTTTCCCCTTTAGTCTTACAACGCCTCACAAGTTTTATCCCGTCTTGAAAAAATCATGCCTCTATAATATTTAATTTTGCGTGCATTTTGCCTGTGAAAACATTGTTCTTACATCCTGTTATATATATTTTACTTTATATTCGAGATACTCTCTTTTGATTCATATGTATTACATTCTATGCCAGTATGTTTCAACTGCAGCTTTTGCATTTAAAATTCAGAAAAAAAGTTTCTGAAATATTAGTTGGTGAACAACATGTGTCATGTCATAACATTTATTCAGTTACAGCTTTGAAGTTTGGGTCATTTTCTTTGTTTATGAAATGAAATCCACACTTATCAGTGGCACTTTTTCTGCATAAAAAAACCTTACGCGCTGGCTAGGTAAAACCTTTTCGGTTTCGTAAGTTAAGTTTGATGGGAAGTTTTAATCATTTATATTGATTATCTTTCTGCAGGCGGGATTGCCTGGGCTAACGCCCATGCAAGCCAAACCCCAGAGGACTGGAACCTGTGGGATGTTATCCCTCCTGATGACGATGAGAGCCACATCCTTTGGGGCAAAGTGTCCCCTGAGGCCGAGGGTGGTGTAGTACCTCATCAGTTCCATGTTGAAATGGTTAACAAGGCTTGTGGCTGGTCCGATGACGAGGGCACAGCAGGTAACAAGGCTCCTATCAGCGGCCTTCCCTTTCCTGATCAGGTCGCCAGAAAAAGCACCAAACGTACCCTTGAAGAACCTGTTAAAATAAACAGTGTGCCGACTTCAGTTGTATCACAGGCAGTTGTAGTCGGGGAGCATTGCGCAGCGTTATCCTCACCTGAAGAAGAGAGCTCTACTTCTTACCCTCTTGACAAACAGGTCAAGAAACAGAGTAACTCCCATATTCCTGTTTACAGCCCTGCAGGGGCAAAACGGGATGAGCTGCAGAGTCCCCCTATCCCCACTGACAAACAGGGTGACCTGGAGAAGGACAGCCATAAAGGGGACAAACGGTACGAGCTGCCATGTCCCCCTATCCCCATTGATAAAGCGGTGGACATAGACAAGATCGGCCATACAGGCGACAAACAGGATCCAGAGCAGCCCCCCTTAAATCACACTCTTTTAACCACCGTATCCATGGCCGGTGGTGGTTGGGAAAATATGGAGGGTATGGACACTGCTTTAAGTAAAAAAAACTCGACGACATACGTGGACCTTGTTATGGCACCCCCTGCAACTGACTTTGTTGGTACATTCTGCGGTATTCCAGCCGATCCCCCCTCAGGTACTCATAATTCTGCCTCATTGCATGCTAGCCAATTAAACAAATGCCAACAATCATATATTGTTTTATCCAACACGGGTGTCCATACCAGCCGGCCCCCAGCTTTAGCAACGCAACCAAAATCCAAGTCACCCCCAAAAAAGAAAAGGCTTGTTAACCACGCTCGTTCGGACGACTTGAAACTTAACAAGTCTGATATGTCACATAACAAACAACTGGTTGTTCCACCTCCTTCTGCAGAGAAGGTGAACCCAGGACCGCCAACAGCTGATACTTGTTTGGGTCGTGCCGATATATCGACGTGTAAGGATACGGCCAAAGAGTCATCAAACCCAACTAAGACCACCAATGCTAAAGACCCTGTCGATGCTAAATTAGAAGTGAATAATGTGTCGCTGGACACCAAATCAGGGTACCCATTTGCCCCAGTTTATGACGCTGAGTGTTTTGAATCGTTGACTAGTGGCTTTTCGCATTTGACCATATCTAGTGGACAATCAATCCAATCCACAGACCTGGGAGATGCCCCTTTCAGAATATTGCAATTCCTCCCTAACAAGGAACCATGTGATGTATTTCATGCTACACATGAAGACGTTCAACGAGAGGGGAAGACACTTCTCATCAATAGGCCGCACTTCGACCCCAGTGACCACCAAGAGTTAGCCCCGCAGCAAATATCACATCTGGCTATTGATAAAAGTCCGTCCAGTTCTAAATTTTGCCCCCTCTCGAGCAGGGATAGAAAATGTGCATCCGGCAAATACCCTGCTGGAGGCAAGGTCGCCTCATCTCCTACTAAATTTCCTGTGAAGGGGCCAGTATGTTCAAAGGGTCTTCTCAATCAGACTGATGAAAGAAATTCTGAGGAGAGGATGCATGGGGAAGGAACACTAATCATAGACGCTAGCATAGATAATTCTGTTGAAACGCTCCCTTATTATTATGGACCTGACCATGGCTTATCTCCTACCCCTCATGCTGCCACCAAAGATGGTCCTCTTTTGGGGCAAAATCTTGTTCAAGAGTTGGCCAATACCTCTGAGGAGGGACCAGCAGTCACTGGATTGTCAAGAGGAGACATTCGTGACATTTCCAATTCCCCTCCGGTGTCCATTTCCCAAGAGAATAGTCTAGTTGGAGACTTATCATATCACTCCTATTCCCCTGAGGAGGGACCTGACACAAATGACGAAGACGTGGACCTCGCGCTTCATGACTCATCCTCAACAGATGCTTTGGAGAGTCTCCCAGATTTGGACATGGATTCAGATACAGACATGGATGCCCCACAACCCTCCTTCAACAACGGGTCCTGTGACTCTAATAATTTGACATGGTGCCATAGGCTAGGTCTCGATCCAGTGTCCTCTCCCCATTTAGTGCGCCCAAAACCTGCCGCCCAAATGGATCCCCCAGGGCAGCCTCCTGTAACAGATCAATCAAGTGACAGGTCACAAGCGGTAAAACATCGTTCTGCAGCTTTCAACACTCCTTCACCTTCAATGTTGGTAACCCAGACCTCACTCCCACTACCTCATGACTCAACTTCAACAACTATCTCTCCACTGGCCAAGGGAATAACGGCTGTGTCGCTGGAAGAGAGCTTGGACACTGAATCTGAGCAGCTTTTCCCAGGTTTGTATCCTGAATAATATTATCTCCTTTTCAAACAGTCGCGTGGCATGGCTCAGCCCACTTAGCATTGACTTTCAGAAGTGTCCATTGGCAAAAGTAACGGGCCCAATATAGTGTTTAATTTATGTCATAATAAAATATTGTGGAGAACATCGAACTCAACGACGGCATGTTCTAGACTTTGAAATTTATTATTGACATTCATAGTTGGTCAATTTACATATTTCGGATAGTTCCATCATTCATCGTTTGTGTTATTAGTCAATTTTTTTTATGTAACGCTCCCTTATGAATCCTGGTTACTAAGACACGTGTTGCTACATCTTGTACTTCAGAAGACCGGGACAGCCCATCCAGCGTCGATTCTTTTGTGTCCGCTCAATCGAACTGCTCTCATCAATATGTAGGTAAGTTTGTCGTTTGACCTAGCCTCTTTGATCTATATATTGATTTAGGGTGCAATATTTTCCGGTTAAATATTTTGATGGTCAGCCGAACAGACCGAATTATACTCATTCCCAGCTTTTGCCTCGAAAGTTTAATTTGTATCAGCATCAGAGAGTCTTCTGTTATGTTTTTAGTACAATTGGTGTCAATTCAAGCTAATCTGAACTTGAATTCTTCTTTATGACATGTTGTGTCGTGCGACCCCAGTGGAAGGCGAGGCAAACATTCCAAGGATCCGGAGTCCACTGAAACTCTGTAGGCCGCCGCTTCATCCAGGTAAGAACAGTCAGCGTAAATTTTCATAGTATTTCTTTAAAAAAGATTTTTTATGTAAAACAAACGTAAATATACAGTTTGGTGTATTCAAAATTACTTTATTTTCTCTTATTAATTTACTCATCAAATGCGAAAAGTTTACCTTCTAACGCTTTAACGATTAAATGTCTGATTTTAAATTCTCAAATGTTTGTAATGGCCCCAAGCGCGGCCATAACCAGATAACATTTCAACGGCTGGCCTTTTTCAGATGCTGTGGCCCGGGTCAGGACGTGGCTATCCGATCCAAAAACAGAGTGAAAATGATGGAGTCAACAATTCCGCCGACTTGTTATTTGTAAGACCCTATCTGACCCCAAATTATTTAGTTTCTCTTCCAAGTATGTTGTAACAGAGGGTTGTAACTGCAGGGGTTACGGATGTGGATAAGGGCTATTTCAATTTGTTGTTTCCATGTCATTGGTTTCTGAACGATGGATGTCGGTGGTACAGGCTCACCGAATACAACGGCTATTTCATGTACCATACTTTTTTTATGGAACTTTTTGTGAAACCGGTACTGCACGGTTCATCAGTACTTATAATAAGTCATTTTATACGTGTCTTCGACAGAACTTGTGCCAATTCTGATGAGTCGAGTGCTCTGTGATGGTCAGGCAGTTAATTTATTCATTTGTACAGTATATTTACAGTGTAGTTTCGAAGGATATATTCTTTTAACAAGCCCTAAAAATACAATTATGATCGCCATTTGTTTATTTCTTAAATCACATTTAGGCCTTTTTATTTTTTATGCTGACGAGTTGGGAACGGTTTTTCTCCCCTTTATTACGAGGGTACGCCTCATAAAGCCGTATGCTTGTACCCTTTAAGTAGGGTCGAAGTAGTAAGTAGTAATTAGTTAGTTGTGTTTCCATCGAGGCTAGGAAGGAATAGTTTTAAGTGTTTTAAACAGAAGACTGGTTTAGGCTTATTACCCTTTTTTGCGTTTTTGGTTGGACTAGGACCATCAAAAAACAATAATGTCTGTATGTTTGGCTGAATTGAGATTAAGGGTTCGACATTGATGAGTGATTGCCCTTTCCCCATTCACCTGACTGTATCTTTTGGGTTGGGCGGGGAGAGGATTGAACCCTGTAGTGGTCTTTACAAAAACTCTTAAGTGTAATAAGTTTACTAGAATATTTATGCACCATTCATTTTACAGACAATATTAATCAGTCCATTATTTCCTAAGCCTGGTCGCCGAAAAGGTGATTTATAACTTTTTATAATTAACAGATTTCCAGCGTAGGAGAATTTAGTACTGTTGTTACTTTGTAGAATTCTTTTTTTATTCACAGTGTGTTTGTTGCAGTCAGCCCCTTGGGTATTGCTAAAAAGGGGTACATTGTTTACACACCAGTGAAAAAATCATTATCAGCGACGTACTCTTGTTACTTTGCCATAAAAGTCAGATATAACTTGTATTTAGATATTCAACTGTGAACGTTATGTTCGATCAGGAAAATTTTGATTTTTTCCGCAATGATGACATACTTGACGATTTACTTAGGACGACTGGTGAATAGTAGAAATACTGTTTCGGAGAATTACCTGTATTTTGGGGAGTTCAGTATAATACCTGAAGGGCCAGTCATTTACTGTTTTAAACTTAATATATTGAATTGCCTATTTGTCTTAAACGATTCTGCAATTAATATTTACACTTGTTTATAACTTCGCGGTAGCTGTTTATATCAACATAGCTTAAGCTCATTAAACTTGGTATGGTTGGCCGTGAAGGTCAGAACAAAAATCAGGTTCTTTACGATGTTGCCAAAGTATTGGTATTCATAATAAATCACAATTCTATTACATCCAAGGTTCATTTTCTGTCCGTCTTTTCTTTTTACACCCAATATTCATCTGCAAAAGGATCATATTAAAACAAAAATATATGCGTGCTTATTTTTGAATTAGAAATTAAGAAATATATTATGCTTAACTATAGAGGTCTATGGAGATTTATGGCGAAAATATAACAAGTGATATTCAAATTAACATATAACATTCAAAATCGAGTAGCATAAAGAAATATTAGGAATATGTACCTTAGGGGGCGCATGTGTGCCTGATTCACTGTAATATGAATTACTTTTTCAATTATCAAAAAAAAATCTTATTTTCTTACATTTTGGAATCTTGGCCAACTATCTTCGAGTTATTATGTGGAATTTTTCAATTGAGAGACTGAAATTTTCCCACTAAGGGGCACATGGGTGAAGAGTACGTTATCACTTTAATACAGTTTAGCAGCCATATTTACGTGATGAATTTTACTGAACAGCCCCCCTCCCTCGCCATTGTTTGTATCAGCGGTCCCTGTTCGAAAAAAAAATAGAGGCCATATGGGCCAACAAAATATAACGTCTGCCATTCCATAATGGAAATCATAAATTTATGTCAAGAAAATGAACACTAAACAGTTGGAATAATTTACACAGGACCTCCTTTTGATTCCTTTATTGAACGCTTTCAAAAAATTACAAACATTTCCACAGGATCCTTGAAAACCATCAGATTCTTTTTGTAATTACCAGTTCCCAACACAAACTGGTGGACAACAAGTCTTTCTGGACAACTCTGTTTCTGGATAACAATCACGTTCTTCCCGGGGCCAGCTCGAATTTAAATCTGGGTTATATAAAACACGACAAACAAAACAGTGCGCATGGACTTAAGTAAGGTTAAAAGATATGGTACCGTTTTACAAGCACTGTGCTTAAACTGTATTTTTTGTATTTCTTAAGCAACACTTTATTGTATAAACTATTCTGTATAAGAGGTATAACACGCTGTTATAATTGATAGTTTGGCCATAAATTACGATGTATTATGTACAAATCCTTGAAACACTGCGGCATATATATTATAACCCTCTCCACTAGGGTGGCTAATATATTATCTTTATGACTTGAAGAAGTAATGGATTAAAAAGTGCCAAAGTCTTATTTCGTAAGAACTCTGTTTGATATGAAGTATCTCGCTGGCAAAAGATTACTAAATCGACTATTTTGGCAGTACAACACACATGGCAGGGACAAATATTTAAATCAAACAGGGACATTAATAATCACCCTGTGTCAGAGATACACTGCAAACAGTGATATTAATAAACACCCTCCCTCTGTCAGAGATGCATTGTGCATGCAGTAGGTGCTTAGTAGACCGCTGGATACACAAGGAGTTCCCATTTAGGGTAGATTACGAAGCCAGTTGAAGAGATGTCGTTTCCCTACAATTAAAATTTGTAAATTGGGGTAAGAATTATAGCTACGTTGGTGTTTATTGCAAAACAAAGAAAAATTATAGAAGTACCTAAATTACTTAATGCAAATTATGGTAAGATAATAATCTAACATTGAAGATAGGTAATCATAATATCACAATTAATACCCAGGGACGCCCCCCTCTAAATCCGTCCCTCATACCAATAGATCAAGACGCACAATTATTAAATCGCTTTTGTTCTAGTTCTGATACAGCATTTTAGAACCTAAAGAAACAAAAGAGAACTTATATTCGACACAATGCATGATTACAGAATTATTAGTATTATGTTTGTATCCTGACACTTTGTTTCAAAAAGCTTGAAACCAAACGATTTTCTAAGATCGCTAACTATGGCCACATAAAGTTTCTATGTTTCCCTAAGACCACCCTTAAAAAATATTAGTTTCCTGTCCAGCGCCCAAGTGACATTTCGGGCCGACTAGACACTGTTTTTTCCAGATTTCCATTTTTTTTTTGTTATTGCGACAAAAGTCTAGTTAAAACCTTACCAAAAAAAAAAAAAAAAATTATTTCCCTGCCCACCCGTTTGACAGGAAACATTTTTTTTTTTAAGAATATCTTTTTACGGGTGGCCTAAGGTAGCCAATTGCTAGATATATTGTTGCTTACAGGTAGTATAATACTTACCTCTTTTGAGAGGTCCCCGGGTAAGCTTCCTCTTTTGACAAAATCCTCGTGTAGAAATGTCCTCATGTGTTGAGACCCTCTGAGGGGAGACTGGGGAGGGAAAGAGGTAATACAGAACATGATTTTCAATTGATTCATTACAGTCTATATAGTTATGCTATGGCTGCCTGGCTGATGGAAGTGATTTAGTTAAACGGTTTTATTAATTTATGTTTGTAACATGCGGGGAGAGGGGTCGTGGCAACTAACTTCTTGGTGGGATACTATTAATATCCGTTGACTATACTTTTTTAATGTGCACTGTTAAAAGTTGGGATTGTTGTTAGTGTAGTATTTTTACAAAATGATCCATGGTTTGGGTAGCGATTTTGAATTTGTATACATTAAAGTCGGTATGGACGCCCTTACATACCTCGAGTGGGTTCCTCCAAGGAAGAACTGGCAGTAACAAACGATTCGTCACTGGAGTGTGTGTCAGAGCCATCCCCTGTAGACATTGGAAAGTGCGTAAATATATGTTAACCGAATCGGAATGAACGATGATATCAGTCAATAGGTTACAGCACCTTAGGTTACAGCACAGGTACGTATAATAGAATTCCTATTTTACAATGAAGACCGGGTATGTAAGGGTTTGGGATGGACGTTGGGTGAGGACGTAGTCTTAGCAAAAGTTTAAAACAAGCACAATTATAGAAGCGAGATCAAGGTTCTCAAGGGACTTCACATTTAATGGTCTGAACATAGAACCTATAGCCAGTCAATTGTGTACAGCAAAATTACACTAATTGATTAATACATTTTAACACAAACTTTACGCACAGATTTTAGTTATGATTTAAATTAAGAACTAATCAAAGAGACAAACCTGCGGGTGTCCAAGGATCAGTAGCTTGCTGTTGGGTGTGCCCCGAATATGAAGAGAGGGGCCGGGAGTTAAGTGGATCCATGAAGGAGGATTGTTGTGCAACAGTTTCTAAAACCGCTTTATAGAACGGCATATAAGGTTCCTCTTGGTCCACACACCCTGGAATAACTTTGTAGGCATTTGAACAATTCGGCTCCTCACTCTCGAGTTGTGACTGCCCTGAGGTAGTGTCCGGTTGTGAGCATCCATTTCTCAAGAGCGACTCAGAATGATTGACTTCGTCAGGTGCCTGTGAATTGGAAGTGCTCCACAGGGGGTCACACAACTTCCCTGAACTGGTTCTGGACCCAGAGTTTACAAGAGGAGGCTCTTCAGATACACAAGGTTCCTCTTGGTCCACGCACCCTGGAATGACTTTGTAGGCATTTGAACTAGTCGGCTCCTCACTCTCGAGTTGGGACTGCCCTGAGGTATTGTCCGGTTGTGAGCAGCCATTTCTGGAGAGCGACTCAGAGTCATTGACTTCGTCCGGTGACTGAGAATTGGAAGTGCTCCACAGGGGGTCACACAACATCCCTGAAAAACCCGAGTTTAGAAGAGGAGGCTCTTCAGAAACAATACCTTCATTTTCAGTTGATATCATATCGTGCCTATCCCCTGCACAAATACGACTGCACAGACACAACCTGGCCTCAGTATGCAGGTCTATTGGATAATCCAGACTAGGATAATCCAGATCCAAAAGGACTTGCACATTCACCAAATTTTTGGCAATACTATCTGTTTCTCCCACTTGCAGCTGCAGGGGAAGGGTATCGGTCCCTGTGAAAATTGGTGAGATTCTGTTGCCATCGCACCCCTCACCCACCAGTCCCCACATGGCAGGCCCCAAATCGAACTCGGACTGCCATTCTCGAGTACACCCAGGCTCTGGGAGGGGTGAGAGCGGGGGTGAGAGTCCGTTGCCATAGTACCAGTCACTGAATGACTGCTGGTGTTCCCCCTTGGGTGACTTACTTGGCTGGACAATTGGGGACCCCCAAACAGAATCAGACGGGTCTTCTACACTAAATCCAGCCTCAGTGAGGGTGCGTCGGTTACCATCCAACCCGACGATTGAGGGTCCAACATCAGAATGAGCCGGGTCATCTACAGTGCACCCAGCCTCTGGGAGGGGTGATAGTCGGTTGCCATCCAACCCTTCACCTAATGACGGGTCAGGAGTCACGTCATCTAGACTTTCATGGCCAATTGAGGGGGCCAAATTAGGATACGACGGGTTCTCTACAATGCACCCAGGCTCAGGGAGGGGTGATAGTCTGTTACAATCCAACCCTTCACCTAATGACGGGTCAGGAGTCCCGTCGTCTTCACTTTGATGGCCAATTGAGGGGGCCAAATTAGAATGAGATGGGTTTTCTACAATGCACCCAGGCTCAGGGAGGGGTGATAGTCTGTTACAATCCAACCCTTCACCTAATGAAGAGAGTACAACACCTTCCTCGTGCTCAATTGAGCCAGTCGACTCTTGGTAAGTTGGCCGGGGAAGGTTGGTGGTTTCTGGCTGACGCAGGGTTAGGGCTGGACCCATCACCTCTTCTTCATTTTCCAAAGCATCGTCTGCATTGACTAATTCAGTTTCCAACCGACCAGAAAGCTGACACAGGGTTGGGGCTGGACCCATCACCTCTTCTTCAGTTTCCACATGATCGCCAGGATTGACTATTTCGGTTTCCAACCGACCAGAAGGCGTAGATTCTTGGGGCTCAAGGGACATTGAAGAACAGGAACTGGGTACTTGAAGGGGCTGGCTGCACGGTCTATCGGTTACATCCTGGTGGCCCTTATCGGCCTTGCTATGTAACTGATCATCTTTTGGGTCAGTTATATGTGTTGAGGGTTGGGGTTGGTTGCCATTCCCAAGAGTAACCACATTTACCGATGGCACTTGGGTCAAATATGGTTTCCAGATGGAAAACTCAACTTGAACCACGTCTTTTGACCCCATTGAACTGGGCCCAGGACATTGCGCTGAGTTTTCGCCGTTGCACTGTATGCCACTGGGTCCTTGCGAGCCTCCACTACACTGGCTCCTAGCTACTAAGATCCGATCATTAGAATTAGGGGCAGAATCCTGTGGACACTGATTTCCCATATCACGGAACTCCATGTCCGAGATTGTTGCCTCACTTGAAGCCACAATATTTACTGCATCTGACCCCATCCAACTGGGCCCAGCACATTCGGCAAAATTACCTCGTTTGCCCTTGGTGCCACTGGACACGTGAGGGCCAGGTCTATCAATTGCCCGAGCTTCTAAGATCCTATCATTGGGATGAGGGGCGGAATCCTGTGGGCACTGATTTGCCCTGTTGTCGTACTCGACGCCCGAGTCTACATTAACTGAGTCGGATCTTGAGGGTGGGCGTGCGTCGTCACTGTTTGGATCATCCTCCGGACCCCCACATGCTTTATCTACCATACCCTCACGCCGCTCGACACGATTCCCTTCATTACGACGAGAGTTGCCCCACAATATGTAGGAGGTGTCATCGTCCAACACATCCCACGCTTCCCAGTCAGCCGGGGTCTGAGAGAATTCGGCATTGGCCCAGGAGATGGCACCTGTAAAATCAATAAAAGTAAATTATTAACTCACATTTCACCCTCGTAATTTTAGGACAAGGTGATATTATTGTGTTGTAATATAGGTTAGGCCATAGTATGAAGTGGGTTGGTAGTCTTACCTATTTACACATTTTCTTTGGCTACTTTGGTGTACTTTGTTTTGTAACAACCTTGATAAATTTTGGATGTACCTGAATAAACGGCCCAATTATAGAAGCTGTAACCCATAATGAAGAGGATCCGTTTGTTAATGGTGGAGGCCCTGTTATGCCCAATAACCTATATGAGTCAGAGCAAAATAAGACCAGAATTTGGTTTACTAAAAATCATTATTTGAACGCCTCATGGGGGATATTGTATTTCATCCTGGATTATTTGTTTACTGCAGTTGAACGTGTCAAAATTACCTTTGGGACCTGTGATGGAAGTAATGGCTTAAGAGATATTGGAAAGCCTAGTATACATAATTCTTCTCGAATAATATTATTTAGGTGATGACATAAGGAATTTTTTTTCAAAATTCTTATAATTAAGCAGCCATAAATAAAAGAAAAAGCACCTGTTTACGTTCAATGCCTGAGCATGACAATTAGTGAATCAAATAAAAGCCTTTGTGTAGATTTAGTATAAATTTGCATCATCTAATTGCTGTAATTTACAATAAAACAACAAATACAATAAAATAAAAGCCTTTGTGTAGATTTAGTATAAATTTGCATCATCTAATTGCTGTAATTTACAATAAAACTACAAATACAATCATTTTCCAATAATATAGACGTATTACATCGAGTTGAATTGAAAATTACTTCGATGTGGGAAAAACCTGCCGATTGAGGTTATGTAAGTGCTCTACCAACAGATGCCCCGTTGTTATGACAACTGACCGGTAGGCCACCTGCCATGGAGGTTTGAACTGAGCTGTTATGGGAGGTGTTATTGAGGGTGTGGCCATGTTTGCTCTTGCTCAATCTACCCCGATTTATACCCTTTTTACCATAACAATTTTTTGCAACCCTGATAAAGGCTTATTACTAAAGAATACTTGGAGTGCTCTTACCTTCAATACAAACTGTAACCCCCCACAAAGGGAGGGAGGGTTGGGGGGAATGGGTGTTGGCCCTAGGGGAGATGGGAGTGGGGAGGGCCTAGAGTAGCACCAACAGATACTGTGCTGGGGACCAAAGGGTAGACACTGCCATGTATGGGTGATTGACGCCCATGATTTTGGCTAAAAGATTTGGCTGAAATAACATAAATGAGCGCTATATAGTCGCATTAGTTAATAAAGGTCCACAATAAAAAATGACTGTTTGTTAATGGTTTGGTTACTACCAAGTGCCACTCTTTTGAACAATGACTACGAGTTGGTAAATCAGTAGAAACTACCTTGAAAGCTGTTCGTTTTTTATGAACGCCCAAGCGGACCATTTTTATAATTGCAAATTTCGAGAAAACTTGTTTTAGTTTTCATGCTGCCATATTATTTTGCCCCGAACTAAATAGGAGACATTGTACTTGGCACCGCTGCATTGTGCACACTCCCAGGTGAGTGATATATTCTGCAAAACCCGTTGGATGAGCCTCGTATGACACTTTAAAGAAATTCGTAAAAAAAATATTACCTACCTACCTACCCTGATTTTTGGGAGACATGAAACTTGAACACAAATGATTTTTTGTGGCCTAAGCCTCATTCAAGGGCAAGAAAACATCGTGCTACCCAGAAACACTCAACGTACATACAGGCCTGGTCTGGGGGTGGGTGAGGTGGTCCCTAACTTAATAACAAGAGTAAAATTTGTAAGTTGTCATTGTTCAGAGTTAGGGAAATTGTAAATTATACTTACACATCTTTTCAATCTTGGTTTTGGCCCGGTGCTTCTGCATCCGTAATTTGGACAAGTGATTTGACAGTTCTAACTCCTCGGGTGACTTCGAATTCTTCCAACGGCCTTTCACTTTGCCTTTCATCTGAAATAAAAGAAAATACATATAATGGGTACATTAATGTTTCTAGTAACACATTCCCAAAGAAAATGTGAATTGCATGACAGCCAAAGATTTATAACATTAATTTTTGGAAGCCTACCCAATATATGTCAAATGTAAAGTGCATAACAAAATCAGTTAAATCAGGAATGAATAAAAGAGGGAAGAAGGTGGAAAGAATATAATAATACCATGAAACTGCGTTGTTGGCCATTGAGGGACCGTCCAAAGATGACGGCATTCTACTTCGGACCATTTTAGACCCCACTACCCCCACTTCTTAAGGCGTTTAATATAGAATTGTACATGGGCCTAACCCCCCCCCCCCCCCTCATGGGCGATGAACATCATTTCTGAGCGGCCAGGGAGCATTATAAATGGGTAGATTGTAAAGGGAAACGGTACAAGTTATTAATGTGCATCTGGGGGGTGGCCCAACTGAGAAGAGTTTAGCTAAACATCCAAAAAAATTGTTGTCTTCATGTATCCTTACCCGCCATAATTTTGTGAAGGTATTTAATTATTCTTTTGTTCAAAAATCTGAAAGGATTGACCAAGAATTATATCAAAAACCATAAAAAAAAAAATGGCGATGCTGACGGCATGTATTTGCATACTAGACATTTATTAGTGGTAATTTGGAGAATTTAGCATGGTCAAGTTGGGATTTATAAAAAAATAAATAAAAATAAGTACGTACGACAAATGAACCACAGAATTGTTTTTCGGCTTTATGAACGTAGGCACAACTAGGTTCAACTAGAACACATTTTAACTAAGATCTGGTATTAACTGTAACTAAGATTTGGTGACTTTTGTAATAACACCTTCAGGCCAAGGGGCGGATCCAAGAGGTGGGGTGCGGGGAGGCCTTGCCCCCCACCTACACCCCCTCCCCCTCCCCTGTTAGATAATGTCGGATCTGGGGCCCACCCCCACCCCCGGTCTGGCCACTAAAATGAAACGGTAGGACATATCATCGTTCTTAAAAACAGATAATACCTGACTTTTTGACTGACTTTTTTACCCCTAAAAGGACCCCTTTTTTCTCTCAAAACGATGATTTTTTGGGCTAAGAATAACCCTTTTTGTCGCGAAATTACATATTTTCCAGGGGAAAAAGAAACTTTTTTTCCATAAAACGGATATTTTGATGGAAAAAGTACCCTTATTTCTCGAAGGAAAGGACATGTAAAGTTTTTAAAAATAGACCCTTTGTGCGCGTTTTTTAGAACTATGATGTGTACCCTTTTAATCAAGGAGTGGACAGACTGGGACCCCCACGTACATTCATCTTTTTGCGGCCCGCCCCCCCCCCCCGCCCCCTCTCTACACATTCTTTTTGTCTAATCTTAAATCAGACATGGCTTTAATCCTTGCACCCGCACGCCCTTTATAGACGCGGACCCCCGCACGTACATTCTCAGCGCGGACCCCCGCACGTACATTCTCAGCGCGGACCCCCGCACGTACATTCTCAGCGCGGACCCCCGCACATACAATCTGAGCGCGGGGTGGGGGGGTACTTTGTCTGTAAAGGTCTGTCAACACGGTCGCGTTCGGCCATTGTCAAGTAATTGGTTGATATAAACTACCAGGTGTGCCCATGTACCAAGGGAGGGGGAGCAAGCAGGATCCCCCCCCTCCTCCCCAACCGTAATACATGGTTTTAATTACAGTTTGACAATGTTGATTTTTTAGGGGTCCCCATCCCCGGTACATTAATTTTTGTGCCCCCCCCCCCTCCCGCCCAGGCGCCCCACCCCTCCAACCGCCCACCCAACCCCTTCTCCGCTCCAACCCCCCCGCCCCACCCCTCTCCCCACCACCCCCACCGACCATCCGACAAGACAGTTAGTGGATCAAACCCTGTATACACTACACAATTGCCGGGCGTCGGGCGTCGGTGAGTTAGGACGAGTGACACCGGTACTGTCAGTCGAAGAAGAAAGGTTTTAATACTTACTTGTACGGGTGTTGTGGGTCGTTAATCGGCGAACCAAGTGGCCCCCAAGTAATGACAACGGGACTGGATTTTGAAGGTTGAATTCGGCAAATTTGGAGAAGTAGATGTTAGGTTCCAAGCCGCCGAATCCCGAGTACAAGAGAGGCGCGTCCTGTCTGGACGACGTCAACCGACGCGCTGTCACGAAGGGCCGGTAGTTCTTGTAGTGTCAACCCAGCTTGTCTTGCGGACGCTAAACAAACGCCACCGGAAGTGAATATTAGGTCCGACGACGGCACGTCACCGTGATTCAGGATGTGGGATTTTGTGGTGATCAGTTTTTGGCTGGGCATAACCCTTGGACTTGGAGTGTTGTGCTGTTGGTTTACCAGATGTAGAAGGAGAGGGAGAGGCGAGAGCGATGTCGAGGAAGGTGCTACTCCAGAAGGGCCAAACTATGTCCAGGCAGGCAGGGAGCGAGTGGAGATCGAGAATGGCCTTGCTCATCCAGAACACTGGGACGTCGTGTTGGAACCCATACAACACATTTCCCCGACGAGATGGTATTATAAATGCAAGGATTGTGGCCAGGTCCATTATTTTGATCTCAGTACCGGAGAGCGACACTTTACCAAGAAGCGCCATACCAGCCCACGTACCAGGTAGGTGAATAAGCCCAGTACAAGGGTGCATCTTTTTATTGATCTATATGACTTCAAGGTTGGTGAAACTAAATGAAAAACGATAGTTTTTGACACATTATGGTTTTGGTATAGTCAAGCCTTACCAAATGTATAAGGCCCCCGCCTAACAAAGCTAATCAGGGTTTGACCTTAACATAGTTACTACTTAACACAGTTACTAGTACTGGGTACAATTAAAAACCTGGTCAGGCTAGTGCAAATTTCCAGCAACTAGCCCGATAAGCTAGTGGAAAACATCACCTCATAAACAATAAAGTTATGCATGACCTGTTTAGTCAAATTACAAAAGCCGCAAAACTATAGACAGGATCCTAACATGTTATATCTCATTTGAAAGTTCTTTGAGTCGGGCTAGTGAAATCTATCACGGGCTAGTGTAAAATCTTAAGCATTAGCCCGGTGGGCTAGTAGGAAAAAAAGTTAATGAAACCCCTGCTAATTTGGGGGGAGGGTGTGGGGGGTGATCAGGCGCGTAACTAGGGGTGGGGGGGGGGGGGGGGGGGGGGGGGGCGGGCCCCCCCCCCCCCCCCCCGAGAAAAGAAATATTTCCAACAGTTCCCCCTTCCCTTTCAAAATTGAATGGAAAGCCCCCAGAAATTAGTAGGAAAATGTAAAAAGTTTTGTACATTTTACTGCTCGCCACCCCCATTTTCAAGTTTAATTTATTGAAGAAATTGTCCAGGTGCAGGCTAAAAATAGGTGGTAGGGGGTAGGTATCTTGCCCCCCCTGGAAGCCAGAGTCTGGATCAACCCCTAACAAGGAGAGAGAAATTTATAATATAATGACAGGGGACATTGTGTTTTCCTAAATTTTGCAGTCGAAAAATAGGGGGTAGGGGTTAGGGATGTTGGCTACCCTGGAAGCCAGAGTCTGGATCAGCCCGCCCCCGACAAGGAGAGAGAATTTCAAAATATAATGACAGGGGACATTGTGATTTCCTAATTTCGACATCCGACATGGGGACCCTGGATCAGCCCACCCCTGACAAAGAGAGAGAATTTTAAAAATAATGACAGGGAAT
Organism: Lepidonotus clava; assembly: GCA_936440205.1. NCBI lineage: Eukaryota > Metazoa > Annelida > Polychaeta > Phyllodocida > Polynoidae > Lepidonotus > Lepidonotus clava. The sequence goes on along the minus strand of OW387144.1, from coordinate 32,014,154 downwards.
AATGACATGTGATTTCCTAATTTCGACATCCGACATGGGGACCCCCCCATTTCGACCCCCCACAATGGGGACAAAATCAGGCTAACCTGCGAACCAAAAGTGGTGTTCATGAAACACTACCTACCCTCAAATTTAGCCAAGACCATGCCCATCTTTAGGGCCGATTTCCAAATGGCAAGGTTACAAACTGATAGGGCTAATTGTAAAATTTGACAGGGGGCAGTGTGTCTCTAGATAATATTGTTTTAATTAATGCCTAGGTCTATTTGATAATTATAGAAGTTGGGTATTTACTTTTTCCTTTCTATATATTAACAAAATTGGGGAGGCCTAAAAGTGAAAATAACTTCGTGTTTACATTAAGACAAGGTTACCAACTGATAGGGCTAATTGTAAAATGCGACAGGCGGCAGGGTGTGTCTAAATAATATTGTATTAATTCATGTTAAAGTGAGAATAACTTCGCCCAACAACAATTTCCCCATCTCACATCCAAAATATATTAGGAGGGGAGACTGGGCCGCTGTAACATGAAAACAGTTCTAATTACAGTTAGACAATGTTGTCAGAGTCTTTAGGAGGAAACTTTTAATATGTGAACTCAAGCTTGCATTCTAAGTAGTAACCGGTTATTTTTGTAGCACTCCAATCCGACGCTCAACGAGAATCGCCAACCTCCATAAGGCGGGTCAGTGAAGATGATAGGACATCGGCAGCGGTAGGTGAAATATATACAGTCGTTCACATTTTCATTCTGAAGTTTAAGGGCGAGTGAATGTATTTACTACAGGATACAGAAGTAGATCCTTAGCAAATCTAGGAACCTGTGTGCCTAAGCAAATTAAAGACGTACAGTTTACCAATATAATAGCTTACTCATACGATACAGTGATGAGGTTCCTTTGCCCATTCCAAAGATTTGATTCAAAAAAATAATTTTTGTTCGGCATATTATATTGGTACATAAGATTAGATGAACACAATTTTATCCACTAGACGATTGTATACCTAATAGTATAGCCATGAAGAAGATAAAGACTTGATTACTGTAGGTAAGAAAAAAAACAAAGGTAAAAAGATTGGGAACTGCTGCACGATGTAATTGTGGACTTCATATTACAGCTGTGCCTGGCATTCAACTCGTTGAAAACTTGGCGAATAACATCTGGCAGGAAATAAGTACCATGAACGTGGACCGATGACAAACTTGGAAGAACAAGTTCGACGGGGAAAGGGAGAAGTGGATGACAAATAGAAGATGTCCACATATTGCTGGGTATACACCTTTCTCTGGCGCATGCGTAGAGTCATCCCCGCGGCTCCCTAGCTGAGGTTTCGGGTCAGGACGGCACTCCCCAAATAGGCCCAAAGAGGGGCTTACTGAGACCTGTGTACTAAACCTTGTAATAACTGAATTTAGAATAATAATTTCGATCTTAGCTTTTAGGATACCACACTGCAGTATATCTAGTTACATATAGGATATCTGAGAATTTGTCAAGTTCATACTTTATTAAGTAAATTCTGCTTGTTTGTAATGTTTTAGCCCTGTACTCGCAGCTGGTGAGGGGTAACGTTGTAGAGTGACCCCCCTACACCTCTCAGATAACAATCCCTTAGTCAGGGTGTCACATGTGAAAGCAATTAACTCCAGGCCGGGGGTCTCCTTGTTTTAGGCCAACCTTAAAAAAAAAATTGTTTCCTGTTTACCGCCCGAGTGAGTATTTAAGGGCCGACTGGAAACTTTTTTTTTCATTTTTGGAAAAAATCTTTTTTTTTTAATCAAAATTTTCAGTTAAAGCCTTACCAACAAAAAAAATATGAAAAAAAAAAAGATTTTCCGACCTCCCGACTGGGTATTTTTCTGGTCACCCGCTGGACAGGAAACAATATTTTTTTTAAGGTTGGCCTTAGGTTTGGGGTTATGCACACACGACTTTACTCAATTCATAGATTGCTTATTGAAATGTATCTCCTAGGAGAGATTATGTGATCTGGTAGCATTTATGCAACACCATAACATTTAGATATACTTGTCATGTATACATCTTAAAACATTAAGTGATTCGAGTTGTTTAACACAGTCTATTTAGTCATTGACTCAGCTACTACACAACCTCAATGAACAAAATATCAAAACTATGACTATCACCAAAGTTATCTATTTCTAAATTTTGAAAAATCGAAATACATTATGTCTTTAGGTTTGGAATACATACTGGAAACCTCAAAGATTAACACCCCTCTAAAACATCAGAAAACATGCATCTTGTCCTGTTGATGAGTACTATGGGTTACAGTGGGTGTGACAGAGGTCTCAGGGCTTCTGACCCGAGACCTCAGTGTGTTTCTCTGCCGGTGGTGGCGGGCCTCTAATGGGAACGGTGTATTGTAGTTTAATTGGGGATAATTATATGCAAATGTCCATAAATCATTGGGTGTACTACAATCTTATATATCAATATGGAGAATGATTAGGAATTAAGAGTTAAATGACGAAAGTAATTTGTGTTACCCATTGATTAAAAGATTTTATGATGTAAAAAACATACATATTGTAGTTAATTATGACCACGCTGGTATGCTAAATGATTTGATGTACTATAACTTCTATATGAAGCTGTACACTGCCTATGAATGAGCGGTTAAATGACTAAAGAATTTTAGGTTACCTTATGATTACAAAATTTTAAGTTTAAGTGGAAGCCCGGGTTTCTTAGTAAGTTTTATATTGTTTACTATTACGAAAGGGTTCCCACGCAGGTATTAAAAGGTCTTCAATTGATTTTCTCAGAATTAAGGCCTTAAAAAGGTCTTAAATTTGACAGTTTTGTAGCTAGCGGTCTTAAAAAATCTTAAATGGAAATTTTTGAAAGTTAAGTGAAGTAATCAGGAATTTTCTGAATCCCACTTTCCGGTGAGTACACTTAAATTAAGTTTAAATCATATGACATTTTCTAACATTTTTCTCTGTGCGCAGTCGATAGGTTTTATTTTTTCGGAATGTTGGTCTTAAAAAGGTATTAAAAGGTTCTTAAATTGATTTTCAAAAATATGTGGGAACCCTGTACGATCAAAAATGTGTTAGCCGTTTTCCCAGTGGCTATTTAAAACAAGTCACCGCTGAGCACAAGAAGAAAATTATGGATATTTAATTACGGTTAATTAGTGGACCTCTCAGATTTGAGAAATGTAAAGGTCACTTGTTCTGAATTTGCAAGAGAACATGTTTCTAGTTTTACCTAGTTTTGGTCCAGTGAGAGGGACCAATCAGAGAGTTGGTTATCCAATGTACATGTATATAAGTGAAGCAACTTTATATATTTAAAATATTTAAATTAGTTTTTCCTTTTCCGACGTGTGGTGCTGTTGCTTTATGACTTTAACGAAGATGTGTTTATGCATATATGGATAAGGCCAGCTTGGGCATATAATGTATAACGTTATTTGAAAACCTGTTGTGATATATCTGTCCTTCCGTCCACACTATTGGCAACAAGTGAGGGTCGTTTTTAATAGATAATTGTGGATTTAATGAGGCAAAGGTTAATTAAAATAGTCAAGAAAGAAACTTACCTTGTATTCGGTATAGGCGACAGCTGTGTTAAAGGGAGGCAAAAGCAATGTTGTTTCAAAATATGACAACAAAACTCAGGTAACGATGAAAATACATTCTAAGAGTCAAACTTTAACCATTAGTACAGTATAAATCATGATAACTAACTTTAGGTTCACTTAATTTCCACAATAATGATGTCGTGTATGCCTGAAAACAGGAATGCTGGTAAACAAACCAATTTTGGATAAGTTTTCATACTTTTTAATGTAGTCAAAGTCTGTATTCAAAGGCTAGATTTTAACACAGGCCTAGGCTATGGTGATAGAATCTATAAGCCTACATTGCTTTTGGTTCCTTTTAAGTTTCGTTTGACTATTGGTCATGTCCTCTTTTCAAGTTTGATTAAGCAAGTTCAGTATGGATATTAAGGGCACCTATTTATCTTTTATAGCTTTGATTTAAAGTTTCCGACTATTCGGTATAAGATGGTGGATTTGGATTAATTCGTGAAAAAATTCATAATTTGGGAATAATTTTAGAGACCTTTGGAGACCATGTTTGCTTGTCGATCAGAGTGGCAAGAGATCACTTACTTCCGTTTTTTGGGAATTATTGTGAACCAAATACGAATTACAGAATTTCATGGGGTTAGAAATAAAAACTTTACTGCAATCATATAGTTGGTTTGTTACATATTTTTGTATTCAAACAAGTTAACCTGTTACGTGGTAACTGTTAGGGGGTTGACTCGGTTACTTTCATAGTTACCATTTTAATCATGACCGATAAAAAATATAAAATAATTCAAATGAAAAGTAAGCGAGGAAAAATTACAATCAAGACTATTTTTTGTTGATCATTACAGAGACTTAGATCGGTCACAAATTAAGGGAAATAATAATAATTTCAAGATTTTGCGATGGCTCCTGATGCAAATAGAGAATTAAGAGCTACAAGTATTTAATGGCATGATTAATTAAATGATAAGTGAATGATTACGTTGAATCGCCCCCTGGTGGATGGTTTGGGAACTGGCGAACGAGAGGTATGGGCCACGACTGTTCCTGGTGTCGCCGGCTGGTGGAAATTAGGGGAACTAGGATTTCGCTAAAGACATTAAAAAAGGAGTGTCGGCCTGGGACCTTCGACCCCGGCCCCGCAACTATGGTACTCGATGATACGCATCATAGTTCTGACAAACAATAATATAAAATTAAAGAAAATAGGCTGACGGTTAATACTGGAAAGACAAAGTATGTGATGTATGGAACTAAATCTAAAACCAAAAACTTGGGCCACCTATCAATTACTCTAAATAACCATGTACTGGAAAGAGTGCCTCATTATAAGTATTTGGGTGTCTTCATAGATGCCAATTTGAATTTTAATAAACATATATCGAATTGTATTAAAATAACATCACATAAATTGTTTTTACTATCTAAGGTTAGGAAATATATTAACGAAGATACATGTGTGAGAATTTATAAATCCATGATTGATCCAATCATGGATTATGGAGATATTATTTATGCAGGAGGTACTGTTACAGCTTTGGAAAAATTACAAAGAACACAAAATAGGGGACTAAGAATATGTGTTTCATTACCATATTTTACTCCAACTATTATATTACACCAACAATGTAAATTTGCTAACCTTAAGATACGTAGGAAAGCAAACCTCAGGAAATTTATGTTTAAACAACAATCAAATAATGAAATTGTGAATACAACATATGGACGTACGAGACTACACGATGCTGTGGTCTTCAGAACAATCAAACCTAATTGTGAAAAATATAAAAAAAGTACATTGTATAGGGGTGCTCTAGAATGGAATTCACTGCCTGCAGATGTTAGAAATATAGATGAATACGCAAGATTTAAATATAAACAAAAGATCTGGATGAAAAATATGCTCTTTCTTTAGACAGTGGAACAGCTTTCCTCAATCTGTATCAATATTATGGGTTACTCAGTAACTTTTCTTTTCTTTTGAATTGTTTCTTTAGTAACCAATGAGCACATGTTGTATCTGGTTGCCATATTTTGACTGAATTATTGTTTGATAAATAACCTACAGTATTGTTATTTCACATGGGAATGATGGATAAATTTTGTAATATTTACAACCATGAACTGACCTATTTAAAGGGTCAATTCATATCTGCAACATATTTATGTACCTTTTATTGTATCGAACCGAAATTGTTGGATTTATACCTTTTATATATATATTTTTGAAATAATGTGTATATGCTGGTATGTAAAGAAAACTAGTACTTTGTACTAATACTTGCCAGAATAAAGAATGTTATAAAAAAAAAAAAAAAAAAAATATACCAGATTTAAAACGAACTGGTGGATCTCCCACTAAAGCAAAACAGAAAAATACAACAATCCAGCACGTTAAAACTCCCATTTTTCTAAGAGAGAACATGAAAAAGGGGGACGTTCATGTTTTGAAGAAAGCTGATGTGTGATTGATTTGAAGAGCGGGGTCCAGGTTTCTAGACAGGCGGATACGGGGTTGAAGGCAGTGCGAAGCGCCCGGCTGGATCAGCTCCCAATTTCTATTATGTAACAGGACCAGGGCGAGATGGGTTACACAGAATGTGAATCCCTTTATGGTAAATATATGGGTTACAATTCTTAGCTTTATGTAACATATTCAACTTTCGCATGGTTAATACATAGGTTACACCGTTATCATTATGTAACCGATACACTGTGTAACCCATCCGCGGCGAGATCGATGTACGTCCGCGTATATAGGAACATGAGCGTACGCGGACTTCGAGTTAACACCCGCGCATATAAGTAATTTATGGAACGCGGGTTCGAGATAACCGGTTTTTCTGGAATGCGTTGAAATAAGTTACATGCAATGCATTGGACACTTAAAAAGGGTCCGCGCATATAAACATTTTTTGTATCCGCGGAATCCGCGTCGCGGGTCCCGCGCATATAACCGCCCCCTTTTGGGCTTCGGGTTTTTTTTCTATCTGAAGATCACATATTGTTTGTATCTGGATCCAAGAATCACTAATTGTGACTTCCGGCATTATGGATATGCATACCTCTCTAGATCCTTTATTTAGCTTAGGAATCAAAGAAATGAGAAAAATAATGTTAAACATGCTATTAATGATTTTTTTCCAACATTATCCTTAAAGCCGGTTCCCCGTTGAGAAAACCCACACTTTAGCAACATACCACGGAGCGACAAACAGGTCTGGCGCAAGCATGGCAGGCGGCATAATCCGTTATTAGGGGGTTTGTCAGTCGACAGACATAAACAATATGAGACATGTTTGATTTTCAGGTTGTTTAGTTGTTCTCTGTGACTAAATTTAGCCTCTGGACCGACAAACTACCTTAAATATGCCGATGACGTCACTCTCGCCAGCCCAGTGGCGACCCAGCTTAATGGTGAAAAAACTAGATTTTCTTATGATGTTGCCATGGGAACCTGTCTGTTTATAGAATGCCCAAAACTGCCAATAACACTGCTGTGTAAAACTAGTAGGGGTTTCCATTCTAACCATGGACTGAAAAGTAAAAGTTTTCTCAAACAGGAATTCTGAATCAAAGGCTTCCTTGGCTATGATCAACAAAGAAACAGATTATATTGTATCAACAAAAAACAGAATGGCAGTATATTTTATGATATTGTATTTGGCATTTCCATTTTTAGCCAAGATTATCTAATGTCACTTGAAACGCAAATATTTGGCTAAGCATCGCATAATGAAATGCGGAATATACCTTTAAGCTCTTTTTGACTTTGGTACTTCTGCTAGTGAATTATTGTGTTTATTTAATCTTTTTTTTTAGAAAAAAATGCATTGAATCACATAGTCCTCATAACATTCGAAAGAGAATTATGAAACATTTCTGATGACATGAAGCATGTCTATATACAACCCCAATTCTAGATTCCAATCTTTAAAATCGTCAGCTAAAATCAGCACGTTTAATGTACGCCTCATGTTATATCTCAGACCAACTTATATAATGAGGACGCAGCATCATGCCACCAGGATAGAGTTCCTTTTCTAATAATCTTATTGGTGGGCCACAGTCCTATGTCTGAGGGCTGTCTCCTCGAATTCTACTTCGGCTTTTCTGATACAGAAGTGCATGCTCTTCGGGTAAAATCGAAGTGGGGTATTAGTTACACCTACACCGATGAATTACGAAACAAGTTGTTCCAACTTGGTTAGTTATTCATTAGTCTAGGTACACCCCTTTGATTTTACCTGGAGAGCACAACCACAAGGACATGTGTTACAATTTACATGGCATTACAAATTGACGAAACGCTATCATGTACCTGTATGGTGTATTAGAAACCTACCATCATACTTTAGGTGGTCGGGAGCATTGGAGGAACACAATACGTGGAGTTGAAGATACATATTCAAAACGTACATGTACAGACATGCATGTTTGAAACCGAATGTCTTTTTGAATAGATTTCAACAAGTATTCTTTATGCCTTTCAATGTGAGGCATGAACGTCACTTGGTCACCTGGAGGTCAGGAAGGTCAGTCCATCTAGATAACGGCATTATTCAGCATACTGATTATTTTTGGATATGACACCCCTCATTTGCCAAGGCCTTAGCTTATTATCTTTCTTTGGTGACAGCAACTCCGTGGATACCAGTGATCTACTATAGGCGGGAACAGATTTTATATTGTAAAAGCACACTTAAATAATTCACCAAAACAACGAAGGAAAATCACAAAATGGTTTTGGATATATTATTAATAACATAATACACTTAAATTAGGGTTGTTACTATTCTTGGATCATTCACGCAATTTAGAAACAAATCTTCAGCGTTGTACCTCCGGGGTTGTATTCACCAACATTCAAACCTGACTGCAGCGCCACCTACAGCAAATCCCGGAAAGCAAATCTGAGAACATTCGTCTGTGATAGTGGAGAGTCGTCTTATTTATTAAGTCAACCATCTCAACACTCTCAAAACGTTTTGCGATGAACGTGAGTGAGGTCAATTATTTGTATTGGTAATATTGTCTAAAGAAGAAAATTGCAAACAGTTGTTTTGCTAAAAGGAAATGTTTTAGCAGTTTAATAAAGCCTGAAGGAAGGTCATTAGGGCAATGCAGACAGAGACCTTGTATGTATATATAGGATATATCGAGACTGTAAAGCCAGGGGAAAACCTGTTATGCACTACAGGCCTGCCACCTAGGTGCTGGTTGGACTAGATTTGGGTTAACCATTATGTCCATGGTAAAAATAGCCAGTGTGGTGCCACTTGCTATTTCAAAATTACATTGGTAATGACCAGACCTTGGTCATAGTTGATCCAACCAGCCACTAGGGGAATGAGCACATAGGCCCAAAGAGAAGCTTTCCAGTCTCGATATATCCTATATACATACAAGGTCTCTGATGCAGATGAGGCAGATGAGGTTAAGACAATTCGAAGTTATTTTAACGAAACCTAGAATAAGCTTGATTTGAGGGTTTTTAGTCATGTTGAAAAATGTATACTTTCTATAAAAAAGATAGGCGTACACATTAAATTGTATCCTTCTGAGAGCAATTTGTGGAACATAGTCTTTACCAGCATTATAGGCTACAAATTAAAACAGTTTATTGGAAGGCAAAACGGTTGGGGGATAAGTGGTTTTGAAACAGTGCATAGTTCTATGCTAATATTAAGCAACTTGCTGGTATGAGCCTCTGCAATATTAAATGCAGATGCAAGGATGTGATATGAATACCAACTGGACACTGCCATAATATAGTATTTCCCATATGTATAAGTATAAGCATAATGGGCATTAATTCTGAATGGATTTGCTAGATCATTATTTCAATTTCAGTTAAAACAAATGCAATTTGATCCAAGTGAGTGTTGATACAGCCCTATATTTGTGAAAAATCAAGAACTTTAGGGAGAGTGCTTAATTGAGACCATCGAAAGTGAATGCATAGTCAAAACATTAGGATACTGCTCACTCTGCTCCACCAGTAATTTTCCTTATAACTAACATAAAATATTATATGGAAAACTATCCTCTGTCAAAAATATGACCCTGACTATTCGGTGGGGCATAACAAAAATTACAACATTCAGCCTAACGGTTACCTCATATTCAGGGTCATACTTTCAACCTTAGATAGTTTTACTTAATATAAATCAGCATAAGGGGATGATCATCTGTAATATTGCCACCATTATGAGAAGCCAGCTGCCCTGAGGGCTGTTTTCCCATTATGTTCTGTATAATAACCTCCTGATAGCACTCTCCATAATCATGTATCATGTAACTGACGATGAGTCCTCCCGAATTTCTGTCAGTTTTGACTAGATTTCATACACTAGACAGACACCAGAGACCTTGTTTGTATATATAATAGGATATATACTATATATATATATATATATATATATATATATATATATATATATATATACATACAAGGTCTCTGACAGACACATTTTGATGAACCCAATAGTCACTTGATATTAAGAGAGTTAAGAGAGAACAGAATAATTGTAATTTGAGATCAGCCCATTATACATAAAACTGATTTTCAAAATGGAGTCAATTACCGATATAAAATACTTTCTAACAAATATACAGTTACCACAAGGGTCGTGAATACATATCTGAGATGAGCGACTATTCTCAATGCTCATTACTGTTTTTTAAGACCGTTCTTTTTTGAGAAGTGTGAATCCAATCGAAAGTAGCAGTATCAAAAGACGGGCATTCACGTCACAACACGTTTCCTTACGTTTGTAAAGTTTAAATATGGGCACTCTACGCCCTGAGAGGCTTTAGTTTGTGAACAGGGAGTGAGTAACAGTGCAAATAATATGATGACAAGGCAAATCTAGGTGATTAGATGTAGAATATTCAATAGCTGTGAATGCTCGCAATAAAACTTTATCATTTGGAATCCTCATTATTGCGCGTACCAAGCCTATACTGGTATGGGACTAAATCTTACTATGGGGTATGGATGACTGCCGCCTTTCACTGCCATCAAAGATAATATAGATACACAAAGATGTGTCACTCCGACCATCGCCTATGCAATTTTTCGTGACGTTGTGGTTAGCAGTGCACCCTATAAGGTTATTTGGTCAGTGCTTAAACTAGCATGACTAATAACTCATAACCTTTATATTTGCAACTTGAATCTATGTCATGATTGAAATGATTTAAAGCGGCTTGATTATATACTGTGTCCATGAATACGCTGTGACTCATGTGCATATCATCGTACATACTGTACTATCAAGATGATCTCAAGCGACCAGATCTTGTTCTATGACAGTGACTGTACTGTGAAGAATGTACATGCTATTCTGTGTCAGAGGTTTGCTGAGAGAAAACTACAAACAAACTATCATTCCTTGTATAATGACCAAGAATGTAGTTTGATGGTCACTTTACTTGCTATTTGATGTATGTTATTTAATCATTCTCTTTTTTGATATTTTTGTTTAAATGTTATTTTGAGCCATTCATCATTATATGCCAGTTTGTTATCATCATTCATGTTCAATTCACTTATACAGAAGATCATTTAATGTCAAATGAGTATAATGAACAATAAAAAAAAAAAAAAAAAATAAGAGTCCATGCGACCAGATATGACATGTCGTCTATTTTGCTATTTCCGTGACGTCATCGGCCATTTGTTTACATTTCGAAAAAGGTCAAAAGAGACACCCTGTTATTTCATTTGTATCTAGTAGCATGGACTCTACTAGGTGGCGCCACTATCGGCGACATTATGGCGAAATGTAATATTCATTAATCTTTCCTTTGTATGATCGTTGGTACCATTCACTGAGTGCCGATTTCACGCTACCCTGCCTGTCTCTCAGTCTGTGGTGGGAGGTTGGCCTCTGGCCAGCCAGCCGTGACCAAGGGAGGGGGTAACCGTGGAAGGGAGAGCCGAGGTTTACCGTAAAATGTCCCTCAGGTAAACCCCTTAATTAAGAATGTCTCTATTATCTAATATGTTTACCAAACATGTTTCTAACAAAATGTATTCTTACATATTTACTTCATAAAGTTTTGACACGGATACTTTATGATACTGTCATAAGAGCTGCATAACTGCTTTTATAACCTGAACTCTCATGAAATATTTTCAAAATATCTCATGTACTGGAAGACCTCGATGTACAGTTGAGATTTACGCTTTTCAGAAATGAAAAAAAAAGTGTAACAGAGTCTGTCATAAAGTGTAAATGTTGCCGCTACCCCGCATGCGCCAGATGCAAGGTGTATACAAACGTGTGTTTGTGTATCATATCTGTTATCTGTATGGGGCAGGGCCTGTAATCCACTAGGCCATTTTCACTACCGAAAATGCGATTATTTTTATCTTAATTTTGTTTAACAACTTACAGGAACCAACACAGATAACACACCATTTGGAAGAGAATTCGAAAACCTTTCTAATGATACATAATTAACATGTCTATAACGGCCCTTATTCCCACTCACAATTTTGGAAATCCCGAGTAAAGTCATACATTGGAATACAGTCTTTACCATCTATGGATAATCTACATGAAACCAGCTGCAGGCTCCTTGCTGGTGGATTCTTTGTCCAGTAAAAACATCGTAAAACAATTGAATTGCCCTACCTTGCGCTACCAAACTTATTTTCAATAAACCCTCTTTTCATAAACCGTCAAAGATAAAAATATAGTTTTCGTCATAGATTTATGGTCTTGGATACAAATAGAATAAAAATAGTATTTAGTCCTAAAAAGTCGACCTTGAGTTCGATGTAACCACTTTCATTTTATATTAATTAATGATACCAAGAAAACTAATCTCACCTAAAAGCTACCGGCGCATAAAACGTGTTAATGATATTACTGGTGCCAATCCTGACTATATATGTCTCAATTTCAGACAGGATTACACATTTTAACACTTTACATATTGTTGTACTAAGAAACTGCCTTTCGTAATGGCTATTATCTAGATTACATTGAACTAACTTACATTCCTTGAACATTGTCAAAATGCAGAACGTGTATACAGACGAGGTTAGTAGGACACCTAAAGCCAAATTATCCACGAAGTGACTTTTTTTCAAACCGAAAACAAAAAGGATCAACAAGCCGATTTCTGACCAGATTTTTCTCCCAAATATCCTGTAGAATTTATTAAAGTTATCGGTCCTAAAATCTGTTCAGAATCGGTGCTCTACCCATGATCTACGGTGAATTGAAAACTGATTGTTTCCTTGTATTTCAGACTAGAAAGTAATAGTAAAAGATTAAACGCATTGATAGTATTAATGAAACCAGGAGATTGTTTGTTTTGTGTGTATGAACAAAAATGAATCAAAACAATAAATACCCACCGGAGAACATCAAATAAAGTATTGAATGAAATAAGATAGATGCGCCGATATTATGGCGAAATTTACACTTCAATTGAGTTTAAAAAAATGAATCATCCTTTCATTTTTTCAAAACCTTTCTATGAGAAAGGTATGCTCTTTTCTACTTCACATTGAAGAAAACTTAAGTAAGTATTGTATGCAGGCATGAAGATATTCCCAGCGTTGCAGCCATCGCGTATATATATTAATTTTAGTAAATGCTATAATACGCGGACCTTTTTGAAATCAATATGGAAGAACCTAATTTTGAAAGATTGACAGAAAGAAAATGAAAAGGGGGTTCGAGGGCATTGCCCCCAAGTTGAATACATTTTCTAAATTATTTGATGACACAACATATAATCATTTAATGCAATGGCATGCACACAAGGATCATAGTATGCACCATGGCCAGTGTGCATGACGTTTCTGAGGCCGCGCGTACAGTGTAGTTAACATACGCGGCTTCTGGGTCCTCACGTATACTAGGATGCTAATTTTTGCGGGAAAAAAATTTGCGTAGAAACTCAGCCCTATTTATGCACAGCCGTCCCGTGTGAGTCCCGAGTCATCCAAACACATGAACCAGAACTACATTGTTTAAGACTGGAAATAATATCAAAACATGAATTTTAATATAATTGAATTTACAGCTGAACACGATTCAGCCTTAGTAGCCTTTTGGAGTTCAAGACCCTTCTTGATCTCAATAATTGGAACAAGAACATATAGGAACAAACAAGATAATGGACCTGGCCTTGTCGTTATAGAGGTCATTACTCCAGGGGACCACGTCAGGATGACGTGCAGCCTCAGGTCTGGGAGGGTCGGGTGTTACAAGACGGACGTGCTCCTTCCATGTAAACAGGTATAACTGACCATCGCATAATAAAACAGCGATGGTTTTGTTGGGAAATGTCAAACTCTCGTTGTTATGCCAAATTTCAGCACCAATTTTTACCTTTTATAAATCATTTTTCCGAGCTGAAAATAGGAATATTAGATTTAAATGTATATTCTTCAGAACCGTTTGGAGAATCAAAATCGGTCAAGTAGAACATCCCCAATTCAACAGAGGGACCCGTTGCAACAGCGACGTCCTTATGCAAGGACGTCCTTGTTGCGAGAGTTTGGTTATGCGACGAAGTGCTGGACAGGCAAGCAGTGACATAATGGCCGCGTTTTCTGACCATACTTTTTTGGTCAGTCTGTTACTTGCTCAATTTTCACATAAAAGTTACATTATTTTAGTTAAGATGGAGACTCATCAAAACCGAATGATACAATAACATTACATTTTTTAGTGAAATTGAGATCTTTTCTTTATGTGAAAGAACGTGACTCAAATGTAGGTTACAGGGAGAAAAGGCAACTTCAGAATGTCAAAGGGCATAAATCATGAAATATCCACATTGCAATTATAAGGCCGATCAGATCGGGAACTGATTTGATGTGCTTGGGTTTCTTATGATATTTTCTACACCCGGCTTTCTACTTCATGTATAGTACTGAAGTACCTTTCGGCAAATCCTGGATCTTCCCTTCCCAAAGTGTCAGAGAGTAAGTCCAAATTGATGAATGTACATTCTTACTAGCATTTCACAGGTATATCTAGAAGAGCGACTGAATGAAGGAGATGATTTTATGATTTGCGCGCATCATCATACATACAGTTTATAAAAGAGCTATCATTTACAAATTCATAACCACATGACCATGCATGCTAATCATGTGGTAATTACCAAAAAGCGTTCACATGAACCTCTCAGTACAAGCTAAGGCCATACGAAAGTCCAGAATATGCCAAGAAACCGGAACAATATTGTTTATTCCCGGAACAAGCGTGTGAATGCACCCTAAGATCCCAATGATTTAACTTTGATAATCATTGACTGAAAATGAAATTCTGCATCTTCGATTGATGTTTGAGATTTAACTATTAGATTAGAAATGAAAAAAAAAACTTCCCTATCTAACCTCGTAAAATGAAAAATAATTATAACTATTCATGATATCTTGAAACCCGCCTGCCACCTAATAGGTGTGAAATCTCCTCTTCTCAGGGAGTGGGGTATGACAGTTGGAGAGAAATTGGAATCCTGAAGACCGGTTGATAACGTATCGTTAGTTCCAGAGGTAAACCGTCAAGGAAACCAAACAACCAGCAAGAGTCTAGAAAACGTTATCTTTCTAGTTTTCAAGTTTCCCAAAGAGATTGAAGGTAATCAAGTTAATCTAGGTGTTTATATTTCGTCGACGGTAAAAGAGACGTAATTTAGACAGAGTGACGCATGGTCTGATAAAGGAACAATCGCTGTAAGCCGTCATTGATCCATGCTGACGCTAGAATCATGTTCTAAATGCGATAAGTTGTTATCTCAATCTTTTGATAGAATCACCGGAGCTTTCAATGTAATTCTTTGATTAAATGCAAATCAAATGAAAAATTACATCGTTAATCTAACAGACCTAGGGGCATTTCCGTGGGGATTGCAAATTTACCAATATTGAAAATTAAAAGCTTATGCTAGAAATACACTTGAAGGAGTGAAGAAGACACAAATATAACCATTTTCTAGCCCAGCCAAAATTGAGATATTATCATAACGTTGCAGCAACGTTCTGGTTGGTTCATTATCAGTTCTATCTTGTTACTGTGATACTCTTTCCACAGTTCCCCTTTTGTATTCAGACTTTTACTATTCTCAGCCAGGTCACTTTTGATATCATTCCTAACATTCTTGTTGGACCAACCATCCTTTAGATGTAAGATGGGAGTGATGCCAAAAATAAAAGGGTACCCGGTGGTAGCGTACTGGCTGATCGCCCATGGTCTCATCTCTAATGCTGTATCCTGTCTGTTCGTTCCCATTCTCATTCATTCGTTTGTGCAACTGCCCCAATTTCTTCCCAGCCTCCTTTTCTAGGCTAAACTTGGGTCTAATCTCACTTCTTGGACTTCTATCTCTAGCCGCTCTAGTCATCTCATGATCCGTTCCCAGGAAGAAAGAAGGTGCGAACACAGTGAGTAGCAAGATAGAACTTTTTATTCTCATGACACAACACTCTATATATACAGTCGCAACCGGCCTCTCATGCTAATCAACATCATGTGGTTTACTTTGACCTTTTGCGAGGGTCACTTCCAGTTTCTTTCCATACATATCATGTTTCATACATTTTGACACTTTCGTACACTTTGGGTTTTTCAAAAAGTGTAATTTCATACAATTTGTGTTTTTGTACAATATATTTTCGTACACTTCATGATTACATTTTTATGTTAACATTCTATTTTGTCCTGACTTCTTGTAACTATGCTTATTTGACTTATGATTTTTAATTCAGTACTTAACTCATACTAAAATCCTGAAACTATTCCTGTAAATTCATCACATTACGTTCTTTTGATGACTCCTAATTACGTCACTGCAACAAACTGCTGTGGCATTACACTGTGATAGTATTATAATGTTCTGGTTACATTCTTCAACACAAACAGAATGTTCTTATAACATTCTGTTATGGTTTGGTCTTAATCTCACCAAAAATAACATTATGATATTGTTCTGATTCAGTGAGGTTTCAACCTCACCATCAATAATGTAACTGTTATATGCTATCTTATTAAAGGGAGGCAAAAGCAATGTTGTGTCAAAATATGACAAAATTTTGCAAACTCAAACAACTATGAAAATACATTCCAAGAGTCTAACTTTTGCCATTGGTTCAGTATAAACCTTAAAAACTAGCTATAACTTTACTTGAATTCCATAATACTCATGTCATTTATGCCTGAAGACAGCAATGTTTGTAAACAAACCAATTTTGGTGGGTCACCAAAATTGAACAGGGTGAGTTTTAATGAATTTTAATCTAGTTTAAGTGTGTATTCATAGTCTATATTATACCACAGGTCTAGGTTATGGCCATAGAACATATTTCACTAGTTAACTGAATTTGCAAAAGTTTGACCCTACGTTGCTTTTGGCTCCCTTTAAGTAACAGACTGATCCAAAGAGTATGGTTGCAGAATGGTTCTGTTACATTGCAACTTGGCTGGCCACGGGAGTCCTTTCTAGCTTTAACATCGTCTGTGTCTATCTAGGTCTTAGTTTTCCGCTATACCTAAAAACACTTGACAAATACACGGAAAACCTCTTGTTTGCATATAGTATATACCCAAACAGTAACACACAGTCATCGGCGACTTATAGTAGAAAAAGAGGGGTTTCTGCCCTGTCTCGGATTTCTTTTCTAAACAGTTGTTTATACTCCACAAATATGAAACTTACAATTGGCTGTTCCATGGCATGCATATATATGTTCAGCGGCGCACCGGGGAGGGGCGTGTCTAAGCTATATGGATCCGCCTCATGTTCCCATAGTTTATATATTGAAACACCAAATAATTTTTGGGAATTTTCCTCCCTATTTAATCAAAATACCTTGTCAGAACCTCCAGAGTTTTGCATGGAACCCCTCGGATGTACCTGGAACCCCATCACATTTACCTGGAACCACCTCAGATTCTAGTGCCTGGTGCACCCTTGCAACTTCACTGTTACATTTGTGAGTTGGTGTTACTTTCAACATTAACGTGACTGGGTGTTTTGATAATGAAGACTGATCGGGGGGTCAATTTTAATAATCGGGGGGTGGGAGAGTCAGCGTTTTAGGGCAAGTATTAAAATTTAAGTGCTCATCAAAATGGGGGTCCGACCAGGACCCCTGCCTCCCGCTTATCCGCCCCTGGATCAGCCCCTGGATTTTCCCCTTACCAACAAAGTTCATGTTGTATTCGGAGTTCACTTTATTTGTGCGTACAACAAGGTAGGAAACTACGTCCCAGAGTCATAGCAGAAGTAGGAGTCCACAGGCCTATATGATGGGACACCGTTGGTCTATACTATCAAAATTGCAGTTCATTTAAGCCGCGTCCCCACTTGGGTGACTAAGGTTTTAGTCCCCGGGCGACTAGTATTAACCATTTCCAACAATGGTGACCAAGAGCAAAAATAGGCACTAGTTGCCCATGGCAGAAAGTGTTATACTTATCGTCGAACAACTAACATATCAATCGCCCAAGTGGGGACCCGGCTTTACAGCTTTCTAAATAGCTTTTCTTTCTATTTGAAAAATGGCCTAACAGCCAACAAAGTGGGCAACAAACGTGTTTGTTCTTCACCTACAGGAAGCTTTTGATTTGTATTGGTCCATGGTAATAAAATCAAATAACCAGCTGCAGCCTTATCACTGGTCAGATTAATAAGGACTTAACCTTCTCCTAATGATTAACCCCACTGGGTAGAGTATGTGCATAATGAATGTGAAGTAACGTGGGGAAAATATTAAACAAAACATTTATCTTATTATGTAAAGATGGGAAGGGACGACCACTTTTGAAGGCAACTGAATTAAATATATTCATCAAGTGTTTACCAGAAGGAAACTTGTTCCCAGGAAAGCGGCTAAAATGTCTATGCCCGATTGTTTGGCTATAGGTTGTTGCTTTATGGATTTTAACTGGTTCAAATCATTCCTAATCCCTGTCTTCTTGTTGCTCTTATACCAGATAATGAAAATAGGTACATGTGAATTGACCCTAATTTAGATACTCCATTAAGTTTGAACAAGGAACACCATGGGAAGGACTTTAAAAAACGGGGAGGGGTGCATTTCTGTATTTAAGTCCTCCGCAAAAAGAGGCTATTTAATCTGGTTATGTTTTGGGAACTTGTTTTTAAATTTTCTAAGATAAAAGTACTAATACTTTCATCTAATTACGGTTATTTAGTCATGGGAATGCCTAGCAGTTGGAAAATTGAAATTGAAATAAACTTGAAAACCATTGATGGGGATGGATCCAGGATTTCCAAAAAAGGTCAGCACATAAGTACTTTCACGTTGCACAGTTGTATGAAGGCATGGTTGGATAGAGGCGTCCACTAACAGAGAGAAAAGGTCAGGACTCCATGGATCTGCCCCTGCATGCATGACCCATGCCAGCATAGACCAAAAGCATGTTGCCATCATTACCCTTTTCAGATCACCGCTGATATCGTCTTTCAAATCACATTATTTTGTTTGCTCAGTTGCGACTGAATGAAACACTGGTCTAGAATGCTCATCTTGTTGGGTTATGAATGTGCTTCAGTTTGTGAAGTTACTTATGCATAGTGGCATATAGAGTAAGAATGTTATATATCTTTATAATGATTAGGATAGAAATAGTGTGACCTTTCTGGGTCTACAATTACCAAAGCGATTCTCTTTGTTTTTGATTTTCTATGATATGTATTCTCATTGATACTAGTTACAGAATAAGCTCCCAATGTAATTGTGACTATTAAATTGTCAGTACAAGTCAATTTTTAGAGTGGTCTGTAAAAGGAACTTGAAAGGGGTATGGCAACAAACCACAGGCCATAACAGATGCATCATGGCAACTCCACCATCGATGGGAGTCCTCATAGCATGTGAAGCAATTAGTCTGGCTTCCGGATCGAACGCAACTTTCACATATAGTGTACGATTGCAAACCAGAAATGAAACTGCAATTTGGCCCTATAGTAATTGGACAATGGTGAAGGTGGCAAACAATGGGCAAGAATGACATGCATGTGCATGTGAAATGAGAATGCCGATGTTATTACTGGTAAACTGAAATCAGAATAAAAGGTGTTTTTGCATTTAATTCTCCCTGCCACAGATAGCATATTTCCTGTGATTTACCTGCAGGCTAGCCTAGATCAAGGTGCATCATGGGTAATATGTCGACAAATCACAAGGCTTAATTTTGGCATTATTTGTGGTTAAAAATGATAAAGATCAATATAAACTACTTTTTTATTTTGAATCCATACAAATCTATTATCCTTGAAGTTGGTTTGAAAATTCCTACATTACATATGGATCTAGAGCAAATATTGGCATATTTTCTATAGTTTTCTCAGTGTTTTTCATGACAAAATAAGTCCAAACTAACCTGAAGGTGCTCAGAATACTGAAAATCAGCTATCCGTGATAGGGAGAATTGTACGATATTATGTTACTTTCCTTCATACCTCTGGGTTTAAATTTGTCCAGACTACAATGTCAAATAACCTAAAAGCAACAGCAGCTATTCAATTCTATCAGTCATCCATTAAAATCTCAGATTGGTAATAGCTGTATGCTTTTTGTTGCAATCATAAACGTGTTATTTGTGTTTCCAGCAAAAGTAGGTAATGTGAAACTTCGATATGTGTTAATAAGAATATGATGAGAATATTAGCGTACCTAACGGCAGATATCATATGAATTTGATTACATAGAGGTGAATTAGTAGATCTGCAGGTAGTAGTAATGAGAAGTTTTGACGATTTAATAAACCATTGGAAAAAGATCAGCCTTCATGGTGAAGGAATCTATATATAAATATATATTCTGACGGCGTCGACGAAGTCGCCTTCTCAAAACACTACCACACAGTGATTCAAAACACTGTAAGTTGCTACGGCTACATGCATTGTGACAATGCACATAAATATATATTCTATTTTCTTAATTTTCAGACCTTCTGCAGTATAGGGTTCATCGATTTATTATTATTGACCTTATCTTTGTGATTCTATTCTTTTATTTCAATATGCCGTCTCCCTTAAATTCCATCCATTTCATGGTTAAAATATGCGAAACATGTGACAAGGGCATTTCTTAGATCAAACATGTGCATACCACGACAGCAACCCACATTTAGAGCCACCCTATGGTCCGAGTTTGTTGTAGATATGAAATCAAACATGACTTCCTAGAAGGACAAACAAGGACAATGTAAATGTGTACAATATGGGTAGCAAAGCAACCAGACTGCCACCTGCCAATTAGTACTTACTCTAGGTGGCAGCACTCACCACCTGCCTGGTAGCTTATAATGCTAGTAATTACAATAATAGCAACCACATTGAAAAGAACAGAAAGTCAGACACCCTGCCAATAGTTTATGTCGGTGTAACCTGGTACAGACAATTATGTGACATTCCATGCGTTAGAAACCTCAGCAACTTTCCCTATCAAACAATATTCTTGGACATTTTCAACTGAACCAAAATCCCAAGATGGTCCATGCCCATGGATTAAGAAGCATCCTGTAATCGAGGGCTACTCTGAATGTTTGAGTTTGCCCAGACCTTTGAATTATAGGGTTTTGATAGTTCTTAGTCGTATTTCCAGGGCATTTGACCCTTTAATTCAACATACCTATTGTGTACTTGTCACAGAGTGCGCATTCAAGTAGCCCATCAAGGGTGCTTTCTGTGAGGCAAATATTAAATTTTGTTTTTGACTTGCTGGTGGTAGGAAACTAGATAAAGACATTGTGCAGATGATGTCACATGTCTGAACAAGGGCTGGCCGCCATATTGGTGATCACTTTGTGATATCTATAATTCCCAATTGTGGGACATCTAAAATAAATATTTTTGCAACATTTTACTTAAACAAACCCCCTTACTCAAAATCAACAATAATTTCAATTTGAATTCATAAATAATTTAGAATTTATTGTATGGCAATGTGGTCTTACTCAACATAATTATGATGATCACCAAAATGACATCAAATGACCACGTCTGCACAAGGTCTATAGTAATGGCTGTAATTTTGAGCTAAATAATCAGACACGTCGATTATTGATACACTATTTGCCAATGAATAGAGAACTTTTTGCCTTAGTAAGTCATTACACAACTAGAAACACAAATTATCAAATAAGCTGTCACACAAGATATCACCTTGGTCAGTCGTCAAAATCAATAATAGTCGGAATTCTTTGCCCCTCGGAAACGCGGAGTAATGCCAATAGAACCGAATGTGAGAGAAAATAATTAATTCATGTCTGGCGCCTATAATGTGATAATAATTGATTGTAGAATGCTGCAGCATCTCAGGGTCACAGCCTTTGAATGTTGACGTCATCCTAAAGACTGTATACTATATATACCAATATGAAGCATCCCCATGGAAACGTTCTATATCGGGACCATCAACTTTCAGTGCAACTAGGGCCAACGAAATGCAATATCAGCCACCAAAAGTGCGATATCGGAAGCCAGCACAAAATTGGCAGGAACATTTTTACCAACATGTTGTTAATTTTTATCGGCAATGCCAAATGTATAGCAACTGCAAATTGGCAGCCCACTTGTGGTATGTGGAATACGGCCTTTATTCTTCAATGTACGAGAAAAATTATCTACCACAGAAGATCCTCATAGCATATGTTCCTCTAAAGTTTGATACACACTGACACCAAAAGGAGGTTTGAAAGTCTGAAATTTGTTTAAATGTGAGTATAATTATACTTCTTGAAAGGCCCCTTGCAGTTATTGTCTGCCCTTGATATTTGGTGTTGATAATGCCACAGTCTTTTAAACATCCAGCTGGGTTCTCTTGGACATAAAGGTTATCAGACATTGGTATCGGTGGTCATTATGCTGCTGACCAGTAAAGGCTAGATAGAGGACATCAATTGCCTGGCCAAAGTTGTTTCAATGGTCAGGAATCGCTGATCATATCTATTGCCAGGGAAAATTGCTATTAAGTCACCAAGATAAATGTTCCAGCAATGGCCTGTTTCAAAATGAATTATAACAAAATTAACATGAGACTAAAACGGTCTTATTGGTACTAGGATTGTTGTTCCCAAACCAAGTCACCCTTACAATCACGATGGTTCACGCCATTGTACAATATCAATTGTCAAAGCAGTAATCTAATTTATTTAATCACTTGCAATCACTGCAAAATACATATGTGGGCCAAACTAAAAACCGATTACTAACACAGTTTCAAGGCCATTACATTCATCACAATCATGACACTACTGTGGCTCAACATTTTAACCCGTGCCTGACAGAAAACCCAGGTCGAACGGGAGGTTTTCAAATATCAGTCCTATCATTTATACTATCACCTCCTGGATCTACTTTGGCGCAATTAGAATGGGATAAAGAGGAAAAATGCTGGATGCAAATATTATCTTCCATCGTACCTCAGGGTCTTAACCTCATGGATTAATTCCAGGTTACACTGTATGGTACATATCCGTCCAAATAATAGTTTGTTCTGGAATGTTGAAGGACATTTTCTCTACAAAACACATTTGCAAAGCTTCTGGTGAGAATATGTTTTTATGAAACAAGAATTGTTGTAATAATAACACAATACTTTATTAGCAGAGGCTCATATAGTAATAAACAATGTACTAATTTGATCTTTATTAGTTTTAAGTCTTAGTTATGACCTGAAATAAAGGAACCATCTCTATGGCTGTCAAGTTAGTTCTTCTCATATACACAACAAAATTTGTTGTTCCAATCAAAGCGGGACGAAGCGGTCAGAAAGGTCAGAAGCGGTCAGAAAGGTTTGCTATGAACCAGACTATTTAATAGTCTGGTTCATAGCAAAACTTTCTTTTATTGAAGTTTCATTCATACAGTAACTTTATATAAATTAGGTTGTTGTCAGCTCCAAAGTTTTCATCTCGTCCCGCTTTGATTAGAACAAGTCTCTCACTTGCACTCCTTCATTCAAGGAAAGACATAATCAGCCTGAAATTAATAATAATTTGATTTAACCATTATTTTTCTTTATATCTAGTAGGTAGCCAAAGACCATTAGTCAAATGGTTAAATTGTCTGAAGTCAGAATTTGAAAAAAAAAGATATTTATGTTGGAGTTACTTTTAAATACTAAAAAAGATTATTCTCCATTTGACAAAATGCATCATTCCTTAATGTTCTACCATGTGAATAACTTGCACTAAGGTATCAACAATATTCAAAAACTAAAAAAGATCAGATCAAAGTATCCTAGTACTTTGCTACCATATGCATTTATTTCTTCCTCATGGCAAAAAGTAGATTTCTCAATCTTCTCAAATAGATAATTTACTTTACTTTTTGAGAAATTTACTGTTTTGTTTTCAGCTTTTTAAGATTTATATTAACCTAATCAAACTCTAGGACATGCAGTTCTATTAGTTACAGCATAGCAGTGCTGTTTCACCACTCACCATCTATGAAATTAAGCAACTGAAATGATAACAATTGATCCACTTACCTGATTGTTGCTTTTCATTCTTGCACTCACCATTAGCATACATCTTCTTGTATACCTCAGTATCCTTATTTTTCTTCTCATACATGTTTTTATATTCAGATCAGGTTTTATCCCTTGATTCATACATCTTCTTGTACTCATCATTGGCATATTTTGTGTATTTGTCAGATGTTTTTTCACTATATTTTCAGTATCAGACTGGACTACGTTCTTCACTCCTTTGCTTTTTGCATTCTTGTACTCAACATTAGCATACATCTCTTTGTATTCCTTAGAGTCACGATGTTTCTTCTCATACATGCTTTTATATTTAGATGAAGCTTTATCCCTTGATTCATACATCTTCTTGTACTCATTGTTGGCATATTTTGCATATTTTGTTGGCATATCAGCATACTTTTCAGACTGCACTTTTGTGTTGTGCTTTTTTATAGGAAGCCCCGCTTCTTCCATCTCCTTCTGTAGCTCTGTGTATGCATTAGGTTTTAGCATTGCCTTCATGCCTTCATCCTCATACAGCTGGTTAAAGACCTTGTATTTCTTCAGGATCTTTTCACAGTCAATCTCAGAAACTGATTCGCTGCAATCTTTCGATGTGTTTTCTTTCACTTTCCTTTGCCTCGATTCCCTATAATTGTCATTTGCATACATTTCCCTGCATTCTTTGGAATCCTTTTACCCATCATTATATTTTGCTTTGTATTCTTCAGAAAGCTTATCCTTCCCCTGATACATGTTCTTATAGTCTTTTTTAATATTTTTTTGTAATCTTCCTTATTCTTTGTAGTATAGTTCTTGATATACTGGTCAGAATATTTTGTCTTGTTCGTATCTCTGTAGTCCTCATTTGCATATTTCATTCTGTAGCCATCATGATCTCTGTTTTTATCTTCATGCGTAGCCTCATATTCAGAAGACATTTTATCTTGATCTTCATACATTGCCTTATAGTCTTCATAAGCATACTTACCATAAGCGCTTGAATTTTTCTTACATCCATTAATGGTTTGTTCTGGTACATTTCCTTATATTCAGCATTTGCATACATTTATCTATACTCCTTAGTATTTCTATTCTTCTGTTTGTACTTTGCTTCATACGTTGGTGACATCTTGTCCTCACCTTCATAGGTCTGCTTGTAGCCACCAACAGCATACATTGGGTAGTTCTTCATGTTCTTTCTGGCAAGCCTGTCTCGATAGGCACCTTCTTTCCCTTCTCTTAAGTCTTCATTGGCATACATCTCCCGATACTCCCTGGTGTCTCTGTGCTCTTTCTCATGCATCTCCTTGTATTCTGGTGAAGTTTTGTCTTCATTTTCATACATTTGTTTATACTCCTCAGTGGCATACATTTTGTAGCCTTCCTGCTTCCCATTGTAAGTGTCCGAGTATTTAGTGTCAGTGGGACATGACCGTCCCCAGCAATACCCTACACAGAGAACCAAAACAACATGTAGCACTGTCGCCTTCATCGTTGCTAGTCACTTGTTGAAATGTATTTCTTCAGCAGCTTGAAGGAATTTGTGGATTGTCATATTTTTCTCATGCTATATATACCAAATTTCATATCCTATTGTTATTTCCATACAATTGATAGTTGCATGGTCATGCTCAGCAGACCATTCATGAAAGGCCACAGTGCATATGAAATTATCTCCCGACTATGGAGTTCTAGTCTCGGTCAGAAGATCTGAAACCCGTATATGGCTGGTTCCAAATGTGCTGCTGTAAGTCAGAGTCTTATTAGACTGATCCTCTTCAAAATTTCCATATTCTCAGCAAGCTTCATCCCAAAGGAGTTAGATAAATATGTTCGTCTATCTTTTCTCAATAATCTGTGGAAAAAATATTGATAACTCTTGATTTGTATGAAGAATAAATGTATACTTTCTCCCAAAAAAAATCCCCCTTCCTTTGACCTAAAGTGTGTCCGCTTCTCCATTATGTCTATTCACAGTGGGTCCACTCATTTTATTGTCTCGTGATTATAGAGGTAAGTTATCCACTATCATACTTTATCAATGGTTTATGAATGCCATTCTAACATATTTCTGGAATGTATATCAATGAAACTTGGTATGCGTATCGTCCAGGGGCAGATCGATGGGGTCCTCATGTCTGCCCCCTCTCAGTTTGCACCTGAACAAAGCAAATTAAAAATTGGAAAATCATCAATGCCTGCATGAAACTGTAAATATCAAATTCGAACAAATGTAATAGCCGAGCTTCCACAGGGACAATATTAAATTTTGTTAATTAAGCTCATGAAATCTTATCCTTGGTTGCCCTGACATTTTTTCAATATACCTGTTTAGGTAGTAAAGAACAAGTTAAGGAATGGTTAGGTAATAATAACAAGTTAACGAGAATATTTGCCAAGGTGACTTGGGCAAAGTAGCCCCGTTTTATTAACAAACAAACAAAAAAAAACTCTCCGCGTCTTGTCTAGGGTGCTCGACTGAGTGATCAAACTCGGCGCTGTAGGTGGGGTGGCAGCACTATCTACAACAGGTGCGCCCCCTAATGATTTATATTCATATAAATGACTTATATATGATACTTGCCTCTTTTCCTTTTGGTTCAAGTATTAAACAATTATTAAAGTATTACATGTAAAAGCAGAATTTAATTATATAGAATCAAAATGAGTGACTCCAGAAATGGGGTTGTGCTCAGGACCAGATCCAAGGGGCGGGTTTGCGGTCCAGGGGTCTCACCATCACACGCTGAGTCCCTTTTAGAAATTCTGCATCTCCCTTGTATGCTGTATAATGTACATCATGGTGTATCCAATAATATAATGATTATGATATAATTATAATGATTGCGTGAACTCGTATGGGAAGGAAATGTAAATTGGTATTATTAGTGACTTGAACTAGATTGGTTTTAAGGTTTTTGTTTCATAATATCAATGTAAACTTTTGTTTATATGCTTCTTTAATTACCTATGCTCTTATGAAATAATTCGTTACCATCATGTAACTTCTTGTGCCACTCAGCACGTTTCATTTCTAAAGCTAAACAATAATATAACTTGACAATCCAATTCCGGACACTTATTCTAGACATTTTATTAATAATGATATTATGACTAACTTACATGCTTTGAAAACTCTTGCCTCGAATCAAATGTGATATCTGATTCATCGCAATAGGAAATACGAATAGTATTATCACAATATAAATTCAGTTTCATAGAAAACGTGTTTAGATAATCATATTGCAAACACCTATTTCCATGTTTGGATATGATTGAGAAATATAGTGGCCGGACCCGATTTAGATGTGGCTAGAGTTTATCCGTAAGACATGTATTCTATCTCCGTGTGTAACTGGTACATTTATATGCATTGTTATGCTAGACGCTTGGGATGCTTGATGGAGGGGGGGGGGGCTCCCGATGAAGTATGATGAATCTAGAAAAATGCCCTGTCACCTTGTCGAATTTAAGAAAAGTCCCTCTCACACCACAGGATTTAAGAAGTGATGTCCCTTGTCATTAGTGCATAAAATGGCCTTGTAGCATGTCAAACTTAGGGGTCTAATGCCATAGGTTTGGGTCATTTCATGGCTACCGTTGAGGCACCCTCAGAGGGCCACCAAGTTCAGTCTAGGCTGTGCTTGGGTCGGCAGGTGCTGGAGAGTCCTTAGGATCTCCGTGTCCCAGTAGCTATATGCACCTGTTCTCGAGTATTTATTTTCCTACCTTTGTCTACCTTACATAATATTTAAACATGACTGTATCGAGAGCGCTTCCTTCTAAAGGTATCTTAAGAATACGAAGTCAATACCCTATATCGCGGAATGTTTCAGGTGCAATTGTTGAATAATTTAGCAGTGAAAAACAAATTTTGTTTACAAAACTGTAATTCAGTGATTAATCATCTATGTATTCTATTATCAT
Organism: Lepidonotus clava; assembly: GCA_936440205.1. Lineage (NCBI taxonomy): Eukaryota > Metazoa > Annelida > Polychaeta > Phyllodocida > Polynoidae > Lepidonotus > Lepidonotus clava. The sequence goes on along the minus strand of OW387144.1, from coordinate 31,986,169 downwards.
CAGGTAAACTATGAAGTTCTGAATGGGATGCATAATTTTTGGAGAGACTTCAAACTAAAATTAACTATCTTAAAATCTAATTGTGTATACACGGTAAGTCACACCCTCTGACCCTCTAGCTTGTCTCCTTGGTACCAGAGACATTGTGGAAATGGCCATTGTTGTCAAGACCCACATCTACTGTCAACCTATTGTGGACGATGTTCATTCGTATGTTAAAAGGATCTGGTATTTTACACCTGGCTTCCCCCACACATACACTCGTATTGGTATCTGTTCGAATCCTGCCAGTTGGGACCAAGCGAACCCTGGAGCCCCACTCGCTGTGGTGGAAGTGGTTTATTGTACGCCTCTGCGATCTGCGCACGTTGGAAACGTTGCGTTATCATAGCCCTCTGTGACCTGATCCCTTACAAAATTATTCAACCTGGTTAATATGTTCATAGAGATCTTGTGCGAATCAAGACCAGATGTGAATGCTATGCAATGAATTTTGCAGGCTTACAATTATTTTATCGCACCCGGGGTTATTTGCAAATCCTTAAACATTTTGTAGATCTATGTGACAGAAACATTTACCAGGGTGAATTGGACTTCAGCTCACACAGGAGTTGGAGCTACATTGGGGGCTGGTTGGAGAAGCCTGATAACATGCACCACACCTCATGGAAACTGAATCCCCCCCTCCGCCCTTACCCTACAAAATCAGTTCACCTTGGGTCAAAACGATAGTGAATTGATCACAAAATTGTTTCATAATCACCTTGGCTCATACATCCATTGATCAAAAAAACAATAGTGTGTTGAACCAATTTTGGATGCAATTGATTTCAAATTAACAAGGGGATGACAAAATGATTTGGCATGTTAAATATTTCTTAATCAATTAAGGACTGGTTTTAGACTGATAATGGACCAATTTATTTTGATCCAACCATTTCCAATATCACTTCATTCATTTAAGGGTGGATTAGATTGGAAACCTGAACATAGTTTGAAAATTGAATTCACATTCATGGAATACTTCCTTTTGACATTTTATAATGTTTTTGTAAGGTTTGATAAGTTTGACATGAATCATCATAGAAACACGTTCTATGATTATTATATCAAACGGAAAGATATCAATGGAAATTATCTTTCTTTATTATATCTTTGTAAACTTTTGTAAATCTAGAAGTTTATCACCTTCAATCAAGCAGAGTCAATTTTCTGGAAAATGTTTGAAACCAGATTCTAAGGGGTCTAAAGGGTCAAAAAAGGAGTATCATATAAATCTGGGGGGCAGTTCTCGTCATGTGGATGTTTATCACATACTTATTAAATGTGGAATCAGGGCATTTAACATCTGTTGGCTAATCACATGTAATAACTCTAATCGTTTATTCTTCATAAGAAATAGCTTATTTCATAAGAGTCTGTTGGCAGCAAGATAAAGTGATGTATCTAAAACTGTGATGGATTAAAGTAATAAAGTCAATGTCACGACCGAGTTTGTGCAATAATTATAAGGGCTAAAAGATAAGTAATGTTCTCTGTTAAAGATATGAGTAAAGCTATGTTTTTGGATGCAATCACAAAGTACATGAGATTGTGCGATACGAACTCGTATGGTACGAGTTGCACGAAAATGTATGCATGAGTTTATAAGCATGGAATCGTAATGTACGATGTATCATTGACCGGAAGTGACCTCAGTAAAGGGTCAAAGTGACCACGTGATGTTAATTTTTTGGGCATGGTCTCCATCACAAGTACTGGACTGACAGTCCTAAGCACCCGCTAGGCACGCCACATGGGATACCGGCCTCAAGCTCGGCCAAATCTGAGTCTCTGCTCACCTGAAGGTTTCAATAGAACCTCATGAACTCCCTCTGACCATACCGCACCCACCATCGGGGCACATTTCCGAGACATTCACAACCACTCACCCATAGGTTGCCCCATCACGGGCTTGGACGAGTGCTTGCACAATACAGTTCTACTCGTGTATCAAAGGATCGAGCACGATTCAGACAAGGACCATCAAGAATACAACTATCTCTGTTGGGAAACCACAAGTTTCCCCAGAAAACACCACAAAAGCATTGGTCCTAACAGAAATTTTGCTATTTAACTGGTGATCGAGGGACCAGTTGCTAGTCACCGAGTCTTTTGCCCATACGAACAGTATGTCTGGAATAAGAATAGGGTGATTGGTACTGGGATCATGTCACTATCACTGGTGACCATGTGTCAGTGTAATCCGCGTGTTGGTATAGGGCTTCAGTGATTTTATTTAAACTGGTTTTCTAATGGTTTCTGAAGTGGCCGCAGTTGGATGCTCATGACCTCTTGGACATGAATTATGATTAACACTAATTATTGCTCTACGATAAGATGTATGTTATGTTCCCTTTTGAAATTAACTTAATTTTGTACTGTATTTGAGCCACACATCCGTCACAAATAAGGGACACCTAATGCATTTTATACCTGTCACATGATCTGTTGTAACTAGTAAGAACTGGATCTGTGATCTCATTTACATCTATTATGTAAAATAGGGATCTATGATAGTGATTGTGTGACTCTTGCCCACCACTTTGTCCCTTGTGAAAAGTGAACAAATTTGAAAAATATGTATCTGCTAATATGCCCAAAGGTGGCCGCATAAGAGGGGGACCACTGTATATATCATAAACGTTCTTTGTGTTTGTTCACATCCTTTACATGCATGCACATAGGCAAATATTTGTATGTAGGACACACTGGGTGTATGTATGTGTGTTTACGTGTAGGTGTGGTCATATGTGTCTAAATTATAAGTGCTCATGTATGTATATGTTTGTATGTATTTATGTAGGTATATGGACCTCAATGTCGTGTTTTACATGTAATGCTGACTAGAAAATAGAAAGATCTATACCTTTAGTTTCATGAATGAAATTTTAAAGGGAGAAAAATTATTATGACAAGCACAAGTAGTAATGCGTGTGGAGCTCTGCCCGCCTCGTTTCACAATAAACCTATGCATAACTGACCCACTGCATGATAAACGTGCTTCAAGGACTTTTTCAGCACCAGAAGATGTGTACTTAAACAAATGTATACTTAAAAACAACTCAGACGGACTCTAGCAGTCACTGTAGCATGTCCGGATTCAGCTCGGGGTGAGGGCAATATGGGGCGGTTGCAGTCAATGCAGTACATGTAGGTATACAGTACATTGTCAACACATTGAGTTTATGGAAAATTGTGCCATTTTCCAGCAACTCAAAATTGAAAAGACTTTCTCACATCCTCAAATCTTGCAGAAATATATTCAAACAGTATAGGCTATATTCCACGATGCGTTCAGTACATGGACGCATCGTGGAATACAGGCTTTAGGCAAATCATATTCGAATTCTTTCATCTTAGATTTCAGCATGGCAAGATTTGTATAGTCATTAATGTTAACTTTACATACTTTAATAGCTAAAAAAGGAAAAAAAAAAGAGAGAGAGAGAGTCTAGAATATCACAAAATTAAAGTCACAATATAATAATAATTATTTCATTTGAAAAATCGGATCTTAAAGTTAAGACTAGTGTGTTACACACCACCCATTTCATGTTTTGTCGACCGCATCTAGCACCCCATAATACTCCCCTGGCAGTCACACCCCGCCTGGCACTAAGCTGTTCCCAGATGAGGGGGGACTTTTCTACAGTATGTGCTGGGATTTGGTCTCAGCGAGACGGACAGCACATGCACACCTGAAGACGACAGCACAGAACAGAAAAGCGGGGACCGGCACAAACAAGGTATGGTCTCAATACCGTCTTACCAACATGCAATGGGGTGGTGTTTTTAGATTATTTTTTGGTAATACATGTACAACGTTTCCGTTAATACTGTTTCCATAATATATTCGAAATTAATATTCACAGATTAATCTTTCATTAGAATCTCAAGCCTTCTTATATTAAATGTATATGAATGACAGGCCCAAGCAACGACCAATCCATACTTTAAAGAAATGGTTGTGGGGAAAAGATTGGGAGGGGTAACAGACCAAATGCGTGTTGCACTAGAACCGTCATCTCCTCTGAAACCTGCATTTACCCCCATGTGTATGTAGTTACAGCCTTTTCTATGGCAATTAGTTGTCTTTGGTGGTGCCTTTTTACCACGTTTAACGTTAGAGACTGGGCTTTTATACTCCCTAGAATCTACGTATATGCATTTGTTACATACTTCACGGTGCAGTTCTTTGTGCGACCATATTGTTATGGTGTTTTGGGGTGTTTTACACCTGTCTTTCCCGAAAGATTAGATTTTCCTAATATGATTGTTTAATGCGATGATGTTTCTGACTAACAATAATGTTTCTTTTGCTAGCTATACAGTATGTTTATATATATATAGTAATAAAAATCCTTAAAGAAATCAAGAAATGCTTTTGCGTGGCTTGGGTCGCTTTTCTTGACCATTTTCTGGGTATTTCAGTGTACACAGGGACAGGCTGAGGTATCGCCAAGGGACAGGCTGGGGTATCGCCGTGTAAGATACATAAGATACCTAGAGGTCTAACCTCTTCTTAGAAAATGAAAGAAAAATAGAGATTTGCACTTATGGTATTACAAGTACGTAATTGGGGGATCGGGGGTAGGGGGATGCAGACGGGCCCACCCCCACCCCTCCCATGTTAACTCATGTTTGTAGGCCCCCTCCCCCGAATACATTTATGTTTGTGCCCCCCTCCCGCCCTTTGAAATCCTGGATCCGCCCCTGTACGTAAACCGTCCTCTGTAAATCAGAAATTACCATATATTGATATTTTTTATAGTAATATTAACGTTGTCGTATGGGTAGTATTGAAAGGGTGTTCAAACCGGGTGGCCACAGATTTTGTTTTGTCTATCCTGTGGGTAACCGGAGGGTAGCAAAACAACATGTCCCTTTGTATGAAATCACCCTATATCATTTGTGCCTTGTACGTAGCAGGTAAGCAGCCAATGGAAAGCAAGGGCTGCACAAATCACGCACAGGCTCATGTTGTAAAGTGTGAATTCCGATTTGCAGATTAAGTTTCATAATGACTCTCTACATTTTTGGCACAAATAGATTTGTTTGGTAACATAGTTTAATTGCCACTAATAGTGTAATAAACGTTCCTCCATAATACTTTTAATTCATCCTGTTACGCTGTGCTGCACACAGTGATTACTTTGAACTGATGTTTCCTAAGCCGTATCTCCACTTGAGTGATGGAGCACAGCAACAAATCTAGATCGCCGGGCGACAGTTTTTGCCCTCATCGCCTGATAGAATCACCTTGCCCAGTGACGGAAAAGTTTATCACCTAGTTGAGACACACTCGGTGTACAAATGGGCAGAATATAGCCGTGTCTCTACTTGCGCGACAGAGTTTGGAGAACGTGCTGGCGACAAAGGAGGCTCTGAAGCCAGTGTGCCGTAGACAGACTGGCAACAAGTAATTATACAAGCCATATGAACCCCGGCGACAAACCCTATCAAACATGTTTGATCTGACGCCCAGAGACCCCGGCGACGAAGGGGATTTTTTGCCAGCCCGCTGGCGCCAGTATAATGGGAAACAAACCCTGTTTATCGTCTGTCCTGCGGTCTCAAATTGTGTCTCAACGGGGCGACATAAATGTGATCATCAGGGTGATGAAAACCCGTCACCAGGGAATGGGTTTTCATCGCCGAGCGATGGGTTTTACCCCCTGTCGCTCAGCGATCTACCTTTGTTGCCGGTGTTCATCGCCCAAGTGGAGACACAGCTATACTGCAACAAAATAGGTCTGTCGCCCAGTATGCTGGCGCCCTTTTGAATGGCGATATACCCCTTATGTCGCAGGGTTTTTTTTGGCGTCAGATCAAGCATGTTTGATGTGGTTTGTCACTAGGATTGCCATTTTTTTCTTTGTCGCTGGGGTTTGTCGCCAGGTGACATGTGGCTTCCATAATTACCTGGTGCCAGTCTGTCTATTGTGGGCTGGCTTCAGAGCTCCCTTCATCGCCGGGACTGACGGAATTCTTTGTCGCTCAAGTAGAGACACGGCTTTAGGCTAAACACCACTAGATAATGGGCAATTGGCTGTGGCCAACTAGGCTCCAAACGATCTAGGAACAAGACTGCTAATGATATGTGGTCTGTTTCTCAATGAGTTAATGTAACAACGATAACTTTAACAATGATCATTGTTGTAGCAATACCCCTTATATTTCTACTGAATCAAATTGAAATCTGTAAACGGATGTAAAAAGGGACACTACAGGCCAAGTTCTTGTAAAGATTACAGGTCATTTACATCATAAATATTCTTAATAGGTTTTGTCATGTATCTTAAGCAATCTTAAGCAATCGCAAATGACCTCAGGTGCGATAAAATGATCGCAAGCTAAAGAAAGTGATCGTATAGCATTCACACTGGCATGTAGGGCACTTTGCGATCATTTGCGATCATTTTGTTAAGCAATCTCAGCTTGAATCGCAAAGGATCTCTACGAAAATATTAAACATGTTGAATAATTCCGCAAGGAATCTGATCGTAGAGGGCTACGATAGTCCAACGTTTCCAACGTTCATAGATCGCAGAGCTCTACGAAAACCCACGTTCACCACGGCGAGTGGGGCTTGAACCACCATTTGCCGTGGTGAACGTGGTTTTTGTAGCACTCTGTGATCTGCGAACGTTTTGAACGTTGGGTTGTCGTAGCCCTCTGCGACGCATATCCTTGCAAAATTATTCAACATGTTTATGTTTTCGGAGAGATCCTGTGCGATTCAGTATGAAATTCCTTGCAAAAATGATCGCAATTGACCTCAATTCTCAGTGAGAATGCTATATGATCAATTTCACAAGCTTGCGATCATTAATTTTGCCGCACCTCGGGTTGTTTACGAATCCATGAATGGGGCTTGACAAAAACATCGACCACAGCGAATGGGACTTAACGCAAAGTCATTGTGAATGTGGCACAGTGGTGTGTCACACAACATGTCTTGCTCTTGCAGCACAAGCGACACACCTATATCGCCGTGTGATTATCGCCTCGTTTTGACAAGGCTTAAAGGGGGGTTTACACAAGCCGTCAAAATTCTTAGGATAGGTCCCCGACAATCACTGTCGTAAGCCTTAGGTCAGCCCCGACAATTAACCTAAGCCCTACGATAGTCCCGACAACGTTCTCGGCCTATGTAAACCCATTTCATCCTAAGGAAATCATTGTCTTAAGCCTATCGTAAGGCTTACGATAAATTGTCGGGGCCAATTCCTTAAGATAATGAAAATTTCAGACGTGTTTGAAATATTTTGGAAAATCCTTAGGATAATGTCCTTACGATAATGGAATTTGGGTTACGACAATGAATTGTTTTATCTTAAGGGCTCCTGTCGGCCTATGTAAACCACCCCTGTCTTATTTTGAAGGACATATTCTTATACAAGTGCATTAGATACTTGTATTGTCGTAAGGTTTCTGTCAATTGTCGTGGATATATTATCTTAAGGATATTGTCGGGCTGTGTAAACCCTTCAGAAAAATTATCTTAGGATGATTGTCACCGATAGCCTTACAAAATGATTTACATACATAATTATTCTTCCCGATTTTGCCATTAACTTAAGGTTAACGTAAGGAAATTTTCGTAAGGACCCGTTGACGGCCTGTGTAAACCGGGCTTTACACAAACTGTCAAGGTCAGACTCAGCCATGTGTTACAAGTAAGACCCGCCCCCTTTTTTCTGTTAGAGCAGAGGGACATTAAAATGGCCAATTACTAGAGTCCGTTTTACGTCTTTATCAGAGTATTTATAAAGAAAACTGTTACTGATTTACATCACTTAAATTACAAGCTGCCATCTCCAATGAAATCTTCAAAATAAATCTGGGTGACTACTGCAATTTTTTTTCATTCTCTTGGCATTTTGGCATTTAGTTCTGAATTATTTGAAAAATGAAGTAGATGTCTGTATATGAATAAAGGAAATACATTTTGTAGACAAATATGGGAGTAAATCTTTATTAGTATTTTATGGCGTTTTTTTCTCTTTTTATACGAATGAAATTCTATTTGGGATGGTAATCTTTATTTCTTTTGGTTTAAGACATTGATTCCGGTACCATGCAACTAAGGATATTCACTCCTCTGGGTTAAAAGATTTCCCATTTAAGCCAATAGTTAGGGATAACATTGTCAATAGCCTATGTATTTGATATGAGCACAGTGACACATATTTTAAAAGATTTCTTAGTAGTTCTTATATATATTAGTCACGTTGACCTATTTTGTTTATTACTAGTTGTTAAAGTAGTCACTGACCATATAAACTGGTTTCACGAAAATCATGGCCTTTGACGACAGCATGGCCATTATACATAACTATCTCTGTAATCATAACCGTGTTGCGGGATCGTTTTTGAGAATCAATTACAAGGGAGGCGCTGCTTATGAAATAAGACGTACTTTAGGAAGCTTAAATAGATAAAATTTCATATGGTAGAAAAAAATGTTTAGTTTTCAAGTTGAAATGTATCACGATTGTATGTCCATCATATTGATATTTTCACTTTATAACAGTTTTATGTTTGAAATTGGAACACAAATCTATTAAGGTGACAATACAGTTTTACGTGCCGTATGAAGTAAGGAACTTCTCTCCTGGGGGGCTCGACGAAAAAAAGTCCACAAAAAATCTTGTCTCACAAAAAGTGTTGATATCCATAATGGCCTCTTTCCTTTCATGGAATTTAAGCCTCCAAGAATTTTTGTTGATTTTTCTTTCATTTCTTTTTTTCAAATTTCAAAACTACCAGATTGTCCCAATGTTATTCAAACACACATTAAAAAGTAATTCAGGTGAATCTACAAATATTGCGAATGATTTTAGTATGATTTATCTCTGAACCTTGATGTCCATGCAATTTTGTGGATATTTTCTGGGTAATCGTGGCCATGGAATATTGGAAAACCACCTCTATGAAATTTCATGGATGTTTTTTGGTTGGCCCCCTTGGTCAGGGGTAACAGTTAAAGAAGTTTCATGGATCTTTTTTTTAGACGTTTGAAGGATTTGTAGTAATCTTATCTGTTTCATAAATATTTTCTCCTTGGATTTGGAAGAACCTGTGAAATGCCTCCGAAAATTTAAAAGACCCTGAAAATTCACTACTGTACATTTAACATGTATTAACATTATCGTAAGAAAAGAAGCTTTTTGAGGACTCTCATGGGGGGAATATTCAATCACAAAGCGGAATTTCCTTTAAAATGTCAATAAAGATGATTTCATAAGTTCTTTAAATTGAATTGAGATATTAAACTACCATGTTTTATTTAAGAGAAATTAGGGCGTCAATGATAATTATAACCTTCTTAGGAAAGTAACCTGTAATATTCAAAATTTAGTCCAAATTTTGAAAGAAAAGCAATGCTCGTTATGCCTATACTCCATCCCTAGAACAAATAACTTCTACCCTGAGCACATCTATATATGAATATCTCTATACAATTTCTGTCGAAAAGCAGAACCGATAGCACAGCTTCCCAAAAAAGTCTACTAGGTATTGCTAAAATACGATGGTTGGCATGGGTGGAAAAAAAAACATGTATCACAAACTAATTGATGAGCGAAGGTTTATCAAATCTGATCAATTATATGAATTGATAAGGATTTAGGTTGCAACTATGGTTTTCATAGTAAGGCAATTATACACATGTTAATTCCTCTATATCACAGAAGCCACAATGGATATCTTGTTTAAAGAAATTCGAACAGACAACTTTACAAATAAACCTTATTATCCCCAAAGTATGGCAAATATAATTATGTTTGCATATTATTGTTTAAGGAACAGTGTCTAAATTTGAAGTGGCGAAGTAAAAGGGTTAACATTTGAACAAGCATTTAAACGTCGCTATAAACTTGAGATACAAATAATAGATGTATTAATGCTTAGATATTCACAACCGTACAAGTAACTGTATATAGGGACACATATCTGACATCGCCGAAATCAATGTGTGTGGAAAAATCCATTTATTATCCCTTATCATATAGCGCTGTTAAGTTTGAGTCCCCGTGTACGAATATGAGTTTATCATTTATTATACTTTTCCGGAATTAAACAGGCTGAACAATTGTTGATCATTAACATACCTTTTGACATTTAATAAAATATTTGTTATAATCTGCACAAAGTGCATTCGAATTTTTGGCAAGGCAGTGATGTATAGTGATGCAGGGCGACCTTCTTGCACAACCAAGATGGTTTCCTCAATTTCTTAGACCATACTGCAGAAAAACAAGACATCAACTTTTCAGGAACTGACATCGATCAGTAAATTTCCAAGACAGGTACCTGCCGATTTACTCGCCCAGGCCCTGCAAGACATTATGTCTAAGAGACTTCTAAGATAAAAAAAAATCAGCAGAAACCTAGTCCGACGTAGCCAGCTTCTCGTATCCTGAGCTTGCCGAAACTGAGGGGCTACAGCGTGGACTACAAACACCCTTAATTCATGGAGCAAATGTGAGGATACATCGACCTAAACGTGGACATTTCAGTTGGCTGACATCTGCAATGAGCTGTGTCACCTGGAATCTACATTCGTCAGATGGTACACTTACCAGGCTGCTTGGTAGGTTTATTTGACTTAGAATTTTCGTCAGTTTGTCTACTGCAATTATTTGTAATTTTCACCGTTTATTTCGCCTTTACGTATAGGTCAAGTTGTCCACTTTTGGTCAGTCTCGATATGCTGTTTGTTTTGGTAATATTTCAACTAGGTCCGTCCCAGGACAGAGTCCACAATGTCAAGATTGGATGATTGCTATAGGTCAAAAACTTTTATACAGTGGAGCTCTTTCACCATATAAAAATGATATAACAAATATGACCACAGTGTTTGTTTCACTGTATGCCTGTGAATTCCGGAAAAGTATAATGATTCATGATAATTATTCATCTGTACTATAAGGCCTAGTTTATGCATAATTAATATTCATGACAATATGCGCACCTCATACTCTTTTTTATTCAGAGCCGCATCTTACAAAGTAAGGTTTGCATGTAGATGATAACGCAGGAAAAATACTCGGGAAAATTGGTTAGACTAATCGAAAATAAATGGGGCCTAAAGTTTAGTGTGAAAAAAATGTTACCTTTTTCTTTAAATATAGTTTGTCAAAGTTGTTCATCTTCGACAGAATGTCCCTTATGTCATGATGCTACACAGATGTTAGGTAGTCTTTGGATGGCTCTATCCATCCTTGCAGTCTTAGGGAGGGTTACCCAGCCAAGTTACAAAGTAGCAGTACCATTCTGCAGCCATACAATTTTAGTCAGTCAGTCTGTTGCTCACTATTATGCTAATTTAGTGATTGTCCGATTTAAGTGCCCAACGATACATCATGGATTTTGCTTGTAAAGGTACTTGGGGGTGTTTGGCTAGATTTTTAATGACCAACAATATAATCTTAGCTATTTGTTGTCAGCATAGGTCATTATTGATGGCTATATGCCATTCTAGTTAGTAACAGACTGACTTACAGAACGTTGGTCACAGAGCAGTACTATTACTTCAGAATTTGGCTAGTGTAGCTTATGTACGTCGGAAGAGATATAGATGCATAAATATAACTCCCTGAATCCCAAAAGTCCAATAAAAACAGAACCATGTCTCCATGCAGCTACAATGAGTACTAATACCATAGCTATCCCAGCCAAGGATATGACATTCTAATAACGTTCTAGCAACGTTGTGGATTGGTTCTTGTTACGTTACACTGTTAGGTTACAGTCACATTCTTTTGACGATAAACCAACTGTTGCGACATTACATTGTGATGTTCTAATAACATTCTTGTAACATTATTTATGAGGCTTATACTTCATAAGAATGTCACAAGTACATTCTGTTTAGGTGTGGTTGAGACCTCGCTTAATGAGGATGTAACCATAACGATCTGTTTAGGTTAGGTTGACACCTAACCTAATGAGATAGTCACAGAAACATTCTATTTAGGTAAGGTTAAGACGTGATGTAATCACAACATCACCATAACGTTCTGTTTAGGTGAGGTTGGGGCCTCCCCTAGTCAGGAAGTCACAACAATGTTCTGTTTAAGTGAGGTCTGGACCTCACCCCACCAGAATGTTATGATAACATACTGTTTTGGTTAGGTCTCAACCTCCTACAAAAATAATATAACAGTTACGAGACAATTTAGTAAGTAACAGACAAACCAAAAAGTATGGTTGCATAATGTGAGCGTTACATCGCACCTTGGCTGGGTACACTGCCCAAATCAGTCAACAGCTGAGTTGAGTTGAGGTTGGATCAGTTGTAGAGTCTAGCCGGGGGAGTCATAGAAGAACTTACGACATTTAATTTGAGTCTTACATGTTGGGAAGATACCTTGAGATGTGTGAATCTATCTTCGGGTCATCCTGGGATGCAATAGTATTGTTTATGTTTTTCTCCAACCTTTAATCACGGCAGTTAGGTCCTAGCCTGTCGCATAGTAGAGTTTCTGTGCTAAGATCAGACAGTCACGAGTCCTGGCACTCATCAAACTGTGACAGTCGAGTTGACTTGAAATGGGCAGTGTAAGCAGGGCTTTAGTATTATACATTGCCCGTTTCATTGTAATTTTAATGCAAATGCAGTCACTGCCTTAATGCAATTGCATTCTTAGTGATTAACGATTCTTGAACAATGAACAAGTAATAAACACCTTAACATTATATTGGATGGTGGCCTGCATAAGGGGACTTCTTGATATGCACAGATCCTTGCAGTGAATGCAACAAAAGTATTGTAACTACCAACAGAAACCTATGTAAATAGTAACACAAATCATTCAGAGAACCTAGCCAAATATTACTGTACATCAGGATTTATTATTCAATATTGATAATCGATGGGATTATTTGAACCATATAAAGTATATATGTAAGTTAGTCATTGTCATTTCTATTATGAAATGCTGCATTTTGATTTTTTCATTATATTCTTTTTATGACACACATATGTATATATGTGTATATATGCTGCGGGATATTTTAGAAGGGTTGAACTGGCTCAAACTTTAAGAGTAAAATGCTCAGTCATATTCCCACCTAAAACATGGTTGAACAGACTATACCCAAGCAAGAATATGACGTTATAATAACGTTGCAGCAACATTCTGTTTAGACCTGGTTTGGTTCTTGTTACGTTCTTTTGAGGGCACCCAAAAACGTCTTTAGAACCTAACGTTGCAACGTCACACTAGAACGTTGTTGTGAAGTTCTTGTAACGTAATTTCATGTTACAATAACGTTATTATAACATTCTTTATTAGTTTGGTCTCAGCTTTACCAAAATATAACGTTATTGTAACAATCTTTTTCAGTAAGTCTAAACCTTACCTAAAATAATGTTATTGTTACGTGAAAATTGGCCAGGTCTCAGACCACTTAAAAAAGTACAGTCGCAGAACGTTCTTGTTACGTTGCTGCTTGCCTGGGTAGGCTGTCTCTTCATGACAAAAGTGTATATTGAAATATCTACAAGATTACCATTTAATTGGAGAAATGAATATTATTTCGCCATTTTTTTTTCTCCAGAAACATGATAGCCAGGATGGCATGGCTTATGGGCCTATTGATGGTCATACTGCTGTTCGGAGGCTCTGCTGCTGAACAAGACATGGAGGCACAGATGAAAAAGCTTACTGAACAGATGGAAACAACCCTAGACAAGATGTTAAAGATGGTTGACAAACTGAGCCGTCAGGTTATGATGCAGCAGCTGTTCATGGAGGAGCGTATTAGGTCAGACGGGGGCTCAGGAGTGAAACAGTCCCGCCAAGTCACTCAAGGTATGGTTTTATAATCAGTAAGCACATTTGGTGATATTAAGAAAAGTTGTTGATGGGCAATTTTATTAATGGGCAAAACATTTATATTAGAATATTTGGTAGTCATACAGCTGGAATCTACACTGCTTATGTAGATAGTTACCATCAAAAATTCATTTACAGGCTCGATACTATAGAATCAAGGTCCATGTGAAAGGTCCAAGAAAATTATTATAGGGACTTCCTGGTAATTCCTTTATTTTTATAGTTAGAGGGGGTTTACCATTGTGTGTGCATAAGGGTCTCTGGCCGTTAAATGATTAATATTTTCTTGCCATTTAAAGGAAAAAAATGTTACTATATTACAGGAACTCATCCTTACCATGCTGATACCGCAAACGGGGGTGCTATTGCTGCCGTTCATGAACATCCCAGTGTCCTCCGTACATGTGGAAGTGGAGAGTTTGTTGCTGTACTCAATGGAGTGGAATTTAGAACGAGGCATAATGACTACCAATTTTTCCAATCAGAAGAAGTTCCAACTGCTGGAGGCAAGATACCCTATGATGCCGTTAGGTATATTCCATTGCCAGATGTTCCACCTGAAGTAACGAGCAAAGAAACGGTAGAAGAACAGGTATGGGATTTACTGCTTATCATTTCTAGGATGAATCAAGGATCAATTTTTATTTTTTTCAATAAATGAATTTATGAAGAAATACTTAAAATAATGCTACAATATCTAGAGCATCTTGGCTGTATGTTTGTTCTAGATTATGAGATATTAGAAACTTATGAATTAATAGAATCTTTGAGAAGATTTTAGATTTAGGACCAACATACATTATCTTCAATGTTTTCTTTTTTGTTGTGTTCTATCTATATTAGATTGTTTTATGCACAGCATGTTTACTCCTTTAATCTAGCTTATCTTGAACTTACCTTGTATCTTATATTCCACCCAGATTCAAGAAATGCGCGAATGGTTTAAGGCATGGAAAGACCAGGATCATTCTGTTCGGGACTATCGGCAGTACTTTAAACCTATCATCTGTATTCTAGAAGGTGGCTGGATAGTGCCTAACGGAAGCCAAATTGAAGAGCCATTTGACAGTCTCAGGCATTCCCTAGAAGCTTCAACATGGCAGGAGCTACAAGATAAAGTATAGTATATACACAAATCATTCCTTAAATCATTTGCTTATTAACTTTACAAGCTTCGTTATGATTTTTCCCAAGATAAACATTATTAACATGGAAAACTCTCATGTAATACAATTTCTTAAAAATGAATAAAGCATTTCAACTTCGTTAAAGCAATTATATATATCATTCAATGGGACGTCTATCTAAAAGCTGCTATTGTTTTTACTACAATATTACAACAAAGAACCAAATACTATTTCCAGATAAGGTTTTCCTCAGCTTCCGGACGCAAGAATCGTGGTGAAAATTTTGCCTTTTTACCAACTACTATCACTTCAGTGGAGAACGGCACAGTTGAATTTGCTCAGTGGAGCTATCGAATCGTCTGTCACCCTTTGAAAAGAGACCTTCCAACCAAGCGGTTGGTACTTATCGATGATATTACATCTAGAATTGCTTTCGGCAGGACAATGGAACAACATGGCAAGACCCCAGCTGCTAGATTCAGGGTAAATACTAAATATATTGCTATAAGCAAATTATTTCATATCAAGACGGAAGCATGTCAATTGTCATCTTACACAAGGAATTGACTAATGAAAATAAGTATAAACAATGATCATAAATACCGTTTCTACATTATGTGTTTTGGAAGTTTCAACATATTTCTACACTTTTTCCTGAGATAAAGTAGCGTTATATTGCATAAAAGTAATCATAAAATAAATATATTGTATTATTTACTGGCATTATGATACTAGTGAGATTACATTTTTGCATTTGAATGAACAAACAGAATGTAAAGAACGTCACCTGATTCTTTCGTCTCAGATTTAGTAGTGTAGTGCAGAAAATAACCTGTACAGGCTACATAATTGTAGGATCCTAACTTCCATGCACCAGATTTCAATTTTTCATATTTCAAATATTATGTAACCCTTTCTAATGAAATTTACTACAATGTCCTTTAGATTGCTCCTGAAAACAAGGATGATTGGAAGGAAAAGCTCATCAAGGGTGATCTGCTGGATGACCTGATGGGCCAGATACCCGGGAAGGATGGCTACGGCAACGAGCTCTTAGATGAGTGGCTGGATGGAGATGTGGCAAAGGTGAGATTCTTATTATTAAAGTAATATTTTCATTAATAAGTAATTTCAAATTAATTACATAAAGGACAGGAAACAATAAAAGGAACACATTGGTGGCCTAATGGCAGGAATCGGGCCGACCTTGACCCATGCCCATGGCTACCTCCCCAGACCAACTACTGGCCAATAAGGGCACCCCTCTCAAAACACAGAGGTCAAACAACAAAGTTGACTAATAAGAGATCAGCAGATATCACTAGTGATTGAACTTTGACCCCCACTCAGGTGAAAGTGGGAAATATGACCATTTTCTGTTCATTGTGATCTTGACATGGGAACAGCCAACTTCTTTGTCTGGCCTACATGAATAGCTAATTAAAAACCGAATCCACTAACATAAATCAAAAAGTGACATTTGAATGAATATTGGAGACATGAAATTTGAATACATGTACATCGGACCCTTTCAAAGTGAAGGGTGTCCCATATTCTTGATTATAGTCCCGGTTTTTGTTTAATAAAATCTGGGGAATTAACTTCCAAAATGAGAGGCTTCGTAAAGAGAGATTTAGATTTAGTACATTGTATGTGTACAACCGTGCAAATTTAATGCTGAAAACAGTTGACAGAAAAATGCTCTTTTCCATTTGCTTTGCTCTGTACACTGAAAAATTAGGAATAAAAATGGTTCCCACTTTTATGATTTCATATTGCAACACATGAAAGACTATACAGAGAAACAATAATAATACTGAAAATGAAACATTTTCTTTCGATCAAGAGTGCTCTTTAAGCTACATATGTTTTTTCTCATGTTGAGAATATGTTCTCAATAGACACCACACCCAGAATAATTATGCCTTGACTACTTGTTTTTGTGTTTCAGGACCTTAAGACACGTGGAAATCTTTCGGCAGGTTACTATCACCGCTGGTTTAAGGCAACACCGGGCGGTATGGGCTCCCAGATACATCACAGGGCCTTTTCAGACGAGAACCTCTTCATGGCCAAAACCACACAAGAGAAAATAGCACCCACATCAGTAAGTAATATCAATAGCAATTTCACTTTGA
This sequence comes from Lepidonotus clava, assembly GCA_936440205.1. Taxonomy (NCBI): domain Eukaryota; kingdom Metazoa; phylum Annelida; class Polychaeta; order Phyllodocida; family Polynoidae; genus Lepidonotus; species Lepidonotus clava. Next base: position 31,969,015 of record OW387144.1, on the reverse strand, counting down.
TGTAATGAAGACACTCCAGATTGAAGTTTATATGATTCAACACCAAATTGCAATGTTGATTTAATGTTGTAATCTGACGCTAAATTAGCATTGTTGATAAAATGTGTTGATATTCTTGTTGGCAAATACATAATCATACAACATGTAGAAAATAACCTAGTTCACCTAATAAATTTTTGTTTAACCTAAGTCATAAACCTTTATTGGCAATATACTACGTTTAATGCTATTTTATCAGTATTTTCCAAACCAAGTCCACTTTTGTAAGGATAGTATAGATTACTGTCAGATGGTCTGACAATGGATGGGATGAGGTGTACAGGAACCCCAACAGTTCATAGCTGTAGATTTCCTTTTTTTACCAAAAAGGTACAATGCCTCAATATAAAACAACTTTACACATAGTATGTAAATGTTTTAGATTAGATTTATAATGGCAAAACTAAGGCCATATTACAATATGTTTTTTTATTTTATTTACATTTGGGCGTTGTAATACGCGTTTTTTGCCAAAACAATTAGCTAACCTGAATCAGGACGCACAAAAAGCACTCATATCAGGCACTCAAATCCAGTAAGTTTTCACATTGAGTGCTACGTTTGCGTTGGTTTTCACATTTGGCACTAGATCCGCACCCTTTACTTTAAAAACCTGGTACTACATTTTTAGTTTTGTGTTTTGATATGAGAAATATGTTTGTGTTGGGCTTCACATAGGGCTTTGTGTTTGGAGTCTAGTTTGTGTTGAGCTGTACAAAACATGTCTGTAAAACAATGCGAATCAGACCGCATTGGGCACACTTACCACTTGCGATGTGCCCTGATAGTAAATCAATGTAAAAAGTGATTAATTCTGAATCAACTATCAGATAATATAGACAGTCTTAGCATAAAGGTTGTTACTAATGAAGATGTGGGTATAGTTTTCTACGTAGTTTTCTCTATAGAATTACCCTAACTTAATCCATAGGCGCGTAAAGTATATACATTCGCTATGAGCCGTAGGGTGAATTATATTCATTGAAGTTTCCTTTCTTATTGCAGCTCGAGCAATGTACTGGCGAGGGAGAAAATCAGACCTGTACCACCCATACCGAGAGATGGACCTACGCAGTACCCCTAGACCTCTTCTACCTGACCCCTCTACACAGCTGGAACCCATACAATTTATCATACTGGGTACGTTTACAACCAAAGAGCTTTTATTGAGGATAATAGAACATAAGAAATGTGTGGTGGTAGCTAGGAGAAAGGGGGCAGCAATGCACCTATAGGTCTAAAGGGCAAGAAAGGGCTGGTTTTGTTTTTTCAGTTCTATTTTGAGTTCTATTTTCCAAAGATTTGTAGTAAGTTTTTTTTATATCAATCACATAAGTTTACTGGTGGGGGCGTACATGATTGATGACTTTTTTGAATTTTCTAAACATATTTTGTGTGTCATTTTTGGCCATTTATCATTTGAACGTATTTTATATTTTCCCCCTTTGTTCCCACTAATTATTGTATTTATTAGCAATGACACATGGGAGGATGCTCATATTTTGAAAACTTGTGCCGTCTTTGTCAGACTCTACTCCCATTTCTTTATTAAAATACTTATGCTGGACAAACAATTATGGTATTGAGTGATAGAAAAAAATATACTTATTCTAAATATACCACTTTTATTTTTATCATAGCATTATTAACAGCACAACGGTTTTAAGACAGGTAGAGGGACCAGATATTTCAAGTTTTTCAGTCCTTTCTTGCCCTGCAGACCTATAGCAATAGGTTCTGGAGGGGCTCCAGTTAATTCTGATAGGGTGCCAGGCACACTTGAAGAGGTCCAACTAGCTGTTTTATTGGGATCCACTACGTTTGTATTCTTATTTCCACTTTGAGAATCTAAGGAGGTACAATGTACAAAAAACCTTTAACCTCCCTACCCTCCAACTTAAATGTTTCACCATGTGATCATAGTTTTTAGCATAATCTCAAAAGTGTAGCTCGAATATAATAAATTGTTTCAAGTAAAATGAATTCAAGTAGATCTATGATGGTTCAACAATTTCAGATTTGTAAACTTTTCTATTGTTGTCACAAAGGTACTCAATTGTCCCAAAATAATTGTTACTTTTATAGGACTCAATTGAGACTGTCACATATGGCGGAAAGCTGACAGGAAACTCAAGAGGAAAGGCACTTAATGGAACACACCAAAATAAGTACTACCGTACCCCGGCTAACTTTTTTAAACTTTCTACAATGGATGATTCGTTGGATGTAGGCAGAGAACCAATATGGGTGAGGGATGCTAATGGTACGGCAAGGCGAGTCGTTGCATCAGGTACATGGAACCGACTCCCAGAAATAGAGGGAATCGGGAAACTCCGCACACGATATCCAATCATGCCCCTACACTATGAAGGCAGTGCTGACTGGAAAGAACTGACAGCTCTTAAGGTGAGGGATAATAAAATCAAAAAGTGAAACTGGCATAGGTGTATGGATTTTTACGTATACATATCTGTAGTTGTGCTTTTCTCTCTATTCAATAACGTAGTTTCATGGTTTCCAAAAGGCCTTATTCCACATACTGAAAATGCACTCCCAATTTGACGCTGATACATTTTCACTATCGAGATGTGTAATCGGTGGCATAATAATAGAATAATATGGAAATTAAACCGTAATTGGGATTGAGGTAGGGCGTTTAGCGTCTTGACTCCTTCAAAAGCTATATTCTAGGAGTGTAACCATACAGGTATCTCTGTCTTGCATATGTTCACACATTTTTGTTTCAAAGTTTCTTAATAGGAAGAGGGCTTACCTTTACTTTTTATCTATCTATTTAATATGTTGAATTAAATTTCCTTAAAACACCGGTACCTTTCAAAATAACAGTTTAAGTTTTGGTTAAAAAAGATGTACTTCTGGTAACTCTGAATCTTAATATGTTATATACCTGCTGCAAGTGTTTATGACATTAATTCTGATTGCCTTCCTAGGACATTATTCTGCAACCTGAGTATCACAGAAACATGTTCTACAAGCAGAACCAAGTTACCGAAGAGCCAAGTATCGTCACCCTTATGATGGAAACTTCACAGTGGAAGCATGCAGAGCCACACACACACATTGTCTACGTGAACCGTAAAGATTTGGAAAGTCTAGATGGGAACCATCTAAAGACTCTCAAGGTTACTTCGGAGGAGGCAAATGGTCATAGCCACACTTTAACCATAATGGGAGGTGGGGGTAAATTTGTATACACTGAATGTGATGACATGAAGGATTGTTGGGACAAACACCCAAGAAAGCTGGACATAGTTGAAGGTTTAAGGTTGACCTAGTGTATTGCGTGTAAAGCCGGTGATCCACTAAACGACGTTTTCCAATCTGACAAAACAAACTTTGAGCCAACCGATTTTAGGACCGACGGTTTTTTGTTGGTTCATAATCGGTTTGGTAATTAAGCCTGTTGGTCCTAGAATTGGTCCAGAATCGGTCCCCTACCCATGATCCATGGTAAGGGTGAAAACCGATTATTTACTTGCATCCTGGATCACAAATTAATAGGAAAACAATGGAAAAAAATCGGTTTGTTTTTTTATCAGAAATTTGCAAAGAAAATGTAATTCTCGTGTAAATGATATTAATCACGACCAGAAATATATAATATTTAGTCTGTATGATTGATACGAAGTAAAATGGAAAAATACTGGTCAAAAAGCATTAAAAAATATATCACATGAAAGAAAATTTATTCCAATATGTTTTGATAAAATTTGCATGCTAATATACTCAAAAATGAATGAAATAACATTGGAAATACGTAGGCTATTCAATATCTGTCCAGAATCGGTCCAGAATCGGTCAAAAAATATTAAACATGATTAATAATTTCGTCGGTCCATTGTCGTTTTGAAATCGGCTGGAATTTTTTCTATTTCAACTGTCGGTTCTAAAATCGGTCCTTAAAAAATTGGTTGGCATGATCCATTGCACGATTCTTGGCTAGAGTGGACCGATTCTGGACCGATTCTGGACCGATTCTGGACCGATTTTTGAGATAGAAAAATATTTTGAAATCGGTCCACTGTCGGTTCAGTTTCGTCATGTAGTGGATCACCGCCTTACTGTATCAGCGTCAAGGGTGTCGACAATGCAGGTTTACATCAAATCTTATGACAGCTCAGTTCCTAAATAGGGAAATCTTAGATGGATTTGCAAAAGCGCACACCAGCAATTTGCAACACAAATTTTGACTTAAAATAGGTAAATTAGAGATTTAATGGGAATTTGTTTAAAGGTACTTGTGTGTGTCTAGCAATATCTCCTAGATACTATTTTTGATCCAAACCGATATCTTTAGAAGTAAATAGATACCAAACTTTCTACATTTTACTATCTGTGGTCCTCCACCACTAAATGAGGCATAAGTCGCTCAGATCGATTCCGAGGAAATAAACTAAAGGATTACTTGAATTATTATTTTAGGTAATATTACTATGATAGCCAAAATTTCATTGTTTACATACAAAAAGACATCAATGTTGTTCTGTTAAAAAACACTACGCAAGTAATTATGGTGGTTAATTATACCTTGCAGAAAAAGGCTTGTTACTATGATGGAAAAAAAAGACAGATAATATGTTTTAATAACACATTTATTAACAAACATTTACTTGTGTAATCATAATTTGGTGATGGGATCTATTAACGTGATAACCCAACTGTTACATCATTTTTCTGAGAGGGTGAGACCAACCAAAACAGAATGTGGTCATATCGTTCTAATGGGGTAATTTAAACCCCAATCAAAACAGAATGTCACTGCAACTAACTCATTATGTCAAGTGTCAATCTAACATAAACAGAACATTATTGTGACATTATCAGAGTCTTTTAAGGAAGGTCTCAACCACACCCAAACAGAACATTATTAGGAAATTCTTATTAGGTGAGGTCACAATGTTAACCTCACAATGAACAGTACAAGAATGGCATCATATTGTCACCATGCTTACTTGCCAATGGTGCGAATTAAGGCCTCAAGTTACCAAACATATTTAATATGGATCAGGACAGCCATCGATTTTGGCTACAGCATTGGTGGCCAGCACCAACAGCCGCACCTGATAGCCGTGCCGATTACCATGCTGATGTTCACGCCGATTCGGTAAAAATCACTTAGTGGGCATGGGGCTCCACATTGCAGCAGTTGGTTGCAACAACATCATTTGGTATAAAATTAATGTCGCTGCAACATTGCAACATTAAAAATTTGCAATTAATTAATGTGGCTGCAACATTGCAACATTATTGTAATGTTGCAATGTTGTAGCGACATTAATTTGAAGCCAAATAATGTTGTAATACAATGTAGCATAACCAGAATCAACAATGGTCAGCGAGAATGGTGAAAATATCAGAAGTGCCTGATAAACCCTGGTGAATATTGTAGTTGGCAGCACAACAACTATTGATACTTTCTAACCATGCATGACCATTATTACCTTATTACTACAAACAGGATCTGGTCACTACCGATGTGAAGGGTTAAGAATGATTGGCTAGTGAATAGCACTTTTCCTTGGGGTCTATTTTAAACAAGTATTTAGTTGTTATTGAGTCAATTACAAATGGTTCTGTTGGCCAAGGAAGCGCTGAAGGCTTCGTCATTGACGAATTAACCGATAATCAGTGATGAATATACACTTCGTGGAGAAATGATGGCATGCATTAAGAAAGATTGCTTAGTTTAGATTTAAAACAATCACGTTTATTACATTTATTTAGGATTCTGTTGACTAATCATCAGTAAGAAAAAACGCAATATATGTTATGTTCTAACCAGTCAGCTACCTTTGAAGAATGCAATAAAGACAATATCTACATAGAAAGATTGACTCTTTGCTTATTTATTTCATTTCTCAAGTGTCATCTCATTCTAAGACATTCTAAATTACTTAACGTAGCTAGATGACCAGTACGATTGCACTGTGCATCACTAACTGTGCTAGATATTCAGATACATTTATTGGTTTCTAGGTTGCTCCAAGTGAGTTCCAAGCAGATTAAGGTAAATATAAGAGGCATCAAAGCAATTCAAAGAGGTTCCAATAAGATCTATTGAGGTTCTAGATAACTATAATTATGGAACTTGCTATTTTCTATATTCTATGACCTAGACTTTTCAAAATCTGATGGTGTTCATGACACCCTGGTATCCCCCTCCCCCCCAAATTGATTGCGGCAGTGCATAAAATGTGCATAAATTATTATATGCTTATATATCATATTTGTAATTGATGGAAAATGATTTGTGCGCAAATATAATCATTGTCCCAGATCTCGCTGATGGCCGGCAAAGCTGTATCCAGTATGTATGGTGATCAAACAAACTTGGTTGAATAGGATGGGTTTGCATAGCATTATTAGATACAATGGCACCGTGTTAAGTAAATGTACTTAAAGAGTTAAGTTTTCTTTGTTATAATAGGTGATCCTGCACAGACCACAGAAAGAAGATTGAGGATATTTTACTTCATTGGATAGGATAGGTTTTCAGACATGCGTGTAGAATGAAACAATTTAATTAAGAAAGATTAAAACACCATGTTAGATTATTATAGTTATCACATTTCAAAAGCAATGGTGGTGTGCTATCCGTCAATAAAGTCTCACTAATGACTCTATACTAATAAAAAATGGTCTCACTGTGTTATCCACATCCTTACATGTATACATGTATAATTATAGAAAAATTACAAAGTGACCTCTCTCATAGACTCTCATATATAGGCCAGTTACTGTTCCTTAGAAAAATGTGTTTTTTTGAATTTTGAAAGTTGGAATTTCCACTAATATGAAATTTGGAAATCATCCGAAATGTCATTCAAAAATATTGCTTATCAACAATGGTTGATATATGAACATATTTTGTCTCTATGCTTCCATAAATAGACCTATATATATATATATATATATATATATATATATATATATAATAAAGGGATAGAATGATGAATAAATAGTATACAAAACATTTTCTGCAAGTTTGACTATTTATTGAGATCGTTTAATTATTTTCATACCTTCAAGATGGCTACCTATTTCTGTGTTTTACTCCAGAATCATGGCAGCCGGAATGGCACAGCTTCTAGGCCTCCTAATGGCACTACAGCTCTTTGGAGGCTCTGCTGCTGAACCAGACATAGAAGCCCAAATCAAACAACTTACTGAGCAGATGGAAACAACCCTGAAAAAGGTGACCAATACTGTGGACCAGCTGAGCCGTCAGGTTATGATGCAGCAACTGTTTATGGAGGAGCGCATCAGGTCTGACGGGGGCTCAGGACTGAAACAGACCCGTCAAGTTCTCCAAGGTTGGTCCAGCTACTGCATTACGGGTTGTTCCACACTTATCGTAATTCTATGATTGCATTATTAGCTAAGATATTTTAGTTTTCCATGGTTGTGTTTCAGACCGATAGTATGTTCCATCTGTAAGTTATGTATAATGTAAAGTCAGGGCGAGTTTCATACTAGGACAATTGTAAATACGTTTCTCACATCTCAAAGTTTAAGATAAGATGTTTTAAAAGTCACTAGTCTTAAAACTATGGTTAACAATAGGAAGGTACGATCATAGGCCAGAAATACAACCTTGAAAAAGTCCAAATATCTTAACTGCAAAGATGATCTTAGGATTATGACCAGTGTGAAATGCCCCCTAAACCCCTATACCTATTAGGTGATTTGGACCTTTGTAATCACATTTTACTCGGATTGTTGGTCAGAATGCCATATTGAAATGAAATAAAATTGCTGGTAAAGTCGTTCGTTGATTTCCCCTTGCAACTCAGATATGGCATGCACATTCCAACACACCAGATTGTTGGGTGTTCAGGAAAGATTTTTTTTTTTTTTTTTTTTTTTTTTTTATTATTAAACAAAATTCATCAGTACAAATGATCTTCCATGTAGAATGCGATCACAAAAGTCAAAATCAACATTTATAATTCTATTTGTGTGAAGTGCACCTCAAGTTTGTGTCTTGTCTGTGACAAACAATACTATGATGATAAATTAATCTACTTCAAACTCCTTTGACAGATGGTCCTGGGTAACTCTTTTGTCATTTTGTTAATGTATACATATTAACTAGTCACTGCACTGAAGGGTGCCAAACAAAAGGCATTCAAGAAATTAATTTTTGATGGTCAATATCTTGTCAAGATTGCCAGATTTGTTGTTTTCAGGTACTAAGCCATACCATGCAAACACTGCAATTGGCGGGAATGTAGCTGCAATGCATGACCATCCAAATGAAATCAGAACAATTGGAAGTGGAGAATTTGTTGCTGTACTCAATGGAGTTGACTTCCGGACACGTCACAATGATTATTTACTTGCACAGCCTGAGGAAATCACCAATGGCAGTGATAAGATCCCGTATGATGCTGTAAAAGATATAGAATTCCCAGATGTTCCACCAGAGGTCACTAGTCAAGCAGATGTTCAAGGCCAGGTATGGAAACTGCTTTCACTCTAAAGGCTGTATTCCACATGTTGATTTTGCTGCTGATGTTTTAAAACTTTTAAAATTGGCAGTGGGAATAAAAGTCAAATGTGGACATGTTATACAGAAGTAGAAAGGACTTACTATTCTGTTTTGAATGGTCCATACAAAATTGACAAGTAACATCGAAATCACTATGTGGAATACAGTTGTAGAATATAATTTCCTAATAATTCCCTGAAAACCTTGTGAAGTATGAACACATTCTAATAATGTTTTTTGGCATTATATTCCTTGTGAAGTAACCTTTGGATGATGTCGCACATGATATAAAACCTTCATTACTTTGAGATTATATAGTGATATTACCTTCAACAATTACTTGCAATCGCTGTAATACCTGTCATAATTATAATTTGTAAAAAGTAAATATCAAAGACCAGAATTATAGGGGGATTGTTCCCTTTAAATTGTAATACAAACTTGTTAGTCATGATTATTCAACATCCAATAATGCTTCATGTTTTACATTTCACACAGTTTGAAGAATTACGGAAGTGGTTTAAAGCATGGAAGGACCAGGATTATTCTGTGCGGGACTATCGTAAATACTTTAAACCCATTCTCTGTGTTCTAGAAGGTGGCTGGACAATATCTGATGAAAACACAATGGAGGAGCCCTTTTATAGTAAAAGGCATTATATAGATGCTAAATCATGGCATGATCTACAAGAGAAGGTAACCAACATAAATCACCATGATCTTAGTTCATTTGATTTAATATTAATACCTCTTACTCAGAGTATTATTGATAGTTATAATGCTTAGGAATAACTGAACTTTCATGTTTGGTAGAAGATCAATTACATGTGATTAACCTTTTCTTAATAATTGATGACAAAATTAATTAAGCTTATATCACATCACTTCCTCAAATACAATCAAATGCTTAAATTTGATGAATGTTTAGAATTTTGATATCAACTGGATGACAGGGCCATTTCCTAAAATCAAGAGGGCAACAGCGCCAATTCTTAAAATCAACAAGGTGAAAGGAGGACCCTCTATCTACACCCTCCTTGACAGCTTTGTCGCGGTTTTTGAACAATAGCGGTTTATTCTTTCTTTATCATGCTATATTACTTCTAAACAAATATTCCAGGTGAAAATCACAGCATCTAGTGGTCGCAAAAACAGATTAGAAAACTACGCTTTTTTGCCAACCACAATTGTTTCAAATGGGAACGAGACAGTTAACGTCGCTCAATGGAACTATCGCATTTTCTGCCACCCTTTGAAGAGAGATCTATCTACAAAGAGACTGATACTTATTGATGATATCACATCAAGAATTGCTTTTGGCAGGTCAATGGATAAACACAATGAGACCAGGGCAGCTCGATACAAAGTAAATATCACCACACCTATATCCAACAAAGTTAAAACTGAATTTAGAAACATCATAATGCATTTACAATATCAAGAAAATCTTAAATAAAATTCATGCAAAATGTCAAGAATTTGATTGATTTCACAAGCTTTCAAGTGTGACATAACCTAAATCTTAAATTTTAGATTTTTTTTTTTTTTAAATTCTTTTATTTAATCAGACATAAAATAAGTGCAAAAGCACTTGTTTACGTTCAATGTCTGAGTAGATTCTATGAATACATCCAGGTTCTCATACAAAATTCTAACTTAATTAATTAATTAATTAATTAATAAAATCTTTACTTTATATTTGAGTAAGTTTGATACATTTCCGGATAACTAATTATAACAGGTTGCACCTGAAGACAAGGATGATTGGAATGAGGAGATCATCAAGGGTGACTTATTAGATGAACTGATGGCTGAGATACCTGGTAAAGATGGTTATGGTAATGAGCTTTCAGATGACTGGATGGATGGAGACGTTGCAAAGGTAAAAAAATGTTCTAAAATAGAGCTACAATTATGGACGTGAACACCCTTATTCACTATGATTCTGCTTAGTTTTTGCTGCATTTAATGTATTTTTTCCATTTGGTAGGGATTAGGTCATTCTGTCTAAAGCTTAATTAGATTTCATGGGTAATTTCATTGATATCATTTATGGTGTTCAGAGTTCGTAACTGCCAGGGCTTTTAAGAATACCTTTCTCAGAGGAGAACCAAATGGTACATTTTCTTATTCTATACTGCTTATCACTTATTTAATGAGAAGTAATGTACCATACTGGACCCTTTAGACTATACCCCAAGAATGTAGGTGTTGGATAGAAATTACAGCTGTTGTAGTTTTCTTTACAAAATTTTATAGTGATACTGTCTCAATAATTTCAGTATAATGTGATTAACGATGCTATAAATTATGATAATATATATTATTATACCTTAGGGTGATACAGGTTTAGTAGTTTATAAACGTTTAACACAGGGTGATACAAACCTGGGTGATAACCAGCCTTATACCGTCCTGCAGGGCGATGCATACACTTTTTATTTTTCTAAAATATAGAAAAAAGATGAAATCATTAAGAAACAAAATAATCTAAAATATGCATCATCTATACAACATTCCTAGCTACATTTTACTTGCTTACTGTTTGTGGATTTGATGGATATCAAAAGAGTTATATGAAAAAAATATTAAAAAATGTGCAGCATCACAGCCCCACCATATGTATATATCATATTGCCATAATCCATATGCTTATTTAGCACATGATACTGAATCTGATACCTAACATACAAAGGAGTAATGTAAGGGTAATTTTCTGCAACGTTCTGATATGATCTGTGACATTAGCAATATTGCATCTTTATTGGCTAGCTGTGGCCCATTGCATAATAGGTCTCCCAACTGTGATGAGTTGGTCAGACAGTGAAATTCATCCTTGTTAAATGGCAATGCCAAATACAATGTCTCACAACAATGACATTGCTGTTATGAGTCCCACTGTTGGATTGTGGCTGTTCATGGGGGCCAATTTTCATTCTGTAAAGAGTTCTGAAAAAAATATATACTTAGATCTAAAATTCCTGAAATTTTGAAGCCCTGCAAAATTTGCACAAGTAGGCATGATTTGACTCTTGCACTCTTGCAAGACCCAAATCGAACTCAGTTTTAAACTCTCACAGTAATAATCACTTCATTATGCGATGGACCACAGATGAACCAACAATAAACATTAATGGATATGACCTCCAATATACCCAAACTATCCTTCAGTGTTTAAATTCGCGTTTCTCAACTTAGAGTTTCATGACCCGTGGAAATCTGTCGGCTGGCTACTATCATCGCTGGTTCAAGTCCAAGCCGCACGCTATGGGCTTCCAGGCACAGCACAGAGGGTTTTCAGACGAGAACCTTTTCATGGCCAAAACAACACAAGAGAAAATTGCGCCTATGTCAGTAAGTAACCCAATTAAAAGTTTATTCAATACCATATGCATATTCCAAGATGACCCCCTAATGACCACCAATCTTGCTAACTCTCCAAACTAAGTCACCCAAAAGAATTTCCGGTTTAGGTTGGCATTTTTGGCAAACATCTATTTTGAAACAAAAATGATTTTTTTTTTTTATTGAAAGCATCTCTTCGTAATTACAAAGTTCTTCCGACACTGGTGATAATACATAATAATATGTACAGGTCCCAGGTAACAAAGACTCGTGATGTGCACGTTGTATGCACGGGATCCAGGAGGTCAAACACGTGTTTTAAACTCGAGTAGGACTCGGGATTCTGTGGACTACATTTCTGGTGTTGCCCACGTGTTTTGACACGAGTTTTTGACACGAGTTTTGACATGAAAAACTCGTGTTATTTTGCTTATAGTGCAAGAAAACAGTGGAGGCTCGAACCCATGACCCCTCACAGATGATGCTAGTGCTCTACCACTGAGCTATTTGGGCTTTTCTTGCAATGATGATCAAATACATTCTATTTGAATCATATTGGACACTAGTCTTTAAAGAAATGCTCCCAATTATAAATCCCCACATTAAGATGTATTTCTATCTATCTTTTTGTCAATACTTTTAATTTATAATAATGCACTGAAGTGAGCTATACCAGTTTTTGTAGAGTTTTCACAGTGAAATGCTGGTGTATAGATATCAATTTTCAAGGTTATCTTTGTGTTTGTTCAATGATATCTCGGGGAAAACCCAGGGAAATCCTGTGTAGAATACATGTTTTTCTCTTAAATTACTTGTATCAAAAACTGGGGTCAGAAGAAGACAGTTTTCTCAAGTGATTCTCCCAGTTCTACACAACACCAGTATCACATGACAATAACACGTGTTAAAACTAGTGTAATATACATGTTTTACTTGGACTTTGTCATGACACCAGAATGTGACTAAAATTACATCAAAACGTAAAAATAGAATACATATAAGATATTGTATATTCAGACTAGCCATGATGAATATAAGCATTTCACTTATACGAATCATGTGTTATTCATGAAATTGACATAGGTGTATTACTATGTGAAAACTCGTAGTAAAATCTACTAAGATACTGACTTTATACAGGGATTATTACAACACCAATATTACATACATTTAACACGTGGTAAACTGGTATATACACGTGTCCTGTTTGCTGGGGTATGATCGCCGTAATGTACATTGATGCTACAAATAATAATACACAAATACACTCATCTCACAGAGACATATATTCTCACTGCTTAAACAAGCATTTCAAACCATACATCCAAATCGTCTATCATAGCATTCTCTTAAATACATCCTTATTTACAGCAGCCTGTATATCACCCCCCAGCATATTCCACAGCTCCACTCCCATATAAAATGGGCTCCTACATACTCTCTCCTTACTTGTGAAATCAATTTTAAATTTATTTTTTTTATCACTCCGGAGAGTACGGTCCCTTGCACTGTTTTCTATATTACACTCACTTCTACTCAGTTTGTACATCATCTTCAACAGGATTCCCTTTATCCTTTTCTCTATCTTGTCAAGTGACAACTCAACATGATAATTATCCATATTTTCTGGAGATACATATAAATTTAGTTTCAAAACAGTTTTGATTGTCTTGTTTTGTAGTGGTTGCAATTTTGCTATTTTCCTTTTAGTACTAGACATGAATAGTATTGCAGAGAAATCCAGCAGTGGCAGTATCATCTGTTTATACAACAATAAAATAGTTTTTCGATTAAGTTATACTAATGTGTTACAGCTCAACGACCAGAGTTTAGAGTATTATCGGTTCAATAGGAGAATAGTAGTACTACAATGCCACAGCAACCACGTAAGAGTTCTGTATTTTTTAAAGGAAACTGATCATCTCATTTGACTTTTTTTGTCATTAATATCAAGGTTGAAAAATGTATCGGTGAAACTGGGAATCAGACATGCTCCTCTTCTACTCAACGATGGACCTACGCCATTCCCCTTGAGCTCATTTATTTGACACCTCTACACAAATGGAACCCATACAATGTAACATACACGGTAAGTCTCTTCTTTGTATCAGAGTAAGGCCAATGATCCACGATGCAACAAAACCCTAACCGATTTTATTTTCATGCATTTTCCATATGGTTAGGAAAGTATTTACGGGTCGAAAATAGATTTACTTATAAAAACTGATTATTATTTCATTTCATAGAAATAACCTTTATTTGCCAAATCAAATTCTAAAATCGGTTCAAAATTGAGCAAAAGTTGCATCTTGGATCATCGCCTTAAAAGGTGGGCCCAGACTTCTGATTTTTGTTAGGATTTGGCTGTCGCAGGTTTTCAGGAATATCCAACTCTTTTTACATTATAATTACCATCAACAATCCACATCAATCTAAAAGGGGGAACCCATTGAACAATTAAACTTAAATACTGGCCATCTCGGCCAGCTCTGGTTGCTTAGTTCTGGTAAAAATTACCAGGAATGGTAAGAAATTATCAGAAATGGTGTTCACATTGAGTGATCTATGAAAATATATGAAAAATGATCAATTGCTTTAAAAATATCTGACACTATTAGATATGTGTTGCTGATGATCTGTTGTCCAGAATCTTAGTTGCATCAATAAGTGAGTTCCCACCTTTATCAGTCAATACTTAAATCAGCTAGTCGAAAACAGGCTTTACTCTGTCTGATAAAAAAATGTTTTTGGGTCACTTTTCGCACTGCACTTAATGACAAACTGATACCAAATTTTGTAGGATACAATGTAAATGAATGCTCATACCCTCTTAATATTAAACACAACAAAATGGCAATTTTAAGCCAGGTCCCCACTTGGGTGACTTACAACGGCGATTAGTGAAAATTAGTAGCTTTCACCTGCGGCCAAGGAGAAAAACCTAGTCGTCGGGCAACTAGCTAGTTGCCAAGCTACTGATAAATTAAACCCCGAGTTGAGTCGCTCTTGCTATAAATCGACTGGCGACTGGAGACCAGGTTAAGGGGTAGGAGTGCAGGGTCCTGTTAATGTGCAATAGCTTTAGGCTGCTTCCACCCTCCCTTTTGAAAATCTCTGGATGCGCACCTCAAAGGTACAATAAAAGATTCAATACAAAATATCAATTATATGGGAATAATCTTCTTTTTCTACACTCAATCCATATAGGACAATAAGGATTTTCTCTTCGGTGGAAAAAGGAATGGCAAGACCAAGGAACTTGCCCTGAATGGAAGCAGTTACGATTGGTACTTCCAGACGCCTCCAGCCTTCTTTACTGGTGATGTAAATACTAAACTGGATGGAGACACAGGCAGCGCTGCACTTTGGGTTAGGGATGGAGAAGGGGTGTCAAGGATGCTGCTAGCTTCTGGCATTAGGACCCACTTGCCGCTAATACAGGGAATCGGTAAACTCCGTACTCGGTACCCCATCATGCCCCTGCACTCTGAGGGTGGTGCAGCATGGAAGGAGCTGACAGCGCTTAAGGTGAGGCACTACTTGAATATCTCTGGTTAAATAATCTTACATAATTATGTCATCGTCCCCTTTCTTTAATTATAAAGAGCAGTTATGTTATTATTTTTGTAAATCATCTTATTAAGTATTATATATATATGTGTGTGTGTGTGTGTGTGTGTGTGTGTGTGTGTGTGTGTGTGTGTGTGTGTGTGTGAGGGTGTGTGTGTGTGTGTGTGTGTGTCAGGTATAAATCTACTCCAATTTTATTATCATTAAACAATAAGTCAGGGTTATTATCATTAAACAATTGGAAAACACGTGTACTTGGAGCAGTGGACAGGTGTGTGATTAAAAGAGACCTGTTGCTGCCAGTATGTAGTGTGGTTATATGGTAGATGGCAGTACCTGTCACCTATCCCTGAATTATGTGACCAGTAATTGAGTAATCGTAAGACGTATATGTCAGGGTTTCCTCTGGTTTTCAGTAAGATTATATTAGCGATATTAGTCTACGAGGAGAAAAATGAAATCACATAGGCACACTATGAGTACAATAAAATGTCACACAGAGAACATTTTAATACAAAATTATAAACTAACGTAATAGTTTCATCACTGGACAAAACCTGCACATCACCGAAATATCCGTCAAAGGTTAACCTAAGGTCCAGTTGTTCCCATATGCAACATAGAGTTCCTGTCTGTCAAATATCTCCCAGATTTTCCATTCTAATGTATACCTAGATAGTGAGATTTCTATTGTATGGCCAGATGTTTCAATGATTGTATATCAATTCGAAACTACCCTGTAGATATACAGTGCACTTACACATTGCAATATCGCAAGTGATATTAATCGATTGCAATTACGCATAGATCTATAGTCTAAAGGTCCTGCTTTTGAAAATTCACACTTTAAAATCGTTGACAGATAGTGTTTTGTTTCTTTATTGTCATCAACTTTGCATACAAAGGTTTATGTTCTTCTAATTGAATTAGTTATGGACTATGTGGAAAATGTATTAAATTACAGAGACTTAATGAACAAGATGAAAATACAATAGACAAAATGGTGCAAACATGAGTATAGCGAACAAATCAGTTTCTAGACCATATAAATTCTGAAATGAAATACTAAATTTTGAAATGACATTCCCTCGGTGTAAGTCTAAATTGCCATTTTCCTCCTCCTGCTTGCAGAACATTGTTTTGAAGCCTGAGCACCACAGCCACATGTTCTACGGACAAAACTCGACCTCTCTGCGACCAGTGGCGGCCACCACTGTTCTCATTCTGAAACAGTCCCGGGCCAGGAACAAAGTAGATCCCCACGTCCACCTTGTATACGTACCCCTGGACGACTTGGCCGAACTCGTCGAGAGCCGCGGGAAGACCGTCAGAGTGACCTCGGAAGAAGCCATCGGCCACACCCACTCTCTGATCCTGAAGGCAAGGGGGAAGAGGGTCTATTACTCTGAGTGTGACGGGGAAAGGGAGTGTTGGGACTCACACCCGAGGAGATTGGACAGGGAGGAGGAGGTGTAAGCTGGTATCAGAGCCCTAGGACCTTGGAAATTAGTAAGGTGGCATCAGGAACGACGACCATAAAAAATCTTAAATATCAAATGTACAAAATTATGCCAAAAATTGTATTGCCAACAAAACATAAAAAGTCAGTTCAATCTTTTTCTTTACCAAACTTATATCATATGAGATTCTTCCTCAACCTCAAATAAATTATGTGTTTTCATAATTAAGTAACTTTATCGTGAAATCTTTATGGTTTTTACGCTCCAATTTTTGGTATAAATGACTTGTTCTGTGCGATTATACAAATATGAAATAATAATGGTGTGATAATAATAATAATGCCTATAAAACCTTTAGGTTCGAGCCAAAAAATTAAGATATCTCGGGTGACCAGAACACAACAATTTCATAAATTATGTCTTTCAAATGGTGTAGTTCTAGGGTCCTCAACTCTATTTTGATTAAAGATCGTTAGAGGAGAAAAATCTGGTTAGACAACAAAAGATAGACTAAAGGTGATCTGTAGGAAAGGTCGGATAGAAGAAGGAAGCCCAAACTCCTGTTTTCATCGATCCTCAAGTGGAAAATCAAAAGGAGACCTTTGCAAATTATCGGCTGCCTAACAAAACTAAAAAGAAAGGCTTCCAAGTGCAAATACATTAGCATCAAAATTAACACACATGTATAATCGATCAAAAATAACAAAGACTCTACATTCTAAAATATTACATGATGTTTTCAACTGAACAGTGGGCGTGCTCTAAGGATTAAAGGTAGATCTACTTACGTTGTTTCAGGGTGTATTGAGAAGTAGATATATATTCTAGTTTCAAATTGTGCTCAAATGCTCACATCTCTAAGTTTATTCACTATAACTTACCTCAGAAATGGTAGATGTTGTTGGTTTTCTCCTCCTAACATTTTTGTAATTGTCTATTGTTGTTACATCCTGAGTTTGGTGGGAAAAGCTCTAGTATCTTTTTTTTGTTTAGTTTTTTTTTACAGAAACTTATTTTTCCCAAAGACACTAATGGTGAAGGATGATTTTCTTTTTCAGCTTATAACTTCTTTCACAAACAGTAAAAGATTGAAATACCGGTTTCCAAATAAACATAATTTTGGTAAGGCTGGTGTGAATTGTTATTTATTCCCATGTTAATTTGCATAGATCCTTCCATGCCTACGTGCACATGTACATATGATCAAAGGATTACTTGTTAAACACTAAGCCTTATAAGTAAATTATGTAAATGCGAATTTCTGTAAATGCAATTTAACTTAAATCATTCTGAAGGTATTGAAAAAATTATCAATTATTTACATAGAGGTTAGTTAAATTCAATCATCAAAACTTGTATCAATAGCAGTTGAAAACCAAGTAAGCTTTATCAACTTATTCTACCTAGGTGAAACAAGATAACATATTTATCATAGCAGTGTCAGTGGTGAGTTAGCTTTATCATTTAAGAAAATAACAAATTCACCAAGTTAGAAAATTCAGCACTTTTCCCTTTTAAAGTAATACATCCATGAAATTAAAATACTCCAATGATTCTGAATTTTGGCACATCTATAGATTAGAATGTGACAAATATGAATAAGCAAAAAAAATAATTGTGTCTCCCCACACAGAAAGGATGCTCTGAAGGGGTTATATCTTAAGCTCTACAGCTAATATTAAGGGAGATATGGGTAGATTTGTTAAAAATAGGGATGAAAATGTCTTAAACCAACTTTTTGTGTAGAATTCAGTTATCCCACTCTAAACATTCCATTTTGTTTGGAAAACATTCTATTTGGAATGTTAATGGAATGTTTTTTCCCCATATTTTACATGACATTAGATGTTTGGTTACCATGGAAACAACAACATTTTGAGGATTTTGTCAAAAATTGTAACCTACTTGGAAAAACATGACCTCATTATGTTATCAGTCCAAACTAAACTAGATTATCTTTTCTAGATCAAAACTTATCCAGATAATAGTTTTTCAAGGTTTTTCGTAAATTTATGGAAAATTTTAATTTATTACTAAATATTTAGATAAATATTCAATGTTTGGGCTTTTTGCCATCTTCAGGGATACTGACAGTCCTGTGTTCAACAGCCTGTAACTTCCTTGAAAATTATCCAATTTTGATGTGCTTGGTATCATTTGAAAGCTTAAAACATCCTCTGTAATGCTTAATTCCCGCCTGGAGCATCCTTTCTGTGTGGGGAGACACAGATATGTGTCACCGAATTAGAATTTATGCTAGAACACGCTGGTGGACAGATAATGCGTATTCCGGAGCAAGCGGTCGGAAATGCATACCTCGGCGCCGATAATGCATACCTCAGAGCCTCCCGCATTTTCACGACATAAACAAACTCTTCCTTTTCATAAAATAAATATATTACTACATTCTGATATAGCCACGGAATGGACAATTAGTTATGAATACAAACTAATTAATTCAATTCATTTTGATTATTCCATTTTCATGAAGAAAGTGTGGGTTTTCAGAGGATCTTTTTGGATACATGCTTTTCACTCATAAGTACATGAATTTTCCTCACAAAAATGGTAAAAATGCAAGGACTAGACCTAGAAATATTCTGTGGGCAAGTTAAATTTAAGAAATAGTTGGTATTTTGTAAAATAACAGTGAATTTTCGTAAACGGCTTTCAAAAATTGGCTCCAGAAGTAGCATTATCTGCTCCGAGGTATGCACTTTCCGAGCACTTGCTCCGGAATACGCATTATCTGTCCACCCCCATGTAGAATCATTTAAACAATACAAGTTTGTCAAAGAGTTATCATAAAGTATCATAAATGCAATTTCAAATTTCAAATAAACATGAAATCAGGTATGGAGTACTTGCGTCATAATTATAATGGTTTAATTTTCTATACACTTATTTCATTGAAAAAGAAGGCAAGCATTCCTAAATTACAGGACGGTCTGTGGTCCATAATTATGGGACGTCCTGTTATCACGGGCCATACCGATTTTGTGTGTAAGGCTGGACCTGAAAAAGGGTGTGGCATAAGGTGTTATTGGACTACTTATCTGAAATTACCAGTCTTTTGAACCTTTCTATATCATGATATATCATCCCTATTACAAAACTGCCTCTCATTACACATATCCACATGATGCCAACTGCCATCTAACAACAGGCATGTTGACGGTATATGTGATGAGTGTTGAATTAATCTAATATAAATTACCCTGAATGATCCCACCAAATAAAGAGCCGACATCCGGGTTTGGAGCTAGGTATTTATTAGAATTAATACCACACAATGTAATAAGAGTACGTGTAAAATTTGATAAGATCGAGTAAAAGTGCATTTTATCACAGTAAAAATAATAAATAGATGAGGGGTGGGATGGTGGTAAGAAACAAGTGAACAATTGGATGGGTGGCGGCAAAGTGAAGTTCAAATGCTGTAATGATATGCAGTCCAAGTCTCATAAGTTCTCGCGAGATTTCGGGACAGGCCCCGAAGGGTTTTGTGTCCATGGGGGGCTCTGTGTGGGGACCATTCACCACACTTACTCTCAAAATAACACTGTCATTTAAGAACCTTTAAAGACCCTGTTTTTCTCCGCTACCTGACTTGTCGTTTGTTGAGATTTGTGATTTTGAAGTCTTTTGGGTGTTTTTATACGCCATAGTATGCAGACGAGACATCGTAAGAAACAAGTGAACAATTGGACGGGTGGCGGCAAAGTGAAGTTCAAATGCTGTGATGATATGCAGTCCAAGTCTCATGAGTTCTCGCGAGATTTCGGGAGAGGCCCCGAAGGGTTTTGTGTCCATGGGGGGCTCTGTGTGGGGACCATTCACCACACTTACTCTCAAAATAACACTGTCATTTAAGAACCTTTAAAGACTCAATTCCAAAGTCAGATTTTTGAACTATTTAAGTACAAAGTCCGGCACAGATGAAGTAGGCTATGGGATATGATCCCAATCCCAGTCCAATGTGCCACAACAAAATTTAAATTTAAACAAGAAATTGCGAAAACTCGTTGTGGAGGCCTCGCTATGTTTCCTGGGGATCAAGGTATATAACCAATGGATATAATATGACTCATCTCATCTTATTACCTCATGATCACCAACTCTTAGCTCTTTATAATGCTAATGTTCTAACCTTGAATACAACCAACTTGAAAAACATGTAATATGTGAAGTTCGGATAAATAAACACAACCAAAAAAAAAAAATCCAGCTTAGGAGGACATCATGAGATCAAGGGCTTTATCATTTGTGATAGCATTTATGTAGAATTAGAAATAGGATTAGTTTAATGTAAGTAAGAATGAGATGTATGAAAGGTTGAGAGAGAGCCCTTATGAGTATTAGGATATCTGCTTATAACACCAAGCCTGCGGCTGGTGCTATATAAGCAGTATGAGAGTTAGGATAGACAAGCAGACCAATATGGACTTCGATCAGAACACATGGGAGCAATAGTCTAATAAGACGGATCATAATGGGTAGTGCTAAGACAGTATGAACAACTACAGCTGGTGATGGTAAGGATCGAGACAGCTGAGGCATAGCCTCACGGACGGAGTACTGGAAGTGACAGAGATTCTACCGATGGTCTCTGGCACAGGTAGATGGGAGATGACTCTCCCACTAGCCGTTGGGTATCATAGACCTTGAAAGGGGAAGCTTAACCATAGCTATACCTGGTTGGAAAGTTACTGATGTTGTTGGCTTACGAGATGGATGACATTAATTGTATGGATGGAATGACTATTTACTTGTATCTTCGGAATGACTCAATGGATATAATAAAACTACCTCTTGCCAAGTGTGTGTTCTTTGTATAGGAATGAGCCCCTTTACTTAGAATTTCTACCACTGATGAATGATACAAATATTCAAAGTAAGACCTACTTGGATTAACAATGAAGAGCTCGCCAATACGGTGAACAATTAAGAAGAACTCCCCTAATTTCCCATAATAATTATCTTTATTGGATCATCATCAATTTACAAGCGAGTGAACGATAAGCTTTTAACATCACGCAGTCTAGTGGAATGTCGAACATATCCCCCATAAGATACAAATGAGACTAAGAACTATACCAATTGAATACTTATAATCAACGAAATATAAGATAACACCACTTGAGCTCGATAGAATATACACAAATTGCAAAGGATCAAACATCCTTCCATCATATAAAAAGCCTCAAGACGACTGTATCCTGATCATACTAATAATTTTCACACTTGACCCCTGTAGTGTCATACTTGATCACAATATCCACAATGTCATTAATTGTATCAACCTGGCTTATCATAACCCCAGGAACTAGGTTGGATTGCATATGAAGGAAATATATAGCAACAACAACATAGCATTAGTAATGTGATTAGATGCAATTGATATATACCTTGCATTGTCTGACTGTTCATGGCACAAGTACTCACAGAAAAGGTATGGAAATCATAGAATACATTTTCACTTCAACCGTTGAATTAATATCCACTAAGTCAGAGTGAGGTTCTCATAGTTCAAACATTGACATTCGTGTAATGACAGATGGCAAACTGAGTAAAATCACTACAGCCCAGGGAAGAATGTGGTTGTTAGCTGATGGGAACAATATCATATAAATCAAAAGCGCCAAAACTATAACCCAGATAACAAAAGTTGCAATGCTGAATGCCATCTTCTTTAAAAGATTTCTTTCAGACTTTGATGAAATCTTGCGACCACTCAAACGTTTTTGCTTTATTAACAATTTGTAAGATTTGAAAAGAAGTATCAATGTAGAAATATGTGCAACCATGATTATTTTTACCACAAGCAGCATGTGAATCCATCCATTCCATGCATTAGGTTTAGGTACAATGCAGGTGGTACCATAGCTAGTGCTTTTTAATGGAAGAGATGTCAGTGCCACTGCTATACTAACAAACCATCCTGTTAAGAAAATGTTATAACCATTTCTTGCCCTTGCCAATGTCCTACTCTCAAAAGGGTTTATGGTCATCCTAAAGGTTATCACTGTCATTGAACATGAGGTAATAACAGGAGGTAAAATTGATAAAAGAACCATCAATCGTGAAATCTGACAGTAAAGTATCGCCTCACCTTTTACTTGAAAAGAGATGAAATTTTCAAGATGCTTCATGTCTATTATGATACAAATAGTAAGATATATAAAGAAACACAGGTTCGACAGGAGTTGGTTTAGCAACTGAGGCAAGTTTCTTTTACTAACAGCTGCATTAGGAGACACAAAATGCAAAGCAAAGATCTGAACTGCACTTAAAGCTGTGATAATCATGACAATTGAAAAACAAAGATATATAGTGCCTCTGACAGGTTTTGTTGGAAACTTGTTTGTGCAGTCAATCTTTTTGGATAAAGTATCTAAACTGTTACAGGTTTTTCCATGTTGTGGAACAAAGCAACACCATCTGTCATCACTGGTCAGTACTTTAAGGTCCTTCTGTACCGTTAAAAATGCATTGGCAGAAACAAATATCAGGAGATTTTCAGTTAAATCCAAGTATTTCAATTTGTCTAAATAACAAAATGCACATGCATGAATTTCCCTCAAACTACCATTGTGAAAATTGAGCGAGACTACAGAAGAAAGCATGAAAAAGAAATTGTCATGCAAGATGCCAATTGATGTGGAAGTCAAATCGATACATTTTATGACTGATGGTACAGCAAACATATTTAGTTGGGCCACAAGCAGTGGGTTACCTTCCAAATTGATACTCTTAAGTGAAATGAGGTAAGAAAATGTATCTTGAGGTAAGTATTCAATCAAATTGCTGCCCAAATTCAATTCAATGAGAAGAGGAAGTCCTTTAAACATGTTTTTGTGAAGACTTGCAATGTTATTGACTGAGATATCAAGAATCAAAAGTTTATGGAATTCATAGAAGAAGATATTGTTGAAATTGATGGAATTGTGAGAGAGATTTAGGAACCTCACATTTTTGATTGGAAATGTAATGTTTGTCATATTTTGACTAGCACAGTTAAGTGCATATTCAGAACAGACGCAGTGAGTTGGACACTGTGGTAGATCACACAACGTTTCATCATCTCCAGATAGAGGACAGTGTTTAATCCCATCACACACGTTTGTTGGGTGTACACAAACATCATCTTGAGAACATCTCAGAAGATTTACACAGCTCAGTGTTTCACAGCTTTCTTCATCGTCTCCTTGTGGGCAGTCCAACTGACCATCGCAAACAGCATATAAGGGAATACAATATGCAGCTGGGCACTTAAAATGTTTATGGCATTGAAAGTTTTCACAGACGGCAAGATGTCTGCCATTTGAACAACTAGATTTATCAAAACGATCAAAGATACAAGATTGATGAAAATAAAATGAATCATTTGTGTGTTCAGAACATTTTATGTAACCATCTCCGTTGCTTAAGATTTTTTTTTCAGGGATTACATATTCATATTGATTTAGCATATTAGTATGTTTAGAGTCCAAAAATTGTTCATCCGAGCATGAGGAACAGTCACATATTGAATTTTGAAGTTTTGATATGTGTATGCATTTGAAATCATCACACTGAAACTGCATATCCTTGCAGGTACAGTTTTTATACTGACATTCAGTGAAACAAGACTGAACTGAACCTTGAAAGAGCATTTCTTCATCAGAACCATCCTTACAATGTAGGATACCATCACATCTGTAATGACTTAAGATGCATGTACCATCTCTGCATCTCCAGTGTTTATTGGAACATTGAGCTAGAACATGAGCATCGATATGTCTTATCATATAACTTAATAGAGGTCCCCTACTGTTATAGATAATTGGAATATGTCTTTGTGTGAGAAGCAACCATTCAAATAATAAGAATTCTGAACCTACCAACCATGTGTATGAGTCGGTCAGAAATAATCTGTAATGGAGAAAATCATAGAATTGGTTCAAGGTTATAGCGTCATTGTGTTTTTGAATACACAGCGATCCACCATTTATACAGGGATCTACCATCAAACAGGTATGAGATTGCAAATTGTCACTAATATGGAAATAAGGAATCCTATCTTTGGGACAAATGAAATGAGGTAGGGACAGTGAGACATTTCCTTTCCATCTATTTGTGACCCTGGGAGAGCATTTGACAGATGCTACAGGGAATTTCTTGGTACAAGATATAGCTAGCCATGTGACAGTGAAGACATCTATGGGAACAGCCATGAGGCATTGCTTGTTATCACTATATTGGGATTCATCTCGGAAAAGGTCAGCTGCAGTATCCTCATCCAAAACCTCCATGAGATCATTATCTAAGGATACATTTTCTATAGTGTAGTAGTTAAGTTTCAGAATGTTTGCCTTGGTAATCCACTTCCTGATGAGCATGGTACTTCTGTCATACTTTTTATGTGAAACTGGTGTTCCATCAAGCCAAATCAATCTCTTTTCCTGAAATTAGTCAAATCAGTTCATACATCAGTTATGGAAAACAAGATTAGCAATGAAAACACATGATCATGTCAGTAACTTTCGGGATGAACCTGGCTCTATGTAATACTTCATGTACTTTATGTATTCCTAGAATCAGTCACCCTCCCAGCTAGTTATATTTCTGGTTATTTGATATTTGAATTAGTTCCTTTGTTTCAATCTTGTAGATAGCTGCAAAAGTAAATTTATCTACAACTTCCAACAAATGTTATATTTCAGACTTGGGAAAAATAACATAGGTAAATACATAATTCTTATCATACCATAAGTGTCCTCTTGAATATTCCAAGAAATGTCCCAAAAACCAATGGACTCTGGAGCTTTTCCATATCGAAATACAATTTAGGTTGATATAGGGTCATGTTTTTTTCCTCACAGTGTTCCTTTGCTTCTTCCCAGGAAATGTTTTTTTTATAGTGCTGGGAAGATTGTATTTTTCTGACTATTGCAAAATAGGCAATGACAATATCAAGGTTACATCTAGGCTCTATGAAATTATGTGAAAAATTTCTTTTTATTTCAATTGTAAAGATTGAACCAATAGTATGCCAGGTGAAAGCAGGTCTTTGCACCTGTAGGATTAAAGTTTTAACTGCGGTTACTTTTGTTGTCTTTCCAAATAATGCAGCAAAACTAAATATGTGATAGTCAGTTATATCAATCTTATGTAGATTCATGCAATTTACACTAGAGGCCTTGAAATCAACAGCACCCATTTTAGCATGTATCTGTATATGAAATATTGCATGCTGAAAAAGATGTTCATTTATACTTATTTTAAGTTTCATGTCTCTTGGCAATAAAGCACTCCTTTTAGCTATTACTGGACAGGTAAAGTGCATTTCTTTAACATAATTGCTACCTTCTGAAATTACTTGGTTGCTTTTGAAATCAATTCGAAACATTGCCTCCAGGAGTCTCAGACAAGTTCCAGTTCTCCAATAGATTTTCAACCCCTGATCAGAGGTGTTAAAGGTTAAGCTTTGTTTGCTTTCATTGAGTTTTAATATGATTTCACCTTTGTAGTTTGTTATAGTTAGATTACTTTTACATGATTCCTGAATTTCATTATTAAAGTAGTGAATATTTGGTATATGAACAGAAACACGAACTTGTTTTGTGATTAGGACAATAAATTTGACATTGAAACTGCAAGATTCCAAAAACTGGAACTGCCTCTCACGAAAAACACCTTCTCTAACGAGTAGATTATCTAGCCAATACTCCTTAACTCCGCATCGATATCCATCTACATATACTGGTCTCATCCCGCTTGTGCTTTCTATGGTAACGAACAAACTGGAAAGATTAATGATGTTGGCAAAAATGAATAGTTGTCCTGATGCAGTAAAAAGTGTTAAATTGTTCTTATGTATAGACATCCCATTTTCTTCACACACTGCCACCTGTTTTCTCCCTGACCCTAGTGCAATGTGCATTCCGCCTAAGGAACAAGTAGGACTAGTGAAACCTTTGTATGAATAGGATTTAATTCTCCACCACTTGCTGTGTGCTGAGAACTGCAATGGTTTGATGGATGAGTGGTTCTTTGTCGTGATGAACATTGAGCTGGACGCTTTCGGATAGTCCCTTATGTTCAATACAAAAACATTGTACTGCACTGTTAAGGGCACAGGACGAACATGAATTAACCTGGTGTTCCATGGTATGTATCCTTCAAACAAAGTGGTGTTGCAAGGGCTGTTATATCTATGTTCAAAAATAACTGAAGATAGCTCACTTAGTCCCTCATGTATAATAATCATTCCTGAAGTACCATTACATTGTACCTTAATTACCTTTTTGGAAACTATCATTGGGAATATGATATCAAAAACATCAATGAAATTCATTTTGAATATCAGGCTGGGAAATACCTTGATGTGCTGTGGTATTTTATGTTTTGAAGGTTTAACTGTCCGAAATCTGGTTATTAGCTTAAGCTTTTCAACATGTATGCCTGCTATAACTTGAACATACTGAACATCATGTATTCCATATGTTATCTTCACAGATGAATAGTGGTTATCCATTGTCAAATCAAAAATAACTGTCATCACATTTCCAGAGGAATATTCACTCCATGCAGGTTTATAGCCACAATGAAGAGACCTTCCAGATGTACTGACATTAAACACCTCCATATGATTGTATATACAAGCTTTAGAGAGTGGAATAGAAAAGTGAACCATCGTGAGATTGATCATGAAGCTGGGATGAGCATGCACTGAAAATTTCTGCCACAAAAATTCACTCTTTGTAAACACGAACAATGAGCCACATTTCTCTTGTAGAATGAGATCAACATTACGTTGAAAATGTTGAGCATTTTCCCCTGAGCAACCCTTCTTGATGGCCAAAACACCTTGGTACCACATTCTTGATACCTTTAGTAAGGAGGATTGAGCTTTTATGTTCATAGGTGGTATGGCAACCAATTCTAAGAAATATCTCCATTTGTAGATGTCCAGATCAAGAGTTCTCGAATTTGTTATTTTATGCAAGGTACCTGGTAACACTGAAATTGATTCAGATGATGGAGCCATAATTACCAAACAAATGACAATATTGCCAAAATAAGACATCATGCAAAGATATTTTTAAGAATGTGAAATAAATAAGTCCTTCAATGCATTCAATACATTTAAGTTGAGAAAAAAAAGTGAAAGTTCACCTATAAAAGTATGTTTTTGTCAACTTGCCAATACATTTCAATCACCTTAAGAAGGCCAGGAAATATGTGTCCAGTTGTCCTTGATGACCAGAAAATGGGTGTGGATGACTAGAAACCGAATTTTGGTAGTCCTCCTGACAACCAGACATTTTCTAGCAATTACCAAAATGTTCCCCACTTAAAATTGACAGTTCGTACATTTCAATAGCTATTTTGTGAAGCTAAATTGTCCTTAAATAGTGGACAACCTTTGAAAGTGTGAGGATGACCAGATTTTCATTAGTGGTCGTCCTCTGACAACCAGAAAAATGGACAAATTTTCCTAGCCTGCTCAGCTTTTATAATACCCCAAAGCAAGAGTCACTGAGGTTTTATACGTTTTTTGATTGAACTAATTAGTTGTATCAGATTCACTACCCTTGCAAAACCATAAGTAATCATGACAATTTTATAGTTTTTGTATTGCTGATTCTAGTATACACTGGATCTCCCAATTAGTAAGCTTATTTAACAGGTCTCAACAAGAACAGATTTATCCTACCAGTATCGTTTTTCTCATGAAGCTTATAGTATGTCAGTCCAAACGTAAGCACCTGTGACTCTGAATGCTACAGTTAGCTATATCTTCCCAAACAAAGGGTGTGGCATGGACAGCTTTGAAATTAACAGTTTTATGTTAGAATATCTCATTACCATTAGTATAGCTGTATTTGTTGATTAGATGTATCAATGAAGTACCTTTGCATTTTGTGCCATGTCTGCATTAAATTTAAAGGGACTGTGAAAAAGCAAACTTCATGCTTGGTGGCTTTGATGGTAATATCAAGATCAGATGTGTTTCATGCAATCAAACACGTGCATCAGTCTTGATGGATGATCTTTTTAATTCTACAGTCAAAACGGTCTAATATACCTAAAATATGAAAATGTTTAGTCAGTGAATATCAAAATTGAGAATTTGTCACTTGTTTTTTTGATATTTTGATGAAGCACATAATCTTTACCTTACATATTTTGTAGTAGGAGATTTTCTAATGATTGGTTGGTTAGTTATTGAGGTTTCATGCAAAACAATAATTATCTATGGTCATATCAAGCTTAGAACAACGTTTGATAAATCTGTGTTTGATGATTGAATCTATGAAGATATTGAAGCAATGATAAGATACAGAACATACTCCCACACATTTATCGAGGCACTTGTTCTTTAATGGCTAGGGTCCCATAGATAGGGTTGTACACACAACAGCCCATGGACTAGGCATAAGTATCAGATATTTTGAAGTATTTTCCACACTTTGATTAAACAAAGTATTCTTGTATTATATACAGAATCTGGAGCTGTTGAGAAGGAATGGAGGTGAGTGGTAGTACCGAAAGGATTGCAACATGGTATGTTGCAATTTCAACAATTTCAAAAGTTATAGTTATTCATTTAAATTGTATCTATTTATTCTGTGTTCTCAAATAAAAGTAATTTTGTTAAAATGAAACTAAAGTACTATTTATGAAATGAAGATAAGAGTTATAACCTTTCCCCTTTTCCACTACTGTCTACTGTGAGTTAATCTGCAACATACTGCCCGGTGGGTTACCTGGCAATTCTGAGTTGCCTGGTGACTCTACCGACAATTTGCCCAGTCGTCCACCACCCATCAACAGTCAGATCAGGAGGCCATTCCATAAAAAGTTACGAACACTCAGAATTTAAATACTCGTTCCAGAAAAAAGATATGCACAAAATCATATTTCCGCGCACTGTACATAACACAAAAAATGTGTACGCATCTCTCAAATAGCTGCGACCTGTGATTCAGTGTTCGTAACCCATTTTTAGTATTCAAATATTATTTTCATCATGAAATATTAAGGCCACAATAATATATAAGATATCATTAAAAAGCTTATTTTATACAGAATTTATTAATGAAAACCAAATAAAAATTGTATGAAAACTCACGCAGCTATCAAAGAAAAGGGAGAAAATAAATCAAAATTCATTTGTTTGTCATGTGTACGCATTTGTGTACGTAAGTGTATGTAAGTGTACGTAAGTGACGTTACGAACAGTTTTCCTTAGTTACAATATTTGCGCACATTTCAAAGAGAAAACGCATCACCTACGAACACTTTTTGTGGAACAGCGCCCTGGCTTAAGAAGTTGAGCTGAAGGGACCCAGTAGGAATATTAAGTGTTGGTGCATTCATTGGTGACCATAAGTTGGAATAGAGAAGTACCCATGTGCAGTGTGCTGAGGGGTTCATTCTTACTTAAGGACTTGGAATACTTGCAGTAAAGGCGAGAGCTTCATCTGCATGAGATCAATTATTAGTGTTCTGGGATCAGTAGGTATAGACCTGACTTTATGGAGCCGGATTCAATTATGTGACAAATACCTGTACCTTCACCTGTCTATGGATGATTTAATAAACTTTGAACCTCTGCAAAGTGAGTCTCTACATGTAGAATTGAACACCCTGGGTGAAGTAGGAATCTCTCTCACTAGCTAGCGTATCATAGCTCTTTTGCAGGAAGAATACCAGACAGGTAACTCTAAGCAAAAAGTAATATAAACTCTTTTATTATATGTCCCCCATATTAAAACAATAATACACAACACTCTTGTTCATTACCATATTTAGCCCCTCTGACCTTTGGATCTTCAACTTTTGTTTTCTAATTGTAAACAATCTATATATTATAAAGAATTATATGCAAGGAGGCAGGGTCCCCTCCAGTTGGCTACCACCCTTCTTTGTTCTTATGAACTAAACAAAGACGGATGACGCTATAGACGCTCTACAACTCTCCATTTATTTGATATATGAACTCTTAGACTACAACGGGATCAAATAAATGCTCACACAATAAATTTATTTCTACATAAGTCAAATAAAAACCATCATAGTTCAGTATATATAACTGCACAATAGTTATATCTTCATATTTCAACCACACACTATGTCTCTGTAACTTGGCATGTCCTGAGAGATATCCATCTATCTTTCTATCAAGTTTAGTATGTCAACAGTACTATGGCATCATGGGATGAAAAAGAGGGAAAGTTACTTTCCATTTTGGGAGATTTGTAAAGAACAATTGATAGAAATGAGAACGGAAAAGGTTAAATACTTCTTCTATTGTGTTTTTTTATACAAAACATAATATCGTTTTCTTGACATAATATCAACTTTCCTATAGGCTTAGGTTCATGATACTATAGTAGAGATTATATCAACTTTCCTA
This sequence comes from Lepidonotus clava, assembly GCA_936440205.1. Classification (NCBI taxonomy): domain Eukaryota; kingdom Metazoa; phylum Annelida; class Polychaeta; order Phyllodocida; family Polynoidae; genus Lepidonotus; species Lepidonotus clava. Next base: position 31,937,682 of record OW387144.1, on the reverse strand, counting down.
TAAGCTTAGGTTCATATACTATTGTAGAGATTATAGATGATTCCAAATCCTACCAAAAGTGTAAACGTAGGAGTACTGGGGCCTCTTTCTTTTTAACCTTTTTCATTGATAAATGATTCAAGTATGAACTCATGTGTATTGGTTTGAATGTGTCTTTACCTACATTTTTCTAAAATAACCAAATTATAATTGTATTTATTTCTGATATGACAATCATATTTGATTTTATTTTTGTGTGGCTGAAGAGCCCTGGGCATAGGGGTACTTCGACCTACCCAAGGGATACCTTGAGGTGTTGAACATCTATATAATTATTTGAAATAGGAAACAAAGACATATATTGCCTGTAATTGCCGAATCAGGAAAATAGTAATCAGTCGGCCCTTTCATTTTAAACAAATGATAAAGAAAAAAAAAATCTGGAATCAGTGGGAACATGTGAGGCAAATGGCGACTTGAAACAAAGTGATTGCTGCCAAGTATAACATGTGATTTACATGATACTCATGAATATCAATTAGATTGCCTCTGATACACTTTTACATGCTCCCAAAAATACATATTGATATAATGATATGGACAATTATATTACACATAAACAGAATTTCAGGCAGATCAAACGTTTTTGTTGTGTAAACAATATTCTCTTAACCAAACCTTTCCCTTTTATACTCTCATTGACTTCCTTCGTATTTTTAAATGTCTGAGAATGGAAGTATTGATCAATAAGTTTATCATAGCTAAAAGGTAATGGGAAAATGTTGATACAATCAATGTACCGTGACAATGCCTTTTTGTTTTGTTAGATATTCTGGAAAGAAAACAACTACAATTTCTAAAATTAGCATGTCATAGCTCCAGGTGTCCCATACCAGTTTCATGCCTTCCAAAAGCCAGTATTCCACATACCAATTTTGGTGGTGCTGATTATCTATTGTGACGCTCCTCGGTAGTTCAGGGTTTCCGGTTTCTACCGCCGAGGGATGTGGGGGTTATTTCATTTCTCAGCTGGGCACGGAGGCCGAGCAAAAAGCCAAGATGTGAGATCAAGCTCTACTCCTTCGGCCCCTGGCCGGAAGTCTCGGGCCAACGGTCGCCTATGTTTTGGTATTGTGGGGCTGAGCCGGTTGCGCCTTGATGCCTCCGGTCATGGGACTGCCGCTGGTTATTTCGGGCTTCTTCACTTGGCCGGTCTTCCTTCCTCGGGCCGTCGGTCGGGTAGTTTTGGGCCTTCGGGCCATGACTTTTGGTCCTTCGGGCCTTCGGACCCCGCACTATTTTAAGTCTAAGTTTTCTATAACTTTACTAATATTACTTCTATTTTCTATTTATCTAGTCCATATTAGATCATCTTATCGACTGGAACCCTCTTAGGGAGCTGCTAGAGGAAGAAGACGCGTGTGGACACCAGGAGTACTATGAAGGAACTCTTTATTTTCGGGGCTCACCGCCCCTTTTATACCTTAGCGGTCAACTCTGATTGGCTATTACATGTCACGTGGTCATAGTGACGTCACGCAGTCATACTGATATCATTTCCGGTTTACATTATTTCTCGGGTTTCGGGTTTCGGGTTTCGTTCCCGTTTACACAATATACTTAAATCTACCGCATCATTTTACATTCACATTCTCGCTTTGACACCTGATGAATAGACATTCGTCACGCTATCTTATTGAAAATGGCATGAAATGTAGCATCCTATATACTATTTGAAAGAGACTTTTAACTCTCTCCATTAATATACACCATGTCCATATTCAACTTTAATTCCCACTGAAGATTTTCAAAATCAACAGCAAAATCGACATGTTGAACTAAGGTGTAAACACCCAGCCTGCTGTCTGGGTTGTCTCAGGGGCCTTCACATGCTTCAGGGCCTCAAGGGTTTGAGTAGACTGTTCAAAATGATATAAGGGGTTGTTGAGGATTTTCTTGTGACTTCATTAGTTATTCAATGCTGCATGGTTGGAATTGGGATCAACAAGTGCTCTAGAGGCCCAGGACCTTTTAGTCTTGTCTAAGATCCACCCTTGGGTATAAATTATTGTCATGGTTTTATATTGCCATAAGCATAAATCAACAACAGGTCACCATGAATTTTTATAGGCCTCTGAGATGAAAACAATTATTGGGCGCATCATGTGATATTGCTTAAATAAATTTCAAGTTGCTTGAGGTAAACTACCAATTTAGGATACTTGACATTGACCATTTTTTAAGCCATTTCACACATATCTACTTGTTCAATGATATTTGACACATTTTGAGTATTCTAAAGTACTAATAATGTTATTTCACTTAATAATTTCTATATTTGTTTTACCTAGGGCGTTACTACCTTCAGCACATCAAATAGTATCATTAGTTAAAATGGCACCTCACTGAAGTGAGGAATACCAGGAAATAGAGAAAGCTGGATGCTCGCTCAAATCCATTCCCCCCAGACATCACTGGTGATGGGTCTTCAAAGTGTGGGTCCATGGGCCAGCCAGCATAGTCTGCCTTTTCCTTGCAGATGTTCCTCGTACCCTGTGAAGGGCCGATACAGCTGGCATACATGATGAGATGGGCGATGTATGAGATCTCATGGGTCCCTGTCACGAGGTGAGACAAGGGCCCGCGGCCGTATATCGGGACATCCTCACCAGCATGGGTCTCGTACATAAGGGGAACAGATGAGGGCTGAAGGTAGTCAGGACCAACTGCAAGATAACAGGCCTATTTTTAATATTGAACCATTAACTTATGATTTTTGCAATAGATATGGATTGCTTGGTGCTCACAATAAAGTATATTGAAATATATACCTATATATGGAGATAAGATGCATATGAATCTTTACAGAATTATTCTTTTTTAAAAGTGTTTATGAAACACTGGATGATGAACAGTTCCTCATTCCTAAAACTGCATGGATGAAATATTTAGACGTTGTTATTGGTGTGTTTCCTATGTATTGTCTATGGACCAGCTTTTTTTTACAACATATATTGATAGCTGATTGATAGCAGCTTTATCACTGCTATGATTGTTATATTTGAAATGTTCTCATATTCCTTTTGCCAGTAGAGGAAAAACTGCGCCCCATTCATACTGTTCCTTGTTGTAGTCACAAATGCATTTTGAGTCATAATAAAACCAGGGGGGCTATTCCACACAAACTGTGCACAACTCTCAGGATTAATTTGGAATTGTATGCAAATGGTGTTGGTAAGAAAAAGTGTATGTAATGTTGAATAGAATGCTGCATACGTACTGTACGCACAAAAATGTTCACAAATTACAAAATATGATATTTTGAATAATTTTCAGTTTTTCTTTGATAGCTCCATGAGTTCTCAATTAATTTTGATTTGTTTTTCACCAATGGATTTCTTGTACAATATGCCTTTTAATGACAAATCATATATTATCGAGCTTTATTATTTCATGATGAAAAAATAAGTGAACATAAAAAATGAGTAACATAAAAATACTGCAGTACCTCTTGCAGCTTTTAAAGGTGTACGCACACTTTTGCATACCTATTTATACACGGTACTCAGACATGACATTTTTGTTCAAATCTTGTCTCTGGAATGAAATATAAATCATAAATGTTCGTAACTTTTTTATGGAATGGCCGCCAGCTGTGTCTGACAGCTACTTACCAGTCTTTCCACTAGAACCATCTTCTGTTAGGTTTCTCCGATGGCCAGACACGTCTGTGTTGTTGATGTGATAGTAAAATCCTGGCCCATTCCTATAAAGATACATATCTATACCTAAAAAGATACTTATCTATATAGTATAATGAACTACTATGAGAACATGGTCATATCAGTAGTAGACACCATATCTAAGTTGTTTACATTCAGGACGTTTCTTGATATATAAGAACACCTGTGGGTCCAGAATTGATTGTATACTTTATTTATGGACCATACATTAAAATAATGTTTACAAGGGGGAGTGAGGGAGGGAAGGATCTGACATTTCAACAATGTATGTATATATGTCTGTAAAAAAAAACAAAAAAATACTTTAGCCCAAGAGGTAGCTGTTGGGTCTGTTTTTGTGTGTGTTTTTTAAGTGTTGTTGATGTTTAATGGAAGACTCTTAGAACAATTATGTTTAACCACAATACAGGACTTACGTATAGGCGAGGGTTGTGTAAGGAAGTCCATCTTGGGCTTTTGCTATTGCGACCTCCTCAACATTGACTACGGTAGATAGATCTAGAGAGGTAGAACAGAATGTGTTGCATAGGGTTAAGACAGAAATTGCCCGTCAATCAACATTACAGATGAATATTTTGATTAGAAGATTAATTCTAATAGATGTTATTGTGATATTCATCAGGGAGTCAGGGTTTTCCAGGCTCCACGACGAAGGAATTTCCGGGTTTCTCGGTCTCAGGCTGATTGGGGATTTCAAGCGGAAGGCCAGTTTGCAAGATCAAGAGTGGTGCCTCAAGCCCCACTCGCCGTGGTCGATGTTTTCGTCGCAGAGACCCACGAAAATTGTATCTTAGGGATTCGCAAACAAACTAAGGTGCGACAAAATGATCGTATGCTTCTGAATTTGATCGTATAGCATTCACACTGGGATTTAGGGTACCTTACGATCATTTTCGCAAGCAATCTTGTCTTGAATCGTACAGGATCTCTACGAAAATATTAAACATGTTGAATAATTTCGCAAGGAAGCAGGTCGTAAAGGTCTACGATAGTCCAACGTTTCCAACGTTCACAGATCGCAGAGTGCTACGAAAACCCACGTTCACCACGGCGAGTGGGGCTTCACCCACGAGGGTGAACAGAGAGGCCGTTTGGTTGAGCTCTTGCGATGGGCCAGGGTACATTGTATGCAACTGGGAGTGTCAGGAAGGGCATATTTGGGGTGGCCAGGGGTCCTACCTATGCACCTGGATAGGGGGGAAATGAGTGAAAATGAAGGAGTAGGGCTGCTTGTCAACTTTAGGTCAGCAGGAAGGGTCTCGGGCTCAGGCTAATCTCAGTCACTTGGGCATTATGCAAGCTGGTCTTTTTGTCCAGGAAGCAGGGTCATTGCTCAGGGTTAGAAGGTGGTAGAGTGAGGCCGAGTAGGTCACACCTCTGTTCCTGTTGTGCCAGGCCGACTGCTTACTATTTTGGGCTTTTGTACCATGCTGGTCTTCTGTGTTCGGGAGAGGTCTTGGGCCATTTCGGGCTTTCATGCCATCTTGGGGCCTTTGTGGCCACCGTCTAACTTATCTGTAATTCAGGTTCCTTAGCTAAGTTTTACTTGACTGTTTGCTGCTACTCTTAGAGATCTCAAGCTTGGGCTAACTGGAAGGCAGGACATCTTAAAAAAGAGACATGTGAACACTAGGACTACCAATAAGGCACTGTTTATTCTGGGAAATAATGCCCCCTTTTATATACTACAGGTTGACACTGATTGGTCACTTTGATCATGTGACTGTTATGACCTCATATCCGGTCACCACAGTTTGTCGGGCTTTCATACCCAATAACGAGTTTCGGTCCATTTTTGTACCCATTTCGTACATCATTTTATTATTAGCCAGCAATTACTGTATTATTCAATCATTTCATGATACAAGTTATTTATACCCTATTTCTATCTCAATATTTCGTACTACAAAAGATGAATGGACAAACTCATCATATTACACTAAATTTGTGATTTATAGAACAGGACAAATGTCAGCACTAATATGTTGCATCGCAGAAGGTTGTTGACAGTTGGGGCTGTAGCCTTTAAGAAGTAATATACAATAAGAAATTAAACAACCACGATACTTGTATATTTACTGTATTAGTGCTTACTTGCATATGTGTTGTTTAGAGACATAAGAATTCAAATCAAGAAAAGTTCTAAAGAACCCTTTAACAGGTATCCATTGTCCAGAAGCCCAGATTTTTCCCCTAATCTCGTCGAATGGGAACTTAGTTGCAGGTATTCACGAATCCTGTTCAAGTAATCCAGTGATTGAAATAAACATCAACAAGAAATAGTCAAAGGCAACCAGAAACATTATTCTTTTTGAGTAAAATTGATCAAAAAATGGTCAATCACCTACAATTTTAATATTTACAATTATTAGACTTTGATCACTGCAAACATAAAAAAAGGGCGTGCCTAACTATTTATTACTATTTGGATTGCATTCCAATAGTTCACTTCATAAAATGTACCCCCAAGGGCAACACTTACCTATTGATGCATCCTAAACCATGTTACTGTTCAGAATATCAATTATGACAACTTACCAAGAATATTACTGTCAATTGAAGAGTATCCTGACATGGTAAAAACGTGTGAGTGGTCACTAGTCACCAAGATCAGGGTATCCTTGTCGTCAGTCATGTCAACTGCCTTCTGTACAGCTTCCGAGAAGGCGACAGTCTCATTCAGTGCTCGATATGCCTTATTGATGTGATGGGCATGGTCGATTCGGCCACCTTGATTAAGAATTTCAGCTGGTACAGGACCTCATTTGCAAATCAGTTCATGCTTCAAATTATCTAATTAGATTAACAATTTTGTAAAACCACAATTCATCAACTTCAAATGAAATCATACAGCTACTCCTATATATATTATATATATATATATTTATATATAAATATATATATATATATACTTCAGTTGAACGATATACATTACTCTTAATGTGAAAATAGAAACTTGTTTTTACTTTTTACTTATTATTAACTTATTTTTAAGACGTTTATGCTTTCTGATTTGGCATTTAGAACAACAAATTTTCCTTATCATTCAATAAGTAGCCTCCATTCTAGGCCTTCTATCTAACACCATACACATCTTACCTTCTACAAATAAGAAGTAGCCTTGGTTTCCCTTCTTCAGAATATTGATTGCCATTTCAGTCATCTCAGATATATTAGGTTCAGGCCATTTGTTCTTGGAAGAGTTACGTCTGTCAGCCTCATATTGCATAAAATCTGGTTCAAAAAGGCCTTAAGGAAGGAGATAAAGGTGTATAGTAGGAGATGCATTGATTGCAAAGAATATTCTGCCAATAGCATAGATCTGTGAACAATTGAGAAAGTATCATTTTCATTATGAATGCTCTTTGCATAAACCAGCATTAGATTAGCCTATATACTATTACACTGGTAAATTCAAATATAAATAATTGTTGAGAAAGTACTGTATTTCACTACTATTTGTAAAGAGACTATCTATTGGACAATTTACAGAATACTTGTATCCCCAATAATACAATTTCTTTATATAACATTGCAAAGATGCAATATCCTATTCGTTTTCATTATGAGAATATCAGTAGGAGCATTACCTGTACAGTGTTTAACTATTTAAATCAATATATCCATTTGATTAAGAATCCTCCAATTATAATCAGATTTATGTTTAATTTCATGAATTTGAAATAAAATAAACAACAAAATGATTGCATTTACAGTTTATTTAATGTGTGTAAGCCTACAGATGAATGAATTGGTTGTATAAGACTTTCACACTATCAATATGGGCCTTCCATCAAGTACATTAGCACGAAAAGAGGGGGGTTTTGAAATTGTTAAAAACTAAATATGCAAACGTTTTTGCACAAATCCAATGTGGATGAGGGAGTCTGGTATTTGTGGAAATGTGTGTACAAATTAAATGGATGGTCCATTACAATTTACACACCATACACTTTTCTCATTAAAGTGGCCCCCTCTGGTGAATTGAATTTGAAACAACATTTTAGGGCTTTCCCATAGTTCAGGTATATGGAGTAAAGTGACCTAGTTACCAAAAGCCCTAACAGTTGGCAGTCTGAGGCACTGCGCAGGTTTGTGGGAAAGGTGTATTGATAACTCAGAGTTTCAGATAAGATATAGGGTACTAAATTTAGGCTTTCAGTCTCCCTGTTGACCAAATAGATAATTAAGCTTATGCATCTAACCCCTTGTACAAACACATGAAAATGTAAAGATGACCAGGGCAAGCCGTGCAACTTTACCTAGAAGCCGTTCCACCTTCGTTGGGTCCACATTGGTAAATTCATCCATCCTCTGAACAAACTTATATTTGTCATCATTAGCGGTGAACTTCTGCCTCATAATTCTTTTCCACTCCTGCAAACATAGTCTTGAACTAGAGTGTTGTTATAACTTCCCATGCGATTGCCTGTTAGTGCAGCACATTGAAATGTGCATATTTGATCTGAATCAGTGCTAAAATCGGCCGACTCTTAAGCCCCATACCCACTAGGCGATTTGGGGTTGGTCGCCTGTCAGTATGCTATATTGAAATGAACGTGTTTAATTTGAATCGCCGGGAAAAATCGCCCAACGATTCGCCCAACGGTTTTATCAAACACGTTCATTTTAATATAGCATACTCAAGGCCCATTCGCCGTGGCCCAAATTGTATCGCTTGGAGGGCCGACAAAGTTATCGTAGGGAGAAAATGATAATATAAGGATGGTAAAATAATTGGATTGGACCTTTTTTTGTCAATGTGAATGTAATTTTATCTGTATTAATAATTGTATCATCCATAGGTCATCATTTTCTCCATGCGATATTTTTATCGTTCCTCCCAGCGACACAATTATCGGCCACGGCGAATGGGCCTTAATGGGCGACTAGGTCCAAGTCACCTGATGGGTATGGGGCTTTAGAGTAGAATAGGCCGATTTTAGCACCAATAATCGGCCGACTCTAAACAAAGTCGCCTAGTGGGTATGGGGCTTTAGATTTTAAACCTAGAATAACCATCCAAGCAGAACTATTTTCTACTACTGGAATCACTTTCCTGCATTACCCTGAATACTTTGGTTATCACCTACATGTATCAGTGATAAACTCTTTACTACTGAACCTGTACCTCTCTAGAGTATGATGAATTGTTCAATTGATCTCACCTCAATAAGGTCCCTGCCATCAGTCCTGTCTCCTCTCTCCTCAGGATATTCTGGGTCACTGGCTGTGTTGGGCATCAATTTGGCTCGTCCTCCTCCTAACAACACCTGTTATTTACATGAATCCCTAATTAATGGTGAAAATGATACTGAAGTTGTTACTGTATCATGGAAAGAATTATCAATTCTTTGTCTTGTGTTACATTATTGTATCTTAACAAATTGAAATTGAAAGAACACTATTTGTAATTATGGGTTTGAGTTAAAAAATTCACATCAATGTATATATATATATACTTTTTCTTTCAAAAATTAATGGTGTACATACAATATTTTGGGAACATACACACAACTCTGGAATATGGTATTTTTACCAAGGTATGTCTTTCAAATGAAAAACAGCCATAACAGATTAAATTCTAAGAAGTCAAACCCTGAATTAATCACATATTAGAGAACTGGGAAATTGAAGTCTGAATAATGCTGAGGCTATTCTTACATTAATATAATTATTGTCCTCGACCATTTGACGCGCGATATCTTTACACAAAGTCCTGTACTCCTGAGGTATGGCTCCGTCCGTCTCATATGCCCGTGATGGGCTGTGGGCATAGGCTGCAGCAGGAGTGGCATCAGTAATACGAGATGTGCTGATTATTCCTGTTCTTTTACCTGCAACACCAAGTGAAAGACACTGGAAATTCAGATTTCTCCAATGATTATACTATATGCTCCCTACTAACTTGGCGATTTTTATCAAGTTAGTTGAGTTTTCACACTAAGATTTTACAAAATTATCAGCCAATTTTTGCAATAATTCATACCTGAATACTGATGAAGAACCATTTGCTCTCTTAGATGCTTTCGTTTCAAGTACTCAAAAAGTAACTCGAATTGTGTGAATGTTTGAGATGTTGCGTAAAATGCAAGATTTATGGGGTAATATCACATGACATGTTTTAGCTAATCACCGTCAAGCTGTCACTATCATACCTTAACCTTACCTAAACCTTAACTATGGGAAAGCTCTAAAACAGTGTTTCAGTCTAAATCCACTAGGGGGCACCACTTATTCCAAAATGAATCAGTGGCCTCTTTGGTGCTCAACAATCTCGTCTAAAATCACACAAGTGGGCTATTTTGGCATGTTGAGTAATACCCCGAGACGTGTCTTATAATATTGCTAACATAATCCTAGATATTCCCAGATCGTACGGGCCCCCGTCAACCAGGGCTATACTGAAGGATAATTACTCAAAATGTGATCAGCAATGTGCAAATCATCCTACTGGGTTTGGGGCTTGAATAGCAAAATGGAATACCATAATTATGTAAATATGTTTAATTTGTATACGGCATGCTATTAAACCAATGTTAAATTGTTGTAAACAACCCTGCGATTAGAGTAAAGTTCCAAGCTGCAAAACAAGAGAAGTGATTGTCCTGACATCAAATAAGATCAACTCACCCGCTTCATGTGCATATTTGAGTACAGATTTGAGTTCGTTTCCCTTCTGAAGGTCGCATCTCCCCTGTAAGACCTTGTCGTTGAGCCCAATAACCCCGGACCTGGATTTAGTACCGGTCATAACGGCGGTAGCTGCGGCGGCCGAGTCAGTCACCAACTGGTTACTGCAATAGGTCTGAAGTCAAAACGTTGCATTAATACAAACACACACACTTTAAGAATGTTTATAAGTATACAATATGTTTAAAAATAAATACACGTCTAATGGATGAATGCATTGTGGCAGAGGAAATCCCATCAGAAAAAATAACATTAGAATTGTTTTAAATCTTACTTTAAATGATGTGAGTTTCTTTGTCAGTGAAGGTCCTTAGCTTAGGATTAAGATAAAAGAACCCCTTTAACTTATGATAGATAAAATGATATCATAACTAGAGTACACACAGATGCATGAATAATTCTATGATTGGCTGAACAAATCTACCTATCCCTCGTTAACAGTACCAATACATAAACAATGTCTTTTTTTGGTGATGCACTTGAAATAAATCAAAGATGCACGTTGCTATACACACACCTCTGCTATAGGGGGTTCCCCACTGACAAATTCAATTTTTGGTTGAATAAGCTAGGGACTAACATCGTGAGATATTTCTTTCATGGTTGAATTTTTTTTCAGGATTTATAGTTACATGGCCCAATTTGAACACAATTTCTGGTCCATTTAAACTATTTTTGTTGCTTAAATGATGCGATTTAAACAGTATATTACTTGGATTGCTCAAAATGTAGCCCCCCCTAGAGCGTGATTAATAGTATAGTATAATAGTATTATACTGAATCCAGCAGCTGGATATTACATATTTATTAGCTTACCATAGTCATACCAACATGTCGAAATTTGTCTGCCGCTAGCCTGGCCTCCCAGAAGTTCTGGCTGCTCCTCTGGGCATTGTAGATCCTGCTAGAGGTGATAGTTGATACGCCGAGGCCATCTCCCAGAAAAACGATGACGTTCTTGGCCTTAGTCAGTGTTGGTCTCACCCGCAGCGCCTCTGACAACTCATCCTGGCCAGCCTCATGCCAGTCTGTTGTCTGGTCTGCAAAAGTAGCTAACATTACAAATCTAAAAAAGATTTTCAAACGCTTTATTCCCTGTCTGTTATTCATTAGAGTCTATAGTCAATATCTATGATCTTCTCCATAGACCGTTCAGACCTAAGTCCAATACCCATTTGGTAATTTTACAGTCAGCTGGTGACCGGCAACGAGTAATGGTGGGATGATCATTGATCCCCAGATGGCTGGCTACCTGTCAAAGTTGCAACGGTATGGTCACTTTAAATAGAAACAGAACGCTATTGTGATATTCTGATTAGGTGATGTCCAGACCTCACTTAAACATAGGCCAGCCAAGGATATGACATTTTAATAACACCAGAAGTAAGGATTAGACCTGACCTAATGATAAACAATATGGTTCTTCTTTGGTGAGGTTGGGATCTCCCCAGGTGTGCAGGTCACAACTATGTTGTTCTATGAGTTATGAGTCTTTTTTCGCTTGCTGGATCCGGCCATTCCTCATGAAATGCGAGAATGGGGATGTAGCGGTGGTAGCTAGTCAATGCCGTGGGCTCTGGCCCTGGGCTGCTCACTGAGCACAAGACCGCAAGGCATGTTGGGCTTCCAAAAACTAGATAGATTGATGAAATAGGAATGAAAACACAATGCTAGGGTTGTCATCACTATGCAGTGGCGTACCCAAGGGGGTTACAAGATTGCTACAGTAAAGATATAGGAATCTTCATCAAAACAACCAACTGGAATCCCCTACTTTTGTTTTGGAACCTCTTTAGATTTACCTGGAACCTCTTCAGATTTTAGGGCTGGGTATGCACATGCTACCGGTTGGTTCAGGTGTCGGGAAATTCTGGCCCTCGCTCATGGTTAAAGGGTGGTAGCGCTGTGCTGAGTGGGTAGCACATTCATTCCCCTGGTTCCAGGCCGACTGCCTATGATTTTGGGCTTCCATACCATGCTGGTCTTTTGTACTAAGGCAGGTTCTCGGGCCATTGGGCTAAACACCTATACTTCTTTGAGGTTCCTGGCTATAGGCTTTTACTCATCTACGAACTTCTACTCTTTGAATGGAAGGTGGTCCATCCAAAAGAAGAGGCGTTTTAACACAAGGAGTACCATGAAGGAACTATTTATTTTGGGTCATACCACTCCTTTTTATAGCTACAGATCATCTCACTTTGGCCAATTTAATTACTTGACTACATGAATCATTTCTAGACAATACCATTTGTTGGTCTTTTCTGTCTACTTTTTATTCTCATTTCGTTCTATTACATAATTTCATTATTAACTGGCAATTATCACATTATTTGGTCATTTCACATTACAAATTAAATCTGTATGATAATCATACCCACTTTCTAGCTTTATATTCTTGTACCATAAGGATGAAATAAGCAATTCATTACACCATGTAACTTGATTAGCCAATGATCAAAGAGAATGTACTTATAAAAGCAAGATTAAACCGTCCCGATCTTGAACTCATTGTGTTCGCTTCTTCTGTTTCTTGGGCTTAAGCCAATTTAAGGCCTAGTTCTAGTTTCTTAAGCAGAAAACACAAGACACAAAGCTGGGAATGAACCCAAAGTTATGATAAAAATGGGCAGTTGGACTTAAGGGTACTTCAACCAAAAACACGAGGCACAATGACTTGGGGCATGACAAGAGGCACAAGGGCCTTGGGGCGCAACATGAGGCACGATGATAGAAGGATGAGCTTACACAGATAACAGGGTAAATATGAGGGGCATGAGACCCGAGACATGAGGTCGGCGGCTGCTATCCTATCACTTTATCTTTAGGGGCACCAACTCGAAGTTAGGTCACAGATGGATTGGCATGAGTTGCTGGTAGTAAACGTGGAACATGAGTAGTAGACACCTCTGGACCAAGGTTCTGGAATTATAGACCACAAAGGTCTGGCATCCCTCTCCCCTGTGATACGAATGTATGCGCACACAACTCACACGCGCACATCCATCCCGCACCACACCCATATTTTTTCCGCTCCTAGAGACAAACCCGAGCCATGACAAGCTCATACACCTGTCGTCCCCTACACACCACCACCCCATCCAGTTGTGTCACCATTCCCAGGACACGGCCGGGTATGTGTGTAAAAGGAACAAATCCACAAAATCGAGAAGCATGATGATCGACCTCCATATCTTTCATTCATCCTTTCAACTACACCATTATTGTCTCTCGGAAATTCCCACAAAGAACTGTCATATTCACGGTAATTTAATGCCCTGGCCCTATCCCCTGTCATTGTCTCTTAATAAAAGGCCATAATGATATGCAATGTTTCAAATTTAAGAAATGGCTATGTCGCACTATCAAATTTGAAAGTTTACATCCAGCTTTTAAGCCCGGTTTCTGCCAATCATATTTGGATATATTTCACTACTTATGATTGGAAGTGACGTAATATTATCTTCCAAAAGTCTTTGGCCCTTTAAGTCGTCCACAAATCAGAGACAGTTGTTGAAACCGAACAACTGGATTAAAGGTATATGTACTATTCTGATGCACAACTATGCACAACTATTACTAGCTTGATGATAATCCCATGCTAGGAGAGTAACGTAAATGATTACTTTTAATTTATTTTGTAGGAGATAGTTGGTTTAGTTGTCGACAAAGATCTAACATGTCAAATATTTTGTTGTTGATGAATCTTTGCCTTTCTACAGTTATCTGCAGCAATTCGCTATCGCTTGCAATCATTAACAGTTGTCCAAAGTACTAATTTTGTTTCCACAGGGCGATTATGGTAACAACCACAAAAGATTAGTGAATCTTTCCCAAGTTATTTTGAAAGGCAATTCCTATTATCATGAAATAGCAAGGGGAGTGCCAAAAGGCCTAGAATTAAGGGAGTTCCGAAATCGGAATAATTCACTAATGCCTCAATATTTTCTCTTTATTTCTTTTGAAATATCTTTGGTGACTTTTAATACATACAAATTACTAATTTGTAACTCTATGTGAAAGGAACTCTTTAAGCTATGTTAAATAGATCAGCAATACTCACCGCTGTGTACCCAACACGGAAGAAGTACCAGTAGGTACAGAGCAACTAGAAGCTGGTATGGCACCTGCATCCTGAGAGAGACGAGCACGCAACTGAATGGTGTAAGTTAAACAAGGCACCCCAAGGCGCTGAGCCACGAGCCACTTTAGGAGAGGTATCTTTAGAAATGGTGCTAATAGTATGGGAAGTTCCCAACGATGATTGGAGGAAAAGAGGGGGGGGGGGGTTACGTGATTAAAAATACCATATGAGTAGCCAGGGACAGTACAGGATTCTGGTAAGAGGGGTAACAAATTTGTCTACGTAAAAGAACATTTTGTATGAATTTGCAGTCAAACCTGGTCCACCATAGGGGTCCATCAATAGGGTGACCGTGTCAGGACCCATGATCCCCCCCCCCACCTGATACGCCTTTTCTAGCAACTTATCTATGTATGTATTAAGTAAAACACCAAGGAAGGGATTTACGAGGTTATCGATTTTGAAGAAATGGTATAATTGAATGAGGGTGTGAAAAAACAAAAGAGTCAAATGCGGTTATATAAAACAACAGGCAATAATAGACAATGGTAAGGATCATGGTCACTGCGTATACAATTTCATTTACTTGATTTTGGTAAAGATGGCTTAAGTCCTTCTAGGCAAGATTGCTTAATTCAGATGTAAATTTTTGTGCATGCCCACTCTGTCAACAAACTCGTCGTCCTCCGCCATTATAATGTATGTTGGCGGCCAATATTGGGAGAAACCAGAGGCCCCCTAAATGTTGTTAAAGTATTGTCATAATGTTAGGTCACTATTGTTAGTATACCATCAACAACCAGAAGATGCCCCTACTTTTAAGTCTAAAACCTTAAGGCCCATACCCTCTACAAAACTTTAGTGGCGACGGCCGACCGGCGACTGGGAGAATTGCTGGTAAAGTTGCCAGACGACTGGGTTTTTAGTGGATTGCCCGGCGACTGACCTGATTGTATTGTGTGCTTTTTGGGCGACAAGTGCCGGACACCAGAATCGCTGGGAAAATCATCTGGAAAATCGCCAGAAAAATATCAAACTTGCTAAATATTCCAGTCAACGGTGAGGGCGCTCCTCCCAGTCGCCAGTCGCCCATCAACAGCAAGATCTCCTAGTGGGTATGGAGCTTGCCTTGGACGACAGGCAACTAAGGTAGTTAGTAGCCCGGCAATTAACTCCACACTAGTCTGTAATGTCTGGCAACTAAACACTAGTCGCCGTGGTTTCTGGGTGAAATATCTTGCATGTTTAATATTTTCTATACCCACAGGCGACTAGTTAATCGCCAGGCAATGTACTGAAGTGTCCTCTAGTCGCCCATTAGCTACAAGAGCGTCCAAACCTGGATATTAATTTTTAGTAGCCAAGTGACTAGTTAGTCGTGCTGCAAATAGTTTTTCCTTGGTCACCGGTGAAAGTCACTAATTTTCAGTAATCGCCGTTGTTAGTTGCCCAAGTGGGGACCCAGCATTATGATGTGACCGTATGTACTTTGAGGAAAACTAAAGTACCCCCCCCCCTTTCCCATGTCTTTATGAATGTGACGTTATTTAGCTCTGCTGCATGAGCGAGTACACATCAATACACTGTGTAACAGATGAAGGTACATTCAAGGGATGAGTAACGTTCAAAGTACATGGTGATTATAAAGAAGACGGTTAAGGCAACAACTCAATTACTGAATAACACATACAGGAAAAGATGATCGATGTTACCCATTGTAGAAGAGAAATCAGCTTAACGTCTTTAGCATGTTCAACTCACAATTACCTTTGCCAACAAAATAACTGTTGAGCACCTTTGAATGAAAATAGAAAAACTACGGGAGGATTGGACAGATAGGACTAAAGTCTCTAAAGTCAAATAAAAAGATTTATTACCAGCAAAATCATAAAAAGTGAACTAGAATTTTGAAATGAGGCCAGTTTGGTAGTAGCCAAATATATTAATCAATAACAGTAACATAGGATTGTGGGCCTGAAATGTTATCATGATAAGATGAAATTTATTGTATTCCTAAATGCTGTGCTATGAGTCATGACAGGCTATTAATATGCCTTAAGCTGCGTCCCCATGTGACAACTAAGCCCTAGCAATTAGCGCATTTCACCGGCAATCAAGGAAGAAATATTGGTTGCTGGGCGACTAACTAATCGCCCCGGGACCAAAAAATTAATCGCCACATTGTGACGCTCTTCTCATCAAACTGCCAATGATTAGAGGTCATGTTAATTGTCCTACCCACCGATTAACTGCACTAATCACCGGCAACTAGAGAAAAATATTAAACATGTCGAATATTTCACCCAGAAACCACAGTGATTAGTGGTTTAGTCACCATGCATCACCGCACCATTCTGTGATAAGTCGTTGGGTGACCAAACCGCCGAAAACCATGTTGGTCGCCGTCAATTTTTTCAAAGTGGTCACCCTGTTGGAACCAGGCTTTAGTTTGTTCCACTGCTATCATAAGATCTAGAACCTGTCCTCCACAATCTGAAAAAGTACCGACAAATTTTCTTCTCATACATTTTCTGCCTATTTGAAATTATGAAATTGGGTTAAAAAAGACTCTTTCTCTGGTATGTACATCGTGCAAAACTTGTTGGTATATTGCGTCTTTACAAGAATACACCAATTTTCACATGCAAACCAGAACCTATCCAAAAGCACTTAGTGCATCACCCCCTACTATACACAGTGCCACCTTCAGTCCCATTGAAGTCCAACCCCTATACTTGATACGATCCTGACTAAGGCAACGCCCATTAACCCGTTCAAGGCGCCACTTGTTCCAGCATGTTTAATTATATATTATACGATTATACGATGTATTATAGATATTTATATTGTGCAAAGACAGAGTGAGAACTGGGCTTCCCATTGATGAAAAGATATTTCACAAAGAGTAATCCTGAATAACTGAAGTTATGACTCTGGGAAGTGTCACACTTTAGTCTTAGATAAACATTCAGACCCCTACCCCTAACCAACCCATTGGAATGAAGTACACACATGATTCGGAATGGAACATACATACACGCCTTTTTTTAGAAATGTCAGCCCCAGCTCTTTGATGCGTATATATACTCATGGAAGGCCCCTCCTCATATCGATCTCAAAGCATATTATGAGACACCTCTCCGTCTGAAGTACGTCACTGCTGAATGAGAACTGACACTTTCCTGACAGAGTGCCAAAAATCAGTGACCCTGGATGCGCACTTATGTGTATGGAGGTCGTTCAGGTGCATGGAGAATTATGTGTAATTATGGTTATTATCACAGCTTAAACTTATTCCCACGACCCGTCTGCTTGTTGACGTAAAAGTTGTAACTTCACATTTTTAAATTTCGTAATGGTACTTAAGGCTCTTTTACACTACACGAACAGGGCCCTGATACGTAGTGTAATTAGGGCTTTACACCTGAATATGAGGGGGAAAAAGTCTTGCGTCTGTGTGCCTGAATAGTGGTATGTCAGTAGTCAGTCTAATTGCCCTCCCCCCTTTTCAGAATCCTGTATCTGCCTCTGACATCCTCGGCCTTTTTGTTAGTATGAGCATGTAGTGAACTATAGGCAAAGGAAAGCCATCTAAAAGTGTTTTGGGAGTCTATCCATAATAAAGCGCTAGCTGTATGAACTTTGATCCGAAACCAGAATGGTCTTGGTAATTCTATCGCTTCACTCTCGAGGTGAAGATTTCACAGTGTATGTTTTTTGTAACTGTTGGTGGGGGAACAAACAAACTTAAATTAGTATCCCCATCGGTCGCACAGGCACCCGAGGACGACCCCTAAGGGTCTTCTTTATTTTATTAGGTATTGCAATTTCATGCATCATTACATTTGCTTTCATCCACCAGTTTTTAGGCCTGCAAGGTTGTCCACTATATTCGTGCTACAAGTAGTAGACGGTCTCCTGTGTTTACTCATTTGAGAAGCATTTCACTCTCATATTTGATATAACAATATTATTTTGTATTTCCAATGTAACACACACAAATGTCCTCACAGTTTTTCCCTGAATATCCCTAAAAAGTTGAGACGTCCTGTAAATGTATGACATTTTGGTGTCTTTTAGGACAGGTTGTTCTCTCGGTTCATTATTATTAATAAACATAACGTTTTAAAAATATGTAATCAATTAAAACAAATTAATCCATGAGTCTAGACACCTTCATCAAATGAAACACGCATTTTCGTTTTTTTATAAGATATCATTTCATTGTTGTAATGACCTTATCAATTCCACCCAGTTTCCACTTAATTATTGCGTTTAAAGAAAATATAATAGCATTTCTAATGATTGAATATATATATTTATTAGTTCTAGGAAACATGAACATAATAAATTGAAATAGCCAAAGGGAACACCTGCCCCTGCTGGGATCTAATGGAGTACTGAGTGGGTGTCTCCTAGGTGATAAGTCAACATAGTTAGTTCCTGCCATGCCTCTAGGTGGCAACCCCATAGGAGGATAGGAGTAGTTATATTGTAGTCTCCAGTACCCCAGCAGGTATATATTAATATTAATAAATCAATACACAACATATATATATATATATATATATATATATATATATATCACGAGCAGTGCGCCCCCTTTTTCCCGTTAAACCTTAACATTTTCTAATGTAGAACTAGCATCTTCGGACTGAGCGCCTGGATTCTTTTAATATAGGGGCCACCTCTTTCTCGAATTCCTGCGTGTGTTCAGACTTTTCAGTTAGGCTTATCTTTGAAACTATTTCAATAAACAAGATTTTTTAGGTGAATAATTCACATTATCTACAATAAACTTTACAGAAATGTATACAGATATAAACATTGTGACACACTCTCCTGTCCATTGGAAGAAAATACATTCAACATTAGCTGTTAGGGTTTCTTAGTTATTGTTGTTTGGTGATCGAACGATTACTTTATTTTTGTGGGAACATTGATACAAAGTACATGAAGTTCAATAGTTTAATTAACCTCCGAGAACTATCTTATTATGTTCTTTGTTTGGCACCAATACAATTTATTTGTTTGTCTGCAATGCCAATGAAAGGACCAATGAAGGAAAATTTAGTACATTCAAGAACCTCAATCTCTAAAACTACAAAAGGACGTACGCTCCCTCTGGTGAAGAATAGAATAACTACCTTTCATAATATTCAAAATATATAATCATTTTACTCTTATGGTTTTCTGGGTTGAAACTACACTGGGTCACTTTGAATGGGTCAAGTTGAATATTCTAGGGCTATGGCATTGGAATTCTCCCTACCACGTATGGCCAATTTCCTATATTTTACCTGCAGGTTAGCCTAGATCGAGGTGCATGCTGGATATAAATACACTGAAAACACAAAGTCGTCAGAGAGCCACTTTAAAGTTGTCAGAGGGTTGTCATAGGTGACTTTTGGGTTGTCATAGGTGACTTTTGGGTTGTAATAGGTGACTTGTGGGGGCATAGCAGGGCTCATTTCTGGATAGTGATGCTGTGTGACAACCTTGTGACAATCCTTTGACAATTTGGGGGTGGTCAGAGGGTTGTCATTGTGAATTTTGAGGCTGGATGACAACCCAAAGGTTGTCATTTTCTCCTGACTACTTTGGGCCAAAAAGGTTGTCAGAGAAGCAAAAACTGAGAATCGGGTTGTCATAGGGTTGTTACAGAACAAAATGAGAGTCAAAAGTGCTGCCTGACAACCCTAGGGTTGTAAGTGAATGGTGCCTAAAACGACAGCCCAAGGTTGTCATGGCCTCTGTCTACGATAAAGTATTGCAAGTGAATGGTGTCAAAAAACATACAACTCATAGGCCTCCTATGTGTAATGGCCATACCTAATAATTAGTAATAAGATAATAGGCAGCCATTATTATGGACTATGATATCCACAACACGAAACTTTTCATAAATAAGATTTTTTGTATAAAAGACACAGACAACATTGGGTTGTCGTTTTTGGCACCACTTTTGACAACTCTGTGTTTTCAGTGTATGTCGGCAATTCATAAAGCTATAATTATAGGAATTTGCATTAATCATGGCATTATTTTGATTTGACGTGACAGAAGATTACCATTCAGCATTTTTCAGATCGTATTTATACATATCTTATATTTACTGAGTTTACTAGAGAATATATTAAATACAGATGGATACAGTGCAAACATTTCCATGTTTCCAATGTTTTTTCCAGTGGGTTTGTGGACAGATTCTGTAGAAATTAGCCTGCTGGTGCAGACAATTAATCCTATAAATCTGCTATCCGTGGTACGGTGAATTCATTTTCATCAAACTGTAGGCCTTGTGCCCGAACGGTCCACAGGACTAAGTAGAAGAACATTTGAAAGAAGTGAACTTAGCCTGCATAAATTCATAAAAAAAAAAGAAGAAGAAAATACAGCTTCAACTATGCTTGAGTATGAGAAGAGGGGTACAAATGAAGGTGGCGTATGGAAAGAGTTATATAGATCCTTCTTGAACAGTCTGGGAATTGGTGGGTTATATGAATGATCCTAGTTATCATACGTGTAAGTGCAGTAAATGGCTGCTTTGCTTTAAGAACAAAGAAGTTATATGTGCGCCCAACTTTAACATAAGGATGTAGATAAATTTGGTATGTATGGAGGGGGAATTTCTTCATTAATTAATCTTTGGCGGAATCTTAAATTAAAAAAACAACACACGGAAAAAGGGAGGGGCACCCACCCCAACACCTCCCCTTAAATCAATCGCTGGTGTGGTTAGCCCCAACATAAATGGGGGGAGGGGGGAGGCGGAGGGAAGGCTGTGTCTGCAATGTGTTGTAATTTGTGTGCGGATGTCTACCAATACTAGTGTAACTAATACTATTTTTGTAAGCTTCCTGCATAGAAGCACCAAAGTCCAAACCATGTCCGCATTCTCCTTGAAAGCAGATAAACATCTATCTTCAACCTTTCCCTACAGCTCCTTTTAGAATAAATTGACATTAGGCTTTACAGCTGAGGTGTAAAGGATAGCAAACGTTGGGCACAGAATATAGACTAAATTGATAGATAAAAAAAACAACCCCCCCTTGAAATGAATGCTTTGCTGCCTGTAAAATTTCTCTGGCAAGATAATACATTTTGTGAGATGCGTATTTATAAACGACGAACACAATGGAAAAGTGACATCATTGTTTGCATACATTATTCTCGTCATTCTTTCATCTAACTCTTATGAATCGGAAAAAATGTAAGACACTGTCCCTTTTCTCCTTGATAGTATATTATCACCATAACTGGTCCACGGACAATCCCCACGACCAGCCCCTAGACACAATGCAACTGCAAGCACGTACAAACAATACACCCATCGTACATTGGTAGAGAAATTTTAAGGTCTTGCAAATTTCAGACTTCGCCCTCAGTTCATAATAATTATTTCTACGTCGCATCATAATATCATCTTATTCTCGCTATGTAGGAAAAGAGGTATGATTTCTGATAGAAAGAAATGGGTAAACACTATTTTTGTTAAACTGATTTGTCTCAGAAATGACAAATTGTTACATAGATCATAGAACTGGACGTGGCGTGATGTGATTACCGACTTCCGTCATTTTACGCTAGAGGTGCCATTAGTCTTAGATGGT
This sequence comes from Lepidonotus clava, assembly GCA_936440205.1. Taxonomy (NCBI): domain Eukaryota; kingdom Metazoa; phylum Annelida; class Polychaeta; order Phyllodocida; family Polynoidae; genus Lepidonotus; species Lepidonotus clava. The sequence goes on along the minus strand of OW387144.1, from coordinate 31,915,573 downwards.
CAAATTTCTAATTGGTTATGTAATGATGACGTCTTCATTCTTGAATATGATAGTTATTGCAGCCCAAATTATGAAATGGTCCCAAAGAATTGCAAAACAGATTATTTTCTAAAGTGTACGCCCGTGGCCACATTGCAATTACAAACCTGAGGTGATGTGTTTATGTATGCAGATGATACCTTACTGATTACATCAGACTTGGTATTTCAGAATGCAATGGCCCAAAGTAAAGATTTACTAGATAAGGTCTGGTGTTGTAAAAATAAGCTATCTATGAATATTGATAAAACGAAACATATGATGATTACAAATCAGAAATTTGATCAAAATGAACATGTTAGCCTTGCCGGAACTGATTTGTCAAATATAAGCAAATATAAATATTTAGGTGTCATAATTGATGATAGATTAAATATGACCCCTCAGTTGGATTGTGTTATAAAAAATGTGAATTTAAAATTACATAGTTTTGGAATTATACGGAGATTTTTAACTGAAAAGATTGCAGAATTATTATTTAAAACAATGATATTACCTCATTTTGATTATGTTGACTTTATTATTGATTCAGGTACACAAAATAAAATTGACAAAATTGATAGATTGTTCTGGCGAGGAGTACGTAAGGTTGAATATTGTTGTAAAAAAGAGAATCGTATTGATAAGCCTACTATCTTGAAAAGATATAATTTAACAAATTTAGTTGATAGAAGGAAAGAACATTTATTAGCTCTGATGTATAAGTTGAGTTTGGACAATGCAAATTTAGATTTACATCGACCGGCAATAAATTTGAGGAGTTCTACAAAGATTAAATTTAAATGTGCACATACAAAATTGACAAAAATTCAAAGAAGTCCTTTGTACCGTGGAATAAATTTGTGGAATACTCTGCCAGAACTACTACAACGTGCAACTACGAAAACTAAATTCAAAAGTGATGTTCGGAGAAATTTGTTATGATATTTTGTATGATTTACAAAAATTGACTGAAAGTGCTGTGCATACTGCGCTTTGGAAAGATTTATATATATATATATAAATATTTTATAAAACTTATGTATTATATATTTATCAATTGGCAACATTAAACCTGCGGTGCGTACTGCATGGTTGACAATATTGTTAATAAGATGATGTGCCTATATGACTATGTTATGTCAGGCTACATTTGTTTCATTGTAAATACCCATCACTATTTTGTATATATGATTGTAAATATGTTTCTCAATTTTTCTACTGTTCCGCTGGAAGATCTTATGTTTTTCGTAGGAAGTGGACTTAATAAATAAAAAAAAAAAAAAAGGTGTAACTTATTTCAGAAATAATTATTGTTTTGCAATTCCAACGTCTAACCAGAAGAATTCAAAAAGAAGTCCTGAACTCTATAGAGAAGCAACCACTTAGCTTCATGTAAATATTCAAAATAAAAGGAAGTGGAAAACATTGGGCCCTAACATATTACAGAAGTGGACAACTGTCATATACTAGATAATTTACCGTAGATATTTGGCAGGTGCAGCAATGGCATCGTGTGTTGAGTGTGTCATATGAAACCAAATTATAATGTGTTTTTGTTGCAACAAACAGGTCATTTTTAACACCAGTGGTGCCCTATATGACCAATGATTCAAGTTTTTATTCTAAATAAGTTTACTTTAGTACAACACACAGGTCGTCTGACCAGGAAGTATACAAACTTTGTTAGCCTCACACAGAGCAGACTAGAACTAAACAGATATCAAAAGGGATTAGTTTATTCTGCTTTTTGGATGATTGCTTAGATATGGAGTTATTATCTCTCTGGCTACTATCTGTGCCATTGTTGTCTAATTTGGTTTGGGCAGACATGGAATATAATGTATCTGCACGAAACTTTCCCGATCCTCAGAGCAACTTCACAGCCTGTGGTCGTGACAAACCGTCATGGATTTGTGACCCCATTGATCACCTAACAGAGCAACAAGGTATGTTTTGATTTACCGCAGCATTCTTACATTCATTATTACAAAGTAAAGGATAATCTTTAATGTATGTACATCACCTGAGTACGGTAGATAACTTAGTAATCATAACTTAGTTTCATAAGGTTCGTTGTTCCAGGCCTTCATGTGTGTCCAGCCTGACTACCCTTTCTAATCCTATATTCCTAAGATTGTAAGGTAAAATCGTTTTTGTGATATGGGATGATACACCCTCTCATATGGTATAAAGCGTTATAAACGTGTTACTATTAAAAATTGGGATGTGGTGGTTTAAAGTATCCTAATTAAAGCAGGCGAGCATTAAATTCCCTTTCCCAAAATGTCCTTTATTTCAATATCATGTTTAACACATTAAATATTTGTCAAAAAATACCTGTTTGTTTAATGAATATCAAATCTCACCAACACTATATGAATTGAGGACGATAGGCTCAACACTGTGTACATGAAAAAAAGACACTTTTCACCCATTCATGCAAATAGTGCTTGTTTGATTATCATTCTGCAGTGCCCAGCAGTGCTGTATTATTTTTCAGGCAGTGCCTGTCCAAAAGGCGTGCAAGGAGTGGGAGAGTATTCAGGGAAAACCCTTTTCAGAACCACTCGCTCCCTCACGCTCCCTCACGCTCCTTCACGCTCCCTCTCGTCCCTCACACTCCCTCACACTCCCTCCCGCTCCCTCCTGCTCCCTCCCACTCCCTCCCACTCCCTCCTGGTCCCTCCCGCCCCATCCCATCCCCTCCCACCTCCTCCCAATATAAATCAATGGCATTCACACTGAACAAGAAGGCCCACTGTGAGTGGATGTGATTCCTTTGCAAGCAGAATCCCACAGGTTCTCTATAAAAAAAATCAAAATGTTAAATATTTTCACAATGGACCACTTCGCTGAGAGATATGATAATCCATGCCAACATTCCTTACGTTCTCAGATCACAGAGAGATACAACAATCTATGGCCATGTCCACCAGGTTGAACGGGGGCAGAGACCTTGTATGTATTATATAGGATATATCAGAACTGGAAAGCTTCTCTATGGCCCTATGTGCCCATTTCCCTGGTGGCTGGTTGGATCCCAGCCAGTCAACTGTGACCAGGGGCTGATCATTTCCAGTGTATTTTTGGAATAGCAAGTGGTACCATTTTTACCATAGGCATAATGGTCAATCCAAATCCAATCCAACCAGAGGCCAGGTGGCAGGCCTGTACTTCATAACAGGTTTCCCTCTAGCTTTCCAGTCTCGATATATATACATACAAGGTCTCTGACGGGGGTTCAGTTGGACTAGGTTGTACAGGGTGGTGAAGTGACTTGGACTAAAGCCCCATTCGCGCTGGTAAACACAATTTGTCTTAGACCTTTGCAATCTGTGAACGTTGGAAACATTGGAAAATCGTAGCTTGCTATGTCCTGTTTTCTTGTGAAATTATTTAACATGTTGAATAATTTTCGTGGAGGACCTGTGCAATTCTAGCTTATATTGCTTGTAAAAAATTATAAGGGAGCTAACTTCTCAGAGTGAATGCTATGCGATTATTTTTGCTGGCTTGCGACCATTCTGTTGCACCTTAGATCATTTGTGAATACATGAGATAACATTTTCGCAGCTGTCTATGGCTTCTCCAGGGTGAATGGGACTGCAAGTGCTTGTATGCGAGTGATCCATATGCATGTTCGATCTTGGGCTTGGTTGGTCTGTCTGCTACACCTCTCTGTGTTTCTCCCTGTGCCACCGACAGGGCTATCAAAGGTCCCTAGAGGAATACTGGTTGTTGTATGCAGGGCCCTGCCTAAGCACTCTACACATTGCACAAGGAACACCTGCCTCTGTAAAACTGTAGGGGTGAAGTATTTATACTTTTCATAGATTTTATCATCCCAGAGCAAGAGTGAAATATGGCCAGTGCTCCAGATCCATGGAGTCTTGTGGTTAAAACCAAAAAGCAACCTAGTTGGACTTGGTCCTAGCTTGACACGCAACTTTCCGTAGTTGTCACGTTTGACTAATTTCCATATATTCTTTGCCCCTCACGAGGCCAGTTCTTTTACTCACCCGGGTCATAAAATCGGGTTCCGGCGATGCATTGCGCGCGTATCTTTTAACATTGGTTTCCGTCTCCCCGATTTCATGGCCCAGGCGAGTAAACGAACTCGCCTACGGGCCCTGTGACCAGACCCAGACCATGCACGCCCTGGACACTCCCCCCCCCCCCCCAATTCTACTTATAATGATATGACATTGTAATCATATTAAACGGAAGATCATTACTTGTTTAATGAGTAGAGTTCAATAGGAATAAAATCAATAAATAAATAAATATTTAGGAACAGCATTGATGGGAAATCCTCATGTGTAAATGTGTATTCATATTCATTCCTCCTTAATAGATGAACTGGAATATCTAAAACCGATTTAACTGAAATCCTAGTCGAATTCCATTGCTCATATGTGATTAAAGTCATCGGAAATAACCCGACATTGTGATGCAACCAGAAAACTGTCACAAGGTAGTTGATTGCCTAGAAAATATCTTACAATGTAAAGTCGAAAACCACATACCCATAACAAGTCGGATGACTGATCAGCACTAAACTCGGCCGATTCTACCAGAATATAATTGGCCGATTTTAGAAACATAGCAAACATGTACATTTCAATATCGCATCCTATTTGGCGAACTGAATCATTGGTCAAATCGGCTAATTCCTAACCAAAGAATTAGTCAATTTGTGAAGCACTTCAGAATAGTGGGAATAATATGGGCTTTAATGAACTAGAATTTAAGTGCATCCCTCAAACCCCATCAAACCGGGCCATCGTAGGTCTCTGCAATCTGTGAATGTGGAAAATTTGGATTATCATAGCCCTCTGTGACCTGATCCCTTTCAAAATTATTCAACATTAAATATTGTTGAATATTTTTGTAGAGAACCTATGTGATTCAAGATGAGATAACTTGTGAAAATGATTGCAAGGGAGCTTCCTTCTCAATGTGAATGCTTCGCATTCAATTTTGCTAGCCTGCGATCATTTTATCTCTAATGAGATTATTGTCACAGGCATGGGATAAAATTTGTGTTGCAATTGGTCTCTGCAACAGGACCATAGGCCAGGGCGAATGGGGCTTAAGTGAGTTCCTGCCTTGCTGTATGTGACCTTATACATTATGTTTATGTTCATTCCTATTTAGGTGATGAACTGGATGGTATAATTGCATCATTCAGGGGAGCGCCCCGTTGCTTATGTGATGATGTGAACATCTGTCCAGCAACATTTGAACATCTTGTCATGGTAGCCATTGTTGACAAGTTAACATCTCACAATCGTAGCGATGAAATTTCTTGGAGAGCCCTACTACAATATGCAGAAGTGTTACGAGATGAGACTTGGAAAATGCACCAAAGTGGCTGTAGCATGTTTGCTGTAATTGTCTATGATATATATGCACATGAGGTAAGTTTGGTGTTTACCAGTGCTATATTCAGGTGGTCAGTTTAATCGCACAGCCTCAAGTGAGCTGAGCCTGGTTTGCATTTGCCTCTCTGTAGCGTTCTATCCAGTTGTCCATGTCACTGAATATCCATTGAGGAGGTTTTGCTGCTCAGGGGTAGTTGCATAACATTCCACTACAAAGATTTGCCATACATCTCTGTTAGTATGACATACAATGTCATACTAACAGAGTTTTCTTTCATATAATTATATATAACAGAAATCTTTAGAAGGAGGAGCCAGCGAACATAAAACAATATATTTTTGTGATCCTTATAATTGTCTAGGGTGTGTCCATACCAAAACGTATACAAAATCTATAATACTTTCCATTTTCTTGGTATTTTTCAAACTTTTTCAAACTGTTGTCTTTATACCCCTGGGGCACCTTGCACAGTGCATTTGGCTGTGTGTGACATCACAATCAGATTGAATAAAAATTTCAAATTAAAGGTTATACAACCTACATCTGATCTTGCTCACTGACTGGGCAGTTTTCAGTGGCTATTTCTGGTTCTGTCATAATTTAATTAGTTATTATCGTTTTTGATTTTTTCTTTAAAAGTGATGATAAAACACCTTCTAACATCAAACTATCCTGAGGTAGTAATTTTTCACAATTATATTTAGAATTTTTTGTTAAATGCCATGTAGGTTTCCATAACAATTTCTTGTTTTTTTCTATCAGGGCCTTTCATTGATTATGCACATAGCAAGATTGGCCTGGGATGGTTGGGTTAGGTAGAAGGTATACAGATTTCACAATAATATTGATAATATGATAAATTGTCAAAACAAATTTGTTTCCAGGCATGTATTGTGATGGAAGCTCACACCTTCAGATGGCTGCCCCACTACAACATGAGTGATGCAAGGCCATACGTAAAGAAAGGACAGGTGTTCCTGGCTCTCAAAGCAGCATTACAGGAGATACAGTAAGTGTTTAGTTATCTTAGTGTTTCTGAATTTCCCATCGCCAATGCCAGTTGTCAATTGGTTACAGGAGTATAACAAGCTTAGACCAGTAAAGCAGTAAATGTTATCATGCAAAGGTATTCAGGGGTGGATCCAGACGGTGCAGGAGCTTCTGACCCCACCCCAATCCCTTTTATTTTTGGTGCAGACTTAGAAAAAGATACTTAAGCATCAAACTATTCATGAAGTACTTATCAGAATAAGTTCACAAAACAAAAGAGGCTTTTTATACTATAGCTTAACAGACTGGAATAAACAGTTTCTCATGTTGTAAGAGCTTCTGATTAAGTATGGTTAGAAGTATGGTTTACACTTTTACTTTATAAAAACTAGAAAGCTGTTTCTTCTCATTTCAACTAAACCATTAGAAATTCCCAAAGGCACAATTAAATCCAACCTTATCAATGAACACTCATTCTTTGAGATTAACACAGGTAAACGCAGGCAAATACAGGCAATTTCTAATAGTACATATTGGAAAATGGAATTTGCTTGAACTCCTACTTGTGTTGCAATGCAAGCATATTTGTAGGTGTGCTTTTTTTTATTGACTACTTGCATTCAGATACTAGCGTGTTGGTATCTGAAATGCAATCTACATGCATTTCCTAATCAGAGCAAATGGAAGTGCCATACAATGCAAAGTGGATTATACTAAAATTTATTCTTTGCTTTTAGGAGCAACTTTGAGGACCACACGCGCATATCTGCTGGAGGGATCATCGGCATTTTGCTTGCTGTCATCGTAGTGGTTGCCTTCCTGTGTATATGTGTTATGAAAGTAAAGGATGCTGCAACTGAAGATGGAGAATTCCTCGTTGAGGAGAACCATTCTTCACCTAGAAATGAGGCTCGCTATCTCAGGTTGATAATGAGATCTTTTCTAATATTGCCTAGTCCCAGACGTTTATTGGGTCTCTGAGGAGTCAATGTACCTGAAATTAACATGTAAAAGCTATACACAAAAACAGAAATTTACAAACTCTGCAAACCATCTTGGATTGTTTAAATTGTATCAGTTCTCCAGAGATGGTTTTTAGTTTTTAAGTTGAAGAATGATATGAGGTAATTCCTCCCCATCATTGTCCTGCAGTATCATACAATATGAGGGTTTCATGTAAGTAATTGGAATGCATTAATCTTAATAGCTCCTAATAGTTACCTATATGTTGGTAACTATTGGTAACTATTGGTGGGATTCCGCACATTGTTTGAACATGATTTTTGGATGCCAAAGATCGGGAGCATTTGCAGGTATATTCTACCTCAGGGTGTATGGCACGCACTCCCAAAATAGAGAAGGCCTCCTGATCTTTGGACATTTGTCTAAGATTGGCATCATTTCCCCAAACATCGTGTCAAACATCGTAATACAATGTTTGACACAATGTTACTATACTATAGTGGAAAATGGCCTTGAATGTGAATATCATCAAGAGATATATTGACAAACATCATGGGGCTCACTCACGATAGTTACCAATAGTTATGTTGGTAAAATGTGAGAGGAATCCTCACAATCTTTTGCTCGGGATTTTTGTGATGACAAAGATTGGGAGGCTTTGCAGGTATATTCCACCTCAAGATGCTTAGCATAAAACCAAAAAATTGGGACTGACTGAGGATGTTTTTGCCTCAAAGTTGTATTCCACTATACTGATGTTTGGCACAAACTTTGTATTAATTCTGCCGATGTTTGGGATGAATATCCAAAAAGCAGGAGTCACTCATGATTTTTGCTGTGCTCCCAAACATCTTGAGATAAAATATACACTAAAATCCTTACGATCTTTGGTATGCCTAAAATCATGTGTCAGAGATCATGAGCCTTCCTTCCAATAGTTACCAACTATCTGGAGCTCCTACTAACGATCTTTGCTACCTGACATTGACACACTCGTGATCATTAGCCCTAAAACCCCACAATCTTAAGTAGTTTCGTCTGTCTCCTAGTGTAATACAGGCCTAAAGACCATATTCCACTGCATAATTTTTGGCACAATATCTATGGAAATTCTGCTGATGTTTGGTATAAAATCCAAAGATCGGCAGTCACTCACGATTTTCAGTGAAATTACAAACATCTTTAGGTGGAATAAACCAGCAAAGGCTCACAATCGTTGGCATCCTAAAAACTGTAAGCAAAAGATCGTGAAAATTCCTATAAAAATTACCAACATGTTCGTGACTATTGGGAGCACCTACTCACGATATTTCTTACCTGAAATGGACACACTTGCAATCTGTAGCCCTAACACCTCACAATCTTAGGCCTTTTTTCTGCTGCATAGTGAAATACAGCCTTAACATTGGCATCAATAACGTGCCTTAAGATGTTTACCAGTGACATCAACATGCTCCTGATTTTTGGTCCCGATTTTTCACATTTTTTCATTTTTTAGTGGAATACGGCCTTTTATAATGAGCATACTAAAAGTACTGCTTTGAAATGGCACAGTGCACTAACCAAACTGGTTACCTGCTCCATTCAAGGAATAGCCTATTATGTGGACAGGAGTTTTGAGATACTTGAATTGTAGATTTATAGGAATACAGGAATCGGTAATACTTCTTTATTATCATAGAGTTACATTTAAATTGCAAATTGTAGAACGTGTAACGTTAACTACCTGTGACGAGCTAAGCTAAATGACTTTCATTTGCTATGCATAATCTCAGTAAAATATATGCGATTTAATCTCCTTATATGTGCTAGTTACTATCGATTAGTAAGCCATATAAAGGTGGATAGTTATAAGATTTCTGCAATTTAGTGTTTGTATATTTTAGTCTCTGATCATATAAGAAATTTACATGTTCGAGGATAAAAAGAATAGTTGATTTACAGATCAATCTAGATACAGCAGGAGCAGAATCATCCTCTGATTGTGAAGATAAATTCCGTAGATGCAAGCTTGGCCACAGTCGAGTGGGTGCGATGTTTTATTATTTTAGAATTTATTCCGAGGACATTGTTGGTCATGACATGAATTTGGCACCAACATAATCCCATTACAATATGCCAGATTGTTACAGCATCACAAACGACATCACACCTTTGAGTATGTGATCTTGTCAGATGGATGGCCTAATACATGGGTGGATGACCTGCCCAGTGGAGTTAATTAGAAATAGAATCTATTACCCAAATAGATTACTGTCGCATTTGAGCTCAATACATGTCTTTCTACTAATAACACGCTTTTTTCTAAATATGGTAGACCAGTGACCTGAATCCAGGGTGGATCCAGTGGAGGGGATGGTCCAGTGAGTCCTGATCCCCACCCTTTCGGTGGATCGCTATACTACAAGGGAATAAAGAAGCACCTTTGGGGTCGTCCTCAGTTGGCCATAGGACCCTTGGGGATCGTACAAACCATGGGCTTCGCCCTCAGTATGTGACAATCCCCTATGAGTCGTATGGCCACCCTTGGACGCCCCCTGCGGTGCTTCTTATCATGATAGGCTGTTGAACGATAGCCTTCTTCCCCAGATTATACCACCCCCGCCCCCATCCCACAAAAAAGAACTAATAGTGATAATAACCAGTGTCTAACTTCTTCTTTTTTTGATTTAACTAACCTAAGCAAAATTTGCGCACATTTTAATTACACCCATGGGGGACTTTGTTTGATTTTTTATGCAGGGATTGTCCTTAATTTCTTAACTAAAAATAAGAAAAATCCTGAAACGTATGCTTACCGGCCTGAGTTCTCCTGCAGCATGAGTTTTCCTGTACAGCTAAGGCCTCCCCTGTCATTGCCTGTACAGTATAAGGCACTTCCCCAATGAAAACTATTTTTTAATAATATTCTAAAACACAATATAAACATGAATATAATATAGGAATAAGAGAAAAGTTTTCTTGTCACGTTAGGCAAATGTACTGCACAAAGGTAGTTAGTAAAACGATATCTGGCTAATATATAAGGATGATGGATCAATTCGAGTCTTAGGGATTCGGGGGTTTGGATAGCTACTTGTAACATTGGGTGACATCTGGTGACTAAAGGAAGAACTCTACCGTTTGTGCAGCCGTACGGAGATAGGCGGATTTTATTGGGGAAGCTTACCTTCCCACAGTGATTGACTGTATACATGGGATTAAGGTATGTTGTGACTATGCGAGTAATTGTTGACATCCACTAATAAACTTGACCCTCAACCAAGTGTTGTCTGTGTTATGGATATGAGCGCCCATCTCGCAGACTAGTTCTATCACTTGACTAGCAAAAATAAAAATAATTATAAAAGACAAGATTACGAAGTACCAAGAAGTATCTGATAAATTCTGACTAGGAGAATTAATGTTTAATATTATTTCTCCTATCACTGTAATTTGACACGGACACCATACATCTAGAGCTCATGAAATATGTATAGAAAAGTGTATAAAAAAAACGTTATTGTTGACCCTTTAGAACATAGTATGTGCTCGGGATATTAACGGTTTATTTCCCCGTAATTTCTAAAAATCTCTATCAATATACGAGCATTACAGTGTAATTAAACTGGTTACCAATGCTTTTAATTAAAAAAAGAATGATTTCTGTTGAATGAGGTGGGGAAGTAGTCCACATGAGAAAGCCGAATTGGGGCGAGTACTTTCGCCAGGCTGTGGTTAAAGTAGCATTTACTGTCAACAGCCCTTTCTGATTCCCCAAAGAATATCAATTCCCTTAATAGTGACAGAGTATTCATTGGTCTTTGGTAAAAATTTACTTCTATTGAATATGGGTTAAATAATGAAAACAATATTTTTCATAAAGACATGACATCTTGTTCGAAGATGCACAGTAACACCACCTGGTGAGAACTATAGCATTCTTTGAAATGTTCGTCTTCATATTGGCCAATGTCCGTGAAATGGTGCATATAATACTAATTTGTATGCGATCTGGAACAAGAGAAACCTATAAAGAAAACTAATGACACTTTTTTTCCTACACAATTTCATAAAGAAAAATTAATATTGCATTAAATGTAACCGAATTACATTGCACCAGTATTGGCTGCTCTTTTGGAAAAATGATTTTCTCTGTGCAAGTTGCGACTGACGCATGCCATTCTGGTAAGTGTATACCAGGGATAGCGAGAATGTAAGTTGAAGTGAATTGAATGTCGCAAATCCCAAATCTGTCCGGAAATCATCAACAAACATTACTTTTTCTAAAGTGAAAACCCATAGAGAAACTATCCAGAACATGTGCAATCCCATGCAATTATTGAAATCCCATGAACAACATCCATGAAATCCGATAATAAAACTCGCAAGAAGAAAAATGAAAATTCATAAATCTTTCTGAAAACCTAAGGTCTATGAACCCATTGTTCTTATCAGATTCATGGGATTTTTTGGTTCGTTGCCCCTGTTCTATTTCCCGACGCCTGTGGTCACACTCACCCTGACCACGAACCGTTTGGTCACACACACCCTGACCACGAACCCTTTGGTCACACTCAGCCTAGCATGAGGCTAAGGGCAGCTGGGGACAGGTGAAGGGTGAGACTTTGCACAACACAAACCTGGACAAACAGTGCCACCCCAACTTTAAGGCCAACACCAAACAGAAAAGATTACTGATAAACATATAGGCATAAGATTGAGGGAAACATAGATATATCAAATCTGAGCTCACATCATCGTGATTGATTTTCGCAATTAGGCTAATCAGCTGAAATTTGATTAGTGTCTCATAATGCCTGATTCTATCTGTCACCAAAAGTAGGGATATCATTTCAAAATATCATTGAAAAGGGATTATTAGGTATAATTACTTTGATTGACAGACAGAACAAAAAACAAATGAGACATTGATGCCTGATCACTAGTACTGAAATCAGTTAGGAAAATATGGGCCCGGGGCTAATACAAGAAGTGAGAACCATACAATATTCCTATGGGGACAGAATCTAAACTTATACGTTTAAAAAAAAGATAACCGTTTTATTGAAATTTTGAGCATATTGTATAATCAGCAGCATTGCCGATAAAATTTACCAACTTCTTGGTAATTATTTCCTGCTGATTACATATTGGTTGCCCACATTGCACCTTCAGGAACTGATATTGCAATTTTCGGCATTGACTGAAACACAAGTATATTCATGGAAGACAATAGTTTGTGTTTTTCAAGGCTTTTGACAATTCGAGGCCCTCAAGTTGGCATACTTTGGAGTCTTATTATCATCTATTCCTGTGTCATATTCACTTTGGTGTCACAATCATGTTGAGTACTATCTACATTGTGTGGATGTGGACCATATGAGCCGTCAGAAGGATCCATAATGAAATAATAAAAAACTCACATTTTGCCCTCCTCGTAGTTTTGGGAGGTTTGGTTTGCTTACGGGATTTTCTTCTTGTATATATATATATATATATATATATATATATATATATAGGCCTATATATATTATGTGTATGAATCATAATAGTCATTCACATGACATTACTTAAAGAATAGTTATATATCTCTTAGAGTTTTGTACATAAGATCGCAATTGAGCAAAGACTCACTATTACAAAGTGAAAGTAAATACCAGTTTACTTGCTACCCACCAATGAGGTATACAGTACCTCCAATAAACACCAGGTGGCAACAACATAGCCACCCAAAAACCCGAAGATATAATCGGTTGTGTTCCCCAGATCAACTAATAAGCCCTATAGCTAACACATAAAGTGTTAAAATAAAGCAGAAACAGGGATTGTAAATTATTCTTTAAAATTAATTGTCCCTTAAGTCGAAATCATAAAGTAACGTCCTCTTTGCAGTGGCGGATCCAGCTTTTTGAAAAGGTGGGGGCGCGCGCCTCTGCACACCCCCCCCCCCTCTAAATCCGCCACTGCTTTGAGGTTATGAAGGCCATGTAAGCAAATAGAAAGAGGCCACTGAGGAACCTTGACCCCTACACACCCTAGAATACAGACCAATGAATAGTCACCTTAAATTGGACAGAGGTGAATAAACAAAAATTGACCAATATTAAGACTGGTAATGAATCCCTATGAGGATTGTGGGTACTGACCTCCCAAAAGAGATGGAAATTCAAACTGATTTTGTTTATTGTGGTATTGACAAAAGGAACGCACAGCAACGTCCAGCCTACATAACATTGATGTTTCTATTAAACCTTATGATTTTGTAAATTGAAACATTATTGCATCCTTCAACATAATTGATAATACCTACAACAATATAAGATGAAACATAAGTGTGACTGTTTGTTTTTTCAAACTCTGATAACCGAATTACAGTACAGTATCACACAATTGAAATAATCTGATCAATCAAGCTTACCTACAAAATGCTTATAAATGCTCTCTGATGAAGCTCCAGGTTAAATTTAACTGAACATCCTGCTAATGGAGATATGGAAATCAACCTTGATAGGTATTCTTGTCTTGGGGGCCATTCCACAAAAAGTTAAATATTTAGAATATAATTATGTTTTGTTCCAGAAACAAGATGAACTATAGGGGTTAAAACCTTACTGTTATGTATAATCTACCATCTGTTAAGTTTCCATCTTCATGTTTCCAGCAAGCTAGTCATTGATGGCAGTCTTCCATCTCATCTAGACTATAAGTCGTCCTAGAACATAGCTCTGAATTCATGGATGACAGAGAACACTCATGCATTTCATATTTGTCACTGACTTCGCGTTGACTTATGTCAGTTCTGAGAGATGGTCCTCTCTACTCCATACAACCAATACTCCTGAGCTCACCCTCCTATCTGGCTCCACTCACTCACCCAGATGATAACCCAAGCTTGCTAAGCCCCTTACTTCTCAGACTTGCCTTACAGGCTACCTGGATCACTCTGAGGAGCGCAGGCACAATTGCCTATATCTCATTCACCTCATACCTATGACATCGTCTCTATGCTCTCAAACCACATACTTATTCAGAGAGCCGATCTTAGCCCTGATTCTTGCTTTTAACTAAAGGTACATAGTATGCAATAAGTGTCAGTACAAAGGTGCGCAAAAACATATACTTCTGCATACTGTACACAAGATAACAAATATATGCATAACTCCCAATTATCTTTGACATGTGATCTGTGATCCAGCATTTTTTCAAAGGGATCCGATGGTGCAAACCAAATTTGAATTGGTTGACAACCCATGGAGCTATCAAAGAAAAATTGCTTTTAAAATCCCATCTTTTCTAAATTAAGAATTTAATTATGTGTACAGTGTATGTACCAAGCTGTTTGACATTAGGTAAATGTTTTCTTCCCAACACTATTTTGCGTACTTTTCCAAAGTAAGTCCTTAGATTTATACACATTCTTTTGTGGAATGGCCCCTAGGTGAAACATACTTCTCCACAGTTCGTTGCCTGTCTAGCCCCATGACATGGTTTGACCTGGGTAAGGTTGTACAAATCTTTCCGCAAGACTAGAGTGGCTCAACCCATGGGATAGGCAGGGTGTAAATCAATATAATCAATATTGTACCAATCAACGCCACAATTGTTCATTAAAAAATATTTTTTCTCCATGGTTTCCTTTAAATCTGTACAAATATTGCTTTTTCCAGCTTTACCTTTGCATGCTTACCTTTATTGTCTGATCACATTTAGAAAATGGTTCAAGTATTACGAGTAACTATCATCTTATTACTGAGAGTAGTCCCAAACTTTCTACGTAATTATTACAACCACTTAATGAACGCTCCTGGGAGCAGGGTACTACTTTCAAAGTGTTTTAGAGTGAAATCGACCCATATTTTATTCAACAATATTAGTGCATATCAAATACCTGAAAGTAATAAAATCAATGTTAAAATTGGCTGAATATCTGTTTCATAAATTCATTGAGAGAGCTGAAAAAGATGTTATCATAAGGAAATGTACGTTGCAAGCAGTATAGAGCATCCAAGAGATTTCCCTCCAGCTATATTCAAATGGTCTATACCAGGCCCCCCATAACATAACAGGTAGCAGTCATATACAACAAATATACAGTCAAGAAACCACACAGTCGTTTCACAGGAATTGCTAGAGAGGGTTGGGGCACGGAGACCAAGTGAGTATAGTCATGAATCTCAATATTTCCTATATAAAAGTATCATTACTGTAATTATAATTACATAATCAGGGGTAGGTGTGTTTATGTGCAAATATGCATACAATAGTTATAAAACTTATGTCTTTATGTTTGTGAAGTCATGAGGCTGTGCTCAGGGCATGATGGTAATGCTTTTCAACAAAATTTAATATAAATATGATAGTCTATGTGGAACGAATTATGATAATCTTTGATTTTATCAGGAAAAAATGGTTGTCAGGATGGCAGGGCTGATAGGCCTCGTCTTAGCCATGCAACTCATTGGAGGCTTTGCTGCTGAACAAGACATGGAGGCTAGACTAGAACAGCTTACTCAGGAAATGGAAGCAAACCAGAGAAAAACGGCAGCAGTGATTGAACAACTTAGCCGTCAAGTCATGCTACAGCAGCTATTTATGGAGGAGCGCATTAGGTCAGATGGGGGCTCAGGACTGAAACAATCACGCCAATACACCCAAGGTTGGTTTACTCTTTCAAACATATCATCCCACTCTGAGGGTCTTTTAGGTATATCAAGGGATTCAAGCTTAAAATGTTCTGTTTTAATTCCTTGTCATCAATGTCATTAACTTAATGCTTCACTTTAGAGAAGCCAAACAGTTCAATAATTCTTTTTAGTCTTGCAAATTGACCGCAAAATTATGAGATACAAAACATATAATTTGGCAAAGAAGAACATGCAAATTAAGCAATTCAATTTCCTAAAGTTGTTCAGCACATTGGTATATCATCAAGAGTTAAGACAGGCATGAAAACTAGAGATCGTGATTCAAACCATATAACATCAAAATGCTATTCTATAATAACAATTTTGAAATTTAGATGATTCAGATTTCATACCCAGAACTCTGCAACCATATATGCATACCCTATGATTTTGAAGATTTCAGGGAAGCTGATTCACAAATATCAAAATTATTTTTTACAGGAACTCTTCCTTATCATGCTGATACAGCAAATGGGGGTGAGATTGCTGCTATTCATGAGCATCCCAGTGTAATTGGCACAGTTGGAAGTGGGGAGTTTGTTGTTGTACTTAATGGAGTTGAATTTAGAACTCGTCATAATGACTACAGGATAGTCCAGTCTCAAACCATTAGTTCTGGTGACAAGATCAAGTATGATTCCATTGAAAATATTCAGAACCCAGATGTTCCACCAGAGGTTACTAGCAAAGAAACTGTCCAGGAACAGGTAAGAGTTTTATGTATGAGTAAGGTTTTCAAAAGGAATTTTGAAGTACACACATCTGTCTTTCACTTTATTTTATGCAGGCCCCTTTTCTTCATATGCATACCATAAAAATGTTTCTTGAAAGCCAATTTTATACTAGTAATGGTAATACATAAATTTTAAGTTGAAACATCCTTGATAAATTATGCACCTACTATCAATATAATCCTTCTAAATCAAACTTCCCTTAATATTTCCACTCATTATATTGATTATCCTACATTTCTTAAGCTGTAATTATATTAAATAAGGACAGTTAAGGCCATATTCAACTTTGCTACGTTTTGCTCGCGATGGGCAATTCTCTAGCGGTGTTTGGCCACACCACAAGTAAATCAGAGCACCGCAAGGTGGAATATACAAATTGCTTGTGGTGGTACTAGCGGTGGTGCTTGCATTGACCCAATGCTAGCACCACCGCGAATTATTTTATATTCTTTTATATGATCAAAAAAGTTTTTTTACTTTTTTCTAATTTTATTATGTTTTTTATTATTTATTTTATGATTTTACATTTATAGTCTACTTTGATTCTATATACTTTTCTATTGAATGCTTGCGTTGGCAGAAACAGACATGTTCGTTTCTGAAATGCAAATTGCTTGCGGTGGCAAATAAGACCACTGCTAATGGTTACCAACTGCAGCGGAACATGGCCTTTAAACTTTCTTTTAAATAAAACATACATATACATATTGAACTAATTATTCAGTTCTTATAATTTCCAACAAATTCCTTGCACAGATTCAAGAAATGCGTGAATGGTTTCAAGCATGGAGGGACCAGGATCATTCCATCAGAGACTACAGAAAGTACTTCAAAGCTGTCCTCTGCATTCTAGAAGGTGGTTGGACTGTCCCTGATGGAAGTAAAATGGAGGAGCCATTTGACAGCCTGAGGCATCACATCAATGCCAAAACATGGGAAGACCTACAAGATAAAGTAAATTTCTATGGTTTCATACTTTGGGTATTTCTTATATTTTGTGTTTTATATATGTGATCATGTATTTGTCAAAATGTTGAAAGCAGTTAATTTCATTATGATATAATTGCAATGCAGTACACTGTGTTCATTATTTATAATTTCTTTCCATTTAATGTGGTCAGCCCCTCAAAAAGTATTCAAAGCTTTATAAATAGATCTCGGCAATCATTTTCCATAAAGAACAAACATACAGAAGTAAGATATCAAAAACATAAGTTTATGGTAATAGCTGATAATGTGATCCTCCCTGAATATACATTTCAGATCAGATTTACATCTTCCAGTGGGCACAAGGAATGGAGAGAAAACCTTGCCTATCTACCAACCACTATCATTTCAACTAACAATGGAACATTAAACATTGCCCAGTGGAACTACCGTATTGTCTGTCACCCAGTGACAAAGGACCTGTCCACAAAAAGGCTTACTCTTATTGATGATATTACATCAAGGATTGCATTTGGCAGATCCATGGAAACACATGACAAGAGCAGAGCTGCTAGATACAGGGTAAGCAGATACAAGTTTTTGCTGCAACAATCACAAATTATAGCATTGTTCTCCATGATATTTAATTGACAAAAACTTCACTTTCAATAAACATATCATGATTTTATCTTAATTTTTTAGAATATAATGGTAACAGGCTACTTCTTAATACTTTCATCTATGTCTCACATTAGAAATAATTCTCAATTACAAATCAGTCTGCTAAAAATCTTCCTAGTTTGCGCCTAAAGACAAGGATGACTGGAATGAGCAGATTATCAAAGGTGACCTTCTGGATGAACTAATGGCTGAGATCCCAGGGAAGGACGGTTATGGCAATGAACTTTTAGACGATGGGATTAATGAGCGACCTGCAATGGTAAAATGCATTTTTATCTCACCTTGGTCATATATGATAGAAAATGGTATGATAAAGAACTAGTGGTTTCTTAAATAAGTTTTATGAAACTCAAAAGAATAGGTCAACAATAAACGCTTCGAAGACATTGGTAGTAAAACAACAAGTATATACCTGATGGATCATAAATCAAACTTTTAAAAATTATTTAATTGAAGACATGAATTTTCAAACTCACAATAAGAAAAGTTACATTGAAAACATTTACATCTGTTCATCCACATGTCCCCAGATATATTTAGGCCTATATTGTTAAATTGAATAACTTGTTTTTCATAGTATGAGGGCAATATTAGTTTATTACCCAGAGAGGTTTGCCTTGACTTTCTTTCTTCTTTTTTTTATTCACTTTGTTTGAAAACTGTACAGCTCAAATAACAAGTATCTGATCTCCCGCTGACTCAGTTTGAATTAACATAACATATAAAGGATATTTTCTTTATATAAGGAGTAGGTCTAACATATCATATATCTCAGAAGCTGATTTGTCCTATACAATTATGCTGATGAGTCACATTATGATGAGATGAGATGTGATGAATTGAACTCATATATTAATAGTAATTATTACATAACAATTACATGTTTCACGACTTCATGTACAATTTCATTCACCGGTCTTTCAGATCATATAGGAGTGAGTCTTAGTACATTCCACTCAAAAAAAAAAGAAATACATCACAATTTGTCTGACGCAACTGCGAGCAGGACAGAATCATTCAATATATATATAAGAAAATATATTTAATTTCCAATCTATATTACATCCAAATAGGATTTGATCTCCTTTTTAAAAAATTCTACATGGGAGTATATTCCATGTTTTCTGACCAAAATAACACACTGATCGAGCATACCAGGTAGTATTTGGTATTGGTAAATACAACATTTTAAGAAAAAAATAAAAAGATTTACAGCAAAAATGAATTTTTGATGATTTGAAAAATGTTTTTTAACTTTTTTTAAAAACATTGGTAACTTGATTTGCCAAAAAGTTACAGTTTGGGACCAGGGAGATTTGAAATCAGGGAACTCAGGGGGTGACCGCATTATTCAATTGAAAAGCAAGCCTGTCAGTGATGACCACAGCTGTATAATTATTCCTGATCTTTATAAAACAAATAAAACATAACTAGTGTCTCATTTGATATATATTTGAACAGTGAAACAAGTTCATATACCAGATATGCTTCACGAAGGCCATAACATAATCACTACACATGACAGGCTTCAATTGACCCTAGGAATTGTTTCTTTATAGAAAAAAAATAATTTGCTGTCTTTTACAGGACTTCAAAGCACCCAGGAATCTGTCTGCAGGATACTACCACCGCTGGTTTAAGGCTCAGAGGGGTGAAAAAGGCTCCCAGGTTCAGCACAGGGCCTATTCAGATGAAAACCTATTCATGGCCATGACCTCACAGGAGAAAATTGCTCCTATCTCTGTAAGTAAAAAAAAGTTAATGTTTTACATCATATAATTAGAGATGCAAAAGCTATAAGACAATACATATATGAACCATCTTAAGCTTCTATTAAACAAATGAATTATTTTATCCAAAGACACAACTTTGCCAAATTAGATTTAGAGGCCTTGCACTTATTAATCAGGTAAAGAAATGTTTAGGGAAGTTCATATTCAATTCACCAAATAGATCTATTCAAAAGGCCACCCCCACTAGGGAGCTGAGCACAATCTTATTTCATCGATAACTTTTAGATTGCTTCTTAGACTTTAATGCTGTCTTGACTGATGATCTCAGAATGGCATGATCTATTTATATTCTTGTAGTTTATCATTTTAAGGTTTTTTTCTCAGCCAATTATAATTAAATATGATAATATCTATGGAAGTTTTTCTTCAATTTACCAATTGAACTATGCCACGTGCACCTAACAATAAATTTTAGTATCCCTTTTAATGTGATTTTCAGATGGAAAAATGCACTGGCAAAGGAGCAAACAAGAAATGCTCACGGTTTAGCCAGCGTTGGACTTATGCCATTCCACTTGACTTGATGTACTTGACTCCTCTGCATCGTTGGAACCCTTACAATTTTGATTTCAAGGTAAGCTTTAAAAT
The DNA here is from genome assembly GCA_936440205.1 of Lepidonotus clava. NCBI lineage: Eukaryota > Metazoa > Annelida > Polychaeta > Phyllodocida > Polynoidae > Lepidonotus > Lepidonotus clava. The sequence goes on along the minus strand of OW387144.1, from coordinate 31,894,825 downwards.
GTTATGTCTTCTAAATCATTTTTGTCGCAGTCTATCAGCCATTGAAGCTTTATTCAGTTTATATGTTTGTAGGCCCCTTCATCTGCTCTTATTCAAAGCTTACCACATTGAAAATAGTAATAAAGTACAAAGATAGGAATAAGCAAAGAATTAATTGTACCTTCATGTGGCTCACAACTCCTGAAGAACATCAATACAATGTTAAGTAGTCATTATCAGTTAATATCTCATCATTTCATGTAAAATTCAAAATTATCATTGCCAAGCAGCAAAACAAACACGCTCTCCATAAACAATATGAACTACGGAAATACTTAAGTATGATTATTACTTTTCAAAAGGAATCTCTGAATGAAGTCAAGGGTGATGGTCTTCTGACTGGACAATCGGAAGAACTTGCCTTCAATGGAACACACCAAGATAAGCATTGTCTCACCCCTCTTGAATTCTATGTGACCCTAAGCAAACAGAAATTTAGGGGAGATTCTGGCACATCCGCAGTATGGGTCAGGGACTCTGATGGTGTTGCGAGGCAGGTGGTTGCCTCAGGATCATGGATCCGTCTACCAGAAATAGATGGCATAGGCAGACTCCGCCTTCGGTATCCCGTTATGCCTTTGCACTATGAGGGCGGTGCAGCATGGAAAGAGCTTACAGCACTTAAGGTGAGGCATTTATTTGTAGCGAGATCATGCATGATTCGACATTATCCAGTGCAACAACCTTTTATTCAATAGGATCACTTATCAAAGCCTTATAACAAGTACCTCAGTTTTTCATTATTGCCTGATTCTGTCTTTGAATACAAATTACATATTCAAAAATTTTAGATGTACCAGTGTTACTTTAATAGTAAAAAGCTTCTTTTTCCTTTGTAGGATATCATTCTAAAGCCAAAGCAACATAACCATATGTTCTACAGCAATGACCTCAATGATCTGGATATTAAAGAACCAGTCACTGCTACACTGAAGATGAAAATGTCCAGGTCCAGGAACTCAGAGCCCCACATACACCTTGTGTATGTAAACAAAAATGACCTACAGGACCTTACTGAGAAACGTGTAACAGCCATTAAGGTTATTTCAGAGGAAGGATCTGGTCACACACATAGTGTGACCCTGAGAGTAATAGGTGGCAAGTTTGTGTACACTGAATGTGATGATGCAAAGGAGTGTTGGGACAAACACCCGAGAAGCCTGGAAATAGTTGATGCTTAAAGCTGCAATTGTATGAGAGCATTCTTTCACAAGTTTGCACTATATGGTAGAGAGGCAGATTCCAAAAATCATTATTAAGCCCTGCTCAAAATGTTAATTGTTAAGTGTTGATTCTTGGAGGGTATAAGATTGTGCCTAATAACTAATGTTTGATATTGTCTGAAAGTGGTGTAGAGTAGTGGTATCCATGGAAACGCTCAAGGCAACGCTCCTGGTGATTTGACATGGTTAAAGCCATTTGAAGCCATTTTAGGTCAGAAAATAAAGAAGTAAATCCATCAAAATATGCATCAAGGATTTTCAAACAATTTCCATGGTGATTCTGATAAAGGTATAATTCTTCAAACTTCTCCAAATTGAACTTGTTTCAAATGGAACATTTTTGGAATGTTTATAGGTTAGTAAGTGTGATATTGTTCAGATCCAAATCTAACACATCTGTCTCTTTTATCATTCAGCCTCTCTATCACAGTTTATGTATTGCCTTTAATAGAATAAATAAAGATGACGATTAACAATAAGAACCAAATTTTAAAATAGGATATTCATCTATTTGCAATACTCTACCTAATGCTTGCTGTAGTTGGCTAGAAACGTTATAATGTTATAATTACACTGTAGTAGTTAATGATATTACAAACACTAATTCACATTAGAATATAATCAATATTTACTACAAAATCTAATTCACATAAGAATATAATCAATATATACTCAGCCTCTTAAGATTCCCATTTCATTATGAAGGACTATAATTGATCAAAAACCTTATTGATAAGCCAGTTACCTCCAGTGTCTTTTAGAAGCCCTGAATTATTCATCTGGATATGATGAACACAGAACCTTTGTATTTCAACTATGCTGCTTTATAATTCTAATGTGCTGTCATAGATCACTAAAAGTTGTGAGAATTTTAATAAAATAGGTTACTTTAAACTCAATAAAATACGCCCTTCTTGAATGACATTGAACTGAGCTGATTTACTTTAAAAAATGAAACTATTTGAATTTCAAAAGGCAGGTAATGGACAGATCCTTCAGTGTAACACTGGTGCTTATGTAAGAGATATCTTTACAGGTTGATGATTCCATAAAGCCTGTATTCCACAGAATTATCTTAGTATAATGGAAAACTTACATCGCTATTGTACATAATTCCATAAAGCATTGCTTTAAAAAATTAATGCAAAGTCCTATTTAGCAATTCCCAAGATCCTCTTTGAATATTCAAGATTTTCACAGTTGGCAATAACTGAATTTAGATGATACTTTCAAAATTCTAATGTGATACTTTGAAAACCAGACAATGTCTTTATTACAGGAAGTATATTCTGGACCAATGATAATAAAACATAGATGACCAAACATGGAAAGCATGGTTTCTCCCGGGCTGTTTTTCTAACAGCATGCAGTTACCCCTTGTTTTTTTGTTGTATTTGTTGTGGTTTGTTTTTAACATAATAGTGAAAATACCTCCAAATGGTGCTATAGATTTCAAATAAGTCATAATGTATATGTTATTCTAATCCAAAAATGTAGTAAAGAAATTGAGATTCCCATTTAATTCAAATCGATTATGATAATAGTTACCTTTGAGGGCGGTGTGCACTTCAAATAGACCAAATAAAAGCTGAGGAGGATATTTCTCCTTCATTAATTATTAGCAGAAACAACTCAGGAGAATCTCTTGTTACATAGTTTTTCTTTAAGGTTAGAGTAGGGGGATGGACACCTCTATAGTGTTGGTCGCGCTTAAAATGCTTATAACTCCATCAATATATAAGATATCTTAACATATCATATACCAAAAAATAGCTGCTTTTCACATCTATCTTACTAAGTAAGTAATAAAAAATAAATTGATAAATCGAAAATGAATAAGCCTTTAAAGTTGAAATTCAAATTATTCTACTTTTATTTTTTGAACAACAATTTCTCACTTAATAATGAATTAATAGCAGTGACACTTTTCAAATACATTAAAAAGATTCCTCTTGAGGGAAGCGTTTCTCAAAATTTTAATTTAGGCCCTGGTTAATTTTTTATTGAATGTAGAAAATAAATATTTAATTTTCTTCAGCATTTTTTACATTTTACACTATAGAAAATTAACAAAGCTCTTAATCAAAATTTTGAGACACGCTTCCCTCGAGATGAATGTTTTTAATATACTTGAGAATTTTCATGACCATTGAGTAAAAATTAAATTAGAAATCAATGTTCAATAAATAAAAGTTAAAAATATACTCTTTTATATTCTTCCACTTATATCAGGTTTAAAATCAAGGATAACTAAATAATGGGTAATACCATAAGAAAGCTTAGACATTCAGCTTTAATATGATATATAATATGCCAAAATTGGGAAAGAAATGACAGAGTTATAACAAAACACGCACAACTGTTGTAAAATAGGCACTGATCACCCTACTCTAACCTTAAGTTGCTTCTTAACAGAATTAGTTGCAAATCAGAAGAGTTGGTGTGCTTCTGGTACACGTGTCACCAGTGACATCCGTCATCATGAGAACTGACTCAATCTGTTTTCCTGTGTTATTTATCACCCACACAGCAAAGGAGCAGTACGTTTATATGGGCCAGTTCTTTTGGAATGGATGTACGTAATGCTACTAGTTTTCATTATTTTTCATGATAATTTGAGTATTGCTTGCATGAGAAGCATAGACGAACCTCTGGCTTTGTCCCCGGTTGGTGACGCCCCGCGGTTCTTCTCATATCAATCTCATAAAGAGGTAAGGGAAGTGTTAGAATGGACCAGCACATGGCGATGGCAGTATAAAAAAAATTTGCATACTAACCAATTATAATTTCTGTGAAAACCCATCAATGATGGCAAAGCACAGTATAAAAATTGGTTGGTACAAAAGAATTACAACAGATGACAGTATACTGAACCCTTTCCTGCTGCCAGGTGCATTTATGCTTCACTACACTAAAGACACCACATGCATTAATGCATCATCTGTAAATCGATAAAACGCCATTTGAATAATAAATGATATAATTAATATCAATATTAACAAATTCTGTTCTTATATATGCGAACATATCAATGTTTTTGCTGAATCTTATCATAAAAAGTCATGATGGAATTCATTTATATCTTTGACAAATGATATGTATACACTGGTATATGAAACTGGCGTCATATAAGGTTATTTCTGTTTTAATCATGGCATTATAATGACAGAATTTACCATTGTACATCGTATCGAGAAAGGGCTAATATGTCACAAATATCTAATAACCTGTTAACATCGTCGTTTGTTAATTGCTACGTGGACCTTAGGAGGTTATTGGTTGCACAAGCTGGGGGTCCTGCTTTTTCGTGATTGATGTCAGTTTGGTTTACAGGGGCGGATCCAGGATATCTCCAGGGGGTCCTGACCCCCCCCCCCCCCCCCCCCCACACACACACACGTAACCCTCTTAGTGAACTCCTGAGTTAAAAAAGAGGGGAAAATGCAAAGGGTGTATGTGCGAATTGGCAGAGTTAACTTTTATCCTGCCGCCCCCCCCCCCCCTTTTTTTTTTCTTTTTTTCTTATCTTCTTTTTTATCAACGATCTTGTATCTGCCACCGGAGATGTGGTAGGTTGGTGAGGGTTGGTGTTATTTTTGTCAAGACGTTGATCAGTGTTTGATATGTTGACATGTTCAATTGTGTATCATTTTGAAACATTTGTCATATATTAGGAGCTAGTTGGGGTTCTGCATTTGTTTCGATGTGGGTTTCAGTTTACAAGTAAACATGGGAGGTCGGTAAGGGTGGGGTGATCCTGGTTCTCTGTTCACACGTGAGTGGCGGGTTGACATTTCACTATGTCATATCATGACATGTTGATGGCATGAGCTGTGACCCATCCCAGTTTACATCAACGGTAAAGCCAACCATGAAATATCATCAAAATTGCCCCCAATTTCATATCCCAAAGATAGTGGCATTATACAAAATTAACTACAGCAATTTAGTTGATGGAATCTATAAAATTTGAATTTATGATAGAGACCATACCCCTGCAGATTTACCAAGGTATGTGTTCTTTAGTGCGCATAGCCATGGTTGTAAATGACTTTCTGCAATATCAAAGAAATGTCCCAGCCGTGATATCCCCATGGGCCCTGGTCAATGTTTGTGTTGCCGAAGACTGCAACAAAATGATCACATGCATTCGCAAATGATCTCAAGTGCAACAAAATGATCACAAATAAACTGACATAAAATGGACAGTTTTTGGCATGAGATCGATGGTAGCAAAAAGTAAAAGAAATGTTTTTACTCTTGAAAATAATAAGGCCACAGTGGCCCGTTGCACAATAGGTTTCGCAACAATGAAAATAATTTTATTAACGAAATTAATATTTATGTAACAACAATAGTTTTGACACAATCTTTGGTTCTAATGAATGAAATTGAATTCTGTAAATTGATGTAAAAAGGGAAAAAAATAGAGACAATTCAGTAAAAGTTACAGCTCTCTGGGAGCATTCTAAATATAGAAAAAAATTGTTGCAAAACGATCCTTGTTACGAAAAAAAAAAAATCGTTAATAAAATTATTTTCGTTGTTACGAAACCCATTGTGCAACGGGCCACAGTGGCCCATTGCAAAATGAAATTTTGTTGCTATGATAAACTTAATGATAGCATAAAGTTTCATTTCGTTGTTATGAAAATAGTAAAATCTCTGGTTCTAATGAATGAAATTGAATTCTGTGAATTGATATATGAAGGGAAAAGATAAGATAAAAAATCAGTAAAAGTTACAGCTCTTTGAGGGCATTCTAAATATAGAAAAAAAATGTTGCAAAACTATCGTTGTTATCGTTGTTGAGAAAGTAACAACAAAAAGTTTCGTTGTTTGAATTAATTTGGTTGTTAACGAAATCATTGTGTAACGGGCCACAGTGCACCATCGCATAAGCCAACCCTCGCAACAGTGAGAGCACAGCGAGGACTTGGTTAGGGGTCTTGCAACAGTGTGAAGTACTTTAAGCTTTGGTGTGTAGTAGTACTTCCTAGGTGATGTAAGTTATAACACAGACTCCGGTTCTTGTTGTAGAATAGATGTTGACACTCCCAGCTCCAGCCTCCAGGAGAGAGGCTGGGTGTGTGATTTGCCTTTTTATTACCTCTCCTTTGTCCCTATTGGTCAGAACAAAGGAGGCCCCACAAGGGGTTACAGGATTATTGGGTTTCTTAGCCTAGCCTCAAAGCAGGAGTGCTAAATGGCTAATTAAAGTATATAATATATAATTATTTTACATATGGAGCATACAGGTTAGTGTTTGATAAAAATGTAATAATATATTATAATAATGGTAAAGTGGTGTATAATTAGAAATTATATAAGTGTAATTGAAGATTAATAATTATATAACTTGAGAAGGAGTTATGAAGGTTTTTTTATGATATAGTTTCCCATTTAGAATATTATAGTATTAATGATTATCTGTAAATTTACGAAGTAGATTTAAGATAATGATATAATGTTTTACTGAATAATGTAATGCCATGCCCGTTTAAGGTATGACAAGTGCAAACCACAGCAAGGGTTTGGTCAAAGTCTTGCTGTTATACACGAAATTCAGCATCAATTTTCACCCATTTCTAATAATTTTACTATGCTAAAAATATCAGGAAATTCAGATCTAAATGTTTAGTTTTCATCGGTCTAATAGAACAGCCACAAATCAACACTGGGACTCATCACAACAGCAATGTCCTTGTTGTGAGAGGTTGTATTGTTTAAATTTCTTAACAGGGAGGGGTCTCACTGTGTGTGCCAACCCTCACATTAGTGAGAAGATCATGCGACGGACCACAGGCTTTATTCTCTGTCTGTCAACCAGACCATCACATGATGTTCAGGACATGTCCCTGGGATTGGCAGTCATGCTAGACTGAAGTCATGCAATGGGAGTGTTAGGAAATATAGGTCGGTCAATGCGTTTTTGATGTTTATGTGATATGTAAGGGTAAAAGAGGGTGGGGCATTTTCTTGGTTGAATTTAGGCCAAGTCGAAGGTCTGATGGTAAAAGGTCTTTTAAAAATACGCATCACTTATATCATGTTACCAGTGACTTATACAGTGTTGGCCTTTTTTATAAATAAGATATGACCAAATGGAGCTGCACTATCTAATTCAGGCCCAACAAATGTATTCAGGTTATTCATAGTTATATATAAAATCAGTATAATTATGTATTGTGGAGCAGATCTAGACTTCTAAACAGGTGGGCCGCCTGTGCTAAGAAATTTAAAGAAAACAATTATTTTACCCCCCCAAAAAGGGGGGGGGGCATTTTCGGTATCATAAGTTTGTTACTTATTTACTGTTATAAAATATTTCGGTTACCCTTCATTAACACATTTTGATATATCATGTGATACAAAATCAAGTTCAGTTCAAAACATTTGGAATACCAAAAAATGCATGGCATCTTTTATGATAATGATTCATAAACACGCAGAATAATGATTTCATTTAAGGTATATTTTTTCAAAACTCCTCTACCCTGTTAACCATAGTTGTTCCAAAAGATTATTGAATCTACTCAAAAAGTTTTGCTGATATTATAAGGTTTCTCAATTTCAGTTTACATATTATCCTAAAACTAATTAACTCAAATTTGCTCTCTTGCCAGAAGATTTTGGAAAATAATGTAACTTAAATTGATCAATATTCGATTAACTTCAAAAGAGGGCTAGGTAGAAAGTCTTCCTATGTTTATAAAACATCAATGCTTCTAAACATCAAAATAGGAGAATCAAGGAATGCAAGAGAGAAGCTGTCCAATGCTGATTAATATTTATAACTTTAAAGTAGTTCAGTATTATGAAATAATGTGGATATTCTATCCTAGAACACTTTAAAAAGAGCATCTACGATGGAAGAATAAAATCTTTTGTCTCAAGGGCCAAAGGATAAAATAAGACTAAACAAAATTTGAAAATACAAACTTTATTAATCATTAGTCATAAAATGCATTTTTAACAATATATGTTATGTTGCATTGCTGATCAGCATATCTTTAAGTCGGATACTACACATGACCCAAGATATCCAACTATGAATAGTTCTGGAAGGAAATGCACTTTGACAGCTGTACATGGAAAAATTATTCTTGGCAAATCGTTGCTGTATGAGATATTTGCCTATCAACCAGCTGCATTTATATGTTTACATTTAGCACCCCATAAAAGTATGGTATAGCTCTTGTAAACAAAATGCATGGTCCAGTTGACAACATTCTAGACGAGTCAAGAAATGACTGCTGTATAACAGATTAACCACCAAGAGATTTGGACTGATCGACAGAAGGCTTGGGAACAGAGGCTATGTTCATAGTGTAAGTAGAGATTCATTCATCCCAATACAATATATTGAGATTAATGCTGTATAATGGTATCATTCTAATCAGATTATCAGTGGCAGGTGTTCAGAAATACATGAAATCAACAGTACAAATTCACAATTCTTTTCAAACGGCCTTATAATGAAGCATAGACATACATCTTATGTATCTCTATGGATGAAGTGTATCAATGCCAATGTTAGATTTAAAAATACAACTTTTTGTTTGCAATTTACAAGCCATAAGACCATGCTCAAAGCATCATGGTAACACTTTTAAAACAAATGTATAAGCATAACCATCTGTGTTGAAATAAAAAATGATTATTTCATATTTCTATCAAGAAATATGGTTGTCAGGATTACATGGATGATAGGCCTAGTCTTGGCCATGCAACTCATTGGAGGCTTTGCTGCTGAACAAGACATGGAGGCTAGACTGGAACAGCTTACTCAGCAAATGGAAGCAAATCAGAGAAAAACGGCAGCAGTGATTGAACAACTTAGCCGCCAAGTCATGCTACAACAGCTGTTTATGGAGGAGCGTATTAGGTCAGATGGGGGCTCAGGACTGAAACAATCACGCCAAGTCACTCAAGGTTGGTGTAATAATTTCAGAAATAATATCAAAGTGTTGGCTGTAGGAAATTTAAAGAAGATCTGAGGCAGTTCCAGGCAACAATTTTCTCTAAGAATATGAAATGAGACCTAACATATTATATACCATTCAAAAGAGAATTTTAAGACCTTTGTATTAATGTATGATATAGCTATATTTGACCATTATATCCACTGTCAATTTTCAAAATCGGCAGCAAAATCGGTATGTGGAATATGGCCTTAAGTTGCTGATACAGCATCTATATGGAAATATACAACTATTTGCAATATTTCTATCTGTAAGGGATATGTTTTCAAACCAATACAAAAACCATGAAGTACACATAGTTACAATCATGAAAAATGCTCATTCCTAGTTTTCAAGTATGTTAAACCACAAAATAATATTGCCACAAACAATGAGAAACTATATATGCTTAAGGCATGTGACTTGTCTACATATATTTCAGTATGCATCTTGGTCTAGGCTAGTCTGCCAGTACAATGCAGTAGATAAGCTATCCATGGTAGAGAGAAACTAAACATGTTAATTCATGATACTAGTAAATTATTAAATTCAATTAGTTAGAAAATTCAGCAACTCTCCCTATCGATTAGTATTCTTGAATATATTCGAACAATGTCATCATTTTGTCTGTTGCTTCACTTCAGGAAAGTTAATTGCTTAAGAGAGTATTTCATTCGTTTTCTATAGTTTTACAAATTCCCTGCCTCAGAGAAAAATGTTGAAATCAATGTGCACGCCAACTCGAATTGCTTTAGCATGCTGAAACATAGATTTAAAATATGGTGGTTTAAATTATGAAATAATAAACAATGATGTGTTATCTGTGTAGACAATTAAAAAGATATGACTCGACTGGCGCAATGTATTTTTGTCTTGTTAGCTTGAGGTAATTAAAGATAGGTCTGCAATGGTAAGGATCCAAACTGTATTATACTCATTCTGTGTAAGAATTACTTAGAGGCTCTTCAATCATATGAAAGCCCTGTGACTTCAAGGTCTTTTCAGATTACATTAGAAAAATAGAGGATTCACAAAATAAACTAAAATTACTATTTACAGGAACTCTTCCTTATCACGCTGATACAGCAAATGGGGGTGTTCTTGCTGCTATTCATGAACATCCGAATACCTTCGGCACAGTTGGAAGTGGGGAGTTTGTTGTTGTACTCAACGGTGTTGAATTCAGAACTCGTCACAATGACTACAAAATTGTCCAGTCTCAAGATGTTCCTAGTGCCGGTAGCAAGACCAAATATGACAGTGTCAAAGATATTCCAAACCCAAGTGTTCCACCAGAGGTTACCAGCAAAGGCAGTGTGAAGGAACAGGTATGTAATTCATGTATGATATAGATTTTGAAAAAGGTACTTTTTGTGTCTCATATCTTTGCTAGCAGGGCATTCCTCTCAGAATTATAAAAAGGACATTTGTGCCATTACAGAAGCTATGTTGAGATTTGGTTGAAACTTTACACAGTGAAATTTATACACATACGGGTACCACAAATGCAAAGGTAATCTTAGGTCTATCACCATGCAAACCTTTCAAATGTAGTCTAGATACATGTTGATTATTTAGAAATCATCTCTCAAAATAAATTTTGAAATTATCTAATTTTATTTGCTCATTTCTTTGACAAATATGAATAGCCGCATTATACTTTGATAAAAAAAAAAATGAAATGACAGTTTTTGCTTGCACTTTTTTAACACAGATATCTTGCTTAACATTCAAATCACAGGAACAAGCTTTCGCATAAACCTTCATGACTATCATATAGAGGGAAGTATGTCTCAGAATTTTGATTGAGCCCTAGATTTCATTTAATAGTAAAAAAAACAGCTCAAGAAAAACTGAGAATTTTGGGCAATTTTTGCAATACCGTTTTCTAAATTTTATAGAAAGAGAACTAGGGCCTATTTCAAAATTGTTGAGACAGGCTTCTCTCCATACATATTTCCAAAAGATCCGCCAAAATCTTGAAACATTTAGATGGTATATAGAGTGAGATATGAATGCTCAAAAATTATATTTAGATATTATAGTTTTTAGGTTTGCAACTCACCTACATTTTATAAATTTCTTGTATTGATAGATATGGTTAAATATTGGCTATTCCATGTTTTACATTATAGTAATGCTTTATTAAAGGGAGTTGTGACATTCGCAACCCAATCCCTGGTATTACGGTGATTTTAAGTCAATCATTCCTAAATAATTCCTTTTTTATAATGTTGGTATCCTACATTATTTAGTAGTAATTATTCTACTGGAATAAAAACATATTGCTGTTTTGATCCAAATTTCCGGTCACATATGCTATCATGCGATGGCCCACATATTTGTTATATACTTAACGTAGAACTGAAATCAAACTTGAGACAATAAAATATGTGATTATGTTTGTATGTGTATATATTGGTTGTGAGTCAATAAGGTTGTAATTAATTTGTTATATTTTCAAATGTACCTATTGCCTATTCCATTATTCCATCATTGCATTTTCTCATCTGATAATTTTGAAAAAAATATCATCTTTGAACATCTTTGCACAGATTCAAGAAATGCGAGAATGGTTTAAAGCATGGAGGGACCAGGATCATTCTGTTCGAGATTACAGAAAATACTTTAAACCTGTCCTCTGCATCCTAGAAGGTGGTTGGACTGTCCCTGATGGAAATGAAATTGAGGAGCCATTTTATAGTCTTAGGCATCACATTGATGCCAAAACATGGGAAGACCTACAAGATAAAGTAAATTCTTTGTTATTTCAGTACATGTGGATCAAGGTTAAAATAAACAATTAAACAAATTGCTGCAATCGGTTAACTTTAAATTGATGTAATATAAGGCAATACTTTAAAAATCTTCTTCATAATGTTCTATCATGATAATAATTATGATCAGTATATATGTGTTGCTTATTTGGAAAGAAGCTCTACCTGTAGATTGAATATATGGAAGAAAGATATTTGGAAAGAATTCAAAGTAAAAGTTGTTTAAGTGTTTAAACCTGATTCAATTTTTCAGATAAAATTTACATCTTCTAGTGGACACAAGGATTGGCAAGAAAACTTTGCCTATTTACCATCCACAATCATTTCAACTGAGAACGAAACAGTAAACTTTGCCCAGTGGAACTATCGCATTATCTGTCACCCTCTCACAAAGGACCTGTCCACAAAAAGGCTTACACTAATTGATGATATAACCTCAAGGATTGCCTTTGGCAGGTCCATGGATGCACATGGCAAGAGCAGAGCTGCTAGATACAGGGTAACAGTATGCAATTTGTGTACTCTATAAAATAGTATTAGCATAATCATTTAAATGAGAACAAAATGACATGTGGTTCACATCTATTGATTTTCAAACACTTATCATATATAATTTTTACATTCTGTTTAACATAATTCCATTAACATAATTTGCATGATTATGCAATCTAGAAGCATTCACATATCGAATGATGTCATTAGTTTCATGAATTAGGCAAATAATAAAGTATCGTAGCTTTTCAAAGTAAGTCATTTTTATGAATCCACTAAAATAAATTGCCCTAGGTTGCACCTAAAGACGAGGACAACTGGAATGAGCAGATCATCAAAGGTGACCTTCTGGATGAACTAATGGCTGAGATCCCAGGGAAGGACGGTTATAGCAATGAGCTTTTAGATGAGGGGATCGATGAAAGACCTGCAATGGTAAAATATATCTTACTTTTTTACTTGTAGCTGGCCTTGTGGATAGAATTATTCAATGGAAACAAGAACTTTGCATAATTTTGATTAGTTTTTTTTGCTATAATATATTGATTACATAACCTAGGGAAAAATATCCGGAATATTGACACAAAATTGATGATATAATAAAACAAAATAAAATGAATTAGAAAAATAAATGTGCCATAGATTATGTACAATTTCAATTGGCACTTGACATTATCCCTACACATTATGAACACACTCATTAATTTGATTTCTTTTCCAGCACTTGCAGGCACCAGTGAATCTGTCTGCAGGCTACTATCACCGCTGGTTTAAGACTCAAACTCGCAAAACAGCCTCCCAGGTTCAGCACAGGGCCTTTTCAGATGAGAACCTGTTCATGGCATTGACGACACAGGAAAAAATTGCACCTGTCTCTGTAAGTAGTGCAATCCATAGCATTTGATGTTGTACATATACCCACCTATAGATGTTGTGCAGATGATGTCACAATATACAGAATGGGACTTGCCGCCATACTGGTGATCAATTTATATACCACGTTATTTGATATTCTAAACATAGTCTTCACCCTATTGGATCCTAATTTTAAGCCACTGAAACATGCATGATATGTTAAAAAGATATTCATGCAATGGGCTGTTCTTCATAGCTAAATGCATAAAAAGCCTACATATTTGCTTACATGTCAATTTCTTTGGCCATCACTTCGATCGTCGAGACTAGAAGTAGAAAATGTATCTACAGTTACTTAAGTCGATATAGTTTAATTTGCACTGAATCCATAATAAGATGATAAGATATTGATTTTTGCCAACGTAGAATTTCCCAGAGATTATTACTACAATCACAAAAGGTTTCTATCTATATGTAATTGAGCATGGAATATCCATTTCTTGAAGGGTGTCAGAATAGGCAATAGTGCCAAGTTTTCATGAATAATTGATTGAACTATTATCATCCAGTATTCCAACATAAGTATTTTTCCTTCTTAGAGCCAAAACTGGTAGTTTATCGAAAACTCTGTTTGAGAAACTATTGAGTATTGTAATTTAGATAGCAGATGTAATGAGCGAAGCGAATATATTAGATTTTGACTAAAGTATAATGTGTATGGGGATACACGGGTTTGGAATCTCTATCTTTACTTCCCCCCTGAGGTCATTTTCTTTTCTTTTTTTTTCAAGTCTTGCATGATACTATGAAATGTAGTATATTGTGCTTAGATCATTGATAATTAGATTTTATAGGCATTCTTCTATCAAATTAAGAGAATAATTTAAGTTTATCTTCTTAGAGTCAATGAATTGTGCCACCTTAAAAGTATAGTTAAGGAATCATTTTTATTGGATCCTGTTCTCACTCCAGATGGAAAAATGTACTGGCAAAGGAGCAAAGCAGAATTGTTCATGTTTAAGCCAGCGTTGGACTTATGCCATCCCATTTGACCTGATGTATTTGACTCCTTTGCACAAGTGGAACCCATACAATTTAGTGAACAAGGTTAGTTAGATTGTGTGTTGCTTCTCCTATACATTTTTGCCATTTGAAAGTTTATGTGAGGCAAATCGTGCATTTACTTTTAAACAAGTTTATCCATCCATAAAGACATGGCTCAGTTAATGGTTCTATAAATATGGGTAATGAAACAATTCATGTAATGATTAACTATCTAATACATTCTATTTCCTCTTGTTTCAATTGCAAGAGAATTATTACTATAACATATTTATGTCTTGCTGTCCTAATTAGCAGATTATTTGGAAAAATGTGATTCACAACTAACAATTTTGAGTAGCTGTCACCTGTCGTTTTTTCTTCATTAATGATAAAGTTTGCAATAATTATTACCAAGCAGCAAAATAACTAGCAGACTTCATTGACTGAATTCATTACACAACTTACTAAAGTTTGATTACTAATTCCAAAAAGCAATCCATGTATGAAGTCAGAGTTGGTGGTCGTCTTACTGGGGAATCAGAAGAATTGGCCTTCAACGGAACGCATGAAAGTATGCATTATCTCACCCCAGCTGAATTTTTCGGGACCCTACTTACACCATCAAAGGGTGACTCTGGCACATCTGCAGTTTGGGTCAGGGACTCAGATGGTATTGCAAGGGAAGTGGTTGCATCAGGATCATGGATTCAGCTCCCAGAAATAGATGGCATAGGCAGACTCCGCATCCGGTATCCCATCATGCCTCTGCATTATGAGGGAAGTGCAGCATGGAAAGAGCTTACGGCTCTTAAGGTGAGCTGAAAATGTTGCATTAAAAGATTATATGCAACAATACTTTATTGAAAATGATAACATAAAAATGCTTAATAAACATCTTCTATTTAATCCATGTTCACTACAATTCTAGCGCAGAGAAAGTATATGACATAATAGCAAATTTAAAGCTAATTAATTATCAAATAAAGATTAAAAATTACTGAACTATCCATAATTATTAATTGTTGAAAATTAGTGTTGAATTTCATTTGTAGCTTAACTTCTAGGTCTA
The DNA here is from genome assembly GCA_936440205.1 of Lepidonotus clava. Classification (NCBI taxonomy): domain Eukaryota; kingdom Metazoa; phylum Annelida; class Polychaeta; order Phyllodocida; family Polynoidae; genus Lepidonotus; species Lepidonotus clava. Next base: position 31,879,362 of record OW387144.1, on the reverse strand, counting down.
GGGCCCATATATTACAGGGTCATTTTGCCATATGTGGCGTCCTTTAAGGCTATATACTATAGTAGATTTTAAATCCTGAATGTAATGGTGGCCTAAGGAAATGTTAACCAATGCAGTGTTCTATTTCCATTGAAGGACATCATTCTGAAGCCAAAACAACACAGCCATATGTTTTATAATGATGACCTGAGTACTGAGGAACCAGCCACTGCTACGCTTATGATGGCAACTTCCAGGGCCAGGACCTCAGAGCCACACACACACCTCATCTATGTAAACCGTAAAGATATGGAGGGCCTAATCCAGAACCCTGGAACAGCTATTAAGGTTATTTCAGAGGAGGGATCAGGCCACACTCACAGCTTAACCTTGAGAGCTATTGGCAGCAAGATTGTGTACACTGAATGTGATGATGCAAAGGAGTGCTGGGACAAACACCCCAGAAATCTTGGGAAAGTTGACGCTTGAGACTAAAACCTGTCTTTATTTTATAATTTTTCACCAGTGAAACCATTGATGTGCACTTTACTGATATGCTACTTTACTTATCAGGTTCTATATACTGTAACCAGGGAATGTAAATAGGATTGAGGGTTAAGAATATACTTGTTTTCAGTGAAGATGTAGTTATGAGTATCTAGTATGTGTTAATAGTACTAATAAATGTACTAATGACTAATGGGGTCTTGATTGGCGGGTCCCTATGTCGCGTGTCAAATTTTGAAAATGGCAATGTCTCACGTCTTTTTCGCTTATTATTTTTTCCCAATGTTGTATGTTGAATTTAAGAAATACCTATTTTGCATGTAACTATGTTTGTAGCCCTCCCTGTCCTGTTGTTAAGCCCCCATGTAGCATGTCGAATTTAAGAAATGGCTGTGTCATCGTGTTGAATTTAGTGGCCCAGCCCCATACTAATAAGTATTAGAATGTAATACATACCATATTATTTTCAGGTAATCCTTTAAGAGATAAGGTTTAAACATTGGTATATCAATGATCATTCATTAAAGCAAATTATAAAATAACTTTGAAAAATTCCAACTGCGTGAATCTTTATGACTGATGTACATTGATGTATAATTATGAAGCTGAATGATTCTTAAAGGGAGGAACCAGTGAAATTTAAATTATGAATATTTTGCAATTTATTTGTTTGATTTAATGATGAAATAGAGCTGTGCAAAATGTATTTGCAAATTATCAACTCCTTGATGTGGAAATCACAATTACCTTTGGGATTTTGCTCTTTCTGATATGACTATATTAATTTTATCTGTCTGTGTCATCACACATTGACCGATGCCCTGTTCATGGTACCCCATTTGCAGGCAGGTGCCCAACCTTAAATTTACAAAATCTTAATGAAAAAAGGAATTATTATAGATATGGATATAACAATAAAAATGGGTGTCCGGAAAAAAATAATCACCCCAGAAAATCATCTGTGTTTCCCAGTGTTGCCAATGAAACCTTCTCAATTTGTTGCCACATAGAATCCCAACTTAAAAGGCAGCTGATTTCACATTACCCATGCCCCCATTTTTAGAACCCGGGCGAATTGCTCTTAGTATTCGCCAGTGTTTCAGGGCTGCCAGACGTCCCCCTATGAAGATTTTAACCCCTATCTCGGACGTCCCGAGAAGGGAGGAATTCAAATTTGTATTTATCTTTGAAAAATAAGGAGGAATTTTATGCATAATGTGACATAAAGTCCATGAAAGGCGACCATTACCTACGAATTAATTTTTCTGTGTACTGTACCCCGGGACTGTTAATACGATTAGAAAAAGGGTTTGCTCTCTTCATCCCTACGTCGTGGAAGAAGGATCCACAGAGCTAATCTGGATAGATCCTGTTGAGCCCCATACCCTGTAAAGGGCCATACCAACTAAATACATATAACCAACCAAGAAGGGAGTACGAGGGTGATAACCGCCCGAGTACTCCCTTCGAGGATGGTTATGGATTTATTATACCTTTTCTGTTAGATCTGAGCTCCCAAGGAAGGATGCACAGCAATCAGTGATGGTGGGACTGTGATGCTGCACATTCTTTTATGTTTTTTCATATAACTCTTTTGATATCCATCAAATCCACAAACAGTAAGCAGTCAAATGTAGCTAGGAACGTTGTGCAGATGATGCAAATGTTAGATTTTTTAATTCTTAATGATTTCATTTTTTCATGAATTTTAGAAAAATAAAAAGTTTCTGTATCACACTGCAGTGTGATACAAGGCTGGTTATCACCCAGGTTTGTATCGCCCTGAGTTAAACTCTTAACTACTAAACTTGTATCACCCTAAGGTATAATAAGCGATTTTATCAACGACCCGCAACGGCGCGAGCATTGAGTTATCCTAAATTATCCGGCACAATCACCAAGGGATCACAATGGCCAGACGATTCTCCATGGGTATGGTGTTCATTCTAGGCGACGGGCAACGGACAACGGGATCGCTGTTAAAATGTTAAATCGCTACCATCAGACATGTTTGATTTCAGGGGTATTTAGTCGGCCTGGGCGACTAACAAACGTTGGTCGCTGGGAATGACGTTCTTACTTTGGTGGCCGACCAAGTCACTTTTGGAGCTCAGTGGGGACCCGGCTTTATGCCGACATCGACGCCCACAGTGGCCGTCGCCGCATCGGCGTTGGCCGTCGTGTTGTCAGCAAGTGGGTATGACCCTTTAAGGGTGGATTCCACGTGGCAACAAAAACACAGCAAAAGTCCAGCAACAGTCAGCAACGACCTTTCTCAATTGTTGCTGTAGTGTTGCCCATAAAACTTACATTGCCCAGCCATTGCTGAGGGCAACAAAATTCATCAAACATGTAAATCTAATGGAAGCACTTCAATACAGTAATAATATTTCTAAATAATTAGTGGACAATGATGTAATTCACCAGTATTTCCCAGTGTTGCCACTGAAACTTTCTGAATTTGTTGTCATGTTGAATCCCCACTTTAGAGCAAGGAACCCAGACCCCACGTAACCCAAGAGTAAGTTTTCCCAGATTTCACCCGTCACAGGTTGGAGGCCTGGGGTTTACTTGCCTCCTGGAAACCGGACTGGCGTCAGGGCAACGGGCGTCACAGTGAACGGAGCTCCGGGCTGGCACTGTGCCAAAAATATACTACCTACCTTCGTGTCTTTGTATCATCACAATCTTAGTACTTCTCCTTATCTAGCAATATCTTTAATTTTATTAAACAATATGGATGACTTCGGTAACATAATTATATCTTTAGAATTCCCAAGAATATTAAATATTTAAGCATACAATGGCCTATTGCCGACAACTGTTATAATTGACTATGGAAAGTGACTACTGCATAACTACCCCAGGGCCATGGGCTACTGCGCGGAGGTCGCAATTAAAAATTGGCATGCCAACTCCTTCGGGTGTCAGGATCAAGTTGATACGTGATTTTACAATCACTGGCTCCTCCCTGAAGATAATGTTTCTGGAATATGTGATTTGTACATAAAGCGTTACCTGGAGCTGAAAACATGTTTCAATCGTATGTGAATAACATTTAAATTATTGTTTACTTTGAAATGAAATTTAAATTTTAAAGGACATGAATAGCATATAATTTAATACTCAACATTGAGTGTTTTTTAGAGCAATAAAGCTAACCTTCTTGTACCTTCATGGGGCGGATCCAAGGTGGGGGCAAAAGGGGCTGTAGGGGCTATAGTAGACCAAGTGGATTTCTCTCTGAATAATCTACGTTTCCTGATTCGTACAAATTTGAAATTACCCCCCCCCCCCCCCACGGATGACTGGTTCTGGATCCGCCCCTGCTTCAAGAACCCAGATTATTGTATGTAAACTATAATGAGTGTAACCAGAGAAGTTACATAGAACTGTATATATCTAACTTCCTGTCTACGATCACCCTTGGCAGGTTATTAGGGTCATAGTTTGTGACGCAGATCAACCTACTATGAATTGTATCCGGGTCACGTCTTGCTACGTATACAGCATAGATAGCTGAATATAGGCGCAGTAGAGGGAAACATACACATAACATGGCAATGATGACAGGATTCCTAAACCTAACGATTCTTTGGGTATCACTGGTTTGCATTCTACATGGAGCCCATGCCCAAGGTAGTAGTGATTCCATTTGTAATTTATTGATTAATTAGTGTCTTTATGATAGCAGATATATTTCATCACAGGAGTGACCTTATTTTTTTCACAACAATGGCGTGAGGCTACAGTATGATAAGCACAGAGAACTGGGGCAGGCCTACAAATATTTTTACCCATGGTACCTTCGAATAAATGGGGACAATCTTTAGAAATCAGGCCCCATCTTTACCTGTAATTTTCATCATAAATGTACTAAAGCCCTTGGCCGCCTACCCTCATCCCCGCCATGTGTATGTAATTAATGGACGGCCCCTTATCAGATTATTACCCTACTAAAAACCTGGTTAAATATAAATTAAGGCATTTGAACCCTTATTTCACACATAGCACGAAAAGAATACTACATGACAACCACATACTTAATTAAGTTGCTAAGCTGTCCTTTACGGTTGTATTTCTCAGTGAAGTGCTATCAGTGCATCTCGTCAGTGTACAGTTCTTTATCCACTGCCCCACACCTCACACCTCAGGCCAACTGCGGCGACAACTTTGATGCATCCGGCATAGAAACGTGCACTGGGACGTACTGTGTGGTGAGTGTTTAAGCCTGTATTCCTTCTACCATCTTTGATTCTGGCAATTTTGAATTTGTTTGATTTCTTTTTTCAAAATAAAATTGTTGACAGCCACACATTCTATATGATAATTATAAGATAATCATAGAACCTATCTAATGATGTATAACATATATATTTCTTCATGACATGATTTCACCTGTGACTTGTCACGAAGTGACCACTGATTTTAGGATCCAAGGGTCAGTCCAAAGTATGCTACCCATTCATGTGGTTGCTGTGACACAAAACACGTTGCTATATCCTACATATAACATATCTGTATCTGACCGCTGAGAATTGGCATGTGGAATAATATTATAAGGACGAAGGGAAAATATGCGTGGTGGTCAAATCAATAAAAGTGTAGGAAAAGTAGAGCTCAATATATAAGCTATTTACTTCGTGTTAGAGGATTCTTTAGCCAAACAAAACGAAGCATGGGGTTGGAACTTTTGTTTTGATATATGACTTCATTCATTCACTTTATCGAGATGGATTAATTGTGGAAGTATTAATGGTGTTAGGCTATTTTTTTAATGTTGAAAAAAAGGGACTTGGTTCTCTACACTTGGTTCTCTACACTCTAAACCATTGATGCCATACTACAGGATACAATGGCGGATCGGGGGGGGGCAAATTTGTCAAGAAATGGGAATCCGTAAGGAATAAAACTATGAATCAAATCATATTTGGAGCTGTCTATCAATTATGTAGGCACAAAGCCGGGATGGGGGTGAGGTGTTTGCTAAATTTCTAATGTATATTACATAGTAAAAAGCATATGAGGTGAGTCTAGAAAACATCACAAAATGCGTGTGCAATAAATGGAAAGCCTATAAAGTGTAGTGATGATGACGACGCTGCTTTTATTTGATTTCAAGCTAATGGCTTCTTTTTCAGGAAATCAAGGGTACACTTTATATCAATGGTGCCAGGGTGGACGGGGTGGCCCGAGGATGCCTCAATAGCACTACCTGCCAAGTGAGCGTTAGCAGAAACGACATAGTCACCTGCTGCCAGGGGAAATTATGCAACTCATCTGCCGTCAATGCTAGCACCCCTTTTGTCATCACTCTTTGTTTGTTATTCATAAAGCTTATTATGGGGTAGGCCCTTTTGATGTTCAATCAGAGAAGCAAAGATATAACATGGACGACTTGTTTTCTGAGCATATACTTTATGGATATCTCACAAAAGGTTTTATTAAAGTATGAATTTAATTGGTACACATAGAAAACAAGTGTTTAAGTGTTTGAAATCTCCTATGTTCCATACAATACTCAAAGGCATTTCACTATAATCATGACTGTCTATGATCTTGTAATTTCGGAAATGATTCCTGTCATTATTGTTGTGCATTATGTATATTCAGATAGCACAATACAATTGCCATCTGATATGGCAAAAGATATCGTTCTTTAAGGGAGGGACCGGTGTCTGTAAATGAGTATAATGTCTTGATCCTCACCATACAGAGAATAACCATTATACTTGTAAGTGTTATGTCTACCAACTTTTGTACTATACACGTTTTTCTGAATCAAACAGAATTCCCCTGCCTGCACCTGGTACACCCTGCACAGTGCATGTTTCTGTGCTTAAAATAACCGAATACAATTTTGATGACAACAAAAATGATGAAATATTGTTTATTATGGGATTTACATTTTTCAAATGTATATACAAAAGGTATTTTGTGTGACAAAATACACAGACGCCTGTACTGACGCGGGCATGGGCATGGGGGCGTGTTCTTCTTTACACACGCACGTAAGCCAGTTTCACTTTGTTCAGTGGTGAAATGGGGAAGGGGTCATGGTGTGTGACGTACCACCTTAAAGGAGCGAGTGCTGCTCCCAGTCAGTCAGAGTTCGCTGTAACGCTGTGAGAGTAACATCCAGGGAAGGTTGGACCTTTAACCTGCAGTCTAGGTTCTGGAGAGAGGCATGGAAATTGTATTAGAGCGCGGAGCGGTGACTGAATGTGTTTGAGGGGACTCTAACCTCGGGATTGTTCATGGTCAATCGAGTTCTTGTCACTTATTGACGATACACTGGATAATAAAACTATAATATCCTTTCACACGAGTGTTCACGTCTTACATGATGTGGGAACTATTTGATTATGTATTGGACGACAGCAGTCGATGTGGAGGAGACTGCGTTTAGAGCTAGCTATTATCTACGACATTAAATACCACTTTACGCACCCTATAAGTAATGGATAATTAACCTCCCATAGTCCACGCCCTCCTTCAGATGGACACTAGATTCAGTGTGTGATCTGATATATCTATATAGACTAGATTTTCTATAGAAGATATCACTTTATAGTTACATAAATGTTACATACTCATACTTAGGCATCATATCTAGAGTATAATATGAGACTTATTTCAAAAGTATAAGTGAATGTCCCCTCTCTTTAGAAAACCAAGGGAAAACGTGCTTGACATTTGCCTTTGACCTGAATAAGCTCTCCTTATAATTGCTTAGAGTGTACTAAAACTATATACGGTTAGAATCACACTATACACTGAATTCATAGTCGGTATGAGCGCATGTATCACCACGTCAGGCTAGAAATACAACTTGTAATGTAAAGAGTAAAGGCAGTGTTTATTGATACCAACGATGTAATCCAGCAACAGCAACTGAACCCTGAATTATGCATGCTCCATCACACATTGGGAACCTACTTAGGGACTTGATAGTATATATATATGTAGCGGCTAGAGTGGGCATGGCAGTCACTGCAACTAGACTGACATAATTATTAAGTAAGAACTTGGTGGAATGCTAATCTTGAAGTAATGGACTGTGGTATTACTTTAATTGTGGTTGTGCGAGGAGAATTTTGTTGATATTTTGTTGATATACCAAGTGAAGTGTCAACCATCTTGTATTGATCGCTCAAGTTATATTGTAACTAATTAAGCCTTATTGGATCAAATAAATGCAAATCCGCTTACAATTGTGTATTATCATTTGTCTTAGAAGAACTACCGGGACAAACAAGCATAAACATGGAGATAATGAATAAGGCCCAAAAAAAATAGTGATGTTCAGGTAACATGGGTAAAAAGAAATAGGGTAGTTAGGTCGAAATATTTTGTTGTTGTTGTTGTTTTTTGCTTTTTCTTTTTTACATATGAAAGAGCCCTGGCCAGCATTGAAAATAAAAAGGTATTCCAAATATCCCCTAAAAACATGTATAGCATCTAAAATACATTCCCTGAGCATCTATATGTTGTTTTATGGTTTTCTATGCATTTTCAGGTCAATTCTTTTGGATTTTGAAATAAAATAATTACAAATTTCCTAAAGAAAAGTTAGGGTAGGGCCAAAAGATTAGGGTAGGTAAGGTTACCTGAACACAACTAGTTTTTTTTGGTTGTTTTTTTTTTGGGGGGGGGAGGCATAAAAATGAATCCACACTTAATCAATATAAGACAAAGGACAAAGATAACATCTGCTAAACTAGTAATAAATACCCCATATGGTTCAAAAGGAAGCCTAGCACATAATTAAACAATATTTTCCCATTTAAATTCACAATTGGAGGAAACGGGGCCTACACGGTCCACAAAAGTACCAGGCTGACCAGCACTATATGCCATGATTGGCGGCAGTTAATTTGTGTATCTTGTACCACTGTGCATCAGTATAACTGGTGTCACCTGCATGTTGCATTATTATTGACACCTAGCAGCAGAAAAAGTTTAGCCAACAGCCCTGTGGCCTCCCCTGCTCTGACCACCAACAGCACTGACCGGGCATGTGTTGGAGTATAGCACAGCAAGACACGGGAATGTAAAAAATTGGGTATCCTCAACGGCACCCCTGACAACGTTTCCAACAGTATTCCCAACATTCTATTTTTATCTTGTACAAAACACCTGTATTAGATAATCAATATATAGCATTATTGAAAAAAAAATTAATTTTCGAATGAACAATATCTGTAAGTTTTGTCTCAAGTAAAGTATGTCTTGACGGGATGAATATTCCCTAGAGCCAGTATTCCAGAAAATAATCTCACGATAATTGAACCGATGATGTTACTATCAAATAGGTATACATTTCAACGATTTCACAATGCAAAAACCTATGGTTATTCTTAAACCAGCTATTCGACCGACTGGTCCCCGACTAGATTACAAAAATCGATGACGACTAACACTAGAGCCATGATGTCTTGCAACTAAACCACTAGTCGCTGTGGTTTTCTGGCAAAATATTTGATATGTTTAATATCTCCCCATAGCCAAGGGCAATTAGTTAGTCGCTGGGCGACATACTAAAGTGTCCTCTAGTCGCCAGCAGATTTAAAACAAGAGCATCCCAACATGGGGATTAATATTTTAGTTGCCGGGCGACTAGTTAGTCACCTAATGACTATCATTTCCTTTTGGTTGCCACTGAAAACCACTGACCATCGTTAGTCGCCCAAGTGGGGACATGGCATTAAGCCTGGTCCCCACTTGGGTGACTATATCACAAAAATCGGTGGTGGCGACGACAACCAACTATACACTGGCGCCATGATGTCTGGTGACTAAACCACTAGTTGCCCTGGTATCTGGGCAAAATATTTGACATGTTTAATATTTTTCCCATAGCCACGGGCGATTAGTTAATCACCCGGCAATGTACTAAAGTGTCCTCTAGTTGCCAGCAGATTTATAACAATAGCATCCCAATGTGGGGACTAATTTTTTAGTCTCCAGAGTTAGTCACCTGACGTCTATAATTTCCTCCTTGGTCGCCGCTGAAAACCTCTAATCGCCGCCGTTAGTCGCCCAGATGGGGACGCGACATTACACTGGGATAACATTACATATGGTCATTGAAGTAGAGGGACAAGCTACGTAGGGTCACATAAGTACGCAGATGGGCTACGCACAGCCACAGAAATACACAGACAGGCTATGCATGGTCACTGATCCTTGTGAGCTGTGAAAAGATGCATACATAATCATTGGGTGTGAAATTTAACACTGTAGGCACGCAAAGACACTTTAGGCATGCATGGTCCCTATATACAGGCACGTAAGGTCATAGAGCAAGTATGGTCACTCAGTATGTGTGGTCACTTGGAGGGCATGGTCACCAGCTCGTCGCAGGGTATATAATATAATATAATATAATATATATATATATATATATACATTTACATATACATATACATATACGTGGACAGCCGAGGGGAAAGGGTACTCCGAGGTTTCTATAATTGCTGTCATAAACCTACCATTTAAGGAGATATGAGTAGATTTATGAAAAATAGTGATAATTTACTCTTAAACCAACTTTTTGTGTAGAATTCATTTCCCATACCTAAAACATTCCATCTCGATGGAATCTTCCCTTATTTGGAATGTCAATGGAATGTTTTAATATGCGTAATTCACTGAGCTCATTCTATTTGGTTGCCATGGAAACTAAAATTCATGAGATTTTTATAAAATTGTAATAACTATGAGAAACTATCATTTTTCTGATCTCTACATTGAAAACAGAATACATTTATCATTTCTGGTTAAAAAATAATCAATAAAATTGTGTTTTTTAATATTTACTCATAATTATGATAATTTATGATAATTTATGCAAAATCTCAATAAATACAAGGAAATTAAGCTTTTCCTAATTTTCCACCATCCTGACAGTGTTAGGTTTAAGGACTCATAACTTCCTTAATAATGGTCAGATTTGGACATGCTTGATATCATTTGAAAGCTAAGAACATGCTCTACAACATCAATTTAATATCAAATCCCGCACGGAGTACCCTTTCCCCTCGGCTGTCCACAATATATGTGATCTCCGAAATGATAATCAAAATATCATTTTGATATTACGGGTTACACTGTCGTCCAAGTTCATTTACATTAGGACGAGAAACAAATATCTTAATCAGACACAGGATAGCAATCATCATTTATAATCGTTGTGTGGATGGTTCTAGGGGTGTGAGTATGTGCCCCGTGAGCATAGGTTCCTGTACAAAATTAGCTGGTGTAATATGTGTGATATTCAATGCCGTTAGATCCCCGTCTGATTGATATGCTTTCCCAGTGTGAATAACTTCTTCCCAGTATTCCACTTTTTAATCAACCCTGAATGATATGGCGCATCCAGCTTTTTGAAAAGGTGGGGGTCCGGTACATTTAAATCTAACCCCCTCACCCCCCCCCCCCGACCCAACCCAACCCACCAAAAAAAAAAAAAAAGGCGAGACCACGTGCCCCCATGCCTCGCCACTAAATCTACCACTGACAACATAAGTATGAGAAGAAAGTATTTAACAGGAGACGAAAGGGCGCGATGAAATTGTAGATTTAGATTTATAACTATATGAAGCAGCAGCTACCACAATACACAAATAATGCAATATCAAAGTTGAGACAGACATACCTTATTTATCACCCGCATGGCCGAGGAGCGGTACGTACAAGGGGTGGTGCATAGTGACATGGTGTGTGTACCGCACATCATTTTCAGTATTTTAAACATATTTGGAGCTTTGATTGGGTGATAAAATATAGAAGGGGTCGTCCTTGGGTGTGTACGACCCATGGGAATCATACGACCCCCTCGACTGCCCTCGGGTCGTGACGATTCCCTCTGGGTCGTACACACAACCTCGGACGCCCCCTGCAGTTCTTCTTATATTAGTACTTCCTTTTACTTATCACAAATTTTACATTCTTTCTATGGAGTCTCAAATCAGATTGTAAATTTTTCCGATTTTGGTTCTAAATAGAATGTTTTCCTTCTGTGATATGTTTTGTGAAACCAGTCTGAATTGATTATTCAAGGCATTCTGAATCTTATGGTATATGAAGTGGCATTGTATCGCATTTATCTATAAACCTATGATTGTTTGAAATAAAATGCATTTTCCATAATAATCAAAGTCACCCTTTCTTAGTGCATGGGTCTATAGGTTCAGCCATCCATTCATATTACTCAAACACACTCCTATACTAAAGTTGTTTTATTACTTAAATGGGTGGTTTTTGTACGTCAGTTTATTGCGATAGACACTCCCATAGCAATCCCTAAAGCCCCATACCCACTAAGTGATTTTGACCAAGTTGGCTGACTCATTGGCTCTAAAATTGGCCGATTTTTCCAAGATAATCAGCAGATTTTGGCACCTATTCAGATCACCAATTAGTATGCAATATTGAAATATACATGTTTGGTATGAGTCGGTGGTAAAATCCGCCGACTCTTCTAGTAAGGTCAGCTGATTTTAGCACCAGTGAATCGGCCGACTCTGGTCAAAATCGCCTAGTGGGTATGCCGTATTTGGCCTTGATTTTTCACAACAATAATGCTCCTTTAGATGTTTTTTTTTTTTTAAAGGTTTTATTGGTAATAATCTTCAAGGTTTCCCTTGGTTTTCAGAGTTATTACAGTAACAGTAAATATATACATACAATCAATATAATGTTATGATAATCAAGCATTGCATAGAAGACAGTGGATCATCACCATAATGATGGAGACTGGATAATAATAGTGTATTTGACAATTAATGGACAATTTGAAAATATGGTCAATTTCCATTTTGCAGCAAGTCAAGGTATTTCGAATACAAATGTTTTACTTTAGGGTTAAAAAAAGTATGCTGTTTCACAGTTCTGAATGTCCCTTTCCAATTTATTCCAGAGTAAAGTACCTCTATAGTATGGACTGTTTTTGAAATGTGTTCCAATGCATGTCGGGACTATAGATGTTACTGTGTGTACAAGCCTAGTTACCAAAAAACATATGACAGGGATTTTTTGTGAAACCAAGATTTACGACGATATATATTATACTGTTTTGGTAAAGCAAGCAACAGTGGGCGTCCACAAACAATTCTGTTATGTTTTTAAAACAGTATGCTATGGGGCATATTAGGTTTATCAGTACAGATAACGTGAAATCTAAAGACATAATCCACTATGCGGCGGTGTTGGGCATTCAACGTGTGTATATTTACAGAAACGCAAGTAACTTCAAAGACCCTAGTGGAAAATGGAATTTCATTGTTTTGCTACTCGTGTTACCTACACAAAAAGGGCAACGCAAGCAGCAACGTTAGAATGTATGTACTAAATGACACAGATGATACGAGTACGAGATATAGAAGGTATGCTCAGTATCAAAAAATAATATTGTGCCGGGACGGATAAAAGAGACCTTTCCTCCACTTTAGTTAGCGTAAGTCCCAATCAAATAGACATTGTGCAGATGACGTCATAAGTGCCAAGGATGAGGTGGCAGCCATATTGGTGATCAGTTTATAATCATTACTATTGACAATTCTGAATATTTTAAAACCTGTTTTATGTTGCACATTCTAGAAATAGTCTCGTGTAATAATATCATCATTCAGAATTAATACATTTTCATTTTATCCAAGGCCACCTGGCCTTGATCACCACGTCGTGATCACCAAAAAGTGATCATGTGACCACATCTGCACAAGATCTATAGACGTTGTGCATATGACATCACACTTCCAAAATTGGGATGGACGCCACATTGGTGATCAATCTAAATTACTTATTATTCACAATCCTTTAGCATCTACAAAGTAAACTATTATTTACTGATAGATAATATTTCATGACCACATGGGTGTGGTGACCATGAGGTGATCACCAAAATCTGAAAACATGACCCTATCTGCACTAGATCTATAGGATGGGGTGTTTAAGAATCACTAAAAAAACACTGACTGGATGCCCTCGTGTCTCTTCGGGTGGCTGACAAGAAATAGGCTATGGCAGTCAGATAAGAGTTATAGCTCGGAAAGAAAGCTCTTATACCATAGGGTGTGGTTACATATGGCATGGCTTACTTATGAACTAAAATATTGAAGAAGCTGACTGCCCTGAATAGTCACCCGACCTCGGAGAAAGTACCCCACTTTTTGGTTGAGTGACGTTTCAGGCTAGGGCAGGCCTGACCCGGTGTGTCCTCTTACTTTGTCAGCTGTGGCCTGAAATTGTAAATGACCTTGTGAAGTATGGTAACCTAAGTGTAGAATTATTCTCATTGGAAATGAAATTTAATGAGAGAATATCCTCTACGTAATATGTAGATTAACAGACAGTTTAAGACGTGTAACCCACTTGGCAAAGGCAAAAACTAATAAATAAAGTGCTGCATTCTTGAAAGGGAGGAAATAATTGAGCGATTCAATAAAGATTTTGGTCGCTTCAGCAACTAGAACCAGACAAAAACGACAATTACCGATTGAAAATGATAAGAACTATTTGAAAATGACCAAAAATCATGTTCCCCTGAGCAATTCGACCAGAAATATTTTTTCAAATGTGTCAATCAGCTTGGAGACGATCTAACCATGTGACGGGGGGGTACCCATTGAGCAATTCAACTAAACTGTTCATTTAAGCAGCCAGAACTGGTAAAAAAACGACCAGGAAAGATGTTCCCATGGTGCAACTTGATCAGAAGTCTATAAACAAACAGCCAATCGCTTGGTTAATAACTAAAAATGCTTATTTCTTTACCCCTGATAGAAAGAGAGCGTCTTGCTGTCAGACGAATACTAAATCTAAAAGCTAATAATGTGACTAAACAAATTTCACCTTCCTAACTGACACTTAAGTCGTTTTTAAAAAATCCATAGGAAAGTTACAAAAATTTTTAGTCAGTACATACAGTACAGTCAACATTATATATTTGAATAGAAATAAGTGTGACCGCCACCCTCCTTGCCCTCCCCACCACCACAGTTCTGGTCACACTCAACCTAGTATTCATGGGACTTACGAGGTGACCATGGTTAACAGTGGACCTGCACCACACAGCACATATAGAGAACATTGATTTTACTAAGTTTCAGGAGAGCTTATATTATATTTGCAGGAGGGAACACAGGAAGACGGGAAATAATAGGTTAGTAGGGAATTAATTTCTTTTAATTCATACAGGGAAGGGTTTGGAGGTGGGCGCCTGAGGCGCTGTCCCCCCAATATCTTTTGTTGGTGTTTTCTTTTACTTTTTATTGACCAAAAACACTTCACATATAACATTAACATTATACAAAACCAGATATACATAATTAGAGTATACACTAGTTAGATAACTGAGGCAACTGAGGTATATAATGTCTTGCAAATTTCATTTGGTCCGGCCAACAGTAATTAAATCAAACACCAAAATTGTGTTAGACCTCTTTTCATAGTAGCCATTGGATTTCAGGGACATAAGCCCATAATTGTGAAACCACAGCTTTTACGATAAGGTAAATTGAATATAGAAAATAACTTTGCATTCTGAACATTTCAAGTGCCTCTAAATCATATGATTTAGAGGCACTTGCAATGTTCAGAATACCTTAACCTTAGCCTTACTATGATCCCAACACATATCATATTATACATTGGAACCATAGTGAGGCTAAGGTAGGGACTTGACAAAGAAATTAATGTGACGTGGAGGGCAAATCCAGGTTTATTTTCTAACCCTCCATAATAGCAGGTATAGATATTGTGTTACTGTTATCGGAATATGAAAACTAATCTTGGTAAATGTTATGTAGCAAATGGTAAAAACTGATGACGTCATAAGTCATGTTCAAATTGTATCCTGCTGCACTATAGCAATTGTAAAAACGACGGTCGTTCAACAACAAACGCGTTCGGTATCCAATTTGATTGTTGACATTTTTTACACATTCAAAAAGGCTATTTAGAATGTTTCAAGTGAGCTGTGGCCCGTTTCACAATAGATTTTCGTTGTTAGGATCAAGTTAAGATAGTATAAGGATTGTTTGCCTAACAACGATATTTTGGTTGTTACGAACATCCTAATATCTCTATTTCTAGTGGATTAAATAACATTCTGTAAATTGATATATGAAGGGAAAAAAATAGAAAAAAAATCAGTAAAAGTTACAGCTCTTTGAGGGTATTCTAGATATTAAAAAATGGTGTCAAAACGATCGTTGCTACGAAAAAAGTAACAACGAAAAGTTGCATTGTTTAATTGATTTTCGTCGTTAACGAAATCATTGTGCGACAGCAACGTCCTTCTTGTGAGAAGATGTTTAAATTTTGAACAGGGAGGGGCCTCGCTGTGGTGGACAACCCTCATAACAGCGAGGAGATTATGCCATGGACCACAAGGGGTCCTGAGACACCCATCCCACCTCCACCCCCTTTTTTATCTTTTTGTATGGCCACTAAACTAGAAAAGGAGGGGGAAATGATGTCTGTGTGTGTGTGTGTGTGTGTGTGTGTGTGTGTGTGTGTGTGTGTGTGTGTGTGTGTGTGTGTGTGTGTGTGTGTGTGTGTGTGTGTGTGTGTGTGTGTGTGAATGGACATGGTTTTAGTACTTAGCCTTAATGCTGATCCCCACCCCCTTTCGAAAATCCTGTATCTGCCTCAGTGTCCTGGTCATTGTGAAACGGACCACATGACCCAGTTTTATCTGCATCACTTAATGCCTCAATACCTCACTGTAGGGGCACATACACATTCACAAATGTTACATCCATTATACAGCGACCCTAAGGGAGCCTCCGAGGATGAAAAGGCCATATTACACTATGTAACTTGAGGTCTGATATTAGAAAAGTATCATGATATCAGACCTCAAATCACACATAAATGCCATATAAGTGTTTGAACTTGGCAATTCGGTGGGCTGTACACATTTGTAAAACACGCTTTTATTTCTGATATCTATGAGTTGTCTGCTATATCGCATAGTGTACTACCTCCATAGTAATGTCATGTAAGGATAGATGGTGTCATGCATGGTAGGGCGTTTACTGGGCGGTCAGGTATGGTAGAAGTAGGAGGGGATCAGCTGCTAAAACCTAATAGGCACAGTATTAGATGAGGGAGGGCAGAGAAGGCAAAAAGTACCAACCCAAGGTATCGTCGGGTAAAGGTAGGTATTGACAGTTGAGGGAAGGTAGTGTCACAGTGGATACTCATTGAGTGACTCCATCTAAATTCTGGTCGAATTACGGGTCACTAGTGACCAATATGTAACATTTCTAGATATTTCCCAAATGATTAACCGTTTTTCATGCATTTCTGGTCGCATTGCCCAATGGGGACACGTTTACGATCGGTTTGGATCACTTTCAACTACTTCTGATCTTTTAAATGACCAGAATATTAGTTGGATCGCTCAATGGGTAGCCCACTTTAGTTGAGAATGGGTTGGGTTAGGTGTGTGTGTGTCTGTGTGTCTGTGTCTGTGTCTGTGTGTCTGTGTGTGTCTGTGTGTGTCTGTGTCTGTGTGACTGTGTCTTTGCCTGTGTCTTTGCCTGTGTCTTTGCCTGTGTCTTTGCCTGTGTCTGTGTCTTTGTGTGTGAATATGTTTGAAAATATATTTGAAAATATTTGAACATTCGTCTTTTTCTGTACAAATTCAATGCGAATTTCAGCCCAACGGGGATATGAACTTTTTTATGTTTGTCCTTGAATGTAGAAAAAAGGAGGAGGAGTATGATGACAGGGCTATCCTCTTTCATTTATGTACTTGTTTATGTAACATATCATTTGCGATATCAAATGAAAGGCATTGTTGTTATCTATTCACTGACATGAGCACAAATTCACTGTCAAATGATAGTTTGAGATCAAACAAAAGAAATCAACTAGAGTCTCTTAACATAGACAGCTTCCCTTTGATGAACCTTACAAACTTAAAGTTTTGCAAGCCTCCCAAAAAGGTTATTTGCCAAGCAAGTCTGTCTTATATTCTGTATTGAGGTCCTAGTCCATAGTAAACCATTTGAAACATCCTCCTATTCTTTTTCTAGGACAACATGGCCGTCAAGATTGCAAGGCTTCTAGGCCTCGTCTTATTACTAGGGCTCATTGAATGTTCGGCCTCCGAAACTGATATGGAGGCTCGGCTAGAAGAGCTCACTCAGGAGATGAGCAAGATGTCCGAGGCGTTCAGCCAGCTGAGCCGTCAGGTCATGCTCCAGCAGCTGTTTATAGAGGAGCGCATCAGGTCTGACGGGGGTTCAGGGATCAAACAGACCAGACAAACAACCCAAGGTAGGTCACCTCCTAAGTTCAGATTCCTGCCATGATACTGTTGTTTAATTGTCCAATAGTTTGGGGTCAACATGGCCAACGTCGCTGAGGCATTGGTACCACTTGTTGACATTATCACTGCATGAGTTTGAGTCTCATGCAGTGCAGCATCGAAAATAGGACATTTGGCCTGATTATCACAGGACTACAGTGGAAGAACATTTAATCAAGTGAACTTAGCCTGTAAAAAAATCCAATTAAAATAGTTCAGGGACTGGCACGTGTGGTACATGAGAAAACCTTGAATAGAATAATGTTTATTTTTGGGTGTTCCATTAAGTACGCACTCTCCATGTTCTAGGGGGTATAGGGGGTCAGAAATTATTGAAATTGTGTGTATGTTCCTTTATCACCCACTCGGCCGAGGAGTGGTGCGTATAGTGAGCTGTGCGTGTTGACAGGCTGTACGTACCACTCCTTGATTTCAGCATTTTCAACAGCTTTTAAATATTGCTTGGGTGATAAGGTACAGGAGAACCTTAGGGGTCGTCCTTGGTTTGCCGTATGACCTATGGGGTTCATACGGCCAGCGGGCTTCGCCCTTGGGCTGTGACAAACCCCTCTGGGTCATACGGCCACCTTAGACGCCCCCCTCTACTTATATTAGTAGTACAAACTTAAAGCATATTTAAGTCAACTAAGGGCAAGGGTCTGACATTTTTTCAAAAGATATGTACTAAATAGAAGGCCGGCCGTTTAGTTCCTAAAATCTGACATAGAGATACATAAGATCTTTTATATGTCTATGGTTCTGAGAGTAATATTGACCAATTAATCACTTGAGCCATCGCTTAAAGTCACCGTAAGAAGAAAACAATTATTATCAAGAAGAGTTATCCTTGTTCAAAACTGGCATGATTGTGTCAAAATGCGATTTAACTAAATTTTTCACCAAAAGAGGTTATGTGCACTTGTTTCACAATCAATCTTGCAATATTAAACCATGCATTGCATTTTAAGTACAATAAAGTTGTATGCACTGATTAAAGTCTCCAATTCTAGGTACTCTACCGTATCACTCTAATACTGCCGTTGGAGGAGAGGTAGCTGCTATTCACAATCACCCCAATGAAATCCGCTCAGTAGGCAGCGGTGAATTCATAGGCGTTCTAAACGGAGTTGAATTTCGCACTCGCCATAATGACTACCAGCTCGTTCAGCCTGAGACCATTGACAATACTAGTGTTGACGGGAAGATTCCGTATGACGCTGTGGAGGGTATTCCCTTCCCAGATGTTCCTCCAGCAGTTACCAGCCAGGAAACTATCCAGGGACAGGTAAGTATTTGTTTAAAAACAGTATTAAGATTGTGTTTTTGTTTAGATGATTTGTAATTGACAATAGTCGCAAATAGTTAAAGTTCTATATAATTTCTACAGGCTCAGTTCACCTACCAAAAATCACTTGTGATGCACTTAAGTCCTAAACAATGTAATCATTATTTTTAGGTTTTAGATAATGATAATAAATTTCAATTTTGAGTGACAACCCATAGTTTCATATTAAGGAATGGAGAGCCGTTTCCTTGTATCATTAAAACTCTGTTAAAGGGAGGAGCCAGTGAATATAAAGCAATGCATTAGCATAATCTTCGTTGCCCAGTGAGTATTTATGCCAAATTTTATAGCAATACCTATAATGCTTTCTGTTTTATGGAGAGTTTTCTAAATTTCAAGGGCTGGTGTCTCAGTGCACCTGGAGCACCTTGCACAGTGCATTATGTGGGTGTGACGTCACAATCAGAACAGTTGAAAAATTATAAAACTTAAAGAAATGCAATAAGAAATTTATTAAATGTATTTTATAACTCTAAAAGAAATTAAAATCACCAAATTAGGGACTTATAAAAGAAAATTTGAAAAAATCTTGTTTTTACAGAATTTAGAAATTTGAAATTTAGATATAACTGTCATTTTGTGTGACGTCACACACAGACTTGTGTTTTCCCTGGGATTAGAGGATTGAGATTTTTCTTTAAAGTAAACCACGTTTTTCACATGAAAGAAGCAATCACTGGCATTGAAACTTGGCATACTTCTAAATTAGTATTACCTGTAACATATGAAGTGCAAAATAATCAGAATTGAAATTTCACTGGCTCCTCTCTTTAAGATCAATAAGTGATTTTGACTTTGATAATTTGAAAAGACAGCTGTACCTATGTTCTGGAGCATTGGAATGAGAATAAACAATATTTTGAAGCAATATGTGTAATATAGAGAGGTCTGACCAAATCTGACAATTTCTGTAACGCCTGTGAATTTTCCAATAGATTCAAGAAATGCGTGAATGGTTTAAGGCGTGGAGGGACCAGGATCATTCTGTTCGGGATTATCGCCCATACTTTAAACCTGTCCTCTGCATCCTAGAGGGTGGCTGGACTGTTACTAATGGAACTGCAGTTGATCAGCCATTTGACACTCCAAGACATTTTGTTAACGCTAAATCATGGCATCATCTCCAAGATAAAGTAATCAAAGTTGACATATCTACTCCTAATTAATCTTATGAACTTCTCAAATAATTATAATAGTTTATTGACCTAAATTCCATGAATGTAATTTTGCACTACACACAATATACAAATTATACCTTAGTCCTATATACATATTTAGAACAGTTTCTGTTTTTTTCATTTGCACTGTTTTCAAAAGGTGATGATAAATGTACTTAAAGAAAACTCCAATTCCAGATCCGGTTCACAGCTTTCAATGGACGTAAACATCCAAAAGAAAATATTGCTTATTTACCAAGTGCCATCATTTCAATGGAAAATGGAACTTTTAACCTTGCCCAATGGAACTATCGGATATTCTGTCATCCTCTGAAGAGAGACCTGTCAACCAAGAGACTGATACCTATTGATGATATTACATCAAGGATTGCATTTGGCAGATCCATGGAACAACACGCTGAGAGCAGAGCGGCAAGATTCAGGGTAAATGTTATCAATATAACTATATCATGAGAAAATTATTCTTTATAGCTGAAAGACCAAAATATAATTAAGGTGTTTATTCATGAAGAACAACTAGCTCTTGGTAGAATGATGATAACATATGTGATAAGATACGATTTATATATATTGTAAAAAAAAAAACAAGAGAAAAAAACCATGCATTTTGACGTATAAATTATAATTGGTTATATAATTATTTTTATGGAGGTATCGCGGTTAATCACATTTGAATATAATATTATGTCAAATGTGATATATAGTACACAGAGAGAAACATATATCTGATAGTATATGTATATAAATGGTATTACTCCTGTTGACAGTGAATTCCGACGGTAACATTGGAGTACTTTATTCTCCTAAGCTGAGTTGGAAGGATTATAATTATGTTATTATATGTAAGAATTATCACTGATAATTACCCAATAACTGCTGGGCCCCTGATAGTGAGTTGGTTGGCTGAAGCCCCATTCACCCTGAACACTTTTCATTGCGATTTTGAGATATCATTGCAATGTTTGTATGTTATCACTTTTGTGAAATATAGTGCTGCTTTACTAATAAGCCATCAATATGTAAGGTTATACCTGTAGAAACCTGTTGCAACAGTTGTCGCCCATGATCACTTGCACTCCTGACAATTTTAACCAAAAGTTCTGGAATAAATTGGAAAGGGACATTCAGAACTGTGAAACAGCATACTTTTTTAACCGTAAAGTAAAACATTTGTATTCGAAATACCTTGACTTGCTGCAAAATGTAAATTGACCATATTTTCAATTTTTCCGGTAATTGTCAAATAGACTATTATTATCCAGTCTCCATTAATATGGTGATGATCCAATGTCTTCCATGCAAAACTTGATTATCATAACATTATATTGATTGTATGTATATATTTACTGTTACTGTAATAACTCTGAAAACCAAGGGAAACCTTGAAGATTATTACCAATAAAACCTTTGGGGGGGAAAAGTGAATGGATCCAACATGCTGGATCAATTTGTTTGGATTCCATAAGATTCATGGTAATAAGTACTTGCGTAAATTATCGCCTGCAATTACATCGAACTCCTTTTGTCAGTGTGAATGCTGTGTGTTTAATTTTGCTGGCAAAAAAAAATACTCTACTCTCAAAGATCAAAATCTTCGTTTCTATTTGTCTGTATTTTGTGATTCTTTCGTGATTATTTATTTCGTTGATATGACTATAAAGGAGTACATACTATGTTATTATAATAATGTATATCGTAGAACACATATTATGTGTTCTACTTAAATAACTGGATCCATGAACCATTAATGAGTGCAGATGTTCTCAAGTCATACACTGTCATAAAACTCTCATGTACTATTCAAATTAAATTCAAATTCTTAACATAAAAATGTTTGTTACGTTTATATAATTCTAGCAAAGAAACTATATAACTAATCATCTTCTAATTGTTTGTACAAGTTGATGCCTGAAGACAAAGATGAATGGACTGAGAAGCTCATCAAGAGTGACCTCTTGGATGAACTGATGGCCGAAATCCCCGGGAAAGATGGCTATGGCAATGAGCTTTTAGACACCTGGCTTGATGGAAGAGCTGCTCTGGTAGGATGATCTGTTTGGTAATTCTTTTATACGCCACTAAAAGGGGTTAGTTATAGCCATTGTCCGATTCTTATGAAATTCTACACAGATGGCGTACTCCCCTTGAGCTAGACTACTCTATTTTTATTTTGTTTAATAAACAAGGTCCATTATTTCAAAGATATCTATTAATGTTTGATATCAGTAGCTAGTCATCTCTACTTCAACCCAAATTTCGGCCCCGGGTTACCCCTAAATGGTTGTACAAATATTATTGGTTAACATTCCAATCACATATCGGGAACATTCTGATCACGTTAATTTAATAGAATACAGGGAAGGAAGAAAGGAGAGTGATAACTATTAAAAAGGATCAGAAGTCTGTTTATATTTGACACGTACATTGCTTTATCTCCAGGACTTCAAGACTCCAGGGAATCTGTCCGCAGGATACTACCACCGTTGGCTTAAGGGAAGAAGGGGTGCCAAGGGAGTATATACACAGCACAGAGGGTTTTCAGACGAGAACCTATTCATGGCAATGACAACACAAGAAAAGATTGCACCTATTTCAGTAGGTATTCCAATTGAGGATATTTTTTTTACTTATGCAATGAGCACCCTAGTGTTCTGACAATCCATAGCGTTTAGACGCAAATAACCTATTTCATTTTGTTTCCTAATCTATACTAGTACACAAATCTAAAATAGGAAAATGATCCAAGCACTGATAATGCAATAGTACTATAATCACGGGTGGTTCCGGACCCCCCACCCATTTTGCTGGACCTCTAAACTACAACAAGAGGGGAAACCGACGCGCGCGTATGTGTGAATGCACACAATTTTAGTACTTAACCTTTAGGCTGACCCCCCTCCCCTCCCCTCCCTTCAAAAATCCTGTATCTGCCCAGTGCCGCGTCGCATAACCAAATGCTCGCAACAGCGAGAGAAACAGCGGGGGTTTGGCAAAGTCTCGCTGTTATATGCGAAATTCAGCGTCAATTTTCACCCATTTTTAATAATTCCTCCAGGCTGAAAATTTTAGGGATTTTAGATCTAAATGTCTAGTTTTCAGAACTGTTTCCAGAATTAAAATCGGTTCATTAGAACAGCCACAAATCGACAGGGGGACCCATCACAACAGCGACATCCTTGTTGCGAGAGTGGATGGACAACCCTCGCAAGAGCGAGCTCTTACGTGAACACTTTTGGATTCATATTATTTCATTTTTGTGTCATTAAAGGTTGAGAGCTGTACAACTAGAGACCAAGACCAGAGTTGCCCCCTTTTGACACATCGTTGGACCTCTGCCGTTCCACTGGAAATCATCTACATGACTCCTCTGCAGAGGTGGAACCCATACAATATAGATTATAAGGTCAGTGTTTTCTTGACAAAGACAGAGGGACACTTATTAGAATTGCATACTGTAGTTGGTCAACCCATTTGACAGTGTGATATGATTGTTTCTTAAATTCGTCATGCAAGATGGCCATTTTTAAGAGACAAAGACATACAGCTGTGACGGTGTAACATGGTCATTTCTAAATTTGAGACGTGTAAGCAACCGGGACATGCAACAAGGGTATTTATAAAGCCCCATACCCACTAGGCGATTTTACCAGCAACTGGGGATGGGCAACAGCAGAATCACTGGTTAAATCATCACCAATTCAGAACACCTGTTAGATGTAATATTGAAATGTTACATGCTAACAGGTGTTCTGAATTGGTGACGATTTTACCAGTGATTCTGCTGTTGCCCATCCCCAGTTGCCGGTAAAATCGTTTAGTGGGTATGGGGCTTTAGATTAGACACAGGATAACGGGAACCCCCAACCAGAGCCCTACTGTAAAAGAAATGGTTTTATATAAAATGCAACTAATGTGCCTGAGCACAATGCAATTGGATAGAACCTATGAAATACATCAAGATTTTACATTATATTGCGATTAAAACAATTATCTGGCTTTTGGCATCTTTTTTTAAACAAACCAGAAAATAATACTGGGATATTTTATAAATTAATGTTGCATGCATATGGTTACACCAGCACAAGACTTGTTTTCAACATTGATGTCCATGATTGTCAGTCTGTACACTTTCAGGTGAAATGAAGACAGGTGTACTCTTACTTAAGATTTTATAAAATAGTTTATAGAATCAGCATGCCTGTTCTCTAGAAGTGTTATTGAAAAAAATTGACCGTTTGTTTCCCTTCATCGTAACCTAAAATCACCAATATTGACCTGAAAAAGGAAGTAAGAATGCTGCATTTTACGAACGTAAATTGTTTCTATGACTTTTGGTAGGAGTCAATGGAATTAGCAACTACTGCTAAACGATGGAATGGCAAATCAGAAGAACGTGCCCTGAATGGATCACACTATCTAGCGTACCACCACACCCCTGTTGAGTTCTTTGTGCCAGACTCAAGATCAGCGGGCCCCGCGGACTCCGGCCGATTCCCGCTGTGGATCAGGGACTCTAATGGAGTTCCAAGGGAGGTGGAGCCTTCAGGCGTATGGATCCACCTACCAGAAATAGAGGGGGTCGGTCAACTCCGCACAAGGTATCCCATCATGCCCCTGCACTATGAGGGAAGTGCAGCCTGGAAAGAACTGACAGCGCTTAAGGTGAGGCATTTCTTGACGATTTAGCAGATGAGAAAAATAATCACGTACACTAAATCTTGTAATACTCAGAATTGTCCCATGAAAATGTCTTATATCATATCATCCAAAATTGAAATTCTATATGATTCTGGTTATGGCAAATTCATTTCTAATTCTTTATCAAAAATCATAATAACAATTAGAAATTAAAATATTGATGCAAAATGTCGAAGTGTTTCTTTACTAATTCACAGCTTTTGTTCACCTTGTAGGACATCATTCTGAAGCCTAAGGAACACAGCCATATGTTCTACCAAAATGACCTGGTTAAAGAAGAACCAATTACTGTCACACTTATGATGAAAGCTTCCAGGAGCAGGAACTCCGAGCCTCATATGCACCTTGTTTATGTAAACCGTAAAGATTTGGAGGACCTCACTGAGAAACGTGTACCAGCCATTAACATTATTTCAGAAGAGGGATCTGGTCACTCCCACAGTTTGACCCTGAGAGCAATAGGCGGCAAGTTTGTGTACACTGAGTGTGACGGTGAAAAGGATTGCTGGGACAAACACCCCAGGAGCCTGGACATAGCTAACAGTTAAATTATATTTCTGTGCATCCTTTATGTTTATAGCAGTTCGGGGATAACAATGGAAAGCAGGCACCTGTGCTGTGGTAACTGCACAGTAAAAGGTATAGGTTTAGATGGTTCAGTAGCCTACTCCTAATAATACACCTTTCCCAATATACCCTTCCTCCAGAGTCTGAGGTTGCACTCCTTCTCTCTCTATATATGTATATCCTGGACCATTTAGTCAATCTAAATACAGACCAGACAACTGATCCCTATGTATAACTCAACTACTCCCCATGTCCGGAGTCTGGTCTTACCAAAATACCACAGTCTCACCGACCAGGCTCCAGGCCTTCTTAGGCATTCAGATGGCTGTTCCAAAATTAGTTAGTCATCCTATAAATACTTATGGCCTTCTGGTCTATGTATTACTCAACTAATGACCAGGACCCTTTCTATTTACTGCTCTCGTCTGGGCCTGGTCTTCCCAAAATATCACAGCCACGCCAGCCATGCTCCATGCCTTTTTAGGCATCCAGGTGGCTGTTCTAAAATTATGCCTTCCCAAAATACTACAGTCTCACCAACCATGCTCCATGCCTTCTTAGGCATGTAGGTGACTGTTCTAAAATTACTTACAATCCTAAATATACCAGAGTACCTCCTGGAAAACCTTATTCGGTGTTTGCTCTGTCTGGTTTGTGATTCAACTAAAGATAGAATGGTCTAGGGTATATAGGAGAGGTTTGACAGACATGAAGTCAGTCTTAGTCTTGGTTTCGCTCAATCTACATACATGCTGTAGATTGCTATGGCAGGAGGAGTTCACTACCATGGATTTTGTCTGTTGGATTCTCATGGATTCTGACTGTACATATTATAAACTACCACCATACAGGAAAATAAAGGAGTACCTTTTCACAGCAGGACTTAGTACACGAGTTGCTCTTCCCTTTCTTTATAAGCAAGTATACCACAAAATCATCATCAGCCACCGAACCTTTACATTCGCACACTGGTGGAGAACCCGGGTAGAAATATATGTAAGTACTAGAAGAGAATAGGAAAAAGTCAAAACAATGTTCATTCATTATTGAATATGTTCTTGTGTCATAAGAAAAAGGAAAAACTGCTGTAAGAGAAATGAACAGGTGTACTACTGTAAAAATGCCAAATTGTGATGCTACTTTTGTAAAATTCCTATGGAATTTTATCTAAACCGCCGTCGACCTGTGCTGTGGTAACTGCACAGTAAAAGGTATAGGTTTAGATGGTTCAGTAGCCTACTCCTAATAATACACCTTTCCCAATATACCCTTCCTCCAGAGTCTGAGGTTGCACTCCTTCTCTCTCTATATATGTATATCCTGGACCATTTAGTCAATCTAAATACAGACCAGACAACTGATCCCTATGTATAACTCAACTACTCCCCATGTCCGGAGTCTGGTCTTACCAAAATACCACAGTCTCACCGACCAGGCTCCAGGCCTTCTTAGGCATTCAGATGGCTGTTCCAAAATTAGTTAGTCGTCCTATAAATACTTATGGCCTTCTGGTCTATGTATTACTCAACTAATGACCAGGACCCTTTCTATTTACTGCTCTCGTCTGGGCCTGGTCTTCCCAAAATATCACAGCCACGCCAGCCATGCTCCATGCCTTTTTAGGCATCCAGGTGGCTGTTCTAAAATTATGCCTTCCCAAAATACTACAGTCTCACCAACCATGCTCCATGCCTTCTTAGGCATGTAGGTGACTGTTCTAAAATTACTTACAATCCTAAATATACCAGAGTACCTCCTGGAAAACCTTATTCGGTGTTTGCTCTGTCTGGTTTGTGATTCAACTAAAGATAGAATGGTCTAGGGTATATAGGAGAGGTTTGACAGACATGAAGTCAGTCTTAGTCTTGGTTTCGCTCAATCTACATACATGCTGTAGATTGCTATGGCAGGAGGAGTTCACTACCATGGATTTTGTCTGTTGGATTCTCATGGATTCTGACTGTACATATTATAAACTACCACCATACAGGAAAATAAAGGAGTACCTTTTCACAGCAGGACTTAGTACACGAGTTGCTCTTCCCTTTCTTTATAAGCAAGTATACCACAAAATCATCATCAGCCACCGAACCTTTACATTCGCACACTCCCATGGAACTTTGGGAAGTTCTTAATGATTGAGATTTACATTACCAGGTTGTTGTTACTATAGAAAAAGTCCTGAGATTAGAATTCCTTCCTGATGCATCCTAAGGACCCCTCTTGATAAGGTTAATTAACAGTCCGCATGTAGTCTTTTATTACTGTAACTGACTGCTTTGTGAATCTCGGGGCAACATGGCCTTTATTCTTTGGTATTTGAAGTATAGATAAGTGTTGTGCTATATATAAAATATTTCTTTTTCCTCCTATGTATGTCATTTGTGTGGATATTTCTTTATCATGTGTTGTATGAAGGGTTCTGTTGAACTGTGTGTAGTAGGAACCTGAAGCTGTATAATTAGTACATGCCTAAATGTTTGAGGTACCATATTTATAGATAGTTTTCTGTATGGATTAACCACCAGGGACAGGGGGTTGGGCTTTGATTGTCTTGCGGCCCATTGCACAATGACCGATTGTAACATCGCCAACTTTTTAGATCACTAAAAGAACATGTGGTTAACAATGACATTGTTGTTATGATATATTTGTTATGAAACCATTTTTTATCAAAATTCCGTTAACTGATATATGGTTGGACACTGTAGGTCTATATCCTGGGTAGAATAACATGCCAATTATGAATTATAAATATGCTTATTTTGAGGGTGAAAAATAGCCCAACAACAATCAAAGTTGACAAAGAACGCTCTCATTGTTACGAACACATTCATTGTTACAAACATGTTTGTTGTTATGAATACATTCCTCGTAACAGCATAATGGGACACTAATATCATAAGTGGCCCGTTGCACAATGGGTTTCCTAGCAGCAAAAATAATATAATTAGCGAAACATTTCGTTGTTCAATAATAAATTATTTGCAAATATTTTTGTAACAAAGATTGTTTTGCAACAAATTGTTTTCTATATTTAGAATGCCCTCAAAGAGCTGTAACTTTTACTTATTTTTTTCTAATATTTTCCATTTTCGCATCAATTTACAGAATTCAATTTCATTTATTAGAACCAGAGATTTTTACTATTTTTGTAAAAACGAAAATTTTCGTAACAAAAAACATTTCACTGTTAAGCAAAAGTCCGTTATGCTATCTTAATTTGATCCTCACAACGAAATTCTATTGTGCACGTGGATGAGTGTATAGAGTGTCCATCCGTTTTTTGTATACATTTGACACCTTTCCTTTTTCCTTTTTACCTTTTTTGCTATATTTGACACTTTCTCCTTTTTCCCTTTTCCCTTTTTTGTTATACTATTGTGGTCAGTCCCTAATCCCTTTTTCATCTTTTCGCCAAAGTAAATGTACACCTTTTCCCTTTTCCACCTCAGTGCAGTGTCCAACGTACTCCCTTTTCCCTTTTCTCTCAATTGTCATAATTGACATTTTCCTTTTTCCCTTTTTTGTTTTTTCAACTTTTGTTACTTTTCCCTTTTCCTTTTCTCTCTCTTTCTTTGAATTCATTTACATTGTATACATGTTGAATCAACCCCACCCCCTAATTAACGTAGGCCAACCATCATAGTGACAGGAGAATCACCCCTGGGACAACTACCCCTATAACAACTACCCCTTAGGGCAATGACCCCTTTAGGATAAC
Source organism: Lepidonotus clava (assembly GCA_936440205.1). Classification (NCBI taxonomy): domain Eukaryota; kingdom Metazoa; phylum Annelida; class Polychaeta; order Phyllodocida; family Polynoidae; genus Lepidonotus; species Lepidonotus clava. The sequence continues at coordinate 31,850,038 of OW387144.1, read as the reverse complement.
TACCCCTTATTACAATTACCCTGATAGGTAGGACAACCCCTATAAGACAACTACCCTATAGGACAATTACCCATCTAACTAGGACAATTACCTTTGTGGATAGGACAACTATCCCTGGGATAAGACAACTACCCCTATTGGTAGGACAACTAGTACAATTATCCTTATTGGTAGGACAACTATCCCTGTAGGTAGGATAAGTATTTTCAATCATTTTATAAACCCTGCATGAAACGTGACTGAACAAAATCCCTATAGAGGTAACTTTCTTATCACAGGGGTAGTTGTCTTACCAATAAGGATAGTTGTCCTATCTCAGGGGTAGTTGTCCTACCAATGAGAGTAATTGTCCTATCACAGGGGTAGTTGTCCTACCAACTGGGATAGTTGTCCTATCATAGGGGTAGGTCTCCTACCCACAGGGGTAATTGTCTTATTTGTCATAATTTACTGGGGTAGTTGTCCTAAAAGGGGTAATCATCCTATATAGAGGGGTAATTCTCCTACCCATAGGGATAATTGTCCTAAGGGGTAGTTATCTTAGAGGGGTAATAGCCCTAGGGAGTAGTTGTCCTAGGGGTTAGTTGTCCTATAAGGGTAATTATCCTATAGGGGTAATAGTTCTAGGGGGTAGTTGTCCTAGGGGGTAGTTGTCCTAAGGGATAGTTGTCCTAAGGGATAGTTACTCCAGGGGTAGTTTTCCCAGGGTAGTTGTCCCAGGGATGATTGTCCTGTCACTGTGATGGTTGGGCTATGTAAATTAGGGGATGGGGTTTATTCAACATGTAAAAGTGAATTCATAGAAAGAAAGGAAAAGGGAAAAAGTAACAAAAGTTGAAAAAAGGAAAAAGGAAAAAAAGGATAATGTCAATTAGGACAAATGAGAGAAAAGGGAAAAGGGAGTATGTTGGATAGTGCACTGAGGTGGAAAAGTCAAAAAGGTGTACATTTACTTGGGTGAAAAGATGAAAAAGGGATTAGGGACTGATAACAATGGTATAAGAAAAGAGGTTTTATATGTTTTTTTGAAACGGTCAAGATCTTAAATAACAGATAGATCCAGCAACCAAACTAAAGCGTGTAAGTCCTACTCAGTCTTTCCATTAGTACATTTTTATTATCCAATCGTTTCACTTACATAAAGCACAATGTTTTTCTCATTGTAAATAGGTCAAGGTAACAAAATACACAAAATAGATTTCTCTGACTTAATGATTTCTCTGAATTCACTGATGTACTGACGTAGATGTGCCTATCAAAACACCTAGTTTATGACACGTTATATCTATAACACATAAAGTGTACCATGTCAAACGGGATAAAGGGACGACTTAGAACATTCTTATTTGGCACACACCCCTTTTCGCCCTCATTCTGAAATATATATTGACCTTTTGCAATACTGTGGTGCTCTACCAGCGTGATGTGACCAAACCTGCGTTTTGGGATATGGAATGGATTCCTATGGGCTAGACTAAGAGAGATGGAAACAGTGCTTTGGGAGGGCCAACTGCGCAGACTCCTGAAGAGGTATATAGTTACAGCCAAAGAAAATAGTTAAATGCAGAGTTGACAGACTCTCAATAAGCAATGGATACCACACATAGTGCTCAGCCACCTTCCTAGAGCTGTCATTAGTGCAGCTAGACGCTGGGCTTGGGGATTATTATGCCCTCTAGTCACCAGCGGATTTATGGCAAGAGCGTCCAAACTTGGAGGCTACCCAGCAAACACACAACGTTCAGACAACGTTTTGCAGCATTACCTTTTCACAACATTCAATGAAAAACGTGGTAGCAACGTTGCTACAACGTAATTCACAATGTTTTCTTGAAACATACTTGCAACATTGCAAAATGACGTTGTAACAACGTAATTTTCACAACATTGTGACAACATTACTTTCACAACGTTGTAGCAATGTTGTAGGGCAACATAATAGCAACCTACAGGTGGCACCACTATGCAGAAGGCATCAGTTTTGAAAAAAACGTTTTTTACTTGTTGCAATTTAGGACAAGGATTTGATTTTTTATTTCAAACAAAATTCATAAACAAGGTTCCCTAAATGAGAGAACATTTTTTGTATGCATAAGATCTTACTGTGATGAAGTATTATGGTATTAGGAGGGATATAAAAATGAAAGGTCAAGTAAAACACCTTTTTTGTAGCTTGCCAACGTGGTAGGGGTTCTTTAGCCTTGGGAGTTAAGATTGTAAATGCAACAGGTCATTAACCTGAAATGATGTAACATACATAATCAGTATGCTGGATTATAGATGCAAAATGCAATCTGAAATCAAACTATGGAATTATTAAAAAAGACTGCCTTTATTTTTACCATTCTCTTATGTTTTTCATAATTGATTTCTTGTAATATTTTTCATAAAGGTTTGGGGACATCACAAAATAATGACGACATGATTAGGGGCCAGAAATATGTCATACCAAATGTATTACACAATATGAATAATATTTATGAATATTGAATATATTATCTATATTGTTAAAAAGAAAGTTGTAAAAAGGTTGTGAAAAGGTGACACTGCAACGTTGGGTACAACGTTGCTGCAACCTTTCTGGGAGTCCACAATTTTACGTTGTTACAACGTAAATTTGCAACGTTGTTACAACCAAAGTGCAACGTTGTAGCAACGTTGTAGCAACGTAAAATTGTTAGCTAGGGTAGCTATTTAGTACCCCAATAACCAGTTAGTAGCCCGTCGACAAATATTTCATCCTTAGTTGCTGGTAAAATCCACTAATCCCCAGAGTTAAGTCGCCACTTGGGGACCCACCTTTAGTCCAGGTTTCACTATATAAATTATGATTGACCCCAAATAAACTCAACGGGTGAGTTGAGTGTTGTTGAGTTCTGGGTAACATGTTGGACTCCTGCACGGCTTGCCCTGGTTCAAGTACCTGTTGGACCACCTTTCCTTGCCGTCGTTCTCAACCCCATAGATTCAGTCATAGCGCTTTGTGCACGTCAAAAGCTTTATCTGGTTCTTACATAGCTGACATACTCTAACTCCAACAAACTACATCAATTAAAGTGTCCCTTAGATTCACTCCTCTATACATATCCTACTCACTAGATTTCAACAGCGTGAACTATTTTTAACAGTGATAAACATTTAAATTTGCAAGTAGGTCATCAGACACTCCTTTTCACTATTCAAGTTTAATCCTTTAGATCTTGCAAAATCATATGGATAGCTCCATTTTCCCCGGTTATCTATGAACTTACCAAAGGGTTTTACTTAATTACATATATATATATAGCAGATGGATTTCTAATGGCTTCTTAATGCTATGATGAAATTATTAAGAAACATAGTTAGTAAAAAGGGTACCAGGGGCAGATCCAGGGGTGGGGTCAGGGGGTTCTGTGAACCCGCTTAGGTGGAGACCTACAGACATGACGAAGAGAAAAAAAGTTAGTGTGTATGTCGGACGTTTTAGTATTTATTCTATTTGCAGAGCACCCCTCCCCTTTCCTGTAACTGCGCCTGTGTTAGTAAGAAGGGAATTTCAATTGCCTTAAATCTGACGTACAAAGTGTTCTTGTATGATTCTCCTTGAAACAAAATATATTATTCTAATCTATAGAAGAACGTCTGAGAAATGTCTGAAAAGATCAGAATTACGGAAAGCATAGCGAATTGGGGAAAGTACCAAATGGCAGCTACAAGCAGATTTGAGCCTAAAGGGTTAACCCTTCACCAATGGCTGGACATTTTATATCCATTTAGCAGAAACTAAGTCAAGCAGAGACATTTATATAAGTAGAAGTAGGCTAGCCTGAGCACTGAGACATGTCCAGGGATAATTCAGCCCCACCTACCCGTGTCAGCCCCACCCTGATGACCTCAATGCACTAAACTGTAAGTGAAGTTGTCCTATTAAAAAGAAATAAAAATGCCAGAATAACACACTACGGCCCACTTGTTTATCATGCGTGTATGTTTCCATCTTTGTGAAAGTTATTGTGTATATTATGTATGTATGTATGTATGTATGTATGTATGTATGTATGTATGTATGTATGTATGTATGTATGTATGTATGTGTGTGTGTGTGTATGAATGTATGTTGGCATGGGTGTATCTATGTATGTGTGTACATGTATATATTATATGTATATTTGTATATGAATGTATATATGTGTACTCAAGTAATTTGGGACATGTTCATAAATTGTACTTGTCTTTTCATAAACCAAAGGTTTATTGTTTTCGGATGGTGGACTTTGTTTGGAACCTTTTATACCCAATTTTGGAATTGTTTCAGTTGGGGCCGTATTAGACCAGAACATACAAAATTATTGGTAGTACCTCATTGTCTAGTGTGTGTCATTTTATCCTCGAGTTAACTAACCCGTTTCCCTTTACAACTCTGTTAGTTGACGTTATTCCTCCTTACATTGATATTAAAACTATTCACCCTTTAGACACCAATACGGCCATAGCTCCCCAATCCGTTGCCGCCCAGAAAAATGATTACTTTTCCATAATTCTTCCATACTTTTCCAATTAGAATACTTGTATAAGTCTTCAACATACAAAAACGGCAAATATATCATTTAAACGCGTATTTAATAAGCCCATCCCAGTATACACAAACATCAAATTTTACCATGAAATTACATGGCAATTTCTTTCTAATTTAATCGCCAAAGATAGATGTGTGAAACAAAATGGACCAACGTGGTTTGGGTGACAAATTGCTCCTAAAATTTGTGAAATGCAGCTTTGTATATTGGCTTTTTCCCCATAGGAACCAATGTTAAAGCCTGTCAGCCCAACCTATAATGTCCAACCCTATTTTCCCTAAAATGCAGCATTTTGATTGGCTAGCAAACCTACAAATCTGTCAATTGGTAATATTTAAGAAATCATAATGTTTTATCAGTACTTGGTGAAATAGAAAAACATAATTCCTAGTCATTCCAGTAATCCCAGCTCTAGGAGACAAGAATGGCTTATACTTTAATTTTGTCCAACCCTTGTCCAACCCTGGGATTTACCCAATGTGGGATGGGCTTATTCCCTATTCGGTCCTTCAAACTAGATTTCTAAGATGATAACTGCTATTGTTAGGAAATCTCCCAATCAATGGAAATTGAAAGGAATTCCCAAGGGAAATCCATGGAAATCCTGAGGAAATACAGCAACTTGTATTCGCAATCTGTTGGGTCGAAATGGTTAACAACTATGTAAACTTAAAACAAAAAACAGCAGAAGGATCCTCCCTTAAAGAGGGAGAGTAATACCATCAGAAAATAACACATCTGTACCCTACACATTGTAAAATGTTTTTAAACTATGGTTCCTATATCATCCTATTATATAAGGAGAATTGGCCAATTCGAAATCGTACATTCAATACCAATTTCATTACTTTTGCAACAATTGAATAGCCTTATTAGTGTGTAAACGAAATTTTGTAGCAGGTTCCAGCCACCTACTGAGTAGTTCAAACACTACTTTGTGTATTGTATAGGGAAGGCCTGTCTACTCATTGCCTATCAATCTTTTTTATTAAGGTGGCACAGCCCTGGTGGATTAAAATTGAAATAACTTTTTAAGGTTTTTCTATAGTAAACCTATACGAGGTGAAGTGACCTAGTTACCAACAGCCCCAAAAGTTGGCATGCTTGGGTACTGCGCCGGTTCATGGGAAAGGTGTATAGGCGGATCAACAGGTTTGTAAGAGTAGGTGCGCGGCCCCTTCTTTTCTGGAAAATTTCATCCGAAGTTCAGTAAAAAAAAAAAAAAAAGTTTGTGTCAAAATCAAAATCCAGGATCCCCTAAGGTAAGGACCGTGCCTCTCCACCAGTGAAATAATTGCCAGATCTAGATGGGACGTTATCTAAGAAGAATGAGGATGGCATTATAACTTCGAGGCAAAGGTGATCAACTATCTAATGTGTCTGTAATTTGATTTAGATTTATATACATTCTGTTGATTCATGGCTTACTCAAAGTTGGCCGTATTGATGTCTCCTTTTTTTTTAAATCTCTGGATCCGTCCCTGACCATAAAGCCAGTGGCCAAGTGAGGAGACAAATAATTAATTAACAAAATGAATAACAATAATAATTTATTTTGATGACAGACACATACCATCAAAAAGTATTAGGTTTATTGCATACAGAGAAGAAATTAATACAAATCAAAAGGTCTATATTATAATTATGGAGATAATATCAATCGTAACAATAATCAAAGCTTGGGCCCTTACCAAGTGTGGTCATTTCTAAATCGTTTCTATTTAAGGGTTAATATTTTAGGTAATGCAGTTATATCTGAAAAAATAACACAATATTTATGTTTTATGTTTATTCAACAACTGTGAATCATAACGAGGAACATCAATGATAATGAGATGGTTCAAATAAGGACTGTAATATTTGCACTTGACACCAACTGGCCTATTAAATCTACAGAGATGTTTGTTCAGTATGAGTAATACACTTATAGCACGCCTTAAAATAAAAAGATGAGATTTTGTGTAATATTTTAACCAAGCTGAAACCATTTCTTAAACCTCTAAATCAATTTGTTCAAAGTGAGGGGAAATAATATTTTGAATGTTATTATTAAATAACCAAAACTAAAGCTCATATCATCATATTTAGTTTCCGTTTGTTATCTAACATTCATTACAGTCATGTCTTGTTTGAATCAAACATAGATGAACCAGCAACACAAGAAAAATCGTCCTTAAGTTTCAACTGAAATCTTTCTTGGCAACACCCATCTTCAGTTTTTTTTAAGTTTTAGGTAGCAACTACCAACTGGTAATCACCAGATATTCTCAATAGAAACAGTTTCAACTGAATACCTTCTTAACAATGCTCATCATTAGTTCCCAAAGGTTGAGGTGCCAACTAGCACCTAGTACTTACAATGTCCCCACTCAAATTTCATTTACAAATTCCCTATGTTTTCTTTGAGATTTCCCTGTCCCACAGGATTTTTTTCCTGGGTCATATACAGGAATTTGGTCAAATTTAAAAACCTTCACATGCAGAAAGAATTTGGACAACCCAACAACAAGAAGTCAAATCCCTAATACTTTGAGAATTAGGAATTTCAGAATGTAGCCAAATGAAATCCCTGTGTTTTCCCTGTGTTTTGGTAAAATTTCCAAATCCCTGTGTTTTCTCTATCAGGGAACTTTGGTTTGGCATTTTCCCAGTTGTCCCTGTTTTCCCTGTATTGTAATTATGAGAATTAATCCGATTTTTCATTTCGAAGATATTCATAGAGGTCAACTTTTCCTCTTGTAATCGATCCTATCATTCCTCTTGTCTGTGTTTCAACAAAACCAGTAGAAATGAGAGGGGTCTGAACAGACGGAACCGCTTGATTATCTAACATGCCACAAATGGTTTGCACAATGTCACGGGACAAACTTTCAAAATTCACAATGACATCACTAACAGAAGTAGTTGTCATGAAGCCATCACACTTTGATTTCAACTCATCAACCTTTGCCTGATTCGGTTTTCCATCTTTTGCAAGCTCCAACACCTCATCCAGTTGCTTCCGATCATCCCTCAAGGTTTGAAGTAATTGCGCTTTTTCCTCCTTGATTTTCTTAATACGATCATTTGCTGCCCTTGTAATTTCTAACGCCAGGTTTGATGCAGTCTCAGAAAAACGGAGGGAAACCTGTTCTATCGCAGTAACTTCCTTCAAGGATAGTTCCCTCTGTATTTCGACCAGTTGGTTCAAAGACGTGTTGATAGTCTGCTGGCACCCTTTAACATAATCATTGGCCTGAATAACGTTACAACCTGAATGCTCCTTCATCACACAGAAGTTGCAAGCCAGCGAGATGCAATCTTTGCAAACATATTCCTGCAGGTTTCCAGGATGGACCTTGCAAAAAGCAGTTTTCTGATTGTCTTTGTCAATAGCAACGACCACATGTTCGCTGAAGAGAGTCTGCTGGTTGTGCTTCTTAGAACACCCCATGCAGAGGTCCCCCCGACAGGTCTGGCAATGGGAATAAGCCACGTTATGGCAAATGCTGCAGCTATTCTCAGAACTGTCACTTCGTTCAGTGTTTGCTTTACTCTCAAGGTCAATTGACAACTTTCCCATCTCACTCCTCAGTGCCTGGATGCTGGACATGTTCAACTCTAGTAGCTTTTTGACCTTGAAGTCGCATGGTAGATCCCCCACCCCATGCCGTGGCACCTTGGTCTGTTTCCGACAAGTAGGGCAGGTTATTATCCTAGAACTGTCACTATGTTTGACCAAATCCTCCAGACAAGAACAACAAAAGGCATGCTGGCAGGGAAGGCTTCTGGGGTCCCTCATCTTGTCCATACAGATGTTACATTGGATGATGTCCCCTATTTCCTCTTCGATATTGGCAATCTGTGTGTGCTTGGTAGAATTTCTGAAACACAATGTGACAGGTTTCTAACATTGCATTACCTTAACAATAATGGAGCTGGGTGCCGATTTTCATAAAATGATGTAATAAAGATCCACCTATAATTATGACTATAATTATGAGTATTGCTAAGCATTTAAACGTAAAATTTATCTCAACATATTTAACATTAGGTGATGTATATCTATACGGGCCAGGCGAGTTCAACTCTCCTGTGTGGGAGGGTGTCAATTCTCTTCCGCGCGTCAACGACGAGACGTCTAATGCGAGTGAGCAAAACAGAATCCGTTACCAACTTCCGGTACCTCCCAAACAGGAGAGTTGAACCCGCTTGCGGCGTATACAAGGAATAGGATTAGGGTATAAAGCGGCCAAACGTGGCCAAATCCTTTAGAATGGGGTAAGAAATTGTTAAGGTTTAAATGTGAGAGATGTACCGTGTTGAGATGTGTTTCTATACACTTGAATCATAGATACAATTAGGACGCAAGCAATTGGTGAGACACAGGTGAAACGTTTACCTCAAACCGCTGATCCCCTGACCATCAATTATCATTGGTTTAGAATATACATGATTTATTTTGCCATTATAGTTGGTCTAGACCACTATGTCTGACAGCTTGACAAAGGTATTTTAAAGTTAGGCTACGAGGATCAGCATTCGATTTGCAATACTTTGCAACTCTGATATATTTGTTGTATACTTTGGCATTTTATACATTATACTGAAGCTAGTTGTCAAGTTATAATACTTACGACCCATTGCTGCAGGCAGTATCTTCATTCTTAAGCAGGCCTAGTAAATGTTTCAGAAGATCTACATATCTTATATGGTCGTTGGGAGATCTGTGTGGAAAGGAAATATTTGTTAAATTTAACAAGTTTTTATAATATGCTAATCTCCGATTTGACGACAAAGAGTTTTGTCACAGGGCAATAAGTGTTAACCCTTTGAATTGTGCATGATCCTCAACCACTCATTTTATTCTAAAGAGAAATGCAGTTTCATATACATAATGTAATTGCAAAAAATACTTACTCCAAGGTGGTGATAGAGGTGTTGCACTTGATGAATGAACAAAATGGTTCGATTGCCTTATCTTGCAAGTCATTTTTCTCAAACCTGGAAGGAGGAGCATGTTAAATACAATGCCAAAAAGAAAAATCAAACAACTGCTTCAAACGATCTTTCTTTCTACTTTTTTCACCCTTAGATTAATTTACAAACATTTCTCAGTAGGGTATAATATTTCAGATATTTCCAAAGTGGTTCTACATGCGAAAATAGGGAGGGAAGACAAGGTCAAACAAGTCTGATGTACCATAAAGAAACTATAAATTGATCCTAGAATAAAGTCAAATCTGATTCAGTGGTCGATCTTAGCACTAGCCCGGTAGTACCGACACTAGTGCAATTCCTGTCGGGCTAGTGCATTCCATGAAGTGCTAGCCCGAGGGGCTAGTGGAAATTCTCCCTCCGCCCCCGCCCCTTTCACCCCAGGGCCCCTTCCACCAACACTACCCCAGGGTAACATATCCATATCCGTGTCTTGACTTTTATTTTTTTAACATGGATAACTTCCTGAATACAAAAGTTGCAAAGTTAGAACTTTTTATGCATCTTGATAAGGATCATTTGCAGGGAAGCGTGTCTCAGAATTTTTATTTAGGCCCTAGTTTTTATTTATCAAAAAAAACTTAATTTTCTAGATTTCATAAAACAAAAACTAGGACCTAAATTAAGAAAATTTCAAGCCTCTACATTGAATATTAAGAGGGATATCCATGTTCAAAAAAAAGTAATTAAAAGTGAAATTTTCCAATTCTGATCATTGATACTTAGGTATTGATATATATATCTACATGATTTACATTAACAAAAAGGGTTTTTAATAAGCTATTGAGTAATTCAGAGTTATATGACATACTTATACAACTTTTATATCTGCATGTTCATTGTCTTCAATCTATTTCATCAACATTTGATCAATTTAGCAGAATTTCCTCTCTTTCAGGGGGTACTAGTGCAAACTCAGATGGGCTAGTGCAAATCCTAAACCGCTAGCCCGATGGGCTAGTGCAAAAATAAGTTAAGGTCTATCCCTGTGATTAATTGAAACCAATGGATTGTGAGTCATCATTGTAATATCAACAAATCTATGTTCTCCAGTGAAATATGGGTTTCTATGATGAACTGACCTGATTTCTCTGAGAACCTTGTCTTCTGCCAGTTGAAGTAACAGTTTTGACACTCCAGCATCGGTGAAGGTGGAGTCGAGAAAACTGAAGCAAAATGTTTTGGTTTTCTTTAAGATTACTGTAGGAAACACTGGCTAACTTCCATTTTCATATAGCCAATCTAGCATTTAAAAAGGCCGAGGAAACACGCAACTTAAACTTAAACTTTTATGTAATTCTTATGGTCACTTTATTCACGGAAAAATGAAAACCAAAACAGGAAAATATCAGTTATTTCATAACTAGATGCTTTAGTCTTTTTTGTAATGCATATTACAAGCTAAAGGAGGAAGGCGGCTAAAAAACATGTCGTAATGCGCACGTAGTCATATAGGAAGCAGCAAACTACGATGTTTTGATAGACATATGATAGCTAGAATTCAGGGAAATCCACCCACCATAAGACTCTGATGGTCTTGTTTTGCTTCAGGAACCGACAGACAGAATCGACCACCTCGTCTGACAGACTACTCTGGGCAAAGCTGGAAATAAAGATCAGCAGAACACGTATTAATTATAATTATATTATATATATACTTATATATATATATATATATATATTCATGGCTCTTTAAGATAATTCAAAATCAACTGGTAAGGTTTGGTTATTGATATTAGATTGCTTGGTTGGTTGGTTGGCTGGTTGGTTATTGCCTGTACCAACACCCTATGGTCATATCATGGCGAGTACAAAGTTTTGACCATTCTGTCTTTCATCGAATCTATGAAATGATCAAATCTATGAAAAGAAAGAGACCATACACCTCATTTACCAAGGCAGGTCTTCTTGTATATGTGTATAGAGACCCATAGACAGGGCCCTCATACAACAGCAAGTGGTCCTCTATGAGCCTTTGAAAACCCTTCCATTAATAGACCTGTCCACTTTAGGATGTATTGCTGGCATGATACAGAGGTCAGACAAAATTGCAGTTTTTGCAAAGTCAGCCATGCACTGACACAAATCTGAATGAATGAGTTAGTATTTGTGTTTTCTTAGTCAATAAGGTGTTGATAAATGAGGATGAATTATTATTTTCTCTCAATTAGGTAATTACCTCCATTTCAGGTGAACCAAAATAAGGTATGCTTTTGTGATTTTAGGGTTGGACATTGTGGGCAACACTTAAAGGCTTTAACACTGTTCCATATGGGAAAATGCCATTTTTGCTTTCCAGTCCTACAGCTACATATTCAACATCATATTGAAAGAAAAGGCTTATAAAGTTTAGTTTTGGGTAATAGTACTAGGAAAATTATTGTGAAAAAAGTATGATGACAATTTTTCTAAGCATGTTGATATAATAGAAATAAGGGGTGGTCTAGCTGGCAAATTGGACAGGTCTATTGGCACTGGGGTGGGGGAGAGTGTCTTTTGATTTGCGAGTCAATAGACTAATTATTTTTGAATTTTGAAAAGATTTAAGAACTGATAACCTAGAGCAAACATTTGTAAGTGCATTGATGATAAACTGTCATATCATGAAGGACTACAAGTTTTTCAAGTAAATTTGAATTTCATAATCATATTACCTACCATGCATCTTGCTTCAGTCTGTGGCTACACATACATATAAGGACATATATATGCCAGCCAGGCTTTGGGGAGAAAGATTGATGTCCAAAATGTTTAATGACGGAAAGATCTTGCTTTCCCAAGTTTCCATTCTAAGCTTATAATCTCTTTTGACTATGTTTTCAACACTACTATACATTTTACTGTTCATGCTAACTGGAAAAAACAATTAATTCTACTTACCCAAAATCTTCAATTGTTTTATTTTTTGAAAAGGCCTTCTGTAGTCTCTCTCTATTCTTTCTACTGATTGTTGATTGGTCAGTAAACCTGAAAAGTTAAAACATAAATATGGAATAGAAATAACATGTTTTTATAATTATTTGTTCATAATAGACAGAGATGTTTTCTTGTAATGGATCTGTAAAAGAATAAGTTTGTGGTTCAAACGTCATGACTTGTGACTATTCTTAACAGCTCCACTATTAGAATGGCTTATGTAATTGTAAGGATGGGGGGAGCAGACTAACGGCCATATTGAGCCCATAAATGCACTAAAATATATAGGTGGTGAGTGGTGATGTGTTTGAACGCTTGTTGTGTTATGGGTATTACTTAATAATTGGGGAACTGTTCTCACTTATCAGTCGAATCGTCTTAGTTAACTTCCTCTTTATTGGTTAGTTAAGTAGTAGACTGTTTAACGTGATGGGCGCTCATATCCATGACGCAAACAACGCTTGGCTGAGAGTCAGGTTTATTGGTGGATATATCAATTGCGTACAATAGCCAGTGTAGTCATAGCCTATAAAATCCTAGGTTTACAATCACATTACATGAAGACAAGTTTCCTCCATAGAGTCCGCCTGGCCTCATGCATTCATGCAACGATGTAGTTATCTTACTAGTCACCTGTGGCCCGTTGCACAATGGGTTTCATAACAATGAAAATAATTTTATTAATGAAATTAATATTTTCGTAACAACGATGGTTTTGACACATTTTTTTTCTATATTTAGAATGCCCCTAGAGAGCTGTAACTTTTACTGAATTTTCTCTAATTTCTTTCCTATTTACATCAATTTACAGAATTCAATTTCATTCATTAGAACCAGAGATTTTATTATTTTTGTAAAATTGTAACAACGCAAACCTTTGTTAAAGATATCTTTGTTTGATCCTCACAACGAAAATCCATTGTGTAACGGGCCACAGATGTCCTTATATGTATGGCTATCCAAACCCCCAAATCCTCAAGACTTGTACTGTTCCAAACGGTATCTAATAATTTTCTCCGCTTTAACCATAGGTTCCCACCTTTATATATCAGTCTGGTTATTGATTTTATCCCAAGCAGTGGTACTTGCTAGGAGACACAACCTGTCTGCTATAGCTGAACAGGTATATTTACACCTACCAGAAGTCCATGCTATATTTACATTATGTAACATAGTGGCTCATATGATTTTGAATACTTCCATGATGTTTTCTTCTGCAGTCTGGTGACCATTTTTTAATTCTATTCATATACAACTGATTATATGCAAAAGTGTTTTACTAACTGCCTTTCTGAATGTTAACAAATTACATAATTATCATTAAAAAAAAAAAGTAAAAAGTAAAAAGTAAAAACAATAAAAAAACAAGAAATACGTGAAGGTAGATCGTAAACGATCTAGAGTGAAAAAAATTCAATAAAAAGAATTCTGAAATGTAGATCCTATACACCCTTCTTTTTAAAGGTGGCACCCCCTCTTGTCAGAAATATGAACCCTGGTGAGGGGAGTGTAGTCCAATTCAGTCTGCAGCACTCACCACTAGGCTTGGTGCAGAGTGTAGTGACAATTGGTGCCCACTCAGGTGGTCAAGGGCTTGTATCTATTAGCAGTGTGTGGACTGTGTATGTGGCAGGGGAGGGGGTAAAGGGTAATTGTGGTTGTGTTGACTGAGGTCCAAAATAAACCCTCTTGATGAGTATATGTAATTAACTTGTTTTCAGAGTTGCCCTCCTTTCAAAATAAAAGTCAAGCTGAGCTGAAATATTCCTTAATTTATCTAAACTACATAATTATTTTCTCATTAAATTAGGTTACTTGTTGCAAAGAATAAATCTTTTTGCATACTAAATTGGGTGCTAAAAATGGCCAATTTACTTTTTTGTTGATTTAGACAAAATGTTCAAAATTGTCCTTGTGTTAGCCTATACGAGAGGCACTGACCCAGGGTGGTGGGCTCCCGCCACCTTGATCTGCTACACAGTAGGTCTGCAATGCGCAGGGTCATAAGAAGGGTGTATAGGCCTCAGTGGCGTCTCCCACCCCCTCCCCCCTCACCTACCCCACGTGCCGAGAGCAGCAGGGGGCGGACCTTCAGCTGACAGGCCACCACTACCCAGGCCTCAGTGGCGTCTCCCACCCCCTCCCCCCTCACCTACCCCACGTGCCCTGACCAGCAGGGGGCGGACCTACACCCAGACACCCACCAATGATTGCAGGGCTGAGATCACAGGGGTGAGAGGCGTCCAAGGCGGCCGTGGGCCTCTCTTGGCGGACGCCTATAGGCGTGATTGACAGGTAGGTCAACCCCACACAATAGGCAGCTCGGCCCCACACAATAGGCAGCTTGGCCCCCACACAATAGGCAGCTAACTACTACACAACTTTCCGTTATCCACTCAACAGAACACAAAGGATCGACGTTCGACTCTTACTAGTGAAAAAAATGTTAACTATTTACGTAAATACATCAATACAAATCCATTTTTTTCACTAAAAATTGAAGCATAGGACTGTCACGGACGTTGTTGTTTTTTGTATTTATTGTAGGAATCTCAATTTGCCTTTTTAGCAGGATCTTCCAGACTTTTCAAAGACTTTCAAAACCTGAAATCATTTTAACTCGTGATAATTTCAACTTTTATCTTCATTTAATATTTGTGAAGATCTTAATAATTATAAACTATAATTTTATTTAACTTTATACGAAGAAAAGTGGACTTTTAGAATTCAACACTGTTAATTATTTTCAACCTGTTGATTTTCAACTGGTTAAAATTTTCACCCTGTTAAAATTCACACTGTTGATTATTGATATACCCCCCGAATTACACGGTTCCAATCAATTCTGATGAAGGATGTAACTATCCGAAACATGTAAATTGACCACACTTTGAATGTCTATAATAAATTTCAAAGTCTACAACAAGCCGTCGTTGAGTTAGATGTTCTCCACAATATTTTAATAATTATCATAAGCAGGTCAAGTATGACATAGATAGGTAAGTTTATTTGTCGCAACTTTATAAGGAAAATGATAAAAACGTAATAATTGACTTACCTCAGTTCACCTCGGTAGTAATCCATTTTTACCTAAAGAAGATATAATAAGAATATGCATAAAAGGTATACATTAACAACAATAATGAAATTTGTAGATCAGTTGCATATAATCATTATACCAACACTTGCCACTAAATACCCAGAAATATTCGTGTATGCTCTTTGCATGTAGATGGGAAAAGGAAAATTATATAGGCCTATGTAAAACAAAGCAACCTACGGATTCGTTGCTTGAGTATTTCACGCATGGATTTTAGGGTTTCACAAATCTAAAATTACACGCATCAAATTGTCTACGCATTGTTCTTTGGGAGGACTTTTAGAAGATGTGCGAAATTTTAAAGAATATTTTGTACTAAATTGCGGATTCGTGAAATTTCTTTGGTTTTCAATGGGGACTAAACTCCACAAATATTATGTTTTTCTTTTTTTTGAGCATTTCTAACCAAATATGTGTCATTATGAATTACATTCAATTATGCATCATAAGGAAATCCTAAAGCCTGAGCTGTATATCAATTTTCAATTGAGAAGTGGAAAACACAGAATTTTGATTATAGAAATCTGCTATGAATGGTGTTGTATAAGGACTCATTTAATGATTAATGTTGTTTTCACCTCTGTACCTATTAAAGATCATGACGTGAAAAATATAACAAAAATCTGAAAACTTACATCCCTGTATGATTAAGCATAGAGGCATAAGCTGTTATTTAAGTCTATGATGCCTATGGATTAAGTGATGGGTGTCCACTTCTAAGATGGGTCTAGATCCCTAAAATCAACGGGGCAACACAGCCTTTTTTCTGCTTACCGACACACGACAGGAGCTAATTTTGAATTTGACATGATGACAGGGCTAATTTTTAAATTCAACATGCGACATAGCTTCTAGTGACATGTGACAGGGCCTATTATTAAATTCGACACAGCGACATTGCCATGATTTCTTAAATTCGACATCCGACATCGGTAGCCTACCCCCCATCTAGATCCCTACTAAGGGGTGTAGATGTGGGGTCCCTCTGTCCCATGTCGAATTTAAGATATGGCCATATCTCCTGCCACTATATTTTGTATTTCCATGTCGAATTTAATAATTGTCCATGTACTATGTCTATTTTAAGAAATAGTCCATGTCATGTCGCTTATCTTTTCTTAATGCCACTAAGCCCCATGTCGCATGCCATGTCAAATTTAAGAAAAAGCCATGTCTTCCTGTTGATTTTAGGGGTCTAGGCCTATGGCCATTCCACTGACATCAAAGACCACCTCTCCACTCCAGCCACTCTACCAGTACTTCACGTACAGATACACACTGTTTGACACTTCACACTAGAATAACTATCTCAATGGGCATGTAGATCTACTCACCGGGAGTGTGGCCGGGAGTCTTTAGCCTGCTGCCGTCACAGATAATCCAAACATGTCCTACATGTGGGAAAGACGTTGTACGACTCGACGAACACACACACACGCACAGTGGTGGGGTGGGGAAGGGGCTAGGTCAGGTAGTTCATATAATATGACACCAGACAGAACATCCCAAGTACCCCAGTGTTGTCACGCTGACCTCTTATCATAGACGTTTCCCGAAATTCCCAATGACGGTTCGATTGGAATATTAATGCAACGGCTGGGTCCGGAAACCAATGCTAAGAGTAAGAGATAATGGCGGGGTGATTGTTGGATGGCGGTGTACGCCTGGGTGCCCCAATCGAACCGGCGCCGACTCCTCCCCGGCTGACGGTAGGCAGTGCTGGGAGTGCTGCTTGTGACGTCAGAACTGGGTCAATGCTATAAAATGAGGCTAGGGATGGGTGGGACTCACAGAGTCACACGGCCCTAGGCAGACTTTTGATTAATTCAATTCATAATATTTTTTCACGAACTAATGATATGGTTAGTTGGTTATCAGGGTTTAACATATAATAGCAACATCTTTAGGCATGTCATGGCGAGAACAAGGTCTTGACAATTTGGTCATTGATGATCAAATATATGAAATGATAAAATCTATGAGAAGATAGAGACCATACCCCTACACATTTACCGAGGCAGGTGTTCTTTAATGTGTCTGGTGAGTGGTCCCATAGACAGGGCCAGACACACAACAGCCAATGGCACAAGGCCTTAGAAATCCCTAGCGTTGGCACAGGGAGACATGCACAGAGGTATAGTAGCCAGCTCAGCCCAGAATTGAACCCCGGCTGCCCATACAAAAGATGGTCGTGCTAACCACTTCACCAACCCACACGCCTACTAAATTAAATGATATGACTATCTGTTAGTTTGTTTCATATGTCAGAAGCGGATCAAAGGCCAATGCTCTGGGGGAGTGGGGGGGGGGGGGGTGAAGCCTGACCCAACTTATAAAAATTGAAAATAAAAACGCCAGATTTACACAGGTCTTCCCATGTTAAGATGCCACAATTGTGTCACCTGGGTCTAGTGGGGATGGGGGCCATTCTCCCTATCACAGGTAGCTATTATCACGGGTAGCTACTTTAGTAATGACAAGTGTCACCATGTAGGCTATGGTTCTGTATATATATGTTATGAACCTATTGTAGTGTTTGTGTGTGTTTATATTACATGTATCAGTTTACTATGCATAACACGTGAGATCAAATGTATATGACTCTTTGTTATCAATAGAATCACTACTGAACTATTGTTAATGTTTGATTTAAGACTGCGTAAGATTCGTGTATATCCAAGTCTTCATGAGTTGCTTTCCAGAATGCCTGAGTAATTCAGACCGCGTTTAAAGTTTGTCCATTCACTTCCCAATAGTTCAAAAGAAATGAACGATGAGGGAGCTTCGTAATATGAAAGGGTTTTTATTCAATAAACATCTCATCCCGAGTCAAAGCCACCATGTATAAGTCTTCATCAGTCCACCTCCCGTCTCCTATAAGCAATCAACCACATTTAGAACACGAGTTGCTCCAACGCCTTCTAGACCATTCTGGTATTCAGCTCTAACACAATCCTATGTCCGAGGTAGTGGATAATGGTAAACTCCAGTCTGTTACATGGAGTCGATGTACTTACTCCAGGTATAACTCCTTGGTTAGACATGTTTCTTCTAACCAACTAACTCACAAGCTGCTCACTAACTGCTCGCTCCCTACCTTGCAACGCCTTTTATACTGGATAACAGGTGGCGCTAGGAGCGTAAAATGTCTCCTCTAGGAGTAGACTAGAAGTAGACTTGCTAAGCCTGATCCGTGTTGGATTATATATCATAACAATGTATTAAAAGTACTAAGCCATTAGTACATTCGACGGCGGTCAGGTGTTTGAGTTTAAGGAGGTGGACGACATAGCTCAAACCAAATGAAGAGATTTTTTTTTTTTTTTTTAAACAAATGTAGCAGTTTCCCAATTTTAATGATTGGATATATTTGTTAAACCATGGTGGGGTGGCCTTGACTCTCGTGGTACATTCAGCACAAGGTGGTAATAATCAAGTTCTTTTGTTCATTTGAAGATTGTAAACAAAATACATTCAGTTTTACTTAATACATAAGTACATTTCCAGTAGTCTACGTTAAGACTTGAGATCAGTGAAAATGTTCATGAACATGAAGGTTTTTAGGAAGAGTTCCTATCATTGTCTGCTCATATTAAGGCTTAAGAGTTATGTCACCCGTGCATAAGGCGACCAGATAAAGTAATGATGATCAGCCCAGATTAAGGCCCAAGGATAATGACACCGTGCATAAGGTATCAGGTAAGTGTTAATGAACCATGATCATTTTATGGTAAGTAAATGATGACATAATCATGTTGACAAACAGTAAGATCAGTTTTAGAGGATGAAGATTTATGACACTCATGCTTAAAGCGATAGAGTTGGATTTTTCCTTAGTACATACATGTACAGATTCTGACATTTGCAATTTGTAACACAAGTCAACAGAACTCAACATATATACAGTGTAGGGTTGTCTTAAACTTCTAAGGGTAACAAGTGTACATCAAATCCACTTTCAGAACAAGTTCAACACAACAGGAATCAATGCGGAGAATACGGACATTTTGAACGAATGACTTTCATAATACAATGCGTGTCAAATTTCAACCAAACTTCAATCATAACAACATTATTTACAATAAATATGAGGTCTCTGTATCAGATTTAGTAATACCGAGCAGTTGGAACCAGAAAATACCACCATTCCTGTCACGCGTTCGCCAGCTATACTTAGTACACGTGTACTTAGCGGGACGCTTGACTGGAGTTCCCCCCCAAGGTTTGACCTCGATTTGGATCCTTCAGGCGCGAAGCGCCCGGATGGCAAATTTCTGTTTCGAACAAATCTGCAAGTTTGATGGTTCGACCTGATATTTTGGGCCGATATGAATTAATTCTGGCGCTTGATTATGTTGGTTGGGGACCTAAACTTTAGTTTAGCACAGATTTTATAAGAAATTATACGATGCTTTGATCATGCTAGCCGATTTCAGAATTTGGATCCTTTGGATCAAAAAGGGGTTTCCCAAATTAGCCTCGTTTTGACGTCATTTTAATTAGTGCCGACGGTCATTCTGTAGCATACAGACGTGTTTTTCTTAGTCCCAGTTTTATTTCTTATTTCTACGGCTCGAGGATGGTCCGCATCGCCATTTTTTGTTCTAACCGCGAGGGAGGAGTTGACGCTTACCACGACATCATTCTAGCCGGATCAGACAAGTCGGTGGTTATTTTTTCCTGTGTGGACGCTACCACCGCCGAGCTGGCGGGGTACGCGTTCGCGCACCACGTCATGCACCCCGAAGACGTGCTGGTGGTCATGTGTAATCTTTTGGACGTTTTAACTTGGGATGAGGACCTGGAGCTATATATCCCCTTGTTCATCAGCGTGGACACCGTCTCAAAGTTCTACGCCGAGACTCTGAATCGGGCATTCCTGAACATTAAATCTCATCCCGAACCGTCTACTCTACTCTTCACAACCCCGTCGGGTTTCGACGCGTGTGAGTGGCCCTTGACGGAGAGTGACAGTTCCTTCCAGAAATGGATTAACCGAGTGGTACCCCGGATCAGTAAGGAAGTTCGTCGGGCCAACGATTGGTTTGGGGTCCCGACAGCGGACACCGGGCGTGCCCTGCACATTGTGAAGGAGGTCGCGGACGGGAGCATGACCATAAATGATTTCAGGGAATTGGTCGATGGCTATATGCCCTCCGACCGGGTGGTCCGGCGATGGGCCCGGACCCTAGGGCGCCTGGTCGCCCGGCTGCCGATGTAGACCGTCGGCACTCATTTTCCTTGTACATACTGATTTCTTAAAGTGATTTTACCTAGTGATTTTCTAATCCAATTCCCGACCAATACTCAGGACACTAAAGAACTATCTATCCAGGAGGCTTCGGCCAGTTTGTTTACACGGGAGACGCCAGACCACGGACCACAGACTGTTCTTTTTCTTTGGATCGTGGGTGTTCTTTGCCGTTGCCGGGCGTCGTCCCCCTCGTCTCCTCGCCTGCCACCGGGTGCCTTCCCCTCGTCGAGTTGGTCCAAGCCCCGACCGCTCCGGGACCGGGTAAGTTCAATCTTCCTTCTCCCACCGTTTCTTGCATGTTAGGCAGGCTACTAACCCGTAGATTTTAAGGAGATTGTTGGCCAAATTCTTCTTGGTGGTTCTCGGCTCGCCTTCACGTGGTTGTATTCCGGAAGCCGATGTCACTCCCGGAACCAGAAACTGTGTTTCGCTGGTAATTTTAGTAACGGGTAGCGTGGGCGGCCACCTAGTGTTTACTTTTGGTTCCAAGATGGTGGACGCGGGCCGAGAACTAGGATCTTACGTACTAAACTTATTATCTTTTCCAGGTCCTGCGGTATGTTAGGGTGATGTAAATGAAGCAATGTGACACGGTTGGCACTGAAAAGCGTCAGGCTATATAATTTTAGTGGGCGGATTGTTTAGGCTAACATGATCAAGCATTTTTTCCTCGCGCGTGGTCGGGCGATATTAGGGGGTTTTCTGACTAGCGGTTTGTTGACATTACCGATCTAAGTAGGTTTTCTGGAGTGTGGGTAATTCGTATCGTATTGTTATTTTTTTTTGATACTATTAACTGTTGGGGACTGACACTGCACATGATAATCAGGTATGGGTGGCCAGAGATTCCGGTCTGAGTTGTACAACACAAGATTTGCTGTAACAGGATTCTTTGTTTAGTCGTTATACGTACAGAACATTAGTGTAAATGTCTACATTGGAAACAATTCACATGGGGTGCCCTAGGTAACAAGCGTTTCCCAGGGTGTTCACCCTGGTAAGTTTAAGTGACAGTAGGTGACCAAGTATTTTGGTCCAGACTTCCCAGCATTAGATTGGCTGTGACAGAATTCTTTGATGAGTAGTTTCCCCTTACAGGTTACAGGAAATATTGACGTGTCGGCCACGTGAGGCGACACCACAGGTGGAGCCGTCCAACAAGTTGTTGGCGACTTCCATGGTAAGTTGGAGATGTAGTGGCGAAGGCCACAGATACCCATTCCATGTCTTAGTCTAACAGCAAGACTGCGTCAGTGTCATTGTGTTAGAATAAGTTTTATAGGAGTATTATTGTCCAAAGTCGTCTCGAAGAGGAAAAAATACTACTGTGAGGAGACCGAGATGAAGTCTCTAAGACACTGAATGAACTCCCAGATGAAGATTCTGTCTGTGTCATTGTGAAAAAAGGAATGGTATCCTTGTTAAGGGCTAGAAAGGCACCAAAACCACAAAGACTACCAAGCGTCTCAAGCAGAGATACACATGTGAACACTGCGGCAGCTCGTACGTTCATAGATCGGGCCCAAGTGGGCACCGCTCCATTGAACACAGAACCACGCCTATCAGCACCTGAGATTTCCAAACACCTCAGATAGTGATATCTTTGCGATGAATGCGTGAAAGCCTATACCCACCGGTTGGAGTTGAGCCATCACAAGAACATCCACCTACAAAGGTTCCATGAGTGCCCGAGAGGTGATGCAAAACTGTCCCGCTCAGATTCCCTAACCGACCTCATGGGGAGATAAGAATAATGATAGGAATTTGATCCCTGGTGGTTTACCTTAAGAGGTCACAAGAGTCAATACTCTTGATAACTCTCTTTCTGTACAGTGTGGTAGAATAATTACCCAATACACTCCAAAGATTTATACGCAAACAAGTTAACACCCCCTTCAAGGGTGATAACTGTTCTAACATATTTGACTCCATTTTATGAAGCATCCGCTTTAAAACCCCAGTTTGTTCTGATTGAATGATTTTGTTACGACAAAATCCCTTCTTTCCTTGCTAGTTACAGGTGGTAGCTCGGCGTTCACCCCCTACATTCAGCCTGGGGTTTGAAGACCGAGTTCCACTTTATATTGGGTAGTGGCGCCCTTCTGAATGCAAACGGGTGCGCCACTAACTCCAAACGGTTCACTGAATAGATATTATACCTATGTTAACAGTAACATTTCACTGTCTACCCTATACTCTACATCACATGGGAAAAACCTACATGACAAGCGGTGGGGGTAGCGTTTTCATTCCGTGAGGTATAAATGTCATTAAAGGACATTAAGTAGTAACTGTACAAAGGAGGTTGAGATTATTCGTTCCTCGTTAGTTATCACCAGAGGATCGGGTCTCAGATTCAGGTTCATTTCTGATCTGATTCCCGGTCCTCATTAGTTACACGTGGTTTGTCGGTACTCTCCCATTCATAGGACCAGAATGGGCAGCACCGAGTTCCCATTGTTATAATTGGGAGCAGACTGCATATATATATTTTTTTTATATGCAGCCTACACCCCCTTTAAATTATAGAGATGTGTTAATGCATCTCCTTAGATCACTTACTTCCAGACAGCACCTAGTAAGTCGGGCCTTTACCGAAGTACAGTACAAGGTTAAACCCGTTTTCTTGTTCAGGTCTATGCCCGTTTTTCTTGTGGAGAGTCAAGACTACTCCTGAAAAGACTCCGCCCCCAGCTTATCCTAACTATGCGCATGCAGGGCAGGGATAGGTAGTGCTAAAGACAGAGTTAGAACTTTTTATCTCCTTTCTAATAGATCAGGTAACACTTGGTTCCTTCGGCCTTCCCATATGTCATGAGACATAGTGGATTGCGCCTGAGCTAGAACCCTTTCCAGCCATAAGGCTCTCTCTGCTTCCCAGATGGTTCTTTTCAAACTTGTTCTGATCACAGAGAGCATGGCTCAACTAAACCCACGATATCCAATAATAGGGTATTGGACATGCAGCGTTTAGCTTTACCATGGCCTGACTGTACATCGAGCCCTCTCCGCTACCGGAAGATCTTAGACCTACCAGCAGAGCAGAGACGACCGGCCAGTGACCCAGTCGATAGCGATTACCGGTCCCAAGTCACCCTGGGTGGTCACCGACGGTCTGATCCAGGTGAATCTGCCAACCCACACTGAACTTTGACCGTTTTCACTGGCCTTGCCTGTTCACTCCTGAGTGATGATACTACTGTCAGGAGCTAGGTGGGGCCTGTCGACCCCGTACCACGTACATACCACTTACTGGCGGGTGCACACCTAATAGACCTTGATTTAGTTGACTCTGCCGTATGGGATTGGCCTCCCCCGCACCCATTAGCTCTGAATCGGATTTAAATTTTAGTCGTATGTGCCCCTTGTGACCCAGCAGCCCGATATGTACGCCGACTAGACGGTACCACAGTAGGATGTTGATTCATCCTTCGCTAGACACGGGGGCCTTCAGTACGTCTCTCCCCAGCACTATAGAACTTGTTTAACGTGTCCCCGGACTCTCGCGAGCCCACTGCCGCCTGTTATAAGCTACCCGTTGAGGAGCTCATCCCTCTCGGTAACTTATTAGCTCTGGGTGTCAACCAAGTTTATTGTAGCTTGTTCATCAGGGAATCAGTAATCCATGTCCCCCCTCTTCAGCTCAACTGTTGAGCGGAGACCTGGATACTTTTAGCGCCACGACGGCGGTCAAGACTAATTTTCATTTATTTATTTTATTTTATTTTCCTCGACGGCGGTCAGCTCTAAAGCCGCTCATTTTCTTTATTAATTTTAATTATTTTCAATTTTTACCCGGGTCGAAACTTGACTTCTTGCCGTTTTGTCTCTGTCCCGATTAAAACTGGTCTAAAAGTGGTCTAAATAACTTAGTCTTGAATTATGGGCAGTTGTTCATTATTTTCTTTCTTCTTGATACTAGTTGTCGTTGGATCCTGACCTTTTTTTTTTTTTTTATGTTAAAGTCAGGATCCTTTGACCTAAGACATACGGTGATCCAGTGGTCATTTACACATAACCAAGACGACGGGGCTATTAATAAGGACAGCACCTCGCTCCACCGCCTTGTGAGTTTTCGCTACAGCTTCTCCCCCCCCAGGGATGGCTTGTCCCGTCTGAGGGAGTCGCGATATAGTGAGAGAGAGCCGAGCACCCTGTGAATGTCACCAATTCGCCGTTGTCCCGTAACTACTTTTCCTTGTAACCTCCGTTATAGCTCCCAAATATAGCACGCCTTGTCAGGATTTGCACATATCCTTGCCGCTGCAGCGCGTCTATACTAGGAGCAAACGAGCCACGTCTAAGGTACTCTCGTGTGCTGTCACAGAGCGTTGCCCCTGAGAATGTTACTAATTATACTGCTTTCTTATTATATTTTGCCCAAAATTCCCTGAGGAAGAGCTCTTAGTTACACAAATATTGGTTTGCTTTATATATTAGTTTTTAGGTAAATTTCTTTCTACTCGTCGATTTTTTTTGTGATGAAGGGACCGCTTGTCAGGAGCCAATCCACCCGGGGCATAGTGACTGCCATGGTCGGGCGTCCACCCCAGTGCCCTTTTGCAGCGTCAGTGACGCGTAACCCCAACGTCCTGCCTCCTGTCAGGCACCACTGACACCAGGCATGTGGGCAGGCTCCCGCTGCTTGTGCAGCCCCCTCATCTTTGAGAAGATTATATATGTCAGCATGCTAAAGAATAGACAGTGGCGTTCCCCAAGTGACTCCTGTACTGCAGCCCGATCCTAGCGGTAACAACAGCACAGGGGTCAGGTGTAGATGGTACTTGCTTGGGGAAGTTCACTTCGCTCGTTGGGAGCATTGGTCCCGTTGAGCGCTCCTAGGTTTTATACAGAATTTTGAGTATTTTTTTTTTTTAAATGCTAAAATTTTGCGACACTAGGATCGGTTCCAAATGGCTCCCTACTTTAAAAGAGTTGCCAAATCAATAACAATGAGAGTGTTGAGCTAGGCTACCGGGCATGGGACACTCGACTTGAGAGAAATTTAGATAACCCATGGGTCCATAGAGAGACGGTTGGACCAGCCTACCCGACTCAGGTTTGACTAGCCGATTAGTCACCATTGAATGAGTTAACCGAAGGGGTCCTACTGATATCATACGATAGGGCTCTCCCGTGTTTCCTTCAACATATCATGGTTTAACCTTTACATTGATGGCCTATAGTTCCCTTTTACAGACCATATTAACACTACAACCTATGACATTGTTCAAATAATGACTTCATAGACCGTTCCTGAGTCTTTTCCAGATGCCCCTGGTCTTACTGTCTTTTGGGCAGGTCCCGTTCCAGTCACTGTGGATGTGGACGGGGTCGTTCTAGGAGGGGCGTTAGGCGTTGCTTCGTGTCCCATCATCGGTTGAGGCCAATCTGCTCCTACGTCGGACCATCCTGCGTCGATGAGGCGAGGCACTCCCATGGGTACAGGAGTGGCTAACCCCGAGGAATATCTCAGTAGTCTGGCCCTGGTATTGTATTTTAAGTTACTCATCATCAGACGGGCTAGTTTTTTAGATACCCTCAGGGTGTCGGGTAGTGGCACCTTAGATGGGTGTTGTCCAGGTCTAGTCGCTGCTCCCATCAGCTGCGCCCCCCATGTAACTGTCAGAGTATATTTCAGGCACAGCTGGGTCACCAGTAGATCCCTAATGAGCACATAGCCTTCCGTATAAGTGTGGTCTGAAGGCATAGCCAGTTCGCCCAGGAAGATTGTTTCTATCATATGTGGATTGGCAAATTGTACGTACAACCCATCCACAGTCTTTCTTCTAATATTTCTCCACTTTCGCCACACGAGGACCACTATAGCGATGACTAGTACTGCTAATAATATAGCCAGCACTGCCACTGCAGTGGGGTTGGCGGTCGCGTCTGGACACCCAGTTAGTGCCTTTTCATGGTGCAACAGTTCCTCCGGGTCCGCCGTCTCCAAGGCTATGGCCCGAGGCAAGGTCATTGTTAGTCCGGCTAGGGCAGCCTTACCTTGATGGTTCCGCCAGCATTTCCAGAGGACACATCCAATAATTGACACAGCCACCACTATGCAGAAGATGGTGAGGAGACCAAAACCGCCTCCGAAGTTGCCTATAGAGAACCACGGGGCGTGTTTTTCTACCTCATAACGGTCGGTCGCTTTCTTGATACCCTTGGCCAAGTCTTTACGGTGTTTTTGTATTCGTTTGGCCAAGGAGGTTACAGGTATTTTGGCCTTCAGGCTTTCCTCGATCTCTAGCAGGTCTTTCCTAATTGTTTCAGGAATAGGGTCTGACTCTAACATAGTGGGTTCGTTTTTGGACGTTGTGAAATTCATGTCCCACCCCTTCACACGACTTGCTGCTTCCAACAGGTCATTATGTGGGTACACAACCGTGGTGATCCTGGTGTGCCGATCACAATTTCGCAAGCTATACGGTATCCACGCTCCTTGTGTCTGGAATGCACAGTCGCATTCCACCTGAACCCTTGCGTAATTTTCTATGTTCACTCCGACCGCAGGCTGGTTTCTGCAAATCATTTGGCCTCGGGTGTCGGCGCTGACCACCAGCATATCTCCGTCGTCTAGGTATACCGCCATCTCTCCGAAGTCTGCTTCCAGTAGATAGTCCAGTTCACATTTTTCTTGGATCGCTAGGTCGTCGCGCCTCAGTAGCGCAGCAGTGCAGGTGTTGTCTGTAATCTTTTTCATATAGGGCAGGTCCTTACAGAGCGTGATGGTCTGTCCATAGCAACCTGACCAACTGCCACTAGCCAATGGTACGTAATACTGGCGGGACATGGACATGGCGACACTTTTGGGTAGATTAACAATTTGGAGAGCGTCCTTCTTAAGTCGCCCCCTAACCGTCACTGGCACAGGAAAAGTTAGTACTTCGTAGACACGGAACAAATGTTCATCAGCCACCACAGGCACCCTTACATACACTATTAGTTCCTGAGTGGTTTCATTGAATTTGAACGAAGGTTGACTGTTCTCGTAATAGAAGGAAGGATCTGTGAACGCGACATGGAACCTGGGGTGGATCCCCTTCAGATATCTGTTCACTTCCTGGACCGCTCCGACCATATATTGGCGGGGTACCAAGTCCATAGTCAGCTGGCCCCGCGTCAGGCGCTGTACACCTTTCCTGAACACGCGTGTTTGCTCTACCATTAGTTGAAGATACACCATTTCTCCTAACTTGTCTTCTAGAGCGACCGGTATCATATTCAGGTACAGTTCCATCCAATCCACCTTATGTTGCACTAGTTTTAACCTTCGGCGAGTCGTGTTGTGTGCCTTATTTAGTGATCTTAGATTGTCCAGTAGGCCTATCACGACATGGTTAACCTTTTCGACAGCCTCGTCATGTTTTTCATTCATCAGAGCCAAGTCTTCGATCATTTGGTTCGAAGACTCCTGCAATACTCTAATCAATTCTCTGTTATATTTGACATCAGCCGCCAGTCCTTGATTCCAAGAGGTTGGAAGAGGAAAGGTCGGCCACCCTGGATCGTCTAGCATTGTGGGCAACTTCTTCATTCTTTTGATCCTTCCACTAGATTTTAACTCCGACTCTTGATTTTGAAGGTCTTGTTGAGTGTTTTTTATTAGGGAACTTAAGGTTTCATTAAGAACTTCTCGGTACCGACCCTTAAGCGCCTGTGACGTCTGATCCATCCAACTGACCAGCGACCTGATATGGTAGCAGGCCCGATCGAGGGCGTCTCCTCCCTGTAGATATCGGTGACATACCTGGCCAAAGGTAGCTTTGTTGAAGGGGCGCCTCCTTGGAATAGTGATTAGGAAGCCCTGTCGAACGTGTGTTATATCCGCGGTGGACATTAACTTCCCTGGTTTTAACACTACTCCATATTGTTCTAAAGCTATTACTTCAGCGTTAGGGGCTAGCCCTTCAGGTGGGCCGGAGTCGTTATGCACTCCCCTAATGCCCCCTATTATAGCTAATACTAACAGCACCAGCCACTTCATTGTCCTTGTTTTGGCCTTAGCGATAGTTTGAGAAAGTTAATTTTGCAGTTTATCTAAAACATGTTCACAGTAAAGTTACCTTATTTTTCTGCGCATTACTAACACCCATGCGCCGAAAAATGCTCTCCTCTCGGGCCTCCTGGTCTGTTTAGTTTGGGACATGCTCGTAGAGGTTTTGCCCGTTGTCATTTACCACTCGCCTGATGATCCCGCTCTCATCCTTGGTGACCGTGACTCTTAAGCCTCTCATACGTTCGCAGGACGAGGGGCGCATTGCTCTGAGGGGTCTTGGCCTAGTAGGTTCCAGTCCGAAACGGCCCCCGTTGGGTCGTACGACGGTTGGCTCGAGGAGTATGGGTTTGGTACTTGCGGTGGGTTTGTCGTTGGGAGTGGGCTCGGCCACAGTGGGCCCCCCGGCTGGCTGGTTGGCGTCCACTGCTGCTGGTTCCATAGCAGTGGTGAGGGATTGGCGTTGCAGCTCGTTGTCAAGCTGCTCAAGTCTAAACAAGCGGGGTCCGCAGGCTGTAAGTGGTGGAGGAGGGGAGCTCCCGCTGGCCCGTTCCCCACCGGTGGGGTTGGCGCGTGTTGAACGGGTGCTACCTCCACTTTTAGTCCTGGAGCGGCGACGGTTAGCTGTTCCCCTCCCGATCGCCTTTCCAGAGTGGGCAGAGGTCGGCCGCCTCGTTTTGTTTGTAGGCTGGTACTTTCCCTGACGCATTTAGAGTTTTGTGTGGTCCTTTGAATAAAAGGAGCTACCTGAGTTTTAATCTCAGCTAACTGTTTGTTTGATTTTGGCACATCTAGTCCTACTGTTCTCCTAATTTCGTCAACAGTCTCAAATAGTTGGAACAGTGGTTGCGTAAGGTCCCAGAACCAGCCGGCCTGTATCTGCACTGGTTGGTTGACCGCTTCCTCCTTCTGAACCGGCTTGGCCAACGCCGTTAGCCTTGGCTCGGGCTCCGAGTCACTCACCTCAGATAAATTGTAGAAATCTTTCTTTGCTGTCTTCTTTTTGGCTGGAGCCGATTTGGCGGACCTCTTGGCTCCGCCTGTGGTCGTTCTGGTGGGCCGCCGGGCTGGTGTCCTTGGCTTCTTCCGGGCAATCCCGGTGTCGGTCGAGTCCGGACGGACACCGCCCCGGCCCGGCCAACTCCACCGCCTAAGGGTCTGAGCCGGTTGTTTTCTAACACTCTCCTTCTCGGCTGCCTTTTCTTTCATTTGGTAAAATCCTAAAAGAATGGCCCAACGAACCTTCCTTTGGTAGGCAGCACCCTCTGGTGGGGCCGGCTAATCCGTTTCATTCTCAGGGGGACGATGATTCTTCCCTCCGTGTCCGCAGGGAAAGTAGTAGTTCCCTTTGGATTGCTATGTGGCCGGAGGGCTAGACAGTTCCCCATGAGTCGGTGGATCAGTGTCCCAGCTAAGTTCTCTTTCTGCTCCTTCCAGGAGAAGTCGGAAGTTGAACAATTTCTATCTCCAACTTCTGTTCAGAGACAGAATCAATTTCTATCTCCGCTTCCTCCCGGGCCAGGTTGCGCGCACAATCACCTGCAGCAGAGGTGACCGTCTAGGAGCAGAGTTGCGGACCGACTGGTGGGTCGGCGCGGATCCACGAAATTATAACCGATCCGCTTGTCCATGCTGTCTCCATATTTGGAGCTGTATCTTGTTTCAGGTGGGGGGGGAACGCTTGCATCCGGTCCCAAGAGATGACGCCCAACCACTGGCAGCTCCCCTGGTGTGCGCACCCCCCCTTTTCTGCCACGCCCCCTGGGCGCGGCGAGGTGGTCGTGAGGTGGACCACCTGTTCCATTAGCGCTGACGCTAACGGTGCCGCTCCGCCGAACCTTTATTTTCACAGGGCGGCTAAATTTCCTGCATTAATCATCCATGTCGTCGCTCTCCCCGCCGTTGGACAGAGCGACGTAGTTAGGGCGGCGGTTCCGACGTAGGTTATAGCCACCTTTCGTCGGGACACAGTCCTTTACTGTTTTTCCTGGGCTCCGTTCCGATGTATCCGAAATCGGCACATCACCACAGGGTAGTTTTATGGGCTTGTTGTTGTCTGGAGGGGATCTCCCCTCCAACGGCTGGTTTTTGCCCCTTCGTTTAGCCCGTTTGCATTTCCTCTGTCCATTAGCGCCAGCTGTTCCCCGTTCACAGGCGGCTTTATTAGGAACAAAGGATAAGTTTGTTGACAGCGCGGTGTCCGCACTGGTGCCCTGACCATCAGTGATTTGCCCATCCGTTTCTGCTAAATCAGTGGGACTTGGACCAGGTTTTTGTGTAGGTACCTTCCTGGCCATTGGAATTGCATCATGCTCACGGGGACCGGTCGTTCCCGTTGAGTTTTCAGTCTCAGCACCCCTTATTTCGCCATCTTCCTCAGCGATTTCACCCGTCGGAGTGTGATGCAATTCAGGGTTTCGGTCAGGATCTGCCCCTTTTGAGTTAGTGATTTTCGCTTCTCTCACCAGTTTGGGAATATTATGAGGGACAGCGGGAGACCAGGGTCCATGTGCAGGTTTGAGTTTTGAAATGTTTACTAGATGTGGGACCTGTTTTCCAGTTTTTAAAGACACTAGTCTAACAAGGTGGTCTCCTTTTGTTTCAATTACCCTGAATGGCCCCGTATACCTGTTTGAGAACTTAGACGCTTTATTTTCACTAGCTAAGGGGTCGTACATGTATACCATATCACCTTCGTACATCTGAGTGGGCCGCGCCCGCTCGTCAATTCGCAGCCTCAGATCTTTTTCGTAGTTTTGAACTACTCTTTCAGCCATATTCCTAAACATAGCAATATTATCCTTGGTTTGCATGAAAAACTCGCAGTCGTTCAGCGTTTCAGGAATTGTTCCTTGCTCAGGCATTCCCATACTGATTGGATCTCTGCCAAACAGCAGGGTGTGCGGGCTGTATCCCGACCGTACACTGATTGTGGATCTAACTGTCCATAATGCAATGGGGAGTAGATCGACCCAGTTACAGTGATCGTCAGGGATATAATAAGCAATCAGGTTTTCGATGGTTTTATGTAGTCTTTCTACTCGAGCGTTGCCAGTCGGCATTCGCCCGGTAGTGAACGTTTGCTTGCACGCTAGTCGTGTGGTGATTTCCCTGAATAGCCCTGAGAGGAAGGCCGCTCCCCGGTCTGTGTGCAGACGGTTTACCCGTCCGTACCGACACACTATCCCGGTTAGGAAACAGTTGGCCGCGGTTTGCGCAGTAGAGTCTTTCGTGGAGAAAGCCTCCGGCCAACCTGTTAGTAGGTCTATGAAGGTCATGATGTATTTTGACCCATCCCTAGCCTTCTTTAGTGGCCCGATGAAATCACACTGTACTACCTCAAAGGGTCGGGTTGGTCTCTCCCAAGACTTAGCTAAGGCCTTGAAATGTGGGGCCCGTCTCCTTAGAGAACAGGTCTCACAAGCTTTTACATAGTCTACTATGTCGGCGTTCATATTCCGCCAGTAGAATTTCTCAGAGATTTTGGTAGTGAGGTTACTGATCCCTACATGTCCTCCAGCTAAGATATCATTATGTAATAGTCTCAGGACTTTGGGAATTAACCTACCTGGAACTATCATCCTGGGTTTCAGTCTGACCAATTGGTCTTGGTGTTTGTTATACCTTTTGATGTTGAACCTACATAGTACTCCCGGTGCCACCATTCCCACAAAATCGGCTTGGTCCATTATTCGCCTAGCTTCAATGGGATCTGTCGGTAGGTCTCCGTCCTGCAGGTAGTCTATCAATTGCGCGCACTCTGCATCTTGGAGTTGCGCGTTTAATACCGTAGCCACAGAAAGCTCTTCCTCCTGAACTTCGGCCTCAAATAACTCACATCCCACAGCGGGCTCATATTCCTCACCTGGGACATGCTCATGATAGACTCTAGACAAATAGTCCGGTAGAAAATGAGTCGCTCCTGGCTCATATGTGATTTCAAAATCAAAATCTGATAACGCTAAAGCCCACCGTCTCAGCCGGGCTGACGGGGCTTTGTAGGCACTCTGTAGCAGGGGAATCAACGGTTTGTGATCAGTCACTATTGTGATTTTAGCTCCCTGCAACATGTCCTCATAGTTCTTAATGCCTTTAATTACTGCCAGAGCCTCCTTTTCTGTTACCGAATAATTTAATTCGGCGTCCCGGAGAGTACATCCCCAGAAAGCAACCGGACGGTAGATTTCATCTAGTTTGTGGCAAACCGCTGCACCGCACGCGGCGTCTGATGCCGCTTGATCCCTTCGGTTTTCCCTTATGTCATCAGACATAGTGGATTGCAACCTGAGCTGGGACCCTTTCCAGCCATAAGGCTCTCTCTGCTTCCCAGAATGTTCTTTTCAAACCTGATGTTTTCTGATCACAGAGAGCATGGCTCAACCATAACCTACGCTAATCCAAGAAATGAGGTCTTGAATAGGCATGTTTAGCTTTACCATGGCCTGACTGTACATTGAGCCCTCTCCGACGCGATAGGTTGCAACAACTCTACCAGTCCGACAGAGACGACCGGCCAGCGACCCAGTCGATAGCGATTACCGGTCCCAAGTCACCCTGGGTGGTCACCGACGGTCTGATCCAGGTGAATCGTGCAAACCCACACTGAACTTTGACCGTTTTCACTGGCCTTGCCTGTTCACTCCTGAGTGATGGAACTACTGTCAGGAGCTAGGTGAGGTCTGTCAACCCCGTACCACGCACGTACCACTTACAGGTGGCCGAAAACGAAACCACCGGCAGCCCGATATGTGCGCCGACTAGACGGTACCACAGTAGGATGTTGATTCATCCTTCGCTAGACACGGGGGCCTTCAGTACTTCTCTCCCCTGCACTATATCTACTAGTTTTAACGTGTCCCCGGACCCTTGCGAGCCCACTGCCGCCTGTTACAGACTACCCGTTGAGGAGCTCATCCCTCTTGGTAGTCTGTTAGTAGATAGAAATGCCCTCCTATATCTGGATGAATTAGTAAGGGCGGCGAGGTCAGCAATTTCTTTAACTGTTGAAACGCTTCCTCGCAGGCCTCTGTCCACTCAAAATAGACTTCTTTCTTTAGCAGCCGGTTTAAAGGCTTTGCTAGATCAGCGAAGTTTGGGACAAATGATCGGTAGTAATTACACAGTCCCAGAAATGATTTAATGGTTTTCACATTATGTGGACGGTTAAAGGCTGTAATCTTTTCTGTGGTTACCCTTTGTGTAGCCACACCCTCTGCGTTTACTACATGGCCGAGGAAATTGATTTCACTGCGGCACCACTCACACTTTGACGGTTTCAGTTTGAGATTAGCTTTCGCCAAAGCTTGGAGAACCACCTCAACGCTCGCCAGGTGTTCTTCAAATGTAGTGTCGTAGACAATTACGTCGTCTAAATATGCTAAGCATGTTCTAGGAATCAATCCCTTTAGCGCTATGGCCATTACCTTGGTAAATTGCCAAGGTGCGCCAACTAAGCCAAACGGTACACGCTTATACTGATATACACCCATCGGGGTTTCAAAAGCGGTATATTTTCTACTGTCTTCTTCGATTACACATTGGTGATAGCCGCTCAACAGATCTAAAGCTGTCCACATAGTGGGTTTCTTGTAAGCCATATATAGGAAAAGCGAGCGAGCCGTGGGCATGGGGAATTTATCTTTAAAAGTGACTTGATTAAGCATGCGAAAGTCTGTACAGAGCCTAGGTTTGCCGTCTTTCTTCTGCACCACCACCAGCGGGCTTCGCCAAGCCGATTCGCTGGGCTCTATGACACCTATATCTATGAGTTGCCTAACCTGTTCATCGATGATATCCATTTTCTGTGGAGAGTATCGGTATGGTCTGGAACTTATGACTCCCTGCGACTCATCCACAATGATTCTCATCGGCGCTATTTCACAGTGACCTAACTCTTCCATTGAGAACGCTAGTGCATTTCTATTGTTATTAAGCATTTGCCTAAACCTTACCTGTTGTTCTTCGTTTAAGCACGACTCGGACAGATCTATCTTACTCACGTTTTCATCCATTTTACCTCGGGATTTCTCCTCAGAGGTTTGGCTTTCCATTTGCACTGCGTCTTTCATTACTTCTACAGAAATCCTACAGATGGACATTGGGGTCTCTGTTTTAGTTAGATAACACAAGTCTAGGAACTCCTCTATCTGATTTTGGTTTACCTCAGGCACTGCGCATTCTTCCGCAAAAGCTAATACTTCCTGGGGAGTGATTTCTTGCATTTCATCTAGCGGATTCATGACTTTGATCCACCACTGGCTTCCCACCGTATTCACGCACCCCTCTACTAGGACTGGTGCGGTTACCGCCGGTGCGCAGTAAGCTACCGGTGAGTCTAATCCCAGCGGCTCTCGAGTGGTTACCGGTATGATGCATTCATTTCCCGGCGGAATTTTCACTGTTTCTTTGCTAACTATAGGGTTTC
The DNA here is from genome assembly GCA_936440205.1 of Lepidonotus clava. Lineage (NCBI taxonomy): Eukaryota > Metazoa > Annelida > Polychaeta > Phyllodocida > Polynoidae > Lepidonotus > Lepidonotus clava. The sequence goes on along the minus strand of OW387144.1, from coordinate 31,814,812 downwards.
CACAAAACACTTCTATCTTTGCGCCTGGTAGAGATAAATCTGATCGAAGCACTGTTAATAAGTTCCTCCCGATTACTATTAGGTGGCATAGATCGTCCACTATGTTGAAATCATAGCAGACCACCGATCCCTGGATTGAAAACTTACATCTAATCTGTTCTAGTATTACTTGAGACGAGTTGTCTGCCAAACTGATGTTTCCCTTCGATACCTTCCATTCATCTAAAATGCATTGTTTAGGGATCTGTCGTTTACAATGGGTGGACATGAAGCAATCGCTCGCTCCTGTGTCTACTAAAGATCTAACCTCCTTCTGATCATCAAATCTTAACGTTAAGAAAAATGCTTCGTCTCCTATCTCTCTCCTAGCCGGTCCGTCCACTGCGCCTAATTCTATCGTGGAATGAACGGACCCTTCCTCTAGTTTCCCTGATTCTTTTGTTCGGTACCACTGGCTTTGCTATCTTTGTAGATCCGCGGGGGTTTTTCCCTCAACCTATTCTTTAACCACAAGCACGCTTCTGTAGAGTGACCATGCTGTTGGTGAATGATACAAAACTTACTTTCATCAAAAGGCAACCTGGGTCTCTCTACTTTCTGTTGAGTTGGCAGATTCTTTCCCTTATCGGCCTCTCTGTTCGGGGCGACGTTGGATTTAGGCTTCTGATCTGAATTTCTTTCACTTTTCTGGTTTTCGTACCTATCTTTTCTCTCATAACCTTGCTGTTTAAAGTTACCACCACTCTGGGGAGTCCCGCTTTGCCCTGGCTTTGGTTTCTGAAACCATGGAGCGGCCTCCAGTCGGGCCAGCACCACTCCAAACCGTTCGGAGATGGAGTTTAGGGCCGCGGTCTCCTCTGATTCTTGGCTTCCAGCCAGTTCGCTCACTGCATTAGATATTTTAGTTCCCCCTTTGCCTTTGTCCAACGATTCTAGCCTCGTTGCACAATCCACCGCTTCGGTGAACGACTTAGGGTCCAGTATAGCTACTTGTCTGGCCACACCCTGCTTTAATCCCTCTAAAAACACGGCTAACATCATGCTTTCACTCGCCTCTGCTTTAACTTGCTTTTGTTTCAGAACACCTGCAAATTCGATCACGCTCTGGTCTTTTCCTTGTTTAAGGCCACAGAACTCTGCGTGTTTCTGCCACTTAGCCCTTCGATCACCGAAGATCTTGGTCATTTGGGCTTCTAGCTTCCCAAATGAGTCTTTCTCACTTTCAGCTAACGCTCCTGCCCAGTCGTCGGCCCTTCCTTTTAGGCCTAACAGCGCCATATTCAGGAGATGGGCGTCCGACCAGTCATAGATAGCTTTCAGTCGTTTTAATTCCCTGAAATACTTTTCTATTTGCTCGTCTTCTTTTCCACTAAACCACGGTAACCTAATGTTTGGTCCCCTTTGGTGACCACTGTGAGTCGTTTCACGCACTGGCGCTGGTGTTTGCCCCAGTGCCTGGCTCAACTGTGGTAGAATTTCCCAAATATTTGGTTGATTCGGTGGGTTTGGAGGGTTGTTCTGACCTGGTGGGCCCGGTGGACCTGGTGGTCCGGGCGGCGGAGGGTTCGGTGGGTTTGGGGGGTTGTTGAGTTGGTTAAGGAAAGGATTGTTATTCTGGTTCGGGGGAGGGTTATTGTGTCCTGGTGGATTTACTTGATTATTCTGGCCTGCTGGAGCTTGCTGACCCTGTTGGTTACCCGCCCCTCCTCGGCCTGCGTTAAGATTGGCCGCGAGTGCCATCGCCTGCAATAGGTGAGGGAGCAGGTTTTGATCGACCCCACCTCCCGCTGGCTCGGCCCGGCCGGGCTGTTGGCCTGGTTGGCCTCCCCCATCATTTTGTTGCAGTCCCCCAAGGTTTACCCCAGGATTAGGCTGCTGTATTCCCGGATTCACACCACCATTTCCCCCTGCACCGGGTTGCTGGAGTCCCCCAGGGTTTATCCCCAGATTGGGCTGATTCGGAGGGAGATTATTAATAGGGTTTTGAGGAGGGTTATTGAGAAGGTTTTGAGGAGGGTTATTGAGAAGGTTTTGAGGAGGGTTAGGCCCTTGTGGGTTGGCCTGATTATCTTGGTCTCCCTGGACCTGCTGATTAAGAGGAGGAATAAGTCCTTGAGGGTTGGCCTGATCGTTCTGGCCCCCTTGAACTTGTTGATTAAGAGGAGGAATAACCCTCTGAGGGTTGGCCTGATTATCCTGGCCTCCTTGGGCCTGTTGGTTAAGAGGAGGGTTGGCCTGATTATCTTGGCCTCCTTGGGCCTGTTGACCCTGTTGGTTTCCCCCTCCTCCTTGACCTGCCTGTATAGGGGCTCCCATTGCCTGCCTTATAAAAGGGTACAACATATTTTGTTGTATGGGCCCAAGGTCTATCCCGCCTCCTGCCGGCGCGCCTCGGCCCGGCTGCTGGATTAGGATCTGGCCATTCTCATTGTTTTGTTGGGGTCCCCCAGGGCCCATCCCACGGTTAGGAGGCCATGCCCCCATATCTACACCCCCAGCTCCCCCTTCATCGGGTTGCTGGCGTTGATCCCTATCCTCTCTTTCTTCTACTAGATCCATCAAAGGAACGCCTCCTTCCGCCATATTATTTTCGTGGAGGTTTTGTATATCGTGATCGTCCCACTGTTCTTTCACAGGTATTTCCTCTACACTAATTTCGTCCTCACTTTCAAGTTTAGCTTTCTTACCTGTGTCTAAACCATCCTCGGTAATAAGTTCGTATGAAGACGAGGTTGATCTATCTTCTCTAGCTAATTTTCTATCAGGACTACCTTTTCTGACACTCGCGATAGCTTGTTCTAATTCCCTATCTTCTTCTTCGTCTTCACTTTCGTATTTATCATACAATTCTTGAGTTGGAGTGTTAAAATCTGGTGCTTTTAGCGTTACATTTTCCTCACTATCCTGATCGCTTAGCCTCTCTAAATCTATGTGCTTTTCGGGGCCTGTGTCTGCCCACTGCTTTAATATTTCGGCTGGATCAAAGGCCTGGGCTTCCGCTCTTCTACCAGCTTGGTCTAAGTTCGTTTCTACCCCGTAAGTTAATCGATAGGGTTGTAAATTACCTACTTTCTCGCTGTTTCCCTCTGCTTCCCTTCCCACTCCCCTCTCCCTTCCCACTGTTTTTCCCTTAGCTACAGTGGAATAAGGAATGGACGCCCCCGGGTTGGGGTGAGTTGGTGTTACCAGTGGGTGACTGGTAAACTCAAGTCGTTGGGGTAATGGACAGGTGAGAGAGCTCCCATCAGGTAGGATTACCGGATTTTCGGGGCGTTTTCCCCCTGATGGGCTGGAGTTATCCGCGGTGTTTTGTCGTTGTTTTAGGTTTCCTGAAGAAAATAGGTTATCTCCATTGGAAACTTCCTGTTCGCCTTCACCTCCCACTGCGGGCAGTAAAGGATAAGGAACACTTTGGTTACACCACGGATTGTTCACATCAGATACACAGGTGGATTGAGAGCTAGTACCAGTTTCGTGGTCCGTAGGTGGTACGTACCCTGGGTTCCAATATTGCTTATATTCCGTGAGACGGTTCTTCCCTTCAACTCGTCCCGAGTGTGTTAGGGTTTCAAGTCCTTCGTCAAGAACCGGCCTATCTTTGGACCCTAGGTGCCAGGGAAATGGTTTACCTCTGCCACGGGTTTGGTAATTTTGTGCACCTTCGGGGCAGAGCTGCTTGGGTCTGGCTGCGACCTCCTGTCTCTGTGCCTCCCCGTCTAAGGGATTACCTACCAGGTGGCGGTTTTCCACATTCCCTGTATATGATGTTGACACATCGTGTCCTGCGGGCCGCAAAGATTGAGGCTTGGGGTTAGAGGAAGCCTCAAAGTCACCGGTGGCTGACATCAAGGATGAGCAAAACGGCACAAGTCATGTTTCGGGTATCTCCACCAAATGAACTATTGTTAATGTTTGATTTAAGACTGCGTAAGATTCGTGTATATCCAAGTCTTCATGAGTTGCTTTCCAGAATGCCTGAGTAATTCAGACCGCGTTTAAAGTTTGTCCATTCACTTCCCAATAGTTCAAAAGAAATGAACGATGAGGGAGCTTCGTAATATGAAAGGGTTTTTATTCAATAAACATCTCATCCCGAGTCAAAGCCACCATGTATAAGTCTTCATCAGTCCACCTCCCGTCTCCTATAAGCAATCAACCACATTTAGAACACGAGTTGCTCCAACGCCTTCTAGACCATTCTGGTATTCAGCTCTAACACAATCCTATGTCCGAGGTAGTGGATAATGGTAAACTCCAGTCTGTTACATGGAGTCGATGTACTTACTCCAGGTATAACTCCTTGGTTAGACATGTTTCTTCTAACCAACTAACTCACAAGCTGCTCACTAACTGCTCGCTCCCTACCTTGCAACGCCTTTTATACTGGATAACAGGTGGCGCTAGGAGCGTAAAATGTCTCCTCTAGGAGTAGACTAGAAGTAGACTTGCTAAGCCTGATCCGTGTTGGATTATATATCATAACAATGTATTAAAAGTACTAAGCCATTAGTACACTACTACTACTACTATTAAACAATAATCTTAAGCAGCTTCAGGCTAATTTTGACTGGTTTTGTTGACAAAATCCCTGGAAAAGCTATAGAAAATAAATAAATAACTGTTATATTTCCATTGATAATAAATGAATTTTCAAACAACTTTGAAAATATTACATATGTATACAAATTGAAAAATAATGATCACTAGTTTTCCAACATGTTTAAGAACAAACTATCACATTACATTTCTATGTAAATGCCTTATGGTTTGTCGACATATTACCCAGCATGCATCATGATAATATAGGTTAACCTGCCAAAGCTCAAAAATGTACCTATCCGTGGTTGGGAGAATAGCCCCATTTCTCCAAACCCTTGGATCCGCCACTGTACAGGCCTATTATTGTTCATTTCAAAAATGTAATTTGCTTAAAGATGAATAAAGTATATCAGGAAATAAGAAATGGCAATAGTCTCTACAGTCTATACAGACTCAACAGTCCATGCAGTTGTTATCTTCAACATTTCATAATTCTGGACTCAACAGTTAACGTTCCGTTGGGGATAAGTCCAGCTATCCTGTTGTAAGAGTATGACACATACATCAATTATTCCCAGCTCATCAACTGTCTTGCCGGGTCGGTGTAGGCCTATGTGTCCAGCCTTTAGACTATGTATTCTCGGCCATCCCACTCCTTCAATGGGAATGGGTCTAGGCAAGCAAAATGAAAAGGACAACTTCTTAAATTCGACAGCAGACATGGTGATATCGTTTTGCAGAACTATAAAATCAGGTTACCCACATACACCCCACCCACCCCCGTACGCGTAATTAAGAGCTTCTTGAGTTGTTATGATTGGCTAAATTCAGTAGGATAATCCACCGATCATGAGATAAATGTTCGTTATATCTAATAGGGTGACGTAGGGACCCCCATCTACAACCTTACTATAAGTTCGTGAGAATGAAACTTTCCAATAAATGGTTTAGTGAGCAAGTGCCATTTGTTTTTATAACGTGACCAATACGGTTATTGAGATAAAAAAAAAAAAAAAAGAATTAATTTATCGATAAACATGCCACCCGCTACTTTTTAAATGTTCTCACATATTTTGTAAGTGTAATCAGATGAATTTAACTACATTTATTTGGGACTTCGCTAATAGCTCAAAAGTGTTAAGCATAATCTTAATCTTGAGCTCTGAAAATATGGCATGAGATATTACCTCCTGTAACATTTAAAATAGAATAGTGAGACCTTTCTATTGATGTATAACATATCTATATCTCACATTTATTTCAACTGCCGATTTTCACAATCGGCACCAAAACCGGTATATGAGATGTGGACTTTAGAGTTGCAGTTGGCTTTTATGCATGATGATACTAGTCAGATTCTTCTTTCTATTCTGTATATAGGATTAAACCCCATAGACCTATTTCAATAGAGTGGCCCCTGCTAACGGAATAAGCCTCAACCTTCACCATTGTCCTGCCCTCTCCAAAACCAGTGAATACGATATATGTCATTGCTCCAGAGGGCAATAATGCCTGTCTGTAAATCTATTGCCAAGTTTCCTGATGTCAGTAAAAATTGTCGACATATTTTGTGTAATTTATTTAAAATAAATCAAGTAGAGACAGCGGGGGCTGTGATTTTCATTCCCAAAGTGTACACACACTTATGTTTCTAGCTAAAGCCCTAAACAGTATGTGCAAACAAAGGCAATAACAATATCGCTTCATGCCCCTTTGGTCAGTAATATGTATAATTTATATCTATCAGTTGTTATGAAAGGAAGCAAAAACGATATATCTCCGAGTCTTTGGGGAAACTCTCTTTTATCACGATCAGCAGGCGACAGCAAGGGCAGGCTCGGTCATTGGCTCCCCCTAGCACCAAATACATACACTTGTCAGGGGCTTATGTAAAGTTTTATGTCTCGTTCAGAGAGTCTTTCTACTAAGATAATCTTTTATCTATGGATCGTTCTGATCACAAAAAGTTTTGGTGGCATTTTTTCTTTGACCTTGAAATACATTTCAAGTTTGTCAAAGTAAAAAAGCATAAAGAATGGATTATTGGTTAAAGATACAAAATGAAATTAGATAAATGTTAAAGGATACATACTTTTTTAATTCTGTAATGCAAAGGTCATTAATTTTATTGAGGACAAAAGGTCATTAAAGGCCATTTTTGAACTGCAAGAGATATTAGAAAAATGAGACATTTGTATTTAGTTTTCTTCTATGTCCATGTTTAAATTGAAGACTAAAGTGCTTGTAGAACTCATTTGGAATATCACAACTCAATTATCTTGACTTTTCCTGAAAGCCAGGGATAGATTTTTACATTTGACCTTGATGACCTTGTATGTGACCTTGAAGGTTAAATCATATCTACTATCATAGATTATCAAAATCTGAATTTCAGTGATAAATATTCTCTTTTTTTTTAAATATATAGGCATAAACAAAAGTAACTATGGGTTGCTTTGTAGGTCACTTGTTGGGACTTGGCTGGTTGACTATGTAATATAGTTCCTGTACACATGTGATTTGTAATCTTAGAAAATATTTTACTTTTTATATATGTATGAATGGCCTTGACCTTTAGGTCATTACATCAAACAGTAATATGGCTATCTAAGATTACGGCAAAATTTCAAAGCATGATGAATTTTCTGCTTTTTTTTCTTAAATGGTCAATAAATAGAAAATTGTTCACTTTTAATCTGAAATTGCTGTTCTTTTATGGTATAAACATTGTTGACTATCACTTTCCTTCATTATTCACTATGATTATGTAAAGATATGAAATAAACAGTGTAAAGTGAATTTTTTGTAACATTTTTCAGTAATTACAGCTTCTTCAAATTACCTTGACCTTGACTTCCAACAATCAAAAGTATCTAGAAAATAACATAGGCCTCAGATACTGCTTTGTATATGTTTTCTTGAAGATTGAATCTATATCATGGACACAGTCAACAAAAAGAGGAAAATAAAGCATTTCTGACCTTGTGACCTTGAGAGGTCAATATCTGACATTTATATTCAAAAGAAAAAATGCCACAAAAACTTTCTAAAAACTAGAGGGTTAGAGGAATATGCCTATGTACAATTATGATCAGCTTAAACAAAAACATGCATTTGCTCTTTTTTTGACATTAGCCCCTGGACAACACCTCAACCTTCCTTTACCTTTCCCAATCTCACTGCTTACAACCTTCATACCACCACCTACAATAGCTTTCCATAATCAGGTACAAGGTTTCAAAAGTTCCACGTTGTTTATATGATAGAAACTCTTCATACTAATGTTCATATTATTAGTACTCCCTGTGTGTTGTCCCAGTCTTCACCAAGACATTTAATACAAATACTTTATTTGAAAAAGAGTTTTGACCTTAACAATTAACATGCAGTGTGTGGCACTGTGCTAAATTTATACTCTCTCGAGCTAGACGCTCAGCCTAAGATTACAAGTGTCGAATTTAAGAAATGACCCTGTCGCATCTCTTCTTGTCTTATCCCTGTGTCACATTTCGAAATTAGTTACATAAGATATTATCGTGGATAAAGTATGTTCCATGATTATAAAGTTCTCTGCCATGTTGTTTAGGCTCTTTGTATAACTTTTGTAACAATCTAACTTGATGAGCTCACCATGTTTAACCACAAGTAATGTCATGAGCATTAACTTTTCTACACTTAAGCCTTGTGGTTTCTCGACATATTTCTGAGCATGCACCTTGATTTAGGATAGCCTGCAGCTAAAACACAGGAAATATGATATCTGTGGTAGGGATCGAGAATTGTAAAGTACTAGCAGCAAAACCACGCTTAAGTCACAGTAGAATTCTCCTTACCAACGATATCTGATATAATTTTACCAACAGCTGCAGGTTAACCAATGTTAAGCTTGTTCACCCAGTCTTTAATATCCAACCCTATTTTGCCCTAAAATGCAGCCCTGAAATCTCAGCTTTTGTTACACCACATTTCTCTTGCACTTTATTTTGTCACCTCGGTCTGCCCTCACATTTTGCCTGGTCACCACCCACTCAACATCTCATTATCATAATCATAATCTTATCCTTCAATGATATTCAAATTGCTCGATCATTATCTAATTTTATCAAATCACCATTTTAATATTTTAATCATATTCATTATTATCCTTCATCAATTTACAAAACATACTTAAATCTTAACCCATCTCGAAGGAAGGAAGTTTTTATAGGTGTTTTCATATATGTTTTCATAGATATTTCATTTTGAGCAATAGCAACACTGAATGTGCCGACAATAGTTCTTTTTTTAAACAGCGTATTTATGATTCTTTGCGCAACCCAATAATGCACCATATGAGGTGAAGTTTGTCACACGCACAACGTGCATTATTATAAGATTAAGGAACACATAATTCCATTTTGTATGCCAAATAATGTTTAAACATGTTACTTCATCAATTACAATCATGTATGCAAATAACACCTTCTGGTTCTGAACCTGGGGAAACAATTCCGGTGGGGGGATAGAAAATTATTTTTATGCTACTTTTTCTGAGAAATAGGTGGTAAAAGTCTTGAATGATAATCGGCGATTTTCAAAGCACCCCATTGGATATCGGGCCAATTGGGCTTTGAAGAGTCACTTCCCTATTGCGTGTTTGAGGTTGGTGCGTTCACCAGTGAGGTAGTGAGTGTAATGGCCCTCAGTGCCAGCTCTTGCCTTATGTACTCCAAGGACACTCCCACCCAGGACAAACATCCCAGTAAACACCCAGTGTTGAATCAATATTGAAAGTGGATTGAACCAGCAATCAATCATATCTAAATGCTGGCCAAATGTTGATTTCCCAATATTAATTCAATACTGGCAACTGATGTTGATTCAATGTTGAGTTATCAATATTGAAGAATTTAATGTTGATCCAATTCCTTTATGCTAACATTGCCTAGATGTTTGATAATCAATCCTGAATCAATCCATTTTTACATTGATTTGCAATTGAGTTATCAATGTTGAAGCAATATTAGATTTTCAATTGCACACTTTGTCAAAATGTGTACTATTTTAATATAAAAAGGAACCAAAGTGATAATTGTCAAAATAATTCAGAAACAACTGTTGGTATCTTAGACTATGTTTAACGTAACAAATTTTATCATATGAAAGGAAAGAACACAAGTTTGTTAAGTTTTTTTTTAATTTGCAATTTTTGAAGCGTGTCATGTAAAAACACCTTTTTTGGCGAAAAGCGATAACATACAGCTTTGAACCACTGGAGTTCCTGTGTATCTCTTCCCATGCATTGTCAGACCACCTGACATTAATGCTACTGAGCTGAGTGGTTATATTTTTGATGTTAGTCTATTTATTGGGGAGTATCCCTATTAAAGTTCGTACTTGTTCATATCCTGTACTGATTCGTTTATTCATTATTTGACTGCGTGATATTATATCGCGTATCAAGGATCTTTCGTTTACTTGAAGATGTTAATAAAGGTGTTATACTAAGAGAATGGGGAGTTCTTAGTGATTATTAGTTGAAGTAGCTAGCTCTCTCCAGATTGGTGTTATCCTGGATTATGATTCAGTTCTTAGTGGTAGAGATTCTAAGTAAAGGGGCTCAATCCTACACAAAGAACACGCACTTGGCAAGAGGTCAGTTTATTACATTCATGATAATATTCCGAAGGTACAAGTATACAGTTCTCCATCCATACAGTTCTTTCCTTTCATTTCACAATTCAAACACATCAGTAACAATCCAACCAGGTATAGCTTTGGTCAAGCTTCCCCTTTCGCAAGGTATATACGCTCTTACACTGTTGAGAGAGTCACCTCTCGTCTACCGGTGATGAAGACCATTGGTAGGATATCCGTCACTTCCAGCATGCAGTCCATAAGGCTAAGCCTAAGCTGTCCCAATCCTTACTATCACCTGTTCGTTGTGGTTACTACCATCTTAACACTACCCGTGTGATCCGTATGTAAGACTATTGCTCCATGTGTTCTGTTCGAACTCTATCTTGGTCTGCTCGTCTATCTCAGGTCTCATACCGCTTATATAGCGACAGCCAAAAGGCTTGTCGCTATGCTCATTTACACTATTACTTAACGAAGTCTTACTTATCTCTCATACTACCCACTCTTACTCACATAAGCTAATTCTATTTCTAGCTATCATATAAACTAATGTTGACGGCGAGGCCTGCTGTCCTTAATATCTTTTAGCTAGATGTTTTGATCCATAACGTACCCTTACAGGTCTCCATCGTCATTTGTCATACCTGTGCGTACCTGCAGGACGTGCCTCAGCCCGGCTGCAGTCCCTACGCCTGGGGACTTTGCCACTCTCCATATACTCTAACTATGCCACTAAACGATGTCGCCGCCTGGCGTTTAGCACACGAATCAGCGTTACAAGTTCCACTATAATATTCTTGCCAATACAAACGAGTTTACAATATTCTATTATATACTTATTCTAGTTTTTCTTGCACTGTACCTCAGTGCACTACCTATCCATACAAAGGTTTTGGTAGGGGAAATACTAATAGATGACCATAATCTTGGTATTTGACCAAGAAAGGTTCAATAGATTATTATGATATAAGAATAATTTAGTTGAGGGGGAGGATTTTGCTTTTTAAATATTGTGAACCATTATTTCACCTTTCCCTTTATTTATAGAAGGGAAGTTTCAAGAACAGCAAATGAATATTTTCACAAATCTGAATGATGATTTTGCACTTATTCCTCATATTTAGAACAAATTTTATCAACAATGTTGATTCAATGTCAGATTTCACCATTGTATCAATATTGAAAGTTGACATTGAATCAACATTAGTTTTTCATAGTTGAAAAAACTTCCAATATCAACTGATATAAAACGTTGATTCAATATTGATGGCAATCATTGATTCAATATTGAGTCAACATTAGTGTGTTTACTGGGATGGTCATTTGTTAGGCTAAATTGGTTTTAAAGAGCAAGCAATAGGTTTTGTTTATTGGATTCACAATCAAGAGCACTATTCAAGGTCGAATGTCAAAGAAAATGAATTAAATAAGTATCAATAGATGCTCTTATAATCAATGTATTTGTGATACAATGTACTCAGCATCAGTTAATTACTTATTGAGGCAGTAATGGATTTTGTTTTTCCTTTTTTTATTGGAAAAAAATATATCATCACTTTTCAGTGCTTTTCATGGTGTCTCACATTTTCAATGACGATACTTCTAAACCTCCGTACACATAATTCACACCTATAGGCCTAATTAACATAGATGAAATAATAAATACTTGTTCCGACCTCACGAACCTTTCTCCATGACTCCTGATCTATAAGACCGAAATCTATAATTGAATAGGCCTTAACTCTTTTGTACATCATGAGGCAGATATTCCCAGTACAGTATTTTGAACTTTTCTTGTATATTTCGGGGGCATTGGGGGAGTTGGGGGGTTGGGGAGGGTTGTGGGGTGGGGGGGGGGGGATTTGGGAGTTGGGGTGGGGGTGGGGGGATTTGAGCGAACCCCCTTCTAAAATATCCAACACCCCTCTCCTCCTGTAGGATAGAATTAATATTTTTGGGAATGATTATGATTTTATAATGATGTTATATCACTGGGAAAATAAGGCATATAATTATGTAAAAGAATATTTTAAATGCGAGCAATCTAGCAATGCACAAACAATGACAACACTTCTCAAAAAAATAATCCCCCTATAAGAAAAGCTGTACAACACAAAAACCTTGAATTGGTCCTAATATATAGCTGAAAAATTGCTGATGGACCGCAAGCTCCAACAATCATCATCACCATCATCTAATCACTTCTCAGATGTCTCTTATTCTACTCTTCTCATCATGTCTCTATTTACATGTTTTATCACCCGCACTGTCGACATGCGGTACATACAGGCCTAGGGGTTACTGCGTATTGACAGGCCATCATTTTCACGTTTTTTAAACATTATTTTTCATTTGTGACCCATTTTGGCAAATTGAGTCGGATGTCACACGAGTCGAATTTAAGAGACCCCATCAGAAAATACAGATTCTTAGCTTTAAAACGAGGTGCAGCATGCGACATCCGACTTGTTGTCACATCTTACTCGATTCGCCAAAATGGGTCACATTTTGTTTCGGTGAGAACATAAAGAAGCACCTTTGAGGTCATCCTCAGGTGCCCGTATGACCAATGGAGAATGTACAAACCTCGGGTTTTGCCCTCGGTATATGATCCCCTATGGGTCGTACAGCCACCCTCAGACGCCCCCCCCCGTGCTTCTTATTATAACTATGTACTATGAGAAGTAATCCCCTATTCCCTCTGACTATCAGAAACTTCACTCTAGAATATCCATGTTTGTCTCTCATTATCCGAAGTAATTGATTTTCCCTCATACAAACAACTCTCTGAAATCTTAAGGGCCAATAGTTATGGGATCACATTCATTATAACCATAGAACTGTACGTACAGATTTCCAAAAAGGGGGCACCGTGATGTAAACACTTGAGGCGCCCATTCCAGGGGCTACAATTTTTCATATTAAAAAATGTGACAATCTCTGGGATTTCCAGCCTTATGGAAATACATATTCATGGCTCTAGAGCCTTTATTTAGCTTAGAAATCATAAAAATAAGAAAAATAAGCTAAATTTATGCTATAAGTGAAATTTTCCGAAGTTTTCATTAACGCTGAAAAAAATTGAATTTTTTCACATTCTGTTGCCATGGTAACCGGAATGTTGATAGAAGGCCAAGCCTGCCGATAGTCATGCTATGCAAATGAGGGTTTCCATGGTAACCATGGAACAAAAGTAAGTTTCCAAAAATTGAAATTCTGAATCAAGGGACTGCTTGGCTATATTTTGCAAAAAACAGACTATGAATATCTTGAATAGAAAGGAAATGGCAGTATGTTTCATGAAATTTTATTTGGGACTTCAGTTTTTGGTCGAGATTGTCTGTGTTATATCTTAACACATACTTATGACTGGTCCATTCTAGCATATTTGGCATACGTGACCTTTGTGTCTTCAAATTACCATAACTTTTTTCCTAATAAATTTTTTTACATAATTCTTTCAGTATTATATTCCCCAAGACATCTTCTTTATTCAATATTCCAGGCCATAAGACTGCTTTTCGCAAAGGATGTCACAAATACTAAATTTGGCCAAAATTTGGGGAAGCCTATACCTCAGGCGCCCCACTTTAAATCCGTCCCTCGTAACTACCATCTATCTTTGGCAGTGTAGTAATGTAGTAAAAAACATAGGTGTTGCGTCTTTCCTCCGTAAGTCATTTGCTTTACACCAGATGTCGCACTGGTGCAGTCCTACCCGTAATGATCGTTCTTCTTGGTTCACATATCGCCCACTAGTCACGGACAACTTATTGGTAGAAATATCCTTCATAAAATCCCTTACATCAGTCTCCTTGAGTTTTTTAAAGCAAAATATAATGATCCATTACTTGATCATGGAGAGTTCTCCACCCTGTTCATCTAGTACTTGTAACGTGCCTATCTATAAATCATAAGACTGAGAGTTATAATGATAAAGCTGACAGTGGCTGCTGCCACCTGGTGTTTACTGCACACAACACTCTCCTATGTAGCTGGTTCCCCCAACATCCAGTCTTATCTATAATAAACAGTCGCCAGTGTAAAGAGTCTTCTAGAGTCACATGTCTTCACTTTCTCTCCACAATCTGATCTCCTGTGCCTTATCTACCGCTCATCTACACGTAACATGGTGGCAGCGCGTGAGAATTATGTCTAATGTGTCTACAGGACTGGGTGAGATCACTCCTATTCTGCTGTTTTCCCTGTAAAAACTGTCTGAGTGGGCCACAGTCTAGTGACCTGCGTAGGGCCATGTGGTGAATAGTGGATAGGTCTCACACCACCTTTTAAATACAAATCAGGAGCCTGTGAAGGACTATTACATCATAACTACTGTGACTCAAACTACTCAAAAACAACTCCTGGGATCTGTGACTCTCATACCAAGTGATTCCACTCATCAGTACATGACTGTGCATTCTGTATACAGTATCATAACCTCAACTGGGTTTGGTTTGGTAATAGGGCTTTCTCCCCGCGTGCATTATTCTGACTAGTGGTGCAACATTACGCGTACTAACTTTACCGGCCAGTACTTTATACCTACTATATCACGATGCCTGGTGACGACAACCCTGCTCAAGGTGCCGTGGCCAACCCTGTCAGTGGAATCAAACCGCCTCAAGCCCTCGTGCTCGACCCAAATATTACTGAGAACTGGAAGCTCTTCAAACAAAAGTGGCAAAACTACTCGATTATCACCAACTTGAATCGGCAAACTGCCCAGTACCAGGTCGCACTCCTGTTACACACGTTAGGCGACGACGCACTTCGTGCCTACAACGGATTTCACTTCACTACAGCCGATGCCAACCGTACTGTTGATGAGATCATCGCCAAATTCGACGCTTTTGCCATCGGTGAAGTCAACGAGACTTATGAACGCTTCGTCTTTAACAAAAGGGACCAAAAGGAAGGTGAATCCTTTGAAGCCTTCCATGCTGCAATTAGAACTCTCGTCAGAACCTGCAACTACTGTGAAAACTGTGTGGACTCAATACTGCGGGACCGAATTGTGATCGGGATCCGTGATGGGGAAACGCAGACTACCCTCCTGAAGCAGCGCAACCTGACCCTACAGCAAGCTGTGGACCTGTGTAAGGCAGCCGAAAATGCCTCGAACCAAGGTCGCGCATTTAGGCCAGACTCCGTGCACAAGGTCTCCACCCCTAAACCCAAAGCAGCTAAAGGTAAACCACCGGGCAACACTCAGACTAAAGGAAGGCCAACTGGACCCCGTGAGTGTAAATTCTGCGGAAAGACTCATCTCATGAAGAAGGAGCTCTGCCCTGCCTGGGGGAAAACCTGCGGTCTCTGCAAAAGGGAAAATCACTACTCAACTAAATGTCCCACTGTAAAAAGTACAACTCGTAAGGTACATAATGTAGAAGCGGCCGATGAAACCTATGAAGAATCCTCAGAAGAAGAGTGGATCAACGCTGTCCATGTTAAGGGCACCACTCAACTCAAGTGTAGAATGCTGGTTGCGGGCAAAGAAGTCATCTTCCAGGTCGACACTGGTGCGGCACTCAACCTCCTACCTGCCAAGTACGTCGACGACCTCAATGCCGCCCTCACTCCGACAACTCGTACCCTTCAGATGTGGAACGACTCCACCGAAGTACCTATGGGAGTTAGTCGTCTCTCTCTACGCAACCCCAAAAACAACAAGAAGTACTCTGTTGAATTTATTATCGTGAAGGAGGATCGTACTCCACTGATTGGCTATAAAGCTGCGGAACAAATGGGTCTCATTCGCGTGAATGACCACAATATTGACCGGGTCGCTGCTATAAAACCCCAGTCTATCGTGGACTCCTACCCTGAAGTGTTCAACAAGGATCTAGGATCACTCCCAGGTCTGGTCCATCTCAAGACCAAGGACGACGTCCAGCCTGTGGTCATGCCAGATCGCCGCACGCCAATCTCTACTCGCCCTAAACTCAAGGAGGAACTCGACCGTCTCGAACAACTGAATGTCATCTCCAAGGTCGAGGAACCCACTCCATGGGTCAGCCAAGTGGTTACTGTCCATAAAAAGTCAGGAGACTTAAGGATCTGTATCGACCCTCGCGAACTCAACAAGGCTCTAGTTCGTGAGAGATACACTCTACCGATTCTGGAGGACAAGTTACATGAACTGGGCCAGTCACGCATCTTCTCCAAGGCCGACCTTGCTTCTGGCTATTGGCACGTGCAGCTGGACCTCGAATCAAGCCTACTCACCACCTTCCAGACCTGTCGTGGGAGGTACAGGTGGTGTCGCCTCCCCTTCGGTACCTCTGTGTCTGCCGAGATATTCCAGCGCAAACTCCTCGACGCGCTTGAGGGACTCCCTGGGATAGTCTGTATCGCCGACGACGTGATCATACACGGCAAAGACTTGGCAGAGCACGACCACAACTTAAATGGCTTCCTCCAACGCTGCAAAGAAAAAGGGATCAAACTCAACCGTGACAAACTGGAACTCCGTCTGAGTGAAGTCACCTTCATGGGTCACCGGGTGACGAAGGATGGTCTACAATCTGACCCTGAGAAAGTCCAAGCCATCAACGAAATGCCCGAGCCCGAGAACCTACAGGACCTGCGACGCTTCCGTGGCTGTGTTAACTACCTGGCTAAATTTCTACCGAACCTATCCGAAGTTCTACAGCCGCTGCTCACTCTTACACGCAAGGACGTCCCCTGGAACTGGTCTGAAAATCAACGGTCTGCATTCAACAAAGCCAAATCTTTGGTTACTGCAGCACCTGTTCTTGCTTTTTACGACCCTGAGAAAGAACTGACTCTGGAAAATGACGCCAGCGACTATGGTATTGGCTCTGCGCTTTTCCAGGATGGTAAGCCTATTGCTTTCGCTAGCCGTACCCTGACCGACCCTGAAACTCGATATGCTCAAATCGAAAAGGAAATGTTGGCAGCCTGCTACGGACTCTCTAAATTTCACCAATATACCTTTGGTCGACAGGTGACCGTCATCACTGACCACAAGCCCCTGGTCTCCATCGTCCAGAAGCCACTCTCGAAGGCCCCTCGGAGACTACAGAACCTCCTACTGCGTACACAGGAGTACTCTTACACCCTGCTGTACAGAGCTGGAACAGCCATCCCAGTGGCCGACGCTCTCTCTCGAGCTCCACTGCCGGGAAAGAAGAAAGGAGAAATGGTGCACAATGTCTTCTACACACCATTAAATGGGGATAAACTCACTGAAATCAAGACAGCAACAAAAGTGGACGACACCCTGACCACCCTCATGGATGTCATAATATCCGGCTGGCCAGACTCAAAGGCTGAAGTACCACCTGCAGTCATACCCTACTTTGGTTATCGCGATGAACTGACTGTCCAGGACGGCATTATCCTACGTGGTGAACGTGTTGTCATACCAGCCTCGCTCCGACCTGACATCAAAAAGAAGGTCCACGCTGGTCACCTCGGAATCAACTCGTGCCTACGTCGTGCCCGTGAGTTAGTCTTCTGGCCAGGCATGTCCGCCGACATACGTCAAGCGATTGAGAACTGTAGTACGTGTGCCATGTATTGCGACAAACAGCCCCTGGAACCACTCGTCCTTAACAGCGTCCCAAGCCGCCCCTATGAAACAATTGCGACTGACCTGTTCACCCTCGAAGGACGTGAGTACCTAGTGACAGTGGACTGTTACAGTACCTTTATAGAAGTCGACTACCTCACATCAACAACTTCTGAGGCAATTATCGACAAGCTGAAGCATCACATGTCTCGCTATGGCATCCCAGACAAAGTCATAAGCGACAACGGCCCACAGTACTCATCCGACAAGTTCCGTGAGTTCTCCAAGAAATACGGCTTCATCCATCAAACCTCAAGCCCCGGTAACAGCCAATCCAATGGAGCAGCCGAGGCAGCTGTTAAAACCGTTAAGAGGATGATGCGTAAATGTCTGGAAACTAAAGAGGACCCATACATCGGACTCTTAAATCTGAGAAACACCCCAACTGAAGGCCTCAACTCGAGCCCCAGCCAACGGCTCATGGGAAGGAGAACCAAGACTTTGTTGCCAACCACTACTAGCGCCCTTAGACCAAACCAACCCAAAGACCACACAAAGGATATCGAGGACAGGCGTACCAAATCCGCCCAACGCTTCACCGACAGAAAGACTCTGAAGCAGCTCCACCCTGGAGACACAGTGCGTGTACAACCAACTCAACCAGGACAGAGGATCTGGAAGCAAGCCACTGTCACCCGCTATCTCGGTGGCAGAAGCTACGAAGTGGCCACTAAGGACGGTGCCACTCTACGCAGGAACAGACGTCTTCTGCGGGCCAAGCCCTGCCCTGCAGAACGCCCCACTATGGCTGAGCCAAGTGAGGCACCACCTCCCAGTGTTCCACCAGTGACACCAACTAGGGCTAAACCACCTGCTACACCTACTAGCCCTAGGCCTCCAGATGCGGACGGCAATCCTGCCCGTCCTCCACCACCTGCTCCAGACGCTGCCTCCTCTCGTGCAGTGTCACCTGAAAAGAGCCTCCCCGAGCCACATGCTGAAGGCTCTACCTCGACCTACACCACCCGGTCGGGACGAAGTGTGAAGACCCCTGCCAGATACAAAGACTAGATTGTTTTGACTTTGTTTGACATGTCTTTAACTGTTATAACAAGTGTTTTCATTTCAGGTCTTTACTATGAACATTGACTCTGATTGACATCTACCTATCTAAAGGCACCTAATGCTCAGATCATATTATCTAGCTTTATACTAAAGACTATAACAAGTAACTTCTCTTTAAAGGAGGAAAGATGTAACGTGCCTATCTATAAATCATAAGACTGAGAGTTATAATGATAAAGCTGACAGTGGCTGCTGCCACCTGGTGTTTACTGCACACAACACTCTCCTATGTAGCTGGTTCCCCCAACATCCAGTCTTATCTATAATAAACAGTCGCCAGTGTAAAGAGTCTTCTAGAGTCACATGTCTTCACTTTCTCTCCACAATCTGATCTCCTGTGCCTTATCTACCGCTCATCTACACGTAACAGTACTGGTGCATCTATACTTATTTACATATTCTGTTGAATCTGATTCGTTGAATAATACACCAGCATCATCATCTTCCATTAAAATAAAGAGTCTAAGCTTTTAATATTTCCGAAGCTAGCATTAATCACTTCCCAGTAATTAACCATTCACATAATGCATAAGTCATAATCGTATGCAGATTTTTACATATGATATATACATGTATGGCTCATTCAACCAATTTTGGAAGGTCCCGCGCACTTTGTGTACGATTTTATTTAAATCACTGAGAGCATCTTTTTGAATATGTTGTTATTATTTTTATATGAATTTTCAAATTTGAAAGTTAAATTCCCAAAACTTTTAGTGATATTGGAGTTTTTATGATGCAAGTTCGGGCCAAATTTTGCAGCAAAATTGGAGCCCTTAATTCTGATGCCAACTTTGCGGGCCCATATCTCTGTTGAATATGCAGCTAGATAGAACCTTGAAATCTTTCATATGTTTGGGACCTCAGAGAAAAAAGTTATCATCCTGGGCATCTGACACAACTTATTCTTATTAACAATTCTATCAACTTTGAAACGCTAGGATTTGAGTCTCTGAAATTGGATATGTTATGCTAAAAACTCAGTTTGTCTGAATTATTTCTTCATAGTAATAAGTGTAATACCTTTCCTACATAAGTGAAAATTGTCAATATCTGGAATCTTTTATTCAAAAGATAATTTTGGACCTGCATCTTTCATGCTGAATCAATATCTAAGAATCTGATATTGAATATGTTTGGAGATAATATTATTACCTATATTGGAATAACACATATATTTTCATATGCGAATATTCTGATGTGGATAAACCTCTTTGAACACTAGCATAAATTAAAAATCCTTGGGCATTGTTTTCTTGGCTAAAATCTCAATATGTAACCTCTGAATAACTACTCATAGTGAATTGAGGCTAGACTAGCATATACATTTTCCAATGAGAAAACATAGGGCCTATTCTCTAACTTTGATTTATTTACCAGTTGATATTCCTCCTTGGCATGTTCCATGCTCATTCTTGTATGCAACGTTTAACATCAGAACTCACTTGAATGTGTATATTATGTGTACATAACCTTTGCCATTGAAAAGGCACTACCAATGTCAAACATATTTTTCCTATAAAGGATTGATTTAGACAGGTTGAGGATTTAGCACATAAGAATACACCAAAGAAAATCTGAGACAAAGTGCGTGAGGCCCTCATTGAATTGACATAGAATGACCCTTATTTAATTTGTTCCTGATTCATATATTGTAAGGGTATTATAGTCAAGTATGTATTCAATACATTATACTGAGTTTTTTTTCTTTTTTGATTGATACACAGCTATTTCACATTACATGTGCTCCTCCAATAGTAGCAGTTTTGATGATAATAATGAGATGAACAAATAAGTTTCAAATTTTACATTGATGTTCACAATAGCGGTGATTAGGTATAAAGATATGATAAGGAGGTATCCTACCCATGTATACATTTTTACTAAAGTTTGATGAATCATTGTTAGATGGCCGATAATAGGCCTACATGACAATTGACAAGGAGTCTTCCTATGAAATCTGAGAACCTTAAGGCATATTTGATTGTTATTTTGATGTTCATTCATGCAACATTTGTCGATACATTATATCATCAATAGCCAATTCTGGTTTCCTAAGTACCACCTCAGTTCCTGGACTGAGCTTGTTTAGGGAAATTATACTGGACGCTAATGGTCAGTAGTGTAATAACAATTGATTGGGGTTGCAGGGCTTCTAAATTCTATTTTTAAAACAGATAAATTGCTGGTTGATTATTTCCATTTTTTTCATTTTATATTTTAGACTTTCATAGTAACCAAGTGAGCCTTGTTCAAATATAAATGTAAAAGGTATGCTAAGGTTTGTACTAATGGCTTAGTACTTTTAATACATTGTTATGATATATAATCCAACAAGGATCAGGCTTAGCAAGTCTACTTCTAGTCTACTCCTAGAGGAGACATTTTACGCTCCTAGCGCCACCTGTTAACCAGTATAAAAGGCGCTGCAAGGTAGGGAGCGAGCAGTTAGTGAGCAGTAAGTGAGTTAGAAGAAACATGTCTAACCAAGGAGTTATACCTGGAGTAAGTACATCGACTCCGTGTACAGACTGGAGTTTACCATTATCCACTACCTCGGACATAGGATTGTGTTAGAGCTGAATACTAGAATGGTCTAGAAGGCGTTGGAGCAACTCGTGTTCTAAATGTGGTTGATTGCTTATAAGAGACGGGAGGTGGACTGATGAAGACTTATACATGGTGGCTTTGACTCGGGATGAGATGTTTATTGAATAAAAACCCTTTCATATTAAGAAGCTCCCTCATCGTTCATTTCTTTTGAACTATTGGGAAGTGAATGGACAAACTTTAAACGCGGTCTGAATTACTCAGACATTCTGGAAAGCAACTCATGAAGACTTGGATATACACGAATCTTACGCAGTCTTAAATCAAACATTAACAATAGTTCATTTGGTGGAGATTACCCGAAACATGACTTGTGCCGTTTTGCTCATCCTTGATGTCAGCCACCGGTGATTTTGAGGCTTCCTCTGACCCCAAGCCTCAATCTTTGCGGCCCGCAGGACACGATGTGTCAACATCATATACAGGGAATGTGGAAAACCGCCACCTGGTAGGTAATCCCTTAGACGGGGAGGCACAGAGACAGGAGGTCGCAGCCAGACCCAAGCAGCTCTGCCCCGAAGGTGCACAAAATTACCAAACCCGTGGCAGAGGTAAACCATTTCCCTGGCACCTAGGGTCCAAAGATAGGCCGGTTCTTGACGAAGGACTTGAAACCCTAACACACTCGGGACGAGTTGAAGGGAAGAACCGTCTCACGGAATATAAGCAATATTGGAACCCAGGGTACGTACCGCCTACGGACCACGAAACTGGTACTAGCTCTCAATCCACCTGTGAATCTGATGTGAACAATCCGTGGTGTAATCAAAGTGTTCCTTATCCTTTACTGCCCGCAGCGGGAGGTGAAGGCGAACAGGAAGTTTTCAATGGAGATAACCTATTTTCTTCAGGAAACCTAAAACAACGACAAAACACCGCGGATAACTCCAGCCCATCAGGGGGAAAACGCCCCGAAAATCCGGTAATCCTACCTGATGGGAGCTCTCTCACCTGTCCATTACCCCAACGACTTGAGTTTACCAGTCACCCACTGGTAACACCAACTCACCCCAACCCGGGGGCGTCCATTCCTTATTCCACTGTAGCTAAGGGAAAAACAGTGGGAAGGGAGAGGGGAGTGGGAAGGGAAGCAGAGGGAAACAGCGAGAAAGTAGGCAATTTACAACCATATCGATTAACCTACGGTGTAGAAACGAACTTAGACCAAGCTGGTAAAAGAGCGGAAGTTCAGGCCTTTGATCCAGCCGAAATATTAAAGCAGTGGGCAGACACAGGCCCCGAAAAGCACATAGATTTAGAGAGGCTAAGCGATCAGGATAGTGAGGAAAAAGTAACGCTTAAAGCACCAGACTTTAACACTCCAACTCAAGAATTGTATGATAAATACGAAAGTGAAGACGAAGAAGAAGATAGAGAATTAGAACAAGCTATCGCGAGTGTCAGAAAAGGTAGTCCTGATAGAAAATTAGCTAGAGAAGATAGATCAACCTCGTCTTCATACGAACTTATTACTGAGGATGGTTTAGACACAGGGAAGAAAGCTAAACCAGAAAGTGAGGACGAAATTAGTGTAGAGGAAATACCTGTGAAAGAACAGTGGGACGATCACGATATACAAAACCTCCACGAAAATAATATGGCGGAAGGAGGCGTTCCTTTGATGGATCTAGTAGAAGAAAGAGAGGATAGAGATCAACGCCAGCAACCCGATGAAGGGGGAGCTGGGGGTGTAGATCTGGGGGCATGGCACCCTAACCGTGGGATGGACCCTGGGGGACCTCAACAAAACAATGGGAATGGCCAGATCCTAATCCAGCAGCCGGACCGAGGCGTGCAGGCAGGACTTATTCCTCCCCTTAATCAGCAGGCCCAAGGAGGCCAAGGTAATCAGGCCAACCCTCAAGGACTTATCCCTCCTCTTAATCAGCAGGTCCAGGGAGGCCAGGACAATCAGGCCAACCCACAAGGGCCTAACCCTCCTCAAAACCTTCTCAACAACCCTCCCCAAAACCTTAATAATCCCCCTCTGAATCAGCCCAATCTGGGGATAAACCCTGGGGGACCCCAGCAACCCGTTGCAGGGGGAAATGGTGGTGTGAATCCGGGAATACAGCAGCCTAATCCTGGGGTAAACCTTAACGCACTGCAACAAAATGATGGGGGAGGCCAACCAGGCCAACAGCCCGGCCGGGCCGAGCCAGCGGGAGGTGGGGTCGATCAAAACCTGCTCCCTCACCTGTTGCAGGCGATGGCACTCGCAGCCAATCTTAACGCAGGCCGAGGAGGAGCGGCTAACCAGCAGGGTCAGCAAGCCCCAGCCGGCCAGAATAACCAAGTAAATCCACCAGGACCCAATAACCCTCCCCCGAACCAGAACAACAATCCTTTCCTTAACCAACCCAACAACCCCCCAAACCCACCGAACCCTCCGCCGCCCGGACCACCAGGCCCACCGGGCCCACCAGGTCAGAACAACCCTCCAAATCCACAGAATCAACCAAATATCTGGGAAATTTTACCACAGTTGGGTCTGGCACTGGGGCAAACACCAGCGCCAGTGCGTGAAACGACTCACGGTGGTCACCAAAGGGGACCAAACATTAGGTTACCGTGGTTTAGTGGAAAAGAAGACGAACAAATAGAAAAGTATTTCAGGGAATTAAAACGACTGAAAGCTATCTATGACTGGTCGGACGCCCACCTCCTGAATATGGCGCTGTTAGGCCTAAAGGGAAGGGCCGACGACTGGGCAGGAGCGTTAGCTGAAAGTGAGAAAGACTCATTTGAGAAGCTAGAAGCTCAAATGACCAAGATCTTCGGTGACCGAAGAGCTAAGTGGCAGAAACACGCAGAGTTCTGTGGCCTTAAACAAGGAAAAGACCAGAGCGTGATCGAATTTGCAGGTGTTCTGAAACAAAAGCAAGTTAAAGCAGAGGCGAGTGAAAGCATGATGTTAGCTGTGTTTTTAGAAGGATTAAAACAGGGCGTAGCCAGGCAAGTAGCTATACTGGACCCTAAGTCTTTCACCGAAGCGGTGGATTGTGCAACGAGGTTAGAATCGTTGGACAAAGGCAAAGGGGGAACTAAAATATCTAATGCAGTGAGCGAACTGGCTGGAAGCCAAGAATCAGAGGAGACCGCGGCCCTAAACTCCATCTCCGAACGGTTTGGAGTGGTGTTGGCCCGACTGGAGGCCGCTCCATGGTTTCAGAAACCAAAGCCAGGGCAAAGCGGGACTCCCCAGAGTGGTGGTAACTTTAAACAGCAAGGTTATGAGAGAAAAGATAGGTACGAAAACCAGAAAAGTGAAAGAAATTCAGATCAGAAACCTAAATCCAACGTCGCCCCGAACAGAGAGGCCGATAAGGGAAAGAATCTGCCAACTCAACAGAAAGTAGAGAGACCCAGGTTGCCTTTTGATGAAAGTAAGTTTTGTATCATTCACCAACAGCATGGTCACTCTACAGAAGCGTGCTTGTGGTTAAAGAATAGGTTGAGGGAAAAACCCCCGCGGATCTACAAAGATAGCAGAGCCAGTGGTACCGAACAAAAGAATCAGGGAAACTAGAGGAAGGGTCCGTTCATTCCACGATAGAATTAGGCGCAGTGGACGGACCGGCTAGGAGAGAGATAGGAGACGAAGCATTTTTCTTAACGTTAAGATTTGATGATCAGAAGGAGGTTAGATCTTTAGTAGACACAGGAGCGAGCGATTGCTTCATGTCTACCCATTGTAAACGACAGATCCCTAAACAATGCATTTTAGATGAATGGAAGGTATCGAAGGGAAACATCAGTTTGGCAGACAACTCGTCTCAAGTAATACTAGAACAAATTAGATGTAAGTTTTCAATCCAGGGATCGGTGGTCTGCTATGATTTCAACATAGTGGACGATCTATGCCACCTAATAGTAATCGGGAGGAACTTATTAACAGTGCTTCGATCAGATTTATCTCTGCCAGGCGCAAAGATAGAAGTGTTTTGTGGAAACCCCATAGTTAGCAAAGAAACAGTGAAAATTCCGCCGGGAAATGAATGCATCATACCGGTAACCACTCGAGAGCCGCTGGGATTAGACTCACCGGTAGCTTACTGCGCACCGGCGGTAACCGCACCAGTCCTAGTAGAGGGGTGCGTGAATACGGTGGGAAGCCAGTGGTGGATCAAAGTCATGAATCCGCTAGATGAAATGCAAGAAATCACTCCCCAGGAAGTATTAGCTTTTGCGGAAGAATGCGCAGTGCCTGAGGTAAACCAAAATCAGATAGAGGAGTTCCTAGACTTGTGTTATCTAACTAAAACAGAGACCCCAATGTCCATCTGTAGGATTTCTGTAGAAGTAATGAAAGACGCAGTGCAAATGGAAAGCCAAACCTCTGAGGAGAAATCCCGAGGTAAAATGGATGAAAACGTGAGTAAGATAGATCTGTCCGAGTCGTGCTTAAACGAAGAACAACAGGTAAGGTTTAGGCAAATGCTTAATAACAATAGAAATGCACTAGCGTTCTCAATGGAAGAGTTAGGTCACTGTGAAATAGCGCCGATGAGAATCATTGTGGATGAGTCGCAGGGAGTCATAAGTTCCAGACCATACCGATACTCTCCACAGAAAATGGATATCATCGATGAACAGGTTAGGCAACTCATAGATATAGGTGTCATAGAGCCCAGCGAATCGGCTTGGCGAAGCCCGCTGGTGGTAGTGCAGAAGAAAGATGGCAAACCTAGGCTTTGTACAGACTTTCGCATGCTTAATCAAGTCACTTTTAAAGATAAATTCCCCATGCCCACGGCTCGCTCGCTTTTCCTATATATGGCTTACAAGAAACCCACTATGTGGACAGCTTTAGATCTGTTGAGCGGCTATCACCAATGTGTAATCGAAGAAGACAGTAGAAAATATACCGCTTTTGAAACCCCGATGGGTGTATATCAGTATAAGCGTGTACCGTTTGGCTTAGTTGGCGCACCTTGGCAGTTTACCAAGGTAATGGCCATAGCGCTAAAGGGATTGATTCCTAGAACATGCTTAGCATATTTAGACGACGTAATTGTCTACGACACTACATTTGAAGAACACCTGGCGAGCGTTGAGGTGGTTCTCCAAGCTTTGGCGAGAGCTAATCTCAAACTGAAACCGTCAAAGTGTGAGTGGTGCCGCAGTGAAATCAATTTCCTCGGCCATGTAGTAAACGCAGAGGGTGTGGCTACACAAAGGGTAACCACAGAAAAGATTACAGCCTTTAACCGTCCACATAATGTGAAAACCATTAAATCATTTCTGGGACTGTGTAATTATTACCGATCATTTGTCCCAAACTTCGCTGATCTAGCAAAGCCTTTAAACCGGCTGCTAAAGAAAGAAGTCTATTTTGAGTGGACAGAGGCCTGCGAGGAGGCGTTTCAACAGTTAAAGAAATTGCTAACCTCGCCGCCCTTACTAATTCATCCAGATATAGGAGGGCATTTCTATCTACTAACAGATTACCAAGAGGGATGAGCTCCTCAACGGGTAGTCTGTAACAGGCGGCAGTGGGCTCGCAAGGGTCCGGGGACACGTTAAAACTAGTAGATATAGTGCAGGGGAGAGAAGTACTGAAGGCCCCCGTGTCTAGCGAAGGATGAATCAACATCCTACTGTGGTACCGTCTAGTCGGCGCACATATCGGGCTGCCGGTGGTTTCGTTTTCGGCCACCTGTAAGTGGTACGTGCGTGGTACGGGGTTGACAGACCTCACCTAGCTCCTGACAGTAGTTCCATCACTCAGGAGTGAACAGGCAAGGCCAGTGAAAACGGTCAAAGTTCAGTGTGGGTTTGCACGATTCACCTGGATCAGACCGTCGGTGACCACCCAGGGTGACTTGGGACCGGTAATCGCTATCGACTGGGTCGCTGGCCGGTCGTCTCTGTCGGACTGGTAGAGTTGTTGCAACCTATCGCGTCGGAGAGGGCTCAATGTACAGTCAGGCCATGGTAAAGCTAAACATGCCTATTCAAGACCTCATTTCTTGGATTAGCGTAGGTTATGGTTGAGCCATGCTCTCTGTGATCAGAAAACATCAGGTTTGAAAAGAACATTCTGGGAAGCAGAGAGAGCCTTATGGCTGGAAAGGGTCCCAGCTCAGGTTGCAATCCACTATGTCTGATGACATAAGGGAAAACCGAAGGGATCAAGCGGCATCAGACGCCGCGTGCGGTGCAGCGGTTTGTCACAAACTAGATGAAATCTACCGTCCGGTTGCCTTCTGGGGATGTACTCTCCGGGACGCCGAATTAAATTATTCGGTAACAGAAAAGGAGGCTCTGGCAGTAATTAAAAGCATTAAGAACTATGAGGACATGTTGCAAGGAGCTAAAATCACAATAGTGACTGATCACAAACCGTTGATTCCCTTGCTACAGAGTGCCTACAAAGCCCCGTCAGCCCGGCTGAGACGGTGGGCTTTAGCGTTATCAGATTTTGATTTTGAAATCATATATGAGCCAGGAGCGACTCATTTTCTACCGGACTATTTGTCTAGAGTCTATCACGAGCATGTCCCAGGTGAGGAATATGAACCCGCTGTGGGATGTGAGTTATTTGAGGCCGAAGTTCAGGAGGAAGAGCTTTCTGTGGCTACGGTATTAAACGCGCAACTCCAAGATGCAGAGTGCGCGCAATTGATAGACTACCTGCAGGACGGAGACCTACCGGCAGACCCCATTGAAGCTAGGCGAATAATGGACCAAGCCGATTTTGTGGGAATGGTGGCACCGGGAGTACTATGTAGGTTCAACATCAAAAGGTATAACAAACACCAAGACCAATTGGTCAGACTGAAACCCAGGATGATAGTTCCAGGTAGGTTAATTCCCAAAGTCCTGAGACTATTACATAATGATATCTTAGCTGGAGGACATGTAGGGATCAGTAACCTCACTACCAAAATCTCTGAGAAATTCTACTGGCGGAATATGAACGCCGACATAGTAGACTATGTAAAAGCTTGTGAGACCTGTTCTCTAAGGAGACGGGCCCCACATTTCAAGGCCTTAGCTAAGTCTTGGGAGAGACCAACCCGACCCTTTGAGGTAGTACAGTGTGATTTCATCGGGCCACTAAAGAAGGCTAGGGATGGGTCAAAATACATCATGACCTTCATAGACCTACTAACAGGTTGGCCGGAGGCTTTCACCACGAAAGACTCTACTGCGCAAACCGCGGCCAACTGTTTCCTAACCGGGATAGTGTGTCGGTACGGACGGGTAAACCGTCTGCACACAGACCGGGGAGCGGCCTTCCTCTCAGGGCTATTCAGGGAAATCACCACACGACTAGCGTGCAAGCAAACGTTCACTACCGGGCGAATGCCGACTGGCAACGCTCGAGTAGAGAGACTACATAAAACCATCGAAAACCTGATTGCTTATTATATCCCTGACGATCACTGTAACTGGGTCGATCTACTTCCCATTGCATTATGGACAGTTAGATCCACAATCAGTGTACGGTCGGGATACAGCCCGCACACCCTGCTGTTTGGCAGAGATCCAATCAGTATGGGAATGCCGGAGCAAGGAACAATTCCTGAAACGCTGAACGACTGCGAGTTTTTCATGCAAACCAAGGATAATATTGCTATGTTTAGGAATATGGCTGAAAGAGTAGTTCAAAACTACGAAAAAGATCTGAGGCTGCGAATTGACGAGCGGGCGCGGCCCACTCAGATGTACGAAGGTGATATGGTATACATGTACGACCCTTTAGCTAGTGCAAATAAAGCGTCTAAGTTCTCAAACAGGTATACGGGGCCATTCAGGGTAATTGAAACAAAAGGAGACCACCTTGTTAGACTAGTGTCTTTAAAAACTGGAAAACAGATCCCACATCTAGTAAACATTTCAAAACTCAAACCTGCACATGGGCCCTGGTCTCCCGCTGTCCCTCATAATATTCCCAAACTGGTGAGAGAAGCGAAAATCACTAACTCAAAAGGGGCAGATCCTGACCGAAACCCTGAATTGCATCACACTCCGACGGGTGAAATCGCTGAGGAAGATGGCGAAATAAGGGGTGCTGAGACTGAAAACTCAACGGGAACGACCGGTCCCCGTGAGCATGATGCAATTCCAATGGCCAGGAAGGTACCTACACAAAAACCTGGTCCAAGTCCCACTGATTTAGCAGAAACGGATGGGCAAATCACTGATGGTCAGGGCACCAGTGCGGACACCGCGCTGTCAACAAACTTATCCTTTGTTCCTAATAAAGCCGCCTGTGAACGGGGAACAGCTGGCGCTAATGGACAGAGGAAATGCAAACGAGCTAAACGAAGGGGCAAAAACCAGCCGTTGGAGGGGAGATCCCCTCCAGACAACAACAAGCCCATAAAACTACCCTGTGGTGATGTGCCGATTTCGGATACATCGGAACGGAGCCCAGGAAAAACAGTAAAGGACTGTGTCCCGACGAAAGGTGGCTATAACCTACGTCGGAACCGCCGCCCTAACTACGTCGCTCTGTCCAACGGCGGGGAGAGCGACGACATGGATGATTAATGGAGGAAATTTAGCCGCCCTGTGAAAATAAAGGTTCGGCGGAGCGGCACCGTTAGCATCAGCGCTAATGGAACAGGTGGTCCACCTCACGACCACCTCGCCGCGCCCAGGGGGCGTGGCAGAAAAGGGGGGTGCGCACACCAGGGGAGATGCCAGTGGTTGGGCGTCATCTCTTGGGACCGGATGCAAGCGTTCCCCCCCCCACCTGAAACAAGATACAGCTCCAAATATGGAGACGGCATGGACAAGCGGATCGGTTATAATTTCGTGGATCCGCGCCGATCCACCAGTCGGTCCGCAACTCTGCTCCTAGACGGTCACCTCTGCTGCAGGTGATTGTGCGCGCAACCTGGCCCGGGAGGAAGCGGAGATAGAAATTGATTCTGTCTCTGAACAGAAGTTGGAGATAGAAATTGTTCAACTTCCGACTTCTCCTGGAAGGAGCAGAAAGAGAACTTAGCTGGGACACTGATCCACCGACTCATGGGGAACTGTCTAGCCCTCCGGCCACATAGCAATCCAAAGGGAACTACTACTTTCCCTGCGGACACGGAGGGAAGAATCATCGTCCCCCTGAGAATGAAACGGATTAGCCGGCCCCACCAGAGGGTGCTGCCTACCAAAGGAAGGTTCGTTGGGCCATTCTTTTAGGATTTTACCAAATGAAAGAAAAGGCAGCCGAGAAGGAGAGTGTTAGAAAACAACCGGCTCAGACCCTTAGGCGGTGGAGTTGGCCGGGCCGGGGCGGTGTCCGTCCGGACTCGACCGACACCGGGGTTGCCCGGAGGAAGCCAAGGACACCAGCCCGGCGGACCATCAGAACGACCACAGGCGGAGCCAAGAGGTCCGCCAAATCGGCTCCAGCCAAAAAGAAGACAGCAGATAAAGACTTTTACAATTTATCTGAGGTGAGTGACTCGGAGCCCGAGCCAAGGCTAACGGCGTTGGCCAAGCCGGTTCAGAAGAAGGAAGCGGCCAACCAACCGGTGCAGATTCAGGCCGGCTGGTTCTGGGACCTTACGCAACCACTGTTCCAACTATTTGAGACTGTTGATGAAATTAGGAGGACAGTAGGACTGGATGTGCCAAAATCAAACAAACAGTTAGCTGAGATTAAAACTCAGGTAGCTCCTTTCATTCAAAGGACCACAAAAACCCCTAGATGCGTCAAGGAAAGTACCAGCCTACCAACAACACGAGGCGGCCGACCTCTGCCCACTCTGGAAAGGCGATCGGGAGGGGAACAGCTAACCGTCGCCGCTCCAGGATCAAAAGTGGAGGTAGCACCCGTTCAACACGCGCCAACCCCACCGGTGGGGAACGGGCCGGCGGGAGCTCCCCTCCTCCACCACTTACAACCTGCGGACCCCGCTTGTTTAGACTTGAGCAGCTTGACAGCGAGCTGCAACGCCAATCCCTCACCACTGCTATGGAACCAGCAGCAGTGGACGCCAACCAGCCAGCCGGGGGGCCCACTGTGGCCGAGCCCACTCCCAACGACAAACCCACCGCAAGTGCCAAACCCATACCCCTCGAGCCAACCGTCGTACGACCCAACGGGGGCCGTTTCGGACTGGAACCTACTAGGCCAAGACCCCTCAGAGCAATGCGCCCCTCGTCCTGCGAACGTATGAGAGGCTTAAGAATCACGGTCACCAAGGACGAGAGCGGGATCATCAGGCGAGTGGTAAATGACAACGGGCAAAATCTCTACGAACATGTCCCAAACTAAACAGACCAGTGGACCCAGAAGGAGAGCATTTTTCGGCGCATGGATGATAGTAGTGCGCAGAAAATAAGGTAACTTTGCTGTGAACATGTTTTAGATAAACTACAAAATTAACTTTCTCAAACTATCGCTAAGGCCACAACAGAGACAATGAAGTGGCTAGTGTTGTTCGTATTGGCTATAATAGGAGGCATTAGGGGAGTGCATAACGACTCCAGCCCACCTGAAGGGCTAGCCCCTAACGCTGAAGTGATAGCTTTAGAACAATATGGAGTAGTGTTAAAACCAGGGAAGTTAATGTCCACCGCGGATATAACACACGTCCGACAGGGCTTCCTAATCACTATTCCAAGGAGGCGCCCCTTCAACAAGGCTACCTTTGGCCAGGTATGTCACCGATACCTACAAGGGGGAGACGCCCTCGATCGGGCCTGTTACCACATCAGGTCGCTGGTCAATTGGATGGATCAGACGTCACAGGCGCTTAAGGGTCGGTGCCGAGAAATTCTTAATGAAACCTTAAGTTCCCTAATAAAGAACACTCAACAAGACCATCAAAATCAAGAGTCGGAGTTAAAATCTAGTGGAAGGGTAAAAAGAATGAAGAAGTTACCCACTATGCTGGACGATCCAGGATGGCCGACCTTTCCTCTTCCAACCTCTTGGAATCAAGGGCTGGCAGCTGACGTCAAATATAACAGAGAATTGATTAGAGTATTGCAAGAATCTTCGAACCAAATGATCGAAGACTTGGCTCTGATGAACGAAAAACATGACGAGGCTGTTGAAAAAATTAACCATGTCGTGATAGGCCTACTGGACAATCTAAGATCACTAAATAAGGCACACAACACGACTCGCCGGAGGATGAGACTCGTGCAACATAAGGTAGATTGGATGGAACTGTACCTGAATATGATACCGGTCGCTCTGGAAGATAAGTTAGGAGAGATGGTGTATCTTCAATTAATGGTAGAACAAACTCGCGTATTCAGGAAAGGTGTACAGCACCTGACACGGGGCCAGCTGACTATGGACTTGGTACCCCGCCAATATATGGTCGGAGCGGTCCAGGAAGTGAACAGGTACCTGAAGGGGATCCACCCCAGGTTCCATGTCGCGTTCACAGATCCTTCCTTCTATTACGAGAACAGTCAACCTTCGTTCAAATTCAATGAAACCACTCAGGAACTAATAGTGTATGTAAGGGTGCCTGTGGTGGCTGATGAACATTTGTTCCGTGTCTACGAAGTACTAACTTTTCCTGTGCCAGTGACGGTTAGGGGACGACTCAAGAAGGACGCTCTCCAAATTGTTAATCTACCTAAAAGTGTCGCCATGTCCATGTCTCGTCAGTATTACGTACCATTGGCTAGTGGCAGTTGGTCAGGTTGCTATGGACAGACCATCACGCTCTGTAAGGACCTGCCATATATGAAAAAGATTACAGACAACACCTGTACTGCTGCGCTACTGAGGCGCGACGACCTAGCGATCCAAGAAAAATGTGAACTGGACTATCTACTGGAAGCAGACTTCGGAGAAATGGCAGTGTATCTAGACGACGGAGATATGCTGGTGGTCAGCGCCGACACCCGAGGCCAAATGATTTGCAGAAACCAGCCTGCGGTCGGAGTGAACATAGAAAATTACGCAAGGGTTCAGGTGGAATGCGACTGTGCATTCCAGACACAAGGAGCGTGGATACCGTATAGCTTGCGGAATTGTGATCGGCGCACCAGGATTACCACGGTTGTGTACCCACATAATGACCTGTTGGAAGCAGCAAGTCGTGTGAAAGGGTGGGACATGAATTTCACAGCGTCCAAAAATGAACCCACTATGTTGGAATCGGACCCTATCCCTGAAACAATTAGGAAAGACCTACTGGAGATCGAGGAAAGCCTGAAAGCCAAAATACCTGTAACCTCCTTGGCCAAACGGATACAAAAACACCGTAAAGACTTGGCCAAGGGCATCAAGAAAGCGACTGACCGTTACGAGGTAGAGAAACACGCTCCGTGGTTCTCTATAGGTAATTTCGGAGGTGGGTTTGGTCTCCTCACCATCTTCTGCATAGTGGTGGCTGTGTCAATTATTGGATGTGTCCTCTGGAAATGCTGGCGGAACCATCAAGGTAAGGCCGCCCTAGCCGGACTAACAATGACCTTGCCTCGGGCCATGGCCTTGGAGACGGCGGACTCGGAGGAACTGTTGCACCATGAAAAGGCACTAACTGGGTGTCCAGACGCGACCGCCAACCCCACTGCAGTGGCAGTGCTGGCTATATTATTAGCAGTACTAGTCATCGCTATAGTGGTGCTCGTGTGGCGAAAGTGGAGGAATATTCGAAGAAAGACTGTGGATGGGTTGTACGTACAATTTGCCAATCCACATATGATAGAGACAATCTTCCTAGGCGAACTGGCTATGCCTTCAGACCACACTTATACGGAAGGCTATGTGCTCATTAGGGATCTACTGGTGACCCAGCTGTGTCTGAAATATACCCTGACAGTTACTTGGGGGGCGCAGCTGATGGGAGCAGCGACTAGACCTGGACAACACCCATCTAAGGTGCCACTACCCGACACCCTGAGGGTATCTAAAAAACTAGCCCGTCTGATGATGAGTAATTTAAAATACAATACCAGGGCCAGGCTGCTGAGATACTCCTCGGGGCTAGCCACTCCTGTACCCATGGGAGTGCCCCGCCTCATCGACGCAGGATGGTCCGACGTGGGAGCAGATTGGCCTCAACCGATGATGGGACACGAAACAACGCCTAACGCCCCTCCTAGAACGACCCCGTCCACATCCACAGTGACTGGAACGGGACCTGCCCAAAAGACAGTAAGACCAGGGGCATCTGGAAAAGACTCAGGAACGGTCTATGAAGTCATTATTTGAACAATGTCATAGGTTGTAGTGTTAATATGGTCTGTAAAAGGGAACTATGGGTCATCAATGTAAAGGTTAAACCATGATATGTTGAAGGAAACACGGGAGCGCCCTATCGTATGATGTTAGTAGGATCCCTTCGGTTAACTCATTCAGTAGTGACTAATCGGCTAGTCAAACCTGAGTCGGGTAGGCTGGTCCAAACGTCTCTCTATGGACCCATGGGTTATCTAAATTTCTCTCAAGTCGAGTGTCCCATGCCCGGTAGCCTAGCTCAACACTCTCATTATTATTGATTTGGCAACTCTTTTAAAGTAGGGAACCATTTGAAACCGATCCTAGTGTCGCGAAATTTTAGCATTTAAAAAGATACTCAAAATTCTGTATAAAACCTAGGAGCGCTCAACGGGACAAATGTTCCCAACGAGCGAAGTGAACTTCCCCAAGCAAATACCATCTACACCTGACCACCGTGCTGTTGTTACCGCTAGGATCGGGCTGCAGTACAGGGGTCACTTGGGGAACACCACTGCCTATTCTTTAGCATGCGTACATATATAATCTTCTCAAAGATGAGGGGGCTGCACCAGCAGCGGGAGCCTGCCCACATGCCTGGTGTCAGTGGTGCCTAACAGGAGGCAGGACGTTGGGGTTACGCGTCACTGACGCTGCAAAAGGGCACTGGGGTGGACGCCCGACCATGGCAGTCATTATGCCCCGGGTGGATTGGCTCCTGATAAGCGGTTCCTTCATCACAAAAAAATCGACGAGTAGAAAGAAATTTACCTAAAAACTAATATATAAAGCAAACCAATATTTGTCTAACTAAGAGCTCTTCCTCAGGGAATTTTGGGCAAAATATAATAAGAAAGCAGTATAACTAGTAACATTCTCAGGGGCAACGCTCTGTGACAGCACACGAGAGTACCTTACACGTGGCTCGTTTGCTCCTAGTATAGACACGCTGCAGCGGCAAGAGTATATGCAAATCCTGACAAAGCGTGTTCTATTTGGGAGCTATAACGGAGGTTACAAGGAAATGTAGTTACGGGACAACGGCGAATTGGTGACATTCACAGGGTGCTCGGCTCTCTCTCACTATATCGCGACTCCCTTAGACAGGACAAGCCATCCCTGGGGGGGAGAAGCTGTAGCGAAAACTCACAAGGCGGTGGAGCGAGGTGCTGTCCTTATTAATAGCCCCGTCGTCTTGGTTATGTGTAAATGACCACTAGATCACCGTATGTCTTAGGTCAAAGGATCCTGACTTTCACATAAAAGTCAGGATCCAACGACAACTAGTATCGAGAAGAAAGAAAATAATAAACAACTGCCCATAATTCAAGACTAAGTTATTTAGACCACTTTTAGACCAGTTTTAATCGGGACAGAGACAAAACGGCAAGAAGTCAAGTTTCGACCCGGGTAAAAATTGAAAATAATTAAAATTAATAAAGAAAATGAGCGGCTTTAGAGCTGACCGCCGTCGAGGAAAATAAAATAAAATAAATAAATGAAAATTAGTCTTGACCGCCGTCGTGGCGCTAAAAGTATCCAGGTCTCCGCTCAACAGTTGAGCTGAAGAGGGGGGACATGGATTACTGATTCCCTGATGAACAAGCTACAATAAACTTGGTTAACACCCAGAGCTAATAGTGTTACCCGAGCTATTAGAAAGGAGATAAAAGTTCTAACTCTGTCTTCAGCACTACCTATTCCTGCCCTGCATGCGCATAGTTAGGATAAGCTGGGGGCGGAGCCTTTTCAGGAGTAGTCTTGACTCTCCACAAGAAAAACGGGCATAGACCTGAACAAGAAAACGGGTTTAACCTTGTACTGTACTTCGGTAAAGGCCCGACTTACTAGGTGCTGTCTGGAAGTAAGTGATCTAAGGAGATGCAATAACACATCTCTATAATTTAAAGGGGGTGTAGGCTGCATATTTAAAAAAAATATGTATGCAGTCTGCTCCCAATTATAACAATGGAAACTCGGCGCTGCCCATTCTGGCCCTATGAATGGGAGAGTACCGACAAACCACGTGTAACTAATGAGGACCGGGAATCAGATCAGAAATGAACCTGAACCTGAGACCCGATCCTCTGGTGATAGCTAATGAGGAACAAATAATCTCAACCTCCTTTGTACAGTTACTACTTAATGTCCTTTAATGACATTTATACCTCACGGAATGAAAACACTACCCCCACCGCTTGTCATGTAGGTTTTTCCCCATGTGATGTAGAATATAGGGTAGACAGTGAAATGTCACTGTTAACATAGGTATAATATCTATTCAGTGAACCGTTTGGAGTTAGTGGCGCACCCGTTTGCATTCGGAAGGGCGCCACTACCCAATATAAAGTGGAACTCGGTCTTCAGACCCCAGGCTGAATGTAGGGGGTGAACGCCGAGCTACCACCTGTAATTAGCAGGAAAAGAAGGGATTTTGTCGTAGCAAAATCATTCATTAAGACCAAAACTATGGGTTTAAAGCGGATGCTTCATAAAATGGAGTCAAATATGTTAGAACAGTTGTCACCCTTGGAGGGGGTGTTAACTTGTTTGCGTATAAATCTTTGGAGTGTGTTGGGTAATTATTCTACCACACTGTACGGAAAGAGTGTTATCAAGGGTATTGAACCTTGTGACCTCTTAAGGTAAATCACCAGGGATCCAATTCCTATCATTATTCTTTTCTCCCCATGAGGTCGGTTAGGGAATCTGAGCGGGACAGTTTTGCGTCACCTCTCGGGCACTCATGGAACCTTTGTAGGTGGATGTTCTTGTGATGGCTCAACTCCAACCGGTGGGTATAGGCTTTCACACATTCATCGCAAAGATATCACTATCTGAGGTGTTTGGAAATCTCAGGTGCTGATAGGCGTGGTTCTGTGTTCAATGGAGCGGTGCCCATTTGGGCCCGATCTATGAACGGACGAGCTACCGCAATGTTCACATGTGTATCTCTGCTTGAGACGCTTGGTAGTCTTTGTGGTTTGGTGCCTTTCTAGCCCTTAACAAGGATACCATTCCTTTTTTCACAATGACAGAGACAGAATCTTCATCTGGGAGTTCATTCAGTGTCTTAGAGACTTCATCTCGGTCTCCTCACAGTAGTATTTTTTTCCTCTTCGAGACGACTTTGGACAATAGTACTCTTACAAAACTTATTCTAACACAATGACATTGACGCTGTCTTGCTGTTAGACTAAGACATGGAATGGATGTCTGTGGCCTTAGCCACTACATCTCAAACTTACCATGGGAGTCGCCAACAACTTGTTGGACGGCCCCACCTATGGTGTCGCCTCACGTGGCCGACACGTCAATATCTCCTGTAACCGGTAAGGGGAAACTACTCATCAAAGAATTCTGTCACAGCCAATCTAACGCTGGGAAGTCTAGACCAAAATACTTGGTCACCTACTGTCACTTAAACTTACCAGGGTGAACACCCTGGGAAGCACTTGTTACCTAGGGCACCCTATGTGAATTGTTTCCAATGTAGAGATTTACACTAATGTTCTGTACGTATAACGACTACACAAAGAATCCTGTTACAGCAAATCTTGTGTTGTACAACTCAGACCGGAATCTCTGGCCACCCATACCTGATTATCATGTGCAGTGTCAGTCCCCAACAGTTAATAGTAGCAAATAATAACAATACGATACGAATTACCCACACTCCAGAAAGCCTACTTAGATCGGTAATGTCAACAAACCGCTAGTCAGAAAACCCCCTAATATCGCCCAACCACGCGCGAGGTAAAAATGCTTGATCATGTTAGCCTAAACAATCCGTCCACTAAAATTATATAGCCTGACGCTTTTCAGTGCCAACAGTGTCACATTGCTTCGTTTACATCACCCTAACATACCGCAGGACCTGGAAAAGATAATAAGTTTAGTACGAAAGATCCTGACTCTCGGCCCGCGCCCACCATCTTGGAACCAAAAGTAAACACTAGGTGGCCACTCACGCTACCCGTTACTAAAATTACCAGCGAAACACAGTTTCTGGTTCCGGGAGTGACATCAGCTTCCGGAATGCAACCACGTGAAGGCGAGCCGAGAACCACCAAGAAGAATTTGGCCAACAATCTCCTTAAAATCTACGATTAGTAACCTGCCTAACATGCTGAGAACTGTAGAAGGGAGGCGGAACTTACCCGATCTCGGAGCGGTGGCTAGAAGGGCGGCTCCACGAGAAGGACGAAGGCCCGGCAACGAGCAAGGTGGACAACGGGTCCCGTGGCAACAGTCTTATGTTCCTGCGGCTCCTGATGAACATCTGGCCAGGGGCCTCCGGAGAAGAAAAACACTATCTGGGGTGTCCTGGATAAAATACATCTTAGTGAACTAGGTACTGATCGGGAATTAAATCACCGAAATCACTCGGTGAAAACAACCCGGAATTAAATGTTCCAATCACAGGCCAGGAATTGGATCCAGAAAATCACTAGGTGGGAATCACTCCGATAAATTATAAAAAAAAAAAAAATTATTATATACATGAATGCCGGTGGTTTACTGCGGGGCCAGCGGTAGGCGGGCGATAAAACGGCCAAGGGCCCGGGCCCAACGACGTACTATCCGTGGGGACGGTGAGTAGCCGTCCTCCAACTCTCCAAAATGATTTACTGTTAGTGTCCCATCCGCTACAGTCTTTACTAAATGGAGTGCCCGTCCGGTGTTCACCGTGGGTACCCCAAACCAATCATTGCACCTCTTCACCTCCCGGCTGACCTTGGTGATGATACGGTTGACCCATTTTTGCAGTGACTGGTCGCTGTCAGTTAGCGGCCACCGTCCAGCGTCAAACCCTGACGGGGTAGCGATGACGAGAGTGGCCGGCAGCGGGTGGGAGTGCAGGTTGTAGAACGCCCTATTTAAAGTTTCAACATAAAACCTTGCCGCTGCCTCCGACTTAGTAAAGAGAGGAAGGTACAAATCGAGCTTCCGGTCCCAGGTGAGGACATCAAGGATGTTGCACACCACGATCAGAATGTCATCGGGGAAAATAACATGATGAGCAAAGGCATGTCCGGAGAGTTCCGCTGTTGTGGCGTTTTTCCAAGGAAAGATCGCAACTGTGTGGTCCGAATCCCCTAGCAACAGGTCCGGGTATCCTTCAATCCCCGCCTCTCTGTCCGAGCAGAACACTGCAACTCTGACCATCGTGGTTGGGTGAAAAGATCGAAGATTAGGTGTGACAAAAAGAATCTACGTCCGCCTCTTGTAAAATAACCACCGGCACTGATTAAAATGACGTCAAAACGAGGCTAATTTGGGAAACCCCTTTTTGATCCAAAAGATCCAAATTCTGAAATCGGCTAGCATGATCAAAACATCGTATAATTCTTTACAAAACCTGTGCTAAACTAAAGTTTAGGTCCCCAACCAACATAATCGAGCGCCAGAATTAATTCATATCGGCCCAAAATATCAGGTCGAACAATCAAACTTGAAAGTTTAATCGAAGCAGAAATTTGCCATCCGGGCGCTTTGCGCCCGAAGGATCCAAATCGAGGTCAAGCCTTGGGGGGGAACTCCAGTCAAACGTCCCGCTAAGTACACGTGTACTAAGTATAGCTGGCGGACGCGTGACAGGAATGGTGGTATTTTCTGGTTCCAACTGCTCGGTATTACTAAATCTGATACAGAGACCTCATATTTATTGTAAATAATGTTGTTATGATTGAAGTTTGGTTGAAATTTGACACGCATTGTATCATGAAAATCATTCGTTCAAAATGTCCGAATTCTCCGCATTGATTCCTGTTGTGTTAGACTTGTTCTGAAAGTGGATTTGATGTACACTTGTTACCCTTAGAAGTTTAAGACAACCCTACACTGTATATATGTTGAGTTCTGTTGACTGGTGTTACAAATTACAAATGTCAGAATCTGTACATGTATGTACTAAGGAAAAATCCAACTCTATCGCTTCAAGCATGAGTGTCATAAATCTTCATCCTCTAAAACTGATCTTACTGTTTGTCAACATGATTATGTCATCATTTACTTACCATAAAATGATCATGGTTCATTAACACTTACCTGATACCTTATGCACGGTGTCACTATCCTTGGGCCTTAATCTGGGCTGATCATCATTACTTTATCTGGTCACCTTATGCACGGGTGACACAACTCTTAAGCCTTAATATGAGCAGACAATGATGGGAACTCTTCCTAAAAACCTTCATGTTCATGAACATTTTCACTGATCTCAAGTCTTAACATAGACTACTGGAAATGTACTTATGTATTAAGTAAACTGAATGTATCTTTGTTTACAATCTTCAAATGAACAAAAGAACTTGATTATCACCACCTTGTGCTGAATGTACCACGAGAGTCAAGGCCACCCCACCATGGTTTAACAAATATATCCAATCATTAAAATTGGGAAACTGCTACATTTGGTTAAAAAAAAATCTTCATTTGGTTTGAGCTATGTCGTCCACCTCCTTAAACTCAAACACCTGACCGCCGTCGAATGTACTAATGGCTTAGTACTTTTAATACATTGTTATGATATATAATCCAACAAGGATCAGGCTTAGCAAGTCTACTTCTAGTCTACTCCTAGAGGAGACATTTTACGCTCCTAGCGCCACCTGTTAACCAGTATAAAAGGCGCTGCAAGGTAGGGAGCGAGCAGTTAGTGAGCAGTAAGTGAGTTAGAAGAAACATGTCTAACCAAGGAGTTATACCTGGAGTAAGTACATCGACTCCGTGTACAGACTGGAGTTTACCATTATCCACTACCTCGGACATAGGATTGTGTTAGAGCTGAATACTAGAATGGTCTAGAAGGCGTTGGAGCAACTCGTGTTCTAAATGTGGTTGATTGCTTATAAGAGACGGGAGGTGGACTGATGAAGACTTATACATGGTGGCTTTGACTCGGGATGAGATGTTTATTGAATAAAAACCCTTTCATATTAAGAAGCTCCCTCATCGTTCATTTCTTTTGAACTATTGGGAAGTGAATGGACAAACTTTAAACGCGGTCTGAATTACTCAGACATTCTGGAAAGCAACTCATGAAGACTTGGATATACACGAATCTTACGCAGTCTTAAATCAAACATTAACAATAGTTCAGGTTTATACTATGAGATAGGTTACAACATGCATTTCAGACTATTTCAGATAGATTAAATGCATATCACAGGAAAATTCCTCACGTCTAATCTTATACTTAAAAGGATCGGCTTCGTGTGGGGCTGTTAGCTTCTTGACAACATGCATTTTAGATCATGTCAAATAGATCAAGTGCATATATCAGAGGAAAATTCCATATGTCTATTCTTATAATCAATAGGATCAGCTTGGAGTGGCACTGTTGTCTGTTAGTTAACAATTACCTAACAAGACAGACTGGGAGGTCGTTATTGAGTGTTTCAAACCCAGAGCCAGTGATCCATGATTAATGCAACAAAGGTACATGGATGTGGCTTTATACTCTACTCAGTCCACCCACAATGACATGATGAATCACTGGCCTTAAACAAATGCAACACACACACCCCTCCCCCACCACCACATAGTGAGGAATAAGTCGCACATATGGATTTTTGACCTTATGGCAGATCCTTGGAGTAGGTGATCTTTACAATATTAAATTCATAGAATTTGTTTGAAGTATCTCGCATAAGACAATTCGAACTATCAGGCAGAAGACAATGCTAATTAGGGAAATATCGCAATAAAGGTTGGACCCATATGTATGCCAATGCCAATGCAAATATAGACCAAGGTTATGACGGTCAGGAAAGTTTATGTAAAATGCATGTAAAATCAGTTTTTCCTCTCAGTTCCTAATAAACTGTATTGCTGAAGTGTTTATTATTTTATTTCTGCAGAAAACTTATCATGTGATTTCTCTTTTTATGCAATTTACTGATAACTTTGCGTAGCAACTTATGCCTCATCAAGTGGTGGCAGGTTACATATGCATTATCAGCAAAGTCACACCGAATATATATATATATATATATATATATATGTTTGTGTTTGTGTGTGTGTGTGTGTGTGTGTGTGTGTGTGTGTGTGTGTGTGTGTGTGTGTGTAGCCTAAAGCCTTAAGCCCGTCCAAGAACTGGTGCAGAATCGCACCATCAGACGCCTTAAATGTATTCAAGCTGTTGCAACTGTTTTTATGTGTAATCTGATGGTTAAATTGTAATGGCAGGAAAATCACACTGTTGACTTACTATTATAAAAAAAAGCATGACCATTTTTACTACTTTGTTTGGACGAATGTTTTCAATCGCAATATAAAATTGCAACCAAAAGTGATATTATGTTGGCACAATATGTGATTCTCAACCTTTGCAGCTTGGAAATTACATATAGAACCTCAAATTGAAGGTCCTTTTGTTTAAACGATCAAACATGTCTGATCTGAAATTACACCTCCAAAATGTAGCAATTTTTCCTTTATGATATGCTTGTTTGTTCCATTATCGCAGGGACTCTCAGTGGTTTCTTTTGCAATTTTACTTCATCGTAATTATATCTGTCACGTTTGTACATTACCTCAAGTTGTAATGTGGTCGCAGAAAAAAATCGCACGAGATGATACAGGCTTCTTTATAATCGGTCCTGGTGTTGTCCTGGTCTACGCAGTCCTCTGTCAGACAGATTTAATTTATTGCTGAAGATCATGGCATTCTGATTTTATAGTTCCTTCATAAGTCAACACAGTTTATATATCTCTAAGAGGCATCTGTTATATTGTCTAGGTATGTGTGTTCGCTGAACAATGGCTCAACAGTACAGCATATTTCATAATATAGTGTAAAATTCAATATCTATACTTTTCTCAATGCCTCATAGTATCTGCAGCATAGATGGAGCCAATAGTGTTATAGACCTATTATACGCACCAAGAAAGGGTGATCTTAAAAGTTATGGAAAAAGGTATTTTTTCAAAGAACCATAACTTTGTACGTAACTAAGATACAGTTCTACTCCATATATCACAGGATTAAGACTGAATTAAACAATCTATCTGGACTGGTTTTGCCAAACATATCATAGAGTGAAAACATTCTATTTAGAACTAAAGTCTAAAAAATGGGGGGGGGGTGAAGCTTTTACAATAAAATGGTATAATCTGATTTGAGGCTCCATAGAAAGAATATAATATTTGTGTTACGTCTAAACCAATACATTTAGCACTTTTGTCATTATTTTAAGATTATACTGGTATAATGATAGTGGCTGTTATGTATTGTTATAATTTTACAGCTAAATCCATATAAATTCAAAATGGGCAAAAAGTGTAAAATATGATTTTTGGAGATTTCCTATGGGGATTTCCTATAGGATTTGGTTCGTACAACCCCCCCTTGGAGGAACTTTTCTTTAAGTTTTTAACGTAAAATATGTCATTAAATCAAAAAAATATGTGTTTATTCAAAAAACGAACCCCCTCCCCCTTAAAAAAAAATAAGTCAAAAAACGAACCCCCTCTTTAAAAAGGTGGCTACGGGCCTGTATTGAATGAATTTATGTAAGTAAAAAATATAAATAATAAGACCTTGTGCGGGGTCTGACATAAATATTTTATGCTAGAGCTCATTTTCCCCTCTATGTATGTTTGACGATGGGGGATTCTCTTTTATTGAAACATGGGCATTCCCAATCAGAGTCCTTGTGATGTCACAAATTTGAGGATTTCCCTTTAAAACAATTAAAATGCATCAAATTTCAAGGTCTCATAACTCTGTCTACACATAGAATATTCTTTAGATATCTTAAGCATTATAACTTCATGGAGTCATCATGTTCAGAGAATTTCATTGAGAAATATCAATCCTGTCATTATGTGCAAGCTTTCCTTTAATACGCTAGGACTGTGATTATTAGGACCTGA
The DNA here is from genome assembly GCA_936440205.1 of Lepidonotus clava. NCBI lineage: Eukaryota > Metazoa > Annelida > Polychaeta > Phyllodocida > Polynoidae > Lepidonotus > Lepidonotus clava. Next base: position 31,770,353 of record OW387144.1, on the reverse strand, counting down.
TATAGTATTACATGCAAGTGTGATGAATGTCTTTTCATCAGGTGTCAAAGCTAGAATGTGAAAGATGAAACGATACGATAGATTTAAGTACACTTTGTAACGGGACCGAAACCCAAAACCCAAAACCCAAAACCCGAGAAATAATGCAAACCGGAAATGACGTCAGGATGACCACGTGACGTCACTATGACCACATGACACAAGATAACCAATCAGAGTTGACCGCTAAGGTATAAAAGGGGCGGTGAGGCCCGAAAATAAAGAGTTCCTTCGTAGTACTCCTGGTGTTCAGACATGTCTTCTTCCTCTAGCAGCCCCTTAGGAGGGATTCCAGTCAATAAGATGGTCAAATATGGACTAAGTAACCAGAAAGTATAAGTAATATTGGTAAAGTTATAGGAAAATTAGACGTAAAATAGTACGGGCTCCGAAGGCCCGAAAGACCGAGAACCATGGCCCGAAGGCCCGAAACTACCAGGCTGATGGCCTGGGAACAGAAGACCGGCCAGGTATGGAAGCCCGAAATAGTAAGCGGCAGTCTAATGACCGGAGGCATCAAGGCGCGACCGGCTCGGCCCCACGCTACCAAACAATAGTCGACTGTTGGCCCGAAACCTTCGGCTAAGGGAAAAGAAGGTAGATCCTCCCTAGCTGGCCTGAGAGAGACGTAGAAGAAGAAGCGACCCAGACCCCTACCCCATGCACTTTTGCCCTCCGCCATCCTCCGCGCCTGATGGCTGCAACCCCTCGGCCCAGTCTGACCAACACTACCTCCCCCCTTCAACAAATACCGATCCCCCGACCGACCCACTCAGTCCCCCTCATCCGTGCCCAGCTGAGAACTAAAATAACCCCCATGTCCCTCGGCAGTAGAAACCGGAATCCCCAAACTACCGAGGAACGTCACACAAGGAAAAGGCCAAATACTGATAAGGAAAGAGTGTTGAGGAGTCCGTATTATTTATGTATCATAATTATGGGATTGTTAAGACACTAAGTCACATAGGGTATATAATTAGGGTCATTATGTGATGTAGGGCGACCTCAAGTCCCTAAGTCACAGATAAAACCCTAAGTGGTAAACCACACAAACTGTCTTTTTGTGACTTCGTGACTTAGGGCCACTAAACTTTTTTGTCAGATGTTTTGTGACTTAGGGCCACTTAAGTTGTTTTGGAACTTAGGGGCACTTTGTGACATAGGGTCATTTTGTGACTTGAGGTAATTTTGTTGTTTTCTATGAATTGATTATTTTTCAGGTAATAAATCTATTTATCACTAAATTTTGATTAATCATTTATCTATGTTTATTTGTCTATTTATCTATTTTTATTCATTTATCAATCATTTCTTATTATTTAGTTATCATGTATTATTCATATATTTTATATATTAAGTATATATTTATCAATCATGTCTTATAATTAAAGTATGTATTATTTATTCATTTGAAATTGTATATTTGTTTATTCAGTTTATTATTCCTTCAGTTTATTACTCTCCCACGTGAAACCTTTTGATTTAAGGCCTTTGTGAGAAAGGTTCTTGAGGGTGACCCTAAGTCACAAAACCTGGGGCTATGTGACTCAGAGTCACTTTGTGACTTAGTGTCTTAACAGGACCAACTGGATGCAAATTGATAGTAATAATATTGACAATGATATGGTATTTAATTCAATATCTGAGTCCCTGTATCATCTCTGTTCATCACTATATTCATCATGTAAATAATATGTTTTAACACTCATCAGAAGAACTTTGTGTATATGAAGAGATGTTTAATAAGAAAAAAAAGATACAACACGAGGAAACATTGACTGAGTTGGAGAAGAATATACAGGTGTTGCATATGGATAATTTTGATTAGTGAGAAATCCAAGGGATGTGTATACCTATTGGTTATACAGGCCAAGAAAGGATATGTGATTGAACATTATTACGTTGTTTTTATGACATATCATTAATATAAGTTATCAACGTTTATGTATATTCATTAATTTACAATTGTTTATGTATATATTCTTATACTTTTACTTTTTTGTTACATCACATTATTGTGTTTCCAGTAACCATCGGAATATCTTTTTGGTGGAAAAGTGTTGGTTTGATCACTACAAAAAAAGTGTAGTCATATGATTAACGTGAACAATAAGGAGGTTAATTATCCATTTAAAGTTAGTGCGTGTAAGTGGTGTTTAATTTGATAGATAATAGCTAGCTCCATTCGCAGTCTCCTTCTCGTTGACTGCAGTCGTCCAATACATAATTATAGTTCCCTCATCATGTAAGACGTGAACACTCGTTGTGAAAGGATTTGTTGTTTATTATCCAATGTATAGTCATTCCGTGACAAGAACTCGATTGACCATGATCAGTCCCGAGGTAAGAGTCCCCTCAAACACATTCAGTCAACGCTCCGCGCTCTAACACAATTTCTATATGCCTCTCTCCAGAACCTAGACTGCAGGTTAAAGGTCCAACCTTCACAGGATGTTTACTCACACAGTGCTTGCAGCTACTCTGGCTAGCTAAGAGTGGAACACATTATTATATGGTGGTACGTCACACCGTGACTCCTCCCTCATTTCACTACTGTCAAAGTGAAAAATTGGCTTTATGCTGCCCAAACATGGACTGGCCACCCGCGTCAGTACAAACGGTTCTTTTTAAGAATAGGGTAAATTGTCATTGGAATGTTAAGAAGACCATATATAACACGAGATTTACAGATACACCCAGTTTCCAAACAAACATCCCAAAGAAACGTCCTTACGCAAATGGTCCCTGTTACAAAGGAGTATGCCTCTGGGATTCATTGCCAAATGACATCAAAAATTCTCCTTATGTCATGACCTTTAAAAGGACTATAAAACTATTTATTTACTAGATTTGATTTGATCTAAAGAGATACACAGTCATATTGCCTTTATTAGTATTATTCAGTATATATAGATATGATACACTGACACTTAACTTAGTGTCTGCTTTTCCTAGACATTGACACTTAACTTAGTTTCACTTGACTTCATTGTTATTTTATGTTTAGGCGATCCTATATAGCCGTTGGCTGAAGCATAAATTACCTAATGTTGTATATATATATATATATTATTTCCAAAATTGTACCTACATGGAAGATCATTGTCTTGTTGAATGTGGTTGAATAATAAAAAATGATAGATCAAAACCAGCTCATAGTATAACTAATTACTAAGAATTGACCTCTTTTCTCAGTGTGAATGCTATAATATCAACAATTTCGCTGGCCCGTGATAATTTTATCACCCGTCAGAATATCTTCTTGTATTTAAAGCCCCATTCACCCTGATTGATGTTTCTGTCACAATCACTTGCGAAAAAAAAAGATCTCATGCTTGCAAAAATAACCTTGAGGACAAGAAAATGATCGCAGGCCAGTGAAATTGAACAAGAAGCATTTACACTAGGGGAGGTGGGTACATTATGATTATTTTCGCAAGCAATTGGAAAAACAATACCATAATAAGCCCGTCCCACATTGGGTATATCCCAGGGTTGGACAAGGGTTGTACAAAAAACCATATAAGGCACCTTTGCCTCCGAGAGTTGGGTTTACTGAAATAAGCAGTAATCATATTTTTCTGTATCCCCAGGATAACATTCCATAAAAACTTTGCAATAATTATTGCAAGTCAAAGCACTTACAATTTTTTTTACGATACTCGAAAAAATATCGCCAAGGCCTCACAGCAGTATCGTGACAATAATTTCAAAGTATCATGGTTTTAAAAATATATATTTCCACAAAGATAAATATATCAAAATATATGTATGTGACTATGAAAGAATGCTATATAGTTTGAGTTTGATTAAAATCAAAATTGAACAAAAAATTGAAAAACAAAAAATCCATATGGTGATGACATTTTTTGGTATCGTATCATATCTTTGACATGATTATCATGAAATTTTTATGAAATGCACCCCAGGTGTTTTGAAACTATTTTGATTTCCTAGATTTTATTAATTAACAGATTTGCAGGTTTGAGAGCCAAACAAAAAGGTTTAGTTCAGGGCAAAATATGATTGGACATTATAGTTAGGGCTGACAGCCTTTGACATTGGTTCCTATGGGAAAAATGCTAATACATATATCTGAATTTTAGAAATTTTGGAAGCAAACTGTCAACCAAATTGCTTTTGTTAATTTTGTATTATGCAACTGTTATGAGGGATTAAGCGCAGAGGCAATTTTGAAAATGTTTCATGGTAAACTCTAATATTGGTGTAAACTGGGATGGGCTTATTACTTAAATGCTATGTTTAAATGTTGTTTTTAAAGTCAATTTTAAAGGTACATTGAACAGAATTACAGTAGGATTATAATAGAATAGAATGAATCAGTCTGAAGAAAATTTGACAAGAATGATGTAAGGCCTATAGAAAAGAAAGAGGTATAAAGGACCACCTGACAAGTCGTCAAATTATAAAGCACGCAATTGCATTTCATAAATCTCTCTTAAATGAAGCAAGAATACATGCTTGTTTGGGCCTGATCTTCTGTTGTTGCTAAGAAGTTGATAGTTAGCCAACAAACAGTTATCCTGGCTGCACATATATATAAAGCTTGAACTGGACAGCCTTTACTCAATCTAGCCAAGCTTAAGAGACAGCAACCTGGATTTGAAGAGGTATCCATAACTGGACAAGAACTTCAGAGGAGAACGGACGTTTGAAGCATTCAGCTAGGTAAGAACTCTGCTTTACATAAATGTTTAACACAAAAAATATGAAAGAAACACAACTTTTTCCTTCGCATCAAATCACCACAGAAGTATTCACAAAGGTATTTACGTGAGGGTTGAAATTGCAAACATGCCTTTCAAAAAGTTTCATTTGCAGAGCAATGTGTATCATATTTTTTCTATTTAGGTCATAATTTCTTTAGGTCAAACAAGGTCTTTTTATGACCTAATTTCCTGGATTTCACACAAAGAAAACAATTATCTTCATAGTAAATATTAGACACCCTTTTCCTGGCAATCTATTATAAATAGGTATTGAGAAATACAGTTAGACAGACTAAAATTTGTTTAAACTAAATATGAGTTTTTCTAATACCGGGTATTTATGTACATTAACCCATTAGGTATATTCATTATATTTATATCAAAAGGTAGAAGATCCTGCATGGCTCATATTAGATTTCATATGATATCCAAAAAAAATGATAGCAATTTATTTGAACATGTTTTATTATCACATATATGCTCTGCGTCTAGTGTGTTCGAAGCTTATCCTTTGTGTAATTACACATTGTAAGATGCTTTAAAAAAAAACATATTTATTTCTTATTTAAAAAGTAAATTCAAGAAGTGATGAAATTTGCTGAATTTCTGTTAAGTATTACCAATTGCATTGAATTCCGTCCAAGTAGTCCAAATGTTCAATCTCCAAGGGTCTATTGCATAAGCAAACGCTGTTGGCTCCTCACAACATAGAAGCAAACAACATGCCTTTTACCAAGTGTGCGATATTTCACTCTGGTGGACAAAAATTCATATTGCACAAAAATCAGTTGTTCCTCATTGTTATATCCGACTTTCATGTTGTTGGCACATTATTAGCTTTTAGCCTACACTTAAAAGATCAACACTGATCTAGGAATAATTTTTCCCCATTTCTTTTGTTCTTAGGATTGTGTATTTCTATTTGATTGCAACAATTTGTGTGCACTGAAGGCCATTTTCCACTCCCTGTTTGTGCAATAGGCCCCAGGAGAACCTGTACTGTAATCTGAGCGATGATGTTAGAGTTTTTCTATAGAGAAGCAGTTTAGATATGTCTAAATTTGTTTTCTTCCAGAGCCTCAGGTTAAACAGGAGACACAAGTGTAGAAAATGGGAACCACCTCATTCCGCCTCATCTGCCTGGCCCTTGTCAGCCTGAGCATTGTGCACTCCGCTGACGCTGGTATGTTAATTTGTTTCTTTTTTAAGAAATATTTGTGGATCAGCCCCTTCTGTCTTATAAGCACAAGCAGAAAATACTGTGGTGTAATATATACGATGGAAGATGGATGGGTATATTGTATTGGGCGAAGTATATCTAGGGTATTGAGGGAAGATATGGGATAGAATACCCTGGGTATGGTGATTATGTGGCCTATACTTTGGAGCAAGAATAGGCCTACTCAGTGTATGGAAGGAAGGGGTAAATAGAATATTACATTTTAAGTGTGAAGGGCATTTTCTACCTTCTATTCCCCTTTAATGCCAAATGTATATTTCCAACTGTAAATCCTCTCCATACCCTTTATTACTCTAAACCCCCACCCCCCCCCCCCATTGCTCCCTTATCCTAGCCACAACTTGGATGTTCTATCTCCCAAAATGATCTGGTAACGATATTCTTAATCATTGGTGACCAGCTCTGTGAATTTGGGGCCTATTCACAAATTTTATACTTCGAAAGATCTAGAGATAGATCTATGATCGAAAATATTTTACAGGGGAAATTACCAAAACTGATAAAATAAGATAAAAATTGACTCAAAATCATTTTTTTGTAGTTCGCTATGAAACTTAGTATGTTGCCAAGGTAATCAGAATGTTTTACAAACTTTTAGACATAGAAATACTGCTAGGATAAAGCATTAAATTTTGATTTCCATGTAAACCAGGCCATATAATATTTATTCTAGAATTAAAAAAACACCTAATACTAGAACTTTCAAGCTACATTATATCCAAAAACAAAAAGCTGGTAGCTTAGTACAATCATTAGAACAAACTTGAGAGTATTTTGTTTGCATCATACTCAATGCGTTAATAATTTACTCCATATTTAACTGTTCATAATTTTGTCTATACCACTGATATTGCATTTTTTATGGATTTAGGGTGTCTGACCAAATCGTGTTCAGAATGTCATTGCTCAGTTCCTGCTCTGAATATTTAAACGCTGATTATATTTTTAGAAAACCTTTGACTTGTTCTATATTCATATTCTCTGTAAATAAGCTCAAAAAATGAAAATTAGGCAAATATTTTAACGCCAAAATCTGCCAAGAACAATCTCACTTAATCATAATCAAAGTCACTGTCAATGAGAACTCGTAAAAGTGTATTTATCAATTCTCTTTTTTTTTACATCAAATTTGATAGTGAAGTGCTATGCATGTGCATGGAACTCAAACGGTGGCACTGGTTCCCAGGACGGCTGCAATGATCCTTTCGATTCTTCAGGTATACAAACATGCGAAGACAAATACTGCATTGTAAGTTTAACATTTATGCAACTTCAATTTCAACGTGAGTTGAAGATGTTTAGGAAAACAGAGGTCATCCTGGTGCAAACTAATAGCGAGTTTCACAGTAGTCATATCATAAGGGGCCGTCCATAAATGATGTCACACTTTTCAGGGTATTTTTAAGACCCACCCGACCCCCTGTCACACTAATTTGCTGTTTTAAACATGAAAATAAGGGCCATTTTCAGGTAGTGTCACACTGTCCAATATACCCACCCACCCCCTTGTGTGTGACATCAATAATTTTATGGAAGGCCCCTAAGTGTATTTCACACATCCTTAATTTGTAGGCTAAATGATGTGATATTTCAAGGTCTTATGATACATGATGGTAAGTCAGAAATGTCATGATAGTAAAGTCAAAAGAGCTTTTTGAAAAATGATATCTTAGACATAATACCTCTTACATATGTACAATACCTTACCATAGGCCTATATACAAGTTGTCCCTAAATCCCTATTCCCACTATATTCAAGTGCCAACCGCTGATTATGTTTCCGGTGATAAGGCTAATTAGGTGAATTTTGATTAGTGTAGTAACTGTACCTAACAATACCCTTTCAGGGGTATTTTCAATTGAAACCAATTCTTTTGGTGAAAAGAAAGAATCAGGTATTATATCCTTATCAAATTTCACCTGATTAGCCTAATCACTTAAAATCAGTTATGAAGATATGGGCCCTGGTAGGTTTGCGGATTAAGTCTAATTGCAAGACACTTTTTCCACGAAGAAGACTATTCCAGAATTACCTTGGAAATTGTTCTTAGAAAACATATATCTAATCCAGTGCAGTTAAGTATACCTTACATCTAATTATTCTCTTTTTAGAAAATAGTCGGTGAGGGTAAAATTGATGGGAAGGATGCAAAGGGTGTTAGTCGTGGTTGTGGCAGTACATGCACGGAAGCAGAAGTCAAAACTGACGATAGTAAATCAGCTACACACTGCTGCGAGAAGGATACGTGCAACATCTCCATCGTTACCTGCGCCTCAGCCCATCTCATCGCCATGTGCCTGGCAATCTTCCACATGATGAGTGCTTAGTGGGGAAGGAAACAGTTCTGTGAACCTCAGCCATTAACCCTCTTTCTATGCCACCAAACTTTCATTCACGATTGAATAACCCCCGCCATTATATCAAATAGTCTAGTAGTAGGGCCTATCTCCCAATTCATGTGATTTAGATTAGTGCTAAGCCTTATTTGAAATGAAACAAATTCTTTTTCAAAATGTTTATATTCTAGTGTCATGAAACAGTGACTGTTACATTTTCTAGAATCTTTAGCTTTGATCTATCATTATGAGACTCAAAGAATCTCTATCTGGCATAGTGAAAGGGTTAACATTATTATCCCGAGTACCGACTTCTCAACAAGGACATTCTCATGATGTTTATTCCCAAACATCAATTATCAAATTATTCGGATTAAAAAAGAATACAAATTGAAAAGATGTAGTTAAGTATGTACTCAAGAACTATTTTTAAAAAAAAGCTATATGCAAGAACTGCAAAAAAAGAATACAAATTGAAAAGATGTAGTTAAGTATGTACTCAAGAACTATTTTAAAAAAAAAGCTATATGCAAGAACTGCAATAAAAATCTAATTATTCGGATTACAAAAGAATACAAATTGAAAATACAGACCCATAGCACCTATATACAGGAGGGGTGGCGGACCGCTCCCCCAGGATTTTCAAAAAGTTCCACCTTTCCCCTAAAATGTATTGTGAAAACACCTAAAAATAGGAAGAAAAGAGTGAAAAGTTCTACTTGACAACTCCCTTGCCACCTTCCTTTTGAGACTGAATTATTGAAATTATGATAAAAAGTTCCACTTAGGGAACCTCGCCACCCCCCACACCAAAACCTGTATACGGGCCTGAAGTTTAAGTATGGATGCAATAAAAAAAAAACAGATTATCCGCATTAAAAAATAATATAAATTGAACAGATGTATTAAGTATGGATACAATATTCAAGAACTGCAATAAAAATGAGTTTTTTCTCAATTTACTGTTTTCTTTCCTATTTATTGGGCCTAAATGTATGCATTGTATGGACATGTTTTTCGTCCTGGTTGCATCTGATGTGTGCCTCACCAGTGCATGATTTCATACTGAATAACATTCATTGTGATGGAAACAGTATGTGAAATTTACTGTAAGAATAATGTAACAAATTGAATGAGATGAGGTGAATGAGGATTAGATGTTTCCATTCATAGGTTTAGTTTTATACATACGGCCAACCAATACATTCATGCATTCCTATTTCTTTCCTGTATGTGACCGTTGAATATTGTTTGATAATTTGCTCAAATAGAGTCAGTGATTTGGCAACCTACTTATTACCAGCCAGTTGATGAGAAAAATCCTAAAAAAACCTGAAAAGTTCTGGATTTTCAGTTAAGTAATGTACTGACGCGGCTGTCAGTCTATATACGCAGTATTTATCTTAACTAGTTGTTTGTTAGTAACTAGACCCGTACTAAGGTAAGACTCTCTGACTTATGCGCAGCTGCTGCGTGATTGGAAAGTAGATAGATGATGTCATGGGACGAGGCAAATAAGATACGTAGCTGGGTACCTTTACTCTTTAGAGTGATTCAAGTGGCCTCTGCAGGCACCTCCGAAAAGTGTGGGCTTAGAGAGAACTGGGATTACACTTGGGCGCGTGAGCGTAGAGATGAGTAGGAGACTTGAGATAGGGGTACTGGTTTTGTGAGGAGTAGAGCCGACAATCTCCGAGACTGGCATTGGTCAAAGGAAGTTCAGTGGCGTTTATCATTGCATTTGGACTAAATAAACATTGACCTTTCATGCGAGTGTTCTCCGTCATCCCTGAATTAGGAACTAGGTTCTAGGATGATCCTGATCGTAAGGAGATGGAAGACTGCGATCGGCAATGGCTTTATTGGAATATCTCACATGGAAATGTAGACTAAACTTTCATGCGTAAAGTAAACCCCATAGTTCAGTAAAATGAAAAGTGTAAGAATTCACTGGAAAATATTGACTTTGTTAAATGGCTTAGCAACAATATAGGAATAATTTGAAATGCAAAATTGGTGACTTTGGTACAGAAATATGTTAAAACTGTCAAAATTCTGAAAATCCAGAAAAAAGAGAGGAAAATGGCATCCATGTCTTACTGAATCCACAACTAACATTTTAGACCTTCCTGGAGTCAGGTTGATGACATGCAGACATGCAAGTACAAGTTAAAAAGGGCCATAAATACAATCATGGTGAAAAGGTTCATCATCACCATAACTACAAGTCCTGGTCATTTGGGGGGAGGGGGGGAGGGGAGACGGCAAATTCAGAGGCTGTTCAGGTGGGGGGGGGGGGGGGGGGGGGTCTGACACCCCCCCCCCCTTGGGTTGACATCTAAACTACAAAACGAGAGGATGCCACTCATATGCACGCGAACGCACATTCTTTGGTACTTAGCCTATTTTACAACTAGCCCATAGAAAACGTTTGTTTGTTCCTCCAATCAAATTCTCATTATACCTATGTAATTTCTCTGACGAAAAAAAAGACCTAAATTCGATCCATTTACAAAAATATGTATCACGAGACATGAGTAGTAATATTCGTATCAAAGACATAAGGAACTATACTTCAATCACAGTCTCTTTTATTTCAATAATCTCCTTCAATATTGGTTATTAAATCATCAAATATGTTACAAGGATCGTTTTTGTGCAAAAAAGACCCATACATTTGACCCCTCACCTGTGCCCTGCACTAGATAACACCCATGTAATGATACATTATGTTAATAACAGAGATGACATAACATGAAAAATCCAGGAATTTGTGAAACAGACAAGTTAGAAAGGAGACCTTGCACGCTTACTGACCCTACGACAATAGAGAGTTTTTGCAACCCACACGGATCTCAGTGCCCCGATCCGTATCCCGATGAGTTTGATTGGGGCACTCTGGCATGGGAGGAAGCTATCCCATACATATAGGCCTACTATTCTAGTCAATGTTAGTACTGCTTTGGCATTTGCAAAGCAATCTAAAAGAACCTTCCCCACTCAGACTATGTTACATAAGCAGTTCCTAGTTATTTTTGGCAAAGGAGAGGTCGATCAGTAGGGGACTGTGGTCACCAGGACCAGGTCTGAGGCCTCCCCTATCACAAATGTATTTTCCCAATGCAACCTATATTTTTCTCAGTCAATTTTTTCTCTTCCATCATAAATATATGTGCAGATATCCATTACATATCAATAAGGAGAGAGTTTTCTCCTTTTTTGGGACACAAAATAAATGTGAACATTTGGCAGGAGATCCGTATGCCTGTGTGTCCCTGACCAGTGGTGCCACAGGTGTGTGCAGTAGACCATGGCCCAGGGCCAGTGAGGTCTACACTCACAGACATAATGGTATTTCTCAAAATATACATGTACACAGAATAAACATATTATCAAGCTGTTTATCTTCAGATTTACTTATGATAAATTCATAATTCTACAAAATCACAGTTCTGAGTCTTGGTTAAGGGAGAATTAAATTAATTATCATTTCTCATTTATTGTCATTCCCCATGGGAACCATTCATCTAGAGCCCCAAGATCCGTTTCGGGATAGGGGGACTGAGATCGGCGTGCTTTGCAAAAACTCTCTAGTGATGGGCCTTCCCGTCCCTATGTGTACGAGGGGCTTCAAAAGTAGCCCTATTATTTGGCGCACCAATGAGGTTGGGCAAGACGCATCGATACACATCCCCACATCTATAATCAATGTGACTGCAGAGGCTGAGACACCTGTTATTTGTATTCAAGAAATACGGCTCAAAATATATTGCAATCATAATGAATATTTTAGCAAGATGTAACACCAGGCCAAGTGGAAAATAGGCTATTCATGACGAGTTGGGATTTTACAAACATGTGTAGTTTCAAAGTTAAAGTAACCTTGATTCTTATTATCCAAGGGCACTGTTGCTTTCAAAACTTGGAATCATTGCAATTATCTTAATTCTGTGAAAATAAACTTTTATGATAATATGTCATGCCATATACCATAAAATATAAGGTAAGGAACGCAATATAATGCAGAGAGAATAACCATGATATTCATAATATAAATTGAACGAACATATTCTAATACTTAGTGACTAAGCACAAAAGATGAGAACATAACTTTATGATATCCCCCTAATTCTTACAGCCCGAAGAATATAAAACTGATTTGAGATTTTTTCTGATTCTACGGTCATAGAATTAAGGAAATTGGTCCCTAAATACCAAGAGAGAGTAAAGCTGTGTCTCCACTTGAGCAACAAAGAATTGTGTTGAGGGGCGACAAAATTTAACCCTTTCCATCAACAGCGACAAGTGCTCATTTGTGATCCTGATCGCCGTTGATAGGCTTTTTTATTTATTAAACCGTACTCAATTACAAGAATTGATCTTCTGTATAGGTAGTATAGATGATACACTTCAATAAATGACATATGAGTGACACTGGTCGCCCGGTGACGAAATGTTTTGTCACTCAAGTAGAGACATGGTTTGGACTTTTCTGGTCATTTAGGCAGAGATCAAGGAAAAATCTATAGTAAAATAGTAAAATGAGTTTCTAATCGTCATTGAACTGTATGACTCGAGGAGGGGGGAAGGTATGAGCCGATGGCAAAATCCGAGATCCGCACGAGCCCCCTCGGCCATCCCCCATGGTTTCATTTGTTTTATTACTAAAACAATACCAAAGATGTTATTGAAACTAACATAGAGGGACAGTGCATTACTGCCCAATTTTACTCCGCTCCACACGTGCGGTTAATAAAATACAAGCAAGACTTATTATTATATTCTTTTCAGAAATTCACCCTACCACAGATAACTGATTTTGGGTAGTATGTTCTGTGCCTGCAGGCTAATTTTCACTAAGTCAGTCGACAAACCCACTGGAAAAACTAGGAAAAATATAAATATTTGCACTATACCCATCTGTTTAAATAATTTGTTAAATCAACTTAGAAAATATCACAATCATGTATACAGATATAAACTGAAAAATACTGAATGCTAGTTTCCATCTTTCTCAATCACATCACATATTATAATGCCATAATGAATGTAAATTCCTATAGTTAAGCCTTGTGACTAGTCGACATAGTACGCAGCATGCAGCTCGTTCTAGGCTCACCTGCAGGGAAAACAAAGGAAATTGGCAATCCGTGGTAGGGAGAATTAAGGGTGCACCCTGCACCCGGCGTATGTGATTCTACATCCAAGTGCTCTATCCATAAAATCGTGCAGATTGTGCACAATTTTTCACCCTCAAATAGGCTCATAAAGCACTGTACACACAAAAATATCCCCAGGGGCAAAATGTTGTGGTCATTCATGCTAACTCATTGGGTTCTAGATCTCGTCCGATTCCTCAGCGTCCAGGTCAGGTTGGAGCAGTGCCATGGTTGAGTTAGTCATCTCGAGTGGCTCGTACGGCTCGTTCTCCTTACTGTGGTGGATGCCGTAGCCGAAGTATATCAACAGACCTGCAGGTGGACAAACAACGATTACAGTATATCACATCTTGAGTATGTGAGGTCCTTCCTCCTTAGACGAAAATTGTGTACTGTAGTATATTATATTGTAACTGGTGAAATGTGTTAAAACTACCTTAACTTTCAAAGTAACAAGTGTGAAAAAATAACACATACATTAATTTTATTTCAAATTCTTATATATTATATTACCACTAAATTTAATATGTAATATTGCTGAAAACCAGGGGTAACCCTGATGTGCATTACTAAATAAAATTACAATATGAAAAAAAGGATCTAAAATATCAAAGCACTCTACAAGTTCTCTTACATTAAACATTTAAGGCTTCAGTTTTTGTCCATAAGGTTGGTTGGTTGGTCAGTGGTCATATCAAGGAGAGAACAAGGTTTTGACAATTCTGTCATTTTTGATAATCAAATCTATGCAAAAGTAGAGACCATACCCCTACATTTTAATCGAGGCAGGTGTTCTTTTATGTGCATGGTCCCATAGAGATGGCCATACACACAGCAGTGTGTGGTGCATAGGCCTATGATATCCCTGTCGTTGTCACAGGGAGACATGCATAGGGATGTAGCAGCCAGTCCAGCACAGCCCCTCAACCATAAGGCCTAAAAAAAATCTTGTGTTCAGGTAACCCCACCTACCCAAAATATTTGGTCGGTACCCTCATTGTTTTTGAACAATTTTTCAAAATCAAAGAATTGATCACAAATGCTTGGAACAACATGGGACAGCATTTACATGCTCAGGGAATTGATTTTAGATGCTAGAAACTGATTTATAGGATGTTCAGAGTATTTGTTTTTATTTCCAACACTGCCCTGGTCCATTTGCTAAGTAAACAAAAAAGTAGGGGGAAAAGAAAATTGACCTACCTACCCTATTTTTTTTAACTTATGTTACTTGAACACAACAACTTTTTTGGGGGCCTAAGGTCAAAAAGATATTAGGAAAAAGCCTCAAGATTACCAAAAGCCTTACCCAGGAGAAAAACAATGGCAGTGCCGACCCAGGCAGACATAGTGGCATTAGACGCCAGCAGCATGATGGAGGTGGTCATACTGAGTATGGGAACCACCGGCACACACGGCACCTAGAAAGTAGAGTGTAATAAATATCATTATATTTCTTGCTCAAATAAAATAATGTGGATCCGCAAAAATGTAAATATTACCATCTCTTGTGGCATTCTACTTCAGTTTGAGCTAGTTTTCACAGCTAATACTTTACCACTGACCTTAACTGGACTCGTGTAACATATTTCTATACTTATCTGAGTTTTGAAAATTTTGTCAATTTTATGGACACAACCAATACACGTTGTATACGGGCAAGTGAAGAATAGTATAATAGTGACAAATGTCACTAAAATCATTAAATATTTGATAATATTTGATATAGGTAATCTTATATCTCTATCATTTTATTTTTGTTTGGTAAAAAGACAAACTGCAGACATACATTACAGGGGCGGATACAGGATTTTCGAAATGGGGGTGGGGGGTGTCAGCATAAAGGTACTAAAATGGTATGCATTTGCGTATACTCGTGGAACATTTTCCTCTCTTTTTGTAGTTCCCCTTGCGTCCGCCCCTGCATTATTACATGGATCAATTAACATTTGATTATTTCAATGAATTACCGAATAACTTTTTGGTGTCAGAAGTAATTTTCCAAACTCAAATAATCATGGAAATCCATTCCTTGAGCCTATTTCTGGGCCATGTTAAAATCTAAACCATGAAGTATGGAAATTTTTTTTAATAAAAACATGTTTTTCTTGCTCAAATCAATTAATGTGGATCCGCAAAAATAGGGTTTGTTTACAAACAAATGTAAATATTACCATCTCTTGTGGCATTAATATTCTACTTCAGTTTGAGCTAGTTTTCACAGCTAATACTTTACCACTGACGTTAACTGGACTCATGTAACATGTTTCTATACTTATCTGAGTTTTGAAAATTTTGTCAATTTTATTGATTTTGGCTCCCTTTAAAGCATGCATGTACAATAAACTGATAAATAGTAGGCCTAACCTATCATAATTCCATTTAGAAAATAAATGCACTTACCTTAATTGTAAGTCCTTTTGTGTTTTGTTGATAAACTGCTATACAAAGTAATAACAACAATATGCTGACTATAAGCAATGTGATCACAATAACAATCCACAGCTCGCCGGCGAGAAGACTGTGTCTTTTGTGGATTCCCAGCGCCACAGCTGTGACGATGAGTGAGAACAAGGCAAGAACAATCGGTGTGATCCAGCGATGAATGCCAAAACACAAGACCGGAGACAGGCACTGAAAGTATGGCCTCAAGGGGAGCCCTCTGGATGGGGCTAGGACCTCTGTCTCTGTGTCTAAGTTCACTTTTTCAAATATCTGTTTGGAGTCTTGATCCACGTCCTCCAGGTCTGATATCTGGGAGTAGCGGAAGTCATCCTCGCTGGCTTGGTCAATGGAGGTGGCCAGAGAGGAGGTGCGTGATAACACTTCGTAGTCCTCCTTGGGAGCTTGGTACCGCAGGATGATAACCCCTGCACTGACCAATATATACTGGGCTAGGTTCAGCACTACACCAAAGCTGATGATGTCTCTGAGATCAAGGCAGAAGCCAAAGGCAGCCATGAGAAGACCACCTATGAAGACAGTCAGAAGTGGCACTTTGGTGCGTTTGTTTACCCGGGCGAAGGCTGCGAAAAACAATCCATCTGAGGCAATTGCATATACAATACGTACCATGCCAAACTGACTGGTAAGCAGTGTTGTGGTGATCCCACAAAGTGGTCCAATGGACAGGATGTAGCGGGCCCAAGTGAGCCCCCGAGAGGCAAAGGCTGAGGGTAGGGGGGCCTCAGGGTCAATGACCGTGTAGGATGTCACAAGTGTGAGAGCGCATGATGTACCCACATACAGTAAAGTCACCACAGCCAGCGACAGGCCCACAGCACGCACAATAGACTTCTTGGGGTTCTTTGCCTCCTCCACCGACACCGCGATGACCTCGTACCCAGTAAAGGCCCAGTAACAAGCCGTAGAGCCCGATAACACTCCGCTGAAGCCAAATGGCATAAATCCCCCAGTGGCAGCAGAAGTCCAGTTTTCAGGGTTGGCGTAAGCAAAGCCAACAATGATAACAAAGAGTAGAACAGAGATGTTGAGTACGGCGAAGATAGAGGTCACTTTGGAGGAGCATTGGGCCCCTGAGGCGACAACCAGTGTTATGACGATCATCACAGAAACAGCGACAAAGTCAGGCCGAGGGGCCATCGGAGCACCCACCTGTTAACATAATGGAAAAGTCAGTCACATCTCAGTTACTCTCAGAGTAGCATATTTAAAGCAAAGAGAAATTTGTATCAAATGTACTCTAATTCTGAATGTTGATTCATCCTAAATACTGATTTCAATGTTACAAGTTGAAAAAGGTTTACAAATGGCTTTGTTTTTCTACAATTATATATTACTGATTCTTGTCAACTTGGTTGAATATGAATTTTAAGAAGTAAAATATAAGCATTTGAAACAGAACTTACATTGAACTTTCCTATGTAGGTTTCAGTAGTATTAACTATTGCCCCATCAAACAAGGAGTCAAGGTAGGCGCTCCAAGCCCGCGAGTTTGTTGCACCTCCTAATACCGAAGCTACTATCTACAATATGAAGCACAAGTGCGAGGGAAATAAATACATGTATATGATTCAGGCATAGCAGTTGGTTGATGTCATTTCAGCAGAACATCAAGGAATTAATTAAAATGCATTTAACCTCATCTCTAAAGAAGAAATGACCCTGTTTAAAGTACAGTCTTTAGATCTGAAGAAACGCTGGGGGTCCTCAATGGGTGAATCTACTTATCATAATCTAGAACTTAGGGTCCCGTATTCTGGTTGCAGAGAGGGTTCAGAGGAAGTTACACATTTTTTATACCATCTAAGACGATCTTTACTTTAGAAAAATAGAAAGAAAATCCAGGAGGGGAGATTCTCAACTTTCTTTAATTAGATTTGAGACATCAGTTGAGAACCTTCCTGAAAGATTCAACAGGTCTAACCATTTAGGGCTCATGGGTACAAGTGCCTATTCTCAATTCAACCCTGGATAGGTTATTTTAGTCAGACACCTCATGAATAGATGGATGTGTAGATGGATGAATTTACATATATTTTATATGTTTCCAACCTGTCTTTCCATTGTTGATATATCTAAATAGATATATATTGAGACCTGAAAGTCAAGGGAAATGGTTTTGGTTAGAGTGGATCGGGGTTGATCAATTTGCCTATTTTCAAAAAGCTTTTCTGCTGAACTAGCTGTTCCAAAATAACATTGTTTATGATCAAACCATGGTCATGATTGACCAGATATAAGTTCCAACCTGCCACGAGGGGAATAGTCACATCGGAACATAGAAGATCTTTCCAGTCTCCATATATCTATATACAAGATCTCTGCCATAGTAATGTTTATAAACATGTCACTCACCGTGCTCCAGCCAATGAGGAAGGCGAGCAGCTCGCCCAGTGTGAAGTAGGTGTACAGGTAGGTAGAGCCTGTTCGGGGCACGCGGGCTGCAAACTCCACCAGACACAGCGCCCCAAGGAATATCGTCAGACCCGCGAACAGGAAGGACAGAACAATCGCCGGGCCTGCAGAAAGAAACATTGACGTCTGATTCTTGATATGCTATGTCTAGTTCTCTTTCAGTTCCTTCAAATTTTGGAAAATCGTTTTTTGGGGTACATGTAATCTATGACTAGATTGATAAAGCTATGGGGAAAAAATAGTTTTCTTCTGGTTTCCTACCGGACCCATACACTTTTCTCTGACCCTAAGGTATTTTTTTAAGCTTTTACAGACTTGTCTAGTTCAAATTTTTGGTTTCTAAGGAGCATAATGGTACACTTTAATAAAAAAGAAATAAAAAGAAATCTTGACTGAGAGGCCCTCATTTTCTCAGGTGATGAAACTTGAACATAACTTTTTTTGGCCTAACAATTATGAAGGACCCTTTTGAGTGAGAGGCTACAACAGTGTCATTTACTGGAAATGTATTTCTCATAATTAGGCTTATTTGATGCAAATATTTCGTGAAATGCTCCATCAAGGTCAAATGAAGTAAATGTCTAAGGTCCTTGATTAACCTCACCTGCGAGTTCCCGGGCAGCTATACCGACCAGAATGTAGATCCCGGAGCCCACCATGGACCCGATACCCATCAAGGTCAGGTCCAAGGTAGTAAGACAGCGGTGAAGGTCGCCCGTCTTGTCGCTGGCCGCATCCTCCAGCGTCTTCTTGCGCGTTAGCTTGGACAAGAACCTGCGCACCCCAGCCATGGTCACAGATATTGCTGAAAATAAGATGCATTAAGTGAGGACATAGCTTCTAATGAATTTACTTAGCCCTTTCACGACGCCACAAAATTTTAATATAGTGCCAAATGGACAACAACTTATTCAATGAATATCCCCAAAAGACGCCACTGATAACACAAAAACATAAATAGAAATTATCATTTCCAAATGTCAACAGTCATAGGGGGAATAATATCGACTATTACAGCAGTTTGAAATAGAAAAAAAAAATTTTGATATATTTTGAGCATCAAATTCACAATTCTGAAATATTTGCCATGTATCTCTCAGGCATCTGGCATCTAGGCCTGGTGATGCCTGAGAGATACAGTAGACTAGGCCTGGTGATGCCTGAGAGATACCAGCGTCCTGAAAGGGCTAATTCATCAGTCAGAGCATGAAGCATATGCAGCATTTTATCCCAAATTTTACCATGTATAAACAAATTATCAGAAAACCATGGGAATGGAGCCAAAGATATATATATATATATATATATTTATATATATATATATATATATATAACCTTTACAAACAACATTCCCCTCTAGATGGCAGCAGGGGAGTTAACATGATCAAAGATTTATACAAGTGATGAAATAATAACTACTGGTATATATTATGGAAGCAAAGTAGTTGAATTTGAGCACACTGACCTCATGTGAACTTTTCCATATCATGATTTCTTTTTTTTTTATAGAATGTTGATTCAGCTCTAAGTTAAGTCCTCACAGATCTATAATAGTGTCGAGAATTTGCCTGAATGGCAATTAATTTCCCTTGGGCCCCCTCCAAACCCCCAGTGCCCCCCTCCCTCCTCCAATGCCCCCTTTCCTCCCCCAATGCCCCTCCTGTCACTCCTGTCTCCTGTGCCCTTCTCCCATCCCCAGTGCTCCTGTCCCAGTGCTCCCCTACCTTCCTCTGTGCCCCCTCATCTTCAGGCCCCTATCCTTCTCCTGTGAGTGACTGTCAGTGTGTCGCCCTGGGCCTGTAAAAAAACCTCAAGAGACTCAACCCCTCCTAGTGCCCTCCTCCCTTCTCCACTCCAGTGCCCCCCTCCCATCCCCAGTGCCCCCCTCCCATCCCCAGTGCCCCCCTCCCATCCCCAGTGCCCCCCTCCCATCCCCAGTGCCCCCCTCCCTTCTCCACTCCAGTGCCCCCTTCCCATCCCCAGTGCCCTCCTCCCTTCTCCACTCCAGTGGCCCCCCTCCCATCCCCAGTGCCCTCCTCCCTTCTCCACTCCAGTGCCCCCTTCCCTTCCTCTGTGCTCCCCTCATCTTCATCAGGGGTGGATCCGAGGGGGGGGGGGGGGGGGGTCCAGGGGGTCCTAACCCCCCCTCTTTTGGTGGACCACTAAACTATAAAAAGAGGGGGAAATGCCCCCTGCATATGCGGGGGGCAATTGCAC
Organism: Lepidonotus clava; assembly: GCA_936440205.1. NCBI lineage: Eukaryota > Metazoa > Annelida > Polychaeta > Phyllodocida > Polynoidae > Lepidonotus > Lepidonotus clava. Next base: position 31,749,753 of record OW387144.1, on the reverse strand, counting down.
GCGGTTTTAGTACCTAGCCTTTATGCTGATCCCCTCCTTTCGAAAATCCTGTATCCGCCCCTGATTCATGCAGTGCCCCTCAAGTAGGTATATTACATTCCGCCAGTTTATCCATCAAAAAGTGTCCCCTGTTTTTGAGGTAAAAGCTGTGACCAAGTTTTCACTTATCTACATTAATTTCCCTTCAAAACGACATATAGCACTGGTTTGTAATTTGCCCCCGAGCTGCACAGTGAGAATCCTAAAGTCACATGTCATTTTGACAGGGCAAAACCAGAGTACCACATATAACTGGCTATAACTCTTGAACCAATGATAGACTAACATTCAAAAAGCATCTTCAACTAGACACCATATCTGGCTGATAATACATTCTTCAATATATTTTGAGCATTTTTCAATTTTTATACCTACCTCAGGCCCCTATCCTCCTGAGAGTGTGACTGTCAGCGTGTAGGCCTGTTAAAAAAAAATTCTCAAGGGACCATACCCCTCCTCTATACTTCTTCATTGGTATTGCCCCCTCCCTTTCCAACTGGTTCAGTAGACATCCCAGTATCAACTTCAGGCATTATACCGCCCTCCCAAAAACATAAAGGAATTTAAAGGAAGTTTTTTTCGTAAAAATAAAGGATTTTAAAGGAATTTAGATCTAGACTACAGGGATTTCTAGGAAAAATAAAGGAATTTTAAAGGAATATTAAGTGAACTTTTAGAGAGTTTAAACATGAAATAAGGCAAATAATATTGTAACAGGACTGCCTTCCTGTTGATTTTTTTGTGTGCAGCACTGCGTTGACCCATGTCGACTCACGTCGATCAATGTGTCGACTCGTGCCGATCGACACGTCAACCTGGATCGATTGACGGCTAGAAAATTTTGCAATTTTATCGCTAATAATATGGAATTATATGTATTTTATGAGATAATATGATATTTTCTTACTCTAGAAAAAAAAAGGAATTTAAAGGAATTTTTCACGAAAATAAAGGAAAATAAAGGAATTTTGCCTATTTTCACAAAAATAAAGGAATCTAAAGGAAATTCCTTTAAAATAAAGGAACAGTATGATGCCTGCAACTTAGACATTTAATGAGGCTGACAGACACATGTTCCCGGCGTGCCTCTGTTTACCCTTACAACATTCACACGTCAGGTTGGACCCAGCGAAACTCATTGAGGCCTCAAACTGGGTCAGTCTGCCACGTCTCCAACCCCCACAGATTGTGGCCCATCCAGCCCACAAATCTCACCTATTTCCCTGGCTGGAGGCTTCTGCACGTTCCTGACTGGGTACCAGAGGGGTTGTCACCTCAGCAGGACCCTTAGGTCGGGGTTGGTCGGGTAAAACAAGCTTGACATCTCGGACAGAAGGGGACCTGTTGGGCAGACGAACGCAGCGGGATCTGGGTCAGCGTGACCTAGTTCTGTCTGACCCCCCAGCAGGGAGTTCACGCTCCCTGCGGATGTTGGGTTCGCCAAAAGTACAGAGACTCAGGAGACTCAGAGTCTCAGGTTGGAGAAGGTCTACTATTCCCGCTCTTGATCTTCAGGCAGGTGAGATTGAATATGATAAGAGAAGAGAGGAGACAAAAGAAAGATATGAAGGCAGGCCTAGGCCCTGATCAGGCACTAATCAGTATTTCAAAGCCAATTTTCCCCAAACAGAAAAGCCTATAGGCCTATAGGCTATTATCAAATTTACAAAACAATTTTGAATTAGCGATCTCGAGGTTTGCTCCAAGATATATTCTGTCATTTGTTGTCATATTCAAATAGGCCTACAATTCTCTTTTATCTGAGTAACTTCTATTCAGAAAACTATAGATCGATAAGGCCTAGGGGCCTATGGATCCGGCAGGCCCATACCTCCAGGTTCTGCTGTGTGTGTGTGTGTGTGTGTGTGTGTGTGCGTGTGTGTGTGTGTGTGTTTCTGTGTGTGTCTATGTCTGTGTGTGTGTCTGTGTGTGTGTGCGTGTGCGTGTGCGTGTGCGTGTGCGTGTAGGGGGGGGGGATCCACAAGTGGAATTTATTTTGCCTACATTTTCAATAATGTGACCTCAAACATAGGGGGGTGGCGAGCAGTAAAAAGTGGAACTTTTTAATAATTTCCTACTAATTTTTGGAGTTTTTACATTAAATGTTGGAAGGGAAGGTGGAATTTTTGGCAAGATTTCCATTGTGAATAATATTATTTTAATTATCATTCGGCATAGGTCCTAGGCTACATAGCCTAATTACATTTGTGCATGGTCGAATCGTCAAGAAAGCGCAATTTAATATGAAATAATTATCTGAATTATTATGGTATTCAGTAATCTGAATGTCTCTGTACTAATTACAGAGGTTTTTGACTATAGGCCCTATATATAGTGATATCAAAAGAATATATTGCAAAGTACCCGGTACAATAACAGAATTGCATAGGCGGCCAGCTTGAAAGTGCAACAAAATGGTAGGCTATGAAATTCTTTTTTAACAAGAGGGTGGAACTAATTTGAAACTAATCTAAAGAAAATGAATGTAAACATTATTTTAGGCAACCAGATGAACTCATTTGTACAAGACACAATCCATAAGAATGAGTAAACGAATTAATGATAATTGAAAATGCTTTTTAAACCTGGAAATCATTATCTTTTGTGGGTCCAAAAAATGTGGCCATGTCTCAGGGTATCAACCACACAGGGAAAACAGGGAAAACGGGGAAAATGGCCCAAAAAATTCCTTGACAGGGAAAACACAGGGAATTTGGAAATTTTGTCAAAACACAGGGAAAACACAGGGAATTTCATTTGGCCAGGTTCTGAAATTCCTGATTCTCAAGATATTAGGGATTCGACTTTTTGTTGTTGGGTTGTCCAAAAATTTTCTGCATGCAGAGGCTTTTACATTTGATCAACTTGGGGGATATGACACAGGGAAACATTGCTGTGGGACAGGGAAATCTCAGGGAAAACACAGGGAATTTGAAAATGGAACGTCGGTTGGTACCCTGAATTGTCTGCAAAATGCCAAATTTTGCTCAAAATAGCACCCATCATAGCCATATCATGGACAAAATTGAACTATTCATGACCAAATCCCCAAATGTGCCTCCATAAAGTTGTCTATCAAGCTAAGACCTTCTACGAATATTTCAAATCTTAGTCTTGAAATATAAAAGTTATTGACCATCGATCATATGTAATCGATTTTCTATATAAAGCTGTCACTAACGGATTAATACCTTTTGGTCACATGTACGATGCACATACATGATTCCGTATCAAGTTATCAATTGTAATTAACAAAGATGATAAAAAATATGCAGTTGATGAGTCCTAACTAAAGTCTCCACAATAGTTCAAAGGTATATAGGTGCAGGATCAGGGTACACCTAGGGGGACAAAAGGGGCGGTTACCGCCCCCCCCCCTTCCTCCCCATACTGAGGGATGATTTTTTTTAAAGTATTTTTACATCCTATGATTGGACCCCTAGATAAATCATGTCGCCCTCTCGAATTCAAGAAATGATCATGTCGCCTTGTTGAATTTCAGAAAAGACCATGTCACCATGTCAAATTCAAGAAGTGATCATATTGCATGTCACTAAGTCAAAACATGCCCAGGCGCCCCTGATGCCTGTGTCGCATTTAGGGGTCTTCAACCATATCAAGCGCATTTCTTGATTAAATTCGACCTGCGGTAAGGATACCCCCCCCCCCCCCCCCCCCCGTCTGTGTCCCCTCTCAGGCTCTGTTATGGGGTAGACGTACGCGTACGGTCCATTGGAGGCCTCAAGTAATTATCAGGTTCACTTTTTGCATTTCTACAGAACATCACTAGGGGGCGTCGTAATTACATAGTTTTCAACAATACCACTAGGGGGAGATACCCCTTAGGATCAGTTTATCGTGAGAGATATGTCAAAAATGGACAAAAATTAATAGAACTAAGCCTCTTATAAGTGAAAATTCGGCATAGGCCTACACAGAAATTTTGAAAAAAAAATTGGGAAATCATAACTACTATGGGGAAATAATGAACAGTTGCAGCTGTATAATATTACGTATTAATTATATTATGAAGGACTCAACATGGGAAGATGTTTCATATCATAGTATTCCACAAGGAAAGGGGCCTTCCATTAATTTTAGTACATACGCATCAAGAGGGGAGAGGGAGGGTCCGAGATTTTGGAAAATGTCTGTACGTTCTAGTCCGGGTTCTAGTACATATTCAATGCGTATATTTGCCCGAGGGGTAGGGTCTGAGATTTTTTTAAATGTGCGTACGTAACGTGCGTAAATGGAAGGCCCCAAACTGGCATCTATTACTTTGACTGTATTTCAAATCAACAGGCTTATTTTTTGGCAATATAGTTATATAGGGCAAGTAAAAAATTCAAGGTAAGATAGGGAATGGTGATCGATGCAAGATGAAAACAACAACAAAATAATCTGGCAAGGCAATGTTTTTGAGCTTCTTTAATTCTTTAATCCTTCCACATTGCACAATGGAGAATTGCCTACATCTAGATACAACGTCAGGCCAATGGACAGCCAACACAATCATCACAAAAACTTTGCAAGTGAACCAATAACTTAAAATTGTACACCCTGATATATATACCATATCAATATACTGCTCATGAAAGGAGAAAGAAGAAGTAGGTCTGACTACAAGGTACCTGTAATGTCCATTAATTTATAGAATGTATATACACAGAGTGCTAGTTATTTACATCTAATCACTATTTGCATCAGTCATCAAGGACCATCCGGCGGCCCAATCACTATTCTTCTTTCAGTTCACCAATCAAAAGACAGCTTACATTCAGTTGCCTGGGATGATGACACGTGACAGTCTGAGCCATTGCCATTGGCTGACATGATCTACAAACATAATTCAAGGTCCTTTGTAGTGAGGTGAATCTAGATTATTTGAATCGGGCAGGGTCTCACATATCGTTTTGATACTAGTAAAAGGTAATCATTTTCCTAAAAACGTACTCATAATCATAATACTGTTCCAAAACCTATTTCACTCATTCAAATCATAATATACCTAAATCAATGGGAAATATCGCGAAAGAATAATGAGAAATGATCCAATATAAGTTACAACAACACCAACATATATACTACATACATAAGGTACACAAAGCATTCATTGATGTCAGTTTCAAATCCCATATGAGATATTGTTGCCACTGAAAAATCCCGAAAACGTACAAGCAGGACTAGGTGAGACAGTAAATATCAAACACACGATGAAGTAAAATATGGAAAGAAATCTACAGAAGGTAAAATAGCGGTATCAACTATAAGAAATGGTTGAAGATTCAACCATCTCAAAACTTAGGCTCAATTTTCAGCTGTTGCTTCTCACCAAGCTCTTATGTCTCATTCTTTTTTTGCAAACAGGTTTTCTAAATAATGCAAATAGGAATGAATCTGATTAAAACCAATATGATAACAAACGTAAATGTGAAAAATATCTCTAGTTTTGACTCATTTTCAGAATGACCCTTAAAAACACTTAAAAATAATTCGAAAACGTTAAACTTTGTCGTGTTACACACTTATACTCAATATCAATAACGTGCGTTAAACAATTCTAACACATTTATGTTCGACCTCTGTGGAAAACATCATTTCTTGAAGCAATAATCCAAAGAATAAAGACACAATACAAATTTTGCAGCTTTGGTGGAACTACGGAATAATCATTACAAGTCACCTTTTTACAACAGTCTTTCCTTTTCGAAGCCTTCACAGATATCTGACACCGGATAGAAACGCGAGCACGCGTCAACTTACTAGTCTGCATTGCTTTTCCACACGCCTAAGTAAGGTCCAACAGTTCAGGTTAAACAGGGATGCCAGCGAATCTTTTTCTTTTCAAAAGAAAATACTATTCAGTCCCAAACAATAAGGTTAGATACATATACCCCTGTTTCCCCATTTTCTAAGTATCCTCCCTGCTCTCCGCACTAGTACCAGTAGGAGAAACATCATGAGATATAAGATAGAAAATAAATTAATGGAAGCAAAGTTGGAGTATTGCTTATGATCCAGTAACATTAGGACGATGGGTAAGTATCCCAAAATTTCACATAGTTGTAAAATATTCAAAAACATGCAACATCTTTCTAAACAGTTACCCCGAATAAAATTGCTCGTCTCTGGAAGTGCCAAGCCTACTGGCATCCCTGTAATATGATGATGATCACTTGAGCTAGTTCTAAGGTATAGACACTGTAGTAACTCTACTGCTGTGGTTGTCTAATTCACTGTTTGATTATGCTTAGTGTAGCATCAGTCAATGTAAGTAGGTGGGACGACTGGTGGCTAGACAGAGGTGCGACTACCTGCTCGTCTAACTACAGCCTCTCACGGACAGCACGACTCGCCGCTGAGCAGCTCAACAATTTCAACATTTTCTCGGAGAAAAATAACTTATTATAATATTGTATGTTTTTCCTGGTATGCTGATATAAATTTGCCATGCTTTCTATCTATACTAGGAGCATATTCTGACGAAAAAGTAAGCAGATTTGTTTTTCATTAGCATCACTCCAAACGGGTGAAAATGGGTAATACCAAACTTGTTGAACCTAGCTTAAAAAGATGAACAATGATAGTTTTCTGGCTGAAGCTGCCTCGACGAAAAAATATCATTTTGCTATTGATATTGATTTGTAGAAAGGACCCTTCGAGTTTATATACTTCCATGCGGCGGTCCGGGCTTGGCCAGTAGAAAGTGTGTATCCTGAAGGTACGAAAGACGTCCTGATTCCAGCAGTAAACGAAGAATGAGAGTCTACGGGTTGAAGTTCACATTGCTTGGGATAAGGTTAGGGGAACATGGAAATGTTAACGGGTAAATGCTGCAAGCAAGCATTAGGCATGGTGAATTTTACAATGAAAGCTGGAAGATTACGGGGCATCGTTGTGCCTATGGTGATACATATGCGTAGGAGAAAGTTATTTAGTTTAATTTACAGTCAGAATAATGTAGTTTACATATTCTGTATGTGTGACATTGAATTCGGTAGGTATTGATCTCGATACATAGTTTAGATGGCAAAACTTATATAAATGTTGTTAGTGGGGATTGGTGGTTGATTCCAATGTGTTATGGCCAAATAGGATCACAAGGGCTAAGTCAACGATCATCTGGACACTTTGTGAACAACTTTTTTTCCCTCTATTTTACATTTCAACTTTCAACGACGACAAAGAATACACCAAACATCCCTTAAAATTCTGAACACTAATCAATTTTTGCTAGAACTTCATTTGATTAACAACTCAATTGGATTTATGATTCGACAAAAAAGCTTTGGCAAACGTACATAATTATATTCAGAAATGTGGACAAAAGAACATTTGCATAATTTTGCATATAATTCCACCCTGAAGCAGTGAACACTGAACATTGTTGGACTTGCATGCTCGGAATTGCCTACATTATAATAACCATCAAGTTTGCTTATTTCAGAATTGCGTGACAAATGCAGATAAAAGATTTTTGATCAAGCGCTTAAGTCAGGTCTGTACATGACATTAGAATTATCACAAGACTTTTTAACAATAAAGCATGGGAATCGGTATTCCATAGCAAATTTCACAATACTGTTAACCATTTGAAGCTTGTCCTCATGCAGAAAGCATACATATATGTTATATGCTGATGGCCCTGGGCCGGGGATATGTGCTGGCATACTGTCTGGATGGTTGTCAAACTTGGCTGAACCCTTGAAGGTAGCGTTTGACTTGCATAGCGCTCGGCGGCGTCGCCACACTGCAGCAGGCAGGAAGGTCAAGGGGTCAAGAGGTCAAAGGGTTAACCCCTTCTCCGAGGAGGCTGGGTGCTCTGTAAGCTACGCTTCTACAGCTGGGGACCGGGGACAGGGCACAATTTAAGGCAGATTGTTTTAAGGATCAGAACTTTATTCTCTGTCCGGCAGAATCACTACTAAAGATCACAATGGTCAAGAAGACTGCTGGCAGGTATCTAGGACCTGTGGTGAAGAGGGAATACATGACCAGTCATTATAAATAAGGGGGTGACCTTGCCAGCACTACCATGAGATAAAACCGTGAGTTCACGCCTCCGCTCTGAGAGTTCACAGTTTGTGGTGGTCACAGGAATGACGGTATATGAAGCCCGCATTGATGAGAACGTCGACTCAACGCTTACATAACTGTGTATTGTTATTATATAGCACTTCATATAACTCTCCTCTGGCTCGCAACACCTGAGCTGAAAAGCCTGTGGTAACCTTCTTACCCTGAGATCATATGGCGCCTGTTGCGATCATGGCACTTACACTCGCTCTCTCACAAAAGAAGATGTGTGTTATTTTTTTTTACTTGTATCTGAATATTTTGATGCAGTCGTTGCCGAGATCTACTACGATCACCTTTTGATTTTGGAGGGTTGCAAGTCCAGAGGGTCTCCTTAACCGGTCTTCATCACTGTCTATGTTGAAGAGCCATTTGCGGTCCCGGTCGAAGACCTGCACAAAGCTCTTTCCTTTCTCGGTACGCGTGGCCAGGATGTTCCCTTGGTGGTCGATGGTGACACCGCCGTAGTGCCCCTTCACCCCAGTGCCTGCGGTAATCTCGTACATGAACTTGCCCACGCGCGAGAAGACCTGAAGTCGCGTATCGGTGACGTAGATCTCATCGTTGGGCCCCGCGTAGATGGAGCTGATGAGGTTGAACTGCCCCGGTTTGTTTCCCTTTTGGCCTATCCGACCGATCAGCTTCCCAACCCTGTTGAACACCAGGAGTTTCCCTATGCCGTTATCCGCCACAATAGTCTCTCCGTGGCTGTTCACCGCCACGCTCGTGGGCTCGATGAACTCGGGCGAGGTGAACTTCTTCACCACCACCCCTTCGATGTTGATCTCGGTGACGTGCTTGGTTCGCCAGTTGACGACCACGAGGTTCTGGTCCGGGCTGAGGTCCATGCCAGTGCCGCTGTGCTGCTCCAGCCCGTGTGTCGTAATGTGCTGCACGAACCGACCGTCATTGTCCAGCATCTTGATGCGACTGTTGCCTGTGTCAAGCACATAGATGTTTTCATCGATATCAGTTTTCACGCACACAGGCTGCATGAACTGCAGACTGCCGTCTCCCCGTGATCCGATCTTCACCATTGGGTTGTTGTGGCACGTGACCTCGAACACGAAGGGGCTGTCGCGAACCGGTCTTTCGAATATGCTAATGTTCAACTTGTGCATGCCCGCTTGGGAGGGACAGAATGATATGGTGTAGGTGCCATCCTCCTTGTCGGTGAACTCTATCGGCAGCTCCTGCAGCCGGTCGTTTTGTAACTTGGCCACCACGGGGTCACCCCCTGTGGTTCGCGGGTTGCCATGGTTATCGACAGTCACTAAGGTGACGGTATGCTTGAGGTGGACCACCGCCTTGTCGACCTTGGCTGTGCACAGGGCTGGGAATGTCTTGCTGATCTTGACTCGGCCGAATTCACTCAGAGAGTTCATAAAGTCACAAAGGGCAGAATTATGCTTGTATTCAAATTTCATGAAAGCGTTCTCACGAGGCTCCGAAAGAGTCGACGAAATATCAAGCTTCTCGTTGAGATCACTTATCTTTTTGGTGATGTTGCGCACCTCTATTTGGTGCTGCAGGCCTTGGCAGTCGTTCTCCACTTTACTCTTCTCGGCTTCAATGATGTCGAGTTGTTCCTTGAGCGCCTTTTTCTTCTCGTCGCGCACCTTGCGGACCATGTGCAGCACGTCATGGCGCCTCTGGTCCACCAGGTTCATGAGGTCTTGGAATGAGCGGGTCACATTCTCCATACACAGGTCGGCCGCCGTATCCAGCCGGCTGATTTCATCATGAACAACATCGCTGGCAGCATCTAGGTTACGCATACAGAGGCTAGCTTTGTAGAGGAGAATTTCTGACATGCGCTTTATCGCGATAGAAAAGGGGATGACCGTGTGCGCGGTGGCTCCCCGGCCATTATGTGAGCCACCCGTGCAATCCACACAGAAGACGGTGTCGCATGTTTCACAGAACATCAACTCCACATTCGAGTGACGAGAACATTTCGGGATGATGTCACGCCTTTGTCTTGCCATTAGATCAAGCAGTTGGTTTACGATGAAACTAGGTGGGAAGGCAGTCACTCCACCCCGCGGGATGGTGATGGTCTCGCGGCATATTGGGCAGCGGAAGGAGATGTTGTCGCGACTCTGCGCCTCGATGATGCGCTCCAGGCAGCTGCGACAGACGGTATGTGAACACGGGAGGAGTTTGGGGTTGTGCTCCACGCCATCGTACATACAAAGACATGTCCCGCACGTCAGGAAGCTGTCGTTGAAGTCTTCGTAGTTGATGGAAACAGTCTCGACCAGCGTGGACGACATCGTCAAGCCTGCTGTAAAGGCAAACATCGTTGGACTCTTCAGGGACTTGCCACAGCAGCGGACACACCCACTACCTACTGACTAGGGGGACGAGAACCGAAGGAGAAAAAAAGAGAAGACACACAATACAACACTCAGTGCAAACATCTATCGGTACGTTAAATTAAGGAAATCAAGTCTTCAGCAACATCCACATGCATCTGTAGCATGAATTTAACCGCCAAAATCAAAGTATTACTTACTTCATCCATTAAAGTATAGATTTTTGAAATGAAATACTGTGATTCATTTGCTGAAGGCTTGTAAGAAAATGTTACTTTTACTGTGCACTTAAACCATCACCAGCAGAGAATACAGGCTTATTTAAATTTTTGCAGAATAATTTAAACTTAATTTCCAAAGAAAATTTAGATAATTTGACTTATTCGAAAAGGAATCAATTATTACTGTCTTTTGATTATAGATAACAACGTCTTTGGTGTGAAAATATAACTTAAAAACCAACACCATTTGTATCTTAGTCAATAAATGAAAAAAAAAGCGTACATAGCTGTCTTACATCTAAAGACTTGTTTTTTTCTCTATGAAATCCAAGAAGTGTTTTCAGCTAAATCTTAACTTAATTAATCTAACTCTATCTAAATGTAATACAAATTCTAATGCAGGTTCGTATTGATAAAGAATGGAATGCAATAAATAAGTAACCTGAACAAATGCCGAATTCGGATTGAATATGCAGATATAAATTTGTGTGAAGAGATAGAAGTGAACTGTAGATTGTAAATGGTTGTTGCCTGGGGAAGGTTTGATACGTTGGATATACTATCTAAAAGTAAAGCCGTCTGTGCTGGTAAGCTGGCCGGTGCAGAGTGAAGGTACAGGGGGTGACTAATGTGTCCGGCGTGGTGGGGGAGCTACTATATTGGGACAGACACAGGCTGGTAGTCTGCTTAAAAGTGAGTCCTCAACACGTGAAAAAAAACCCAGCGATTAGAGCATTTTGTTGGCCGCTACCAGTGTTAACCCTTTCCAACCACGGCGCTTAGAGCTGCCTATAACTCTTAATTTCTGTAGATGGAAAGGGTTAACACTGGTCGGCCGATGAAATGCACTATTTGCTGGGGTGTATTTGCTTCGTGGGGACCTGCAATAATGTTCTTGTTATACACATTGTGCAGAAGACGTCACATCTCTATACTATCCGCCATATTGGTGATCAAACTGAGGTTATCATTTACAATCAAATTTTAATGATTCTAGGTTTAATTCATAACCGTGTAGTTGCCTTGATTAGGTTGTAATATGAAAAGTGTGAAGTGGAAAAAAAAATATATCACCAATATGATGTCAACTCGCTCTCTGATCAATGCGACGTCAGCTACACAATGTCTATAGAAGATAAACTCTTCAGCGCCTTATCCCCTTGTCCCGAACATTTTGGGCAAACTACCAACAGTGTACACTAATATTGCTATATGTAGAAATGATTTGAAAATCAATTCCCTTGTTTCAAAAGATTCTTTCTCTGCGCCTCTAATCTGGGGAAGTGCACTCTACACGTATATATTTATATGCGTGTGACTTAGTATTTGATTTAATTGTGTACGTCTATCTTATTTTTCGACGTAACTAATTATAATTGTAATTCAAAATCAGCATTCCATGTGCAATCTCAACTACGACATTCCATTAATGCACATTAATTATGATATCCATGCATCTGATGTGTGATATCATGCATGGTCAATATATGAAATGCCTTTACTTTTTTAGACTGTAATTAAAAATTTAATTTGGGTAGGGCAATGAGGGTTCTTTGATATATTTTGTCCCAATTTTTACCACCTTAAAATCCACCATTCCGCTTTGATGCGGGTCATGCCAGACACATAAGTCATCCTTGATCAAGTACATTAAGGAAGACGTCAAAATGTCGTTTTGGTACGTTGTGAATTTTCGAAGATGTCCACCTAATTGGTGTCACATAGACTCTTTGAGTGAGTATACATAGTTCTCGCTATATATTCGAAGGATGTTTAAATGTCTTTTCAAGATTCTATTTGAATTTTATTTGACTCGAATTTCATTAAGGAAATGAAACCAATGAATTCAATCTTCCAAAAGAGATTTTAGAACGTCTGAATAAGTCCTATATAGTTTAATGTAAATGGTCATGGACGGAATTTACGAATACAATTGTTCTAGGCCTGGATTTTTTTTCTTTTCGTTTTTCACGCAAAAAGGACACAACTGTACCAGCATCATCTTGACATCTTCCCTTATATCCTACTTAAGTGCTATATCTTACAGGCACTACTGACATCAGCATGTTTAAACATTACACTACACATTCACTTACAGACAAATGTTCAAGATAACTTTTAATCTACACGTTTAACGGTATATGAACGTACAGACTTATGGTGTAAGTAACGTGCACGAAATGGATGCATTGAGTGTGTATATTTTGCTGGACGTATCTTCTTTTTAATTTTAGATAGTCATAACCATAAATGTTTTTGTTGAAAAACAACGTTCACAGCTAAGTTATTATGGCATTTTCAAATGAGCTTCTTTATGGAAAATACATGTTGAATAGTAAGCAGTGAGATAAACCCAGCTAATACCCTTTACAGACTAGTTCCAGAATGCACATTTTGCTTCTTATGAAGTATCAGTAATTGACTTAGTCTGTAAAGGATATCAGACAGCAAACCCAAGCGGCAACTCTCTCTACCATCATGTTTTAGCGTCAAAGACATTTGGATAATTCTCTTTACTTCACATCAGGCCTGCTAATAAGGTCTCCTTAAAATAAAATGTTGTATATGTCCACTAACTTTAAAGACATATAGGAAAGAAAAATAAAAAATATGAAAACAAAGGGGAAAATATGGTAAGGTCAAAAAGGTCAGAGGCAGAAAGTAAAAGCTCCGTAGCAGCTCTGAAATACTTTCAAAATAATTACTATACTTGAAATTTTCAGGTATAGTAAAAAAACTTACCATAATTTTCAGAAAATATGGTAAGCTTTTTTTTTTTTTTACAGAAGACAGCATTGTTACATGTTTACTCTTACATTAAAGAGTTTTCTGTGATAAGAGACATTAAGTTGTGATAATCTGATATGCATATCCCTCACATAGGATATAATTTGTTTCATCATATATCAATTACATGAGGGTGTAAAGAGTTGCCGCTAGGTGTATGCCGTCGTCCCAGCGGCGTGGTGGGCCGAGACACGCGTTACCTTCTCCATGCCCGCACGGCTACAAACATGGCCGCTTACCGTGTGTGGAGACATGTATGCAGGTTACTTATAAATATAACGGTTTATCTTTCTGGGCTTGTAATAGAGAAACTGTCATGTTACTTGGTTTTTACTTAAATGTATCTCTCATATTTATCAAACCAACATAATTACATCCTTAAACTTTTTATATGCCAGTACAATGAAATACTGTAATTCAGTTTGGGAAAATAATCTCATCGATGTCATACTACGTTTTATCTTAAATTATCTTTTTTTTATCTTTAAAAAAATGAATCAGGACAAGTGACAGGTGCTTAGTACGAGCCAAGAGAGTTAGACCTGTGTTGAAACGGTAAAATACATTTGTTAATGAACACATTAAGGGTTTCAAGTCTGTCTATTGTTTTAGCTACATTGTATCGTTTTAATGATATAAGCCATGTTGTGCAGAATTCAAACATTGTATCTGGTAAGAAAGACTTAGTTGAAGAAATAGCCAGCAATAGTTGTCCTAATTCAACCAGATTGCACCTCTTTACCGTAAGACTCGAACACTTAAGTTTGACAAATTTGACATATATAAATGAAAAATCTTAACTGAAATAAGATTTATTAAACACTAATACTTTATAGTCTCTTGCCAAGAAAGACTTATATCCTATCATCGGTCTGCTATGAATGAACCGGGATAATTTTCCCCGCTAAAACGCCCCAACTCCTATACTACTCACAGTCACAGTACTTGGACAGCGTCTTTCTGCGCTATCAAGGGCACGTTTTCTATGCTCTATACTGAATCCAATAATGCAAAAGCAAGGTAATGTTTCTATAATGATCGAACTTTGTACAACGCATCACATTAGAAGGCATTTAGTCTAAACTTTGTTAAACGAAAATAGCTAGGTTTCTGTTAATTTTGTTAAACTTTCTAGTTATCCTAAAATGTCCTACTAGATAAAACAGTACTTTGATTGATGAACTACTCAACAGAACTATGAAAACGACTCCTAGACCCAAAGATATTACTTTTTCATTGAATTACCCTACAAAAAGCACGGCCTTACCCCGTTTAAGTTTATTCTAACGTGAATATTAGGGATTGAGAATTTCGAAATGATGTGAGTGTCTCCGCACATGGGGTATACTAAAACGTCACGCGTACCCCCGCTGCATTTTCCCCCCATTTTGGGCTAGCTTATCTCATAGAGGGGGGTCTTGACCCCCTAACCTCCCTCCCCCCGTCACCACTCACCCAACGTAGTGGGGTCCACCAGGACCACCTCAGCCATGGTGCCCCCTGTCGTCAGTTAGGGGTACCAAAACTCCTACAACAAAGGGCCTTCTCCAGAACTCTTTATTCCATGGAGTTAATTATTCGTCAGGTTACTGTCAGAACTTTGAACATCCCTTAGTGTGGCTCAGGCTTTGATCAAATACACCCCTGCTGCACTCCTCCACTTCGCTGATCTAGACCAAAGAATAGTCTCTGCACTGTAGCTGCCACTTGGTCCAGCTTTGGTTTTGCATGGGACTACAAAATTTAGATCTAAAGCTCTTCATAGCTTTCCCAGACTGCCAGAAGAGCTTTTCAGTTATAGGTTTCCTCACTGTTTTTCCCTTTTCTGTTATAAGAAGGGTGAGGGTGCACCATGGACTTGGAGTCACTCTTATATCCAGAACGTGAAGCGGCCACCTTCACATCCCAAGACCATGAGCGCACAAACCACTATGCTAACTCTCCTTTATCCGTAGCAGTTGAATGTCACAACTGATTGGCAGCATTATCCATGTTAAAGTGTATACATCCCACAGTTGTCAGCTACTTGTTTACATTTTGTTATTGTTGTTGTTGTTGTTGTTGTTTTACTGGATTACTGTTATTGTTTATATTGGATTAATTCCACTGATGCTGTTTGTATTGGGGTATTCTGTTGTTGTTCCAGTGTATACATCCCATATTTGTCGGCTACTTGTTTACATGTTGTTGTTGTTGTTGTTGTTGCTTTTGTTGTTAATATTGGATTATTGTTGGCAGTGTTGTGTGTACAGGATTACTCCACTGATGTTGTAGTTCTTGTTGTAGTGGGTTATTCTGTTGTGGTAGTCCGACATGCCTATACCATACTGATTGCCCTAAGCCACTCCCCGTAGAGTATATCCCACCAGATGCTGCCTGTACCCCCCCCCCCCCATACCCAGGGCCTACCCAGGACTACCCGATCAATGCTATCGTTAATTCGCATGACGGGTGACAGGTGAGCGGATGGAGGGGTAGGCCAAGCAAAACAGAGGTTTAGAGTGAACTTCAATTTAGTCTGTTTTCAGTTAAGTACATGAAAATCAGGGCAACCCATTGTGTCCTTAGATAACAATTGTACGGGAAATTGAGCATCCACAACATTGTATTCTTGAAATCTGTATATCCAGAACAATCTGCTAGTAAACACAGTTTTTGAAAATACTGAAGATGGATGAAAGTTGCTCGAATTGACATTCAATATGATGGAATTATTTTTCTAATATTTTTATATTTTTATAAAAATAATTCCATCTTACTGAATGTCAATTCGAGTAACTTTCAACCATCTTGAGTCTTTTAAAAAATATGTGTTTACTAGCAGATCATTCTGGATAAACAGATTTTAAGACGATTCTAGCAATTTTTTGACAATGCTGAGCCCATGGACCAGTTATCTAACCGTTTTAGATGTGGTTGATTATTGCCACTGTTGATTACTGTTGGCCTAATATTACCTGATGTTCAAACATGTACATCACCGAGTCCTGGGTAAACGATACCTACACTCTCCATCAAAAGTTCTATGGCTGATGTATATACTGTAGCTATATAGCTGTATAGGTTGTGTTTTGTTATTCAATGGAGGTTGGTAGCAATCCTTCGGATCTGTTTGTAATTCATTTTGAAATCATTTAACCATACAAGCGTTTAAAAATATAGAAATTGATACACAGGATGATGGTTTTCGGATTAAAGGGAACCACACCAATGAACTTCACTGAATCATAAAATTTCGTGAGGATTTACCAATTATCCAAGCCATTTCAAATGCAATGTGCATATAAATCAACGTGTCATAAAACACATTAATATAAAAAATGCACTAAAATGTTGGTATTGTTGACGTTTTGCATGACCACTTTCTAGGAACTACTTCAATCGAATTACAACACCAGAATGAACGATAATGTCATTTGCCAATAGGGATTCAGAACACCATGTGCGTTCAAATAGACGGGTGATAGATCGTAGTTATACGGTAGATTCTGGCATGTTAATGTAAGTCTTTTGTATCATCTTTTGTGAATCACACAAATGCAATAACACAATTACTTCTCCAAGAGGAATGAAAAATTGTAATAAGGTTTTGATGGGTCCCTCTGTAAACCCTCCTTCCCCTCCTACCTATGAACTGGTTCTATATTGCGTGAAATGTATCATGTACATTCCAATGTCAGCAAACATTTGATCTTACAGTCATGATAACCTTTATACTCTCTTTGTAGACTTTTATTTTTCATGTTTTCAATTAACTTTGGAACCAATCCGTTTAATGCGTCGATATACCTATATCAAAATTGCTGAAGCCAGTTGACAGGGTCCTAACTTTTGGAGGGCATTGTACTAAGGGGAGGCTCGGGAGCGTGCGTCCCGTGGCACATGTTAAACCGATTAGCATGTGATAGCATGTGAGACATGTAATGTGCACTGGGCCGTGACGACGCGTGGGCCGGGGATGGGTTGTACAGATCCGGTACGGATGGCTGGGCCCTGCAGCTGGGCCGATGTAGAGGAAAGGGGGTGTAATCACATTCATTGTTTGTTCATATGGTTGAGATCATAATTATCTATCATTGCCATGGATACGTCCGTGGACATCACATATTGCTCCCCAATCGGCATTCAACCCTTCAGGAGCCATAGCCCACCAACTGGAAATGTTATATGTAAAGGATGACATCGATGCAGACAGAAGCCCAAAGCAATAACAGAGAAGGGCTTATCTGGACAGTAAGAAACAGTTTGTGAAGGGGGATTAGAACCATGTCATGATAATGTATTATGTACCTGTTACAGACAAAATGTCCCACAATGTGCAATATGCCTGTAATGGACTTTAGCATAATATGAGCGTAGTTGGCCGAGTCTGTTAAGGGTTTTAGAAATGTCCTTGTCAATCATATACCCTTTACACACTGCTCTCAGAATGCGCATTGTGGCCTTTTTAAATTGGCGATATTTATATCATATGCACATTCTGAGGCTTTTAGGTAAACGATATTATTGATATCAAATTTCTAGTGGATCTTGCAATCAGTCGGTTCTCCCCCAACCCCAACCTTATATTCGATCCCTACCTAAGTCATTGACGATTCCAAGGGTATTGGTTGCTTGGTTTGCATATACACATCAATATCTATATTCCTTTTATTTCCAGAATACCTGAGTGACCATGGCACTACCTCTGAACTAGTTCTCTCCTTTCTATAAATAAACGCATTCCTCCTCACATACTTTTTCCTATGACAGCAGAAAAAACCCATGCCTAGAAATTGTATTTTGGTAATGGGCATTGTGTATGGGGTAGGGTTGGGGCTGGGGGGGGGGGGGGCAGGGGGACCTGGATCCGGGCCAAATACAACACCCGCCTTACCCAACCCACAACAAACCCGTTACAACGGGCCACCTCCCACTGGTTTCCGACAAGCAGAAAAAACATGACAAGTCGGTCAAGGAGGGAGGCTGGAACCAGCCAAGGGGAATCAGAAACTCGTTAAACGGAGGAAACAACATTTTATCCTTCTTCCTCCCCGCGTCCACTTTCCCTAAAAATATCAGGTTGTGGACGTTGTCACAGTTGCTAAAACGACCTAAACACAATAAACTATTTTTTCTACATTTTACACGGTTCCCTGACACGTGGCAGACAAAACAAAGAGAAGAACAAAGAAACAAGTTGTTAAGTGGAGGCCCCCCAGTGGTGCATACCTAGTGACTAGTCGGCCGTCCGTACAGTATTGGGCACCCACCCCTAAACGTGCCCACGTCAGGGCAGTGTTCACCGTTAGACAGAGGATAGACACAGTATGTCGACCTTTTTTTATTTATCTTTTAGTTTTACAGATTTTATTTATCCTGGGAAAATACAATTTGGCGAGACGTCGAATATTCGTTGTGACTCAGCCTTGAAAATATTGTAATTTTCACATCACATATTACTGGTTTTTGGTCAGATGATTACATAATAAATATTTCATTGACAACAGCTAGGTCAAAAAAAACTATATTTCAAAGAATTACAAACATTTAGGGAAAGAAAATCTTAAATATAGCTTATAACAACTAAAAGAATAAGTAAAACCTAACTATGGCAACCTGTTATAATAGCTTTGAGGTTTCCCATGACGTTCAGGAGAGAAAGAATTTTTCTGAGTCAAATCATATATATATTAAGCTGAACGTTCATTTTCTTTTGTATGGTTGACCCTGACTTGGGGGACCTTCCATTGTGGTCCATGGCCGGAGGCCGGGACTGACGGGAAGTTTACCTCAGTGCACACAGGTGGCGCCACTTACTAAACGATATGTGTATGTGAGGAGGGAGGGGGCAGGACCCCCAAGGACCCCTCCCTTCTCTACTTTGAACTACAAACCCATAGACCTCCCAGAATCGTCCAATGTTCGTTTGTTATCTTGGGGTTGTTTTTATATTGTCCTTAATTTCTACATATTTTCCCCTCAAGGTAAGGATTGATTTTGCAGGTGAACCATGCGAAAAAAATAGATGCAAGTATGCACAGTTCACCAAATAGAATAGGCAGAAAATACGCCAAAAGTGAACTATCCTTGGAATACGTAAGTTTCAATCATTAACCGACCCTTAACCATAGCAGAAACATCCGAAGAACAAATAAAAACTTCTTATATGGGTTGGGACACTAGCAACTAGCTCATTTAGAGGGGTTGGGGTCAAAAAGTAATTAAGGGAATACAATTCCACCGAGTGCCCCTCCTCCAAATCTTTTAAACATTAGGTCCGCCACAGACATACTCCAGGACCATGTAGGGTTTTAAGCACGCCAACAAACATTTTAAATCTTTACCTGATATTTATCTGACGATTTTATGATCATTATTTTACCTACAGTCAAAGCTATTTTTGTTACCCTTCTCCGACATTCTCTGCTCCCACTCCTACTTGAGATGAGACACAGTCAGACATAAGGCTAGACCATTCTGACATTTGTTGGACTGGTTAGGGGTCATATTTTACTGGTTTAACCAACCCCCGCACCCTTGAAGCCAACCCTAACGCCCTACCTGTATAGATCAAAGATCAGACACATACCTCACCTAGCCCGACCCCCTATTGGGGGTTAAACAAGTTTCACTGACCCCTACACCTGCAGGTTACTCAGGCTAGCATGCAGGATCGTCAAAATCTGAAATAACTGACCTTTCACCTACATCGGGTTAAGTAGCTGATTTATGTTATAGGTGGTGGTTACTGAACTCTTGATATCATTTGAAGAAGGAGGGAACCCTCTGTTACCTCTGGTTAATTTGTCCCATACTAAAGGGGGAAAGGGCAAAAGTATCAGTGATAATTATACTGTTTGATTTCTGCACAACATGGCTTTTTGTTTTGTTTTCTATAATTTAAATTCATTTTTCTGTATCTGGTGTACCTGACTGGAGTCGACCCTGACTCCTATACTCACCGCTTCTAAGGTCCGATGGCAGACTGGGGACGCTAGCTGGCCCCACACATGCGCACTGCTACCACGCCACACACTACGCCACTCCTCAGCCTGGTGGGCATCTTACGAACTAATAACTGAAACAGATGAAAGAAAAGCAATTAGAAAAGTGTATATGATTAACAATAATTTTGATGATAGGCGAAAAACATGATTTTTTTGACACCAAGACCACTACTCTGCTCAGAATAAATAGCACAAGTGGACTTAGCTTATGCAGTAGAACTGAGATCAACTCTGCTGTATATGCTTTTATATGTTGATATAGAGTAACAAGCTAGTTATTAAATACAGAAATATTGATTTAGTTCACCTCAGCTTGGCTCAGTTTGCCTCTCTCACTTTAGTCAAGCCTATAAGCTCCAGAGATGAGCTTAACCAAAAAGTGATATTCCAAGCCAACTTGGAAAGAGGCCGAATGAATGGCAAGCTTTAGCTCCACTGCACTCGACCGATGTTATCTTATTTTTAGTTGGTTCCACATGTTGGTCAGTGACTGATTGAGTATAGCTGTTTCTGTCACAGTGACAACTAAACTAAAAAGTAAAATCACAGTGAGAAGATGGTCACTGACAATTCTGTCATCGGTTGATTGATTCTATGATATGACAGACAGAGAGCTGAACCCCCCTCAACCACTTTTGCTGTGCAAAGACTCTGGGGTACTGACCATCGAGACTTTGCAGCCAAGTTTAAGTCATTTTTACTTGCACCTTGATTTGGATAGGCTCAATTCAGCTCAACTCAAAACTGCGCCAAAGCCACTAAAATAACAATGATTGTCATATATAAACTCAGCCAAGACACATTCAAAGAAGCAAAAAATTAGAAAGCGTACCACATCAGGTTTTGTTGGTGTTACATGACCGAACAGCTTGTTGGGCCTATATCCCCGGCTGGGTAGTGATTTTGGTGTGATGTACCCACAGCAAATCATTGAAACAGACCCTTAAAACCCAACCACTTTTAACCCAAGTCAGTGTTGTTTTACACTGACCTAGTTAATACGTATGGCCCACACAGATAAGTGGTTGTTCGTCTTATCAGCGTTAAACCAACACAAGTGCCAGATGGGGGACAAAGAGATGACTGAATACACAGAGATCGGAGATAGGGCCGTTAACGTTTAGTGCGGATCAGAATGTACTCTCATGGGGTTTAACCAAAGCTCTAGTAAATGAGAACAAATTTAGTTTCTAATGATATAATCTTCAATCAATTTTGATCACATCTTCCATGTTAAATGGCCTTTCATCTCCTATACTGTGTTCTTTTTATACAAATTCTATCTAATCTCGTTTTTGAGTTCAGTAATATGTTTGAGCAGCCACGGAGTCACTTTTAGGAGTTTCTGACTTTCATCACATATGTATTAGTGCATGTTAAATGGACGGCTTGTTTCCTTTCTGATACTGGGGCATGCGACGTACTCCAGTGATCTCGCCGATAAATTGAACCAGTGACCTAATTAGATCCTCCTTCTAAGTCGTGCTGAAAGCTGTATCACATCAAACCATGTTAAACATAGTGAGTATGCCGATTGAAATACAGAAGAATTTACACATATTCAAATAGTATTGTTTTCTCGACTGCCTTTTGAAGATCATGACTTCATGATAAAATTCTATTTGCTTTTATGATAGAGAGTCACCAGAGTAGAATATCGAGAGGCTTGTTCAAAACATCATCAAAATTCAATTCTTGCATATATAAAGTGAGAATCGCTGAAATAAAATATTGAGACTATTTTCTGTAATTTACCTTTGAATTTTCCAGCTTTATACAGGGATATTTTAACTTCAAAAAAAGTTATTTTCTTGTTGTATCAGAATACAAGCAAGATTTACCTGTTAAATGTCCAAAACTTTTGAGAAGCAGAAGCCTAACTCTTCGGGATAATTAAAATCCTTGTGATAAAGCAGTCAGTATACAGGTAGTTCCTACTTCCCTCTGGTTATCCTGACGTACATCCACAGGTGTCAGACTCTACCCTGTCCGGCGGTATCTACTGGTCTACGTCCGACCACCCACACTGGGAAGGTAACGTTACCTAACGTCTCGTCGTCCTCAACCCATACCCCTAACATCGCTATATAACATCACCCCCACTCCTTCCAGAGGAGTCTTTCCCCTGCCCAAGCCCCTCATAATGGGGTACCAAGTGTAAAGTCACAGATTACAAGACCATTTAATGCGATTTTCTCCACCATTGATAGTTTATTACCTGTATTTTACCTTCATTCAAAATGCAGCTGAGCATGTAAAGTCACAAGCGTATATATATAGCTATCAATCATGTTATTATTTGCTGTATAACACGAGGGAAAAGTTCAAAACTGAGTATTTCTTCAGTATGTATCTTTATATATTCAGTATGTTTAGCTTAGTTTGAAAAACATTGTCCATAACAGTTAGATACATAGCAATTGTTGGACGTTTTTTTTTACAGGTATTCCTGTGCTCATGTCGACAAAATTAGTCCAAATTAATCTGTTGCTGCCATCCTGATGTTTCCTATCTTTAACAAAGTCCTTGCTGACCCTCCTAATAAAACTTATCAGTCAAATAGTAACCAAATACCCAAATATGTTTACAATTGTTGAGACGATAAAGTAAAAACAACTGAAAAATCAAATTGACTGTTTGGTTCCCATAATATTTCCCCACCCGACAGACCCCCGCCTGGTGTAACGTACCCGGGGTACGTAACCCTCACCCAGACACCGATACCCTCAAACCCTGTACTCCACATAACCTGACTACTCCACACATACCAGGTTACCGATTCCTTCACCCCACACCCTATATCCGTCTAGCCCTAATCACCCCATACCCCCGTTCTACCCACCTCACCCAGTTCTCTCACCTCTACAACAACCACCTAATAGGTATGTAGACAAGACAGGTTAGCGTACATCAACCATCAAAGAAACACACGAAATGACACTTTTGTAGGGATCATTTTATCAGATTATTTAAATTACTGTCAGCATTTGTTTTAACTAGAAAGGAAAAAGACATAAATATTTATGTACTTTATCTGAATAAATGCACAGCGCTAAAGTATTAAAACTTGCAGGACATTAAGCCCATTACTCTCTGTCTGAAGTAAGTCAGTTATCTGAGGAGGTTAATCATCATCAGTTGTACACGCTGTGAAACAACCGTCAAGCAACCGGTACATGTGCTTAGGTCCACCTGCGTCAAGAAGGATGGGAATGGGGTGTAAAATTCTTGAAAATATGCGTACGTTCTTGTACAAATCTAATGCGTACATCAGGCTAAGCGGGGAGGAGTGGGGGTGGGGGTGGGTGGGTCCAGAATTCAGGGGGAAATGCATACCTAATGGACGGCCCCTTATACCTCCGTCAATAAAAAGGGTTCAGAAATCTGCATTTCTGCAAGTGGGTATTTGAATTATTGACCTTTTAAAGCTTCATTTACTGAAATAATTATACTTTTTACTACTGACCAATATACAGGGATGTGAGTCACGGTTAATGAAAAAGTTTGAATTAAACCCAGAGAGAACATTTAGCATAACCCTAAAATACTATAAAACGTCATGTAGGGAATTCAGTTTGAAAATTCTTATTTGAGGCGGTGATGTGAAAAAATCTGTAGGCCTAATCAGATTCGAATCTGAAAACTTACATCCCTGCATAAATGTGTTTTCTACACTTATTTCCGTGGTGTATCTAGTCACAGCTTCCTACGGCCCTAGCCGCTCCCTTCCTAATGTTTCAGATTCTCATTGTAGCTTTGTCCTACACCTTAATATACGGTCTCTCCTCTATCCACATCATCTACCTTTTGATGATCCAACTCACTATAGGCATGGCCCTCACGTTATCACTGGAGCACTACCCCTTCACCTTCCCACTAGCTCTCACCCTCTAACCCCTATCTATTGCCCTATCCCATTGGTCTGTTTACCATAGAGCTTAGTGTCTAACCATCTAGCTCTTGCTACTTCTACCTATACCAAACCTTCCCCTTCTCCCCTTGGGCCATTGACACAGAACTTCAACTTGGGGTCTGAATTGGAGAGGAGGTTCCGATGTCGAATGCCGAATTTTAAAAATGTGTTGTTGCATGTTCCTGTTGCTTATCACGTTTGGAAATGTCATATGTTGAATTAAAGCAATGCCTCTGTTGCCTGTGTCCCTACTTTTTTTTGTCTCCTGTCGCATTTAAGAATCCCTCTGTTTTGCTGCCAAATATAGGAAACCCTTCTGCCACACTGACAAATTTAGGAAATCCAAAAATTTAATGGATTAATTCCAGGTAAATACCATTTGGTCGTACTGCGTCAACATATTTTAGGAAATCCCTATATTTTTACTACAAATATAGGGCTCTTAACCTCTATAAAGCTGCCACTGCTCATCCCTGTTTGTGCCCCTTCCTGTCGAACTGTTTCAAACCAGAGAGAGTAAAGTTAAAATGTTAGTCTCCATGGTCAAACCAACGAGAGTAGAAGGGACAACGAGAGTAGAAGGGACAGAGATGCAGCTGTGCCGGAGCACCAGGTCCGAGCTGACTTTCGCAATTAACATGGGTCATTAGAAGCCCAGGGGGTATCTTTATGGGGATGTCGGGAGAACTGAGGGTTTTCCAGAGCTGCACATAGGTCAGGTTACGATTTAATGACTTGATAAGGGCTTCTAAGGGCACAGCAGCATACTCCTCCCTTTTTCTCAGATCTATTTTCCTATACAAAAGGAGGGGCTGTAAACATTTTATTTTCTATTTTTATTTAGAAATAGTTCCTCAACGATTACACTTAAGGTGCTCATATCAGTGAATAGAGAGGAACATGGATTTTATTGTCATGGTACCCTTATAAGTGTTCTCCATGCGGAACATAGTAGATAAACCATATTTTGAATTACCCTGATATATATTTAGGCAAAAATGCTATGTTAAATGACTTGACATGATTGTGCAATATACGTAAAATTAGGAAATAAAATAGTGTACAGTTTAAACCTAGTATTTAGGTTGTGACTCTTTTAGTTAGGTCACAGGATGTATTTGAATATTTATTTCATATGAGGAGAAACCCTTGATTTTGGGGAGCCAAGCGAAAGGAGGTTCGGACTTGTAAGGGCACCAACCCAGCAGGGTCCCTGGTAGAGCCCTGGCCCGTGGTCAGGGTGTTAATCAGATAAATAGGGCTGATAAGGGCAGGGGAGTCTGTCAGAAGAGGACCGGCATCCTGAAGCTGTATCTCTGTCCCTTCTACTCTCGTTTCTACTCTCGTTGGTCAAACCATGGAGACTAAAATTTTAACTTTACTCTCTCTGGTCAAACCCTTCCTCTTCCCTACCCTCCACCCCACCCCCTTTTCTCCCCTGTGATTAGTCGATTAGCTTGGTGTTCAGGACAAAGCGTGCCGTGTTCAGTCCGTTTGACGGGCGGTCCGTTAAGCCCCAACACGACGTCGGGGTGTGTGTGTGGGGGGGGGGGGGGGGGGGGGGGTCCCTGTAATCTACTGCATGTCCTTCACGCTCCACTGAACACCACTAAAACCCCGATGTCAATTATTATAGGTCACTGCCAACAAATAAATAGTGGAGTAAGACCTGAAAATGTGGGGTTGGGCTCAAATTGAGGGTTCTTCTGTACCCTAAATGACCATAATTATAACATGTTTTGCAGAGGCAATGATATATTAAATTCAACTACATTTGTCTTCCGAAAAATTCGGTTTTTATATAGGTGAGTATTAGAGATTAACATGTTTAATGGGCACAATAATATGGGTAATATTAGCCGCTAAATTACAATGATAATGATTGGAATGCACAGTCGAGTATTAGACCAATGTTTGTCTCTTTGATACATCTGCATAAGCAATACAATCAAAATGAGAGGTGGCTCGTGAGGAATTTTCGTTTTTCATTCAATTTTACCGATGTACCCTTACGTTTAGGGCAGAGCGTTTAGGGTCAACAGGGTACGTTTATAGTAAGTCAGGGGCTGGTTTACCTTTGGCTTCCCCTACAGTGTCAAATATCAGTCCAATCAACCTAATGGTTAGAGTGAATTGCACGGTCGACTTTTACCATGCCCACGTTGTGGTATAAATGAGGGGTTTTACCTCTGACCGACGTACATGTCCCTATACCTCAATCATGGTGTATCATCACCTCCCAGCCACCGACACCCTCGGTAGATCATAGGAGACTGAAGGCTATATTCTACTGTCCTATTTTACTACCGATTTAGAAAATCGCCAGATAGAAAAAAAAGTATAGTCATATTCCTGCTATACATTATAAGAAAGGATTTTGAATTCGTTCAAGTGGTAGGTTATATGCATGGGTATCTGTAATATTTCTTATGTAAATTTAGAAATAACCAAATTCGCAATAGTGAAAATCGCCTAGTGGAAGAAAGGCTTGATTCTATGCCACTGCCTCAAAACTGTTGCAGCATGCTCCAAACAGTCAATTTGAGGTGAAAACTAAGTAGGGTTACACTTATTTCAAAGATTTGGGTGAATTGTCAGGAAATGGGAAAACGTGTGTGTGCTTACCTTCATTACCGCGGGTTAGGTTTTAACGTACGGTTTATGGGAGTTCTGAGAATAGGCCCCCACACTGAGGTATAATCATATTACCAGTCACTGGGGCACTGCGACCTTTTTGACACCATAAATGTAAGTTAAATTCACGGAAATACGTGTATTTCTGAACCAATGTGTTTTGTTACAGACTATAAAGTGTCTCAATACGAGTTCTCCTATGCATTGATATCCATATTTGGGAATGTTTCTTTTTTCCTTTATATTCTCACCCCCCCCCCCCCCCCCCTTTTTTTTTATTTTCTATAAATCCATTTCCGAAGGTTTACAGTTCTTCCATTGGAGTTGACCAATGATAAAACAAAAATAAGTGTGGAGCTTTTTTATTTTAATGGATTTTCCCCTGCACATAGCTAGGCAGAAAAATTCAAGAAAATTAATAGAGAAATTAAGTGACTAAAGGATTACAGAAGTATTGGTAGATTTAGGAGCTGAAGATGAGCTGAGGCGTGCCCAGGACCTGAGGACAATATAGGGCCTGTCTGTCTGTGTGTCTACCCGACCCTACACATGCTCACCTGTCTAACCCCACAACCCTGACAGGAGGCCCAGGTCTGGTTACCAGGGCGACCAGGTAAACCTCCCCTGACGACCTACCTGGACAACCTCAGCCGAGGACAGGGCCCCGTTTATCTCAGATTAGATCACGATTATTTATTGAGGGGGTCGTATTTCTTCAGCTTATATATTGGGGTGTAGGGTTTCTTTTTATGCTCACCTGTATTCATGAAAATACATTTGAAATGATGATGGAGTCACACAAGGGAGCAATAAACAAATATATTCGAATAAATGAAAAGCTCGTGTTTTTTTTCTTTTAGAATTTGTTTTTCTACTCTGAATTAATTGGACGGCACACGTCGTCTCCTGAGCCAAGTGGATATTTCAATTGCATGTTGTTTCTTTCTTTTATTTTTAAAGATAACAATATCATAATTCGAATATATGCACATTGTATCATTGTACTTAAAAGACTGATAGTCTTTATAATTTTTGTTTAGGAGCAAGAAGATTAATCTGTTAAAATATGAAAATTTCTAAAGGCAAATATATAAATTATTGGTCTAGTTCAAGAAAAATACAGCAAAAGTACATAATGAAGTTTCAACCAGTTTTCAAACTTTGATTTCATGTTGCTGCATGATCGCGGTAATACTGACCACTTACTTAACCAACATGTTGAAAAACCTTTTGGTGATTTTTTTCTGATTCGATGTCGTTACATATTGCAAGCTGATATCAGGCAAAACACACGTCGTAGTAGGAGTAAGGCTAAACAGATGGGATGTCAGGCAGATCGCCCCTAACTCATCTTCATGTCACCTCCTCCCCTTTTAAACAGCTTTACTGTAACATCTGACTGTGAACAATATCCACAGAATGAAAGGCGACCAAAAAGACGGTCCCAACCCGCGGGTCGCCCGACACGTACGGGCTTTGTTCAGCCATGTATGAAGTTTGTTGACTGAATCCTCAGCTTTCATTTACCTCCACCTATATCTCACAGCCTGGGTGTGAAGTGGCTTCTTTTTGAAAGAAAACCCAAATGGTGGTTATTTGATATACTTTTTTTCATCCCTGAGCCTTATGTTTTCTCTAAACTTCTATCAATACAGTATATGCCAAAATGTGAAAGGCATTAGTTTTATGCTGAAGCTAAAATGCACTATAGGAAATTTGTATTGTTTTTCATATTCGCAGTAAGAACTTTGTGCAATTGCTGTTGCCCTACTAAAAGAGTTATGACCTTTGTGGCGTAACTCTTCATAGTTAATGCTCTAGCACATAATAGAGTATACCCCTGTCTTTTGTAGGCTAGCACTCTTCTCAGGATCATGCTGTGAATGGGGAGTTCGTCCTGCATACAAAATAGTATTACAAATCTCTCGTAAATCTAAACTTCCCTCAACTTTGATTAGCTTCAGACAACCTGCTGGTTTTGGCTATTTCGAAATTAGTTAGTTATGCAACGCACACTCACAATGAATGAAGTTATCAACATAGGAATGACTTTGGTTATGCTATCTTATATAAAATCTATAAAACATTATGCAACAGAATGTACGAAACGTCGTCTGACAGCCAACTATCCAGGCAACCATTATGAGGTGATTAAATGGGTTTATGTCTGTTTTCGCAAGTCCATTTTAAATGCCTTTTATAAATAAGCAATGCTATATGTATTCAGCGGTAATCATAGAGCTGGTGGATTCCTATTCTGATGCAGAACTGTGACTAATACAGTTATTATATTCAACCTACTCTATTCTGTTGTGTAGGTCATTCTAGATCAGATTAAAGTGAAATTGAACAGTATTCAACTTTTGTCTGCTGGTTATCAATCGTTGTCAGAATCGGAATCATTGTTAATGTTATCGCCTTCCTTGCCTGAAGCGTGAATACCACTGAAGGCGAGCAAACTGTATATCAGGATTTAGTCTTGGATCTGATGTGATAGGACATGCACCTGATTTCTTATTGTTAACGTTGAATGGGAGGCAGGCTTGTCCCCACGGGACACCCTGATCAGGCCACCTCTAAGTCCCGGCCACAATGGCCAACCGACCTCAACTCTATAAAGGGTATTAGTGTTTTCTGACAAGAGTGTCGAGTCTTTGATCTTGACAAGTTATCTTGACAAGTTGAAGATGTACAACTCGACCGTCAGGTCCTAGTGGTTCATGCCTTGTATATTTATATATCAGTCGATGGCATCTTAGAGTTCACTGCCAAACTAGACAATCCTGGGCTGTGGCGCCTTTATCCCGGACAGTGCACCTAGTTCTGTCCATTTGGCTGACACGCCCCCCCCCCTTGCCCCCAGCAAGCATTTTGCAACATGTTTGCTCTCTGGGCCGATCCAGTGACAGCTACATTGCAGATGTCACTCTTTTACCGAGGTGGTCGAGTGGCAGAGTGAGTGAGTAAGTGAGTGTTGGGTTTTTTACGCTGTACTGACAGCCAGGGTCATTTTCAGGGCGAAAACCAGTTGGGACAAATTCTGTCTTTGGTGATCGAATCTATGAGATGGAGGTGACAGTGGGCAAACAGCAGGGGATGAAAACCTGGAAATCATTTTTGCTGTACCCCATCCCTTAGTGAACCCAGCACCATCCGGGAATTGAACCCAAAGAACCACTTGGTCAGTACTGGGTCCCCCTTTTGTCGCCTTATACAACCAGCCGGGGCTACCAGGGGCCTATTCTTCCCCGGGACCCCCACAGGGTCTGCAATTTTTGTTGGTGCGATCCAAACCTCCAGGACCGATCCAGTGACAGCTACATTGCAGATGTCACTCTCGTACCTAGGTGGTCGAGTGGCAGAGTGTCCCTTCACTCCTCCTCCCTCCCCCCTCCCCACTGTAACCCGCCCCCCCCCCCCCCCCCCATCCCCGATCAGACAGGTACACGGCCTCCTGTGACCGCGGACACGGCCCCTCACCTCCCTGGGACAACCACCAACATGTGGAGCCCGTCCACTAGGGTTTGGCTTTTTGTCCGGGTCGGCTCACAACCACATGGTCTGCTAGGACGTTAATCTGGATGTCTCAAGGTTGATCCTGGAGTATTTGGTCTCCCATATATAAGGTTCTAATAGATCCATGCGCCCAGAAAGGGCGACTTCAAAAGTCATCAAAAAAAAATAAAATTTCCCAACAACCATAACTTTGAACATGAATGAGAAAAAGTGCTACTTTATATATGTGATAAGATTCAGAATAAATTTAACAATCTATTCAGATTGGTTTTGCAAAAGAACACCTTAGAACGAAACTGCTCTTTTTAGGACCAAAATCCCAAGATGTCCTATCGGGATTCACTATAGGATTTGGTTGTGAAATTCACGATATAAAAGTTTCTTAGGTGTCAAATCATGAGAAATTGACCGTAATAGTGTGTTTCCACTTAAAAGCAGCGCCATGATATCTTTAACAGCCTCAGGCATTCAATCAATGAATTCAGAGAACCAATAAAGCTCTAAAAGGATTTTTAAAAAACAGTCGGCACATTAGCCTACAGTATGCTATCTTCACCTTATGTGAAATTTGACCAAGAAAAACATGGATTTATGAGAGGTATACACTCCCCATATCCATAGGACGCACCCTTGGCAGTTGTGATAAGGTATATCATATAAGATACATTCACTTCCTGCATGACCCCGCCTTTCTACTAACAGCCAGACCCATGGTTAAATTACACAAAAACCGCCCCCTCAGTCCACATGTGGGTTGCTCCTAACCCTCGAGCTTTTCCTGGTAACTTTTTGTTAATGGTTTTAGCCTGCAGGTAAGCGTTTTGTATTTAAATTTAAACGTCCTGCAGACAACATGGCCAAAGTCTGCTAAACAGGTCAGAGGTTAAGGTCAAATGTCTGACCCCAGGATCTAGCAAGTAAAAACTAGTTAAGACCATTTAGGGTTTGGCTGGCTGCTGAATAAGTAAATGTGAGCTCACTTCAGGAACCAATTAGATTTGAATGAAGCAAAGCCCTGGATCCCGGTCCTGTTTCATGTATATCTTGACGTTTTTTGAAACAATATTTTCTAAATTGCATTCGTTATACCTCTCCTACTGATCACATTCCGAAAGAGGACACTTAGTGAAAAGTCATATAAGTCGTAACACAAGTTTCATGCTTTTGATGTAGGGATCCAATTATTGAAAAGTATTATCGCAATGAAATGGAAAGAAGGCGAGATTTTATTTTACCAAGAATAAACTACTGGTTATGCCTACTACAATATTAACATCCTATACGGTATACAGAGTCCTAAGCCTTACACCGAGAGACCATTAATTATACATCACACTACACTCCCCCGGTTCCGTCCTATCCTGACCTCTGCCCAGCCAAGCTTCCTGTTGTTTGGGATGAAAAGGTAACTTCAGTTACCATGGAAACAGTGGCATGAGCGGTAGGAAAACGCCTCACAGCCAGGAGGGGTGGGGTTTGTGGGTGGGTGGGTGTGGGTTGGTAGAGAGATTATGGGTAAATTATGTGTGACAAATGATCCAGTGAAGGTGATCGGTGGAGTGGGGCGGCTACCCGCACGCAACCCGCAAAACTGCAGCTGTTATAATGTGGGTGGATCAGAGTATGAAACCATTATACTACACGAGCATTGGGGATTATTAGGGGTAATCTACATACGTTGGACTAGTTACCTACCGGGCATTGCCTGTCACTTACTGAAAACTCAATGTTTCCATTGACAGATACCATTAACTAGCTCACCTATTGCCAGTGTATGTAATGCACTTATACTTAATTAGAAGTGACCACTCAAGCTTCTGCAGTCATATCATATTACACGTTGGCAGGTGTGGAGCTGCTGTATTGTAGAGGCCCGGCTCCACTGACCAACTCAACTCAACTCGCTTAAAGCTCCTAGTGGCTCCAGAATCCATGACTATCTGGTCTTAGCAAGGAAAAACTGCCTGGCCCAGTCTATCACCTGATCACGAACTGACGATCCAGTCATTCATCTCCAAAACCTCAAGATCTACAACTAGACGGATCCATCGTAGCAAACGGTTAAAACTCTAGTTACAATCTGATTCTCTGTTCCACTGTGAGACTGAGCATACTTCATCTCACCTCAACTCAGGCTGTGGAGCCGCAGTGCAGTTGATCAGTGGAGGATTATCAGCTGCAGCTATACAAAGGATCACATTGTCTTAATAATAAAAATATGGTTTTGTTTTTAAGTTGTACGCGGGTCGTGGCCGATGTACTTATATAGTTATAACCAAGCACCACCCCATTATAATTCTGACTGGTTTGTTCACTTACTGTTTTCTGGCCATCTTTTCCTCAAGATATATATATGCTCCTAAGTAGTTATACATCCATAGTCCTCCACCTGCCCGTGTCAGTGTGGTAGTCCCGTCCACCCCTGGTGTACTACAGGTCCCACCGGTCCCTACCTGTCAGTGGCAGAGGTCCGACTGGGGGGGGCCCACCACTCGGATACACCGCTCCACTTTTTCCGGGGGGCGAACAGTCGACGCACACGGTCCGGTGTCTCAGTCAAATAGGTGTCCCTTGTGCAGTGTTCTGACGGCCGCTGGTTGCCCACCTCCCGTGGGGATAGATGTCTGTACAGCCTGGGACCAGCAAAGCCAAAGTAGTAATTTGAGATTAATGGTATACCTCGCCCATTTTTAGCACTCTTAATTTCTCATTTTGGCAAATAATCTATTTAATCTATTGTGTCGTTTTTGTACATTGTAAATCTCAATGTAAGCTAGCTCAACATAAACAAAAATGTACATGTCTCTCTGAATGTGGGGGAGAGCACGTTTTATACTTAATCCGCACCCGTCAGGGTGATTTGTGGAATAAAAACGTATCTTTAGTTCGTGTGTGACCTCGTCACAGTTGGTTAATAGTGACACTATGGTTCCCGTTACTATGGCAACGTGACAACAGAGGCACGTGTACAGAATGCTGAATAGTGGGGTCAGCGGAATCAAGCACACAAAGCACACCTGAATTGACGATACATGTACATTGTGGGCAGTTTCTATGAGGAGATCATTCTATATTTATATGGAGGACAATTCCCTCCCATTATCTGCTTGTTGAGAAAACTTGTTTCTTGAATGGGTCATTGACCGTGACTGCCTTTAAGTGGTTTTCTTAGTAATCTCTACAAGGTGACAGGTGTCTATATGACCCTCCTCCCTCCCTACCCCCAACTCCCTGCCCAAAACCATGGCCCTATTTCACAGTATATGTTACTGTTACAATAACCTCCTACCACCTCTCTAGTTGCCCTACCACCCACTTCCTTGTCGCCACACCTTGCTGCGCAGACACAACCCCCGTTAGATCTCTGTGCGCATGCTCGTTGACCCCTGACCCCCGCAGGTCGTGACCTCAGACGCCGTGTGGCGCCCTCAGGCGGTCACCTCAGTAAGTGTCCTCACGACATGCTTAAAGGTGGGGAGGCGTATAGTGGGCAGGATGTATTTGTTTTGGTTTTATTATATATTATTTTGTTACTTGTCTTGGTTTAAAATACCTTGCTGTTTCGTCAGATAAGACGAGTATAATAACAGCTTGGTACCTTTTTTCAATTCTAATAGCAAAATTACTAATTCAAAAAGTTACTGCAATTTCCATAAAATGGCTTCAAATACACCAGAGAATAACATTGCAAATAACAAGTCTCTAATGCCTTAACCATGCCTTAAGGTGTTTAAAAAGAAACTTTACTGAAAGTTGTGACTAAGTGGATCGAGGAACACTGCAGCCTTTACCTAGAGTAACCTGATATTATTAAAAACTTGCCCTCAGTTTAAGGTCTACAAAAGCTACCTCTTGTTTGAAGCGCTTGGGGGTAGGGGCTAGTGACAGTAGGAGTGTTTAAACCAAGTAAAGTTCAGGTACAAAGTGTGCTGAGCGGTTTTTAGTCCGTAAACCCAGCAGGAAATGGGCGGCAGTGGTCAAAGTTACATGTCTGAGTGCTTTAATCCACTCCACATGTGGTTTTAAAGTACATTGTTGACATACGGCCCTGACACATTATTTTAGCTGGTACCTACAACCACCACCCCCCTCCCCCATTCTCCCTGAACAGAACTCGTGCCTCTTCTGCATTGTAAGTTTTTATAAATTAAAAAATTGACTCAGAAGTTTTTATTTCATAGATAACAAAAACAAGAATACACTAGGAACCACGGGATGTAGAAAACCACATCTAAATCTAAGTTAGATACTATAGTATATCTTTTGCGCCAACAGGGGACCAGCCCTGTTATAAACAATCCTAAGATGTGACATAATAACGTCCAAAAAAGTTCACTATTCTATTAACGTCCCCCACCTTCCACGGCAGTATAGTCACGTGACAGACCACCGGGGTCACGTGTCTTTCTGACCTTTGACCCCTCTACCCTTGTCACCTGACAGGTCACCATATATAACCCCTCCATACGGCACCGTTAACACGTAACGTGCCCCCGTTAGGACGCCCGGGTCGACATGCCCTTCCAGGATACGCCATTGTCTTGGGTAATTTGAAACATATTTTTGATTTTAGAATACCTTCTCAGAAAGTACTAAGGTCGGGTTGGAGCCTCTTCCAAGCAGACAGTTTAGATGTTGAAACTGTATACCCCTTATTGAAAAGTGTATACACTAAACTTGTCTTCTGTTTTTTATCAAAGCAAATTTTATTTTTTATGATAACTTTAGAGCCGAGAGGACTAACTGTTTGTGGCCCGAACCAAAACATTTGACGAGTGCAGCTACACTAGGAAGTTCCCATTCCTCACCGCCATTGAAACATCTGGTAGCAAAGCTACCGACCAAAAAAAGTTTGTGGTTTACTTAGTAACTTAATTCAGACTGAGTGGGTTAGAATAGTCCCCATGTGGTCGGGTCTGTCTGGTGCCTGCTACGTGCTATGTCCAGGGGCGGTTACTTACTGTGCCGCAGGGCTATAGTCGAGGCAGTAAAGGTACCATGGGGGCTCCATGCTACTTTGGATATGGCAAAGGTAAAAGGGGCACCCCATACACCTAGACTCTTTCTCTTTAAGAAGAGGAGAAAGGTTTCCCCTCATCCTCTTGAAGCACACCTTTCACTCCCTATTATACTTATGCTTGGTTCATTTGGTGAGGGATTTTGTTTCAAGAAGAAGAGGACATACATGCACCCCCTGGTGGTTTACATCAATACTAAACCTCTATGCTTCAAGCAGAAAACCTCACCTTATGAGCCTCATGTGAGGTATAACAGGGAGAATCTTTGCTCTTAAAGAGGAAGAGGCTATACCTTCCTCTTCCTCTTAAAGAGAAAGAGTCTAGGTGTATGGGGTGCACCGGGGTATCTACATTCCACATTTCGGGAGTTATTGTACCCTTGGGGCCTACAGGCTACGTCTGGGTACAGTGCAGGGGGCAGTTATTGTAATGAGAAAGTGGGCAGTAGTTATGGCACGAGAGAATGCATGGTACATCTGGGGGCAGTAAATGTAGCACGAGTGTATCACATGCTACATCTGGGGGCAGTAGTTATAGTATGAGTGTGTACATCATGCTTTATCTTGTGGGAATAGATATAGCATGAGTGTGTACATCTTACAACTTGGGGTAGTACTTATAGCATGTGTTTTATCATGCTACATCTGGGGGCAGTAAATATAGCATGAGAATATAGATGCTATACTTGGGGGCAGTAAATATAGCATGAGTGTATACATGCTACATATGGGGGCAGTAAATATAGCATGAGTCTACATGCTTCATCTGGTGGCAGTAGTTAAAGTGTGAGTGTGTGTACACGCTGTATCTATAGGGGCAGTAGTATACAATGGGTGCGGAGCAGTGGATACTTCCTGAATCAGCATGTCCGAAATATTTGAATTAACTACTAAAATGTTAATGACTGTACACTCGACTTCACTAAATATTTCGGACATACTGATTTACCACTCTCAACCACTAGGTTTCCGCTTATTTCCACTCATTTTCCACTAAAATATTATTGCAAGTTTACATTGATTCTGTACTCAGTACAGACTGTCAAACTAGCAGGTGCTATCACTGTCTAGTCATAGGTGGACAAGTACATTATGCTGATAAACCAATTTGTCAAATGCTGCTTATCCTAGCAACACTTATATCACAGCATACAGAAATGCTAAACAACAAACTCTATTGGACCATTTGGCCACACTATAGTAGATCTATAGAAGCAAATGCAATGGTCATGGCTAATTTGATGTTGTAGCTTAGTTAGTATGTACATATGATTAGTCTAGATAAAAGTTTCTCTTCTTATAACATTTAAAACTGGTGCTACACCTAACATTAATAGATAAAATGTCTTTTTATAACATTTAAAACTGGTGCTACACCTAACATTAATAACTTGGAATCTCACTCTTGTAACTCCTAGTCCTAGATATATCTACTTATTTATCATTGCCAGTGTTACTCTCATTTTTTGTATATATGTTCCTATGCCTCCACTGAAGAGGTTGTGAATAAAATTCATTGTCATTGTCATTGTACACAATATTTGGTTCCATGTATATGCTATGTCCGAAGACAGTAGTTTTACCATGGGTGTTTACATTCTACATACAGGGGCAGGCCAGTGTTATTAGATTAACATCCTAAATGAATTACTGTAGGAGTTGGGTGCAATGGGGAGGGGGCACTGGACTTTGCCTCGAGTCTTATAGAATAACCTTGTTGTGACAACATCTGGGACGCATACACTACCACACGAGTACGCAATAGGTGTTCAATATGGCACTAACATATCAAAACTTTTCCCCACTAAAAAAGGCAAACCCACACCCTGTGTAATTGTACGTAAAGTCAACGTAACAGGAAACCAAACCTTAATATACGGTAGTAGTATTTGAGGGTAAGGTCAAAGTAAGGTAGTAGTATCCATGGGTAAGGTCAAAAGCCATCTACCCCTCTGTTGGTGAAGGGCGGAATCATTCTGCCTGAGATACAGGCCGCTATGTAGGAGCAGACTCGTAGTTGAGGAGGCTGTGGTAGTGCGGGTGGGCTTGGCACATTTCGCAGTCTTCCCTGGTTTTTCAACCCAAAAAATCTCCCAGGACCTTTTTTCTTAGAGCATATATTTCGCAAGCAATTTTCCTCTGTACTCTTGAATAGTCGGTCAAAGTGATGATAAGGTAAACATTCCTACATGTGCAAAAGATAAGGGTTCTGATATAGGACAACAAAAAGGATGGAGATTCGTATAAGATATGGACATGGTCTTAGTATTGTATATTATAGAGGGGTGCCTCTCACCAGATCAGCCGGGGTTCACCGTAGGACCAGGACCACGCTCCGCCGGGGACCGCCTGCAACGACAGATTGCAACATGTCAACACACTAACATCATGTTTTAATAGGCATGTTTTTAAACCAAACTGACATAGAATACAGTAATTTGGATATGTTTTCCATTCTCGGTTGCCCTTTTGAACGATAACGTCATGGGCCTGAAAGAATAAGTTTCACTTCAAGGTGTAAACACAAATTCCGTTAGCTCTAAGATTGACTAAGAATGCTGACTAAAAAGGCACATTGTGAGTTACAGGTTGCAGTGAGACGAAGCTGTCAAGGCTACAAGTCAATGTCAGTGGGTGTCAGTCAACTGGATGACAGTAAATGAGTACAGTGTAGGAGCACTGACAGCACTATAATTACAGTTGGTATGTTGATGGTGGGTGATTGGCCAATCCCCAGTAGGTATTGACAGTATAGGATTGACGCAATGCCAGTAGAGAATATCAGGGTACCAACCCAAATTCCATTTTTAAATTCCCTGTGTTTTCCCTGAGATTTCCCAGTCACAAAGCAATTTTTCCCAGTGTCATATCCAGCAAGTTGTTCAAATTCATAAGAAAATATCTGGACAACTAGAAAAAGTCAAATCCCTAATATCTAGAGAATCGGGAATTTCAGAACCTGGCCAAATGAAATTCCCTGTGTTTTCCCTGTCAGGGAATTATTTTTGCAATTTTCCGTTTTCCCTGTGTGGTTGGTACCCTGAGAGATTGACAGGATGTGATTAACATACCGACAGTACAGGTTGACAGTGTCTGAAAACCATACCAACAGTAGAGGTTGACAATGTGTGATCACCATTCCGACAGTACAGGACAGTGGGTGACTGACACACTGACAGTATAAGTTGACAGTCCCTGAGGTTGACAGGTAACAGAAGGACTTAAGACCTCCAACCAAACCCACGTGACCTGAGGGCCCAAGACGAGGCTGACAACTGATCACCTGTCCTCATCTAAGGTCACATGACCCACAAGGTGAAACCCGACCCCTCAAGGTCAGGGCAAGGTCAAGTAGAGGTCATGAGTTGTGTATGAGGGCTTTAGTCTGAGGGTGACATTGACCTCAGGGGTTGGGTGGTTAAGGGTAAATCTGATTATGTCTAACTCAGGGACCCCTGACATAGTGGAAATATTGACACATACGGCGAGTAAATAGAGGGAAAATAGAACCAAAACAACTTCTGTGATGACTTTGGGGTTTTATGGGGCTTAAGTGCGTCCAGTGTTAATACTCAGTACCACAGAATGGGCGCCAGTCCAGGATCTGAACACACAACCCAAGACTGCATCTGGACTTCTCCCAACGCCATATTGATGGCATTACAGACATGTTTTCTTTTGCCATTCTATTTATCTGTAATCATCTTTCCTCTTTAGAGTATGGGATTCCCAGAAGAAACTCCAAGACTGTATTTTCTGCGCTTGTGGCACTACATTAAACGTGCAATATGTCTCCTTATCCTCCCGCTACCATTGCCTGTCTGCAGTATCCGGTTTCACCCTAAAGGCCCCTTTATACTGCACGACTTGAGCTGCCATATCAGGGTGATATGAGGAGAATTAACTCACATGAATGGAAGCATTGTTTGAAATTGACAATTTGGAATTTTGTCTATAATATATGTAATAACTCTGGAACATCGTCATATCATTATTAGCTCAATTTGTGTAGTGTAATACCACCTTAACCCTATGTAATGACCATCTCAGGTGCCTGGTTGTCAAAGTCCCAGGAGCTGGTCCAGTTATGTTTGTCAAAGCTCACTGTGTGTGATGCCAGATTAGGAGGTAGGCAGTAGTTCCATCCAGGTCCGGTATTCGCTCAAACTATAGATCTGGGACCAAGGAAACAGCTCAAAAACCTGAACATTTTTTTGTCACATCCTGTTAGTTCGTCTTTTCCTATGTTCTCGTAAATTCACCAAAAATGCAACTCTAATGGCACATTCAAAGTGTAATGACAATAATTATGTGTCCTGTTAATGTACAACGCTTCTATAGGACTGGTAAAAGTGAGCAACTTTGAGGTAGTAATTCCAACCTATATCCCAGTGCGCTGTGAAGCCACTTGTTTCTGTCAAAAGGGGGCCCTAAAGAGCCACCAGGTACATGACCAGTGAAATGGCAGTCCAGGCTATATATATATATATATATATACTTATATATAGACTACCCAATGGAAACAATCTTGACATAATATGCACATCATTACTTGATCAGTGAGGCCCATTAATTAGCTCTGTATGGGGGTGTAAGGACCTATAATGTATAAGCTAGGTCAGAGACGGACTAATCTGGAGATGGATCAATACGTGAAACACGAGCTGGGGACGGGAAGGGCCGAGTGGTGGCCGAGAGGGGTGTACTTGTCGGGTTTGGGTAGTGAGGGGGGATATGAATGGGGTGCATGGTGAAGTGTCATGGGAGGGCTGGGGTTGGGGTCTTGGCCAAGGTTGAGCAAACTCTGCCCCACCCTTAACCATACCTCCACAGGACCATCTCCTTCTAGGGCTTGAAAAATCGTTTTCAGATCTGGTTTAACCGGCTTGGGATATGAGGTTCATTTCCAAACATGCTCCTTTATATTGTGGTTTACCACTGGGCAACCAAGGCTTTTAATTTAGTTGCCCAGCAACGCTTTCTGGTGGTCCTGGGCCACTGAACATATATTTGTGAAGCCCTTGGGGGACATAAATTAAACCAACCTGATCTGTTAGTATAGATTACGTGTACATATCCATTTGAATCACTCGTATATGGCTCTATGTTACACAAATTCTGGAACTTCCCTGGTATTTCATATCATTCTGTACAACTAAAAACGAAAGTATGTTCGTTTTCTCTGCAGATAATATCCTGTCAAGTTCCCTATTGTCAGAAATAAGGTGTTATAAAATGTTTCTCATATCGGTTTCAATTCTAATATGTATTGCGTTATGTATTCAGGTTGGACGTAGTCTGATTTTTGGGTTAACCAAAGCGGGCCTGGAGAGGTTTGAGGGGCCGTTTTGAGTTGTTCCCCCTCTTCACGACACCTCTCTTTACCTGAACCCAGCATTTTGCGTCTAAACACACCCACACAACCCAGCCCGACATCCAGGCGACTTTCTCGGATTACCCCAACCTGCAGAATACCCTCACTTCCTGCATCAGTTACTAGTCTGCAGGTACAAATGTATGGTAAGTACAAAGAGGTCAGAATCATACAAGTATACGACCTTTTAACTCGGTTTTAGTGGTTATATGAACTGCTCTACGTGGATTCCTATTGCACTAAAGATTTTCTGTGAAATATAGAAATGCAGACAAATATCATGTATATAAGACCTCTCTATTGAAAGTTACAACTGCTTTCAGTAAATCAAATTGAATTCTGGGATAATTTATATTATGAAAAGGTTGTGAACGTTTTGACATCTCCCAACATTTATGAGTTATATTCTGCTCTATAACAAACAGACACTTAACCCCTTCCACACCGTTATCCAAACAGCCCCTCTCTCCTCCCACCCCCACCTCTCCCATACAACCCATGACCGGCCATACACTCAGATGGCTGAGTCTCTCCTGTAGAAATACACCCGAATCCCAACAGACTCCCAATGCGCATGCACAGAGCGACATATACCAACATCGGTAAACTATATGAATATATAAGTATATCCCACTTCGCGCATGCGCCCTACTCACATCCCCTCCTCAGATATCCATTAATATCACCCCCTTTTATAGTTCTGTATATTTACGCCAGGGGGCGTATTCCCGGCATGCCCC
The DNA here is from genome assembly GCA_936440205.1 of Lepidonotus clava. NCBI lineage: Eukaryota > Metazoa > Annelida > Polychaeta > Phyllodocida > Polynoidae > Lepidonotus > Lepidonotus clava. Next base: position 31,708,126 of record OW387144.1, on the reverse strand, counting down.
AGGCGTCACGTGCCCGGTACCCGTATGTTAGGGTTGTTTACATGGTTTACTCTTGTTGGTAAACAGGTAAACAACCAGTGACAGTGAACGGTGCAGGGTGGGGGAGGGCAGGTAGAGGTCTTGCGTGGGGGAAAAGGGGCAGGTTGGGTTCTGTTGATCTAACACCTGCACAACCCACTCACCACGTCACGTGACCTTTGGCTGCCATCACGTGATCGCACCACCTGTTTAATACAGGTCTGCCATAGCATAATCCTCTACAGGGCGACCGCTCACATTTCTCTCACAAATTCCATGTCTTTTTCCTTATCCCACATACAAATTGCCCATGTCAGAGAGGAAGGGGATGCACGAATTGAGTTTATAGAAATCAATATTCTAGAAAACTAAATACTATGTATTCGTTTGTGGTTGGGTCACATTCTATCTGTCTTCCCAGACATGTAAATCGTATATCTATTTTCCTTGCTTTTCCTGTGTTGCTGTCACTCTGCTTCAGGAACTGCACTTATGGATATAAGCATGTAGATCTACATTATGATCGAAAATAGCAAGAGGCCATAGTGCCTGGAACATACCTGGCCATAGACTATCAAATTAGAATTGAGGGGGTTCAAGATATACTAATAAGAGTTACTTCTATAATATTTTTGACAACATTGCCTGTAAAAACATATGTACATTAGTTGTTGTTTTTTTCTTTCTTTTTTTTGTGGTAGATGAGTTCCCAAATACACAAACCCCTCTCCATTTTAACCCCAAGTCTGTCCCTGCCTTCCGGACCCTAAAGCGTTAACGTATCTATCTACCTCCCCCGGTCAGCTCACACTCTCACATCACATTCAGGCTCCGCCCCTCTGAAGGTCACCCCTGCTGGGAGAGTGTGGCCATATATCGATCTGATCTATTTATAGTCTCTTCGTGCCACGGTCCTTCCTTGGGGAAGACTGGATTTCTCGTCGGATTAGATTTCTGAATGAGTGAGTCGTTCTTCTCTAATCATGAGGTGTTTGTTTTGAAGTGATGGGTTTAAATTGAGGGTGGGCGTCAGGTGGGAGCAGGTGGGGGGGGGGGGGATAATAAGAGTGGTACGAGTCGATGAATGCAGCAACAATAAAAGAGAGGAACAATAACAAAAGACGCCACAGACCAATTGGTCAGATTATGGCGGTAAACCACTGAATTCGACAACGCCACAAAGCCATTTCTTAAATTTGACAATGCAACAGGAATCAGGGCTCAACATTTAGCATTGCCCGCCTGCCCGGGGCAGGTAAAATTTGAGGGCAGCCTAGCCAAAAGCCTTAATGTTGAGCCCTGAGGAACCCACAGGAGTGCAAGTAGATAGGGACAGGTGACAGATGCATTTCATAAATTCGACAAGCGACATTTACAACAGTAAGCGACAGAGACATAATTTTCAATTTCACACGCAACATTGGGACGGTCTCATCCAGACCCCTTATACTTGCCTTCAATTATTTAGAAATTTTAAGTATTCCAAATGAGGAGTGATTCGTTATTAAGTGAATTTCAGAGTCTCTCTAGCATATTCTACGATAATTGACATGAACCAGAAATAGTGATTAAAAAGAAAATGTTCACATAACTGTATCAAAGGAATGGACAATGTCATAGTTGGTAAAGCGTAAATGTATGCATTAACCTTAGAATGATATCTCCCAATATCTAGCATGCTGGAAGGTATAGAAAGTACAAACCAAAGGGGCACAAAGCAATTATCATTGTCCTGGTTTGCTCACATCCTTGAAGGCTTTAGCCCATGACATAGCAAACTGGGGCAATAAAATTCGCTTAATGCACTCGTGGTCCGCACTTGATTTATTCTATATCAACTACACGGGAAAGGATGAAAATTGTTACTGACAACACAAAAATTGGCATCAGCATTCACAGTCAGGCACTATTGCCCTCAGATCAACAATAGATCTTTTATTCACCCATCTATTGGGGCAATGGTAAGTACAAGCAATTCTTATAGGCTAAGTCCTGGATATGTGCTTTTTGACCTCCACGTTCAGCACTATCACCTTGGATATCTTTAAAACATCTCACAGAAAACGGCCTAGATAGCAGTTTTTTTCAACCGCTTGAAGAAGAGCACTGCGCCAAATTGAGTGTACTGGCTGACCCAGAGGATATACCTTACTTTGATTTGGCCAATAAAGATAAATGTTGAGTGAGTGATTAATGGGAGGATTTACACCGCACCGACAGCCAGGGTCATTTTCACAGCGAAAACAGGTTGGGACGAACTCTGTCTTTGGTGATTGTATCTATGAGATGAAGCTGACAGTGTGGGCAGGGGCTCAAAACCTAGAAATCATTTTTTGCTGTACCTCATCCTTTAGTGAACCCAGCACCAACCAGGAATTGAACCCAAAGAACCACTTGGTCAGTGCTGGGTCCCCCCATCGTCACCTTATACAATCAGCAGGGGGCCTATTCTTCCCCGGAACACCCATGGAAGATAAAAGTTGTGTTGATACATTATGTTATTGCATGAATAAATGGGCAGCCACAATTTGGCTGAGGGCCATGTGAATAGCCGGCTAAACTGACCATCCAGCACGTAGGTAAGGTGGACTTGGACTCTGAGGCCTGGAAGTGGCTGCTGGTTACGGCCCTAGTTCTGGGGTACTTGTTGTTATAAGGCACCACCTGGGGATGTTTACTGACCTCATTCTAACAGGACCACTTCCGTGCACTAACAATGGCCGGGGCCTCCAGGGGAGGGTCCAAAAGGGTCTTTTGGCAGACATAACCTAGGCAAAGCTGGGAAAACTAAGTGCAGGCGTATTACGTTTTAGTACTTGTCTGTTAATATACCCTATATGTGGACACACTTCCTATTATCCTGGATCCGCCCATGGTCTCTCTGACACTAATAACTGAATGTAAGATGCAACATATAACTGTGGATTTACAGTTATTCAGTTAACTTTGGTAATTTTGGTACCAATTTACTGTGAATTCAATATTTATCATAGACTGTCATAAGTGCGTTATTCAAAACGCACAGTAAGTTGTGTCAATTAACAGTAAACTTGGCTAGCAATAACAGGCAACACTTTTTACAGTGAGGGTAGTTATGATTGTGTAAATCCCAAAACCTGACAAAAATATGAATTTACAGAATTTCAAACAGTCTGGAAATGGTCCATGTATAACAACTTAAGACCAAGATTAGCAAAGTTTAGGACCTTTCGACTACGTGCAAAGGAAAATGTCATAATATGTCATTTGATTTCAATTTCAATTAGGTATACTCGTTTGAAAGGGGGATTTTGAAGTTTCATGGTTACTTCATTTCAACTTCTCTCTCAAACCAAATTATTCAATACCATTTTAAGGCCTCTAGGTACAAAATTGTCCAATTCAAGTCCCTTTTAAGGCCTTAAATTTGAGAAAATCAATTAAAGACATTTTATAACCTGCTAGGGAACCCTGTATAATGTCGTTTTTGTTGTGCCCGCCATGCCTGTGGCCCGACCGAAACCCCCCTCGTCCTATACTACTCACAGGGACAGTGTGGGGGACCAGTTGGCACGACCCAACCTTAGACGTCCCCGACCCGCCAACCGGCGGTGGTCTCAAGAACAGGTGAGTGTCACAGCCTTATTTGAGTCAGGAAACGCCCTAGCAACATATGGGAGAGATAAGGTGAACCAAGATAAGGATTGAACAAGGTCACAGGTGGAATTATGGAAGAAAAGAATCGGTTAGAAAACCAAAAGAACTCCGGCTTATTCGTCTTTTTTTCTATATATGATAGTAATTGTTGATGAAATATGGGGATGAGGATACGAATTATCGAGCGAATTATCGATTGAATTAATCAAAAAGATGCACATGCCAGCGCGAGTGAAGCCGTCCGCCATTCTCCTCTATTATCGTTCACCTACACGGTGGGATTACTAACCTTGTTTTCAATGCCGGTCATAGATATCGACCTAATTCTTCACTTTATATCGACCCTGACCGCCTCTGAATATCAATAATCGCGGAGGACACCTACACACATGTTCACCGGGTTGCACCATCTTGACACAAGGAAAGTAGGGTGAAGGAAACGTAACGCATTTCATATGTAAACGACCACGACCCGGGCTCCACGACCCGGGCTCCACGACCCGGGCTCCACGACCCGGGCTCCACGACCCGGGCTCCACGACCCGGGCTCCACGCACGGGGCTCCACGCACGGGGCTCCACGCACGGGGCTCCACGCACGGGGCTCCACGCACGGGGCTCCACGCACGGGGCTCCACGCACGGGGCTCCACGCACGGGGCTCCACGCACGGGGCTCCACGCACGGGGCTCCACGCACGGGGCTCCACGCACGGGGCTCCACGCACGGGGCTCCACGCAACAGGGTCCATGCCATGATGCAAGCACAGTGGTTTGACTGATCCCAAAATATGACCATATATGGACATGCGTCAATCTCCGAACTGATGACTTGGCGACCTATATATCATAGGAGTCCTATGTTAAAACTACAATCTTCACCGTATATTTGGTTTGCATCTGACAACAGGTTCAAAATCTGAGTCTGGTACCTGAGATTTCCACTGTGTTTCAATGGTGGTCTCAGCCTAAATGACCAACACAACACTCCGGGCTTGACCGGAGGCGACGGCATCGGGACAGCGATGCCGGAGAACAATCAGAAAGAGTAAATATGCAGTTTTATAGGAAAACATACAGAGGTTGACAGTACAACCCTGAATACGAGGTGGGTGTCGAAAAATTACTGCCCGAGGCCGATAGGCTGAGGGCTGTAATTTTTCTGACATCCCACCGAGTATACAGAGTTGTACTGTCAACCGAGGTAAGTTTTCCTTATATTATATACCATATTTTGTAAGTTATAAGCAAAAGAGAAAGGAAATTACCAGTGGAGCAAAGCGGGCAGTATTCCAGTGTATTGATTATGCACACACTTTGACTGGTGACAAGCAGTTTTCCCTAATATTCATTATTTTCTCCTAAATTAGGACTCTATCACTATCTCCATTTAATTAGACTGCATTATTTTATGTGAAATTAAAACAAAATCATACACATCCATTCAGAATTCACAAAATAAGGAGAAAAACATTTTACACAGTAAAGCAGGGTGGGCAGTATACACGAATACTGCCCACTGTGCCAATACACCAAAAATACTGAATGGCAGTGTCCAGTTAGTATTCATTATGTATTTCAGCATTGGTATATAATATATAATGGTGCTTACCTTATTCACTTATTAGCTAAGGATACATTGACTGTGGAAGAGTGAATTTTTCTTTGAGCATTATAAGTCACTGTCACTCGCTGACTAGTTTCGTCCGCAGAAATATCCTGCATTGTAACAATGGCAGAAAAGTACCCCCAACGCCGTGCTCTGTTACATAATGCACACAGTTTTCCATGTAGAAGAAGGACAAAATTCGATCATTATGACAAGTCTGAGTAGTGTCAAATTTAACGGTTAGGGATAGTTTAAGCTATACCAAACTCTCTAGTCGATGTAGCGTGCAGAAATAGTTATTTGGTATATTTCTATCCCAGCATGCCTCTGCCCTCATCAGTCGGGGGTAGATCCCACCCTCCCACCTCGACAACCGGGCTACAAAAGTGATCTCTGCCACCACCTGAACTATGTGTGAGCCCAAGCGCAAAGTTATTTCTATAATGCTCGTATTTTAGAGTCCCACATAGTAGAGTCAGTTCTAACAGACTATCATTTGCAGCATAGAAGGCAATCCCAGGCAGACTTGGGTGGATGCCCCCCCCCCCCCCCCACCAGCTGGTGGTAATTAGGTGAGGACCTCTCCACTCTCATCACCACCGGTCATTAATCCCCTGTCGGACACTTAGAGAACTAACAACAACAACCAGCGCCTTCAACACCCCAAACCTACCTCTACTTGACCCTCAAGTGACCCCCACGTGACTTCCCAGTGATCTTCAGTTTCCATAAAACCCGAGCATAAAACACTCATTTTGGTCGGAATGGATCTCAATGCCTGGGCCCATTTTAGTATTATCTAAATATTACAAAAAGTTCCGCTTTTACTTCAAACATTTATCACAAAAATCCCCCAAAAATATAGTAAGAAAATATTAAGTCTTTGGAGTCTAATCATTGGTAATATCATATAACATTTTCAGATGTACCATAGACATGTATATTTATCCTAAGTATCTCTATGATTGCACTTGATCCTTGTTTAGTCTAGATTCACTTCACTGGCCTTCTCTGCAACCAAGCCCATTCCACACTTTCAGTATCCTAATTATATATAGTAACCCACGTCTGTCTCCCTCCGTCTATACACGGTCCAGCTGTGTAGTACACGCCCCCACCACCAGGTGCTAACACTTCCGGTCGCACCTCACGCACGCGCACTGACCCCTGTCTGACCCCCGGCCAGTCGCCATGACAGACAGACGTCACGTCACACGGTGTCTGAGGGCCCGATGGATGGATTGGGATGTATGTATGTAATACCTCTCCAGGTTGGATGGATACTGTAGACGGGTAACGCTCCCTACCTGTGGATACCTGTTGGTGGGAATTAGTAAAGATATGAGAGCAATGGGATGATTCATAACAATCCCCGGCGTAGCTACGGAGGTTTATGCTTACAGGAATTTTGCTGTTGCATAGCTGTTGCATAGCCATACCCCATAAAGTAATTCACCCTCAAACTCCTGTAAATGCATCAAAACTCCCGTAAATGCAACCAAACTTCTGTAAGTGCAACCATAACCCCATAAACTTAACGAAACTCCTGTAGCTATGATAGAGGTAAAGCTAATCGTAAGTTATCGCAAAATCACAAATCTTTTCCCTCGTTTTATTGTGAAACAGGGCCCGGTAGTAATGGACATCGATAGGGGCCTGAAACGTCTATATACGTGATAAACCTTGTATATGCAGAATTGCATGACTAGCTTTTGGTAACGACTCTGACAGCTTGTTCTCATATAACGCTTCAATTCATACACATCATTTCTAGTCAAATATTACATTTGCTGGAGAGAAAAGTTGAATAAAAAATCACGAAAATATTAACATTTCTGTACGGTTATATTTGTCAAGTGATCAACTGTTTATCAACATGTCGTCACAGCACTTTCTGCGCCATGTCATCTGTACCAATACGTCTATAAAGTAGACATACATGTGTTGTAGGTGAGAGTTATATGTGGTGTAAGTCAGCACTATATATATATATATATATGGTGGTGCCGAGTGCCCTTTACCGACAGAGCCACACCGACAAGATGCCAATAACGTCAGACAAGGGGCGCTCTCCAAACACAGGAGGAGCTCACTTACCGCCCGTGTAGTGTGTACTAACAGTGTAAGGCTGTACCTGGAGAGTGAGGCAGGCTGGCTTGCTCAGTCTCCATGGTAACGTAGGGCCCGTGTTTTCTAGGTCTCACAATACAGAACGCTGACTGTGACGTCACACCTTGTTATTGTCTGAAGGTGTTTTTTTGCCCAGTTCCGGTTAGGGTCAGAAAGTACCTTCTGAACGAAGTGCACTTTCCTTGTAAGGGTGAAGGAATATGGATTATTTCTGGAAAGTGGCAGCTAATATGACAGCTGTAGCAAGTGAAGTGAGAAGCACGTGGGTGTAACATTGGTGAGGAAGACAGTTATGGAGGCTATATTGTAGCATTCTAATTTAGTCACCATCAATCATTTGTGGTTATTTGATCAATTCGATCAGATTATTACCATCTTTTACTTAGCCCTCACCTCTACCTGTACAGTATATAACTGACCTAGAGGTTTTACCCCAGACTATAGACTCACACAGACTGAACATCACCCCTCTGAGGTCAGTTCACTGCCCACCGATATCATGAAAACCAATGAGCCTTGATCGTGGACTGTTGTATTTTGGGGGAATTTTAAGGAAGCCTACTGTGGGACTACATGAATGATTTTTCCCCTCTGAGTAAGTCTATAAATCATCTGCAAAGGCCCCCAAAATGGCGGTAAAAACATCCTTAAAATTCGTGGAAAGGGATTCTTCACACTTGAGATTTCTTCAAAGATTACCTGCTTGCCCACTGGTCCTTGCTACCTGGATCAAGCCATTAAGACTGTCCTTTCACATGGCTACTTTCAGCCAACTCCAGTAGGGGGCCTGAAGTGAGCAGTAGTCAAGGTCAATGCTAATGTCACTAATGGCTCCTTTGGTTGATTCGTATTGATTCTTGGTCCGTCCACACCAACCAATCAGATGCTCCGACACACTGATACAGTCAGTCAACGTCTCCACCAATGAGCGCCCTTCTCTCTTTAACTTTTTGACCTTGGCCTTCAAAGGTACACGAGAGGGTGGGGGTCAGAGGTCAGACAAAGGTCATATTGAGGCCGGGCAGACGCTGGCTTGATCCCCTGATAAATGAACACTTAATGACATCTGGGAACAAATATAGTCTGAAAGTTTCTGCAGCACATTTTCAATCTGCGGAGAAGTATTTTCAATGTTTCTTATATAAAAAAAAAACGGTTTCTAATAAAGGAGAAGATATATGGCCGTATTCTTCCTATGTCCTCACCGCCTCCCTTGACCCTGGTCTATCCTCACCACTTGGCAGTAGTCCTTACACACCCCTACACCTCCTTGACCCTGTACGGTACACTACGCACCAAGAACAAACAGACAAAAAAAGGTTCCCCGCTCTAAGACCAACCACCATTTCCCTAAGACAATACACGTGTAGTGTGGTGACTGTCTGGGCCTATACGGGTGAGGTGTACATGCTGATGTGGGGTGGGGGAGGTAAGACTAAGGAGGAAAGAGATCTGTTATTCACAGAGATTGTGCTTTGGACCTTTATGCATAGAAATACATAACAAATACATGTAGGTCTATGGCTACAGTGACATGCATATCAAAAAGACAAACTAGTAGGCTACCCCAAAATTAACCTGCAGAGAGACATGTATACCACATATAGACATGCCTGCAGATAATTCCAACTTTAACCTGCATGCACACGGCAAAACAGTCAAGTAAAATCATAGAACTGCAGACTATCCCCAGATTAATCTGCAGGAGAGTACGCAGTCTATTTGGCTGCAGTTCCTCCCCTCCCATCACTGGACACGTGCCACATGTCCTGACTGCACTCTACTGTAACACGCAAAAAAGTATCCAGATATAACTAAATGATACCAGGTAGGCAATATACAGAATTAAGCACTTAATAAAACCAACAGCTGTTACTGATTTGGGAGTAGATATTTGGTCTAAAAAAGAGCTTGAGTTGCTTCTGTATTGCGACTAACCATAAGTATTCATTATGCCTTGTTTGATTACTACGGTGATCTCTTATAATGAGGATAAAAATGCTGATTCAAGTATAATTTCTTTTACAACAAATTACCATATTTAAGCTTTATGGATTTCGCATTTTGGTTCAGGTTAGTGCTTTTCAGTGGCCACACTTATTGTCCACTTTTTAAAGAGTGCAAAGACGTGCAGTGACCCTTAGAAGGGGCATCACACATCCGGCTTTTGATGACCCTATTGATGGAACAGGGTAATGATCTTATCAGTGTGCACACAACTGGATGTGATCTGCAATGGTCAGGTCAGGTCAGAAAGACACATAGCATGTGCCCAGCTTGAAACACCAAAGTAATAAACCAGGTGGCCTTTCAGTCCTTGCAGGAGTTCGATAACTAGTTTATAACTGAGACTAGACAGCCTGTTGCCTGCAGAGGCTTGTCGGTCGTCTCATCTATCCGGTCGCCAGATTTATGTTGTTCGATGAGTAGACAGGCGTGGGGATTGTGGACCCATAGTTCACTGCTTACCCCCATAAAACTGATCTATACCATGACAACATGCCCAGACTGGGATTGTTAGCAAAAGACTGGTAGGACCTGGGGTCTTGGTCAGTACTAAAACACTGAACTTGGACAGGCTCTCTTCTGGGGCTCTGGTTAGGGGTCCTGATGTAGTGTGTTGAATTTAAGAAACTGTTACGTCGACTGTTAGTGTCTCTAAGAAATGTCAATGTCCCCTGTCAAATATAATGAATTGTTGTGTCACACCGTCAAATCCAAGAAATGGCCGTCTCATGTCACTGTCTGTTCAAATGTGGCGTGTCCAAGCCTGTCAAAGTCTGCTTGATTTACATGTTACATTTGACCCACACATCGATCTTTGTACACTTTGTAATACTGCTGAGCCTAGCAGCTTTTCTAAAAAAAATGTCCATTTCAGAATTCATCTAGTAGACTTCAGTTGAAAGGGGAAAAAAAGCTGTATCCAAGATGAAAGCCTCCACCTGCTGTGGGTAGTGTTTTGTCGTTATTCATATTTCAGGGCCTGAAGTGGGTCACCCTGCGGCAGGCCTGAGTGGTGTGGGGCCAGGGATATGAATAATGATTCAGTTGGAGAACATCCCGTCTTGGCACGTTGAGTGGAGGTGTATTAACATGTAAAGTGTGCTATACAAGGTGGTGTTTGGGATGGGGAACTGTCTTTGGTACAGAATTTCTAAACAGTTAATTTCTTAACAGCCTCCTTTTTCAACTCCCTATCCATCTGGATGATTCATACCTGTAGGACAGCCGCCATACACATTTCCTAGTATCATTTAACCACCCATTCTGCTGGGGATTTGTAATCCAATATCTTTCCATTTAATCCTTAGACAGAGAAGACATAATCAGCGTTCAAAATCAAGTATAATTTTCTTCGATTGTACTAGCTTTTGATTGATTAATTTTTGTGGTGACCCAGATTAATATGAAGCCACCATAGGTGATCGCTGGAAAACATTATCAGCTTGGTACAAATCCTAGTGGGTATGGGGCTTTAATTTAAGGCACGGAGCACGGGTCACTCTACACTAAGACCTAAAACAGAGGAATATTTTATACTGATTTAGACCCTAAACCCCAAACTGCCCCATAACGGGTGTTGTTGGAGGTAGGCGTTGACCTTGACCTTGTGGCGACAGGACAGACAGTCAAGGTCATAGGTTAGCCTGGTCAGCGCCAGTCAAGGTCACAAGGTCAGACATTAACGTCGGCAGGGTGAGGGAGCCAGCCGTTACCATGACAACCGCTGACGTCGCCGTGACGTAGGACCCATTGTCTCCATGGTAACGGTCCACACCCGGCTCATGACGTCACTAATGACCGGTCGGCCGTCACTTATAGTGGCCGTCGGGTTGCCATGGTAAACACTAGGTCGGATGAATTATAAACGAATTCCAAGTTGGCAGCTTCTGATTGTGTTTGGGGTTCAGGTTGGAAAGGTTCGTTTTCTGGTTGTCAGGGCCATGATTTATCAGATATTGTGATCAGGGTATCATTATACAGACATCAAACTGCATATGTGATTCAAGGCTTCTGAGAGAGTTGGTGCAGTAATATGAAAGCAAATTTTCTCTAAAGTGTCCTTTCGCATATAGCAGTCTACGTACAAACTGAAGTTGTATATTTAGAAGATATCAAGAAACAGCCTGCTACCAGCGAGTCCATCTGGTTGCTGTTTTGTTAAATTGCTTATCAAAGGACTTGTGAGGTTTTAAAACAAACTTTATAATACCTACCGGACTTTCGAACTGTACGAGATAATACCTGTTTTGAATTGTCAACATATAGATGGGCATTTGAAGCTTGCCTGTAACTGTGATGTTACCCTTTAGAGTCTAGCCCAAAAATACGAGTAATGCCTGTTCTGAACTGTCAACATACTGTGTGCACTTTCTGAGGGGCAGTCTTAGGATATTATAAAGCTGTAAAAGGTACACGTGTACTCACCCGTTGTTTCTGCCCCAGTCCGTCACTCTAGGCCCACCGACACCTGAAAACAGAAAACAATCAATGTTTAAAGTTACACGTTTATTGACATGTATTAAGATACACGGACACAGGAGAGGATTATGGGTTTCGTAAAGGAAGGAGGTCATCCTAAAGGCCAAAAAGACTATTGTGCGCGCTTTCTATTTTAGAGCACCCCTCAGGGTTCTTTTCGGACTGGATTGCGTGCGCGCACATAATTTTTCCATGTATGCATAGTATAGCTATGATGAAAAGAAAACAGGGGCAATGGGAATGATAAAATACTAAATGATTTCAGAGAACCACAAATTTTCAAAATTGTACAACATAAACATAAACTCCAATCTCTACCAAATGACCCCCCCCCCCTCACCCATCACGCATCCTGAGGTTATCAAGTACAGAAACATGAGGTCACATGACCTGACTAGCTGTCCCCCATACAGCAATAAAAAGTGACCACCTCAATAAAAACTAATAACCTCTGGTTAGCAAACGTCCCGGGGGGTGGCCAAGGTCAAACCAAGGTCGTGTCAAGGTCATCGGGGACAGGCGTGTTGGTTATGGTATGGGTACATTAACATGTTTAAACATAACACGAAACACCTGTTGGGGAGGGGGCATGGGGGTGGGCTGAATATTAGGGTTCGATAAATTTTAAAGGCTGCAATGTCAATGTTACAAAATAACTCTCATTATAAACATAGGTATAGTAAGTATATCGGAATGGCAATTTATATCTATTGTTGTATCAATTTGTAAAATGTTAAGACAGAAGCCAATGACCACGTAAATCTGACCCTGTAAGGCTGTTCAAAAAGTAGATTCAGTAAAAGGTCTTCAGGCTGATCCATCTTGAGTAGAAACAAAAATCCCCCACTGTGTTTCTGTGGTTACAAAGCGGGGGACTTTCAAATCGATCTCCAATGATTTGACAGAAAAAATACCCCCGTCACTCTCCCTGTACAGGCATTCGGTGACTTTCGTCCAATAGTTGGTACCAAGTGGACTATTACGAAAGATGTGTCTGGAGAGTGATGGCAGGGTCACGTGGTCTGGGTATTAATCCGGGACCTTCGGTGTAGTGGTGACGTCACGGGGAGACCCGTATGTTGACCAACATGCCACTATGTGATTGATAATGACTACTTGAGTAGGGGTAGTCTAGTGTTCGTGGGAAGTTTGAGGGCTGTGTGTGTTGTGTGTGAGGTGTATAGACTGTTAAACTGTGGACGATCCCTCGGTCTGTCAAGTCGACCCTACTGTTTCCAAAAGTGTGTCTGTACACCACCAACCATTTTAAGTGTCAATTCCCCCCATCATCCAGCATGTTTTGGGCTGTTATTTCATTACAGGAAGGGCAATAGACCAACCAGCACACAGGCAAACATCAAAGGTATCAAAGAGATGACCCATTCTAAATACAGAAGACCTAAGAACCTAAGATTTTTTAAATGGCCAGTGAGAGGCATGCATGCCTGTGGACGTACAGACCCATTTTGTAAGGGTAATTCTAGGTCATAACGGACTACCTGGGTGTATATAAGCGCCTATATAAGCCTGTATAGTACCATAGAATATATCATTATCAATTGCCCCCGACCCCGAGCTCACCAAATGTCCCCGCCAGTGTCTCACCTCCTCACCCCATACTATATACAGCGGATCACCCCACTCTGAGCAGCCGCAAAAACACCACCACAAATACACCTTCACTTAACATTGACACCGCAAACAAATAAACAACTACATAACAAAAAGCAAACAAAAACAAAACAAAACAAAAAAAGACACCCATCTGGTCGCTGAGTCAGGTGGGTCGGTACCTGGCTTGCAGTGAGTTGTGTGGTAGGATTGGGGGACCGCCAGGATTCCTCTACCGGCCGCCAGTACGGGCCATTTGACTGGTCGGCTGCACCTAGCCTTGACCTAACCTGAACAGGTGCCCCTTCCACAGACTAGGAGTAGGGGCGAGTTAGCCTTTTTGGTCTGAACCCTAGTGATGTAAAAGATGAGAGGGATATATCTTTAGTTTGCTACCCATTACAACTTTGACTGGCATCCTTGACAGAACACGTCCTGAGATTATTTTAAGTCCTTAGCGCATGCGCACTGACGCGGCCGGTATAGGAATCCTAGCCGGTACGGGAATCCTGTTACAAGTTGTGTGTGAGTGTACGCCGGCACCCAGCGGGAGACGTGACGTCACGGCACCACCTGTACCCGGCGAGAGGCCCCTAAATAAATACAGGAGGGGCCGGGAATCAGCGGACATCAGGCGAGGGATGGGTGGGAGGGGAGGGAGAAATAGTTTTTTCTAGATATGACTGGAGAGGGTTTTTTTTGGTTATTTACTGCAGGTTAATTCAGTACATGTGGGCTGATTCTATGTTGGTGCCGCTCTGTTTTTGATAGTAACCTGCACATGTTGTAGCCTATATTTAGGGTACACTTTTTTCCCATTAAATTACTATCTTGACTCAAAATATGGCCACGCCTTTTAGATAGGTTTTACAACTGGTTCTAGGACATATCAAACTCACTTGGAGAGAAGGCGTATTCATATGCGGGGTATTTATAAATATCTCAACAATTTGCCTCAGTTAAGACACCAGCTAATATTCTAGGATTAGGTAATCTGGGCATTTGCTGAAGGTAGCGCTGCAGTAATTAAGGTGTGAAGTTTGGTAATAACAATGGCACAATGTTTAAAAACAAGACCAAACGACATAATGACCAAAGTTACTATCAAAAGTATTTGATAGTGATAGGTCAGCCCATTTTAAATCTTTAGGCCTAAAATAATCAAACAATATGATATATCTAGCATTTATCTCTGTGTCTTATATAAATCAGATTTAATATATTGATGGTAGGTCTGAAAAAATGACACTATAGTGACAATTTCACAAATAATTTAATCTTTGAATCATTTGAATCTTAAATCTGTGTCTGACCCTGACAGCACTGGAGAACTTATTGACAGTGTGACGCCTATGTTTTAACATTGAATGCGAATGATTCAGACACTGACAGTGACTTAGGGATAGACATATCAAAGTTCAGATTGAATATTTTGGTGGTAGGTCTGAAAAAATGACACTATAGTGACAATTTCTCAAATCTTTTAATCTTTGGATCATTTTGAACAGCAAACCTCTAGGCCTAAGACGGCACCATCTGTAAAATATTATTGCAAGCGTTTCCAGGCCTAAAATATCAATCTATATTATGATCTATAGGACCCTGAGATATATGGGAACATAGATATCTACATCACTTTCATTTTGGTAGGGGTAATAAGGCCTAAAATAATTATTTTTCAGATTGCAAGTGTCCGACCAATGTGCGTTAGGCCTAGATTTCAACGGTATTATTTCAAATGCTGGAAAAAATATATGAACCCACCTTTAAGGCCTGTGCTGGAGTCCTCAATGCGTTTCAATGCGTATATCCTCCACAATTGATGCGTTTAATGTCATCCTGGTTTCCTGAGTTCAACGTATCGATGCAGGCGTGCGGGGAGAGAACCCGGCGAAATGTTGACGGTCTGACAGCAGTGACAGTGTCCGATTGATCCAATGTTTTCCCTTCGATACGAACGCATGGTTCCCGCATGACTTTTCAATGTGTTGTATGCGTTTAAGGGTGTCCATTCGTCCAAAATATATATATTGAAAGCATCAGATACCGCCGTAATCCAGGCGGAGAAGGCGCAGCCCCCGGTAACAACCGACCGGCTGGGACGACTGCTCCCAGCCGTCTGAGGTCTGACAGTGCCCGTTAGGCCTCCACGTGTCCGATCGATCCAATGTTTTGCCTTCGATACGAACGCATGGTTCCCGCATGAATTGTCAATGCGTTGTATGCGTTTAAGGAGGTCCAGACGTCAAAATATATATATTGAATCGATCAGATAAGGCGGTAATCAAGGTAAACAGGCGGAGAAGGCGCAGCCCCCGGTAACAACCAACCGTCCCCGCCGGCAGCGCGGGGCGGTCTGACAGTGACCGGGGGACGCGAAGGATTGCAAGAGCGCGATGCATTTACGCGTTTAGACGCGTTATTTCGCATTATTTTCGATTCTGGGACAGTGGGAGGCTTAGCTATGGGTCGAAATCTATCTGTGGATACCAATAACTAAAGTTAGATCGACCGTTTTCATGGTGAAATAGGCCTGCAAATTTGATGAACTTTGACCTAGATCCCTTCCTCCCGGATCGAAAGCGGCTGCCGCGTTACAAGCATAACGCGTTACAAGCATTTGACGCGCCTCACGCCCGGTAACGCTGCACGGATTTCTGGTTTTATTTGGTCATATAACGATTTCGGACGATTAAAACGATTTATTTGTATTCTATATATCCAAATCTCTGCGATGTAAGGTCAAATAAGCCCCAAAATGTGGTTATTTTAGCTCAGAATCCATTTGGGACATCGTCACTTTGCCGCGTTACAGGCATAACGCGCAGCAGCCGCGCGATGGGACACGGTCACCATTGAAATAGCATTGGCAGAATTGACGCGTTACAGGCATAACGCGGCATTTTACGCGCTGGGACATCGTCACCATTGAAATAGCATTGGGACATTGCCGCGTTACAGGCATAACGCGTTTTTCCGTCACCGATCTCTGAACTTACCCAAGAAGAGGATAGGTCGGCTTTGATTTAAAGCTTTAAAGACTTTAAAGTCTGACTCTATATGATTTCATCGACAGAGTGATCAAGCCGACCTATAAAAACTTATTTTTCTACAACTTAAGTGATCTGGGAATGTCAGCAACCTTATTTAAGCATATCTGTTCTGTATGTTATATTACAGAATATTAGGCCTGTGAAATTTTTGACGGTATATGAATTGCTTCAGTATATTTTTCAATGTATAATCAGTCTCCCCGCCTCTAGCCTTATCAGCAGTATCCATGGAGTTGTAATCATCAAACAAATGGAGGAGAAAAGAACCAGTGCCTAGCAACGGTGGGGTACCAAATTCGAGTATATGCAGAATGGATTTTCTTCCAGAGGGACCAATCCATGATTTCATTTATTTGTGTTTTGCTTTTTTGTGTGTGTTTTTTGTTTAGTTTTTGTTTTGCTTTTGGTTGAGGGAAGGGGCGTCAGGTTAAGAACCAAAAACATTCTTGCGATTTTGCAATTAAGTGCATACATCTCTTCACCTCTTAAACTGAATTAATACAAATCACCAACAGAGAAGGGAAAGGTACCTCCCACCCCCCCTACATCCAACCTCGTTTGTGTTTTTAACAATAATATATAACTTACTAATACATGTATGTTTCACATGACCATGTGCTAAGTAAGTAAACCTTAACCCCAGTACTAGTTCTGGTAGCTCACATTTTAGATTTCAAGTAGTACAGGTAAGAGTACTACACCCTACTGATTGGCCATTGTTGAAGCGACTTGTGACAATCTTAGAACGGCTTGTCAACTCTTGTCACACAGGTGCAGCACCTAAATACTGTCCCCCTGATTTAGGTGTCCGCCAGGGCCTGGGTGTCCGCACTAGCTCCTTGGCAGTGTTATAAATACTCCAATTACCTCTCAGACCCACAGCGGTACGTACGTACGGCCGTATTGACTGCCGTGAAGGACGTTACACCACAGGTATGTACACACCTACCTCATACCCCCCGCCCTGACCACAAGTACTGCGACTCCCACCATGTGGTCAGCACTCACATGACCAGGGAACAACAGCCGAGAAAACCACGAAAATACATCTTGAATTGAACATTTTCAATAAAAAGAGAGACTGTGAAGTACACACGCCAATCTAAGAATAATGAAGATCGTGCACATTAATGGTGATGGGTTTCAAGGTTCTGTGGGGGTTTACAATTGAAAATCCTGCAACTCTAAAATAAGATCCACCAATATATACAGGCCCCCAATGAGCCGTACACAGACCATAGCACGTTACGTCACATGACGTGCCTTATTGGCAATCTTAGCGTCCTTATGACGTCACGATGACGTCACTAAGTGTAAGACGACAGAGACGCAGGGACCAGAGTGACCTCTCCCAAGGTCACGTGTCTAATTGGGGCTTGGTGTGACTGACTGATTGATGGTGAACGGTGAAGAAACAGATTCTAGAACTAAGGGTCATTTAATTTTTGTAAGTTTGGCTGACCATGCTGAAATTAAATCATGATATTTTAAATATTATGCCTTTGGGATTGGGATTGCCAAAGGTGTTGGGCTAAAGATACTGTCAGCTAGCTGGTAACAAAAACTGGACATCTGACTGCTCTTCCATTGAGTCTGATTCTTTAAGTTTTGTAATGGTGGTATTCATAGAGCACACCCTAAAATAAAAAAAATATCAAACCATGGCACAATTTCCATATCTTAGTGGCAATGATCCCAAGATCCTATAGTATGACTATTTGCCAATTGTCTCAATTCAATAACTTTTTCATGACTACCTTTTTCTTCTTTTTATTAAGGTTATCTATGCCTCTGTTAAGCCAACCCTGTAATCCTTCTAACAGTGAATCAGTCATCCTGTGGTGTGATCGCCTTTGTCATGAATCCATTTGAGTCTTGGCTCTTGTCCAGGTTATAATTGATCTATTTTTACTGTTTTCTTTTTACATCAGTCATTGCAGTAGTTTTTGACCTGATATCACCGGAAGCGGAAGTTGTGAGCTGGTCCCTGGCATGCCAATACGTACTAACCCTGGTTAGTTTTTAAAACATACCAGTCTGGGTACCAGCATGCGTTCTGATGGGGGGTCACAAAAACCAGGTCACAAGGGTCACACTAGTTTAATGACTGGATACAGGTTTGTATGTGTAACGACGTGGGTATGGGTCTAATTAACGTATGTATCTTTAACTGCATTGTATGAGGCACCGGACTGGGGAGTTCTGCCTGGGATTCACACATTATACAAATATGGAAATATGTAGTTTTTGTATATTCAACAATTTTGGATAATTTGTCACTAAAAGGTCGATTTTAGTGCATTGTTTTAGGTTCCAGATTTGGAGTTAACGCATGGGAACATCAAATTACATGAATTGCAATATTGGAACAAAACTTCTCAGAATCTTTAGCTGTTGGTGTTAACTGATTACCTTTTGTTAGAGTGTTCGGGTGCAATGCTGAAATATTATTTCCTTCCATATGCAAGTTTTCCAGAAGTGTGTGCACTTTTTCCCAACTATATGAACAATAATATTATTGCAGAAACAACTTTCTAGGTATTGCAGAAATATTCCAATGCATAGTCAATACTTCGGTGTCACTCAATGTAAAAACATTGCATCTCTGCAGGGTAATCCTTTCTGTTGTAATTTTCATTTAAGATATTTGACAAGCAATACCAGATATCATCTGCAAAACCTTCTCATTGAGACCACACATTGCGCTGACTGTGGGCGATGTGCTGCGTGCACGTACCACCTCGAGGCGAGGTCTTGGAGGTTAATGAGAGTGCCACTCATTAAATTTGAGTTTAATTAAGGGAGCCTATAGTATAAGTAAAGGAAGTAGGAATGGGGACTACAGGGAATAGACTCCATCATGTGACTTGTATGCAGACCTCCTTATCTGACCTAGCAAGCTCAGTTCAACCTATTTCCAGCACTCAATTCATCAATATCATCATACCAGGAAGTACTCATGGATTCTGGGTGGCTGGCTTTCATCCTATGTACTGTAACATTCATGGAATTCCCTCTGACATGTATCCATGTGACTGCTACAAACATACCATAATGTACAATAACACCACCACAGTTCTTATAACTACCTGGCTCCTTATTAGTTATCTAAATGTAGATCTCTCAAACCTTATAAAACACCAAAAATTGGAGTTCCTTGACATTTTCCTGGAATACAATAAAAGTTGTATACTACTTTCTATAATCATTTGTAGAGAATGGGAAGATATTTCCTGAGTCAACTCAGCGGTATGAAGGGTAATCTTGAACATTCCCGATAGGATTCTGGAATGATTCTTGAAATTGCCTCCTCAAAAGAAAATCCAAGAGTACCCCCTCTGCAGGGCCTATAGTGAGATGACAGACTATAGCTTACACAGGGTGGTAAAAAGAGGTGGAGGTGATCCCAGCTTTCCCTGTCTGACCTGATACAACTATACCTGGGAGGGGCGAGAGGTGGTCTGAGTAGATGAAAGTAGCAGAAAGGTACATGGAAAAAAAGGAGAAGGGACTTGAAGAAGTTCCTAAGGAAATAAAGCTTTCTACTAAAAATAAGTTTCTTACTGCCTGACTTGGTTGAATAACCTAGATTTTGGGAGGATGTTATCTAGAGGGTGAAAGAAGAGAGAAAACTGAATAAAAACAGGAAAAGGGAGATACATGTTCATATCAAATAGATATGAAGGGGATCAGGAGAGGGAAACTTACACCTTTCCTCTCTGCCTGACAGGGGGAATCGTGCTATCAAAACTTAGGGGAGGAGTGGGACAGATGATGTTTTATTGGGATAGGGAACAGTGAAACTGAAGACTGTATACAAGATACAGAGAAGAATACAGGGGGAGAAATACATTGAGTTCCAAATGCAGTCTGACACATTGAAAGGACCTTGTATTATTAGCTATGAGTACATGGAGGGAGAAAAGTGTTGGTGGCAGAAAAAAAGAAGAAACCAGCCAAAGAAGTAGAGAAAAACAGGGGTAAAGAAAAAAAAAGTGAAACAAGAGAGAAGTGGTTGGCATGGAGCGATGTTGGGCTGATGGGCGTGGAGGCTCAGGTGGCATTTCCCGGCATCAGGCGGGGTCGGCTCTGAGGGGCTGGACGATGGGGTCTCAAGCTAGAAGAGGGGATAACTAGGGGGTTCTGTAAACTACCTCATTAATGAGGGGGGTGAGAGTTAGGGGGGGTGACAGGGAATACTGATAGACTGGGTGAGCCATCCAGACACATATTGACAGGCTGACAGATACCTAGATAGAACAGGCAGAAAGACATACAAATCAGATAGATCCAGATGAAAAGACAGACAGGCAGACACACTAATCACATGTATCATCAAGCACTTACGGAAGAGGAAAGAATATATCACCAATAATCTTTAAATCCAGTCCCCAGAGAGTTAAGAGCACTATGTCTCAGCCCTGAGCTCCCAGATAACTCTACTTAGGAAACCAAAGGCAATCACTTTGCAAGGGTAAATTCAGTTATAAGTCATTACAAATTAGGAAAACAACAGTAATACAGGAAGGTTTTATAGCTATAAGAATATGAAATATTGATGTAAAACTTCAAGGAAATCATGTTTAAAACTATGCTAAAACAGGGTGCCCACACTTTTTCAAAAATCAATTTAAGACCTTTTTAAGACCTATTTAAGACCAAAATCTGACAAATTTAAGACCTAATTGCCACATGTAAATCAAAATCTTTTCGGATAAGCTTTGATGTACAAACGCTTGATGAAAAAGTGTCATTTTGCTGAACCGGTCATTCAATTTTCAGTTTCAAATCAGATCCAATTTAAGACCTTTTTAAGACCTCCTGTAAGAAAAATATGAAATTTAAGACCTTTTTAGGCCTTAAATTTGGAAAAATCAATTTAAGACCTTTTTAAGACTTTTAAGACTTGCGTGGGCACCCTGTAAAACAAGCTCACTTTCAAATTTGAGAGCTTGGTCAATGCCGGGCATCCCAGTGAGACATTTCTGGAAGTCAGAACAGCCCTTTCATAAGCCGTTGGCCAATTTCGACAAAAACTGTAGAGCTTCAGCAACTGAGAAGAGGCATTTAACCTTGCACTCTCTCCATGCCTTTCGCTCACTTGCCCTATTCCTCTGAGGGAGGCCCTGCAGTAAACAGCCCCTCCCCATCGCCCGCCCCTCCGGTCACATGGATCGGTCACGTGCCAGCTGGGAGTGGCAGCAATGGTATTGATCGGTCCAGGTCTGTATGTTAGGGTACCTGGGAGGTAGCCATAGGCAGGTGGGTTTACTAATAAGGGATAGTCCTTCCTGGCAATTACATAGAACTCCTACATCCTTATCTAATATATCTGGTTTTATTACTCTTTCCTTATTATTTTTGTATTTTTTTAAATTGAAATAATCAGCTCTCAACCAAAAGCACTATTCATTATTCTAGACTGGTAAAAGTCACTTTGAAAGCATGTTTAGAGTATTATGTCCAATACTATCAGGAGTGGCAGTGTGTAAGGTCTAGCTCAGTGTTTAAAAAGGTGACTGTAAATTACAATCTGATAAAGATATTTTGGGTGGCAGAGGTGTACATT
The DNA here is from genome assembly GCA_936440205.1 of Lepidonotus clava. Lineage (NCBI taxonomy): Eukaryota > Metazoa > Annelida > Polychaeta > Phyllodocida > Polynoidae > Lepidonotus > Lepidonotus clava. The sequence goes on along the minus strand of OW387144.1, from coordinate 31,686,018 downwards.
TTTGGCAGTCTGGAAAAAGGGGTTAAGGTAAATCGATCTACTTAAGTTGTCCTTCAAAACCTGCTTGACCAGGGTCACTTGCCAAGGTTGGGTACTACTAATACTATTGGTAAGGTTGGGAAGGAGGTAGGTGCAAGCGTATCAATAAAGGTTGGTTGGCCAAAGTTGGGGTAAAAGAGGTAAGGCGGCTGCCTGCATGCCCAGCCTAGAGGTAAAGGGTGGGGCCTGGGGCCAGCTGCGGCTCGGTAAACCGTCAAGGGTAAAAGGACACCTGAGGCCCTGCACTATTATAGGCACATCAATATCAGGCACACCTTTGGTCTTAAACAGGAGGCTGTTGACTGAAGCCCCTCTGGCTCTGTAGATGCACTGATGTGAGATGCTTTGGGGAATAAACATGAAGGAGCAAAGCAATAATAAAATGGAATCTCTTTTGGTCAGATGAAAGAATCACCTTATGAGTGTCATAACTTTGGGGCCAAAATGTCTTTTTGACTGTGGGCTCTTACAATAATTAATTACTGATTTTGCAACAGTGTCAACATAATTTGGCTGGAGAAAGATATATCGCATTTACATGTTGTGCTGTAAATCAGTGTCAATCACCTGGTGGTGAATATGGTTGTACAGATTAAAAGTCTAGCTATCCACTATTTGGTCTGCCCCCATTGTTACAAGATATAATTGTACAGAATCTTAAATTCAATAGGCTACTGAATAGGAGTTTAGTAGGCCATTCAGAATTTTAAACCAATTGCAGTTTTTTCTGGCTTTAATTTAATGTAGCAGCATTCAATACTCGGATGTTTAAATTATCTATTCTACTCTCCCTTTAGAATCGATTTTGTATGCTAAGCTCCAGACAGCATTTGAGCTAGACATGGCAGATTGTATGATAAATTCATGATGTACAGCAGATTAGACAACTCTACATGCAGCCACAACTAATAGTGCAAGGCCTGTACTCAGACAGAGACATTGTGCTCCCACATACAGACTGTTCTTCCCTTATTATGGTTATTTCTTTGTTTTGTGATATAATCGAGCCAAATAACATGCACAGGCTCATCATGACCTGCATAGGTATTTTGTGAGAGTTGGAAGAAGGCCTCGTGACAATGATTGTTTATTGGGGTAGTTTAACTGCACATGGTAATGCTATTCAGCTCTGGGTGATGTGATCATATCTATGAAATTATTCAAGAGAAATCTACTTCATGGATAACATGTTGAATCCAAACCTAATCAATAACCAATAGCATGAGAGCTACAAAGTTTCGCTCATGCATGAGCGATGGTCGTCCCTCGATAAACTGAAGGCCTTCCTACAACTAGAAGGCTATATGGGTTATGGGTAGTGATCACCACCACTTCTCCTGCTATCACACACAACTCAGGGAGGGGTTCATTAGGAAAGGGGCTGCTACTACCAGTACTAGGTCCCTGCCCCCAGTACTGAGTGACCTATCCCACACCCACCTAGACCTGCCCACCTACAGGTGACAGTGGAGGTCCTAATGTGGAGGGGTGAGGGTTGATTGGCTCAAGTACTGGTTATGTAGCCCACTTCTGGCTTCTCAAACTGCCCGATTCTAACAACCATTGTAGGACAAAGCCATTCAACAGCTGAACATGAGATTGTGTAACCGGTCACTGAGAACAAAGAGAATTAAATGGCTAAAGACATGACTGATTGAGGGAGTCCCGACCAGTAGCTACAATACTACAAAGATACAAGTCCAAACGTCTAGCCATATTGTATCAATTCGGCGGCATGTTTTAATGTTTTAATGTAATATATAGTAAAAAAGTTTTATACAGTATCAAAGCTTCCAGCTTTGATACACATGAGGCGGCGGTATTAGGCCTAATAATATTAATGATTTATTGTGGTAGGTCTGAACTGACACTATAGTGTCAATCTGAAAAAAATATTAAACTTAGAAGCCTAGACACTGACAGCAGCAAAAAAACTTATTGACAGTGTGACGCCTATATTTCAACATTGAGAGGTAATGATTCTGACACTGACAGTGACTTAGGCCTAGATATCTATTTACTTTCAAGGTTAGACATTGACTCAGGCCTAAGGGGGTATGTCTTATACAAATCAGATTTAATATTTTGATGGTAGGTCTGAAAAAACTGACACTATAGTGACAATTTCACAAATAATTTAATCTTTGGATCAAAAATAATTGCTTTCGGAGACTCAATAATACATTGACAGTGTTGCAGGGGGCTTAGGCCTAGCCTATCTGAGCCTGAGTCCAGTCATTTTTTCATACCATCTGTAAAATATTCTTGCAAACGTATCCAGGCCTAAAATAATCAGACCATTTGATATTTAGGACCCTCACATATATGAGAACATAGATATATACATGAATTTCATTTTGATAGGCCTATTAAGGTCTAAATAATTATTTTTCAGATTGCCAGTGTCTGACCAATGTGTGTTACTGTTAGGCCTCTCGTCGAGTTTAGGCCTATTTTTCAACAGTATAATTTCAATGCTGGAAAAAATGCTGGAAAAAAGATATAAACTAACCTTTAATGCCTGGAGTCCTCAATGCGTTTCAATGCGTATATCCTCCACAATTGATGCGTTTAATGTCATCCTGGTTTTCTGATTTCAAAGTATCGATGCAGGCGTGCGGGGAGAGAACCCGGGGAAGGGTTGACGGCGCCATGTTAGGTCTGACAGTGACAGTGCCTCCACGTGTCCGATCGATCCAATGTTTTCCCTTCGATACGAACGCATGGTTCCCGCATGAGTTTTCAATGCGTTGTATGCGTTTAAGGAGGTCCAGACGTCAAAATATATATATTGAAAGCATCAGATACCGCCGTAATCCAGGTATCCATGCGGCGAAAGAGGAGCCTCCCGCTGAAACGTCCAACCGGGGCACTTGCACCGGCCGGTGTGAGGTCTGACCTGGATTGTTCACCGGGTCGCCGCGACGGAATACCAAGAAATTAGTGCGATGTTTTCGCGCAATTTGTCGCGTTATTTCGCAATCTATTCATTTTTGAACCTTGACATGGTCATCTTTGTATCCAAATCTAACTGCCTATATATAATAGCCCGTAAGAACGATTGATTTCACGGTGAAATAGGTCTGCATAGCCTGATGAATATTCAGAGATTGACCCAGTTCCTGGGCCCCAGATCAGAGAAGAAAGGGTTACGTGACCAAGTAAGATGGCGAGGGGGCGCCCGGCGATCGAACTGATATAACGGTTTGGATTCCGCGCTTGAATGTCTAAATTAGCCCGTTTTGGATGATTGTAACGATTCCTATGTATTCTATATATCAAAATCTCTGCAATGTAAGCCAAAATAAGCCCAAATATGTGGTCATTTAAGCTCAGAAGCGATCGTCTCATCGGGTGTTACACATAAACGCGTCACAGGTCCTCGTATAGACGAATGGGGAATTCGGCGGCTAAGATCTTAAGATGACCTAGGCCCTGATTTGAACTTAAAGCCTTGCCGCCTCATAATAACTAGGGACTCCCAAAAATGACCCCAAAGTAATGTTGAGCAATTCAGCTGCAGGGGCAATATCACCCATTCGTAAAGACGTGGCCCCTTCCACATGCACTCTCAACATTTTCTCTAAGGAGTTCATCTTTTCATTTTGAATGCCTTTTCCTTTCCTTTCAAGATTTATCTCATTTTTTCTTTTACATTCCACCATCCTTGATATGTATGTAGAACGTATTGCTATAGGCGGGTCGTTGACCGGAGTAAATACAAACCCCAGGTGTATCGTACAAAAAAAATCAATTATCACACCTGACATTGCCTACAACTTGATCAATACATGCAAATAGTGGCAGGGTCTTCATACGGTACCATACTGTCATACAGGTCTGGGTGTAGACGCATTAGCGTGCTTTTTTTCAATTTGGCCAGCGGGGCTTCAAAAGGCACGCATGTATAGGTCCGCTGAGCAGTGGCCAAAGTGTTCATTTGCAGTCCTGCCTTGGACAATCGAAATTGAGAAAGACAACTGCAAAGTTGTATTATGGCTAGTTTGGCGGAAACATTACTTCATGCCAAATCAGTGTTTGGGATCAAGTGGGCTTCAGACCCCTGACCTGATCTCATGAATTCCTTATCTCAAAGTGCACTACCCCCTTTACACTACTTCTGTATTAATACTGTCCCTGTTAAGCCTATATTCCACATGCTGATTTTGACTCTGGAGGTTTGCATTTGATTTTGAAGATGTGATATGAAACAATTCAATTAATGTATGTTACACTCAAAGAAAATTGTCAAACCTTTCTAATAAGATTTGATAGTCAGATATGTCTACTTCACCTTTATTCCAACTACTAATTGTTAATATCAGCTCTAAAAACAGCAATCGGAATATAGATGGATGGATGTTGGATTAGGTAAAGGTCCGGCCAACCCGTCAGGGTTCTTTTATCAGACTGCACAAGGTGAAGCTTTGTAGCTCGTACGTTTTACGCCACAGGGGCAGTGACCAAATCTATGAGATGAGGTGCCTATTTGTAGCAGTGGACCCAACGGTCTCTTTATAGTGCTGCCACACTGAGATATCATGTCATAGGCCCACACAATACCCCACCCAGTCACATTATACTGTCACCAGGCCGACCAGTTTCGGAATTAAGAAATTAAGATTGCAGTACATTTACCCCGTTGAAGAAGAGATGAAATTACCTCAAAATATCCATATCCACGTGCACGATCAAGCTGCAGCTTGAGTGATTATATGACCTTATGAATCTGGTAATTGTAGTAAATACATTTTTACCTGCAAACACTGATTGTAGGTCTAAACAAAAGGATCAATCCTGAACACCCTGTCTCCACACACCACAACCGTTGCTACAGCAGTCAACCCAAAACACAAACTTTTGCCATTTATGTTTCATACCCTGATCGTTTATTTATACACAAGTGGCCTGGATCAGTTTCATTACTCCATTGTTTCTATTCCCCAACAGTAGCGGCGTGACCAACAACCGGCAGGTAGTTTTTATGAGGGTGAAGAAGTGTAATGCCCGGGCATCAAACATTGATTGGACCTATTGATGATTGTAGGAGGGGCTAGTACGGTACATGCGTACCTGTCAAAACGCCCTGTTATACCTGTATCATGATACGTTTACCTGAATACTAATCACAACACGGCAACTTTTAAGTGCGATTGTGTTTAAGTGTACATAATGGAGAGACCAGGACCTCTAATCATGAGCTGTATAGGCATGGTGTGGTGGAGGTCCTGGGGGGCAGCCGAAACAAACATCTGAAGCGTTAAATGATATGAATCTTGTCACCACTGACTTAATATACTTCTACCTTCTTAATCTGACCATTTGTCTTAATTACTTGTCCGTCACCCTTATGACTCCATAAACCTTTTTAAACTTCTCAGAGTGCTAAAACCCTACTATGAAATAGCAAGGCCTTTTGAAAAGAGAGTCGCACATTACCTGAACGTTTAGCTAACGAATGGAAGTTGTTCCTCTATTTAAAACGGTTGCTAAGCTGGAACAGTAAACTCCCTTTGTGTATGCAACTACTTTAGTTCTTTCTAACACTTCTCTCTCTAAAGTCTCAGAACTAAACAAGGTGGGAGAAATGTTCTTCCCATACCAGTTCCTTGTCAAAGCAGGAAAGGTATTTCGCTCTGAGACTAGGAGCCAAGCCGTAGCGGAAGTTTTCCCTCTAAGCCTTATCTCTTCCCTTTGCCTGGTCTTCATAACATTCAAGGTGTTCTTAAGATGTTGAGGTGTACTAGGATCAAAGTTCTGCTATGTGAGGCTATCAAGGGAATACTCAGGATGCTCCTCAACAACAAGGATCGCAACATGCACATGCAGACCTCCCTTTGCAAAAAAAAAATAATAAAAAAAAAAAAAAATTGTCTGAATTGATATATTTATGTGCGTTCCTCCATCATAAATTTGGAAAATCATTTATGATCCAATGGCCCGGGTTTGATACCCCGAGGTTTCTGTATTAGACCACCTTTCCTTACCGTTGTTTTCATCCCCATGGATTTGGTCATCAGTACTTGTACTGAGCAAAAAACATTACTTGGTCTCAATATAGCTGTAAAATAGCCGAGTGAACCATAAACTCCAATACATCATCATCGTTTATAATCTAATGTTCCAAATAGTGTTAAACTGTTAACTTATCTGTCACAATGATTCTAAATATCTAAATGGAAAAAAACAGATTTAAAAAAACGAAGAAAAAAAACAGTGTTGTAGTGTGAAGAGCGTACCGATCCTATTACTTGGCCGACTCCCCCATCTCCCCCTCTCCCGTTGGCAGCCGCCACCTTCAGCTGTTAGTTTTTACCCGTTACGAGTCATTTATTATTTCTCACAGCCTCCTCTGGTGTACTGCAGCAGCCTGTGCACAGGTAATAAGTAGTGGGGCTTATACGTACAGCTTACTTACCGTAAACCTACTTATTACTGTTAAACTGTTAAATTGTCATTATACCCATGTGTATAACCTGAGTGTGCACTATCATTTGCATGACCTACCTGTGGAGTTGTATTTTAAATATTGATGATTATGGCTACATGTGTGGCCATCATATTTTGCACTAATTTGTAGTATGTATGTATTTAAATGGCAATTGTTAAGTTTGATCACGGAAGAAATATTGTATTTTTGTAAATATTATCCTACCACATTGTAATAATTCTGAAAACCGAGGGCAACTTTGATGATTATTACTAAAGTAACAGCATTTAAAAAAATGGTCACGTATCAAGTGTTAACAGGCTTGTTCAGCCTATATGCATGTTGATTATGTGCATTTATCAGTGACTTCTATTTCTTCTGTTGCATTTACATTTCCACTCATATGATTATTCTCACGCATCGATAGATGTTATGAATACACAAAGTTCAAATTAATACGTTTACAGTGCTGTTATTTGTATGCAGTATCAGTGTATCGTGGGCTGTGTCTAGGTCAAAGATAGATTCATAAGAAAGCATTACTCAGGGAATTATGATGTGCAGATCATGAAGTCAACATAATGTTATGCGAAGAGGGAGCCTGCTAAAAATTGAAATGAAATATGCATGGCGATGCAGAAGCCTTCAACTAATTGAATTAAGATAGCAATTTATTAAGGTTTTTTTTTCATTTCAGAGCTACATCTTACAAAGGTAAATTTTGCAGTCGGTGTTTGATAGCTGCTATGAAGTGACCATACTGCTTTAAGGCGCGTCCCCACGGGACGATTAAACCCCGGCGATTAACGTTGGTCGCCCGACAATTAAGAAGTTAGTACGTCGTTGGACGATTATGGACAAATGTTAATTGCCACGTTGGGATGCTCTTCCTATCAAACTGCCAGCAATTAGACATTGTATTGGTCGCCCTGTCCGCCGATTAACTGCACTAATCGCCGGCGGCTAGAGGAAAATATTAAACATGTCAAATATTTTGCCCAGAAACCACGGCGACTAGTGGTTTAGTCGCCAGACACCACGGTGCCAGTGTATGGTAAATCGTCGGACGAATAAACCGCCGAATATCACGTTAGTGCTGTCGAATTTTCGCAAACTAATCGCCCTGTGGGGACCAGGCTTTAGTTAGAGGATTAATGATTGTTGGATTTAATCATAAAGAGTTTAATGATTGTTGGAATTTAATATCCACTCAGCAATTTTTCAGCTTTATCAAGACCACTCGCGTTTTTGACTATACACAGTTCTATTATCGAATATGGGTGGAAATGACAGAATTATGAAAGGGTGGTGCAACAGGCATAGCCTAGGCTGGAACCCGAGTCTCCTTCATCCAAGTCCAACGCATTACCCTCGAGACCACCCCTCCCCTTCTGTTTTAGTATAGGTCTTTATTTCATTACTTTATTTGAGTCAAGTGCGTATATTGCTCTGCCAGAGATGGTATCAGTATGAATGTACTTAAGACTGTGGCCCGCATATAGTGGTGGGGAGCATGTACAGGGCACACAATGTTATATTCATCAAATTAAATTGATGCAATATCGAGTTTAATCACTCACTCACCTAACATTCAGAGAACACTGCATTCTTCGTCGATATTGAAACTAAATTTATTGAGAGTAAATCTACATCTACATCGTTTATTCTGAGACCGAGCTTTTAAAATATGGGTACCTACATTTGGTTGTATTGATGCAAGCTAATATATATACCATCATCAGATGACAGTCCTCTTTGAATCCCACACTGTGTATAATTGAGCCGATTCAAGGGATCTCACTCGGGAGAGAAGAGAAGTCCGGAAATTTAAGAAGGAAATTTCCGGATTTGCTCATTAAAAAAACATGACGTCATTATTTGAATAGCTTATAAACGACGCAGGAAATACCTTAAAAACAGATCTATAGTGCCTTCGGGGAAGAGAAATATGAATTATGTTTTCACACTAGATCAACGGAAATCCGGCACAAAAATAGCAAAAACTGCCTCTGCATGAGTAATTCACCAGTTGCACGAGCTCCTCTCCTCCTCCAGCATACAAATGGCCCTCGCGCAGGGTGACGTCACAGTGACGTCACCAAGCGCCATCAGCCAGACAAATCTGACACAGGATTGATGGCTTGTCTGAGCCCCTCGCGCCTATAAATAACCTACCGGCGCTATAAAAGCAGGCCTGATCGGCGGGCGAGTACTGAGGGGGGAATGGGGAAACAATGCTAATGTGGGCCTGAGTCTGGGCAGGGGGCGAGGACCAGGGTGAACACGCCTATCTTACTTTCAGATTTCGACGGTGCCTGCAGGATATTTCATGTGGGATTTTATCGGTTTGTTGTTATTATGAGGGAACTGATTCGGGGCAATTATGGAAATGTAAATCATTCTGGATGTATAGGAACTGTCACAGAAATAACTGTGCACCTAGAATACATCTCTCGATCAAATACAGGTCATTTCCTGGCATTTAATCAATCTTGATTAAATTTCAATAATTTTGTTCAAAGGTTTTCATCAAAACAAGTTAGGGTAGGGCCAAAATATTAGGGTGGGTCGGGTTGCCTGAACATAATACTTTCCCCTTAAGCCTAAATATGATTTCCTGTAATTGAAAAACAAACATTTTTCATTTACTTTCAATATTAATTTTGGGAAATTCACTGGATTCCTCAAAGTATTTTTTGTTTTGAAATTGTGATGGCGGTGTTCTACTTTGAAACAACATTAATATAGCCTGGTGAGAACCAGGTTGATTATTACTCTCCTTTTGTGATCAAATCACCTAGATGAATAGCTGTCCGGAGACACCCTGAATCACACCACACTTTTGTCTAGAATTCCGGAATGTCGTTGTATACTTAACTCTTTCTTCCCCTGGTAAAATATCTCCGTTGATGTATGTACGGCACATATATTAAATTTATAATCATATATATATTTATCACCGAACTCAGCTATGTGAAGAGTGCGTGTGCAAAGGATTTTCCCCTGGACTTTCCTCCGAATGTCTAACTTATATCCAATAGATGGCATGGTCTGGAGATTGGAAGGCTGTTTTCATTGCATTACCTCATGTTTTTGTAACACACAGAGTACAATATACCGAATCGATGTATCACGACGCAGTGCCCTTTTCAGTCTGGGAAACCAACTTTTTTCTCACACGCCCAGGGGTCTGTACCCTTTCATAATACTATATCCTGGCCATAATTTCACCGAATATTCCACTGGGACAGGCCAGGTTTTACTGGTATTGCCAGTGGCTATAATAACGTCGCAGACTGTTTAACCCGTAACGTTGCCATATAGGACCTAGCCTTTATGGAAAGTTTTAGCTCTGAACCTAGTGGCTTCATGCAGTGGAAAACCTCAAGACAGGAAAAGGCAACAGAGTTATAGGTGTGCATGGTTCCCTTTTGCAAGCACACAAATATTGTTGTGCTCCCAAGTGACCTCTCCACGGTAGAGACTGCGTCATAGAGTTACAACACATGTATTACCTATAATTATGGGTATTACGTCGACAGGTCAGAGGGTTAGTGAAGGTGGTATTACACTACACGAGTTGGGCTGCGATATCAGCGTGATATGATGATATATTACAGACAATTTGTATACAAGAGAGATATAATTGTTAGAAATTAGTAGTTTAAAGTATCTCATATATATGTAACGAAGAATTCTACCTTTACTATGTTCCAATTCTCTCTGACATCGTCATCTTACAGCTCAAGTCGTGTAGTGTAAACCCACCTTGAGGGTGGTTGTAGCTGTGGTCCGTGTTGTGGTGTGTATCATAACAGTGTATTGATTGGTCCACACTGTGATAGCTAGCACACCGTACAGTCATATAATAGTTAATGCATCCATGAATGCTGCTATAGAGTACTATCCTATCAAAAACCGCTACGTTCAATATAGCGTGCTTTTCACGTGTGCCTTCTAACCTAGTCAGCTGTAAGGTATAGTCCTCATATTGATATAGTTCAAATGCAATAATAGTATGAAGAATCATGATCGCTATGGCGTCACTTTTGAAACATTCACGACATTTTCACAGCACTTTGGTTGGGATCTTCGGTTCCACCAACATACGTATCAATAATATCTGCTGCTAATAAATAATCCTGAGGATATTCTTACAAACATTTTGGTAGATTCGAGGAGAGATACCTGCCCTTATATATTGCCACTTGCATGGGCACATTGGCAGAAATCTGAATGAAAACATCACATTATGGGATTTAGGATTTTAATGGAAGGTCAATGAATCGTGCTATAAACCCTTGAACCCAGATGAAATTTTTTTTTTTTTTTTTTTTTAAATTGTTTTTATTTTGGGTTTATCAGCTCGACATAGCCGATCTTCCGCTGCTCCCACTTTAGATCAATTATTACAGGATAGTGGGGCAAGACAAGAAGATTACTAGTACTAATACATTACAATGATACCCAATTAATGAAGTAATGAGATGGAATGAGTATGATTATGAAATACATTATGTCACAGCCAGTCATTCCATAACAAATCTATTCCTTTTTATAGGGATCCTTTATCGATAATTTTGCTTTGGACTTAAAGAGCGATAAGTCTGTGATTTGTGCTAGCTTGGGAGGTAACTTATTCCAAGCATCGCAGGCTCTGTAAAATGGATCTCTCGGATATTTATAATGGAATGACTTTGGCATTTTTAGCAGGAGACCCATGCGTCTTCGAGTATTGATTTCCCGTTGATCTAACAATTCTTTATGCTTTGTCAGACTAAAGGCATAAGATAACAGGTGCAAATATCGCCGATGATACAAGCGGAAGATCCTATACTTTTGATGTAAAGATTCAGTTGATGGTCGATCAATATAGGGTGTTCTAAGATGATTATCCACTATGTATAAGGCCCTATTTTGAAGACTTTGGATCTTCCTGCTAACATACTTCTGACCCTGATCGTAAACAAAATCAGCATATTCTAACACTGGTAAGATTGTCGATTTATAAATTGTAATAGCTCCTTTACGATTCATAAATCGTCTTATTGTGCGTAAGTAGTTGATTTTCAGCTGCACAGATGATATGATAGACTCTCTATGGCTACAGAATGACAGATTTGTATCTAGTCCAACTCCTAAATAGTTATATTTTTCAACATTATCAAGGATCACCTTACCAACAGTAAAGGGAGTATTTGTCGTCACATTTCTCTGTACCACTGAAGTCCTCAACCACTGAGATTTTTTGGTATTCAGGGTCAGAAGATTGTTATTACACCAGTCCACAACGTTACATAGACTGTGTTGTAGATAATTGGGATCAGTATGGAACATCACAGTGTCATCAGCATATAATATCAAATCAACAGTGCAAGAGTTCACAATATCATCAATATATATAGAGAATAAAGTTGGCCCAGTGATGCTACCTTGTGGTACGCCAAAATTTACTGGTAGATAAGTTGAACAGACATTGTTGGCAATTACACGTTGTAGTCTATTTCCCAGATAGCTTCCAAACCATTTAATCGTGTTGTCATGTAACCCTATTTGCTTTAATTTCCTAATTAAGATTTTATGTGAGACGGTATCGAAGGCTTTCTTTAAGTCCAAGAAAATTAGGTAGGTATCCTCATGTCTATTAATATTATCATAAACATGGTGCAACAGGGTAGTAATAGCACTTATAGTAGACCTACCAGAACGAAAACCATGTTGACTACTAGATAATTTATTATTGGTTTCTAGATATTTTTTAAGTCTATTGCATATGATTCTCTCAAGGATCTTCCCAGGTAGAGGCAGTAATGATATTGGTCGTAAGTCAGTCACCAATTTTGGATTAGGTACTTTCGGTAATGGTATGACTGTACTATATTTCCATAAATCAGGAAAAATGCACTCAGTCCTTGAAGCATTTACTAATTTCAAGGCCCGTGTTATGTCCCAATTGAGTGCATCAATGATCACCATTGACTTCATATTCTCAATAGCAGAGGACTTCCCTATATCCATAGACTTGATAGATGCAATCAGTTCATGCTTAGTTATGGGGGATTCTAGAATATCATATCCCACTTCTAGTTGATTATCATTGGGAAATGGTACTTGACTAGCGTTACAAGTCGAGGTAATTTTCGCCGCAAGTTTTTCACCAATACTGGCAAAGTAAGTGTTGATATACATAGCTATGTCATCATTCATTATAGGTTGACCATTATCGTTAACAATATTTAAAGTCCTGTTACCCTGCTTATTATTAGCTAAGAGTTCATGAATATCTTTCCAAAAGGCCTTGGGGTTTTTATTATTCCTCTCAAGTGATTCAGTAATAATTCCTGATTTTTTCTGTTTTATCATGACTCCCAGAGCGTTCCTAACTTTCCTAGCTGCTTCCCAGTCAATGGGCGATTGAGTATATCGCGCTTTCCTAAATAATTTATCTCTGTTCCTCATCATGGAGATAATCTCATTATCAATCCATCGTGGGCGAGAGTCCACAACTCTCAATTTTTTAATTGGACATAATTTATCCAACGCCCCCAGCAAGTTATTATAAAATACATTCCAGAGAACATTGACATCAGTTGATATATCAAATGTACTCCATTCTGAATCAAGTAGGAGTTGCATTAATGCATCTGATGTATAATTCTTATATGAGCGTCCAAACGTCTCTTTCTTTAGGACATGATTTCTTAATTTCTTCCGAATACAGAAGATTGGAAGGTGATCACTAATATTGTAATTAATAATGCCACTTGACTGTATGTAGTTGCTATCACTATAAATATGATCTAGCAACGTCGAAGTACAGCGCGTCACCCTAGTAGCATCTTTAATATACTGTTTAATGTTTAACTTTTCCATCCACGAGCGTAAATTTAATTTGACCTTTAATTGGGTATCTGAGTAATTCAAATTAAAATCACCCATAATATAAAGTTCTGACCGGTCCCTGTCAATATATCTATCTATTGTTGATAGAACCTTAAGAAGTACCTTAGGATCTCGATCAGGCGGTCTATACACGGCTGTAATTACTAATGGGCGGATGTTAGGTATCTTAACTTTAACTACTAATATTTCGTATTCTCCTGTAACAGTATCAATATCCAGATCAACCTCTGAATAAGTGAACGTGTCTTTCAGAAATATACATATTCCACCCCCTTTTTTTTTGATCTTAGTGTCCCTATCCTGTCTAAGTAAGTTGTATCCCTCAATACACACTGCCTCATCTGGGATATCCTGTGTCAACCAAGTTTCACTCACAATCAAGAGATCCACCCCTTTAAAGTGCAATGTGATATCATCTAGTTTATGTAGCAGGCTTCTTGCATTAATATGAACCATGGTTATACCTTTAGCCTTTAATACATCATCAGTTTCAACTACTGACATTTATAGAATGATTATCTGTTCAAATGAACAATTCACTCTTGCATACATCTCAGTGTTCCTTATCAGTAATGTGGTGAACATGATATGAATATGGATGAATTTAGACGGTATTAGTATAGTTTTGTAATGGTGAATCATGGTATATATATGTGTGTGTAAGCGGTATAATACAGATAATTGTTCCAAATTTTATGTAACCCAGGTATGATTTCCTGACGACCCACATTGATCCATGCTCACCGAACATAGCCAATTAAGTCCTCAGGGATTCATCAATTAGCTAGTTATACCTTGACGTGTCAATGGAGTTAGGCTCACCGAACCAAACATATTAACTTGTCAAGAAATAAATTGCCAAAGTTCCCAGAAACAGTAAACAATAACGATGTTATCTCCTGGTCTGTCTTAAACTTAAAGCTCACCGAACCTATAGTTCAGACTGCCATAACATCATGATCTGCTATAATATAACTATTGTTCTAGGCTCCTTTCAAATGTGATGCTCGCCGAACACCGCATTCAAGGTGCCTTACCCGTACTTATTTTAGAGACAAAGTTTTTGCAGACAGTAGCAGATCTGATCCACACAGAAGTCCTTCATTTTGCTATCAAAATGACAGCCATCACTAAGGTGCTTATATTTGTGTTTCCATCTGCCGTGGCCCCTACAGCAGTGTACCCGTCTGCTTATCCATGGGAATGCTATATGGCTGTCATTAATCTCAACCAATTTGGCGTTAACGGCAACCACCATGTCATTCAATAGTTTTTGTTGTTTCCGATCAGTTGGTTGATTATTGTATCTGGCTAGGTCGATGCCTACTGTCGTAGGTATAATAACTTTCAAGCCGGGAATTTCACTATGTATACGTCGGATGCACTTGGTAACACGTTTACCTACGCGTTTCACAACCCTCTTGATACTCGTTGTCCAGAGAACCGCCTTGCGTTGGTTATTAAGGACCGTAATGTCACAAATGCCTCCTAACACTATTAGCACTTTATAGTTGGCTTGTAGTAGTATCTTATTGGCACGTTTGAAGAGACTACGTAATGGCATTCCTGTAAATACTGTTTCACCTTTAAATTTAGTGTGAGCCATATATCCTTCTCCATTTATTTTAACAATGAAATCAAGCGCGTGCAATTCCCAATGTATTTTTAATGCTATCAATTAGGGGAATAACTCGGCCAAGTGTCGACAGTTAAAATATTTAACGCCGGCTGCCACATAACATAAATCAACAGAAGCTGGCCAGCAGGGAGAGTTTTGGTACCAGATGTTAATTCATGTTTTAACTATCTAGGGCCTTCTCAAAATTAATGCTTATGCAAAGCACAGTTACAGGAAGGACCCATTAATACTAGAACCACAGGGTCATCCGAGGGCATCCAGGGGGAGGGAGGGTCCACGGGATCCTGACCTCTCCCCTGTTTTTGTTGACTGGGACTCCCGACTTGACAAAGAGGAAAAAAACGAAAACGGTGTACGTGCACACACATATACAACGTTTAATTACTTTGCCTATATGCAGGCTTACAAAACACTGTACTTGCCCCTGTAACAAAACTTAGACCCTTTACAGACTGGGCTCAGAATGCGCATTCTGCCTGTATTGAACTGTCATTATGAGCGAATTTTGAGGCCAGTCTGTAAAAGCATTAGCCTCTATGCTGACCTTTCCAATTATCAAAATGCTGGATCTGCCCCCTACCACATTTAAGCAGGAACAGGGTACGATCTGAATGTATGGGCACAGTAGTATGCCCCCACCTGTTGGTGTTACGTACTACACCACCAGGGGGCGCGGGGTGATGGGTTTACCCCTCCTATTCTGGGACTCTGACCTGGATCTATACAGAGGTAAGAATTCCACACCTCCTCCTCCGGTCTACTCCCACTCCCGACTAACTCAGACATCCCCCGTATTGTACCACATGGGAAGCTGATTCCATGATACCACAGACAGTAAGGCACATATACTGGTCTGCTGAGCTGAAATATGCTATTCCTATTGACGTTGTGTAGATGATGTCATAGCAGTCAGAATGGTCCTAGTGACCATGATGGTGATCAATTGATTACTTGATTTTTAAAGGCAAATAAGTTATATTTTCATAATTAACTGATAATGTTGGTTGTCTTCAGGCATCAGAAAGGTTTAAACCTGGATATCTTCCTCATTTCTTTCCTGATTACTAAATACCTCATGGTTATGGATATCAAATGGTGATCACCATGGTGTCGTGACCCTGATTAGAGGTTTTGTAGTTTGTAGGACTCTCTCCATGTACAGAAAATATCTTAGTCCCACCTGATGTTATTTTCTCTCCTATTCCTAACCCATGATTAATGGTATTTTACTCCAGAATAGGCAAGGTATAAGGTAATAATTCTGTCTAAGTAGTATAGTTGCAGTTTGACAGTGACACTCATAGACATGAGTGGAGTATGGATATCAGCGACAGACTGACAGATCACTATCTTGCCATTGACACCAGGATTATGCTGTGACACTAACATGTGAGCAACCGTAATTACAGCCAGGTGAGAACTAAATTACAATAGCACCTTTTAATGACATAAATGTCACTTTCAACTTCAGGTCAGTCACTGCATGTCATCAATGTCACTGTCTTAACTGTTAATGCCTCAAATGTCATCGTCAGTATTCCTGTCAATGATTACTGACAGTGACAGGAAAATACGTGCATTCAGTGACACAGCTATTGTAAGTGCTTATTCTGACAGTATGTGACAGCGACAGCGGCCAAACGAAGGACGTTGTGACAGTAGTCAGTCAGCTGGCACTGTCAACTACCAATGACAAGGCACTGTCTGTTTACAAACATCCACACACAACAAACCCACACACACAACATACATACACACCAATCCTCCCTCTCTAAATACACCCCCACCTGGCTGTATATGATACACAATAAGCCTCATACAGCCACACATACACATAGTAAACACACCCACTAATGTCTCCCCATGACACATTCCTCCCCCCGCCAGCCCCTCCCCCTCGGTACGTACCCAAACAGCAGGAGCTGCAGCAGTCAGTGGTATCCAGTCCCTGGTATCCT
The DNA here is from genome assembly GCA_936440205.1 of Lepidonotus clava. NCBI lineage: Eukaryota > Metazoa > Annelida > Polychaeta > Phyllodocida > Polynoidae > Lepidonotus > Lepidonotus clava. Next base: position 31,669,049 of record OW387144.1, on the reverse strand, counting down.
TCCCCGGCCCGTCCACGCCCACCGCCTACTCTCCGGCTAGTGGCAGTGGCTGCTGGTGGTGGAGGGAGTAGTGGTAGGAGTGGGAGCCTGCTGCTGCTGCTGGCAGACAACACACCTCAGCAGCCTAGGGATGGGGTCCTACATCGGGGGTGTCTATGTTAGATGGTGGATTCAAGAAATGAGATATTCTAAGCAGTTTATGGCAAGGATGAACATCATGTGGTATATTTTTCAATGCTTTATGGGTTGTTGATTATGGAACTTCAAGCTCCAGATTTTATTTATAATTTTTAGGGCCCCATGTCCATACAAGCAATTCACCACACTACAATGATGAAAGCTATAGCTATTCAGTTTACTTTCCACGACCCTTTCTGATTCTACGGAAAATCTGAACATTGTCTGCAAAATATTTGATTCTAACAGTTTCCTAACGTTTTCAGCCTGTAAGGTATATATACTGCCATTTTAGTATTATGAGGCCACCACCTTATTTTCATCAACTATTTGATGTTATTTTTTCCACCATTCGCCATTTCTTGCACACCCTTTTTTCAGTTTATAATCTCATAATTTCCAATCTAACATTAAATAAATCTCTAGACGCCATATTTAGTAGTGTATTGCCCCGGAGATCCAGGCCTGAAGCAGTCCAGGTTCTTCACCCCGCCCCTCCAATCAGTCCACTCAGCATTTTCCTCTATGTTCCACTCCCCAGCCGAACCAGGCCATTTCCCTTAATGGTAACGTGTCTTTATTCTATATCACGATTCCAACCCCTTCACCTTCATCATTGCCCTACCCTTTCAAAAGAGGCGAATAGAGATCTGTTATTGTCCTGGAAGGCAATAATGCCTGACTGTGAATGCTAATGCCAATTTTTGTGTTGTGAGTAGAATCTTTCAACATTTTCTGTGTTCAGTAATTGATATAGAGTTAATCAGTACAAACTACGGGTGCACTCCACAATTGTTATTGCTCGAATTTGCACTTGGGCTAGAGCCCTCAATGGTGTGCACAATCCAGGATAATAACAATTGCTTTGCGTTCCCTTTGTACTATGTATGTCCCTACCCTATCCTATATATCCTGACTAAAACCTGTCCCCTCATAGTAATGTAATATGTCTGTGTCCCGGCCCTAACCTTGCCCTCTAATATTAACGTGTCCATGTCCATGGCTATGACAATACGACTGGACGAGCTGGAGGAGAGAAGGTGAGTGCATGGTGCTACCTGGGTGTTTCATAGGGAGGGGGGGGGGGGAGTTTGGGGTTGATATACGTAATCAGCTAACCTATTGGTCTGCCAGGGAGGTGCCATGTAGGATGCTTTACTGGCATGCAACTGTAAATGACCTACTATTCACAACATATAAAGTTCCTCGGTGTTATTACGTTGTTTCTTTATGAAGAGTATTCTGCGTGCATGGTGCATGTGTGGTGACTCATTTCTGTGGTCGGTCTGCATTTATTTTATCATACATGACAATCTTTTACACATGAATGTTCCCATATAAAGTAAAACTCCTAATTTAAGCCGCACTATATGACCATATTTTCAGTAGTACTGTAACTTTACAGTTTTCTTCGGGTCAATCTTCCGCCAACTTAGGAGAAAAGTCAAAATGTAGTCTATTAAGCTGCACCCAGTTTCAGAGACAACTTTTTGCAGTTAAACCTAGCTTGGTTTGTTGCAAACACAACATGATTATAGTTATGGATTATACAGGTTAACTACACTGCAACAAATTCTTATTAAAGTTTATCTAAATAACATAAAGGTGTTTGACGGAAATTACAGTAACAGGTATAAATGTTGCTGTCAGATGGGTAAAAAAACTAATTTAAGCTGCATCCTCACTTTTAAAATGTATTCAGTCCTTTTTTTTTCAAGAAGTAGCATTATTTAAGCTGCGGATGTAACATCGCAGTTTTCAAATAAAATATTTCGATGATACTTGATTATAGGCACTTGACTGGTATTCTTTTGATTAATGAAAGAAATACATTGGAACAGAATGACAAGAAGACGATCCCAGTGATTGGAGAGCATATAGCTCCCCAAGGCCAAGGGGCGATCCAGTTCTCTATATCAGCCTCACGATTTAATATTCCAATTTCACTCATTTAAGGGCTCCCGGAGGATCGCCCCTTAACAACAGTATTCAATCGATCCTTTTGATCTGAGTATTATAGTATTAAAACTCTAGTTGACTGACTGGAGATTATTACTTTCTCCTAATCCTCCTAATCGCTCACCCGCTAATCATCAATAATCAAACATAGCATATTAGCAGTCTGCCTTGCATGAATTATTGACTAAAATATGCTATGTCTTAAGTTTAGTATTCTCCTAAATCTCATCATTAAAAAGCACTGTAAAGTGATGTTTGCTTCAATAAAAATAAATCATCATAGACCTGAGTTTTATAATTCATATAGACCCACTTAAATTCAGTGCGGTATCTTTGTTACTGACTCAGAGGAAGCCCCACCTATAGTATAGTAACCCTTCACCTCCCGTTACCTCCAGGCTGCTCCAGACTGCACCAACACTTCTACAGCTATGTATTCCCCATTCGTTATGTGTTATCAGTCCCTGGGGCCATACACTCCCCCTGATAGGGCCAGACACAGGGTGCACACGGCTCCTACATCATATTACTTTTGTATACTATGGGCGAATGTATATCCCGGACCAAAAGGCAGTGGTTACTATTTTAATCATTAGGATTAATATCTAAAAGAGCTACTGAGTTTCCCTTCCTTTTTTAGGAGTTCTTTTCACGTAACACACATCACTGATGTGTTGATTGCACTCCCTGGCTTATTTTGATATTTTAGACATACTGATTTAACACTGCTCGGCCGCTGAATTACCATTCATTTCCACTGATTAACCAGTAAAGTGCTACTGCAAGATCATACTCAGCTAGCATGATTCATAACACTCAGAACTGCATTTCATTATTTTCGCTGTACGTATATTTGAGTGTATTTCGCTCATTGCTAGCTGTCTAGAAGTGAAAATTATTATTTCAGTAGAATAGTATAAAAGATAACCTAGTAATATCCAAAGGTGAGTGAGATCATGAAGCAATAAAATACGCTTATGGTACATTCATTGTTACTCAGGATTATAAGCTACCCTTATATCGAAATTCGGAATTCCGCAATTATTACTTGATGTAAGGGTAATCCGGCTTTGTCATAGTAATTGACAATGCAATTTAGTTTTAAATTACCATGTGTCACGCCATTCATGGTTCTGTTTATGTTTTAGAGAAATGATTAACTTCATGTTATTGTATCATTCTTTATATAATAAATATTCGAGTTATCTAGAATTCATATAGACACTATGTCATTAATGGTATAAATTTATGACAGCATCTTAATTGCATTCTTAACAACTTTGAATATTAAAACCACACATTTGCAATTAAGCCTGCATGCTTTATATGAACTCATAAATGAAACGCTCTTTCTGTTTTGATTGCCATAAAGGTATAGTTTCCCCACTCCCTTCCTGCATGCACGTATTGGCACCAATCAGCTTGGTTGTATGTTACAGCATCGGTCGTCCTCCCCCCTACCTATATACCGCCTAATTGAACCGTGCTACTCAGCCCTTCACCTTATTGAATATCGCTTTTATTTCATTAGGCCGGCCGCTCGGGCCCGTGTTTGGCGGTATGGGGTCTGTCCCTTCCCGTAGAGTTAATCCGTTAGGACATGCGACCGTCGGTATAATCACCCCAGGCCCTAAAGCCCCAGCTCCACTGCCCAACTGAACCCAACTCGACTGTCGCAAGTTCTGATAGTGCCAGGGCCTATGACTGTCTGGTCTTAGCACAGGAACTTCACCATGAACGCTCTTTCTGTCTTCACTATGCCACAGACTAGGACTTGATTGTCGTACACATGCACTGTAAAAAGTAAGTGCTGTAGATTTACAGTAAACTTTGCTGGCAACAAAGTTTCCAGTAAACTTTGCTGTACAATTACAGCATATGATGTACTGTAAATTGTACAGTGCAGGATACTGTAGGTGTCTTACAGCAAATAGTACTGTAAATTAACAGCAAAGCAAGTACTGTATTTGTACATCAAAGTTTACTGGAAACTTTGTTGCCAGCAAAGTTTACTGTAAATTTACAGTGCACTGTTATTTTACAGCACTTCGAATTAAAAGCCTTTTAACATCAATTTAACCTAAAATATTCCCCATGAATCAAACAAAAATGTTAATTCCCAACCTCAAACCAATGTATAGAGGTTGTGGGATGTAATTATGCTAGATTTACTAGCACATACATGCATTGGGTACAGCAGGTTTAAGAGATTATTACTTACCTATAAATTAAACTTTACACCAAAAAGGTGTCTATGCATAAAGTTTATAATTATCTCGTAATAATTACAATTATGTGTATGCATTTCAATTACTTAAAACATCGGTTCATTCCATGTGTATGGGATTCAATTGTTAGGATCATTAGATTTGATTCATTCATTTGGAAAAATGGTTTTAAGATGATATGCCAAAACGTTTTTTTACTTTTTACGTTTGCACTCCTGGTGGCCACTGTATTTTACAGTTAGATGTATTGTAAAAGCACATGCTCATCATGTAGTTCAAATTTACAGTACAAATCTTGTAATCCTACAGCAAGTTTAACTGTTTATTTTCTAACAGCAAACATTGCTGTAAATTAACTGTGCAATTTGCTGTAAAATAACATTAACTTTTTACAGTGTGGGTACAATAAAATATATACAAAGATACCGGTACTGCACACATCCCTAAGACCCCACGATCAAGTCCTACATCTTTATCTTCCCAACATGTAGGACCCGACGGTCCAGTTGTAGGGTGCAGCTACGACTCCACTGTAGGACTGAGCCCAACTCAACTCAACTCGACAGTCGAGTTGAGCAGTGGAGCCAGGCCCTAAGCTCCATCAGCCCTCCCTGTACCTCCGTCTGTATGGCGTACCAACATCACAGGACACACGCCATTTCATGACTTGCTGCATTTTAATTCAGAAAATATATCTATGAAGTCCTTATCTTTTTTTTGTACTGACTTTTCCCATTACCACATTTCGTGAGTCTCGGAGAGTGTTGTCTGGTACTGGTATGGTACAGCAGTTATATCCCAGACAGCTCATCTCGAGTCCCATTCTATAAATATATTTTCATTTTATTGATATCTTTTTTCGTTGAAGCAAAGGTGCCAGATGGTTTATTTCGAATCCAATTTTATTCATTCATCTTTTAATTTTTAGCTGAAGCAAACGTGCCGGATGGTTTATTTTGAATATAATTTCATAAATCTCTGTTTTTTGCGTAAGGAAAACGTACTGGGGAGGTGAAATGGTAACAGTGCTACATACTATTTCACTGAGCTTTACGAAAAGATGGCCCTGTTTCTAACCTATGCTCTTTGAGATGGCCCTCAAAAAAGGATTGAATAATCTTAAAATTACAATCTGTGAATCTCGAACCTGCACATGGACCAGTGCAAAACTGCCTAATATACATAAAGTACTACATCATCAATAAATGTGTCTTGCTTTCAGCAAGCCTCCTCTTTGCGTCTATAATTCCCCCTACCACCCATCTCCAGCCCACCCTACACAAACACAGTGTATCACAGATCGATTCGGTACGACCCAATCTAAGCTGGATCTGGTTCCTGGTGTGCTGCAGAATCCTATACTTACTGCGCGGATTAAGGCTGGAAACCAGTGATTCGGGTATCTTTGAGTTTGTGCTTGGAGTCTGGGAAGCCGGCCATGTGATATGGAGACGCGGCTGTCTTGTGGATCTTACCGTCTCAGTGGAAGTAAAATTATCCATGCTGCTGATCAAGGTTTCTTCTATATCAGGGGGGCGGACCAAAACACATCCACAAGAATTCTTTGCCATGCGATGTTAAAATATCAACGATCACAAAATTTGCTCTCGTGACTATTTAAATTCTTGTGGCACAGAAATCTTTTTTTCTTCAACAATTTCTGTGCTTGTATGTCCTTCTAACAGACTTTAAGATGTATTTTATGTAAATAAATATATTACGGGAATTATTTTAGTATGATTTTCCAAGAAACTTTCATGGCCAAAAGATCTCGTGGATGTTTTCTGGATGGATATTTCTTCTTCTCGTGGACGTCACATCACCCCCACGAGAGATCGTCGATGATTTTTGGTCCGCCCCCGAGGATTCTTGTCCCTATAAAACCTTCAACACTAGTCCTGCCCTCTCAGAAACTGTTAAATGAAAGGTATGTGATTGCCCCAGGGGCACAATTTTCGTGTTGTCAGTAAACAATTTCAATATTTTTTTGCGTAATTGATATAGATTTATTCACATACAGACCGTTGGCACGATCGATCAGCAATTATTATTGCCCCAGTTTGCATACACCTATGTCTTGGGTTAAAGCCCTCAACGGTATGTGCAAACCAGGGCGATAACAATTGCTTTTTGTCCCTTTGGTCAGCCCTATATATAATTCCCCCTGAGGTTGCAGTACCTGACTGCAGTTTATCCCAGAAACTTTCTGGAATTGCAGACAAATTGTCTGACAATTAAAGGCATAACATCGCACTTGTCCATGCCATACTGGGCTATAATTAAATTTAGATGTAGAAGTATTCAACAAAATAGTAATGACAAAAACATCATTTTATAACGATAAAGGATGAGAATTTCGCCGGATGTTCGGTCCAGCGTTAATTTAAGGTAAATATCGGACATTGACGGAAAAGTGGCGGGTATGTCCAGATTGCAGGGGCCTAACGAGTCCGTGAGTCAAAAGGGGTTCCAGGTAAATCTAAGGGGGTTCCTACTTACATTTTTGGCAACATTTCTTACATTTTACTTATATTTTGGGAAAATTTACGCCACTGGCCAGATGTCCGACGGTTTAGGGATACATTGTAACTGTTTCTGTATTTCATAACCTGGTGCTGGGGGTGCTCAGTCCATCAATCAGACTTAACGACTCTCACACGTGAGTGACGCAAGGCCGGCCTTATAACTCCCCATCAATAAGCTCCTCCATACAGCCTACAGTAATTAATCGTTACATAGACACCCCCAGCACGGGAGGCTGCTCATAGATTAGTCGCTAGGCCATAATGAGCATTTTTATAGTCAGGGTTAGATTGAATAGAGGATCCTATTCCCATCAACAACTGCCTCTTTTGGAGGCAACCTGACTTATTCATTGGCATAGACCTTTAAAATTGAAAGGGCGACATGGGCATTTTTGCCTTAAAGACATGTGACATGGGACTTTAAGAGATAGTGACATGGAACATATTGATTTCTTAAATTTGATAGGGCCAGATTATGATTTATAAAATTCGACAGGGCCACATTATGATGTCTTAATTTATATAGACAGGGCGACACGGGGAATCCTCATCTTCATCCCCCTTTCCGCGTTTTATAAAGCTGGCTAACGCTTTATAATATCATTTCACATCTTTGTCCTTATCCTAAAGTTCTGCACCCAAGGCATTTAAATCCTACATATCAAGAATAAATGTTAAGTATTCTTGAAGCTACAAGCTAGAAAGCAATATTTCTGTGTTAAACCCCCTCCGCTTTTCCCCACCCCTGCCTCAATGCCTATGGCTTGAATGGGCAGACCCTACCCCCTAAGTAGACCAATCAGATCGCCCGTTACAAATAGAGTCACTTTAGGAAGCTGCTGTGGCCAATCAGGAGCACCAATGTAAAGCTGCGAAGGACATAAAAAGGGTCACATTGAGACGACCTTCAAAGTGCCCCTTCCTGCCTGGTGGGTGGTGGTTGGCACCTCTGAGGAGGAGCGGGGAAAGGGGGGGGGGCTACCTGGGGCACAATTAGCCTTGTTTGTGATTCGCCATTCTGTTAACCACCACACCATCTTATATTCTAAAGTTACTCCTACTCCATGCAGTCACAGAAAGATATCCTCTGCAGGCCTCTGTAAAACGTATTATCACAGAAGTACATAAATACGTCTATGGTATAATGTATGATTATAATTCCATTTCCACTCTTAAGATGGATAATTTTAGCTTCTTTGCTTACAGGCCTAGGTGGGATGAGGTAACGCATTTATATAAATAAGAAGCAAATGAGCTACAAAGTTTTGCTCATGCATGAGCGATGGTCGTCCCTCAGTAATCTGAGGGCCCTCCTAACACAAGAAGGCTATGGGTAATATTGGCCATAGGTACTGACCACCACCACTCTTGCTGTCATACACAGCTCAGGGAGGGGTTTCGGAAAGGGCCACTACTAGGTCCATGCATGATCTAGCTGCCAGACACCTAGCACTGAGTGACCTATCAATCACCCATCTTGACCTGCCCACCTGCAGGTGAGAGTGGAGGTCCTAATGTGAAGAGGTGGGGACTGTTTGGCTCTGGTAGTGGTTATGTAACCTACTTCTTGCTTCTTACACTTCCTGATTCTAACAACAATTGGAGGACAATGCCCTTCAATTGCTGAGCATGAGATTGTGCAACCAGTCATTGAGAAAAAAGATAATTAAATGACTAAAGACATGACTGATTGAAGGAGTACCCACCAATAGCTACAATACTAGTCTACATATATATAACTAGGGACTCCCAAAGAGTCCAGGATTCCTAATAAAAACATGGAAAAATACATATTCGAAGAAAGTTACCTCCTCCCTTAACATCAAGTCTCTCCAGCTGGACACATCGTTAATCACAAATTACACAGGCCCTATACATGATTCGTCTCCAGCCAAACACTTAATTATTTTTTAACACTGTGTGAAGATCTCATATAATATTTTTCTCTGACACCAACTGAACAAAACTGTAGGCCCCATTCGTTACGCTTCACCAGCTGACGTTACTGTTAACTACAAACAATGTAGGTTCTTAACGTCATGTGACTTCAGGTGCTGGCGCCTTCAGCCTGTCATGTATTTATACTGATCAAACGTACGTGATCTGTTCATTTTAGCTGTAGACCTGTTGCAATCATATTTAGATGATAGATGCTCGTAAACTCTGAAAAATGATTATTTTGAATTGATCACCAATATGGTGCCAAGTCCACTGTTTCCAAATGGCAACCATTTAAAGGGAACCAAAAGCAATGGTGTGTCAAAATATGACAAAGTTTTGGAAACTCAAATAACTATGAAAATAAATTCAAAGAGTCTAACTTTAGCCAATGGTAGGCCTATAGTATAAATCGTAATAACTAACTATAACCATAATACTCATGTTATTTATGCCTGTAGACATCAATATTTGTAAAGAAACCAATTTTGGTGGGTCACCAAAATTGACCTGGGAGGAGTTTTATGTATTTTGATGAAGCTTAAGTCTTTATTCAGTCTGTATTTTCCCACAGGCCTAGGTTATGACCATAGAATATATTTCAACAGTCAATAGGATTCGCAAAGTTTTGACCCAACATTGCTTTTGCCTCCCTTAAAGGTGGGAATTCCACCCCATATCCAAGCATACCTTGGGGCCGCTGGTTTATGGCAGGTAGGACCATAACCCAGCCAGCTCCAGACATTAAAGTGTCCGACAACCATCAAAGGGATTACCCAATCTATATATAGAAGGCCAATAAAATCATCTTGACAGATTTGAGCTGCCCAGTCAGAGCCAATGACACTTGTGGGTGTTCAGATCCATTTTGTAGGGAATAATTTGAGTAATAACTGAAAAGGATAGCTGGTTCTCATATGGCATCGTCATGACACTTCACAAACTTTCTAAATGCATGGACTCATTTGGGACCACTCCAATTGAGAAAAGTCTCAGGAAGTGGTCTGTAAATCATTAAAGCAGTCAGATGATTTTGTTAGATGGCTATGTTCGCCTTTTTATTGGTTGTACTAATGCAATTTATTAAAACAGCAAATTCTGAGGACATGTATCTGGAGTCTGAGACAACCTCCCCCGACTGACCTATCACAATAAAGGGACCCACAGGGGGCATTGACAGTCTCCAAGCAGAACCAGGAACTGTGCCAAGGTCTCACTTTGAGTCAACAACTGCTTGGAGAGTGACTGAAATATGGCAGTAGAATGAGGCAGCAGAAAGTTGCATGATTGTCTGCTTGTAGTGTGGGGCTATCGGTCTGCCCCTGACCCCTACCCCCCACCTGGGGCCCCAGACCCCGCCCCTCCCAGCCCAGAGCAGACTGTATTGATTGTAGGCCAGAAACTGGCTCCGTACAGTCTCATCATTCGGCTCGACGCACAACCTGCTCAAAGTTGATACATTAGACTGACTACAGTGTATCCCAAAAGTTGATACACTGTGCTCTGAAAGGTTGAACTTTAGACTGAATGCTGACGCACAACCTGCTCAAAGTTGATACATCAGACTGACTTCAGGGTATTCCAAAAGTTGATACACTGTGCTCTGAAAGGTGGAACTTTAGACTGAATGCTCCGTATAGTCTCATCATTTGGCTCGGCGCACAACCTGCTCAAAGTTGATTCTCCACTCAGTGTACACAGTCTTCTGCACTCAGTGTTCACTGTTTTCCCACTGGGTTTTGCCCTGGGAATTCCAAAAGTTGATACACTTCCCTCCAAAAGCTGATACTTTAGACTGAATGCACCGTGCAGTTTCACCATTCTGCCCAACACATAACCTGCTCAAAGTTGGTATATTAGACTGACTACAGTGCCTTCTAAAAGTTGATAAACTGCACTCTGAAAGGTTGAACTTTAGACTGAATGCTGACGCACAACCTGCTCAAAGTTGATACATCAGACTGACTTCAGGGTATTCCAAAAGTTGATACACTGTGCTCTGAAAGGTGGAACTTTAGACTGAATGCTCCATACTGTCTCAACATTCAGCTCAAAACTCCAAGTTGAGATATATTTGACTGATTACAGTGCCTCCCAAATGTTGATATACTTGGCTCTGAAAGAAAGAACTTTAGACTGATTGCTCCATACAGTCTCATCATTTGGCCTGACACACAACCTGCTCAAAGTATATTAGACAGACTAAAGTGCCTTCCAAAGGTTAATACACTTCGGTCTCAAAGCTGATATTTCAGACTGAATGCTCCAGTCTGATTATCCAGCTAAATTCACAACCTGCTCAAAGTTGATAAATGAGCCTTACTATATATGCCTACCAAAAGTTGATGCACTTCCCTCTGAAAGCTGATACTTTAGACTGAATGCTCCGTGCAGTTTCATTCATCATTCAGCTCAACACACAACCTGCTCAAAGTTGACATATTAGACTGACTACAGCACCTTTAAAAAATTGATACACTTCACTCTGAAAGCTTATACTTTAGACTTAATGCTCCGCCCAAGTCTCATCATTTGGTTCAACACACTATCTGCTCAAAGTTTATATATTAGACTGACTACTCCAAAAGTTAACACAGTGCATTCTGAAAGCTCATAAGTTAGACTGAATGAATATTTGACAGTTGTTAGACTGAACTAATATTTCATAAAGTTTAGATGTTTCATTTCAACATTTCACTGCATGCACTAAACGCTGAAAGTAAAAGCAGTAGATAGAATGCACTGTGCTCCAACGGTTGATATAATGGACTGAACAAACCACCACCTAAATGTAGTTATATTCGTCTGGCTACATCAACCTCCGAAAGATGATAGATTAGACTGTTTTTAATTCACTCTAACGGATGATACGCTAGCCCTATTGAATGTGCTGTTCTACTTCATCTCTGCATGGTCAATTCTACAAACAATAACATCTAGTTCTAATTCCCAGTTGACTGACATAGGGACTAACGAGAATTGAAGGGAAAAACAGTTGAAAACCACATGCAACAAGTGCATGCATCCCATTCTAAAAATCACCATTAGATCAGCTCCCTCTCCAATAGTGAAGCAACCTACTTATCAACCCATAATACTAGTAAAATCTACCCGTATGAGCTTTACATTTAATGGCCGATGTTCATGTTTAGGGGTGATTTACTGAATTAACCGAGTTTTGTTGTATAAAGTAAAATTGTTTTTACTTAAAGACAAACGGGATATTTATGCGAAATGTAATCGATCCATCATGCCTGAGTGGGCCAGAAACTGGATCACCCAGGGACTCTGAAAGTAAGTGAAATAAGAAATTAAAACATTTTAAAGATTAAAACCATTAATTTAACACATAGATGGATTTCTCGGAATAGAAACTGATCTATTCGGAATATTGATGAGTCAAATTCATGAAACCCCTAAGCATTTGACTTTTCTGTCTTCTTCACTTTATATTTTTCAAACCGTCCTTGAAAATGGCCCATACCTCGCTGGTAGCAGCCTGCTGGGACCCAGCAAAATGTCAGCCGCTGGTTCCCAGTGTGTCTGGTACTGAAACAGGGGGGTGGGCATTGGCAGAAGCGAATTGATCAGCGTCCACTCAATTCTCAACAGTTTTTTGTCTTTAGATTCAAATTGGTGTGTTGTGCTCGGGCTAATCCCCCCCGAGAGGTGGGGGAAAGGTCGACTAGCCCCCTCAGGACCAACCAACCCACTCACTCAGGGCTATTTTTAGACACTAACAACCCTGTGGTAGGGGACATGGTTGCCAGCTATTTTTGTTGTTTAGTTTTTCAATATGGCACTTTTTGCAAATGGTTTTGCTCAGTCATTTCATTTTAGCTTCATTTTTGGGTGGAAAAAAATTCTTGGCAAATCTCTACGTTTGGGTTTTATTCTGAGGTAATTTCCAAGCATTTGACTTTGTGCCATGGCAATTTCTTACAGGCCCTTTGATTGTTGGAGCATAACCGATGCTTTAAAGTATGCCGAATGTGATTGGTCGATAGATTAAAGTGAGGACAATCATGCATTCATGCTCTGAGAAAATTACTGCACTTTCCTTTTCGCTGATTGCACGTGGTAGAAGTAGGCTTGATTTATATCTGTAGGATACCTAAGTTGTACATCGGTTCTTACAAATGGGATGGGTAAAGGATCTAGAAAAGGGGAGGGGGCGGGGGTCCATATTCAGACCCAATACTGAACATATAGATTTGTCTGCACAAGGGTAATTTTAGTTTAAGTTGTGTGGTTTAAATGCCCATAAAAAGGGGAGAGGTCACAACTCCCTGGACCCCTGGATGCTTCGCTGAATGCACATCTAGTTCTATATTTGGAACTCCATAAAGTCTCATTGTTCACCAAACGGTGCAGGAAAGCTACTAATGCATTGTAAACAAATAGTGAACATCCATTAAAAAGGACAAAAGTTCCAGATATGAGGAATCAGATGAAGCATTTTGTGTATGCTGGTCACGCATCATTAAGCGCCATTTTTGGCTAAACTTACCCGGAAATAAAGTCAGCCGCATGATTCCATATACAGAAAGGATGTCTGGGTAAAGCGAATGGAGGGGGTTACAGTTTGTTTGACAGGGGCGCAGGCTGGGTTTCCGGGGTTATGTACACCAGAGGAAATTACATTGGGACACAACAGGGTCTGACCGCGAGGGTAAGCATGTTCACTAAATCACAAATGAGGAGAGGCATGAACAGTCTGGGGATTTATAGAAGTATTCTCTTCCTCTGGCCATTTTATTTTGATCAGGTGAATGCCATTATAATTCCAGGGTGGACCTGGTAAGCTGAAGGGCAACTTTTTATAGGAAGAATTTAAAGAGGAAATAAACACAAAATTGCAACCTTTTACATGGCAGTTTGGATTTGTTGGTCCAAAGAATAAAAAAGGAATGGTAATTGGTTTCGATTTGGCAGCCCTGACATTTCAATGCAATCCAGTGAACTTCTATCTTGATTCAATGTGAACTTTATAGGGCTAGGGTTGGCTGATTAAATAATCCTCTCTTTTTCCGGTTGATGGAGTCCCACTGCAGTTAGGGGGAGCTCCCTTGGTGTTTGCACTATATGTAGTGGACCAAGGGGTAGTGAAGGGTTCCTAGGGTTGCAGTGGTACATAATTTTTCTAAAACCATGCGCCAAGCCACAAAAATGTGCACCTCAGGCGCTGGACACATCGTTCATTTCGAATTCTGTAGTACAGGTGGAGTAGTGTACAGCCTCTACTCAACACATAAGTATATGTAATTGGGAATTGTTTGTTTGTTGGGGTAGTCTAATGTCCGGACAACCTCCAGGGTTCTTTCCAGACTACACACGGTAATGCTTTTCAGCTTTGGGTGATCATATCTATATGATATGATTTAGGAGAAACCTGCCATTGGGTGCGATACCCTACTCTTTTCAAAGAGTAGCACAGGTTTTTTTTATGTAAAATGTCCCATGGAAAGGGCACCACACACCCAGCCTTTGATTTGACCCTGTTGGGGGCACAGGGTAATTGGGAGTAAGATCAGGGAGAAGTGTACAGCTTTTACTCTACACCAATGTATGAAACCAGGAGTAAAGTCAGCTAGTGCTTTAGTAGTATACAGTATTTACTCTGTAACACTCTGGAAGTGGCAGTGGTCCCATTATGCATTCCCTCTGCCCATGTGTCAGAGGTACAGACAGACAAGTCTTTCCATAATGCAACTCACTGAGGGAGGCCCACCACTGATGCACTGTCAGATTATTGAAGTACAGATGAACGTTTTAAACCGCCCGCTCCACTCTAGTTGATGGCTTCTATTTTCAGAGGCGTGGGGGACCATTAATCCACTGTATCAGCTCACTATGCGTGACCGCCGCGCGAAAGGCACTGCCCAACTGGAAATAAAAAGGCCACGAATGAAAGTGGAGGGATGGCAGAGAAAAACAGATCAATTCATTGGCCCGATCAATGTTGTAAAATAAGGTGAAGTCCCACCGTCATGAAAGCAGTATTACAATCTTTTGTTGGGCTTGCAGGGAGCATGGAGGTGGATTGGTCCGTTGACATGACTAGTGTACCCCTGGTTAAACTAAAAGTACCTTTTGTTTTGACCGGAATGACCCCTGACAACCTCTATGACCTCTTATTTGATCTGAATGACCTCAAATCGCCCAAATGACCTTTTACTTTGCCCTGAATGACCTCTGACTAAATCTACAACCTTTAACTTTGACCTGTTTGATTTCTGTCAGTATAACCACTCCTACGAGCTTTCACATCTCCTTGTTTGACCTCTGACCAACTCTATGACTTCTTACTTTGACCTGAATGACATTGGATCAACCTTTTGACCCGTACTCTGACCTGATTTGACTTCTGACCAACTAAAGTACATTTTGATTTGACTTAATTCACTTCTAACCACCTACATCATTTATTTTTACCTGCTTCCACGTTTTTATGTATTTTCTAAATGATCTACCATTGGGACTGGTCTATGAATAGGCAAACAATATCTCAATCTTCTGCACGATCTACTTACAGACAAAGCGGGCAATTCAGAGTGCTCCACTTTGAGATAATTGAACGAAATGGATATCAAGTCACAGACAGCAAGACTTATTTATACACCAAGAGATGTTGCTTTTTCATAAGCACTTCTTATAGGAGGAAATAATTTTACCTTGCACCTCTGAACTTCAGTTTTTTTAATGTCTTCCGTTTTTTTCCAGACTGCCATTGGGCACAATGCACCGTTGAAATTAATGCACGAAGTATGTGGCCAGATTTCATAAGCGGGTCCCTGGAGGACTGTCTTTGTTCCCTGTTAGCTATAGGCCTATTGATCCATTAAACGAGGATCACATATCACTAACACACCTTAAGTTGTATTTACCGACATAAAAGTGCGCCTCTGAAAGCGGACTGCGTTTTTTAAAGTCATACCTTAATTTGTGGACAATTCTCTATATTTGTTGCTACATGGGAGAACACGTGTAGGTGAAATGGTAAATATATGACAGAAAAAGAAATTGTACAGTGAGGGCTAGATGGCTTAATATAGGAATGAAAAGGTGTTCTGATGAAAGGCCAAACGTTTTTTCAGTATTGAAGTCTAATGCTATGGTCGAGGATATAAAGTAAAGTGATACAAATGGTTTCATGGCATCGGCAGTTTCTTGTGGTTAAGAATATTTTTCTCTCTTTTTAATTATGTGCGTGACAGTCTGTTCTGTTCAACCTGGTTTAAACAATCTTTATATGGCAGTCTCCGTTATTTGCAACTTAAATGGGAATGTGCACAAAGACAATAAAAAGCCTACTTTATAACTATTGTGTGCTTTACTATGACCACCAATTTTGTGGTTAACTCAATAACTGTGGTGAATGTTTTGGTTCCCACTTATTTCAATACTTGTCAGATAAAACATCTCACCAACAAAATTAACTACACCAAATTATATAACTATTATACGAGCCTTTTTGAAATTCACAAATGTCGTGGTTCCACTATATTCTGAAGGTATTATTTGACATCATCTATTACCTATCATGGGAAAACTGGCAGGAATGACAGCAATACCAGCAACTGAATAAATTTCTGACCTAGCTGCCTATAATGCCACGCTGACCTCAGTACATGTCCACGATCCTATATGCCTTCAACTGTACCTATAGAATAGGGCAATCTATATGGCAATTGGAAATGTACATTTGGTGTTTTTGTTATGTTTTTGACCACACCCTGAACATTTGGAGTAGGTGCATGCTGTGTATACTTGGCCAAAGGTTATTATTATAAATGTCTCCCATGAAACCCTTATTGTTGAGGCTAGTCCACCGTACGTATTATCTAACATGCCTCATTTTCCAGATGTGTCAAGAGACTAATTGATACGGCCTCACACCCTGGCCTCACACTAACTAGCAGTCACGGCCCTCAGTTACGAGTTGTTGGGTAACCAAACAATCCTTGAAATTGAGTATATTTGCAGCGTCAATCATTGAGTCAGGTTTACGTACTGTCAACGGGTAATTGGTTGTCGGGCTAATTTGTAGAATCTCATATGCCTGGAAACTACTTCAAAATTAGTTGCCGTTTAATATTAAAGTGTCTCTGATAAACTCTTCAACCATTTAGCTCCAGGTGACGTGGTCTTAGTCAGGTAATTCAATACAGGAGTTACTGTCAAAGACCACCAAAACTATAGTAGACTAAAGGGGATTTCAACTGAGACTTATAACTAAAACTATCTCCTGCTCACAATTGCTTTAACTAATGAGTATGGATTAAGAGACTGAATATAATTAATTCTTAAAGGAGATGGTACTGGGTATCTTGCTCAAGCCAGCGGGGTGATGCATTAGGATCTATTTGGAGACAGCTAGCCTGCAGGAGTAGTTACATCATTACAAATATATCCATATTGTGACGTCATGTGCGCCATGTTGACGTCACTGTGACGTCATGTAGGTCATACTGACGTCACAGGTAATGCGGGTACTTACCGCTGGTGGCCGGTGAGTGGTGAAACCTCCGTCACTCTCCTGGGGAAAGAGAAAACACACGGAGATTGGAGGTCACTGAGAACATAAAATATTTCTTTTATTTTACTTTAGATCATACAAAAAAATTACATTCAAAATATCAGTTTTCGTAAGAATGAAACAAATGATTATATCGAATACAGTAGTTGCTTTGAAAATACCACGATTGAAAAATTGTTATATTCTGAATAAAAAATGCTATGGAAAATTAATGAAAACTATGCAAAATTTCAATTGTAGCATAAACTAGGCTTGTTTTTCTTATAAGTATGATTTCTAGGCTAAATAAAGTGCCAACAATATACATATATCCATAAGGCAGTTTTGCTGGAAATCCCAGACACTGTCACATATATGTAATAGAGTAAGTAAAACGGTTTGCGTGTTCCGACCTCCTTGGGCGTCGGGCGGTGGGAGTTGGGGGGGGGGGGGGGCTGGCCGTGTCTAACTAGCGGGTAATGGGATCTCAGCTGGTGAGCCACTAATTGCGACTTTCGTTACACAATGGTGAAAGGTCTGGTTAAAAAGATGAACGGCGTTAACAGTATAATTAGGGAGATTGGTTAACTACAGACAGTGGTGGTGTTTTATTCACACTCAGACCGTCATGGGATAGTCAATGGTTTTTGTTAGTTTTTATTTTATTCTACATATAAAAAAAACTACTTTAAGAGGAAGACAAGTGATAATGCTTAAAGACGGTAAAAATGACTATATTCTCCTATATTTGCACATTTTTCAATATCATTTGTCTAATATAACAATAGAAGAAACTAACCACCCATACGGCCCTCGTCGTCGAGATTGCATGGCCTTCAGGTTGTTATGACCCCCTCTGGGTCGTGCACCAACCCTCTAACACACCCGCGGTTTTTTTTTTATTGTTTACTTATGTGCCTTTTGTGGACGTTTTTCAAGTAATAGTGATAGTTACTTCCACATATATCTTACAGGCGCGTCTGAGACATTGAGTCTCATCTTTCTTTGGCCAAGCCTATACCCCAGAACCAGTTAGAAGATCAGCCACAGTTACACCAGGTCTTCCACATTGCAAGTATTTCTTATCTGATATCCGACAGGGGCAGTACAGATCATGTATTATAATGTAATCCCCGATGTCCCCCGTGTATGGAGAATCGGGCTGAGGCGGGGGTTATCAAACTCCAATCATGTTTCCCGGACCCGCCGACAGGGGGCGACTCTCTGAGGGGGGGCGAGCCTCGTTTCGGTATTGGTCTGATGACACCCTGGAGACGTACACAGATCACCCAACAGCGCCTGAGTCTACACCTCCCTATTTCTTTACTCCACACTTTCCTATGTGTTTTTACTATGAGTTACATTTCCTCTATGCAAATCCAATTGGGGGTAGATATTTGTGAGAAGACCTTCTTGTTCTTCTTCATGCCCTTTCATAGGCTTTTTATTCCGATTTTTGCCCTATTTTTATATACATAACTCCTTTGGAGCGCCAGGCAGTAGAGCAGTACGGAAGCAGTCTTTTTTTACCCAGTCTTATTTTAACACTCTATCTTTGCCACAGCCCTACTTGTCCATATATAAATCCCACAGGGACATGCATAACAAAAAGGGAAGCTTCTTGGCAGGAAAGAACGACAGCTCATTAGTATTAAGTCAACTCTAAGTGTACTTCTTATCAAGGGAAGTGGGACTGAACAATAAAGGTAACAAATATCAGGAAACATTTCCTCTCTCCATGGATTTTTCTAATAGGATTAAGCTAGGCCTACTTCGCTGCCCCAATTCCTTCCAGATGTGAATCTCGGTTTCCTTGTGTTGGGCTACAGGCTCAATCAAGGCCCAGTATTGGTATAAACTATAATGTCGATAAATGTATATGTTTCACCACAGGCTAGCCTTTGGCAGAAGATTATTTCATCACTCATCCTTATGCATTTATGATTTTATATATATATATATATATATGTATATATATATATATATATGTGTATGAATATATATGTATATATGTATATATATGTATATATGTATATATATATATGTATATATATATATGTATATATATATATGCATGTATATATATATATATATATCATCCTTATATTTATACATATATGTATTTATATATAAATATACATGTATATATCATAGTAAATACATGCATAACCTTTAATGCCTTTTCCATGTTTTGGTCTATAAATGACCCTGATACTAGCGATGTAATATTGTACACAAAGTAAAAACAAGGCCCCGTGCCCAAGAGAAATAAAAACTTGAAATACCCTCATGACGCAGACAATTTCCTTAAACTGGCGTATACCCGTAGACATTATGAGCTGCACACTGCGCCTCACTAAGTACCTCTCTGACTCGTTCAGCTACATCCCTGATAAGATCGCTACAGGTAAATCCTGGTTCTCAGTGCAGTGATTAGCGTGGGAGTGGCGGGTGATAAGGGTCGACGGACCCAGGGGAGGATTACCGTGAACCCTGCTGATACAACCAGGGATAGAGAGCAGTCTAATACCAGCCATGGGGGTCCCACCTTCCTGTTATGCATACCTTGCTCAGGCTACGTTTCTGGATTCAGGTTTTTTCAAAAATCAATTTAAGACCTTTTTAAGACAAATCTTAGACCAAAATTCGACAAATTTATAATGTGTAGAGATATGCATGTATGAGCATGTGGGGAATACAAAAAACGCATTTTTATCTTTTATTTTTTTAACATGAACATCTCATTTAATATTTTATGAAAACACATGAAATTGTCACAGCATGTACATAACATTCATTTGGAGGGAAGCGTGTCTCAGATTTGTTATTTAGGTCCTAGTTTTTGTTTTATGAAATCTAGAAAATAATGTTAAAGATATTTACAAAAAGTTTCCTGTTTTTTGTCATAAAACAAAAACTAGGACCTAAATAAAAATTCTGAGACACGCTTCCCTCCGTACCAATATTTATGACAAGCACTCAAAATTTTGTAACAATATCTTATGTGGAAACTGAGATATCCATGTTCAAAAAATAAAAGTGAAAAAATACGTTTTTAACTTTTTATTTCTCTAAATAAAATGTGCTTACAATATACTTTATATGACCAGATAGAGAAAAATATGTTCTATCTCTTGATGTATACCACATAGCTGTATCCATAATAGGGAGAACGCAATTTAATTTACCATGAATGGCACCCCGAGAGGTGTCGTCTATCCTTAAGACTTATAAATCTAAAGAACTAGAAAATACAGTAGATGGGCAAAAGGAATTCCCTGGTTTTCTCGGACATGAAAGCTACTTTTTTCCCCGTTTGGTGTGAATTGTCAGTTGTCAGGGTGTTGGGGGTTGGTTATCGAGGTCTAGCTATCTGCACGGGTGCCCGATAAGACATGAGGTCTTTGATATCGTTAATCACAGATAGTTAATCCTTTCCCTAGTACTGTAATCATAACGCTTGACTAAGTCCCAGGACTAATCCACGTAACACAGGTTGCCCGGGACAACCAGAGGATGGACATGCCTAATTATGTCTGATGGTCAGACAGATAATGCAATTTTTCATAGAAATATCATCTAAATAGAAATTATATATATAAAAAAAAATGTAAGAAAAAAAAAGGATTGGCATACTAATAAGATGGGAAATGCAATCTCTAATAGCAATTCTATAAAAAGAAAAAAAAAATTTTGGCAGTTAAAACTTCTCGACTGATTTTCTTTTTTCAAAATATATTTTTCTATGCATTTAATAATTCTATATATTTAATCTGAGGTATAAGTTAAGTACTACAGGCCAAGGACGTAGCCAGCCCTGAAATCGATGGGGGTTCCTAGTAAGATTGAGGGGATGGCAGGGAAATTAAAGAGGTTTTCATTCCATCCTTGATTTTCACAAGTTATCTTATATTCTACTCACATTTTTGAAAGTCAAAGGTGATTTTAGAGAGTCAGGAACGACTCCTAGCTACGCAACTGTGTATAGGTTCGTAACCTTATATGTTAATTTTACAATTTGAAAATTACAAAGGAAAAAAAAGGAAAAAAAGAAGGAAGGAAGGATAATGCTTTCCTTAGAACTTATCAACTAGTTTGCTGTTTTGCATTCTTCCTGTAGTAAAATAATGCCTTCTAGTAATGTCATAAATGGTGGCCATAAATAAATACAGACAGGCTATATTAACTACCATTGAGATGATTATGTGTGTCTATAAACAACCAGCAGTCAAGTAGTGAGATATTGCCTGTTTGATTTACACACAGTCTGTAGTTATTAGTTAACAGCTGGGCTGTGGTACGCTATCAGGGAAGTAGTACTCAGCCATAGACCACCAGGAAGATGGACTAGACTACTTGAATATACAATGCGAAATGTTCGTTTATTCAACCTCTGGATTTTCCACAAATGAATCCATTTATAAAAGAAATTTAACAAGGGTTTTTCTCATACAAACAGGACATCAGGAAGTCTAACAACGTTTTGTCATGTTGGTATACATCCGTCATGAAGGTAGATCATGTTGTTTTAGGCCTATTTTTGAAAATATAAATCCACCGGGGAGACCTCCAAGTGTAGTCTGTATAGAGCCCCACGGGGCGGGCAGGAGGTGTGATAGCACTATCAGTAAATACACACTTCACCTATCTCAGTGTTGATTTGTGAATGGGTTGGGGGTGGGTCAGATACAGTGACCACATCAGGTCGTTGATAGACTAATAGCCAACCGGGCTACCTAAACCCATAGACGTATCTCTATGCTAAAGCCCAACATCACCCGTGCTTTGGAAAACGCCGTTTATGCCAGATATAAAATGTGTCTAAAATCTTCAATAATCTGTGAAAATATGTCCGATGATTAACTCATAAACGTCTGACAAAATGTACGGCAGTGCATAACGTTTTTTTCGCATCACTTGAGCGCTGTTACACATGTTGTGATTAGGTCACTGGTGATGAGGTCAGGATCTGTTAAGAGTTCAAGGTTCATGTAGCAATTTTTTCAGCTTGAACATCGAGACCATTTCAAGGTGTGTTTTTTTTTCTTTGTACAAAACGTTGACGGGCTAATTGTAGCCCACCGCCCACTGTTTAAAATTGTTATTGCTCATGAGGGTAAACTCAAGACAAAACCATATCTCAGTGCCCCCCCCCCCCCCAACTCCCCCCATCCAAAGGTCGGCATCCAGTATAGTACTCACTTTTTCGGCACAGACTTTCAATATTTACTGTACTGAATTAATCAAATATCGGAGATAATTCTTTCTTTTTTCCCCGCGGCGGCCTCTGTGAGCACCTTAATCAGTTAGTCGGTTTGACAATGAGTCTTGCCGTCAGTGGACAAACATGGCGGCACGAGGGACAGCTGGGACGGGCCCGGGGCACCACACGCAGGGATGTAAGTCAGGGTCAATAAAAAAAAATCTGAAAAACCCTTAGGAAAATCTGAAATCATCTTAAAATGTTATAAAATGCGATGTATGAAAATAATTGTGAAAATAATTATTTGAGGTGATGATGTGAAAAAATCTGAAATCAGACAAAATTCTGAAAACTTACATCCCTGCACACGGGACTCCAACATCTGCACAGCATCTAAAGGTTTAAGTCACATGAAGGACTGGATAGATTTATAGATCATAGGATATCATACCTCTGGAGGCCCTTAAACAGAGCCTGGCAATTAATCTGATATATCTTATTACGAGCTGTATAAACGGGTCCCGGCTGGTAGGGGAGATCGAGGCACAGCTGTGTGCACGTCGGGGGCTGGAGAGTTTTTTTCAATTTAAGTCTAGTAGCCAAACATTCTGGATAGGTGCTAATTTCCTGTCTCCGCTAATGATACGGATTTTCAAAATCGGTTTCCTGTTTTACGATTTTGCTTTATGGGGATAATACGAAATAAGATTTTTTTTAATGTGAGATTGTAAAAACAATTAAGAATTCAATTCCATAGCGCACCTGTCCTTAAATAAAAAGAAAAAAAAAGAAAAAGAGAAAAAAACAGCGTATTGCAATATTGTCAGACGTATTGATTATAATATAACGGACGTATTCTAAGTATTATGCCACATAAAAAAGAACCGATGATTTGGCATGATTGACCACACGAATATGAAAAGTAACTATGAGAAAAATCAATACGTGCATATAATACATTTTGATGACATATTGTAGTTCGTAAGTTTAGTGAATTATTGTAATTAAAATCTTACAACAACTTGTTTCGTCAGTTTGTTCTATGACGAACACAAACAAATATAGCATGCACGTGACTGCATGAATCAAAGAAGCCAAATGAGGGTAAATAATTGTTTCAAATACCGTAAACATTAGACCTCCATAGGAGTTTGGGGAGATGTCTGGTCGTGTCACACCTGGAGTCCTCTCTGACCGTATACCTCCGACCCCTGAGGATGTCCCCGCTGACCTGATAACGCCTATCTCCTATCTCCTCCCATACAGACCTTATGGTCACTTACAGCATTCTGTTACATGGGACCACGATATGCTGGAGTAGGGACCGGGAGGGACGATATGGTCAGTGTCTCACGTCAACACTAACAGTTGACCGTATGTATAGACCATGTGCAGATATGGTACTCCATGAATAGAGCATATGTGCAAGCAGGGTTCTCCTTGATAGGCAGCCTAAGGACAGGGTCCGCAGGGCCCCCCCCCCCCCCCCTCCTTTTTTTTTTTTTTTTTTTCAAATCCTGTATATGCCCCTAATCTCTATGGCACAATTATTTACACCTAGCCTTATTGGACCTTTCCATCCAAGCCAAGTGCGAATGTACTCAAATCTGCAACAGCACGCCACCAGAACATTTAACTTACCCTTATTATAGGCTTATACCCTTTACAGACAAACCATGACCTGAAAATACGTTTGTAATAACAGTTCAGTACAGGCACATTGCGCATTCTGAGGCTAGCCTGTAAAGGGTATAAACTGCAGTGTAGAGTAACCCTGACTAGGTCGGGTAGTGACAGAGGGAGGGGTTCTGAGTCACCGACCGACACGCTACACGCCCCGGCCCGTACATCATAACCCCAAACACGCTATACCAAATAACGCACGCTATACCATAACGCACGCTATACCATATCGCACATAACGGACTATCAATGGTAACGGGCAAAGCCCATGGTAGGGAAATGGTGCCCTAAAACCAAGACAGCCATCAAGGTCTGTCTTAAGGGCTAATGTGACCAGACTAGATGAGCAATTTTCAACATGTAGGCCTATAGTACAAAGTTATAATTTATATTCTAAATGCATTCACCAATCGAACAACGAGTTATTAGCAAGTCACAGAGAAAATGGAAACACAACAACATCCAACGCCCTCATAATAGGCACAATTCCATTTTCATTTTTTATTGAGTAATTGCTTTTACGGAAAAAGTTCTGTTATATACTACCAAATATTTAGAATTTAGGGAAAATAACCCAAATGGCCGTATTTTCGGCCATCCTCTACACTGGAAACAATAATGTTTAAGGTTGGCCTTTTACCAAGGTTGTATTCGAGTGGTAAGTTAACTTGGGACGTGCAAACCTGGTGATAAGGATAATGGATGGCATTGGGCACATTATACCCGTTCTGCTTGACTGGAGAAGTAGAAAATCCCACCCCTCTAATCCCTCCCCATTGTGCCTACCCCCTATTACAACCCCCCCCCCCCCCCTACTCATCCAGCAGGTGTCGTCTCGACGTGTCCTCAGATCAGGTTACCATGGTAACCACTGACTCCCTCAGGTCAACCACTCACGCTAACCCCCCACCCACCCCCACCACCACCCTTCCCCCAATCATACCCTAGTCCGTCTTTCCTCACGCACCGCTCATAACGTGCATACGATTTTTTTTTTTTTTTTTTTTTTTTTTTTTGTTCATTATTTCTTGAAATAATGGGAGGAACAAAAGTATTCTATGAAATATGCAGGAAAGGAATGTTATAACCTAAAACTCTGTTCACTGACCTACCTGTATAAAAGGGTTTCTTTCAATTTGCTCACCATTCTGTTTCAGTCATTGGGGACATTCACGTGATTTTCCTACGGAAGCCTTCCCCGCGATCCTCTTTTTCTCCGAAAACTGCCTTTATGTGAACCCTAGTCCCACATGCACACCCACTCGGGTGATCAACTGATTGGTACCTCGCCTATTGTAGCAGTACTCTGGACTGATCTGATCGTCGGACAGTTTTCAATATAGAATTAGAAATGCGAGTTTTATTTAATCTAAATTATTGTATCAATGATCGTACGTTAAAAGTGGGTTCCTATTGTTTTCTTGGTTATCCTCATTTCCTACTTGCCTACCCCACCCCCAGATTATCATTAATGCAAACACACGCCGCCACCCCCACCTCCCACAAACCCCATCCCCAAACCATCCATCCCCTTGTCCACAGACCCCTGCAGACAAAGACCCTGGTCGTTGCCAAAACCCAAGTTGTAACTTTTGCTATAACTGCCATCTTTCTTACATGAATAATTCATCTAGTGGTCTTGGGCGTACGAACTACTTAACGAAAACGGGAACAGTCTGGTCAGTGATTTAACACTGTAAGGTTAAAGGCTGACAATGGATGGGTTATACTCTTATTTATTGTGTATTATAATTTATAGTAAGACTAGGGCGAATGAGGCAAGTTAGTGGTAAGGGATCAGAATAGTAATGGAGTTTTATAACATGTATAAATGACTTATATTTAAAAAATCTATATATACGATAACTTCACTGCATAGCCCTCGATTTCGCTTTTATAGAAAATCTTCCAATCACCCAAAAATTAAAACGCCAGAAAAAAAACGAGATTTTGTTTAAGTCATAATTCCAAGTAAAGATTAGGCTAAAGTCGATTTCTTGAGGCGTGGAGAAAATATTGAACTGGCTTTTTATCAAAAATGATATGTTTGGCTTCTTCCTTAATTAACCATAATTAAATTGAATCTAAATGGAAATAAAAAAAAAGCAATGAAATAAAAAATGCTGTAAAAAAAAAAAAAGAGAAAAAAATCTGTTCCTAGCAAGGGTCACTCTAGCAGAGAGCCCATGTTGTATCGACATGAGGACGGCGGTTATAAATATTTATACGGTGAGGTCAGAATGCGGGCCTTAAATCGACCCGACGTCCCAACACGGGACTTAGCCCTAAGACCAGGGTCAGTGGGAACTAGTTCAATAACTTAACCCTTCACTGTCGGGTCTCCTGTATGGAGAGGCCTGGGCCTGTCGTCGTTCTCCCTAGTAGAATAAGACCAGAATCTGTGCATGACAGCTTATAACACAAGCAACTACTGACAGTTTAACGACACAAGTGCTTTATATTTTCCCGTTTTACATGGCCCTACAGTTTGAGAAATGGGCAATAAATTCACATATTCATGTTCTAAGTGTTTTGGTCTTCTTCCATGTTTTTTTTTGTTTTGCTTTTTGTTTTATTTAAAAATTTGTATTTAGGGTTCTTTTTCTCTCAAGATTTATTACTTTTTTTAGATGGAGATTTTTGCAAAGACTGCTGTCCCCGTGGGCATGTATCCGGCTAGGATGGATTAGGACCGGCTCGGATGGACTGAGGCGAAGAAGGGCCTAGAGGCGATCCTGAAGGGGACCAGAGGTCAGTGGGTCCTTTACTAGGAGTCTCTGTGACAGTTTGTCAACCAGTCGTCAGGCCGCCCTTAAAAAAGAGTTTGTTTTCTGTGTGCCGCCCGACTGAGTATTTAAGGGCTGACTGGAAATGTTTCTTTAATTTTTCCTGCATATTTTTATCAAATGTTTTGGTAGTACTCCTTAGAGTCCTCCCACAGAAAATAAAGAAATTCCACCCGCCCGAGTGGCTGTTATTAATTTTGGCCACTATTTTGACAGGAAACAATATTGTGTAAGGGTCGCCTCAGTCCTAAATCAATAATGGTTCATTGGGACTTTTAGACAGACAGCATGATAAATTACAGCCTATCGAAGATGTAGACTGACTCTATCAGACTCTATCAATACTCTGATGTCATGTTATTATCTTAAGAATGTATGGATGCTTGCTGTGGACGTTATATTGTGTCGGTGATGTTTGTCCATGTGGTCGACAGCCTCCCTAGTATCACATGGGGAGGGACTGAGTCATAAGGAATATATTTCACACTTTTTAAGATTTGAGGATGGTATTACACCACTTAATTTGCGTCTAGCTGTTCCATGTCACTATATCTTCCACCTCACCTGATATTAACAAAGTCATGAGGTCATCGCAATTACATTGATGTTTGTCAGCTGTGAGAGCCTAGCGTTTTGCGATTTTTTCTTTTGTGTTCTGTTTGATTTTACCTGTTTTTTAAATATGTCTTTAAAGTGAGACAAAAATAATTAATTAGGGTCCACCAAATGTTTTAATATCCGACGTTTTAACCAAAATGTCCGACACATTGGCTTAAAAGGTTGGACATTAAATGTCGGGGGGGGGGGGGGGAATAATGGTAAAATAATATTTTTAGTGTCCGAGAGGATGTATCTATGGGCAAATGTCCAATGAAATGGTGATCGACGTCGGACACAATAGCACTAAGCAGCATTTCAAAACGTTTTTCACATCCACTGATTTTGCCAACTAACCTCAAATTAAATCATTTGTCCCAGAAAAAACTCCTGTTTTGGTGTTAGGTATTAAGCCCCCTGGCGATTATAACAGAGAGTGTGCTCAGGTCTAAGACGGTTTACATTGGCCGGACCCTGGCCTCTGGTCAGCTGGACCAGCGCCAACCCCTGAACCCAAACACGAGTCACCTGGAGGGCTGTCACCGGGCTGGGGACAACCCGAGGGGGGAGGGCTGCTTTTTAACCACTATAAGTATAACCAGCACTCTGCATCTAGATATACCTCCACACCAAAAACTGCGTGAGTCAGTAGACTGCTGTGTAGGTAGAAAACTACCCACGTGGGTTAGATTACTGCATACTATGTCTCAAAAGTAGTAGAGTGGATTTCACAGGTGGGGCCTAGACCAAGTGTGGATATATAGCTACGATACAGAGTTGATTCTTGGGTTGAAGTGGTAGAGTAGTCTTTAATATGTCATTATGATCATGAGGCCAAAACGGTCAAACTTAAAGGAAGATTGAGATACCTAAAATTGACGTTTTTTCATCTTGCCTAACCAATAATCTATCTAAAATATGATTTTCAGGAAATCCGCTTTCGATTCATCTCTTTAAGATGGAGTTAAAATCACAGAAAAAAGCAATGATTTTTTTTTCATTTGTATAGATCTGCATGTATCTAATATTTCTTAAGATTGTTTGAAAAGTAATGCATTTACAGATAGATATATAGCAAATGTTTATCTTTATCTAATAGTGTTTCCTATATTTTCGTAGATAAAAAGAGAACAAATTAACCTGCATGTGCCTGAAATACTGTAAATAAGGTACCCGTGGTAGGGAAAATTACAAACCACAGCTATCATTTCACACATCACTGAGCTCACACGCACAAACTTCCGGACGAGTTTAAGAAATTAGCCGATGATTAAAGATAACGCTATTGATTTTTAGGGTCTTTGATTTGGTAGTTAAATCAATATTTTCAACCAATTAGTAGCGTTCTCCTGGGAAATGTCTAATGGTTTAATATGTTTGCTAAAAATAAATGCCCCTCGTTTTACTGAAGAATGTCCCAAACCTTTCTTATAAATTTATATTTTCCCACATAAATTACTCACTGAATAATGACATCACTGTGTTGAAACAGATGTCAATATCAGCCTACAACACTAACCCAGATTTTATAGAATAAAACAAAAACAAAACAAATCAAGATCGACAGTATAGTTCTCCTACCGTTGTGTGTTATCCGGGTGACCTCTGTGTACGTACGTAGATGTCACTGACCCATCTCAGATTACCTGCCCTCTACTCCCTCTCCTCTCTATCCGGGTTTGGACCTGCCACAACGCTAACGTTAAAAACCAAACAAAAACCTCTCAAACGAGGGCGTTCGGAAACCCTCACAACTACATAATGGCCCCGTTATATACCTAAAGGGAGGCGTTTGTAAACTCCACGGACTGAGGCCAAAGTAATCTGTGTTAATTTAATACAATAGTGGCTCGGGCAGAGATTTAATGCAATTAATGTGTCTGGATTGTAAGTCATACAGTTGTTTATTTATTACGTAAAAAGTAAATCTGTCTTTCTTAGAAGCGTTCTGACCTGTTGTTCGCTATTATCCAGCTGCCGGTCGGGGATCTACAGTTTATGTTACAAACCTTTGGGTGGTGTGTATTTCTAAGGACTCTTTCATTGGCTTTATTGGGAGTTATTACTGTGGACGACCGATCCAATCTAATAAAAGGACCTCCACTGAAGTCAAAGTTCACCAGTTTTTCCTGTCCCATGGTAAATTTTCCCTGTCATGGTTTTGGTTATTTATTCTGGTCACAAATTGTTCAAGTCTAAAAATGTAATTAAAGATGTGTGAAATTTCTAGGGAAAAAAAGAACTATTGCTCTCGGAAAAGTGCAATCTTTGAACCACCTGGTGGTGAAGAGATTTTCCTAAAGTTTAGATGCCTAAGCGAGGAAAAGATGCAGGGTTTTGTGGTCGGGTGCACTCTGAATCCAATGTGCGCATGAAGATAATCCTTAAATTTAGGAGACTGAAATACGCTTAGTCTTTTTATTTTCAAATTGATATACCTATATATATCAGGTCAGGGTAACTTCATTTGGAAAAAACAAAACTTGTCAGAAAAACTTTAATTTCTCATGACGGGTCTATTAACTGTGCCATTTGACAGTCACTTACCTCTTCCCCATAGACAGGCTCGGACATACCCCAGACCTCACCTAAATCAGGGAAAACAAACAAATCGTTTGTGCTTCTTTCTCTCACACCAAAGGCTCACTGGACAGCCTAAGTGTACCTTACTAAGCCTAAGTGTAACTGCTACTAAGCCTAAGGTTCTGTCAGTGACCTAACACCTTGCTAATCACTTTGTTAAACTCTCCCAGTCTGAGAATAGTCTCAGTCTGAGAGTAGTGGTAGTCCTAACGTGAAAGGATTGGGGGGTGGGGGTGGGAGGTAGGGCTAGCAAACTTATAAGCTTAAGGCAATGACTTTTAAGGTTCTTAATGTCTTAAACATTGACTTGAGAAGGGATTGTACTAAGTGAGATAACCAAAACACTATGTAGGCCTACGTGTAGAGTCTGTAAGAGATATAGAGTGTCCAAGAAAATGTAGGGTCTTGGTGATTCTTAAAAAAGTTCTTGTGGACTTTTAAGATGATTCCTAAACGACAGGGATGTCAAAATTCTCTGTATCTCCTTTCAAAGGTTGAGATTTCCTATAAAATCAGCAATATGAAGGACAATGGTACCAAGCTAATGAATTATGTTGATTTTATGCAGAAATGGGAATGGAACAAAGAATAGATCTAGACCTTTGACCTACAGCAAGATCCATCTAAAAGTAGATAAACATAGCCATAGGATTGTAAGGCTTTGAAGTTTAAGCAAGCCCGAACTTGGTCGCCACTAATGCATTCAGGTGCTGACAGCGACACACTCATAAATTATAGGTGAATATGCTAATTAATCCTATAACTTTATGTAAATAATCTAGTCGGAAATGAGCTAGATATAAATATTGGAGCTATTCATTTTAGACCTAGATCTACTGCCAGTTTTACTACAGTAATAATAACTTGTACATCTATTGACAACTGATAGTTGTGGAGATCGGTTGTACTGACACAGATGGTCTGTCCAAAATTATAAGGGTGCACCCTGCACCCAGGGTGCATGATTTTGCAGCAGGTTGCATGATCTTTTATACTGTGCACCCAGCAGATGCACACATTTTTGGTCGAATAAATAGCCTTATAACACTGAGGGTGCAATGAAAGACTCATCGGGTGTACACATTTCAAAGCTATGCACCCAGTGAGTGCACAGATTTAAACCTTAATTTCAGACACCGCCAACATCTGGGCTAAGAGTGTATCTACACTCTTCTTGAATCATGGGTGAGGAGTGTAAGGGGCAGCATCACTGTAGATCTATGTATGTAAGCACCTGTAAGCTGCAGCACTGAGCAGAGCACTACTTGCTGTTGATGGTTACACATCCTAGAAAGATTGGTTCTAGAAGCGAGTTCTGTTATTGTATAGACGCGGATAGACTAGTAGTCAGCCTAGGAACATTGGCTGGGTGGCTGAGTGGACATACCCCTTGGACTGTTTATTGTCCATGGGAGTTCTTGTGACTAGTAATTACACATTGGACTCAATAAACTTATTTCTTTCACGCGTGTGTTGTCATCCGTAATGGGGAACTACATTATGGAGTGGTGCAGTCTGAATGGACTCAGACTGCCATTGGAGCTTGCTAATATCTATAGGAACTAAATCATAAACTTATTACGAATAGCACCCTATTAGATCTATAATTATTTAGATCTAAACTATTGGATATCAAACCTATCTAGTTCAGTCTTGACCTGTGTAGGTATCATAAACTAAAGTGTCTTGGTAACAGATTACAGATATGTAAACATGTTATTTTGTACATCTTCAGGTATAAAAATTTGCCAAAAATTTATGATAAAATCATAAGTCAAGGATAAGACAAAAATAGAATGCAATGAGAGGGGGACCAACACTCCATCAAGACCTTTAGACTATCTATAGAAAAAAAACCACTAGATCTAGACCATCTAATGGGTGTAGACCCTTAAAATCGACAGGGCGACATGGGCATTTCTTAAATTCGACAGGGCGACATGGCTGTTTCTTAAAATCGACAGGTGACATGACAATTTAGTGACAGATGACAAGGGCCTTTTCTTAAATTCGACAGGGGACAGGGGCTTTACAAAGATAGTGACAGGGGACAGGGTTAATTCTTAAATTCGACAGGGGACATTGGGATAAACTCAAGTTTAGTGACAGGCGACAGAGCCATTTTTTAAATTCGACAGGGGACATGGGACCCCCCCATCTACACCCCCCATCTAGAGTCCCCTTGCAACCCTTTATGGTAAAAACTTTAGCTATGGGGCCCTACATTTGACAATTCCCCCCTTGTCCAGCCCTGCCCCCGGGTTGCACGTGCTTGTGTTTACAGTCTGCTGGGGCCAGCCTCGTTCTGAGCCCCACAACACACCACTCTCTGACCCTGACCTCCCCACTCACTCCCAGAGGACGACCGCCCAGAAAACAGCTTTTAGAGGAAATAACCACCTTTACCTGGTCGTCGGAGGTGTGGGGCTTGGTCCTGTCGCCCCTGGCCGGCTGTAGGGTCCGTGTGGAGGCTGGTATCGGCCCCTGGAGGTTGTTTTAGGCCGAGGTTTGTGCGGCCCGACTCGTCTGTTGACACTGGGTGATTATAATAAGTGGTGTCCGGGTTTGACACCAGGGGGCGCGGGGTGGTGGTCGCGGGAAACGGCAGAGGGCGCCACCTGAGCAGCTGAGTGAGAAAAGCATACTCCTTGGCCGCTTCACATTCCCCAAGTAATGATGATTTACAAGGGAATCTGAGGCGACGTGGAGTATGTGAGAAAAGTAGCGGATCCAGATGGGGAGAGGGGGACGGGCCTTGCCCTCACCCCCCCCCCCCCCGCTCTCCCCTGTTAAATCATGTTTAAAAAGGGGCCCCCTCCCCCGTACATTCATGTTTTTGCCCCCCCCCCCCCCCCCCCTCTACAAATTCCTGGGTCCGCCCCTGATAATACTGTGCTTCAAATGAGATGTACATGGTTGGGGCTCTGGATGGGGGGGTCTCACGTCGCGTGTCGAATTTAAAAAACGGCCGTGTCGCATGTCGTTATAGTTCAGTTTAGATCAATGTCGCATGTCGAATTTAAGAAATGATCATGTCGCATGTCACTATCGTTTAAGAGCTTCTGTCCCATGTCGAATTTAAGAATAGGGCCGTGTCATTTGTCACTAAATTGCCATGTCGCATGTCGAATTTAAAAAACGGCCGTGTCGCCGTGTCGAATTTAAGAAATGCCTGTGTCGCAGTGTCGATTTTAAGGGTCTACACCCCAATGGTTTGGAATAGGCCTAGGGCCGGGAATATATATAGGGGTACTAGTGTTACAATCATACACAACCTTATTTTCGCCCCCCCTCCCCCCCCAACAAAAGAATGAATAAATAAATATATTAGATAAGATGATAGTTTTCACGCGGCAAGAGAGCCCATTTTCGCGAATTTAAGGTGCTTATTTTCAGGCATTAATTTTAATGATCTTCCTGATTATCTGATTATTTCTGAAGAAGAAATAATGAAAAAATACAGGGGATAGAAACTAATAATGTTGTCATCTGAGTAATCCTTGGATCTAACTGAGAGAAACATGAACTCTAACTAGGTAGTAGAAGCCATCTTGTCAATCTCATTTATTCCTAACTCCAGCATAGAAGAGTTCCAAGATCTCACCATACAATATATAATATCATGACATCTCCCTCCTTAAAGAGAAAACCCTATAAAACTCTTTTCTACCAGTTACATAACTATACAATACTTTTAGATAAGGAGATTCTGTTATTCTAGGATGACACAAAGTTTTCTCTGATTTAAACTTCCATAAAGTTACTTATTAGTTAGACACATAAATGGTTCAGAGATCCAGTCTTTTAGCTGGTCTACTCACACGTCCAGACCTGGTAACAATTGAGCCATTTGCTCTTGGTGAAGAAACAACCTTTGGGCTCTGAGCCACTTTCGGACTATATGGAACATGGGGCTCTGTTACCATATCTGGGCTGACATTAGTGTCGCTTGATGGTACAGGGATTTTCTGCAAATGACGACGATTCCGTCTCACAACAGAACCATCTGGTGACTGTACAATATATGACCTCGGAGTGTCTGTCCTCACAACCACTCCAGGATCACCCCAAACTTTCTGTGCACCGGTTTTCACTCTCACACTTTCACCCCTATCCAAGCTAGTAAGAGGCTTAACACCATGTTTCTGATTGAAAAACCGAGCATAAGACTGTTTAGCCACCCTGTCATTCTCAGAAATGACATCAGGACTCGGCCATTTAGGCTCTAACACACTCGGCAACACAGGAAGAGTAGCCTGTATATTTCTACCCATAAGAAGTTGAGCTGGGCTAAACCCAGTAGACGAGTGCGGAGTCGACCGGTACGCAAGAAGCGCTAACATAGGATCGGGTTGTCGCAAGGCAGTCTTGGCAACCTGAACAGCCCTCTCAGACTGTCCATTAGCCTGTGGATAATATGGGCTAGACGTCTGATGTTCAAAACCCATAGAGTTCGCAAACTGCCCAAACTCTCTTGAGCTGAATTGTGGACCATTGTCTGATACCAACAGGTCAGGTATACCAAAACGTGCGAAAATACATTTCAGCTTTGCGGTAACGGTATGTGTATTAGTACTAGGCAAATAGACAAGCTCGATGTACCTAGAGTAATAATCTACGACAACCATGTACTGTTGGTTATTGAAGTCAAGTAGATCTACTCCTAACATCTGCCAAGGTCTATTCGGTAACACAGTAGGAACCAATGGCTCTTTCTGTGCTGTAGCTTTGTACTTTTGACAATGGGAACACTGTTGCACAATCTGCACTATGGCCTCACCTATTGCTGGCCACCATACAGACTGGCGCGCTCTTTCGCGACATTTTGTTAGGCCCTGGTGTCCATCATGAAGCCTGCGAAGGATATCAGCTCTCATGTTTTGCGGGATGACCACACGGTCATCATAGGTTAGTAACCCATCATGGACACTCAGGTGACCTCTCGCATGGTGATACGGTTGGGCCATCGGAGCCACAGAACTCACATGAGCAGGCCAACCTGTGTTCGTGTACTTGAACACTATGCTAAGCTCTTCGTCAGCTTCGGTCGCCTCTCGGATAACAGATAGTCTCTGGCTGGTTAATGGCCAACCCTGCTCAACAGCAGCAACATGGGCAGCCACATCACCTTCAAGCTCAGAAACCTCACCAGGTAGTGGCGATCGCGAGAGTGTATCAGCCACAACTAGCTGTTTACCTGGAACATACACGGCTTCAGGGTTGTAACGCATAAGACGAATTAGCAGTCGCTGACATCGAATAGGAACTTTGTCTAGATCGCGTTTGTTGATTAAGGAAACGAGTGGTTTGTGGTCAGTTAGTAACTTGAATTTTGAACCTCGAAGATACTTGTCAAATTTTTCACAAGACCACACACCTGCCAAACACTCTTTCTCAATTTGGGCATAACCCTGTTCGGCCGGAGATAAGGTACGGGATGCATACGCAACTGGTCGCAAGTCTTTACCATGGTATTGCAACAATACACCTCCTAACCCGTAACTGCTAGCATCAGCAGCAACTACAGTAGGTTTGTCTGGATCAAAAAAGGCTAGTACAGGTGCTTTAGAAATCATGTCTTTGACCCTTACAAAAGCTTTTTCCTGTTCTGGTCCCCAACACCAAGCTACACTTCTTTTCAACAAATCATTCATTGGCCTTAACACAGTTGACAAGTGTTCTAGGTGGGAACCCAGATAGTTGATCATGCCTAACGCTCTTTTCAACTCAGTGACATTTGTCGGTGATGCCAGGTTTTGTATTGCAGTCACTTTGTCCTTTGCCACACTGACACCTTCCTTGCTGATGGTTTGTCCCAGGAACTGGAGTTCAGTCTGTCGGTAATTACACTTGTCAAATTGTTCAGTTTCAGTCCCTTTGACTTGAGCACATCCAAAACCTTGGATAAACGCAAGTCATGCTCTTCCATGGATGAACCAAACACAAGGATATCATCCATGTACACAACAACACCTTCGAGTCCTTTCAGAAGTTCATTCATTTTGTACTGGAAGATTTCAGGTGCCGATGTGATGCCGAAAGGAAGACGGTTGAAGCAGTATCTCCCAAAAGGTGTGATGAAAGTGGTCAACTTTACACACTCACTGTCCAATGGAATTTGCCAAAACCCACTAGCAGCATCAAGACTACTGAATATAACACCACCAGAAAGCTTACCAAGAATGTCTTCTTTTGTAGGGATAATGTACTTCGGTCGAACAATTGACTCATTTAAGCGCTTTAGATCTACACAAATTCTAATATCCCCTGACTTCTTTATAACTGGGACCATGGGAGCACACCATTCAGTAGCCTCGGATACGCTACTGATAACACCTTCACGTTGCATGCGTTCTAACTCGGCTTTGACCTTTGGTAGAAGTGGTATGGGAACACGACGCGCTGTCGCTACGCTATATGGCTGTGCGTTATCCTTGAGAAGGATCTTAACCGGATCACCCTTCAGTGTACCTACCCCTGGCTCAGGAACAACCTTAGAACTACCCAGGGCTTTTGACTCTACTGCAAGAATTCGCGAGATCAAACCTAGACGAACGCATGGCCCTCTGCCTAACAGGCAAGTGGTATGGCCTGAACCACTTGAACAAGATAGTGATACATTTTACCTTTGTATTTGGTACAAGCCACAAACTGTCCCAAACTACTGAGTTTTCCTCCGGGGCTATTTAGCACTACAGTACTTTTCTTCAATCTTGGCTTGTTTGGCAACTTACGGTAAACTTCTTCCGAAATGATGGTGACATCTGCACCGCTATCAATTTTGAAGTTAATCACATCCCCATTGACATCCAGATCAATATACCATTCTGTCTCATCAGAAACATCACAATCGATAGACTCTACATGAAAATCACTACTGGTATCTTCCTCATCTGGCTCTTCACAAAAAATGGAACCCAGGAAATAGCTCTCATCTGACTCAGCGAACTCCTCTGAAACCTCACTTAGATTTCTACGACCATAGCCACCCTGCTGAGAACCTCTATACCTGCCTCTGTAACCACCCCTGTAACCTCTACCTGAACTAGAACTACTCCCTTTCTGACTAGAACTTGACTGATCCCTCTGCTGGGATTTGCAACAACGACCATAGTGACCTTTACTTTTACAAATGTGACATGTTTGGTCTTTTGCAGGGCACTCTACATGGCGGTGATCTAGCAATAAATTACAATTGTTACAACGTTTACCTGGAGGCGATCTACCACCTCTCTGAAAACCACCGCGCTGAGAACCACCGCGCTTACCTCCACGAGACACATAACCAACACTTTTCTCTGTAGACTGTTCATTTTGTTTCTTGACCATCTCGGAGTTCCTAACGCGTTGAACACAGTTCTCGAGTGTCAAGTCAGCCTTTAACTGTAATTCGAGGGAAAGTTCCTTGTCCAAGATTCCTATGACAAGTCTGTCTCTTATTTCCTCATGTTCATTGGCGAAGTCACAGGTCTCGAACATCTCCATGAGGGATCTGTAGAAGCTCTCGACGCTCTCACCTGGCTGCTGAACGCGCAGGTGAAATTTAGCACGTTCATGAATGACATTGCGTTTGGGAATGAAGTATCCCTGGAACCGTTGAAGCACAATGTCGAAGTTGTCTGCATCTGCAACAGGTGGAGGAGCGTTGTCACCGGCTGCCTGTGGGGCAACCGTGTTCAGCTGGAAGCTGCTGTAGATCTTCTCTGCTTCACGTCCCATCGCGTAGATCAAAGAGCTCACCTGGACAGCAGGGGGCTTACGGTCCAGTTTAGTAGCAGTCCTGAACCTGAGGAATCTCTGTTTCCACTCAGGCCATTCACTGGGCTTGTCGAAGGAGAAACTCTCAGGAGGGTTGAACTTAGGCATTTTCAAGCCTAGGAGCAGTCACAGTAAACACACAGTAGCTGGAACCAATCTTGGCAGCAGCAGAAGTGGCACAAAGGTAACAGATCCTAAGTAGGTCAGACAGCTCCACACCCCACCTCACCTATGGCAAATCAAACCACAGGGAGGAAGAACTGACAGTAGAGGGGTTCACAAACTGTCTTGCAAGGAGTCCCACTCTTCACTAGATTGTACTCACAAAGTCCTCTTCCAAACCAAATTTCTCAGTAAATCCAGCGTTTCAGGAGCAAAATCAATGTTCTCCAGATGCCTGAGATCTTCATGCAGATCCCACTTCTGACACCATGTCATATGTGATCATTTACACAAGTAATCCTTGGATCTAACTGAGAGAAACATGAACTCTAACTAGGTAGTAGAAGCCATCTTGTCAATCTCATTTATTCCTAACTCCAGCATAGAAGAGTTCCACTAACAAGGTCTCACCATACAATATATAATATCATGACATTGTCTACCTACAGGCTAAATCATGATGCATTGTGGGAAATATGTTGACAAGTCCATTTCCAGTTTTAAGCCTTTAGCATATCACAACTAGTCATCTACAACATTTTCCTTTGTTTGAGAATATAAAAAGGTTGAATTAGGTACTTTTTCTTTCTATTATTGTACTGTACTTCAATTTCTGAAATTAATTTCAAATTTCTTTATTAAATATTTTTATATTGCCATAAGATGCATTATTTCTATTGGTTTCCCCATGTTTTTGTCTACACAATATGCCAAAATTAGCCTGCAAGTACATAAAATACAGGAAAACTTGAAACTGCGTCTGCCTGAATTGATTGGTTAAATGAGGATCATAGGTAAGAAAACATCCACAATTAGGCCTAGGCCTAAGGGTCTCGTCATGCTCCCAATTAAATAAAATCAATCATAATTTTGTCGGTAGAGTTCATGAATATTCAGGAAATATCTTTTTTTAAATCTATAGCTTATTTCATAATAACGGTCCTTTGCATGTGGATGGATGGCATTAGAAATTTAAGTCATACAGAGAAAAATCATCCATATAGACAGATAAACAGATGAATTGATGTATTTCCCCGAGATTTCTGTGGATTTCCCTCAGGAATTCATTTAATTTCATCAAAATTAATTTACTTCAATAACCTAAAATATGATCAAAATCTATAGTATGGGCTATTGCACTAGGCCTATTTCAAAGTATTTGGCCATTATTACAACAAAATCTTGTACTAATAGCCTAGTACTTTTAATATATTATTATACTTTATAATTTAGTTAGGATCAGGCCTAACCATACTACTTCTGAGAAGAGACATTTTACGCTCCTAGCGCCACCTGTTAACCAGTATAAAAGGTGTTGCAAGGTAGGGAGCGAGTCAGTTTAGAGTTTAGTCTGGAGTTAGTAACTAACAGAAAGTCAGCAGCGTTAGCTGAGCTGCTCGGAGCTATGCCTACCAGCTCCTGCGCAATATACTGGAGTTTACCGATACCAACTACCTCGGACAAAGGATTGTGATAGAGCTAAGCGCTAGGATGGTCTAGGATGTGCTGGAACAACTTGTATTCTAGTGTGGTTGATCACTGAGTAGGAGATGGGAAGGTGGACAGATTGAGACTTATTCACTGTGGCTTTGACTCGGGATGAGATGTTTACTTCAATAAAAAACCTTTCATTTTAAGAGCTCCCTCATCGTCCATTTCTTTTGAACTATTGGGGGATGGATGAACTAACTTTGAGCGCAGTCTGATTGGCTCGATAACCTGGATGAACGACTCATGGATAAATCAATTATATACATCACGCAGTCTTAAATCAAACACTAACAATAGTTCAATCTTAAATCCATGCTATCGTCCATGAGGTGAACCTAATTAGATGTATTGCAATGTGGCATTCTTATGTCTCAAAACACGTCACTGGCCATGACATTACTATAGATCATTGCAAAATTAATAGTGCACAAACCTAAGCAGGCCTGTAGCCAGGGGGGGTGGTGGGGGGGGGGGTGGTTGGGGTTCCTACGAACCGTCCCCCCTCCCCTTGAACGAACCCTCTTTTAAAATATAACGTACCGTAAGTAGTTGCTACAAATGAAAAACAAAAATTTAGCCCAAAATTAAAAAAACGACCCCCCCCCCCCCCCCTGCAAAAACAAACTACTAAGTACTAGTTACAAAATGAAACCCCTCTCCCCAAAAAGCTGGCTACAGGCCTGCTAAGCTTTTCCAAGGTTTTGAACTGTGATAGAAACAAGTATAATTAAGTATTGCAATTTGCTGCAATGATCTATAGGCTTAAGGGTGGACCCCTTAACGTCAGCAACTCATGGACGATAATGTGGTTTCAGTATGTGGGGTTATTTACTAAAAATTAGTTAAACATGATAATTTCTTTTATTATTATTTTAATTATCCTGCTGATTTAAGAACTGACCATTTCCCATATCGAATTTAAGAAATAGCCCATGTCATCACTTATTATTTTCTTCGTGTCACTAAGGCTCATGTCACATGCCGAATTTAAGAAAAGGCCATGTCGCCCTGTCAATTTTAGGGGTCTATACATTATTTCTTTGTTTCCATCCTTCGCTCATTCATTCATATAGTTCGTGCTGAACAAATTACAGCACACACTTATGAGAGGATTTTTGTTTATTTGATCCAAGGCTTACTATATATAGTCACAAAAATTACTTGAGCACATGCATTATCTTACACTTATTTGGAACAACTCAGGTCATGACACTTACTAGAAATAGACATTGCCCCTTCCTTTAAACTACACACAAGACGGTTGTTTCTCTGTATGTAGTAACATTAACATAAACTTGTAACTATTTCTTTCAAACAAATTTAAATGTAATGTAATTTCAACTGTACTTTATTATGTGGATTTTATATAAAAAAAAAACTGTTTTGGTGTTACCATAAAAAAAATTATTACATGGCTTTGAATATGGATCAAACTGGTTACATTTCATGTGTAGCCATCCTGGAATTGCCACAAAATGGCTGATTGCAGAAAATTCTCACATGAAAGAGGTTGTAATAAATGTGATAGAAATATAAGTAAAATCGATTTACAAATTCTTCAAGGAATCAAGATGTAGAGATGTACTGACACTGGTGTCAGTTTTATTGCGTAGTATGTATCTTAGCTAGCTTTAGTTAGAAGCAAGGATCAAGGCTAAGATAGGCTCTCTGAGAAAGTATGTGATTGGAGACCGTAGAGATAATGTCATAGAAACAAGGTGAATAAGATGTACACAGTTTGTGCCTGCACTCCTCAGAGTAGCCTGTAAGGCAAGTCTGAGAAGTAAGGGCTCAGCGAGTTCAGATAACATCTGGGTGAGTGAGAGGAGCCGGAAAGGATGGTGAGCCCAGGAGTAATGGTTGTATGGAGTAGAGCGGACGCTCTCTCAGAACTGACATGAGTCAACAGAAACTCAGTGGCGTATATGAAATATATTTGGAACACTATCTTTTCAGTGTCGTCCCTGAATTTGGAACTAGGTTCTAGGGTGACTCACCGTTGAGACGAGATGGAAGACTGCGATCAATGGCTAGCTTATTGGAACCATGCACACAGAAATGTAACAAATGGATCGACTAACACATGCAATAAAAGCTAACCCTATAGTTCAGAGACTTGATTTTGTTGTAGATGTACAAATGCATTAAAAGACAAAAAAGTAATGAAAATTCAGAAAATATATTATCTATTTCCCATGGAGCCGTCAATAAAGGGTTAAGGACAGGGTCAAATTGCTCTTCAAGAAGGTGAAAGATTAGGTCCTATATCTTTGTAACTAATTTGGCTAATCAAAAATGTTTTGATTAGTATCTCAATGACATGATTAGAAATTCTGTCTACCATGAATACGTTTTACACCTAAAATGCCTCTTTGAGTCTTTTTTTAAATAACACCATTAACTTTGGTATAATACAACATTCCTGTCTGCCGGGGGCTGCTCCTGGCTGTCAGGGCTTCCTCCTGGCGGTCAGGGCCTCCTCCTTGCTGACAGGGTCTCCTCCTGGTTACCAGGGTTTACTCCTGGACATCCTCCTGGCTGTCAGCTAGGAGGGATGTGTAGCATAATATTTTATCTTTGCTATGGCTGTCAGCACCTCCTCCTGTCTGTCAGGGCCTCCCACTTTCTGTCAGGGTCTCCACCTGGCCATCAGGGTCTACTCCTGCCTTTAAGGGCCTCCTCCTTGCTGTCAGGGTCTCGACCTGGCTGTCAGGGACTCCTCGTGGTCATCAGGGCCTCCTTCTCAATGTCATGCTCTTCTACTAGCTACCAGCGTCTCCTCCTGGCTATCAGGGCCTCCTCCTTGCTGTCAGGCCCTCCTCCTTGCTGTCAGGGTCTCAACCTGGTTGTCAATGAAAGAAAACTGACATCACTCTAGAGAGAATGACATACTATACTAAATTAGCAGTTAGTCATATATGACCAATGCCCTAGTCATTTTGACTGAGGTTGGTCATTATGACTAACCTGAGACCCCTTTCACTATCTTCACCCAAGTTAACAAATTTGGATGAGAATGGATAAACTTACCAAGTTTAGGAGTCTGTTTGCTTTTGTATGCCTCCTTCCTGGTGGTCATGTGATCACTTATTTGGTCATGTGACCTCTTAGCCATTTTGCCTAATCTTTTAGTCATAATGACTGACACATTAGTCA
The DNA here is from genome assembly GCA_936440205.1 of Lepidonotus clava. Taxonomy (NCBI): domain Eukaryota; kingdom Metazoa; phylum Annelida; class Polychaeta; order Phyllodocida; family Polynoidae; genus Lepidonotus; species Lepidonotus clava. Next base: position 31,626,285 of record OW387144.1, on the reverse strand, counting down.
TAAAGTTGGTCAAAATGACTAACTGATAATTGACTAACATGAGTTAGCCATTACTGACTAACTTTTGAAATCTCTAGATTATCAGTGTAATTTTCTCATATTGCATAATTATGCTCCATGAACTAATGAAAATCTTTACCATATGTACATGATTGCAACAATTTTGGTATCAAAATGTGCGGAATGACATGGAGAACAATTTCACAATACAAAATTTACCTCTAAGAACATCATTTCTTGTTCTTTTGGCTGATTTTCTGATTTGTACAGTAAAAATTACATATTTTACATTAATCATGTCACGTGACCTACTAGGTTATCAGTTACCATGGCAACCAGTATTTTCGAAAAATGATACGTCTTTAAATTCCCTGTTTGATTGCCATAAAATCGATATATAATATGTGATTATTATGTTTGTCCATCACTTGCAAAAAAATGCAATCAAAATACCAGTAACTTCATAAAAGAGAGAATTGCCTGTTTCTCACGATCAGGAAAGGGTGCGTGAAAAAGAACTTTTTGGTTTACCCAGGTCTTTATTTCAGAGGGAATCTCTACCCTCAAAATCCAACTGCGTTGTGTCTATGGTGGATCATGTCAGGCAAATAATGACCTGCTGCATGAACACTAAGTCCCAGAAGGTTTTTATATCATATAGATCATGTTGTGTTTCATGTGACAATTTCTTTTAGTTACTGTGAAGTACTTTAAGTTTTGGTGTGTAGTACTTTCAATGTATGGATGTTGAGGGGAATAATGAAGAGTTGAAGACAGGAGTAGTTGTTGATGATAATCTTGTATTATTCTTCAGTCACAGGTTATTAACCATAGGCCTAAGCCTAGGCTCTTACACAATGAACATGTGTTCACCTTGGTGTTCAGACTCCCACTGCCCCCACAGCAGGGGTGCACTTCCCCACCTCACCTTTGGCCTTTGACCCAATTACTTAATTAGGCCAGTTGACCACTAGGGGGAGGGGGAGTGCTAACAATGGTTTTACCATAAACTCTATGAAGTAGTATATATACATATTTGATATGTCTTTTAATTATTATTATGATATTTATATATTTTATATGATAAATTTGGTAAATAGTTGTAGTTGTTAAAGGCAGGATATGCCATGCCTAAACTTAGGTATGACAACTGTAGTCTCCTATCAATGATTTAGAGGCAAAATGACATTTTGCCTCTGTACTCCAATAATGACAAAAATACGCTGGTTCTCGGAGAGTGACACTTTAGATATAGGAAATGTGTATGTCTCGCCGGGAACAAGTTAACTACTGAAAATCACAAATTTTCAGTAGTTTACTTGTCCTGTCCGCCCTTTTAGTCATGGTGCTTTCAAAAAGCACCGGTACAAGTTGAAAAATACCGGCACCCAGCACACAGCAACAACGTAAGTGCATGCACACTAAAGGTCAGAGATGGTCTTTGGGATGTTGAGGCACCCGGCAACAGTGACAGACGTTTTCACATAGTTCTGTTCATGCTTAATGACAAATTTGTAAGACTATTTTGCCTCTTATGGAAGCTCCGCTCCAGGACAGACGTTATGACTTGTAGGTTTTACAGTGATTGATGTTCTAAAAACTCATCACATAGTCTAATTCATGAGACTTCATTTCAAAATGCATAACGTATCTGAAAGTCATGCCATTACAATACGTCTTTTAATGAATAAATAGCCCTATGATTGACATGTATGTCCATTGCATATAACTTCAATCATTTCCATGCAGGGACCGCTTCCTTCTTGCCCCCCAAACCCATTTGGTTACCCATAACAATCCGCCCTCTGCTTTCTAGGAAGTTTCTATAACAATCCTCGCCTCTTCCGCGGATTCCGAAAATGCACTTGATTTCGATGCGCAGGTGTAATTTTTTTTCGGAATGGGAATAAGAATTTAAGGACTGAGGGATTCCCCCCGTCACAAGTAATGTTAAACATTGTAAAGAGACAAAAATATCCCGTATATACACAGGATTCTGTAATGATAAAAAATTACGAGGGGACCAAGGTTTGAAAATAAGAATGGAAAAGCCGAACATTGAGGTATACAGGAAACATGTGAAGTATAGAGCCTACTCATATTGGAAATTGTTACCTTATAATTTACAACAAAAGAATATAAAAGGAGAATTTGTAAAATGTTTAACTACTGAGTTTTTTTTATGAATCTGTGTATAATAATAAGGTGGCGTTTGATGTACATTGTTGTATACACATGTTTCTTCTTTTGGATATATTTCATCATGAAAAGCATATGAATGTAATGTGATGATGAATGAATAAAACAAAAACAAAAAAAACAACAACAACATTTTAGCCCTGTTGCGCCCCCTATACAAAGTCCTCTCTCTTTCCATGAACTTGCTTGTATTCAATCTTTATTTCTATACTTACATTATTAGGTTGCAAACGTACATGGTTTCTAATGAATAAGAAATATGTTTTGTTTTTGTGAAAACCATCCTACACCTGATTAAATAACTTCCGTTTAGCAGATAATGCACTTCCTGGCATTGAGGACGTCACCGGAGAAGGCCATAATATTATATGCATGTTAATAATTAACCAGCTCCTCCAGTCACTTAATGTCATTGTCCCCTGCATCCTGTACAAGCCCAGCACACAATAGTACTTACACAAACATGATAAAATGGCATGATCAAACATTCATTAACAGTTTTGTAAGCCTGCATAAGAAATTCCAAGCTTTGTATAACTAATCAGCGGCAACCTTTCTGGAGCCTGAATTATACATGAATCCATTATCTTATGCTTAACGACAAAGTTAACTAATTCTTGTTTTAAATGCGCACTTGACCAGATAATCAACAAACAGAATACTTCCTGGAAGCCGTGAAGTCAATTCCTAAATACTTCCTCGCACTAGACTGTAAATGATAATTCAGAGATAGCTGGGAGTTGGAAAATCCGCGTTAGTTTTTTTTGGAGGAGTAGAGGGAGATATGGCTTTCTTGAACTCCCCCCTCTGGGCAGCCTGTTCCATCACTGTTATCTTCTTAAACATAGAAGGTAAGTTGCTATTCAAGGTTTAGTTGGACGATCGAGGACGTCGGTATTCATATATAGTAAATATAATACCAAGTACTTAAGATAATTAAGGAAAAGCACGTTTCTACTAATATATGATACGCAACGCGCTTTCATCGAAGACTATCCTTAAATCCCTCAAATGAAATAGCGGGTATGTAAGAGCTGAAAATATATAGAATTTGACATCTAGGTCTGAAAATTGAAATTGGAAATCGAATTCCTTAAAACTAGGTTCTTTAAAGCTACAAGAATATGACATTATATACTTGTAAATGTAAAAAGATACAATTGCTAAACTTACAGAAAAATCAATATGTTATTGTATGGGAGAAAGTGTACCTGAAAGCAGCTTGAACTTGCAACTATTGTAAAAGATACAAGAATTCTTGCAGTACCTCTACTGTAAGTAACTATGGATCATATATGTAAGTCAGCGGGCCACTTTAAAGTCGTCAGAGGGGTGTCATAGATGACTTTTGGGTTGTCATATGTGACTTTTGGGTTCCCACAAGGCTCATTTCAGGCCATTGATGCTGTGTGACAAACATGTGACAACCCTGTGACAAATTTGAGGGTGGTCAGACACGGTGGGTCAGAGGGTTGTCATTGTGAATTTTGAGGATGGATGACAACCCAAAGGTTGTCATTTCTCCTGACAACTTTAGGCCAAAAAGGTCGTCAGATCTCCCTTATCATAGACTACTTGTGCTTGGAGCAGATTTCTTGAAGGCCATGTGAATTCCTTATACTATTGAAAATAAGTCGTGTTTAATAAAAATCAAATTACATGAATACATGATATCGCATTCCATCCAATACTAACCTATAACATAACTGTGGTAAGCTGTAAATGTTCCCCTAAGAAAATGAAGTCTAATATTAATGTAAATAAAAAAAGTAATAGTCTACATAGAAATCGAATTGAAGTCACTCAAGTGTGACTACATTGTACGCAACCAGAGGTATCGTGCACTTATAATTGTCTTTTATGTAACCATTACCTACATACTCAATACTACCTTCTGTACTGACACCAACCTTGACGCCAGTGATCATCCACAGGGTCAAATCAGACTATTGAACCCAATACATAATATTTCCGATTGGCCTACACTTTTTTCATTTACAAAAGCTTTTCATATGTTTGTACAATATTTTTTGTAAAAGTACCTCGTTAGTAACACACTGCATAATTAAATTTAAATGCTATTCATTTATATTTACTGGATTTTTCTGATAATATACTTATTTTGGGACATTATATTATTGTACAATGAAACAAATAGGAGTTATACAAAATCGTCGTATTTCATTGGTCTACGACTGTAATGCGACCACTTTAGTTGTGCCTTGTAACGGTTTTGACTGCTGTTCGAGGCAAGGGTGTCCACGACATCACATATTGAGATCCCCTGTCAATACTTTGGAATCAGATGGTCGTAATTGTGTCATAAATAGCTTACGATTCCCGATACGACCTACGACATAATATATATCTTTTGGGGCAGTGGAACGCACCCGGGGCCATATTCTATATCCCTTGTGTAGGCCCTAGTGTTGGGAGCACCATTTGGAGTAGAATGGGGTATGTCCAGAGCTCTATAAGAAATGAAAGACACTACTCCAATGAGGTGAGATTATAGGCAATTTTACAATTATCCCACAATATGCAATTAATGGTCAAAATGCTTTATTGTTGATATTAAACTTGACTTGACAAAGAATGCGTAACTGATTAAAGGTGTTTTTATTCCTTTAAGATGTTCAACTGCAGAATGGTACGTATCATACGGAGGCTTCACTCAATAATTATTCTATATCCTCTCGCCAGCATGAATAATTTATCATTTATACATATTATGTATACATCACATATCTCAACGTTCCACGCCAATTCATATTATTCTTAAAAACAAAAGCATTTTCACGTACTAAATTTTAACACAAATGGTGGTTTACTTTGGCAACTCAATTTTCGATTATATTTACTACAAAATTGGATTCATTCTTTAGATAAATCAAAATATTTATGTTTTCTACATATCATTCTCGGTGGGAGTAAGAGTGTAATTTTAGAAAAGTGAATACAAGCATCATAGAATCGAAAAAGGCTAATTTCGGGATCATAAAAAAAGAGAAAAAGTGAAAAGTGAATTGTCATAATTGCCATGGTATACAACCTTTAACAGAATAGTTTTTTCTCAGCTTGATATTACTTATTATCTTTAAAGGCCTTCATTCACTGAAGGAATTAAGGTGGTGATCCATATGGACGACAAAAATAAAGAGACAGTTGTAACATAGACAAGATGGAGGCATGGCTAGTGGTGATGCAGTAGTGTAACCAAGTTTTATTCAATAGGTCATAGACATGACAATAGGTGGCAGCACTGAGTGGTGGGCTTTATCATAATCACTTAAGATATTACATCTCTCCCTCCTTTTGAAAAGGCTCGTATACTTTGACAAAGTCTCTCTTGTTTCTGTAGTATAACATACAGTTGTACTTTACGTATCTAACTCAGTATATCTTTATGTATATCAGTCATACTGTTAACTAACAATATTAAAGAACTTGTTAAACAACTTTTGTTGATGATAATTAACAGTGATCTTAATGTTTACTTTTACAGATCGACGTCTTATTAAATCTTGCGTTCAGATAATAAACAGTTTAAACATTCAACTGTCTAAATATAATATAGATGAACGTCTTTACTTTTCATAATCTTTAAGATATGTGGGTGGCTTTCTAGCACGCTTAGATTCACGGGCAAGTACAGGACTCTCAGGTTTCTGTGGGGTGTTAGGAATGAAACTCTTGGTTGGGGACTGAGGGGACACATTACTACTATCGTTATCTGAAAATCGGATGTCAAAATCATCCAGGTTTGGACTAAGATCCTCCTCAAAGACTTTTCCTTTCCCACACTCAGATGAGACCTTCTTCATGAGTGATGAGTTTCGTGTCATCACGTGACTTCCATGTTGAGCCGTGATCATCGACCCTTTCTTGCTGATGACTTTATAAGGAACAGGCTTAAACGGTGTGGAGAGTTTATTTTCTTTTGGCTGTTTGATCAGCACGTTGTCTCCTATTGAGATGTCACTCTCTTTCGCCTGTCTTCTCTGATCGGCTAGATCCTTCATGTAAGCTTTAACCCTTTCATCCTTGCGACTGGCAAGGTCTACGCGATCCTGGAAGGTTACTGTCTTCTTCTTTGACAACACAGGAACTTCTGTCCTTATTTTCCTTCCGTTTAGCATTTCTGCTGGGGACAGTCCAGTTGAACTGTGGGGAGTCGCGCGGTAATGTCTCAAAAACATAAAGATCTCTTGTTTCCAGTTTCCATTTTCCACTTTGGCTGTGCGTATCGCCTTACCAAGTGTACGCATAAAGCGTTCTGCTTCGCCATTTGCTTCTGGCCATAAAGGTGTGACACGCCTGTGGGCAAATCCAATATACTTGGCCCAGGAGCTAAACTGCTCTCCGTTAAATGGCGGTCCATTATCACTTTTTACCACTTCTGGTATACCTTGGCGGGCAAAGATAGCATCCAGTTTAGGAATTACTGCATTCGCAGACGTTGAATAAACAATCTCAACTTCAGGAAAACGACTATACTCGTCTATAACTACCAATAAATATTCGCCTCCTGCGAAAGGTCCTGTGAAATCAACAGCGACTTCTTTCCATGGGCCATCAGGTAGTGGGGTCATTTGCAAAGGTTCTCGGCTACTCTTAGGAACACTCGACTGACATGGGAGACAGTCTGCAACTGCTTTCTCGACCATGTTATCTATACCTGGGAACCAGACCGTTTCTCTGAGCAAACTCTTGGTTTTCACAATTCCCTGGTGACTAGCATGAGCCAGTTTCACTGCTCTGCTCTGAAGACTTTGCGGTAGAACAATTCTATCTCCTCTAAGTAGTAGTCCGTTAGAAATAGACAACTCATTCTTGACCCGTTTGTAACTAGTAAAATCGTTGGTCAGTTTGTACCACTGTTGAGTAGTAATACACTCCATGACTTCTTTTAGAACTTCGTCTTTTGCTGTCTCAGACACCATCTCTTCTAATGAGATACTCTCTTCGTGGTGGAGACTATAGAACTGAATTGCGTTGATGCACATTCGTTCTGTCTGCATGTCTAGCCAAGTCTTTGTTGGGACACGCTCAGACTTCTGGGGATAGTCAGCGGGATTCGACTTTCCAGGTCTGTACTTCACTCGTACTTTGTATGGCTGCAGGCGCAAACACAGTCTTTCCAGACGGGCTGTGGGCTTGGACATCGGCTTGTTCATAATACCTTCTAACGGTTTGTGATCTGTAATCACGGTGAACTCTGCTCCTAGCAAGTAATGATCAAAATGCTCAGATGCCCAGACAACTCCCAACGCTTCTCTTTCAGTCTGACTGTAGCGACTCTCAGTGTCTGATAATTTTCTACTCGCGTACTCGACCACACTCAGACTTCCATCTGCTTTCTTTTGGGTGAGCACGGCGCCTAAGCCAAGGGGGCTTGCGTCAACAACCAACTCGGTCGGACGACTCATGTCGAAATATTCAATCATTTTCCAGTCGGCCATACTTCTCTTCAAGCTTTGAAAGGCCTCTTTTTCTTCCTTTTCCCATCTCCAGGGCTGATCTTGCTTCGTGAGAACTCTGAGTGGTTCTACTGTAGCACTGTAGTTTGGTATGAATCTACTCACGTACTGAGCCATACCTAGAAGACTTTTCACTTCTTCTTTGCTCTGGGGTGGAGTCGCGTTTATAACAGCGGATATCTTCTCCTCACTCGGGGAAATCCCTTGATCTGAAAACACGTGACCAAAGAACGTGATCTCTTTCTTGAAGAATTCGCACTTGTCTTTGTTGGCCGTCACGTTGAATTCTCTCAAACGTTCCATGACACGTTTGATTGTCGCCTCATGCTCTTCAGCAGTCTTGGAGAACACAATGATGTCGTCAGACATATTCTTGACTCCAGGGATTCCTTGCAGCATATCTGCTACAGCTTTCTGAAATACTTCAGCTGCTGAGTTGATGCCAAAACATAGCCTTTTATACCTGTATAGGCCACTGTGTGTTGCGAATGTCGTGATGTATCGACTCTCTTCTGACAACTCAAGTTGATGATAACCTTTGTTGAGGTCTATCTTGGAAAAGAACTTTGATCCATTAAGTTCCACTATTAACTCTTCTATCGTGTTCATCGGATATCTCTCTCGCTCGATAGCTGTGTTGATCATCCGACTGTCAAGACAAACTCTTACTGCTCCATTTTCTTTATGCACTATCACTAACGGGCTGATCCACGGAGTGGGACCTGAAGCGTCTTCTATTATATCCAATTCCTTGAGACGTTCGAGTTCCTCATCAACTTTCTTCCTGACATGAAATGGAATTCTCCGGGGTTTCTGTGCGACTGGCTTGACATCTTTATCAATGGCCAATTGAACTTTTGTTTCTTTCATCTTTCCGATCCCTTCAAATCGATCTTTATATGTGTCGAAGATGTCGTCCATCTGCTCAACCTTGCACGCAAACTGCACGAGTCCAAGTTTCTCTGCAGTGTTACAGCTCAGCAAGTTGGTCGCTTTACCTTTCAGGACGTAGACTCTGGAGACCGTCTGTCTCTTCGTCAGTGGTGCTTTGACCATGCACTCAAAAGATCCTAGAATTGGTATTTCAACTCGCTCACCTTCGGGACCGTACCCACAAAACTTCTGTTTTACAGGGGACAACTCATCTGTTTTACACGGTAACTTGTTGAAGGTTTCTTCTCCGACAATATTGATCTCTGATCCTGAGTCAATCATCGCTTTGATATCACTATCTTGTAGGCGTACCATCGCCCATTTTGTCTTGGGGTTGTGCTCATTTATTGCAGCAACAACTGGGACCGTGATGTAGTCATTCTCTTCTTCTGACACTGTGTTAACTTTACGTTTATGTTTACTGTCTTGCGTATGACATTTCTTCTTGAAATGGCCTGTGAAACCACACTTGTGACATTCCACATCCGCGGCAGGGCAGTCACCTTTATGTGGGTATGGACCTCCACACTTCCAGCATTCTTTACTTTTCTTGCCTGAGGCCGACTTGGATCGTCTGTGATCACCATGGTTCTGTGACCTTCCACGTGGCTTACCTTGCTGGGGCTTCTGGTTCTGGTTCTTTTGGCTCGATGACTTCTGTCCTTTATTTACTGCGTTAACTGTATTTCCTGCGGCTTCCATATCTTTCAGCTGATATTCCGCTCGCTCTGCAGCTCTGGCGGTTTGCATAAAGTCATTTAGACTTAGATCATCTCGGATAGCCTTATGCTTTACATGTTTGTTCTTACAGTTATTTACTAAGTGGGCCAAAGTGATGAGATCAATTATTCCTTGTTTCTCTAGTTTGTCAATTTCGATGACAGCCACTTTCTCTTTGACGCGCAGCAAATAGTTGTCAATCGACTCACCTGCCTTTTGCGTGACCTGATGCAACATGTTCATGCCATACACTCTGTTTAGCTTCGGCTTGAAGTAACCATTTAAGGCAGTTCTCAGTGACGTGTAGCAGTCAGCTGCGTCCTCAGCACCTACATTATCTAACCTTTTAATCACTTTGCGTGTACCACTACCTATATAGTAGAAGAGCATATTCCTCTTATCTCTCTGCGTTGTGACCCTCATGGCCGCTATCATCGACTCGAAGCCTTCTAGCCATTCCTCCCATTTTGTAGAAATTTCAGGGTCGTCGGTCACGATAAACTCTGGGTAGGTAGGTAGGTTAATTTGAGGTGGGGGTGGGGGTGGATCGGGCATTTTGAAATTTGTTTACCACCACGTTAAAACCTGAGAACCCTTTTTTGATATGGCTAAGTAATGATGAAATTTACTTTTGCAGTTTTGTGTAATTATCTTTTAGATTTACACGAAGTTACGTAAATGTATTTTACGAAAGCAACTTTTCTACTCGATAACTTTGCAAAAGAAAGATCACATATTAATGCTTGACACACGTTAGCACAATAACTTTCAAGTTGAGATATTTGGTATTCAATACAACTTTGCACAAAATACAATGTATAGGTTCACATATACTTTTACCACCTTATACTTTACATATCTGTTATGCCCACTCTTTATATTTGACCACTTTGAGTTAACACATGTGAGATTTCTCTGGTATTTATGCACTTATACCATATTTCACTTCATAGCAACCAACAGGAATCACAAAACTTATACAGCAAAATGACACACTGTCATTAATGTAAATACTTCATGTAAAATGCAGCACAAGTTTGTCAATATTTTAAGACTGTCAATGTTCATACAAGGTGAATGAGTCCACTTCCAGGCCTTCTTTCCTTGATTTATTTACACCAAGCAGTTGCGAGCAGTCTACGATGACGGACGCTAGCAGAGCGGTTAGACTTGAATAACTCGCATGGATCCTCTTCCTTCAGGTTGAGATAATCTTTAGTTCACATGTGGGGCTGATACGTAGAAACAGGGCGGGCCTTATAAACGACCGGGCGGAGTACCTACACAGTCTTATGCATTAATTTCCAACGTTGCGCGCACCATCAAACTCGGTTGACAGCGGGTGAGAAGTCTAAGTTGCCACGGCGGAGCATCATCAAAGTTCTCCTAAGGGCACTGGCGGGGCATCTTGGGGTGTTGAGTCATCAACTTGGGTCTTCGGAGCTTCAAATTTCATCGGCTACTCGAAACAGTTCATGTTGACTCTTCTCCCTCGAATTGGCTGGGGGCACCACAGAGAGCATACCACCACTCTCCCAGACTCTGAGTCATGTGGGCCAGTCTTCTGCACCAAAGTTCTTAATATTTACCAACCATCCAGACTTCTCCTATGAACAGCACATGCTCTGATGCTTCTCCTCCCTTCTTATCGCGAAGAATACAACTTCTGTGGGTTCTGTCAGTATTTAAACACAGTTTTCTCGTCGCCAATGTAACATAGACAAGATGGAGGCATGGCTAGTGGTGATGCAGTAGTGTAACCAAGTTTTATTCAATAGGTCATAGACATGACAATAGGTGGCAGCACTGAGTGGTGGGCTTTATCATAATCACTTAAGATATTACAACAGTGACCATAGACCTAGCAACACCAACCATCTTGTTTCAGTTAGTAATACATGTACAGAAAACAATGTCTGATTTTCAAAATGTTGTCCGCAATGGCTAACCTCTGTTAGTCAATGAAGGCTATGTCTTTCGACTAACATCTTGACTTACATGACAACCATTAAAACTATGTGTTCAGTCATGAAATTTATGTAATCAGCCAAAAAAGCTTAGAGGTCACTTGACCAATAAATGGCGACATAACCGCCAGGAAGAGGACACACACAATGGTCCAGACACCTAAACTTGACAAGGTAATCAGACAGTCAGAGTTGACTAAGCCAAACTGACCTGACTAGTGGCAAGTAAGTTATAAAAATATCAGTCATGTTGGCTCTGAATGTACTCATGACCTTTTGTATTATGAGATTATCAGTGATGAACCTTAGCTTTATTGTCAAATACACAATTTTTAGTATCTCAGAGGAAAAACTTTGGATGCCCCTTCCTGTTACAGTTCATTCATTGGAAGTAGATGCATAAGGGGGTCGTCATGTTCCATGTCAAATTTATTAAATGGTTATGTCACATGGTGATATACTCGTAACATTCAGTTAGATTTTTTAAAACCTTAATGTTGCATGTTGAAATTAAGTAATGCCCTTTATCAAGACGTCTTCTTTTTTTCATTTTCTGTCCCTAAGCTTTTTGTTACATGTAACATTTAAGAAATGGCTATTTCGCCATATTAATTTTAGGGGTCTACATTTGTATTTATGAGTATCATTTTTCTCCAATTATTATGAGATTTTTTTCTACATTCGTATTTATTGTTTGAAAAATTATTTCCATATAAAATTACCTTAGGCACGGCCTAAGGAATTTTTGTAGGAAAATAATATATTTAGATATATTGAAATTCCAATTGGAAAAAAAAAATTCTTTACCTTACCTTACTACATTCGTATTTATGCCTCTCATACCACACCCACAGACTGTACGCCGCCTCCGGCGCCCGGAAACGGCTCTGTCACCAAGGACAGCCCTGGGAGCATCGCTGACGGCGACACCTTCACCTACGCCTGTGATATGGGTAATGTTCTAATTCATACCATTCTCCTCACAAGGCAGACTTCTGATGTAATTTACTAACATCAACCGTCAATTCACTGTACAGTTGCGCATGAGCCAATATATATAAAAGCTATTGCATATTCTTAAGCCTGCATTCCGCATGCTGATTTTGCTGCCGGTTTTAACATTTGGAAGAACCAATAAAGGTCAATATTGAAATATACATAAACTTAAAGGTATTACAATTTCTTTCAAATGATACATGTATATAGGATATACGGTTTCATGCCATATTCTCAGAGAAAATCAACCAGATGCAATGTTGACAACATCAAAAACGGTATGTGGAATACAGGCTTAAGTTAGATTCATAACAAGGTGCGAATTTAGGGCGGGTGGTGCCGAAGCTGGACCGTGCCGTACAAAGTTAAAGGGGTTGTTGGGATGACGTTTCGGGCCTAAGTTTGCTTCTGGTAATATGGTCCCAAACCTGGTTATTAGTGGGTACATCAATGTTAGATATGCTTCAAATTAAATTCTGTATTAATGTACTGATGCAGATGGTCAGTCCAGACTTTAACTTTGCTTTTCTAGTGTAAACTAGGAATCAGGGCTAAGAATGTGAGACTCCATGTTAAATGGGGGGTGTAGGAGGAAATGTTAGTTAGGCAGAACCATTCATATATAAGGCGCAGTTCATGCACTAGTCAGCAGAGCGCCACTCACTGTTGTTGGATTAGCATCCTGTTAATCTAGGTTCTGGAGTGGGAATTGAAGTGGATAGACTGTTAGTCGAGCTGGAGCATAGGCTGGGTGTGGTTGAGTGGACATTATGCCTTTGGACTGTTCATTGTCAATGGGAGATCATGGCACTAGCATGTACACATATTGGAAATTAATAAACATCAACCCTTCACATGAGTGTTATGTTATTCATAATGCGGAACTATATGACACCCAGTCTGGTCGGCGATAGACTGTTAATGAAGCTAGCTAATATCCATGGGCACAAACAATATCATATCCAATAGCACCCCGAACTTTAACAAGATATTAAACCTCTATTGTTCATTAACACAATTTTAGGTAATAGGACATACATATACATTCAAGAAAATTGTTTTATGGTTTAATATACTCCAAAGCCCACTTTTGATGTTTCCCTCTTAATGACAGCCACTAAGAGGGAAACTAAGAGACCATTTTGGATTACTATTAATATACATCTAACCACAAATCGTAGCGTACAAGGTGGATCATGTGATTAAGATGCAACCATCTACAAACTCTTGTTTCCATATACTACTAACATGTCTTTTGTAGAATAGAATCAATACACGCAACAAAGTCGCATAAAAGGTAGAGCTTATTGAGGTGATGGCGCACATAGGCAGAGCCCATGAATACCACCCTTACGATGTGCTTACATACCTTTTAATAAGGAAAAGTGAATAAATGAGTACTGTTGTTTTACATCAGAGAGTCATATATCAGCCAATAAAGTGCAAATAATGTTTGCAAGGTAAATATGTACAGGAAGATAAAGGTTTCTTGGAGCCCTACTATCGGAAGCCATTCTTGCCATATTGGTTTGGTTTGGTATTGTGATAACACTAATACCTGAATACAATAGATATTAGTTCTTGATATTCGCGACTATTCAGTGTTTACTTATCATGATTTTTTGATATTACATAATGATAAATAGCAGTTTAGGGGGATAGAAATGTGACGTTACTCTATAACAGTTCTTCCCTGTAGGCCTATATCCTTGGCCATTCTCCGAAAAGTTCCTCAATTGAAAGGTAAAACTAGATAAAAAATCAAACTACATAATATCAGGTTATTTTGTTATATTATTGAAGGTAAATACGTCTGTAATTATTATCCAAAAGGGGGCAACTTTATAATCATTATTTTTTGTAACATCAATATTTGAAAATAAAGCCTTACATTTCCTATGTAACGTACAGAACCAAGCTTTTAAGTACAGAACCAAGCTTTTTTTGGACTAAATTAGGGTTATATGAATAAAAATGTTTAAGTCTGTCTAACAGTAACATTCAACATAATATCTCATATCTGGGAAATTCCCAACTAAGTATATCCTTCTACTTATGCAGTAAAAGGCTAAAAGCTTGGTTTTGTACGTTACAAACCTTGTATCATACATAACCAAGCTGTTTCTTCTGTAAATATGGCTTAATTCTTACATTGTTTGGCAAAAAATGTTTATAATGTGGAGTAATTATATCCACTTGATCTATATCAATACAAAAATAAAAAGTATAAGACATATCAGTCTGCAAAAACAATCAATTTAATGAAAGCTTGGTTCTGTATGTTACAGAGCTTGGTTCTGTACGTTACACAACTATTTCAAGATGTGTATGTCTTTTGTTCATAGCAGGTGCATCAAATGAGATATTGAAAAGAAATTTTTTATCAAATATTTCCTGTATTTTTGTCTTTTATTTTATGGTATTTCTATTATGAAATTACACATTTTAAATAAACGAGCTTGGATTAAAGCTTGGTTCTGTACGTTACATAACTGCTTTAGATAAAATTTAAACTAAGTGTCAATATTTTTCTGAATGACAAATTAAGCTTATTATGCCTAAAAACTGTCAAGTTTATGTTGTTGCTAAAAGTGAAAAGGTTTGTGCATATTGCAATTAAATTAAAGTTATAAGAATTGCCTTTGTGTACAAAATAAGTAACATGAGAAAATAATTTACCATGGAGTTTTCTGTTAATTTTCTACATTTTTGTCATATTAATCACATTTCCTCCAACTATATATTGGCAAAACCATACATTTTCTGAATTGTCATTGTCTACATTATGTGCCGGTAATATTAACAATGAATATAAGTAAATGTGTGCCCTACAGGGAGCTTTAACTTAAAAGAAAGTGGTTTTGATCAATTGAGGAGATTTGCGGAGAATGGCCCAAGGTTATGTCACAACATAGCTTCGGGAAACAAATGGCTCGTTTGCACTTTAGTTAGATGAGTGTGTGGCATAATGAATAGTATTTTCCTAATAATTCTCATCATTGTAGACTTCACACTATTCGATGATAATCCAGACATCTTTAGAATCAATGTGTGCCCGTGTTTGCAGGTTACGTGCTCGTGGGAGACGCTAACGTGGCGTGCAATGAGTCCGCCGACGACTGGCCCCCTCCACCGACTTGTGACCGTAAGAAGCATCCTTATAGTATTCTAACATGTAGGATCTATGATATATTACACTTTTTCTATTTCATGCGTATTTATGAATTTCACTTTTTGGCATCATTCACGAGGACTGACCATGAGATCTGACAATCAGTTAACATACTGTTAAGTCCTATATATATATATGCGTCATTTTTAGTGCCATTTATGTTATGTGCTATTTCAGTAACAGACTGACAAAAAATATCTATGCGGAAGAGTAATATTACGTTGCAATTTGGTTGATATACCACTCTCATATCAACAAGTTTATTCATAATATTTTCTTTTTTATATCTACTTAAATTACATGACTATAAAATTGATTTTTTCTTACAAGACTTGTTGATATATACCGATTAATACGTTGTAACGTCTGATAAATCAGGCATGTCTGTAGATGATCAGTACTAAAATTATCAAAAAGATATAGAATGCTGTGGTTTTCTTGGTGCTCAGCGGTTGTCGGCTGTCCCCCTTTGAACCTGACTGTCGGGTCGGTCAACACGACGGACACCCAGGACGGGACCTACGTGGAGGTCACCTGTGACAGTGAAGGCAGCATGGAAACCCTCCTGTGTAACGTCACCACCTGGACCCCGGACACCGTCTGTGGGAGTAATAATTGATTGTGTTTTATTTCTATACAAAAGAAATTATTTCAATCAAAATTGTTACAAATTGTGAAACAAAGTAGATTTTCACCGAAGAAAATACAAACAATGTATAAATGTTTAGTTAATTTGTTGTTGTTTTCTTAAAACCCAGAATTAGAATTTTATCCGTTAAAGATGTTGTTTAATCTTTTTTTACATTTGTAAAACTGAAATTGATGGAAAATTATTCTAAAAGAAAACTGTTTGTGAGTGTCCAATGGGGTGTGCTTAACGGATAAGTTAGTGTTGCAATAAATCATAATGATAAATTTGCATAATGAAAGCCATATCAAATGAGTAACGAGTGCCCACAAGAAAGCAGTGCTTTAATGAAGACCTGAATCTTCTTCAAATAAAAAATTCAACATTGTGTAAAGAAACATTAAAGTTGGATTAAAGCCAAAGGTATAAACATAGTTTAAAACTAAAAAATGAATTATACATGTATTCTAAAGATGTTAAGGACCACGAGCTTTTGCTTTTGATATTTATATCATGGAAGAGTAACGTTAACATTTTCGGCCTAGCGTGAGTTCCCCATGACTGGGGGACAAGCTGCGCGACACATTATGTAACAGGTAAAGTGGGTCAGGGGGTGTAGCGCGATTGGGGCTCTTGGTCAAAATAGGTCAAACTTTAAAAAGTCAGAAAATTTCATTTGATGACAGTAAAAATCCGAAAAAATCTTAGATAACCATAGTATTATCTCATCTCCCCTCTTGCCAAATTTGAAATTTCTCCTTCCATTTATTGCATTTTGACAGGTGTTTTCATTCTGGCTTCTTGTCACCTTCACCCTTGTGTCCCCCGATAATGGCGGCGCCCACAGGGAAACTCACGCTTGGCCTATAGTCTTAAGGCTGTAGATATATTCCACTTGCCGATTTACTCTCGATTCCAAAAGTCCGCAGCGGCAATGTGAGTTAACCATAGACATGTTATGTATTATTAGAAAGAGTTTTATTCCTTTAAGATAATGATTATGTAGGATGAATGATCTTTTGCAACATTACAGGGAAAAAAGGGAAAAATACAGGCAGTCAGAATCGCCTGGTGGAACACAGGCTTTACCTACTCACTCTTCTGTTTCAGGCATGGTTAACGTTGGTGGTGGTATGGGTGGTGGTATGGGTAATGGTATGGGTAATGGAGAAGGAGGGGGCAACAGCACTGAAGGGAACAATGGCAACTCCAACAACACTGGCGGTATGGGCAACATGGGCGGATCGAACAGCACCGACGGCATGGGCGGATCGAACAGCACCAACGGTAGGGGTGAACATTTTTCTGGAATCAAGTGAAAAACGGTCTACATTGGTATATACCTATTAATTCTCAGACTATAATTTTAGTTAAAATATGATATAATTATGGTTATACAATTTGATTTGATTTTTTTTTAAATGTTTCTATTGAATCATAACTATTTCACATTATATGTGCTCTTCCAATTAATACTTTTCTACATGAAGTATACCGCAGTCGGGAGTTTATGTTTGCGCATGCGTGGTCCTTTGGCGCCGTTAGTTCTCGGGGGTCAAGCACTACTTTTCAGCCTATCAGGACCATCCCTTTTCCAACATGGCAGCGCCCACTGGGCCTCTCCCGAACGCAATATAATACAAGACCAATAGTTTTGTAACGTCTGGAAGATCTCTGAAGACGAATAAATGAAATATTAAAAACCATCATTTCAGTGTAGATAAACAACTTTAAAACAGAAAGAAAAACTATTTCTACACGTCCATCAGTATAACACAATATAACACAAGGCCTCTCTAATACCTGGGGGCCGATCCAGGGACAATTTACGGAGCATTCGTATTTTAAAATCCTCAAATACGAAGCAAATTCTGGATCCAGGGAACATGTACGATGCAAAAACGGCACGTTTTTTATGACTCGTAAATTTTACGAAGCAAAAAAACGCGTCGTAAATGCTAAAATATACGAACACAAATATTGGGATAGTAAATTTTTAACTGGTAAATTATACATAGATACTCATCCAAGATGATAGAAACATATCATTTAACTCATTTTATAATGTTTATCAAGAGGTGTGAGGTCTAAACTGATTGTTTTAATGTTTTCAAATTTTCAAATTATGATTCGTAAATTTACAAAGCATTTACAAAGCATTTACAAAGCATTTTATTGTGTATTTTTACGAATCATGGCTCTCCCTGGTTGGGAAAATATTATATATTTGCTTCGTAAATTTGAAATACAAAGTGTTTCGTAAATTCTCCCTGGATCCCCACCCAGTATATTATATGAGAATAATGTAATGATTATTCTCGATCAATCATGACCGAACGATATTATGCACATCTTGACCTTCCATTGTGTCAGATATAATAATAATGTTATCCTCCTGTTCAAATCAATTTCACGTCAAGATAATTCACAATATGTCGGGTAGTATCTCTATAATGCCTACTCTCTCTGCAAATGATTTTTTTTTTATTATCTTTTACTTAATCAATTTTAATTATTATTTCCTAATTATTATCATTTCTTTTACGTAAATTATTTATGAACAAAACTAGGAGGATCCAATGGTGGTTCTAACAACAGTACTGGAGGTTCAAACGGTGGGGGCGTTGGGGGCGGTCCCATCCCCTGTGCCGCCCCTACTAGTATAGCGAACGGCGCGGTGAACTGGACGAGCCTGGAGGAGGGGTCGTGGGCCAACTACTCCTGTGACCCGGGCTACACGCTGAACGGGACGGCCTCCAGGACCTGTCAGAGTGACGCCTCCTGGACGCCCGGCGAACCCAACTGTTACGGTACGGCCCCTTTAAGTATACATTAATGTTTCAATTTGTGGTGGATGGCGTTTGCTTCTGCTTTAGCTTAAGCCTATAATTATTACCTATGCCGATTCCGATGCCGATTTTTAGGGTCGACTGGAGAAATAAAGATACATAAATTGCATCATTAGGAAGTTTACATCATTCTCGTTTGAATGGCATAATATGATGTTTGGTCCCATACAGTATTCTCAGAAAAAGTATAGGGAAAAATACAAAATTGGCAGTATTAAAATCGGCCTACGGAACACAGGCTTTGGGAACCAATTAAGGCAAGCTTAAGGGGTTTGTATTTCAGAAAACAACACGTGTCTAACTGTAAAAGCAAGCATATATGTAAAGAAATGTCTTTGTGCTAATACCTGCGATGCCCCAAAGCAAGTATCAACTCAAATACCGTACTCCTCTTTATGCCTCAATATTCTTTTAGTTGTCACCCCTTGAACATTATAACCAATGAAAACTTTTGTTAAATAATAAAAAAGAAAAAAAAAGAAAAAGAAATTCCGTCCCTGTTTTCTAGAGACGGTGTGCCCTGAGCTAGGCCCCTCCCTGGGGCCGTCCCTGAGCTCTGAGGCCATCACCTATATGACCCTGGTGACCATGTCGTGTAACGCGGGCTACATGCTGACTGGGGAGGCCATCATCACAAGTAGTATAATGGAGTCGCTGGCGCGCATAGTCAATGCTACTAATTAGGTCACTAGGTCAGTACGAGTGAGCATCGGGCATAAATAGGTTCATAGACTAATAGAGACTTTGAATAATTAGGTCATTACGACCTACTTTCGTGACCTACTTTTAAAAATACGTTTAAGGAACGTATGTGTTATTTCGTTATTTTTTCATTTTTTTTATATATACTTTCTACGTATATTTTACCGGATAATTTACCGGATGTTCTATTATTTTCGTTATTTTTACATTTTTTTTGTATATAGTTTGTATAAGCTTATGGCATTTATTATTCATTACATATAATAAATAAAACAAAACAACATTTTTTTAGTTATTTTTTATTAAAAATCGTAAAAAGCGGATTATAATTCATATATACATTGCTTTTCTTTTAGATTTTTTAAAAAATTGTTAAATATTTTATGTTTTTTCATATATTTTATACTTTTTTTGGTTTTTCATACATTTCCTATATAGTGAAAATGTTTCAGTTTTTTTAGCTATAGTTCATTGTCCTTGGGCAGTCATTTTTCAGCTTTTTATCTATAATTCATTGTCCTTGGTCAGTTATTTTCTTAAAGGGCGAAGGAATTGTTGGAGCATGAGAAACCACAGCCTCTAGATTGCGCTGAACGTTCTGTGAGTTCTTCCAGCTTACTTTGCAAGTTGGTAACGGCGAAGAGGAGTCGGTCAACATTAGACGACAGGGCCTCCACACAGTCAATGGTGTTCTCCAGATCACGTTGCATGCGACCTAGTGATATGGGACGTCTCTTAGGCATGTCCAGTATTACATCTTCTTCTTCTGATGACTCTACTTTTTCCGCTGTATCTGTAGATAACCACATTTCTAGCGTTTCAACATCTGGTGTTTCCGTCTTCTCCATTTCCACCGGTTTAAGTTCATGTAAGAAAGAACTGTCTTGTCCGTTAGGTTTGTCATGGCTGGGGTACCTAGCGCTGACAGTGCGACGTAGGGGTTGAGAGTGCGACATGTTTCTATGAGAAAACGAACACAGTGCGCTCCGCAGGTGGTGGTTGTGAGTGCTTGTAGTTGTTGTCGGTTATACTCCCAGATACCGTATGACGAACGTTGGCAGAACGAGATGTGTTTTATAGCTATTGGTGGTAACCCGAATGAGTCAAAATAGAAAGTTTTCCCTTGTGGTGATACCCAAAATGCTACCCAATGTTCCCCTGGTTTATTGTGAGGATCTGTGTTGCTAATGAAACAAGTGAAGGGTTGTGGTTTTTTTGGTATTCTATCAGAGGGAAAAGTTCCAAGGAAATATCTATTTGTGTGGGGATGGTTGCGTAGAATTTTGTTCAATTCTGAGGTTTTGAGAACCATCTTCAGTTCTACACCATGGCGTAGTCAGTGACCGGCAATCGGTCGGCTGTGAGCTGGATCAAGCTGTCATAAGTGCTCAGCATAATTACTGAAACCGCGTGACCCAGCGCTTCAGCAAACTTCAGGGACACCGACAGCTTTCCCTGTCGCAGCAGGTTGATTCGGGCGTCCTCCGGAGTTCGGTCGGGGGTCAGGTCGAAAGCAAACAACGTGTACCCGTTCTTAAAATGATGTAACTGAATACCGCAGTCGTGACCCGAAGCTAATAGTCCAGTCTCCTTGAAGAGTTGACTGTAGGCTCTGCTAACGTTTCCGTTGACAAAGTCTGTCTTCACGTGGAACTTCTGATCGTCGAACTGCAAGGCTACTTCTGTTACGTCGTAGTGCTTGAAGTTGAACGGATTCTCCGTCTTGCTCCCTGAGCTGGCCGACTCTTTGACAAAGCCAATAATCACCCCCGTGGGGATCTGCGTTGTGTCGGGGACGGTCCACGTGTACTCCGATGAACCTTGCGTGAGGGTGTGCTTTGTGACCTTGCTCCTGGTGATCGGGTAGTTGAATGGTCCCATCTTGGGGTCGCGTACACTTTTATTGTGTACCTCCACCACCTCGTCCCTGACGTGAACTTGGCGCATGGTCATTTCGGCCTTCTTGATGACGACTTTGTAACTCTCGTTAGCGGCCATCTGCATGTAGAAGCTGGCGGGCTGACGTTCGAAGACGAGTTTGATCTCGCAGTGAGAGGGTAGGAGTTTACACTGAGTAAACAAATCGAGGTGTGGTCTTGCTACCATAGACTTAACACCTCCGACATGGACTGTTCGTCGTGAGTTCCAACCTGCGTTGGCTGCACCTCTGGTGTCCATTTTTTCCGGGGTGTCCATGAACCAGTTCTGGCAACCTTGGAGGCGACACTTTCTGGCCCCCTCCTCCGTCGTCAGGAGGTCGATGAGATAGGACTTGTAGGAGTACTCTTCATTGTTCGAAGTTACCTTCTCCCCGTTGACGAGAAGCTGCACGCTGCTGAAAAGTGAATGAATTAAGTTGTTGACTGGAGCTGCATCGTGTGCCACGGTTAAGGCAGCTTCGTCGTTTGCTTGAACTACATACTCTAGGTAGAGTTCAGCTTCGCTGAGGTCTGTGTAAAGATTGCTCGGTTCGAAGGTGAAGTCAAAACAAGTTGTGGTGTCAGTGAGAGCGTTGTTTGTTGTTTTCTTGACGAATTGACTTCGGAGAATATCTTTCTGTGATATAGGTAGTGCGTGTAAATCCAATTCACCTACGGCACATGTTGCCGCACAGGGGTGAATGAGACTCATGATGAACCCTTTAGAAAAGGGTAGACTTACGTCTACCTACACTCTTCTTCTTCCCGTTACCACGTCTTGCACCTTGCGTTGCTCGGCGTCGTTTGGCTGGAGGGCCATCGTCGTCAGTGTTTAAGTACCTTCTGGCTGCACTGAATGCTGTGTCCATTAAGGAACTTCCTGCACTCTTTGACCTTTTTACTAGGCTCTTCTTAAAGTTTTTTCCAGCCACGACATCGTCAAAAACACCTTTTCCTGTTTTGACGATGGTGGGGACGGCTGCTTTAAATGCTGACGCACCGAGCTTCTTTATCATCGGAAGAGCCGATCTCATTATACTTCCGAATATTCCGTGGCCACGTTGTCTTTTAGCTCCACCGAAAGCAGGTAATTGTCCACTTCCAAATTGTGAACGCTTATAATATTGGCCATATTCACCTCTTGGTGATGAATACAAGGGTGGCACGTTCATATAGTAACTCACCATTTTCCAATGTCTTCCTTCTTATACTAATGTACTATAGGGATGAGAGAGAGCTCTAAAGGTCAGTACTACCGACACTTCCCCGTGCTCAAATGGTATAGGTTCGCCTGCACTGTCTCTTAAGTACACTCCGATCTCTTTGAAATGTGTTATTCGTAGAGGATGGAAAATCAAATTGGGAAAGTTTATTGTGTCCATTGTTTTTTGAGAGTAGTTGTTTACAGCCATACATCGAAGAAGTGGCGCTTCAGTATCTCCTACTACCCCGTTGTGAATAATGTCAGAGTAGACATAGACTGTATGGTTTCTGTAGTTGACATCTGTTATTTGTTTTGCTCGTGTGCGCCTACCCATGTATATTTTTCCTTCGAAACCAAGTTGATAAGAAAGGTTTTCTGGTATGACGAGCATTGTGTTGGAAGGCAGTGCAATAAGTGTTTTCATTGTGAATTCGTTATAAGAGAAAATTTCATCTGGACCATTTCCTTTATTTTTTCGCTTTTCTTCTTTCATTTTCTTGATGACTTTTGGTATATTTTTCTTCATTATTTTATTCAGGAGTTTGATCAGATCTTTGTTGGTTTCCACTCGCCCGCTTTCCATTGAGAAACGAGCGTAAGACCGTTTTCCTGGAAAGTGCTTCCTTGCTAATGAATCGATGTAACTCAATGTGGGAGGCAGCTTTTTTGGTTCATCAGCATCAGCTTCTTCGAATACTTCTGTGGGCTCTGGTTGGTCGTCATCGTCATCGTTTTCTTCTTTTTCAATTCCCTCCATTTCAACTTCTAGTTTTCTTTTCGGGGGTGTTTCATGCATGTGTGTTACCAAATCAGTATCAAACATGTCTGTTAGGAACGGTTCTCTGTCACGTTTTTTCCTACTGCTCTCTATTTCACGCTTTAGTCGAGTGATAGCTTCAACGGACCTTGTCGGAGGTGTTTGTAATGGAGTAACTCCTTCTCTAGGTTTTTTAGGAGGTGTAGGTCCGTCGGAAGTGTGAGAACTTGGTGTCGGAGGAGCTATACTCTCACTAACTGTTCTTACAGCTGACACTGCATCTGAAATAAACGCTCCAGAAGACTCTTCATGATCAGGGTCTGGTACTGTCGGTGTTTCAATTGAACCAGCTGCAGTTCCAGGTGTAGTTGTGGAAGTAGCAGGAGATTCAGAAGAAGGCTGTTCATCAGAACCGCGGGAAGTTCTTGCCCTAGTTGGTGCGGTGTTATGTTTCTTCTTTTCTGACGGTGCTTCTGCGCTGAGAAGGTAGAAAGTTGATTTTCGCACATTGTACCATTTTACTGGAAGCGTTATTTCAGATAACGCACAGTCTGTGTCAGCTGGTAGTACCATATACTTTTGTAAAAGAACTCTGTAAGTGCTCAGAGTGTTGTCTGGAAAGGTCTTAGTAGATGAGTTACTGGGTAGGGTGCAGGTTACATCCATTTTTGTATGTTCTTGACTGGTTCCCAACTGTTGAATTTGTCTCCGTATCCTTTCCACTTAATGAGTGCTTCTCTTTTAGCACCTTTTCCTCTATATTTAAGGATGCTCTCGACAGTGTACTGCTTCCTCGGAGTAACTTTTACCTTCTGAACCTCTTGAGGATAAAACCACCCCTTTATTCTTTCTTGAAGGGTATCTTCGATTTCATACCCCTTAATATAGTCTGGGTTCTTTACAGTGAATATTTCTTCACTCCAATTTGGTTCATATCCACGATTAAAGGTTTTCTTTTTTCTTAGAATTCGTGCTCTATCACCACTTTTCATTAAAGGTTTTCTTTTCGTCTTTAAATCTTTAGCTCGCACTCTTTCATACAAATGATAGAACAATCGATCGGCGTTATCTTTATTAACGTCTACCGGTCGACCTCCTATGGTAGAATGAAAGGTGTGGTTGTAAGAATGCACTAGATCTTGAAGTACATCTATGTATGTGTAGGTTTTCATGTGAGTGAAGTATCGCCACATTTTCTGTTGTAAGGTCCCGTTGAACCTTTCTGCTATAGAACATTTTATGTCATCATTTTCTCCAGTGAAAAAAGATACACCTGTCTCTTTCAAGTAATCCTGAAAAGTTTTGTTCAGGAACTCTTTACCTTTATCTGTTTGAAGGTATTTAGGACATCTTTTAACTGTCATAACTTTGAAAGCTTCCGTAACATCTGTGGCTTTTTTACTTTTTATAGCTTGTGCAAATCCAAATCTGGAGAAGACATCTATGGCAACCATTATATATGAATAGCCTTTGTTATACTTTTTGAACTGTTGCATATCTATCAAGTCCATTTGCCATTGTTTATCTATTCCAAAAGTCTGTGTTTTACGTCTAGGAAACCGCCTCTTGAATGGTTTATGTTTAGTATAAGCATCAACAGATTCAAGTGCATCTTCAATATGCTTTATGTCAGTGTTTTTGAAATAGTGTTTCTTTATTTTGGATGCACTTGTGAAGCTTGCTGGCTGTTTAGGATCAGTGAAGTGTTTAACAACATCTTTCTTCAGAGCCTTGTAGACCATTTTACAAATGGTGTTACTGTAAAGTGTCGATGTCTCTTACTTCGGCCGTGACCTTCTTGTTGAGGAGACTTCTCTTTCCGCCTAGGTGTTTCCACCTCTTCATGTTCCTCTTCACTGTCGGAACCCTTCATGTTGTAGTTCCTTATATATTTCATTTTCGGATTTAACTTCTTAACAATCTGGACGAATTGTTTCTGCCCCGGTAAGCTGGCTCGCTTCTTAGTAGTCGGTCGCACTGCACTCGAAAGAAGATTCATTAAATGTGTTTCATCTATAGGTGTGTCTCCTAGAATGAGCCGACCGTCCTTTGTGAACTGTTTTCGTGATTTGGCCAAGGTCTTGTAGAGATTACGCACAGAGTTATGGTAAGAACCCGGAACTTTTTCTAGTGCTTTTTCCATCTTATGTGGTAGTACCTTCGGCATAAGTAGTCCTCTCGGTTTTGTAGAAACTCTTTTAGGTTTCATGATAGTCGGAGAAGGTGGTGGAGATGGTGAAGGAGAACGTGAAAGGTGCGATGTTGAAAACAACATACTTTTAGCTTTAGAGGAAAGGATGGAGGACCTGTTCATGAGATCATTGTATGTGGCTAGTTTCTCCTCTCTGCTCATCGTTGGATCGTTCAATACACGACTCATTTCTTTTTGTAAACGAGCTAACACCTCCACGGTAGGCGCTGTAGGTTCAAGTTTTTCTTTTACCATTGACCTTTCGAAAAAGGAATCCCTGTCACTTTCTTTGGCAGGAGGTGGAGAATCAACTTTGCCAGAAACAGTTGAACTCTCCATTTCCACTTTGTTAGAACTTTGCAACACATCTGGATGAACGAGCAGCATTCGTTTATAGCTTGTCATTTTCTCCTAATGATGTCTTGTAAGGCCTCCGATAAGACTGGATATGAGTGGAACAGCTAATCCCAATAGAGTACCAATAAAACCACCTTCTTGTTCAAGAATCTTACGTTTGTGTCCTACTGTAGTTGAAGGCTTGGTAAGACCCTTGAGTTGTGTCTTGTACCTCGATAGACGACCGACTGCTTGTTTATTGGAGATGTGCAAGTTTTTATTCATAATATTCACACCTATTTGCGCTATCAACCTTATCACCTCATTAGACATTCCCATCATTATATGTTTACACTCCTTACCAGTGCATTTAGACAGATGTCTCAATAGAGGAAGATGTTTCTTTATGAGAGCGAGTTGTTTAGCCTTCATTGTTTCCGTGTAGTAGGAATGAATACAGTTGTCTTGAGAGGTGTAGTCACGCTGTTACGCACCCTTAGTGTATTGGGTGTAGTCTGCTTGAAGTCTAGCACTAGATATGAGTGTCTCGCCGATGTTTCTTCGTTATATACGTTGGTAAGAAAACGTGGATGAGTTGGAAACACTTGACGTGATAAAGCGTGAATTTGACTCATATCTCTTGGATTTTTGAAAATTATCATGTAATGAGAATTCAAACTAAGTGTTCTGAAATCCTTATTAGGCAGAAATAAATTTTGAGTTATGAATATAACACTCATATTTCTATGGTGAGAACCTTTTATGAATAGATCTCTTATAAGAGGTGCATCTTCTTTATCTAACAGATCATCTATTATAAGTAGAGAATGTTGAGATAAATCCTTTTTCTTATGTAAAAGTTCTTCTCTTGAAAGTAGACCTTCGTTGAATTTCACTTTTCCCTGATACTTCTTGAAAACGTCTTGCCATTGTCCATAGCAATATATAATCTCATCGACTGGTGGGTTTATTACAGTTTTCGCCTTTTCTATAATTTCAAACACTAATTGTGTTTTACCACATCCTGAAGGTCCAGCGATAAGACATGTGAAAGGTCCTTGTAGTCTTGGGTCAAATGCGATTTCCTTTACACTTTCCATTTTTTTTCTATTTAAGTTATAACACGTCTTACCCGGTCGAAGGTTAATGTACTGAATGACACTTTAATGAAAAAACAATCCTTTTTGTTTGGTTTCTATAACATAAGGGTGTTTTTCCTGTAACGAAATAAAATAATGACAAATGAAAAGAGATGTGGTCATAACAACATTTTATGAGGATCAAAATAAAATAACGTCAAATTAAAAGAGATGGCATCATAACAATCTTTTATGCGGAATGAAACAAAAGAATACCAAATTAAAAGTGTAAACTGTGATAACATGGGTTTTTCTCTTTCACAAAACAAAAGAATAACAAATTAATGAAACCGAACCATAAACGCTCTCCATACGTTTTGTTTTTTATTTGATCAGTCTTTGTTATGGGACAGCCCCTGGATGTCGGGTGCAAAACGCACCCTCCCACCCAAAATGCACCGACCGCCGAACCGCGCCCGCCACGCGGATCACCCGCGAGCGGAGCGGCGCGCATTTTGTTTTCTTGAAAAGAGAAAAGGGGTGAGCTTTATGCACCCCCTTTTCTCTTTTCAAGAAAAGCGTTGAACGCCGTTTGAGGCGTTTGTGTTTTTATTTTGATTAAGTGGTTATAACCGTTAACGTGTGGTTAGAGTTACAAGCTTGATAGTATCAACTTTATTATCAGCTCGTATGTCGCAGGAGATAAACCTAACCAGCGTCTAATTCATCACTACATAAACGTTTTGTTTCAATGGCAACATAAATAATGGCATGATTTATAGATCTGTATAGTAAATAAACGGACGTCTTTACGTTATAAGTGTGAAAATAAAAGAGATTGGTTGAAGGGTGGTTTTCTACCTTTTGGTAGAAAACCGAATAGTCTGGAGGAGCATAAGAGGATCTTTGTTTTCTTTTTAATATTCGATAGTAGGAGTAGGAGTAAATCTAGGAATAGAATAAGCCGTCACGAGACTTGATTCTTTACCATTCCTTCCGACAACCCTCACAATATGGTCACAACCCTCCTGACCATGTCCGATTTCTGTATCGAACTCTTTTTCATAGAAGAATTTGTTGTTGTCAAGGGTGTTCACTATTTTGTCAGGATATCGGATGGTTGCGTTGATAAGGGGAATAACAATATCAGCGTGCAGAAATATAGAGGGTTTTCCATCAGGATCTGCTTCTGATTTACGCCAAAAACGTCTCTGCACTGTTTCCTTGACAGAGTGTCGCTCAAAAATGTGGCTCAAGATACCTTGTGTTGTCGGTAAACCGACAACACAAGGTTTCTTGGTTATCATATCTTTGAGCGTTAGATGAGATTGTTGGGTTAGCCGAATGTTTTTCAGAAGTTTGCAATTTTGAAATAAAATGTTTGGATGAATTTCACCCTCAATTTGATACCTTCCATCTCTCGGACAGATGTATTTCACCCAATGATGCTCTCCACAGATACCTGATGCTCGCGCAAAAGGCACGTTGACCAGCGCATTTCGAAAATGAGATGGTCTTCCAATGAGCGGTGCCAGCGGTACACGGTGCTGAACCAAGGGTTGTGCGTTCATGTACATGATGAGACTGGTGCGATTGGTGACAAGTCTAGAAATGAATCTCAGAGGGTCTCTGAGAGCGTATATTATCATTTTTGTTAACGACCACAATACGTATCTCCAATGAAACTGATACATGTAAATTTTGAATATTTTGTTATGGAGTGCACGTGTCAGACTCTCGCGTCGCGTCACTAATGGAACCATGTACTCAGTGATATCTGCTTATCGGTAACAAAACAAAATACGAATAAAATAACGGACGACGCTCATGAAAAACTTTGTGAAAATGGAAAAACCGTCCTACGTTTAATCGACGTTGATAGTAAACTTTTGTATAAAAGACTCATGGGCTGGAGTCTTCTCAACACTCTCATGATGGGACGTAGAAGTTTGACTGCTCGTGGAAAGACCTCAACATCTTCCTCCGCTCAGGAGGGACTTCCGAAGCAGCCCCCTCCTGGAAATTCGGTCATTGATGAATACTTTGATCAATACCGAGTGTTTCCATCGAGAGAAGATGCCGGTTACGTTCCTGTTGCAGTTGGGGGTTATGCGACAGATTCGTCCATGGACACTCAATCTGGCTATATTACAGATGTAGGCGAAGGTACGTCCATCACCGTCAACGCTGTTGATGCCAGTCTATACAACGATATTTCTGATCTGTGGAATCCCGAGCCACCTGCATCTTTGACTGACGCTGTCACTGCCACAATCGCCACCACCGCCGCCGCTGCCGCCGCCGCCGCTACCCTCCAAGACGACTCCAACAAAGAAAACGTGCCACCACCGAAAGACGGCGAAGCTCTTTCGGTACCGATCACCATCGAAGAAGAGTCGGAGGGAGAACCAACAGACAAGAAAAAGGCACCGCCGAGAAAACGGAAGCCTGCTGGTGAACGGAAACCTCGTGCAAAGAAAGGTAAAGTAGTTCCACTGGACGTTGCACTAGCGCAGCAGTATGCTGATGCGGTCTTGAAGGAGCTAGAGGCACAGCAGAGTAAAGCCGCCCCTCTCTCGCCTATATTGGACCTGACCGGATTGTTCTGGCCACTGGAATTGGACGTCGAGTACAAGGACGGTTACATCACGCAAGCTAAGAAGGTGTATTTCCTCAACAGTGACGCCTTCAAGAACACCTGCATCCACGTGTATGGGCCACCTGATCCTGTAGGGGTAAGTACGATTTTAAATTATAGAATCATTATTTTTATTTCAGGTAACATGTACTTCGTTTATAGTTAACTTTCATTGTAATTATTTAATGTGAAATAGAAGTAAAGAATACATAATAGTTTAAATAGAAATAGAATGAGAGAGAGAGAGAGAGAGAGCCCCAAATTTATACATATAACTCAAAACAAAATTATGCTTATATTTTTCAGGTCGCCATAATTCAGTACCCTCAGCGAGCCTACGAACGCCGGATCAACTTGAGTAAGACAGGTTTCCAGAACCTTCTCGACGCCGCAAGAACGATCATCCAGCAGTACGAACGGGCCTCAGGTGAAGCAGAACAGGGCATCCCGACTATTAAGCCTTACGTCCAGGAGGTCAACAAGACGCACAACATCTGGGTCATCGTGACCACCTACCAGGGGAAGGCCAAGATCCATATCGGGTCCCGCTACTACGTGGAGCAGCTGGAGAAACGGGTCAACTCGGGCGGGGTGCACGACGCACCTCCGAAAGACCAGGGACACACCGTGCCATCCGCACTGTTCTTCGACTTGGTCAGCACGCTGGGACCAAAGATCCTGAATGACTTAAAGCAGTCCGAATAGATCACAGAAACATGATGTAATCACCAAGGGCAGGTAGGTGTGGTCTTAAAACATATCAGTAACTATACATGGTGTGGTGTGGTTGCCTATATACTTATATACACAGAAAACATTTAATCATGCTGTAGATATTATATTAGCTAGCTTCAAAGAAAGTATTTAGTCAGCTTTATATATATTCACCTAGCGCATAGTTAGTGTAGCACATAGTTAGCTTCAAACAAAAATATTTAGTCAGCTTTTTAAATAACTAGCTAGAACATAAGTGTATATTTATATAGTTATTAAGTCGAAAAATAAGAAAATGAATCAGAATATAAATTGTCCGATGTGTAACGTGCCACGTCGTCCTCGCAATTTTTCTTTACATTCTGGAAAGGTGATCTGTTCTTCACCTACATGCGTAAGAGAACAGTATGATATAGAAACAACAGTAATGCCATCAACTATAGGTAGTTATTGGTGGTATCACGACACTTATGTTAAAAACTTTAAGTCAATAGCAAACGGTTTAGTTCTCCTAGGAAGTGTTCAATCAATTTTCAATGTCAGACTCTCAACTCTGAACATGAAAGAAGCAGTTGAAGAGATAATAGAGGCTATTAACAAAATACATCAGAACCAAGTTTTCGAATATAGACTAGCTATATCTTTAGGTGCATTACTTGAAAGACTTAATGGAGGAACAACAGAAACTGCTGAAGAAAAGATTTATACAGAAGATCGAGAAGTTATGTATTACCATCCTTCAGTGAATAACTCCTCTTTATTTTGGTTAGAGCACGAACAGCAAAGCAATTACAGACATATTAAAAATGATTCTGACTTGCAAGATGTAATAAGTTTTTTACGCGATAAAGAATGGAGTGTCAATAGAGCTGACACAAGTTGGAGACTAGTGGGTAATGTAAACGCAAACATTTACATAGTAAGGGTTCAAGGTAGAGAGGATGGTCTAATAGGAAGATTGGATACAATTCCGAATTTCCTACGTAGACGGGGTTTACAACATTTTCATCGTAATCCAAAGAGCAAACGGGTGTACAAAGACTACCTGTGTTTTTTTAGGTGTCTGTCATATTTTCTTTTCAAAAACACATCCCACTGTGAAAGACTACTTCAAGAATGTTTTCCTGATGAAACTAAAGTATCATTCAGAGGCATTTCAATTAAGGCATTGACCCAGATAGAAACCAAATACAACATTATGATAAGAGTCTTTTCACTCATTCCTAAGAAGAGTACTACTTCCAAGAAAAAGAAATTTAAAAGGGGGACACCTTGTACATTAAAATGTATAAAGGGAAATTTAATGAGTGTTGAGGATGAGTCTAAAGTTATGACACTAAATCTATACGACCATCACTTCAGTCTAGTAAACGATCTAAATAAATATTCACAGTTCCACATGTGTCGTAAGTGTAGAAGACTCTTTGAAACAGAGTATAATCTTAAGCGACACACTAACATTAAAAGCGACTGTACGCAAGTTAAATTCATCTACAAAGGTGGTATTTACAAAAACAAACCATCTGTATTTGATAGACTGGAGGAGCTAGGTATAAAAGTACCATCTGAACTTCGAATATATCCATACAAAATTGTGTATGATTTCGAAAGTTATTTTTCTCACAAAACAAAAGGTGATGTTCAGACAACTAATACAGTAGTCGAATCACATCATGTACCGCTTTCATCTAGTGTAGCAAGTGACTTTCCAGAGTGGGAAAAACCAGTTTGTTTCATAAGAAAAAGTGATGGAGAAAATGATGAAATAGTTCACGACACTCTGGATTACATACAAAAGTTAGCTGAAAAAATAGGAGCTGTTGTAGAAACACGTTTCTCTGACATAATAAAAAAGCTTGAAAAGTATAAGAAAAACGAGATTGCCGAAGGAAAAAAAGTGCCTAAATCACTAATGAAGAGTATAGGAAAAAAGAGTAGCAATAAAACTTCGCACAGAATAGATAAAATCAAAATTCGTCTTATGAACTATATTTACAGAGTACCTGTCATAGGTTTCAATTCGGGTCGCTACGACTTAAATCTAATAAAGCGAGATTTCCATTCCTTCTATGCAAAGAAGCAAACAGCTGAGATGAAAACCATAAAAAGGAGTAATCAATACATAGCTGTCTACACAGAGAACTGTGTTTATTTAGACATGTTAAATTATCTAGCTCCCGGATACTCGTATGCTAGCTATTTAAAAGCTTTCCTACAAGATGAAAGTAAAGGGTTCTTTCCATATGAGTGGATGACATCAACTAGAAAACTAGGGAACTTAAAACTTCCACCTCGCTCAGCTTTCTATAGTTCACTTACGGGTACTTCTATATCAGCGGAAGACTATGCCAAGTGTAAGAAAGTGTGGAAAGATAATGGAATGACAACTTTCAGAGATTATCTAATATATTACAATAACAAAGATGTAGAACCTTTTGTCAAAGCTATAAACCAACACATGAAATTTTTCAGTGAAAGAGGAATAGATATGTTCAAAGATGGTCTGACTCTTCCAGGCCTTACACTAAAATTTCTATTTGATAACACATCATCAAACAGCCTTCCTTACATTATATTCTCAGAGGCAGACAAAGATGTACACAAATTAATTAGAAGCAATTTGGTAGGTGGTCCATCGATTATATTTCATAGACATCAAAAAGCAGGAGTGACACGAATACGGGGCAGATCATTCGGACCATTAAGTAAAGTGTGCCGTCATATCATAGGAGTAGATGCAAACAGTCTTTACCTTAAATGTATGGGTGAAGAACACTGTACGGGGTACTTTGTAGTCCGCAGAAGTAGTAACAATTACAAACCTGAACAATCTCAAAAAGTCAGTCGCGCTGCAACAGAATGGTTGCGGTTTCGAGAGATTACAGACAAAGTTAAAATACTACATGCTTATAACCATGGGGAAGTTAGTGTGGGTACAAAAAGAGTTCGAGTGGACGGCCTGGTTCCAGATACAAAAACCGTGTATCAATTTCATGGTTGCTACTGGCATGGGCACGCGTGTCACATGAATAAAAACACTCTCTCTACTGATAAAGGTCGTAAACTAATGTCAGAAAGATGTCGACAAACTCTTAAAACAACACTGTATCTAGAACTAATAGGTTATACTGTCATTGAGAAATACGAATGTGACTGGAACAAAGACAAGAATAACAACAACAGTGTTATAGCATGTAAATCACTGTGGAGCATACCGATTCCAAACACACACAATATCCTTTCTGAAATAGATATAATAAACGGTGTAAAAAATGGGACTATTTTTGGACTAGTATCGGTGGACATACACACACCTGAGCACCTTAAATTCAAATTTGAAGAAATGACGCCCATTTTCAAAAATACAATGGTGTCAAGAGATGATGTAGGAGAACACATGAAACAACATCTATTAAAGAACGATAGAGTCAAAAGGCCACAACGTCAATTAATCGGAAGTTATTTTGCAAAAAATATTTTATTAGGTTCACCACTACTTAAATGGTATTTAGAAAAAGGCTTAATCGTAACAAAAGTTCACTTACTAGTTGAATACATACCACAGAAATCGTTTCTCTCATTTGTTGATCAAGTAACAGAGGCACGAAGAAAGGGCGACAAAAACCCTGACTGTAAAATTCTCTCTGACCTCTACAAACTCCTAGGAAACAGTTCATATGGAAAAACGATTTGTAACAAACAAAACTTCACAAACACTCGATATATGACACCAGAAAAAGCCGCTAGAATAGCTCTTCACTGGACAGTACAAGATGTCCAAGACTTGTGTGAAGATACATGTGAAGTCTCATCACTCCCTACGTCAATAACATACGACCTTCCAGTTCAAATAGGTTTCATGGTATATCAATACGCAAAACTGAAAATGTTACAATTTTACTACGACTTCTTATCAAAGTACATCGAAGAATCTGACTTTGAACTCTGTGAAATGGATACAGATAGTCTGTATTTCGCCCTCAGCGCACAGACTTTAGATGAATTAATAATTCCAGAAAAAAGAGAAGCCTATTATAGAGAACGCCACTTATGGTTACCATCAGAATCTTGTGATAATGAACATCACAGGGAACAATATATAATAGCAAAAACAAATAATTTACCATGGTTTCCACAACCATGTTGTAAAGAAAGAGAAAAATATGATAAACGGACCCCAGGACTATTCAAAATTGAATGGGAAGGAGATGAAATGACTTCACTAAATTCAAAATGTTATATCGGTCATGGAAAAGAAAAGAAAACTAGCTGTAAAGGTGTCATACAGAAACAAAACATACTTGACATGGAATCTTTTAACACCGTACTCGAAACACAAATCACGATGGACGCCGTTAACACTGGTTTCAAAGTTGTAGATCATCATATAATAACATACAAACAGAAAAAGACAGGCTTAAGTTATCAATATATAAAAAGAAAAACTTGTGAAGACGGAGTGAGCACGATACCCTTAGATATCTAGGAATTCGGCAATCATGTTGTAAATATTCTTTAATTCTGAAAAAATAACAGACTTATAACTACAAAATATATCATTTATGAAAGAAATACTCCAACAAAAAAATATAAAAAGAAAAAGAAAATTAAGCTTGTACATATCATTTATCAAAAGTTGAAATTAAAAAAAATATTCAAAAGTTGAAATTAAAAAAAGAAATAATTGTTTAAAAAGAAAAAAAAAACTTTAAAATTATAATAAAAGTAAAAATAAATTATACAAAATCTCACATAGAGACAGAAAAAAATGCTTGAAATATAAATATTTGTCTAAGAAAATGAAAAAAAACTTTAAAAATTAGAAAAATATTAAAAAAAATAAAAAATTATACAATATCTCAGAGAAAACAAAAAAATGCATGGCTTTATGCATGGCTTTATCTAGGGTAGAACTCCCGGCAGCGAAAATCTCAGCGAATCACAGAGAAATTTAAGGTGTCTACCCACTACCAGTTATTTTCTTAGTACATACTAAATAGTAAATACTACAAAAATAACTGGCTACCCATATTTTATTCATCTAGTTGCTTAGTGTAGCCATAGTTTCCAGTATTATATTACAGCTTCAATATGAGCGACAGCAGCTATTCGGATTTTCTAATCGATTTGGCAAGCAATGATTCATCAACAAATGATAACGAGACCACACTTAGTTGGGGTCTCGATTTATCATTTCTCAATATTGCTGAGTCACGACCTGAATCTCCGGATAGTCCTCTCGACTCTAACTATCCATCAGCAGACATTAATTTTCAACTTATACCCAAAAATGATAAAGTGGCTGTACTTTGCGGATGTAGTGGATATTTCTTTTGGGAGATTATCCCCGCACAGTACAGCGACTTTTATCTGAAACCACACCATGTTAGTACTGTAGACCACACCACTGGTACGACGCGATCCTGTTCCACTTTTACAGAAGCTATGTGGGACGGGTATAGTTTCGCAACGAGCCAGCTTATCAACGGCGATAACCACAAGGACTACTGTTTGGCGGTGTATCAACATCATCAAGACTCATGTTTCAGAGTTACTACCAGATACACCGTCAACAGTGTAAAGTCACTTATGGTTTTCATTGAGCAACATAAAGTGACAGCCGTTTCACAGGCCTTTTGTAAATGTCGAATCCGTGATTCCGATGTCACTTTTGTTGGTCCTTTGTTCTGTTTTACATGTATACAACTACACTGTGAGCTGAAATCAATTTACATTCAGGCCATCGAAAATTTCTTTTCATACCAGGTGCAAATGAAGCCTGTTTTCGGTCACAATGTGTTGGCGACTGAAGTAGACTGTAACTTTTTCAAAGCACAGTCTCTCTTTCACCATACCATTGCTAAATCCGTCAGAAATCCTCATCACACATATGTATACACTCACACATGGAACAAAGAGAAACTGAAACAGCCGAAGATAAGGACACTTGCCCGAAACTGTTCTCATTGTTTAATTTGTTTATTACCAGGCAACGGAAACAATGTTTTCTTATGCCAACAGTGTAAATGATTTTGTATTATATATTTTTCACTTTGTGAACAGTTTCAATGTAAATAAAAGATTACACCATGTATCTGTGACACTGTAAATATGTTTCTATATATGTTTCTAATGAATAAAACTTATAAACGAATTTTATATGTTGTGTTTTCTATACGCATATTATTTAATCAATATAAACAGGAAAACTCTATATTCAGTTTCTATACGAATATTATTTAATGAATATGAAGACGAAACTTTATCAAAATCATATTAAATGAATACATACACATAAAGTAGATATAATCGAATCGAATAGTAATAGTATAAGTGATAAAATTGCAAAGGGGGCGGTGCGCGCAGCCCATGGGAGGGTTTGTTTTAGAAATGAGGTGGAGACCTCCGGCTGTGCCTCCGGTCTCCACCTCATTCCTAAAACAACCCTCCCATGGAATGCCCGCACCGCCCCCTTTGCAATAAAAATATCAGAACATATGTAATATTTTAGCCGTAACCAGAATATAGGGTCCCTGAGAAAGCATGCCAGGGGAAGAGCGCGTTGAGGAACGACGTGCAGACCTCCGGCCTTACGGCCTCCGGTCTCCACGTCGTTCCACGCGCTCTTCCCCTGACATGTTTTCTCAGTGACCCTGTTTTCTAATATTTCTAACCTCTGACCTCTGACCTAATTACAAAAATAGCTTTTATAAGTAGGTCGTAATGACCTAATTATTCAAAGTCTCTATTAAGCTATGAACCTATTTTAGACCTAAACTCGGTCGTAGTGACCTACTGACCTACTTAGTAGCATTGACTATGCGCGCCAGCGACTCCATCATACTACTATCACAACTTACATTTATAGTAAAACATGTCCATCCCTGTTTTGTAGAGACGGTGTGCCCCGAGCTAGGCCCTTCCCCGGGGCGGTCCCTGAGCTCTGAGGCCGTCACCTATATGACCCTGGTGACCATGTCGTGTACCGCGGGCTACATGCTGACGGGGGAGGCCGTCGTCACAACTTACATTTATAGTAAAACATGTCCATCCCTATTTTGTAGAGACAGTGTGCCCTGAGCTAGGCCCCTCCCCAGGGCGGTCCCTGAGCTCGACGGCCGTCACCTATATGAGCCTGGTGACTGTGTCGTGTAACGCGGGCTACATGCTGACTGGGGAGGCCATCATCACAACTTACATTTATAGTAAAACATGTCCATCCCTATTTTGTAGAGACAGTGTGCCCTGAGCTAGGCCCCTCCCCAGGGCGGTCCCTGAGCTCAACGGCCGTCACCTATATGTCCCTGGTGACCGTGTCGTCTAACGCGGGCTACATGCTGACTGGGGAGGCCATCATCACAACTTACATTTATAGTAAAACATGTCCATCCCTGTTTTGTAGAGACGGTGTGCCCCGAGCTAGGCCCTTCCCCGGGGCGGTCCCTGAGCTCTGAGGCCGTCACCTATATGACCCTGGTGACCATGTCGTGTACCGCGGGCTACATGC
Source organism: Lepidonotus clava (assembly GCA_936440205.1). Classification (NCBI taxonomy): domain Eukaryota; kingdom Metazoa; phylum Annelida; class Polychaeta; order Phyllodocida; family Polynoidae; genus Lepidonotus; species Lepidonotus clava. The sequence continues at coordinate 31,588,294 of OW387144.1, read as the reverse complement.
TGACGGGGGAGGCCGTCGTCACAACTTACATTTATAGTAAAACATGTCCATCCCTATTTTGTAGAGACAGTGTGCCCTGAGCTAGGCCCCTCCCCAGGGCGGTCCCTGAGCTCGACGGCCGTCACCTATATGAGCCTGGTGACTGTGTCGTGTAACGCGGGCTACATGCTGACTGGGGAGGCCATCATCACAACTTACATTTATAGTAAAACATGTCCATCCCTGTTTTGTAGAGACGGTGTGCCCCGAGCTAGGCCCCTCCCCGGGGCGGTCCCTGAGCTCAACCGCCGTCACCTATATGACCCTGGTGACCCTGTCATGTAACGCGGGTTACATGCTGACCGGGGAGGCTGTCGTCAGGTGTGAGGTCAACGGTATGTGGAATGCCACCGCCGGTACCTGCTCCCGTGAGTCACAACAATTTAATTTTTCTTTTTAAATTAATTATTAAGTAATTCACTTAAGGGTTGTCCCTGGTTTTTGGTGATATTACAATGAGTATAAATTGTAGTACATAACCATTTTAAGGGTTAATTATAACTATATACATCAATATGATATATTCCTTTGTTATAAACGTTTTCCCTATTCCCTCCTTCTTGATATTATGTCACCCAGATTGGACCTGATGAAGTAGATCAATATAGACACAGTTTCTGTGTGTGATCAGATTTATAAATTCATTGACACAGGTTGCAAATTGTAATCATAGCATAGTTCACCCAAATGATTGTCCCTTTATAAAATGCACTATTCTGATACTTTGTGTTCATTTTTGCTGGGACAACAAACTTTTTCTTATTAGCCAATCTGGTTTCTCTTACTGGAATAGTTAACACATCATCTTTAACACTGTGTAAGAACATCAGACGAAGGAGTTGTTTTTGCCTTCTCTGATCTAAATTTCAGTTTAGAATGTAGTTATAGTATAGTGCGATTTTGGTTACAGAGTAAATAAAAGTACCAAATTTGGTATGTGGCACCTTTGAGGCATAACTATGAAATCTTGGGAGCCCCCTTGAAATATCAATAGGATGGGTCTGAAGGCAAAAAACCAATATGGGGGCATTTGCTATAAAAGGTCTAAACATAATATTTCATAGGAATGACGAACGAAACACGTTGGAAGTCAATGTGGAATTCAAAATCCAAGATGTCTAACCAATTTTGAAATGTACCATAGTTTTCAGCTGCCAAAGCATCTAGACAAGTGGAAAAATGATTCAAATATCAGTTGTTCATAACTTAGTGTGCTCAATTTCCTCATGCTGCTTCGGGCTCGTGCATTATTTCACTCCATGCAATACTACTCGTCAAATTATACTAACTATAAAAGTATTCAAAACAATATGAATAACATTCTACTAATTACCCTTTTTTATCCCCATAACATTTTGTGTTAAAGCTAAGCAGTGCCCGTCGCTGGCGGCCGTAGAGCACGGCGCGGTGACCCCGGCAGACACGACTGACTACAGTACGAGCGTCACGGTCTCCTGTAACGACGGCTTCCAGCCCTCCGACACCAACCCTGTGGTGTGTCAGGCCGACCAGACCTGGAGCAGGCAGCTCCCCACGTGTGGAAGTAAGTGTGGAGAAGTAAATGTGTGACCAATTTATATGTATGGAGACATGGACGTTCGTGGCGCAGGTGAAAGTGAAGGCCTGGTTTACCAGGTAAACAAAAAATAGAATTGAGTCCATCCTATAGAGGACTGACGGAATGGGATAAACTCTCAAAGGAACTTCGGAATGAGAAAAACCTATACTACTTGCAACAAGCTACGAAATCCCATTTCACTGTATTACTAATATAATTTCAACTTATAGCATACAAGGTGAAACATACACAAACGATGCAACCATCTATAAATTCCTATTTCTATATACTTCTAGTTCGAGCATGTTGCTTGTGTAATAGAATCATTGTAAACACGCAACAATATCACGTAAATAGAGGCACCGTCGCACGTATAGGCAGCGCAGTTATTGATAGATCTAGTTACACTGTTGCATACAGTGCTTTAAGATTGATATCGACAAAATAATTCACATAATATAAGAGACGTCACAATATAAAGCTTGAGCTATATGGGCAACGAGATTTAAATTCCCATTTCCATACACTACTTACATCATCACACTGTCGCGTATTCAGTAAATAATAATTTTTAAAGAACAAATTACGCGAGGGGAATCAGGGGCGAATATAGGGGGTCTCAAGGGTCGGGTTGGAAAAATATCAAATCTTTTAATGATAACATTTTCGGTCCCAGTAGAATCTTTTTCCATTAGGGTGGCGCGATTTTGAAAATCGGTGACCCCGTAGATGATTGAGACTGGATCCGCCTATACGGTCAGGGGCGTACCTAGCCCTAAAATCTGAGGGGGTTCCAGGAAATCCGAGGGGGTTCCATGCAAAACTGAGGGGTATTAACCAGTTATTTTAATCAAATGTCCTATATTTGTTGTTTCATTATATAAACTTTGAGAACTCTGAGGGGGTTCCAGACATCCTCGGACCCCCCCCCCCCCCGGCTACGCCACTGTGCCTAAAGCCGCGTGCCCACTTGGGTGACTAAAATGTTAGTAGCCCAGCAATTATTGTTAGCCCTTTCCTTTAATGGCGACAAGTGGTTATAATTGGTCTTGGTCGGCATTGAAAGAAAGGGTTAACACCAATCGCCGGGCTACTAACATTTTAGTCGCCCGATTGGGGATGCGGCTTAAGTCATATTTCCAGCCATGAGAACTGACCATTACCTTGTGTCCCTCAGGAAAGCACTGCTGACAAAATAATTCCTATGTCCAGCCATGAGAACTGACCGTTACCTTGTGGCCCTCAGGGAAGCACTGCCGACAAAATAATTCCTATGTCCACCCATGAGAACTGACCGTTACCTTGTGGCCCTCAGGGAAGCACTGCCGACAAAATAATTCCTATGTCCACCCATGAGAACTGACCATTACCTTGTGGCCCTCAGGAAAGCACTGCCGACAAAATAATTCCTATGTCCACCCATGAGAACTAACCGTTACCTTGTGGCCCTCAGGAAAGCACTGCCGACAAAATAATTCCTATGTCCACCCATGAGAACTGACCGTTACCTTGTGGCCCTCAGGAAAGCACTGCCGACAAAATAATTCCTATGTCCACCCATGAGAACTGACCGTTACCTTGTGGCCCTCAGGAAAGCACTGCCGACAAAATAATTCCTATGTCCACCCATGAGAACTGATCGTTACCTTGTGGCCCTCAGGAAAGCACTGCTGACAAAATAATTCCCATGTCCATCCATGAGAACTGACCGTTACCTTGTGGCCCTCAGGGAAGCACTGCCGACAAAATAATTCCTATGTCCACCCATGAGAACTGACCGTTACCTTGTGGCCCTCAGGGAAGCACTGCCGACAAAATAATTCCTATGTCCACCCATGAGAACTGACCGTTACCTTGTGGCCTTAGGGAAGCACTGCCGACAAAATAATTCCTATGTCCACCCATGAGAACTGACCGTTACCTTGTGGCCTTAGGGAAGCACTGCCGACAAAATAATTCCTATGTCCACCCATGAGAACTGACCGTTACCTTGTGGCCCTCAGGGAAGCACTGCCCGCGCCTGGACCAGCAGATCGCCAACCTGGCCGTCACCACGGAGACGGCCTTCGAGTCGACGGTGCCGCTCACCTGTGACCGCAAGTACGAGCTGAGGGGGGAGACGAGCGTCACGTGTAACGTGGAGAGGGGCGTCATGGTGTGGAGGCCGTCTATCCAGACTACCTACTGCACACGTGAGTATTACACCTTTAAAAATATAGTGGCCAACATTTGGGAGTTTTCATATAATAAAGTACCATTGAGATAGTATGTATGTCGTTTAGTAAATCTGTATAGGGCCTAAAGTGAAGTGACACAGTAAATGATATCACGTTTTTTCAGGGTACTAATAGGATCCCCAGCAACACCCCTTCCCGTGCAATATTTTACAGCGCATTAGATGGCTTATAGGGTAAATACAACATTGTGTGACAGGAAAGGGACTACTCACGCTGTATACACGTGTTCAGCAAAACCTATCTATGTGATCTTGTCGTGTAAATAGTGATGAATGTTTACATGACATCGCATTATGTAGTCGACATGCTTCAACAACTCATTTCTATATACTACTTACACCAATATAAATTGTTATGTTGAATTAAGCCGATTCACGCGGTATTGTCATGTAAATTTATACTTGAACTTATTGAGTTGACATCGCGTGTATAGGCACCACTCTTTAGACCTATTCTAAGAAAGCGGAACTTGATAGGGATTTCCCCTAAATTCAATATACCCAATAATTGCTATGTAGAAACAAAAATCAGGTAGCAAGAGCTTATACGAATGAAAACACGTATTATATCTCTTACTGATATATAGGTCGCTGCCTACAAGAAGACATAGACGAGTGCTTAGAAGACTTCAATGAAATTGTACCAGAGCACTCACTACCTTTTCCGAAGCAGTTCCCAACCCCAACATCCGAGCTATGGAACAGGACATGCAGGTAACAACAAATCCTTCTTTAAACATGGATGGATCCACGGTGGAGATCTGAACTTCACATAGAATTAAAAGAACTTTGCCCACATGTGCGCAAATACGCAAAATTTAGTACTAAGGCTATTTTAATATTGAGAATAGCGGGTGGCGTATGAGGGTGAATGTAGGACCCAGATCCTGGACCAGACCTCAGGGTCGTACAATAGCCATGGGTTGTACAGAGACCCTCGGACCACCCCAAAGGTTCTACTATATCTTATCATCCAAACAAGATTTAGTTTATGTTGAAAAATCATCCCCATTAATTTTAGGAGCGATATGTATGGTCTGGCAATATGAACACATTAGAAATACAACCACATAGGCCTACTAATACAAAATCAATCAAGTCCTCAAATTGTACCCTTGTACAACTTTGGCACTGTCAAAACCATGCCATCAAGAACTTGTCGAATTGAGAGGTTTGTTGAAAGATGATTAACTACTGTAGATGAGGTCTACTTGACCATTATTTAACTGAATTATAACTCCCATTATTGTGAGCTGGCCATTACTAGTTTTCTTTGGGAACTGCTACCAAAATCGAAACAGATCAGGGGTGCATTTCCAAGTCTGATTTGTGGAGCCCACAAATACTCCACAAGTATTTTTATGGAGAGCTTAGTGCAAGAAACATTATGTAAACTAATTTTGAGGAACTGGCCATTTCCAACTTATGAATCTGGAAAATTATGTGTATCTGTGTGGGATAGTGATGTAACAGTGGACTTTGTAATCTATAGTTATTCATTGGGGGAATCTATTGAAAGTAGATATCAAACTCTACTGTCTTACATTTGACACTCCATAGGTCCTGCTTACAAGACTTTTCCTTTCATTTGTGGATCCACAAGTATCCCACAAGAGCCAGTTTTGTGGCCAAAAGTTATAGGTGCTCAAAGCACCTATAAATCTTGAGACCTAATTGCTGATGCAGTAGTAAAGTTGCCAACCCCCTTTTACCTATGGTACAATCAACCTTGATTTTAATGTTTATTCTGGGATTTTTTTATTATTATTATTCAGTAAATGACTTCATTTGTATACATAATGTTCTTCCAGTCATGATAGAGAGGTTATGTAACAAAAAAATATAATGTGTACTGAGGTGTAAAAGCTTTTGTGGAATACTTACAAAATGTGAGGTTAGCACTAATTGGCCAAGAGTGGGAGGGCCATAGATGTGGTTACCTTTGTTAAATGCAGTTTTCTTGACATTCCTTTCATCATATTTGATGCTTCATTAACAGTCATAAAAAGGCACACATTTTACATTAACATAGCCTTTATAATTCCAGTTATTATACTTTTAATTCTGTAAAGCTATATAGAATATGTCATTTTAAATAAATGGGTATATTACAATGTAACTTTAATGGTCTTGGTGCTCAGTACTTATGGACTTTAAAGGACTGAGATTAGGGAGAATTGGCACTCATGAGTCTACCTGATTCATTGACAGTGGTGTCACCTGGGTGGAGATCACCCAGGGAAAATAACTCATAGGCTCAAATTGGGTGTGATCACTCTCTACATAGGTAGCAGGTCCCTGGTTCGGTTTTACTAGTCCACATTTATTCCACAAATCTGAGTTGGGAATGCACCCCAGGTCAGTCTATAATTTCCCCTATGTGATAACCCTTACTTTCTATTTACAGTCAAATGATCAAAAACCATGAACACTCCCCTAACACACTACAATGGTCAAACCCTACTTGACAATCCAATTGCCAGGTGGTGCCCCCAAGCCTAATAACAGACGTTGGCCTTGCTGTCCGTTCTTGACCTTATACCTTCTTTGGTCTATATATGTGCTTACAGTCTGATGGACCCTGCAGATAACTGCCTGAGAGCCGCTAACTGCCATGACATCGGCCGGCCCGCCTACCACACTGTCAGCCTCGTCTGTCAGGCCCCGATACACTTCCCTGAAGGTCAGAACGATGCATACAGATCAAGAACTGATAATCCATGTTTCCGAATGGAATTCTCTCAGTATTATTCATGCAATTAGATCTATAGCCTATAATACTGCATCTTCTGCAATAATTGTCTTGATAAAATCACATAACATTATTATTTTCCTTTAAAAAAATAGGAATATGAAGTATGACTATCTGTTTGTTAATCACCCGGACAATGCCAAACTTCGACAATTAGTCTCACTTTTAGTGCCCCCCAAACCACGCTCACACTGCAGTCTCCTGAGATAATTATTGTTACGAAAATTGTTGAAGAAGAAAACCCGAAGATATTGCTTTTAAACCACCCTCTAAACAACATTATTTTCCAGTGGGCTGAGAAGTCTTTTTTACTTTGTGTTCCTTTTTTTCTGAAATTCTTTTCTAACCAATTTCTGCGAGCCAGAATGTTATATATCGGATACCGATGTTGTTACCTTTATGAGTCCGATATTTTTTGTCTGATTAAGGAATTGCAGGCTAGAGCTTTCAAGTGTATCAAATATCCCTTACAAGTAGATTCAATCAAACGCTCTATTTCTAACCCAGCTTACATTTTCATTACGTTTTAGGCATCTTTTGCATCAGTTGTGCCCTTTCCAACGTCTTAGAACGCTGTGTGACGGAGGACCTTGAGGTGATGGAGGCAAACGGCAGAAGGTGGTGTGTGTAAGTAGACAGGGCTCATGAATGTCTTTGACATAAAATCTAGGTTTTTAAACAATTTACACCTATGATGAAGGCCAAAGATGTCATGCTGAGATGTCATAATGGAGGTCAGAGATATCATTCATATTGTAGTCTTTACACTCAGAAAAGCAATAAGATATGGAATATCCTGTATCTCTACAAGGTGTGCACATGGTCAAAACAAATGACAATTATTACATATGAAATCTTGGGGCTGAGTCTTAATAATGGAGTCTAAACGTTTGGGTTAGATTATAGTAAGGAATCAGAGTACAGTAAACTTTAAGATATGATTATTATCAAAATGACAGTCAAAATGAGCCTTATCCAAAGATCAACAATCACTTCAATTTAGTAGTGTTACTGTGCAGTACTTACACCTTTGCAATTCATATGCGCAATTGACCCTCCCATAGACCCATTAGGTCAGACATGATATTTGCTAGTAGGGCTCCACATTGGTGAAAAATGTCTAATACCCATGATCATGTTTTGACTTGTTGCAGACTACAGCCAGGGTTGAAGACATGCGCCCAGAACCATATTGATGATGTTTGTGGCAGGGCCGCCAGCACGGCGTTTGAAGCGGTAGTCACCAATATTACCACACTACACCAGGATTACTGCAGTACTGGTAAGTGTACCCGCCATGCCTGCTCTCTATCTGGGATTTTTATTAGGGGCAAAATTTAGTAAATTTCCCAACAGGCCTTTTGGAAATGACAATGTATCCATAAACATTAGTATTGTTGCATGTTTTACATGATGTGCACATATCCAGTGATGTGTACATCCCAATAGTTATTTCAAAAAGCACAAGTTTGACAACTATGGATCTTACATTTGATATATTGATTTGAAGATAGCTAACTATGATGAATTTATATATTAATTTATATGAATAAAAAGAACGATTTTGAGTTTTTTGTATATAATATTTCATTATGAAAATGAAATCATATATGGAACAAAGGCCTTTTTAGAGCTAATTAGTGTTTTGTGATGGCATGGGAGAAAAGAAAAATACAATTTCTGCTCTATATGCATCTTATATGATTAGTGCCAAGTGGTTAGTGATTCCATCTTATAACGAAGCTAGTGCTGTCATTGTAAAATAAGCTCAGTGAGGGATTATTATTGGTGTAAATACGTTTTGTAAAACGCAAATTAACTTGACATGAGACACAATTCACATTGATAAGTGACTGATTAGTGTCATCAGTCATGGACGTGTGATGACAGAAGTATTGGACTTCTGGGTGGTCTGGTCAGTCTGACGGCTACCCCAACAATTTAGGGGAAAGACTAGGTGAAATAAATATGTTGCATCAACCACCCCACCTCCCCATGATTCACAGCATTCACATAAGAAACCATGGTAAAACCATCAGGTGATGTAGGGAATAATTCCATCCACAATGTGTATGTCCCATTGAGGTTGGACAAGGGTTGGACAAAATAATGCTCTAAAGCCCCATACCCACTAGGCGATTTTACCGGCAACTGGGTCTGGGCAACAGCAGAATCACTGGTTAAATCGTCACCAATTCAGAACAACTGTTAGCATGTAACATTTCAATATTGCATCTAACAGGTGTTCTGAATTGGTGACGATTTTACCAGTGATTCTGCTGTTACCTGTCCCCAGTTGCTGGTAAAATGGCCTAGTGGGTATGGGGCTTTAGCTATCCTACTCTCCAAAGTGAGGCGACTGGAATAGGCATAACTTAGATAATGAGCAATTTGTTAGCCAACTTCCATTGGTTTATTTTCCTGAATTCTATTGTCTTATGGGAATCAATCAGGAAACAATTGTAATAAAATTCCATTGCTTACTTAAACTATCATGCTTATTTTCAAATGTTTGAACTTGTGATTTCTAATTTCAGGTGTATCAAATAGGATTTTCGCCACTGTATTCATGGTGGCTGCCATCACGGTCTTGTTTCTTAGAATCTAATAACTCATGATCACCATCGCCTGAAAGTCAACAAACCTCAAGAACAACTAACAAACCTAGAACAGTATGGTGTACATGGTGTACAAAACGATAAAAAAAAAGACAGACTAAAACAAAGACAGACTGAATTATTTATTCAAAAAAAAAGCGTGGAATTTTCTCTTTTAAGATTTGCCATTTCTGAACTGGACATTGGCCCTCCATTGGTGACCCTCGTACATGGCGCCCCGCACATTTTGCGAACAAAGAGAAACGTGCTTTCAACGTTGGTTAGATGTGAATTTACCAGTTCTTTCAATTCCTAGGGCACTGACAATGCTCTGAAAGAAACAGATTTCTGACAACCTGGCAGACATTTTTGTTTTGTTCCTAATCAACATTCTGAACAATTTTGAATTGCTACCGCTACCAGGACATTTTACATGTAGGCCTAATGATCTGTTATTGTGGTCAGTCTCACAATCTAGAAATTAGGATGCTCATGGTGAATCAATAGGCCTACCTTCAATCTTCAACAATATTATCAAACATTGAATTTCAGCTAAGTTACAAGTATAATATGGAAATGATAAACCGAATTTAGATTTTTAGTTTGCCATATGATCTACATTATCAGGGAAAAAAACAAATATCTTTGCCAAGATAGTTGACTTCACTAACCCTAAATAGCGAGATTAAGAATTTCCACCTTTTTCATTACGTTTTTTACTATTTACTGTGATAAGGTTCTAAACATTACTTTACAATGATTTTTCACCGAGCTGATGGTCGTTCTAGATTTGTGATGAAGACACCAGTTTCGGGCAGACAGTCTATATGCTGCAGCAATACAATGTAAAACATACAATTATAATTAAAGAGCGAAATGTGATACTATAACCATTCTTAATTCGTGCCATGAAAAGTTAATGTTAATTACTGCGTAACAATGTATGGGCGGGGAATGTGCAAAAATATTTATGGTCCAGCAAATATGAACTTTTTTAAGTCTAAAATTTCAAAAATGTCTTTCAGTTGTTAGGAGAAATGTTCTGCTATGAAGAGTAGACCATGATTGCCCCAGAAATTGTCAGTACTAAGGTAGAAACTGTCTTTTTTATTGGATTTGGATCCTGAACAATACCAATACTATCCGACTGACTGTGATAATTTAGTGTTTGTAGAAGTGCACGTGATTAAAGATTCAAGTAGCAATCCTTATATCTTATTGTTTTTTCAATACACGATTTCCTGGATATCATTTTTTGCTATGAGTGCCTTGAACAATTTGAACAGAAATAAAGGTTATAGGCCTAACATTGTTCTTCATACCGGTGGCGATTTCTTATTTGTTTGAATGGGAAAATAATTCTTTTGGCAGGAAAGTGTGATACAAGCACGGTCTATTGCCACAGAGGCTCGCGATACATTGAAAAGAGGCTCTAAATCGCAGCAATGAAAATATTTGAATTGAAATCTAACTTTCAGGCACGATTTTCCCCACCCTGGGAAATGATGTTTGGCACTATTACCATGGAAATCCGTTCACCCCTGCCCCTTGAGCCCTTTGCAAACACCATCGACTACCCTCTTTTATTAGCTTAAGGACAATCGCACCATTATAGATCCATAGTACTCGGATTTTCTCAAAATTTTACAGAATGCAAGTTTTACCTCTAAAGGTTCCAAAATAATAAAAAGAAAAATCATGGGTCACGGTGGAAATTTTTCATTTAAAGCAGTTTTTGAAAAGATCAAGTAATTTGAATCACATTTAAATAAGATCTTAATTCCCTATTATTTTCAAATAAAAGATAGGACAAACAGATTGAAGTAAGAAATGGAAGGACATAGATGTAGGCAAGTGAATTGGAGAGCATTAAGAAAATTTTCATGGGTAATATGCATTTTAATCTTTGCAATCTTCAAATTAAAATTGTTAAATATTGTAAAAAGAAATATGCATGCGTACAAAAAATACTCATAAAATCATAAAAGCAATAAATACTGTAGATAGAGCTATAGCCTATCATTTTCAGCAAAAAATAGGGGGTAACCACGTGAACTTGACCAGAAAAGCTGAATATTCATTTTGAAATCTGAAATTACTTAAAATGGGTATTTATGAGTTTCCTTCATAAATTCACCTAAAGATTTACATGTCAAGTAATTGTGATATATTGTTTTATGCTCAACACACTCACAATCATATATAGAAGTATATCATATCATTATACATCATGAATAAAAGAGTTACAGAAAAAACAATCCCTATTTGAAATATTTTTTCAGAATTTGCAAAATTCCCACAAAATTAGTCTTATTTGGCCATATTTATCTACAAAAGTATTCCCGGTAAACTATTTTTCAATTTCAATTATGATATATTATTGAACATTTCTGCAAGATGTGAGAAAAATTGAAGAACTTTAATTTTTTCAGTATCCGGATAAATCCAACTTCTTTTTGTGTCTATATAAAAGAAATTGTCCAGATCTTTATTTGCCATTGTCTTTGCAATTGGTACCAGGATAAAAAAAATTGATAATGATAAAAAAAGAAATCTGGTGTTATAAATAAATGTGTGGTTTCCTGCTTTTTGGATCTGAAGAAATCGCAATCAATTTTGTGTCAGGCCTGCCATCAAAGTGTCCCGATTTCCTGATCCTGATTTTATTACCCTGTTGACTTAAGAAATTCCATTAAAGTTGTCTCAGAATTCACTAAAATGCATAAAAATTGAGTCCTTTCTGAATTTATTTTTGGGGTGTCTCGATTTTTGGAGCTTTATCCAAAAGTAAGAACGTCATATAAGTTGAACTTCTGTATGTTAGCATAATTCTAATGCGACAAATTTAAAATCAAAAAAGGTAGAATTTATATGAACAATTTTTGCCTTAGGGGTGCCATAATGCATCACATTCCAATCCATTAGTACAATTTTAGAATTAAAAATATCAGTGCAACCAATTGCAAAGACCGATTTAGAGGGCTAGGGGAAGGAGAAGAATGCCCTCCAAACCCCCAAACCCCATTTTTTTCCTTCTATTTTTAAATGTAAAATTTTCTTGGAAAAAAAAGAAAAGAAAAGAAAAGAAAAGAAAAAGAAAAATCCTCCCCCTTCAAAATGCTGGACCCGGCAATTGCAATTTAATTATCTATTGTTTTAATATATGTTTTAAAAGGTTGGAGGAGAAAGAGTCGGATCTTCAGAGATAATATATTTTTGTTTCTTTTTATTCTCTTCAAATTTGTGAATTTTACCTGTTTTCCTAACCAATTTACAAAACAGTGTTAAAAGAAAACAATAGATGGCAGCAGTTATCATCATCACTTAATGGTAACACACCGGGTACCAGCTTCAGCACTTTGCTGATTCCCTCAAGTTTCCTTCACACAATAACAAAGTAAACAAATTAGGCCAAGAATCAGCGTTGTTGGTGGCGCCATCTAGCGGGAGTGGCGAGAACTATGTCAACAGTGAACTCATTGAGAAGAGAAGCACGTTTTTCTGAGATGAGTTGAATCAACGACGCTTCTAAAGGACAGGTAAGTGCATGGCTCTCGTATCATCCATAATCTGTACAGTGTACTGCAGCATCGTGGGGAACACATAAGGTAAAGTTGGCACTGATTTATTTGTTATTCGGGAAGTTGTTTTGTGTTGTCTGAAACCATGATGCAGTGAGTGGCACAGACACTGAGACAGACTCAGAGACAGAGTAGTCTACCTTACCTGCCCCTGGCTCTGCTATTTCACCCCTGCCCCGAATCCTCCTTACAGATTCATTTTGGGGGGGTGGCTGAACATTAAAGGGTTTGGACAAATAGGGAAAAACATAGACTTGTGCTGAAGTATATTTGGCATATTTCTTCTTTTTTAATAAAATAAAATAAAACAAATAAGGGCAGGTTGGTTTTCTTTTTCTTTTTAATTCTGGATTGTTTAGTTCACATAGATCTACAAGTTGTTGGCCTTAATTAGGCCTACAAAAAATCATTGTTCTGAACTGAGGTCCGTCTAACCCACCTACCTTAATTCTTTGGCAATAGGCCCCTACCCTATTTTTTTCATGATTTTTTTTTCAGAAGTCACTAGAAATGAATATGAATATGAAGACAGGAAAACGTATGTATTTTATCAGGGAATAGTCTACATTGTAACTGTGTTAGACATTTTTACAGATGGTTTTTGGTTTGAATTCTCAATTTTGAGCAATATGTCTCAGTCTACGTGTGTTTGAAAAAAAATTAGAATCTAATAATGATAAAATTAAAAAATATATATGTTAATCCACCTACCGTATTCTTTTCAGATCAAATTATCTTAACAAAACCATTTTGATAAGTACCGTATATATGCTCTGGCATTTAGCAATTTGTTAGATCTACTTAGTAAACGGTGAATCTTTATGTAAGCACAGGGGTGACCCGCATGATCATAATTATTCGATACCATTTAACCCTTTCCAGACCGCCAATGCAAATATGGTACATATATGTACCATGAAATCTCATGGGCTCGAGATTAAAGACATTATCAAATTTGAAGGGGGAAAAAACCCTAAGTTGTTGATTGGGTCATGGTATCATCTATAAAGTTTAAAAAAATACGTTTCTGATGTTTTTTTTTGTAAAATTGATAAGTTTAAAGAAGATCGTCACGTTTTTCCGAGAATTCCTGGAACTAGGCGTCTTGGCAACATGCAGCGGCCAGTGCGGAGTGCTGAACTATTGTCGTTGTTTGTTTAATAATACTTGATGTATATACTTGTTCGATCCATGAGTTGTTTATCCAAGCTATCGAGTCAATCAGCCTGCGTTAAAAGTTAATACATCCATTCCCCAATAGTTCAAAAGAAATGGACGATGAGGGAGCTGGTAAAGTGAAAGGTTTTTATTCAATTAACATCTCATCCCGAGTCAAAGCCACAGTGAATAAGTCTCTATCAGTCCACCTTCCCATCTCCTTTCAGCAACCAACCATATTTAAAATCCAAGTTGTTCCAACACAGTCTAGATCGCCCTAATGCTTAGCTCTATCACAATTCCTTGGCATGAAGCTGTTGGTATGAGTAAACTCCAGTATACTGCGCAGGAGCTGTAGGTATTACTCCAAGCAGTTCTTCTATTCTATGGTTGAACTCTAACTCCTAACTAACTCGCTCCCTTCCTTAGCAACACCTTTTATACTGGTTAACAGGTGGCGCTGAGAGCGCAAAATATCTCCGTCTAGAAGTAGACTTGCTAGGTCTGATCATAACTAGATTACAGAAGATGATAATATATTAAAAGTACTAAGCTATTAGTACATTCGACGGCGGTCAGATGTTTGAGTTTGAAGAGGTGGACGATATAGCTCAAACCTAATAAAGTTTATTCAATCAAATGTCTTGTGTTCCCAATTTTGATTATTGGATATATTTATTATTATTATTCTTTGACATAGAGAAACCAATGTGGGGTGGCTTTGACTCTCGTGGTACATTCAGCACAGTGTCAATAGATTTGTAGATTCTGTTTTCAACACAGGTTCACGAGTGAAATTATTTCACTTGGTTCCTTCGGCCTTCCCATATGTCATGAGACATAGTGGATTGCGCCTGAGCTAGAACCCTTTCCAGCCATAAGGCTCTCTCTGCTTCCCAGATGGTTCTTTTCAAACTTGTTCTGATCACAGAGAGCATGGCTCAACTAAACCCACGATATCCAATAATAGGGTATTGGACATGTAGTATTTAGCTTTACCATGGCCTGACTGTACATTGAGCCCTCTCTGCTACCGGAAGATCTTGGACCTACCAGCAGAGCAGAGACGACCGGCCAGTGACCCAGTCGATAGCGATTACCGGTCCCAAGTCACCCTGGGTGGTCACCGACGGTCTGATCCAGGTGAATCTGCCAACCCACACTGAACTTTGACCGTTTTCACTGGCCTTGCCTGTTCACTCCTGAGCTGTCAGGAGCTAGGTGGGGTCTGTCGGCCCCGTACCACGTACATACCACTTACTGGCGGGTGCACACCTAATAGACCTTAATTTAGTTGATTCTGCCGTATGGGATTGGCCTTCCCCGCACCCATTAGCTCTGAATCGGATTTAAATTTTAGTCGTATGTGCCCCTTGTGACCCAGCAGCCCGATATGTACGCCGACTAGACGGTACCACAGTAGGATGTTAATTCATCCTTCGCTAGACACGGGGGCCTTCAGTGGTTCTCTCCCCTGCACTATATCAAAAGTTTAACGTGTCCCCGGACCCTTGCGAGCCCACTGCCGCCTGTTTTCGACTACCCTTTGAGGAGCTCATCCCTCTCGGTAATCGAATTGGTGTTCACATCTTGAAGCTCAAGGCTAAACAGGCGGGGTCCGCGGGCTGCAAGTGGTGGAGGAGGGGAGTCGTTGTTGGTTCGGCTCCCACCGGTGGGGTTGGTGCGTGTTGCTCGCGTGCTGGCTCCACTCTTGCTCCCGGGGCGACGGCGGCCAAGTGTTCTGGCCCCACTTGCTTTTCCGGTGTGGGCAGAAGTTGACCGCTTCTTGTTGCCCGCCGTCCGGTGTCTTCCCCGACGCATTTAGAAGTCTGACTAGGGTTTTGTATAAATGGAGCGACCTGGGCCTTAACCTCAGCTAACTGTTTGTCCAACTTAGGCGCTTCCAGCCCCACTGTCCGCCTAATTTCGTCAACAGTCTCAAATAATTGGAACAGTGGTCGAGTCAGGTCCCAAAACCATCCGGCCTGGATTTGTACAGGTCGGGCGGTAATGTCCCCCCTTTGGGTCGGCCTTGCCACCGCAGTCAGCTTTGGCTCGGGCTCCGAGTCACTCACCTCAGACAGACAGTAAGAGTCTTTGTTCACCGTCTTCTTTTTGGCTACTGCTGATCCGGTAGTTTTCTTAGATCCTCCGGTGGCTGCCCTGCTGGGTCGTCGGGCCGGTGTCCTTGGTTTCTTTCGGGCAACTCCGGTATCGGTAGAGTCTGGGCGGACGCCGCCCCGGCCTGGCCAGCTCCACCGCCTAAGGTTCTGGGGTGGCCGCTTCTTGGTACCTTCCTTCTCAGTTGCCTTTTCTTTCATCTGGCGCACGTTAGAAGAAAGGTCCTACAAACATCCCTCGAGCGGGCACCGCCCTCCGGTATGGGCGGCTAACTCGTTTCCTTCTCAAAGGGACTATGATCCTTCCCTCCGGGTCCTCAGGGAAAGTTGTTGTTCCCTTCGGAGTACTGTGGGGCCGGAGGGCCAGGCAGTTCCCCATGAGTCGGAGAGATTTGTATTCCGGCTTGAAGTTCCGCCTATCTGCCCTAGGAGGAGTTGGGAATTGAAAATTGTCAATCTCCAACTTTCGTCCGGGGATAGAGTCAAAGTCTATCTCCGCTTCCTCCAGTGGTTGGGCTAAGTGAGGTAATCACTTGAAGTGACTGTATAGGATCAGAGTTGCGGGCCGACTGCTGGGTCGGCGCGGATTCCGCGAGATTATAACAGATCCGCCTGTTCGTTTTGCCTCCAAATTTGGAGTCGAATTTTGCTTCAGGTGGGGAGCGCTTGTGTCCGATTACAGGGGATGACGCCAACCACTGGTATCTCCCCCGATGTGCGCACTCCCCCCCCCCCCCCCTGGTTTCTGCCACGCCCCTGGGCGCGGCGGGGTGACCGTGAGGTGGGCCACCTGTTCCATTAGCGCGGCTGCTAACGGTGCCGCTCCGCCGACGGTTTCCTGTGTTAATCTTCCATGTCGTCACTTTCCCCGTCGTCGAACAGAGCGGCGTAGTCAGGCCGACGGTTCCGACGAAGGTTATAGCCACCTTTCGTCGGGACATGGCCCTCATCTGTTTTTCCCTGGCTCAACACCGATGTTTCCATGATCGGTGCATCACCACATGGCAACTTTATGGGCTTGTTGTTGTCTGGAGGGGATCTCCCCACCAGCGGCCGGCTTTTGCCCCTTCGTTTAGCTCGTTTGCGTTTCCTCTGTCCATTAGCGCCGGCTGCTCCCCGTCCACAGGCGGCTTTGTTATGAACAAAGGATGAATTTGGTAACAGTGCGGGGTCCGCACTGGCGCCCTGACCATCAGTGAATTGCCCATCTGACTCTGCTAAATCAGTGGGACTTGGACCAGGTTTTTGTGTAGGTACCTCCCCGGCCATTGGAATTGCATCATGCTCACGGGGACCGGTCGTTCCCGTTGAGTTTTCAGTCTCAGCACCCCTAGTTTTGCCGTCCCTTTTGGCAATTTCACCCGGCGGGGTGTGATGCAATTCAGGGTTTCGGTCAGGATCTGCCCCTTTTGAGTTAGTTGCTATTGTTTCTCTCACCAGTTTGGGGATAACATGAGGGACAGCTGGGGACCAAGGCCCATGTGCAGGCTTTAGTTTCGAAATATTCACCAAATGTGGTATTTGTTTCCCAGTTTTCAGCGACACTAGTCTAACGAGATGATCCCCTTTAGTTTCAATCACCCGGTAGGGCCCAGTGTACCTGTTTGAGAACTTGGACGCTTTGTTTTCGCTAGCTAAAGGGTCGTACATGTATACCATATCACCTTCGTACATCTGAGTGGGCCGCGCCCGCTCATCAATTCGCAGCCTCAGATCTTTTTCATAGTTTTGAACAACTCGTTCTGCCATATTCCTAAACATAGCAATGTTGTCCTTTGTTTGCATGAAGAATTCACAGTCATTCAGCGTTTCAGGGATTGTTCCCTGCTCAGGCATTCCCATACTGATTGGATCTCTGCCAAACAGCAGGGTGTGAGGGCTGTATCCCGACCGTACACTGATCGTGGACCGAACCGTCCATAACGCTACAGGAAGCAGATCAGTCCAATTACAGTGATCATCAGGGATATAATATGCGATCAGGTTCTCGATTGTTTTATGTAATCTTTCCACTCGAGCATTGCCTGTCGGCATTCGCCCGGTGGTGAACGTTTGTTTGCACGCTAGTCGTGTGGTGATTTCCCTGAATAGCCCTGAGAGGAAGGCTGCTCCTCGGTCGGTATGCAGGCGGTTTACCCGTCCATACCGACACACTATCCCGGTTAGAAAACAGTTGGCCGCGGTCTGCGCGGTTGAATCTTTCGTGGTGAAAGCCTCCGGCCATCCAGTTAGTAAGTCTATGAAGG
This sequence comes from Lepidonotus clava, assembly GCA_936440205.1. NCBI lineage: Eukaryota > Metazoa > Annelida > Polychaeta > Phyllodocida > Polynoidae > Lepidonotus > Lepidonotus clava. The sequence goes on along the minus strand of OW387144.1, from coordinate 31,570,007 downwards.
TCATGATGTATTTTGACCCATCCCTAGCTCTCTTTAGTGGCCCGATAAAATCACATTGAACCACCTCAAAGGGTCGGGTCGGTCTCTCCCAAGACTTAGCTAAGGCCTTGAAATGCGGAGCCCGTCTCCTCAGAGAGCAGGTCTCACAAGCTTTCACATAGTCTACTATATCGGCGTTCATGTTCCGCCAGTAGAATTTATCAGAGATTTTGGTAGTGAGGTTACTGATCCCTACATGTCCCCCAGCTAAGATGTCATTATGTAACAGTCTCAGGACTTTGGGAATTAACCTACCTGGAACTATCATACGGGGTTTTAGTCTGACCAGTTGGTCTTGGTGTTTGTTATACCTTTTGACGTTGAACCTACAGAGCACCCCCGGTGCTACCATTCCTACAAAATCAGCTTGGTCCATTATTCGTCTAGCTTCAAGGGGATCTGGCGGTAGGTCCCCGTCCTGAAGGTAGTCGATCAACTGCGCGCACTCAGCATCTTGGAGTTGCGCGTTTATTATCGTAGCCACAGAAAGCTCTTCATCCTGAATTTCGGCCTCGAATAATTCACATCCCACAGCGGGCTCATATTCCTCACCTGGGACATGTTCATGATAGACCCTAGACAAATAGTCCGGTAGAAAATGAGTCGCTCCTGGCTCATAGATAATTTCAAAATCAAAATCTGATAGCGCTAAAGCCCACCGTCTCAGCCGGGCTGACGGGGCTTTGTAGGCACTTTGCAGCAGGGGGATCAACGGTTTGTGATCGGTCACTATTGTGATTTTAGCTCCCTGCAACATGTCCTCATAGTTCTTAATACCTTTAATTACTGCCAGAGCCTCTTTCTCTGTTACCGAGTAATTTAACTCAGCGTCACGGAGCGTACACCCCCAGAAAGCAACCGGACGGTAAATTTCATCTAGTTTGTGACAAACCGCTGCACCGCACGCGGCGTCTGATGCGTCAGTTAGTAAATAGAAATGCCCTCCTATATCTGGATGAATTAGTAAGGGCGGCGAGGTCAGCAGTTTCTTTAACTGTTGAAACGCCTCCTCGCAGGCCTCTGTCCATTCAAAAGAGACTTCTTTCTTTAGCAGCCGGTTTAAAGGCTTCGCTAGATCGGCAAAATTAGGGACAAACGGTCGGTAGTAGTTACATAGCCCCAGAAAGGACTTGATGGTCTTTACATTATGCGGGCGGTTAAAGGCTGTGATCTTTTCTGTGGTAACCTTTTGTGTAGCCACCCCTTCGGCATTCACTACATGACCGAGGAAATTAATTTCACTGCGGCACCACTCACACTTAGACGGTTTCAATTTGAGGTTGGCTCTCGCTAAAGCTTGGAGGACCACCTCAACACTCGCCAGGTGTTCGTCAAAAGTGGTGTCGTAGACGATTACATCGTCTAGATATGCTAAGCATGTTCTTGGAATCAAGCCTTTTAGCGCAATGGCCATCACCTTGGTAAACTGCCAAGGCGCGCCAACTAAGCCGAAAGGTACATGCTTATATTGATACACACCCATTGGGGTTTCGAAGGCAGTATATTTTCTACTGTCTTCTTCGATTACACACTGATGATAGCCACTCAACAGATCCAAAGCGGTCCACATAGTGGGTTTCTTGTAAGCCATATATAAGAAAAGTGATCGAGCTGTGGGCATTGGAAATTTGTCTTTGAAAGTGACCTGATTAAGCATGCGAAAGTCTGTACAGAGCCTAGGCTTGCCATCTTTCTTCTGCACTACCACCAGCGGGCTTCGCCAAGCCGATTCGCTGGGCTCTATGACACCTATATCTATGAGTTGCCTAACCTGTTCATCGATGATATCCATTTTCTGTGGAGAGTATCGGTATGGTCTAGAACTTATGACTCCCTGCGACTCATCCACAATGATTCTCATCGGCGCTATTTCACAGTGACCTAACTCTTCCATTGAGAACGCTAGTGCATTTCTGTTGTTATTAAGCATTTGTCTAAACCTCACCTTTTGTTCTTCGTCTAAGCACGACTCGGTTAGATCTATTTTACTTACATTTTCATCCATTTCACCTCGGGATTTCTCCTCAGAGGTTTGGCTTTCCATTTGCACTGCGTCTTTCATTACTTCTACAGAAATCCTACAGATGGACATTGGGGTCTCTGTTTTAGTTAGATAACACAAGTCTAGGAACTCTTCGATCTGATCTTGGTTTACCTCAGGCACTGCGCATTCTTCTGCAAAAGCTAATACTTCCTGTGGGGTGATTTCTTGCATTTCATCTAGCGGATTCATGACTTTAATCCACCACTGACTTCCCACCGTATTCACGCACCCCTCCACTAGGACAGGTGCGGTTACTGCCGGTGCGCAGTAAGCCACGGGTGAGTCTAACCCCAGCGGCTCTCGGGTGGTAACCGGTATGATGCATTCATTCCCCGGCGGAATTTTCACTGTTTCTTTGCTAACTATGGGGTTCCCACAAAACACTTCTATCTTTGCGCCTGGTAGAGACAAATCTGAACGAAGCACTGTTAATAAGTTTCTACCGATTACTATAGAGTGACATAAATTGTCCACTATGTTGAAGTCGTAGCAAACCACTGATCCCTGGATTGAAAACTTACACCTGATTTGTTCTAATATCACTTGAGACGAATTGTCTGCTAAACTGATGTTTCCTTTCGATATTTTCCATTCATCTAAAATACATTGTTTAGGGATCTGCTGCTTGCAAAAGGTAGACATGAAGCAATCACTCGCCCCAGTGTCTACCAAAGACCTGACCTCTTTTTGATCATCAAATCTTAGCGTTAGGAAAAATGCTTCGTCTCCTATTTCTCTTCTTGCCGGTCCGTCCACTGCGTCTAAGTCTATTGTGGAATGAACGGACCCACCTCCTAGTTTCCCTGGTTCTTTTGTTCGGTACCACTAGGTTTCCCATCTTTATGCATACGCGGTGGTTTTTCTCTCAACCTATTCTTCAACCACAAGCACGCCTCAGTAGAGTGGCCATGCTGTTGGTGAATAATACAAAACTTACTTTCGTCGAACGGTAACCTAGGCCTCTCTCCTTTCTGCTGAGGTTGCACATTCTTTGGTTTGTCCACCTCTCTGCTCGGGGTTTTATTGATTTTGGCCTTCTGGTCTGAATTTCTTTCATCTTTCTGACTTTCATACTTATCTTTCCTTTCATAACCTTGCTGTTTATAACCACCACTGTTCTGGGGAGATCCACTTTGCCCCGGTTTTGGTTTCTGAAACCATGGGGCGGCCTCCAGTCGGGCCAGCACCACTCCAAACCGTTCAGAGATGGAGTTTAGGGCTGCGGTCTCCTCTGACGCTTGGCTCCCAGCCAGCTCGCTTACTGCATTAGATATTTTAGTTCCCCCTTTGCCTTTGTCCAACGATTCTAGTCTCGTTGCACAATCCACCGCTTCGGTGAACGACTTAGGGTCCAGTATGGCTACTTGTCTAGCTACGCCCTGCTTTAATCCCTCTAAAAACACGGCTAACATCATGCTTTCACTCGCTTCTGCCTTAACTTGCTTTTGTTTCAAGACACCTGCAAATTCAATCACACTCTGGGCCTTTCCTTGTTTAAGGGCACAGAACTCTGCGTGTTTCTGCCACTTAGCCCTTCGATCACCGAAGATCTTTGTCATTTGGGCTTCTAGCTTCTCAAATGTGTCTTTCTCACTCTCAGCTAACGCTCCTGCCCAGTCGTCTGCCCTTCCCTTTAGGCCTAACAGCGCCATATTCAGGAGATGGGCGTTCGACCAGTCATAGATAGCTTTTAGTCGTTTTAATTCCCTGAAATACTTTTCTATTTGCTCGTCTTCCTTTCCACTAAACCATGGTAACCTAATGTTTGGTCCCCTTTGGTGACCATTGTGAGTCGTTTCACGCACTGGCGCTGGTGTTTGCCCCAGTGTCAGACCTAACTGTGGTAGAATTTCCCAAATATTTGGTTGATTTGGCGGGTTTGGAGGGTTATTCTGTCCCGGTGGGCCCGGCGGACCTGGCGGTCCCGGCGGTCCCGGTGGTCCGGGCGGTGGAGGATTCGGTGGGTTTGGGGGGTTGTTCTGACCTGGTGGGCCCGGCGGTCCCGGTGGTCCGGGCGGTGGAGGATTCGGTGGGTTTTGGGGGTTGTTCTGACCTGGTGGGCCCGGTGGACCTGGCGGATTTGGAGGGTTATTCTGTCCTGGTGGGCCCGGCGGACCTGGCGGGTTGGGTTGATTAGGTGGGTTCGGAGGAGGGTTATTGAGTTGGTTTAGGAAAGGATTGTTGTTCTGGTTTGGGGGAGGGTTATTGGGTCCTGGTGGGTTCGGCTGGTTATTCTGGCCTGCCGGGGCTTGCTGACCCTGTTGGTTACCCGCTCTTCCTCGGCCTGCGTTAAGATTGGCTGCGACCGCCATCGCCTGCAATAGGTAAGGGAACACGTTTTGCTCGACCCCACCTCCTGCTGGCACGGCTTGGCCGGGTTGTTGGCCTGGTTGGCCACCCCCATCATTTTGCTGCAGCCCCCCAGGGTTTATCCCAAGATTGGGTTGATTCGGAGGGGGATTATTAAGAGGGTTTTGAGGAGGGTTGTTGAGTTGGTTTTGAGGTTGGTTATTAAACAGGTCTTGAGGGAGGTTGTTGAAAAGGTTTTGAGGTTGGTTAGGTCCCTGTGGGTTGGCCTGATTATCCTGGCCTGCCGGGACTTGTTGGTTAAGAGGAGGGTTAGGCCCTTGAGGATCGGCCTGATTATTCTGGCCTCCCTGAGCCTGTTGATTTAGAGGAGGGTTAGGCCCTTGTGGATCGGCCTGATTATTCTGGCCTCCTTGAGCCTGTTGATTTCCCCCTCTTCCCTGACCTGCCTGCAAAGGGGCTCCCATTGCTTGCGCAAAGAAAGGCTGCCACATATTTTGTTGTATAGGCCCAAGGTTTAGCCCACCTCCTGCCGGCGCACCTCGGCCCCGTGGCCGAAGTCCCCCAGGATCTACACCACCAGCTCCCCCCTCGCCGGGTTGTTGGAGTTGGTTTTGGTCATCCCTTTCACCTACTAGATTCACCAAAGGTACGCCTCCTACCGCCATATTATCTTCGTGGAGGTTTTGTATATCGTGATCGTCCCACTGTTCCCTCACAGTTATTTCCTCTACACTAATTTCGTCGTCACTTTCTTGTCTATCTTTCTTACCTGTGCCTAAAACATCCTCAGTAATAAGTTCAAATGATGACGAGCGTGACTTTTCTCCTCTAGCTAGTTTTCTATTAGGATTACCTTCTCTGACATTCGCGATAGCTTGTCCTGTTTCCCTATCTTCTTCTTCTGCTTCACCCTGATCGCTTAACCTTTCTAACTCTTCATGTTCTTCGGGCCCTGAGTCTGTTAACTTCCTTATTATTTCTGCCGGGTTGGGCTCATACCCTCCCCAGCTCAGATCTGGACTTTGAGCTTCTGCTCCTTCATTAGCGTTGTCCAAGTTTTCCCCAATATCATAGGTTAATCGATAGAGTTGTAAGTTGCCTACTTTGTCGCTGTCTCCCTCTGCTCCCTTTTCCACTCCCCTGTCCCTACCTACTGTTTTCCTTTTAACTACAGTGGAATAAGGAATGGACACCCCCGGGTTAGGGTGAGTCGGTGTTACCAGCGGGTGACTGGTAGACTCAAGTCGTTGGGGATGCGGATAGGTGAGAGAACTCCCATCAGGTTGAATTACCGGATTTGCGGGGCGACTTCTCCCTGATGGGCTGGAGTTATCCGCGGTGTTAATCCGATTTTCCTTGTCCCCTAAGGGGAATAAGTGATCCTCATCGAGAATTTCCTGTTCACTTAGTCCTCCTGCTGCAGGTAGTAAACGATAGGGAACTCCTTGATTACTCCACGGATTGTTCGCATCGTGTCCATAAGTAAAGTGAGAGCTAGCACCAGGTTCGTGGCCCGTAAGTGGCACATACCCCGGATTCCAATATTGCTGATAGTTTTTTAGATGGATCCACCCTTCAACTCGTCCCGAGTGTGTTAGGGTTTCAAGTCCTTCGTCAAGAACCGGCCTATCTTTGGACCCTAGGTGCCAGGAAAATGGTTTACCTCTGCCACGGGTTTGGTGATTATGAGTACCTCCGGGGCCGAGCTGCTTGGGTCTGGCTGAGACCCCTTGTCTCGGTGCCTCCCCGTCTAAGGAATCACCTACCTGGTGGCGGTTTTCCACATTTCCTGTATATGATGTTGACACATCGTGTCCTGCGGGCCGCAAAGATTGAGGCTTGGCGTTAGAAGAAGCCTCAAAATCACCGGTGGCTGACATCAAGGATGAGCAAAACGATAAAAGTCATGTTTCGGGTAATCTCCACCAAATGAACTATTGTCGTTGTTTGTTTAATAATACTTGATGTATATACTTGTTCGATCCATGAGTTGTTTATCCAAGCTATCGAGTCAATCAGCCTGCGTTAAAAGTTAATACATCCATTCCCCAATAGTTCAAAAGAAATGGACGATGAGGGAGCTGGTAAAGTGAAAGGTTTTTATTCAATTAACATCTCATCCCGAGTCAAAGCCACAGTGAATAAGTCTCTATCAGTCCACCTTCCCATCTCCTTTCAGCAACCAACCATATTTAAAATCCAAGTTGTTCCAACACAGTCTAGACCGCCCTAATGCTTAGCTCTATCACAATTCCTTGGCATGAAGCTGTTGGTATGAGTAAACTCCAGTATACTGCGCAGGAGCTGTAGGTATTACTCCAAGCAGTTCTTCTATTCTATGGTTGAACTCTAACTCCTAACTAACTCGCTCCCTTCCTTAGCAACACCTTTTATACTGGTTAACAGGTGGCGCTGAGAGCGCAAAATATCTCCGTCTAGAAGTAGACTTGCTAGGTCTGATCATAACTAGATTACAGAAGATGATAATATATTAAAAGTACTAAGCTATTAGTACAGTGCCGCCAAAAAGGCCCTGGATCTATTCCAGTCTGGCTTTGGTACAGATCCCATCATTATCGATGATTTTTCTCTTAGTGATTCAGAAAGTGATAGCAGTGATTCTAGTGAATGTTTTACGGAAGTGGAAGATGTTTTACCATCAGAAAGTGAAGATGAAGACGTAGCATTTCTAGGTGGTGGGGATGGCCCAGACGCACCCATAGGAGAGGGAAGGTAATTTTTTTTTAATTTCTGATATCTTTCAATATTACGTTTTCAGTATGTTACAATTGTAAAATCAACAAAATGAAATTATTCCTCGCGTAATGATAAGTTTAATAAAAAAAAATTGTAAAGATATATGCATTTTTAAGAAAACTGTGACGTTTTTAGTAGGCTATACTGCTATTGATAACTCAGGCCTCTGGCATGGCCGGGAATCGAACCCGGGCCTCCCGCGCAAGATGCGGACGCTCTACCACTGAGCTATCTCACACAGCTAGCAGCGGAGGGCCTGGAGTCCTACCATATCTATATTGTTGCAGTTTAACCTACCTATGGATGAAACTACATATGACACTGCATTGAAAAACGTGTAAGTGAAAGAATAAACATATATTTATTATTTTAGGACACATTATGGATATCAAGACAATGATGATAAACCCAGGAAAGTGCCTTTCAAGCCTCATCGCCCAGTAGGTCCTCATCTATGGGACCGGATAACAAGAGAGGGATTACAGAATTACACACGAGCAGTGGATGTCTTCCATTTGTTTTTCACTACTCAGATATTAGAGGTATAGTATTGGGATCTTAATGTATTATTTCAGTACGTTTATGGGTCAGGCATGAACCAAGTGCATCAGAAAAATAGAAAAAGCATAGACACAGTATTCCTTGAATATAACGAGTTTGGATCAATATTCTTAACAAGAATCCTTTTGAAATCAATTAATTAACGTTTTTTGCTTTAATGTTTCAAAGGCTTGAGTCATTTTCCTTTTTATCCATCTTGGACGTTTCACTATTCAAAGATCTCGTTTTTTAGGATTTACAAAGAAAACATGAAAAATACTAGATTTTTCATAGTTGTGCCTCGTGTTACGTCCTTCCCATAAGGTCAGACCATTAGAAAAAAATAATTGAAATAGTTTTCTCTTATAAACGCATGAAATAGATTGTGAAATGTCTGAGATATCACAGACGTTTCAGGGACATTGAAAAGTAATATCGTGCAGAAATATGTTTTTGTGATTTCATAAACACTAAATATCAGATACAATAATAAATCATATTTTCTCTGGCACTGAAGGAAATGTGCGTTTTATTTGGGTAACTACATAAAAGATAACTCTTTTATGATGCTTTTAGCATCTTGTGAAATTGGTATTGTCAAATAATCATAACATATCAATATTTTATCTTATTTGGACAATTTAGATATTAAAAAACAGCTGTATTAATTAAAAAAACGTTATGGATATCATTTGATAGTATACATTGTGAGCCTGTGTCCTAATCATCTATAAGTAATGATTTTATTCTTAGATGATCTGCACGTACACCAATGACTATGGCTGGGCACATGCCGTAAAGAAGGGGACGTACACCCTCAGTGATGGTTCATGGAAAGAAGTCACCACATCAGAGCTTGAGTATTTTCTCGCACTGATCATCTTCATGGGGTTTGTTCATCGTCATGATATTTCTCGATACTGGTCAACCGCTACATTGTACTCTGGAGGATGGGCAAGACGCTTCATGTCAAGGAATAGGTAAGAAATGAAAGCCTTCTACACCTTTTTCACAAACTGAACCTCTTTGACGCTTTGATATTATTTTAGTCTCGGCCCATAAGGATCCATAGACCAAAATTATGGTTCAGGCCTATTACACTAGAAGATGCCATACTAAAGAAAAAGCCCTACAGCCAATTCCTTCTGCATTGTTAAACTTTCCCCCGACTTATAAGAATAATAAAACTGTTCACTACATCTTTGATAAAACATTTAAAACTTTGATTTGAATTGAACACAAATTATTTTTTAATTTTTCATCAAGACAAATATTTTTCTCTACAGATTCAAAGCTATACGTGGTATGTTGCATGTTAGTGATCTTGTATCTGACAAGGATGATAAGCTTGGAAAGGTCCGACCTCTTTACGAACACATGAAATCAGTGTGCAAGAATCTCTACCAACCCCATGAAAACATTTCTGTCGATGAACGTATGGTAAAGTCCAAAGGAAGATCAGGGATGTGCCAATTCATGGCAAATAAACCTGTCCGTTTTGGATATAAAATCTGGTGCATCTGTGATTCAAGCTCAGGATACACAATGGACTTTGAGTATGTATGCTTTCTCTCTAATTTTTTACTGATTTTGGTTGTATAATCTGCGGGTAACCTAAGCAGATGAAACTATAATTGAAAGCCTAGTAGAAATATATTGGTGCACTTTCTCTAATGTCGAATTAATGTCTCTTTATACATGATTTGTAATGTTCTCTGTTTTGAAAGGTAATAGTAGAAATCTTGTATATTTAATTTTACATTTAATCACGTTTTTCAGCGTATACACAGGACGCAATAAGAACGCCTCCCCAAACGGATTAGCCTATGATGTTGTGACTTGTCTGACCAGCCCATATCAGAAACAGGGATATTCACTCTACATGGATAACTTCTATACCTCAATGCTTCTCCTTACTGACCTACGTGGAAAGGGTATCAATGCTTGTGGAACCTGTCGTACTAACAGGAAAGGATTTCCAAAGGTAAAGTCTGAAGCAACTTTATTAGACCATTTCATCATCAGAAAGATATATTAACTTGAAACTAAGAGCAACGATTTCAACAGCTTGGTATTTATGTTACCTATCTAGAAAACCTATTTTATGATTCTCCTGTGTATGACATTAGGCTTTGTAGTTGTACAATTTGATATCCATTTCTACAGGAACTGACTGACAAAAAGTGGGGCACAAAAGCAAAGCGAGGTGATGTTCGCTGGGTTAGACAAGATGACGTTTTGTGTACCCAGTGGAAAGACAGTAAAGCTGTGACAGTATGTTCAACATTCCACAGTGCTGAGGAGGTAGCACAGGCATGCCGGAATACCAAAGACAAGGATGGAAACTATGTGAAGATGGTAGTAGATCGTCCGCTCGTACTGCGGGATTACACCATGCATATGGGGGGCGTTGACAGAGCTGATCACCTATTGGCATCGTACAACTGCCTGCTGAAATGTCATCGTTGGTGGATGACTTTGTTCTTCCACCTTCTCGACCTTGCTGTGGTGAACAGCTTCATTTTGTTCCAAGCCATACGTGAAAAGTTCCCAGAACGCCCTGAGCTCAGGAGACAGAGAGGTGAATCTTTAAAATGCTAAATTTGCTTAATTTTGAATAACATTCTCGATATTAAGATGGGATCTGTCATGCCTCGTACCTTTGTGCATTCAAAATAGAAGATAAGTTTCAATTCTAGCTCCTAAAAAAGGACTGGGGTTATACACACAGGCATAGCAGCAGATGACCACGCATACACAATATCTTATAAACGCAGCTGTAAGGACTGTGCACACAAGGAAATGTGTCCACCTATACAAGCGTACTTATGTGTACAGACAAAGCCTTTTTTATCATTATGAATATGATTTGAACATTTTTATTTTAAATGGGGGCATAGCTCCCGAACCTTTTTTAAAAAATTGTATCCAGGTTTGATTTATCCACATGAAATGTCTATTCTTAATATGCCCGCGCATTAAGTGATAAATCTACACGTAGAAATCACATGTATATATACACGGCATTCTATGAAATAGGTCCTCATACATAAGAAAATATATGTGATCGCTGGTTGCATGTGCTACTGTGGAGCTGACCAAGGGCAACAGTTCTTTTTTCTTTTTTCCAGATTACTCACAACTACACTTCCGGGAGGAATTAGTTCGGCAACTTGGACAAATTGCTGATGATGAACGCCCACCAGAATACAGAAGAAATCAGCCCTGTTGTAGCTCTGACTTTTACACTGATCATCTCCCACAACACACGAAGCACAGAAGAAATTGTCACCTATGCTACATGACAGGAAAGATTATATCCCGAACATCGTGGAAGTGCACATCCACAAACTGCAACACCTACTTGTGCATGACCTCAGAACGTAACTGTTTTGCAAAATGGCATTCTAGCTTCGGAGAGGATATGAGGAAACTCATGTTTTGAAAATTTGTGACTATTGAACTCGTCTTGGCCTTAGAAACAAAACTATTAGAATCCTGAGTATAGCAGCTGTTTTATACAAAATTGTAATACTTCTAACGTATATATTTTTGTGCTGTACATATTTTTGCACATTACATGCACCAATATAACTGCACAAAATTATGATGCGAGTGAAATTTATAAATATTATAGGACATGTAGAAATAACTAGTAAATGCGTGAAATTATGAATGCGCGGAAAGTCCACTCATTGCTTGGTGCCCGAAAATATAGCAGCATGAAAATATATACGTTCACAGTATTGAATGATGTATAAGTATTCTAAGCCTTATATTCTGCTGGAAAATTAAATCTCGTAGCTATTCTCTTAAGCCATAGAATGACACCAGAATGTGACAAATTTTGTAATGAATACCGTTTTATTTCATGAATAAATTTCAAGGTCTCGATACAGCAAAATCAGTTTTTAGAACAGTACGATATGTTTGCTGAGTAATGTGTACTTATAAGACATGAGTGTACAACCTACTGTACTAGGTAGTGTAGATAAGCTTTATAGGAACGTGATGTACGTCCTTTTAGGTCCCTTCATTGTCCGTTTACTTCTTTGGATAAGGTATGGCTGCAAGGTCGTCCAACGTCACATGGTAAACCTGTAATAAATGAATAAGAATGTAACAAAGCTCAACCAGGGATTCATAGTTAAATCGTATAAAACATACATCATGTGCCTATAAAGCTTATCTACACATCTTTTTGATAAGAGATGTTGTGCATAAGTAATTATACTGAGATGTTAGGTAATTGACGTTAATTGGCATCAGCTTGTGGTTTTTAGTGTCTATAAATGTACATACTTGCCCTACGTTTTGCATTAATTAGTAGGAAATGTGAAATGATACGTTTTTGTTACTTACATCAGTTCTATTCTCGTACTGCATATCATATTTCTTTTCATCATAATCACAGAACCTTGCTCTTACAACTGCACGGACTTCTTCAGGAAATACAAAAGTTCTTGCTTTTCCTCCAAGCTTTCCTCCAAACTACAAGAAATAGTAAATATTGCTACTAAAATGGCATCAATAAATTGTATTTTGTTGCATATCGTACCTCAGTAATTACATAATTACATATTTGTAATTTAATGTACTCAAAGCAATCCATTGAGCATCCATGAAACTCTATGCTAAATGTGATACTCCATACTCCCCCCACCAGTGACCCCCGTTTCAAGATCATTATTTCTAATATTCAAGTGCAAATAAAGATAATTCACCAAAACGTGAATCACTTTCATTAGTAGTGTACGCAGGGTTTTTTTGTGGGCTCCATTTTTACACAGGGTTATAAAATAAAGTATGAATATCATATTCAAGAGTCCATTTAGAAATATCTAGCACAAAAATTTAGGGTCGCAGGTGCATTTGCAAACAGAAAGTTGAGAAAAATAGCTGTCATTTTTGTTGTATATTGTTTTACAAAGAAATGCATTATATCCCAACAAATATAAAAAGATATCTATTTTTCTATCAGTAGAATAGGTAAATGTTGTAAAATCTTTCTAAAAACGTCACTTTCTGTAGGCATTCATATACTCTACCTGCTCCAGGCATCTTCACATGAATGTCAATATAAAGAGTGCTTCGATACAAATGTGTAAAATCAGTGAAAATTAGCAATGCACAAAAACCAGCAACATTACTCTATTAGAAACGTATTTGCCTTCATCAACATTGTTTCCTATAATAAATAAGCTTGTATACATGTACATTTGGTACAGGTACAGCTGAAGGGATATTATCAGGCATAACATGATATCACCAAAGATACCTGTTGTGCTTTTAGATCAGACGAAAATTAAAAGGCCTAGTAAGATTTAACAAACACAAAACGCTACTTGACACTGCCCCCCCCCCCCCCCCCCCCCACCTTTTCTCCCCATCTTTGTATGGCCTCATTAGTCACTACGTCACTCCTGGCTCCAAAAACGTTTCCTGAGTTGGACTACTACAAAACTACTTTTTTATGCAATCGAGGATATTATCATTCCAGCTTAATAACATTTGCAGAATATTCATTTTTCATAATCCTACCTTTGCAGCGGCCCACAAACGATGGTAAACATCCTTCTTGCTTTTCCCGACATGGCAGAGCAGGTGCCCCAATCCTCCTGGCATCTCTGAGCTGAAACGTGGAGACAACATTTTTCATCATTCTGCAAACATCATTGCATAAAACTGGAAATCGTCAATAGGCAAACTGTCTATTATACTTACCCTACTGCTTCAAAAGCTTTGGCTAGAGTTTCCATGCCAGTATCCATCGTTTTCAGTTGTATTTAGCACGTCGTTGTGAACAGTAATAACGTCCTGCAGGCCATGTGCTTGTGACGTCACAGGGGTGACCTACTTTCCGTCGTGACGTCGGTTTCTATGGCAGGCCGTTATTTCCATAATAATTACCGCAGCGCAATAAAAATTATACCAAATGAAAGGTATTCACGTGGGCTTTAATTTTCCTCCAGACAGTTTTGCTGCCCAGACGGAATTTCCTGCCCTAAATCAACATTTTCTAAATATTTGTAAAAATAAGTAATAAAATTGAAGACTTTACTAGCATTTGTAATGCTTATTAATGGTTACCATGACAACCAATCCCTTAATTTTATTTGTGATTTGAAAACGTATTTACATAAGCTTTCATATGATATATGGTTTTCCTAGGATTTTTTCATTGTGTAACCCAGTTTTTGAACAATTAAAAATATAGGTCACTGGCAAACACGTGAAAACAGCCTCCTCGGCGGTCTGGAAAGGGTTAAAAAATAAGAGAGAGAGAGAAAATATATATCTTTGGTACTTAACCCCTAAAAAATTGTCCACTCAGTCCGTGCCCGAATGTACTTCAAATAGTAGGAAATGACCTTAACTTTTTTCGCACTAGCCTGGACTAGCAGGTGAAAATATGCACTAGCCCCGTTATGCAAACTGCACTAGTACCCACTTAACGCTTGAAATAATTCATATTACACTGACCTTTGTTAAGTAGTTGATCACATTCATTCAATCAATATATATATCATAAAATGTGTTGTTTTCAATGACATTTTATAGTTAGAATAGATCTAAATACATCTGGTCATGTAAATTTGGACCATGTCAGTTATCATGTTATTGTATATTTGCACTAGTTCATCGGGCTAGCTGTAGATCTACAGAAAATGCACTAGTCTGACATGATTTGCACTAGTGATTTCATAAGTGGACTATAGTGCGACCTCTGGATAGTAACGGAGTCAGAGGGGTTATCACGGTACGGTCGGACCAAGTCACCTTACGCAGAATTTCACGCTTCTAGGGCCGTGAAAGAGGATGAATTTGTTGTGGTTGGTGCAGCAAACACAATGGACTGGATCAGGAAGGAGCCTTAGGCCATATTTTCCTAACTGATTATGCTAATCGGGTGAATGTTAAACCAGGGGCAGAGAATGTCCATGCATTTAGGTCCAATCGGTGCGTGTACCTAGGTCTGGAATGACGACCGTACAAATTTTATGATAATTACTTTGAAAATAATTGACGATAGCAAAAACTGTCATCTTCAACATTGCACAATTAAGAGGACAACGACTTTTCTGGGCCATTGGGTACCAGCCATAGATTATTGATGTACATGCTGGGCACCAGCAGCCAAGAAAGTTCCCAGCGTGCTACACTTATAACCTACTGCTGGTGGCCCAGAAAAGTAGTTCTCCTCCTAATTATTTTTAGAATATTATAAAAATTCATTTGTTTATACAGATATCTACCTCAAGCGTATACATTGTTTTTCATATATCACTCTTTTCTAAAACAAATTGAGAGCGCGATATTATCGCGATATTATCGTGAAAGCTTTACGAAAATTGTTGACCTATCGTTAATATTGTTATTTTTATAGACAGGCTAATAAAACAAAATTAATATTGAATCACACGGAGTTAACCCTGATACATACATGTCGCATTTTTCAAAATACTTCGCTGAAAAGTGAAATGATTTACGACGTTCAAATGGGGGCAATCAAGGGTATGCTCGGCCCAAAGGGCATGTTTCCAATCCTGTATTCTTTCAGGAAGTAACAAGTCTGAACTCTGTAGATCTACTCTTAAAGGAAGTAGTAAGTAAAGCAAAAGCAAAAAATGGTGGACACCCCATGACGGCATTATCGTCTCAGGACATTTGTAACTTATGACTAGTTTTCTATATTTGGGGTGCCTCGCTCATATGCTAGCAAACATATTCATTATGGTCTTGTATATATACTGGGAGATTGATTTGATATTAAAAAATAAAGATACCGATAACATTTGCGGCAATTATTAGAGTATATGGAATTGTCCATAAACAGTAAGAAATGTTCACGGAGACATGCAAAGTCCCCAAAATATTTACGACACCTTTGTCTGATTGATCAATTACAGATCTGGGGCCAATTTACAGGGCGACCCATTTCTATGAACGTATCTGATTTTTGGTTAAACGCCACCTGCCACCACATAAAAAGGGACAGACAGTCAGGTGCCAGGACAATAAGGTGTCTGCTCAGAGAGTGACTGATATGGAGGTGACATGTTATTCCTCTGAATACGAATTCCCATATCTTTAAGTTAATCAATATTAACACTAAAAGAAAGTCTAAATATTTCAGAGGAGCATATTGTATTTGAGCTATATTTTTTTAACAAACGTGATTTTTTTTTTTTATTATTTTAATTTATATTCCAGCTTGTAGACTCCATTAGTTGTATCCCTATTAACATACGGAGATGTGGTCTCATATAGTTCCGTATTGTAAGTGTTTGTAGAGTGACATCTCTACCGATAACATTCATCCAGCCGACGCTTGTCATACTACGTGCGAGTGTACTGTGATATCTGAATTCTGTATTGTATATAATGTATAATAAATAACTCTTTAAGGCCAAGGAAAATGAAGATGCGTTCCGGTATAAATAGACTTCCCTTAATTTCTTGCTCCGACTCAATGATCTCGAAAGACTTTTTAGTGTTTTTTTATGAGTCTGAGCTATTACAAAAAATGGGGACAGAAAACTAGAAGAAAAAAAGTGAAAAAAAAAAAAAATCCCAAGTCATCTACTCTAATTTTTTACGACTGATATTGCGCAACAGCTTCATAACCTTGGCCTATATATGTGTGGCATATATGGGCCACTTCATTTATTTGTATGATACTAGGCTTGCATGTGTGTGTCTCTCTCTAATGAAAACGAAAAAAAAAATCGCATGTCATTCATCTAATCTCACGTGTCATGAAATGATGTTATAGTTCTATAGTCTTACTGTCTGCTGTAACCTAATACAGGTGGTTTTAGTTAAGAGACCGAGTTGAGCTCACTCTTACGACGGGTAAACTCTTGTTTACGTGACAGGTACTGATAAAGTAAAGTAAAGTTAGTCACCCCTGATTATGGGTTCAGAAACATAAGGCCATATTAGTTACGTACAGATATGTAAGCCCAAATATGCCACCTGTTTCAGATACAGATTTGCAAAGGCAAGTTCGCTCACCCCTAAGACGTCCAAAACTGCAAGTGGCCTCAGACTATTCTGGAATCAAAACCTTCGCCAAATTGAACATGCAGATTATTTTGAAAATAATTGAATTTGTATTTTTATATTTGAATATAAATTACTCGTTTCAGTAGCAGGAGGAACCTTTATTTAACCCTCCTCCGGTATCTAGTTCAATTATGTATACCGTATCAAAGGGGTCATGCTGTTTCTTAGAATCAGGGGTTGTAAAAGTTATCCTTCCGTTAGATCTCTGACGGCTTCAGGCAATTTAAAAACAAATATTCACCGGAGCAGAACAGGTCAAAGTGAGGAGGTTATCATTATATAAAGTTAAACACCATACCACGATGATACACAGAACATCTCGCTGCGGCAGACACAGTTGTAAGTACTCCCTGTCTTTATGTTATGTAATTCAGTTTTCCGCACATAGTTAAATGGTATACCTGATTAGGTGACATCAGACGTTTAGATCTTTTTATAAATTAAAGACTTAAATAGCCAGCAGTGACCTAGATGTGGAAGTAGGCTGGTAGTGGGGGTAAGATGCCCAGCTTATCACCTTTTTATAGGAGTAGCCTTTATACTTCACTGACGGGACCACCGTTAGTAGGGGGAAGGTCACAGGCTGTAAGTACAACACTTAAATATGTAATAGAATATGCGAATTACATTTTAAAAAATGTTCATGGCACGTTTTCCCCAGATCCATCTGTGCTTGACCTTAATGATATGGTAACTCGGTTAGATTACAAAATAATTACACCATATTTATATATACAAGGTAACCTTTACGTCCAGGTGGATGGTATGAATCCATTGGTTGATCTACTCTTTGGTTAATACACTTCGGTATTCCATAGTGTTCCTAAAGTCTCTTTAATTCGTTGAACTGTTGGAATCGATGCCCCCCCCCCGGGGTTGTGGCTGTTTTGTCCTTTAATCATTTACACCCCTTCCCAATTCCCCAAAGACAACAGTTGTGTCCCGGCAAAATAGACTAGATAGAGATCTCTCCCCACATAAAGTGAAAAAACTTAAGGTAGTTTCTTATTGATAGCAGTTTCTTTAAGGCTTTATGTTTTATACTTTTACGTAGTGTGACCTCTATATACACTGTATACTACCCGGTAATCAACCCAGTGATATGGGTGATAAGTCAGATAAAGATACTAGGGTGAGCATAGATTAGAACCAAGATATGACCACATACCATAAACCCTTCATATCTATTGGAAGGGATTCGCCGGAAAAAAAACACTTTTTTGGGGTCGCTAGGTACCTCCTTTAGTTTAACGGTGTGAACTGTCACCTGTGCCGGAGAACGTTTCTGCCGTATAAACTGATAACTAAGGCTATGACCATGATAACCTAATTGACTGCGATGAAAAAATATACTTGGCCAAGGTTTAGACATGTTATCTTTGTTAACTGTTAGGTACTAAGGTATGCTTGTGATATTGGTATCACGGATGGTAATAGAGCCCTTTCCAGACCTTGCGCGGCCATCACGGTCTGGTGGGGTGGGACAAACAAACCCACGTGGTTGGGACAGTGTGATACCTGATTGGTGGGGGATCATTACAAAATGCTGAAAAGGACCACGAGTAGCCTTCCCCTTGCCTAGAATTAAATAAAAACTTTAAATATTGAAAAATATTTATGAAATACAAGGCTTAGATTTACAGGATGGTTTATATATGAATGAAGAAACAAAGTTCTGCATTATGCTGTCATTTTAATTGCATTCTTCAATCTTGTTTGTATAAAAACTTGTAGGTGGTTCAAAGTCACCAATTTAAACATGCCCAAAGAGAAAATAACCCCAAGCTTGTCTGACCTGCACCTCTGGAGCTGAGTTACACACTGGGTGGCGTGGTCTGGAAACCCATTTATTTACCTCCCCATTCGGGCAGGTATGTGTCTCCATTCACCTACCCAACATTAGGTCGGGATATCTTTAATGTCGAGCCCTGCCCTATTAACTTTTATAATGATCTGATGTTTTGGAATCGTATCATGTGATTTCCCACTGTGACTGAAAACTGGATGGTTTTGGTATTTATCTAATAATTATTCTTTTCTTGGAAGACGATGCAGATATTAAATTTCTGAAAGATTCACTTTGGAATAAAAATGTATTTGGGGCAAGTACCCTTTTAATATTCCCTGGACCAAGTTGAGATACACTGGCCTCGGGCCCTGTGCCAGCAGCCAGCACTGTAGGTGCCTTTTTTAGTTACCGTAATGCACCTAACGTATTGAGGTCAGATCCCATATGATACACATGAGTAGGAGGCTTAAGGCTGTGATTATCAAGGCACCTAGCTTATATCGTGTTACGTCTTGTGAACAACGGTTTTCGGTAACTCGTAAGTGTATTACCCAGGATAAAGGTAGGAATCCGACTCTAGTCAGTTTAAGCGATGGGGCCAAGAAGTATCTTTTAGCAGATACTGTTTAATGTGAACTTTTCATCTTGGGCAGTGTCCAAAATTAAGGGTTCACTCTGCGTCTGAGGGCCATGATTCTGAGGCAGGGGCATGGTTTTCAAAAGCGTGCACCATGATGGTGCATGTTTCCCCACCATTTTACATAGCTCTTTAAAGTAATATTGACACAAAAGTGCCTCTGGGTGCCTACTTTTAGAACCTCTGCATCCGAGGAGTGCATACAATGAAACCCTAATTTCGGATACTGTTAGGGCCCTTGATGGGGGATCCTGACATCAGGCATCATACCGTTCCTTTATTCTAAAGGAATTTCCTTAAATTCCTTTATTTTTGTAAAAATAGGCAAAATTCCTTTATTTTCCTTTATTTTCGTGAAAAATTCCTTTGAATTCCTTTTTTTTTTCCTAGAGTAAGAAAATATCACATTATCTCATAAAATGCATAGAATTCCATATTATTAGTGATAAAATTGCAAAATTTTCTAGCCGTCGGTCGATCCAGGTCGACATGTCGATCGGCATGAATCGACGCATTGATTGACGTGGATCAACGCAGTGCTGTACAGAAAAAATCAACAGGAAGGCAGTCCTGTTACAATACTATTTGCCTTATTTCATGTTTAAACTCTCTAAAAGTTCTCCAAATATTCCTTTAAAATTCCTTTATTTTTCCTAGAAATCCCTGCAAATTCCTTTAAATTCCTTTATTTTTAGGAAAAAAAACTTCCTTTAAATTCCTTTATTTCTTGGGGAGGGCGGTATGATGCCTGTGACATGTCGACATTAAGATAATGATGGCACATGTTGTTGTTAGTGAAACCCCGAGTGACTGTGTCACAAACTCAAATGTCGAATTTAAGAAATTGCCATGTCGTCATGTCGATTTGTATGGAGCCTCATGTTGCATGTCACCAAGGCCTATTAGGTTTCCCACACAACCTGGAGAACCTGGAAAATGAAGGTGGTCATGGAAAAGTCATGGAATTTGGTTCTTCCAAGTCTGTGGGGGGGGGGGGTGCTCTTTAATATAAAAAAACATGCCAGCCAGAATTTGACATTATCGATTTAAAAAATCTAAATTCAGTATAGGCTGCAGGGCAGGACAGCTGGGGGCCCAGCAGCCTGACTAAACGTCTGAGAATAGGCCTGGTCACGGCTAGGTTATTAGAGAAAAGCATCTGGTGTTTGTTGTTGCTTGATTGTTTGTTGGACGTCCATTTAACAGCCAGGGCCATATTAGTGGGAGAGGGGTGTTCTGGTCATCTATTTTCTAATGCAGGCTATTTGTAGTTCCCATACTGCATGCATTAATACGTTATGAGAATTGGAGCAGAATGAGAGAAAAATATAGCAATATATCAGCACAGATGCAAAGGATGAAAAACTGACGCAACAGATTTTTTTATTAACTCTGATTTACATGCCTGTTTGATACTTGCATTTCTTCCCAGAAATAACCCTGTATGTCTTTGCTTTCAGATGGTGTCCCTGATGTACCGGTAGACGGAGAGAGTGCACAGTGGTCCTGAGATCTGCACCATGTCCATCCCCTCACCCGACACAACTGCCCCTCTCCTCGACAAAGCGGACCGAGGACACACCGACCCCCTCCCCGGGCCGGACAGCAGGAGTGACCGGTCAAGGTCGTCTGAAGGTCACACAGGATCAGAGAAGAGTCATACCAAGGTCAGTGCAAGTTTCTTGGGAGCAATCAAGGTCATTTAGGTGGAATCTTAGAAAATGTTTCCTGGGACTCCTAAACCAATATTTCTCTTCTGATGGATTTTAATCGATTCTGGGGAGCTGGCTAATGTTTTAATTGGGCTTTATTTAGGAAATAAGCAAACCAAAATGTATAGATCAGTTTTCTGGTTGAAGTCGTGAATACCAATGCCTACGCCAGTCTGAACTTAATTATAAAGGAGCATGTTACATAAGTTGCACGTCTGCTTGCATATTAAACAGCAAAATAACCCAAAACTCCTTAATTCTTGGAATTACACACCCTAAAAATCATGATTTTTTTTAAAGTTTATCTATGACAATCACGTTGTCCTACTTACTTAGTATTTAATAAACATATGATTTTAACTTTGAGGCGTCCTATGTTTGTCTTTTAGTCCAACGGGCACCATGTTGTGTCTAACGGCACAGACTCCGGTCCTAACGGGAACGCGGCGTCTCCCAGCTGCCACCGCGTCTTCATGGAGCAGGTGGCGCCCTCTGCCTCCAGCATCGTCGGGGGCCATGGTAAGTAAAGGGGTTGTCTGTTCTCACCCAGATTTACCAATAGTAACATTATGGGTCCGTACAATCATCATTGTCCATGGCTGGCACTGGCCACTTAATCCCTATTAAGAATTTTGTTATTGACCTTCTATTCATAGCCTGTGTGCTTGCCTACTTGTCATAAACCATTTTCAATATCATCGGAAGTTTCCTCAATAATCTTAATTAAAAATACTTATTAAAAATTTCATCGTCAATATATTTGATAATTCAGGCACTCATAGAAAAGGATATGTATACATGTTGTGGTCCCATAAAAAAAAGATATATTTTTTATGATTTACAACCTGATACTTTCAGAAACTGATTGGAAGGTGCAGTTAAACATGTTCACCTCAAAGAAGCATGGGAAGCAGGAAGACGACAAAAACCTCCCACGGCGAATCAGGTGAGTGGGTTTCCTGACCTGGGGTTTGATCCGCCCTTTTCATTCTGGCATCGAATTTGTGCACCCCGGGCTTTAGCACACTGTTCATTTTGGCCACTGCGTCTGTTTCAACAACCAAGCAACACTAGGTGTCAATATCTAGTAAACTGAACGTTTCAAATGTATGCCCTTGTTCCCCATTAACAACCCATGCTACAAGCGTCAATAGCAAAAAATAACCTGAACATTTCTATATCCGATATCCTTTGTTCCCCCTACTAGACTATACTACAAGTGTCAGTAGCAGAATTAGAACGTAAGCTAGAATCTAGAATGTATGCCTTTCGCTGGTAAACTGAACGTTCCTATAGCTAACGCCCTTTGTTTGGCTTGTTGAACACGCTTCAGTTGCTGATAACCTTAAAGCCCCATACCTAATAGGCGACTTTTACACAAGCGGCAAACTGGTCGTCGATAAAATCAGCAAATTTTAAGGGTAGATTTTAGCGCCGATTCAGATCAAACACGCACATTTCAATATGGTATACCTACAGGCGATCATAGCAATCGGCCGATTTTAGCCCTGACTATAGAGGTTGCCGTTGCCCGTGGCTGCTAAAGTCGCTTAGTGGGTATGGCCCTTTACACTCATTTAATTTATTCCCATAGTTCCCATTATCAGGCGATACCACAAGTGTCAGTTATCAAGAAGAAACTGAACACTTCTTTAACGTATGCCCTTTGTTTCCCTTCCCAGGCGATACTACAAGCGTCAGGACGAGCTGATCAATGCCTTTGAGGACATGCAGCTGGAGGTGGACGACGCCATGGAGACGGCCGAGGAGATGACCAAGATCAGCATCCTGGTGGGCCACCTGGCCCGGGCCACCTTCTTCATCAACCTGGTAACTATACACGGGCCGATACAGGATTTCAGAAAGGGGAGGACCGTATATGGACTAGGTTCTTAAACTTTGCGCATGTCTACTTCACGATAAAAAATTAAAATATTGCATTAAATACAATTAAATGCTTAAACAATACTGTTTACGTTTGAACCTTTTAAGAAAGACCTGCAAAAAAAAAGCCATGTTTTGGCATTTTTCAATTTGACATTTTTCACCCAGAAGTAGTTCTCGTAGGTGGGCAAAGTATAGTGCCCCGAATTCCCCTCAAAGAGATCTATCTATAAAAACTATGAAAGATCTAACTATGAAAACTATCAAAGGAATTGTATACATTCTATGAGCCAAAGACACAATTTGGACCCGCATATGTGTGCCCTCACCCAATTTTTTCTATCTCTTTATCAAGTTTAACTCCCAACCAGAAGGGGAGTTTACTCATCCCTGATATGGTAACGTGTCTTTTAAAGTCATCACTAAGGTTAGGCATCACTCCATTAGATGCAAACTTTCCCTTGAGTCAGACATTCTGTAGCGGTTATCCTTGAGCCCCTCAATCCTCGTTCCAGGCCCTCCTGATTGGTAAGGCAGATGTGGGGCCGCTGTCCATCACCTTCCCTTAGGGTGATCATTCTGTAGCTGTTAACCTTGAGTCTCTCTGTCCTCGTCGCAGGCCATGCTGATCGGTAAGGCAGTCGCAGCAGGCCCCTTTGGGTCATTATCCATCATCTTCCCTCTGTCCAGTCATTCTGTAGTGGTTAACCTTGAGTCCCTCTATCCTCTTTCCAGGCCATGCTGATCAGTAAGGCAGTCGCAGCAGGCCTCTTGGGGTCATTATCCATCATCTTCCCTCTGTCCAGTCATTCTGTAGTGGTTAACCTTGAGTCCCTCTATCCTCTTTCCAGGCCCTGCTGATCAGTAAGGCAGTCACAGCAGGCCTCTTGGGGTCATTATCCATCATCTTCCCGTGAGGCAGTCATTCTGTAGTGGTTAACCTTGAGTCCCTCTTTCCCTGTTTGTGGTGTCCTTTCTGTGGGACATTGCACATGAAAGACCCCTTGCCACTCTTGCAACGAGTAGGGTATTGCACCCAGTGGTGGGTTTCTTC
The DNA here is from genome assembly GCA_936440205.1 of Lepidonotus clava. Classification (NCBI taxonomy): domain Eukaryota; kingdom Metazoa; phylum Annelida; class Polychaeta; order Phyllodocida; family Polynoidae; genus Lepidonotus; species Lepidonotus clava. Next base: position 31,546,172 of record OW387144.1, on the reverse strand, counting down.
TAAACCATATTATAGATACGATCACCATTAAGCTGAAAAGCATTACCTTGTGCAGTCTGGAAAGAACCCATAAGGGTTGGCCGAACGTTAAGCTACCCCAACAAACAAATCCCTGTTCCAGGCCCTGCTGATCAGTAAGGCAGTCGCTGTAGGCCTCTCCGGGTTGCTGTCCATCATCTTCCCCCTTCTGATAGTATGAGGTGACAATAGGGGGGACCTAGCACCGACCAAGTGTTTTTTTTGGTTTGTTTCCCGGTTGGTGCTGGGTTCAATAAGGGATGAGGTAACGCAATTATGATTTCCAGATTTTTATCCCCTGCTGTTTGCCTGCCCTATCACCTTCATCTCATAGATACGATCACCAAAGACAGAATTTACCCTGGCTGTGGGTACAGCGTAAAACACCCAACACTCACTCATTCTACCCTTAAGGTTGTCTTTCTATAGCGGTTAAGCTTGAGTCTCTGTTCCTGTTCCAGGCCCTGTTGATCGGTAAGGCGGTCGCGGCAGGCCTCTCGGGGTCGCTGTCCATCATCTCAGCGGTCATTGACAGTGCGGTGGACCTGGTGAGTGGCGCCCTCATGTGGTGGAGTCAGCAGGCCATGCGCAAACGGGACCCCTACGCCTACCCACAAGGTATGTAGACGGCCACAGTCATGGTCCTAGACCCCTAGACCATTCAAAATGCGACATGGGATTTTAAAGGGGTCCGGGTGGCCAGCGTCGCAGAGGCGTTGGTACCACTCGTTGGCATTGACACCCCATGGGTTCGAGTCCCATGGGGTGCAGCCTGGTAAAAGGACATTTGGATGACCCCTGCACGGAATTGTGCCCAAATGGTCCACAGGACCCAAATGGTCCACAGGACTGCAGTGGAAGAACATTTAATAAAGTGAACTCAGCCTGGATAAAAATCCAATAAAAAAAAAAAAAAAAAAAAAAAAAAGAGATGGTGGCAGGGGTCATTGCAAATTCTTAAATAAGGCAGGGCGACGTGGCCGTTTCTTAAATTCTCCCTACCACGGATAGTACCTTTCCTGGAGTTAACCTACAGACTATTACTAATCAGAGTGCATGCTGGGAAATATGTCGACAAACTACGAGGCTTAGTGATGGATATCAATATCAACTATTTTTTCATTTGTTACCCTAACATCTTTAACATTTTTTTAAGTTGGTTTGAAAATTCATTCATTGCACATAGATATTTAGCAAATAAGCACCTATTTTCTATAGTTCTTCTTGTGTTTTTGTCAACAAAATTGGTCCAAATTAACCTGCAGGTACCTAAAATACTGTAAATCAGCTATCTGTGGTAGGTAGAATTCCACCACTTGACTTGCCATTCCTTAAAATTGACATACGACATCAGGACTGACCCCCTCACCCCCTCCTCCTCTCATCAAGGGCCCTAGAATCCACCTTCAGTCTTTTACCTAGGTCATAAACTATTTTTAAATGACTTAATTCGAATTATATGAACTATGATATTTTGCTACTTTTGGTTGGCGATATCAAAAATATCCTAAATCAATTTGGCAAAAATCGACAAGTTAGTCAAAAAAATTCTTATATAATTTGGATATAGGCTAACATAATATTATATTGTCACTTATTCATAACGTCTGCCATAAAATGCAATATACACAATGAAGGAATGAGTTAGGTGACTAAAGACTTATGTCAGCACAATAGATAAAGGTCGTAAATTTGTCAAACATTGGTCTTCCATAAGTCACATTTAAAATCCGACATTTGATTAAAAGTAGTAACGGTTTCCTCTATTAAGTGGCTTTGTACTCACTGCTATTTCTTTACTCGTTTTCACTTGTTTTGATTGTACATATATTCAGTGCAATGAATAATTTTAGGCCTCTTTCGAAAAGTTTTATTCAATAAAATTGCTACGTAAGTAAACCCATTATTTCTATGTAATACCTCTCATTTTGTCAACGTCTAAATGCTATGTTGTCATTTATTGTTTAGGTAAGACGAAATTGGAGCCCATCGCTATCGTCATTCTATCAGTTATCATGGCCCTCGCATCAGTCCAGATGATACGTGAGAGTGTTGAGAAAATCATCAACTTCGCCCATGATCCTTTGGCCGGACCGTCCGTGGGTATACCCAGTATCGTCATTTGTTCATGCACAATAGGTAGGTATAACAGACATCTAATTCTCCTGCCTTTTTTAAGACTTGCTACTTCTTAGTGATTTTAGTTTGCTAAAAAAAGGGGTTCCCACTTTAGTCTCTAAATGTCTTACATTGGAGCATTAAAAAGGTCATAAATATTACATTTTTTAGCAGTATGTCTTTAAATTGTTTAACTGCAATTGAGTTTCTGTTTGTCGAGCTAAATTTCTGGATATTTTCCTCATTAAGATCTCAAGAAGTTTCAATTCTAAAATCAAATTCAAACTTGAAATTGATTCCAAAAAAGCATGAAAAATCAATAAAATATGTTTCTTTCTAAGTCACAAAGCTGTTACTCATTAATGTGAGTCCTCTTATTTGTATGTTACAGTGACTAAAATTAGTATATCTTTATGTTACTGTGACTCAACTTCTGTTATCTATATGTTTCAATGACTAAGCTCCTGTTATTTGTAAATTTCAGTGACTTTACCCCTAGTCCTACTATTTGTGTCTTTCAGTGATGACACTCCTGTCATTTGTAAACTTCAGTGACTGAGCTTCTCTTATTTGTATGTTTCAGTGACTGAGCCCCCGTTACCTGCATGTTTCAGTGACTAGGCTCCTGTTCCTTGTATGTTTCAGGGACTAAGCTCCTGTTCCTTGTACCTTTCAGTGACTAAGCTCGTCCTCTTTCTCGTCTGTCGGCGGGTACAGAACAGCTCCATCCAGGCCCTGGCCCAGGACCACCGCAACGATGTCCTCTCCAACAGTGTCGCCCTCGTCTGTGGGGTCATCGGTGAGCTCCAAGTTCTGTCAGTGTATCCCCAAAACTTTCTGAAATGGCGGACAAATTGTCCGACGTTTAAAGACAGGGATGTAAATTTTCTGATCTTGGTCTGATTTTAGATATTTTCACAGCACCAACTCAAATAATAATTTTCAAAATTTATCTCTTACATCACGTTTATAGCGTTTTAAGATAATTTCAAATTTCATTTCTGAGATTTCTGATTTTTTCATTAACCCTGATTTACATCCCTGTAAAGAAAGAGTTTACACCACATGTCCTTTCTATACTGGACATGTCATTATCAAATATTTATAAGAACTCAGCAAAATATTAATATGACAGTCTATATGAACAAAGTAAGAATTTCATCAGACAAAATATCTGATGTTGAGGGGTCAAAAATCTGACATCGTGCAGAAAATATCGGGCCATACCCAGTGGTTTTTGGATTGCACTCTTTTGGTGATTCCCTCAATAAGACTAGGAATCAAAGCTGTAAGGGTTCCTCAATTATTTTGTGTGTAAGTCTTTTTAGTTTGTTGTCAGACTTTAGAATTGCGCATTAATCTGTTTGAATTCATACATATAGTATGCAGAACCTTGTCAAAGTGCGAAATATGTCAATTAAAAAAAGAGTAATTAACACTCTTCACCTACTCAACTCTACGAGTTTGTTTGATGTTGGTTTGACATTTATGTGAATAGTATGTTCACACTGAAAGGCTGTAAGAAATGTTACTGGGGATAATAAAATTACTTAGAATCTGATACCACATCAAATACTTTAGATATATTCCATGTTTCCATCATTCCTCCAAAACTAATGAGGAGGAGAACGACTTTCTAGACCACTGGGTATCAGCCATAGGCTATTGATGTACCTCTCCAAGAGCCCCCCCCCCCCCCCCTCCAAGAACCAGTTGCTTAGAAAATTCCCGGCATTGTACACTGATAACCTAATGCTGGTACCCATAGGCCCAGAAGTTCTCCTCCTCATTTACTGCATCACAGACCAACCTGTCCGTAACTTCTAGAAACTATGCTAGGTCCAAATATGCTTACAGACTCCTGCTTTCATTTCCATGGCTATATTTTGTTCTGATATTGAAATTATGGTGCATCTAAGTATGTCCTATTCTTGTTGTATCCCTACAGGGACACAAGTGTGGAACTTCGCGGACCCGATCGGTGCTATCGTCATAAGTGTCTACATCATGGGCAGCTGGTTCTCCACCGGCTGGGGTACGTATAACGCGGGTTTACATGGAACAACAAACTATGCTCATTGTCGGCCATCCTATGTTAAACCTTTCCAACTTTGGCGATTAGTGTACCCAACTAGCACTGGTTTCTGAGGATGGAAAGGGTTTACATCGGATGGCCGACAATGAGCGTGGTTTTTCATTCTGTGTATAGACTGTAGTAATTCACTTCTTCGTGTGACATCTGTCATGTGACGTGAACATATCACAATTGCTAAGTCAAAAGACCATTCGACCATAACCAGATCACAAACATGACCTTCTCGTTTGGAAAGTTATTAAGGTTGAATCGTTAGAGTTAGAATAATACTAATATAAGAGTGCGGGTGAAAAACCATTATAATCCATCCACTCTCACTACAATGAATACAGTAGCGTAATAGTGTCTATCCTATAATTTCTTTTAACAAAAGAAAGGTTTTGTTCATATAGTATGTTTCATGAAAAGCCTTTTCTTTCAGAGCAAATCAAGATGTTGACTGGCCACACAGCAAGACCAGACTTCCTTAAGAAGATCACATGGATCGCCCTGAACCACCACAAGAAGATCGAGTTGATTGACACAGTGCGTGTCTACCACTTCGGGAACAACTTCATCGTGGAGGTGGACGTGGTACTACCAGAGACCCTCACCCTAAGGGAATCCCACGACATCGGGGAATCCCTGCAGCTAAAAATAGAACGGATACCGGAAGTAGAGCGAGCCTTCGTTCACCTAGACTATGAGTGTGACCATGACCCCTGGTCAGAGCACAAGATCGTTTGAAGGTCAGAGACCTGTTGTATGAAGGTCAAAGAAATAGGTCATCTGAAGGTCAGAGAACTAGGTCATCCAAAGGTCAGAGACCTGTTGTATGAAGGTCAGATAACTAGGTCATCTGAAGGTCAGATAACTAGGTTGTCTGAAGGTCAGAGACCTGTTGTATGAAGGTTAGAGATCTAGGTCATCTGAAGGTTAGAGATCTAGGTCATCTGAAGGTCAGAGAAATAGGTCATTGGAAGATCAGAGACCTGTCATATGAATGTAAACGAAATAGGTCATCTGAAGGTTAGAGATCTAGGTCGTCTGAAGGTCAGAGAAATAGGTCGTCAGAAGGTCAGAGACCTGTCGTATGAAGGTCAAAGGAATAGGTCATCTGAAGGCTAGATAACACGGTCGTCTGAAGGTCAGAACTATTTCATCTGAAGGTCAGAGAAATGTTGTATAAGGGTCAGAGATCTAGGTCGTCTAATGGTCAAAATCTAAGTCGTGGGCGGTATAGATATGAACTGGAATCATCTAACTCAAAGCTGTTACTATGCTCCTACATAAAACAAGGAACATTCAGTTGACCTTCACATAACCCTGGGGTAGAAGTATTCCAATAATCCCGGTGTTACCCACTCTTACCAGTCAGTAGAAAAGGTTTTTTGTGCGTAAATATTTGAGAGTGTTCTTTACAATTTTACAGTTTGTTGTAAGTTGTGGGTCACTCCTGGTGTGAAATGCTTGAAATGCTGCCTGGCCATGTATGATATTATCTATAACTCCCGAGTGACATTGTGATGCACTGATGTTTCATATTCCATCAGTATAAGTCTGTTTTGATGTGTCTGTACTGAAGGGTTGTTGCTACAGGGTTCAGCCTAGACCTGGTAGAGATTATTGAAGCTTTTTCTTCTAAAGGTTATAAATGAGTTTTTGCACGAGTGTGGTGTCTGTCAGAAAGACAGAATGTTGTTACGGGTTAAAAAGTTTTTAGTGATTGTGTGTTGAGATTATTGTTTATGATTAGATGTTAAAATGTTTGCCACAAGACGATATTTTTGATGTGGTAGTTGAACAGTTACATTTTTTATATCTGAGAGTGTTATAGGAATAAAACGATTTTTAGTTTCGCTGTATGAACGACTTATATTCAAGTTGAAATCTTTATCAACGTTGTGTGAATAGCGAGGAGTCTGTAGGGTTTGCTTTTTAGAAAATAAAGTAAAAGGTTTGAATGCCCTTTTATATAGTCAGTTAAGAAAATACCGTAAGTTGTGGTATAATCAGTATTTGTGGTTTCATTTTGGTGTAAAAACCCAATATTCTGTCTCGTAGTTATTAGTTTTGTTAGTATTGCCAGAGATTTGCTAACTGTAATAAGTGTATTTTGGGTAATAAGGTGCTATAATCAATTGAGGAAAGAAACCAAAGACAGGAATGCGTGTGAGTGTGAGTGCGTCAATAGAAATATTATCAAACCGAATGAACGAACAGAAATGCCTGGTAATGGGTTTAAATAGCCACGTTCATGGTGCAGAGCTTCTGTCGGCCTCAACACTGCTCAAGTGTGGTGTGTACATAACATAAGGGTGATGGTTGTTAAAATAGCAGCAATAAATAGGAACTTGCCAGAGAAAAAGGTAACTTGAAGGGGAAAATGACTCAAACCCCTTAATAACGTATGGTGTCAGTATTCATAGAATTCAGCCAAAAACTGACAGTGCTACAACGTTGGCCGACCACAGACTGCCTACTTCGTCGCTAGAGTCGCAACAGCTAATTTAGTAAGATTGTGCATACCAAAGTTTTGAAAAGTATTACATAGATTTTTCTTAGTCCAATGCCTTAATTACTGCTAAATTGGCTTCTTTTTTTTGTTAAAAGTCTTCAACATACTTCGAAATGATTCGAGAGACACATTCCGGAATCAGACAATATTTCATTAAAAAATCATTACATGTTGTCAGTGTGTATAGAGTGTATTTCGTATTTTCTTGGCCATGAGTTATAATCTTAAATTGTAAGAAAATTTGTCATAAAAGTGGCCTTAAAAGGTTGTGTACATGAAAATTCCAAAGTTGGTAAGCACCCGGAGGTGATTGTTGTACGTCAGGTTTATAGTCAACATGCTTATGATTATTGATAGATTGTTATTATTTGTATTTTTACCTCGGTCAGAGCCATTAGACCTATTAGCGTTGTGACATGTTTTTGTGGAGAAAAAGTTCAGGCATTCAATCATTATTTCCAAAACAACCAATTCTAATTTTCTAAAAATCATTTGTAGGAACAGGCGGACGAATGATTACAAAAAACTGGCTGCATTTTCCTACAATCTATACAAACTAGAGGGTGTAACGTTCATAATCTAGGTGCACCATTATATTCAAAATGCCAGTAAGAGTTAGAATGTACGTTTATATTATTCAAAACTTGTATCCTTAAAGCTCTGAAAAAAAACGTTTATATATTTGTAACTATAGACTTAGGGCTGTACATTTTCAACAGTATTTTTTCAGATATGTCATGTTTCCTACTCAGAGGACTGTCCTGACAAGTTATGCTTGTCTTCTTTTCTATACTATATTTTACTTACCGCGATATTAAAATAGTATGCATATGGTGTGTGGTGGGACACAAGGCTTTGTGTGGATGCCACCTCATCCTGTATTCAATTGTTGCCCTCTCTGTATACTGGACTTTATCACCCGCACGATGAGCGGTGCATATTAGGGGTGGTGCGTATTGAAAGGCCGTATTCACTGCTTCTCATTTTAGTGGCTTTCAACATATTTTGAATGTTGTTTAAGGGATAGCGAACGAATTACAAATGGGATTGTTCATTTTCACCAAATGTTGGTATGTGACGCAATATTCTATGATTGGTTGGTTAGATTGCTTTAACAGTCTATGAGCTTTCTAGGATTGTCTGTAAAAAGTACAATTTTGGGACCACTCTTGTTTGTTAGCTCACTCCATACATTGTTATAGCTGTTACCTTTTTAACATTGTAATAAGCAACCTTTCTACTTGTTTAGGATGTTTCTATTCTATACATTTAACAGGTTCAAATGTATAAAGGGGTTCCGTTATGAACTGAGTTTAGGTAAATGTCTTACCTAAAAGTAACGCCAAAATATTCTCATTCAGAGAAGAGTTTAACTCAGCCACAAGTTATTTTGTATCGCTATGAAGATAGATAAAACAGGAAAGGTTTTCACTGTCGGAAGATCAAAGATAGAAAGAAAAATATAGCTAAATCACGGTGATTACCGATGTTGTGTCTCAACCACTCGTAAAGTTTGACAAAACCTAGTTTTAGTCTAGTGATGTTCTACCCAATATGTTACAGTGACAAATGTTAACAAGCACGTTGTTGGATCATTTGTGCATTCACTTTTTTACTTCTTTCCTTGTATTGATATAACTCTATTGAAAACGCAGGTTAGCTATAATGTCTCTGATAACGTTGGCAAGTTCGCAAGAACCCAAGCGTTATTTCTTGTTATTGGTAACTCAGAATGTAATTTCTTAAATGGGGTGGGATGATCTAGTTGCCGTATTCAGCTCGCATGTAGCAGACTGAGCGGTGCCTGTTAGATCACCTCCTCTCCCCTCACCCCCAATGTCCATAGATTCGATCATAATGCTGTCCAACAATCATGATCATCATTTGTTTCGTCAGAACCAGGGGTCATATTTTCGTAACTGTTCAAGTTAACCAGTCGAGATGTCTATAAATGTGGGACTTCTATCTGTGACAAAAAATAGTAACGTCATAGAAAAGTGGGACTTGTACGTGGTAATACTATGTACTTTAAAAGAATCATTAATATCAGACGTTTAACACGATCCCTCATCAAAATTTGGTGAATCAGTTACGAAATATGGGCCGAGGTACTGCGGAAAGTGTCGGGCGAAGGGTGCATGCTTTAGACATGACGGTCAGTCAACCACGTGTAGCAGGCCTGACTGCAAGTTGAGTTATCATATCCATACTGATGTAGCATAAAATCATGAGAAATGAGATTAATGAGAATGAACAGATACGGAAATATAGAAAAGTAATTTTAAATAAAAAGTTGTTTCCAGATACACTGTGATTTGTTTTACTCTGATCTTATAGCTATAGTACACTTATTTCTCTTGAGTTATCTTTACTATCATTTCTAATGGATCGACCTATCAAAATCTTTCCTATCGAGGGAGGTATAGGGTGATTTAATGATTGTACCAAAGATGTCCTTGTATAAATTCCATGCTTCATTTAGAAAACAGGAGTTATGAAGATCACAACCGATTAACTGTTGTGAAACCTGGAACGTATACTTTTGAAAATCCACTGCAATCGTGGAGGATTGGATCATATTTAGAACCGAGCAAAGTGTTAAAGCCTGAGTATCGTCCAACCGTTTCTAATGTTAGGGGCCCCACCCCTAAGCCTAACGATGTTGCAGCCGACGATGGTTTTGCAACGTTAGAACGTAATCCAGCGACGTTATTGGTCACGTCACGAATTTGGCGCAGCTGTACGGGAGTTATAACGTATCAATTGAGCCCTGACTTACGGACGATACACTGGCTTTTACATGTTGAATTAAAGAAATGAGAATGAAGGCTTTCACATTCCATCTCCGTGTAGCCTATAATGGGAGCTGCAAATTTGCGACATATCACACATATAGTTGGTTGGTTATTGGTTGCTTTACACCCTAATTAACTGCCAGGGTCATATCAAGGGTGGTGATGGTGATCGAATCTATGAGAAGGTAGAGACCATATTCCTACACTTTTACCGAGGCAGGTTTCTTTAATGTGCATGGTCCCATAGGCAGGGCCATACTCACAACAGCCGGTGGCCCAGGGGCCTTTGATAACCCTGTCGTTGGCACAGGGAGACATGCAGAGGGGTGTAGCAGTCCCAGCACAGCCCAGGGTCGAACCCAGGCCGCCCACACAACAGGTGGACACTCTAACCACTTCACCACCCCGCACGCCTATATCATATATATATATATATATATATATTCTAAAAACGAGGATGTCTTCAAGACAATAAGTTACCATAGCCAGTTAGTTTTGACGATACCCGGTAACATAATTTAATGTATGTGGTCCCTCTTATAATTTTGGCCAGAACTACTCAATCCTTTCTGATAACGGTATCGGTTACTACCTTACATATTTTCTGAGTGCGGCATCAGCAACCATCTAAGGAAAAAACACTTTTGTTTTTCTCAAGATTTTATTTAAAATATATAAGCACAAGATCTATTTACAAATCGCATAATATCACGAACTCTCTGGTGCAGTGAAATCAAACCGGAAGCTGTTGTCAGATATGTTCATTTTGAAGTAGTTTTTGCAAGGAGTGGGAACATCTTCCCCGGTTTGTTTCTCTCCATTATCAGTTTTTTGGTCTCCCTCTTCTTCAACTTTCGCTCCGTCTTTCTTCTCTGTGTCAAAGTTAAACTTGAAACCCGAGTCATTTCCTTGGAAACTGAGTTTGGACATGAGTGACGTCACGTCGCCGCTGCCCGCTGATGACGTCACGTCCCCGGTGGGGGTGGCTCCCCCTGGTGTAGAGTCCGGCGTACCAGACGCTCGTTTCAGAAACTTGGCCTTGACCTTTTTGTCCCCCTGGACCGGTTCAAGTTTCATCTTCTTCATACCTAGGGCGGGAAAAACAATCGATCCAGTTACACATGGACTAAGTTTAATCTAAGCATATTCAATCCTTTTTTGTACGGTCAGTGTGGTTCTGCAAACTTTTTGAAGTGTGAAATAACGAACCCTTATAGCATATTATATTATTTGCAAAAAAAGAAAAGAGAAAAAAAAATCCATACTAGAGGAGTCCGGGGGCATGTTCCGTCAGGAATTTTTTTATTTTTTTTTTTATGTATAAATATGTACCTAAGCTGATGTTTCAGAAATATCCCGGAGGTCTTTGGGTTTTGGTATGAAAAACGGGGGGTTTTCGGTGATGTTTCCCAAACGGATCAGATCCCCCAAATCACGGATACTGGAAATGTTAATTTTGAGCACCGAAATCATGTAAGGGAGATGCTATGATGGACCAAGACGCTGTGGGAAAAAAGAGATTATCCAAATGCCCGCCTATCTGAGAACCGGAATATTCTGATGTATAACGTATTTTCCGTTTCGTGATAGTCAAGGACGTTTTCACAAATGCCGTAGAATGGTTTAAAGCTAAAACAAAAGTACTCTGAATGTAACATGGACATACGAGCATTGCATCAAATTGGATGATACTAGTGGTACACAATCGGCTAGCTGGAGTGGGTTGGATTTCTGGGAATGTGCGTGCAGGTCCCATTCATTGACTATAGGACAGGATGGGTTTTCTACCCTGGTATTACTTATTATAGAGGCAAATGAAAAATAGCATGCGATCGGGGATTGATAGAATTTATTTGTATTGTGAGGCATACAATGGAATATAAAGACAAAGGGTTAGGTTCACTTATTTGTAAAGAAAATAGGTATGTAAGTAAGCCTGCCCGTCTTAACGCATGCGGGACGATGAATAATATTAATAGGAGATCGCGTGCACCCAACTGTTGTTAGATAGCTTGCTGCAATGCCCGTATAAGAGCAAAATAGTGGAGATGCTTAATTAATAACATTACACTGGACAGAACGCTAGAAAAAGTAAATTGACTTAAATTATTTCCTGAAAAAGTAACAAACCTTTTCCCAGTAATTGTTTGATTGGAAAAACCTTGAGATTGACTTAGTATACTTTATTCTTTTCTAGATAGACTTACTTGATGCGTGTTTTCGTTCCTCTTCTGCCATCTTTTTGCGGTAGTCTCCAAATGTATTGCGCATCACTTGTCGCTTTTTTATCACTGGAGCTTTTGGGTTTTGAAGAATCTTTAAAATCTTCAAGGCCTCTTCAGCTGAAAACACAAGGGAAAGTACATTGAACCGTTGTATTTTTGTTGTTATTGATGAAACTATGATCATTTCATACAAAATGATGTACATGTATTTAGTTATTTTATAATGTTATCCCATGTTATCCTAGGTTAACTCTTTTTGCGACAGCGGGCAACGAACTTTAGGATTTTGTACAACTACTACTGTAGGCACATCAAAGTCGGAAAAAATGTCCGTTATCGTAGATACTTTGTCATATTCATATTCTGCAGTATTCTTGTAGACTGGTGGTAACCATAGCAGGGTTGGAAATTATCACTTTGAGTAGTTAACCATATGGGCTCACAATGCATAAAACTTGACAGCCTGGACTTTAATCTATCAGCTCAGCCTCTGTTGAACTGTGCAAACCCACCGACCTGTAATTCAGTTGGACAATCAAACGGCATTTGGAAAATTAAAATTTAGAAATTGATTTTACTTGTGATCAATAATGCCGGTGCTAAATTCGCGAGAATCAGTAACAAACGTATTGTCAACCATCTGGGCTTGTTGGACCTAATCTGTAAAATTTGTCTATTGCCTGACAAACTGACGTTAATTTCCAACCCTCCATCGGCTGAAACCAATTTACTGTATAAACTAAGTATACTATATAACATAAATGTCAACACATGCTTAACATAGTAGTGTGACGAATATTAAGTAATATATGTATGATGACACAGTGCTTAACATAGCATGGATGATCATCTCTGGTCTCACTGTACAGAGTTACTATGTTATCTATCTTAAATTTCTTTTCACCAATATCATTATGGTGTGTTTCTTACCATAGAAAACGACCCTAAAAACTTAGAGTAGTACTATTCATTGTATTGTTTCACCTACACGGAAGATCATTTATTAAATGAGTGTGGTTCAATATAAAAAAAAAGAAAAAAGTATAGAGACTAACGATGTGTCGATATTTCCGCATTGTGAAACTCGGTAGATGACCAGCATTCATTACTGGTTTAGGTCCATCATTCCTAGACGTCTGTGACAATGATTTTAAAGCATATTTGCAAATTGCATGTGACCCTACCTTGTCGTCCCTCGGGTTTGGTTCGCCCTGAGGTCAGGCCGAACTCCAGCTGCTGGATACACCACACCAACTCCCGCTCAAAGGCCATCGCCAGGCGCTACCAGAAAACGACAAGAAGGACATGTCAGTCAAAGTTTGCTTTGATATATGTGTACAGAGATGCCACTCAGGAATGGTGGAAATTAAGGAAAAGTAACAATTTTTTTAGAAGCAACTTGCAGGAATATAGGTGAATGACGACGAAAAAAAAATAGGAGATTGCATAAAGAAAATATGAATATATCCAAAAATGTTGTAAAAGAGGTTCTGATCATAACATTTTTCGATCAATCTTTGAGGGTGTTAGAGAAAAAATCGGAAATCCGACAAAAATCGGAAACTTAGTTCCCTGAACTTGAAATAGAGAATAACGTTGGGGAATGGTCCCAGAGCGGATCTTTTCATTTTCATAATGCTTTCGCAAAGCTGCTCGAGGAAGATTTGGCAGATAATCATAAATATGACTTTCCAAAATATCCAGTCATTCGTAGTTCTAATAGGGGTATGAAGATTTAGGTTAATATTTTACCTGTGGATCTTGTGGTTCTTCATCATTGTGTGTAGCACCAGGGGCCTGCATGGAGTAAGAAAAATGACGGCATAATACAGACACATAAAACCACAAGCAAAATGTATCTCACAACATGATTCTTGGTTTCTTAATCGAAAATTAGCTTTTGAAACACAGCAGGTCAGATTTTGTATGATCTTATGCTACTAGGGCAGCAGAATATGGTGTATTATTGTCACTATTATGGAGGTATGATACAATATTTTGGCGATTTTTAGATAACTATGGTAAAATATGAACAATTTTAGACAAACAAGTCCCACTTCACGTCTGTTTTGTGTTTTGATGTGTATTACCGAGACCTTCCACGAATCATGATCAACACGTAGATATGTAAATCATCATTATTTTTGGGTTGAAATGAATAGAATAATAGATATAGAAGATTACGTGTCAAACATAGTCCCTTATAATCTGGAATTTATAAGCTCAAAAGTTATTTTGACGGTGTAAATTCTGAGCCCTGAGTCTATTTGTGCAAGTTTATCAAAATTGAAAATAATTTACATCGACATCGATTTTTTCGACCTATGTTATGTGAACAGGACTTTTTCTCTTTTTTGGACCATTGATAATCCAATCAATATTAGGCCAACAATATATATATACTAATATAGGCCGAAGAAATTAGGGTAGGTAGATCTAGTCAAAAACTTTTCTATTTTGCTCTTTTTTTTAACTGACCAAAGAGACCTGTGCAGTGCTGACAATAACAAGAAGTCTACGACTGTCCGGACCCCTGCCCTGGGTCCGGTAACTGTGGTGGCTATTTCCATAGTACTACAGTACTGACATGAGCACTGCCCCAAGCCCCTCTCCTACCCACTCAGTCCCAACGCCAACAGTACTGACCATACCACCCCCCGCCCCACCCCCCTTCTATGCCGCACGTGTCAGAGGGGGGCTGATGTCACTTTGTTGGTGTGAATAGTGGTGATTGACAGGCCAGGAGGACCAATGAGATCCCCCAACTCCCTGCCACCCCACCACTGCCTGCCACCCCTCCACTGCCTGCCACGCTCCACTACCTTTTGAATGCCTATAATTGTTACAAATTGATCAGAGGTCAACACAATAGACAGATTTCAGGCCTCACTGACTTAACACAATGAAAAACCTCCGACAGTAAGGCTTTGGGGGCCTTGCTCTTTACCTGATACCACACAAGAGGCCCCCACAGCAAAAATATATACTCTAAATATCCTCTACAACAAGTTGTAGGATCTAAAAGACATGCCTTGATATGCTGTTCCATGCCTTTAATTCAGGTAAATTCTATTGGATTTTGAAGAAGAAAAAATCGTAAAAATATTTTAGGGAGGGCCAAAACTTTAGGGTAGGTCAAGTTAACTGAACACAACAATATCTTTATTTTTCATTTTCATTTTTCATTTTTTTTATTTTTTTTGGAATAATTATTCTTTTGATTATATTAATACCTTTTTATTTATTTTTTAAATTTTAGTTTGTTCTAATATAAAATGCAATTCTAGAGGAAGTGTTTTCGCTACCAAAATACAAATCGTCACCTCATCATATTCCTTTTGTACTATACTTTATTGTATTTATGATTTATTTATTTTTATTGTCATTACATGCAGTGCTGTTGCCCATGTGGACTCAGCCAGGGCGATAATACAAGAATTTAGTGATCCAGACCCCCTTCCCACTCCTTTACCGTGCGTAACAAAAACCCTTTCTCCCTCCTCACCTGTTCGGGGCGTATACCCTCACTCCGCCCTACACCTCCGGCGTTTGGTGGACGATTTTTCCTCTTTTTCCCCTTTCCCGACATAACTAAATATTAAACTGTCTTCTTGGTAAACTTGGTCGTAAGGCTGTGGCGACACCTGGCGGGTAAAACCAGAAGTATCGCACCTGGGACAGCGCAATCTGGTGAACCACAGAGGAAACTCTTCCCGCCTTGCAGAGAACAACGTCTATATTGAGAAGGATGATAGAAGACCATGCATGTTTCCCTAGTAAGCTTATTAAGGCCCAATTTGATATTTCTATTGCCAAAACTTTCTCAAAAGTGAAAAAAATTGGGTTTCAAATGCCAGCAGGCAAGATTGGTTGCAAACCCCAAATTTTGAAGTCAAGTTGATGTGATCTCATGCAGCTTCTAAACGAGTTTGGTATTTTCTTGTGAAACTACACTTTTTTCTTTCTTTCTTTTCTTTTCTTTTATTATCTTTTTTCTTTTCTTTTCTTTTCTTTTTTTTTTAATTATTTTTTTTAATTTTATTATCTATATATATTATTTATTTATTTATTTATTATTATTATTTTGAGGGGGGGGGGGGGTCCTTAAGCTTGTCCCCTCCCCTCCAAAAAAAAGTAGAAGGGGGGGGGGGGGGGACTCAAGCCATGAAACCTATTCTGGCTGATTTGTTAAAATACAAATATTATAATAATGTAATATTATGTTTATCATTATGAGTAGTCTCACTGAGATTTATATTGTATTTTATTCCAACATCTATGTTCAAGCCCAAACTATTGAGACCTCTCTTGGACGGGCCATTCTCTGGGAATCTCAATTGTTGAAATGACATTATTTCTATTTTGACTGTAGTAGTTCGCACAATGTTTCCCTCCCCATCCAAGATAATCAAGATACCATCTTTTCAACAAAACACCTTGATCTCTTAAGCCTATTGAATATGCAAAATATATGAAAAAATAATTTCAATTCAAAAATTTACCCAAAATATATTTTTTTCGACTTTTGATTAGAAGTGATTGGTAGTTTTGTAACTATGGCTCACATCTAACATTTTTACAGAGTATAAGATGAATACTTTTTTTGTATTCATGGAAAATGAAAAAACATAGTAAATTTATGGAATTATCTACATTCTCCTCAGTCCTGTGACATACAGAACCAAGGTTTGAATGTATTGAGAGGTGCTTACAGAGCACCTATAGTTAAAATTCATTACTCTCAGGGGGCTGTCCATAAATGACGCCATGCAGCAGAGGGGGAGGGGGAGGGGGAGGGGTTATGTTTACATGACCAAGCATGACAAGGGGGAGAGGGGGGTCATTTGGTGTATGACATCATGTTGAACAATTTTTAATTTCGAGAATTTGCAATGCATTTTAGATAAGGTTGGGATATTGAAGGTTGAATTTTTTATTTTCAGCTAAGATCACAAGATTTTCTAATGGACAGTTGTGTTCCTAGCCAAAATATAAAAAAACACTGTTTATACTACTTCTGGGGGGTTTCTTTTGAAATGATGTAATTTTAGAGGGGGGGGGGGGATCAAGGGTCACATGACAAAACATGACAAGGGGGGGAGGTGGGTCAAATAAGGTAAACAAAAAATAGCATGACATCATTTATGGACGGCCCCCAGATAGTGGTGATATAGCTGACCTGGGCTGCTGGTTGCTGGCAGAGCAGAATGATGCAATGATCAATGGGTGGTGATAGCTGAATATCCGCCAAAAAGTAAATTAGATTTAAAAAGTAGATTTTTTTTATGTTGAATGTCTGGTTGAAAATAACATAATATTATGTAGTAGTTTGTTTTGATACTATGTTGAAGGCCATAGAAGATAGGTGGTGGATTGAGTGTCACAAAGGAAAACTTCAAAAGTATGTATCCATTAGATAGTTATAGGTCTGCTTCAGGGGGTACATATTGTGACACCATGAAATGGGTGTACTTCATCAGAAATTTGCACTTATTTCGGAGAGTGTTTTTTTTCAGGACTCAATACCCATGGTTGTGCAATACCCATGGTTATACAAGTTTGCTGATGATTTTAATTAAATGGCTCTTGCATCAGGTGGAGTGCTCATGCTTACACTGGAAGTCAGAATGAGAGCACCTATGCTCAGGAGATATGTTCTACATAGCCTCCTCAGCTCAGCCTGCCTTAGATTATAAGATTAGGAACTCTATTAATCAAGTACTATCCTAATACCTGTAGCTTACAAACCCTATGCTATCTTACCTCTTGTGTAAATATTATCTTTGAAATCAGTATGTAGAAAATAAGTAAAATACCCTGTACGAGATAATGGGTGAAGCATGCTAAGCCTCTGGAGGATGTTTTTTGAGAAAATACCAGACGCATATCATTTTGACACCTTTACATTCATATTAATAATGCCATACGTGATCCACTAGCCTATTGAGCCATCTGTTACTTTCATAGTAATAAGTATTTTATTGACAAGTTTTATTGACATAGTTGACATAGTGAGGTTCTAGAAAGTTAGTAATTACTCTTCCATAAGAATTACTCTAAACGTTAACTTTAATATGTTTATGCCAAACCTCATACTTAGGCATGCCATATCCTTCCTCTCTCTAGCAATTACAACTATTTTGACAAATCTATTATATAAAACAATACCACAACCCCTGAAAAATCTAGGTAAAAACTATAAAATGCCATTTTTTACCAATTTGGTGACGGGAATTTGACCATAACTTTTAAAATTTTGACAGCAGAGCAAAACCAATAGTACCATATGGAAGAGGAGATTCTTTAGCATGGAAACCTAACGTTTTATTAAAATTAGAATTTATTTAATAATTTTTCTAGCTTGATGATCATAAAAGAAAGACTGGATATCTTAGTTCAAGGTGGTTCATCCAACATTGGCCGTTTTTTTCAGAATTTGAATCTAAAGTCTGTTAAAGGGATGTTCTCGTCCTGCCCTATCTAGGCTTAAGTCCGCCGACGTTAACCTAACGACGCAACGGCCGGCGACGTGTTTTCCACTTTTGGAACGTAATCTGGCGATGTTATTGGTCACGTCACGAATTTGGCGCGCCTGGCAGGGAGTTACAATGTATCAAATACATGCCCTTTTCAGTGATATAATGGCATAAAGGTATGCATTTAGGGGAAGATCCGCGGATTTAAGCATGAATTTGCCCTAATAGAGGAACATTTATGTAAAAAACGGCTAAATTGGGGTCCATAGCTCTGCCAATGTTTTAATGGAAATGTGATGCAAAATAAATCAAATTTTGCCCATATAATTTTTTGCAATATCTCAGGAATGCCATATCCGATTTTAATTCTGTTTGAAACAACAAAAAACACTTAACTATGCGGATTACATAGGCCTATTCAAATAAATATATATTATATCCAGTTTAAATTTTTAGTGTGGGATTGCTACTTTTAATAAAAGGTAAGGTAAGCTACTAAATCATAGAGTTTATGGTAATTAGATAGTAAGCACCCCTCCTGCCCTTATTGGTCAGTTGTAATTAGGTCACTGACAAGAGGTCAGGTGGGAGGGGTATGCGTGCTGTACCGACACTCAGGTCCAGCAGCTGAAGAGAACAATAAAAAAACATTAATTGTACGGACCAACAGGCCTTTTTACCTGCCCTCCTGAAGCTGTAGAAATCAATCATACTATCCTGCCTTCAAGTCTTCATTATTTTTACATGCAGCAAAGCCTAGTCTCACAATGCCATCCCCATATGACTGACAAAGTGTGCCGACACATGTTCGATGGCGGCTCACGACCTGTTTGTCTGCTGACAAACTTGTCTTTTGAGGACTCACCAATTTAGTTGTTGTATTGAGATGATCTCATCGACAATTGCAAACTATCACCAACCAAAGGATATCCATTTGAATTGTTGAGGCATTAAATTGATAGCAGACAAAATAAAATTAAATAATAAAAAAAAAGAAAAAAAAGGGGGAGTGCTGACAAGCTGGTTTGTGAGTTGCAATTGTAGTCAGCAGCTGACCAGCTCAAACCAAAGAAGGTATAAGGTCTAGAATGGGCAGCAAGGCAAAATGCTGTGATGGGCTCAAGGTGCCACCTGCCCGATAGATTTTCAAGTAAAATCTGACCATTATAGTTTTTAGGGGGAAGTGATTTTGCTTTTAATAGTTGGATCACCAACAAGGCAGTAGGGGAGCAATCATGCAGGCTCAAACAGGCAACGTCTTCATGCCTATACATAGACTTTGCTCAAACTAGTCTACTTTGTAAAAGTTCAAATGCCCCTTTACTCAAACCTTTCAGGATATTACATTTTTTGCGGCTTTATATCATCCCTACCATTGCTCAACAGGGGCCTAAAATTTTGTTTTCCATTAACATTCCCAATTGAAATGATATGAACTGTTGGCCCCATTTAATTGTGCTTTTCGTTTCTAGATACGGATCCATCATAACATCGAAACGGCATTGTAGTTTTTATATCGCTATTCTTGCATGAATGCGTTCTTTTGAAATTCTTCTTCCAATGACCTGTTCACTGTTGCATACGCGACCAAACAGCCATAATTTTAAATATTTCATTTCACCCATACTTGCTGAAGTGAACAAACATACATGGGGTGTGCACGACTGAACTTATTTTGTTTCACATGTACAGATAAAAGTAAAATAATCAAAAGAACATCAAAATCAGTAGGTTGATGGGAGCGGGCAAAATTGTAACCCAACCTTTCCTGATACAAGTATCTCATATGAATATTTGATGACCGATCTCTTTTAAAACTTTTAGTGATTTTTCCATTTTGATCCCAATGCACCTTACACCCCCCAGATTTGGGAGCAGTGTTGGTGTTTATTAATTCATCCCTGCCCCCAGAGGCAGTCCCAGAAACAGGGTTGGCAGTCAGTCAGGCGTGACATCGCTAATGGCCACTAGGGGGCATTCAGGGGAGGCGTTCTGCTCCACTGAGCACGGTGATCACGTGACTAAACGCCGATCACAAGACTCTCACTTGTAGATCAGCTCCTTGATCGATGTGATCGACCGGCGTGGTCTGGTGTTACAATTCACCCCAGATGGCTTTTTAAATTCTCTGTTATTTTTATCTGACACTTGATCAGTCCATCGCTAATTCATGTCAAGTGCAAATGTTTTTACAGGGTAACATACTGAAAAAGCACGATTAAGTCTTGCGCCAGTGCATATAATGCCAAATGTAAATTTGAAGCAACCAGTCTGGAGGTTAGGTATGAAGCCTACTATAGATAACACCAAGGGATGTGTGGTTTTAGGGGAGATGGGTACGTATTGTAATTTATGTCTAACACATTAGGGAGTTACCATAACTCATAATAGAAGATCGTTAATATGATTATCAAGCTGAGATAAAATGTACTTACATGTCCGTTGCGTGATGCTTTTTGGGTTTTTGAAACTTGCTTTTGCGTGTGTCAATTGAAAGGTGGGAGGGCTAGTTCTTATGAACATAAAGAGTTTGAACTAATGAATTAATGCGGACCAAAGTGAAACGTTCACATAACTATCCTGTCCTTGGATCCAGTTTAATTTGCTTACCACATAAATAGAAACAAACTTGCAGGATATAAACTGTATTGAATCTGACGAAGCGGTCATAAATGCTGTGGCTGAATAATACACAATGTGTAATTATAACGGTTGGGCGAGGGCCACACTTAAAGATTTACGTGCGCTCTAGTTGTCGAGAATCAGAGGGTAAAAACCACACCCAAAGACACCCCCTCACAAACATCTGTGCCTCACCTATAAGGGGAGGGGGAGGTTAGGCATGGCCTATCGTCAGGGGTCAGCGATCAGAAAGCATCAATACAGGGTCATCAGGATGGAGAGCTGGAACTGTGGAGAAGGGGACACTTTACGGGCAAGTGAAACACAATGCATCAGTGTGAAGATCTTTTTGTTAATCTACAATGTACTCCAGATATAAGGGACACGTTTATAAGTGATAGACGGTTATAAGCGTTATATCTGCTGGGTTAGAATCATTCCTCTTTGTTCTAGTTTAAATGCATTACTTATGATGGCCAGGATTTTGAATATCATTATTTGTAATTTAACATTCTGATAAACTACCCATCATTATTTTTCAAATTAGTATCCATTTATGTTGATATTTCCTGAGTTGTTTGCAAATTCATTCATTGTAGATGGATTTAAAGGAATTATTTGTTTGTTTTCTATCATTTTTCCATGGATTTTGTCGACACAATTAGTCAAAATTAGCCTGCAGGTCCTTAAAATAGTTTACGGGCTGGCAATGTTCTTATATCAATCCTTTGGTGTAGAAGAATATATAATCAATAAAATCCAAATCCACCATCTCTCGTCGCGCCCCTCCTACTCGCCCTAACCACCCACCACCCCATTCCCTACCCCCCGTACCCAGTAGGGTGTGTCAGACGTCAATAGCAGTGCCCCCTGGTGGGGTACGGCCGGCCCCGCCCCCAGTACACTCCTACACCCCGGCCGTTACGCACTACCAGGTGTAGTGAAAAGAGCAGTTGGAGTAGTGAACAACTCAGCAGACAGACTGCTGCTACCGTAGTGGATGCACCAACTTGGAGGTCGTTTTGTATGCAATGAACTATATATATGTCGTCTAGGATACAGGAACAAGAACTTTGAGGTCGTTTAGGATACAAGGACTTTTCATCATAGGATAGGTTAATAGCTCATTTCTAGATATGACCTGATTGACTGAACCCAACTGCCCTGGGTATTGTACCTTATTTTTCATGTATGCCTGGTTACCATGATTGTATCCGTTATGATAGATGCTACTTCTTTGGATAACATTCAAATCTTGTATATATAACGTAGCATTCATGATATTTTCATGGAGGATACGCGCGACCATCTCTTGAAAAACGAATGGATCATGGCGTGGGGATAGTCGCAACGAGAATGAAAACGCTACTCCAACTAAAGATACACCTGTTTACCTTTCACGATCAGACAAAAGTATGGATAAAACAATAATTAATAGCTGTAAAGGTGTGGGCTCATTGTGTACGGGCATTTACACGCCTTCACGGAGTTTGCTGATAACAACACAAGATTCTGCAAATGCCGGCAGCACTAAAGCCTGTGGGGATACTTCTGATAACAAGGAGTACAGTTTGTATCCAATGGATGCCTGCTCCCTACAGAGCAGTGGCAGTTCTGGTCTTGTTGGATCTGCCCCAAATATACCAGTGGAGAGGGGTAAAGGTGTCAGAGAGCAGGATCAAAAGTCGCATTATTTTATAAAGGACCAAGCTATGGATGGTGGCAGGGTAAATGCTACCCAACCGGGGAACATAGAGGCCACTGTGAGAGTGACTGACCCCTCTGGGTCATTCAGCATATCCCAGGTGGAGCTGTCGATCGGCTTTCAGCAGAAGCTGAAGAACAGGTCCCAAAGCCCCAGGAATCCTTCAGAGGTTTTCTCAGGTAGTAATACGGACACTCATTGGACTTCTACAGGAAAAGGGTGCGGCTACAATCAGCCTTTACGTAATAGTAGCAACAATGCAGCATCCACAAGCCCGAAGGATAGTCCTTCTCTGATATTGAGTGCAAATGGACAATCCACGAATGGATCATTGATGGAGATACAAGAGAAAAGTTCCCAAGGAAATCCGAAAGGGATAGTGCATTATTCTACAAAGGACCAAACCATGGAAGGTAGCAGGGTAAATCCTATCCAACTGGGGATAGAGTCTCGGCCTGAGGGGTGGGATCTCCGAGTAGGGGTGGAGGAGCATTATGGTGGAGATGACGATATTAGACAACTCCTACACAGGTCGCTGGAGCTACAGACCCACATCCGTATAAGACAACAGGAGACCTCCTCATACACCAAGGATCAGCCTCACCTGACCTCCAGGGGTCAGCAGAGAGGTCAGTGTGATTTGACCTCTGAAGGTCAACCCGTGGCCCCTCCGGACATACCCACTGGGGCTCATTTTAGAACCTATCCCACTTTGAAACCCCAGGCAGGGAGTAAGTCTTCTGCAAACTCTGAAAATCGTTATGAGTTCACTTGCAAACGTTTTTCTAAAGATCCGTGCAGTTTGACCTCTGACAGTGATTTAGAACGGCATCTTGGGTTTAAAGGCCAATCGGTATGTCACAAAATTAACCATAGTGTCAGAGGTAGCATAGATCTTACTGAGGAGTTCAGATTGTTGCCACCTACAAAGTCTTCCCAATCCCCTTTGAATTTTCGTGGTACTGGTTTAAAGGTTCATACCTCCGTTGTTAAGGATTTATCTGAGAAGGATTTACCCATGAGGAGAGGGAATGATCTAATTAATTTTTGTGGAAGGAAAGGTCAATTGGAATACATGGGAAAACAGTCAAGCTTTACACAGAGGAAGTCAAATGCATTTTCTCTGAATAAATCTGAAGATGTCCACCAGAGCTCGTCCATTTTACAGAAAGACCTTGGTTTTATGGGGAGTAAATTAAACTCCACCGACCTCCCAATCTCCTCTCTACCTCCAATGAGAGAGAAATGTAGGCCTAGTAGTATAGGGAAAGAGGATACATCGATGCATATAGCAGAGGTTGGTCCAGACACTGTAAACTCACATAAAACGGATATACCTCTAAACATGTCTTACTGCAGTGATTATGGCTCCTTGAACCTAAGTCTACCTCACCAAGATGAGACGCAAGTCGAGGGTAGAACTTATCAAAATCCAACAAAAGCATCTAGTTTACATGACAATCCGCGACATTGTGAAGACTTCTCTGTGCGGACAGAAACTTTGATAACTCATCTCAAAATGGCCAATGACATCTTGGATGAGTTTGCTGCTGAGACCAAGGCATTGGTGAACCTAACAAGGCGTACTCATCACCTGGGTGGCGAGGACCAGGGTTCTGACGAAGAGGGCCTGACAGTTCATAAAATGAGCACAAATGTGTGTCAGGATGGTAACATAGACCGTGTAAGCTCATGGCTGAAGGATGGGCTAACAGATAGCAAACCAGTCCTACCATCGCCACTTCCATCGCCAATTTCACTAACGGTACGGGTTTTTACTCTTACTGTGTTTAAATCATTCACAAGATAGTTCATTTTCAGCTTGTTGTACATGTTGTCCAGGGGCAGTTACTAAGAAAAAAGTAATCCCTGATCTTCAAGATTTGAATGGGCACCTTGTAGATCATTTTGTAGTTTTTTTATTTTCTCGTTTAATCTTTCCTTTTTTTGTAATGATTACTTCTCAATCTCAATACAATGTATATGAAGGTAATTCTATGAATCCCCGCAAACTGGCCGTACCATTGCTAATTTCATTGAAGGCAAGGGATTTACCTCTTAAAGTGTTTACAGTTTACAAGGCAAAGTATAATCTTTAGCTTGTTTAGCACATTGTGCTGGGGCCGTATACATCTATCCTTTGTAAAAGAAATCGTGCATATGGGTATTAGGCCTATTATAATTTTTTCTGAGCTTATCTATAAATTGAAATTTCCATGCATATAGATGAATACGCATCGCCAGTTATATCAGTTTCATTATTTTACAGTTTGTTATTTATTTCACTTTAAAGGAACCTTAGGGGGTCCTGTGTCCTGAATGTAACTATGTAGTTTATCACCTTACCCTCCAGGCCTTGGGAAGTATTGATTAATTCTCAACTTGGCAATATCAATACTATAAACCCCTATTTCTTCCGCATTGATTTATTGCTTTTTAATTCTGTGATCAATAAATTATTGATCAAATGATATGTATAATTGAATTAATTGTGATGGAACTGAATTATTAAATTTAACACAGCCGGGTGGCCAACAGCTTTAAACAAACGCTCGAACAAGGCATTTATTTGTAGGATAAATGAAAATAAAGGTTTTCCTCTATTGTTATAATCTGTTTCATGTGCTATATGAAGAGATTCTATGATGAAAGAGACGGTTTGACAATACAAGACAAATTGACAAACTTCAATGAGAAGAATTATCAAAGCTCTAATTCAAAGAGAATATCAAGTATTATCAACTGTCCTTCATAAAGATATGACAACATGTGATTGGTCAAATCCGAATGTAACTGTCTTATACAAGGAGGTAGCATCCGGATGCAACCCAAACAGTGTCAGGTGATCCCTGAATGCTTCTGTTTTTCCAGCCCTCCAATAGCAGAGAAGAAACCAGAGACATCTCAGAAGGCCCAATACTAGCCATGCCCCCAAATGGCAATCGAACATCCACACCGTAAGAAAGAACACTTGTATTTTCGCAATTAGAAGTCACTAAAGCTCAAAAGAAAGCATAGCTATAAGTCAAGTTCATACTTACTGAGATTTCTGTGTAGTTTGAAATAACATCAGTCTTGATATTAAGTTGTGATACTCCCATAATAGGCACAATTCGGTTTAAGGTGTTGTTGAATTATTTGCTCTTTCAATTATGCTTGAAACCATCATCAAAGAAAAATATTAACAAACTACTTATCATTTCTAATAACAGAACTCTTGATATCAAAGTGCAATACACACTACATGCTAGGAATATGTAAGGCAATTCGGTTGATATAATTTCATGTAGGTGCCCACCCTGGAGTGAAGCTGCCCCTACGCTACTGACCACAGATCCCCCTGTTGCCATTGGACCACACTACTTACAGAGGTCACCGTCGTCCACAGAGGACAGTGGGTTCCATGGCCTCACCCCAATGTCCTCATTTCTACAGTCTGAGGGTGAGTACATTGTTCAAGAGTGAATCCAAAAGCATTTCGAAGTAGGTATTGTCTGTTCTATGGGACTTAAAACTACAATTCATAAAATCTCTGCAGTAGCTTGCCTTATTGTTTCATGTATTTATAAGTACCTTCATATTGTTGTGTTCAGAAATTCACGAACTGTCCTATTCTTGATTCACCTGTACTTTTTTTTGGATAAAGCATGCTCCTCATGGATCATCTTCTACGTTGTAATCTGTTGCTTGAGGATAGAGAGTGGTGATTAACGGGCATTTCAGTAAAATTGCAACGGTTTTGCCAATATTGCTAGCTGATTGATGTATTATGCATCAAATGAAAGGGCAGATTTTTCTCTATCTAATGGTATAGATAGATCTTTAATGAAATGGGGACCAGAAAAAAAATATGTGAAAAAGTGATTTTTTCACTTTTATTTTTTGAATGTAGATATCTTCATCAACAGCTTCTCTGGAACTCTGAGACTTTACGGTTAATGCAAAAACATTACTGTGAAGGGAATTGTGTCTCAGATTTTTGTTTCAGGTCCTACTTTTCATTTTATTGAAAAAAAGGGGTAAATTGTCAATGATTTTTTCACATTTATTTTCAATATTTTCTTAAAATTTATCTTGGACCTACATCAAAAATCTGAGACACAGTTCCCTGCATAGGAATGTTTTAAATATATATCAAAAGTGTCCAATGAGTACCTTCAATATTAAGTCAGATATCAACCTTCAAAAAATAATAGTTAAAAATCAAATTTCCATTTTTATTGTTCATTTACTCAGTTAATTTTAAATGAACAATCTTATTTCATATATCTTCATGTAGAGGGCATATTCAAGTATAGATATGAGAAATATTAGGCAGATATTTCAAAAATTGAATCACTGATAAAGCAAAGACGTAGCTACTGCAAAAAACGCCAAAATCACTACTCTCTATCCTTAAATAGCATTTGGTTAAAGCACTGTAGGCCTATTCTTCCATTAAAAAGGGTGAGACAAACTTATCTATCCCCAACCCCTGTTCTAGAGCGAGTTCTTCTGCCAATATTTGACTTAAAAAATGTTTCCCTTACATAATGTCATTGAGTTGTGTGTGATGTTTCCTCTCCTCACAGATGGCCTGAGTGAGTCCTTGAGTACTGATGGGAGGTCCACCTCTTCTTGGGCTGATTCTGCCATCACTGTAACAACTCACACCACCGACAGGGGGAACAGAACTACTGATGGGCAGTAAGTGTCAGTTGTGTTCTGCTTAACCATCGTCTCTGTCGAACCTGTTCAGAAAATAATACTTACATTAGTTTTAGATTGATAGTCTGGGGTCCAAACTCCAAAAAAGAGCTTATTTAAGGATTCTCGATGCCATAAAAAGTTTAAACCTAAAACCCTTTTGGGGTCCTAGAGGGGTCCTTTGGTAATAAAAATTTGCCGGTTGTCACCCTGTAGAGGTGTGCGCAACCATGACAACCGCCATTTTGTATGGCAACCCTCATTAAAATTGAGCCCCTTCAGAAATGTACTGTATATGAAATATCTCACTCAATTTTTGAGTTTGGCACTTTATATCAGGTATACAAGGAACCAAGTATTAGATGCATCTGCATAAAAGACAACATTGACCTTGGCCAAGGTCAAGGTCATCTAAATTGAGGTCGAATATCAAAAATGGTCAAAAAAATGAAATTAAACTTCTTTCAAAGTGTCCAACCCTTTAGAATATGAAAGTTTATACCCAAACTTCTTTTGGTGCCCTAGAGGGGTCCTTTGGGTAGAAGAATATACCAGTTGTCTCCCTGTAGAGGTGTGCACAACCATTACCCACGCGATTTTGCTTACTGACCTCCTGAAATCTCATCCTTTCAGAATAACACATTCTATGGGATATCTCATTTATTTGATAAGATAACCTTTTAATATCAGAATTCCAAGTAGTACTATAGGAGATGTTTCTAGACAAAAGACAATTCTTACCTTGGCCAAGGTCAAGGTCATCTAAACTAATGTCAAATGACGAAAATGGTCAAAAAAATGAAATTAAACTTCTTTCAAAGTGTCCCACCCTTTAGAATATGAAAGTTTATACCGAAACCTCTTTTGGTGCCCTAGAGGGGCCCTTTGGGTAGAAGAATATGCCAGTTATGTACCTGTAGAGACATGCACAACCATCACCCTAGTGATTGTATTAACTGACCTTCTGAAATTCCATCTTTTCAGAATGACACTATTCATGTGGTATCTCATTTATTTGATAAGAAACCCTTTTGATATCTGTTCCAAGTAGTACTATAAGAGATGTCCCTTGACAAAAAACAACTCTGACCTTGGCCAAGGTCAATATAATTTAGATTGATGTCAAATGACAAAAAAACGGTCAAAAAGATTGTCCAATTAAACTTCTTTCAGAGTGTCCTATTCTTAAAATATGAAAAATTATACCCAAACCTCTTTTGGTAGTGTAGAAGGGTCTTTTCAGCATAATGAAATCTCAATTGTCTCCCTGTAGAGGTGTACACAACCAATACGCACACTATTATGTTTGCTCACCTCAAATTTCATCATTTTAGAATTGCATATTTTATGGGAAATTTCATTCATTTTATAAGATAATGATTAAATATCTAAGTTCAAAGTAGTGCTATTTCAGGAACAAATGACAAATTTGACATTGGTAAGGTCATTCAAATTTACATCAAATGCCGAAAACTGCAATAAAAGAATCAGAATTCAACATCTTCTCAAGTGTTCTTCTGTTGGGAACATGAAGGTAAGAGTTGTCCAGGGTACCAACCACACAGGGAAAACAGGGAAAATGGCAAAAAAGATTCCTTGACATGGAAAACAGTGGGAATTTGGAAATTTTGCCAAAAAACAGGGAAAACACAGTGAATTTCTTTTGGCCAGGTTCTGATATTCCTGATTCTCAAGATATTAGGGATTCAACCTTTTGTTGTTGGGTTGTCCAAATGTTTTCTTTGCGCAGAGGCTGAAAAATTGTCGTAGGACAGGGGAATATCAGGGAAAACACAGGGAATTTGAAAATGGAACTTCAGTTGGTACCCCGGCTGTCTTTCATCTAGAGTGATCCCATATAGTACTACTTGGAACTCAGATATTAAAAGATTGTTATCAAATAAATGAAATAACACATAAAAAGTGTTATTCAGAAAGGATGAAATTTCATAGCCAATACTCTACTGGGATCATGTAGGGATCCTTAAGACTTGGTATTATGCCATTTTTCATTCTTTAGAGGTGCACATAATGGTGACCCATGCCATTTCGTTCACTTATTCCATAAAAACGTATTTCTATGGACTATGAAGGTTTGAAGGTATGACAACTATACCTCTTATCGTTGTTTGTATGTAAATTCTATTCACTGAACAAAATTTGTGCCAAAGAACTGGTAATCAAAGTATTTTGTTTCAATTCTAGGGTTTGCTTTTCTGAACTGGTCAAATTTAATGGATAGCATGACACAAAATTGCATGGGCAATTCAGATTTTGAATTTCTCCAGGTCCTCTATAGGAGAACAAAGAAATTATGGATGTTTTATTCCAACAATTAAACAGTTGAGCAGAAGTTTAATTCCAATGATTTGCATCTTTTGGCATAAGTTTATAAATTTGTTGACCTTGAACTTCACGACAGTCAAAGTCATATCTTGCAGATATGTGACTTATGTACTATTGATTTTAGATGAAAGAGACATCACATGCAAAAGGTTGCAGTCTACACAAATCAGATTTTCTGGTAAAAAGGAATGGAATGGCATAGGTCACCACTATGTACACCTCTAAAGAATGAAAACTAGTGTATCATCAAGTCTTAGGGACTCCTGTACATGACCCTGAAAGAGTGTTGCTATGACATTTCATATTCCCAACAGAAGAACACTTGAGAAGGTGTGGAATTTTAATTTATCTGTAGTTTTTATCATTTGATGTCAGTTTGAATGACCTTAACTTGACCATTGTCAAAGTTGTCTTTTGTCCAGAAACACTTCATAAAGCACTACTTGGAACATAGATTTTTAATATATATCTTAAAAAATGAAATTTTCCATAAATCATGCTATTCTAAAAGGATGGAATTTGAGGTAAGCAAACAGAATAGTGTGGGTAATAGTTGTGTACACCTTTACAGAGAGATAATTAAGATATTTTCTTCTGTTGAAAAGACCCTTCAAGGCTACCAAAACAGGTTTGGGTACAATCTTTCATATTCTACAGAGTAGGACACATTGAAAGAAGTGATTTAAACTTTTTGACAATTTTCATTGTTTTGCATAAATCTATATGAAATTGACCTTGACCTCGCCCAAGTTTTTTTTTTTTTTTTTATCTAGAGACATCTCATATGATAGTGCTTGGAACTCAGATATTAAAAGGTTTTCTTATCAAATAAATGAGATATCACATAAAAAGTGTAATTTTGAAAGGAGGAAATTTCAGGACAGTAAGCAAAATAGATAGGGTAACAGGGAGACAACTGGCATATTCTTCTACCCAAAGGACCCCTCTAGAGGTTTGAATATAAACCTCCATATTCTAAAGGGTGAGACAATTTGAAAAGAAGTTTAATTTCTTTTTTTTACCATATTTGACATTCAACATCAATTTAGATGACCTTGACCTTGGCCAAGGTCAGAATTGTCTTTTGTCTAGAAACAGCTCATAATTTTAGTACTACTTGGAACTCTGATATTAAATGATTATCTTATCAAATAAATGAGATATCACATAAAATGTGTTATTCTGAAAGGATGAAATTTCAGGACGGTAAGCAAAATAGTTAGGGTAATGGTTGTGCACACATCTACAGGGAGACAACTGGCATGTTCTTCTTCCCAAAGGACCCCTCTAGGGCACCAAAAGAGGTTTGGGTATAAACCTCCATATTCTATAGGGTGGGACACTTTGAAAGAAGTATAATTTCATTTTTTTGACCATTTTTGACATTCGACATCAATTACGATGACCTTGACCTTGGCCAAGGTCAGAATTGTCTTTTATCTAGAAACATCTCTTATAGTACTACTTGGAATTCTGATATTAAAAGGTTATCTTATCAAATAAATGAGATATCACATAGAATGTGTTATTCTGACAGGATGAGATTTCAGGAGGTCAGTAAGCAAAATCGCGTGGGTAATGGTTGCGCACACCTCTACAGGGAGACAACTGGTATATTCTTCTACCCAAAGGACCCCTCTAGGGCACCAAAAGAGGTTTGGGTATAAACTTTCATATTCTAAAGGGTTGGACACTTTGAAAGAAGTTTAATTTCATTTTTTTGACCATTTTTGATATTCGACCTCAATTTAGATGACCTTGACCTTGGCTAAGGTCTTTTGTGCAGATGCACCTAATACTTGGTTCCTTGTATACCAGATATAAAGTGCCAAACTCAAAAATTGAATGAGATATTTCATATACAGTACATTTCTGAAGGGGTTCAATTTTAATGAGGGTTGCCATACAAAATGGCGGTTGTCATGGTTACGCACACCTCTACAGGGTGACAACCGGCATATTTTTATTGCCAAAGGACCCCTCTAGGACCCTAAAAGGGTTTTAGGTTTAAACTTTTCATGGCATCCAGAAGCTCCAATTTCATACCTTGGACCCCAGACTATGAGTCATGATCACATACTTGGTCCGCATTGGTTATGTTCTGTATAAATCGTGTCCCAACCATACTTGATCAGCACATCACTTCAATATTACACCGAAACGTAATTATTAAATATAATCACATATCATAATTACATATAGGATATCCATTTAAACCCTAGTGCAAATACTTGCTTAACTGTTTTTAGATAATCATTATTATTGGTTCATATAGGTGACATCTCATACATACATTACAAGGAGAGTAAAAGAAAAACGACATCCTTGTATGTATTGTACACATGGGCAATCTTTTCTCATTGTTATTTCATTGTGTGAAAAACTTCATAATCCTTTCATACCCCCTGACAGTATTGCAGACCCGCAGAGCACTGTGGGACACACACCTCCTACACATGTTCAAGCTACAGCAAACGGTTTAGGCCATGGACAAGATATGGTGTGTTCAAACTTGTGCTATTTACCTCTCTCCTTTGTACCTCTGGCATTTCTTCTAATGATTTTAATTTTATTAAATGAAAGTTATTGCGTGTAACACACAAACAATTATGCCTTAGGAAAAACAAAAAAGCCCTGAAAAATAATTAATTATCAAACGATCTATTTCTTTTGCATATTTTCTTTCTGTTTGTTTTCCATAGAAATAACGTGTATTATATAAACCACGACATATAGTTGCATAGCTAAATGCCCTGGAACCTATAATAATTTTTGTATTATATTGTAAATGCATTAAGTATTTATCCCCTTGGTCCTCCAGGCATCCCAGCTGGCCACCAAGAAAAAGGCCTTTGCCTTGTGGCAGGAGTACTGTGACCGACAGCGCCACCTTCAGGAGTTGGCCTACATCACCAGGAGGACCACGTCACGGCGTCTGGTGACGTCATCCTGGGCCAGGTGGCGCCACCGGGTAAATATAAGTGGATATGGGACAGAGATGTGCTTTGGTCCAACGAATTTATTTTTTGAGTTGGTAATCCGGGTACTTTGAAGTAGGTGGCACTGCTGTAGCCGCCATCATTTGTGGAAAAAAATGTCCAATGTTTTGTGCACTGGGAGGTTATTCAAATTAGTCACTTTTTCTTTGATCCATTGTTCTTTCTTGCACCTTTGTCTATGTTTCCAACCTCTTTTTACCTAGTCCTATCAGTGGTCACATGCAGTTGATTGCATTAGGAAAAACCATCTGAGCAAGGTCCTACCTCTAGCAACTCAAACAATATTATAATACTTATAAATATAGCAAGGCGCAAAGTCTTGATTCATAGACTACTACTCCACGACTCATGGCTTGAGTTAACCAAAGGAAAAGGACAAAAGTGCGAGTTAAAATAAATAAATAATACATATCAATTGCTCTAGGGTCGCTTTATTCCCTTCTTAGAAGTTTCACTTTCTATGTTGAAGCATCTACTGCAGAAATTGATGTTGTTTTCCAGCTCCAAGAGTTAAGACAAGGAACAGGCACGTCTAATACGTCTTGGAATACCCCTGATAGTGGAGTGACTGGAGAGAAGCAGCAGTTGACAAAAGACGACAATCCTAACAGGGAAAGTTTCACTCAAAGTCCAAACAACCTTGACAAGGATCAAATGATATTCGAGGGGTCAGTAAATGACTACAAGGGCAAAGAAACATACGTTTCTTGCATTGGAAAGAATTACCTCAATGGTTATCAGCAGGGCGGACCAAGTTCTCCTGAGAAGTCTGACAGTTTCAACAACTGTCATTACAGGAGGCAGAGTGGCATAGTTGACAGTGTAATAAAGGACAGACCAAATGCCACAGACAAAGATGTCATAGCTAGTGTCAGGCGGTCAAATATCCCAGTCAGACGTGAGAGTGTCAGAGACTTTCGGCCCATAAGGACAGCTGATGTAGACGCCTGTAGCAAAGACTGTCAGTGGCAAAGGCAAGCTGTAACATTTGACAGTGGCAAGGGTTCTCAACTTAATAGACCGCCTGTCACAGTTGACAGTGGCAAACACTATCAGCATAGGAAACAAAGTGTCACCACAGCTGTCAGTAGTTCAAATGGCATCCATACACTAATACCAAGCTTATCAACAGTTTACAGGTAAGGAACCACTTTTGATGCGATTATATTTCTCATTCTCAGTGCATCAGGCAATATTTGTTTAAAGTAAATAACACTTTTATGACAGTAAAAAAAGGTAAAGGATACATATCGAAAGTGAGAAGTAGCAAAGATTGATCGAAGTTTTCAGTAATAGGTTTTTCTCATGCCTATTGTGGCATTGACATTTAAGGGGTGAGAATAATTATGTCAGGGTGGTATCATTTTCGATTAGAGCTATACTTACAGTCGTTTGTAGTCAACAAGCTACGGAGAATCTCAGTTGTCATTGACCTCCCTGTTTTACCCACCTCCCAAACACAGCACCCAGATTAGACCCCGATCAGTGTGGTCGTCACCCAAGGTCACAGAGAGGTCACTCGGGGTCACAGAGAAGTATGCCCAGCGCTGGATGAGACGTACCGCGGAGGGCGTGCTGGCTACACAAACGGTGGGCAAAAAAAAATATTTTTCTCGTTTATTTGATAGAATAACAGACAATAGATCTATACATAAAGACCAGACAGCTCCTATTTGGGCCTACGTGGTAATTTCCCTTTTGGCAGCTATGGGGAACTATGTCATAGGACTGATTATGAAGTCTCATTGGTGATACTACTAAAAATGCAGCAAATAATAAGTTCTACTTTCAAAGTTATATATCCTGATGAAATCAGTAATGACACACGGCTAGATGGTGGACAAGAAAATCTTAATAGAAAACCCCTATAATGTGCAGTCTGTATCTATTGTGATTGTAGTGCATGTGATAGATAGAACGAGACACCTTCGCGATGTCGCCTAAGTAGGTATATGGTGTCTGAACGGGCAACATGATAGTAGTATATGGAAATGACAATTCTTTAGGATAAAAAGGAGTTTTGTAAATTTAACTTTTGAAAACATCCCAAATCACTGAAAGATTTTAGGATTATAATGATTACTATGTTTACTATATATATAGATTGTTGCGGTAGCCGTCGTCGAGCGAAGACCCCCCCACGTTCACCTATATATATAGATACAGAACCCAAAGCCCCTCAGAATATGCCTTGTCATTGCACAGTAGATTATAATGTTATGCAAACGACGCGACCATCTATAAATTCCCATTCCCATATACTACTAGCATGTTGCGTTTAATTGGTAGAATTGTTAATTGAGTCTGGGCGACATTATCATAAAACATTGCATAATTATATCAAGTCAATGCATTCTTGTCGTGTAGATGGCGGACCCCGTTGAGGTGACGTCGGGCATTATAAGTAGGGCCCATCCAATCGCCTATATAAGTGACGTTTTGTATGCAAGGTCATTTGTGTCAACACAAAGTCACGTATATAAAATAACGTGGTGAACTTATTTTGATACATTGATAAAACCTACAACTATACATCTCAGAGTCATTAATTGTGATGGGTGAAGAACTCGCCAAACCCCCAGAAACATCTACCCTATTTGCTACCCAAATCTCAGTCTTTACTTATAAACAAATAGAAACGGTAACAGACACAATGAGGCATATGTATATCATAAGAATGACACGAAAAAGATCACATATAATGACAGTGTTATTTACTTGAGAGGACCATTGCAAATATTATTCGTACAATAAAACTCGTGTTGACCAATGTATACGACCTGCTTCAAAATCCCATTTTCGTATACTCCTTACATTGTCGCGCATAATTGAATCGATTCATACGATATTATCACTAAATAGTGGAAGCTATTGCGGCGACGTCGCGCATCCAGGCAGTGCTATGTTCACTCTTTTCATTTATGCACTTTTTTATTAAGGTTCATGTAACATGAATTGCCTCATGGTGCACCTTTTTTCCAATGTTTAGAGTATTTTTTTCACAATTTATGAATAACTGATATGTAATTGATGTGCCATTGAATAGGATTTATAGAATAGGACTTTAAGTTAGACATTGTTTCTCTGTTTACCATCTTAGTATGACCTCAACCTTCTGAAGGGTGCCTGGGTTCAGTGGCGCCTCCACTTGGTGAAAAGACGAACTATTAAGCAGCTCCAGGAGCGTTTTGACCGTCTGAAGACGTCCAGGGTAGGTGGACCTTTTTCCCGAGACTAAGCAAAACATAAAGAAGAGAGACTGAATGTAAATTGGCCTAAATGAAATGGATTCGTTCAGGAAATCTTTGTTTCAAGCACATTGCACCCTGGAGATTTCAGTGCTACCTTGCTGAAGGGATTGCCACCCAGTTTGCTGGATTTGGAGGATAGATCAGTGAGAATGGCTCTCCACTCACATGGTCAAGGGTCTGTAATTATAAGAAATGGGCAGAAGATGTGTTGGAGTTAGGTAGGAGAGGGGATAGTTGTGGTATATAACAGTTAAGCTGCACAGCCAAGCTAGAACCTCTAAACAATCATCCAAGCTGAGGACCAATCTCTCTCTGTGAATACCTGTAATTAACTTGTCAATGAGGTTAAACTGGTTTTACTACAAATGTCCATCAAACATGAGAAATCCCTCAATGCATCTAAAGTACATTATATATCATGGAATTAGGTTACTGAAAACAAAATATATATATATACTACCATATGATTTATATTCAAAGGATAAAAATATGTTTGATATTCACTCTATTATCATGGAATGCTGGAGTTTAGAAGAGAAAGTGCTAAATGGTCCCACTAGCCTGTGTGGAAAGCAGTAACTAGGTTACATGATACCCTTGGTCTCTGAAGAGGAGGGCATGAGAAAAGTGAGATGTATACATGTATATGGCAATAAAGGAGAACCTGTCACAAACTGGTGCTGTCACATGGTGGGAGATAAGGGAACCTTAGTCACTAGATGGTGTTAGTGTTCTGTTGGGTGCATTTGGAATGGAGCCACCTTTTCAGGTGTTTGCTGCCTCAAGTTTTCCAACTGTTTTGCAAAAGGCCTACATGTGGATTATTTCTTATTTTTGGAAGAATCCTAACTCAGACGCATAAATTTAAATCAGTTTTCTCATAAGATGATACTAAAAGTATGAAAAATTGAGAACGATAATGTTAATTTTAGTGCAGCCTTCTGCAATGGAAAGGCAGCAGATTTGTGCAGAATCTAATCATCTTGATACATTAGAATGTAATCGGATATCTTTTAAACGACATTTTAATTTTCTTTTCCCATTTCATTTGCATTTAGATCGTTCTGCTGTCTATTGATATAATGGCCTTGTTTTGTTTTATTTCAGTATTTCCGAGAATGGAAGGAGTTTGTCAAAAAGTGATTACATATGCGAAGCCAATTATGTGCCTAAATAGGAAAAGCATTTCATTTTGAAAGAAAAATCATGATTCACCAAACAAACAAAGAGAGAAAGGACATACTCTATACTACGAATGCAATTTAATCTTTCTGGTTGAGCAATGTTTGTTTTATATCAAAGTCTCAAAAAGCAATGTTTATATTTTCACTGGCCATGTTGTTTATACAATTTCATGTGACATGTTCATGAATAAACTATCTTCTTAAAGACGTCTACTAGTGAATTTTTGATAGCTTGCAATCAGGGAACAAAAGTTGCGAGCGTCAATCTATAAGTGGATTTGATAATGACGTAGATAGTAATTTAAATGTTTGATTATACTGTACGTTCTGTAATACCTGTTTTCTCATTAACTCGATACATTCAAAATGAGCTTATCCACTAAACTACCCATGCTTACAATTACATTCTGAGTTTTGGCAGATCAAAGTCGATCGATTTAGGCTGGTGGAGTTGCAATACTTGTAAGCATGCATATGATCAATACTATAGAAAATTACTCATACAATAATTTACTCATAGGATGAAATTCCACTGAGACCCGGGGTATACAAGCTTATTAATATTTAGGGAAAGAAAATCTGATGCAGAAAGAAGTATACATTTTAAAAAGTGTATCAAAATAATGTACTAATGTGGAGCATTACACATGAAATGAGAATAGCAGTGTAAGATATCGTGGTCAAATGGCCAACGAACGTACTGTATAGTGGTGTACCAATTGTTCAAGAGTTTAGAGAGCAACCCATCTCACTAACATTACATTCAATAGGCTATGTAGTCAGACGGGGAGGTGGGGCAGGGGTGTTAGCTGAAGTTCATAGAGTGACAGACACCAATGCCTAACACAGCCAGAAGCTTAACAATATGGAAGCATGGTTTACTCTACCAGAGTTTGGAACAAAGGATTGTTAATGTGGTGAAGGTTTGATATGGAGAGTATTCTGACTTGTGTATTGAGTGGGATTATTATAATCAACTTGCTCTTGAGAATGGACAAACCTGCGACGTCTGTGTTTAATACTGATAGGGGAGAATAAATTTATAAATCTTCTTACAGGTGAGTTGCTCCGTCATTCTTAAGATCTGAACGTCTTTTTAGAAAGACAAGAAGATGTGGACAAGGGTATCCATATCCTCAAGAAGATAAAAATATTATATTGAACGTAGCAATACAAATATGTCTATCATGATAGTGAAGCTCCCTAAGCTATATCTTTGGACAATACTTGTCCCCAATATTTCTCATCAATTGATATGGGGATGACTAGGTCTCTCAGTTGGCTTCCCATTACATAACGTGTGTTGTTATCTTTAAGTGACATCAAATCAATATGATTATGTTAATTATCATTATTATTTCATACATTGCCTGACGATTCATGCATTGTATCCATTTCTACAATCATCAATTTTATTTTCATGTTTGCTACTATGTTTGTACTGATTCTATTGGTATTCAATTATACAGCTGAATTGTAAATATTTTAAAATAATACCTTAATATCACCTACATATATATAGATCACCTACATAAGTAATTTAAAGAATCAAAGATTGCAACGACCCTGTTCCTATCATGAGCATGAACTCTCTAGATGGCGCTATCCTTGTCTCATAGCTACTTATAATACTATAAGGGTAGGAACCTAAAACATATACTTATAATCAGGAACCCTGGCAATGGCGTACCCAGGGGGGGTTCCGAGGGTGTCTGGAACCCCCTCAGACTTTTCAAAGTTTGAATAATTAAACTACAAATATAGGAAATTATTGAAATAACGGTTGTCTGGAACCCCCTCAGATTTATCAAAGTTTGTATACTTGAATTACAAATATAAGGAATTATAAAAAATGACAAGACGGAACCCCCTCAGTTTTACATTGAACCTACTCAATTTCCCTGGAACCCCCTCAGATTTTAGGGCTGGGTACGCCCCTGGCAGCCTGGTGCCATCTAGAGGGTTCACGCCCGTGGTCCCTATAGTACCATTAAGTACCTCATAACAAGGAATGTGAGCAGCAAACATTTCTAATAGTTGCTAGAATTGCTCCCCATTCTAATGAAACAGCCCATAGTGCGCACCTTCCTCTACTACCCCCCTCCCACCTCCCCCGCCCCCTTCACCGACCCCACGCGTCGCCACCGCCATCTGCTCGCCCCAGCAGCTGGTGAGCCGCGCGTGCGCAGTGCGTGCTCGGTCCGGGCGCGTGGCGGCCCGCCCCTGTCTCATGTAAACACAAGGCGTACGTTACGGCCTCCACGGCCCGCCGGCCTCTCCCCCACACCACCTACGGTACGACCACGGCTACGGCCGACAAGGTAAGCCCATACCAACGTCAACGCTTCGATCGCTGTGATTTTTTTGGTTTGTGTATTTTCAGGAGATGATATGAGTCAATAGAAGCATGGGGTAGGTTTTAGAGGGGATGGTGTGTGGACCCACGGCGGCTGTGGTGGGCGTTCTGCGGGCCTAGTTCTGTAGTCTAGCGTTGCCTGGATGGTCGGGGGATGGTGGTTGCACTAGTGTGTGTGGATGGCCCCCACCTAGGTCTAGGCCTACATGAGCATAGGCTGAGTAACATGTGCGCTCAGCATGGTCGGTGCATAGCATGCATGTCCAACGTATTGTCCAAAAGTGAACCTTAAATAGACACGGTGACATGCGACATGAGGTTTTTGAAAGATAGTGACATGGAGCATGCCCATTTCTTAAATTCGACAGGGTGACAATGCCATTATTTCATTCTATACAAGGTGGCATGCTCATTTCTTGAACTTGACATGTAACATCAGGAATTTCCCCCCAAATCAAGGGCCCCAAAATGTCATTGACCTCTAAAGTAAATATTTTCTAAATTGGTGAATAAGAATATAGTTCCTAATAAGGCATATATTCACTGAATTGGTAACCTCTTTTTGGTATTACTGCATATATACAAATGCTCAAAAACCTTTTGCTAAATTTGCCAACCTACTCCTAATTTGGCCCGGTCATTTCCCTGGAGCCTGGAGCATGTAATCATAAAATACGCATATCACTAATCCCATGATAGGGCATTTAACTGTATTGCATATAGGCCCTCTAGGCATATATTATGTTGTCCGTATACGGGTAGGGTAATCTCCCTAATAAGCAGCATTTACCGTATTTTGCCTTAGGCGTAGATGGTATACACTGGGGTGATAAAAAGACACAACTGTGTTCTCAATACCATACACATATTATCGTCACAACTGCGACTAAAAATATCTAAGCCTATATTCTTGATTTAACCTGTACAGTATGTTTCCCACGTTATTGTTCACAGCTGGCTTTCTTTTCTGAGCACTTGTCATATAACTGTCACTAGGTACATCAACCTTTGGTACTGAATGTAATACATATATTTTTCCCAATGCATTAGGCAATAGAAAGACAACCATACTGCTCTAGAAGAAATGTCATCTGTAGATATTTTGCAATTCACAGCTCACGAGCAAATGTGTGACCCGCTGACCTGAAAAAAATAGCTTTGAGAAATAGCCATCTGGTACAATTTCAACAGTCATGCAGGCCTCTCCGCAAATTAGCACACTGTCCATTAGAGAACAGTTCAACTAGCCATGAGTGTGGATATGATTGCGAAACCTGATTGCCCAATCATGTTACGCAGTGTCCCCTGACGGGAGTGGTCATCTCGTGCTGCTCGTTTCAGACTGACTCAGCCTGGTGACGTCATGACGTGAATGGATAAAGGCCGGACGACCAGGTCAGAGTGCCACCAGAGGGCACCGCGCACACCCACCGACATGGAGGTACAGTTATAGAGTGTTTATACTTACTGCATTGGGACCTAGTATGAGAGAAAACATTCTGTAAATGGATTTATGAAAAGTGTGATACTACCCCTGGGAATCCTGTGAATGTGTAGAGTGTAAAAGGTATGTCCTTCCCATGGGGTTATTCAATAGCAAGTTCCCATTTGCAAATTGCCATTAAAACCATATTTTTAGATGCAAACACGCGCTTCCTATATATGTCAGTATATATGTAATAATATCAATGTGTATGTCACATTTTGTACAATTTAGTTTCATTAAATCGATTCAATGATTATGTCACTTTCCATTCTTTTTCTATAGTTTGAAATCAGCCCATGACAGTTAGTAATAAATTGGATGTTTTCTCATTATGCACTGGATTATCATTAAGCCGTGATTGTATTGAATGTCTATAGATATTTTTCTTTCAGAGTTCTGCTACAGTTGGTTAGAACAAGTCAACAAAAGAAAAAGTATACAAAATTCGACCGAACAAGTAGAGGCTGTTACATGACCTGTCAACTTCAATAACCACATTACATCAAACTTATTACCATGGCCTGACCTGTAGGCTGTGTGCTACACAAACCACAATCAAGTGTT
Organism: Lepidonotus clava; assembly: GCA_936440205.1. NCBI lineage: Eukaryota > Metazoa > Annelida > Polychaeta > Phyllodocida > Polynoidae > Lepidonotus > Lepidonotus clava. The sequence goes on along the minus strand of OW387144.1, from coordinate 31,504,749 downwards.
TGAAAAACAATCTTCAATATGATTGAGGAAATTCTGATTGCCGTCATTGAGTATGGCGATGGTCGCCTTGGAGGTGGCGACAGTCACACAGACCGATTGAACTGTTGCTATACGGTGGCTATTCTCATCTTATTCTCCCTTTTGGTGACCACTCGTACCCTCGCCGGAGACCCAATATCCTGCTGGTGTCCCGCTGAGTTTGAGGACAGCATGGTGGAGTTCACCAACCAAGCTTGCTGGGTGCAGAACACCTACTACTTACCTTACGATAAAGAAATACCGAAGAAGGGCGAAGAAAGAGACTGGATCGGATATTATCAGTGGGTAGGTCTACTACTGTGCTTTCAAGCCATCCTTTTCTACCTACCCAGAATGGTATGGAGAGTGTTCAACAAGAAATCAGGAGTATCTGTGTCAACCATAACTGATGCTGCCATTAACTGCCAACAACACCAAGACTCTGAATCTCGTGAAAAAAGCATCAAGTACATGGTTAAACACATGGGGAGGTTTCTGCATGAAACCAGTAGGAACTATCTAATGTCTGGTAAATGTAAATCCATGTACTGGGTCCTTTATGGGAACTATCTTTGTGTTCTGTACCTAGTTGTCAAAGCCATCTACATTGCAAACTCTATTGGACAGATATTCCTCTTGGATCGCTTCTTGGGGACAAAGTACAGTATGTATGGCTTTGAAGTGATAGATAAACTGGTGAATGGAGAAGGTATTAGTGTAAGCCACAGATTCCCTCGAATAACAATGTGTGACATTACAGTAAGACATCTAGGTCAGGCAAACCAGTACACTCTGCAATGTGCCCTAGCTGTCAATCTATTCAATGAGAAAATTTTCATATTTGTATGGTTTTGGTTCGTCTTTGTGTCCATGGTTACCATTGGTAGTCTGTTCATCTGGTCTTACATCTTTATTTTCCTTCATCATCATGAAAAGTATGTTCGCTCCCGTCTAATTGCTCTAGATAAGATGAAATACCAAAGCGAGTACTTGGTCAGTGCTTTCCTTGACCATTATCTCAGACGAGACGGAATCTTCCTCATTAAACTTGTTGCCAAAAACTCAAGTGACTTAATTGCAGCTGAGCTAATATGTGGTTTGTGGGACCACTTCTTGGGAGTTAAACATTCAGTTATGAGACTTGAACGAAGACCATCTACAAGAATTGACCGGATAGCTGCAATAGCTGGGGAATGCTTCGATGAGGAAGAGGAGGAGGACAAACCAAGAGACATGGATGTGCAGTTTGGACCTGGATTATAATTTATTGTGATAGTCTCAGTGTAAGAATTGTTTGGAATGTTGTTTTGAACAATATATTCATATTAGTAAGAGGTCACGTATGAAAACTTACAGTGGAGTTTCTAAGTAGATGCATTTTCCTATATGGTAAACATAATAATTATGTAAATAGGGCCTACAGAAACCAATATAGCCAAGTGCATTTATGGTGAGTAATACATTACCTAGAGTAGGCATAAGTGTGAAATATATTCTGCCTAAAAATAAGAGAAATCCAATATATGAGATTAATATAAAACATATGACATTGTGTTATAACAGAATTAGACCTTTTCTGAAGTGTCAAACATTTGTTTTGTCAACAGAAGTATTAAGATATGTCCATAGGTGAGGCACCTTCAGTTTATATTTTCCTTCACATTATATCTCGTATATACATGCATATCTGCCCTGTATGATGTTAGATCTATTACCTATGATAGCATTCATTCAAGTAGCGTTTCGTACAAAACACCTAGCAGTTCCCTGTGCATCTTTCCGTGTTCCTAGCTATTACCCTTACTTAGACCTTGCATCTGCCTTGGTTATATAACCCATCGATCAATGCAATTAACATTCTGGTAAAATTAGGGACTGCTTCCAACCAATATCTAACATTATTGGGTGTTTTCCAAGCAATCAACGTATTATGATTATATTTCTGAACAGATTGCTCATTTGTAAACTTTTTTTTTTATTGCTGGTCATTTTTGAAAACTTCTGATTCCTGATCAGGTCAACAACGATATTGAACTTGATTTCTGCATCACTAAATAAGGTCCTACCTTTAGATGACCAATATCTCAATTGACTTTTTTGATAACAGCTGAACCAGATTTGCATATATTACCATATTTCAGACATAATCACAATACTGACATTACCATAAAGCCATGATAAACCCAAAAAGATGCATTTAGAAACAAGATTTTAACAAATGTCACATATCCATTGATCATCAATATGGCAACCGTGCCTTTGCTGGCAAATCTATGGCTTCGAATAGAAATTACATAACTAAGACCAGAAAGGAATTTTGAAATATTTGAAAATTTTTGCCAAAATGTGTAACATCCTGAAAGGATGACCACCACGTTTTTATATGACACATCCATTCATTCTCACAAAGTTCTGCCAAGTGCATGCTCAGTTTGTGCCTCGTGGCTCGATCCATACGTCGACCGGCATCCTATTGGTACTTGGAAGGTTGTACTTAATAATTAAACACAAGTAGAGTAGAGCCAACAAATGGGTCACGGGACAGAGAAGAGGCGTGACTGTGTTCACACGGTCTGGACTTAGCAATCAATAGGTTTATGACTTATGGATTAGGTGGCTATGGCTTGCTGTAACATGTACTGAAGTGTACCTACATGGCTTAGCAAAGTAAAGTAATTAGCAATATCTTCAGGGCATGCCAATATAATTCATATTTCATGACCGGTAACAAACGCTACAAACTTTTGATGCTATCTAGGGAAAACGTTTTCTTCGACGTTATAATAGTTATCGGAGGTCCGCTATGATATAGGCCTACATAAGTACTCTTTGGTACGTGCTACCTTCTACTTTTCTCTGCCTAAGACTTTGGAGCTCTGTTTCAACATAAAATTTATGTATTCTGTGATTCTACTTACTATAAGCCGTTGGCATTATCTCTTCTTCTTTTTGTGATGCACGTGTCCTTCGGTTGTGATAAATGGAAGATTTATGTTGTCCTTTTGATATTTGGCACAACATTCAAATAACTTGTCACATCGTATATCTCATATTCTCTGAGATGCAACTCCTCAATAGTCTAGCAATGCACACTGATGGTAGAATGGAGAAAAAGACCCAGTATACAAATAAAATGTTTTGAAAATGGGAAACGGTACAATTGGAAGAAAATAATGTGTTTTGTAACAATGCACTTATTAAGTCTACAACAGGTTCCTAACTTATACCCATTACGAAAATTGTCATGGAATGCGCATTCTATGAGTGTTAACTACATGCCCTTTGCGCACTCTGAGGCACAGTCTAGAAATGCATGATGCGTTTTACAGACCAGGTCAGAAATGTGCACTATGCCTGTACTGAACAGTCATTATATTATATGCGAATTCTGAGGTTAAGCCTGTAGAGGGTATAATATGTACACACAGCTTTTCATGGAGATATTGCTCACTACACACTACTTACGCATAATTTATTTTGTACCACAGATGAGGAAATAGTATAAAGATGAAGATAAGTTAAGTGCACTTCACCTTGCCTTCAGACTTACATGGGGCACCTGGTGTACTCCTATGGCCCAAAAACCAGTTGTAGCTTTCTTACTGACTTGTCTTAAATAAACCATGATGAATAAAACTGCGTTGTGTTGTCTTTTCCAAAGACCTTGAGAAAATGTGCTCTTCTTTTCTAACAGCGATGTAAAGGGATGATGTATGGGTCCATGCGTTTTCCGAATGACTAGAGTGATCGATTACTAATCAGTGTTTTATGATAATAGTTATTAGTGTCTCATGAATGGTGACTCCATGTGTCAAAAGACGCATTATACACATCGTGAGGATGACGTCACATCTGGGCTATAGCCACCATATTAGGGGTCAATTCATAATCCTTATGATTCACATTTCTGAATCATTTACAAGATATGTTTTTGCAACAGTGTCTACAATGATGACATTGCAAAATAAGCTTAAAGTTAAAGGTAGATTACATGGTGATATACTTTTATGCCAGACCGAACTGGTATTCATGATAAACACATCATATCACACTGATTAATGTCCAATTAGACTGATTAGCAATGATAATACCTCTGTACGCAGAAAACGATTCTAGTAGCATTGGCTTAAGAAATCAACCCTTGCATTACGAAAGACTAGTAGACAGAATGGTAGACAAGGTGTTTTTAAATACAAATGATTTAATGTTTCTCTACAGGTACAATGTGCACGTGTGGTATTGGGTCAGTGAATCGAGAAATAGATGTAATTAAAAGAAACACAATGTAAAACTTTTTCTTATTGTCAAGGTTTTAACTTTTTCAAAAACTCAAGTTGCTTTAATCTGAGTGACCTTAAACATAATAGTTGTCTGTAGAATTATCGTAATACTTACTACTTGTTATGAGTATACATAAGCTGCAATTACCATAGGTCATCCCAAGCATTATACTAAACAATTTATTTAAACATGACTGTGAATAATCCGCACACTTCCGTTAGGTGAAGCTCCTTAAAGGCCAAGCAGTGGGTGCTATAATATATTATTCCCATGGCAGATTGCTTAAAAAGTAAACGTTTTGGGTTTGGAGAAGTCAAAGCTCCGTACCCAACCCTTAAACCCTGAGTGGGTTCCAGGTAAATAAAAGGGGTTCTATGTAAATCTTATGGGGTTCCAGGTGATAGTTCTAACCAAATTTTCTATGTATTAGGTCATGCGATGTCAACTTTTCAAAATCTGAGGGGACTCCAGACACACTTGGAACCCCCGTTGAGCATGGCACTGAGACAGGGATGGGTGTAGCCCCCTAAAATCAACACCGCGACACAACCTTTTACTGGCTTATCAACATGCGATGTAGCCTATTCTTAAATTTGACAGGGCGACATGGGGACCCCCAATCGACACCCCCACAGGGGGTATCCTGTTATTTCTGTTTGGGCTGTATTCCTTTCATTATTATGACGCTATATTCTTCATAACATTGTCATAGGTCTCTAGATGTTAGTTAAAGTGTAAGAGCTTTTGCAGCCCTTCCTGCCACTAACTCCTCAGTGGCCTGTTGGGTTGGCACTGTTGGCACCAAACAAAATGGCGGTGTCCCTGCCAAGGCCTTGACAACAGAGGGTGCCAACTCCGACAACAGAGTGTATCTATCGGCCTTATTCTACGTCCCACCCACGTCGTATGTAGCATCTTTGGAACCAAACCATTGACCCTTAGATTCGACATAGAAACAGGGCCAATTCTTAAATTCAACATGGCCATGTTTGGCCTTAGTGACAACGACATGAAATGCCATGACATGCAGCTTTTTAAAAATTCGATATGCGATATTGAGAATGGTAAGCGTCAAGGACAGATGATATTGCCGTTTTTAAACCAATGTGTGACATCATGACTCCCTTAGGGACACCAAAAGTTGTACCATACGAATACGTTATGTCAACACACTCGAAGCATAAACCATTACCACTAAGTGCAGCATCACTGCTTGTTATATAATTGTTAATGTGCTTTCCATAAAGTGACAATTGTTCTATATTTCATCCTTTGATTATCTAACTGTATTACCATTTACACCGAATTGCAATTTTATAAATTGCCGAACTACCCCGGAAATAATTATCAGAACCAATTAGCCCAAATCGCCGCTCGATGACGACGTAAATCATGCCATGTACTCTGCTGTTTATTCTTTGTATGACCTATTAATCTAGATACAACAGAGAAAAGTGCCAATTCTGACACGCAACATGTCCCATGTCCTTGATACGACAGAACTTTGAGGGAAGTATTGAGCATGATTAATGTGATGTTACATCAACAATGTCATACAGAACCCTCATAAAACTCACTCGGGTTAGGGTAATTACCATCAGGGGTTCATCCCTCAAAGTCAACACAGGCATGGCTGTAGTGGGGTTGAAGAGGGGGACGTAGGGGAAGCATGTTAAACCCCACGTGGGGTAAATCATGTGGAAGCTATCAGGTGATATGGCGATCTCATATGATATCTGTTTCATTTTCTTTTCTATTACAAAGTAAATATTTCGTTGTCACATGGTAGTCCCAGGGTCATCGTCTTATTTTGAGTATTCTCAATATGCTATCTGTTTCACGTTCTTTTCTATTACAAAGAAAAGGCTGTATTCCACATACCGCAGAAAGTGCACTGCCGTTTTTTTTAGCAGGTTCACAATCGCAAACGGCGAATTAAATTTGCAGGTATCGGCAGCAAAATTTACCAACATGTTGGTAAATATTTCCTGCTGATAGGGTTGGCGATAATGCACTCTCTGCAGGCGATATTGTACTTTCGGCAGCCGATATTGTACTTTACAGTAGCCGATATTGTACTTTCGGCAGCCGATATTGCGCCGAAAGTGGACGCCAATAACGAACGTCACCATGGCGATGCTCAATATCGGCAGCCCATACTTTCGGTAAAGCGGAATACGGCCTTGAGGCTGTATTCCACATAACAGAAGTGAGCGCCGCCGATAATGACCATCTCCATGGAAACATTCTATACCGGCGGCCCGGACTTTCGGCACACTTTCGGCCGTCGAAAACGCAATATCGGCAACCAGTCCAAAATCGTCAGGAAAAAATTACCAACATGTTGGTTATTATTTTCGGCAAGGCTGCCGATAATACATCGGCACTGGCGAAAGTACATCAGCGGCGCACTTTCGGCATGTGGAATACGGCCTTTAAATGTTTCGTTCTCACAGGTCTTTGTCTTATTTTGAGTATTCTTCCCCTCATAACGATTTCGGATACGGTGCAGGTTTCTCCACAATTTAAAAAAAAACAGTGTCGCGATTAGGTGTCACATTCAGGGATAGACCACTGTGATGTGGGGCCATTTGATGGTAATTTTGTTATCCATTATGTACCATTGGATACAATGGTGGTCCCGGCGGGTACAATCAATGATCATTGTGTTATGCACAATGTATCATTAGACTAAAATATTTATCCTCTATTTAGTACTATAGAGAGGATATAGCTATTGATGAAGAAGCAATTCTGTTTGTGGTAAATGTATATGCAAACTGAAACATGACAACTGTCCTTTAGTAATAACTTTAAAACATGATTATAATTAATAAGTAGGCCTATCCCTTACAATGAATGCTTCAATCTGAAAAGTTTGAATTGGAAGGGAAAATGCAACTATTGAACTTAGCTTAAAGGTGTAGTAGAAAGATATGCGTTGTAAAAGAGAAAAAATGAAACTGTATACTGTGCAATTATCATAAGCAAAGGACCGTAAGACTACATGTATATTCTCACAAGCGGAAAATTGAGATTAGACCATAATTCAACAGAAAGTATGGAGGATATATAGGACAAAATTACTTGCTGAAATGCAGCATTCAGAACAAGCAATACTTGAAAGGCGACCTCAAAAGTGAACCCAGATAGCATAACCTAGATCCCCAATGCCAAATGAATAAACTGTACTGAGTGGCCTTACCTTCTAAACAGTTGTATCAACTTTGTGAAGTGATGTAGTTCCCCTTGCTTGGTATGCATGTATACCATGCGAAGAGAACATAAAGATGGGCCATTCTTTCTGATATTGGAGTTATCATAAGTTAAAGGTAATGATGTCATTATTGTTTCATGATTCGTCTATATTGAAGTCAATTAACATAGCAATTTGAAATATTAAGTTTGTTACTGAAAACCTTATATCTTATGGCACAATCTTAGAATCCATCCCGTGGTCAATACCATGCAGTTATTCACTTCAATAACAGTTACTGATAATCTGGTGTAATTCGTGATTCAGGTTGTTGTTGTTGTTGTTGTTGTTGTTGCGGTTGCAACCAAATATTCCTGGAACGTGCTTTACTTATTAGCTCACAATATACGACTTATTGACACTATTACTTTGCCCCTAAATACCTCTTAATGTCTGAATAATGGTTTCGTTGTACATGTTCAGGAAGGCTCTGCCTGTAGCCTGAAGCTGTGTGCAGTGTAACTGGTAGACATTCAATCCAAATTTGGACAATTATAAAGTTGAAATGCTGCGCTGAAACTCAATGCCATAGTCTTCTTTCAAGGGCAGCATGGTTCGTATACGTCTGCTTTATTTTACTTTGAATTTATAAATGTATGAAATATTAATGTCCGCCGCATGTAAGGTTAGTTTTAACAACTCTTTGCTTAATGTTTTTCAATAAAAGGCATCGATACTTCCGTGAAAATACATTAATGGTTGGTACATCCCAGTATAATTTGAATTGCAAATATGAATATCTATTTCCGGTTTCAGAGAACCTTGCTGATCACAATCCAATAACTATACCCATGTGGTTAATACCGTTATATTTTCACCAGATGGTGTCTACCCCTAGGGACTCTTTACTGTGAGCCCACCCGTGTGGTCAGTGCTTTTGTTTCCTCCCTTAAACACATAATACAGAGGCAGATACAGGACTTTGTAAAGGGGAAAGAATTATTCATCTCTATTGTTTCCTTCATGGACAAACAGTGAATTCTTAAGGGAATTTTGTTGATAAACGGTTACACTTCATAGACGTAAATGATGTGGATTTTACTGATATGCTTTTAGATTTTAAAATTGTGTGTGCATGTTTTTGTGACCCATGGCAATGGCCATCCTAAAACAATATCAAATGAGGTTTTAGACAAGCCCTCTACCAAGAAACATGAATTGGCCTTCTCTGATATGGCAAGTGGCTATTTGAGACCCCATGCAACCCCTAAAAGAGCTGCTGCCAAGTCCCCCCAGCCCTTCCCCCAATCCCTGAAGGTCGGGCTGAGCCAGGCCAAACCAGCCTGCGCATGCGCAATCCGAGCCGGCGGCGGCCATTGCCGACGCAGCGTGTAGTAATCGTTTAGTACGGAGCGGACAGAGCCAGGCGGAAAACAACAACGACTTTAGACACAGCACACAGGCACCAGCAGCGGCGAGATCTCGTGAGAGCATGGGCGAGATGGCTTGACGTCCTGAAGGTGAGTAGATCTAGGTGAGGGGTTCAGGGGAGCATGTCCACGGTATGGTACTGAACGGTCGGGTGAATGAGTGGTGGGGGATGCCTGCAGTGAGCACGTGAAGGCTGGAGAGAGTGGAGGGAGGCCTGGCACCGCTGTAGTAGGCCTGGATGTGGGTGGGTGTGGTGGTGGGGAGCTGGCACTGTGGGCCTGGTTGGCGGACAGGGGTGTCCACAGTCAGTGCTGCTCACTGCCTGAATCCTGAGTTCACAACAAGGCTGTGGCGGATTGAGGGGGAGCGTCCCCTCCTTTTTCCCAAAGTATCTTATTGTACTGGAGAATGTGGGGGGTGCCCCCCTAGTTTTATAAGCCTACCCCCCCCCCCCCCCCCCACCAACAACCTTTTCATAAAGCTGGTTCCGCCACTGCACAGTATGGACACTTTGCTGCCACCCCTTCCCTACCCCACCTGTCATTCAGCTTTATATTCAGGCCTTTTGTGAGCAGGTTACATTCCATTACAATAGCAACAATACTTGTTTTGCCGAGGGCGCAAAAGTGAGCAAGTGTGCAGTAAATGAGGTCCATTGGTTGGATGCCCTGTCCACTCAGGTCCATCCCCCATAGTCTTCAGGCTATTACATTTGGAGAAAGAACCTAATCGGATTAGTGTTATGACCCCTCAGGGGCATTCTATTGAGTGCATGTACATATGTTCCCTCGGATTTTAGACCCTATATATACCCTATCCCCCTCCCAGGTCAAAGATATACTTATCGGATTTAAGTATACAATATAATTTCTTCCCCATCCTCTGTGGTAGATACATACTGAACTAAAACCCCAAAATAATGGATGAAGTGGCTGTCATAGATTGGATGTCATTCCTGTGTGGGACCTTCGATTTAGCACGCTCGCATCCACAGGGTGGGGCGTCTGGCAGTATTGAAAATGTTCGTACATTCCTGTACACATTCCTGTACACATTCACTGCGTAGTTTAGCTAGGGGCAGGTGGGGGGAGGGGGTTCCAGGGTCTGACATTTTGTATATCTGCGTGCGTAATTAATGGAATGCCCTTACTCATCACAATTGATATGCCTCACTACCTCAAACAGTCATAGGTTTGGTGTCATTCCTGTTACTGTGAAACTGTGATTTGTCCCTGCCTGTGAGTCAGTGCTAACACTGATTGTCAATCACACAACATGACGTGACATATATAGGTACAGTGACAAAGGATTGCAGGGCTGGACCCAGTAGGAGGAGGGGGGGGGGGTTGCATGGGGTCCTGGATCCCTCCCTCCTCCCACATTTAGTGGGTTCCTAAGCTGCAAAATTAATAGAGGGTTAAAGGCCTCGCACTTGGGCGCAAATATGCACCGTTTTAGTACTTAGCCTGTATGCTGAGCCCCCCTTGTGGAAATTCCTAGATGTCTTACTGGATTGTTACGCTGGTAAGCAGGGATCCCTCAGGGAAACAAACCCAATACATCTATTATAGTTGTGTCTGTGGGTATTCACTTGTGGTCCTTTGTATATGCACTACGGTACTGTTAGTTGTATTTGTAAGCCGTTTTACTGGACATTATGTGCATCAGTTCTCATATATAATACGGGCATGAGGGCCCTGATTCAACCAGTTGTACTGACGCGGGTGGTCAGTTCAAGTGCTCAAGTTAAGCCAACTTTGTGTTTACGCCAAAGCAAGGCTAAATTAATAACTCTTTGTCAAAGGTGAAGAGTAAGGGGAGGAGTTTGGGTGACAACTGTTTTTCCATCCATACATAAGTGCCGTGTGGGCAGAACTCAGGCCAGAGCACTGATAATTGTTGTGAGTTAAACATCCTGGAAAGGTTGGTTCTAGAAGCTTGTTCCTGGAGTTGGGATTGAAGCTGATAGACTGTTTAGTTTGGCTGGAGCGTTGGCTGAGTGTGGTTGAGTGGATCATTCTTTCATGTGAGTGTTCTGTCTTACATGATACGGAACTATTATTATGTATTGGATGACTGCAGTAAGAAGAGGAAGACCGCAATAGGAGCTAGCTAATATCCAAGGCAATCACGCAACTTAAAATAAGACCTTAACTTTAATGGATATTTAACCTACTATAGTTCACAATCACAGTAACCGGAACTGGAACTAGTTTGTGAGGCCACTATCATATATGTATATATATAGAATATATATTACACTTTTATGAATATTTGATACAAAACTACATCAGAGAAATCAAGTGATGTCTTGTACTGACAATGTGCACGAAAGTTTTTGTTGCATGAAGCGAAAGATTGGAATTGTAAAGAAAGTTTTGAACATTTCGTGTTTTTTTCTACATTTAGTTTTATTTTAAGGGTTCGTAGGGAAGTTCATTGACAATAAAGCACACATAACCAAATGAAAAATAAATACAGATAAGATATATTCATGATTTTTCATAGGAAAAAAGTGTATTTGTATGCTAAAAACTCAAGGCCATGATCCACAATGCGACAAAACAGGAACCGATTTTCGTTCATGCATTTTTCACATATTTGGAAGGATTTTTCCCAGTGAAAAAAATGTATTTCTGTTATGGATTATTCAGAACTCTTTGGAAAATTGTATATTTTATAAGAAAAACTTTAATTTAACAGACTGATTTTCAAAAGCAGTTCAAAAGTGGCCCAAAATCGCATCGTGGATCATCCTCTTCACAGTATCGAAATCGTGTTTTGAGCATTGTTTGATCCATTTCCTCTCGCAAGTGAAATACTCCTGCATATCATCAGCATTTCATCGATGGTAACTGCTATGCTTCCCTTATGTTAATCTTACACAAGAATGCACCCATATCTAACATCGATGTGATGTTCAATGCGTAATTCCCCAAAGAATATACAATTAGGCTACCTAATAATGAAACAAAGATATGCATTCACACTAAAGTAAAGAAAATTGCATTGGTCTATTGTAAATACCGCCTGCGTTATTTCTATAGAAATGACAGTGCACGTGTCTCATTGAGTGATCAGGCTTTTCGTGACTGATATTTAATCTGCAATGGTTACATCCCACAGAAGGTGAAGCCTTTTACCAAAAAATAGATACCTACATGACTGGCATATGGACGGCCTTTTAGCAACGTTTAGTTTTTTCATTCGCCCCATTGTATACGTGACTACGATCACCATCATAGATTCGGTAGAATGTAGGCCTATTTTGACGTATGCTATATATTTATGGATAGATTAGACAGTCCCGTGAAAGCGAGAGGCTAATGGTTTTATTAATTATAATACATAAAACTTTACCGTCATGTTATTCACCATGCCAGAGTTTATACTTGTTCTGTTTCATACAGTTGTCAATGATTTATCCATCTAAATCCTGCTCAGCTTGCACGGTATATAAACAGTGCATGTACATAGTAAAATTAAATATACAAAATGTAATTCTCTTTAGTTTTCTTATCAACTTTGCAACATTTTCAATAGCAATATTATTAAGTAATCTATACAAATGTGTTTTGCCATCAAGGTCTTGGTTAGTTGGTTTTTGGTTGCTTTACGCCCAAATAACATGCCGGGGTGATATTAAGGGTGGTGGTTCTAGGTCTTTTGCCCCCTGGACCTTTGCACCCCGGACTTTTGCCCCCTGGACTTTTGCCCCCTAGCCATTTGCCCCCCAGGTCTTTTGCCCCCCGGACTTTTGCACCCGAGGACTTTTGCCCCCTAGGACTTTTGCCCCCTAGGACTTTTGCCCCCCAATACTATAATATAATTCTCATTACAGGGGCCCTTGAAATTTAAGAGGCATCCATATTGCCTTGTCGAATTTAAGAAAATCCACTACCACATATCACTTAACCCTAAAAGGCATGGGTCATGTATGAAATTTAAAGGTTTGGGGGCGATATTACATTGTTCCCAACCAATGTATCGAAGGAGGGGAGATAGGGGAGGGCCAGGAGTGGGGAGGGGGGTCAGGATGTTATCAGTAGGAGAGGCAGGAAGGTGCGTTGAGAGGCAGAAAAGAGGGCCGGGAGGTGGGGCACAAGGGAGATGGAGGGAGATGGAGGGAGGGGCCTTGTAAAGCATGGATGCAACCAGGTGTAAGTTGTTTTGTGTGGAGAATATTGGTCTTGAATATTGTATTTGATGAATACTAGAATAAATCAATAAGAAATTGATTGTTTATAAAGGCATTTTTAGATCTATAAAATCTTTACAAATATTTCAAGGTTCTCAAGATAAACACAAAAATAATCATTAATCTGTACTTCCTGAATACATAAACATGACAATAGATAATAACATATTAAGTGAAGAAAGTTATTAAGGATAAATAATCAAAGAATTTGATTTGCAGGGGGCAAAAGTCCAGGGGGCAAAAGTCCTAAAGGGCAAAGGTCCGTGGGGCAAAAGTCCTAGGGGGGCAAAAGACCTAGGGGAGCAAAAGCCCAGGGGGCAAAAGTCCGGGGGGCAAAGGTCCAGGGGGCAAAAGTCTGGGGGGCAAAGGTCCGGGGGGCAAAGGTCCGGGGGGCAAAGGTCCGGGGGGCAAAAGTCCTGTCACCAAGGGCGGTTCCTATTTGTAGCAGTAGGACCCAATGCCCTCTTTATAGTGCTGCCTCACTGATACCCCTTTCACACTTGACACGGGAAGTGAAGCGAAACGAAGTGAACCGCACCAACGCGATGCGCATTCCAGAATACGTCCCTTTCACACACCACCCCCAATCACTACCTGATGGAAGGATCCGTATACTAACAAACAGGATCCGTATACTAACAAACAGGATCCGTATACTAACAAACAGGATTCGTATAGTAACAATACAGTTCGCTTCGCTTCAGTACGTTTCAGACGGACGTTGATAACCGAAGCAAAGCGAACTGTCTTCTCCAGTACTGGTCCACATGCGAATTCTAGAATGTGGTTCTAATGCGCTTCAATGCGCATTCTAGAATGCTATTGAAGTCCTTTCAGACAGGTACCAGGAAGGACACTGAAGTGCTTTAATGCGCATTATAGGTGTAGGTCTTAAAGGGGTATAAGATATCATGTCATAGACACACATGATACCCCAGCCAGTCACATATACTGACACTGGGCCAATAGTTATGTTTCATGGTTCTTACTTCATACCGAGATCCAGAAAAGCAGCAACCACTACCATTTTTAAAAAGTCTTTGGTGTGACTCAGCCAGGGTTTGAATCCATGACCTCACACACTCAAGCAGGCACCCTTCCAACTAAGCTACCAAGTCTGGCATCATCAAGGTCTACTAAGAAAATAAAAAGTTCAAATTTTTATATAACCCTTTGATCATGATGTCATACACAGATTTGCATTTTTGGTGGAAAGGAAAGTGATAGCATAACTAGTTTCACATGAGAGGAAGCTATGTATTGAAATTGGAACAAGTTGTACATTTATTGTTTTATTATTGTGTGGAATAAAGCATATTTTATTTGAGCATCAAATATAACTGTAACATCTAAAGCATAAACAGAATTCAAATGTGACTGTCCCCTATCTTTAAGTGCTCACAATTTGTTGAACCGTATGCTGCGTATTCTCAAATGGGTCAGTGTATTTACGTTCAGAATTTGTCTAGTTCATATTTACCTATTGGTTCTCTATTTGAATAGAAGATGAAAATGAAGTTATCAGCTGTTAAACGTGTTCAGCATTTGATGCAAGTGTATTTGTTTATAGTATTGCGTACTAAATGTCCCAAGGCTAGTAAGCAAAATCTTATTGTTTCTAGCTATGGAGTTATCTTTGGCGTCACATGTTTTCCTTTTCAGTTGTGCGAGGTTGTTTGAATGTTTGGAAGGCTAATCAACCAAGTGTTTGTCAAAAATGTGATATACATTTGATATAATTATCTGTGTCTGTCTATGTGTGTACACGAGATTATTATTTCATTCAGGTGTCTTCAACTTATTCCAGATGCCTATCTGTTTAGTTATAAACAATTTCATATTTTAAAACTACAAGTGAAATAAGATTGAATAGAAACAGAACATATTAAGTATTTTGCAAGATTTAGTTTATCTCAAAAGTGCACTTGGAGTATTTCATACTGTCTAACTTTATATATTCTTTATCTTTCAGTGCTGCAGAGATGAGAAATGACACTCACAAACAAGTTCACAGATGATGGAGGGAGCATTCTAACAACACCAACTGACATCCATAGGTGATCAGAGGAAGATTAGAATACCTGGCATTTAGTTCCTACTTTTCCTTATTGAGAGAACAAAACATCAAGAAAAATGCTGCCCCGTTTGTTCATATCCATCGCTGAGATAGGCGACCCACGAGTCGGTGGCGGTGACAGTCACACAGACCGTCTTAACTGTCGGTATACTGTTTACATCCTGGTCGTCTTTGCCATTCTGGTCATGACGAGACAGTACGCTGGTGACCCCATTGGTTGCTGGTGTCCTGCTGAGTTCCCAAAAAGTCAAGTCGAGTTTACTAACCAAGTGTGTTGGGTGTCAAGCACCTACTATGTACCAGATGAAGATGAACTACCAAAACATGACCAGAAGAAGTCTTGGATTGGATACTACCAATGGGTGGGACTACTGCTCTGCTTTCAGGCAGTATTGTTCTACATACCAAGGGTCGTGTGGCGTATTCTGAACCAAAAGTCAGGCATTTCTGTGGTCACCTTGACAGATGCCGCAGCTATTTGCAGTTTGAAACAGGATCAAGATCAGGTGTCTAAACATATCTCATACATGGTGAAACACATGTCAAAGTTTCTCACAGACACAAGCAGAAGCCTTCTTATGTCTGGTGATTGCAAGTCCATCTACTATATGCTTTACGGGAATTACCTTTGCGGCATGTATCTCATCTTAAAAATACTCTACATCACTAACTCTATTGGACAGATCTTCCTTCTGGATAGATTTCTGGGTACTTCATATGGAGTGTATGGATTTGAAGTTATAGATAAGTTGCGGAGAGGGGAGGGCATCAGCGAATCTCACCGGTTCCCACGAGTCAGCTTGTGTGATGTCGATGTAAGACACCTTGGAACTGTCAACAGATACACGGTTCAATGTGCCCTTCCCATCAATCTATTCAATGAAAAGATTTTCATTTTCATTTGGTTTTGGTTTGTTTTCATCACTATCGCCACAATTGGTAGCTTCTTTATTTGGGTATACATCTTTATATTCCTCCGTCATCAGGAACATTATATCAAAGCCAGGCTTCTTGCCTTGGAGCGGTTAGGGCATGAACCTGATCACATGATCACAAGTTTTATTGATCTCTTCCTCCGACGTGATGGCATATTTCTCATTAAGATGGTGGCTAAGAACGGAAGTGACTTAGTCGCAGCTGAGCTAATAGCGGGTCTATGGGACCACTTCTTGGGCAACAAACGCTCCCTTCTGAGACTGAACCAGCGACCGGACTATGCTGATAGGGTCGCTACACTAAGAGGCCTGCCTACCTTTCACGAGGCTGGAGAGGGTAATGTCGAAGATCCAGATGACCTTGACCTTGAATCGGATTCTTGCTCCGTAGTCTCCAAGATCCACTTCTCCAAAATGCCCACACCATATGGCAGTATGGTAGATGTACGTGCTGTTAATTGTTGATATCTTATTTTAACAGAAATTTAAGCCCAGTCAAAATCTAAAGTTTCGAAATTCTAAATGTAATATCCATTTTCTAGAACTCACAAAGACCTCCTATATTAACCTAGGAAAATTAAAACAAGTATTAAAATATTTTGAATTACACGTATGATATGCACATTCTGTATTTCTCTCTTTTGATATGCTACACAGATGCCAGCATTTGTTTGAAGGAGATGACTAGTTTATCAAAATTGTACGTATTTCCTCCAAAGCACTTACACTACATCTGATTTAATCGTTCATGGATGTTTTTGTCCAAAATTCTTTTGAACCTTTTTCTCAATATTGTTTTCGGTTGAGACCTTAGTCATTTTGTGGTTCACGTCTATGAGACAAATCAGTTCACCATTATGATATATTTGTATGCACGTCCTTGGCTAGTCTGACTTCTCTTTCCTGTTTAAAAGACTGTTGATAACTTGAAAAAGAAAATTCATTGTATTCCAGATCAGGCTGCTGTAGTCTTTCTTTCGTGAAAGAAATTTTCAAAAATTTATCTTCACTAAGAGGCAACGTCTGTTGAATATGACAATCAGTATTTTACAAGGAAATTACTGGTATGTTAAAAGTAAGTTATACATTCCCCATGCCTGCCTTAAGTAAGGCTGGTCTGCAACGTGTCAAATCTGAAAAACTTAAGTGCATGTAGTCATTTGTATGAATCTTCATGCTCCAGTCATGAAAAGTTGCTGCCCTTGTGATATGTTGATCCTATTTTACAGGCTGACAATTAATAGTTGACATCATTTTAATATCATAATTTATAGAATCTAGGTGATCCACTACTCTCATGAATGGTATGTACACGGATCCTGTAATTTATTCTCGTCACTATTTCTTATAATTATTCTTGTACTATGGTTAAAAAATACCCATTGCTTGCTCTACCAGTAACCTTCACAACTTCATTAATTCATAACAGTTATGGTTTACGACCATCCCATCATTTTAAGATGTGTTCGTTGGTGTTGGGAAAGAAATAAGTATGTGGCATTTCATAAACATATATAATTATATATAATTATATTTACATTTACACACATACATAATATATATCCTACCATTTAACATCCCTATTTCTGTAGTGTTACTGGAATCAATCAATGGATATTTTTGACTTATTTGGTATGCACCTTCCTTGTGTCAGATACTATCCTTTGAGAATGTAGACATTTCTATATATAGTAAATGGACTTACATTGAACATGTCATATGTCCGCAATTCAGAGTAGATGTCACACTAGTGTCTGAAAATCTGTATTCAATCATATATAGAGGAATGGGGAGAACAATATCGTCAAGTTTCCATTGATCATTAGCATTTGATCTTTATCTTTTTGCGTCGGGTTTATCATACTTCAAGAGATGAAGTAGAATTTCTTGGCAACTTTAGTACAAAGTAGTTGTAAAAAATATACTTATTAAGTGACACATTGTTACATCATTATGTAGTAGGAATGCTTTCTGTCCTTAACATAGTTACGTATATTTATTGATTTAAAATAAGGAGATGTATTGACTGTTTTATCGAATTTTTTAATATAGATTTTTCAATAACTTTGAAATATTACCAGGTCAAACTTCAAAGTTAACCTAACAGAATTGGTATATTAATTCTAAATAATATCTATTAAGCCCCTTATATTCTGACTTATTGATAACACTCACAATATTGACAACCTAAAGGCCGCATTACACTACGCGTTGGTAGAAAGGCATTAAATGTGCGATGTGAAATGGACATTACCTAGGTGAATCATCCAGGTTTCCTTCACAAAAATAGCTCAAAATGTCATATTACACTATGATGCTACATGAATATCAACGCCAACTGTATTTGTTATATATGATATAATATTGCATCAGGATTCGCTCAAGACATCGCGAATTTTTTGATAACATAATTTAGTACGCGACTCAGAAAACGTATAGTGTGATGCCGCTTTAAGGTCATAATTAGAAGTCTGGTTCTAGCTGAGTAAGTTAACCTCACAGAGATCCTGCAAAGATAGTATACCATATACCCCCTATGGCAAATTGCACCTTGTCGGTCATGCTTTTGAATGATTGCGAGTCAGTATGCAGTATTGAAATGCACAGTCTGCACTCTTTGAATGTTTGATTTGAATCAACGAGAAAATCGGCCGATTCATGCGCTGATTCAATCAAATAACACAGAATGGTGTTTAGCCTATTTGGAACCTAATATTCAGTTGAAAACATATTCCCTACCTAAAATAATCCCCAATCAGAGGTTGAACTTATTCAGTGTGAACCAGATTTAAGGTACGAGGTAAGTCAGTGGTGGCAGAAAAATCTCACTATCTCAAACTAAACTCCTGCACCTTCCCACATATCAGACAACACTTGTAACCTAGTTAAGATAGCAAACTGCATCGCACATTGTCAGTGATTTTTTGGTGAATATA
The DNA here is from genome assembly GCA_936440205.1 of Lepidonotus clava. Lineage (NCBI taxonomy): Eukaryota > Metazoa > Annelida > Polychaeta > Phyllodocida > Polynoidae > Lepidonotus > Lepidonotus clava. Next base: position 31,485,677 of record OW387144.1, on the reverse strand, counting down.
TTGCAGATAACCCTCTACAATGGCGGTTTAAGGTAGTTCATCCGATCTTTGAGATCTGTTTATCAAAATATTGCTCATCGTTTTTACTGTTCAGTTCCTGTTAAATTGTTTCATTGTTTGAAGCATAATGAATATATTGCTGCGATCTAAATCCTATGGTGCTATAATCCAAAGGGGTTATTTGTCAAATTATTAGAGTATTATTAGCGTTCCGTTTTATTTTGTTTTCATTTGCAGTGGTCCCCCTATATACGCCCCCCCCCCCCCCCCCCACCAGCGGCCACCCTTCTAATATGGCCACAATTCGTAGGCGCGGAGCCTGGCCCTTTCTCTTTATATATTCACTCCACACCAACGTCTACGGACAATTATCGTATTCCATGGAATAAATCTGCAAACCTTTTCCCTATGTCTATAACATACCATTTTCTAAAGACCACCCCTTTATGCAGCTACTTTCTCCCAAGGGTGATTGTATAAGAGGGACACCACTGTATTTGATTTAACGTCAATTCAAGTGTTATAGCTTTAGATTCACTAGTCATTAGTATAATGCTTTCAATAAATTGAATATTTATAGTAGTTCGAAAAACCGGTATACAACATATATGCGTCTCTAGTACTCTCAAAAGATATAAATATCAGGATATTAAGTGTACAATTCCAAAGAATTTTAAAGGTATGTTCATTATAAAAACATATCCCCATGTCAACGTTATATTCCAGAGAAATCATTCAAGAATTTATCTATGAGCATAATAGTGCCTGAAATATCTGTATATTGCGTTTATTCATTTATGATGCTTATATCTTCCTGCAAGAAACATTGTAATAAAATATTTAATATTGACTGAATTTGATTTGTTTTTCTCATTTCAACAGTATGTTTTCTTACATCTAAATATTAATAGAAATTGATCATTTAATGAAGTTTATTTCAAAGGGAATCTGCCTATCTCAACTAGTCCAGATGTTATCTTTAGAATTGTAATCTAATTTCAAGTTTCCTGTGGAACATCTGGGTCTTAATTAGATCTATTGAGGCTGGTGCCGTACCTAGGGGGGTTCCAAGGGTGTCGGGAATCCCCTCAGTTAATGGCACTGGACATTTAACGAAGCAAATTTGGTAAAATTTCTCACATAGAAACCCCCTCACATTTTAAGGAACCCTACACTTGTTTGGATCTCCCTTAAATTTAACTAGATCCCCCTCTGATCTACTTGAGACCCCTTCATATTTACCTGGAACACGTGAGGTTCAACTGGAACCCTCTCAGATTTTCCCAGAACATTCTCAGATTTTAGGGCAGGGCACAGCCCTATAGACTTTCCCACACAGATATTACAGAAAGCGAAAGATACCTTTGTACCTCTGCCAATCAAAGGAGTAGTACCAAGAAGCCACCAATAAAACTTGAGACTCGGAAACCTCAGGCTGGATAAACTAGAATGTAGATCCTGTTAAAGTTGCAGGGTGGGGGAAGTTTATATATAGAGCTGAACACCCATGAGCCCATCACTTCAACATCATGAGGTTCTCCCAGCAGATACTGCATCTCTCAAATGCATCTTGAAGTACGATACTGATATCCTCGAGCCATACATCTGGTTTCAGGCACTATAAATGTCATTGATGTTGCAGTCGGAAATATACGGTCATACACATGGACTTGTTTGGTTCTTAGATCTAACTAAATGGACGCGGGGAAGTCGATCAGAATCCCTTATATCTCCTGATCCAGAGTTGTAGTGTTCAATTTCCTGCTCGTCAATTGGTGACAATAGGCACTTCACAGTGTGGCAGCCTGCCAGAAGGGGATGAAGTATTATCGGAAGGAACTGTTATAGCTATACAGGTGGCAAACTCCCAAAAAAATATTCTAAAAACACCCCAGATACCATTTCAATATCAATATTTTATGGATAGTTCCAACTAATACTGTCCCTTTAAATTAGTATTTCATATTGTTAGTTTCCTATTCTATGATCTTAAATTGTGCGATGATTCTGCAACTTATCATTATCATCACATTATGTAGCCCTTTCTGAAGCATATTCTGTAAAACGAATAATAATGTCTCAAATCCTGACTTGTTCTTTACATAATGATATTATGGGGGGGGGTCAATTTGTGTTTCCCTGTTTTCCGGCTGCTTAAGAGCTCATTTCTGGTATTCTAGGAGTTCATATAAATGCATGTAGAAAAAATGCTCCAGACATGAAATTATCTATTCTCTAAACATTTCACAAAGCAAACATTTGATTTATGAAAAAAAGACAATCCCGGACGTACCAGCTCAGCATTACATGTACGTGCCTCTGATACGCCAATGCTGACCAGACATTGTGTGCTCATGGCATAAGAGTGGGAATTCCCCGAGATGAGCCCAGAGGGAGGGAGACAAGGGAGACTGCTGACGCTGCAGTATTGTTGTCAGTGTGAATCAAAACCCCCACACCTACCACCCTGCCCGACTCCAATCCCAACCCCCTGTCCTCCACCGTCGTCTTCTCTCCCCTAATATAACTGCCTCGTTCCAAATCCCTGTTACCTACTGTCCCTTGCTCTGTCCTGTTAATTTCATGCCCTGCACTCCTCTACCACTGCCTATCCCCACCCTACCCCTCCTCTCCTACCCTCCCCGATTTCATTTGTCTTTGTTGTTTCACCGAATAAGTCCGCTTTACTGTCCTGTCCTGTTCTGTCCTGCCCTGTCCTGCCCTGCACTGTACTTGCCCAGGGACGGATCTATGGGGAGGCGTTTTTTTTTTTAGTCATATGGTAATTTGTTTATGTAAAACTGGCGCTCCTGGAGGGGACGCCGGGAATTATTTTGATATGCCCCCCCCCCCTTTTTTTTCAAGAATTCTTGGATCCGCCCGTGTCGACTACCCTACACTTCACTGATGTCCCCTGTCCTCAATTTCAGTTCTGTCCCCTGCAAACTGGCCTTAGTTTTTTACCCAGCACTGCTGGTTCCATTCAACGCTCTCACTCCGACCAGACTGTAACACTTGTACAAGCTGATGCTGGTTGTATACCTGTATTGGCTACAATTCCATCGGGAATAAAAGAATGCAATTAGTAGACGAATTAGTGAATTAATCTGGGCTTTTTGCCGCCTCTGTGCCCCCAGGGGAGGATTAATGTTATAAATAAGGCACGTAAGGCCTGCCGCCGGCCGGTGAAGAGGCCCTGTGGGGGTTGACTTGGGGGACTACAAATATTATTGTGTACCTGATCGACCAGTCAACTGTTTTACTGGCTGCTGGAATTCACGGCACACTCCTCTTAATATTGTTCTATGTACCTAGCACTTGCAAATGGGCTATTTCACTCCCACCGTACAGTGTTGGGTCGATATCAACTGTTTGTATATTATTTAATGTTGAGTGTTTGAACTGGCAATTTCGTCTTTTTACTGCAACTACAATTTCGTCCTTAAAGCAAACATATTTACGACAATGAACTGAATTGGGTCGATGTATATCTTACTCTTATGAATAATATTATATGAAAAGGTCCAGTTTACATATAAACACCAATCATAGACATAAATGTACAGTTCGGATTTGAAGTGATGAGGGTCAATGTTATGCGAGTTAGCCATTCCGGTGCTCTTCTGCAGTTTAAACGGTGTGCTTGCAAGGCTTGGTTTCTGTAGCCTATGGTAATAAGCCCATCCCACATTGGGTATATCCTAAAGTTGGACAAGGGTTGGACAAAATAACTAATCCTGGTTTCCAAGATGTGTGGTTACTGAAATAAGCAAGAATAATGTTTGTCTATATCCTCAGGTATTGCTTGAACATTATGATTTCTTGATTATTTTCAATTGACAGATTTGTAAGTTGCTAGGCATGCAATCAAAATGCTGTATTTCAGGGCAAAATAGGGTTAGATATTATAGGCTGGGCTGACAGGCTTTAACATTGGTTCCTATGGAAAAAAAAAGTCTAAAATATAATGCTGTACTTTAGAAGCAATCTTTTAACCAAATTGCTTTGATAAATTTTGTATTGTCCAACTGTCTCCAGGGAATAAGCTTGGAAGCAATTTGAAAATATTTTTTAGTAAACCTTAATGTTGATGTAAACTGAGATGCTCTTATTGTCGATACCAATATTAAACCATAAGGATGTGATTCCATAATCAATTATTTCTCACCACTATGCAGTTATAATGTTCATGTTCATTTATATAGAAATATATAAAGGTGATATACGTTATCTGGAACAAACATACACAATAACATGTGGGGGCTTTAGCATAGTCTGTGCCGCGTTATTTTGGGGGACGTATAAAACTATTGATCGAGCTATTGTCGACGTCATTAATATCTTGTGTAGTCCAACCCAAGGTTGATCCACAGTCGAACTGAGGCATGGTGCACACATGACGATTCCTTCAAATGTATTCAAGATTATGACAACATCCCATTATAATCAGAACACTTCAAACACTTCAAATTTGTATATGGCATACACCATTTAACTGACGTTGTTATAGTATAATACTGTCTCGATGCTTCCATTACCATTGTCATGACTGAAAGAATCGTAATTATGATATGAATCATGGCTTCTCTTGGGGCCCTTCTCTTTCTCCTCTACAAAACTGTAGATTCCTTTTTAGAAATAACAGAAGGATTCACAGAGAGTAGGAACCCCTCTGGATCTTGTTTTGTTATTTATTACGTTCTGGGATCTGGTCGAATTAGAGATTGCTAGCAACTAATATCTTATACTGTTAGATATCCCTCAAAGCGATTGACCTTTTTTTGATACATTTCTGATCGAATCATTCAATGTCGTTTTCAACCAGTTCTAGGTTGCTGTTGGGTACCCTAGTGTAGGGAACATATTGCAATAATAGCTATGCATTGAATTTACCTGGGTTTTTTTTAAAACAAAAACCATGACACAAACTTACGCTCTGCGAAGTCTGGCCTTGTAGATCTTTGTAAAAGAGTATGTAAAATAGACTTTCTCTGTCAGTCTATTTTGGGCAGCAGACATAAAGGGCAGACTCGATCAATATGGCGGCTGTCACGTGACCAGAGAACCGACTGTCGCTTATCAATTACGCCTATCAGGCGTGTTGGGCGGGGGTCTCATTTCCATGGTGTGCCCTGCGGAGATAGGCTTGCTGAGCAGGGCATGGTGGTCTGTTGTTTGATGAATATGGACATTGGTGTCGCCCAATCACTGGGGAATAATAAGGAACCTTATTTTTGTCTGGAGGCAATTATCTGTGGTTCTAACTCTGAGTACGATCTGTGATGATTGTTTGAGTAGTGTTTTGATAAATTCAAAGCTACTGTTCATTAAATTTTCTTGATTTTTCTTTGTAGTTCGAGAATGATTAGACTTAACCACAGTAGCTGAATATTGCCTGCTGAATGCATGATGTTATTCAACATGGAGATTTATGAGATAAAGGACATAATCACATATATCTTTTATATAAATTGTATTTATATATCATTTTGCTGATGACATAAGAAAACCTAGCTATATAAACAGAGGTCAACATGAAAATACTGTGATATTCTATAAGGCATCTCCATACTGTGTAGTCATACTTATTTGGAGTTTTGATCATTATGAAAAGTTATATCTGACAGAAAAACTAACACATCAGTAGCGTAGCCAAGGGGGTGTACTGATCTCTGGAGCCCTCTTATATTTTCCAAGTGTATAGTAAAACATAAGAAACTGTGTGAAATAAATAGGTTAAAATCAACCTTGAATCACTGAAGTCCCCTCAATCTTACTTGGAAACCCCTTTTGATTTTAGGGCTGACTACATTACACATTGCGGCGGCTTTAACAATAGGACCAATGCCCTTACTTATTTCTAAATAGCCCCTCCGTCCTTGCCATCTGGCCTTCACCCTCCCCTTAAAGATGCCTGGTACAGACAGTTTGATGGCCTAGCAACCTTTTCTGACCGTTCTAAGGTCAGACTTATTGATCTGCCTCTCCCCTCCTTGGCAGGAGAGCTCCATTGGCGCCGGTTCCCGGCCTGTTTATAGATTATCTTTATCTGGTGGCCGGAAGACGAGGCTGTAATTAGATTAAGGGGATGTACCTTGCTGGTGGTCCTCGGTACGGCCGATAATCCACTATGCGATGATTCCTATGCCCTTTACTCTCAATATAATTCAGGGGCAGGATCCCCCTAGACTCCTAACCCCAACCGAAACCCGCCCCTGAATTATTTAGCAAGTGGCAGCATTGTAGCCATTAGGGGTTTGTGTAAACCCATTTTCATGTTCCAGAATGAATACGTAATAGATATGATATTTGGTGAAACATAGAATGGAGCCAACTTCAGTTTGCATAGAACTGTTTTAATCTTGCTTTGAACCCTCTTCTCATAGCTCATTAAATCATCAATAACATGTAAAAGAAATAACTGTAGAAATCATAAATGACCACTCCCAAAATGAAAGAGAGGGAGTGGTTGGAAGATCGGCTCTGCCGAAGCCATTTTACCTGAATAAAACCAATCAAAAAATTGTATGTTGGGCTACGCCCTTGAGAGGACATACATAATTGTAGGATATATCATTTCTATTAAATTATACCTATGAACATGATGATAAATTGCGATGTCATATCAACTTCATTCATTCCATTATCGTAAAGGCTGTACCTAAATGCCTTACTGGCAAACAACATTATTTAGGCTAAACATGCCAACTTGTAATTTGAGTTGCAGCCGTACTTAGCATACACGCCTTTAATAGGAGCAATAACAGTAAAGTGTATGCACAATGTCACTGCTCATGTTATAGTTTCAGTCCAATTAACAATGGTTATATTGGTTGTACAGGTAATATAAGGAGTCCAGGTGCGTGTGACCAACCCTCAGCTAGAAAGACACTTATACAATGGGTACTTGGCACAGGTCTGGTCACGTCCTTGGAAAAGTCTGCTTTAATTACCCACAATAAGGCTTTCGGAAACACAGGTATGTGATTGGACAAAATACAACTTCATCTTCATACCTGAAATTGCAGAAGTATCGTTTCCTTTGTCAATGGACTGTTGCAAACTTTATTAACAATTATTCCTCGACAATTTTCTAAATATGATTATGTTCTTGAATATATCCAATCAATTATAATAACTAGATGATGGTTTTAAATTGTACTCAGTGAACCTCGCCAACAAACTAAAATGCTGCGAGAATGTGTGGTTGGTCTGAAATTTAAAAAGAAATCACTTCTAATGAATATTATCTGGATTACCATTTGGCTTTGCCTTTCTCCGTATATTAATGTAAGTTATCATAATCGCCCACTTAAACCTTTATAAGTGTTTTAAGAAATCAAACCAATAAGAAGTGACAGGAATAAAATGGTCCAACAACAGTCGGCAGACTCTGGCTGTAATATCAAAGTGAGAGTTTTTATTGTCGAATGTTTTATTTGGCACTCCTCCATGGCCATTACCGCTGTATTGCTATAGCTGTGAATAGCAGTACCCATAATACAGCCCTTAATGCTACTGTGAACACTTCTTTGGAATTGGTTATTACTCCAACATGTATGGGCAGGCATGTAACAACTCACGTTAACAAGGCTTCAGGCCCTGACTTTCATAGCTTAATAGTTAAATAAATACCTAGATCAACGATGCGATTAATCCCGATTCTAGACTGGTTTCAGAAATTTATTTTTCAAAAAATATTCAGAAAGATATGTGACTGTAAAACGCTGTTATTAGTTCGTTAATGTTTAAAGGAATTGATATTTTGAGTCGGAAATATTTTTTAATGCATGAAAAGTGTCTGAGGAGAGAACCAGTTGGTGTTTATTGCATCGTGGATGCAGCTTTGTAACACTTGATGTGGTAACTTGGGACGCAATGAACGATAAGATCCAAATTACAAGGGGTAATACCCTGTGGGTGGCCGTGAGCTACATTTACAAATTGGTATGGATGGGCGCTGAAATTGGCATTTTTGTTTGGGCCAGTGGCGCAAAGGAAATGTTTAGCACCACATTATTGTTGAGAATATATCAAAGTCGACGATAACCTTTACCTCTTTTTAGCGTTGTGTATTTGTTCAAGATGGTCACAAAATATAGCCCATATCAACTGAAATGTGCTAGAAAGATGGTCAACTTTTGTTTTATTTTCTGAAAATGTTACCCAGGTTACCTATTTGCGGTCCCCGAAATGCATATATATAATGACTCCGTTCTCATTCAATTGCTCTCAATCGCCATGAGTTACTGTACATGTATTTGCCTTTCATAAAACTTGAAGTCCCTTCTACGATATTGGAAACATTTATATCTTTAGTAATTCAACATTTCATGTCAATGCTAATCATTAAATCTCACTTTCATCATGTCAAAATTATTAAGTGCTTATTCTTTGCTGAACAATCTGTATTGAAGCGTCCACCTTTCAAGATAACATTACTGATTATGGTCACAAAAAAGAGCTAGGTCTATTTCCATGAAATCTGCCGATAAGCGTTATATTGTACAGGAGACTGGTAAGGGAATTTCTGGTCAAGCTTTAAAGGGAAAATAGAACATTTCTTTGGTAACGTTCCAGGAAATTGTTCTTAGTCCATGACCAGAGCTTACAATAGTCTCACACAAATTCCAAGCACGTTTCATTTGAAATGTTCTATTGCTCCCTAATTAAACACAACCTACGTCAACAGACACATGCCTGTGGCTAGACTATTGTTCTCCCAAAATGCATTGATCAACCAACATTAGCGAGCAGTTTTTGTTTTAAAATCAATAGTAGGAACAATGACAAATGTTCGGAATATTATGTGGATAATATGTGGGTAACATGTCCCCTGTGTTCGCATTTACAGCTACAAGTGTTCTTTCTTGCATTCGGTTTTGGTCTCTGAATTGGCATGTTTTCTTTTTATAAACAGATATTATATTGGTCTACGGGCGTGTTGTAGTGTTCGTGGGGCATCAAAAGGCCATAGCCACATCAATCCCTTCGTGTTATGGCCATGGCGGACTTAGCTCCCGATCACTAGCACGGCAAAAAAAGCCATATGGCATGTGCTGGCTGTTGCCTCAGACATAGATGTTGACTTCACAAACCAATACAGCACAGAATCCTCAAATTGGTTTTTAAAAAGGCTATGACAAAATTGCGAACACTTAGTTTTATTATATAGGCCGATGGTCAATGATTTTTGCTCTCTCTCTATTTTGCATCGGCTCTTTGTTGATAAAACTGTACATGTAATGACAGTCCTGCCCTTACGGGGAGCAGTTTTCATATGTAATTAGAATAAGTCATGCTTATACCGAGAATACATCTTCAGAATATTGCTACAATAGAAGGGCAGCACTTTGGCAGGAGCTAGGCCCCTATATGAAAATATGACTGACCCAAAATATAAAATGTTTAATATAACTACTTGCATGCATCTGAATAAGCAATGAATATATTGCAAATACATCCCCAGAATATGGCCGCAACACAAAGACAGCTCTTTGCCAATAGCTATGTAAAAGTATGACTGACCAAGAATATAGAAAGTTTGCAATAACCAGATACATACATTTCAGTTAGCTGTGCATAATATATTATATTGGAAATACATCCTCAGAATATGGCCACAATACAAAGGTAGCTCTTTGGCAGGAACTACATGGAAAATATGAATAACCCAGAATATATATAGAGGGCTGGCAATAACTCCATGCAAGCACAAAAAGTCAGTCCACAATATGTGGAGGCAGGCTTCACTAAACAATCGATTCAGGGCCGGTGGAGGGCGAGGTGGGGAGCAGGTGGAGGGTTCACTGTGAGCTGCTCACCTGTATGTAGGGGCATGTACACACCTGTATAGGTATACAGAGAGCAGCTCAGTCAGGTGTGGTACAGGCTCAGAGCCGGTGCTTTAATCCAGGGGCTTTGATAAATGAGATATTGACATGCTCTATAGATAGGTCTAGAGGTATACGCCCTGTGACTAGGGCGTTATGGTTTTAGCGAATGCCAATGAAGGTTGATGTGATTGATGAAGTATGATGTTTAATGTCTGGATTGGGAAATACTGACTCGTGTTGTGATCACAATATTTTCTATCTATTTTCTCCAAACCTTAGTTATGACTGCAATGTCTTATCATCATTGATAGTTTAAGGTAGCTTGATCATGAGGAGGGCCACATGATTATGATTAGTATCTCTTTACATCATGATTTATATGACGAAAGTGTTTTTCATGAGAGAGAAATCCCTTTGCATGAATATGAAAAAAAAACATTCTTATCTTTTCTTTTAACTCTTAAACCCGTTTCGTGATAAACTGGCAACAATGGAAGGCCAACAGAATACAAGAAAAACAAACCGACAGCAATCAGCAGGGAAGTTATATATATATATATATATGTGATACAGTGCTGCAATAAGTAATTTGGCAGAGGCGAGGAGGCTGAAAATGCCCTGACGAGGGCAGCCAATACCCACTGCCAACGTCTATTGATAGAGGGCTATTTCCTGCACAGTATTTTCCGGGATATATATAAGTTATTCCAATTGTAGATAGAGAATAGGTCTCTGCTCCTATATAATGAATGACGGAACATTTGCGTATTTGGAAATCAAAATGAGACACAGTGCTACATGTGGTGTAAAATTACATTGCATATGGCCATTTATATAAATCTACATTGGATATGGGCAAACCTTTTTAGAAAAGGACAGCAGATATGGCACGGTGGATATGGGAATGTCTTGTATCAACTTGCGACGCTGAAGGCCCGCGCCCAAAATTGGTAAACCCCTAACTGTGTTTCTCCTCAGCTATACCCGCAACTATACATGTATGCTTGTTACAGTCAATGTGTTTACACTTAGAAGGAATAAATATACTTGCAGATATCTGCAATCAATATGCTTCCTGCTATTGTGTAACAATCAATATTCTGACTCTCCATTACCGCGTCTATCCTCGGTTCTGACGTAGACCCATTCAATCAATACGTCCTTCCTGCTTCTGTGGAATAATATCCATTTGAATAACTTACAATGAAAATGAATCTAGTATTCCAAACCTGCATTTTGCCCTAAAGGAGATTCACACATACAGTCAAAATCATTGGGATAAGACAACGTCCATTATAACTCTAAAAGCAGCCCAAATAGTTCTCACCATTATGACAGCCCCAACAAACTTCTCCTAATCCACATTTTTTTTATTTTCTGCGCAGTATATTCTTATCTAAGGATTACATCAGAATTTCCAGAATATTCGTCTCAATTCGATCCTGATAACATGATTAATGCCAAAAGACCTGTCTAAACGTAATCATAATAGGACCTTTATCATGTGTAAACCAACACTGAATGAAAATAGACCTTTCAGACGTTTCGGTAAATGGGGCTATTGAGGTTTGCTAAAGGTAATGAAAAGGTCACCTTTACAAGACCTTTCCAAAACTTTTTCAAGTGACCTTTAAAATTCATCAAAGATCTTGCTAAGGTAAGCTATTGGGAAGGTGACATATCCTACACCTTTAATCAATCTCAATTGCCCCATTTACAAAATTAAAGGTCTTAAAGTTCTAATTTTGTGCAGCGCAAGCAATTCTAACAAAGACATGGTTGCTGACAAAAGTCAAGGTTGATTATTAACTTTTGTTGCCATAACCCAACACCTAATTTGCAGACGCAAAAATATTTTTCTATAAACGAGTGTACGAGCCTGTGACATAGCCTGAAGAGTAAAACTCAGATAGGCATTTGTTGTCCCTTGCCATGTATCAGAGAGATAAACGATCCGTCCATAATAATGTAGTTCCTATTGAGATAAATAGAATAAACAGACACCACCACCCCCTATCGGGACGCCGCCTCTTACCGGAAGTAACAAAGCCGCCATTTGCCACCGTGGTAACGGGTTGGTCGCATGAGCAGCAGCATTTTTCACTCTCCGACCAGATGCCATGGCTCGCTTTTCATAGAGATGAATTATAGGAACCCTGCATCGGCTAGGAGAATGATGATATCCTGTAATGAAGTGATCAGCGTTTGTGATTAGATATTTATTGATGATTGTCGGAGAGGTTCGCATCAATATGGATTAATGTTTTGACAAGGGGATCAACTGCCATTCATCTCCCCTTTCGGACTACTGTTAGGGTAGCACCCCAGGCAAGCAGCTATGTAATGGGTACATTCTGTGACCATACTTTTTCGATTAGTCTGTTACTTGTTAAATTGCCACAAAATAATTACACGTAGGCCTACATTATTTTAGGTAAGGTTGAGAATCACTAGGATTGTTATAATATGGTGACAGGACAACTACCACTGGGACAACTACCATGGGGACAACTATCCCTTAGGACAACTACCCCTTAGGACTATTACCCCCTAGGACTATTTCCCCCATAGGACAACTATCTCTGGGACAACTACCCCTTTGGACAACTACACCTTCAGACAATTATCCCTATGGGTAGGACAACTACCCCTATAGGACAACTACCCCTCTAGATAGGACAATTACCCTTATAGATAGGACAATTATCCCTTTAGGACAATTACCCATCATAAGACAACTACCCCTATGATAGGACAACTCTCCCCACTGATAGGATAATTACCCCCATTGGTAGGACAACTATCCCCACTCATAGGATAATTACCCCCATTGGTAGGACAACTACACCTAAGATAGATCAATTACCCCCATTGGTAGGACAATTACCCCCTTTAATAGGACAACCACCCCATTGATAGAACAACTACACCCATTGGTAGGACAACTAATCCTATGATAAGATGATTACCCTCCTTCTCTGGTCACCCATGGCAGATCCCCATGGCCTTCCCCCTCCTTTGCCCAGCCCTGGAGGCCTACCCCTCCTATGCCCGGCCCTGGACACCCAGGGCAGGCCCTTCCAATGGGGGTAGTTGTCCTACCAATGGGGGTAATTTTCCTATCAAGGGGGTAGGACAACTACCCTTTACAGATAAGTATCAAAATGCGCTGATAATAAAAGGCGTCTCTGTGAAGGTTTTTAGTCTCAATCATCAACCTCGAATGTCTGATTACAGAGCATAAAACATGTATTGGTTTTAATCAACATTTTTCCATTTCAATACTATTAGATTAGAAATTTAATTCGCATATGCATTCTCATTGAACTTCAAAACGAGTTGGCATGCAGTCCATGCTGCTACTCAGATCCGCCCAACTACAAAGAAAGCACACAAACAATGATGCACACAAAACTATCTTTGTTGTTTGGAAATTGAAAAGGTTCTTCATAAGTTATTTGCAAATGGTATAGGCCTACTGCGACAGCTATTGATAAATTGGTTTTAACATAGGCATGCATAACATAAATCGATTGTATCTCTATGGTCTTAGTTATAAGAGAAAACGGAGAGCGTGATAATAAGATGGTACATCGTAAAGAGGATATCAATTAGAATATCATTCTTCAATCGCATTTAAATGATGTAAAGCAGGATTATACAGGAATTAATTGATATCAAATGACTTGTATTGCACATTCAAAAATGACTAGGCTACCATACGATTATCGAATTCGTATAATTATCTGATCACATTTCCTATAATAACTTAACATAACATTGCAACACCGATCTTGGCATAACTCAACTTTCAAATTAGAACAAATACCAATAAAATGTATTCCTAATCTCATAAAGAGATAAAAGTCCATCTATTGTAATTATGTCGACAATCATAATTCCTTTGCCCCAGCTAGGACGCTGGGCTACGTAAACACATCCCTGAGGCGCTAATACACAGTCATGTACAGCCCCTCCTCCCATCCAATCCCATCCCATCCCACAGTAATACGGGTACATGCGGGTAGGGTTATTAAGTGGTTAGATAACCACTCACACCCAAAATATGTCGGGCTAACCTTGCCACAGGGACATGAATGAAGGGCACAGTACGTCGGTCACTCAACATCAAGCAAAAGTTTGTAATAAATAAGAAAAAACTAACTCTCTACACATAAAGCTTATCCTGTGTAAAACAATCAAAGGTCTCTGTCTGGTTATGTAAACTAATGTAACTTATGAAAAATTTTGCCAATGGAAAATGTCTAATTAATGGGTGTGTAATTATTCATGTTATTATATGAAAATTAAAATCAACATTCAGTGAGGAAAACCTGAGTCCTTCCATCAATTAGATATGCATAAATACGATAATTGTGATTGTCCATTCGTGACAAATTAAATCAACACCCTTAAAATAACATTGATTAGAAAGCAGGTGGTCAACCCTGATAATGACGAACGGAAGTGACAGAGGAAGAGGACAGCCGGAAGTGCTGGACGGCCGGAAATGACGATGGGGTGTGTTGGAAATAAATGGACAATAAATAGAAACCTTTAACCTGGGAATACCGCATGGTGTTACAGCACCTACGGGTGGTCCACCTCTGATTGGGTGAGTAATACAGGTATAGACTTCTTTAACCAGGCAAGAGTCGGACAGCTGTGCATGGTATAGAACCCAAAACTTCTTACAACAGGAAAGAGGCACCGTAATTCAAACCACCATTGGCCTCGCATCTTCCCCACGATTCGTTTTTGTTTTTGTTTCTTTTTACATTTTCTTTTCTTTTTCAACGATGAGAAAGACATCTGAGAGGTGGGGGGGCGTTCCAAATTGAGTTGCAGGCTCTACTCCTGGTGGTGCTCTTCCATCAATCTCTTTAGCTTTCAGATTTGAAACCACAATACTTTGGAACCTAAAGATTTTGCTTTCCCGGAAACTACGTGGTTCCCAGCTGGTCAGTCCTCAACTCACCCCCTATCCCTTCCCCCAGGTGGACAAAGCGGCGTGTGTCAGGTAAGTACAGGTAATCAACGCCCACCTGCCCCCACCCTCCCACCTATAACAGCACACCTGGCCACACCTGGTCGGCCCTCCAGGTGAGGAGACACACAGACGGCCGTGTCCACCGTACCTTTTCCAGGCCTTGTTTGTCGCCGCTTTCACATACCTTGAATGAGCCAGTGAGTTTATTTTGTTGTTGATGTTGTTTTTAAGACTTTTTTTTCTTTAAAAAGGCATTTTTCTAAAAACCTATGGAAATGATGTATATAATAAAGATGATTTATGTAGTAATTCCTGGGAGTGGTGCAATACAGAATTATCACATTATTGTGTGAGCGCTGTATAACCAAACTCAAAGTAATTTTTTTGCTCTTCCGTGTATCCTCTATGTTCTGAATAGACTTTCACATAACGCGTTTATTGTTATACGTTGCGTCGCTTTATTGTTCGAATATATAGCCTATACATAAATAGTCATTAAGATAATTCTTTTCAGATCATGCATGATTAATCATGAATGAGTTATTCGCTGAATTATCAGGAAACAAAATTGAAATATTTTACACCGGCAAGGATTCGTAAAGTCTTTTTGTAATTCTTTTTGCAAAATCCCCCATAACTTAACGTAAAGTACCCCTGTATAATATGTTGCTTATTAATTTAGAACTTGAATAAGAACTTATGTTATCATGTGTATGTTATCATGAAATTGCTTATACTTATACGAAAGATCATTCATGTATGAGTAAATATGGGCAAACATTTTTAATAAATGCATTACAGATTACAGTTATGACATAACAAATGTTGTACTGATATAAATTTGGTTTCATATTCCATTGCACCATTTATATAACATTGCGTGGCTCTACATTTACTCCCATGGCACTAGTACTGTGCACACTGGCCAGCGGTAAATACGGCATTAGTGTTATACGACCAGATGCTGCTGCTGTTGAGTTGAGGAGCGTTGAGATGGTGTTACGTCAGACGTTAGTCGCTGTTACCGTCAGTTGACGGGTCGCCATGGAGACAACCCACGTGAAGCAGACTCCCTGGTACAGGGGCGTGTTTGTCCCCTATAGGTCAACAGGGAAATGGTCGTTATCGACACTTTGAACGCCGAAGGGGAGTATCAAGTGTATGATAAATTGGTATGCTTAATGCTTCATGTTCCACGATCAAGAAATGGGAGGATATCCTGTGTAGGATTGCAGTGTTAGTTATCTAAAGGATTTATTAGGTCATATTCATTAAAGTTGCCCTTGGTTTTAGACGTATCGCATTGTTGAATATGACTGTATATATAAGTAACAGTTAAGGTAAATGAAGAAGAATAAAGGTATATCCAAGGTGTATACAAATTAAAATACATTTTATATTAATATATCAGTAGGTCCTCATAATTTGAAAACAAAGGCTTAACGATTACGCTTTTTTTTTAAAGATAGGCCTAATCTGATGGCTGATGTGGAATTTATTTAGGGATATATCTATTCTATGTCATGGGTGTCCTCCAAAATAAATTCGTCAACGTTTATGATATTCCAGGAAAACTATCTATCCATAACTATCCATAATTATGATAATCATTGTCTTTTTTACCAGATACGTTTATCAGTTGAAACATAAACGTAATACAGTATAATGTAATGTAAGTCTCCAGCAATCCTGTACAGGAGAAATATAATTCCTTCCACATCGTACGCACCTAGGCTTATAATGTGCCATCATAATTATGCTACATTACTTGAATGTGAAAAGTAAATGTAGTTTTCAATATGCTCATCCATTTCCTTCAACACATCCATGATAATTCTCGGTATAGAAGCGTAATAACGATGGTTTCATGCAATCGTTCATCTCCTGTCACTAGGAATAGGACAATTAGAATGGAAATATAAATCAATATTGACTATGAAATCAAACAAGTTGCATAATAATGGATAATAATAGATATCAATATGCAATGGTCATCATGTTATCCTGAAAGGCACCTCAATTAAAATAAACAAAAAATTAATGAAGAAGACCATGTTCCACGAAATTAAAACCCGCGCGCAAGTAGATAATTGTTCCAAATTGTCATCTGTCTGTTTGGATGTGAGTACGTTTTTTTCTGTGTTCAAACCTGAAGTGAGGCTGGTGCCCGCAGACAATACCGGAAATGGAATGTTGAGTCCGGTGTCGCGTGACTGTCCGCCCCCATAGTAGACCCAGGAGGGTTGGCATGATGTAGCAGGAAAAAAATGTAAAAGTAGAGATGCATGAGGATTAGCTGTGAAAAAAGGACTATACATTATGATATGATTACTGTGTAATAAAAACAAACTCGAGCTGTAACAAATGGTGAAACCTTAAACAAACATTTCTTCTTTCACACTGCTGTATCTTTTTTATTTGTGAGTCGAGGGGTAAAATAATATGCGCAAAATGTCCAAAATAATATTGATAATAGTTTTTATATATGCACATTACTTTTTTCTATGGCCTATACATCTGCAATGTGGGACCAACTATACTTGTTGGTATAGGACTAAAGAAACTAGTGGAGCAATCGAGTAAAAAGTATGAATCTAAATATAAAGCAAAGATGTTCTGAATTGCTCCCACTCCAGATGAGTTGAATACACTCTACCCACTTCTAGGAACAGGTCCAATGTTTACGCGTATTTATCATTTTTTTCTGAATGCCAGGATCCACAAGCGTAAATCCACCCGTTAAAAACCAGTGGTGTTCATGTAACAGGAGAGCTGGGTTGGGCGACCACAGCTTACATTAGCAGGAGGAAGTGAGACGGAGGGAGGGGGTGGGAAGACCTCCTGTCTGCCGCCACCAGCATCGGGGGAGATTGTACAGACCCTGAGGGGGATTCCCGGGGGATTGGTCTTCTAGGACTTCCTAGAAGGAGTGGGCGGGAGAGAGAGTTGCAGGAATCAGGGCGTTAAATCTTGGGCATCTTGGGCAGGCTGAGAGATGGGGTGATAGAGGGACAGGAAATATGATAGCTAACTTGGAGCGGTAAATATAAAAGAAACATTAGAGAAGAATATAGTTATCAAGGTGTGTGTTCGTGAATATGTAAGCTTTTTGTCTGTAGTTTATAAATATGCAGACTCAATAGGGTGCACTTTAAACCAATGATACACGATGCCACAAAGCCGTGCCTGGTGGGGGTGGTACACTATATCTATGAGGGTGGTGCGAACACGTGAGAGTTAATTTTATTCCCCTCTCAGACTGCCAACAGACTGCCACATGCAGTAAACTAAAGTGCATCACTATTCAAGGCCCTTCAATTTGCATCAGTGTATTTGCTGACTCATATTAAAAAGGAACCGATTCGATGTGCCTCACCATTTATTAAGCTTACGCTATTATCTGGTCCATAGGGCCTGGAGGTGGAATGAACAATTGCGATGCACTTTGCATTTCGTCTGCTTGGCCTATAGGGGCTGAAGAAGGTATTGTACTAGACCTTGTCTAAACACAGGTCAACTTGATCTAAAATCTCCACACAAGAATAAATCATTTCCCCCTTTAAAGTGATGTATACATACAGATGCCTGAAGCTTGAAGCCAGAAGCTTGAAGCCAGAAGCCAGAAGCCAGAAGCCAGAAGCCAGAAGCCTGAAGCCTGAAGCCAGGAGCAAGAAGCAATAGGCATGAAGCCAAATCTCCTGTACACTATCGAAGCCAAAGCCAGCTCCCCTCCTATGGCTTACACTCTGAGCCTAATAGATATTACTGAAGGTTTATCGTCTCTATAAGGCAGTATATATATATATAGTGGTCATGTAGGAAGCCCTTTGGTTTGGTGTTTAGTTGAATTGCAGTGTATGTATTCTCCCGGATATTGTATGTAACCACTGAGATCACACTGATTGCTACAGGAATAAAGACTATAACAGTACCTCTCACTTGGACATTAGTTTTGGTGACTTTTGTCCAAAGCCACTACAACTTGAACTAGCACAGTATGAACATAATATTTGTTACGATCTGTGCATAATTAAATATTTTGCACGCATTTAATTCAAATTGTAAGATTGATACTAGTTACGATAATTCTTGTATTATAGGAAAACATACCCTCGGTTGACAGTATTACCCTGAATACGAGATGGGCATAGACATTTTACTTCCTGAGGCTGTTACTAGTGTTGGGCTTTTACCTGACATTAAAAGAAATAATCATGCAAATCCATTCAGAATTCACAAAATAAGGAGAAAAACATTTAACACAGTGAAGCAAGGTGGGCAGTAAACACAAATACTGCCTATTGTGCCAATACACAAAAAATACTGAATGGCCCAGCATCCAGTTAGTATTCATATCATATTTCGGCATTGGTATATTATTAGGTTATAAATGAATAGAATGATTTCTACAACATGAATTTATTAATCTTGAATTTGCATTGTTTACTGTTCCAACAAAAATATTATACACATGGTAAATATTTCCATTCAAAATAAGAATGATCCATAGGGGCTGAGGGTGGTACCAATACATGGGGTGTACCTTGCACTATGTCTGTTCCATATAGAGGCTGAGGTTTTGGGTGCACCCTTCATTTTGTCTGGTCTATAGAGGCTGAGGGTTGGCCTGCAGACATGGGTAGGAGTGTACACACTGGAAGGGTTGACTGTGCCGCTGTCATAGCAACGGAATTTCCGGGCACGTCACTGGCTCTTTGGTCCCAGTATTGACAGAAGACGATGGCCCTGAGATGAGCAGAGACGGGGAGGAGGGGTAGGTATGGAGCGGCGAGATGTGATTGTCTAGAACTTGTTGTATCCGAAACCCACAATTTATATCTGAAATTAAAGATTCTCTGAAATCATTCCAGGCAAAAATCATATACTAATTTTGACACATTCTGTGCCAAATATCAGGACAAATCTGCATGGTGGAAATCAAATAGACATCCACGAATTTCCATATGAAATTTACCAATCGGCGTAACATAAAGATAGGATTGAGATAGGGGTGGGGGACAGCCGAGTGGGGTAGAGATGGTACGGTGATCTAGGGCTCCTCCTCCTCCGTGGACCCGTGGGCGGTGGACACCAGACAAACACCACCCCGAGCTGGACGGGGGAGGGGCTCTCTGGTACACGGACCCTGGAGGCCGAGGCGCTCCACATCAGGGGGTCCAATTCTAGGGGGTGGATCCAGGATTATAAATAGCGGAGAAGGCCACAAGTAAATGCATGGTTCGCAACAATTCGATGTGTCAAGATCATTATGACCCTTGACTCCATCCATAATTGTTTTCATTCATTCATTCATTCATTCATTCATTCATTCATTCATTCATTCATTCAAAATATTTATCTGTTTGCTTATTTTATCTATCTATATATTTACTTAAGATGAAAGACACGCCAACCCTTCCCATCTTTGGGATCCAAACTGGAGAAGAGACACTATCTCCCCTATAGTTCTCCTTTAAAGAATACATCGGGAGTGGGTTATGTATCAAAAAACGGTCTTGAATCCCCCCCCCCCTTCCCCTCCTCCTTCTCCTCTCATCTTCCGGCCTTTGGTAGCCACTTATAATTAACCAGTTAACTAAATGACTAAAAGCAGCCCGAACTTGTAGAAAGCCGCGTTTTAATAGTCACATATTACTATACTATAATAGGACCCACCCAGTACCTTTTCCAAATAGTAGATCCGCTCCAAGCCGATACCCCTAGGTTGAGGGCCCCAGACTGAGTAGATGTGGGTTTGATGTAAGCCCCTAATGTCCCAGCCCCCTGTCAGTAGGACTGGCCCTGCCCCTGTTTGTATGTATACACTGTTCGGGCGGCGCCAGCTGGGGTGTTCCCTGCTACCATCACAAAAAGACGTACACAAAAACACCTTAATACAATAGTGGCCACGTGTAGGGCCATCGTTCCCACTTTGTCCAGGCCCAGATGGTGTATGTTTACCGAGCTGTCCGTATTGGGGGAGAGGTGGCAGGTGGGGTGGTGAGGGTGGCAGGGGTATGGACAGACAGGAGCGGATCATGGAATGGCAGAGTGAGCGTATTGGATCAAACTCAAATTTTGTGCATTTACGGTGTATTTGAGTGTTTTTTTTTAAACATATAAGTCAATTTATGTATACTATAGGCTATATGATATTTTTTATCATATATAATCATGTATATATAATTATAATATTATTTATATATTTGTATTTGTCTTGAACAAGGAGTATCATCTTATTATTACTGGCCAACTATTAATAAGGATTTTTACATGATTTTTCGGCCACCATAACCCCTTTAATGTGTAATTTACATTAGAAATGTACTGAATCTCTTGACCAGCCACCCACCCAAACCCATTTGTACTTACATATCTAATGGAAGACCCATATGAGACATTAAGATACTTATATAAATCTATTTGTATTACGAGTGAAAATAATAAAAACAGTGACTCTCACGTAATCTTTACTCAGGCATCTTTATTTTCCAGTTACTATCATAGACATATAACCTATGCAATTTCAGAAAGGTTCTTAAAGCTGTTGCTTTCCTGATTACCATGACACAAATAACACACAATATGATAGAGTGGGAAAGGTAAATGATTATCATTTCTCTTAAAATCTGACAGTATTTCCAGATAGTAACCATAGCTACATAGCTAGCGGACGATGTAAGTTGAATATAAAAGTAAAAATAATTAGTTCATAAATTTGCTCAGAGATGTCACAAAGTCTTCAGCATCAAATATATCTTGATAGTCAAGTGATAAACAGATAAAGAGTTTAGGACACAAATATAATTATAATAATCATTTGCTTTACATCTAGACTTACTAGTATTAAGAAATCATACATAATCTCTTGCCTGAGATCTAAAATGCAATTATACTTTTCATATTACCGTCAAAGGAAAGTAACTTGGAAATCCTGTTCTGCAAATAAGTTATCTAACCTTTCATACTTTGTAAGTTATAACAGTTGAATTCAATGAGTACATATATTACTAATATATATCTATATAATATCACAACATCAGTATTTTATCATAGTAATAATGATAATTATCGACAGCTACCTTCTTTGAATCTTCATATATCTGGACTTGCCATTATAACATTCCAGGACCAATTAATATATCTGAGTAAAACTCGGACTCTGGCGTCAATCCACACACTTTTAAGGCTTTCCATTATTCATTTTTGTAAAAAAAAAAAATGAAATGATTATTATGCATTCTTCCCAAAATCCCATTGCATCAAGGCCAGGAAGGAATAACACAGGTCATTCCTCCGACAACAAGTTAGAGTCATGCAAATTGCAGTTGAAGCTGTAGTTGTCTGCTAATTGGGATAAGAATAAAGCAAATTTCAAGTTGCAATCAGGTGCAATAAGTACAAGTGCTGTGGCCATGTCACATTGGTCACTTTTTAAACCTAGCTACAGCTTGGCAATGGACTTCTGAAGTAGCTACTCTATGGAATTTAACGTTGCAGGCAGGCTGAGAACTCAACGTTAGAATCTGGTTTTGCTATACGAATGCCGAACCAGAAAATGAAGGTGCATTGGAACCGGACGCAAATAGATATTAACCTGTATTTGATGTACCTACAGATTGAAAAGAGAAAATTTGATTCCATTCTCTTCACAAGAATTGAGAGCATAACCTTTTGCTACTCGTGGCAATGATTGTTGTATTTACAGAGGCTCCATTCCTGTTGACTTCTATGTGTTTTCGTCTACCAAATACTTTTGCTAAAGTATAACCTGCAGGTACATGAAACCCAGGAAAATAGGAAACTGTGTCCGGAAGAATTCATCATAACCCGAGCATTTGAAGGTGTCCGCTCTAGATGAGTATATGGCTACAAGAATAAGTGCACGCAGGCAAGAAAGCAGGCTACACTCTGTCCTTGTCCTTTTAGACAAGCTTGTTTGTTGGACACATTGTCTTGGTCAGTCCTCCCCTTCACTCTCAGGGGGACTGTCGGGGGGAGTGTCGGGGGTCCGGAAATAGTATATGATGCTAGCGTCAGCAGAAAAGTTGGGCGTGCACACGCATGCGCAGGTGGACGCTACCTCAGGGTCCTCCTTCTACAAGAGATCGGAACAAGCAAGGTATAAGGGCCGGCACCTCCAGAACTACAAGCCTAAGTCCTCTGATGTTAGCCTTATTAGTACAGCTAGGTCTAGCATGGGTCGTAGGAGGCGTAAGAGGATGGAGGGTGCTGGAGTGGTAGTATTATTAGGCAGGGATTAGGGTTAGGAATAATGGGAAATGGGTTGGTTAGAAGCTTGCCAAGTCTGCATGAAGCAACGGAAATTTCCTACCAAATAATGTTTTCCCCGTTTCCTATGATTACACAGTCGGATTGGTGGCACGGTTCCTTAGATGCAAAGAGTTAAAGCTTTACTTTCTAATGTCAAATGTCATCAGAGTATTTTCTTTAAACTACATAATTATTATAAGCACACACACCGTAAATTAATTACGTATGCAGACAGAATGGTTCATGTGGAGTTCTCTGGACTAAATTATAATAGTTCCTGAAGCAAGACAATTAACATCATCCTATGTTTGTGGAAGGGCGCTAAAAGTCATCTTTAATTCGCCAAATGCCTAAACAATAGGTCTTCCATCCAACAAACTGGTCTGAGTAAGCTCAAGCATAGAGGTAGGCGGTAGACCTACAGGCCTATCGGTAATTTTTAGCCTCTTACATTTAGGTCTGGATATTATCCCTAACACATGTACCACCCAAAGCATTTTGGGTTTCTGTGGATAGCAACGCACAGGCAATGAAGCGTACATCAAATGCTTAGCTTTTAGCTTTTGATTTACATTTTGCGGCAGGAATACATTGGAGATAATATAAGCTTAATTTTCATATGCATCAAGGAACTGAAAGGATTTTGTAAAGGGTTACCCCATAGTGACGTGGTTTTCCTCTAGTGCCATTCCGACGATAACTCTATCATGTCATTGCCTAGCTACAATTCCTATAGCTAGACAGTGATTTATGTTAGTACGTTTTAATTAACACAGGTGTAGTTCTAATTCATAGGTTTGATCTTTTTCACATCCTTGATTCTCCTAGTTTTATGCCCATTACATTCTCTTTTGACAAACCGCGTCTTTAATAATCGCAGAATTCTTTCAATGTCCCATTGAATCTCTTTCCATGAAATGAAATAATTACAAGTGCAAAAATGATAATTAAGCTTACACGCACTAGACAGTTTGACATAAAGCTACATATATTTGCCAAGGTTATTAAAATAACTGTGCAATAATGACTATTCAATATAGCTCTACATTTACATACAATGTCAATATTCACACAGTGTTATGAAATAACAAACCTGAGCTTGTATTTGGTATCCTTTCAAGTTCTTGTCTCATTTTACAACTAGTCACAGACCTTTTGTAACTTACTTCTTTAAGCCCAAGAGTAACTATATTACCTGATAGTGAGCTTTTGAGCATATAACTATGAGTGATATAACTAACAACCTGGTCCAAGAAAGATATCAAGTCTAATATATATTGGTATAATGTACATCTGTTAGCGTAAACCCGCGTTTTCCTACTTGAAGCGTTCTTGAACATTAGCAAATAAAACGCCCTAGAACACAAACTCTGAACTCTGCGATAAACAGTTTATAACATCTAAACGTTAAAGTGTTATACATGAGGTGTGGATTTAGCAACAAATGTGCTGTAACAAAAGAAAACAATCCCGTCCCAAGAATTCTGACAGCATTCATTCTTTACTGTTTCTGCGATTTACGCTTTGCTTTGACCTTGCTTTATTCTCCATCACATTTAAGCCTACGCCACCCATTCTCCTCTGGTCTTTCTAAAGGCCTAGGCCTTGGAAGAATCGGGTGTGTAGCCTTTGACACTTGCCCCCATGCCCAAGTCTCCGTCGGGCTGGTCGATGGTTTGTTGGTTGGGGATGTTCATCCGTTTGGTGAGGTGCATCCCCTCTCCAGCCTCCACCACTCTACGTCCGGCATGTTTCATTGCCTCCTTGGAGCGCTGTTTGAGGGCCTCAAGTGCTGGCTGGTGGTCCTGGAAGTGCTCCCACAGTCCACATATTAGCTCAGCTGCGATAATGTCGCTGGCGTTCTTTGCGACAAGTCTGATGAGGAAAAGTCCGTCATTGCGAAGGTAACTCTTCACAAACTTTCGCACCAGGTCATTGCTGGCATTGCCAAGGCGATCCATGGCAACCAGCCTCGATTTGATGTAGCGGATCTGGTGCGGTAGGATGAGTGACGTCAGAACCCACAATATGAAGCTGCCAATTGTTGCTATGGCAACAAAGACAAACCAGAACCAAACAAAAATGAAAATGATCTCATTGAAAAGGTTGATCGGAAGGGCACATTGGACAGTGTAGCGCTGCACATTGCCTGGTAGGCGGATCTTGAAATCACACATTGTCACTCGGGGAAACCGTTCTGATTTACTGATGTCTCTGTTGTGGTACAAACTGTCCATCACTTCTAGTCCATACATGTGGTATTTGGTACCCAAGAAGGCATTTAACATAAATATCTGTCCAATAACATTGGTAATGTAGACAAGCTTGATAATAAGATACAGAATGAGGAGGTAGTTTCCATACAGTCTCCACCAAAACGCCTTGCAGTGTGTAGACAGCAAGTGCTTAGAATTGAGTTCCCGAAGAAACCGTCCCATATGCTTCACCATATACGACATAGTTTTTGTTCGCGATTCAGGATCTGATTTTCGCTGGCATTCAATGGCAGCATCAGTAACCGTGCTCACTGCAATTCCACTTTTCTTATTGAAAAGCCTCCACAGGGCCCTAGGCAGAAAGAACATAATTGCCTGACAGCTCAAAATCAACCCCACCCATTGGTAGTATGTAATTTCCACCTTTTTGGGGTTTTCTTCCCCCTCTTTGGGGATGTACTCGTCGTAGGGCAGGTAGTAGGTGTTGGTCACCCAGCACACCTTGTTGGTGAAGTCCACATGGCTGCTGGTGAAGTGGGCAGGACACCAACAGGAGATGGGGTCCCCCACGTAATGCTTGGTGGTCACCAGCAGGGCGAAGATGATGAGTAGGTACACTGTGTAGCGACAGTTGAGGCGGTCGCAGAAACTGTCGCCACCCCCTACCCGCACGTCGCCCAGGTCGCCAAGGGTGGAGAAGAGACGGTCCATGGTGCTGGTGGTGATTGGGTGTTGTCTTGGTTACAGCTGTTGACTCAGAGTCTGTGGAGAAAAAAAGGGAATAGAAATTAATCACAAGTTAATCGTTGCATTGTGTCGCATGGATAGCATTTACACAATTAACACACAACACCTAGGTTAATATACATAAATTTGATTGGTTTAATCTATTGTACACAGGCCCCTTTTATTTAGTACGTACCCACATTTTCAAAAATGTCAGTCACCATCGGGTTTAGTCTTAAAACTAAGTAACATTAAATAAAATGAATCAAGGTAGTTTCTTTCAGGATGTATGACTGAATCTTGCAAACAAAAAACGGGTGTAATAACATATTTCCCAAAGGAAACAATATTAAGCCCATCCGCTTGACTGATAATGTACATCCCTTTATATTGATTGGTTAGCAAACCGATCAAATTTATGAAGCCAATAACTTTTAGCGGCACTTAATGAAAGGGAATTAAACATCACTGGTCTATTCCAGTCTTGTCAGTTATAGAGTATTCCCATGCTTTATTAATGTATTGGTAAATGGCTAGTTGCAAGCAGCTCTATTATAGGGTATAAATGGCTGAAATTATCAACACCACACCCACAGGGTGGTCTAAAGCAGGTGAGATCGATTGGGTTAACAAATAATTTCCTACTATTCCACACTAGATGGAAACCTCTCCAATGACAATTCAATCAATACTAGTGTTTTTCTCCCCTATATACCTATCCACCTCAGACTGGCTATCTATACTAGATTTATTCTCCGTTTGACAGTACACATTGATTGATAATCGATTCTGGTGTCGTTCCCAACACCTACGCAATTCAATATAGTGCCACCATAGCCACGCCGCTCTTTTTCTGCACTATGCTGTACATTATCAAAAAAGGTCGTTATTTTGGCATATGGGAGCAAACATTTAAAAACAATTTAGAAAGTGAACACAAATAACCATGCATAAAATGTGAAAGAAGTGAAACTTCCATAAATGATATTAATTTCTACGCGCACTTTTATTTAATGTGTAGGCATTTTCAATGTTCCCATTTCTCTAAAGAATTCTTTTTCCTATCCAAATACTGGTGTATTTCCGATTCTGATTGCAGTCATAAAAGTAACGTACCAATTGGCTTCCCCTAGTCGCCTATACTCTCAGGTAATGGTGCTACTCGAGTGCCTGGTGAATAATACATAACAGGATGCCTTTTTAGCCGTGTTTCGGTGTGTCCATCAAATGACACCGATCTAGTTACGGATCGGGCCTCAGAGTCAGGCAATTGTACTAATATTGATCACTGGACATTTGTAACCATTTATCATGGTACAGCATGCAATGTATACTTTCATATGAGGAATAGCCATAGTATAGAATGTTATTCGAGCAAATATTCCATCGGATCATAATATTGAACCAAGTGGATATTCCTGAATACATGGTTTCTGACACCTTTCTGTGACACAATTTGTGTCTAGGTGTGAGATATCATGGTATTATACTCAATGTTTCCTTCTGCTCACAGCACCGTTAGTCGGTGATTTAAAAGCGCCTACTTTCCTGTACTGTTACGCCTGGGATTGGCTGAGTAAATACAATACCTTCTGAGGCCAGCCAGTATACCGGCCATTACAAACAGTTCTCAGACAGAAACCTCGGCCAATTTGTCCTAGACCTGTCATTAATAACTCGTAAATAAGCCGTCTCAGCCAAGTCTGTCGATAACACCGTCTGAGTGGCAGCACCTTCACCATGCACGGCCATTGCCAAAAACAGCTTGGACAAAAGATGAAAAACAGTAAGGCCTATCCATCCTACTTAGTTATTGAGGACCTCCCAGCCCTACCCAATCCATGCTTTTTCCAATATCGGTTAGTTCCAGAAACGCTGTAATTCTACTGAGCCCGTTAAGCACTCAAAAAGGTGTGTATTTGTGAATATAACAAGTATGAATACAATGTCATATAGCAAATATCTTTGATACAGAGTAATTTTATGCATAATATAGGCCTTATTCTTTTTACATACCTAATCGGTTACTAATATGTAAGGATCCTATACCAGTATGCAGCGCCACAACAACTACTCTCTGGTTTGTGTAGGCATCCTCAACAGAGTAGTTTGCTTTCCATATTGTCACATATTAATGATATTCCCCAAAGAATTATGGAAGTTTTAATTTCCTTGTACTAACAATTAGGCATACAGAATGTGGATACAGGAGGCTGGGACACTTGGCCTCTCACCAAAGTGGCTGGTTTCTGGCGGTGCACAGCCGGAACAAGTCTTGCAGGAGGCGTGAACCAATCAGCGAAGTGGAAACATTCCTCAGTATAAAGCTACCCAGGTCGTATTCAACGGTACCAACTCAAAGGCCTCAGAGTCTGAGTAGGCTTTCTCTGGGAGCTCACCTATAGGCCTAAGCGAGGCTTATACCAGTTAATCCCAGTCTTAATTAGAGGATTTTTTTCGCTGAATGAAAATGGGTCTTCTGGTTTCGTGGTCGGGTTTAATAATAACTGTGGCCTGCTACAGTTGTATCTTTTCGTTACAATTTATATTCAGGTACAGAAATTTCATGATTTGTTTATGTTAAGCATTTATTTCATTCCCCCATTCAAACCGTACTTTAAGAAAGCCTTTAGTAAGATATGAAGGGAATGTGCTTAAATTGCCTAAGATTCCCCATTACTATTCTATAGATCGATTTATCAGGCTTCGAGAAAGAAAATATTCATTTTTAAAGACCCTGATTCTTATTTCTAAGATGCAATAACAGCCAGATTTTGAGGGTATTCCAAAGATGATTTGTGAATTTAAAGGACGAAAAATGTTTTAAAATATCTTAAACTCATTAGAAGGTCCCTTCATATGTTTTCGCCTAATCAAATATAACATTAATTGATCATACTTGCTTCTATCACAGTTCAAAACCTTGGAAGATCATATCATGTTGATTGATTGCTATTGCTGCAAACATCTATAGGATTTTATCTTTTATTTCTGTGTAATGCAGCCCCTCTCTGACTTCTGTTTTATTGCATCGGTTTACTGGGTTGCAGTAGACTTAAGCACTTGGAACTACTTGATAGTGTTAAGTAGGGTAATATAGGCACCATACATGGATGAACGATCATAAGGCAAAAATGAGCTATTAAGATGAAACCTTTTGTATTTCAAAATTATACATGGAGTCGTTGAATATAGATGTCCAAGATTTCAAGAGTCTGGTTTCAGCAATATATTTTGGTTTTCTAAAATTCCTCTTATTATCCCCCTTATTACCTATTTAACTTGATGCCCATAGTAGCGTTTTTTCTATGTCCATTTTACCTTTTTTCATATAGCCACTGTACTTGCAAGATTTAACTTGCAATGTACCTTCCTCAGTTCTGAGAGGCTGGAAATGCAATGATTCCTTGCCATGTCCAAATCAGTGCAGTAACCAAACAATGTACATTTAACAGTGCAGTGATTGAAAAACTATTTGCCAGGAGTGGGGTTCGAACCCACGCGGACATTGTCCATTGGATCTTAAGGCCAACGCCTTAACCACTCGGCCATCCTGGCTGGGTATCAAAGAGGCAGGCATTACTTATTTATTCTGGAGAGGCTAAAGATTTTTGGCCCACACCCTACCCGTTCAACAGCTGGTGTTCTGAAATAGGCCTAAATCCGCCTTGTTACGTTAGTTACGTGGTAAGCCTATGGGCCACGTACTCCATGGTAGGCCTATCCACTGTGGTGGGCACTCGTGATCAATAATAGGCCTACAACTAGTACATGCCTATGATATTGCAGGATACAAGCCTATACACAACCCTTTAAGTAAACGTAACATTAAGAATTTTTTGAAAAGTAACAGGCAACTAATCAAGTTAACCCTTTCACTACGCCAATGTCCTTCAGTATTTAATAACTGCCAATCTACTATAGTAAATATTCTCAAAGGACGCCATATATATCGTGATACCCCTAAAAAGACCTAAATCAAACCAAATATATAAGAAAATTACTTATTTTAAACACTTCTATCCTGAGATATACTATTATTCTGGGTTGTTTCTTTGTCTTGAAACAGTAACTTTTTTCTATTTTCGTCCGCTCAGCTATATCAGCTAGGACCAGCTCATATTTTGCCTTGTGCAAAGCACTATGATCAAATCTATCGGGTAGAGAACGACTTGAAGGAAAGGTTGTCCAATTAACAGAAGTCTAATAACAGGTCTACGGCCAGGGAACCAATACACAGAACTAACCGAGGGGGAACGAAGCCGCGATTATTGCCCCCTGTCGAAGCCTATTTTCAGGGTCGAGGGCTTTGCCCGAGACCCTGAAAATAGGCTGAGACAAGGGGCAATGATCAAGGCTGAGTGTACCCGAGGTTAGTTCTTGTTTTATTATATATCAAATACCCACCTATGTTGAAGATATGTGAAGAAATAACGTGGTTCCCACTCCAGCAAGCATCGTTATTTCCCTGCAGGGAAATAATTCAGATTACTTCCCTGCAGGGAAATAACACTTTCGATTACCCCACCTTTCCTCGCAGGGAAGTACAATGCTGAAGGAATAGGCACTACAAAGTTGGTATATAATAAAACCTGGGACTGCCCTGCTGAAGTCCCACATTGTGCCCGCTTGACCACCCCCTTCCCCTTGTCATTGTATTATATATGCCAAAATTACTTTCACACTGAAGCTGTAATGATTTTATTGCAAACATGCCTAGTATATGACTACCTGGTATTCCAACGGACAAATAATTAAAATATGAGATGAGAGATTAAATGCCAAACACATCACAAAACGTCGATAGTGCCTATATCATTTATCGATGGTCAATAGACAGAAGTACACTATTGTTAGTAGAGTGCCGCTCCATGCAACACTTCATGGATTTGTCCCTGTATCATGTTAGTACTTTATGCTTTCCTATAGCTGCTACCTTTACATAGATATAGCATTTGTTCTCCAGTGAGTTTAGCCATGAACTGCGATAGACCTCTATCTAATAGAATGCAGAGGTATAGTACCATATTGTCCCAGACAGTGGTGCATGGGTTTAGTGAGGGTGGCATGCAGCCGTCCCCAGCCCCTTCAACCCAGTTTGGATTAAATAGTATTTTCTTCATGCTACATTCTCCGCAGGATGCCCCCCCCCCCAACTTGCTCCCATTTAAGAATATCAGGATCTGCCCATCCCAGATAGGCTCCTATACCTTGTATAATTGATAGGTACAATGCCCATATGGTATAGTTATGTCATGGCAATTAGGATTAATAGGATTAGCAAAGACGGTTCCATTTAGGACATTTAGTAATGATTGGACACTATGTCATAATGGTCAACCACCCATATTCCATCAGACCTATATGCGCCTGATCGGGGGCTCTGATACAAGGTCATTTTGGTACTTGCAGTCTAAATCAAGCCTTCAATGTGTACACTGGATACTATGTTGACAAGCTTATTTCACTTCAGATCCTTTTAAATGTTTTATTTTTGTTTTACATCACATACCTGTATTAGAAAGTATATTTCTGATGGACACCTCGGGGAATTGAACCCAGGCCATCTACGCTGAAGTCCGACATGCTATCCACTGGACTGCCCTCCTCCCTCCTCCCTCCCCTCACATTTCCCCTCTAAATGATCTTTACCCACATTCCATGGTATATACCTGGCCGTACTTAAACTCAGTTCACCTGCCGACCCCATTTCACACCCAGTACCATCAGGGTGACCTTTATCTTTGCCCTCACCCCTCACCCAGCCTCCCCCAGCCTCACCCAGACTCAGACTGACTCACCCCCACCCCTGGGGCTATTCACCCCGACATGCGACAGCAGGACGCGACATGTATTATATCTATAACTTAAACATCGTCGCAAATCCTGCGTTTTTTGCGATGTCAGTAGATTTCCAATGTTATACAATTACATTCATCTCCTAGTCACTGAGTCATGAATGTATTGCCTTATACATTCTTCCCTCGTGTTTTCGATTCCAATTCATACATAATGACCTAGGCCATAGATCACAGTTATTTCCTAAATTTGACGTGCAACATGGGAATTTCTTAAAACCGACATGCAACTTCACGCCCCCCCCCCTCCCCTCCAGAGCCTCATCCCAGACAGCGGAGTGAGCAGGTCCGGCCGAGCTGCTCATCTCCCACCCCTCAGGAGGTCCTCAGGGAGACTCCACCTGCTCAGATCCACAGGCTCCGGATTGAAGCATAGGTTGGCCTTGTGAAACGGCCCTATCGCCCGGGGTTATATAGCTGGGAGTGTATAGATCTAGCATCATTAATGTGTGCGTTATATAAGAAAAATTCGTATAGTTTATATATATGATAAACGCTTGTCTTTTTTTGTGAAATAAACCCTTTAAGAAACGCCTATGGCACATGTCTTTGCCGCTAGTGAATGTATATGTCACCTTGAAATGACATAGGGGTTTTAACCCATAAAGATAGTTAAACCCGTTGTTCCCTGTCCGGTTGAAGAAATATCTATGTCGGATGTCGCTATTATTATGATGATGTCTACGTCCTGTCGTTTCACGAACCTACCGCGTGGCTTGTCGATTTAAGAGATCTAGACCCGTTCAGATACATGTCAATGTGAGAGGTCTTGGGGGAGCAAAGCGAGCTCAGACAGTGCAACACTAATGATGTATCATAATCGGTCTGAGTCTCAGTTCTAAGCATGATACATTACAATACTTTTTACATAGGAGCCCCATTCATTTTGGTCGGCGTCTGCCGATTGACCTGTCAGCGTATTAGGAGTGTACAGTGGCTAATAGAAAGACTCATTAACATGAATACAGAGGGCTGCCAACTCGTTAACTGTTGGTCCAAACCACTACAACAGACGCTACTCAGTATACTACAACGCGAGAGCCCAACATAATGTGAGATATGAGATGTGAAGATCCAAAGTGAGCCCCCAGAAGACGAGTGACTCAGACTGAGGGGGATGGGGGAGAGGAGTAGCTCAATGTAGGTCAGACCTTGACCTCGGTGACCTTATGACCTTGAAAGGTACCTGTCTGCATGATGACCTGTCACTTGGGGAATCAAAATTGTTACTTATAGTAATATACCCGTATATATACATAAGATGATTCTCCCAACGTTTCTGTTTACTTTCCACGTGCAATACACAAGTTGAATGCAACCTTCTGGGAGAAAATGTTAGACGTCATTCCTTATTGTAATACTTCATTTCGCTGTGAAATAAATGTAAAATGGCAGTAATAATAGTTTTAAATTGCAGTGGTATTATAATAATGTGATGGTGGTTGGAACATTATTGCCTCTACCCGAAACAATAATCAATTGCAACCTAATGTAATAATTATTTTTTCCTGAGGGAACACAAATTCTATTATAAGAGTGCTTTACCACTCAGAATGTTTAATTTACGTAACACCCCACGCGCCACGGCATTTCACCAACCGCAAATATTGGGGAAGCAGTTTTATAGTGGAATGGCCTTTGAGCAGTGGCATACAGTTAAATCCGACTATAGAAACAGTAGCATTCTCCCGTTGGCCAGGATTGTTCACGCAATAAGGGATTAGTGTTTGAATTCAACTGTTATTCTGACGTCTAGATTTGCTGACCGTGGAACGCGTGGGAGTGGTATTGTAAGGGAAGGCATTAAGTGCTCTTGCCACAAGCCTGGACTAGTCATACGGCCTTTTCTACTTGACCAAAACGGTCAGAGTAAACATCATCACTAGTAACACTATTCCTGTTGAATAAAGGAAGAACAACTGACATTTCCCAAAGAGTTTCAGGCTGAGCAATCTGGAATTTCTAAATACTGATGAACTGCATGTCCAATATTATGAATGGTTCTGATTTTCAAAAGGAAGCCTGTACAAAACTGTCCAGGCTATTATCAATTTCTATATATTCTAAAATGTAAATTCTTGCCTTGTAATTAATATGATGTGTGTGTAGCTATAGGTTTCCAAGATATAATAAGGAATGCAAAATAAGGAAATGACTACATGATAAGCATGAGCATCCATAATAATACCAATCTTAGCAACTCCGACGCACCACATAACATAAGCAATAATCTAATCTCTACTGATTTGGATCCACAAAGTATTTTTTACGATGTAGGACTATAGTCATATAGCGTCGCCATCAACGCACATGTAATGACATTGGCCAATATGTGTATTGTCTTTTCTCTGCAGCTGACGGCCTGAGAGAATTTTTTTTTATAATTATGAAAAGTAAATATTATGTATATGCATGCATTGCGGGTTGCTAAACCCCCTAATATCAGAGTAACGTGTAAGTTACCGTTATCTTACCTATATTGCACGGAGGACGGCTGCTGGGTTTCGTTTGGTTCAGTAGTCTGAATGTTACGGCTGATAAGGCCAGGACCCCCTCCCCCTTACCCCCCCCCCCCCCCCCATTACCCCTTCCCTGGGGCGATGATTCCCTGACTGGGGCCCATGACACATTGCATTTTGGGAAATTTCTATGAAAGTTGCGTAAGACGTTCAGTCACTAATGACGTCATGACCTGCCCCTGGGGGTCTCACGTGAGGAGCTTTCCCCGCTATGACAAAACGGCATAATACGTTATTATGCAACATGCTACCTGGCATGTTTTTTTCCTGGTTTGCTTTACCTCAATCATCTATAGACCTATACCCAAATGCGTAAATATACGGAAGATAATGTCTCGAAATGAGCAGGGTTTAATCATATGCATATTCACATGTGTGTATTTAACTATTATAATGACTGTTTGTATGCATGCATGTGTAATCACTGAGATCCCTCATGATGTTTTGCAATTTGCTATAATGTAATTCGGGCCTTTGGTATACTATACTAAAGGCCTGGTTCAATAATATAGGACTGGCTGAATCATTGCTGGATAGTCCTACTGCTAGTGTTGTCATACCAGCATTTAACATCCCCCATACCCCTATCGCAATCATGCATGGTTAATTAAGTGACACATATGGTTGTTGACAATAATTATGAATATGATTATGACCGCATAGGACTACACCACTGAACCATTAAGTGATATTAGTCACAGTCAAAGACATGATTAGCATCAACGTATCACATTAGTTACATACCTAATACATGGAAGAAGTATCAAAAGATGTTTGTGTTTCATGTTGACATTATCATCATTATCTTCCATAGTTCTACAACTATTTGAAAAGCACGATGTAAATTGTGAAATAGTTTTGATTCAATAAAAAGAAGGAAAAAAGACGTTGTCACTCACCGTAATCCTCGATGTCGTCCTGACGGCTGTTGACGTCCTCTGACGTCACAGAGCGTCCCTTACCAAAGGCTCAATGACCTCTGTGACCCCTGGATCCTCCATAGCTGTGTCTCCTGTACACACTCTCCTCCAGGCACTGTTATATACCCCCAGACACACAGGAGGAATCAATACCTTGACATCCAACAGAGCCCGTTTCACAGACGTGGTATGCCGAGGGTTACATCCAACAAAAGAGGCACATGGGAAAAGCAATGCTTATTGTATAGGTAGTTAGAAGTCTGTGGTTTATGTGAAGTCAGGATGGTGGTTCTTTAAAGTAATAGTCCTAGATAGAGGTTATTGTTGAATTTGAGCGTTCTTCACATAAGGCAGGATGATAAATTATGCAGATTATATTTTTATAGCCAAGTCTTGCATTGTCCTTTGATGGTATTAACTGTGTCCTGTGTTTGAGTTGGGTCCTGACATAGTTGGTTATCCTTGATGTTTTCTTTTAGAGCTGCTGTTCTTTGTTATATAGAATATCCTTGTGTATGAGTTATGACTAGAAGTGTGTACAAGACTCGTGAATGGCAGCCAGTAGTACAGTTATAACCGGCCTTGTACTCAGTGCCCCTTACCCCACACACGCACGTGGCTTAACTGTGAGTCTTACTCCACCGTACTCACCACAACCAACAAGCATTGAGCACTGAGACTGCTGATCGATCGTGTATAAGCCTCAGCCTGCCTCACCAAGCTTAAGCCGGCTTGTGGAGGTACTGCAATAAGGCCTCACACTACCCGGCCTTTCTGAGGGAGGTCTAACCGGGCATCAGTCCAACTGCCTGTGGTCTACACAGCCTATCTCCAGGCTGCCGTTGGGAAGGATCCAGTGGTAGTAGTATAGTATACAGTCTCCTCCTGGTGATATTGAGTGAGTGTGTGGTCGATGGTCGGGGAGGTGGGAGGGGGCGCGGCTGGTACAATGATGGAGGTGTATGAAGGCCTATAACCTGTCTTAGAGTCCGCCCAGTGCTGCCACCCTATTCCTCCAGGGTTTAATGGCTGTAATGCCTGACGTGAGTATGAAGCAGAGTACAACGAGACGCTGGTAGGGGTGAGGGTCTGGGCGTGTGTCAGAGGGAATGGGGTGAGGAAAACAGTCCTTGAAGCGACTGCATCCTCCCGGCCCTCCACCGGCCTGCGTCTCCCCTATCGCCACGGCAGCAGCAGCAGCAGCAGCAGCCATGTGGGCGCACCGACCATCTGCTGCAGTGCAGGGCACCAGCTGGCAGTGCAGCTGCTCCCTATTTGCATAATCTGCTAAGGCCTTTTCCACATGCGGTTGTGACGGGAGCTTTCCTGGGTTGCCTTACACATAGAGCGTGTGCACTACTTTAGGGGGGCAAAGAAGCTTAGAAGCATACGCATTCTTAACCAATTATTATAGGGAAAAGAATTTATTGCGTTTAGGTTTCTTTTTCTTAATGTAATTGAAATTGAAATATTAATTTTAAAGAAGATAACTACCAAGATCCATCCCTCTCCGACGTTTTCTTTATAAACATAATAAAAGAAATATAGTTAAGATTGACAGGGGATTGTCCCCGTGATAGCTATTTCGCGATTATCTATTTCGATATCTATATAAAACCAACTAAGTAAAGAAGAATGTATTTATCTTAGTATTCTGGAAATAACACGTTAATACCATTACTAATAAACTAAGTTATATACTGAAGGCAAGTGGATGGAAATGCACGGTAATTTTACCCATGCATAATTAAAAAATTTAAACAAAAGGAGCTACGATATCAGTTGAAGACCCTTTTCGTTACATGGATTATCAAAGCAGTTGAACCCCCTTGGGGGTTCCAGGGAAGGATAGGCCCCCAGTAGCCCCTGCTGATTGTATAAGGTGACAATAGGGGGGACCCAGCACCGACCAAGTGGTTCTTTGGGTTCAATTCCCGGTTGATGCTTGGTTCGCTAAGGGATGAGGTGCAGCAAAAATGATTTCCAGGTTTTGATCCCCTGCTGTTTGCCTGCCCTGTCACCTTCATCTCATAGATTCGATCACCAAGACAGAATTCGTCCCAACTGGTTTTTTTCGTGAAAATGACCTTGGCTGTCGCTAGGCATAAAACACCCAACACTCACTCACTCAAAGGAGTTATGTGGAGAGAATCACAGTTGATGCAGAAACTGTTTTCTTTTCTTGTAGGGGCTGCAGAAAGGACTCAATCTACAGATGAGACAACCAATGGCAGATTGTCAAATTCATGAGAACTTCTCTCGTATATATTTCCTAAGCAATGATGAGAAGACATACAAAAAGTTTGCTGTCTGCCTTGATCACTTTCTCCTTGTCTGTAGTTTTTGACTTCCTGTGTATGAAAGCATCATCAAATGCTTTTAGTTTTGACCATTTGATTGGTGCAAAGAAATCTTTGGCAGTATATATTTGTTCATCTATGAAACTTTGAAGGGCCTTGTCATCTATTTCTCTTGCAGAAAGAAGATTCTGAAGGTTATTTCTCCATTTGCTACTACAGTGGTCCCTCTATTTGTGGCCCCACTCACCAATGGGGGCCCCCTCATCAATAGCCACCCTTCTGATGTGGCCAGCTAAGATGCCAAGAAAAGGGCATATTGAGATGATCTGGTGGTAAGTAGTCACACTTAGAACAGAGGAGGGGTGGCCAGGAAGTGTTGATAGGAACTGGAGGTGAGCGTTCACACCTAGAAGAAAGGGGAAGTGGCAAGCAGGTGTTGAGAGGACCTGGTGGTGATAGGTCACACTCAGAACAAAAGAGGGGCCTGGATATGTTGAGAACTTGGTGGTGGTGAAAAACAAGAATTTTGAAATGTAGATCCTAAAGGATCTATTAGTGAAGAAATGTGCACATACCACTGACCTCAGGCCTGGGTGGCATACCCCCCTCACCTTACCATATGTAAACACACCAGTAGTAGCGGTCCTTTACCCTTGATTGTCCACTTCTGACCACAGGCCTGAGTGGCATATAACCCCCTCATCTACTGTAAATGTACACACCAGCAAGGGTGGTCCTATATCCTGACTGTCCACCACTGATCCAGGCCTGATTGGTGTCTCTCTCACCCCTCCTGCCCACACCTATAGGGACAGTCCACCACAACTAATGATCCATGAAGGTGGTGACCACAGGCATCCAAGAACTTATATGGCGGAATTCATTGAACAAAAGAAGGGCCAGCCTTCTCAATAGATCTGCCATTAGAATGTCCAAGAGAACAACACACTACACATCCGACCTTTATAAGTTAAGAAATGGGCCATTTAATACTGACCACAGGTGCCATAGTTGATATGGTTAGCCGGTCTGTTTACCTTATGTATAACAGACAAGGTAGAAAAGCCAAGGTCTTTACGTCCCTCCCCTGATCATAGTAGCATGGACTGAAGTGACATTTCATTGGTTAAAGTAATGCAAATGAGCTGTTGACATCACATTTAGGGTGGGTCTGAAGGCCCTGGTCAGGGTTGAATGAACTGCTGGTGCCCTGAGAAGGGCTTCACAGAGTGCGACTTGCCAGCAAAAGGCCCTGCAAACGTCCACACTGCTCCTCCCGTGATATTTCTATTGGGATTTCCTTATAAAGATCAAAATATACATTCATTTATGAAATGATTCATTTATATGCAGGCGATATCCCTGATAAGTTAGTATTTGCAAACATTTCATTTTAATGGTTTCCTGAGTCATAGTAAGTTGTGTTGACATCATGGTCTGCTGCTAACATGGCCACCTTTAGTGTATTATAGGTAAACAGACCAGTGGATAGACTTGACTATGGTGCCTGTGATACTGACAGTCGCGTTCTTTACAGCCCATTTATATACTAAAACGCCTACTTGTATAATATGGATTTGCTCAAATCATGTCAATAGGATGCTCCCCTTCACCAACAGTCACCCCTTTTATGCTGCCAATTTTCAGTTTCCCCATTGGTAGCTACATAAATGCAGGAGTGCTGTATTCCTGATGCAACGCTTCTTAAATTCTGAAAACTGTTAAAGGGGTTGTTTTCCCAACCAATAATTTTTTCTTGGACAGAATGTACATCCTCTTCATCCTTTGTCATTCTTCCTGGTCTGAATTCCTTTTGTTCTCTTTCGGTTGTGGAAGAATTACTCAGACTTCTCAGATCTTCAGGAACAGATGCCCATGTGTGTACTCTAATTAGCAATTTCTTTACAGCTGTAAGTTCCTGGGTGAAGCCAACCATCCCCCCTTGACATTTTGTACTGGTTGACTGTCTGCTCAGTGGTTTGGTCAATTGGGAGTCTGGTGAATTTTCCATGACCTCTCTGTGATGTGAATTCTCCCCTTACCATTTGACAATATGCATCAGGATAGTTTTCCTCTAATCATTTTAACCCAATACACTGGTAGGTATCTTGGATAGTGGTGCTTGTCATATGCAAAGACCAAGGACAAAAATCTCCCTTATGCAGATGTAAAGCCCTGTCACCTTCTCCTGATGCACAGATGAAGCGCAGATGAAGCAGGATCATCTTCATGTAGCTGATCCAGAATTCTTTAATTGGACCATGGGGTACAGTAAGATACCTTTGGTGGAGGTTGAATAAGACCCTGAACTGAGGAAGACTTGTGAGACAATCAAAACTGATTGAATCCAAACACTCCTTCAGCTTTGTGAGATCATTGGACATTTCTTTGAGATCTACAACATGGATGTCACTCTCTGATAGCCATTGACAGAAATCCTGCAAGGAGAGTCTGAAGTTTACAAAAACTTTTATGGCAATGATTTAGATTACTTTTTAATTAACATGTTCTGCAATGAGATTTATAGATCATATGCTTGAGTACTTCCAGATAAAAAACTAACCTTGTGCAACTGGACAGCACAGTTGTAATGTCTTCCTTCAAGTACACCAGACACAGAGTACACACTTGATGAGGAAGTTGGTCAGCCCTGCATCCCCAAATATCTTGACAATGATACATAGAAATGTGTAGGCAGTATGGAATGCGCTCATGCGAAGGACTATGCCAGCTGCAAGACATTAATTTTGCTAAAGAATCTGAATGGCTTTAGCATACAATGCTTGGTCAAAGACTATGACACAGTCTCTATGACCCAAATCTTCTGCCATTGCAAGACTTCTTTTCAGTGCATTATACA
The DNA here is from genome assembly GCA_936440205.1 of Lepidonotus clava. NCBI lineage: Eukaryota > Metazoa > Annelida > Polychaeta > Phyllodocida > Polynoidae > Lepidonotus > Lepidonotus clava. The sequence goes on along the minus strand of OW387144.1, from coordinate 31,445,178 downwards.
CAGCCTTAGGATCAGAGGGGGATGCATGTCCAATATTACAGGAAGCTATCTCCTTCATTGAGCATGAGGCATTAAATGCTGTCCAAGTTGGAACAGAACGATAAGTAGATGAAGTAGAATCTTGTTTGTTGGCATCAATAGGGAATCTTGACATTAACCATGCAAAGTCTTTGAACTCTAAATTTTCTGAGGCATCAGTTGTTCTTGCTGGTTAAATGGCTCTAGAGCATTTCCCTTGGCAAGTCTTCTGTAGATGGTGTTCATGGTTCATCGTCCATGGTTTGAACACCAGCTTTTGGTTGAACAACAATTGCATTCATGGCATGTGTTGTTCTTTTACCATCAAAGGTCTCCTCTTGGGAATCAATGTTATCCCAGCAAATCCCAGTAGGACATTTGGTAGGCAAGCACTTAAAAGGTATTTCCCTTCTATCTCATTCTGCAGATGCACTTACTGGTTGTACAAATAGAATGTAAGGAACATTTTCCTTCTAAGCATAACAACTTGATGTTTTGCCCAGAAAAATGATCATGCAGTCATAGTACATAACATGTGCAAGTTTGAAATCTTCTGTAAAGTTGTTATACTTATCTAACAAATTCAATCTAAATTGTACCCAAATGGATGCTGACAACTTGATCCACATTATTATGGCCTTTTCTTGGTTGTTAAGCAGAGTAACAAATGGAACAAATGGAAGTTTTTTCCCAGAGTATCAATGGAATTTATTCCTCCTTAGCATAACAACTTGATATTAATTGAACATATATTCAACATGCATTCAAACCTCATAACTAGAAATGAATGGTCGTTGGAAAAAGTAGCATTATAAAAAAAACTGCTGAACTCCCCCATTCATATGGTTGCTATGACAACTGTATTGTCATAGAAATTTCTTTCTTATGTGAAAAAATTATCTTACATAAAGTTTTCATCATTAAAAATGATGATAAGGAGGTGAAAGTTTAAAATGTTTTGTACATTTGTTAGGTATATAATGTATAAAATCCATCAAAATTTACCCCAAAATAGACACGGATGGCCCTATTCACATGATGTCATTTTCATGGTTGCTATGCAGAGTAACAAATGGAACAAATGGATACTTTAACCAATAGTATTAATGGAATGTTTTCCCTTTTAGCATAACAATTTGATGTTAATTTAACTTTTAGTGATAGTACATTCAGATCTCGTTTCCAGGAATGAAAGGTCATTCGTAAAGGGGTAAACCATAAGAAATTTGCTCAACTCCTGCTTTCATATGGTTGCTATGGCAACTGGAGTGCTTTAGAAACTTCCTTCTTCTGTAAAAAAAGATTTATTGTATCAAGTCTTCATCAATAATGATGATAAGCAAGTGCAAGTTTGATATGTATTGTAGAACTGTTATATATATTTCCAGAAATCCACCAAATTTGCCCCAAAATGGACACTGATTGCCAAATTCACATGATGACATTTTCATGGTTGCTAGGCAGAGTAACAAATGGAACAAATGGAAATTTTTGCCATGGATACAAAGTGGGGACTCTTGTGCTTTCAATAAATGATAGTTTAATCACTCCTGTCCTAATTATTGTCATTATAACAAAAAGAACATAGGAAAAAGTAGTGAAAATGATGAAATTTTGAAATGTTTTTGGTTGCCATGGCAACCATGTCACCATGACAACAAAAGTCATTCTCCTTTTACATTCCCAACTCCATGGGCTTTCATTTGAGGTACAACATTGCACACTTTTGCTCATGTATGAAAAGTTATTTTGATATTTCAACTTTTTCACAGTGTTTCTCAAAATTCTGTGGTTGCTATGCATTGCCATGGATACTGGCCAAATGTGCGTGTTGCGCAAATGCCAACACGTCAAAATGTAAACTTCAGGTTATGGGCTACGATTTAAAACCACTTTTAGATCATCCGTCTTTTCGGACGAAAAAAGTCATTTTTTGGATTTGGCTCCTGGACTAGCAAAGGTCAATTTAGCGGGGTGCCTCCCCCCTTCTTATTTTTCTTGCAATGTTTTGGTTTAAAATTCCAGGGGGAAACATCGGATCCCTCCCTTTCTACTACCACGCCCGCTTCCAATTTCTGGCTCCGCAACTTGTTCACATCTATAGGAGTCACAATAACCAGGCACTAAAATGCACTGCAATACTCCCTACCTAGACTCCCTCCCCACGCCCCAGGCGCACCGCGTATCGGTCACTCTGAGATACAAAGGGTGACCGAACGTCCCTCGGTAACTAGGTCGCCAGCTGCTCCCCACAGCCCCGTTCCCAAACCCCTGCAACTCCGAGGTGTTATTTACAGAGTAGGCCTATTGTGTATTGTTGCTGTTTTATGATTTAACCATGATTATAGGCAAATCCAGCATGCTAGTCTATTGAAATCGTTTGTGTGGAATTATCAAAATCCCAAATTAGAAGAAAAATACAATTTTACCGCTAAATGGAGAATCCTGCCGGACTACCCTTTTCCCATTAAAATTGTTAATTGTTTTGTAAACAGAGTCCCCCGCCCTGAGGCAGGGGGACAGGTCATCAACACGCTGCCCTGACCCGCCCTCTACCGTCAACACTAAAAAACAATACTAAGTAGTATGTGGAAAGTAAGCTGAGGAGTCGGGATCATTTTTAACCAATCTCTACCGTCTTTAAATAATAATTATGTGAATGTTAAATATGTAAGCTTCCTTTGGGTCATTTTGTTTCAAAGCGTCTCACCATGTAAAAATTATGCCTAGGCTCTTCAGTGACCCCTGATTTCACATTCACAATTCCATACCTAGATTTCTTTAAAATGATGTTGCAAATATGTTCAGTTACAATGTAAAATCAGGGCGATCACTCAAATTCCACTCTCAATATTCCTGTTTACCCAATATTGCTTTCTATGACTTCATTTAATTCCATAATTAGAATCAGGAGTTCCAGAACATGATGAAACAAATTCTGTTTCGGTCAGATTTTCAAATGCCCTGTTATCCTTGGGGAGCAGGTGGAAGATCGGCAAAGCCGAACCTTGTAGCCCCAATAAAATCAATCTAAAAAAAAAAAAAAAAAAAAAAAATCCTTGACATTTTTTGCAATTCTCCCATTTATTCCTATGCAGCGGTCACGTGAAACATGTTCTAAACACATATTCATTATGTTGAATCATTCTGTTTCTGATGGGTCGTCTCAAGTTCAAAGAAATATGACGCAAAATGAATATTTCTAGAATAGTCCATAAGATAAAGAAAGATATCAAAACGAAAATAATAGTTTCTGCACTTAATTTGAATCACAAATGTGAATAAACTGAAATAGGTAGCTTGGTTTCCGTTGCAAAATAAAATTCTACAGATTGACTTGTGAAAATAAACAGGTAAAACATGCAAAAAAAAACTTAAACGACTGCAATACATAAGTTTGTGACAAACGGTTACACCCGTGACTGATTTACATAGTGAAAAGTATCCAAAAAAGGAGAAATGCCAACGTCGCCATTTTAAACATTTATTAGTCATATTCAGAATTGCCGTGCGTATTATTTACATTCTCCTTCTGCGTAACTTTGCCAACACGTCCAAAGTCACCCACCCACAACACAGTCACACCTCATTTAACATCGACTGGTTACAAATGCTAATTCGCACCTTTGTTTATTTTTCTCTGCACCTAAAATGATAGCATCATTTTTACAACTCGGACCCTTTTTCAAACACGAAACATGGTAAATACCCGCACCCTACGAACTCCTACGGTATTAATTTATTAATTAAATTAAAGCCATTCTTATACCCAATACCAATAAAATACAATACAAGTACGTGTGCGTGAACAGAAGAAATACTCTAATTGTGCCCTTTTTGTGATGTTCATTTATCTTGTTCATTTCGTTCTTTTTATTCTGATCATGAAATAGCTTATTTCAGGATAAAAGGGGTAAAATATGACAAATATTTTACGAAACTGTATGGTTCTTGGTGGTTCTTCCAAATCTCGTTACTTTTGTGTGATTTTTTTTTTGAATTCTTATTATAGATTTGGAGAACCCAGGTCAGTTGGCGATACAGTTTCAACTGTGAATTAAAGAAAAAAAAACATAAAACAAATCCCAAAAACTCTCACACAGCCAAGCACCCTCTGCCTACATCACTTGTTTCTATTGGTAGTCTAAACACTAAACATGAGAAAAGTTGAACTGGATGGAATAAAATATGTACATTTATGTGTAGATTCACAAAGTAGCTTCATTATATACAAATATATTGCTGCATTCAACCTGTTTCTGAATAGGCGCACAGCCCAACCACCACGCACTCAAGTTGGGATGGGAATACCCCTTTGGAGCCCCAGACTACACGCTTACCAAAGACCTCTCAGAGAAGCCACTCCTCAAACATGAAAAATACGGAACACCTTGAAACTACCATTTCCATATCTTAGGGAGGACACAACTAAGACAGTCTCTACTTTAGTTGTAAGGCTTTGATACTGAAAGTATTAAGTATATGTATGCTTTCTGTCACTTGGAATAAACTACACTAATAATGTTCTTCTGAAAATTGAGAAATTTGGAAAATATTTTAATTCTTTTTAAAATCCGTATTGATATTAAAGGAAAAGTGGCATCTCTAAGACTTGGGTATTATCGGAGGTAGGAGTAAAGTCGACACTCAATTTAACCTGGCAACCAACCGTTTAGTATTTCAAAGCTGAAAAAATACCTGAATTTTGCATAAAAAAACAAATAAGGGTCTACAGAGTTGCCAGTCAGGACTGAGGACAAAATCTTAACTATTTTCCAGTATCAAAGATAAGTTTACAACATTGGTGAACATTAATTAAGGTAAAGCTTTACAACATGCATATTTCAGGGTGGGTGACCAAAGAAAATCTCCGATTGTATCAAACCGATCCGCAAAAGGTTTTGCAGGTATCGTGAACAAAAAATGGAATAAAAATTTGTTAAACCCCTAAATGACCACAACCTTGTCTAACAATATACAAATAATTTTTCACTTTATATTTTATCAGAATAATTGTTTTCTAACAACTTTAACTTTACTAATTTTAAAATGTATGGTGGACAATTAAGAGGATTTTCGAGGATTTTCTTTGGTCACTGGTCCAGGTATTTTTTCAGGAATAGTATGTGCAGTGTGTTGTCACATCTATTCAAAAAAAATTAATCATTTCCCCTGGGGCTCCAAAGGTTGATCACAAAGAACTAGTCTAACAGCAGCTCACTCTCCGTTTGTACAGCTCTGTCTAGGGCTCAACCACTTTCCCAACACCGCCAAACAAAACTGTAAGGATGGGGCACTGAGAAGAGTGGGACAAAATAAATTACATCACATTGTACAATGAAAACCACACACTGTTCATACTTATCAGCATCGTCACAGCTTTCCAGTTCAAGTGACTATGCGTGATCGTCCAGATCTTACGTTACTCCACTCCCCCGCTGACTCGATGTCAGAGTCGGTTCGGGCGGGTCGTACACACTCTACTCACGATGTGGGGCAGTGGGTTTTGGAATTAAGGTGGCAGGAGACTACCTCTTACAAAGGGTATGTTACCTATACCTGCCCCTATTATTTGGCCTGAACCTAGGCTGGGCTAAGGCACCACTTGGGGTGTCATCGTGCAAAACGGCCTACCAGGTAGATTCCCAATTTTCAGGCTGTATTCCACTAGATTTTACTGCCGATTTCATGAGTCACCCTTGTGGATATGGAATAATTATCGACATGTTATATATCATTAGAATGGTTCTAACTTCCATTTCAAATAATGTGTAGCATATAGGGTATCTTGCTATGTCATTGGAGAAACAAAGTGAATTAACAAATTGCTGGCAGTAACAATCACATATTGGAATATACGCTTTGGATTCCCGATTACAGCCTTACTATTCAAACATCAAACTGAGGACAAGCCGTTAACACTCAGTCCAAGTCCTCTACAAGTTATTCCATATAAGCCACCCCGCCACCTCGACCTGTGCCCCAGTGCGCAGACTCGTGAGTAGAAGGTATATTGCCTGTTTTCATCAGCAATTTGACAAGAAGGTAAGAACTTGAGGATCACCACTTTCACCATATATATGCTTTGAGGAATTTGCTTAAATGGCACGGTTAAGATACTTTAGCAGCCTTTGGTATGCTTAGGACAACACATCACATACACTGGCCAATATCAATTTATATTAGAGTGCAGATGGAAAAACGTCTTGGTGTATAATCACCCAAAGTGTTGACTACTTATAGTTATACCATGAAAAAAAGACAGGCTATACAACTTTCTTCAGACAGTGGGTCCTCCACAGCTTCAACAACTCAAATGTCAAGCAGAAAAGTTCATTGATCAAGATGGGTCAGTGTTACACGAAGGATTGACAAGTCCTGGGAAACCAAAGTGAATGTTGATGAAAGGCACAGATTTCTGAAGAGTTTCCAGAACTGAATGCACAACCAAGAGCATGTTTTACAAATACTCCGATTGTGAGTTCATCGTTGTTTTAGGTAGCCAAAAACAATGTATTGTCTTATCATAACGACATTTTCTAAACTCAAAAAACTGAATGTATACGCTCAAACGGTCTAAACCAAACCTGTAGTATAATAATTATTAGCCATGAGCAACTAGCTAAAACCATATTAGAATTCGAAAAAAGTTCTGTAATTTCTTTTACTATACAACGTGGGCTTTTGGTGGGTGTAACAGTAATAAAGTAATTCAAACTATGTAAACTAGTTTTCATAGTGAATATTTTACCATAGGCATGTTAAGGTTCAGTAAACACATTTTTAGAGTTATTTGAGTTTGCAAAACGTTGTCACTTTTCAGCAGTACATTACTTTTGGCTCCATTTAAAGTGAGAAATAGGCTCTAAATCTAGGCGTTTCTATATTGACAACAGTATGCCATTCAAAGAATCTAACTACGAATTGCGAGTTGTATTTGCACTTAGAAGATTCTTCTTATCTTATAATCAGAGGTAATAACAATTAACTTAGATTTCCAAGTAGGTAAGTATGTGGATATTATAAAACAGGTTTCTTCCTGTATTTACACAATATCAGTATAACTTCTTTGAGATCCAACATGATAACTTAAGGAGAAAATCACAACCATGAAGTCTTCATTCATAGTTCACCAAAAATTACTTTGTAATTCATTTTGTTTATAGTATTCTAGGGTATTACTACAACTTGGCCAAAGGTATAAACCTTTCATTTGTCAAGTCATCATACTCTAAATAGAAAACGCATCTGCATAGTTGCAAGTGTAGTAGCAAAGAAGCCAGTTTTCAAAACATTATTTGATCAGCTAGGCAATAGGGTAGGCCCTATTTTTTCGATTTTCCCTTTTCTTTCGTCAATTCGCAACTATCGTTTCTAATTGAAAAAAAATTGCATTGATACGACTCACAACTAGCCGTACTGCGCTATACCCATTCTAAGAAACAGTCTAAATACATAGATTTGTTTCATATTTAGTTTTTCTGGCTATGATCATGGCACTTTTCAATCATCGCTATAAACAGAACAGTCTAAACGCACCATAAACCGTCTGGTCAGTTGAATATTGTGAAATCCGTGATACACAGAGTACAGATTGAAAAGTCGATAAGTTTCAAGTCCAAGTGGAGTAGCATATATATACATGACACCTAGTTAAGCAACAGTAACGTGCGCCTTCGTGTGGTTGAATAAACACAAATTGTGCTTCAGAACCTGATAAAGCTTTCCACATGCATATTATTATGATACTACTTATATATTACTTGAGTACACATCTTACTTGTATGGAATGTTACCGAATTCGGCTCAACAATGTCAAAGTTAGTTTCACTTTGAGTACTTAATATTTGGGAGTGTTTTCCCGAGACGTATGACGGGCATTTTACTTCTACACACGCGCGGAACACGCAGTTGGGAGCTTTTTATAAACATCTAAGAGCAGGAAACTTCAAAAGAAAAGTGCATGACCACTAAAGCAACAGTTGACTTATTTTACCTGTTTCTAATTAAGTACAAATTAAGCATTCCATTTCCATTTGGAAACGCATGCACAGATTTCAGAAACTTCAACTGATACAAAGGGATCTATCAAGGAAGACTTTTTCTTAGCAATTCTTTGAAATCTTCCTCGATTGGCAGTATTTTTATGCCTAGAGCTAGTATCTTAAAAATGTTTCATTATTTCAAATCGTTTCAAGAATAACACATTAAAATAGTCGGTTTAACAATATCTAGCAGGACATGTACGTTTTCTCTCTAGACTTGGCGGATAGATTTTACGTTCATCTAAATTTCACGGCTTTCACTTTAACAGTGGTTGAATGTCTACTATCATCACTGCCTTATGCATGATCACAAACTGTAAAATCGGATAGAAAATAACATATTTCTTTTCAAAGTTTGGCACACTGCACTCGCACGCCATATCAATTCTTTTCAACATGAACTCCATACAAAAATAGCAATGGGTTATAATAGGCTTTCCTTGCCTTCAACATCTCTAATACCTCTATATGAAAAATAACCCCCTGCGCTGTAGATTTCAATAGTGTAACGATTGCAAGCAAAAATAACCTTGATCTTTGGCGTCCACACGGAAAGCCGACACGCGTCAGCAAGATGACCAGATGGCATGCGGACCAATATCAGTATAGATGTTGTCAAATTATAGTCATTCAAACAGTAGCTTTTGTAGTTCTATATATACATACATGTTTATATTTATACAAGTATATGAAATACGTTGTATATACATATACATATATTTATACACATATATATTATATCCAATACACGTGCTAAGATAAGAGCACCTTTCTTTGGAGACATAAATTCACAATTTACAATGTGTTCCCTCCTATACAAGGGTACAAGTTTAGCCTACTAAACACATTTCAGAAAGTGTCAATGGAAATATTACTCTCACACGGACACTGTAAAGCCACAACTTTGTTCACACAACTGTACAAAGCTGTCGTCAAGAACATTGTGAATAAAAATCCGCTAATGCTAACACTCAAGCTTAGAAAATATAATTAAAAAACACGGTGTTTTCCATTGTTTACATCCACAGATGCAATGCTATTTTGGTGGGGTCCAGGTTTGGTATGATAGATATACTGTACATGGCACTGACATTGGTTGCAGTTCGAAATTCAGTTTCTAAATTGATGTCAACCACTGACACTTGCTAGGCTTGGCAGATTCAGAATAGGAGTAAGAGCATAACAAACTTTCTATTCATAAAACCTTTACGGCTTTCCTTGTTATAGTTTCAGTTTAGACTTGAGTAATGTTTCGATATTAGAGAATGTATACACAGATTGTTAGACTCTACCTACTAACGAAGAAAAGCTCATCCCATAAGTAATTAATTACCCGTCAAAGTAAATATATTTACAGCCGACCTTTTTTTATCATCATTAATAATAAAACTGAATATTAATATCCTAACCCTGAAGAAGTCTGTAACAAGATGAAACATGTCGGTAATATCCAAATAAATTTCACCCTGTTAACCAGACTACTCTTTGTGTGAGTTTGTGGTAGTTAAAATCCCCATTCTGATCTAATATTTTAAATCTTACATTTTAACAAGAGTTAAGTAAGTGAACAATTACAGTGCCACCGATTCAATTTATTTGCTGTATTCGTACTAAAAACGAGGAAGGATCCGAATTTATTTTAAACTACCGGCAATACTGTCTTCACTATTCAGGAGTGTAATATCTATTTTGGTTTATACTTGCAACTTGACTTGAGAGCTTATGGTTTAGTTTCATAATATTTGTACTTGCTTTTAAAGAAATGTTCTTTGGATATTTACTTTACCAAAAGCGTTTTCTATATGACAAGGTCTATTCAAACTGAAACATTATTTTGGTTGGTGAATGGCGATACTTCCAGTAAAAGCCCCACAAGAAGAGAACGCGTTAGGAACTATAATTCCTACGGTTACAGGTTTTTGTCTACAGATAGTGGCGACCTTCTGTGACTAGGTATTGGTCAAGTTGGCGGAACTTTGTATTCTCTCATAGTGTAGCTATGCAGATGATTGGTGTAAAGTGCCTTAGTGTTACAACTCAGAATGTCCATCTAAAACTTAACGGTAAAAATGGCAAAAAACTTTTGACATTCTCCAATTACACGTCTAAACAACCATTAATACAAAATCACAAAGTCCTTCTATTCTCTGCTGAAAGTCTCAGAAAAATAAACGGTAATTTAGTTATTCATACCCTAACCAATTCAATTCATAGATAAGTCTAATTTTCATTCTAATCATCTCAGGTTTTAGGGGGGAAACTGAGTTTTTATGGTAAAAAAGGGATAATATTCACATTTCTCTTTCATGAGTTTCATGGTGTAATATAGAGTTGACATCAATAAAATATAGTGACAATCATTTCATACTCCCTGAAATAATATATTATTCAAAAAGCATTTGCTCGCCTCACTCATTCAGACATGCGCAACCGAATGTCACCGTTTTTGCCCTTTCACTGTGGAAGACACCGCGCGCTTACGCAGCAGAAATAGAGACAGACTGTGTTCTTCGAGGAAGTCGACACCGCGACGCGCCTGACGGGTGGAGTTGTGATGACGTCACTTGTTGTGATGACGTCACAAGGGACACGTCACGCGTGCGACTTGACATCACATTTGCTGATGGCGGTTTCACAGTTGATGGAAGGAATGGTGGCTGAGTTGACAGATCACAGCTCTTTTTTCGCATCTACTGCTTGACTGTTTAGGGAAAATACACCAATAGCATCATGAGATTCACTTCAAGTATGTGTATTAATCCATAGTCTATATATTACATAGTGTAGAGTATCAGCAATTTAAACTGAAATTTGTCCTTATCTTTTTTCCTGAGATTTGAAATCCGAGGAAAATTGAAATCCGAGTATGAACCAAATTTTATCTGTAAAATTAACTTTTGTTTATATTTACGTCTAAGCATGCAACATATTTTACTGGGCTAAGCAGTCGGTTATTATTTATGAATACCAGTATGTTGAACAAGTTACAATGTACTTAGTTTCGGTTAAAGCTTACCTTAACACATGGTACATAATTAGGTGCTAAGAAGAAATCGTTGGTTATATTGGCCGGAACAGAGGTAGATCTGTGAAACCCAATCTATGTATCTATTTCAAAATGTCGTTTCCTAACATAGAACTTTTGTTTTTATCGAAATTAAACACAAAATAAAATTTAAAAACCCTTTTGGTGTCTCCTACTTACTCTGCCGTGCCGTTTTGGTGGACCCGGTGCTTGGCCGGCCGGGTGAGCGTCTTATACAGAGGGTACACGAACAACCAGCCGCAGAAGATTACATGACCGATGAAGTAGACTTGCCAATATATCTACAATATCAGCAACATGAAACTGGCTTGTTTGGGCTTGAAGAATTTAGATTTTTGAACTTGAGGATTATGCAGAAAATATCAAATATACAGACTCATATTTACATGTATTACTAATGATATACGACTATCTGAAAAGCATTTATATAAAATTTGTGTTCAATAAAAAGTATATATATATGTGTGTTTTTAACTGGCGTGGGAAAAAAGATAGACTGTAATTTACAAGTGCTTCATCAGTAGTTCATATATTATGAAATAATCTAAAATTTAACTATTTTAACGTTGGAAAAAATAACAGTATATGACTACCTGTAATGACGTAGCCTTTTCAATCTTGCAAAAAAACCATATCCTCTCTTAAAATGAATTCATGGATTTTTACATCATATCACTAATTCTATGAATAGCTTTAAAAATACTCACCCAACCCCAGGCATCATAGCTGAGGAAACAAAAACTGACGAGGGCGTAGCTGAGAGCGAACTGGGAGTAGATGCGACAGAGGACCCAGAGGAAGGGGGCGGCCACCTGCGACCGGCTGACGGCGGCTATAGAGGGCACCTTCATCAGCAGGGCCACCACCTGAAACACGGCACGTGGTCAACGTGATATACATTCAACAACAATTAAAACATTTGGTAATCCTGTTGATGATTCTGGGAGATAGAAGACTCAGAGATGCCACTCTTCAAACATGGAAAATACGAAACCACATTTCCGTATCTTAATATGAAAAAAATATGGTAGTCTACTCTTCTGTATTAAGCTCTGATACTGAAAGTGAAACAAATCATATGTTCATGTTATATAATATACATTTAATTTGTGTTACGTAAAACTAAACCGATTACATAAATATTTTCCTTCCAAGATTTTGATACTTTTTAGAACTTCTCAAAGCGAAAAATACGGAAATCCTTATTCATACGGAAAAGTGGCACCTCTGAGGACTGCTCATCAGTATTTCAGCTATGTCAGGACCAGCTCATATTTCTGACTTGTGCTATGGTCAACTCTATGGAGGTGACAATGACGGTAAGGAAATGTAATCCACAGACACCAAGGGGAATGGGACACAGGTCTACCATGGTGAAGTCCCGAATGCTACACGTTAGACCACCCCCTCTTAAAAAAAGAAATTTAATCTCTGTTTAGACTACGAATTTGCGTTTGAATGACCTAGAATTTAGATACCCAAATATGTTCTTTTTTGAGTGATGAAGGGAAAATCTGCTCTTCAGCCAAAAATAACTAAGATTAGTAAGAAGCAGAAAATCCTAAAATCGTAGGGAAATTGCTCCTCTTGGATGATTCAAAATGTGCTTACGTCTCTCTCGAACTTGATGATGGGGAACTCGAGGAAGAAGTTCATGAAGTATCCGGAGTAGAGGCCGTGCCAGATGGCGAGGAAGAAGAGCGTGGTGGCCTGCGACACGTCCTTGTTGCCCAGGAACTTGAGGCGCTTAAAGATGTACCTGGGGGAAAGGGGACATTAAAAGTAAATTTATTTATTTATTTATTGGTATCAAATTTACTCATTTGTATTAAATGGTCTGATGGAAAGCAGTGTCTAAAACTTTAGGCCAATACCAACAGGGTGATTTTCACAGCGTCGGCCGCTTAATCGGCAAGTTAAATCCCTGATTATGATCACATACACTTCTATGTCCAGACACTATTTCAATACCCAGACTGACGAGCGATCACTCAGAAACATGATCGCCAATTGGCAGACCGCTCTTGTTGGTATGGAGATTAAGAGTGCACCATATACCTTGGGTGCATGGTTCTGCAGCAGGGTGGAAGACCTGTAAAAATGTGCACCCAGGCGGTGCATATCTTTCTCCCCTTTAATCAATTTTTAACAAAGTTACGATAGGCCCAGAAAATAAGGGTAGGGCGGGTTCCCTAACGACAACAATATTTTTTTGACAAGCCTAAGCCTGGTCAACTCACTTGGCCATCCACCGGTTGGTGTTGATGTTGAAGGCGGCGATGATCTGCTGACACGAGCTGGCCGACTCGTACTTTCGGATACGTACATTGGCGCACGAGTCCCACAGGTTGTTTCCATTCTCGTCCTTGCCGTTGTACGTCAGACCAGTCAGGATACACACGCCCTCCTGTTACCATAGAAATACACATTACCATCACTGAATGCTTTTAGTTTTTTTAATTTTTCAACATTATACAAATTTACGAAATTTAAGGTACTGTATGCAACTTTTTGCGAGCTATCAAAGATAAAAATATTCTAATAGGATCTGCCGTACAGACATAGGACCCAATTTTTAAAATTCTCCGCTCTCCTAGCTTAATAGTGTATAAATTAAGATATTTTTAAGGCCTGTAAATTTAGTGAATCAATTTACTATCTTTCAAGATTGCATGGGTCTGGTGTAACTTTTTCGGTAGATATTCGTTGTTCCTGCCTCGATGGGGACCTGTGCGATGTGTTCACTATTTGGCAAATACACTTTTACCTCGAAAACGTAATGGTTCAATTGGGAGTGCCCAGAACTTGAAAGTAAACCACCACTTTGAGAGACATAATAATGCATCCTATCATATTCAATTATGGGGAAGACCCGAGGCAGACTGGACGGGTTGTGTACACTTACGGTGATGAGCCAGCAGGCGACGTACTTGTAGAGGGTAATCTTACCCCACAGCAGTATGTGGAAACACTTGGACACTACGCACGAAGTCTGAAACACAACAAAATCAGAATTAATCATATAGCTTATACATTTTAAATAGTTGATCCCCGTGGTACACACATTATGATATATACATGTATGTATGTTCCAAAGCTATCTGCATTAGTTGTTATCATTTGGGAAAAAGCTATACCGGTATGTTTGATTGAAGATTTAGATTTTGATAGTGATATTACTCATGTGAAGTTGGAAGAAAAAATGGAGGTCAAAAATAAAGAAAAACCAAAACAACAAGTGATTTTAATATTCATTTTTTGAAATAGTGTACTGAAAGGAGCTTTGTGATTCTTTTCTGATACGGACACTTAATAGATTGTTAACTTTCTTTAAAATAGTTTCGAATTTGCAAAATTTAGTTACAGGCATAGATATTCAACAGGCTTACGTACAGTCTATCCCTAAGACATGAGAATCACACCTAAGAAAGAGAATCAATTATCCGGTATGTACATACATTCTACGATCGTGGCAAAGAATCTTAAAATGAAACCATGTGCTATAACGACTGGACTTACCTGAAATTCTGGAGACAATAAATAGGAGTCGGGGAAATAGATGGCCCCGACTTGGTAGACCAGTGTGTAGAAAAGGCCCGCCGCCAGCCGCATCAGGGCAGGGGGCACGCTGAAAACAGGGAACAGGCAGATTTATATATCAGGGCTTCACAACTCACCGAGTGCCTGGACAAACAGCACAGCCACGAGGATGCAAGTCAGGGTTACTGAAAAAAATCTGAAACTCCAGACAGAAAATTTGAAATCATCTTTCCTAATGCTATGAAACGTTATGAGAGAAATTAATCTTAAAAATTATTACTAGAGGTGGTGGCGTCAGAACCAAAAAATATCTGAAATCAATCAAAAATCTGATATTCATATCCCTTACGGAATCAGGAAAAGGTTCTGGACAACTAGACCCAAGGTCCTAGTTGCCCTGTTGATAGTAACTTTTTGTACTTGATTTGAAATTTATTTTGAAAAGGTTTTATATTGAACTGCTCATTTTATGGATGTGATCTCGAGCTTTTTGGATTTCTAGGCATTGATGACGTCCCATCTGATTTAAATTAATTGTTGAGGGCAGGGGGCATCCTTGAGATATATCTTAGGTCAATGAGACACATCTACCAGGAAAAGATTGCAATTTGAACCAGTTTCAATCATTAGTTTTGAACAACGAAATTAAAACCCTTTCAGACTTTCTCGAGATTTGAAGTTATCCAGCTTCCAGCCATTTAAACATAATGGTAGATTTGACAAGTTTCAAGATATAATATTTTTTTAACCCGGAACTATATGCCATTTTGCTCAGCTCAACTATCATATGTATTGTTTTAAATTTAACATTATTCTTAAAGACTTTATTGCATCACACAGATCTTCCTTTATTCTTTCATTAGTTGGAATTAAGCATCTTCTCGTTTCCTTCCTGTGGGTTATTCTCTAGAGTAATTCTTCGTTTAAAGAATGACGGAGTAACTCACCGAGTACAAGGTTTCGACAGTTACACTCAGTTTACATGATAGGAACTCTTCAAACCACCAAGTTCTAACTTAAAAATTTAAGCGGTGTCTGATACTACGTTACGCGTACAATCTCATGGACGGTGCACTCAGATCAGGATTACACAGTGCAGTTTATGTTAAGGATAGACAACACCTCTCAGCGGCCAATGTGCAGTGCTCCCTTTCTTTTGGAATTAATTGTTCACTGTTCAGGGCATTATGATATACCATATATATCTTAAAAGCCAATGCAGAATGCTATCTAATGCTATAAGTTATATAAGGATGTGAAGAATTGCACCTTTGTAGTTAGACCATAAAGTGAAAAAATGCATTTTTCACTTTTATTTTTTGAACAAGGATATCTCAGTAACTTCTGCATATAAATGCATGATTTTTTTGGTACATGTAGATAACATTCATACAGAGGGAAGCGTGTCTCAGAATTTTGATTAAGGTCTTAGTTTTTGTTTTATAAAATGTAGAAAATAATGTTGAAAAAAATAACCAAAATCTTCCCGTTTTTTGTCATAAAATGAAAACTAGGCCTTAAATAAAAAATCTGAGACACGTTTCCCTCACAGAGATCACTATGGATGTGTCCAAGAAATTTCATTAGAATCCATCAAGTGGTTACTGAGATATCCTTGTTCAAAAAATAAAAGTGAAAAAATGACTTTTTGTCACATAATTTCTAGAATTTTAAAGTGTTGATTACAAAATGTATTCCAAAAGATGGAGAAAAATGTGCTCTTTCATTTGATATCTAATATGTTGTTTTAGCCTTCCTGGACTCTGCAAAATGTTCATTCTCGCAAGTGAAGCCACTCTGAGGTGTTGTCTATCCTTAATTAAGTAGCGATGATGTACACCTGGGCCAATATTTTCGTAACTATTTTAGGCTATTCAGGGAAATTTTGATTAGGTCCCAAGATCAAGCAATTTGTTTCGCCAAAACCAATTGTGCTATTGCAAAATAGTCTAAAAGAGGAATTATCAGGCGTAAAATTTATCTAAGATAGACAATATTTCTAATCATGAGCTGCTAATCAAACTTTCCCCGATTAGCCAAATTAGTCACGAAAGTATGGGCCCAATGCGCGGCACTACTACTCTAGTTCATTAAAGTAGCCATGCCCATTCTCAATCAGATGTGCTCCATATAGGAACCTGTACATCAGTAAAACCCGATGAATAAATTAATAGACATCAATTTTGTTATTTGTAATTTAAAGGGTTATCTACTACAGTTAAGACTTTATAAGATTTAGGTTCTATAAATTATTATTCTAAATAATGTCACCTGCTAACTTCATATTTTATTTCCCTTGTTAGTAAGAAAAGTTAAAAATGTAAAGTGAATTAAACCGCATAAAACTTTAAATGAAATTTAAAAGACGGCCCGGCCCTTTGGTGCAGTAACGTTATAAATGGGAATCCCAGTGTATCCCAAAGGTGTATCAGAAGGAATTACATCGGTCATTTAATTTTCTCCATATCGGATATATTATTAGCAAATTAACATTTCAAAGAACTCAGCAGGTCATTGCTGACGACAGTTTCAATTAGGGTGGAAAAGTATCAAAATTACTTCAGGCAAAATTTCTGAAGTTTAAGTGGTTAACTTAGGAAATCAATGGAAAAACTTCGGACATGTCCAATGTCCAACGGTTTTGAGGATACACTGGAATGCCAACCCAAGCAAATAACGTCTCAACCCCAACCGCATTAAAGGGGTTGAGCAACCAACGATTTATAAATGTTTGATGAAAAGATTTACTTTGATTGCCGGCGACCTACGGCGACACTGGACCAACACAATCGTTCACGGAAGTTCATAATCAATTAACTTTTCGCATTTTTGATCGTTAAAGTTTATTGAAGAAAAATATTGTCAAATAACCATTCCATTTATGCCCAGGTCACAAAGTTAAAATGTTGTGCCTCTACTTCTATATCAATAAATCATTTTCTCCCAACAGTGATATCTATGTCCACCAGCTTTTGAATACAATGTTCCTACAGTAAGAATTAGTTTACATTACTATAGATGCCCTTACAATAGTGATAAGATAATATCGGTATTGGGACATGAGTTAAGGGATTCTGATGTAAGTTCATATAATATCAGACATTCTAAGAGAATGATATAAGGCTGCTGGGATTCATGTGAGAATTGCCGGGATTGCCGTAAGGTCTATGTTGAACACAGTCATAAGAAATTTGTGGGTATGTATAAACGTGCCTTAACCGAGTATATATGTAAAGGTGCGTTAAGCAGGTACGTACCTGGCGGGCATGCTGCCTGTGACGGGGTCGGAGAAGGCGCCCCGGATAAAGTCCTGGTACCGCCTCATCGGGAACTGGAAACAACAAACATCAAGTTAACTACTACACTGAAAGGCATTATTTTCCTTTTATTTTTTACAAGGATAGACTGGATACCAGATTATATTCTACTGACAGACAGCTTGGAAAGGCGGGCTCGGGGGTTGGGGGGGGGGGGGGTGCAATTCACGAATTTCTATATTTCTGAATGACAAGATACAGTACATGTTCTTTTTTCCCTTTTTTTATTAAGGGGGGAGGGGGTTGGTTATGTATTTCTTGTCATAAGTTCAGGACCTCAATCTGCTTGGAATATTTATGAGTCCATCTCTTTTATACTGCTCTGGTCTAGAATTACTGTCAATCAACCAACTTTTTGTGATAATACTAAAAATGGATTTAACATTCTTTGCTCTGCGACACCCACATTGTGGATGTAGGTGGAGTATTGAGCAAAATCTAACTCCAAAGTGGACACTCTTTAAATGAGATGAATAAATTATACTAGAATTTAGTAAGAAATAGAAATGTTAGATGAATTTTTTTCCTCGTCTCAGGAGCACTGACCTGCGGTCCAACGAGGAATCCGCCGTAGAAGTAGGTGTGTCCGGCCACCTCCAGCAGGGACGGCACCTTCTGCAGCGCCGTCTCCTTCTGCTCCGCGCTCAACTTCTCCTGGGGGTGGGAACGAAAGGTTAAAGGGTATGCGTATAGTGACAAAAGGGAGGTTTGGCAACTCTCGGGCATCTCATTAAAGTAAACGTTCTGTATCTTTGGTCCCAGCTATATATATTAATTCAAGAAACATTTCCCTTTTTTTTTTAAGCATCTGGCGAGTGGGCAGCACTACGCCTCGTCTCAGAAAGTCCTTTTATTTTCTAACCAACTTCGCATATATTTCTTTGCAGATATGTTCGTTTGTACATTTATTCATATGTATATACTAAGGTTTAATAAATTTTGAACTGTTGACTGAAATGAGACTTGAAATTTTAGAGATACGTTCACGTATAGAAATGCGTCGAGGTTACCTAAAACTGCTTAAAAACACAAACGTTCTAGCTGTTTATCCGTTTCCTATCTTTGTAGAGAAGCTGTAGAGCTTTTGGTCATATCTAATATGAAATGGATTTGAGTATAGTACCAAAGGTGTTATGATGCAGGTGCAATCACATAATATTTTTATCTTATTTTTTCTTTCTTAGTTTCAGAATAAAACTATGAAGAAGAACGATGATGTTCAAAAGTAGAAATTCGTCACGATTACACAAGTGTAAAATATAAGGGAACTATTTAGCTGAGTGCAGACGGCAGACTCCGTGAAGCTTTAATATATCGTAATATCCAATCATTCAAGCGAGCAAACATTGTTTCGCTGATGAAAATACTATTGGTGAAAATTGTGCATTTGAAATCCTTTTGGCCATATCATTAGGATTCACGATAGAAATAACTAGTCGTATAATTCGTGCATCGTGAGATGACTAAAAAGCGAGTAGTTTATTACCAAAACGAAATACAAATTTCAGTTAAATAGAGCACAGGCTTCTAAGTGAAGTATGGGCTTACCAGCTTACATTACCTTAGTGATAAAAGAAAAGACACAATCTAAAGGGAACTACTGGAGTTTGGAAATCAGCCTTTTGATTGGACGGTTGGAAGGGAAGGGATTATTGTTTTAAAATTTGTGTCACGAATAAGGATCTTTATGAATTTAGATTGTTGTTTCTAAAAATTGGGCCGGTAGCAACGGATGTGATTTCCCTGGAAAATGGTTCGAAATATGTAATTCAGGAGAGGTTCTTTTTTTCCAGGTAAACATGGCTCTGAAATCATTCTCATTAAAATAGGGTTTATTTTTTCTTGTGATAAAATATTACTATTCAAATGGAAGAAGGGGAGGGGGCCTTTTTTTCAGATTTTCTACGAGTGTTCGTCTCCGAGAGAGAAATGATTTGGTTATTATAGGCTTAACATATGTTATCTTTGGCGTCTAAGTTTACCGGCAGCGACTGAATCGACAGTTAATATCTCTGATCCTATTTGCAGACATCAAAAAGTAATGACATCGCCACTGAAGCCCTCAGCACTGTCAATGATGGGACATTTAATTTACTAACGGTACGCTTTGGCTACCCCAATATGATAAGAAACTAGTCTAATTGACAACAGATTTCTTGTGACCGGCTAAATGATTCTATACATCAACATTTTTTGGGGGTTATTTTATATGCGCACATTTGGACAATTATGGAAATCATATACATCAAACTATATATCTCACATATATCAAGATACGCAACAATTTTGCTTTCATATTTGTCAAGATATATATGTCATATATAAATTAACATAATATTATGACAAAATATATATGGCCAACAATATAAAAAACAATTCTTCCTATTTTTACCGGAGTAAATATGGCCAAAATATACAATGAACATTTCTTCCTATTTTACAGGGCATTATTATGGCCAAAAGTACAATTAACCAAAAATTACGGGATAATTATGGCCAAATTGTCCAATTAATAATCATTCCTATTTTACTTCCTGTTTTTTATGGCCAGAATGTGCAACCTACAAGACTAGCATTGCTTTTTTTTGGTAATAATTATTGCCTAATGGTACAATTAACCTATATTCCTACATTTCCGGGCTTTTTGGGCCATCTAACAAAAGCAAACCTGTCATCTACTCACGGGCTTTTTGTTGCCATCGTATATATCAAAGATTAGTCCTATGAGGCGGAGGGTTAGCACACACTGCGGCGTGGTCCACGTGACGGTGTAGACCGTCGTCATGACGCTGTAGTAGCCCACGCACAGGTAGGTCTGCAAAGCACACCACCCCCACACGTTACCAGGGTTACCGGACAACACACTCACACACACACACCTCAACACACACATTCTGAGGTAATACTGATTTGTCGGGGGTACAAAAGGGACTATTTTCCCGTTTTTGCACGCTTTGAAAATCCTGAGTTCTGCTGTTCCGGATTCTGACACTAGAGGACGCCACCAACGGTTCTATTCTCTGGTCACAGGGGAGAGTTCGGTTATATGAGTTAAGAAGTATGGTTCTTGGGTTCTGAATTTGTTTAGAAATTTCCGAGGTTATTTCCAGATCCTGAGGGTCGAAAATAATCTGAGTGATTTAAAAGGATAAATTATTTAACAGGCAAATGTGCAAATCAAAAGACAAAGTGTGCTTTCGTGATGGTCACTATTTATGGTGATGGCTACAGCTACATTTGGTGCTGATAAATTCATCAATAAATTTGATCATTGCAATGGAGTGCATCTATAATATAGACAACTAAAAAGAATTTCATATTTTACGCTGCTCCAGATTGTTACAGATCTTTTAGACAGGTCACTGACAGGACCAATTTTACCAATCCATTCTTGGTAATTAAGGGACAAGCTCCTAAATACCACTTCAGGGTGGGATGTGTTATCTATTTACATGTTTAGGAGCCTGGTCTCTTACCTCACCCTCTATAACCTGGTCTCCCCCAAAAACCAAATCGAACCGTGGTGGAAAAGAAACGAAACGTGACAGAGTATGAAAAGAACAGGAATTCAACACAAAGTTATTAAAGTCATCACACATGGAACCAAGGGTTGAGTTTGGGGTGATCTGTATAATGCATGAAGAAAACCAGCTAAGTGCATAAGTTTCTGTGAATTTGAACTTATTGTAAAATAAACGACAATTTCGTCTTTATAAGGTGAAATATTGATGTGAAACCGAAAAGATGTCAACTCAAGATTTCAATATGAAATCAGGTACAAGCATACAACAAAAATTCCCTGAATAACCCAACACTTGGTATAAATCGCTGATTACTTTGTTACTGGAAATGGACTAGTCGCTAAAGTCAGAGTGAGGAAGGAAGTTTATCAGCCTTAGAGTTGTCTAGGGAAAAAAGTCAATGTTTGATTACTCTAGCCTAGGATGGGCCAAGTTACATAGGACCCTCCGTGAGGGTTGGGCATTGGCTGAAATCCAAATCGCTGAAGTCAGTATCCTACGAATGAAGTCAAAACAGAAAACTTGGTTAAAAGAAACCTGGACCGGGCACATGTTGGTTAAAGGACTCGAAACTGGTAGGGTGGATCGTATTTGTTGGCAGCGCAAACAGGAGAATATTTGATATATTTTGTGACATAATGATTCAAAGTAAAATAATTCTGACTCTAACAAAATGCTTGAAATCTTTATTATACCAATACCCTGATAATCTGAGTATAATTCAAATCCTAGAATATGTGAATATCCAGAACCCTGCATTTTTAATCAAATCGGCATTTACAAAAATTTGTCTTATGGTTCCAGTAATTTGCGCTGAATATGCATCATGAGCCTATTAATAACTGTGAGCAAAGCAATCCACCTCCCCAGTTTCGGGACCGTAAAAGTTGCACCCAAGAAGGCTGGTCCGTGATCAGGGGTTGTGAGTTGTGAGTCAGTGGGATGAGCTGGTGACGAGCAGAACACGAGCACAGCACACCGAGCATCAGTCATCTTTCATACAGTGCCTGCGGTGGCAACAGTAACCACTCGCTGAGGTGGCACCACCTCACCCCTCCCCAAACCACCATATCAGACTCCCTTATCCCACTGCCCATGGGGAACACTGACCAGGTGTAAACTCATACTAAAACTGGACATTTGTCAAAAATCTGATCTAAGAGACAATAAATTTGGGAGAAATACATTAAAATCGGACTGGATGGCCAACAAAGTCGGAGTTTCAACATTGATATAGACCCAGTCTGCCAAAAATGGTCCAAAAAGTTAACAGAAATCGTAAATTTTCTTCACTAATAATTCTGCTGGTTTCAAACTCAAAGTTCAAACTCTTCTTTTGCCCATGAATTTCATTGTTATATGGAACTAGAAAAAATGGAAGGAAAGCTGTATGAAAGAATACAAAAATGTTTCTATCTTAATCTATAGTTTTTCTCTTTCTTTTTTTCTTTCTTTTTACAGAAAATACACCAAAACGATGTGCCCTCTATGCAATTTCAGTAATGAAAATCAGAAAAAGTCGCAAGTTGCGTTTACACTTGGCCGGGTTAAACCCCGTTGGTAGTGGGTGGGCTCTGGTCCATGGAGGCGGGCGTTGGAGGAGGGGTTTACTCACAGTTTGCTGGTGGTGGCGACTGTCGTAGATGTCGAAGGCGAGCCCAGTGAGGCGCAGGGCAAGCACGCAGTGCGGCATGGTCCACGTGTGGCTGGTGCCCTGCCGCAGCTTCCCCCAATAACCCACATGCAAATAGCCCTGAAAGCAGAGCTGGCACATGCAGCGGGTACGCCACCACCTTGGGGGAACAGGGACGGTACATAGCGAAAGAACAATAGGTCTCGGCCCATAACACAGGGTGGGGGGTCATTGTATAAACATGTGGGGTAAAATGACAAATTTGAAATGTGAACTATCATGAAAGTGGCAACTGCATATTGTGTCTAACTTTTAGAGTATCCTTTTTCGCTTTTATGAAGTGGCTATATTTTATTGACTTTACATATGAAATTGACTCTAAAGTCCAACCAGTCTGTGGGGAGAAATATCGTCGTTTTGAATAAAAGCATGGACCTTTATAGTTCCTTTTGCTGATTATCTGAACGAAAAGCTCATATGGGTGTGTTTTTTTATATTCGGTGTTATAGCCTAGAAAAAGTGTACTAAAATTAGGTCAATCTAAAAATAGGGTGTAAAACTTCCAATTAAAATGTCTGTAAAACTAAAAAATTATGTTGCATTAAACTGGAGTGCGGGCTCCAAAGTGGACACTGGATCCCAAATGAATGTGTTTGTTAAACGAAGAGAACCCAGTCGGAAATAATGAGAATCAATAAATAAGATACGAGTCTTATTGATATATTGATTTTCGATTTATCAGAAGCCTCAAGTGTTTTCACCATATACGACCCAGTTGATATAACATCAGTGCAGAGCTGAAGTGGAGCAAAATCTACATTATCACATTTCTTCGGTACAAGTGTACCACCAAAATAGGACATCAGTTTTTGTTACATGCTTCTTGGGAAAAAAAGACAACTGCGCCGTCATAGTAACTAAGGGAACAATGTAAATATTGATATGTGGAAAGTAGACTCTAGGAGTTTCACGTTCTTCTTTCCTTTCTTTTTTTCTAATATAAATTATATATAACTTCCCATCAGCCAGCCGTGACATTTATCATATTGGCTCCTAGCCCTGCAACGGATGTTTACCAGGAGGTCACATACAGCACATGAGGGTCTCGGATTCACCCAATCAGAAAGACCGGAACTTGTATGGTTATCACCGGAACTTGTATGATTATGATCGGAACTTGAAGGGAACCCACACCGCGGCACTAAATGGAATATTTTATAAATGTATAGGAAAATAGATGGTAAGTTTAGATATATGGGATTCAATGTCTAGCAACTGATTTGGATGTAAGCATCAAATTTCATCCCTTTTGAGTAAACAGAAGGATGTCATCATGGAGGAAAAAATGAGAAAAAAACCAATACGGTGGAACCCGCCTGGGTCGTATAGGTTAAATTTGCAGACTTCAGGTCGTCGAATAACACAATGGCGCAGGTGCACTTCATAGGAAATAATGTAAAAAAGATAATTTAATTAGTGACTGGTAAACAATTTAAATGGTGCCAGCCTTAGTGTGTTCCAATCTGCAGGAGAACCTGGATTATAAGTTACTAGAGGACAGGGAGGGGGGAAACTTCCATCGATAAAGTAGTAGTTGTGACGAGACAGGGTAAAATAATGTTATTGTAATAAAATCATCGTAATAAGACAAACAACACAAAAAATAGCATTGAAAGTAAAAACATTCTGAGGCAACTTATTGGTACAAATTCATTAACTTTTCTTGTGCATTCAATAATATGAAAGAAATATCTATGTCTCAATATTTTAGATGAGGTATATCATAGTATGCGATCAATTCCTAGTAAGATTGTGCATTTAGTTCAAAAGTTATGAAAAGTAAATATTGGTATATCATTAAGCACTGGGTACTTAATATATATAAATGTATATTTGAAGAAAACTTCTGACATAACAAAAAAGAAGTTCATTCAATGTGATGACATTACAAATATAGCGAAAAACACAGAAATAAAGTATCCTTAATAGTCATATACAGTTAAGTTAGGTAATTAAGAGATAGTGCGGTAGTCTTACCATATTGATTATAAAGCTGAGGACTATGGTGGTTTTGGAGCCGCCAAAGGCTAGTATGACCCCGTATATCAATAGAATATTGATGGCAGAGTGGAGCACGTCCAAACCTGAAAGACCAAAATAACATAGGGTTAGGGGCAAGTCTACAACGTGAGACAAGGGGACTACAGATACATGAACAAAGTACGTATGGACCCACCACCATTTCTGTCCTACTCTGTTATTTCTGCAACTAGAACTCTCAATTCTAGTCTTGAGCTTTATAAATAAAAGAGTCAATATTGTAAGTTGTTGGGACGAACGTGTCCAAAATTGATTTAAGGATTTTTTTTATTTTGGTAAATCCGGCGAGTGCATAGTCCGAAACAAGTGCATCGGCGATGAAGATATATATTTGAGGTGTCCGGTGTTTCGAAAATATCTGGGTGCATCTGACAGTAACATGATGTACCTTGGGTGTAGGGTGCACCATGAATTTAACTAGAACACATAACCACTTTACATGCGACGCCTATCCACCAGAGATTTTTCTTTTGAAATGGATAAACATGTAAATCTAGTTGCGGAAGGAATTAAAATCTAAACTGAAGATAATATCAATATATCTGCTATTTACTGATATATTCTGTTTTTAACCCTTGAGTTTCAGATTCTGTGGTAGGGAGTGAAGCCATAAAAGATTTTCATGCTTTAACTTTAATTTTAAGAATTGTATTTCACTCCTTGCTGTGGCATTTCCTGTGAACAAACTGCCAAAAAATGGCCTCCAAACATTGATTCTGATGAATGATTCTCTTATCTTAGCAGCACATCAATACGTACAGATATCAACCTGCAGGTCCTCTAAGATCATATCTTTCTGTATTGTAAGTCAGAAACAAGGGGAATGCATTCTCTCCTGATGGAAGTTGTTTTACAAATAAGTAATCTGTAGGGATTCACGGGTGACACTCAAAACTAGCGGAAAATTAGCGAAACTAGATCGAGGTGATCGATTGATAGCATTGACGATCGGTTTGAGAACCCGAAGAGCTCCGGTTATTCGATTTTATTGAAAGAACTATACTTTGGATATAGATTTAGCTTTTACTTTTACTGATTTTTTTGTTAGTGTTAGACACAACTAGTCATCATTGCCATGACATTGCCATGACAATGCCATGATAGTGCCATGACAGTGCCATGACAATGCCATGACAGTGCCATGACATTGCCAT
Source organism: Lepidonotus clava (assembly GCA_936440205.1). Lineage (NCBI taxonomy): Eukaryota > Metazoa > Annelida > Polychaeta > Phyllodocida > Polynoidae > Lepidonotus > Lepidonotus clava. The sequence continues at coordinate 31,418,804 of OW387144.1, read as the reverse complement.
GACAGTGCCATGACATTGCCATGACATCCCCATGACAATACCATGATATTGCCATGACAGTGCCTTGACATAGCCATGACAATGCCATGACATCCCCATGACATTGCCATGATGATGCCATGACATTGCCATTACATCCCCATGACAATGCCATGACAATGCCATGACAGTACCATAACATTGCCATGACAGTGCCATGACATTACCATGACAATGCCATGACATTGCCATGACATTGCCATGACAATGCCATGACAATGCCATGACATTGCCATGACAGTGCCATGACAATGCCATGACATTGCCATGACATTGCCATGACAATGCCATGACATCCCCATGACATTGCCATGATGATGCCATGACATTGCCATGACATCCCCATGACAATGCCATGACAGTACCATGACATTGCCATGACAATGCCATGACATTACCATGACAGTGCCATGACATTGCCATGACAGTGCCATGACATTGCCATGACAATACCATGACATCCCCATGACAATACCATGATATTTGCATGACAGTGCCTTGACATTGCCATGACAGTGCCATGACATTGCCATGACAATGCCATGACATCCCCATGACAATACCATGATATTGCCATGACAGTGCCTTGACATTGCCATGACATTACCATGACAATGCCATGACAGTGCTATGACAGTGCCATGACATTGCCATGACAATGCCATGACATCCCCATGACATTGCCATGGTGATGCCATGACATCTCCATGACATCCCCTTCACCCCTTTACCCCCTTACCCCAATACAGCATGGATTAAGAGTGTGAGCTCATTTGTGTTTGGAGATTGTATTGGTAATATGCAAATTTATTCAATATGGCCGCCCCCAGTGGGGAAAAGGGATATCCCAAATCTATTTATAGAATTTTCATAATGACATCATCCATCCACTCGCCTAGCAGAATCAGACTTTTTGAAAGGGAACTCCCGCCATAGAAATCCTATGTTAAACCTACACTCTCCAGCAGATTCTTAGTCTAGACCAACAATCGAAAAAAATGACTTAGCTGGGTCCTGCGACACACCACTAAAGCTATGTTTAAAAGATGGAAAGTTCTCAGCCTTTTTCAACAACTGATTACTCCGATTTATCGGAGGATCCACCGGATCGCTTTGCGATCCGGAGAATAAGGAAACACTTCTCCTACTTTTATTTTAAAAGCAACTAAGAGGAAAACAACCATCTGGAGTCCTGCCCTAAAGTTTTCACTTTCAAGAGCTTTAAACTAAATATACCTTAGAATTTATATATCGAAGTGAAGTAGGATAAATCCTTCATGCTATTATAATTCGAAATCACTAAAAAGCTGAAAGAAGATGTAACGATCCGGTAAGCACTCAGATAAATATAACATTTTGAAAAAAAGGGGGGAGGGGAAAGAAACTGTATGCAGTGTATTCCCAAAACAATGAGACATCCGGTGTGCCACATTTTTCAATGAATGTCAGGGGTTTTACCCTTAAACGTCGGAAATTTTGTCCATGAAAATTTCATCCTTTGTAGATCTAAGATGACATTTTTTGTTACTACCATTTTGGCAAAATCTTCTACCTATCAATTAGTTTTTAACAGACATGTCTGCTATGGCATGGAATGGTTCGATGTTATCTCCTTACACGTGGGACAGTATGTCCGCCGTTTCAGAAAGTTTTAGGGATGCACTCTGCACGTTACTTACTAAACAGTTTGAAATGTAGGACAGATACTATCACAGTCCAGGTGATACGGGTGCACTGAAACGACGGACCTGCACTCCCACGATCGTTAATTAACACACACGGATTAACAATTTCATTTATTTCCGCACAGTATTAAATACCGAAAGTGGTTCAGTGGTTGAATTACCTTACCGCCCAAGTTTTGAAAATATACATTTTAATTCTCATATAAGAGCGTACCATTCTCTTTAATTCTTAAGGCCGATTCTGAGATTTCTCTAGTTCCAATGACCTGAAATTGGTTCTATCTGTTCATCTCCAAATCGTTTCGGAGTGTCTTCAAACGAAATGTGGATGACCTTGTAATTTTGTCATTCTCTCCAGCAGAAGATGATGATGATTGTTTGAGTTTAAGGTCCGCTCAGCAGTATTTCAGCTATATCAAGACCAACTCACAGTTTTTGATTTGTACCAAGTACTATGACCGAATCTATGCGGTTGAGAATGATGTCAAGGTTAGGTGATCTAACAGACAGCACTGGGAACTGAACCAAGGCCGGCCACGTGCAATGCCAGCACGCTAACCACTAGACCATCCCATCCCCCTCTCTCTCCAGTGGATTTTCGAGCTCATAAGATATGACTCTGATTTGAAAGAGATAGGTTAGTGCAATATGAACATCACATTGGAAAATCGCGCATCAATAGGGGGTTGGATGGCAATTTGCGCATTTTTAATGTAACTTTGGAAATACATGGATTGGAAAAAAAAGAGTTTCCAATCGGAATTTTGATATATCAAATATATTATTTTCCTCCTCTATAACCTGAGGCCGGCCAGGCTAATTCTTATGGAAAGAATGTATGTCAAGTAACTTTGGAAACACATTCAATCATTGGAAAGGAGTATTTTTACCTGATTTCTGGACCGATTTTCAAAGTGAAATGAAAAGCAAAAAAAGAAAAAGAAAATCGACCTAAATACCCTATTTTCTTTTAACCTATGTTGCCTGAACACAACTACTCCTTTTTTTTTGCCTAATAACTGCGAACAATTCGCCCATTGCCGGCTTGTAGATCGAGATGCCTCGATTACGTGGGTTTGCGGTCAGTGCAGATCGATAAACTGGGGCCACCTCCCCCCGGGGCAGGGCTGGGGTACACAGGGGGTAAATCTGGGAGCCCTGAACGGCCGGGTAATCACATAGGCCGGGACGGACCTTAGGTACAGGGTTTGATATTAACTGTGCAACCAGCTTAAAAGGTCCATATTTTCATTGTGAGGGGAATACTTTTTTTAATTGGGTCGCGGAATGTGCACAATTTATCAGTGTTTTATAATAACTATGCTTTTTCAACGCAACAACAGCACAACTTAGAGGAGAAGTGCGCCCCAAAAAATATTGTATTAATTCAAATCTGTAGCTCATTATAGTCTATACAGTGTATCCCAAAATTCTTTTGAAATGGTGGACAAATTGTCCAACATTTAAAGGGATTACATCGGACATTTCCTTGCCATGCTGGGCATGTCATAATGAAATTAAATAAATACAAGAATTTTAGCAAAATACTAGTGATAAAACATGCCATGTATGAGGACAAAAAATAACAATTTCGTCGGACAAAATGTCTGATATTAGGGACTAAAACATCGGACATTGACGGAAAAGTCTTGGACATGTCCGGTGTTTTTTGGGATACACTGCTATAGAACTACAGTTATAGGGAGGGAAGTTTTAGCTGTTACTTCAGACCATTATGCATAGAATGACATATATGACTTGAGATCTCTATACTTCTGAACCACACCTCGGAGCATCGACACGCCCTCCCTTGCAACGATTTTTTTTATAACTGTTATTAAACACTGCTTTTTCCTACTGCACATTTGTTTTTGCTTAAATCCAAAAGTTCCGTGTTGGTAATTCGTGGAAATTAAACTTCCGCGACGTTATGCCTTCCGCGAATATCAACCATAAAAATGCGAATTTATGTACACATAAAACATTATATTTGGGCTCCACCTGGGAAGTCTTATTCACGCAAAAAAAATATCGATATTCAAAATGTGCTGGTCTTGAATCCCCCTGTTCTTCAGTTCTATACCACACTCCATAAAAAAGACGTCAGGTGGTTCCACATTAGTTTTACTTTTAGATATTATGGAAATGCGTCATTGACTGTTTCCCGAGAACCCATTCAAATCGAGAGTTCTGTTTGTCAAAGAATTGAATATAATTTGTTTCCCCGTCCCAGATTAAATTACAGCACATTTCGAAGAGACTGTTGGTGTTTGCTTCCATGGAGATATGAATACACGTAAGGCTGTGAATGCTTTGGGCAGAACTCTTCACACTATTTCTGTATCGTCACTTTAAATAAAATATGATTCGTTCCATTTGTTCAAATACCAGTGGCATACAGAAATTGATTAACGTAGTGTACAGTGCATTTTACATAATTACATTTGGTGCATACATTTTCTCTTTATTTGTTCATGCCTACTTTTGAGGGTGAGAGATTGACTACATTACACATGCGGAGAACGGAAGATAGCAAGGAAGCAACATGCAAAAGACACCATTATGCTTTTCTTCTGATTTTTTTTCCTTATTTACAAATGCTAATGCTTTCTAGTGAGCCTCTGAAAAATCTGTTCAATTTATTTTTAACTTTTATGACAATAAATACAGCCACAATACAAATTTTAGGGTAGGTCGGGTTACCTGAACACAACCATTTTTGTGTAGGCCTAGTCTAAGTAACTCTAAGTCGTTTGTAAATTAGTTAACGTTCGCCACTGCTAACTGTAACAAAGGTTAAAACGGGTTTGCGGGTCTGGTCAGCTGATACTGTGATAACCGAGGCCGAAGTCTGAGGCTGTTATCGGACAGATCCAACGTACAAACCCGCTCCACTCTCACAAATAAACCGTAAACACTGGGATTGGGGCTAAGTATCGCACATTTTATTTGATAGCATTGGCATGGAAAATTGGGGACAATTACCACTGAAACTTCGAGTTTGCATATTTGTACCTTTGAGGAGTAAAAACAAGTATATTGACTATTTCTTGTATATTAAAATCGTGGAAAATAGCGCAAAATGTTTAGAAAACAAAACCGTGCCCCCAGATTTAACTATCCTATAATTATGCTCTATCTAAGGTTTGAGTAGCGAACCGCTCTGCACCCTACACTCTCCTTTTTCTTTATGCACACCTATATAGAATGAAGCTTTTTTTTTTTTTTTTTTTACCAGTGTTTGAAGACTAACAGTAAAATTAAAGGACTCCCGCTCTCACCTTGTTTTAGCCTTTTCTTGAAAGGTTGTCCCCCAACCAAAACAACAGGTGAAAACTGTTTAAGGCAGTACTTACCGAAGTTTAAATAGCCTAGAGTGAAGCCACATGCTATGAAGTAAACGTGCTGTTTCCATGCTGCTGTCCCGTAGAGGAAATGTCTGTAAACGAAGCCTAGTGGGTAGCCTGAAAAAGAGGAGGAGCATTTTACTTTATTAGTGATTTTGCCCACTTTATTAACATTTAAAGTGCATTTCATGCCATATTACTTGAAATTAAATAGCCATATCAGTATATACTAGGTGACCAAAGGCAGTCGAGAAATAATTGTCAGTCGGGTTATGCCTGACAGCCAACATATTAACTTTTCTTTACCAGTTTATTTTATCAGTTTAGGTTAGCCCTACCACGGATATATAAACGAATTCAAAAGTATATATATTATTTACTGTTTACAGGTCTTACAGAATCTTAAACGGACATGCGGACACAAAGAATGCCTTTATATAGCCGGGGTCGTATTGCCTCAGCCTTGATTATGATATTGTGATCCAATCTGTATGGTGTCAACAGGACATCCAGAGGTCCTGTCAGGGTGTCCTGGGACTTTAGACTTTAGAGGGGTGGACGCTAGATAAAGTGAGGTCTGATTGTCTTTTACAGTTACTATTGTTCCATTCAATCATCATACAGCCCTTCAGCAGCAATGTATGCGATCTTCTAGAGACAGCCAGCTTTATACTTTACAGTTACACTGACTATTACATTTTAAGTTCGACGCAATAGGACGAACTTTGCTTAGCTTGAATAGATACAACTGAAAACAAAAATAAATTCAAACCAACTTGAAGTTTGTACATTGTCTTTTTTTGATCAACGATTAGATTTGCCTTTATCTCACATTTTCACAATTATCTCACGTAATCATGGCCTTACATTAGGTACTACCACACCTTACACTCTCAGATCTAGCTTTTGTGACCGTTTTTGAAGAAGGATTTTTTCTTAAAACTGAAACCCTTCTTAATCATAGGCACTTTTAGCAAAGTGCCTTATATCAACGTGTTCCTTAGGATATTTTGTATAAGAAAAACATAACTAAAGAATTTTTAGATAATGCACAGATTGTGGTTTTGAATGCGCCAATTTGGGTGCATTTGAAAAAGTGGTCACAGAATTTGTACCCAATTTTCACAAAAAATCTTCAATTTCTCTGGTTCTAATTGAGATAGAAACTTTTGGTAAACTGCATGAGATTATTAAAGAAATGGTCTTTTCAGAAAAGTATAATTCAATTTAAGAGGAGCATTTTAATTTTTCACGTGGTAGTACCTACTTACATGGCGTCCAATTGTTTTTAAAACTTTTTAAGATCCATCATGATTTTCTCAAGATGCCTCTAAAAAAATGTTAGCAGTGGGACCCTTACATGGCGTCTAAATTCATGAGGCTTTCTTTTCCATCATTGAAGGCTGGTCTTGTTTTTTTTTAATATTTTCATGGCCGACGATTTTGGACCAGGCCAGTGGAAAACGGGGGAATAATTGTTGCGTTGGCCCGGATGGTCGACACCTTTTTCAGCCGTCATATATTATAACACTTTCGGGCATCACTTAAACAACTTTTCAACTGTCATGTGATTTTTTGGGGACCTACTGAAAGTTATCAGGCCCGATATTTGTTGACATTATCGGCATTTTTGGCTTAGAGCGAAAAAGGTTAAGGCTATACTCCACAATGCGTCATTTCACTTGCGTTAAATATTTTACTTGCGTTCATTGACATGAATGCAAGTAAAACACAAGGAAACGCATGCAATTTCAAGAACACATAGAGGAATATAGAAATTGCTTGCATTCATACTTGCATTGTGATAATGCAAGTATATAGTTTTTCTATGTAGTATTTGCATTCAGATATAACCATGTTGGTATCTAAATGCAAGTAAACTTGCATTCCCTACTTAGAAGGAACGCAAGTGCCACTGAATGCATGGTGGAATATAGCCTTTAGTCTTGAACATTAGTATTATCCCACCTGGACCTGGGCACCTGACCACAGAGATAGTAGGGAGATAAGTGAGACAGTCTCTTGACCGCTGGTCCCGTCCTGATAACAGGGTCTACTGTCCGCGCGCAGGGTACAAGTTCTGATAATGGCGGAGATAGAATAACCGGACTGGTCTAGTCTCTGATTTCTGAACTTTGACCCCCCGGGAAATATCAATAGGGCGCAACAAACTATGTACAGCTGTGCTCTGGTATCATCGATGGCAAAACAAACAAACATGATAGCACTGAAAATCATGAATTTCAATCAGCATACTTTTTACCATGATGCATCTAGATACATTTCTGATATAATAATTTATATAATTTTCTGCTCGTTTGGTCTTTTTTCTTGAGTTCTGATCAATATTTGAAGGATTTCCGTGGACAAAATGTTAGAGTGGGCGTGCTGAATTTCTTTTTTAATGACAAAGGATCAATGGGACATAATCCCTACTGATAAGAATTTGTGTGAACCTGAAGACATTTAATCACTGAATCATAGCAATTACACTATAACTCTAGGGCCTAAAAAGAAAAGTTGTGTTCAGGTAACCCGACCTACCCTAATATTTTGGCCCTATCCTAACTTTTCTTTGACAATTTTTTCCCCAAAAAATATTAAAATCAATAAAAATGTCTCAAGTGACAGGAAATGGCCCATACATGATCAAGAGATGTATTTTAGAAACTAAAACTTGATGTGGAGGGTGTCTGGAGTAGTTTCTGAATATTCAAGACTGCTGTAGTCTATCTGCGTCAGTTTAAAAAAAAAAAAGCAAAAAATAAATAAAAAAATAAAATCGACCTACCTACTCTAACTTTTTAGAGCCATGTTACCTGAACACAACAATCTTTGTGTTTTTTTTGGCCTAGTCAAAAAGGCAATGTATCATATCGATTTTAGACAATGACTTTTATACGAACACACAACCAAAATGAATTTAACAATAACGTTATCCACAAGAGCCAAAAAAAATCCCTATGAGACCTCGTAGGACCTTCGTGGGCACTCGCCTCAGAAATCTATAAATCCAGAAATGAGGATTGACTTGATCAAGGACATGAACTAGAGACTGGGTATTTCTCTGGTCGCCTGCTAGACGAAAAACAACGGTTGACCTGACACTCTAGTCTCTACGATATGTGAGCATGACTGGCGTCGCGTGGCCTATCTGAGTAACATTCTTGGCTGGGTGTTGACTATCAATTTTTCAGCGGTCTGTTTAGCACAATAGCAGTCCACCAAGGCCAAGGCAAAAGAAAAAAAATTTATATTATGTTTAGGTAATTCTGTTCTAGAAAATATTCTATGTAGTTTTATGACTGCGATATCAAGTCGCAATTCATGCCAAATACTGAAATGGATTGAATAAAAATGAAAAGAGATACACCTTCACCCCTACAGACCTCAAATGGGGAAAACCTATAAAAAATAATAAAATCGCTGCAGGAAAAATCACACTACCATAAACATGATAAGGGGACACAAAACTCTAAATACAACCAGACTAAATATGCAACAGAGAATCCGAAACGAAAATAATATCGAAACGCACAGAAAAACCTTCTATGATAAGATGCGAAAAATTTCTTCATAACCATTGCAATAAATCGAATGATAAAAAGTGACGATATAGTCTAAGTAGATGTACAAAAGAACTACCAAAACTAGGGGTTGTGTCCACCCTGAAGAAACCAAAATATTTATTTATTAGATTTAAAAACATCTTCAGGTTACCCTGATCTTCCAGATGTAGTACAGTTACGTATATGAAAATATAGAGCAAGACCATTTACATAGATCACGACTCTTCACATTAGCACCATAAGAATTCATCAAACAAGTTTCACATGATGTCCTGTTCATTTGTTTTAAATGTTATTTGAAAGACAATAAAGATTCAGACAATTGGAACAGTAAGGTCCCTTTATAATAACTTCTTGAAAGAGTGAGTGAATGAGTGTTGAGTGTTTTACACCATACCAACAGCCAGGGTCATTTTCACGGCGAAAACCAGTGAAGACGAATTCTGTCTTTGGTGATCGAACCTTTGAGATGAAGATGACAGGGTAGGCAAACAGCAGAGGATCAAAACCTAGCAATCATTTTTGCTGTACCTCATCCCTTAGTGAACCAAGCACTGACCGGGAGTTGAACCCAAAAAAACACTTGGTCAGTGCAGGGTTCCCCCCTGTCGTCGCCTCGTACGATCAGCAGGGGCTACTGAGGGCCTATTCTTACCCGGACCCCCAAGGGGCTTTCTTGAAAGATTACCAACGGATACATAGATATCTAATTATATCAACAAGAACCTACAGGTTCATAACTAAGCAGACCTCTTGTCAACTAATAACAAACCTAAGACAAACAGCAAAATAACTTAAGGAAAGAAAAAAAGAAGAAGAAATATAGCCAATTATTTGAACACTTGGGACAACCACTGGTGACAAGTTAGCCCAGTCTTCACAACAGCAAAGAATCGCAGCTGACTCTTTAAGTAGGCCTACCTAATTTACGCCAATCGATCGGGAATCTTTTTCTTAACTATAATATAATTTCTGTGGTGGTCTACATCTTATATAGAGTAATTATATAATTTTGACCAGGTTTTTTCTTTTTCTTTCTTTTTTTCTTTTCTTTTTTTGCTCATTTAGTCACAGCCAGTCGACAGAACGTTGGAAGCCCTAAGCCTGAAAGTAAATTAATTGCTCTAGTCTAAATAAAAACAGCTGATTCAAGCCATGCGTTATTTTTTCATTCTCTTACAAATAATACAAGTTTCTCATCGTCCACCCAGACCAGTGTTGCAATTGCATGTCCATGGATGTCCACTCGACCTAATCGGGCCAGTGCCACATCACAAACGAGGCCAACCGGTTCTTAGAAAAATAACATGCGCACCTTTGAGTTTTCAGAATAAAAATGAATCGTTGTGTAACCATGAAAAGTTATAACTTTAACACGCCGTGGGTTGGGCATGCCGTGTGCCTCAGATAATTGGCAGGTGCGCCCGGTTCACCTTGGCCAACCTACTACAGTGAGTCTGTGAAGATGTGGCCCTGCCTCAGTCGTCTCTCATGTGGCCTCCTCAACCATGTCGTCCCTGGAAAACCGCGGAACGCATGGTCTCTGCGACAACAAATGGGATATATAGTGTAGACAACATGGACAGGTGTCCCAAGAAGAAATACCAACCTGCTAATAATGTTAATAGCAATATCAATGCATCCTGTCTAGCTCCGATCAGTTCAGCGAGGCTTGCAACAAGTCCCGCCATGATTGCTGTTTACATGAATTTTGGGCTAGCCTGCAGGGACGCTGAAATACCAGATGCCCGAGGCTTGCTCATGTTCCCGGTAGATGGAGTGAGCGGCAATGCAAACTCTGGACTGTAATCTACGGTGGCCAACAATTACAAACTAAAAAATAAATAAAATGTAAATAATAAAGAAATATTATTATAAATTCGGATTTACATTTTTGAAGTATCAAATCTATTTTTCTACTTTTTTTTTTTTTTTTTTTTACTTTCAAATGAATTTTCTTCTATTCGATATTAGTGTTTTCTTTTTAATTTATTTATTTTTTTCAAATCTAAGCTTTCAGTTTATGAAAATATAAATGTTGCCACTGAATAAAACTCATAATTTGGTGGAAAGTTTGTCTTATTATTACTTTTTTAAAAGTAAAATTTACACAACCCCAAATTAGGGATGCATAACAGTAGTAATAACTTGGATCTTAAAGATATATTTGAAAGTGAAAATAGTAATGAGAAGTGAAAGTTAGATTGGAAAACTAATTTCCTTCCCTGCTTTTTGGGCCCTCTGAGGGTAGGGTCCTTGGTTGCTTTACATAAGAGTTAAAATAAGACAACAAAATAATGACTAGATGGCTGAAAAAAAAGATTAAAAGCAGATATAATATCTCAAAATAAAAATAAGCCAATTTGAAATTACTCAACTAAGAACTGAAAGTTAGATATAAAAAATTGAAAGATAAAAAGACACTTGAAAATAAAGATTATAATAAAAAAATAAGCTGATTTGAAATAAAGTAAGAATTGAAATTTGTAGATAAAAACTTAAGTAAAAAAATATAGCAGAAAGCAAAAGTATATCATACAGAAGAGTAAATGACTCAAGTATATTATAGTGATCTTTTAAAAATCCTTTATACTTCAGGGTGGATAATCTCAATGTAATATTTTCTACAGTGAGGAGGGGAATTAACAAAAGGGCTAGTGAATTCCCTCTATCACAGATAGGTGATTGACAAAATAATACAGGAAAAAGTATAGAACATATTATTGTATGGAACTAAATACTGTGTTGATAAGACATGTGAAATGTATTTGATAGGAATATTGAATTTGGTGGTGTAAAAGCTGAAAGGAAGAACTTGTGTAAACAGGATTTTGGCTAAATTAAAAAAAAAAAAAAAAAACCCATATAATTATGAATACTTGCTCTATATCTACACTGTAAAAAGTTAATGTCATGTGCTGCCAGCAAAGTTTACTGTAGATTTACAGTTCTTAGTTTGGTGTTAATTTACAGTAATGGTTGTTGTAAGACATCTACAGTATCATCCACTGTACAATTTACAGTACATCATGTGCTGTAATTTTTTTTATTTTTTTTTTATTTCCTTTATTTAATCAGACATAAAATAAGTGCAAAAGCACTTGTTTACATTCAATGCCTGAATAGCATATAAAAATGCCTTCTCAGGGACCAATTTCATAAAATAAACAAGAAAATAACAGTAATATATAGTTGATTTAGTATACAAAATACTCCAGATAATACAAATATGTATATGTATGATTTAAAGTTGGTGTCAGATAAAATTCATCATTCTTATACAATATCACAAATAACATAGTCATCGTCATGGTGGGGGTAGTAAAATTAACTATACTCTACACATTTGTACAGCAAAGTTTACTGGAAACTTTGCTGGCAGCAAAGTTTACCTGTAAATTTAAAGCATTTATTTTTTTAAATTGAAAATAAATTGTGTTAAGATAATAAACAACGTGTAGGGTGCGCGGGATATTATGAAATAGTAAAAAGAAAATTGAAAAGAATTATGTAAAGGTAATTGAAGAGAGGAGCCAGTGAGATTTCAATTTCTTTTCTGTAACACTTTATATGTTAGATTGATTGCCTGTTTAGAAGTATGCCAAGTATCTATGACAATAATTGAATCTTTCATGGCATAATTGTGATGTAAATTTAAGGAACAGATGAATCCTTAGATCCTTAGGCAAACACAAATCTGTGTGTGACGTCACACAAAAGACATTATTTTCAAATTTTGAAATTAAAATATTCTCTGAAAGACCTTAATGTTGCAATTTTTTAGCATAACTTGTTTTATTTCATGCTTTAAAATGTTTTAGGATTAAAAAAAATAATCATAATGATCAGATTGTGTCATTTCTGGATTTTAAAAATTCCATCTGATCTGTGTCACACACAGACAAATGCTCTGTGCAAGGTGCATCAGCTGCCCACAGGAGCCAGTCAGTACAGATAACAAAAACATGAATAAAAAAAGAAAATATCAAAAGTTCACATGTAAAAACTGGTATGACGTCTCCCTGAACATTAAGGATCATAACACTGTATCATTTTATAGTCACTGGCCCCTCCCTTTAACATGTAGGGTGTATGGGATATTATGATGAAATACCAGAAATATAAAAAAAGCATGTAGTCTGTGCAGGATTTTATGAAATGGTAAATACAAATTTTCAAAAGAAATTATGTAAAGGTAATTAACAACATGCAGGGTATGCAAGATATCATGAAATGGTATGAACTAAGTGAAAAATTATGTAAAGGTTATCAACAACATGTAGGGTGTATGGGATATTATGAAATGGTAAATGAGAAAATTAAAAAAAAAACTATGTATTTGGTAATAAACAACATGTAGGGTGCGCAGGATATGATGAAATACCAGTAATATTAAAACAATATGTAGGGTGTGAAGAATGGTAAAAAAGAACAAAATTACATAAAGTAATAAACAACATGTAGGGTGTGTGGGATATTATGAAATGGTACATGAAAAAAATTAAAAGGGATATTATGAAACGATAAACAAAAGAAAAGAAAACTTATGTCAAGGTAATAAACGACATGTAGGGTGGGAGGGATATAATCAAAAGGTAAGAAATAAATTGTGAAATTATATTGATGCAATAAACACTCTCTTTTCATTTTAATTGTAGATATATATCTATTTAGCTACTGAAATACTGATAGATTTACTCCAAAGTTGCCATGGAGTGAAGCCAAGTGATAATGTAAGGAATACATCTATGATGACACAAACTTTTAGCCATTTGCACATGAATCTCCAGAGATGTATCAGAAGAGAGGGATACATGTTAATTTTCCTACCCCTATGTAAAAGAAACCCACAGACTGCCTTTTTCCTGTAGACACTATGCATTTCTTGTAAGGGAAATCATGGGCAGATCCAGGTACATGGGAACGCAGCGGCCTGTGCCCTCCCATTTTTCAGGAAAAAATGAAGGAAAAAATATACCAATAGCACAACTCCACCCCTTTTAAAAATCACCAAATTTTTGACGTTACAATGACTTATTTGGAATCCCAAATCTTCGAATAAAAGGGGATCCCCCATCTTCAAAACTGCAGAAATAGTAAATTGAATTTTTGGTATAAATATTTGTATTTAGCCATATACAGGCTATAAATGTATACGGAGTAAACGGGTTAGCGGTATACTCGCCATTTCCCGCATCACACAGCGAAATACTGGGTGCCAGAAGTGACAATGTTTAACATTGGCGCCTATGGGGAAAAATGGGATTTTCCCGAACCTGGGGGATAAGGAAATTTTGAAGGCTTGTATCGCATTCCTGGGGTTAATTACAAACTTTTTCTCACTTACTGTATGAAGATTGGAGTGATATTTAAGAAGTTACAGCGAAATAACCTATTTTCTCCCATAGGATCCTATTTTAAACATCCCACCAACCTCCGTATGCGATTTCCGCGAAATTTCGCTGTGTGATGCGTTTTTTTAAAGCAACCCACAACCAATCTAACTTCATAAATTGTCACAAATTCATGAAAATGTATAAACATTTCTAACACACCTCTTGATGATTCTAAAGTGCACTACATAATCCTTCATATGTCATAAGACACATTCTGATGAAGAAAAATGCTTTCAAAGTTTTGGGTTTGTTTTGGTTTGCTCAATGACTAAAATACTTCTGGGAAATACCCCATGTGACACCCAAGAAATGATGATGTCATTGACAAAGTACTAGCAGAAGATACTCATTTTAAGAGAAGGGGGTAGTAGGTTGAATTTTGTAAATATGGTTTACATAACTCCTATAGTTTGGAAGACTTCTCCACCCCACAAATGCAGCATATTCCAGAAATAATCTATTAAAGTGAATAAAGCATTTGAATGATACATTACTAAAGAAAGAGGGCCACTCAAGTGCATTGATTCATGAGTACCCCCCTGCCATCAATGGGCTGGTCTTGAGTTAATTGCAGTGTGCACTGAACCAGAACTGGGTCAAGTGAAATGTACATGGTTGACCACAGTGTCATGTACATTTCACTGGTGGAGCCTGAATTATGGCTACACTCACACAAGATGAACTATTGGCATATTAGAGATGCATCTCATTCTAATAACATACCTTATTAGAGAAATTTCTTCCACAACCTTATTGGTAATGTAGACAAATTAATTAGTAATCCTATGGTATCAATCTACTATAAAACCTGGAGAGAACCCTGTTTGAACTAAATACAAAGTGTGCATAGTGTAAACTGGACTAAAGTGGCTGGTAGGGGGGATCCTATCCTAGTGATGTCATCACTTTTTGTTGTAAACAACTGAGAAGTTGTGTGGGCCCACAATAATAGAAGGAAGACAATAACATTAGCTATTTTAATGAAGTTTGAGCCAGATTTCACACTTTATACTTCTCCAAAGGCTTCAACTATAACCCTACAATGTATTTGAACAGTTATTGGAAGTTGCAATATTTTTTCACACTAAGAGGAAACATTGGTTGTGGGTTGCTTTAAGACCCGCATACGGCATCTTTTTTTGATATGTTGATGAGGCAGTGTAGGTCTCCCAGGTTCAATCCTGGGAGACCTTTTTTTTTATCCCTCCCCAAAATTAACAATGGGCCCTGTTGAGAAATAACCCCTTAAAAGAGTAGCCCTTGGAGACCACTCATTGGGTATTTTTTCTCAACTTAAAAGGATGAGAGAATTTATATCATTATAAATGTATTTGTTGTTAACTTAAGGATAGACAACTGTTGGTAACGGCCGATTCACAAAAAGTGTGATATCTGAATAAATACCCAGCCGATTTTAAAATGTAATACATCAATTGAAAGCACAGAATTTTCTCTATCTATTGATATAGTCAAAATTCACACTTTGATCAAAATTGTGGTCAAATAAAAAGCAATTTTTTCACTTTTATTTTTTGAACATAAATATCTCCCTTAATATCAAAGGTGTATGCCCAACATTTTATGTACATGTTCAGAACATTCCAATTGAGGGAACCATGTCTCAGATTTTTGATTTAGGCCATAGTTTTTATTTTGTGTCAAAAAACGGGAAGAATTTTGTTATTTTTTACAATTCAATTTTCTTAAATTCATAAAACATAAAGTAAGGCCTAATTCAAAATTTTGAGACACGGTTCCCTCTAAATGCCTATCATGCATGCACATTCAAAATTTCAAATCTCTGTATGCATTTCTCACTGAGTTATCCATGTTCAAAAAATTGTAGTCAAAAACTATTTTCTCAGATTCCAAGCGTACTTGTGTAGGCGTCCTTTCATCCATTATCATATGATTTATATCAATATATAACATTTTCTTTTAGCTATTTAATGATATATAACACTAGTAATGGGGCTTTTGTGGAAAGGAATGGCAAACAGGATACCGCTACCACTGCAAAATACCCTTATCAATCGTTGTCTATCCTTAAATTCATTCAACTAGGAAATTCACAAATAAAGACTTTAGTTTTCTTTACTAAATCAGACCCTTTCATCCAAAATTTAAAGTCTTTAAACATTTAAAAAAAAAAATAATTAGTAAGACTTAAGAAAAACAAATTTTGGACGATAGGGTCTTATTTAGGAAAATGTTTCATTTAATGAAATGTATGCAAATTCTCACAAGTATACGAATTTTGTTTTAATGTATTAATGTGTCTTAATTTAAGACACATTGACATTTTAAAACAAAATTTAAGACACAGTGATATCCTAAAGGAAAATTCGCATACTTGTGAGAATTTGCACACATTTAATTTTACACAATTTAACCTGCATGCTACCATCCAGCGAAATACACTTCGTTCAGTGTCAAGTCATCTGCCGTAAACTACGAATATACGTGATTCACAACGAAGTGATATTTCCCTCAACCTGCAGACTATTTCTGATGTCGATTCTTCCCGCACATACGAGATTACAACAAATCAACTCTAAATAGAACAAAATTAATTCTTTTTATTTGTTTTAGAAATAGAAATGGAATAAAAAGTCTGTAAATATTTCATTAAGAAATTCTGCTTCTGTTATGTTTTGTGTTATGTTGTTGGGAGAGTCCATGTTTCCCGTGATGCCTCACGGTCTTCAGTCGACGGCCACACGATCCGCCATCTTGCCATCTCGTGCGGCACCATTTAGCTTGTTCCGAGTATAACATCACAGGAAAGTAGCGTCATTTCGCCAGGAAACACGTTAAGAATGGAGCAGTATATTCAGGTGGCCGAGGAAGAAAACGATGAGCCGATAGAGCTGCCCACCGAAGAGGACGCTACACTTCTTCTGACGACCTTAGCAGCGCAGTTCCCAGGGGCGTGCGGACTGAAATATCGCAATCCAGAAACGGGAAACTTTCGAGGCATTCGACTCACAGATGGCAAATTACATCCTCCCGACTGTCATTGGGGAAACTTTGTGTACATAGCAGTATTCCCTAAAGGTGAGTCTTTCGTTTTTGGACCGAGATTCGGCCGGAAAACGGCCAAGTTGGCCATGTTGACACTGGAAATAAACACGTGTGGTGGTGGGGGGACTGGAGGAATTTACATTCCAGGAGGGAGAGGGGGACTGGCGTCTCCAATCTGCGACGCCATTATTATTGCACAACACAGAAACTAATCGTTAAATAAGGGCCAATTCACTTTCTAAACATCGTTTTCTAGTATACGGGATGTGTTTTGGGGCAGGGGGGCGCGCCCAGGTCCGCCTGACAACGCGTTCAGCTTGTGGTTACTCGGGGCGCTAGGTGCGTAGTAACGGGGGCCGCCTCCTCCGACAACATGCTTTGACATGAGTCGGTACCCGACCACTGAACCCACCAACACTCTCACACCTCAGGGTTACCCCCAACACCCTCAGCTTAACCCACATAATACACCTAAGATATCCTTCTACTTGAACCAACTTCTCCCAGAGATGTAGATTATCGTAGAGTAGCTTCATTTGGAGTGGCTTCGCGTATTTTCTAGGCGGCATAACCAGGTTATTAACCTGGCCTAGATCAGCTGAACTCTGTGGTTTTCTTATATGATGTGGTCTGTTAAATAATGCCGGTTGGCAGTCTATGGATATTGCGGTGTAGGGCTAACCCCTTGACCCTCCAGTAAACCTCATCTTGTAGATAGATTCTTTATGTTAGCATATCAACAGTAGGCCTATGTTGTGAAATTCCCTCCAGCTAACTAACTGTTAGTGTTACTGCTAAGTTAATGGATAATCAATTCAACCAGAATCAAAACTCAGCCCCAACTGGTTTCTCACGCTCAAATACAGTCCTCTCCCACCATCACCACCTCAAATTGCCTGAATTTAACCATATCAGTATGTTGTACATGTAACTTACTTAATATCTGTTTCAGTAACATTGTATTTAGAGTTACTTTTCAAGCTCCATGGTTTTATAACAGTCATCACGATCAACAAGTATAACTAAAAGGCAGAAGTGGTAAAGCACTTATATGTTTTTTTCTATTTGAGTATTTTTCTAACGTTTTAATTTTAAAGTTGCAGTCTCAAGTTATCCTCTGACCATGGCATGACTATTTTTCTTACACTGTAAAACCATAATAATGTACTTATTTCATATATTTCCACTGCCTAGGTAAAATTACTTTTTTTTTAAATGATAAACAGTTGGTATTGCAGGTGCAGTCGATGTAAACAAAGTAATATTAATTTGTGTAGAATGTAATGTTGGTTCAATATTGTTAATTTATCATTGTGAAATAAGATTGCTTCTCCCTAGTATTCCTCTATTTAAGTACGTTTCTAAATAGAGACTGTAAACAAAACGCTTATTTGAGATGAATGGTATGCGATGGATGTGTGTTGAAGTGTTCCTTGGAATAACCCGTTATTTTTACTACACAATTTAACAGAAACGCCTACCACTTTAATTTGATACCAATTCTCAAATAGCAGACCTGCTATTTGGACCTAGCTATACACTTTCGTTTCAATTTCAAAGGTCAGAAACGATTCAAAGATAGACTTGACTTTTCTGTCTGAGTTGGTCTAAGGTGTTCTACTATGTGAACGTTTCACAATGATATATACAGTGTAGTGTACTGAAACTGTCGCACGCCAAACATGGGTCCTATTTGGTATATCAAATGTCTCCTTCATGGACAAACATACTTAAGCAAGTCAAGCTGTTTAGATAAACATCCAACATAAACATTAGATATACAATCAATCCCACCAGGAAATTCAGATCAGAGAAAACATATCTTAAGATAACCGCAACATGAGAAGCACCTCGAAAGGTTTTGTCTATAAAAGTTGAGAATAAAGAGTAAGGTTTGAAATAAGACTTAAGGGTTAAAAGTATGCCAAATTGTAAAAGATGGGTTCCTGCAGTTCCATATGGGTTTCCCTATATAAAAGCATGAGAAAAAGCAAACAAAGTAATCCATTTGATGTAGTTAAAAATCTAGGAACCAGTTCAAGGATTCGAAATATTTTCAGCCCGGCAGCCCCTAAAGTGGGGGTTAGACCCCTAATTTCGTTGTCTGAGGGGCCCAACTGGCCTTGAAAATTGACAAATCCCCAAATTTGAGTATCTATCTCAGGCCTCCCTCTCAAAAAACTAAAATTATCGGTCCAACCAAAATATTCACTCGTCTTGGACTTGAGCATTTAAAACTGGACTAACTTTTAAAGAAAGCTTTTTGATTTTTCATAATTTATTGTTTTTATTTGAAAACTTGGCATTTTAAAGAAGTCAATCGGCAGACTGTACTTTAACCTCTTCACCAGATAATCCTAGGGATGCGGCATTTACACCCTTCGATTTAAATTTTGCTGCAATGTTTTTGTAATCAATGGGGCTAGCCTTTCATCGTTCGCAAATCTATATTGCTTAAAGTTCTCTAGCCCCACAGTCTAACTCTTTTGGTGAAAATTTCATTAAGATTTCTAACAAAACATTCAAACCTGATTGAAATTTACCGGCCTTTTGTTGACGGCCTAAAGTATACTTTGAGCACAACTAGAACAGACATTATCGTTTTAGCTTTCACTTCTAGTCCTGTCCTGTGAGAGACATTTGAATCTAAATTGAGACCCATGTTCTTCTTTGTTAGATTTTTCATTTTGAGCAGCCTCACTAGAGGGATTGGGCAAAATACTATTTGTTGGGACCCATAACTTTTGTTTTGTCACACTACCTATAGATTGTTTTAAACAAAACATTCTATGGATTGTTTTAAAAACATTCAGATAATGGCATTTTGTGACAGAAAGGTGTAGTTAATTTTTTGTGTAAATTTTCCATTCTGTCAAAGTAGGTGAAGCGAGTTCATCACATCACAAACAGGAATTAGTTACTGGCCCTATATATTACCCCTCAAATAGTAAGTATGTAAATTCACTCGTCTTTGTTTCATGGTCATTTACTGTTAACCCTTGTATTGACGTGAATTTTATCATATTTTCCATTTTTTGTCCCCTGATACATACATTTATCACAAACCTTACAAACACAATCTAAGGTAACACGTGTGCATGATTGGAATGAGTGAGTTTGAGTTAGCCTTTCAGTCTTAAGATGTAAAAATCCCACTCCATCCATGCTGAGCGCGACTCCGTCCCGGGACAACTTCGCTAAATTTCCATCGTCTTGCATTGCAGACCATGCACCAGGAGGAACAGAGAACAAGCGTAAAGGTGACGAAGGACTCGAGAACCCGATGGCAAAAACTAAGCGGATGGACCGTCAGCGGTGCAGTGACCTCATCGTCCTCGGCCTGCCCTGGAAGAGCACCGAGGACGACCTCCGCAACTACTTTGGCCAATTCGGTGAACTCCTTATGGTTCAGGTGAGAGTCACAACAAGTTTAGTTTATCAACCTTTTTAATCTGTACAGATTCAAACCTCAATACTTTGTCTTGATCCTGGTGAATCAACAACTCACATCTAGGGTGCCAATTCTTAAGAAAGCCCTTTATCTCTTTACACTAAAGAAGAATGCAGACAACAGGTGTCTCCACCATACAGCTCACCCTCACTTCTGGGAATGCTATTTTCTTACTCTGTGAGAGTAGGACTAAAACAACCAATCAGCATCAAGTCTGAAAGTGAAGCAGTAAGGTCTGTGTGGTAACTTTGGGTGAATTCATCCATTGTTGTGGTAGCCGTCACACGGAATAGACCCCCATGTCAACACAGAACAACTCACGTCTTCAATTCCACCAAGTGAAGCCCCTCCAAAATTTTACAATTACATGAACCTTTTTTCAGGCATTGACAAATCCAATACCCTGGGAGGCACTCATTAGCCTTAAGTCCTTGACTTCCAGTTTACACTTCTTATGAGACCTTACTTTGGAGAGATCATTTGTTTCTTGTTTAATACAAACTTTGAAAAACATACCATGCTAGGAGTTTTTTTTTATTTCTCTAAAAGCGAGACCTATTCGCAAAGTGCATCAAAATACCCTTGTATGGCTTTACAGATTGCAAAACTAGGCTCCTTACTTCTGGTACCAGGTGAACTACCTCCTCAGTGAGAAATATTGCTAGGCCATCTAATTAAGCTGTGATGTAAATGTTGGAATCAGAGATGTAAGTTTTCAGGTGTTTTTTTTCCTCAAAATTCCAATTTTCTATCAGTGGTTTTTTAAACGTTGGCCACAATGCCATTAAACAAGATGGTGACCTAAGGGTATCTAAACTAGGTAAAATTTAATGGCTCTATACAATGAAACGCTTCATAAACGGATCTGGTGTTCTTCTAAGATCTGAAAGGGTACTTGGAAGTGAATAAATTAATGATAGTAGCCAAGATTTGTAAAAAGTAGTTTGAAATTTCCTTCAAATGGAGACATTTGATTAAATTTTAGGGTTTCCCATCTGTTATTTGCTTCCATTGGTACTCGTATTTAAAAAAAAGAAGTTTGGACGATCTTGCGAGTTTTAGGTGGAAAATCCAATAGTTATACTCTTTTACTTAGTTTATGCGTCTCTGTTTTGATGTTTGAAATATCAGAGTGGAAATGAGGCGAAGGGGATTTCTATCAGGTTAAACCTTTCATTTCAGGGAAAACACTGAATTTTGCTCGAAGTTTTGAAAGTGAAACTTGAGTCGCCACCCTGAATATATGTTGTGTTACTAATGCCCTTTACAGACTAGGTTCAGAATGCGCATTCTGCCTGTATTGAATTGTCATTATAAGCGCATTTTGAGGCTAGTCTGTAAAGGGTATTCGTATCCACACATTGGAAGGTCTGAATAGTCATTCAAAACAATTGTTTCTTGTGATTTCCAGCAATATAACCCATAGAACTTAGACTCGTAGATACGGTTACATGTTTTCATGCGGTACCATTCTCCATAACTATTTTTGGCTGCATGTGACGTTCTTCTTGATTCTTTGACCTTCAAGTCGCCAGCTTTTTAAGCCAATTGCTCAAACTATTGTTTCAAAATTGAATTTTTCATGATTTGTGATGGCGTTTCTTCCCAAGAGATTTTCTGCAAAGTGCCAAAAGCCTCATGGAGGATGGTGTACAGATATCCTGGTTCTAATGCTAAAATTGCGTTAAATAGCCCCAAATCTGATTGCGGATACACATTGGCGTTTTAAAATGTCAAATGTCATACTCTGATCGTTTGAAAACAACAGCAATCCAAGAGAAAACAGGATCTGATTGGGATAATCTACAGTTTCTAATCACACTAGAAAAATAATCTTTTCTGCGATATTGGATTAATACAATCATGAAGCCGGTCATTGATAATTGCAATTTACACTATTCAAAATTAACGTTGCACCATGTACTCGAGGTGCACGATTTTACCATTGAGAGCTCCCGTTTTAAAGACGTGCAAACGTTGTGGATCATTTGATTATGATACATGACATTTTGGGAGGGTAAACAAAATAACATAATTTTATGGAAGGTGCAGAATTCGTGTGGACTTTGCAACCGATGCATGTGTGAAATAAAAAAACAACTTAATTTAGAACCTTGTGGCATTATGACCTACAAAAAAAGAGTTGGTGGGGGAGCCACTCTTGTCACATCGCCTCGCACGCCTACGAGAATAGTCAATGCACTAGCTGCCATTGGGTTGGCCCCAGCAGCCCAGACTGCACCCGCGAAAAATGCCAGCCTAGCGTACTCTTGAACCAAATAGCATAGTAATCTTTTCCCGCTGGTTGGAAATTTTCTGCCTACATAACAGAGACTGTTCTCACGGACTACAGAATAGGGGAGGCTGACAAATCTAGATTCTGACACTGAAGCAATATATATTAGCTTTACACTACCAAAGGTAGTAACAGTTTGCAGGGATGAAAGTTCTCCGAATTTTGTCGGATTTCCGATTTTTTTTCCCTCTAGCAGCCCCACAAGTCCGTTTCAATTTTGATGTTTAGAACCCATTTCACAACATTTTACAACAGTCAGATTTTCTTGCTGACATTCCGACCTTTATAGTGTCTCCAACTTATATCTCTGGTTTGC
Source organism: Lepidonotus clava (assembly GCA_936440205.1). Lineage (NCBI taxonomy): Eukaryota > Metazoa > Annelida > Polychaeta > Phyllodocida > Polynoidae > Lepidonotus > Lepidonotus clava. The sequence continues at coordinate 31,395,681 of OW387144.1, read as the reverse complement.
CAACCAAGAGCATGAGGGACTCGAGTCTTAAATTTTGTGACTGTTCTATATTATCTTCAATTCTGATTTCCGTGTTTTGCGAGATTACCAACAGTAAACTAAACAAAGGTTCATTCCATTTAATTCTAGGTCAAGAAGGATCCCAAAACTGGACAGTCCAAAGGCTTTGGGTTTGTACGGTTTGCAGAATACGATGCGCAAGTTAAATGTCTCAACCAGCGTCATTTGATCGACGGCCGATGGTGTGACGTGAGGATTCCCAACTCCAAGGTAGGCCTTCCGTCTTTTGCCTTATGTCCCAAGCAGGGATCGACGTTAAGTATTTCAGATGACTGCCCCGAGGGCAGGTGCTGCTCATGTTTATCTGCTTGAGGTTTAGAAATGTTAACTTGACTGTATTATTATACGGTTCCAAAGCAAGGGTCTGGAATTTATTCTGAGTCTCAAATTTAAGGTCTTATATTTGATACTTTTGTAACTAGGTCTTAATTTCAATATAATTATTTCGAAAATGAGATGAGAAGTTTGTTGACAGTGCGACTCCAAATACCACTTTCACTGAATGAGATTAAGTCAGATTACACATTCAGAGTGATGTCTTAGCACCGCGAAAGTATGTCTTGATTTTACCAATTAGATGTCTTACAGTTTTAACTTAAAAAGTTTTTTAAAATGTCTTAAATTGAACTTCAAAAAATGTATGGGAACCCTGTATCTAGATATGATACGTTACCTTTGATCTGATGTGGACAGAAGTGCACCTGCCTATTCGGGCAGGTGTGTCTCCAGATTTACCTGCCCCACCTCAAGTTTTACCTGCTCCAGGTTGGCGGGCGATGATAATGTCGAGCCCTGCGGCGAGCCATTATTTTCCGATGTTATCTACCAAGCCAGACTCCCGCAAACCACTCCTTAGTCCTTTCTTTTTTTTGATTGTTTGATATTCTACATAGCCTCGATCAAATTGCACAGGCTTAGATTAATGAAATAGTATCCCATGACATATGCTGACCAAATTTACAATAGCCTACCAGGTAGTTGCTCAAAATTTGTAATCGCCCCCCTTGATTTGCAAAAGTAGCCGGTACTATATAGAAAGTCTGCTCGTTTCTGGAGAACAAAGGGTTAAAACTACTAATCCAGCAACGCAGTCCGTTGGGCTTTTGTTTTCATTCTGCAAGTCGAGGGCATGTAGGCCTACAACTTGGTAAAAAAACATATCGAGCCATAGGAGAAATATCATGGTCTTGTAGCTGCTATATAACAATCGTTGTATACTCGTACTAAATAATTTCACCACATTCAATTTCCTATCAAGATCAAAGATGTACGATACAAGAATTGGGCGGACATTGTTTTGGGGAGAATTTTGTATAACTTTGTTAAACATTTAAATGAATTAGGTTTTGGTAATTGTTACTTTAATTCTGAGTGCATTACTCACATTCAAATGGTATTTAAAGGTGAAAGCACCGTAATGCAAGGAACGTGTTAGCTTATAACTAACTTAACGTTGAGAATACATAAGTTATGTGTTCCGTACGTTTAGTTAGTGTTTGTGTAAAACATCTTCAGATTGTTCCAAGAGTAAAGGTATGAGAAATAATAACGAGTGTTCACGGAATTCGCGGCTTAGACCTGAGGATTACTACCTTCAAAAATAAAGGCCCATATTCAGTATCGGGAAATGTCAAATATAAGCCAAGAGGGATTTGAAAAAGGAAGCAAAATCTGTCCAAATTGTCCATGGATGGTCCTGAACATCAGTCAGTGACTAGTCATTCCTTTTAATTCATGGTCAAGATTTATTTTTGAATGTCGTATTTTGCCAGATTGCATAAGAAATTTCAGGGATGTAAGTTTCATATTTGTGTCTGATTTCTAAGTTTTGTTATACATCTCTAAAAGTAAAACAAATTTCCAAAATGATTGTTTACATCTCATTTCTTAACATTTCAAGTCCCTTTCAGATCTGAACTGATTTTTTTTTTCTTCATTAATCCTAACTTACTTTTCTGAAGAATAATTGACCATTAACTTGTTCTTCTCGTGTAAAATAAATGTTGTCCTATGTGTTTGAATGTGTAAACACGTCTATGGCCTCTTACAGGAGGGAGCCCAGCAGCAGATGAATCGCAAGGTCTTCATTGGCCGATGTACAGAGGACATGACTGCCGACGATCTTCGCTCATACTTCCTCAAGTTTGGCGAAGTAGTTGACGTCTTCATACCCAAACCATTCCGCGCGTTTGCTTTCGTCACGTTTGCAGACCCCGAGGTAGCACAGAGCTTGTGTGGTGAAGACCACATCATCAAGAACGCCAGCGTTCATGTCAGCAACGCAGCGCCCAAGAATATGGATAAACACGGAGACCGCAAAATGCAACAAGGCATGGGAGGATTCGGACAGAGCGTGGGCTATGGCAGCCAGGGCTGGGGCTCGCAGGGCAGTAAGGGCAGCGGCCACGGAGGTGGGGGGATGGGCGGAGGTGGAAACAACAACATGGGCCAGAACCCACTCGGCATGGGCGGCCTCAACCTCGGCGCATTCCAGATCAACCCAGCGATGGTGGCCGCTGCTCAAGCTGCCCTCGGCCAGGCCGGCTGGGGCCAGCTCCTGGGGATGGCTAATCAGAACACCGGCGGCTCGCTCGGCGGTGGAGGGGGTGGTGGCGGCGGCGGCGGTGGAGGCGGAGACGCGCCCTCGTCGCAAGGCGGAACCAGCAATCCAGGGTTCGGGAACATCGGCGCCGCCAGCACCACCTCGAGCAACACGGGCTTCCTGGGCTGGAACGGGTCGCAGGGCAGCGACGGGCCCGGCAACTCGAGTCAAGCGTGGGGGCAACAGAGCAAAAGCAGCGGCTGGAACTGAGCGAGAGCGTCGAGAGAGCGAACGAAAGATAGGAGCGCGAGATGAGAGAGAAGTGTTTTTCGACCACTACTATAGGGAAAGATGAGTGTGAAGCTGGAATCGGAGTGTGCACGAGCGATATGACTGGTTTCTATAGGGTGTGTGCCAAAAAAGGACAAAACAAAAAGTGGTCGTGTCGACGCAGGGTGGATGTTTGGCTGGCAGGTTGGTCGTTGTTAGCTATGTGGTTTAGTAGGTGAGGTGGTTGACTTGACAAGTCGTACTCAGTAACACTTAAATGGTGATTATGGTATAATATCATATGATAATGACTGTTATTATATATAATAATAATAACAACAACACTTGTGCTTGAATTTATATTTCATAGTGTTCTCTCTATTGTATATGTAGCGACAGAGCAACGCTCTAGAAGATGTTGGTACAAACAAACATACAAATTATCTGAGGGCAGCTAATGGTGTGAGTGGTTGGTTTGTGGCTTCATTCGATGGCTACTTGAGCACTTTGTTGGGCCCGCCAGCGACTCCAACATTTTGTTCACTGATCATTAGTAATCTAGCAAAGACGAGAGACGCGAGCATGAACGGGGTATGTCGACGAGCAACGAGGTGGAGCCATTCACTCCCATCGTTTTATTAGTAATAATCATTGTACATCATCCTCAGTTGTTGCGGGAGTTATTTTGTAGATATAAGGAATTGAATGGCCAACTTTTTTCAATTTTTTTTTCTAGAATGAGAACGAATAATGTAATTATCCATACGAGAAAACGGATGTTGAGTCAGGCCGCCCTGAGTCAAAAGGTGTGGAGAGCGGAAAAAAAGTGGGACTTAAGAGTCCACATTCTTAGCAAATGAAACCATTATGCAATTTTTATATTATCAAAAGAGAACGATTTCTAATTGAAGGATGCTGAGGAAACTGTGTTGGCATGCTCAGGTCAGAATGAACGAATGTCTTTTTTACTGCGGAGCGAAAGTGATGCGCGTTGGTCGCTGCCAGCTTTGTTGGTTTGGCGTCCGGCCGCATGGATGTGGAGTCTTGTGCGTAAGCTGTCTACAGGTGAGCAGTAATTCATCTTTTGAAGCCAGAAACACGGCGAAACCTTTCTCAGTTCCTCTTGATAAAGACTAACGCAGACACCACCATTGAGAGAGGGGCCTGGCTAGGCCTTCAGCTAGAGTATCACCTATAGCAGGCCATCGAGCCAGACCAACTGTAGGGCCACACTATCACAGACTGAAAAGCTGGTTTCCAGTCAAGCCTAAATTTACTTTCAAACACAATTTCCCGAGAGAGAAAAACAGTTCTAAAATCCATTTAAGATTTAGAAGTTTTTTCCAATCTGGAAAATAAACTGAACAAAAAGCATGCAGAAAATTCTTTTGATTAACGTTTTACTTTTGAGAAATAGTAAAGGAGAGTTAAGAAGGTTTATTAGTATTGAAGAATATCCATACGAATAATCGTACGAATTGAAGTAGGAGAGAAACAAATTCTTTAGCACATGCAGGGATTTAACTTTCACTTCCGGAGCACTGGAAACCATTATTTTGCTCAGATGATGGCCTCAGAATTTATCCCACGCCGAGTGCGTCGGGCAATCGGCTAACTGTCCTTGGGGGTATGGGAGCACAAGGTGTGTATTTCCTTGGTTTGAAGTTTAGTCCGCGAGATGCTTGTTTTGTTTCCCTCATTTTTACGTTGCCTTATTTATGCATTATCATACCTGATAAATTATTACACGATCTGTTATATTGATAAGGTTTGTGTCTGCTTTTTGCAGGCATTAGACAACGTGTGCGTGCGTGTCAGGTTTTCTGGGTTTGTTGTGTAGACTCTACATACCACTATACCGGTCTGAAAGGTTGTAGTTCGCGGGCCGCCAAGGGTTGTCACTGATCCCCAACCTTTGGCGGCCGATATGAATTGTATGTATTGAATGATTAAGCTCTACCTCTCACATAATTATATCACAAGCATTATTGATTTGTAAATGTAAAACAAAATGAATTCGATCATTGTGAAATAGCAAAAAGGAATAACTGGAAAAAAAATGAAAAGAAAGAATATACTACAACCTACAGAAGCATAGCCACCCCTGAAGCTGGGACCCTATTATGCAGCAGTGAGCTTTACACATTAGTAGTTTGGGAATGTTGGTTTATGTACACCACGTGGCTGCCGTCTTTGTATTATTATATTAGACTGGGACTGGTTGTTGATTGCTATACACATGTGGCCACCCCTTAAGTCCACTTGGTAAAATCATTTAGTTGTGCTTTCCGTGAGAAGTTGAAACTTTTTTTTCTGTACAGACTTGGGATGTTTGAATGCGTTCTTGTATCGTTGGAGAGATTCGCTCTTATTTCACTATTAAAGGGAATGGCTGTTACTGCGTGATTATAACATTAGGCAATGTTTGAATCTTTTGAATGATCTTATTTTTATTTCCATGGGTGTGAATCTACCTTGTTTCGCCTTCTTTTTTTTAGTTCCTGCATTTGTTTGTTATTATTCTCTCATTTTTTCCCTTGTTTAGACAAGAGGTGAATGCCACGTGTTTACTCTCGCCATTTTGGATTCTGCAAGTCACAGATATTGTATTATAAAATTGTTGACCCTTCAGCGTTTGTTATGTATTGAATACAGTATGAGATAGTGAATGGATGTAATCATGTTAGCAGGGAAGAAACACACAAAAAAAGTAGCCTAAAATGTTTGGGTGCAGTATGAGCGAGTTTCCCATAGCCTCATTATTTAATCTCATTCTCCATCCGGTATGCAATGCTTGTGTAAGGCCTACCGCTCCTTGCGGGGCGCGTGCCAATGTTACGATGAAAAATGATATACGCTGTCGTTGTTTATCATTGAAAATGTAGCCACGGCTACAGCATACAGATCTACTTTTATGCAACTGTTGAGGTTTTTGCCACCCTATTTACTCAGTTACAATTCTGTCGAAAACCCCCCACTTTTTACTCTGAGTTTGCGGAGCCGGGTTGGCAGAGGGTTGGAGTGTCCAATAGATAATTGTATAATCAAAGAATTATATGCTAAAACTGAATACATACTTTCTACTAACGGAAAAGAAAATACACCAACACATGTTTCCCTTATCGCATTGTACACACCCTAATGATGGTAATTATGATGGTCTTGCTATATTGGTACAATTTGAGCACAACTCCTAGAGCTAGGTCAGTGATGTAAGCCCACAACCAGGTCATGAGGGATATCTGTAAATCAGACATCGGAGTTGGTTTGTGTTTTCCCTGAGCCTCCAGGATTATGGATGTAGCATACGATGGCCAGACACCCTGTGTGAAACCTGTCGTGGTCGCGAGTCCTCTCGAGACGCGATCACCAGTCGCGTACTCCGAGCGAGCATCTCGACCCACCTAAGTTCTAACGTACCCAGCGGGTTGAGGTCAGTCTGACCGTGCATATAGTACTATTTTACGTACAAGCCTGTTATCCGGGCAAGCGTAACCAGCCGCAGCCTGGAATATTATGATGATAATTATAAGGAGTGTTTGAACCTTGCTGTTGTACTATCAGAAAAGATCACAGCCGTAGCTTATACATTGTATCTAATTATGGTAACCTGTACTATCTGCCAGTCTTTAAACATGTGCTGCCGCCAGCCGACCCTCACATACAACTGACCACTGGCGCTACCTGAAACAGACACAGAAAAGACAATCTCTAACTGCAAACTATAGTTGGCGCCTTTATAGAAGAACCTACTCGCGTTATCACTACTAAGTTACTACAACACAGAAGTACATTGTATTACATCTCGTAGAGCTAGAATCTGCATAATCATCATCAGAACCCTACTCTAATTATAATTAATATTGATGATTGTCATTTAATGCATTTAGAAAATCTGAAGGGAAAATTGTTGGATCTATTACCAAGTGCTTTAGGTATTTTTACGACTCTGGCGTTGCAAGTGGAATAGAAAGGAACCGAACGCGGCGGCCTTGTCGCGTAAGGGTATTGTGGTTCTACGGATGCGTGTACGGTGTAAAACCAAGTGTGTTTGTTTGGTGCCGACAAACAGGCAACTTTGTCTAGTACCTAGAGTAGCCAACTAGGGAGGTGTAATTGTACCAAATTATTTTTATATACATGTATTTTGTGATATTTTCCATGTTACATTCACGAACAGGTCTTGTGTAAATAGCGGAGACGAGGGTTGGAGATTTCATAGTGTGCGATTGTTTTATCAACTTTCAGAAAGTACCGGCTGGCATGATTGTGAAGATATCAAGTGCTATAAACAAGACACTCAAGACTAGTGTGAATCCGAAAAGTAACTAACCGGTGAAAATGCCGAGATTTCTACCAGCTTTTTGTTCCATCAGATCTGTATGAGGTTGACATCAGAAGCAAACAAGAAATTTGTACAATGTTATGTAAGGCATGGGAGAATATTTCAATGTCTCAATTTTCCATGTGTTTTTTTTCTGGTTTTGTTTGTTTTTGAAAATCAATTGTTAACGTTAAATTAAAAAGAATCTTCCAAAGAAAACACAGGAAAAACTATTTGACTAATAATGGCTGAAAGGGAAAATTGATATTTTGTTTTTCTCTAATTTTTGGAAGGTGAATGTAAATGGTTGCGAACCATCGCGCACATGATTCATGTATATAGAAGCCTGCGTGGAGTGAAGTTGACCGTCTTGTGTGTGGACCCTGTATGTGACCGTGAATGAGTTATGTATGCAGAATGCTCCTTGTAGGTGGAGCCCGCTGTTGTCGGCCGCTCTTGTCAGCCAACACCAGCGCGGAGTAGAGCGCGCGCCTAGAGTCACCACCACCAGCTATGGCCACAGCATTGAGACCTGAGTCGTTGTATTATAACCAACGATGTATTTATAATTATCATACTCCCTGCTACCTACTTAGACAACAACAAAATGATGACACCACTAACACAATAATTAGACAAGGTGTTAAAAATCAGATGGGAAACATATTTTGGCATCTCAAATGTTTTCTTTTTGGGGCGAAACATTATTCAAAAATTACACATAGTATTATTAGTCTTACAATATTACGTTTATTTGTTATTGAGGTAATGTCTGTTTCGTTTTCGGCCTCATGGTGTTGGATACCAAGAGTACACTTCCTGTCTCTTACGAAAGAAGTGGGACAGTTTCGGCTTCCAAAATTCAAAGCTCTTCGTTTGAAATAATTGTAACTGATTGAACAGTAGCATCTAGTGTAAGGAAAAAGGTATTGCAGTTTGCTTGTAATCATTAGAAAGGAAGTACTAATCTCCAGTCACTACCCCCTTGTTCTAGGTATAGGCCATTCTCGTGCGGTCACCAACTGTCCGGTTTACTGTTACATGACATGACGTGCTGGCACATGGTGGTCGAGGCCCGAACGAGCCCAGATTGTGGCGAGAGAACGAGTTATGTGGTCAGAAAAACAAATAACTTTGGTGTTGTACTTTCTACTACACAGTGTGTTTTATACTACAGCTGTCCTAGTTAAATGTCACCGCCAAAAAAAGCAAAGACTGACAGCCTAATGCTCAGATGTCTTATTCGATCTGGTTGGTTGGTATTGTTAATGTAACAAGCTCCCCTATTGGCCGCACCTGCGTTGGCCCCTCCGTACTGTTGTGGGTTTTTCATGTATGTTATATTGGGTGAGTTTCGATTTGCGTGTGTGAAACCATTTTAGAATTTGTAGCAATGCTTGTGTGCATATTATCTTGCTGTATGATTATGAAACAAAAAAATAACAAAAAAAGGTCATCCTACATGACAGTTCGGGAGAAAGTCAAAGAGGTTTTTTTCGCACTCTTAAAAGGGCAAGCCCGGAATGGCTTGGTTACATTGTCAACTTACACTCTGAAGTCAGTGATCCAAGGTGCCACGCGGATATTGTAACCCTGCGAGCGAAGGCGGTTGCTGCGCCCGCCCCAGCCCCCTGGACGAGCCGCCCTTTAAGGGGGTCAGTCAGGGGAAGTGAAAGCTAAGAGTAAAAAGACTGTGTCATCATTCAGCATGTATTATTACCACCGAGGGCCCTTACCATTCGGCCCCTATCATTCGGCCATCACTGTGAACTTAGAGCGCATGCTTGCACACAATGCTTGGTGCTCAGAGCGCGCGGCATGCATGGTTGTATATGCACGCCCATGAGACATTCGGTTTACGAGGCAGAGTTAGTCCCATTTATTTGTTAAGCTCGTTTATTCTGTATCTACTTCATACGAGATATTTGTGAGAAAAACTATAACCTTGGAGCCCACAAAAAAAAAATCTAAGATGTGGATGATACTATTGTTGATGGTGATTATGGTGATGAGTTTACTGGTGTAATGTCCCATCTGGTGACCAAGGCCAGTGGGGAGGAGGAGTTACAGAAAAAAACAACGTAAAGCGTGTGAGTCGGTAATTGTGCAGGCTGAGAGAGAGCGAGCTGGCACTAGCAGAGTGATGCAGTCAAGTTGGTCCTGGTGCCTGGGTGGGAGAATGAGCGAAGGAGCGAAAGCGAGTCTTTACGAGTAGAAGGGTACGCAGCCATCCCTGATGGCAGCGACTGGTGAGTGGTCGGGCGGCAGGTGGCCCCGCCCCTTGTGTGAGGTGGGCGTGGCCTGTCGTCCTGAGTGACAGGTTAAGGCGTGTCTGAGGCCCTCCGAGTTCGCTCGGTGGGCGGGTCGGTCATAAGTGGAAATAGGCTAAGGCGTTACCTGAAGCAGGGTGGATGGTGGGCGTGTCCAAGTTTACGCTGTAAGCCCAACCCCCTTCTCTGTGTAACCCCCCACCCCGGCTATACAGCGTACATGCGAGTCGAGAAAGGAATGCCTGAGTTAATACATGTTGAATGAACAAGCCTGTGCATGCCTCTGTGTATATAGAAGAACAAATGTGGACCCTTGGATTAAATGTCTTAGTGGTGGAGAAACAATAAACTACCTACTGAGATTGCCACAGATTGAGTGAGTGTGCTTTGTTTTGCGTGTGCGAGTGCGTGCTTGCTAAAGACGCTCGTCAGCGTATAACTGGACTCGAGTGCGCAGGTCTGGTCAAATATGCTCTCCTAACTTATTTTTTACTTGTGTGAGAGAAAGTCAAACATGATTTTTTGTTTTTTCGATTTTTTATTATTACCAAATGTCTCATATTCCTGTGATAGTTGACCATATTTATTGACAAGTTTTTATGAGTCCTCGGCGAAAGGTAACAAAATGAGAGAGAAAAATATCACACGATAATCATAATTTTACTCAAAACGCAATTTTCTCTCCCTTCAATTTCAAGGAAGGGTTTCGCACAAAGTCAAATTGCTCTTCACATGTTAAGGCCAACCTTCCTTGTTACGAGAATTTTTAAAGAAATTTCTCCTGTTAAGGGATATCATTCGGCGCATGTATACATAATATATATGGTAATGTCGTTTTTGAGTTAACCAATAGGAGAGGAGGTGAGGACGACGCTGAGCCCACAGAGGCTGACGTGTATCGATTAACAAGCACTCGGGGAGACGGGGGGCGGGGCTACAGGCGCAGAGTGGGCGTGGCCTCTGCTCGGGACACGCCCACCACAGTTTAAAATAGCCACACCTACTTGACCTTTCATCGTGAGTCTGGTTTTGCTTGTGTCAGTTATGGCCTGAGAGGTCAACATGGCCGTGTAAGAAAAAGATCACATTTTAAACCACACCTACCTTGCGTAGTGCCGTCAAGAGGGGCGTGTCTGTTTAAGAAGCCACGCCCACTTTGTCTAACTAGGTAAAGTCAGGCGTGGCCGGGCGCGGAAATCCCGCCCATGAATCAAACTAGGTCAAGTGGGCATGTCCGTCATAAGCCACTCCCACAAGGCGCCGTTGCTCCTCCCCCTAGACATTTGACATGTAGGCGGACAAGAGGTTCATATCTTTTCATTCTAGCGCAGATTGCATAGTATAGGGTTACATGTCCATTTCATGAGTGGTGACCTGGTGCCCCAGCCAGAGTCACAGACAAAGTGTCAAGCAACTGCAGATGCATTCAGGCATGTCATACAATTGATGTAAAGTGAGGACAAAATAAATAAGAAATGAAATCTACAAGGAAACTAGTGCAATTACTTCAGTTGTCCATAGAATACATACTTTTTAATCCAAGCTTACTACAGCCATGAGTTTATACGAATGACGACCAATTTTCAACGCTCTAGAAACTATGAGATCACATATCGATAGCCAAACGAAAAGTATCCGAATTTTTAGTGTTATTGGTAGACTTGAGGAGAGGATATGACCAGACCGCCGACTGACGGGAGACGCGAGCGCCACCTGGTAGGGAATATGCGCCGTGACGCCCCCTAGTGGTAACAGCGCCCCCTAGTGTCAATTAACGAAACTATCGCGAAACACCGAAAACGATGATAAGTCCATTTAAATGGGCATAGATACACAACTAGAGTTCATAGATAATTAATGTTAGAAAAAGGATATGTTTAAACGTAAATGTTTTGAATGTTAGATTTTATTTTCAAAACAAAATTCTGGATAAAAATGAATGCATCACAGGGGCTGTCCATAAATGATGTCACAATTTTGCAAGGTATTTTTAGGACCCACCCACCCTCTTGTCACACTAACTTTTCTGATTTAAACATGAAAATAAGGCCCATTTTCAGGCAGTGTCACACTTTTCAAACCACCCACCCACCCCCTTGTGCGTGACATCATTTATGGACGGCCCCACAGAGTTATAAAAGTTTGGGGAAAAGTTCGTTTTAGTCGCCTCACCATATTAGAACACACTATAGAATATATGAGTAAATGAAAAATTAATAAGAAATTAATAAGAAATAGTTTAGATCCAATTGTAAGTTTGATAAATGGAATTTTCAATACACTCCTACAAGGGTCATATATTTCATTTTCGTTTTTCTCACCAGGTGGCGCTACTGTGCAACTTTTGATATATGAAAGGCAATTTCATTTTAATTCCTAAGTTTTCGTTTGAATTAAAGTTAAGCCGATGCCCCCCCCCCCCTCGAAATGGATATTATAATGAAGCAGATTTTGAAGTTTTCTTTTTTCTAATCAATTTTTAATAGTATGATGCGTCTCACTCATTTAGTGCAACGTCCCATGTCGATATCTATGGTAATTGTTTCATTATTTGTCACATATTACCCTGGATTAAATGGATGAGATGGGCATCTCACCCAGCTGATATAGCCTAATTTATTTATTATACAATAAAACCTTTAAAATGGTTCTAGGCCTATACCAATCAGGCTATTATCAATACCATGCAAATACAGCAGGCCCAAGATATTTTTGAGTTGCAATTAAAAAGCAGAAAAATTAACATGTGTATCTAATTTGGCCTTGAGGTTCTAGTAGTGCTTCACATGATTACGATAGGAGATAGAATCCAGAAACATTTTGAACTCGAGTTTCGCGGCACTGTAGGACATGTGCACCAGTAACTTGTTATACGGTCGTTAGACTTTCTAGTACGTCCCACTGGGCGTCAGGGGGCGCGTCGGTGGCCATGAAATAGGGTAAGACAGTCTTAGGACGCTTGTAAGACGGTGCGCGCATGACGTAATCGACAACTGGTGGAGAACCCGTGGGAAAGTTCATTTAGAAACCAATTATAAGGTCCTGTGGACAAACCGAGGGTGGAGATCTACAACTTACGTCAGCCTGTAGATGATCCATCTCTATTATTAAAACTGCCATAACAACAAGCGACCGGTCGCGTGGACCACCAATTTCTGGATTTCCGTACCAAAACTTACAAAGATTTGGGTGAACAGCTTCAAAAAGGCGAGAGAGATGAGGGTGAAGGTGTACAAGTCGGTGTCGCGGCGGGTGACCCGCAGTCTGGGTGACGGCAGGGGGCGGATGGTACCCGAGGGTCCCGTCACCCGCTCCCGGGGACCCCCCGTCCCCCGCCCGGGACGACGACGGGGGGCTTCTCCCGGGAGGAAACGGACCCAACCTACTGGAGGAAAACCGTCCCCACTGCCGTCAACCGTGGAGGCGGCGAAAAAGATCGCTATATCGGAGATTGGTGCAAATCGTGAGGACCGGGAGGATTTGGTTGGTGATGGCCAAGGGGAGTTAGATTTAAGTCCATTTTTGAGTGACGTTAATTCCGGACAAGACGACGTTGGTACGTCAAACGTCATAGAGATTGACGACGGCGAAGACGCTTCAGAATCAGATCGGACGCTGGGTTCTTCACCATGGAAAGGGATTCCCATCTTCCTGGTGGCCCCCGCCCTGCCCCCTGCCGCCCTGGGGGACCTGATACCCGGGGTCCGGGAGGTCCTGACCCCCTCCTGCTCCTCCCCGCCCGCCCCCCTGGAGCTGCCCCCCTGGCCCCTGGAGGAGCACCTCAGCTCGGACCTGGGTGACGTGGACTGGGTGTCTCTGTACGACCGATGGTCGCTGGGTGATGGGGAGAAGGGGCAGGCAGAGGACGTACCCCTACACCAAGAGAAATCGCGGGGCCAAAATGCTGATCAACACAATCATGAAATGGGTGAGTATGCGGATACGGGCAAGTAGGGTGGGTGGGTGGGGGGGGGGGGGGGGGTGGGGGGGGAATTGCAGGCAACCCCTTAGGCTTAATTAAATAATTAAAAAAGAAAAGATTGAGCTCAAGTATCCCGACCGACCCTACATATTTGGCCCTACCTAATTTTTCTAACGTTTCTCTCTCTCAATATTTTTCTAAATTAAATTAAAACAAATAAATAAGAAAATGGCTTATTTTACTTCACAAAACTCATTTCATTGTACTGACACGGGTGGCCAGTCCATGTTTGGGCATTAAGGCGTGAGCTTTAGTCTGTTTAGACGCACACTTTATTAATGGTGAAATGGGGGAGGAGTCATGGTGTGAAGTACCACTCTAAAAGAGCGTGTTCCGCTCTCAGTCAGTCAGAGTTCGCTGTAACGCTGTGTGAGTAACATCCAGGGAAGGTTGGACCTTTAACCTGCAGTCTTGGTTCTGGAGAGAGGCATGGAAATTGTGTAAGAGTGCGGGAGCATTGACTGAATGTGTTTGAGGGGATTCTTACCTCGGGACTGATCATGGTCAATCGAGTTCTTGTCACAAAACAACTATACACTGGATGATAAACAAACAATATCCTTTCACGCGAGTGTTCATGTCTTACATGATGTGGGAACTATAATTATGTATTGGATGACGGCAGTCGACGAGGAGACTGCGTACGGAGCTAGTTATTATCTATAAACTAATTACGACATTTACGCACCCTATAAATAACGGATAATTAACCTCTATAGTTCATCATGTTATAAATAGTATTTTCAAATCTGTATAGAAAAAAGAGTTAATGGACTATGGTCAAAACGATAGGTCTACATTTTCAGTCGCTAGGTTATGTTTAAGAAAATCCAAAATACATAGCCTATTTTAGAATAATATTGTATCTATTGATCAACTATAAGCCATTTTCTGTCCTTTACGTCATTTTCATTGAATTTTAGTTATTTTATATAGATTTTTTATTATAAAAAAGTTAAGATAGCGAAAAATATAAGGGTAGGTAATGTTACCTGAACACAACCATTTTTTTTAAAGGCCCAAGGCCCAAATTGTTGTGTTCAGGTATCCCTACTTACCCTAAATTTTTGGAACTAGATAAAGATGCTAAGGATATGTGTTTAGATGCTCAAAATTGTTTTAGAGGATATTTTGAGAATTTGGTAAGCAAACAAATAAAAGCATAAAAAAGATCGATCTACCTACCCTAATTTTTTTTAGACCTAGGCCTATGTAACCTGAACACAACTTTTTTTATGGCCTAATTGTTAGTTTGAATAAACTGTCTTTCCGTTCAGGGTGAATCAGTTGGTCCTGTACCACTTCACCTTTAAATTCATAATGGGATAGTTTTACTATGTTTATGTATAGACAGAAACATTTCTGTAATGATTCATATTAAAGACTTGAGATATACCTAAGATGGCGTTATAGTGTTGAGCGTGTTCACCATGTTCCCGGTGGTGGCGCTAGGGTAGGTGTATTTTTTCACTTATCCACTAGGGGTGGCACTCTCTCTAGTCGATGGAAAAAGGCCATACTCCCGTGTCGCGTGCGACGCGACAAGGCTAGGGAGTATGAAAAAAGGCCAAGGAGACACGGGTTGTCAGAAATCCGGCATGAGTATGTGATCCTGTATAACGTCCGGGGCCCGGTGTGTTTTTGTAAGAGTTGATGTCACGTCAACTAAATTTTAAGTAGGTTGGGTTACCGAAACACACCGTTTTATATCATTGGAGATATATATATTTTTTCAGTATGAACTAATGACAGTGTACATGGATGGGTATGTAGAGGGAGTGGATCAGTAATATTTCTTGAGTTGTGTGTCGAATTTGAGAAATATTCTGTTGTTGCTTATCAACAATCCGTTTTGCAATGTGTCCCATGTCACCTCCTGCTATGTCAATAAAATTGCCCCCGTCACTGCTTCAAATGTATATTCAAACTAATTTCTATATACATTCAATTTTCAGTTTCTCCCCTAGCCCGCAACCCCCCGGTGCCCTCTCGATTCACCCAGCAGCCCCAGCAGAGTGGTTCCGGTCCCCAGCAGAGTGGTTCCGGTCCTACAACAACAACTGCCCCCATCTCTAGTCGACCACCTCCACCCCCACCTTCCAACGCCCCACTCCCGACTCCAACACCAGGGAGCAGCTGGGGTCAGGGTGGACCCCCCACCAAGGAGCCGTCGTCTGAGATGGCGTCATTTGTAGCGTCACTTGAAAAAGACTTCTTGAGGGAGAGTAAGCGGAAGAGGCAGGTGTCGACGGAGAAGAGGAGGGCGCTCGTCCAGGCCTTCAGGGAGAACATCTACGTGGGGGACCGGGTCGACCGCCTGGCCGAGCTGCTCCAACTCCCACCCAAACAAGTATTGGTGAGTCATTTGAAGTAGTTTCAGACTTGAGTAAATCAGGGATATTCCAAGATATACGGGATGCGGGATGTGAGCAGCCTGCTCTATCTTACTCAATCCTAAAATTCAATACGTCATAGAAAACAGATATGATGAAAAAGAATAACATGATTGGTTTTTTCAATAATTTTGGACATAGATACAGGCGTGTTTGATAATGTATTTTCATCTGACCTCAATGGTGCACTCAATAGTGGTGGGGACTAAATATCACTTATCACATCCAGTGATGTCATTTTTCCTACTTTTGTAGGATTTCTAACGTTTTGGTGATTTTGAATTGCACAATCAATTTTTCCTACATCACTTTAATATCTGTTTTAGAGTATTTTTGTGTTAGTTTCAAGCTATTCAAATACAAATCTAATGTCAGGTCTCTATTCCTAGTAACAGTTATTTCTCTCCCAGATGCTAGTAGTATCCTTTTTGGTCGAGTTCAACACATCGAGCAGAAAATAGGGTCGAGTTCGACACATCGAGCAGAAAATAGGGTTGAGTTCAGCACATCGAGCGAAATTTAGGTCTTGTTCGACACAATTAATGCTTGAGTCAATGGTAGAATGTGCCGGTCTTGTTCAACTCATCGAGCAGAAATAGGGTCGAGTTCAACACATCGAGCAGAAAATAGGGTTGAGTTCAACACATCGAGCGAAATTTTAGGTCTTGTTCGACACATTTAATGCTTGAGTCAATGGTAGAATGTGTTGGTCTTGTTCAACTCATCGACTAGATTTCAGGTCGAGTTCAGCACATCGAGCGAAAATTTAGGTCTTGTTCAACACACGAGTGAAATTTTAGGTCTTGTTCGACACATCGAGCGAAATTTAAGGTCTTGTTCGACACATCGAGCGAAATTTAAGGTCTTGTCTGATTCATAAGTTTGAATGGAATAATGTGTTGTTCGATTCAGGTCTTGTTTCATTCAAATGTAGTTTCAAATATGTGGTTGCCATCTAGTGAAATGTTAGCGAATTATTAGTTTAAACTGCCATCTATTGGATTGTTATAGAGTTGCTTGTAAATGAATTTAAATAACGTGATTGTTAATGAAGCATATAATATTAAATAGTTTGGTGATTGGTTTTGGTGATTATATTTAGAGGTTAAGAATCATATATAATTCATTAGTAGATATATTTAAAATGGTTTATATAGAGTTTTGGTGTTGTTTGTTTTTATAGATTGGTATAATCTATGTATCGTATTAATGTTTTATTTGTATTGTTTTTGAAAATAAAACTGTTATGTGAACATAATATGAGTTGATTAATATGTTATTTTTAGATTTAAAAGTATTGATATTGAATCTTTTGTTTTAATATGAAAATGGTATTGACCTAGATAATATAAGGAAATCGTTGTGACAGCGTATAACATTTGTTGTTGTGTTTTTATTATTGAGGGTCTAGATTCTATAAATTGACGTGATAGTGCTACTTATCAGAATTCTGTTCCACTGGAGTAATGAGTTGCTCTTAATGACCTTCTGTTTAATGATTATATTATCATTTAGAGATTTAGTTTCAATGGTTAATCTTAAGAGAGTTTATGTTGGCTATTGAGGGTTTGGTCTAATTTGCAAATTGTGATTTTCATTAAATATAGGTTAAGAATAGCGTTTTGGAAGATTATTTCTGGAGTTTCAGGATTAGATTGGTAGGTAAAATGTATTTTATTTTGAATTTTGAATTTTTATCAATTTGAATATGATTTCTTTTATGTGTTTTTAATTATAGTTTCTTTTATAGGTTTATTGAAGACTGATCGTCGAGGGACGAAACTTCTTTTGACTTTGGTAAGGTGGTATTTCAAAACTATTAATTTCGTAATCTAGATTTTCGATGTTGAAACTTAAAGATTTCCAAATTTGTATTGGTATTTGCGTAATTGTTTCTGAGCTTGATTCTTAGTACGTTGGGTGGACGTCGAACCAACGCCTCTCTTAAAAATGTAATGTTTTGTTATAGCAGGTAATAATTCTTCTTCTTATTTGTCTTCGGTCCTGTTTCAGCGTAGATCTGTTTGAGGTACTGAAAGGTATTTTATTCAATAAGCCTTTTACTTTGAAAGTATTATGATGTTTTGAAAGGTATTATTGAATTTTTATTAAATTATTAGTAGAGTTTAGTTTCTTTTTGAAATAGGTTTGATGTAATCTTATTTAAGAAAAATGCATAATATTGTTTGTCATAATATTTTTGACTGAATTTTGTTAGATTATTTTGTGAAATGTAAATGGAATATAAAGTTTGGAATTTTAAAATTATTGTTTGATTTTGCTTGAAAATTCGGTATTTCATAATCTTTCATAATCCTTTCAGTTCCTCTGTTCCTTTGGAATGTTTGAACGTATTGTGAACGTACTTGCTGGAATTTGATTGGCTGATATTTTGGGACGTGGTATAAATAGTTACGTAGGTATAAATGGTTGCGTCACAGGGGTTGTTCGCTGTCGTAATCTGAATCTTCTGATGGGATAAGTCGAAGATTTGTTTTATTATAGTGTGCAGTAAGGATTCCTTAGGATCTCTAGTGCGGATTCATAGGATAATTCAAACAGTACCAAGGCAATTATACAGAGAACAATTGAACTTTATTGGATAATCAGTACTTGGATATTTCTTCGAGACTCTTCTTCGTTACAACACCGATAATACGAGGCTAAGGTAAGTTGAAAGTTTTATATTTGATTTTAATAGATATATTAGTTATGCATTTTCAGATATAATGTTAGGATAAGTATTCTTGGATATTATAGGTTCAGATTATTTGTTTGTTTGTTATATAATAGATGAAGTTTAATTAAAAGGTCAGTTGTATATTCGATGAAGCTTTGTTTGTTTAGTAGTTCAAGATTTAAAGAGTTGTTTGGATCGTTGGGAGTTCAAGGGGATCATCAGAGAGTTCAATGGTTTCGGGGGGTAGTAAGCGGGGAGTGCGAGGTCTATAGTATTGTCGGTTCTTTATTTTTCTAAGTCTGTGGATGGTGCATGATAGAAGCGTTATTAGGATGATGAGAATTGAGCATAGAGTTCCGCCAGCAATTTTTAAGATCAGTGATTTAGTTGGAGATTGGGTGATAGCCTGAGGGGTACCTGAAGGTGTGGAGTTTAGAGAGAGAGGCTTACTGGTAGATAGTACTGCCGAGGCGGCTGTTGAAGGCTTGGGGATTGTTTTTTTGATTGTGATAGGTGTGGGATTTGTTGGATTTGGTGTTGGAGAGATGGTTGGTGTTTTGTTTGGAAGAGTCGGTGGCAGGATCATTGGTGTTTGAAGGGTTGAGGCTGGCTTAGAAGAGGTTGCTGGTGTTAAGGGGTTTGGAGATGGTAGTGGTTTAGGGGGAGACGGTTGTGGTCTAGGTATGGGTACAGGTGTTTGAAGGTTTGGCGGCGATCGTGGTTTAGGCAGGTCTGTTTGAAGGGCTGGTTTAGGCAGAGTGGTAGGTGTTTGAAGCCGAGGCGGCGAACGTGGTTTAGGCAGGACTGTTTGAAGGACTGGTTTAGGCAGAGTGGTAGGTGTTTGAAGGCTAGGCGACGGCAGTGGTTTAGGTAGGGCTGTCTGAAGGGTTGGAGATGGTTGAGACGCTGGTGTTTGGAGGCTTAACGATGACAGTGGTTTTGACTGGGTCGTAGGTGATAACGTTGGTGCTTGAAGTGTAGGTGATGGTTTAGGTGGAGCCGTAGGCCATGTCAGTAGTTTAGGCGAGGTCGTTGTTGTTGTTAGAAAGGTAGGTGGCGGCAGTGGTTTTGGTAGAACTGTTGGTGCCGGAAGAGTTGGTGCTGGAAGAGTTGATTTTCTGAAATAAAGAATTAGTTTGGTCGAATTTAGCTGAAATTATGTTAGTTGGAAGTACGTTGTAGCTAATAAATAGTTGAAATTATTATGTGATTATCATAGTGGTGTGGTCAGAAAAATATGTATTCCAACAGTTAAACTTTTTATGGGAATTTTAAAATCTGAAATTCAATGTGTCATTTATAAACATTTTCTGCTTCTTTATTACGCCATTTATTATTTCAATGTGCTTAGGATGCATAACACGTCCTTAACCTGATCACTAGGTGGTAGTTTTGGTTATAGGCCTATAGCTGAAATTACGTTGTGATAGGCGGGTTGATGAGCAATGTGGTCTGGTAAGATGACGAGGGGTAAGTGACTTGAATCTTAGGAGGGATTTCTTGATCATTTTTTGAGTATTAAGGCAGGTAGGGTTTGCGGAAGTTATAGGTTTGATGAGTTTAGTGGTAGTTTATAATTATGAAAGTTTGTAATTATGAAATTCAGGCTTGTATAGGGTTGGGAGCCTCAAGTAGTTTCATTAGTGTTCGTAATTTGACTAAGCGTTTAGTTACAATTTAAGTATTGATTCATTCTTACATTTAGCATAAGTTTATGAGTTTGGAAATTAGATTGATTTAAGTAATAACTTACGTGCATATTCCGGATTCACATTTGTACTCTTTTTCGTTGACGGTCATTGTCGTGAGAAAGGGAAACGCCGCAAGATCGTAGTTCAGTTGAGAATTTGATGGGTCGGCCGTTTCCAATTTCAGTAGTTCTGCTTGGATTGTTTCAATCGATAGATGTGTTGGAATGCAACTGCATTCTAAAATTCCTGGTTCTGTAATGGTCTCACAGTTGTTTTGTACAGTGCACGTGGTGCATATTTTCGTACAAATCATTAAGAAAACTAGGCTTATAAGAAGAATTTTCGTCATTTTGTAGTGTTCTGGGCTCTAGGTTAGGCTCTAGGCTGCTGCTGGTTTGAGTGCTTGACGGTTTGATTCTGAGTATAATCTTTGTGGGGCATTCTATCAAGTATTAGCGTTTTATTTTGTTTGCTTTATCTTAATCTTAGGGCAAGATTTATCTAGGGGCAGAAGTATTAGGTTTAGTCATTATGTGCATCTGCTGAATTGCTGCCCTCTGGTGAATGTTAATGTCGGTAAAGGTTTTGTAAATGTGCTGCCATCTATCGAATAATTGTTTAGGTTTGGAAATGTATCGCCCTCTGTGGATTAAGATAATGAATTTCTAACAGAGGTCTTTGGTGTTTGTTTAGATCGTGCAGTGCTGGTTGGCTAGTTTAAGCTGAAGGAATTAAGCAGTAAGTATAATAGTATATATTTACAAATGAGTATTGTTATAGATTTTGTAAACGAATTTGGTATTAAGTGTTCTTGTTTTTTTTGTAGGGTTATTGTCAAAATTATTAAGCGGTGTTCTTTTTATTCGGAGTTGCTTAAAATTTGTCCTTGTGATAGTTTAGTTACTTTTTCAGATGTTGTTAAAGCCGCGACATTAGCTCAAGAGATTAATTCAAAATTATATAACAAGATAACATTAAAAGATTTATGTTTAGAAACAATTGTGAATATTGCTCCTAAAATTACTAAAGATGAATTAGACACTTTAGGATTACCCTGGATTTTAAAAGAAGAAATTCTGAATTTTGCTGAGTCACAATCCGAGGAGTTTGATGAATTTGCATATTTGTCAACGGTTGTAGTATTGTTTAGACATCATATAGGTTTTAATGTGCTATATACTGAAATTTAGTCAGCTTTATTAATGGGTTCTGCTTTTAGTTTTAGCTGTATTAATGAGTACTGCATTAGTATTAAATTTTTCTGAGTCAAAGTGTAAATTTTGTTATTTTTATAAATTGAAGAGGTCAGGGAATTCATGTAAAGAAAATCGTTGTTTTTGTAAAGTTTGTGCTAGTCATTTTTATTCTTTAGATTTTGAATTGGTTCCACCTTGTATTCCTATTTTAACATCTTTAAAGGATAAAGTTGTTTCTAAAAGATATATTTTGAATTTAAATTTTAGATTATTAACATTTTATAAGAAAACTCCACTATATAAGAGATTTATAGCTGATATTCAGCTTTTGGTTTATTTGCATTTTGCTTACTTTTGTTTTCACATTATAAGCCATGCGTCATTTATACTTTGTTTAGATGACAAGTGAAGCAACATATGTTTTAGTACCATCTAGTTCGTTTCGATATCAGACTTGTCTTGATTTTGATAAAATTACGAGGCTGAATGGTACAGTTACTGAAATAAGGTGTTGTTGTCACACTTGTATTAGTTTGTATCTTTATTTTACACTTTTTGATCCTATTCCTAATTGCCATCTTATTTTACTTTATTCTAAAGGCAGGTTTATTTCAAAAAGAATTGCTTTGAATGAAAATTTAAAGATATGTTCATTTTATAAAAAGGTAATAAAAGAGAATTATGATAATGTAGCTGAATATTATAATAGTTTATTGTTTGCTCATTATGCTTTTTTTTCTGCTGCTATTACAAAGCATGTCGGATATTCTTTAGTTTCAACATTAAGTGAATGTATTGTTGTTATGCCATTTTAGTATGCGATGTTTTGAATGAAATCTTTTGAGCGCTTTCAGTTCAAGTCTTATCTTTGTTTTTATAAATCTAAGCGGTTGAAGAAATTGGTTATAGAATATAAGTGCAATTGTCCAACTTGTATAAGTTTATATCTTTTTTCTTTTCATTTAAAATTAATTCCTCATTGTCATTTTATTTTATTGAGTTTTAGGGGTAAAATAATTTCAAAAAGAATTGCTTTAAAAGAGAATTTCAAAATATTATCATTTTATAGGAAGTCAGAAAAAGATAAATTGGTTAATTTTGTTGAATTGCAACGAAGTTTATTGTATATCCATTGTGCTTTCTTTTGTTCAGTCATTATAAAGCATGTTGGATATTCAATAACTTCAGGTTAGGTTGTGGTATGAGAAGAAGATTTTATTTTTATAAATATATTTATTCAAATACTTCAAAACGTTTTAGAAAAAGAATTTGTCATTGTGCGCAGTGTCAACATTTGTTGGATCTTTATTGTTGTAAGAAATCTTGTCATTTTATTTTATTGAGTTTTAGGGGTAAAATAATTTCAAAAAGAATTGGTTTAAAAGAGAATTTCAAAATATTATCATTTTATAGGAAGTCAGAAAAAGATAAATTGGTTAATTTTGCTGAATTGCAACGAAGTTTATTATATATCCATTGTGCTTTCTTTTGTTCAGTCATTATAAAGCATGTTGGATATTCAATAACTTCAGGCTAGGTTACGGCATGAGAAGAAGATTTTATTTTTATAAATATATTTATTCAAATACTTCAAAACGTTTTAGAAAAAGAATTTGCCAATGTGCGCAGTGTTATCATTTGCTGGATCTTTTTTGTTGTAAGAAATCTTATACAGGTTTTTTTAGGTTTCATCAGATTCTAACTAAACGTGAAATTTTGAATATTAATGATAGAATATTTGAGTTTTGTCGAATGAATCCAGCAGAGTTTCTGATTCGATCATCAGAGTACATGTTAGGATATTCAGAATTTTTTATCAAAATTGCTCAGATTTATTTAATTGTAGTGCGGCATGAAAAATATAGATTAGCTTATAAGCGTCGTAGGAAAATATAGTTGAGATTGTTATTCAGATAGTGATTAATTGTAGTTCAGTATGAAATATATGCATGAAATATATAGCAATATATAACTATTGTAGGTAAAATTTGCTTAAGGTTAGGTGTGTCGTTTATAGATGCAGATAAGTTATAGTATAAATTTAGTTATTTTCAAAGTCAATTTTTATCCGAAAATTAATTTTGATTTGTTTGCAATTCATAGAAATATTAATGTTTCAACTGTTCTTTATAGAGGATCTTTAACATTTAAAAGAAAATCTTATACATTAAAAGTAACAAAGCATGGATTTTGTACTATTTATTTAAGGAGGAATTTTTCAAGTTTATTATCTGATATTTCTAAATTAGCTTTAGAAGTTTATGATTTTATTGAATTATATTGTTCATGTGAAGAGGTAGCAGATGATATTTCTATTTTTATAACGCCAAAGAATATTCAGATAACTTTTCAAATAATTTTTGTTTCAGAAAGGAGTAAAAGTTTTATGGAATTTTGTTTTAAGATAGTGGAAAGGTTTTCAGATAAATATAGTTTTGAGATTAAAGAGTCAAATTCGAGTGATTCTGTTTGGCTACCATATACAGGAACTGGCTCATCATATTTTTCAAGTTTTCGTTTAATTTTGAATAAGCTTGAAAGTAATTGTATTTTAACATTTTCACATACTTTTAAAGGTAGTTGTTTAACAAGTAATGTTTTATATTTTTCTGAAGTTTGTAATGATATTAGGACCTGCTATTTAGGTATCTAGATATTTAACTTATGGCCAGCATTTTAGATGAATTGCTATTGTTAGTGGTGGGGTTTTTATTGAAAGTTAATTCTGATAATAAGCAGTTTTGGCATAAAGTAAAAGTTGATGATACTCATCCTTTTCATTATATTTTTTTGCAGTTGAAAGAGCAATTTATAAGTGAAAATAAATTAAATATATTTAAGGAGGAATTAAAGGCTACTCTTCTTGAACATTTAAAGAGTAGTCAAGCAACAAGGAATGTTGCTTATTTGATTATTTTTAGTGATGAAGAGAATTTAAGATTAGAGTTGTGGTCTTTTCAGAGTGTTATTTTGCAGAAGCTTGTAGATATTTTAAAATTAAGTATTGTAGTATATACTGGTTCTGGTCGATCTAATCATTTTTCACCGTTTGACCACTTATTTAGACAGGGTTTACCTTTGGTTATTCAGTGGAATAAAGATCAAAATAAATTTGTTCAAACAAATTTAGGCTGTCATAAGTCATCAAAATTTTCAACTAATGAAGATTTGATTACTAAGAAATCTTTACAAAAATCATATAAGAAAAGAAAGATAAATGGTAAACAATATAAGAGTGTAGAGAGGTTATCTTCAAGTGATTCATCTGAATCAGATGAAGATAGAAAAAAGGAAGATATTGAATTGAAGCGAAAATGTAAGAATGTTAATAGTGATTGTTCTAGTGTAAATGATGATTTGTGTGTATCAGATACAGATGAATATGAGGAGGTTGAAGAGGTTAATAAACAGATAAGTGACAAAAAGGTTAATGATTTCCTATTTGAGCTTAACAGATTAAAAGAGACTCAACAAAGTTTTGATAAAAGTCAAAATGATTTTGTAGATGAAGGTAAAGAAATAGGACAAAGGAAAATAGATAAGAATTGTTTTGGTAAAGAGTTTGAGGAAAATAAAACAAGTAAGAGGAAAAATATATCAGTTAATGTAAGTGAAAGTGGAAAACATCTTCAAGATTTTTCAACATGTTCAGTGATGTATCAAGAATCTAAGGAAAAGATTGATGCTAATATTTCAAAATTTGTTGAAATTACTGACCGATTACGTAAACATGCATTAGTTATTCAAAATAATCTTTTGCCAGGAAATATTGAAACTTGCTTATGTTGTCCTGTACATTGTGCTCAGCCTTTGATTAAAGCTACAAAAGATAAGAGAGGTCCAAAAAAAAAAAAAATTTAATTTTATGTAGCGAGTGTAATAAAGAGTTATTGTCATTTTCGTTATTACGTTTACATAAATTACGTTTTCATTCAAATTATAATCCAAAAAGTCATTTGTTTATTCCACCGCCTATAAGAAATTATTCTACCATTTCTAGGAAATTTCAAGCGACGTAATATTGTGAGTACAAGATGAGAATGTGTTCTTTAGCTTTTTTCCAACTTATGCAAAGTTGTTTGTACTTTTCAGCTTTGGTTTCTTTCTATGCAGGTAATATTGATCTTCCTTTAGTAATTGAAATTCCAGAACAAGATAGTTTATCAGAACAGGAGTGTATTGGAATAATTAAGGTTATTTCTGAACATGACGAAGAAGATTGGTTTCGAATGTTTAATGAATTTTCTGTTCAAGCACTTTTATTTTTTTCATCTTATTTCCATTGTGATGCTATTTTGAGTTATATTCAAAGTACTATGTGGACAAGTAAGAAGAGAATTGTAACTACTTTAAAAATGAGTTGTTATTTATTTGGCATAAAAGACAAATATACTCAGAGTATTTTGAATTCAATATCAAATTATTTAGGTACGCCAGAAGATTATATAATTTATCTTGTTAGACTTATCCATATTAAAGGAGAGAGACATGCAATGAGAGCATTATATAGGAAATTGAGGGATGTATCGCGGTATAGAAGATTGATTTTTTCAAAATTTGATGTGCATTGTTTATTTTGTTCGTTTCCAATTATTTTTTCTTATAAAGGCCCAAATTGTGAGATGGTTTTCCTTCAATGTTGTTTTAGACCAGTTCAT
Source organism: Lepidonotus clava (assembly GCA_936440205.1). Taxonomy (NCBI): domain Eukaryota; kingdom Metazoa; phylum Annelida; class Polychaeta; order Phyllodocida; family Polynoidae; genus Lepidonotus; species Lepidonotus clava. Next base: position 31,369,615 of record OW387144.1, on the reverse strand, counting down.
ATTGCAGGTTGTTTTGAAGGATTTCTTTCTCAAAGTTATGATATGGAAGTTTATTGTTTTAAATGTAGAACTAAATGGCGCGAAGGAAGACCTATTTTAGATAATAGATCTAGATTGCATTGTATTGAAGAAAGGTTAAGTTATGTTCCAGATCATTTAAGACATATTCAGAAATATTCTTCAGAGTTTTTATTTGACAGGTAAATTGTTTTGATTTTATTAAAGGAAGATCAATATAACGGTTTTAGTTTTAAGGCATATTTAACTATTTATAAATTGCTTTGAGATTAATTAAGTATGTGAATTAGTTAATATAGGTTAATGTAAGAAAGTAGTTAATATTTATAATAGAATAATGACTGGGAAGATAGTTGATGGGTTTTATTTATCTTTAGTATCAAATGTTACTCATCCTACACGACATAATCTAACAAGCCATTTTTTTACTGAGTTACCTGTTGAAAAAACATGTAAGGGTTATTGGGAAGTGGCATTAGTCGAGATAGACTTTCCAATATCCTGGTATAATGTGCCAAGACATCCAGAACAAGGTCGAAATTGGGTTTTAAGTAGAGATATTTTTAAATTAAAAGATCCTCGTTTTCGTGTAATTAAATCTATAGATCAAGTAGATATGACTTCAATTAAGAGGGTTACCAAATCTTTTGCTCATAAGTTTGGAAATTATACAATAAAGTCATTAATAAAAGAAATGAATGATAGATTTATAAAAGCAGATAAAACTGCATCGGAGGGGAGTGAAGGTTATCTTAATTATCGGAGGTGGACAAAACTTTATGTTGATGATCAAAATTTGATTTGCTCATTGTATGTCGGAACTGGTGATACCGTATTTTTGTCAACATATTTAGCTCAAGTTTTGCGTTTAGATCAATGTAAAGGAGTTATAAATTGGGGACATTTATGCGAATTTAAAGGTAATAGGTTAGGTAGTACTGTTGGAGGTTTTAATGATGTATTAGCTTTGGATAAGGGAGGAGCATATAATCAAGTTATACAGGCTCAATATGGAACAGAATATGTTGGATTAGGTATTCCTGTTTTTCCTACAGATTCAACAAATATTTATATTTATTCAGATATTGTTGATTATGAATTTGTAGGCAATGTTGAAACCAAATTATTAAGAACTGTTCAAGCGTTTGGCAAGTTTGGAGATAATGTGAAGCATCGTTATGATTTTCCTTTATATAAGAAATTAGCTTATGATAGATTGAAAGAGATAGAAATTGTTATTAGAACTGATCAAGGAAAACCTGTTGAATTTGAGTATGGTAATGTATCACTTACATTGCAGTCCTATGTCAAACCGGTTATCTTTTGCTCAGATCGAGCTACTCATAACATTAGAGCCGCCAGCAAGGTCCCCTGGGACCAGATTAACTCTGGGGCTCTCTACCACAAGCTATACTAATGATTATGTAAACAACTATTCCCATAGGCTACAAACTTAGTATCCATCGGACTGACTCCTGGAATGAGCAGTTTAGAGCCCCAACCCCTGTATCAGATTTCTATAACAACCAAATGGTCGGTCCAGGTTTAGGTAATACACTAGGGAATGAATCGGTTTGACATAGGACTGATTGCATTTTAGGAGACTTGAGATATAAAAATTACCTTATGATAGATATAAAGAGATTGGAATTATTGATAATTCTGATCAGAGAAGTATGTTCAGGTTGAAGTCTATTCAGATCAAGCAAGAGAATGTATTTTTACTTAACGTATAAGGAAAATTGATATGAGGCCTAAAAGGGTTTTAAATAAAGATTTAGTGAGGAGACGTAGGGCTTTAAATAACCTCTTAGTTGATTATGATTTTGTTCCACAGAAAAAGCGTATAGATATTGAGCTATATCTGTATTTAAAATCTAAAGTTTTGTATAAGAAACTAGTGAAAGAGCTTTCTCGGCATGGAGGTATCAAATTTCAACTTTCTTTAAAGGTTTTATTAGGTAAATATAAGGTAGATACTGAAGAGTACTTTGAATGTCAACCATGGTTTCAGAGTCGTGTTACTCAGTTGTTGACTTTCCATTCTATTAAAGATAAACTTAATGAAGCTAAAAGATTAATTTTAGCATTTTTTGATGGGTTTATTCAGATGGGGTCAGGTTGGTTTTTGAAAGAAATTCAACTTTTACGTTTATCAGTTTATAGGTTTAATCCTTTTGGCGGGTGTGCATATATATCTCTTCCACTTCCTAATAAGCATTCACTTGTTAATATATTATGTGAAGATAATAGATGTTTTGTTTATTGTGTATTAGCTGCCTTTAAGAAATGTAAGAATCCTAGCAGATTTTCAAATTATCTTGATATGGTTTCTACTTTAGATTTATCTGGTCTTTCATTTCCAACAAAATTAAGTGAAATACCAAGATTTGAAAAGAAAAATGGTATAACTATAAACGTTTTTGGTATACATTTTGTATCTCTTACGTATGTTCCTTTTCCTATGTATATTTCAGTGAATTTTGAAAAAAGTAATCATAAGAAGCATGTTAATTTACTTTTATATAATAATCATTATATGTTGATTAGGAATATTAGTTCATTTCTTACTCCATTTTTTTGGAAGAAATCAAGATATTTCTGTAAAAAATGTCTTATTTCATTTTCAAACAAAACATCATTTAATCTTCATGAAAATGCTGATTGTACAAGTAAAGTATTTACTGGTCAACTTTATCATATGCCGTTACAGGGAGAAAGAGCTCGTTTTGTGAATTATGCTAAACAAATTAAAAACCATTTTATTATTTATGCAGATTTTGAAACATATAATGTTGCTTTGAATAAACAGAAAGGTAAATCAACTTTGAAAACAGAGCATAACCTTAATGCAGTGGGAGCTATACTTTTATCAAAATATTCTGAATATTCAAAACCACCTTTTATTTATGTTGGACCAAATGTTATTAAAAAGTTCATAGAATATATTTATCAAATGAGGGCAGAAATTTCATACATATTTGAGAAAAATAGGAAACCATTAAATTTAACACCTTCGGATATTTTGCATCTTTCACAGCAAACATGCTGTTATCTATGCGGCATTAAATTTAGGAAGGGGATGAAAAAAGTAATAGATCATGCTCATTTAGGGAGAGAGGGGAAAGGAAGAGATGTCAATTACGCATGTAATACATGTAATTTAACATATAGTGCACTTAAATTCCCTTTGTTTAAAATCCCAATCGTTATGCATAATTGTATGAATTATGATTTACATTTTGTTGTTCAGAATATTTATAAGTTTATTGCAGATGATATTACTGTTATTCCAAAATCTTCAGAAAAGTTTCTGACAATGTTTTTTGATAGTTTTTACTTTATTGATTCATTTCAATTCTTACCAAATTCTCTTTCTAATCTAGCAGATTTATTAGTAAAAAAAGATGTAAATGATTTAAAGGAAACAAAGAAATATTTTCCAAATGAGAAATATTTACCTTATGTAATGCGTAAAGGGGTTATGTGCTATGATTATATAGACTCATGGAAAAAGTTAGACGAGTGTAAGTTACCTTCACGTAAAGCTTTCTTTAATTCATTAACAAATAAACATATTACATCAAAAGATTATTATCATGCTTTAGAAATGTTTAAAATTTTAAAATGTAAGACAATAAAGGATTATTTGAAACAATATTTGAAGATAGATGTTTTACTATTAGCTGATGTATTTGAATCATTTAGGGAGCAGTCTTTGGATTTTTATTCTTTAGACCCTGCGAAGTATTTAACAGCACCATCTTTGAGTTATGACGCGATGTTAAAGTTTACTGGAGTTAAGTTTGATTTATTAACGGAATATGACATGTATGAATTTTTTGAAAAGGGTATTCGAGGTGGAATAACAAATGTTATGAAAAGGTTTGCTAAAGTTAAGAACAAGGGGGAACATATACTTTATGTTGATGCTAATAATTTGTATGGTTATGCTATGGTTCAACCTTTACCTTTTAAAGATTTTGCTTGGATAGATCCTAAGAAATATTGTAGTTTTGATGTTTTGAAAATAGAAGATTCAGCACCAATAGGATATGTATTAGAAGTTACTTTAAATTATCCAATAGAGTTGCATGATTTACATAACATGTTTCCTTTGGCGCCAGAGAAGATAAGTATTGATTATAGTCAGCTTTCGCCCTATGCAATTTCTGTTTTAAAAGAGTTTGATATTAATTATACTAAAAGTACCGTTAAGTTAATTTCAACGTTATCACAAAAGAAGAGGTATATTTTACATTATAGAAATTTAAAGTTATACTTGCAGCTGGGACTGACAATTGAAAAAATTCATAGAATTTTATCTTTCAAACAATCTTGCTGGATGAAGCCATACATTGAATTTAATAATCAGAAAAGAAAGGAGTCAACATCTGATTTTGATAAAGAATTTTTCAAATTAATGAATAATTCTACTTTCGGCAAATGTATGGAGAATGTTAAACGAAGGGTTAAGATGGTTTTAACGTCAAATCAAAAGAGATGTTTAAATATAATAAAGAAACCAACTTTTCAATCATTACATATATTTAATTCGAAATTTGTAGGTGTCCAGTATAGGAAAGCAGAACTGAAGTTAGATAAGCCGATTTATGTAGGTTTTACTATATTGGATTTGTCAAAAATGCATATGTTTAATTTTCATTACAATGTTATGTTAAAAACATTTGGTTTAGGTTCATTACAACTTCTTTATACAGATACAGATTCATTGATGTATAAGATTATTCATAAACGTTTCGATGCACTTCTTTATGAAATAAGGAATAATTTTGATTTTTCAAATTTGGATAGAAATAATGCTTTGTTTAGTAAGGAAAATTTTAAAGTTTTAGGGAAATTTAAAGATGAAACTGCAGGGAAAAAGATACTTGAGTTTGTTGGTTTAAGGCCTAAAATGTATTCTATATTGTTGGATAGTGGTAAGGTTATAAAGAGAGTTAAAGGAATAAAAAGAAGTTGCGTTGAAGATTTTTTACATTCTGAATTTAAAAAAGTTTTATTTAAATGTAAACGAACTTCAGTTACTTTTCATACAATAAAAAGTTTTAAACAAAAGGTATATACAGTAAAGGAACATAAATCAGCTTTGTCTCCATTTGAAGATAAGAGGTGGTTGTGTTCTGATGGGATAGATACTTTAGCTTATGGTAATTATAAAATAAAAATTCGGAAAAGGAGATATAAGGACATTGAAGATGATAATGATATTAGTGAAAAATTAGACTGTGATTACTTGTGTTTGGACTGATTATTACTTTGTGTTTGGACTAATTAGTTTACTTATTGCTAATATAGTAACTTATTGTTATTATAATTGTTAGTGGATAAAATGGATAAAGAAAGGGAAAAGTCTAATAGGCATTTTGTTTTTTCATTTGGGAGAAGGAAGCGACTAGATATAACAGATTTTAAAGATGAGGTTTATGTACATATTAATGATTTGTATAAAACTAAAAATTTGTCATTTACGAGACAAGAAATTAAAGAATTGTTCGGATTAAAAAAGCAGGTAGAAAAGAAAATAAAGAAAGTTCGTGCTGTGTTAAAAGAAGAGTTAAGGGGGAGAAAGGATGAAGAATCTTCTAGTGTTGTATTAAGTAGTGATGATGAGGATATATCTGAGAAGAAAAAGAGGAAGAAGAAGAAGCAACGTAAGAGTAGACCAACTAAGGTTGCGAGAGTGGATATGTCTTCTGCTGATGAGGAAGAGGAGGAAGAGGAGGAGAGTTCTTAGAGAAATAACTTTGTGATAGGGTAGATTTGTAGCTGTGATAGGGTAGATTTGTAACAAGGTTAGGATAAGATAGGTTTAAGCGTGAATGATATTAACATAATGGAGACCTGTAGAGATAAGAGTTTATCGTCAATATATAGGACTGTGAGATGTTTTAAGTGTGGTTTAGTATATGATTATGCGTATAATTTTAATATGGATGATGAAAGATGTGATTCATGTTATCAGCAAGACAAGGCTAAAGTGACTACTACTGTTATTTTGGATGATGATGATGGTGATGATAAGGAAATGGAAGAAGTGATTGCAAATGTTGATGAGGGTTTTTTGGATTATAATGAGGAAATATCTGAAGATGTTAGTATTTTAAGGAGTGATCCAGTCAAGACTGAAAAGGATTTGCCAGATAATTCTAGTATTTTAAAGAGCAATGATTTGATTGAAAAGGATATGCAAGATAATACTAGTGATAGTGATAGTGATTGGGAGATGACACCTGAACAACGATTAATCAGTAATATGTTCATAGCAAAATGGAAACGATTAGAAAAAGAACGACTATGTAAGATAGCTTTAATGGAGAGAGATAGTGATGATGATGATGAGTTTACACCTGAGGAGCTAGAACATATAAGATTAATAGATCTTAGGCGTAGAAGGCAGGAAGATATGGCAAATGATGAATAAATGTTTCTGTGATTAGGTTAGTATGACTGAAGTATCAAGCATATTCAACATTAGGTAAAGTATCAAGCATATTCAACTTACAAAGGTAAAGTATTATTATATGATATTATATTATTTGCTATATATCATTATGGTTTTACAAAATTGTAATTATTGCGGCGATGATCGTCCATTTGTTGACGGTAAAAAATATTGTGAGATCTGTGAGGAAGGAATGTTTAAGGAATGTATTAGGTGTCATTTACCATATGATCATCCAAAATATTTTACTTTGGATGATAAAAGATGTAATTCATGTCAAAATAAGTATGTGAAGGAGAAGGATAAAGTTGCATCAGCGAGGATGACAAATTTAGAAGAGAGTGAGAGTGAAGATGAGCTTATAGATGAGGATAGAGAAAAGGAGAGGGAGACTAAAGATATGAGTGAAGATGATTATGATGATGAGGATCTTGTTATTAATCTTCCAAAGAAAACAAAGAGGAAAATAGTTAGTGAGGATGAAGTTGCTCCAAAAAAGATTAAGAAGACTAAAGATATGAGTGAAGATGATGAGGATCTTGTTATTAATCTTCCAAAGAAAACAAAGAGGAAAATAGTTAGTGAGGATGAAGTTGCTCCAAAAAAGATTAAGAAGAGAGTTTATAAGAAGAAGAAAGATAATGTAAATGATGAGCCAGTTCCAAAGAGAAGGGCTCCAAACAAAGCAAAGAGTGCACCGAGAAAGCCTAGAGTTCCACCAAAACAGAGGTTGACAAGACAGGCACAAATTTATGGTTGTATTCCACTTTTTTTTGTTAAAACTAAAGGGGGGGAGACTTTAGCAATGAATCCTAACTTAGTAAAGTCAGGATAAATCATATTATATTATAATATTATATTATATTCAGCGTGAAAGCGCTGAGGTGCTTACGGACTCCCGGAGCACTATATATTTTAATTTACTATCATGTTCTAGATCTGAGTTTCAAATAGTGTTTAATGGGATGTAAATGTTTGGATAGCCAGCTTCATCCTACCAGCTATTTGAAAAAATCAGTGAAAGAATGTGAGTTTTGTATATATTGTATTTAAGCTTAGCATGTGATTGTTGTTTATATTAAGCTTAGCTTGAGCAATAGTATATTAAGCTTAGCTTGAGCAATAGTAATTAAGTTTTGCTTGTGATTGTTTAATACTTAGTTTGAAATATAATTGCTTTAATTGAGTAAAATGGAAGATTATTTGAATAAAAGGGATTTATTAGCATCTATATATTTCAATCCCTTACATTCATCTTCATTTTCTTCTATTCGAAAATTATATTTATCTGCAAAAGCTATTAATCCAACTATTACTTTGAAAGATGTTAAAACATTTTTACAAAATACCGAGACATATACTTCATTTAAACCTGTTCAGAAAAATTTTCAAAGACGAAAAATAATTGTACGTGGAAGAAATGATCAATGGCAATTAGATTTAATGGTAATTCCTAAATTGAGAAATGATAATGATGGTTATACTAATATTTTAGCTGCTATTGATTGTTTTTCTAGGTTTGCTTATGTTGAACCTATGAGAACTAAAATGTCTTCAGAAACATTATTTGCTTTTAAAAGAATATTGCAAAGAGCAGGGGTTAAACCTCGTTTAATTCAAACTGATTCTGGTTCAGAGTTTAAAGGGGTTTTTAGCAATTTTTTAAAAAAGAACAATATTCAACAGTTTTCAACTTTTCAAGATCCAAAATGTGCTATTGTAGAGAGGTTTATTAGGACATTTAAAAATAGACTGTTTAGATATATGAAAGCTAAGAAGACAAGAAAATACGTTGATATTCTACAAAATATTGTTAATGGTTATAATCGATCTTGTCATAGAACGTTAGGTGTAAGTCCAATTGAAGTAAATCAAGGAAATGAGCAGGAATTATGGGAAAAACAATATAAAGATTATTTATATAGTAAACAAAGATATCAAGGCTTAAAAGTCGGTGATAAAGTGAGACTAACTAAATATCGAAAAGCATTTCAGAGAGGATTTTTATCAAATTGGAAAAAAGAAATTTTTCAAATAGCTTATATTCTTAATACAAGACCAGCTACATTTGTTTTGCAAGATAAAGATAATCAGATATTAACAGGTGTAGCTTATATTCAGGAAATAGCTAAAGTTGTAGGGGCATAGTTATGTCGTCGGAAGAGCATTTTAATATTTTTGATGCAAGATTGAAAACTCCGTTTTCAATGATTATTGCTGGTCCTAGTAATTGTGGAAAGACTACTTTTGTGATTGATTTGCTTAAGAATAGTGATAGGTTAATAGATAAAGATTTTGAATATATTCATTGGTTTTATGGTGAAACATTTCCGCATGATAAATATTTGTTAGAGAAAAATGTACAATTTCATCAGGGTTTACCTGATTCTTTTGATAATTTTGTAGATTCTAGCAAAGAGGGTCTTGTTGTGTTTGATGATTTAATGGCCGAATGTGGTAATAACAAATTGATTTCAGAATTTTTTACAAAACGATCGCATCATGAAAATGTTAGTATTGTATTTATAACACAGAATTTATTTCAAGATGGAAAAGAAAGAAAGAATTTTTCAAAAAATGCCACTTATTTGTGTATTTTTAATTCGCCTCTTGATCAAACAATTCCTTATTCTCTTGCTAGAAAGCTTATGCCAAAGAATCAGCGTAGTTTTGTTAATATATTTGAACATGCTGTGAATAAACCTCATGGTTACCTTTTCATTGATGGCCATCAAAAGACACCTAAAAATGCAATGCTTCGTGCAAATATTTTTGGTTTAGTGCAGCATGTTTTTATTCCTCAAGTTAAATAGTGTTGAGATTGATAAGGTTAATCTTTGAAAAGTAATTTGTTTGGATATTATGGCACCACAAAAGAAGTTGATGGCTCCGCAAAAGAAAAAATCACCTCAAAAGAAAAAGCAGAGACAAAGTAAATGTAAGAACAGTGCTTATGTACATAGACATTACCTTACTTTACTTTGTTGTGCGGGCCATAGTGTAAAGAAAAGAAATCAAATTTTAGATTTAGCAGATGCTAACGATATATTTTCAATTTGTGATTGTATTCATAATGTTTTGAGAGGTAACGTTAAATTGACTAAGTCACAGTTTGAAAAAGTAAAGAAGTTTAAAGAGGTTATGAGATATTTACTAAGAAAAAATCTTTCTTTGAAGAAGCGAAAAGATACTTTAAAACAAGACGGTGGTTTTCTTCCATTTATCTTACCTTCAGTGTTAGGTCTTTTATCTAAATTTATTATGCCAGTTGCAGGTGGATTACTTAGTAAAGTGGGGCAGATTGGTAAAATTTTATCATAATGATTAATTGACTTAAGGTTAAACTGGATAATATTGGTATTACAAGATTATTATAAATAGCTCAGATGGCTTCTTTTAAAGAAAGTGTTATTATACCATATGTAATGTTTAAAAGTTGTAATTTTGATGAAAAAACGAAGAAAGATAATTATGTTTTATCTAGACAAAATGAATTAATGCAGGAACGTATGTTTCAAAGACAAAGTTATCCTACTTTTTCATCATATATTCCTCAAGATTATGAAACTATGAGGAGTAAGCATACAAATATTTTTGATGAAAATGAATTAACAATTGAGGAAATTTTAGAAAGAATAACTTTATCACAGAAGCCAAATGTTGGTAGCATTTTAAAAGCAATGAAAAATAAATCTGCATCATGGGATGAAAAAGGACAATTAACATTAGGAGATGAAGTAATTAACGGTTCAGATATTATTAAATTAATGCAATATTTTTCTAAATCAAAAGAATTTAAAGCGCAACCAGTAGGAGCTGATAAAGTGTGGGATTTCTTAATGGATATAAATATTCCAAAATCTTGGATAAAGTTAAGATCGAAGAAAGCTTCATCTATAATGGAATACTTTTCGCGTTTTCCAGAAAAAAAAGATGAATTACCTAAACCTAGACCTACTAAAAAAATTGAAGAATATTTTCCACGTATTCCTAAAAAGTCTTCTCCAGTTTCAGTAGGTAAATATCCTTTCGAAGAAAGTAATAGAGCTTGGATTTCTGATGCACTTAATACTCCTTACTTAATGAAAGATAAAAATGAAAATTTAAATCAGGGTAAAGCTGGTGTTCATGTGGGAGAAATAGTTGAGAAGAAACCACCTAAGTTTGGTGTTAGTGATTTTGAATCAGATAAGGAAGAATTATTTCATAAGAAAGTAGCAAGTCCTACATCAGATGAAGAATTTGTTACTCCAAAATTAGATTTAGTTAAACGTAAATCCAAAGAAACTGGAGGAAAAAAGGAAAAAAAGAAAAAAAAGAGAAAGGTAACTAATGTTACAAGTAATGTAGATGAGGAAGTTTCAGTTCCAAGTCCAGAACGAACATCATCATTTGGTAGACCAATTAAACGAACTTTAAAATGGGAATCTTGGAAGCCTTAGAAAGTGAATCTTGACCTACTTGAAATTACTTTAAGATTATCACTTTCAGACCATTATGAATAATTTCATTAAGTAATAAATCTCAGTAAATTTATGTTAGGTTTATGAAATAAGAATGCAAAAGTATTGTGGAAAAGATTATGTTGGGCATTATAGAAATTTCTTTAAAAATAATGCAAAGACTCAGAAAGGAGGGTATGCAACATTTATTCCTCCATATATTGGAGTTCAGCATCAACGAGGTTATGGCATTGGAAATATATTCGGCTCTCTTTTAAAGGGACTTTCTGGTATGGCGTTACCAGCTTTTGAATCTGCTAAAAAGCATTTTTTAAAAAGTGCAATAAAGGGTGGTCAAAATATAGTTAAAGATGTTATTGTGAATCGAAAAGGTATTAAAGATGCATTTAAAGATGAGGCTACTAAACAGTTTAAACAATTAGGTTCAGATTCTATTAATTATTTAGCATCTAAAGCTAAGAATAGATTTAATGATGCAGATGATGGTGAGTATGAAAATAGAAGAAAAAGGAGAAAGGAATATGATGAAGTTCCTAAGAAAAGAAGGAAAACAAGAAAAAATACTACAAATAAGAGATCAAATAGAAATAAAGATATTTTTAGTTAAATATAATTCAAGGAAATCTGCCTGAGATACACTTTATCTTATGTTATGTTATGTTTATATCAATTATTTTTGATCCTATAATTTGCTGAAATTTTGAGTTTAATTAAAATGTCTATGTTTAATGAGTCTTGTGTTTGTGTAGATGATAGTTTTGATTATTATAATGTTCCACCAACAGATACAACTGCACGTAAAAGTTTTTATTCTAAAGTTTTTCCTATAAGCTCTTTAAGTCAAGGCGGTCCAATTGAGTTTGCCTTGAAGTCAAATAAAGCTGATTTTATTGATTTATTTCGAAGTTTTTTACAATTAAAAATAAAAATTTTAAATTCTGACGGTACTGCTCCTGCTGCACCAGCTGTGGATCAACAAACTGGTGCAGTTGGTCCTATTCCAAATTTGTCAAAGGTGTTTCCTGCAAATTATTTCAGTGGAGCTTTGTTCAAAGAAGTTCAATTGTATATAGGAAATAAATTGGTTTCATCAAGTAATAACCTTTATCCCTATAAGGCATATATTGAAAATCTTTTATCTTTTAGAGAATCTGTCTTAAAATCTTGGGGTGACTTGACATGTTATCATAAAGATACAAAAGATTTTAATGAAGTTTCAAATTTTGATGCTGCGCATAACCAGGGAGCTAAAAAGAGATTTGAAAAAACTCAATATGGGAAAAGTTTTCAGTTAATTTGTAAAATTCACAATGATTTGTTTAATCAGCAAAAGAAATTTCCTGGAGATATTGATATGAAAGTAAGGTTAATACGAAATGATCCAGATTTTGCATTGATGGCCAAAATTGAAGATGCAAAATATAAAATTGAAATTGAAGAAGCAATTCTTCAAGTAAAAAGGTGGACATTAGAAGACACATTTTTAGATGAAATAGAGAATAGTAGAAAGCCAGATAATTTTATGAAATTTCCTTTTCGGCGAGTTGAGGTAAAATATTCAACTCAAGCTCCTAACAAAAGTATTCTTCAAGAAAATCGAATGATTTCAAACGATGAATTACCAAAAAGAATTATAGTTGGTTTTATAGATGCACGTGGGTTTGATGGAAATTTGAAACATAATCCATTCTATTTTCAAAATTTTGGACTGACAGACATTGTTATACAAAAGGGTGAAGATGTTTCTCCTTTTTATGAAATGAAGTGTGACTTTGACGCTGATAAATTTTATGAAGCTTATATGGCAATGCTTTATGCTACAGGTAGACTTTTTGAGAACGATCCTATAAGTATAACTCCTGAAGAATTTAAAAATGGTAACACATTATATTGTTTTGATTTATGCAAAAGTTTACCAAATTCAAATTCATTTGAATTATCAGAAAATGGTACTATTAATGTAATAGCAACTTTAAAAGAACCTAAGAATCATGGTATAGTAATGGTATTCTTTAATGAATATGACAGCATGCTTGCAATCGGACCTGTAAATCAACCTGAGGTTGTTATGCATTCTTGATTGCTTACTTGTTTGTAAATAAATAAATAGTAAATAAATATTTGACTAAGTGTGCTGGAATAATAAGTATGCTTGGATCAGATATTTATAGAGTTTTAAAATCTAATATAGTTACGTCTAAGATTTTTAAAGGTGTTTATTCTTCGGATAATTTATCAAATATAAGAAATGTGAGGTATCCTGCTGCATTTATAGTTAATACAGATGAAAGTTTTAAACCTGGTGAACATTGGGTTGCTTTCTTTTTCAAATCTTCTAAAGCTGTTCCAGAGTATTTTGATTCTTATGGTTTACCTCCGTTTAAAAAAAGTTTTTTAGTTTTTCTACAAAAGGGTAAACATAAGGATAAATGTAAATTTAAGTATTCTTCTAAAACTTTACAAAGTTTGTTTTCAACTGCGTGTGGGCAATACACTATTTATTATGTGTTTCAAAAATGTAAAGGTAAAAGTCTTATAAAGATTTTGCAAAGATTTACTAAAAATACTTTGAAGAATGATGATTTTGTTACTCGTTATGTTGAACGATTGAATAAACAATCTATAGATAAAGTTGTACGTAATGTTGATAATTTAGAATGTCATTATCAATGTTCTAAATATATGCAAGATGTTATTGAATCTTTAAAAACATGATTAAGAAATATGATTAAGATTAATATTATTAACTATGTTTAAGTATTATTTGAGTAATAAGATTAACAATATGGATATAATTAATAAGAACAATTCGAATGGAATTAAACCATCAACAAAATTAAGTATTGGTGGTTTATGTGTATCGGCTGCTCTTAGCTTAATTGTAATTGTACTTGAGATAAAAAGACCAAACTTAACTCAGCAGAAATACTTGTTAAATTGTGTGATTACTGGAGAATATAAACAAATGTCAAGGTTATTTCTGAGATGTGAAACTCAACAATTACAGTCTAATAATCAATTAATGCAACCTGTTATTGGAAAGGTTTCTGCGAATGCTTCGCAGCTTATGCAACCTGTAATTGTTAGGAATTTTTCAGTTACTGAATTGCAACCTGATATTGCTAAGGTTTTTGTAAATGCTTCACACCTTATGAAACCTGTTATTGACAGGAATATTTCAGTTTCTGAATCACGGTTGAAACTTATTAACGGGAATTGGTCGACCTTTGCAAATACATTGCAGCAAAATATTAACAAGAATAGGTCAACCTCTGCAAATATATTGCAACCCGTTTGGTAAATTCATGTAGGAGGAAGTTTGATTTACAATTGTGTAATAGTGTAATATGCATTATTATATATTTTGTTGACATTATTACTTATATGCAGACAACATTATTCTCAGAAGGAGTTTGATTGTCTGTGTAGCAATAGAGCTACGCTTCATAAGGAAGTTTGTAAGTAATAATGTTTCAAACTTTTTCCTTAAACTATATACATGTGATTTCAGTTTCTGAAAATGTATTTTATCTAAACCTATCTGCATTGTAACCTGATAGGTAATGGTATTTAACTAAAATGAGACCTGTTATTGGCAGGAATATTTCAGTTTCTGAATCACGGATGAAACTTATTAACGGGAATTGTTCGACCTTTGCAAATACATTGTAGCAAAATATTAACATTAGGTCAACCTCTGCAAATATATTGCAACCCGTTTGGTAAATTCATGTAGGAGGAAGTTTGATTTACAATTGTGTAATAGTGTAATATGCATTATTATATATTTTGTTGACATTATTACTTATATGCAGACAACATTATTCTCAGAAGGAGTTTGATTGTCTGTGTAGCAATAGAGCTACGCTTCATAAGGAAGTTTGTAAGTAATAATGTTTCAAACTTTTTCCTTAAACTATATACATGTGATTTCAGTTTCTGAAAATGTATTTTAACTAAACCTATCTGCATTGTAGCTTGATAGGTAATGACCAAGACCACAAATTCATGTAAGAGGAAAAGTTTGATTTACAATTGTGTAATAAGTGTTGCATGCATTATTACTTATATGCAGACAACATTATTCTCAGAGAGAGTTTGTCTGTGTAGCAATAGAGCTACGCTTCAGAAGGAAGTTTGTAAGTAATAATGTTTCAAACTTTTCCTTAATGTGTGAAGATCATATATTGAAATAAGAGGAAAGTTTGATCTGACATTATTATTCTCAGGAGTTTGATTGTCTGTAGCAATAGAGCTAAGCTTTCCTCAAACTTAAATATTATCATAATCTTTACCGAGACATCTTCGTAGAATTTATATTATGTTTGCGCAAACTTGAAGGATGTGCGGTTCACTCAAGACTGGTTTGAAGATCGTGCGCGGTTCAATCATGACTGGTGTGAAGATCGTGCGCGGTTCAATCATGACTGGTGAAGATCGTGTCAGGTGCGCTATAAATATGGTTGAAGATCGTGGAGAAGATGTGCGTCTACGATGTTTGAAGATTGTTGTAATCAAGACTTGAGATGATTATGAAACTAATTGTTTGTATAATTATGAAACTAAATGTTTGCATGATAAAGCTAAGAGCAGTCCGAACATATTTTAATGTAATGTTTCAATGGTATATGATAAAATTGGAATTTAACAACATTTATGCTGTTGTGTTTTTATTTTTATAATATATGGTAAACATAGCGAATACTTAGATCACATATTAGATTAAGTAAACCAGTAACTAAGTAATATATATATATATATATATATATATATATATATATATATATATAATACCATTAAGATGAATATATCTGTCAAGTATTAATACTATTAGTAACCGAGTAGGAAATATTTATCGTCGTGACAAATTATCGAATATAACTACTAGTAACCGAGTAGGAAATATTCGTTTGGATCTATTAACTTTGGTTTGTCTATTGACTCGTGGGTTGTGTAAAGGGCAACCAAGTGCGTGACCTGCAACACTTCCAGCACGAGTCTATCAAAAATTACCTCTAGCCTACTGACAACTGAGAGGGCGTATCGGATTAACGCTTAGTTTGAATGTGAATGGTTGACAAATTATAATGTGTAAGGAGCTTCATTCAAGTAATTTGGAGTAGGAATGGTGTTCCTGAAAATGTAGTTTTAATAACTGAATGTTTACGTGCTTTTGAAATTTATGATTATAAAAATAGTATCGTAAGCATATTTAAGATGTTTATTTTACATTCTTATATTTAATTCAATTGAAGATTCTTTAGTTAACATCTTTTGTTAAATTGACGTGCAATGTTATTCCGCGAGTAGTTGTGACGACATCTTGTGAATTACTTGACCTTAATTGATCAATTAGACATTTGCGCCACCTAGCGTATATAATGGTGTATTGACGTAAGTGACTACGTCACTAGAGATTATAATTATTATAAGTACTTAGTTACTGGTTTGTACTTGGTTGCCATCTACACAACTCATGAGCCGATAAATAATCAAAAGTAATTTAAGTCATTCGACTCTTATCTTCCCTTAAATTATATTGTGATTACTGATTATAGTACGATTGATATAGGTCTTGTTATCTGCAATTCCAAAATGAAATCTAATCGTGAACTTAAATTTGCTAAATTAAGTACTGAGGCGATAACTCCAACAAGAGGTTCAAAAAAAGCAGCTGGATTTGATTTATACAGCGCTTATGATTACGTTATAGCTCCAAAAGCAAAAGTATTAGTTAAAACTGATATTCAAATTGCACTTCCTGAAGGATGCTATGGCCGTATTGCTCCACGATCAAGCCTTACATACAACCATTTTATTGATGTCGGTGCCGGAGTAATTGATCCGGATTACCGTGGGAATGTATGCGTTATCTTGTTTAATTTTGGTGAAGTTGAGTTTAAAATTGCAAAAGGTGATAGAATAGCTCAGTTGATTTTAGAGAGAATTTTTATTGCTGATTTGATTGAAGAAGTATCATTAGATCAAACTGAGAGAGGAATAGCTGGCTTTGGTTCAACTGGAAAGTAAAGATAACCTTTGATTCATTTGTAAATGACCTAAAGATGTAAAGATGTAATGATTTTAGAGAGAATTTTTATTGCTGATTTGATTGAAGAAGTATCATTAGATCAAACTGAGAGAGGAATAGCAGGCTTTGGTTCAACTGGAAAGTAAAGATAACCTTTGATTCATTTGTAAATGATCTAAAGATGTAAAGATGTAAAGATGTTAAGATAAATAAAAATTTTCATATGACTTTAATTCTAGTGTTCTTTATTTATCAATTGCATAACCTTTTAACTCATTTGTACGAGTATGTGGTGAGATAGACATACCTTGAAAACTATTAAACTTTCATTTATATAGAATCTCTTTTAAAACAGTTTGTGGCATAGGAAGTGAGTGGAGTTTAGAATGTTCCGCTCACGAGAAGTAAAAAATTAAAGTCCAGCTCGCATCTTCGACGCAAAAGTCAGGTCTTGCCCGGCTCACCAGCTCCAAATCAACCAAATATAATCAAGTCTCTTTTATAGCAGTTAGTAGTAAATGTTTTGCTGGTGAGCCGGGCAAGACCTGACTTTTGCGTCGAAGAGGCGAGCTGGACTTTAATTTTTACTACTGATGCTTCTAGACAAATAAGTAGGAAAAGCATTTCCTGCTTTTCCTCATTTTTCCTCAGTTGGAAGTGGCATCTGTGCACATTGTGTTAACCAGTCATTTTGATTGAATACCATGAATATAATTGACAACAGTTATATCATATTGGTTGTAATAGCTTTCCAAGCATTTATATGTACAATGAACGTTCATATTAATTTTGTCAAAACATTGATGACCATATTATTTCTTACTTTTCTTCTTCAGGCATTCTTCACTGATCGCCGCAGATCATATTTTACCCACCTGCGAGATGCTGGGAAGGAAGCTTTACTTCAGAAGGAGGTGGAGTACTGGGCAGACCAGCTGGCAGACCGAGGGCAAACAAAACGTATGGAAATAGGGAAACTGAGGAGGAAGGCAAGACTCTCTTCCAACAAGCCCCTTCCTGAAGACCTGAGTTCATCTTACTCCAACCAACACTGGAACAACGACCCCGGGTTTGACACAAATACAAACCCCGGTTATCGTGTCAGTGAGACTAATGTTAATCCCAACATTTCTGTCACAAACCCCAGAGACCGTCAGAATAATTACCAGTACCAAACCAGTGGTGTGCTGAATCCAACTCAATGCGCCCATCAGCAGTACATGGACACCAACCTGAACATATGGAATCACGCAGAGCAGATGGGAAGTTATGGAGAATCAAACCATATCTACCAGCAACAACTTTTCAACGATACTGATCTCAACAGGACATTAAACTCCATCAACTCCCAAGTCAACCAAAACCCAAACCCAGGGTTCTTTAACTCTGGTTACCAGGATCAGTACAGTGGGCCTCGACCAGGCCCCTCTACCTCCCAGGGTCACAGTGTGAGTGGGTACAGAATGGACTTCAACTATGTTCAGCCTATGAATCAGGAGCAGGGGTACCTCCAGCACCACCCGACACCCAACTACCCTATTCAAAACTGGAGCGGTACTAACAACTTTGACTACGGTTACCCTGACCAGCAGACCAACCACCACCCTCAGGCCTGGAATTACGGCAGCACTGACTACAACTGGAACCAAACTTATCAGTCTACAGACTGGGCGCAAGACCAGCAGAATGCAATCAATCAGGACTATAATCAAAGTGTTTCTCAGGACTCACACAACTTCCGAAGTTGCCAAGAGTCTGGTGGCACAATGTATTCTTTACTGAATCTGCATCCTATCCTCCAGACACAGGATTCGGAACTCTGTGAGTCACCTTCTGACCAAGGTCAAGGCCAAAGTCAGGTTGAAGGTCAAGGCCAGAGTCAGGGTCAAGGTCAAGGCCAGAGTCAGGTTGAAGGTCAAGACGAAAGTCAGGGTCAAGGTCAAGACCAAGAACAAACTCAGGATGAGGGTCAAGGCCAAAATCAGGTTGAAGGTCGAGGCCAGAGTCAGGGTCTAGGTCAAGGCCCAAGTCAGGATCAGGGTCAAGGCAAATGTCATGGTCAAGGTCAAGATCAAAGTCAGGATCAGGGTCAAGGCCAATTTCAGATTCAAGGTCAAGGCCAAATTCAGGGTCAACGTGTCCATACGGGGCCTTCTGCTTTAGATGTGACTGGGGAGATCGACCCTCCACCGGCCGGACCGGACTGTGGTGACGTCTCAGGGATGCTGGCCTGTGCCGCCTCAGCCCTGTACAGTCCCGTCTCTGCAGTAACCCCGACCCTGAAGGCAGTCCTGGAGGCACCTCTGGGGGTTAACTTAGAGCCGACCCTGGAGGTGCCTGGCCCTGGTCTGACACCCACCACTCCAGGGTCTGACCTTTTGCCGGGTGACCCGCCAAGGTCCCCCTCATCACCGTACTTCGCACCGGAGGATGAACTGTTCACAGGGGTGGACTGAAGACGAGATTTAGATGGGGAGGGTAAAGTGTAGTTCTCATCAACAGCTGAACATTGGACAATACAAGGAGTATTTTGTTAACAGTTGGTGCATATTGAACTCCCAACTCTAGACATAAAGGGAATTTCTAATATTTCTCTTTAGTTTTGATACTGTACTGTGATTGATAACCGATTGTTGTTTGTACAAACAGGTAACTGCATGTCATCTAGGGAAAGAACAGGATGGGACCAATTGACAAAAGATGACAAATTACTTCTAAATATATATCTTCGCTATGAACAACCAAAACTGTATATCTAATCTTATAAATGGTCTTACTTATATTGTTTTTTATTGATAAACATTAAATTGCTAATTCAAGTTAGGCCACCCTTTAAAAAAAAAGTGTTTCCTGTCCAGCGGGTGGGCAGGAAAAAAAACACTCGGGAGGTCGGGAATTTTTTTTTTTTTTTTTTGTTGTAAGGTTTTATCTACGACTTTTTAAAAAAAAAAAATCTGAAAAAAAGGTCTGTAGTCGGCCCTCAAAAAGTCAGTCGGGCGCTGGACAGGAAACAAATGTTTTCTTAAGGCTGGCCTTAGGTTGATAATCATATGTACCTATACTTTGGTCTGTTGCTCTTTTATGCGTGATAAACGGCAATTATATCTTTAACCTTTCAAGCTGAAACTCATTATAAAGACAAAAAAAGACAGAAGATTTACTGAAGAAGAAACCCATATTTAAATCAAAATTGTTTCATGTACAATTGTTGTAACTATATTACCTGCCTTAAATAATCATTGAAGGCTTAACACGTTCTGAATCACCGGTTTGTAAACCAAAAACAGATTTGCGCTTATAGGAGAAGAACACCTTCCTGTCTTTGTTCTACCACGAAACAGACACGCATCATAATTTGAAGCCTAGTCATAATTAGAGTACATCTGGAGCCGGAGTTCATTGCTTTTTAGGTGATCTGGAGCTTGCACTTCAGATGGCCGAAAATAATTCAAACGTCCAAGAGGTTCAGATCATACAACGTAGTGTTAGTTTTTAAGGGAGTTTTGAGTTAGAAAAAAGAAAAGGTGAATGTATATTTGTGTGTTCATGCTTGCCAATATAGATAAGTATGGATAAGCATATCAGCAGAACTACTTATGACATCAATCATATAAATTGTGATAAAACATGATCGTGACTTAATATTATATAACTAGAAATATTTTGTATCTGTTCTTCATTAAAGTATAGCATGTTGACAAAGTTTTGACCGGAAGAGAAATGTTTGCTGCAATGTATAATTATGTTGGTATTTTTTGGGTCAAACCTTGAAGTGTCTAGCGTGAGAAGTTTTCAATTTTCAGATTATATTATTGACTTGATTTTTTGAAACGGTGCTACTGATCGTGATTTTTTTCTGGAATAAATTCACATTTTGACAACAATTCTTTCGTTTTTCAATTTTTATCATTATTTCTCCTTCTTGGGATAGGGATCAATATTAATTTTGACCATTGATTGAAATTTAAAAAGGAAAGGAACCGACCTGATCCGTGACATGGCCAGCTGTGTAGTTGTATTCAGGGAAAATGGCAAAAACCCTGCCCTGTCAGAGGACAAAAAGGTAATTTCGAAATTTGACCAAAACAGTGAATCCTGTGCAATTTCTGGCTTTTCTGTGGGGTGGAAATATTTAAGCGTAAAAGTTGAGTAAGGACCCTGTATCAGGATTATATGGAACTAATCTTATAGGCTGTAGATGATGAATGCTAAGTCATGACTTAGGGGCCGTCCATAAATGACATCATACTATTTTTGACCTTTATTGACCCCCCCTCCCCCCCTTGTCATATTTTGTCATGCGCCCCTAGACCCCCCCTCTAAAAATGATGTCATTTCAAGAGGACCCCCCCCCCCCCCAATCACAGAAACAGGGGTAGACATAACAGGGGCCCAGGGCCTCAAGGCCAATTAAAATAAGGTTAGGCCCCTTGAATTTCTTGCCTACAAGTGAGTCTGGCTCTTAGAAAATGTTCGGCCTAAATTGAAAAAAGGAATTTCAGCATCCAATATCCTGAGTGCACCTATGATTTTTCTATGAAATTCTTGAATTTGAATTTTTTTAAACATGACGTCATGCGCCACATGACCCCCCCTCCCCCCCTTGTCATGTTTGGTCATGCAACCATGAACCCCCCCTCCCCACCTGCTGCATGACGTCATTTATGGACGGCCCCTTAGAGTTTAGAGACACGGGAATAAACATTAATACAGAACTCTTAATTATTTGGCCCAGCTATTTTCCCATCTAAGAAAAGTGAAGGTAGATTATTGTGAATCTAAATAGGCCTAAATGGGAAAACGAGGGGGGGGGGGGTTGGCTAGAAAATTCCAAGTAAATCAGTCAATTTGAGGATCATCCCCAGATATCGTTGGAGAAAGTGGGTTTTGGAGAGGGGGTTTTAAATGAAAGCCGTTCGGGCTAAAATCAGACAAAAGCCATGGATTTTGTTTTGCATTAAGGAAATTAGAAGTATAAGGCCCCTCTAGGCCTACACTACAGGCTATATGTAACTCGCACTGTAACGTTTGACAAGGAAGCCCTACACACCACATACAATCCAGCTGAAGATTCAGGAATTTGATAAAAGGAGGGGAGTGGTGCGTTCTATCAAGGCCTAGCAAATTTTTGCGCGCGCCTCCAGGCTAATTTTTTTTTTACATAAAAACATTGAATACTTGGGCCAAAAAAGGAAAAAAAATGGGGGGGGGGGAGGGAAGGGGGTCGCCCTGCACGCCCCCTTAAACCCGCGCCTGCAATTAATGTTGAATCAATTAGGATTTCCCTTCCATCAACGAAATCACATTTGAGATTAGTTCCCTTGAACACCATCCAGGTGGCGCTAGTGTGCCTACTTCTCCCACTGGTGGAGAACCCGACGGTGAGCAGCCTCGTTTCAGATCCACCCTACGTCGGACGTTCGACGGGCACAACACACTGAAAATTGTCAATTTTTGCGGGAGTTTGAAGCATTTATACGCATACAACGTCCATAAATGGAGTAAGGATGCATGTGAAGAGTAGCGTCAGTTTTGGGGAGGCTTCATGGCCCTGTTCCGGCCCCTCCCCGACGGCGACCCCCTCCCGGCCGACACCTCCCCGACCCCGGGCGGGGCTCCCGGCGGGCGGCGGCCTCCTGACGGCCGGTACCGGGCCAGACCCTGCAAACTCAACGACAAGTAAGACCGAAAACCAGCCACTCGAAGACCACAACCATCTCGGGGAAATTGACACGGTTCCAGAACCGGAGAAGGAATCGGGAAATGACATTTTAGATGAGGATGGTGCCCAGATGGTCGTCGTTGAAGGCCCGGCAGCGGTCCCAGGAATAAGCGCTCAGGCAGTGAAACAGCAGGATGACAGAATCACTGGTGACAAGGACAGAACCTCACCAAGAAAAGGTAACTCTGTTTATAGTGATCACCTGTGGAGCGTTAACTAAATACATGCACATACATACGCGACGTTATAATTGTTGTCCAGTGACCAGGGGCGGATCCACAGCCAGTGTCCTGGGGGGGGGGGGGGGGGGGGGGGCAAACGCTGACCCCCTCCTTATAAAAGTGAAAATTAATAACATCTTCCAATTTTAATATGCCAAAATTTGCTCCTTTTGCCCATCCCCCCTGGATCCGCCACTGGTGTCCAGAGTAGTATACTGGTATAGGACTGGCTTACCGGTACCAGTATAGCACTACTAGTAACGACGGTAGATATATTACATGTAGTATTCAGATAGTAGTGCAGTCAAAAGGGCATTTTCCTCAGGAGGGCTTGACGTAAACATCAACTGAAGCATAGTTTACTCAAGAAACATCTTCAGATGACAAAGTGTCAAAAGGACTTATTGTGAGCAGGGGTATAGTGTACTTTTGTTGAGTGTACTAGTAGATAGAGTTTCCTTTAATGATTGTTCGTTTGCTGATGTTAATAGTGTAGTGGTAGAGGAATCTCCGTATGGAGGTTCGAACCCACACAAAGAACACTTATTGACAGAAGTATAATAAGTTTATCATAACACACATCCTTAGTGGTGCTGGATATACATTGCTGATCTGATGTCAAAGCAGGAGTGCCGACCAAAGTAATCTCACGCATCTAAATGCATCCACAAACTCTTCCAGAAAATGATCACGCATCTAAAAGATGATGCATGAAAATGTAAAAAAAAGATGCGTGACGGATTCGTGGAGGAAAATGTCCATGTAAAAACATGTGTTATACATAGATATTTATGTAAAATACTTCATTTTATCTATTAGAAATAAATTGCAATTTTATTAGAGTGTTTTTAACCAGAACAAAATGTCACAAATCTAAGATTTTGTGTATTTTCACGAATCCAAATATAGGAATCATGAGCATAAGATGTGTGAAATTTCTTTGGTCGTCAACCCAGTTCTAAGTCCCTGGTTTTATCCCTTTGTTTCAGCCATGTATCATCTGCTCATGCCGCCCAGTGGAATTCGGTACACTATCTCGCTCACATTATCTACCCTGTTTAAGAATTCTTTAACTACCAAAGGTCTAACAAAACCCTGCCCTTATATTCTATCCTGTCTCGCATTTAACTTTTTGGATAGCCGGACCCTTAACTATGTTAATACTCCAAAAGTCTATCATCAGTCCCAAGTTTTCATTTGCTGATATATTTCAATCTTTAAGAATGGTTCTTTGCTTTATGTTCCCATATTTTGATAATAATTTAAAAAAAAAAAAAATCTATTTTAGTGAGGTCTGAACCCCCCCCCCCCCCCCCAACAATAGTGGTAACCACCCAAGGTTTCCATTATTTTGTGATTCAACTGGCTGTCCACAGAACAGCAATCTCCACCCAGTCCTATTTTTAGGACTTTCTTGGGCACAACCCAAGTACCGGTTCCATTTTTTATTGATGCCTGAAGAGAGACTACTCGAAACCGTTTCACTCAGACCTACACTGGTTTGTTGAAATTTCATCTTTTACACTTTCTGGTAGAGAGCCCCCCTTGTGGGGTTCAGTGGTACAGAGCCCCAGGACTGCCCTGGATCTGAGACCCAGCCAGACCTGTGACATCACTGATGACATCACAGACACCCCTCCACCAATCAGGAGCACCCTGATTGTGGTAACCATGGAGATGTTGACATCACACTCACTGAAACTGGGACCTGGATCTCAGATTCAAAGAAGAAGCGGTAGCATCACAGCTCATTTAGCCTCGTATCACCATATTTTGATAATAGGTTCCATGTAGGTTATTCTGGGTTTTTCGGTGCCCATGTGCTGTCAGACTCAGTCATCTCCTACCTGTTTATCATAAATAACCCATCAATCAACTTGTTTATGATTTTCTCTCTCTGAAGAGCTCATTAACCTGCACTGACTACAATCATATCTAATACGCTTATTGTCGCTGCCTTGCGTATTCACGGCTCACTACGTTACATTTAGTGCAATTCAAACTCACAGCCTGCACTCGACTTCAGTGCAATAGCATGTCATTAAGCCCCAAAAAGGAGACCGACAGCCTCAAAAGTTAGTTTTCCCGGGGGCAGATCCAGAGTCAGTGCTCTTGGGTGGGGGTGGGGGCAAACCCTGACCCCCCTCATAAAAATGAAAGTGAAAAACGCCTCTTTTACACAGATCTCCCAATTTGAAGATGTACAAATCTTGTCCCTTGGGTCGGGGGGGGGGGGGGCAATTGCCCCTTTTGCCTCCCCCCTGGGATCCGCCAACACTGAATAATGCAGTTTCTCTAGAGTGAGAAGCTCTTAGTGGCTGCTGGGTACAGCCGTTGGTAATGAGTGTCCCAGACCAGGAACTTTCTCCTTCACTGGTTCCAGCCGTGCTACACCAATAGCCTGTAGTTGGTATCAAGGAAAGGTACATGATGACGCTGGTTAGCTGGTAACGAGGAGAGGTTCTAAAATAATTTATTTTTGTAACATGAAGCAAAGTAACAATACCTGTTGATACCCAAAAGTATGTAGGAGAAATTGGAACTATATTATAAAGGTAGAATCCATAAATACTTGCAGGGGAATTACGTGGTTCTTCGGTCGCCGACCTTCTGTTTAATTTACCAGTGGAGTTGCAAAGATCTATAGAAAAAGTGAAACAGGTAAGAGAACTATCTTATAAGAATTTGTTAGGAATTGAGCAGGTGGCAGAGTAAGAAATACACGTTTTTAAAAGTTTTAGCAGTGTGATGTTATGAGAAATAAATTAAAAAATAAGAGTTATTATATTAATGTTAAGATTTATGGATGGTTTTAAGCTGAAATTTCTTAATGATGTCGATCTTATGACTTGACTTGTTACAGGAAATACAACAGCTGCCACAGGGGCATCGAAACGTCTTCAGTACTTCTGGTAACAGACTATTACTCGAGTGAGTCCAATACAACATTCTTGAAATTGTTACACACTACACAGTAATACTGCCTAAATTTGCTAGACTTTTACACATCAGGGGAGGCCAAGAAAAAAACCCATCCGTTTCGGTAACCTAAGGTTGCCCAAGCCTACAAATCAATATTCATTAAAGACAGTTATACTTATAAGTGTCATCTAAACGCAGCAACTGGTGTAATAACTGGTCTGGACCAAAATTATATGTTTTCTTAATTGTATTAATCTAGCATTAGTGTAATTGTGAGATGAAGTTGATAACTAACCAATGTCGGATTTCAGATTTTGAAAAAGGACATAGAATGCTGTTACATAGAATTCTCAATATTTTGGGGTTCAAAGGTTCAAGAATAGGGCTCTGGATGGTGGGGGGGGAGGGGGTCCTGTCATCGCCTGTAGAATTTATAAACGCTGACGTCGCATGTCTTTGGTACTTATTCTCTGGGATTGTCCTCGATCCCTTCGGGATCGGTACTTCCCGGAGAATATAGATCATATTTTTAGGCCTGGAACTAGCACTTTCGCTGGTAGTGTTAGTACACACACTCTCCGAGCACCAGTGGTCAAATTTCAGCTAACGGCAGCTTTTTGATGGCTCTGCTTGGAGATCGTGAGTCTATAACACTGTCTTCTATGGGGTTTCTGAATGTAGGTCACCCGTAACATCTGTTCGGAGATTGAAATCTTTCCAAATATGGTCATGTATAGTGTTTCCCTCATAAGTTATACTATTTTTGAAAAGTTGAGCATGTTTTTGTCTGTTGTTTGATCCTAAGGGTCAACATTTATGGGCGAAAGTATAGATTGGATATTGGAAGGACTGAGTAATGATACGCCTGTTAACCATGAGCATCAAAAGGTTGAAGAGGGCAAAGGAGGATGTCATGGCAATGTCATGGGGATGTCATGGCATTGTCCTGGTATGCCCATCCCTGAACCTGGTATGCCAATAATGGTACCTGGTATGCCAATAATGGTACCTGGTATGCCAATACTGGTACCTGGTATGCCAATGCCGGTACCTGGTATGCCAATGCCAGTACGTGGTATGCCAATACCGGTACGTGGTATGCCCATCACCATCTCCATCCATCCCAGTGAAAATATTTTTGAAAAGTTTAGCATGTTTGTGTCTGTTATTTGATCCCAAGGGTCAACATTCATTTGTGAAAGTATAGAATGGGTATTGGAAGCAAGGAATAAGTAATGATAGGCCTGTTCACCATGAGAATCAAAAGGTTGAAGAGGGCAAAGGTGGATGTCGTGGCATTGCCATGGGGATGTCATGGCATTGCCATGGGGATGTCATAGCATTGACATGTGGATGTCATGGCATTGTCTTGGGGATGTCAAGGCATTGTCATGGGGCTGGCATGGCATTGTCATGGGGATGGCATGGCATTATCATGATGATATCATAGCATCGTCATGGGGATGTCATGGCATCGTCATGGGGATTTTACTGATATTTCCTAACCACATCTCCAGTATATCTATATAATGTCGAATACCCGGAGCTCTTTGGTTTTCTAAACCACTATCGAATCGATAATTCGTTTGGGTACTTGTTTTCCCCAATGTTGCATGTAAAATTTAAGAAATACCTGTGTCGCATACCGCTATGTTTTTAACCATCCATGTCATGTCATTAAGCCCCATGCAGGGCTAAACATTAAGGCTTTTGGCCGGGCAGGTGTGGGTGAGATTTTACCTGCCCGACCTTTAAATTCACCTGCCCAACTTGACTATATTATTGTAATAATTATTATGGCAAAAATGTTACCTGCCTTTCTGGCAAGTGAATATCAACATTTACCTCCCCGACCTCAGGTTTTACCTGCCCTGGGCAGGCGGGCAATGCTTAATGTTGAGTCCTGCCATGTCGCATGTCGAATTTAAGAAATTACCCTGTCGCCTTGTCAAACAGCAGGGGATCAAAACCTGGAAATCATTTTGGCTGAACCTCATCCCTTAGTGAACCTAGACAACAACTGGGAATTGAGCCCAATGAACCACTTGGTCAGTGCTAGGTCCCCCCTATCATCGCCTTATACAATCACCAGGGGCTACTGGAGGCCTATATTCTTCCCAGGAGCAGCGGCTCCATCCCAATACCCCCATGGGGGTGATTTTGAAAGGGAATGTATATAATTGTCTTGTATGAGCAATGTAAATGAATGTGAGTATTAATATAAACCTTATTCAAATATCTTTTATAATTGAAAATGATCGAACCATCATCAGTTTTCTGTTTTTTGATCAGCATCTACCAAAGGGGTCTGAAAATACCAACAACCGCTCAGAGCGCCATCTTCAGTCACCTAGCCGAACTACTGTCATGTAGCAAGCAGACTTTGGATACCAAGGTCAAAAAACTACGCCAACAGGCTCAAGGTTACACACTGAAACAGCCACTAGACAAACTCAAACAGGGTAAGTCTACATACAGTTTGGTATCGAAGGCAGGGGCGTACCCAGGCAAATCAAAGGGGATTTCACACAAAAACGACGGGGTTCCAACTCGAAATTTTCACATTGTTCACCATATTTTTCGTCTTATAACATTAATAACTTTAGCAAATCTGAGGGGTTCCAGACAGCACCCCCCCCCCCCCCCCCCACTCGGTACGCCACTTGAAGGTGATTGAATCTGCATTAATTTGTCAGAAATGCACTATTATTTATGTATAGAAAACATTTTATAATCTGTTACTTTACCTTTTAAAGATCTTAGCTGTGAAGATCTTCCTGACAGACTGGAAAATGAGAATACTAATTTTACTATTAAATATTTAGATAATTTAATTTAAGAAAAATTTAAAGGTTTCTTTTGTTCTCCTAAAATTACCCAAATGTGCAAGTCGTATTTTATTTTTGGGCATCACATGGTCTTCAGATAATACCGATAATACATGTCCTACATGAAGCCAACTGATCAGAATTTTCTTTTGTATTTAGGACGTTACCAATGTATCATTGTATTTCCAGAGATCAAGGCTGTCATGCCAGGCCTAAAGAAGCAGTATAAGGAGGAGGTAAAGGTGTGGACCGACAGCCCGGTGAAGAAGGTGGGGGAGACGGAGAACGGCCAAGGGTCCAACAACCAGAACGGTCAGCCTAGACAAGGTTCCAAGGGGAAACCACCACTTCGCAAGTTTAAGTGGACGGACAAAACTAAGTAGGGAAACTTGCCTTATCTTTCTGATACTTAAAATAATTCACGGCCCCATTTTCTTTTGTTTATTAGTTTCTAGCCAGAAGGTATAATGCCTGCTTCTTTGATCAGTTGAAAATGGGACCTCGAATTATATTAAAGCTTCAATTTTGAATATTTTGTATGATTACATAATATTTGATATTCAGGCTTTCAGTATTCCACCAGACTTGTGTATGATATACGATATACGGGATTCCGGTTATAATTCTATATGAACACTGTATTTGGGTATTCTACGTAAAGAGGGAGGGTGTGATCATGATTGCCCCCTTGGAGATTCCAAAAATAAAAACAACCATGTAATTTTTCCTATACTTTAAGTCATCTTTTTAATATCTAATTAAGGCTTTTGGATTTTCCAAAATCTTTCCGCATCGCCCAGTTACATTAGATATATATTTCAGTTCTAAGCCGTTACAAGTGCAAGCTCATGGTCAGGACTGTACATAAAAACTAGTTTCCTCCTATTTCTGCGAGCAGCAACCCAATTAGGAAAGCTGTTTTGGGGAGGCGGGCATCAGGCGCCGACCTCCTGTATTCTTATTTTAGGTTACTGTTTGCTAATGTTTACCGACCTATTCAAGCAGCTTGATTGGAACCAGTTAAATTTGCAGGAAATGTCCACAAATTCTTTCCAAGTTTTCTCATAAATAGGCAAAAGATTAACTGTATATCTATAATTGTAGTTACGTTGCGATTTTTGACATTCCATCTCATTACCAGTGTTTGCCATTAACACTGTCCCTTCGGCCAATGGCCAACATATGAGAGCAGGGCAAACAAATTGCCCCAAAATGGTGTCAAATTGGCCCTGATGGCCAACATAGATCAGGGCTTTTCCCCTAATGTTTTCTGACCATATTTTGTATGTTTCTTTCCTGCCAATTCATGAGAACGGTTACAAAAAGAAATAGGGCCACCAGAAAAATACCAAGGCCAACAATTTTATGGCAACGTCAGCCATGTTGGCCAACTGCATATAAAGTTAGTTTCAAAAACTGTATTACCTTATGATATAAAAAAGAAACCAAAAGCCTTACGTGCAAAATCTGAATAGGCATTTTTTGATATTGAAAGAACTTGTTCTACGATCTCCATCCACAGTGGTAGTGTTTAACCCTTCAAGGCCTCGATGTGGTTCAAAATGTTATCACATTCTTCAAGCAGATGTTAGTGTTTACATACCTACTAACTTAGGCATTAATAGATGTTGATAAGGTTATGTTCAGGCGATGAATGAAATGCTGAACAAGCAGAATTGGATGTAAACCTTTTATGTCAATAGTAGATGCCTAGTTGGCCAGTTGTAGGTAAGTGCTGCTAGATAGCAGTAATAAACATGGTTTGTATTTAGTCTTACCTCACCTCATTAAAGGGTAGCACCACGGTACATGCATTCAACAACAGGGAGGACACTGAGTACCTGGTTTTACTTGCTATGATTATCCTCCAATAAATCAGAGTTACCAGTCATCGAAAAAGGCAGATAATTTGGTATGCTCTGGATTCTAGGACAATCACCCCTGAGACAACTACCCCTGGGACAACTACCCCTGGGACAATTACCCCTGGGACAACTACCCCCCAGGAATATTATCCCTTAGGACTATTACCCCCTAGGACTATTACCCCCATAGGACAACTACCCCTGGGACAACTACCCCTTAGGACAACTACCCCTTAGGACAATTACCCCTATGGGTAGGACAGCAACCCCTATAGGACAACTACCCCTACAGAACAACTATCCCTCTAGATAGGACAATTACCCCTACAGATAGGACAACTACCTCCCTTAATAGGACAATTACCCCCATTGGTAGGACAACTACCCCCATTGGTAGGACCTGCCCTGGGTGTCCAGGGCTGGGCAAAAGAGGGGGAAGGCCATGGGGAGCTGATCTGGGTGTAGTTGGGGGTAGTTGTCAATGGGGGTAATTGTCCTATTAAGGGGGTGGTTGTCCTATTAAGGGGGGTGGTTGTCCTATTAAGGGGGATGGCTGTCCTACCAATGGGGGTAGTTGTCCTGCCAATGGGGGTAGTTGTCCTACCCCAATGGGGTAGTTGTCCTACTAAGGGGGGTAATTGTCCTATCAAGGGGGGTGGTTGTCCTACCAATGGGGGGTAATTGTCCTACCAATGGGGGTAGTTGTCCTACAAATGGGAGTAGTTGTCCTACCCCAATGGGGGTAGTTGTCCTATTAATGGGGGTAATTGTCTTATTAAGGAGGGTAGTTGTCCTATCATAAGGGTAGTTGTCCTACCATTGGGGGTAGTTGTCCTATCTATAGGGGTAATTGTCCTAAAGGGGTAATTGTCCTACCTATAGGTGTAATTGTCCTATCTAGAGGGGTAGTTGTCTTATAGGGGTAGTTGTCCTACCCATAGGGGTAATTGTCCTAAGGGGTAGTTGCCCTAAGGGGTAGTTGTCCCAGTGGTAGTTGTCCTAGGGGGTAATGGTCCTAGGGGGTAATAGTCCTAGTGGGTAATAGTCCTAGTGGGTAGTTGTCCCAGGGGTAGTTGTCCCAGGGGTAGTTGTCCCAGGGGTAGTTGTCCTGTTACCATGCTATGATCTTGTATTGTGGGAACCAGCGAGGGTGTTTTTATCTTTTGTCGGTTCAGACCAAGAATCTGCTGGAGAGTGTAGTTTAACATAGGATTTCTATGGCAGGAGTTCCCTTTCAAAAAGTCCAATTGTGCTTGGCAAGTGGACGGATGATGTCATTATGAAAATTCTATATATAGATTTGGGATATCCCTTTTCCCCACTGGGGTCGGCCATATTGAATAAATTTGCATATGACCAATGCAAATTACAATCTCCTAACACAAATGAGCTCAGACTCTTAATCCTTGGTGTATGGGGGTGAAGAGGGTGAAGAGGGTGAAGGGGTGAATGGGATGTCATGGGGATATCATGGCATTTTAACTAGTTGTATCGAACACATAAGACAAATCTTTAGTGAAAGCTAAATCTATATCTAAAATCAAGTTCTTTCAATAAAATTGAATGACCAGAGCTTTTCGGTTTCTCAAACCGACCGTCAATGCTATCCATCGATCACCTCGATTTACTTGCTTAATCCTGTATCGTCTTATTGAGTTCCATCTTTCTGGTGTGGTGTTATTTAGAGGGGAAATAGCTGAAATAGTCCATTTCATGTCCAGGCAGTTTTTCAAAGATTAGAGATAATGATACTTTATAAACCCAGCTATATGATGGGGCGATGTCCTAAGGTGATTAATTCTATTGGAAATTGTAGAATAAATGAAAAGTCTTAAGTTTTAATCAACACATTTACTCATTTAATCAATGAGTAAATTTCTTTTCTTGTAGCTGGTTTTTGAAGAGAATTGTCAAGGCAAAAGTGACCATGCATGAGTTGTCAGCAGTCCACGCCTCACCGTTTGAGACGTACCTTCAGGAGTACCTCGATAAGAAGGTCACAACTCTCTGGCCCAAACACTGGATGACCACCAGGTGCGTCTTGAATATAATCCTAATGTCTGTATCCCTTTCTGATGATGTGGAGAAGGTGTCACTTCCTTGTATGCAAGATCAGTGGTGCCCCTGATGACCTGATTTTCAGTTTCATCCTTAAAACAGAGTTTTCAGTGGCAGAATATTCATCTGATTTTTAATGGAAGTGAAAATACTTAGTAAAATTAATTATCAGATTAGGTGGTTGCCTGGGGTTCATCTCAAAGTTTCAAAGATTTACCTGGTAA
The DNA here is from genome assembly GCA_936440205.1 of Lepidonotus clava. Classification (NCBI taxonomy): domain Eukaryota; kingdom Metazoa; phylum Annelida; class Polychaeta; order Phyllodocida; family Polynoidae; genus Lepidonotus; species Lepidonotus clava. The sequence continues at coordinate 31,336,797 of OW387144.1, read as the reverse complement.
AAACACATTGGCAAGGGTGGCAACAGTTTGAATATTCTCAAAACGCTGGATTCTCTTTTGTTTTTGTAATGGGTTTGCCGAACATTAGATATTAGATTTTTTTGGTTCATTTCAAATATGAATATTCTCAATGAGAAATGATTTGACACTGTCATTATGAAATAACATTGGTGCTGCTGCACTTAGCAGAGGAACAAAAGACAAACTGAATTACACAGGGTCCCTATGCAACCTGTTCGATAGCACATTTTGAAAGGTCTTTACCAAATTTCAAGGCCTTGGAAATGTATGGCATTATAATTATTATTTGTCATAAAATTTATGTATATATATGTATATTATTTCCAGAGATTATGAGTCAATTAGCTTATTTAGAGGCGAAATGACATTTCACATGACGGTTCCATATCTGGGGAAGAATAGTCAATTCCATTTTTTACAAAAAACATATAAAATTGACATTTTGAAGTTTGAAAATGGTGAGAAATTTCGATTTTTGACAGGTCATGGTCCTTTCAAAAAGCGCTGGTACAAGTGCAAAAACCGGCGGTGCCCAGTAACAGTGACAAGCATAAGTGCATGTGTACTAAAGGTTAGAGATAGCCTTAGGGACTTTGAGGCGCCTGGGGCCCGTTGCATATTTGCTTGGCGAGATTTAAATCCAAGTTAAATCCTTTTCCTGTTGCATATTCACCATAACTCCTTTTGTACTGTTGCATATGGTCGGATTTATATCCATGGATTTAAATTGGAGTAAAGTGGGTGTTGCACAGAGAGAGTGCACTGGATTTAATGAGAGGTCAAAGTGCAAATCCAAGGAGTTAACAGTGGTTTCAGCCTTCCTTTTAAATCACACCTAAAGGGGTGTGATTTAAGTTCAAGATTTATTAATCTAACCATATTTTCATAAAATAAACTACCATAATCTATTAAGGATTGTGAATTGAGTATATTTCCAAATTTTTAGTTTTGTAGATGCACCAAAAGTATGAAAATAGGACCATTGTTTGTAAATCTCAAATACTCCAGTAAATCCTGTGCTTGTTTTTTATTCTGCTGACTGCTTGTGATATCCAAATATGGGCATAGACAAGTCTAGTAAATAGGTTAACTCACTGATAACTCCCCGGTAAATCCATGGTAACTCTACACCAACCCCAAGTATGGGGAGTTAAGGGAGATTTAAGGTGGATTTAACCTTAAATCCACCCTCCCATAAATCCACTGCTTCTGCAACAGGACCAGGGTGAGTGGATTTATCGTGAAATGGATTTAACCTTGTTAAATCCAAAAGTAGCAAAAAGATATGCAACGTGCCCCAGGGGCCCGTTGCATATTTGTTTGGCGAGATTTAAATCCTAGTTAAATCCTTTTCCTGTTGCATATTCTCCATAACTCCTGTTGTACTGTTGTATATAGTCAGATTTATATCCATGGGTTTAAATTGGAGTAAAGTGGGTGTTGCACAGAGAGAGTGCTATGGATTTAATGAGAGGTCAAAGTGCAAATCCAAGGAGTTAACAGTGGTTTTAGCCTTCCTTTTAAGTCACACCTAAAGGGGTGTGATTTAAGTTCAGATTTAAAAATCTAACCACTTTTCATAAAATAAATTACCATAATCTATTCAGGCTTGTGAATTGAGTATGTTCCCAAATTTTTAGTTTTGTAGATGCACCAAAAGTATGAAAATAGGACCATTGTATGTAAATCTCAAATACTCCAGTAAATCCTGTGGTTGTTTTTTATTCTGCTGACTGCTTGTGATATCCAAATATGGGCATAGACAAGTCTGGAAAATAGGTTAACTCACTGATAAATCCCCGGTAAATCCATGGTAACTCTACACCAACCCCAAGTATGGGGAGTTAAGGGAGATTTAAGGTGGATTTAACCTTAAATCCAACCCTCCCATAAATCCACTGCTTCTGCAACAGGACCAGGGTGAGTGGATTTATCGTGAAATGGATTTAACAAGGTTAAATCCAAAAGGAGCAAAAAGATATGCAACGTGCCCCTGGGGCATGTTGCATTTTGGGCTGGTAAGATTTAAATCCCAGTTAACTCCCTGTACTGTTGTACATTCCCCATAACTCCCCTTGTACTGTTGCATATGGTTGGATTTAAATCCATGGATTTAAATTGGGGTAAAGTGGGTGTTGCACAGAGAGAGTGTTGTGGATTTAATGAGAGGTTAAAGTGCAAAACCGAGGAGTTAAGAGTGTTTTTTGCCTCACTTTTAAATCACACCTAAAGGGGTGTGATTTAAGTTCAAGATTTAGAAATCTAAACATGTTTTCATAAAATAAACTACTCTAGTCTAATAAAGGTTGATAATTAAGTTTGTTCCCAAATTTTCAGTTTTGTGGATTCTCCAAAAGTGTGAAAATAAGACCATTGTTTGTAAATCTTAAATACTCCAGTAAATCCTGTGGTTGTTTTTTATTCTGCTGACTCCTTGGGACTTCCAAATATGGGCATGGACAAGTCTGACAAAAACTTAACTCCCTGATAACTCCCCAGTAACTCCCCGGTAACTCTACACCAAGGGGAGTTACGGGGGAGTTAAGAGGGAGTTAAGGGGGAGTTAAGGATAACTCCCTCTCCCATAAATCCACTGCTTCTGCAACAGGGCAACAGTGACTGGATTTATTGGGAAATGGAGTTAACCATCTTAAATCCAAAAGGAGCAAAAAGATATGCAACATGCCCCTGGCAACAGTGACATACACTTTGAACTTGAACTTTAATGATATGATATAAAAAGCGCCAGTGCACATGTACTAAAGCTCGGAGATAGTCTTGACACAACACTATTTTACAGACATTAATCAGGCTAGGAAGATCTGAGTCCGCGTGCCAATGACGACCAGAAAAAGGGTGTGGACAACCAAAAAATGATGTCTAGTCGTCCTCCTGACGACCAGATATTTTGTAGAAATTATTGATATTTTCTCCTAAAACGATTAATCCTGTGCTAATTTTAGTAGCTGTATGAAAATGATAATTTGTCCTGGTACTGTGGACGACCTATAGCTATAGACAACTTAAAATTCGGACGAATTTTCTTAGCCTGCATTTTCACACAGCTCTATTCATACTTAATGAAAAATTCCTATGACTATTTCACCTCTCATTGAAGCTCCACTCCAGGACAGACATTATGACTTGTTTCAAAGGCTCTGACACATAAATCTTATACATTATATGCTAGAGCCTAGTAAGCAGACAAGACGGTTTATAATTTCTGATTAAATATCTATTTAGCTGAGCATGTTCATCAAGGTAAAGATAAACACCAATAAGGCACAGAATCGCTATAGCCACATCTAACATTTTAAAACTAGCTTGAGTGAGGAAAAACAATCTATTATGGTTTTCAGATTTTCTACCCCTTTCCTCCCCTAGTGAAATCTTGAAGAAGACTAGGGCGATCCATAAGATGGTAGAAAGATCCTGTACGGGGAAGGCAAGCCAACAAGGAAGTACAGCTAATCCAAAAAGTACAAGGTAAAGTAAAATGGCCCAAGAAGGCATATCAATGCGACAGATTATGTTAGATAAGAGGGTTTTGAAAGTAGTGGATGATTGTTTCTCATCATGGATCCCAAAGGATGCTTACTTTTGTTCGGTCGAAGTTTCATTTAACATTTAAAGGTTGAAGCAGTGCTGTTTTTCTGAAAGAGGGTGGATTTAAATAAAAATGATATGCAATATCTGAGATAGAAAAAATATCCTCCACGACAGCCACTCTAAATAGGAATGGTTCGGCTGGCCCTATAATTAGCCCATTGGTGGACATTGATTGGCAATGTATTTATGGGGCTGATAAGCATAGTCAACTCTTTTAGCATAGTGGGCGCTCAGGGGGTGGTGAGGTGTGAGGTGAGAGAAACAGCAAAATAATAACATGATGTTTTGCCTTTTGTAACCGTTCGGCGTTCCTTTCATAAATACCACTGGGCAAATCAGGCCTTAGCATCAATGTCGATGTCTTTAAAGATGAAAGTACATTAGTATTTCTTAAATTCGTTGTACGCCATGCAGCCTATTAACCTAAATTCGCAGTTACAACTTGTCAAAATGACTTGTTGAAAGTTGTAGAAACCGTTACCTTGATTTACCGAAACATATTATAGAGCTAACCCATCAGAAGAGTTACTTTCATATTTCAGCAATGGACCCAAGACATCGTCAGCTGTAGGTTCAGTACAAGGACAGCTCAAACAGACAGGTATGTCAAGGGTGCCCACCCATAAGCAGGGTTGCCATAGGTCAGGTTAAAGTCAGAGAAAAGTTTTTTTTAAGGTTAATGAAAAGTCGGGGAGTGTTGGAATTGGTCGTGGACAACCGGAATTAAAAAAAAATAATCAGGGAACATTGTCATGGAAAAATGGAATTTCCAAATCCATGAGTGAAGAACTGGCCAACTTTGACACTCTCAAAATCTATGAATATTTGGTTGTCATCAAAAGTAACAATAGAAAGCTTGATTGCCAGGGATGAATAAGAAGGTTACAATAAATGCTTGGCATTTAAAGCATGTTTTTGGATTAGTACTGTTTGATTGTAACAAAGCCATGTTTATTACTATTTTATGTACATGTAGTTGGTTTCAAGACCAGACTTCTAAAGTACTCATTGAAAGATGTGTACCTAGCTAGGGTCTTTTGTAAACTTATGAAAAGCCCTCATTAATGGAACACATGATAAAAATCGAGACCTTTGAAATACTGTATCTTAAGTTAATAAACTGCCTTTTTGAGAGAGCTTTATAAAGTAGCTCAGGAAGTATCTTGAACATAAAAATCCATTGTTAATATTTGCTGAAGTGAGGCCTATCTTATCATGCTATTGTGATATAGCTCAGATTTAAATATAAAAGTCAAAATATGTACATCAATTCACAAGAATCTGGTGTGGCAAAAACTATTTTGTAAATTGCTGCCACCTGACAGGCATCTTGTGATTTAAAGGGGCATGGCTGTGGTCCAGCAGCATTGACTTGGCTTTATGAGTTGCCAAGAAAAAATTAAGGTATTGTATTTTAAAGTCCCAGCATGAATGGGAGGAAAGGAGTCTTTGAGGGGTGGTTTAAGGCTGTTTAATGAAAGGATTTTCTTATTTTATTTGTCAGGTAAAAAGAATCGTCAGGGGAAATTCTGGGAATTTTGACGACTCTAGTTTGTGGTGGTCTTGGAATATTTTGATAGGGGGGAACCCAGCACTGACCAAGTGGTTCATTGGATTTAATTCCCGGTTCATTGGGTTCGATTCCCGGTTAGTGTCTGGGTTCACAAAGGGATGAGGTACAGCAGAAATGATTACTAGGTTTTGATCCCCTGCTGTTTTCCCGCCCTGTGACCCACATCTCATAGATACAATCACCAAAGAATGGCCAAGTCAAAACGCATGTGTGAAAAGTCAGAATTTCCCAGAACAAATGGCATCTAGATTTGCCAGACGCCCTTAGCCACGTTCACGATACTTCCAGAATTAGTATGTCTAAAATATTTAAATGAGCTACTGATATACCACTGATTGAAGACTGATTTCTACTGCCAACTCATTTCAATATTCATTCACTCACTCACCAGAAAACATTATTTGGAGGTTTCTCATTTTGTAGGTGGAACTGAAGAGTCAGGTGTCCCTTTAATTTGAACGAAAACATCCATAGTACTATTGAATTCTGTATATCTAATATTTTCTTCTTTTTTTCAGAATCTAGAGTTACCAACATAAGTGGTTCCTACAGCCTAGAACTCACTCCCTACACATTGATTCTGCCGTCCACCACGTACCAACCATCCGGCATGACACAAAGGAGTAGCATTGGTGAGACTCCCACCACAAAATCATCTCACAAAGAGAGACCAGCTTCCCCCACAAAGTCTTCCAAAAGGTCATTGGTGAATCCAGGGAAAGAAGTGACAACAGTTTCTGAAGGTGATGAGAAAAAGACATTGAGGAAAAGAAATACTTTCTCTGCCCACCAGAGGCGAACTATGCTGCGGGTGTTCAGTGACAACATGTACCTTGGTATGGGTGGTCACAGGCAGCTTGCCGAAGATTTAGGACTGAAAGCCACCCAAGTCAAGGTAGGTGCTAATGATTTTGTCACAAATAACCACATTTTATTGCTCCCTGTTTTGTAAGTTGCAACTGTATCTTTCATTTTATGTTCAGAAGTCTTTTGTCTGTTAAACAACGCAAAACACACTGAGTGCATCTAGAACAATTGTTGCATAATCAACATCAACTTTACTTTTATCTTTTTATTGATTGTTACTAGCTTGTTATTTTCTTTCTTATATTTGTTAAGGACTTCTTTAGCAGTCAGCGCAAGATGCTTTTTGAGAAAATGATGAAGGAGGGCAAGGCCTCCTTGATTCCAAAACTAAAGCGCTTAGAGAAGAAAAAGGTTGTAAAGTATTTCTTGGACAAACCAACCAAGTCCCATCCACGAACTTTACAGAGCAAGCCTAGTCGAATTCAGTCCTACCCTGAATCCTCAGCCAAGTCGACGTCGCCTCATCTCAAAACTGAACTTAGAAAACAAACCCAAGTTCAGTTGCATCCTGAATCCTTGATTGAGATGTCCACTCCTTCTCCTATACTTTTCCTCGCGAACCGTTGCACTATCCTGTCTCAGTCTGAGGTTGGAACTGATTGTGACTTCAGCTTTGATGACCTCAGTCATTTATCACTCAATGAGGGCACAGAGCAGCAATGGTTGGAGGATTACTCAAGCCACAATGTTGGTTGTGACTGGCCCGCACATCTGGAGGGTGATGTCAACTGTAGTCATCATACGATAGACAACAACAACTGGCTACAACAACCTTCTGACCCACTCTTCATTCATACCATCAGCAACAAAGATTATGACCTCTTTTCAGGTCAATCTGGTTCTGACCACAGTGTGAGTGATTTCATCCCAAGCAACGGTTCCAACGACATCAACGAAAACCTCATCAGCTTTTGGGACCTGGATAAAAAACAAAACATCCAAGTTCCCAAAGACAACCCACATTACTGGGATCCAGAACATTTCCTGAATAATAGCAGAATTAGTCATTATCCAACGGAATCTGTCGAAGTCTATTCACCGACTTGTCAGAAAGAGACCGGTGAATTTACGAACTGGGATGGAACCGTTGAGCTGGCTGGTTGCAAGGAAACCCATCAGCAGATCAACTTGGGTCCAGCCCCTCATAAACCTAGCTGGAAGAGGACCGATGCAGCTGATGTGGGGATTACAAACCTGCAGGGGACTGACTTGGGTAAAGTCAACAATCAAAAGGACTGGATTCATGCCACTCTCCCAACAGACTGGTATGAGCCTCGCAACTGGGAGGTGAACTTCTTAAGCAACATCAGCCTTACCAAACTTCTCAGTGACTTCCAAATGTCCAGTGAAACCTTGTTCCCCCAGCAGAGTCAGAGTCATGACTTTGGACAGGGGCTCTCAGCCCATTGTGGACAAGAAGTTCACATGGACTGCCAAACCTCAGATGTTCTTGCATCTGCAGCTTCAACTCTGTATTCTCAGTCACTCATGTGTTGAAGTGAGGGAGTCTGATAAGTAAAATGACAGATGGATTAAGTTTCACTCTTAATGTCTTGGGTTAAGAAACCGATGTGATCTGGTTGATCTAATCAAGTTACATTTCCATCCTTTTGTTTGTTCTCTGAGGAACACGAGGAGTGATTAAGAGACTGTTTTGGTGCTATACTTCAGTGGTATGTGATTTTGTACCCATTTGTCTATATAGGCCTACTAATAGTTTTCTAAGCTGTCCCTAGTAGTGTGACCATCAATAATAATGCTAACACTATCCATCTTAGAATGACACTTCTTCACCAGTGGCCCGTCTCATAAAAACAAAGGGACATTTGATAAAAAGAAATAGTACATCCTTGTCAGTATAATGTCATATTTTGCTCTAATTCTCTCCTTAATTTTACACTTTATAATTTGTAAACTAAGTGTCAACTGTATAAGCAGTTCTTGTCCAAGAGTTAGTAAGAGTTTTACGACTACTATTACTGACATTGACATGTATTTGTGTACTTCTTTGGAGTTTTCAAAGACATTTACTATTGGTAATTACATGGACTGAACTTCGTCTTCTACTAGGGTGTTCCATGAAGAGTGTCTTGATTATTTATGTTGGATACTTTATTGTCTGTTTTACGTGGAATTGGAGAAAAGAGTAGATGTGTTTTTCAGGATATTTAGTCATGCTTTTACATGTTCTACATAATAATGAATATATATATATATATATAGATATATATATAATTAAGATATATATATATAATTTAGATATATATATATATGTCTGTGTGTTTATAGTTTTTGTAGATTGATCCATGAGAGTCGTGGGTTTCATGCAGTAATAATGATCAGTTTGATACCTGCACCATCCTTTTGGCCTTTGGGCAGGAAATTTGTATTTTGTGAAAAGAATACGTTGCTCAAAGGTTTAATATGAAGTAATCTAGAAGCCGAAACTGTTAAAAAGTAGTTTTTCACGAGTGTCTGGCTTCGAAAATAATTAAGATTGAAAAGTTTGAGCCCGTCACCAAGCTGCTATCTCACTTGTTATTTATAAGGAATACAGTCAAGTAAACATGTATTTTGATAGTAGATAACGGCTCTATATTTGTACAATAAAGTATAAAGAAAACTATTAATAAATTTGAGAAGGAAAAGGATAATATGCCGTTAAATGGGTTTGGATCCCCCAGCTCAAATGTCCACTCAAATCAACTCAATTTTGTGATTTATTTAGATAGAATTAAAGACTTTTGGTGAAAAATAATTTGAGAAAAGGTCAAGAAGTAGTTGTGACTAGACTGAAAATATAATTTGCTCTGCTATTTTGATTGTCATTTCGGACTGAAAAGCTTTAATTCTGCGTCTGGAGATATCATTTATTTAGTGAGTCCGCCAGTAAGAAGGCATCTATAGCGGGTATCACATGGATGTCTGACAGATAACTTACTTATGGAAGTGCATATTCCACGCTGATTTAAGCTTAACGATAAACTGATTTTACCTGACCTGTTAAACCAGAAGAAGGATATTAACTATTTTTCAAGTTGAAATGCTTGTAATTTCGGTTTCATTTTACCGCATACGTATAGCGAGATTAGATGAAGAGAGTTATAAGAGCGTGCAATGTAATATTTATGTTTTACATACACTACTTCAGTCAAAGAGATATTCTTATAGAGACGTATATTCTATAAGAGGTTATATTGCAACTGGCAGATAAAAGGTTTGGTATCAGATTGCCTGTTTTGAGAAGGGACATGTACCAGTTCTGTATTGAGAGTTACATCGTCCAAGAGAGAAAATAGGATCACAGAGAATTTCACATGAGCTGTATACGACATTTGACTTTTCAGTAGGTGCAGTAATAAATCAAATATAGTGTCAACACAGAGCGTCATTTTATGTAAGAGGGGGGTACTTAGATATGCATATTTGTGTGTTTTTGTGAAGATTAACATGCGGCCCACAATTTGGTTGTTAATGTCTCAGATTCCCACAACATGACTGAACTGTGTAGATAACAAAGAATGCTTCAGTTACTTTACATTATCTACTCATTAATTGTACAAAGTAAATCTTGAGAAGCCCCAGTAGCTCGATTGGTAACTGATTCAAATGTAGCAATTTAGTTGGTTCGACAGTTGTTGGGTGGGTTGGTGGAGGGGGGGGGGGAACTTGCTTTCATTTACGCCTGGATGTGTGTACCCAAATCTGAAGGAAATGGATCCTTTTTCATCCTGAAGTCAATGGAATGAATGGATAAATTCTCATTCAAAATGGTTGTCAATTTAGGGAGGCTATTCAATATGGGTAGATATTCAAATCATAACCCATTCAATATGGGTGTAATTTCTCCCCTCCTCCCCTATGTTCACTATAGGGAGCACCTGCAGAAGAGCAGCAATTGCACTTGGTAGTGAGTTTTAGCCATTCAATATGGGTAGATATTCAAATCATGACCCATTCAATATGGGTGTGTTTCGATAACCAATCCATTCACTATGGGTGTTTAAGGATTTTGATACATTTAATATGGGTGTATTTTACAAATGTCAAGGACATTCAAAATGGGTCTCTTTTTGAAATCCGGTACACACATCAGGGCGAAAAGAAATGAAGTCGCCCCCTGGGGGTGGGTTTTAGTGAAATTTGATAGATCGTGGGCGTGGCGGGGGGGGGGGGGGGGGGGGTGTTGTTGTAAAGTTTTGAATTAAAGAATTATCTCATGTATGTGGGACGTAAACCTGGAAAGCTGATAAAGGCGATATGTAATGTATGTCCATTCGATCAGCAAACTCATTGACTCCAATCTACTGAAAACAAGACATTAACTATATAATCATTAACTAGAGGCAGGTGCGTGCAAAACTAATTAGGCCAATTCGTGTATGGATTATGCAGACATTGGGATACTATAAAATAGGAACATGATTACCATGTAACAACGAAAAGATTAATATTCTCATAAAACCTGTTTTTATCCATCATTTATCAACCTACGGTTTCCTGCTCATAAATTGTAATGAAGAGCACCACACGCGACTCCCAGTGGCGCGGCCAGGTACTACGACCCCATTCACCACCCGAACGCCCTACAACGACCCAGTTCACAACGACCTCAGTTGGCCCTGGATTACTACTGGAGTACGATTGGCGCCAGAAGTGGACCATCGGATTTAAAACAAGGATCAAGGGAATTAATTACAAGTTCCGAACTCAGCTGAGATGCATATTTCCAGAGAAAGGTAGGCGCCTTAGATGACCTTTATTCACGATATGGTGATGGTGTGTGTCTTGATGTTTACCTATTATGGACTTCAGAGTATGTAGTGGACACAACCAGGGCATAACTATAGAGCTTTTGCAGGTAGGTAAATAGCAGGAGCATACAGAAAGAAGACGGGTTCACAAGCATCCGGATCTTCCCTCTTTGTTGTACTACTAATCACCGTTTAACAGGAGTAAATGTATACATACTCAAATAAAGGGTAATATTTGAGAATGGATGGGAGTTATACCACAGTGTATACCATAGATAATGAATTGTTTTCAAGTTGTGATTTTGTGTGCACGTAGGGCATTCTAACCACCAATCTTGACATTTACAAAAAGGGGCGTGGAGAGAAAGGACAGATGAAATCGAAATAGTTTTCCCACATTGCCACAAAAATAAATACTAGTGATACACCTGTTGTAAATAAGCTTTAACTATTCAGTCGTCTTTACTATGTACCCATGGTGTCACGCTCTAGCTGCGGGCTGTCCGCTGATTTGGGGTGGGGAGAGGTGAGGTCTCTGTAGTATAACTCGTGTAGTACTCTATTAGATTTCAAGGGTCTTACCGAGGGTTGGTCCAGGGGGCGTGTTCAGCAGATCGTGTCGCCGTCAACACCCCTCGTCCTGTCATGGTTATAGCAAACCACTTACCACATTGACCTGAGACCTTAGATTAAAGACTGTAGATGGTCTGTGTGTAGATCACAGGCGCTGATTCAGGGGGGCGTGCAGGGTGCATGCCTCCCCTTTTTCGGCCCAAATATTATTTTTTTATATAAAATTCCTGCGCCCCTCCCCCTTTTTAAATTCCTAGATCCGCCCCTGGATCAGCAAGAAGGGTCACTTAAACAGTTACAACTGTGTCACCTTTTACATGCTCTCACAATCTAATTTGTGCCAAAACACTTAGAAAATGGTGTTTATCACCCGCACATTCGACCAGCGGTGCATATTGGGGGTGATGCGTCATGGATTCCCCAACGCTCTCAGGATTGTCCTCGGTGATGAAATGTTGAACCGTTGGGGTGGCCGTACGATGTAATGTCTGATGATGATGATGATTGTTGGAATTTATTGTCCATTCACCAATTTGTCAGCTATATCAGAACCAACTCACAGTTTTTGGCTTCTGCAAATTAAAGTACTGGTGATCGAATCTATGGGAGTGGGAATGACGGCAAAGTGAGGTGGTCTAATAGGTGGTATAATGTCTGAAGTTATACACGATTGCACGGTTTACCTTATATGGGCATGTGACGTCATTTGGCGAGTAAATTTCATTCTCTCAAGGGCGTCCTGCAAGACATTAGTCCAGTTGGTGTAATCACCAGAGTGGCCCCGTGTGTGCTCGCAAGTGCGGAACCGTGCAATCGTGTATTTCGACAAGAACATGATTCACATTTAACATTGAATCTTCTGCTATATATATAGTTGGTTTCCATATATAAGGGAGCCAAAAGCAATGTAGGTAGAAATTTTGAAAATTCTGTTAACTATTGAAATATATTCTATTGCCATAAGCTAGGCCTGTGGTGAAATATAGACTTTGAATACAGACTCAAACTACATTAAAATACACAAAAGCTCATCACTAGTCAATTTTGGTGACCCACCAAAGTGAGTTTGTTTACAAACATTGCAGTCATCAGGCATAAATAACATGAGTTTATTGGAATTCAGAGAAGTTATAGTTAGCTATCATGATTTATACTATACCAATGGCTTATGTTAGACTCTTAGAATGTATTTTCATAGTTATTTGAGTTTGCAAAAATTTGTCATTTTTTTTGTGCTTTTGACTCCCTTTAAAACGCAGTTGTTGGTTTTACATTGAATGCCTAGTTAGAAAGTCGAAAATCGCATATTTGTATCGATCAGTATGGGCAGAATCAAGTCCCACTTATAGCTGTTATAGGTCCACTTGGAGAATATACAACGAAGCTTGAATATCCGTTGTAATTTATTCTCCGGGCTCGCTGTCTCAATCCCTTCGGGATTGGTCAACCCCAGAGTGTTGTGTTGGTCATTTAGGCTGATCACAAGCTCTCTTCTTATATAGGTCAATTCATGCTGGTACCAGGAACCAGCTTCAGTCAGAGAGGGTGTTGGCAGGTTTGGTCAGTCAAATATTAGTATTAACATGTGAAATCCACATCTTTCAAAAGTTTGTGAATTGTATTTTCGGCAAGGAGACTGACTACCAGCTCCCCGACTCAGATGCGGTGGCATGTGCATCTTTTTCTTTAATTCGATCGATAATTCACCCGTTAATTTACCTAGGTTTCCATATCTGACCAATCTTTTTACTATCATATACACGAAATAAACACGAATAACCCAGAGTTTTTCGGTTTTAAAACCGACCCTGAATCTATATGATCCGCCTGTGACCTTGTATATATGGCCACAGTAGCCAGTATCTACGACTATTTCAATTTCTCTACTTCGTCCTTGTTTGCAATAAAGGGATGCATTTGTGATTCTTCACGATAAAATCCCATATTCCCTCACCATTAAGTATACCAGTCGGAAATGTACACACTATCTATCGTCAATTGTCAGAGATGCAACACGTTGTTGTCGTGAAATTATCAAGAGTAACTGGTAAATAAAGGTTAATTTGACTACAAAATACACGACTCTTGCCATATATATAGCCCTATCTGGGAGCAACCTTAGCGTTTTACCATTGTGTAATTCCGGCCGGTCCACCTTTGGGCTATACTCAAGTCGACTGGTGGCACCATTCTTTTTGTCAAAAGCTCACATGTGTGCCTTCAGGGTTGTTTGATCTTTTCTTTTTTGGCTGAAACTTAGCTTTTCTTTTCCGCCCTCTCGCCTGACCTTGACCTCCGGGCATGAACCAACCTTGATGACCTTGATTCTACGACTTGACCTTGATAACTGTATGTCCTTTACATGAATACTTCTGTCACAGAGCCTACAGGTCCAGGCGGTGGGCGAATTGTCCACGTCTGTACAAAGATACTGCCATAGGCTTTGTGAAGTTTAGGAAGAAATTTAACGCTCGACAATTCTTCAGTGCCCTAAGGTGAAGATAGGAATTAAACTTATGGCTTTGCTTCTATATCTGTTGGTTCTTATCATCTATATTTATTTAAATAGACTGGGACATAAAGAAATAAATAATGATGGAAATCATGATGCGTAGGTACGTTTTATTATCTATTCTCCGGGATCGCTGTCTCGATCCCTTCGGGTTCGGTCAGCCCCGGAGTGTTGTGTTGGTCATTTAGGCAGAGAACTCTATTGAACTATAGTGAAAGTCTCAGGTACCAGATTCAGATTTGGAAGGTGTTGGCAACCCCAAACCAAATATACGGTGAAGATTGTAGGATTAACATGGTGCTCCTATGAGAATTAGGTCACCAAGTCATCAGTTCGGAGATTGACGGCTGTCCATATTTGGTCATATCAGTGCCTCTTTGCCCAGCTGGTGCAAAAGTAGGTCATCTGCTTTCAGCTTCTAGCCTGGTTTCCATAGAGTTGGTTGGCTGACTGAGGTGTTGATTTAGACTGAAAACTTGCATTGTGTGGTCACCATAGGTAATGGAAAAAAAGATTTAGTCATCTTTTGACTATTTTCTATCAAAACCGCCACCTGTAACTATGGTAACGGACTAATTTTTGAGACTCCATATGAATTGTACTTTTTCAAACCAATGAAATCTGTTTTCAGTGGTTTGAATAAAACCTGAAAAATATGACTAGGTCGCCAATATGGAGTATATATTATGGATTATTCATATTTGGAGGAGGTATAGGTCGATATTATATGAAGAATTACGTCAATATTTATCAGAGACACCACTCTCTGAACATGAAAAATCCGGAAATGATTGAAACAGACTTTCCGGATTTTCAGCAGGAAAACACCGGATTTTAAGCAGGAAGAAATAAAAGGAATATAATCACATATTATGTATATCCTGACAGTAATAAGAGCTTTTAGAAATACTATCTGTTGTCTATGAATACAGTTGTAATGTTTCTCCTTCTTAGAATTACTTGTATGAAAATGTTGCTCCAGTGAAAAATCCAGAAATCCGGAAAAAGAAGGAAAAGTGGCATCTCTGATTTATTGTCCGTGAACGATAATTGGGGATGGCAGGAGTCGCGGCAGCATGTGCATCTTTTTGTTTAATTCAATCGATAATTTGCCTGATAATTCATTTTCTACAATCTATATTTGATCAATCTATTTACTATCAGACATACAAAATAAAGACGAATAACCCGGAGTTTTTCGGTTTTCAAACCGAACCTGGATCTATATGATCCACCTGCTACCTTGTTAACAGGGGCGGATACAAGGTTTTGGAAAGGGGGGGGGGTTAAGCATAATAGGCTAAGTACTAAAACGTTGTGCATTGGCACGTGCGCGTACGAACGACATCTCTTTCATTTTATCAAGTCTGGCTCATGGGTATTCGGACTATTATCGTCAAATCTTGTCTCAGAGGTTGAGGGCAGATTCAAGTTGGTCCCTACATCTTTTTCCCATTTACCTCCAGGCCAATTGAATGACAGTTACAGTTAATAAGCCAACTTAAAATGTATGTTTGACGTTTAGGTTTCTAGCCAAATAAGGATGTAGCCAAGTCACCTCTGTAAGGGGAATTTAAGTATACATACATGTATATTTCTAGCCCATATGACAACGATAAATCAGGCCCGTTCCCAGGTTTTGTTGTGGGGGCGGGGGTGGGGTGGGGTGGTGAGGTTCCATAAGTGGAACTTTTGCCAATATTTTCAATAATTTGAGCTTGAAAAGGGGGGTGGCGAGCTGTAAAAAGGGGAACTTTTCAAAATTTTCCTACATATTTTAGTCGGTTTTACATTAAATTTTGCAAGGAAAGGTGGAACTTTTGGAAAAATTTCCTTTGTGGGGGAGGGGGGGGGGGGGGAGGGGGGAGCGCCACCCCCGCACCCCCCCTAGTTACAGGCCTGGACTAAACATGGATTCCTGTACTTTTTGTTTTTGTCCCTAAACCCTAAATACACAAGGATATTGACAACTATTTTTTTAACCCTAACGTACATAGAAGACCAAATGTTCAAAATATAGTTATTAAATATGTAATAAGAAAAACGCATCCATTGTTCTACCTATATCTGTTTTCACTATCGGCTAAACTGTTACAAAAATGTTCATCATTGACTATCTGTGGATCTTACAAGATATTGCCATGGATTTTCTTAAACCAATTTATAGTTAGCCATTTCAAAAGAATTGAAGAATTATAGATCTAGGAGATATGTAAGCCTATTTTTCACGCTAGACAATGCTACAACTAAAGCTTGTTAGCTTGCCCGCAATGCGCCCACCCCCCATCATTGCCCTGTTATACACCGACTTATCAAAGGCATAGATAATTTTTGGTTGAATAGATTTATGAAGTAATAGTATATTTCCTATTTTAAACTTTCTCCCACTTAAACCAAGATGATATTCCCTAATCTGACTGTTAAAAATGGCCATGACGAGGGTGTCATTCCTAAAAATGGGTAGGACTATCACTCTAATGCTGGGGTCTGAATGACAAGGACTGGAGATTGTTGATTAGTTATGGGTTCAGATGCAGAATAAGTAGACAAGATGAAGAATTGAGGAGGAGAACTTCTTTATAAGTATACTGTCAAATCATCTCTTAGTAGTACAAGTCAATTCCAGCAGATGGAGACACCTTCTATGTTAATTTATGATAATGAGGTTAGTTCTAGTTTAGACCACAGATGGCAGCATAGATTGCCAACATCCCCCCTTTTTTTTTAGAATAAAAGTCTTTTAGTCTCTAGTCCTTTTGACTATTACTCGGATAAGTAAGAATGAATTAGATACGTAGTCATATCAATACTAGTACGAATCCAACTTATATGACTTTAGTTAAGCTAGATATATGATATATATTTTATCAGTCTCTGAGTCTTTTCAGTCTTTGGTTTCTCTGAAAACAAAAATTATATCAGGTCAGCAATACATCAAATACAAAAGTCAAAGTCATTTAGCAACAAAATCTTTCATCCAGGTAGGGGCTCTTCTCTCACGAGAGCTACGACGTTCCACAACAGGCACCGGTGCCACAGGGGTAGGCTCAGGCACAGTGTCTGTTGGTACTAGTTCCTCCTGAGTACCATCCTGTTCACCTCCAGGTCTCAGGTGAACCCGGTTACGATGATATAGATGGTCACTGTCTTTCTCCTGTACCTCATAAGAGCGCTCGTCGACACGATCAGTCACTGTACCCTTTTTCCAGGTGCGTCCACCGTCGATAGGATACATCCAAACCTCGTGTCCTGGGGTGAGAGGCTTCATAACCCTAGCGGTTTTATCGTAGTGCTCCTTTACAGACTTATTCCTGGTGTCCCTTTTCCTAGAGATGTTGTGGGGATGAGTCTGCTTCAACACTGCCTTTGTAGATGGAAGCAGTGTGCGAGTACGACGGTTGAACAGTAACTGCGTAGGGCTCTTTCCATGGCTCTGCAGGGGCGTATTCCTTAGTTCTAGCAGAGCAATGTACGGGTCGGTGTTATCCTTTGTCTTCTTGATGAGGGTTTTGGCAGCTTTCACTGCCGCCTCGGCTTTCCCATTAGATCTGGGATGTTCTGGAGAAGATGTGTGGTGGTTAATACCATACTCAGTCGCGAACTCCCTGAACTCAACTGAGGAAAACTAAGGACCGTTATCGGAGATGATTTCCTTTGGGATTCCATAACGCGAGAAGTGTCCTTTCAGTTTCTTGATCACTACTTTGCTGGTCGTTGTGGGTAGATGATCCACTTCCCAGAAGTTACTGTAGTAATCCACAGTTACAAGGTAGTTTCGGTTGTCGATGGTAAATAAGTCCATACCCAGTTTCTCCCAAGGTTCATTGCTAGGGATATGCTGAATGAGTGGCTCCTTTTGATTCCTCGGCTTCATCTCCAGACATGTTTCACAACATTGTCAGGCCAGAACACCAGTTCACGAGCTCTTCTCATCATACTATCGTAACCTAAGTGAGCTGAGTGTAGTCTCTTCTTCACTACAGGTCGCATAGCTTTAGGTATAACCAGCCTTTCTCCCTTTAAGATGAGTCCGTCACAGGTCGTAAGTGTGTCGCTTACATCAAAATACACTTTAATACTGCTGTTAACATCCTCAACCTTCTCTGGCCAGCCACTGTTGATAGTTGCTGCCAGGGTTTGCATCACACTGTCTTCTTCGGTAGCACTTCTAAGTTCCTGAAGTCGTTTGTCAGATACAGGTACATGTCTAAGTACATCAACATAATGCACTTTGGCAGAAGTTGACGATTTCAGAGCAGCCTGACTCAGAGTATCCGCGAAAACAAGTTGCTTCCCTTCAAGGTACTGAAACTTTATGTCGCATCGCCTGATCCTGAGAATCATCGACTGTAGGTGTTTCGGCGATTGGCTCAGCGGCTTCTGTAGAATCGCTGCTAGTTGTTTGTGGTCATTTTGGACTATGACCGTATGTGTACTGGTCGAAGCGTTCAAGTCCAAATACCACTGCAAGGCACTCTTTCTCGATTTGGGCATATCTACCCTCGGTGCCGGACATGGTCCGAGAAGCATACTCGATAGGCTTCCCATCTTGTAGCAGAGCTGCACCGATTCCATCCTTCGAGCTGTCTACCTGTCCAATAAGTTCTTTCACAGGGTCATAGAATGTGAGCACAGGAGTATGAGTGATCTTCTCTTTCACTTTCGCGAGTGCAAGATCACAGTCCTCAGTCCAGTCGAATGGGATGTCGTCACAAGTAAGCTTGCGTAGTGGCTTGAGATCATCTGCCAGATTGGGCAAGAAACGTGACAGATGCTGAACGAATCCACAGAGACGACATACTCCATTAGCGTCAGTTGGTTTAGGCATGTCCTCCACTGCCTTCACCTTTTTGGGATCTGGACTGATTCCTTTGTCAGAGATGACATGTCCAAGAAAGCTGATAGAAGACTTTTCGATGTCAGACTTCTTATCATTTAGCTTGATGTTCCTGTCCCGGCATCTTTTCTGGAGATTCAGTAGATTGGTCTTGTGGTCGCGTTTTGCAGTTTCCAGGTCGTCACCCTGACCAACAACCACAATGTTGTCAGCTGCACATAAGACACCGGTAAGACCTTCCAAGGCCTGTAGAAGTCGCTTCTGGAATATCTCACTCGAGACCTTGAGACCAAAAGGTAGTCTCTTCCAGCGATATCGTCCAAAAGGGGTAGTCATAGTAGTGAGATCACTTGAGTGTTCATCAAGTCTCACATGCCAGAATGCACTCTCCACGTCCAGACGACTGAAGATTTTGGCATTGGCGAGTCGAGGAATGATATCGTCGAAAGTAGGAAGTTTGAAGTGTTCCCTATTTAACGCGATGTTCAGAGGTTGGGGATCTATACAGATCCTGAGAGATCCGTTAGGCTTTTCGACGACTGCCATCTGACTGACCCATTCCGTAGGTTTGTCAACAGGTTCCATCACTCCAATCGATACCATGCAGTCGAGTTCCTGCTTCACACGGTCACGTAAAGCAATAGGTACAGTCCTACAAGGTAGAGCACGTGGTTGTACACTACTGTCCGTGTAGAGGTGTACTTCTCCCAGATCACCAAGACCTGAGACTGAGAATTGTCCCACCTTAAACTTGTCCTTGTTGACCGTTATTAAGTCCATCTGTTGTACAGAATTAACTCCCAGAAGATTGTTGAACTTGTTAGACACAACAATGAAGTTTGCCTTAGTAGTTTTCCCAGTCTTAGGGTTAGCCACGTCTAGACACGCTTCCCCGAGTGGTTTCTCTGATGAGTGGTTCCACATCATAAGACTGAGTTTGGCAGGCTTCACTTGGCTTTTAAGAACATACTTTTGCTTGATAATGTTGACCTCAGCACCACTATCAATTTCAAAGTTTACATCACAGTCATTCACAACCATTTTCGCACAGATAGTAGAGCGTTCATCGCTTTGCACAGCTCCGAGCCATGCCTCCTCACTATCAGAAGCTTCAGAGTAGTCAGAGTCGGCTTCCTGATGGTTGAGACTGTGCACCTTCTTCTTCTTCGGACAAAACTTTGAGAAGTGGTTCTCCTGCCCGCACTTATGGCATTGAGATCCATAAGCAGGACAACTCTCCTTAGCCGCGAGATGTTTCCGGCCACAGAATTTGCAGTCGTACTTGAGCATTGGAGTAGAAGTAGCTTGTGTCTTAGGAGGTTTAGAAGGCTTAGAAGGTGGTTTTGCAGGTTTGACCTGCGTTGACTCCTTACCATGCTGCTCAGCCATTTCGTCAGTGCAACAGATGTTTATGGCTTTTTCTAGGTTAAGATCCGCTTCCCTAAGCAACCTAGTTTGCAGACGGCCTTTAGTTACGAAAACTAACTTGTCTCTAATGAGCCGATCAGTGAATGCACCAAAGTTACACTTGGCTGCAAGTACCCTTTAGTCGGTAAGAAACTTGTCAAATGGCCCATAGTACTCCAGAGACCAAAACTTGTGAGATGCCACAACTTCATTTTTTAGAAGTGAGCAGTAACGTTCTAAGTACTCCAGTACCCTTGTTACATCAGTTTTGTGAGCAGCTTGAGTAAACTGAATTTGGTCAAAAACCTTGATCACATCAGGACCAGCACAAGCTAAGAGGATAGCTACTTTAGTCGCTCCATCTACCTCATCCGTGTCATTTTTACTGGCTTTCAGATAGATTTCAAACTGTCTTTTCCACAACTTGAAATTTTCAGCCACATTCCCAGAAGTAATGTTCAAATGACCAGGTGGTGGGAAAACACATGCAGCAGCCATAGTTCAGTCATAGGAATAACTTGGACTTATAGATGTTTAGCACTGAAGACTCCTTTTTGATAGTCAGGCACATATAGCACTAAAGTTCAGGCTTTGAGACACACACATTAGCATCAGTAGTAGCAATAGAGTTCACCAAAATGCTAGATCAAACAATTGACAGTGAGTAAGAGTCTGTTGAAAGTAGGTCAAACTTGTTTGTGCACTTAGCTGTCTGATGTCAGCCTCTGTGGAGTATGACTTGCAGTTTTCTTGGCATGAGAAGACTTGGATTTTTAGGTAGATTCCTCCCCTTCTTCAGAAATTTTCGGTTCCTAGGTGATTTCAAGGTGCCCAGCTGCCACCATGTTGATTAGTTATGGGTTCAGATGCAGAATAAGTAGACAAGATGAAGAATTGAGGAGGAGAACTTCTTTATAAGTATACTGTCAAATCATCTCTTAGTAGTACAAGTCAATTCCAGCAGATGGAGACACCTTCTATGTTAATTTATGATAATGAGGTTAGTTCTAAATTAGACCACAGATGGCAGCATAGATTGCCAACAGAGATAACATGCGTTACTGTGTAAGTGCCTGGGCCTTAGGCCTAGGGTTACACCCGTGACTTCAGAAACACAAGGTCTCGATGGCCACTCCAGTTTTCAACTCTTTTTTACTCCCCATAACTAAAAGGAAAGCAGAACCCAACATAAAGTACTTCACAGATATGCAGTTCTCCACTTAACATTGATCTAAAGAGGTTTCACAGTACTAGCACTGCACCCACAGGTCCTCAGGTTTCATGTCAGCTTACATCTTTAGATGTACCTGTCGGAAGCTGTCGTCTCTACAGGTAACTCTCCACTATGTGAAGACCGTCCTAATTTAGCATAACTATCTACTTGAAAGGGTTGAATGGTCCACAGTATAGACACATTAGTCATACCTTTATGCCACATGAAATGATCTACTGGTAGTAAACACCCTTAATTTAAGGTTTAAAGCGGAACAAAACCAATTTATACTTAACATTTTTCAAACTCAAATAACTATGCAAATAAATTCCACTTTTTATCTTGCTCAATGTAGTCTATGCAGATCCGCAAAAATTGCATTTGTTTGTTTGCAAAGGAAAATATAATCATCTTTCCTGGAATTCTCCTGATGTTTAAGCTATTTTTCATGGCGGCCAGTACTTTAGTAGTGAATAACGTAAAGCGCCATACCCACTAGTCACCATATAGGCGATTTTACCGATGATGGGCGACGGGAGACTGAAAGAATTGCCGTCTCTGGGCAACTGTTATATTAGGCAAGTTTGATATTTCACTGCCGATTTTACTGCTCATTTTACTGCCAATCCCCTTGCCCATTGCCCATCACTCAGAACTACACCATACCCATGGGGAGTCGCCCAGCGATCCTGAGTTGCCGACATTTTTCCCAGTCGCCCATTGCCCATCACCCATTGCTGGTAAAGTTGCTTAAAGCCCCATACCCACTAGGCGATTTCGCCCTCAGCAATTGTATCTCTCATCAGTATGGTGTATTAAAATGTACATGTTTCATCTGAATCACTGGGAAAAGTATCAAAACATGTTCATTTCAATATGCATATTGACGGGCAACTATGCCCAAATTGCCTAATGGGTATGGGGCTTGAGACTCATGAAACAGTTTCTATAGTTATTTGAGTTTCCAAAATGTTCATCATCTTAGTTTTGGGTCCCTTTAATACTAATTGTCAGTATAACATGACAAACAATTAGAATTCAAAACGTTCAATGACACCCTGGTAATTTCCTAATATTTCCTACCCACTACTGGACAAAGTTATTGTGGTCAAGAGCTGAAAAAAAATCAGATCTAAATCCATGGAAGTCTTTTGAGGAAAGTGTAGAAAGTGTTATTTGCTACGAGAACATTCTGTAGTACTGAAGTTGTCCACTAGGGGGCACCACTCATGTGGGTATCATCCAACATTTGATGAGGATTTCCTATTACCTACCCAGCAAACAAATTGACGTTGTGACAACGTTGCTACAACGTAACATTTTGGTTGTAGCAACGTTGTAAATTTACGTTGTGACAACGGAAATTTGTAGACTCCCAGAAACGTTGCAGCAACGTTGTAACAAGGTTGCAGTGTTACCAGCTCACAACCAACTCACAACCTAAATACAAATTTAGTAGTAGGGCTAGGTTTAGGAAAATCAGCATTATAAGTGTTAATATTGTTATTCATTTTAGTTATTCCTTATTTTGGATGACCCCCAACATCATTTTGGGTGCAATTTCTTTAATTATTTTTTTCTCATTATTTATCTGTTGTTTTTTTTAATGCTGGCATAGCCCAAGTCTAGCTTTCAAGATTCAATGGTGGACAAATAATCTTTAAGTCCAACCCAAAGCCTTATATCCTGCTGGATCATATTAGGTTCATGGCCTACAATTACAAATTACATCTCAAGGCCTGTAGACTCTATAATATTGATAAGCTATCAAAAAGGTGTTTAACATTTAAGATTATCTTAATTCACTTCTAATATCTGCAATTCATCAGATTAATTCATTATGGTATATGTCAACTGCATTCTGTTGCTCATCACATCATATTGATGTACATTGATTAACTAAAGTTGTAAAACAGTGGTCCAGAAAGCCTAAGATTGAAAAACGTTTCAGAGAATTTTAACTTTGGAAACACTAGTGCCACCTGGATGTTGTTATCATGTGTGTTCCACAATGTTGTAGCAACGTGGTGAAAAATTACGTTGCACAAACAACGTAAATGCAACGTAATTTTGCAACGTTGTCAGCCTGTTCCATTTGTTCCGTTGTAGCAACGTTGCAGGCATGTCTTATCACAACGTTGCAAAAGCACAACGTTGCACAACGTTGTAGCAACGTTTTGTGTTTGCTGGGTAATGACGCTTCCATAAAGGTTAAAAAATCCAGATGGCAGCACTGAGTGCCCAGCTGCCTACCTTTAGCTTAACATGAACATCCATCACAGACAGTAGAACAAACTTTTCCTCTGTGAGCCTATGAAGACGATTTGACCGCTAGAGTCAGCCTAGAAGTATAAATTATACAGAGAAATTCTTTGTAGTTTGATCCTTCAAACAAATAAATACTCTTTGTTAACAATATGTGTCTTTTGGCAATGACTATTAATTTTGTTACCTGTAATTCTTTTGTATATACTTCAACTAAAGGGCCATACCCACTAAGCGACTTTAGCGGCGACGGGCGACTGGGAGGATTGTTGTCGTCCGTAGCTGATCATCCAAAAAACACACCATACCCTCGGGAATTGCCTGGCGATCCACTGTCACCCGGCAACTTCACCGACGATTATCCCAGTCGTCTGTCGCCCACCGCCGCTAAAGTCGCTTAGTGGGTATGGGGCTTAATACTTCTGGAAACTAATGGCAACCTTGAGGAATATCAGAAAATGAATTGATGACAAATAATTGAAAGAACAGTACATAAGGTAATGGATGAATACTGATAGAAGGGGAGGATCCAGGAATTTGAAAAAGAGGGGAGGGGTCTATAAAAACTAATACAAAAAGACGAGAAAGAGCTTCCTGTGTTGTCATAAACTAAAACTAAAAAATGGGACACTGTTATCTACTAATAGAAATAGATGTTGTTTGCGTCGACATCGTTTTACCACTTTGTCCTATCTTTACGATTTCCAGTCCCTCTTTTAGTTTCCCATAGTGTATTCATTAAATGATCCTAGAAGAGTAAACTAAGCCAGGTGCTCTTTAATGAAAGGTTCTAGCACCTCCGACTGGATGTATCCGTAAGGCTTTTGATAGGACAGGTATATATCTAACGTCATGACACAACATTCTGTAGCACAAGCTCATGGTTCTCTATGTCATCCCACAAGACCGACCTTGTATCGAAGCAGCACTATAAAAAACTGCTTCAGCTGTACAAAAAGACAATGGAATGTCTTTATGTGTAGTTCTAGCAGAACCGTCAAGAAGACTTGATAATTACATTTATAGTTAACTTTATATATTATGAGGACAAATATTGCAGTTCTGTGCAGTTTTCAGGTACTCTAAAGTTTCATTGGTACGTGCATCGATTAGGTTTTGGGAGGCCGTTTTAGATATCTATTTTTATTAAAGACTAGAAAGACTATGCTCTGGCCTAGCCTTTTAGGTGAAAAAATCTTCAATGATTAGCTCTGAGTATCAGCAAATTATTTTTTTCACTATAATAGATGAAGGACACTGCCCTTTATTCTTTTGACAAAGTAACAGAAATTCATGTAATTTCTCCCACCTTCCATTGTTTACTGGATTACCTTGGTTGCCACCTTCGCACCTGGTTGCACAGCTCTGCGAGTTGAGATAGCGCCCAACGGTGGGTATATCCAAATGGTGAGGTCTATGTCATTCTGGACTGAGAGGGCCCTCCCTGTAGGCCAGTTCGTTTACTCGCCTGGGTCATAAAATCAGGTTCCGGCGATGCATTGCGCGCGTATCTTTTAACATTGGTTTCCGTTTCCGCCGGAAGCCTGATTTCATGGCCCGGGCGAGTAAACGAACTCGCCTAGTGTCTCACCTGTACTGGGACCTTCATGTCAATCTTGACCTTTGTTACCTCCCTCTGAATGCGTCGCAGGTCATCAGCTGACTGGGAGGTGCCTCACCTCTTTCAACTTTTTCAAGCTCCTTAATATTTCACACCAAAAAGCAATGTATGATCATTTTGAACTGCATTATTTTTCTCCATTGAAAACAAACAACAACGCAAAAATTGGAGACAAAGAATTGTTCCTCCCACACAACGTTTACATCTGTCGAGTTTGAAGCTATTAGTTAACAGTATGTTAGTGTTAAAAAGTTGAAAACCATTTTTCTGTTTTATAAAGTGTTTATTGTCGATTTCCCCAAATTATATTATGTCTTATTACACTACAGATACATTTTGCTTATTCCTCTTTTATTAGAACTATTACAATATTACAATTACTTAAACAAGGGATATAGGCCTACTTAGACATACATCCCTTGTGCACATCCTGAGGTGGACAAATCAAATACAAAAAGAAAGAGCTATTTTATTATGTAAATTAAAAATCTCAAATTGGTATTGAGTGCAATTGAAAAATCACTTTGCAATACAACTCACTCAGATGTGGTATACATTTGTATAATATGAAATAGTTTACTTCTGTGACATTAAATATTATAACGTACATCTTTGTGAGATAGAAAAATAGAAAAGAATGTCACCAGAAAGCCCTTTTTTGATAGAAATGTTAATGGATATGATCCTACATTCAAAAAAATCAAAGCAATGGTATTACAAACAGTATATTCAATATCATTAGCAATATATCATTATCATTATTATTTTCATCAAAGATAATATCTTTTACCGTAACAATCTTTCAGAAATGCTGTGAATGTTTTTATCTTTTATGCTTCACATATTTTCACATAATGTATGTTTGTGAAGTGTCAAAGAAATTTAGCAAAAATATTGTTACTTATTATCACAAATGTTACTTTTATCCTTGTGATGCATATTTAATGATAGATAAGGAGACACGCTGCATGAGTTCTTACATTTATACATGCCAAAAGTTCCCTTAAGCAATTATCCCAACCACGGATAGCTGATTTACAATATTTTAGGCACTTGCAGATAATTTGGGTGTATTTTGTTGACAACAACTTAGGAAAAACTATAGAAAAAACACAAGTATTTGCCATAAATTATATATCTGTAATGATTGAATTTTGAAACCAACTTGAAAAATATTAAATATATACAGATATGAAATGAAAAAATAGTCAGTGCTAGGTTCCATTTATGGTTAACCACAGATTATACTATGAACATTGGAAATTTCTATACTTAAGCTCATGTCAATATATTTCCCAGCACGCATCTAGGCTAGTCTTGAGGTACAGTGTAGAAAATATGCTATCCGTGGTAGGGAGAATTAAAACGTTCTGCTATAAACTTCAAGATAGCTTATTTTTATAGGTTGATGCTCACTGAGATATTGCTGTTAAAAACAAAGGTAAAGAAATCAATTCTAAGTTCATAATTTCTTAATTTCTCATGCAATATTTGTTATACTCATATCATTACTCAGAGAAAAATATAACCTTTCAAAAGATTATTGTCAATAAGATGGTCGTTTATACATGTGCAGCGCAGGGCCCCTAGACCTGTTATCAATCATTAAATACAAGTGACTTTGTCTTTTCTCTCCATTTTTTTCATCTGAAAATATTTATGTTTATAAGATTTTGAATGAAGATTATGGACAATCTTTTGGTGAACAAATAGGTATTATTCCCTCAGATGGCATCCGTGTAGTTTTTCTTTCAGAAAGTTAATACCCACAGATTTCCGGTTCTTGACTGCAATATAAACCATGTGAAATGAACCTTCTTAATGCCCTCATGTTGTGGTTAGAAGACAAAATGGCGCTGGCCTGTGATAAGACGAATGTTACAAGAGGCAGATTATACGTTTTACTTTCGGTCAGAGAGTAAACTAATACAGCATGTCTGTGATAAACTAGACACAGGAACGAATGGCGTTATAACCATTTATATGAAAAAATCTGACAAAATAAGGGATGATCTACCTAGATTAATTGCATTTCCTGCCCTGACAAGGCTTAGCCATTTCAGTGTCAATCCAGTCCTTAGCTGCAGAGACCTTCGCGTAGACTCCAGGGTAGCCTTCTCTTGCACACCCAGATCCCCAGCTGACCACTCCATGCAGAACTTCATCCTTGGTCAGAGGTCCACCAGAGTCTCCCTGAAAAAGACATTTAAACCACATCATTATGATACCATAGCAATGAAATTGAACTTTTGAATAGTAATTAACAGTAATTATAGATCAGAGTGGCAACTTTTTGAACAATTTAAAACATATTTATTTTTAAAACAAACAGTTTTAAATGTTAAATATATTGCTTATATTTGATCCCGTAAAACAAAAACCTATTTTACATATGTATTTTTTGTCAAATTATCAGTATAAAGGCAAATACCTTTGTTGAAACCCATAAAAAATGGTCCTTCCCAACATAATGATTTTTATTTATTTTTTTTTTTTTAATGAGCAGCGCTCTCTTTATTTCTGATGTTATACAATCAATTGAACAATAATTTCCGCTGTGTTTTTGATTTATAACATGGATATGGTATAGTAGGACAAATACAGGACAAAAAGACCGGATATGACAGGACAAAAACATAACGGGACAGCTATCTACATACATACTTTTTCGACATGTTATAATGGTGAGCTATGTATTCAACAAGAGTGGCTTAATATATATGATGCCACTCTAACAACTATTTCACATAATGGCATTGCAACCTAATTATTGGGAATTGTAGCATACGGTAGTCTGTTCTAAACTTCTTTTTCTCTCCAGTTTAAAGAAAAACACTTTGAATTCTCATTTTTATATTATAGTCATTAGCACAAATCAACCAGCATCCGGCAATGGATCCTCCTATAGTACATCTAGTAGTCGTTGCCATTTTTTAAACTTGTTGGGTTTGTTGTCCTTCCTGCATATATACTCTTCAGTCAGCAGGCTTTTCTTGAGTTCCAACAGATATTGCATAATATCCAAACTGCACCTATGGAAAAGACGTTGCCTGTATATATAAAAACGACTCTTAAGAAGAACAAAATTTACAATATCGCTGTTAGCCGACTTCTGAGAAATACCCAGGATGAGCTCCTGTTCTTTTATGTTTTCTGTGGTTATACCTACTATTGTGTTTAGCCATCTAAGTATGGACTCCCAGAACGAAGCAACTTTTTGGCAGGTTACAAAAAAGTGCACAATTGTATCTTGCTGTTCACCACAGTACAAACACTCAGGACTATCCTTTATCCTTATGTTGAAAAGATATTTGTTACATGTGATGATCCTATGAAATACCTTAAACGGGAAGGATTGGAGCTTGGTCTCCCGTGTTACCCTGTATGGATATTTATATAACAGGTCCCATTTTTCACTCATAATATCGAGATCTGGGTATAATTTTTTCCACCTTCTTTGGCTTGTAAGTTTAGGGGAGACAAAGTCCCGTACAATCCAATAAAGTTCTTTACTCGACACTTTTAACATGTTCACAGCTTTCGGGAACCTATCTGTAATGTAGAGACAATTTTCTTCCAGTTGTACACTATTTTCAGTAATTACTTCTCTCCATTGACCTGGTAGACTTTTACGAATTTGGAGGGCCTGTAGAAAGTTGCATTTGACCTTATATTTCTGTGTGATTTGCTCTTCTGACATAAAGGTCCCCCCCTTCCAATAAATCTTGTACTTTTAAGATACCTGCTGTCTTCCATGCCTTCCAGAGTATAGGTTTTTTGTTAATTGTAATGAATTTATTGTTCCATAAGACCTCATTTCTAATTTCCAATTCTGTCATAAGGGTTTTGTTGTACATCTCATGCCAATTACAGAAGGCCTTCCTATAGAAGGGGTCTTTATCTCCTGGTACATTCAGGTCTGTTTTAGCACCTATAAATGATCTTACATCCATGCTTTGTTCAAGAAGATATTCCACAAATATACTTGGGACACAATCAACATCCATGAACATTCTCTTGATCCAATTAAGATTAGACACAACAATTTTGGTCTCTAGGTCTCCTAAAGCTAAGCCTCCCTGTTGAATAGGAGCGCACATTGTAGTCTTAGCTATTTTGCTCTGGTTGGAATTCCATAGGAATCCATAAATGATCTTGTTAACCTCAAGTATAACCCGTTCAGGAGTATACATAATTGAAGCTGGATAAAGAATTGTTGGCATTATAAGACTGTTAATGAGTGTAACTTTCCCTTTAAGAGATACATCGCGTTTTCTCCAATCCATGCAGATATTCCTTACCTTATCTATGCGGTCTTTGAAATTTTTCTGATAGTTGTGACTGTCAGTCATATTGGCACCCACAACTATGCCTAGTATAGTTAGTTCATCATGCCAGTTTAAACCAGGAAGAAAAGCACTGTCCAAACCACCCACTTCCATATACTGTGTTTTATACCTATTAATCTTTAGGCCGGCATATCTTCTGAATCTTTCAAGACAATCCAATAGATGCTTCATTGCCTGAGCTGAGCTAATTATGAGCTAGAAGTTCTACTGCTAAGACAAAAAGAAAAGGGGATAGGCAACAGCCTTGCCTTGTCCCACGATAAAGCCCAAACCATTTACTTGTGAAACCATTGTTAACCACACATGCAACAACATCAGTGTATATCAGTCTGACCCAGGAGATGAAATCATCACCAAAACCAAACACTCTGAGAGCCTCAATGACAAAGTCCCAGCGGATGTTGTCAAAGGCTTTTTCAAAATCTATGGACATCAGGATCCCGGGGTATCTCGTCATATTCATATATGTGATTACATCTTGCACTGTACGAATGTTCATCCCTATATATCTATTTTTTATAAATCCAGTTTGATCAGTGTGAACAATATCAGGCAGGAAGGGCTGAACCCTTCTAGCTAGTGTTTTTGTAAATATCTTGTAATCAGTGTTCAAAAGACTAATGGGTCGCCAGTTCTTAAGGAGCAGCCTGTTTTTATCTTTTTTGGGGATAAGTGTTATGACACCCCGCCTTTGGTCTGTGTCCAACTTCCCAGTCTCAGTAGAGTATATCAATCTATCAGTGACAAGGTCCCCTACCCCCTCCCAAAAAGTTCTAAAAAATTCCACTGTCAGCCCATCACTGCCAGGAGTTTTTCCTTGTTTGAGTTCTTTCAGGCTACTAAAAAATTCTTGTTTTGATAATGGCCTATTTATAACCCTACGTTGTAATTCACTTAGTGTTGTCAATCCCTCTACCGTAGTGAATGGACAACTGTCATCCAATTCATCTAGTTTGGTTCTTTTTTCACAGTATACATTTTGAAAGTATTCCTGCTGAGCCCTCAGAATATTTCTATGTCCCGTAATGACTGAATTGTTATCTCCCTGCAGTTGGGACATTACCTTATTTAAATAGTTCTTCTTCTCTAAGCCCAAAAAGTATTTGGTTGGGTGCTCTCCATTCTGAGACCAGTTACATCTGGACCTAAAAATAATTGCTCGAGCCCTGGATATTTCAACCTCTTCTAGCTCCCTCTTGATACCATTGATCTCATCTAGATCTGTCAAGGTCTCTCCCCTGTCTGCATCTGAGACAAGTCTACTTAACTGACTCTGAAGGTCCTTCTCATACTTCCTGGCCTTTATCTTGGCGTTTTTTCCGTATCTAATAGAGAACTTACGAATCTCATATTTTATAAGCTCCCATTTCTTACTTGGGTCATAATTTGCATACTCCTGTTTTTTCTCCTCCAGTAGTTCATTTAACTGCTCTACATATTGGGAATCAGAGGTCAAAGCGCTGTTAAACTTCCAAAGCCCTGGACCCCTACTAATTTGGGTGTGATTAATATCCAGTAGGACCCTGCTATGGTCAGACAGCGTACCAACCTCAATATTAACTTTCGTTATAAAATTAGATAAATGTTCAGAGATCAACCAGTAGTCTATCCTTGAAGCCTGACCCGCTCTGTGAAAACTATATCTCCGGGTTGTTGGATGACGAGTTCTCCAAACATCTGTTAGCCCATATTGTTCCATAACATCTAAAATTGTTGACCTGTACTTTCTAGATCTGCATTGCAGTCTTTGTGGGTTTTTTCTGTCTAGCGAAGGAACAAGCACTTCATTGAGGTCCCCACCTATGAGGTAGTTTTCGGACTCAAAATCTTTCAGTGTTTGAGTGATCCTATCTAATGTTAACAGTTGTTCCGATTCATTGCATTGGGTGGGGGCGTATATGTTACATAAGATATATTCAGTATTGTCAACCTCTATCTGGGCTATAATATACCTACCCTCAGCATCTATAATGCTTTTCACACATTTGTAAGAGAGACCCCTCGAGAAAAGGATGGCGACACCCCTGGACCCCGATGTACCATTACAAAAAATAACATCCCCACCCCATTCTGATCGCCATATATGTTGTACTTCGCTCGTGCAGTGAGTTTCCTGAAGAAAAACAATATCACACTTACACTCTCTTAATTTTTGGTAAATGGCGCAGCGTTTGTCAGGCATACGCAAACCGTTAACATTAAAGGTACATAGTCTCAAATTATTTGTACTACTATTTATTGTTTTTGAACTTCAAACCTGTTTTCTGTCTGCATGCCACATAGTGCGAGTATACATACTGTCAACTGGACAACTACGATCACCTTATAACAGATAGAAGTGTAAAAAAATATACATAGTAAACTAGAACTATTACATAGAAACACAAAACATAAAAACATATAAAGAAGGTCCCTTTCAAAGATTTCCATTTGTGAGGAGAGGTATGTTGCTTGTCATTCTCGGGGAGAGTCCTCCCTTTTCCCAGTCCGTTACTCATATCATGCCAATGTATTTACTTTAGAATTAAAAGAGTTTCTAATAATGTATTGATAACCCTTCGTTGTATGACAGTCTTCCATCTCTCGGCAGTCCCAGACTAGACCAATCAGCCTGTGGTTTTATGTCCATGAGTACTAATACAGCTGAAACAAAATTTTGTATTAAAGTATTCTGGTTGGTTAGTTACTTAATTACTTAGTTCTCAAATTGCAAATAGATCTGCTTGGGGGTGTGCTTGGTTAGAATTGAATGTTATGAAGTGTATAATCTTTGTCTAATAATATATCAAAATCACTTTTTTTTTTTTGTTTTTTTTTCCCGATCACATTTACTAGATATGTCTTAATTGATGACAAATTAGCACACCCCTGCACCATCCGTCACCTGTTGCATATGTCAAAGGCTTTTTAGACATTGCGTAGTTCCTGTCGTACTCTCTCCCACATCAGTCCCATTAGATTGGAACCCGTCCAGAGATCACGATTGAGGACGTCTCTGTGTGTGAGGTGTAGGCCAATACCCCAGAGTTTGTTGACTGAAGCCTCACCGATCCTGCGATCCCCTGATGCGAGGAGGCGCTGTCTTACGTGTTCGTTTTGTCGTGCCTTTTCTAGGAGCGCTGGCTGGATGAGGGAGACAATCTTTGCCTGCCATTCTTCTTCGTGGAGCCCTGCGCACTGAGATATAATCCTCTTCAGCTTGACGGGATCCTCTTCCCGACTGACTTCCTTTTCCAGGTCTGGACGTCTGGCAATTCTGCATCTCTGCTGAGCTATGTACTTCTCCACTGTGGTAAAGGTCTGGCCAGACATTTTGAAAGGCGCTCGGTGATGTTTACTAAGAGGGCTGTCTGAGGTGAAGAGGCCCCTCGACATCCCCTTCAGATTCGATCGTCTTGTCCATGTTACATTCCTAGCCCCCAGTGACTTGAAGTGAATAATAACAGGTCTTGGCTTTGGAGTGGCTCCATATTGCGTCCTTCCTATTCTGTGTACAACGTCTAAGTGGTGTTCGTCAATTCTAGCGCAATCTTTCATGATCTGAGCGACTTCTCTTCTCAGTTTATCCTGATCTTCTTCTTTAGGTTCTGGGAGCCCCTCCAGGATCAGATTCAGTTTCCGACTATACACTTCCTGCTTCAAGATAGCTTCCGCGTTCCTTTCAGCATTGGACTTCATGTTTGTCATCTCAGCTTTAACTTGACGGAGTTCTATCTTCAGGGATGCCATCTCTGTCTTTAAGGTTGTTACATCCTGTCTGTTCTGGTCTACCTCAGCTGAGAGATGTGTCACCGATAATTTCAGATCTCTGATATCTGTCCTGGTCTCGCGTCCTGTCTTGTCCATAGCAATCAATCGGCCTTCCATCCTTAGGAGCGTTGTTTTTAGATCAAATTGTCCCTCTTCTTCTGGGTCATCTCCTGCCGGCCTTGACTGCTTACGTTCGCCCTTGTCACCATCAGAGAGCTCAGCCTCATCCTGCATCCTTTTATTGGCTGCTTTGTCGGTGTTAGCGTGGTCCATTTCCAGGCTGTCCTCAGTCACATTAGCAGAAGCCATCACAACGTCCTTCTATTACACCGTTACTACACAGGTTTTTTTGTTTTGTTTTTTTGTTTTTTTGTTTTTTTTGGAAAGGGTTGTTCTGTCCAGTATTGGTCAGCTATAAAAAGTTCACCGTTCACGTGCAGATAAGGCTGTGGAGGTTATTTGATTTTTGCTTAAAAATTTTTTAAAATTTTTTTTTATAGTAAATTTGTACCACCCCGCTGGCACTAGTGGATAGAGTGTTCTGATGTATATACTGTTTCTTATTGAAGCTGAATATTTTGTGTGGTTATTATCCTTCAATTTCTGTCGCTTACTCCACAGCCCTATTTCTTTTTATGGTCCCTTATATCATCTTGTCACTTTTTGGCATGTTTATTGTTTACTCTCCGAGGTGTGACAGCACCACCTTGTTACATCAGGTTAGAACTGTTTCATAATGACACAAGCAGAAGCACGGCGGCCCCCCTGATACCCTGCACTGCAGAAGTAGTTAGAAATGTCCAGTGCCGGGGCAGCGCGAGTGGGAATGTGTTGACGTTATGCGGTTCCTCCTTAGCATTCCCGTGTAATAATATTGTGAATGTTGGTTTAAGAGTTGTTTCAGAGTTCTTTTAGTTGATTTGGTTAATACACAGGAGCACGATTTAAGTTGCTTAAAAATGTTGTTTTCCGAACGCCCCCAGGATGGAATGTGGCACAGAGGGGTCAGGGCAGGTCGACACGTGTGACACGCGAGCTAGCTGAGCGATGATAAGTGAACTCAGCTGTGAGTTTGTTGGAGCAGTTCAATTTCTGAGACA
This sequence comes from Lepidonotus clava, assembly GCA_936440205.1. Lineage (NCBI taxonomy): Eukaryota > Metazoa > Annelida > Polychaeta > Phyllodocida > Polynoidae > Lepidonotus > Lepidonotus clava. Next base: position 31,302,346 of record OW387144.1, on the reverse strand, counting down.
ACTAAGCTAATTCCAAGTGATATGAAAGGTTTTGGCTAGGCTTGATATGCTCCTATTCAGTATGGTGAGCTCCCAGTAAAGTCAGATACCTATATTCCTGGTTTTGGAGGTGTTTGGTGCACTTGTCCCTGGAGCGTCGGGAAAATCTGTGTTGCGCGTGGGGGCGTTCGGCTACCTCCCATGATTTTTTTTTTTAATGGAATAGAACAATATGGCAGAGACATGGATTAGTCCATTAGATTCAGACCCTTCGGTACGATGGATGAGAGTCGTTGCATCCAGCGTTTTTCTTCTCTGTTTGCTCAGATTGAGCGGTCACAGAGTCAGGTGGGGGTTTCAACATTTCGGTCTTATCTTTCATTAGGGCCCCACCTAACTGTGACTGCTCAATCTGAGCGAGACAGAGAAGAAAAACGCTGGATGCAACGACTCTCATCCATTGTACCAAAGGGTCTGAATCTAATGGACTAATCCATGTCTCTGCCATATTGTTCTATTCCGTTAAAAATTTCAGTCTCTTACTCACAATACCGCGTTGACAATAGGCATTTCTCACTGACTTTCTAAGTGACTGGACATAGTCCTACCACATTGACCAACCATCCATTTTTCCTGACATAACTTTTTTTGTCTATTTAGGAAAATTCACCAATATTTTTATTAAATTGGAATGGGCCTGCTTTCAAATATTTCAAATAATTTAATTTTCTACTAAATACCTAGGTGAAAATATTTTTATAATTTACTATGAAATATTTTTATCCAAACTTGTACCTGATGAGCCATTTAAGGCGAAACCACTACATACCAACAAATTTTTTTATTTATCTCACTAACTCTACTTCATAGAGTTACCTTGGAGACATAACTCTTCATTGTCCCTGAGTACACTTGTTTACCTGAGTCACATAATTTTTTGATGATGTCACAACCCTGTTGCTATACATTCAGTGGTTGTTACGCAGGTTGCTGTTGGCAACTTCTAAGTGACAACTGTCACTTGGTGTGGTAGTGCTGGCAAGAACAGACATACCTATCCGTTTCTCCCATTTCACACAACATAATGATTTAATAAAGGTCTTAAATCTGTGGAATACATTCCATTAGCATACTCTGAGACTCTTTATTAATAATCACAGGGCTTGTAAATCATAACATATCTTGAGGAACATTTAAAGTAAAACATTTTAATTAATAGGAATATAAAATACAGAGTTTAATTATGTTTTCAGTCATTAGTTTACTCTTCTTAAACAGAGTGCACAACCAGCCTATCACGACCAGATCATGACTTAGATACATGGGTCCTTGACCTTGACCTCTATTTCTTAATTCTTTACCATAAAAATATGACAAGATGTCATGACATCAAAATGTTTTCTACATTGGCGTGCAAACATGTTTGTAAGTGATACACCTGTTTATATCGCTTCATTTAGTTAAATTATCATTAAATTACTCTTGAAATACATGAATATAGTGTAGCTATTTTTAATGATATCAGTGACAAAATGTATCTAAGTGGCAATGTTTTGGGAAATCATAATGTCTCTACAAATCTTGATAAATCAACTAATAAAAGGTGCAGCAAGACAAGAAAGACATTAATAGAAACTGTGAGATACTTATTCATTTAAGATGAAAAAAATCAAGATCATATGAAAAAAATCAGATTGTTCATGGCATGAACAGAACAGAATAGTCATAATGTTTTGACGGTTTATCCATACTTTTTTGTTCACTTCACATGGAATTATGGGTAATATCCTCTATGAATACCATGACAATTCATACCATGAGGTAGAGAATTTCCTAGGCTTCATACGATACCATTTTTGTCAAGTTAGATTAAAAACTTACCGTGCTCCTACATTTTTCGTGTTTTAAGGTTGGAAAATGTACCTTTTAGTTCCCAATTTGCTGAGCCTAGCTATAGGCCTATGTGTATATGTAGGATGTAATGTCATCCATGCATCAAAGTGCAGGGTGGTGAAGTGGTTAGCATGAAGGGCTCGCATGCGGGTGGCCTAGGTTCGATCCCAGGCTAGACTGGGCTGGCCACTATACCCCTCTGCATTTCTCAAATTGTTAAAAACTTGCCATGATACAACCATAGATGATGGCATGGCGTTAAACACCAATAACCTACCAACCAACATCCATGCATCATAATTATATGTATGTATGTCTATGTGTGTATGTTTGCGTATGACATGTGTACACCAGTACATGCATGTATGCATGAAAACATTAATTTTCATGGTCGACGTTGTTTGCTAGAAAAGGCTATTAAATATTATCAATAATCATGAAGAACAAGTAACAAGGTAATCATATTTGGACAAGTAAATATCAATAGTTGTTTATCAATCATCCTCCTATTACATACAGCTAAAAACTTAAAATAGTGATGTTGGGGTGGACCTAAGGGGCCCTAAGGCAGAGGCAAGATGGCGGCAATCACCGCATGATGACTCGTGTACTTCTAGTGATCAGTAAAGCATATCTACCCAAGTTCCTGGAGTCTGTTCACCTTGCAAAGTGTTGATTGATCTGGTAGACTTTTCTGTACACAAATATATTGGTTGAATGTGGTAATGGCCCCTTGTGATAATCATAACCAAAGTGCAAATGTTGTTATTGTCAAAGTTTGGGTATGCCTAGTGGCTTTATTTGTTGTTCCATGGTTTATCACACACTTTATAACTGCAAGTATCTGTCTGGGTAGCAAATTCAGAGTTTTAGACACAAAAGTATCAGCAGTGTGTGTGGCTGTGAAGAAGTGTCAGACCTGACAGTCTACTCTTTATCGACAGAGTGTTTCTAAACCCTAGTTGATGCTTTACCAGTCATGTTGCATCCGAAAAAGCGCAAACTTAGGTTAACTGGCAATGTTGCCAAAATTTTTAAAAAGTTTGAAATGAGATTCCATGATTATTGCATTGAGTCTGAGTATAAGGACCTTGCTAAAGACCCAGAAACTGAAAAAGCAGACTATTATAAGAAACCTCTCATTGAGATCTCAGCCCTGAGATCTGCAATGCCTGATGAAGCACTGCAGGTGATTCGGTATACTATTGAGCCGCAGAGCGCAGATGTTGACAAAAAGAAACCAAGCATCTGGATGGAAAAGCTTAGAATCCATTATGCAGGGACAGCTGCCATGTCCCTCATGACTGATCAGTTCAAATATTGGATGACCAACCAAAATGCCCATGAGTCAGTTCACGATTGGGAGACAAGAGTCAAAGTTGTAGCTTGTGTGATTATGGGGTGCTAACTGATGAGATATGTCATGATAAGTTTGTCTTTGGTCTGCATGATACTGATATTAGGACTGAACTATTGAAATTTCATCTTAAAGCTGACAACACTAAAATATCTTTGTCAGATGTAGTTGGAGAAGCTAGGGCCCTTGAGTCGGAACGACAAACCAACAAACTGATAGGTGATACAAACAAAGGCACAGACGAATTGTCAACTGGGTCACAAAGAAGGCTCATAAAGACATGAAACTGAAAAGAGAACCTGGCACATGCCAGTGGTGTGGGGATCGTCGTGGTCCTCATCCCTGGAAAGACTGTCCAGCTAATGGGAAAACCTGTATGAGGTGTGATGGGAATGACCACTTTGCACTAGGGACAGTAGTGAGTACCCCCCAAAGAATACTTATGATTATTGATAAATAGATTTTCGTCTTTTACTACTCTAGCAACTCTCACATCAAACCACTAAACATCCAATAGACTGATAGGTCAAATATGATTTCATTGCATCAATATCATACTGATAATACAATTCAAAGGGGTTTTCACATGGGGAGATATTACGACATCTTAAAGAATTTACATCCATGAGAGCATTCAGAAAAATTTATTGCACACATGTTAAAGGTCAAAATATAAGATGGCAGATAACACCTGGCCTTACCTGGCAGGAGTCCTTGTTAGTTGCTGCAGCACACATCATGGAACTGGTCACTCCCCCATCATAGGCAGAGTTACAGTCACCATTGCTCACAGTTGGCACCACTACTTCCTGAAGTATGTCTGGCGTGGGCCCTCCTGAAACATACAGAACATTTCCATTTCTTTCAGGATGCATTCATCTCCTTTTGATCGTTATCGTTATTTACTACAGAGGATGAACCCTATAACCCTACAGAGGATGTACCCAATAAAATGCCCTTTACAGACAAGTTTCAGCATCTGCATATTCATTGACCGTTCCAAACAGGCATTCAGAGGACCAAAGCTCTCATCTGATTTGATTACCCCCTGGATTTAAGGATACCATTGAGGAGAGGAAAAGAAACTAACAAGTTCTTAGCAATCGTAAGGCTAGTATGTAGGATATTAAACAACTGGCTCAAGCCTTGTCCTAACTTGGCTGCCAATCACCACTAGTTGGTGGCAGACCGCGGTAAAAATTTGTTGTCAGTAAACTAGAATATATCACAGTGCTGGGATACACTAACCACCAGCAACAAGCGTCTTATTTTTGGTGGATGATGCAAAGTTCAAAAGCAACTAATCAACCCAAAACAGATAAAATATGTCTGAAAAACCACTTCTATGAAACCCTTGAGACCCTGAAATATCTTGAGGCCCTTGAGTCCCGTCCATCCCCTTTGCATGTAGATCATATACCCAACCCCCAATCATAAATATGTAATGTCAAGTAATAGACCATGCCATAGGTCGACCCACAGAAACTGCCTCATCGATATCTCTTTTTCTTATTACACTTACTTGAGCACCAACTGTAATGTTTAGAACTATCAAAATAAACTACAGGACTCAGTACTGCTTGTAAAGTCGTCGTAAGGCAACCGGAAGTAGTTTAATCATGGGAACAACGTTTAGGTCTCACATCACTACATTTGAAATATACATCTCCCTTTGATTTTTTTTTTTTAGAATGAAACAAACAGACTAAAAGTTAACTGTAAGATATGAGTCTTTTGATAAATGTCTTTTGATAATGGTCTTCTGATAATCAGATCAGTCTTTCAGAGTATTTATGTGTATCAATATGCATAAGAGTTTGTTTGGTCTTCAGATCTAGAAGAAATCAATATCAATATCAGTTCAATGCAATATTAAATGGAAAGTTCGTTCCATAGTCTTTGGTTCTGAAAATGAATCAGCGTTAGCATGACATGTCAAACACATTTTCAAACATATTCAAACAACATTCTCAAGCAACAAATGTTCAAATTCTAGTCTTTGGTTTTTCTTCTTTCTTCACTGATGATCCATATATATATGTAGTCTAGGTTCAAGAACCTGACCGACTGTTGGGGCTATGGTCTTCAGCACCAGCCTTTTTGACACACCACACACTACATGGCGTAATCCTTATATTTGCTTGGTAGACGACTAACTATCCCACTCCTGCACATGGTTGGTTGTCTCGGTACGAGTGGCGTGCCCGGTGGTATAGGTGTATGCGCTGGAGTAAGTGTACTCGGTGGTGAGGTTCCTGGTATCTCAGCTCTCCTGGGTGTGAGCTGATGTACTGGTGATGGAGCAATCACCTGGTTGACTGCTGCCTGAGGGTTTATTGCAGGCTGAGGCGCAGTTTGCTGGGGAACTGCTTCCTTAAAGTGGTTGGTCACTGGTGGGTAGATCGTCGGTAGTTCTTCCCTGGTGTCAAGCAGGTGCTGTCTATTCCTACGATATACGTGGCCGTCAGTATTCATGACCAAGTAGGATTGTGGAGTGTCGTGATCTTGAAGTACTACCACTGGCTCCCATGTGCGGCCTTGTTGTATGCGTTCTCCAGATTCTGGGTTCAGCTCGGTGAGATCCCTAGTTCCTGGGTTGTAGTTTTGCTCCTGCTTCTGCTGACGGGTCTCCAGCTGTTGCTTAGCATCGACAGCTATCTCCAGGTTTAAGAGTTCCTCCTTGATGGGTAACGTGCCTTTAAGTCTGCGGCTTATCAACAGTTTTGATGGGGAACATTTGAGTCCAGCCACATGTGATGTGTCAGGGGTCAATCTTAGCACTAGTCCACTAATGAAATCACTAGTGCAAATCCTGGCAGACTAGTGCATTTTCTGGACAACTAGCCCAATGGGCTAGTGCAAATATAAAATCTGACGTGGTCAAATCATGTGACAAGACTTATCTAATTGTATTTGGTTATGTTGTGAAAGTAACATTGAGAAAAATGCGCACATTTCATTTACAAAGATGAGTAAATTATGCATATAATTCTTTCAAGCGTTTAGTGGGTACTAGTGCAGTTTGCATCGGACTATTGCAACCTTCCATCTACTAATCCTGTAGGCTAGTGCAGAAAAAACTTAAGGTCTATCCCTGTGTGTGATAGTCCAGCAACGCTCGGTGTGGACTCTTGCCCTCTTCATGGGCCTTCCTCAGTAGCTGTTTAATGTTATAAGTTCGAATCCCCACTCACGAGCAAACTTTTTCATCTCACGAGATGTAAACGGCATGTTATCACTCATGAACACGTCAGGCACACCATGCCTTGCGAATATAGATTCTAGTTTCCTAATGACAGTACCAGCAGTCTTATCCGGTAGGCTCATGACTTCTTGGTATTTAGAATAGTAATCCAAGACAACTAGGTGGTTGTTGTTGCCAAATGTGAAGATGTCTGCACCGAGTTTACTCCATGGCCGATCTGGAACATCATGGGGTATCATAGGTTCACGCGGGTTGTTAGGTTGGTGCAAACCTTACAGGGAGATACAGTTCTTCAATGTTGTGTGCCATCCCTGGCCAGTACATAATCTCACGTGCCCTTGACTTGCACTTCTCCATGCCGAGGTGGCTCCCATGCACCCTCTGTAACATGAAAGGTCTCAGCGCTGATGGAATAAGCAGTCTATCTCCCACAAATACAAGACCTTTCGCACTGTGGATCTCGTCTCTAAGTGGCCAATACTGATGAATTTCAGGTGCACAACCCCACTTGTGCATTGGCCATCCTGACTGAGTCTGCTCATTTAGAGCCTGGAGTACTGCATCGTTGTTTGAAGCTGTGAGTAACTCCGTCTGTCTCTCTTGGCTCATCGGGAGCTGGGCCACGATGCTGTGCACACGTAACTCAGCTTCTTCCTGGTGTGTTTTCTCCTCACTCCCTGGGTCATCCACTATCTCCCTGCTAAGTGTGTCCGCGATTTGCATGTGCTTGCCAGGTGAAAACACTATCTCCACTGAGTACTTCATGAGATGTAACTGCATGAGCTGCAGATGGGCTTTTTGATGGTTGCTTCTAGGGGTTTATGGTCTGACTGGACGGTGATTTTCTGACCATACACATAGTGGTGAAACTTCTCCGTCGCGAAACAGATCGCTAACAGTTCCTTTTTGATCTGCGTGTAGTTCTTCTCAGGGCTAGTTAGTGATTGTGACGAGTAGGTGATTGGCTGTCCATTCTGTAATAAACACGCCCCTAGTCTGTAGCATGACGCATCACACTGTATCATCACAGGCTTCTCTGTGCAAAAGAAAGTGAGCACTGGCTTACTACACAAAACGTCCGTCAGGTTTTTCAGTGCCTCGTCATGTTTCGGATACCACGACCACTCCACGTAATTCTTCTAATCTAATAAACTGCGCTAGGTAGTTGATCATCCCAAGGATTCACCTTAGATCCTCCTTGCTCTCAGGTTTTGGCATTTCACTTATCGCTTTGACCTTTTCCTCATCCGGCTTCAGTCCATCTATACTCACAATGTTGCCCATGTAGACGACTTCTTTTACCTTGAATTTCATCTTGTCTTTGTTGAACTTGATGTTACTTTCTTTCACCTGTTCCATGACCTTCTTTAAAATAGCATCATGTTCCTGCTCTGTTTCAGCGGTGATTATAATGTCATCTGCAATGATGTGTACTCCTGGTACATCTCCAAACACGCGATAATTTCTGGAGCACTTCACTCACACTGCAAATACCAAATGGCATCCTTTGGAAGCTTTGGAAACGTCTTGTGCAGTGGGAATCATTAAATGTTCACGCTTGATCACTCTGTTGAGATCACGTGGGTCAAGATATACACGCAATGTCCCATTTTTCTTTTCGACGATGACTAAACTACTGACCCAATCCATTGGTTCGTCTGTTTTAGTAATCACGCCTTGTCTCTCCATATCGCCCGGCTTGGATTTCAGTTTCTCCTGTAGGCTGATTGGCACGCGCCTCAGTGGGTGTATGACTGGCTTCGCCCCCAGTTCAACCTGCGCGTCATAAGGCTCGCTGAAACAACCAAGTCCCATGAAAAGATCACTGTACTCTTCAATGAGACTTTCCTTGGTTATCGGGCTGGTAAGTTCATGAACTTCCTTACCACGTATCACGAATCCTAGTTCCTCACTGGCCTTCACTCCAAGTAGTGGCGGGCATTCAACGTTGACCATGTGAAATTTGTAGAACCCGATTCGCTTCCCTACTTGGCACCTCAGAGTAACGCACCCTAAGTTTTCCAGCGGTTTCTTCCCATATCCGTACAGTGTTTCGTCTGATTTGAAGATTTTCCTTTTGTTCGTAAGTTTCCTGTACACTCTAAGCGGGAGTGTGTTTATCGTTGCGCCCGTGTCTAGTTTCATCTTAAATATACGACACCAACCACACAGTCCTTGAAGGCCCACAACATCCCTGGAGACCCCAAATATCTTGAGGCCCCAGCATTTCGTTCAACCCTTTTTCTGAGTCCAACCAAACAACAGGCTAGGTGTTCACACTATGTTCTCAGTTTGAAATTATAACGTTGATGATGAGAAACAGTGACTAATGACCTGAAAAACATATGCTTAAGATAGGCTTAGCCTTTTTAATGTAATGTCAACAGTTTGACCAAACTTTTCAGACCTCAGTTAAGGTGAGGAAGATAAAATCATCATGACACTGTAATGTGAATTAATACAAATGGTCATATTGTATTACAATTGTCGTGTCATGCCAAGAGAGGGCATTGCAGGATTTTGCCCCCTAGGGTCTAGTTCTGGAACTAACTGCTTCCCCCTGCCTGCTCCTAATCCTTTATACTACACACAAAAGTACCAGCTAAACACCTGGCTGGTTATCAAATCCCCCCTTACACTGTGATACTCCTACATGCCAATACCAGCTACAACCCTGCCTATATATAAACATATCATACCTCACTCTGTTTGCCTCTGCCCTCACCCACACTGTAAAAAACACACAGTAGATTTTACGGTAAACTACTGGCAACTGTGGCTCCAGTAGAGTACCGTAAATTTAGCGATTGACCATATTTACTACACAACCGTAGTTTGTATGGACCAAAACCATTTTATTTTCACAGTGGTATACCGTAGAAAATTATGGTCAACCTTCATTATGACAGACCAATACTGTTTTTATTGAAAATGTTTTACCATTATATATACCATTGAAATTGTTCAAATTACAGGCCAATAGGCTCATGATTCTGTAAAGGAATATTTCTTCCACGCCTTCTAATCTCAAACAATTTTTTGCATACATCCATGGCAATTGATCAAACAAGAGGTAAAGTTCAAGGCTAGAGTCAAAACTCTTTGAACAACATGCATATACAAATGCAGAGTTGACCTCTGAACCGGGGAAGAACTAGGCTACCTCTTGTGAGCCGCAGAAACATGAGACCCATACCCTAGTCCCTATGTCTTTTCACATGTGAAAAAAGGTGTTTAAACAAAGTACATCTTCAAAACTCATACAAGACAATTTTCCTTAAACTCAAACTACATTCCAATACATTCCATATACATTTCTTAGATGGTCTACAGTACCTAGAAAAATCTGAATTTTATAATGAATTTATATTAACATTTAGAAGAAAAGAACTACATAGAATTGGCATACACTGTCACCTGGTGGTTGATATACATATAAGGATAATGAAGGTAGGTCTGGCCATGCACTTGGTTAGCCCAAATTTTACATTCTCCCCCTCCTAGTCTGGCAGAGCAACCTAATGCTGCACTATTTGGGTCAGGTTTTTTCAATCCAGTAATGGTAGTAAGGCCCAAAAAAAGATTGTTGCGTTCAGGTTTCATGCCTCAAAAAAATAGGGTCGGTAGGTAGGGACTAAATTTCTTTTTGAATTTTCTTTTTAACTGATATGATAGGCTAAAATTATATCAACAGGGTTCCCATGCAGGTCTTAAAATGTCTTAACTTGACTTTCTCAAATTTAAGGCCTTAAAAAAGTCTTAAATTTGACAGTATGGTAGCAAGAGGTCTTAAAAAAGTGTTAGATTGAATTTTTTGAGAAGTTAAAATCAAGTAACATGAAAAATACGAAATCCCACTTTTAAACAAGCACAATTACTTCAAATTTAAATCATATAATATGTTCTGAAATCTTTCTTCGCATGCATTGATAAGGTCTTCACTTTTCTGAAACTTGGTCTTAAAGTGGTCTTAAAAAGGTCATAATTTCATTTTCAAAAATGTGTGGGAACCCTGATTAAGCATTAAGAAACCTAAATGCATATGCATAACAGTCCCATCCATAGATGCAACAAAAATAGGTGATGCTGTACATAAATACATAACCCCCAACACAAAGTGAAGCAGTATATATCTATATATGATGATATGATATAAGTCGCAGATATGAAAATCAGGATTGGAATATATTGTAAGTACTGATGAACTGATCTTTACAATGGTACAAGAAATATGTTTCTATCAGTATTAGAACAATTAAATCCATTATTCCATTAAATTTGTAACTAATGTGTAATAAACTTTTCATGTCCATATTTTTATTTTGTTTAAAGTCTACATTTTCTGGGAAAAATATCCCTCCCTGACATCAAATTTCTAGAGATTCCCTGTCCATGAAGTGTGTGTATGCGTGAAAAAATGGTGCTGGACGTTTTCCAAAATACATACGCATGACATACACAAAAACGTATCACGTATCAAAGACATCTGGATGGCTAGCTGATGCTTATCTATGTGCCCAATTTTTCCTATGTCCAACACACCATGCACTACATATCATGGACCTATGGATTGGTAGCTTTATTCAAGTTGTTCCTGTAGAACTATCCCTTTAATGTGTGTCTGACGATTCATGGGGCTGTCCATAAATGACGTCATGCAGCATGGGGGGAGGGGGGGGGGTTCATGCTTCCATGATCAAACCAGTGGCGGATCCAGGATTTTGAAAAAGGGGGGGGGGGGGGGGCGTGTTATTGGACAAAATTACTTTTTGGCCGAATTTTACATTAAAAAAATCTAAATTTGGTCAAAAAAAAAAAGGGGGGGGGGGCATGCCCCCCTCTAAATCCAACAATGCAAACATGACTAGGGCGGGAGGGGGGGGGGGATGGGTCATGTGGTGCATAACATCATATTGACAAAATTTCAGAGAAAAATTGTATGTCGGATAAGGATATTGAATGCTGAAGTTTCTAGTTTTTAGTTAAGGTATGGCTCCCATGCAAGAAAATCAAGGAGCCTGGCCTGGGGGTCAAAAATGGTTAAAAATAGTATGACGTCATTTATGGACGGCCCCATGAGTGAAACTGATATTTTTTGTGAAACAAAGTGAAAGAAAATGAATGTTTTTGCATTTTAATTAGTAATATGTCTATTGAATTGATATATTCATAATTCAATAACCAAAAAAAAAGTTCAACAATTTTTCCAACTTTTTAGGGTAGGGCCAAAAATTAGGGTCGCTAAGGAAAGCTGAACACAAGATCTTTTTTTTTTTTGGCCTAACCATGACCAAACCACAATTTCTAATGTGCATGTGCCTGACCCAATACTCTGTTGGTGCCTATTACCTATACCCAGTCGCATTCCCCTACTATTTCACTTGAGTAAAACTGCTTGTCTTTGTCTGACCACAGGCCTCCATAGCTCATTGGTAGAGCACAGACTTGTGAGGGGTCCCTGGTTCAAAGCTCAGCAGTACCAAGTTGTAAAACTACAAATACTCTGTAGTAGTATGAGCACACACTGAGTGATTTTTTTCCCATAAAATTAATAAAAAGATATGGAACTTAATGGTTAAGGATTGAGCTAATTATTTGATGTTTTGTAGGGAATGCTAGATCTATGTGTGGACAATATAAATGTTGGAAATGTGAATGGTGACTCCCTTCAAGCTGTAATACTGAAAAAAAAGAAACCTACCAGGGTATAGCTGACCAGGTTATTATACTAAAAAGGTGTGTACTTTTAAAACCTACAGAAATGTTGTTGCAAATGTTTTGAGGTGTAGTAGGACCTACTGAAATACATTGCCAGGGCCACTCTGATCATAAGGCCTGACTCAGTACTTTCACGTTCAGTCTGCCTTGCCAGACTATCCCCCTTCCTCAAACCAATGCATTCCTGCCAGATAGGAGTGATTTGTCATATTTAAAATATATAACGTTTACAGAACTCTACCGTAAAAATCAATTACTGTTATATGTATGGTTGAATCCCATTATGTGCATTGATTATACAGCTTTTGTCCATAACTGTAGATAACCAGCATGAATAACGGTGGTTCCCCATATATTCTACAGTTATTTTTTACAGGGTGCAGTCAACATCGCAGTGATCCTGCCCTCCAACACCTTTTTATTAGATTTGTAATGCCTTTATTTTGCATGTCTTTTATCATCCATGTATTAAAAACTTTTATCAATGTCTCATATATTTAGATAAAACTTTTATAGGCCAGCTCACGCTTCATTTATCCCTTTATAGATCATCCCGGGGGGTAATGCATCTACCATGCATTTAAAAAAAATCTCAAAAAGAAAAATGGGTTGTGAAATATTCAACTAATTGTTTGTTACTCAAGACTGATGCTATTTTGCTAACAACAAATAATGTGAACCAAACAAATATTACATGTTTCAAACGGTGCACTTTCCCTTACACTGAAAATATGGGAGTTGGAAAGTTAGTCATAATGCCTAGCTTTTTTTTTGCAAAAACCAAATACCTTTGATGGTGCATTTTTGTCCGAACATTCTAACCTTTTTTTGACTAACCCATAGTCAGATTGATTAACCTAAATTCAAAAGGTCAGTCGTTTCTGACGAAAAAGTAGTGGGGGGGCCAGGGATTCGAACCCAGGCCACTGGCATGAAGTGTAGGGACGTTAACCATTACACTACAGAAGCTATTTTTTGGGGGGTTAGTCGGCCGATTAAACCCCTAAAACGTTTTCCATCATGGGAGAGGGCGAAGCTAAATGCATGTATACATACATAGGTACATGGGGGGGGGGGGGGGTAGAGGGGATGACGTTTTGTAGGGAAATGACATGGCATGACCCTTAGGAAAAACCTTACTCAATGTGACTAACAAGATTGTCAAAATTAGCTGAAAATAATCATATAATAATGAATAGGTGTAGGACTATTACATAAAATTGTATCTTAAGATGCTCATTAGCGTTAACGAGCCCAAATCATCTCTTGACTAACCTAAATTAGTCAATTTGATGAAGGGGTTAGTCATGTAACAGTAAAATGTACCTAGACAGGGTTGCCACAGACCAGAGATTCCCTGACATTTCCATGATTTTTCCCTGACAAATTCCATTTTCCCCTGGCTAATTAGATAAGAAAATCCCTTCATTAAACAGCCTTGAACAATCTTGTCCTTCCATTTAAGCTCAGACTTTCGAAATACAGTACTGTATCTTAATTTTGTCTCCCCAACTCCTGTAGCCAGGGCAATGTTGCTGGATCACAGCAACGCACCTTAAAATCACAGCATGCCTATCAGGAGGCCACAATTTTCAAAATGCTATTGTTATTTTTCATGACAACCAGAAATACACAGATTTTGAAAGTGTCAAAAGTTGGCCAGCTGTTCAGTCATAGGTTTGGAAATTCCATTTTTCCCTGACCAGGGTCAATTTTCCCTGACCTTTTTAAAGATTCCAGTTTTCCCTGACCAATTCCAAAATTCACTGACTTTTTCCTGACCTTGAAAAAAAAAACATTTCCCTGACTTTTCCCTGACCAGTGGCAACCCTGTAACTTTCTAACTTTTCACTTTTTTCAGTAGAGCTATTCATACCTATTGTTTATACCTGTACAAAATGCACTTCACTATGTTTATATCCAAACGTTAGGGATACGCTGAGTAAGGTATAAATAACACATCATACGTGTAGATTAGGACCATGTTAACTAAGGGGAGTTTCTGTGTCTCATGGTGAGACTGACATTAGACTTTAATAGACTTAAAATTGACCATGATTTCCAGACTGCCTATATGGATTTCCCTGGTAAAAAAATAGATTTTACCACATTAATTGATTAGTACATACCTTCAAATAGGGCTCCCCATCCTGTTACAGTGACTGCGATTCCATTGGCCAGGTCTGTTGAAGAGTGAAGAGTGACTGCAGCTGGTCCATTGGTGTTGTCAAAAGTTATGTTCCTGTCAAGCCGCAGCAGGGCAAAGTCGTAGTCCAGCGTTCTACGGTTAAAGTTGGGATGTTTGACAAATTGTATGACACTGAAGACGTTGGCATTGTCAATGTTTCTTAAGTCATGAGTTCCAGCTACTACTCGGTAATTTCGCCGATCACGTCTAGAATTAGAAAAGGACAGTCTGATGAGGAGAAGAAATACTTCTCTATTCCATTAGGTATTAGCAAAGACCATAAGTGAATCATACTGGGGACTTTGGTACTGGATTCCAGTGGCCTAGAAAACTACTACTTCTCTTCATAAATAGAGTTTTTAAGAAACACTGCAAACATCATAACTTTTGTGAAGAGACAATCATTTTGGGAGAACATTGGATGAGTTGTTCAAACTTTATTTGCATTCATTAGAACGACTCACCCAATGTTCGCCCAAAGTTTTTTTTGTTTTATTATTAGTTAAACAACTTCACATACATTCAGTTTACGTTCTTCCAGTTGTGTATATATATGAGATAATAATGATGATGGTAGTTTACATAATGATTAGGATGAGTTAATGACATAGTAACATATGATCAGCGATGAAAGGCATAATCTCAAATTCAGGTTCGTAGTCCATGGGTTGACAACAAGCCAAGGTCCGGTTTTTCTATATTAGTTTCTTAAACTTGACTTTGGTTGTGGCCTTCTGTACCTGCTCTGGCAACATGTCCCACCCTTTTACCCCTCAGTAATAAGGACTGTTTTGGATTTTTGTCAACCTAGTAAAAGGAACCTTAAATTTAATCTTAGGGTTGTTCCGAAGCATAGTTTCTGGTCTAGCATGTAACAATAAATCACAATTTTTGCTCTGCCTATACATAACTGATAAGAGATGTTTCCTTCTCCTATTGTGTAAATTCTCCAGTCAATATACATTTAGGAGATTGTCATGGCTCATTTCAGGGTGACGCTTTCCATCTATAACCTGTACTGCATTTTTATGCAACAGATCTAATCTAATAATTTTCTGTTGTGAACAGGAATCTAGTAGAAAATCTGCATAATCAAACAAAGGCAGTACATGAGTCTTATAGATTAGATTGGCAGTCCATGATGATAAGTATGGCCGTAATCTTTTTAACACATACAATTTCCTATTGACCTTATTGTACGTCATGTCAGCCAATTTATCCAATTGTAGATACTTATCTAAATCAATACCACGATAAACATATGAGTTGACATTGCACAATTTTTCAGTACCTATAGAAATCTGTAGTTTCTGACTTTCAGCATCACATTGTTCATTTCTAGGTATAAACATGTGTTTTGTTTTGTTCAAATTGATTGTTAATTTGTTCTTACAGCACCATTTACAAAGTTGTGTCATAGCTAGTTCTGATTTATGTAAGGCGTCCAATGGATTAACCGCTGAAATATATAAAACAGTATGATCGGCATACATTTCAATTTGAACATCATCCATAGAACTAAGTAGGTCATTTACATAAATAATAAACAAAAGGGGTCCAAGTATCGACCCCTGCGGAACGCCACAGGGGACAATCGTCTCACGTGACCTTATATTACTACAGTTCACAATATGTTTCCTATTTCGGAGGTATGCTTCGAACCAAGCCACTGCAGACTTAGAGAGGCCTAATGTATCTAATTTATATAATAATAGTTTATGGTTAAGAGTTTCAAACGCTTTGGAGTAATCCACAAAGATACAACTTGTGGATTCTCCATTATTGTAGTTTTCAAAGAGGTCTTTTACTACTTTAAATATAGCCGTTGATGTACTATATGATTTCCTAAAGCCATGTTGATGATTGTAAAGTAAGTGGTTATCTTCAAGGTAACTGTATAACTGTTCATGTACCACTCGTTCAATTAATTTAGATGGGATTGGCAGTATTGTAATGGGCCTCCAGTTTCCAGGTTCTAGCGGGTCACCGTCTTTAGGGATTGGTGTAATACTGCCCAACGCCCAAGAATCAGGAAAGATATTATGTTCTAAAGACAGGTTAATTATATATGTTAACTCAGTCTCAAGGACTTCAAATGCTTCTCTTATTAGTTGAGAGCTAATATCCTCAATACCTGAAGATTTATGGACATCTATATTCTTAATATGTTTTTTAATGAGACATGGGGACGAATTTAAAATCAAACTTCTTCCCTATGTTTATCAGTTCATCGTTGAATTCAACGTCATAAGAGAATTTAGTTGCAAGACGTATTCCATTTTGGGCATAATAATCACTTAGGTAGTCATTCATCTCCTTACCATTGATAATAGTGCCATTGGTATCCCTCAATTGACAACAGTTACCTGATTTCTTCTTACTACTCATCCCTAAAGTATTATTCAAGTAGCGCCAAAAGCGCCTAGGATTTTCTGTTTTCCTCTAACGTTTCGATTACAACTGCTTGTTTTGCCTTGAAAAGCATTTTTCGCAGTTTAATCTTAACCTCATGCAATTTGTCACAATTACCTTCACTATTTATGAGTCTTGCACGATTTGTCATCTCCCGCTTTTGGTTAATTACTTCAATAATCTCCTTATTGAACCATGCTGGTGTATTATGCCTAATTTTGATATCTCGGAAAGGGCATAATACATCTGCTACATCTCTAATAATAGACAGTAAGATATCCCACAGGAGACAAGGGTCATGTGATCCATTCCAAAAAAGTCTCCACCTAGCGTCGTCTAAAATTAGCATCTGGTAATGTTCTTTATTATAGTTTTTGTATGATCTACCTCTAACTTTTGTACAGGTTTTGATCATACGATCTTTCTTTTTTATTAGATAAACAGGCAAGTGATCAGATATTAATATCGACAGAACTCCTGACTCTTTGATATGTGACATATCAGCTAATATAAGATCTAAGGTACTCTTAACTTTATATGTAATTCTGGTTGGTTCAACTATAAGCTGTTTTAATAGAAATTTCCGTTCAAAGTTTTTTTAGATCCCAATAACCTAATCCAGTTGGTTTACTATAGTCAATATTAAGGTCACCCATGATTATAGTTTCAAAATTTGAGTACTGTGATTCTATCATAGTCAGTGAAGCATCTAACTCATCAATAGCCTCTTTGATCCTACCGTCAGGTGGACGATAGACAATTCCTATCCATATTTGTTTCCTATTTGGCATATTACAGTTAATCCATAGTTACTCTAAATGACAGGTGACTTTTGAACAATCTCTATGTATCCATGAGTGACTAGCATAGCATTCCCTCAGATAAACAATAATACCGCCCCCTTGTTGTTTAACTAATTCTTTGCTCGAATCACGGTCCTGTCAAAGTATCTTATATCCATTCCATAATAACAAATTGTCAGGAGTCTTGTCGCTTAACCAACTTTCAGTTAAGGCCACCAAGTCATACACCCCAAATGTAACAAAATCCTCATTCAAATGTTTACTCAAGCTTCGAATATTTAGGTGTACCAAATTAAAGCCTTTAGCAGACATAATAACTACTTTTCTTTGCTTTCTGTTTGATAGTCGAGCAGTTTATAGATGAAAAATGCCTTAAGTATTAATGATTGAGTTTGTTAGTTATTGTGAGGACTAACAGATCTCTGACATACCCTTTTCTACCATTAATGAGTGAATAAGTAGAAAAGGGTATTGGATCAGATGTAGGTAGGTAAAAAGTGTTTGGTGTGGTCGCTGGTCCCCTCCCCCATCAGATACTCATATCATATCATATATAAATTAGTATTGTTCCAAGTCCTCATAGTTTTCTATGTGTTTATTTTTCACTCATAAGGGTTCAAAAGTGGCAGTCGACACAATGGACACCCTTGAATGTTCATATATGATCAGTCTGTTGATATTAAATAACATCACATTGGTGTAATAATTCCTGATATCCCATGCAGGGTGCTTTTTCAATTTATTTCAGATTTGTGACAGTCGTCACTTTCAGGGTTCGTTGAGTTATTTAATTTTTCTGACTATCTTTGTTGTGACAGTCGTCACTACAATAGATCTCAGACAGGTGATAAATATTCTTTACGAAAATATAATAGTAGTAGCCACCGGGGATGACAGTCGTCATTCCGTATCTGGCTGGTTGTAGATTTTCAGTAAATGTCGTTGTTTAGCCTCATCGTTTTAATAATACCATGTCCCCATTTGTCTAGGGTTTGCCTGGTTGGATGTAAGCCGTAAAATGATTGTCTCTTCACAAAATGTTATTATCAAACAATTGGCATTACATCATGGAGAAGAAATCAGATGCTAATTTTACCTCAGCCAACCACGTTCAGTGTTGGTGAGAGTTTGCGAGAAGTGGAATGCCCGGGAATCAGCAGTCACGTGGTTTTACTTTCGAGGGAATAGACGTGTGTCAACAGCGGTGAGTAAATTTTCGTTTTAAACCTCTTTTAATGTCATTATAAGAGGTTAAAATTACGTTATATACATTTTCCAATAACCTTGACATGGTTCCTGAGGGAATATGTGTTTCAAATAAGGTTAATAAGACATTTATGTCTATTTTTTGTTTTCTCACAGACTGGCTGCGGCAGTGCTTGTGTGAGATTACAGCATGGCAGGACGCCGTACTACAAACAACTCCGTTTCTTCGTTGGAGGAACAGAGTGAAGTACTGGAGTCTATTATGTCAAAAGAAGTGTCTAAGGAGGATGGAAAATCCAAGACAAAGTCCAAAAGACGCAAGATTGACTCTGATAAAAAACTTAAAAGTTTTAAGAAGCCGGTGGTTTCAGTACCAGGCATGGACGACCAAGCCCCGGTTCCAAATTTAGACGAGGCCTGGCCTACTTGGGACGAAGCCCAAGCACAGGCCGTCGCTCAGGCCCAAGCAGTGCACTATGCCAATTATGGCAACGCAGTACCTGGTCTCAACTTTGGACAGGTAGATCCCCCAGACTGGGACAATGACTCTTTGCCTGTACGTGAAGAGCATGCAATTAGTGACGTAGAATCTGAGGAATTACCTGAATCGGAAGCTGATATTAAAGAAATTCCAGAGAAAGATAAACAAGTACCAAATCAAAATAAAAGGGGTATTTGCGGAGATATTGAAGGAAAATATTTCCCATGTGAAAGAAGCAGACAGGGTCGCACCTAAACTGGCAACAGAGGTAGCTTTTGGAGTCGAAAAATATCTGAAGGATTGTGTCTATCCGAATTTGAATATTTTCAAAGCTGGTCAAATTTCGAGGTACATGTACTCTTGGAAACAAATAACTCACGATCCTTGGATCTTGCATATTGTTAAAGGTTTTAGGTTGCCTTTTGTAGAGGTTCCTATTCAACCAAAAGAGCCAAGACCGTATAATCTTTCTGATCTTGAAAAACAGGCTGCGGATGTTGAGATTGAGAAACTACTACAAAAAGGAGTTTTGGAAAAAGTAGACGACATACCTGACCAAGTAATTTCCAATATTTTCTTGAGACCAAAAAAGGATGGTTCTTATAGAATGATTCTCGACTTAACATGGGTAAATGAATTCATTGAATATCAACATTTCAAAATGTCTTCATTACACACTGCGAAAGAAATGATGAGAGGGGGGTGTTGGATGGCATCTATTGATCTGAAAGATGCCTATTATTCAGTGCCGATTGATTCTCAAGACAGGAAATTTCTACGGATTAGGTGGAAAGGTGTACTTTACCAATATACTGTAATGCCTAATGGGTTGGCATGTGCTCCTCGTTATTTCACAAAGTTGCTGAATCCAGCGTTTGCTAAATTACGAGATCAAGGGCATGAGTGTTTCCAATATATAGATGACTCGTTTATAGTGGCAGACACTTATGAGGAATGTAAAAATTCGGTGTTGCAAGTAAAGGAAACATTACAAGCCTTGGGATTTGTAATTCATCCTGATAAATCAATGTTTGAACCTATGCAGCAAATACAGTTTTTAGGCTTCGATCTAAATTCGCAAGACATGACAATCTCATTAACACGAGATAAAGAAGAGAAATTTCAGAGAGCAGCTTTCCAAATTTTGAATAGTGAAATCTCTACGATTAGAGAGGTAGCAGGTTTGGTAGGTCTCTGTATTTCTTATGCTCCTGCTTTTGATTATTCGTTAGCTCATATAAAATCATTGGAAAATGATAAAATTGAAGCATTACGTATTCATAAAGGCAATTTTGATCAGTTAATGGTTGTCTCTGATCAAGGTCGCAAGGATATTTGCTGGTGGTTACAAAATATTGATAGATCAGGCAAACATATTGATGTGGCGCCACCTGATGTAGTACTCTTTACAGATGCGTCTGAAGAAGGATGGGGTGCTCATGTAGATTTCCAAACTACAGGTGGTAGGTGGAAAGAGGAAGAGAAAAACTCTCACATAAATGTTTTGGAATTGAAGGCAATTCATTTAGCTTTAATGTCTTTGTGTAATGTTCCAAATCAACATGTGCAGATAATGACAGACAACACTACAGCTTTAGCCTATGTAAAACATATGGGAGGCGTACGTTCATGTGAATGTAACCAAGTAGCTCATGACATTTGGGCTTGGTGTGAGGATAGGCATATCTGGCTGTCTATTTATCATATTCCAGGAGTGGAAAATGTTATTGCAGACTATAAATCTCGGAAATTTGCTGATGATCTTGAGTGGAAGCTTAATACAGCCATTTTCAATCGTATTTGCAATGTATTTGGTACTCCTGACATTGATCTTTTTGCAACTCGTATTAATAAACAGGTGGATCAATTTGTGTCTTGGCAGCCAGATCCCTAGGCTTTTGCTATAGATGCATTTTCCTTGTTATGGTCTAATTTCTTTTTCTATGCCTTTCCACCTTTCAGTCTGATAGCACGGTGTATCTCGATATTGAGGGAAAATGCCCAAGGAGTACTAGTCGTCCCATGGTGGCCAACTCAGTCGTGGTGGGCGAGGCTCATGAAACTCAAGCTGAGGAGATTGAAGATAAGGCCAAAGAGACAAAATCTTATACCTATAGGAAATCCCAGAAATCAAGAATTTCTAAACAAATGCCCCTTGGGGATCTTCCTTTTTTTGGAAAGTCATTACTAGATCAAGGTTTTGATAAGGAAACTATTTTGTTGATAATGAGTGCATGGAGAGATTCAACAAAAAAGTTGTATTCAACGTATCTCAACAAATGGGCAACATTTTGTATTGAACGTTCAATTAATATTTTGATGCCAACACTGCCTCAAGCTTGCAAATTTCTAAGAATGTTAGCCGATAATAAGCTTGGATATGGTGCTGTCAATACAGCAAGGTGTGCTCTATCTACTATACTGCCGAATTTTGGAGCTACCTCATTTGGTTCACATCCATACGTTTGCTGGTTGTTGAAAGGGGTTTATGAACGAAACCCTCCCAAACCAAGATATACTGAATTTTGGGATGTAAATAAGGTTCTTCTTATGTTTAAAGATTGGGGTCCTAATACTACGTTAAGTTTGAAACTCCTTTCTTTCAAGTTGATTATGCTATTGTTGTTAGATACCTCTCAGCGAGGACAAACTATAATTAATCTTGATGTACGTGATATGATCATTGATGATGATAAAATTGTGTTTAAGATGAGAAAGCTACTTAAACATAATAAGATAGGTGATCCATTGGATACACTTACTTTACGTTCTTTCACTGTATGTAAACGTCTTTGTGTTGTACGTTGCCTCAAATGTTATCTGAACAAAACTCAATTCTTCACATCATATAATTCATTAATTTTGAGTTATATAAGTCCTCACAAGCCAATTTCAAGAGACACGCTTGCAAGGTGGACTTTAAAAGTTATGAGTCTTGCTGGCTTAAATGTTGACAAATATAAGAGCCATAGTACAAGAGGAGCAGCCACGTCAGCTGCTAAGAGACTTGGAGTCCCACTGAATTTAATTATGCGTCAAGCATCATGGAGAAGTTCTTTGTCATTTGCGCGTTTCTATGACAAAAGATTAGAGGATGATGATACGAAAGTCGGAATGACTTTGCTAAGTAACGCTATGGGACAATGAATTTGTACTTACTGTGTTCAGGGAAAAATAAAAAAGTTTAGAACAAACTTAGTTTTCATATTTTTCCTAAAAAAAAAAAAAAAAAATTATGGTGGAATGAATTTTATAAGCTATCAAATTCTCACAAACTCTCACCAACACTGAATGTGGTTGGCTGAGGTAAAATTGTTAAATTATACGAGACTTACCTTGGTAAAAGTTGAAGTAGAATTATAATTTTACAGAGGACAACACGTTGTGTTGTGATGATTGTGCGCCCTCCCTACCCTCCCTTTTGAGGTTTATTTTGGGATGCATAAATTTAAGTCTCAAGTAAATTACATTTCATAAATCATTTCAGATGGTTATAAAATTCATTCTGCTATAAATAACTGCTGATTCCCGGGCGTTCCACTTCGCGCATAATCATCACAACACAATGTGTTGTCCTCGGTAAAATTATAATTCTACTTCAACTTTTACCAAGGTAAGTCTCGTATAATTTAACAATATATATATACATATATATATACATATATATACATATATATATAGTAGATATCAAAGATGTTGAAGATACACCAAGCTTGACGACAGTGTTGATTATTAATTCAATAAAACATTTGAATAATCAGTTGGCTTGATCAACATGTTTCAACTTTTGACAGTCTTCATCAGGATTTATAAAATATGAAAAGTGCAAAAGTTAGTCAAAGTCAGTTTCTGCCATGCAAATGTGTGGTTGGTCACAATTATCCAACGTTCAGCTCCCCTTCTGGGGACGTTTGCCTAAGCTCCTTACCTAGAATACAAGGGGCTGATTACTTATTAGATAAGCGTAGGTACTGAAATAATACTCTTTTACTACCATGTGTTCAATCTATGCACACTGGCTACAGTACTGCCAACGTGCAATAAACAATTATTGCTTAAACACTGTTACACTAAATGTCTACTGATATTGTAGTGCAATACACCCTTCTCACGAAGCTGCGCAGAGCAGGTCTGCTGAGCCCCAGACCAAGGTGGCGGGAGTCCCCTCGCTGGGTCACTGCCCTGCACATAGGCTTACAGTGGGACCATTTTATAACTTTCTTTCTATATCTCACAAATTCACTAACAAGAAAGCAAATATGCTATTTTTAGCACTCATATTAGCATGCAAAAACATTTGTTCTTTGCTACAAGTAACGACATTGTTAAAGTTATTGAAGGGACTGATGTAGAGCTGATTCTATACGCTGATGACATAGTCCTGTTTAAGTCAGGCAAAGACATGACCCGTATAGAAAACACGCTGCAGATAGTTTGTAATAGCGTAGCATTGTGGTGTGCATGTAATAAACTATGTGTAAATAAAGACAAATCCAAGGTCTGCACTTTTGGTTCGAGAAGTATGCTAAATCGTGTAGACCCAACGTCTCTAAACATGAATAACATCTGGTTGAACAATGTCAAAACTTATGTCTATCTTGGTGTTACTATTGATGAGTGTCTAACTTTTAATACTCATTTAAATAACAAATGCAGGCGGTTTTCACAAAAGATTTTTAAGCTAATTAGATTTAAAAAGTATTTGACGATTAACACAAGAGTACTTCTCTACAAACAAATGGTTTTGCCTATAATTGAATATGCAGATTTTGTACTCTTTTTGTGCAAAGTAGGTGATCTAAGTAAATTGCAACGAATGCAAAACCAAGCATTGAGAGTATGTTTTGATGTGTATAATCCAAGAGACATGAGTGTTGTTGATTTACATTCGTAAACACGTTTAGACACACTTAAAGTGAGACGTACTGCACATTTTGATGAACATCATATATAAACTGAAAGCAGTCTATGGGATCATACCAAATAATAGGATTGAGACAAGAGCAAATAGGACTGTTAAATTCCCAGTTAACATTCCTAATTTGAGGATATATAGTCATAGTCCCTACTGTATTGGTGCTGAAATTTGGTCTATATTACCAGTTGAACTAAAACAAATTAGTTCTCGCATTGAATTTAAGAATCTTGTGTTACAGTGGATCAGAGAGCATATCTGGTTGTAAGTATCTCTCCCACTAAACTCAGATGGGAGGTATAATTATATTCATATTTCTATATTACTTGAAATGTAATAATATTCTGCACGCTAAACTCAGTAGTGCAGTATCTTTATTAACTCCTACTGTGTTGAGGTTAAACTTATAATTGGTCTGTGTAAATCCTGTTAACTTTTGATTTATATGTATGATGCCTAATTGAATCTGTTCTGCTATCTCACTACCTACATGGAAGATCATGCTCAATGAATGTGGTTAAATAAATAAATAAATAAAAAAACCTAATATCATGATGAAATATGTGGTTTATGTACATTAAGGAATTCTTTGAGTCTTGCTAGCCTTTTATATTTGGAAGGAGGTCAACTCTAAAATCATGTTAATTGCAGGTACTCACTAAGAGGGATTGTTTTGGACCTCAGTCACCACAAATACAATTACCCCTCTTACCTCCTCCCAAACCCTCCCATTGCACATTCTACAATGTGCACTGCCAATAATTACTGACCCCTGACCACCTGAGAGGGCATCAATTCTCACTGTACTCTGCACTAGGCCAAGTGGTTAGTGTTGCAGACTGAACTGGGCAGTGTCATATGTGATCATTTACACAAGAAATCTTGGGATCAAACATGGACAAACATGAACTCTAACTAGGTAGTAGAAGCCATCTTTTCAATCTGTTTATTCCTTACTCCAGCATAGAAGAGTTCCACTTACAGGTATCACTATACAAAATATAATATCATGACATCTCCCCCCTTAAAGAGAAAACTCTGCAAAACTCTGGTTACATCACTATACAGTACTTTAAGGTAAGGATATTCTGTTTTTCTGTTACTCTAGGATGACACAAAGTTTTCTTTGATTTAAACTTCCATAAAGTTACTTACTAAGTAGACACATCAATAGTTTAGAGATCCAGTCTTTTAACTGGTTTACTCACACATCAGTTGAGCCATTTGGTCTTGGTGAAGAAACAACCTTTGGGCTCTGAGCCACTTTCGGACTATATGGAACTTGGGGCTCTGTTACCACATCTGGGCTGACATTAGTTTCGTTTGATGGTACAGGGATTTTCTGCAAATGACGACGATTCCGTCTTACAACAGAACCATGTGGTGACTGTACAATATATGACCTCGGAGTGTCTGTCCTTACAACCACTCCAGGGTCACCCCAAACCTTCTGTGCATCGGTTTTCACTCTCACACTTTCTCCCCTCTCTAAGCTAGTAAGAGGCTTAACACCATGTTTCTGATTGTAAAACCGTGCATGAGATTGTTTAGCCACTCTGTCATTTTCAGAAATTACATCAGGACTCGGCCATTTAGGCTCTAACACACTCGGCAATACAGGAAGAGTAGCCTGTATGTTTCTACCCATAAGAAGTTGAGCTGGGCTAAACCCAGTAGACGAGTGCAGAGTCGACCGATATGCAAGAAGTGCTAACATGGGATCAGGATGTCGCAAAACACTTTTGGCCACCTGAACAGCCCTCTCAGACTGTCCATTAGCCTGTGGATAGTACGGGCTAGACGTCTGATGCTGGAAACCTAAAGAGTTCGCAAACTCTCTAAACTCTCTAGAGCTGAACTGTGGACCATTGTCTGATACCAACAGGTCAGGTATACCAAAGCGGGCGAAAATACATTTCAGCTTTGCGGTAACGGCATGTGTAGTAGTACCAGGCAAGTAGACAAGCTCGATGTACCTAGAGTAGTAATCCACGACAACCATGTACTGTTGGCTGTTGAAGTCAAGTAGATCTACCCCTAACATTTGCCAAGGTCTATTCGGTAACACAGTAGGAACCAATGGCTCTTTCTGTGCCGTAGCTTTGTACTTCCGACAGTGAGAACACTGTTGCACAATCTGTACTATGGCCTCACCTATTTTTGGCCACCATACAGACTGGCACGCTCTTTCACGGCATTTGGTTAGGCCCTGGTGTCCATCATGAAGCCTGCGAAGGATATCGGCTCTCAGGTTTTGCGGGATGACCATGCAGTCATCATAGGTTAGTAACCCATCCTGGAAACTCAGGTGACCTCTCGCATAGTAATATGTTTAGGCTATCAAAGCCACAGAACTCGCATGAGCAGGCCAACCTGTGTTCGTGTACTTGAACACTACGCTAAGCTCTTCGTCTGCTTGGGTTGCCTCTCTGATTACAGATAGTCTTTGACTGGTTAATGGCCAACCCTGCTCAACAGCAGCAACGTGGGCGGCCACGTCACCTTCGAGCTCAGAAACCTCACCAGGTAGTGGTGATCGCGAGAGTGTATCAGCCACAACGAGTTGTTTACCTGGAACATACACGGCTTCAGGGTTGTATCGCATAAGACGAATTAGCAATCGCTGACAACGAATTGGAACTATGTCCAGATCGCGTTTGTTGATTAAGGGAATGAGTGGTTTGTGGTCAGTGAGCAACTTGAATTTTGAACCTCGAAGATATTTGTCAAATTTTTCACAAGACCACACACCTGCCAAACACTCTTTCTCAATTTGGGCATATCCCTGTTCGGCTTGAGATAAGGTACGGGATGCATACGCAACTGGTCGCAAGTCTTTACCATGGTATTGCAACAATACACCTCCTAACCCATAACTGCTAGCATCAGCAGCAACTACAGTAAGTTTTTCTGGATAAAAAAGGCTAGCACAGGTGCTTTAGAAATCATGTCTTTGACCTTTACAAAAGCCTTTTCCTGTTCTGGTCCCCAACACCAAGCTACATCACCTTTCAACAAATCGTTCATTGGCTTCAACACAGTTGACAAGTGTTCCAAGTGGGAACCCAGATAGTTGATCATACCTAAAACTCTTTTTAACTCACTGACATTTGTCAGTGGTGCCAGGTTTTGTATTGCAGTCACTTTATCCTTTGCCACGCTAACACCTTCCTTGCTGATGGTTTGTCCCAGGAACTGGAGTTCAGTCTGTCGGAAGTTACTCTTGGCATTGTTCAGTTTCAGTCCTTTTGACTTGAGCACATCCAAAACCTTGGACAAGCGTGCATCATGCTCTTCCATAGATGAACCAAACACAAGGATATCATCCATGTACACAACAACACCTTCGAGTCCTTTTAAGAGTTCGTTCATTTTGTACTGGAAGATTTCAGGTGCCGATGTGAAGCCAAAAGGAAGACGGTTGAAGTAGTACCTACCAAAAGGTGTGATGAAAGTTGTCAACTTCACACACTCACTGTCCAATGCAATTTGCCAAAACCCACTAGCAGCATCAAGACTACTGAATACAACGTACACCACCAGAAAGCTTACCAAGAATGTCTTCTTTCGTCGGAATGATGTACTTTGGTCGGACAATTGACTCATTTAAGTGCTTTAGATCTACACAAATTCTAACATCTCCTGACTTCTTTATGACCGGAACCATGGGAGCACACCATTCAGTGGCCTCTGTTACGCTACTGATAACACCGTCGCGCTGCATGCGCTCTAACTCAGCTTTTACCTTCGGTAGGAGTGGTATCGGAACTCGCCGTGCTGTTGCTACGCTATACGGCTGTGCATTATCTTTGAGAAGGATCTTAACCGGATCAGCCTTCAGTGTACCTACACCTGGCTCAGAAACAACTTTAGAACTACCCAGGGCTTTTGATTCCACTGTGAGAATACGCGAGATCAAACCTAGACGAACACATGGCCCTCTACCTAGCAGGCAAGTGGTTGTCCCTGAACTACTTGAACAAGATAGTGATACATTTTACCTTTGTATTTGGTATGAGCCACAAATTGTCCTAGACTACTGAGTTCACCTCTGGGACTATTCAGCACTACAGTACTTTTCTTCAATTTTGGCTTGTTTGGCATCTTACAGTACACTTCTTCAGAAATGATGGTGACATCTGCACCGCTATCTATTTTGAAGTTGATCACATCCCCATTGACATCTAGATCAATGAACCATTCTGTCTCGTCAGGAACATCACAATCAATAGACTCTATGTGAATATCACTACTGGTATCTTCCTCATCTGGCTCTTCACAAAAGATGGAACCTAGGAAATAGCTCTCTTCTGACTCAGCAAACTCCTCTGAAACCTCACTTAGATTTTTACGGCCATAACTGCCTTTTAGAGAACCTCTATACCTGCCTCTGTAACCACCCCTGTAACCTCTACCTGAACTAGAACTACTCCCTTTTTGACTAGAGCCTGACTGATCCCTCTGCTGGGATTTACAACAACGACCATAGTGGCCTTTACTTTTACAAATTGTAACATTGGGTATATTGTGGGGCATTTTGGATATATTTTAAGACATTCTAAATGGTGAGTTAATGGCATACTTCATCTACTGTTATGTTTTGATTGTATCGTTTCATTAGGAATGTGTCTAGTTACAGAGCGCTGGGTTATCAGATACTGTTTTGATGTATGGCTGGGAAAGTGGGACACAGCGGGATTGTTGTGACCACTGAGTGTAACTTTGCTCCTCGCATCATTATATATTCTGAGGGGGGGTTAAGCATTAAATATATCCTGCAAAATTAGAAATACTTCATATTATAATACAATTATATTTTATAATGTCATTATATAACTAGTGGTTATAACTGTATTTACTTATAACTGACTATTGTGATGCTTTATGTACTTAATTAGTATGTTGGTTCATCAACCCCCATTCTATATATAATATGGGACTGCATGCAGTGAACGTCGCATTAAGGTTAGACCTAAGCTTATGTTACCGTTAGTATAAGCATATAAAATATCACTCTTGGTATTCTGACAAGTACGTAGACCCTCAATTTGTTATGAGAATATATCAAATTGGTCTCACGTCATCGTTTTATTATTGTTGTAATTGATGGAAAGTGTATTGTCTAGAGGGCTGTAATTCCTAGACAATTATTCCACAAATGACAATTATTGACAATTGTTTGGGTGAGCAGGGAACCTGCTCTCACGCTATTCTGTATTTAAGTTCATGATTAAAGTTGCTCTGGGCTTTTTCACCTCTGATCGTCGAACTGTCTCAGTCGCTAACTCTGTTTGAAATAGGCTGCTCAAAATTATCAAAGTAATGATCCAGTGCTGGAGATACCTCTGGCGCGGGACAAAATGTGACATGTTTGGTCTTTAGCAAGACACTCTACATGGCGGTGATCAAGCAATAAATTACAATCGCTACAACGTTTACCTAGAGGCGATCTACCACCTCTCTGAGAACTATCACGCTGAGAACCACCACGCTTACCTCCACGGGACACATAACCTACACTTTTCTCTGTAGACTGTTCATTTTGCTTCTTGACCATCTCGGAGTTCCTAACGCGCTCAACACAGTTCTCAAGTGTCAAGTCAGCTTTTAACTGTAATTCCAGGGAAAGTTCCTTGTCCAAGATTCCTATGACGAGTCTGTCTCTTATTTCCTCGTGTTCGTTGGCGAAGTCACAGGTCTCGGACATCTCCATGAGGGACCTGTAGCAGCTCTCGACGTTCTCACCCGGCTGCTGAACGCGCAGGTGAAATTTAGCACGTTCATGGATGACGTTGCGTTTGGGAATGAAGTATCCCTGGAACCGTTGGAGTACGATGTCGAAGTTGTCTGCGTCAGCAACCGGCAGAGGAGCATTGTCACCCGCCGCCTGTGGGGCAACTGTATTCAGCTGGAAGCTGCTGTAGATCTTCTCTGCTTCACGTCCCATGGTGTAGATCAAAGAGCTCACCTGGACAGCAGGGGGCTCGCGGTCTAGTTTCGTAGCAGTCCTGAACCTGAGAAATCTCTGTTTCCACTCCAGCCATTCACTAGGCTTGTCGAAGGAGAAACTCTCAGGAGGGTTGAACTTAGGCATTTTCAGACCTGGAAGCAGTCACAATAGTCACACAATGGCTGGGAGTAATCTGGGTAGCAGCAGAAGTGGCACAAAGGGCAGCAGTCCTAAGTAGGTCAGACAGCTCTTCACCCCAGCACATCCATGGCAAGTCAAACCACAGAGAGGAAGAACTGACAGTAGAGGGGTTCACAAACTGTCTCGCAAGGAGTCCCACTTTTCACTAGATGGTACTCACAAAGTCCTCTTCCAAACCAAATTTCTCAGTAAATCCAGCGTTTCAGGAGCAAAATCAATGTCCTCCAGATGCCTGAGATCTTCATGCAGATCCCACTTTTGACACCATGTCATATGTGATCATTTACACAAGAAATCAAACATGGACAAACATGAACTCTAACTAGGTAGTAGAAGCCATCTTGTCAATCTGTTTATTCCTTACTCCAGCATAGAAGAGTTCCACTTACAGGTATCACTATACAAAATATAATATCATGACAGGCAGGACTCCCCTCACCAGGGTTCATATTACTCCTAGGAGGGGGCGCCACCCTTGGTAAGAATAGGAGTAGTCCACTGAAGTATTACTGGCTTCATGTAGAATATCTAACTAAACACTACTGATTTACCACGTCTTGGTGATGGTCAACAGGGGTGGACAAAACCAGTGCAGTGTTGCCAACTATTTAGGAGGTAAAATTACGGGCATCTAATTCTGTGCTTAAAACTGGTCCAGGGTTATTCTCTCTCTGAAATATTTTGTATTTTCTATATGCTAATAGACAGGTTTAATGAAAATCTGGAGTTTTTGAAGTTTTCCCCTGAAATTCTGGAGGTTTTCAACAGTTCGCACAAAAATTACAGACCTTCTCGCCAAAAATACAGATTACGGACCTGTCTCTTTATACTGGTGAAATTATGGAGCTCAAGTCTTCCATAATTTTTGGTTTGGGGGTGTCCTATGTAAAGGGCCTTGTTCCCAATTTGTAACAATTATCTCTTGATGGCCCTGGGGTCTTGGTACTTGTCAATCACTGTTACTGCCAGACACCTGCCTTCTCATTGTCTGTCTGCAGGTGGGCAGGGGCTTTGTACTCAGATCGATAAGTACTTTGACAGGTACCTATAGCTTGCAAGGGTGGTGCCACAAGTCATTGATAAGTGTGGCGGAAAAGTATGGATGAAAGATATATATGGAGGTCGATCATCATGCTTCTTGGATTTGGGGATTCGTTTTTTTTTTTATATATTATTTCCCCTGGGTATGCTTCAGTGTAAAAGCCAGACCGGTTTTCAATAGTGACCAAGCAATACAATTGGTTTAGTCAACAATAACTTTGTTTTTCGATGGATGAAGGATGAATGATGATCATTAATTATTATTACAATCTTTATTGTAATGGTAAATGAATAATGGTAGATGATAATAGATGAAGTTTCCAGTTTCAAGTACTGCATTTGTATACCAATATTATATCTCATATTTCATGTCAGTATTGGTACATGTGTTATTAACTGTAATTTCAAAAAATTAGCAATTGTGAATATTCATTTAATTTAGCTAGCATCTTTTGTTTTTGAAGATAGAAAAAGCTTCCAGAGCTATATATTTTTCGCTCAGCTGGTGGTAAACTATTCCATAGTACTCCTCCAGAATAACATAATTATGCTATTTCGAAATTAAGTGACTTGTGGGTGACCAATTTTAAAGATAGGGGCATCATTTGAGCTAGTATTTAATTGTCTATTGTCCAAGTATGTTGAATCTTTTGATCTTCTATACATAATATTGAGTAAGTGAAAGTTTTTTCCATCTTCTAAAAAGGCTACATTTAAGCGTTAACAGGGGAGAGGCTTGTGACGCAGGTTAGCATTACCCGTAATACTATTTGGAGCACTTTGTGAACAATACACGTCAGTACTCAAGCAGCAACAGTGTGTATCTGAGACATCTAGCCCTATATGTAAGTAGGGCCTACCGCCGTGGGGCACTTATAGAATTTTCCAGTAAGTGCCGCAAGTAATGGAGATATAAGTTAGAAACAAGTTTATTTGTGGATAGTGGACAGACAGGGGCCATATCTTCATAACTAAATAGGCTAATCATGTAAATTTTGATTAGGGTCTCATATATAATATGGGTTTTAGTAGGCAAATTGTTATGTGGATCGAAAATTACTTGAGTAAGCGCTATATCTGTACAAAATTTAACAATCACACGTCTCAAATGAAACATTTAACATGTGGTGTCCCTCAGGGCTCGGTTGTCGGGCCGATTTTGTTCTTGTGTTATATAAATGACCTGATCTTACTGACAAAGGATTTGAGTGTCCAAATAAGTGTATATGCTGACGATGCTGTCATCTACTGCAGTAACCATGACACATTCTTCATAGAATCACGTTTGCAGGTTGCATTATCTCATGTGCATAAATGGTGTCAAGCAAACCGTATAAGTTTGAATGTACAGAAAACTAGATTTGTTATGTATGGAAGTCGTCATATGGTCAAGCATGCTAATGTAGTTACACTGAAATCAGATAACCAACCTATTTTGTCATGTACAAAGTACAACTACTTAGGAGTTACTTTGGATGAATGTCTAAACTTGGAGTCACATTTCAATAATATTTATAAGAAATTTTCTTATAAGTTGTTCAAATTTGGTAAACTATGTAAAATAATATCGAAATCCACTCGTATTTTAGTATACAAGCAGACTGTATTGCCCCTGGTGGAATACACTAGTTTCCTATTAAATCTATGTAGACACCATGACGTAGAAAAACTCCAAAAATTGCAAAATAGGGGTCTCAGGCTTTGCCTGGACATAGACGACCTATAGACATAAGTACCCAATTATTGCATGATCAGTGTCATATTTATACACTGGAAAAAAGACGAAACATTCAACTTCTATGTCTGATGTTTGATTTACAATACAGTGTTCCAAATATATATACTAGTAATCGCTGTACACGGATGCAAAACAGTATAAGATTCCACTTAGATATTAGTCACATTGGACTGTATGAAAAAAGTCCATACTATATAGGTGCTAAACTATGGAACAATCTCCCTTTACATATAAGGGAATTGTGATCAAAAATTGACTTCAAAAGATCAATTTTACAATTGTTCTAGAAATGTATTATTGCCCAACAAACATTTGAAACATTAAGAAATAACAACAATTTATCAATTATGGTTTGCATCTAGATGCCGATAACAGCTATAGATGCGAACCAACTATATTGTATGATGTATTAGTATTGTTACAATGTTATCAATTCATTATACCTATACGGAAGATCATTTAATGTCAAATGAGTATGGTTGAATAAATAAATAAAATATAAAAAAATAAAAAAAAATCTCGAGATTCTATATTTAACAAAAAGTAGTAATGTGATTTCAAAATGACTCATAAGGGGAATTATTAGATGTTGAGAATTTATGTCCTATACACAATCACTAGTGATAAAACAACACTAATCAAAATTCACCTTATGACCCCGATTAGTTACGCAAATATGGCCCCATAGAGTTCCGTAGCTGATACGAAAACGTTTTCCACAAAGTTGCAAATGCACCCCTGGTCGTCGGCCCAGAACGGCCTCCTGCCTCCCTCCTTCTACAGTGCCAAATAATGCAAGGTCTTGTCAACGCATTAGTGTTATTACAGCCATCACCCCGGCCTAAGTCAACAGAGGCTGACCGAGGGGGGAACCCTAAACCCACTCAGACCGACCGGTCCCTAATCCTCTATGTTATGATACGTTGACTAGTGGATGGCAGCCTAAAATACTGCAGATTAGCGTACACATACTTTTTACACAACTATGTTAACATGCGGTCTGCCTGTAGATCATTAATTTGATTTGTCAGATACCATCACTGTCATCAGTGGGGATCTATTTTTCATAGTTTTTTATTGTTAAAACATCTCATAGCATTGAGGGTTTAAACAAATATTAGAACAATTTTCTCTGTGGTTACTTAGACTAAGCTCCTAAAACACAGAGATCGGGATTTACTCTTACTAATCATCCCTTTTGTTTTATGAATATAACATCAATGATGGCGCACGTTATAGGAAACATCATAACATTTAGATCCTGTGTTAATTTCTTTGAAGTTATTTGTTTCATAACATGGGGCTTTAGGATTCTCCTTTCCCTACCACAGCACCAATCCTGAAAAACTGAGTTGAAATCGTATTTGTCAATAGATTGGCCCTCTATTTTTACCATGAGCAACTTATCAAGAGTGGAGGTTTTGAGGCAGTTCCTCATTGTTGTTTTGATGATGTTTTGTCTACTGAACTCTCTCTCCACGTTGACAGATGTTAGAGATTGTCAACGCGTGGTGTCAAATAGATGCTGGCAATAAGCGCCAAATTTGGATATGCTTCACTAAACTTCTGAAGGGAAACGGACCAGAAATCTTTTACAGACATTTTCCTTTGTTTGAACATTATCCTTTTGAATAGCCTCCACTCAGATTGGAGACTTGTCTTTTCAACCAAGGGCACAGCCTCCGTGCTATCCTCTTTGAATTTTGTTGTACTGTAGTGCTCCCTGGGTCAGGTTAGGCCCGGGGAGTGAATTAAAACCAGGTTGATCACTAGGATTGGAAGTGTGACAAATGACCAAACAACAGTGACTTAAGTTAAGCAAAGTTTATTAAAACAATCTCTTTAAATATTTACAAAGTAAAGTACAAACCAAAATGTACAAACACAAAGTTACAAATAGGGTTTCCAAAATAAAGTTACATAAATAAAGGTTACACAAATACCCTTTTCACAAAAAGGTAAACAAAGTCTGTACTTAGAAAAATATTCAATATAAACAAATCTGTAATTTGGAAAACAGGCCCAAATAAGCAAAGTCTGAATTTAGAACAGGCCAAAATAAGCAAGTCTGAAAGTTTAGGGGAAAACTGTTAAGTCAAAATATACTTGTGGGGCAAAACCATTAACCAAAAGTTAATAAAATAACCTAGTCTAACAGACATAGGCAAAACAACCACCACAAAGTATAACAAAAACCAGCCTAAATCTAGGCTATGTCTGTAACAGTCCCCTAGAGCCAAACAGGCCTTCTAAAGCGCCATACCCACTAGGCGATTTACCGCAACCGACGCCGACGGACGTCGGCCGTCGGCCGTCGGCGTCGGCGTCGGCCTAAAATTATCAAACATGCTTGATATGGGTCGGCGGTCCCGTCGGCGCCGACGTCAGCGCCGACCGCCGACGTCGGCGCCGACAGGACCGCCGATTGTGTGTTGGTATGGACACTAAATGGGCCGACGCCGACGCCGACGGCCGACGCCAGCGCCGACGCCGACGCCGATTCAGCAAAAAGTGGTCTAGTGGGTATGGGGCTTAAGTCTCAAAAGTCAGGGTTACCTACCAAGGTCTGAACCCTACAACAGCAAAACACAGAGTGACCAGAGCCCCAGGAGAGCCCCCCTTATCTAGCCTGGGCACTGGAAAGCACCAACCTAGTAGAGAGCACCCTACTCCAGAATCCCCAGTGCCCCAAACCCACTCCCCTGGAGATTCCCTGGAGTAAACAATGCTGCACTCTGATTGGTCGGTTGGAGGAGGGAGGTGGCTCCCCATTGGTCGGAAAAGGAGCAGTCTGATTGGCTTGTTCAGACCATCCATTCTGGCCGCAGGGCCGCGGAGTAGGAAGACCGGGCCGCAGGTATCTCTGTTGACGGGCTGTGCTGCAGCAAGCCCCGGCCTCCGCGATCGGCCAGCTGTGGGCCGCCGAGGAGCGCCACAGTACCATAGAACTCCCCTAGCACCTCTATCTCTTCATTCCCGTACTGCTCCAGACTGTCCTCTGTGTCTGGTATGTTCTGTGGGAGAAAAACATCAAAGGCAAGTTTGACTGAGTTTCCACTGTTACCAAAACGTTCCTCCAGGTTTTGTGTGACATTTTCAATAAAGCTTTTGGCATTTACCAAAAATCTTCGAACAGATTGCCCAGACACAGTCACTGAGTGACCATGGAAATTCATTTCTTTGGTAGCATTCTCAACTTTGACAGCCCCAATGCCCATCTCCTCGACAAAGCCACTGAAATGCACCCCTTTTGCATTTCTTTGAGGGTACCATCTACTTGTGTGAAGGGTTGAGGTACATGCACTTATTATGTTTGCAACATCAGAATACAGCAGGTTTTTTGCTTGAAGGGCACGGCATGATGTGGAAAGATCTGAAAGAACACTGTACATCCAGAAAACAAAGGCTATAACCTCAAAAATACTCAGTTGTTTTAACAAGCCTGCTGCCTTAGCATTGGCTGTGTTAGAATGCACATCATCTTGTAAACATGCTAGTGTAGCGCTCCCGCAGGCTACGTACAGCACTGGGAGGGAGACCCCAGGCAATCACTGGGATTGGCGACATTGGATAAATAACCAGACAACCAAACTTTTAGGTTAAATGAAATTTATTGAAATAACTTCCATCATAACAACAATATTTCAGGGTCAATTCATAATAGACAAGCCAATTACAAGTCACAAACAAAATAATCTCAGGCTGGAAATACCTTCTCAGGTCAATTCTCAGGCCAAACCAACCTCAAAACTGGAGTTACCTTCATGGTCAATCCTCCAATACCAAAATAAAGTCTTAAGCTGGGGCTACCTTCAAGGTCAATCCCCCAGTAGACTAAATAACACGGGAAAATTTTGATCTCATACACTAAGCAGACTTGGCCCTGGTTGAATATCTTTGCTAAATACCGACTCAATAAGTGTAAGATTTCCCCCACCATTAACACTGAAAGAACACAATATCATAATGTCACTTATAGCACAGTAAGTGTTTGTTATATTCTTGCTAATATTTTGCTCCTACTTTCTATGTTTCCCTACGCCTTCTGGCGTGTAGAGAAGTGTTAGTCAGAGCGTGTTAACTATATTGTGTCACAAAAGTCCGTTTAGCTCATAATACTGTTAACACGCTCAACTTTGGCGGCGTCTTAATGTATCTACACTCTATTGAAGCACCAATTTAATGGGCGCGCTTTTCCACAGTTCTCCTGACACTGGCCATGTGGTTAGACCTGAAAGATTGGTTTTCCCTCAAATCTAGTAGAACAAAGGACAGT
Source organism: Lepidonotus clava (assembly GCA_936440205.1). NCBI lineage: Eukaryota > Metazoa > Annelida > Polychaeta > Phyllodocida > Polynoidae > Lepidonotus > Lepidonotus clava. The sequence goes on along the minus strand of OW387144.1, from coordinate 31,264,983 downwards.
TTGTGTGTAATCTCTGCACTTATGCAAATGGCGATTGGTAGCACTCAGCCGAGCGAGTAGCTCATTCATCTATCAACAGCCGAGCAAGGATGACCTCTTGGAATCTTACTCCGACTAAGGGCAAGCACAGCCTAAGGCTTAAGCTCCGTGTAAGTTACATTTAAATCACACCACTCAATAGTTCATTCTCTTTTGCTAAAGATATTTAAAAGATAATTTGGAATATTAATAGTCTTTTTTTGGTACCGCCTACCCACCGCACCCCGTAGCGTTGGGTGGGTTTTGTAGCCTTTTTCAGTTTCATTTAATTTACAGTTGTCACGCACTCACGCACTCTCTCTCTATATATATATATAATATCCGATCTATATTCAGCCAACCACAAGTCCCAAAGTAGTTGATCGCGAACCAGTGGTCATCTTGGACGATGACGGTCAAAAGGGGGAAGAAAAGAAAGCCGTGGACTGCAACCAGGAAACAAGTCCCAGCCAGGCAACCACATGTCCCAAAGTTCAGTTCTCTGATCAGGAACCGATGGTCATCGATCGCGAACCGATGGTCATCTTGGATGATAATGGTCCAATTGCCACCCATGTTCAGCCCCCCGCGGGAACTCCAGATGAAAAGAAAGCCGAATGCAACCCGGAAACCAGTCCAAGGTGAGTCTGCCTTTACCCTAAATCAGTTAAACTTTGAGCCAAATGTCCCATATGTATATATCTGTTTACGGCTGTATTACATTCGTTATAAATGCAAAAATTAATAAACATTGATTAATTAATTTATTAACGTTTCTTAAAAAAAATCCTAATCCCTGAATGTGCGCCTCAATTCTTACAATTAAGTAGGCACCCCCCCCTTTGTTTTTTAAAAATCTCTGGATGCTTCTCCGTTGTTCTACCCCTTCGGTTTTTTTTTTTTACCTTCAGTTGCAACCTTGGCAATCCGTTCACGTCCCCACCCACCAATTGCAAGCGGCCGTATAAGACGTGCAATTTGATGGAGGACGAGGCAGAGAGTACCATTCTTGAGATTGGAGCCTTAGCCGAAAGACTTGTCCCTGGGGAGGGCAATTTTTTTTTGCGCTACAAATTTTCGGCATTATTTTTTATTTAAGCAAAAATTCAAATCTGTTAATAATTCCTAATCTTGTAAATCTTATCGAACCACCAAACAATAATTACATCATATTCCTTTTAGTTTATCGAGCGCATCTAACTCATATTCTGTAATAAAAAAGTTATTTACCCAAAACAAATTCCTATATGTTGTTCCGTCACCATAATTTCGTATCGTATCGTACGCCCTCCAGTTTTAGTGGCCACGTGCACGTGCACAAAAATAATAATTATTATTCTATCTTAATCCTTTTTGTTATTCAAGTGTGTCTTAGTCACCTTCTGTAGTAAAAATGTCATTTAAAAACCATCTTTTATCCTTGCTCAATGGCATCGCAATTTCCAATTTGAAGTGTCAACACCTAAAAATTAAACTTGGTGAATTTTATCCCATTCCAACTACTATTTCGAAATCAACCCGTCTGTCTAGGTAGGTTACATATAATTATAAACATGCCAGAAACCAAATGATTTGTTGTACCACGGTTTATTTTCGTTGGAATATCCATGTCTTAATCATGCCAGAAACTTACAAATTTGTTATACAAAAGGATAAGCGTCAGTTGGCCATCCATGCCGACATATCCTCGTTCCAATCATAAACAGTTTTTTCCTCCCTGACGCACCACTCACATAAGTGGTGACGCGCCAGTATCTGTTCTGGCGCAAAATCCGAGCAATCCGCGTGGCAGCAATTTCCGCAGTTATGGCATCTCATGTAGATCCTGAAATGTCAAGGTGGGATCTTGAGTAGATGGATGTGTCCAACAAATACTTTACACAGTATGTGGGCCTCTTTTAATCAAATTGTTTTAAGTGATGCGTTTATCTTTACCTGCATTTCACCCCTTTCAAATATAAAGTTATGCCCTTCCTAATTTCTCTCAGACAATTTTAACCCTTTAAGGACGCCAGTATCTCTCAGGCATCACCATCTATTGACACCTATATCTCTCAGGCATCACCATGCCTAGACGCCAGATGCCTGAGAGATACATAGCACATATATCAGAATTGTCAATTTGATACACAATATATGTCAAAAACTTTTTTTTCTATCTAAAAAGACTGAAATGGACCATATTATAATTCATTTAATAATTGCCATTTGGGAAATAATTATCTATATTCATGTTTTATCTTCCTATTGGTCTAATTCAAATGTTTATGGTATAAGTGGCGTCTTTTGGACATATTCCCTCAGTTATTTGGTGTCCATTTTGTACTATTTGAATATTTTGTGGAGTCTTGAAAGGGTTAAACAGCCTACCTGTACAATCGGCCCAAGTAAACCGACTGCGGCTGAAGGTCGACGCCGTGCCAGTAATACTCCTTCATCGCCACTCGGAATTGCTGTTTCAAATAAGCCGCTTCCATCTGAAAATTAGTACGTTTGAATGTAGTAGACATCAAGCAATAACAGTAGCAAACCATGCGTGGGTCTGGTAAACATGCAAGTTTATGACCCCATATGCATTCACACCACTAAACACTTAACGACCTCCTCCTATCCCGGTTCTCCCATCGTCCTTGGCTTTTTGAACGCTTGAATACAATTAACAATATTAATTTGATAGAGATAGTTACTGAAAATTCCCACTCGGTAAATATCTCATAAATTAGTAGTGCCAATTATTTAGGTATTTACCTCTAAAGTTAAATGTGCACATTTTTTCGCAAAGCAAAAAATCAGTCTGTCTATGGTCCCTTACTACTGTGTGAATGGGCCGCAGTGGAGGAGCAGGCCAGACAGCATTACATAACCATCCCTGGGGTCTGCAACACACCCTTGGCTATTTATAGGTACTTAACCCGGTGACAGGCTTCCAAGGCCGGCCTGGAGCGGTCAGATACAACAATAAAAAGGCGGGTAATATCAATTAGCCCAGTTTATCAGGGCGGTCTGACTTCTCAGGCTGTCCCGTATAACCGAGACGTCCTGAGATTTCGGGACATTCCTGTTTTCCTACGTTAGCCCCAACCTGCTTAAGTCTGGAGTAAGTTTGACTATTTCCTGACCATCATCATGAGCTTTTGATGGCCAGCTTCCTGACTGGGATATACATTATTTTTTTCCACTGAGCTTCACCAGGTCAATTAACTTTTACGAACCTGTGATGGGTGCCCATTACAGTGGCAGCACGTCCACTCTGTGTCAGAGATGCAGTTCGGGTGCACAATCGCGAGGTCGAGTTCCTCGTTGTCCTCGTCCTCGTCGTCGTAGTCCGCCCTGCAAAAAAAAACAATTATCAGAACTGGGTCAATCATCTCTATATATTGTACGTCCATCTGAAAAAATAGAGTAAATGTGTGGATGACACTCCGGATGGGGCCATTCTCTTTGCCAGCTATATATTAGTGAACATAGAGAATAATCGGCGATCTCCATAATTTTTTCACAAAAGAACCGGTTATGCCTTTTAAAATAACTAAATTCAACCATGGTAAAGTAAAGTCCTTTTCTTGAGTGTAAATTAGCCGGGCATGATTTGGGTTACTACATTCAACTATTATACATGCAGTTTTTATTACTGTCATTTACTTTACCATTGGATGTCACTATTTTGTAAAAATATTAATGTTCATGAACAGTATTAACATTTGAAACCTACTTAGGCGTGCACAGCGGCGTTTCCGTGGAATTGGTTTCCCCGTCCTCACCATGTGGTGTGGAGGGGTGGGTCTCCTCTTCCTCCTCCTGCAGCACTTGAGCGCTGGAATGAGCGAAAAAAAACACTATAAATTAAAAGGTTCCCAATTGTTTACATGCGGGTCCGTTTAGAAAAGGGAAAACATCGATCACCTGTTCCGCGTACAGCAGCTGTGTTCATGACTATGACCGACCCCGATAGCATTGTTTACAAACACTCCACCTCGAGTCCCTGGAGGGGTAATCCCCGCCTCCAACTCATCCAACTCATTCGGCCCCAAAACCTGAACAACAGTTATTTTACTGACGCAACGCACTGACCCACCTGGTTTGATGATCTTGTGACATCTTCGGGAAGATCGGGAAGAAGAAAGGGAAGATTATACGTTGCAGCGTCGATGATCCACTGTCTCTTGCAGTCCTAGGCCTGAAGACTGGACCCGCGGCCCAATCACATTTCACATTCAGCATGTGGGCCCAACCTAGGGGGTGTAGACCCTAAAAATCAACAATGCGACGCGGCGACATTGCATGCACAAAATGTTAACTCTTCAGTTAATATGCTATCCTAAAAAATTAATACAAAAATATATGTTTCAGCCCAAAATTAACAATCATACCTCCCTCTCCCTCTAAAATAACTGTTAGTAAATAAACGATCACCACTTTCAAAAAAGCTGGCTGCGGACCTGTAACCCATAAGTGTGTAACCCCTAAGGGAGAGGTGGTGTGCACGTGGGCCGGAGAGCCGGCGGCATTATATAACCTGTCCCTGGGTCGGCCGGGTTAGGGTGACGGTTAAGGTAAAGGAGACAGGGGCAGTGGCGTACCCAGAGGGGGCGGGTTCTGAGGGTGTCTGGAACCCCCTCAGATTTCTCAAAGATTAGATAATTAAACTACAAATATATCTATAGGGAATAATATCAAAATAACAGGTGTCTGGAACCCCCTCAGATTTATCAGAGTTTGTATAATTGAACTACAAATAATTATAGGGAATCATATCAAAATCATTAGTCAGAACCCCCTCATTTTTTATGGAACCCCCTCAATTTCCCTGGAACCTCCTCAGATTTTAGGGCTGGGTACACCCCTGAGGGGGGAGGGGAGTTGGGCGTAGTAAGTTCCCAAATAATGAACTCACTATAGGGTTAATGATCATTTTCATCACATAAAATGGTTAGATTTAGTCTAGGCCAACCGAAAAAATGATAAACCCTGAATAAGGGAATCAAAGTGTAATAATCAATTCAAACGATCTGTTTTAGGGCAAATAGGGTTACTACATTTCTACTTTGCCATTTTATTATATTTCTCAGTGGCGGTCCCATCAAGGGGGGTGGGGATGGGGCAAATCTTGGGAGCTAAAATGTGGTGTGTGTGTGTGGGGGGGTTGTGTTCCGATAATATGTGAAAAATGTGATTTAATTGCGTTATATATTTCGTGTGAACGTACGTGTGTGAGATAAACAGCGTATTTTTTCACTAATTAACTAAGTTCCCACGCTCGCGTCGCGCTCCTTGCTGACATCGTACGTCCTGACGTCAGATATCAGACTACGTCGACGTCTTTGACAAACAGATTACAGAAATTTCAATCCCCGGGCCCAGAAGCAACAGGATACACATCTAGACCTCGGGATCTACCATGCCAAATCAACAGCAGCAACCTGGGCATCAAGCACAGTAAGACTTTATTTCTTAGTAATGTACCCTATTTTCCGAAGAACAATGGTTTTATAATTTATAGAAATCTGTAATAATTATTGTTATCACACGGGTGTTGTCGATGGTTTTTAGTGGGCCATTTGGGCCCCTACGCCAGAAAATCTCGTGGCCCAGCCTAAACTTTTTAGGGGCCTCGACAAATAATAATTTACTCAATACTGAGTACAGACCTGTCAACTCTAGATCTCCCGGATTTTCCGTGAGTCTCCCGATCACTAGGCCTGTCACCGTGTCAAATTTAAGAATTAGTTATGTCGCCTGTCATTAAGCCCAAAAAGGGCCGTGTCGCCGTGTCAAATTTAGTGGTCAACCCCCATAGGAGGGGGATTTAAGTACAGGTGTACCTGATTATTCCATATTCTAAAACTAGTTTGACATGCTTGAAGTTAATCTTCTGCTGCAGCTGATTAATATTGATACACATGAAATGACCTTCACTATTCAATTTTCAGAGGCCTTCTGTACCACCAGCATGTGGGCCTCGGCATCGTTTTTCTCGTGGTGAGGGGTGGTGGTGACGGGGCCGGGGCAGCCCCCGGGTACAGTGAGTATTAACACTCTATTATTTATATAATTATAACTTCGAATTCCATAAATTATTATTAGAATCACTTCTGATCCATTCATTTCATGTGTAACTTTTTTTCCTTGTAAAAAGGTACCGTCAAGTTACCTCACCCTTATTATACATACTCTGAAGAATTAAAAGTCAGTCGACATGTAAATAATGTTAGTCCAAAATTCCCATGAACAACTTGCACTGCATTATTTATATATAACTTCGAATTCCATAAAATTATTATTAGAATCAATTCTGATCCATTCATTTCATGTGTAACTTTTTTTCCTTGTAAAAAGGTACCGTCAAGTTACCTCACCCTTGTTATACATACTCTGCATAATTAAAAGTCAGTCGACATGTAAATATGTTAGTCCAAAATTCCGATGAAAAACTTGCATTGTACATACTTAGATCCTTATTTAGAAGCAAAGCAAAGGCAATATGTTGTAATTTTGTAATTTTGTATTTTTTCTCATAGGGATGTATGACCGCCCGCTGGGGCCGAGTTTGTCATCCTGATTTTACCACAGCCCCAGGAGGACGTAAACGTTGTAGGCTTGCCACCGGTACCATCGCCACCACCACCACCACCACTACCACCGCCGAGCCCGTCTGACTCCCATTAGCTCCCCGACCCGCCAGCTTTTTTTTGTACATTCTGTAAATAGTTTAGTTTATTTAGCTTAGTTTCATAATTTATAGTAGTATATGTAGTTGTTTTTTTTTTTTGAGTTTTTGTTGTTGTTTTTATGTTTTTTTTTTCGGGGGGGGGGGGGGGGGGGGGGGGAGCAAGGGGGACAGGGAACGGGGGGCAAGAGGAGGAGAGAAGGGGATAGCTTTTTTTTGTACATTTTGTAAATAGTTTAGTTTAGTTTAGCTCATTTTCATAATTTATAGTAGTATACATAGTTTTGTTTTTTATTGTTTGAGATTTTGTTGTTGTTTTTTATGGGTTTTTTTTTTTCTGGGGGTGGGGGCAAGGGGGACAGGGAACGGGGGGCAAGAGGGGTAGAGAAGGGGATAGGGTGGAGGGGAGGGGAGGGGGGTGGGGGGTAGGGAACGGGAGGGGGGGGGGGGGAGAGGGATAGGGGGGAGGGGGGCATTTCACCACATCCTCCTGATCCCTCACCATACCCCTTCCCTGTCCCCTGATGGGATGGGAGGGATGGGAGGGGACGGGGTTGAAGGGGTAAGGTGTGCGGTAAGGTGGTAAGTGGTGAAAAGGGTGACTGGGTGGGGCAGGTGGCAATGGGAATGGGGATATATCTGGCCATGGGTTCTAGTGGGGGTTAGGGTTAGGGTTCTACTAGTACTGGCAGGACCCGGACTGGACTGCTTCAGGAAGACTAACCGTGCGGTGAACTGCTCATCCCATGGCCTATAGCTACAATTAACGTTCTTCAGGACACTCCAACATGCATCAATACCAACACCTACCTCCTGGTCCTCAAGGTTTTGAGAGCGATGCGGAACCAGTCCTGACGTCGACGCTGGTGAGAAGGGACACTGGAGAATTGAAGTGACTGCTCCGGCCCGTTGCACCAGAGAGAGTAAAGTTAAAACCAGTCTCCATGGTTGCACGGACTTGCTAGCTGGAAATGACCGCTCGAATTCCCCAGGCCAAGTAGATGGCCCCATTCATTCACTCTTTCTTCACTTGCTTCACTTGAAATAATATTTACCTAGATATATATATATATATATACATAACATGTCGCAGGGAGAAATGTGATTAATCGGCAAAGTACAGTCTTGTACAGTTTCAGACCTAGTCCTATGATAAGTATGCACTGTGTTTTTTGATTTGTTGGTTGTTCCTTATGTATTATTAGCTGGTGCATTTAAAGCTGATGTTTGTGTGCACGTGCACATGTACGTGTATGGTGTGCAGGCCACCGGGCTATATCTATTACAATTTACATATAGGTTGCCGTGTGCAGGTTGCAATTGAATTGTTGAGCTGCAGATGTTTACTAGTACTCAGTCTCTGGTACAGCTGGTACCTTCATGTCATGCTATTTTACTTTGATGTAGCGCTGCTGACAATCTAAAGACCGACAGATGACACAATTGCAAGTTTATTCCTAAATCATCGTAGTCGGCTAGATTGATATGATATTTATATTTACAAACGTAGTAATCTGTTTATATCGAGGTTAATTTTTACTAGTAATTTAAAGTTTGCTCTATTCGATTTCATTATTATATAGATTCTAGTCAATGAATAAATCTTGTGATCAAGCTAGTCTCATTTGTTTTGTTAATTGTAGTTTTACAATAATAATGGAGTGATGGTGTGAAACATTAGAAATACAAATGGTTAACTTACATCCCTGTAGATTTTAACTATTTTTGAACCTATATATTTATAACCTATAGATTGTACCTAGATTGTACCGATATATTTTTAACAAGTCAGTTTTACATTTCAACAACCCTGCTTAGCAGGCAGGGGTCAATAATAAGATCGAAGTCAAAACAAGAAGTGCAAAGTACTTTGGAGAACAGTTTATATAACGAATTGAACAAATTATGGCAAAATGGCTGAATGGCGGAGAGAATCTCTGAGCAGCTGGGGTGTTAGGCATCGCCGCCCCCAAACCGATACGCAGGCTTCACTGCCCAGTATGGGGCGCCGGGAGGAGGCTGTTGGCGTTTTGGTGCTGGGTCGCACGTCGGCGAGCGCACCACAGCTAATCGGACGGCCTGCTGACGTGTGGTGGTGACAGAGTTCTCTTTGTCGTCTAGGTGCGCTTTGTAGCCTCTCAGCTCGTCACTTTCCCACACCAGGGGTTTGATGAGGCGGTAGTATCACTGGGAGTGTTCGCCCGCTGCGTTGACCATCCGTTCCAGGCCGTGCTCCTCATCACTAGTGTAGTCGGGTGTCAGGACGGCCCTCATGGCCGACCTCCTATCCTCGTCCCACTCCAGAACAAGCTCTTCCAGTGCGACCTGCCGTCTTTGTATCTTATGCAAAGTTATTATATATATAATACAGTTAAGACATACTTGGCCGACAACATCAAACACAAAGAAGTTGTTTATCATTGGATGTTAGTTGCTGGAATTTAAATTAATAGTGCCGCGCAGTATTAACAAGCGTTGCAATTGGTCACTCCGATAGTATGAGATGGCAACTATAAGTAGGTACCACAATAGAGGCCAAAAAACGTCTGAACATTTTCACCTTTTTCTTTCATAAGATTTAGACAGCATAAATGTATTATATTGTCTCATATTTGGTATCAAATTAAAGCTGTGATTCCCTGCAAATGCATGGGCTTATTCTAATTCTAATTTATTTGAAAATAATCTATCTTTTTAAAGTAAGTAAGACAGAATTTGAAAATTATTATCAAAACCAAATTAGCTATGTTATTTTGATAATTTTGAAGGGCTGCTAGGTTGTCAATGCACACATGCTTGGTGCCAAATTAAAGCTCTAATTATGACCAATATGGATAAATGGGTACTATATCTATGTATCTTATGGCGAAATTGCGCCAGGGTAGGCAAAAAAGGTCAAAAATACCATTTTTTGGCAAAATATCCACTTTTTCACCCCTTTTTTCGAATTTTAAGGTACTTAAAGTTAATGGATCATGATGTGTTTGGTATCAAATGAAAGCTCTTCCAATGGGCTATCTTCCTATGGCATTGCCATATTTTAATTCCTTATGGCGAAATAGCGCAAGGCCAAAAACCCTATTTTTGAACTTCTTTTTTTTCTTATTCTTAAAAAAATCATAGAAAATTAGATAAACGTGCTATTTTCTTTAATGAGGTATTTTTGCATGTCTTTTGATCTGCTCTATTTTTATCATCTTTTAGACATATTCTAAAACGGTTTTCCAAAAATCATCTGTGGTACCTACTATAAGAAAAGTACATGCTTATTTGGATTTGGGCTTCACAAAATAATGCCTGCACGAGCGCGCATTCTCTTTGGACCAAAATTGATTTACCTGGGTGACGTGGTGACGGAGGTTGGCCTTTCTCTTTTTCTCCTTGATCTTCCCGCTCCGCTCTCGCCTCACCCTGGTTTGCTGAGTGCAGAAATACGTCTGGGCAGCGACTATAAATATCGATATGAAATCTGCTTAAAAATTAAAGCCACTACTTGAGAAAGGATATAAAGGGTTCTAATATTTTAAATGAAAGCACCGTACTATTCATGAAATAGACTATGATTACATACGTATTTGAACACTTTTACTGATAACATGAATTTAGGTATTAAGATGACTAGGAGGAGCGTGATCCATTAATGTACCTGTACAGGTAATTAGTTAACAGGGAAACTTGCTACCGATCAGACTTACCTAATACCTCGGGTCGGGGGGCATCTTCGCCGGTGCTGACGTTATCAACCAAATCCTGGATAATCGCAGCGTTTTGTGGATGGTTGATCCCCACCCTGAATGTAGGAATATAATGAGATGTATTCAAGTCATGAACGGCATCACGTCGGGTGCTCTATCGCTCGAATTAGATTAGAAAGGCAAAGGTTCTATTCGGGATTCGATATTTAGGACTACATTAATCGTTAACGTTGCTTACTGAAAACAATATTAAGGTCTCTACTGTTCACATCGTTATCACGTTAGATGATCTTCATGAACTTACCCAGGAGTAAGCCCGCCTTTTCCCTGCACCTGCCCTTGTAAGCGGAACGAATAGATGACTAGAAACAAGAAAAGAAACCGAGCATTAATCAGTGAATTGTAAATATATTTCAGTGTGTGACGTGTTAAGATGGAATTGGATTACATACTAAATGATATGTCGATAATTGATATGTAAAGTTTTATAAGGAGCCGCTAAAACATATTTCGAAACTTACAGCTATAGCATTACTCGGCTTCAGTTCGTATGCCAAGGATGTTTGGGCAGGCGCAGGCTTGGCTTGCTGGACCATGGCCAACATTTCCGCCCTTGCTCTTACCGCAGACGCTTCACACTCGACCTTTCAGCACTTCTCCTCCAGGCGCTCCATCCTAGCCAACACATCGGCCATAGATGGTTTGGAAATGGAGGAGGTGGACGAAGAGCCGGACGCGTCCAGCTTCTCGTTACCAACATTGGTCACCTGAGACACATCCATCGATTCAAGGTCGGCCATGGGTTGCGATCCGCCCGGTTTGGGGCTGCTGGTGATTATCCTGCACGAGCTCATATTTGTGTTGGTCATCACAGAATCAAGATAATCAGTGGACGTGTTCAATGTGGCAGGAAGTTTTCAAGTAGTGTCAAGCCATATGCCACGCCGTATTTATACATCCCCGGCTGGCCCCCCTGTGGACACATGATCTGGCGAAAGCGATCTTTTATCGATGAGGCAAGACTTTTACCATAAGTTACGTCCTAGACGTGACGGGGTGTACAATGGGTATCAGCGACACCATGACTGCCACCGACTTTTTGGCCTGTTACGTGTCAAGAAGTGTTAAGACTACCCCTATATACCCCGCGGGCCGCGTGCCGCGGTCCTCCTGTGAGGGACCTGACACAGAAGCTAGTTGACTTGCGCCGCCTCAGCTGGCCAACAGCTGCACGCGGTCATCATAGACGCGTGTCCCGGTGTGAAACGCGACGGAAGTCGTTTCATAGGAACCCCCCGTCGGCTTTGGGCTCTCTGAAGAAATAGCGGCCTTCTACAGGATGGGCCCCTGGGAAAATAATGGATACGTCAAATGTGCATATGAAAAGGAAATCCTTTATTAATAAAGCGCCTCCCTCCTGCATATAGGACCTAAATAATTCGCCATGTAGACAAGTCAGAAATACAATTTTTTTTATAGGAAAATAAATCATGATTTCTAATATATTGAATAAAATATCGTTGAGCCCGGCAGGTCCTTTGCCTTATAGAATGATTAAAAATTCATGGCTAATCAATAATTGTGAAGAAATTTCAAGTTATCAACAGGGAGTGATTCTGTCATAGAAAGTACAATAATTTTGATTTTTTTCAACCAGAGTTGGAGGCCTACAGACGGAGTTGCTTATATTAATATAGATCTCGGCAGATGTCCCCATAATGTTAGGTAAAATAATTATAAGTCGGGGACCCTTGTTTCTGGGCACTGATGGCAAAAACCTAACATGGAAGATTCAGGGAAGAGGCTGGGAAGGGCCCGGCCACACTCATTTTTACAGTCTAAAGTCCTAAATTCTAACTATTTTAAGTTCTTCGATAAACATCTAGATGGGTCATTTTAAGGGCTTTTATTTATTACCACACATCTATAGGGGACCGTTAATGCAGTTATTGGGTCGCAAAAAATGATAAAAGGCACTAAATCGCGTGAATACTTTCTTTTAGTACGATTAATTGTTTACACTAGTACTATGACGTACGTTGACAGAGTTGATGTAGTAAATGAAGTAAATCGTACCACGCAGAACTGATGATCAAGGGCCGAACCAGGGGGGGGGGGGAACTTGTCCCGCCCCACCTCTACATATTCCTGGATCCGCCCCTGGCCCTGGTCCATCAGATAGCAACCAAAGGAATAAAGCGATGTGGACGAGGACCATCCAGGTTCAGAAGAACTATATGCTGATCAATTCGGAAGCCCTGATCGTGAAGAGCTATCTCAGAAGACGGGCGCCACTGAAATGATTAAATAGAAGGTGACTAGCACTAGATGGAGAAGGAAAGTAAATTCTGGCACAGACTGCTAGGTACAGGGAAAAGATGTAATTAGGATCAAAAGTTAGCAGCAGATCAATAAGTAGTAGGTTATTGAAAATGCAATACCAGAAAAGGAAAGATGAAATGGTTTCTTAGATAATTAACCGAAACATGTACACGCTTTACAGGGATGTTGCTGGAAAAAAAGAGTTTATTTCTTACCTCACTTGGATGGAGGGGGTGATGGGTGGCCACTACTCCTATGGGTATGGGCTCCCAGCTGACTTGATAATGCTCGCAGCACGAGCGGAGAGAGTGAAGCCCAGGCCAGGGGAACAGGCCTCCTACGATCATACGTGGTAGTGGTGCTCATTGCGCGACAGTATGGATGAACAGTTACGCGATTTCTTATCAAAGGAGTCCTAGGGTCAGCTGCCTGTTGGATGGGCAAAGATTGTGATGAGGTTGATGAAACCCGTGACACTTCTCGAACACTTTTTGTATCACAATCTGTAGTGAATGTAGCGGGAGGATTGACCTCCTGAGAGGGTCCCGTTGACTGTGGACTTTCCAGGGTTTCCTGAGGAGGGGTGGACATGACTCAGATGTTTCTTCTCTAAGTTTTATGTGTAAATGGGCGCTGGTTCGAATACACTCAATTTGGAACTAACGCAATGCGCCTGCACCCTAGGCCTGTTGATAACACAATGCAACACATCCTCCAAAACTGAGGGTCACGTCGTCGGCTACGTGAAAAAATTTGCCCTGGTGGGTGGGGCAGGGTAACGATGTAACTCATGATCATAGAGATAATATACACTTGGTAGGCGGCTGTGCAGGATGAAGAGGATCAGTATTTATTCTATACCAACTTCGTAGCGCCTATACCTTCATCATTGTCCTACCCCACTAGTAAATGTTGGGTAATGGTCAGCGTTATTTCCCTGCAGGGAAATAATCAAAAATTATTTCCCCGCTTAATTAATAAATCCCCGCTTCATGGGTTAATAGATTATTTTCCAGGGTTATTGTATAGAATAAAACAAGAACAGACCTCGGGGATGACTCAGCCAAAGCCGAAGCCCTCAACGCATCAATGCGCTCCGACTCGGGGAAATAATTTTGGCTTCATTCCCCCTCGGTCTGTTCTGTTTATAGGTAGTATAGGGTTACATGATGTGGGGGTGATGTGGGGTGTGAATAGGCGGCCATTAGTGGGCATTACATCATGTAGGATTCCAGACACGGCCATCCTATATGAGGTAATGCACAACCAAAGCCTGTGTCTAAACCCACACTTTATCGACCACCGAAATGAAAACAATAAGAAGTTAATTTTAAATAGAGAATTATTACAGTTCCCTATTTGGAAGCACCAAAGCAGTTTCTTCCAAAGAGTCCGATCAGTCGACGGAATTAATTGATTTCATATTAAATACAATTACAGGGTTTCAAATACGTATAGATGCAGGCATAACCCCCCCTTTATAACATATATAAAAAGGAATGAAAAAGGGAAGCGAGTGTCACGGTGACACTGGGGGATATAGGACTATCATGTGCTAGGCCAGCCTAGCTGAATTTAGTGGGATTGGAACAAGCTAGTTGCTCCATTGACTTCATACGCTCTGCCTAAACCAGTGTCTTGGCTCACCCATAAACAAACTCGCAGAGGGGGGCCTTTTAAACAACAAGTACAAGGGCTGATGCAATGTCACGACATACTACTTAGGTTGCTGACCTAATAAGAATAGACGAGGCTGAAGCGAAGAAGGAGTATAGTGTACACGCAACTATTCTTCAGAGACACCTGGTTTATTTAATTGAAACATAGATGACCATTAACGAAAATTATATGGGGACCACTGGGATTCGAACCCAGGCGACCATGCAAGTAGCAACCGGTATTAACGTTGGTTAACTTTTTGGTTAAATATATAAAATGGGTCGAGTGAGTCCCCCATCAGATGATAACTTATAGGTTAGTGTAATTGACTGTATGGATTTAAACATTTCAACCAGGAACCATCCAGAGATATAGGCTAGTATTGATAGACTTGGATACCTGCCAAACTAAATTAAACCTTCTATATACCCAGGATGATTAGATTAAGAATGATTAGAAGATGTTGTTAACATCTAGCCGGGTTGAGCCGTTCCTTACCTCACCCCCTTACCTGGCGTGCCCTACCTAGCTGCGTAGTCCTGGGTGCTTCAGCAGAGACATATTACATGATGGAGGCCAATGGATAGAGTTGCTTATAAAGGCATATGCTAGCATGCCACTACTAGGCCTGTAAAAACTCTTCTCCTTATTCTAGTCAGCCCCTACCCCCCCCCCCCCCCTGCCCTGGACCCGCCACTGATAATGAAATATGGATGGTTCAACATCAATAATTTACATAGCGCCAAGAGAAGATAACCCCTGGCTTGCATGGCCAGCCCCTCCAGATCTAAATTGTTGTCCCAATCAAAATTAACTACCTTAAAAGTGAGAAGAAACTGACATTTATCTAACATGATGTTTGGCTGGATAAACATTGGGAAGTGGCTAAAAAAAAAAAAGGATGACGCAGAATCAAACCCTAGACCAGTTTGTTGTAGCCAAACCAAGAACTGAAAAAGCTAAGAAGTCACCTTATTACAGGGGTGCTAAACTCTGGCTTTCCCTACCAAGACATATTCGTGAATTAGATAATATATAAAATAGAATTTAATCTACAGTTAAAATGTTTTTTAATTACACAACTGAAGTTTGAGGTTTTGCTTAGGCTGAGGATGGTACGGTGAAATTTGTGCTCTTTTTGTGTCTGTGACTGTTTGCATTCCAATTAGTTCAACTATGTCATGATGTATTTTGGTTTTTGGTAACTAACATATGAAATATCATGGTGGTTGTGTCCTTTTCTCAGTTGTCAAGAATTATACTAGTACTATTGTTCAAATTACCCATGGATTGATTGTTGTATATATATGTATTTGTCATTATATTATATATATATAATATATATAATTGATATTATTGGACGAGATTGATTATCAAGAGACTTAATTGTAACATCTGGAAGAACAGTTTTTGTACTGATGATGACAACTGAAATATTATCAAAAAAAAAAAGGCGGCTGATTTCCCACCAGGCGGCGTACTGCCGTATGACTGACGACACGTCGAGTTAACGTTACCAAGGCATTTCCAGGATTCGAACCCACACAGTGAAAACACATCAGGTCCTCAGTCAAATGACTTATCCATTTGACCACGGGCCTGATGCTACGGTTGATCGATTTTCAGATAGGTTTGTTCCTCCACGGTTCTTACAAGCGGAGGGGCTCAAACATTGCCATATCGAGTCTCCACACCTTCACAAGTCAAGGCTCCTGCACCGCTAGCACTCTGTCAGGACAGACCGGGAGGGAGGGACAGAGCCCTGCATGATGGAGGATGAGTCTCCAGGGCCCGACCCATAGACTGCCTGATGGTGTATCACTTACCGGGCCATGCCCCACTGCACTCCGTCTGTCAGCCCCTGTCTCAGAGGCCGTCTCTGTGGGTCGTTCCAGGGGTGTGCAGCTGCTGGCTGGCTTAAAGCCTGCAGTCTGTACCAGAATGTATTGAAGGGGGGGAGGGGGGGTTCACACTCAATCCGGCCTTTGTTTTTTTTATAGTTACCGATCTGGGGCGGATCCAGGGGGGGGGGGGGGAGCCGGACGGGCCTTGCCCCTCCCCCCCTCAACTGTTAAATCATGTTTGTTGGGGGTCCCCCTCCCACGTACATTCATGTTTTTGCCCCCCTCCCCCCCCTCTCTAAAAATTCCTGGGTCTGCCCCTGTACTTTATATTTCTTTAAACATAATGTGATCGTTAATCCTTTGCTCCTAGGTTATATATTACATATTTATATAACTTTTGATTTTCCTTCATTAATTAGACTTCATAGAATGTTGGCATCATCTCTGTAATCATGTACATGTGTCGCTAGCCGGGGGGTCCCAAAGCTGCCCGGATGTGTGTGTAGATTAAAATTGACAGGAATTAATGTGGTTTAATGAATAATTCTATATATTTCCATTAAAGGGATCGGAGCCAAAACCAATAAATTCATTGAAATTGTCCAGCCACGTGCACCGACCTGCAAAGGCTGGCCAGGTAAGCCAGCTCTCATGCGATCTATAAGTTAAACAACTCCGTCCATAGACCTCCAACTTTGGTGGACAAAATATAAATTTATTATAGCTTCTACGATAAATCACTGCCTGTTGATAACTTGAAATTTCTGCTTCTGCTCCAAATTGTCACCCCTGATCAGGAAATATGCTTGGGCTAGGCTGGGGCGTTCTATCTCATATCATACATAAATCTAAAGCTTTTTTTCTGGGGGGGGGAGCAAATATTGGGTCATCAACTCAGCGATACAGCACCAGTTAATGCACAATACAAAATCGGTAACTAACTCAGATTTGAAGGAATCACAATAAAAAATTCCAATAAGATTCATACTGGTTATAATATGTAAGTTATTCCTTAATCCATATAGATAAAATCCATCTAGGGATAGGATGCATATATGGGCTGCAGCACACAATAGGTACTGGACCTATACCAATTTGAATGTTAACAATCACACCAATACCAAGTTTTTGGCTAAAAGCGGTCGCGTTAGACAACATTCCCATACAGCAAGCATACTACAAAGACTGGAGTAAGCCCTGGTGGGTGGGGCAGGGTAACGATGTAGTTAACTCATGATCATAGAGATAATACACTTGGTAGGCAGTGTAACTGTATCCGTAGCATCCCTTTGGATACAGTTTGCCAGATTGACTGTGAGAGGTAGGCGCATTAATGGAATTAACACGTTGAAGCTGGAAAGGGGGGATTGTTTTGTTAAAGCCCCACCTACTGCAATGCAATAGAGTGAAACTATACTTTGTGCTAGGATGGTGTTAATAATACTGTTACTGAAGGAGGGCTTGTAACATGAACGCACATCAAGGACTAAATTGGTGCAGTAAAACTTATGCTCGTTTACAAAGTTTAGGATAGTCATTTTAACAAGGCATGGAATATAATGATACTGTGCTGTTTCAGGGTTAATGGTGGAGTAAGTCATACACTTTTCGACACGCCATAGAGCAAATTGATTCGAACAGGGCCAAGTCTGCTTAGTGTATGAGATCAAAATTTTCCCGTGTAAATGACACACTCTCAGGTACCCACTGGCTATAAAAACCTCAGCTGGAAAATCAACACAGCTGGATAACACACTCAGAAGGCCTAAGAACAGTCTGTCCACCTCCCACCAGGGCTAGAGGCCTAAGATGGCCAATATCTAGTCCCTGTATGGGCAGAGATTCAACTCTGTAAAAGGTTGGCAGGCCTCAGCACCTACCAGCTAGTCCCTACTTTCCTTTAGATACAAAACAGGTGTCTAAGCACCTCATCACACTTACCCTACTTTGCAGAAGAAACCATACAACTTACACATACAATTCTTTTACCTAGTGAAAACCTTTATCAAACTACACATTTTGATTGCATTGACAACATACAAAACCTAATACTAATATCTAACTAATGAGATAAACCTATTACTGTACAGACTCAAAGGTCACAAAATATGGTGGCTCCACCTGGTGTTGACTGGAAGAACTAACACCTACTCACAGTTGCAGACCCAGGGGCTGCTACACTTGCAGTGCATTATATATGTTTCTGCCACTGCCTTTACACACAGGTGGAAAGACAACCACAGAGTATCACAAACTGACTTATACTTCAGGTTTCTGTCCCCAAGAAGGTCATGAACAGCTTCAAGTTTATTCAGATTTTTGGTAGAGTAATGAAAGTATTTAAACAAACTGTTTAATGTACCCTTAAACTTCATAACTTCATAAATAGTTCTATTTTGCTTGCTGCTTGGGATGCTGCTAAAGCTAATAGATGTGGTGCACAATGTTCATCCTGCAGATACAGATTCTTTTGCCCTCAGCCTAGTTACCACACCTTTCTTGGCCCCTCTCATTATGCTAGCCCCATCAGATGTGAATGTCATTAATTAATTCAGAGGGAGACCTTTCTCACTCAGTACTTCCAGGACTTTGTCATAGACACCTTCTGCTAATTGCAACCTATATATATATATATAAAATGTTTTCATCAAAATATAGATCTCAAGCAAGAACAGCATACTTACAATGTTATTTCAACAGATTTTTTTTTACAAATTTTAATCAATCATGTTTTTTATTTATAAATCTATAGTCATATGTTGTCTCCTAGGGTTGCCGAGATTGGAATGTCTCAAACAAACGTGAAAGCATTAACTCCCTAAGACAGATCATAGACGTTGCTGTGGGAGTGCATAGAGCAAATTCTTAAATTTCAACTCAACAAAATGTAACGTACATACCCTGATGTAAATAAATCATCAACAAATGTCAACATAACCACATAAATAAACCATCAACAAATGTCACCTGAACACCTTTTTTGGGGCCTAGATATATTACAGAATGTAATCCTACTTTTTTCAGGCATGCAATATATTTGTCATTATACAATTTAAAATTAATGTAAAATCTCAGCAAAAACCTACTATACGTACCTGTTTCCTTGTGTGTAAACTTGTCAACTGTTGTAAGGACGTCATCTTATCTAAGGCCATGTCTTGTTTAGCTATGAAGTAAGCATTAATCATGCTAGCAATAACGGCATCCTTGACTGAAGCGTAGGCAGAACTAGCAGCTTTCGGCATCTCTTCTCTTTCTTTGGATGCTTTTGCCTCAGCTGCAAACCAATGATCTTGGCGTGATTCATGTTTAACAAAATCATCTGCTTTTGGGGTAGCATCAGATTTTCACTGTGTGAACATGTTGCTTCTTCCTGTCTCTATTCACATCCTGCATTTAAAAAAACCTCTGTCAAACCAAGACACAGCTACACTAACTTAAGGAGCAAGTTGGCGCACTGACACGAGAGAAGAGCGAAACAGCCACAACCAAGGTGCACCACTTCAGAGGCTGGAACAACAAGCTTTCTGCTCGCCATCCCTACTCCATCTTGTACCATGGCACCACGTTCCACTCTATGGAACATGCATACTGACACAGTAAGCGAGGAGTGGGAAAGCAAGAAAGGTGCAATAATGTTGGATATTGCCACACACTGCGCCCAACAAATCGCAAATATACAGAGATGCTCTCCTAGCCACCACTGGAAAGAGGCTCATCCATAATATGGAAAATGACCCCGGCTGGGGGTTTGGGGTCGATGGTGAAGGCACCAATTTGTTGGGCACCACTTCGGAACAGGTGAGAGATCTCTTAGCCAAACAAAGAAGGTAGCTCAGAACACCAGGAAACCAAACATAGGGAAACTGAACCAACAAAAGAAGCCAACATCATTATAATATCTCACTCAATGCTGAGAGGAGCAGATAAATACTTCACAACCACAGATGTGCAGCTGAGAATCCTCAGTGGGGCCAGTACATCTCAGGTATGCCAGAATTTTGGAGAAATACTAAAGGACAAGAGGCCTCAGTTTGTAGTAGTACATTGTGGGACCAACGACTTAGAGAACGGACCCATCAACTTCTTAAAAACTAACTACCATGCCATCGTATCTGACGTGCTATTCCACACGTGTGACACTAAGGTCATCCTGTCCTGCATTATCCATAGGCTGGATAAGCCACACCTGAATGACAGGATCAACACAGTTAATGTGTTCCTGAAGTCCATGCAGACAGAAACCGTACTGTTTGTGGACCACAACCCGATGATAAGGAACCTGCCCAGTATCCTCAACAAAGGTGGCCTCCACATGAGGAATTGGGGAACAAAACTGGTGGCAAACAACCTGGCACTGGTGATTGGGCAACAGAATGACCACAGTCACAGCATTCCCCACCCTGAAGCCAGCTGGTCAGTTCCAAAGGACACAGCTATAGCCACAACCAAAGATGGAGCAATCGGTGAGGTGCTTGTACTAAACAACAAGTTCTCCCCTCTGACAGATGACATCCCAAAAGTGCAGCACAAAACCCCTCCGCAGGGTACAACCCACTCTAGCAGTGACAGTCCTAGACCTGCAGGCCCAACACAGAAACCAATCAACAAGGATGCCCAGGAAGCTAACCCAAGGCAGGTCAGATCAGGCCAACGATGGCCTTGTAAACAAAGTAAGCCCAAGCCGAACACGTTGCCGAACCACAAACGGAAGCCACCAGGGCAGCCCCCAAGATTCCAGCAGAAAGAGACTACTGCAAAACCACTGCCCCCAACTCCGAGGCTCCCAACACCTAAACAGCCGCTGCTTCCAACACCTAAACCGCCACTGCTCCCAACACCTAAACAACAGGTGCCACAACCAGACTACCTACCCAACACAGTCTACAACAGTAACCCTGACCTCCAGTCATTCCTAACGGCTACACTCTCTTGTCTACAGGAGAGTATTGCCAAGATCAACCCACTGGAGAAGGAAAGCAACAGGAAAGTAAATCCAGACCAGTACCCACCGATGCATATAGCAGCTAACCCTTGGGTGTCAGAGGGATATACTGGATTAACCCGACCAACTCAACACCAACCAGGACCATGAATGGGGCCTATTATTAACACTCCAACTACCCACAGAGCCCCCCAGCCACAGGTGCTCAGTCATTACACCCACCCCATCTGGCAGCCACAAATGCCCAGAGTGTGGGGTCAGAGCCCATGGGGACACTTCTAAAAGGTACTCCTACAACGGTACCTCCCTATGGGCAGTTGGGAGTTACAATCACCTCCCAGTAGACCAATCAGGTGCTAATTAGTCAACAAAGAAAAAATCTATCAACTAACCCAGCCAAGGAAAAGGTGCTGCAACCGAATCTCAAAACCTCCACTAACTGGACACAGAACGATATGACATATAAAGGAGCACCAACAGATGTCTATGCAGACCTCATAGAAGTATCCAAAACCTCTGTTGGGGATGCCGTTGACAATGGTGAACTGATTACACCAGAAGATATATGTAACATATCTGAAAACAGAAGCATAAAAATTTTAGGCCTAAATATCTGTGGATTAGTATCCAAGCTTAATCTCAATGTGCTTAAAGATCTTGCTTCTCTGAAACCAAACTAGATTTAATAGATGAGAATAACATAGACATTGAAGGCTTCAAACCATTTTACCACCATCGTAAAACATACTCCAGGAAATCTGGTGGAATTGCTACCTTTGTTAATTGCAACTTGTTTCAAGATGTTGAGGTTATTGATCTTACTGATAGTGTGTTTGTACAGGGGTTGAAAATCAAGGGAGCCATCTCAGGTAATGATCTTATACTGGGAGCAGTCTATATTCCCCCCTCAGACTCCCGCTATAGCACTGGGGAGGAATATGAAACGATATTAAGGGATCTTGTCGATATCAAAAGTAAAATTGAAAACTGTAAGGTATGCATGATAGGTGATTTTAATGCCAGGACAGGCTCCCTACTTGACTTTTTGGAGCCCAACGAATATCTGTTGCATGTCACTGGTCTAGAAGATTACAAATATGACATATTCATAGATCAACATAACAGAAACTAGAAATACCATCCTGTAGATTTAATGAAGATAGGGTCATAGACCAAAATGGTAAGAAGCTCATTGAATTCTGTATTAGCACTTGCATACTTATTGTTAATGGAAGAATGGGCAAACCAACTTTGTCTGGCAAGGTGACTTGTAAAGGTGCCAGCACAGTCGACTACATGCTAGCTGACACTGAGGTCTTTAGCCACGTAAATGATTTTGGTGTGGAAACATTTGACAGATGTTTATCAGACATACACTGTCCCCTGTCTATAGAACTGTTGTCAAGGAACATTATGAAAATGTAGTAACCGCTTGTACTAGGGGCCTGTCCCAAGACACACCTCCACACCCACAAGACACTTCCCCACATCCAAACACACATGCACCACAAATTAAGTCTAAATGGGACTGTACTAAATGTGCAGCCTTCAAAGAGGTCCTTTCCAAAATTGACATCGACACAATGTTAAACAAGATAGACGCTCTTCACCAGAAAGCCAATTAAATCACACAAACTGAGATTGATGACATCACCAAATACATAGAACACATATACCTGGAATCAGGAGAAAAGGCAGGGGTATCAACAATTCATCTCCCACACCACCCTAAAATACCGAAGCCCAAAGCCCAAACCAGAAAAACAAGTTACAAACCCTGGTTCAGCCATATTTGTGCACAGAAGCACAGAGACTTCTTTACAGCCAAAAACAAGTACAAAAAGAACCCAAACACAGCAACCGAGAAAGAAATGAATCATACAAATATAAGTTACAGGCAGACAATGAAACTAGCATTATAAACATTTTCATGAAGAACTACATCAAACACTGAGAAATACCAAAAGCACTAATAGTCCAGGAGCCAAATCCTGAAATCAGTCAAAATAAGGATTTACCCTCTACAGTGAGCCCCCTGGATTTTCTTGATTTTTTTCATCTTATAGCATTCTAGGGAGCATGAATCAAGACGGTTTTGAAGAATTTAGGTATGCAAACACTGTCTAATTACGCAATTTGTGTTTAATTGGCAAAAATTGAAAAACGAGTTATTTCTAAATTTACCAGGACCTACGGGCATCCCCTCCTGGCCCTCTGCATCCCCTCCCTTCCCTCTGCATCCTCTCCCAGCCCTGCGCATCCCCTCCCCGCCCTGCGCTCAACTCCTGGCCCTCTATTTGATGGAGGTCATTTGACTAATTTCCCGGCCCTTTCTATAAGGCTAGGACACACTTCCTGACTCAACTCAACTGTTGAGTCGGGTCTGGATGAGTTGGTATATTATGTGTCATGGAATTAAGACAGGTTTGTCCCCACGGATCTGTCGGGTCAGGAATCATGAGATGTTGAGGATTAACAACTGAACTGTCGGGACTACAGGAAGGGTCTCATTAGTAACTCTGACATTTTTAGTAATAATCTGTAAATAAATCCCATTTTGGAAGCCCACATAGAATTTACCTTTGTTTGTTTTTCTATGATCATTATTTGTATAATTCCCGTGATATGTCTTCCTAAAATATAAAGTATCTACTTTCATAAAGATAACAGAACTACCATAACACACTTTCCTGTCTAAAAAGCAATTAATTCTATACATATCTTATAGTGTACACTTGGTTTATAAATATAATTATACTCTATGCCCAGACCAGTTGGTCAGTTGATGTGACACCCCCCATGATATTTGCTACTACTGTTTAGTCACAGACAGTCGAGTCTGAAGGACACCCGACGATCGAGTTGGTATATATGTGTCCGGGCCTGACCAGAGGTGTAAAGGTGCTTTTCCATAGCTGCGTTGCGGATGCGTTTTATCCTTATAAGGTATGCGGAGGCTATGCGTTTTTCCATATATGGAATTCCGGATAGCTTCCGCATACCCTATATGGAAAAAACGCATCCGCAACGTAGCTATGGAAAAGCACCTTTAGTAAAGGCCTAGACTGGCTAGCATGCCTCAGGGAGCGAGTATGGACACAGATGACTTGTGGCAGAAAAGAATCATTTAGTACGGTTTATATGCCAATTTGAGCACTTTGAAAATTTTTCAAACTTTAAACATTTATGACTCCAAATATGAGTCAACTATGAGTCAAAACTGACTCTGAGATTGTAGCTCTGAGTGAGAATGTCCATTCTATACATGTCAGGAAATTCTGTGATGATTACAACATGTTCTAGAAAATGACAACGATTTTTACCCTTTTTTCTATACTGAACAAGCGCCTTTGGCAAATTTGACAAAAGACAGTTGTAATAGAAATAAACCCTTCCTTTCAAATTTGTTAGATGTGATGACTACATTGAGATTAATAAATGAGTTCGCTGATAGATCCAGCCTCATAAGGATTGCTAGTCTACAGATATATATATACAGGGTTCGAAATTAACTTTTCTAGCTGTCAGCCCGGACATACTACAATGTATTACAGGTATGAAAAATCGGGGCTGATTTTAATGTAATTTTCTCAAAATTTGTCAGCCCTGATTCAAAACAATCAGCCTGGGGCTGACGGGCTGACGTTAATTTCGAACCCTGTATATATATATCTACATAGTGGTTACTGCACAGACATATGTCTGCCCAGTGGCTACTGCACAGGCTAATGCTGGTGCTGCCACCTAGCAGATTTGAATAGAGTAACATGGAGTGGTGTGCACCTCAGCCAATCAGATTGCTGCATTCTGCGGATGGCTAACTTTCAGTGTAACATAGGCCAACCTGCATAAAATGTCTGCACAGTGGCTACTGTACAGGCTAATACTGGTGCTGCCACCTAGCACATGGAGTGGAGTGCACCTCAGCCAATCAGATTGCTGCATTCTATGGATGGCTAACATTCAGTGTAACATAGACCAACCTGCATATAAAGTTGATACTGACCTCTTGAAATTAAGCAAAAAGATTTGGCTTTTATCTATGTAAATAAGAAATAATAAATCAAACAAAAATTAGGAGAAGATTAGTGTTACATTGAATTATTTATCAACATCTTGGTGTGCTTATTTCATTGATAGATAGAAGGGGAAGTATGCACCCAAATGGTCTCATTCTAGCATGTGTTCCATGGAGGCAAATTTGGTCAGTTATTTGGGAGATTTGCACACGGCCCACTTACATTATACTATATATAAGTACTTAGGAATACACCTTGATTGTGCATTGAATTTCAAATACCAATTGAAGCTGGACGTCCAAATGGGTGGCACATGCATTGGGAGCACAACGAAATACATTACATGTATGGATTTAATAAACATCATCCTTTCATTCGAGTGTTCTGCCACCTCTTAATGATGAGGTACATTCTGAGATGACTTGCAGCCAAAATATTTGTTTCAGATAAACTAGTGCTGGAATTTTACCAAACAGTTCTCGGGGATTGCCATTCTTAATGTCTGGTATACACTGATGTTCATAAGATAGACCTATTTACAAGATCTAAATTGGTGCCGTTGGAGTATAGGAGGAAATACTTCCTCCTGAATATAATGTTTAGGCTAATTCAATCAGGATATATGCAAACACAGAATGTGTCCAGAGTTACTCGCAGAAATACTGCCCCCACTGTTAACATCCCCTTTACAAGGCTTGAATACATAATTAATTCACCAGTTTTTGTAGCACGGAGGCTATGGAACAACTTAGACAATAGCTTAAGAAATATGGTAGATTACGATGTCTTTAAAATAAGAATTAAAGCATTGTTACATGAAGAACATGTATTGAATGAAACCGCTCTTCTAGCCCAAGGTATCTTTGTATAATGTTACATTATGTTAGGACTAAGTATTACTACTCCACATCCTGATTAATGTACAAATCTATATAATGTCACCTATGACTGGTGATCTTTCATAAGCCATCTCATTTTATCTCATCAAACACTTTCACTATATAAATTATCTAATTAGCTATCATCAGTGAGTTGATTTAAAATATATGGAACGATTTGATGTAAAATATCACAATTTTACTTTCCCATGTTAACATCGGCTGGATAATGGAACACTGATTGTAATAGTAATGATTGTAATTGTAACTAAGTTCTGCTGGCGACAAGGGAAGACTGGAGTTAATCCAACTTGTCCCAGGATAATAAAATGTATTAAAAAAAAAATATGCATTGGATGCTAAGTGACAATTGTTTTGTCACTTAGCAGCAATTTTGTGGCTTAGCAGCTTGTGCAGCTGCTATCCTACAAAAAGATACTAAGTGACAAAATTTTGTTGGATAGCGTCTGTATGTAGGATAGCGTCTTAACAGATGAGGAAACCTTAACTTTATCCCAAAACTGGTACTGACCTAACAGCAAAGTACACTTTGTGTTCTATTTATTTCTTTTAATTTAATTTTTCTTTTCTTTTTGATTCTATATATAATTAGACCACAACACGCCTGCATCTAATTATAAGAAGTTACCATTTTTTCAGACTACATTTTGTTATACTTTCTTGTAGTACAGGAGTTGCTCTTTCAAAAAAGGAAATGTTCTCAAAAATTTGTCCGAGGTGTGGAAGGTACAGATGGTTTCCATAGCAACTGTCAACAAAGTTGGGCTATATGCAAGAAACACTAGTGAGGTGTCAAATTGACACATTCCATCAGCTTTATCATATGATGGAATGAAATTGGTTGTCTTGCCCATTTCTTCACTAGTAAAGGTCAGATGTGTAGTCCTTTGTTCTCCTGGATAGTCTAATGGAAATGTGTGTAAAATTATGGAGGGAACAGGGCCTTCTTTTGTCAACTGAATTACATTACATAACATTGTTGAAAGGCCAGCGTCACCACCTTCATGCCTAATTAGTTACAGTGGTGGTCATTCAAGGACAACCCCTTTCTGGTTTGTGCATGGCCGGTAGGTGAGGGGGGGATGCCATTTATGCCTGAGTCAGTTGTGGTCAATCAAGGTATAGGACTGCCCTTCTGGTCTGTGCGGCGGTGAGGGGGGTAAGTGCCTGGGTCAGTGCTGAACAGTTAAGCCTGTATTCCACGATGCATTCCTGTGCTTGCGTTAATCATTTTACTTGCCTTGATACTTGCGTTCATGAAACGAAAGTATCAACGCAAGTATTTTGGTCACTTGCGTTGTCAGCTTGCGTTGCAACGCAAGTGAAGTGTTCCATGACGCAAGTGATTAACGCAACTGTGGTGGAACGCAAGGTATATTCCATGAAAGTAATGATGCGATCATAATGTGTTCATGATGAGTTGTACTTTGTTACACAGTGTATATTTTATTTTGCATTTGTCTTATAATTATTTCTATTTGGTGTGACTGGTATGTATCAAGGGACCCCCACGTGACCTAGCATCCCTCAACATGTTGGTATCTGAAACGCAAACTAATTGGGTTTCCTATTTAGAGACAACGCAAGTACACCCCAACTCACCTTGGAATATAGCCTTTAGGGTATGGGACCGCCCCTTCTGGTCTGTGCACGGACGGCAGGTGAGGGGGGGCTGCACTCAGGCCTCTAGTCACGGTGCGGGTTGGTGGTCGGTCTAAGCCTAAAGAAACGCCCCTGCATACAAGGTCTCTGCCTCGGGTCTGCCCCAACTGCTATATGCATATTTCTTCACTATAGATCCTATAGGATCTGCATTTCAGAGTTCTTGTTGAGATAAACATTATTTTGGCCATATCTTCCTTAATAAGCAAGATAAGACGCAATTCTTTTCTCAAATCAAGGCATTCATAGAATTTTGTAGTATGGGAAATTGAAATTTGTTACCTTGGTTACCTGGTCGCCATGGTAATCAAAAATATAAAAAATTGACCATGAATGTTGTTTTCCTTTTGTATTTGTTACTATAGCAACCACATTTAAAGGTTTTACGAAATGCAACCTATCTTATCTGAAGCAAGTACACCTGTACTTATCCAAATGAGGAAGCCTTATAATGGAATGGACAAAGAAAATAGGAAAAGGCTAATTTCCATGGAAACCAACCAGAATTATGGCATTTTGAAATCAACAGTATTTGGGGCATATCTCTTTGACTATGCAAGATAGAAAGTCATGACCCCTCAATCTGAAGGTTTTCTAGAGTTCTATTGGACATTTTATTGAAATATGTTGTCCTTGTTGCTTGGTTGCCAAGGTAACCAAATGATCTTTTCAAAATTGACCCTGATCTCAATTGTTTTCTATATTTTTGTTATCATAGCAACCATAAAATATTCCTTAACCCTTTAGTCCCCAATCCGGCCATAGCCGCCCGAGGGTGTAGTCCCCAATCCGGCCGTAGCCGCCCGGAAAAATGACGATTTTTCCTTAATTTTTCCATATTTTTCCAGTGACAATACTTTGAGAAGTTTTCAACATACAAAAATGGCAAACATATCGTTTAAAAAGCTTATTCCATTCCTTATTCAATACTTCAAACTAGTTGTTAATAGTTCTTATTGCCATTAGTGGGTGAGGATTTGAAATTTCTCAAGTAAGAGAGATTAAAGGAATTCCTGAGGGAAATCCATGGAAATCCTGGGGAAATGCAGTAGTTCATAGTGGCAATCTGTGGGGTCTAAAGGGTTAAAGCAAAGCAAATCCACCTTACCTGAATGTTATACCTCTAGCTCATGAAATGAGCTGGCATATTTAATGGTCTAGCCCATGGAACATAACAAACAGCAAGTTTCCATAAATACAAACTGAATAACATATTGTTTTTTTCAATTCGTGTTGTTTGGGTCATAATCTGGTCTTTGGTCTCTTGATATAAAAATAATCTCCCATCCCCATAGAACTTTAAGAATGCTTCGATTTGAGATGCTAATTGTATTTCTATTTTTTCATATCAAGAAAGATATGACCAGAAGATCGTGAATTTTTAAGAAACACAATTTTCAATTGTTTTCTATGGAAACCCGCTATTTGCACATAACCACTCATCTTCATTGTATCTGAGGACTAATGTTCCATGTTATCATAATGCTGCACTATATAACAGACACGTGCTATACAGTGTGCATTCCCCCTTTTAAGATGTCTGTGTACATAGCTTTGCTTCTACTACACTCTTGTAGACTTATTGTGAGCCCAAGGTGGGTAAGAGTTGTGTAGAAGGTCAAGGTTGTGAAGGCTCACGTTTTAAACAGTTTTTTTACCGCTGGTATTGAGCCTATAATTGTGTCAGGGTTTTGCAGTTACTGAAGGTTGGGGTACCAGCGACCAAGATTTTGCTATTTCCAGTTCTGTTTCCTGTTTTAGAACAAAAGAAAAGGGCATTGTGGGAGAATGTTGGATTGTGGGTACTCTAGCAGACAGCGTCTTCTAGCAGACGGCGTCCTGTAGCAGACAGCATAAGTTGAGAAGATGGATATGGGTGATGGTTGTGGGTGATGAATGCAGTTTCAGGCTGTTGGGCATGGGTAGAGGGTGTGGCTGTAGGATGTGGGTACTGATGGGGGTAGGGATGAAGGGATGGCATCCATCTTTTTATGGTGTGACAAATGTCAGAATTTTTGTGATTTTTGATGTTTTTACAAACTATTTATGACTTTTCGGTTTTATGAGTTTTGATAACTTTTAGTGACCTTTAATGACTTTTACTGACTTTTACTGACTCTTTAAGACTTTTACTGACTTTTTATGACTTTTACTGACTTTTCATGTTTTTTTTTAAGGGCTTTTTATGACTTTTGTGAGTTTTACTGACATTTTAAGACTTTTCATGGCTTTTCCTGACTTTTCCTGACTTTTTAGGACTTACTGACTTTTTAGGACATTTTTAGGACTTTTGTGACTTTTTAGGACTTGTACTGACTTTTTAATACTTTTACTGAATTTTGAGGACTTTTGTGACTTTTTAGGACTTTTACTGACTTTTTAGGACTTTTACTGAATTTTACTGACATTTTAGGACTTTTGTGACTTTTTAGGACTTTAACTGACTTTTTAAGACTTTTTAGGACTTTTGTGACTTTTACTGACTTTTTAAGACTTTTACTGACTTTTTAGGACTTTTTAGGACTTTTACTGACATTTTAGGACTTTTACTGACTTTTAGTGACTTTCACTGGCTTTTACTGACTATTATTAACTTTTAGTACCTTTTTATGACTAATAGTGACTTTTAGTGACTTTTCCCAATTTGTTTGAAATTTTCATACTTCATCAGGGCCCAGGCTTTTATTATAATAAATAATCTATTTACTATGATTGTATTTTAGCCTTCTTTTTAACTTGCATTATGATAACATGAACTAATTCTCACATTCCTTTATTAAGGTAAAAAAAGTTTCGTTGGGTTTCGTTGGTTTCTTAATTATAGTTTTTAGTATTGTAGCTTATGGTAAGGGCTCACTCAATCAGTCATGTCTTTTGTAGGTATTTGGGCTTTGATCTGATTGCCCGGTTACACAATCTTAGGGGAGACGTCAAAATTCACCACAGCAGGCCGCAGCCAGTAGTCAGTAACATAGCAGCATGTTGCCACCACCCAGGGACAGTGAAGGTCGTGACCTGCTGCCATAGGCTGCAGCCTGGTAGAAAGTGGGGGATAAACTAGTCCTTAATGAACCTAAATGACCCCATTAACCAATTAAGTAATTAATCAATTAGCCTTAATGAGGTAATTAGGGTATGTAATGTGCACAAACATAAAAGAAAAGTTTCATTTTATCTTTTACCCAAATAATATACAGATAAAGGCCAATGTCTGGTGCCCTAATGAGATGGGAATGGGGTTTTGGAAGGCTGCAGCCACCCAGTGGCACATAGGGCTTGTAACCAATATCTTGCTGCAGCCAGCCGCAGCATCTCAGGTTCACAGCCTTTGAATTTTGACGTCACCCCTTACATACAAGTAGCTACAGGCCTTTGTCCACCAGCATGCATTTGTAAGCAAGGACAATTAGTGTGCATCAAGTGTAATTGAGTGGGCAGGCCTCTCCCCTGCACCCTCCCCCACCCCCACTCCTTGAGTTCAAGGAGTGGGGGTGGGGTAGGGTGCAGTTTGAGAAGCCAGAAGTGGGTTACATGACCAGTATTTGAGCCAATCAACCTCACCCCTCCACATTAGGACCTCAGCTGTCACCTGCAGGTGGGTGGGTGCAGGTGACCTAGTGCTAGTAGGAGGAGCCCCTTTCCTAAGCCCCTCCCTGAGTTGTGTGTGACAGGAGTGGTGGTGGTGGTCACTACTCATAGCCCATATAGCCTTCTGGTTGTAGGAAGGCCTTCAGTTTATTGAGGGACACCATTGCTATAGATTACATACATTAGATATATTGACATTTCGTTCAATTACCTTTCAAACACAATGAAATGTCCATTGTTATGTTAAGGGCGAACATCGATCGTTCCAACGATCGGAACTTTGATAGTCATTTGCTTCTTGTTTTTTCTAAATAACTTAATTGCCAAGTTTGTAAAAAATTGCAATGCTTCCTTGTATGGTTGCCACAGTGTGCAGTAGTGAGGCCTGTGGGAATGCACCTTCAGTATAGGCCTGAAGAGAGTTGGACCGTGGGGGTTGCCATCATCCCCTGCTTGAGACTAACAGGAGTACAAACTAGATCCCTCCACCACCGATAAGCTACCAAAATCCCAGTACCTTCATTTCAACACTGCAGGGCACTAATATCTAAACAGAAAACTTCACCATTTTATAGGTTCAGTCATTCAGAAAATGTAGGACAATGTCTGAATGAGGTCCTTTCCACAGCATATCAAAGCTAAGAACACTATTCCGGCATCCTTATTATAAATCCGTCTACCCAGACCTTATTTGTAGAGAGGTGTGAGGTAAAAATTGACCACTGGAGCCTGAAATGAGGAACTTGGAAACTATAACAGCCTTCAACTCCTGACCTCTCTATACTGCTCTCTTATCAGTAGGCAGAGACCATGATGTAGACTTACCTGCGTGGGATGCAGTGTGCCGCAGTGAGGATCCAGTGGGTATCGACTATACTGCCACCACATGTATGGAAGGAGCCAACCTGGAGGCTGACCTGCCATGGGTTCTTGTCAATTGTGGTGGCCACCCCCCCTACAATCTTCCCCTGACCATTAAGCTTTGATTGTGGCACTGAAATATAAAAGAAATACAAGGTAGGACTTTCATTGTAACAAATTTAGCGACAATCAGGAATGCTAATTGGGATGGCCTAGGAATTATGACAACCCTACTGAGAGGAACCTTACCGGCAGTGAGTGGAGTAAAATTAATGTTACACATATGCAACCAACCAGATCATGACACTCCCGGTAAAATTTCATAAAAATGCCAACTATTTTGAGTCACCTCTGTTCTATGAAAGATTTTCAAACAGTTTTAAACCAGGCTCTGATTAAAAATAGTCGTAAGGCCATATTACACTACGCGTCGGCTGGCTTTTTTTTTGGGTTGTTTTGCCAAATGATAGTACCCAACGTGACTCGTGACTAAACGCATAGTCTAATTTAGAAAAAAAAGAAGTTTGTATTGCATTCAAGACCCAACGTGACCCCAAAAAGCATAGTATAATTTATTATACCTTAGGGTGATACAAGTTTAGTAGTTAAGAGTTTAACACAGGGCGATACAAACCTGGGTGATAACCAGCCTTGTATCGCCCTGCAGGGCGATACAGAAACGTTTTATTTTTCTAAAATTCATAAAAGAATGAAATCATTAAGAAATAAAAAATCTAACATATGCATTATCTGCACAACATTCCTAGCTACATTTTACTTGCTTACTGTTTGTGGATTTGATAGATATCAAAAGAGTTATATGAAAAAACATAAAAGAATGTGCAGCATCACAGCCTCACCATCACTGATTGCTGTGCACCCTTCCTTGGGAGCTCAGATCTAACAGAAAAGGTATAATAAATCCATAACCAACCTTGAAGGGAGTACTCAGGCAGTTATCACCCCTCGCCGGGCACCCGATATCAGCCCTCGGCCAGCCCTTCAGGCCCTGGCCTCAGGCTGATATCGGGGTCCCGGCTCAGGGTGATAACCACACTCATACTCCCTTCTCGGTTGGTTATATGTATAAATCAACTTAGAACATTAATATTCAGACCATCTGACACGACAACTTTGAAAGTTCTCAGAAAATTGGATCTTTTAAGATTGTGCTTGAGAACATTGTATTCTTTCTTAAAATCAATTTAAAAAAAAATATTATTGTTTATTCAAGACATTCTTCTGAGGGGAAGGATAGCTTAATTATCTTTTCGTTCTACCTACTTGTGATTACCAAGGAGGAACATTTTCTACGTTTTCAATGTTTTCTTTTTAAATCTTGAAAAATAATTAATGACAAGTGACACCTACATATTAATATATCATTTGCAGTTGAAAGAATATAATGGGTATTAGTATCAGAAGTGTATATATATATATATATATATATATATATATATATATATAAACATCCCACATTTCTATTTTATATGATAGGAGGTTACCTAAAGAGCACTGGTCTTCATGTCGGAGGTCAGTTGACTGTATTGAATATCTAGTGACCAAAAGGAGAAATTCATGGGTAAAATGACACTCAGTGAAAAAAGAATTAATAAAAGACCTACGTACCGCCATTAGCAAACCCGGCAAGCAAGAGAAGACACCAAAGACCTATCAGCATTCTCTCCATGGTGAGGCCTGTCCCAAGCTGTTTACGTTCACTTATGAATACCTAGGGAGTGGTACAAGGTTATATGAGAACAGGTCCTCCCTCACCGTCCCCACCTCCCTCCCTCACCGTTGTAACCCCCTCCCCTTGATAACACATCCAATGGAATAGGCCAAGCAGTTTATAGATTGTGTTAATATGCACTACAATCAAAATTACCCTGCATCCCATTATGATTTCTTTTATGTTTTTCAATGATTTGTTTCTATAATCTTTTTTTTAAAAAACATTTTTTATTTACAACTTTTAAAACGAAGGTCTCATGTATAACTATTACAGAATTCACTTCATCTTAGTATTACGTAAATTCCTGCCAGTCGTTTTTCTTGACAAAAACAATTAATTATTGTTGAGGTTGAACACATTGTTTGCGCATTTCCAATGCTGCCAATGATGCATAAAAATATTTGAATGCCAATATAATATCTTTATGATAATTTTAGTATCAACCGAAGTCTGAAAAATGTATATGCAAACCAAGGCTTAAGACTAGATCCAGCACATTCAAATTGTTTGAAATAATATGACATTCAAGCCTTAGTGGTGGTCCACTGTCCCAAGTTGGGAGGTCTCTGAAGAGTTTGAGGGGCACAAATACCAAGTACAGACCCAATTTGTTGACTGCGGTAAGCTGTATGGATAAATGTACGTAAGTGTCATTCATACAGTTAAATTATTATTGGAGTGAAAGCTCCTCATGAAATTAGAGCCCATTTTTCTTTTTATTTTATTTCCTGCATACCTTTGCCATAGATGTGAGCTACAATGTAAAGCTTATGTGCCCAAAATGAGAACCAGTACTTAACATTGGCTTTGCCTTAGTTACTGAAGATATTACGTATCACCATTTATACCATGTATGTTCATGAAGTTGATTTGAATTTTTACGTTTTTTAAGTGATATTCCGTATTTATCATAATAATTACTATTTGAAGGGAAAGGCAAAAGTGATTACATGTAAACATTTCCGACATCAACGTGATATGTTGATGAGCGTGAAATGGCTCTAGAATCATTAATCAATATAATTATAACAAACTCATTGCTTGTTTAGGGACTCCAAGATAACTTAGAATATGGGGATGTGGAGCCGTCTACAAAGAGGATGAAAACTTATTTCTTTGATTTATTTTGTAGATTCCATAACGCCTTAAATGTCTCATTCTTCATAATTATGGTTTAGCAACTAAAGTTATTACAGACCGATAATCCTTTCCTTTCCTTGACTTGGACTGGTCAAAATAAAATATCACCTGCTCATATTCTGCCCATGGTAGATGGGACATAGTTGTGCCACGTCCCATTTTAGGTCATGTGTAAAAGTATAGCTTCTGTTTTCCATCATATGATTATGATCTATACATCTAAACTAGAATGTACAGGGTGATCTTCTATATATATATATACATACACGACCTTCAAGGCCACATATACAAGGAATATTTTTCCTTTTTTCATACATAATGACATTTTCACTGGCACATTTTCACACCTGCTTGTTTTACAATTGACCTCTATTAGCTGAAACAGAAAATACTTGAAATTACACATTACAACATTATATCATTGAAACCGAAGAATAAGTATCACATACTCAAGATGGCCATTACGAAATTCATGTTGAGGCTTAGCAGCAATTCACTCTTTAATAAAAGCGCTATGTGGACTATGTGGATATAGGTTGGTGGTAATTGTACAATATTTAATATCAAAGTAAGGCTATGTATTCCTATGAATAATACTTTTCCATGATTTTCTTTTCATATTGCCTATTTTTTCTTGAAACGTACCGACAACTGGCATGCACTCTAGTAACGAAGAGAACTAAGGCTAGGTTCCAAGAAATATTGTGAGTGCATACAATTCCTAGGAGATGGGTGCAGTCTAGCATGTCCATGTGTAATACCTGTCCCCCCCCCCACCCCCACCCCAGGCCAATCCTCCCCTCCCAGGTCACTCTCCAAGCAGATCACTCCAAGATTTTTTGTATTCCTGGCACAACCTCTCCCCCCCCCCCAGTGGTGTATCAAGGGGGGTTCCGAGTTGTCTGGAACCTCCTCAAATTTCTCAGAATTTATATAATTAAACGAAAGATATAGGATATTATATGGAAATAACTAGGCACAAACCCCTCGGGTTTGCATGAAACCCCTTTCAGATTTTAGGGATGGGTACGTCCCTGCGTGACCATTTTGGAACAATTTTCCACTCATGTTTGAAAAACGTTTTTGTAGACATAGACCCCCTTTTTCTTGTGTAACTAACCTTTTTTTTGTAAGTGTTGCATTTTTGCTGTATTTCATCGTATATTCACCTAAAGCAAAGCCATTTCCCTCAATATCCTCCGGTTGTCAGGTGTATCGTTGGATCTGGGTGTAGGGGACAGATTTGCCCTCAAACAAGCAGTTTGTTACAGAGTATCTACCACAGGGGACTGGAGTGGCACTCTCTGCCGAGGATACTGCTCGCAGGTAGGATGCATCACTGTCTGATGTGCATTTACCTTACCAGCAGAAGTACAATACCGGGGATGGAGTGTTCCGAAATTAGAGAACGGGGGGAAGGGGGCCAGGCCCGTGCCCAGCTTCAGCAGTGGGGGGGTGGCGAGGTTCCACAAGTGGAACTTTTACCCATATATTTCAATGATTTGAACTTGAAAAGGGGGGTGGCGAGCAGTGAATAGTGGAACTTTTCACTATTTTTCTGCTCATTTTAGGGACATTTTCATTAAATTTTGGTAAGGTGGAACTTTTGGAGAAAAAAATTCATCTGGGGGGGGGGGGGGGGGGGGGGGTGGCCCGCCACCCCCACCTACCCCCCTGGTTACGGGCCTGGGGGCCTGAGTTTTATGTTTAAAAAATCGAAATTTGGTTTTTTAAAAAAGGTGGGTGGTGCCCACTACGCCCCCCCCCCCCTCACTAAAGCTGCATACCCACTAATAAGCGATTTTTTGCTGAATCGGCGTTGGCATTGTCCCTGCAATACGTTCTGTAAGAATATTCCATACCACATGAAACTGAGCTGTATTGTCAGCGGAGGCTCCTCACGGAGGCCGACCTGACTTTTGTGAGAGCTCAGGCCATTGCAGTTAGTATGGAGACGACTAGTAAAGATACTTCGGAACTTGCAAGAAGCAAGAGCGCGGCAGTTCATAAACTAGGTCAGAAAGGGAAGCGTTTCTCAAAACCAGCCCAGGGTAAATCAGGGGCAAATAAAACTGTGGTATGTTACCATTGTGGCGGAAAACATTATGCCGACAAGTGCCCTTACAGTGATCGTGTCTGTTACAAATGTCAGAAAAGGGGCCACATCCAGGCACGTTGTAGTAGTGATGTGCAGAAGGCACAGGGACCAAAGCTAAAGTCGAAGTCGAAGCTTCACAGTGTTGCCGAGGCTGAGAGCAATGAGAAGACTCAGAGTCAAAGCTCCGGTGAGCCTATGGGGAGGCTAGTGAACATTTTTAACATTCGGAGTCGAGTTGATCCATTCTATGTACATGTAAAAATTCAGGGAAGGCCATTCAGTATGGAGCTTGACACAGGGGCAGCGTTGTCTGTCATCAGCTCTACTGATTACAAGGAACACCTGTCTCATGTTTCTTTGGACAAAACCGATGTTAAGCTTGAGGGCTATACCAAGGAGATTATACAACCTGTGAGTGTATTACATGTGACTGTGACATATCAGGATCAGACTCATCGCGTGTGTTTGTATGTGATTGACAATGGTGGTCCACCACTCTTTGGTCATGAGTGGGGGAGCTCCTCACTAGTCAACGTGTTGGTGGAGGCTAATCCGGTAATGTTTGGGTTAGGGGGATTAGGTCGTTGGTCCATCGGCCACCTGGCATGAGGGTTGTTGATAGAACACTATGATGCGTTGACTATCATGGTCCTAAAAACACACCGAGGAAGCTACGACTCCGCCGGCCAATCTACTGCTAGAACAGCTAGCCTTAACTGGGAGGAAAGCAAATCCAAGCTAGCTTGTAAATACTTGAATTTTCTTGAATATCCAAACAAGGCTCTTGAATAATGAATTGTGTCCCGGATTTTGGCCATCACCGTTTGTTTTTATAAAAGTGTGTAGACATGTCAAAATACAATTCAAAGTTATCGATTAGTAGGTAATAAGTTAGTAACACTAGTGACATGGCCTTTTCTTTAGTGACAGGGAACGTTGTCATTTCTTAAATCGACATACGACACTCCAGGGACCCCTCCATCAAAAATGCGTTCAAAAAGCCAGCCCAGGGATAATTCAGGGTACTCCCACTCAATCAAGTAAGTTGGGCCCAATTAGTGTTCTCTAATCTATAAAATACCATCCCCCTTTTCACGGAATTTTTGTCCAGAAAAACACATTTTTTGAATGAAAATAGGCCCCATACATTCATTTTGTTGGCCCCCTGCTTTCCATATCTGATGCATGGGGCTTGTTGCATGGGTCGGTTCAGGGTGCCACCCTTCCATCCCCTGGTCCCTCAGAAGTCCAAGGCAGCAAATATTCGCACACAAGGTGTCATAATTGTGATGTCCGTGCCTAGAGGCGGGAAATGTCCGTACATAGATGGCGCCACTTGGGCGAGTTTCGCTGGTATCCAGCCTTCTTGTAGACCCAATAAACCAGTCTAGATCTAACATTTGGCGAACTAAGATGGGATTAGGGAAACCACAGCCCAAAACCAAGGAAATTAGACTCAAAACAGGTGTAAAGTGTTAGAAATGGAGTGTTTAATCCCTTGTAACAGCCTGTAGAAGTGATTTTGAAAGTTTCAGCTCTGAGCTAACTTTAGATTCTGAGTAATTTGGACTAAACTGTTTGTGCATGTGAGTGAAACCAAAACCCCTTTTCACCCAGGGGTCATGCCCAAATTTTTTATGTGAACAGTGCTCAGTGAACAGTGAACAGTGACCCCCAGTGCAAGTGAATTAGTGCACAGTGACAACTATAGGTGATCAAAGCCATAAGAGTGAAAAGAAAAATGGCTACCTATGGATCTGTAGAGAACTTTGATATTCATAGTGGTAAATGGGAAACCTATTCAGAGAGAGTGGGACTGTTCTTTGAGGCTAATAGCATCCAGGAACAGAAGAGGGTCCCTACTTTTCTGTCTTTGGTGGGTCCCGATTGTTATAACCTCATTAAGACGTTATGTTCGCCGAACAAACCAGTTGACAAGACCCTAAACGAACTGTTTCGTATGTTGCAAGAACACTTTTGCCCTAAACCTTTGATCATTGCCGAAAGGTACCGCTTTCACAACGCAAAGCAATCGGAAGGGGAAAATATTACGGCATACGTTGCCAAACTGAAGAGGCTCTCGGAGCATTGTGAGTTTGGTGGGAGTCTTCAAGAAATGCTCAGGGACAGGTTTGTTTGTGGGTTGAGAGACCTAAGAACAACCCAGAGGCTTCTGACTGAGGCTGACCTCACATTCCACAAAGCAGTAAGCATCAGTAGTACGATGGAGGCAGCATCAAAGGATAGTAAAGAGCTGTGTCAGACACAGGATAAAGCTAGTTCTAGTGTCAACAAAGTGTTTTCGAAGAGTAGTAGTACTGCCCAACACAAACCGTGTTACCGATGTGGCGGAACTACACACGTACCCAATGACTGTTGGTTTAAAGACAAAGTCTGTCACACTTGTAAGGAAGTGGGGCACATAAAAAAGAAGTGTACCAAGAAGGGAAAAGGAGGTAATTTCCAGGGGAAAGGGAAACAGGAACAGGAAAAGAAGGGTAAAACTCACAGTGTTGAAGAGGCAGGCCAGGAAGACACAGTGAATACGATTCACGGGCCTAGCTTCTCCGAGTTATACCAGGTGGAGGAGACGCTGACATGTCAGGGCAGTGGGTCAGGTAGAGCGCCGAAACCCATCATGATCAGCATCCTCTTAGATGGCCAACCTGTAGACATGGAGTTAGACACAGGCGCCACACGTTCCCTTATGTCAGAAAGATACTTTAAAAGACTTTTTCCTGGAAAGACCCTCCAAGAGAGTGACCTTGTGTTGCGAACGTACACAGAGGAAGTGTTCAGACCCTTGGGGAAGGTAAAAGTGAAGGCCCAGTATGAGTCCCAAGTGCATGAAGTAGAGCTTTATGTGGTGCCAGAAGGGGGTGTACCACTGCTTGGCAGAGAATGGCTGTCATACTTCACACTCAACTGGCCCAAACTCGCTTTAGTGCACCAGGTAGAAGCTGCCCCAGAGTCCCTGCAGCAGGTGCTGAGCGAGTACCCCGAGGTGTTTAACCCTACACTTGGAAAGTTTAAGGGTACCCAAGTGCAGTTTCACTTGAAGTCTGGCAGTAAGCCAGTGTTCCACAAGGCCAGGTCAGTGCCTTATGCTCTCAAGCCAAGGATTGAGGCAGAACTGAAGCGACTTGAAGAAGTTGGCATTATAGAGAAAGTGAACTCTAGTGATTGGGCTTCACCCACAGTAAACGTAGTGAAAGCTGATGGTGTCAGTATCAGGGTATGTGGAGATTTCAAGGTCTCTATTAACTCCCAACTGGAGGATGAAGTGTACCCTTTACCCGTGATACAGGAGGTGTTCGCGAAGCTTGGTGCTTTCGCAGGACCAGAGACTAAGTACTCAAAGATTGACCTCCGTGAGGCCTATGCCCAACTGGAAGTGGACCCAGAGTCCAGAGAGTTCCTGACCATAAACACCTTCTTGGGGTTGTTCAGGTACACCCGTCTGAGTTATGGCGTGAAGACGGCACCCGCCATTTTTCAGAGAACGATGGACCAGCTACTTGGTCATATTGAAGGTGTCCAGTGTTTCTTAGATGACATCTTGATCACTGCGAAAGATGATGCCTCACATCTGAAGACTATCGGTATAGTCTTGGCCAAACTCCAAGAAATGGGACTGACTGTGAAGCAAGAGAAGTGTGAGTTCTTCAAAGAGTCAGTGGAGTACTTGGGCCATCGTATAGACAGTAAAGGTCTACACATGACACAGGGCAAGGTGACGGCGATTCTTGAGGCACCGCCACCGAAAGATGTTAGTGAGTTGAAGTCATTCTTAGGGCTCATTCACTACTATGGAAGGTTTTGCCCAAACCTCTCCCAAACGCTTGCTCCATTGACTGAGCTCCTCCGCAAAGACCAGAAGTGGATATGGTCTAAGAAGTGTACTGAAGCGTTTGAGGAAGCCAAGCTGGCTATTGCTTCGGATCGTGTGCTGGTGCACTACGATCCAACTCTACCTGTACGAGTTGCCAGTGACGCATCACCCTATGGCATTGGGGCGGTGCTTAGCCACGTGTTACCTGATGGAACCGAGCGACCTGTGGCTTTTGCATCTCGTACTCTGAACAAGGCTGAAAGTGGTTACAGCCAAATTGACAAGGAAGCCCTTGGAATTGTGTTTGGAGTTAGGAAATTCCATGAGTATTTGTATGGACGGAAGTTCACCTTAGTGACCGACCATAAGCCTTTGACCTCTATATTTCACCCGCAGAAGGGCATTCCCAGTCTGGCCGCAGCTAGACTGCAGAGGTGGGCGATCATACTGGCCGCATATGACTATGACATTGTGTTCCGTGGGACCAATGAGCACGGCAATGCAGATGGACTGTCACG
Organism: Lepidonotus clava; assembly: GCA_936440205.1. NCBI lineage: Eukaryota > Metazoa > Annelida > Polychaeta > Phyllodocida > Polynoidae > Lepidonotus > Lepidonotus clava. The sequence goes on along the minus strand of OW387144.1, from coordinate 31,223,481 downwards.
ACTGCCGATGGGTCCTAGGCCAGGAAAGGACAACAGAGTGGATGCTGTATATCAGTTCCAGGAAAGACAGTTTGAGGTACTTCCTGTGACCAGTGAGAGTGTGCGTAGTGAAACCAGGAAGGATCCTGTTCTCTCACAGGTACTAGAGTACTCTCAGAAGGGCTGGCCTGAAAGCCCAGATGAAGAATTTCGTGTCTATCACCAGAAGTCCAGTGAACTGACTATTCACCAAGGCTGTCTTATGTGGGGTATGAGAGTCATCGTTCCTCCCTCACTCCGACAGAAGGTGAAGGACGAACTGCATGCCGGCCATATTGGTATAGTCAAAATGAAGGGTTTGGCTCGCAGTTATGTCTGGTGGCCTGAAATAGACAAGGAACTTGAACGTGTTGCTCGTGAGTGCCAGAGCTGTCAGCTCATCCTCAACGCACCGAGTTTAGCACCTCTCCACCCGTGGATGTTTCCAGAGAAACCTTGGGAAAGGCTGCACATCGACTTTGCAGGACCTTTCATGGGCCACATGTACTTTGTAGTGGTAGATGCCCACTCCAAATGGCCTGAAGTGATAGTGATGGACTCCACCACCAGTGAAAAGACTGTGGATGTGCTTAGAGAACTGTTTTCTCGCTATGGAGTGCCTACTCAGATCGTATCGGATAATGGACCCCAGTTCGTGTCCCAGGAGTTTGAGCACTTCTTGAAAATGAATGGTGTTCAACACATCAAGTCTGCCCCTTACCACCCCAGTACCAACGGTCTGGCAGAGCGTTTTGTGCAGACTATGAAACATGGACTGAAAGCAGCAAGGTTTGACAAGTTACCTGTTCAGCAGAAATTGGCTCAGTTTCTGTTGAACTATCGTCGGTGTCCACACTCAACAACAGGAGACAGTCCAGCGACACTGTTTCTTGGACGCGGTATCCGAACGCGTCTGGACATCATCAAGCCTGATCTTCGAACCCAAGTTCAGCGTCATCAGTATCGTCAAACGCAGCGTCGGGCCAACGCAAAGGACCGACAGTTGCTAGTAGGCCAGAAAGTGCTAGCAAGAAACTACAGGGGAGGAGATAAGTGGGTACCTGCAGTGGTTAAGTCTCAGACTGGACCGCTCTCCTACATGGTGCTCACCAACAGTGGTCTTCCCTGGCGCAGGCACATCGACCAGCTACTCGACCTTAGCGGGGATGGAACTCCGCTGCCTGCTGCGCCACCTGAGGTGCAACCACCACCTCTCTACCGTCAGCCAACGCCACCACTTCAGCAGCTGATGGACATAGGCAATCCGCCTGTGCCAGCCGCTGTGCCAGAAAGACCTGCCGAGCCGGTTCAGCTGCCACCTACTGAACCGCCACCAACTCAGCAACCATCTGCTGCTTCACCCAGAAGATCCAGCAGATCACACCACGCGCCTAAGAGACTGATCTCTGAGATGTAAGAGTAAGTCAGTGGATAAGAAATTTAACACGGCCAAAATAATGCCAGATTTCTTATCCGAGAAAGTGGTAGTCAACCACTTCTCTAGCTAGTTGGTAAATGGCTATATACAGTAACAAGTTGTAGTAAGAAAAGACTTTTATTACCAAGAGACTATTTTGTTATAGAGTAAAAGTCTAAAGTATCTTATCATAGTAAAGACTATAAGTAACTTGTAAGGTATACAAAGAGGACATTTCAAAGTGACATTTACAGACTTATGGACCATAGTATTCATAGACGAACTTTGAGATTACGGGGGAGGAGTGTGATGTCTGTGCCTAGAGGCGGGAAATGTCCGTACATAGATGGCGCCACTTGGGCGAGTTTCGCTGGTATCCAGCCTTCTTGTAGACCCAATAAACCAGTCTAGATCTAACAATAATGTCTCACCTTAATTCTCCCTACTACAGATTGCATATTTCCTGTGGTGTACCTGCAGACAATCCTAGATCAAGGTGCATAGGATACATGTCGATAAAGCACAAGACTTAAGTTTATAACAGTGGCGGATCCTGGATTTGAAAAGCGGGAGGGGGGAGGAGGGGCGCTTTTTGAAAAGAAATTCTTGAATTACTTTTTGGCCGAGTTTTACATTAAAAAAATGTAAAATTGGCCAAAAAAAGGGGGCGGGGCATGCCCCCGCACCCCCCCTCCCTCTAAAACCATCACTATATAAATAATTTAGTTGGCTTGGAAATTAGTTGATTACAATGAGATATATAGCAAATATTTGTTTATTTTCCATACATTTCTCTGTGCTTTTGTTGACAAAACTAGTCCAAATTAACTTGCAGGTGTTTAAAACACTATGAATTATCAATACGTTATAGGCAGAATTGGCCATTACCTACTGTATGGTACATAGGCTTGGTCTCATGTCGCCCAACAGCCAGTGGCGGGAAAGGTGGCAGTGCGCCTCATGCATTTCATCAGTGCGCCTCCCACAACTCCTGTCGGCCCCTGACCCACCGGGTCCCTGGGCTGACCACGGCAGTGGTAGGGGCCTGACGGTGCCATATTTTACATACTTTTGTCAACGCATTAGTGTTTTTACAGCCTTCAACCCGCCCTAAGTCACCAAAGGCAGACCGAGGTGGGAACCCTAAACCTACACTGACCGACTGGTCTTTAAAGGAGAACAGAAACGCCGAATTTGAAGGTTTTGATGGTTTAATAATATCTCAGTTTAGATATATTGAAAAAATGTAGTTTTATCTATGTTTACATTGCAAGGAAATCTTAAGTTTTTGCTTCGCGCAATGCACAGCCACTGCCTTGATTACTTGAGCTTGTTGTCACGTGGTACACTGGCCTGTGACGTCACCTAGGTTATAGGCCGGTCTGCGCTCTAGCAATTCACAGGTTTCATACTTATCTTATTGTCTAAGCGCAAAATTATTATGTAGTATAATTCATCATTTGTGAGTTGTGCTGGTAAGGTTAGAGTAGAGGAGCTAGTTTTTGCGCACTAAGAGCAGAAAATTAGGTTGTTACAGAATATATAATGAAAAGATGAAATGGATTAATCCTTTATCATCATATCGTATCGGCATGACGTCTACAAACATAATTATTTAGAAAATATGAAAATTTGGAAATATTTTTTGTGAAATCTTAATATTATTATTCAAGGGGTTATTCTACAGTTTTCGGCAAGCTCATGCCTATTCTCGCGCATTTGTTTAGAATTTTCACACAATTTTAGGTGTATAATAAGTAAAAAAGAAAAAGAATAGAAAATATTGAAAACGGGTGACTGCCTAGTTGTATTGTCATAAGTTTTCACGTTGGGGTTTATATTAAAAGAATTATATTTCTGATACTTATATGATGGGACATCACCTCAAACTAAATATCTGTAATATTTAGAGAATTATAGTTTTCTTTTATTTAAGAAATCAAAATTGTATGTTATTTGAGAAAAAAAACTCTTTTTAGGATCCCGCCAGTTTTCAGAATAGATCTAATCAAGATATGAATAAATTGTTTTGCTTTTAGAATAGATAGATATTTGCAAATCTATAGGAAAAGCTCAAATTTATTAAGCCATGACGTCCTGATGTATTTCAGAGACAAATTTTAGGTTTGAGAGGAGTTCATAAAAATGTGTAAAATGCACGAAAATTGGAGCTGCACGAAAACTGGCTCCTCTACTCTATAGCACTTCGATCATAACCGCATTGGCCAAGATATGGCCAATGCGGTTAAATTATAATACAGATAATATGGTCTATGTTATATTACAGATAATGTTTTATATACGCATATATATATATATATATATATATATATATATATAGATATAACCCCACACATGATATTACCATGTTAGACCTTAAAATATATGTTGTATACAGGTAATCCGACCTACCCTCGAATATTGGCCCTACCCTAATATCTTTGTTATGAAAATTTGTCCAAATACTAAAATTACAAAATAGCTTAAATATGGAGAGCTGTGCTCAGACGTGGCTTGTAGACTTTTAAAAAAAATTGCCTTTAATCACCCCAGTGGGGCAGAGAATTTTCCCTAAAAAAGAATAGCTTAAATGACCGGAAATGCCATTACATTTGCCCAAGAATGCGTTTGGAGTGATAGACATTCACAGGGTGTCTTTTGTGATTTATGATAAATCAATTCTTCAACTGATGGTATATATAATATATATAAACGATCCGCGCATTAATCTTATATATACATAAGATTAATGCACAAAACTTGTATATGTATATGTGCAAACGTATGTACTAAATCATCGACACCAAGGTTGCCAGCACTGAGGAAAACCTCAACCTAACCCTGGTGCCATAGGTCTTACCTCAGGACGAACCTCCAGGTGGTGTGTCATCCGACATGCCACAACCCAGCGTGGAACCACGTGCCACTGAACCTCCAGTGACACCTATACCTACTAGACCATCTAGTGCTGCTGTGACTCCTTGTAGCACTCCACATCGTCCAGCCTGTGAGTGAGACCCTGTGTTACCGTCTCGTTCACCAGTCAGCGCAAGAACCAGCGAAAGACGCTACCCAACTAGAGACAGAAAACTGCCAGAGCGTCTTGACTTGTGAGTGTGTTCTATGAAGTTGTGTTTCTTATTTTGTGTACTGATATCTACAGACTTTATTGCTCTAAAGTGAATAAGTAACTAAAAGACTTTTGCTTAACAGACTTTTATTACAGACTAACCACTGTTTACGCAGTTTCAGACTTTTCTACGTGGGGAGGAGTTGTGGTGTATGTAAGCGCTGTGGCGCCATCTAGTGGATATCGGTGGACCTACAGAAGTCCACAAATAGAGCAGTTTGTCGGGAATTACCGCTATTCCAGATGCGTAGCCAAGGGAGATACCTGGCGTATCCGTTGTGATGATTTAAGACCAGATTCATAAGGTTATATAGGTTCTTTTTATGTTAACTTTAAGATACAGGCTAGTGGTAGTTTCGACGCATCGTGCGTTGTCATCGGCAATGATGCCGTTTACGACACATACAGTAGGTCGGCGGCGCTGCCGTTCGCGAGGATCGCTACATCCCCCTTCTTTAGTGTAGTCACTATCATAGTCTTTGGTATAGTCTTTTTATGGCTGAAAGAAATATTCATAAGTAGCACCCAATAAATGTCTTTTCAAAGGTCTTGGTCTTCTGGCAATGTTCATGTATTCATATGGCTCTAATATTAGCTTTTACTTTAGGTTACTCAATGACTAGGTATGGATAATAAGGTTTTCTGAAATAGAAACAACATCAATGTTATCAAGTTTCATGGCAATAAGTCAATGTTTTTTTCTTCGACACAACACATCTTCACAGGTCCAGTTTGAGTGGTTTTGACACTACTCTTCCAGAGCGAGTAGTGCGCGGGACCGCTTCCAGCGCTGGCGGGCTCGGCCGCTTAGGTGGGCTAAGAGCAGTTTTGCTACTCTCAGTGGTCACGGGTCTCACAGTGTGACCTTTGGGTGTACCAGGCACATCAGGCCTAGTCACAGGTGTTGCGCTGTTCTGTCCCATGTCCTGCTGGGGTTGTGGGACATCAAGGAGGTGCCTCCGATTCCTGCGTAGAGTCACCCCTTGAGGTGTTTGAACCATGTACGATCGCGGTTCAGGGCACTTGCTTAACACTTTGCCCGGGGCCCACAGTCCTGATCTGCGGTCCTGAACACGAACAGTCTCGAATGAGCGGTGCTAGATTCCTCGCTCTTTTGTCGTGGAACTCCTTTTGAGTCGCCTGTCGTTCCTCCATCCTGAGGCGGACCTGGTCCTTTAGGTCCACAGAGTTCTTAATGCGGACAGGGACATTTCCCTGGATCTTGCGCTTGTACAGAAGCTCGGCAGGGCTCGGTATTACACTGTCCACGGGGGTCGTGCGCAGGCATAACAGCGCCATCTGGCTGTTGTAGTTACTCGCCTGAGCTTTCTTGAGGGTGTTCTTCACTGTTTGGATCGTACGCTCGATAAATCCATTTGACTGCGGATAGTGGGGTGAGGATGTGATGTGTGTAAATCCCCATGACTCGGCAAACTGCTTGTAGTTTACGGAGTCGTAATGTCCACCATTATCGCTGATCACCTTTGCAGGGATCCCGTGCTCTGCGAAGATCTCCATCGTGGTGTGGACAACCACCTGGCTCGTGCATGGCTGTGGCATTTTCCTGATGATCGGGAATTTGCTGTAGTAGTCCGCTACGATAAGAAATGGTTGGCCTTCCAGTTGGAATAGATCGGTGCCAATAACTTGCCATGGTCTCGTGGGGAGTTCGTGCTGTTTCAGAGTCTCGTGTGGGAGAGACTTCTGGTACTCCTGGCATTTGTCACAGCCTCGCACGAGCTGTTCGAAATCCTTGTTGATATTCACCCAGTACACACAGTCCTTGGCTCGGAGTTTGGTCTTCTCAATACCTTGGTGTCCCATGTGTAGTTTGGTTAGGATACGCTCCTGGACGGTCTTCGGAATAATCACACGATCACCTTTTAGAATGAGTCCATCCTCTACTGACAGTTCATTGCGAAACGACCAGTAAGGTCGGAGCTCATTCGGGAGCTCTTTGATGTTTGCGGGCCATCCATGTACAACTATCTCCTTGAGCTCACACAGGATATGGTCCTTTGATGTTTCATCGCGTATGTTGTTCAGACGTTGCTCTGTGAACTGTACGCTGTTCAGCTGCATGTCTAGGTTGATCACGCCTTTGTTCCTGCTCGAACCCCGCGATAGTCCATCTGCGATGACCATCTCCTTCCCTGGACGGTACTTAATGGTCACATCGTATGGCTGGAGTCGCAGCAGCATCCTCTGTAGTCTTGGAGGGGCCGCGGTGAGGGGTTTGTGCTGGATCATTTCTAACGGCTTGTGGTCACTTTCTACTATAAAGTGTTTCCCGTAGACATAAGTGTGAAATCGTTCACACCCAAACACCACTGCGAGCAGTTCACGTTCAATGTTCGCATACCTCTTCTCGGTGTCCGTCAGCGACTTTGAGGCGAACGCGATCGGCTTTCCGTTCTGTGTCAGCACTGCGCCCAGTCCTCTTCCAGACCCGTCTACCTGGATTGTGGTTTCCTTATCCTGATCGAAGTACGTCAGTGTCATCTCTTTGCAGATCAAGGACTTCACCTTGTCAAACGCCTTCCTGTGTGATGACGTCCAGGTGAATTCCACGTCTTCCTTCAGTAGAGCTCGTAGGTCGGCTGTGTTTTCGGACAGGTCTGGAATGAATGGGGACATGTACGTCACCATCCCGAGGAACTCCTGCAGCTCGCGTTTTGTCTGCGGTGGGTCCAACCCTTTAATGTCCTCAACCTTCTTAGGGTCGGGGTTGACGCCGTTCTTTGTGTATACCATACCGAAGAACTCGATTCGTGGCGTCTTAATTGCGCATTTCTCGCTGTTGAGCACTAGTCCGTACTCCTGCGCTTTGGTCATCAAGTTGTGTAGGTTCTCGTCGTGCTCTTTCTCCGTCCTACCGTACACAACGACGTCGTCCGCTATCCCTACCGTCCCTGGGCACCTCTCCAGGAACTGATCCATTCTCTGCTGGAATACGTCTTGGCTCATTACCAGCCCGAACGGCATTCGGAGGAAACAGTACCTCCCGAATGGACTGTTGAATGTCGTGAGGAGGGACGACTCGTCGTCTAATTTGACCGACCAATAACCGTTCTTTGCGTCTAATTTACTGAAATACTGTGCTCCGCTGAACTTGTGTGTGATTTCGTCCAGTGTCGGAGTCTTATGGTGACATCTCATGATCGCCTTGTTCAGATCCTTGGGATCGAGACAGATCCTTAATTTCCCGTTCGACTTTCGGGACATCACGAGGCTGCTCACCCAGTCTGTCGGTTCGTCCACTTTTCGGATTACCCCCTCCTTCTCCATTTTGTTGAGTTCGGACTGCAGCTCGTCCTTCAGGTGGATTGAGCACTTCCGTGGTGCGTGTATTATCGGCTGAGTTCCTTCCTTAAGAACGATGTGGTACGTCCCCAGGAACTCACCGATCCTATCGAACTGCGTCGGGTACATCCTCTTTAGGTCTTCTACCGAATCTACTTTCTTGTCGCTCATCTTAACTTCGCAGTGAAGCGTGACTAGTTTGAATTTTACGGAACTCGGCATACCGAGTATCGCTGGTCCGTCCACGTCTGTAATAAAGAACTCGGTCGGTTTCCAGTCTTTGTCCTTGTAACGGCACGGGAGGGCCACGGACACATAATGGGGAAGGGTTCCTCCGCCATATGCTGTGAGGGTCGTGCACTTGTCCTTTCCCACGTCTGGTTTCGGTTTTCCGTCACTGTCAATCTTCTCCGGGTAGAGTTTTCGGAACATCCGGAGCAGCAGTGTATTGCCTTGAGCACCTGTATCGACCTTCACCCGTATGTCTGCGATCACCTTGCTGTCACGCTTTGCTTGGATGTACGCGTAGGCCTTGTCACGATTTTCGCTGTTTTCTGTCGGCCTGTCGATACTCGCCATTTTTATGGGGTCAAGTGTCAGATGTTCGAACTGTTCCCCTCCGTAATCGTCTTCGTCGGAGTCATCGTCGGAGTCCTGACCCATGGCGTGAACTGCGCATTTCTTCTTATACTGCCCCTTATACTGTGGTTTCTTGTTGCCTGGCTGTCCCTTGTATTTCTCCTTGGCATGTTCGCCGCGTTTCGTGTCGCTGTCCTTATTCTGGGGACATCAGATTTTCCAGTGATTTTTCCCTTTACACTGGACGCAGGTATCGCCATACGCTGGGCACGCCTCCCGTCGGTGTGCATGGTGACGTCCACAAAACCAACACGGCTTACTGGTCTTATGGCTGACTGCATTCACGGTGACTGGCGCTGTCTGGACGGTGGCTAACTGTGCCATGGGTTAGCTTATCCTTCCCAAGTAACGTCTTCTGAAGTTCAGAGAAACGGGTGCCGCTAATTATCTGTTCGATTACCCTCTCTTCGTACTCTTTGTCTGCAAATTTACATTTTAGGGCCTGAAGTTTTAATCTAGACACGTAGGCGTCGATGTTCTCCTTTTCTTCTTGTTTGTACTTTTGAAGATAGAGTCTAGCTACGCGCCAATTTTCTTTTGTGTCGACCTGCCCCAGAAACTTCTCCCATACTGCGGCAGGATCCTTTTTCTGGGCATCTGTGAGTCTCCAAGAGTTGTACTTTCTAATGCCTGCTTCCCCACTGAACAGTAGAATATGGTCTACCTGCTTTTCTACTTTAACTTCTTTTACGGAGAAATAGAGCTCGCACTGTTGTTTAAACATGCTTACTGCACTGGCTAGGTCGGGGTCTGCCCAATTTATCTTCGGCCTCAAAGCTCCCTCCATTTTGTCACTTTTTTCAGGCTGAATTCCTATACTGATCTATGCCTGTGGTGTTGATTCTGCACACTGTCACTGGTTTTCCCTGGCTCTCACCACACTGAAGATAGTCTATACACCACTATGTATGCTCCTAGGTTCGTGAACACAGGATATAGTGAGGTTATTTACCCTCAGCTATGGCAAAAGTTCATAGAATGTCAATAATTTCACTGTGGTTTCACTTTGGCCAGGCTGTGTACTTCAGGCTGGGCCACTTTGGTTTGTTTACTTTGACTTCTGCTTGAAACTTTCTCACCACTCTGCCCAATCTTCTCTTCAAACTTCACTCTGTCCTCTAGCTGCCACCATGTGATGATTTAAGACCAGATTCATGAGGTTATATAGGTTCTTTTAATGTTAACTTTAAGATACAGGCTAGTGGTAGTTTCGACGCATCGTGCGTTGTCATCGGCAATGATGCCGTTTACGACACATACAGTAGGTTGGCGGCGCTGCCGTTCGCGAGGATCACTACATCCGTCACCCCCCCCCTCCCCCCCCCCCTTATGCTGAGCCAGGTCCACTTCTCCCAAAATATGTAAATTGGTATCTGAAAATCTCTGTACACCCTAGGTACCTCTGTCCACCCTGTGGTACCCCTGTCTGCCCTGTGGTCCCCCTGTCCGCCCTGTGGTCCCCCTGTCCCCCCTGTGGTATCTCTGTCCGCCCTCTGGTCCCCTTGTCCGCTAAGTGGTACTCCTGTCAGCCCTGTGGTCCCTCTGTTTTGGGTGGCAATGCCTCAATGCATCTGGCAAAGTGAAAGAGTTAACATTTTTCTGTTTCTTAACTCCCCCTCCCCCCAACGTTAGAGATACACGTTGATAATTTTGTGAGAAAATATTTGGAAATAGCAATTGTATTAGCTGTCCTAACTTCTTGAGCTGCCCAAGCAAAAAGGTCCACTTTTTGGTGATGGTCATCCCAGCTCCCCCCCACAAACCCAATGAAAAGTTCTGGCTACGGGCCTGTATTCTGCATGCAAGATACAAATACATTAAATGACCTATTTTTCACGTGAGACAATGCTATACATGCAACTATAAAGCTTGTTAGCTTGCCCGTAATGCGCCCACCCCCCATCATTGCCCTGTTATACATCAACTTGGCAAAGGCATAGATAATTTTTGGTTGAATAGATTTATGAAGTAGTAGTATTATTCCTATTTCAAACTTTCCCCCACTTAAACCAAGAAGATATTCCCTAATCTGACTGTTAAAAATGGCCATGTTGAGGGTGTCATTGCTAAAAACGTGTAGGACATATCTACACTCTAATGCTGGGGTCTGAATGACATGCGTTACACCTATGACTTGACAAATACAAGGTCCCGATGGCTACTCCTGTTTCAACTCTTTTTTTCTCCCCATAACTAAAAAGAAAGCACAACCCAACGTAAAGTACTTCGCAGATATGCAGTTCTCGACTTTAACGTTAGTTTAAAGAGGTTTCACAATACTAGTACGATGCCTCACCCACAGGTCCTAAGGTTTTTTGTCAGCTTACATCTTTATTCTGCAGTCTTTACACGTAACTCTCCACTGTGTAAAGGCTGTCCTCATTTAGTATGGCTCTCTACCTGAAAGGGTTGAGTGGTCCACAGTATAGACACTACTCATACCTTTACGCCACATGCAATGACCTACTGGTAGTAAACACCATTAGTTTACGGGTTTAAGGCAAACCAAAAGCAGTTCCTATAAACTAATCTTAATAGATGATCAAGGGCTTTGGTAAAATATGCACTAGAAAATACTGTATACTTGTTTATCTCGGTCAATCAAATTAATGCAGATCCGCACAATTTTCTTTTTTTCTTTTTTCACAAATGGAAATAAAACGATGCCTTGTTTAATTTTCCTGAGGTTTAGGATGGCTATTACCCCACGAGTAATGACCATAGTTAGACTTATTCAAAATATTTCCCAAAGTTTTCAAAATGTTAAATATTTTAGATTTCCTCCATACTTTGGGATCAAGGGCTCGAAAAGAATTTGGATCTAAATCAACTGAAGTCTTTTAAAGAACGTGAAGAAAGTATATATGATTGGGAGAGAACTTTCTGTAGTACTGAAGTTGTCCACTAGGGGGCATCACTCGTCTGAGTATAATCCCACACTTGATAGGGATTTCCTATTTATCGGAGTCACTTCCATGGAGGTTCAGAAAACCCAGATGGCAGCACTGAGTGTCAACCTACCTTAACACGAACATAATAACATACATCATAGGCAATATGCTTAAAGGCTACACACTCCCTCTGTAAGCCGTTGTATCACTCTGTTTTCTCTGTATGTGTTCAGTACATCTTTACATCGTCTGATATTGACAATAATTATGGAATTTCCTCAATCATAGTTTCAGCCAAACGTTGTTTTGGCATAATCATCATGGGCGGATACAGAATTTCGAAAAGGGGCTAAGTACTAACACGGCATGTATTTGCTTAAAATCGCTAAAAGAAATAAGCACTCTCCATAACAATTCTTTGTGTCTTTTTCAAGAGTCTGCGCAGTGAAGCCTCCAATCCCCTCCAATATAATGTCTTGGTCTGGACCCATAGGAATCCATATCCCCCAAAACAGGTTTGGCCCCAATATACTAATAGGGCACTATACCAATGAAAACATGCTAGATATCGGCCCTATTGACAGGTAGTGGTGAATACGCGTGCGACATAAAAGCATTAACTGTCTTTATGCTTTTGCGAAACGTCGCTATGAACTCCTAAACTCGCCTTCACAGCAAAGTAGATATGATGGAAGGCCTATTGGAAATGCCAAAAGTATTGATGTTTTAGGTGCTCTAAAGTTTTGGTTCCAGGTAAAAGCGATTTCTGTAGCTATTGTGTGCCTCGATTTCTTCTTTCATACAGTCATGTCTTAAGTTTCGGAGAGTCCTTTTTGTTGGGAAAAGCCAGTAATGTGTCAGTACGTTCAATTGAGTGTATGGACACATTGATACATCTCTCAACTCAATGTTTCAGAGGAAATCTATTGTGTAAGGCTGAATGGGAGGGGCCTATCTGAAGTACAATCAGCGTTACCCAACCATCAGGCTGGCCGTCCACTTCTGAGCATAGGCGAACCATCGATATAGATATCAGAGATTGTCACATATTGAGGGCGTAGGCCGAGGTTTATATGATCCCCATTGGTTGTACAGCCACCCGAGGATGACCCCAAAGGTGCTTCTTTATTTCATCACCCAAACAAAATGAATTATATTTTGGTGACCAGAGGAGTAACAAAACATGCATCTGATGGTTAAGGGACATACTTTAACCTTGTAAACTTCCTTGAAGACAGGCTATGCTATAAAGAAAGGTTATGCTATATATAACTTCCTTGGCCAATGTCTCAGAGATTATATAGCATAACCTCCACATCCGCAGGGGTTTACCTTCACGTAAACCTCCAAGGAGACGGAGGTTATGCTATATAACCTTCGCACCTGCGTTCATGACCCCCAAGTCCATAGGGCAAGGCGTTTATATGCAGGTAAGGAGGTAAACAATCGCTCTCCTTCCCCCTTCCAGTCCCTCCCCCTTTGTTTCTACATTGAAAAAAGATGAATTGAGAACATCAGGAAAATCTGAGATGGAGAACTTTCCCTCTCAATCAATATTTCTAAAGTATTTAATGAGTTTAAAGCTATCAGTAATGACTATGTCAATATTAAAAAGATAAAATTTCAAAATCTATTTGTTGGTTTTACATAGTGTTTATTGTCAATTTCCACATATATGTGGACAGCCGAGGGGAAAGGGTACTCCGAGGTTTCTATATTTGCTGTCCTAAACCTAATATTTAAGGAGATATGAGTAGATTTATGAAAAATAGTGATAATTTACTCTTAAACCAACTTTTTGTGTAGAATTCATTTCCCATATCTAAAACATTCCATCGCGATGGAATCTTCCCTTATTTGGAATGTCAATGGAATGTTTTAATACGGGTTATTCACTGAATTCATTCTATTTGGTTGCCATGGAAACTAAAATTCATGAGATTTTGATAAAATTGTATTAGCTATGAGAAAGTATCATTTTCTGGTCTCTACATTGAAAACAGACTTCATTTATCATTTCTGGTTTAAAAATTATGAATAAAATACGTTTTTTTAACATTTATGCATAATTATGATAATTTATGATAATTTATGCAGTCTCAATAAATTCAAGGAAATTAAGCTTCTGCTCATTATCCGCTATCCTGACAGTGTAAGGTTTAAGGCCCCATAACTTCATTAATAATGGTCAGATTTGGACATGCTTGGTATCATTTTAAAGCTAAGAACATGCTCTACAATAATAGTTTAATAGCAAATCCCGCACGGAGTACCATTTCCCCTCGGCTGTCCACATATTTTTTAGGTCTTATTCACTAAATGTATAATTTCCATATTTCATATTTAATAGTATATCCCTTGTCCGGATCCTGGGGTACACAAATCTAATAGCTACATAAGGATAGAACTATTACATCATGTAAATCAAAATACCTCGAAGAGGAGATCACCAGAAGATCTTGTGTGTTATATTGCAGGAAATAACTGACAATAAGTGACATAAATTGAGTGCAATTGATTAGTGGAATAATCTACAATTTAAAGAGAAAATCCATTTGTGATACAACATACTCAGGTGTGGTTTACTTCTATATATGTTATAGAGAATTATACTTCTTTGAATGGTATATGTGTATCTTTGTGATTGTATCTTTGTGATAGAACTATCTAAAAACAGAATTTTAAATAAAAGCCTTTTTATTAATAATTAAAGGGACCCAAAGCCAATATAATTGACAACATTTCCAAAGCTCAGATGATTATTGAAATATGTGAGATGAGGCTAGTTAAGGTCAGTGGTACAGTATCAGCTGTGAAACTAGCTCAAACTGAAGTAGAATTAAAGGAGAGATGGTAATATTTTCAAATAAGTGGAGGAATTCATTCAACTGAATTCATCAACATTCACAAAAACTTAATTGAAAATAAGCAGTCTATGAAAAATTGTCTCAACAGTTTCATCTCTTTCATCAACAGTTTCATCTCTTTAATTACATGTCTGATTAGGAATGCCCTCACTAGTTGATCAGGATGTTCCGATATGTTAATAACGGGGTGGGAATCTGGTAGGACCTGTAAAGTATTTCCTTAAAATTTAATCATAAGGAATATTCCATTCTTTATGGAGTGATTTTAGGGAGATTTTGAAAGATAAAGAAATAAAAAGAAAATCGCGTTTCCGGCAGCAAAGCCTAGATTTCCATACGTTATTGCAAATTTGTGTACATTACTGTACAAATCCAACACATATTTTAACCAAAGGAGGGATTGGGGGGTCTGGAATTTCAATTTTTTGGCATACATACTAAATAAAAGGCCCTTAATCAATCTTGAAGACAAGAGTATGTCATAACCTTATCTGGGTCAGAGAAGTCCTTGGTCCATGATTACTCATGCAAGATTGGTACTAAGGCCGCAGGGGGACAAATTAGGTTAGAGATAAGGACTGACCAATCATGGATAGGTAAAACTGTCCCCATTTAGGTTATTAGGCAACTCTAGCAAGGAATTTCCCCATCCCTGTCCTTGAGAATATAGGTTTTTTGTTAGAAAGTTAATACCCACATATTTCCAGTTCTATAATGTATGAACCTCCCGGACCTGAGCCTTCTTAATGCCATCATTGTTAGATGATAAAACAGTGCTTGTGGGTGATTGGACAAATGTTACAAGAGTTAGAGGCAAACATGTATTCCATCCGATTACATGGTAAACACAGGCTACCGAATACAAGAACAAATCTCATTATTGCTATTTATGTAAAAAGAACAAAATAAGTTGAAGATATATGCAGATTCATTGCGTATCTTGGTCGGCAATTTCATCTTCAATCCAACCGATAGCTGCAGAGACCTTCGCGTAGACTCCAGGGTATCTTGGATCTGCACACCCCACTCCCCAGCTGACCACTCCATACAGAACTCCATCCTTTGTCAAGGGTCCACCTGAGTCTCCCTGCAAAAGACATAAGTATGTATAGATTATATTTTATTGATCAAAAAATGAAATAAAGTTCACATCATTAAAATTCTGAATAGTAATAAATGGTAATCATAAGATTATGGGTGATGTGATGCCATCGATGCATGCATCATAATTATATGTATGTATGTATGTACCTACATATGTGTGCAATACAGTATATACAAACTTACTCAACAAACAAACAAACATTATTATGTGTCTGTGTATATGCATGTGCTTGCATGTGTGTACATGTGTGTCATACATGCATGTGTAATGATTAAATGGATTATTAGGTTAATAATCAAAAAGCAACTAGAAGTTGTAAATTACATGAAATATGTGAATGCTCAAAAACCCTGTAGATGACACAAAATATGTAAATACTCGAAAAGTAACTAGAATCTGTAAATGATGTGACGTTCCTCGGTAGTTCGGGGTTTCCGAATTCTACAGCAAAGGGACGTGGGGGTTATTTTGGCTCTCAGTCGGACAAGAAGTCCGAACAAGAAACCAAGATGTAAAATGAAGAGCCGTGCCTCGCACATGAGGGGGAATGAATGATTCGACTGGGGGGTTCCGGTACTCGGTGTTGTTGGGGGGGTTGTCTCGGTCTGCCGGGCTCGGGGTCTCTTGGACATCGGAGACCGGGGGACGGCGTTTCTACTACCAGACGAGGGGACTCAGGGGAGGTATGGATATGACGGGATGAATCCCTGCAGTCAGTCGGTAGCGGGTATTCCTTCTCGGAGCCTCTGCAAGATGCCAGCTCCTCAGTGTATCGGGAGTATCGGGCCACCGCTATTTACACAAAATACAAAGTCATTAGTCAATGTATAACAGTATGACAAATTATAGGTGACGTTAGATGGCTGGAGGACGGCCCAGTTGCTGGTTTGATGCCAAGTGCTCACAGTCCTATGTTCTCCTATAGTCTGAGTATGGGGAATACAGTCTGAGTCCAGTGTGAATAATCCAGGGGATTTGGGCTGCTCCAGAGCGTCCCTCCTTAGTCTCTGGTACCTTATAGATCTTTCTGCCGAGGAGATTTTAGTGTCACCGCGGTGTGTCCTTAGTTATGGGTCAAAACTGCTGCCAGCATATGGTAATGTGTGTGTAAACAAGAGGCCATTTTGGGTAGTTAAGCTATTTAATAACAGGTGGCAGTACTGAAGTGGTACATAGTAATACATAGAATAACCACTTGTGGTGACAGGGAGCAGGCTAATACTACACATGGTAATGTAAATTGTAAAAAATTCCAGATCACATCATGTGACACCCTCCCAACACCATCTGTGAGAAAAGCACATACAACCATTAAATTGGCACTCAGTGACAAGCAGTGAAAAGGAGCAGAGATCAATTACAGTAGGCTGTAAGAGCTGAACTGGTACCATTATGGGTAATCCAAACTAGGATTCAAAATCTGTATCTATTTTGTAAAGATTTCATAAAAAAGAAGCAATTCAAGCATTTAAATTTGTCACAGATATTTGGATTTCAACGTAATTATTGTCTTATTCTTTATGTTCTGTCATTGTGACATCTATCATGGTCTCACGTGCTAGGCGGTCATAACTCCCCCCAAAAAATAGATATGATTATATTAAGCTCATCATAATATGCATTTCATGCTACTCTAGCAAATTAGCCATCAAACCTTTGAGCTAAACATCTGATAGACCAATGAAACAAATGTAATTTATAATTTGCACCTATATCAGACCCAGATTGCACCTCAAATGCGTTTTCACATGGGAGTGATATGATGATTTTGCAGAGAATTTGCATTCTTGAGCTATAAATTATAATATGAATTTGAAGCTGTATATCGTCGATTCTCCCAAAAAGGGCCAATTATTCTCAAGCACTCATTTTTGTCCGTCAAAAATGAAAAGAACCAAACAGTCTGATTACAAAAAACACATAATAGATTTGATTTGACAATTTTTGATTTCACACATCCAATCTATCATAAAACATAGGATTTGGCCTTTTTGGGAGAATCTACCATATATATAAAGCCTCCACCTTGCCTCACCTGGCAGGAGTCCTTCCCTCCTTCTGGTACTCCAGCACAGAGCATGTTGCTGGTCACGCCCCCATATGCACTGTAGGCAGAGTTACACTGAGCCTGGGCTACAATTGACACCTCTACCTCCCGAAGTGTACGTGGCAAGCGGCGCCCTCCTAAAACATGCAAAACTTTCACATTTTATTCACGATACATTCACTTCCTTTTGATACACCAATTCATCAATATAATGTTAAATAATTTGAACTTTATAAGGCCCTTTACAGACGAGTCTCATAATCTGCATATATTCGTTCACAGTTCCAAAAAGGCAGTCCAAGAACAAGGGTGTTATGACACTAAGTCTCAAAATGACACTGAGTCTCAAAAACCTGTATTTTGAGACTTAGTGTCATACACATTCAAAATATCATAAAATGACACTAAATCTCAAAATATCATAAAAATTTAATGACACTAAGTCAAAATATCATAAAATGATGCTAAGTCTCAAAATATCGTAAAATCACACTAAGTCTCAAATTATCATAAAATGACACTAAAGCCCCATACCTACTAGACAATTTTACTGTCGCTGAGCGAAGGGCGACTGGCAGAATTGACATGGTCGTCACCGGGCGACTGTCATATCAAGCAAGTTTAATATTTTTCCAGCAATTTTCGCGGCAATTTTCTCAGCGATTCTGTTGTCCATTGCCAGTTGCTGAGAATGTACACCATACACACAGGGAATCGCTGGGCGGTTGTGATCACCGAGCGATTTTGGTAGGCCAATTCCCATTGGTATGTTGTGTGTTCTGGGCGACGGGCGACGTGGTACAGGATCGCCGAGAAAGTTGCTTAGTGGATATGGCCCTTTAGTCTCAAAATATCGTAATGATGTATGGCGCCAAATGTTTTAGGCTATATCTTTAATAGTGTTTTCAGTAGGCCTTGATATAATAAGGACCTAATTTCACATTATGAGGCCCAGCTAGGCCTAGGGGTAATACTGCTATTGCTTACACAGACAAGTCAAAAGTTAAATCTTTCTCTCACTTAAGGTATGACTTTAAAACATATCAAAGGCTTGATTAAATAAAGTACGTAGCCAAGTTAGAATAGATTAATAAATTATAGAATTATTCAATTTGTATTTATTTATTATTTATTATTATCAACTTTTATTTTTCTATTTAAATTTTCTAATCATTACTTATTAGTATGAACTCTATTTATTCATTTATTATTTTTCTTTGTATAGTTATTAATAATTATGGTTTTTTTTATTAGTTTTGTCTCTTTAATTTTTTTATTCATATTTATTAATTATGTAGTCATATAGCTATCATTAGTTGCTTATCATTAACTATTTTTTTATAACCTTTTCTCATTATTGATTATTCACTTTCATTTTCATTAATTAATTTTGACTTTATCAATAACTTATCATATTCAGTTATTTTGATCTATTTATCCTTCATTTGAAGTATTTTCATAATTCATAATTTTGGGTCTTTTTCATCAATTACACCATAATTGTGAAAGTGATAATATTTAGGCCTCTAGAGTAAATAGCCACAAATTTTCTTTTAAACATGCCTTTGACACTAACTCACAAAACATTAAATTTTATCGGTTATAAATATTGGTGTCACTTAATTAAGTGTCAGTTAAGTTTTTGTCACCTAGTGCCTTAATAGTGATGTTAAATGAAAAAAAATCTGATTTTGTTATATAGTCCCTATTATCATTAGTATTATTTGAGAATCAGTGTCATTTTAAGGCTTTATGTAATTTTTGAGGTTTCATATCATTAAATTTTTTGTGACTTAGTGTTATTTTTGAGACTTAGTATCATTTTGAGATTCAGGGTCGATTTGAGACTTAGTCTCAGTTTTACGACTTAGTCTCATTTTTGTGGAGACACAAAACCTCAAAATGACACTAAGTCTCACAATTTTGACTTATTGTCATTTGAGACTTAGTGTCATTTTTTAGACTTAAGGGCCATACCCACTTACCGACTTTAGCGGCGACCGGCGACGGACGACTGAGAGGATTGGTGTCGTCGTCGCCGGGTGACGGTAATATCTAGCTGGTTTGATATTTTCTCGGCGATTTTCTCGGCGATTTTCCCGGCGATCCTGTTGTCCGTCGCCCGTCGCCAAGAAAACACACTATACCAACGCGAAATCGCCCGGCGATTATGATCGCCCGGCGACTGGGGACCGCCGATTATGTAACTACCCCCCATCGCCGGTCGCCGGGCGACGGTAAAGTCGCCTAGTGGGTATGGGGCTTTAGTGTCATTTTGAGACTAAGTGTCATTTTGAGAATTAGTGTCAGTTTGAGACTTAGTGTCATTTTTGAGATTAATTGTCATTTTTGAGACTTGGTGTCATGTGGAGACACTAAGCCTCAGAATGACACTAAGTCTCACAATTTTGAGACTGAGTCTCATTTTTGAGACTTGGTGTCATTTTTGATGTTCCATATCATTTTTGAGACTAACTGTCATTTTTGAGACTTACTCTCATTTTTGAGGCTTAATGTCATTTTTGATACTAAGTGTCATTTTGAGACTTAGTGTCAATTTGAGTCTCAGTTTTGTGCAGACACAAAGCCCTTAAAATGACAAAATTTTGAGACTTAGTGTCATTTGAGACTTAATGTCATTTTTGAGACTTAGTGTCATATGGGGACACTTAGCCTCAAAATGACACTAAGTCTCAAAATCTTGAGACTAAGTGTCATTTTTGAGACTTAGTGTCATTTTGAGACTTAGTGTCATTTTGAGAATTAGTGTTAATTTGAGACTTAGTGTCATTTGAGACTTAGTGTCATGTTGAGAATTAGTGTCAATTTGAGACAGTGTCATTTTTTAGACTAATTGTCATTTTTGAGACTTAGTGTCATTTTGAAACTAAGTGTCATTTTGAGAATTAGTGTCAATTTGAGACTTACTGTCATTTGAGACTTAGTGTCATGTAGAGATACTTAGCCTCAAAATGACACTAAGCCTCAAAATCTTGAGACTTAGTGTCATTTTTTGAGACTTAGTGTCATTTTTAGACTTAGTGTCATTTTTAGACTTAGTGTCATTTTGAGAATTAGTGTCAATTTGAGACTTGGTGTCATTTTTTAGACTAATTGTCATTTTTGAGACTTAGTGTCATGTGGAGATGCTTAGCCTCAAAATGACACTAAGTCTCAAAATCTTAAGACTTAGTGTCATTTTTGAGACTTAGTGTCATTTTGCGACTTAGTGTCATTTTTGAGACTAATTGTCATTTTTGAGACTCAGTGTCATGTGGAGACACTTAGCCTCAAAATGACAATAAGTCTCAAAATCTTGAGACTTAGTGTCATTTTTGAGACTTAGTGTCATTTTGAGACTAAGTGTCATTTTGAGAATTAGTGT
Source organism: Lepidonotus clava (assembly GCA_936440205.1). NCBI lineage: Eukaryota > Metazoa > Annelida > Polychaeta > Phyllodocida > Polynoidae > Lepidonotus > Lepidonotus clava. The sequence goes on along the minus strand of OW387144.1, from coordinate 31,202,679 downwards.
CAATTTGAGACTTAGTGTCATTTGAGACTTAGTGTCATGTGGAGATACTTAGCCTCAAAATGACACTAAGCCTCAAAATCTTGAGACTTAGTGTCATTTTTGAGACTAAGTGTCATTTTGAGACTAAGTGTCATTTTGAGAATTAGTGTCAATTTGAGACTTAGTGTCATTTGAGACTTAGTGTCATTTTGAGAATTAGTGTCAATTTGAGACTTAGTGTCATTTTTTAGACTAATTGTCATTTTTGTGACTTAGTGTCCTAACAAAGGGTCTCATCTGATGGGATTACCTCTTTAGCTTAAGGATATCAATGAGGTGAGGAAATTACACCAACAAGTACTCAGTTGATTCAATATTGACATATGACATCAAATCAACATTGTTGATAAAGTGCGTTTAAGATATTCAGAATACATTAGTATTTGAGAAAATAATTATTCATTTGCTCTTCTTGGACCTTGCCTTCTATAAAGCCGATTTGGAATAGACTTTTACCACATATTCAATACAGTGAACGTTTGTCCGAATTTAGATATAATGTGCATGGTTTGTTCAATAAATATGACTCTGCAATGCTGATATTTATGATGATATAATTATAATAAGGTTGTGATGCTACTTATCATATACGTACCAAGTAATTCTAAAACAAATCTAAATACCATAACCAGGCCAACGTTTAGATAAGGGTTAGCCTTTAAAGATAAAGTAATTGAGACACTTGAAATGGAGGTGCATCCTAAAATAGGGGTTTTGTCGATCCTTAACATGTTATCAATTTAAGAAAATTATACATTATCAGACTGATTTGAAAAATTGAAGAAAATTAATAAAATTGATAAATCACAGTGGCTGTACGGAGGTGCTGCTGTTCGCGAGTCTTTCACGCGTTCCCGTGCCCTAACAATTCTAACCTAGCTTAAATTTACTTGTAGTTGAATCTCAGAGACATACAGACAAGAGAACAGACTATATTCCCATTGTGGAACAAAGACTTTGGTGATGAAAAACACCGACTAATGAAAAAAATAAAATTATCTCACTTTATGATCGAATACTATTTACCATAGTAATTGATTAGTACACACCGAGAGATGTGGTCCCCCATCCTGTCACCTTGACTTGCCCAGCAGTCAGATCTGTGGAGGCGCGAGGGACTGGAGCTTTAGTGCCATCAAAGGTTATGTCTCCGCTAAGCTCCAGCAGGGCAAAATCGTTGTCCAGCGTACTAGGGTTATAGTTGGGATGGACGATACCTCGGTTGATGCCATACACATTGCCATTCTTTTTAAAGTTCACAGTTCCAGCTCTAATGCTGAAATCTGTCTTTAAGGTGTCGCTACAATTAGAAAAGGATGGTTTATTGAGGAGAAGAAACATGCCATTGGGATCTGCAAAAGGTGATAAGTGTATTATGCCGTGAACTTTCTCTGGTACTGGATCCTTGAAAGCTGTACTGAAATACTATGGCTGGAACCCAGTGACCTAAAATTAGTAACTTATGTTCACCAGGAGGGTATTCAAGGAACAGTGATACAGTCAGTTTGTGAAGAGACGATCATGTTGGGAGATCCCGTGGCGGGAATGACTACATAATTGTAGATTTTGATCTATTAGAGACGTGGCAAGTCAAAAAAATATATATAGATTTTTATGTTATGAGTATGCCATTTACGTTACATCATGATAAGAGGAAAGTTGTTTCTATATAGCTATAGAAAAAATTATGTACATGTATACATGGAAAATTGTGAAGAGTTACAAAGTTAGTCAAATTCAGCTTTTGTGGTTAGTCATAGAGTGTCCAACATTCTAAAGGTGGATCTACACAGAATGACAAAGCTATGCTTGTTGTTGGCCATGCAGTGAAACCTAGTTGTGATGACCAACTTACCTAATCATTAGTATTTGCTATACGCTGAAGCCTCTCCTATAAACTACTATTAGAATGTAATACATATTAACTAATCTTAAACAGAGCTGGGTTAGCAAATTTCGAAGTTTGGTCGGAGCCTTGCCCTGATACTTCACTTAATGAATGACAAGCAACAAGGATCCCAAGGTTTGGTCACAGACAAACTCAGCACGAGGGTCCAACCCCATAGTGTAGTCTCACCATGGGGTGCGGGCTACCCATGTTGGATTCTATCAGATTATTTTGTGTGAATACTTAATTTTTAATTTTTTATATTTATTTAACCACTTTCATTATGACAATGTTCTTCCAAGTAGGTACTAATACAAACAAGGGTGAATATAAACACACACATACAAAATATACTATTATAATCATTCAAAGAATAATCTGTTCTGGTTGATATAGATACCAAATTAGGGACAATTATAACCATTTGCCCGAATGTTATACAGAGTTTCAAAAAATCTAATATGGTTGGCCTGTTTACTAGGCCAGTACATAATACGCATGTCTGTCAAGACTTAAAAACTTAGTCGAAATGCCTGTGCCTTAGTCAAGAAAAGTTAGAAAGTTTGGACAAACATTCACCTTTTTTGCAAAAAAAATAAAAAAAATAAAACCAAGGCAAGAATGAAATTATAGTATAACCAAGGACACACTAATGATGCGTAGCTATTATAAATCTTTGGTATAACGTTGCAGTAGCATTCTGTTTAGTTCTGTTTAAGTACTTGTTACATTATTGTGTTGGCACCCAATGACATCTTTAGAACCTAACATTGTGATGTTGCATAGTGACATACTTATAACATTCTGTTCATGTTATTTCATGCAAAAATAACATTATTATTACATTCTCCATTGGTAAGTTCTCAACTTCGCCAGAATATAATGTTATTATAGCATTCTGTCTTGGAGAGTCTCAACCTAATGTAAAAAGATGTAACGGTTACATGAAAATTGGGCAGGTAACAGACTGAGTGGGAATTCAACTAATAATCTAACCTACATTTCAGTTCATCAAAAGAGACTCTCTGAAGAAGCAGTAGATCAAGAACTGGTAGACATTCTAAATTAACAGAGTTGGTTTCCAAAAGAAAGAAGTAGACTAAGAGAAATTCAGGGAAACAGTAAAGCATAAACAGAACTATGTACATACATGCTAGATGATGGCACAGATATAGATCTGTGATGATGGTAAGGTCTTTAACCAGTCAACACTGACCCCTATAAAGGCTTAATACAGGGAAAAAAGCCGGAAGAACCTATTCATCTGAACTATTGTAGGGTTTGGCATGAGATAAATTAATGTTAAGGGAGTACGGGTGTTACTGTTACTTCTGTATTGGTCTTATGTCCTCCTGAGTTTCATTCATTAAAGTAACTGTGTATGAGTTCCTTGTCAGCAACTCAGTTTACTTTAATACCAACCTAGATGGTGTTCAGTCCTTTTGGCTGGAATAAATGCCTCTAGTCACAATGAAGTAATTTTGAAAGGTGTCATCATTATGCATCCAAGTACTAAACCAAAGTCAACAGGGTGATGTCAATGAGCTATTCTGTGTCTTAGTTGCTTCATTATCATTACCCATATGCTATAATTATTGTTTTGTTATTTCACATATTATGATCAACCAGAAGACCACGCATGAAGTAACAGACATTTGTTTGTGTGTTTATTGTCAATTTCATGGGTACTTGAAGTACCCAGTTTATTGTCAATTTCATGGGTACTTGAAGTATCCATGAAATTGACAATAAACACACAAACAAATGACAGGAAGTCTATGACTGGATAATCACAGACAGTTTATCTTAATTGCTGATGAGGCACATTTTTGAGTTATGTTATGCCTTCCGCTCATCTGAACTGTAGAGCTGGAATGGGCTATGGCTCTAGGCCTTTACCTGTAGTTGCTGCAGTATACAACACTGTCAGCAGTGCGTTAGGACCCAGCTGGGGACCAGGGTCAGTATGCTGCACCATTACCAGTGGGAGGAGCCCCTGTATAGACTTACCTCCCGATACCATCGATGCAGTGTGCAGCAGTGAGGACCCAGTTGGCTCCCACTATACTGCCCCCGCATCGGTGGGCCGGCCGACGACGAGTAGTATCCTGGAGGCTGACCTGCCATGGATGGGCCTCAATTGTGGTGGTCGCTCCCCCTACAATCTTTTCCTGACCATTTAGCTTTAATTTTGGCACTGAAATATAAAGAAATACAAGGTAGTAATTTCATTGTAACAAATCTAGCGATAATCAGGAATGATAATGGCGATGGCGCAGGGGTCATGACATCCCTGCTGGAAGGAGCCTTACATACAGAAAATAGGGTAAATGCTACACATACATGCAGCCAACAAGATCGTGATACTACCAGTAAAATGTCATAAAAATACCCACTATTTTCAGTGCACTTTTGTTCTGTGAATGATTTCCAAACAGTTTTCAATCAGAGTCTTATTGTTGAATAGTCTAACCTAGACTAAGCTATCCTAAAATCAACTTTGAACCTTTAGATCGTCTGGCATGACAACTGAAGAAAGTTATCAGAAAATTGAATCTTTTAAGGTTGTGCTTGAGAACATCGTATTCTTTCTTTTTTAATCTTATTGCTTATTCAAGACATTCTTCCAAGGGGAAGGATAACTTAGTTATTTTTTGGTTCTGCCTCGTGATAACAAAGGAGGAATTTTTTTTCGATGTTTCCTTTTCAAAACTTGGAAAATAATTAATGACAAGCGACACCTACATATCAATATATCATTTGCAGTTAAACGAATATAATGGGTATTACCGTATTAGTATCAGGAGAAGTAGATGTATTATATAAACGTCCCAGATTTCTATTTTATATGATATGAGGTTACCTAAAGAGCACTGGTCTTCATGTGGTTGGTTTGTTGACTGTATTGAATATCTAGTGACCAAAAGGAGAAATTCATGGGTAAAATGACACTCAGTGAAAAAAGAATTTATTAAAAGACCTACGTACCACCATTAGCAAACCCAGCAAGCAAGAGAAGACACCAAAGACCTATCAGCATTCTCTCCATGGTGAGGCCTGTCCCAGCTGTTTATGTTCACTTATGAAAACCTAGAGGAGTGGTACAAGGTTATATGCGGACAGATCCTTCCTCACCCTCCCCACCTCCCTCCCTCACCGTTGTAACCCCTTCCCCTTGAGAGCAATCCAAAGGAATAGGCCATGCAGTTTATAGCTTGTGTTAATATATACTCCAATCAAAATTACCCTACATCCCATTATGATTTCTTTTATGTTTTTCAATGATTTTTTTCTTTGATCTTTTTTTTTAAAACATTTTTTATTCACAACTTTTCAAAACAAGGTCTCATGTATTGCAGAATCCGATTTATCTGAGTGTTACATAAATTCCTGCCAGTCGTTTTTTTGACAAAAACAATCAATTATTATTCAGGTTGAACACATTGTTTGTGAATTTCCAATGCTGCCAATGATGCATAAACAGATTTGAATACCAATATAATGTCTGTATGATAGTTTGATAGTGTCAACCAAAGTTTGAAAACATTTTTTGAGTTATTTTGTAGAGTCAGTCACATCTTAAATGTCTCATTCTTCATGATTACATACTCAGATTAATAGGTTCTTAATGCAGAATACCTTATGAAAAGGAGAATGGGTACTTTCATAAGGAATTCTCACATCAAATTCATTGTGCGCCTTCCAAAAGCTGGATCTGCAATTGGTGTTTGTGACAGAAACTAAAAGATGATTAAATCTGCAACCCTTTTCCAAATACAAGAAAGAATAGTCACGGAAAAAAAACTTCTTTAACAATTAAAACAACAATATAACTGAGGTGTTGCATGCCATATGTCGGTGTAGTAATTCTTGTAAGACAACAATAACGTCACCAAATTAATGCACGTTTTTTCAAAATCTGAAATATTCAGATATCATTTAATATGGAATTCCTTCTGTATGAAAAAAATAATGACACTATAGTGACAATAAAAGTTTCCATCAATTTCCAAAACTCGACTGACAAATTTCTGGGTCTACCTCCCATTAAACTCCATACAATCCAATGAAAAAGATCTCATGGAGAAAAAATCGCTTGAAGACAGGAAAAAATTCAGCCAGGCAGTTGTAAAAAATTCAAACTGAGTTAAAAGGTCATATTAGACCGATACGCCACATTAAACTGGGCAGAGGGACTGAATATAACTAATATTGATCATTTTCGGGATGCTTGAGGTATTTGGAACATTGATGTATTGCACTGACCAAAGAAAGGTGCTCAGTGGATTTGATGTGAGAATTCCTTATGAAAGTACCCATTCTCCTTTTTATAAGGTATTCTGCATGAGGAAACTATTAATCTGAGCCATAATGTAAGTTATATACACCTAAAACAATGACCAGAGGATTACATTGCCTTTGCCTAAGTAACTGAAGGTATTGCGTGCCTCCCTTTTATCCAAGTACTGGAGTTGTGCCGTGGGAGCTACCATTGATACCCATGTACCCTAAACGTTGGCCCAAGTTCAAGCAAATGTGGGACTACAGAGGGACCCGGTTCCCCACTGATAAGCTGCCAAAGGGGCTGTCCATAAATGACGTCATGCAGCAGGGGGGGGAGGGGGGTTCATGTCTCCATGACCAAACATGACAAGGGGGGGGGGGGAGGGGGTCATATGGTGCATGACATCATGTTGCAAAAAAAATCCATTTAAAGAATTTCAGAGACAATTTTAGGTTACGTTGGGAAAATGAAGGCTTTTTTTTTTTAATTTCAGTTAAAATCAAAGATTTCAAAGATTTTTCTATGAGATTGTCATGTTTCTTGGCAAAAAGATTCACTTTTTAATATACTATTTCTCTGTTTTGAGGGGGGGGGGGGGTTCCACTTGATATGACGTCATTTCTAGAGAGGGGGGGGGGGGTCAAGGGCTGCATGATGAAACATGACAAGGGGGGAGGGGAGGGGGTCAAAAAAGGTCAAAAATTGCATGACGTCATTTATGGACGGCCCCAATACAACACATCATTCTGACCAATGCTCCGTAACGCAAATTGATACAAATTCAAGTTTATCATAATAATCCCATTGCCGTTAATCTTAAGCCACATTTCCGCCCCTGGTCTTCTTATGCAAACAGGATAATAATAGTCATAGAAAATCAAAAATGAGGTATGAGTCTTTCATAGGTGTTAAATTCTATTAGGCTATATATATATATATATATATATATATATATATATATATATATATAGGTTTAGGTTACTGCACTATAGGTTAGGGACTAGGGATTGACAATGTGAGATATGGGTTCCCTGACAATGTACTCCTCGACCTGCTGATCGACAGTGCTGATTTTCGTCCTTTCTTATATTTTTTTTTGCATTTACAAAAGTTCCCTATGCTAAATTTTCTTATATAAAGATAGGCAATAAAAATAGGCATATATTGCTTCATGCTCATAGCATCACGTATGTGACTAATGTCACTAAATAGCTTTTCTTATAATTCCATTTACCCCTATAAATCATAACGGCAATATATTGGAGGTATAGGTGTCGGGAATTGAAAAAAACTCCGCATTTTCACCGTTTTTATTTTGTAACAAAGATATGTTACTAGTTTTATGTTGAAAGTTTCGACTCAAACTGGGATGAACGTAGACCAGCTATCGGGGTCTGAACTAATGGTCTCAACTAACAAGGACCGACCCAGGGGAGGATAGGGGGCGGGGGGGGGGGGTCTATGCCAAAATATAGGAGGTTCGCCCCCCCTCCTACTTTTAGCCAAATATTGATTATTTTCAATGTAAAATTTGGATTGGGAGTGTCCAGCAGACAATTTTACGATAGGATGTCCTCCTTTTGAAAATCTCTGGATCCACCCCTGGAATGTGCGATGTTTTAGCACTTAACTCACATGCACACCACCTCCTCTTTAAAAGTCTTTCCCCGAATTCCTAACTCAAACCTGCAAATCTGTAACTATAGTCTGTAAAAGTTACTGGGGTGGTGCTCTGAGTCTGTATCTTTTATCTAGTGTTCCAAAATAGTATAGCAAAACTTACAAACCAACAGCACGTCTCAAGTAAGTATCTTACAGACTTGTAAGGACTTACCAATGTTGCCTATGTCATTGAAAATAGTGTTCATGGTATAATATAATGGAAATTGCATGTGTTTAAACCTCAGTACTGCTCATATACTATTTATGTATACTGTAGTATAGAATGCTATAAAGGCACATGTTAGAAAAGATGTGAAACACTTGGAATAGCAAGTAAACAAAGTTTTCAGGTAGAAAATGATTTACAGATTCCTAAATGTAGATCAGTGCCTTTCTGTATCCTTACGGTCCCATTCCTATCCTTTCACAAATCGATGTAATAATGCTCCTTACAATTAGACTAACCCAATAAAAGAGTGATATTGTGTTGACCCCATTTCACTGAGACACTTTTGACAGTTTTTAGAAAAATATATATTTTTCAAAAAAAATGTCACTAACCTTTATTCTAACTTTTTCTTATCATTTAATGTCAATAAAACTGTTTTGAGACTTCTGACACTTTGTAATTGAAGAAAAATGCTTTTTTTCACAATATTCATATCATCAACAGTGACTTACAATAGCTCTAGAGGTACTGCAAAATATTCTTGTAACCTTTAGCAATTTTGAGGGTATTTACAAGTATAAACTGCTTTTAGCAACACCTTCTGAACTTACATACTTTTTTCCCTTGTAAGATTAACATTTGTAGCTATTTGCAGATATATGACATCCCATTCCTGTAACTTTGAAGGAAGTACATTTCTGAACCTTTTTTAGGAACCAAAATCCAGTTTGCAGACTTGCATCTCCAATTTTACATGTTTTTGCCATTTACAGACCCGCATTTTGACTCTAGGAATACAGGGTTTATCTACCTCTGCGACCAACTGTGTGTGGTGGCATGTAACCAGGAACACGCCCTAATTAACATGGTATTCAGTCTGGTGCCAGCTTGGGCCTCCTTCCAACCTCTCTTTGTAAAACCTCCCTTATCGGGTCATGAGAACGCATATACTCATTTCTCGCTCCAGCTTCCCGTGTAATCATAATTACATGTAATCATGATTACGTGGGAATCTGAAGTGAGAAAGAAGTGTGGTGAGAACGGTGCGATGCCCCCTCCCAATACCGGTCCTACATGGGTGCACGCCTGGCGATTATATATATCAGGGGTATGGATGGGGGAGGGGGGGTCCCGATGTCACTTGTCGAATTTAACAAATAGCCACGTTGCCTGTCACTACATTTCGAATTACCATGTCAATTTTAAGAGCCTTTATCATCCATGTTCCATGTCAAATTTAAGAAATAACCCATTTCGTAGTGTCCGTTTGTCTCCTCATGTCAATAAGGCCCCTGTTGCATGTCAAATTTTAAAGAAATTACCACGTTGCCAACATGGTTTTTGGGGTCTGCATCCAAGGCTGCCAACCAGACCAGGTTCCCCGGAGGTTGTAACTATTAAGACCCTCAAATATGACTACTTTCTACATAATACAAACTACTTAATTGTTGTATATTATATTTTGTGAGAAGGACATATTTCAATTGGAAGATTAATTCAAATACATAATTAATTATACCATTAATTCGTTTGAAAAAAATTGTATTGTGGGAATAACATTTATGGTATTGCGCAGTATAATAACAGGTACAAGCACCTGTATGGAAAATTCCATGGATAAGTGACAAGTGATTTATCACACACCCTTTCGGTAAGATACCGTGTGTTTAAGGTAAACCAGAAAAGTTTCTAACACATGGGTCAAGGGCTAGTTCTCAGATCAGTCAAGCTGATTATAATTATATGACAAGCGGCGCATTGCTTGTGGTAAATATTTTTGTAAAATCTATCAGGATAAAGACCATTCACTAAGATATACTATCCAAATCTAAAAAGACTTATGATCATTGTAGTCTTAGATATGTCTTGTGATTATTATCAATTTTCTTTACCACAGCTTCATATTAAACAGGGTTTATGTTCTTCCAGTTGCACATGTATGACGTACACAGATAGATGTTGGTAGAGAATGTATAGTATACACCAAGTTAGGTTACCGCTGAATGAATTCACTTCACAGGTCAAATTCTATCCCCTGGATGGGACGCCTCTAAACTAGGCCCCCACTTACTTTTAGGCCTATAAATCTTTGAATCCATCACTAAAAATGGTTACAACACCTTGTTCTTGTATCACCATAAATACCAGGGCGCCATTATACACACAATGTTACGTGCATATATAATAGATCTAAATTTCATTCCGTAAAATAGATACATACAAAAATGTCATAATTATATATATATATGCATACTGAACACAGGCATGCAAAAGTGTGCGAAAATCCTTAAAACCCACGACAGGTAACTCAGTGTTCGTAAATCATTTTAAATAGTCAAATTTTCATAGCATCATGATTCAAACTTTCATTGCATCATGATTAACCCATTGGTGAAAACCACGTTACAATTGTTTAATAGCTGACGCAGTTATGGAAGGAAAAACTATAAGACACTTAAAATGCTCAGGGCTGTTATTATGTCCATTAAGTATGTATGCCTCTATTGAGGAGATGGGGTGGGTAAAGATATAGATATTTTTTCAATGTCTATTTCATGCATTAGAGGGGGGGGGGGAGGTCTCCAGAAAGCATTGTGCATATGTAATTAATGGATGGCCAATATTGTTTGCTCCCTAGGTCACCCTAATGAACATCATAAGCATTCTGGTGCCAGGTTGGGCCTCCTTCCAGCCTCTCTGTAAAACCTCCCCAATCGGGTCGTGAGAACGGCGCGATGCCCCCCTCCCCATACCGGTCCTACATACATGGGTGGCCGCCCGGCGATTGTATATCAGGGGTGTAGATGGGGGGGTCCCGATGTCGCTTGTCGAATTTAACAAATGGCCACGTTGCCTGTCAATACAATTTCGAATTTCCATGTCAAATTTAAGAGCCTTTATAATCCATGTCCCATGTCAAATTTAAGAAATAGTCCATTTTATATTGTTCGTTTGTCTCCTCATGTCACTAAGGCCCATGTCGCATGCATGTCAAATTTAAAAAAATAACCACGTTGCCAACTTGATTTTTGTGGTCTGCATCCATCATATCAAGGCTGCCAACCAGACCAGGTTGCCCGGAGGTTGTAACTATTAAGACCCTCAAATACGACTACTTTCTACATAATACAAACTACTTAATTGTTGTATATTATATTTTGTGGGAAGGATATATTTCAATTACAAGATTAATTCAAATACATCATTAATTATACCATTTATTCGTTTAACTACATACATTTAACTACATACATTAGTCCAACTATGAAAAAACTCCCTTCTGATAAAATCGTGACCAAGCCGTAACCAAGGAGATACTGGTACATTCTCCAAACACAGATTCCCACAGGTGGATGGCAGTTGGGCTGGCAGGGCTCCAGTCTCCTTTGGCAATGTCTCCCAATGGGTGTAGACTCTTAAAATCGACAGAACAACATAGCCATTTCTTAAATTGGACATGCTACTTACTAAGTGTCATGGAGAAAAAATAGGTAACATAATATAGGGCATTCTTAACATGTTCGCATGCGACATGAAAACCCTTTAAAATCGACATCAAAGTTGAGAACTCAAGGACATCAGACATGGTCATTTCTTAAATTTGACATCTGACATGGGGACTCCCCATCTACACCCCTTCAGGTCATGTCCTTGGACTATTATCAATGAAAACAAGGAGTGGTACATATGACGTATGTTGATGCACTTCCCCAACCATACGGCTGTCTTAGAATAGGCTCTGAGCCATGCAGCGGGCCTCAGGTGGTCTGAGAGGTGGGAGGACGGACAAATCCATATGGAATGTTGAATTTTCTTCTTTTTTGTTTTTTCTTTGTTCTTTCTCTTTTTTTTTTTTACTTTTTTTTTTTTTTTTTGGGGGGGGGGGGGGGGGGGGGGGTCCTGATGCTGGACATCAAATCTAATAGATTGACATGTTGTCTGTCACTACTATCTTTAATTTCCATGCCAAATTTAAGAACCTTCCTTGTTGCATATCAAATGTCAGAAATGGCTCATGTCATGCAGTTTATATTTTTCACTAAAGCCCCATACCCACTAAGCGATCTTGCAAGCGAAGGGCAACGGGCAATGGGTGACAGGCAGGGATTGGTAGAATCGCCAGTTAGAGTTGTCGGGGGCCTGTAATATCAAGCAAGTTTTACATTTTACTGGTGATTTTAACGGCAGTTTTTACCAGTGATCCTGCTGCCCGTCGCCCATTGCCTAAAACGCACACCATACCTATGGGGAAACCCCCGGCACAGCCACCTGCCGACCACAGTTGCTGGGCGATTTGTCTCTTGTGTAGTCACCCGTCATTTGTAAAATCGCGTAGTGGGTATGGCACTTAAGGCCCAGGTCACATATTGAAGCACAGGGATACATAAGTGTTATGTATGTCTATGGTTAAAGTTAAGAAAAGGGCATGACGCCCTGTAGATGGGGTTTACATTCCATAGGTGGACATGGAGCAGGGGTATGGGGGTAGCTCTAGGGGCCCCTCCTGTAGGTTGGGGTGATATCTTAATTAGGTAAGAGCACAATCAGCAATCAACTACAAAAAGAGGGGGAAATGCCACGCGCGTATACGCAATTGCACACGGTTTTAGTACTCAGTCTTTATACTGACCCCCCCCCCCCCCTTTCGAACATCCTGTGTCCGCCCGAGGGGTTCCCATGCTACCCTGTCAAATTTAAGAAATCCAGATGTTGCCCTGTTGAATTTGTAGAAATTTAATCATGATGTCGCCTCGTCTATTTTAAGAAATCATGCTGTTCGTTGTCACTATCTCTAAAGTTCCCATGTCGCTTGTCATTACGGCCACAAAGTCCATGCCTTCTTGTCTAATGGTCTAATCACATGGAATGATTATGGATTACACTTCTTTATTTCAATGATACAGTACAACGAAAGACAAATACCGGAGATGACCAATACTTAAAGACCACTCCCAGAGTACAATATATGTGGACTTTTTCCTCGCACTCCCGCAACCAAAAAGAAATGTTCGCGACATGTCTATTTCAAGAATTCTAAAAATGAAGAATATACTAATGTACTAGACAACTCTTCCCCGTCGTGTATACTGTCTTATTTGCATGAATATGAGGAATCAAAGTCTCATAGGAATGCCTCGTAGTGTGTCACCTTTATATTTCGAAATTTGAATTGGCGTGGCGTCGATCTATTAATGTTCACAATAGCTTCAAAGAATTTTTATTTGTATTCATTTATAAAAAATATTGAAGTAATTTGCAAATAATTCACAAAATGGTGTGAATTTATTTACCACTGAATATCCGCGTTTGACAGATCCAGAATTGCTCCCAGAGTTTGATAAAACACTGTCGAATCCGGCAGTGGTTGTTTTTGGTTATACAGGACGTACAGAAAATAACAAAGTACATCAACCATGAAAAATTGCAGCTGAAGCTATACATAAATACCAGTCTGCAGGAAATGGAATCTAGGTTACACGGTCCGTTATCCATTCCACAAAGGGGCATGGGATGGATATACAGCCAAACTATAGACCACTGTACCAAGAAAAGATGACTTGAAAAGTTACAAAAAAAAGGCATTTATCTCAAACAACCTTTATGTTTTACATAGGTATTGATACTTTACATACAACATAAGATTGAGAATAAATTGAACAACCAAGCAAATTTGGTCCTGCAAAGAATATCATAGAATGAGGACATGCTTTAACAACTAAAATCCGAAAAATGCAATTAAAGGCTCTATAGGAAGGAAATGATTCTTCTGAAATTTGATAATGAATATATTCGGCACATCTGTAAATGACGAATACAATGGTACTAGTGTAAGTGGCTTTTATGCAGAGTTGTTATTTTTATGGAGAGTTATAGGGAGGCGGACATCACAAAATATCACATTTGATTTGTACATAAGCGATAACATTAAAACATTCTATTTGGTGGTGTGTATAAAACGTTAAAGCACTGTAACAGTTTAGTTTGCAACACGGCATATTTAGTTTGCAACTTGGCAGTTTGGAATAAGTTGAATGAGGTTAAGTTGATAAGATGAATTAAAAAAATCCTTCCAACGATATTAGGTAAAATCACCATATCGATGTTTTCCCTAGACAGAACACAGTAATACCCTTTACAGATTTGGTCCAGAATGTGCTTGTGTCGACAAATTACAAAATAATAGTATTGCACATGCTGAGGTTAGCTATATTTTGTGACGGACATAAGGTTCCAAACAGGTAATGCCATGGTTAACCCTATAGGAAACAACTCGGGTGTGACGCACTCACGTTTCTTGGGCCCTGAGAATAGGGAACACAATGGTATGATACTTGCTAGCATGTATATACATGGTCGATTATCGCGAAAAGCGTCCAACAACAGCATGGAAGGGAGGGAGGTGGGTGGTGTCATACCTAAGTTTAGGCATGGCATATCCTCCCTCCAACAACTACAACTTTTTACCAAATTTATCATATCAAATAAATAAATATCATAATTTCATAAACAATAATTAAAAGACATATCAAAATGTATTCATAATGAATCATGGAGTTTATGGTAAAACCTGTGTTAGCACTCCTCCTCCCCCTAGTGGTCAATTGGCCTAATTAATGTAATTGGGTCAAAGGCCAAAGGTGAGGTGGGGAAGTGCACCCCTGCTGTGAGGGCAGTGGGAGTCTGAATACCAAAGTGTACACATGTCTATTGTGTAACAGCCTAGGCTTATAATTAAGCCTATGGTTAATAACCTGTGACTGAAGAAACAATATATAACATCCTCTTAACACTACTCCTGTCTTCAACTCTTCATTACTCCCTTCAACACTCATACATTGAAAGTACTATCACACTAAAACTTATAGTACTTCAGTGGCATAAACACGAATGTATGGGGGGGGGGAGGGAGGGAAGGAGCCCCATTAATGTAATTCTCCCTACCACGGATAGCTAATTTACAGTTTTTTAGGCACCTGCATGGAGGCTATATTTGACTAATTTTGTAGACAAAAGCTCTGAGGAAACTATAGAAAATGTAAACTAACTGCTATATATCTTTCTGAAATGAATTGACTTTCAAACCAACTTGAACAAAATCAAATATATATATATATAGATACCCAATGGAAAAATAGTCAATTCTAGATTTCCATCACATTAGGGATAAAGATATGCCATGGTTATTGAAAATTCCCATACATAAGCATTGTGACTTGTCTACAAATTTCCCTGCATGCACGTTGATTTAGGCTAGTCTGCAGGTGAACTACATTAAATGAGCTATCCGTAGTTGGGAGAATTATTATACAGGCCCGTACTAATTATCATATATATTTCTGAGATATGCCACCTCAGATATATTTCTGAGACATGCCATCTCACATTAGGAGTGTCAGTGTTTGTGTACAGTGTTATAATAATATGAAAGAAGAGTAAATTGTTTAGAACTAATGATATCAACCGAATGATGAATGATACTTCAAGTCTTTTGACTGAGAATTCGGGAACTGACCTATTCGTAAGAATGGAAAGTTAAGTATAAAAGTAAATTATCGAAACGAAGACTGCCCTGATATTATATAAAGCTACGATCATTGAATAACGTGATTTTATCTATAACCATGATATTACCTGTATTAGTAAAATGAATTATCAAAATCTATACAGACAGAGGCGGCTAAAAACAGACTAACGAAGGCCCAATCTTTTTTAGAATGAAGTGTGACGGAATCTTTATTTTATTTTATTTTTTCTTCATTTATTAGACCAAATTCACTCTACAAATATTCTTCCATGTAGGTGTTAAACGATGATAATATGATAAGATAGTGTTAGTTTGAGATAATTGTTTGTTCTACATGGACTTTATGTGATGTTCCCAAGGTCATTTACATTGCCTTTGGAAGAATATATATGTTTACTTCTGTCACTTAGATAAACCAATAAAGCAGAAACCCTTTAATTATGTTAAATGCTAAGCAAACAATGATTTCATGGCCGCTGATAGGCAACTGGCAAGCTACACATGGAAACCAATGAAAAATATTGTCTTGATCTAGGGGAGAGGTTATATGCTTACATATTTCCTTCTATGATATAACGAAGTTGAGGCTTATGCATCGTCTTATTTCTAGGCAGTCCTGACACCATGGCTGTCACAATAGCTGAAGGAATAACTCAGATTGCTTTCACTTCTAAAATCGATTAGAATGGTATTCGAAACCTCCCATCCTAATTGCAGGCTCTTTTAAACTCATTTTCTCGCATGGAATACTTTCTACTCTTAGGGTTAGACCTCAGAAATCTTGGTTAATTTTTAATTCAATTTTTTAAAGGTTTGTGCAACTAAACAGCCCATTTCAGACTGCACATTAATTGCGTTTTGAAGTATGCATGACGATAATTCAAGGAGCTTAAATTTGAGGATTCTGTATTCAGAATAAATCTGCAAGCCGTCTTCAAGCTATCAGGTCTCGTATTATGAAATAAAAACATCAGGGGTCAGGGGAAATAGTATAATATTATCAAAATTTAATTATAACTAATATGTGAATTAAACACCAGTTAGGCAGAGAAGAATGTAATTATGACATTCCATCACCATGAGCCATCTGTTGCTAAATAGCAAGTACCACATTTCACGCGAAATGTTTGTAGCCTCATTTATAGGGTCTATGCCTGTGCATGTAATTTTTCTTACCTCTGGTTGGATCCAGCATTTTAAGCAGGTTTATTCAGTGGCGCCACCTGGTAAACAGACGTGGGGCTATAGAGGTGGCCTCCTATTTCTATGCTGGCGACCCATAACATAATACAGTATAATATTATTCCAAACAAAAAAGAGTGATTAACCATGGTATCTAGATATCTCATGTTGAATAATAAGCCCATCTTAGTTTATACCAACATTAAAGTTAATCATGAAATATTTTCAAAATTGCTTCTACGCTTATTCCATGAAGACATTTGCATAATGCAAAATTAACCAAAGCAATTTGGTCAGTAAATTGCTCCTGAAATTGGTAAATTGCAGCTTTATGTATTTGCCTTTTTCCCATAGGAGCCAATGTTAAAGTGTGTCAGCTTGGGCTATAACGTCCAACCCTATTTTGCCCTGAAATACAGCATTTTGATCGGATGGCAAACCTGCAAATCTATCGATTGATGAAATTTAAGAAATCATGATAATTTAGCAACATTTAGGAATATGGAAAAATATAATATTGCTGCTTATTTCAGTAACCAAACTCTTGGAGACAAGGATGGCTTATACTGTAATTTTGTCTGACCCCTGTCCAACCCTGGGAAATACCCAATGTGGGATGGGCTGATTACAATCTGATTCGGTATTTTTAAAATGGGAGGGGAGAGGGTCTACCTTTTAGATGAATTTTACACTCAAAATACTCTTATTTTTATCACCGATCATCTTGTAATATAGGTCACAATAAACAACTAGAATTATTAGCTATTTCATACGTCCCAGCAGTAACAGGACTTTTGCCCCTTGGACTGTTGCCCCCAGGACCCTTACCCCTTGTTTTTGTCCCCTGGACTTTTGTCCCCTGGACTTTTGCCCCCCAGACCATTGCCCCTAGACTTTTGCCCCCTAGGACTTTTGCCCTGGACTTTTTCTATTTCAGTATAAATTATTATTGCCAATATCAGGGTTGAGGGAATTTCAAATCCAGCCCCAAAAATAGGTCATGAAATTTGATATCAATATAAAACTAGGTCACTTTTAAAATCTGAGATCTGCGCTGGGTATAATATAGAGATACATATTGAATTATGGGGTTCAATATTGTGTAGTCCTAACGTCGTTTCTATCATTAGTTTAGTTCATCAAATTACTTCATAAATGATGCTAGTCCAAGTCCTAATCCACTGTCCTGTGGATCTTGTTCAGCTCCTAACATAGTACCGGTCGCCAAGAGTTGACAAAACACTTGCTGGAAAGGATAAAGTTTATTAAAGTCCAAAACATGAATATAGTTATATAGTCACTGACTACCCATTGGCATTTTACCAGTCCTTAGGCTAGATCCATCCAGCTCACACAACCGATAATGCTTCTAGACAGATTCTATCCTATCTGCGATGTTACTTCTATACCCAGGCTATCGGCCTTATACGGGTCCTTACTCTCCGATAGTCTTAACAGCTCTGAGTGTCGGGTGGTCAAACCCTGCCTTACCACCGCTCACTTATAGTTGTGGCTTACTCCCAATGGTGCAGATGCTAGGAAGTATCATGCCTATATTTAGCAACACCCTTTACGTACATGATCATAAGTATGGACTGATCCTTCACCAGTACAATATTATATAATTCATTATTGAACCAAAGAAATCTCATTTATGTCTATGCTCAAACGCCCAAATAATAAAAAAAAAACACTTTTCTTTCCAGATTCATCTAGTCACCTCTATACCAGGCGACCGGTAGACCAACAGATAATGACGTCACAATGGCGGCACTACCGGAAGCAGATACCCCAGAGCCCCCTAGCGACGACCGTCAGCGTCGGTACCGGAAGCACTGCGCACGCGCAATTCCTTCCCCACTTCCGGCTCAGGTGACCTTTGACCCGAGTCTCCCCGACCACGCGGAGTTAGAGGAGAGCGGGGAGGAGGGGCAGAGGAGGGAAGAGCGGAGGGAGGATGGGGGTGAAGGGGAGGTGGAGGAGGAGGAGGAGGAGGAGGGGAGGGGGCGGAGGAGGAGGGTCCAGAAGTCCTCCAGTGTCCGTCGGAGGGAGAGTCTGGAGGAGCGCATGTGGAAGGCCATCGTCACCAAACTCTTCCGCCGCAACACGTGAGTAGCTCATAGCTCTATTTAACATAGACCTTGTGCAGACAGGGTCACGTGACCAGATTTTGGTGATTACCATGTGGTCACCACACCCACATAGCTATGCAATAGGCCCATATCCACATTTTAAAGCAAATAATTGTCTATTATGATTCAATGAACTTTCTTGTCATAAAATAGAAAAAGATCTACACCATAGATGCTTTACAATTTTAGATAACAGTAAATTTAAAGTGATCACCAACATGGCGTCCATCCCAATTTTGTAGGTGTGACGTCATCTGCACAACGTCTATAACGCGTCTCTGGATCTTTTTCATGTGAGGGGGTGGGGGTGGGGGTGGGGGGGAAACCATTCATAAAAAAAACTGGCCCCTGGAACTTGTATTATTATTATCATACTGATTTTATACATGGGTCTTTTAATTTGGGATAAAATGGGTAGTTTAGGCCAATAATATTATACAGGTAATAAATATGGGCATCCCCAATATTATATATTTCTAGATCTGTTAGATATAGGTGGTACAAATTAGCTAATTAACTACAAATTAGAGAACCACAATACATTTTACGCACAGCACTTATCACACGAACGGGTGGAAGTAGGGGGAAGTGGTTAAGGGGTCCTAACTTATCGATCCTCTTACTTTAGATCTTTTCTTTAGGTTAAGATAATATAAAATGATTAACTTCTTCAACTTGTTCTGAAGCATTTAATTTTCTTTTCAGAATTGATGCAGTGTCAGGGAACATAACCAAGAAACGTCGGATGGAAGGTAAATTATTATCGTAATAAAGACTTATATAGTTTAATAGACTACTCTACTAACTTTTGTATAATTACTTATACATATGCTGTAAACTAACGTATTTTCGCTCTACAGAATTTTCGAACATCTAACAATAAACAGTCACTTAATCAAGTGACCTTTAGTGGTTATCACAGATGTACATATCACAGAATAAGAATTATATGATAAGCATTACATAAATGTCATTCTTGTTGACAATTTGGCGATTGAAATCCTTTTTTCATTACAATCATTATGAGATTAAGTTTCCTCAGGTTATGGGATACCTATGATATGACGTTCGTATAATAAAACAAAAGAATCAGAGGAAAGGAATTGCTTATGTATAAAAAAAGGAACACTAGATAATTATGTGTTATGCGAACATTACCCAAACGTAGACACAATTAATCATTTCTAGTCCCATCCGTTCAGCCAAAGATCGAGAGTGGTACCTTTATAGTGGCGCTACCTGTAGCCAAAAGCTGCCAACAGGTAAAGGCCGATTGGTATACCATCATACTGATAGGAGAAAGCTGGCCTTCTGCCCACTAATACGGTATATCCCTTACTGATAGCCTGCCGTCATCCGCCCATCACAACTCTATTATAGTATTAGGAGGTGACTATGTTATCACAGCACACACGTCAACGACAAAACACTGTTCAAATCAATAAAAAGAAAGTAAGTGGGCAATTTAGATACAGGAAAAAACTGGAAATGACATGATATATTTAAACGCCACATTGAGATAACTTTCGAGAAAAGAATGATTTCCTGATGGTTTTAAGACAGAGCTTTATATGAGTTATTTCGGGTTTCGCTAATAGTCAGTAGTTTATCTTACATGTTTGTAGTACTATCAGTTATGGATGATATGATAGAGGAAATTGCACGTTCCTTGAGCCTAATCAGCTATGTATGCTGTAGTCAAAATTATGTTCACATCTACATTAAAGTTGAATGAGAAAGCAATGCCAATTTTCCGCTATTTTAATAAACATTTCATTAGACATTATCATTGTGTTTCCTTAATGTGCAGGGGTATGTTCACGTTCCTTAAAATGTGGTTTAAAGGGGGTAGGGGTTGTTTCATCTGTCGACCTGTTTCATCTATATGACTATCCCATTATCGCAAAAGAACCCTCGAGCTGCATTATATGACAATATATTTTATTTCTAATGCAACTTAAAACGTTGGGAGACTATATAGAAGCCAGAGCAACATATTTGTAAGCAGTTTTCTGCTTGTTCTCTCAGAAGTATTCATTTCAATGTTACTGTGGTCGGCTGATTATTGCAGTCTGAGATGCATATCCCCATAGACACACATTTTGACGAGTAACATAATTACCTCCATTTTACCTTTGCTGGGTTTTTACTATAAAGGGGATCCTTATTAAACTTCTAGCCCCCCAGTCACAGAATCTGATACGCGATTCAACACAGAAAACGCTACCTATCTGTTTCTTGCTCTGAATCAGTCTGACATATTCAAAATACCTTGATATCAATGATCCTTTGTTAATTTTCTCCGATGGGATATTTAGACAGGTCTTGTATCTAGTGGTAGATTATGTAGATAACATCCAGTGCACAAAGTGTTGACTCTCTAAAGTGGTCAGTGAATGGTCAGTATGTGCGGTCAAGGAAGTCACAGGTCTGCTCTGAAGATAATAAAGGGTCAATGTCCAGTTGTAAGTGGGCCTACCTTCACAGACTGACGTTAACAGATACACATATACCTACACTTACAAAACATATTCCAGTCAAGACCACACAGGCGCACTATTTATACATACAAAGCTGCGTGTGAGAACTATTACTACAAACAAGACAAGGCTCAATATAAAATACATGAAGCGACCTGAGCTGTTTAAACATGGAGAACAAATCAACTCCCTTTGGTCACTCTTAACTTACTAACGTCTGCGGATGACCACTGGTCAGTTATCGTGTGGGAAAGTTACCTGGTTGACCGCTGACCACCAACTGTTGGGTACCTGGAGTATGTTTGGCACCTGCCACTCTGTGTCTTTGGATGTACGTTTTGGAGTTTTATGAGTGGATTATGAGTGTATTGAAGTTCCATGCTCACCTTTATTCAAGGAATATGGAATTGCATTAGCATTCGAAGTGCGACCTTTCAACATCATAATTATTATGATAATAGAGGCGCAGTGCATGTAGAATGACATACATTAATCCCTTTTATCATTCACCTATGCTGGATTTAAAACACATGGATATTGATATGAACACATCAACTGGATGCAGCACTATGTCTTTGGATATACGAATTAGTGTAAACCCTAGAAGACTAGTGTCTAGAAGAATAGCTTCATATATTGTTGTTGACATCTAATGTATTGGTGGTCAGAAATCATATATAGGCCTATATCATGCTGAAAAAGGAGAGATGAGCCATCTGCATGTAGTCCTGATTTGTACAACCCCCTCTTTAAGTACTCACTTATTCTCGATAGAGAGAAACGGTCATTAATACTGGAAAGGAAAATCTATACAGGAGGCAGGGCACCTGTCGCTCTAACGGCAAATTCTGAGTCGTAGGTTGCCCAATGTGGGGCCGTTCGTAAACCGGAGGAATGTCTCGGCTCCAACGTCTCGTCAGCGTGGTCAACCTAGTCCGAGGTGGGTTCTGGGTTTTACTTTGATCTCTGTAAGATGTACATGACTATCCAATGGGTCGGGAGGAAGCTGCCCGTAATATGGACCAAAGGTGGTTAGAAACGGGTACTCTATCTAATCCAGCCAAACTTTGATTTCTCATTTAGGGGCCTTCCATTAAGTATGTACGCATCAAGGGAGGAGGGGGTGGGTCTGAGATTTTTGAAAATGTGCGTACGTACTAAATGGAAGGCCCCTTATCAGGGCGCTGTTCCACAAAAACTGTTCGTAAGTGTAAGGATCAACTCCAAATATGTACGCAAATACTGTTCGTAAGAAAAAGTGTTCGTAATGTCAAAAATAGCTTGTTACGTACACTGTACGTACAAAAATGTTTATAAATCACAAAAGATGGAAATATGAATAATTTTCTGTCTTCCTTTGATAACTCCGTGAATTCTCAACCGATTTGAATTTGGTTTTCACCAACGGATACCTTATAAAAGATGCTTTTTAATGGCATATTATATATTATAGTAGCTCTAAGATGTCATGGTGAAAAAGATTATTAAATATTAGAAATGACTTACGAACACTAAATTACATGTCGCAGATAATGCAGAGTTATGCACACATTTGCTTTGCTACGAACAGTTCGCAGAAATATATTTTTGTGCATATCTTGTTTCTGGAACGAAATTATAAATCATAAATGTTCGTATCTTTTTATGGAATGGCCCCCAGCTTTTTGAAATAGAAAACAAACAATTTTATTCTGCTATATAGATCCCTATTACGAGTACTTGCGGATACGCTTTATTATTCTCTACCTCGAAGACTATTATGTGGTATGCAATTCTTCAAAATGTCTTTTTTTTAAATATCAAAAGATTAAACCAATAAATTAAAGAGCACATGAAAATGAAACATCAAACGTTGCTCCTGAACCAAAAAGCTGGCAATGTCCTATCAATTCTGGGTCAAATTGGGTTGCCCGACCATCAACGGATATACTTTTTACTATGTATATTTGTATTTTGAGGACATTAATACTATGTGCACGATATACCTGATTTACCCCAGATGAAGACACTTGCAACGGTTGTTTTTATCACGAGACAACATGTGGCGTACGGAATATAAATATGGTCGCTCGGATCAAAATCTCACTTAGAGGGGTGGCCAAGTGAGTCGTTATCAAATACTGCAATAATAAGTGTCTATCAACGATATTATTTTTATAATAATTGTTGCCAAAAATGAGGGAAACATTGCAGTTTCCCAGTTTGTTAACCAGTATTACCATAGCCAGAATAGATTGGTTAGAACTGGTACCTGTGTGGACACTAACTCCTGCTCCATGATTAACTATTAACATGACTAACACTTAGA
Source organism: Lepidonotus clava (assembly GCA_936440205.1). Taxonomy (NCBI): domain Eukaryota; kingdom Metazoa; phylum Annelida; class Polychaeta; order Phyllodocida; family Polynoidae; genus Lepidonotus; species Lepidonotus clava. The sequence goes on along the minus strand of OW387144.1, from coordinate 31,179,009 downwards.
TACTTGACCCACAAAAGACCGATATACATTTCCGAAAGGCCATGAAAACATCAAACATGATATGAAAGACTTTTTTGAATAAGAATCAGATCCAAATGTCTTTCTCAAACTCTCCCTTGAAATTGTGACGTTCTCTGGTAAGTCGGGGTTGCCGATTCTTACGACAGAGGAACGTGGGGGTTGTTCGGGTCTCGGGGCAGACGGGGAATCCGGGCCAAGAACCGAGATGTGTTTCTAGAGTCGTGCCTCGCGCACGAGGGGGGGCTGAGCGAATCGATCGGGAATCGGCACTCGATGTCGACGGAGGACTGCGGGGGAGGGAAATTATGGTAGGGGTACGGGTCGGCCGGGGGGCGGTCCACCCCTGAGTTCCGGTCCGCGGGGGCGACGGGCCGACGGTCGCCTATTGTTTGGTAGCGTGGGGCCGAGCATGCCGCGCCCTCGTCCCCGCGGACTTCGCTCCCTCGTTCCGCTCCCCATGTCTTCGTACCATACTACGCCTCGGTTTCCGGTACTACTTCGGGCCTTCGTGCCCTACTCCGTTCCCTCGTTCCTCGTTCTTCGGGCCATCGGGCCCCTTACCCTATGTTTCTACTACCTATCTCGGACTTCGACTGTTTTGTCCTAACTTCGGCTTAATTACTCTGTTCGGCTCATCTTTAGCGGTTGTTTCAGGAAAGAGGACACGTCTGGACACCAGGAGAACTGTTAAAGAACTCTGTTTATTCGGGCCTCACCGCCCCTTTATATACTAGAGAGGTCAGCCCTGATTGGCTGCCTTCGGTCACGTGACCTACAACTGACGTCACTTCCGGTTTATATATTCCGTTTCCGGTTTACATTTCACTTCCGGTTTACATATTTCCGGGTTTCGTTCCATTACGTTTTCGTTATTCGTTCTTTACATATTCGTTATTCGTTCTTTACATATTCGTTATTCGTTCTTTACATATTCGTTCTTTACATCTATTTCGTTCTTCGTTCTTTACATATTCGTTCTTTACATCTATTTCTATTATTACCTTATTTCTATTATTTTAACCTCTATGTATTTTGGCTGAATAGCCGTTCATCACACCCTCCCGCACCTTCTTGAAAGGTGGGAAAACACGTTATACAAAATTTCAACACAGTTCATACAGCAACGACAACAGAACATACTCTAGAACCAGAAACATTTCAATCCTACGCTCCTTATCGGCAGAGGAGGAGGTGTCACCCTCTGTCCTCCCCGGTCTACTTCGGAGGGCCCCCGGGGCCTATCCGGCTAATTATTATTTCTCTTCTTTCTTCGTTTTTCTTTCTTCGTTTTTCTTTCTTCTTAATAAAAGTTCATATAATTCGTTTTTATATATCTTAGTCTCTTTTTATCTTCGTCAGAGTTCTCTTATCCTTGATCTATTTAGGACCCGTTTTTTTTTTCACCTCCTCTTTTTCTCGTCTTTAGGATGAGCGAGCCGGTCGTGGCTCTCCCACCCGGGACTGGGGATCGGTCGTGACCCCGTCGCCCCCGCTCCTCTCCTCTGGGCTCTATTTACTTAGCCCCTCGGTGTGTTTTTCCTCGCCTTTTTACCCTCATTAGGACAGAGGGACCGGTCGTGGTCCTCCTGCCCGGGGCCATGGGTCGGTCGTGACCCGCAGTGCCCCCGTTCCCTTCGTTTTCCGTCGTCCAGACGTTCTCCCCTAGTTCGGGTGGAGAATCGGTCGCGACTCTCCCACCCAGAGGCCAGGGCCGGTCGTGACCCTTAGTCCTCTCGACCCTTGATCCGTTCTTCCGTCGTTCAGACGTTCTCCGTTGTTTTTGGGTAGAGAATCGGTCGTGACTCTCCTACCCGGTCGGTCGTGACCCCTCGTTCTTCCGTAACTATTACTCTTCTCTGCGTTCTCTTAGGTGATGATGATGATTTTAAGGATGAGTTGAAGAAGAAAGACTGAAGTTTTTTTGTGGATAGAATGTTCTTTTTGGACTTCGCACCCTCGGTCGCCTCGGCATTCAGAGCCCTCCAGTGACTTTTTCACGTTTGGCAAGGACAACATGTTCGAGCCAAAGGCCAAGGTACCCAAAGAAGAAGATGGCGTTGTATGTGGAAAGGAACTTAACTTCATGCATTAAAGCTTAGAGTGGAAGCTTCAGCAGACGACGTCGCGGGTTTCGTGCTACTTGTCACGGTGAAGCTTTGAGATGGAGTTCGGGTGAAGGTGAGACTGAGAAGATTAGAATCATTAATTATCGATGAAGTGTCCGTTTTCCGTACAGGAACTGAAGTTTGACTTTTACGACACATGTCCTCGTGGTTAACCCAGCATCAAGATGTTCCGTCCTCGACCACGTCGACACATTTGAAGATTTCAGGATTTCAGAAAGAGATGTCGGAGAGAGTCCACCATAGTAAAGTATTTCCGTCACCGTTCCGGGCCCAAGTGGCATGACAACAACCGGAACGGAGACCTGATTAAGAAGATAATTTTGATGAAGTTTCTTTTTGATGACAGGAGCCGGTGCCTCTCATCCCTCCCCCCCCCGTAAGCAACGGCAGGAAGACAGTCCTCTTTGGGGCGAGAGGGAGGCTCCTTCGTTCTACTGATGAGATGATTTTCCTAAGAAGAGGATTCCTGTTTCGGGCACTCGGGCCCTCGTTCGTTTCCTAGGCTCTCGGGCCTCGCTCCGCTTACTAAGTTTTTCTCTTCGTCCTCCCGGAGGACCGTGCTTATAGACGATTTTCGTAAGACTGTAATACCAACAAATAGTTCGTTAATAGAAGTAAGTTTAAGATCCGGTCTGGTTTGATTTTGGAGTAAGGCCACAGTCGTCCACGGTGCCATGTCACATTGCATGGAGCCACTATGCCTATGACGAACGCCGAGACAACAGCTCCGAGCCGTTCCGGGCTGCTCCTAGGTACGACGGTTCGAAGTTGGTAAGTTGAAGATATTAGTGAGAAGGAGAAGAAGAAGCCGTAGAAAGTGAAGATGGACGACATCAACTGGGACCTGCACCCAACGTCAACCTCTGAGATCCGGAACGGGCCCATTCTCAATAAAATAGCATGTATAGAGAACTCATCCGATGTCGAACTCCAAGAAGGGTCGCTCCTCGTCGCTCTTTGCAGACCTCTTGATTTGTCTATCGAGGCATCCGCGGCCGACGTTCCAAGCACCACCTCCCTGTATATTGCAAAGATTACTTCCCTATATGTTTCAAAGACTATTTTGTTTCGTCCCTCGAGAAGAAGACATCAGGAAATACGACATGGAAGGAGTCTCTGTCGTTACAGCAGGTAAGAGATTAATATAAGTTTTAGTAAGTCTATTAATTTTTTTTCGTTTCTCGTTCATGTATTGTTTTTACTATATATTACGGTCGGTCACGAGCCAGGGCCCCTAAGTTATCGTCCCTGCTCGTGCCTTGGTCCTCCGGGAGACATCTACGACTCGCCGCAATCCTTTCACGACTCGCTGCATCAACTCTGGCACGATAAAACCAGCATTCAGGTCGAAAAATTCCATTTTGCCGCTCTTCGTATGCGGTAAGAGGCTGAAGACAAGGAAACTCAGAAGATGATGGTACATGAATCCGGGTTCATCCACATTCTGATCGATCCATCCAAAATCAAGAAGACAAAGTTGCAGGAAGTAGAAGTGCCGCTAGAGGACAGAGGTCGTCTCTTCCTCGCCTCCAGATCGCTCAAGGCAGCGCGGGAGAAGGGTTTTCAGTCTTGGCCCGCGCCAGCCTTTCCTCCAGCGGCGAGTCGCCGGCCCACCGGTACCTTATTTACCCCGGCACGACCGTCGACTCAAAGACTACAATGACAACACTATCCGTCCATTCTGATTTCCTTTCCTCGATTCCGCCTCCCAACTTTCACTCTCGCTCCCGGGCCGCCCGGCCCGCTATCCATTTCCGCGACCGGACGATCCCGTTCCACCCGCTCGGTCCCAACCAACGCAGCGGGCTCCAGGGAAGAAGAGGAACAGCTACAAACTTGTTTTTCCTCCTAGCGCCTCCTTCCGTCCCGTATTCGCCCCGCAGGCTTGGTAAGTTCATTCCAGTCATGGACCCTCCAGCTCGCTGATTACACTCAACACCTCCTAACACATGTGGTTTCGTTCACTTCCGCAAGAAGGTTCCCATAAAGAAACTAATAAGAATAAATTAAGATAAGAATGTTCGAGCCCGCCAGTCCGTTCCCGATGAGTTTAGGTAAAGTTTTCGGGCCCGTCCAGCGGTCTCCAGGAGAGTCTTTTATCCAGGCTTCGGCCTCCTGTGCGGCTCAGGTACCTCCGCCTCGGCCCGGTTCTCTCCCTGGGGGTTTGACACTATGGGTGAGGAGCCAACGCCCCGTAATCCCTCCCCACCCGACTCGCGACGCGCCATCTTCCGCCTCTGGTTCCGTCGCGCTGTTTTTCTTCCGTGCAAGACCTCGAGCAGCATCTACTTCACCCTTCTTCTTGGCGCCGGATCGGCAGCAACAGTCTCTCCTCCCTAGCGGGGAGCTCGAGAAGCTGATCCACCATTCCGCTCTGTTTTTCCGCCTCTCTTGTCGCCTTCAACAAGTCATCCAGTTGATCCTCGTTTTTGTGCATCACTAGGGTCTGAGCCAATTGGACGGTCCGGTTGTGTTCGTTAACTAGCTGGTCGACCCCCGGGAACTCCCTGGTCAACGGCCCCAGTGCCGCCGTCGGGAACTGCGCCATCGCTTCTTCAAATGTCTCTGGCTTGCGGCCCGTTTCTAGTGCCATCAGGAACGCCATAGACGCCGAAGCCATTGCTCTTGTCTTGGCCGTCATTCCTCGCACCTCCCTCGGGGGCCACGTCAGTTGCACCCGAATGGCCTTTTCCGCGTCCCAGTCTCGTACCGCTCGCGCCGTCACCGGAAAGTGTCCCTGTAAGACCTGGTGAACGGCCTGTGTCCGTAATAACTTGAGTCTCGGTGTTTCCCTAGATGGTCCTGCCGTCGGCATCTCCGTTCCTATAGACCCGAACACTGAATCCGCTCCCGACTCGTCCAATTCTTGTTTCTCCGGCTCGTATCCTCTGGTCTCGGTCTGCCCCAACTCCATGTCCTCTGAGTCTTCCACCTCCGCGTCCATGGACTGGGCAGCCGGTATTTGTAATCTGTGTATCACAACCCGCGGTTGTAGCGCCCGCCCGTGTCTATCCTCGTCCTTGAGTGGGGTATCCGGTCCTGGCGGCGATCCCATACGTTCGGGCGACGGTGGTCCCGGGGTCTCCTCCGATCCTTGCGACCCGAAAAACGAGCTCCCCAAACTGGCTCGAGTCAGGTTGTCAACCGCCGCCCGTGTCTCTGGCGTGTCTGGTGCTACCGTAATGTCTCTCATTCGTTTCAATCCTGGGGGCGGCACTATCGGCTGCTTACATACCATCTTCTCCAGGGGTGAATCTGCTTTCGTCGGGGTAGGGGTAGAGAACAGCGGCTGTGTCGAGGCCGTCGACGCCGTGTCCTCCGGCCTGGCCGCATGCCGAACATACTTTACTTTCTCCACTCGCCCCGTCGGTTTGAGTCCCTGCCTTTCTGCCATCTCGCGTAGAAACCTCCCTAGGTACAATGCTTCTCTTTCCACCAGCCGGCCTCCCTGTGCTTCCCGAATGCTGTCCTCCAGCTCCCGGTCGGATCTCGCCTCGTGGTAACCCCTGAACGATCCCTCCCGGTTCATTGTTCCTTTTAAATACCCGGGGTACCTCGGGTGTCGTGATTCGTATATCACCGATTTCTTATGAACTGTCATCATAGTAAATTGTGCGTCGCTACAAGGTGGTTCTAGTCCCGTGGTCCGTCTGACTCCTGTCGAGGTCTCAGGCTGCGATGGTCCCAGCTCTCCCGTGCTACTAGACTCAGCGATAATCAAAGACCGATCGCTTCGGGCCGACATACTCCTGCCTGACTCCGACTGGTCCGAACTCGTTCCCTCCTCCAATTCTCTCGGGACTTTCTTGACCTTTTTCCACTTCTTCTTTCGCGACGGCTCCTCCGCCGGGCATCCCTGCGTCGGGGGCCTCTTGAAAGCGAGCGGCTCCTCTTCTTCTTTGACTTTCGGTCGTTGGTCGTCGGACGAGCTCACCAATTCCACCACCTCAGCCCCCGGTGGTATTCCTGAGCAACCCGGCTTCGGGGTGGGTGTGGATGTCCGTCCTTTTCCTCTGCCTGGGAGTCCTCGTCCTCTCGGTTCCCGTGGTTCTCCCTGGGCGTTTAACTTCTTAATTCGGCTCTGTACTAACCCTGATATTTGGTCTGGTGTCAGGAGTGGCTTCGGGTTGACCACGGCCCGGCTCGCGCTTCGCGGCGACTCGGTGTCTTCCTTCCGTACTCCTTTCGCGGCCCTCCGAGGGGAACGACGCGTGGGTGTCGATCGTTCCGCCACCTCGGCCAGGGGTCCCTTCCCTGCTGCTTTGGCTGCTTGGGCTCCCTCGCCGGCCTCGTCGGCCTCTGATCCTTCTTCGGTTGCTACCTGCTCCAGCTGCTCGGCGTCGCTGTCCTCGGATTCTCTCGACGCCCTCGGGTAGTAAGGTATGCGGATATGCCGTCGCGGCCTCTCCGGTGCCTCCTTATCCACCGCCCTCTCAGGGGGTTGAAACCCCTCCGGATGGCGCACCGCGTAGTCCCGTTCCATGTTGGCTACCCGGGCCGCCGTTTCATCCCCAGTAGCGAAACTGGTGTACGGCGGTCGTCCTTTCGGGTCCAAGGCGAACGCCGCAGCATACTCCAGCCTCAGAAGGGGGTCTTGCTTCGGCATCCCCCTCTGCAGGTTCCCTTCGTGTGAGTCCGTCATGTGCTTCCTCCAGTCCTGGTGTGTCGAATAGGCTCGACTCGAACACACCGGGCACATGTAGTACTGCTTCCGTAATCCATCGTGCTGGCCTTTAATATGCTTGGCCAAGTGCTTAAACTCCTTTCCGTGACAATGTCCTTCCCAGCACTGTCCGCTCATCGTGTCTGTTTTCCGGGCTTTCGGGGCTCGTTCCAATCCTGAAGCTCGTCCCGTCAGCCGTTTCCGTTTTTGTCTCGTGGTGATGCTGCTCGTCTCGCTTCTCTGCTTTTCCTCTTGTTTTCTTCTCCTTAGCTCAGTCTGCTCGTCTGCGATTCGATGAATCCTGATCGGCTGACCAGAATGACCTGCTCCGGCGAGCGCTCTGCCTTTTATAGCCGCCGCAGGCGGAAGTGGGCGTGGCCTGCACTAGCGACCCCTAGCGTCAGACTCACCATCCACTTCTACGGTGGCGCCCCCTACTATTTTCCGGTCCCCGGGGCCCGCCGCTGGTCACCGCCTCGCCTGCTTTTTTTTACCTCGCGGCCCTTCGCCCGTCCACGCGTTTTTCCTAGGCCTTTTATTGCCCCACCGGACGCCCTCGGTCCTTTCATCCCTCGTCGCCTTCTCTTGCCTTTTTCATCTTGGCCCTCACAGTGCTTCCGCACACTTCCCGGAGAACACAGGGGCTCGGCGTTATCATCTCCTCGCCGCCGCCCCGTTCTCTTTATCCTCTTTTACTCCTTTTACGACCTACTTTAAAGCCCGTCCTCGTTTCAGGCCTCGCCTTTTACAGCCGTCCGTTCGTTCCTCCGGCGTTCCCGAGAGTGCCGCATCTACTCTCCTCCGGTCTCCTGGACGCTGTAAAGCGGTATTACCAAGTCGGCATTACTTCAGAAGTCTTCACCAGCTTGCCACCGGGTCTGTCTTCTGTTGTAATCCAACCATCTTTTCCACGCTGTGGTTCCTCCGAACTGACCGGAAAGCGGCTCCGTGGGACTACTTTAGACATCCGGGCCGTCGTGGCTCCCGAACGCCGTTTTTCGTTCCAACCCCGCATTTCCCACCTATATTACATCCGCAAGAGAACCAATCTTCAGCTAGGTAGCGAATCTCTACAGCCTAACGACCTGCACTCCTACTGTAGTGGTCAACGCACCGCCCCGACTCAATGGCCCCAGGTTGATCAGTCCTTTTTGGCCAAAGCCTTTTTGTGTAGCGCCGATTTGGTCGTTCCCTTGGTCCTCTTCCACCTGCGGAATCGAGACACGAAAACGACTTCATCACAAAAAGGGGTGCCCCGTTTCCTTACGTGCCCTAGCGCGCCCCACCCCAAGCATTTACTGTGCAGCCTCGTATCCTTGCTGGTCAGCTACCATCCAAGCTGGCGCAGCGTGTCCTCGGTAGGGTTCCAGGCGGTCCACATGGACCACCCCCCCCGGTTTCCCTCGTTTCTTCCGTACTACCACCCGTCCTCGGTCAAGCACCTTGACGATCAGTGCAGGGCCCATCCATGGAAATCGCAACTTCGTTCCTTTGTCCCTATCCACTACCGTATCGTGCACCCAGACCAGTTCTCCGGCGTGGTATTCCCGCCGAGTCACCTTCCCATCATACTCGTGTTTCTGATGGATGGCGGCTCGTTTCAGCCCCGTCCGGGCCTCCCGATAGGCCGCGACTAGCCCTTCCTCCAGGCTTTCCACATAGTCGCCTACCCGTCGGGGTTCCTCCTCTGGTCCTAGAGGTCTCCCATAAATCGCCTGTCGCGGCATCATGGTCTGTCGGCCCAGCATCATCATATTCGGTGTCACCCCCGTGCTGGCTTGCGGCGTTGCTCTATAACTCATCATCACGAGCGGGACCATCTCGTCCCATTCCCGACCCGTCGCTCGGCAGCTGGCTTTCAAACAACACCCCAAAGTACGGAAACTTCGTTCTATGTACCCGTCACTCCTGGGGTGGTACGGCGTCGTTCTTGTTTTGTGTATCCCGAATAGTGCACAGACCTGAGCCACCACCTCGGATTCGAAATTCGTGCCTTGATCCGAGTGTAGTTCCCGAAACGCGCCGTACCGTGCTACTACTTCTTCAACCAGTTTGTTCGCCACTGTCGTTGCCTTTTGATCCGGGATCGGGAAACACTCCAACCATTTGGTGAAATAGCATCCCACCATCAGGCAATACTTATTTCCTCGTTTGGTGACTGGGTACGGGCCCGAAACATCCATGGCCAGCCGTTCCATCGGCTCCCCCACTATGTACTGATGTAGCGGCTCCCGTCTTCCTCTTCCCTTTTTCAGCAACGCGCAATCACATTCTCGACATTCCTTCCGCACGTCTTCCCGGAGTCCCGGCCAGTAAAACCCTTGTTCCAACAGGGCCGTCGTCCTGGCGACTCCTAAATGCGCTCCTGCCGCGCCTCCATGGTATTCCCTTACCAACTTGGCCCGTTCCCCTCGGGGAACGACCAACTGGTTCCTCCAACCATGCCCTTCTAGTTCCCAGTACTTCCGATGCAGCACGCCATCCCTGAGGCTTAATCGTTCCCATTGCCTCCATAGGATCTTTGTTTCCCGGGATTCCGGAGATATGGCCTCCCAACCTGGCCGGTCCGCATCTTTTTCCATCCGTGCGACAATCGGCCCTATATCTCGATCCCTCCTCTGCGCTGCTCTCATCTCCTGCGGGGACCATCCGGGCTCGTACCCCCGGGCCCGCGTCACTACTCTCACTTTTTCGGTATTCTCGTGCTCCTCTCCACATTGTTTGCACGGATACCGGGACAACGCGTCAGCGTTCCCATGCTTCCTGCCCGGTCGGTGTTGGAACGACACATCATGCGAGTCGATAATCTCAATCCACCGAGCAGCCTGCCCCATCGGTTCCTTACTTCTCTGCAGCCAACTGACCGCGCTGTTATCCGTCCGGACTATCACGCGTTGGCCATAGATGTAGCACCGAAAATGCTTCAAAGCTCGCACCACCGCCAACAGTTCTTTCCGCGTGGTGCAATACTTTCGTTCGTTTGACTCCAGGGTTTTGCTCGTGTAAGCTATCACCCGTTCCTCCCCTCTCTGCTCTTGTGATAGCACGGCTCCCGTTCCCACGTCACTGGCGTCTGTGTCAAGCCACCATTGTCCTTCTTCCTCCGGGAATCCCAACACCGGGGCCTCCGTTAGCGCCTTCTTCATCGCATCAAATGCCTCTTGTCGTCTCGCGCTCCACACGAATGGTTCCTCCTTCGTTGCCAATTCATACAAGGGGGCAGCCAACTCCGTGAAGCCGTTTATATGCCTTCTGTAGTACGAACATAATCCCACGAAGGCTCGTACCTCGTGGAGATCCCGCGGGACCGGCCACTCGGTTACTTGCCGACACTTTTCGGGGTCGGGTTCGATCCCGTTGAATGAGACAACGTGCCCCAAGAACGGAATCTTCTTCTGGAACAGCTTACATTTTCGCGCCTTTAACTTCAGTCCTGCAGCGTTCAGTCGGTCCAGAACCCGTACCAATCTTTCCAGAGTCACTTTGAACGTTGGTCCAAAGACCAGTATGTCATCCAAGTATACCAGACACTCCTCCCACACGATTCCTCTGAGGATTCTTTCCATCAGTCTCTCGAAGGTGGCTGGGGCGTTCACTAACCCGAATGGCATCACTTTAAACTCATACAATCCTCCTTGAGTCACGAAGGCCGTCTTTTCTTGGTCCTCCGGTGCCATCTCCACCTGCCAATATCCGCTTGCGAGATCCAGACTGCAGAAGAATAGGCTTCCCCCCAAAGTGTTGAGGCTGTCCTCTATCCGCGGGAGCGGATAGGCGTCCACTTTCGTAGCCTGGTTCAGTTTTCGGTAGTCAATACAGAACCTCGTTCCTCCGTCCTTCTTTTTGACTAGAACGGTCGGGCTACTCCACGCACTCCCGCTCTCCTGGATAATCCCTAAATTTAACATATCCTCCACCAGTGCTCGTTCTTCCTCTCTCCTGGTGGCCGGATACCGTCTGACCCTCTGCTTGATCGGCATCTGATCCCCCGTTTTAATTCGATGTTGTACTAAATCTGTCCGTCCTAACTCATGTTTCGAGGTCGCAAACATTTGTTCCCGGGCCATGATGGCTTTCTCCAGCTCTTCGCCCTCCTTCGTGGTCAGGTCTTTCTTAGCCTCCCCTATCATTTCAACGAGCGCTCCTGGGGGTTCTTTTGCTTCACTTCCTACTCCTCGTACCTCTTGTACGAAGGTGGCTTCTCCGAGTACCCCGCCGGTTTCCAATTTCGCGCTCTCGGTCCCTCGGTTGGCCACCCAAACTTCATTTTCTTTTCCCAATGTCACCGTTCCTGGGATCACCTCCAGTCCCATAGGTAATCCAGCGCCGGTGATGACAGCCAGCTGTCCACCCTGTCTTATGTCCATTCTCGCTACTACTGTTACTCGGGTCACTTGGAGTGGGGGTATTTCCGTCGTTTTCTCGATTCGCACGACCTGTCCTCCGACGGTAACTGCCCGAATCCCATCCGTTCTCTGTTCTACTCCCGGGATTCGTTCCCCCTCTCCCTCCCCCTCGGCGGGCAGGAAGATGGCACTCGCGTGGGGCTTAACTGTCAGCCGGTATTTCACCGCGAAGTCGTTTCCCAGGATCCCTTCATCTCTACCGATGTCTGCTACCATGAACGTCCACTTCAACACGCGTGTTCCCAATTTCACTGGCAAGTTCGTGCATCCGTAGCACCGCAACGGACTACCATCTACCGAGCAGAGACGTCCTTCATATCCATCCAGTTCTTCCCTTTTTCGTCCCCACTCTCTCCAGAGGCGTTCCGACAGCAGACTGATCATAGATCCGGTATCAACCAAAAAACGGACGACACTCTCTCCCACCGTCCCGGCCACATAAAGTCCACATTCTCCCATGCCTACTACTTCTCTCGCCGCGCCCGAAGGGGGCCCCGCGCTTACTGCGACGGCGACTGTCCGTTTCCCTGACGCTGAGAACACTCTCTTGCGAAATGGCCCTTCTGGTGACAGTGATGACACTCTAAATCTTCTTTTCGCTTCTTAAACGCCTCCCTCCGGGCCGTTGCTTGTCTTCTAGCTTCCCGTTCTTCTGCCAATTCTTTCATCATCTCCTCCAACTTACCGTTCAAGGCCATGATCTGTGTATTGGCGTCCTCCTCGGGCTTCACTGCCCGCAGGAGGCGGCGTGAGTATCGTTCCTGTATTTCTACCACCTCTACCGCCTCCTCTAGTGTCTTGCATCCTTTCTCTGCACACTTCAGCTGAAGGTCTTCCCCAACTGCAGCCTGGAACGCATGTAATGCTGCTTTTTCCTGGCTAGCGTAGTCGTTGGAGAAGTAGGCTCTCGATGCCAGTCGCCGGGCATTATCAGCCAACTCCTTCGCTGTCTGGTTCTTTACACGTTTCAAGCCCGCCAACTCTTGCAGAGCATTACACGTGTCCTTCTCCTGACCGAACCTCCGGCGCAACGCATCCACCCTCGCCGAGTAACGGAGTCGTTCCCTGTCCGGGAGTCCGACAAAGTACATTCGTGCCGTTCCCGTCAGCGAGAGAAAAAGCATCGCCGCTTTTTCCTCGGCCGTCCAGCGTCCCAATGTTGCGTACTCCTCAAACTGGTTGATCCATCCCTCGAAATCCGGTTTACCGTCATACTTCTCTGGTCGTAAACTGAACTTCTTCAAACTCGCTCCTTCCTGACCGGTCTGTTGTTGTTGAGCCCGCACATTCTGCTCATCCGTCGGGGTGGACGTTCCCATAAAATTAAACTGCCTACCCATGATGGTCGTGTCCTCCCCTTTGGTCTCGGTTTTCGCACCTCCTTTCTCCTCCCCACCTTCCTTGAATGCGACGTCAGAATCCATCTGCTCGAAGACTGCCGCAGTCGCCATGAGTATCCAATACCGATGAAACACCCAAGATCCACAAGTCCGTATGTGCCTATTTCAGCACCACCGCTGCCACCAGTGTGACGTTCTCTGGTAAGTCGGGGTTGCCGATTCTTACGACAGAGGAACGTGGGGGTTGTTCGGGTCTCGGGGCGGACGGGGAATCCGGGCCAAGAACCGAGATGTGTTTCTAGAGTCGTGCCTCGCGCACGAGGGGGGGCTGAGCGAATCGATCGGGAATCGGCACTCGATGTCGACGGAGGACTGCGGGGGAGGGAAATTATGGTAGGGGTACGGGTCGGCCGGGGGGCGGTCCACCCCTGAGTTCCGGTCCGCGGGGGCGACGGGCCGACGGTCGCCTATTGTTTGGTAGCGTGGGGCCGAGCATGCCGCGCCCTCGTCCCCGCGGACTTCGCTCCCTCGTTCCGCTCCCCATGTCTTCGTACCATACTACGCCTCGGTTTCCGGTACTACTTCGGGCCTTCGTGCCCTACTCCGTTCCCTCGTTCCTCGTTCTTCGGGCCATCGGGCCCCTTACCCTATGTTTCTACTACCTATCTCGGACTTCGACTGTTTTGTCCTAACTTCGGCTTAATTACTCTGTTCGGCTCATCTTTAGCGGTTGTTTCAGGAAAGAGGACACGTCTGGACACCAGGAGAACTGTTAAAGAACTCTGTTTATTCGGGCCTCACCGCCCCTTTATATACTAGAGAGGTCAGCCCTGATTGGCTGCTTTCGGTCACGTGACCTACAACTGACGTCACTTCCGGTTTATATATTCCGTTTCCGGTTTACATTTCACTTCCGGTTTACATATTTCCGGGTTTCGTTCCATTACGTTTTCGTTATTCGTTCTTTACATATTCGTTATTCGTTCTTTACATATTCGTTATTCGTTCTTTACATATTCGTTCTTTACATCTATTTCGTTCTTCGTTCTTTACATATTCGTTCTTTACATCTATTTCTATTATTACCTTATTTCTATTATTTTAACCTCTATGTATTTTGGCTGAATAGCCGTTCATCACAAAATCAATGGGACAAGCCAGTATTTCTTATCTGTTTGTGAACTACCTATTCACCGATCATTGGCCCCCGTATGTCAACGCTGCCAACCATGTCGTTTAATACAATATATTGCTGCCCATGCATCAGGATACCAATAAAAAGAGTAATATCATGTAACTGTTACCGCTAAGCCCTCAGCATTTAGACAGTATGGCACCTACTGATGGGACTTTTCACAACAGGCGCACTGACAATAAATGTAGAAGTGTTAATAAACCATGATCCCTACGAAAATACAAACATTGTCACGTACACTATAGATTACGAAACACAACGCAATGTAACACTCCTGATATGGGGAGAGTGGTATATACGTAGTCATCTGATCAACTGATATAGAACCTAGAGCTCCATACCCCAAAGGCCGATTTGTACCTTGCCGATCCTGTCTTTAATTTGACCAATGGACTGTCAGTATGCAGTATTGATTTGTTTATTTTAAAATCACGTAATTACATGGTCTTTCTGTTGATCAGATGATGTAGTTGAATATGATTAGTATTAAAATAATCACATTAACATATTCAATATACGTGACAGGCAATTGCACGTGTTTGATCTGAATCGGCGAAAAAACCGGCCAATGATATAAGTGAATTGACCGATTTGAAGATTCCGCCCAGAAGGTAGAGAAAATAGACTGAAAAAAGTGGGAAGTTTATAGGTTAGTCAAATCTAGCTTTTGCCAGCATAACAGTGGACTGGTCATATCAGTGAAATTCTAACTGTCTAACCTCAAGCTATGCGCATCTTCCTTGTATGATATTAACCCATTCTAGATTTTGACTAACTTTCTTATTATAATCTCATAGAAGGTAACGAGTTTAATCTTCATTTGAGAGCTCTCCAAACACAACAGTGATATGACCATTCAAGATTTTGATAGGTTATTTTATGATATATCCTAAATTCTACGAACTCAAGTAACTTTGAAACTTGGGCTGGTCAAACGAACTAGATCGGCTTATAGATGATATATATTCATCTGATGGAATTCAGAAAATAAAATTCTGGTTTTGGATATAAGGATTAAGGGGGCTTTCATTAAATAGTTATATTTTCATGGATTACTAACGAATCCCCCCAAAGCAATATGATTGGTAAGCTTCCAAAGTGATTCTTTAAATTTAAGTCTGTGAAATGTATTCGAGGAGATAATGCCTGTATTGAACTGTCAAAAAGTGCCCAACAATTACCTTTTTAGACCACACAACACAGACCACACACAGACCGTGGTAATAGTTTCCATAAAGATGGGAGTACTTACCTCAATCAGCATCTATATAGGGACACGGTGGTCCTGCATCTGTTTGGCCTTGGACCCTGGATGTCGCCTCTTAATCTTATATACCATCTATGCCTTCATGTGGTGTTTGATTATACATACTTTCTTCTATCTCAGTTGATTGAAACAAATTCAGGACCCATGAGTCATACATGTGAACAATCCCAAGGGCTTCGCTTTAAATCAGAAATGAAAAAAATATGTCCTGGTTATTCTATCAAAGAGTGTTTACAGTGACGGATTCTGAGATTGAAAATGTTTGGGGAGGGGAGGCCCCCTTATGTTACACCCTTATGTAAAAAAGAAATCTCAGGGCAAGATTATTACATTAAAAAAATCTAAATTTGGCAAGGAGGTGGGCGGGCATCTCAGCGGCACCCCCCTCCCCCACCGCCACCATTGAATCCGACCCTGGTGTGGGGACACTCGACGTTCCCTTAAGCTTCTCCTGGATTTATCGACACTATGTGATATAAACAGCATAACCACATTCTATTCTACCCACCTTTAATAACTTGATTAAAATGAAAACCCACAAATATTTGATCTTCGCACATTAAGAGCTGTTCCAAGAATTTACAAAATAGTATTTGAAAATGTAATGTGCACAAACGGGCATAACTATGCTAGACATGCTGAAATTTAGCTGCACGAATTATGTAATTTACACCTTTGCTCTACCCCGTCTTCCAGGGCGGGGACGGTCAGATCTAGAGTGGTTTGAGGGGGGCACTGCACTATGTCAGACTAGACCTTACTCTCCTCACTCACCTCCTGTACGACTGGTTTGAGACACCACTCCCCCAAACCTCCCCATAGGAGAGCACCAGAAGTACCTTGTAGATCAAGCACTCGTCAGTGTTGAGTTTAATTACATCACCCCCACCTGGATGGATGAGGAGATTGAACTTGACCTGACGTGACGCCGGTATTTGTTCCCCAGACATTCCTACACGAGGCACATTGTGCTGCTTTTTGAGACACAACTTCATTTCCGTTCTGCAAACTTGTCCCGGCGCTGACCTGACAAAAAAGGTGCAAATAAAGGGGGAAGATGCAGCTGCAATGGGTTGTGTGTTCTTGTAATAGGGTTGGTCCTTCAAACTAGGAGAAAAACGTATGAAACACTTGCTTCGTGGGTAGCAGCCAAGTTTTTTGTACTTGCTGAACTTCAATGGTGCAGTAAAGGAAACCCCTTACCGGGCAAATAATCACATACTATGTCACTTAGTCACATACTATGGTGTAGACAATTAACCAAAATATACAATGGAATTGATAATCATCAACACAAACTAAAAATAACAAATTATTTTTACATAACGATTTTTTGGTCATCTATTTGTCTTGGAATCTCCAGGATTTTTCGGTAATTGTTGGCCAAACAAGATGTTCCCCATCACAATCCTTGACCCTGCTGTGGATCTGATTTCCAAACGAACCGGGTGTATCAGTATTGCTTTAGTACGGAGGTGACCCACTTAGCACTTACGGTTTTGAGTAGTTTCAAAAGCCCAGAGCTCGAGGGTCCTTCCAATGGGTGCGTATACATAAAGATGGGGATGGGGGTTCTTATAGTTCTTTTTGATAATATGTGCGTATGTGCATAAAAAGAAAAGCCAAATCACTTTTAAGATACATTTCTAAAATACAAATGTTTTTTCTAATCAGAACAGAAAAGTTCAGCTGACCTGCCATGATAGAGACTGCACAGCCTCTGCCGTGACCAGGATTCGAACCTGGGTTGTCTCGGCCACAACGAGAAGTACTAACCACTATACGATCACGGCTGTTTGTCAGCTGCTTTTAATGCCTTTGTCTCATTGATATAACTTTTCCTTCCATGAAATATTCAATGATAATATCTTAGCGCAGAGTTTCATCTTGTTGAGACACTTATTCGAAAAAGGCACAAAATGATAAAGCTCTGTCACGATCACGGCTGTTTGTCAGCTGCTCTCAATAACTTTGTTTTATGGACATAACTTGCCTTGATTGATGTAGTAAACATGACTTTACCATTACCTCTGTTCATTAAAGGTATGGGTTTTGTTATAATAATGAATGTATCAAATAAAGTTCAGGAAAAACTAATTCCTAACACCTATTGGTATTATGGCATAAAAACCAATTAGTATGTTTTCTCATACTTCAGTAAAACAAAAAAGTTCAGCTGTCTTGCCATGATAGTGTGACGTTCTCTGGTAAGTCGGGGTTGCCGATTCTTACAACAGAGGAACGTGGGGGTTGTTCGGGTCTCGGGGCGGACGGGGAATCCGGGCCAAGAACCGAGATGTGTTTTTAGAGTCGTGCCTCGCGCACGAGGGGGGGGGCTGAGCGAATCGGTCGGGAATCGGCGCTCGATGTCAAACGGAGGACTGCGGGGAAGGGAAATTATGGTAGGGGTACGGGTCGGCCGGGGTTCGTCTCGCTCTATCTCCCAGACCAGCATTCACCCCCACCGGGCGGTCCACCCCACGGTTCCGGTCTGCGGGGGCGACGGGCCGACGGTCGCCTATTGTTTGGTAGCGTGGGGCCGAGCCTGCCGCGCCCTCGTCCCCGCGGACTTCGTTCCTTCGTCCCGCCCTCCATGTCTTCGTGCCATGCTACGCCTCGGTCTCCGGGACTGTTTCGGGCCTTCGTGCCTTACTTCGGTCCCTCGTTCCTCGTTCTTCGGGCCGTCGGGCCCCTGCCCTAAGTTCCTACTATTTATCTCGAACTTCGACTATTTTATCCTAACTTCTGGTTAATTACTCGAATCGGCTCATCTTTAGCGGTTGTTTCAGGAAAGAAGACACGTCTGGACACAAGGAGAACTGTTAAAGAACTCTGTTTATTCGGGCCTCACCGCCCCTTTATATACTCTAGAGGTCAGCCCTGATTGGCTGCTTTCGGTCACGTGATCTACAACTGACGTCACTTCCGGTTTATATCTTTCGTTTCCGGTTTACATTTCACTTCCGGTTTATATCTTTCCGGGTTTCGTTCTTTTACATTTTCGTTCCTTTATACTTTCGTTCCTTACATATTCGTGCCTCTTTTTTCGGGCTTTTTACACTTTCGTTCATTCTTACATATTCGTTCTTTTACACTTATATTTCGTTCTTTTACACTTACGTTCTTTACATATATACCTTTTATAATATTACCTTATTTTCTCTTATTTTGACCTCTACATACTTTGGATGAAATAGCCGTTCATCACAATAGAGACTACACAGCCTCTGCCGTGACCAGGATTCGAACCTGGGTTGTCTCGGCCACAACGAGAAGTACTAACCACTATACGATCACGGCTGTTTGTCAGCTGCATTCAAGGGCTCAGTTTTATTGATATAGCTTTGTCTTCACTCGCTCTCTGCTGCCCATGAACCATCATGTCAATTTACCTAGAATAAATTCAAGGATTTTATAGTTCTGACCCATTTACCAAATGTAGGACATCAAAAGCTTTTGCACTATTTGCAGCACAAGGTAAGGCTCTGAATTTGGGACCAATAGAACATGACTTTGTTGAATTAGATGGTCATAGTTATGATTATAGTTGCTAATACTTCAATATAATATCCTATATCAAACTAAGGCAATGTCTCCATGAGCCAATGAGTAGCAGTAAAAGTTACTGCAACTGTTTACAATGAAGATACTTGTCTAAGTATTTTGCCAAGGGAGGTTTACATATTTCTAAGTGTTTCTTCCGTTTTGACTAGTTTTCTGTACTTAGTACCCAAATATTGAAACGAACCCTTCTATATCATAGCCTTTTGTATCCCATATAAATCAAGGCACCACTTAATATTTCTCTCAGGAGCCTCTATAACCCATGTTTCCTCATGTTTCCTTTTGTTTCCTGTCAAGGTTATGAGGGGCTTTGTAAGACATTTGAAAGGAGGAATTAAAACCAATCTATGTTCACAAAGCTAGGTTACTTCTGAAAACTATTATTTTTATAGCATACAATAAGATGAATATGTTTCTCATTTTGGAAAAACAGAAAAATCAAGCTGACTTGCCATGATAGAGACTGCACAGGCTCTTATTGCAACACTTAATTCAATCTTCCTGGAAAATGTACAACACATTTGTTATACCAATATGAAATATAGGCAACGAAAAGCCACCTTACTCCTAATATTGATTTATTTATACAATTTTTTACTGATTACAAATACATACATGTATCTTTTTTGTAATCAAAAAATGAAAAAAGTTCAGCTGACTTGCCATGATAGAGACTGCACAGCCTCTGCCGTGACCAGGATTCGAACCTGGGTTGTCTCGGCCACAACGAGAAGTACTAACCACTATACGATCACGGCTGTTTGTCAGCTGCTTGCATGGTCTCAGTTTTATAGCCGTATCTTCACTTTCACTCCCTCTACACTGGCTCTGAACAATCATGTCTACCTACCCTGAATAAATTCAAAGATTTTATTGTTCTGACCCATTTACCAAATGTAGGACATCAAAAGCTTTCTTTATGCTACTTGTAGGCCCAGGTAGGGCATTGAATTAAATTGACTGTACTTGTCAATGTTTTAATGTTGAAATACTTAAGACTTTGTTATGTTTCCAAGTAATGTAACTATATTTTCCAGTCATATTTAACACTTGATGTGACCTCCATGGAAGTATGCACACACACACACAACCATATACAACAACTCTTTTCCAACCAATACACAAAACAACATCAACAATAACAACAACAACAACAACAACAACAAAAGTACCGGCTTATTATTGTAGGACCTGGCATGTCTAAAAATAGGCTGAACAACCTAGGGTGATCGGTAAGAGAAGAAAGCCAGAATTAGCCTAGGGTTGTGTAAAACCCGGTTCTATACTGCCCTGATTGTGGCTAAAGGGAGCCAAAAGCAACATTGGGTCACAATTTTGCAAATTCAGTTAACTTTTGAAATATAATCTATGGCCATAGCCTAGGCCTGTGGTATAATATAGACTGTTAATACAGACTTTAAGTACATTAAAATACATGAAAACCTATAGGCATACATGGCATGAGTATTGTGAAATTTAATTGAAGTTATAGCTAATTATCATGATTTATACTGAACAAATGGCTATGGTTAGACTCTTGGAATGTATTTTCATAATTATTTGAGTTTGCAAATTTTGATCATATTTTGACCAACATTGCTTTTGGCTCCCTTCAAGGTTTCTGACACATTTGATTTAAATCAGAGTTGTGTCTTTTGCCACGCCCGCCTTCTATTTTTTCATTGAGAAGTTTGGTGTAAAGCCTTTGTACCATCACAATAAGCGTTAAGCAATCTGGCTTTAGGATACACGCGCAGGTAGTGCATGGTTGATTATTACAATCATACCTAGAAATATGGATACGTTGGGATAATTGAAAAATGACAGGAGAGAGTAGGACCTGTGCTGTTCTGGTTTGGTGACATGCAGTGAAATACATTTCACATGAGAGGACGATCAAACGCAGGGTTTACATTAGAGGACGACCAAACGCAGGATTTATACTTACCTTAAGGAGATTTAACTCACCTCCATGTGGATATTTAAATCAGGTTTGTTCTAGTACATTATAATTATTCCGTCATCACAATATGTGTCCTAGGGGCTTCATTGTAAACATACATTTGAGAGAAGAATATATCGGCAATGTAAGCAGGAATAGAATCAGAAAAGCCCACCTAAAGTTTGAGAAGTTGGGGCTCAGGTACCTTCCGTATACCCCCTCATCCCTCGCCCCTCGCCCCTGATCTATATATATGTCCTTTGAGTGGGCAATGCCGTACTTGTTGTGGCAGCACTGTTATACCGCTTTGTATCAAACTTTTCTTTCTTTGAAGAAAACGTATTGGGCATATACCTTTCTGTGTCGGGATTTAGTCCATTCGTTACGTGATCAAAAATATAATCATATATATACGGTAATATTCTTTTATTTTGACTTTTTTCTCCCGAAGGTTCCGTGATGTCCTATCCTGCCTGTTCATAGCTTTTCAAGAGTATCCCGTAGCTGTTGTCACCAAACAAACGCCGAAATCCCAGGCATAGACTTCTATGCTTAGGATCTGTCTAACTCGCTGCAGTTATAGGTTCTTGATTTTTTTTAAAGATTTACCATAGTTTTGGACAAAGACAAAGGGGTAACAACACAGCGAGAGGTGGAATTAGGCTTTGTTTGATCTTATTTCATATCCTGTTAATGGAAAACCACATGTTTTCGAAGTCAGATCATCCACAATATATATACTTACGTCATATAGGGAGAACCAGGATTCCAACGAAGGCGGTTTTGAGATAGGTTCGATGTGACATAAACAGTGATCCATACATACACCGTACATTTCCCCTCCTTTATTCAAAGTTCTGAAGAAAAGGAGATGTGTGTGTGTTGGGTGTATGTGTTGGAGGGTGCTTAATGCTATGGGCCTGCTTCCCTTGATTAACGCAATGGGCCTAATCCTAACCTCAAACCTTGATTCATACTCATACCTTTGCCAGTATCCTGAAATAGAGGATCACCGGGAGATCATCACTTGTTGACGATGTTTTTGAACATTATTCAAGGAATGTTCAACTTATCATTTTGCTTACAACATGAGATGACAGCAACTTAAATAGCCTCTAGGTATGGTTCCAGAAGTAAATATATATACATTGAGTAGGCAAGATATCTTTCTGAGAATCATAACATCATGAATCATACCTGCTGATCCTTCTCATGAAAACCGCAATCGCTTTCCAATAATACAGCTTGATTTTGCAAAAGATATCGTATAGGGCCTATCAGACCATTTAGTTTACAAGATAACAAAAAAGTTACATTTTAGGATTACTTTAAGGAACACCATGATTGAGGGTCGTTTTCTTTTCGTTTCGGCTGGTTTTCTATACACAGTATCCCAGCGTTAAAACGAATCCCACTCTTTTTAGTTGATATATATCTTGTAAATACTGGCTATGTTATACTATGGAGTGCCATGTTGACACAGTAAGTTCAGAAAGGCACTGGCACAATACAGACCCTACTGATCCACCTTTACAAGACCCCCCAGGACCTACACCTTAACACACAGATAAAAAAGGGTATCCAATTGTACGGAGAGAATTCTTCGTTTTGTCCATGCTTCTCCACCAAAAGAAAAACGTCCTTTCCTTCGCGGATTGGGTTCAGTACTGAGATTGGCCACTAGGGGGAGGGTTTGTTCCTACTAGATACACGGAGGCGCCACTGTCGTTATTTGATCATACCCCCACTTCCATAAGGGCCTTGGGCACAAGCCTGATCTCCGTACAAGCAACCCTCACAATAGAATTTCTTTGAGGTGGCATATCTCTACAAAATAGAAAGATGAATTTTCGATTCATGAAGTGTTGTTCAAATACTCTTTTCGCCTAATTTACTTCCTGTCCATACAGAAAAGTAGATATATGAGCTTAGCACTAAAGTATGAATTTATCCATAGGAGATGACATCATACATGTATCCTTATTTGTTGCCATCAACGTTGAGACTTTCTTGGTCACGCTATGCCTCATTTTCCGAATTATATATAGCCTGTATATATATATATATATATATATATATATATATATATATATATATATATAACGCATTATGATTATTACATGATAAGTCTATTTGTTGCTGTTTTGTAAATCAAGATGGCCATAAACAGACTATCACGACAATTTTTATAAAACTATGTATACAAGAAATAATAAGAATGTATATTACAGTGGCTTGAATTTTGGATAATGATATTCACTATAATTATAAGTATTATTGTTTCCCAATGATTCCCCATAGGCCTACTCCCTACCCCAACCTCTCCTGATGTGCCTTGACTTTGAACCCTGACCCCTAACCCCTAACCCCTGAACTCTGACCCCGCCGTATTGTTACACGTAATCCCTCCTCTCAGAGTGAGGCTCCCAGACCCCCCCGACCCATTCTCCCCGACATACCTGCCACCTTCTCAAGTGGCCAGGGTTTAGCCCGAATTCCTTAACCCAGATCTTAAGGGTGCTTAAGCCCAAGATCTCTACAGAGAAAAAAATAATACTTGTAACATGAAATTTTCGTTACCCACACTAAATTTTATTCAATTTACGAATTGAGTCACACTTTAATTTTGTTCTTGTAAAGCCCCTAATCCAATGCAGTTTGATGAGAAGAAGTTCTGATGAAAGTATTTTGCCTGAAGTATATGGAAATAGACTAATATTCAAGGTTTATCAATAGAAAATAGCGAATTTAGGAAGCTAGTAGGGTACTGGTGTAGGCCTAAGATTGCTACCAGGAAGGGTCGGCTTAGGCCTGTGATCCTCTGAGTCTGGCTCGCTTGTACAGGGGGTGGTGGGTGTCAACTTCACTGAGACCTACGTGTATCTGTACTACAAGTCTCCTGTGGGGTGAGAGGTACCAGTCAGTGGGAGAAGTCTGACGGTCTCTAGGAGACAAGACATGGAAAATCATAAACCCAGCTATGGGTTGTTCTTGCTTGCAGAACAGCTCCTTTACATTTACTATGGAATAGGGCAATAATCAGGAGACCGAAACAGAATTATGATAATCAAATTTTGATCTATTCCCACGTTGTGTAAATACTATAGACTTATTGCATAAATGTTAACAACATGATAATGAACAGTTTGGAAATATTCACATAACATGGGATATTGTCTAGGCTTATAGGTCTATACCCCGAAATTCTATATTGTAACGTGGATTCGCAGCGGGTTCATTGCAGCGGATTACATACTGCGGATTACATTGCCTGGATTAGTATCAATGGAACAACTTACAAACCCTTCACAAGTGTTTGTTCGGCAGAGTAACAATGTCGAAGTGTTGGGACGTGCAGGAATCAGAGTGGAATATTGAGCCTTAAAAGAAGTACCACATCATTGGCTGTGGTCATATAAATGTTCCGGCCATAGATATGATCAATGGGACCACCACATTTGTTGTTATTATCATTTAATGATAATAGGAATGTCACTATCTGATCAACTCATGCTGTGCCGAACATTGATTATAAAAAAGGGCTCCCGATGCAATTGGACTTGACATCCCCCATTACCTTCATGATAAGAACACGGATCATGATGCACCAATGTGGATCTAATTACTTCTTCTTATGCTGTTGACAAGTCTTGCAGTACAGTGAAACACATTTTTTATAAGCGATGGAAATAATAAGGCCTATTGTATCCGTCTATTGTTGAAAGGTGTTTTTTAAAACCAAACCAGGCTGGCCGTTTGTCGTTTGAATCTAACAAATCATTCAGCTAGCACTTGGAAAGTACGTTAAGGAATAGCTTGCCATCCCAAAAGTAGAAGACCAATTGAAAGGTTGCAACAAAGGCAAATAATGATTAGTCCTAGTGTCTCGCTACCTTTGGCTTAGGACACTACTGGAAAAATCATGGGTTGGTGTGATCTTGCGTAGCCTGTATAGACTGATATGTCATTTGGTCCTGTAATCGTCCAGCGCCACGTCGTATACCTTGGTTTCAGACGTGCCCCTGACGTTTGGGCGTGCTCTAACATAATGCATATTACAACTATCTGCCACCGGATCTCATGGATTTTAAGATCTAACAGAATTCAATGTTTACATATGACCTCCTCCACATGAGTGACCATCATGTACCTTCTTGCCGTAATGTTCATACTGTGACGTAACGTGAGGAAGTCACGTATGAAGTGACGTCCTTCCTCAAAGACCTCTGGTGGCTGTTTGTAGGCATTGTTTTCTGCCCAATAGGGCACTGGTGGAGATTTGTATGTCAACGTCAACTGATAAAGTCACTTGCAATTGGCTTGCTGCAGTGATGTCTCTTAACGCAGAGCCTCTGTAGGTGATGTCATCTACTGGAGTGACGTCCATAGACGTCACCTGACGCAATCCCTTCTGTAAGTCACGTCCTCTCACCTACCTGCATGACGTCAAATAAAGTAGAGTTTCTGTAAGTGACGTAATCTTACCTACTGGAGTGACGTCACCTGACACAGTCCCTTGTGTCAGTAACGTCATTTCACCTACTAGAGTGACATCACCAGGCATAGAACCTATAGATCTAAGTGACGTCATCTCACCCACATGAGTAACGTCGCTTGGCATAGAACCTATCTAAGTGATGTCAGCTCACCCGTATGAGTGACGTTGCCTGACATAGAACCTTCTGTGAGTGACGTCATCCCATCTGTAAGTGACGTTATTTCATCTACTGGAGTTGCATCACCTGACACAGTCTCTTCTGAAAGTGATGTCATCTCACCCACATGAGTGACGTTGCCTGGTGTAGAAACTTCTGTTAGTGACGTCACTTATCTGTAAGTAATGCTATCTCACCTACTGGATATTGATGTCACATGACGCAGAACCTTCTGTAAGTGACGTCATTTCACCTATTGGAGTGACAACATGAGTGATGCCACCTGATGTATAACCATCTGTAAGTGATGCCATCTCATCTGTAAGGGACGTTACCTCACCTACTTATGTGACGTCACCTGACACAGTCCCTTCTTTTAAGTGACGTCATCTCACCCACATGATTGATGTCACCTGACATTGAACCTTCTGTAAGTGACGTCATATCATCTGTAAGGGACGTTATCTCACCTACTGAACTGATGTCAACTGACGCAGACCCTTCTGTAAGTTACGTCATCTCACCCATTGGAGTTCATCACCTGGCATAGAACATATCTAAGTGACGTTGTCTCAACCACATGAGTGACATCACATGGCATAGAACCTTCTGTAAGTAACGTCACCTCATCTATTGGAGTAACGTCACTTTAAGTGACGTCTTCTCACCTATTGGAGTGTTGGCACCTGATGTAGTTCCTTCTGTAACTGACGTCATTTAACCTACTGGAGTGACATCACCTGGCATAGAACTTATCAAAATGACATCAATTCACCCATATGAGTGACGCCACCCGACACAGTCCCTTCTGACAGTGACGTCATCTCACCCACTGAAGTGACGTCACCAGTCTTACTCCCTACCACAGTGCCCCCTGTCTTGTGACGTGATGCGCCTACCCCTGTCGGCGCCCCCTGGGGGGTCCCCCGTGGAGGTGGAGCGGGGACTCACCATGGTGGTCAGCGCGTCCCTCCTGGGCCGGAGACCCACCAGGAGGAGGACCTCCCGGCGACGTGTAGGTCAGTATGAAGGAGCTACATGTCATATTCATGTTCTTTTGTTCAACTTATTTTTATAGCCGGATGTTTATTTCCAAAAGGAAATCTTATATATCATCATATCAAGTCTAATTTTGCCGCATACGAGAGGGAGGCGCAAGTGGATCACCACCCTGCCTGGTATCCTTTGAAAATGTTTTGATAAAACTTCTCTCTTAAATATGAAAGAAAATTACCACTTATCATTGTTCACAACCCATCTGTCATTTTCGAAATAATTGTAAGTTCCATGCAGTCACACCCCCAGCCCCACCTCCTACCATTTATACAAACTATACACTGCTTGCAGTGGCGGATTTAGAGAGGGGCGCCAGGGTGCGCTCCGCCACCTTTTTTTGGCTGAATTTAGATATTTTTTATGTAAAATTCTGGAAACTGGGGGGGGGGGGGGGGGGGGGGCTGTGGCCCCCTTTTCATTAGCACGCCCCCACGTTAGCTAAAAGCTGGACCCTCCACTGACATGGTTAGTTGAGCTCGATGGCAATAGGGCCTGGTGGCTCTGAAAGAGAGTAGCCGCTGTAGTATTGATAGAAGGCCAAATCAGCTTACAGTTGTTCAGACCTGAGGCTCAGTAAGCAGCTGACAAACAGCCGTGATCGTATAGTGGTTAGTACTTCTCGTTGTGGCCGAGACAACCCAGGTTCGAATCCTGGTCACGGCAGAGGCTGTGAAGTCTCTATCATGGCAAGTCAGCTGAACTTTTCTGTTTTTCTGAAATAAAGATTTACATAATCATATTGTATCATATGCTATAAATAGTTGTTAGAAGTAAGTTGGTTTGAACACGTACATTCAAAAGTCTTTAAACAGTCTTAAAATCCTGACAGGAGATAGTGACATAATATAATATAAATAAATATACATAATGATCTCTTGAAGTTAGGTCATCATGAGGCAGTTAAATTCTTATGATAAATGTTGATCGGCAGATGATGGACAAAAACAGGCCTCCTGTAACAAAAACAGGTGCCGAGCACCGAAAAACTGTCACGGGATGATTAAAAAGGTTTACTGCCATGTTGGTACATTCTTTTTTTTTGTTAGGAAAATGTCTTAAGTATTCAATGCACTGAGAAATCGATGTCTGTGTATGACGACAGAGAGAAGCCGTTATTTTAAAGGGGGGGGGGGGGAGGCAGTGACTGTAAAACATTGTATTGGTGTGATCCATAGCTTGCACAGACCATCTGTCTGTGTGTGACGTCACAAACAGATTAGACAAAAAAAAAACAAAAAAAAAGCACAATTTGTTTATTACAACCATTATTTTTCAATTGTAAAACATTTTAAATTGTAAAATAAAATAAGTTATGGCAAAAATTTACAACTCCAATGTCTTTTAAAGAATAATTTTATTTGAAAATTTGAAAATAACGTCTTTTGTGTGACGTCACACACAGACTTAAGTTTTCCTGAGGATCAGATGACTCAGATGGTCCCTAAATTAAAATGTCAGTTATCATATGAAAGACCTAATTATTGACATTGAAATTTGGCATACTTCTAAGTAAGCATTTATTGTAACATATTCAGTGTACAAAATCCAGAATTGAAATTTCACTGGCTCCTCTCTTTAAAAGTTCAAAAATTCACAATTGATAAGAAACCTTTATTTTTCATGTTTTTGCTGTTAATAATTAGATTATGTACGTGCAATCACTGGAAGACTGATTTTTGAATGTTTGTCAATTACCTGTGATGTCACACACAGATAGGCGCACAGGGCAAGTTACACATGGTACAAAGGAAGAAACTCAATGTTATTGAAAAATGTTTGTATGAAGTCCAAGCTGTTTGAGATAGATGCATAAAAATTGACATGGGGACTACTTATGGGGTAAGAATCATGAAGCTATGATAATTCAGTGTCAGTGGCTCCTCCCTTTTACAGGTACATTATAACCATTACTGTGACCATATCTTAAATTCAAAATGGGAAACGAGCCCCCAATCCTAAGCCCTATCTTTGGCTACAAGTAGCGCAAAGGCTTTTGATGGCCTACATTTGGTAAATGGATCAGAACTGTAAAATCCTTGAATTTATTCTAGGTAAGGTGACATGATTGTTAATAGCCCAAGAGGGTGAGTGAAATGCTATATCAATAACACTGAGACCGTGCAAGCAGCTGACAAACAGCCGTGATAGTATAGTGGTTAGTACTTCTCGTTGTGGCCGAGACAACCCAGGTTCGAATCCTGGTCACGGCAGAGGCTGTGCAGTCTCTATCATGGCAAGTCAGCTGAACTTTTCCATTTTTCTGATTACAAAAAAGATATGCATGTATGTATTTATAATGAGTAATCAAAAAAGTCAATACTAGGAGTAGGTTGGCCTTTCTTTGTCCATAATTCATATTGGTGTAATGAATATATACTGTTGTATATTTTTCAGGAAGACTGAATTAAGTGTTGCAATAAGGTTTGTTTTGCACCTGAAGGCAAAATGATACCAATAATACTAGAAAGCAACAGCAGCTGACAAACAGCCGTGATCATATAGTGGTTAGTACTTCTCGTTGTGGCCGAGACAACCCAGGTTCGAATCCTGGTCACGGCAGAGGCTGTGCAGTCTCTATCATGGCATGTCAGCCGACCTTTTCCCTCTTATCACAGAAAAGTTGGATGGACAATGGTTACTTTATGAAATGATTTAAACTTGATTAGCAATCAACATGTTTCGGTTTTTCAACTTTCATCAGGATTCCTATAATTAGTAATAGTCATACAAAGTGATTTAGTTTTTTGTCTTTGTCTATAATTGATAAATGTGTCAGAAAAGAATCATGGTAATTTGTAGGTTGAACGAATAAAGAGTTACAGTAAACTTTGTATTGTCTCTGAAAGAAGATTTATCCCAATATAACAAGAACACTAAAAGCAGCTGACAAACAGCCGTGATCGTATAGTGCTAACATTATGCACATTGTCATGGTGCCATGCTTGAATGCTTTTTTCACCTGCCACCCATCTGGACGTTTAGCTAATTGTAATCCCTGTTGTTGTACGAGCCGGTCCTAATTGGGTCCATGAGGGATGGGTCCCGCCGGGCCCCACTTCCACAGTTTTTAATAATGGGGAGTAAACTAAATATATTTCCCTCTCCCTTTGATAGTTCTTTGGGATATATCTAAAAGGCTAACCCACCCCTATTCCTAGTCACTATTTTCCACAGTTTTTAATAATGGGGAGTAAACTAAATATATATATCCCTTTCTTCTGATAGTTCTTTAGGATTCATATCTAAAAGGCTAACCCACCCCTATTCCTAGCCACTATTTTCCACAGTTTTTTGATAATGGGGAGTAAACTAAATATATATCCCTCTCTTCTGATATATATATATATATTCTTAATTTCAATATGCGCATGTGGAACCTCACCCTTGAGAGCCCCCCTCCCAGGGGAGGGCCGCCGGTTAACCGGCCTAAAGTAAACATGAGGGGATTACTAAACGTCCAGGGGAAGACACCCTGTTAAGACACTAAGTCACATAGTGACCCTAAGTCACATAGCACCAGTCTTTGTGACTTAGGGTCACCCTCAAGACCCTATCCCACTAAGGCCTAAAGTGACCCTAAGTCACATAGCCCCAGATTTTGTGACTTAGGGTGTTAAGACACTAAGTCAAATAGTGACCCTAAGTCACATAGCACCAGCCTTTGTGACTTAGGGTCACCCTCAAGTCACAAAGTTATGTGACTTAGTGCCCTATGTGACTTAGTGTCCTAACACTAAGACACTAAGTCACAAAGGGACCCTAAGTCACAAAGCCCCAGATTTTGTGATAATTATGGTTTAGATGACAATGAAAAAACAATAAATAGTAAATAAATGAATATTTATTAATGGTGATGAATAAAAAGTAATAAAAATGAAGTGAATAATTACCTAATAGGGGAAATGATGAAAGTTAAATTAACCATTAATAAATACAAATGATCAATAAACAAAATGATTAATAAATGAATCAATAATTGATAGATGATTAATAAAATAAATGCAAATAAATAAATAAAATAATATATTCCTCCATGAGGTGGAGTCTTGAAAGGGTTAATAAATATCACATAATTAATAACTGACAAATAATTGATGATTTATTACTTAGAAAAATAATGAATTGAAAAAAAATGAAAAATAACATACATGAAAATAATTAATAATAGTTGTAATTAAGTATATAATAACTAATTATATAATGAATAGATTATCAATTAATCTATAAATAAATAATTAACTGAATAAATAAATACACAATATCAACTGAATAAATAACACATGATTAAATGATAAGAAATAATTGAAAATTTATTCCTTGAAAAATATTTTATGGATAAAATATAAATGAACATAGAAACAAATAATAAATAAAATAAATATATGAGTAATTAAGAAATAATTGAATAGATAAATAATGATAAATACATATATACAAATAAATAAATGATTAAAATTAAGTGATTAATAAATATATCTAATTTATTAGATTTATCAAAGTCACAAAGTGACCCTAAGTCACAAAACATGTGACAAAATAGTTTAGTGGCCCTAAGTCACAAAGCGACCCTAAGTCACAAAGACGTTTTGTGACTTAGTGTCTTTAGCACTTAGGGTTTTATTTGTGACTTAGGGTCTTGAGGTGGCCCTAAGTCACATAATGACCCTAAGTCACAAAACTTTGTGACTTAGTGCCCTATGTGACTTAGTGTCTTAACACCCCCCCTTTTTTCATCCAAATAACTGCCCACTTGCTGATAATGCCCCTTAGTGCATACTCTATGAGAGTCCGGACCAAACCTAGACCAGCCATGTTATAGCGTGAAATTGACTGTGGGCATTTAAAATGGTACTGTATAGTTACCACAGATTTTGTTGTCACTTAAAGTATTCACCATGACATCTGTATGTCATTTCTTTTCTTGTAGTTACACTAAGTGACATAATGACATAAGTGACAGAACTTTGTCATTTTGTGCTTTTTGTGACTAAGTGTCTTAACAAGATGAAACTGTGCATTAGGATCTTAATCTTTCATTGAAGGCAAAGATATATCAATGAGACAAAGGCATTGGAAGCAGCTGACAAACAGCCGTGATCGTATAGTAGCTAGTACTTCTCGTTGTGGCCGAGACAACCCAGGTTCGAATCCTGGTCACAGCAGAGGCTGTTCAGTCTCTATCATGGCAAGTTAGCTGAACTTTTGGGTTTTTCTGAAGTAAGAAAATAACAGTAAGTTTGGACCTTTTGCAAATCATACACAGCTCCCCTAAAAGCTGAAATTGGGTAAAAGTAGAGTGACAGTCAACATAACAAATTTATTTTTAATATAGAATACAACATAAAAATATAAACAAGGACAGTAAACATGACCATTTCTTTAAATCAACCCAGGAAATGAGACTCAAATTCAGACCCCTAACTTGAGCTGTAAGTAGAACAAAGAAAGCTTTCAATGTCCTACATTTGGTAAATGGGTCAGGGCTATAAAATTCATGGCAAGTGGAGAGTGAGTGAAAACAAAGCTATATCAATAAAACTGAGACCATGCAAGCAGCTGTCAAACAGCCGTGATCGTATAGTGGTTAGTACTTCTCGTTGTGGCCGAGACAACCCAGGTTCGAATCCTGGTCACGGCAGAGACTGTAGAGTCTCTATCATGGCAAGTCAGCTGAACTTTTCCATTTTTCTGATGACAAAAAAGATTTGCATGTATGTATTTACAATTAGTAATCACAAAAGTCAATACTAGGAGTAGGTTTGCTTTTCTTTGTCCATATTTCATATTGGTGTAAGGAATATACTGTTGTATATTTTCCAGGAAGATTGAATTAAGTGTTGCAATAAGGTTTGTTTTGTACCTGAAGGCAAAATGATACCAATGATACTAGAAAGCAACAGCAGTTGACAAACAGCCGTGATCGTATAGTGGTTAGTACTTCTCGTTGTGGCCGAGACAACCCAGGTTCGAATCCTGGTCACGGCAGAGGCTGTGCAGTCTCTATCATGGCATGTCAGCTGAACTTTTCTAGTTTTCTGGAATACATAAATACATATTTGGTGTATACATGCTTTTATAGCATTACAATACAAAGCAATAGAACTGTTTATCACAACCCAACTTGGGGACAAGGGAAAGTGATCAAATATGGATGATATTTACACAGCCACCAATAAATGAAATAATAACGAGCTAGTTAAGTTGGATATTCGTAGATGTACGAAGACAGTGGCTTTTCTAAACAAATGTTTGAACAATTCATTGAAATAACAATACTAAACCAACTTGAAAGAAACATTTGTGAAGACATAAAGTCGCAAACAGACCTTAAGTGATGAATCTAAGTTTTCGTGATTCAGTGTCACCCTCAAGGTGAGAAGAAACAAAATATTTGTTCATGAAATAGAGCTGCGACCCATGAAAAATGTGATGGATGAAATTCTGCATTTCTCTAGGGTATGGAAGTTTTTATCCTGAAATATATATATTTCTCTTTTTAGAAAAAAGCTTTTAAAAATTACGTATTTGAGTAGATCAAAGGTTGAAATGGACTGTATCATTAAGATTCATCCGCCCTGACTAAGATACATACTTTTCATGACAGCCTGTTGCGTCCTCGTGACAAAATATCTGTCTGAGGACAGTTGGTATGATAATTCAAAGGCAGAAATTTATAGGCTAAGTAAATGAAAAAGATAGACCAAATATAATGGTATTATTTTACGAGTTGTTTGTGGAAGAAATATACTAGTTTTAACAGAACCTTGTTAATGTTGCATCACAAAATGACTTGCTGGTATTGCATGGATGTTGGAGAAATAGGCACTAACACTATGCACAGTGGCATGGTGCCATGCTTTGGTGCCTTGTTCAACTAAATAACTGCCCACTTGCTGACAATGCCCCCTAGTCATTCTCTATGAGAGTCCGGACCAAACCTGGGCCAGCCATGTTATAACGTGAAATTGACGGTGGGCATTTAAAATGGTACTGTATAGTTACCTCAGATTTTGTTGTCGCTTAAAGTATTCACCTTGACATCTGTATGTCATTTGTTCTATCATAGTTACACTAAGTCACATAATGACACAAGTGACAGAGCTTTGTCATTTGTGCCTT
This sequence comes from Lepidonotus clava, assembly GCA_936440205.1. Classification (NCBI taxonomy): domain Eukaryota; kingdom Metazoa; phylum Annelida; class Polychaeta; order Phyllodocida; family Polynoidae; genus Lepidonotus; species Lepidonotus clava. Next base: position 31,145,655 of record OW387144.1, on the reverse strand, counting down.
TTTTGACTAAGTCTCTTAACAAGATGAAACTCTGCACTAAGATCTTAATATTTCATTGAAGGAAAAGTTATATCAATGAGACAAAGGCATTGAAAGCAGCTGACAAACAGCCGTGATCGTATAGTGGTTAGTACTTCTCGTTGTGGCCGAGACAACCCAGGTTCGAATCCTGGTCACGGCAGAGGCTGTGCAGTCTCTATCATGGCAAGTTAGCTGAACTTTTCTGGTTTTTCCAAAATGAGAAACACATTTATCTCATTGTATGCTTTTTCTATTTTGATTAGAAAAAACATTTATATAATACAGTCAGTAATAGAAAAGTAGCTTAAAAGTGATTTGGCTTTTCTTTTTATGCACATATGCACATTTTATTAAAAAGAAATTCAAGAACCCTTATCCCCATCTTTATGTATACGCACCCAATGGAAGGACACTCGAGCTCTGGGCTTTTTGAAACTACTCAAACAAGATGAAACTCTGCACTAAGATCTTAATATTTCATTGAAGGAAAAGTTATATCAATGAGACAAAGGCATTGAAAGCAGCTGACAAACAGCCGTGATCGTATAGTGGTTAGTACTTCTCGTTGTGGCCGAGACAACCCAGGTTCGAATCCTGGTCACGGCAGAGGCTGTGCAGTCTCTATCATGGCAAGTTAGCTGAACTTTTCTGGTTTTTCCAAAATGAGAAACACATTTATCTCATTGTATGCTTTTTCTATTTTGATTAGAAAAAACATTTATATAATACAGTCAGTAATAGAAAAGTAGCTTAAAAGTGATTTGGCTTTTCTTTTTATGCACATATGCACATTTTATTAAAAAGAAATTCGAGACAACCCAGGTTCGAATCCTGGTCACGGCAGAGGCTGTGCAGTCTCTATCATGGCAAGTCAGCTTATCTTTTCCAAATTCACAAAAGAAATAGATGTTTTCATTAAAAATAGTGACCGCTGGTCTAGGAAGTAATGAATTAATATATAAGCTTGGGCTGTACAGCCTCCGTGAAGGCATGCCAGCGATAATTGCATGACATAAAGAAATAATCTATTTGTCTATTGCCTAGATCGCTATATTTTTTAATTGCCTCGATCACTGACTCTCTGACATGGTAAATACTGAATTATCATATTTTTTTAAGGGTTTCAGATCTCTTTTAGAATGGGAAGAAGACATTGATATAATCTGTTATTTTATGGACACCATGTACATGTCATTGCAATCATGCAAAGATTGTTTGATTCTTAACAAAATGGAAATGATAAAGTCTATTAACCAATCGATCATTATGTATTTCAGTTATACTTCAATCAACTCAGATTTTCATCTGTTTCTTTGTCGTATTGGTTTAGAGAAATGCGCATTAAATGTGTCAATATACCAGTTATTTCACCGCAGTTGCGTTTCCACTATCCCACTTTATTTGCGAGCTACTTTTTGATTGAGCACATATTTTCACAATAAATGCATTTCTGATCTGAACATCTACTGTCGACAAAAACATGCCGCGATTGTGAGGGACAAGGCTCATCAGGGAAATTTAGATTATAGTGTATCATGATAAGAAATTGGGTTGTGTTGCAAATACATATTTTCAATCAACAAATTCCTCTTTAAGATTATTTCGCAATAACATCATTTATTTTTGCCAAAGAGACCATTACACATTTTGAAGCCCTTATCAAAACGGCCCTGGTTTGACTAATATGTTACGAAAATATGGGCCAAGAACAATACATTTATAGTCAATTTTGACCAGGTCGGGCGACTGGCGAGGGGTTAACGTCCCTGAGAAAGTGCCATTCTATAGTCCTTATACTAATAGATTCCAGTGGCAGATTTAGGATTTCCAAAATAAAGGAATTAAAAATGGATGGTATGGAGCAGCATATAAGCTTAGTATTTCAATGTTTTGTATTTGAGCACACACACGCAATGTTATTCCCTCTTTGCTAAGTTTAGGTGCCCACCAAAAAAAAAAGGGGGGGGGGGTCTGAACCCCCTGGAACCAACCCACCCCTTGGATCAGCCCCTGGGTTCACAACAACCAACATCGATATCTTAAATACAAGTGCAACAAGTTTCAATGTTACAGTCATGCAGAGCCACCTGCTGGGTCACACTGGAACCAAATCCCCCATGCAGTTTTCTGTGAATTTAGCTAGGCGGCGTTCAGGACTCAAGTTTAGGGTAGCGTTGCCCACACTTGTATGAAAAGGAGAATGTGATTACTTTGAGAATATGGAAATTACGTCGGTTATATTACTGTGGCAAAAATTCAAGTGTTCAGGTTCAATTTACAAAGATATTTATTATACGTATAATGTTTATGGTCATTTTATTGATAAGCACCAGTTCATTTTTCAGAAGTGATACATCAATTTCCAATCATAAAAAGAACCACTATGCTGCGAATCCCACACACTCAGGACATTGTCAGTCCTCCAATATACATGAACAGCACGCACACAGCTGCTTTAAGATGTTTTTGTTTTTACAATAGACCTAGCAGATGATGAATGCTACAAAGATAACCAACCTAGATGGAGGAAATGATAAATTAATCTGGTGTCTGTTTGTCTCTTTTCAGAGAGGTCTATGTCCATGAAGAAATGTCAGCACAGCGGCTGCAGGAGGCGGAGCCAGGCCACCAAGGTGGGTGATTCTTTTTTCTTTTTATTTTCTTAGCACATGCTTGTGGGATTTCTGTGCGGCAGGCCTGCGTTTGATTCACTAAGATGTCTATTGGACCACCTTCCCTTGCTGTCATTCTCACCCCAATAGATTTGGTCATCAGTACTTTTTACAAAGCAAACATTTAAGTTGGTCTTAATGTAGCAGTTGAACAGATTTTAAACTCTAACACGTCAAACTCATATAGCAATCCAATTATGTAATTCATCTGAAGACTTGCAATTGGGAATACATTGGAGATTAGTACTTTTTAAAACAAAACATAAAAAGTAGTCTTCCATTCCGTCATTGTAGTCACATGCACATCAAGCTGTACCTGCAAACATAATACCAAATTTGACCCAGGGAGGTATATTTAGACAATGCGTCCCTGGAACCAGCGATATTTGATGTGATAACAAACGACGTTGAATTACTGTAATACACACATATACACATTATTTAACATAGCAATGGGATGTCAGACTCTGACAGGATAAATCATTTTCATTAAATTATCTTTGCATCAAGCGTTTTCATAGACAAACGCTACACACATGAACTATATACTATAAATGTAATCAAATCACAGTATGACTCATATTATATAACCGATACTCTGAACGAAATCCGCATCAGCTAGTCCCATTAAAGTCACCGCACGCTAATGTAAACACGACTACTGTTTACCACCAAAGTTAATGCCATATAACACCTCCCATACCGCCACAGGCCTAGTAATCCACCGAGAAGGTGTCCAGAGAAAACAAGGCCTTAATCCGTGTAATCAGCAGAGTAGTCAGGTCACTAATCCCCCCCCCCCTGCTCAAGGACTAACGGGTTTAGGGGGCTTAAAGAGAACACTCAGAACACAGGTCAGGCATTGGGCACTGCTACAGAAAGGGGGAGATGGGAAATAACATGTAACCTGCAACAGTCCCCAAAATTCTATTTCTGACACACATGACAAACCTTTATTTTGGTAATTTGCTCATAACAATAATTTTTATAAATTTTCCTCAATGAACTCTGCAACATAGAGTTTACAGGCATTATAAACGAGTAGAGTCTGGAATAATCAGTGATTGTAAGTAAAATGACACAATTTTTATGGAACAAGGTTAATAAACAAGTATTTATCTACTAAGTATATACCCGATATATAAATGCCCGAAATCATGTATTTCTCCCTTTAGTTTTCCTTTTACTTGGGGGTTTAGTGGGACATTCTAACACTTTTTTAACTCTCATATAAGGGCAACAAAAAATAAAGGTCTTTTATTCAGAATAGAGTTAAAGGTACCTGTTCATCGACGTTAATGCCAGGAGTTCATGGTGTTTTTGGAGTAGTACTTTTGATGCCGCTAATATACCTTGTGTAATATACCTTATAGAATACCCTTGCTTTCCCAGTTTTAATATAAAACAATTACATGTTAATGAGGTTTAAATGCAGAAGTGATCAGATTAGGTCATCAAGCGTTAACCAGCATAATTTCAACTTCTTTTTCGCTAGTTCTGTTTTAAAGTAATCTTTACAGTCATATTTTTGTCCCATAAGGCTTGGAAGATTATTGCAAAAGACAAACTATGAGCTTAATGATCAGATTCCAAAGCATATGATACAATAGATTGATTATAACTAAGGTGAAGTATTCCAGAAAATCAACAGAGAAGAACGTGCAGTGATTATCAGGCAATGAGATTTGTGAGATCCTTTGAGGATGCCAAAACTCCCCAGGACACACCAAAACAGCAAAATAAAACTTGCAACTTCCTCCCTAAATTATGAAGTATCCTAGGCATGATTTAGTATTCATACCCAAAGTGCAGAACATTAAAATGTGAATTTTGAATAAATGTTGGGTCAAACATGACAAGGTTGTACTTTAAACAAACATTTCAAATAAGAGAACAAAAATTTGCGCTGAAAGAATTCCATTGCGAAGTCAGACTGAGTTGAATTGATATAAAATTAAACGCCAAAACTGGACGAAGTTGTTGGATACATTTAGTAAAACCACATGAAGTAGCCTGCGGGCATAGACCTTGGTCCTCCAGGGTTGTGAAGGAGCGTGCAGGTGTTTGTACTCCCTTTTACCTATGTAAATCGGTAAAGTATGGGGCGCCCTACTTACTAGATGACCTTTGTCAACTGTGTATGTCCACAGAATAACAGGTCAGATTTATAAGGTTAGCGGAAGCCATGTGGTGGGAGAGGGGAGGCTTGAAGTACTAGGGACAATTCTGCATAAGGGAGCTTTCATTAAGTGTGTACGCACATTTTCAGATTTCCGATCCCCCTCCATTCCTATTCCACTTGGGGTAAAGTACGCATTAGATTTGTACATGAACGTACACATATTTTCAATTTTTGCAGACCCCCCCCCCAGCCCTCCTTGATGACTATTATATAAACTTAATGGAAGGTCCCTAGTCTGAATGACTGAGTCAATGTGCTACACGAATGTCATCTGCAAGATCGGGGAAGGCTTGTGGAATGTAGGCTTTTCCTCTACGTCCCATATAAAATTTGCAAAGTCAATAAAAGTGCAAAATGGGTTTTTGAAAGGGCCAGTGATTCCTGCTGCGATGAATGCTTGAATGAATGAATGAATAAATGATATATCGAACCTATATATATTATACCATAATATATATATATATATATATATAAATATATAAATATATATATATATATATATATATATATATATATCAGGGGGTGGGGTAGGTTGGTCTGGTGGGTACCGTGCTGCATTGCTGTGGCCGGCCCGGGTTCGATCCTTGGTGCTGCCTGCTAGACCATCTTGCCTTGCCGTCATTCTCACCCCCATATATTCTATCAGAATACTTTGTACAAGCCAAAAATCGTGAGTTGGTCATAATATAGCTGAACAATTGCTGATGGACCATGAGCTCCAACAATTATCCTCCTATATTATACCCATTATTCCACTCGGCCTCTCTCTACTGGTCTCACGGACTATTTCCCGGCGCGGAGGACCTTCCTGTTGCTGCTGGTGCCGGCAGGTGTTGTATAAGAGTGGGGCGGTACCCGGCTGTCTGGGGCCCGCCCACCCCCTAATGACCTTCACAGATTAATACGTTCACTCTCACGGTAATGATGTTATACAATGATATAACGGCAAATTACATAGGGACGCAAATTCTCCTTCTTTTTCCGGATGTCCGGGTTATGGACAGATAGTATTTCTCAAGCTAAATCTCTCTCTTTACATATTGTACCGTAGACACTATAAAATGTCCTGCTTTTCAACTATTCTTGTTGTTCATCAGTTCACGAAATTGATGATTCAATTTAATGTCTGGATTGTTCATGTTTGCAGAGTGTTATCTATGCATGATCCTATCACTATGAATATACGGTTATTTATCACTAATTTTGTCCACATTATTTGACCCTGAATCTATTAATTTTTAACAAGTTGCTAGGACAGCCGAAGACTCAACCAACAAGTTATTTCAATTACTATCCATTTACAAGCTTGAACCGAAAGGCGGCGAAAGAAGAAAATAATTAATGATGTATAACGTAAGGATCCCCTGAACTACAAGTTGAATATGTGCATGGTTGACGCAAGTGCAGAGGTTTATGTAAAAAATACTCTATGGTACCCTTGTGCAATTTTTCTTCATTTTTATTCCGAATCAAGTATAGCAGAGAAAATGTCTTTGCTCTTCCAAGATAGCCGATCTTGGTACACATAGTCCATAATACTGTAATGGTCCCAATATATTCTTCCTTTACAGTCATGTAATTTCATACATAGGCTCATATTAAGGTCAGGAACCGGTATTATCATCTCCCATCCCTTTAATTTCAAATCAATTATCTGAATTTCTGGTTCAATGGTGCGGAACCCTTCATGTGCGTGCCATCAATATTTTCTACTCCCCCACAGAAATGTGTATACATACATTTACCAATACGAAGCAGCCTGTACTGAGTGTATGGTCGGTCTTGTGTCTTTGTCAACATCAAAGTAGTTAGAACACCTGCTACTGGGGAGTCTGGAAATGAAAGGCTTAACTTGAGAGGACAATGCTTAAAGAATGTAGAATGAACTAAATGCCTGAGGTGAGGGGTCGTAGTGGGGGTGAGGGGAGGTGAAGGGGTAAGGTGGGGCTTTGGGTGGTGATGGGCGTGGTGGGTGGGGGTTGGAGGAGTAAGGGTGCCAAGAAAGGTAGAGGAGGGTAAGACAGAGGAACGGAGAATAGTGTTTTCTGTATAATGGGATGTTTTCCTGATACAAATTTCACCGATGGCTTAATTTTGTTAATAAGTACTGGCGACATCGTTGTGATTACAAAATGATTTTTCAAAAACGACGGTAGGTTTAGAGGAAATTAAGCGAAAAAAAACTTTTCAAAAATCTAGATAATTATATTTGAAAATTGGTGGCAAAGGAACGCTTCTTCCACGTCCTTGCTGAAGGTGGAATACTGCCTCCCACCTGCAGCCTTTAATTCAGTTCTTTGGGAGACACAATACCCTCCCCCTATCCCCGCCACATTAAATTTGAAGCAAGAACTGCCGCATGGCCTATGGGGACCGAGCATAGGTAGCAAAGTCATGTGAACGCAAGTGAAAACGATTTTTCTTTTAGCACACATTGGATACATGATGATTTTATATGAAAGGGTATTTCTATGATTTGTGGATGAATTCGGGGTTTCAGGAAAATCCCCATTCCTAGTGCGAGCCAAATTGCCAAGGTCTTGTGCCCCCCTTTGAACTATATCCAAATATATCAATTGTTTATTGAAAAGGATTCTGGAATGTAAAGTTCAGTGTTATTATATACAAGGTCCTAGGATCGCTCTCTGTGAAATTGGGTCGTTAAAGTACTCACTATTAATACAAGTAGTAGCACCCTTGATGTAGCTCATAGTTTAGGGTACTATAACCACGATAATTATGCGGTTGACGTGATTTAATGGTCACATTGGGTGACAGTACAAGGCCTCGCCCAGTGTCACCACCTTCCCCGGATCATTTTAGTACAGTTCTTCTTGTTGGCTTTTGCATCTTAGCAGTTAAGTGAGTGAGTGATGGATAGTTTACACTGTACCAAAATCCAGCGTCATTTACATGACACTTGGCAGAAACAAGTTAGGATGAATTTTGACTTTTCAGACACATGTTTTGACTTGGTAGTCTTTGGTGATTGTGTCTATGAGATGAGGGTGACAGGGCAGGCAAACAGCAGGGGATCAAAACCTGGAAATCATTTTTACTGTACCTCATCCCTTAGTGAACCCAGACACTCTTAGCAGTTAAGAAACTTCTTTCAGGATCATGGCTCGTCGCATGATAACTCACATACCACTTAACAGTGGACACAATCTCAGTTCGAATTCCCAGTCTAATTTATCCCAATTAGAATGCCTATTTTTGGCTGAGATTTTCAGGATTTTGAGACTTAACTATCTTCTTTCTGTAACTATGAACAGTTGCATGCAAATCAACAGCGAGACCTAGTAACCTTGACGTCCCTGTTATGAGACAATGATTTGTGTTACCGCCGTATGTAGACAGGCCACAAGGCCTCTTATTAAGACAGTAACACATAGAACCATCTCCATCTCACTCAGCCTAGATCTTCACCTCTCGATGCACCTCGTTGTACGTTAGTCAATACCTTATTCTTCAGTCCCTGTCCACTGGTTTAATCCAAAATGTAGTTATGCCATTTACCAGAGATATATACTGTATGTACTAAGCCTCGGGATGCACATTGGGCCTATGGTTAACAGTCATGGGATGCGCATTCTGTGATAAGTTTAATTTGTAATGGGCTAATGCCTTTTAATACCCTTTACAGACTGGGCTCAGAATGCGCATTCTGCCTGTATTGAACTGTCATTATAAGCACAGTTTAAGGCTAATCTGTAAAGAGTAATAGACTAGGCTCAGTATGCGCATTGTGTATGTTTTAAGCTGTCATTATATGTGGATTTTGAGGCTAGACTGTAAAGGTTATTATAGATTGAGCAGGGAGGTATAAACTGTATACAATGTCCATGTCCTGAGCTAGGCTAGACAAGTGACCTAAACCAGACTGCAAAGAATTCTGAACAATAAATCAGAAAAAAAGTGTATACTGTATGAATACCCATAAGTCGTGACAAGGTGGATAAGGTGATGGTTAATCAGAGTATCGCACACTTTCTCTGGGCTTTCACTCAGATTTCCAACAGCTGCCCCCTTTTTGTATTACAATAGAAATGCTCCAATCAGATTCGGGTGAGAGAGGCCCTTCCGGGTTGCGTATTCAGTGAATCGTGTCGCCCACCTGGCCGCTCTCCGTACGGTGGTGTGTTAAAATGTCCTCAGGTTGTTGGTACTTTTAATGTGGGCAATTAAGCGGGAAATATGCATATGGGTCAGGTATTTCTTGACAGGGGGGAATATGCAGCCTCATTAGGTGAAACAAGACAGGGTGTGCATGCTTTGTTGAGGGATGCATTTGAATGTATTTCAAAGTGGTGGCCCCGGCATAGTCCAAGAGGCCTTACGCACCATTTCCCATATCCAGTTCATAAAGGTTATGGATATCACTGATAATTATTTGTACATGTCTTAACACTGTCACTCAGGTTCCTCTGTATGATATCTGCTTTCCGGCTTACTGATGATACAGGGGCGGATCCAGGGACGGATCCAAAGAGGGGGGGGGGGGGGGTTAGGAGGTCCTGACCTCCCCCTCCCCCCCCCCCTTTTGATGGGCCCCCAAAGTACGAAAAGAGGGGAAAATTCAGCGCGGGTGCACGCAAATGCACACCGTTTTAGTACTCAGCCTTTATAACTATGCTGACCCCTCCCCCCTTTGGAAATCCCGTATCCTGTGAGGTACATAATGTAGGTCTATGGATATACTGCAAGAAGGTGCTCGATATTCCATCACTTAGTATCACCAGTAAAGTTAAAGACATATTGGTTAATCCTATCAGGAATATGCAGTGAATGATTATAATTGTAATATGTATTACAACTGAAGTGGGAAGGTATACAGACCTTTTGATAAGGCAAATCGAACTTCCATACATGGGAAAATGAAAATACCAGAAGAATGATTTTGTAACGAGAATCTTATCGATGTATTGCCCAAAGCAACATACATTATCATGCTTGAGTACTTGTGGCCGCAACCAATCTTCACAGTTTTATTGAAGTAAAAATGATGTAGAGCTTCATTAATGTCATGAAAATGTTTGATGCGCATGATTTCACTTGTCACTTAGCAGCATGGCACCTGTCATCTCTTTAATTTAGGACGGTGTAAATCAGGCATGACAACCATGTGACATCAGTTTATGGTCATCGTCATTGATTTAGTCCTGTAGTGTGGGAATCTTCAACAACCTGAGTTTTCTTTTCAATTAATGAATAACCATATCGTTTTTAGAATCAATTATTTTCCAATTACCAGTAGTTCAATGGAACACATGAACAATATTATTGTGATTACACCCTGAGAGTCAAATACAGAAGAAAAATGTATGTTCTACTTTTAGAACATTTTGGCAAACATATCGACATTTGAAAATGCACGTACACACACACACACACACACACACACACACACACACACACACACACACACACACACACGCACACACGTTACATACAAATACACCCATACAAGAATCTAACATAATCACACACAAAAATGATAATCCATGATAGGGCGCCAAGGTAATCACTGCCTCGTTCTATACTGCTTACAGCCAACCCTGCTGAGAGGCCCTTATCTAAAACCAAGTGCATCAGGCGGTGTGTTTATAATGCTGCAGGCGCCTAGGCCTACACTACATGGGCTTAGGTTTATATCTATATCCATTAGTACTGGTGCCCTTGTGGTGCTGCATCTTGCTCCGAGTGGAGGGCTCCCATTGAGGACTCATCAGTAGTGGAGGGGATAGACCTGTAAGGTGTTTATCTCCCCTCCCCCCTCCCCTACCCTAAGTCATTAGGCTTAATGCCAGGTGCGCCAACCTCTCACCACCTGACCCCCTCAACCACCACCGTCACCACACACCACCACAGCCACCACCACCACCACTACTGAGACTGTCTCCTGCTGTAGACTGTAAATCTGTCCTACACCGCCAGGCGTCAACATTGTGAAGGAGACAGTTTCCAGCTATTTGGAAAAACAATGATATCATTACATGAGTTAATAATGTTGTTTTAGCGCTCTGTGGGTTGCATGAGGGGCCAGTGGTCACTAATAAAGACATTAATGGTCTCCCCCCCCCTGCAGTTTAGTTTGACAATGGCCTCACTTTGTATTGGAAAGGAAAGGAAATTAAACTAACATATCCCTCCCGTCTAATAGATCTCTAGGATTCATTCCCACAGTTTTGAAATGGGAAGTAAACTTAATATATTATTTCTTTTCTATGCAAAGTTTTATTCAGGAGAAATAATCGCTTAATGCAAAATAAACAAGAGGATTGAGTATTAAGGGGACTAAGATGGGCGACTGCTGGCCCCATTCCTTACACTCATTGAGTACAGTGCTGTCTTCCAAACGAAGACGTGCTGAACAGAAAACGGTAGGTTTGGCACGGACTATCTGCTGCCTGCACAATCTGCAGCCTCGACCACCTCGCTACGAGAGCGGCCATTACAATGGTAGAAGTAGTGGGCTCGGCGGAGAATGCTGCCCGCGCTTTGCCCGCAGTGCTTTGGCCTGCTGCAGGGGCCTGTTGTACTCAGGTCGGCAACAGGGGACGTAGACTGTAGGTACGTCCAAGTCCGCTAGTCGCTCAAACTAGTATGTAAGAGGTAAGCAGGTCATGAAGGGACTACCTGGGACGTTGCGGTTGGCGGGCCGGCCGGCAGGTGGCAGGTCAGTAGGCAGGGAGAGAGGCGGGGACACTCAGCAGTCAGCAGCCTCGACGACACCCGCCCAGATGTCCCTGTAGGGGCCCGCCGAGGCACCCGCCGTACGCCTGGATTTTACCCCGGATTTACCTGGATTTTACCCGGATTTTTACCTGGATTAGCAGGATGATGATGGACGAGCTGGAGAGGATGGTGGTGTTACCTGGCCAGATCCGCAGCTCGGGGGACGAGGAGGAGGAGGAGGAGGAGGTGGTGGAGATGACACAGGAGGTGAAGCGAAGGGCCCGGCCGTCACAGGTGAGGAGCAGTGTGATTATTAAAGATGTGCACTCATTAATAAAGGGGGCAGGGTGGTGGGGTAAAGGCCATATTCCACTGTGCGATTCTACTCCCGATTCTAAAAATCGTGAGAAGGAATAAGCGCTTGTCATAGACATGTTACATATCATTAGAGAGGATTTAGAATTTTCTTTCAAATGATATGTAATATGGATGTGCTCGAGGATATCTTGAGCAGACACTTAAGAACTAGCAAATTTCTATAATTTAAAATCGCCTGGTGCAATACAGGCTTTAGGGACATGGCGTAATCACAAGGTAAACTGCCTCATAATACATAGCGGAGTCCCTCTCCCCAATGGTCATCAGTTGGGGAATTATAAATGTAAACGTATCATAAGAGAGGTTGCTTGAATATATTCATTGGATGTTTATGTTTCTAAAATGTGACCACATAAGACGTATGGCAGCTTGTTATGATGACCCTGTATAGGCGGACTATACTGTGTCCTTAGGGCTGTCAGAAATGTGTCACACACTCAGGCAGATGTCCTACGGTCTTAAGACATAGATAGCTTCAAGCCCTGAAGCAGTCCGTCGGTGATACGTTAGTGGATACAGCACTGAGACGTGATCTGCTTCAGTTTTTTTTCCATATGGTTTATCCAAATATATTTAATAATACAAATCCGTGTTAGGATTTTCTGAGCGAGGGTGAAGACATGCATTGAACGTTAGGTAAGGTAATTAGTCTATGATCTTTGGGAAAAGACCCTAAGCAAGAGCACACCCAGTCCTAAAATCCAGGTACATCCGAGGAGATTTCATGAAAAACCGAGAGGGTTCCAATTAGCTATACTGATAAAATTCCCTTAGCCTATTCGCATTCGTAGTTCCATTGGAGAAATCTGAAGGGGTTCCAGATACTCTCCTAGCCACCCGTCCCCCCGGTAAGCCTCTGACCTGCCACATTATCTTATTATTGACGTTAATAAACACTCAGATATCCAAAGCCAATCAGAGCCTACCCCTACTCGTCTCCATACGGCCTTAATTGTGGCCCATTAGCCGCCCCTGTCAGAGGTAAACACGGCCCCCTTAGCGGCCTTAAGGCAAGCACACACGGACCTAACAGACCGTGACCACATAACGGCCAGGTGCCAGGTACACACAGGAGGCACACCTGGAGCAGCCAGGTGGGCCCAGGTGGGGGGAGGTGGGACCAGGTAGGGGGAGGGGGTGGAATCTTCTCCACGGTGTCCTCCTGGGTGAATAGGGGTTTGCCGTCTTCTACTGGTCCAATGAAATAGGCAAGATGTATCTAGTTTTTTTCCATTTGGTTTTATGCTGTTTTATTTTTATGTTGCTCTATATGATAGAGATAGTGGATTTCAAGATGGGGAATTGAGCTATCTGTAGGAATTTAGTAGTGTATTCTCAAAGCCATTTTTCGCGTCATATGCATCTCTAATAGATCCGAGGGCACAGGTTGAAGGAGATGGGCGGGGTGTTCTCCAGGATGTCCCATTGTGCGAACAGGGGTGGGAAGTTCTATCTAGGTTATTTAATAATTATGTCGCGTTTGGTTTCTTATGCCAGAGGAAGTTCTTTTTAAGGCTGATGAATTCAGCCAAGGAATTTAGTGGTTATATATGTGACACACACACACTATTGGCCAGTCCCTAAGTAACCATGAATTATATAAAAAAAAGTTCTTAGGCTCTTTATGGGACGGACCATAAGTGAATTACATAAGCATAAGCATAATATCAAATAGATATATGAGCACAGATAGGAGAGGTGTGCGGGGTCTCCTATACTGTGTCCCGTTGGGTGAACAGGGGTTTGTCGGCCTCTGCCGCTCCAATGAGGATGATGAGTTGTATTTAGGTTATTTCCCTTTATTCTGGTTTATTTCTTATGCTGGAAGAAGCACTTTTGATGGTGAGGAATTTGGCAAAGGAATTGAGTGGTTACATATAGAAATATATATCCCAGAGACCTTCTACATATATATTATGTAGACAATCTATAGTATTTCCAGCCGTATTGATATGCATATTATATATTATATTCTAAATAATATCATACAATCGATACAAAATCTGTATAATGATTGTCATTATTAAGTGCGCGTATCCGTATGTGTTTATGTGTCTTTTTCCAAATAACTTTAAAGTATATCGAATCTACAACACACTAAAAACAGGACCTCATATACATGTAGATAGTCTATAGCCCCTCAAGACTGGTATGATCTGATAGTCTCCAGCCTTACATCTATAGGGTGATCTGCCGCCCACCAATCATGCTTTCGATTTATCATGCATGCGGTTGATCGGGTGATTTATGACCCGATTCAGTCCAGTGGGTACGGGGGTGTGCCCTTTAACCCAACCCTATCAACCCCACATCAATCCTGACACCTCTCTACCACAACCGACACCCACCAACATCCTAACCTTACTCTCACACACACCCCTGCCCGTCAATGCCCACATTCAGACAGTTTTAACCTGTCTATTATTAAACCCCTGCTCCTCCTCCTCCTCCTCTCACCTGAACCTCTCCACGGCCCGCACCTCTCCAGTGCGTGTGATTCTGTCACGTTCCCTGATTCCATCATTAAGGTGTCACAGATGACAAGGAGAGGGGGATACTCAGGGTTAAAAGCTGGTTATATGATCACACAGAACCTGCCTCAAGGTGTTGTGTGTATGGTTGTTCATTATAATGAGAGGTGATTTGTAGTTAGCTACATGTTTTGGCTGATTTCCTTTGGCAGGATTCGGAATTTTGTGAAATAGACATGCTTATATTAACGTTTAACAGTATTGATTAAATGAGTTTAACAGTCGTTAACAAGCAAACTTTAATAAAACAAATCGTGACTGAGAATGTAGAATAAACCCAATTTTTAAGGAGAACATTTTTCAAAATGTCTTCTAAATGCTGGATTCGCCACTGCAAATACTAAGTATTCCTCCACCTCTAACTCGAAGTGTCAATTCCATGATGGTAAATCCTGAAGATGTCCGGCAGTGAAAAGGAGGGAGTGGAGGGGGCGGGAGTAGAGGGGGCGGGAGTGAAGGGGGCGGGAGTTTCTCGGTTGGTATACCTGCTTGACATGATGCACTGTTCCTATGGATTCTAACCCCCATGGGGATCCGGGGTGAAGGTTCCCATTGGGACTGCCCTTTAAATGTTCATACCTCACAGGTGTTCACCCGCACCCAGCTGCCAAGTCTAGTATGGTCTCTTCTTCATGGCAGCAAAACAGGTTTTAACAGGGTGCATTTCCCTGCTTCAATACCACTTTACTTACTTCATAGGGTCCAAGCAGGCAGCAAAGATGGATTCTGGTTTCGATTACTTGCCGTTTAACTCTATCATTCATTTCAGTGTTTCAATTGTTGCCGTGAATATGACAAAAGCTGTTAGTGCAGTGTAAAACAACCATTACTTACTCACGCCTTCACTGTGAATTCCAAAGTAAGTCAGGGCTAAGAAAACTTAAGTTAGATAAGGACGCCTCAGCCAAAATATGCAAGAAGAACAGTCACTTATGACCGTTTTTACACAATGATTATCACGTGGATTATCAATGTGAGTACCCCCCCCCCCCGACTTGGATCCCTCCTCCAGGGCGGTGAAAGGTTAGTGGCGTCGGTTAATGAGGGACGCCGAGGAGACGCGGCGTGCCGCCATAGGTCAGGTGTGCAGCGTCCTCCAGTTAGTCGGCGCTAAAAAGGCGGAACGAATTCAGCAAAATATGCCGAAAATTCCACCTGTGGAGAGGTAGGCGGTGTTGGATTGTGGCTGGGAATGGGGGGGGGGGGGAGCTGGCTTCTGGAGAACCATTAGTTTTGGGGAAGGATTTCTTCTGCATATTACATCCAACTATCTCTCTTACATCAAAAGGCTCTTTAAATAATTACAGTATAACATATTAGCTATCAACAATAATTAACCCAGTGACATAAATTAATGATAATGATTAATCATATCGTTACCCCGCTTCTTTCTCATCATCTTCACCTCTGTTCATGTTTTTCATAATGTGTTTTCACCCATTGTACAGATTGGTCGAGAAAATTGAACTTATGACATCATGAAACCAAAAACACTATGTATTGCTGTTTGTGAGGGAAGGGAATTAAAATCGTCTATGACGATCACTTAACCCTAAATAAAAATTAACACAAAGAAAATCATACGGATGTAGATTATATGGTATTTGTATGAAAAAAAAGAATCTAGAGATGTTAATAGAAATTTAGTGGGGAACCCGAGTGCGAACCATTGCGATGAGCGCGATGTCATGGCATAGGTAAACATGTTAATTTCATTTCAAGGATAAATCAAAACGTCTTCGTGCATGTCCCATTTATTGGAAGAAATGAAATATCGTTACATTTCTTGAACTTGATAAGGAATATATCATATTGCAATTACAGGTGTGTATAAACACCAAATACACATCTTCTTTAGGAACCTTATCTTCTGTAACAACCTTAGTAATGGCAATTGAAACATATTCAGACGACTATACCCAAGACAAGATAGACAGTTGAATCATTTGAATGACATGTTAACTGTTACCCTATATCCTTCAGGCATGTTCTGAATTCTCTCTGTGCTGACAAAAACTTCCATCGGGTCCTGGCGCCGTCACCAACCAGGTGAACTGACTCTGGGTCAGTGATATAACTATATTCCACATGCAATATAGGCGATTTTTATTAAAGGAAATGGATAGTTTCGAGTTGTCATTAGGAATAAGAGGGGAGCCCTTGGATGTTATATACCATTCAAACGAGAATTTCAGACCCTTGCTAATTACATATATCTTATGTGTATAATCAACCAAAGATCGCACTTGCAATTTCCGAAATTGCAAGTAAAATAGAAAAATACAGCCATAGGATGTTTTCTCTATGTTTGACACTGCTCTCAGCTCTGTATTCAGGTAATGTACGTTAGATGGCCCGCACAAACACGGACATAAACACCTTGTCCAGGCTCAGTTCACTTCGCCGACCCTTCTCTCAGGGCACAGTGCCAAAAGAAGAATTTCACATACTTTTGTATATATGTGGAAACTGCCCACTTTTTAACGGTATTGTAAGAGTGCGACTAATCCATTGTGAAACATGCTTGATAACAGCATAATGACTTTCGTAACCGATTTATATACGGGGCAGCTCAACCGAGAGAGGCAATCTTATATAAAAACGGTCACCAAAATGAAGAAAACATTAGCGAGGCTTTTTTCTTCTGTTCTCTTGTTCATTATCTCTAGATATTCTTTATAGCTCTTTCAATAGCTTAGGACGTGCTCACACAACACGCTATACACAGTCTCTGAGATCTTGTCAAATGTCAAATGTCAGTAGTCTTGTCTGATTGTAGCTTACATTATCATTCTATTCCTCCTGACATTTTATAATACTAGCAATTCATAACTAGGTACGTCTCAAAGCCATACAAAACGTTGACCAATCCATTGGTATCGATACCATGTGAGGTAATAAATCTCTGCTCCACTGTAGAATAACAACAAGATTATGTCATCTGAGTTTTCATCATAATAATATAAGTATTTCGAGGGTGGCTCTCAACGTTTCAGATAGGTTAAATCATGCTACTTTAGATATTTAATGTAATCAAAGGAAAAGAGAAGATCAGTTTCTTCATTCAGTACTATCAACAAATTATTTTCAATCTCCATTTGACAACTGAGAGTTAAGGCTCCATTCCAATACCTTATTTAACTCGCGATTTCAGAAATCCCCAGTGACAATACTGATTAGATATAAACATAACATACCCTGATATACTCTACCATTAGAAAGGATTTCACATTTCCTTTCAAATGGTATGTAGCATGCAAGGGTTCGTTTCATATTTTTCTAAGTAGTAATTACAATTTAAGAATTATCAAATTCCAGATAGTCTAAATCATCTAGTGTAATACAGACTTGAGGCATTGAGTGTGACGTACATACGTGTGTCCACCTCCCACCTCTGACTGCCCACCTTACTCTGACCTCACCGCGGGTGACCTCTATTTGTTTGAACGACCACAAACTATGTGAGAAAACAAAAGACACAATGTACACAAGGCATTCCTGCCTCTAGAGACCTCAGCAGTGAAAGTCAGAGTGAGAACTGCAAGCAGCAGTGTTCTGAATTAACGGTGCAATGGCTTTTTTGTGCATGCAATTCAGGCAGATACAGTTCCAAATTTTCCTGTAGTTAATGCTCCTGCAGGCTAATATTGCTATATTTTTTAGACAAAAGCATGGGAAAACCAATAGAAATAACGCATCTTATGGCAAAATAAAAATATGTAATGAACATATTTTTAAACATACTTCAGAAACTAGAGTACATACAGTAACAAAAAGGAAAAGTAACTAATTCTACCTTTTTATAATCTCAAGCAAAAGGAATTGTCATAGACAATTAAGTATGATATGTCAAAGGCTTATAACAGGAAAGGGACTTGTCAACATAGCATTATATTATTACCCACAATGCACCCTGATTTAGCTTCCAGGTAGGCCAAAATACTAATAACCAGAGAATCGCGTCTTGTAGAATACTGGTAGGTTTGAATTAGGGGGAGGGAGCACACTAAATAAAACCTCAACTTTGAAAGAATCCATCCTCAGGTATGAATTATTATGATGTTATTTTCCCCGAGCAAAAGTCAACAACAGGTAGATGTTAACAGTGGAGAGCCAAAAAGGACACTGATGTATATCGTGAAACAAGTCCCCATTTATAACAGTGTCCTAAATTAAGGTTGAAATTTATGCACACACTGGATGCATATAATTATCTTTTAAAGGTATGCACCTAAGAGCCTTTTCAAGTACCCTCATTGATATGAGGCTATTTATCCAATCAAATATGTGCATCTGCCGGCTACATGCTTTTAAAAATCATGCTATTTTTGTGCCATTAGCTATATTTTTTCACCATTTACGATTTCATCTCACATTTCGAGTACCATCTACTGCCGTGTCATATTTACCTTTGTGTCATATTTTGAGCATTACTAACTAATTAAACTATTTGTTACAATGATACTGTGATGCTTGATTTGAGAAACGTAGACAAATAACGTTCGAAAACAAGTCCCATCGAATACACTAGTACTGTTTTACAGATGGTAAGGTACACTATAAGCATAACCCATAGATATCCTGTTCCCACTGTCTTAACCGTGTAACATAAGCGTAGACTGCTGTCACCACTTGTGTCTGTGACCCTACAGACTGAGGACATCCCAGCGTGCAGTGCAACTCAGATTTGCCTGCTGCTGCAGGTTGGGCCCTTGACACTTCGGTGAGTGAGTGAGTGTTGGGTGTTCTACGCCTTACCGACAGCCAGGGTCATTTTCATGGCGAAATCAAGTTGGGACTAATTCTGTCTTCAGTGATCGAATCTATGAGATGAAGGTGACAGGGTGGCAAACAGCAGGGGATCAAAACCTGGAAATCATTTTTGCTGTACCTCATCCCTTAGTGAACTGAGTATCAGCCGGGAATTGAACCCAAAGAACCACTTGGTCGGTGCTGGATCCCCCATATCATCGCCTTATACGATCAGCAGGGGCTACTGAGGACCTATTCTTCCCCGGAACCCCTACATGGTGTCCTCCGCACACTGTACTGGTGTATGCTGGAAAAGGAACATGGGTTTTCTCTGGTTGACTCGCCACGATATTTCTTTTCACTATCTTCCTTGGCATGAGTTAAAGCCTATATTCCACATGCTGATTCTGTGGTCAATTAAAAAGAATTATAATTATATCAGTATATAGACATGTTAAACATCACTAGAAAGATTTTACTATTCCCTTTCAAATGATATACACAATGTACGGTTTCATACCCTATTTTGTAGTGAAAATCAAACACAACCAAAAGTGCCAGCTTCACAATCTGCGTTTCAAATGCAGGCTTTATGGGTTTGGCTGTAGGAGGTGGTGGCTGGCGTACATCCTTGTCCTGGCCGACCCCCCCCCCCCTCTCCTCCAGCTCCCCCTACCTTTCCTCCAGGTGGTGAGAGGTGGTGATGGACACAGTGCTGCACGCCCCGGGGGACGAGACGTGGAGATGGTGTACAGGGCTACATCCACTGTCAGCCTGCCCCCCGTAAGGGGCCCGGTGTGAGCAGGCTTCACTGTCTGACGATGGGAGTAGTTGTGGTGGTGTGTTATTGTACCAGGCAGGCCCTTATACAGGCAGTCATGCCAACCCACCTCCCCATCCCTACTTGGGGAAATTTGTCACCTTTAGATCAGGTGCGTAGCCAGCCCTGAAATCAAAGGAGGTTCCACGTAAAAATGAGGGGTCTCCAGGTCGATTGCAGTGGATTCCACCCTTGCTTTCCTCACAGTACAATGGACTTAAAAGAAATAGATAGTATCTATTTCTTTTTAAATTTCATTATTTATCCTGAAAGTATGATTAGCCAATGAATGCTAGTTAACATCAAATTTCAGTGAACATGTATTACATACATATCATGTATCAATCAGTTACAGAGACAATTTAAGCAATACAAATAGTAACACATAGTAAATGAATGACGAAGTAGCACATTAAACAAAGCGAGGTACAGGGGTCACAGTTACCGTGTAGTACAACTAATTTTAACAGATGTAACCCATTTCATTTGCATCGGAGAAAATATATTGATATCAAATAGTATGG
The DNA here is from genome assembly GCA_936440205.1 of Lepidonotus clava. NCBI lineage: Eukaryota > Metazoa > Annelida > Polychaeta > Phyllodocida > Polynoidae > Lepidonotus > Lepidonotus clava. The sequence continues at coordinate 31,125,097 of OW387144.1, read as the reverse complement.
ATATGAACAATTCATCATAGTTATTTACAAGGCAATTGTATTAGATACCCATTTATATTTCGGTAAATCAAAGGGGTTTCAGACACCCAGACACCCATCCTAGTTACGTGATCTTTAAGAATGTATTATAAAGACCTTAAGAATCAATAGGGAAGTAAATCTAAATAGTTACTATAAAAGTTACTGTTTGCAATCCTCTTTTATAGTCTAAATTATTAAAGGTATGATTGCAGTTGTGCTCAAGAAGGCTCTCCATGCATGCCATCCCCGTAAGGTTTGATAAACATGTAGGCTCATGGACAGGCCTTGTGCTCATGAAGTAAGACAAGGTGCGTCAAATATCTAGTCGTTATTTGAAAACTGGGCATGTACTATGATATCATTAAAACGCGTTATTTGAGGAAAGATATCAAGGCAATATCATTTACCCGCAACAATTTATACTTCAACAAAAAAATCACGAAATTAAGTTTTCCAAATGAGTCTTGGTAACAGTAAAGCAGTATTTACAAAACCCTTGACTTCGAATTAATATTACCAAAAATCAGTGTTTGTTGGGAGAGTGTTCTCCTGATACTGGCGCCCTGTGGATAGGTCCTAGTTTATAAAGCAGTCCCCTGGTTCCTTGTCTGTCATATTGTCAACATTATAATATTAAAGGAAACAGCATAATGCTGAGAAAAAAAAGGCAAGTTTGTATTTTGTTCTGGATAGTTACTTATGGGACTTATTTGGTTAGGTTCCAAGCTCTTAACTTTTAGACACTAGGTCGTTAAAGGTCTACCGAATTTCAGAACCTAACATGTTGCTTCCCATAGCGGCTGCGGTCCTTCTCTGCATCTACAAGGACCTCTTGATCTTAATGATATGGGGTATAGGGTTTCGTGTAAGGTTCAACACATACTTTCACAATAATTTCTTAATCCCAATTACATGGTGTACAGTACACCACGTACACCTCTTAATCCTAATTTTATGGGATACAATTCAACACTTCTACTATAACCTCTTTATCCCAATGGACTGTTGTAAAGTATTACGCACATTTCTATAATGACCTCTTAATCCTTGTTGTTTGGGGTATAGTTCAAATAACATACCTGTATAAAAGCCTAAATCTTAATTTCTATTATATTGTGTATAACAGAACACATACTTCTACATTACAATAAGAACAAGACACATACTTCTGCAGTAACCTCTTTATCCCAATTATGTTGTGTATAGTACAACACACACTTTTACGATAACCTCTTAATCCCAATTGTATGGTGTCTAAAGGCTAAATTTCACTTAGCGGTACTTGCTTGTGGCACCCTGAAAACACACAAGCAAACGGCTGCAAACTCATTTGTGGTAAGGTGGCGCAAGGTGAAATAAAGGTACTTGCGGCCTATGCTTGTGGCCCCTGCTTGCAGCCCCTGCTATTTTCTATAGGTTTCCTATGGATTGGTTGCAGTACCAGATACCAACATGTTGGTATCAAAATCACAAATTGTGGCACCTAAAAATATATAGCGACCACAAAAGCCACCCACTGCAAAGTGGAATATAGGCTTAACACTCCACATAATCTACAATAACATCTTGTTAGTCTTCATCCTGATTACATGGTGTACAGTGCAACAGGTACTGCTTGGTACAGGTTGATCTGGGACCTGCAGCAGAATGTAATAGTAGGCCAGTAACTGGAGTATGGGCTGTCATCCTGATGACACCTTTTCATCAGTAATAACTATGATGGAACTCTGGGTTCTACTGTAATTTCATATTATCAAAGTGGCAGTTAAATTGAGATGGAAAATATAATTTAAACCTTCTGTGTGATCACCGTATGGTTGGGTATGCAATTAAAACCATGTGCACGCATTATTGCTACCTATTCTGCATGTAATTATCTATGTGCCTGTATGATCCAAGGACCACATATTTATTCTAATTTCTTTTGGTTGAGGCCCACAAGGTCATGTATATAAATAGTCTTGATGTGTGTTTAGACCATGCGTTGTTTGCCTGGCATAAAATGTTCCGTGCTGGGATTTAGTAGATATGTCAACGGACGTATTTAGACAAGGTTCTTATACGCATACTTCAGGCCTGCTTTCACTGAGCGTGACCTAAACATTGTCGTATGGAGAAGGGTAACGTTTTGTGGGTTGGGATTAGTGTGTTTCCATTGAAGTAGAATGAGCCAATTGGCTGGGGATTGGATGAGGTAGATGCGTAACATGGCAGTGTGAAGTGTGTTATTGGGTGCCCCTGCCTGAATAGATGTTATCATTGACAAGGTAATGTTAGATGAATGTATCAAGCCATACATTAATTAGATACACATAATGATGCATTCTAAAAAGTGCTAAGGATATATTCGAATGTTTTGCACTTATTTCTTATCAGTGACGTCTGCAGTTCCTCTAGTTGTTTTTATGATCCTAGATTTGCCAGGTTCCTATTCATTCGATTGAACGATCCACGGCCAGATTGCCTTCACTGAATCTGGATTTCCTTAAACGACAATATGACATTGTATTCATTTTCTTACAAAATATCTCAAAGACAGTAAAACACAATGTGATAGTCATTTCTTTTCTGAAGAACTTTCAAGTTCATCGTTGTCTTTTATGAAATATCAACATTTGATATTTCATAAAAGATTCCAAGTGAATGAAACGTTTTTTGAAACAAAAAAAAAAGGAATTTTCGGGTTCTGTACTAACATGAGATAAAGGAGAGACCAGTTTGCCCGGAGTTATCAACTAGAACTCTTTATGCCAAACTTATGGGCCCTATCTTTAAGATAATCTCTTCTGAAAGTAATTGCATCTAATTGTTGGTGTGCTTCAGTGTACAAACGATAAATATAGGCCGATGTGCCTAGTTTAAATAGCGAATCTGTAGATATTATTGTGATAAGAATAGGCACCAGCCAAGTACCTGTCAGTCTCCATCATAGAAGCCTGTATGTTCATTTATCACAGCCAGAGCGAGAGGCATATCTACAGGCTGTACCTACCCAGGCAAGCAGCAATGTAGGCCTAATAAGCACATTCTGCAACCATACTCTTTTGGTCAGCCTGTTCACATAACAGTGACATTGTTTTACATTAGCTATAGGTTGAGACTCACCAAACAGGGTGTTATGATAACATTATATTTTATTGAAGTTGAGACTTTACCATAATAGAATTGTGCAATAATGTTGTCTTTTGAACAGTGAAATAACACAAGCAGGATGTTAAATCAATGTCACAGTGCAACATTGCAATTTTAGGTTCTAGAGACATAATTGCAATTGGGTGGCATCAAAAGATGTAACAAGAACCAAAACAGAACTAAACAGAAAGTTACTGCAACGTTAGAATAATGTTGCATACTTGGACGAGTACCTACCATGATGACCTGAAAGGAACACGTTTATATAAAGATTACATTCAGCCGAATACCAAAGTTTTTCCTTACGTGAAAGTTTTTCCTGAGCGTTCTGTATATAAGATAGGTCGACTGACTCTTTTTTTTTAACAGTGAGAGAGGCGACGCTATGTTACTTAGTTATATAACGCTTTGACAACCAGGGAGGTTTTGACAATGTTGATGTTTTTCTTCATACCTGAGATGTTTTGTATCACCATGATAAAAGGTATAATACCAATAATCAGAATATCCAACCTGCTAACTATCCTACAAAACATTGCTAATTATTATGAGATAACATTAATTAGCTAAGGACTTATCCCAGTTAATTATACGGCTTAGGAAAGAGGAAGATTTCGATGTCAATTGAGTACTGCTTTGATAGATAAAAAAGAAAAGAAAAAAGCGAGTTGCAGCAGATGGGAGTCCTTTGTGTGAATAGGCAAAGAATGTGAGCCAATTCTTGACCTTTTCAGAGAGGAAGAAAGCAAAACGTGAAGTACAGCTTTTTCAGTCTTAAGGTGGCACCTTTTACCAAAGAATGCATTCAGAGAGCCTCATCATTTAAAGTACCCTCCACTTAAAGTTGCTTTCTCATTTATTTGGGAATGTAGAAAGAATGTACTATACATCTAAATCGTGGTTCTAGGAATCTAATAGCATTACTGCCACCCTTTCTTTGAGCTTGCCTTCATAAGGTCTTTCCTGCACCTAACTTTAGAAGTGCTTTCATCTAAAAGCATTAAACATTGAAGCAATCTTGTTTTATGGAAGTAACAAATATTAATGGTTACTTTAGCTACGAATCTGCTGTCCTTCATAATAAATATTTGGAATAGCTATTTGACATAGCTCATTTTCCCAGACACGTAGACATTATAGCCATTTCAGACTAGAGCTTGAGATTGTGCAGTACACCTGTGTTAAACTTTCTAAATGGCATTGTCTGGAATCCTTTCAAATGTTATAGAAGAAGCTACCCCCTGACATCTTGGGTTCCGTAGGACCTACTGACCGCTTTCCCCAGTTCTTAGTCGTTTTTGTGTGTGTTCTTAGGGAGGGCCTGGGGCTGGTTTTTCCCCTGTCCCTACAGGTACTGTATTGTAGTGGGCTTGGTTTGCCAGCTGTGAGGGGAGTGGGTGGGGGGTCCTGACTCCCCGTCCCTGGCCCCCCAGGTACAACCAGAGAACTGTTGGATGGTAATCAGGACACAAGTCTCCTTTTGTGGTTGACCAGAGACAAGGTGTAACGGCTTGTGAGAGGAATACCTGAGTCGTGAAGAATGTACATGTAAAATGTTAAATGACTGGTAACAAAAGCCATTTAGTTAACTGTACCTTGTCAGCGTCCTAAATTAAGGGGTCAGCCTGCATCCGAGATGTAAGTTTTTGCAGCAGGGTGCATGATTTTCGAAAGTGTGCACCTGGCAGATATGCATATTTTTTATTGAATAAATAGCTTTATATCACTGAAGGTGCATGGAAAGGCTCCCGGGTCCATGCTTTTCAAAGCTATGCATCCGGCGTGTGCGTAGATTTAAACCTTAATTTCGGACACTACTTGTGTACGTTTGAAGGTGCAATATTATAGATGTACCTCTGCCCATGCTGCAGAATCATGTGCACCCACTGATTATGTATAAGCTATTCCTTCGGAGTTAGGTTTGTTACTTAATATTTTCTTTTTATTGTCTCATCATTCATCTCGTTTGGTAAAGGAATGCCGGTCTTCCAGTAGCTACAAGCTTTGCTGGTTGCAAAGTCATACACAGTAAAACAAAAGAACAGTATAAAGTACAACTCATGGAATAACAAATACATGAATGAAAATTTGTCATTATTGATAAAGTCTCTGAATGAATGCTACTAGTTGAGACATTAAGGAGAGATAATCTAAAATCTAGATGAGGTGGAAGCACCTATTTGATGTTCTATATTTTAATAGAAGTGTGTCGTCACCGTGTCATTATTTACTATATTTTAATCTGTGGACCTCGCTAAGCTCCCATTGAGACAGACACAAAGAAACATATTTAAACTATACATTGGTTAACAGATTTAAACTTAACATAAGCGGGTTTTACATTGTATTGCCACTTCTACATGGATCCCCTGACAGGGACAGAATGTGCATATCAATCCACTGTAGAATTTTCCTAAGAATCTGCGGGGAAGTTGCAGTTGGCTGTTAAATTCGTCGTAGAATTAATGGAGAAAACTATAGGAAATTCGCTGGCTGACGTTCAGTGAGAAACAAATCGGCCTATGGTGGGTTTAGGCCCTAATCAGCTAATTGACTAAATCAGCAAACCTATATCGATCGATTCTACCAAAACACTCTTCTAATTTAATGCACAACTCAAATCAAACATTTACATTTCATAAATCTAAACTGATGGGCTATTGGTAAAAAAACGCGGTTGGCAAGTTACAAATTACCCTAGTGAGAATGGGACTTGAGAATTATTTACTGTCTCTTCTGTACAGGGATTGCCTTAAAAGCTGCATCTATCGATAAGATGATGGGAATAATCTGATGATCCATTCACTGCTTGTTCAGGTCATGTGTGAGAGAATGCGGAGTAGCCTAAGAACGAGTACCAAATGACCTTCAAGTTGATACAGGTAAAGGATTGTATGCAAATCTGGCCGGACTCTGTTCACGCACCTACAGGACAGTCAGCGTGCATCTTTTTATCGGGGCACATATATACTGCTAGCGATCCTTACTATAAAACTTGCACTTTTTATTGTTTAAGTAATTCTATTAACTGCTTCATGATACATTGTGTTCTTTTCTATTGTCCATCGTCAGTATCAGTCATTACCAGTATCACTTGCAGATCTATATAATGAATCTCTTCAATTTCACCCGTTGTACATCATATCAAGTGGCTTTTCAGATATGACTGGCACTGTCTTTTCTTCTTTGAGGCGAAATTCTGATAAGTGATAAACGGGGCCAAAATATATTCCTCTATTTGCTGAGGATATGACTGTCCACTTCCAATTAGATCTACTTTGGGTATCAAAAATAGCACTTCCCTTTAATTCAAATAAATCTTGCTATTATACCCGAATGTACCATCGATCTGTATGGGAGTTCAGATTCATGATTGTACTAGCTTATGTACATTATATTAACAAAATGATTTAAAGTTTGTACATTTAGGGTCGGCAAACATACATGTGTATTGTCACAAACATTTCAGTTGACCATGGTCATTCACCTTTGGCGACATAAAACTGTGTTTGCACTATTTGACCCCCCTCTCCCCAACCCAAACCCCATCATCAGGCGTCATAGAAAGTTAATGTATGACGTAGTGATATATGTCATATTGTGGACAGTTTGACGCATGCGAAGGTGATTGACCGCCGTTCTGAATCAACACGTAATAGACAATGTTTTATTTCTCTACTGGCCTTGGGAAGTTACCTCTGACTCCACCCCCACCCCCAGCACCCTGGTCAGACGTCATAGAAAGTAAGCACATGATTTGGTTATTATATGTCATGTTGTGTATAGTTTGATGCAAAGGGGATTGACCAAAGATCTCAATCAAAAAGCATTAGACAATGTTTTATTTCTCTACTGTCCTTAGGAAGTTACCTATGACCCCTCCCTGACCCCCCTACCCAGTTCATTATTGGAAGTCATAGAATGTTGCTGTATGAAGTAGTTTTTATACGTCATGTTGTCGACAGGTAGAGTGACTATTATTTTAAGGTTTTGACCTGATTTCTGAATGAACAAACATTAGACAATATTCATATCTCTACTTGCCTTGGGAGGGGGGGGGGGGGGGTCGTTCATGTGGCTGGACCGGGTTTGCGTCTGGGCTGTGCCTGTTACACCACCTTGCTTTGCCGTTTTTTCCACCCCCATAGCTTCCTCATCATCTACTTGTCTTGGAAAGTTACCTATGACCCCTCACCCTAACCAAAACCTTCGCGTCATCGGACGTCATATAGGTCTAGAGTAAACTTATGACATAGTGATTATGTATTATATTGCGAAAGGTTTGACACATGGAAAGGTGATTCACCTCAGTTCTGAATCAACAATTAATAGACAATATTTCATATCTCTGCTTGCATTGGGAAGTTACCTATGACCCCTTGCCCAAGCCCCAACCCCGTTGTCATCAGAAGTCATAGATCTAGAATGTTAACATATGACGCAATGTAACATTATACGTCATGTTATGAGCAACTCGACACATGTAAAGGTGATTGACCCCAGTTATGAATGGAAAAAGCAATAACGAATAATCTATCTCGGCTTCCTTTGGCCGGGAAATTAACTCTGACCCCTATCTCGTTCTCGCCATCAGACATCATAGAAAGTTAACATGGCTGTGGGATCAATTGAACGCAAACACATGAAATATGGAAACAATATCAGGGTTTAATAATGCAACTAAACATGTTGATTTAAAAGTACTGAATTATTTGTGAGTCTAGTTTCTTGGTTGACAGGTACCACGCTACACTATATATCATACTTATTATGTATTGTTATCTATGGTAAATATGAATAGTGTTTACCTTATTGATTGATGGTATTATTGTATGTATATTGAACGCTATCGGAAGAGCTTTGTATAAGAGGGATAGAATAAAGATATATATATATATATATATATATATATAAAACAACCATATAACTCAGTGATTAAACGTCATGTTATTGGACAGTTTGCCAAATGTAAAGGTGATTGACCTCAGGCTTATAGTTATGAATCAACAAGTAATAGACAATACTTTATTTCTCTACTGGCTCTCCAAAATCGATTGAAAATCGGTTGAAAATCGGTTCACCTTGGAAAAAATCGTGACATGGATCATGTCAACCGATTTTTCAAACCGATTTTAGAACCGACAGTTGAAATATAAAAATATTCCAACTGATTTCAAAACGACAAAGGCCCGACAAAATTATTAAACCTGTTTAATATTTTAGGACCGATTCTGGACCGATTCTGGACCGATTGTATTATGTCCATGTATTTTCAATGTTACTCCATTCATTTTTGGGTATTTTTCATTCAAAATTTGATCAAAATATATCTAAATGAATAAGCATTCATATGATATATCTTTTAATGATTTTCGACTACAGTCACGGGACGACTTTTTGTTTATTATAATGATCCTCATAACCAAGTTGCTAAAAATTGAATATAAATATCCTAGTTTTGTAATGATGAGTATTGCCATAAACGATTTCGTGAGATGGCTTTAGATACATTTTGCATAAATACTAGTAGACTAATAAGTTATCTAATTAGTTTCAATGTTATGAGGAATAACAATTTCAAATTGATCACCTGTATGGCGTCCAGTTCAGTCTGGGAAATGTGACGCCATTTGTAAACGTCCATAAGGGGTCATTAACCTGCTGATTAAGGGGTATATGTCAGTCCATCCTGTGACCCTTGACCCCTATGGCCTCGTCCCCCCTGCCGGACACAGGTCAAACTGACCCTCCATGTCAGGAGGGAAGTTATAGGACATTGTCTACCACACTGGACCAAGATTAATGTGTTTAGATATTTAGATGATTTACGGCGTGGGTGTAGCTATTGGCAACTGTTATGACGGGACTGCTACAGTGCTTCAGGTTCAAGTCTACTTTTTTTTATTGAATTATTATTGTATGCATCCTGAATTAAAATTAAGGATAAGCTTGGTTGCTTTTTGTTTGTCTATTTCAATATATTTTGTGGTCACAATTATGCATGATCTGAGATTATTATACATAAATCATATCTATAGTAAGTAAATTGAAACAAACAATTGTACAGTTGGCAGTTAATGTCCTTCTATTTGATATTAGGGGCCGTCCCCATACGTGACCCCCCCCCCTCCACATAATGAGGCATAAGTCGCAGAGTTTTTGACCTTTTGGTAGATCTCTCAAGAAGGTGACAACCTTTACAATATTTATTACGGTGATATCCCTGACATCCGCAAGGTCGATAAACCACCTTCACAGATGGATCCAAGATATTGAAAAAAGAGGGGTGGGCGCAATTAAAAAAAATCCTTAATTACCTTTTGGCCGAGTTTTACATTAAAGAAATGCAAAATTTTCCATACAAAAAGAGGGAGGGGCGCGCAACCCCCTGCCTCCCCCTTCTGAATCTACCCAAGACCTTGGTTCCCTTCCTGGTTAGTTATGCAGGCTTGTACGTAGCCTAAATAATATTATAATGTAGGCCTATAGGTAGAAAAATAGTAGTCAATATCGAATGATTACATATATGATATGTTTGAATTTATATAATTATTGACTGATCCCGAATATATAGAGGGTCGTCACAAAGTCTCCACATCAAATGCTATTTATTTTGTATTACGTTTTCATTTAACTTTGCTATAATATAATTCAATGCATACAGATTGGCGTGAATCCACATTTCATATGGATGGATTATTTGTGTAGTCACATATTAAACCATTATGTAGCACTTTAACACGCCCCAAATGCTGACACAAGGTGAAGTAGACCCACGTGAGACCTGGGTATAGAGTGGTGGGGGGGGGGGGGATGAGTACACTCCGGGTAAATTAATGGTTCATTACTTTGCTGAAGTCAAACATAACTTGGCAGGCGTTATGGCCCCAGTAATTATTCTCTACTAGAAGACGGATTTGTTTTTCGCACAAGTCACTGTTAGCATTATTCTGTTAGAGTGTTTGCAGACCTATCGTGTTTATCGTCATTTCATTGCCTTTGGACAATTACTCAACATTTGTTACAGAGTTTCCGTTTATTTGTGCAAATATCACCTCACATTGTCCGAAGTACTGCTGTTATGAATATGAACAGATAAAAAATTAAGTTAATAGTCCTCGTTCTTGGCCATGGTGCTGATAATATTATGTTATATTTCTGTTGTAGCTAAGTCTGTGCTACTTGCTTATAAATGATACTTTCAAAATTAATGTTCAGTTATACACATGTGCTACACGGAATGGACAGCGGTTAAAAAAACTGTGTATTCAGCACTGTTAAATAAAGAAGTATAGTCAAATCCTTGGAAGCAAGAGCAGTCGTGGCCGAGTGGTTAAGGCGATAGACTAGAAATCTATTGGGCTCTGCCCGCGCAGGTTCGAATCCTGCCGACTGCGGACGGCTTTTGTACTCTGATATGGTTGCTCAGTTAAAAAGCTCCATTCAGATTATGAAACCGGGGTTATGAAAGCAAAATCTCCAACTCGGTTCAGTTTGCCTCATACGATCAGGCTTACCTACCACCGAAAAAACATATGGCTTCTCCACACAGACATAATAGATTTATTTTGAACCTGCTCCGTATATCACTTTAATTGAACTTTTCCCTATCAAATATAAAATTTATCTGAGAATTGTGTATCAATAAGCAACATAAATTGGGACTATTTGAATGAAATATTTCTGACAGTTCCTCTGATAGCTGAAACTAGGAAAATATAGCAAATGTCTTGGAAGATCAAGTGTATTCTTGAAAGCTGTGTGGAAATAAAGAAAAAAAAAAAAGCTACACAAATGCACTGACTGACCTCACGGGCTTTCCCCTGGTTATAACACAGTATGCAGATTGCCTCCCCTATCACCCTGTCCCCTCGGGCACTTTGTGTTTTCCCCCCGATATGATCCTTTTTTAACAGACCCATCCTTCATTCAGGGACACATCACCCACTCACAGCCTTATGAATTACACCTACTTAGGTCTACCTGACAAGGTCATCTGAATGACCTTCAAGTACCACGACCCTTGACCCCGACTATGACCTGAACTTTAAGAGGTCACTTAGTTTAAAAAACGTATTGCAGACTTATTCATAGCTTCTCATTGATATGCTGGCCTTTACAGTGTTGTACATGTATTCTGTTTTGAGAACGGACAACAGTTGCAATAGTTGTAGCCTATTGGCCAGACCCAGTACAGCAAAAATACCTGGATCAGCAGAAAAGCCGCTCTAGCTATTTCTGTCTAAAACCTTTTCCATTGTGTATGTTTTGTTTACACTAACATAGCTGACTGTGAATCATGTCAATTGATGCAGAGCATATATTCATTCTTTTGGGAGAATATCAAAAGAGGAATCAGTGATTAAGGGGAAAAAATACTAATAATTACTAATTCAACAGGGATACCTCAGTTACCACAGACCTAAACTGCTGTGGATAAAGTAGATAATAGTAGGCCTAATATCAATCCAATCTGGGCAAAGAACAAGCAACAGTAAGACGATGCATTTCCTGATGTTTTGACAAGGCACAGCTTACCACAAACAGCTTTTCCCGGGATAATAGCCTGTAATTAAAGGTCGTAGGGGCCTCACAAAAGACGGGGATCCCCACAGAGGTGGTAAGTAGGGCCCCTAGGGCGTGGGGCCTATGCCCTGTCCCTCCAGGGGGTAGGAGGGCTTCTGTCCCCGGACAATAGGCAGGTAGACCCGTTAACTAATCGTCCTCACAGCTTTGACCACCGTGTTCCCAGGGCTGACCACTGGTGACCACATTGATGGTCTGCTGACCGGGATTAGGTGTGTGCTGAAGGGCGTAAATGCGGTATTACATTTCAGGGCTTGGGCTGCAATATCGGTGTGATATGTTGATATTGTAGACAGATTCGCATATATACTTATAAAGGAGTCAGGGACGGATTTAGCGCCCCCCCCCCCTAATTTTTGCCTTTTTTAAATGTAAAATTCTAAACCATGAAACGGAAATCTCATTTACGCCGTATTTAAGATTGTGTATTGATACATGAACACAGACACATAGAGACACACAGCCACATAGACACATTTACATGCACACATAGATATATTTCATCCTTTTGGGTGATTGAAATTGACAACTTCCAAAAACCATGGATGCATAATTATATTGCTGAAGTTGATAAATCTGAAATATATAAAGGTGAAGCAGCTGCGAGCAAAGTCAAAAAGACTGCTGAATCTAAAGAAGAAACATTGTACCTTACAGTGTGATCCCCCCCCCCTCAACCCGCCTGGGGGGGGGGGAATCAGTTTTTGGGTATAGGTAACCACCGTGGGACTTCCTCCCTGCATTTTGGGGTTTCTAGAAAGCTGACCATTCTCCAAACAAACTAATTGTAATCCACCGCCCAGTTTTTTTGCTCCCTCGGAGCTTATGCTCCAAAGAAAACCTAGACAAACTGTCCAATTAGCATCTATGTTACTCAGTTCCATTACTGAATGCATCAATTGAGGTATCAACAGGTAACATGAGGTAAACATGAGGTAAACATGAGGTAAACATAATGTATCACTGCTCCTTTTTTTAAGCTTTCAGGGGGACACCACTCCCCAATTTTGCCACCGTTGCATAGGGTTGTGAACACATTCAATACCAAAACTATATCTGAGTACCTCCCCCGGGCTCCCCCGTCACACTCTGCCCACCTGTTCAGGTGAAAGGGGCCCACCTGCTGACAACACACTGTAATAAGACACCCAGCAGCAGTCGAGAACTGCTGCTGCCCCCATACCGCATTGGGAACAGTCGACATACGTTACAATCTCAGATGTAGTATATAATATACACACAAATATATATGACGTTTATATATTTATATGCCTAAATGACACTCAACTAACCCGTTAAGTTTATTTGGTGTCAGTCATGTTATAGTGGAGGCTTGATTTGGGGTCAGTCACATAATTATAATGGAGCCTTTATGATTTACTTATGCTATAACTATATTCATATAGATCTTTAGATTATGTGCAGCCGATGTTTCATCGCTTTAAATGAGACTGGGCGCCAAATAACTGATCAATTTACAGGCAATATTTTCAACATTTGAAATTTGATCTAGAGCAAAATGTTTTTGCTGGTAATTGAAGCGTAATTGGCATTGTGATCACCACCGTTTTTTTTTTACCATGACAACAGTGGTCACGACCCCTATGGTCACGTCACAACGAAAGCAATACTAATTATGCATTAACAGTATGCATTTGATTATTAGTCCCATTATACCAGGGCTTAGTGATACCCAGACAGGTAACATCACTGAATAACAATAATGTCATTATCCTATTTTTCAGGCAGAACATTATTTCTAGTTTCAAGGGTCCCTATGATTAATAAGGATCGCAAATGACAACGAATATAAAACAGCTATGATATTTCCATATTATTTTCTGTGGCTTGAACACTTAAAATTATTCAGTGGATACTTGAACCATAATTATTTATTCAAATAGAGTCACAAAGGTTAAAATTCTGAATCGATCTCGAGATGACGGTAATTATGGTGTTTTTTTATACCTGCAAATGAGCAATTAGTGAATACAAGGAGACAAACAAAATGATTATGTGAACTCCCTCAAATCCAACCCTTTTCAAAAACACCCTGTTAGCAACCTCCACTATAGTATTTTTTCCATACCCCTACAATGATCGGGCGTGGATACTTCATCTAGCTGGTTTCACATTAGTAACGTTCACAATGCTCAAGGTAACCGCTTTGAATATAGATCTACTTCTGCACAAAGCAACCTGCCTGACTCTCTTACCCCTTCCCCAAGCCATCAATCATACATGGGCTTTTTATAGCATGTTTTTCTTTTGCCTGCTGAATCAGAGCGTCGTTCTGACGACCTGTTCCCCGGTCTAGGAGTGCGCCTCGGGCCCCTCACCTCCCTCTGACCCAGTGCCTGATATAGGTGGGTGAGTGTTTACATAACAACATGTCACCAGTCACGGTTAGCCGCGGTACATGTTACCTGAGGACCACAGACGTTAGATTTGTACAGAAGTGACACTTCATCTTTGGGTGCCCTTTTGTGGGGGTACCGAGGTGGGGCTTCTGTTTCTGGGAAGAATGTTGGCCCCCAGTAGCCCCTGCTGATCGTCAAAGGCAATGATAGAGGGGACCCAGCACTGATCAAGTGGTTCTTTGGGTTTGATTCCCGGTTGGTGTCTGGGTTCACTATCAAAGGGATGAGGTACAGCAAAAATGATTGATCCCCTGCGGTTTGCCCACCCTGTCACCTTGATCTCATAGATACGATCATCAGAGACAGAATCCGTCCCAACTTGTTTTTTGCCGTGAAAATGACTCTGTCTGTCAGTACGGCATAAAACATCCATCACTCACTCACTCATCTTTGGGTGGCTGTAGGGCTCGACAAACCCTTTTCATGTCTGGTTGCTCGGCTCGGCAACTGAGTTGCCTTTTCAAACATTCCCCTATATATCAGCTGGTATATTGTAGTTTACCACTGGGCAACCAATGCCCTCACTTTAGTTGTCCAGTAATAGTTTACTGAATACCCGATACATGTTTCAAGCTAGGTTAAGGCCTATTTGATCCATAACTGCTGTTATAAAATGACTCCTCTAAATTACCAATTCCATCAATATGTGTTTAAAATAAAAATGTTTAAAATGTTAAGTTAACACAGAGGGATGTATTCTAGTCTAGCCTCTTTCTAGATTAAAATATCTTCGAATCTTTAAATAACATAGAATTGTATGCAGCATTATGAATCTTCCTAATTGATTTAAAAATTATGTACTGATGTATTCCATTTGAGCCTTTCACTTGATGCAAATATCTTGAAACTGTTTGAATAACAGAAAATCCTACGGAACATAACGTTCCTTCATACTTGCCGGAAACGAGTAGATTGGGGGCACAAGTCAGTGTTGCTGAATGCTTCAATCATTCCAAGAAAAACTTGCAATCATGGATACCATTTGCCCTCTTCATGTCGATAAATGTTGTTTTCATGTAACTAATATCGTTTTTCTTGGTATTTCAGGTGAGTTCTCCTCAGGTATTTGGAGTACGTGGAAGTTACCTGCCGATTACCTGCTGTCTACAGAAGGTTGTACTTATACCTTTAATAATTACATGGTGTCATAAGGATCGACATGGTCATTAGCGGGGACTACCTCCAGGATCTCAGATTAATGACAGCTGTATCCCCATCCCATGTGATGTATTCGTCTGTGATTAGTGTATTTACTGTTACTGGGTTTACTCCCCATGGCTTTATTGATATGTTTGTCGTGAAACAGCGTTTGTATAACTACAAGTATGAATTAAATAATGATCGGTTTAAACATACTACACATACCTATGTGAAGATAATAATATTGTTCATCTATGGATAAACATACTTATTCGGTCCGTGTGTATTCATTTCATAGTTTACATTGAAGCATCAACAAAATTAAACATTTTACTTTTTGTGGTACAGGGGGCGCTAGTATAGGGCTAGTTCTGACGAGCGCTATAGATGGCGCCACTAGTTTAGCTGTTCTCTCTACCTATGGGAAGGTCTTATGAGTTTGGTTAACTTGTAAGGAATGTTTTCTGTGAAGTAAATAAGATTATGAGACGTAGGAAGCAGTCGGTTGGAGGAATGTATTGTTCTAAGAGTATAATATCATCATCGAAAAAGGTATAAGTATTTCAGGTATATATGCTCCTCTGCATACCTTTGTGTCCCTCTCTTTTTGCTGTTCTGATGTTTAATATCTCATCACTTTTATTTCTAGAAAGAGGGTATACGTATTCATATATACATTTATATAAAGCAAGTTCGCATTGTTTAGAATTTACTACGCGTACATAATGGGAGAAACATAGTGTTGACGTACAACATGATCTATATTTAATCCTACCAATAGCTAAGACAATGTTGTTATTTTACAGAATAGGAATTTTATAATAATATAAGCGATCTAGACAACACATTTTAGCAGTTAGCTATGTCACACTCCATATCATTAAGGCTGGGGAAATCGCAAAACCTGTGAAGTGCATTAGAAAAAAGCGAAGAAAATCGATTAAACTCAACATAACTGATAAAGCAAGAGAGAGCTAGCTGTACCACGCCTAGAATAGACATTGGTTAAGTCAGATATCTTTGGATCATTTGTCAAGTCGATGTCGGGGAGGAGAAAAAATCTGTGTTTGATTGCATCTATACATTTCATTAAAACAATGATACAGTTTAAGTTCATAACACTGTATGACCTGAAATTAAGGCGATCATGACCTTGTACAAAGTGTGACTACTGGTGACCTAGGTTTGATGTTAAGACCCTTCGGCAGTGTAACAATACACATCAAAGTAGACCTAGTGTAAATAGGTTGTGCTCGCATTTAAATAGGAACCCTGTCCCGATCTACATACGTTTAGGATGAAATAACAAAAGCAGACATTATGCATGCTCAAAGAGCTGGGAAATAATTATATATTTCGTCTAACAAATTATATCCAAGTGTTACGTTAAAGAGTTATTAATTTATAATCATTTATAAATTAGGCGGTATTCAGAAAAAGTCTGGCACGTACATTTAGATTAAATACAATTATTGTTTCATGAGCTATCATAACAGTATTATTTCTGTAGACTTCCCATGAGAAAACCTGTCAGATAGGTTGAATTAGATTGATTTATGATTGACACAGCATTTATAGTGCCTATAGCCGTAAGCAATAAAGGACGTATAGCAAACACCGACGTTACCATGAAAATTATGGAAATTCCAATCACATGTATTATTCAAAATACCATAATTCAATAATAATATAATGGAATAGACCTTATGGGCCTCACAGTCGGTAGAAAAAAACTGACTTCGTTATGTTCACTCAGTGCACCTTTGTGAAATGAGGGACGTACGACCAAAGGACGTATTTTTGGGGGTTGTGAATATAAAGATATAAATATTTAGAGATGGAGGAGACAAGTCTACGGTCGGTGACGGCTCGGATGACGGCCTTCTCGGAAGGTGACTAGGCCACACAACACAGGGGGTGGTTTCTCTATATAGCTAGTAGTGATTTTGGAATATTCTATTTGTTAATTCTTTGGTTCCTCCCCAAATTGTACTATCGTATCTAAGTGGTTGTCCGAGCGTGCCTGGAACCCCTTAGGGTTTTGAAAAAGAACATCACATGACTTAAAATTTGGCTAGAATCGTCAGTTGCAGCCCCTCAGATTTACTTGGAACCTCTTCAGACTTTCCAGAAACTCTTACGATTTTCCAGGAACCCCCTCAGCTGTTTAGGGTTCTTAATGGAGAGGGGTGGGGGACAATTTTGCAATAGCACGCCCCCCCCACCTTTAAAAAAATAATAATACTGGATCCGCCCCTGGTTTTCTGGTCAGGATGTAATCTCTGTAACAGTGAAACCTGTTTTATGAAACAGGTCGCAGGTGTGTAGAATCTAGACAAGGCACAGTCATGTGACCACCCATGGCCTGACAGAAAGACCCACTCGTCCGAACACCCACTCTCCTCCCAGACCCTCAGTCGGCAGCCTTACCAACCCCAACATAAACACCACCATACCTCCGCCTGGAGACTACTGGTGACTGTCTGGAGGCTGCAGGTGGGAGGGGTGCAGAGTGGTAAGGTAGTGAGGCAGCAGTTGGTAGTGGTCGTTGATGGATATAGTTCCACCTTACAGGTTCTTCTCCTATGCTGAGCGAAGTGCGGTGGGAAAATATTGTTGTGCTGTTAGTCAATCCATCGCCACCGTTAGTATTGATAATTCCATACTATCTTTGATACTAGGATGTGTAATTCAATTAGAGAAAACATAAATTAGAGAAAACATAAATTTTACAATCACGAATTTGATAACATAGGCCTACATGTGTCCTACCAGTGCCCTGTCATATAACCAAATGCTCGCAACAGCGAGAGAAACAGCGAGGGTTTGGCAAAGTCTCGCTGTTATACGCGAAATTCGGCATCAATTTTCACCCATTTCTAATCATTTTTCCGGGCTGAAAATTTCAGGGATTTTAGATCTAAATATCTAGTTTCTAGAACTTTTTACAGAATTAAAATCGGTTATGTAGAACACCCACAAATCAACAGGGGGACCCATCGCAACAGTGACATCCTTGTTGCGAGAGTGGTGTGCCAATCCTCGCAACAGCGAGACCCGTTATGCGACAGAGCACTGTACAGAGGTGCTCTGTGGCCCATCGCATAACCAAACTCTCGCAAGAGGGAGCGATTAAGGATGGATTTGTTTTTTTCTCGCTGTTTTTTTCTCTCCTTGTTTTTGGAATGTGCCAATTGTCCCTGTTGCGATGGTTTTGCACACACTTTGAAGTTAATTTAATTGATTGATAAATACATTTCCGCCACTTACCTCCTATATATTTTATAAGATGAGGGACACTGCTATTATTTGCTGAAAACAGAATATTAAAATTAACACCCCAAAATGTCCTCCCGGGACATGAAAGAAAAGGGGTGGTCAAACCATCCCTGTAAGGATGAAAGGTGGATTTGCTCCCTGTTGAACAGGGAGAGGTCTTTTGAAATGTGCCAATGTTCGCTACAGCGAGACCCGTTATGCGACGGGGCACTGAGGGGGGTATTTCCTTTTCTCTAGGGGCAATATTTAGGGAGATATGAGTAAATTTATGATAAAAAGTGATAAAACTGTCTTAGATTAACTTTTTGTGTATAATTCAATTTCCATACCCTGAATATTTTTTTCATTCTAAAATCCTATTATTGAAATGTCAATGGAATGTTTTTATTATCAAATTTTACCACACAATGGTCATCTGGTTGCCATGGAAACAAATAACTTTTTGGATTCTTGTAAAAATTGTGACATTATATTGGGAAGTGTAACTTCAAGAAATTCCATGTTCAAACAGACACAGAATACCATTTAGGGATAAAAGATTACGGTCATATCAACATTCCAGAACTTTCACTGTATTTATTTGAATAGATTATATCATCAAATATCTCAATAAATATTGAATTATTCAATATACTTATTGGAATTTTCAGGAACATAGACATTCCTATGTTCCAAGACCTGTAATTTCATTGTCATTCAACAAAATATCATATGTTTGGTATCATTTGAAAGCTAAAATCATCCTCTCAAATGTTGAATTCCAACAGGGAGCATCCTTTCCCTATGGTATGTCACACATTTGATATCAAATTGCCTTCAATATAATTAGAGACATATACAATAACGCAGGTATTCTGTTATGATAGGTAGAGAGTCAGGAATCAGTTGTGTAGATATGTAGAGGTATGTCATATAAAGACAAATGGTGGACCTATTATTATAACTGAATTTATGGGGAGAGATGGGCCAGCGGGTAGCACATGGGGCTTTTGTGTGTTGGACATGGGTTCTATTCCCTGAGCTGTCTGTTGGACCAATTTCCCCACCCCCATAGGTTTGTTCATATCACTTTGTAAAAGTCAAAACCATGAGCCAGTCCTGGTGTAGCTGAAATACAGGTGAGTGGACCTAAAGCCCCATACCCACTAAGTGATTTTACCCACGACCGGCAAAGGGTGACTGGCTAGAATCGGCTGATTCTTATAATTGCCTGTTAGTATGTTGTATTATAATGTATATGTTTGATACGAGTCGGTGCTAAAATCAGCCGACTCTTCTAGTAGAGTTGGCCGATTTTAACACTGATGAGTCGGCCGATTTTGAGGAAAACTGTCTAGTGGGTATGGGGCTTTAAACTCCAACATCATGATAAAAGTACACTGAACTATGAATCCTGATTTTACACATGGCGCCCATCGCCTGCCCTAACTGTATGTCCTGTGACCTGCTCGTCCCTTGTCCTCCCCACCCACCAAGGGACCCCTCACAACGTGCTGCCTGTACAACACGACCACAACACTCCCGACATGGCCCTGCTGCAGGTAGGGTCTGATAGCTCCTTACCCGGGTATACACAGGATCATGTCTCAGAGGTTAGGTATTTGTGATGCTGCTTTCCTACAGACGAGCGGTTTCGCATGGTTATTAGAACTAGCTACATACATGTCATATACTATTAAGAGAGTTTTTAGGTGTAGTCGATGCTACAGTCCTATGCATGACGTTTGTTATGATGCGGCCCCATAGCTGTAGCCTGGTCTCGCATTTGGTGAGAATCGGCATATTGAATATTTTCTTCGCATATTACATTTCATATATACTGATCAGATGCAAGGTGTTGGTAATACTACATTATGACACCCCTAGACTCACATTATCACAACTAGATACATACATGTCATATATTAATCAATTAGTTGCGAGATGTTGGTGATACTTCATTAAAAAGGCCCTAGCCTCACCCCACTTCGTTATCAAAAGTAACTGTGAAGTATCTGTGATGCTGCTATCCCACAGCCATGGCCTCATTTCATGTATACGTTATGACAACTAGCATGTACATGTCATCTACTAATCAGATAGATATGAGGTGTAGCTGATGCTACAGTCCCATAACCCAACCCTGTCTCCATAGGTATTACAGCCAGCTACATACATATCACATAGGTGATGTACCTGTGATGGTCACTCGGTTCAGGTGTCACAGAATGTCCAGGCCGACCATGGGTCACACAGGGTTGGCCAGTTTTTATTGGTGTTCCTGTCTACACGGGACATTATGCATGGACCTAGGGAAAAAGTGTGGTTATATTCATGGTGTCCTTATTGGATATGTGTGGCCCATATCACTTCGTAAATTATGCTTCATTTAGCTATGGCACGCAATACTTCCTACAGATTTATCATTTATGCAATTTATTACGTGTAAAATATAATACACGATGGGAACATATACAAATATAAAGTATATCAGAATTCAAACCCATACTTCCTACTGAATATGGGATTTTGACCCTGCCACACATACATGAGGCTGACCCTCTTCCATTACGCCATCTACACATTTGTTTAATTGACTCTCAATAAGTTTAAAGGTCAATGTTGTAGCTGGTTTCTGTGGTTCCTTTACATTTCCATAAAACTATGAATTAGTTACCAACTTGAATCACTGGTGAATCTAGCCATCACGGTCTCCTGGTTTGAGTTAGTGTGAACCAACTTGTGTTGGTGCCATTGGAGAAAACCAAGTGCATTTCTTATAAGGTAGCTAACAATCAATTATAAAGGGATAGCAACAAAATAATTTTATTCACATTGTACAACAATTTTGTGTATGTCAGGGACATATAACTATCCATATTTTCATAACATTGTTTCGGCAAAAAGTGACATGATCTTACATATATTGGCGTTGTATGATCTTGTCCCATCAACAGAAGTAATGCTGCACCACAGTTAACCATACACAGTCCAAAAACCCTGGGATTGTCTTTACACAAGTGATCTGTGTGTTCATAAAACAAAGGGCCTCCTTACCCCTGAGTTGTGGGTGAGTCCTACAACACTACACTAGCTAGGTAAGGGGACTCCCCACCTGTAGGCCTAGCTGGGGGAAGGTAAGTAAGGAAACCTCCTACCTGTGGCTCCACCTGGAGGAAGGGCAGGTGGGGTGGGATACCTGTCTCCAGGGCCCACAGGGGAGGGGTTAGAGAGTCAGTTTACTGGGTGGACTATGTCTCTTCAATGGGCAATATATGACTTAATATATCGTCACTATTATGACAGTTCCACAAAAGCATCACGGCAGTTTCATGATGGAAACATAAAGAAAAATCCTACAATCATTGATAACTGTAATAGGCATACAAATTCTCATCACGCACTGGGTCCTATAAGGCCATCCAACTTTGGGTATATCCCAGGACTGGAAAAGGGTTGGACAAAATTACCAAATACACCATCCTTGTCCCCCAGAGTTTGGGTTACTGAAATAAGCAAAAATTAAATTTTTCTTTATCTCTGATTACTGCAATTTTTATAATCCCTCAAATTTTGTCAATTGACAGATTTGCAGGTTTAGCGGCCAATCAAAATATTGTATTACAGGGCAAAAAGGGTTGGACATTATAGGTTGAGCTTACCGGCTTTAACATTGGTTCTTATGGCAAAAATGCCAATATGTAAGGCTGCAATTTGCAGTAGTAGTCATTACTACTCTTTCCATGGGGGCGAATGACTACAGCGATTAGTGGTTTGGTTGGCTGACTAATTTGTGAAGACTTGTTGACTTGTGAAGACTTGTTGGATGATTTGTGGAATGACATGTGGTGCAACCAACTTGTAGAACGCAGTCTCACAGACACACTCACACTCTGAGTAGTACCCCCTTCCCCCCGCAGACACCCAAGTCCCATACCATGCTGTGTGGAGCAGGGACCAGTCCCCTCTCACAGACCCTCACACGCCAAGTAGTACCCCCTCCCTCTGTACCAGGTCCCACACTGCTATGATGTATAGTAGGGACCAGACCCCTCTCACAGACCCTCACACTCCAAGTATTACCCCCCTCCCTCTGTACCAGGTCCCACACTGCTATGACATATAGCAGGGACCAGACCCCTCTCAGACACACTCACACTCCAAGTAGTACCCCCTCCCTCTGTACCAGGTCCCATGCTGCTATGATGTATAGCAGGGACCAGTCCCCTCTCTCAGACCCTCACACTCCAAGTAGTACCCCCTCCCTCTGTACCAGGTCTCACACTGCTATGACATATAGCAGGGACCAGTCCCCTCTCACAGACCCTCACACGCCAAGTAGTACCCCCTCCCTCTGCACCAGGTCCCACACTGCTATGACATATAGCAGGGACCAGTCCCCTCTCAGACACATTCACACTCCAAGTAGTAACCCCCTCCCTCTGTACCAGGTCCTACACTGCTATGACATATAACAGGGACCAGTCTCCTCTCTCAGACCCTCACACTCCAAGTAGTACCCCCTCCCTCTGTACCAGGTCCCACACTGCTATGATGTATAGCAGGGACCAGTCCCCTCTCACAGACCCTCACACTCCAAGTAGTACCCCCTCCCTCTGTACCAGGTCCCACACTGCTATGATGTATAGCAGGGACCAGTCCCCTCTCTCAGACCCTCACACTCCAAGTAGTACCCCCTCCCTCTGCACCAGGTCCCACACTGCTATGACGTATAGCAGGGACCAGTCCCCTCTCACAGACCCTCACACGCCAAGTAGTACCCCCTCCCTCTGTACCAGGTCCCACACTGCTTTGATGTATAGCAGGGACCAGTCCCCTCTCTCAGACCCTCACACTCCAAGTAGTACCCCCTCCCTCTGCACCAGGTCCCACACTGCTATGACATATAGCAGGGACCAGTCCCCTCTCACAGACCCTCACACTCCAAGTAGTACCCCCTCCCTCTGCACCAGGTCCCACACTGCTATGACATATAGCAGGGACCAGTCCCCTCTCACAGACCCTCACACGCCAAGTAGTACCCCCTCCCTCTGTACCAGGTCCCACACTGCTTTGATGTATAGCAGGGACCAGTCCCCTCTCTCAGACCCTCACACTCCAAGTAGTACCCCCTCCCTCTGCACCAGGTCCCACACTGCTATGACATATAGCAGTGACCAGTCCCCTCTCACAGACCCTCACACTCCAAGTAGTACCCCCTCCCTCTGTACCAGGTCCCACACTGCTATGATGTATAGCAGGGACCAGTCCCCTCTCAGACACACTCACACTCCAAGTAGTAACCCCCTCCCTCTGTACCAGGTCCTACACTGCTATGACATATAGCAGGGACCAGTCCCCTCTCTCAGACCCTCACACTCCAAGTAGTACCCCCTCCCTCTGTACCAGGTCCCACACTGCTATGATGTATAGCAGGGACCAGTCCCCTCTCTCAGACCCTCACACTCCAAGTAGTACCCCCTCCCTCTGTACCAGGTCCCACACTGCTATGATGTATAGCAAGGACCAGTCCCCTCTCTCAGACCCTCACACGCCAAGTAGTACCCCCTCCCTCTGTACCAGGTCCCACACTGCTATGATGTATAGCAGGGACCAGTCCCCTCTCACAGACCCTCACACTCCAAGTAGTACCCCCCTCCCTCTGAACCAGGTCTCACACTGCTATGATATATAGCAGGGACCAGACCCCTCTCACAGACCCTCACACGCCAAGTAGTACCCCCCTCCCTCTGTACCAGGTCCCACACTGCTATGATGTATAGTAGGGACCAGACCCCTCTCGGACACACTCACACTCCAAGTAGTACCCCCTCCCTCTGTACCAGGTCCAACACTGCTCTGATGTATAGCAGGGACCAGACCCCTCTCACAGACCCTCACACTCCAAGTAGTACCCCCTCCCTCTGTACCAGGTCCCACACTGCTATGATGTATAGCAGGGAACAGTCCCCTCTCACAGACCCTCACACTCCAAGTAGTACCCCCTCCCTCTGTACCAGGTCCCACACTGCTATGATGTATAGCAGGGACCAGTCCCCTCTCAGACACACTCACACTCCAAGTAGTAACCCCCTCCCTCTGTACCAGGTCCTACACTGCTATGACATATAGCAGGGACCAGTCCCCTCTCTCAGACCCTCACACTCCAAGTAGTACCCCCTCCCTCTGTACCAGGTCCCACACTGCTATGATGTATAGCAGGGACCAGTCCCCTCTCTCAGACCCTCACACTCCAAGTAGTACCCCCTCCCTCTGTACCAGGTCCCACACTGCTATGATGTATAGCAGGGACCAGTCCCCTCTCTCAGACCCTCACACTCCAAGTAGTACCCCCTCCCTCTGTACCAGGTCCCACACTGCTATGACGTATAGCAGGGACCAGTCCCCTCTCTCAGACCCTCACACTCCAAGTAGTACCCCCTCCCTCTGTACCAGGTCCCACACTGCTATGATGTATAGCAGGGACCAGTCCCCTCTCACAGACCCTCACACTCCAAGTAGTACCCCCTCCCTCTGTACCAGGTCCCACACTGCTTTGATGTATAGCAGGGACCAGTCCCCTCTCTCAGACCCTCACACTCCAAGTAGTACCCCCTCCCTCTGCACCAGGTCCCACACTGCTATGACATATAGCAGGGACCAGTCCCCTCTCTCAGACCCTCACACGCCAAGTAGTACCCCCTCCCTCTGTACCAGGTCCCACACTGCTTTGATGTATAGCAGGGACCAGTCCCCTCTCTCAGACCCTCACACTCCAAGTAGTACCCCCTCCCTCTGCACCAGGTCCCACACTGCTATGACATATAGCAGGGACCAGTCCCCTCTCACAGACCCTCACACTCCAAGTAGTACCCCCTCCCTCTGCACCAGGTCCCACACTGCTATGACATATAGCAGGGACCAGTCCCCTCTCACAGACCCTCACACGCCAAGTAGTACCCCCTCCCTCTGTACCAGGTCCCACACTGCTTTGATGTATAGCAGGGACCAGTCCCCTCTCTCAGACCCTCACACTCCAAGTAGTACCCCCTCCCACTGCACCAGGTCCCACACTGCTATGACATATAGCAGGGACCAGTCCCCTCTCACAGACCCTCACACTCCAAGTAGTACCCCCTCCCTCTGTACCAGGTCCCACACTGCTATGATGTATAGCAGGGACCAGTCCCCTCTCAGACACACTCACACTCCAAGTAGTAACCCCCTCCCTCTGTACCAGGTCCTACACTGCTATGACATATAGCAGGGACCAGTCCCCTCTCTCAGACCCTCACACTCCAAGTAGTACCCCCTCCCTCTGTACCAGGTCCCACACTGCTATGATGTATAGCAGGGACCAGTCCCCTCTCTCAGACCCTCACACTCCAAGTAGTACCCCCTCCCTCTGTACCAGGTCCCACACTGCTATGATGTATAGCAGGGACCAGTCCCCTCTCTCAGACCCTCACACTCCAAGTAGTACCCCCTCCCTCTGTACCAGGTCCCACACTGCTATGATGTATAGCAGGGACCAGTCCCCTCTCACAGACCCTCACACTCCAAGTAGTACCCCCCTCCCTCTGTACCAGGTCTCACACTGCTATGATGTATAGCAGGGACCAGACCCCTCTCACAGACCCTCACACGCCAAGTAGTACCCCCCTCCCTCTGTACCAGGTCCCACACTGCTATGATGTATAGTAGGGACCAGACCCCTCTCGGACACACTCACACTCCAAGTAGTACCCCCTCCCTCTGTACCAGGTCCAACACTGCTATGATGTATAGCAGGGACCAGACCCCTCTCACAGACCCTCACACTCCAAGTAGTACCCCCTCCCTCTGTACCAGGTCCCACACTGCTATGATGTATAGCAGGGACCAGTCCCCTCTCACAGACCCTCACACTCCAAGTAGTACCCCCTCCCTCTGTACCAGGTCCCACACTGCTATGATGTATAGCAGGGACCAGTCCCCTCTCAGACACACTCACACTCCAAGTAGTAACCCCCTCCCTCTGTACCAGGTCCTACACTGCTATGACATATAGCAGGGACCAGTCCCCTCTCTCAGACCCTCACACTCCAAGTAGTACCCCCTCCCTCTGTACCAGGTCCCACACTGCTATGATGTATAGCAGGGACCAGTCCCCTCTCTCAGACCCTCACACTCCAAGTAGTACCCCCTCCCTCTGTACCAGGTCCCACACTGCTATGATGTATAGCAGGGACCAGTCCCCTCTCTCAGACCCTCACACTCCAAGTAGTACCCCCTCCCTCTGTACCAGGTCCCACACTGCTATGATGTATAGCAGGGACCAGTCCCCTCTCACAGACCCTCACACTCCAAGTAGTACCCCCTCCCTCTGTACCAGGTCCCACACTGCTATGATGTATAGCAGGGACCAGTCCCCTCTCACAGACCCTCACACGCCAAGTAGTACCCCCCTCCCTCTGTACCAGGTCCCACACTGCTATGATGTATAGTAGGGACCAGACCCCTCTCAGACACACTCACACTCCAAGTAGTACCCCCTCCCTCTGTACCAGGTCCAACACTGCTATGATGTATAGCAGGGACCAGACCCCTCTCACAGACCCTCACACTCCAAGTAGTACCCCCTCCCTCTGTACCAGGTCCCACACTGCTATGATGTATAGCAGGGACCAGTCCCCTCTCACAGACCCTCACACTCCAAGTAGTACCCCCTCCCTCTGTACCAGGTCACACGCTGCTTTGATGTATAGCAGGGACCAGTCCCCTCTCTCAGACCCTCACACGCCAAGTAGTACCCCCTCCCTCTGTACCAGGTCCCACACTGCTATGATGTATAGTAGGGACCAGACCCCTCTCAGACACACTCACACTCCAAGTAGTACCCCCTCCCTCTGTACCAGGTCCCACACTGCTATGATGTATAGCAGAGACCAGTCCCCTCTCACAGACCCTCACACTCCAAGTATTACCCCCCTCCCTCTGGACCAGGTCCCATGCTGCTATGATGTATAGCAGGGACCAGTCCCCTCTCACAGACCCTCACACTCCAAGTAGTACCCCCTCCCTCTGGACCAGGTCCCACACTGCTTTGATGTATAGCAGGGACCAGACCCCTCTCACAGACCCTCACACTCCAAGTAGTACCCCCCTCCCTCTGGACCAGGTCCAACACTGCTTTGATGTATAGCAGGGATCAGTCCCCTACCGGACACACTCATACTCAGAGTAGTGTCCCACCTTGCCCCATCTATCGAATCCAACATCATGTTGTCTAACCATATTAGCACCCGTGGGGGTTCCAGGTAAGAATAGGACCCCAGTAGCCCCTGCTGACCGTAGAAGGCGACTATAGGGGAGACCCAGCACTGACCAAGTGGTACTTTGGGTTCAATACCCGGTTAGTGCTTGGTTCAGTAAGGGATGAGGTACAGTAAAAATGATTCCCAGGTTTGATCCCCTGATGTTTGCCTGCCCTGTCACCTTCATCTCGTAGATTCGATCACCAAAGACAGAATTCATCCCAACTGGTTTTTGCCTTGAAAATGACCCTGGCTGCCGGTATGGCGTAAAACACCCAACACTCACTCACTCCATATTAGCACGGACCAGTCCCCTCTCACAGGCGCACTCCCACTCTCTGAGCAGTAATTCTCAGAAGTGCCCCCTCTCTGCTAGCAGGTCCCAAACCACGCTGTATGGAGCAGGGACCAGTCTCTCAGACTCACTCACACTCGGACTAGCGAGCCCAACCCACCAACAGCGGTCACACCTATCCTCCTGTCCTCACACCTCACAACTTAAAAACACCTTGTCACAGCTCAAATTATAGGACTGCAGACTTTCACACATGGATTAACTTTCGCCTCAGCTTTTGGAGTTGGATATTTCTGGAGTAGGAAGGATTTGTGTGTTAGGGGTTTGCCCTGAGGTCGGTTGCACCCTGGAGTACGGTAACGGGTGGCGACTGGGCGGCCTCCAGGGCGGGACACGCGGAGGACTAAACCTGGACACCAGAGGTGAGATATGGGGAATGAACCCTGATGTGTAAGACACCTACATGTATCCCTAAGTCACTCCCATAAGATTCCATAATTGTGCCTCTAAAAAGTAGATTTGGCTTTTGGTAAAGAGCATTCACTCAGATGATATATATAATCGGATTGAATATCTATGACTATTTCTTTTTACATTGAAAGTAGTGAACGTAATACAGTGTCCTCCTGTATCGTTTAATTTACCGCTCACCATTTCTGATTCCCCGAGGGTAGCTGCATACATAGTGGACCAATATAATTATTTACATGTTACCCATATCTTTATTCAATACCATAAAAATTAATGCAAAACACATCCACCACACATCCCCACAGTGGGGTAGGATCTGTCAGTGCACTGTCAGACTAATATAGAACATGTCATTGTAGACGTCACGGTGTTCAGTTTATTTGTAGGGCCGGGCATGGAGATAGGATAGATTAATATCTGTGTGTGTATAAATATATATCTGTTGCACATGGAACAACATCGTTCCTGACCTTTCTGTGGATACACCAACCCACATGTCCTTTGTATAGACACAGGGGCCTGTACACAAACACTATTTATTTCATCTGCACACGTACTCATGTACTTTCGTTTTGTTATAAGCAGTATTGAAGACTTGACGCTAGGAGTTGTTGATAGTAATTACATTTCTATAGTTTAGTCTCAGAAGAGGGCCCTGGCCCATGAGTCTTGTTTGATTCTTAGATAATACCGATATAATTATTTCTTTACCCACTCGCGCATCACACTAACAAACATACACACAAAGATACATACACAATAATATCATATCCCCCGACACTCAAAGACAGCAAAACACTTACAAATACAAGCACACACAACATGCACACACATAACATGCACAACGTGCATATACAACGTACACAATTACACAGCGAGACACACACCATGCACACACACCACACACACTAACACACACACATACTTTATAGGTCTATACATGTGTATATCATGCGCACAACGCAACACACAGACACAGACACAGACACAGACACAGACACACACACACACACACACACACACACACAATGCAGACACAGACACAGACACAAACACCTAGCAAAATAAAAAACACACACTCATCACCACTCACACACTTACTCAATGCCCTGTAGGCGGGTCAGAGTGTGGGACAAGCCGCCTGTGTCGTCATAATGTCACCATCTGGTATTTAAAGCCCATCCCCGTGTTGTTCTGACCCACAGACGTCTGCCACTAGGGGGCGGGACTGAGGGAGGCAGATGCTAAGGGAGTATGTTTATATTTTCATATTCCGCTTTATCAGAGAGATCTGCTGGCGTCTTAATAACATCCTCGCCTAAGTCTATTGAAGGACAGGAATAGGCTCGTGATAAGTACAGGGAGAAATGGATCAAATAGCTTAGGCCCCTATAGAGGTAGGTCAAAAATAGAACTGTCATGGTTAATTAAAGGGAACCAAAACCAATATGATGGACAAAACTTTCATAACTCAGATAATTATAGAGATATGTTAGATGAATCTATAGCTAGATAAGGTTAGTGGTGAAGTATTAGCTGTGAAATATAGCTCAAATCAAAGTAGAACTCCACAAGAGATGGTAATATTTCCATTTGTTCGTAAACAAACCCCATTTTTGTGGATCCACATATATTTAGATGAGCAAGAACACATGTTTTTTTTGGTTATTCTCTACCATATTTAATGGTTTAGATTTTAACATAGGCAAGAAATAGGCTCAAGGAATGGATTTCAATGATTATTTGAGTTTGGAAAATTTCGTTGAATTTGTTGATGTTGGCTCCCTTTAAAGGAAAGCATAGAAAACCCATTCAGAGATCAAGATATTTGAAACAGTATTACAATGATGATTCTATTACAAATATGTCAGATATTTCATTATTATGTACATAGAAACTTCTGTTGGGAGGACCCCAGTAAAACCTGGATCAGCATACAGTGAAGAAACTATCTAATTATCCAGGGAAATAAATGCAAATTATAGACATGTTATATATCATCAGAATTGATTTTTAGTCCTCTTTCAAGTTGTATGCAGCATGGATAGGCCCCTGTAATATCGCTAATGACACATTCAAAATTTCAAAATTCTCAAGTGTCAAAGTCGTATCAAGGAATATTGGCTTTAGGAATCCCACTAAATAAAGGCATTATGTGATGACACTTTCACGGGAATACGGCGGTGCTCAGGGGCCGGGTGTGCCATCATCTAGTGCCAAGGACTATAGTGGTGGACGAGATGCCCTTAAACAGTGCCAAGGACTATAGATGCCCTAACTGGGTGCCAAGACCTATAGGGCTGGGCAGTCGTCCATCCAGGGGGTGGCGGTGCACAGCTGTGCTCCATTGTATACAGGTGACGGATCATCCCTGATCTCTGGAACAAGCTGGTCTTTAGACCCAGGAGCAACAAATAGAAAAATACTCATCGGGTGAGCTAAGCATAACGTTACAGTTTTTCAAACCGTTACTTTGTTAGAGCCCATAAATTTTACTAGAGTTTTGTTGAACACCGTGCCACCGAGTTTCGGAGTTCTCTTTTGGGTAACCTGTTATGAACGGGAGTTGAATTGTGTGATTTCAATTATAGATTTTTCTTTGTAAGCATCTTGTATTAGGCCGTTCATTTGATAAAATTATTATATATATAAATATGTAAATACGTATAAGATATTACATACTTATTAAGAAACATGAGGCTGCCATGTTTCTTGACAAATACAGGAAACACCAGTACTGAGGATATTACTGCCTCATTCTCTGCAATTCATGATAGTTCACTAGCCCTTGATAACCTTGACTGATTTCTTAATGAACCATGGGAGTCTAAATAGATATAGACAATAAGTAGTAGGAATTCATTAAACACATATTTTAAATGTGTTTTTTACATGTCATTTGAATGTTGGACAGAGTGAATAATCAATACTAGATTTTTTTTCTCTATGTAGAATTATACTCATCACTTCAGAAGTATACGAGTATATGCATAATCCCAGAATAAAGATGCATGACATTCTGTTGCCATAGTTCACCATCGTGTGGACCGAAACTATTTTATGAATAAAACCCGGAACCTTAAATTAAGATTGAAAAGCCAGTGCATTACCATAAAAATGTTATTAGAAAGGGTCTTTGAGAATCCTATCCGGCACCGTGTCTAATGTACTACTGTTCTGGGCTGTCCTATCGACATTACACAGGATAAGATGTTGAAACGTACTTGGCTATCCTCTTAGTTTACATTGTAAATATTTGCCTGGGATTACAAGCACTTTCGTTCCGTTACTTGAGGCAGTGAGACAATTTGATATTAATCGACTCAATCTAGGGTTTTTAACTACTTATTATTGCTCAAAAGTAGAGATGCATAAATTCACACGCACACATATTTTAATCCTTTGTTTAAGAAAAAAAGAAGAAGAAAAACGTCATTGAATTTAACCATTGTTAATCAATAACGTACGTGTCGCACAAAAGTAGAGATGCTTTATTTTTTTTAATCATTTTTTCTTTTATTCATTTTTATTTAGGGTTAAGGGATCGTCATAGACGTTTTTAATTCCCCTCCCTCATATAAATTCATACATATTTTTGTATAACTCTATTGACGTAAACCATGGAAATGCAACTATAAATAGTGAAGTCCCCCTAACTTGGCTAGATATCTGCAGATGGGAACAATTCATTTGTTAGAACAATATGCTGAGGGGTAACACCGACCGACACTGACCCCCACTAGCCCTGACATTTTACCACCATCATGGGGGCGGTATAATATACAGGTTGGCGGTGCTCGGCCTTTGGTGTGTGGTACTATAACACATAACACTATAACATTATGACATTTTGGTCTAATACTCAGTGTCCCGCAGGGAAATTATTATAGACTTTATATCTAGAGCGAGAAATATATAAGTGTCTGGAATTAAGGATAATTGGCATACACACGCAGGGTACAGAGCTTCAAAAAAGTGGGTACAAGCTAAGGACACATCACCATGCATATTAATATTCAGTTAGACATCTAGAGCATACACAAATATCTGCACCAACGGGTACACAGCCTTGTAGTTTAAGCACCCGGCACCAAAACCATGCATCTCACAATCCCCACTTCTTTCTTCTATGATAGTTCCATGACTTGCATTGGTTAGTGCTTTTCTCATACGCACGTATCTTGTTTTTGATCACAAGTAGTCGTGCAATAATTTGGTAATTTACATCCTGAACCATTGTGCTTGTGCAATTTAATCAGGGAAATAGAATTTCCCTCTGGCCAATAGGGCTTGGGAGGCTTGAGGCAAATAGGGTTCACCAGTATTCCTTGCTCAATGTAAGAATAATGGGGGTTTGGGAGTCAGTTCATCCGTAGTGAATATGCACTATAGGGTTCGATTCCCTGCTACTGGACGATGTCACTTATCTCACGTCCATCATCCAGAAATAGAAGTGACCATCCCCCTCCCACATCAATAACACAACATCACTCAATCATCACGCATACTTTATTGTCAAACGTGTTTGGCTTGGCTGTCCCATCAGTTTGCCAAATACAAATTTTTTCTCTATAATAGAGATAAATGATAGAAATTATAGGCTTTGTCGATAATCATCTATTCTTTTTTTTTTTTAGAGCTAATAGCCATCTTTTGCTAGTTCCTATAGCTACTGATGGCTAAATATGTTTGTGCATCCTTAGCACACACTCGGGTGGTAGTTAGGCATTATAATAAACAACATTTTCATACCATCATGTCTGAAAAGACGTATGCACACTATTAATTATTTTTATGTTAACCTGCAAGTTATGCTAAAATGTGAATTGTCCCACACTACACAAGCCAAGTGTCTCATATAGAACAAAACAAGTAGGTTGGTTATTGTGCATTTAGGTGGGAATTCATATCAGGTTATCCGTTGTAAAAAATATATTTTATGCATAATATCTGTGAGTTTATATATGATACAGTATATTATACTGTATCATATATAAACTCATAACTCACGCTCACATGTAATTCCTCTCACACTACACAATCCAAGCGTCTCCGAAATAACAGTAAAAGTAGGTTGACTATTGTACATTAATGTGACAATTTACATCAGGTTATGCATTGTAAAAAAGAATCTCTCATGCCTATATCAAAAGCAGATATACTCTATTATGTAAACTCATAACTCATGCTCAAATGTGATTCCTCCCACAGAACACAAGCCGAGTGTCTCAAATAGAACAATAGATGTAGGTTATCAAATAAGCCAACCTGCATACACCCATCACCAGTCTATGTGCACAGAAAGTCTCCTATAAGTACATCAGGCTGTATACACAGACATAACTAGCATGTTGGCGCCAAGACAGAAGAAAAAGAAAGTTTCCATGTCCCCGTCGGTTCTATGGGTCCCTGTAATCGTCCTGGCCCTTATTTAGGGTCGTTATTCAGGCCGGCCTGGGAGGTAATATCCTGGCTTTTAGACCACTTACCACAATAAAAGTGCCAGTAAATAGACATTATACAGCCTCACTAAGGAGTGTATAACACATCCCCACTAATGATGGGCCCAGACTGTCCATATACAGGCCTGGGGGTATGGGGAGATGTGGCAGACAGGGACCATGTCAGGGGTATTGGGCAGGAAGGGCGTGTTTATAGGGAATAAAGGGAGAATTTCCTGGGGGTGGAGTATTCTGTGTAGCCCTACAGTGATGGAGTGAGTAGGTTCATATTGTGACTTATGCCAAATGGGTCAGAGGGAAAATGGATGAACCCAATGGCTGGCCTTATAGGATGAAGGGTGGGCAAGATTTGCTGACTGTTAATAAGGGGAAAAGGAGGGAGGGCAGACCCATCGGCAGTGTCAATGAGGGGAAAAGGAGGGGGTAGACCCATTGACAGTGTTAATAAGGGGAAAAGGAGGGGGTAGACCCATTGACAGTGTTAATAAGGAGAAAAGAAGGGAGGGTAGACCCATTGACAGTGTTTAGGAAGGGGAAATGAGGGAGGCAAGACCCATTAAAGATACTTCCAACCTATCCCAGCACTGCCATCTGGTGCATACCTGTTGAACCCACTATGTGCTATTGTTATACTGCTCCTAAACACAAACAGTGTGTCAGTTATTACTATAGGGATGATAGAGAAGTCTATGATCAAAACGGTAAAACCCTTTGATTTTGGTACAGGATATCAATAAGATCAAGACTTAAAATCTGTAGGAATTTCAAGAAAAAAATACTACATCATTTTTTTCTGGAATTTTTTAAATTTAAAAACTCAGGTATTTCCCATAGAAACCTATAGTAAATACCTCATATGTTTACAATCCCCTAACTGAAAAACCAAACGGTAAAACTTGTTTTCCCTCTGGCTATGTATCCCAGATGTACTAAAGAAAACTCTGAGGAGGTATGGAAAAAATATCACTACAAGTTAAAATCCTGCTGAATAGGTACAAGTACCTTTAACAGTGTTAATAAAGGGGAAAGGAAGGAGGGCAGACCCATGGGCAGTGTTAATAAAAGGAAAAGGAGGGAGGGTAGATCCATTGACAGTGTTAATTAGGGGAAAAGGAGCGAGAGCAGACCCATGGACAGTGAAAAGGAGGAAAGGGAGGACGCATTAACAGTATCCATGAGAGGACTAGGAAGAGGAGGGAGGGAAGTCCAATAAACTCTGTTGACATGAGAAGGGGGGAGGTAGACAGTTTCCATGGGAGCGGATTGCAAAGAGACCCTTGGACATTTTATGTGAGAGCAGGAGGGAGGGGCTGTTCTAAATGTTGTAGAAGGGGAGGGAGAGTGGACCCTGGGACTGTTTCGTGGAAGAGAGAGGAAGGGCAAACGCTCAGACTGTGTTTTGACAATTGTGTAACGGAGAAGGACCTGTATGTGTAAGCTCAAAACATTACATGATAGAATCCAAGTTTTAACAATGCCCGAAAGGTACTAGGCCTATTTATCCTATGCCTATTTTAAATTTTGTGAGTGATCTGACACAAAACAAGTTTTTGCAATGATTTGGTCTTTAACTTCCTAGGATCGGCCTTATTCTTTATGTGTAATATGTTTTGTTTCATTTTCCTTGCAGTACCGTAACTTGGACTTTCTGACTTACGTTGGCTTGTCACAATGTGGCGACTGTCTCGCATGTCATTGGTATCTTATATATCTTGGTTTGTACGCAAAGGAAAAGGAAAAAAATATGACTGACATGTTGGGGTTTTCCTCTAGAGTATTGGGGGGGGGGGGGGGGTAGAGAGAGAGGCCGCACACTCACTGCATTTCTCTCTTCCAATTTCTAGTTTAGGTTGCAACCGAAAAAATGTGATCTTGGCCAGTCGGATTTGGCCAAAGCCCTATTCTCACTGGTTCGAATCAGCGCATAAAATATTTATTAATAATTATAGTATAAAAGCTGCGCTATCATTCAGCCAATCATTCTGACGATATCGCTTCAGATCAAATATGAACGTTTCAATTCACAATAAAAACAAAAGACACGCAGATTTCCCCAGTGGTTGTGGGGCTTTAAGGTTCTTTTCCATAATTGAATAAGATCTCAGTGGTTCCATTCAATGATTTAAACCATCCCTTCATATAAAGTATATCTCTGCTTGACCTGTCAGACGTGGCCGTTTACCACGTTATTCGTGTCACGTCCATACGTCAACAGGCAATCAGGACAGCCGGCTTGGGGCCGGAATTAGCCCAGTGTGGGACGCTATAGCCTGTGTTCCACGAGGCGATTCTGACTGCCAGCAAGTTATTGATCTACTACTTTTTACCAGAAAAATACCAAAAGATCACGCATGTTACATGTTTATTTTGAAAGATTGAAAACCTTGTCTAATGATATGTAACATGTATATGAATTATTTCTAATCTCGGAAATGATTTTTTAATTCGGGAGTAGAATCGTATGGTGGAATACAGCATCAAAGGCTGTATTCCACTTGTCGATTTTGACCGCTGATTATTTTAATGATTAAATAATCAAATAACTAGTCTTAATAGATTGTATTACTTTTAACCAGTAATATGGCAAAAGGCTATACGTCAAATTTCAAATGAAAGGGAATTTAACACCCTATTTAAAAGTGTATAACAAGGTCATAATCGGCTAGTACTCCCACTGCTGATTTCTGAAATCGGGAGTAAAATTGATTGTACTCCCGTTTCCAACGATCGGCAGAGGGAATTAATCATGCTTGCTGTATATCTTTCGAAATATTTTTTAATTCTCTTTCAGATGATATGCAATCTTGATGCCTATTTGCCATATTTTTGGAGAAAAGTAATAAAATACCCACTTACCATGCAGCCTTAATGATCGCCTAGTGTTATACCGCCTTTAGCCGGCCCCGGTGAGACCCCTTATAGCCCCCGTTTACATGGCGTATTGAGGGCTACATGGCCCCTACATGGAGGTAATCATGTGTATATGGGGCTGGACTATTAGGGCCTGGAGGCGGGGAAGGTTTGTATGTGTTGTTGGTGCTGTCTGAGATGTCTGCTTATTTACATCACGTCCCAATATTATTATTACAATTCAGGATTAATAAGTACAAACACAACGGCTTTCTGTGCGTGGGTTTATGCTATGCCTTTGTTAGGAATTGGGAATCATATGTCAGATGCATACTTCCTTGCCCTTTTAGACCTCCGAATTTGTTTCGCAACCTACGTCTCAGATTGGTACCGCTGGATTCCTGAGTAAGTGATCACACACTGTAAAAAGTTAATGTTATTCTACAGCAAACTGTATTGTTCATTTACAGCAATTTTTGCTGTTGGAAAATAAACAGTTAAATTTACTGTAGGATTACAAAATTTTTACTGTAAATTTGAAATTACATGATGGGTATGCATTTTAACAGTTCATCTTATTGTAAAATACAGTGACCACCAGGAGTGCAAAAGTAAAAAGTGAAAAACGTTTTTGGCATAATACTTTAAAACCATTTTTCTGCATGAATCAATTAAATCTAATGATATCAAAAAGTGAATACCATGCACATGTAATGAACTGACATTTCAGGTTATTGAAATACATATAAATAATTTTAATTATTATGAGCTAATTATAATCTGTACGCATAGACACCTTTTTGGCATAAAGTTTAATTCATAGGTAAGTAATTACCCAATGCATGTATGTGCTAGTAAATCTAGCATGATTATATCCCACAACCACCTTACATTGGTTTGTGTTTGGGAATTTACATTTTATTTGATTTATGGGGCATATTCTATGCTAAATTGATGTTAAAAGGATTTTAATTGAAAGTGCTGCAAAATAACAGTGCACTGTAAATTTACAGTAAACTTTGCTGGCAACAAAGTTTCCAGTAAACTTTGCTGTACAAATACAGTACTTAGTTTGCTGTTAAATTACAGTACTATTTGCTGTAAGACATCTACAGTATCATGCACTGTACAAATTACAGTACATCGTATGCTGTAATTGTACAGCAAAGTTTACTGGAAACTTTGTTGCCAGCAAAGTTTACTGTAAATTTACAGCACTTACTTTTTACAGTGCAGCATACCTTTAAGTTCAAAGATTTTCTTCGGAAATATCTTATTTTCAAATTGTTACTGTAAATATTTTTGCACGTGAGGGTATTTTCTTTCTTTAGGCACGTCTGTTTCCATTAGGCCTATATAGCAGAAGAAAAAAAGTTGATCTGTAAAATATAACTGTGGCAATATCAGTGCTAACATCAATATTCTTACACAGGGAACTCGTTCACTTCGTGGTTAGAGCAGTTTTTGGACATTAACATTTGACACTCTCCCGCATGGGAGTCGGAAAATGTAAGCATCAACCTGAGGTTGTTAAATGTAATACACTAACTACAATAAGATAAACGTGACACAAAAATCATAGCTGTCTTGCTGGTTTCCATCAGTCCTGAACACGGCCCAGGTGTTCTTACATTGTAAAAAGCTGGACTGACAGGTACAAGCGAAGTCAGAAGGTGTCTGATTGAATCAAGTTCAACTTTTTAGTGCAAGAAGAATATTTTATCTGAAGTGATATTTATAGCCAGCAGTAAATCATAGCAAGTTCAAACCCCACCCTTGTTGAATAGTCTCATGGTAGCCGTATATTTATTGCCTACTGTTCCATAACATTAGCGTTTTTAAATCTGTACTTGAGTTTCCGTACCTTACTTAAAGGGCATTTGCACATACCGACTAGTTTGTCGGTGGCTGACTAAAATTGCAGCCACCAATTTCAGCTTGTCAGCACCATTTTCTCTGCTATGATCTGACATGTTTGAT
This sequence comes from Lepidonotus clava, assembly GCA_936440205.1. Lineage (NCBI taxonomy): Eukaryota > Metazoa > Annelida > Polychaeta > Phyllodocida > Polynoidae > Lepidonotus > Lepidonotus clava. The sequence continues at coordinate 31,086,186 of OW387144.1, read as the reverse complement.
CATGCTTATTGGCCACTGACAAATTCCAACTTGTCAACCAATAATTAAACCCTCAGTGACAAAAAGATGGTTTTGTTGTTGTTGGGGGTTTGTCATCCATAGCATCCCAAGAATATTACCAGTCTGGCGTAAACATGATGACAATTTTGGTCAACCGCCACCAAATTTAAAGTGCTACCACCAATCGCCTGTGACAAGTACATTTGTCATCCAGGTTGGGATGTACCTAACATTGACAAGTGAAAAGTACCAACTTGTCTGCCGATCATTTAAACCCCTAATGGCTTAAGCATAGGGAAGTCCTATAGTAAGGGGTGGTTGGTCACCCATACCATCCCAACATGATGACAATACTCTAAGTTGACACAGACAACTTGTAGTCAGCCATCGCAGACTTTTCTCCCTTGTCGGCTGCTGAAAAGCACTTGTCGGTGATGTTTGTTGGCCAAGGGGGATGGGGGATGCAGCTTTACAGCCTACAGATGGACTTTATTTTTCAGTTTGGCTGTTCCTGGGTTAGCATACCAAGCCAACTCAAAGTGCACGGCACCGGTGAACCAGCATGATGCCGCGTGGTTCTGCTAACAGTTTTAGTTTTTGTCTCAGATTGTGAATTCTCCCCGCAGTAACATTCGCTCGGATTACGAGGAGTTAGAAATGTTCAGGGAAAAATATGTGTGTCTGCATATGAAGATGGGTTGGATACATTTCTGAACTCGAGAATAATGAATAGTTGTTAGTAAGAAAAGAAATAGATATAATAAAAAATATATGAAGATATAGATAGATTAAACATAGCAAGCAGGCAAGCAGGGGACAGGCAATGATACAGGGAGCAGTGATATGTGTTGTATGACAAACTGACTAAAGCCTTAGGCCGACTGAAGCTGAGATGTTTAAAGTGAGACAAAAGAACAAACATGTACATTAATGAAAAGCTGACCGCAATTTCAATTATTTCCAAACAGCATAATTGAATCGTTCCCATGTCCGGTTTTAGTATGCTTTATGCTGTTTTCAAACCCACTATTCAGAAAGAGGTGTTTCTGGGTATTGGGATAGACAGGCTGTAGACATAAATCCCTAGATGTTATCAGGTTATGATTGGTCAAAATACACAGCCCTAACTAGGACTAGCTAATGAAGGTACTAAGGCAACCCAACCTTATCTCTGATATATATTTATCGTCTATATCTATATCCTAATGAAGTACCTCACAGTTTAATCAAGGTGTTAACAATTGTAACAAAATCCCCCACACATCACCTAAAGCCAGGATTAGTTGGAAAGATGCAAATGAAAATCAGTGAAAATAACTGAGTTTCAGCAATTATAGACATGAACAAGTCCGGTGAAGTTTAGGCTGGGGTCTGACACGAAGTGAGATGCACTTCATTTTGTGAATGAAATCTAAGGAGTTTGAATCTATAAGAAATATCTAAATTATTACAATAAAGGAAGGGTCTGATTCAAAGGTATATCAAGTACTGAATTTCTCCAATGTATTAACACATGTAAACGAATTATAGTAGAGTTCAAACACGTGTATTAAATGGTCTCAAAAGGTCTTATTTGGGTTGCTTAATTTATAGGACCAATCGAAATGTCTTAATTTGGACCCAGAAGCCTTAAATGGTCTTATCTTTGGGCAATCGGAACTTATTACGCGATGCAACATTCTTTTATTGTCATTTCTATCTTTACCTCATTTAGGTCGAATGTGTAAAAATTCAAAAAGTCCAAAAAGTTCTTGATGGCTTAATGTAATATTTTATTTCCATTTCCAAAAAAAAAAAACGTGGGCACCTTCTAAGGGAAACTTAGATCACTTTTCTTTATATTGCGCATCTAGATAGACTTTCCGAACTATTGAACAGCTCCCTAATTCTCTGTCACAGAGTGAGTGACGTTAACACTAAGGTAACCAGTGCTCACTACATGCCCCAGCTCGTGGGCACGGGGGAACCAGCTGAGGGCTGACGTCACGTGACCTTGACCTAGGTTCTGACCTTGGTTTGACCTTTTCGTCATTTAGTCGTACAGGTGGGCTGGAAATTTTTGTTTTAATATAAAGGAGAGAGAATGTGGTACACTATGATATGTGGGTACCTCTAGGTCCCAGTAATTAAAGCATGGCCATGACGAATAACAATATTATTCAAGAAATAATATAGATAGGTCTCACTCTCAGAACGATTTTCATCTGCAAATTAATTTTGTAAGATGTTGTCTGACACTTCCTGAATCAAGTGTCGAAATGACATATAAGTGAGCCAAACAAAGCATGTTTGCACTCATTCGTAAAATGTTACATCTCACCTAAAAGTGTTTTTACTAATCGCTATTTTCGCTAATAACGTTGTTTGTCCAGAGATTGAACGCTAAATATAGCCAAGTATCACTGTGTGTGGCCGCGGAGAGGAGACAGGAGACATAAAACCTGTTCCCGGAATACTTTGGCTTGAACTGTCCCCTATGAAGCTAAAGGACATGTGACGGGTTTACGGCAGGACGTGACGTTATGTGAATATGAACTGTAGCCGACAGTCTAATAATTGGCACATCGGTAATCGTGTCAAAGATATGACAGTTTAATCTGTATTTAGTTAGTTGCATCCCTGTCGTTTTATTTAGTGATTGATACAGATTATCTATCAATCAGGTTTATCAATGAAGGTTTATATAATGAAGTCTTGGAGGTGTGAATATAGAATTTCAGAAAGTGTGTGTGTGTGGGGGGGGGGGGGGCACATATATAGTAATAAAACGTTGCGCATTCATGCGCTTGCACAAAACGGTTTTTCTCTCTTCATCAAGTCCCAACCAAAATGGTAGGGTAGGAGGGTGGAGGGTCAGGACCCCCTTGACTCCCTTGGATCCGCCCCTGTCTAGAAATACAGGTATTCACTATCAACGGCATCCCTAAAGGGTTACATTGAGAGCCGGGATTGAGAGGTCATTAGATGAGCGTTTCTTTTTGGATGGAATTTCCAGTCATGAAACGTAAATAACCAACCGGATGGGATCGGAGTCAACCTAAACCCCGTCGATGGTCTGAGTTAGATACTCCGTTGGTCCCCTCATAACTTGCATGCACCCAGGTTAGCCCACAGACAATTGTTTATCAATATTTATTAGGAACTAGGATTTCCTCGTTGTGGTAAACCACTTGTAGGGGCTCCACCGACCACAGGAAAAAGTATGCGTCTCTAACTATTTATGTGGTATTACATCAGCTCACGCAGGACCTGAGAATTTGTCCAAGCTATTTTAAGTGAACAACAGGAATAACAGAGTGTCTAATGTGAAATTCAGTATATCAGCATTAATGGATTGCATACTAAGTCTAATGTTAGGGCATAGAGAACTGATCGGCATCCAATATTTCTATTCGGATTAATAATCTTGAATTTTGGGAACGTTACTATCATGGTTGAAGGTAGTTAATTATCTCTGCATTTTCCAGAAAAGACTAGAATGAAACAGGAAAAGTGTTAAAACCTCCAATTACATAGGATTCCGCGACATATAGGCCTAATCATATATGTGTACATGATGTTTGCCGTAACAAGGACGGATATAATAATTATGTCTTCCTGTGCTCAGTTAAGAGCCCCATCATTGTTGACTTTATGACCATAATGTCGTGATTGTCGCGAAGTGTAACAGTGCATGTGAGTGTGGTATTATTCTGATGTTGATATTCTCAAGGACCAGACTTCGTCCCTTTGCTAAGGATCCTTTTCTTCGAATCGGAAAAGAGATCTGACCTCTCCAAACCTCCTGTTATGTTTCTTGCACTTTCACTCTCTCTGATAAATGTAGAGTGTATCATTGGACATCTGGGATCTTTTATTATGGTGGGGGTGCACATCAATATTGACTGACCAAGGCCACAATCGAGAATCGTTATTGTTTCATAAGAACGAAGTGATTCGTTGTGTATATGTACTCTACATAGAATTCTCTATCGACCCCTCCCCTCCGTCCTATGTGTGAGGACAAACCCACTTCAAATGTTTTGCCTGAACACATATCTTACAAGTCCCAATTGAAAGTCGAAAAGAATTGTTTTCAAGTACACACAGAGTAGTGTTCAGTAGATTAAATATGGATCTCTGATATAGATGTTTATTCTGTTTACAGTGCCACCTGGACATGGAAAATGCATAATATGCATTTTATTATAAACATTTGAGATTCTATCACATGTTATCATGTGAAACCCATCGATATCTGGCAATTTCCCGACTTCAGACAAACTCAACATAAAGTTCCAGCATTATTTCTGAATTGGTATTCATCATTTTCCCCAACAGACGCTTCTGAGATGGATCATGCCATTTAAGGGGTAGATAGATATAGTTCCTAATCAACCAATCCAGCCATTCAATCAGGGTAACAGAATGTAAGTACATATTAATACAACAAAACATCCTATTGATAAAACACGATATCAGAAGGCAGAACCTCTGGTGGCTTATTTTTGTAAGCACATTGTTGGTTGGAGACACGGGGATTTGTTGATATAAAGGCAGGTTTGGGTTTCTTGATATTCCCAGGCCACCTCAGCATTGTCCTATAATTTGATATCTGTGACAGGGGTGAGAGATGGGGGTATGGGGCAACAATACGGGGTATAACCTTACTACAGCAGGGGGAGGTCAAGGTCGGGGTCAGGGTATCAGGTCAAGGTCAAAGGTCACAGATCAATATCGGATGTTTGTAGGAGGGTCAGGGTGTGTTGATATGTTCTTGGGGGGGGGGGGGGTAAAATGGTCATTGTAATGAAATCCCGGTCTGCCCATTTTGTCCCCAGTACAAAATAGGGACAGCGTTCTTCAAACGGAAAAATGACCTCTATCCACTGAGTTTTTATCCCGTAGAAGTTCATGGAGAAAAGGTACCCTTAGATGAGACCCTTTCTGCAAAGTACAGGAACAGGGGAACCATAGGGGAGCCAGTTAGGACATCAAATAATCTTTTTAATCGATTTGATATTCCGAATATATACCTTAATCAAGAGGGTAGGATTCAGTAAAGATGATGGTCTTTGCGGTTCGCCCAGCAGGCTTCGGAATAGTGTAACCGAGCTGCTAGACATCTAGAACCCTAGAGTTTTGGATCTAAAAAATGTTGAAACAACTCCTTACCAGACAGAACGTTAAGTTTGGTGTTTTCAATTCAAGTTAATGGGTCCCAGGCCTGGGACATTCTACGTCAGTACGAATAACACCAGCTTGAGACAAGTCGCGTGCAAACAAAAACAGAAACAACAACAAAAAAACAAAAAACATAGCATTTTCCCTGGTACACAGTTCTTGACCCTTACCCTGCGCGCCCCAACCTGACATTGATAAATTGACACAACTGCAAATACTCCGAGCCAGATGGGTTTTTGTCTCCAAGAATATTCAAAGATGTGCTCTTTGTCCGCGGGTTTAATGGCACACCCTTTGATCTTGCTTATAAATAAATTGTAAATTCTTCTGGGGCAGTTTTTACGTTGCCTTAGGCAATAGGGCATGGAAATAGAGGTGGATGAAAAGAAAACGTATGTTGAAATATTTCCTTTTTAAGGGGGAGGTGTGGGAGGCGTGGGCGTGTAGATCAAACTGCGACACGTGGTTGGTAGAGGACTATGTGTGTCAGTGAACGGGGACACCAGCAGGGGTAAGCAAGCTAGGGGAGAGGAGGTCTTACAACTAGCACGCATGGAATAGAGTTTAAAGTTTAAATTCTTAGTGTGCAGGCGGGGCAGGTCGTACCAACCGGTATGGCACAATTTAGGATTTATGTTTCTTATTTAAGACCATTTGGTTGACTTTAGACTTCATAAAAAAAGCTTATTTTCCTAAGATAGATACGATGCAGAGAGCAAACACTCATAACCTTATGGATCCATCCCCTGCCTCAGTTCTTGCCGTGTCCAGAGAACGAGAACCACATTGCTAATGTTTCGTATGAATTTGACATGAGTTTGATTTTCTATATCCTAACAATGAACTTTGGATTATCGATTGCTATGATATCAAATTGTTATAATTTTCACTAAGAATCGGAGCTTCGTTTGAATTGACCCCTCAATTTCATTCAGGTCTTTTAAATCAGACACCAAACACATGTGTACATAATGAGTAGGGTCAGCAAATTAAAACCCATTGCAAAACCGACTACAGGAGCTGTGACTTGCGTCCTTACACCGACCGGAGCAGTTCATTTGTTCATTGACATATCTAATATGTCTATTTACTTTTTACAAATTTGAAGTAAATTGTTTCAGGGGTATGAGTTGCGAACTATTGGACCTACTAAATTAGTGCGCATATTCATATTATATCTAGAACATGCATCTCGTACATTCGTTTTTTCAATACTTGTGTAATGTTAATTGTAGCACATCAGTTGAAGAGCATGCTTGATATATATGTTTGTTTTAAGGGGATGGGGGCTCTACCCTTTCTCAGGTTATATAGTCTTGTTAGGGAGACACCCACTACCAGATGTTGGCATCTCCCAGGGTCCCCCACCACCTACAGGTGTTTGTTGTTAAAGGGATTCAGGTGGTAAAAACCACAAAGGGGTGGGTGTAGGCCTTTGTCATGTAGAGACGTGAAGGTGCACATGTGTGGGATGAGGCTAGCAAAGATGAACTCTTTAAAGATATATATATATATATATACATATATATAGCCTCTATATTATAAACATATATACATATTATAGGCTCTCTAGCTAAATAAAGGTTGGTTTAGCAATGTCAGGCTTAAATCGATAATGGATTGAGAATTCGATTATGGGTTCAGGAATCGATTACGGGTTGAGGAATAGGTTTTAGCCATACAGTGTCATGTTAAGACGTCCAATTGCCAGGGACTGAAACTTGATGCCTCTTTATCAATGATACAATGTCTATTACTGTATTAACTTGTATTTTTGAGCAAATAGGATCCTATTATGGTGAGAATCTGAAAATGTAGTATGTTTGATAAATTTAAAACATCCCTACTTAAAAGAATTCAATAACATGCAAATTTCAACTTGAAGTTTTCTCTTTGAAATATTATTCCACCTACCCCTTTACAGCTTATACGCTATATATTTTAAGTGTGCGAGTCAGTGTGGGTCCTCTCTTTTTCGGAAAAAGAATTGTTGGGGGATAAATGAATTCCAAAAGCTCCTCCGTTACCAAAAGAACTAGACCCGCCAGGAAGCTTAAGTATGCATTAGTAACATTGAAACTATATGTCGCTCTATATTAGTATGGTCAACTTGCAAATTGGTAAGAAAACAATTTACTGGTTCCATAGCTATAGCCTTTTTCTATATAATCATGTTCTTTCAAGCAAGCGGCTACATGATTGTTTTGGTTGTTGTTGTTATTAGCAGTAACAAGGCGTGACGGGCACGTCGTGACGTCACCGCAGTGACTGATGACGTCACCGACACCATGGCCGGGCTGTTTACGGGGAAGAAACCCGTCTTAAAGGGGGACCTCATCGGAGGGGGTGACGACGGCTCCGAGAAGAGCGGCTCTTCCGTGAGACTCCTGGGTTACCGCCCCCTCAACAACTTCTTCTCCACCACGTCACTGACGTCATCTACGTCTACTCTGACGTCATCAGGCTATGACATCCCGCGGTCGGCGTCCGGCGGAAGTATCAGTCAGTGGTCGTCGTCGGCAGCGTCCTCTCCTGCTAGAGCCCCCTGGTGGCCATGGGCCGAACGAGGCCCGACCACCGGAAGCGAGGCTGACCAGGAGTCGCTCAGCTCGGACGCGCGCGACGAGTCGCGCATAGGACGCTGCCCCGCCTGCCTTCGCTGCCGCCTTAGTAACGCCGACAGCTTCCGGTTCTCCTACAGAGACCTAGGACGCCCTCTAGGTTCTCACTTCCGGCGACGGGCGAGTGACGTCAGCCGCACCGACACGTCGTCTGTGACGTCAGAGGGGGGTGTAAGTCGCCCACGTCGCGCGTCTGCAGACACCCTCTACAAGCACGGTACGGAGGACGCCGACGTCGACTCGGACGGAAATGACGACGATAATGACGTCGCCAGCACTAGCAGCGACGTCGCAAGCACCACGACCTACCTACACCCCTGCAGCGTCAGGTCGTCGACCCTGTCGGAGGACCTGGTGGAGATCGTCGTCTACAACCGCTTCCGGAAAGGAGAACATGACGTCGGTTCCGGTTCCGGTTCGTGTTCCGAGCCCCGCTGTTACGTCAAGAAGGTCTCCCGGGGACGCCGCCTCGGTTTCGATTTCTCCGAGGACGAAGACGAAGACGAGGACGAAGACGGCGATTATAGCAGACCGGAAGTGACGTCATCTAGGAGGCCCCCTTGTGGCCGAAAGGTAAGGTATTCTAGATGCTCAGCCTGCCCTGCTGCATGGTCACGTGACTTAAGAAGAACAACATCTCAGAGAAATACCAACAAGGCATGATGCATTATTATTACACCGACCTTATAGAACGACCTTACTGTTACTGGAACCGGACATGACGTCACAGCATGATATTTCCTGGCTCTGGAAGGTAACACCCTGGCATGGATGACATTTTGATTAACTTAAGGTCTATGTTTGCGACATTGCATGTACATAGTTTGAACAGTTACATTGAGAAATCCGCATGCATGAACAGCAGGTAACCATTGGAAGCCTATAACTGATACAACACGAGGCCAGTACTGCACACTGCATGACCCTTAGGGGTGCGTTGATAGTGCATCAATATACATCTGTACACTATAAATACAACTGTATGAGCTGTATATTAAATTCCGGTTAAGAAATGCACGCATCTTCATGATCGATCAATACATTTTTTCATTATTAGGATCATCGAGACAAAAGTAACAACAAATATAAAGACGTGTCACAGTGAAATGTCTTAATCGAACGTAGCGTATTGATTCGGTAGAGAGGGTGATAGGCAGGACGCTCAAACCTTACCATATATAGGTTTTATGCTGTATCCCCAATCTGATTCTCATACCACGACAGTCGTGATGGGTGGTAACCAATGGAATGGTTTTCCTTATTTTGATTATCGGAAGTCAAACAACCAGAAGGAACTGGTTTGTCATAAGTATCAACATTTATCTTTATGTTCACGAATCGACGATGTTCCTTGGCCGAATTGCAGTGAATAATTAGCACTTTTCTCTGACATTTTACTCTAAGTTTAAAGGGTTTTAACATAAAAAAAACATACCGTGTAACATGTAACTTTTTACCATATAAATACTTTTAAATCCCTGTTGTCTTTGTCTCCTATTGGACATACGGAAAATTACCCACTTTGAATAATTCATCATATATCATTTGAAAGGATATATGTATACAATAATATATATATATATATGTGTGTGTGTGTGTGTGTGTGTGTGTGTGTGTGTGTGTGTGTGTGCATGTCATGTGTGTGTGTGTGTGTAATACATACATCTACACACACACACACACACACACACACACACACACACACACACACACACACACACACACACATATATATATATATATATATATATGTACGTACCCATATGACCCTCTACCATTGCCCCACCCACGTGGTCCCCTCTCCCAACCCGCTAACGTTATGTCTCCCCTACCCATAATGCCCCGTGTAGTATGCCCCGCCCCGTCTCCGTTTGTTGATGTTTATACTTCACCGACACGGATATAGGCCCCCAGATAGCGATGAGGTGTTGCCATAGCAACCGCCAAGGGGACAGACCCAACCCCCAACACACAATGGTTTATCCAAAAAGAAAAAAATAGTGAAAGAATTAGGTTGGTGCGAGGTAGAATTCTTTCTGCTTACACCCCCCCCCCCCCACAAACACACACATATAATATATATAATATATATATATATATGTGTGTGTGTGTGTGTGTGTGTGTGTGTGTGTGTGTGTGTGTGTGTGTGTGTGTGTGTGTGTAGAGGCCTACATTTTAAAAGTTGAAGATCTAGAGCTAGAGATCTCATTTCATTTTTTTTATAGTTGCACCCAAGCATTTTACATTATCAAATTTATTCTAATTAGAATTGTCTGTTGCAGGACAACCCACAAGACGAGTCGCACCCCGTTTCTGCTCTGATGTTCAATCTATCTCAAATAGGCTGAAAAGCATGGAAACTGACTTGATGAGGTTTTCCTAATCCCAAATACGTCTATAGATATTGATTTCTCAAACAACATACTGTGACAATTAAACGTGTTGTGGTATTCAAAATGAAAAGATATTCTGTTTAGCAACCCTACTTTTGTGTCTTTGCACAAACTATCTGGATTTTGTGTTCGTTTGACGGTGATAAACTTCAGAGGGCGCCACTCAAATAAACTAACACCATACAAGACATCTTGGCCATACTGTTAGTTTAAAGGCTAATATAGCTACTGGAGGCTGGGAAAGAAGAGGCGGGGAGGGCACTTCTTGACATAATGAAATGGAATCTTACAACTAAGTAAAGCTACTAAGTACAAGAAAAGGAAATTTGATGTTCCTGTCTTGCTGACACGGGAAGAATTTGAACTCATACATTCGACAGGCTCGGGCTTGTCTGAAACCACTTCCTCTAAAACGTGTCAAGGAGTGTAAGTCTTACTCCACGATTATCCCTGAAAAATCATAGTATCATTATACTACCCATAGCAGTGGGCGTGTTAGGTAATACTTTTGCGCTCACCTCAAAGTTTCCCTTGCCCTTCTGGCGTGTATATAAGTGTAAGTCAGGGGGTGTTAACTATATTGTGTCACAATAGTCCCGTCCGCTCATAGTTCTCTTCACACGCCCAACCTTCTCGGCATCTTAACGTACCTACCCTCCATTCAGGCACCAATATAATTGCCAGCAGTGGCGTACCCAGTCCCCCCACTTCCCACATTTGTGCATATATCTATAAACGCCGGTTGATATTGGTTTCCAAGCTCAACAAAAATAATACTCAGTTTCCTGACCTAATAAGAATAGATGAGGCTGAAGCGCAGAAGGAGTAGCCTATAGTGTGCACACAACTAGGGTAAAACAGGGTTGTATCGCTCACATTGGTAGGCCTATATCATTAGCGCATTTAGTTTTTTAAACCCTTACATATAGAAACAAAAGTTATATAAAATCAAAATAATTCATAATAATTAATCAAATGCGTAAAAACAGCGATAAAGCGTGATTTAACTTTATAACCTCTATGAATAATCAATAATCAAACAATTGTCTCCCATGATGTTGGGTACAACCCTTATCATGAAATGAAAGTAATATTTTTGAGAAAACTTATCAAATATAGCATATCAATAATGGTTTTCCATCCCATGAAAGTGACGTCCAATAGGCCTATTTCTAAAAAAAAAATAGGGTTAGTTCAACCCCCCCCCCTCCACAAATTCCTGGGACCGTCCACCCCTGTCCCTTAGATACAGTACTAGTTTAACTAAAACAGGTAGAAATATAGCATTTTTAAAACAGATTTTCTTGAAACACATTATTTGGGAGTTAAACCAGGCTGCCTAAACCAGATTCTTAAACTTCTTGGAAATACAGGGTGAAAGGGCTGAAAGCGCAAATGGTTTTCACTGAAAATGATAATATTAAATAACCTTGACTACACATAAAACTATTATTTTGTGTGATTTCAAGTTTTTACCCTTATTTAACTCTCGACATAAGAAATGATAAATGCGCTATATTAGCCTGACGGGCCATGCCCCCCCTCCCCCCCCCTCCCCTGTTAAATAATGTTGTTTAAAAAGGGGCCCCTCCCACGTAGATTAATGCATTAGCCCCTCCCCCCCCCCTCCCCCCTAGAAATGCCTGGGTCCGCCCCTGCATCCCTCCGGACCGGCCCGTGGGCCATCTTTTCATTTCAATACCATTATTACAAATATAACTTCCCAAAAAAAAATTTGGAGTGGCAGGTGGTAATCGAGTGCATGAGGTTCGATTAGCTCCTACCACCCAGGTCTGGCGAATTCATCCGTGCCATTATTCAGTTCATTTCATTTCATTAGTTTGCACAACCAGACCCAATTACGTATAGAGTTTGCGACATATATATACCGTAGGTGTAATCGGGGCAACGAGAAAGGTGTTTACCAAAAAGAGACACTTTGTAGTTTCGGTCCTTGTGTTTCAGTGGGTTTTCCGATTTGGAAAACAAGCAATACCACAAGTTATTAATTTTGATCGCCCTCAATTGTCACTGATGTGTCTCTATCAACTTCAATTTACATTGCCCGTCATCGTTTTCCCCAACGTAGTTTCGACGTATTTGGTCCTGCGACCGGAAGGACCTCTAGACGGCTTTTCGCTGGTTTCCGACGTCATCGTATTATTGAACCCGGTGGATTTTTGGCTACCAGCTATCTCTCCCGGCCCCGGGTTCGAATCCCCTTCATGCCTTACGTTTTTCGTTCATCCATCAGACTTGTATTATCAAATTAATGATAAGGATAGGACTACTCTGAACCCTAATCGTCATGTCAAGAGAGGAGGTTGATTGTTAACTTATTTTAAACAGGATCGGGACGTTACGCTTTTTAAAGGATAACTCTCCATTTGTAATCGAAAAGTTGTTAAATCAAAAAGACCCTTAAAAAAAAAGGAAAATTATAAAAAAAAAAAAAAAAACCTGCACGAACCCGCCCTCTCCTCAACTACTAATTTTAAACATGATAGTCCTAATGGTAATGAGACTGATCCGGCTTAAATTCCTAATATTATAATATTAATATATATACTTCTTGCAAACATTCTAAATAACCTTCTTTCCCGATCTTAGCATCTGAATAAACAGGAGACACTGGGCATCACACTTCATTTAAATTAATTGTCTCAGTTAAATACGACCATTAGTTAACAAGTTCCATGTACTTTTTAAGTAACATGACAGAAAGCATTTTCGCGATTCTGCAGCTATCCCTCGCTCCCCTCTTCCCTTGTGCATAACATTTCCTAATAAACCAGGTCCATTCCTAACGGCGGCAAAGTTTGGAAGCGTCCATCATGGCCGGCCTTAATCCATTAACACCCATAAGTACCCGGAAGCACCCCATCTAATCTGTACCCCCCTCTGACATCTGACAAGGGCAGGGGCACAGTCTTGGTAATCACATAACTCACACCAAACCCACTCAAGAGCGACACAGGTATCATGCTGGGTGTCATCTGACGGACTCCCCGCCATTAATCAGGGGTTAGTTATCGAGTTAACACGGGCCAGAGTTGCCCCATGCAGGGAACCTGCTGGGTCGGGCACTTCCATACCCAACCTACGTTCGCCTGCAAAGCACATGTAGCTAAATCTTTGACAGGCCTATTTCACCCTACCATCCATCGCCCCTCCCACCCGGAAAACCATTTACCCTTACCATCCATAGATGGAGTATTAAAAGTGTTTGAAATTAACTTCTTTTGAAGTCATCCGTGAGAGATGAGATTCATTAAAAATTAATTAAACATTTTCTGTATGGATAAAAGGTACCTCCCGGCCTATATAACTACCCTAAATAATTCACCTTAAACTGGGTCTAAGCTGGTTAGATATAAAGCCGACCTTAAGGTTTGAGACTAATTTCAGCCAGTCCAGACTTAAATCGGCCTGAACTCCATATAAACCACCTGCAAATAAAACCTATAAATATCAGGCAGTAATGGCATTTACAGGCTTTCTCACTTCTCATCCACAAGTTAAGGAACCCCATGCCAACAATTCATTTTGAAGTCTGCCTTCCAATTCAATTAGAACAAGCCGACACCCTAACCAACGAAAGCTTACAAGCAAGCATACGCGTAAGCTTATACTCTTCGCACGGCTTTTCTTTTGGCATTAACGTAAGCTTAAGGTTTCTGCACGGAGGTCAAAACCTTTAGATCCCAGGTGCATGTGGCGACTGTCTGTCTACTCCTTCCTGTGACTGGGAAAAAGTAATAAAAGACTAGAGCGGTCTCTAGCCTGCATCAGACATGGCTCCAACAGTATTCATACTCCTCCTTCGTGGACTCTTTATCCTGGGCACTGTCTCAGCTAAGCCATGCCTATGCACCAGTACGGTAAACCGTTTTCGTACCAACTATGGTGTAGTATTCGAGAGTAAACCGTCCATCCACATAGGTAATGAGTACTTCACTACCCAAGTCGATATCATTTTACCACTTCCTCCTTCTCCCAAACAGGCAGCCGCACTAAATTGTAGACACGGCGCTACCCTGGCAGCCGGTTCAATGGAACAGTGTCGAAAAATCCAACTTATGTTGAATAACATAACATCTATTGGGAAGACTATAGCAGCGAAGGTCACCAACGGACTCCGGGAAGTGCAATCAATTTTGGAATCGACGGCCCAGCCAACACCTCCATCAGCCAAATCCAGGAAGCAGCGGGCTCTGATTCCAGAAATCGGCAAGTTCTCCGAGACTTTATTTGGAACGGCCACACTCGATGACTTGAAGCAACAGACTCGTGCTGACCAGGTAAATGCCGATGAAATTGGCTTCCTCGATGGCAAAATAAATGCAGTCCTAAAGGTAGTTGACTCCACTTTGGAAATCCAACTCCAGGCCATCATAGAGAACACTCATTCCATATACAATTTGTCCAGAGGACTCCAGGCTTACATTAGTAACCGGGAATTGATGGTCAGGTTGATGCAAGATTTGCAAGAATTGCGTCTACTGGATTTTAAACTGGACTATTCCCTTGATGTCTTGCTACAGGCTATTCGCGACCTAACGGAGAACAGGCTGAGTAACTCTTTGATATCGGAGACTGATATGAGGAAGATTCGGTACCTTTTCCTTTCCAAGTCAAATCGTTCAAATATTTATATTCCAAACACTCGCGACATGTATAGAAGTGTAACTGTTTTAGTCCCCCCGGTTTTACAGCGAAATGTTCTGAAAACTATTTTGAAGATTCCCGTTATTTCCTTCGACAAAATATTCAAGGTTCTAAAAGTGAACACCTTCCCTCTAGCCTTCCATGGGCATTATACTCGCCTCTCCAACACACCGGCTTATTTATTGGTGTCCGCAACCCAATACACAGTATCCTCCAACCCAGATCTGGATAATTGCCATTCTCCGTTTTGTCATTATGACCTACCACTTCGCAGGGTTTCTCCCTCGTCGTGCCTCATTTCTATCTATCTACGTGATCATGAGTCTGTCAAACTTTATTGTGATTTCAAAATACTCATTCAGTCTAATTTCAGAAGGTCGAACATCCAAGTCATTGCAACAGGGACCTATTTGTTCTCTCACATAGACGAGGTCGTTGTGCGCTGCCCCAACCGAACAACAACCCATCCTGGATGTGAATCGTGCGTTCGTGCCTTTGAATGTGGTTGTTCTGTGTCCGCCAAAGAATGGGAAATTCCAGTCTCAAGTGTTAACTGTTTGCCTTCTACAGCAGGCCCCTTAAGAACAGTTTTTCCCGTCAACCTTGCTAGTCTTCAACACCTCAACCTGTCACTTAGCCGACTTGTGAACCCGGATTTTTCGTACGATAAACCATTCCCAATTTTACCTCTTAGCCCGCAAATGCGAGTCCGCCAAGAGGATATTTTTAAGCGAGCAAAAGACAATTTCCTTTCCCTCCGTACATACATGAAAGAGATTCGACTGAATGAGGTCGAATACAAGAAACTTCGTGGTGACTTGCATCTTCCCCACGTACCATTCCTCCCCCCCAGTGTGCACGGTACTGTTTACCTGTTGAACATTGGACTTACTTTTATAATGGTACCAGCACTTTTTGTTTTCATCTCAATTCTGTATTTCAGACAACGTAGGATTCAAAGCGCATGCAGACGCTTGACTTTAAATTGAGTTGGTTATATATACATTAGCTAATAACTCTTCCTTTTATTGCAGCTCAAAAGTTATCAGTTCTCATTCATGTTCGATTTTTGTTGTTTAGAATATATACTCGCCCTCATAATTTCGTCACACATGTACAGCTGCAATTCATTCACATTATCCTCATGAATTCCCATTTATAATTAGTCACAGCCACATAAGACTACACACGTTCATGATATCAAAATGTTTTATTGTTATGCATGCGGAAAAGGTTTTATGATGTCCACGTGTCAACGTTTCGCCTATTTTCCCATAATTGTATTTACTGACCATACACTAATGTACATATGTAACTCGAAAGCTTCGTGAACATATGCATTTCACAATTAAAATTTTCCCATATCTACTTCAAACATATCGTACACTTTTATATAACTGTTCATCACACCCAAGAGTCTACGTCAGGCATGCAGCCCAGTTTTTCGGCTGGGAGTAGTTCTTGGGCCATGTTGTTCCTGTTGTTTATCAGGCAAACGCTCGCTCTACAAAGTCTGTGCCTGAAAAATTTGTTCAGGCGCACGCGCTCCGTACGAGGAATCTTGACTTCTTGCGGGAGTTCCAACGTCAAGGGTTCGTCACTGCCATTCAGATGGACCGTGAGTGGGCCCGACCAGGCGACGGTCAGGGCCTTGGACAGGATGCTCGGTCTTTGGATGATCATTCGTGGGCAGGCAGCACTTCCTACGGCTTCCATTTCGGCGGGAATGGGAGCCAGTGGAAATAGGAGCGTTTCCCATCGGCAGTAGATTCTCAGACAGCACTGCACTGTAGCCCTCCGACGTTGACCCTGAGCCAACGAGCGACAGCCTGCTGCCAATTTCCAGAAGATACCGATAAATTTCCACCCCAGGTATATCACTAACAACAGAAGCAGCCACTGATGGTCGGATTGGTCCGCGGGTTGGAGGTGACTAGGTCTCACCACTGGCCTTTCCTCCCGAACAAGACGCAGACGCAGACTTGCGTTTAACAGTCGCTCGATGTCCATGGCCATCAAGTGGCTGTTCTGAACCAGTGTATAGTACAGGCACATACTTATACCCCCCACCCCACATGACATCACAACCCCCCCAGGTACTGTAAGGGCTTCGTCTAGTCTTTAGCGAAAAGTTAACCCTCGGTCGACAACTTAAACGCTAGGTAAGGTACAACTAAAACGACTTCTTCTAGCCGGGGGCTTCACAAGTTTTTACACTGGGTAGTGCGAAGCACGTCTAATAGGCCGCTATTTTCTTCAGAGAGCCGATCGACAGGGGGTTCATCTGAAATGACTTCTGTCGCGTTTGACACCGGGACACGCGTCTGTGATGACCGCGTCCACCTGTTGGCCATCTGAGGCGGCGCATGTCAACTAGCTTCTGTGTCAGCTCCCTCACAGGAGTACCGCGGCACGCGGCCCGCGGGGTAGTCTTAACACTTCTTGACACGTAACAGGCCTCACAAGGGGCGGCGGTGAGGGTGTCGCTGATACCCCATGTACTCCCCGTCACGGCTAGCACGTAACTTATGGTAAAAGTCTCTCTTACCCCGTCCACACCCCGTCACGTCTACCACGTAACTTATGTTCAAAGTCTTGCCTCATCGCTAAAAGATCGCTTTCACCAGATCATGTATCCACAGGGGGGCCTGCCCGGCATGTATAAATACGGCGTGGCATATGGCTATATAGATCACTTGAAAACTTGCTGCCACCATGAACGGGTCAACTGATTATAGTGACGCTGTTCTGTCAAACCCGTCTACCAGCTCATGCAGGATCTTGACCAGCAGCCCCAAACCGGGTGGCGAGAAAATAACCGATCATGATTCATCAGCAGGCGTAGGTACTCTGCTGTTGGATATGTCTGGGGATGCGCGTCAGTATGGGTCTAAGAATGGGTTTCCGGATCTCTCTGCGGATCAGTCTCTTCACGACTCCCTGTACGCGGAAGAGGGATCCACCCTCAACGACGTGGACCTTAGCCTTGGTGCTTCCCAAGGCGGTCCTGCATCCGCATCGTCGTCCACGCCCTCCACGCCCTCCACGCCCTCCACGCCCTCCGGATCCACGCCCTGGGGGATGACGCCCTCCACGTCGCAATCCCATCCATGGTTCCCCAGCTCCACGTCCAGAACGTCGTCCACGCCCGGACCCTTGACATCGCAAGGGTCGTTCTCGTCGACGACGTCCCAAAGGTCGTTCACGCCCGGGCCCTTGACATCGCAAGGGTCGTTCTCGTCGACGACGTCCCAAAGTTCGTTCACGCCCGAATACTCGTCCTCGTCCGGCCCCTCCACGTCTACAGCTGAACCGTCCATGGCCCATTTGCTGGCCAGGATGGAGGAGCTGGAGAAGAAGTGCCGAAGGGCGGAGGCTGAAGCGGCTGCGGCAAAGGCCCAGGTGGAGGTGCTCGTGAACCAAGCGAAGCCAGCTGCAGCTGCCAAACCACCCAAACCACGCAATGAAATATGTGTAAGTTCTAAAGTTTGTTTTTACAGCTTATAATTAACTAATAATCTCACCTTGAAAACGTTACCGTTTGATATAGTTCTCGGTTTGTTTAGAAATGATCTCATTCCTAGTATAGCCCTGATGTTCTTCTCCTTTGCCGCGCCGCCAGGGAACATCCCGGAAAACAACGAAAATCCGTAATGATTTCGTACACTGACATATAGTTAGAAGTCCACTATTAATTATTGGCTTATTATATTGTTTGTAGGAACTCGTTCGTTCGGCCTACAAGGCCAAGAGAGGTGAGCCTGGTTGGGGATTCAACCTGAACCCTGGGTAAGTTGATTACGTCATAACAACATGAATAGTACAGAAAATAATATTGTTTTTAAGTAAGCAATGGGTAATGTGTTCCTGAACACCAGAAGCTGCAGCTGAATAAGTTTTGCTGTTTTTTTTTCATGTTAATAGAGTCATAGAGCACTTGACGTGATGCCGATGAATTGAACAATATAAATATATTCCAACATTCAGGGCGGGGATCAAACACCCGGATAACGCGCCGATCATCAAGGCCGTTGTTGACAACGTGTGCCTCGGGCCAGATACCCCCAGAGAAGAGGTGTTAGGTAAGTCCCATAGGTAGCAAGTTTCTTTGTTAACTAACCTGCAGCTGTACATTTCATGCATCTAATGTCCATGATTCCAAAGTATTGGTCCTTCAATTAACACAAATTTTAACATGCTTGAAATGCTGGAAATCTGTTTTTAGTGTCTAAATAGGCTCCACTTACATTGGAAATTGTTACTTTTATAATTTAAGTTATCCTCCCAGTCATCTGAAAAAAACGTAAGTTCTATTATCTGGACAAAGAAATATAATACCAGTGTAATGATGGTTTTAATTCGTGAATAATATGTTGACCCTCACTTTGCATTTTTAACATGTATTCCCTTGATTTATTGCCTTTATAGTGCCTTTGTCTACTTAATGGCTCCAGTTTTAAGCACACTTCATGTCCTTCCTCTTTTTCTAGCTTCTGCCAACACCTACTTCAAGACCCTCCAAAATAGGGCCAACAGAATCCGGAAGAACCGAATTAAGGCTGACAATGAAGCGGCTATCATCCGTCACCACGTGAACGAGGTAAATAAATTTTTGTTACAGACTTCCTCTATAGACCACAAAAGTCTGACGTCACGGACCCCTCCCGCAACACGTGTTGGGCCCTGTGTTGGGCCTAAACCTTTTACGACCGGCCCCGGTAACCCTACACCCCCGGTCACCGGCCCGGCCCGCCCTGGAGGGGGCACAGATAACACCCGGCTGGACCACGGTCACCCGTACACACAGACAATAACATTGCCTATAACTTTGCTATTTATTAACTCTTTTTCTTTTCAAGTATATCATAATGCACATTGATAATTCCCCTATGAAAATACATGTTTTCATAAGTTTGCGAGCATTATTAGTGGAAATAGCAAATCTGACAGCTGGGTCCTACTAAAGTTCATAGAGGGGACCCCCGGCCCAGCCCTGCCCATGTTTAGGCACGGGAGCAGCGTGCAGTGACCGTTAGGGGCCCGCCCGACGTCATGGCTTTTGCGGACTATTGTTCTCAACATTGTTTGACGTAGTTCGATTCGGGCAGGCCGAAATTTTACACCTTTCAAGTGCAAAGCCGAGGAGAAAGAGTAATGTCTATGGTCTATGCCCAGTCTGTCCACTCCTTGGGTGGAAGGATACGCATCATTGTTCTAAAAAACGCGAAGAAAGGGTCTAGTTTGACAACATTCACATGTCCTTGTTTCTAGAAAAAAGGTTACTTTTTCATCCCAAATATCCATGATATGAAAATAAGGGTCTTTTTTTTCCTGGGAAATATGAAATTTCACGAAAAAGGGTATTTCTTGGCCACTAAATGTCTGCGTTTTGAAGAATAAGGGGTCGATTTTTTGGTATAAATGTCAGTGGAAAGGGGTTGTTTTCTATTTTGAAGAACGATAATGTCCTACTTTGATATCTGAGTAGACAGACTGGGGGTCTATGGTGTAGGGGGTGTGACTTCCCGGGGACCCACTCAGTTCAAAAAGGGGTATACGTACAAACTGCGGTCGGAACTATACCGGGGGCTGTAGCTGTGAATCGGCAATTTGGCTTAAAACAGGGGGCCCGGCTGTGAAATGATCTTATGGTTGTAACACTGAAACTTGGGAAACAATTATAATTTTTTTACATTATGAATTTTTATAGAGCACTGTAACCTTACTTGCTTCCTTGGACAATAATCTTGACATACAATTAGAATGGATATGACACAATTAATAAAAAGTGCCTGTATGTTATAGAGACCAAGGATAAAGCAACGCTTTCGAAATTAACTGCAGTGACCAGCTTTTAAATTAAGGCAACTGAAATATTGAAAAACTTGTTTGTGTTTATTGGATGTTCTTGACCAAGTATGTCGTAACTGTATTAAAATAAAAAAGTGTCTTTTTAACTTTGCAGAAGCTCAGAAGACGGATAGTGGGGTTGGAAAATTTCGTCAAAACGTGGGACGAAGCTCGAAAGAATTCCGTGAGGCGCCTCCTCACCCCCGACTACACGAGCGACGAGGAGCGCGGACTTTATTATCCGGCCAAGGTCGACAAAGACGGGAAGACGAAAGAGCGATATCACCGCCGCGTCAAACCGCTCGTGTGGGAGAGCGATGAGCTGAGGGCCTACAAAGCCCACCTGGACGAAGTTGAGTATGACGAAATTAGCGGCCGTCAGCGGGGCGTTAGAATGGAAAAGAAGCGGAACAATGTCCCCGACGATAACCCAAAACGCCAACAGCCTCCTCCCAACACCCCAGACTGGGCGGTGCAGCCCGGGTATCGGTCGGGTATCGCCGATGCACAGCCAATTTAACTTATTTCTAAAGGGTCTGTTTAAAGCTCTATTTTATGTGATGTTTATGTTTATCATCTTTATGTTTTCTTTATAATTACACTACGTTTAATTGTATGGTCTGTGTCACGCTGTATGTTAGGTCTTTGTACTTTCTTCAATTGTATAGTCGTTTTATAAACTTTTATCAAAGAACTTTGCGCTTCTTGTTTTGATTGTGGCATGCTCGATAAGCAGGGAAGTATTTCTATAGATATGTTGGTAAGACTCGCCTTATATTAGTCTAAAACCGTACGCGTTATACAGGTCCTTCTCATAAGTGAATCTTAAATTCATGAATACTTTTTATTTACGATACGAAACGCATTTAACTATAATGACCTGTCATTTTGTTGAAAACCCGAATGTGCTATTTCTTGAAGATAGACCACGAACTTGAAATCGATTACAATACAACACTTTTTTGATGAGTGTTATGGTACTTATTTCGCAGTCATGAAAAAATAATGTTGCATGAAGCCGGTTTTAATTAAGAACTGTTACTTCTTTTCAAGTGGATCCTTTTTAGTTCGATTCCATGCAGTAAGGTGCAAAAGTAATTTTTCAGAAATTTTATTATGATCAAATACATCGCTGCCAGTAGGACCTATCAAAATTTACAAGTGACCATGTAGTCTCCTGATGAACCCGAAATACTTTCTAGGATTTGTATGGCACGGTGACCTATATTCTTTCTGTGAGAGAATAAAAAAACCTCTTGCATATAGTGTAACCCTTTAAAGTGGGAGTTCTCCGGGAGTTATGTATAGGTAACTTGGAGCTTCTGTGACATTGCAAAATTAATAATTTAAAAAACAAACAAGTCAATTTAGGTGTCGAGATTTATTAAGGGACAATAGCTTAATTAGCTATAGCCATAATTTCGGTTGGAGCCCCATCGCCAGATTGTGGCGTTAACCACATTTAATTCCACTACTAGTTTTGGTTGCAGACCTAGTTTAGCCTCAGGCCCCTAAATTAGGGGCCTGTCTCGCAGATTACCTAAGGGGTCGACCCTAGCCCGAGCCAGAGTAAAAGCGCTCTTGTCAGCGTCATACTGCTCTTTCCAAAACCGAAATTTTATTTAGCTACAAATTCAATTTATAACCATAACACTTGTATCGATTGACGCACGTTCGGCAGCATATTGGTAGTAAACACACAAAAATACAACATTTTTCACACAAGACTTAATCAAGGTCAACACGGCTTAAGTCCACTGAAGTATTAGTACTAATTGCAAGCTCACCGGGCCGGTATTTCCCCAAAAGAACAGGCTCTCCTATGCCTATACCCATGGTAACCAACTGGTAGCGTATAATGTCCTTAGTCATCAATCTTGTCAACATGATGTCCTTCAGTTTATTAACCTTTAAATGTGTGGGCAGTCGTGTCGATGTGCCGGTATAGCAGTCGGTCATTTGGATGACACAGTTCAATGTGTATCGTGCGCCTAGGCATATATTTTCGGCTTTAGTCAGTGTGATAGGATCGTCTGTTTGAAAGATATAATCTCCAAAATGTCCAGGGAACGTGCCTATTTTAAGCCATACACTGTGATT
Organism: Lepidonotus clava; assembly: GCA_936440205.1. Lineage (NCBI taxonomy): Eukaryota > Metazoa > Annelida > Polychaeta > Phyllodocida > Polynoidae > Lepidonotus > Lepidonotus clava. Next base: position 31,063,391 of record OW387144.1, on the reverse strand, counting down.
GCCCGAGACAAGCAAGTATACACGAAAACGAGCATCTGCGAAGATGCGATTAATTCCGGAGCAAACAAAGAATATGCTAATAATTATGGCTACGGCGAGGATAAGAAGAAGAGTGTACGAAGAGAGAAGTACCACAGTTGGGAATTCTTTAATGTTTCCGTCTCCTGGGTTGGCTTCAGATCCAGTGTCAGTTACGGTATGGTCCTGGTCCAACAAGGCTTGCAGGGTGTCATGAAAGGTGAGGCCGGTCATCGCATCGTGTTTTGGTGGAGGGTGACCGGTAAATGGAGCAGTGAGGTTGACCAACCGGGTACGGGTTACTCCAGGCTTATTGTGAACGACCCTAGGCCAGTGTCCGCCACTGGCAGCTCGAACAAATTCCACGCATGATACAAGAACCAAGTACGCGGCAGCTATATATTGAAAAAAAAAGAAAGAAGAGAACATGAAGGTTGTCATCTCAACTTTAAACAAACACCTTCGTTCCAAATTACCATGGCCAGGCTATTCAAACAGACAGAATAAACTATAACTGCCATATGGCCACACCCTAGAATTCAGAAAACTGGCCATATTATTTAATTAGGAAGGGCGACCCCCAGAATGAATACATATGTTTTACCTATTTTGAATAATTTGGAAAGTCGGCCATCGACTCGTATCACTTGTACAACAAAAGTAATTAAGAAGATTCTCACCAAGGGTGGCACTCAGGATTTTGACACTCATGATATTCACGTAGCCGTACACCAAACGCACTATATAACGAAATAAGCTGACCCTAAGTAGTAGCAGAAAGCTTAAGGTTTGACCTTCGAGCTAAACTTCGAGCTCAGTTTTCAAGGCAGATGAAATCCTATGACCAGTCGACCTGACGGCAGCCGATGCGTTTCGGAAGCTGAGGAAACTTCACCGCCCTTTAATGGATAGACCCTAGGTTTTAATGGCAGGTGTCATGCCCTCACCAGTCCAGACGGCGGACGATGCGTTTCGAAAGCTGGAGAAACTTCACGCGCCCGACAAATCACGACAACGCGCTACCGTGACGGCCAGGCTGGAGGCGACATTAATCTCCTGGTAATACTGTGGCAGGCTGTTCTCGGCTTTAATTTCACACGGGTGTCTGAGGTTAGGAGCTCGAGTGCAACTACCCCTGGGTCGGGGCTGTGGCATGTCGCGGCAATTCGCGGCTTTCAGCTGGTGGGACCATAGGCGTCGGTCTGTACCATATATAAATACTTGTGTCGCGGTCGCAAATGGGGAAGGTTCATAGCCCTGAAGTGCTGCTGTCTAACTCAAGTTCGCCATGGCCTCGCGATCGTGGTGTTTCAAGGGTCTGACCAGTGACCAGGCAGAAACCAGAAGAAATATGGACACTAGCCGAAACCGATGGTGCGACACATGTAAACGTGCAGTTTCAAAAAGTACATATAACAGGAAGCATCTTAAGGAGCATGGTGAGTACCAGATAAATAGTATAACTAGGATAAAGTCACTTTCACCTGAAATCGATATCCTTCAAAACCTTCATAGCTAGCTTGCGCGCATAGATATTATTTTCAAATACCTACTATACTCTTAATGATCAGTTAGTGTTTGGAAAATTATCGCCAGCCTAAATCTTTTCTTGACAATTAAACAATTGTTCAAATAATGAATGACTTGAACAATGGACGTTATATATATGTATCCCTCCATGCATCTTTCTATCATAGCTTTTGAGTCAGAGAAACAACATTGGGTGGGAAAGTCTGTACTCTGAAACCCGACTGTACATTTGATTTATTATTATACATGTGTCTTGCAGAACCAATCCCATTTGGTTTACCTCAACGCGCTGGCAATCAGGCAGAAGTGGGTCTTGAGGCCGAAGCTGCAGATATTCAGGCTCAGGCAGGTAACCAGGCTGAAGCAGGTTTTCAGGCTGAGGCAGTTAACCAGGCTGAAGCAGGTTTTCAGGCTGAGGCAGGTAACCAGGCGGAAGCAGATATTCAGGCTCAGGCAGGTAACCAGGCTGAAGCAGGTTTTCAGGCTGAGGCAGTTAACCAGGCTGAAGCAGGTTTTCAGGCTGAGGCAGGTAACCAGGCGGAAGCAGGTTTTCAGGCTGAGGCAGGTAACCAGGCTGAAGCAGGTTTTCAGGCTGAGGCAGGTAACAAGGCTGAAGCGGGTGTTGAGGCTGAGGCAGGTAACCAGGCTGAAGCGGGTATTGAGGCTGAAGGTGGTATGCAGGTTGAGGCGGGAATTCGGGCTGAAGGTGGTATCCAGGTTGGAGCTGGTATTCGGGAAGAAGCTGCAGCTGCTAATCAGCGGCAGGCTGAAGTCGGCAATCCGGGAGAAGCAGACAGTCAGCCTGTGGGTCGCAATCAGCCTGTTGAAGAGGCGGTACCCATGGAAGCCGATGAGGAGTCACGTGATGATATGGAAGACTATTACGGTACCATGGAAGATTCCCAAGAAACGGAAGAAAATGATAAGCTTGATCCAGAGGCAGTCAACATTCGCAACAGGGCCATCCGTCACTTAAAAGTGGTTTTCGGTGACGGGACGGGTCGTCCTAGCCCATTGGCAAGGCTTGTTAGTGGTACCCCTAATAAGAATATCCAAAGCCTATTTTCATGGGTTCTGTTCTTTCTTTTGCAGTGGCAGATCCACACCTTCACCAGTGATACGCAAATGGCTAAAGTTATGTGCTTCATTTGTGAATTATTGACGGTAGCAGGTAATGACCGGGTTTCACAAGCAGCGGAGGCAGTATTCCCCAAAACGATGCGGATGATGTACAAATGGTTGGGTACAGACCTAACGATGACTAATTACTCTATCAGTGTATGCTGCCCGGCCTGTTATACGTTGTCGCATTCTGTGTTGTCCACCACTGAGCGTGTGCGAGCTCGAGGCTTTTACACGGATCATAATGGTAATCAGCAACCCATTAGGTGTACTACCATCGGTGATGATTTAAAACGCTGCAACAGGAAATTGTTTTATGAGACCAAGATTGTGGGGGAAATTGCCTTCCTTCCAGTCAGGACATTCTGTTACCAGTCGCTCGAGAAGAGTTTGCAGGTTATGATGAAACGTCCAGGTTTTGAGCTGAAATGTAGAGAGTGGAAGGGCAGGAGGATACCCAAAGGAGTGTTTGCTGACATTTACGACGGTTCGGTATGGAAAGAATTTAACGCGAACAACGACGGCTTTCTTGATAATGAAGACAACTTGGCTCTTCAGATGAATATCGATTGGTTTCAACCATTCTCTCGGAAAGCTTCGATGTCAGTAGGGGGCATTTACCTAACAATACTTAACCTACCCAGAAATGAGCGGTACAGACTTGAGAACGTCATACTATACGGTATCATTCCAAACTTAAGTAAAGAACCTGCCGACCTTACCAGTTTTCTGAGGCCCCTAGTCAACGAACTCAAGGAATTCTGGCATCAGGGAAAAAGGCTTATAACCAACGTTTGCCCAAATGGCAAGACCGTTAAGTTGGCGCTTTTGAACGTTGCTGCCGACCTGCCTGCAGGGAGGAAGACCTGCGGTTTCCTGCTACCTAATGCTATCATGGGTTGTTCAAAATGTCTGAAGGAATTCAAGAATTCAAACCGTGGAGGATTCAACATGGCGAATTGGACTCCTCGTACTCTGGACCAACACAAGGAGAGAGTGAGTGAGATTACAGCTGCATCCACCCCGAGAGAGAAAAGTAAACTTGAGAAACAGTATGGAGCTCGTTCCTGTGTCCTCCTGGAATTGCCCTACTTCAATCCCATCAGGTAAGTTCAATCTCCAGGCCGAACAAATTTAAAGGCCAATCTTACACAGAATTATACCAAAATATTAACAATTTTAATTTGACATTTGAATAAACATTAATACAAATGTTTCCATTAGCAGTAACTGTATTATATGACATTCATTTCTTCAGGTTCCTCTCGATCGATGTGATGCATAATGTACTGTTGGGTAAGTGTTGAAGCTTGACCTAACGTTAATTAATGTTTAGCACTGATAATGTGTTTGAAATGGAAATTGCATTTGCCTTTAATTTGGACTATTAGTTCATTGGGGTTTCAATACCGATTTCACATATGTGCTTTTATTATTGGGATTCAGGGACTGCCAAGCGAATGTGGAAGAGGTGGACCGACAAAGAGTTGTCAAAGAAGAAGAAGAATTCAACAGATGACGTTGTACTAAGCGCTAATCAGGTGTTGACTATTGATACTCGTCTGAATCAGTTTAAAGAGGGACTACCGGATGACTGCGTGGTAACTAACATCAAATCGAACGCTGGGATGTGGACGGCAAAGGAGTGGAAGAATTGGGTTACAGTCTCGTCTGGATACTGCCTCCAGGGCCTTTTGCCGGAGAATATGCTTCATAGCTGGCAGCGTTTCGTAGAAGCCACTCGACTTCTGTGCAAGCCTTGTATTACACACCACGAGATAGAACAGGCACACAGGAAACTATTGCACTTTTGTAAGAGCACAGAGCTCCAGTTCGGTTCTGATTTCATTACCCCAAACATGCATCTACATCTCCATTTAAAGGAGTGTCTCCGGGAGTATGGTCCAGCTCCCAGTACTTGGCTGTTCAGTTTTGAGCGGTATAATGGTTACTTGGGGGATGTGCCGACTAACAATCGCCAGATAGAGAAACAATTGTTTGAGAGGTTTCACAGGATGAGTCGTGTCAGTCAGGCGCGCGCCGAAATGCCGTCCAAACACGAGGGGAAATTTGGCAAACACTGCCAGCTGGGAGAAGGAGAGAAGAAAGCAAGAACGGTCCTGGAAACACTCGATGTACCCAATGAGCGAGATTTCGCGCAGTGCGAGAGCCTATGGAGTCTCCCCGACGGCTTCGAGACATTTAGAGGAGAAAATGTGTGGATCGACTCGGACGATCTTGAGCTGCTCAAAAAAACATACAAAAAGATGTACCCCACAGAACCGGAGATCCTAGAGAAGTCATTTCTGCCTTCAGTTTACGTGAAGTCTAAAGTCGCAAAATATGGCCCCATGACTTATTCCAGCACAAATTCCAGCAGTGGTAAAAAGTTGTCTAGACTAATGGCAAATTGGTACGACGACGGACAGACTGACCCCCGGGAGCGACCGTGCATCGCCACCCACTACATGAAACATTACATACAATGTAATGCAACCGGGCAGAAGAGGCAACATGTGTTTGCAGCTGTGAAGTGGTACCGACCCAGCACCGTCGATTCCAGATACATAAGTCCTTATACAATGTGGCACAAGGAAAAGTTCGAGCAACCTTCATGGGCATCTTTCCTGCCTGTTATGCGGATAAGTGGACATTTTGGATATGTGGTTGAACAAGAAAATATGATCGTATGTCCCCTTCGGCGCCACGACTTCTTGTAGATCTAGAGGACCTATAGATATATATAACGAACTCGTGCACGTAGTGTCCGAAATTAAGCTGAAAACGTATGCATCATTAATGAGATTGTGCACCACAAATATTGGATATGCATCCCCCGATATATGGGAATGAAAAAATTCCATGAGAAGTGTGCACATGTATAAAAAAATGTGCAAACCTTAAAAATAACGCACCTGGCAGTGAGTGTGCAGAATCACGAGTGTGAGTGTGCAGATCTAGACTCACGAGTGTGAGTGTGATCCCCGGGTGAAGGCCTATAGGCCCGGCCTATAGGGTGCAGCAGCTTAATTTCGGACAATGTCCGGTGTTTTATATGCATTGTTAGGATTATGTGATTTAGACGCTTTTGCCAACAAAAGCAACATTTTTTTATTAGGAATAATTATATTACGCCCTAAACCTTATAATGTGACTACTTTCAAATTTAAAATAAAAGGTAGGAAATTACTTCGCAAGGTTACGGTGCCAGGATGTGCGACTTTGAGGTACGTTTTCTGAAGTTATTTCACAGGCTGGGGGTGTGGGGCCGTGTGCATTTACGGGTGGTTTCTTGAGTCAGGTGTCAGGACGTGCACATCCAGCTGCCAGGGCTGCGCTGCGCGAGCGACACCTTATGTAACACCTGACACCGGTCGCTCAGGCTGCTCGGCTGACCTAGATGGCCCCTCATTACCCTGCCCCCCGGGGGGGTCGGGGGGGGGGGGGGGGGGGCACCAGCTTTATAAGGAGGTGCCCACCACGTGCACACACACAGTCCCGCGCCAGCCTCACGACCATAAAAGCCGTACGTACGCAGAAGTTTGCTGATATTAAACACAAGCACCACATTGTGAACAATGGCGACCGCGCAGAAAACCCGGTAGGTGAATCAGATAACTTGCCTATAATTTGATAAGATAACATGCCTATATAGAGAAGTAGTGTTTTTTCAGGCTTTGCGGGAGAATGACTTGGGGGTTACACTTCCATATAATTATAGAGTGTTTGTTAACAAATGTATAATTGTGTGGATAATAGCTGTTACGTTTGGTAGATATTTTCCATTTTTTTTCGTTTTCTCCCCATACACGTAGATAACCAATTCCAGACACTTAAAGGTTGTTTTTTTTGGCTCATTCAAGCAACCATGTGCGGTCGGAGGAGGAAGAGGAATCCCAGGCATGGACACCGCGTGAGGAGAAAAATATTGAAGAGGAGGAAACGATCTGGACGGAACCCGAATGGACCGAGTGCGCGCCCCTGTTCACCCCTAAGTAGGTTTAAATTGTTCAACACTGTTGCAATTGATGGACAGGGATGGAAGAGAAGCATGGAAAGAAAATTATTAACTTACTATCTGGTAGGATGAGTATCGTCATGCCAAATAATGCACACTGTCTAAAACCCGACGACGGACTCGCGGTCGGACATAGTTGTGGTCGCTCGAATTCATGTAACATGCTGAAACAACAGGCTCTTTTTTGGACATTTTAAAAATTGCAAATTTGTCAGACTGGCACAATAACATGAAATAGAGATTGGATGAGAAAAATTGAGATGCCGATGATTTGGTAGTTTCGACCACCTATGTTGAAATGATGGACGGTGTGATGATTTTTGAAATTTTTTCCAGGACGCACGACCAACAACAGCTCCCGGACGGCCCATCAGAGTGGACGTGCGTCTACTGTTCGGAGGATCCGACCCAGGTTGGTACATTTGTATTTACACGATGAAGCTAAGTGGGAAATAAAACATGTAAGCGTATGAAGGGAAATATGTATAAACAAAACAAAATGATGAGTGGGGCGATTTCACGAGTACAATTGTTCTGAAATTTGCCAATATTACGAGGGACACGCTGGTATGTAGTAAGTGCAAAATTGACTTTTGCACATTTAACTATAACCACACAATTTTTTTCAGGAGCAGGAGGAGTACTTAACGGACCAAAGGTGGAAGGCGATGGAAACGTTTGCCGAAGACCAACACGCCACACAACCGCAGGCCATATTCTTGGATGGCAACTACAGGTACGCCGGGTTTTTTTTTCATAATAAATAATATTATATAGCGACAATGATTTTCGATGATGCTACTAGGCAAAAAATAACGAGGGCATAGAATCTTGATGTTGACGTTGGAGTGAACGCCGAATTTCGTACGGTTACTAAAAATTGTGATTGATGATGGTCCGATTAGTTCGTGCACACAATTTAAAAAAATGTGTATTTAAACATGCCTCCGTAATATTTCAGAATGTACTTGGTCTGCAACTACTGCGGCCGGTGCTACCACGCCGACTGTGAGGGGGGCGAGCCTGCCAGCATCATGTGCTCCGAGGTGTTGTGCGAGTGGTGCGCCGAGGATAAAGATTAATAGAATCGATTCAGCAATAAAATAGTACACTAGATTTTAACTACACTTTGTGTCAAATGTCCTTTTATTTTTGTTTTTATACAGTAACACTAGCTATAGGTTAGAATTTACCTTAAATCACAGCTTCACGCTAAACTATGTTTTTTGTGTGTACCTGGCAGTCTACGGCCGATCGTACAGAGTATATTGAACAGATAATGTGAGTCATAATATATGTTTCATCTAAATTTACAAATATACTAGATCAGAGTGAAACACAGTCTTTTAATGCCTACTAACTTCTAAGTACAGTGAGAGTAGAACACTGGTAAAGCGCGGCCATCAAATACAACCCACATTCCCCGTATAGGTCTAGAGGCATAGAAACTTTGCTAAATCTGAGGGGTTCCAGAGACCCCCTAATTTGGATAATTCCCTTTATTGGTAGTTTTAATTGCGTAAAATTTGAGAAATCGGAGGGGGGTCAACCGAACATGGGGACCCCCCCCCCCCCCCCTTCAATACATTCTGCTACAGACTGCAGGCTTTAAGCCGGATGGCAGGTGCACACCCCTGTAACGACCAACAGAGAGCTCCTCTCAGACTGGGGCAAATTAAACTCATGGGGCAAACTGCGACACAGCTCAGAATCCGTCCCAATCATCGGTTGAGACCGGGGTTTACTTACGCAGTGCAACGGGGCGTGGTGGGGCGTGGCCCGGTAAGGGTTACACCGTCAGGCGGTCTCTGGGTCGGGCACCCGGGTCGGACCCTGGAGATTAATCCTCCATCACGCAGGGCTCTCTCCCTCACTCCCTCCCAGTCTATCCCGACAGATTACTAGTTTTAGCGGGGCAGGAGCCTTGATTTGTGAAGACGTGGAGAAATGGCAATGTTTGACCCCATCGTAAGGCCCGTGGAGGAACCTACCCGTCGGAAAATCAATCACCTGCAGCATCAAGTCGGCGGTAAAATGGATAAGTCATTTCACCGGCGACCTGATGTGTTTTCTCTGCACGGGTTCGAATCCTGTAAATGCCTGGGTAAACTTGACGTATCGTCCGTCATACGGCAATACGCCTTTTTTCTGTTCATAATTTTAAAGTGTCATTATTATTGTACTATTTTATATCAATATTATCTAATTCACGAATATGTCTTGGTAGGGAAAACCAGTGTTTAGCACCCCTGTAATAAGCTAAGGGGATTTCCAGAGATGAAAGTGGTCCATGAGAAAAAAAAAGTGTAAATTCATCCTCGAAGAATTGCATGCATTTACGGGAGGGTCGAGTATTAACATATTATTATTTGTTTAATTCTCCGAATTTTGTATTTATCTTAATTATTGCTCATTTTTGACTTTAAACATATCAATTTGTTCACAATTATGTTAAAGAATGTTTTCCGTAGAAAAAATCCTACTTTGATTTATGATTTCAGACTTTTCTATCATCACTGTCGGAATAATTTAATGCTCCACAGGACAGAGACCACATGCTGTGTCTATCGCCCAACCCCCGTTCTTCCCCCACATCACATAACCATCTGCAGCTGGTCACCAGACACCCCTGACCACAGGGCTACCCATGACGGGGATAAGACTACAAATTCAGAATATAAAACTATAAATATTTCATATGGAAAAAAAAAACAAAATACGTACATTTTCCTTGGTGTTAGGACTAAGAATGAACAATATATACAAATGCTCAGTACATTCTGATGTGAAATTAGTTTCTGAAATTAAAGTGTGAACAAAATGTTGCATAAATTTATATTTGCAATTCCAATGGGACTCCCCATATGAATCCGATCCTCCACTTTCTCCTTTTCCACTTCATACTGGGAAGGGGGCCCTTTCAAGGATACTACCCACTGCCAAACTACCGCCCGCCCCTTCTTTTTCTCACCGATCCCTCCTAAATTCTAGTTGACCACGTGCACCTCTTGTTTATGGCCCTAGACCCTTAAATTCGAGACGGCGACATGGCCCTTTTTGGGCTTAGTGACATGGGACAGGGCTAATTCTTAAATTCGACAGGGCGACATGGATGTTTCTTAAAATTGACATGCGACATTGGGACCCCCCCCATCAAGGGCCCCTTGTTTGTCAGGGAAGACTCACATCACCGCCCCCAAAATTCTGGTTCTGTACATGTCAGTACCAGGAAATATGCCTAAATACCCCAAACTGCTTAATCTAATAATACTGGGTATGCAGAAGGTTTAATTCAGTTTGGCAGGTATCCAAGTCTATCAATACTAGACTTTATCTCTTGATGGCTCCTGGTTGATATGTTTAGATCCATACAGTCAATTTCACTAAGCTACGATCTGTTCATACCGGTGGGTATTTGGATGGTCCCTAGCCCGGGTAAGTTAAGCAACATTGAGACCGGTTGTTACTTGGATGGTGGCCTGCCCGTGTTCGAATCCCCATTTGAATACATTTTTTTCGTTCATGGTCGTCCTGGTTTCAATTTAATCCACCAGGTGTCGCTGGAGGAAAGATCAGTCTACACTATCACTCTGCCACCTCGACGCTCGCTAACTGCGAATCATGGATGACGATTCTGGCGCGGAGGGGTCATTCGCCGCAGATTGTCTACACTATACTAGAAGTAGGATGCGGTGTATTGCATCAGTCCTGTGGTTCGGATATAAAAGGCCTCTATCGGCCACAACCGTCCGGCGAGCCGTGACGCTGGGCCACTAATGAATTATTCGAGCCCCTCGTGGGTTCGACCCCCACTAGATTCGTTAGGCCCGGCCTAACAAAACGATTGTCGTTTCCCCAGCGTCAACATGACACTCGCCACTTTTGTGAGTTTTTACTATAATATGTATTGAAACCAGATATATATATACGTTGATAAGTTTGAGACATAAATCTGTACGATTCAAAACATGTCAATATCCCACCCCCCCGCTTTCCTCCATTAATTACACTTAGGCCTACAGAATACCTTTGGATACAGGTTGTCAGATTAACTGTGAGAGGAAAGCGCATTAATGGAATTAACACGTTGAAGCTGGAAAGGGGGGATTGTTTTGTTAAAGCTGCAACTACTGCAATGGAATAGATTTTCGATGATGCTACTAGGCAAAAAATAACGAGGGCATAGAATCTTATATGTGTACCTTTTGTGTGTACCTGGCAGTCTACGGCCGATCGTACAGAGTATATTGAACAGATAATGTGAGTCATAATATATGTTTCATCTAAATTTACAAATATACTAGATCAGAGTGAAACACAGTCTTTTAATGCCTACTAACTTCTAAGTACAGTGAGAGTAGAACACTGGTAAAGCGCGGCCATCAAATACAACCCACATTCCCCGTATAGGTCTATAGGCATAGAAACTTTGCTAAATCTGAGGGGTTCCAGAGACCCCCTAATTTGGATAATTCCCTTTATTGGTAGTTTAATTGCGTAAAATTTGAGAAATCGGAGGGGGGTCAACCGAACATGGGGACCCCCCCCCCCCACTCCCGCCCTGAGGGGGGGGGGGGGGCGGGGGGGAACTGGATACGCCACTGCTGGCAATTATATTGGTGCCTGAATGGAGTGTGGGTACGTTAAGACGCCGAGAAGGTTGGGCGTGTGAAGAGAACTATGAGCGGATGGGACTATTGTGACACAATATAGTTAACACCCCCTGACTTACACTTATATACACGCCAGAAGGGCAAGGGAAACTTTGAGGTGGGCGCAAAAGTATTACCTAACACGCCCACTGCTATGGGTGGTATAATGATACTATGATTTTTCAGGGATAATCGTGGAGTAAGACTTACACTCCTTGACACGTTTTAGAGGAAGTGGTTTCAGACAAGCCCGAGCCTGTCGAATGTATGAGTTCAAATTCTTCCCGTGTGATGTTGCTGATGGTTAGATTGGACCCATCCCCGGGGGGAGTGTCTATCCTTAAATCACCACCTGACAGGTAGATGTGAGTAGAAGTGACGTGACCCGTCATTAGGGGTAACAGGTTTACTGTACAGGTAACGCCAACTAACCACTCACCGGAAAAGTAGTTTGTTTTGGTGCGGGGAAGCCAAGGAGAAAATCAAGGTGTTTTTAGGTGATTTGTGGGAATCACATGAAAGTCATTAAGTGAGTACACACGCACGTAGGCTGTAGCAATTATTGAGACCCTTTTCTGGCATTCCAAATGTAGCACGTAATCGATGCTGTTTCATATCCCCAAGTATATTGCCAATTCTCCCTACCACGGTTAGCTGATTTACAGTATTCTAGGCAATTGCAGATTAATTTGGACTTATTTTGGAGACAGAAACACAAGGAAAACCCGAGGAAAATATATAATATTTACTATAATTACATCTATCTGTAATGAATTATCAAACTAACTTATGAAATATCATAAATACAGTTATGAACTAAAAATTATTCACTGCTGCTATTTTTTTTTATCATGTTAAGCTAAAAGGAAATTTGAGAATTAGTCAAAATGTGTTAGCTTCCACCTTGTCGGTTGTCTACACATTTCCTGTCATGCATCTGGGTTTAGGCTTGTCTGCAGGTGAAATATATAAAATAATCTCTCCGTGTTAGGGCAAATTATTTTACCTCCCAAATAGAACAGAAAATGATAAAAGATTAAATATAGCTAGTTTTATTTCCCGGAATTCCTGTCGCCTAATCTCTACTAATAGTCTGCAAATAGTTATTATACATCAGAGCTTGGCCGTTAGCAGTCGGACACTTGTGGCTCTTGAGGTCCATCAGTGTTAGGTGGACCACACCGACCAAATTTTAGATGAATGAGCCATGTTCAAACACTACGGTGGGCCGTAAGTACGAACTCTAAGCCAGCAGTAAGTAGTAGCATTGTGGTGCCGTAACAGACGGAGCTGCCGCATGTTTGTAAACCGTATATTTGAGGGAGGGGGGTGGTGGTCTAGAGGCTTAAATGTATATTGTGTATAGGGTATCGTAGTAAGAGGTGTGTGTCACTGAGTACTAGTAAGATGGCTGTATCAATGGGGATTTATAATAGATAGACGGTAAAGCCGAGAGGCTTGAAGCCCTGGCATAAAGCAACAGCGGCTTGAGTTTAGTGTACAACATCGAGTGCGGCATGGCACTTTTGAATTGATTTTATCACGTTGCTATTGAGGGATTTACACTTAAAGTCTCCAATATGACGTTTTCTTTTGGATTTGAGAGCATAAATACCTCGCGCTCAAATATTCCAGGTTTTTAATTTTTGTGGCAGAACCACTTTTTCAATATGACCCTGAATGCTTTTCTTATTATAATTCATCATACTACCCTTACTGTGATGGTGATATATATAATTACTATACATGCTACCGATGGCCATATCCTTTCCTTTGGACAAATTTTACATGGACATTATTTTTGTAGGTTCAGCTATTTTAATGTTTATTGTAGTCAACTTCAGGATCGAACAATAGGCCTATGTAAGATAGTACTAAACTGAAACAATACAGTTGATAACATACTAGATCATGTTTAATAATGTTATAAATCATAAAGATGTCCATGATAAATTCGAGTACATCAAACCGTTAGGATGCCCGAAGCGTTTGAGACACCACTAGGGCTTTGGGAATTGAAGTCGACTTTTGTTTACTAAATTCCATTGACATCCTCGACCTATTTTTTTCACCTTTTGGATAAAGTTGACGTTTAAGTAATTCGATCCTTTACTCACGGGAGTCAGGCACTCAGGATCCGAACACCTTCCCATTCAGCCGCCTTATTTATTATGGCCGGGCGATAAAAAACAGCGAGTATGAACCGGGTGGGGGATGTATGGGGACCAAAAGGTGTTTTTCAGATAGTGTTGTTTTATTTGTTTTTTATTCAGTTTACCGGTTCAAAGAGTGCACTCCCTTTTCTCACCCCAAACTTTTTTTGTAGGCTTCACATCATTAACTCCTTACTTAGATTTAGGGATAGGGGGTAGGGTATAAAATCTACGTTCGTAATCCTGTTTGTGTTGTTTTTTTGGGTACCAAAACACATACATTATTTTCAAGGTCGTCTCCAGCTGTTAGGTTAGCCTGAAGGTTACAAACCGTCTACCAATTTGAGTTTTTTTTTTCTGGATTTCAAATATGAAACATTTAGATTCCATGGTTTCTATTCGTTTGTTTTGTCTTTATCTTTTTCTGTATTGAATCTGTTCTGGCTTGGCATCGTTTTACTATAGCACCTCAACTTGTCTACTGACGTCCGTTTGTCAGTTTTCCCATTCCTATATTGATGTTAGTAAGCCATGTTCTTTCATTATTGTATTCTTTTCTAATATAATTTTCAATAGTTATCATTCAGATTTTTGTTAGAAAATGGATGTGAAGGGTATTTTGGGAACATTATGTTAATTTCCTTTCATCAGTAGGGTTTTATAGTCAGATCTGTAATTGCAATGACTTCATTATGCGACAGGCCACAGTGAAATGTTGCAGAATACCAATTGCAACAATGAACGGTTCCTAAAGAGTGAAACTTTCTTGACCAAAATGAACGCTATTAATTTTGGACATTTTTGACAACCAAAAGAAAAACTTTAGAATACCATTTTGACCAGTATAGACAAGATTTAAAAGAAAGTTTTTCAAAAACAACAACATAAAAAAGATATCGATGTCACATAAACTTGTTTAAAGTGTTCTAAAGTTGTGGTTTTTGTTATGATCAGTTTGTCTGCAACAGGCCACAGTGAAAAACGCACTTTTAATTGCTGTAAATTACCCCCTACCTGCATCTGTAGATCACACTTTACAACTTCAATATTACAGGTGTCCCCCACCCCTTCCCTCCCCTCTTGTCTAGCCGCACCCTTCTACTGCCTGCCTGCATGTCAAAGTGCAATAGTAAATAAAGGTAGATATTTCTTTTGAAGTTCTCTAAAACGGATCTAAAACTAAAACTTTCCACACCCTGGCCTGGCCTACCCCTGACAGATAACCCTGACGTGAGAACTGTTTACAGATTTCTACACCTTGATAAGTTGCATAAATCTTTAAGATGCTGCGATCAACGTTTTTAGTGTTGAAAACAGGATACAGCTGAAATCATGAGCTCAGTGTATCATTTCAAATTGTTTACAATGAATCAGAAGAGTCAAAAAACCTTTCCCGATTCTGGTAAAGCAATTTCATCACAATATCACAGTGAAAATGAAACTCACGAAATCATTCCTAAATTTGGAAGGGGAACATCGAGGCTCATTAAACAGATTTTAGAAATCACCTTTCCAAGTCCTCCCCATAACATTTTAAGGTGACCTTCAAGATTGAGACAAGGTCATTTAGGGTATAATTTTGTAAAGTAATAGAAAGATAGTAAACCCGTGAACCGTGCGCATCGTCGCTTAACTAGTATACGTAAAGCAGTAATGGGTTAGGCAAATCTTATAGTAGAGACTGTGAAAACCCTATAAATCAAAATCACAGGATAACCCTAGCGACCCCTGCCCTTTCCCTTTCAAGTCTGACCTCAAATACAAAGTTTTATAAGATGGGTGGAAAGCTCACAGTTTAAGTGTTACCTTCTCCATCCACGTGTGTCTATGTGCCCATTCCCTGTCCACCAAAACCACACCCTCCCTTATTTACTGGGGCTGTATCTGCCGCAATGCCGCTCACAATTACGCCACCAATTTATCAATGAGCTCGTCAAAGAAGACTAAGCTTTTGAAGTAAACAATGAATTCAACGTGCACTGTTACCCTTTTGGTTTTTGATTATCATTTGTTTGTAGTTCGCCGAATAAGCACCCTTCTTAACACATAGAGTTGTATTTAAATTGTTATTAATGTTTCCTTACAACTATATCTGATCAACGAAACGCCTATTATGAAGCATGCAGTATTTGCTGTTCAATTGCTCCTATATGAAATGTATCAACCAGTTAACAGCTACAGGAAAAGGAAAGAGCTATCAATATAGGGTTAACATTACGAAACAGTGCAAACTAAAGCCATACAGTAAAGGGGTCTGTTCGAGAGTGTTTTTTTGTATTCGGTGATGAATCTAGTTTACATATTGTTCGATATAATCATCTGAGGTATTTTAGATGTGTGACTAAATAAATAAGCTTATAAGACAGCATGCAACGTAAAATTATTTTTCTGTCTTGGTTTCTATTATTTCCCAATTTACGTTCTAAGAAGAAAGCATTTAGTTGCTAATATACCATACGTATTTAATCACCACCAGCCCAAAGATATACAATGGTCAGGCCTACCGACAGCTAAGTCCATTCTCTCCAACCCTTCCTCAGTGTCACCCCTACTCACCCCTTGCCCCTCTAGATCCAACCTACCCAATCCTCATCCCATCTGACATTACGATAAATCCTGCCTTGACTTTCATCCTATATATTAGGCTTAGATATAGGCTTACAGACCGAATAGATAGGATAGACTCTAGGCCCGTTTAGCAGACACGGAGTCAAGGTCGCTGACCCCTAAAGCCTTAAAAATAGAGGGTCACTAGGCCCCTGAGGACCACCAAAATAGCCGGTCAGGGGGCCGACTAGACCGTTTCTCCGAAATCCCTGTCCAGTAATAATAGCCCTGTCCTTTTCCTCCCATCGGGGGGCAGACAGACAGCAGACCACTGGACCATGGTCTGTGTCAACATATACATGGACAAGCCTGTTGTTCATAAATAAAAACAGTTTGAGATACACCTATACCCATAATTATATCCTTTAAGGAGGTTTTACACTATGCGATATGGGTATAATTGGATGATGGTGCCTAAAATTAATAGTTCAGAAACGTGAGGAATGAAATCATGCTTTATCATGGTAAAACCCTCAAAATTACATAGTTCAAACAATTGATCGCTCCTGTAGGTAGAGTGTCTGTGGTATCATCATATTATTCACCGACAATTATAGAACCACCTCTAGAATCTTTTCATTATTGTAGCGCCCTGCTAGCGGTATTTCTGTACCAATGACTTAGTGAACGGGCGGCACTAATCATAGGCGTATCCAGCCCTAAAATCTGAGGGGTTCCAGGTAAATCAAGGGGGTTCCATGCAACAGTGAGGGGGTTCTGGCCAGTAATTATGATAAAACTTGTCTATATTTGTAGTTAAATCACATACAATTTGAGAAATCTGAGGGGGTTCCAGACACCCTCAGACCGTGCTCTCCCCCCCCCCTCTCAAGTGGTCCACTGCGCAGACTCATGGGAAGGGTGTATTACTGTATAGGATAGTTATCCCGTAGCTCGAAAGAGGGAGTGAACATTCCCTACAGTTTTAACGCCTTCATCTTTTATCAATGGACTGAACATAAAACTGCCTACTAAGCCATTCTTCCTGCTCTAAACAACAACCCCTCTCTTTTGTATAAGGCATTCAGACTGGGAATAATCTGATGCTACCCAGAACGAGATGTTTATGGTGCCTTAAAAACTCTGATGTTCTCTTACCGCTCAATACAACAATGGACTGAGCAGGCATCTAGATAATCACGGGATTGTAAATACTCCTGTCTTCCAAGAAAATAAAGAGGTCCAGAATTCGAAAAGCAAACGTCATTAAGATTCATATAAACAGCACTCTGAAAACATGATTGACAGAAAAGATGAGCCTCGTCCAGAGAGAACTCACTAAGCCTAGCCTCCCTAAACGTGTCATACCTGAATGCCAACCAGCTTTAGGCCCGGCCTACGGGGCTTCAGCCTAAAAACCCTAAGTAGGCTTTTGTTTGTCGTCTCAGCTTAACTCTCTAATTACTTAGACACACAAACCTGGTAATGTCCCCCGTAGACCCAACAGGAAAGGGTTAACCCTTTTAATGTCAACTCAAATAGCCTCTGTTTTCTCAGAAAACTGACTAAAATTGATCAATCTTAAATCCACATTTTAGTCACTTCTATTGCGGGTTGAGGCTTACTGAAAATGTTGCCAATACTCTTAGATAGCGGGTCAGGTTGGAGCAAATAACCTCGGCAAATCTCAGTAAAAGGATTATCACACACTGCACACAGTATATGTTATATACCTCGTAATGCTGACCAGCGCTGTGGTGTAAGTTAAAAATACAGGAATCCATTTGCCCCTATAAATTGTATCATTTTGAGGACTGAAGATAAATATGAAGAAACTTTGTTACATTTTACATAATCCAACAACCTAGGATTAGGTGAAGGAGTAAGTGAATGAGTGAGTGAGTAATGGTTGTTTTACGTCGTTCCGCTATAGCTATTGTCATATTCACAGTGAGAATAACACCCTTGGAAGCCAAGTGATTTAGCATAACACGGGATAGAGTTGAGATTGCTGCTACACTTTTTATTAAACTCATAATACGACCTCAATAACCTAAAGCTCTATATTAGCTCAACATCAATAATTATTATTTTCGTTAAATTGCACGGGATCCGATGGCTGTAATATAGGTCCGTAATAGTAAACATCGTGGAGACTTGTGTCCTATGAACAGAAGCATATAAGACCTGACTACACAAACATCTCCTAGTTTGATTCAACTCAGAACCGTGAATAGGCACGGTGATTCTGGATTCTGTCAAAGGACATACACGTACATGTGAAAAAAAGCTCTAGCGGTAGACACATTGAAATCAGCTTTCTTTAGTTGCCTTATTTCTGTTGTCCGCGGAGTCATACAGTTTAAATCATTATCTTAGAACAAAATTCAATTCATTATATCCTGAACCTATGTGACTTATCCGTTAGAACAATAAGCAGGGTATTATTTATAGCCCCTCCTTCATCGAGTACATAATTTATGTGTGACATAATGCAAAATGTAGCAAAGGTCGTCTCTGTCACAAACACAATTAAAGTCATGTGTATTTATTATTTCTTTTATCCAAATATTAGGTTTTGAACATTATGACTCGCAAATCAAATCAGTTGAATGAATTACGAGGTTTGGAAACACTCCATGAAATTATGTAAATGATATTACAAAATTAAAGTATTTTCTGAAATAAACTGCATGGGCCTATTCATACAGCTTCACAATTTGAAATAATTGCAGATTTAAATTCCTAACTTCAGACATATAAGATTGACCTGCATGTCATTTGTGCTGCCGGTTCAAGCCGAAGACAATAATAACTGTGATCCTGATAATGCCAGGATAACATTTGATATGTAATTTCAGTGACGACTTATCATACCACTTATCCCTAACACAGGTAGTTTTTAAAAGGTACGCTAGACGTACATGTGTAGTATAAACACAAATGAACAATTTATACTAAACATTGTACACATAGTTATATTTAGGAAGGCTTCAAACATATCCAGTCTTAGATCATTAAACCATTGAGCTAAGACAGCCACCAATAATATGGCCCACCTGGGCATAGGTATGTGGTAGTGGTTGTAGCCTTGACCACCCTGTAGGTGACATACCCCTGGTGGGTGGGGAAAGGGTAGGGGCAGGGACAGCGAAAGAGGGTGTACAGATATATTGTTTGTGTAATTTGGATGAAAAGGGTTTACAATAAGCCTATCCCACATTGGGTATATCCTGGGGTAGGACAAAGGTTGGACAAAATAGACATAATTGCCTGATATAGGCAAGAAATATGTTTTTCTATATCTTCAAGCACTGATTGAACTTTATGAAGTCTTAAATTTTATCAATTGACAGATTTGTAGGTTTGCCAGCCAATCGAAATCATGTATTTCAGGGCAAAATAGGGTTGGACATTAATGGATGGGCTGCCAGGATTTAACATTGGTTCCTATGGGAAAAAGGCCAAAATATAAAGCTGCATTTTAAAAATTTTAGGAGCAAGCTGTCAAACTAACGGCTTTGGTTAATTTTGTATTGTACAACTCTCTTCAGGGATTAAGCATGGAAGCAATTTTGATGATATTTCATGGTAAACTTTATTGTTGGCATAAACTGGGATGGGCTTATTGGACCTTAAAGGGGTATGGAGTGTAGGGTTTTAAGATAGCGAGTAACAATTGGGATGTATGGGTACGATTTTTGGGTATGTATGAAGACCATTTATTAAATCAGAATGCCTCAGAAGGAGCTGGGAGTGTATTGTGTGGAGATGTGGGGTTTTGTGTGTGGAGTGCAGGATTTGGGATTTTTTTGGGTTTTGGGTTTTGGGGCTGGGGATTTTGGGGATGGAGTGTATGAATTTTGGATTTTGGGGTGTGTAACATATAAGTTTTCAGTTTTGGGGTGTGGGGTTTTGGGCTTTTAGATTTTTCAGTGCTGAGTGTTTGGTTTTGGGATTTTTGGGTAGTATGGTGTTGAGCATTATAGTTTTAGGGTGTGGCATATGATGTTTTGAGGCATGGATTATGGGAGTTTTTGGGTATTTAGTGTGGTGTTTGGGGGATGAAGTGTGGGGCTTGGGGGTGTGAGGTGCGGTATTTTGGGTGTGTGGAGAATGGTGTTTTGGGGCATTGAGTGGGTTTTTGAGGTGCAGATTGTAGGGCTTGGAGGTGCGGAGTGTGGCGTTTTGGAGCGTGAAGTATTGTAATTTGGGGCATTGAGTGTGCTGTTTTGGGGTGTGGAGTATGGTATTTTGGGGCCTGGAGTATGGTGTTTTGGGGCATAGATTGTAGGGTTTTATGGTGTGGAATATGGTGTTTTGGGCCGTGGAGTGTGGTATTTTGGGGGCACAGAGTGTGTTGTATTGGGGCATGGAGTTTAGTATTTGGGGGCGTGAAGTGTGGTGTTTTGGGGCATTGAGTGCAGTTTTGGGGCGTTAACTGTAGTTTTTTCGGTGTAGGGTTTTGAGGTGTGAAGAGTAGGGTTTTGAAGTTTTAAGTTGTTAAGGTATGGAATGTAGGGGGTTGTGATAGCAGGGTGGATCGGGGCACCAGGTACAGGATGGGGTCACCAGAGGAGACGGTCACCTGGACAACCCCCACTGACTATATTTACTGAGGGACAACGTGCACTCTGCATACCCCTACACGCCCCCTACACGCCTACCCAACTATGGGGGGCCAACTACCGCAAAAGAGAACCGGCTCTCTTTTGTATTTTGGTGTTATTTAAATCTATAGCTTTCCTTATGAAAACTCTTCCAATAGTACATGAAAATGCATACCATAATTATAAATTGACATAATAATAAAACACAGCCATCACAATACTTCACAGTATAGTACAATACAAAACACTGTACTGTTATTGAAATGGTTTATTTAGCACAATCACGTATATGTAAATGATCTTCCAAATATGATAACAGTGCTCAGATATGAGGTATCTGTCAACTTCCATGTATCTTTCAGCTCAGATTGAAAGAAATTAGACAAGATAATTTGATAAGAGATCATGCAGCTTTAAAGATGAGTAAATCATCACTCGACTTCAAAATTATATATTATAATTTTCTATTCTTTAAAGTAAAAGAAACCACAATAATTTCAGGATATACTAAACTTAGGGCATCTACATGGAAATAACAAGCTTAAGAAATCTTGCAAATTTCCCCTTAACGGATATACATGCAATCGGATGGAAGTATTTCAACGACAATTTCAGCCAAAAATATGATTTGCTCATAAGTTTTGTCTGAAAAATTATCAAACCTTTTTGCACTTGCCAGCTGCACACCTTGCACCCACGTACCAGCCCCAAAAACCCAGAGGGTAAATCTCCAGGTACTGGGGTACATGCCTAATCTCCACCACCTCCCTGGGCACAGACTTCTCACAGGAAATCTGGATTAAAGGGGCAAGGTGGTTGTCACAGGAAGAGTTTATTTATTTAGCAGCATGACTTCTAGGTCGAATTCATGAAAACTGGTTTGTACTTGAAATGTGTCATATCAATTGTGGTGTGAAGACTTGGACACTCATGTAAATTGTTTTGGAAGCCATCCATATAAAACAATAGCTGTCACTTCAAGTTCCCTGCCAAACTCACTTCTTGCTTGAATTCATGAAAACTCTTTTGTACTCGAAATATTATATTTTCATGGAAAATTAAACATAAGAAGTTGGACGGATATTTACAACTCCTTTTCATAATTATATTACAGAAAAGTGATGATTTAAAATTAGTATAATTTTGCTTAACAATAGAAAGACATTGTTTCTGTCAGAAATTTGCCTTTATTTTTACTTGAGCAATTTTGGAGGAGAGATGCGTGAGCATTCAGTGTCGCTACACGTTAGTATGAAGACAATACTGACTCACTCTTTCACGAAATCCGGCTCGCCCTGATGGAACGGTCCATTATGTAAGGACCAATAGTGTTGGTAGTAGCAGTATGATTAGGCATTCGTGGTCATATATCGATAGCTGTATTGTGATCATAATTATATCGACATGTGTGTTGTAACTACATTGTATATGATATCGGTAGTCGTATCCTGATCAAAATAATACCGATGATTGTATTGTGATCGTATAATATGATGTCGTCTTTACTTTAGAAACCAAACATTGCAAATACACATTAAGACTCGAGGCTTATGTTTTGACATGCATAGTTTAAACCTATATATTCCACATGCCGAAACTGCCGCCAATTTTGAAAGTTGGCGTTGGGAAGGTTGAATATAGACATGTTATGAATTATTAGAAATGTAAGGCTGTACATTTCTCTTTCAAGTGGAATGTAGGATGTTTAGTTACATGACATATTTTCACTCAAAAACCAATCAGAATCGAAATTGCGAGCATCAAAATCAATGTGTGGAATACGGGCTTTGGGCTCAAAAGGTCGAGAAATTGAACTTTCCTAAGTTCGTCCTATACCTATCCGACGCCATATGGACTGTTGCCCTTTGACAAGGCTCCACAGATGACATTGACCACAAGGCCCTTAAAGGGGGGAGGCGTAGGGCGGGGGGGGGGGAGGGGGGAGGGGGGGGGGCGTTAGAAGCCACAGGAGACAGGTACAGGGACTCAGGTGACTTATATGCCTCTAAAATAAAACACCAAGAAGATGACCCAGTGGGGGAGGGGGGGAGGGTTGACGTGCCTGGATGGATGTGACGTCACAACAGGTACGATCTGAGAAGTCTGACCACAGGTCAGAATGACGTAACTCTGAA
This sequence comes from Lepidonotus clava, assembly GCA_936440205.1. NCBI lineage: Eukaryota > Metazoa > Annelida > Polychaeta > Phyllodocida > Polynoidae > Lepidonotus > Lepidonotus clava. The sequence goes on along the minus strand of OW387144.1, from coordinate 31,040,606 downwards.
AAGGAGCTACGGTTTGACCTTTGACCCCCATGTCCAGGGGCTTCCCTTATTAGCCCGTTATCTAGGTCACCTGTGTCAGGTGCGCGCTGGGGCGTGACGTCACAGGAGGAGGAGGATGGACACTAACCAGGGGTTTAACACCCAGCATCAACAATACTTACCTGACACAAATAAACGGGGGTGGCCGGCCTCACCTGGGCGCTATGGGAACTCACCTGTGTTGCCATAGATACTAAGCCCTCATTAAGGTAGTTGGCTGATTAAGGTTTAAGTCAGTTAGCCCGGCCCAGTTCACCTGTGTGTGTTTGTTGTTGGTTTGTGTACCCAGGTGATGTGTTTTGACGTGCACGTGCACTGGCCTTATGATGTAAGCTGTATTGTGGACCATGGTCCTTTAGGTAGAGTCTTCAGGTTAAGATAACAGACAGGTTAATGGGTGCATTGCAGATAACACTGAGCCACACCTTGGGACTCAACCTACCAAACGTTACATAGATATGGACATAAATGGCACTTCAGTGAGAGTCGGATTTGGTACTAAACGTCTGTTGATAAGGTTCAATGTATTGTACATACCTTTGTGTATTCTGTGATTCTTGGGAATCGTTGACACTTAGATCAACATTCTAAACAAATTACACAATACCTTTGGCCAAGTTATTACAGATGCCTGCAATCCATTACCACGGATCTAGGGTCTATTCAATATTTTCAAAAATGTTTTCTTAAAACCAATCCAATCACAGAAGTAATATTGATGAGAACATGAAGTGCAATTACATGCAACAGTACCAATTGCACTTGGAGGCAATTGCAATTACCCAGGTAGGCCTATAGAAGGCGGGAACAGAGAACGCACTGACCCCTGACGGCCGTGACGGCCGTGACCCCACTACACCACCTCCTCCTCCTCCCCGTCGTCGGCAGCGGTGGCGGGACCCAATGTTGACTTGTCGGGGACCTGGTGAAGCGACAGGCTGCACAGCACGGCTTTGTCCTCCACGGTTATAATACCTCCAGCACCCACAGGAGGGAAGCCAGGAGGGGGGGGAGCACCGCCCCGAAACGACCCAGTCAGACTCGGCTTGGTATAACTAGAACTATAAGAGCCGCGGGAGTTGCACCGGGAGTTGGGGATATTCTTAATGCCTGGATTGGTTATACATGTACCTGGAGGACCTGGGGACGACAGGAGGCTGTTTAGGTTGACGGCACCTGCTGGCCTTAACGCCCGGCGACACAAGCACGGCTGGCCGGCCTCCCTTAGACCTGGCACGTCGGCTGACGCTTATACAGGCGCCACCCACAATTGAGGAGCTTTATCATCAAATTTCTCTAAATTGAAGCTGCTTTATTGGTACCTAGAGATGATCTTTGGATTGCAAGGAGTCATGACGCCGCCGTGAGGTGTTCTGACGTCGCTAGGTGTCGTTGTGGCGGTTGACAGAGAGACGCAGGAGTTGTGACAGTGACAGCGGTCTGTTGTTATGATGTGACAGCAGTACTTGACAGTAACGGCCACTGACCTCCTGACGGAGGACTTATTATACCTTGCCACATCCAGGGTAGCTGTTCTGACCCTCACCAGGATAGAGGGGCTTCCTGGAGCATATAGCTCACCCTGGAGAAGAGACTATATATGGGGACAGGCTCTAGTTCGTGGCACTATTGGTATAGGCGCCAAGCGTGTATCATACAGAAGTACCCTCTTCATGCCCTATACACGTCGTATACACTTGTTGAGCACACAAGACTATCATACAATGGATTGTGCCCAAACGGGTTATTTGTGCAACGAAATCTTTCAAATTCAACATAAAACAAACTATATGCATAAATTATTTGTGTTTCAAATATCACATGTTCATCCTGCTGGTCTCGATTTGTGATAAACGATATCGACAGCCCACTAAAAACATAGAGGATGGCAAAGCATGGCAAAGCCTACGTGCAACTACAATATTTGGAATACTGCTGCATATAAAGACAATGTAGCTCTATCATATTTTGGATAACCACCAGGATAATAAGGATCGACGTATATATGTGATTTACGTTTGGGATCTTATAATTACATATTGGATATTGTTGAAGATACTGTGCCACTGTGCATTGGCAATTAAATTAAAAGTTTTGTCGCCCTTTGAAGGGACTGAGAGCTCTATAATAGTGTAACCAACATAGTATGTTTATCTCCATTTCTTCCATTTATGAGCACACCAAAAAGCGGCACACCGTAAGGAGTATGTGACTTGTTTGTCTAAAACGGATTTTTCACCGAATCCCACGTCATTCGCGTGTCACACAGAAAACATAAGGATGGGAAAAAGATCACAACTGAAAGAAAACAACCAAAAGGAAATGTATTTATTCTGTGCAGCAGCCAATAAGGAGTCCAGGAAGGAGTGAAGTTGGTGTTAAATAATTACAAACCCCCCACCATGGAGAGCACCAGGGAGACACCTTCCAGGAGACACTCCTTTGCGAACCTGGACAAGATGAGGGAGAATGTCCTAGCCAAGAAGCGCCAGTTCAGGCGCTGGAGGAAGATCTCCTTTAGTGGTAGGGAGCCCGAGAAACCGCTGATCCGCCGGAGCCTGTCTGAGGGCCCTGAGTGTTTCCTGGGGCCCGCGAAACTGACGGAGTTACAGATCTACCAGGAGGAGAAACCAGAGAGAAAAACAGAGGTAATGATAGGTTACAAGAACCTGCCGGGAATTAGTGTTATTATATGTTATATTGTACTAATTTATGGTACTAATTAGAAGGTAAGTCTCACATGATGTATAGAGTCAACCGTTAATGCTTGTCTTATTTTGATAGTTAATTAACGGTTATAAAGCAGTCAATATATCTTCCATCTTGTATTCATCCGGTAGCTCGACCAACACCAAATGATATGGAAAGCACTTTTGTGGCAATAGATAATAAGGTATCATATTTTTGCAGGATTGACCTTTTTCAGGGGTGGGGCTCTGCTATTTTCCTAGACAGTTTATATCAATTAAGTCAATTAGCTGCATGTACTTTCACATATTGTGCTGGGGTAGTGTACCACAATCTATTCTGGTGTTGAGATGGGAGAACGGTATACCAGGGTTTCCCCTGCTCTTATTTATCTGAATAGGATATTAGGGTATTGTTGTACATAGGGTACAGAATCGTACATGCCTACGACCTTTGTGATTTCTTGACCAGTGCAGAAGTCAGATGCATAATATATGTATGGTTATGATATATGACCCTCATCCAACAGGAATCGAATCTGGGATATTTAGATTAGCAGACCCATGCTCTACCACTGAGCTAACTTCCCCCATAACTGATATCGCTATTCATTTTTTAACACCAATCGATTTCTGCCCTCCATAACTTCATGCCGTCACTGGGATATAACATTTCCGCTATTATCATTAAGGTTTAGCCATGACATCAAAAGGCACATACGACTAATTGATTAATGCTTGTATTTGCGGGTTAGGAGTTGAGTGGGGGTCAGCACTCCAATGTATGTGATTCAAAATCTGGAACGGAAATGATAAATTTGCCTCATTGGTACAAATACCCATCTATGGCCTTGGGTTCTTCCCTAATACATGTATATATGTCTATTCTGACAGGTGTTAGGACTCTAAGGCACAATCAGACCTTATCTAACACGAGGCTGTACGTGTACAATAACGTTCCACTTCAAGTCGTTGCCTCACCAGTGGATGTAGATGTTACATATAACATTAGATGCTGGGTGACAAGTATTCGTGACATCACGTCCGTTTGTTATTAGGCCCCTAAATGTCGTAATAGCATGCACTGGGTAATGATACAGCCATTATAGGCATTACTTTCTCCAATAGTCACTTTAATTCTCAGATATATTTTTCACAGACAGTCACTATTTCTCTCAGATAGTCACTATTGTTTTCATAGTTACAGTCACTATATTTATTTCTCAGATAGTCATTGTATGTCTCAAATAGTCCCTATAGTTCTCAGATAGTCATTATAGGCATATCCCTAGATAGTCACATTATATTTATTACATGTTGGCAGTGTAGTACACGTAAGTGGGGTACCTGTTTAGTAGTATGCCCCACACTTGTTTAGTAGTATGCCCCCATACCGGGGTGGCCCATAAACATGGTCCAGAGATGGGACATGGATGGTGCATGCTGGGAACACATCCTCGTAAAGCTGTCACTCCACCAGTGGGCTACATGTGGACAGTTTTTGTCCCGCAGATAGAAAAAGTAACCAGGTTATACGTAATCGACGCCCAGTAGTATTTTGAATCAGCCAGCGTGCTGAGCTGATTGGAGCTTTGTTGACGTTGTTCAAGCTATACCATCAAGAGCACAGTCTGTGATTGTGATTGTCTCGGAAGCAAAGTGCTGGAGAGATCATCCCGCGCCAACCCTGTCTCATCTTTGATTGGGAATTGCAATGCAGAAATTATCTTTTATCGGTTTCCACTGACTTCTTTCTTAAAGCTTGAATTATATTTGATTGCCATGTGATATTCTGTTACATCTGAAAGGGTCTTCTTTCCAAACTAACGCCTTTGATTATTTATTGTGACCTAACATAGAATAGCATACTGGTATTGGATGGATATTTATGTCTTGTTGTTCACAGAATGTTGTAACAGGGAGTTAGGTCATACCTTCGACCATAAAAGTAATAATAATGTCATCAAAGCCTTTTTTATTGGAGACCCCTGCTAAGAGTGCCAGGGAACGCCAGTAGAATTATGAATGTAGCCATGAATAGTAACACATTAGTGATTGGCATGGGCCCATCAGGGTCACTCAACATACCTTAAAAACTAACTTTACCATGCCACCTATCTCAAGACATTCCACATGCACCAATGCAGCCCATTATCTTAGGTATTTCAATATGCTGAAATATTTTCAGATAAAAATATTATTTATCTGAAAGGCGTGATGTTCTGTACTTGAACATGACATGCTTATGTCATTTCCCGGAAACTCCGTTTGATGATAGGAAAGATAACTTCATTGTTGAACCTTGGTTAAGCTGTAATTCGACCAATACGTGATGATAATTGTTTGAATATAAAATTATCAGAAAGAGTCATGTCTTGGTTTGCTGTCTCTAATTATAAAAGTTTCTCGGTAAATTGGGATTTATCGTGATTCAAGTTCATATGAAATGCTTCAACTTAAAGTCACTGTGAATGATTATATACACATCTATGATAATTAGTTGAGATGATTGAACATGCATTCATGACAAGTCTATTTTGAGGAAGTGTCTGTACAGTGTTATCATACTCATGTCATACCAACTCCGGTAATGTATCTTTGATACAGACCGGAAGGACTATGAGTACACATGTACATATTATTATGATTATATCACAAGGGAAATAGGTGTACATTTAATGCCCATATAAGAGACGTGGATGTCTCTGAGACCTAGAGTGGCGCAGTGGGCACCTTTGCAATATTGGCCTTTAGTCCGGAGGTCTGGGGTTGCTTTCCAAATACTGGCCACTCATTGCTACCTGTGCTTTGTCCCCCGACCCTACCCCACCTCTGTCAGCCGCTTCCACACTATCTCAAAACCTTCCAAAAACACAAACGCAAACAAAACTGACAACGTCCAGACCCCATCGATGGCTTTGACATCACAAAGCAATCTGCTGAAGCGGTGTTGGCCATCAGTATTGGCCATCAGATTGTGTTTATCATCAGTATTGGCCATCAGATTCTCTCCCGATTTCTGAGAAGCCCTTTCTGGTCACATATGGCGGCACGTGACCGGTGAAGGTGTGACCCCAGGTCAGAGTGTGAAGAGGGGTTCTTGACAGCAGGGTTGGGGTGATGAGTATAAATTATCTCTTGTAAAATTTGAAAATGCGCCTTCACCATGTCGTTGCCAGAATGATAGAAATACCGATGGCAAACACTGACTATAAGACATTGGTACATTTCTTGTATTAATATATTTTTCCTTGTATTCAGACTTCGTCACAAAGTCCTATGTCCCATGTGAAAATCAAGAACGCCCATATCTTGGGAGGTCTTGACCCATTGAAAACGTACAGGGGCAGATACAGGAGTTTCCACAGGGGGGTCAGCATATATAGGCAGTGTCCGAAATTAAGGGTGCACCCTGCACCCGAGGTGCATGATTTTGCAGCAGGGTGCATGCTTTTCAAAAGTGTGCACCCGGCAGATGCATACATTTTTGATAAACTAGATAGCCTTCTATCACTGAGGGTGCTTGGAAAGGTTCCCGGGTGCAGACTTTTAAAAGCTATGCACCCGGTGTGTGCATGAATTTAAACCTTAATTTCGGACACTGATAGGCTATATGTAAACTGTGTGCATGCATCCGGCAATGTTCCATCCTTTTATAGTTTAGGCGTCCACTTAACCCTCACCCTCACGATCCGCCCTTGACTTATACCCATAGATTGATTTTTTTTTTTTTTTTTTTTTTTTTTTTTTTTTTTTTTTTTGGGGGGGGGGGGGTGACCTACCCCCACAACACACACTATACTCATACCCTGGTCACCATGAAATTAAGGGGCCAGCCAAGGTGCATAAAACATATATGTCTTTTTCATTCTGAGCATCTTTCTAAAAAGGCACCGAACAAATTACTTGCCACGGGTTCCCTCCTATATACATGTAGGCCCTACCTTAAAAACATTGACATCTGGTATGCATTCCATAAAAATTGTGTGATAATTATAGCGAGTCAAAGCACGTCCGTAAAAAAGTTACGATGCTCGAAAATATATTGCCAAGGCCTCACGGCAATATCGTGACGGTAATTCCAAAATATCGCGGTTTTAAATATATATTTTTTCTCAAAGAGTAAAATATGAAAATATGTGTATGTGACCAAGGAATATTGCTATGTAGATTCATTTTGATTAACCAAAAAATTCGGGGGGGAAAATGAGAAAGAAAAAAATCTGTATGGCGATAACATTTTTTGGTATGGTATGGTATCCTAAACTGGGTTATCGCGAAATTTTTATGGAATGCACCCCTGAATATGTTTAACTGTAAAGAAAGTGCACCCTTACATTGACTTTTGCAAACATCTGCTCTTCATCCTATATATATTAAGGTAGTTTATATCTACCAACACTTCACATGTTACGACGTACATTTTCAATTCTCTTCCTCTTTTCACAAAGGCCGAAGTTACCCTATCAGGCATATGAAATATTTGATATAAGGAGATTACATATAGACACATCCTCATCGTAAGACACGTCTTAAAACTGGTTAAAGACATCTTACCTGAAAGAAAGCATCACTATCAATAAGGATAGAAAAAGATATCAAACCGGTTTGTATTGTTATACAATAAATGGAACTGCAGATCCATCAAATAAGACTTCAGCTTATATTTTCAAAAGTGAAAGTTCTCTCAATGTAGACATGTTTTTAATTAATAAAAAAAGAATAATAGTCCAAGGTCGTCAGTGATGAATATCAATACTTTGTACACCAAAAGGTGTCTGTCTGGATGGGGCCGGGAGATTTTGTCTTTTTAAAATAATTTGTATTTGCAAAAACACGAACAGTCTCCTATCATTTCCATACCATGCAGAAACCAAAGACTCACCACATCCAGTGCGCAGGGGTTAAGTGAGTGATTGTTCTGCCCGTATTTTGTTAGACAGAACTCAGGGTCAATACCACCTTTGGTTGACCTTTTTATTGTCAGAGGGCGAGCCAAGGTTGACTTTTACTAAGCAATAAAGGTGTTTGTTAAACAGAACGGGGTCTCATTAAAAGGAAATGGAGGAGTTGGGCCAGATTCAACAGGTGTAAGGAGTTAGTATAGTGGGGTTACCATACAGAGCCACCTAGTGGGGAAAGGGGGCAAACATTATCTCGGTTGAAATGTGTAATCAAAGTGGTTTGATTTCCCATGATCATCAGATGTCATTATGCAATCATGATATCAAACTACGAATAACAGGTAGCCTGTAGATGAATCAGTCCTATTCTATATAATATTATGATGAGAGAAACATGGAATTGAATAATTTCTATAATGATATACTCCAGAAAAAATACTGGTCTATTTTTGTCTGTATCTCACTGGATCTTGACAAAGAGTGTAAAACGATCTATTAAAATCAGGGTATGGGCCATGGGGGTAGCCAACCGCAGAGGCCAAGTTCAAGACCCGATCGGCAAAGTTTGTCTAGGGGCCAAACGTCAACTTGACTGATTGGGTGAAGGCCTACATAGTAAGGGGAGTCGGGTGGCTTGATGTCACTGGACCACAATGTTTAAAAATGAATTCTGGAATGGCCGACTTTTGCAACGGCTATTATAGGGCATACATGCTGAGAGGAGGCGAATTCACAAGAAAAACATTTTTTGATAAAGTCGACACACATTCATTGTTAAAAAATGTTCAGCTTCAAGAAACATATTAAGATGCATGTCACTGTTTAGATTTGCATTCTGATCTGTTTCACATTGATCTTTTTCCCCAATTTTAGTAGGCTCAAAATTTAATACATCTCTGCCAGTAACACCTATAACAAATTTGATATAAGCTTTAATCAATGATGAATAACATAATATTAGTGTTTAAAGAAGCCAGGGGGAGTTTTGTTTCCAGACACAAAAACCTGCGATATTAAAAATTTTCAGCCTTCATATTTTGACCTCTTCTAGGCAAGATTAGGCTATGAAAGGGTAATCTTCTGGTAGCTTTACCTTCCTGCTGTTGTCAACAATTGTGAAATATATTATAGTTTTATCTAACATGTGACAAATTTGAGATCATCAGCTAGTATGCTCTTTAGGTGGAGACTTTTCCATCCCAATGAGTTCGACCCCCTTGCTTCCAGTAGTAAATGGCCTCTCCTCTGCTGGGTCTGTAATGGAAATGGTTGGCTTACCTTACTTGACATGCTATTCATGCCATGTTTTTTTTATGGGAAAATGGTCTAGACCAAAATGAAGAACTACCATAACCGTCTATGAGTGTGATCCTGTCTGTGAACACAATAACATTAGAATGTCAGCCAGTTAACACTACGTTCATACTTAAACTATACCCTGCCAAGGTTTTCTGAAAAAAAATACCCAAAAATGTTCGTAACTTTTTAGAATAATAATATCTTATCTTTTTAGATAATAGGCCTACATACGATAATGTCATGCTATGACTTTTGGATGACTTAGTTTTTATTGCCAAATCGATGTCACTGATAGAAAAAGACATACAGGAATAAGGAACGACAGTTAGTACCGATGTCCAACCTTAATAGTATACTTGCAACGATAGTTATTAACCTTCAAACCATAGCTTTATTGCTTTTGAACACTGTCGAACCATGGTATGAATTTCCAGATAATTTGTTATTTAACAACACTTTATTGTCGTTATGACTTACCTAAGATTCTCGGGCATTAGTAGGCACAGGGTAGGTGAACCTACAGATTAATTGTTATAAGGAGTGGATCCCCTCCTTAATACTCTAGGCCCCCTTAGCCTAACCATGACCTATATTTACATCTCGTTTTTCTTTACACTCACAGGTGCCGGGTTTCTTCCCAGCCAATTGTGCCATTAGCAGTCACAATAGGCCAATTGTTTACATACCAGTTGGCAGCCCCCCGAGGTAATCTTAGGCCTGGCTAATGCCTACATTGTGCTAATCAAGGCCTAATTAGCCCCCACCTACAATTAGCATCAATTAGCTGGTGCTAGAACCAATCACATTCAGAGTGGTGCGGTGGTACCCGCCTACACCTGAGGATCTGGGCTGGGGACTCGAGTAACAGCTCGTCTTTAATCTTCTCTCACTTCTCCCCAGCCGGGGATTTTCACCTGCACAGTAGTCGACAGTCCTACCTTAAACCCTTCAGGGACTGTCCCCTTCTTACTAGTAGATTTATCAACTTTAACATGTTTCACATGTTTCACATCTTTGCGCATCTCCCACAGTGTCTAAAAAGTCACGGAGCATGTATGTAATTGTGATGTTGATTTGATTGATAAAAAAAGAGAAGAGATTTTTACATATCAAGGTAACCTATATTCATGTTTCTATGAAAATTAATGGTCAATATCGCTGAATGATAGTTAAATCAACGTTCTTGGCCGAAGGTATACGCTTACTAATTGTACTCTTTTAAGTCGCTGTATATCAGCCATATCTTATCATTGTAGCATGCCATGGGCAATCTCTTCCTTTGGTTCTTGGCATGTTGTTACTTATACTGATATACAATGGCTGGTATCCAGTTTTCCTCCCCATCGAAGTGTAATTAATCACTCACGGTGTAAAATAAAGCAGATCTCTTATTTGTTAGACAATTAACGTTCGTAGGATGGATCTCGATCTGTGTGGCCTGTTTCCTTGATGTCCTTACACACGCAGACTTGTTTTCACATATACTCTTAATTACAATGGCTTCGCGAAATTGCATGTTAGGCTTATCGTGACTGATAGCCAAAGTCATCCACCGAAAATGTAAGATACATCCCCCCAGTTTGGATTTAGTAAATCAGAACTGCTGATAAGTGGAACAATTAATCGTTGATTTAAACAACAATGTCTACGATTGAGTTATTGGGCACACATACACTAAAACAAACTCAAACACATACACATATTCACATGCATATATGTACATACATACATGTACGCACACACCCACACATACTATAGGAAAACATACAGAGGTTGACAGTACAACCCTGAATACGAGGTGGGTGTCAAAAAATTACTGCCCGAGGCCGTAGGCTGAGGGCAGTAATTTTTCTGACATCCCACCGAGTATACAGGGTTGTACTGTCAACCGAGGTAAGTTTTCCTTATATCATATACCATATTTTGTAAGTTATTAGCAAAAGAGAAAGGAAATTACCAGTGGAGCAAAGTGGGCAGTATTCCAATGTATTGAGTATGCACACACTTTGACTGGTGTCAAGTAATTTTTCTGACATCCCACCGAGTATACAGGGTTGTACTGTCAACCGAGGTAAGTTTTCCTTATATCATATACCATATTTTGTAAGTTATTAGCAAAAGAGAAAGGAAATTACCAGTGGAGCAAAGTGGGCAGTATTCCAATGTATTGAGTATGCACACACTTTGACTGATGTCAAGCAGTTTTCCCTAATATTCATTATTTTCTCTTAAATTAGAACTCTATCACTATCTCCATTTAATTAGGCTGCATTATTTTACCTGAAATTAAAAAAATAATCATGCAAATCCATTCAGAATTCACAAAATAAGGAGTAAAACTGTTTACACCGTAAAGCAAGGTGGGCAGTATACACACATACATACCTAGGCTACATAATATACACATGAACATTCACAAAAACACATACATATAAGTATATATCTTTACACATGCATGCCTGTACATACATTCATATATACATATATACATACATACATACATACATACATACATACATACATACATACATACATACATAGAATCCTATATTAGCTATGCATATAAAGAGCTGCTGGATTATATCATGTAACCTCTTTGCTTCGAAATGTATTTGTTAAAGAAATGTCAAATTATATATTCAAATTAAGTTGAATCCCCAGCATGGCATACAAGTATTACCATAGTATGGGTATCCTACACTCATGTATGTTTGCTACAATTGAAAAGTACACGTGTAGATTTCCCTCCCTACCAAGTGGGACAGAGCCTGTATGCATTTTATTTTATAACTCGAAGAAGTCTACATTTCTAACCTGCCATATAACAGCTCTCGCTGTATGAATAATAACATGTAGACTGTACAGGAAATAATTTTCTGCCTTTTGGACACGGATTGGCAGGTTACCACCAGCCTGTGGAGTAAACTCCTGAGTGTGTACTGTAATAATAGGCCATGTGAGTGAGTCCTGTAATACACTAAAGGCCTGGACACATTTACCGACGCGACAGTTGAGTTGAGTTGAGTTGGGGTCAGTTGGTGTATGTGTCATAGGTTACGACTGGATGGTCGGGCCTTATTCCCGACCAAACCGATGGGTCGGGAATCATGAGATGTTGAAGATTAACAACTTTACTGTCGGGCCTGTAGGGTTTAGTGAAGTGTTAATTTTGTTATACATAGATTTATCCAAAAATAAGTTTTACATCTTGAGTCAGCATAGAATAAGCTCTACAATGGTATATTCTTCTTTATTCTCCCATCATTATTTCTGTAAAAACATAATCCAATGGTATAAAGTGAAATTAGCTGGAATCCTATGAAAGCATGAAATATTCCCCACTGTTCAAGTGAGGATTATTTGTGTTTAATAATGTATTGTATATAAAGCTTTTTTTTATGAGAATGCACCAAGTTATTCCAGACTCATTGGTTGGTATATGTGACAACCCTCTCGGTACACCTTACAACTTATCAGTCTCCGACGATCGGGTTTTAAGTACTCCCGACGGTCGAGTTGGTGTATGTGTCCCGGCCTTTACTACCTGCCCCCCTCCAGCCCCGTGGGAACGGGTTGGGGCCGGGCGGAAGGACAGCTGGCTCAAGGGGTGAGTGTTGGCCAGAAGTCAACACAACCAGAAGTGCAAAAAGGTCATACCATTGTTGTAAAGTTGGTGGACATTGTCCAGGATTCAACAGTTGGTGTATTTGGCAAGTAACTGGCTTAGTAAAACCTGCATGCTTAGGTACTGAATCCAGTTAAGTAGTAAAATGGTACGAGTATTTTGACAACTTCAGTGCGCATACTTTCTATATTATAACTTACTTGCACACACATACATCTAATACACACATATATGCATATATGATATATGTACACATACGTACATGACTATAATGGCACTTATCACATGCCAAAATTTCATTATCATAATCCTTGAAGAATTACCATAGAGGACTTAAGGAAGCATTATACTTCTAACAAACATTTTGAAAGACCTTTTCAGTATAGTAGTCCCAATCTATATTTGAATTTGACTCGTCTCAATCTTTGCACATTTCGTGTTCTTCTGCTATTGGTGAGGATTGTACGGCTTTACCTATTGAGTATACTTTTAGTGTGAGTGATTGGATTAAGATGCATACTGTATAGACCCAGAGTTCACCGGCCTAAGCCTCTCAAGGCTTCTTAGAAAGTGCCGTCAGGGTATTGTGTGTGGGCTAAACCCACACCACGTGATACACACAGTTCAGTGACATGCTCATTGGTGTGGACAACCAACAGAGATAAGCCAATGATAACGAGCTCAGGATAACGGTGTAAGGCCTAAGGAGATTGGTTGATGTGGTCGTCAAAACACGACCATGGTTTCCCATGCTAAGCAAAGTTGCTATCTCAGAATTTCTGAAAGAACAATAGACATTATATTTATCCTGATAGTACTCTTTTTGATTGTTCGAAAAATTCTATCATATAAAGGTTCATTTTCTGTGTTGCTATGGCTATTATCCTTTAAGACTAGCCCCAAAATACGCATGCACTGAAAAAATCAGGTCCTCTAAACTTGTCATTAACTTGTCTCCCGGTACAACTTTTGCCTTGTCAAATCAACGGTCATAAAATAGAAGGCTTTGGCACCGTCAAAAACTCAACCTGACTGATGGGCCGTCAAAAAGTTGTCAAATTGACAAGTTTTATGAAATATGATTTGCACTTTTTGAGGCCCATTTGACCCTCATTTAACTAAATTACCCCCCCCCCCCCCCCATTATTACTTACTTGTTCTTCAGAGATGAGATGCTCCATCTTAATGGTCCAATGAGTTGTATATAGGATAAGCATTATGTTACAGTCATTGGAACTGAACTGCTGCTGAGTTGCAAATATCTTAGCAGCCTTGGGTAGTCACAATTCTGATTTTACTTTGAAAAAGGTGTTTACATAGAACAATCCAAAGTTTCACTTAGAATTCTCTTAGAATTATACATAAAATTGGATCCATCATATATTGCTAAAGAAATTGGTACTTTCTATAATAATTCTTTTCATAATATCCTATATTTATCATGCTAAAATGATAAAATTATATAAAATGATAACTTTTGCTTCTTAATTGCAGTGCAGTGCCCCCTAGATATGACAAGTTTTTGACAAGTTTATGACAAATTTATGACAACTATCTGAAGATGTGGTTGTCAAAAACTCCGCTTTTCGGTAAAAACGCCAAAGTTGTCATGAACTTGTCACTTTGACAGGATTTTGACAAGTTTAGCATTGTCCAATTTTTTCAGTGTGTATAATCAGTTCAAAACAGCTATAATGCACATTCTGAGGCTAGTCTCAAGCCTATATATAAAAGTAGTGAAGCAGTTGTCATCAAAGTACTATTACCTGTATACTAATACCTTTTATAGACTGAAGAATGTTTATCATACTAGCTAGCATAAATATTATGAAGATCGACTCCCAAAGATTTTTTTATATATACCTTTATTTCCACAAAAACCTTCAGAAGGCTTTCAGTTCTCTCAAGTAGATGAATATAACTACCTGATTTGACCACCATATAGTTGTTTAAGGTGATTAATGTCTTGTCGTATTACATTCTAACCCAACAGCATTGGGTTCCACTGCCAGTTCCAATTGCAAATCTTGTGGATCAAGATTGAAATCAGCTCACTTTGATAGGATTTCTATCTCACGTAATAACACAAGGTCTACACACCTTTCTTACGTGTAAATACCTTATGTTGTCTCGACTTAATATGGTTGATGATGACGATGTGAAGAAATAGTAGGGATTTAAAAACACTAACTCCTCTGAATATAAACACCCAGCACATTAGAAATTCGTGGGCAACTCAGGGAATCCACAGGAGAGCATTGCCCATATCCTTATGAGAGTGATGAGAGCAAGTGTCCTCCTTTTAAACCACTTAGAACATAGATGAACAGTGTTCGAAATTAACTTTATGATTGATGCGCCTGCCGGGCGCATGTTTATTATAAGAATGCGCCCGGGACCTTGTCTTTGCACTCCCCTGGTACATAGATATGAAAATCATGTGTAAAAACGCGCACACGCCGGGCGCGAACTGCCGAAAATCGTGCGCCCGTCGGCGGAAATGTGCGCGCCGGGCGCAGGGCGCACCCTTAATTTCGAACACTGATGAAGATATACGTTACAATGTCCTCCACAGATACATCATTTGGAGGTCCTAGCCCCTTATTAGGAGGAGATCATTGCCCTATCATTGCCTTGTGGCCCCCCCCCCCCCTACATCCAGCCTCCTACCTTCATAGATACATCATTTGGAGGTCCTAGCCCCCTATTAGGAGTAGATCATTGCCCTATCATTGCCCCCCCCCCTACATCCAGCCTCCTACCTGGGTACTTTGACACCTGTGGGGTGCACGTGTTCCCCACCTGAGACCCGTCACCTCACCTGTCGACGCCATGACAGGTAATCACTGTCACCCTACAGGCCGACAGGTAATGGGGAGAGCAATCTCTGAGACACTGGACGGACAACATTGGGGATGATAAAAATATTATGTTACTTATAGCAGAAAGATGTTAAGAAGTAGTGAAATATAGAAAGGCACTAAGAAAAGCAATTAATATTTAAAGATAACAGTGTCATCAAAATGACTGTTTATTTACTCTACGAATAATGTTAAACAGTAATTCACATGGCTGTAAACAATGTGGGTGTAGTAGAGGACCATTTGGCCACAACGATCACATAATCACAAACAACGGGCGTGGTTTGGACAATTTTTAATGATAAAATAGAGACAATAAATACATTTGGTACGACTATATGATAAAACAATTGGTTGTATGATGTTAAAAAGATTGACTAGCTGACATTGATGATTACTGGCCCTAGGGCCTAGGAGTCTTTTTAAAATAGGGCGTGGTGGGTGGGTTGTCGTGCAGAGTGTGATGAGCCCAAGCTGTCAGTGAAGTGAAGGTGCCGGCCTTATAAGCTGAGGGTAGGTCTGCTGGGAAGGGGACTGGTCTGCAGTGATTGGTTGGTGGTAGTCACATGGTCAGGGCTCTGATTGGTTGGTGATCGGTAGCCTCCAAGCAGAGCAGGGACACCTGGTGTATAGTCTCTATCCTGTTGTATGTTGCTGCATGTGGTGTTTGGAGCTCCCTCTGGTGTAGGGGAGATCAGAGCGGCATCTGGTGTAAGTTGTGCAAACCAGGCCCAGTCTGAGATTAAGGGCAATTTACAATTACCTCCCAATCACAAACAACGGGCGTGGTTTGGACAATTTTTAATGATAAAATAGAGACAATAAATACATTTGGTACGACTATATGATAAAACAATTGGTTGTATGATGTTAAAAAGATTGACTAGCTGACATTGATGATTACTGGCCAAACATTTGTGAGATGACATTTGGAATTTGTGTGTAAAGCTTCTGAGGTACATAAGAGTTAATTGCGCTGGAATTCCATGTCCCGTGAAGCATGAGTTGCTCTCGGGTGGCTCCATGGGATGCACATAACTGTGCTGCTGAGCGTCTGAGCGAGTGGACTGTTACTTTCTCCGCCCCAGGGAAAGCGAATGCCCCCAGGGTCGCTCTCATGTAGGCGTTAAGCCGAGGTGGTGTGAGGGGGGTGTTGATGTCCAGCATGAAGGCTGGATAGTCTAAGTCAAGTGGTAGACGAGTTATGTAATTCGTCCATGCTTGGACGGGGCAATAGATTGAACCAATCGAGTGAACGGGGATTGACACTCGTTTTGCAGGGTCATTAATTGTCTTTGATGAGTTTATCGTCACCCATAGTACATCACCTTCTATACAGAGGTCCTTTCGCCGTAGGCAGTGGATACTGCCAGGGCCGGAGGTCAGGAGTAGATTTGACTGACGGATGAAGGTTGCGAACCCGAGTAGTAGGGCCGTCCGGGCCGTGAGTCCGTCAGGATCTAGGGTAGTAAGGAGATCACACATACGTTTAAAAGAGATCAGATCGATCACAGGTGCTGGTGTAGGGATGTGATTTGACAGGCGTATAATGCCTCTAAAAAGATTTGTAACGATTGGAGATAAGAATATGGCCACTGGGGCACCTTGTTGAGTTAAAAAGGACTTTGCTCCTGATAGATAGTTTTTTACTGTTGCCGTGGATTTGAAGGAGTTAGCCAAAAACTGTATATATAACAGAATGTCTGTGAGTGTTGGATAAAGTGGCTTGCGATTATAAGCCGTCATGAAGGTTAGATAGGCTCTTGTCTGACGCTGCTTGTTTTGTGTTGTTCCGTCCGTGAAGGCGGCCGCATACGATGATTGAAGTTGCGCCATCAGTGGGTGTGCGTCCCCCAGTGTGCCTGGAACTAGACATCAAGGGTTAGAAGATTATCGATTTTAACAGGGATAGCACAGCTCAGTTTCTTAGCAACTATTAGGGCATTAGCAATACGTTTGAACCTGGGGGCAGTGTGGTGCCTGCTGAGAGCATCCGCCAATATTAGGGACTCACCGGGTGCGTGATGAATGAGGATGTCCAGCTGCTGGACGGCTGATAACAACCAGATCTCCCTGGCACACGCCGCAAGGATGGGGTCCCTGGTTTTACCTGTGGTTAATGCATACATTGATGCGATATTGTCCGTTTTGACGAGAATGCGTGTAGCCTGCACCGTCTGAGGGACCAGAGTTTTGAGCGCCAAGACGATGTTTAACGCTTCCAACTGGGAGATATGGTACTTATACTGGTATTCCTCTGGGAAGGTCGCACTATAATAATGCGTGTCAGAGAACCCCCCGGCCCCCCAGAGGCAGGCATCACACTCAATGTTGAAGTGGGGAAGTTTTGGTTCGGTGAGGATTCGACCATTAGACAGTTTTGCATACTCACAGAACCACCTTACATCCAACTTGAAGTCGGTAGTCAATCGGATTCTAGGTGAGTCGCCGATGTCGCGAAGGGTGGCCAGGATCCGGGACATAAACCTCCTGGCCGGCCTGACACATAGGCTGATATGGTTCAGTTTCCCAGCCAACGACTGGACCTGTTGTTTTGTCGCCCATTCCTTCTGGAGCCATCGCCCAGCTTCATCTACGAGTGAGTCCAGCTTAGCCTGTGGAATGGTAATCGTCAGGTCGAGTGAGTCAAACATAAAACCGAGCCACTCAAGGTTAGTATCAGGGGGAGAGGTTTTCTCCGGAGCCAATTTCAGGCCTAGTTCATTTGTTAGGTCGTGGAACGCCTCAAAACTGTTCAAGGCCTGGGAGTTGGTGGGGGCAACCCCACAGAAATCATCGACATAGGCTAGTGTCTGATAGCCTTGTTTTGCCATTAGGTGGACAACGGCGTTTGATACGCGTTGTTGGGCTTCTCCTGATGCTCTACATCCAAAGCTAGGACAAATGTCAATAAAGTACTGACCTTTATGCTTAATGGCTAACAGGGGGTAGTCCATAGGGTCCACGCGTAGCTGCCTGTATGCTCGGGTCAGGTCCGACTTCCACATGTAGCAGCCGCGGCCCGCGGCCAGCATGCGGTCAGCCAAGTCCAGGGGAGTAGGCAACTTATACTGTGACTCAGAATATTTCATTATTCCATCATTTACACTATCACCCACTGGCCATGATAGGTCGATTATGACCCTCTTACCTGCTCCGTCTGGTTTGTCCCGTGTCATTAACGGCGATACCTGCGTCCATGCTGCAAACGGAGGTTGAGTAAAGGGGCCCAGTAAGGCCTGTTTTGACATTTCTTTACTTATAAACTGATCAACCGCCGTCGGGTTACGTAGTGCGGAGCTATGATTGGTTTCAGTGGGTGTAGGTGGTTGGTCTGCCGAGAAATTAACTGGCCACCCATAACGGAGGAATTGTGTTATCTCAACATCATGGTAGTCAGTTAGCATCTTGTCCCAGATATCACAATGGAGGTCAGACGGTACTTGTCGCCTCACAGAGCGGAAGTTTGGGACTCTAGAGGATCGTATATCAAAATACAGTTTCATATGCAGAGGGGCCACAATAGTAGCCTCTTCAGTGGGATACGGCCAGAAGGCTGGTATCTGTGACTCTACATGGTCAGTATCTACATTCTGGGTTGGGCTGTTACCTTCAGTGTGTGTTTCCAAGGATCCGCCCCGGTCTGTGTCGGCCGCCGGTTTAGCAGTCGGTTGGCGTGTGTTGGGGCGCGTCTTGGTATGTTGTTGGTCGGGGGGGTCAACATTGGCCGGAGCTGTCACATGAGATTCGAGATCTGAAAGCAAATCTTCAACAACACCGTCAGCGTGATCAAGTGTATCATTGACACCTAATTCCCAAACCCCGATTCTGCTTGTGGTTTCTTTTGCTTGTTGAACTTTTTGGTTTTACATCCCTTATTAGAATGAGGCTGAAGGAGACACTTATTCACCAGGCAATATGTGCATATGTGCAATTGTCTATATCCGTTTTGGACGTGATCCCCATCATGAGAGCAGGACCCAGTTTGGAAGAATTTACACGGTGGGCCTGGTTTCGCCTTCTTTATTTCCATGGACATTTCATATGATTCCTGTTTGGAATTACCAGCGGTTGTCGGGGAATTGGTTATGAGTCGGGCATGTGAGATCTGGGTCTGGAGTCGATCTATGAGGTAGGTATCCGACCACCTAAGTCGGTCTTGCGAAACGCGTGAGCAGATTTCCTCCGACCACGCCCGCACGCCCGCCCATTCATATGTCATTGCATCTTCCAGAACTTTCTCGAGATGCAGATTCATGAAGGGTACTACTTCATCCGAGGGAGTTTTAGTTTTGATAATTTGTAGAAAGCCCCACGTGTACTCTGCTATAGTAAGTTCCCCCAGGTTCGTTTTTTGCTTTTTTGGGCCCCTAGTTACCAAGTGGTGAGAGAACTGAGCGTGCTTACCCGTTAGGCTTGTGAAGGGTGTCGCGACGGCGGATAAGGCCTCGGCCACCCGGCGCGTCAGTGTGGCGTCGGTCTCCAACTCCTGCAGCGTCGTTGGGTGGTCCCAAGGGTTGGTAGGCGGTTGCTGCGTGAGTCCAGCGAGGGTGTGCTGGGACGAGCCGTACAGGAGAGGGACTGCTGGTGTCTGCATTCCTGTAGCCTGCCCGGGCTGTCCGGTCCAACCCGACGGCACAGTCGAGTGCTGGGCCGGGTAGCCGGTGGTGTGGTGTCGGACGCGGCCAGTGACGGGGTCCAAGTGGTTAGAGACAGCCGGGTAGCTGGCCAGGTTGAAGTGGGTTGTCAACGGCTGAGTAGGTACTGTGAGTGCAGTCAGCCGGTTCGCTGGGTTCACCGTGCCCGGTGCCTGCTGCACGACGGGCGCGGCAGCCTGCAGCGGTTGTTCAGTGTTTACCTGTATAACATTCTGAGGGACAGCAGTAGACTGCTGTACATTGTCATTCTGTGTTTTATCACTGTTCATAGCTAACTTTTCAAGAAAGTGGTTCATTGTAGCCAGTTGCAAATCCACGCCATTCAGCTTATGTGATATATCAGCTATAGCTTGGGCATTCATCGCGACAGTGGGTTTCTTAGGTTTCTGAGACGTGTTCTGCCTACCTTGGTTCTGGCCGATTTCAGTTATGAAGTCGTCGCCCGTGGTTGGTCCCGGCTCGGCGGCGGGTGTGGCCGTGCCAGGGGCCGACCTGGCGGCTGCGGCAGCCCGGCGTCTCGTGGCCATGTTGCAGTGGTGCTGTGGTACGGTGGTGCAGGGTGCAGAGGTGCGTGCTTCGTGGCGCAGTGTTGTCGTGCAGAGTGTGATGAGCCCAAGCTGTCAGTGAAGTGAAGGTGCCGGCCTTATAAGCTGAGGGTAGGTCTGCTGGGAAGGGGACCGGTCTGCAGTGATTGGTTGGTGGTAGTCACATGGTCAGGGCTCTGATTGGTTGGTGATCGGTAGCCTCCAAGCAGAGCAGGGACACCTGGTGTATAGTCTCTATCCTGTTGTATGTTGCTGCATGTGGTGTTTGGAGCTCCCTCTGGTGTAGGGGAGATCAGAGCGGCATCTGGTGTAAGTTGTGCAAACCAGGCCCAGTCTGAGATTAAGGGCAATTTACAATTACCTCCCAATGCGCCAGGAGAACAAGTCAATTGAACTGTGTTTGCACAGGAATCATACACCCTTGATTATGAGTCTACGGAGTGGGTGCTTCTATATAATTATGCAGACGACTTGAAGCCATCACTTCAAGCCAAATTCCTTTGGAATCCATTACTCAGTCAATACATTGGTTTGGACATGCGTACACTATTATCAAGACGTCACACTTATGAAAGGCGCCTATTAATGATTGATATTTCATTACTAAAACAAAATTGTGAAAAATAGTGAAAATGATGATTGGTACGTACCACACCACTATACTAACCGCTCCCCAAAAGCACTGATCTGCACACCTTATGGATAATAAATACATAGTACAGACCAAGGGTGCGCACTGTCGAGGACTTTAGCCAGAAACACCCAGATTCTATAGGTGTATGCAATCTAGTGCAATAACAATTGCAGAGTTTGCCTGTGGACCGTACTTGATACATTCTATACCAATTACACAGAAAATGTTGAATTATTTTACTGGCAATACAAAAATTGGTATTAGCATTCTCAGCCAGACACAATTGCCTTCCGGGGCAAATACAGGTCTTATATTCACCTGCTTTTTTGAGGACTGGGCAATACTGTAGGTATAAAGATTTGAATACTGATATAAAATAAAGGTTTAGAGTGCGTGGTCAGTTGGCCCTCTAGACGGCATGTACTTCTATCCCGGCCTGCTAGTCGCTCCAATTTGCCATTGTGTAAGAGGTTTTCTGGATAAGAACGGACTAGCACCTTCTAATATACCACTACCACCACACGTAACTACTACTTCTGATATAGTACTACTGCTATAGTCGTTGCACTAATACCTCTTCTAATCTGGTTCACATAAATCTTGGCCTTGCTCGAACAACAAGTTGTCGTGTCTGAAGACCGTTAACATGTAAACGTTATGACAGGGCACTCATCTTGTGTCTTGTTTAGTATCTTTGCCAGCAGAACCAAGGGAGAGCTCCAAATTTAGATCTGCACGATTGACATTTGTGGAGGAATTGTGGTATTTGTTACAAATATGACATGTCGCGAAAAGGCAATATGGCGGATCCCCAACCCTAGTTGGAGGGGTGATTTTCATTTCGATTAACTCTCTTTTGTTGATTCGAACAAATATGCTATTCTCACTTTTTTTTAAATGGGGGATGGGGTGCACATTACCAGCTTAATTGATTATTGGCTGAGATACCTTGGCTGATGGTCTCTGTGTAGGATTTCACGTTGTTACAGCATGTATCACCCGGGTATCATCTAAATCATCGTGAAAATATCCCAGTTGAGGTCTGAGTAGTTTAAGTGACCCGGTTTCTGTGAAACGCACTCATATAGAACGTACCATTCGAGACATTGGGTTACTTATTTTGTCAGAATTATTTGTTACATTTCTGTAGCAGTGCCAGAGATATCAGTAAAATATCAACATAACGCTTGTCAACCCGAACGAACCTGCCATGTTTCTGATTGAGAAATATGAAGCAGATCGAGATCCGTTTAGAAAAACTGACCCATAGTCAAAGTTATACCTATTGTTGTGGTCAGTGTGGATACCTGAAGGTCAATATGTAAAGTGACCATTAAGGGCTTACCACTGAGTGGTCAGTCTGTGGTCAGTAGGTGGGGGATGTAAACCAACCCTTAAGGGGTACCCACAAGGCGACAAAACTTTCTGAAGTGAGCTATAATTTTAATGCATATAAAACAATTCAAATTTATGTATTTGGTATCAAAACATAATAACTATTTTTTTATTCTCAAGTCTCGGCTATAGGTGGTAGCGTACTACTCAAGGACATTGTGGAAGAACTACACATAAATATAGGGTTAAATTAGATAAAGATACGTTAGCGTTATTAAGTATTGAATTTTCAGGTATCCAAAATCACGATCGATCGGAGGACGTCGTAAGGGGGCTTCCATTAAGCACGTACACAGAGTTAAAAAAAATCTGACCATCCCCCCTATTCCAATTAGGCTTAAGTAGGCATTTGAGTTGTTCAGGAACGCACGCACATCCTCACAAGTTTCAGACCCAGCCCACCTTGATGAGTAGTATACTTAATGGAAGGCCCCAAGGTTAAGGGCACAGTGGGTATCCCCTATTAGCTGTATAGTGGTCAGTCTGTAGGTCAACCAGTGTAGTAGAGTCCCTAGTCTGACATAATAAGATTTACACAAATTCTACAGGACCACTCAACCCAAGCATAATTCGATACACACTCCACACATTCACACCGGATGGAGGATTCTCCCCGTTCAAAACATCCATTTATGGAAAAGGAAACTAAGGGCAATGACCCGAAAAATTCTGGACAAATGGTTGTCTTGCAGAGAATGGATTATGCAATGTTAAAGGGTGTGAATGTGTTCTGACTTTCACTCGATGTGAGGGCTGGACTGAGGGGGTGTTGGGCCGTGAGGGGGGTATTGTGAGGGGAGGGGGAACCTCTACAGGTAGTGACATAACTCCAGGGTGTGAGGGGAGGACCTCAGTCAGCTGGAGACCCGGCCCTGGGGGCAGGGACTACTCCAGGGCCAACCTGACCTATCAGTGAGGGCTAGGGGGGGAGGGGGGTACTTAGGTATAAAGATAAGGGGCTTATACAGGATTTCAGAAAAATAGGCTGGGGGGGGGGGGGGAGGACACTAGAAACTTCCAAAGTTGTGCATATTTTGTGCGCAAACACTTTTCTTTTTCTTTTTGTCAATCTGAAGTCCCCACCAAAATGGCATATATATTTTAATCCTGTACTCCACTAGGCGATTTTGACTGCTAGGAAATTGCTTATTTCCAGGTATCTGTTAGAAATACTTCAAAAACCCCTTACATATAACATACCACATGATAGATAATTCAAAATCCTCTATAATGATGATATAACGTGTCCACAATAAGAGGTTATTCCTTCTTGCGATTTTCAAAATCACAAGTATAAAGTCAGATAGTGGAATATGGCCTTTACAAATTGCTCTGATATTACTGAAAACCAAGGACAACCTTGACGATTATTGCAAATAAAACCTTTGAAATAAACAACAACAAAACACATAGAGGACCCCCCCCCTCCTGCTCTCCTTGCCCACCCCAACACCACATCTGTACCACCACCACCTGGTTACCCGCACTCCTCCAGTTGTGGTCACGGTTGGCTCCCTCCGAGCCTTGTTATTATTGTGGTTGGGACTAAGGAGAGGAAGTGGATGGGGAGGGAAGGTTCAAGACGAGCACATTATGAGGCACCCAGGCGAAAAACAGCCCCCTCAAAGGCCCCGATCTGTTGCATCTAGGCTCTAAAATTTATGCTGTTCAGATTACAGCAAGTGACAATTCTAAGATTCTGTATACCAAAAAGGATTGTACTATAAGACATAGAATGGAAATTTTGGATAATTCTAGCCCTTTTTTTCATAAAATAAAAGGTGTCATCATTCAACCATAGAGTCTATCTATTTAACCATCTATCTATATTTATAGGGCCTATATATTTAGATTATATATATCTATCTAAACGTTTATCTGAGGGATTTTGTACTCTTTGACAAAAGCTTGACCGTTTTCATTTGTCTCTTCTTGACCTATTTAAAGTTTGTTGCAAAAGATTTTGTTGTATTTAGCTGTATGGGAATCCTTTTGAACATAACCACGAGTTCCTAATATCATTGTCGTCTGTCCCAGGAAGGAGTCCGCTCGTGCTGTCAGTCCCTGGGAACGAGCAGGAATAGACACAGTCAGGGTCACACATGAAAGTACTTAACTTTTTGTCACAAAGGCCTCTATCCCCCAGGCATACACTTCTATCCCGCACAGGATGAATTACCACCACCCAATGGGGGCTCTCATATAATGCAGATTGGTGTCTTTTTTACAGCTGTTTTTGCTTTGAACATGAGGTCTGCCTAGCGGGTAGGAATCAGGTAGTCGGAAATAGATTTTGCTTTTTAAACTAATATTTCTTTTTATGAGTGAAAAATAGTAATAACTAGAGCGCGTAAACAGTTGTACTCTCCATAGGTTGAGTGTGGATAAGCCTTGAAGAAATACGGAAGTAGAGAGGCTCCTACTAGCTCTTGAGTTTCCAATTGAACAAAACCTGATAATAGTCAAATTGTGTCGCCATCCAGGTTAGAACTAGCCCCTGGAATTTTAGCTATTAACTTGATCAAACTTTAAAGCAAAGAACAAAGAAAATCTAACGGTTCACCCTTAATAATGTGTTCCCGCGGGACATGGGGCCCTGTGGAGGAACATAAATCCATGGACCATTAATTGGAATGGTTTCTTTGTCACCATCTTTACAAAATGTTACATATCCTAAAGGTTTGAATTGGAACAAGAAAATTGACCCACCAAATATGATTATATTTAAGTATTATATTCTATGTACAGTTATGCTAGTAATTAAGCGCACTTGGCATCTCCTTCATACATATTACTGAATGTTTTTATCATAATGTGAATTCCGACAAAGACATATCTAAAAAAACATCATTCATTCTTTTTTATCATTTATTTCCAAACCGTTTCGGTACATTAATAATCATCGTCCAACTGGTATAAGGAAGGTATAATGATGCCTGACCATCGGAAAAGTCGTTCCCTTTTGTTACATCTGTACAGTGTGTATGTAAAGATACTATATACCTACTGGCACATGCCACCGGCTCATCGTCTCACCATCATTTCTTTTTGTTTCTAAATGTTTCCATCAGCTTCCAACGTGTCCCATTTCTTTCAATCACTACCAATTTCTTACAATTACCTTTTGTCCTGAAACTAGGAAGATATAACAAGTACTTTGAAATTCAAGTATGTATTATATGAGAGCTTTGTTGTATTGAATTATCAAAAAGAAACTAAACCCAAGTATCCTTTCCTCTACTCCAGGTGTGCCACCACACTGACTGCGCCGACCGTAACCACCACCGGCCCCTCATGTTGTGTGGGGACTGTGACGCCGCCCTCCACAACGACGCCAACAACGCCGGCCACCTCCGCTTCGACCTCTTCAAGAAGGGTACGTCCGATCAAATTGGCGCTGTACTAGTATTAGAAGATTTATGATACTCTTTCAAATATCATAAAGAATGTATAGTTCACGTATAAAGTATGTATAGTGCCATGCAATACTGCGTTAAGGAAAAAATAATGCAAACTCAACAGCATCAAAAGAACGTTCCGAAAATGTTCTTCTATATTCAATTACCCTAACTATGTGGAAAACTAGAATTAGAAGCGGTATGTACTGCATAACTTTACTCCCCAAAATGCGCTGCTCAGCACGCCTTGCAGATAGTAACATTCATCATACCTGCCACCCCGGTGTTACCTCAGAATCCAGCATTGCCGGTTCATCTAAGATAATATACTTCACGTGTCAATCCTCCAACCCTGTGCAGACGTGGTCACGTGTCCACCTTTAGGTGATCACCATGTGCTCTTCCTGAACACATGGTTATTACCTAAATCTAGAAATAGTAAATCTTATTTTATGAAAGTTGTTCATTATAGTATGATATAAATATTTTAGATAAATTTGACAAAAATAAATGTTCAAGATGTTTGTAAAAGGTTTAATGATAAGAATTGTAATTTGATCACCAAGATGGCGCCCAGCCCCTTTCTGGCAAATGTGACATCATCTGCAACAACGTCTATAGGTGTATTTTTTAATTCTTATACGGTACACAGGATTTTAAATGTGCCCCCTGCCCTATGCAGGCACTAGCCTCGTGCGGAACACCTCCACCCGTCACTGTTTTGTATCATACATATACATAAAACTATATGTCGGTTTCATTTACCCCCCTCGTTCAGGCACTAGCCTGGTGCGGAACACCTCCACACGCTCCCTGCCCGGTACCACGTTGTTGTTCTGTATCATACAGGTACATAATACTATATGTCAGTTTCATTTACCCCCCTCGTTCAGGCACTAGCCTGGTGTGGAACACCTCCACACGCTCCCTGCCCGGTACCACGCTACTGTTCTGTAACATACATATACATAATACTATATGTCAGTTTCCTTTAATCCCCTCATTCAGGTACTAACCTGGTGCAGAACACCTCCATGTGGTCCCTGCCCGGTACCATGTCGCTGTTCTGTATCATACATATACATAATACTATATATCAGTTTCATTTACCACCCTCGTTCAGGTACTAGCCTGGTGCAGAACACCTCCACCCACTCCCTGCCTAGTACCACGTCGCTGTTCTGTATCATACACATACATAATACTATATGTCAGTTTCCTTTACCCCCCTCGTTCAGGTACTAGCCTGGTGCGGAACACCTCAACCCGCTCCCTGCCCGGTACCACGTCGCTGTCGGCCGACGGCAGCGATGACGACGAGGAGGACGACGACGACAATGGCGACACAACCGGAAGTGAGACGCCCGCCACCCCGACGTACGGTCACGTGACCAAGGCGGCGTCTGACGTCATCACGTGAGTAGGGCTGGTAACGGCTGGTGGGGTGGGGTAGTAGCAGTGAGGGTAGTAGAAGGGGGGATAGTAGTGTATAGAAATGGGGGTCTGCAGCGGGCGCAGGCTGAAGTGAATAATGAACAAAAGTATCTGTAGTAAGTCACCTAGTTATAGGTTAATGCTGATAGGAATGCCCTGAGCCATCAGATAAAGGGTTTGATAACATTGCAATGATTGTAAACGTACCTCTCATGGTTCTTTGGTAAAAAAGGCATTCTTTAGTTGAAAATATGCCAATTTTTGGTTATACCGTTTACATTTTCATTCATTTCACCCCGTGAGTTTTTAACGGAAAATATTATTATATTTTCCATATTAAGATCTCCCATGTAGTTCTTATCTACTAAATATAATATCCCCCAGTGATATG
The DNA here is from genome assembly GCA_936440205.1 of Lepidonotus clava. NCBI lineage: Eukaryota > Metazoa > Annelida > Polychaeta > Phyllodocida > Polynoidae > Lepidonotus > Lepidonotus clava. The sequence continues at coordinate 31,012,736 of OW387144.1, read as the reverse complement.
ATAAAAGTTTATCCACATCAATGTCACTAACACTTTAATTTCTTTCAGAAATAACGATGAAACCAAGAAAAACCAGAAGTTACGTCGGAAAAAGGCAGTCAAACCCCGGAGATGTGTCACAGACGTGAGTTTATGAAATTATGACCACATTGAAGTGCATTATTTTATTAATACCAAAGAACTTTGCACCACTTTTTCATTATGTTATACCTCCCTTTTTCTGTATCATTGGTCATTTCAACTATTAACATAGAATAAGAATATGAGTGTTGTATATTAAATAATAAAATAAGACATTATATTGAAAACTATTCTACTAGTTCAATAAGGTATGACCCAGCTGAAAGATTTATATTTAATCTAATAAAATGACCATACATTTGCAACATTTATGTGACGTCATGGATATAGCAAGTAGCATGTTAAATGTGGTACAATAATAGATGTGCATCGGTGAAATAGGTTATGTTGTCTTTTTGATGGATGCAATTTATAGAGTTTGCATATCTATGTATTGTGATGTTATTCGTACTTTCACCAACACAACTTAAAATATCATAGCTACCCATACATCTTATGAAAAGTAAAATAAATCGCCTATAGCAAAAGTCCCTTTATCAAAATTCGACAGATATTTTCACAAATTAACAATAGCTTTGACATTAACAATACTGAAATCTTTTTGACACAAATATGTAAATAGTGCATGCAATACCTCAGTCAACATACAATATGATAATATAATGTAAAGACTGATTAGGGAGATAGGGATGACTGAAGGAGAGAGGCCTGGTTAGGACTGCCTAGTCTCAAGCCTGTGAATGTTCCCTTGTAGCGCCAACGTTTCAGGAAAACACCAATACATGTCCAGGTAGCTTAGCTTCTCTTCCACCTAAAGCAGGCCTAAGAGCTTTACTATAGAAGTTATGTCATAAAGCCACATTAAGCATGACTGAATGCTTGTTTGGCAGAGTGATGCAAAGCATTATGGTATGTGCAAATGTTAGTTGAATGATTGCTTCTGCAAATCACTGATTGGTTTGATTGAAATAATTGGCTGACCATCGCAGCTGTTTTTAGCTTTGAGGTGTTTTTAAGGCTATAAAAGGCTTATAACAAATACCACATCTATAAAGTTGCAATTGATCGAGATATACTGCAATAAGAAAAGCATAATATCAGATATACTAATATTATCACTTCTGGAACAGGGATACTTGAAAACTAAGGATTATTATGGTGGATAATGAAAAATTGTTGTTCCGGTCAGTTTTTTTTTTTTTTTTTTTTTTTTTTTTTTTTTGGGGGGGGGGGGGGGGGTTACTTCTATAGGCAGGTACAGATTAAAAAGAAAAGAAATCTTACATTAGAACTTGACAATAAGAAGACATTCTAGAAAATTGCATAGGCATTCAAAAGAGTAATCTCAATTTTTAGATTATTTTTCTTAGATTCAGTCAGGATAAGAAATGAGCACATGTTAATAGGTACTAACTTTGAGATTTAGGACAACTAACCTTTGAAGTGTAAGCAGTGTTAAGAATTAACCGTTGTTGATGTTGTGTTTTCTCTCCACTGTCTACTACTAATTCTCTATCTCGCAGGAGATCTCAGAGTTAGGCGAGGCGGGGCCTGTCCACCTTGATAACCACCATCCTGTCCCTCAGGTGGAAAATCATCCACTCCTTCCCGTCTACCACTCCCGCTCCCACTCAATGCCCGTCAAAGACTCCCCCATTACCCACCCCCCAAGCCCGAGGCCCCTCACTCCCGACCCCGGGGTCAAAACTCGGAACCGCCGTCGAGGGGTCAGCTCAAGCAGCTCCAACTCAGTCTTTTACGATGATGAAACTATGGAAGTGTACAGCCCATCCATGAACTCAAGTAATTCCAATATCTCACTCAATGGCCGAGACACCCCAACGTCGACATCTTCTTCAACTACTCCTGTAGAAAACGGGGTCTCAAAGATGTCGCTGAGTGAGCTGTACACGCCGGAGGAGCTCCAGTATAGCCCCATTCGCCGATTAGCCTCAGCCCCAGGGGGTGGGGGGTCAATGAGGGGGAGTGGGAGTGGGGGAGGAGCATCCACGGGGGAGTTGACGGGCCCACGCCGCCTACGCTCCCTCAAACAACGCATGGACCGCAAAGTGAGCATGCCAGTGAAAGGGGTGCACCGGTCACTCGCTGACCTCACCAAGGACCCTGTCAGAAAGGTGCATGACACACACACTTTACACTTTTAAACACTTTTTTCTTTTTAGTTTCTTTTTACTTCTTTTGCATGTTTTTTTGCCTTTTTTTTGCATGCTGGATTCTATTCAGGTTTCTCCTCTGAAAGACAATATTATTGTGCAACACAACAATGCAAGAACATGCATACTGGCAGTAGATGGCAAGGGTATCATGTATATCTTGGTCACGGATTATGAGAATTTGAAAAGAATAAACAAAAAAACTGTATGAAAGACAGCCAAATTAGGATCATACTGAACGGTCACATTGCACACAGTTTTAGCTGACATCAGAGATTGACGAAAACTTTACGCTAATAGTTGCAATAGATAGTAAATTGGATGTTCATTATAGGATGTCAGTTACAGTACAGAAGGTGCAATTGCATTGTAGCATGTTGTCCCGTTGTTGTGTACAGTGTAATTTGTCCTCAATGTATCACCATCGGAAATATTCCTTATACACCTTTTTTTTTTTTTTTTTTTTTTACAATTTTTGTCTTTGGAAATTAATTCTAAAAGAGGCTATAATTATTTTCGTCTCATTGATAGTTTTGCAGTTTTTTCTATTTTGGGACTTCAGTTTTTACTTGTTTTTTTCTTCTTACAATTAGAAGACTGTAAGATTGCTTTCTGCATTTTGTGCACTAACTCACTAACCTACTTATCTTGAGTTGATTCTGTTAGTATTGGTTGTTGGGACCTGCTTATGCCTCGTGAGTTAAGAGTATTGTGCTTCTAGAAAAATAGTGCTTTTTCTCCGTGAATCATGAGATGGCGCCAGCATATTTGGTACCGACATAGTCCTACATTGTAATTGTGATAAAGTTTTCTAAGCGTATCTTGGACGGATTGTTATTAGATGTATGTTAGTGCAGAAGCTATACGTGGGTATGATTGCAAATTGAATATCTTTGTCTGCATTGAATGCACTCGGCAAGAATTGTACATGTAGGTGTAAAATAAATGTTCAACCTTAGCTGTTTGAGATTCTCCCTCTGAATCTGACTACCCCTCCCAGGATCGTTCGCCGCCTGGTGAGTGTTCTTTACACCAGACTTCCCCTGGTGTCGATTCTCCGTACTAATTTCCCCTTACCCTTTCAGTATTCTCTGGGTATGGAGTACTTTACGCTCAAGTTTGACGTGCTAGGGGAACAGGACATAGAAATCGTGGCAGCTGTGAAGGGGACAAGTCTAAGGTGAGCGTCTAAAAGGTTTTCATAGCTTCAAGGTTAATCACTAAATTAAAAAATAACCTAGAATATTGAACATGATTTTACACATAATGTGTTTTAGATAATGCATTCTCCTGATTTTTACTCTACTCTCTTTAATCATTGAAAAGAAATGCACATGTCACTATCATCAATAAGTACTGTAGACTAAATTATATATATAGGCCCTACTTGAGCTATTGCCACCTCTCCGTCCAAAAGATGAGACCTCGATGTTTAATGTTAAAACAAAGTTAAAAAGCAAATACTGACAAATAGTAATATTAATCAAGATGGATTAAAAGGGGGGCAGCCCTCCCCCTAAATTTGGCCGAATGTGATTTCTTTTAATGTGATATTTTTGGACCCAGAGGGTCCGGAGGACAACTTTTATACAATGCCCCCCCCCCCCCCGCGCTTGAAAAAATTCTGGATCTGCCCCTGTAAATGCATATGGATACGACAAACCTTATATACAGAGGCAACTCTGATGTTTGTTACTGAAAAAATGTATATGCACACACAAAATACATACTCCTCTGCCTTTCAGGGAGGCCATTAAGGGGGCGTGTGAGCGGCGCGGGATCCGCCGGATGGAGTCCATCGACATCTTCATCGCCTCCTCCAGTACCCCCCTGCCCCTGGGGGTAGACTGCTTCCCGCTAGGGGGGAACAACCTCCACGTCAGAGGTAAGGGCGCCGTTATGGCTTTGTTTTCAGAATTTAAGTGTATATCATGGAATGCGAGGTGTTTCTCTTTTTACAGATTGGACATACCGTCTTGTCGTCATAAGTCAGGAGAAACTATCGAGTGCGACATGAATGATGTTTTTTAATATCATTTGGCGCCTTCCCCCCCAAGAAACAATGTAAAATAGAATAATAAAAATAAAACAACAACTACACACACACGACTACATGTTCACAACAACAAAAACAACTGCCGTACATGGGCACACACAGGTGTGAATTTGGTATTCAAATGACAAAGCTTTGCAATACAAGTTCGGGGCGGACGGGAATATTCATTTCAGCCAAAACCTCTGATCCAATATCTGATTGGACATTCTTACCAATGATAGTGTTTCGATTTTGTTTCATGGAGATTACCCCAGTATTGCTTATAGATTACTAAAATTGAGTCTCAAGCTGACGTGTGTTTCCAGGAGTGGACAGCAGATGGCGCATGGGCTGGGTGCTGCGGACTTTGGTGTCTCCTTACAGTAGAAAGCAATGAGGGAATAATATTATGTTCTGACACATGTAGTATCTACGTAAAAATTAATAAGATTGATAACAATACTTTGACCACACACTCATCCTTTCCTTCTTGAGCCTTTCAAAAAGGCATCACAATCACTGTAGTAGTTCCAATTATATGATACTCACTGTCCGGAAGCATGTTCAGTCTAAAAGATAATCAGGGGGGCGGACCAAAAAACATCCACGATTTCTCGTGGCAGTGATTTCAGCCCCACGAGAAGAATTTCAGCCCCACGAGAAGAAATATCAGCCCAGAAAACATCCACGTGAACTTTTTGACATGATAATTTCTTGAAAAATCATACTAAAATCATTTACATAATATATTTATTTACATCAAATACTTTTTCAAGTCTGTTAGAATGACATGGGAGCACTTTAATTATTGAAAAATGTATTTCTGTGCCACAAGAATTTAAATAGTCACGAGAGCAAAATTTGTGATCGTGGGTATTTTAACTTCTCGTAGCACAGAATTCTCGTGGATGTTTTTTGGTCCGCCCCCCAGCTGTTTAAAAAAAGCATCTCAGCCAGCTCACTGTTTCAATTATCCTTAAGGCATTAATTCCTAATTGTACAGCCAGAGGCCATTACGAAATAATAATATGTGTATATTATACACATTCATGCGTTCCCATCTCTTAACTAAGGGTGGTCAATTTTGAGATATACGTCGGCTAATGGACATAAACAGATAAAACAATCACTGTCTGTCCGGGGCTGCAGCAAGAAAGGTATCATAGGGAAACAGGACTGTGGAGGACTACCAAAAACGACAAGTTCATCAATGAGTTATCACATGCCAGGTACTTTTATAAAGAATTTTTCTGTTAAAATACATACTCTGTGTAAAATTAAAAAGTTTCTACATCAATCTGAGAGAGTTACACTCTACAAACAAATGGCACTTCCTGTGGTCGAATATGCCGATGTCATCTTGCATTTTTGTAAGAGGTCTGACCTGGACAAGATACAGCGATTACAAAATCGTGCCCTGAGAATTTGTTTTGATGTCTATTCACAAAGGGCCATTTCTGTTTTAGAACTTCATGACATGGCAAACCTAGATATTCTAACAGTAAGACGTAATACGCATACCCTAAATCTAATGTATAAGTTGCAAACTGTATATGGAAGACCATCAGCATCAAATACGTCAGAGAGAGTTACTCGGTCCAATGTGAGTTTGAATTTCCCACTTCATATCCCAAGACTAGATATCTACAAAAAAAGCCCATACTATAAAGGTGCCTCCTTGTGGAATAAGTTGCCTGCAAACATTAAAGAGATAACTGATTTATCAGTATTTAAGATACAATCTAAAATATGGTACAAATCGAATGTAAACCAACATTAGATTTTTTTTTTTTTTTTTTTTTTTTTTTTTTTCTTCCCCCATACCCTTGGTCTGCTCATTAATTGTCATAGGACAAATCAATGTGTTGGTAAACAAAACAGCAACTTTAGCCTATGAGCATGTATAGATGGCTGAATTTGAACTTGAAACATGTAAGTTAGTACTATAAACTATATACTTTGGTATGTAACGACACCGTTTAATCTCAAACGGTGTGTATGGAAATCGTTTAATCTCAAACGATTATCTATATTTAACTTATTAATGTATTTGCTCCTGATGGGTAACTAACTGACTCTGTATGGAAAACATTTTTCATGTTTGAGGGATTTAAACTCAAATCTGCTCACCTTAATTGTATCACCTACATGGAAGATCACGTTATTGTGAATGTGGTTTAATAAAAAAAAAAAATAAAAAAAACTTATGCACCAATGTCGGTACTGTTAACTATTATACGAAAACGGTTTGCCTGTCAAGACCCATATCACCGTAGTGCTTGGGAACGGTTGTCAATCAAATCAGTAAAAAAAAGTAAGTAGATCATAACTATCAGTATCTCAGTCTGTTTAAGTGGATACCCAAGGTGTGAGAGAGGCCACTGCAGACTATGCAAGATTAAAGGCTGCATTCCACTAGCTGATTTTTATTCACGAATTGTTAAACTGATGTGGATGAGGGCACATCCTTAACTTGCAAGTGCGTGTGGCTGTATTCCCTGTTCTGAACATAGACATGGTTGCCCAACACCACTGAACTCAGGCAAAAAATGCCTTACAAAAACATGCATAGAACAAAATCACAGATTCTTTATATATATATATGTATATATATATATATATATATATATATATATAGCTATAGCTAACACCAAGCAGTGGAATTATGCCTTAAATGTTAAAATCGGATTCCATGATTTCTCTGAGGTGATTTTTAAAAAAATCACTGTTTCGGTTCCGAAATGCCAAATCCAGTTGTGAGTTTGATTTTCTCGCTTGGTGACGACCGACTTCAAGTATGTCCATCTTATAAAAGATTTATACAGATCTGTGCTCTTATGAGACAGTTTCTTTGCATTTCTCTTGTGCATGGAGAATAGTAAACAAAGCTTATCTTTTAAACGTTTGTCTGTTGATATGAAAGGACGCCACTGAGGAGGAAAGGCAACAAACATAGAACACTTGAACAGTGCTGGTTTGTTTGTTGTCATACCCTTAAATTCCGTTAGAGATTCTCATACATAGACAGGTAGAAACAAATAGTCTCAAACACACATACAAAAACACACATACAAATAAATACTCATACTCATAAACACAGGCATACATACACAGGCACATTTATACACAAACACATTTGCAGATGCACACAGGCACAAAGACACAGATGCAGATACAAATGAACACATGTGCAGGCACAGGCACAAACACACATACACATAGGTACACAAACACAGTTACTTATAAACACACTGTCTTGTATACACAAAATACCTTTACGGAAGATCACATATGTGTGAGTATGGTTCAACAAAAAAACACAAGTTCATAAACACAGGAACAAACACACCTAGACATACTCACAGGCACAAAGACACTTGAACAGACACAAAGACTCAAACACACGTAAATGAACACATGCACAAAGGTACAATCACACATAAACACACACAGGAATACAAACTCAGACACAAACACAAGCAGACATCCACATAAACATGCATACACATACACACGAGCAGACATACATACACAAACACACCTATATAAACACATACACACAGGCACATATACACAGTCACACATACACACACAAGTATGATATTATATATACAAATCCATATCACTAACGTGTGTACATGTGACTACAGCACCAACACTTGGTTCTTACCCATCCCAGACACACCTAGTTTAGTGGGTGGCCAAGCTGACCCATCAGGATTACCTAAAGGGTTCTCTGTACTCTGTGTCAATACCCAACATAGTCAGTGCCAGCCATCACATGATGGGCTGGGGTTGAATACGCAGGGGGATGTTCAGGACGAATGGGGGGGAGGGGGGTTAATACGTTTTATATTCATATCAAAATACATCAATTGAGGGTATATTTTGTCGTGTCTCCATACTTCTACCTTAGCATAGATCGTTCTGTCTTTGTGAAACTATTTTTTTATAGTTTCACCAATCTTATCAACATAAGTTATTCCTTGGATATTTAGTGATAAATGAGATGTTGCACAAACAGGCACAAAGATACAAACAAATATTGTGATACTTTATATGCATTCATCACACATTAATATAATAAGTCTGAAAACCAAGGGCAACCTTAATGATTGTTGCTAAGAACAAACATAAAATAAAAAGAAGAAAATATATCTACCTTGCAAAGATTTAAAAAAAAAAGTACGCTTAAGGCCATATTCCACTATGCGGCGTTTTGCTTACGGTGGGCAAATTACTTGCGTTTTTTGTGATCACCGCTTGTAAATTACGGCACCGCAAGGTGGAATATAGAAATTGCTTGCGGTGGTACTAGCGGTGGTACTTGCGTTGGGTCAACGCAAGTATCACTGCAAATGATTTTATAATCTTTTATAGACCTTTAAAATGTTTTTTTGACTTTTTTTATGATTTTATTTCGATTTTCATGACTTTTTTATGATTTTATATCTATAATCTATAATTATTTTATATAATTTTCTTTTGAATGCTTGCGGTGGCAGAAACGAACATGTTGGTTTCTGGAACAGAAATTGCTTGTGGTGGCTAATTAAGACCACCGCTAGTGGCCCCCCACCGCATAGTGGAATATGGCCTTTAGTGTATCTACATCGTTCTAGATTTTCACCAGAAATCCAACTATAATCCGGCAGAATGTAACTACCATAGGCCCCCTACAGGTGGCTGTACGTCAGGTGATGTGCCTGGTGGTTTTTGATAACTCGTTCTTATATAACAGCCACAGGTGGGCAGAGAGTGTAGTAGATAGCTATTATTTGCCTCAGGAGAATACGGCCAGGGACACATCGTCCAACAGACTACATAGAATTAACTGTATGTTTAACACAACATCACACCACTGCTGTTATCGTTATTCTTATTTGACAAAGGTTAGCATGCCATTTTTAAGGGATGGTTGATTATGGCAAAAGATCTTAAAATGCGCCAAATGGAAGCACACTTCTTCTAAACAAACTTTTGAGTAAAACTAGGATACAAAGTGCAGGGGTAACCCTTAGATTACTTATGATTCTTCTATAATACATGGATACATAATACAGGGGTGGTTACAAGATTTTAGAAAGGAGAAAAGGGGTGTAGTGTATTGGCTAAGAACTTAATTAGCACGTATTTGCGTGCGTGTGCGCAGCATTTCCCCCTCTTTTTGTACACTAGGGATTCACCAAAACAGGAGGGGGTGGGGGTCAGGGCCTCCTGGACCCCCTGGATCCCCCCCTCCCCTGGATCTGCCTCTGGCCCCTTGACCCATGCGAAGATGATAGATTACTACCCCATGACCATGTAGAAGAAAACCATATATAAAAAAACACGATGGTACACTACCCATTTATCATCTAGACGATAGTATTACACCTCACCATGACCTTGTGAGAGGGGAGTCAGCCAGGACAAAACGTGAATAGTACAACATAAGGGTAAAAACAAACAAACAACAAATAAAACAACTCAGCTGGCGTGTGGGCGGCCCACCTGCTCGGAGTAACCAGTCAACACCCTGGATGGAGTACCTACCTGTAGACGCCCAGGAGGGGTGGGGTGGGGTGGGGGGTCAAGTGTGAGGGGTAAGGAGGCCACCCCCCTCCGCCACGTATAATTATACCACATATATATATACGTCCTTCCAAGACTGCAACTGAGTCAAACCGGATCTTCATTGTTTTTGCCTAGAATTATTAGGAAGCTTCTCCATGGGAATTGTTTTGTTAATTAATTAGATAAGATTCAATGGCCAGCAAGTTTTGAAAATTTTGTTCCATATTTAAGTGATGAAGTGATGCATTTCAGTGATTCAGTGACAAAAAGTAAACAACAGAGCCATAAGGCAATTATCGGAAGACCTGATTTGAGTCCCTGAATTATTATGAAAATTTGGGCTCTTTCCAAAAGCAAATATAAATTGCCGCTATACGATGTATGTGATGGCAATCCCACCTATGATTGTTCATAGCCAGATCCATAAATCTTCTCATTGTTCATAGCCATGTTCATCTGTCATGTGAATGATCATAACTGGGCCCAGGTGTGCTTTGAGTCACACTTTAATATCCTGATTCATTAAAGCCAGGTCCAGATGACCTGTGATTGGTCAAAGTTTGGTCCAGACATGCTCTGATTGATCACTATCAGGCCCCTTGGCCATAGCCAGGTCCAGACATCCTGTACCTGATCATGGATGTTTTCAAACAACTTGTTGGTCATAGTTGAGTACAGATATCCTGTGGTTGATCATAATAAGGTAGGCTACAAATAGGAAAAAAACGTGTGATTGATTGAAGCAGGTCCAGACAATAACTTATAATGATTGGTCATAGCTGGTTAAAGATGACCTGTGATTGGTCATAGTTTGGTCCAGAAATTCTGTGATTGATATTTTCAGGCAACCTGAGATTGATCGTAGTCTGGCCCAGATGTCCTGTAATTGATCTAAACTCGGTCTAGACGACCCTGGTACATGTCCCCAGACGCAGGTATCCCGTATTGATGGGTATAGGGAGCCGCCATTCAAAGTGTAGAAAGTCACTTTTGTGTGTATCAAAAGTGAGTTACCAAAGCTAAAAGTTGGTTACTAATAATTTAGGGGTGAGCTATCTTGTAGTGGTAGATTCTCTGAATGACTGATAATGTTTCTTAATAAAGTCCCTGTGTACTAAAGGTTACCTTAGTGTTGTAGTGTAAGATGAACAAAAGACCAAAGTCAGGTTCTTGTTGTAAAGTGATGTGTACTGCACCAAGCCCAGCTTCCAAGAGAGAGACTGGGTGTGTGCTTAGCCTTTTTATTATCTCCCCTTTGCTCCTGTTGGTCAGAATAAAGGGGTGCTCCTATTGGTCAGAACAAAGGGGTGCTCCTATTGGTCAGAACAAAGGGGCTCCACATGGGGGCTACAGGGTTATTGTTTTACCTGTAACCTAAGACAAAGCTAGAGTGCCATATGGCTTAGTTTAGTATTTAATTATATATATAAAGTATATGGAGCATATAAAGGCTATGACTAGAATATGACTAGAATATATGATAAATTGTAAAGTGGTGTATATTTGGAAATTATATATAAAATAATGAATTAGATTTAAAATATAACATTTTTCTGAATAATAGAATGCCATACCCGTTTTTGGTATGACAAAAGGGCCGAGTTGACTCATCAAGCACTGAATTTGGCCCTACACCCCTCTGTTTGACATGGTGACATCACCATTAAAATCAATAAAAGTTGACAGTGTGACATTGGCACTGGAACAACAATACACTTTACAATCAGCAATGACATGAGACACTTTCTTTTCTTGAATTCAAAATTTCACATTGAGAATTATTTGTGACAAGGCCATACGACATTATCAATTTGTATATTCGACATGCGATACCAGGACCCCCCTCTTCATCAAGGCCTATACCACTACTTGCTTTCTAGGCATGGCATCAGTTTTTCCTCAACTGAAATCCCATATAAAAAATGAGTACAATAACAACTTGAGTACATTTTGAAACTATTGGAGAGGCTGAAACAAGGACCCCCTGGGTTGCCCCCTAATTTCCATATTCCTAAAAAGAGCCTGGACTGTTCTTGAACGGGGACACGGTCATGAATATGGATCCATCCCTTTGGGAGGTTGACAATAACAATGACTGGTCATAATTGCATTGGTGACACAGCTTTGAATCTAGGTCAGTGCAAAAATTGTTTAAATTCGAAGAGCCACCCTATGACACATGGCGATTCCTCTCATCCTGGTGAGTCATGAAATGAACCATGAAAATCCATGAAAAATTCTGGTCGTTACCTACAGTAAAGTATTGAATTCTCTTTATATTCTCCCTGTATTTGTTTTGTAGCATCGTTGTGCATGTGTTTCTACGTGTAGTGGACAACAGTTGTCATATCATCCAAACATGTTGACTACCAAATGATCGATTATGTAGTGGGAAATATTATTTAATTAAAATCTGATGAAGTTAGAATATATTATACCAAACCCAACCAGGGTCTGCTGGACAGTTACTGATTTATTAATCAATGAATTAACAATTATTGATATTCGAATAAGTATGTTATTATACTGGAATAACGTATTTTAATTGATGTCTTTTAATGTTTACATTTTTTTCAAGACAGTTTCTACCATTGACATTCCTATTGGCTACATGTATTTGTTTTACCTGTTGGATGTAAACGGGCATGTACGTGATAATGTCACGGGGTTCGTTACCTGGTGGGCCTACTGGGAGGGGGGGGGGGCCGATCCACTGACTACTGGACAATCGGTGGGAAAAAAACATTGTGTGTACTGAGGAGGGAGGGGGAGGGGGGGTATACTGGGTGATTTTTGACACAATTTACGCAAATAAGGAAGAGTTTTCGGTGTATGCCTTGGTGTGTGAAAATGGGCTGTTTCTGAATTGAATTCGGAAATCGATCTGTTGAGTTATTCTTAACAAACACGATAAGTATCATAGAGTTGACAAGTGAAACCACAGCCTGGAACTTGAGACAATTCCCTATAAACAATATTATTGGTGAGAAGAAAATTGGTTGGATTTGTCACATCGTAGATCATTAGCTTAAGGCACTTTTTACATACCTTCAATTCAGCAATTGTACATTCAAGATACATGTACATGGGAATCATGGACAGTAGGCATTGAAGTGATGATAAAAGAAACTTGGTCTTTCCATGTACAAACATAAGAGTACTTTACCTCCAGGACACAGTTTACAATTGCTGCCTCTCAAAAAAACTGATTGTGTTTAACACCACATGTATCATCCACAAAAAAGGTCAGATTAGGCCCAGGGCAAGGTTAGAGACGACTCTGATTAAGTAACAATAACATCCTGTAGGTTTTTTTAGGCTCTGTGTCTATGGGGTTCCTATCACTATTGAAGCATGCCTGATAACAATACTCCGCCCATACAAACTATCGGGACAATACGGACTGACTAAATCATTTATGTAAAGCCCGAATTATCCACATAAGGTAGGGACGGAGGAAGATGGAGGGATGGGTGGACTTATTTATGCAGATTGCTTTTAAATATGCAAATTAGCATGCATGTATAATTTGTTTTTAAACAGTAACGGTTCTGTCAAGTAAAGGGGTGGGGTTCAATACCTCACTCTACCCCTGCACAACTCCCCTTTAAGAATAACCACCTTCGCCGACAAACTAGATGTCTTATGACCTCTTAGATTATAATCTATGTGACATGTTTCCTCTAAAACACTGCACAATAGACTGGGCTAGACTCAGAACCCTAATTTGAAGTCTAAAAATACTATCTAAGCTCCCCGGCGACACTTCACCGCTACTTTATGACCAGTCCTCGGGCCACACCACTACTCCAGGACAGTGGTCAAGCGGTGAGCCGAGTGGTCACTCCCCCCTCTCCACACCTGGCCACTTAACCCCTACCTGGCCACTGGTCACTTTTGGAGGTCGGACAGAACCATTACCTTGACCACTCAAACGCATCCCTCCAGTGGGGTCGTTCGGAAACATGTAACCCACGTGAAGTTGTAAGCAGTTGTGGTAATCCCCCAAACTGCCCCAATAAATGAGTATTCGTTATGTCATTGAATAGGGCATATCCATAGAAAACAGCCGCAGTTTAAAGCTGAACTGCATGTCAATTTTTCAGGCCTGTGTGATAAACTACAAACCAGCCAAAACCATTTTTGGTGAAAACAACAACAATAGTGAAATTGCCTCAGGTTTAAAGGTTTCCGAACAGACTCCACCTGTGCCTCCTCAATCGGCCAACGGTCAACATGTCATCTTGGTATGTTCCCCCGCCCCCTTTCACTTAGCTCCGCACGTCTCATTAACTAAACATGGCCCCAAACATGACGAACCCCTTCCCCCTTCCCAATAGAGGACACTTCTAAGCCAGCTCTCAGCCGGGCAAATGGACAAAAAGGTGACACTTCGCTGGTGATCCGGCGGTCCCTTGGGCCGGTCGGCGTGTTGTGGGACCCCCTGCGGGTACCAGCATCACGTGTACTGGAGGAGGTTACCTGGCTGATTTACCTTCAATAGGTAGAGGCCTGGGTGGTAGCGGGGAGTGTACACTATACCAGCTACACTCTATCACCCATCACTTATAGACACCACCGGGTATACACTATACCACCTATCACATATATAAACCACAGAGGTGTGGTTAAATACGCACCGGCCACTATACGCACCGTGCCACCACCCATATACTACTGCTCTCCAAAAGTCATGTTCTGTGAGACATGATCTCTGATCGGATATGCTGGATTATATATAGTTATAGGGATAACGTTATAGGTCGTGCACTCAGATGCACCACCGCCAGTTTGGATGTGCTTTTCAGGCGCCGCACATGTGTTACACAGGCTTAAGGATTTCGCACTAACCCCTGGATCATTAAGGAAAGCTTTGCTACAGAAGGAATTCTACATTTGCTGGGATTACCTCTCATTCCGGGAGTAAGTGCAGGATTACCGATACACACGTTAAGCAGCCAGGATTATTGGTGGACCCAACAAATCATGCATGATGTGACCAAACGTCACCCTAGGAGAAATACATGTTACTACAACTTATAGATAACATGCCTTAAATGGAGTGTATATGTATTTTGTGGATAACACTAAAGTGAGTGCAAAGGTAATCATTATATACGAATACCTAGTAAGTCGGAATCATAATAAAGAATTCCAAATGTGACACTTTATAAAGGTATGGGAATTTAACCTTTCATATGACTCACTCTGTGAGATGAGGCACATTGTGGCCTTCTATTATGTACCTACGCACATTTTCCAAATTTCCAGACCCCACTTACCCCATTGGTTGCAGTATGCATTGGATTTGCCCAGGAACGGACCCAAGTTTAGGTTTGTTTTCAGAGCACCCCCCCCTATTGGGGTGAAGCATGCATTGGATTTGTAAAGGAACGTACGCGCGTTTAAAATAATTCAGACCCCCCTCCTTGGTGCATGCGTATTTAATAGAGGGCCCCATTATAAAACCCACAAAAAGTTGGCTTTAGGAAGGTGTCCCCCACCTTTATAAGATAGACGTACATGACCATGATACCAATAATTTATATGACGTAACCCCATCAGTGACTTGGTGACTGTACAATGTCCTCCGACTAATCCTACATATATTAAAACACCTTTTGTGACCCCGACCTCCTCACGACACCTCCACACATACATACCACAGGGATGTCATAAGTCAATAGGGATTTGTCCACTTTACGGAGATAAACCTATTATCTGTAATCCGACAATGTATTGGGCTAAATCCTGATATATAGATAGACTCACAGGCCCACTTTTTACCAGGCCCGCCCCCTCACTTTAGTACGAGTTCAGGTTGGCTTAGGGTTGAGTGGCTCTTTGTTTAATTAATCAGCTGTAAGTGTGAAAGGGAGATAATTGTTACAAGTCAGAATTTCAAAGGCCAGGTTTTTCATATTCTACATATGTGAGGGAACGAAGAGGAACATTGGACAATCATGTTTTGCTTGATAAACCGATCAAACATTAGAGCATAATATAACCTTTTTCCGGAATGTTCATTGTTGATAATTTCCAAATAGCTATCGACTAAAAATAAAACCCTTGGTCAGGGTCTGTGGACAAACTGTATCTCTTTCCAAATACAAGTTCAGTTTAGGGCTGATCTATATGTCTACATTTTAGCCCTTTCGGCTTAGAGAGGTGCGCAGCCAAATGTGAAAGTCTTAAACAAAATAAAAAGGCAGCCTGCGGCTAAAAATGAGCGCAAAAACAGGTTGGTGTGAACAAGATCTCTGAACGCTGGGGTGTTGTCACCATACAAAGAACAAATAAGGTTAGATTCTGAGGCTTCAACTCACCACAACACATAGGGCTGTGTCACAGGTAGGATGATATCAAAGAGAGCCGACCGTCACTTTGGATGGAAAATTAGAAAATTGCGTAATTTTGTAGCCTACTTTATTTTATTGTCCCCAATTCCCTGCGATCCTGACCCATCCAACTATGTCGCACGCACATTCCCCGACACCCCCCTCTCCCCCACACACCATTCCCAGTGCCCTCTTTCTGTCATGTGATCATCAAAATGCAGTGAAAATGTCCATTTCTATTAGAGGAGTTTTCGTCTGAGGGAGCAGCATAGAAGAGCGGTGTTTGTGTGGCATTTGGAGGGATTGTTGCGGGCCACAGGTTGTTGTATGGAGGTGTGAGTATAACGGTAGTTAGTAGGGGAAGGTGTGGGCGTCTGCAACTTAGTGGGGGTCCACAGGGTTGGGTAATAAGTAAAATGCCCAATTACAAAAGTATTGTCCTAAACAATAATATATGATTTCTGAATATGCTGACTTTTATACAATGTCAACTTGAAGAATAAGTGGATCACCCCCTGAAAAATAAAGATAGATTTATTTCTCCTGATTTCACCATTAATCCATGCTGTGGGTTTGATAAAAACTATTTTCGTTCTCTCCATTTGAGCCGTGTAGACCCATTTCAGTGGCCGCTGTGTGGCCATTGTTGTGGATTTATGTAAGGCAGGTAAAGGCTGGGAGCATTATACCCCCTCCCCTCTCCCCCACTCACCACCCACAAAAGCATAACAACACTCCGGGCAAGCAGTGACCAGACCTCAGTTTAACTGGGACCACCTCACTGGAGGAGACTTACTGGAGAAAGTTGCTGGAGAAGGATTTGATATCAGGAAGGACCGATATTCTGTAGGATATGGCGGAAATAGTTTCTTTGTTACATATCGTTCTGTTGTCAGTATAGCAATGTATGATTGCATATAATGTCCCTATGTGTGTTAGGCATAGAATATTGATGGGGTTAGCAAAAGCGGAAACTTGCATCACATAAGTATGCCAAACAGGAAGTTAGGGGCTAACCAGAGGAATCGTCTGTAGAAGGAGTTGGAAAAGCTGAAATTTGCAAGGATCTTTAGAGAAGTCACTCAAAAACATACTTATGATGCACCAGTGTGCACTTGAAATAATATTCAATTTCATTCCACTGTTCTCGTGACATCTTTATTTTCTATAACAGATGTGTATTGAAGGTAAAATCTAACAAATGTTAAGTGTAGGTTAGATTTTATTTTCAAAACAATGATTCAGGGGGATGGAGGAAAGCTTGTCCTAACTTTCCAACCTAGGCATTAGCAAGCCGGTTCTTCATCCATACAGTCATTGCTGTGGTTGCTGGTCTGATGGTTTTAAACTAAAGCCTGTATAATCCACTAGTCGAATTTGACTACATATAATTTCTAAATTTTCATTGGAACCTATACCTGGAACAAACCATTTGAATGAGAATTCAAACCCCTTTCTGATCATATCCAATACGTCTATCATTAGTCATTTTTCCCGCTGGCCATTTCTGAAATCGAAAGTACAGTGCACTCATCCCACCCTGTACACATGCTGGCTGGCCCTCTCCTACACGTGTTTATATGTATACATGTACGTACAAAGCGCATTGACCGCGCACACGGCGTGCTGCCCGCGTCCATTCAGCGTCCCAGAAGTCCCTGGCCCCCGGGCCCGACCACAGGTGGTCACCCACTATTGATCTCCTGAGGGTCACGATTCAGCCAATCAGAGAATCTGGAACTAAATGTTATGACTGGAATAAGATCGTGAATCCACTCTAATAGTATACTGTCATTTTAACATATTTGAAAGGAATATATTTGAAAATGTCAAATTAGATATGTTCAGGTTCAAGTAATAGATAATAAGTCAAATTAGCCCCTAATCATATCAAAAAACTTGAAAAAAAAAGATAGGTATATACATGCATGGATGTGGAACCCGCATGATTGGTATTTGAGTGCATTATCTCATGGCTTGTGAGGAGGCCCTGAAAGGAGAACGGTGAACCCACGCTAGGGTTACTAAGATGACATGGTGCTTGTTAGAAAGTAACCATTATCTAGGCCATGCTTGATTGTATTCTGATCTTTAAGACTCCCTCCCCATATGTCCATACACAAGAACAGTGATTTCTGATCAGTTAGTTAGCATTGGATTGACATAGGACGTGTATGCACGTTGTAGAGAATACAACTTTCCTGTACCTGCCTTCCCATATCTAATTTCACTCATCAATAGAATATTAATGCTCGGTTGCCCAGGTGCGACATCAGACTTGACAAGTTTGATAACCATCAGAACCGCCTGCCTAAAGGGGCAGATAGATACTTAAGACGAATCTTTAATTTCCTGTCAAGCTAAGTTCAATAGACGATACCATAACACATAATGTTTTTCTTTATTCATTAGCGTATACAACTTTATTTTCTCTCCCAAATCACTTGAATAGTAGAAATAGTTTTCGTCCAAGCTCCATCATGTAACGGATGTAGTTTGGGCTTACAGTAAAAAACAAACCACCATTGAATTAATTCTAGGTACAGTGCATTGGGCGAGCAGGATGTTTAACACAAAGTATGACGCAGGATTCCAGGAGAGACAGCACCTATAGAAAACCCAACTGAAATGATCATTGATACATGGATTATTACTAGCTTATCGCGTTTAAAGTTGAATGGACTTATTCAATGGATGTTTCCATACACCGGTTATTGCAGTGTGTAAGTAGGCACGTAGGACCCCCCCCCCCCCTCTCCTCCAGTCCCTAACTCCACGTGACGCTATTACTAACCACTGCTCACCTTGAAACACGACCGGCCCTCCTGACCGGACTCACCTCGTACTATACTGGCCAGGTGTACTCCCTCCATCCAGCATGTTTTTACACCTCGTGTTATTATTGTGGTAACCAAGGCGTTGCCATGGCGACACGATGCCCCCGTTGGCATGGCGCAGGGCAGGGGGCTGTCAACTGGTGACTGACGGACCAAAGGTGTGTCAGTCTGAGCATGGGACTCGGGATTTAATGGTGACAGATTATACGGACTATACAACAAATATTGGTATTCTGGATTGAGTGCTCTAAAAACAATAACAAGGTGGAAAGTTGTTGAACTGTCTCCAACTGGATATATTCTATCAATCTAGGAACACTGAAATTATGATACACATTTATTAAGAACCTAGTATGTTTTTATGTTTCTAAACAGATGGATTGATGGAGCCATGCAAGGATATTTTATTCAAACCACTCCAACATCCAAGAGGACATTATGGGATTGTATGCACCAAGCAGTAATATGTGACGATACTATTCGGTTCTGGATACCCTGTAGTTTATACTGAACCAAACCATTGCTGCTATCAGAGTAAATCAGGAATCACTGGCTTATAACTGCTTGGATTATATTAGGAATGGACAATAACTTGGACTTATTACTCTTTGGATTGGAAATAGGGAGGAATATTTGGGAGAAACAAGTGTAGGTCTTCTCAACCATAAATCCTGGATTAAAATCTGGATTATCTCAGAAGACCCCCTTGGATAATCTTTCATTTCCTCTACCTTGGAGTGTTCTGGAGGAACACCTGACATCATGTTCCGGGGATCTCTGGAGTTCCGGTCCCTCATGGACGGGAACTCGGACCCAACCAAGGGGGGAGTGGAGGCCCCCCACCCGCCCACCATCTTTGACATGTTTGCCAAGGAGTTCCTCTCTGCACAGGGTTAGTATGGCTTACTTTTAAGGACTTGTGAACAAGATCAAAGTACCAAATAAATATGTAATGTTATTAAGTGTTATTGATACAAATATAATGAATAAAATACAAAAAAAAGATATAAAAACAATAATTAGTGAGAAACACGGTGGTAAACAGAATAGATAAGTCATAAAGTAATGGCAAGATTACAATCATAAATTACCTTCAGATTATTCATTTATAGGGAGCAATTGACAAAATTGTCAAAACTTAGATAAGTATAGAAATAGGTTAGATGAGTCTAGCTAAGGTCAGTGGCAAAGTATTAGCTGTGAAAACTAGCTTAAACCAAAGTAGAATTCCATGAGAGGTGGTAATATTTACATTTGCATGTCATTTTTTTGACGTTCTCTGCCATATCCAGACTTTTTCATACGGAGAATAATTCTGTTTTTGCTGGAAAAATCACCAGTTTATTTAGTCCACATATATGTGGATTCTCGCATTTCAAAATCTGCAGGGATCCGACGTTGGTTCCTTTCCATCTCAGTATTCATCTTGCCTGAAAACCATCAAGATTGTATGGCCGGGATCGAAATCCATTAAGGTACAGACATACAGTTAGCATTAAAACAGGGCCTTGGGGCAATCTGTAACTCTCAGAC
The DNA here is from genome assembly GCA_936440205.1 of Lepidonotus clava. Lineage (NCBI taxonomy): Eukaryota > Metazoa > Annelida > Polychaeta > Phyllodocida > Polynoidae > Lepidonotus > Lepidonotus clava. The sequence continues at coordinate 30,992,182 of OW387144.1, read as the reverse complement.
TTGTATAGACGAGGGAACCAAGCCAAAACAGGGGCGGATATAGGGTCTGTCTTCTAGGGGGGGCAAGATATCTGCCCCCACCCCCCATGATTTACCTTGCAAAATTTCTCCTCTGATTTGTCAAAACTACGAGAGTTCATTTTTGGTCGGGGGGGGGGGGAGCAATTGCCCCTTTTGCCCCCCCCCCTGGATCCGCCACTGCAAAAGGCCCGCAGGCCCTTACCTCGTTGACACCGGTCACAACACGAATTGCAATTGGGTCCTGACTAGACTGTAGTTCCAGCCAAATCCTCCAGTGCATAAACTGGTATGCAGGAGGGCCCTAGGTCATGGAAGGACCAGCTCCAGGCAGCACCCAGGAATGCTGTAATCTCCCAGCCCGGAGTCGGGCCCCCCGTGATCCCCCTTTGTTGTAGGTCTAACCAGTCCCACCTGTTTGTACCTGATCCACTTCTTACTTTATGGTATGGTCAATGGCCAATCAGGTGCCGGCGTACGCCCCGGAGTGGGCATCGAACTCACCGGGCACCGAGGGAGTGTTCGTGCACTGCTTTGATCTGTTTAAAGTAGCGTGAGGAATAATGCCGGAACGTCATCAGAACGTCAGAACGTTAAATGTTTAAAGTTTGTTTATGGCAGGGTTTTTGTTTGTTTGGCAAAGTCAGTCTCAGCATACAGTTTGTGTTTGTAACTATATCGCACAAGAAAATAGTTGGCAAAGCTATGATTCTGATTATGAATTAGATAGGTGTTAAATTATTATAACCAGCTGAATACATTAATGGAATTTGGCCATATATAGTTTGGGAACATCATGTATTTTATATAAAAAAATGCTTTAGTATATTCTAATATCATAGTTAATGGAATAAAATGGGGAATAACTGTGGGAAACATTTTACAAGATTCAAGTCCAATTTGAACCCAGCATTATGTTCCACATAGATCCTCAATGAAATATTCACCATCATAATAATTCTCTGATCACTAGGCATGCATGACTGGTTTCTAACATTGACAATGCCATACGTTGAATAACTGAAATATTCACAATCATGCATATTCCCTGATCATAAAGCGTGACTGGAGCTAACAGTGACAATGCCTTAAGGCGAATAACTAGGTTTACAGCTCTGTGTAATGTTTATACGACAACTGGTTTACTATTTACGTCCAGTGGTGCCAGTCGTCTCCAGGAGGTCTGCTGGCACCATCTCAATGGTACTTGAGTTCAGAACAAAGCAGCGTGTACCTAAACCCTTGACGGCAATAACGTCATGATATTAGGTTTGATATTTGGATAGGTTTCTTTCATCGTTCAGGAACCAGGGCAGTTGAACATGGAAATAACTCAGGTACCGCTGTGTTTGTCGATGTACCTTAGTCGGCCCCATATAGTATAAGAGGAAGGACAACTTGTTACAGCGGCGTTTAGTAGGATCAAATAAAAGCTTATATATAGCGTAACCGATGGTTTAATTATATACATATCCACAGTCAACTCAGAGACTGTTAACCTCTTTGGATTAGACACCATGACTTCTAGATAGAGTTAATAACCAAATAATGTACGTTCACTATAAATACAACCACTTTTCAATAACAATAAGACACGGAGATAGTTTGGTCAATTTTCCATAAGCAGGCAGAAAAGACAATTATAAAGCATAGCATAATCTTTCAATCTCACTGTACACACATGAACTTTTGAAATAAAAGGATGACAGAATCGAAGTCTGTATGGAAAAATACGTTGTGAATCTTAGTACTACTTTATTTGTCTTATTACAAGTACTGGTCCACGTCCAAAAGCCTCAATATGGTCGGTAACCTTTGTTCTGTCCCTATCAGTTCCTACCCCTATGGGCCAGTGGTATTCGGGCCTATATTAGCTCAATAGACAGGGCCTGGAGATAGCAGCCTTCATAGGCGGCATGTAGGCCGATAATAACATCCCATCACAACATTACCACAACCCTGTGAGCTGATTATTGGAAAAACACCGTAGAGAGTGTGATGATTAGACACATGCATCCATGCATGTATGTACATGTATTTCACGGATATAAACACACACATAAACACTAACATATAGAAGTACAGACATACACTTTATTTCAATTTGTTTTATTCCCAAACTGTAATTTCAATTACAAATTGTTCTTCCAAAAATAAGGATGCAGGTGACATAAAATGTGATATGTAATACATGAGATATTTTACTACTTTTATAAGTAACTTATTGTGATTCAGCATTTCTTTTCTTTTCTTAAACAACAATAGTTTGTATTAGGAACCATTGTTTTGATGTGTCAAAATTGTATTATCAAGACAACATATTTCTCCTGCGAAAGTTGGAAAGTTCCAACATTCGAAAAACTCCATCATATCCTTTTTAGAGAGCAAAGGGTTGTGCACTATAATCCAAAGACAACATAATATAAGACAAAGGCTCCTCTAGTATGGGCTCCGCAAAGCCATTTCCTTTATTCTTTAACTACTATAAAATCCAAACTCACATACCATACACACACAGTAAACACATGGAGACTCAGTGATACCTGATACTTTCCACATAGCGTAAAGTGCCACCTTAAAGGTCGAAAGGTCAAATAATTCAATTGTTATGTTTATTGTTTTTGTATAGCAAAAATGAGGCTAATATAACAGTCCCTAACCGCTTAACGCGTGCAGCTGAGAAGAAAACATTTATAGTCCCGACACCAATGGAACACATTTCAAAAACAGTCCATATTATAGAGGTACTCTACTCTGGATTAAATTGGAAAGGGGCATTCAGAACTGTGAAACAGCATACTTTTTTAGCCGTAAAGTAAAACATTTGTATTCAAAATACCTTGACTTGCTGTAAAATGTTAATTGACCATATTTTCAAATTGTCCATTATTTGTCAAATAGACTATTATTATCCAGTCTGCATTATTATGGTGGTGATCCAATGTGTACATGTCTTCCATGCAATGTCTGATTATCATAACATTATATTGATTGTATGTATATATTTACCATTACTGTAATAACTCTGAAAACCAAGGGAAACCTTGAAGATTATTACCCATAAAACCTTTAAAAAAAAGAAAAGGTTTTTGAGGCACCGATTATCACGTTTGGAATAAATTCATAATATTTTAAAGATCCAATCAATTCACTTTAAAAGTTGTGGTACTGATTTAGGGAGGTTTTAAGATTTCAAATACAACGAGGCGTAATTTGGCCATTCGTATCAAGTTGGATCGTTGTTTTATATTATGTGTCTTTCTTCGAAGTATTTAACCTATCAAACATTTCTCTTCCAGTTCAGATTTCAACCCAACTCATAGAGTGTTGTCAGTAATGCAAAATGTATATTGTTTGCATTACCTTGATCAATTATTGGATGTACAATAGTTGTGACAAATAGAATTAAAAGAAAAATTATGTTCGTATTTCAGCCAAAGAAGGGGAGTTTGCGTTTGCCCGGCCCCAGCCCTCGTCGGGGAGTACGATCAGTCCTCAGGGCCGGCCTGCCCGCACCTCGTCCACACGACCCCCGGGGGTGAGTACAGACTTGTTATACTACACTTGTCATAGGGATTCATCGTGACACTTAACCCCACCTCATTTTTAAGATTAAGAAAGTGTTTTGTTTGTAGCGGTGCCATGAAGTGTGGTATTTGATATACAAGGGTGGTTTATAAATACCATTTATGCCCTTGCCCTTCGAACTACTGGAAGAACACGCTACATTGTGAAGTGGTTTTTGTCAATAATAATATTGCTATTGCAATAGTCAACAGCTGGTCAAAGGACCCTGAATCGGTTTGAGATACCTGAAAACAGCGAACCCGTCTTGTGATTTTTCTACATAAGGCAATGTTCTCCTTCTACGTCCAGAGGAGCTCAAGGCTATAACTCTGAACAAACTACCCTCAGAATGCGCATTATGCATATTTTGAACTGTTAAATGATATCAGCGCATTTTGAGATTTTGAGGTTACTATTGAGGATATTATGTCTAAGCATCAACAGTCAGTCTTTGTAATTTCGTTATGCAATTTTCAACGAAGGGTATACAGGAACGCTCATTTTCTCATCCATGCATTTTCGCGCTGCGCATTTTCTAGTACACATTCCTGTCGGTTCTTTGGCCCCGTTTAGGCCGGGGATACCCCAAGGGGTCCGGACAGCTTATTATTGTATGCCAGAACCTTACATTGGATGTATTTTCCCCTGCGGTCGTAAACCAAACTTCCTCTCCCACCCTAAGACATACATGTTACCCACGTCCATTCTCCCCGCCTGTTTCCATGGTTACTGACGCCGGACGCCATTGCATAGCAACCATTGCGTGGAGCGGTATGTGGTAATGCGCTACTAAAACGCTAGGGGGCGTCGGGTGAATGGTCGTCTTGTGATGCATTTAGATAACTGACGGTCTTTTCGTTGGGATAGGAATTAAAACGATATCGCCTAAAATATAGGAAAGTAGACTGTTTGGTACAGTTATGGGAGGGATGAAAAGCTCTGATGGTCGTGACCGACTACAAAACTTGTTGATTAGATGTATCAGATTTAGTTTTTAGTTCCTATGATTTCCACTGGTGGTGCTTCGGCGCAAGACTGGGTAGGGCTACATATATGATATATGCTGTAACTAGAACGCTATGCCTCGACAACGAGTCTTTTGAGTCCCGTTGTTCTGAGATTAGTTTATATATCTCTGATTAGGAAGCAAACGAAAAAATACTATCCCATTGTGATTTTCATTTTCAGTTTGAGAGATACCGTGAATTTATTTCACATATTTGTAGAACAGTTCACAGATAAATGCCTTTTGATACAATTGCCCTAGATCTCTTGTGACTCTTGTTCCTTTACCGTACCAGTCGCCATGCACACAAGCGCTATCTACAGGTTATTATCTGAATATGTTTATGGCCATTCCTTTCCTTAATAATCATTGATTTCACAGATAGAGTTTACCAACACATGGCAATTTCCATTGGCAATGCCCGAGATTATGCACCAACTTCTGTGATAACGAATAGGCACCGAATCTCGGGGGAAACACTACATATTGTGATATAGGCTATATGCTGTATATTCCACCTATACAGCAATAGTTCCTTTCAATACAATAATATTATTGCAAGTGGCAATGAACTAGAATGATATTGCCATTACCAGGGTAACTTCACTTAATGAAATTTGATAGCGGCGCTTTTGTATTTTATTCATCTTCTCCAAGAATGTAGCATGAAACTTCCTAGATTAGATTAAAAGAAGAGAAATTACAGAACACATTTTAGTGGAATATAATGTGTCTATAATATCTAACCTTATTTCCCCTGCAAATTTCCAAAATCGGTAGCAGGATCGTCAAGTGGAATATACTATAAAGCCCCATACCCACTAGGCGATTTTACCGGCGACGGGCAATTGGGAAAATCAGCTGATCGCCTGTTTGTACAGTACATTGAAATGTGCATGTTTGATCTGAATCGGTACTAAAATCAGCTGATTATTAGAGTATAATTGGCCGATTTTAGAACCAACCAGTCGGCCGACTTGGTCAAAATTGCCTAGTGGGTATGGCCCTTTAAGCCCCATACCCACTAAGCGATTTTGAGCCAAGTCGGCCGACTCAATACCTCTAAACTCGGCCGACTTTACTATAGGAGAGTCAGCCGACTCATATCAAACATGTTCATTCTATTATTGCATACTGACTGGTGATCTGAATCGGTGATAAAGTCGGCCGATTCTACCCCTAAAGTCGGCCGATTTTAGCACCAATCCGTCGGTCGATTGGATAAACATGTCCTAGTGGGTATGGGGCTTTAGGCTCAAGGTGTGAACCCGGCTTAACACCAGCAGCCCTCAAACGGTCTTCAGTAAACGGTTATTGACTGTTATGCCTGGTTTACCGGGCCCCACTTTGCAGGCCGTCAAAAGGGCCCCTTCTCCCATTAGCGGCCGTTTAACTGTTTGGGTCCCTTACCCCGCTCAGGTGGGTTTAATCAGGCTCCACCCCACAGCCCCTAAACACCGGCCTAGGGGTCAGAGGTCAAAGCTGTTATCTACACCCCTGCTGAAGGGGTAGGACTGCTGTTGGGAGTTGGGTGGTACGAACACCTTTAGAAAGGGCATGGGGGATTTTATCAGAGCTCATGGACACTTTTTGCTTGATGCAGTGTACTTAATGGTCCTTTAATCTTTCGCTGAATGGAATTTGTTCCATTCACCTGTAAACCTAGAACGCAATCCCAACTTTCATATTGCTGGGCTGCGCTGCTACACCTTTCTTACGTGTGCTTCCCCCTGTGCCAATGACAGAGATATCAAAGTCCCCTAAAGAGTCACTGGATATTTTGTGTAGGACCCTATCTGTTGGGCCATGCACATTAACACCTGTCTGGTTCATGGTTAGGGGTATGGCCTCTATATCTTCCCATAGATTCATTCATTTCATAGATGCGATCACCAAAGACAGAATTGTCAAACTTTGTTCTTGCCATGACATACCATATACATGTTGACACCGAGGTAAACTCCAATTAACCTACCAATTGCAACCAACCAACTCCTATTTACCAGGTGGCAGCACCTACCTATACTATCTACAACAAGCTTGACCCCCATGTTGAGGAGTAGGTGACAAAGTTCCCACACGTGTAGTGTGTGTTTTCTTCTCGGTAAAGAGGGTAGCCTTGGTAAGGGAAAGCATGAGGCTGAGCTAGTTTAACAATTCAGAACTAGTGGGAGTTCCTTTTCCTTGGGTAATTTCAACTAATACAATGGTACATCCTAAGAGTTATCTTTGATGTCATCAATACAATTATTGATATAAATAAAAGGGCTGTTGTTCAGCAGCACTTTTGTGGTCAGTTTGTGTGTCACAATAATGTCACGTAACAGTTACATGATTTTTGGTGATTGTCAAACGACATTGAGACCTAAACATTTGGTGAGGTCGAGGCTAAATCTATACAAAAAGTCATTGTAAGGTTTAAGAATGAGATACAAATGATTTTTCCGCTGTGTCATTTTGACCTAGTAGCACTTATCCACCTGCTCGCACCTATTAACCTGATCACATCTAATCACCACATATTCACACACACACACACACACACACACACACACACACACACACACACACACACACACATACACACACACTCGGTCCCCTCTGAGGCACTCACACTTATGTACACCCAAAAACTCCCAACACTCACTCACAGCTGCTCACATACTTTCCACCCAAATACCCGTGCACAGCCGCTCACATGCGCACACCCAATTCCACCCTCTTACAAACTTTGACACCCAAACACCCCGAGATTAGCTCGTACTCGCCCACACCAATTCACACATGTTAAAACTCGCTTACCCTGTCTCGAGTGCGTTCCTCCCAACATCCTTTATACATACGCAACACAACTCACACCCATTCACACCTGCTAAAACTCCTCACTCCCTCTCACACCTTTTCATCCTCCCCACATCCTTGACGCCCCCATACCCTGTCCAATTCTTCACCCCCAACGTCCCCACACCTGCACACAGCCATTCACACCTTTTATAATATTAGATCACACTTGCTCAAGGAACTCACAGGTTCTTACACCCATTCACATCGATTCACCTCCCGCCATATTAACACAATCAGTCACACCCGACCACATCCTTTCACACATCATAACACCCTATGATAAAGTATCACACCTGCTCACAAAAATCCACAGATGCATTTGCATATGCTCACAACCGCTCACACAACCTCACACCCGTTGAGAGCTGCTCACACCCCCAGGCCTGTCCCTGCCGTTCGTCTCTGTCAGGGGCCGGTTCCAACAGCACCTCACCACCTCCGTGTGGTTCCTCGTCGCCCTAGACCTCATCAGGGGCCGGCAGGGGGCGTGTTGAGCAGCTCAGACCGAGCAAACAGTAAGCAGTGAGCAGCTCGCATTCGTAGCGCCTGCTGGTGGGCAAAACTCCAAGGTGAACCCTGACTGTGGGCCGGGGCCGCAGGGGGAGGTGGGCGGTACTAGGTGAGGAGTTGGTGTAAGAGGTACGGGTAGGAGGAGGAGTAGGCCTAGGAGCAGGCCCCGCAGCAGACATGTACACTTACATGTGAGCAGTTGGCGAGCAGGTCTGTGAGCAGTTTGTGCACAGTTTGGGAGCAGTTCAGACCGACCGTCAGTCAGTTGAGCCCGCACTGCTGGGGTACAGCGATAAGCTCACAGGTTTACGGAGGGACCTGGTGATGACACAACAGGCGGATTAAGGGGATCAAAGTGAGCAGATCGGACCCACTCTGAGCAGCTCTGAGCAGCTCAGAAGTTCCCCAGGGGACTAGAATCAGGAGAAGGGGGCCGGGATTAGGTCGGTGGTACAGAGGAGGAGAGGAGAGGACCTCCTCCTGGAGTGGTGGTGGAAGTAGTCGGGGTATCGGCACAGCCTCCCCACCCACTATACCTACGGTGAGCGGTGAGCCCGGCTCTGTGGATTTAACCTGGCAAGGGGCGGGGATTATCAGCTGGAGGTGCCGCGAGATCTCGGCGGTATTAGAGACCCGGGGCGCTGGGGAGTTGGTGCGGGGCCAGCCGAGGAGGGCTGTACGACTACCTCAGTGAACCACCAGCCCCACCATTATACACCCGGCGGCCGGTAGAGGGGGCGGCGGGCCACGTCGGCAGTTTGTACTTGTCACAGGTACAGAGACGAGACGCACAGGAAGTAGCCTGTCTGCGCCAAAACGAGGCTTCAAGGTCAACGACCAAGGTCATGGTTTACACACTCTAAACCCACATGGAGCTGAACATACGGCGCTACTTGCAACTTTAATTTGGTAGTTGCTTTTGCAGCGATACCAATACTACTTTTCTATCTTAGGGGACTTTTTAAACATTTGCAATGAAAGTGTACCAGAAACCCCACCAAAGCGTTGCTGAAAACGTACTGCTAGAGTCGGACGTCGTTGTAGTCGAACAGGGGTTTTTCGTTGGTCAGCCGGAGTTCGTGGTCGGCGAACCGTGTCTCGTAATCGACGAACCCGACGTCGAGGTCGGTGAAACGGAAGTGATCGTCGGCGACCCTAAAGTCGTCGGTCTACCGGAAGTGACCGTCGGTGAACTCGAGGCCGTCGTCGGCGAACCAGAAGTCCTCGTCAGCCAACCAGAAGTCGTCGTCGGTGAAACGGAACTGGTCGTCGGCGAACCGGACGTGATCGTCAACGACTCCACTAGTATAAGGCCGAGCTGCGAGTCGCAGACCCAATGATATGAGCGGGCTCGCGGCGCAGCTGGAGCGGAGCGCGCGCAACCGCAGCTTCAAGTACGCGGTGAAGGTGGAGCATGTGGTGCAGAGGAACGTGATGCTGGTGCACGTGCCGGGCAGCGCGCTGGCCGAGCCGGGCGAGGGCGACGTGAACAGTGGGGCCATGGTGTCCGAGGAGCCCAAGCCCGGCAAGGTCACCCCGCTGGCCGAACACCGCACCGTGGAGACGAAGGTCGTGGAGACGAAGGGCGATACGCACAAGCCCTTCTCGGAGACCAAGACCCGGGAAACCACGACTATTAAGACCAAGGAGCTGGGGTTTAAACCCACCACTGAGACGAAGACCCTGGAGACCGTGGTCACTGAGCCAAATGAGGACGCCCCCAAACCCCCCGCCCCGCCACCCCCCGCCGCCGAGTCCCCCTCAGAGACGGAACCGGAAAACGACGACGATACCCTCTCCGCCATGCCCCCAAAGATCACCACCAACGACACGCTGCCCCCTACGCCACCAGGAGCGCCACCTACACCGGCCACTGCCCCCGCCACCCTGGGCATGGGGCGGCGGGGCAGCCCCGACCCCCGCTTCCTGTCGGCGACCAAGCCCAACGTGGTGGACACGAGGACATTGCCCTTCTCGGCGAAGGGCCCTCGGAGGATGGGGCGGGACAAGCCGGGCATCATCGGCCCCCGCCCACGACGCCCCAACAGGTCCAGTCTGGACAGCAAACTGTCGGAGGTAAGCCGTGTGTGTCCCCTGACGCCGACCCAACATTACCCTGCAATTGCTTTTCCTTAATCATTATCATAACCTTGCAATTGTTTCCTCCGTTTCCCATATATATAATCACAAAGCATTTGCTTTTCCTAATTCCCCTTTATAGGTATATGGATTGCATACTTAGGCTTATAGAATGGGTTCATTGCGACCCCAAACTGACCAACAGAGGCCATAAAGAGATATCGTAGCAATCTAACCTGTATTTTGAAAATTCAAACAAGTTAGTATAGATAATTATGACGTAGAAATGTACTACTAGCTTTTCTATAGACCTCCTGAAGCCATTCGAATTCATATGTTTATTCTAAGTCGTGTGCCTGAAATCAAAATGTGGAAAAGACGTAGATTATGGCGTAGATACTGACTGACTAAACCTGCACACATGCACACATGTAATCTGTGCCATTCTGTGTGTTTGGTGCCTGTCTAGAAGTCAGCACACATCCCCCCAAACACGGGACAGATTGCAGGGCACTCAGGGTGAGACAAATGACGGGCCGTACTCGGGCCGGGCACACACGGTGCCCGTGTGTCCACCTCTCACCGGGCCCCTCCCACCTGTCACCGGGGCCTGGTCGACATGGTAACAGAGGTAAATCGGCCTGATAGCGGGCCCAGTACTCACCCTGAAACCGACCAGAGAAATCACAACATGTCAAAGCGATCTCGTATTTATTGCCATTATTCCCAATATACATTTTCATAATTTATTTGGAATAAATTGGGAATTATCTATTGAGACATATGTTGCCAAGGATCAGGCCTCATGCCTCTAAACTATATTGAACGATCATAAAAGACAATTCACAGCACCAAAAAGATATGCACGAGATATGACATGAATGATAAGGCATGCAATAAGACATGAAAGGTCTGTCAACAAATTAAGGTTGTTAATCTTGATTTATCATACTAATTCTAGGAAAAATTAGAAATAAGAAACCGACCTACATCCCCCATTTTCATTGACCAATGAAACCTGAACGCAATAAAATCATCTTATTGACCTTACCCTTGCAGTACACATGTGAACCAGGCAGTGTCCACCCATTATAAGATTAATACAAATAAGTGTAAAGTAGAACTTACTTACTTTCTATAACCTTAAAGTTTAATTCTTTGCCCTTTACTACTCGTAGTGCCGCTCCCAGTGACCCCAGCAAACATAAACGCCCGGCTGGTCTAAAAACACCAGCCAGCTGTCCGCGGAAAATCAACTTTGAGGTTATTGATACATCGTAAAGGAGGGGCAAAAGAGGGGCCAGGAAAAGGGGCCGTATGGTGTTCTGAAGTGGGCGTGTCTTCTGTTGGTTTGATTGACAAGGGCAAACCCAATTTGTCTACTTTGTATGTTAGTTAATGGTTGTTTGGTGGGATACAGATCATTCAAAGTCTCTCAACGCATACGTAGTTCTACATAAATACAGATTCTTGACCGCCCAGCCTGGAGGTAAGGGGAAACAGTGACCTAAGGAGGCAGCAGAGGAGAAATGCCGCGACCTTAAGTGTTGAAATAGAGAGGAATCTTAATGGTTTCTCAACCTCCCTAGAGATATAGACGAGGGCCGACTTTGTTTACAGTCTACCTTGAGCCTGTATTCCACTAGGCAATTTTAGCAACAACAAATGTGGTATTTTCACAGTTTTCATAAGGAACAGGACAGGAACCATGTATGTTACATGCCATTCGAAAGGTAATAATTGTACTATAGCGACTTTCAAAATCGGTAGTGAAATTGCAATTGGATAGTGAAATACAGGCCTATAGCAGCTTGTATTCTACTAGGCGAATGTGATTACTCCGATCAGAAGACAAACGACATTGCATCCTACATATTATTTGAAAGAGAAATAACAGCCCTTTCTAATGACGTGTAACATGTCAGTATAGTTTTTGCCTAATCACACTCACGATCTCTGAAGTCGGGAGTAAAATCGGCCAGAGTAAAACGGGTCTGATTCCCCTACCCCCCACCATCCAACACGCGCCCCTCCCTACCCCAGCACGTCTTGGGTTCCCCGATGACGTCAGTGGCCGGGGTACCTAAAGGGAGAGAAATCAGAGAAACCGTAATCAACAGTTATATAAATATATATACACTGAAGACACCCAGTAACGTTATCTGTGCCGTTAAGATGGGTAATGATAATCAATCAAACACTTGTATACTCTAAACTTACCGTAAGTGGCAACATTACATAGTCTTTCTTTTTAAAGGTGTTTATTACATGATATCCGTCAGGGTTTCCCCTGGTTTTCAGGTATATTATTGCATTTCATGAATATAGTTACAATGGGAGAAAAGGGTTATGATAACACAATCTTTATACAAATAATGAAGAAAATTTCTCAATTTTGCAACAAATCCCTATCTAGTATGTGCTCTAGAAATAATTATATCAAAAAGCTGAAACTAAATATAAGTGAAAATTATACAATAGTAAAGAGGAAAATATGTCATAATGATATATAGACATCTAACGTCAAATGTATAGAATTTAATAGGCCAGTCCTATAGTTGCATTTCCTTTCTTTATTAGTTTCGTCTTTTCTGTGAACCTAAGACAGACATACACAATTAATTCAGTTAAATATCCTTAACATATTTCCCGTAATGACTGACTTTTCAATCAACCAGATAAAGCCACAACCTAGATCAAGCTTTTCCTTGACATTGTTATTACCTAGGCTAATATCTAAACTAGTAAATAGGCTGTTTATACAAACTCAAAGCACTCGTTACTGCTATCTGTAAAACCAATCTAACCACCCCCACAGTCCCACTGTGTGTCCTCGGCATGGGTTCATGTTACAATGAACACGCCCATGATTCTGTATGATTCAGATTTAATGCCCTTTTGTTGTCTGAGTAAACAGATTAGATATGGATACAAACTGGCCCAATTATAAGGCATTGCTCATTCCCAACATGCTACAACTACACGAAAAAGCTATTGAACCCATTCATGGACATTAAAACTTGTGATAAGCAACAATAGGAGTATGGTCAGCTCTTGGTTCCAGATCATGTTCCAGGCTCAGCAAAATCAAAAGACAAACAATTAATACAGAATAGAATAACTATCATGATATTTTAGATACTGATCGCAGCCAGCTATTATAACAATTGTGTTTAGATAAAAAGGCCACTACCATACCAAATGAGACTTAAAAAATAACAAAGAATCATTCAATTGATAAAAAAAAACGAACAATTATTCGTGCATATGTATGGGTGTAAAACAAGATTATATGAACTTTTTATACCCTATCTCATCAAACATAACATGATGAAGAAACAACTTCAACTATCCGAATCACGGTGCCTGCTACCTAGAATGGTGCTGTCCCCTCTCCAGTCTCGGGGCCATACGTATTCACCACCTTTATCTGCTTTGTGCTTCAGTTAGTCTTTACCTTTAAAGCCGTGAATCTCATTTATTACCTGCAACCTCCTCTAGAGTGTAGGATTCTGTACAGAACCAGAAGGGCATACATTCCCTTTTCATTACAATGCCACCTATACCCCATTAAGCCCCATACCCACGAGGCGATTTGGGCCTCGGCAATCATATTTCCCCCCTGATCGCCCGTCAGTATGGTGCATTAAAATAAACATGTTTGATCTCAATTGCCAGGAAAATTGAACGGCGAATCGCCCGGCAATTTTATCAAACCTGTTCATTTCACTGTAGCATACTGACGGGCAACGAGGCCCAAATCGCCTCGTGGGTATGGGGCTTTAGTGGTGCATGTCGAACCAACGAGGTGAATAATGGGTTCCAATGGAAACATACCACATACAAACAGAGGTTTTGGACACAATGCCTCTATAGGGGGGTACACTGCACAGACTCCTTAGAAAGGTGTGGAAAGATGTTTAGGAGGCGAGAAGTAGCTCTCCAGCCCTTTTTACAGAACCTTTATCATATATATATATATATATATATATATATATAATTTCCCAATAAACTGAAAGAAATGCCATGAAGAATAAGTTATTTCTGTGCTTATACTGTCTGCCCCTATATACAAGCCCGGATCTGGCAGAGGAAGCCAGCGGTTTACGTCACTGCTTAGAAATGGACCTCGGTTTTGTTAAGCGAAGTTTCCATAATGCGAATCAGTCCGACGATTAATGATTTGGTCGGCCAACCAAGGTGACGACTTGTGGAATGACAAATTACACTGGTTGTTGGCAAATAATGTAAAAATATCCCGATATTTTCAGTTCAAATGCACAGCGAATAGTATATCTAGTCACCCACCATCATGGCTCCACGAAGCATTTTGTTGCCACGCCTTTAGCCACCACACTGCAAATAATTCACCTCGTGGAAACCAGACTTCATTCAGGACACCAGTCCTGATGATATTCATATTGGAAAGGGCTTTCAGACATCTTACACAGTTTGTGTTTCTTGGTAGTCATTGTAACCTAATGAGAGCGAAACATGTCATATAACCACAGCTTTTTGGCTGCACTGACAGTTTTTCCCTCACCACTGCATGCAATGATATGTTATAGTGTTTCAGACTAACTCCTGGTAACGTGAATAAAACTTCACCATTCCATCGTTGTGAGCACTTTATATGCTCGTGCAGTGTACATGGCTGAGAGCTGCTCACAGAGCTTAGGTAGGTGAGGGAAATAGGACGGTGAGTTAAGCCTGTATTCCACTGGGCAATTCAGACTACTGGAAATTCAAATTATAAAAAGTTTTCATTGGGAGTATGGCAGAAGCCCACGCATGTTATTATATCATTAGAAAGAGAATTTAAAGTCCTTTCTTATAATATATAACATGTCTATGATTTGACGTTATTCCCATTGACAATTTCTGAAATCACTGGAAAAAGTAGGCGAGCTGAATATAGCCCTCAGGTGCTAGTATAGAGGGTGAGCAGTTGAACCAGCTCAGTGTGTGTAGGACATAGGAGCAGGGAACAGGTAGAGAGAAGGAGTGAGTAGTGGAGGGTGGATGGCAGTCTGCGGCTAGCCCAGCAGCACGCTGCATTCCTGCCAACCAAGAAAGGGACAGAAAAAGGTAAAACATAAACACAGAATGAGAAAATACAAGAAGGGAAGAAAAACAAGGGCCCCTAGAAAACCAGGAAAAACATCCCAAGCCGCAGGAAAATGGGACAGAGCTGGCGCCCCTTTTATATAGGAGAAGCCGCACCTTAAAATAGACCTAGTCGTTTTATCGGCCCAGTGGTCAGGGTGGTGAGGGTTTTAGGTGTGCGGGGACAGGTGTAAAGGGAGAGATGATATTGAAAAGGTGGAATTTGATGGCGGCGGGAGCGGTGGGGGCCGCCGGGGGTATATTGTCTTAGACCCTAAGTCAACAAGTCTACTGTAAACTCTCAGTCCGGCCAAGTCTTGATATTTTTACAAATAATCAGAAAGAAATGTAGCATATAAAAAATAAAGGTTACACAAATATCAAATTTCATGTTACGGATTTTATATATACTTCCGGTATTGCAATCATCTTTGGGATTGTTAATAGAATTGCAGATACTTATGATAAATTTCCTGTGGATTTATTCTTAAGTTTCCCTGAGTCTGACATCTGCGACAGTGACGGGATTTACAGTCTGTTGATATTGGGAGTCTTTTTGTCGCCGCCAGTGGCTCGTACAAATACAGGCGTTGTACCAAGCGGCGCTGCCAGGGGGCGCGCGGGTTGTGTTTTCAGGTGTAGCTCGGGAGGGGCCGGAGATAAAGGTAAAGGGGTGTTACTGTGGGAGAGAAGGTTAAACGGGCTGCTGGAGAAGGGGGTACCCAGGGGCAGATCATGGGGAGGGGGCTGGGGGTTCAGGGGGTCCTAACCCCCTCCCCCCTTTTGGTGGACACTTAAATTTGAACTTTATTGTGTCAAAGACACAAGGGGGCCCTGGTGCCAGTAATTTGAAACAATTTTTGAAAGTTACCAAAACTTATCTTAAATGCAGTTACCCCCGTCCTAAAAGGTAGGCAGAATAACAGATTCCGCAGGTTCGTGGGAAAGGTGCATAATAATAGTGAACGTTGTTACTACTATTGTGGATTTCTAATATAGCTTAAATTTCTCTATCCTCTTGACTTTGGAATCTGTGGTAACGAATACATCACGCATATAAAGTGTATTCAATCAAACACATAAAGGACAACATAATGAAAAAAAACGACCCCTGAACGAGTAGATGAGCACTTGGGCAGATCCAGGATTTTGAAAAGTGAAGGAGGGCATCGCCATCCCCACATATATATAGTCCATGGGCCAAAACATTACACATATTTGTGGACACGCTAACAGCAGTTTTCAATTTGTGTAGTTCCCATCCCCAAATTCCACCAAAAGAGGGTGGAGTCAGGACCCCCTGGATCTCCTGTGATCCATGCCTACATTATACTACTCGGAAGCTGATATAGACCGTTTTCATTAGTGCGACACCCTGCTAGCATAATAGATCCATAATGGGTTAGGGATTCTAATATCCTAAAAGCGTTCGGATCAGAGAATTAATGGACAGGTTTACTGCGCATGCTCGTGAAAAAAAGGTGTATACCTTGTGATCCCTCCAACCTCAACTGGCCCCTGGTTTATGGGCTCCCCACCCAGCCATAACAAACTCCCCTCCTACAGGGTGCTGGGGTACCCCCATCGGGGCAGGCCGGGGGGACTATCTACAAGGAATCAGGCAGCCCTACTCTTGTGTGCCATTATCAGGTAAGGCAGCGTACACTTGCCACCTGGCTCCTTAACCAAGAGGGAATTTAGAATAAAAACTAGTTTGTTATGCTGTCATCAAATTGTAAATCTATCTTATGGAAATGATTTAGTATTGATTTCCCCCCTATTTTACATTGGAAATTTTATCATGTTTTGCTTTGGAAATTTTATCATTTTCATGCAAATGCATGATCTTCCAGAAGTTAGGTGATAGCAAGTAAGTAAGATACATCTTTCATACAGTGGAAAACTTTTGCAACACTATATTAATATATTTTATTTTTGTAATTGTGGCTGGTACGATTGACACAGGGTTAATAAGTAATTCAATTGAGATTATCATCTTACCGGCCAACAAATGACCTATAAGCTATTTATCCCTTTAAAACGAATATATAAATTCTCCAAGAGCTGCATACACCCACACCACCTAGTGGTTAAAAGGGTATATTGGCACAGAGTGCAACCAGTAACTGGGACAGGGTGGATACACCAGATAAAATTACATCTAGATAGACTATAACACACCATAATTATTCACAAACATTCATATGATAATTAAAATTTTCAAGCCAACTCTCAAGGTAAATCGGATTAAATAGAGGAATGCTAGTTAATCTTTGTAAGGGAACATATGATTATGATTCCAATTGTAGCCTCAAACGATGAAAAGTCCTCATAATTCGTATGCCTTCATGAACTATCAAAAGCACTATTGCAAGTCGAGTAGATTTATAGCAGCGGTGCTATACGATGTACATAAATATATACACAGGGGCCGGTGCGCGCGGTGCCCCATGATAACTGCCATCAATCTTGTCAATCAGAAGCTACCTAAAGCCTCCTAATGTACATAAATTGTTCACGGTTCCGTCACACTGTACCCCCAAACCAGCTATACCTGCCACCTATATATGTTACTCTTCACTGTAATGTACGTCCTCGGGGGATATTTTGGGAGTCTGAGACAGAAATATTATTTATGCTGCAAAGGCGTGGCTAAGGGAGTAAGGGTTAGCGGAAGTCGCTGGTGCCGCAAGAGTAGATGAGGAAAAGGTGTGGAGCAGGCGGGATACAGGCGGAAAGTCGCTCCTACCAGCGGCTCGCCCCGGAGGAGGTGAAGTCGGATGGGGTTTGGTAAAAATAGACTCTAAATCAGATGGAAGTTGATAAAATCCAGATTTGAAGTTTATATAATGGAAAGGGAAATCTGTAAGACCAGATAAATAAGATGTGTTTGCCCAGCATAATGGACACCTTAATGGATGATGACCGGAAATGGGTGTGTCTCTATAGGTATAATTATAATTATGAAAACTTGAGGAAAGCAATTTCTATATCTATAGAACAAAAATGTATGTCTGCAATAAGCAATATGGTAAAATAATTCAAGG
This sequence comes from Lepidonotus clava, assembly GCA_936440205.1. Taxonomy (NCBI): domain Eukaryota; kingdom Metazoa; phylum Annelida; class Polychaeta; order Phyllodocida; family Polynoidae; genus Lepidonotus; species Lepidonotus clava. The sequence goes on along the minus strand of OW387144.1, from coordinate 30,974,005 downwards.
GGTGTATCATTTTGATCTAAATGATGTTTTATTTTTACACGACTTTTGTAATGTTTTATGGAGTTGAAGTTAGGGAGTGGGTATTTGATGGGATAATTATTTGTGCAGCACATACCACACCCAATTTTTCTTTACTCTCAAAACACCAATAGGCAAGACTTGTTTAACACCCTGTTGAGCTGACGAATATAGTGGTCTAGGAATATATATAAAATTTCCTATGGCTTTCTTATACTATCTTGATATCCTATGTTTGTAAGTATGTTATTCAACGACATTGGCTTTGCGTGTTTCACAATTCAAGGTGTAATTATAGCATGGCCAACCTGTATAAAAAGCAATGCTATTCTGAGCAATTCTCAAACATCCTTACACATAACCTAAGCATCTAAAACACATACCCTCATCTCTTTAAAATCAAGTTTGCCATTATTAATGCTACCTCCCACACTGTACAACTCAAACATACAACAAAGCTCCCTAATATCATATAATACACTGATACACGCTACACACAATATAAAACACCTCACACACAAACACACATAGAGCTTTTATTGTGACATAGCAATAGTTAAGAGTTCTGACTAGATATTATACAATTTTATTTTATATATAGTGTTTTACATTAGCATGACACATATTGTCATTACACTTTTGAATGTACAATTAGAGTTGCATTTTGGTGAATTTACAAGAACATAGGAAAAGACGAACTAATAGGAGGTGACAGAAACTGTCCAGGTTCTTGAGTTGTTTCTTTTGCTCCAGATCTATACCACAAAGCTTTCCAACAATCATACACTATATTGACACACATTACACACATAACACTCATCAAACCACACAAACACACACACACACACGAACACACACACACACACACACACACACACACACACACACACACACACACACACACACACACACACTGACACCCCTCCCAAACACACCTCCCCCATCCGGCACACCTTACATGCCTTAGCACAGACCCACTAATGGCTTCTGTACATGTCACAAAAACTGTCTGACCGGCTCGGGAGATACTTGCGGCGCGGGCTGCCACCTCGCTGACCATCAACATATCACAGAATACCTCGTCTTTTTACGCCTCACTGTGTTCACCCACCCACCTGACTCTGGCATCTGACGGAGGTATCTGGGAGTGTCACGTACAGAACCTGCCCTCTAGTTCCTTGATGATTTAACCACTTCTTTACTTACCTTTATTCTTAGACACTTTTGGATTACATGTATGTGTCTGCATACATGTTCTTACGTAATTGTGTAATAAACCTTTAATGATATTATAGTATTAAGTTAGGTGGAAATTATGAATGAGGTAAAAACTTGAATATCAAAATATTTGAAGAATTCTTCTATCTCTCCTGTAGAACTTCGAATCATAAATTGATTGCCATTCCTAGAAACAAGGAATAAAAAGATGATCAGCTTTTAAGGTTGTAAGAAGCATTATATCTTCAATATCTACGATGCAGGCAGGTTTGCTCTCTGAGACAGGGATAAATGTGCCAATTTTGAACAACAGACCAGCTTGTGGACCTTGTGCGCAGCTGACAGTTTTGCACTAGTTCTTAAGCCTCTTTATTGTTTTCAGTCAAACTATATAGGTAAACCCTGGTCACTCACAATCAGTTATACATGCGTCTGAGGCTCAGGTGTGAAACTTAAAAGAAGAATCTAACCAATAATTAATTTCCATAAACTATAGGTGTTGTTCAACATAATAATGCTTCCCAAAGCAATAAGCCCATCCCACATAGGGGGTTGGACAAGGGTCGGACAAAATTCATGTGTAAAGAATCTTTGTCTCCTAGCGTTAGGGTTACTGAAATAAGCAAGAACAATGTTTTCCTATATTCCGAAGTATTGATTAAATATGTTGATTTCTAAAATTTTACAAATTGAGAGATTTGCAGGTTTGCTAGCCAATCAAAAGGCTGTATTTCAGGGCAAAATAGGGTCGGACATTGTAGGTTGGGCTGATAGGCGTTAACATTGGACCCTATGGGAAAAAACCTATGAATAAAGCTGCATTTTACAATTTTAGGAAGAAACTTTTCTCAACTAAATTGCTTTTGTTATTTTTATATTATGCAACTGTCTTTATGGAAAAAGCACGGAGACAATTTTGAAAATAATTATTTCTTAGTAAACTTTAACTTTGGTGAAAACTGGGATGGGCTCATTACCCCACTCCCCCCGGAGTATATAATGTATACACATATCATAATTTTTTCCCCTCCCACCCACACCTCCTACAAGGTAGTCGGCCGCCATTCTCTAGACGTGTCACGTGACCTCCTGACATGACGAGCCGTTGACATAGTAACGACGTGGTTACCATGGTAACGACGCCAGCTGTGGGGGTGTGGTGGTCAGTCAGGGGGGTAGGGAGGGGGGGGGGGGCGTTCCCCAGCTGTCGGTCAGTATGGTCAGTCGGACCGGACAGCTGACCACTGGAGGTATTCGGCCAGAGTGACCAATGACCATCGCCGCCTGGCCTGTATTGATCAGCTCGGCCTAACCCATCGACCTGGGCCTATAGGCGGGTTAGTCAGCCTTAGGCTTAGTGACATGGGTCTAGGCCTATGGGGATACACCCCTATTATACATGGTTGTAGTTATAGGGAGGCGTGGAGGCATCCCAAGGGGACTGTGTAGATCAGTCTAATGTTGTCATTCCGTGTAACAGGCTGGTTTGATTAGTGGCACATAGCTCTACATGACCAATGGACCATTTCACATGTGCATGGGACTTACATCTATGAACTATTACTAATTGTGACATGTGTACATACAGACGGTGACAGCAACTTTTGATATTGTACATTGTATGGGAGGACACCTATCTAACATCCATAAATTCAAAGGGAAACAGAAATCGGGAAATTCTACTTCTACTCCGTCAATATAGGAAAGAGCTCAATAATCTCTGAGGAATCATGTTCACCTCTGCATTGTTGATGCCATAGCGCTTGGAGTAAGAAATTGGCCTACCCACAGGTATTTGGACGTAGGCCTATCTTTCAGGCTTTAGGCCTATCATTTGGTGCTCCATACAGACCCAATGTGTACAGGAACACCGGTATGTGTACGTTGATGCAATTCGAACTCATCTCAACTCTATACCTCTACACGTCGAATGCCCAAGGAATCTACAGTTTCTGCAAGTTTTCCGAATATCCTAAGACTTAGTCCTCGGAGATAGTCAACTCTTACTGAGAAATTGCTGATCGGAGCATTCCTCCAGGGTCTGTAATACCTATCACAGGTGGGAACCATCCTACTGCTGTATCCTACAGTCTTTGAACTTCATCATGTGAAAAAAGGATCCAATGATAGTACAGTATACTCTTACGCAACGCTTTGAATATATCGTCCACACATTTACTTTGTTTTCTCGTACACGAATTAGACTAAAGTGCCAGCTCAGATGCCAGCCGTTCAATTGTGGACTATTGGATGCTGGCTCACATCATTTCTTAGACATGCTCCCTACTATAGCGACTCAATCTGTACTTGATATATTTATTTTGATGTGTTCAATGACGCCGCACTATGTTGTTAAACGTTTCACGACGCAACTGCGTTACAATATGTTTTAACATCAAAAACTATGAATACAGTGCGCAACTCTCACAACAGAAACATTGCAACCTAGTCCTGTAACTCTTGCATTCAGTGCTTTGCGATTGCAGCGACCATCCACACCACTATTGCTACTGCTGTGAAAACCCTCTTGTGTTCACTAAACAGATTGTATGCTGCAATACAACTATTGACATTATCCAGAAAATAGTGGCCAGCCCAGAAACCAACAACCAATATCACACCCAGGGCTGGGGGTGCCACTACAACAACATCAAGGGCCGCTCCCCTACAGATCGCCTGCCCTGCACTCCACCCAGGACATCTAGGCCGGGTTTACAAGAGGAATGGCAGTATTCCACTAGCCAATTTTACTCGCGATTTGCAAAATCGCCAGCATAAATTGGGGATAAACATAGACATGTTACATATCGTTTGAAATGTTTTGAAATGCTCTTTCAAATGATGTGTAGCATGTATGGTCTTCTGTCAAATAATAACGGACAGGGTCTGAATTAACATAATTCCTGACAGAATCGCCTAGTAGAATCCAGGTTTCAGTTATCAGACAAGCCTAAGGACAAAGGAGGCTAGGCCTACATCCGGAGCCTCTGTAAGCTGGGAACCAGCGCAGTGTTTATACTCCAGGCGGTGCGTGTTAGGCACCTCGCCAGAAACTAGCGGACGCCGTAATGTGCTTCACACAGTCGTCAATGACCTTCACCTTTCTGACCCTGGAGCAACTCACCCTAACCCCAAACTGACTGAGCAACTCGTCCTAACCCCAAACTGACTAAAGGTGCTCCTGTGAGCAACTCACTCTGACCCCAAACTGACTTAAAGTGCTCCTCTAAGCAACTCGTCATAACCCCAAACTGACTTAAGGTGTTCCTGTGAGCAACTCGCCCTAACCCCAAACTGAGTCAAGGTGCTCATATGGGCAATTCGCCCTGGCCCCACACAGACTAAAGGTGCTCCTGTGATCAACACCAGCATTGTATTCACATATGCATCACAATACATCACAATACATGCAGAAATTAGAGATGTGATATTATGCCAGGTTGAACAGTTTGATCTGAATCAGCAAGAAAACTGACCGATTGATATGAGACGATTAGGTCCAATTACCAGGAGATATCATTATTACCAATACATTTTGAGAAGGTTTTAACATTGGCAATTAGACTGTTAATTTGCTAAAGTTTGCGTTCAAGCAAATACCCAAACCTGCGCCACAATTTTCATTTTGAATTTACTTCATAGAAGAGCCAAGGCCAGTTAGAGATGCAAAATACTGATTCTGTCATACTGCCCAATAGATCATGTAGAAACTTTTACCACACTTTCATTATCTAATATTTGTGACTCATAATAGCAGTGCATTAATTGAGTGGTGACTGATAAGAAACTTTATGAACACGACTAAGAGCAGTCCAACAAGATGTGGCGATGTTTCATATTACCAAAACAACAAAAAGTTTCTCAATTATGAGTACGTGGCTACAGGACCAGCTGCCAAACTGACTCCAGAATAATGTACGGTTTTGTCAACAAAAACTACAACCATACGCTGATACTCTCAAATGAACGATTTTTCAATTGTTGAAACACATGGGCTCAATCTCAAGAACAACTCGTGCTCAACTGGAACTGTTAACATCAATTCAGGAAACCTCTAAGCTAACCATGAACTGTATTTCTGGAGAAACTGCCAACCCATGGGACCTAGGATGATTTAAGACAGTGTGCACACCTGGGCCTTACCTGGCCCACTGTTACCATGGTGACCGTTATTCACCGCCTGTTCAACTGCCATGGAGCCCAATAAATCAAACAGGGTATGTATGGAAACGTGACACGGACAGTACTGGGGACTCCTCCTTTATAAGGGTATCGTAAGGGATGCGTTTTTACAATGCATGTTGTATATATCAGTTACTGGTTAGGGAATGGAGCCACAGCAAATTATTGCTATATTGAAGATAAGAAATAATGCTTAAAATATCTTGACATAAGAAAGATAAACAAGTCAGCGTTTGTTTCTTGTAATCATGAGAATGTGGAAACGTCAGTCATATTTGGTTTATCACCAAATAGTTTCAAAATAATTTCTAGAAAATCAAAGTTAGTTTCCATTACATTATGGGTATTAGACAAAAAATACAAGACATTTTCAAAGGTGTCAACTTAAAAGGGAACAGACAGAGACGGTAATAATATTGACTGGTATTTGGAATAGAAACGTTCTCAAAAAGTGACTCAGACTTAACCCTTTAGCCCCCAATTCGGCCATGGCCGCCTGTGGGTAGTTCCCCCAATCCGGCCGTAGCCGCCCGGAAAAATGGCAATTTTCTCATAAATTTTCCAAATTATTCCAAAGGGAACAGATTTATGACTATTCAACACACAGAAATGACTAACATATCGTTTGAAAGCTGATTTAATTTCGTTGTCAATGCTACAAACCCCATATCTATAACATTCATTGAAAGGAGTTGGTTACTCTTTGAATTGCCTTAATTAAAAGAAATTTAGGGAATTCCAGCGGGAAATCCTTGGAAATCCTGGGGAAATCAAGCAATTTATGAACGCAATATGTGGGGTCTAAAGGGTTAAAGTACCTTCCCATGCCAACCCTTCTGACTGCCTCGTTTTCAGATGTATGTTAAGCGTGACGCCGCCTGGCGACAAACGCCGCTACTAGAGCCTCCCGTCATGCACCGGCGCTCCTCCCTGCGTCCGGCCAAGGTGTCTGGGGTGGCTAAAAACGAGCCGCACCCCCTGGGTGCCCCCCTCCTGGGAGCACCACTCACCGACCACCAGGGGGCCCACACCGCGCCCTCTGTCGTCAACATCCAGGACGAGGCAAGTTCTTTAGCTTTCAGGAACCGGAAGTCACTTTTTGCAGCTCGGGCGCCTGCGCACCACGCTTATACTGACACCTGGTGACTTGCAGGGGTTGTGGGGAATATCTAAGGGTTGGAGGTGTTTTTCCTTTTTAACTATCAAATTTGTTACAATCCTATAGTCTTTGGGTACTTTAAGACATGTGGATAATTGCACATACATTTGTAGAAACATCAAAGTATACAGTTATATCTTAACAGAACAAAAGACAGCTTGTCTAGACGAGATTTATTTTTCATTGGGAAAGTAAGGGCCACGATCGATCATTGTCATATTTGGGAAATATGGGGTTTATCAGATTCGTTCAAACGAATCTTCATCGGCTTTCACCAGTTACATTAGTATATATGTATATATATAATGCTTTGCTATACAGTCACACATATAATTCCATTAATCCAGACACATTGCATACTTAAGCTTCGCACATGAGAAGTGTGTTTATAATATAACTATTAATACACTTAAGCGGACTTTTCATATTGAACACACAACTAAATACTCACCACAAAACACATGCATCATAATTCACTTGGCATAATTAGTAAATATGAAGCAAGTACTCAAATTTATACCAGAATAAAAGAAGGTCTAAGCTACACTAAGAAGCTCCCCTCATTGATATCTCTCCCATCCCTGTTCATCGTTCTATGCAAACAACAGGTGAATATATGGCTGCAAACTCCAATGTGGAATGATCCAATGTGGTCTCTCATATTATCAGTATATGTTTCTAGGGAGGTCCAATCCCGATCCTGTAGATGTCAGCACTGTTTCCCATTGCATTTTCCAACAGATCCCTATGACCCTCCTTGCTACATGCATACGCTATGTGAGGTCTCCGTTATCTGGTTGTGTGATATGCCTCTCTGAGTGTGGGGTAGTGGACAGGCCTCCTGCTCTCTGAGTGTGGGGTAGTGGACAAGCCTCCCTGCTCTCTTATGCCGCATCCCCACTTGGGCGATCAATGATGGCAACCAACGTTAGTCGCCTGTCGATTAAGAAATTAGTACATTGTCGGATGACTAACTAGTCGCCGGCGACCAAAAAAGTTAATCGCCATGTTGGGATGCAGTTGCCATCAAACGTTCAAACACTGGTCGCCCTGCCCTGTGATTAAGTGAACTAATCGCCAGCGATAAGTAGGAAATATTAAACATGTCAAATATTTTGTCAGAAAACCACGGCGACTAGTGCTTTAGTCGCCAAACATGACGGCACCAGTTTTTAGTATGTCGCCAGACAACAAACCATGTTAGTAGCCGCCGAATTTTGTAATCTAGTCGCCCAAGTGGGGACCAGGCTTTAATGTGGGATAGAGGACAGGCTACTCTGCTTTCTGAGTATGGGATGAGGGACAAGCTTCCCTGCCCCCTGAGTGTAGGGTAGGGACAAGCCTCCCTGCCTTCTGAGAGAATGGAAGGGGACAGGCCTCCCCGCTCTCTGAGAGGATGGAAGGGGACAGGCCTACCTGCTCTCTGAGAGAACGGAAGGGGACAGGCCTCCCTGCCCTCTGAGAGAATGGAAGGGGACAGGCCTCCCCGCTCTCTGAGAGAATGGAAGGAGACAGGCCTCCCTGCCCTCTGAGAGAATGGAAGAGGACAGGCCTCCCCGCTCTCTGAGAGAATAGAAGGGGACAGGCCTCCCCGCTCTCTGAGAGAATAGAAGGGGACAGGCCTCCCCGCTCTCTGAGAGAATAGAAGGGGACAGGCCTCCCCGCTCTCTGAGAGAACGGAAGGGGACAGGCCTCCCCGCTCTCTGAGAGAATAGAAGGGGACAGGCCTCCCTGCCCTCTGAGAGAACGGAAGGGGACAGGCCTCCCCGCTCTCTGAGAGAACGGAAGGGGACAGGCCTCCCCGCTCTCTGAGAGAACGGAAGGGGACAGGCCTCCCTGCCCTCTGAGAGAATGGAAGGGGACAGGCCTCCCCGCTCTCTGAGAGAACGGAAGGGGACAGGCCTCCCTGCCCTCTGAGAGAATGGAAGGGGACAGGCCTCCCCGCTCTCTGAGAGAATGGAAGAGGACAGGCCTACCTGCTCTCTAAGAGAACTGAAGGGGACAGGCCTACCTGCTCTCTGAGAGAACGGAAGGGGACAGGCCTCCCCGCTCTCTGAGAGAATGGAAGAGGACAGGCCTACCTGCTCTCTAAGAGAACAGAAGGGGACAGGCCTACCTGCTCTCTGAGAGAACGGAAGGGGACAGGCCTACCTGCCCTCTGAGAGAATGGAAGGGGACAGCCTCCCTGCTCTTTGAGTGTGGGGTAGGAGACAGGCCTCCCTGCTCTCTGAGAGAATGGAAGGAGACAGGCCTGCCTGCTCTCTGAGAGAACGGAAGGGGACAGCCTCCCTGCTCTCTGAGTGTAGGGTAGGGGCAGGCCTCCCTGCTCTCTGAGAGAACAGAAGGGGACAGGCCTCCCTGGTCTCTGAGTGTGGGGTAGGGGACAGGCCTCCCTGCTCTCTGAGTGTGGGGTAGGGGACAGGCCTCCCTGCTCTCTGAGTGTGGGGTAGAGGACAGACCTCCCTGCTCTCTGAGTGTGGGGTAGAGGACAGACCTCCCTGCTCTCTGAGTGTGGGGTAGGGGACAGGCCTCCCTGGTCTCTGAGTGTGGGGTAGAGGACAGACCTCCCTGCTCTCTGAGTGTGGGGTAGAGGACAGACCTCCCTGCTCTCTGAGTGTGGGGTAGGGGACAGGCCTCCCTGCTCTCTGAGTGTGGGGTAAGGGACAGACCTCCCTGGTCTCTGAGTGTGGGGTAGGGGACAGGCCTCCCTGCTCTCTGAGTGTGGGGTAGGGGATAGGCCTCCCTGGTCTCTGAGTGTGGGGTAGGGGACAGGCCTCCCTGCTCTCTGAGTGTGGGGTAGGGGATAGGCCTCCCTGCTCTCTGAGTGTGGGGTAGAGGACAGACCTCCCTGCTCTCTGAGTGTGGGGTAGGGGATAGGCCTCCCTGCTCTCTGAGTGTGGGGTAAGGGACAGGCCTCCCTGGTCTCTGAGTGTGGGGTAGGGGACAGGCCTCCCTGGTCCCTGAGTGTAGGGTAGAGGACAGACCTCCCTGGTCTCTGAGTGTGGGGTAGAGGACAGACCTCCCTGGTCTCTGAGTGTGGGGTAGAGGACAGACCTCCCTGGTCTCTGAGTGTGGGGTAGGGGACAGGCCTCCCTGTTCTCTGAGTGTGGGGTAGAGGACAGACCTCCCTGGTCTCTGAGTGTGGGGTAGAGGACAGGCCTCCCTGCTCTCTGAGTGTGGGGTAGAGGACAGACCTCCCTGCTCTCTGAGTGTGGGGTAGAGGACAGACCTCCCTGGTCTCTGAGTGTGGGGTAGAGGACAGACCTCCCTGGTCTCTGAGTGTGGGGTAGAGGACAGACCTCCCTGGTCTCTGAGTGTGGGGTAGAGGACAGACCTCCCTGCTCTCTGAGTGTGGGGTAGGGGACAGGCCTACCTGCTCTCTGAGTGTGGGGTAGAGGACAGACCTCCCTGGTCTCTGAGTGTGGGGTAGAGGACAGACCTCCCTGCTCTCTGAGTGTGGGGTAGGGGACAGGCCTCCCTGCTCTCTGAGTGTGGGGTAGGGGACAGACCTCCCTGGTCTCTGAGTGTGGGGTAGAGGACAGACCTCCCTGGTCTCTGAGTGTGGGGTAGAGGACAGACCTCCCTGTTCTCTGAGTGTGGGGTAGAGGACAGACCTCCCTGGTCTCTGAGTGTGGGGTAGAGGACAGGCCTCCCTGTTCTCTGAGTGTGGGGTAGAGGACAGACCTCCCTGGTCTCTGAGTGTGGGGTAGAGGACAGGCCTCCCTGCTCTCTGAGTGTGGGGTAGAGGACAGACCTCCCTGGTCTCTGAGTGTGGGGTAGGGGACAGACCTCCCTGCTCTCTGAGTGTGGGGTCAAGCCCACTAGATGATTTTACTGTCACCGGGTGACGGACAACTGGAAGAATCACCGATTTGGTTGGTGGGCAACTAGATTATCAATTGATCAACATGCAACTTTCGGTGTGTATGGTGTGCTTTCTGGATGAAGGGTGACGGGCCAGTTAACTTGCTTAAGATTGCATTCGCCCAACGATTTTACTAGTGATTCTACCAGTTGCCCGTCGACCGTCGATGCTAAAATTGCCTATTGGGTATGTGGCTTAAGGGGCAGAGCTCCCTGCTCTCTGAGTGTCATTCACTATTGGTATAGCGCTCATGAATGCAGCGCAGCAACCAGAGACCCCTTGTCTATCCTTAAAGGGTGTATTTAGTCCAGTAGGGAACATTGACAGACAGAGAATTACTTAACCTGCCGTTAACATGTGCACCTGCTGTCACCTGCAGGGCCCCCTGTCTGGGACTAGTTGATTAATTATGACAAAGGGAATTGATTATCAATCATTTCCTAATCCATGCGTACTTAATTAGTGACACATGTATGGAAACTTTACAGTGGACGTTATGTATGTTAATTAATGGGTATCATAATAAGCCCATCCCAGTATACATGAACTTCAAATTTAACCATGAAATTACATAGCAATTTCTTTCTGATTTAATCCCCAAAGATTGAAGTGTAAAACAAAATGTACCATGGTGATTTAATTGACAAATTGCTCCTAAATTTTTGATTGGCTGGCAAACCTGCAAATCTGTTGATTGGTAAAATTTAAGAAATCATAACATTTTATCAATACTTGGGGATATAGAAAAATATAATTCTTATTTATTCCGGTAATCCCAGCTCAAGGAGACAAGTTTCGCTTATACCATAATTTTGTCCAGCCCTTGTCCAACCCTGGGATAAACCCAATGTGGGATGGGCTTATTATAGTGCACACAATATACCGTTTCAAATATTTGAACTAAGCACAATACTGGATTAACCAACCCTCATTTATCTGTTGGGAATAAAAACAACATAGTATTTCTGCTAGATTGGTAGGATGAGCATATATGTATGTGCAACCTTAATGAGACCAAAGTACATTGCACAACTGCCTCTAACCAACAGTAGCTCAGGGTCCAAATATTATAGATGGTTAACTGAATCGATAAGTTATTATCAGAGTATTGATTACAGTGTCATACACACTTTGTTCTTGTAATTTCAAAACGTTTAAGAGTACTCTTGACATGTGCTTACTGACATTTGCGATACCATGAAATAGAGTTAAGTAGGGACATGTGTACTTAGGATCTAGATAGGCTTGGTAATGTATTTGTTGTTAATTAAAACAATATTATGAACACATATTTATTTCAAAGTCACAAAAGGCTCTTCTTCAACTACCTTTTAGGTATAGCTTATTTTAATCAGCACAATCTCTATCTATGATAGTCAGATGATACCCGATATGAATATAAAATAAATTAGGCCTCTGGAAGTTGTTTGGTCACAAATATATTCGTCATACTATAGGAAAGTCTCCTTGTCCATAGAGATTATTGGGCATGAAGACAACATACCCCCAAACTATACTTTCAATTAACTAGACAACGATCAAAATGCATGTAAATGCATTATTCTAATCTGGCGTCAACCAACGCTTATCCGAAGAAAATGCGCTCATCTAAACAGAGGAAGCCTCACGAATACATCAAATAGATAGGATTCCTTTTAGATATATTTCATAACCATTTCAATAACTCATGTTTGGAGCAGATATACAATCTTTAAACCGACATAAGTCAAGGATATGTTCAGGCTGCAAAATGCAGACCTCTTCTTATCATAGCACATGAAGGTACCAGCGCAAACTAAAGTTACCGGCATGTATACTATTAACGACTATAATATCATGCTGGTCAACAATCCGCAAATGTCCTTATTCCATCCTGACAGAACCCCTCCCCTCTGGCCTTGGTGTTTAGTTGGCCTATCCCTGGTCAGATGTCGCCACTGTTCAGCCTGTCTGTCCGTCCCGTCAGCTGGTCCCACCTGCCGCCAGTGGACCACGCCCCTCAGCCTACAGTCTGTTCACTGAAGGCCCATACACTATGTACTGGGCCGCATTAGTGGGGTGTGTATGGTGTCAGGTGGTGTTGGTTTGGTGAAATACATAAACGTCTCCTGTACTGGGGCCAACTCCATTATGACTTATAATGGGAAAAGATGGGAATAAGATGTTACTTGTATATTGAATCTAGTCGGCTTCATCACATCACATCTCATCTCATTATCTACTAAAAATTTCATATAAAAATCTCATTTTTTCCTAAACAACATGTTAAAATACCCAAGTGATGTAACCCCATCCATACCAGTGACTGAATGGACGGGGAGACCAGACTATGTATGTTTGACGAAAGCTCAGTATAATAAAGTTGGATTTAAAAAAAAAGCACAGTTATAATCTGTGAATAACCAAGAGGATAGTTAGAAATAGCATTATTTTAAAAATGAAATACAGTTTTTAATGAATAAAGGGTGAACGTTGTAGATCTTGTCGTAGAACTTTTAGATATTTAAAGTTCTTTAAATCCGTAATAAGCAAAATCATAAGTATCAAAATCACATTGGGGGTTATTCAATTTTGAAAATACTGAATAATAATTGTATAGCATTACATTAAGTTTATAAGTTGTAATAGTCATTCTCTACTTATAATCATAACTTGATCACCTACATAGCCGAAAGATACAGCATCACAATGAAGGATCCTCGCATACCTAAGGTGTGATAACACATACCTCATCCCCCCATTAAGTGATGCGATACTCAGGGGTCACAGAGGCTAATCCCTCCGTCATGATGCACCTGAACCCTATCAGAAAATTGATACTTAACTCGGCCGGTAGCACCTAAAGTCCTGGCCACACGGGCCAACCTTATCTTACATGAGAGCTGAGTAAACTTCCGTTGGGGTCAGTCACATAATGTGATTATTTTCATGGCCTAAACAATCAAATCCGTGGTCTTTCACACTGACCCAAAACTATTATTTCCCCCTTATTCTCTTGCAGTGAGAATCGGAGAGGGGAAACTAAGATTTATCTATATGTTTAAATGAACAGGGTCTGCAGCAGTTCAGTCATTATAGTCAATGTCCAGGTAGAATTTATTTTACTCAGAGCAGGCAGTCGTAGGTGGAGGCGTCACCAGGAGCTACGACATTCGAGTTTAGTTGAGTTGAGAGGTGTAGTTTCGGATAATCCCTCAGTTCAGACTCTTTTCTTAGGTTGTATTCATCTAAATTGATATTGCTATGCGTCCATAATAATTATACATAAGTATTTCACTTTTTGTATAAATAACCAAACTTGCAGTCTAGGGAGAAAACAAATAATTTGATAATTTTCCTGTTTCCTAATGGAAAACTCATACCATATTGCTCCTCTGACACCACATATATAGATTATCTGTAACCTGCTTCAGAATACAAGAAGCTCTTAAGTACCATCTATACCACATTGAACCTCACTATGTCACTAAAAAGAATCAAATCCGCTGAGATTGCAGTGTACATCCGACAAATGTAGCAGTGTCTACCTTCGACAATAACAATCAGTTGCAAAGTTTTATGATATACACATCTTTACAAGTGGAAAACATAGTCACTATCATATAAGCAGTATGACTATTACCTGTGAACTACTGAATACATATCCATAAAGCAGGCGGGTGTACGTGTATCGTTTTAAGTCGGTACACAAGGTGGTGATAAGAGGCTGTCGGTATCAGTGTGGGGAGATAAGGTCAGGCCCCTCACTACTCCAGCCTCCCACCCACTACATGCCCACCTATGAGGCGCCAAGTGTAAAGGCTTTATTCCAGTATTTGATATTTGCTTGCGGTACCATGAATTGACACAAGAAAATACCGAAACTGCAAGGTGAAATGTAGGAAGTATTTGTGGTAGGTCCTACCACAAATAGATTTATATAGGTTTTCTATGGATTGCTTGCGCTGTAGCAGATACCAACATGTTGGTATCTGAATTGCAAACTACTTGCAGTGGCTAAAAATAAAGGTAGCGCAAATGCTACCTCCGGAAAAATGGAATATGGCCTTTATCCCCATTTTTCTTCAGTCAACTCAATGAAGACAATGCAATAGGTGTTCAATTTCTTAAAGGGCCATACCCACTAAGCAACTTTAGCGGCGACGGCCGATTTTCCCGGCAACAGCTGCGTCAATAGCCCATCAAATCGGCACACAAATCGTCCAATTTCCCAGCAACTCCCTGTGGGTATGTTGTGATTCTGAGCAACGGGTGCAAGTTGACGCAATCGCCGGGAAAATCATTGGGAAAATCGGCGGGAACAATATCAAACTTGCTTGATATCCAGTCGCCCGGCAACTTTACTGGCGACTTTCCAGATCGGCGGTTGCCAGTTGCTGGTAAAATCGCCTAGTGGGTATGGGGCTTAAGGGTTATCAAAATGGAGTTCATTCAGTCTTGAACCCAAAATTCAATGGACTGAATTTGCGCATGTATAAATGGGCTCATTGTTTGTAAACTCTAATACTGATTTGAGGATTCTTGAGGGGATTCAGATCAAACATGTGCACTACATGCCACTTCCTAACAAGGTGATCATTCTTAACACAACCACTTGACCACGGAGCACCACAGTGGGACACTGCTTTCGGGTAACTTTGTCACTGTGTTAAGAATATTGGAGTAAATATATATTGACCTTTTTTGTCTGTGGTGGACATTTTCATCTCTTCGATATAACGAAAGGTGTCTCCTACATTATAGAGAAAACATTTAACGCTGTCGTATGTACACATAGATGAGAGCTATGGTGAGCCTTGTGTATCAATCTCTCAATGATACGTAATAATATACACCCAGTTTCGTTGCCAATAGATCGTTGTGCAACTTACCTTAACAGGCCCCTGATACACAGAATCAGAGTCAACTTATCCTGGTGTGACATGAGTATTCCCATTCAAAGGAACCGGAATTACATAGTATGTAACCGGAACTAGTTTGTAAAACTGCTCTCCAAATATCATAATTTGATTAATATTCATAGCAATTCAAATCTAGTGAAATGGGGATTTTTGGTCTAGTTGATAATTTTAGGAGTTATTTAAGTATAACTATCCACAATCTGAAAACTTAAGAAGTATACAAGATCAACAGCCGAGATGGCGGGACCCACCTAGTCGCTATACCACCTGTATTATTACAAGGTTAACGGTGTCTGGCTCATGCCCCCACTCCCTACCTGACATTACTACCTGACCCCAGAGGGGCGGGGGGCGAGGGGTGGGGGGGGGGGGGGGCAACAAATTGTCTCAGCCTTAGGTCCCAATTAGAAACATGTGTGGAGACCAGCGACGATGATTGTTACAGGTTTTTACTAGGAGAGACACTCAAGTTATTTCTATTGCACACAAGTCAGTTATAGCTTACTCTGAAGGCCTCATGCTTGGCTAGAGGACTTTTCAGAATATTATATTGGTAACATAGTTAAAAAAAAACTTGCCTTTTTGAGAGAAGAGAAAAAGAGAAGCACGCTTTTAAGAAAAAAACAACAATATTCTTGATCATGAAAAACTGCATGCAAACAGCCAATAAAAGCATGGTTTAACTTAGGCTTAAAGATGACATTGGATGATTGAAATAGAACAACAAAGTATTGATGAGAGAATCATTTATGGTTGAAAGATTAACAAATATAGTTCTGTGGTTGTATATCAACTTGAGGTACAGAAGTTTCAACACTGACCCCCACCCATCCCCCAATGAGTGCACGTACACAAGTAATCATTATGACCCTATCAGCTCCTTATCTGTGTTGACTACCTGAGGTCTGTAAGTCACAGGTCCATAACGTTAACACACGACTATAGGGAAACACCATACCTGGGACATACCTGTACATGGAAATATACCATCATTAGGTTATGGCTGCCCATGGGATTCTAACTTACTAGTGACTGTTTTCCAATGAGGCTATACTGGATATAAGCAATCAGGATATCGGGCTTATATAATTGATAACATACATGTCAGGATTTGTGCCTAGATGGAAACCAGGTGCAAGGTCTTTTGTCAAGACTCAGGAATGTCAAGAATGAAGCACATGTACACATGTAGGGCTTTTTGGTACCTACTCTAGGCTTGTAGGTGTTTTGGGCCGTCCCAAAAGTGTGTATGTGTGATTGGATTCAAGAGGTACTGTGGACACTATGGATTCATGTAGATAGGATATCTCCCCAACATGAACTGGATCTAATACAAGATATCAAAAGAGGAAGTTTAGGAACCTTCTTAGAAGAATAGACTGGCCATTGGACTTGTGGCACATGATAATGTGAGGGTACCATGGGTCAGCATTGATTTTCTTCAGTCTATACATTGTTATTCTCTACTCAAAGGATAAACATTTACACTGACTGTAATGATAAGAATCCAGGGTAGCTTGTCCCCTTCTTGGTTATGTTGTAGTGACGCCACCTTTCTGAGGGAATGATGAAGTGATTTACCTACTTGGATTGATTGTGATAATGTTCTCCAAGGATCTGATAATGTAAGTCAAAGTTAACTTCACAAGACTTCCAGCAAAACAGACAAAAAAAAACTCTCTTTCACCAAAGTTTAATACTATCCAAGGACCCTTTGAAATGGCATATATAAACCCATGCACAGATATATTTTCAACATAGTTATACATATTAGGAGCCTGCTAATCGCTAATACCGTGGATCTATTAGAGCCCAGAATCTTCATTCAATGGTATGGATGTATCTATGATGAACCGAGTGTTGAACCGTAGTAAATCCACGTCAGGCTCACTGACTGTGAAGAGTCTCAGTGAGAAGGACCTGACAGGGGTAGGACGACGGAAGAGTTACAAGACCAAGTCAGAGGCCCGGCGGAGTCACAGTGTCAAGGTGAGGGAGAGGTCAGGGGTGGATCTAGGGGGTCCAGCCCATCACAAATGGAGGCGGTATCAAACTAAACGACTTGGGCTGCAGTATCTGCGTGTTATTTCGCATACAGGAGTTATATTTTGTGTGTGGAAAATTGGCAATTTAAGTGGCTTACATATATGTGTAACAAAGAATATAGTCTCTAACATGTGTAATTCACTGGGACATCGTCATATTGCAGCTCAAGGTGTGTATTGTAATACTGCCTTAAGAAACAAATCAAGTCATTCACTCTTAATACAATGTTATGGTCAGGCTGAATTTAATACAGCCAGCAGAGAGTTGGCACATCTAAACCAATGACATTAGGTTTTGACCATACTGTTCATTCTTGACCTTATACCCTCGTTGCTGAGGCCTATGTCTGATACAACCCCAATTCGTGGTCACCTGTGCTATCCAATGGCTTTAACCCTGATGTATGTATCCTCCATAATCCCATTACAATATCTAATCAGAATGGGATTCAGGCTGATTTTGGGACATGTATGTAGATAACAAAGCAGATAGAAAAGATATGTCATCAGGTAATCCCATACACAGAATATTAAACGAGTCACAGTTCCTAATTAGAATCTCAATGAGCTTACGGATATAATCGTAGTTGATTCTCACTGTCATACAAATTACTGAATTATCATTATAAAATGCACACTGAATGTGTGGTATTCTAAGCATGTTCTTATGGAAATTCAAGAGAGATTGCTGCCAAATATTTGGCAATGATAATTCAAATCCCACCAACTTGTAAAATTCAATACATACACGTGTATCGATATAAACACTGATGATAAGTCAATGCTTGTCAGACTTGTAAATAATGTAAAAACAATGCTTAAAACTAGGAACACTGACAATGCGTCTGTCCATAACTTGTCATGGCCGCATAAAGCACATAGCACCGATTGCACATTGGAAAAACACAATGAAAAAAAACTGTTTGATTCTCCCCGGCTTGGTCTATCTAGTTGACGCGTCGCTATTACCTCCCTCCTTTGTAGTCGTTATCTCTGACCTGATTGTATCACAGAGGGTTCAGATAGGAGGAACGTGGGAACAAGATAAGGGAACAACCACAAAGGGGAGTGGCCAGTGGATCATGTGTCAGTAAAGGGATAAGTGTTTTACATCAACATGTGGTAACCAACAAAACCAGGGGTAATTTAACTAAATATAGATTTTTAGGCGAAAAATAAAGATTAAGAATTAGTTCAAGCTTGTTGTCTACATCCTAGTGGGAAGGGCATCAGCTGTGATGGATTATGTCCAAGTTCATGTGAACACTGGTTCTTTGTCATGTTCCTTACAAAATGTTGATCCTTATCCCGGTAGATCTACATGATCAGATTATGTATTGATCTTAACATTAGACACAGCTCTAGAGTCTTTACGGATACATATGAACGTATATAGAATGTAAAAGGAAAACATCGAAGGAGAATCGCTCCTTTTCCTTCATATCATGGATTCCATTTGATATCTCTCCCTAATTTTTAGAAGACAATAATATTGTATTTTATTTCAGGTAATAGCAAGAATTTATATCAATTCTGGTATATCAGACCATTGATACATAAGTATCAACTGCCTTAGTCGTATCGTATTAATATACAGAAATGTGGTCGGAAAAAGTATTTTTATGTTTGAAGAGGGGAAACTTTGCTTAATAGACAGCATCATCCCCCCCTACTACTCAGTTCACCAACATCAAAGAGATAACCCCCAGGGGCCACGTCCACCCCCTGAGCAGCTCCCAGGGCAAGCCATGGTACACGGTCGGGTTTTCTATAATCTTTTGTATTGGGTCAACTCCCCCCTTTAAGTCCTTTCAGCCGCTTGTGTCCCTTTGTTCCCAACGATAGGCCAGGACCATACACTCAGGTAAGGAGGTATTCTAACCACGCTGGTTTACCTGCTTGTATCCATGCAGCTCTTCTAGACGTATACATCTATAGGGTAATATAATCATAATGGATGAGTTTTAATTCTCAACAAGTTAGCTCTGTTGCTAACAATCTGCGCAGGTAGGATGCTGGTGTTCTTCCTGTATTCTATAGAGGCATGTTTGTGTAAATATATACCAGCATTTATTTCGACACAGCATTTAATAGCGTTCACCGTCAGGTTTCTGCATACGTACACATAGGCCTACTTCTTGGATGAATATGATACAAAAAGGAAGTTATTTGGGTTAGAAACTGGAATCTCCCTTTGTGTATGTGAGCTCTTCACTTACTTTGACCTTGAATTACCCTGTACAAGCTCTACCAACTGCGACCCCCGCCCACCCACAACATCTCACACATCTCCCCGTGAACCAGACAGATGCTTTTATTTCTGTCCATCCATTCCCTGTTTCAGTTTACGCGTCTAGGCGATGCCGTGTGACGTCACGCCCACGCGCTCTGACGTCACACAGGTCGTAACGTCACGATGTGTTTTGATGTATTTTGGGTGTGGGCGGAGTTGGTGACAAAGACAACCTAGCCCCATACGACCTCCATGTAGACACCCCGCTATCTCTATTATCTTTGCCTCTCAGACGAAAGGGCGTGGCGCTGTATACTTGGTATTGTTATCATGTTATATCCAGTTCTCCACGTAGCTCACTTGGAAGATCCAACTTGTATAGATACACAATGAATATAAGGTCTCATACTCAGTGGGTCCGCCCCTCTCCTCACTTTGATATGTTTGTTATCGTGTTTTATGTGCACTAGTATCCTGGTATATCATATAGACCACACACAAAACTGGAGGCAATGATTCTACCAAAGAAGGCCATGCCAGAAACACCAAAGAAGGCCAAAGATCTTCTTGGATATAGGTAATATAGGTAATATAGATTTTAGAGAGATATTCAATCAAATCGCCCCTTTCGTTACAAAAGCGCTTCTAATTGTCAAAAATAGCATAGTATATAATAATAGACCTATATCCACATGATAGCCTATTACATGACATCAACAATACGTAAAATTAACATCAATTCTACCCTAAAAACTATCAAAACTTTATGATATTCCAGTAACTAATGCTTTGTTGTCCTCAGCAATGTTTGGCGTTGTTCTTGGTGAAGGTTCGGGATTGGAGGTACAGTTTGTATACTTAGGTATGGAGTGGGGGGGGGGGGGGGGAGGCACTGACAGGTGCATGGGAGGGGCGTCGCTGTCCTACTTTACCTCCAGTTTACCATGATTTAGTACGAAGTCTCCATATGCTATTTTCATTAAAATGTTATCAAACATATGCCACAAGAAAAGTCACATGAGGAACATCCCAATTAAACATACTCATATTTTTAAAAGAAAATAATTTACCCCATCCCACCCCTTTGGTTCTAAATAGGCATTGGATTTGTAAAGGAACGTACGTACAATTACTTAAAATGTCATACCCCTCGACCCCACTTGATGTGTATGTTAGGTCATAACAAGAGAGATGTCATATGACATTAAATTTGTGCCATTCCTACATTTACCATAAGACATCGATGACCTAGTGACTTTTTCCCATTTAAAATAAAAAGGGCGCGCGACATTAGACCCTGCACGGGAGGCTTGGGTTGTGAGCAAAAGGGGGCCCTTGACCATTAATTGGACGTGGCGACATGCACATTTCTTAAATTCGACATGACAACATTGTCCTAAGTGAAACGTCATGAGCTTTGAAAATATAATGTTTGCGTCATTAACCTTTCTGAAATTCGATATTTGAAAATGAGTATACAGGAGCAGATACATGATTCCGAAAAGGCGGGTGTACGCATATAGGCTTACTACAAAAACGTCACACATTAATTTTGTGCACACCCGTACACATGTGTACGCGACATTTTTTCTCTATGTGCAGTTTAAGTTTCCTTCAAAAGGGGTGGGGTCAGGACCCCCTGAACGCCCCTCCCCCAAATCTACGACCCGCCCCTAGAATAATAACCGACAAGGTGAGCAACACTACCATTTTAAAAAAAAATCGACAAGCTGCATCAGGTCCCCCATCGAGGTCCCCACGCAGTGAGGAGGCGCAGGACAGCAGCAGCCGGGAGGAGCAGAAGGCAGCTGGAGGACGGCAGGAGTCGGCCTGACAGCGGGAGCAGCAGGAACACGGGGAGCACACGGAGCACAGCAGGAGGAGAGGAGGGAGGATTCCCCGACCTCCCTGTCACACAGCGACACTATACCACACCACACAACCCCCCAGGACGTGCGTGGAGAGACGGGAGGACGTAGTATGGAGTGGAGGTAGTAGTATAGACGTGTGTAGGACGTGTACAGGATACCCGTGTAGGCCTACTAAACTCCGCAGACCGTCTCCCAGCGCCGTCCCTGTACCTGTAGGCGAGTGACCTCTGCTGGGCTGGACCCTCGTGGGGAGGTGACCAGGATAGTACCCTATAGCCTCCAGTCATCGCCCCTTACGTCGCCTGCACGTCACCCACACGTCCTCTACGTATCGCCTTGACGTACTTTTGATTCAAGTCCAGATTACACATTACCATAGCCACACTTAAGGATGTGATTACATTGATATCGGGAGAGGATTGTTGAAAAAAACACAATGTAAACACGTCATCGGCTCATATACATTGAAAGGCATTTTACCGGAACTATCGTAAGGCTTTCAGAGCATACAGATTTTATTGAAAAAATTGCCGGGGCTGTCATGATAAAGGGTATCAGGAGACCGCCATAAGGACATAAATTGCCCGTGTAAACGTCATTTTAAGTCGCTGCCCCTCTCAGACAACGTTCCAGCTGTGCTTTTTGTTTCCCGAGAAGCCTGTGTGGACGTCGATTTAATTGATTTATGCCAGTTTGATGAAAGGATATACATTTTAAGGATCGTATACATTCAAACCGGTCCAACAATTCAACTCAAGTGCAAACCATTCACCCTGTAACGTCTACTGGAGGGCAGGACGGAGCCCCTATACCTTGTGTCCCAAACATTAGGTCCTACGTTGTTTACAAAACTCCAGGTAGTTCCAGACTCTCTAGGGTCCTTGAATGGACAGCTGTGATCCTTTTTGACCCCTCTATATAAACCCCCTCTATAAGGACAGGATACTTTATAGATCATACCGCGGTTTACACCCTAAAGTCGCTTATTTCAGTGAGAGAGAACTCCCCTTGTTGTAGACGAGCAGCTCGCTAACCGGGACAGGAGCTGCTCAGCGGAGACAAAAACATCAACATCGCTCACTCACTCACAACAACTCCAGTGTGTCTAAAAATAGCCTTGGTCTGGAGGAGGCGCCGTCAGTGGCGGACCGTGGAGGGGGGGGGGCGTCACGCTATTACTGAAGGATCGATATGAGAGGATTGGGAAAGGCGGTCACACTATACACACAGACCACACCTAGCTGAATCTATGAATCTAGTCACTCCAAACTTGGCCAATCTAAGCCAAATTAAGCAAAAGCTTAGATAGAAAAGCCAAGAATCAACAGAAGGGTGTCTGTCATGTGTGGGTTTCAGCCTTGACATGTTGGCTATATTTGACCGTTGCATTTGACCTTGAACAGTTTATTTGAAATTGTTGTCGTTCTTTGAGCCTCATTGTGAGCATACACACACTGACACAGATGACGAGCAGCCAAAGATGAACGTGCAACACACGTATTTTGCGGTAATAGTCTTGTATGTGTTGAATAAGCAAACATCATCCGGAAATAGCATTTGACATGCCGTAAAGAGTTAGCAAGATCAGAATTTTTCCTATGATAAACCAGTTACTACAGCACGAAGTTATAGTTGAACTGCAATAAACAGGCAAGAAACATCAGGAGTTGGTGATTGCCCTATGAGCAGCAAAAGTCTGAGATGGACGATGTTCTAAAAAAGCTATTGGAGTGAACAACGTGGCTGGTTTCCTACGTGAAACAGGTAACAAATACAGAAGCTGAGGATTTACCAGTGATAAACGGACAACTAAAACATGAGGTTTTCATTGGCTTGAAACAAACAGGATTAACAGGTGACAAAAACACTATGTTCCCATTGGCTTACAACAAACAGGATAAATAGACTACAGGAACATAGCTTGCTATAAACAGGCAACAATAACTCGAGGTTGCCACTATTTCCTTGCAATAAACAGGATAAACAGGCAATAAGAACACGAGGTTGCCATTTACTTGTGATAAACAGGGAATAGGAACACTAGGTTGCCATATTGGCTTGCAATAAACAGGCTAAAGAACACGAGGTTGCAATTTGCTTGTAATAAAGGCAACGAGAATACAAAGTTGCCATTGGCTCGCTATAAACAGGCGGCCGAAGACGCATGCCTCACTCGGGGGTCGTTGCACGCGAGAAGGACGTGCCGATGTGTATGGGTCGTCGTTAATAGCCTCAATCAGTGCACTGCAGGCTGGCCCAGTCTGCATATAACCTTTACACGAACGGACACTGCCATTTTCTGCCAGCCCACCTCCACCGCCGCCACGCCCGTGCACGGTCCTAGCCCGCTGTAGCCTTTTGCAGCGGCGGTAGGGGGGCAGACAGGGGAGGAGGTGGTGGTACCATTGCTGCCTCCCCGCTCTTGTTGTGTTGGCTCCCGCTGCTGGTGGTGGTGGTGGTGGTCAAAGTGGTGGTGGTGGTGGTGAGAGGAGTGGTGCCAACGGTGCCTGTGTTCTTGTGCAAATTGTGAATGTCAGCAATGCTAGCAGTCCCCATGTCAGCCATCCCCTGTGTATAACAACACCCTGTGGCTTCCCCGTTCCCATCATCTATACCGCCCCTGAAGCCTAAGCCCGGGTTACAACACTGAACCGCGGTAGATAGAGAAGCCAGGCCAGCGGGGAATAAAGGGTGAAACCATACAGCCCGGCCTCTCTCCTCAGTCGGTTAATGCTATGCGCGACTGACATTCAGTGATAAAAGACGCCTCCTCTAGGAATAGACGCCAGCGGGGAGAGGTGGAGGAGAAAGGGTCAATGCCGCCCGGGAGGAGGTAGGGGACTACTGGAGACGGATTAGAGACCACCTAAAGACCCGGCGGGTGGGAGGGGGGTTTGCTAACAGTGGGTGGTAGGGGGGTGTCTGAGGGGGCCCCAACCCCCCCAGCGAAGCGCCCCGCCCAATATAGCCAGCAGGCCCGCAGAATCGATCGGGCGCCGCGACTATTGGCTATTGCACTGGTCATTATAGCTCGCCGCACCATATCGCATGCCTGGGAATTTCGTTAAAGGTCAACAACCAGAGTGTGTGTGTTTTTACCTGTAAACACTGGAGGTGGTTGGAGCCGTCGGCGGCGGCAGTAGCGGTGTCGAGGAGGACTAGATCTGGCACCACCACGCCCCCCCCCTCCCCACTCCCATCCCCCTCCCCACTCACCACTCCCTCCCCGGCAGAGCCGTGCAGATCGCTAGACGTGGGGTCGGTGAAAGCTAGCATTATTCTGATAGCAATGACGTAGCCCACTAGGAGCTGCACGGAGGGAGCGGCTGATGCTAGCTGGTGGGGGGACCACTGGAGGAACAACCGCCGGGCCCAGGAGGAGCAGGAGGAGGAGTAGACGCTGACGGCGGACGCTGGAAGAGACGCCCGGATGCACGGAGACGCTGCACCCTGTGTGACACCACCGCCACGGACGCTGTCAACCCCTCCAGGGCGGGGAGTTACCGATCAGAAAGGAACAGGAGGAAACATGCTAGACTTCCCGATATCATCAAAGATGTGTGGGAGAACACTCTAGTCTCACTGGTCAGTGTTAAAACTGGTTAATGACCACTGGTCATCAGTACCAGTGGTGAGTGAGTGAGTGACCGCTGAGTGTCAGTACCCCAACCCCTGACCCGGGGCTCCAAGCCTTCTCTCAGCCTCCTGTACCCATACATAGGGAGTCACTGGGGTAGTAGTATACGAAAATGAGGCATTGCGTATGGCGATTTTTCAGCCAGAGGAAATCGTTTCTAGACCATTCCGATTTCTCACATTGAACATGATATTTACTACTAACTATTGAAACATGCATTTAGGGAAGGTTATCTGAATCCAGACAGGATCCTACGTGCACAGATCGCCACAATTTACGGCCGTTGGCAGAAACACTTCAGTTACTACACGGCATTTTCTGGTGCAGCTCCACTCCAGGGGAGTACATGGGCACACATCACTTTGTGCAGGTCGCGCCGTCCTATTGACAGCCCCCATCCCCCCGGCCACCGTACCAGATGGGGAGGTGCACCTATTATCGCCCGTCCTGGAGGCGTACAGGGCGCCGACAGGGTCTTATATAACCGCCGCTAACACCCGCTCAATCTGCACATAGCACCGACCCCTATGGATCGACGGGTACCCTCAGCTAATACGACCACGACCAGAGACTAAGGATTACCCTCATGGTACTGACTGGCAGTTTAAACACACTGCACAGACTGAGAGGAGGCTGCACCGCCCAATTCAAGCCTTATTTCATTCTTCACAGGAGGAACGCTGTTCTAACCAAACGCCTTAATTAGTATTCGTCCCGTACGATATTTCCTTCCAAGTTATAATTCAGTCGGCTGTGGATATTTTGTTGAGAACATTAGGTCGCTTCATCGATCATTGCATTGCTGCTCTGCGTCTGTATCAAATGTTTAAAGTGTGTAACATAAACGCCTTTGTAATATAACATAAACGCCGCCCAAACTCAGTTTTTGATGACAAACTCAACGTGTCCAGAGGAAACATTTGCTTCACCGTCCACAGGAACCCTTGAGCCTTGGAACCAGTTTTGGTCTTTGGATTATTTCTCGCCGGAGTTCTATAACCCATCCTCTATGATTACTGCCAATTGTTACATTATGTTGAAATAGTAAACCCTGTTGGTTTATTAAAATTACAGAGAACGCAAGAATATTAGTTACTGAAAGTGAACACGGTTACTACCCTGTGTGATTTACACTTGTGTGATTAAATAAAGTACAACTTAGGATACATTCCATCCAAAATCAGCGGTTGTGAACTTTTAAAGCTCAATCTCAGGATAGGAATGTTCTGCAGAAGAAAAAACTAAAGGAATTACCCCGCAACTTCAAAGGAGTGCGAAAAGTGAGGGGATAACTAATTTTAAGCAAAATAAGCGTATATGTATAAATTGCCTGCACAAGTCAGGCAAAATCAATCGCTTCTATTGCCCGTGCAAGTTCAGGCAAACAGCTTCTATTGCCAATGAGGTAGGAGCAAACAGCTTTTATTGCCTGCACAAAGTCAGGCAAGCAGCTTCCATTGCCTGCACAGCGCCAGGCAATATCTAAACCCCCACATATCTGTGTAGGTGGAATACATACGCTGCAATCGTGGAGAATGTGGACAGAGTCCGTACTATAATCAAGTCGCTGGGCATGGAGGGGGTCCAACATGAGACCCGCCGCAGCGCCCTCCAGCGGAGTAATGCTGTGGTCATACATCAGGTAAAAATACCCCTCTTTAGGGAAAAACATTTTTTCCCTTTATTTTTCTTTAAAAAAAATAGGCCGCCCAGCATGTGATCTTATTGAAGATTGTGAAAGGATCTTAAATTTGCTTTCAAATGATATGTAATATGCATGGGTTCACGTTGTATTCCTAATGAAAATTTATAAACGCCATTGCAGTCAAAACAGGTTGGTGTAATACACGGTTTTGTAGGTATTATATACGCGTTTGGAAATTTCTGTAATTATCGCATTGTGCGATCGCCTCATGTTAGGTCATTTGTTTGCCCCCTCACCCCACCTGAAGAGTAGTGCAAGCTAATATAGAACTATTGGGTAATAGGGAAAACAATCATCATACATTCATGAATATGTGACTGGGAAATGGGATCAACTTAAATTATATATTGATATAGCTCGTAAATATGCAATTGAAGACATTTTAACCCTGAACACACAGTACACTTTCTTCAAGTTCGTAATCCTCACACATTGTCAGCTTCATTGTAGTAATGGTAATGTCCTTTTATGAATACATCTATACAGAACGAAGTGATACAAATCAGCTTGTTTTCGAGAATTTATTGGTTTGATATGATAGCGGGTTGTTTTACAGCATGGTATTAATAATTCATTATACAGAGAAGACTGACTAAGACTCCGTGAATTAGGGAACAGCACATATCATCAGCGCATAATAATAATTATAGAGTTTCAGATACTCCAAGTATGGCTCAAGGTACACGCAACATAGACCTTAATTATTTCAGCTTTCGCAATCTATTTTAAAAACATTCCATTGTAAATATACTACTGTGCCTTTGTTGTACATGACAACATTTACGATTACCAAATTTTACATAGCCTTACATCATTGTGATTTAATAGGCATAGAATGGTGAATGGATCTAGTAACATCGCATATCATCATCAAATAATGGAATATGCAGTTTGACATGTTAATATCTTATCTATATTGAACTCGGGTATATTATTCAATCAGCCAACAATCAGCCAACACACACACAGACACAGACACAGACACACAGACACACAGACACACACAAATATATATATATATATATATATATATATATATATATATATATATATACCTTGAATTTGTATTTAAAGCTGATCATTCATCATTTTATAATTGTCATTTTCTGATAAAATACACTGGATATCGCTGACTATTCGATACACCCTAGACATTGTTTTGCCTTGTACGTTAATCAATAGCAAGGGACAGGTACTGCCTGACATCTACAAAAACTGACATTAATGTCGATATGAGACGTTTATTAAAAAGTAAATCAAGATAAGCATCTTGATAAACTAGAACATGTATGATTTGAAAACGCCCCCGTTATCAAAATGTTCAGACATACCGATGTCAAAACAGCTGACTGGAAGGCGTGGACAACGGTTAACTGATCAATAATATTGATTCTGGTAACATATCATAATGTTGACAATCAGAAAAATATTTATTCTAACGCACCACACGGTGCGGTGCTTATTCGCAAAAGAAACATCGCACAGTAGAATACAATAAACATTTTATGGATATGTGGCAAAGATCAATGATCACAATATCACCACTATAAGATATTCGCATTTTAGTGAAAACGTAATTCTCTATTAAAGAAACGCACCATACTGATGTTGCAATCATCATAATATGGTTGTGATGATCTAATTCAAATGCCACTGGAAACCCCAAGTTACCGAATGATTTGATTATCATCAATATGGCTTATGGCATCCTTGATGTTAATGTGACGCCAGCTGTACAAAGTCAACATTATTAGATTACTGAGTAATTCATTTAGGGTCCACATACCCGCCTACTGCATTGACTAACCCGCTTATGATTAATACATATTGATCAGGTAATCCCGATAGTCTCACAATAAACACCTTTCAAAACAACCCATTTATAACCACAACCCTTTTGCCTTTTTCAGAACCAACGGCCACAGTATGAGCGGCAAATCGTAAGTGTTCTTTATCTATACTACTTTAATCATTTAATCTCTCGATTTGTTCTTGATATAATGTACTATGTAGCTAAACAAAGGAGTGTTGTTTTGTATAGACGCTCCGGATCCTCAAGGAGGGGGTAGTTAAAAGGTATAAGGTGCCGTTAGACGCGGCCTAGCGTCACTCAGGTGCAAAGGCGGTGAAAATACAGGTGCGCACTCACAGAGCAGGATTATATGGTGAAAATCTATTTTAACATAACCAACAACCCGTTAGTTTACCACAAAAACGTTCAAGCAATTCCCAAAATACCTGATGGGTTAATATGACTATAGAAAGTTTGTTTTCATAATTGATATAGAGAGGTAGCTCAAGGGATATAGGAAATATGATTTTTGCGGTCTTGATATTTTTATGGGATCCGCGTATAACTATAAGTGGGGCTCCTCCCACCTCCTACGCCTTGTCGTATAGAGGGGTATGTCAACAATATGCAGCCAAGGCAGGTGTTATTGAACAATGAAAACCGTATCGACATCACGGATCGAAGAGATACTGTAGCCAGACATGATTAGTTTGTATGGGATATAAACAAGGGACCTCTTTGGAGGATGTTTGCTACAAGTACTAAGGTGCCTTGGAGGTGGTTGGAGACTATTGTTTGTAGGGGTAGATTAACCCTTAGGGCTCCAGTACCGTACCTGCCCGTTGGCGTCCTCCCTAAGTATGTAGCATCGACCATGAAAAACGGCTATTTCTCTTGAAAATTTTAATAAATTTTCCATGTAGGACCCGCGAGACAATCAGTATGCTATACGATGTTCTATAATTTAGTTTTATACATAACAATATTCATTGAATTGCCAAATTATGGTCATATTTTTGTTTGGGAAAGAAGATTCAACATTTCCAAATCTACTGTATATTTGTAATTGGCTGTAGTTCTTTAAATTGGACAATGTACATGGATTCCCTTATTCAATTGATAGTGAGGTATAGCAATTTAATGTGTCATAAGTCCAGTTCTAATTAATCTGTTTCGAAATCATTATTTTCACCACTGAAAATCTTAAATCTTCAGTGGGTCTGGGCGCGGCCATCTTTTAGATTTAGAGAGATGGCCAGCTGCGAATGTGGCTAAATGCTTAAGGAGGCTCCCAGTCGCTATTCTGCTGACCAAGCGGTAGTGGTGGTCCCCCCCCCCCCCCCGCCACACACACACCGTACAGACTGGCTGTACGCTGCAGCACATGCCGATACAGAGCGTTGTTAGAACTGTAGTACAAATGCTTTAATACTGACCAGACAGGCAGGTCAAGGGGGTCCAGGAGATCCTTACCCCCCCACCCCTCCCCTTCGGATGGCGACTGAAACTACGTACTCCAAAAGATAGACATAATTTAGACATTTTAGAAAGTAAATATAGTCATACCCTCTTTTGAATCCTAGATCCAACCCTTCAGTCATTGTATTCTCAACCACATTGGTCAGTCTCTTACATTGCCTTTTAACAATACTATTGGGTAATATACTATTATAATTATGACTTTTGTTTGTTTATTTATCTATTTATTCATTCTAGTCCTTATTAACAAATAATCTTTCCTGCATGTGACCTGAAGATAGTTGGTTGGCCAGTAGGTTATTGGGGTCTAACGCCGTTGCTGAAAATAAACGTGTGTAGAAAAGACCAGAATAAATTCATCTTATATTGAGGACGCTGGGACAAAAAAGTCATACTGATTTAAAGCATAAAGAAGTCAACATTTCTAGAGTAATTTGCATGGGTGTAAGAACTATTAGTTTATTTCACAAAATCATCTCACCATTCAAATTAACGCCATGTGTAATCCCAGTCCATCTTTTGGTCATTAATTCGGAATAAGATTGTCAG
Source organism: Lepidonotus clava (assembly GCA_936440205.1). NCBI lineage: Eukaryota > Metazoa > Annelida > Polychaeta > Phyllodocida > Polynoidae > Lepidonotus > Lepidonotus clava. The sequence goes on along the minus strand of OW387144.1, from coordinate 30,943,351 downwards.
ACAAATTGGTACACGTCGCCTAAGTCCTGTTTCAACCTTACTAAAACCTCCTCAGTTCTAGGGATAAATACAAATCTGCTGCAATCTTCTTTCTGCATACACAAGCAAAACGTGGGGCCCCGCGTTAAGTGCTAAATAACGGATTTTCTAAAACAAACATTACTATGAATATAAAGAAAATGTACTCTCTTGTGGTACGTGGTACGTGGTACGTGGAACATGTACTCATTACTTTAGTGAAATATAGTTATAGTAAGATATTCATTTTTAAAACCAGGAGAATGTCGTTTATGTCATTGTCGCAGGAAATAGCCCACCGTTTCTTATACATGTGCATATCACAACAGTTATATTATACAACACAATATTATTGCACTACTGTATCCGACAGAGCACAGCAATACACCGTATACCTAGGTACATGTATAACGGCTTAGACTCATGCTTCTAGTCTCAGAAAATGGAGGCAGAGTTGGGTAGGGGGTCGACTGCGGTGCTGCCACCTAGGATGGAACCTGCGGGTTACTTGGTGTGTTACTATGGTAACGCCTCCTCTTGAAAAGAAGGTGGAAGCCTGCCGAAAATAACTCAATAGGAGAAGAGAGAAATCGTGCCACGATATTTCTGATATCATCAAAACCCAAAGCCCACACCTCAGTGTACATTACAAAGTCCTACTTGATTATTCTAACAAACATAATTTATTATATTCTCAGACTAAAATGAAGCGGAAGGGAAATGACAAAAGTTGGGACCTAGGGAAATAAAGGTAAATGGGCAGCCGCAAACTTTAATTACCACAAAGTAAGTATTGCTGTTCTAGAGAGGTGTGCCGACTTTTACCTGCCGTGGAGATGGAGCACTCACTAGGGGGGCTGAGAGGTGGTCTAATACTGCCACAGAAATGGGGCATGGCCGGCGAACGCGTCAGGCAGGGAAAAGAGGTTGAAATAGTAGCCTAGCCGAGAAAGAAGACAGTCAGTGTTGTTTTATAGCCCAGGCAGTGAATGGATTTGCAGACCCGAGAGTGTGGGCAGTATCTAGTACAATGGTAATCTGCAGTTTTGCACTGTGCCGTCAGTATCTAAGTTCGTGTGCAGCAATGCACTGTGCTGTCACTAATTTCAATAATGTACAGTGCTAGTGCTGTCAGTACTTGGCATCATGTATTACAAAACACTGTGCTGTCAGACCATGTGCAACTATACACTATGCAGTTAATGTTTCCCGATATATCTAAGCACTTAATAGCTTATTAGCAGTACTAGTGCTGTCAGTATGTGGCATTATGTTTGACAAGGCGATGTCAGGCGCAGCATCACGCCGGAAGAACAGTGTATTCAAACACTGAGGTTTAAAATAAAATGCTGTACAAAATTACCTGAATAATAATAATAATAACTTTGCCTCTTACCTGCTGTGTCATGCCCTGTGCTGTTTTGTTTTAACAGTTATGCTTGAGGCTGTATTCCACTACCCGATTTTACTCACTATTTCAGAAATCACCAGTGGAAATAAGGATTAGATATAGACATGGTGATTATCATTAGAAAGGATTTTATAGTCCCTTCCAAATGACTCATAGCCCACAAGTGTCTCTTTTATATTTCTAATAACAATTTAGGGATTGCATAATTCCAGATAGTCCAAATTGCTAATTGGAATACATGGGCTTTAGGCATGTACCGTGGTTGTAGCCAAGGTCCATCACGCACTGCCCTGTCAGTCCAAGGAATATCACATTGCATTAACGATTAAACTGTCAGTAACTGACAGACAGCTGTCAGTGTGAGTACTGACAAAGGTAGAGTTCTACCTTCACCTTTCACATAACAGTTTTACCTGTCAAGGATTCGGACAGACTTCTAGATAATGTGACAGGGCCAGTAATAGACTTTGGCTTGTGACGGGGCTAGTAAAAAACAAACTACTATTTCAGTATCATTCCTTATGCTCCATGGTGTAGATAAACACAGTTTTGTGTTTGCCACTCCAAAGGTGCTGAGTCGACTAATATTCAAACATGTTCTGACTCTATTCACAGAACTAAGACCTTGGTTTGGGAAGGGCTGCATTGATTATTTGATAGCAGGTTCAATTGATGAATGTTTTCATTCATTAAAACCATCTACAGGAGGAACACTTTGGAATTACCAATAATAACGAAATATTGGATAGTTGGAAATAGATTGTAATTCAGAATTGACTATTATCAGCTGTTAAAATTCCGGAAATAAGTAATCATATAAGTTAACACGACTTGGATTGCTTATCAAATTAAGAAACGTATAGGATTTCCTGTGTAGTTAGTTTCTACATGTGGAACATATTGTCCTTTTTAAAAAGTCCGCAATATGTTTGATGTAAAATGTCCCCTCCACCAGTCCACCCTCAACTCTCGGTCGTCCGCTGGTTAGGGTGTGCCGTCGGTCTGTATGAGACAACATGTCGATAACCAGCGGACTGTGTTAGTTGGTGCGTGAACCACCAGAGGACGCTCCGTGTGATACAGGTGGCCACAGTCTGTGGCCTTGAATACTATACTACTTAGTAGGAGTTACTGGGTCAAAGGCGATACACTACCCACCTACACCAATAGGTGTTACTTTTTCTGGGGTAAAGTGTCGTAGTGCAAAATAATTACGTTAGTGATAAGGCTAAAAATGATCGTGATTATACATGTACTTTCAATCAACGCAATGTATTGCCTAGATAGTTACAAAATTAGAACTTTATGGACTAAACACTGTTGACAACGCCTTATTTAACTGTCTCCAATTCAAAGTATAATTATATTGAAAATATAGCCAAACCCACTGATAGGCCAGTTCACACTGTTGGGATGGATTCATGTTGACAAACATTACTGGTTTGCTTTTTCGTTACATGTAAGACTGTTACCAAATGAAATGAAGTTCCATGCATGATGCCAATTACTATTTAAGTCTCTTATGATGACACCACTAGTTCCACTCTTCTCCTCCTAAACTACTACTTCAAAGGTACTTGATTCTTCGCCAGTACTACTTCCACAACAGTGATATATTGGTGGATAGGGAGGAGTCACCAGGGTGGACATTTAGTAATGTGGTACTGTTGTGTGAATAGTACTGAATAGAGTACTCCATTACCAGTACGTCTACAATACTGCATTTCCACTCTACAAATATGGTAACCCACTCTAGGCCGATAACCTCTTCCAATATGCCCAACCACTGACCAAAAACAATCACCCACTCACATTTCTACCCACCCACAAACTGACCCATTCACTCTCACACTCCACCTCCCACGCCCCCTTTCCCCCTCCTCCATGGCGAAACTCTCACGGCGCACCTGGAGAGGCCGTAGCCAGCTCCCAGCACGAGGAGGAGGAGGTTTGGGTGGAGGTGGGTCCTCGGTCAGTGCCTGCTGCTGCTGCCGTCACCTGTCACAGTTGACACGGTACTGGAGGAGGTAGGAGCAGGAGCAGGAGTAGTTTAAGGAATCAGAGCCTGCCGCGAGCAGCTATGAGCAGCTCTGAGCAGGTGGGAGCAAGTCACAGATAGCGTCCTCCAGGGTCTTTCCAGCGTTCACTGAGCGTCTCACGTGAACTAGGTCCAACCCTGGAGGGGAAGTATTATATAGTAACACCCTCACAAGGATTTATAGGATTTATGGTATGACACAGACGTGATCATGTATGCTTGTGACGGATTATTGGCTATCTATACCTACTGGAGAATAACAAAGGGTTACTCACATTAGGAAAGGGTTAATCTTGAACTCAGCCTGCCGGAGTAGTCCAACTCTATGATGTGTGTACAAAACTGGCACGGCCCACGTCCAGTAAAGCCAGAAGAATTGAGCTATAGAAAGTAGCATGGACATAGGTAACAGCCTTTACCTTTAAAAAAGGGCCGTTTTTTTAAATCCACACTTCCTTTTAAAGGTCAGCGTTTTGGTACAAACAACATCAGCACTTATTCAGTAGTGGAGCAGTAGTGTGCGTCGACAGCAGCAGCAGCCTGGATTTGGCGGCGGTTATCTCTGCAATGCTGAAATGTCTTATTAATATAACTCACCTAGGAGCATCTTGGATGCGGTGTGAAAAAGGCGCATAGCCCGGAGTGAAGGAGCCTGGCTGCAGTGGGCACCTGGCTGGGAATGAAGGTCATCAAACGATGGTTTAGGACAATTAAGACTTGGTCTCGGCAATTAACAGGTTTGTTAAAGCGTTGCCTGGGCTGGCCATGAGCTGAGCACGACCTGCAGACGAGCTGCTCAACTGTAGCTTAGTTGTTACCAGATGGAGTTGCTCATTGGCACTCAGTTGTCAGTGGATCAAGTTGCTCAGTTGTTCCCAGGACGAGTGGCTTACTGTCACTCTATCGTTATTGGACTAAGTTGATCATCTGTCACTCAGGTGTTATTGGACTTTGCTGCCTACTGTCAACTAGTTGTTATTGGACCGCTTTGCTCAGTGCCACTCAGTTGTTAACGTTATCAGACTGAGCTACTCATCTGTCTCCCAGTTGCTATAAGACTGGGCTGCTCACTTTCACTCAGCCTTTACATGGGGCGTATTAAACCAGTTGTATAATACATGACATCTTCTTTTTGAATTGTATTATTGCGTCTTCATGGAGTACATGGTCTTCCAGGTACACTATACTAAGAGTTTTCCATTACTGCTCTGGGGGATATATGGAACAAGCCTTTAAAATAAGTGACATAAAAAGCTAGTTGTTGTTTCTTCAAGAAGATAACTTTAGTGACAGACTCCAATGTACTATGAGCTAACCCCTTGATAACAACTGCTGCAACATAAGGACCCTATGGCAGGAGATTCAGTGTGGTGGTTACTAGGGGCATCATTCAGAAAAGTGGACCAAATGCACGATGTCACCTATATGTACCTGTCTCAGGTGCGAGTCCCCGCTACCCTGATGGGTTCCTCCACGGGCGGTCGCTACGTCAGAGACTTCTGGGCAGTTTAGAGCATGTCTGAGTAACCCCGAGCAGTTCCGAGGAGTTCCGGACAATCCCGAGCTGCTTCGACCATGCCCATGTAGTTAGGAGAAGTTGTGAACAGTTACTTAAGAACAGTAAAAGGCATTTATGAACAGTTCGAGCAGTTGTGAGCAATTGTGGGCAGTAATGAATAATGTGGAACAGTTATTAACAGCTCTGGGGAGTTGTAAACAACTTGAGATGTCACAAATACTTTTGTTTATGTACATCTATCCCTCGGGCCCATAGCGTGGTCGTAATTAAAAATTATTCCGAACATGGCAAATGAGATTTCAGATCTTCTAAAACATCTAAAAACACGAGGCTCTACAATATCTTAATTATTTCGTTTTTCTCTGAGAGCACTATCATGCCATCTTTCCATAAGAACTCGATGATGTGCCCTTAATGAAAAGCAGCTCCGATACTATTTGGTAAGATCAGGAGGTTTCAGATTCAACCTGTCTGCCTCCTTCTTAGTAACTGTAGCGGCAGTACACTGATAATGCCAGGTGAAAAACGGGTACTGGAGGCGGGGGTGGGGACAGGTGGGGCGGAGGTTATGACAGAGTCTCAAACGGAGCCACTGCTCCGAATTAATGAACAACTCTCTTAAGACGTTTTACCTACAGAACGCTGATTCAGCTGTCTTTAGAACCAGGTGGGTGATTATGTAACCATGACGTCAGGACGCGCAGGTTATGATTGGGGAGTAAGGACTGTACCTTTTGTGTGATTACTCCATGATTATCATGCCAATCAGAACAACTGGGACAGCACGTTATGGCATGTACAAGTTGAGCCATTAACCATGGAAACAAGTAATTTGATGACATTTTAATCAAATCTATCAGACTGTTTTTCACATTTCGAAAGGAAAATGCACAAATACAAGAAAGTGTATCACTTTATCCAAAGAACGGATTTAAAAAGCAAACAATTGGAAATGTTCGCCCAAAAATAAAGTGAACCTCGAAGAACTATTTTTGGTTGCAGCATGTCACTTTCCGTATAACTAAAAGTGAAAGTGACAAGTTATTGAATAAGAGTAACACAATTTGTTAATCAGTTTTTCAAAATTTATTGTAAAATTCACAGGCACAAGAAAGTATAACGCTCTAGCCACAAAAACGGGTTTAAAAAGAAAACAATGGAAAGTATTCATCAGAAACAGAGTGAACCTGGTAGGAAAATTGGCGATAGCCGCCTATCACGACCCCATCACGTGGCTACCACATGATAGACGCATTAGTGGTCATAGTTCTCTCAGCAGAGTGAGTTAAGTTCTCAAGTTTCAGATGACGGCATTACCTCCCTATATGATACAGGTGCGTCTGTCCGGGCACCTGCCCGTGAGCAGCTCGTGACTGGCTCACCTGAGGCCCGTGAGTACCTGAGGCGGGGCCGCACACCTGTACGGACGGCCCTGGAGGGGGTGGGCTGCCGTCAGGGCCAGCTGACCCGTATATATATATAAGCCTGGATGCAACTACGCGATTCTGCCAATCGGCGATTTTGCATTTCATGTATTTTCTCCAAAAGTATGGCTTAAAACCACTAATGCCACTTATCATTGGAAAGAGCGTCTAATTTGCATTCTTTTGATCTGTGATATGCCTATGGTTAACGCCCATTCCAAATGGCGATTTGTAAACCCTGGAGTAAAATCGGCGAGTGGAATATGGCCTTTACCTGGTGATGGGAGTGAGTGGTCAGCTGCTGACCAGTGTCCACTACTGACGCTGCCCTGACACTGACCAGGCCATACTAATAGGATGGCCATCCAGGACGGATATGCTTTGATATAAACTCTGCTCCAGAAGAGATATAGATCTTGATATCAACTGCACTGGATCCACGACACTGCATGCATTGACCGGGGAAGGATGCTCAGCGGCTGACCAGTGTCCACTACCATAGAGCAGCTCGCTTGACTACCAAGCCAGTCATCTACTAGTAAGGGAGTAAGGGTCACTCACAGACAACGGGTCAGATATCGTGAAATGTGTGACTGTAGAAACAAAAAGTAGGACAGGTCACCTTTGGTAGGATCTTGCAAAGATTGGCCACTCACGATTGGTGGAGTTTGAGGATGGCAGCAAGTCAACATTTGTGGAATCCTGCACAAGCTTTTCAAAAGCCGTCCATTGAGGCTGCTGTGTAGGACTTTGAATAGTCTGCCGAGGATTTCTAGAAAATCGACAAGCCACATGGTTACGGGATGGTTACCACATGCTAGAACTCTAGGATATTTTTCACGTTTTTCTCAATCCGCCAACGGATATTTATATTCACGTATGCAAAATAGGATTGTTATGACTGGAGAATGTTGTGCCATGTGAAGGTAAATCGTAAGGATTGATGCTTTAAAATTGTGGAGATGAGTGCCTCCAATTAGTCCAACCCTTGACCTCCAGGCGATGCCAGTATCTATATGCAATGGTCATTGTGTGTGGACATTTGACACCAAACTACGGCCCCTGAGCCCCGCCCCAACACGTGAGTGTTTGACCACCACCTGGAGGCTCACAGCGAGCAGTTACATATGGGCTCGGAGCAATACTCAAACAGAATAAGCTCGCAACTAAAACATTTGTAATAACAGACTGTACTACAGAGAGGCTTATCTGCAGCATCGGCCTACAGTGAAATCGTAGCAATCAGAAGCAACGGGTAGAGTGGACAGATTATTTTTCATAAATTCACAACCCAAGGAAGGTTAGCGTCTCAAGGTCAGCTGTTTGGAGGTCATCGGCTCCAAGGTCATCTGACCCAAGGTCATCTTACAGGAGTCAGGGTCAACATACGGGGCCCAATGTCCCGGCGGGAGAAACGCCGCAGTCTGTCGTGGAGCGCCTACACCTACAACTTGGCCGTGGCCGCCCAGGTAAGGTCAAAAGGTCAAATAAGGGCAGGGATGTCAAAGTTAGGTTGAAGGTTAAATATCCTGTAAATGGACATAATTTATAGAGGTTAATCAAAGAGGGTCTGCTTTCTTAGTCAAAGAATAAACAGATGTATTGAATCAACTCACGAGGCTAAATCAACTAAGGAACTAAGACGAACTTTGAAATAAAACAATTTTGATCATTTTAGGACCCTCATGATCCTATTATATATTTATAGGGCATTTATTAATCCTTAGGGGTTCTAAGGTTATTCTTTATCCAAATAACTTAGGCAGGGTCTTCTTTGATTCCAGATGCATGCATGCTAATGCATATCTGTGTTAGCAAAGCTCTGTGACAAGACAAAGTCTACATATCTGTTTTCTGTCAAACCCGGCTACCCTCGCCAAAAGTAACCTCAAGGGAGCCCTGAAGACTACAGTATCCGTGATCCCGGTTTCTGTGGTGTGTGTGAGATAGTGATCTCCAGCCCCACCCTTCATTAAGGGGTGACTAGGGCTAGGTGAGATGGTACATCAAACCACAGAGTACGATTACCGTGACAGAGAATTACCTGATAATTACACACAAAAACCCCTAATGAGGTAATCAGGTAATAAGTGGGATCCCCCCTCACGGGAGGAGGTGATGTAGGCGTAGGGAGAATGGATCCCTGTTCTGGGCTATTTTTAGACTGATAATTTTTTCTAGGAATTATTTGTAAGATTTGCATTGATTGCATTGCTTGTTATGTAAGGTTAGTAATTAGGATGTTATGTAAATGGTACAGACTTACGAGACGGTATTTTTATATTTTCCTGAAGCATTTACACAGTTTATTCTTGTCTGATATAGAACAGTGAATGGTTGGCAGACCATGATGCATGTCTGATTATTATATCATATAGATTATGCCATGGTTATATTTTGACGTATGATAATTGTGAAGTCTCCTACACAATCTAGTTGCATCTTATATAGAATGGTACCTATGGTAATACCCTCTAGACATATACCCTCATAGCTTTGCATAAGGCCAAGCTAAACTTATTGCCTCAATTAAACTTAACTGTCGAGTTGGCCAGGCCTTTAAGGGTTGGGTTATGGTTGAGGTTAGGTTTGGGATTAGTGTGTAGTTAGGCTAGGGCTTGGTAATAGGGCTTGTGCTAGGGATAGGGTTAGGATAAGGGGATGAGTCATGTTATGATCAATCAATAAGGTATTCTGTTGTTATCATGTCTGTGGTTATATATGTCCTAGGAGTAAGTCTCCAGAATTGTGGTCCACGAATAAACCTTAGTAAGTGCTTCTGATATGGAATTTATCCCATTATATATTCTATATTCTGTATAGAATTGGGTAGAAGGACCATAATATTATTAAGGTTTATGGTGTCTATTCTTGGCCTGAATCCGGCTTAAGGTTATGTTCAATGTTATAACCATTTTGGGAAAACATGCCAAAACATTGAAATAAAGAACTGTATTGATAAACAACCCTTGAATTCAAGTGGAATAAGCATTTAAACAGAAAAGGGTATTAAGTTCTCATGTAAAGTATTCTATAATATAGGTTTCCAGGATTATAAGGAAACTAGGATGAGACCCCGATGGAGATGCACACATCTAATCCCAAAACAAAGCCTTCTCTGAAGGAAAATATTGTGCAAAGGTCAGCACAGCTCCCCTCGTTAACGTCCCACTCACCTCAGCCAGGTGTGTTTTAGGTTAATCTCCTCAAACACTGCTGTCCCACCCTTAAGCCTGTATTCCACAAGGCGACTACTGAGGATTTTATAATTTCTAGATTATCCTTAGAAATAATACAAAGATCCATGCATGATATATGTACAGATGGAATTTAAAATCTTTTGCAATGATATATGGTATGTTTATAGGTAGCCATTGCTCATCGACCGATTCTCAAGATTTGACTGCTCTTCCCAACTCAATACAGCTCAACTGCTGTAGCTATTGATGGCTCTAAGAGCTATGACCGTCTATATTTGATAGTCTATGGCCATAGGTGTATACAACCTAAACATAGGCACAGCCATCTAAGACCTGACCATCCAGTCTTACATCTTCCTCTATTCAAAGAATAAGACCCAACTCTGGTGGAAAGGAATATAGACACTAAGATTGCCCGTCAAAGGCATCTGCCATATACTGTAAGACTCACCCCAACTCAACTCAACTTGACCGTTGAGTTGTCTTGAGTTAGTCAGTGTAGCCGGGGCTTTACTTCTCTAGTCACAAATGAGGGGGAGGTTGTTACTAAGAATAGCCTGAAGATCTCCCATCCCTTTAACACTCAGGGCCTTTGGGTATTGTGCTGCACCGTTATGTTGACATGGAACTGGTATTAAACACATAAAGAATACTTCCTCGGAGCCACTATGACTATAGCTCCCACCTGAAATATGCTTGATTTAGTACAGTTTGTTTAATGCAGCCCACGTGTTTTGTGGTAGTTAACAAGATGCACTAGGATGTCCTGGTCACCTGATCGTGTAGGAATACATTTGTAAAAGAGTGGTGTGAATAGTGTCGACATAATTTGTTGGCATTGGATTTGTGAGGATGGGAAACATAGACTAACACCGAAAATAATTATTACAATTTCAGAGAGAAAATATTATGTGACCTTAGTCGTTTTTATCCAATTTCGACAAGAAATATAATATTATTATAAAGGGAGGTGCGAGGTAATTGTTTTAGGCACCGATATAGAACTTTAAAGTTTGTGTAGTGTGGGGTTGGACCTCAATGGGAGAACAAAGGAATTCCCACATTAAATATGTCGAAGTAGATTACTCTCTTCATAGGCTCAACAATCATACCTATATTATCGCCAAAAAGGGCTTCATCAAGACATACGACGTGGCTTTAGACATGCCTACGATATCAAATGCCAACAACCATAGCCAACACGCAAAATAATATTATATTCTCTGAAAAGGATTCACCGATTCGAAGGTGACTCTTGCCACCCAAAGGTGTAGATCTTGATCTTCACTTTATATGAAATTAAATATTTTCATGTCACATAGGTAATGTTTATTTCAAAATACATCATTCCAGTTATCGTTAATATTCTCCATAATTCGCAGCACAGGGCTATTCCTATCTCTATTTGCTGTACGTTTCTACGTATGAAGTTTTCATTATAGACTCTCCAAACATATCACCAGTCTCAACGAGAGCGAACCTTCTTGGAAACCCTCTCGTCTCTCGTTTTCTCTCAACCAAATACTATGGGCATGTATTCCTCAGAGTCAAACACATCTTAGTCCGAATCGTCTCTCTTCATCAGCGATGTGGCTTCTGGACTTGTCCGTTTTAGACTCCATCTTGTTGGCCTTCCCCGGAATTGTTTACCTACAGCAGACATTTGTCCATTTTGGCGCCCTTTTCAGGTCCATACCAAACAGCCACTTGCGTCGTCCCCAAATGGTGCTAACTAAATATTTTGCAGGACGACTTAAATCCCTGTATATACGCAGAAATATAGGGATTATCTTTGTTTGGAACACCCTGGTTGGTATTAAAAACACGGATTTAAAAGGACATCCGTCGACAACATGTATGAATAGCATTATTTCTTTATCTTTGTTTTATTTTAATATTTCCTTCCTTAGGTGGGTCTTTATTGCGTAACAACATAAATTTGTTTTCGGCGTAATATTCAAGCAATAACAATAACTTGAAAATAACAACGGGATGTTTGGTGTGATTTTTCTTTTTAAAAAGAAAAAGAAAATCCTGTGGTAGTAGTTACGAGAACAGTGAACATGGACCCTTTCATTAATGTGTGAACTGATTAACCTTACGAAATTGGATAATTATAACCAGTCCCATATAAAACCTTTCATCCTGGACACCCACTGATTCCGAATAGACAGGCTCGCCTGTGTTAATAAAAACTGGCAACTTTGCATGAACAGTGTTGCGGGTTGAAAAATGTGTCCTATTCCTCTGAAACCAGTGACTCAAAATGTTCGCAGTCTCCGAGAATACTGAGAGTGACAGTGTTGTAATGGGGTAGTTGCTGTCGTTCAGTGCTATGTAAATATGAATAAGTATGTATCATTCTCTTATCACATGCACATAATCCTCATACTTTACAACTGGAGATAGAGCACTTCATGGTAGTATAGCTTTGAGCCAATTGCAATAAACTAACGAACCTAATAATTATAGATAGCTTACAAGCATACTTATGTAAGCTACCAGTAATGTTAGTAAACAAGTATTCCGTCTTATTTAAGAAATCAGCGCTTGTTTGAAGAACGATGTTTGTTACTATAATGGTTTTTACCAATTTATATATTTCCTAGGCTCCCCTTCTTTACAACTTGGCTTGTTGCCACTATAGGACCAGTTTAGACTGGAAGAGTCGGTAAATATATATAAATATACTACCCGACAAACACCCATCTGACTGATATAGGGCAGATTCTCTACTCGTTGCATACTATGAGTGTACTCCGTCTTACTATTAAACGAGTTAAGTGGCAAAACAACAATTTAATGAGGAGCTATTGACGAAAAATGGGAGAGAACGGGGATAGGAGGAGGGGCCGGGAAGGTCCGGGAGTAGGGTAGGTTGGATATACTGTTGATGCAGCAATAGTTTTCGGAAAACACATTGAAAGTCATAATTATATATTCTGTTGCATAATTAGGGTTTATTGGGGATTTTTTTTTTTTTCAATTTTCGTTACAAAGACAATTCTGTAGTATTATAATCATTATATGTCTGTAACAGTATAATCATTGTGTGTTCTGTATGGTCGGTACAGTTAACTGCCGTTTACGTGTATAAACTACTTGTTTTTAATAAACAACCAGTTATATTTGTACCAGTTATTATTATACTTCTGCACTTGACAGGTCTACACGAGGTGAATAATTAGGCCCCTAAACGCCAGAAAATCGTTGATACAATTTTTGTGAAACAAATTAAAAGTTATTCAAATCATACTTAAGTAATTATGGGGCATTTGTTCCACTAGCCAATTCTGACTACCCGGAACATAGTAATTAATTAGTTGTCTTTAGAAATATGACGGGAACCTATGCATGTTACATACTATTTGAAAAAGAATTTGATATCCTTTCCAATGATATGTCACATTTTTGTGATTGGTCCATGCAATTTTGTCGGTGATTTTTGAAATCGAGAGTAAAAATTGATCAGTAGAGTACAAACAGTACTCACTAATCCCACCCATTATTTCACCCCCGATACAAAGTCGCCTATCTTTTAACACACACCGACACCTGCGCGCCAGCCCGGGCAATACAGGGTCTGTATCACCCTGGTGTGACGTCACGCCAGGGCTATACAGGTCGCTGCAGGGCGTTCTCCCTGAGGCCCCCCATACAGCGCGTGGCCCTGGAGTGAGCAGGGACAGAATGGTTGAGGTGCTTACTCCCAGGTCCGCGCTCCCAACCACAGGCATTCTCCCTGAGGCCCCCTGCAGCGCGCAGCCCAAGCGGAGCCGGGACAGAATGGTCCCGACTGCAGCAGACGACAATCGGGAGCAAGGCTTCACATGTCATCGCAGGGCCTGTAAAGTCACAAGTGCCGGTTAAACTGCACAATTAATGCACAATAATGCACAAGGAGGTGAAATAAATCTGATACTGACCTTGGTCATGGTCCCACACTTCTGGATTTTGTCTCGGGGTTTGGTCTGCCCAGGGTCCGCTCTCGGGCCTGACGGCCCTCTAGCGGACCCTGGGCAGACCAAACCCCTCGACAGAATCCAGCGCACGGGACCACGCCCCGGTCAGTATCTACTTATTATCTACCCGTGTTATAATAGGTAGATTGGGCCTTCAGACAGTCGGATACGGGAGTTCACAGGATTTAAAGGTAACCTGTGACAAGGGGAATCCCCTGGTGTCTGTTGATCACACCTGGTTCACAGAACTGTTGTTAGCCTCATTCAACGTACACACCCACTTATATGACACAATATATCTCCGAACCTAAACGTGCACGTGTACCTGGGGATCCAGGGAGAGAGGGGCTTCGGTGGGGGGGGGGGGGAGTTTGAGGGGGGTGCATTCCATGTCCCATGACTTCACCAATTGGAGTGTATTGGATTTGGGATAAATCCATTTGGGGTTATACCCTAGCCCTCCCTCTTTCCGAGACCTTAATGACAAAGAGAAGAGAAATGCCTAATGTGCAACTATATCTAACACCTACATCGGGATTTGTTGTACTATTATTTCAATAACCAATACATTTTGCAACCCCAAAACAGGAAAAGTATAAATGTAAATAGTTGTGGTCCAGCGGAAGGTCATGGGACTTTTGCATGGCAGGCCTGGGTTTGATTCCCAGTGGTGTCTGTTGGACCAAGTTTCTACCGTTGTCATTTATACTTTGTACAAAGCAAAAACGGGAGTTGGTCTTGATATAGCTGAACAATTGCTCAGTGGACCTTTAACTCCAACACATCAACATCATCTTTTTTTCTTTTTTTTTTCTTTTCTGTTTTTTCTTTCTTTCTTAATTTCTTTCTTTCTTTCTTTCTTTCTTTCTTTCTTTCTTTCTTTCTTTCTTTCTTTCTTTCTTTCTTTCTTTTTTTTCTCTTTCTTTCTTTCTTTTTTTTTCTTTTTTTTTTCTTTTTTTTTTCAAGTATAGTTCATGCTGCTCACGTCCAACTCTACGTTGTTGGTCCCCGCCCCTCCCCTCCCACCATACCTACCCCCGCCCCCCTCCTCCAGTACCCTGTATACGTCAATACACACCTGTTCTCACCTGCCACCACCGGCGGCCCTGGGAGGTCCCTAGAGTTAGATCGGGCTCTATGAATACCCCCTACACACACGTATACCCCCGCCACACACACACACACTGCTCTCTGAAACACAAACATCCACAACGCCCAGCAAAAACAAAATACCCCCTGTGTCTACGTTGTTTTTCCAAGTATAATTAGATATTTCAATATAATTATATAGATCTGTCTTTAGCAGTGGTGTTTACAAGATGTATCAAGTCAGCTGGCGTGGAGTCCTTGTAATTAAATCTGATATAACGACCTGAGACTTCTGATGCTTATTGAACGCTGATGCCCTGAATATAATCTCTTTACTCTCTAGTGGAAATGATTGCCTGGTTATCACAAACACAAAATGTCACAGGTAGACTTTTCCGAACCCCAAAACATCAGTTTTTTCCCTAGCATTCTCTGATTATGTCATTACTAAAGTATCGCAACCTCAATGCATGAACCTCTGGTTGCCTCCTGAAGCCTGACATTGAAAAACAATTCTTTGAATATGCCCTCCTCGTGAACTTGTTATCAAACAAGGTAGGACTGACTCAGAAATTGGCCAAAGTAGGCGACAGCACACAGTGTACATACCGTCTGAAGTCTCTCAGGGAACCTGGGTTAGGTGAAATTATGTAAATGCATCTGAACATAGAGTATGCTGGGGGGTTTAATCCCTAGACCCATATTCTCACAAAACAAGGATACTTTGGCATAAAAGCTGCACTCTTGTATAACGTATTAATGTTGCAACGTTTGTATTTACTAGTGTGCATACATTTGCACGCAGACCTTTCGTAGAACCGATAGATAGAAGAAATATAAATTGCATATAATATGGTATAGTTATGCTTATCATATTTGCATTTATCATTCAGTAATCAACCAGTAAGGGGGTTTAAGAGGGGAGGATCTCATCACTGATCAGTCACAGTTTTTTAACGGATTGGAAATCTGCTGGGAGTGATTGTCCAAAAAGAACTTTCTGACTGATATTTTTATAGTATCTTTTTGTACAAAGGGTATATTATTTGGGCCCCTTGGTCTCAGTCTGTATCAGTGAGTTGACCGGTGTTGTCCATTGGTCACTTCTTATCCATGGCCTTTAACCCTTGACCTTGCCCTTGACCCCTCTCTGTAACCAGACTTCTGTAATCCTTTTCCATTGGAGGTCAGAAGTGTTTTGTCAAAAATTGTATAACACACCATACCACTGTTGCCTAATTTCGTTGAAACGAGAAGCTTTACCCCCAAGTTAATGCTCAAAACATTATTGCTCACTGCAGTGTATGACGGTGTAAAGATTGCTCTAAAATGTTGTTTCGTGTTTTTAAAGAGCAAAGGCCAGCATTCGAATATATATGTATCTCTGCTCTTCTTCTATAAGAAGATGTATACACAGGGGCTTTTTCTAATGTCCTTCCCAATCAAGCAAAGGATCTTCCTAAAAAGTCCTAGTGATGTGCAATTTTGCAAATAAATGCTCATGTGAAACTTACCTCATTCTGGTCTGATGCATATGGATATGGCTCATGGTGTACTTATCTATTATAACTGGGGTAAAACTGGGGTAATTGACGTGATGCAAATACAGGGGCAATGATATACTTACTTCTCATAACTGGTTTAAACTAGGTTCGTTTTCTGTGTGATACAGATTTAAGGGCCATTATATATCCTATAATAATTGGTGTATAACCGGGGCCATTTCGGTGTGATGCAATTATAGGGCCTGTAATCCGTGTGTCTGAATGCAGTGAGGACCCATACAGGATCTATTAGGGGGATGTTAGAGGGTTATCGTTGTAAAACTAAATTGTTGAGATGGTTAATGTCAGTTTAAGTATAGAAGCCCCGCCCTTTTACTCGTAACAGGACAGTATAATGCCGATGCATGCATTTACTTTACCTATCTTTGGTTTGTTCAACATCACGATTTTTAATCATTATAATATCGTTGTTGATAGGGACTTAAGATGCCTATGTTAAAAGGCGATTCTAAAATTTACAATCGTGTTATGTTTGAATATTTAGAGACTCTTAAAAGCCGCAAAAGGAACAATTGAAATGTACCTGTTCGGTTCACTGACACATCCTCCTGGGGTTTCTATTTAGTCAAAACTAGACAAGCAAATTAAAATCAGATTTAAATCACATAACCATTTGATTCAATACTTGATACACGAACATACTCCTACTGTGAAACTATGTAAAATTACAATATTTGCATTTGTACGTGTGCAGTAGACGGTGACGAGAACCTATACGTCACTGTCTCTTGGTCCCGGATACCCCAGTACTTGGCTCCTGATAAGGGACCAACATCTAGGGTCCGGACAGTTGGCAATACATCTCTGTGAAACGGGACCCCGACGGTACAGCGATCGAGGGCCGCTTCTGAGAAGGCGCACACGAAAACAGACGTGACCGTTGGTATTGGAATTGATGGGGTGGGTTAGCTGGAAATCCAGTGAGGAGTTTTATTGAAGTTAGGGTAGAAAAGTACTGAATGTTATTAAGTGGAAGATACTGAATTTGAGAAGTTAAAACGATGGTTGCCTCGATATTACTGAAGGCCCATTCGCCGTGGCCGATAATTGTGTCGCTTGGAGGACCGATAAAGTTATCGCATGGAGAAAATGATAATATAGGGGTGATAAAATTATTCAAATCGATAAAATTACATTCACATTGACAAAAAAAGGTCAGATCCATTAATTTTACCATCCCTATGGTATCGTTTTCTTCATGCGATAACTTTGTCGGCCCTCCAAGCGACACATTTTCGGCCACGGCGAATGGCCCTTGAGTCGCATGTATAGCAGGGTATATATCATGAGTACGGTGATAGGTATCTATAGTTCATACACACAAACACACACACGCAATTTATATATAATATGTATATGTAGGGCTTGGAACAAGTGCTATATAATTATACATACATACATATAATTATATATCTACGCTCATATTTGTGTTTGTATACATACGTACATTATGGATTAACGTATGTCGTTATATATAATTATTAAGTTGACGACCACTAGGGCGGACCCATGTTTGAACTAAGGGTCAATACACCAACGTCTCCCCTACCTCTACCTATCTCACCTTCTCGTCAAACACCCTGGATCCCGAGGGTACATTGTCCTCAAGGGGTCACTGCGTGCAAAGATACCCCGTGACACCCAAAGTTAAAGTGAGTCAGAATCACTGAACCATGAAGGAGACGACCCCACGGGAGAGGCACCCTACCGTGTGGGTATGTACACAAAGGGAATGAGACAGGAGGAGGGACGGGAGGGCTGAACTTAATTGAAAACCAGTCCAGACTGATTGTTCAATCTATAATGAATCCTATGATTTATGAAGGAGCACTGTATCTCCTTTATCTACAAAGTTATGGTTGATTGAAAAAAATGCCTTTTTCTATAACTTTTACAGTCACCCTTTCTTGGTGCATAGGTCTTTAGTTTGCCTTACGCTTTTGTCAATCGTACAATTCCAGTATAGCTACTGAATGCACAAATATAGAATCAGCCAGATTAAACAACCATTCAAAGAGTCGTTAATCAAAACACTAATGGTCAAGAGGATGATGTTCGCACCTTTTCCATATACTACTTAGACATATAATTTCACCCCGGACTTCAAAATACACCAAATCTCAATGTAAGTCATCCGTATTGTAGACAAAGAATCTAAAACGAATATCATGGCCCAAACATGACTTTTCTGTTACATAATCATCAAGGCTAGTAAAATAGACCCAAACGCCACACTAGTTCAGGTGTTGTGACGTCACCCCCTAATCCCCCTCTCCGCCCCCGTTGACCCTTCTCAGCGTCCTCCCAGCGTCCGTCACTGTCCGCAGGGACGCCGCACTAAGTGACCCTAAACGGGGAAGTCCCCGTATGTAAGATCAGCGTGGGTTTAAGACTTGTGAGGCCAAGATGATAGCCGTAAAGCGTCTTGACTTATCTATGATTAATGTGGGTCCTTAACCTTTGAATCATTGGAAACTGTCCAGGAACTCCATATGCACAACTCCTTCCCTTGACCGTTTCATTATTTCTGTCACAAACATACATTTCAGTTTTCCATTACTTAGGCTAATATTAAGATATTTCTTTTGATATTTTCAAAAAAATATATGCATATATACCTGTGCATGTATTTACACACACATAATATTTGGATGTTATTTATTTAAAATATATGTTTTTTTAATTATAATAACATATACTTATGTCGGACAGTATCGTTAAAACCTACAGATGGTTCAGATCTCGTCAGGGATCACGTATAACGTGATTTCCCGAGATGTCCAGTGATACCAGAACTGTGAGCGAACATAAAGCAGTTGGTGATGAGCAAAAGGCCTCGTCCAACGGGGGGGGGGGGGGGGGGGGGGCAGCACTGGGCCTTGGCATCTATGGTGCGTCAAGTGTTACAGTATTTTCATTCTGTTATCCCCCCCCCCCGATATACATGTCCAGGAGTTCGTAAGAGATTCCCAATAAAATGTGAGTTTAAGTTAGACGTTCCTATATGACGTCCCTGATACAGTTGTGGAGGGGCGGTCTGGGGAGCTTTAAACTAGACAAAGAGGGAAATAGTTACATGCTTGACCGCAGATGGCTAAGGTTTTAGTATTGATCTATATACATACATATTTGCTGACCCACATCCTTACCCCTTCCTCCTTTCCCCGAAATCCTAGATTCGCCGTCGATACTCATAGAATACCTTTAATGTGGCTATATAGTCACATACTATTACAAAAGTTAATAATGGAAAACGTGTTTTGGGGGCAGCAGTGTACTGATTACTTATCTGTCTATAAGCCTAACGGTCAATATCCGGGTACCAGGATGGTTAGCTGGTGCCCTACATGTATCAGTGCATAGCAGCGGATTTAAGCTGCTGGGAGGACTAGCCTAAGGTGTAATAGAACATACAAGTCTTCAAAGATTGGATAGATATTTCTTTTCATTGGTCTGTGAAATTGTCGTGCCCATTAGCAGAGAGGTTCTGGATATAACACGTAATGGGCAATTCCATGCAAATGACTGAAGAATAGAGATCCGCACATGTGTGCACATCTACTATACGCTATTACATTCATGAGAACACACATAGGTCAAAGTCCCAGAAGTTGAACACTTGCCAAAATCAAATGTTTTCAAGAATTTACCTAAGAATACTACATTACCAGCTCAAATTCTTACCATACCACCATGCTTATATCTCACCAATATCAACCTACTGAGATACTTTGTGTGTGTACATTTTGTTTATTGATAAGAAAATAAATCAAATGAGTGGCATTTGGCCCTGGATAGGGAGGAGCTGTCAGAAAAGTGAGAGGACGTCAGGGAGAGGTGCCTTAATTGGACGAAATACTGTGTAGTGAGACCTTACGGCGGCAGGCAGTATGCGAAGGTCGTACTCCACTCGAGTTATGTGTCCAATTAGCTTAATTAGAGCCCCCCTGAATGGAGTTATTAAAAGTGCATCGACCTCCTTATTAGCAACTGGGAGGGGAGAAAAAAGTGTCAAAAGGAGTTGCATTGTCTTTATTTGCAAAGCTGCAGCAGTGTATGGTTGTCATTCGGAGGAATACAGGCGGAGAATAAACCTGTAGGTCGACAATTAATGTGGTCCATATTCAGGGATAGATCCAGGGGGGGGGGGGGGGGGGAGTCAGGGGGATACAGGATTTCAGAAAATAAGGGTCGGGGTGGGGCTGGTAACCATATAAGCTAAATACTGAAAAGGGGTGCGCATTTGTGAGCACACATGCGGCATTTTCCCCTTGGTGAGGACCCCTTGGACCCCCTGGATCCGCCCCTTGGGGAGAGTCCAGGAGGTAGACCCCCTTCTCCGCCTTAGTGGGGGTTTGAAGCAAACAAATAGGGGAAACCTAGTTCTGCACGCAAATGCATGAAGTTTCAGCTCTTAGCTTATAAATATACTATGACCACCCCTCCTCATTTCCAACATTATAAATGCGTTAATCCTGTATCAAATCGTACTAGTTTATTTTATAAACACATACATTGATGATAGCTTTTTAAAATTTAACAATAACAATGTGTCAAGCGCTTGATAATGAAACCTTACATCTAGAAAACCATGACTCTGCATCACAGTTACCCTATTCGGCCATAATGAATTCGGTTGCCAATGACGTACGTAGAACATGATTGCACATAAATTGAACTAGAAAATTATAATTTGCTGTCACGATCACCGTAATGGAAGCATTTATCTTTAGAATTAGTTATCTAATTGAAAGGTCATATCAATTTATGTTATTAAGCAGACAGATTATGCACATAATTTCCCAACCCTCATATATAGGACCATGTTCAGTTTTAACATAAACAGGGTTAGTAACTCCTAGCAAATTGAAAATTTCTGAAAATGCAATATAATTTTCAGGGAAGTTTACTTACATTATAATTATACTTACATGAAATTCTGTGTTTTACTTACACTCCATGAAAGTAGAAATGGTTGAATAACAACGTAAAACATTTTTTTTTTCATGAGCAGTGTAAATCAACAACAGTACCTTTTCCGAAAACTGGCGCATCATAACATCCCTTAGACATAATATAACATACAACAGGATATATGACCTATTCAATTAAGACTGTCGTAATCCACAAATAAATACGATCCAAGAAAACTCTAACCGAATCGCACCTCTCGTAGCAGACCAACTTAACACACCCTTACATGACATCCTCATTAACGATGTTCCCAGGAAACATCGCACAGCTTACAACCAAAGGGTAGTATTCAACAACCGATTTCATTCGCGATTTCCTAAATCGATAGTTGGAATAGCGGCTAATTGTATTCATGTGACATATCAAAAGAAAGGATTTTCAATTCTCTTTCAAATGATGTCTAGCATGGATATGTTTATACAATATTCCTCGTCGAAAATAGAATCTTGGTTGTCAAAATCACCGAGTGGGACACACGCTTCGGCCCTCACCCCATACGTTGTTTGCTATATCCCCCCGGGGCCTCGCGTTACTTTCTGGGTAACCCCACGCAATGTGTGCTGAGAACAAACTCCCAATACCTCGGTATTATAGCTGAAAAACTGTTATGGGCATAGCGTAAGCCGGCCGCCAGATCTGTGTGCTGAGTAAAAAATGTCAAGTATGCATTCTCTCCCCCCCCCCCCGGCACACACACACCTCCAGGTGACAGTTGCTTGTTACCGGTAAGGGGGTCAGCTGAGTGGACAGGCCGGTACAGGCAGGTGTGAAAACCAGCGAATCGGAAGAGGGACAGATGAAGGTGTAAACAATGAGAGGGGGAGGTGGTTGAGTCGGACTATTTTTGGGTGATATGGTGTTTGGAATTTATTTCTTAAATCAAGTTCACTATTTTTATAATTAATTTACAAATGATAATTTGCTTATCCTTGGTTGTTTCTTATACGTTAATATCTTTGATAACAGCAATTCATGATATTTTTCTCAAAAGTTTTTATGTGTTCATTATTTGATAAACTTAAAGGCTTCCCCGTGTTTTCAGATTATTACAACATGAAACGTTGATTATATTGTAACATATCCATGAAGAATATGGATATTATTAACCCGCTCCCATAGAAATTTGACCTGTATAACATAGGGGAGAGGTTGGAAGATCGGCCAAGCCGAACCCTGTTGACCCAAATAGAACCAATTAAAAAAAAAATTACAATGATATATAATTTATGATAATACACAATTATTCTCTGGGGTTATTATACACAATCAACAACATACTTACAAAGAGTTTTCATGAAGATTATGCATACCTTATCCAAATGATATTGGTGCCAAATATTGAGACTACGTGCAATCAGTAACAAATATATGTTTGTAGTCCCACAAATACGTACTTAAAGCAGATAAGATAAGCTGTGTGATCTGACAGGAATGTGTTGAAGAGCAGCAGCAGAGGCAGAGAGCAGACACACAGCTAACTGTTGCTGCGCTGATATAAAACATGTTTATAAAGGGACAGGTATAGCACAGTAACAATAACTACATGCAAACATCTCTTTTAGTACTTAATTACAGTACTTACAAAAGTTCGATATCTTAATTGAAATACTGATGTATCAAAAATAATGTGCATGCACGATTGGAAGGGAGGATAGATCGATGTAGTCCAACTGACCAAATGGACATCAACGCAATAAACAAAAGATCCAGACCAAAAACATTATGATGCATACAATATTTTGTCTCCGCAGCATTTGGATATCAATCCTCACGGGTGTTTTCTGCACCAGCCAATACATATCCAGCAACCAAGCAATCTACCCAGCAACATTGTACTGGAGTTTAAAATTTCCAATCATAATATCAAGATAACTGCAAGGTCCCTAGGACAGTCTTTGTGGGTTTTCTCATTACAAGAAGGCTGAGTGGGTTCAGGTATCCGATTCCCATTTTATAAGACCCTAATCCAACCAGATATAACGGGAGTGAACCCAGTGCAACCCACACATTTCACATCTCTCTATACCCTCAGCCCACACACTGAGTATTCACACTTTTCTGTTCCCATCTCAGGTTATTGACAGCTCCAGTAGGCTTGTTGTCAATGGGAGAAGGGCCCCCCTTTATGGAGTTAATCCGTACGTACGCACTAACCCACGTAGAAGGTGGTCACTTGGCTTTGTGGTTAATCCCTTAAATCTAGGGTCAGTGCACAGATGATGAGACCCCTTAAGGATAAAAAATTATTTTTGAAATTCAAATAAAAAAAATCATCATAAGCTCATGAGATTTTCCATATTCAATGTAAAACCTGTGAAAAGTAAAAGCCCACAATTCTACCAGAATAACCTTAGCAATTTTGTGGAAAAAAAAACACTTTAAATTTTGGTTTAATTTTTCTTTCATACATGAGTGAACAAAGTTCAAACTTACAAATCCTAACCGGAACTTTTTAAAGAAAGGCGTGCGGTTAGAGCACAGGGGTTAGATAACTTAAATCTACCAAAATCTCATAAATTCCGGATCAGTTGGGATTAGAGGGGTCAGCAGGCTTTACACGGTGCACGAAGCCTTTCAATGCGGGTTTCCCCAACCTGTATCCATGGCCGACCACCCAGAAAATTGGGTATAATCCCCTGGGGTTGATGAATGTTTTTCTTCAAGTGACCTACTCAAATTGTCTTGGTTTACTTGCTATAACCTTCAGGTGCTACCCGCTGTTGACCTTGGTTACCTACCGACTTCCGGTGTAACCATGGCCACGTGAAGGTGACCACGTACCCCATGACCAAGACCTGGTATAGAGACAAATATTTTCTCAAACAAAATGGAAAAACACATTTTAGATAAGATAAGCACCCTAAGATGTTTGCAAAGTGATAATGCTGGGTGCGACTATTTACTATTTTGGGAACAAAGATATGGACAAGACAGTCCTTATCAGTTTATCCTAAGAAAAAAGACATGATGAGCTAGTTTTTAAGTGGAGGAAAAAGTATGAATCGAGGAAAACGCCACTTTATTTCTAGAAATACCATACAGATATATGAACAGGGTCTATTTATAGAAATAAAATTGGTTGCTTACTATCATCAGGCCTGAGCCTAGATAGTAAGGTCCCTGATTTAGGACATGTTCCATCACTTTGGCATAATCGACATGAACCTTAATCTCACTTTTGAATTAATAATACCGTTTGTCATTAGGACAATCAAGTATTGGCTCACTTTTGAATAGCGTAATTTTCTGACATATCTGAAATACCTTTTAACCTTACTCAGTATTACAAACGCTCTTTACTACTTACATTTTGATACAAGACTCAAAACTAAGATTATGCATACAATGTAGCAATAAAGTCTATATGTCGATTGGCAATAGCAGTTCGTATATATGCATATATGTCTAATTCATAAATGTATAGATATACATTTATGTATATAAGGGTATATATATATATGGGTAAAAATCAACATTTTACACCACAGTCCTTAAATAAGTCAGGTAGGTTGTTGCGGACCTCAGCCGGTTACCACATATATGTCTTTATGGTACCACATACCGTTACAAACGGTTGTGTCGGTGCCAAAGTTATTTCACTTACCCCCAGGCACGTGAGGTGTGTCTGTCCCGTGTACGCACCTCACCCTGACAGACACATACCACACTGACAGACATCTGTCACGGTGGTATAGGTATTGCCGCATGGGGTGCGAGGTTTTTTTTTTGTTTTTTTTATTAATTATGTGTATCTATATGTCCAAAGGTAGAAAAGCATGGGTCATGGACTTTTTGATACAATTTTGATTAAGTGAGCTAGATTTAATTGAATCAGTCGTTACCTTATGTTATGGCTCGAAGATAAAAGTAACTGAAAGTTTGACTTTCCGAGTCACTTTCAATAAATATGCGGTAATGCCAATAATTTTGACAATAGAATGCAATAATATATCCTAAATCAATTTTACTAGGTAGGTTTTGACTATATACCTATATAACAATTTTCGAGCAGTTCTTTTTTCCCGCTGTAATTGTCCAAATAGTGTAAGGGTGACATCATTGTGACAGTTAATTAGACACTACTTGAATTGCCAAAACACCGACATCATTATATATAAACAGTTTGCCACGAAGAGAAGGCGACTAGCCTTGAGAGACTTTTGAAGATTAATAACCACAGGTGAGGAGAGTTCACCGTAACACCCATGAACACCAAGATGTCATATATGAGTGCGTCCCTGCTCTATTTCTTTAAGACAAAGTTCTTTTAGGGGACTTCCCGAACCCCAGGCCCTTAACCAAACCCTCTTAAATAACCCCGGGATGCTGGAACACTGACAGCTAGGCACCTCAAGGGGAAAGTACCAACCCCCAACCCCCAGCAAGAGTGCACCCATTGACCAGGATGTAGACCTGATCAACACTTATATGATCTATAAATATAGGTGTTTGTGAATTGCCACTAAATGTTACGAGAGGTTGAGAATTCAAGTGTTTTTCAATGATACAGATAACAGGGACTCTTACATTGAATGGAACTACAAAAACGAATGTGTGGTTATTTTTGGTCGAGCAGTCTCGAGGGATGTACTTGCAATTGATAAGCAATCTTTAAGTTCATTGCTCGTCATCTCAAGATTGAAAACAAAAAGCAATATCGGAGTAAGGATTTGGAGGTGTTGCACAGGTGACGTCTCTTCTCAAAAAATAGTGACGACATAGTGACCACCGGTGAAATTGTCACGTACCCATGTCTGTTCAAGGTCGTCACACAGGGAAGACACAATGATATGAGATAACAGCACCACCGCCCCACCCCAGGCAAACATGCAACATTATCATAGCATTGCAGTATACATTCTGTTTAGTTCTGTTTTAATTGGTTCGTTTATTTTGATGGAACTAAATAGCATCTCTGGAACCCATTATTGCTATGTTGCACTGTAACATTATTGAAACAGTCTAGTTACGTTATTTGGCTGATAGATTTTATAACAGTCTATATTGGTCAGGTCTCAATTTCAAAAACAATGTTTTTATAACAGCCTTTTTTATTTTTATTAATTAACCACTTTCACGTATATGTGCTCTTCCAAGGGCCTCCTTTTGGTGAGTCTCAACCTCATATAAAATAAGGTAAACAAGGTGTTACATGAAAATGAAGCAAGAAACAGACCGACCAAAAAAGTGGTTTCAGAACGATCCCGTTACATCAGGGATTGCCACACACCCAGGGGCGGACCCAGGAGGAGGGGGGGGGGGGTCCTGGGGGTTCTGGCCCCTCCCCCCTTTTGCTGGACCCCTAAACTACAAAACGAGAGGAAAATATCACATGCATATGCGTGGATGCATGTCGTTTTAGTACTTAACCTTTATGCTGACCCCCCTTCCTCCTGTATCTGCCCCTGTGACACCCACACATTGCACTGACCCTGTCCACATCAGGGGTCATCCTTCCTCCCCTCCCCCATTATATCCTACCTGTATCCCTACCCGAGGATCCAGGTAGATCAAGGTCTCTAATACCCGTATGTACACCCCTCCACACTTACCCACCCCTCCTCTCCGTACCTATAAAGCCCCTGGAGCCCCCAGACCCCGGACAGAAGGACCCGACCAGCACCCCCTGCCGGACTACAGCTAAACTACACCAAGTAAAAACCAGACGACATTTGACCAGTCCAAGGACCGCTGGTGCTGGGCAGACGACGGGTCTGAGGCTTGGAACCTGCGGGAACCAGCCTAGCTGAAACGACCCTGAAAGGAACACATGAGTTAAGGAACTTTTAAACGAACACTGAAATATGAACTAAAGGAACGGGATTTCATAAGATCAACAGAAATGTAAGGATCCCGGCAGAGAAAGCAGAGCAAATTTGACGATTTCTAACTGTTGCATTTCAGTTAAGAAGTATATCACCTTGAATTCGATACTGGGTATACTACAAACGACCAAGGAAACTCCAGTCTCCTTGATACGACAGACACTTTTCTAACCCTGACCCCGGCTTATACCAGCCGAGATAAAGTAGTTAATATGGTAGTGACAGTAACTTTGTGATATTCCTGACGACGACTGTATCAACGCAGTCTGAAAACAACTCTAACTCCTGAATTATATCCAGACTTACAAAATCACCTGAAATCTCGAACTTCTTATACATTCTGGCACACATGTCGCTGGTATGTACTCTAACTATCTAACATAAAGGACCAAGACTTCATCGTTGGATAACACTTCTACTCAGACACCTCTGACAACAGTGAAGGGTGTGGTGGGAACTCCTCACCTTAGAAACACCCTTATACAGTACGGCCATAGACCCACCTAAGTGAATCGGGACGACCCATAATTCACCGAACCCTCTATACCAACACACCACCCTACACATATAGACCTACATACAAGCAACGAGTAGGAACAGACCTATGTATTTCACAAGTACTCAGAAAACCGTGAACCACCTCTGTCACAGTTAAACAGCTTCATCAGTCGCGCCACTGACCATCGGTCCCACTGACCGCTCCCCACTTGCCAGCCGACCCCCCGCGAACACACCTACCCCCCAGGAGGAGGCTCCCACCCCCCGCCAACTGTGAAGGTGGAACTGGGGGAGGAGTAAACTGTGGGACGAAACCCGTGAGAGTGACTGAGAGTGACAGGTGATCGGGGGGAGTGGTGGTAGGAGATGTCTTAAAGGGGGCGTCAGGTGAGGCGGATCGTCAGAACACGGGAAGGGAGCGTGGAGGTGAGAGCGCTTACCTATACGTATATCTACCACCACTACTACCACCACCACCACCACTACTACTATCAACACCACCAGCAGCACCACTCCAGGTGAATCAGTGAGTAGGGCAGGTGGGATCAGGCCGTTACCACTCCACTGCCGGCCCTCAGCCCAGACACACCTGAGTACATAGAGATCGGATACACACCACCACAACACTCCCACACACCCTCCAGACAGGCTCCGTCTTAAAGGACTCATGGGACGCAACGGGATCCTAGACTGTACATAGGACATTATTTATACTATTTATTTATTCCACAGGACTAGTAATTTATTACAAGTAGGGACATATTTAGTAGTTAAGACGACACCGACCAAAATGTTGGTGGAATTCGCAGCACTGCCCAACGCCATTATGTCATCGGATGAAGACGAGGACCATCGTGACGTCATCATGTCCAAGTCATGTAAAGTCATGATGGCGACGCCAACTCTCGGCTGCGACCAGAAAATCTGTGACTTTATTGTATCATGTGACCAGACGTCGTGGACGCGCGACGGCGACGTGAGTAGCGACGACAACGACCGCCAGAGGTCGGCTAAGAAGTGTACGACGTGTGGTAACCATGACAACCACGTGGACAACGGTAACCATAGACACAGGAGGAAGACGAGCGTGAGCAGGAAACTCTCCTACAGCCAGCAGAGCGTTATCAGGAAACTGTCCGCAGAGGCCAGGTTCTTATTCAAGGTAAGACAAAAAAAAAAAAAAAAAAAAAAAAAAAAAAAAACGAAAGAAATTAGAACGAAAAGATAAAAACAAGAGAAGGATAATAATAACAGCATGCTGAATGCGTACACAGGTAGCTACATTGTTTTGCTTAGGCCTAAGTCCCTTTCCTTAGGGTAACCCACTGTTCTTCCTTTGGGCGAATTATCACAGCTTGATGAATGCGTACACAGGTAGCTCCATTGTTTTGCCTAAGTCCATTTCCTTAGAACAACTCACTGTTTTTGTTGGGGTTAATGCTTACCGCTTTTGGCCTAAGAATAGCTTCTAACGAGTATAGATCACACAATATTGTATCAAAAGAAAACTTCCCTACTTCAATGTGTATGTGTGTCCTGCAGCTGTACGGTGAATCAGAAGGGCACTGACCCCCAAAACTATACATTTGAACGTGGCCCAAAGAGAAAATAGGCAGAAAGTGGTAGTAACTAGAGGCAATTAGCTTCACAGAAACTAGTTCACAAACACTTAAAAACCAGCCCGATAATGTAGGTATGGAGGACGCGTTGTCATGTGTAACACGTACTCACAGGGCTAGAACAACAACACCTGTATGCTGGGAAAGGCGTGGGCCCCAGCCCCCACCCCCCAGTCGCCGTGGTAACCTGCAGACTCACCTGAACAGGTACATCACCTGAGGGTATTAACAACGGTAGAAGACGTCACCTGAGGATGTCAAAAAAAGTAGGCCCAATGATCTCCAGAAGCGTTGACTAGCAAAACAAGTCGAATGTGGCTACACACAGAAGTGTGACTTGCGATAGAGAAAGGGGCCATGTCTAACCATAACCATGAGGTCTATAGAGTTACTGATATTGTTGTAAAAAGTATTGCCTATAGAACTCTATGATGACGGTTTCATATGCATTTCTGGTCCCATCATTTCATTTTAATAAAAACAAACACACCTAGTTTCATGATTATTGCCAAGACTATTTTCTTTTGTTAACAGAGTTTTGTTCTCACTTGAACCACTTGAACGACACTGTATACTATTGGCTGAAATAACCTTATAAAACTGGGAGAGTTTTCTAAAAGACTGAAACATGAGAGGACGACTAGCGTACAGTTAAAATAGCAAGGTTCACTAATTTAAGAAATATTCTTAAAAATAAAGCCGCCACCCTCTCTGACGGGTGGAAGGGATGCATCTCATTTCATGATAACCTTTCGTTTAATGCAGTACCGTCTCCCCAAGCCTCTCTATTTAAGTATTTTTAGTACCATCCCCGCGCGCCTGCTGCATTCACTCCGTATAACTACGGCCTGTAGAGTCGGGTGGGGAGGGGGGGGGGGTCGCAGAAACCGAAAAAGTCATGCTTCTCTTCTCTCTAAACTTGGCGCTGGAAATAGACAGTCTGCTTTTAGAAACCTGCCTCCAAGTAAAGGGCATGTACCTTAGCTCAGACGACTCTGAAGGCAGAGAGACGGAGGGGGGGGGGGGGGGAGGGGAGGGGGGAGAGGTGGAGGATGGACAGGCGTTCTGCAAAAATCCCAACACTCCTACCTTCCGCGAGTGTTATCTCTACGGGACAATCATCCACAGAATGAGTCACAGGTTCATCAATTTTTATTGAGTCCCTTATCAAACTCCGGAAATCGTTGGGTTTCGGATACTGTCATGTGCTATTGATACCGTGTATACCGGGATATAGATAAGGTAGTGTGGCACGTGGATGGTTGTGGGGAGGGAGTCTGGTACATTGTTCCAAAGGTGCTGGGATCAAACCACGAGTTGTGGTCAATCAGCACCAGCCTGGTCAAAGGTTAAAGGTGGCCAAACTGACCACAACATGTTGGTCAGTCACCTGGTTACCAGGCAAGGTCTACACCATGTGACATCAGCACTGAACAATTCCTCAAGGATAATGCAACACTATCCTCCCCTTACAATTTTCTTTTTCTTATTCGTTAAATTCATGTAATTAGAGTTCATGTTCTTCCTTTTGATTATCAAATAATGAGATGCGTTAACGTGTACGTGACATTTAGTGAGGAATAAGTAAAATGAACATGTGAAAAAAAAGACAATGTGACAATAGGACACATAGTCCTTAGTCGTATAGTCCTTGTGCAATTTAATCTAGGAGTACATAGATATTGACCGTCCATACTGAGGTAATATATTTCTTGAACTTTTTTTTGGTTGTAAATCTTTGAACTTGAACGGATATCACATCCCAGTCAGTCGTTCTCCTCAATAGAAGGGTATATAGTTAAATATAATAGTCCCATTCTTTGCTGCAGTCTGTCACTATTATGTTCAATTACATGCGATAACAGAGAGTTATTTAAAAGGTGAAGATCCTGGTTTAGAATGTTGAAATAGCAGCTGCTATGAAGAGTCTGACTCATACAGCAACCTCCATATCCATATTCCGGGGCCGCCAACAATCTGTGGACATCAGCACTCTGCTTTGTCTGGCTGGGAGGGGCCCGTAACATGTATACTGTGGGAGAATTTGTCTAGGACTGAATTAGCTGTATTATAAATCTGTATGACACCAACCGGATGCAATGCCTAGCATTTTAAAAGTTGGACTCTTTAGTACTTATTAACCCTTTTTTGTGACACACTTTTGAAATGTCCTAAATTTGCACACTCACAAGTTTAACTCAGAAAATGCACCACCACGCATTAACTGGGGAACTTTAAGTTTAAATCTGTTTGATGACTTGTGAGGTTGAGAGCTAGCCCAAAAGCTGTGTTCAGTACTAGTAGTGACTATAAAAGGCAGAAAAGCAATGTTGCCTATGGTAAATATAATTGTCTTTTATATTTGTTGAAATTTTAGGAACGTTGTAATTTTATCTAAACAGTTACCTGGAATCACATTTTAAGGTCACTCATTTCAAGAATTATGATAAATATTTGATAATAAATCAGATGCAGACCCAGGGGAGATCCAGGGGTTCACGATCGTCTCCTCCACCCTTTTTAATACAACTTTGTGACGTCATGCAGACTCCCTTTCATGAAATCCTGGATCTTCCCCTATAAAAGTATTTCATAATACACCTCAATTTGCATGTAACATGGGATTGGTTCACTCCTCCCCAATTTTAGAAATTATACAAAAAGGATATATTGTGGTGAGGCATGACGTCTAAAGTAGGGGTGTCACCGACTGACCGACTTAAAACAGGGAGTCACCGACCGAGTCACGGTCCACTGCACACTCAGGTGGTCCCCTCACCCTAAGGCTAGTCGTGGTTTGACCTCAGCTCATGACCTTACAGCTCCCCATCCTATTGTATCCACTATTTCTCAGAAATGGATCTTTGATGCGATTACTATTTACCTTTGTTGTCAAAACGTAACTTTAAATGGGTATAATTATGAGCAACGAAATACCTGTTTATTTATTGCAACAAAGCTATATCTCAAGTACTACATAAACCACAACGCTTTATTTGAATTCATTTCATTTTCTTCTAATTCACAATAAAGCCATATCTCAAGTACAACATAAACAACACCACTTTATTTGAATTCATTTCATTTTCTTCTAATTTACAATGTTTAATTTATTTCAAGCGCTGGTAAACAATTTTTTTTGTTATTCAAATGACAAAGCGCATTAGTATTCACATCTTGTTGCAGTTGGCAAATCGAAAGTAGATTTCATTCAAATCTTCTCAACGTTTTATCGCTTCCCCCACCCCCTTCCACGTCGTCTGTTCATTTAGTGTACGTAAACACATCGTTTATCACTCAACAATACAAGGACGCTGACGATGCTGAAAGACAAATCTTACTAAACATGAAATAAGTGTATCTTCCCCATACTTAAAACGGAAAAACATGATAAGAAGATTGTGTATTATCAATCATAACATGTTTGATCATACTCTGAACATAATCATGTGGTGTTGGGATGATTCCGAGAACATTAAAACTGATGACTTAATGTTTCCGGATTCTCTTTATCTGTCCCAATCGATGCTTTCTTAAAATGTCAATAAGGCTAAGAACTGATATCCTTCTCTCAGAGTATGTGATATATGACTGTTTCTGATAAGTGATTGGTGTGTGGGTGTCAGTATAGCGGTTATCAGTCCGATATTTGTCAGTTCCCTCACATTAACGTATCCTACAGGTACTCAGTTATCCCCACCTTAAAGTACCTGTACAGGTGTAATAAAGGAAGCCCCCAGGGGGACATACCGGGGGTAAACCCATAAATCATACTGGGTTTAAACCCATAAATCAACGCAGGTCTCACATGTCCTGGTTCAACGACTGAGGGACCTTAGGGGTCACTGTTCTGAAACCCTCCATCTGGAAATGGGTTGTGGGTATATGGCACAGACATACTTATGCAAATCTATAAAACTTATAAACTTATGTCTATTTTTCACATAAAAATTGAGAATCTCAGAAATTTGGTTAATTTTTTCGAGAATGGGCCATAAATATGCATAATATATATCCTGAAAATTGATCTCATGCGATTTTGCATTCGAAAGTCGAATATGACCATGAAGACGTATTCTAGTGTAAACCTGCCGACCTATAAATTTCCAGTGAAAAACAGATTCAATTTTATGTACATGAATCAATTTGTTTTTGATGGTAACGGCACCTCGCACCCCGTCTTTGCACCTGAGCTTTGTCGTCATTATCGATATAAATGACATTGTTTATGTACATATTCTTCCAGCTGTACCTGCAAATATTATAGCAGTAGTATTTAGGGATAAAAGAATAGTGACAAATATATGTACATATCTTTTTGTTTTGTTTCTACTCTATTATTTTTTATACATATGCATATGAATGCACCCTTAAAACACGACTGTAACCCTGTTCTTAACCCTTTCTCTCTGGGTGTTTCAGAGTCAGCGGTCCAAGAAGGCTGTTGACGACACGTCGCTGGGCGACACGTCGCCCTACGGCACGCTCACGGACCAGGACCGCCAGCGGATACGCCCCAAGTCGCACAACAAGATCAGCACCTTCTTCAGCCCCTTCGCACGGGTAAGATGACCATTTGTTTATTTGTACTTCTAAAGCAAGGGTGAGATTTTATCTTTTTTGTTAATAAATTTACCCTCTTTAGCATTTCAGTTGTAATAGACGTCATGGTTTCCCCTGGTTAGAAATTATTTAATGTAGATGTATTTTTAATGGTGTTGTATTTGCAAGCATATAGACCTTTTTGGTGATCACCACGTGGTGATCATGGCCACATGGCTATTATAAAAATCAAAATGTATCAATACAAAGTGATCATAGCTGCTGTTTATGATCCAGTGAGTTGAGAGTAATTGAATTTAGCATAAACATATTGCTGGTAATGTTCACAAATGTGAATGATAAGGATTATAAGTTGATCACCAATATGGTGTCCAGTTCATTTTTGAGGATGTGACGTCATCTGCACAAGGTCTATATAAAGGCAAAGTGATACCAGCGCTAAATTGAGATATATTCCCAATTTCCCCAAGTTGCCATAAATTATCATAGATGGAAACATAAGATTGCTGGAAACTCTAAACCCGAACATGCTATCAAACAACGCTGCCAGTGCCTTAACGTTATAGGTACTTCAGTGTTTTAGACACCCGCCCCTTCGCTATCGGCTGGCCCCACCACGCCCTACCCCCATATCTCACGGGCAGTGACCGGCACACAAAGGCCCCACAGAAGGGCCTTTTATACAGCAGGGTCCGAGGGCAAATCTCCGAGAGGGTAGGGGCCTTTAGAGCAGGCTGACCAAAGGGTAGGGGCTAGATAAGGGGGGTGGGGGGTGAAGATCGATGGAGGGGTCCTTACTGGTCGACGGAGAAGGGGGAAGGGAAGGGAGGGGGGTAGTGAGAGGGGAGGGCAATTCGTGAGGCAGGTAAAATATGTAGACAGAACAGATATGTGGTAGATGGTTTATGATAGGTAAATTAGACATTATGATGGCAATTTAGGAAAAACGACGAGCGACATGCCTTTAAACGATATGTCAAAATACGTAATTATAGTAATCAGGTAACGTTAAGTTTCTTACAATTTATATATAATATCATATAATAAATTGCTGTTGTATTTGAGTAAGCAACGACTCATGGCCTTGTCATAGACGTGATGACACACCCCATTGACATAAGAAAACGTTCTGCATCCTCCTCCTCCTCCCGTCTGAGAATAAAAACTCTGAACAATTGATAACATAACGAAAATAAGTAAAGAGTCTTTTGGCACATCTACTGTTTTCTCCACGGACTTCCTCAGTCTCCCACCCCCTTCCCCATGTGTGTGTGCACCCCCTCCATATCAATCTGGATCCCTTCCGGGCTATTTTTAGTAACAGTGGGCTATTTTTAGAGCGGCCATCGCCTATGCCGATGATCCATGGCGAGCTGGGTGGCCGGGCTGGGATGAGGTGGGCTGCTGGAGTCGGCCGCCGTCGGAGCGGCGTCTTCCCCTCCCCTCTCTCCCTATCCCCACATCCCGCCGACCCTCTCCTTTTTCCCCCTATCCCCTTTGCCTCCTCCTCTTCCTTCTCTTCTCCTTCTCTCCCCCTCCTTTCCCCTCCCTCTCCTCTGTCCCTCTTTACCCCTCCCCCCTCCCCTACTATAGGCCCATCCCTCCCTTTTTCCCTCCTCCCTCCCTCCTCCTCCACCCCCCCCCCCCCCACCCCCTAGCCCGCCCTGGAAACATCTTATTTATCCTGTGATGGGCAAAAAAGGCCCCTGCCTTGAAACCAATATCCAGTGTTATTCTTAAAGACTCCCCTGCCATACTGTACCCCGAACCCCCATTTAGGCCTATATGAAATCAAAAGACCTATCAAACACATGAAGGCCGTTACATAACCCGAAGGGTTATGTAACTTTAGATATGATATTAGCACTCAGCTCTTTTTTTGCATAAGAACAGTTAGACATTATGAAAAGGTTCAATGAGAATATAGATTGCATGTTTATTTCAAATATAATAAAGAGAGCCTAGTCATAGTGACTCTTGTCTACTACAACTGGCGGATTTAGATGTCCATATTTGATAATGAAATGGTGTAAAATCTTAACAACTGAGTGCATTTTTTCTTCGTGGTACATACGCCAATGACTCAATGACTAATCCCCCCTCTTCCCCCCTTGCAGCAGCTGGGCGAAAAGCAGGAGCAGCTCAACGACCTGCTCAACACCTACTCCCTCAACATGCCCGCCATGCCCGAGCTGCTCACCATCGGACAGGGCCACTACGACGCCGGGCTGCTCGACCTCGAGAACCACTGGACCGACGTCGTCGACGAGCCAGAGGTAACCCGACGGTTCACTCAGTATTGTTGTCTTTATTTGCAGATTCAGTTAAATAATGAATTTGCAATTTCTCGTGGCATAGCTCTCATGGAACAACTGGAAAAACATATATATCTTGTGTAAGTGAAGATGTGGATTTAATTATTATAATAAAAATGGTAGGTCTATTGCTAGATATCCTAGCAAAGGGTATGTCATTTTGGCATTCATACCAATTTGGGAATTATGCTTAAAGAGAAGGGATATAGTCCCTCGGATAACATGTGGAACCTCTGTTTGAAACCACGCGCTGTCAGTTTGACCACTTTCACTTGCTATCATCCTACCCCTTAAATTCAATCATAGTACCTTGTACAAGTCAAAATCGTGAGATGCTCCTGATATAGGTGAAATGCTACTGAGTTGACCTTAAACGTAAACAGTATCATCATTATCAACTGTCTGTGCTGCAGGGTATGACGAAGAAGGAGAAGGAGCAGCAGATGCGTATCTGGGAGCTGCTCCGGACGGAGGTCGAGTACATCAAACGACTCAAGGTCATCACCGACGTAAGTAGACCTAGCCCAGGGTCATACTGTAGGGATCAGATAACAGTGATGTATTGTTTGTGTTGAAGAGATATTCCCCTTGATAATCTAGAGGAAAATTCAAAGGAATAAGCGATCAGAGAATAAAACCATCAAAATGAACAGAAACATATACCAGTCTGTTAATATGACGGCCTATTATTTCCCAAATCTAATTATGTTATTGTTTTTATTTTCATAACATTGTTTTCTCCTATTTCATGAACATTCAATAACTAAAAACAAATTAAACCGAGTATGAATATGACTCTCATATTACGTCCAATTCTTTTTATTATTCAGTCAATCTGATCCATTAAGTTTACAAATTCTTCAATCATACATAGGTAAAAAATAATACTATTAACAATAAGGCAAAGAACACAAACAGGAATATAACTAGCTCACTCTCCCTGTTGTGTCCTTGCAGCTGTTCATGT
This sequence comes from Lepidonotus clava, assembly GCA_936440205.1. Lineage (NCBI taxonomy): Eukaryota > Metazoa > Annelida > Polychaeta > Phyllodocida > Polynoidae > Lepidonotus > Lepidonotus clava. The sequence continues at coordinate 30,906,364 of OW387144.1, read as the reverse complement.
GCTGCCTGCTCAACCTACAAAACGAGATGTTGCTAAACGAGATCGAGACGGAGCGGGTGTTCTCCAACATCATGGAGGTGCACAACGTGAACTGTGAGTTCTGGGAGAACTACATGTCGCGGGTCATGGCCCACTCCCGGCAGACCCGGGAGCCGCTCGACCCCTCCCTCATGGCCGAGGGCTTCTCCAGGGTACGTACACCCAGGGAGGGACCATTTTGTGTAAATTGGGGTAAAAGATTTCATTCAAGTCCAAAAGTTAAAACTATTGCCCTGATTAAAGTCGGTGGCCTGAACGTATTTTGTAACGGGTAGTTTACATGGTTAGGTTAGAAAATGCACGTTGCTAAACAGAATCAATAGTCTTTAAAAGTACACAGTTGAGAAGTAGATTTTTTATGAGTAGAAGCGATCATAGTTCTACCCTATATCTGCTTTAAGCCGTTAATGAAATGCATGATATGTCACTCACGAATATTTCGGGAATGACATTAGATTGAAGAATATTTTCATGGACGCTGTGATAAGTCGTAATAATTAGAGGGAGTAATATGGATGTCTAACGATTATGTTTTAAGCGCAGGAATAAAGTGTGATAATTATCATGTAGTTGTGCCTGTATATATAATTATGACAGCAAATTGTCCTGTGTAGGAATTCGACCATAGCGGTCCATCGATTGATTCATACCACACAACATGTAAAAACCCGCATAGCGCACTCTGTCACAAGTTAGCTAACTGTGAGAATAGGTTTGTCACTTATATGACCCCAACACGTCGTATTCTCACACCTTGATGTTGTTTCTCCGACAGTTTGAGGAGTTGTTCACACCCTACACCAAGTACTGCCTGGAACAGGAGGGGTGTCAGGAGTACATCAAGAACAAGTACCGCGACAACGAACTCTTCAAGACCTTCGTCATTGTAAGTGCAAATATTATATTTATTTGTAAAAAATACCTATTTCTTACATTGTAGATTAATCTCGTGAAAATAACAGTAATTTTATATTTAATTAGGCCTATACAATGATTGTCTGATAATAACAGTAAACTTACATTTATGAAAAATAATGATTATAAATTAATCTGTATTTCTGTGCGTGCCTTGTATATTATGCTGCTTTTTTTAGTCTGTTGAAATTGTAAGTCATATCTTGGGCTCAATGTTTTTCAATTTTCCAAATTAATGCCAAATTCAATATATGTCACTAATATGTTTTTTTCTCTCCAGTGGGCAGAGGCTCAGAACCAATGTAACCGGCTGAAACTTGCCGACCTCGTGGTCACCCCGATGCAACGGCTGACGCGCTACAAACTCCTTTTGTCGGCCATTTTGAAAGAAACTCAGAACGAGGCTCACCGCCAGTCTCTGCGGGAAATGGTGAGTGGCGCCCCCGTGTGGCCACATTGTCTTTTTGTTTAATATGTTTGATTAAAGATGCATTTTATCACCTTTAAGAACCCCCAAAATTAAAAATGTAAATTTTGACATTGTTCAGCCTGAATACGATATCATAATAGAGAATTAGAAGAAGATTTAAGTATAGCTATCCTGTAATCTAATTTCACTTGGGTATGGCTGGCACATGGTAAATACAATACTAAACAAATTTGCAACACATTAAAAGTTTATTCAAATATGAAAGACATTGATTATACGTAACAAAAAGTTAAACAGAATTACTACTGATTAAAGAATTTCCAGAACCTTGAAAAGGGGTGAATTCTGATAATGCATATGGCTACTCTGAAAAACTAATAACCTATACATATCTGTAGAAAAGTAAATTAGTATTTATAACAGGTTTATTGAATAATAGAAAATTGAATAAGTAAAAAAATATCAAATAGATTAAATAACCATAATAATTATTTGGCTCACGGTCCCGTTGCAGATCGAGCACGTGGAGAAGTTCGTGAACCAAGTGAACTCGGTGATGCACCAGCGGCAGGAGCAGGTGCGGCTCTCCACCATCATCGACCGGATCGAGTCGTACGACGTCATCGACACCAACAACGATGAGAGCGCGCGGGTAAGTCGGCACGTCACTCAGCGACCAGGGGCAGAATATAAGCGGTAGCATAGTAAAATTAAATCATTTTCAATGGTGTGGTGCCCTGTTAGCGAATAGACTTCAACCAAGTGATTGTGTTATGGGTTCTTATGGGCCCAGGCTTAGAAGGTTGGGAATAAGGCGTTCATGTGAAGTTTCATAGGCAGGTTGATGAAAAATGTTGGGGACGGGGTCGGAGGGTATTTCCTCTTCAGAGACCACATAAAGGGCCAAATAAAGGGTTGTGTTGGTCTCGTAAGGATATGTGATTGTTTGAATAGTTAAGCAAATACTATTATGCTATTACTTAAAATACTTGAAAGTAGCTATCCAGGTTTGCAGAGCTACATCCTCATCCAATATTATAATCAATAGATGTTATAAAAACCATTAATCCAGTAAGTAGATACGGTAAGAGTGTTGGCCATCTCAGATTAGTTGAGATATGATATAGTTGAACGATACAACATTATAAAGAATTCAATGTGTAAAGAGTAATAATAATATTGTGTCCATTTCTTCTTCCAGTTGGTCAGTGAGTTTTGTCGCCTGGACCTGACATGTCCAGTACCCGGATGTGGGCCCAAACAGAGGCGCCACCTGTTGAGAGAAGGCGCACTTAAGATGAAGGAGACCACCAACAAGGTAAAGTCCTATAATTATCATTATGCCAAGCTTGAAATATCTCAATTTACAAATAAGTATGGTAATGTTACAACATAGAGATACATAAGATGTCTATAGTAACAAGTATAATAAATCTAATATTATCTATATTACTACAACAAACATTTAGATATGCATTTCATATATATATATATTGTTTTCAAGGATGTCTGTTTAAAGTACGTGCAGTAAAGATGCCTTCTATAGCTAGTCTACAAGAGTTACAATTCAAGACTTCTGAGTCATTGCTCCATCCCTAATTACGTGTCCTATTCTCTCCCAGATGGACGTTTTCTGTTTCCTCTTCACTGACATGTTCCTTGTCACCAAAACCAACCGGAAGTCTCAGGACAAGGACAAGGTGAAGGTCATCAAGCCGCCCATGCGCCTCGACAAGGTCGTCGTCCACAACCTGAGGGACGGGGGTAAGGAACAACAAATCATTATGTTTTTAAAAGAATAGTTGAATCTTAGGTTTGTACAAACGTACATATGGACTATCTTGTTGTTGTTTTACTTAGATTTTTCCATAGTATATAGTGTCTTTATAGATAGGGCTGTAAGTGATCGAAAAGATGTTGACTTCCATTATTATACTGTGAATCAATTTTGGGTCGCCGTCGGTGACTACTAGACTCTCATCCCGTTAAAGCATGTAATAGAAGTGCATTAGTAATGTACTACAACCCTTTAACCGTTAATAACCCCCTTTGTGCATTTTGTAACACAGTTGTTATAAATGGACGGCCCCATACAGTTTTCCTTGTTTAAACCTACCTGACCACCCGTACTGATTAGCCTGTGCTTGGTCCCTTGCAGTCAGTTTCCTCCTGGTCTACCTCAACGAGTACCACATGGCGTCAGCCGTCTACACCTTTCAGGGCGACGCCAAGCCCTGGGTGGAGGCCATCCGCAAAGCTCAGGTACAGTCTTCACCTCTTTACAGCCAAACCAGCATTATCTGTATCCCTGCTTCTTTATTTGAAAGGAGAAATATGTGTTCTGGAAATTTGATATGTTCATCGCCTGTTTTCTTTGATAATGACAGGCCATATTTAAGCCCAACTGAAAAGAATGACTGTAATAGACATAATCAACAAAAAACATGTCATTACCATTCATATGACATAAGGCTAAACCGTCAATTAATACGGCGTTAAACTCCAAAACAACCAACCACCCTAAATCCTATGAATTGTTTATTAAAATTACATTTCCATATTTGTAGGATGACTACAAGACAATGCGACAAACGTCGCTGCAGCGGCCTGAGTCCCGCCTCATGTACTACGACGGGTCAGAGGACAACGATGAGGAGTACTCGGCAGTGTTCAACAACATGGCTCGGCCCGAGTACAGCCCCGAGTCCACCTTCTCCCGGCTGGACAGCACAGGGTCTGTCGACGGCTTCATGCCGACGCTGTCAACGCCGTATCAGGGTGGACAGGAAGGGTCACAATCCGATGGCGGCTACATTTATGTCACGGAAGCGGGGAATGACGACGACAGGATGAAGCGCCTCCGTTCCATGCACAGTGGAGGTAGCGGAGATGGTGGCTCCAGACCAAGGTCACCGCGGCTCCAGAATATCCCCGTTCGCAGGACGACGAGTGGGGACAGCAGCAGTATCCTGGAGGAGTCGGAAGGTGGTACTTACCTGACCATCAGCACCGATCGGAGGTTGAACCAGTCCTCACCTGCCACCCCGGAGACAAACCGATCCTCAGAGGACGGCGCGGGTTACCACCAGATGTCGCGACGACCGCAATCCGCCTGCGTCCGTTCTGACTCCGGGTCTAGCGGTGAGGCTGGTGCCTACTCCGGAGCTCCAGGTGCCCAGAAAGGGTTCTTTGGGAACCAGAGGTCACATGAGCTCCTTGGTTCTAGTGAGGATAACTACAAGGCCCGGCTGAACCAGCGGCGACGCATCGGTGAGAAGCGCTACCACACAGCTGATGCCATTCGGGAGATTGGCAAAGACAGGGACAGTGCAATCCACAAACGTCTCTCATGGAACTTTCCTGTGAACATTAACCTAGAGGAAAACAAGCCTAGTGTTCTCAAACAAAAGACATTCAGTTCTGACTCTTTACGTAGTGTGCCAAGCTCTAGCGGGGTGAGCTCCACAGGCTCCCTGCACATGAGCCCTGATACGGAGCTCGCGGAGGGTTACGAGTCCGAGTCGACCACCACCTCCATCAGCTCCAAGAGACTATCCCAAATAGACCTCCATTCGGGGGCTCCTCACTACGAGACCACCGACTCAGCAGGGAATACCCAGCGAGTCATGGTGGCAGACGCGACTAAAAGCTCAGGGGCCGGCACTGGACAAGGGGTGTCTGTCGATGAGGACTCAGCCGCTCTGGGCCAGAGTAATCAAATATCCAAGTCGATGCCTGACATCTCCAACCTGAGCAGTGTGCCCGGGGAGGAGGAGGCCCACCGCAGCTCCAACCACGGGTCACCGAGGCAGGGCCAACGGCGAAAGATGACTCACGCACAACTACAACGTATCAAGAAGATGATGCTGCTCAATTCCACACTGGAAGCATCGTAAGTACTTTCTTCCCAGAAGTGTCAAGTTCATATCTAATATTCCTCTAAAGACATGATTATGTAAAAAAGATATATGATTAGTTTCAGGCTAGTAGCTATTATCTAAAGATATACAAATATAGGGCCTACAACAATCATTATGAGCTAATAAATATTGATGGATTAAGGGAAATTGGCATAGGAAAGCCGATTTGGATTGAAAGTTTTTTCTTAAACATTACTTGCTTAGAAATATTTTGTGAAAGCTGTTATGGTCAGTCATGCATGCAGGAATTGATTGACAGGTTACTAGGGAAAGAGGATATCTGAAGAATTTATAAATCCATGTGAAAGGACTTGTTGGGACTTACTTAAGTGCCATTTCAGTCAAATTCAGATAGCCTTCAAACCTATAACATAATTTGAATTCTATGTAATAATGGCCGCGACATAAGAAAACAAGAAACATATTAGAAAAGATCATGATTAGCCTAATCACTGGGTTGGTTTAGGCCCTAATTATGTGTTTTACATGTTTCTTCATGTTTTTCCTTCTCTGTTTCAGTGAGGTATGAGGCTGGGGGGCGGCACGGAGGCCCTCTCCGCTGTGTCCAGCCCTTTTCACCGTTTCGGCGACGTTTGCTCTGGGTGGCCCTGATAGACCTCGCACCTACCGTCACACCACGAGTGGCACCTTCGATTCACTAAACCATCAACAATCGCAAAACGAACTACTTCTCGCTCGACAGACAGACAAACACCCACGTAGAAGAAACTATGCAGTAAGGATCTACGACATAAATATGCAAATCCCAGCAACCACTCACTCAGTGCTCCACAGTCCGTCAGCGACGCCGTGACGTCGGTGGCGGCCATCTTAATTTGGTCACGTGACTGTAGTTTCCGGAGAGGCTAACCAGGTGGCGCCACACAGACTTGTGTCAGCAGAGCCCCCTGGTGTCAGAGCTCTGACGCACCTTCACACGATGACGTCACGTCAGGCCTTACGTCATGGACGTTGACGTCATGATGACGTCAGATGCTGACGGTTAATCTTTTCAAAGTCACTTTCCAAAACATGGGTCACTCTCTGCAGAAAGGGCTTCTGTGCTAGGAGAGTGATGTACACTGTCTCAGCCATTGGTTTCCCACCACACAAAGGAGCAGTGAACTCAGTGCATTATTCTGCCATCTAGCGGTTATGTCTGAAACCAAGAGGAAAGCCTCGTTTCATGTGGTGTACAAGAGAAACAAACAGGACAAAACGCCTTGTAGTGAAGGAAACGCTGCGAAGCCAGGCATCTTACTGAACACACAAAGTGTCTGTTATGCAGAACCTAATATATGCAACTTTGTACACTGTTATCTTAATATTAAAGATGTAACGACAATGATTGGCTTTTTCTGTAAATTATTTGTAGGAAAAAAAGATTAACAGTTGGTGCACTGCAGTGTATTGCTTAGGTTTTTGTAAAATTATTCCTTCAGAAAGAATCACAAGGATTACTACATGTACAGGCCAAATAAACCATGACAACAGGGATTTGAACACTTCAAACGGAAAACACAAGTTGAAGTCAATCTGATCTGTGATTATGATTGCAATGTATATTCCCTCCTTTCTTTTCGTTTCCCGGCTATATTCTGGCCCTAATTCCTTGTATGTAACTCTAATCATGATAAACTGTATAGGACAGAGGAGTGTGTACGTAACAGGACAAGTGCCTCAGTCAGTCCGACCCTACTACCGAGATCCACTGGTAGACATATGCATTTGATGGTGCAATTCCCCTCCTAATCTTTTTATAATTTTACCAGACAAGGCCTGAGTTTGTATATTCAATTGCCATGTTGTCCCGTAGACACAACAAAATGGGACTTTGTATTACATTACACAGGACTCCTAAGGGGCCTGTGCACTTATTATATTTACTAGAGTCACCTACTTTAAGTCCATACTCTGCAAATCCTTCTGACATATAACTCATGGAAATAATTTATAGCTGTTGCTAGTCAAGTCATCCACCTAATGATTAATGATAATGTTGTTTATTCACATTCCCTGTTGAAAAATAAAACTGATGTTACAATGCAAGATGCAGCAACAAAGCTCTTGTAGCAATAAACTTAAATAACCCTAACATTGATTGATTAGCAATCCTCTAGATTGCTTGATTATGAATGCAGGGAAAGTAATTATACCCCGACCAGTTGAACACTATAAGTAGCCTCAGTCTTTCTGAAAAGTCTGATTATTGTTGAATATTAGATTTAAAGAACATTTTTTCCAATTCAAATTTGAACAGAAATATGTTTTTGTAACAATAAATCTAATAAACTAGCATTGGACACTGCAGCAGTGTATATGAAACCTAGTTTCCCGAAAGAATGGGTGTACTATAGGTAACATTAGGCAGTAAGATGGTGCAGTGATTCCGGGGGACACTGCCAAAAGGTTGAAATGATTTGTGTTGTACTACTTTTATGCTCACAAACTTAAAGGTTTTGTCCTAGTTTACCACAAAATGAAATGTTTATCTGCTACACACAGAAATCAGTGATGTATGCATATCATGGGTTGAGATACTGCCTCTATTACTCAAAATTGTACTTAGAATCGAGAAATCCCAAGAGTATGTGTCATTGTCAATGTCAAATTTTACTTATGTTCATTTCAGAAATAATTTCGCATTCAAATTTGATTTATCCATTTTGGATCTCGGTTTCATAGACAGGAGTCAATCACGATTTGATTACTTTGTGTCCATTAGATTAGATAATCTGAATGTAAATTGAGAGAATCAAGCACTGTCGAATGCAAACAAAAAGCCTTGTCAAAATGAAGTGTCCTTTTGAGATGTAAATTCCCTTGCTCCAATGGCGTGTACTAAGAATTTCAGAATTGGTATATGCTACCATTCTGTGTCTGTTCTATTTATTGGTATGATATGTCTGTCAGAATGTATCTGGAAAACATATCTATCATATGGTGTCTGCCAAATGGGGTATAAATTGTGTCTATTAAACTATGTGTCAGTTGTAGCTATAGTTTGCCTGTCACATTGTCATTGCCACATTGTGCCTACCACACTGTGACCATCACACTGTGACTTCAACATGGTGACTGCCGCATTGTGTCTGTCACATTGTTTCTGCCATGATGTATCTACCACAGTGTACTTGCAACACTGTGCCTGTCACACTTTGGCTGTGACATTGTGTCTGCCACATCATGACTTTCATACTGTGTCTGCCACACTGTGTCTGCCACACTGTGACTGTCACATTGACTGCAAGACTGTGCCTGTCACACTGTGCCTGTCACACTGTGCCTGTCACACTGTGTCTGCCACACTGTGTCTGCCACACTGTGTCTGCCACACTGTGTCTGCCACACTGTGTCTGCCACACTGTGTCTGCCATACTGTGACTGCCACACTGTGACTGCCACAATGTGACTGCCACAATGTGACTGCAACACTGTGACTGTCACAATGACTGCAAGACTAGTACTGTGTCTGCCACACTGTAACTGTCACACTGTAACTGTCAAATTGTAATTGTCACACTGTGATGGCCACACTGTGACTGCTAAAGATGCCCAACATGTCTTATGTCACAGTTATACAGACACTGTGAATAGGTACCAGAAGGTTGCAGATACCCAAGTGAACAGTACACAGCATGGAGTGATATACATTAGTACACACCTATGAAACTAAGCCTGCCATATGTTTGGAGATACCTGCCATGAATACCCTCTGCAATTCATGTCCAGACAGTTTTTGTCACTTTAATGTACGGGATCATTGAGGAGGGACCAGTCGCTTCTGTCCAGTTTGTTTCTTCCTATTTGTAGCATATTAAACCTAATTTATGCAAATCATTCTTCAATTGATGCATTTTCTTCCCCCCTTACCAGTTATGAAGCAATCACAACACAACTAGTGTGGCCTTTCCCTGTCTGTTCAAGATTATGAAGGGAGTTAACTGCACCGAAAGCTCTATACACTGCTAAATGAAAGCAGTATTCGTGTATTTTCAGTGATCGTTGTTAAAGTTGACTCGTAATTAAACATTATTACTTGTTCCAGGTTTCAAATGTAAATTATATTACTGTTATTAATAAGTGAACGACAAAAGTAACACTTGTTCTCTTGCACTTATGTTATGTACGGTAAAGCAATGGGCCTGTAACTCTCCCTTGGTAAAGGGCAAACGTATCTTGTACATTGTAAATTAAGGTTCCTATCTTGTAAAGTAAGAAAATAAAAAAGAAACCCAGTTGTTTGTAACAGTTATTCTGTGTCACTTTGATCATTAAGTTGTTGCTAATATAATCATGTTGCCTTCATCAAACTTATAGTTTCGAGTCAAAATTATCGATAGTAACAACAAAAACAAATGTAGATTCAAAGGTATATTTGAATAGATCTATCTGATTTCTACACGGGATTTCACAAATCGTTAGTGGGAGTAAAGGCAAAATATAGAAATGTTATACACCGTTAGAAAGAATTAAGATACTCTTTTTAGAATATATATGCATCATGCATTGGCTACTGTCCTCTTTCTAATGATAACTAAACTTGCGAATTTCCGTATTCTCTAAAGTAAAAATCGTCAAAAGAACACACACATATTCCAGACAGGGTAGTCATAAAATTAACCATTATACACTAGTGAAGTAATATTATCCTTTCGTGAAGGAATAGATCAAAACCACAATATTTTATCCTGCATAATTAGTTCATTCTAACCTTTTGCATAATAAAGCATCACTGGGCCCATCAATGATAACTGGTGTTAACTGTTTACAATGAGATGAGTTCAAAGTAAGAAGTTTTTTTCTTAAGATAACCTCAATAATAATTATTTATAAAATCATATTTCTGTCGCAATACTTTAAACACAATATCGATGAGAAAATATCATGTAGTTGTAGTTGTAAAAGAGGTACTCTTGTGTCACGACCATTCACCTCATGAGGCGCCATCTTGTGGAAAGCAATGTAGTGGGATTAAATTGAACAATACTGTTTCAGGTGCATGCATTTTCAATATGCTTACAACATAGTTTACAAACAAAATCCATGGGCATTTTTACTTTTTATTACAAAATAGGCTTATGATTATGTGAAATGCATAGTCCACGATCAATTTCAAGCATCAGTATTTTGAACTTTGTAAATCATTTTCATAATTATTAGTACTTATAACACTCAACCTCAACAAAGGCGGTTTTAGAGCCCCCTCCCCCCCCCCCCATATCTTTTTCTGGTCAAATTTAGATCTCTTCAACGCAAAATTCTGGAAAACATGTGTCGCACCCCTCATTCTATAAGTATGCCCCCACCTTTCCAAAAGCTCGATCTGCCACTGCACAATGTTTTGTGCTCTAAAAGCTTTTCAAAAGAAATAATCAAGTTTTATATCTTATTGTAACACTTTTAACCACCATCTTCATCTGCATGAATTGATGATTTCTATAAAATCGAGTCGACCTCCCTAATGCAATCTCTGGTTCCATTGAATAGCCTGAACCTCTTCCAGCGGCGTACCCCGGGAGGGGAGGGATGGGGGGGGGAGGATCCGAGGGTATCCCAGATCTCTCAAAATTCATAATGAAACTACAAATAACTGTAGATCTGGTACACAAGAAACCAATCAAGAAGCTAAACATTTTACATTCCCTCTTGGTAGTTCGTCTTTTCGTGTATTCGTTTAAGTTTGAAAACCCACAACTAATGTCACATGCAAAGTAAACACACAGAATCGATGTATTCTGTTGATGTACAGCACTTCATATAAAACGAAATACATAATTATGATATCAAGCCAAAACTCTAACTTTTCCAATTCACATGAAAGAAAACACAAAGTGGGCTGAAACATCTATAGAGTTCCCTCAGATCTACAAGGAACCCCTCCTATTTACCTCTAGATATAAATAATATCTTCTGTTCTAGTCAATATGGATTTTTGCCGAATAAGTCTATGCAAATGGCTATTTTTGATTTTTTGAAATATATCTATACGAGCTTTAGTCATTATAAATTAGTAGGGGTGGCTTTCCTGGACGTTTCCAAGGCTTTTGATTGTCTGAATCATGGCTTATTTACTGACAAGCTTCGTAACATGCAATTTCCAGAAATATTATTGAGTTGGTTCCGGAGTTATTTTGATAGATCTCAGACGCTGATATTTAATAAGTCAGTCTCCAGCTCATTACGGATACGCACAGGGATCCCACAGGGAACGGTCCTTGGGCCGACAGCATTTATTCTATATATTAATGATATAGTTAGGTGTGTAAAATCTTCTAAAATCGGGCTTTTTGCTGATAATTGTGTACTGTATGTTTCAGGCAATAATTGGCAAGTAATACACGAAAAACTACAGTCTGATTTATCCAGGATTACATCTTGGGGTGACCAGAATAATTTGAAACTAAACTCCAGGAAATCTAGAATTATGATTATAGGCTCTCGCAATAATCTAGCAAAAATTGTTAACCCTGTTGCTGTGTATGCATATAATGAACCGCTTGAATTTGTCTCTGTTTATAATTACCTGGGTTTTTTGATTGACCAAGAACTGACTCTCAATCTCATGCTTAATAAGATTACTAGTATGGTCAACAATCGTATTTTCAGTCTAAGTAAAATACGCCGTTATATTACTGAAAGTACTGCGATACAAGTTTATAAACAAACAATATTACCGTTATGTGTAGGATAATGGACGAGTAGTAGTGCATGGGGTGAAATAATGCACGAGCCCGAAGGGCGAGTGCATTATTTCACCCCATGCACTACTACTCGTCCATTATCTGACATAAACCACGAGAGAAAGTATCATAATATGTCACAATGACCCTTATGCTGCTGAATTCAGCATTTCAATCTATAATATACAAGTTCACTCCACCTCCCTATTAGACTCTGTCCACAGCAGGTCTAGACTGTAGTACTATGCAAATCCACTAGTTATTCAAACTAATATGTAAGAGATTGGTAGGTCATGAAAGGACTATACCACCCCTAGACCCACCCCCCCATTCCACCACTACCACCTCCACTCACTCCACCCCCTTTCCACCAAACCTCTGGACTGAGTGTTTGGCATTCACCTTGCCTAGGCTAATTATAGGTAGCAGCAGTGGTCACTGGTGACACACCTGACTGCACAGGTCATAGGTTCCAGTGCCTGCTTAGTCCGTTCCTGACCCAGGTTAGCTATTGTATAATAATGGAGTGACAAGGATTGACTAATGGACTTGGACATAACTACAGTCTAGTGCAGCTGGTCAAGCAGTTTACCTATAGATACCTGGCTCACTCTCCAAGCAGATTACTCCACTATTCTAATGGAGGGTATTGCAATGGGACTCTCTGCCAAGGAGATTGTACCTGGCCTGTTCTACTCAGTATACCCTCTGACTGGAAAGCAAACAGCTGCCCCACACGGCAAATTTTTGAACTCATACATTAAACAGACTCGGCCGTGTCTGAATCAATTTGCTCTAAACCGTGTCAAGGAGTGTAAGTCTTACTCCACCATTATCCCTGAAACAGCAAAGTATCATTATACCACCCATAGCAGTGGGCGTGTTAGGTAATATTTTTGCGCCCACCTCATAGTTTCCCTTCCCCTTCTGGCGTGTATATAAGTGTAAGTCAGGGGGTGTTAACTATATTGTGTCACAATAGTCCCGTCCGCTCATAGTTCTCTTCACACGCCCAACCTTCTCGGCGTGTTAACGTACCTACCCTCCATTCAGGCACCAATATAATTGCCAGCAGTGGCTCAGGGCGGGAGGGGGGGGGGGAGGGGTTCCCATGTTTTGTGGACCCCCCTCAGATTTCTCAAATTTTACGCAATTAAACTACCAATAAAGGGAATTATCCAAATAAGGGGTTTCTGGAACCCCCTCAGATTTATCAAAGTTTGTATGCCTATAGGGGGAATGTGGGTTGTATTTGATGGCCGCGCTTTACCAGTGTTCTACTCTCACTGTACTTAGAAGTTAGAGATTAATATAAAAGACTGTGTTTCACTCTGATCTAGTATATTTCTAAATTTAGATGAAAGATATATTATGACTCACATTATCTTTTCAATACTCTGTACAATCGGCCGTAGACTGCCAGGTACACACAAAACATAGTTTAGCGTGAAGCTGTGATTTAAGGTAAATTCTAACCTATAGCTATCATGCTCCCGAGGTTAACTAGTGTTACTATATAAGAATAAAAATAAAAGGACATTTGACACAAAGTGTAGTTATAATTCTAGTGTACTATTTTATTGCTGAATCGATTATATTAATCTTTATCCTCGGCGCACCACTCGCACAACACCTCGGAGCACATGATGCTGGCAGGCTCGCCCCCCTCACAGTCGGCGTGGTAGCACCGGCCGCAGTAGTTGCAGACCAAGTACATTCTGAAATATTAAGGAGGCATGTTTAAATACACATTTGTTTAAATTTTGTGCACGAACTAATCGGACCATCACCAATCACAATCTTTAGTAACTGTACGGAATTCGGCGTTCACTCCAACGTCAACATTAAGATTCTATGCCCTCGTTATATTTTGCCTAGTAGCATCATCGAAAATCATTGCTGCTATATAATATTATTTATTATGAAAAAAAGACACGGCGTACCTGTAGTTGCCATCCAAGAATATGGCCTGCGGTTGTGTGGCGTGTTGGTCTTCGGCAAACGTTTCCATCGCCTTCCACCTTTGGTCCGTTAAGTACTCCTCCTGCTCCTGAAAAAAAAAGTGTGGTTATAGTTAAATGTGCAAAAGTCAATTTTGCACTTACTACATACCAGCGTGTCCCTCGTAATATTGGCAAATTTAAGAACAATTGTACTCGTGAAATCGCCCCACTCATCATTTTGTTTTGTTTATACATATTTCCCTTCATACGCTTACATGTTTTATTTCCCCCTTAGCTTCATCGTGTAAATACAAATGTACCAACCTGGGTCGGATCCTCCGAACAGTAGACGCACGTCCACTCTGATGGGCCGTCCGGGAGCTGCTGTTGGTCGTGCGTCCTGGAAAAAAATTCAAAAATCATCACACCGTCCATCATTTCAACATAGGTGGTCGAAACTACCAAATCATCGGCATGTCAATTTTTCTCACCCAATCTCTGTTTCATGTTATTGTGCCAGTCTTATAAATTTGCAATTTTTAAATTGTCAAAAAAAGAGCCTGTTGTTTCAGCATGTTACATGAATTCGAGCGACCACAACTATGTCCGATCGCGAGTCCGTCGTCGGGTTTTAGACAGTGTGCATTATTTGGCATGAAGATAGTCATCCTACCAGATAGTAAGTTAATAATTTTCTTTCCATGCTTCTCTTCTATCCCTGTCTATCAACAGTGTTGAACAATTTAAACCTACTTTGGGGTGAACTGGGGCGCCCACTCGGTCCATTGGGGTTCCGTCCAGATCGTTTCCTCCTCTTCAATATTTTTCTCCTCACGCGGTGTCCATGCCTGGGATTCCTCTTCCTCCTCCGACAGCACATGGTTGCTTGAATGAGCCAAAAAACAACCTTTAAGTGTCTGGAATTGGTTATCTACGTGTATGTGGAGAAAACGAAAAAAAATGGAAAATATGTACCCAACGTAACAGCTATTATCCACACCCTTATACATTTGTTAACAAACACTCTATATATGGAAGTATAACCCCCAAGTCATTCTCCCGCAAAGCCTGAAAAAACACTACTTCTCTATATAGGCAAGTTATCTTATCAAATTATAGGCAAGTTATCTGATTCACCTACCGGGTTTTCTGCGCGGTCGCCATTGTTCAAAATGTGGCGCTTGCGTTTAATATCAGCAAACTTCTGCGTACGTCTTTTATGGTCGTGGGGCTGGCGCGGGACTGTGTGTGTGCACGTGGTGGGCACATCCTTATAAAGCTGGTGCCCCCCCCCCCCTCGTTATACAAGGGGCAGGTAATGAGGGGCGATCTAGGTCAGCCGAGCAGCCTGAGCGACCGGTGTCAGGTGTTACATAAGGTGTCGCTCGCGCAGCCCTGGCAGGAGGTGCACGTCCTGACACCTGACTCAAGAAACCACCCGTAAATGCACACAGCCCCACACCCCCAGCCTGTGAAATAACTTCAGAAAACGTACCTCAAAGTCGCACATCCTGGCACCGTAACCTTGTGAAGTAATTTCCTACCTTTTATTTTAAATTTGAAAGTAGGCACATTATAAGGTTTAGGGCGTAATATAATTATTCCTCCCATGAATACACTACTTCAAGAAGAATTTTTATTAAAAAAATGTTGCTTTTGTTGGCAAAAGCGTCTAAAACACATAATCCTAACAATGCATATAAAACACCGGACAGTGTCCGAAATTAAGCTGCTGCGCCCTATAGGCCGGGCCTATAGGCCTGCACCCGGCGTGCACACTCACACTCGTGAGTCTGCACACTCACACTCGTGATTCTGCACACTCACGGCCAGGTGCGCTATTTTTAAGTTTTGCACTTTTTTTTATACATGTGCACACTTCTCATGGAATTTTTTCATTCCCATATATCGGGGGGTGCATATCCAAAATTTGTGGTGCACAATCTCAGTAATTCTGCATACGTTTTCAGCTTAATTTCGGACACCACGTGCACGAGTTCGATATATCTATAGGTCCTCTAGATCTACAAGAAGTCGTGGCGCCGAAGGGGACATACGATCATATTTTCTTTTTCAACCACATATCCAAAATGTCCACTTATCCGCATAACAGGCAGGAAAGATGCCCATGAAGGTTGCTCGAACTTTGCCTTGTGCCACATTGTATAAGGACTTATGTATCTGGATTCGACGGTGCTGTGTTGGTACCACTTCACAGCTGCAAACAGATGTTGCCTCTTCTTCCCGGTTACATTACATTGTACGTAATGTTTCATGTAGTGGGTGGCGATGCACGGGCGCTCCCGGGGGTCATTCTGTTCGTCTTCGTACCAATTGGCCATTAGTCTAGACAACTTTTTACCACTGCTGGACTTTGTGCTGGAATAAGTCATGGGGCCATATTTTACGACTTTAGACTGCACGTAAAATGAAGGCAGAAATGACTTCTCTAGGATCTCCTGTTCTGTGGGGTACATCTTTTGGTATGTTTCTTTGAGCAGTGCAAGATCGTCCGAGTCGAGCCACACCTTTTCTTCTCTAAATGTCTCGAAGCCGTCGGGGAGACTCCATAGGCTCTCACACTGCGCCAAATCTCGCTCATTGGGTACATCGAGTGTTTCCAGGACCGTTCTTGCTTTCTTCTCTCCTTCTCCCAGCTGGCAGTGTTTGCCAAATTTCCCCTCGTGTTTGGACGGCATTGCGGCGCGCGCCTGACTGACACGACTCATCCGGTGAAACCTCTCAAACAATTGTTTCTCTATCTGGCGATTGTTAGTCGGCACATCCCCCAAGTAACCATTATACCGCTCAAAACTGAACAGCCAAGTACTGGGAGCTGGACCATACTCCCGGAGACACTCCTTTAAATGGAGATGTAGATGCATGTTTGGGGTAATGAAATCAGAACCGAACTGGAACTCTGTGCTCCTGCAAAAGTACAATAGTTTCCTGTGTGCCTGTTCTATCTCGTGGTATGTAATACAAGGCTTGCACAGAAGTCGAGTGGCCTCTACGAAACGCTGCCAGCTTTGAAGCATATTATCCGGCAAAAGGCCCTGGAGGCAGTATCCAGACGAGACTGTAACCCAATTCTTCCACTCCTTTGCCGTCCACATCCCAGCGTTCGATTTGATGTTAGTTACCACGCAGTCATCCGGTAGTCCCTCTTTAAACTTATTCAGACGAGCATCAATAGTCAACACCTGATTGGCGCTTAGTACAACCCCCAACGCCAAACCTTCCTCATCTGTTGATTTCTTCTTCTTCTTTGACAACTCTTTGTCGGTCCACCTCTTCCACATTCGCTTGGCGGTCCCTGAATCCCAATAATAAAAGCACATATGTGAAATCGGTATTGAAACCCCAATGAACTTAATAGTCCAAATTAAAGGCAAATGCAAGTTCCATTTCAAACACATTATCAGTGCTAAACATTAATTAATGTTAGGTCAAGCTTCAACACTTACCCAACAGTACATTCACGGGAAGAATTTGAACTCATACATTCGACAGGCTCGGGCTTGTCTGAAACCACTTCCTCTAAAACGTGTCAAGGAGTGTAAGTCTTACTCCACGATTATCCCTGAAAAATCATAGTATCATTATACCACCCATAGCAGTGGGCGTGTTAGGTAATACTTTTGCGCCCACCTCAAAGTTTCCCTTCCCCTTCTGGCGTGTATATAAGTGTAAGTCAGGGGGTGTTAACTATATTGTGTCACAATAGTCCCATCCGCTCATAGTTCTCTTCACACGCCCAACCTTCTCGGCGTCTTAACGTACCCACACTCCATTCAGGCACCAATATAATTGCCAGCAGTGGCGTATCCAGTTCCCCCCCGCCCCCCCCCCCCCCCCTCAGGGCGGGAGTGGGGGGGGGGGGGGTCCCCATGTTCGGTTGACCCCCCTCCGATTTCTCAAATTTTACGCAATTAAACTACCAATAAAGGGAATTATCCAAATTAGGGGGTCTCTGGAACCCCTCAGATTTAGCAAAGTTTCTATGCCTATAGACCTATACGGGGAATGTGGGTTGTATTTGATGGCCGCGCTTTACCAGTGTTCTACTCTCACTGTACTTAGAAGTTAGTAGGCATTAAAAGACTGTGTTTCACTCTGATCTAGTCTATTTGTAAATTTAGATGAAACATATATTATGACTCACATTATCTGTTCAATATACTCTGTACGATCGGCCGTAGACTGCCAGGTACACACAAAAGGTACACATATAAGATTCTATGCCCTCGTTATTTTTTGCCTAGTAGCATCATCGAAAATCTATTCCATTGCAGTAGTTGCAGCTTTAACAAAACAATCCCCCCTTTCCAGCTTCAACGTGTTAATTCCCTTAATGCGCTTTCCTCTCACAGTTAATCTGACAACCTGTATCCAAAGGTATTCTGTAGGCCTAAGTGTAATTAATGGAGGAAAGCGGGGGGGTGGGATATTGACATGTTTTGAATCGTACAGATTTATGTCTCAAACTTATCAACGTATATATATATCTGGTTTCAATACATATTATAGTAAAAACTCACAAAAGTGGCGAGTGTCATGTTGACGCTGGGGAAACGACAATCGTTTTGTTAGGCCGGGCCTAACGAATCTAGTGGGGGTCGAACCCACGAGGGGCTCGAATAATTCATTAGTGGCCCAGCGTCACGGCTCGCCGGACGGTTGTGGCCGATAGAGGCCTTTTATATCCGAACCACAGGACTGATGCAATACACCGCGTCCTACTTCTAGTATAGTGTAGACAATCTGCGGCGAATGACCCCTCCGCGCCAGAATCGTCATCCATGATTCGCAGTTAGCGAGCGTCGAGGTGGCAGAGTGATAGTGTAGACTGATCTTTCCTCCAGCGACACCTGGTGGATTAAATTGAAACCAGGACGACCATGAACGAAAAAAATGTATTCAAATGGGGATTCGAACACGGGCAGGCCACCATCCAAGTAACAACCGGTCTCAATGTTGCTTAACTTACCCGGGCTAGGGACCATCCAAATACCCACCGGTATGAACAGATCGTAGCTTAGTGAAATTGACTGTATGGATTTAAACATATCAACCAGGAGCCATCAAGAGATAAAGTCTAGTATTGATAGACTTGGATACCTGCCAAACTGAATTAAACCTTCTGCATACCCAGTATTATTAGATTAAGCAGTTTGGGGTTTTTAGGCATATTTCCTGGTACTGACATGTACAGAACCAGAATTTTGGGGGCGGTGATGTGAGTCTTCCCTGACAAACAAGGGGCCCTTGATGGGGGGGTCCCAATGTCGCATGTCAATTTTAAGAAACATCCATGTCGCCCTGTCGAATTTAAGAATTAGCCCTGTCCCATGTCACTAAGCCCAAAAAGGGCCATGTCGCCGTCTCGAATTTAAGGGTCTAGGGCCATAAACAAGAGGTGCACGTGGTCAACTAGAATTTAGGAGGGATCGGTGAGAAAAAGAAGGGGCGGGCGGTAGTTTGGCAGTGGGTAGTATCCTTGAAAGGGCCCCCTTCCCAGTATGAAGTGGAAAAGGAGAAAGTGGAGGATCGGATTCATATGGGGAGTCCCATTGGAATTGCAAATATAAATTTATGCAACATTTTGTTCACACTTTAATTTCAGAAACTAATTTCACATCAGAATGTACTGAGCATTTGTATATATTGTTCATTCTTAGTCCTAACACCAAGGAAAATGTACGTATTTTGTTTTTTTTTCCATATGAAATATTTATAGTTTTATATTCTGAATTTGTAGTCTTATCCCCGTCATGGGTAGCCCTGTGGTCAGGGGTGTCTGGTGACCAGCTGCAGATGGTTATGTGATGTGGGGGAAGAACGGGGGTCGGGCGCTAGACACAGCATGTGGTCTCTTTCCTGTGGAGCATTAAATTATTCCGACAGTGATGATAGAAAAGTCTGAAATCATAAATCAAAGTAGGATTTTTTCTACGGAAAACATTCTTTAACATAATTGTGAACAAATTGATATGTTTAAAGTCAAAAATGAGCAATAATTAAGATAAATACAAAATTCGGAGAATTAAACAAATAATAATATGTTAATACTCGACCCTCCCGTAAATGCATGCAATTCTTGGAGGATGAATTTACACTTTTTTTTTCTCATGGACCACTTTCATCTCTGGAAATCCCCTTAGCTTATTACAGGGGTGCTAAACACTGGTTTTCCCTACCAAGACATATTCGTGAATTAGATAATATTGATATAAAATAGTACAATAATAATGACACTTTAAAATTATGAACAGAAAAAAGGCGTATTGCCGTATGACGGACGATACGTCAAGTTAACCCAGGCATTTACAGGATTCGAACCCGTGCAGAGAAAACACATCAGGTCGCCGGTGAAATGACTTATCCATTTTACCGCCGACTTGATGCTGCAGGTGATTGATTTTCCGACGGGTAGGTTCCTCCACGGGCCTTACGATGGGGTCAAACATTGCCATTTCTCCACGTCTTCACAAATCAAGGCTCCTGCCCCGCTAAAACTAGTAATCTGTCGGGATAGACTGGGAGGGAGTGAGGGAGAGAGCCCTGCGTGATGGAGGATTAATCTCCAGGGCCCGACCCGGGTGCCCGACCCAGAGACCGCCTGACGGTGTAACCCTTACCGGGCCACGCCCCACCACGCCCCGTTGCACTGCGTAAGTAAACCCCGGTCTCAACCGATGATTGGGACGGATTCTGAGCTGTGTCGCAGTTTGCCCCATGAGTTTAATTTGCCCCAGTCTGAGAGGAGCTCTCTGTTGGTCGTTACAGGGGTGTGCACCTGCCATCCGGCTTAAAGCCTGCAGTCTGTAGCAGAATGTATTGAAGGGGGGGGGGGGGGGGGTCCCATGTTCGGTTGACCCCCCTCCGATTTCTCAAATTTTACGCAATTAAACTACCAATAAAGGGAATTATCCAAATTAGGGGGTCTCTGGAACCCCTCAGATTTAGCAAAGTTTCTATGCCTATAGACCTATACGGGGAATGTGGGTTGTATTTGATGGCCGCGCTTTACCAGTGTTCTACTCTCACTGTACTTAGAAGTTAGTAGGCATTAAAAGACTGTGTTTCACTCTGATCTAGTATATTTGTAAATTTAGATGAAACATATATTATGACTCACATTATCTGTTCAATATACTCTGTACGATCGGCCGTAGACTGCCAGGTACACACAAAAAACATAGTTTAGCGTGAAGCTGTGATTTAAGGTAAATTCTAACCTATAGCTAGTGTTACTATATAAAAACAAAAATAAAAGGACATTTGACACAAAGTGTAGTTAAAATCTAGTGTACTATTTTATTGCTGAATCGATTCTATTAATCTTTATCCTCGGCGCACCACTCGCACAACACCTCGGAGCACATGATGCTGGCAGGCTCGCCCCCCTCACAGTCGGCGTGGTAGCACCGGCCGCAGTAGTTGCAGACCAAGTACATTCTGAAATATTACGGAGGCATGTTTAAATACACATTTTTTTAAATTGTGTGCACGAACTAATCGGACCATCATCAATCACAATTTTTAGTAACCGTACAAAATTCGGCGTTCACTCCAACGTCAACATCAAGATTCTATGCCCTCGTTATTTTTTGCCTAGTAGCATCATCGAAAATCATTGTCGCTATATAATATTATTTATTATGAAAAAAAAACCCGGCGTACCTGTAGTTGCCATCCAAGAATATGGCCTGCGGTTGTGTGGCGTGTTGGTCTTCGGCAAACGTTTTCATCGCCTTCCACCTTTGGTCCGTTAAGTACTCCTCCTGCTCCTGAAAAAAATTGTGTGGTTATAGTTAAATGTGCAAAAGTCAATTTTGCACTTACTACATACCAGCGTGTCCCTCGTAATATTGGCAAATTTCAGAACAATTGTACTCGTGAAATCGCCCCACTCATCATTTTGTTTTGTTTATACATATTTCCCTTCATACGCTTACATGTTTTATTTCCCACTTAGCTTCATCGTGTAAATACAAATGTACCAACCTGGGTCGGATCCTCCGAACAGTAGACGCACGTCCACTCTGATGGGCCGTCCGGGAGCTGTTGTTGGTCGTGCGTCCTGGAAAAAATTTCAAAAATCATCACACCGTCCATCATTTCAACATAGGTGGTCGAAACTACCAAATCATCGGCATCTCAATTTTTCTCATCCAATCTCTATTTCATGTTATTGTGCCAGTCTGACAAATTTGCAATTTTTAAAATGTCCAAAAAAGAGCCTGTTGTTTCAGCATGTTACATGAATTCGAGCGACCACAACTATGTCCGACCGCGAGTCCGTCGTCGGGTTTTAGACAGTGTGCATTATTTGGCATGACGATAGTCATCCTACCAGATAGTAAGTTAATAATTTTCTTTCCATGCTTCTCTTCCATCCCTGTCCATCAATTGCAACAGTGTTGAACAATTTAAACCTACTTAGGGGTGAACAGGGGCGCGCACTCGGTCCATTCGGGTTCCGTCCAGATCGTTTCCTCCTCTTCAATATTTTTCTCCTCACGCGGTGTCCATGCCTGGGATTCCTCTTCCTCCTCCGACCGCACATGGTTGCTTGAATGAGCCAAAAAAAACAACCTTTAAGTGTCTGGAATTGGTTATCTACGTGTATGGGGAGAAAACGAAAAAAAAAGGAAAATATCTACCAAACGTAACAGCTATTATCCACACAATTATACATTTGTTAACAAACACTCTATATATGGAAGTGTAACCCCCAAGTCATTCTCCCGCAAAGCCTGAAAAAACACTACTTCTCTATATAGGCATGTTATCTTATCAAATTATAGGCAAGTTATCTGATTCACCTACCGGGTTTTCTGCGCGGTCGCCATTGTTCACAATGTGGTGCTTGTGTTTAATATCAGCAAACTTCTGCGTACGTACGGCTTTTATGGTCGTGAGGCTGGCGCGGGACTGTGTGTGTGCACGTGGTGGGCACCTCCTTATAAAGCTGGTGCCCCCCCCCCCCCCCGACCCCCCCGGGGGGCAGGGTAATGAGGGGCCATCTAGGTCAGCCGAGCAGCCTGAGCGACCGGTGTCAGGTGTTACATAAGGTGTCGCTCGCGCAGCGCAGCCCTGGCAGCTGGATGTGCACGTCCTGACACCTGACTCAAGAAACCACCCGTAAATGCACACGGCCCCACACCCCCAGCCTGTGAAATAACTTCAGAAAACGTACCTCAAAGTCGCACATCCTGGCACCGTAACCTTGCGAAGTAATTTCCTACCTTTTATTTTAAATTTGAAAGTAGTCACATTATAAGGTTTAGGGCGTAATATAATTATTCCTAATAAAAAAATGTTGCTTTTGTTGGCAAAAGCGTCTAAATCACATAATCCTAACAATCACTGCGCGAAATAAGACCTTTAGTGACCTTTAATTTTGTAAAGGGAGCCATTGAGGTTCATTAAAGGCATAGTAAATGTCACCTTTCCAATACCTTTGCAAGATCTTTGATGAATTTTTAAAGGTCACCTGAAAAAATGTTGGAAAGGTCTTGTAAAGGTGACCTTTCCATTACCTTTAGCACACCTCAATGGCTCCATTTACAGAAACTTAAAGGTCTTAAAATGTCTTTTTTCGTGCAGTGAATGCATATAAAACACCGGACATTGTCCGAAATTAAGCTGCTGCACCCTATAGGCCGGGCCTATAGGCCTTCACCCGGGGATCACACTCACACTCGTGAGTCTAGATCTGCACACTCACACTCGTGATTCTGCACACTCACTGCCAGGTGCGTTATTTTTAAGGTTTGCACATTTTTTTATACATGTGCACACTTCTCATGGAATTTTTTCATTCCCATATATCGGGGGGTGCATATCCAATATTTGTGGTGCACAATCTCATTAATGATGCATACGTTTTCAGCTTAATTTCGGACACTACGTGCACGAGTTCGTTATATATATCTATAGGTCCTCTAGATCTACAAGAAGTCGTGGCGCCGAAGGGGACATACGATCATATTTTCTTGTTCAACCACATATCCAAAATGTCCACTTATCCGCATAACAGGCAGGAAAGATGCCCATGAAGGTTGCTCGAACTTTTCCTTGTGCCACATTGTATAAGGACTTATGTATCTGGAATCGACGGTGCTGGGTCGGTACCACTTCACAGCTGCAAACACATGTTGCCTCTTCTGCCCGGTTGCATTACATTGTATGTAATGTTTCATGTAGTGGGTGGCGATGCACGGTCGCTCCCGGGGGTCAGTCTGTCCGTCGTCGTACCAATTTGCCATTAGTCTAGACAACTTTTTACCACTGCGGGAATTTGTGCTGGAATAAGTCATGGGGCCATATTTTGCGACTTTAGACTTCACGTAAACTGAAGGCAGAAATGACTTCTCTAGGATCTCCGGTTCTGTGGGGTACATCTTTTTGTATGTTTTTTTGAGCAGCTCAAGATCGTCCGAGTCGATCCACACATTTTCTCCTCTAAATGTCTCGAAGCCGTCGGGGAGACTCCATAGGCTCTCGCACTGCGCGAAATCTCGCTCATTGGGTACATCGAGTGTTTCCAGGACCGTTCTTGCTTTCTTCTCTCCTTCTCCCAGCTGGCAGTGTTTGCCAAATTTCCCCTCGTGTTTGGACGGCATTTCGGCGCGCGCCTGACTGACACGACTCATCCTGTGAAACCTCTCAAACAATTGTTTCTCTATCTGGCGATTGTTAGTCGGCACATCCCCCAAGTAACCATTATACCGCTCAAAACTGAACAGCCAAGTACTGGGAGCTGGACCATACTCCCGGAGACACTCCTTTAAATGGAGATGTAGATGCATGTTTGGGGTAATGAAATCAGAACCGAACTGGAGCTCTGTGCTCTTACAAAAGTGCAATAGTTTCCTGTGTGCCTGTTCTATCTCGTGGTGTGTAATACAAGGCTTGCACAGAAGTCGAGTGGCTTCTACGAAACGCTGCCAGCTATGAAGCATATTCTCCGGCAAAAGGCCCTGGAGGCAGTATCCAGACGAGACTGTAACCCAATTCTTCCACTCCTTTGCCGTCCACATCCCAGCGTTCGATTTGATGTTAGTTACCACGCAGTCATCCGGTAGTCCCTCTTTAAACTGATTCAGACGAGTATCAATAGTCAACACCTGATTAGCGCTTAGTACAACGTCATCTGTTGAATTCTTCTTCTTCTTTGACAACTCTTTGTCGGTCCACCTCTTCCACATTCGCTTGGCAGTCCCTGAATCCCAATAATAAAAGCACATATGTGAAATCGGTATTGAAACCCCAATGAACTAATAGTCCAAATTAAAGGCAAATGCAATTTCCATTTCAAACACATTATCAGTGCTAAACATTAATTAACGTTAGGTCAAGCTTCAACACTTACCCAACAGTACATTATGCATCACATCGATCGAGAGGAACCTGAAGAAATGAATGTCATATAATACAGTTACTGCTAATGGAAACATTTGTATTAATGTTTATTCAAATGTCAAATTAAAATTGTTAATATTTTGGTATAATTCTGTGTAAGATTGGCCTTTAAATTTGTTCGGCCTGGAGATTGAACTTACCTGATGGGATTGAAGTAGGGCAATTCCAGGAGGACACAGGAACGAGCTCCATACTGTTTCTCAAGTTTACTTTTCTCTCTCGGGGTGGATGCAGCTGTAATCTCACTCACTCTCTCCTTGTGTTGGTCCAGAGTACGAGGAGTCCAATTCGCCATGTTGAATCCTCCACGGTTTGAATTCTTGAATTCCTTCAGACATTTTGAACAACCCATGATAGCATTAGGTAGCAGGAAACCGCAGGTCTTCCTCCCTGCAGGCAGGTCGGCAGCAACGTTCAAAAGCGCCAACTTAACGGTCTTGCCATTTGGGCAAACGTTGGTTATAAGCCTTTTTCCCTGATGCCAGAATTCCTTGAGTTCGTTGACTAGGGGCCTCAGAAAACTGGTAAGGTCGGCAGGTTCTTTACTTAAGTTTGGAATGATACCGTATAGTATGACGTTCTCAAGTCTGTACCGCTCATTTCTGGGTAGGTTAAGTATTGTTAGGTAAATGCCCCCTACTGACATCGAAGCTTTCCGAGAGAATGGTTGAAACCAATCGATATTCATCTGAAGAGCCAAGTTGTTTTCATTATCAAGAAAGCCGTCGTTGTTCGCGTTAAATTCTTTCCATACCGAACCGTCGTAAATGTCAGCAAACACTCCTTTGGGTATCCTCCTGCCCTTCCACTCTCTACATTTCAGCTCAAAACCTGGACGTTTCATCATAACCTGCAAACTCTTCTCGAGCGACTGGTAACAGAATGTCCTGACTGGAAGGAAGGCAATTTCCCCCACAATCTTGGTCTCATAAAACAATTTCCTGTTGCAGCGTTTTAAATCATCACCGATGGTAGTACACCTAATGGGTTGCTGATTACCATTATGATCCGTGTAAAAGCCTCGAGCTCGCACACGCTCAGTGGTGGACAACACAGAATGCGACAACGTATAACAGGCCGGGCAGCATACACTGATAGAGTAATTAGTCATCGTTAGGTCTGTACCCAACCATTTGTACATCATCCGCATCGTTTTGGGGAATACTGCCTCCGCTGCTTGTGAAACCCGGTCATTACCTGCTACCGTCAATAATTCACAAATGAAGCACATAACTTTAGCCATTTGCGTATCACTGGTGAAGGTGTGGATCTGCCACTGCAAAAGAAAGAACAGAACCCATGAAAATAGGCTTTGGATATTCTTATTAGGGGTACCACTAACAAGCCTTGCCAATGGGCTAGGACGACCCGTCCCGTCACCGAAAACCACTTTTAAGTGACGGATGGCCCTGTTGCGAATCTTGACTGCCTCTGGATCAAGCTTATCATTTTCTTCCGTTTCTTGGGAATCTTCCATGGTACCGTAATAGTCTTCCATATCATCACGTGACTCCTCATCGGCTTCCATGGGTACCGCCTCTTCAACAGGCTGATTGCGACCCACAGGCTGACTGTCTGCTTCTCCCGGATTGCCGACTTCAGCCTGCCGCTGATTAGCAGCTGCAGCTTCTTCCCGAATACCAGCTCCAACCTGGATACCACCTTCAGCCCGAATTCCCGCTTCAACCTGCATACCACCTTCAGCCTCAATACCCGCTTCAGCCTGGTTACCTGCCTCAGCCTCAACACCCGCTTCAGCCTTGTTACCTGCCTCAGCCTGAAAACCTGCTTCAGCCTGGTTACCTGCCTCAGCCTGAAAACCTGCTTCCGCCTGGTTACCTGCCTCAGCCTGAAAACCTGCTTCAGCCTGGTTAACTGCCTCAGCCTGAAAACCTGCTTCAGCCTGGTTACCTGCCTGAGCCTGAATATCTGCTTCCGCCTGGTTACCTGCCTCAGCCTGAAAACCTGCTTCAGCCTGGTTAACTGCCTCAGCCTGAAAACCTGCTTCAGCCTGGTTACCTGCCTGAGCCTGAATATCTGCTTCCGCCTGGTTACCTGCCTCAGCCTGAAAACCTGCTTCAGCCTGGTTAACTGCCTCAGCCTGAAAACCTGCTTCAGCCTGGTTACCTGCCTGAGCCTGAATATCTGCAGCTTCGGCCTCAAGACCCACTTCTGCCTGATTGCCAGCGCGTTGAGGTAAACCAAATGGGATTGGTTCTGCAAGACACATGTATAATAATAAATCAAATGTACAGTCGGGTTTCAGAGTACAGACTTTCCCACCCAATGTTGTTTCTCTGACTCAAAAGCTATGATAGAAAGATGCATGGAGGGATACATATATATAACGTCCATTGTTCAAGTCATTCATTATTTGAACAATTGTTTAATTGTCAAGAAAAGATTTAGGCTGGCGATAATTTTCCAAACACTAACTGATCATTAAGAGTATAGTAGGTATTTGAAAATAATATCTATGCGCGCAAGCTAGCTATGAAGGTTTTGAAGGATATCGATTTCAGGTGAAAGTGACTTTATCCTAGTTATACTATTTATCTGGTACTCACCATGCTCCTTAAGATGCTTCCTGTTATATGAACTTTTTGAAACTGCACGTTTACATGTGTCGCACCATCGGTTTCGGCTAGTGTCCATATTTCTTCTGGTTTCTGCCTGGTCACTGGTCAGACCCTTGTAACACCACGATCGCGAGGCCATGGCGAACTTGAGTTAGACAGCAGCACTTCAGGGCTATGAACCTTCCCCATTTGCGACCGCGACACAAGTATTTATATATGGTACAGACCGACGCCTATGGTCCCACCAGCTGAAAGCCGCGAATTGCCGCGACATGCCACAGCCCCGACCCAGGGGTAGTTGCACTCGAGCTCCTAACCTCAGACACCCGTGTGAAATTAAAGCCGAGAACAGCCTGCCACAGTATTACCAGGAGATTAATGTCGCCTCCAGCCTGGCCGTCACGGTAGCGCGTTGTCGTGATTTGTCGGGCGCGTGAAGTTTCTCCAGCTTTCGAAACGCATCGTCCGCCGTCTGGACTGGTGAGGGCATGACACCTGCCATTAAAACCTAGGGTCTATCCATTAAAGGGCGGTGAAGTTTCCTCAGCTTCCGAAACGCATCGGCTGCCGTCAGGTCGACTGGTCATAGGATTTCATCTGCCTTGAAAACTGAGCTCGAAGTTTAGCTCGAAGGTCAAACCTTAAGCTTTCTGCTACTACTTAGGGTCAGCTTATTTCGTTATATAGTGCGTTTGGTGTACGGCTACGTGAATATCATGAGTGTCAAAATCCTGAGTGCCACCCTTGGTGAGAATCTTCTTAATTACTTTTGTTGTACAAGTGATACGAGTCGATGGCCGACTTTCCAAATTATTCAAAATAGGTAAAACATATGTATTCATTCTGGGGGTCGCCCTTCCTAATTAAATAATATGGCCAGTTTTCTGAATTCTAGGGTGTGGCCATATGGCAGTTATAGTTTATTCTGTCTGTTTGAATAGCCTGGCCATGGTAATTTGGAACGAAGGTGTTTGTTTAAAGTTGAGATGACAACCTTCATGTTCTCTTCTTTCTTTTTTTTTCAATATATAGCTGCCGCGTACTTGGTTCTTGTATCATGCGTGGAATTTGTTCGAGCTGCCAGTGGCGGACACTGGCCTAGGGTCGTTCACAATAAGCCTGGAGTAACCCGTACCCGGTTGGTCAACCTCACTGCTCCATTTACCGGTCACCCTCCACCAAAACACGATGCGATGACCGGCCTCACCTTTCATGACACCCTGCAAGCCTTGTTGGACCAGGACCATACCGTAACTGACACTGGATCTGAAGCCAACCCAGGAGACGGAAACATTAAAGAATTCCCAACTGTGGTACTTCTCTCTTCGTACACTCTTCTTCTTATCCTCGCCGTAGCCATAATTATTAGCATATTCTTTGTTTGCTCCGGAATTAATCGCATCTTCGCAGATGCTCGTTTTCGTGTATACTTGCTTGTCTCGGGCAATCACAGTGTATGGCTTAAAATAGGCACGTTCCCTGGACATTTTGGAGATTATATCTTTCAAACAGACGATCCTATCACACTGACTAAAGCCGAAAATATATGCCTAGGCGCACGATACACATTGAACTGTGTCATCCAAATGACCGACTGCTATACCGGCACATCGACACGACTGCCCACACATTTAAAGGTTAATAAACTGAAGGACATCATGTTGACAAGATTGATGACTAAGGACATTATACGCTACCAGTTGGTTACCATGGGTATAGGCATAGGAGAGCCTGTTCTTTTGGGGAAATACCGGCCCGGTGAGCTTGCAATTAGTACTAATACTTCAGTCGACTTAAGCCGTGTTGACCTTGATTAAGTCTTGTGTGAAAAATGTTGTATTTTTGTGTGTTTACTACCAATATGCTGCCGAACGTGCGTCAATCGATACAAGTGTTATGGTTATAAATTGAATTTGTAGCTAAATAAAATTTCGGTTTTGGAAAGAGCAGTATGACGCTGACAAGAGCGCTTTTACTCTGGCTCGGGCTAGGGTCGACCCCTTAGGTAATCTGCGAGACAGGCCCCTAATTTAGGGGCCTGAGGCTAAACTAGGTCTGCAACCAAAACTAGTAGTGGAATTAAATGTGGTTAACGCCACAATCTGGCGATCGGGCTCCAACCGAAATTATGGCTATAGCTAATTAAGCTATTGTCCCTTAATAAATCTCGACACCTAAATTGACTTGTTTGTTTTTTAAATTATTAATTTTGCAATGTCACAGAAGCTCCAAGTTACCTATACATAACTCCCGGAGAACTCCCACTTTAAAGGGTTACACTATATGCAAGAGGTTTTTTTATTCTCTCACAGAAAGAATATAGGTCACCGTGCCATACAAATCCTAGAAAGTATTTCGGGTTCATCAGGAGACTACATGGTCACTTGTAAATTTTGATAGGTCCTACTGGCAGCGATGTATTTGATCATAATAAAATTTCTGAAAAATTACTTTTGCACCTTACTGCATGGAATCGAACTAAAAAGGATCCACTTGAAAAGAAGTAACAGTTCTTAATTAAAACCGGCTTCATGCAACATTATTTTTTCATGACTGCGAAATAAGTACGAAGAGATGATTCATGTCGCATCATTTTAAAAATCGTATATCGAGCTTATGTTTGTTTAAAATACACTTTTTATGATTGATTTATGTTATTATTGATAACAGGCCTAGGTGTCATTCCATTGCTCTTCTAATGGTAGAGACCTTGTACCATAACACTCATCAAAAAAGTGTTGTATTGTAATCGATTTCAAGTTCGTGGTCTATCTTCAAGAAATAGCACATTCGGGTTTTCAACAAAATGACAGGTCATTATAGTTAAATGCGTTTCGTATCGTAAATAAAAAGTATTCATGAATTTACGATTCACTTATGAGAAGGACCTGTATAACGCGTACGGTTTTAGACTAATATAAGGCGAGTCTTACCAACATATCTATAGAAATACTTCCCTGCTTATCGAGCATGCCACAATCAAAACAAGAAGCGCAAAGTTCTTTGATAAAAGTTTATAAAACGACTTTACAATTGAAGAAAGTACAAAGACCTAACATACAGCGTGACACAGACCATACAATTAAACGTAGTGTAATTATAAAGAAAACATAAAGATGATAAACATAAACATCACATAAAATAGAGCTTTAAACAGACCCTTTAGAAATAAGTTAAATTGGCTGTACATGTGCATCGGCGATACCCGACCGATACCCGGGCTTCACCGCCCAGTCTGGGGTGTTGGGAGGAGGCTGTTGGCGTTTTGGATTATCGTCGGGGACATTGTTCCGCTTCTTTTCCATTCTAACGCCCCGCTGACGGCCGCTAATTTCGTCATACTCAATTTCGTCCAGGTGGGCTTTGTAGGCCCTCAGCTCATCGCTCTCCCACACGAGCGGTTTGACGCGGCGGTGATATCGCTCTTTCGTCTTCCCGTCTTTGTCGACCGCGGCCGGATAATAAAGTCCGCGCTCCTCGTCGCTCGTGTAGTCGGGGGTGAGGAGGCGCCTCACGGAATTCTTTCGAGCTTCGTCCCACGTTTTGACGAAATTTTCCAACCCCACTATCCGTCTTCTGAGCTTCTGCAAAGTTAAAAAGACACTTTTTTTATTTTAATACAGTTACGACATACTTGGTCAAGAACATCCAATAAACACAAACAAGTTTTTCAATATTTCAGTTGCCTTAATTTAAAAGCTGGTCACTGCAGTTAATTTCAAAAGCGTTGCTTTATCCTTGGTCTCTATAACATACAGGCACTTTTTATTAATTGTGTCATATCCATTCTAATTGTATGTCAAGATTATTGTCCAAGGAAGCAAGTAAGGTTACAGTGCTCTATAAAAATTCATAATGTAAAAAAATTATAATTGTTTCCCAAGTTTCAGTGTTACAACCATAAGATCATTTCACAGCCGGGCCCCCTGTTTTAAGCCAAATTGCCGATTCACAGCTACAGCCCCCGGTATAGTTCCGACCGCAGTTTGTACGTATACCCCTTTTTGAACTGAGTGGGTCCCCGGGAAGTCACACCCCCTACACCATAGACCCCCAGTCTGTCTACTCAGATATCAAAGTAGGACATATCATCGTTCTTCAAAATAGAAAACAACCCCTTTCCACTGACATTTATACCAAAAAATCGACCCCTTATTCTTCAAAACGCAGACATTTAGTGGCCAAGAAATACCCTTTTTCGTGAAATTTCATATTTCCCAGGAAAAAAAAGACCCTTATTTTCATATCATGGATATTTGGGATGAAAAAGTAACCTTTTTTCTAGAAACAAGGACATGTGAATGTTGTCAAACTAGACCCTTTCTTCGCGTTTTTTAGAACAATGATGCGTATCCTTCCACCCAAGGAGTGGACAGACTGGGCATAGACCATAGACATTACTCTTTCTCCTCGGCTTTGCACTTGAAAGGTGTAAAATTTCGGCCTGCCTGAATCGAACTACGTCAAACAATGTTGAGAACAATAGTCCGCAAAAGCCATGACGTCGGGCGGGCCCCTAACGGTCACTGCACGCTGCTCCCGTGCCTAAACATGGGCAGGGCTGGGCCGGGGGTCCCCTCTATGAACTTTAGTAGGACCCAGCTGTCAGATTTGCTATTTCCACTAATAATGCTCGCAAACTTATGAAAACATGTATTTTCATAGGGGAATTATCAATGTGCATTATGATATACTTGAAAAGAAAAAGAGTTAATAAATAGCAAAGTTATAGGCAATGTTATTGTCTGTGTGTACGGGTGACCGTGGTCCAGCCGGGTGTTATCGGTGCCCCCTCCAGGGCGGGCCGGGCCGGTGACCGGGGGTGTAGGGTTACCGGGGCCGGTCGTAAAAGGTTTAGGCCCAACACAGGGCCCAACACGTGTTGCGGGAGGGGTCCGTGACGTCAGACTTTTGTGGTCTATAGAGGAAGTCTGTAACAAAAATTTATTTACCTCGTTCACGTGGTGACGGATGATAGCCTTTTCATTGTCAGCCTTAATTCGGTTCTTCCGCATTCTGTTGGCCCTGTTTTGGAGGGTCTTGAAGTAGGTGTTGGCAGAAGCTAGAAAAAGAGGAAGGACATGAAGTGTGCTTAAAACTGGAGCCATTAAGTAGACAAAGGCACTATAAAGGCAATAAATCAAGGGAATACATGTTAAAAATGCAAAGTGAGGGTCAACATATTATTCACGAATTAAAACCATCATTACACTGGTATTATATTTCTTTGTCCAGATAATAGAACTTACGTTTTTTTCAGATGACTGGGAGGATAACTTAAATTATAAAAGTAACAATTTCCAATGTAAGTGGAGCCTATTTAGACACTAAAAACAGATTTCCAGCATTTCAAGCATGTTAAAATTTGTGTTAATTGAAGGACCAATACTTTGGAATCATGGACATTAGATGCATGAAATGTACAGCTGCAGGTTAGTTAACAAAGAAACTTGCTACCTATGGGACTTACCTAACACCTCTTCTCTGGGGGTATCTGGCCCGAGGCACACGTTGTCAACAACGGCCTTGATGATCGGCGCGTTATCCGGGTGTTTGATCCCCGCCCTGAATGTTGGAATATATTTATATTGTTCAATTCATCGGCATCACGTCAAGTGCTCTATGACTCTATTAACATGAAAAAAAACAGCAAAACTTATATTCAGCTGCAGCTTCTGGTGTTCAGGAACACATTACCCATTGCTTACTTAAAAACAATATTATTTTCTGTACTATTCATGTTGTTATGACGTAATCAACTTACCCAGGGTTCAGGTTGAATCCCCAACCAGGCTCACCTCTCTTGGCCTTGTAGGCCGAACGAACGAGTTCCTACAAACAATATAATAAGCCAATAATTAATAGTGGACTTCTAACTATATGTCAGTGTACGAAATCATTACGGATTTTCGTTGTTTTCCGGGATGTTCCCTGGCGGCGGAGAAGAACATCAGGGCTATACTAGGAATGAGATCATTTCTAAACAAACCGAGAACTATATCAAACGGTAACGTTTTCAAGGTGAGATTATTAGTTAATTATAAGCTGTAAAAACAAACTTTAGAACTTACACATATTTCATTGCGTGGTTTGGGTGGTTTGGCAGCTGCAGCTGGCTTCGCTTGGTTCACGAGCACCTCCACCTGGGCCTTTGCCGCAGCCGCTTCAGCCTCCGCCCTTCGGCACTTCTTCTCCAGCTCCTCCATCCTGGCCAGCAAATGGGCCATGGACGGTTCAGCTGTAGACGTGGAGGGGCCGGACGAGGACGAGTATTCGGGCGTGAACGACCTTTGGGACGTCGTCGACGAGAACGACCCTTGCGATGTCAAGGGCCCGGGCGTGAACGACCTTTGGGACGTCGTCGACGAGAACGACCCTTGCGATGTCAAGGGTCCGGGCGTGGACGACGTTCTGGACGTGGAGCTGG
This sequence comes from Lepidonotus clava, assembly GCA_936440205.1. Classification (NCBI taxonomy): domain Eukaryota; kingdom Metazoa; phylum Annelida; class Polychaeta; order Phyllodocida; family Polynoidae; genus Lepidonotus; species Lepidonotus clava. Next base: position 30,871,995 of record OW387144.1, on the reverse strand, counting down.
GGAACCATGGATGGGATTGCGACGAGGAGGGCGTCATCCCCAAGGGCGTGGATCCGGAGGGCGTGGAGGGCGTGGAGGGCGTGGAGGGCGTGGACGACGATGCGGATGGAGTACCGCCTTGGGAACCACCAAGGCTAAGGTCCACGTCGTTGAGGGTGGATCCCTCTTCCGCGTACAGGGAGTCGTGAAGAGACTGATCCGCAGAGAGATCCGGAAACCCATTCTGTGACCCATACTGACGCGCATCCGCAGACATATCCAACAGCAGAGTACCTACGCCTGCTGATGAATCATGATCGGTTATTTTCTCGCCACCCGGTTTGGGGCTGCTGGTCAAGATCCTGCATGAGCTCGTAGACGGGTTTGACAGAACAGCGTCACTATAATCAGTTGACCCGTTCATGGTGGCAGCAAGTTTTCAAGTGATCTATATAGCCATATGCCACGCCGTATTTATACATGCCGGGCAGGCCCCCCTGTGGATACATGATCTGGTGAAAGCGATCTTTTATCGATGAGGCAAGACTTTGAACATAAGTTACGTGGTAGACGTGACGGGGTGTGGACGGGGTAAGAGAGACTTTTACCATAAGTTACGTGCTAGCCGTGACGGGGAGTACATGGGGTATCAGCGACACCCTCACCGCCGCCCCTTGTGAGGCCTGTTACGTGTCAAGAAGTGTTAAGACTACCCCGCGGGCCGCGTGCCGCGGTACTCCTGTGAGGGACCTGACACAGAAGCTAGTTGACATGCGCCGCCTCAGATGGCCAACAGGTGGACGCGGTCATCACAGACGCGTGTCCCGGTGTCAAACGCGACAGAAGTCATTTCAGATGAACCCCCTGTCGATCGGCTCTCTGAAGAAAATAGCGGCCTATTAGACGTGCTTCGCACTACCCAGTGTAAAAACTTGTGAAGCCCCCGGCTAGAAGAAGTCGTTTTAGTTGTACCTTACCTAGCGTTTAAGTTGTCGACCGAGGGTTAACTTTTCGCTAAAGACTAGACGAAGCCCTTACAGTACCTGGGGAGTTGTGATGTCGTGTGGGGTGGGGGGTATAAATATGTGCCTGTACTATACACTGGTTCAGAACAGCCACTTGATGGCCATGGACATCGAGCGACTGTTAAACGCAAGTCTGCGTCTGCGTCTTGTTCGGGAGGAAAGGCCAGTGCTGAGACCTAGTCACCTCCAACCCGCGGACCAATCCGACCATCAGTGGCTGCTTCTCTTGTTAGTGATATACCTGGGGTGGAAATTTATCGGTATCTTCTGGAAATTGGCAGCAGGCTGTCGCTCGTTGGCGCAGGGTCAACGTCGGAGGGCTACAGTGCAGTGCTGTCTGAGAATCTACTGCCGATGGGAAACGCTCCTTTTTCCACTGGCTCCCATTCCCGCCGAAATGGAAGCCGTAGGAAGTGCTGCCTGCCCACGAATGTTGCCTGATAAACAACAGGAACAACATGGCCCAAGAACTACTCCCAGCCGAAAAACTGGGCTGCATGCCTGACGTAGACTCTTGGGTGTGATGAACAGTTATATAAAAGTGTACGATATGTTTGAAGTAGATATGGCAAAATTTTAATTGTGAAATGCATATGTTCACGAAGCTTTCGAGTTACATATGTACATTAGTGTATGGTCAGTAAATACAATTATGGGAAAATAGGCGAAACGTTGACACGTGGACATCATAAAACCTTTTCCGCATGCATAACAATAAAACATTTTGATATCATGAACGTGTGTAGTCTTATGTGGCTGTGACTAATTATAAATGGGAATTCATGAGGATAATGTGAATGAATTGCAGCTGTACATGTGTGACGAAATTATGAGGGCGAGTATATATTCTAAACAACAAAAATCGAACATGAATGAGAACTGATAACTTTTGAGCTGCAATAAAAGGAAGAGTTAATAGCTAATGTATATATAACCAACTCAATTTAAAGTCAAGCGTCTGCATGCGCTTTGAATCCTACGTTGTCTGAAATACAGAATTGAGATGAAAACAAAAAGTGCTGGTATCATTATAAAAGTAAGTCCAATGTTCAACAGGTACACAGTACCGTGCACACTGGGGGGGAGGAATGGTACGTGGGGAAGATGCAAGTCACCACGAAGTTTCTTGTATTCGACCTCATTCAGTCGAATCTCTTTCATGTATGTACGGAGGGAAAGGAAATTGTCTTTTGCTCGCTTAAAAATATCCTCTTGGCGGACTCGCATTTGCGGGCTAAGAGGTAAAATTGGGAATGGTTTATCGTACGAAAAATCCGGGTTCACAAGTCGGCTGAGTGACAGGTTGAGGTGTTGAAGACTAGCAAGGTTGACGGGGAAAACTGTTCTTAAGGGGCCTGCTGTAGAAGGCAAACAGTTAACACTTGAGACTGGAATTTCCCATTCTTTGGCGGACACAGAACAACCACATTCAAAGGCACGAACGCACGATTCACATCCAGGATGGGTTGTTGTTCGGTTGGGGCAGCGCACAACGACCTCGTCTATGTGAGAGAACAAATAGGTCCCTGTTGCAATGACTTGGATGTTCGACCTTCTGAAATTAGACTGAATGAGTATTTTGAAATCACAATAAAGTTTGACAGACTCATGATCACGTAGATAGATAGAAATGAGGCACGACGAGGGAGAAAGCCTGCGAATTGGTAGGTCATAATGACAAAACTGAGAATGGCAATTATCCAGATCTGGGTTGGAGGATACCGTGTATTGGGTTGCGGACACCAATAAATAAGCCGGTGTGTTGGAGAGGCGAGTATAATGCCCATGGAAGGCTAGAGGGAAGGTGTTTACTTTTAGAACCTTGAATATTTTGTCTAAGGAAATAACGGGAATCTTCAAAATTGTTTTCAGAACATTTCGCTGTAAAACCGGGGGGACTAAAACAGTTACACTTCTATACATGTCGCGAGTGTTTGGAATATAAATATTTGAACGATTGGACTTGGAAAGGAAAAGGTACCGAATCTTCCTCATATCAGTCTCCGATATCAAAGAGTTACTCAGCCTGTTCTCCGTTAGGTCGCGAATAGCCTGTAGCAAGACATCAAGGGAATAGTCCAGTTTAAAATCCAGTAGACGCAATTCTTGCAAATCTTGCATCAACCTGGCCATCAATTCCCGGTTACTAATGTAAGCCTGGAGTCCTCGGGACAAATTGTATATGGAATGAGTGTTCTCTATGATGGCCTGGAGTTGGATTTCCAAAGTGGAGTCAACTACCTTTAGGACTGCATTTATTTTGCCATCGAGGAAGCCAATTTCATCGGCATTTACCTGGTCAGCACGAGTCTGTTGCTTCAAGTCATCGAGTGTGGCCGTTCCAAATAAAGTCTCGGAGAACTTGCCGATTTCTGGAATCAGAGCCCGCTGCTTCCTGGATTTTGCTGATGGAGGTGTTGGCTGGGCCGTCGATTCCAAAATTGATTGCACTTCCCGGAGTCCTTTGGTGACCTTCGCTGCTATAGTCTTCCCAATAGATGTTATGTTATTCAACATAAGTTGGATTTTTCGACACTGTTCCATTGAACCGGCTGCCAGGGTAGCGCCGTGTCTACAATTTAGTGCGGCTGCCTGTTTGGGAGAAGGAGGAAGTGGTAAAATGATATCGACTTCGGTAGTGAAGTACTCATTACCTATGTGGATGGACGGTTTACTCTCGAATACTACACCATAGTTGGTACGAAAACGGTTTACCGTACTGGTGCATAGGCATGGCTTAGCTGAGACAGTGCCCAGGATAAAGAGTCCACGAAGGAGGAGTATGAATACTGTTGGAGCCATGTCTGATGCAGGCTAGAGACCGCTCTAGTCTTTTATTACTTTTTCCCAGTCACGGGAAGGAGTAGACAGACAGTCGCCACGTGCACCTGGGATCTAAAGGTTTTGACCTCCGTGCAGAAACCTTACGTTAATGCCAAAAGAAAAGCCGTGCGAAGAGTATAAGCTTAGGCGTATGCTTGCTAGTAAGCTTTCGTTGGTTAGGGTGTCGGCTTGTTCTAATTGAATTGGAAGGCAGACTTCAAAATGAATTGTTGGCATGGGGTTCCTTAACTTGTGGATGAGAAGTGAGAAAGCCTGTAAATGCCATTACTGCCTGATATTTATAGGTTTTATTTGCAGGTGGTTTATATGGAGTTCAGGCCGATTTAAGTCTGGACTGGCTGAAATTAGTCTCAAACCCCCGGTCCCGCCACTCTAATTATAAAAGGATACGCATCAGCGTTCTGAAAAACGCGAATAAAGGGTCTGTTTTCAGAGACTTTGCATGTCCCTGTTTTTGAAAAAAAGGGTACATTTTCTGAAAATGTGTCAGCGTTTTGGAAAATAGGGGTCATTTTTCGATAAAAATAAGAAAAAAGGGTCAATTTCAGGTGTCAAATGTCCGCGATTTAAAGAAAAAGGGGTCATTTTTTCAAGGTAAAAAATCGTGGAAAGGGGGTGTTTTCTGTTCTGAAGAACGATGATATGTCCTGCTTTTATACAAGAGTGGCGGGAACTCTTGTATAAATGTTGGAACAGTATGCCGGTGCATGTACGAATGGAACAATCCTTTACTAAATTTAAAACCATGTCTAAACATGCTATGTTGCTCCCCATTACATGAGTTAACTTTTTTCGACATTAGTGTTACTAAAATATGCTCGCTTAGAACCTATTAACTTAACTTCTTTTTTTTCTGATGGTTTGTATGACCCCCAATTTGTTGAATTGACGTGTGTGAACCATACATATTACTTTGTATCAGCACGTGTTATCTTTATATTACTGTTGAGTACTTGCACAAATCCCAATGTCTGCCTCATTGTTTATTAGGGGTGGGTTATAACAATGGTTAAAACTCTATGTATTCTTTGGATTTTTGTTTATTGTGTTTCTTGTGTTTCTTGTATGACCTTGGTTACTTATTACAACTGTTATGTTATATAATTGTATGACTGTTTGATATTAGACTAATGTATTATGGATATGAGATGCTGAGAAGGCAATGAAAACAGGCTTTAGCCTACTTGTATCTTTCTCAGGATAATAAAAATTGATTAAAAAAAAAAAAATATCTAACCAGCTTAGACCCAGTTTAAGGTGAATTATTTAGGGTAGTTATATAGGCCGGGAGGTACCTTTTATCCATACAGAAAATGTTTAATGAATTTTTAATTAATCTCATCTCTCACGGATGACTTCAAAAGAAGTTAATTTCAAACACTTTTAATACTCCATCTATGGATGGTAAGGGTAAATGGTTTTCCGGGTGGGAGGGGCGATGGATGGTAGGGTGAAATAGGCCTGTCAAAGATTTAGCTACATGTGCTTTGCAGCTGCAGGCGAACGTAGGTTGGGTATGGAAGTGCCCGACCCAGCAGTAGCCTGCATGGGGCAACTCTGGCCCGTGTTAACTCGATAACTAACCCCTGATTAATGGCGGGGAGTCCGTCAGATGACACCCAGCATGATACCTGTGTCGCTCTTGAGTGGGTTTGGTGTGAGTTATGTGATTACCAAGATTGTGCCCCTGCCCTTGTCAGATGTCAGAGGGGGGTACAGATTAGATGGGGTGCTTCCGGGTACTTATGGGTGTTAATGGATTAAGGCCGGCCATGATGGACGCTTCCAAACTTTGCCGCCGTTAGGAATGGACCTGGTTTATTAGGAAATGTTATGCACAAGGGAACAGGGGAGCGAGGGATAGCTGCAGAATCGCGAAAATGCTTTCTGTCATGTTACTTAAAAAGTACATGGAACTTGTTAACTAATGGTCATATTTAGCTGAGACAATTAATTTAAATGAAGTGTGATGCCCAGTGTCTCCTGTTTATTCAGATGCTAAGATCGGGAAAGAAGGTTATTTAGAATGTTTGCAAGAAGTATATATAATAAATTTATAATATTCGGAATTTAAGCCGGATCAGTCTCATTACCATTAGGACTATCATGTTTAAAAGTAGTAGTTGAGGAGAGGGCGGGTTCGAGCAGGTTTTTTTTTTTTTTTTTATAATTTGCCAATTTTTTTTAGGGTCTTTTTGATTTAACAACTTTTTGATTACAAATGGAGAGTTCTCCTTTAAAAAGCGTAACGTCCCGATCCTGTTTAAAATAAGTTAACAATCAACCTCCTCTCTTGACATGACGATTAGGGTTCAGAGTAGTCCTAGCCTTATCATTAAATTGAGGGAATACTGTTACATACAACAGACGCTTCTTCATAGGGTGCGGGTAAAAAAAGTCACTTTTAATTAAAGTTAAACATATGAACATGATCTAGATGGATGAATTAACATTCGCGCAATTCAAGAATACTTAAAAAGAAACAAGACGTACGGAGGGACACTTACAGGATAATTTAACAAATCCAAGTTTTCTGTACATAGTAGTGAGATCATTCTGGGATATAATAGGTTAGGTAGGTATGACACTAAACTGTGGGCTTACAAAGCCTAAACAAATCCGCCAGGTAACATCATAGTATGAGACACTAGCTGAATATACATCAGTTACAGTTAATGTTATTGAGTTATCTAAGGTAGTCAAATGATATGAACTAATGTATATTTATCTGAAGGAAATATAACAGGCCTAGGTACGTACTTCTTGGGCAAACTAGGAAACAGGTTAGCTATAGGGCTTCCGTATAGCAGGATGCATGGTTAGGGCATCGCAAGAAGCCAAGGAAACTAAAAAAATTGCATTTGTTGGCCACTATACCCGGTGTTCTACATCGATGTTGAGTAGTATTCACAATATATTATGTTTAAATAAACATAGGTCAACTCTAGTAAGGCACAAGATGATTCTACATGAGATTACATTTACATGAGGTTTTACCGTTGCATCCGGCAAGTGTGACACGTCTATCTGCGAGTCCGAAAGGTTCAGCTTGTCCACCTGAGCCTGCAGGTCCATGGCCCTCTCGTCGGCAAAAACCCTGATGATCGTCATTGCAAAATTGAAATTAAATGAACGAAAAACGTAGGGCATGAAAGGGACTCGAACCGGGGTCCGACCGAGTTAGCTGGTACCCAAAGATCCACTGGGTCGAATAATACGATGACGTCGCAAACCAGCGAAAGCCGTCTAGAGGTCCTTCCGGTCGCAGGACCAAATACGTCGAAACTACGTTGGGGAAAACGATGATGGGCGATGTAAATTGAAGTTGATAAACTTGCCTTTCCGCCGAAAGAGACACATCAGTGACAATTGAGGGCGATCAAAATTAATAACTTGTGGTATTGCTTGTTTTCAAAATCGGAAAACCCACTGAAACACAAGGACCGAAACTACAAAGTGTCTCTTTTTGGTAAACACCTTTCTCGTTGCCCCGATTACACCCACGGTATATATATGTCGCAAACTCTATACGTTATTGGGTCTGGTTGTGCAAACTAATGAAATGAAATGAACTGAATAATGGCACAGATGAATTCGCCAGACCTGGGTGGTAGGAGCTAATCGAACCTCATGCACTCGATTACCACCTGCCACTCCAAATTTTTTTTTGGGAAGTTTTATTTGTAATAATGATATTGAAATGAAAAGATGGCCCACGGGCCGGTCCGGAGGGATGCAGGGGCGGACCCAGGCATTTCTAGGGGGGAGGGGGGGGGAGAGGCTAATGCATTAATCTACATGGGAGGGGCCCCTTTTTAAACAACATGATTTAACAGGGGAAGGGGGGGGCATGGCCCGTCAGGCTAATATAGCGCATTTATCATTTCTTATGTCGAGAGTTAAATAAGGGTAAAAACTTGAAATCACACAAAATAATAGTTTTATGTGTAGTCAAGGTTATTTAATATTATCATTTTCAGTGAAGACCATTTGCGCTTTCATGCCTTTCACCCTGTATTTCCAAGAAGTTTAAGAATCGAGTTTAGGCAGCCTGGTTTAACTCCTAAATAATGTGTTTCAAGAAAATCTGTTTTAAAAATGCTATATTTCTACCTGTTTTAGTTAAACTAGTACTGTATCTAATAATAAGGGACAGGGGTGGACCCAGGAATTTGTAGAGGGGGGGGGGGGGCCAAAAACATGAATGTACGGGGGGATGGGCCCCCCATCAAACATGATTTAACAGGGGAGGGGGGGGGAGGGCAAAGCCCGTCTGTCCCCCCCCTCTGGATCTGCCCATGAAGGACCTTAAAACAAAGTTTAGGTGGAGAGTTCTAGTTGAAATGGTAAACAATAAATAGGGCGAAATATACAAATTTAGAATAGGTTTATGAGGCTATAACTTGTGAATTGTATTAGTTAGCGTGTTTTATTCTGTTACTGAGTTCAGTAGCTAGGTTGGGAAAGGTTAACGTTGGGACCAAATTATTTATGCCTTATAATGCTTACACGAGTCTCACAAGCGAGTTTAAGAAATCTGGTTTAAAACAGGCTTAAACCATATTTGCTTTTTGGAAATACGCCCTTAAAATTTTTAGCTACAAGTTTGGTTGAACTAACCCTATTTTTTTTTAGAAATAGGCCTATTGGACATCACTTTCATGGGATGGAAAACCATTATTGATATGATATATGTGATAAGATTTCTCAAAAATATTACTTTCATTTCATGATAAGGGTTGTACCCAACATCATGGGAGACAATTGCTTCATTATTGATTAATCATAGAGGTTATAAAGTTAAATCACGCTTTATCGCTGTTTTTACGCATTTGATTAATTATTATGAATTATTTTGATTTTATATAACTTTTGTTTCTATATGTAAGGGCTATTAAAACTAAATGCGCTAATGATATAGGCCTACCAATGTGAGCGATACAACCCTGTTTTACCCTAGTTGTGTGCACACTATAGGCTACTCCTTCTGCGCTTCATCTATTCTTATTAGGTCAGGAAACTGAGTATTATTTTTGTTGAGCTTGGAAACCAATATCAACCGGCGTTTATAGATTATATGCACAAATGTGGGAAGGCCAGTGTAGCCCTGAAGTGGCCCTTTTTAAAGGTAAATGAATAAGAATGAACGGTCGGTGGTTATGTCACGCATTTAAACTTTGTATGGCGGATTTTTATAGGCTCATTTTTGATAGAACACGAGAAGTAATATAATAAGAAAATCCAAACGAAATTTTCAGATTGTGGAGCCAAATTCCTTAATCCAATCGTGAGTGGGGGGGACTGGGTACGCCACTGCTGGCAATTATATTGGTGCCTGAATGGAGGGTAGGTACGTTAAGACGCCGAGAAGGTTGGGCGTGTGAAGAGAACTATGAGCGGACGGGACTATTGTGACACAATATAGTTAACACCCCCTGACTTACACTTATATACACGCCAGAAGGGGAAGGGAAACTTTGAGGTGGGCGCAAAAGTATTACCTAACACGCCCACTGCTATGGGTAGTATAATGATACTATGATTTTTCAGGGATAATGGTGGAGTAAGACTTACACTCCTTGACACGTTTTAGAGGAAGTGGTTTCAGACAAGCCCGAGCCTGTCGAATGTATGAGTTCAAATTCTTCCCGTGATTATGCATCACATCGATCGAGAGGAACCTGAAAAAATGAATGTCAAGCGTCTAAGTAAAAACATATAATATAGTTACTGCTAATGGAAACATTTTAATTAATGTTTATTCAAATGTCAAATTAAAATTTTTAATATTTTGGTATAATTCTGTGTAAGTTTGGCCTTTAAATTTGTTTGGCCTGGAGATTGAACTTACTTGATGGGATTGAAGTAGGGCAATTCTAGGAGGACACAGGAACGAGCTCCATACTGTTTCTCAAGTTTACTTTTCTCTCTCGGGGTGGATGCAGCTCTAATCTCCCTCACTCTCTCCTTGTGTTGGTCCAGAGTACGAGGAGTCCAATTCGCCACGTTGAATCCTCCACGGTTTGAATTCTTGAATTCCTTCAGACATTTTGAACAACCCATGATAGCATTAGGTAGCAGGAAACCGCAGGTCTTCCTCCCTGCAGGCAGGTCGGCAGCAACGTTCAAAAGCGCCAACTTAACGGTCTTGCCATTTGGGCAATCCTTGGTTATAAGCCTTTTTCCCCGATTCCAGAATTCCTTGAGTTCGTTGACTAGGGGCCTCAGAAAACTGGTAAGGTCGGCAGGTTCTTTACTTAAGTTTGGAATGATACCGTATAGTATGACGTTCTCAAGTCTGTACCGCTCATTTCTGGGTAGGTTAAGTATTGTTAGGTAAATGCCCCCTACTGACATCGAAGCTTTCCGAGAGAATGGTTGAAACCAATCGATATTCATCTGAAGAGCCAAGTTGTTTTAATTATCAAGAAAACCCTCGTTGTTCGCGTTAAAGTCTTTCCATACCGAACCGTCGTAAATGTCAGCATACACTCTGTCGGGTATCCTCCTTCCCTTCCATTCTATACATTTCAGCTCAAAACCTGGACGTTTCATCATAACCTGCAAACTCTTCTCGAGCGACTGGTAACAGAATGTCCTGACTGGAAGGAAGGTAATTTCCCCACTAATCTTGGCCTCATAAAACAATTTCCTGTTGCAACGTTTTAAATCATCACCGACGGTTGTGCACCTAATGGGTTGCTGATTACCATGACCATCCGTGTAAAAGCCTCGACCTCGCACACGCTCAGTGGTGGACAACACAGAATGCGACAACGTATAACAGTTCGGGCAGCATACACTCGTAGAGTAATTAGTCATCGTTAGGTCTGTACCCAACCATTTGTACATCATCAGCATCGTTTTGGGGAATACTGCCTCCGCTGCTTTTGAAACCTGGTCATTACCTGCTTCCGTCAATAATTCACAAATGAAGCACATAACTTTAGCCATTTGCGTATCACTGGTGAAGGTGTGGATCTGCCACTGCAAAAGAAAGAACAGAACCCATGAAAATAGGCTTTGGATATTCTTATTAGGGGTACCACTAACAAGCCTTGACAATGGGCTAGGAAGACCCGTCCCGTCACCGAAAACCACTTTTAAGTGACGGATGGCCCTGTTGCGATTCTTGACTGCCTCTGGATCAAGCTTATCATTTTCATCCGATTCTTGGGAATCTTCCATGGTACCGTAATAGTCTTGCGTATCATCACCTGACTCCTCATCGGCTTCCATGGGTACCGCCTCTTGAACAGGCTGATTGCGACCCACAGGCTGACTGTCTGCTTCTCCCGTATTCCCGACTTCAGCCTGCCGCTGATTAGCAGCTGCAGCTTCCGCCCGAATACCAGCTCCAACCTGGATACCAACCTGGATACCACCTTCAGCCCGAATACCCGCTTCAACCTGCATACCACCTTCAGCCTCAATACCCGCTTCAGCCTGGTTACCTGCCTCAGCCTGAAAACCTGCTTCAGCCTGGTTACCTGCCTCAGCCTGAAAACCTGTTTCAGCCTGGTTACCTGCCTCAGCCTGGTTACCTGCCTCAGCCTGAAAACCTGCTTCTGCAGCTTCTGCAGCTTCGGCCTCAAGACCCACTTCTGCCTGATTGCCAGCGTGTTGAGGTAAACCAAATGGGGGTGGTTCTGCAAGACACATGTATAAGAATAAATTAAATGTACAGTAGGGTTTCAGAGTACAGACTATCCCACCCAATGTTGTTTCTCTGACTCAAAAGTTATGATAGAAAGATGCATGGAGGGATACATATATATAACGTCCATTGTTTAAGTCATTCATTATTTGAACAATTGTTTAATTGTTAAGAAAAGATTTAGGCTGCCGATAATTTTCCAAACACTAACTGATCATTAAGAGTATAGGAGGTATTTGAAAATAATATCTATGCGCGCAAGCTAGCTAGGAAGGTTTTGAAGGATATCGATTTCAGGTGAAAGTGACTGTATCCTAGTTATACTATTTATCTGGTACTCACCATGCTCCATACGATGCTTCCTGTTATATGTACTTTTTGAAACTGGACGTTTACATGTGTCGCACCATCGGTTTCGGCTAGTGTCCATATTTCTTCTGGTTTCTGCCTGGTCACTGGTCAGACCCTTGAAACCCCACGAGGCCATGGCGAACTTGAGTTAGACAGCAGCACTTCAGGGCGATGAACCTTCCCCAATTGCGACCACGACCCAAGTATTTATATATGGTACAGACCGACGCTTATGGTTCCACCAGTTGAAAGCCGCGAATTGCCGCGACATGCCAGAGCCCCGACCCAGGGGTAGCTGCACTCGAGCTCCTAACCTCAGACACCCGTGTGAAATTAAAGCCGAGAACAGCTGCCACAGTATTACCAGGAGATTACTGTAGCCTCCAGCCTGGCCGTCACGGTAGCGCGTTGTCGTGATTTGTCGGGCGCGTGAAGTTTCTTCAGCTTCCGAAACGCATCGTCCGCCGTCAGGACTGGTGAGGGCATGACACCTGCCATTAAAACCTAGGGTCTACCCATTAAAGGGCGGTGAAGTTTCCTCAGCTTCCGAAACGCATCGGCCGCCGTCAGGTCGACTGGTGATAGGATTTCATCTGCCTTGAAAACCGAGCTCGAAGTTCAAACCTTAAGCTTTCTGCTACTACTTAGGGCCAGCTTATTTCGTTATATAGTGCGTTTGGTGTACGGCTACGTGGATATCATGAGTGTCAAAATCCTGAGTGCCACCCTTAGTGAGAATCTTCTTAATTACTTTGGTTCTACAAGTGATACGAGTCGATGGCCGACTTTCCAAATTATTCAAAATAGGTAAAACATATGTATTCATTCTGGTGGTCGCCCTTCCTAATTAATTAATATGGCCAGTTTTCTGAATTCTAGGGTGTGGCCATATGGCAGTTATAGTTTATTCTGTCTGTTTGAATAGCCTGGCCATGGTAATTTGGAAGGAAGGTGTTTGTTTAAAGTTGAGATGACAACCTTCATGTTCTCTTCTTTCTTTTTTTTCAATATATAACTGCCACGTACTTGGTTCTTGTATCATGCGTGGAATTTGTTCGAGCTGCCAGTGGCGGATACTGGCCTAGGGTCATTCACAATAAGCCTGGAGTAACCCGTACCCGGTTGGTCAACCTCACTGCTCCAATTACCGGTCACCCTCCACCAAAACACGATGCGATGACCGGCCTCACCTTTCATGACACCCTGCAAGCCTTGTTGGACCAGGACCATACCGTAACTGACACTGGATCTGAAGCCAACCCAGGAGACGAAAACATTAAAGAATTCCCAACTGTGGTACTTCTCTCTTCGTACACTCTTCTTGTTATCCTCGCCGTAGCCATAATTATTAGCATATTCTTTGTTTGCTCCGGAATTAATCGCATCTTCGCAGACGCTCGTTTTCGTGTATACTTGCTTGTCTCGGGCAATCACAGTGTATGGCTTAAAATCGGCACGTTCCCTGGACATTTCGGAGATTATATCTTTCAAACAGACGATCCTATCACACTGACTAAAGCCGAAAATATATGCCTAGGCGCACGATACACATTTAACTGTGTCATCCAAATGACCGACTGCTATACCGGCACATCGACACGACTGCCCACACATTTAAAGGTTAATAAACTGAAGGACATCATGTTGACAAGATTGATGACTAAGGACATTATACGCTACCAGTTGGTTACCATGGGTATAGGCATAGGAGAGCCTGTTCTTTTGGGGAAATACCGGCCCGGTGAGCTTGCAATTAGTACTAATACTTCAGTCGACTTAAGCCGTGTTGACCTTGATTAAGTCTTGTGTGAAAAATGTTGTATTTTTGTGTGTTTACTACCAATATGCTGCCGAACGTGCGTGCAATCGATACAAGTTTTATGGTCATAAATTGAATTTGTAGCTAAATAAAATTTCGGTTTTGGAAAGAGCAGTATGACGCGGACAAGAGCGCTTTTACTCTGGCTCGGGATAGGGTCAACCCCTTATGTAATCTGTGAGACAGGCCCCTAAGTTAGGGGCCTGAGGCTAAACTAGGTCTGCAACCTAAACTAGTAGTGGAATTAAATGTGGTTAACGCCATAATCTGGCTATCGGGCTCCAACCGAAATTATGGCTAAAGCTAATTAAGCTAACGTCCCTTAATAAATCTCGACACCTAAATCGACTTGTTAGTTTTTTAAATTATTAATTTTGCAATGACACAGAAGCTCCAAGTTACCAATACATAACTCCAGGAGAACTTCCACTTTAAAGGGTTACAATATGCAGGAGGTTTTTTTATTCTCTCACAGAAAGAATATAGGTCACCGTGTGATACAAATCCTAGAAAGTATTTCGGGTTCATCAGGAGACTATATGGTCACGTGTAAATTTTTATAGGTCCTACTGGCAGCGATGTATTTGATCATAATAAAATTTCTGAAAAATTACTTTTGCAACTTACTGCATGAAATCTAACTAAAAAGGATCCACTAGAAAAGAAGTAACAGTTCTTAAAACCGGCTTCATGTCAACATTATTTTTTGATGACTGCGAAATAAGTACGAAGAGATGATTGATGTCGCATCATTTTAAAAATCTTATATCGAGCTTATGTTTGTTTAAAATACAGTTTTTATGAGTGATTTATGCTTTTATTGATAACAGGTGTCATTCCATTGCTGTTCTAATGGTAGAGACCTTGTACCATAAAACTCATCAAAAAAGTGTTGTATTGTAATCGATTTCAAGTTCGTGGTCTATCTTTAAGAAATAGCACATTCGGGTTTTCAACAAAATGACACGTCATTATAGTTAAATGCGTTTCGTATCGTAAATAAAAAGTATTCATAAATTTAAGATTCACTTATTAGAAGGACCTGGAGCCACTCAGCTCGTCGCTCTCCCACACGAGCGGTTTGACGAGGCGGTGGTAACGCTCGGTCGTCTTGCCATCCTTGTCGACCGGAAAATACAGTCCGCGCTCCTCGTCGCTCGTGTAGTCGGGTGTGAGGAGGCGCCTCACGGAATTCTTACGCGTTTCGTCCCACGTCGTTACGATATTTTCCAACCCGACTATCCGTCTTTTGAGCTTCTGCAAAGTTAAAAAGACACTTTTTATTTTAATACAGTTACGACATACTTGGTCAAGAACATCAAATAAACACAAACAAGTTTTTCAATATTTCAGTTGCTTTGATTTAAAAGCTGGTCACTGCAGTTAATTTCAAAAGCGTTGCTCTATCCTTGGTCTCTATAACATACAGCTCCCCATGATCATTTCACAGCCCCCTGTTTTAAGCCAAATTGGCGATTCACAGCTACAGCCCCCGGTATAGTTCCGACCGCAGTTCGTACCTATACCCTTTTTTGAACCGAGTGGGTCCCCGGGAAGTCACACCCCCTATACCATAGACATTACTCTTTCTCCTCGGCTTTGCACTTTTCCTGAAAAAAAAAATTTAACGGAATATGTTTGAAAAGTGTAAAATTCCGGCCTGCCTGAATCGAACTACGTCAACAATGTTGAGAACAATAGAGGAAGTCTGTAACAAAAATTTATTTGCCTCGTTGACGTGGTGACGGATGATAGACTTGTCATTGTTGTCCTTGATTCTGTCGTTCCGGATGGTGCTGGCCCTGCTTTGGAGGGTCTTGAAGTAGGTGTTGGCAGCAGCTAGAAAAAGAGGAAGGACATATGCATGAAGTATGCTTAAAACTGGAGCCATTAAGTAGACAAAGGCAATATAAAGGCAAAAAAGCAAGGGAATACATGTTAAAAATGCAAAGTGAGGTCAACATATTATTCAGGAATAAAAACCATCATTACACCGGTATTATATTTCTTTGTCCAGATAATCGAACTTAAGTTTTTTTCAGATGACTGGGAGGATAACTTAATTTATAAAAGTAACAATTTCCAATGTAAGTGGAGCCTATTTAGACACTAAAAACAGATTTCCAGCATTTCAAGCATGTTAAATTTTGTGTTAATTGAAGGACCAAAACTTTGGAATCATGGACACTATAGATGCATGAAATGTACAGCTGCAGGTTAGTTAACAAAGAAACTTGCTACCTATGGGACTAACCTAACACCTCTTCTCTGGGGGTATCTGGCCCCAGGCACACGTTGTCAACAATGGCCTTGATGATCGCAACATTGTCTGGGTGTTTGATCCCCGCCCTGAATGTTGGAATATATTTATATTGTTCAATTCATCGGCATCACGTCAAGTGCTCTATGACTCTATTAACATGAGAACGGCAAAACTTATATTCAGCTGCAGCTTCTGGTGTTCAGGAACACATTACCCATTGCTTACTTAAAAACAATATTATTGTCTGTACTATTCATGTTGTTATGACGTAATCAACTTACCCACGGTTCAGGTTGAATCCCCAATCAGGCTCACCCCTCCAGGCCTTGTAGGCAGAACGAACGAGTGCCTACAAACAATATAACAAGCCAAGAATTAATAGTGGACTTCTAACTAAATGTCAGTGTACGAAATCATTACGGATTTTCGTTGTTTTCCGGGATGTTCCCTGGCGCGGCAAAAGAGAAGAACATCAGGGCTATACTAGGAATGAGATCATTTCTAAACAAACCGAGAACTATATTAAACGGTAACGTTTTCAAGGTGACATTATTAGTTAATTATAAGCTGTAAAAACAAACTTTAGAACTTACACATATATCTTTGCGTGGGTGCAGTTTGGGTCGTTTGTCAGCTGGCTTCGCTTGGTTCACGAGCAGCTCCACCTGGGCCTTTGCCGCAGCCGCTTCAGCCTCCGCCCTTCGGCACTTCTTCTCCAGCTGCTCCATCCTGGCCAGCAAATCGGCCATGGACGGTTCAGCTGTAGACGTGGAGGGGCCGGACGAGGACGAGTTTTCGGGCATGAACGACCTTTGGGACGTCGTCAACGAGAACGACGCTTGAGATGTCAAGGGCCCGGGCGTGGACGACTTTTGGGACGAGGTCGACGTGAACGACGTTTGAGACGTCAAGGGCCCGGGCGTGGACGACGTTCTGGACGTGGAGGTGGGGAACCATGGATGGGTTTGAGACGTGGAGGGCGTGATCCCCCAGGGCGTGGATCCGGAGGGCGTGGAGGGCGTGGAGGGCGTGGACGAGGATGCGGATGCAGTACCGCCTTGGGAACCACCAAGGCTAAGGTCCACGTCGTTGAGGGTGGATCCTTCGTTCGCGAACAGGCGTAGGGAGTCCTGAAGAGACTGATCCGCAGAGAGATCCTGAAACACATTCTGAGACCCATCCTGACGCGCATCCTCAGACATATCCATCATCAGGGTACCTACGCCTGCTGATGAATCATGATCTGTTATTTGCGCGCCACCCGATTTTGGGCTGCTGGTCAAGATCCTGCATGAGCTCGTAGACGGGTTTGACAGGACAGAGTCACTATAGTCAGTTGATCCGTTCATGGTGGCAGCAAGTTTTCAAGTGATCTATAGCCATATGCCACGCCGTATTTATACATCCCCGGCTGGCCCCCCTGTGGACACATTATCTGGCGAAAGCGATCTTTTATCGATGAGGCAAGAATTTGAACATAAGTTACATGGTAGACGTGACGGGGTGTGGACGGGGTAAGAGAGACTTTTACCATAAGTTACGTGCTAGCCGTGACGGGGAGTACATGGGGTATCAGCGACACCCTCACCGCCGCCCCTTGTGAGGCCTGTTACGTGTCAAGAAGTGTTAAGACTACCCCGCGGGCCGCGTGCCGCGGTACTCATGTGAGGGACCTGACACAGAAGCTAGTTGACATGCGCCGCCTCAGATGGCCAACAGCTGGACGCGGTCATCATAGACGCGTGTCCCGGTGTCAAACGCGACAGAAGTCATTTCAGATGAACCCCCTGTCGATCGGCTCTCTGAAGAAAATAGCGGCCTATTAGACGTGCTTCGCGCTACCCAGTGTAAAAACTTGTGAAGCCCCCGACTAGAAGAAGTCGTTTTAGTTATACCTTACCTAGCGTTTAAGTTGTCGACCGAGGGTTAACTTTTCGCTAAAGACTAGACGAAGCCCTTACAGTACCTGGGGGGTTGTGATGTCGTGGGGGGTGGGGGGTATAAGTATGTGCCTGTACTAGACACTGGTTCAGAACAGCCACTTGATGGCCATGGACATCGAGCGACTGTTAAACGCAAGTCTGCGTCTGCGTCTTGTTCGGGAGGAAAGGCCAGTGGTGAGACCTAGTCACCTCCAACCCGCGGACCAATCCGACCATCAGTGGCTGCTTCTGTTGTTAGTGATATACCTGGGGTGGAAATTTATTGGTATCTTCTCGAAATTGGCAGCAGGCTGTCGCTCGTTGGCGCAGGGTCAACGTCGGAGGGCTACAGTGCAGTGCTGTCTGAGGATCTACTGCCGATGGGAAACGCTCCTATTTCCACTGGCTCCCATTCCCGCCGAAATGGAAGCCGTAGGAAGTGCTGCTTGCCCACGAATGATCATCCAAAGACCGAGCATCCTGTCCAAGGCCCTGACCGTCGCCTGGTCGGGCCCACTCAAGGTCCATCTGAATGGCAGTGACGAACCCTTGACGTTGGAACTCCCGCAAGAAGTCAAGATTCCTCGTACGGAGCGCGTGCGCCTGAACAAATTTTTCAGGCACAGACTTTGTAGAGCGAGCGTTTGCCTGATAAACAACAGGAACAACATGGCCCAAGAACTACTCCCAGCCGAAAAACTGGGCTGCATGCCTGACATAGACTCTTGGGTGTGATGAACAGTTATATATAAGTGTACGATAATGTTTGAAGTATATATGGGAAAATGTTAATTGTGAAATGCATATGTTCACGAAGCTTTCGCGTTACATATGTACATTAGTGTATGTTCAGTAAATACAATTATGGGAAAATAGGCGAAACGTTGACACGTGGACATCCTAAAACCTATTCTGTATGCATAACAATAAAACATTGTTATATCATGAACGCGTGTAGTCTTATGTGGCTGTGACTAAATGGGAATTCATGAGGGCGACAATGAATTCGGAACTGGTCCTTAACGAATTTTGATAATGGGAAATTAATTGCAGCTGTGTGACGAAATTATGAGGGCGAGTATTCTAAACAACAAAAATCGAACATGAATGAGAACTGATAACTTTTGAGCTGCAATAAAAGGAAGAGTTAATAGCTAATGTATATTATATAACCAACTCAATTTAAAGTCAAGCGTCTGCATACGCTTTGAATCCTACGTTGTCTGAAATACAGAATTGAGATGAAAACAAAAAGTGCTGGTACCATTATAAAAGTAAGTCCAATGTTCAATAGGTAAACAGTACCGTGCACACTGGGGGGGAGGAATGGTACGTGGGGAAGATGCAAGTCACCACGAAGTTTCTTGTATTCGACCTTATTCAGTCGAATCTCTTTCATGTATGTACAGAGGGAAAGAAAATTGTCTTTTGCTCGCTTAAAAATATCCTCTTGGCGGACTCGCATTTGCGGGCTAAGAGGTAAAATTGGGAATGGTTTATCGTACGAAAAATCCGGGTTCACAAGTCGGCTAAGTGACAGGTTGAGGTGTTGAAGACTAGCAAGGTTGACGGGGAAAACTGTTCTTAAGGGGCCTGCTGTAGAAGGCAAACAGTTAACACTTGAGACGGGAATTTCCCATTCTTTGGCGGACACAGAACAACCACATTCAAAGGCACGAACGCATGATTCACATCCAGGATGGGTTGTTGTTCGGTTGGGGCAGCGCACAACGACCTCGTCTATGTGAGAGAACAAATAGGTCCCTGTTGCAATGACTTGGATGTTCGACCTTCTGAAATTAGACTGAATGAGTATTTTGAAATCACAATAACGTTTGACAGACTCATGATCACGTAGATAGATAGAAATGAGGCACGACGAGGGAGAAAGCCTGCGAATTGGTAGGTCATAATGACAAAACAGAGAATGGCAATTATCCAGATCTGGGTTGGAGGATACCGTGTATTGGGTTGCGGACACCAATGAATAAGCCGGTGTGTTCGAGAGGCGAGTATAATGCCCATGGAAGGCTAGAGGGAAGGTGTTCACTTTTAGAACCGTAAATATTTTGTCTAAGGAAATAACGGGAATCTTCAAAATAGTTTTCAGAACATTTTGCTGTAAAACCGGGGGGACTAAAACAGTTACACTTCTATACATGTCGCGAGTGTTTGGAATATAAATATTTGAACGATTGGACTTGGAAATGAAAAGGTACCGAATCTTACTCATATCAGTCTCCGATATCAAAGAGTTACTCAGCCTGTTCTCCGTTAGGTCACGAATAGCCTGTAGCAAGACATCAAGGGAATAGTCCAGTTTAAAATCCAGTAGACGCAATTCTTGCAAATCTTGCATCAACCAGACCATCAATTCCCGGTTACTAATGTAAGCCTGGAGTCCTCGGGACAAATTGTATATGGAATGAGTGTTCTCTATGATGGCCTGGAGTTGGATTTCCAAAGTGGAGTCAACTAACTTTAGGACTGCATTTATTTTGCCATCGAGGAAGCCGATTTCATCGGCATTTACCTGGTCAGCACGAGTCTGTTGCTTCAAGTCATCGAGTGTGGCCGTTCCAAATAAAGTCTCGGAGAACTTGCCGATTTCTGGAATCAGAGCCCGCTGCTTCCTGGATTTGGCTGATGGAGGTGTTGGCTGGGCCGTCGATTCCAAAATTGATTGCACTTGCCGGAGTCCGTTGGTGACCTTCGCTGCTATAGTCTTCCCAATAGATGTTATGTTATTCAACATAAGTTGGATTTTTCGACACTGTTCCATTGAACCGGCTGCCAGGGTAGCGCTGTCTCTACAATTTAGTGCGGCTGCCTGTTTCGGAGAAGGAGGAAGTGGTAAAATGATATCGACTTCGGTAGTGAAGTACTCATTACCTATGTGGATGGACGGTTTACTCTCGAATACTACACCATAGTTGGTACGAAAACGGTTTACCGTACTGGTGCATAGGCATGGCTTAGCTGAGACAGTGCCCAGGATAAAGAGTCCACGAAGGAGGAGTACGGATACAGTTGGAGCCATGTCTGATGCAGGCTAGAGACCGCTGTAGTCTTTTATTACTTTTTCCCAGTCACGGGAAGGAGTAGACAGACAGTGGCCACGTGCACCTGGGATCTAAAGGTTTAGACCTCCGTGCAGAAACCTTACGTTAATGCCAAAAGAAAAGCCGTGCGAAGAGTATAAGCTTAGGCGTATGCGTGCTTTTTTTTTTTTTTTTTTTAAATTCATTTTATTTATCCTGAACATTTCTCATACAAGTATGGTTTTCGTCGACATTCAGCCTATGTAATTATTTTCAGTGTAATAACAACATCTTAATCTTAAGTCAGGATTATATACCTGACGCCCAATGATCATATCATATTCTACATCAGTTTCTCACTCTTACACATATACACGTCACCCATAGAACCTTGGGTTATGATAAGTACACAATAATCCTTACACAAACAGGTAATTAGTATGGAATTTGCCCATCAACAGCGTGATTTAATAGTAGTTTCATTAAATTCTTTTGTTTGCTTTTAAACTGATTGTAAGTCTGAATATTTCGTAACTCCAAAGGCAACACATTCCAGGCAGTGGCCCCTTTGTAATTAACATGTAATTGTGATTTATTCTTGACATAATCCGGGACTATTATACTAGGCCCATCCAACCTTCTAAGAGGCAAATCTCGGATATCCTTATACTGATCATTTCTTGACCTCTTATACATCAAATTGAGCAAGTCACCCTATACACCTAGACTCTTTCTCTTTAAGGAGAAGAGAACGGTTTCCCCTCTTCCTCTTTAAGAGCAAAGATTCTCCCTGTTATATCTCACATGAGGCTCATAAGGTGAGGTTTTCTTCTTGAAGCATAGAGGTTTAGTATTGATGTATACCACCAGGGGGTGCATATATATCCTCTTTTTCTTGAAGCGAAATCCCTCACCAAATGAGCCAACCATAAGTATAATAGGGAGTGAAAGGTGTGCTTCAAGAGGATGAGGGGAAACATTTCTCCTCTTCTTCAAGGGAAAGAGTCTAGGTGTATGGGGTGAGCAAGTGGACATTTCGCCTATCAGCAAGATAATTTAATCCTGCCAATTTATGAGTCTCCAATACATTTGCCCTTGGTTCTAACCCAAGACTAAGCCTAAGGTTATGGTTCTGTAACGTTTGAATTTTTTTCCTTTTACAAACCGCTGCATGTGAATAAAAAATATCCCCATATTCAATGTATGGTAACACCATTGATTTGTATATGATTAGGCTTGTTTTACTATCCAAGTATGGACGAATCTTTCTTAATAACATACCTTTGCCAGTGACTTTTGATATCACATTCGATAAATGCAAGTCAAAAGTCAATTCTCGATCTAATGTTATCCCAAGATATTTGTAGTGGTCCACAACTTGGAGTTCATGTCCACTTAAATAGATTTTAGGGTTTTCTACCTTCTTTGATACTGATTTAGAACCAAATACCATAACCTTGGTCTTCTTGTAATTTACAGTTAATTTATTACTATTGCACCAGTTATTAAAACGTTCTAAATCTGCTTTCATATTTGCAACTGCCGCTTCAGTATTGGAGTTACTACTTATTAAAACAGAATCGTCCGCATAAAGAGCCACATCACAATTTACACAATTTTCTACCACATCATTGATATATATCAGGAATGCAAGTGGCCCTAAATGTGATCCTTGTGGGACACCACAACTTATAGGCATAGCATCCGAAACAATATCATTTGCTACTACAACCTGGGACCTGTCCCTCAAGTAGTCCCTAAACCAATTTATTGCAGTGTCTTTAAAACCTAAATGATCTAATTTTTGTAGTAATATCCCATGATCTATGGTATCAAAAGCCTTTGACAGGTCAATATATGTCACTATAGAAGCTTGTCCTTTATCCATATTGTTATTTATAATGTCAGTGACCTCTGCTACTGTTGATATTGTCGAGTGATTTTTCCTAAATCCCCCCTGTTTCCCTGACAGTATATTTGCATTATCCAAATATTCTACAGTTTGATCATAAATAATTTTTTCCATAAGCTTACCTGTCAGAGGCAATAAAGACACAGGTCTCAGGTTGTTTACATCCTTTCTAATCCCTCCTTTATCTAATGGGACTACCGTAGCACACTTCCAACTCTTTGGAAAAATTTGGTTCCTAATTGATAAATTGAAAATATGAACAAGACAATGTGGGATCACAGAAAACACAGATTTTAAAATGTAAGAAGACAAGTGAGGAATGGCGGATGACTTGGACGTGTCAATTTCTTTAACCATCTTAGATACATATTCAACATCAACTTCATGCAATTGGAACACCTTATCCAATTTATTAGACTTGGGTTGCCAATTCCCTATCAGGTTTGAAGCCAGATTGGGTCCTATGGTTGAGAAATATCTATTTATATGATCAGTAACCCGTTCTCTCTGGACTAATGAGTCAGAGCCCAGTTCAGAAATAGAGATATCTCTATTACTTTCAGAGCTAGGCAGAACCTTTCTTACTGTATTCCAAAATTTTCTATAATCCCTCTGGTTATTATTCAATTCGTTTTTAATGTAGTTGGATTTAGCTCTTCTCACTAAGTTATTCACTTCATTTCTGCTATGCCTAGCTATCTTCCAATCATCATCCGTTCCTGACTTCTTAGCTCTTTTCAGTAATTCATCTTTAGTATGAATTCTCTCTAGTAATTCATTCGTGACCCACTCTTGTTTTTTGGATTTGATATTAATAACTTTTATTGGGCATGTTTTATCAAGAACTTTCTCAATGATCTCCTGCATCATTAACCAAGCCTTGTTGGGGTCCTTCTCATTCATGACAAGATCCCAGTTCTTATCCCTTATATGTTGCTGGAAGACTTGTAAATCAAAATTTCTGTAACTCCTACCTTCAAAAGTTAATTTCTCTTTAACTAAATGTCGCTTCCTTTTGGTTACAAAAATACATTCATGGTCACTGATATTCAAATCAATAATACCCGATTTATCTATTGAATCACAATTTGTAAAAATAATATCTATCAGTGACCTAGATGTTAAACCATATCTAGTTGGAGTCGAAATCAATTGCTGCATTCCCAAATTTTTCATTAAGTCCTTCACATTTTTTACATGTGAATTCTTCTTCTCCAATAAGTTCAAATTTATGTCTCCCAATATAAAGACTTCCTTGTTATAAGTATTCAAAACATGCTCTGTTTGATTAACTAAATTATCTATAAAATTTGCTATATTTCCTTGTGGCGGCCGATACACAGTACAAATATTTATTGATTTAGCATTTTTAATCCTAACTGTCGCCCAAAGACATTCAATATCACTATTGCTCACATTCAATTCATCAAAGCCATCAAGTGTAACTACATGTCTATTATGTACAAACATGGCAACTCCTCCTCCCGATTTGGTTACCTTGTTATCACTCATGACCTGTCGATCATTTCTAAAAAGTGTATAGTTTTCAATATACGGAATATTGTTTGGAATATTTTCATTTAGCCAGGATTCTGTAATACAAAAAATATCAACTTTGCTTTGGTGTAAGTAAATCCTCAGTTGATCGATTTTACTTAACAAACTCCTCACATTCAAATGCAAAATATTCAGACCCTTATTTCTTAGTAATTCGTAAGTTCATAATCATATATGATAGAAGTGGGACTTACATTACCATACCAGTTTGGAGTCTTATAGTTACAACCCATCCCCATAATGTTTATAAGGGCAAAATGCAAACGCGTGCGTAGCCCTATAATGGAACTGACATAGATCTTATAGAAATCTATTTTGGATTCACGAGGTAAAGACATTATATATATATATCTATTCGCTGAATCGGCTCCAACAGACCTCCGCTCCCCAAACTCTTGTTATTTAGTATCCTATTTAGCGTCTTGGCAACTAACTTAAACTAGTCAAAAAATACATATCATGATACCTCCTAAAGTGTCTTATTCAAGGCTACTTAATGAGGTATAGTTAATATAAAACAGAAAGAAAAAAGTATCAATTTTTATGTAAATGTATGCAACGCAACTTAATTAAACACATACTAGATAACAGATAATATTGATTTGGATTTGTCCATATACCCCCCTATGAAGTGCTAGTAAGCTTTCGTTGGTTAGGGTGTCGGCTTGTTCTAATTGAATTGGAAGGCAGACTTCAAAATGAATTGTTGGCATGGGGTTCCTTAACTTGTGGATGAGAAGTGAGAAAGCCTGTAAATGCCATTACTGCCCGATATTTATAGGTTTTATTTGAAGGTGGTTTATATGGAGTTCAGGCCGATTTAAGTCATGCACTGGCTGAAATTAGTCTCAAACCTTAAGGTCGGCTATATATCTAACCAGCTTAGACCCAGTTTAAGGTGAATTATTTAGGGTAGTTATATAGGCCGGGAGGTACCTTTTATCCATACAGAAAATGTTTAATGAATTTTTAATGACTCTCATCCCTCACGGCTGACTTCAAAAGAAGTTAATTTCAAACACTTTTAATACTCCATCTATGGATGGTAAGGGTAAATGGTTTTCCGGGTGGGAGGGGCGAGGGATAGTAGGGTGAAATAGGCCTGTCAAAGATTTAGCTACATGTGCTTTGCAGGCGAACGTAGGTTGGGTATGGAAGTGCCCGACCCAGCAGGTTCTCTGGGGCAACTCTGGCCCGTGTTAACTCGATAACTAACCCCTGATAATGGCCGGGAGGCCTTCAGATGACACCCAGCATGAGAGCTGTGTCGCCCTTGAGTCGGTTTGGTGTGAGTTATGTGATTACCAAGACTGTGCCCCTGCCCTTGTCAGATGTCAGAGGGGGGTACAGATTAGATGGGGTGCTTCCGGGTACTTATGGGTGTTAATGGATTAAGGCCGGCCATGATGGACGCTTTGAAACTTTGCCGCCGTTAGGAATGGACCTGATTTATTATGAAATGTTATGCACAAGGGAACAGGGGAGCGAGGGATTGCTGCAGAATCGCGAAAATGCTTTCTGTCATGTTACTTAAAAAGTACATGGAACTTGTTAACTAATGGTCATATTTAACTGAGACAATTATTCAAATGAAGTGTGATGCCCAGTGTCTCCTGTTTATTCAGATGCTAAGATCGGGAAAGAAGGTTATTTAGAATGTTTGCAAGAAGTATATATAATAAATTTATAATATTCGGAATTGCAGCCGGATCAGTCTCATTACCATTAGGACTATCATGTTTAAAAGTAGTAGTTGAGGAGAGGGCGGGTTCGACCAGTTTTTTTTAATAATTTTCCAAATCTTTTTAGGGTCTTTTTGATTTAACAACTTTTTGATTACAAATGGAGAGTTCTCCTGTAAAAAGCGTAACGTCCCGATCCGGTTTAAAATAAGTTAACGGGCCATTCTCCGGAAATCTCCTCAATTGATGAATACAGCCTAAATTAAAGTCTGAGCACTCCGTAGGACCTAATTGCCACCTATAATCAGCCAATATGTTACCTGCTCGTAGTACAGACCTTGACAATTTAGGAAATGTATAGTTTTACCAATGTTTAGATGGGAGAAATTTAAAAATTTGAATCAGAATGATGAAAACTAACAAAAAATCCCATGGTAAATTATTTTCTCATTCTGCTTATTTTGTACACAAAGGCTATTTCGAATGTCCTGAAATCGTAGCAGCTTAACCATAATTATGTCCCTTGTAGGACAAACATATACTTCAATCATTTAATACATAAAGGGTTACTTTATCATCTGGAAAAAAAACTAGAGTGATTTTGATTTGCATCTAGAGCAATTATGTAACGTACAGAACCAAACTTTAAGCCAACCTTATTTAATTCAAGTATATAATCTTGATGTTCAAATATCTGGCAAGAAAGGCCCACAATGTGGGCAACCTCTGATAAAAAAAATATTGTCAAAATCTCCTTTAATATGCTTACAGCAAACAAAAGTACTGCAAATATCAAAATAGCTGTGTAACGTACAGAACCAAGCTCTGTAACATACAGAACCAAAGTTCTATCAAATTCATTCTTTTTGCAGACTAATAACCTTAAAACTTGTCTGTTTGTATCCACTTTGATTAAAAGGATATAGTTACACTGCTTTATAAATATTTTGGTCAAATAAATGCAAGAACCTAGCCATACCAACAGTAGAAATAGCTTGGTTATGTATGTTACAAGGAATGTAACGTACAGAACCAAGGTTTTCATATTTTGATGTATGATTTGCTGGATATACCTATCAGTATATTCTTTCTTATTTCTGTTGATAAGAAAATATGTGTTCCTGATAGCCAGACTTGAAAAGGCTTGTTCTTTTAACAATATTAGGTCAAAAAGCTTGGTTCTGTATGAAATAAGCTTGGTTCTGTACGTTACATAGGAAATGTAAGGCATTATTTTCAAATCTTACCATCATAAAGAAAAATGGTAATAAAGTTGCCCCCTTTTAAATAATGATTTCAGACGTATATACTTTTAAGATTATAACCAAAAAGTAGAATTCTATGAAGTTTGATTTTTCAGCAACTTCTCTTGAAAAATTGAGGAAATTTCCGGAGAGTGGCCCTAACAATCAACCTCCTCTCTTGACATGACGATTAGGGTTCAGAGTAGTCCTATCCTTATCATTAATTTGAGGGAATACTGTTACATACAACAGACGCTTCTTCATAGGGTGCGGGTAAAAAAAGTTACTTTTAATTATAGTTAAACATTTGAACATGATCTAGATGGATGAATTAACATTCGCGCAATTCAAGAATACTTAAAAAGAAACAAGACGTACGGATGGACACTTACAGGATAATTTAACAAATCCAAGTTTTCTGTACATAGTAGTGAGATCATTCTGGGATATAATATGTTAGGTAGGTATGACACTAAACTGTGGGCTTACAAAGCCTAAACAAATCCGCCAAGTAACAACATAGTATGAGACACTAGCTGAATATACATCAGTTACAGTTAATGTTATTGAGTTATCTAAG
Source organism: Lepidonotus clava (assembly GCA_936440205.1). Classification (NCBI taxonomy): domain Eukaryota; kingdom Metazoa; phylum Annelida; class Polychaeta; order Phyllodocida; family Polynoidae; genus Lepidonotus; species Lepidonotus clava. The sequence goes on along the minus strand of OW387144.1, from coordinate 30,844,119 downwards.
GTAGTCAAATGATATGAACTAATGTATATTTATCTCAAGGAAATATAACAGGTACGTACTTCTTGGGCAAACTAGGAAACAGGTTAGCTATAGGGCTTCCGTATAGCAGGATGGTTAGGGCATCGCAAGAAGCCAAGGAAACTAAAAAAATTGCATTTGTTAGCCACTATACCCGGTGTTCTACATCGATGTTGAGTAGTATTCACAATATATTATGTTTAAATAAACATAGGTCAACTCTAGTAAGGCACAAGATGATTCTACATGAGATTACATTTACATGAGGTAGTAACAATGTAATAACAATGTGAACAGAACGGTATTAACTCTCAACTCAAGGAATCAGTGGACTGAAACATGTTTATGAGGTTCCTATACTAGTACTGGTCTATAGTAAGCTTAAGGCTGCAGTTCTTGAGTGCACTTGGCCTGGGCCAGCCTTAAAATAAAGTTTGTTTCCTGTTTACCGCCCGAGTGACTATTTTAGGGCCGACTGGAAACTTTTTTTTATCATTTTTTGAAAAAAAAAATTTTTTTATCAAAGTTTTCAGTTAAAGCCTTACCAACAAAAAAATATTTGGAAAAAAAACCAGATTGTCCGACCTCCCGACTGGGTATTTACCTGGTCACCCGCTGGACAGGAAACAATTTTTTTTTTTAGGTTGGCCTTGTGCTACAATACCTGTTAAATGATGATCCGTAGGGGACCGAGTGCAGTTTGGGTTATTTTCATCAAACCTCTTAAATTGGTTAAACTAATGAAATAATAAAAAGTACATGATTTCTATAAACTATTTGAGTCAGTCTTGCATCCTATACCTTAATTATTTTCTCCGTATTGAAGTACTATATCATAGCCACAGCCAAATAAAGACATCCGGAAATCAAGGAAATCTCAATGTGACATCTCCAAATCTCATAACTTTTTTTAATATTTGGGGTAGAAAGAAAATTTTGAAACCACTGAATTGCAGTACCTGAGCTATGTTTAGATTTAACAAACGGTAATCAGAGGGTCCATATAAAGTTTTGGAACTGACTAGGAGAACCGGAGGTCTGCAAGATACCAGCAGAGGCTATAAGTTATGTGTTTAAATCACAAGCTAGTCAACGCTTAAAAGGGGGAATTTACCAGGCCCAGCAGCCACTGTAATGTTCCCAAAAACTTGTCCTAGGTTATTCAAACATTAAGTTACAGGTAATTAGGTGAGTAATATAAGAAGAAAAAGTTCTTGTGTGGGGGTGTTTACGAGCATTGGTGGCCCAGGTGGGAAAGTTGCTTAGCCCACTTTTCCAAGAGTTGGGGACTAGGACGGAAGCCGTCGGCTAGCAGCTGGTACCTGTGCGATCAAAATTAATAACTTGTGGTATTGCTTGTTTTCCAAATCGGAAAACCCACTGAAACACAACGACCGAAACTACAAAGTGTCTCTTTTTGGTAAACACCTTTCGCGTTGCCCCGATTACACCCACGGTATATATATGTCGCAAACTCGATACGTGATTGGGTCTGGTTGTGCAAACTAATGAAATGAAATGAACTGAATAATGGCACAGATGAATTCGCCAGACCTGGGTGGTAGGAGCTAATCGAACTTCATGCACTCGATTACCACCTACCACTCCAAAAATTTTGTGGGAAGTTTTATTTGTAATAATGGTGTTGAAATGAAAAGATGGCCCACGGGCCGGTCTGGAGGGATGTAGGGGCGGACCCAGGCATTTCTAGGGGGGAGGGGGGAGAGGGGCCAATGCATTAATCTACATGGGAGGGGCCCCTTTTTAAACAACATGATTTAACAGGGGAGGGGGGGAGGGGGGGCATGGCCCGTCAGGCTAATATAGCGCATTTATCATTTCTTATGTCGAGAGTTAAATAAGGGTAAAAACTTGAAATCACAAAAGATAATAGTTTTATGTGTAGTCAAGGTTATTTAATATTATCATTTTCAGTGAAGACCATTTGCGCTTTCACGCCTTTCACCCTGTATTTCCAAGAAGTTTAAGAATCTGGTTTAGGCAGCCTGGTTTAACTCCTAAATAATGTGTTTCAAGAAAATTTGTTTTAAAAATGCTATATTTCTACCTGTTTTAGTTAAACTGTAACTAAGGGACAGGGGTGGACCCAGGAAATTGTAGAGGGGGGGGCCCAAAAACATGAATGTACGGGGGGGTGGGCCCTGGGGGGGGGGGGGGCTGGGTACGCCACTGCTGGCAATTATATTGGTGCCTGAATGGAGGGTAGGTACGTTAACATGCCGAGAAGGTTGGGCGTGTGAAGAGAACTATGAGCGGACGGGACTATTGTGACACAATATAGTTAACACCCCCTGACTTACACTTATATACACGCCAGAAGGGGAAGGGAAACTATGAGGTGGGCGCAAAAATATTACCTAACACACCCACTGCTATGGGTGGTATAATGATACTTTGCTTTTTCAGGGATAATGGTGGAGTAAGACTTACACTCCTTGACACGGTTTAGAGCAAATTGATTCAGACACGGCCGAGTCTGTTTAATGTATGAGTTCAAAAGTTTGCCGTGCCAATAGGGTAGTGGTTAGAGTGTGGCTCTCTGAATCCAAAGGTCTAGGGTTCAATACTGGCCTGTGCTCATTGGTTGAAAAAACTTTTCACAAATTCAAAATTGGGTATTCCTGGCACTCTAGTTAAACTACAGATTAGCAACAGTGCATTATTTGAGGCCAACAGTGCATTATTTCAGGCCACTAGTGCATTATCACAGCAGCAGTGCATTATCACCTGAGAATGCACTGCTAGAACAAAGGAAATCCGAGTGAGAGTGGTTTATTAGAATAGAATATATTGGTTTTGTACTGTTATCTTTAAATAAGAAGGACAAAATAGCTCTTCAGGTCTTACAGAATGATGCTTTAAAAATTTGTTGTAATCTTTCATGGGAAGATCATGTCAGAATTCCTGATTTACATAAAAGGGCTAAGATTATCAGTTTGGAACAGCGTAGACAATTACAGTTATATTCTTTGATGTATCATCATTCTCAACAAGCTGGTGTACAGAAACAAATAACTCGTAATACACGTTCTAAAGACAAATTTATTTTTAAAACTGAGAAATACACTGGTCGGAAATATGATAAAAGCCCATTCTATAATGGTACAATATTATGGAATAAGCTCAGTGCTGATGTACAACAAAGTCCAGACGTTCATAGTTTTATGTCACAAATACGGCGCCAATATCTGAAATATGAGGATTTATTGCATGTTTGACTTTATAAAAGTGATTATATATTGTATATTCCTCTATCTAGATGTATCATTTATCATGGAAGACCAGGGGTAACCCTGAATGATGTTTTCACAATAAAAAAAAAAAAAAAAAACTTTGAATGGGGTGCAGTGGCAGATTCAGAGGTGGGGGGCGCCCCCCATTTTTTGGGGACAAATTTCGATCTTTTCATGTAAAATTCTCTTTCCATGAGCACCCCCCATGCACCTTTCCAAAACGTTGCACCCGTTACTTTTTTAATTACATTTTACATCAATTTATTTACAATTTACAAATAGTTACCTTTTAGGTCAGATTTACCCTTTATGGACAAACATGCTGTTGAGCTGTTTAAGGACTGAATTGCAAATACCGTGTCAACTGAACTAACTAAAAATACTGCACTGTAACTTATCAATGTAGTAGGGTCAGGCGCGGATTCAGGATTTGAAAAAGAGGAGGGGCATGCTATAGCAAAATCTCTGTGTTTGCCCACTCTGTGTTTACATGAAAAACGTTAATAAAGGCGGAGGGGCGTGTGCCCTGCACGCCACCTCTCAAAATGCACACCAGTAGCTGAGGGAATGTTCAAACATATCAAAACGTTGCATAATGGGCAGAAAAGTTATGTAGAGTATTGCTATTTCAGCACAATTTTACCATGGCACCAACCTTTTTAATTGTGACATAGTGGCATCCTCGTAACAGGCATATTTGGGCATCATCCATACTCACAGCAACAGTGCCTTTTATTTCATGAGACACCGAGAATTAGAAGCTTTTCGGCTATCTCGAACTTTAAGTCAAAAACTTTTTTTTTTGACGTCTCAGGAGTTGGATGTAAAATACGGATTCACTAACTTGTAAAAGGAAATGAGTCTTTTTTTTTTTTGTGACGAAATGAGTGTCATTATGACACTCATTTCGTCACAAAAAAAAAAGACATCTATTTTGCTTCTTAAAATTATCATTTAAAGTATTTCTTATTTTGATAACTAAATGAGTCTATTGTGCTTCTATTTTCTTTAAAACTTTAAAGTCAAAAGTGATTTTGACTTGAACTTCTAAGGTGTTTATCCTTCAACTTCTGAGGGTTTTTCCCATTTAACCTTCTTGGGGATCCCTTCCTCTTAGTGTACAATAAGAATGAAGGAAGTGTCTGGTATATATATACTATAACTTCGCGTCAAAAATGGAGTCAAAAGTGATTTTGACTTGAACTTCTGAGGTGTTTTTCCTTCAACTTCTGAGGGTTTTTCCCATTTAACCTTCTTGGGGATCCCTTCCTCTTAGTGTACAATAAGAATGAAGGAAGTGTCTGGTATATATATACTATAACTTCGCGTCAAAAATGGAGTCAAAAGTCATTTTGACTTGAACTTCTGAGGTGTTTATCCTTCAACTTCTGAGGGTTTTTCCCATTTAACCTTCTTGGGGATCCCTTCCTCTTAGTGTACAATAAGAATGAAGGAAGTGTCTGGTATATATATACTATAACTTCGCGTCAAAAATGGAGTCAAAAGTCATTTTGACTTGAACTTCTGAGGTGTTTATCCTTCAACTTCTGAGGGTTTTTCCCATTTAACCTTCTTGGGGATCCCTTCCTCTTAGTGTACAATAAGAATGAAAGAAGTGTTTGGTATATATATACTATAACTTCGCGTCAAAAATGGAGTCAAAAGTGATTTTGACTTGAGCTTCTGAGGTGTTTATCCTTCAACTTCTGGGTTTTTTTCCCATTTAACCTTCTTGGGGATCCCTTCCTCTTAGTGTACAATAAGAATGAAAGAAGTGTCTGGTATATATATACTATAACTTCGCGTCAAAAATGGAGTCAAAAGTGATTTTGACTTGAACTTCTGAGGTGTTTTTCCTTCAACTTCTGAGGGTTTTTCCTATTTAACCTTCTTGGGGATCCCTTCCTCTTAGTGTACAATAAGAATGAAGGAAGTGTCTGGTATATATATACTATAACTTCGCGTCAAAAATGGAGTCAAAAGTCATTTTGACTTGAACTTCTGAGGTGTTTTTCCTTCAACTTCTGAGGGTTTTTCCCATTTAACCTTCTTGGGGATCCCTTCCTCTTAGTGTACAATAAGAATGAAAGAAGTGTCTGGTATATATATACTATAACTTCGCGTCAAAAATGGAGTCAAAAGTGATTTTGACTTGAACTTCTGAGGTGTTTTTCCTTCAACTTCTGAGGGTTTTTCCCATTTAACCTTCTTGGGGATCCCTTCCTCTTAGTGTACAATAAGAATGAAGGAAGTGTCTGGTATATATATATACTATAACTTCGCGTCAAAAATGGAGTCAAAAGTGATTTTGACTTGAACTTCTGAGGTGTTTATCCTTCAACTTCTGAGGGTTTTTCCCATTTATCCTTCTTGGGGATCCCTTCCTCTTAGTGTACAATAAGAATGAAGGAAGTGTCTGGTATATATATACTATAACTTTGCGTCAAAAATGGAGTCAAAAGTGATTTTGACTTGAACTTCTGAGGTGTTTATCCTTCAACTTCTGAGGGTTTTTCCCATTTAACCTTCTTGGGGATCCCTTCCTAATATATTTCATTATGAATGTATGTAAATCTAATATCTATTTCACTTAGACAGTAGGCCTAATGATACCATTTCGTTTATTTTATACACATTCCACTTTTTACTTCCAACCTATATTTTTGCTTACAAGGACAGCTTTTTGAAAAATCAAAAAAGAAGTTGAAGTCAAAAAAAAATCTTTTTGACTCGAAGTTCGATATAGCCAGATTTTCTAATACTTTGAGAATTTCTTACAATTGTGCTCCAATATACCTTCAAAAATTGGCAATGGTGCCTAAAATACATACAATGAATTAGGTTTGTTTCCATGAAAACATTGTTGTCAAGGTTTAATACCTCAAATCATTCAAGATTCAATGGTATTCCACCTTTATAAATGGGTCTCTTCTGTCGAATTCTTCATGCGGAATTATAAGGACCTTCACTGAAGATGTAATTGTTATGTTAAAAACAACAGAGTAATTCAAATGTAATAGGCAGGGACGGAGGTGGGTACCCCCTCCCCCCTTCTTTTGAGCAAAATTTAATTTTGATTTTTTTTCATGTAAAACTTGAAACTTGACCCCTAATTCTTTTTCATTAGGGCACCCCCCCCCCCACTTCTGAAATCTCTGGATCCGTCCCTGATAGGTTTATTCTGGCATCCATCATGTGTGTGTATGAGTGAGTGAGTGAGTGAGTGAGTGAGTGAGTGAGTGAGTGAGTGAGTGAGTGAGTGAGTGTGTGTGTGTGTTTGTGTAAACTTGACTTATGTGACACACACGTCACACAAAGTAAAAAAAGCACTCACTCACACACACATACATCCTATACACAGTTATCAATTAGTACGACAAGATAGGAACTGGAACCAAACTAACAACATCAACAATATACCAAAACGCGGTGGTGGCATTGGTATTTATGTTAAAGAACACTACAATGTTTCATGTTCTATGTACAAAGATTATAACCAAAATAACCCCAATTGTGAATCTCTCTGGATTGAATTAATCATGGAGAAGTCTAAAAATATCATCATTGGCACACTATCGTACCACCAGATGGCAATGTAAAACTATTTGTGGATACAATGTGTGGTACAGTATCAAATCTGTTGGTTACCAACAACAAGGACATGTTTCTACTTGGAGACTTCAATATAAATTATCTAGATAAGTTGGCCCCCGCTTTTAAGCAACTACAATATTTTGTGACCAATCTTAAACAACTCATAGACAGTCCTACTCGAAATGATAATATCATAGACTTAATATATACCAACTCTATCTATGTTCAAAATTGTGGTGTATTGGATATTTTGCTAAGGGATCATGAAATAATTTATGTTACCAAAAAGAAAAATAAAACAAAATTTAATCAAATTCTATATAGAGGACGTTCCTATCGGAATTATAACACTGAAGATCTCCAAAGAAACCTATTTAATATTGACTGGACCCCTTACTGGCAACTAAATGACCCATCCGATTGCTGGGATTTTATTATTGGAAAGATTCACAAGTTTCTAGACATTTCATGCCCGATTAAGACTAGTGTCATTAAGGATAGAAATGAACCTTGGATCACTCCTGGAATCTTGGACATGATTAGACAAAAAAACTTAGCTTGGAAAAATGCCAAGAAGACAAAAAATTCTGAGATGATAGCCAGAGCTAAAGCCCTGCGCAATCAGAGTAAAATTATGATAAGAAGGACCAAAGCTAACTTTATTCAAGATTATATGGATAATGGCTCGATATGTCCTAAGAAATTTTGGCAAAAGATTAACTTACTGATTCCTTCCAAAAGTAAACAGGCCAAAATAAATCTTATTGATCAGGATACAGGTCAGACCATCTCTTCGAATGAAGTCCCTAATTACATTAACGACTATTTCTCCACGATTGGAGAAAAACTCGCAAACAAGTTTGAGAACGAATGGGATGATAACCTGTGTAATGATATAAATGATTACATGCCTAAACTATTTGTTGATGATGCAACTCTTCTAAACATTATTAAAGATATTGACATATATAAGGCCTCTTCTGTTGACCAAGTCTCTGCCAGAGTCCTTAAGGATGCATTTCTAGTGTTACTTCCACAACTTGTATATATGTTCAATTGTTGTTTTGACAAATGTGTGTTCCCTGATGCTTGGAAATTGGCCAAAATTATCCCTTTACAAAAACCAGGTGACCCTACTAATGTAAATAACTTGAGACCAATTTCCCTGTTACCCCTCCCTGGGAAAATATTAGAAAGAATTGTACATACTCAGCTCTCTAATCACTTTGAAATAAAAACTTATTTCATGAATCTCAAGGGGGTTTGATGTTTTTATAGGATTAAATAACCAAGAATATACAATAGCTACATATATAGATTTCAGAAAGGCATTTGACACAGTAAACCATGCAATATTACTTAGAAAACTCAGATTTTACGGCCTTCATGATTGTACCTGGTTATGGTTGAAGAATTATCTCACTAACAGGAAACAACTATGCATTGTCAATGGTTCACACTCTACTGTAAGAAATATTAATTGTGGTGTCCCACAAGGATCTATAATAGGACCACTATTGTTTATTCTGTATGTCAATGATATGTATAATGTGATAAATGACTGTTATACTAAACTCTACGCCGATGACACTGTCATCTATTACACTAACAATGATGAAACTACAGCTCACCACTGTCTCAAAAATGACCTAAAGCAAGTCTTGAAATGGTGTGACCATAATCAATTAACCATTAATGTAAAGAAGACTAAATCACAAATATTTGGTACCAATGGTATGTTAAAAAGATGTAAATATTATGATATGATAATCAATGGTGAACGCTTGATGTATGTACATAATTTTACTTACCTTGGTGTGAAATTAGACAGTAGGCTCAATTTTGAATCGCATGCTCTTGAGATGCATCGAATCATTTCACACAAAATTTATATGTTGACTAAAATTCGTTCTCTCCTCTCTACCAAACAGGCAGTAAGCATATACAAAAGTAAGCTGTTGCCCTATTTTGATTATGGAGATATTTTTTATCATAAAACATATGTAAGGACCTTAAGCAAATTACAAAAATTACAAAATCGAGCCTTGAGACTATGTTTCTTAACAGATAATTATTTTAATACAAATCTTTTACACTCTATGGCTAGAGTACCATTACTCTCTGACAGGAGGCAAACCCACATACGTAATTTTATGTACCACAGAAGTAGAGACACACAATATACTAGAGAATTTGATAGGAATCTTAGAAATAACATGGCGCCTCTGTTATCTGAGATATTTCCTAATAATATAGCTTTCACAAGGAGTATATTGTATAATGGTGCCCAAAAATGGAATAACCTACCTGTTCATGAGAGAAATATTGCTGACTATACAACTTTCAAGATATTACAGAAAAAAAAGCTACTTGATATGATTCCCTGAATTGATGAATTTTAAACTGGATAACCAATTTTGGTTTCAATTGATTATGATAGACAGACAAAGCATTGTAGTGAGAAATCTACAAATATTCCCTTGGATGAGAGGGAAACATGACATGACATGCATGGTAAACTTATCTAAGTCAGAGTACTTGCCAACTGTAAGGTCATATACATGTGTGACGTTCTCTGGTAAGTCGGGGTTGCCGATTCTTACAACAGAGGAACGTGGGGGTCGTTCGGGTCTCGGGGCGGACGGGGAATCCGGGCCAAGAACCGAGATGTGTTTCTAGAGTCGTGCCTCGCGCACGAGGGGGGGCTGAGCGAATCGATCGGGAATCGGCACTCGATGTCGACGGAGGACTGCGGGGGAGGGAAATTATGGTAGGGGTACGGGTCGGCCGGGGGGCGGTCCACCCCTGAGTTCCGGTCCGCGGGGGCGACGGGCCGACGGTCGCCTATTGTTTGGTAGCGTGGGGCCGAGCATGCCGCGCCCTCGTCCCCGCGGACTTCGCTCCCTCGTTCCGCTCCCCATGTCTTCGTACCATACTACGCCTCGGTTTCCGGTACTACTTCGGGCCTTCGTGCCCTACTCCGTTCCCTCGTTCCTCGTTCTTCGGGCCATCGGGCCCCTTACCCTATGTTTCTACTACCTATCTCGAACTTCGACTGTTTTGTCCTAACTTCGGCTTAATTACTCTGTTCGGCTCATCTTTAGCGGTTGTTTCAGGAAAGAGGACACGTCTGGACACCAGGAGAACTGTTAAAGAACTCTGTTTATTCGGGCCTCACCGCCCCTTTATATACTAGAGAGGTCAGCCCTGATTGGCTGCCTTCGGTCACGTGACCTACAACTGACGTCACTTCCGGTTTATATATTCCGTTTCCGGTTTACATTTCACTTCCGGTTTACATATTTCCGGGTTTCGTTCCATTACGTTTTCGTTATTCGTTCTTTACATATTCGTTATTCGTTCTTTACATATTCGTTCTTTACATCTATTTCGTTCTTCGTTCTTTACATATTCGTTCTTTACATCTATTTCTATTATTACCTTATTTCTATTATTTTAACCTCTATGTATTTTGGCTGAATAGCCGTTCATCACACCCTCCCGCACCTTCTTGAAAGGTGGGAAAACAAGTTATACAAAATTTCAACACAGTTCATACAGCAACGACAACAGAACATACTCTAGAACCAGAAACATTTCAATCCTACGCTCCTTATCGGTAGAGGAGGAGGTGTCACCCTCTGTCCTCCCCGGTCTACTTCGGAGGGCCCCCGGGGCCTATCCGGCTAATTATTATTTCTCTTCTTTCTTCGTTTTTCTCTCTTCGTTTTTCTCTCTTCTTAATGAAAGTTCATATAATTCGTTTTTATATATCTTAGTCTCTTTTTATCTTCGTCAGAGTTCTCTATCCTGGATCTATTAGGACCTCCTCTTTTTTCCGTCTTTAGGATGAGCGAGCCGGTCGTGGCTCTCCCACCCGGGACTGGGGATCGGTCGTGACCCCGTCGCCCCCGCTCCTCTCCTCTGGGCTCTATTTACTTAGCCCCTCGGTGCGTTTTTCCTCGCCTTTTTACCCTCATTAGGACAGAGGGACCGGTCGTGGTCCTCCTGCCCGGGGCCATGGGTCGGTCGTGACCCGCAGTGCCCCCGTTCCCTTCGTTTTCCGTCGTCCAGACGTTCTCCCCTAGTTCGGGTGGAGAATCGGTCGCGACTCTCCCACCCAGAGGCCAGGGCCGGTCGTGACCCTTAGTCCTCTCGACCCTCGATCCGTTCTACCGTCGTTCAGACGTTCTCCGTTGTTTTTGGGTAGAGAATCGGTCGTGATTCTCCTACCCGGTCGGTCGTGACCCCTCGTTCTTCCGTAACTATTACTCTTCTCTGCGTTCTCTTAGGTGATGATGATGATTTTAAGGATGAGTTGAAGAAGAAAGACTGAAGTTTTTGTGGATAGAATGTTCTTTTTGGACTTCGCACCCTCGGTCGCCTCGGCATTCAGAGCCCTCCAGTGACTTTTTCACGTTTGGCAAGGACAACATGTTCGAGCCAAAGGCCAAGGTACCCAAAGAAGAAGATGGCGTTGTATGTGGAAAGGAACTTAACTTCATGCATTAAAGCTTAGAGTGGAAGCTTCAGCAGACGACGTCGCGGGTTTCGTGCTACTTGTCACGGTGAAGCTTTGAGATGGAGTCCGGGTGAAGGTGAGACTGAGAAGATTAGAATCATTAATTATCGATGAAGTGTCCGTTTTCCGTACAGGAACTGAAGTTTGACTTTTACGACACATGTCCTCGTGGTTAACCCAGCATCAAGATGTTCCGTCCTCGACCACGTCGACACATTTGAAGATTTCAGGATTTCAGAAAGAGATGTCGGAGAGAGTCCACCATAGTAAAGTATTTCCGTCACCGTTCCGGGCCCAAGTGGCATGACAACAACCGGAACGGAGACCTGATTAAGAAGATAATTTTGATGAAGTTTCTTTTTGATGACAGGAGCCGGTGCCTCTCATCCCTCCCCCCCTCCGTAAGCAACGGCAGGAAGACAGTCCTCTTTGGGGCGAGAGGGAGGCTCCTTCGTTCTACTGATGAGATGATTTTCCTAAGAAGAGGATTCCTGTTTCGGGCACTCGGGCCCTCGTTCGTTTCCTAGGCTCTCGGGCCTCGCTCTGTTTACTAAGTTTTTCTCTTCGTCCTCCCGGAGGACCGTGCTTTTAGACGATTTTCGTGAGACTGTAATACCAACAAATAGTTCGTTAATAGAAGTAAGTTTAAGATCCGGTCTGGTTTGATTTTGGAGTAAGGCCACAGTCGTCCACGGTGCCATGTCACATTGCATGGAGCCACTATGCCTATGACGAACGCCGAGACAACAGCTCCGAGCCGTTCCGGGCTGCTCCTAGGTACGACGGTTCGAAGTTGGTAAGTTGAAGATATTAGTGAGAAGGAGAAGAAGAAGCCGTAGAAAGTGAAGATGGACGACATCAACTGGGACCTGCACCCAACGTCAACCTCTGAGATCCGGAACGGGCCTATTCTCAATAAAATAGCATATATAGAGAACTCATCCGATGTCGAACTCCAAGAAGGGTCGCTCCTCGTCGCTCTCTGCAGACCTCTTGATGTGTCTATCGAGGCATCCGCGGCCGACGTTCCAAGCACCACCTCCCTGTATATTGCAAAGATTACTTCCCTATATGTTTCAAAGACTATTTTGTTTCGTTCCTCGAGAAGAAGACATCAGGAAATACGACATGGAAGGAGTCTCTGTCGTTACTGCAGGTAAGAGATTAATATAAGTTTTAGTAAGTCTATTAATTTTCGTTTCTCGTTCATGTATTGCTTTTACTATATATTACGGTCGGTCACGAGCCAGGGCCCCTAAGTTATCGTCCCTGCTCATGCCTTGGTCCTCCGGGAGACATCTACGACTCGCCGCAATCCTTTCACGACTCGCTGCATCAACTCTGGCACGATAAAACCAGCATTCAGGTCGAAAAATTCCATTTTGCCGCTCTTCGTATGCGGTAAGAGGCTGAAGACAAGGAAACTCAGAAGATGATGGTACATGAATCCGGGTTCATCCACATTCTGATCGATCCATCCAAAATCAAGAAGACAAAGTTGCAGGAAGTAGAAGTGCCGCTAGAGGACAGAGGTCGTCTCTTCCTCGCCTCCAGATCGCTCAAGGCAGCGCGGGAGAAGGGTTTTCAGTCTTGGCCCGCGCCAGCCTTTCCTCCAGCGGCGAGTCGCCGGCCCACCGGTACCTTATTTACCCCGGCACGACCGTCGACTCAAAGACTACAATGACAACACTATCCGTCCATTCTGATTTCCTTTCTTCGATTCCGCCTCCCAACTTTCACTCTCGCTCCCGGGCCGCCCGGCCCGCTATCCATTTCCGCGACCGGACGATCCCGTTCCACCTGCTCGGTCCCAACCAACGCAGCGGGCTCCAGGGAAGAAGAGGAACAGCTACAAACTTGTTTTTCCTCCTAGCGCCTCCTTCCGTCCCGTATTCGCCCCGCAGGCTTGGTAAGTTCATTCCAGTCATGGACCCTCCAGCTCGCTGACTACACTCAACACCTCCTAACACATGTGGTTTCGTTCACTTCCGCAAGAAGATTCCCATAAAGAAACTAATAAGAATAAATTAAGATAAGAATGTTCGAGCCCGCCAGTCCGTTCCCGATGAGTTTAAGTAAAGTTTTCGGGCCCGTCCAGCGGTCTCCAGGAGAGTCTTTTATCCAGGCTTCGGCCTCCTGTGCGGCTCAGGTACCTCCGCCTCGGCCCGGTTCTCTCCCTGGGGGTTTGACACTATGGGTGAGGAGCCAACGCCCCGTAATCCCTCCCCACCCGACTCGCGACGCGCCATCTTCCGCCTCTGGTTCCGTCGCGCTGTTTTTCTTCCGTGCAAGACCTCGAGCAGCATCTACTTCACCCTTCTTCTTGGCGCCGGATCGGCAGCAACAGTCTCTCCTCCCTAGCGGGGAGCTCGAGAAGCTGATCCACCATTCCGCTCTGTTTTTCCGCCTCTCTTGTCGCCTTCAACAAGTCATCCAGTTGATCCTCGTTTTTGTGCATCACTAGGGTCTGAGCCAATTGGACGGTCCGGTTGTGTTCGTTAACTAGCTGGTCGACCCCCGGGAACTCCCTGGTCAACGGCCCCAGTTCCGCCGTCGGGAACTGCGCCATCGCTTCTTCAAATGTCTCTGGCTTGCGGCCCGTTTCTAGTGCCATCAGGAACGCCATAGACGCCGAAGCCATTGCTCTTGTCTTGGCCGTCATTCCTCGCACCTCCCTCGGGGGCCACGTCAGTTGCACCCGAATGGCCTTTTCCGCGTCCCAGTCTCGTACCGCTCGCGCCGTCACCGGAAAGTTTCCCTGTAAGACCTGGTGAATGGCCTGTGTCCGTAATAACTTGAGTCTCGGTGTTTCCCTAGATGGTCCTGCCGTCGGTATCTCCGTTCCTATAGACCCGAACACTGAATCCGCTCCCGACTCGTCCAATTCTTGTTTCTCCGGCTCGTATCCTCTGGTCTCGGCCTGCCCCAACTCCATGTCCTCTGAGTCTTCCACCTCCGCGTCCATGGACTGGGCAGCCGGTATTTGTAATCTGTGTATCACAACCCGCGGTTGTAGCGCCCGCCCGTGTTTATCCTCGTCCTTGAGTGGGGTATCCGGTCCTGGCGGCGATCCCATACGTTCGGGCGACGGTGGTCCCGGGGTCTCCTCCGATCCTTGCGACCCGAAAAACGAGCTCCCCAAACTGGCTCGAGTCAGGTTGTCAACCGCCGCCCGTGTCTCTGGCGTGTCTGGTGCTACCGTAATGTCTCTCATTCGTTTCAATCCTGGGGGCGGCACTATCGGCTGCTTACATACCATCTTCTCCAGGGGTGAATCTGCTTTCGTCGGGGTAGGGGTAGAGAACAGCGGCTGTGTCGAGGCCGTTGACGCCGTGTCCTCCGGCCTGGCCGCATGCCGAACATACTTTACTTTCTCCACTCGCCCCGACGGTTTGAGTCCCTGCCTTTCTGCCATCTCGCGTAGAAACCTCCCTAGGTACAATGCTTCTCTTTCCACCAGCCGGCCTCCCTGTGCTTCCCGAATGCTGTCCTCCAGCTCCCGGTCGGATCTCGCCTCGTGGTAACCCCTGAACGATCCCTCCCGGTTCATTGTTCCTTTTAAATACCCGGGGTACCTCGGGTGTCGTGATTCGTATATCACTGATTTCTTATGAACTGTCATCATAGTAAATTGTGCGTCGCTACAAGGTGGTTCTAGTCCCGTGGTCCGTCTGACTCCTGTCGAGGTCTCAGGCTGCGATGGTCCCAGCTCTCCCGTGCTACTAGACTCAGCGATAATCAAAGACCGATCGCTTCGGGCCGACATACTCCTGCCTGACTCCGACTGGTCCGAACTCGTTCCCTCCTCCAATTCTCTCGGGACTTTCTTGACCTTTTTCCACTTCTTCTTTCGCGACGGCTCCTCCGCCGGGCATCCCTGCGTCGGGGGCCTCTTGAAAGCGAGCGGCTCCTCTTCCTCTTTGACTTTCGGTCGTTGGTCGTCGGACGAACTCACTAATTCCACCACCTCAGCCCCCGGTGGTATTCCTGAGCAACCCGGCTTCGGGGTGGGTGTGGATGTCCGTCCTTTTCCTCTGCCTGGGAGTCCTCGTCCTCTCGGTTCCCGTGGTTCTCCCTGGGCGTTTAACTTCTTAATTCGGCTTTGTACTAACCCTGATATTTGGTCTGGTGTCAGGAGTGGCTTCGGGTTGACCACGGCCCGGCTCGCGCTTCGCGGCGACTCGGTGTCTTCCTTCCGTACTCCTTTCGCGGCCCTCCGAGGGGAACGACGCGTGGGTGTCGATCGTTCCGCCACCTCGGCCAGGGGTCCCTTCCCTGCTGCTTTGGCTGCTTGGGCTCCCTCGCCGGCCTCGTCGGCCTCTGATCCTTCTTCGGTTGCTACCTGCTCCAGCTGCTCGGCGTCGCTGTCCTCGGATCCTCTCGACGCCCTCGGGTAGTAAGGTATGCGGATATGCCGTCGCGGCCTCTCCGGTGCCTCCTTATCCACCGCCCTCTCAGGGGGTTGAAACCCCTCCGGATGGCGCACCGCGTAGTCCCGTTCCATGTTGGCTACCCGGGCCGCCGTTTCATCCCCAGTAGCGAAACTGGTGTACGGCGGTCGTCCTTTCGGGTCCAAGGCGAACGCCGCAGCATACTCCAGCCTCAGAAGGGGGTCTTGCTTCGGCATCCCCCTCTGCAGGTTCCCTTCGTGTGAGTCCGTCATGTGCTTCCTCCAGTCCTGGTGTGTCGAATAGGCTCGACTCGAACACACCGGGCACATGTAGTACTGCTTCCGTAATCCATCGTGCTGGCCTTTAATATGCTTGACCAAGTGCTTAAACTCTTTTCCGTGACAATGTCCTTCCCAGCACTGTCCGCTCATCGTGTCTGTTTTCCGGGCTTTCGGGGCTCGTTCCAATCCTGAAGCTCGTCCCGTCAGCCGTTTCCGTTTTTGTCTCGTGGTGATGCTGCTCGTCTCGCTTCTCTGCTTTTCCTCTTATTTTCTTCTCCTTAGCTCAGTCTGCTCGTCTGCGATTCGATGAATCCTGATCGGCTGACCAGAATGACCTGCTCCGGCGAGCGCTCTGCCTTTTATAGCCGCCGCAGGCGGAAGTGGGCGTGGCCTGCACTAGCGACCCCTAGCGTCAGACTCACCATCCACTTCTACGGTGGCGCCCCCTACTATTTTCCGGTCCCCGGGGCCCGCCGCTGGTCACCGCCTCGCCTGCTTTTTACCTCGCGGCCCTTCGCCCGTCCACGCGTTTTTCCTAGGCCTTTTATTGCCCCACCGGACGTCCTCGGTCCTTTCATCCCTCGTCGCCTTCTCTTGCCTTTTTCATCTTGGCCCTCACAGTGCTTCCGCACACTTCCTGGAGAACACAGGGGCTCGGCGTTATCATCTCCTCGCCGCCGCCCCGTTCTCTTTGTCCTCTTTTACTCCTTTTACGACCTACTTTAAAGCCCGTCCTCGTTTCAGGCCTCGCCTTTTACAGCCGTCCGTTCGTTCCTCCTGCGTTCCCGAGAGTGCCGCATCTACTCTCCTCCGGTCTCCTGGACGCTGTAAAGCGGTATTACCAAGTCGGCATTACTTCAGAAGTCTTCACCAGCTTGCCACCGGGTCTGTCTTCTGTTGTAATCCAACCATCTTTTCCACGCTGTGGTTCCTCCGAACTGACCGGAAAGCGACTCCGTGGGACTACTTTAGACATTCGGGCCGTCGTGGCTCCCGAACGCCGTTTTTCGTTCCAACCCCGCATTTCCCACCTATATTACATCCGCAAGAGAACCAATCTTCAGCTAGGTAGCAAATCTCTACAGCCTAACGACCTGCACTCCTACTGTAGTGGTCAACGCACCGCCCCGACTCAATGGACCCAGGTTGATCAGTCCTTTTTGGCCAAAGCCTTTTTGTGTAGCGCCGATTTGGTCGTTCCCTTGGTCCTCTTCCACCTGCGGAATCGAGACACGAAAACGACTTCATCACAAAAAGGGGTGCCCCGTTTCCTTACGTGCCCTAGCGCGCCCCACCCCAAGCATTTACTGTGCAGCCTCGTATCCTTGCTGGTCAGCTACCATCCAAGCTGGCGCAGCGTGTCCTCGGTAGGGTTCCAGGCGGTCCACATGGACCACCCCCCCCGGTTTCCCTCGTTTCTTCCGTACTACCACCCGTCCTCGGTCAAGCACCTTGACGATCAGTGCAGGGCCCATCCATGGAAATCGCAACTTCGTTCCTTTGTCCCTATCCACTACCGTATCGTGCACCCAGACCAGTTCTCCGGCGTGGTACTCGTGTTTCTGATGGATGGCGGCTCGTTTCAGCCCCGTCCGGGCCTCCCGATAGGCCGCGACTAGCCCTTCCTCCAGGCTTTCCACATAGTCGCCTACCCGTCGGGGTTCCTCCTCTGGTCCTAGAGGTCTCCCATAAATCGCCTGTCGCGGCATCATGGTCTGTCGGCCCAGCATCATCATATTCGGTGTCACTCCCGTGCTGGCTTGCGGCGTTGCTCTATAACTCATCATCACGAGCGGGACCATCTCGTCCCATTCCCGACCCGTCGCTCGGCAGCTGGCTTTCAAACAACACCCCAAAGTACGGAAACTTCGTTCTATGTACCCGTCACTCCTGGGGTGGTACGGCGTCGTTCTTGTTTTGTGTATCCCGAATAGTGCACAGACCTGAGCCACCACCTCGGATTCGAAATTCGTGCCTTGATCCGAGTGTAGTTCCCGAAACGCGCCGTACCGTGCTACTACTTCTTCAACCAGTTTGTTCGCCACTGTCGTTGCCTTTTGATCCGGGATCGGGAAACACTCCAACCATTTGGTGAAATAGCATCCCACCATCAGGCAATACTTATTTCCTCGTTTGGTGACTGGGTACGGGCCCGAAACATCCATGGCCAGCCGTTCCATCGGCTCCCCCACTATGTACTGATGTAGCGGCTCCCGTCTTCCTCTTCCCTTTCTCAGCAACGCGCAATCACATTCTCGACATTCCTTCCGCACGTCTTCCCGGAGTCCCGGCCAGTAAAACCCTTGTTCCAACAGGGCCGTCGTCCTGGCGACTCCTAAATGCGCTCCTGCCGCGCCTCCATGGTATTCCCTTACCAACTTGGCCCGTTCCCCTCGGGGAACGACCAACTGGTTCCTCCAACCATGCCCTTCTAGTTCCCAGTACTTCCGATGCAGCACGCCATCCCTGAGGCTTAATCGTTCCCATTGCCTCCATAGGATCTTTGTTTCCCGGGATTCCGGAGATATGGCCTCCCAACCTGGCCGGTCCGCATCTTTTTCCATCCGTGCGACAATCGGCCCTATATCTCGATCCCTCCTCTGCGCTGCTCTCATCTCCTGCGGGGACCATCCGGGCTCGTACCCCCGGGCCCGCGTCACTACTCTCACTTTTTCGGTATTCTCGTGCTCCTCTCCACATTGTTTGCACGGATACCGGGACAACGCGTCAGCGTTCCCATGCTTCCTGCCCGGTCGGTGTTGGAACGACACATCATGCGAGTCGATAATCTCAATCCACCGAGCAGCCTGCCCCATCGGTTCCTTACTTCTCTGCAGCCAACTGACCGCGCTGTTATCCGTCCGGACTATCACGCGTTGACCATAGATGTAGCACCGAAAATGCTTCAAAGCTCGCACCACCGCCAACAGTTCTTTCCGCGTGGTGCAATACTTTCGTTCGTTTGACTCCAGGGTTTTGCTCGTGTAAGCTATCACCCGTTCCTCCCCTCTCTGCTCCTGTGATAGCACGGCTCCCGTTCCCACGTCACTGGCGTCTGTGTCAAGCCACCATTGTCCATCTTCCTCCGGGAATCCCAACACCGGGGCCTCCGTTAGCGCCTTCTTCATCGCATCAAATGCCTCTTGTCGTCTCGCGCTCCACACGAATGGTTCCTCCTTCGTTGCCAATTCATACAAGGGGGCAGCCAACTCCGTGAAGCCGTTTATATGCCTTCTGTAGTACGAACATAATCCCACGAAGGCTCGTACCTCGTGGAGATCCCGCGGGACCGGCCACTCGGTTACTTGCCGACACTTTTCGGGGTCGGGTTCGATCCCGTTGAATGAGACAACGTGCCCCAAGAACGGAATCTTCTTCTGGAACAGCTTACATTTTCGCGCCTTTAACTTCAGTCCTGCAGTGTTCAATCGGTCCAGAACCCGTACCAATCTTTCCAGAGTCACTTTGAACGTTGGTCCAAAGACCAGTATGTCATCCAAGTATACCAGACACTCCTCCCACACGATTCCTCTGAGGATTCTTTCCATCAGTCTCTCGAAGGTGGCTGGGGCGTTCACTAGCCCGAATGGCATCACTTTAAACTCATACAATCCTCCTTGAGTCACGAAGGCCGTCTTTTCTTGGTCCTCCGGTGCCATCTCCACCTGCCAATATCCGCTTGCGAGGTCCAGACTGCAGAAGAATAGGCTTCCTCCCAAAGTGTTGAGGCTGTCCTCTATCCGCGGGAGCGGATAGGCGTCCACTTTCGTAGCCTGGTTCAGTTTTCGGTAGTCAATACAGAACCTCGTTCCTCCGTCCTTCTTTTTGACTAGAACGGTCGGGCTACTCCACGCACTCCCGCTCTCCTGGATAATCCCTAAATTTAACATATCCTCCACCAGTGCTCGTTCTTCCTCTCTCCTGGTGGCCGGATACCGTCTGACCCTCTGCTTGATCGGCATCTGATCCCCCGTTTTAATTCGATGTTGTACTAAATCTGTCCGTCCTAACTCATGTTTCGAGGTCGCAAACATTTGTTCCCGGGCCATGATGGCTTTCTCCAGCTCTTCGCCCTCCTTCGTGGTCAGGTCTTTCTTAGCCTCCCCTATCATTTCAACGAGCGCTCCTGGGGGTTCCTTTGCTTCACTTCCTATTCCTCGTACCTCTTGTACGAAGGTGGCTTCTCCGAGTACCCCGCCGGTTTCCAATTTCGCGCTCTCGGTCCCTCGGATGGCCACCCAAACTTCATTTTCTTCTCCCAATGTCACCGTTCCTGGGATCACCTCCAGTCCCATAGGTAATCCAGCGCCGGTGATGACAGCCAGCTGTCCACCCTGTCTTATGTCCATTCTCGCTACTACTGTTACTCGGGTCACTTGGAGTGGGGGTATTTCCGTCGTTTTCTCGATTCGCACGACCTGTCCTCCGACGGTAACTGCCCGAATCCCATCCGTTCTCTGTTCTACTCCCGGGATTCGTTCCCCCTCTCCCTCCCCCTCGGCGGGCAGGAAGATGGCACTCGCGTGGGGCTTAACTGTCAGCCGGTATTTCACCGCGAAGTCGTTTCCCAGGATCCCTTCATCTCTACCGATGTCTGCCACCATGAACGTCCACTTCAACACGCGTGTTCCCAATTTTACTGGCAAGTTCGTGCATCCGTAGCACCGCAACGGACTACCATCCACCGAGTAGAGACGTCCTTCATATCCATCCAGTTCTTCCCTTTTTCGTCCCCACTCTCTCCAGAGGCGTTCCGACAGCAGACTGATCATAGATCCGGTATCAACCAAAAAACGGACGACACTCTCTCCCACCGTCCCGGCCACATAAAGTCCACATTCTCCCATGCCTACTACTTCTCTCGCCGCGCCCGAAGGGGGCCCCGCGCTTACTGCGACGGCGACTGTCCGTTTCCCTGACGCTGAGAACACTCTCTTGCGAAATGGCCCTTCTGGTGACATTGATGACACTCTAAATCTTCTTTTCGCTTCTTAAACGCCTCCCTCCGGGCCGTTGCTTGTCTTCTAGCTTCCCGTTCTTCTGCCAATTCTTTCATCATCTCCTCCAACTTACCGTTCAAGGCCATGATCTGTGTATTGGCGTCCTCCTCGGGCTTCACTGCCCGCAGGAGGCGGCGTGAGTATCGTTCCTGTATTTCTACCACCTCTACCGCCTCCTCTAGTGTCTTGCATCCTTTCTCTGCACACTTCAGCTGAAGGTCTTCCCCAACTGCAGCCTGGAACGCATGTAATGCTGCTTTTTCCTGGCTAGCGTAGTCGTTGGAGAAGTAGGCTCTCGATGCCAGTCGCCGGGCATTATCAGCCAACTCCTTCGCTGTCTGGTTCTTTACACGTTTCAAGCCCGCCAACTCTTGCAGAGCATTACACGTGTCCTTCTCCTGACCGAACCTCCGGCGCAACGCATCCACCCTCGCTGAGTAATGGAGTCGTTCCCTGTCCGGGAGTCCGACAAAGTACATTCGTGCCGTTCCCGTCAGCGAGAGAAAAAGCATCGCCGCTTTTTCCTCGGCCGTCCAGCGTCCCAATGTTGCGTACTCCTCAAACTGGTTGATCCATCCCTCGAAATCCGGTTTACCGTCATACTTCTCTGGTCGTAAACTGAACTTCTTCAAACTCGCTCCTTCCTGACCGGTCTGTTGTTGCTGAGCCCGCACATTCTGCTCATCCGTCGGGGTGGACGTTCCCATAAAATTAAACTGCCTACCCATGATGGTCGTGTCCTCCCCTTTGGTCTCGGTTTTCGCACCTCCTTTCTCCTCCCCACCTTCCTTGAAGGCGACGTCAGAATCCATCTGCTCGAAGACTGCCGCAGTCGCCATGAGTATCCAATACCGATGAAACACCCAAGATCCACAAGTCCGTATGTGCCTATTTCAGCACCACCGCTGCCACCAGTGTGACGTTCTCTGGTAAGTCGGGGTTGCCGATTCTTACAACAGAGGAACGTGGGGGTTGTTCGGGTCTCGGGGCGGACGGGGAATCCGGGCCAAGAACCGAGATGTGTTTCTAGAGTCGTGCCTCGCGCACGAGGGGGGGCTGAGCGAATCGATCGGGAATCGGCACTCGATGTCGACGGAGGACTGCGGGGGAGGGAAATTATGGTAGGGGTACGGGTCGGCCGGGGGGCGGTCCACCCCTGAGTTCCGGTCCGCGGGGGCGACGGGCCGACGGTCGCCTATTGTTTGGTAGCGTGGGGCCGAGCATGCCGCGCCCTCGTCCCCGCGGACTTCGCTCCCTCGTTCCGCTCCCCATGTCTTCGTACCATACTACGCCTCGGTTTCCGGTACTACTTCGGGCCTTCGTGCCCTACTCCGTTCCCTCGTTCCTCGTTCTTCGGGCCATCGGGCCCCTTACCCTATGTTTCTACTACCTATCTCGAACTTCGACTGTTTTGTCCTAACTTCGGCTTAATTACTCTGTTCGGCTCATCTTTAGCGGTTGTTTCAGGAAAGAGGACACGTCTGGACACCAGGAGAACTGTTAAAGAACTCTGTTTATTCGGGCCTCACCGCCCCTTTATATACTAGAGAGGTCAGCCCTGATTGGCTGCCTTCGGTCACGTGACCTACAACTGACGTCACTTCCGGTTTATATATTCCGTTTCCGGTTTACATTTCACTTCCGGTTTACATATTTCCGGGTTTCGTTCCATTACGTTTTCGTTATTCGTTCTTTACATATTCGTTATTCGTTCTTTACATATTCGTTCTTTACATCTATTTCGTTCTTCGTTCTTTACATATTCGTTCTTTACATCTATTTCTATTATTACCTTATTTCTATTATTTTAACCTCTATGTATTTTGGCTGAATAGCCGTTCATCACACATGTGTGTATCAACGTAGCGTTGGCCTGATGATGACTATATAGAATGTGCAGGTATAGTGCTAAACATGGCATGTATGACGACTTTATAGATTATATTGGTGACGTGATCTAGTACCTACTGTCCAATGTCCACATACAAGTACAGAATTATCGTCATAGTACAGGCAGCCTATATTACTATATTTGAATTTGCTATATTAATACATGCCAATCTGTTTCTGTTGGCTGCCTATAGGGAATCTAGTACCCTTAGATATGGTTCTATCTAACATTTATTTACATTGGTTTTGTTATTACTGTAATTTTTATTACTTATGTTTATCGGTAATGTGGTCCATCACATACCCTATGACTATGTTGTAAAATGTTTGTGAAACTATAAATTCTGTCATGCCCAATTGTAATGGAAATGTGGTACATCACATACTATTATTATGTACTTACTGAATACTACACTACTGGTTCAGTAGCTGAGTGTGTGGGGAGCCCATAGATTAACCCATCGCCAAATCTTCTGGATTGCATAATACCTGATTTAATTGATATGTTCATCCCGTGTACACTTGATAAAATGGTAATATATTCATTGTTATTTCTCTGTGACATAGAAATTTTATAATTAATAATTAATTATAAAATTTCTATGTCACAGAGAAAATTACGTACTACATTTGGACATAGAACACATTACCAATTTAGGAAACAATAATTGTTTCCTAAATTGGTAATGTGTTCTATGTCCAAATGTAGTACGTATACGTCATTGTTATTTCTCTGTGACATAGAAATTTTATAATTAATAATTAATTATAAAATTTCTATGTCACAGAGAAATAACAATGACGTATACGTACTACATTTGGACATAGAACACATTACCAATTTAGGAAACAATTATTGTTTCCTAAATTGGTAATGTGTTCTATGTCCAAATGTAGTACGTATACTTTCAACTCTGTTTGTTACTGAATCTGATATCAATCTGATTCCTAATTTAATTAACTTAATTATTTTCTTGTATATATATATATGTGTAACATAAACTATTTTATGTATTGTTATCGGTTTTCTAATTGCTTCCTAAATTTATAGTTCGATTTATTTCACTGTATACTTGGTTTTGTCTTAATTCTTTGTAATGTCTTGTTTGAGCATAGATTTATTAGTTTGTAAATATTAACTCAATAGATTATTCTTTCCAATGATCACAGAAACTGTAACAAATCTGATATCTGCACTCTTACTGCCTTCAACTATATTTATCCCCAAATCTAGATGTTTCACTGGGGAACAACGAAAAATGGCCTCATATGGCTAAATTGTAACACCCAGTATAAATAAAATATCTAAAAAAAGAAGAAGTTAGAAACACACTCAAATACTCGCATACACACAGAAGACCACAAACACAGGCATGCGCCCTGCACATGCAGTTACACACACTCTTACATATACACATGTACACTTACATACAGAACACACACTAAAAGGTACTATATGTATAAACACCATGCACACACTCATACACACTCATACACACACACACCATACGTGCACCAAACATACTCAGTCACAAACATACATACAGCACACACCACAACGCACACACCCTCACACACATACACACTCACACACACTCACACACACTCACATACACAGCACGCACACTCACAAACACCATAACCAACACTCACACTCACACTGTGACATATCATGCACACTCAAGCGCAATACACACATTCACAAACACATACTCACATACACACACATACAGACAAACTCTCTCTCACACACACTACGCACCTCCCCACCTGTGAGGTAAACAGGTGGTGGTGACCGGGGGGTTACTGGTCCGACCAGGGTTATATGGTGTTGTGACTAGAGACTCCATACTGGTGATGACTATTTTGCTAAATTCAACATAGATCTTAATGGCAAAGACACGGTGATTGAAATATTATTACGCAGACATTTTCTCATATTTCAAATTAGAAGTAGCCTGTTGATAATTAACAAAACTACTGCAACATGGAACTCATTTGGCAGTAAAAAAAATTAGTAGTACAATATTTCAAGCTTTTGGAAGAATGGAGCGGAAGAATGGGGGTACTTGGTGACTGGATGCATGCTCAAGTCCCAGGCTTGGTTGCGGGATTGCAGGCCAGGCGCAGGGTTGCTAAGAGAGGTCATGTGTTTATGAGTTGTGCCTCGTACATGAGGGTGGTCAGAACAGCTTCTTGTTGTTGAGGGTAGTCAAACGGGCTCTGTTGAATTTAAGATAGAAGGGGAAGATACTCACTATCTACACTAACAGGGCATCATGAACCCATGGTTGTTCCAGTCTTTGTGCTGTCATCCTACTGACTGGCTTATGCCCTTGAGTGGGGACCGATCCTCAGGCTATCACCAAGAATAAAGGGGTGGTAGGGCGTTGGCCGACTGCCCACTGTGTCATTCCCTGCACCTGCCCATATTGTGCTGTCCTCCTCATGCCCCATCTTCTCTTATTTGTGCCCCACTTCGCCTATATTTTCTAAGTCCAGCATCCCATTACCCCCTAACTTTGCCTTAATTCATCTGCTTGTGTCTCGTGCCCTACATGCTCTAAATTGTCTAAGTTCAAAGAGGTTTGTACCAGGGATGAAAGAGGTGTTAACACAGTGAAAATCTTAAAGGGACTGTTTATTTCCGTGCAGCTCTCCACTTTATATAGCTTTACAAGCCCATATCCAGGGGGATGACGCGGGGTATGCATCACCCCCCTTGACTAGGCTGGGTCCACTTTTTGGAACAAAGATTTTCATTATCTGCAAATGGAATGTGGTACCCCTTTCCACAGAACACATTGTTACCTATCAGTGTTGCAAAGATTAAGTGAAAGAAACTATTCTATCAAAAGGTACTGCATTTTTTGTATTTTTTATACCTTAAAACTTTTGGGCACCAAATAAAAAGTACGAAAAATCGCGTCCACGAAAAGCTATAAAACCAACGATAGGGCCATTTGTGGATTTCTTTTGATTCCCCCCCCCCCCCCCAAAAAAAAAAAAAAAAAATTAACACAAGGCTGTCCAAACCACGCGCTTGTTTGAGTCATTCATGTCATGTTACTTCTCGTGCTGCTTTGCACGTTTTTGTTCCTACAAGCTAAACAATCACATATTTCGACAGTTCAACTGTGAGCACTTATTCTACGTCTTTTACTAATGATTATGATCAATTTACATGCTTCTGCAATTCGTGCCTTACAGTTCGAAATGGTCTCTGATTCACCACATTTTGCACATAATGTCAATTTTTTTTTTTATATATTATTGTAAGAAGATGCTATTATGGAGTATGAGGCCCAATATATTAACACCTGGATCTATTGGACAGCGGCTCGTAGGCCAAGGTCAAAATGGTTGCAGGGGTTAATATGTTGGTCTGAAAATGACATGTTTTTTTTTGTCTTTTTTTTTTATTTAGGCAAAATCCTGTTTACACAAGTTCTTCCTTCCGGCAAGGTTAAATGTGTCTTCTTTATTTCATGTGATGGCTAAAACCATGAAAAATCATCAATTTATTGGAAAAAAATGGTGATGTTGAAGTGCCAACAGTGATGTCGACGTCTTGTTTGCTTACCTACTAATCGATGCTGATTGGTTAATCAGTAGGGGTAAGTATAAAATCAAATCTATTTACTCCTTTAGCAGAGGTGAATAAATCGTTCTAAATCTTGTTTTACCATATAACCTCTCCTCTGCCAGCCATTACATAAAAGCTAGAAAAATTTAATAAATCAGTAATCTCTTACAAGTGTCAGTCTAATATTAATCAAAAATAGTTTTTCAAAGTAAATCTAGATGCCCACCTGATATCCCACCCGTTGAGGGCCCCATTATTTGGCGCGCGGCGGCAAAGGGGGTGGCCGTACCTCCAGTCTCTGCGTGTTTTACATTAAGCGACGACAACATCCTTATGAACTAGCAGCAAATACCAGAATACTTGTGGAACATTAAGATACTTTCTTGAATTATAAGGCCTTAAGAGTATAAGGGTAATTATATTCTGCGCAAATGTGAAAATAACTAGCCAAGAAAGGCATGAATGTATCTTCTATATTTTATATGCTGGCTGGAAGCCTGAAAGATGGTTAGTATATTATTATATTGAAGAAAAAAATAAAGGGGAAAAAAGCAAAGAAGGCGGTAGTTCTTTTACTTGCTTAAGCCCATTGGACAACAGCAGTCATGTGGTACTGTCTATTTCGATTTCTGCAGAGATAATTATAAGACAGAATCTATTTACCACGTCACCAGAAGGCTAGTAAAATGTTTGAAATGGCCTTATACTAATTTCCACAACCTCCAGCAATAACGTAAAGACTTGAGGGTATTTGCCGTAGGCACTCGTTGTCGGGCTGTGTGAACCAGGCTTAAAGCATGTTTTCCACAGGACGATTCTGTTTTCAAGCAATACATTAATTTTGGACCTTTCCCTGGTTATCTGGCAAAGCCCACACATCCTAAATATCAGTGGCGGACTTAAAGGGGCGGGGGGGCGCCCCCTCCCCCTTTTTTTGCCCAATTTTACATTTTTAAATGTAAAACTCAGCAAAAAGTCATTAAAGAAAAATGTTTCCAAAAGCGCCCGCCCCCTTTCAAAGTCCTGGATCCGCCACCGCAAATCACTGGAAAGAGACTTCAGAAACCTTTCTAATGATATGTTATATGTCTATGTTTAATTCTGAATCCCACTGGCGATTTTTTAAAATCGGCTGTAAAATCGCCTAGTGGAATACAAGCATCACCCGGCGCCGGGCCTGCCCTGGAGGCGGCTAACGGCTGACCCACCCACCGCTTGTTGTGTGGTGGTTACCTCCGTGTGGTTGGCACGACCTGCAGGAAAACACCTGGATTCTGTTACTGCCTGGACCCTATACTACAAGTAGAGGTGAGTGGGAGGATTTGGCCGAATTGTATCACAAAATTTTAATACTAGTTCATAATGTTTTGTGCACAGACCTACATGACGCACTGACATATGTTTATTAAGGTTAAGACATATAGTTGATCTGCCACGTATAATTATTACATACAGTACGCACTGACATACGTTTACTAACGTCTAAAACGTACATACTCAATTTGCTACCTATATTCAGTACTCAATGGCATGTTTATAATGTTTCCAGCACATTAACTTGATTTGCCACATATAGCCTATACAGCAATACCTGACATATATATTAATTAATGTTAGAAAAATAAATTTGATTGGCCACTTACCTCCAATTTGTAAATGAAAAACACAAAACCAACATGACTGTTGTGCTATAAAGAGGATCGATGTTAAGGCTGTTAGGCATTTTTGGTTCTTTAAAAGCAAATCACTGGATTTTCAGTGATACAAGTCATGTTGGTTTGAATCTGACCTTGAGTGCAGTGGTTTTCGCTTTCGCTTTTTCTAATTTAATCTGGTTAAAGTTTAGCGTATTCTATTTTGTATCCACATCTAATGTGTTTCTTTTGTTTTTGTTTTACAATGTACTTCATACCCATACATAGACTCCATATAGGACTCTTGCCTTGACCTTCTGCAAACATCAAGTTAATGAATGATTAACGGAGGAATATTATATAGCTATATTGCAACTAGTTCTGATTCAGCTAAATAGCACATCGGTCGGGATGAGAATGGCGTGGTAATTTTTAAACAATGCCCTGGGAATAGAGTTGTATTCAGCATTTTTTATGGAACGGCATGGAGTCACTTCTAAAATATTAATCCAACAACAATAACAACAACAACAACAATGATAATAACAGCAAACAACAACAACAACAACACACACACACACACACACACACACACACACACACACACATTGATATAGAATAGCCGTTCATACCATGCTAAACGATGTAAGAATGTTCAGA
Organism: Lepidonotus clava; assembly: GCA_936440205.1. Lineage (NCBI taxonomy): Eukaryota > Metazoa > Annelida > Polychaeta > Phyllodocida > Polynoidae > Lepidonotus > Lepidonotus clava. Next base: position 30,815,289 of record OW387144.1, on the reverse strand, counting down.
TAACACCCAAACAAACAGGGTCCCCACGTCATGGTGCTAGGGGGCAGGTTGTTGACATGCTTTGATACCACTCGTCTACCTGATAAGAGGAGTACTGTTTTGAGAACCACCTAATTGTGAGCTCCAAAACACTGTAGCCTTTAGATCAATGTTCTTCGAAGTAAAGGGGGTTCTTTACAGTCATTAATTTCATGGAGTATTTCAATCAAATTTTAAGGACCCTCTATTAATCAATCCATTGCCAAATGCTATTCTGTTTACCACGATGTAATTGTTTCTTTGAAGGGGATACATTGCACCTAACACCAAGCTTTTTTGAAGTAACACGACAATCCATAATAATATAAACGTTTCCGAACAATTCAAAATCAATTTTCATTGTAATTTCCCATGGGCATAAATGGATATAGTAAATTTATAGATATCCGGAGACAATTTAGGGCTACCAAAATATTCAGCGTCACGTTGAGTGCAAAATCAGCCTGGTTGAAAAAAGATAGTATCCTTGCTAATTATTGTACTTACTAATACAAAATTCACAATACTCAAATTACTAACTCATCCTCACCTGAAGATGGTGGGCCTTTAACAGTTGTTTTTGTAATATTAAATTGATGTTCTGTCGTGTATATAATAGAAATGAAGTGCAACAACCTTGAGTGATATTGATAGGACAATAACTCCTAATTCATGTAACCATAAGGGATTGTCCGATATTAAGATCAGCACAAATACTGATGACCTGTTCTTATTTTATATTGAAGTTCCCACCAAGTGTGGCAGGGGGTCGGGGTGGGGGTTGTTGGTCAGCTATTCAGGACCCTCTTGACCCCCCACTCCCCCCCCCCCCCCCCACTCCCATGAAATCCGCCCATGAGTTATCCCAAAGTCTCGCCATTCTGCAGAAGGGCTACTTGAAACGAGTATTGTCAACTTTAAAAAACGGCTCTTCTTGTCAAAGCTTAAAACAGCTATGAAGTGTTGCGCAAGGAATATACACGTTATTTGTGTTTTCCTTCAGCTGACGTCAGAACATCAGGTTCATATCCAGTCTGATTCTTCTATAGATTTTTATATCATAAATTATGCACAAGAAGACCAAGGAGGCGCCCCACTAGACATTGTTATTGATTCAGTTGTCTGTGTTACACGAAAAACATCCGCCTAGAGGCTATATTCCACTTTCAGATTAATGATCAACTCCCGATGTAATACATTGTCAGTAGTAATATACATTAATAATTATTTGTAGACATGGAATGTGTCATTAGAATGGGTTTTTAATTCCCTTTCAGACTCTCTGTGGGATGAGTGATCGCCAAACATATTTTCTTTTAAAAAAAACAGAGAACGAATTGCCACATTCTCTTAGTGGAATACAGGTTTAAGACTCTCCCAGCTAGTAAGAACTCCACCAACACGTCATCTCTTTTTTTTCTTGTTACTTTACCAGGAAAGTGGCTTTCACGTCATCTGCACAAAGTCTATAAAACTTTGTGCAAATTCTTTTCAACATTGAAAACAATCTAGAACAGATTGTTTGGTAAATTCATACTAAATTATTCCACTGAGTCATAATTACCCATTTTCGTAACTTAGAATTGATACATTTTTCAATCTTCAGTTGTCGTAGTTGTGATGAGCACATGGTAGTTTATGTCGATAGGCGTATATAGGGTCATGATAGGACTATCGTTAGTAAATATATTTTTAAAAAACTAGTTATCTATAGACATTTTTTTTAGATTTTTTTTCTGTCAGCTTAGGTTGGGGCGCAAGTGTTCCCTTTTCAAAATTCATTAAAGGAAGCATTAGCCACCGGAAAAATCAAATGAACATTAGACATATTTTGTACACCTCTTTAACATGTTGAATATCTTGTTGTTATTTATGATATCATTTACCAAAATAATTATTTATTAATATTCTCCTTTTCATATCCAAAGAAAATACAACCTAAAGTGTTCCTAATTGAACCAATTCTCATCAGCGCATAGAAGCGTTATGCTCATGTATAAGTAAGTGATATTCATAATCATTGTACATTATTCATTATTGTCATATATTGATTATCGCTTCAAACCGATCTTAATATTTCAGGTCAAGTACCGTGGAGATCTTCAAACAACTCTCCCACCTGGGCAAAGGCACGTAGTCAAAGGCTACCTGGTTGGATAAAACTGACCACTCTGCAACGGTGTAGATCCCTTACAACAACGCTATGAAGTAGGGGGCGCTGCGGAGAGTGCAGACTGACCACTGGTCAACCAGTCCTGACCTGTAGCCACCTCCTGCTTGGACGTGGTCAGTGCTGACCGGCCCACTCCAGGGTGGCCACTCTGCCACTACGACTACCTAGATACAAGAGTGATCTATTCTTATGGACTACTTCTGTTGGCGCGGAGAGATTTCTCGTTGCAGAACGCAGAGCAGCCTATACTCGAACCAAGGCTTATGTTGATTCTACATGTACAACACCGTTGCTCCATAGAATCGACCCAGGCATACGTATTGGGTGTTGTTGACTGACCAAGTGCACCTTTGATTCCCAATCTGTTCTGATGCAGGTATTATTACCATACAATCAGTCGATGTGAATGGATAGTACTTTTTACTGCTAAATTGGGAGCCCTAGATGTAGGCTCATATACCTGCCCTTGAGGTGGTGATTGTGAACGGTTTGGTTAAGTCTACATTCCTGTGATTATACATATAAGGTGGAGGTACAGCCTTAATTCTGAAGCAGCCGATTGACCTCCCTGATAGGTCAGATTTACAATTCATGGAGAGGGTTCGGTGATGCCTACAAATGAATGCAACTCAGAAAAGTCAAGATAAAAAAGGTAAGTGCTCTACTTTGTTTGCACACACACTCGCATATATAAATGTAAGTTAGCAGATTAGAGATAATGAACAAAAATGTCTCATATCTGTATTTGGATGATTGTCCCCATGATGTAGGCCATAGATATTACACTGTTAAATGCATATAGACAACAATAATTATCTCGTTTGTTTTGGTACCATGTCTAGATCTGGGAAACACTGCTAATGACCCATTTGGACAAAGCTCCAAAAACACTCGCCAATCAACTTGTTTTGACACTTGACCTCTGCACAGTTTTAAAGCCAGGCTAGTCTAAAAAAAACTAAGAGCATGCAAACTCTAACATTTAGCATAGGGACATTTTTCATAAACGACTAGGGAAAGGGTTGATACATACTGATTGGAGGATTCTTTAATGTACTTTTATTTCTTCAATATGGGTTTTTGGTGCTGCAGCATAGGGTTCCTTCAAAAAACCCAGAGCCCTTTTTCAGAGAGGGAAACTGCGCAGGCCTAGGGTCATATGAACAGAGTATAGCTTAGACATATATTATATTTATCATTATGTACATTCATGAGCTCATTCCCTTAATGTGAAGCAAGCTAGAGAATAATTACAGCCCCCCCCCCCCCAATCCACCGATAAGTTGCAATCAGTGGCATTGCCCCCAGTAGACCTGGTCGACAGGTGGGGTGATTAACTATAACTTATTAATTACCTGAGTACACCTTACCTAACCGTTAGGTCGAGCGGATTATAGAACTGTTGTACCGACGGTGTTGTGGAAGCAATAGATCAATGGAGGTGTGCAAGCCCCAACCATATGACCGAGGCTGTTGGTTATTTACACGTGTGAAAACTTCGCACCCTGCAAACTATAACAGGAAACATAGTTATGTATTTTCGCGCTGCTAAACATTTTCGCGCTCGGTACAAAGTTGCATTTTTGTGTATGATAATTTCACGGTTATCGATTAATTTCAATCTGATAAATGATTGTTTATTTTAGCGCTCACACTAAATTTTCGGGGAATTAAGGCAATGCACGATATGCGTAAAAAATATTATAGTAATTAAAGGCTCCATTGCATGATGCATAATGCAAAACATGTTTACGGAACCATGACTTTTGAGATGGAAGGAGAATCTAAAAACATGGCTAGATATTTTCTGTGCTAAGAATATTATTACAAATGGGGTGTGGCTTGCGTGCCAAACCCTTATTGAAGCAGCACCCTCAAAATTGAGGCCAAACTGGCACTCATTTATGAAACTTACCCTCATTGAAGTCCCGGCTTTAGTTAGGGGTTTTACGGTAATAAAAGCGTGATAATTATATTTAACATAACACCAGCAGTTTTAACCTTTCTTACTGGAAATAATAGGCCTAACATAATTTGGATATATACAATTAATCACTCATTGTTCCCATATTGAGAAACATATTTTACTGAAAAAGTCTGCTTTTCCATGGATAATAACCTTCATGTGTAACACACAAATGTTAACGTCGTCAAGTCTTTCAGTGCAAACGTCATCTGTTTTTCACGAGCCTGTGTTTTCAGGCCCCGGGATCAATACACTCCAGGTCCGACAGGTCTTGATTGATTACTCAAACCGCCATGTCCATTGGTCTGATCCTGTGAAATCTCTATTGATTCATTGATAGCGGATACCTCTGAACAGACCGTGAACCGACGACGGTCTATACGAGGAGGGTCCGCATTTCGTAGGACCATTTAAATAATGGCATTCTACTGACATTGGTTTAAAGCCATGTATGTTCCATGGCGATAGGGAGGGGCCAGTGACCATAAACTAGTATACTGTCGTGATCTTTACCATCCAGGGAATAATCATACCAAATTTTATGTTTTTATCTCTATTAGTTTTTGCTTTATTCACATTTTGTCTCCACCAAACTGAGGTCCCCTGCCTGCATCTGACACTGCCTGCACAGAGTAATTATCTGTATGTGACGTCACAAGCAGAACAGTTGAAAAATTATAAAACTGAAATAAATCCAATGATTAATATGTTAACTGTTCTTTATAAGTCTAAAAGAGATTAAAATACCAAAATAAAATAACTTATAAAAGAATATGTGAAAAAAATAGTTTTTTATGGAATTTAGAAATTTGAAATTTGAATATAACTGTCATTTGTGTGACGTCACACACAGATGTGTGTTTTCCTGATGGTCAGAGGGATATTAGGCTTATTAAAAGTTGAACCCCATTTTTAACATGAAATATTCAATTAGTCACACTGAAATTTGGTATACTACTAAATAAGCATTAAATCTAACATATTAAGTGTAGGATAGCCAGAATTGAACCAGGAGTGGAGTGGGAAAATGTAGGGCATAAATATACGTGTCAGCACATGGGGTTCTTCCATCTCTGGGGGTCTTTCACGCATGTATGCACCAAGGGGGTTGTTGAAGGGCCTCAATCACGTTGTTATCATGTGTATCCCAATCCAAATGATAAATACATATAACCAACCAAGAAGGGAGTACGAGGGTGGTTATCACCCCGAGCCGGGACCCCAATATCAGCCCGAGGCCAGGGCCCGAAGGCTGATATGTGGGGTCCCGGCAAGGGGTGATAACTGCCCAAGTACTCCCTTCGAGGTTGGTTATGGATTTATTATACCTCTTCTGTTAGATCTGAGCTCCCAATGAAGGATGCACAGCAATCAGTGATAGTGGGACTGTGATGCTGCACTTTTTTTTTAATGTTTTTTCTTATAACTCTTTTGATATCCACCAAATCCACATTAAGGCCCAATATTTCGAAACACCTTACCTTAAACTTTTTCATAATTTAAGGTTACCTTAAATATCTGGACGTAGGTCACCTTAAACTTTTTTTCACTTAAACTATAAGGTGAGGTCGATATTTAGAAACACCTTGACATCTTAAATGTTTAAGGTGGATTTCCATCCTTACGATGTGACTTTCTGATGCCAAATTCCTATTATCCATCATAATAAGTGTTATTTTGACCACAATTTACGTTAGGGTATACAGTTTTCTCATCATAACAAAAAAAGAATTGTGAAAATCCGTCCATTAGATGCAGAATTGTGGCTAAATTACATCGCCGATGTTGTTGACATCATTGACGACGTCACTGCCATGACGACGTCACCATGACGATGACGACGTCACCATGACGATGACGACGTCACCATGACGATGACGTGACCAAAGCACTCACGTATGCATCCGCAGTCAGATGAAAGAAAATAGTTCCTTATTTTACCGTTACTTTCTTAAAAGTAAACATCATAATTTATATAACAAATATTAATTGGTGCTATTTATCATCAAATAGACCTAACAATGTCATAAGTGTGATCCTTATACAAGGATTAACTGGTCACCTTAAGTTTTAAGGTACCTCACGACCTACCTTAAAGAATTCCCCTTAAACTGGCTCTTTTTTAAGGTAAGGTGTTTCGAAATACTGGAGACCTTAAATATTGAGGTGATGGCCTTAAATTGGCCTAAACTCCCTAGCAACCACCTTAAATCTGTCAAAAGTTTAAGGTTTAGGTGTTTCGAAATATCGGGCCTAAAAATGTAAAATGTAGGTATGAACGTTGTACAGATAATGCATTATGTTAGATTTTTTATTTCTTAATCATTTTATTTTTTCATGAATTTTAGAAAAATAAAAAGTTTCTGTATCACACTGCAGTGCGATACAAGGCTGGTTATCACCCAGGTTTTTATCACCCTGTGTTAAACTCTTAACTACTAAACTTGTATCACCCTAAGGTATAATAAAAGGGCGAGTTGAATGTCCCCTGTCAGATGTAAGGAATGATATTGTTGCTGCGCCAATTTCACGGAGCTGATGCCATTCCACAAAGGATATATGGATAGATTCTTATCCGATTTTTCTTATGCCATGCTGAATGGGTTAAGCATTGTCAACAATGCTTTTACCTATAAGGACATTTTTTTAATCCAAAAACATACTGATAAGTGCATGAAAAATGGGTAAGAATTATAAGAATTGGTTGGTGTTTTGTGGGAACATAAATGCTATGATCAACGACGCGATTTTGGACCAATTTTGGACCGATTTCAGAAATCGGTTTGACAAAATAATGATTATTCTTGTCAAATATGCAATTTCTTATCAACCTTTTCTCAGTTGTTACGACAACAAGGAAAGTTTTGCACAAAAATATATCTTTACATATGTGGAAAATGCACGAATAGAGAATCGGTTGGCATTTTGTCGCATCGTGGATCATCAACATTAAATCACTGGATTTATGCACCGTCTCGAAACGTCTCACACCACCTTCCCCTACGACCCCTGTCCGGTGCTGATCGATCAAATCAATCAATAAGCCAACCAAGGAGTGGTAAATCAATATACCTATAGTCGGGATAAACGTGAGCCACTGGGATTAAGGGAGGCCAAAGCAACATTCACATTAACCGAGTGATGCTCTAATTGTATCCCTATCTCGAAAGGTCGCTCAGATGTCAAAAGATAACATAAATGAAATTAGAAAATGCTCTCCTAATTATGGTTTCTGCCTCACAAAAGGGGAAGTCCTTGAATATGGAATAATCTATAACTTGGATTTGGGCCAGTCCTTTTCCGCAATATTGAAACAGAATTGATCCAAAGCCTAAGGTTATCATGCAACGCATGGTTACCAATGCCATAAGAAATAGCAATAGAGAACGGATCTATCTACTAGTAGTATAACATGTCAATCGGTATTTATAGTAGTAAGGTTTGCTCCATCGGTGTGACTATTCATACTCAACATGCGGTTTACTTTCCTTTTGGCATGTACTCATAAGAGACGGAAACCAATTCCAATGTTGTTGATTGGTCACAACTGCAACATGTTGAAAGATCCTCCCCTAAACCTGTTGGATTAACAACATAAAATAACCCACTCCAAGTAGGGATGATTGTAAAGTATTACATACCTGCCTTGAGGGAGTAATTCCCATGGCAGTCAGAGATTCAAAAAGTAGGCTGGTAATCCTAAACTTAGCTGTCAACATCTGTGCCACGTCAAAGCAAAAATAAAGTCAGATTCAGATGTTTATAAAGTAAGGTTATGGATTTAAAAAGCAGCAACATATAAAACAAGGAAATAATGGTTGCATATATATATATATATATATATATATATATATATATATATATATATATATATATATATATATATATATATAGACAATACAGAAGAGAAACATCTCCCTCGATTTAATGGATAAAGGTCTGTGAATAATTTACAATGTAATTACTATCGGAGCCTTCTGCACTTTGACTATTCATTTTTTAATTCTGGTTTTACCCTTTAATCAATATTGATTTAACACTTAAGCCTATATTCCACATGATGATTTTGCAGACAATTCTAAAAATCGGGAGTGTAAATAAAGGTCAAATATAGATATGTTAGACATTCCTAGAAAGGTCTTACGGTTCTCTTTCAAATGGTATCTAAAGATGTAAGGTTTCATGCCATATTTTCAGAGAAGATCAACCAAATGCAAAATCGGCAGGATTAAAATTGATATGTGGAATATTGCCTTTGCTTGACAGTTGATTGAATGCTCTCATGGTTCCTTATTTCCCATAAAATTATATCCAAAACAATAAAACTCATCCAACCTTTAATCAATCACTTTTCAGCAAAAATCGTTTCTATGGCTCCTTGAAACAATGCTGCGGCACGAGTGATTCTGAGTTCAGGTATACATAGGAAGGGCAGAAAAACCCACAGAAGCAAAGAAACATTACTCTTCCTTTATGTTATTTTGCTAAATTTTACAATATTTTTTATAAACCTTTTCTACCGAATGCCTTTTTGAAAACATTTCTGGTTCATTTCATCTTTTAGAATTGCTGAATTAATTCTCAGGTTAAAATTTCTAAAGGACGCTTAACGAAAAGAGAGGAGAGAAAATATTGAAATAGACTGAAGGCAAATGATGCTTCGACTGAGAAAAAAAGAAAGGCATGCTCATCTGCTGATACAAGCCCATCGAATCTATTTGAACGGAGTATGGCCTAAACCTAAAGGTAGGGGGAGCTTGTTGAATGAACCCCTATTGTCAGTGCTCCCCAGGCAGTGCTCCCTTCTGACTGGAAGTCATTCAAAAGACTATAAGGCATGAATTTAAGGTTCCCATGCTTATATTGCTGAATAGACAAATTATGACCATTCTATGTGTCTCATCTGTGATGGAAATATTAGCCTGGTTTCTAAGCAATCTTTCCGTGCAGAATACAGCGCTCAACCTTGCTTAAACCTTCCTCCATGGAACAGTTTTAACATAATTATATTAAGTCTTTGGCACCTGCATTTTTAAGTTTATATCTTAACATATTGATATCTTTAGGCCTATATGTATATATATATGCATACAGTCACGTCAGAACCTTATAGCCAGGGGCATCCCAACGTATTCAAAAAGACATATTATTATTGAACTGTGTGGGTTTATCATCATTGCTATAGTAGGAAGGGTTTGTGACAAGCAAGGATATTGTCTTTCACTTAGCACTAATACGTTACTTTTAGATAGCGCAAAGTATGGGAAACTGCTGTGAAGAGCTTAATCCAAGTGCTAAGCTTTAAGATGGTTTAATATTAAAAAGAAAAGTCCCCACCAGTTTGCTGCTTATCTAATACTGATGGGTCTCATTGTTCATATGGAACTTTGGGTGTCAAATAAATGCTCATTGTACCTGCATGCATGCCTCTGAGAATTTGGGGACTCAGTTGTGCTTCAGACATCTTTCTAGCAGTGCTTTTGAACTGCATTTATGGATCATCTGATGTACCTTCAATTATTGCCCCATTCCTTAATGTTGAGGACTATCATTGCTAGTGATTAGGAACCTATTCACCTATAATTGTGTTGGGGGTGGAAGTGTGGGAGGGTTTTAATACGTACAAGATATACCTGTGAGTATTTCACAATGTAAATGTTATGAAAGCTCAATGCAATTCGACTACATTTAAAAAAAATACTTTCGTGTTTTACCCTTTTATAAATACCCATTTAACCAGTATCACAATTGTGAAATGAATTCTGTTTTACTCCCTTCATTATCCACAACAATAAAACTCTCTCTCCCGCTTATAATTAATCACTTCTCTGCAGGAATCGTTTCTACGGCCCTTTGACAACAAGCTGATATAATGTGGATGAGAGTGATTCTTGGTCCAGGTAGCATTGGCAGAAAAACTCACAGTAGCATAGAAACACTAGTTTTTTTTCTCTTTTAATTATATTTTGCTAAATCTTCAACTTTTATCCTCATTAATATTACTTTTTCAGTAATACCTATCTTTTCAAAATCTTGTCTTGTTCTCTTAGAATTACTATTCTCACATTTCTATTAAAATTTCTATTGAGATTTCACTGAGGCTTATGGAGAGAAAAGGGGAAACAAAATATTAAAATAAACTTGAATCTTCAAAGGATGCTTGGAATGAGAAAACGACAAAGACATGCTCATCTGCTGAGACGAGCTAAACAAATCTATTTGATGGATCTCTGGCCTAACCGTAAAGGTAGGAGGAGCTGGTCGAGTGAATCCTTTTGTCAGCACTCCCTCCCGATTGGAAACACTGCCCCCTCCCCTCTCCAAAAGACAAGGTTAAGACATTTGATTCCATGGCCCATGTTTTCTAACTGATGAGACTGATTGTTCAATATCGTTATGCTAATTTATGTCTCATCTATTATGAGAATATGACCCTGGTTTTTAAGTTACCCTTTCCCTGCAAAATCCAGCCCCCAGCCTAGCAAAAATACAGCTCCATGGGACTGTTCTACTAGAAAGTATTTAAGGACTATGGTACCTGCCTTTATAAGTTTGTATACATGTATCTCCTTGCACATACAGGCATATCAAACCTCTAAATTCCGGAAGATTATCAATTGTTATTGCTTATCATATATAATATTATGTAGAAAAAGAAACTAATTATTGTTTTTACATTTTCCTTAACACCAAAACATTACTAAGGCCTAAATCAAAATCTCAAGGCACACTCACGTCAGGTGTAATAAGTGAAATACCTAGAAAATCTTATAAACTTTTCGTCGATTGTTGTTCTTCCTCAGCTATCCTGAATTCATACCATAATGCACTTTCATTGGTGGTAATCTAAGGTAGAATAGTGTTAAGTTGTCTGGACTTCATCCATTCTCTGTTACACGTATAGATCCTTTAGCACAAACGTACCCTAAATAGATAGTTATTTGAAATATCTTCTAGGTCACAACCTTTGTCAAACCTTTTAATTATTAGAAATAACATACATGTACTATACTCTGAAATGTTAGTTGATAAGTAAATCATATTTGTGTAACCCGTTCTATTAATAGCTAAGATAATTATAGGCACAACTGTTCTTAATTAATTGTCACTACTTGTTGACAATGATGTTCTAAGCTTGAATAGATGTACACAGTTCCAGGCAATATTTGATATTAAAGTAATGAATATAATTTAATAGTGTTCCAAAAAGTACTACCTAAAAGTAGGAGATAGTTGACGTATAAGATGAGCAAAGTATTGATTTCAGAACTTTGATCATTCACAAAATATTCGTCTGGGCGCTCTCGAAAGTGATACATTAAGTTTTCCGATTACAGTTTTATGTAGCCCATGATTACCTATTATCAATTATAAACTATGTAGAGGTTATTTATCCAAACATATGTTCCAATAACAATATACAATATGCAAATTTTCAAGTAGAATATTACGCATATTAACATCACAATCTACTGAACTATACCTTATCTATTATAAAAGAGATAATAATGAATAGGGAGAGCACATTTCCAGGTGAAAATGAAAGATTCAATAACAAAAACAAATCATCTATTGCAATAACAGACATGTGCCAGTGAGTGTGTGTTCAGATGAGTCATAGAATCAAATTAAGCACACGAGGCGATTGAGGTCATTTTAATATTCTTTTGGCTCAAAATGTAGATCATTCATGAAATAATTTCGACTTGCCCAGTAATTCCTGTTTGTGACAAAATACTTCTACTACTATACTTTATCTTCTAAACAAACCGCTTCATTACAGAAAAATAAAACCAATACATTTTTACCATAATAAACTCAAATAATATTTCATTGTCTCCTTCCTTCTTCTTCAGACCCCCGAGGGGTGGCGGCCAGTCGGAGTCAGTCAGGCGGAACGGCGGGCCAAGGTCAACATGGGGTCACGAAGAGTAGGGTCAAGGCCGCGGAGAAGGGGTCAGAGGGGGACCGGACCCCTGCCCTCAGCAGGAAGGTGTCCCTGGCCTCCGGGCGGGAGCCCACCTTCTACATCGGGGGTGGCAACGGCGTACCCCTGTAAGATATCAAGTCGGCTTAATCTAGCCCCATACCTATTAGGATAATTTGGACCTCGGTGATCTTATATTTCTCTGATCGCTCGTCAGTATGGTGTCTTGAAATGTGCATTTCTATCTGGATCGCTGGGGAAATCGCTGGGCGATTTGACCAGCAACTTTATCAAACATATCATAGAGATACATAGGTTATGTCTATGAACATATTCATTTCAATACTACTTAGCATACTGACAGGCGAGGCAAATACAATCGCTGAGGCCCAAAGTGTCCTAGTGGGTATGAGTCTTAAGATATCAATATCGCTTTTGATATTATTTTAGAAAATTGAAATGAATACTTTGACAAATAACCAAATAATATAATTACTGACACCATGTATAATTATGTGGTTTCAATATAACGTGTGGCAGATATGTGTGCCTACGTTATAGATATTATCTTAAAATTGTATACAAAATATAGGCAGAGGATGAATTTGATTATTTTTGCAAACTATGGATCTCAGTCTAGGCGATGTTGATTAAAGATTGTAAAGTATCTAATTATATCTAAGGTAATTGGCTGTGATTTAACGATTCCATTAAATTCATGCATTCGCCAATGGCCAATGGTATGTTACTTGAAAACCTTTCAGCAAAAGTGCATAATATTCTGACCTTTCAACAAGTAATCATTAAAGCAAGTATTTGCTACTGATTAAATTGTTTGCCTTTCACAATATATACATCTGTGGCTATCAACTTCAATCCCTTGATGTTACAGGGTGGAAGGCCCGTTGACAGAACTAGGATGGAAGCGGATCACCGACAAACAAAATGAAAACTTCAAATTCAAGTGGGTGGAGTGTAAAAACACCATCAACTACAACGCCTTCAAAGAGGGTAAGCAGCAGATGTCGTTTTTGTAACAAGTAACTGTTTTAGATAAAGCTTTCATTCATTTCACACAACTGCTCAGACTTTATCTATTTCTACTTTGAAAATTAGATTAAAAATGTGTGGCTGTTCCTCCATTAGTCTTACATTACACTTCTGTTGAGGCTGTTATATTAAAGAGACATTGATCAGACACCCTCCCTATCTAACCTCCTTTCCTGGCCCCCCAAATTACCGTTTTAGCAAATCCTTTACTCAAGCAGGGACACAGCAGGTGTACATCAGGGTGCATTCGTTAGGTGCCGTAAGCATTATGCCTGCACAGCCATTGCTCTAGCCTTTTTCATATGATTTATATTATCAAATATGGTTATTTTATGGCTATTTAATGATTTTTTCCATATTATGATGCTACAAAAATAAGATATTGTAATTTTGATTAGAAGGAGCACTGCCCTTCACGCCCCAACCACTGGTGACTACCCTTAAGCAATGGCTTTTCGATAGTCTTTTGGTGGATTTCAATGGATTTCCATGAATTTTCAATGGGTCTGAGCGACACTGTCGGAACCAATTCATAGCATGTAATTTTGATAAAAATGTTTTGTATTACATAAAACTGAAATATTATTTGCATGTTTATGTTAAACAGGGGAACAGATGGTGAACCATATACCCAACTGTAACCTGCTGACCAACAAGATGGGCCTGCTCACCAGCCTACAGGCCTACGAGCGACTCAACTCAGGCCCCAAACGACGTGAGACCAAGCTCAAACTGTACGACTTCATGCCTGAGACTTACCGCCTGGACGACCCTAAGGAGAGGGAGACCTTCCTGGAGACTCACCAAGGTAGGGCTCTATTACCCTATGTCTATGCCTATTTTGTGTGTGTACTTATAAAATGGTTTATGTGTGTGTATGTATTGTCACATAAAAAACTCTTATCTACTAGACCTGTTTCACCCCAATGTATAATACAACAGCTGATGAAGAGAAATTATTATGAGAAATAGGTTACTCAGCACACACACCTTTGTGCTAGTATCTATAGTGAAAACTGATAGTTGGTACCAAGCTCTCAAATAATGTGTTTCACTCCGCACTGTTACTATACTTGCACATTTCGAGCTCCATGTTGCGTCATTTATTGTTTTCTACTGAAATTCTGAACTCTCATCCAAATTCTTCAAGGCTGTCTTCCACTCACAAGGTTCTTTATAAACATCGCTTTGAGTTGTTATTGCTACAACAAACGCTAGGGGGAGGCAGAGTACAGCTCTATGAGAAATTGACCGTCCTTTTCCTAAATTTTTCTCGTGCAGCCGCCAGTACTTATTCAGTGTTTCCAGCCGGTAATGTACTTTTTTCTGGAATTCCTTGCTTGACACCAACCCATGTCTCCCAAATTGCAAATTCTCTTTGATCAAACATTTTCTTGGAAATTCAATTCATTCTTTTGCTTGTTGTAATACAGCAGACTTTCAAACAAGATATGCAACCTTACGATCAATTTCTAACCTTTATTGCTTGCAACTGGTATGCTCATTACAGGTTGAATGAGGGGGTCAGCAGGCTTATCTGGGCAGCCGACCAGCGACACCTGTATACAGGTGTAACGCCGGGAACATGCGGGGGAACTGGTAACCGGCGTTTGTGATAAGAAGAGCCTGCTGGTCAGCGGCCCAGATAAGCCTTCTTACCCCCTCATTGGTAGTACCTCATCAGATCAATCACTTGACCCCATTTAGATATGTTTCTTTCCCTAGATATCTAAAACGAGACATTTATCCCAAATGATATTGCCCAGAGCTTATCAGGCTTTTGCTTTTCTACATTCATTCGGCACACCCTCTGTTTTATTCAAATCTTCCATAACTTATCAAATACACTGCTATCTTGACGGAAGATGTTTCCTCATCAGAGACAAGGTGTCATTCACAAAAATATCTAGAATATCAAATATTGCATATGTAAAATCAAACTAAATTGTAACGACATACGACAGATCCCGAGAAATGATTACATGTATTCTTTTATGGTTGTTATCCTTAATCAATTCATTGTTGAGTTATAAAGGATATTCAGAAACCGATTACTGTACTGGTGCTAGGTACTGTGAGGTTTGTGATTGTTCTACCTCAAAATGTTGCACAGAGTTAGCAAAAAATAAATGATAAATACAACATACGAGTAAACAAAGTAAATTGATTTCTTGCAGAAAATGACATATGGATCTGTAAGCCGACTGGGATGAACCAGGGAAAGGGGATATATCTGGTGAGGGACCTGGACGAGTTCAGGACGACGTTACAAGAGCGGGATGAGAAGCAGAAGAACACGAGACGAGTTCACCGGGCTAACATGGGCCGTGTTATACAGAGGTAAGGGGTAGAGGAAGTTGACTATTTGTTAAATGCATGGACAGTGACGGGATCGTGGGATCTGCATGTTTAAGATACTTGGTGGTGTTCAGGTTAATTCTAATCACCAATGCAATCTGCAAGTGTAGGCAATTTAGCTTATATTTAGAAGATTAGGTAGAAACAATATATAAACAATTTTCACTGTTTGTGATAAGAGATAGATCCTGATAAAGAATTTGATCTTCACCATTGATTTCAATGGGAAATATCTTTTTTTTTAAAGATACCTTTGGAATACTTATGAAATTTTTACCAATAGTTAGCATTTAGCTGAGAGCAAATATTCAAACAAAGATAATGAATATTCACCATTTGTGACGAAAAATTAGATTGAAAAACATTAACAATTGAGGTATTTTTTGTATTTATACCATGGTAATTTGATACCTTCTATTCTAATTAAACAGAATCACCTTAACTTTACTTCTCCTAATATCATCGGACCTAGTTTAAAATAGCTTTAAAAAAACATTATTTGTGGTTCTTAATCTATGACCCAGGTGGCGCCCTGAACAGTATTAAGTACCTTTAATGGGAGATTAAACTAAGGGAGTAACAGAGAGGACTTCTCCCTTTGATGAGATGCCATCAGGGGTGTGGAGTGCACAGGGGGCGACTGACATGACTTCTCCCTCGTACTTGTCCCTTTATGGAAGAACGGCAGTGGTCCCGTATTTGTCTGTTCTTTGTCAGACTCACTCTGACTGAGTAAAACATCAATCTGATACTTATGGAGCAATTAGTTTAAAACTCGGGTAGGGGCCCTAAAAATATTTTTCATCAATCTAATACTTCCCTGGTAACCATGTTATGTTTGTTTGACTTTGGGCAGGTACCTGAGCCGGCCGCTGCTGCTGGACGGTCGTAAGTTCGACATCCGGGCGTACATGTTGATCGGGAGCACTGTGCCCTACCTGGTCCTCTACCACAAGGGCTACGTCCGACTCTCCCTGATCGAGTACGACGTCAAGGTGGACGACCTTACGGCGCATCTAACCAATCAGGTAAGGCCCTCAAGGTCATGTGATCTACAGAGCTGTACGATATTATATCATTTGCTTGTTGTACAGGTAATAATTTGTATCTCTGCGTTTTATAACATTGACTGATATACAGAAATATATAATCACTAAATAAATATAATAGGCCTACTTTACTAGAGCTACAGGTTCTAAAGATCGTGACCTGTCCTCATCCGTAATGTTTAATATTTAAATATTTAAAGTTACATATTTTCTTTCACTTATTGTTATTTCGTCATAGAGGGTCAAGTTCATTGGATTTTTCCTCACCTGAAGAAATAAAGCATGTGTAGTCAATAAATATGGATGCCATGTCTCCTGAAGATAACTAAACCAATTCACTGTTTGGGAAAAATAAGACGTAATCTGGATATTTTTCCTCTCACAGTTCATCCAGAAGCGGGACCCCACGTACAAGGAGGAGAAGGAGAGCACGGCCTGGAGCATGGACAAGTTTAACGACTACATCAACGACCACGTGGCCCCCCTGAAAGGGTTGGAGCAGGACTGGGTCTACAACACCCTCACCGTCAGTACCAGGCTAGGCTTTTATCTATATTTATATCTGTCCTATATGGTATCTTGTTAATTATATTATTGTTTGGACTCTTTTATCCTTCTATCTATCCATCTAGCCAAAATTAAATATAATGATTACATTCTAATTATTGAAAGTTCCCCACGCCCCTGCTTCGGCAGCCCGAGAGCAACTGCGCTGAAATTTTGATCTCGTCCTTTATCGGCTAGGTGTTCGTCTAATAATATCATATCAATCCCTATGTTGCATTCAGATATATTATGCAGGGCAGTTGCTGATAAACCGCGTATCTCTATCGGTCATGCCAATTTTTTTATATGATACAATAACATCTTTTTCAGGATAAAAACGATTCAATTGATAGCCGTTTGAAATCTACAGACTTAATCTAATTCAAGCGTATTTCCCTGATCGTTAGTGCTTTCCTATTTCCAGACAAAGATGAAACAGATAATGCTCTACTGCTTCCATGCTGTCAAAAACAGACTACACTGTAAGATTGGTTACTCCGATCTATACGGACTGGACTTTATGGTCGACGAAGACATGAAGGTTAGTGCTATGTTTATTATATATCCACTAGTTAGAATTATACAATAATCGCTAGTAGACATATACAATGAAATAGATTTACAAACAATAGCGGCTAACATGACCTCCTGAGAATTAGCAGGGAGATATTTATTTTCCATGTCATTTTCTATGAATCTCAAATAGTTAAACGAGTTGAATGAATTGAATGAGTTTTTCTAAACATGTTTTTTTAGAAGAAATTAGGGCATTTTCCAAGTAAAATTGGGATTGTTCCCATTCTGTTTGATATAGAGTACCCCTAGTGGAGGGCCCGGAAACTACCGTTTATTGGTCATTAAAGTTATGTCATGTGGGTACAAATTAGAAAAAAAAAAATCTAAAATTGGCAATACATGTACCAATATTCATAAACAAGAATAAAACTACAAATTGAAAGGAGAAAATTACCTGCATGTAAACTTCCAATAAAACCCATGATTAAAAGCATTATCTAATATAAATAATGTAATTGTTTTTGTTCTGATTTACACTAGGTATATCTGATAGAGGTGAACGTTAACCCAAGTCTGGCCACGAACTGTGAGGCCCTGAAGGAGGTCATCCCTGGAGTGGTCAAGGAAACAGTCTGTAAGTTGGCCGAGTATCCATATATATATATATATATATATATATATATATATATATATATATATATATGAAAATATCAATGTCGCTGAATGATATTGGATCGTTCGGATGGTTCAGATATGAAAAAATAAGTGAATTGTATGTATGTATGTATATATGTGTGTATTTTTATTCATGTATATACATTGATTACGACCAAAACATTCAGGCAAAAGTGTCATGTTTGCTATGTATGTCCTCTTTGTTTATTCTCCAAATAGGCCTTTTATATGCATGACACATCACGATTAAATGTCACTTTACACACACACACACACACACACACACACACACACACACATATATATAATATATATGTGTATATATATATATATATGTGTGTGTGTGTGTGTGTGTGTGTGTGTGTGTGGAATGACATGTTATTGAAATGAAGTATAACGTTAATGCAGTATATCAAGGGCACATTAAAAGACATATATTTGTGCAGTGAATATTTCATTGGCAATCTCTTTGGCCAACAAAAGAACTAACCGAGCTTTCCGTAATTTCCCCCATACAGATTTAACCCTGGAGTGCTTTGAGAAGTCCAGAAAAGGCCAGCCATTGATGCCTTTGCACTCTCTGAAACAGTTCGACATCCTTCACAACGGCTGCACCAAGTCTCCGAAATCAGCCCCTGCTGCCTCGAGTAGATCAGCAGGGGACGCCAGGCAGCCCGGGGGGTCCGGGGGGTCCGGACCTCCTGCTCCGAGGGGGTCCTCACACTCTCCTGTCCGGAGGCAAAAGTCGCCCGGAAAAGACGCCCAGCCCCTGCGGACTTCTGGACGGAGTAGCCAGGGGCTGGTATCAGACTCTACTAGAGGCAGTGCTGGCCGGGCTGTGGGTGGTACAAGTAGTGGTAGTGGTAAATCAGGTATGACCCCCAAGTCGACCCTCCAGCCGCTCACCACCCACCACGTGCTCCTATCACCAGCCCCTCTGAAGCCAATCAAGGAGAGGAAGGAGCCTGTGCCTGCGGAAAACCAGAGGGCTGGTTCAGGGGGAGCTACCACCAAGGAGTCCACCACAGAGGTCAACGCCCAGACCACCACGGTCATCACGGAGCTGGGGGAGGAGGTGAGGAGGAGCAGTGGTGGACAGAGGAAGGGGTCAGGGGGAAAGGGGCAGGGCAAACAGGAGGACCTACCCCCCTTAGGCTCACTCCCCAAGCCTAAAGTCGAACGCATGATCCTGCCGAAACTACCCCAGCCTAGAACACGAACAGCCCCACGGGCCACCAGACAGAAAACTCGGTCTCCAGATCGAGGAAACTAGGAATTTCTAGGTATTAGAATCACTGTGCCAATTATGTTAGATATATGTTATTCTATGTTATTTCACCTTGTTTATTTTTCTGCCAATCGTTTTTCAGAATTTTGCTGATGATAGTTTAGGTTTCCCTGCTGTGATATTTTCAAAGGCAATCTCTGTGATACTCGATGTAACACGGCGTAGATAGAAATCACCGAGACGTATAAGATTAACAATTATGTATTAGATTAATAAAGTTGACTACGACACGTTACGGGTTCTAAGCTTATACGTGCATTTCAATTTGCAAAAATAAAGAATAGTTCATTAATTTTGACATCTGAATATATAACGTTGGTATTATACAAAGAAATTGATAATACGATGGTGTAATTTTCGCAAGTAGTTCAAACGCCATGATTGTCCAATGTGAGGTTGTGAGAATATTTATTATCACTAACAATTGTATATGTAAAGTATTGGCTGAAATATCATCTATTTCTAATTTCAAATAAGGTACAACAATTATGGACAAAAAACAAATATCATATCAATATGTACATGTGCGTCATGGAAGTTTATTTCAATTTCAGATATGTAGGCCTACAAGGATTCCATTTCCAATAGATCTACCATTACTGTACAAGAATAAGACTAGAATTGGGGCCAACCATGAAAGCTGAAATCATTATATAGAAGTTAAAACATGCATGGTAACGTAGACCTCCTGCATTGTGTTTACACAATTCTCCCTACCACGGATAGCTGATTTACAGTATTTTAAGGACCTGCAGGCTAATTTTGACTAATTGTGTCAACAAAATCCATGGAAAAACTGACCGGAAAATTTATAGAAAATAAACAAATAATTCCTTTAAATCCATCTACAATGAATGAATTTGCAAACAACTCATTAAATATCAATGTACATTGATACTAATTTGAAAAATAATGATGGGTAGCTTATCAGAATGTTAAATTACAAATGATGATACAATTTATAAAAATGTCTATACTAAAACCATGGATTTTGTCGACACATTACCCAGCATGCATCCTGTTTAAGGCTAACCTGCAGGTAGCACTCACAAAACTGGCTATCCGTGGTTGGGAGAATTCTCTGTCTACTCGATGCGATATACCTACCACATATAGCTGGTTTCAATTATCAAATATTGTGTTTACAGATACACTGAAATATATCATTTGTATAGAAGCTACAAATACATAATATTTTGAACTTTTACGGTGTACAAACACCCACACATTTATGATAATTAAAGTTACTTTAAGATCATGTTCCTATTCTGTAGAACAGCACAAAATTCAACTAGAATGTATCAATGTACAATAAGAACTTCGTTGATAAGATAAACTTATAACCAAATTTCTTAGAATGCAACGTGATGAAATAATTATGTAGATTCATCAAAATATTTGGATAAGTTCTCCATGGTCGGGAGGAATTGCATTTTTGAAATTATCTGTATGAACAATAATTAGCAGATAATATTATTAAAGACATGATATTATAATACATATTACAATTGGCATACACAATGACTAGTAGATTATCCTTCGCAGTACTGCAAAGGCAACAATCACAAAAATGAGGCCTTTCATTACTTTTGTCTCACTTGCTCCATTAACACAACCAGGATAATTCCAGCTTTCTTTGCAATGTTTCTGGTTTGGCCCAACGCAGCTTGCGTACATCATCACATGGCCGATGTAGGTCTGTTCATGGGTGCCATGGAAGAGGTGGGACATAGGACCTCGGGCATAAACAGCCACGTCTTCAGCCCCGTGTGTTTCACTCTTTCGGTAGAAACCAGCATCCTGCTTATAATCTTTATCGTCTGAAAGTCAAAGTAAGGGTTAAAATGTTAAAGTAAAAGAATAAGAAATATTTCAATTGTTTGGTATTGTATAAATTGCTGCAAAGCGTAGGAGGGCAATTTCCCCACTAGCTGGCGTGGTCTGTAATCCCATTTAATAATTCCGCCATCTTGGCGCCACTGTGCTTCACCTTAATCGTCGGCAACTAGATGCAGTCCTACTACAGCAGACCAAGCTGGCGGGAGCCTCCAGGCTGGGTCACAGCACTGCATATAGGCTAACAGTAGGACCATTTTCAACTTTTTGACCAAAAACTCATCAATACACTAGCAAAAAAGCAAAGTTATCATTTTTAGCACTCATATTAGTATGCAAAAAGATTTGTTCTTTGCAACAAGTAACCTAATTCATGAGAAAAGATGTATTTTAGATACATTAAGGAATATTTCAGCTTAACCTGACTTTTATTTTTAAAAGAGGTCAACTCTAAAAAAAACCAAGTTAATTACATGTTCTCACCAAGAGGGATTATTTTGGACGTCAGTCACCACAACCACAATTACACTTTCCTCCCTTCCCTGCCACATACAGAGTCCACGCACTACTAATACAGATCCTTGACCACCTGAGGGGGCACCAATTTTCACTGCACTCTGCATCAAGCCTAGTGGTCAGTGTTGCAGACTGAATTGGACTGCATTCCCCTTACCAGGGTTCATATTTCTGCCAAGAGGGGGTGCCACCTTTAAAAAGAAGAGTGTATACGCCATGTGGAAACCAGGATTCACTCAAACAGTATGATTTCGTAGCAATCAGAGGCTATAGTGATTATGTGAATATTTACGTGTTTTCTTGCTCAGGTCGTCCTGGGTGAGGTTCTTTCTCACGGCTAGGGGCTCAGTGATGGAGCCGTTGGAGCGGTGGTCGAGGTAGCCCGGGCCGTTGGCGTAGGACAGTGGCAGGTAGGGCAGGTCGTCGTCGGCCAACTCCACCTCCAGGGTGTCCTGGGTGCCCGTTACCACCGTCCGGGACACGCCTGGAACGGAGGGGGGGATGGGGAGTTTACATGTAATGTTCAGGGGCGGATCCGGGGTAGAGGGGGGAGGGAGGGGGGGGGGGGGTTCTTGGGGGTCCTGACACCCCCCCCCCCCCCTTTTTGGTAGACCCCTAAACTGAAATGAAAACTGAAAATGCCATGCGCATACGCATACGCGCAATTGCACATGGTTTTAGTAAATAGCCTTTATGCTGACACCCCCCCCCCCCCCCTTCGAAAATCCTGTATCCGCCCCTGATATTATCGTGTGTGAAATTTTATTTTGTATTGACTATATTGAATGAGGCGAATCTATGGGTGGTCTGGGGGTAATTAGGTGTTTATGTATTACAGTTGCCTTTGTATTTTGGCATTTTAAATGCATAATAATTATCTTAAATACTCTGTGCCTACTTGAAATAAAACATGTAAATATAGAAAACAAAGTGATTAAGAATAGACAATTGATCAAGATCAAAACATAAGGTCAGTGCAAACGCTTTTGTTAAAGGGATAACGAACTGCTCACTTCTGTGCCCCCTGGTGGGAAACATTTTAAATAATCAAACCTTAAAATGTCATACCATATATTAATGGCATTTCACTTGAGATGCAAAATTAAGAAAATCAGAAACTTTGAATAATAATCAAAAGTGCAATTAATGTTAATTGAATCAGGCACACATGCGCCCCCTAGTGACAAAAATGAAGTGCCTCAAAATTGAGAAAACTGTCATTATATATGGGCAGGGTTTGAACTTGGTAAATATTGGTAGTTTAAATGAAAGATTTAGGGGAATAGGAAAGACAGTATTATAAAGGATTATAGAGAAATAATCACTTACTCGTAATTGTATCAACCTCCAGCACTTTAGTATCATTGGTGACCCCTATGTTTTTTAGGCTTAAAATCTTACTGCAGACTTAAAGGGAGCCAAAACCAATAAAATTGATAAATTTTTCAAAACTCAGATAAGTATAGAAATATGTTAGATGAGTCCAGTTGAGGCCAGTGGTAAAGTATTAGCTGTAAAAACTAGCTCAAACTGGAGTAGAATGCCACAAGAGATGGTAATATTTACATTTGTTTGTAAACAAACCCTATTTTCGCGGATCCACATTAATTGATTTGAGCAAGAAAAACGTGTTTCTAATGATTTTTACCATATTGCATGGTTTAGATTTTGACATGGGCCAGAAATAGGCTCAAGGAATGGATTTCCATGATTATTTGAGTTTGGAAAATTTCATTGAATTTATTGGCTTTGGCTCCCTTTAAGTTCTTGTATACCTAGAACTTGGTGTGGCTGTAATGGATTTTGAAGGTTCTAGAGTCAGTTGAATATCAGGAAGTATGTTTTCCCCTTAGACTTCTATAGTTAAGGACATTCTTAACCTATATCACTCAGAAATAAGCATGGCGACATATACATATTTTTGTTTTAATGTGACCTTCTTACATAGATCTGACATAAATTTCTATTGTTGGGACCCTGTAATGGATATAGAATTGCAGTCTAACAGTCCGTTATCCCTTTAAATTTGGAGCATAGCAGTTAAACTGTATAATGCCAAGTGTGGGTATGAGGACCTTACAAAGAATGTGATGTCACAGAACGTTCTAATGATGCGACAGAACTGCAATAACGTTATAAGAATGTCACAGAATGTGACTGTTACGTCGCTTTTTGGCTGGGAATACGTTACCTAGGATATCACTCTGGGGAGCGGGGTACCCAGCAATTGTGAAGACATGGGAGTGGTCAGCAGTGGTCACGAGAAGGGTGTCCGCTTCATTTGTCAGTTCCACAGCCTTCGCCACAGCTTCAGACATGGCGATTGTCTCCGTCATCGCTTTGTAAGCAACATTTTCGTGGTGCGCATGGTCAATCCTTCCCGCTGAAATAATATTTCACAAAACAATAGTTTAATTTATTCATAGATCTACTTCAGGCATTGCAAAAAATTGTTGTCGTGATGGTGTAGAGTACTAGTGAAGTCACGTCTGTATACTGATAGTATGATTAAGGCATATAATTTATTTGGTGTGAGGAGTCAAATACTCTTGCATCTCTTCTAATAGTTCTAAAAGATCTGATATAATATGAGTTAAGATTCAATTTATACACCTATTTCAATGAGGTGGTCCCATCCGGGTGGAGGAAATGTGAAAGAAAGTGTGAGGGATGACCTAGTTTTTAAGTGACCCAACAACTAGGTTGCATGAGGGAACACATTGAAAAAGGTCTATCCCAGCATTTGTTCCATCCTAAACTAATCACCAAATCTATGTCTTTAGAATGTCACAATGCGATGTAACAAGATTGAAAAAATATCGATACTATAACGTTATTATAGCGTCATATTCTTTCCTGGGAAGTCATGTAGTGTAATAGGGCCTTTAAATAAAGACAGCCCTGCTATCTGAGCGTGGCATATCTAGATATTTGGTAAGCAAAATTAAGTAGGTGCCTACTTAAGACATTTGGGATGTTGAGATACAATGATTGGTATATATTTACATTCTACTAGAAGGAAATAGCCTTTTTCACTTCTTGATAATATGGTTATGGCCTTCTCTGTCATCTCGGCCAATGACGGCTCTCCGCTCCCGGACGTATCACGGTCCACCTCATACTGCATATGACTAGGCTCAAACAATCCTGTAACAAGACAACATTTACTATTTTATAAAGATATAAATGAAAAATTACTGTATGCAGCAGGCCCTTGAATTAAGTATGGGTGCATCAAAGAGGGAAAGGTGTCAGAAATGATATCAAGTATGCATATATTATGTCAGTGTATAGAGCCAATGGGGATGGAGTGGGAGGACTGCATGATAAATTCAGGAAAAATCAAAGACATACATATTTCAGGCAGATGCAGTTCCCATCTTCCTTTTATTTAATGCACCTGCATGCTAGTTTTGGAGCATTTTGTGAACCAAACTGTGGAACATGAGTAGGAATTTTATAGTTTTAGGCTAAAGAAAAATGTCTAATGACAAAAATTCAAAACTGGCATAAGAAATAGTAAGGACATACAGGTGCAAAATGAAAAATATCCTATGCTACTTTTTCAGAACCTTCAACCATGAACAATACAATAAATAATGAAATTCTATAATGTTAAAGGCTTGTGAGAGGATATGGATTGCAGACATATTCCTCACAATGCACTTTGATTTAGCCTGGAGGTATACCAGATTACAACGAACCAGAGAATCGGGTCTGGGAGAATTAATGCAAGAACCCCTGCTGAAATGACAATATCTTCGTACAGTTATTAGCTATTCCATGGAAAGGGGCTTAGGGAATGTTTATTATACCTGGAATAATATCGCCAAATCAGTATTCCTATGTGTTAAACAAAATGTTACCTGTGTGAATATAAAATTATGCTAAATTGTGTCATTATAGGCCTATCATTCGTCAATTTCATACATCATTTTCACCTCTGCAGCTATTGGCAGAACACACCTTGTTTGTGATAAAGCTTTGTTTCAATAAAAACCAAAGCAGATGAGCAAATGGATAATATATCTACAGTAAGCTGAAGAGAATGCTACTTAAAATAGCAGAGAATCATTATTTTGTTTTACTTTACCTTTTCATAAGTATGTTCAAGCTACTAATCAATCATTGTATGCAATAGTGTGTTAAAAAGGTGCAGCATAGTCTACACTTACCCATTACATACTCCGCTGAGGAAAATTCTATAGCGTTGAATCCTGTATTGTTCGTCACGAGGAAGACCTTATCGTGGCCCACCTCCTGGGACAGTTTTTGTTCCCATTCCTTGAATAGTAACATAACTGATCTTTACTTTTTAGACGGATGGCATACGGTAATAAGTGCTTTGAGTATTTAGTACTGAGTGTAACCATAATCAATTGCATAGGCCTCTATTGAGGCATTCTCCTGGACTAATTAATTTTGTTTAATTATAATAAAGGGTATGTGGCCAAGGGGGCGACTTGGTTCTTTTGTTCCCTGATGTGTGTACCATGGGTTTGCAAATAGACCCATTTTGAAGGTCTTCAAAATAGAAAAATGATCCAATAATGAAGGGATCATGATTATATCGAACTCATCCCTATTGATTGTATATAAAATACATATAACAAGTCTCATATACACAAAGTTAGCTAAATAAAAAAGATAACTTTGACCTTGAAAAGGTCTATGTTTTGCTCGATTTGCGATCTTGCCATAATTAGTTATGTATCACAACCAGTGTTGGTATCTCGTGGGCTAATTAAGGTGTACAATAACTACCGTGAAACCACTTTCTTGCTGTTTAGTATTATATTGTATGGAAGATGATTTAAAATAACTACTGAAATGGAATGGGGTTCTCTATTTTGAATTGGCTTCTCAATCTGATGCCCATTTTGAATGGAAATTTATTCACTGCAGGCTGGGAGAAGACCCATCTCTTTCAATTTTTAGCACGTGCATCGGTTCGTGGTGAAGCCAAATCGTCCCCTAGGAGTACATGCTATTGTCTCTTAACTATCATTTGCTGTTACCTGATCCCATAGAAATACACGTCTCTACCTTATATTAAGAATATATGAAGCTTTTGAATGTAAGACTGGGCCAAGAAATAATATGAACAAAAACAATTCAATATCATGGCCCCCTTTTCAAAACCTCTAGATCCACCATTGATTACAAGCATTAGTAGTGTAAATTTCCTGCAATATTGCTGAGGTTGTGAATTTCAATTTGTGCCACATCATCCAAGACAAATAACATGATGCTGTGCAAGTAAACATTTCTGCTTGCACTCAAGCTTTGTAAAATACTGATCATGTGCTAACCTTCATGAGGTTGCGGCCATCTGCTCTCCTAGTTTTGTAGGTAGGGTCTTCTGGGTCTTTTTCATTCTTGGGGATAAAGCTTCTCCGTCCTCCTCCAAGGATTACCTGGGGAAATTTGGCAAAGTACTTCTGTTAATAAAAATAATAATTATGACTGTTTTACAAAGACTCATTCAACCAGATCCAATTTGAAAGCTTACATTTTAACATCAATTGTGATTTATGTACAACGCTTTTTAAACTTCATTCATCTCAAATTTGCAAAATAACAATGTTTTTCGACAGATCTATCTGGAGTAATAACCTTTATGTTTTTCTAGTATTTTCCCATTTCAGATGTAATGAGGATTTCTTTTAGATAGAAAACCTCCAAAATCATAATAAGACCTAATGTACTACAAAGCTGATCATGGTACATAAGTATAGGAGGGAAAATAAAGATATCCAAAGCATATACCTACCCTGATGAAATCATTGTCATCCACTAGTTGTTTTGCTATGTCACTGCACTCTTTCTCCGACTCCTCAATGTCACTGTCGGCCTCCCAGCCCCTGTCTGGGCAGGAGGCGTAGGCTGCAGCAGGTGTGGCGTGGGTGATACGGGCAGTCGATACAACACCCGTCCACTTACCTACAGCATAAATCATATGTATAGTAGAGGCAAAAGAAAGGATGACAATGAATGTCAACAAAAAACACTAGGCCCCTAAAATAATACAGTGACAAAACCCTTTTAGTAGAAAGTAATACATTGAAAGGTTCAGTCACCTCAATGCAATGCAAGTAAGAGTGGTTTATAGTGACTGAAGGTGGATCTCATAACATGTGAAACAACTTTTTCAAAGATATTGCTATTGTTCAGCCCAAACTAAAATTCTTTGTTTCTTATTTGAATTAGGCCTATATTCCTAACTATAGAAGAATTCAATCACACTTTGAAGACTTATGTTTTTTTTCCTAGGGAGTTCTAGGTGCCTCTTCCGAAATCCCTTTTATCCCCTGCGTAAAGTGTTGGGTTTTCTACATCTTACTTCAATTCCAAGTAAAGTTCTGGTTCTTAGAGAATTCTTTCTTTTTTTAATCAGGTTGCATTTCAAACAGCCAGCAGTACCTTTAACAGTGATCACAAGGGAATTAAAGCTAGTCAGTCTATTATAATTCTGTCCATTGAAACAGAAAGTCGAGAAATAAGAAAATGGGATGTTATCATCTCAATAATGATTAGAAAGACTGCTTTGAACAAATGTGCTTTTAAACCTACCTGCTTGATGTGAATAGTGCAGTATACTTTTGAGTTCATTCCCACTGAGGGTGGAACATTTGCCTTTTATGGCCTTCTGACTGACCCCTAGCATGCCGTGGTTGTTTTTGATGCCCGTCAACATGGCCGTGGCCGTGCCAGCTGAATCGGGGGTAAGCTGGTCTACATTGTAAGTCTGGAGATTAAAAGCAGCATTTCAAACAATGTCTTTATGATGCATCCTCATGCCATAATTTTGTCATTAATAGATAAATCCTGTATTCATTGGGTCAGTATCAGGTTTACTGCAAGCTCAAGAAAAAATGGATTCGTTGGAACACATAATTAGTTACAAAATACCAGCCAGACATTAAAGGGACGTTCTCATCCTGCGGTTGTTAGGCTAACATACGCTGACGTTAGCCTAACAATGCCGTCACAGGTGTCATGTTTTGCCCTTTTAGAACGCAACGTCATTGGTCACGTCGTAAATTTGGCGGGCGTTAGGGTGGTTACAACGTAGAAAAACACATCCGTCTAATGCCCTGTTTCCACCAAAAAGACTAGATCAAAATTGAACGATTTTTTCATTAGACAAATACAGACGATTTTATAGTTAGAAAAAATCGTTCATCAGCAATGATTTTTTGGACGATTTTCTGTTTCCACCAAACGACCATAAAATGATGTTACAGACGATTTTACAGACGATTTTACAGACGATTTTACAGACGATTAAATCAAACAATATTTTTATTCAACAAATATGGTTTAGTTTATCATGATAGCATATACGATTTTGATTTTACATCTGAAACATACTTTATTTTATTCTATTCTTATTATTTACTTAATCGTCTGAGCATTTCCTGTTTCCACCAAAAGATGAAAGCAAGATTTGTGTAGAAAAATCGTCCAACAAGCCAAAATCGTCCACAATTATTTAACATGCCAAATAATTTGTCTGGTGTCCCTGGGGCATTTTGGTCGTCTGACAAGCTCAAAAATCGTCTGTTAACATAGGTCGTACAAACGACTTTTTGTTTCCACCAAAAGATTTCTTGGATGTTTTACAAATCTGGACGATTCTTATGGTTTTTTTTAATCGTTTGAAGAAAAATCTTTTGGTGGAAACAGGGCATTACGGAGGAGAAAGTCCCTTTAATTGACCTGTCTTTGTTATACTGAGACTGGATAGTGGCGTAGTACAGAATTACAGCTTCGCAGCACCCTCTTTCGTTAAGATGCGGAACCGTTAGTGATGGCACAGTGAAAACCTTACCAAAAGTCACGGTGGCTCTTTGCAGAACTAAGAGAATATGATTCATAAATGAAAAAAAGGTTATATGAAAACACTAGTACTTTACAATACAGGGTCTTCCTTTAGGTATCAGAACATTCTCAGTCGTATTTCTAGGCGATTGTGTAGCTCTAGGATCATTGACTTAATACACAAAAAGGATACAATTTTGTGTATTGCTTTTACCAACCTTGCCAATGTAATTGTACATCCTTGTCTTCAACGTATTTGTAGATCCTTGTCTAATCTTGTTTAACTATAGGCTACAGTAAGAAATTGGTTTAAAAACCATATTTTGAATAAGGTAAGTTTAATTCACTTGAAAAAAGCACCTCTCTGGAACAGGGCCTCTCTTATCATTAAGCAGGTCATTGAAGGTTAAAAGCCAACTCAAATGGGAACATAGTATAAAGTGGATAATATTCTCACCTTAGATAACGAAGTAAAGGGGAAGTCTTCCCAGGACATATTAATCTCATGGAAACTCTTCTTGTCTTGTTGTGCCTTCAGGACACGGGCGGCCGTCACTGTACTCAGACCCATACCATCTCCAATAAAGATGATCACGTTCTTCGCCATGCCAATCTTCAAACCCACTTGGAGGTTTTCGGTTAGTGCTTTCTGCTCTTCTTCCCACCAGTTAACATCCCGGAGATTATTCCCAGAATGGGGTGCTACAGGCAAAATACATAATATTAAGTGTTTCATATGACAAGCTGAGTACTATAGGTCTGCCGGTGAAAAAGGGGGCAATTTTATGACAGTGGCATTATTTTACATAGGATCAAAGGAATTTCATCAAACAGCCATGAGTGCTTAAATGTACGATAAGGTAAGAAAAGGTTAGTCGGAAAGTGCGTTGTGAATTCTTCTATATAGACTTGACATTACAAGAAATGTATTATGCAATGGCCTAACTTCGTGAAAACGATTTGTTATTTAATAGCAATCATTCTATACTACTAATGATACGATAAACACTTTAACTTCAGCCTTTGGGAACTAACAATGAAACATCGTTTTATCTAACTCTCTAAGACTTTTAAGTGCCCTTATTATGTTTGCTTTAGGAAGTGTCATACAACCTAAAGGAGTACAAAAAATATTAAGGCGGGAAATCCCGTTGATAGGCATTGCTGCAAAGAACCTACCTGTTGGAAAAGAAAGTCCTGAAATCATAAGGTTCATGAAGATTGTACATTTCATCCACCCCATCTTGGCTGCGTCTTATACCTCAGATAAGGATACAGTCCTCGCGCCATTTATATACCAGTCCCACAAAAATAACCGTCTACGAAAAAGTACTGAAAGATTTACAGAAATCGAACAGAAACAAATCTTAATATTCATTACTGATAATCAACACAAGAAATCTTTAGAAATCAAGATCATTCAGGTCGCAGTCATCTAATTTCTGTATGGAAATATTTTGCACTTTTAAGCGTTTATTTTTTTTGAGTGAGAAAAGTATGTGGTTGGATATTTTCGCCGTCCTCATAAATACTACGCTGATCGGTGACCAGACAGATAAGGGGAGTGTGTGGCATCACTGGTCGATGGCCACAAGTGACAGTGAACTCTGAATGGGCGAGCAGTGGTTGCAGTGTCATGATCAACAGTGTTGTAACGTTACTGACAAAGCGAGTAGGCAACAGACCCGTTAGGACAGTTCGGGAGATT
Source organism: Lepidonotus clava (assembly GCA_936440205.1). Taxonomy (NCBI): domain Eukaryota; kingdom Metazoa; phylum Annelida; class Polychaeta; order Phyllodocida; family Polynoidae; genus Lepidonotus; species Lepidonotus clava. Next base: position 30,783,839 of record OW387144.1, on the reverse strand, counting down.
TCAAGGAGGTCTCTCTACAGCAGATATCGCACTCAGCTGACCGAATTCCTAAAATAAATAATTATGTTTTTTTATTCTTTTTTTTTTAACTCTGCACTAAGAAATAAGTGATCTTACGGTTGTTAAGTAAGTGATAGTAATAGATTATTAGTGATGTTCTTAGCAAGGGTTCACATAATGCTTTCTGAAACTTCTCCCAATCTTGGTATTTTTGACATCCTCTTTGCAGTATTTCTTTTACAGTTGAATACTTTGTGTTTGTTTAACATTGAAATAATGTAGAAAGATATCGGGAACATTTAAAAAGCAACAAAGAATGTGACCCATGTCTATGCTAAAGTTGTCCCTGTTATGATCTGTTGTTCTGCAGTGGACCACTGTTCTCCAAAAAGATGATGTGCAATGCACCGCGGAAGGGATTTTAAGTATGCACAACTAGACCCCTCCTTCGCGTTCATATAAATGTTATTATGACATAAGGCCTATGTTGATATAGCAATATATGCATTGCAAAGTAAACTGCAAATGCATGGGAAGCCTTACATTTGGTAATATGACACCCACGACAGAATACACTGTAAAAATGACGTTTAGAATTTAAACATGTCAAGGGGCTAAACATGTTTAGAATCTAAACACAAGAAGTCTCATGTATTTAAAAGCTAAACACTTGTAATTCCTAAACATGTATGGATTAGATATGCTTAGAATATAAACACAAGAAATTGCAGGTGTTTAAATCTAAACACTTTCTAATTCTAAACATGTATTGGATTAGATATGCTTAGAATCTGAACACATGAAATTGCAGGTGCTTAAAACCTAAACACTTTCTACTTCTAAACATGTATTGGATTAATCATGTGTGTAGTTAAACTGTACTCCACCAGGTGACACTGTATGCCAATGCTCTGTAGTTCTTAGAGATTTCTTCTAAATGTTAATATAAATTCATTATGAAAAAAAAAGAAAATTTTCAAGGTACTGTAGAGTGTTTAAGAAATGTATATGTAATACATTAGAAATATTTTGGGTTAAAGGAAAATCATCTTGTTCAGGGTTTTGAAGATGTTCTTTGTTAAGACACCTTTTCCATATGCAGACAGACATAGGGACTAGGGTCTGGGTCTAAAGGTTCTGGGATCCACTAGAGGTAGCTAAGCCCTAACTCAGTTCAGAGGTCAATTCTGCATTTCCCCATGCGTAATATTGAAAGAGGTTGAACTCAATGCTTGAATTTTACTTCTTTGTTGATTAATTGAGATCAAGAAACATGTTCTCCTCTCTGAATTGTGGGTAAATAACATTCCAGAATAATATCAGTGATCATTACCAAAGAAATTAGTTTTATTGACTTACATGCCACGTAGTCTAAATACTTTGAAGCTAAAAATTATTTGCTAAACATTAAATAAATCCTAAGCATTTATACTACAAACGCATTAAAGACCTAAACACTTCAAGGTAAACACATAAACATCATATATTTCTAAACATTTAACCCTAAACACCAATAATTTAAACATGTTTAGGGAAATGAAGTGTTCCAAAACTGGATGCGCCGAAGTGTTTAGGAAAATGTTTAGGTTCTAAACACTTGTTTTAACAGTGTATGAGACAGTGTAATGGTATGTTCTTCGAAATGTCTGCTCATTCCAAAGTAATCATTCATGTAAGTGTAACTGTCGTTATGTCTTAACTAGGCTAAACATTGTTCAAATCATTATAAAAACACTGAGGAAAAAGCTTTGTATCATAATGTTCAGACCGGAGAACATACACTCAAGTCATAGAGGATTAAAAGCGAGAACTTATTCCAGAACTGACTAGGAATTAAAATTCACATGTCTTAATCATCAATTATGTATTTATCATAACATTAAGAAAAGACTAGTTGGAGCAGGTCTGAATTGATTAAGAAACAAGGAAGCCTTTGATTGTTTGGTCTAGATATGCTAGTCCAAGGTCTTTGTCCAATATCAATAAGGGGCCTTCCATTAAGTACGTATGCACAATCTTTTAAAATCTGAGAGGCCCGACCTTGGGCTCAAGTACGCATTGGATTTGTACTAGAACATACACATATCTTCCCAAATTACCAACCCCTCTCCCCCCCTACTGCATAGGTACTTAGTGGAAGGCCCTTAAAGGGCGACTACACAGTCGTTCACGTGAGTCAATCATGCTTTAATGTTATAGCCCAGTGGCGGATCCAGGGGGGGAAGGGGCAATCCCCCCCCCCCCCGACCAAAAATGGACACTCGTAGTTTTCACAAATCTGAGGAGAAGATTTGCAAGCTAAATCATGGGGAGGGGGGCAGATATATTGCCCCCCCCCCCCCCCCTAGAAGACAGATTCTGGATCCGCCCCTGTTAGCCCGACCCTTCGGTCTCACTGTGATCCCAGGTCAGGTATCAAGAGCTGCAACGTAACAGGGGAACTGTTTGTGTATGGTAAAAAAACAATGGTTAATGTTGTATATCTTGATAAGAATGTCTTTTGATATCACAGTCAATAAAGATTACGAATCTAATCTCGCAAAGACAACAAGCAGTTTAATTTTATGGCTTAGTTAAGTGGTAGTTTATATATATATATATATATATATATATATATATATATATATATATCATATTATATATACGTATATACAGTATAGCCATACACAATCAGGTCAAATAGGATATCATATTTGACACAGAATTTTATCAATATTATTGTACATTAGTAACTAATCATAAAGACGCAACTTCGCCTCAGGCCAGTTTATGAGAGTGCTACATTATTCTAGGTTAGTGCCTATAGACCTTGTGCAGACGTGGTCACGTGATCACTTTTTGGTGATCACCACGTGGTGATCATGACCATGTGGCTAAAAAATTCATGAATCCTAAATAAATGAGGAGTGATGATTATGATTGACTTGGTTTGTTTTAATTAAAGGTAGCAGAAATATTTGTTCCAAATGATTCAGATTGATAATAGATTGATCACCAATATGGCGGCCAGTCTATTTTGGGAGTTTGGGACGTCATCTGCACAACATCTATATTGCTTGGGTTCGCTCTCTATTTTTAGCATATAAGGTGCAAGAGAACTTTTGCTAATTGGCCAACCACGTTGCAGTTGGAATCTTTTCTTGTGCATGCAATTCTTATCAATAAAAGATAGAATCTCCATTCTGATTACTTTAAGGGGCATCACTTATTTGTTTGAATAGTATAATTATATGTATGACTTAATTGCAATTAAGCATAGATGTATGTATATCATGTGTATAATTGTTTTGGATAATTATACTATACTTATGTTGTTCATGGGGTAATTATCAGATCTATCCTTAAATAACCCGTTTTCAGTTGCTAGCAACATTTATTTTGTACCGTTCCGAAGTGACATCATTACTCATTGCAAAAACTTCTTCTATGAATTTAAATCAATCTTTGCATAATGGCAATGCAAATCAACAGAAACATGAGTTCTTTGTTGGCTTGTAATACACTAAAACTGCTGCAGTGGTCCTTGTTTGGCCCTACGCAGCTGGCGTACATCATCACATGGCCAATGTAGGTCTGTTCATGGGTGCCATGGAATAGGTGGGACATTGGGCCTAGAGCATAAACAGCAACGTCTTCGCCAGCATGGGTGGCCAGTTTCCTGTAAATCCCTGAATCCTGCAGATAGTTGGGATCATCTGGAAACAAGAAAGGGGATTGTGCTTAATGATAATCTGCACGATAAAGTTATAGTGCTGATCTACATAGAGATCGTATATCATCATTCTGGTCCCTGTTTGATGTACGTGGATCGGTTTTGGGAATATGACTGGGATGAACAGGAAATTAGATCCAATGGTAGGTTAGCATTAGTAAAGCAAAAATATAATTATAAAGTTTGGAGAACCCTCAGAACTTACGTGTTTTCTTACTAAGAGCCTCCTCAGTGACATTGTGCCTCCTGTGGGTGGTATCGGTGATAGAGCCGTTCGTCCGGTGGTACAGGTATCCTGGGCCGTTGGCGTAGGTCAAGGTCAGGTGCGGAAGGTTATCTCCATCCAACTGGATCTCAAGGTCATCCTTCTTGCCTGTGATGACTGTCTCAGCAACACCTGGAACAAAAGGTGGGATACTCGAATCACGAATACCATGGCCATGGAGGACTGGGGTGAGGCATTATCAAGTATTGGAAATAGATATTCAATTTGTATTGACATTTACTCATATTTCATTCATATTACTAATTGACCTTGAGCTGAATGAATGACCTCAAAATCTCAGTTTTGTTGTTAGCGACTCAATTTTTCCATGTCATATACCTTAATAAAACAGCAATGAGAATAACATTTATATCGTTTGGAAGCTTATTAGATGCCGGATACGAGTTAAAATCAGCGTCAGAATGTGCTAAGAACCTATTGATATATCTAAGATTGCAAGCAGCTTGCCTTTAAGGCTGGATCCCATTAAGCGACTAAACTGAAATTCTGGTCGTTTTCACCAGTTCTGGTCGCTTGTTTCTGGTTGAAACGACCAGAAATGGTCGGAAACAACCAGAACTGGTGTTCCCACTTAGGGATTTCTGGAAAATCGTTAAGTGGGAATACATTTCTTTTGTGTTTTGTGACCATTTCTGGTCATTTCGACCAGACCAAGCGACCAGAACTGGTGAAAACGACCAGAATTTAGTTTAGTCGCTTAGTGGGTTCCAGCCTTTAGACTACCACTGCGTGCTGATTGCTATGAATTGCAAGTATGTGCAGTCACAACGTAAAGATCAATCATATATGATAAACACAGATAGGTTCCACATAGATGCATACATATTTGTGTGTAATATTTTCTGATACATTTAAGGTTGGACTGACCAAAAATATAATTATTAACGGTTGCAGAACATGCCCATTATATCACGACTTGCCTGGGTTGTAACTACACCCTGCCAGCATGAAAGTACTAGAAATGGGCCGTCTGCCCAGTCATAGAATACAACACAGGCAGTAAAACAATAAAAAAAAAAGAAGAGAGTACCCAGTATGTCCGACGCAGGCGCTGGGTCCCCTCCCAGGATGAGGACATGGGAGTGGTCAGCGGTGACCGTGATGAGGGTGTCCTCCTGACTGGTCAGTTCTACAGCCTTCTGGACAGCGTCCGACATGGCGATTGTCTCTGTCAGCGCTTTATGGGCGTGGTTCTCGTGGTGGGCATAGTCTATGTCCGCACCTGGAAATGGAATATTCCCTCTATATAATTTATATCAAACTACTGTTATGATATAATATTATATGGAAATGTTTGAGTTTTATCTGTAAATCTTGACTTTTAATTTCAATGCACATTTTCACATTGGGAAACCTTATGAAAATTGCATTGCAGGACATTGGCTTATTATGGTTCTCATTTTCCAACTTGTTTCCGAGCTTGGCTTATTATTGGTTATCTGTTAATAAGGCCTAATATAGACATTGTGGAGATGATGTCACATCTCTCAAAATGAGGTGTCCGCCATATTGGTGATCAATCTATTTTCATCATTATCTATAATTATGAAACATTTGGAACAGATATTTATCCTCCATTTACTTAAAACAAATTCAATCATTCCCATTGAACAATTATAACCTTTTAGAATTATGAATTATGAATTTATTATATACCCACGTGATTATAATCACCACATTGGTGATCAGCAAAAAGAGATGTGACCGTGTCTGTACAAGGTCTATTGGAGGCTATGCCCTAAATAGGCTTGATATAATTATGATTAAGAAATTGCAATTGTAACACTTGAACTACCTTCAACCAGAAGGAAGTAGCCTTTCTCACTCCTCTCCAGCACCCTGATGGCCTTCTCCACCAGCTGGGCTAAGGACGGCTCCCCGTCCGACCCGTTGTCACGCTCCAGCTCGTACTGCATGTGATCAGGCTCAAACAGTCCTAATAAAAAAAAGGGAAACTAATTACAAATGTATCAATAGAGGTATGTGCCAGGTATATATCTAAGTGGTACATGGAGAGTAAAACCCTGAACTCACACACTGATTTTCACACAGTCAGCCGACCAAGAGACAGCTATACTACAATAGTTGGCCAATCAGAAATGTTAAGGACAATGGCGCCATTTCCCAGATACCCAAAAATTGAAAGTTCCTCAATCTAATTTATATGTTGCAGAAAGACTTAATAATATAATAATTATGTAGATTTAATAAATGGTATAGAAAATTGGCTAAAATGAATAGTTTTCAAGGTAAAATTGGGGAAACATGACTAATTTTGAGAAAACTTTACAAAAGCTTTACAAAATACAATTTCTTCTGTCACTCTTTTAATATAGGCTCTATGAAGGCATATTATGTATCCAAATTATTGTAAGGGTCTCAGGAATAACATAGAATTTTCAAAATACTTTTAAAATAAACATTTTAGTGAATCTATAGAAAACAAATAGATAGCCATTTTAAGCCATTTTTAGGTCTTTAAATGGATATTCATCTTTGCTGGCCAAATTAGTACGGTGACCCCCTGTTTTTTTGGCTGGATATGATAGCCTACATCCTTATGCATGTGATATTTACTTGTAGAGCAATTTTCAACTTTAGATATTTTTGTGTTCAACTTTATTTTTGAATATTTATAGTTTTGAAATAGTTCATTTTACATATTTTCAAGTTAAATATGTATATAACATCATTAAATTTTACAAAAGTCTTTCTTTCTCACTTGAGAAAACATATACACATTTATCAAAAGCATAAGACTGGTCATTATATTATTTCTATCAAAATAATTGGCAAATAAACTCAAATATCAAAATATATTTTGCGATGTCATTTTTGAATAATCAACATAGGCCTATATTCAAATCACTTTAGCTGAAAAGTTAGCACGGTGACCCATGATTATTATTGCATTTTTGGCACCTATATAGGTATAACTTTCAATGTGGAGAGTTTTAAACAAATCTCAACACTGCTTCTATAATGGCGCGATTGTCCTTAATGGGTTTAACTTTGTTAATATTTATCCAATCTTCACACAGTAAGCAGTAAATTACTCCTGAAGATGTAGGGGACAGAATATGATATAATACTTTAGGATATATTTTATTTTGATAGGTTTAGGGGGCGTTAAAACAAAAAAACCTGGTGGGTTAATTTCAGACTTGCAGATAGATAATCAATTTTTATGGCTAAATTCATGCGGTGACCCCATGTTTTCTTTGTTGAAAATGAAAGCTAACAGTCCAACACACATTATGTGTTATTTTTATTAATTTTTCAACTTTGATTTTTTGTGAGTGGACTTTCTTGTCAGAAATTTGATTTTTTTACGAAATTGATTTTTAAGGAAAATAGATTGAAATGCATTTAAAAAGGAACATTTTTTTCCAGGCCATGTGTAAAGTCTGTGAATATGTGTCTTAGCTTTAGATTTGAGTGATTAGATTGCTTATTTGAGGATTAGTAGGAAAGTTTTTATGGAAACTGTATCCTTAAATATGGCTCTACAAAACCTTAATTTTTAAAAAAGTATGCACATATTATACCACCTGTAGATAAAAAGTTAACATGGTGACCCCCTATTTTTTTTCCATTTTTGGACTCTAAACATATTCATCTGGTATTTTTCTGAGTTTCAATAAAATCTCAACTTTAGATCTATAATGGCGCCATTGCCCTTAAGACAAGAAAAATCATTATCCTAAGCCGAATTACATTGTCGTAAGCCCATTCTCCTAAGCCTTTTCCAAAAAATTTCAAACATGTCAGAAATTTTCACAATACTCACGATGATTTTGCAGAAGGCTTAGGACAACCTTAAGACAACCTTAGGACAACCTTACGATAATAACCCCTTAAGATAAATTTGTTTTACACAGGCCGACAATTAACGTAAGGGTTACTTAAATTGACGGGGCTATCGTAAGGTGGGTATCTGGAGCACATCATAAGGATTTTGACGGGCTGTGTAAACCCCCCTTAAGGCGGGTTTACACAGGCCGTCAACGGGTCCTTACGAAATTTTGCTTACGTTAACCTTACGTTAATGAGTTGTCGCAAGCCAAAAATTAATTATATAGGTCATTATCGTAGGTTATCGGTGGCAATTGTCGTAATATGCAAACGGCAGAAGGGTTTACACAACCCGATAATTTCCTTAAGATAATAAATCCATGAAAATTAACATAAGGCTTACGACAATGAAAGAATCTAGTAGATTTCTATATGAATGAGTCCTTTGACCTAAGACAAGGGCGTTTACACAGGCCGACAGGTGCTCTTAAGACAAGAAAAATCATTATCATAAGCTGAATTACATTGTCGTTAGCCCATTCTCCTAAGCTTTTTCCAAAAAATTTCAAACACGTCTGAAATTTTCATTAACCTAAGGAATTGGTTCTGATAAGTCATCGTAAGCCTTACGACAGGCTTAAGACAATGGTTTCCTGAGGATGGAATGGGTTTACACAGGCCGTTAACATCGTCGGGACTATCGTAGGGCTTATGTCAATTATCGGGAGTATCGTAAGGCTAACGATAATGGTTATCGGGACATTGTCTTAAGCATTTTGACGGCCTGTGTAAACCCCCCTTTAACCAGGCAATTACAGAGGAACGAATCCCAAAAGTCAAGATCCCTCGTTGTATACACTGATATAATCTATTCATCACCATCATTTTCATCTATATTATATATTCAACATTACTTCATATAATTATGTATCTTTAACTGTGTATAACTAGAAATTATTATATATATTATATTACAAATGCATTAATTTTTGATGCAAACATATTCACTGAACTGTCTGGAAGATCGGAAGCATTCTGAAGTCAACCAACAAAAAATATTTGAAAAAACAACACTAGAACTGATAATTAATGTAGAAAAGTTTGAAAATACAAGGATCACTCACCCATAACATACTCCACTGAGTTTGCGTCAATAGCATTGAACCCCATATTGTTGGTGACTAGTTCGACCTTCTCTTTTCCTACATGGTTAATACGACCATCTTTCCATTCCTAAAATAAAGATAAACCGAAATACTACATGCCTCATGTTTCTGAGAGCAATGATAGGCCTACATAGTAAAAGTGAAACTTGACTAGATGACAAAAATATGGCAAATTGAAATAGAAGATTCAAACCGGTAAGAATATTAACATGCTGGTATGTAAAACAAACATAATTATATGTATGTGACCTCATATGTATCTGTAATCACAGAGAACCGTACATATATAAATAAGACATCATACACCTTTCCCATGAGCCTGTGCAGTCCGCCACTCTGCCTACCTTTTGGGACTTTTAGTAACTGGGTCATTTCACTTCATATAGATTTTCGATAGGAAAACTCCCAAAGCATTGCTTCATATCTATGCCACCAGGACAGAACCACCTCATTGAAACAAATACGCCGGAACTGGTGGCAGATAGACCTTTTTGAAAAGGTGAAACTCTAAAAAAAAAAAAAAAAAAAAGAAGGAAAGAAAGGCGGACCCTCTATTTTCAAAAGTTTTATAATAACACATTATCAAAATTTTGCTTAAAAAACAGGGGGCACGCCACTGGCAATGTCCGCTATTATATATAATGCTTCACAATCAAAGATAACCTTATTGGCTGCCATCCACTAGTCAACCTAAGACAACACTCAGTGATTATTAGGGTAGGGTGGCAGTGCGTCAAAGTGTATCCAAGTATTACAAAAATGCTTTATACGCAAGAATACTGAATTCTAATTGGGTTTCGTTGAATACTTGTCGAAATATTGGTTAGAAATCGGGGTTGTACCCCCCAACCCCCTTTTTTCTTTTCTTTTTTCTTTTTTCTAATTTTCTTATGAGTTGCTCAATAAACAATTACCCACCTAAGACAAACAAGAGGGGATTATCTTCGACCAACACTTTGACTACTGTGGTGATCCCACCTTATTGCCTAGAGATTATTTATAGGGCTTCATCCTACCTCCATCAGGTTGCGGCCGTCCGCTCGTCTCCCATTTAGTTCTGGGTATTCTGGGTCTGTCTCGTTGCCAGGGATTAAGTTATGTCGCCCACCTCCAAAGATGACCTGCACACAAATAAAACAAACAGCTATTTATGTATAAAAAAAAGTTGTGTTCTTCTTATATTCTCAACTTAAAGATAGTTGGCCTATCTTGGTTCTTAATAATTATGATTATTATTATCTCCTTAAGCTCAACCTGGACTGGTCGGAAAAGGCCTGTACGCTAAGATGATATTTTACAACATGTGTATTACATTTATTGAAAGAGAGATTTAAGAGATTTAAGACCCCTGGCTCTTCGTAGTTAAAAAAGTACACTGACCAATTATATCATATTTCTCAAGGACAATCGATTTGTACATATAATGAAAGCTTATGTGTTTTCATCTACTTAATTTCGGCATTTTACTTGCCGCAAGTGCTCTGACATAATGCATAGGGGAATATGGCTTTTAGAAATTTAGAGGAAACCTCAAAGGAGAACCCAAAATATATTCCCATAGCAGTTGACTCACCTTGATGTAACCATTGTCCTCCACCAGTTGTCGGGCTATATCCTTACAACCTGCAGCTGTCTCTGATGGTGGGACGTTGCTGTCGGCCTCCCAGCCCCTGTCTGGGCAGGAGGCGTAGGCTGCAGCGGGTGTGGCATGGGTGATACGGGCAGTTGTAACGATACCCGTCCACTTACCTACAGCATCAAGATACATACTAGCTAACACACAATGTTCAGACAATGCTGTAAGACGATCCTTTTAGCAACATTATAAAATGACATTTTTCTTACAACTTTGCCACAACGTTGTTAAATAACGTAAAATGTCAGGTCTGACAACGCTATTTTTAGAACATTGTAGCAACGGTTCAGAATAAACAAACAAAAAACTACTAGTACCTCTGCACAAGAAGTATTATAACATGCATTTATGTTAATAATTATGGATAGATCTTACATTTAGTTTGAAAATGTGATGAATTATAGTAATCGATTCAATATCACGACACGAGTTTGTGCAGTAATTATAAAGGTTAAAAGACAGGTAATGTTCTCTGTAAAAGATATGAGTAAAGCTGTGTTTTGGGACACGATCACGAAGTACACAAGATAGTGCTGTACAAACTTGTACGATATGAGTTGCATGAGAATGCATGCACAAGCTTATTAGTACGGAATCGTAATGCATGATGTATCATTGACCGGAAGTCACCTCAGTATGTGATGTTATGTAGCCAATCAGGAACAAGGTTATGGCTATTAATGGAGGTTATTGCACGAAAATAAACAGTCCCGTCTTGGTACTCACTGTGTTCACACCTGTTGTCTTCATTGGAATGGGCCACGAAGTGACTTAGAAGAGTATAATAGTTGAAGATGTTGGTCTGAGAGCTAGAATTAAGCCCAAGTTTAGCCGAATTAGAAGATCAAGCAAAAGAGAGATTTAGATGCATAGGGACGAACTTGGCAGCACGAAAATGGGGATGTATGGGTCTGATGTACGGGCTGTGGAAGTTAATAGGTATGATGACAAAGTGATGGGACCTTGGCCTACACGCTACCACCCTTTTAATTTGTTGGGCATGGTCCCCGTCATGAGCGCTGGATCAACCATCTGAGGCACCTGCTAGGTGTTACACGAGAAGCCGACCATGAGCTCGGCCGGAGCTGAGTCTCTGCTCACACGAGAGTCCCACTATAGCCCCCTCGTGAGCCCCCCTCTGACCACACTGCACCCCCCGCCGACCCCCATGTGCGGGGCACATTTCAGAGACATTCACGACCACACGCTCATAGTGTTCCTGTAATTCCGACCGGCTCGTGTATCGAAAGACCGAGTGCGATTCGGACACGGACCATCGAGAATATAACTATCACTTTCGGGAAACCACAAGTTTCCCCAGAGAACATCACAAAAATAATGTATGATGAAAAACCTACGGCATTCCCAATTGGACAAGGATGGTGTTGATACACTACTTTAGTATGCTATGTAGCTAAAATGGCATATCATAATATGATTCAGGAAATGAATTGTCAGAGACAAGTTATGGGAAGTGCAACTTTCTATCAGTCTATGGCACTGGGTAACTTATTAGGTAGGTGTTTAAAGCTGATGAAGATTGAGTAAGTGATATGGCTTTCACTGTGAGTAGAACTAAAATCGTGTCTATTTGAAAGGTCTGCATGAATTGAAAGAAACGTTATTGGGATTACTTTGGATACAATTGTTCCCTTGTGATTTCAGGGAAATTATGTTTTACTTTGACACCATTGGGAAGCACTATTATAGGCAAATATTGGGATTTCTAAAAGGTGGGTGATCGTTGCTTGCTGGTGGGAAAACATTGTTTCCTAAAATGTTTCCCAATGTGTTTTCCAGAATCTACCCATTTTCCCTGCCATACTTATTCACAAACACACACAAACATATATACATACAAACAAACAAACAAACACACACATGCATACATGAACTATAGTCTATTATAATATAAATACCTATGTAAATGATTTTCTTACCTTCTTCATGGGAATATTTCAGGATATTTTTAATTTCATGCCCTTGTGCAGAGGAGCAGTTCGTAAGGATAGCCTCCTGGCTGAGGCCCACCATGCCGTGGTTGGTCTTGACTCCCGCCAGTATGGCCGTGGCCGTGCCAGCTGAGTCAGGGGTTAGCTGGTCCACGTTATAAGTCTAGGGATGAAAAAGATACATTCTAAATACAATAATTTCCTAAACAATCTTCCGATATTAACAGGCATGGTACTAGTGAAGTTGGCTTGCACCTATTACTGGCCGCAAGGGATGAATTGATATCTATGTTGCAGCTTTAGTGTATGGAACGTATTCCACAAACCCTTTCTTCAGGAAGTTCATACTTTTTGAAATGGAATATTCTTCTTCTAAGAATCTTAAATTCACAGAAATTGATTAAAGTGCGCTGCACCTTTTCAAAATGCAATAACCGACAGATAACTGTTAAGTGTGCAGATTGGCATTTTTACCAGATTCGGATTAATGTTTTATCAATGCTCTTGTATACGGGCAAAAAAGGAGGGGGCGCCCCTAAAACCCTGAAAAATCAGCCTATTTAAAAACCTTTTTCATTAGCGTGCATGGCACCCCGCTATGATTTGTCCGGAGGTGTTTGTATAACTTTAACAGAAGAAAAACTATTACTACATAGTTGCAAAACTATTGACGAAGATCCAGGTATTGCAAAATCCCTTTAGAAATTTCCGCCAAGGGTAAATTTTAGAGGATTTTCCATTAATGTAATCCACCAACGCTTAGAAAATGGTTGATGTATGCAAATGTTAATTAGCGATTTTTCAAACTACGCATTATGCAACCTTCTTTTTTACCACATCGCGCAAATATGATGACGATATCTGCCGAGACGGTTATCGCACTACTTCTTTTACATGGCAAGTACATGTATGAAATTTTGCTTTAGAAAAGAATGGGAAACTTAGAGTCAATAAAATTAATTATGAGCACGTAATGTCAGAAGCAGCATCATTGGTTTTTTGTTGCACATTTGGGAGAAACACAGTATCCTGAAGTATTATGGGGCGTTTCCAATTGGCAACAACTTGGTATAAACTAGACTAGAAGTGGTGATTCAGAGTGAAAGAAGCTGTGCGCAATGGAACGATAGAAAGGTATTATTCATAACCAAATAGTTCCAGTACTTCTGTTCCCATTACATCGATGAAACTCCAACCAAAATGTTGTCTGAGATTACTATTCCAAGTAACTAAGAAATATGGGTTTATTATGTACGTGTGGTTATCATAGGCTATAATAAGATAAGGTGGCTGTTAATAGATATGCCACTAAATTGAAAAAGTCCACACACTTCTCAATTTCATTGATATGTAGAAAATAATTATGACAAGGCGTACTCAAATCATTACCACAAAAGTTTGAATTTCACATTTATCGCACAAATCCCTAGTCAAAGATAATTTAATCTTGGACTTGTAACATTGACCTATCTCGCATGGTCAGCATTGATTAACAAGATAAATGGTAGTGATAAGAAAAGGTAAAAAAAAACATTATCAACGTTTCCAATGCTCTTTTGTTCCTCATAACTACAGCGATAATCCCTTGATATCTAGGTCATCAATCTGAGATAACAGATTAAATCAAATGAGGTTCTTTTCTATTGACCTATCAATGTTGTGACACGGTATCAAGGGTGGAGGCCAGAAAATCGATATTTTTGTTATCATTATGGGTTAAATGGTCACAAAATCAATCTTATATAATATAATACACATTTCAGAAAATTATCGATATCTGTTTGTATCCAATTATAGATTTCGCAAGTTAGTAGTTACCTCTTTGTCTTTCTTGAGTATACATTCACGAACAGCTGATTGAATATCTATAGTTACCATTTATATGGGCTACAAACCTTAGATAGTGAAGTAAAGGGGAAATCTTCCCAGGCAAGCTTTGAGTTGTGAAGGCTCTGTTCCCTTTGTTGGGCCTGTAGTATACGCGCGGCCGTCACGGTGCTTGGACCCATACCATCCCCGATAAAGAGGATAACATTTTTAGCTGTGCCAACTTTCATACCCACTTGGATGTTTTGCTTCAGTCCCTTCTGCTCTTCATTCCACCAGTCCACATCACGCAGTTTATTCCTTGGGCCACCCCCTTGGTGTTATTGTACAGAAATAGAGATTTAGAATTATGCATGTGTCTGCACTATTTTCTAAATCTGTTGTGCCTAATTTATGTTGGTTGGTTTAAAAATCTCCAATGAAATGTGACAAATAGGTGTGTGAGAACAAACTTTATTCACTCTATCACAAACAACGATATTCATCATTTAATCAGCCATTGGGGGCTTTTGAAGCATAAAATACATTTATTTGATGAGGGTTATACTTATTTTGTTAGTGACTATTGAATATAAAAGTTTCTCTGGTACAAACTTAGGGACCAATCCATTAAGTATGTGCGCACCAAGGGGGGGGGGGGCTGTCTGGGAAAGTCTAGGATAATCACCCCTGGGACAACTACCCCTGTGACAACTACCCCTGCGACAACTACCCCCTAGGACTATTACCCCCTAGGACTATTACCCCCTAGAACTATTACCCACATAGGACAACTAACCCTGGGACAACTACCCCTTAGGACAACTACCCGTTAGGAGAATTACCCTTATGGATAGGACAACTACCCCTATAGGACAACTACCCCTGTAGGACAACTACCCCTCTAAATAGGACAATTACCCCTATAGGTAGGACAATTACTCCTGTAGGACAATTATCCCTTGATAGGACAATTACATCCATTGAAAGGACAACTACCCCCTTTGGTAGGACCAGCCCTGGGTGTTCAGGGCCAGCCAAAGGAGGGGTAGGCCTCCAGAGCTGGGCAAAGGAGGGGGAAGCCCGTGAGCTGCCCTGGGTGTCCAGAGAAGGAGGGAAATTGTCTTATCATAGGATTGATTGTCCTACCGATTGGTGTATTTGTTCCATCAATGGGGGTAGTTGTCCTACTAAATGGGGTAATTGTCCTATCAAGGGGGGTAGTTGTCCTACCAATGGGGGTAGTTGTCCTACCAATGGGGGTAGTTGTCTTACCAATGGGGGTAGTTGTCCTACCAATGGGGGCAGTTGTCCTACCAATGGGGGTAGTTGTCCTACCAATGGGGGTTGTTACCCTATCAATGGGGTAGTTTTCCTATCATAGGGGTAGTTGTCCTACCATTGGGGGTAGTTGTCCTATCTGTAGGGGTAATTGTCCTAAAGGGGTAATTGTCCTGTCTACAGGGGTAATTGTCCTATATAGAGGGGTAGTTGTCCTATAGGGGTAGTTGTCCTATGGGGGTAGTTGTCCTACCCATGAGGGTAATTGTCCTAAGGGGTATTTGTCCCAGGGGTAGTTGTCCCAGGGGTAGTTGTCCTGTCACCGTCTGGATGTTTTTAAGATATGCATACAAATCCAATGCGTACTTTGGGGTAGGGGGGGTCTGACAATTTTGAAAATGTGCATCCGTACTTAAGCTGCGTCCCCACTTGGGCAACCAAGATTTTAGTAGTCGGGTGATTAGTGTTAACCCTTTCTATCATGGGTGACTAGTGCTTATTTTGAGGCCTTGGTCGCCAAGGTGAGAAAGGGTTAACACTAATCGCCCGGCTACTAAAATCTTGGTCGCCAAAGTGGGGACGCGGCTTTAATGGAAAGCCCCGTAAGGAATAGGGCGTTTATATGAGGGACGGATTTAGAGGGGGCACATGGTATGCCCGACGCCCCCCCCCCCACCTTTATGTAATAAATTTCTTATTTTTATTATAAAAATCAAGCCCTTGGGGTAGGGTAGTGGCCGGGACCCTAAGAAGCGCCCCCCCCCCCTCCCCATCCCACCCTTTTCTAAAATTCCTGGATCTGCCCCTGTAGATATCAACACGTCTATGTAAAGTGGGGGGTTGGAAGTATCCGGATGTACTGTTCTATTAATCCTGATGAAGGACCTCAACAGTAAATCAAACAACCTGTAGACCCACCAAAAGTTTGATAGTTTAGTTTGACACAGTTGCCACATCGTTTACTTGTTCTATTAATTATTGTCTCTGCTGATTTACGACACAAGATTTAAAAAATGGTTGTCCAAGGGTTATCAAAAGTTATTGACGTAGCCATAAGCCGATCCCACAGTGCCATATCTATTGAAATGTAATTATGATTTACAATGGTCCGTTGGAACATGAGAAACGTCGATTCATCATACCTTACCCATCCATACAGAAACAAATGATAGAAATACTTTAAAAAAACTTACCTAAAGGAAGGGACAATCCAGCATTAACAAATGTAAGAATGGCACAGAAGGTAACCAACTTCATTTCTTCTGTCCAGGCTCACCGACTCCTCTTGAATGAGGATACCTAGGACAATATTGTAACACTCAAATTATTATCGCCACAAAATAAAGGAACAATGCATACTTTCTCATAATTGATTAATGCTACTTTTTAAGTTTATTTAAAAGAAAAAACAACTATTTTCGTATAGATCATATGATATATCAAGAGTTTCTTTTGTATATGTAATATATTTGGGCTTTGGTCTTTAATTTTAGGGTAAATATATTAAGGATTGTACAATCTTGCTTCTATTCCTTATATGATGGTGAGTGATAATAGGCACTTTATCTTATCAGCTTATCCCCTTATTGCTGTTTGAAGTGCTATAATTCAACTTAATTGTATACTCACACTGTCAATATTTAGTTGCCAACAATGTTCCTCTTGTTAAAGATACCGCATGTGGTCAAGATGTGGATTCTTATATCGTGAAATCAATTATATATGCGCATTAACATAGACATACAGACCAAATTGGCTCTATTGTACGTTCTACTTGTACAAAATATTGCAGGACATTACACAAAGATAGTCCTTACAATTTAGTGACGTTTTTTGTAAGTATTGGTACATGTATAAGGAAACATGCGATGATAGAATATTCTTGTTTAGGTTTGAACATGTGCCAACATATTGAATGTGTATTCATTCATATGAATAGGACAATCATTCATGCCTTCCTCTCAGTGAAAAAAACACGGTTGGAACCCTTCCGCTCTTCACTATTAGTTAGATACTTAGAACAAAACAACCTACATATACAATACGACATTATACTAACCAGTTAAGTGTAGAGATTACCCTCAAAATTGCACTGCATGTTGAAACAAATCATTTAGAAACGATGCAAGTTTGATTATTTTATTATGGTTGGGGCAGTGCCAACTGAAGTAAAGGCATTAGGCCATTATTATCTAGGGTATTGTTTTATCTTTAGTTCCCTAGTGTGATGTTCTCTGGGGAAACATGTGGTTTCCTGATGGAGATAGTTGTATTCTCGACAGTCCTTGTCCAAATCGTGCTCGATCTTTTGATACACGAGCGGGACGGAATTAGGGGAATACTTGTCCAAGCCCATGGTGGGGCAACCTATGGGCAAGTGGTCATGAAAGTCTCGGAAACGTGCCCCGCGCAAGGGGGTCGTCAGTGGGTGCGTTATGGTCAGAGGGAGTACCCGATGGGCTATCGGAACCCTCAGGCGAGCAGAGACTCAGCTCCGGCCGAGCCCGTGGTTGGTATCTTGTGTGACGCACCTGGCAGGTGCCTAGGACCGTCAGTCCGGTACTCACGACAGGGACTATGCCCAAAAAATTAAAAAGGTGGTAGCGTGTAGGCCGAGGTCCCATCACTTTGTCTTCATACCCATTAACATCCTGATGCCGTACATCAGAAAGATTTGTCCCCATTTTCATGTGGTCGAGTTCGTTCCTATGGGTTTCACTCCCCTTGTTTCTTCTAAGTCCTGCTCCTCTAATACAACTAAACTTAGGTCTAACTCTAGCTCTCGGACTAATATCTTCAACTATTATGCTCTTCTAAGTCTTCTCGTAGTTCATTCCCAGGAAGAAAGGAGGTGTGAACACAGTGAGTACCAAGACGGGACTGTTTATTTTCATGTAATCACTTCTATTTATAGCCATATGGCTCCTAATTGGTTACATAACATCACATGGTCACTTTGACACTTAACTGAGGTCACTTCCGGTCAATGATACATCATGCATTACGATTCCGTCCTTATGAACTCGTGCAACTCGTACCGTACAAGTTTGTACCACACGATCTTGTGTACTTCGTGATTGTGTCCCAAAACACATCTTTACTCATATCTTTAACAGAGAACATTACTTGTCTTTTAACCTTTATAATTATTGCATGAACTTGTGTCATGACATTGAATTGATTAATATAATTCATCACACTAGTGTCATATAGGGAATTGCGGTTATAGACAATGTATCTTATACGAACATAATTATTTTTTACAATCCTTTCTCATAAGAAATGACGTTTGCTTCGTAGTCATAAATCTTCAATTTTTAGAGATGTAAACCACACTGTTTTTAAAAACTGTCAGTCGCTGTGACGACCAAGTGCGCTAAAGTAGTTTGGAGTATATTCACATCTGTACTGCTCGGTTGAGTATAGCTATAGGCATTACAGCCTCGCCATAAGGGTGGATATATAATTTATGAAGCCCCATTCGCACTGGCCGTCGGGGGTCCTTGCAATCTGGGAACGTTGGATTGACGCACCTGCATGGTCATACAGTTGAGCTGCGAAATTATTCAACAGGTTGAATATTTTCATAGGACACCTGTGCGATTCTAGATGAGCTTGCTTGTGAAAATGATCGCATCTAATTGTTTCCCAGTGTGAATGCTGTTTGTTCAATTTCGGATCCATGGGATCATTTTCGCACCCATGAGACTTTTGTCACATGCACTTGATACATACATCTGCGACAAAAACAGCGACAGGGCGAATGGGGCTTAAGGCCCATTCGATAAGACAAAGCTTAGGAAAAGAAGACACATTATCTCCTGATTTCATCCATACACGATTACTATCATTATAAATGTGAATATTGTCATTTTCACAGAGGCCTAAACCATATTTTCATAACTTATCACGAAAACGGTCTAACATTTCGAAATTTTGTACCTCATAAAAAGTTCTGATGTCATTGAAAATTCAAAGGGATTTTTAAATACAGATTTGTTTTGTCCTTAACACAATTATTGGATGAGGCACTAAGCTAATCTGCCTGATTAGTGTAATTAGTTATTAAAATGATCATGGTCCATTATAGCTAGGGATGGAGCGCCATGGGTCCAGATCTATTCTGTCTTTATGTTGTCATTCGTATTAACTGTTACATGTTTGTATTTATACTACACTGATAATCCTATGGGTGAAAACATTAGTCACATAGGGACTAACTTTGCTAGTCAACTTGATGGAGCCTGAGAGGACTAACTTTTTCTGGTCAGTAGTGACTAGGGTGACTAACCTGTGTTAGTCTTTTTTAAATGGGTTGTGATGTACATAGCAAAGGGTAGCTAGTGGTCTTAGTCAACAGATACCAAGATGCATATCACAGTATACCTCCAACAGCCTTGTGTTAGTACAATGTTGTTGAAAGGAATACATCATCATGATAAAAACATGTACATCAATAGAACAACGTGGAATTGAAAATGTGTGTAACATGAAAAACATGTTGATCATATTGTTGACCTACAGTGGGCCAAATCTCTGAGATATAATTGGTTAGACTCTTTCTAACAATATCAATAACCATAAGTTGGGAAATAGAGTCCGTTAAGAAAGGGAAGGCTAATACCAGGTGGGAAGTGGCTACGGCATAAACCCCCCAGCAGCTGGCAGTGGTGATTAAGAAACAAGCCCCCTAAATACGGATACATCCATACTTCCCCATCCCGTTTAGACTGGATTCATTGTATTCTATCTAATTACTTATTTCATTTATGTTCCAAATCCAGTGGTGGATTTATAGGGGGGGGACGCAGGGGGCCCCCAGGGAGTTGTTTTATACTCTGTTCCCCTGACGAGACATGATATTATGAGTACCAGAAATGCAATACCTGTATAAATCATCTTAAAATAGGTATAGAAACATGATTTACTCACCAGAATCATCTTAATGCATTCTAGATTCCTTGGGTTAAGCCCCAACACACATGAGAAAGTATAATAGAACTTTTCTGTTTCCCTGACTGGTAGACTGTTGTCTGTTATTTCAAATCTCCCACTGAAAACGTCACTTCCTGTGATGTCATACATAGTTGGCATTGACCATGTTTGTATGACTATGCTAAATATCTCCATAGTCAATTTAACTATATCCCTTGACTATGGCAACATAGCCATTAGGCGACTAAGGGTTGAGAGCCTAAGTATTATCAGTGTAGAGGCATGCTAGACTCTTCGTGGCTGCCCTTGTAGCACTTTCCAGTTGCCCCAAGTTCAATCTCGGTGACTTGGGTCAGCAGGTGCTTGAGTAGCCTAGGGTCTCCGCGTCCCGGTCGGGACCTGTCCATAGGTGTTTATGATACCCATATTCATCTATTTCTCAAGCATAAGACAACAGCGGATCAGATGTTCACAGTTGAGAGCCTCAAGGGACACTGGTTTATTTTCAGTTAACATCCTGCCTTTATGGGTTACAAGTGAATGCTGATTGATTAAAACATATCACATAACATGTCCCCATGAATCTAGAGTTTACCCCATAAACCATGAGTTTCGTGTCATACTGAACATCTCCATACATTTGGTGGTATTTAACATTTCGAGCTACTTTTCAAGTATTTAGAAAATGTGGGTATTTTTACAAGTCAAGTACCTCAAGAATTACAACACTGGTTATACATCCCCGTTAATAACCTGACCGTCACCTTGGGTGTATATATACAGACAAAGGAGTACAGCTACAAAGGTCAGGGCTGTGCTCTATGTGTATAACTAGCCTTCTTAAGGGTACCTTCGCTGGGGAGGTTTCCCACACCACGAAGAGGTGTTTAAACACTGCAACAACTGTACCGTGGAGGGTGCAGAACAATACTCAATTGTCTATGGAGAACTGGCTGTAAACTGTCTGTTTCGTCTTGAAAACGTCATGTTTTTCAGGGGCGGATACAACGCTTCTAAAAGGGGGGTGGGGGGCGCCCTATTACAAAAGATTTATCCAGACCCTCTGGACCTGGGAATCTGGCATTCAAGCATTAAATATTTTGCCAGAAATAGGGACGCGCACCCCCTGCATGCCCCTGAATCCACCACTGAATATGGTTAATTAAATCAATGAATAGTACACAGGTATCTTGAAAGATCAACGTTTTCTCCTTACTCCTGTGGGCTCTGATATCAATTGCTTCTGTTTCCGTTAAAACTAATGGCTTGGAACAATGATGTTGGTGAATCTTTAAAAAAGAAGTAACATACTTCTAGCTAGTCTGGACTTTATGATTATATATATATATTTAATAAGTTATTAGATATTCCATTGCAAATAATAGTTCAAACTAGCATTTGCATAACCAATTAGACCTTTTGGTTATTAATCAGAGTGTTGTTATGAATATTGTACTAAGACTAGCACTTATCTTAAACATGACAACAAACTAGCATTATGTATTCTCTTCTGTTTGTATCGAGGCATGTTTGATATATCTTTAGTTCGTTTGAAAAGGTATTTATCACAGAAATATTTTTCGTATGAATTTCCAAAGGTTTTCCAATGCTTTTGTGGATGGAATTAGACTAAATTAACCTGCAAGTGCTACTGTAAATGAGCTGTCACTGGTAGAAATAATTAAATACAATGTTGCAATGCGAAAATCCGCCGTATAACATAAGCTTTGCTTTTCCATTCTGTTCCATATCTCTTACAGAGGTGCCAATTCTGAGGTGACTCACAAAAGACGGGGAGATGTGAGCCAAACGTCCCCAGGACCGTCTGAATGTAAGGACGTACTGCAATCACTGAAGCCTGGCCAAATCGTGAGGGCCGGGACACAGCTGAGTGGTGCTGGATGCTGGCGCTGCACGTTGGCACCAGGGTATAAATGCCCGGGGGTCCTGGGGGCTGTCACAGTTGACCGTCTCACAGTGAACCTGCTCGTCGGACAGCTCATCCCACCTCTCTGACCAAGATGCAGTCGGCCGTCGTCGTCCTGGGCGTTCTCCTGGCCGTCCTTGTGGCCGTGGAGGGATACAGCGTTAAGGTAAGTCAGGGTTGAAGGTGGTACCAGAGACGGTATATTAATATACCGTCTGTGATGGTATTAAGCCCTGGGGGTCTTTCCACAAAAAGTTACGCATATACTTAAACCAAAATTCGTTCCACCAAGTTGTTACGCACACAAATAATTATTGCACTACTGCGAACTGTTAGTAGGAATCAAAAGTGTTTTACCTCCACTAGATTCACCATAGGTAATTCAGTTTACAGATATTTTTTAACATCTATATATTATTTTCATCATGAAATTATAAAGCTATAGGCCCCTAATACTTTATTAGCTATCATTTAAATGTTTGTTTTATGAGAAATCCGTTGGTGAAAACCAATCTAGAACCTGTTGAGAATTCAAGGAGCTATCAAAGGAAAACAAAAAGTTGTCTAAAATACAATCATTTACCATTTGTGGATATTTTTCTACGTATACTGTATGTAGCAAGCCATTTTATAACATTACGAGCAATTCTCGCTACTAACAGTACATACCTATAGATCCAAAGAACAATAGATATTTAATCATTTGCGCGCAGATTTTGTGGAATAGCTCCACGAGTGGCGAGTATACAACTTTCATGAATATTCCAGGAAATGATTTTATGTTTCACGAACCTTGAGTATATGCCGGTGTATAGTTAATGACCTACATATCAGAGTCAGTTCTCATGGACTCATTTCTCGGCGGGGAGGAAGACCTCGTCGCAGATTGACCCTTTGTCCAAAAGCATTAAGGTTAGACTACTGTGACGAGGCACCATTTTACTGGTCTCGCAAAATTGTAGATTGCTTCTTTGCTACTATCTACCTTTTTATGAATTATATATCATTAGATAACACTTTAAAGGTAAATGCGGGTGTTAGGGATGATTTCTTAAGAACCGTGACATATTTCTGAAATTCACAAAGTGTTTAGAGGGATGCAGGAGGAACCCAAACAAACCTTAAAACTCATATGTCACCATATGAATTCTAGAGATAGGAGCACTTGAAGAATTGACTGTTGACAATTAGGGCCTATGGCAAAACATACAATTTTCATTATTCAAAAACAAGTAACTGTGACTTTTACTTTAAATGATGTAAATGTGTGCATATGACCCCAATGCATATTTTAGATGAAAGAAAACATTAGGTCACCCTGGAAAATCACATTCTATTTATGCAAATATGGAAAATATGTGGAAAATCTGCGTTGTGACCTATGTTTTCCTACTTTTTTCTGTGCAAAAAACGTATTTTTTTTCATGCACATTTGCATATATGTTACTCCTAAGTGTTCCATTTGTTAAACTGAAATTTCATGTAAATCCCACAATAAAAATAAAATCACACCAGGTGGCGCTGCAGTGGTCACCCGTATTTACCTTTAAATCGACTATCTTATCATATTAAAATATGTAACTAAGGGTAATAGAGCCAAAATAGAGATTGATCAGAAATGTGAAATTATATTTTATACTTAATAATTTTTAACTAAAATATCTCAGTCAATATTAAAGAAAAACTCATGAAACTTTTTATGCACGTAGATGATAACCACATGGAGGGAACTGTGTCTCAGATTTTTGGTTTGAGCCATAGTTTTTATTTTATGGAATCTAGAAAAATCTAGAAAAGTTGTGAAAAATCACGGCAAACCGTAGTCTAACCTTAATACACCTCTGTGAGCATCCACGAACACTCCTAAACATGGAAAAATACTTGTATAGAGTACATAATCTTTGTATATGATACATTCTCATATCTCTTGGGAGAACAGTGTGATACAATCAAATAGTTTGGAAACGGACAAAATCGAAAAAATGGGGAAAAAAACAAAATCACGATATATTTAATCACGAATTTTTCACGAAATTAAAGAATTGGGTTTTCAGAATCGTGAATTATTTTAGGTCACCACCCTGACAGTGGGATAACAGCGGGACAAATATCATTTTGCCCAAATAATCGCATAATCCTATACATTGATACATGTGATTCCTTTGTAAACCACACAACTATTTAAAATAAACTCTAAATACAAGAAGATTGCAATTATATCTCAGATCGCAATGAAAATTGCCCTTGGCAAATAAGGCTTGACACTAAACAACGTGAGCGGCGATATGAGGATGTCACAGAGACATTACACATATTAGAGACATATTTCTTTCTTACAAATGTGTTAAATACTCCAAATTTCCAATGTCAAAACAAATTTCAATCCTGTATGTGATTTCCTGTATTATCATCTGATCATATCGGTATGGCAGGTCAAAGTCGTGTAGTATAATTGGGCCTTTATAATAAGCCAGGTACCAACATGAGGGGATGCATACACTGAAAACACAAAGTCGTCAGAGAGCCACTGCAAGGTTGTCAAAGGTTTGTCACAGGTCACTTCTGGGCTCTCATATGTGACTTTTGGGTCATCACAGGGCTCATTTCAGGCCATCAATGCTGTGTGACTACCTTGTGACAATCCTTTGACAACTTTGGGGTGGTCAGAGGGTTGTCATCGTGAATCTTGAGACTGTATGACAACCCAAAGGTAGTCATTTTCTCCCAACTGCTTTAGGCCAAAAAGGTCGTCAGAGAAGCAAAAATGAAGAATGGGTTGTCATAGGGTTGTCACAGAAGAAAATGAGAAGTCAAAAGTCCTGTCTGACTACCCTAGGGTTGTAGGTGAATGGTGCCTAAAGTGACAGCCCAGGGTTGTCATGGCCTCTGTCTATATCAACCCAGTGTTGCAAGTGAATGGTGTCAAAACCATACAACTCATAGGCCTCCTATGTGTAATGGCCACACCTAATAACTAGTAATAACACAATAGGATGTCATCATAATGACTATGATATCTACAACATGAAAATATTCATAAATAAGATGTTTTGTCTAACAGACACAGATACAGCCTGTGACAACCTTGGGTTGTCGTTTTTGGCACCACTTTTGACAACTCTGTGTTTTCAGTGTAAGTTCTTCTTAAATTAAGTGGATGGCTAACAGATCCGAAATCAACTCTTGCAAAATGTACTATGGATACCTACCTTTTGGTTACGCAGGCAAGCATACAACATTATCATTATATTGCATTAATGTCTGCTTCTAGTTACATTATTTTGATGGCACCCAATAATGTGATGTTACTGCAAGATTCTTTTACACTAGAACTAGAACTACAAGATGCTAACCCACAAACAGCTGCTAAATCACAAATATTTGGCGGATAGTGTCTGTAGTATAATTGATGCTAAGCTGCAAATATTTGTAACTTAGCAGCTGTTTAATTTGTTGGATAGCATCACTACAAGAGACTAAAGCCCATATTCTACTATACGGCGTTTTGCTCGCGGTGGGAAATTAACATGTGGTGTTTGACCCCACCGCTAAATAAAGTAGCCACCGCAAGATGGAATATAGAAATTGCTTGTGGTGGTACTAGCGGTGGTGCTTGCGGTGACCCAATGCTAGCACCACCGCAAATGATTTTATATTCTTTTATATGATCTTTTTTTAAATCGTACTTTTTTATGATTATATTATGATTTTTATGATTTTATATTAATATTTTGAAATGATTTTATATAATTTTCTGTTGAATGCTTGCAGTGGCAGAAACGAACATGTTCGTTTCTGAAACACAAATTGCTTGCGGTGGCTAAAAAGACCACCGCTAGTAGCTACCCACCGCAAAGTGGAAGATGGCCTTAAGACACAAGCAGTTGCTAAATCACAAATATTTTAGGGATAGCACCTGCAATCAGAATGATGTGACAAGTATTTTTCAATCACCAAAACTGATGTAAACCCAAATGGACTCATAAAAAACATAACCCAAAATAATGGTCTATAAAATGATGTCTTCCAAAATATGGGTCAATGTCATTGGGGACATCATTTAGGCCAACATTTAGAAATAGTCATTTTCGGTAATGTAGCTGTTGCCACCAGGTGGGGTGAGAAGATAATTGTTTTTTTAATCAAGAATTTTTGTTGATGTCATTTTTGTTAATAATTATCATTTTGGCACCCCACTTTTTGACAATATTATTTTTGGCAACATCAATTTTTTATTATGTCATTTATGACCCCTTTGATCCCATCTTGAACCTTTTTCTTTATACTTATCTATGCTCACCAATGTTGACCCATTTTCACCACTGTTGACCTATTTCAACCAATATTGACTGACATGGTCTATTCTCAATTGTTCTTGATGCCTAAGCAAGCAATTTCAGGGATAGGGTACATTAAATTTTGTAGGATAGCAGCCTGGTTGTGGGATAGCATCTTCATGGTGCTGCTATCCCACAAACCAGTTTTAAGGATAGCATCAGTTTGTGGGATAACATCTTGATGTGGATGCTATTTGCTCAATAATGTGCGATTTTCCTGTTGTCAGGTCATATTCTTCCGATAACAAGTTTACTCCAAAAAAAAACATTTGATTACTTATCTTAGTTCAAAACATTAACTTCATTTATATGATTGATATTTTGTTTACTTTCATGTAAAACTTTAACGACTGTTACTTTTGTAGGAGACGAAGGTTGAAAAGGAGATCGATGAAGGTAGTTCTTTTTAAATCAATTTTGGAAATTTAGCAAACAAAAGGAATCTGATCAATTTTATATCATCACCAGTTACGTAAAATGTCATCTATAATTCACCTCCTTAAATTGTTTTTTCATTACTCAATATGCTTACTAGGACCTGAACGCATTTGTTATAAAGTCTCCTTTCCTCATTTTTAACCATCCCGGTAACGATATTCTTAATCATATCTGAGACAAATATAACATACCCTTATAACTATGTGTGTAGCCAATGAAAGCATGGTATAGAATGCAACAATCAAAATGAATCCACAAACAGGGTCTGGGTTTTGGGCTTTCTAGTAGAGGACTTTTTTTCTTATCAATATTATTCACAATTAAATAATAATGTGGATTTTTTGCAGTGGCAGGTCAGCTTGTCAGTCTTCTGAAGGAGAAACGAGGGTTCGGTGCGTATTCTTATTAAGTTCATTGATAAAAATGACCTTTAGTAAAGGCAGCAATCCACACTACCATTATCACCCTATGTTAGATTATAGGAGCTTTTACACTATGCGATATGAGCTGCGATATGACGATGTCGCAGTGAAATCGCACATATTAGAGGTAAAATTCTTGGTTATGAGTAAAATACTCAAAATATACTATTTCAAACAATTATATCATCCCTGTGTGTGAATTTTCTGTGATATCTTCATATCTCCCCAATATCGCAGCACAAGTCGCATAGGTGTAAAAGGGCCTTATTACACAAATCGTTTTGACAAAATCACTGAGCACTTGTGTAAAAAGGAAGTGAAAATAGGTGTAATAAACTACTCAATAGAAAGAATGTAAAGGTAAAAAACAAAATTGTTATCAAACCAAAGAATCTTATAGTATGAAAAATTCATGATACAAAATTCAATGGTGTTCAGTCATAACATGAATAACTGGCTTTATAAATTGTACCTCCTTCCAAAACTTGATGTTTCAATTAAGTTTAGTATGATACAAAGGTTTGAATGATGTGTATTATTTCCAGAGATGGACAAAAGAAGCAGTATTGGCGGTGTCAGTGACAGTCTCAGCAATAGTCTCAGCACTAGTACTGAAGGTAACACTTGTAAACCCAATTCACTTAACAGTTTCAGATTTCTTCAACATTGTTATATCCCCTTTTGGTTCAGAAAGAAAGAGGGGTAAATGAGGTTTGCACCCAGCCAATGTGCAACATAACACTAACAGTCACATTATGCAATTATAGGGCAGTGATGACAGTTAACGTTCTAAGACCCATTAACCCAACAGTTTCACATTCTTCAAAATCGTTACATCCCCTTTTGGTAAAATTTTAATGAGGTGTGTATGCATGATGTTTTAGCACCTAGTATATATTTAGAGTGCACAGTTTTAAAACACTTAATGAAATATTCATTTTTAAATTGGTTCCTCATCAAATGGAAAACAAGAAACCTGAATCTTTAATATGTTAACATACACAGACACATAGACATGCATTGTATTCAAGATGAATTGTGAAAAGTATCTGGAATCCCCCTCTCCCTGCCCCTTCAACTTATGCCTATCGCATACTATACAATTATGTGACTTGAGAATTGGTACTTGTTGATGGGTATTATCAAATTAATTTAGGGTGTGGTGGGGAAGGGAGGGGGAGGAGGGATATAATCACAAATAACTTTGGATGAAAGTCTCAAGGAACTTGCCAAAATATGCTTGCACATTTTGCAACAAAGAAAGAAATTGCACACAAATAACGATTCATTTTTCCTTTTAAGCAATATAAAATAATATAATATATATAATTATTATGCAATATGTCAATAAGTTATGATATTGTTACCTTAGGCATTTTGAAAACAAACTTGACACATGCTGTGTGTGTGGCCCTGTCTATGGGACCATGCACATTAAAGAACACCTACCTTGGTAAATGTGTAGGGGTATGGTCTCTATCTTCTCATAGATTCGTTCATTCCATAGATACGATCATCAAAGACAGAATTGTCAAAACATGTTCTCGCCGTTATATGACCTTAGATGTTGCTGCGGCGTTAAAACCCAATAACCAACCAACCACGCTACCATTATCATGCTATGTTAGATTATTACACAAATCGTTTT
The DNA here is from genome assembly GCA_936440205.1 of Lepidonotus clava. Taxonomy (NCBI): domain Eukaryota; kingdom Metazoa; phylum Annelida; class Polychaeta; order Phyllodocida; family Polynoidae; genus Lepidonotus; species Lepidonotus clava. The sequence goes on along the minus strand of OW387144.1, from coordinate 30,754,498 downwards.
GATAAAATCACTGAGCACTTGTGTAAAAAGGAAGTGAAAATAGGTGTAATAAACTACTCAATAGAAAGAATGTAAAGGTAAAAATAAAAATTGTTATCAAACCAAAGAATCTTAGTGTATGAAAAATTCATGATACAAAGTACAATGGTGTTCGGTCATAACATGAATTACTGGCTTTATAAATTGTACCTCCTTCCAAAACTTGATGTTTCAATTAAGTTTAGTTTGGTACAAAGGTTTGAATGATGAGTATTATTTCCAGAGCCGGACAAAAGAAGCAATAGCGATGGTGACGATGACAGTGACAGTCTCAGCAATAGTGCCAGCACTGGAGGTAACACTTGTAAACCCAATTCACTTAACAGTTTCACATTTCTTCAACATTGTTATATCCCCTTTTGGTTCAGAAAGAAAGAAGGGTAAATGAGGTTTGCACCCAGCCAATGTGCAACATAACACTAACAGTCACATTATGCAATTATAGGGCAGTGATGACAGTTAATGTTGTAAGCCCCATTTACCCAACAGTTTCACATTCTTCAAAATCGTTACATCCCCTTTTGGTAAAATTTTAATGAGGTGTGCATGCATGATGTTTTAGCACCTAGTATATATTTAGAGTGCACACTTTTAAAACACTTATTGAAATATTCATTTTCAAATTGGTTTCTCATCAAATGGAAAACAAGAAACCTGAATCTTTAATATGTTAACATACACAGACACATAGACATGCATTGTCTTCAAGATGAATTGTGAAAAGTATCTGGAATCCCCCTCTCCCTGACCCTGCAACTTATGCCTGTCACATACTATACAATTATGTGACTTGAGAATTGGTACTTGTTGATGGGCATTATCAAATTGATTTAGGGTGTGGTGGGGAAAGGAGGGGGAGGAGGAATATAATCACAAATAACTTTGGATGAAAGTCTCAAGGAACTTGCCAAAATATGCTTGCACATTTTGCAACAAAGAAAGAAATTGCACACAAATAACGATTCATTTTTCCTTTTAAGCAATATAAAATAATATAATATATATAATTATTATGCAATATGTCAATAAGTTATGATATTGTTACCCTAGGCATTTTGAAAACAAACTTGACCCTTGAAATGGACTGGGCGACACAGCAATAATACCAATTGCATGTAGGAGTAATTACCTACCCAATAAAAACAATGTTAAGGTACATATACAAATTGTAATCCACCTAAAGAAAGTAAAAGAAATTTTAAGGTCTTAGTATATGGAAAATAGACGTTTGAACATATCATGGATTACTGCATGGCCTTAAAAATCTGATCTCCTTCTAACATTAATTTCTCCCTACCACGGATAGCATATTTCCTGTGATTTACGTGCAGACTATTCCTAATCCGGGTGGATGCTGGGAAATATGTTGACAACACCATAAGGCTTAAGTATGGAAATTGTCCTATATCATGGTACATATTATAGTAAAGATGATGGAGAGCAATATCAACTATTTTTTTTTATTTTATTTGTTTATGTTTATTGGTTTTTGGGTTGGTTTAAAAATCGATTCAAAAGAAATTGATATATAGCAAATATTCATATATTTTCTATGCTATTTCTGGTGTTTTTGTCAACATGATTGCTCAAAATTATCCTGCAGGTGCCTGAAATACAGTAAGTCAGATATCCTTGGTAGTGAGACAAGGTTCTTACAAAGCTGTGAATAATGCGTATTACTTCTAGATTTTGACAAAAGAAGCAGCGGTGGGGTCAGCAGCGAAGGGGTCAGCAGCTAAGGGGTCAGCAGTGGTGACAGTTGTAAGCCCCATTCACTTAACAGTTTAATGTTTCTGAAATGTAGGGGGCTGGATGCAGCACGTAGTATATACTTAGTGTGCACCCTTGTTTAATGATTAACAAAATATTAATTTGTTTGAATCATTAGGTTGATTGTTACTTATCAAAGGGGAAATGTGTAAATTCACAACAGCCAGAGCCCCAAATATTTGATACACAAATCGTATGTTCACTTACCTGTACATTGCCAATCATTCAATTACCTGTACATTGCCATTCATTCAATTGATTTTAAGTCTTATTTGTGTATGCAGTTATAAAACTTGAGAGTTGATACCCTTCTATATGCCAGTTATCGTAGTTATTTAGGGTATGATAGAGGCAAGAGGTGAAGGGACATAATCAAAGATTATTTTGGTACAAAATCTCAAGGAAAACTCCAAAATATGCTTGCACACTATACAATTTGTTTTTCAGGGAAAAACAAAGCATGTTTCCCTTAACACAGTAGAAATATTAACTGGTGACCCTGAACAAACAAGTCCATGTCCAAACCCAAGTTTCTCACAGAATTCTGGCTAAAAACAAAGCCAAACCTTCGTCTGATGAAGACGTGAAATCAACTAATTGGGAGGTCAGGGGTGACTATTTTCTAATTAAATCCAGTGCCATTACACAGGAAATAAGGGGAATGGTTGTCTTAAAATCTAAGAAAGTCATTATTTAATAATTATAGGCACAAATTATAGATGAAACTTAAACAAGTTTGATTTTTACAGTAGTTTACTGTCATTTGAATTAGTTTGCAGTCTTTGACAGTACAGAATGATTTTATCACTGACCCATGTAACAGAATAGTTGGTCATCAATATTATGATCATCTATAGTTGTTAGCTCAAAGTTCTATGATGGAAACAGGCCTCGTTTCAGACACTTAACATCTGAAATGCTTGATTAAATGACAAAAATGTCTTAGATCAGTAGGAGGATTTGTATAATATTATATGACACTACAGAGGGTAGCACAATTAGTTACATGACACCTGTAGGTTCCCTAAGAGTTCTACCCTAAGGTGAAGGGAATGGCCTTAATTTATCTACAAAAAAAAAAGCAGTACCTTCAATTATTCTGGAATGAAATAATCTGAGATATCTGCTTGATAGATTTCAGTAAGTTTTTAAGGTTGGTTCAATAAACCTATTTAGAATGCTGTCTATGAGCTGTAATTTCTATAGCATATGGATCTGCAATATCACTAGTATCACTTCATATTTCAATTCACAGAATTTGATTTGATCCAGTGGAAATAGTGTTAAAGGCATTTCATAACTTTAGCTTAAAGTGTGCTTTAAAATTGTTGTGGTTGTTGTTGTTACGATTGGTCATTGTGCAAGAGGGCACTGATATATTTTGTATTTAATCAGAGATCTTTGTAACTTATCACAACAAATGAAATCACTAAATCAATGGTTATCATTCACGACCGTCTGGCTACGTTAACTAGTGTTTGACCACAATGTTATTTGCTATGCTGTGACCTTTTTTTCAATTTCAGATACATAACAATTCTCTTAGTTATAGCACAGACAAATATAATTAAGTGTCACACTTAGATGTGTGCAACCAATGATAGCATAATATTTTTTTATGATATAGAATGCAACAAACAAAATATTGCGTACTCTGTGAAGCGGTTGTTCCTATTAATGTTACATACAATTCTATCTTGGGTTTCCTTGGCAGTGGGTGTGGAAGCTCGGCTTGTCAGACTTCTGAAAGAGAAAAGAGGGCTTGGTGAGTATTCTTATGAAGTTCATTATTAAAAATCCAACTAGTCCACGATATTAATATCACCTGATTTTTAAGCTGTTACCCAAATCTTTTGACAAATGCAGATTGTTCTTTCAGAATAAGTAACCTAACATCAGTGTTAAATGATTGAACCTTGAGTATTAAGCTTTCTGGCATTCTATATTTCATATCATTTTGCCTCATATCTTCCACATTTTCACTTATTCTGTATCAATTTCCGGCAATTTTATTGGTGTACACCCTTGAAATGGACTGGGCGACACAGCAATAAAAGCAACTGTATGTAGGAGTAATTACCTGACCAATAAAAACAATATAAAGATGAATAAAAAATTGTAATCGTACTGAAAAAAGTGAAAGATATCCTAAGATCGTAGTATATGGAAAACATATATTGTTTCAATTAAGGCAAGGTTGTTACAAAGCTGTGAGTGATGCGTATTACTTCTAGATTTCGACAAAAGAAGCAGCAGTGGTGACAGCGCTAGCAGTGGCATCAGTGATGACAGTCGTAAGCCCCATTCACTTAATAGCTTAATGTTATTGAAATTTAGTGGGCAGGATGCAGCACATAGTATATACCTAGTGCACACCCTTGTTTAATGATTAACAAAAAAATTATTTGTTTGAATCATTAGGTTGATTATTACTTATCAAAGGGGAAATGTGTAAATTCACAACAGCTAGAGCCCAAGATAGTTTATACAAGAATCGAATGTTCATTTACCTGTACATTGTGAATCATTCAATTACCTGTACATTGCCAATCATTCAATTGATTTTAAGTCTTATTTGTGTATGCAATTATAAAACTTGAGAGTTGATACCCTTCTATATGCCAGTTATCGTAGTTATTTAGGGTATGATAGAGGCAAGAGGTGACGGGACATAATCAAAGATAATTTTGGTACAAAATCTCAAGGAAAACTCCAAAATATGCTTGCACACTATACAATTTGTTTTTCAGGGAAAAACAAAGCATGTTTCCCTTAACACAGAAGAAATATTAACTGGTGACCCTGAACAAACGAGTCCATGTCCAAACCCAAGTTTCTCACAGAATTCTGGTTAAAAACAAAGCCAAACCTTCGTCTGATGAAGACGTGAAATCAACTAATTGGGAGGTCAGGGGTGACTATTTTCTAATTAAATCCAGTGCCATTACACAGGAAATAAGGGGAATGGTTGTCTTAAGATCTAAGAAAATCATTATTTAATAATTATAGGCACAAATTATAGATGAAACTTAAACAAGTTTGATTTTTACAGTAGTTTACTGTCATTTGAATTAGTTTGCAGTCTTTGACAGTGCAGAATGATTTTATCACTGACCTATGTAACAGAATAGTTGGTCATCAATATTATGATCATCTGTAGTTGTTAGCTCAAAGTTCTATGATGGAAACAGGCCTCGATTCAGACACTTAACATCTGAAATGCTTGATTAAATGACAAAAATGTCTCAGGTCAGTAGGAGGATTTGTATAATATTATATGACACTACAGAGGGAAGCACAATTAAGAGTCACCTAAGAGTTCTACCATGAGGTGAAGGGAATGGCTGTTAATGATCTACGGATAAAAATCACGCGGTACCCTCAATTATTCTGGAATAAGATAATCTGGGATATCTGCTTGATAGATTTCAGTAAGTTTTTAAGGTGCCTTCTGTACTCCATGAATTTGGTCATGACAAAAAATTTAAAAAAAAAAAGCAAAAAGGAGGGTTGGTCGATAAATGTGACTTTAATTCAAAATCTTTAGGTTTAGCTAACCCTATTTTTTTTTATATCACAGGTAAACCAAAGTGGTCACAGTAGATTTCTTGCTTACATCATAGACATATATGCTATTTATGTCTATGCTTAACATGTGGCGCACTGAACAACATTCTGAATAATTTCCTTTTGTGTGAGCAACTTTACATGAAAGCATCAAGTTCCCTGAGACCTGTAATTGGTAGGTAGCCTCAATACAGAGGCTGGACATGTACCTCAAATTCCCCTGTTGTGTATAGTTGTGTTGGGTGGCTCATGGTGATATATCAGGGCGCCACCTGCAGTGGGAAACCTGAAAACTCCCTCAGTACCCACTAGAGGGAGTGGGTGGGGAGGGGTCGTTGACTGTAGCTAGCAGGGAGCACTGCAGTTTCCCCATAGGTACCTAGTTCATTAAGTTCTAAAACATGGGATAATGTTTGTATACTGTTAATTTGTAATCAGTTTCTAGTTCAATAATCAGTATAGCCTCTGATCCAATATTCTGCAGTAATATTCAAGGATATATAATGATGTAATTTTATGGGTGTAGAGCCTTGAAATAGACTGGGCGACAAAATTATTTCTTAACTTTGACATCCAATATGAAGCTTAATGACATGGAGAAAAAAAGAAGACATGACATGGTTCATTCCTTAAATTCAACATGCAACCTGAAGCCTACTTAAAGTGGACATTAATCTTAAAAACATAAGGCCATGCGACACAATCATCCTTTAAATTTGAGAGACACTGGTCGCCTATGAGTGCTACCGCTCGTTTGGATTTGACATAATGAAACATACTGGCTCACAGTATTGCCTATGTTTTTCCTTAGCTGACTGGATTCATTTTAGAAAAAAGTGACTTAAGAATTATGTGATTTTTTGGAAGCATACAAAAAGCTTTAAAACCAGATTGGGTTCTTTTTCTATCAGCAGCCGCACCCATAACTCGCCGCGGATACGACAAGGTAGGCAAACATTGACATGTACAGTGAATACTATTGCATGACTTCTTCCTTCAGAACGACATGCTCGTTCATTAATGTAAGGACCGAAACACTTAATTATACAAATTATAATGTCAAACAGTTGCTAATCTAGCATGTGGTATCACGCAAAGATAAGTGGCACCTTACAGTCATTAGAATTAGACGGAAAGTACCTATAGAAAATGTATTCTCGTTTCTCAAGCTTAAGCTCAAAATACCAACTTTGATTCAATTTGAGATTGCAGATCCAACATGTTCATTTCAATTACATTTAATAGCTGGAAATATGGCCTTCCATAGTATCTATTGGCAGTATAATGTGTTGAAATAAGTATTCTAGTTGTTTTAGTATACCAGCTTTACAGTGTAATACATTTGCTGCACCTGACATGTAACCCCTAGATCATTATTATTATATTATATGTATTTCTAATTTGCAGCAGAAGAAGGGTAATGCGAATAATCAGCAATAATTCTCTTTATCTTTTTTCTGTCTGTTCTTGCTATCCACTCTTGTCAAGGTTTCAGGGCTCACCAATTCTTAGATATATTTTTCTAAATGGCACTATTCTTTTGCACATTGTCACTTTTATGAACCAAACATCACACTAAATGAAACGGTTCTAGGACATATAGCCCCCGGACACCTACCCCCTGGACACCTACCCCCTGGACACTTACCCCCTGGACACTTACCCCCCAGACACTTACCCCCTAGGATACTGACCCCCTAGGACAATTACCCCCCGGACACTTACCCCCTGGACACTTGGCCCCTAGGACACTTACCCCCTAGAACACTTAATTACCCCCTAGGACAGGTAAGTGTCCTAGGGGATAAGTGTCTAGGGCTAAGTGTCCTAGGGGGTAAGTAAACTCAAATAGCTGTGAAAATACATGTGACAAGCCGAGGGGAACGGGTACTCCGAGGTTTCTATATTTGCTGTCCTAAACCTAATTTTTAAGGAGATATGAGTAGATTTATGAAAAATTGTGATAATTTACTCTTAAACCACCTTCTTGTATAGAATTCATTTCCCATCCAAAACGTTCCATCATGATGGAATCTTCCCTTATTTGGAATGTCAATGGAACGTTTTAATATGGGTAACTCACTGAATTCATTCTATTTGGTTGCCATGGAAACTAAAATTTTTATAAAATTGTATTAACTATGAGAAACTATCATTTTCTGGTCTCTACACTGAAAACAGAAAACATTTATCACTTCTCAATAAAAAATAATGAATAATATTGTGTTTTTTTAATATTTACTCATAATTATGATAATTTATGATAATTTATGCAAAATTCCAATAAATACAAGGAAATTAAGCTTTTCCTCATTTTCCGCTATCCTGAGGGTGTTAAGTTTAAGAGCCCGTAACTTCCTTAAAACTGGTCGGATTTGGACATGCATGATATCATTTGAAAGGTAAGAACATGCTCTACAACATTGGTTTCACAGGAAATCCCACACAGAGCACCCTTTTCCCTCGGCTGTCCACATTCTAAGAGTCTAACTTTAGCAATTGGTACAGTGTAAATCATGATAACTAGCTATAACTTTACTTGAATTCTATAATACTGATGTCATTTATGCATGAAGACACCAATGTTTGTAAACAAACCAATTTTGGTGGATCACCAAAGTTGACCAGGGATGAGTTTTATTGTATGTTAATACAGTTCAAGTCTGTGTTCACAATATATATTTTACCACAGACCTAGGTTATAGCTGTAGTACATATTATTTCACTAGATGACTGATTTTGCAAAATTTTGACCCTACATTGTTTTTGGCTCCCTTTCACTCCTGCTTCCAAATGGAGATAATGGTTGGGGATACAAATAAAAATAAACCTTCCCATCATTATTTCCATTGCCAGTGCTTCAAAATGACTCCATGCATTCAATGCTCTGATATAACCCCAGCCAAAGATATGCCATTCTAATAACGTTCTAATAACGTTCTGGATTGGTTCTTGTTACATCACACTGTTAGGTTACAGTGATGTTCTTTTGATGACTCCCAATTACGTCGCTGCAACCAACTGTTGCGATGTGACATTGTAACGCTCTGACAACATTCTTGTCACGTTATTTATAAGGCTGAGACTTAATAAGAATGTCACAATAGTATTCTATTTAGGTGTGGTTGAGACCTCACTAAATGAGGATGTCACAATAACATTCTGTTTAGGTTAGGGTGACACCTTACCTAATAAGATGGTTACAGTAGCCTTCTGTTTAGGTAAGGTTATGACCTGACATAATCAGAGCTTCACAATAGCGTTCTGTTTAGGTAAGATTTGGGCCTCCCCTGGTCAAGAGGTGACAACTATGTTCTGTTTAAGTCAGGTCTAGACCTCACCTAATCAGAATGTCACAATGACATTCTATCTTGATTTGATTTTGACCTAACCTCACCAGAACATTATGATAACATTCTGTTTTGGTTAGGTCACAACCTCACAGAAAAATAATGTAAAAGTTACATGACAATTTAGTAAGTAACAGACAAACCAAAAAAGTATGGTCGCATAACATGACCGTTGCGTCACGCCTTGGCTGGGACATGTAACGCATGGCATTTCCATACATGTAGACTTTCCATATATGGTATGCGGGGAGTACCTGGAATTCCATATCTGGAAATTTGCATATCTTCTGCAAACCTCACGTTCATCCGCCGTAACAGGAGTATGGAAAGGCACCTAAATCAAGCCCCCGACCCGAAGTCCACATAAGTATATCAAGACGGGAGAGCACTACTGCCTGTTTGAGTCTATGCGATCATTCCCCTGGTGGCTGGCTGTTCATTATTACTTCACTGGGGAACCCTTCTCCAACAACCCATATCACCTCATTATTTCAAACATTTTATAGTGTGTATCACCTTAGATTCTGGATTAGGCAGAAGTCATTCAAATGACTTGGAAATGCTAAACTATGTCTCAGGATTAGCTGTCTGGTCTAATATCCATATAACTTTCTGAAAACGGAACCTAACAGTTTGATTAAACGATGTGTTTTGATAGCTAAATGTTTTTTTTTTTCTGGAATTCTGGTGCGACTTGTCTACCATTAATCTAACACATATTATCGCATCTTCTTTTCAGAGACACTCATGGCCCTCCTGAAGGCACTGGTAAGGCTCAATTTATAAAGTTTTCAATGTTGACCATGCATTTAAACCTAAGGACAATTCCCCACCTTGGGAGTTAGATTCGATCGCCAATGTCTCATACACGTAGGAGATACGTAATGATAAAGACTGATAAATCCTAGGGGTGAATCTCGTGGCAACCTCAAAATAATCAAAAAAGGACATTCACACTATAGGAAAAGACTGTGGGAGAATTTTCGCAAGGAATTCCTCTCTATGTATACCCTTAGCCAATCATGCGTGACAGCCTGCTTACAGATACCCCAAGTAAATTTGAGCCACACTTATAATGTTATTTAAAAGATATTTAAGCAAAACATTGGATACAATATTTCTATATTTCTCTTACAGATGAAGAGGAAGTAAGATGACTCAACGTGACAGCCGACTGAATCGAAACCATTTGATGACCATGAAGGACCGCCAATGAGATTGAAAATCAGTTTCTTTAGCTGACATTAAATATTACTCTATTTTCTGTTATTAACTTCTGCAACATTCTTAAAACTGTGTAGACATTGTGCAGAAAAGTTCACGTGATCATGTTCTGAGGATCGTCATGTGATCATAATGTCAAGATGGCCAGTAATCTACACTTGAGTATTCAAAATTGCTTTTTGTATTTGTATGAAACGGAATCTACTATAAGAACATGAACGTTTAAGGTTAAATCCTTTACTAATCCTGGATAACTTAGGATCAATATGGCCGACAGACCACTCTGACATTCGTGGCTACATCTGTGCAACGTCTAAGCAGAAGAATTAAACACTTTGCGATTTTCAATTGTGTAATCCAATTCACACTAATTTCGCTTTATAGAATATCACTACCTTCTCTCTAACGTGTAAACACCCTATTACTTCATTGAATAAATATTTCACGAGCTATGTTGTTTGCCTGCAATTATTTGATCTCAAGTTATGATTTTATGTATCTATACCCAATCGAACTATTCTCCCTACCACAGATTTACAGTAATCTAAGCAGCTGCAGGTTAATTTGGACCAATACTGTAGACAAATACACAGGAACAACTATAGAAGAGAGAGGAATATTAGCTGTATATCTATTTATCTGTAATGAATGCATTTTGAAATCAACTTTAGAAAAATATTGCAATCGTATAAGTACAGAAACAAACTGAAATCACACTTCCCAGCCAAGGATATGACGTTCTAATAACGTTCTAGCAATGTTCTGGATTGATTCTTGTTACGTCACACTGTTAGGTTACAGCAACGTTCTTTTGATGACTCCCAATTACGTCGCTGCAACCAAATGTTGCGACGTCACATTGCGACGTTCTGATAACATTCTTGTAATGTTATTTATGAGGCTGAAACTTGATAATAATGTCACAATACTGTTCTGTTTAGGTGTGGTTGAGACCTCACTGAATGAGGATGTCACAATAACGTTCTGTTTAGGATACGGTGAAACCTAACCTAATCACATGGTCACAGGAACATTCTGTTTAGGTAAGGTTGAGGCCTAACATAATCAGAACGTTACAATCATGTTCTGTTTAGCTGAGGTTGGGACCTCCCCTGGTCAGGAGGTCACAATAATGTTCTGTTTAAGTAAAGTCTTGACCTCACCTAATCAGAACATCGCAATGACATTCCGTTTTAATTTGATCTTGACCTTACCTCACCAGAATGTTATGATAACATTTTGTTTTGGTAACATTTTGTTTCGGTTTGGTCTCAACCTCCCACAAAAAGAACATAACCGTTACATCACATTTTAGTAAGTAACTGACAAACCAAAAAGGCATGGTCGCATAACGTGACCGTTAAGTCACACCTTGGCTGGGTTCATGCTATGGAGACGACCACTAAAGGCATACTGACACAGTCATGATATTATGATAAAATTATACATTTGAAACTTATACATGAAGGATCCCTTCAGGTATTTTCAATGGCCCTTTAATTTAAGGCAAAGGCATTCATGTTTTAATTTAAAATTTGCATAATAATTACGGACCAGTGGTCCATCGCATAATCTCCTCACTGTTGCGAGGGTTGTCCAACAAAGCGAGACCCCTCCCTGCTCAAAAGTTTAAACTATATGACCTGTCCCAACAAGGACGTCACTGTTGCGATGGGTTCCGCCGTTGATTTGTGGCTGTTCTCCTGGACCGATTTTAATTCTGTAAACAGTTCTGAAAACTAGACATTTAGATCTAAAATTCCTGAAATTTTCAGCCCGGGAAAAATTATTAGAAATGGATGAAAATCAATGCTGAATTTTGTGTATAACAGCGAGACTTTGACCAAACCCTCGCTGTGGTTTGCACTGTTGCGAGACTAGTGCCCCGTTGCACAATGGGTTTCGTAACAACAAAAATATTGTAAACAACGAAAGTGTTCGTTGTTGCTTAATAAATTATTTGCAGGTATTTTCGTAACAACGAAATTTTTTTTAACAATTTTTTTTCTATAGTTAGAATGCTCTCAATGAGTTGTAACTTTTAATGCTTCTTCTCCAATGTCTTGCCTTTTTATATCAATTTACAGAATTCAATTCCATCCATTAGAAGCCGAGATTTTTACTATTTAAGTAAGAGTGGAAATATTTTCGTAGCAAAGAAACTTTTCGTTACTAAGCAAATGTTTGTTATGCTTTCGTTGTTTTATCTTACTAACGAAATTCTATTGTGCAACGGGCCACTGTGGCCCATTGCACAATAGAATTTCGTTGTGAGGATCAAACAACAAAAGCACAACGAACTTTAGCTTAACAGGGAAATGTTTCTTTGTTACGAAAATAATCCACTGTTAGTTAAATAGTAAAAATCTCTGGTTCTAATCAATGGAATTGAATTCTGTAAATTGATATAAAAAGGCAAGACATTAGAGAAAACCCAGTAAAAGTTACAACTCTTTGAGTGTATTCTAAATATAGAAAAAAATTGTTTTCATTGTTACGAAAATAACTGCAAATAATTTATTAGGCAACAATGAACTGTTTCGCTATTTAATTCATTTTCGTTGCTACGAAACCCATTGTGCAACAGGCCATTGTGGCCCATTGTACAATGGAATTTCGTTGTTATGATAAACTTAACAATAGTATAATGAACATGTTCATTGTTAAAAAAACTTTCATTGTTACGATAATAATAAAATCTCTGGTTCTAATGAATGAAATTAAATTTTGTAAATTGATATATGAAGGGAAAAAATTAGAATAAAATCAGTAAAAGTCACAGCTCTTTGAGGGCATTCTAAATATATAAAAATTTGTGTCAAAACGGTAGTTGTTACGATAAAAGTAATAACGATAGGTATCGTTAGGAAAATTAATTTCGTTATACTGGCCACAGCATCTGAGTCCTCGCTGTGTTCTCGCTGTTGTGAGGGTTGGCTTATGTGACAGAGCACAGGTGTGTGCTAAATATTTCATATTCAAATTACCGGGAGAGTAACAGATGTTGTAATAACATCACAGTGCAATGTCACAGCAGTAGGTTGCAGTGACGTAATTGGGAGTCATCAAAAGAACATAGCAAGAAACAGTGCAGCACCAAACAGAACGTTGCTATAATGCTATAATAACTTCACATCCCTGACTGGGATAGTATTGTATCATTCTGGTTATGTTCTTTCACATTGAGATACCCTTATCATAAAATTCTGTATTAGCAGGGTCTCAACTTTTCTAAAATACAGTGTTATAATAGCACTCTGTTTTGGTAAGTCTCTAACATAACTGTTACAGTAAAGTTTAGCATGTAACTCAATGACTGGAACCCAAACAAGAATATGATGTTATTATAAAATTGCAGCAACATTCTGTTTAGTTCTGCTTTGGTTCTTTTTACATTCTTTTGATGGTACCCTAAAACGTCTTGAGAACCTTACATTGCAACATCACATTGTAATGTCATTTGTGACATTCTTGTAATGTTCTTTCACATTATAATAACGTTATTATAACATTCTTTATAAGTAAGGTCTATAACATTGTTTTTAGTCTCAACTTTACCTGAAAAAAACAAAATTGGTACATGAAAATTGGGCAGGTTACAGACTAACCAAAACAGTACTGTCACAGAATGTGCTTGTTGCGTTGCTGCTTGCCTGGGTAAAACGTGCCTTTTAATGTTCCTGCTTGTCATTGAATTTTTGCCATTTGTTTTGTGAATCTCCAGCAAGACCCTGGATCTGATTAGAGATGGTCCTTCCAGTTGTTAATCCACTGATTGACTCAGAACATATATATCTAAGGTGTGAACATGATTCTTATGCCATGTCTGACATCATACAACATACAGACTGAAGACAATAGGCCTGAGCGTGACAGCAATGCCCGAGGATAAAAGAAGTCTTAGCAAAAAGGGTGACAATAGGAGACATAATTAGGACCAGAAATGTGTTAGACAAGTAGGTGTTTTGGGGTACAGGTCAGTGTCATAAGGATTACCTGCAAAGAAAAGAATAACCATAATATTATTTCAACTGCTTTGGAAATTTCCAATTTGCCTTTATAGGATTATTAAGATAAATGCTACTGTGATGAATGTCCATTCATCAGTGTCAGAGTCAGGTATCGAAAGTAATGGAATAATAAATTAAAGCATATTTTGTAAAGGGCCCGAAAGCCCGAAAACCCGAAACCATGTGACATCATATGATCATGTAACTTTAGATGGCCAATCAGAGCCGAGTATTAGGGTATAAAAAGGGGCAATGATGCCCGAAATAAACAGTTCCTTCTTGGTACTCTCTGTGTTCACATGTGTCTTCTTCCATTAGAATAGCCCTTGAAGAGGTTAAAATCCATAAGATGATCGATCAAGTAACCCATAGTTCCCTAAGAAAAGCGAAGTAATTGAGATAAAGTTCACAAGTAATTAGAAGAAAAAGGAAACCGGATCCGAGAACCCGAAGGACCGAGACATGGTACGACAGCCCGAAACGATCTGAGATGCGACCCAGAATAGGAAAATTGGACAAGTCCGAAAGCCTGAAATAGTCAGCGGCTGTCCCGTGACCATGGGTACAAAGGTGCAACTGGCTCGGCCCCATGCTACCACCCTTTAGGCGAGCATCGGCCTGACACCCCCAGAAGATAAGAAGTATATCCCCATCCTTTGGACAAGCGAAGAATCCATCTGGTCGTTGCAGGCCCATCCCCATCACTTTTCCATTGCCCTCCGCATGGTAGTAGAGACCCCTACGGTCCACCGTACCCGATGTCCGGAACACCCGAGGCCCAACCGACCGGTACTCATCCTCCCCCTCAACAAATAGCGATTTCCCAACCGATCCACTCATTCCCCCTGGCGCGAAACCAAAATAACTCCCATGTCCCTCCGTCGTAGAAATCGGACACCCCAAACTACCGAGGAACGTCACACTACGATATAACCTTTGATCTAAATGTATTTTCTTCATTGTATTATACAGATTAATATATGCTTCTCCAAGCTGGTTTGACTGTCAAGCAAAATTTGAATTTATTCTATTACGTCCATAAAGACAGGTTTCAAAAATGCTTATGTATTCTATTCATAAATAAGTTATGTGTTCTTTTCATAAACATTTTATTTATTCGATTTGCAACGGTGTCCAGACTAACTGTTAGTCTAGTTGCTAGGAGTCAACTGTGGATGTTAGATTAGGTTTCAGATTTACTATACAAAGCAGATGGAAAACATATTTTGATTCTTAACATTCTTGACAGATCTTTGATGAAGTACAACATTAGGGTGAGAACCCATTGAGTGACGAGGTTGCTATTCTGGTTGAATTAGAGATCTCTATTGACCAGAACTGTTAGAAAACGATTTGAACTTGTCGGAAAAGAACAGAAATGGTGTCCCCGTTGACTGATTCGACAAGAAATCTATATTGAAAAAGGTTAACAACTTGGTAAATATCTAATATTGTCTGGTGCTTTAATGGCGGGAACCCATTGTAGGGTTGACCTAAGATTCTGGTGTTTCTACCAGTTCTGGTTATTTATTTCTGGTGTTTCCACTGGAGATATTCTACCAAACATCAACCAAAAAATGACAAATCGCTTGCCAAATATCTGACAATGACTATTAGATATTGGTCGCTTATGATCTAATAATCAACTGGAATTCCAGACACTTCGATCAACGGGTTCCCACCCTTATAGAATATGAACCTATAATGACATGCTCTATTTGGAAGAGTTTGCAATTTTAAAAACATTTCTGTAATAATAACAGAAAATGTAATGCTTTTTGTTGCAATTGTATTGGAGTTATTGAAATAAAAAGCTGTAGTATTGCTTCTTGCAATAACTTAGCTACGATGCTTGCAAGTATTATGCAAAGTCCATCTTGGATTTCTTCACAGAAATATTCTCACAAATCTTTTCAGGGTTATCATAATCATTTTTCACGAATCTTAAACATCTGAATTAAAAATCGGCGGTAAACTTTGATCTCGTGTAAATGGGAATGTCCTCTCTCAATTCTGATTTCTGCCGTGGTCATCTTTGCTTTACAAAATGGTGATTTACAATCACGAATTCTAGCTATGTATACCTGTTAAATTTTAAGAGCTTAACTAAATCATCTTAATGGCATTCTAACTAATACGACATACGCTTCGTCTGCATTATAACGTTCCATATAAAATTTGATGAAGTCACTATACATAATCAGATATTGAATTCGCCATGGGCATGAGAACAATATACATAAAACAATGATTCAGAGAACATATGCCATGTCAGTATAGACACACATGATTAGTATGATCTCATAAATTTATTCAGATTACCATAATTCATAAACCCTAATTGGTTAATGTATAGTCATTTCCTCTTACTGAAGGTCGGGCATACTAATTGCCATATTACTCATACTTGATAAAGCAATAACAATTAATGTTCTGGGTGCCCACCCAGTCAAGAAGCAAAGGTAAAGGTAACGTTGTGTAACGTTTAGATAAAACTCAGTGACATTCTATGGCGGTATTAGAACTTTTTGTGACGTCATGACTGCACAGCATCTGCTATCCGCATGGAACGTTGTTCCGAACATTGGAAAAGCTTCTTTTATCTTTCCACCTTTTATCTTTCCACCAAATATGATTTACTCCTTCCTTTCTGTAAGAGTTTATACTACGATCAACAAATGCGCAAATGTTGCTTAGTTTTGACATTCATTTATGATGCCAGTATAGTTAACAAATAATATTCAGTATGTGATGTATTTAATACAGTCAATTTGTTCACAATTAATACATTTAAGAATGTTCTATAAAAAAAGAGCAGATTATGGGTTCCATTTCCCTCCTTACGTTGTCCATGCCTCTGTTGGTGTTTTATATGTCAGATAACTATACCTATATTTATTCAGATCTGTAATTCATGTTAAGGCGATGATCCACGTTGCAACAATTTCCAAACCCATGAAAAAATTATGAGTGGACCGACGATTTTTCGTCGGTCAATAATCGACTGGCTAATTAAACCAGGTCCTGTTATTACCAAAAATTGGTCCACAATTGGTCCACAATCGGTCCACAATCGGTCCACTTGCCATGATCCATGGTGGGGTAAAAAAACGATACTTTTCTTGTATTCTAGAGTAAATCAATGAGTGAAAAATCGGTTAGTATATTTTTCACAAAATTGAACTTTTTTATATTTCACGAGTGAATATGTTAATCACGATCAGAAATGTAAAATATTAAGCCTGTATTATCAATAACAAGTAAAATAGACAAAAACTCATCATAAAGCATTAAAAAATGTAACATGTGAAAGAGTATTCATTTTGATATATTTTGGTTACATTTTCTTTCTGATATATTTCAAAATTAATGAAATAGCATCGAAAATACATAGGTATAATACAATTTGTCCAGAATCGGTCAAAAATTATCAAACATGATTAATAATTTCGTCGGCCCATCATCGGCCTATTGTCGGTTTGAAATTTTCCTATAACAATCGTCGTTTACATATCGGTTTTAAAAAAATCGGCTGACATGATCCACATACCGATTTTGTACTGACTTTGGACTGATTTGAACAGATTTTCGACCAATTTTTTGTTCTAACCGATTTCAGACCGATTATCATGTCGGTGCATTGTCAGTTCACTTTTTGTTGGTACGTGGATCACTGCCTTTATAATAATGTCGCATTCTTGCTTGGGTACATCACTTTGGAGCGGGACATATGGAATAACTGACGTACCAAACCTGACACCAAACCTTGACAATGTACCATCAGACACCTTTTTGTAAACTTAATAGTATTAAGGTCAGTAGCTTTCACACTGTCCTCCTCTATTTTATCTTTTTTCTCACCAATCTTATAAATATATAATTATTTCCTAGGCTGTATACAATGACATGGATACACGAGAGACTTACGATTATACAATTAATGTATGCATTAGGCTGGCCATACGTAGATCCAAGATTCCTCGACTAATTTGCGTATATGTCCTATGTGGACAACTATCACCCAGTATAATTATGTTATATTTTGTGCCTCGAGAACTGAATCAAAAATAAATATTTCTGGTATGTCAGTGATGTAACCATTCTGTTACCATGGTTACAACAGATTGTTCACATGTCACAGAACCATTGGATCAGATTTTTCATTTTCGCCACCGCCATGAACACATTGTGATAATTCAGAATTTTAGAGTTGATGTTTGATGTTACAAAGGATCTTAATCAATAATTGTAAACTCATTTATTGTTCAAACTAATCACATGTATTAACTACGTCAACAGTAGATATATATCATGCAAAAAAAAGTACCTTATCCATGTTTTTCCTTAGTTTTTTGTCTGAGCGTGAGATAAATAAAATTATATCATAATCAACAAAGTGTCCCAGCCAAGAATGTGTCGTCGCTGAACAATATAATAACGTCAATATATAGTGTCACAGAACGTTATTAGAACGAATCTGGGATTAGCGTTGCAGAGTAGCGTATAACAGTGTTATAATAAGTGTCATTATCACCTGGCCTGTTGGTAACCGGTGCATACAGGGGGTGGTACGTAGTGGCAGGCTGTATGTACCGCTCATGGTTTTCATAGTTTTCAACATTTTTTTTTCATATTGTCTAGGTGATAAAGAAGAACGTTTGGGGTTGTCCTGGAGGGTATTTCATAACAAAATAATAAGAAACGGGTGAATCTTAGTACCTGAAATAAGAAATTCAAAATTCAAAATTGATGTTGAATTGTACAAAGATGCTTTTTAAGAACATCATGTTATGAAATACCTAGGTAAAATTACTTTCTTACCTGTGTTTTGCCATTGATATAACATTGACCATACTGGGTCTAAGATCAGGTTGTAGGTCTCTTTAATTAACAAAGATTTTTTTTACAGCCTTTACAAAGAACTCTTTTTTCTTCTTAAAACCTCTCTTATCTTTAAGAAAATCTTATTACAACAAAGAAAAAGAATCTTTAACTAAGATTTTGTTCTCAAAATGCCTCCAGGGGTGGCTATACCACCCATGTGGCCCGTTGCACAATAGAATTTCGTTGTCAGGATAAAACAATGAAAGCACAACGAAATTTTGCTTAACAACGAAATGTTTTGTTGTTACGAAAATAATCCACTGTTACTTAAATAGTGAAAATCTCTGGTTATAATGAATGGAATTGAATTCTGTAAATTGATATAAAAAGAGAAGAAATGAGAGAGAAGCCAGTAAAAGTTACAACTCTCTGAGAGCATTCTAAATATAGAAAAAAAATTGTTAAAAAAACTTTCGTTGTTATGAAAATAACTGCAAATAATTTATTAAGCAACAACGAACTATTTCGTTGTTTACAATATTTTCGTTGTTACGAAACCCATTGTGCAACGGGCCAATGGTGATCGCAATGACCTCGGGCTTCATGCACCCTCGATTGATGACGCTCGCCTATAGGTCAAACAGCAACCGTAAGACCCTTCCCCGCCCCCTTTGGCCCGTTGCACAATAGAATTTCGTTGTTAGGATCAAACAAAGATATCTTTAACAAAGATATCGTTGTTACGATTTTACAAACATAGTGAAATCTCTGGTTCTAATGAATGAAATTGAATTCTGTAAATTGATGTAAAAAGGGAAAAAAATAGAGTCAAATCAGTAAAGGTTACAGCTCTCTGGCTGCATTCTAAATATAGAAAAACAATGTGTATAAACCATCTTTGTTACGAAAATATTAATTTCGTTAATAAAATTATTTTCGTTGTTACGAAACCCATTGTGCAACAGGCCACAGTTCTTCTCGTCGGGGGTTTATTGTAATAATTAGGGCGGGACTTCACTACTGACGTCACACATCCGGGCCCTTGCGCCTCCGTGCCACTTCGGCATTGCTAACCACAGACATAAGACGTGTTCAACGATTTCCCCACCCACCACGCCCTATAATACAGACTCTCTAAAAATTTATCAAACTTTAAGCCACTAGGGCCTCTAATGACTGATGCGTTCGTTTCAATTGACTTTTATGTTACTTTTAATCTGTTTGTTTTACTAGTTCTGATTAAAAGTTATTGCAAATGTAATTTGTAGCTAAAACCTAGCATGATCCGTGTTCATAAGATTATGTTTTTTTATTTATGACATATATATGTAAATAGCCTGTTGGTCCTTGCTCAGGGCTGTCACAAACTTAAGTTGTGCATTGTTTTGGTAGATGCTATGTGGTGAAGTCCATGATGGTAAGAAAAATCACAGCTAATATCTAAGTATTGGGGAGTTGCTTATATAAAGGTAATACAATATGAGTTTTAGTAGAAAAGGAACAGTATTGAATAACCTTAAAGATCCCAGAGTGGGTTAAAGAAAAGGTGGTTGGTAACGTTTTTTCTTTTGTCTGGGCATTTCAGTGACTGATCCCAGCCTCTACAACTGCATCTTTTTTTTGTAATGAATATAGCAGTACGAGTGTTCAGAGACCTGCAGTTCTTGAGGTACAAGCGTTTGGAGATTAATTAAGGTAGTAATAGCATGTTATATTGTTGCTCTCAACAAGAACTGGAAAGATTGGAAAAATTACAGTATCGTGCCTTATTTATTGTACATAACATTAGGAATCCACGAGATATTAGTAGGTTGGAACTCCTAAGAACATCTAAAATAAGGAAGTTGACATTACAAAGGAGGTGTCATCTATACTAAATCTCATGTATGGTTTCAAATGAAAGGGTATATGGTTGCGGCACAATCACGAAATACTCGGAATCAGAATTTACAACAGTTCTATATCCCTAAACCACGAACTGAAATGGCCAAGAAATCACCGTATTACAGAGGTGCAGTGTTGTGGTTGAAATTGCCTGATGAAATTATAGTATTGGATTCTGCAGCGAAATTTAAGGAGGCACTGAAAAGACAGGGACCGTCTATTTACACATCCATACATCCACACATCCACGGGTAGCCTTGCTACAGAAATCATCGCGCATGGGGCAACAGTTTAACACATCCACACATCCACGGGTCCATTCGCACTGATGCAACGCCCATTTGCGCTGACGCAACGCCCATTCGCACTGATGCAAACTGAAAGAAATCATCGCTGGTGGATTCAAAGTCATTGCGTTTGGGTTTAAAGTCATCACGCATGCGCCCATGGATGTGTGCCCATGTGCGATGACTTTGCCTCCATGCGCGATGACTTGGCGTCCATGCGCAATGATTTGCGGCCCACGCGCGATGATCTGTCACCAAATTTGGGACTTCCAGTCATCGCGCATGGGCCCGTGGATGTGTTAAGTCATCACGCATGGGCCTGTGGATGTGTTAAGTCATCGCGCATGGGCCCACGGATGTGTTAAGTCATCACGCATGGGCCCGCAGATGTGTGATTTTTTAGATGTGTGGTTTGTTTTAGATGTGAGGATAGAATCGGCCGAAAAGACACTTTTAGTTCCTCATATGCATGCTAGTTAATTGTGGAATCTGTCACTAGACATGCCCATTAGTCAGTGGTAAATTATCAAAAAAAGGTTATTAGATTCTGGTCATGGTTCATGTGTCACTGCCAATTATATTGATGACGTATTGCATGGACTGAATAGTCCAACTAAATTCTTGATTGTATAAATCTAATACATATTCATTGTAGATCATCCTTATCATCATTATAATTCTCAACACGTTATACTAGATATGTTATAATTTCTCTGTCTCAATAGCCAATAATAATTATCACGGTAATATCTGGAAGAACAGATTTATCTGAAGATATTCAATAAAACATATTTTAAAAAATATATATTGCTGTGTAAGTTGTTTGTTTACTCTCGGTGGTTGTATAACGATGGTCCACTTTTGGAATGAGTGTTTGTGACATGGTATGAGAGTAAAGCCCAATACCCACTAGGCGATTTTACCGGCGACTGGCTATGGGCAACAGCAGAATCACTGGTAAAATCATTACCAATTCAGATCAAATGTTAGTATGTAATATTGAAATGTTACATACTAACATATGATCTGAATTGGTGACGATTAGTGGGTATGGGGCTTTAGGAACATGTGCGAAATCAGGAGTAATTGGGTATGAGAAAGGTGGCATTGAAAGTGACATTATAAGGCTTTACCACAATCATGTGAACTTTATTGACCAATCAGCATAAGTCCTAGGGGTATATAAGCCTGAGTATTGTATGAAATCAACAGTTCCTACTTGGTTCTCAACGTGTCAACACCAACTTCCTTCTTGTGTCCTATTACTTAAGAGTTTGAGAATGAAGAAATAACTGATCACAAGGAACGAGCAGCATGCCTGTACAGCACAGTTAGGACATTTCCTCTTTACAATTGAACTTAGATGAATTAAGCCTAAAGGAATGATGAGACTATGTTAATAATATGGCAAAAGCTTAGCATGCGCAGCAGGATGAGCATGGCGAACAAGACGTCAGACACTAGGCCAACACACTCTCACCCTATAACTAATGGCAAGGACCCAAAGTATATTTCCCCCATCAATGCCCCATCAGTTGTCCCAACAGAAGTCTGGCCAAGGACGTCCCCATCATCCTCTTGTTCTTGCTTCAACTCCGCTGCTCCCTGTGGTACTATGCAGTTGACTTTCGCATGCAATGCATGACCTCCAGCTCAACAATGCCCTTTTCCCCATTTCCCCCGCACTTTCATGCCCGGGCACGAGAACAAGGAAGCATCAGGAGGGGGTTGCATAGCTTTTCGGTAAATTTAACGGATGTTTAACGGAGCCACACTTGCAAAAATAGAAAGTGAAGACCCAGGCATTGCAAAATCCGTTTATAAATGTCCGTAAAAGGAAAATTGTAACGGATTTCCCGCTAAGTACATCTGCTAAACCTATAGAAAACACATGAAAAACCATCGTTAATTAACGGATTTTAAGACAAAGAAATATGCAAAAGAGTGCACCTCCGTTCGTTGTGCCAAAATAACGGAAAATTATAGCGAATGACATTAAAGGAAAGTTATGCAACTCCCCCCAGCTGGGAGGTGGTGCATTACATTCCGTTGAAATCTTTCGTTATACATTTCCGTTATTCTGGCACAACAAACGGAGATCCCTTTGGTTGCATATTCCGTTAATTGTAAATCCGTTCATTAACGATTTCGTTAAATTGTTTATCATGTACTTTTTATAGTCTTAGCGGAAATATTTAATGGAAAATCCGCTAAGATTCTCCCTTAAGGATAGAGAGTGGTGGTTTTGGCGTTTTTTTGCAGTAGCAAAATCTTTGAACTATCAATGATTCAATTTTTGAAATATTTGCTTAATATTTCTCATATCTTCACTTGAATATGTCCTCTACATAAAATTATATGAAATAAAATTGTTAAGTGAAAATTACCTGAGTAAATGAACGATAAAGATGTAAATTTGATTTTTAACTTTTATTTTTTGAAGGTCGATACCTGACTTAATATTGAAGGTACTTATTGGAAACTTTGGATATATATTTAAAACATTACTCTGGAGGGAACTGTGTCTCAGATTTTTTATTTAGATCCTAGTTAAATTTTAAGAAAATATTGAAAATAAATGTGAAAAAATAATAAAAAAATTACCCGTTTTTTTCAATAAAATAAAAAGTAAGACCTAAAACCAAAATCTGAGACACAGTTCCCTCCAGAGTAATGTTTTTGCATTATCTGTCAAGTCTCAGAATTCCAGAGAAACTGTTAATGAAGATATCGACATTCAAAAAATAAAAGTGAAAAATTCACTTTTTCATATATATTTTTTTATAATCCCAATTTCATTAAACATCTATCTATACCATTAGGTAGAAAAAAATCTGCCCTTTCACTTGATGTATAAAACATCAATCAGTTAGCAATATTGGCAAAACTGTTGCAATTTTACTGAAATACCCGTTAATCACCACTCTCTATCCTTAACGGAACATGTTTACCGGATTTTACAACACTCAGGTCCCCGCTATTCCTTTTGCAACAGTGTGTCTTCGTTATGGATCCGCTAAATACAACGGAAAGTTATGCAACCCCCTCCTGGCCCTCTTAACAGGTCGCAAGAACGACAGGTAGTGAACCCCCAACACCACAATTCAATCAGCTCATTGACTGACTCCAGCCTAAATGTACCCTTGCCAGCGCTATAAGTGTCTTCCCCTTGATTGTAATATAAGATACTGTTTTCCTAACCTAAAGGGACTATCCATTTATCTGACTGTACCATTATTGGGCAGCTCATATCTGACCCCAGAACACATTGTGGGACGGATTTGTTAGCTTGCAGTGGTAGCAGAGGGCAAACAATAAGGGTAAAAGAGGAAACTGGTTGGGAGGAGTTAGAACTTAAGATGATTTATAGCTATATGGTAGAGACGTCACAAGTCCCCAGGTTGACCAGGCTGCCATATTGGTGATTACTTTATAATAATTATTATGTACATTTTTGAAGCATTTAGTATAATGACTTTTTGCTACGAATACTATGAATAATCTCATGCAATAATATCAGTTTTCACAACTCAAGAATTCTCTTCTTTTTTTCACCACGTGGTGATCACCAAAGCGTGATCACATAACCACATCTGCACAAGGTCTATATGGATGAAAATATGTGGGTATATATGATCTGTATAATCTGTATGATCAAGATGGCCTATCCCAGATGTGCTCAGTACCTCACGGGATGTTCAAGATCTCGCCAGATTCAGCAAGAATATGCGAGACCCAATATCAGTGCAGGAAAGCTTTGTTTTGCTTTTTTTCTATTCATTAACGCTGTTGAACATTCACTTTAAAGCCATAATTCTTTTATGTTCAGGGTTTTTACGATCCACATATGTAATGTTTTAATAAGCCTTTCCTTATTATAACGTCTGGAAATCAGTAAATGATTATGGTAATGATTACATGTCTGGTTCAGATATGTAAGGTTTGTAAAAACTACTTCTCATGCATGGGACATGTGTACCCTCGGGTTCCCATCTCATCACTTGCATCTTCAGCAGCCTGATTTACATTGAACTAATTAAAATATATTTCGTCGATTTAAGAAAGGGGTATATCAAAAATGAAATTGAAAATAAGTCTCCGATTGCCTGCTGAAAAAAGAAGCATAATAGATGTTTTTCTCTAATATGTAAGACTTCTCTACAACATACATGACCATATTGTTAATATAATCGCTTTTTCTTGACTTGCTCATATATATGAATATCAGAATTTGTTGGGTTGTAATATTTTTTAGATCTATTTACAATATCCATACTCCTCCTAATTAAATATTTAAAGTATGTATTTCCCTCACCTCATGTTGACTACAATATAGTTTTGCTTTGCAATATGGTGATGGCACTATCATTACTAGCCACTACTGCAACATTATTCTGTTTTGTATTGAATCTAGACATACAGCAAACTGTGATATTTCTCCTATAATAGTTTAATCAAATTCGAATCCAGTTCATAGACTGGCTTCGATTGTACACTAGTCGATTATACCAATACTTGCCAGAATAAAGAATGTTATCAAAAAAAGAAAATCGCTGCTCAAATCGTGATAATGTGATCCCGGTTTACCTTTAACACATATGACACGGAAGTAATTGTCATTCTAGTTCGCCTGTTTATGTAGAAATAGAAGACATTTTCAGACATTTTCAGACATTTTTAAACTTGAACTTGCATATAGAACGTTCATTACGCCCTTTTATTGTAACAAATCGGCCTTATATTACCGAACATCATGATATGCAACGTATCTCTAGAATTTGAGGATTTCAGTAGGGGTACACCCAAAGAGTTTTTGAAATTTAGTTGAAAACTAATAATTCCTAACCAGTACTAATGTATTCACGGCGAAACATTCTATGTTTATGTGATAAAAGTTAAGATAATATTCACGTTTACTTTAGGTGATGCGTTGCAGTTGAGGTTAACTTCCCTAATAATTATAAATTCGTAGCTCTAGGCTGGCCGCCCACGTTGGACTTGCGGACATAACATAATGGCAATACCTACAGTCATTACGTCCATTAGAATAAGCCACGTCGTGATCAGAATTAAGCAACCATTGATTAGTGGCATGCTGCCAAGACGCAGTTAATCTAACACAATATTATGCCACATCCACTAATTTATACACTTGTCTTCCTACCTTCAAAAAATATATCTTTTTTAAGGATAGACTAATGCAATGCGTGGCCTGTTTGGTAAAGTTGTAATACGTCACAATCTAATTGCGCGATTTAAGCACATGCTGCTTTGGATAAAAGGTAATATCTTTCTCTGTGTATCAGTATGAATAACACCGAATGCAATTCTACAAAAAGATGGAATAAACCATTTTTCAATGCAGTGATCACTTTTAAACTTTACAAATATATAGCAACGATTCTTTCAGAGTAAAATGTCTTTTTATATCTTTTGTCAAAAAGGGGTAACTTTTTGTATCTTATTTTGATTTCTTTTTCTATAGATTTTAGGAAAGCAAAAGTTTGTCTTATATCAAGGCTTTTAGACATTGTTTCCTTCAAATTAATGTTTTCTAAAGGTTTAATTAGATTCAGATATAAGAGTTGAAAGATAGTTTCTAGTTTGAAATATTACTATTTGAACCTAGATATTACCTTGGTTCAAGAGTAATATTTCAAACTAGATTTTTCAATTCCGGGCTTATCTATACACCCTCAATACCCAGAGCTATGTAACACTCTTCATCATGAAGCATTTCCTCTTGGCTGTTTAGTGATTTATACTACACAATAATTGTTATGTACCTGAGAATAAAAAGGACCCAAGCAAGAATATGACGTTATCATAATGTTATTGTAACATTCTTGTTAGTTCTGCTTTGGTTCTTGTTATTTTGATTGCACTCAAAAACGTCTTTAGAACCTAATATTGCAACGTCACACTGTAACATTGTTGTGACATTCTTGTAAAGTTATTTCACATCATAATAATGTTATTATAACATTCTTTATTAGTAAGGTCTCAACTTCACTAAAATATAATGTTATTGTGATATTCTTTTTTAATAAGTCTCAACTTTACCTTAAATAGCTTGACTATTACATGAAAATTGGGCAGGTTAGAGACCAACCAAAAAAGTACAGTCGCAGAATGTGCTTCCTACATCGCTGCTTGCCTGGGGATATTACATATCACACTGTATATTGTCAAGCGGCACCAGCATCAGAGTACTCTATCCTTAAACACCCATCAATGCTATAAAATACACACACAAAAAACACAGAGGAATGCCTATGTAACCACAGCCGCTCTTCGTCATAATACTACATTATGTGTAAATGATGTATTCACAATTATAGGAGATGATATTCTTAATTTAATAATGTATGAGGCCAATACTGTATTGTTCTGTAAGACCAAACTGTGGATAGTTCCATTGATAGGAATACACATTTCACTTTATGGTTAATGTTATATAAACTAATATGCCATTAATATTTAAAAAAGACATACACTAGAATAGACTACACTCTGACTAGCAAATATATAGATTTATATACAGATCTGGGTGAGGACATAGAAACGTGTTTACAATATACAGTTATTCTGATGGTAACATGTGGAAAAAAATGTTAGTCCTAAACTATAACACACTTGTTGTACACACAAAACCATAATATTATTTAAATAGTTAGGTTTATTTTTGACAGTGCTTTTCTGAGATTAGACAAAATACAGGATAGAGCATTGGCAACTTTCCATTTTGGTAATGTACTGTGACGTGACTGATTTATAGACCTTGTGCAGACGTGGTCACGTGATCACTTTTTGGTGAATGTGGTGATCATGACCATGTGGATGTAAAAAAAGTTTCTACATTTCCGGATCTGCGTTGTCATAATTGTTAATAAGGATTAGGCTAGCTTGCTTTAGGTAAATGTAGCGGAAATATTTGTTCTATATGTTTCAAAATTCTGGATAATAATGATAATAAATTGATCACCAATATGGCCAATGTTCAATTTTGGCAGGTGTGGTGTCATCTGCACAATGTCTTTATGATAGATATCCTGTAAATAGTTTGTGTGATAAATAGTGCATTCAATTACTGATGATTATGTACAGAATACGATATAATGAAAACGACAGTGAAAAATAAAACAAGTCCGATGATGTTACACTAAAGTTGATCTAATTTTCCTGGATGCATAATGGCTGTCCATGGAATGTCCTTTGTTATATGGAGGAATTTAGGAAAGTCAGTAGTACAAGAGTTACAATCGGAAAATCTAACTGTATCAATTTGCCGAAAAAGAATTACAAATTTATTAGGTTGGCGAAATGATAAAGGGGAAACGAAGAACATATTTTTCCCTACAGTTTCATATATAAAAACACTATTTACAAATTATATTTAAAAAAGAAAAATCAAATCGGAAAGTTAATATATCTAAATATATTATTTTCCTTTAGAATACTTGGGGCCCAGTCTCATGCAATTCACATGGAAATAATGAAAAGGTCACCGTACATTCTACTTTGAGAGGTGACACTTGGCTCTCCATAGGGCTTCCCAATCCCAATCAGAGAGTGTGGAATGACTTGATAAGGCCTGAAGGTCAAGGGTCAGCTCCTTATTAAGACTGAGGCCTTACCAGGACCCCACTTGTCTGGCCAGCAGTGCAGCACTCACAGACAAGCCTTAACCACCGACACCAACGCATCATTGACAAACCAACAAAACTATCATCCACCAATACGCAGGCCAAAGATACGTCCTTTCCAATTAGCCCTGAACAGTCAGTTCCTCCTGGGTTACAAGTGGGGAACACCCAGCCAATAGGACTGAAGTCACTGGAATTATAATACAAATGTCCTCTTGCTAAAACACGTTGGTTTGTGAAACTAGAATCATGAACCTACTTTGCCTTTTTCTGGTCCTTCTCCAGATGATATTGGTCGTTAAAGGTAGGTACGGATATTCTTCTAACGTGTGCTCAGATACTTTAGTTGCAGCTCTCTAAACATGTGATACTCTTTGGTCATTGATGTAAATCGATGTTCGTTTTTGACACATCACCTGTTTTGTGCACTGCATTAAAGGGGTGTTCCACAAAGGTCTCAAGTCTTAGATTACATTTCATAAGTAAGATAATATAAATTATTTGACTTTAGCATGGTGATGGTTTAGACTTATGTTCCTGTTGAAAGCTCTGTATTATGTAGTTAAGACAATGCCTATAAGAATATATAAATATTTTTTTCTAGTGTAAATCTTGAACTGGTCTTGACCTTGACCTTGATTTTTTTAGTTGGCCAGCTGTTTTAGTTGTATTGTTACATGTCTTCAGTAAGATGATTGTATCATTGCAGTTTGATTGAGGTACCTTTTCATTTACAAGCAAGGAAGTATTGATTAATGCACTATCGTCTGGTGGTTAGGTACTGGTCTCCTCTACAAAAGTTAGTGTCAATGTAGTGAAATAATTTGAAAAGGTGACTGTTAGGGGTTATTGCATCTTGATATAAATGATCTCAATAATCAAAGCATACAAAGTAAAACACTATGATGAGAGAAAGATAGTCGCAATAGCCTATGAAGAAAATGCGCTGAAAACCTCACCAAGGTATGTTCAGAGTTTGCTCTTTAAATGGATGTGTAAAATTGAAATGTGAAACCGTTTTGATCCGTTTCAGGGCTGACAGCCAAAGACCATAAAGCTGAATCAGGTACAACCCGGACTAGGGTTAGAAGATACCTACCAACACATTTCTATTTCCCAAGAAGCGGCCAAAGAAACAATTATAATGCCCCCTCGAGAAACCAGAACAATTATAACTCTGCTGCAAGAAACCAAAACAACTATAACCCTCCCGTGAAAAACCAAAACAATTTCGGCTCGAATTCTAATGGATATTTTCAACAAAGATCTCCTGAAAAGAAGTCTTTTGGACCCTACAGAAACTACGGAGGGAACAACTACGGCTCGAACAGATACAATTGGCAAAGGAATCACAACCAAAATGGCTTCGGTCGTAATGGACACCATTCGACGTGGAATCACAATTCCCGGCACAACTCCCATGGCGGGTGGCCACATCGTGATAATCGGAGGGTGAATGTCGAGTTTCAGGACGCGGAGATCAACGAGTTACTCAGTTTACTGCTCGCCGCAGCCTCAGGAGGGGGGTCCGGCATCGCTCCTTCTGAGGTCACCGTCGCTTCGGCCACAACAACCGCAGCAACAACTACTGCAGCAACCACAACAGCGGCAACAACTACCGCAGCAACCACAACAGCGGCAACAACCACAGCGGCAACAACAACAACCATGGCAACAACAACAACCATGGCAACAACAACAACGATGCCAACAACAACAACGATGCCAACAACAACAACAATAATACCGTAATTCGGTACCTCAAAACGTCTATGTCTTCGATAACCATAAAGTGCTTGTGTTTTTCCTATTAAATTTTATTCGATTCTTGTATTTCATTGGACACTTTTCCCTTCACGCCTTCCTTATATCATTTGCACAACAAGAACATCCTTTTATCATTGTAACTTGCAATGAAAAACAACAAAAGTAGCAAAAACGACTGTTACGTAGTATGATAATTATAATTTGAATGCTGTTAACTAGATCCTGAATGCTAGTTTCTCTGTAATTTCAAGTTTGTATGTATCACTGTAGATATTTCGGGGATTAGGGTCCCGGTGAATCGGTGCAACAACAGTAACACATGAACATTTAGGCCTCCACTCATACAAACATCGGCTTGTAATCATTACACCTATGCGACTTGAGCTACGATATCGGCATGATATGAGGATATCACAGAAAATTATACACATGGCTATTTTGAGTATTTCACACAATCAAGTATAACTAAAAATTGTATCTCTGACATGTGAGACTTTACTGCGGCATGTCATATGGTAGATCATTTGGCGTAGTGTAAACCCCCCTATACTCTTTTCTTTCGCTTCTCTTTTTGTATAGCCTTTAGTCTTTATTATTTCTGTAAGCATGAACATGACAGCTGTAATTATGTAGATGCTTTGATTGTATTATTATAATCATAACTTCTTCACCTGAACATAATTATATATACTACGCATATAAATAAAATATATACAGAGCCATAAACTGATGTGTATTCTGTACGCTATCACCCAAGTACTAGGCATTATATAAATACTTCTGCCTCATCATTCGATTGTTTCTCTTTTTTTTGATATGCTATTAGGTTTTACTCAACAATAAAATCCCAACATGATATAAGACGCACTACCATGGTCATCGTGCAGGTATCACTTCGTAAAGGCTTTAAGATCTAGGTGAGTTTCACACCAGGAGGCCATTCCATAAACATTTCGTAATAATTACCAAATATTTATAAGTCAAAGCAAGTCCATAAAAACTTCTTAATACTCAGAAAATTATCGCCAAGGCCTCACAGTAGTGTCGTTTGACGGTAGTGGTAGTATCTTTTTTTAATCGTTTTTTTTTACCCTGAATAGACATTGGCACATGCCAGTATTCTCTGTCCATCCAGCTATGTGTTACATCTAGATTGCTGGATAAGGTAGTAAGTCATGAATCATAAGTTGAAAACCTTATAGCAAACAAGCAAACATATTTACAACACCATAAATTGAGTTGAGTTGACTTTACAAGAAATGAACAATAATGAAAATGAATGAAAATGAAAAGAAATGAAGAGCTGAAATAACATATATAATGAAATGAAATGAATAAATGAGTGATTGATTGGCATGAACTGAAATAAAATGGGATGAGACAAAATTAAGTGAGTGCAAAATGCATGTAATGGAATGTTATTGACTAAAGGTCTCATACAGTAATTGAGCTTGTAGAATGAATAGTCTCACTCAGGAGACCTGCAAAACAGTGGGTAGTAAACCATTACTCAGCTATTAAGTTGAAATAATATAGCAAGGTATACAATAATAAGCTGTGTATCATTAAATAATAAGTAACAGTTAGGTGCAACAAAATGGTGTTTTCCATGCATAGAGTTCAACAGTCCTCATTATGTATGACATTAATAATCTTCTTCTCTGTGTTGAACTCACTAATTGCATTCCTTAGAGTCAGCTAATCAAAACTATACATGTATGAGACCATGAATTAATAGAATACATACATAACGAGTATCTTGTATGTGCAGCGCTGCTCCTTTGATAGCTCGCAGATAAATTAACCTAATTGGGTACATCATCTTGGTTTTCCTTTGACTCTTGAAAACTAGGTAGGAGTCAGTATTCCTGGTCTGGGGGTAAGCTCATTCCATGCCACTGAACCAAAGTAACCTACACTCCTCTTAAATGCTTCACATCTAGGTATACCTACATTAAATAGGGGAGCGTCGTGTGCCCTAGTTCTTATTTCCCTTAAATTTAGAAGATCCCTTCGCCCCTCCTATTGAACATAAAATTTAAAACATGCGATTTCCTTTTATTGATTAAAAAGGGTACATCAGTGAGTTTGTGAGCCCTGTTAAGCCCCATACCCACTGGGCGATTTTACCGACAACTGGGGACGGGCAACTGCTAAAATAGTGGTAATATTGTTACCAATTCAGAGCACCTGTTAGTATGTAATATTGAAATGTTACATACTAACAGGTAATCTGAATATGTGATCATATTACCACTATTTTGTCAGTTGCCCGTCCCCAGTTGCTGGTAAAATCGCCTATTGGATGTGGGGCTTTAGTGTTATACAATTGATCAGCCCCTAGACAAATCCTAAGGCATCTATTTTGAACAACACAATTGTTACCAGAATTGTCCTAATTATATCTTAAATCTAGTGTTTTTTTACTTTGGGTTGAATGATATTACTGTTAAATATGTGATAACATATAAAATATTATAATATTATGATAATATGGTAAAAGATTAACAAGATCTCTGAAAAGACAAGTAAATAGACACTGTTTATGTGTGCAGACGTTTTCACAGTTTATGCTGATATTTTATCCCACAATTTCTATAATTATCGCAGACCCACATGCCGGTATCAAGTGTACAAAAATTGCGTACTTCGATAATAATGTTAGCAAGACATTTCCGTTGCCGTGTGCAAGGCACTTTAGGCCCATTTGCCGGGGCCAATCATTCTATCGGAGAGAGCTACAATGAACTTATCGCAGGGACAAGGTCATGTTATCAGCACCAATAAAATTATCGCATGCAAGCAAAATTGTAGCAAATAGCATTCATACTGACAAAATAGGTCCCTACCGATTGCAAACGATATCTTTTTTTCAAGTACTTAAGTACTTCAAGTACCGTGCAATCAGCTGGAATTCACATGATTTGATCCAACATGTTGGATCTGACCTATCATTTACATAATCGTTTGCACCAGAATCACACCCAACAATTGTTGCAAGAGATCGCATGCACCACGTCGGACGGGGCAAATGGGCCTTGAAGTACAAGGCCCATTCGCCGTGGCCGATAATTGTGTCGCTTGTAGGCCCGACAAAATTATTGTATGAAGAAGACGATCAGTTCAGTGGCGATAAATTTATCGCATGCACGCGAAATTGAACAAATAACATTCATACTGACAAAAGGGGGTCCTTGCGATTGCAAACGATCAGTTTCTCAAGTACCTGTCACTCAGAATCGGCTGGAATTCAAACGATTCAATCAAGCATGTTTCATTTTTTCGCTTGCAGACCTGTCGTTTGCTTTATCGTTTGCACCAGAATAGCAAACGATAAGTGTCAGAACTGATCGTGTGCACCGCGTGGGCCACGGCGAATGGGCCTTCATGGACAGGGAGGTGTTGGGCTGTCCTACGAGTACATAATTATTCACTCATGGGTAGGGATGGATTTAGATAAGGAAACGTTGTTGGGATTTAAAGTTTAAAAGATTTGGTGCAAATGGTGTCACTAGAATTCTGGAAGCAAGCACATGGTTATGAGGAATATTTGCCTAAAAGTATATGAGAACATTTCGTATTTATCCATCGGAAACACAATTTCCAGTTCAACAATTTCCGATAATGTCCTTTAAAGTGTTTGTTGTCTACTTCACGTTTTTTTACAATCCCATGGTCTTCGAAAAGGTGATGAATGATATATAATACGATGAATGACTAACATATTATATGGTTTTCTGTAACAACAATCAGTCGATTTCATGAGAACAATACAACATTATATTTGAACAAATTAATTCGATCAGAATTTCAGTTCCATCACTCAATGGGTTCCCCCTTCAGGCTATCATAAAATGGTTTAATTTGCTTGTCCCCCAATAGGTAATCTAGGGATAGTCCGGAGCAGGACTGTCAATGAAGTACAACCAGGATGACACGGGATGAGTAGCCTAAGGGGCCTTGTTAAGTAAGATGGTATTGCACTACACCACATGAGCTGCGATATGACGATGAAGAATGGTGGTGTGGACTTAATGGCGTCAGGTTCGCTATTGAGGAAGGAGGAGATGGGGATTGTGGGTAAGAAGGGCCACAAGGGCAGTATGAGAGACCGATGAAGTACAAGCAGGATAACATGGGATGAGTAGCCTGAGGGGGCTTGTTAAGTAAGGTGGTATTCCACTACACCACATGAGCTGCGATATGACGATGTCTAGGAGAAATCGCACATATTTGAGACAAAGTTCTCTGTCAAAAATCTGTAAACTACTCTATGACCATTTTCCAATGGCGCTATACTCAAAGGTTCAAGTCTTTGGTTATATTATCACATCGCACTAATATTGCAGCTCAAAGTTGTGTAGTGTAATAGGGCCAGTGAGTCAGGACTATCTAGGGCCATGGGCAGTGTAACATCCCTCCAGCATAATCAAAAGAGAGAGGCAGACATACGCTTTGGACATAAATTTTTATATCACAGAAGTTAAGACAATTACAGAATAAAATCCTTTATACAATAAAAGCGATGTGATAAGATCGTGATAGTTAAAAGATGGTTTGAGACGCTACAATAAATTACTGGCCGACTAAGGCATAACAAAGCAGGAAATGAGGGCGTGGTGGGTGGGAAGTCTCGCAGCGCTTCTGTGTGTAGCCCAGTCTGAGGAGTGGTGAGAGGATCCAGCTTATATAGGGCCAGTGTCCGGGGTCTCCCATGGGTGAGCAGGGGCTCTGGGTTGTCCCTCTGATCAGCAGGGAGCGGTATCCTGGTGTGCTGCAGAAAGGTGCCAGTGAGGAACAGGGGGAGTGCCAAGGTGGCGCCATCTAAAAGAGACTTAAAGCGCAGTCAGTCCTCATTGATTAAACGCAATTTTACAATTACCTGCCGATGAGATGATCTGATTAGTGGACCTGAATGACAGTGTATTGACAGCCTGGACGCTCAAAATGACTTCACTCTGCCTCCGGGCAGGCCCTCATAAAGCCAATTAACCATTGTGGTCTGCTTTAGAGTTCTCATTTTCTATATTTTTCCACATTTTCGTATGACACTTTAAAAAAACAATAGCTCACCTGGTTAAAAAAAAACTATGTATGTATACATCTTTTTCATTAAAGTGACGCCCCCTGGTGGAGTAAATATAAAACAGCTTTTTAGGGCTTTTCATATATATTTAACATATATGAAGTAGGTGACTCATGTACCAAAAGCCCTAAAAGGTAGCCAAGGTGGGGGACTGCGCAGGTTCGTGGGAAAGGTCTATTGTTTCCATCAAATGATTATTGATTCGATTAGTCATAATGTATCGCAGAATTTACCTAAATTATGTAAGATCAAACAATAGACAATTCAATGTGGTGTTTCCACTGGATGAGTCGGTTGCGAACTTAAACGACCTCCATTTACATTCTTCAGCGATCATAAGTTATAAGTTGTAAATTTTTGGTCGCTGATAATTCATTGATATTTGTACCAAAACACAATTGAAGCACAATCGTTTAGTGCCAACGGTATAATAGCTAAGCCCCAGCTGGGTTTTATTTCATTTGATATTTTCTGTTTTCTTTTTATTTCAGGCACATGTCGCTTCCTATATTTGCTGTGTTTCCATTGTTTCATGTAGGCCGTCGGGATACTTGTGAATGTGCGACCTCCATTTTTTGTCATCTCTGTTTGATATGAACTGGGTCTGGGGCACAAGCAGTATAATCGCGTCTTCACTGGGCCCATATCTTTGTAACTGACTTTTGTGATTACGCTAATCAGGTGAAATTCAATTAGTGTCTCATAATGCCTGATTCTGTCTGCTGCCAAAAGTAGATCTGGATTAGGCTGTTTCAAAATAACATTGAAAAAGGATTGCAAGGTTTATTCACTTCGATTGACAGAAATCTTCTAATTTTTATTTTATTTCTCATTTTTTCTTCTTTCTTTCCCCCCCATTTTCCCCCCATTTCCAAACAGTTAAATTGATTTACATTGTCATCTAATGGATAGAAGAATGCATTACGTCCAAAGATATGTGACCAAACATGGGAATTGGTGTCCTAGAGGTGGAAAGTATGAATTCGATTTTGCAATCCTACCTTTCAGATATCGCAAACCATTTTTAAATATTCCTACTATAGGCTGAGATATGGGAGTTTGAAATACCTTACTTGGTACGCCCCTGTTGTACCATTTGTGCTTAATTTCCATACTTTTTATCTTAGAACTAAATACAGAACAATATAATGGGGGTTAGCATTTACCTGCAGGACATGCTAACCCTTATATCAAACAAAATATATTTGGTATTCTTTATTCAGGAAAGGTAGGTGGCACCATTGGTCTATGCCTCTTCTGTATGACTGTATCAATAAGGAAAATGCATCAAAGATTGCAAATCATGTTGCAAATAGTAATCTATTCTGATAATATTCTTCCATTTTATAATAGAATCATTTTATATAATAAATTCTTTTTGTTTTTGGTAAGATATGCATATTTATTATGAGCTTTGTATTTCACACCAATGTGGGAGCAATGCCCCATCTGGTGTTTGATGTATGAACCAAAATAACCTGGCATTCCAGATTGAATAAGATAGTGCAATTCTAAAATTGTAGAATTATGTTGTGATATGGCAATGTCTTAGCTACTTACTACAGAAAACAAAGAATTGGTGACACTTTATCTTCAATCCTGTCATAGTTACATATGTTATTGACTAACAATAATTATTCAGAATTGTTCTACATTACATAAAGTTTAATTCAGATTTGAAAAACATTTGATTTATTGTTGTATTCATAGATGATACAGGCTATATTTTGATAATCTGAAAAGTTATGGGGGTGTAGATGGGGGGGTCTCATGTCGCCCTGTCGAATTTAAGAAAACATGATGTCGCCCTGTCGAATTTAAGAAAACGTGATGTCGCCCTGTCGAATTTAAGAAAACGTGATGTCGCCCTGTCGAATTTAAGAAAACGTGATGTCGCATGTCGTTAGGCTTAAAAAGGGCCGTGTCGCCGTGTCGATTTTAGGGGTCTACCCCCATAGTTATGATAGCCAATGTCTTGAGCAGTATTATACTTAAGATCTTAAATGGACACATTATCTTAAATTTACACCCAGACAACTATGGTGTGAAATGATTTTAAACGGCCCAAAGAGCAGACAAATATCATAAGTCTTAAAAAATACTTGGGAAGAAATGCAAAGGTCGTAATTGCTAAGTTAAGATCATATTTCCAATTAGGATCATGATTTTTAGAGTGTGAAATGCCCCCATACTCAAGGCTAGCAAATCATAAACCCATCATCACGAGTATTCATATATTTTTTTTTTATGGTTGGCCCCTCAGGTAAATACAACCTACTTATAGTGTATCAAAAATGGACATAACTTGACATATTATTAATAGCACACATCATGAAGTTGTAAATGTCATACCTTTTCACATTTTCTTCAAGAGAAGTATTCCATGTAATCATAATAATATTTTGATTATATAGAATACTTCTCTTGAAGAAAATGTGAAAAGGTATGACATTTACAACTTCATGATATGTGCTGTTGATAATAATATCAAGTTATTAAAGTTGGTATTCATACCAGTGATCCAACTAAAGGCGAAAACCCACTGATTGGTGCAACTGAAATTCTGGTCGAATCTCAACTTTCAAGTGATTAGGAATTACCTAAAACGATTGGAAATTGTTGAAAATAACTACAAATGGTGCTCCCATTGAACGAAACAACTATAGATTGATCGGAAAATCAGAAATTGCTTGAATAATACTCGTTACTGGTTGCTTGAGATTGGTAATTCGGCCAGAATCTTAGTTGCATTACTCAGTGGGTTCCCATCTTCATTTGTGGAAGATGGCATCTTAGACTGCAACCTTATCTTATCCTCTATGAATAATTAACAAATAAGGTTTTCAGTAATATGTTGTAAGACTTTTTAATTGTCAATAAAACAGGGGTAATCAACAGTAAATAAAAGCCAAAGAAACAGTAAATAACTAAGCAAATGTGAAATTTCACCAAATTATAGGGGCCTCCATAAAGGTAATGTTAAACCCGATCAGCGCTATTGGGCTTCACTGGGACAGCTTTACACCAGGTCTAAAATCCACAATTGCACATTGAATTATAAAGACGTAATTAATTATTACATAGAATATGTCGCGTATCTATCATACAATAACTGAATTATAATGAAAACGCATGAAGTGGAATATAAAAGCTGTCCGTATTAGTGGTGGATGTCCTTCCATATATACGCGTATAGCTGAGCTCTGCGCTGAACCTATTCACGGTTAGGCCCCGTAGTTGTAGGAAAAGCTCTCAATATTCTTTATTTGAATGACGCAATGAGGATACTGATCAGGAGGACCACGGCTGATGTTCCTGAAACAAAATCCAAAGCTGTAACTAAGAGATCTCTGTTGAGATAATACTAATATAAGAAGACCCGTGGGGCCGTCCGAGGGTGGATGTATGGCCCGACGGCTTCGCCCTTGGGCCGTCCCGGCCGTCGGAGGGCCCTATCGATACCCGAGCACGGCCCCCAAGGGTCTTCTATATCAAATCACCCAAGCAAAACCCAAATAACTTCACAATAAAGAAAAAAATAAAGAATTCATTATTCCCGCGTAGCGCTATGTAGTGCGTTATGCGACGAGCTTCGCAGGGTACATGAACCATATTCATACGCCCTCAACAACAAAAAATCCTAATTTTGTTTTTATTGCTGCATACTTTTCTTTGATATTTTAGGCCTTCTCAGTATGAATTTCAGAATATTTGGTGCAATATTAGAAATTTGGCAACGAATTACATTTTTTCTTTGCCTGCCGGAACTAGTTTTCCCCAGACCAGTGGCGGTACGTAAAATTCAGAAGGGAGGTATTGATTTATATAATTAGATGATATATTGTGGGAGTGCATATGTGAACCAACTTTTTTTGAATAAGCATTTTCAATCGTTCTGAATTTTAACTTTGTATAAGAATGATTAAGAGGATGGAGACTTGCCTGAGGGAAGTCCTTAACTGAATTTACATGAAACCATTATCTTTTTTATTTGGATGGAGTTAATCAATTAAAGTAAGACTCAATAACATTACTTGCCCGTATTGTCCTCTAATGAATAAGATTAATGTAAACTGCCAGAGCAATAATCTAGTATATCTAATTACTTGCCATCATCGGGATATAGAAAATATGGGCCAAACAAAAAGTCCAATTTTGAATCGATTCCAGGGCCATTTTCATGACATCAATCATACTTTGATTTGATATAAAACATTACCTCTATTCCATGTCGCTGCACTGGTCTCAGTAGTTGTTTCTGTAGTAGTTGGTGCAGCAAGTACTAAATTCAAGACAAATAGACAGGTATTATTAACAGAAAATGTATTGGGCGTTGTGAACTGACCTTAAAATTTTGATCAGTTATAAATATTGTTCGAATAGTATATACTATTGAAATGCATGTTTGTGAAACCACTTGCAATTATTCTCTGAATAGTGTACCTATTGAGCTAGAATAATTCCATCAGAATTCCATCAAAACCATCAATCATGATTATTTGATACCTCATTTATGATATATTTTTAAAGATGTTTAGCCATGTCAGCCATTGGTTGAAGATTTTCAGATTATGTTTCTACATGAACGTTGCTGCTGACTTTTTGTTCGGTGGCTATAAAAAGTTATGGAAAGGTTTATTAGTCGAGGTGTCACTATTTCCGAGTTGTCTATGAACCTCAAATCTTAGCTGTAGTCAAAAGTCATTAATGATAATTGAAATTTATATAACATCATACTATACCTTGAAGTTCACATGATCCACCTTGCACTTCAATCTCAAACTTATCTATGACCAAGGTATAGTTTGCTGCATTTTCACCACACTTTGCGGTAACGCAATTCACATACGATTGGGCATCACTAAACAACAGATGAATACATGATTCCATTACAATCCTGTTTCATTACTATTTTCAAAATGAAAAAAAGTATTTATGGTGAATGGCACGATCCATCTTGCATTTTAGTATTTCAAACACCAAGACATATTGTGCTGCAAGTTTTCGCATGTTTTCTTAACACAGTCCATATATATATCTGGAAGAATTCACTTCAATCCTTTTCATATCTATGTTCAAACTAGTCGAAGAGCACTGGTACATATCTCATTATAACTGTCGTATACATGGATATAAATCCTTTCCCCATCATGATGTAATGTCCAGCCGTTTTGCCTATTTCATTATGTTACTTTTATCATATCGTGGTGATACTTGTTATAATTGATGAAGGTTGAAAAACCGAAAGATGTTGATTGATACATACTTTTAAATCTTCAAAATAAAAACCAATGTCCACCCAAACTGGAGTTTGAGTTTGACACAGTTCATGACTTATTGTTATAATTTTGTGTAGTGTTGCTTCTTAACGAAATAAGGGTTAGAATTATGAAAATCTGTAATATTTTGTGTTAAATAAGGATTTAAAAAAAACTATTTTAGACACGTGAAGAGTTTTTTAAACGTACGAGCAAGACGCTGGAGTTGTTGTCCGAGCTTGCTTGGTGCACTCTGTCTGAGCAGCACAGGTTACAAATGCGCCTGCCTCTGAAATACAAATGCAAGATGTTAATGAGTATACTGAATGTGCTTTTTGAAATACTTAATAATCTGATACCTAATATTGACCCTTTTCACATGTCATTACTGAATTTCGTTTTAGAAATAATTCCTTTTTTTCTGTTTTACATCGGTTAAGAAAATGACTGTTCATTAGACATGCTTTACAATTTTATACAGTTACTATTCGATGAAATGGACATTTTGAAAACAATATGTGATATAATTAGGGCCACCCCTCCCCCACACCTAACATAAACCAGGAATGAGAAGATAGATGTAAAGAGTAAGTGAAATAAATATTATTCGGAAAACAGAGTTTGTGACGTCACACTCGTCATCGAAATGCGTGTGTCATTATCAATCAAGGTAATCGAAGAAATGTGTTTCAATGGAAACTAAGTAGCTGTAATGTCTCTTTCACCAGATATGGAAGGTTTCATTTTCCTCATGTTAACAGAAATAGAGATTTTTTAAAAGGATGTAAACTTGTACATCTTACATTTGATTATAATGAATTTCAAGCAAAGATAAATAGGTAAGATTAGGCTATTTTGTTATCTACGGGACTATAGCTAAGTCAAACTATATCGCGTTCATTGATCATTAGCATAGGCCACTCACCACGTTGTCCTTTGTTCGAGCAGATGTATTGGTGAAACTTGACCATCCTCTTTCCAATTTGTTGATGGGGAACAGGCTCATTCCCGCACTTATCATTGAGAGAGTCCATGCACATTTTTAAGGCACTCGAGTCACTGTAAACAAGCATTCTAAATGTAAATTGTGAAAAACATAGATGTCACCTTTTCTACTATATGGTCCCTTTTTATGGAACAACCTATACCAGTTGCAATGAGACTGAAGCCCAATACTCGCTAGGCAATTTTCACGGCAACCAGCGATGGGCAACTGGCAGATCAACTGTTTCAGATGTAGTATCATGTTTGATATGAATCGCTGCTAAAGTCGGCTGATTCTAGATCTGCTGT
Organism: Lepidonotus clava; assembly: GCA_936440205.1. Taxonomy (NCBI): domain Eukaryota; kingdom Metazoa; phylum Annelida; class Polychaeta; order Phyllodocida; family Polynoidae; genus Lepidonotus; species Lepidonotus clava. The sequence continues at coordinate 30,712,493 of OW387144.1, read as the reverse complement.
TAGAATCGGCCAACTCTACAGACAATTAATTAGTCGGCCGACTTTGTCAGAATTGCCTAGTGGGTATCGGGCTTTATAGATAGTCATGATCGATTTAAAGCCCCATACCCACTAGGCGATTTTGACAAGAATCGGCCGACTCATCAGTGCTAAAATCGACCGATTCTACTGGCAGAATCGGCCGGTTCTAGGGCCGACGCGTATCAAACGTGTATATTTCAATATACCATACTGACTAGTAATCTGAATCGTTGCCAGAATCGGCCGATTTTATGAGAATAATCAGCCGATTCTAATCAGCCAACTCAGACAAAATTACCTAGTGGGTATGGGGCTTCAGGCAACTACCAAGTCCTGGACGCTAACTGAGCAGTAGGACTGATGTGGTTATCCTTGGTTAGTAGCAAGTACTGAAGGCACGAGGACAGTTTTCTTTCGTCTGGACGATCGCAAACATTTATGATCTTTACTATAGGTTTCTATGTGGAATACCTAGTTTTTCAAATTCAAAAATCCCAGAGAAAAAATATTCAGAGTTTTTTTCCTGAAATTCCTATATCCCTTAACCTCATGCATACATATATAATTATGCAAACCTTGTGCTAGACATCCTTCCCCCAACTCCCCACCGTCCGTCCTTGATGCATGCATACTTAATGGAAGGCCCCTTTGATATTTGCGGATGAGAAAGATACCTACCCACAGATTTGTTCACGAGTGTTGCCAGTTGATGTGTAGCCTAAGAGTGTACCACAAATCTCAGCCTGCCCTCCACATGATGGGCCATTGACACTCACTGTATCATTAGGAACTGTAAAACGATGAAAAAATAGAAATACATTAATCAATTAAGTAGAGATGTAGTATCCCTTAGCATTTACTACATAAAGATTTCATAATCTTGAAATTCTGATCATGTATTCAATATGCAAAATGCCTTTTTTTCTGGAAAAGATATTCGTAACTTTTTATGAAATGGGCGATTGACTGGGGCACAGTTCATGGACTTTCTGTGTACTTACATTTGAGAAAGACAAATCTGAATTCCATTTGCAATTTGAAAAACCTATTTTCATATGGAATCACACTCTACCAATGGCAGATTCCAAAGATACTGATGCAATGTTTCCATAATTAAGTGATGTTAGGTTGAGAGTCTCCAAGACAGAGTACTAGTGTTATAATAATGTTTAATTCAGGTAAAGTTGGGCCCTGAACTAATACAGAATGCTATTATGAAGTTATTTCTATGTGCAATATGATAACCAGAATGTTATAATAAGGCCATAGTGCGACATTTCAATGTTAGGTTTTAAAGACGGTATCGTTGCCAATAAAATAATGTAACAAGAACCAAACCAGAACCAAATAGAACATTACTGCAACGTTATAATGTTGCTTTCTTGCCTAGGTTATAGAAACATAAAGTCCACATGGTCAAAACATTCATCTAGGCGGTCATTATCTTGTGTTTAGATAAAATATTTTTATTACAAAAGTGAAAATAATATTTGTGTAAGTCCCTCTATCTTGACCCCTAACTGAATCTTGGGTGAGTATTGAGCTATAAGCAGTAAAGACTTACTTTGAAGGTCACACGCTCCTGCTTGTACTTCAATCTCAAACTTTTCCCTGGTTAAGGCATATTCTGTCGCATGGGAACCACACTTTTCCTTGACGCATTTCACATACATCTTGGCAGCACTGTTTGAAAATCAAATCTCATATGATAAATACATATTACCAACCGAGAAGGGAGTACGAGGGCAGTTATCACCCCGAGCCGGGGGGCCGAAAGGCCAGTCGAGGGCTGACATCGGGTCCCAGCGAGGGGTGATAACTGCCCGAGTACTCCCTTAGAGGTTGGTTATGGATTTATTATACCATTTCTGTTAGATCTGAGCTCCCAAGGAAGGATGCGCAGCAATCAGTGATGGTGGGGCTGAGATGCTGCACATGTTTTTCCATGTAACTCTTTTGATATCCATCAAATCCGCAAACAGTAAGCAAGCAAATTGTAGCTAGGAACGTTGTGCACATAATGCATATGTTAGACTTTTTACTTCTTAATGAATTCATTTTTTTATGAATTTTAGAAAAATAAATATTTTCTTTATTGCCGTGCATGGTGATACAAGGCTGGTTATCACCCAGGTTTGTATCACCCTGTGTCAAACTCTACTAAACTTGTACCACCCTAAGGTATAATAATAATTATCAAAGGTTGTGTATTCACACTGCCCGGAGGAAAGCAAATCCAAGCTAGCTGGTAAATACTTGAATTTTCTTGAATATCAGATGGAATTCAACCTCCTCATTCTTAGATTAGATTGAACTTTCTTGGACTTTGTTAAGAGCTTGGATTTAAAGAAAAATCTAGTTTTTTCCACTTCATATAGATCCAAGTCTTCTTGAAATAAGTTGAACTTTACATTTCTGTATCCTGATAAAGTCCAATAGGCTTGGAATATCTTGGACTTTTTATTTCAGACCCAAATAATGATCATGGATTAACTGGGAAATTCTTGCCCTTTTATTTAGCCCAAGGGCTTCAACCTTATTCAAGCTTTTTCAAGCTTCAAACTGTTCTCATGGTTGGTCACATGACCCTGAGATTTGAATTATTTTGGAGGGAAAAAGAGCAGCCATATTGAAAAGTGGATAAGCTGAGGAGGGAAATGACATTGAAGTTTGAAGATTGAAGGGGAACCTATGCAAGCTTATATTTGGAAACTAAATGCATAACATATTGTAGAATACACGGGGATAGGACTTTCCAAGTTATAGGTAGGTTATTGACGGTTTTAATCTGATTTTCGTCCAGACTTCGTATGGATGACTCATTATGGCTGTAAGGTTAATCAAGATACCTATAGTCGACAACAGACATGTGATGGAGGCAGTGGACTATATAGGAACTAACCAACCTGATAAATTCATAATAGTTCTAAAAGGTTGACATTGGTTACCACATTTGTCACGCTTCCCAACTTCTTGCCCTCTATGATTCTCCCTACCACGGATAACAAATTTACTGTATTTTCAGTACTTGCAGGTTAATTTTGGCTTATTCTGTTCACAAAAACACATGGAAATCTATAGAAAATGTACAAATATTTGCTATATTTCTTTCTGTACTGGATGAATTTTCAAACCGAACTAAAACAATGAAGTATATCTGGATATAAATTAGAAAAATACACATTCATAAATTTCCATTTTGTTTAACCACAAACAATGCTATGATAAATGAAGATTTTTATGCCTATAAAGCCTTGTGACTTGTCGACATATTCCCAGAATACTTCTTGATGTAAGTCTGTAGGTAAGATATAGGAAATATGCTATCTATGGTAAGGAGAATATTGGATACTGAATGTGGGATAGAAATATCTCCAATCTACTATTACAATTTCAAAGTAATCTGACTTATTCCAACTTTTTTGAAAATCCATGAATATTCTTGCTTATTCAAGCGGCCAATACCAGCAGCTTATTTCCAGAAAATCTAAGCTGTCTTGCAAGGTCAAGATATTTCAAAGAAATCTAAGGTATCTTATCCAGCCATTGAAAATCCAAGGTACCCTGAATATTCTAGAAATTTCAAGGAATCCAAGGTATCTCATCACCATGCAGGATTTCCTTGAATATTCCTGAATATTCAAGCGGCCAATACCAGCAAGTTATTCCAAGCTAATCCATAGTGTATAATAGGCTGAACTAGGTTGAATATTCTAGAATAACCAAGAACCAAAAAGCTTGGACCACCAAGAAATTTCAAACTCTATTTTCCCTCAGGAGCAATAGCACTAATAAACTATATTGTCAATAGAACGCTATGGGTAAAAACAAAAAGGTATGAACAAGGTCTTCTTTAATTCTATTAACATTTCTGTGGTGCCGCAAATGTTTCATTGTTATTCACACTGCGAAACGATTGGAGACTTAATAATAAAACTTAGGGAACTTACCTGCAGGACTCATTAGTGGCAGAACGAAGCACTTTGCCACATTTTGCCTCCGCTTTACACGCTGTCATAAAGGTTGCCCCTGAAGCATATAAAACCATGAGAGTCACATAGTTATCTTTTTTTTATTTCAAATCTAAGCACCCACTTGCTCATTATTGATACAACAACGTACAGAGATTAATAAGGGTATCCACTATGTGCATTCAAACCTACTGAAGTTTCAGTGTGAAATATATTATTATAAATTTCATAGCGTTTAGGTTGTGGAGTTCGACTTACAAACACTTAGTATAAAATATTATACTAAACCTAGGCCTTCAGACTCGATACGAAATGTGTTTTTTTAGTATTTTGATGACAACGATATTAAGATAGAAGGGTGTTATTGCCCACTGGATACCCCACTTGTCGTTTAGGAAGCTGACTGATGCGACTCAGATCATGATCAAATGAAATCTTTTAAATGTAATTGTTTCTGGTCATGACAAATACAAAAGACGATTCGCGCTCACCCGATTGCCCTGTCTTTGAGCACATGTACTGATGGAAGTTAACAGTCATATTGGCAGGTAAATGTGCTGGGTCCGTTGGATCTTTGCATCTATCTTGTAACATGCCAACGCACATAGGGAGAGGCCCTGTTGTACTGCAAGAATTACCGTAATAATTAACAAAGTAGAAAAAGCACAGGTATACATGTGGTCAGCCCATATAAACATCATTGCTTAGCTGACCGTTTTACGATTGTGGCTATCAAAATAATGTATGACTATAGTAAATGAGATGCTACAACATAAATACTCCTGAATCAAATATATGATATTCTCTGTAGTATGATCTGGAATATTGAACAGAGAACATATCTGGGGATTCCCTCAATGCAACGTGCAACCAAAAGGGCTAAACTTTGAAATCTTAAATATGATCCTAAGAAATGCGATGTTTTTTTTTCTAAATTGAGATACTCAAAATCTGTCTTTTGAAGAACATATCTAATGATAATAGATTTATGATAAAAGGTTTCATAATTATTTGATAATAGCAAAGATTCCTGACATTACAGCTAAGATACGTTACGTTTATGTTGGGTGATGCACTGAGGTTGCTTAATCTCCCTATTACTTTCTCTCCCCTGATTCTTGGCCAGTTCCCATGCTGTTTTTAGAAAGTAGACTGGAACCAGGAAGGCGTCCCGTATCTTTTACAGGGGAAACATACAGGAGAAAAACAAGAACTACGTACCCACATATGTCACTTAGGGGTGTGGTCGGAGTTATAGTAGCAAGAAGTGCAATGCACACTAAAGTCTGCTCAGTGCATGTCAGGTTCTGGACTCGTACTGCTCCGGCGGGTTCTGAAATCAAAGACTTTTTTTAATTCATTTATTCAGTTTACATCTTTGGGTTTACTCCATCTTTCAGATGTTAAGATTGGTTACACATACTAAAGAAAGTTATGTAATCCCATCATACAGGTCAGCGATTCATGGCATTGTATGGCATATTGGATCTCAATTTTTTTCTCTCTCTTTTTTTCTGTTGTGGGGTCTCATTAACATTGTGAGGTCTCATTAACCTAATTTTTCTTTTTTCTGTTGTGAGGTCTCATTAACATATCTCCACTCTTGGAAAAACCTTTTTCCCAGAGTTGGCCCACCCCGCTTCCACTTAGGAGTTTTCTCCATAAGGTAAAAAAATCTTTTACCTAAATTAGAAATTTATTCCTGGACCCAAGGAACAAATTTCTCCACATGACTGATGTGGTACCGCGATTTTCTTTAAGATGATGCCTGAAGATCCTCATAGGTGAAACCATGATTTTTGAGTTTTGGATTTTATCCTACACTCTCAAACAAAGAGCAACCCTTTTTCCTCTTTTAAACTCTCACAAAAGGGCTTAGCTACCACAGGGACCCATTTGTGACTTGGTTGCCAAGACTCTTTGGGTCTCCATAGCAACCCCCATTATTGTCATCAATCTCCATGGAGAGAGAGGTGGACTGACCAATCAGGAATTGCCTCCCAGGGGGGCTCCTCACATTGCGGTAGCATCAAACAGAGAGAACTGGCCACGTTTTTGAATGGATCTCAAATTATTTATTACAACAATTTCTTATATGTTGGATTCTCATTCTTTACATGCATTCTAAACATAATTGGGTTTTCACTTTTCTGTACCAGCTGAGGACTCCTATCCCAGTAGTAAGCACCCAAGTAGAGAGGATATTTTCCATACATCATATCGACATAGTTCTTAGGCTTAAAAAACTAGAAATAATCTAGGAAAAACTGTGAGGGCCTGTAAAAATATAAATTGGTATGGCTATGTTTGGATTGATGAATTACATGCTGATGTTCATTTCAGGCTTGTGCTACATGAAATGAAGGTAACTTTCTAACCCCTCTTCTGAGACCCAATGTCTAACATCTTGGTCAAATTATCTAAATTTCTAATTTCAAGGTTAGTCAATGAGCTATCTCTTATAATATCCACTAGGTGACACTTTAACAGTTTTAGGAGAGGGTATGCAAGTGAAACCCTAACTGTCTGATTAATCTCTCCAGGCAATTTACATTATAACACTAACCCTCTAACAACCTTATACCCTAGGGATAGTTGAGCCAATGCTCTAACTCTAGGTTTAGCAAAAGGGTTGTTTCACCTAATTATCCTCAGTGGACTTCATAAAATAAAAGGTGATTCGTTACACCTATGACTTTTTATAGTCATACACTATATAAATTGTATTATGATAATACAACATAATGGGTGGTAAGACAGTAACTTTTGTTGTCACAATTATGTTTGATCATTAACCATCAAAACCATTATAATATCATTATAAATAGAGCCTCTGAAATCACACCAACCTTCAAGTTTACAAAGACCTCCTTGCACCTCTATCTCAAACGTGTCTGAAGTCAGAGCATACAGTGCAGCTGAGGTCCCACACTTGTCATACGTGCAGTTCACGTACTCCTGAGCAGCTCTGTCAATTCAAAGTATAACTATGTTATATTATTTTGAGGTTCTGTAGCTAAAGATAAATATTCTAGCGAAGTGGCGAGTGAAAAAAAAACAGGCTGTAACCATAGATCTGATGCCTCACTATATAAATCACGCGACCAATAGTTATTTTGTCAGTCGCTCATTTGCCACCGAGCTGCTCGCTTCAGTATTTTTAAAAGATTAAAAGTATAAGGTCAATAAAGATGTTTTTAAAGTTAACTACTTGTTAATAGAATTCTGGTCCCATCAATGAAGAGCAATTACTTTCCTGGTCGTTTTCGACCAGTTATGGTTGCATAAACGACTAATTTTGGATGAAGAACTCAATGGGTATCCCCCTTTGAATCTATATAATTTTAGTCGAGGTAGTCAAGTTTGGACAATAATGATTAATAATTATTAATAGGGATATTATTATTTCAAATCCTCCCTATACATCAACTCTAAATTTAAAAATTCCACAATGTGAACTGGTCGGCATTTAGTGAACAATTTATTCAAAACCGATAGCGATGTGTCAACATCTCAGCCAAACCATAGTAGCGGATTTACATAATTTAAATCCTCCAAGAAGTATTCATTTCAAGGTTTCAATACTCAAAATATTACGTTTTCTGCAACGGTTAGTGAGGTAGCAATGTTGTAATCGCAGTTATCATATTTTATTGTCATATCACTGTATGACTTCAGATAGAATCCAATTAGATTCCTGATCATTGCTGCCACACGTAAGGTGTAATATTGAAGTTCTCAATAATGATATTCTTCACCTTCAAGGTTGGTGTATAAATACGCAAATGTTAAATATGTTTGATGCTTAGATATCATTTGTATTGCGAGGCAGCTCAATCATCTATAGAAACACACGTACGCCCAGTAAGTGAGATTAAAATATTAATGGAAACTTACGCGCAAGATTCAATAGTGGCGGTACGACTCGTTTTGTTACAATGTCCCACGGTATCACAGAGTGACCAATATGTGGCTTCTGAAAAAAATAAAATAGAATGTTTGTTATTGTTTAAGCTTCATACCCACTATTAGCAACCTCTATATGCTCTATATAAATACATATAAACATTCATACATGCGTGCATTGACATAATCATACATACATACATATGCAGACAGCAGGACAGACAGACAGATCTAGACAGACAGACAGAAAGACAGACAGACCGACAGACAGACAGACAGACGTACATAGCATTGCATATTGACTTTCTTGGTATGGTAAATGTCAGTTCAAATTGATTCCGGTTACGATCAGGGGCAGATCCAGGAATATATATAAGAAAGGGGGAAGGGGTGCTTAAATTAAAAAGTCTTTGGCACCAATTTTATATTATAGAAAATAATAAACGTGTTGAATCTACAATTAAAGTTGGGTTTGCTCAATATTTGAATGAGTCAAAATATCTAATATTTGTGAGCCTGCTGAAGCAGCATTGATAAAAACTTGTGCAAATTGAGAAGCGACTGAAAATAAATATCTCCAGATTGATACATCTAGTATAAAGACAAAAGTAAGTATCTATAATGTAACAAGAAATGGAATGGACAAGATTAATTCAAAACACTCGCCTGCCAGTCCCTTCTGTGAACAAGTGTACTGCAAGAACGTAGCCATTTTGTTTGCTATCAAGTATCCTACATCAGTCGATCTACATCTAGCTTGGATACCATTGAGACACAGCGTGAGAGGAGCTGCAGGTCTAGAAATAAACATTGCAAGAATTATGACTTATATGATATTCCATTGCAAATTCATGGACGATATCCTTAGCACTTCCTGAGATACATAGTACATTGGCGGATTTAGAATGGAGCGGGGACGCCACCCCCCCCCCCCCCCCCCCCCCCCACCCCACACCTCTTTTTTTCAAATTTAGACATTTTAATGTAAATTAGTTAAAAAGTAATTTAGGAAGTTTTTTTTTACAATAGCACCTCCCCCCTTCAAATTCCTGGATCGCCCAATGTAGTGTCAAATGTAGTCAATCCTCAGTGTGATATAGTATTTACATATCTTAAGCCCTTTCAATTAACGTGTCCATTTAAATCCTCTATTCCACATACCGATTTTGCTACCAATTTTAAAAATTGGGAGTAGGAATAAAGCATAATTCACACACGTTATTCACCATTGGGAATTTATTACAATTGTCAGGTCATCTCTGTAGAGGGGATTGCAGGTTATTGCCTCCCTCTGGTGGATAGTTCAGGCATTAAAAACTCACACCCTCGTCTGTCCCCAACATGTCTAATATAAATATATCTAAATACATACATAGGTTAACAGCTCAGTCTAAACAGGCTGGTTACAGTCATATACATTCCCCATACACTCCACAAACCAGCTACACCCTCACCTATATAAATGCCCTGTCCCCCCTTCAACTCGTCCACTTTCTCCTCACCTTTCAATATTCATATTACAATACGTTTATATTCATATTTAAATCCTTATTTTAATTAATTAAAAATAGTTTACGCCACTCCTGCCTTACACTTAGTCATTGTGTCCATCCGGGGGGGATAGCAATGTTCTTTTGAATGGTATATAGGATAAAAGTATTAATGCCACACTCCCCCAAAAGAATAGAAAAAATACAAAATCGGCAGCATCAAAAATAGTATGTAGAATACAGGCTGGAGACTTCCACTTGTTGAGACAATTTGATATAAGACCAGGTAGGTGTGTTTATTGTATCTGCCTTAAGGCTGGTTTCACAGAACGACCAAGGGCTCTGGATAAGATTAGTCAGCCGAGCAAATGTATTAACCCTTTCAAAACACAATTACCAAGGCCCTTCAATTAGCTCTAGTCATTGATGCCTTTTGCATTTGGTTCTGACGACTGATGTTGCAATAAGCCCATCCCACTTTGGGTATACCCTGGGGTTGGACAAGGGTTGGTCAAAATAGATGTATATGTCATCCTTGTCTCCAAGCTTTGGGATTACTCAAATTAGCAAGAATTGTGCTTTTCTATATCCCCAAGTACTGCTAAAACATGATAATTTCTTAAATTTTATCAATTGACAGATTCGCGGGTTTGCCAGCCAATCAAAATACTGCATTTCAGGGCAAAATAGGGTTGGACATTATAGGTTGGACTGACAGGCTTTACCATTGGTTCCTATGGGGAAAGGTCCAAAATGTAAGGTCACATTTTAGAAATTTTTGGAGCAATCTGTTAACCAAACTGCTTTGAGTAATTTTGTATTGTGCAACTTTTTTCAGGGTATAAGCACAGACACAATTTTGAGAATATTTCATGGTAAACTGTATAGTTACTGTAAACTGGGATGGGCTTATTAAATAGATATATAGTACATATATACCCACCCACAAACTTCGGCTGGTGTGCTGATAGTTTCAGAGCCTGCGCTGCTAAGAGCTGCACCACACATTTCAATCTGTTTCAAACATGTAATGTTCTTAGGAGTTGCATTAGACCCTGGATTATAAAAAAGGACATATATGTAAGTAAATTTAAGGCAGATATGTTCACGAATAACAAAAATCATAAATAAATAATAAATAGTAATGATATTATTGGCATGTTCAAAATTATCACAAGAGGCCCAAAGGACTGTTATTTGGTTTTATTTTTAGTTCGTTATCAAAACTTGTGGTGAGGATCAACATCGTATGTTCTGACAATATTCAAAGTTTTATTGCTTTAGATTGTTGATTTCAGAGCCAATAAGACGTATGACGTTGCAGAACGTTATACTAAAGTTGTAGAACGTCGCAGAACTTTATTAGAACGTTGCAGACAAAATTAATGTGCTCTCCTGACTGTCCTCTGGTGGCTTGTGTGATGAACGGCTATTCAGCCAAAATACATAGAGGTTAAAATAATAGAAATAAGGTAATAATGGAAATATGTAAAGAACGAATAACGAATATGTAAAGAACGAAGAACGAAATAGATGTAAAGAACGAAATAGATGTAAAGAACGAATATGTAAAGAACGAATAACGAATATGTAAAGAACGAATAACGAATATGTAAAGAACGAATAACGAAAACGTAATGGAACGAAACCCGGAAATATGTAAACCGGAAGTGAAATGTAAACCGGAAACGGAATATATAAACCGGAAGTGACGTCAATTGTAGGTCACGTGACCGAAGGCAGCCAATCAGGGCTGACCTCTCTAGTATATAAAGGGGCGGTGAGGCCCGAATAAACAGAGTTCTTCAACAGTTCTCCTGGTGTCCAGACGTGTCCTCTTTCCTGAAACAACCACTAAAGATGAGCCGAATAGAGTAATTAAGTCGAAGTTAGGACAAAACAGTCGAAGTCCGAGATAGGTAGTCGAAACATAGGGTAAGGGGCCCGAAGGCCCGAAGAACGAGGAACGAGGGAACGAAGTAGGGCACGAAGGCCCGAAGTAGTACCGGAAACCGAGGCGTAGTATGGTACGAAGACATGGGGAGCGGAACGAGGGAGCGGAGTCCGCGGGGACGAGGGCGCGGCGTGCTCGGCCCCACGCTACCAAACAATAGGCGACCGTCGGCCCGTCGCCCCCGCGGACCGGAACTCAGGGGTGGACCGTTCCCCGGCCGACCCGTACCCCTGCCATAATTTCCCTCCCCCGCAGTCCTCCGTCGACATCGAGTGCCGATCGATTCGCTCAGCCCCCCCTCGTGCGCGAGGCATGACTCTGGGAACACATCTCGGTTCTTGGCCCGGATTCCCCGTCCGCCCCGAGACCCGAACAACCCCCACGTTCCTCTGTCGTAAGAATCGGCAACCCCGACTTACCAGAGAACGTCACACTGGTGGCAGCGGTGGTGCTGAAATAGGCACATACGGACTTGTGGATCTTGGGTGTTTCATCGGTATTGGATACTCATGGCGACTGCGGCAGTCTTCGAGCAGATGGATTCTGACGTCGCCTTCAAGGAAGGTGGGGAGGAGAAAGGAGGTGCGAAAACCGAGACAAAAGGGGAGGACACGACCATCATGGGTAGGCAGTTTAATTTTATGGGAACGTCCACCCCGACGGATGAGCAGAATGTGCGGGCTCAACAACAACAGACCGGCCAGGAAGGAGCGAGTTTGAAGAAGTTCAGTTTACGACCAGAGAAGTATGACGGTAAACCGGATTTCGAGGGATGGATCAACCAGTTTGAGGAGTACGCAACATTGGGACGCTGGACGGCCGAGGAAAAAGCGGCGATGCTTTTCCTCTCGCTGACGGGAACGGCACGAATGTACTTTGTCGGACTCCCGGACAGGGAACGACTCCGTTACTCGGCGAGGGTGGATGCGTTGCGCCGGAGGTTCGGTCAGGAGAAGGACACGTGTAATGCTCTGCAAGAGTTGGCGGGCTTGAAACGTGTAAAGAACCAGACAGCGAAGGAGTTGGCTGATAATGCCCGGCGACTGGCATCGAGAGCCTACTTCTCCAACGATTACGCTAGCCAGGAAAAAGCAGCATTACATGCGTTCCAGGCTGCAGTTGGGGAAGACCTTCAGCTGAAGTGTGCAGAGAAAGGATGCAAGACACTAGAGGAGGCGGTAGAGGTGGTAGAAATACAGGAACGATACTCACGCCGCCTCCTGCGGGCAGTGAAGCCCGAGGAAGACGCCAATACACAGATCATGGCCTTGAACGGTAAGTTGGAGGAGATGATGAAAGAATTGGCAGAGGAACGGGAAGCTAGAAGACAAGCAACGGCCTGGAGGGAGGCGTTTAAGAAGCGAAAAGAAGAGTTAGAGTGTCATCACTGTCACCAGAAGGGCCATTTCGCAAGAGAGTGTTCTCAGCGTCAGGGAAACGGACAGTCGCCGTCGCAGTAAGCGCGGGGCCCCCTTCGGGCGCGGCGAGAGAAGTAGTAGGCATGGGAGAATGTGGACTTTATGTGGCCGGGACGGTGGGAGAGAGTGTCGTCCGTTTTTTGGTTGATACCGGATCTATGATCAGTCTGCTGTCGGAACGCCTCTGGAGAGAGTGGGGACGAAAAAGAGAAGAACTGGATGGATATGAAGGACGTCTCTGCTCGGTAGATGGTAGTCCGTTGCGGTGCTATGGATGCACGAACTTGCCAGTGAAATTGGGAACACGCGTGTTGAAGTGGACGTTCATGGTGGCAGACATCGGTAGAGATGAAGGGATCCTGGGAAACGACTTCGCGGTGAAATACCGGCTGACAGTTAAGCCCCACGCGAGTGCCATCTTCCTGCCCGCCGAGGGGGAGGGAGAGGGGGAACGAATCCCGGGAGTAGAACAGAGAACGGATGGGATTCGGGCAGTTACCGTCGGAGGACAGGTCGTGCGAATCGAGAAAACGACGGAAATACCCCCACTCCAAGTGACCCGAGTAACAGTAGTAGCGAGAATGGACATAAGACAGGGTGGACAGCTGGCTGTCATCACCGGCGCTGGATTACCTATGGGACTGGAGGTGATCCCAGGAACGGTGACATTGGGAGAAGAAAATGAAGTTTGGGTGGCCAACCGAGGGACCGAGAGCGCGAAATTGGAAACCGGCGGGGTACTCGGAGAAGCCACCTTCGTACAAGAGGTACGAGGAGTAGGAAGTGAAGCAAAAGAACCCCCAGGAGCGCTCGCTGAAATGATAGGGGAGGCTAAGAAAGACCTGACCACGAAGGAGGGCGAAGAGCTGGAGAAAGCCATCATGGCCCGGGAACAAATGTTTGCGACCTCGAAACATGAGTTAGGACGGACAGATTTAGTACAACATCGAATTAAAACGGGAGATCAGATGCCGATCAAGCAGAGGGTCAGACGGTATCCGGCCACCAGGAGAGAGGAAGAACGAGCACTGGTGGAGGATATGTTAAATTTAGGGATTATCCAAGAGAGCGGGAGTGCGTGGAGTAGCCCGACCGTTCTAGTCAAAAAGAAGGACGGAGGAACGAGGTTCTGTATTGACTACCGAAAACTGAACCAGGCTACGAAAGTGGACGCCTATCCGCTCCCGCGGATAGAGGACAGCCTCAACACTTTGGGAGGAAGCCTATTCTTCTGCAGTCTGGATCTCGCGAGTGGATATTGGCAGGTGGAGATGGCACCGGAGGACCAAGAAAAGACGGCCTTCGTGACTCAAGGAGGATTATATGAGTTCAAAGTGATGCCATTCGGGCTAGTGAACGCCCCAGCCACCTTCGAGAGACTGATGGAAAGAATCCTCAGAGGAATCGTGTGGGAGGAGTGTCTGGTATACTTGGATGATATACTGGTCTTTGGACCAACGTTCAAAGTGACTCTGGAAAGATTGGTACGGGTTCTGGACCGGCTGAACGCTGCAGGACTGAAGTTAAAGGCGCGAAAATGTAAGCTGTTCCAGAAGAAGATTCCGTTCTTGGGGCACGTTGTCTCGTTCAACGGGATCGAACCCGACCCCGAAAAGTGTCGGCAAGTAACCGAGTGGCCGGTCCCGCGGGATCTCCACGAGGTACGAGCCTTCGTGGGATTATGTTCGTACTACAGAAGGCATATAAACGGCTTCACGGAGTTGGCTGCCCCCTTGTATGAATTGGCAACGAAGGAGGAACCATTCGTGTGGAGCGCGAGACGACAAGAGGCATTTGATGCGATGAAGAAGGCGCTAACGGAGGCCCCGGTGTTGGGATTCCCGGAGGAAGAAGGACAATGGTGGCTTGATACAGACGCCAGTGACGTGGGAACGGGAGCCGTGCTATCACAAGAGCAGAGAGGGGAGGAACGGGTGATAGCTTACACGAGCAAAACCCTGGAGTCAAACGAACGAAAGTATTGCACCACGCGGAAAGAACTGTTGGCGGTGGTGCGAGCTTTGAAGCATTTTCGGTGCTACATCTATGGTCAACGCGTGATAGTCCGGACGGATAACAGCGCGGTTAGTTGGCTGCAGAGAAGTAAGGAACCGATGGGGCAGGCTGCTCGGTGGATTGAGATTATCGACTCGCATGATGTGTCGTTCCAACACCGACCGGGCAGGAAGCATGGGAACGCTGACGCGTTGTCCCGGTATCCGTGCAAACAATGTGGAGAGGAGCACGAGAATACCGAACAAGTGAGAGTAGTGACGCGGGCCCGGGGGTACGAGCCCGGATGGTCCCCGCAGGAGATGAGAGCAGCGCAGAGGAGGGATCGAGATATAGGGCCGATTGTCGCACGGATGGAAAAAGATGCGGACCGGCCAGGTTGGGAGGCCATATCTCCGGAATCCCGAGAAACAAAGATCCTATGGAGGCAATGGGAACGATTAAGCCTCAGGGATGGCGTGCTGCATCGGAAGTACTGGGAACTAGAAGGACATGGTTGGAGGAACCAGTTGGTCGTTCCCCGAGGGGAACGGGCCAAGCTGGTAAGGGAATACCATGGAGGCGCGGCAGGAGCGCATTTAGGAGTCGCCAGGACGACGGCCCTGTTGGAACAAGGGTTTTACTGGCCGGGACTCCGGGAAGACGTGCGGAAGGAATGTCGAGAATGTGATTGCGCGTTGCTGAAAAAGGGAAGAGGAAGACGGGAGCCGCTACATCAGTACATAGTGGGGGAGCCGATGGAACGGCTGGCCATGGATGTTTCGGGCCCGTACCCAGTCACCAAACGAGGAAATAAGTATTGCCTGATGGTGGGATGCTATTTCACCAAATGGTTGGAGTGTTTCCCGATCCCGGATCAAAAGGCAACGACAGTGGCGAACAAACTGGTTGAAGAAGTAGTAGCACGGTACGGCGCGTTTCGGGAACTACACTCGGATCAAGGAACGAATTTCGAATCCGAGGTGGTGGCTCAGGTCTGTGCACTATTCGGGATTCACAAAACAAGAACGACGCCGTACCACCCCAGGAGTGACGGGTACATAGAACGAAGTTTCCGTACTTTGGGGTGTTGTTTGAAAGCCAGCTGCCGAGCGACAGGTCGGGAATGGGACGAGATGGTCCCGCTCGTGATGATGAGTTATAGAGCAACGCCGCAAGCCAGCACGGGAGTGACACCGAACATGATGATGCTGGGCCGACAGACCATGATGCCGCGACAGGCGATTTATGGGAGACCTCTAGGACCAGAGGAGGAACCCCGACGGGTAAGCGACTATGTGGAAAGCCTAGAGGAAGGGCTAGTCGCGGCCTATCGGGAGGCCCGGACGGGGCTGAAACGAGCCGCCATCCATCAGAAACACGAGTATGATGGGAAGGTGACTCGGCGGGAATACCACGCCGGAGAACTGGTCTGGGTGCACGATACGGTAGTGGATAGGGACAAGGGAACGAAGTTGCGATTTCCATGGATAGGCCCTGCACTGATCGTCAAGGTGCTTGACCGAGGACGGGTGGTAGTACGGAAGAAACGAGGGAAACCGGGGGGGGTGGTCCATGTGGACCGCCTGGAACCCTACCGAGGACACGCTGCGCCAGCTTGGATGGTAGCTGACCAGCAAGGATACGAGGCTGCACAGTAAATGCTTGGGGTGGGGCGCGCTAGGGCACGTAAGGAAACGGGGTACCCCCTTTTTGTGATGAAGTCGTTTTCGTGTCTCGATTCCGCAGGTGGAAGAGGACCAAGGGAACGACCAAATCGGCGCTACACAGAAAGGCTTTGGCCAAAAAGGACTGATCAACCTGGGGCCATTGAGTCGGGGCGGTGCGTTGACCACTACAGTAGGAGTGCAGGTCGTTAGGCTGTAGAGATTCGCTACCTAGCTGAAGATTGGTTCTCTTGCGGATGTAATATAGGTGGGAAATGCGGGGTTGGAACGAAAAACGGCGTTCGGGAGCCACGACGGCCCGAATGTCTAAAGTAGTCCCACGGAGCCGCTTTCCGGTCAGTTCGGAGGAACCACAGCGTGGAAAAGATGGTTGGGTTACAACGGAAGACAGACCCGGTGGCAAGCTGGTGAAGACTTCTGAAGTAATGCCGACTTGGTAATACCGCTTTACAGCGTCCAGGAGACCGGAGGAGAGTAGATGCGGCACTCTCGGGAACGCCGGAGGAACGAACGGACGGCTGTAAAAGGCGAGGCCTGAAACGAGGACGGGCTTTAAAGTAGGTCGTAAAAGGAATAAAAGAGGACAAAGAGAACGGGGCGGCGGCGAGGAGATGATAACGCCGAGCCCCTGTGTTCTCCGGGAAGTGTGCGGAAGCACTGTGAGGGCCAAGATGAAAAAGGCAAGAAAAGGCGACGAGGGATGAAAGGACCGAGGGCGTCCGGTGGGGCAATAAAAGGCCTAGGAAAAACGCGAGGACGGGCGAAGGGCCGCGAGGTAAAGAAAGCAGGCGAGGCGGTGACCAGCGGCGGGCCCCGGGGACCGGAAAATAGTAGGGGGCGCCACCGTAGAAGTGGATGGTGAGTCTGACGCTAGGGGTCGCTAGTGCAGGCCACGCCCACTTCCGCCTGCGGCGGCTATAAAAGGCAGAGCGCTCGCCGGAGCAGGTCATTCTGGTCAGCCGACCAGGATTCATCGAATCGCAGACGAGCAGACTGAGCTAAGGAGAAGAAAACAAGAAGAAAAGCAGAGAAGCGAGACGAGCAGCATCACCACGAGACAAAAACGGAAGCGGCTGACGGGACGAGCTTCAAGATTGGAACGAGCCCCGAAAGCCCGGAAAACAGACACGATGAGCGGACAGTGCTGGGAAGGACATTGTCACGGAAAGGAGTTTAAGCACTTGGCCAAGCATATTAAAGGCCAGCACGATGGATTACGGAAGCAGTACTACATGTGCCCGGTGTGTTCGAGTCGAGCCTATTCGACACACCAAGACTGGAGAAAGCACATGACGGAATCACACGAAGGGAACCTGCAGAGGGGGATGCCGAAGCAAGACCCCCTTCTGAGGCTAGAGTATGCTGCGGCGTTCGCCTTGGACCCGAAAGGACGACCGCCGTACACCAGTTTCGCTACTGGGGATGAAACGGCGGCCCGGGTAGCCAACATGGAACGGGACTACGCGGTGCGCCATCCAGAGGGATTTCAACCCCCTGAGAGGGCGGTGGATAAGGAGGCACCGGAGAGGCCGCGACGGCAGATCCGCATCCCTTACTACCCGAGGGCGTCAAGAGGATCTGAGGACAGCGACGCCGAGCAGCTGGAGCAGGTAGCAACCGAAGAAGGATCAGAGGCCGACGAGGCCGGCGAGGGAGCCCAAGCAGCCAAAGCAGCAGGGAAGGGACCCCTGGCCGAGGTGGCGGAACGATCAACACCCACGCGTCGTTCCCCTCGGAGAGCCGCGAAAGGAGTACGGAAGGAAGACACCGAGTCGCCGCGAAGCGCGAGCCGGGCCGTGGTCAACCCGAAACCACTCCTGACACCAGACCAAATATCAGGGTTAGTACAGAGCCGAATTAAGAAGTTAAACGCCCAGGGAGAACCACGGGAACCGAGAGGACGAGGACTCCCAGGCAGAGGAAAAGGACGGACATCCACACCCACCCCGAAGCCGGGTTGCTCAGGAATACCACCGGGGGCTGAGGTGGTGGAATTGGTGAGCTCGTCCGACGACCAACGACCAAAAGTCAAGGAAGAAAAGGAGCCGCTCGCTTTCAAGAGGCCCCCGACGCAGGGATGCCCGACGGAGGAGCCGTCGCGAAAGAAGAAGTGGAAAAAGGTCAAGAAAGTCCCGAGAGAATTGGAGGAGGGAACGAGTTCGGACCAGTCGGAGTCAGGCAGGAGTATGTCGGCCCGAAGCGATCGGTCTTTGATTATCGCTGAGTCTAGCAGCACGGGAGAGCTGGGACCATCACAGCCTGAGACCTCGACAGGAGTCAAACGGACCACGGGACTAGAACCACCTTGTAGCGACGCACAATTTACTATGATGACAGTTCATAAGAAATCGGTGATATACGAATCACGACACCCGAGGTACCCCGGGTATTTAAAAGGAACAATGAACCGGGAGGGATCGTTCAGGGGTTACCACGAGGCGAGATCCGACCGGGAGCTGGAGGACAGCATTCGGGAAGCACAGGGAGGCCGGCTGGTGGAAAGAGAAGCATTGTACCTAGGGAGGTTTCTGCGCGAGATGGCAGAAAGGCAGGGACTCAAACCGTCGGGGCGAGTGGAGAAAGTAAAGTATGTTCGGCATGCGGCCAGGCCGGAGGACACGGCGTCGACGGCCTCGACACAGCCGCTGTTCTCTACCCCTACCCCGACGAAAGCAGATTCACCCCTGGAGAAGATGGTATGTAAGCAGCCGATAGTGCCGCCCCCAGGATTGAAACGAATGAGAGACATTACGGTAGCACCAGACACGCCAGAGACACGGGCGGCGGTTGACAACCTGACTCGGGCCAGTTTGGGGAGCTCGTTTTTCGGGTCGCAAGGATCGGAGGAGACCCCGGGACCACCGTCGCCCGAACGTATGGGATCGCCGCCAGGACCGGATACCCCACTCAAGGACGAGGACAAACACGGGCGGGCGCTACAACCGCGGGTTGTGATACACAGATTACAAATGCCGGCTGCCCAGTCCATGGACGAGGAGGTGGAAGACTCAGAGGACATGGAGTTGGGGCAGGCCGAGACCAGAGGATACGAGCCGGAGAAACAAGAATTGGACGAGTCGGGAGCGGATTCAGTGTTCGGGTCTATCGGAACGGAGATGCCGACGGCAGGACCATCTAGAGAAACACCGAGACTCAAGTTATTACGGACACAGGCCGTTCACCAGGTCTTACAGGGACACTTTCCGGTGACGGCGCGAGCGGTACGAGACTGGGACGCGGAAAAGGCCATTCGGGTGCAACTGACGTGGCCCCCGAGAGAGGTGCGAGGAATGACGGCCAAGACAAGAGCAATGGCTTCGGCGTCTATGGCGTTCCTGATGGCACTAGAAACGGGCCGCAAGCCAGAGACATTTGAAGAAGCGATGGCGCAGTTCCCGACGGCGGCACTGGGGCCGTTGACCAGGGAGTTCCCGGGGGTCGACCAGCTAGTTAACGAACACAACCGGACCGTCCAATTGGCTCAGACCCTAGTGATGCACAAAAACGAGGATCAACTGGATGACTTGTTGAAGGCGACAAGGGAGGCGGAAAAACAGAGCGGAATGGTGGATCAGCTTCTCGAGCTCCCCGCTAGGGAGGAGAGGCTGTTGCTGCCGATCCGACGCCAAGAAGAAGGGTGAAGTAGATGCTGCTCGAGGTCTTGCACGGAAGAAAAACAGCGCGACGGAACCAGAGGCGGAAGATGGCGCGTCGCGAGTCGGGTGGGGAGGGATTACGGGGCGTTGGCTCCTCACCCATAGTGTCAAACCCCCAGGGAGAGAACCGGGCCGAGGCGGAGGTACCTGAGCCGCACAGGAGGCCGAAGCCTGGATAAAAGACTCTCCTGGAGACCGCTGGACGGGCCCGAAAACTTTACTTAAACTCATCGGGAACGGACTGGCGGGCTCGAACATTCTTATCTTAATTTATTCTTATTAGTTTCTTTATGGAAACCTTCTTGCGGAAGTGAACGAAACCACATGTGTTAGGAGGTGTTGAGCGTAATCAGCGAGCTGGAGGGTCCATGACTGGAATGAACTTACCAAGCCTGCGGGGCGAATACGGGACGGAAGGAGGCGCTAGGAGGAAAAACAAGTTTGTAGCTGTTCCTCTTCTTCCCTGGAGCCCGCTGCGTTGGTTGGGACCGAGCAGATGGAACGGGATCGTCCGGTCGCGGAAATGGATAACGGGCCGGGCGACCCGGGAGCGAGAGTGAAAGTTGGGAGGCGGAATCGAGGAAGGGAAATCAGAAAGGACGGATAGTGTTGTCATTGTAGTCTTTGAGTCGACGGTCGTGCCGGGGTAAGTAAGGTACCGGTGGGCCGGCGACTCGCCGCTGGAGGAAAGGCTGGCGCGGGCCAAGACTGAAAACCCTTCTCCCGCGCTGCCTTGAGCGATCTGGAGGCGAGGAAGAGACGACCTCTGTCCTCTAGCGGCACTTCTACTTCCTGCAACCTTGTCTTCTTGATCTTGGATGGATCGATCAGAATGTGGATGAACCCGGATTCATGTACCATCATCTTCTGAGTTTCCTTGTCTTCAGCCTCTTACCGCATACGAAGAGCGGCAAAATGGAATTTTTCGACCTGAATGCTGGTTTTATCGTGCCAGAGTTGATGCAGCGAGTCGTGAAAGGATTGCGGCGAGTCGTAGATGTCTCCCGGAGGACCAAGGCACGAGCAGGGACGATAACTTAGGGGCCCTGGCTCGTGACCGACCGTGATATATAGTAAAAACAATACATGAACGAGAAACGGAAAAAAAATTTAATAGACTTACTAAAAACTTATATTAATCTCTCACCTGCTGTAACGACAGAGACTCCTTCCATGTCGTATTTCCTGATGTCTTCTTCTCGAGGAACGAAACAAAATAGTCTTTGAAACATATAGGGAAGTAATCTTTGCAATATACAGGGAGGTGGTGCTTGGAACGTCGGCTGCGGATGCCCTGATAGACAAATCAAGAGGTCTGCAAAGAGCAACGAGGAGCGATCCTTCTTGGAGTTCATCGGATGAGTTCTCTATACATGCTATTTTATTGTGAATGGGCCCGTTCCGGATCTCAAACGTTGACGTTGGGTGCAGGTCCCAGTTGATGTCGTCCATCTTCACTTTCTACGGCTTCTTCTTCTCCTTCTCACTAATATCTTCAACTTACCAACTTCGAACCGTCGTACCTAGGAGCAGCCCGGAACGGCTCGGAGCTGTTGTCTCGGCGTTCGTCATAGGCATAGTGTCTCCATGCAATGTGACATGGCACCGTGGACGACTGTGGCCTTACTCCAAAATCAAACCAGACCGGATCTTAAACTTACCTCTATTAACGAACTATTTGTTGGTATTACAGTCTTACGAAAATCGTCAATAAGCACGGTCCTCCGGGAGGACGAGGAGAAAAACTTAGTAGGCGGAGCGAGGCCCGAGAGCCTAGGAAACGAACGAGGGCCCGAGTGCCCGAAACAGGAATCCTCTTCTTAGGAAAATCATCTCATCAGTAGAACGAAGGAGCCTCCCTCTCGCCCCAAAGAGGACTGTCTTCCTGCCGTTGTTTACGGGGGGGGGGGAGGGATGAGAGGCACCGGCTCCTGTCATCAAAAAGAAACTTCATCAAAACTATCTTCTTAAATCAGGTCTCCGTTCCGGTTGTTGTCATGCCACTTGGGCCCGGAACGATGACGGAAATACTTTATTATGGTGGACTCTCTCCGACATCTCTTTCTGAAATCCTGAAATCTTCAAATGTGTCGACGTGGTCGAGGACGGAACATCTTGATGCTGGGTTAACCACGAGGACATGTGTCGTAAAAGTCAAACTTCAGTTCCTGTACGGAAAACGGACACTTCATCAATAATTAATGATTCTAATCTTCTCAGTCTCACCTTCACCCGAACTCCATCTCAAAGCTTCACCGTGACAAGTAGCACGAAACCCGCGACGTCGTCTGCTGAAGCTTCCACTCTAAGCTTTAATGAATGAAGTTAAGTTCCTTTCCACATACAACGCCATCTTCTTCTTTGGGTACCTTGGCCTCTGGCTCGAACATGTTGTCCTTGCCAACCGTGAAAAAGTCACTGGGGGGCTCTGAATGCCGAGGCGACCGAGGGTGCGAAGTCCAAAAAGAACATTCTATCTACAAAAGCATCAGTCTTTCTTCTTCAACTCATCCTTAAAATCATCATCATCACCTAAGAGAACGCAGAGAAGAGTAACAGTTACGGAAGAACGAGGGGTCACGACCGACCGGGTAGGAGAGTCACGACCGATTCTCTACCCAAAAACAAGGGAGAACGTCTGGACGACGGTAGAACGGACCGAGGGTCGAGAGGACTAAGGGTCACGACCGACCCTGGCCTCTGGGTGAGAGAGTCACGACCGATTCTCCACCCGAACTAGGGGAGAACGTCTGGACGACGAAAAACGAAGGGAACGGGGGCACTGCGGGTCACGACCGACCCATGGCCCCGGGCAGGAGGACCACGACCGGTCCCTCTGTCCTAATGAGGGTAAAAAAGGCGAGGAAAAACGCGCCGAGGGGCTAAGTAAACAGAGCCCAGAGGAGAGGAGCGGGGGCGACGGGGTCACGACCGATCCCCAGTCCCGGGTGGGAGAGCCACGACCGGCTCGCTCATCCTAAAAGACGAGAAAAACAGGAGGTCCTAAATAGATCAAGGATAAGAGAACTCTGACGAAGATAAAAGAGACTAAGATATATAAAAACGAATTATATGAACTTTTAGAAAAACGAAGAGAGAAAAACGAAGAAAGAAAAACGAAGAAAGAAGAGAAATAATAATTAGCCGGATAGGCCCCGGGGGCCCTCCGAAGTAGACCGGGGAGGACAGAGGGTGACACCTCCTCCTCTGCCGATAAGGAGCGTAGGATTGAAATGTTTCTGGTTCTAGAGTATGTTCTGTTGTCGTTGCTGTATGAACTGTGTTGAAATTTTGTATAACGTGTTTTCCCACCTTTCAAGAAGGTGCGGGAGGGTGTGATGAACGGCTATTCAGCCAAAATACATAGAGGTTAAAATAATAGAAATAAGGTAATAATGGAAATATGTAAAGAACGAATAACGAATATGTAAAGAACGAAGAACGAAATAGATGTAAAGAACGAAATAGATGTAAAGAACGAATATGTAAAGAACGAATAACGAATATGTAAAGAACGAATAACGAATATGTAAAGAACGAATAACGAAAACGTAATGGAACGAAACCCGGAAATATGTAAACCGGAAGTGAAATGTAAACCGGAAACGGAATATATAAACCGGAAGTGACGTCAATTGTAGGTCACGTGACCGAAGGCAGCCAATCAGGGCTGACCTCTCTAGTATATAAAGGGGCGGTGAGGCCCGAATAAACAGAGTTCTTCAACAGTTCTCCTGGTGTCCAGACGTGTCCTCTTTCCTGAAACAACCACTAAAGATGAGCCGAATAGAGTAATTAAGTCGAAGTTAGGACAAAACAGTCGAAGTCCGAGATAGGTAGTCGAAACATAGGGTAAGGGGCCCGAAGGCCCGAAGAACGAGGAACGAGGGAACGAAGTAGGGCACGAAGGCCCGAAGTAGTACCGGAAACCGAGGCGTAGTATGGTACGAAGACATGGGGAGCGGAACGAGGGAGCGGAGTCCGCGGGGACGAGGGCGCGGCGTGCTCGGCCCCACGCTACCAAACAATAGGCGACCGTCGGCCCGTCGCCCCCGCGGACCGGAACTCAGGGGTGGACCGTTCCCCGGCCGACCCGTACCCCTACCATAATTTCCCTCCCCCGCAGTCCTCCGTCGACATCGAGTGCCGATCGATTCGCTCAGCCCCCCCTCGTGCGCGAGGCACGAC
Source organism: Lepidonotus clava (assembly GCA_936440205.1). Classification (NCBI taxonomy): domain Eukaryota; kingdom Metazoa; phylum Annelida; class Polychaeta; order Phyllodocida; family Polynoidae; genus Lepidonotus; species Lepidonotus clava. Next base: position 30,688,209 of record OW387144.1, on the reverse strand, counting down.
TCTGGGAACACATCTCGGTTCTTGGCCCGGATTCCCCGTCCGCCCCGAGACCCGAACAACCCCCACGTTCCTCTGTCGTAAGAATCGGCAACCCCGACTTACCAGAGAACGTCACACTTGACATCCTTTTTCGGTATCTTTTGTAAATGAAGCCTGGTTTACACAGTAAACAGAGCTACCCTTATTACAACCGTTACGACAATATCAGAAGGACGGGGCAGAATTTTGAGAAATCGTAAACCCTGTAATTATAAGAACAGATATTGTGAGAAATTTTGTCGGGCTGCCATACGGCTGTAGGGTCTATTAAGGCGGTGATCCACTACACGACGAAAATGGACCGACATTGGGCCGATTTCAAAAATCGGTCCAGAATCGGTTCAAAATCGGTCCAGAATCGGTCCACTCTGGTCCACAATCGTGCAATGGATCATGGCAACCGATTTTGGAACAGACAAATGAAATAGAAAAACATTCCGACTGATTTAAAACCGACAAGGGGCCGACAAAATTATTTGACATGTTTAATATTTTTGGACCGATTTTGGACCGATGCTGGACCGATTTTATTATGTCTGCATATTTTCAATGTTATTTCATTGATTTTTGACTATATTAGAACGAAAATATTACCAATATGTATCAAAATGAATATTCTTTCACGGGATATATTTTTTAATGCTTTAAGATGGGTATTTTTCTATTTTACTTATTATTAATCGTACAGGCTAAATATTTTATATTTCTGGTTATGACTACCATATCTACTCTTGAAATACAAAAATATTTCCAAATTTGTAATAAATATACTAACCGATTTTTATTCATTGATTTACTATTGATTTGCAGTCTAGAGCACAATGAAAATATTGATCTTGAACATCACTGTGGATCATAGGTTGTGGACCGATTCTGGACCGATTTTGGGACCAACAGGTTTAATTACCTGAACGACTTTGAACCGACAAAAAATCCGTCGGTCCTGAAATCGGCTTGCTTCTCAATTTTTCGTCGGTGTGGAATATGTCGCATCGTGGATCATCAGCTTGAGGACACCTGTCGGGGCTGTTATAAGTCTATTATAAGATTTTGACGGCCTGTGTAAATCCCCTTTAGCCAATTGGACACACTCATGTCAAAGATATCAATCATCTGCTGACATTTATCCCCAGAGACATTATCTTCAAGAAAGCAATGGCCATTATTACAAAAAAAAAACTTGCCTCGAAATTGACAAGTTCCACCTTGCACTTCGATCTCGAACTGGTCGTACCGTCGAGCATACTCTTCCACGCCAGGTCCACACTTGGCCAGCGTACAGTCGACGTACATCTGGGCCTCACTGTGATACAACAGAATGGGATTTGTTTAAGTATTGTAAGGGGCCTTCCATTAACTACGTGCAAGGGGGTGGGTGGAAAATGAATTCTTTTTTAAATTCATATTATATTCCTATATCGTATTATTATTCATCTAACCTCTGGCAGATCATTTGTTCCACGTGAAGAAGTTAATATATTTTTAAAAAATGCATGTACGATCCAGTTCAGAATTAGGTCAAGTTTCATAAACCATGAGGGGGGTGCATCTAGTGTGTCATGATATATATTTCAACAGTCCAATCACACTTAGAAAAATCCGTTTTATAATAAATAAATGAAATAAACTCATTGCTTCATCTGATTACTGATGTATATTATGGATTTAGGGGGTAGCCCCCCTAATTTGGCCAAGTTTTTTTTTTAAATCTAAATTTCAGTTTCTGAAAGGGGCTCCTCAAATTATGCATAGGGCTGCTCGTAAAACTTAAACCTTTAGTGCAGATACACGGTCTATAACGGAATGACTTCATATACGATAAGTATTTCATTACATATACAACATGCTTTTTTTATTTCATTACGCCATGTAATTTCATATCGAAGAAATATACGATATTCAGCCTATGGGAATATTAACCCTCTTCAGGAAATATAAAACCTATATAAACCTACCTGCAGGATTCTGGAGAGTTTGTTCGGTCCATTCTACCACATTTTGTTGAAGCATCACATGCTTTCCATTCTTTAAAACCTTGAAGGAAGGCAGAAAACATGTTTTTTTATATTTTTGCTTGTTAGGTAGGATTTAGTACTAGGGCCAACATTTCATTGTAATTCATCACTCCCATCAAAGTTACGCCGTAGGTGAACTGTTCTGCAACATACTGTTTAAGTCTGTCACTTACTAATTACAAGATGGCTCCTAACAGTTACATTATTGATGGTGAGCTTCAAACCTTACCAAATCAGAATGATATTATGGTTACTATAAAGACTGGTTGTTTATATTATCATATATACTCATACCCATGCTAAAGAGTACAAGGTGTGAGGCGAGGCTGGCTATACGCGCGGCAGTCGCGTACGCGGTAGTCGCGTAGATATAATTTCGTATACACGCGGACACAAGTCCGCGCCTACTGATGTTCTAACATACGCGGACTTAAGATAAAGGGGCATGTATTGTATTTCCAAAATGCAGAAATTACATAAAACATATAAATTAGAAAAGAAAAAGGGGGGTTCGGGGGCCTAGCCCCCCATTAATAAATGATATAATGCTGAAAAAAGGAGGCACATCCGCGTGTTAAATTGTTCCTATATACGCGGGCACAACCCCGCACACACAGGCCTCCTTGGATGCGCGGACTTTATAACCCCGCGCATACAGTCCTACCAATATGTGCGGACCCTACTCCCGCGGGTACAAGTAATTCTGTGTACGCTGCCTTCTAGTACCATGCCCGCGCGTATAACTTCAGCCGTGTGAGGCTAGTACATAATATCCAGGTGGGCATGGAACCCCCTACAGTGTAAGTGTGTGCATACTGTGCCATGCTACAGACCAATGGCTAGCCAATTTTTGGTGAGGTAAAGAACAAACCAAACCAGAATGTTATAAGACCATTTGTTGAGTTTAAAGAATGTTACCAAAACACTGTAATAATGTTACAGTACAACATCACTGCAGTAGTTTGTAGCAATGTTGTTGGGAGCCATAAAAAAATACTTAACAAGAACCAATACAGAATGAAACAGAACGTTGCTGGAACATTATGATGATATCCCATGTTTGGCTGGGCTGTCAATAATTATTACTGTCCCTAAGGCTTCTTTGGATATTACAATGGTGTAAATGTGAATATAAGTCATATGCCGTCTTAACTAAATTATATCATCTTATTTGCTAAATTCCTATCTGTAACAGTGTAACGAAAGCACTCATTAAGGATAGACAACACCTCTCAGGGGCAAATTCGCGTTGCTCCTTTCAACTGGCTCTATGTTATTCATTTCTCATTATAATATTTTTGTTTCCTATGCCAATAAAATAATCTTTTATTACCATTTAAGGTCATAAAAACCATATTATAATGCGTTGGTGCATAGCTGTGTAGGGCTGCCAGGAATTCAAAAAACGCATTTTCAACTTTTATTTTTTGAACAAAGATATCTCCCTTACTACCACACCTAAATACATGAAACTTAAAGTTCAGCTAGAAAACATTTTGTTGAAGGGAAGAATGTCTCAAAATCTTTAATTATGCTTTAGTTTTTGTTTTATAAGTTTTAGAAAATCAATTGTAAAAAAATACTTAAAAGTTTTCTCGTTTTTTCACATAAAACAAAAACTAAGACATGAATAATAAAAAAATCTGAGACACACTTCCCTCGAAACGAATGTTACTGATCTATTCCCAAAATATCATAAAAATCGATGCAGTAAGTAAAGGAGATATTCATGTTCAAAAAATAAAAGAGGAAAAATGCGTTTTCCCCCTCTATTTTCTTAAGTTGAAATAGGAAAATGATATTTAATACACCAATTGAGAAAAATCTACTCTTTTATTTGATTTGAATAACATTACTGTGCCTTTTAATTGGGTGGTGCAATGCGAAATACCGCAAATGACGTGCCAAGAGGTGTTGTCTATCCTTAAGCTTTGAAACAGTTTTGACTACTAAACAACCTTCTCCCCACTCTTACAGAATCAGATTCATTTGATGGCATGTAAACAAATTCTGCATAACCGCCAAATTTTATTTGAGGTTTCACTACACAAATATCTCATGACTTCAGGCCCACTTTTAAATATCAAGCCAGATCCCACTTACCTGCCTCACCATTCAGTGAACAGCGATACTGAAGGTAGTCGATCATCAAAACGCTGACCCAATGTCCGGGATCGATTTCTTCAACACACCTATCCTTCAGGGTGTCAACGCACGATGTGAGAGCAGTAGTTTGACTAGGAACATTGAATGGAAAGATATAGAGATATTTAATGAATTTGTTATGATGACCCAGGCAAGTGGCGATGTAACAAACATGTTCTGTTACGACACTTTTTGGTCAGTCTGTTACCTGCCCAATTTTCATGTAACAGTTACATCTCTTTATGTTATGTTGAGACTCTGAAGCAGAGTGCTCCAATAATGTTTTATTCTGGCAGAGCTGAGACATTACCAATACAGAATGTTATAATGAAGTTATTTTAACATTAAATAACATAACCAAAATTGTATCATGTCACAATGCAACATCACAATGTCATATTCTAAAGACGCTACTTGGTGCCACCAAAATATCACAACAAGAACCAAACCAAGACCAAGTAGAATGTTACTGCAACGTTATAAAAACGTTACACTCTTGCCTAGGGAGAGAAAAAATATAACCGACTTGGTAGCAAGAAAACAGAGCTAATTTGTGACTTCTTGTCATTTGTGATACATGGTGGCACCACCGAGAGAGTCGGTGCAAACCTGAACAACACTTGGTTTGTTTGGCTTTTATGTAATTTTTTCGATCGTTTGTTTATGCTTCAGAAAATATTAAAATAGAGAGACTGTTGTAATTGTTTAACTGCTTGCACAGATTTACATAGGGGGTGGCACAACCAACAGTTTCACAGAGGTCCTGCAGGGGACGGTTAGACTTTACCATTTTTGAAGGTATCAGTTGGTAATGAGCTCAAAGATTTGTGTAATAAATGTACTTATTAATCACAGAATCTCATATGACAGGATGATTATTAATCATGCTTACTCTCAGCATATACATCAGCCTTTGTTATTCAGTAACAAAAACTGATTGAACTGGTGGCACGTTTCAATAGTTAAGGCATGATGCATATGAGGAGGTTCCTTTTGGACATACACAGAAATAGCTGTCGTTTATCTAACAAAAGACATTATGTTGGATCATTATTCATGATGATCGTGTAACAAACTAGAAACACTTTTGACTTCCTCTGAAGTAGAGATTAAAAAAATGTATAACCGATTTTAACCATAATACCAAATAAGTGTCATGGTGGCATCCCCCAATTGACATTGTGTTTCAACACGAACGTTAACCATGATGCTCCCTATTTATATCAATTGTATTCAATAATGTGGCAAACGCCATTTTCAAATCTGTAAAAAATGAATCCCAGAATGGTATAACCAAAGTTATACATAATCTGATGTTTAGGGTATTATGGGATGATAAACAAATTAAAGAATCAAACACAATACAAACTTTAAATCACTTACCCACATATTTCATCAACAGAATCGGCAGATTTTGCTTGTACGAACAGATTAAGGCACATTTGGGATTGGTCCAGACATGTTGTAACTGTTGCATTTGGCACTGAAATTATATTAACAGAAACAATAGATACACTGAGATATAGTGTAATTCATGTGGAGGCTGCGTTTAAGAATTTTAGTGATGCTTCAGAGCATTCCTATTCCTAAATGCAGATCTAGCTCAGTTGTAGATCACTTCCCCATGATTTAAAGGTTCTTGATTTAGTATGAGGTCCATGGATTATGACTAGGTATGTTTCATGCATCTCCTGGGGGCCATTCCACAAAAAGTTACGAACATCTATGATATTATATTTCGTTGCAGAAACAAGATACGAACACACATGTCAAATCTGCGTACTGTCGGCAGGTATACAAACGTGTGCTTAAACCTCTTAAAGCTGCGACAGGTATTTCTGTGTTCGTAACGCATTTTTAATATTAAAATATTTTCTTCACCATGAAATTTTAAGGTCAAAATTATGTACTGGCTATCATTAAAAAGCTCATTTTAAGAGAAATTCATTAATGAAAACCAAATTAAAATCGGATGAAAACTGACGCAGTTATCAAAGAAAAGAGAGAAAAATAATTAAAATCCAATGCTTTGTTTAATGTGCACATTTGTGTACAAAAGTGTACGTAAGTGATGTTACGAACATATTTCTATACTTACACTATTTGCGCACATTTCAAAGAGAAAATGCATGACCTACGAACACTTTTTGTGGAACAGCGCCCTGGGGGGACTTAAAAAAGACCTACGAAAAATCGCGTCAACAAGAAGTAATAAAAGCCACGATAGGACCTTTGACTTATTTAGACACTAAAAATGTTCGTGGATTTTTTTCTCATTTTGTTTTCAAAATGATACAATCTCAAATTGTCCCAATGTATTTCAAACACACATCAAAACGCATTTTAGGTGAAAATATACATTGGGAATGACTTTAATTAATATGATTTTTCACAGAATTTTAATGTCCACGAAATTTTCGTACATTCTTTCTGGGGGTGAATTTCTATCGTGGTCAAGAAAAAAGAGAAAAAACGCCACTACGTAATTTCATAACTTTTTCTTGGGCACCCCCCTGGACAGGTCCATACATTACAGAAGGTGATAAATGTGTAGCATTCTGTCTCTAATTCACAAAAGTATTACAACTCCTATTCAGATTAGTCAGAGCAGGGGAAAGACTGGTGACTCATTTCAGTAATAGATGGTAGTATACTAACCATGGTCAATTCACTGAACATATTAGGTCCCCTGTAAAATATTTCAATCAAAAAGCTATGAGAATAATCATACTGAGAGGATAACACTCTTCTGAGCTTCTGGGAATGTGCAATTTCACGTTTTCATAATCAGAGGCTAAGAAGGTTCTCAGCATAACACATCCATTATCAATTGCTAGTATATATCGTCCCAGACCAGCCTTTCTCTTACATATTATAATGCATGTTTTATAAACTATGTCTAAACCCTTTGCTGTGAGAAAAGTTGAGTATTAAGAAAATATTTATATATTGCTGAAGCTTAAGAGAATGAAATATATCCCTTAAAACTCTGAAGTAGAAGGATAATTCTGAGAGGAATTACCTCGAAGTCCGCAGGCACCGCCTTGAACCTCAATCTCAAACCCTTCCTGCGTCAGAGCATACTCTGCAGCCAGTGGCCCACATGCTGAATCGATGCAGTTGACGTATAACTGAGCTCCACTGTAGGTGAGTTAGGACAAAAATCATAAAACAATGGTGAAGAAGAACCATAAGTTATAGTTTCCTTCATGCAATTTGTAAATCACTGAAACCATTGACATTTACAATTGGCTGTATTAATTGGTTGGCTGGTTACTTCAGGGGTGCATTCCATAAAAAGTTCACGATAATCCAGTTTGATAATATACCACAATACCAACAAATGTTATCGCCACATGAAACTTTTGTCTTTCTTTTTCTTTTTTTAAATGTTTTGTCAATCAAACTTAAACTTTACAGCCTTCTTCCTTGGTCACATATACATATTTTGATATATAAATATTTGTGAAAAAAATAATTTTTAAATGTGATATTTTGTAATTATCTCCACAATGCTGATTTGAGGCCTTGGCGATAATTTTTTGAGTACCGTGAAATTTTTATCGTTGTGCTTTGACTCGTGATAATTACCACCAAATTTTTATGGAATGCATACCAGGTAGACACCCTTCCCCTTCCCCGAAACTTTTCTTATTTCCCGCATTGATATAGAAACAGCCTTTAATATAGCAGTACGTCCAAACTGCTTTGGATGAAAAGTTGATCTACCAGCACCAGTATTTGAGCCCCCCACCTCTCACGTTCATCTAACATTATCAGTTATTTTCCATTCAAAAACATCATCCACATGGAAATGTTCTACCCATGTTAGGTATTGGTCACCAGAAAACTCTATGTCAACCAGAACTCTAGGCGCATTGTTCAATTGGCTCCCCCCTTCATAGAAAAACAATTCTTGGAGATGTCGTCTTCATCTAGAAAAATGAGACCAATATAGGGTAATGGCCACTTTATAAAAGGGAGAGGGGGGTACCCACTGTATCACCCAAGGTCTCAATGGGAGATTCGACAGCTTTCAATGGCTCTATAATTAGATCAAAATGACCAGACAGAAGGGACCAGGGCCCATATCTTCGATACTAATTTGGCTGATCAGGGAAATTTTGATCAAGGCCTCAAGCTCATCAATTTTGTCTTTTACCAAAATTGATGGTATTATTGCAAAATAATATCAAAGAGGGATACTCAAATGTAAAATTCATTCATGATAGACAAACTCTGTAATCATGAGACACTGATCAAGTTTTCCCTGATCAGCCAATTTAGTTACGAAGATAATAGGCCCAGGTAAATTTAACTATCTTAAAGATCTTAGAGAGATGTCCTAAGAGATTGCTTTCGACCAACATCTAACACAGTTTTTTTTAATCAGCCTATGAGAACACTTGCTTTTCGACAACTACTCAAAACACGTTTATGACACTTTCTTATCCTTTTGATAAGTTCTGATCCTTTGGGGCAATCATGAATAATTGGTAGTTTTGGGTAATTTCTAGTCGTTTCTGGACAATTTTAAGAAATGAAAATAGAATGCCTTATGGAAAGTTACCAATCCAAGAAACAAATTGCAAGTGATTTCGTGCAAACGGTGCATCTCTAGATGACAAAATTCACCCGTGACAGGATGGATCTAGATGGTTAAACATCAGTTAACTATGTCTATAATAATGGCAAAACGTCTCATGGCCCAGAACTTACGTGCAAGACTGCTTAGTAGGTGCCCGGGAATCCTTTTTACATTTGTCATGGTTTGGACATCCCTCCCAAGCTAGAAACTCTGTACAGAAAAAAATCAGGAGAACAGTGTTTAATATGTGTCTCTGCCAACAACTTATTACTAAGTTATAATACATATAGGAGACCTTAAACTCACCTAATCAGTATGTTACACTGGTATCACTGGTAATGTTATTATAACATTCTGATTAATTCAGGTTGAGACCTTACCAGAACAGAATGTTCTCATAACGTTCTGATATGGTTAGGTTGAGACCTCACCATTAAATAAGGTAACCTGGTAACTGGTATATGCCATTTTAGTAAGTAGCAGAGTGACCAAAATGGTATGGTGGCAGAATGTTTCTGTTACGCTTGAATTTTGCTGGGATAAAGACACATTCAATAGCATTGAAGCACGTTTTATTTCCAAGATGCATGACATACATCAAAAAAGAATTACCTCTCTGTCCTTTTTCTGAGCAGATGTAGTCGAAGAACTGAGGCAGTTTAATCCCTGATACTTCAAATGGATCAGTCGGGTCGGTACACAACTTTCTAAGATCATCCACACACAACTTGAGTGGACTAGATGCACTGTTTTTGGACATAAAATGAATCATGCTTTAGACTTGGGCAGGCAAAGGTGTAAAAGAAATGGACCAAAGATCTTCAAGACTTGTAGATAGAAGTTTTTTGATAAGAAATAATAGATCTCAAGGAGCTTCAAGCAAAAGAGAAATTCATGTACATGGTAGATAGTAAGAGCATTATGTCACTCGCTGTTGGCTAGATGCATTGACAACATAATCTGAAATTGGTATCTGTTTATAAAAAGCAGACATCACCCTTAAAGTGCCCTTGTTTGTGGGCATGTTTTGTCCAACCTGAATTATATTGCAGCGCAATGGGCCACAGGTGAAAACTGAATTAGAAAAGCCCCATCTTAATTGAACAGTATCTTTCAGAAAACTGACTTGAGATCAGCGTTAAGCGCCCTATGATAGATATAATGAATAATTTTACTGATCATCATACAACTGCGTATCACCTGCACTGCGAAGAAGCAGTACATACAGTGGGTGGTGCTTATTGATATGTGTACATATCACCCATCATTTTCAGTATTTTCAGCAGCTTTTGAATATTTTTTGAGTGATAAAATATAGAGGACATTTCCGAGAGTAGCTGGATAAACTTCTGGGTAGCAGTACAACAGACGGGCTTCACCCTTAGGCTGTACCCAAGTAAGAATATGACGTTGCATCAACGTTTTGTTGACTTCTGCTTTGCAATTGGTTCTTGTTACGTTCTTTTGATGGCACCCAAAAACGTCTTTAGAACCTAACACTGCAACATCGCACTGTAACGTTATTGTGACATTCTTGTTATGTTCTTTCATGTTATAATAACGTTACTATGACATTCTTTATTGGTATAGTTTCAACTTCACTAAAATATAATGTTATCATAACATTCCTTTTAGTATGTCTCAACTTTACCTAAAATAATGTAACAGTTACATGAAAACTGGGCAGATTACAGACTGACCAAAAAAGTACGGTCACAGATTGTGCTTGTTACGTTGCTGCTTGCCTGCCATGGGTACCACTACCCAGCGGTTCCTCCAGCCACCATTGAACAACCTTAGGGGTCTTATCATACAGAAAAATGACTACGAACCCACAAATGTCATCAAAACTTTCAGCTTCACTTGTATTGCTGAATGTTTCTAGACACCTCTGAGTCTGAGACAGACATTGTTGTTGTTGTGAGGACACGGCCACCCACAGATGAAGGCCTGCAACAAAGGGTACGCTGTCAAAAAGCCTGGTTTAAAGTTTACTGTTGGCCTCATAGACCCCTAGAAAAAAACATGAATTGTCAAGTGTTTTCTGGGGTCAACATGAGAAGGTAGCCCTATTCATGAGATTTGGTTAACATCATTTCAGATGTTTCACATGTTCTTGTGATTTAAGAGTTATCTGCAACATGTCAGGGTATAAAACTCTGATTAAAACCTGTGTAATACATTAGTTAGACACTACCTTAAAAGTTGTGTTGAAGACTCATGTAAACATATGCCAACGTGAAATTTACTCATTCAACTAGTTTACAACATAAAATTCAGGTGTAAAAGTGAAAGAAAACACGAGTAGTACTGTTTGCAGGGACGTTCTGCCGACGGTGTTTCAGTAGCTAGAAGGCACATGACGCCATATTGGTCATTAATTGACATATAGCAGAAAGAGAAGAGGGTATAGTTTTATGATTAAATGACATGCTAAACCACATGACTGCATAAATAATGATTTTGAAAATATTGGAAAGCTGAAAATTAAACTCAAGGTAGTTGATTACCTAAAGCTGAATCACTAAAACATAACTTAAAATGTGCGCCATTTGATTGTAATAATGTCGACAAGTCACAAGGATAATGTATATGAATTTCCAATTAATTATTTTATAAGATGGGAGAATCTAAATCTGAGATGAAAATAGAACTTGTCTGGAAACTTCCCGGCAACATTGTCATGCCCAGATCCAGTCTATGTCCATGGGGGTTGACTGAACATATCCTTTTGTAAAAAGTTTTGACATTTCTTCATATTATGGGGGGGAAAAGCCACTCTACGTAATACCTTTCAGACATGCCATAACATTTGTGACCCAAAACCAAATCACGACACGAGCAATCGTTTCTTAATTTGAGTAAAAGAAAAAAGTTAAAAAGTCTTAAATTAAAGCTGGCAGCTTACCCATTAGTGACAGAGTGAATACCAGCCGGGTAACGATGGCCATCTTGTCGGTATCCGGTTTGACCCAGGTGATCCAGTCCTCAAGTGTTGGATTACCAGGTAACTAATGCTCTGAAAGAGGGAAAAATTGGAGATGCAGGCAATCAGCATGTGAAGATGTCTAAACACTTGAATTCCCCCACCAAGGACCAATGATTAAAAAGATGCACTTGCTCACATGAAAAAAATAAAGTCTTATTACAGACGATAATGAAGCTAATGCAAGTAGTAAAATAACTGGTGGATGGAGACTTTGTAAAAGAATATCATGTACCAATATGAATGATATACGTAAATGTTGTGGCTACATATACTTCCTCACTTATTTCGTAAACCTTTGGAGGAGGTTATCCACATAAATTTCAATTTATATTTGACAACTATCCAATAGTATGAGACAAGATCATGAACTTACATTATAAAAATAATGTTTCATCTTCAACAATCTATACCAGCCAAGTTGTAATGTAACAATACCGTTCTGCATCATGTGTGTCTTTGATATCTTACACAATAGTAATAATGGCAGGTAACAGTTACGTTATTTGATGGTGATGTTAAGACCTATCCTAAACAGAACATTAATAGAACCTCCTGCTCCCTTCACCAAATCAGAACGTTAGCAAAATTGTATTCTTTGTTAAGGTTTAGACCTCATCAAGATAAAAAAATATTGTAACGTTTTGTGAAGTTGAAAGACTATTATTGCATTATACTACTCCCGGCCCACACCTCTATTGTTCTCAGAGGAGATTTCTGAGCGTAACCTACAGTTTTTGCTGTATTCAACCTCCAGCAGAGGTTTGTTAGGTAAACCTCCTCCGGAGGTTATCCAGATAACCTCCGGAGGAGGTTATTTGAGAAATATAGCATTATATGTATCAATTTTCTGATTTATGAAAAGTTTTAGTATGTAGTTTGCACAGCCGAGACTCGAAGCATGGACCTTTAAATTACCACTCCTACAGGTTACCCCTACCCTACCCCGGTAACTGTTGAGTATAAGGTGAGGACATGATATTCTCGAAGACAGGGGTAAAACGTAGTCACGTCACCAGCCAATGTTAAGAGAACAACCTGCGGGGACCAGCAGTATGACCTTAGACTCATAAATTCGACATGGCGACATGACCATTTCTTAAAATCGATATGTGACATGAGGCTTAATGACATAAGTGAAAAATTAAATGACATGACATGGTTGTTTCTTAAATTCTACATGGGACATGGCACCTTCTTAGAGGCGACATGCAACATGGGTAGTTAAGTGACAGGCGACAATGCCATTTCTTAAATTCAACACGCCCCCATCAAGGGCCCCAGCAGTGTCCCTTTCGTAGTTGTTTGTTCCCTCTGTTACCAATCCCTTATCCACATGAAGGTAGCATAGGGAGTTGATAAACTGGGGACAAGCAAAAATGTTTGACATCACGTTGTCTTCAAGAATGGGTACCTGACAAAAAAACGTGCTTGTCGAAAATCCCTCACTAACAACCTGTGTCAATCCAAAATCTGGCTTGGGGGGAGGATTGAACCGGGGACCTGACATGTGTAAGTCGAGCGTCTTGACCACTACCCTATGGGGACTGTTGGTAATGCTGGGGTAATGATTAGACTTTCGTTTTTACCAACATGTGTACATGTGTATATATATATATATATATATATATATATATATATATAAACCAAACTAGGTCTGATTCACCTCAAAATATGTATCCTAGGACTATGGGATGTAGTATAAGCTTGTAAACTGCCTTGGAGGTGGCGTTTATGCTATATAACCTCCTCGGCTGACGCCTCGGAGGTTATATAGCATAAACGCCACCTCCGCGGCGGTTTACTATCACATATACGCTCAGGTTAAAACTATCTATGGTTGTAACATTCCAGTCATGTGCTAAACTATATAGCTTTAGGAGCCTATGCATCAACGAATCAAAATTGAAAATTATGCCTCTATGTAACTAGGTTAATGCTAAGTAATGAATAGATATTAAAGACGTCACACTGTATATGATTTTGTCCTCTTACAGCTATTTCTGTGATATATTGTACGAGTGTATGACCCTGGTTAAGCACTATTACCTTGTGTCGAAAATTTGGTGAAAGGATTTCCAAGTTATCAAATCAGAAAATGATATTAATATCCAAATTTGAATCTTGATTATACAAACAAATTGTGTTACCATCAGTAGAATATGCCAGTATCATCCTTATATTTTGCAAGCAACGTAAACTTAAGGCCATATTCCACTATGCGACAAATGGCCGCAAACGCGTCCAGGGCAGCCGCAAATGTGTCCAGGCTGGCCGCAAACGCGTTTGCGTTAGGGTGCCGCAAATTCGTTTGCCACCGCTCTAATGCTATATTCCACTTGTTTGAGGCCACCTGACGCAAGTAAACGGCTGCAAACGAGTTTTTGGCGGCTGCAAACGAGTTTAGGCAGCCGCAAACGAGTTTTCGGTAGGGTCCAGCAAGGTGGAATATGGGTATTTGCGGCCCCTGTTTGCGGCTCCTGTTTGCGGCCCCTGTTTGCGGCCCCTGTTTGCAGCCCCCGTTTGCGGCCCCCGTTTGCGGCCCTGGCTCGGGGATACCAACATGTGGTATCTGAGCCGCAAACTGCTTGCGTCATTGAAAAGTAGCGGCCACAAGTCCCCCTAACGCAAGGTGGAATATGGCCTTTAGCTGCCTGTACATTATTCATCCAATATCTATATCACCAATTGACTCACATATTGAATGTAAAATTGATTAACTGTGTGAGAGAATTGAATCACATGTACATCCCATGACATTAATGTTAAAGTATAGAACTGTAACAGAGTGGAATTTATCACAAGAAGATCCACCAAGCTGCTATATAAATAGGGGCGGGTCTCTGACAAGAGCTTCCACTAACGATTCAGGATGCATCTGATAAAAAAGTCCATGGACACGTAATATACAACTCACCTAACCACTATCCTCTTAATGCAGCTCTACAGTGTACTCTTATTTAAGTAAATTGTATGAAAGAACTCCTCAGAAAGTTCAGGTGAGTAATATCTACTTTTTATATTGAGTCTGATTCAGACATGTATGACTAAAAGGATGTGTAAAAAATAACAATATCGAATTCTATTGAATATCATATGCCATACTTATAGTATGACTATGAGGGAAACCATTATTTAGCTTCTGTGAGGCTTGATCCTGAGACTTTTCACATGACAGTCCGTTAAACTATTACATGATTATTATAGACAACCTGTTGCCAAGGGGGCTAAATATATGGTAGCTATAGATCAAAATTGTCCGATGGAAAACCAGACGCTATATATATAATATATATGAAATAATGTGTGTGTATTCATTAATAGATATTCTACACATTAATTTGTGTGTATATATACGGATTAAACGGGTAAGCAGTATCCCCGCCATTTCCGTCATCGCGCGGTGTAATTGTTGGCTACTTGGCTTGGCGCCTATGGGGAAAATCGGAATTTTCGTAATAGTCCAGAAAATTTGCCTTTTAGGAAAATTTGAAGGCTTGTATGGGGTGCCTGCGATAAATTCCAAAATCTTTCTCCTTTACCATATGAAGATTTGAGCGATATTAAAAAAGTTAGAGCGAAATAACATGTTTCTCTTATAGGATCCTATGTTAAAAGCCCCCCAACCTCCGTTCGCTGTGCGATGCTGTATTTTGAGACCCGCATACTGCGTATATATATATATGTGCTCATTAATACATATTCTACACATCTATTCCATGTGTGTATGTGTGTGCCAACTTAAAAGTGCGCAGTGGTTTCCCTTTATAAATTTCCTTACCGCCAAAACTAAATGCCGACCTTTCTCCTGCACGCCCTGATTCCCCCAGAACAACATGTAATTGTATACCACTGGGGTAAGGGGCTGGGACAGGTGTATTTCCTCTTATCATTGGGCCAAACTAGACCCACAAACTGAGTCTACTCACCTTATAGAGTTCGGGCCTAATACTTGAGCAGAATTGTGCTAAAATTGTGTACGCTCTTTTGTTTTTCAGTAAAATTATGTAATTTCTGAATTGAAGGGAGTGACCGTGCCTGTGTTTCCATGCAATGGTAGCATATCTGATAACCATCACAATCGGCCCCACTCTAACCACACCCCCTCCCCATCCAGCAGGACCGACCACAACAAATCATTCCCAACTGGGGCAAACACAACTCAAGTTTTGGTACACAAGAATATCAGTGTGCCCACATAAATGACACCTACTTGTGTATTAAGAATTGTTTTTCTTACCATAAACGCTTGCTTTTGTCGTGAAAAGCATGCTTTTATTCCAAATACAGTGTTTGAAACCCATGTGCAAAGTGGACTGACCTGGGCTAGTTCCAACATGGCTGTCCCTATGGCAGTATAGGGCTCACCTTGCCAGAGTTGAACTTTTTTTCACTACTTCTTTCTATGCTGTGTTGTCCATCCCTGTACAGAGTTGGGGATGCATTTTCTATCTACAGATCTCATTTTTGTTTGTACATAGCAATACTTATAACGTTAACCGACCACATCCTTGGTAGCAAAGTATAAATGGGCCGTTCTCTGCCCGAGTACAAGAACGTAGTCTATTGTTGCCAACTGATCAATGAAAAGAGTATTTCGAGCCAATCCTTAACTGTTGGCAATAGGCTACTACTGAATAATATTACCATTAGAACTTACTGTGGGTGATTAAAAAGAATAATGGTGATTTCAAAAACCGAGAATATCGCTGTAAGTGACGTGTATCTGACCAACAAATTATCTGCACAACGATACATGTTAGTGGACATGGTTATTGGACAGGTATGCAGGGATTGTGTAAAGGTATGCAGGGTAGGTCCACAAGTAGACAGAGTAGGCGCACACGTATGAATGGTTAGCGCACAAGAATACAGGGGGCCATCCCACAAAAACAATATGTGAACAAAAATGTCATGTCTGCGTACTGTATGCAAGTATGCAAAAGTGTGCCTACATCTCTAAAGGCTGCGACAGCTATTGCAGTGTTCGCAACTCTTTTTTTGATATTCAAATATTCTTTTCATTATGAAATTATAAGGCTACGATAATGTATGAGGTATCATTCAAAGGATAATCTTTTGAGAAATATTTTTGTACATACAGTTTCGTGGCAAGTTATTTTTGACACAACGAAAACTTTTCCTTACACTGTTCGCGAACAAATTCAAAGTTAATCCTGATACTTGCGAGCACTTTTTGTGGAATAGCTGCCAGGATTAGTGCACAAGTATCCAGAGGGGGTCCTGAACCCCCTTTTGGTGGATCCCTACACAACAAAAATAGGGGAAATGCCGCAAGCGTGAATATGAATGCACACCGTTCTCGCACT
This sequence comes from Lepidonotus clava, assembly GCA_936440205.1. Classification (NCBI taxonomy): domain Eukaryota; kingdom Metazoa; phylum Annelida; class Polychaeta; order Phyllodocida; family Polynoidae; genus Lepidonotus; species Lepidonotus clava. The sequence continues at coordinate 30,671,106 of OW387144.1, read as the reverse complement.
TACCCTATGCTGACCCCCCCTTTTTTTTTAAAAATCATGTATGTCCCCTGTGTGCACCTGTATACAGGGTTAGTGCACAAGTATATAGGGTAGTTCCACAAGTATACAGGGTTAGTGCACCAGTTTACAGGGTCAGTGCCAAGTTTATAGGGTCAGTGCCAAGTTTACAGGGTCAGTGTATGAATGTACAGGCCTAGTGCAAGAGAAAACAGGGTTAGTGCACGAATATGCAATGTTGATGCCACAAGGGCTACAGAGGAAGGGCGTCAGCGATATCGGTTTATGGACCATCCTATTGTTTTTATTTTTTCTTTCTTTTCTTTCCTTTTTTCATAAAGAGTCCTATTTAGAGTCCATGTTAAGAGGTAACCAGTGCATGGTAACTTCTCCACGGTTCATGCCCCCATTCAGATGTGCAGGATACCTGACTGATGACTTTAACCTTCACCCCTTAAGCCTACTTTACCGTCCAATTAGAAATACAACATTATGATACACTAAAGCCACTCCAACGTGCCAAGGGGTGGTTCATTAAGTAGTGTTACAATGCTGGAAATATGCATTTGCAGGAGCGGATCCTGGATTTCTAAAGGGGATGGTTCACGCTATATAGTTCCCTTTACAGACTGGCCTCAAAATGTCCTCATAATGACAGTTCAATACAGGCATAATGCGCATTCTGAGCCTAGTCTGTAAGGGGTATAATTATTACTAAAACTGTGTGGAGTTGCGCATGCATATGTGATGTGTTTCTCTCTATGTGAAGTTTAAGTCTCCATCAAAGGATAGGGGAGTCAGCACCCCATGGTCCCCTGCCCCCGGGACTCCTCACTGATTGTTGACCAGACCGCTAGTTTTAGGAGTAAAGTGAATATAACCGTTGATATAACTTATGTAACCTGTAGAATATCAGAGTCTTACCTGCTGCCGACGCCGGTCTGTCAAGGTGTGCCTCCTGCCCCGTAAACAACACACACAACATCAGCCCTGGGGAGATAGATGTATAGACCCTTTATAAGACATGCCCTATTTGGGTGGATCTCGTTATATATATAGTCCCTGGGGCAAGTCCCTGGGAAGGTGCGCTAAATCTGGGCTATTTGGTCACTCCAAAGACCGCTCCAGTCATTAAGGATATGTAATTGTTAGTTGAAGGGAGCCTGAATGGATTCAGCGAAAGGGTGGTGTTTGGAGGGTGGGGTGGGTAGACTCAAAGAGCTGCGATTGATTTTCTCCGAATGTGCACCAAAATCAAGGAAATTAGCGATCCGCAATCGAGAACTTTTTAACAACCGTTTCAGAACATTGAGAGATTTAGGAAACATGCTATGATGAATGAATTCAGAGATATGGACATCTGAAAAAATGACGGTTTACTTTTGGAGTCTATGGGAAATTGTAGTTTTTCAACATTGAAAAATAAATAACCGTGATTTTTACTTTAAATGCTGGAAATGTGTGGGTAGAACCCAAATGAGTATGTTAGGCCATATACAACCTAATATCACCATGGAAAATCTAGTTTTATTTCTAAAGATTCAGAAAAAAAGTGAAGAAAAATTGCTTAATCAACCATATTTGACTACTTATCCTGATCATACATTCACAAAATCACATTCATCATCCCTAAGTCCCGTGGGGGTACCAGGTCAGGGCTTCTGCCCCTTGGAAAAATAGGCCCCCAGTAGCCCCTGCTGATCGTAGAAGGTGAGATAGAGGGGACCTGGCACTGACCAAGTGGTCTATTGGGTTCAATTCCTGGTTAGTGTCACAGTTCACTAAGGGATAAGGTACTGCAAAAATTATTGCTAGGTTTCTGATCCCCTGCTGTTTGCCTGCCCTGTCACCTTCATCTCATAGATACGATCACCAAAGACAGAATTTGTCCCAACTTGTTTTCACCATAAATGTTACCCTGGCTATCGGTACACTCACTCACTCACTTATTCCAAAGTGCTCCATGAAATGTTTCTGAAATTTCAGGGAAATCCTGTAATAAAAATAAAATCACACCAAGTGGCGCTGCTGTGATCACCCATATATTTACTTTTAATATCGAATATTAGTCAAGAAAAGTGAGAGGAATATGAATGCCAAATCGAATCATAGTAATCTTACACTTTTCTTAAAGCACTCTCTAAGGGCATTAAGCACCTGAAATATATCGATGTTTAACCCTTTGCTGACGGCACCAAAATGGATTTTATCAAAGATAATGAGCATACAGATTTTTGTTTTTGATTTTTGATATTCTGTGAGAGAGATTGATAACAAAGTTTTATATCATCATATGGGAAATTATCACAGGGTTTGAAAAATGTTTTTAGATCTTTGATTTTGGTTGCCATCCCAAGCAAGAATATGACGTTATAATAACGTTGCAGCAACGTTCTGTTTAGACCTGGTTTGGTTCTTGTTACATTCTTTTGATGGCACCCAAAAACGTCTTTAGAACCTAACATTGCGACGTCACACTAGAACGTTGTTGTGACGTTCTTGTAACGTTATTTCACGTTACAATAACGTTATTATAACATTCTTTATTAGTTTGGTCTCAACTCTACCAAAATAGAATGTTATTATAACATTCTATTTCAGTAAGTCTAAACCTTACCTAAAATAACATTATTGTTACGTGAAAATTGGCCAGGTCTCAGACCAATTAAAAAAGGACAGTCGCAGAACGTTCTTGTTACGTTAATGCTTGCCTGGGATGGTAACTATAGAACGATTTGAATAGTAATGAAATTTCTCAAATATTGCACATTTTTAAGTCAATTTTTCAAAAAATGCCCAAAAATCTGAATAAATTTTGATTATATTGCAAAAAAGTCAGTTAGAAAGTTGTTCTCCAGGTTATTTCCTATCAATTGATAGCATATTTGTATAATTATGAATAATTTTCAACTGCCTCATGTAAACAGGATGATGGATATGTCAAGCTCCAAAAACAGCGAAATTTCCATTATTTACAGTTATTCATCATAGAATACAGAAACAAAACCTATTAAAATAATGAAAATGCAAATCATGACAGAAAAATACTTTAAAATATCATTGAGGTCAATCCACTGTTAGGTTGTGCAATATTTTAAATGATTAAAATAGGAAAGTTAAAGCTTATTAAAAAAATAAGGATGAAAATTATAAAATTTTTAATCTAATGAGCGGCCATCTTGAATTTGCATGAAAATGGCAGATTGTTGACCATTTTCTCAGAATAAGAGGGTTGCATTAGCTTGAAAACAACTTACAGAAAATAAATATAAAAATGGTTCAAGCTTACAAGATAAACACACATGAAAATCGTGAGCAAGTTATGATCATTTAGAAGGAAAATTTGCATTTTGAATTATCATAAAAGCTTTATAGTCTGGAATATTCTACATTTTATTAGGTGAATAAAGGTGGCCCTATAAATAAATTGTCAATTTTTCCAAATAAACCATCAATCAAAGTGTCACAAAATTAATATTGGAGTATCCATCACTGAAATATGCCTTAATATAGTTTTATCACCACATCTAATATATATATTTCAAAAATTAACTTTAGTATATGAAAATTATAGAAATTATGCCCTAATTAATGACCATCGATCATATATGATCGATTTCCTATGGGGCCGTCACTATTATAAAGGGTTAATAACGTTTCACTAATAAAAGCAACTGTCCACATAAAAGATGTCGATGGGTTTTGTGTAATCTTCGAACTTTATTTTCTTAAAGTCGTATTTTTATTGAGATCTCTGTACATTAAATCTATGGGAATGGGGACTTTCACTTTTGATACACGGCCATATATGCACAAGGTCTATTGACGACTACTCTATGGAGAGTGTGTGGAAAGTGTATGGAGAGTGGAGCAACTGAACCGGAACATGTCCCTCAAAGGGCGGCCCGCCACGGTTTTCTGCGCGCTACCGCCAAGTTGGCCTACTGAGGACAACATACATCGACAGGGCACCTTTTAAGGGCTGAATCCACGGTGGTCTAGGGGAACCTGACTCACCCCCCCCCCCCCCCCCCACACACACACACTACTGACGTTTTTAATTCTCCCCACCACGGAGGTCTTATTTCCCATATTATATGCTAGCCTCTACCAAGATGCAAGATGGGATATGTCGACAAGTCACAAGGTTTTTTAAAGGTGTGTTTTACACTAGGGGAATTGTAAATGCGTTTCTCACATACAACAAATATTTGTTTATTTTCTATAAGTATTCCTGTGTTCTTGTTGACAAATCAGTCAGAATTAACCAGCCGGTACTTAAAATATTGTTAATCAGCTATCCGTGGTAAGGAGAATTGGAAATTAAACTACAAAATGAGGGTAAAGTAAGCACTTATGTACAGTTTTCCATATATATGGGCATGTTAAGTAACTTCTGGCGAAGAAAATTAATACACTCTCTCAACGGCGTGCCAGAAGGCCTTAGGGGGGTTTCACACTGGTCCTAATTCTAAGATCGTATTTTCAGTTCGGATATTTGGACTTTTTCAAGGTTGTAATTCAGACTTATGATCGTATATTCCTGTTGTTAACCATAGATTTGAGATTCTTGACTTTTAAAACATCTTATCTTTAACGTTGAGATATGAGAAACATATTTACGATTGTCCTAGTGTGAAACTCGCCTGAATAAATTAGTGAACTGAGTACCAGAATGTCCGTAAGTAAGCCGATAATGCAAGAATGTGTATGGCACATGTAGATCTTATGGGGTGAAACATGCAACATTATTTTGACACACACTTATAGAACATGAGTGGTGTAATTGGAATTCTGGTCGATGTATATATGTGTGTGATATGACTGGAAGAATGAAGTCAGTTGACACTCTCTACCTGGTGAGACAACTACCCTAATATGCTGATTACCGTAAAACCCTTAATTCAAGCCGAACCCTAATTTAAGCCGCACCCTGATAGTGTAACCTAGTTTAATTTCACATTTTATCATGATGAAGGCCATGTCAATGTATGTCAATGAAATGATAACATATATACAGCACATCCACTGAAAAAGTAAGGTAGCTTCACAGAATATTGGCAGGTTTACAGATATGAGGAACGTTCTCATCGCCTCAGGAAAATATTAGGTAAAAGCCATGCAGCCACTCGTAGGTTACATCTTGTGGATGTGCCGGTAATGTCGTGTTCCGATGATAACCTTATCATGATGGCTATCACGTGAATTCTAGTGGCACGTCCAATATCTTTAAAAGTGGGATGGGCCATACTTTTTTGGCCGAATAATACATACAAGGGGAAGAAAAAGCGCCATCCTCTAAAGCTAGTGATTCACGATGCGACAAAATGACAACTGATTCTCCTCTCATAGTATAATGGGGATCTATTTTTCGGGGCAAAACCTCTTTTCAGTGATAGAAACGGTTAGAAGTTAAATGATTCATTACAAGTTTCTTGCAAATAGTTTTCGAAATCGGTTCCTAACCTGCCAAAAAAGGCTTTGTATATCACCGCTTTAACAGTCCGACACTGACTTCAGTCTGGTTGTACCATAACATCAGTGGAACGTACCTGTAACATGCTCTAATAACATTTCAGTAAAGTTAATTCACTAGACAAGGTTGAACACTTTGGATACATAATTGGTTCCCTTTAATCAAGAGCAATCTACCAATCCACTACCTTACAATGTTATGCACAGACAATACATTGATTTTGTATCATCAACACTCTTCTTGACCTCAGATCATCGTCAATGCTTGTTTTATATTCCAATTTGTGCACTCGGGGCACGAATTGATTCTACGTGGGGTTCCATTAAGTAAGTATGGATACGGGGAAGGGGCTCGTCTGCTTTTCTTTAAATGTGAGTATTTTACTGGACAAATCTAGTATATTATATAGCCTAAGAAGGATTGGTGGTCTGAATACATTTTTAGTGTGTATGTACGTACTTAATAGAAGGCCCTCTAAACCATTAGAGAACGATTAACTATTATCTATTAATATAATTATACTGTCTATTAATATGATTACTATTTCAACAATTTAAGAATCACCTTTTCCCCTGATACACCTTGCACATAAAATCGCAAAGAATAAAGATGAAAACTGATAGAGTCGCTTTTATTTTGAATGTTTATTTATCATTTAAAACCGGTTTACAAACGTAGATGGTATTGATATGGTTTAGAAAGACCGTATTGACTATAAGCTGTTGTCAAAATCTAAAGTATACCAATGAAATACAAACTGTAAAGGCCATATTACACTACGCGTCGGCAGGCTCACGTTGGAGCTGTTTCATTCGCGTTTTTACAGACATAATAACAATGTGGCAAACGCGAATCTTATTGCCAAACGTGAAGTATAATATATATATATAAAAAAAAGTGAAATAATTGCCCAACGCAACTCAACACATGCCAACGTGACCCAACACGACCCCCAACACGTACCAAAATGCGTAGTATAATATATTTTGCATTGGTCTGATGCACAGTGTAATATCACCTGAACGCGAAGCGTTCGCATTGGCCTTGGCAAAATCACCAAACGTGAACACGGACCCAACACATAGTATAATAAGGGCTTAAAGCTGCGTCCCCACATGGCGACTAAACCTGGCGATTAGTTGTAACTGGTGGCCCACAATTGTCAAACTAGTTCCACCCAAAGCAACCTGTCTCCCACAGAGTACTAGTCACCAGGAAAGGGACAGGTTTGGTACTTTGGAGCACCATATACATCTAATCACCCGAGTTTAGTTGCCACGTTGGGTCCCGCCTATATTCTTCATCTAGATTATCAGTCTTGATTGAATATTCGGTATTGTTCATAGAAACTGCAAATGACGAAGGTTCAAAATTATACTTTAAAGTTGCATCCTGAGCTAATTCAATTTGAACTTTTTTTCCCCAATATTATTCTAATCATCTCTGCCAGTAACACCTACAACAAACATCATAATATAAGCTTTGATCAATTCTGAATTAGGTGATAATTGAAGCCAGTGGGAGTTTTTGTCTGGCGACATTCAGCCTTTCAAACTGTCAGACTGAGCCTTCAGAATTTACCTATTCTGGGCAGGACTAACCCACAAAAGAGTAATCTTCTGGCAGCTTCTCTTGTGATCTGTTATTATGAACAATAAGCCCATCCCACATTGGGTATATGCTAGAGTTGGAGAAGGGTTGGACAAAACTACCATTTAAGTAATCCTTGTCTCAGAGAGTTGGAATTACTGAAATAAGCAAGAATTATATATTTCTATATCCCAAGTACTGATATAACATTATGATTTCTTAAATTTTACCAATTGGCAGATTTGCCAGTCAATCAAAATGCTGTAATTCAGGGTAAAATAGGGTTGAACATTACAGGTTGGGCTGACAGGCTTTAACATCAGTTTCTACGGGGGGAAATGCCAATCTATAAAGCTTTATTTTTGAAATTATAACAACAATTTGTCAACAACATTGCTTTGGTAAATTTTGTATTATGCAACTGTTTTCAAGGAATAAGCATGGAGACAATTAATTTTTGAAATATTTCATGCTGAACTTTAATGGTAATATAAAATAGGATGGGCTTATTGTCAAATTTATTTACCTTTTATGCTCATTAGATGGAGAGATCTCTGTCCAAATAAAGAAATAATCACTAAGATCAGTCTCGTTTGGTCTCCAGACTGTTCAGTGATTAAATAAGCTACTATTATGAAATGGAAAAGAGGTTTTATCAAATAAGTTCAGAATGCACTCTCAATCTTTAAAGTTGACAATTAGGAAGGTAAAGAAAGATCTGCTAACACTACAAAAATGTTTGGCCAATGACCAACCTTTATGGTTACTTCTCCAGTTTTTTTGTGTGTATATTCTATATATATATATATATGATTTGAATAAATGAATAAGCAATGTCATCTTTGTTCTATGAAGTATAATTTTGTGTTTGCTATGATTTCATTTTACATGTAGGAAATATACATTGCAGACTAATTGACTAAATTGGTGGTAATCTAGGAAAGCAGACGTTCGCACTTCGGTGCTGCCACCTGTACACACATAGACTTTGGCCCACCAGTGGCAGCCACTAGGGGGAACTCAGTACCTCAAACAGCTACTAGGCTAGGGGGAGCCCCTGGCAATCTCCACACATGAAGAACCAGCGACCTGCAATCTACTAGACACATACCTCATGATACTACAGATAATTATAACTGCCTGGGAACTATATAAGGATATAGCACCCTACTACACTCACATCTTTCCACAAACTACGACAAAATTCCAACCCACCACTCCCTCTTTTGATAAACAGCTATCACACTAGGGCCACAGAGTGCCCGGGAGCTTAAACATTAACTTTATTGACTCGCATTCACCAGTTCACTACGCTCTTACTGATATCTTATTGAAATAAAGTTGCCCAAACATAATTTGCGTCTCCTTGATTAGTCTTATATGCTACAGAAATGTAGATGGGATTTCTGTGGTGTATAAGGTGAAGAACTTGAAGAATGTATGAATTCTATATAATTTTAACTTTCAAAACTGTATAGACAAAATTGCAACAAACGCCATTGGAACCACCAAAGCTGTCTTCCCTGTAACAGAAGAAGGAAAATTAATGTTTACATTCGAAAATATTTTGAAAAGTATGTTACCAATTTTTCAGATTATTTTTCTTTCATAAAACTGTTCCAAACAACAAATTACAAGGGGATTCACATTATATGACATGTGACAAATCATGTACATATCACAAGTCATTCTGTTAACAGTATAAATAACACTTTTGACATTGGCATAGAAATCGTATTGTAAAGATTTTCCGTCTCAACATTTCAAGGCTTAAATTTTGCGATGAATTTTGATTGAAACCTAAATGTATATACTCTGGTCCCAATGTTATAATTACATGATATGATATCCTACTTGTTAATGATTTCGTCGATATCTTTTCCAATTTTGGATTTCGGTTTCACTGAATGTAATAGATAGTTTGTAGGAAATAATGTAATAGCGATTATCCATACTATACCTTCATTCATTGTGGATGTTCCATTTCGACCCTCTGACTCTAAAGTGACAAGATATGTCCATTAGGATTGTTTACAATATATAAAACCAGAGTCAAATTGTAATGGACACCACATGCACCCAATGAAAACAGTTTTAGGGTTACGGTACATCTCATGGTGAAACTACAAAATGCATGCATGTATGTAAACATGTTGCTTATGAAAACATTTGTCTTTTCCTAAAACGAGAGATGCTGGTAAATGTTGGTACTGATTCAATAACACGTGTTTTAGCTCGTGTCTATGTTTCAAGTAACAAAAAGTATTTTTCTCCCCTACATTGAAGAATGCTGGTTGATTCGAGATCTGTAGAAGAAATTATTTTATTTTGAATAAATATGATAATTAAGAAACTGAACAGCCTTTTAATTAAACATTCTTTGGTTTGACTAGGTATGATATCCAAAATGAAGCAAATGATCAAGGGTGTTCCATATTTCCGGAGTAGGGACATTCAAATAACCATATCTCAGCCAATCTCAGGAATATAATAAAATAGTTTACATCATTTGAAAGAGGAAACGTGAACCCCAAGTTATGCATTTCCCTCCATAAGCAGACAGATTAGGTCATTTCCCACGCTTGGTCACCAGAATTGTCATGATCTCTAATCTCTACACTAAATCATAACATACCCCCCCAAAGACAATGGTAAAAACAGCTAAATAAGCGGAACATCATATATTTCCAACCATTCATTTTCTTCAGTTCAAATCGTTTACCGAGCAATACATTTTGGTTCTTGGTTTAAAGGGAGCCAAAACCAATAAATTCATTGAAATTTTCCAAACTCAAATAATCATGGAAATCCATTCCTTGAGCCTATTTCTGGCCCATGTTAAAATTTAAACCATGAAATATGGTGGAAAATCATTAAAAACATGTTTTTTTGCTCAAATCAATTAATGTGGATCCGCAAAAATAGGGTTTGTTTACAAACAAATGTCAATATTACCATCTCTTGTAGCGTTCTACTTCAGTTTGAGCTAGTTCTCACAGCTAATACTTTACCACTGACCTTAACTGGACTCATCTAACATATTTCTACACTTATCTGAGTTCTGAAAATTTTGAAAATTTTGAAAATATTATTGATTTTGGCTCCCTTTAAGAACCAAAGAAAAGTAGGAACTGTATGCCTCTTCCCTACACATAACCCCATTTAACTCTTTCGAGGATGTAGTTAATTTTAAACCTTACTGGATTACATTCGTAAGTCAGTACTTTTGAAATGAAAAATCAAGATTAATTGTTACTCTTGATAGAATGATAATTATCTATCTGAGATTTTCTTTTCTCCCAGACTCGATGGAAGCAATAATGATATAACCTTATCTATTTTACATTGACAATCTCAACGTGTAACAAAATAAAACAGTTCTATTAAACTCCCTTACCTGAAGCAGCTTTAGTGGACATATTCGTTTGCTCGTTTTCAACAGTTACTGAAGTAAATTAAAATAAAAAAATCATACTTTTCATGAAACCATTAGTAACATACACTATGGCGTCAGAAATGTTTTAAAGGGAGAGCCTATGTTTGTTATACTGCAGATTATGGAATCTTTGAATTGAACAAAGCTTTAATGTTGACACAGCATTCTAAAATTCATCTCACTCATTAACATAAGAATAAAATCAGGATACTCCTGTCACCTTACCTTTCATAATCTCCGTAGAAGTAGGTGATTGTTTAGTATCTGTGGAGAAAATAAACATTACTGACAAATTGGTAAATTTTGGGGTCTTTAGATAAAGATAACTAGACAATAACACATTTTTCTGCTTTTGAGATTTTTCTTTCCTAAATTACTTCCATTCATCTCTTTATAAATGTATGCCACAGTGCCCTCCTTTCCCATGAACCTGTGCAGTGAACCCTCCCATAGAAGCCCTGTTCCCAATGATCTTCATTAAAAGCCATATTCCAATTGACTGCTCATGTCTACTTCACTAGCAGGAGGCCACTAGTTAGAATACTCTATTGAAATATGTCTATAAAGTGGAGAAACTTTATAGAGACATATGTAGAGTGAATTCTCACACATAAGAGGGGGACGCCTGAGTCCCTTCTCTACTCAGTAGAGGGCAACACTGCACCGGTTGCTAAGGCCCGGTGTACCTGTCAACCACCTTTATTTACTGGTCATTCATGGTTTTGATGCCTTTAGAAGCACAAACATCTTTTTAAAGTAAAGGGGGGGGGGAGGAGGCAAGGTTATGATAATGTTTTACATACTTACGGCATTGTACACACTTCTAACTTTCCAGCGTGAATATACTGACACGCCTTAAAAGTAGTTGAAAAATAGGAAGTAGTTTTCTCACCTGCTTTGAGTGTAGGCGATAGGACTGGTGCTAAAATAGATTAAGTCGATCAGAGTTACCCGTTTGAAAGTCACACAATTATCATAATATTATAAACTTAATGAAGATCAAAGATTAAGAAGAATCAAGTCGGGGTTAGCTGCTTGTTGGGATGGCTTGGGGAACCTACTGTCAACAGATTCTAATCTGATACAAGATAAGGCAAGGGAAATTATAATGAGCAGAGGCAGGCAAGTATTTAGAACTTGGATGTCGTAGCAAGGAAAGATTTGGCTAAAATCAGGGACACTGAAAGCTATTGGAGGGGCACCAGCACCAGCCACTGACGATACCTGAACATATTATTTACTTTTTACGCGGATTGATATCAATGTTCACTGGTATATTGATTTACATACAGCACGAACTAGATGTGTGTAAATCTACTTTATGTTAGTACCTGGATATAATAATTGATAAAGACTGATAATTTACCTATACTAGTGGTTGTTCCTTTAAGTTAAGGAGCTAACCTGACTATCAGAAATATCTGTAGTATAGCTACCCAAAGACGAATTTTAGCAACAAATGAATCAATCAATTAAACCATTGAACTAACTCATAAGTACTACGTCTCGAAGATCAAGGGAACCTGGAAATGTCTTTAATGCTAATATAAGTACAACTTCAACTGCAAAGCTCACTTACACCAGAAACCAGAGTTAGAAATAATGGTAATTAGTATATTATTTGTTGTTTTGCACTGCACTGGTAAATCAATGCACTGCCAGAACACAAACAATCAAACAAACACAGACATGCAATTGATTATATAACTACGTTTTAAATTTTTGTTTATATAATTTGATATGTATATATTTATCAGCTGTTTATATAGATATTATAGTTTATACTGTGTAAAATATGAAACATAAAAAGCTGTTTGTATTGATTGGGAAAACTTACTTGTTGTTGACATAGTGATCGATTCCTCTACAAGTAGACAAATCAAGAATAAATGTTACGTTTATTAATCCAATAATAGCAAACAGAATGTGAGATAATACTGAAAGCAATTCAGCTGTACACTTCCTAATTCGATGCCATTAGGTAGATCTCAGAAGTGACGGCATTAGAACATTTTATTTCATGTTGCCAATAAAGTTTACTGAAAAAATAATATTACCTAATGACTCAAATTAACTAATTTCTAACCCCACCAAGGTGTGAAATAATGGTTACGTAACGTAACCATACGTTTTTGGTTTGTCTGTTACTTACTAAAATGTCACGTAACTGTTACATTATTTTGTTGTGAGGTTGAGACCTAACCAAAACAGAATGGTATCATAACATTCTGGTGAGGTTAGGTCAAGATCAAATTAAAATAGAATGTCCTCATGACATTCTGATTAGGTGAAGTCCAGACCTGACTTAAACAGAATGGTGTTGCAACCTCCTAACCAGGGGAGGTCCCATCCTTACCTAAACAGAACTTTATTGTTATGTGCTGATTATGTCAGGTCTAAACCTTACCTAAACAGAATGTTACAGTGACCATCTTACTAGGTTAGATGTCATCCTAACCTAAACAGAATGTTATTCTGACATCCTCATTCAGTGAGATCTCAACCACACTTTAACAGAAAGTTATTGTAACATTCTTATTACGTCTCAGCCGCATAAATAACGTTACAATAACGTTATCAGAATGTCACAATGTAATGTTGTAATGGTTAGTTGCATCAATATTATTGGGAGTCATTAAAAAAAACGTCGCTGCAACCTACAAGCGTGTGATAACAAGAATCAATCCAGAACGTTGCTGTAACATTATTATAATGTCATATCCATTTTCAGTCTTTAGCGACAATGTTTTGCAGTAAGGACATGGTCTTTTGTTTTATGTCAATGAACAATGTAATATTATCCGCCCTTTCCTCCATATTATAGTTAATATGTTTACGCAGGTGGGGAGAAATAGAGTGTCTTCCGCTTCCCTCTATATATACCCAAAGTCAATCATTCTAATGCAGAATACATGTTTACATGCTGCACTAAAAGGGATTTACCCAATCCGGACTTGGTATTTCAAATGTATCCAATGTGTTCTAAAATCAAAGAAAAGCATCTCTCTACCAATGAGTAATTAAGTCAATTTGTGCGTTGCTGAACCACTTTTCCAATATCTACTCATAAATGAGATAAGGTAGTCTCTGTTTTCAATGTCCACTGTGCTTGCAGGGAATAATAGAAACAAAAACAGAAAAGCAACCTACCCTGGGGAGGACAGGCCGTAGGAAACAAGGCCAGCCCGGGGTTCTCAGCCCGCAGTGCGTAACTGGCCGCCTCATGGCCACAGGTCTGGTTAATGCAGCTAACATATTGCCAATATGCCCTATAAGACAGATATGTAGCATCAAGTGGTGTCATAATAATTATAAAGAACATTATTCTGGCAGAATAAAGTGGTTCCACTATAAGCTCAGTTTACAAATAAGGAAAGAAAAGATACCTTATTCTGACCTTAAAACATAAAAGATGTGTTGCAGCACCAGTTTTCAATCAACTTTTGCAGAAGGGAATCATAAGGAAGACTAGGGAATTCTCATGTTACATATCAATACTGTATTAATTTTATCTTACCTTTAACCTGATATGAAGTAAAAGGAAAAGATTCATAAAACGTCAAAACGTTATGTGGCCCGTTGCACAATGGGTTTCGTCACAACGAAAATAATTTTATTAACGAAATTAATATTTTTGATGGTTTTGACACATTTTTTTTCTATATTTAGAATGCCCCCAGAGAGCTGTAACTTTTACTGAATTTTCTCTAATTCTTTTCCTTTTTACATCAATTTACAGAATTCAATTTCATTCATTAGAACCAGAGATTTTACTATTTTTTAATCTGTTCTTGTAACGTTATTTATGAGGCTGAGACTTGATAAGAATGTCACAATAACGTTCTGTTTAGGTGAGGTTGAGACTTGACTTAAAGAGAATGTCACAATAACATTCTGTTTAGGTTAGGTTGATACCTGACCTAATAAGATAGTCACAGTTACTTCTGTTTAGGTTAGGTTAAGACCTGACCCAATCAGAACATCACAATGACATTCTGTTTCGGTTAGGTTGGGACCTCCCCTGGTGAGGAAGTTACAATAATGTTCTTTTTAAGTGAGGTCTCAACCTCACCTAATCAGAACGTCACTATAACGTTCTGTTTGGATCTGGTCTTGACATTACTTCATTAGAACGTTATGATAACATTCTTTTTTGGTTAGGCCTCAACCTCTCAGAAAAATAACATAATGGTTACGTGTTATTTTAGTAAGTAACAGACTAACCAAAAAAGTATAGTTGCATAACATGACCATTACATCACACTCCAGCTGGGATTGTACCCCGAAAGTCTAATTCATAGCCTTTTTAGTCCCGAATCAGATATGGGAACTATACTTTACGTTTAGAAACTGTTTTGTTTCAAAAAGGATACATTGATTTTATTCAAGTTTGACTAAAAAGTGTTAAGTCTAAAGTTTCCAATTTGCAGCACCAAGCTATATAGCTCAGCAGGCCCGTAACTAGTGGGGGCCAGGGGTGGCAGGCCACAAAGGAAATTTTTCCAAAAGTTCCACCTTTCCTTCCAAAATTTAATGCTAAAACCCCTAAAAATAACAGAAAAATATTGAAAAGTTCCACTTTCTTCTGCTCACCAACCCCCTTTTCAAGTTAAAATTATTTAAAATATAGGCAAATGTTCCACTTGTGGAACCCCCCCCCCCCACCAGCAGACCTTGGGTACGGGCCTGGGCTCAGTTGGTGTAAGTCTTTGAATGGTCTTATTCCTTAATGTTATTGCCTTATATATATGGAAGCTAGTCCCAGTCATGCATTCTACTAGGCTTGCCTAAAGATTTTTCACATATATATATATCATATATATATATACACATTTATTCATATATGTACATGTACATACAAACAAATAATCAGTTATTCATATATAGTCAATAAACATAGAAATCATCCATAGAGTATCATTCAATTTCTCGGAAGAACTTAAAACCCTGTAAACCACATTAAAACACTACTTACTCACATACACGGGAAGAATTTGAACTCATACATTCGACAGGCTCGGGCTTGTCTGAAACCACTTCCTCTAAAACGTGTCAAGGAGTGTAAGTCTTACTCCACCATTATCCCTGAAAAATCATAGTATCATTATACTACCCATAGCAGTGGGCATGTTAGGTAATACTTTTGCGCCCACCTCAAAGTTTCCCTTCCCCTTCTGGCGTGTATATAAGTGTAAGTCAGGGGGTGTTAACTATATTGTGTCACAATAGTCCCGTCCGCTCATAGTTCTCTTCACACGCCCAACCTTCTCGGCGTCTTAACGTACCTACCCTCCATTCAGGCACCAATATAATTGCCAGCAGTGGCGTACCCAGTCCCCCCCACTCACGATTGGATTAAGGAATTTGGCTCCACAATCTGAAAATTTCGTTTGGATTTTCTTATTATATTACTTCTCGTGTTCTATCAAAAATGAGCCTATAAAAATCCGCCATACAAAGTTTAAATGCGTGACATAACCACCGACCGTTCATTCTTATTCATTTACCTTTAAAAAGGGCCACTTCAGGGCTACACTGGCCTTCCCACATTTGTGCATATAATCTATAAACGCCGGTTGATATTGGTTTCCCATTGGGATTTGTGCAAGTACTCAACAGTAATATAAAGATAACACGTGCTGATACAAAGTAATATGTATGGTTCACACACGTCAATTCAACAAATTGGGGGTCATACAAACCATCAGAAAAAAAAGAAGTTAAGTTAATAGGTTCTAAGCGAGCATATTTTAGTAACACTAATGTCGAAAAAAGTTAACTCATGTAATGGGGAGCAACATAGCATGTTTAGACATGGTTTTAAATTTAGTAAAGGATTGTTCCATTCGTACATGCACCGGCATACTGTTCCAACATTTATACAAGAGTTCCCGCCACTCTTGTATAAAAGCAGGACATATCATCGTTCTTCAGAACAGAAAACACCCCCTTTCCACGAATTTTTACCTTGAAAAAATGACCCCTTTTTCTTTAAATCGCGGACATTTGACACCTGAAATTGACCCTTTTTTCTTATTTTTATCGAAAAATGACCCCTATTTTCCAAAACGCTGACACATTTTCAGAAAATGTACCCTTTTTTTCAAAAACAGGGACATGCAAAGTCTCTGAAAACAGACCCTTTATTCGCGTTTTTCAGAACGCTGATGCGTATCCTTTTATAATTAGAGTGGCGGGACCGGGGGTTTGAGACTAATTTCAGCCAGTCCAGACTTAAATCGGCCTGAACTCCATATAAACCACCTGCAAATAAAACCTATAAATATCAGGCAGTAATGGCATTTACAGGCTTTCTCACTTCTCATCCACAAGTTAAGGAACCCCATGCCAACAATTCATTTTGAAGTCTGCCTTCCAATTCAATTAGAACAAGCCGACACCCTAACCAACGAAAGCTTACTAGCAAGCATACGCCTAAGCTTATACTCTTCGCACGGCTTTTCTTTTGGCATTAACGTAAGGTTTCTGCACGGAGGTCAAAACCTTTAGATCCCAGGTGCACGTGGCGACTGTCTGTCTACTCCTTCCCGTGACTGGGAAAAAGTAATAAAAGACTAGAGCGGTCTCTAGCCTGCATCAGACATGGCTCCAACAGTATTCATACTCCTCCTTCGTGGACTCTTTATCCTGGGCACTGTCTCAGCTAAGCCATGCCTATGCACCAGTACGGTAAACCGTTTTCGTACCAACTATGGTGTAGTATTCGAGAGTAAACCGTCCATCCACATAGGTAATGAGTACTTCACTACCGAAGTCGATATCATTTTACCACTTCCTCCTTCTCCCAAACAGGCAGCCGCACTAAATTGTAGACACGGCGCTACCCTGGCAGCCGGTTCAATGGAACAGTGTCGAAAAATCCAACTTATGTTGAATAACATAACATCTATTGGGAAGACTATAGCAGCGAAGGTCACCAAAGGACTCCGGGAAGTGCAATCAATTTTGGAATCGACGGCCCAGCCAACACCTCCATCAGCAAAATCCAGGAAGCAGCGGGCTCTGATTCCAGAAATCGGCAAGTTCTCCGAGACTTTATTTGGAACGGCCACACTCGATGACTTGAAGCAACAGACTCGTGCTGACCAGGTAAATGCCGATGAAATTGGCTTCCTCGATGGCAAAATAAATGCAGTCCTAAAGGTAGTTGACTCCACTTTGGAAATCCAACTCCAGGCCATCATAGAGAACACTCATTCCATATACAATTTGTCCCGAGGACTCCAGGCTTACATTAGTAACCGGGAATTGATGGTCAGGTTGATGCAAGATTTGCAAGAATTGCGTCTACTGGATTTTAAACTGGACTATTCCCTTGATGTCTTGCTACAGGCTATTCGCGACCTAACGGAGAACAGGCTGAGTAACTCTTTGATATCGGAGACTGATATGAGGAAGATTCGGTACCTTTTCCTTTCCAAGTCCAATCGTTCAAATATTTATATTCCAAACACTCGCGACATGTATAGAAGTGTAACTGTTTTAGTCCCCCCGGTTTTACAGCGAAATGTTCTGAAAACAATTTTGAAGATTCCCGTTATTTCCTTAGACAAAATATTCAAGGTTCTAAAAGTAAACACCTTCCCTCTAGCCTTCCATGGGCATTATACTCGCCTCTCCAACACACCGGCTTATTTATTGGTGTCCGCAACCCAATACACGGTATCCTCCAACCCAGATCTGGATAATTGCCATTCTCAGTTTTGTCATTATGACCTACCAATTCGCAGGCTTTCTCCCTCGTCGTGCCTCATTTCTATCTATCTACGTGATCATGAGTCTGTCAAACTTTATTGTGATTTCAAAATACTCATTCAGTCTAATTTCAGAAGGTCGAACATCCAAGTCATTGCAACAGGGACCTATTTGTTCTCTCACATAGACGAGGTCGTTGTGCGCTGCCCCAACCGAACAACAACCCATCCTGGATGTGAATCGTGCGTTCGTGCCTTTGAATGTGGTTGTTCTGTGTCCGCCAAAGAATGGGAAATTCCAGTCTCAAGTGTTAACTGTTTGCCTTCTACAGCAGGCCCCTTAAGAACAGTTTTCCCCGTCAACCTTGCTAGTCTTCAACACCTCAACCTGTCACTTAGCCGACTTGTGAACCCGGATTTTTCGTACGATAAACCATTCCCAATTTTACCTCTTAGCCCGCAAATGCGAGTCCGCCAAGAGGATATTTTTAAGCGAGCAAAAGACAATTTCCTTTCCCTCCGTACATACATGAAAGAGATTCGACTGAATGAGGTCGAATACAAGAAACTTCGTGGTGACTTGCATCTTCCCCACGTACCATTCCTCCCCCCCAGTGTGCACGGTACTGTTTACCTGTTGAACATTGGACTTACTTTTATAATGATACCAGCACTTTTTGTTTTCATCTCAATTCTGTATTTCAGACAACGTAGGATTCAAAGCGCATGCAGACGCTTGACTTTAAATTGAGTTGGTTATATATACATTAGCTATTAACTCTTCCTTTTATTGCAGCTCAAAAGTTATCAGTTCTCATTCATGTTCGATTTTTGTTGTTTAGAATATATACTCGCCCTCATAATTTCGTCACACATGTACAGCTGCAATTCATTCACATTATCCTCATGAATTCCCATTTATAATTAGTCACAGCCACATAAGACTACACACGTTCATGATATCAAAATGTTTTATTGTTATGCATGCGGAAAAGGTTTTATGATGTCCACGTGTCAACGTTTCGCCTATTTTCCCATAATTGTATTTACTGACCATACACTAATGTACATATGTAACTCGAAAGCTTCGTGAACATATGCATTTCACAATTAAAATTTTGCCATATCTACTTCAAACATATCGTACACTTTTATATAACTGTTCATCACACCCAAGAGTCTACGTCAGGCATGCAGCCCAGTTTTTCGGCTGGGAGTAGTTCTTGGGCCATGTTGTTCCTGTTGTTTATCAGGCAAACGCTCGCTCTACAAAGTCTGTGCCTGAAAAATTTGTTCAGGCGCACGCGCTCCGTACGAGGAATCTTGACTTCTTGCGGGAGTTCCAACGTCAAGGGTTCGTCACTGCCATTCAGATGGACCGTGAGTGGGCCCGACCAGGCGACGGTCAGGGCCTTGGACAGGATGCTCGGTCTTTGGATGATCATTCGTGGGCAGGCAGCACTTCCTACGGCTTCCATTTCGGCGGGAATGGGAGCCAGTGGAAAAAGGAGCGTTTCCCATCGGCAGTAGATTCTCAGACAGCACTGCACTGTAGCCCTCCGACGTTGACCCTGCGCCAACGAGCGACAGCCTGCTGCCAATTTCCAGAAGATACCGATAAATTTCCACCCCAGGTATATCACTAACAAGAGAAGCAGCCACTGATGGTCGGATTGGTCCGCGGGTTGGAGGTGACTAGGTCTCAGCACTGGCCTTTCCTCCCGAACAAGACGCAGACGCAGACTTGCGTTTAACAGTCGCTCGATGTCCATGGCCATCAAGTGGCTGTTCTGAACCAGTGTATAGTACAGGCACATATTTATACCCCCCACCCCACACGACATCACAACTCCCCAGGTACTGTAAGGGCTTCGTCTAGTCTTTAGCGAAAAGTTAACCCTCGGTCGACAACTTAAACGCTAGGTAAGGTACAACTAAAACGACTTCTTCTAGCCGGGGGCTTCACAAGTTTTTACACTGGGTAGTGCGAAGCACGTCTAATAGGCCGCTATTTTATTCAGAGAGCCGATCGACAGGGGGTTCATCTGAAATGACTTCTGTCGCGTTTGACACTGGGACACGCGTCTGTGATGACCGCGTCCACCTGTTGGCCATCTGAGGCGGCGCATGTCAACTAGCTTCTGTGTCAGGTCCCTCACAGGAGTACCGCGGCCCGCGGCCCGCGGGGTAGTCTTAACACTTCTTGACACGTAACAGGCCTCACAAGGGGCGGCGGTGAGGGTGTCGCTGATACCCCATGTACTCCCCGTCACGGCTAGCACGTAACTTATGGTAAAAGTCTCTCTTACCCCGTCCACACCCCGTCACGTCTACCACGTAACTTATGTTCAAAGTCTTGCCTCATCGATAAAAGATCGCTTTCACCAGATCATGTATCCACAGGGGGGCCTGCCCGGCATGTATAAATACGGCGTGGCATATGGCTATATAGATCACTTGAAAACTTGCTGCCACCATGAACGGGTCAACTGATTATAGTGACGCTGTTCTGTCAAACCCGTCTACGAGCTCATGCAGGATCTTGACCAGCAGCCCCAAACCGGGTGGCGAGAAAATAACCGATCATGATTCATCAGCAGGCGTAGGTACTCTGCTGTTGGATATGTCTGCGGATGCGCGTCAGTATGGGTCACAGAATGGGTTTCCGGATCTCTCTGCGGATCAGTCTCTTCACGACTCCCTGTACGCGGAAGAGGGATCCACCCTCAACGACGTGGACCTTAGCCTTGGTGGTTCCCAAGGCGGTACTCCATCCGCATCGTCGTCCACGCCCTCCACGCCCTCCACGCCCTCCACGCCCTCCACGCCCTCCGGATCCACGCCCTTGGGGATGACGCCCTCCTCGTCGCAATCCCATCCATGGTTCCCCAGCTCCACGTCCAGAACGTCGTCCACGCCCGGACCCTTGACATCGCAAGGGTCGTTCTCGTCGACGACGTCCCAAAGGTCGTTCACGCCCGGGCCCTTGACATCGCAAGGGTCGTTCTCGTCGACGACGTCCCAAAGGTCGTTCACGCCCGAATACTCGTCCTCGTCCGGCCCCTCCACGTCTACAGCTGAACCGTCCATGGCCCATTTGCTGGCCAGGATGGAGGAGCTGGAGAAGAAGTGCCGAAGGGCGGAGGCTGAAGCGGCTGCGGCAAAGGCCCAGGTGGAGGTGCTCGTGAACCAAGCGAAGCCAGCTGCAGCTGCCAAACCACCCAAACCACGCAATGAAATATGTGTAAGTTCTAAAGTTTGTTTTTACAGCTTATAATTAACTAATAATCTCACCTTGAAAACGTTACCGTTTGATATAGTTCTCGGTTTGTTTAGAAATGATCTCATTCCTAGTATAGCCCTGATGTTCTTCTCCGCCGCCAGGGAACATCCCGGAAAACAACGAAAATCCGTAATGATTTCGTACACTGACATATAGTTAGAAGTCCACTATTAATTATTGGCTTATTATATTGTTTGTAGGAACTCGTTCGTTCGGCCTACAAGGCCAAGAGAGGTGAGCCTGGTTGGGGATTCAACCTGAACCCTGGGTAAGTTGATTACGTCATAACAACATGAATAGTACAGAAAATAATATTGTTTTTAAGTAAGCAATGGGTAATGTGTTCCTGAACACCAGAAGCTGCAGCTGAATATAAGTTTTGCTGTTTTTTTTCATGTTAATAGAGTCATAGAGCACTTGACGTGATGCCGATGAATTGAACAATATAAATATATTCCAACATTCAGGGCGGGGATCAAACACCCGGATAACGCGCCGATCATCAAGGCCGTTGTTGACAACGTGTGCCTCGGGCCAGATACCCCCAGAGAAGAGGTGTTAGGTAAGTCCCATAGGTAGCAAGTTTCTTTGTTAACTAACCTGCAGCTGTACATTTCATGCATCTAATGTCCATGATTCCAAAGTATTGGTCCTTCAATTAACACAAATTTTAACATGCTTGAAATGCTGGAAATCTGTTTTTAGTGTCTAAATAGGCTCCACTTACATTGGAAATTGTTACTTTTATAATTTAAGTTATCCTCCCAGTCATCTGAAAAAAACGTAAGTTCTATTATCTGGACAAAGAAATATAATACCAGTGTAATGATGGTTTTAATTCGTGAATAATATGTTGACCCTCACTTTGCATTTTTAACATGTATTCCCTTGATTTATTGCCTTTATAGTGCCTTTGTCTACTTAATGGCTCCAGTTTTAAGCACACTTCATGTCCTTCCTCTTTTTCTAGCTTCTGCCAACACCTACTTCAAGACCCTCCAAAACAGGGCCAACAGAATGCGGAAGAACCGAATTAAGGCTGACAATGAAAAGGCTATCATCCGTCACCACGTGAACGAGGTAAATACATTTTTGTTACAGACTTCCTCTATAGACCACAAAAGTCTGACGTCACGGACCCCTCCCGCAACACGTGTTGGGCCCTGTGTTGGGCCTAAACCTTTTACGACCGGCCCCGGTAACCCTACACCCCCGGTCACCGGCCCGGCCCGCCCTGGAGGGGGCACCGATAACACCCGGCTGGACCACGGTCACCCGTACACACAGACAATAACATTGCCTATAACTTTGCTATTTATTAACTCTTTTTCTTTTCAAGTATATCATAATGCACATTGATAATTCCCCTATGAAAATACATGTTTTCATAAGTTTGCGAGCATTATTAGTGGAAATAGCAAATCTGACAGCTGGGTCCTACTAAAGTTCATAGAGGGGACCCCCGGCCCAGCCCTGCCCATGTTTAGGCACGGGAGCAGCGTGCAGTGACCGTTAGGGGCCCGCCCGACGTCATGGCTTTTGCGGACTATTGTTCTCAACATTGTTTGACGTAGTTCGATTCAGGCAGGCCGAAATTTTACACCTTTCAAGTGCAAAGCCGAGGAGAAAGAGTAATGTCTATGGTCTATGCCCAGTCTGTCCACTCCTTGGGTGGAAGGATACGCATCATTGTTCTAAAAAACGCGAAGAAAGGGTCTAGTTTGACAACATTCACATGTCCTTGTTTCTAGAAAAAAGGTTACTTTTTCATCCCAAATATCCATGATATGAAAATAAGGGTCTTTTTTTTCCTGGGAAATATGAAATTTCACGAAAAAGGGTATTTCTTGGCCACTAAATGTCTGCGTTTTGAAGAATAAGGGGTCGATTTTTTGGTATAAATGTCAGTGGAAAGGGGTTGTTTTCTATTTTGAAGAACGATGATATGTCCTACTTTGATATCTGAGTAGACAGACTGGGGGTCTATGGTGTAGGGGGTGTGACTTCCCGGGGACCCACTCAGTTCAAAAAGGGGTATACGTACAAACTGCGGTCGGAACTATACCGGGGGCTGTAGCTGTGAATCGGCAATTTGGCTTAAAACAGGGGGCCCGGCTGTGAAATGATCTTATGGTTGTAACACTGAAACTTGGGAAACAATTATAATTTTTTTACATTATGAATTTTTATAGAGCACTGTAACCTTACTTGCTTCCTTGGACAATAATCTTGACATACAATTAGAATGGATATGACACAATTAATAAAAAGTGCCTGTATGTTATAGAGACCAAGGATAAAGCAACGCTTTTGAAATTAACTGCAGTGACCAGCTTTTAAATTAAGGCAACTGAAATATTGAAAAACTTGTTTGTGTTTATTGGATGTTCTTGACCAAGTATGTCGTAACTGTATTAAAATAAAAAAAGTGTCTTTTTAACTTTGCAGAAGCTCAGAAGACGGATAGTGGGGTTGGAAAATTTCGTCAAAACGTGGGACGAAGCTCGAAAGAATTCCGTGAGGCGCCTCCTCACCCCCGACTACACGAGCGACGAGGAGCGCGGACTTTATTATCCGGCCGCGGTCGACAAAGACGGGAAGACGAAAGAGCGATATCACCGCCGCGTCAAACCGCTCGTGTGGGAGAGCGATGAGCTGAGGGCCTACAAAGCCCACCTGGACGAAATTGAGTATGACGAAATTAGCGGCCGTCAGCGGGGCGTTAGAATGGAAAAGAAGCGGAACAATGTCCCCGACGATAATCCAAAACGCCAACAGCCTCCTCCCAACACCCCAGACTGGGCGGTGAAGCCCGGGTATCGGTCGGGTATCGCCGATGCACATGTACAGCCAATTTAACTTATTTCTAAAGGGTCTGTTTAAAGCTCTATTTTATGTGATGTTTATGTTTATCATCTTTATGTTTTCTTTATAATTACACTACGTTTAATTGTATGGTCTGTGTCACGCTGTATGTTAGGTCTTTGTACTTTCTTCAATTGTAAAGTCGTTTTATAAACTTTTATCAAAGAACTTTGCGCTTCTTGTTTTGATTGTGGCATGCTCGATAAGCAGGGAAGTATTTCTATAGATATGTTGGTAAGACTCGCCTTATATTAGTCTAAAACCGTACGCGTTATACAGGTCCTTCTCATAAGTGAATCGTAAATTCATGAATACTTTTTATTTACGATACGAAACGCATTTAACTATAATGACCTGTCATTTTGTTGAAAACCCGAATGTGCTATTTCTTGAAGATAGACCACGAACTTGAAATCGCTTACAATACAACACTTTTTTGATGAGTGTTATGGTACAAGGTCTCTACCATTAGAAGAGCAATGGAATGACACCTAGGCCTGTTATCAATAATAACATAAATCAATCATAAAAAGTGTATTTTAAACAAACATAAGCTCGATATACGATTTTTAAAATGATGCGACATGAATCATCTCTTCGTACTTATTTCGCAGTCATGAAAAAATAATGTTGCATGAAGCCGGTTTTAATTAAGAACTGTTACTTCTTTTCAAGTGGATCCTTTTTAGTTCGATTCCATGCAGTAAGGTGCAAAAGTAATTTTTCAGAAATTTTATTATGATCAAATACATCGCTGCCAGTAGGACCTATCAAAATTTACAAGTGACCATGTAGTCTCCTGATGAACCCGAAATACTTTCTAGGATTTGTATGGCACGGTGACCTATATTCTTTCTGTGAGAGAATAAAAAAACCTCTTGCATATAGTGTAACCCTTTAAAGTGGGAGTTCTCCGGGAGTTATGTATAGGTAACTTGGAGCTTCTGTGACATTGCAAAATTAATAATTTAAAAAACAAACAAGTCAATTTAGGTGTCGAGATTTATTAAGGGACAATAGCTTAATTAGCTATAGCCATAATTTCGGTTGGAGCCCGATCGCCAGATTGTGGCGTTAACCACATTTAATTCCACTACTAGTTTTGGTTGCAGACCTAGTTTAGCCTCAGGCCCCTAAATTAGGGGCCTGTCTCGCAGATTACCTAAGGGGTCGACCCTAGCCCGAGCCAGAGTAAAAGCGCTCTTGTCAGCGTCATACTGCTCTTTCCAAAACCGAAATTTTATTTAGCTACAAATTCAATTTATAACCATAACACTTGTATCGATTGACGCACGTTCGGCAGCATATTGGTAGTAAACACACAAAAATACAACATTTTTCACACAAGACTTAATCAAGGTCAACACGGCTTAAGTCGACTGAAGTATTAGTACTAATTGCAAGCTCACCGGGCCGGTATTTCCCCAAAAGAACAGGCTCTCCTATGCCTATACCCATGGTAACCAACTGGTAGCGTATAATGTCCTTAGTCATCAATCTTGTCAACATGATGTCCTTCAGTTTATTAACCTTTAAATGTGTGGGCAGTCGTGTCGATGTGCCGGTATAGCAGTCGGTCATTTGGATGACACAGTTCAATGTGTATCGTGCGCCTAGGCATATATTTTCGGCTTTAGTCAGTGTGATAGGATCGTCTGTTTGAAAGATATAATCTCCAAAATGTCCAGGGAACGTGCCTATTTTAAGCCATACACTGTGATTGCCCGAGACAAGCAAGTATACACGAAAACGAGCATCTGCGAAGATGCGATTAATTCCGGAGCAAACAAAGAATATGCTAATAATTATGGCTACGGCGAGGATAAGAAGAAGAGTGTACGAAGAGAGAAGTACCACAGTTGGGAATTCTTTAATGTTTCCGTCTCCTGGGTTGGCTTCAGATCCAGTGTCAGTTACGGTATGGTCCTGGTCCAACAAGGCTTGCAGGGTGTCATGAAAGGTGAGGCCGGTCATCGCATCGTGTTTTGGTGGAGGGTGACCGGTAAATGGAGCAGTGAGGTTGACCAACCGGGTACGGGTTACTCCAGGCTTATTGTGAACGACCCTAGGCCAGTGTCCGCCACTGGCAGCTCGAACAAATTCCACGCATGATACAAGAACCAAGTACGCGGCAGCTATATATTGAAAAAAAAAGAAAGAAGAGAACATGAAGGTTGTCATCTCAACTTTAAACAAACACCTTCGTTCCAAATTACCATGGCCAGGCTATTCAAACAGACAGAATAAACTATAACTGCCATATGGCCACACCCTAGAATTCAGAAAACTGGCCATATTATTTAATTAGGAAGGGCGACCCCCAGAATGAATACATATGTTTTACCTATTTTGAATAATTTGGAAAGTCGGCCATCGACTCGTATCACTTGTACAACAAAAGTAATTAAGAAGATTCTCACCAAGGGTGGCACTCAGGATTTTGACACTCATGATATTCACGTAGCCGTACACCAAACGCACTATATAACGAAATAAGCTGACCCTAAGTAGTAGCAGAAAGCTTAAGGTTTGACCTTCGAGCTAAACTTCGAGCTCAGTTTTCAAGGCAGATGAAATCCTATGACCAGTCGACCTGACGGCAGCCGATGCGTTTCGGAAGCTGAGGAAACTTCACCGCCCTTTAATGGATAGACCCTAGGTTTTAATGGCAGGTGTCATGCCCTCACCAGTCCAGACGGCGGACGATGCGTTTCGAAAGCTGGAGAAACTTCACGCGCCCGACAAATCACGACAACGCGCTACCGTGACGGCCAGGCTGGAGGCGACATTAATCTCCTGGTAATACTGTGGCAGGCTGTTCTCGGCTTTAATTTCACACGGGTGTCTGAGGTTAGGAGCTCGAGTGCAACTACCCCTGGGTCGGGGCTGTGGCATGTCGCGGCAATTCGCGGCTTTCAGCTGGTGGGACCATAGGCGTCGGTCTGTACCATATATAAATACTTGTGTCGCGGTCGCAAATGGGGAAGGTTCATAGCCCTGAAGTGCTGCTGTCTAACTCAAGTTCGCCATGGCCTCGCGATCGTGGTGTTTCAAGGGTCTGACCAGTGACCAGGCAGAAACCAGAAGAAATATGGACACTAGCCGAAACCGATGGTGCGACACATGTAAACGTGCAGTTTCAAAAAGTACATATAACAGGAAGCATCTTAAGGAGCATGGTGAGTACCAGATAAATAGTATAACTAGGATAAAGTCACTTTCACCTGAAATCGATATCCTTCAAAACCTTCATAGCTAGCTTGCGCGCATAGATATTATTTTCAAATACCTACTATACTCTTAATGATCAGTTAGTGTTTGGAAAATTATCGCCAGCCTAAATCTTTTCTTGACAATTAAACAATTGTTCAAATAATGAATGACTTGAACAATGGACGTTATATATATGTATCCCTCCATGCATCTTTCTATCATAGCTTTTGAGTCAGAGAAACAACATTGGGTGGGAAAGTCTGTACTCTGAAACCCGACTGTACATTTGATTTATTATGATACATGTGTCTTGCAGAACCAATCCCATTTGGTTTACCTCAACGCGCTGGCAATCAGGCAGAAGTGGGTCTTGAGGCCGAAGCTGCAGATATTCAGGCTCAGGCAGGTAACCAGGCTGAAGCAGGTTTTCAGGCTGAGGCAGTTAACCAGGCTGAAGCAGGTTTTCAGGCTGAGGCAGGTAACCAGGCGGAAGCAGATATTCAGGCTCAGGCAGGTAACCAGGCTGAAGCAGGTTTTCAGGCTGAGGCAGTTAACCAGGCTGAAGCAGGTTTTCAGGCTGAGGCAGGTAACCAGGCGGAAGCAGGTTTTCAGGCTGAGGCAGGTAACCAGGCTGAAGCAGGTTTTCAGGCTGAGGCAGGTAACAAGGCTGAAGCGGGTGTTGAGGCTGAGGCAGGTAACCAGGCTGAAGCGGGTATTGAGGCTGAAGGTGGTATGCAGGTTGAAGCGGGAATTCGGGCTGAAGGTGGTATCCAGGTTGGAGCTGGTATTCGGGAAGAAGCTGCAGCTGCTAATCAGCGGCAGGCTGAAGTCGGCAATCCGGGAGAAGCAGACAGTCAGCCTGTGGGTCGCAATCAGCCTGTTGAAGAGGCGGTACCCATGGAAGCCGATGAGGAGTCACGTGATGATATGGAAGACTATTACGGTACCATGGAAGATTCCCAAGAAACGGAAGAAAATGATAAGCTTGATCCAGAGGCAGTCAAGATTCGCAACAGGGCCATCCGTCACTTAAAAGTGGTTTTCGGTGACGGGACGGGTCGTCCTAGCCCATTGGCAAGGCTTGTTAGTGGTACCCCTAATAAGAATATCCAAAGCCTATTTTCATGGGTTCTGTTCTTTCTTTTGCAGTGGCAGATCCACACCTTCACCAGTGATACGCAAATGGCTAAAGTTATGTGCTTCATTTGTGAATTATTGACGGTAGCAGGTAATGACCGGGTTTCACAAGCAGCGGAGGCAGTATTCCCCAAAACGATGCGGATGATGTACAAATGGTTGGGTACAGACCTAACGATGACTAATTACTCTATCAGTGTATGCTGCCCGGCCTGTTATACGTTGTCGCATTCTGTGTTGTCCACCACTGAGCGTGTGCGAGCTCGAGGCTTTTACACGGATCATAATGGTAATCAGCAACCCATTAGGTGTACTACCATCGGTGATGATTTAAAACGCTGCAACAGGAAATTGTTTTATGAGACCAAGATTGTGGGGGAAATTGCCTTCCTTCCAGTCAGGACATTCTGTTACCAGTCGCTCGAGAAGAGTTTGCAGGTTATGATGAAACGTCCAGGTTTTGAGCTGAAATGTAGAGAGTGGAAGGGCAGGAGGATACCCAAAGGAGTGTTTGCTGACATTTACGACGGTTCGGTATGGAAAGAATTTAACGCGAACAACGACGGCTTTCTTGATAATGAAAACAACTTGGCTCTTCAGATGAATATCGATTGGTTTCAACCATTCTCTCGGAAAGCTTCGATGTCAGTAGGGGGCATTTACCTAACAATACTTAACCTACCCAGAAATGAGCGGTACAGACTTGAGAACGTCATACTATACGGTATCATTCCAAACTTAAGTAAAGAACCTGCCGACCTTACCAGTTTTCTGAGGCCCCTAGTCAACGAACTCAAGGAATTCTGGCATCAGGGAAAAAGGCTTATAACCAACGTTTGCCCAAATGGCAAGACCGTTAAGTTGGCGCTTTTGAACGTTGCTGCCGACCTGCCTGCAGGGAGGAAGACCTGCGGTTTCCTGCTACCTAATGCTATCATGGGTTGTTCAAAATGTCTGAAGGAATTCAAGAATTCAAACCGTGGAGGATTCAACATGGCGAATTGGACTCCTCGTACTCTGGACCAACACAAGGAGAGAGTGAGTGAGATTACAGCTGCATCCACCCCGAGAGAGAAAAGTAAACTTGAGAAACAGTATGGAGCTCGTTCCTGTGTCCTCCTGGAATTGCCCTACTTCAATCCCATCAGGTAAGTTCAATCTCCAGGCCGAACAAATTTAAAGGCCAATCTTACACAGAATTATACCAAAATATTAACAATTTTAACTTGACATTTGAATAAACATTAATACAAATGTTTCCATTAGCAGTAACTGTATTATATGACATTCATTTCTTCAGGTTCCTCTCGATCGATGTGATGCATAATGTACTGTTGGGTAAGTGTTGAAGCTTGACCTAACGTTAATTAATGTTTAGCACTGATAATGTGTTTGAAATGGAAATTGCATTTGCCTTTAATTTGGACTATTAGTTCATTGGGGTTTCAATACCGATTTCACATATGTGCTTTTATTATTGGGATTCAGGGACTGCCAAGCGAATGTGGAAGAGGTGGACCGACAAAGAGTTGTCAAAGAAGAAGAAGAATTCAACAGATGACGTTGTACTAAGCGCTAATCAGGTGTTGACTATTGATACTCGTCTGAATCAGTTTAAAGAGGGACTACCGGATGACTGCGTGGTAACTAACATCAAATCGAACGCTGCGATGTGGACGGCAAAGGAGTGGAAGAATTGGGTTACAGTCTCGTCTGGATACTGCCTCCAGGGCCTTTTGCCGGAGAATATGCTTCATAGCTGGCAGCGTTTCGTAGAAGCCACTCGACTTCTGTGCAAGCCTTGTATTACACACCACGAGATAGAACAGGCACACAGGAAACTATTGCACTTTTGTAAGAGCACAGAGCTCCAGTTCGGTTCTGATTTCATTACCCCAAACATGCATCTACATCTCCATTTAAAGGAGTGTCTCCGGGAGTATGGTCCAGCTCCCAGTACTTGGCTGTTCAGTTTTGAGCGGTATAATGGTTACTTGGGGGATGTGCCGACTAACAATCGCCAGATAGAGAAACAATTGTTTGAGAGGTTTCACAGGATGAGTCGTGTCAGTCAGGCGCGCGCCGAAATGCCGTCCAAACACGAGGGGAAATTTGGCAAACACTGCCAGCTGGGAGAAGGAGAGAAGAAAGCAAGAACGGTCCTGGAAACACTCAATGTACCCAATGAGCGAGATTTCGCGCAGTGCGAGAGCCTATGGAGTCTCCCCGACGGCTTCGAGACATTTAGAGGAGAAAATGTGTGGATCGACTCGGACGATCTTGAGCTGCTCAAAAAAACATACAAAAAGATGTACCCCACAGAACCGGAGATCCTAGAGAAGTCATTTCTGCCTTCAGTTTACGTGAAGTCTAAAGTCGCAAAATATGGCCCCATGACTTATTCCAGCACAAATTCCAGCAGTGGTAAAAAGTTGTCTAGACTAATGGCAAATTGGTACGACGACGGACAGACTGACCCCCGGGAGCGACCGTGCATCGCCACCCACTACATGAAACATTACATACAATGTAATGCAACCGGGCAGAAGAGGCAACATGTGTTTGCAGCTGTGAAGTGGTACCGACCCAGCACCGTCGATTCCAGATACATAAGTCCTTATACAATGTGGCACAAGGAAAAGTTCGAGCAACCTTCATGGGCATCTTTCCTGCCTGTTATGCGGATAAGTGGACATTTTGGATATGTGGTTGAACAAGAAAATATGATCGTATGTCCCCTTCGGCGCCACGACTTCTTGTAGATCTAGAGGACCTATAGATATATATAACGAACTCGTGCACGTAGTGTCCGAAATTAAGCTGAAAACGTATGCATCATTAATGAGATTGTGCACCACAAATATTGGATATGCACCCCCCGATATATGGGAATGAAAAAATTCCATGAGAAGTGTGCACATGTATAAAAAAATGTGCAAACCTTAAAAATAACGCACCTGGCAGTGAGTGTGCAGAATCACGAGTGTGAGTGTGCAGATCTAGACTCACGAGTGTGAGTGTGATCCCCGGGTGAAGGCCTATAGGCCCGGCCTATAGGGTGCAGCAGCTTAATTTCGGACAATGTCCGGTGTTTTATATGCATTGTTAGGATTATGTGATTTAGACGCTTTTGCCAACAAAAGCAACATTTTTTTATTAGGAATAATTATATTACGCCCTAAACCTTATAATGTGACTACTTTCAAATTTAAAATAAAAGGTAG
This sequence comes from Lepidonotus clava, assembly GCA_936440205.1. Lineage (NCBI taxonomy): Eukaryota > Metazoa > Annelida > Polychaeta > Phyllodocida > Polynoidae > Lepidonotus > Lepidonotus clava. The sequence continues at coordinate 30,639,170 of OW387144.1, read as the reverse complement.
GAAATTACTTCGCAAGGTTACGGTGCCAGGATGTGCGACTTTGAGGTACGTTTTCTGAAGTTATTTCACAGGCTGGGGGTGTGGGGCCGTGTGCATTTACGGGTGGTTTCTTGAGTCAGGTGTCAGGACGTGCACATCCAGCTGCCAGGGCTGCGCTGCGCGAGCGACACCTTATGTAACACCTGACACCGGTCGCTCAGGCTGCTCGGCTGACCTAGATGGCCCCTCATTACCCTGCCCCCCGGGGGGGTCGGGGGGGGGGGGGGGGGCACCAGCTTTATAAGGAGGTGCCCACCACGTGCACACACACAGTCCCGCGCCAGCCTCACGACCATAAAAGCCGTACGTACGCAGAAGTTTGCTGATATTAAACACAAGCACCACATTGTGAACAATGGCGACCGCGCAGAAAACCCGGTAGGTGAATCAGATAACTTGCCTATAATTTGATAAGATAACATGCCTATATAGAGAAGTAGTGTTTTTTCAGGCTTTGCGGGAGAATGACTTGGGGGTTACACTTCCATATATAGAGTGTTTGTTAACAAATGTATAATTGTGTGGATAATAGCTGTTACGTTTGGTAGATATTTTCCATTTTTTTTCGTTTTCTCCCCATACACGTAGATAACCAATTCCAGACACTTAAAGGTTGTTTTTTTTGGCTCATTCAAGCAACCATGTGCGGTCGGAGGAGGAAGAGGAATCCCAGGCATGGACACCGCGTGAGGAGAAAAATATTGAAGAGGAGGAAACGATCTGGACGGAACCCGAATGGACCGAGTGCGCGCCCCTGTTCACCCCTAAGTAGGTTTAAATTGTTCAACACTGTTGCAATTGATGGACAGGGATGGAAGAGAAGCATGGAAAGAAAATTATTAACTTACTATCTGGTAGGATGACTATCGTCATGCCAAATAATGCACACTGTCTAAAACCCGACGATGGACTCGCGGTCGGACATAGTTATGGTCGCTCGAATTCATGTAACATGCTGAAACAACAGGCTCTTTTTTGGACATTTTAAAAATTGCAAATTTGTCAGACTGGCACAATAACATGAAATAGAGATTGGATGAGAAAAATTGAGATGCCGATGATTTGGTAGTTTCGACCACCTATGTTGAAATGATGGACGGTGTGATGATTTTTGAAATTTTTTCCAGGACGCACGACCAACAACAGCTCCCGGACGGCCCATCAGAGTGGACGTGCGTCTACTGTTCGGAGGATCCGACCCAGGTTGGTACATTTGTATTTACACGATGAAGCTAAGTGGGAAATAAAACATGTAAGCGTATGAAGGGAAATATGTATAAACAAAACAAAATGATGAGTGGGGCGATTTCACGAGTACAATTGTTCTGAAATTTGCCAATATTACGAGGGACACGCTGGTATGTAGTAAGTGCAAAATTGACTTTTGCACATTTAACTATAACCACACAATTTTTTTCAGGAGCAGGAGGAGTACTTAACGGACCAAAGGTGGAAGGCGATGAAAACGTTTGCCGAAGACCAACACGCCACACAACCGCAGGCCATATTCTTGGATGGCAACTACAGGTACGCCGGGGTTTTTTTTCATAATAAATAATATTATATAGCGACAATGATTTTCGATGATGCTACTAGGCAAAAAATAACGAGGGCATAGAATCTTGATGTTGACGTTGGAGTGAACGCCGAATTTCGTACGGTTACTAAAAATTGTGATTGATGATGGTCCGATTAGTTCGTGCACACAATTTAAAAAAATGTGTATTTAAACATGCCTCCGTAATATTTCAGAATGTACTTGGTCTGCAACTACTGCGGCCGGTGCTACCACGCCGACTGTGAGGGGGGCGAGCCTGCCAGCATCATGTGCTCCGAGGTGTTGTGCGAGTGGTGCGCCGAGGATAAAGATTAATAGAATCGATTCAGCAATAAAATAGTACACTAGATTTTAACTACACTTTGTGTCAAATGTCCTTTTATTTTTGTTTTTATATAGTAACACTAGCTATAGGTTAGAATTTACCTTAAATCACAGCTTCACGCTAAACTATGTTTTTTGTGTGTACCTGGCAGTCTACGGCCGATCGTACAGAGTATATTGAACAGATAATGTGAGTCATAATATATGTTTCATCTAAATTTACAAATATACTAGATCAGAGTGAAACACAGTCTTTTAATGCCTACTAACTTCTAAGTACAGTGAGAGTAGAACACTGGTAAAGCGCGGCCATCAAATACAACCCACATTCCCCGTATAGGTCTATAGGCATAGAAACTTTGCTAAATCTGAGGGGTTCCAGAGACCCCCTAATTTGGATAATTCCCTTTATTGGTAGTTTAATTGCGTAAAATTTGAGAAATCGGAGGGGGGTCAACCGAACATGGGACCCCCCCCCCCCCCCCCCCCTTCAATACATTCTGCTACAGACTGCAGGCTTTAAGCCGGATGGCAGGTGCACACCCCTGTAATGACCAACAGAGAGCTCCTCTCAGACTGGGGCAAATTAAACTCATGGGGCAAACTGCGACACAGCTCAGAATCCGTCCCAATCATCGGTTGAGACCGGGGTTTACTTACGCAGTGCAACGGGGCGTGGTGGGGCGTGGCCCGGTAAGGGTTACACCGTCAGGCGGTCTCTGGGTCGGGCACCCGGGTCGGGCCCTGGAGATTAATCCTCCATCACGCAGGGCTCTCTCCCTCACTCCCTCCCAGTCTATCCCGACAGATTACTAGTTTTAGCGGGGCAGGAGCCTTGATTTGTGAAGACGTGGAGAAATGGCAATGTTTGACCCCATCGTAAGGCCCGTGGAGGAACCTACCCGTCGGAAAATCAATCACCTGCAGCATCAAGTCGGCGGTAAAATGGATAAGTCATTTCACCGGCGACCTGATGTGTTTTCTCTGCACGGGTTCGAATCCTGTAAATGCCTGGGTTAACTTGACGTATCGTCCGTCATACGGCAATACGCCTTTTTTCTGTTCATAATTTTAAAGTGTCATTATTATTGTACTATTTTATATCAATATTATCTAATTCACGAATATGTCTTGGTAGGGAAAACCAGTGTTTAGCACCCCTGTAATAAGCTAAGGGGATTTCCAGAGATGAAAGTGGTCCATGAGAAAAAAAAAGTGTAAATTCATCCTCCAAGAATTGCATGCATTTACGGGAGGGTCGAGTATTAACATATTATTATTTGTTTAATTCTCCGAATTTTGTATTTATCTTAATTATTGCTCATTTTTGACTTTAAACATATCAATTTGTTCACAATTATGTTAAAGAATGTTTTCCGTAGAAAAAATCCTACTTTGATTTATGATTTCAGACTTTTCTATCATCACTGTCGGAATAATTTAATGCTCCACAGGAAAGAGACCACATGCTGTGTCTAGCGCCCGACCCCCGTTCTTCCCCCACATCACATAACCATCTGCAGCTGGTCACCAGACACCCCTGACCACAGGGCTACCCATGACGGGGATAAGACTACAAATTCAGAATATAAAACTATAAATATTTCATATGGAAAAAAAAACAAAATACGTACATTTTCCTTGGTGTTAGGACTAAGAATGAACAATATATACAAATGCTCAGTACATTCTGATGTGAAATTAGTTTCTGAAATTAAAGTGTGAACAAAATGTTGCATAAATTTATATTTGCAATTCCAATGGGACTCCCCATATGAATCCGATCCTCCACTTTCTCCTTTTCCACTTCATACTGGGAAGGGGGCCCTTTCAAGGATACTACCCACTGCCAAACTACCGCCCGCCCCTTCTTTTTCTCACCGATCCCTCCTAAATTCTAGTTGACCACGTGCACCTCTTGTTTATGGCCCTAGACCCTTAAATTCGAGACGGCGACATGGCCCTTTTTGGGCTTAGTGACATGGGACAGGGCTAATTCTTAAATTCGACAGGGCGACATGGATGTTTCTTAAAATTGACATGCGACATTGGGACCCCCCCATCAAGGGCCCCTTGTTTGTCAGGGAAGACTCACATCACCGCCCCCAAAATTCTGGTTCTGTACATGTCAGTACCAGGAAATATGCCTAAAAACCCCAAACTGCTTAATCTAATAATACTGGGTATGCAGAAGGTTTAATTCAGTTTGGCAGGTATCCAAGTCTATCAATACTAGACTTTATCTCTTGATGGCTCCTGGTTGATATGTTTAAATCCATACAGTCAATTTCACTAAGCTACGATCTGTTCATACCGGTGGGTATTTGGATGGTCCCTAGCCCGGGTAAGTTAAGCAACATTGAGACCGGTTGTTACTTGGATGGTGGCCTGCCCGTGTTCGAATCCCCATTTGAATACATTTTTTTCGTTCATGGTCGTCCTGGTTTCAATTTAATCCACCAGGTGTCGCTGGAGGAAAGATCAGTCTACACTATCACTCTGCCACCTCGACGCTCGCTAACTGCGAATCATGGATGACGATTCTGGCGCGGAGGGGTCATTCGCCGCAGATTGTCTACACTATACTAGAAGTAGGACGCGGTGTATTGCATCAGTCCTGTGGTTCGGATATAAAAGGCCTCTATCGGCCACAACCGTCCGGCGAGCCGTGACGCTGGGCCACTAATGAATTATTCGAGCCCCTCGTGGGTTCGACCCCCACTAGATTCGTTAGGCCCGGCCTAACAAAACGATTGTCGTTTCCCCAGCGTCAACATGACACTCGCCACTTTTGTGAGTTTTTACTATAATATGTATTGAAACCAGATATATATATACGTTGATAAGTTTGAGACATAAATCTGTACGATTCAAAACATGTCAATATCCCACCCCCCCGCTTTCCTCCATTAATTACACTTAGGCCTACAGAATACCTTTGGATACAGGTTGTCAGATTAACTGTGAGAGGAAAGCGCATTAAGGGAATTAACACGTTGAAGCTGGAAAGGGGGGATTGTTTTGTTAAAGCTGCAACTACTGCAATGGAATAGATTTTCGATGATGCTACTAGGCAAAAAATAACGAGGGCATAGAATCTTATATGTGTACCTTTTGTGTGTACCTGGCAGTCTACGGCCGATCGTACAGAGTATATTGAACAGATAATGTGAGTCATAATATATGTTTCATCTAAATTTACAAATAGACTAGATCAGAGTGAAACACAGTCTTTTAATGCCTACTAACTTCTAAGTACAGTGAGAGTAGAACAGTGGTAAAGCGCGGCCATCAAATACAACCCACATTCCCCGTATAGGTCTATAGGCATAGAAACTTTGCTAAATCTGAGGGGTTCCAGAGACCCCCTAATTTGGATAATTCCCTTTATTGGTAGTTTAATTGCGTAAAATTTGAGAAATCGGAGGGGGGTCAACCGAACATGGGGACCCCCCCCCCCCCCCCCCCACTCCCGCCCTGGGGGGGGGGGGCGGGGGGGAACTGGATACGCCACTGCTGGCAATTATATTGGTGCCTGAATGGAGTGTGGGTACGTTAAGACGCCGAGAAGGTTGGGCGTGTGAAGAGAACTATGAGCGGATGGGACTATTGTGACACAATATAGTTAACACCCCCTGACTTACACTTATATACACGCCAGAAGGGGAAGGGAAACTTTGAGGTGGGCGCAAAAGTATTACCTAACACGCCCACTGCTATGGGTGGTATAATGATACTATGATTTTTCAGGGATAATCGTGGAGTAAGACTTACACTCCTTGACACGTTTTAGAGGAAGTGGTTTCAGACAAGCCCGAGCCTGTCGAATGTATGAGTTCAAATTCTTCCCGTGATACATTGACCACCTTCTGTTTGGTTAGGGTGTCATTGCAGGCTGTAGCCACCTTGTTAGGGAAGCATCCATTGTATTGAGAAAGTTCTGCAAGTATCCAGAGATACATAATAATCATACATCTTTGTCAGTAAAGTGGCGCTGCCCTGGTGTTTTTAGTTTCAAATATTCTGAGGGTGTTTCATAGACTATGAAGTTTCGTAGGGAAGATGTTAACAGAATCATTAAGTTAAACCGTATCACCTACAAGCCAGGCAAACCTACATAATTACCATGGTTCATTTCATGTCAATTTAATGAGTTCCTCACATAGTACACTTCGTTTCAAATTTTCTTTAAACTCATAGAATTATCTACCTGAACATATTGAGGAAACATATTTTAAATTCAACCATTAAATTTCAAAAGCTTTTAATGAAATTACTATTTTTGTGCCATATAATTGGAGCTCTTAAATCTGATGCCAGATTTGTGGTCTCATATCTCTGCCAAATATAGGGGTTGAGGATTGAAATCGTTGGTATCCTTAGTCATATAGCATATTTTTTTCTCACCTGCTAGTCCCTGCTGCGAGCAAACATATTGTGCAAATTGGTATGAGGCATTTATTCCAGGTCCAAAGACAGTACTCTCGCATTTTCTTACGCTTTCTTTTAGACACTTCAGGATGTCAGTTGAGGCACTGTGAAAAAAAGAGTGTTTATTTTGGATATCTACAAACCATAAAATGTGATAGAAATAATTATGACTGAATATTGTTTATTTGCACACTGGGCATAATATTTTCTGATAAATGAAATCTGATTAATAATTGATTAGTGATTAATTAATCAATAACATGATAATAATTAATGCATGAATGCAATCTTTTGACATAAAGTTCCTATTGAAACACCAGTTTTAATTAATCAAAATTTAGATATTATCATTGAGCTCTTGTTCTCAGTATTAATGAAGCTTTAATTATGACTTTGAAAATTTGGCTTAACATTATGGACACTTTCAGAATGTAATTTTATATCAAGAAAGATCAGCAAAATGGTTTTAATGGCAAGGCTCCACAAATTCAACTTATTGCAGTTTCCTAATTTTCAGGCCATAAGGTAAAGAATGACATATCATAACATGTCCATCAGTGAAAAAGTATAATTTATCATATTGCGTCCGTTTTGCTTTAAATTGCCAGTGGGAACATGGCAGTTAAATGGTTACAATCAATCGTAAATAATGTACCCTCAAGGTTATCTGTGCCTGTTTGAATCAATTCCTTTCAAAAAGACATTGTTTGGGTTAAACATGTGTGATTTGTAAAGTGAATTGCTCAAAACATTTTGAATCTATTCCTTTCAAAAAGACATTATTTGGGTTAAACATGTGTGATATATAAAGTGAACTACTCGAAACAGAACAAGTAAATTTAAGATGAAATTGGTATGACATAAAATTGATCAGACATGGAAATAATGTGGACTTGAGAGCTTCAACATGTCAATTGCATCAAACCTACAAATTGCAGACTCAACTATCAAAATGGACCAATAATATCTCTTGGCTGCTTATAAAAGTCTACTTATTTCATTAGAATAAATTAGTGTCATCCTTCCTGCTCAGGCGCTTGCACCTACTTGTTCAATTAGACATGGGGAAATAGCATCATAGCATGCCCAGAAGCAAGCCGAGGGGCTCTGGTATCTCCACTGGTATCTGGTAACCACCGACACAACCAAGGACAATCCCCAGAAAGTGGGCTCAGGCCGGTGTTCCAGCGATACCCCCATCATGAAAGTATGAAGACTTGCTTTTTCTTGAGGCAAGGCCGAAGGGCCATAATGCCTTCATGCCTCAACATAGCTGGAGAGGTTCCACCCTGTTTCCATTTTCACATAATCATCAACACACAGGCTAAGCTTTTACACATGTAACCTTTACACTTGATGATCACTAAGACGAAAATTAAGAGAGAGCTGTTTGATAATTCGGGGACAAATATCCATGCTTCTGTGGAATAATAACCTCATACTGAATGATGACTTGTTCTTAATAAAGCATTCACTCATATGTGGTTAGCTTGAATGTCTATTTAAAATTTGAAGTGATCTTCTTATCTCATCTTCTACCAGGAGCACTTAAGTGACATCTGCACCAGTGTCAAAAAGACCCCAAATGGCTCAGTAATATTGTGTTTTATTAGGTTTACCACACTCACCTACAGATATGATCTGAAGGGAGGTTGGTTGCACAGGAACTCAGCTGCGTTGTACATTCTTCCAAGTTGCCAGCGAAGGAACAAAATATCAACTCTGAAAACATTATGGATTCACTTCATGAAATCTGTCTGTTCATATTCTGAGGAACATTTTGTTTAAAAAGTCCAATTAAAGATGATTATCTTTTCAACACATTCTCTCAAGACGTTAAGTATAAGGGCTCGGCAAGTTGATTTTACATGTATCTTTGTCGTAGCTACCATGATGCAAACATGTAAACATTCAATTTTCAAAATGTCACACGTTTCAAACATTACTAAAAGCACCAAATCATACACTTTTAAAATAAATTATACCCCTGGCTACCTCGTAAAGATTTAATTTTATTACGGTTTGCATTAATTTTAAGTCTTGGATTTAAATTGTATCATGAAAATATTAGAGGGGAGAAAGCATAAATTGAGCAGTGCAACTCGAATTCTGTTTGATGTTCATTGTTTAAGTGATCAGGAATAATCAAAAACCTCAAAAACTAGCTAAAGACATGTGAACTTCTTAGAAAACGATCAAGAAGTGATCGAGTGTTTATCACTTCACAAATATCTGACAGAGTTAGACATTAGTCGAAAGCAATTTTAATCTACAAGGCTCTCAGTTACATTCCTCAATGACCTGCCCAACCCACTGTCTTTTAAGAACTTAACGAAGTTTTAAAATGAATGTGTCAGGATGTTATTTAGGCAACACAATGCAGCTAACTTACCAAAAAATAGGAATGCTACCACACACTTAAGTTGCATTGTGCCTGTTACGATGTTGATTTTCCAAATCTTATCGTCCCATGGATCGTTCTCGAGCAACAAGGATGACTAAAATGCAACGTAGATCAAGATTAAATACTCTGAAACCTAAAACCGAAGAGATTAAAAATCACCCTTCTATAGAGTTGGTAAGTTATGATTATCAATACCAAGGCATATTAGAAATAGTGATAGTAATGAACTCAAATCACTAGTTAAGGAGCACTTTGTTACCCTAGAATTCCCTAATGACGACTAAGCTTTATGAATGCTATACTTATTCAACGATATCATTCATTCATTCATATGTATGGCAGGTATCTAGCAGTTCTGATATTATTATCATCCCTCTCATTGTATATAATATGTTACATTGTACCATTGTTCCTATGTATTAAGATGATAATATTATGTACTGTATTAGACAAATGGTTATATATTGTAACATCTGGAAGAACAGAAAACTCTGAAGATGGCAAATAAAATATTATAACAAAAAATCACTTTTCTCATTCTATGTCACCATGCATCTCATGAATGAATAGGCCATACACATCAACTGTTGAGATGACCACATTTCAACATCTAACGTGAAACCTAGTTACTTGACATGGATAACAAAATGGATTTAGATTTATAAAAGTTAATAGATTGATAAAAAATATCAAGAGGAAACAGGAAAATATATCTCGACAAACAAGATTTTTCACCAGTGTAAATCGTTAGTGTGGATAGACTTCTTTATCAAACGATGAATTAATTAACAAGTTGAAATATCAAACCAAAATAAAATGCAACATCTGAGTATTTAAATGTTGGATCTCCCCTAAATAACAATGTTCCATACTTTCAAAATGCAAGCTGTTCACCAGTTCATGATCAGGAAGTCGTTTCCCAAAGGCTCTATGGTAAAGTTGCTGTTCCTTACTGGGGAAATTCCCGGTTAAAATACCCGATAGTTTCTTTTCCCTGGATCCCGAGTTACTATCACGGTGATATCCTGTTTTTCCTACCTATGTTTTGATCAAGTGTCCAAAGAATGTAGAATTTGCTTTGATGGCACTATTCGCTTTGGTTGTTAATATGCGCTTCAAGAATATAAAGTAATGATAACAACCTTTCTGATACACGTCTGTAAAGATGAGTAAAACTGCATATTTCCTAAAGGACCACTTCACATTTTTCAGTTTACCAAAAGTAGCTAGAATGATTATATATACAGTTGAACTCCTTATACTGTTTTATGCTATACAGTGATTTTACATTAAATACTTGTTGCATACATACCTTTTTCCGTTGTTAATCTGCGGCTGTAAGATAGACCGACCGACGAATAAACAAGTAACTTGAATTCTACACTTTCTTAATAGTACAGGTCTAGTGCTTGGTACTATACACATTTGACAACTTAAGGGAGATTCATACGTATACCTACTACTAGATCTATATGCATTCAAAACTGTACGCTAAACTCCTGCAGCTACTGACTACCTATATAGTGACTGTTTATGAGCGATAATGCAATTTACGTTAAGTTTCTTTCAACTAGTTTCCAATGAAATTTGAAGTTTTTCTAGTTATCGTAGCATTATTCCAATCTCGTTTAGTTACATCTATATGATAGCCAAAGAATTATGAGTCATTCACTGTTTAATGGTCTAATTAAGTTGGGGTTCAGAGATGAGGCTAATCTGCAGATATCAAGTATGTTCACGTAGATATAGACGTTGTAGTCTAGTCGGAGATCTGGAAAAGAGGCCTGAAAAACGCGTTTTTTTTAGTAAAAGTTGGGAACATAGCTTTTTAGGCAATTTGGACCTGCCGAATCTGAATATGCTTGTTCCCAAGATGGATTTTACATTTTTCACCCCGTTTCCATGGTTACCGCAGAATTTATACAAATTATAAGTGTATTGTGCAGATGCCATCACATCATCCAGAATGGGATGACCACTATATTGGTGATCAATTTATGACCAATATCATGATCATTTCTGCAACATTTAGAATCAATAACGATTATTGTGGTTCATTTGGTGAAAGCAAAGTCATTCAATCATAATCAACCATCCTCATCCTTTAAAATTTGAAATATAGCCATTAGTTCATAGCCACATGATCATAATCACCATAAATTATGGTGATCACCAAACAAATTTATTTGTTATTCTTTAAAGCAAAGTTTCAATGTAAATCGACCATAAGTAGAGGGGTCGTGTCTTGGTGTCTTCCTTCTCTTTTTTCATTTCACTTTTGATCAGAACTGATGACACACTCATGATATTTTCTTTTTATTCCCATGCCCTGATTCACAAACAAACGATTAGCTTACTTTCACATTTTTTATCAGTTCGGAATCCATTGAGGTAGATGCTTATAAAATGTGGGTCAGACTGGTATAAAGACTGGTAGTTCCAAAGGGAAATAGACATTTGCTTAAGTTACTGGTGTTTTAAAGCCCCTATTCAATCATAATATCTAGTTAGACAATTTCTACATAATTGTTCCAGGCATGTAGATTCCAATATGTTCCTAATAACTTATATCATATGGTTGTAATATAACCTTTTCTAAAATAGAACACAGTTTGTATATATACCATTTACGAAAGTTAAAGCTAAAGATGCATTTTCTACAATACACAATAGACTCAAGACTTATAACCGAGAAAAAGATGCTTTTAAAAAGTGTTCGTATGCAAATCAGAAAGTCCTTAGTGGTACTTAAAATAATCTGAACAACCTGAAACAAGGAACAAGTTTATTAGACTACTATAGATACAAGATACCCTGGGATCATGCATTGGGGATCAAAACCTTTCCCATGCCAGCCGTTTTAGTAGGCAAGCATAAACGGTCACGATATATTAACTAGTGGGCTGATTTGAAGAGGATAGGTTTGACATTTTGGTGGTTATCAAAGTTCAATAAAGGTTTGAGAAATGAAAGTTCAACTGTCACAGTTTTTTCAATATTTTAAAATGATCAATTTCTAATTTTTGAGACTCAAAACTCAGTTTGGCATGTTGCAAATTCTGACTGATTTTATCAGATCAGGTCACATGTATATACATTATTTTGTCAGAAATAGCCAAAACTGTAACTAAAGTGTCCTTGCATTGAGTTTTTGGTATGTTTGCTGTAATTTACTTAACTATTAACTCCTATACTTGTACTGTGTCTGCCCTCAGAGTTGAACCCTAGTAATCTTTTGGCTTCAGTGTTGATTGTTTTATTATTTGTTTATATAATATAACATTTGTAATATATTTTCTAACAATGGTGTTTGTTTGGACTTGAACGTTTATTTCATAATATTATTGTTACATAGAAAATTGTACAGTTCCACATTGCTGTTGTGAGGGAAGTGAAATAATATCAACAAAAATAGTGATCACATGTTTTTATTGTATAATAAATCCTAGGGCAAGGTTTGGCTGAGGGACATATGGCTGTTCCCAGTGTGTGTTATCAACAGACTGTAGTGTATCCTCCCATGTTATTCACCGATATAGACTGTGATATATAATTAGATAGGTAATTTGTTTCTATCCATTTGAGGCAATCAATTTGCAGTAGCTACTATATATATAATGGCTCAAGAATATCAATCACATTTTGGGAGATAATTCAAGTGATTCATTGACAACATGGTTACAATGTTTTTACATCCCAGGTTTTGTTTATTCTTAGCCCTTGTATCCTTTGTTGGTGTAACTTCATATCATTGGCCTATCATCAAGACAGTGATAACGGGAACAAAGTTTCTCTGGGTTGCATAACCTGTGTTATAAATACCGATCTCCCACTGATCCCTCCATTCTCAGTAGCTGCTCAACCATGGCTGCCATAATGGAAGCATTCATTGTTGTGGCAGCTCTCACTACTCTTGGTAGGTGTATTGATTAAATCGGCAGTCAGTTTTATCTTGGTTGGAGGCCTTCCATTTAGTACTATACACATTTGAAATAATTTCAGAACCCCCTCCCCCCTTGATGTGTACATATTTAATGGAAAGATCCTTTTGCCAAGTATTTCTTAATTGTTCACTGACCATTTTTATGTATATTATGAATGCTAGTGAGCAATAGTCTTGCTATTAGACAATTAGACAAGCTAATTAGTCTTGCTAGTAAATCAGCGCTTGAGGGTTTGTACCAATATTTTTATATGAGTAAATGTGTAATAATGATGACTGAGAATAAGTAATGTCTCACTAAGACAGAGGGCACACATTGAATCATAGATCTAACCTCATCTAACCTTATTAATGATATATCTACTTTATTCTATACATGATTAGTTATTCTTTACATGATGTTCCCCAAGTGTAATTATTAAGTGTATGTGAGTTCTATTGTAATACTGGTCTATTGCAAGCATTTGGTAACAGGTCTCACTTCATGACTGAAGCATATCCAGGATAAAAACTACAGAAATAAATAAATGGTAATAATAATGAAATGACTATAGAGGCAGGGGTGTTCTGTGAGCAGCCATAGTATATGAGCCGTGATAAATCCCCATTTTCACTAAGCTATTTTACCGGCGATAATCGTCGCCCGTGAATTGGCTGATTCTACTCATGAAATAGCAATTTCCATACCTGCTTAGTGATCCCTGCTGACTGTCGACCATGGATTCAGTGGTAAAATATCAAACTTGTTTGATTTTATACTGATTCCATTACTGATAGAAGGTCACCACTCACCGGCCACCCGTCTAATCGCCTAGTCCGCCAGGGACTTGAGTCTCTGTAATGTCCCTCTACATTCTTCCAAATCCTTTCCCCAGCCCATGCCCTGCCCCCACCTCTACCCAGTGAGATCGAGAACTTCAAAATTCTACCAAGAGCCTGGCAGCCCATTCCTGAAAGGTAAGACTTGAATTTTAAAAAGCCTGGTGACTTCAGGTTATTAAATGGGAAACTTCATGGTTGGTGGACAGCTAACTCATACTAGAAACACACAGCTTGATATTTGAGGTGTTAAGTTAGATCAATGATGAACCTTAGTTGCTCAAAGATGAATTTTTATCAAAGTTGGCTGACTAGATCAATAGTTGGACAACTTCTCATAAACAAGTATCAACTCCTCATAGGGCCGAGTGAAATTCTTCAAAACCAATTTCGATTACAACATTCTTCAATATTACACAATAGTCTGGAACTCAAACTGTAGATAAAAATACTGTTATGATTTTAAGAAATTCTTAAGGAAAGAACTTTCGTCCTGGGATACGTACTATCAAATAAATGTAATAAATGAAAGTATTAGTTTACAACAATCATTTCGAAATTTACAAAATAAATTACAAAGATAACTAACAACGCAAGACATTTTTGAAATTTGGAGTTCTGATAACCCATAACCATTTACTTAAAAAACCAACAGTACATCAGAAAGAAATAACCTTACGTATGTGAAACCATCCATTGATATTAAAAAAGATTATCAATGTCCTAATATGTTTTCTATTTCAAACATGTTTTCTTATTGATAATGTGAGATTTGTGTGTCCTAGCCCGGTCACACAGCACATCTCAGCTGTCAGGGGCTTCCGCTATGTGTACATTGACCAGAGGGGGAACCATTTCCCCTCTAAGAGAGGCAGGGTTCTCGAAATTGCTGCTAGTCCCAGAACATCTGGAGCTGGATTCAGTAAGGTTTGTAGTTTTTCCACTCACAAACTATTGAAATTCACAACTTTGTCAAGAACTGTTTGAAATTTGAAGCGGGGGTTTAAGATATTTAACATATTGGAGAGACTATGATTATCTAGTTGGATTAATTCCTGTACCATACCATCTTACAATATTTTAAAGGTCCATGCACTTGTGCGCTATTGCCGGATCATTTGTACACAGGGGAGAGCTATTTTGGGTTGCCAATCGTTCCGCCCAACCATAATACATTATCGTACACAATTTTATCAGATTTATCTAACTTTGTTCTCTTATTATGATTGGGCTCTTATTGTTATTATGTTCAAATTTACGTCCAAGTTAACCCTTTCACTGCCAGATAATTAGGGGAATTACATCTATTCAAGGTATCTTAATATCAGATGTACTACTATCTTATAAGCAAGTGTTCAAGGTTAATTGTTTACGGTTATAGAAAGCATGGAAAGTAGTTTTTCATTTTCCCTAAGTATTTGGGAAATCCTTGGAGTTTGGTTGCCATGGTAACCAAATTGCAAATTTGAACAGATATTTGCTAATTTTTGCATATTTTTGCATAATTGTTTATTGTTTTGCTGATATACCTTGCAAAATGAACTAAATTGTAAGCACCAGTAAGCAAACATCCTATTCAACTCAAATAAACAAATGGAAATCAATGGAAATCTGTCAAATATGCCTAAAGTCGTTGTTCATAGGTATTTTCCACTATATTCCTATTAATTTGTCTCATGGTCTAATCTCCAAATATGTCACAATATCTTCAAATAATTAGATCTGTTTAATCATAATACATATATAAATTATCTCATTGAATGAGGCACATTGTACTAATGAAATATTTCAATTTTTGTTTAAGTTTTCACTTTTGAAGCAATCTAGAAGACATTTTGAAATTATAAGAAGTAATTTCAGGGATCTAGGGGATTCCCCAGGAATTCCCTGTTACTATATTTAGATTTTGGGGGTTTCCATTTGGGCCACTATAGCGGCCTGTGGCAGTGAAAGGGTTAAAAAAAAAACTGATAATTTCACAATGGCATGTTACAAAGTACATTTTTATTCTTAGTTAAAGTCGTACCAAGTCCAACTCATGATACCTGCTTTACAAACTTCAGACCATCTATATCGTGAAGAAGATGGTTCAGCACATGCCGCCGGCCGTCTTTGCCACACTCACTGCTAACGGTAGAGTCGGGGTGTTCACCAAGGAGGAAACTCTGGCCGTCTTCCCCGAGTATGCCCACATGAGGGACCGCCCAGAGTGCAGAGGTGAACCACATTCATTAACATAATGATCTTCCATGTAGGTATACAAATTTGAACATTGTAAGACTATAAAAATTAGCATATATATATATATAATATTATATATATATATATATATATAACTTATAGTCCTGATATATTAATACCTTACAACTCTGCCTTGAACAATGACCTGTACATGTATGTACTCTGACTTCAATGTAGTTCGTATTGGACTGCCTTATTCTGCCTTACGAACTCTTAATTATGAATCTCAGGCTATCACTAATATCATTATCCCAGGTATAACTGAACCCTCCACAGGTTGTTGAGAGTCCATAAACACAAAACAAATTACAAACTAGCATATTATACCCAACTATGCACGTGAGCAGAGACGATTATTTTCGAAGAACCTTGAGGTTATCACGGTCTGTTAATTTCTTTATTTTATCACCCGCACGGCCATTGGGCGGTGCGTATAAGTGTCAGTGCGTACTGACAGGCTGTAGTACCGCTTGTGATTGTCAGTATTTTCAAGAGATTTTGAATATTGTTTGATTGATGAAATACAGAAGACCCTTAGGGGTCGTCCCCGGGTGCCTGTATGACCCATGGGGATCTTATATTAGTAATTGGGTATAGTATATATCAAGTACTATCTATTATTAGGATGAGGTTATTTGGCTGATAATTCTAAACCAGATGGAAACCGGTATCTCCTGAGTCAGTGATATTTGTTAAAATCCTTTGCAGGAATCTGTTCTGGTGCATGTAAGCTCACCTGTACCGGAGATGGCAGAAAGTGGTCGACAGTGGCGGGTGCTGGAGGAGCCAGAGGGGTGGGGCTAGAGGACAACGTCCTCTGCAACGCCAGAGACCCCTACGGCAGGACCATGAGCGTCATGGTCCACGAGTTTGCCCACACAATCCATCAATACTCATTGACTCCTTACTGGAAACAACAGGTAAATATTTGTATCATACCCTAGGGTGTTACAACTTACATGTTCAGTAGTAAAGAGTTAAATGCATCAGTGATAAAAGAGGATGATTGCCAAAGTGTTATCACTGTACAGGGAGATACATGAACAAAGTTCCAGCAGAGAAAATAGTACCCCTCCTTAAGTTAGCCTTCACTTGAAAATATTGGCAGGGTACAATAAATCCATAACCAACCACGGAGAAGTTAATCAGTAGGTTATTAATCCTCGGTGTATCAGGGATATCAGCCTTCAGACGGCCCTGTGGGCCCTGCCCTCAGGCTGATATCACTGACACACCTTGGGTTTATAACCCACCTCATATATTCCTCGTCCTCAACTGGTTACACATAATATGCTTATCTTGTAGACGTTATTCTTATATTTGAAGCTTAAAGAGGAAAATAAAGCAACCTATTAGCAATACAATTTTTTTAAGTGACCAACAAAGCTCTCTTTGTCTCTTGAACTATGTGTCAAAAGGTTTAACAGATGAAGTATGAACTTGGAAACTGCCTTGAAAACAGAAGCTAAGCTATAAACTATAACCTATGGGGCATCAGGCAAGGGATACAGCATAACCTCGAGCTCCGTCTCTGCAGCGGTTGAGTTTCACATAACAATTAGACAATTTTAAATTTACATAATTAGCGTTGCACAAATTGGAAGAATTACGTCTGTTACTTCATGGTGTAGCATCGAACAAGTTCAAAATGAATTCCCTATTTGTATAAATGATATTGCGAAACTGTCATCCTAATTGTGGTTGGATAAAGAGTAGATTGATAACAAGGAACAACAGATAAATTTGGTTTGGACATTAATAAATAGGAATATTTATTTTTATCCCTACTATTTACATCAACTCTAAAATTTAAAAATCTACCGCGATGTGGTCAGTGTGGTGGATGGAATGCGAATGACCAACGGTTATAGTGATAATTCAACAAATTGCCGTAGCGATGGTTACGGGGGCGATGATGTCACGCCTCTCCAAAATAAATAATTTGACATAGGTATCGCTATATATATTTAACATGGTATTTTTAGTCCTGAAACCTTATAAAAGTGAGGATTTTATTATGCACTTGTTCCTAGTGTAACGGATGTGACTTTCTAAATCGATCCAAAATAAAAAACCTGACCTTTGAACCTATCGTGCGCAAACAACTATAACACTTAAGACATGTTCATTTCAGTAGTTATCATAAAAAGATCATAAGTTTTGGTCTCATGATTTATATTTCTTGTCCATAGATCCGCTCAGCCTGGTATAATGCCAGAATGCAGAGAAAGTGGAACGTTGGATCATACGCCATGTCAAATGACCTGGAGTATTTCGCTGAGGCTGCGGGAGTCTTCCTTTATACCAACAAATATGTCCAGTCCAACGGCGGCATGAGCAAGTAAGACATGTGGTCATAATAATTTAGAAAAACTTTGTTTGCTGGGATATATCAAGTTGTCAATACGACTGATAGATAATGGAGATCATGATTAACAATTTATTTTATTATGGCTACTGGTTCATTCCATTAGATTGCTAACTACACCCATTATATTTGTTATATCAAGGGTCTCTCATAGGATCCAAGTCTTATAAGTGTGAAGCATATTCATGATTCATTTGTGATGTTGGTAAAAATGTGACTTGCAATTCACTGGCAATGATTTTATATTCAACATGTCAAATAATTTTCTCATAGTATCAAGTATCACCATGCAGTGTTTATTAGGCGATTTTCTATTCTATTTGCACTAAGATTAGCTTGCATGTGATTAGCATAACGTATCTATGACTGAAGATTATTTCTATACACCCTTCCCATGAATCTGCGCAGTCCACCAGTCTGCCCACATTGGGGGCTTTTGGTAACAAGGTCACTTCACTTCATGTAGCTTAACTATAAGGAATTCCCTAAAAAAAAGTGTTTCAAATATGATACACGAGGGGGAGCCACGTTAATGAAAAAGATGTATACAACATGATTGTGGATTGTGTAGTCGTGAGTGTGTTACATGGCACATGTTGCTTATTATGGACCAGTATCAGCAGATTGTAAGCAGAAAAATGTGACGTCGCCTTCCCCATATCGAATACTCAATAACCAGTTGTAAAGATATAGATTATCTTTCATACTTTTTCTTCTATAGTTTAAGTTGTGTTAGATGTGTATTCTGAAATTGTGTTTTCTATTATTCATGTATTCATTTTTATATGACATATTTAACTTGTAGTTGAGAGACTAGTTTTGCTTTCTGTGCAAAGGTATTGTTTTACATGTATGTAGCGGGAAGTAAGATGGCCATCTGTAGGGGAATTATGTAAGCTGTTATGGGTTCTTTCTCTGGGTTTGTTGGTACTAAATGTATGCATCCTGATTAACCCACAGCTGGTCAGGCTACCCCCTCCCTGGATTCCCATATGCAGTGTGTTAATAAAGTCAGTATTCATCCAGCCTCCAAAGAGTACAGACCTGTTTCAGACTTGCCCATTTACCGCTACATACTATGGGCCCAGTCCGGGCACCTACATAGTTTTGGGAGTTAGAATATTTTGAGATAGCTATGGACTTAAACAGTACTTGAGCCCTGGACTGAGTAGGGGCTTAGGTTCTATGTTTTTTACAGTGTTGGCTGTTTGTATGTGCAGATAATTGACCATAATATTATTTGCAACGCTTTTCGCCATAGTTGGGAAAGGGTTAATATTGGTCAGATTTCTAAATACCCTGCTTGTCAGGATATATTCACCTAGTGGAGAACCCACCTTACATGATCATCAATGACCATTTTTTTCTCCAGCTGCTTTAACAGAGGGGTGTGCCGCAGTGAGTATGAGGCCCGTCGGTGGCTGTATGAGAGAGACAACGCCATCTACAACATCCTGACCTACGTCTTCACCAACAACAGTGGGGCCTACAGCAACCTCAGGATCTGTGTTTAAAGTTGAGGAGCAATTAAACATGTGTGATTAACCTATGTTTGTTTCTCGTTGAATATTTTTGCTTTGGAAACAGCCAGAATTTTTTATTTATCATACGATATGATAATATGACTGTTTTACCCAGGGTGCTCACACCTCTTAATTTTGAGGCTCAATGATTCTTTCATCTTATAATTATCTAAAACCTTCAGAGCTTTTTACACCTATATTTTCATGCCTTTGTGAATATTTCAGGTTATGGTGAATTCAAAACCGATTTTAGAGCAACATATCAGAAAATATGTTTTTTTTATAATCATAATGTGTATAGTTGTTCTCAAATTAAGTGTTCTAGAGTACTCTTTAGGTCCCAGCTTCTTTTTCCCTCGTGATGTTTCATTTTGATTTTTGATTCTTCAGGACATTTTTATATATGGCATGGGCAAAATATGTTGCATACATGATACAAATCTATGACAAATAATACTATATTATAAACACAAATCAAAGATACACAATTACTTTTTCCAATCCTCTACTTTATTTGCATTTCATTCTCCAGTTTGTTTGTTTGTTTGTTTGTTTCATTTCATTTCAGCGGAGTGTGTCTAGCATTGCCATTTTTTCCCCAAAATTCAAGTGTTTTATAACCTGTAACTAGCTGTTACAGGTAGAGAAGTAATGTTATGAGGTTACATGAGTGGCAGACAAAGTGATAAAGGCAGTATAGGCCGACACACATGGAGCCCTTCCCAGGAGATCCTATTGTATCAGATATGAGGTCTGTCATTATCGCCAATGATGTATTACGGTTCAGCGTAAATGTCGTCAATAGTGGCTCCCTCTAGGAGAGTCAGTGCAAACTGTTAAGATGAAGTGTCCTTTGACATTTTCATGACCTTGCATTCCATGGAAAATCCAAGCTTATCTATATCTACATTAAGCTTGGAATTTCCATGGAGCATCGTTGAAAATATAGACAGAGACAGCACAGTAACAGTTTGCACAGAATCTCGTAGGGGGAGCCACCATCATCAACATCACGAAAATGCCATAGGAGATAATTGGTTGGTTGGTTGGTTATTGGTGTTTAACGCCATATCAACATCTATAGTCATATCATTGCAACAACAATGTTTGACAATTATGTCTGGGATGATCGAATCTATGAGAAGGTAGAGACCATACCCCTACACTTTTACCGAGGCAGGTGTTCTTTAATGTGCAGTCTCATAGACAAGGCCCTACACACCACAGCAGGTGGAACACAGCCTTTGATATCCCTGTTATTGGCAAAGGGAGACATGCAGAGCGGTGTAGCAGCCCAGGCCCAGGGGATATAATCGGAGTTACGCATCTTTGTGTAGCCACAATATTCTTGTCTTTTTTGGTTGGTTTTTTTTTGTTTTTTTTTGTATTGAAACAACTTCTTACAAGTAAGATCTTCCAGCAGTAGATATAAGTAATACATATAAGTAAGACAACAGTAAACACTACATGAGTCTTATTGGGTTATATAAACAATAACGAAGAGAAATATGTTAGTAAATATGTACAAATACAAGGAAAAATGATTTCAAGAATCAATACCATTCTCTCAGTTTTACATTTGTATAGTAATATCAACATTTTGAATTATTCAACCATTTTTAAAACCCTTTGTTATCACCTAGTCACGAACAACCACCATCCTAAGGGGGCAATTCCACCAAAATTTATTCAGTTCCGAAAACTACATTTTTGGACTGGTGTGTTTATACAATTCTCTTATTTATTTTATAACCAAATAAATTTGTCATACAGGACGGCCCCAAGTTATGAATAGAGACATCTTTTTGATGGAGAATATGGGTATTCACGGGTCGTGTCTCTATACCTAAGGAGGTATAGACTCAGACACATGATTATATACATGCACATTATATCAGTAGGACTTGGACCGTGATTCTGCAGCACCCCAAGTGGGTCTTTAGTATACTAAACTATTGAATAACAAGAAACACATATGTATATAGGGTTTGCCAGTCATCTGCTACCAGAGAGAACCCCTCCAAAGTATATATTATATCATTATATATTGTATATTATTATATTATTAAGTAGACCACTAATGGTGACCCCCACCAACATAGTCAGTTTTATGCTCTGCATAAAATGTTTTATCGCTTAGTTGTCTAAAGCCCTCCTTAAAATAATCAGTGCAATCCTTGACAACAAGTTCTGAGCCTTTGTCTGCCTTCTTAATAACTATGTTTGAGTTGGACTTGAGGTTGCTAAGCACCTTAGTTTCAGCCAATTTGAGATTATGTCTCATCAGTCGCCAAAGCATATTGTTATGTCAATGTCTGTATCTTTGGCAATATAAGGAGCCATTTATACACTATTCAGTAAATAAATTAATGACTATACCTGTTTGATCAGGCAATGAAAATGAGCTTGTCTGCAAATTACAAGGGCAAATATTTCTTGCTAATATATACTTACTTTCATCACCAATGTTGCATATGCATTTGACCAAGTGGGTTAGAAAGCACTGGCTTAGGGAGATGGTGATTTTCACATCCCTTTAGGATATATTGTGTTGTTATCATGATATCATCTCTCCTTTTACAATATAAGTGCAAAATGAACCAGAAGTTGGTTGGAATTTAATCAGCAAAAAGTTATTTCTACATCATATTTTCAATGAAATCAAGCAACCTTCTTCAAAAACTGTCTAAAGATCCCGTTTAGGTAAACCTTAACTTTGTTTCTAAATTCCAAAACTCTACCTCGGATCCTTGAATATATAAGTTCTAATGATTTTGACTGAAATGACAGTTTTCTTTAATTACTCGTTGCCATGATTGATGACAATATCAACCAATTTACCAAGAAACCAGAAAAAGAATACCTTTCAGATGACATATAATATGTTATCATACCTAACATAGTTGCTGAGAAATTAAGAAATAAGGTGTTTTCAATTTTTACTAATTAAGCTCAAATCACGTAATTAGACAGTGTTCGCATATCTAAATTCTTTGGAACTATCTTGATTCATGGTCCCTTTGATACTATAAGATGAAAAAATCAAGAAAATCCAGGGGGCTTACCATGTAGGGTAAATCTTTATTTTGACTGAATTCTGGATTTGTCTTCTGGACTAAAAGGAGAGAATGAAAAGCATATGTAATGTCAAAGATTATACATCAATTTAACAATGATAGGAACATAACTAATAGTTACAGACTGGAATTATGCACTGATTTGTATTGCTGCTCAAAGTTAAAAGAGATTTAGATGTAATGGGGCCGCTAGGTTTGTGTAAGGCCACCATTGGGCTTAATTGCAAATTAATGTTAATTGAACTCTCATGTGCTGGCCGGATGTATCACCACACCCTCATGGCTGGGAGGGGGGGGGGACACACCACCCTCCCCCTCCCTCACCCACCCCAGCCCTGGAAGGGCTGGGGGGCTGAGGGCTGGTCAGTTAGCCACTGACCACCGCCTACGACACACGAACTGAGCTAGCTCCCGACTCGTCGCCATGGCTACAAACACACCTTCAACTCCTAACCAAGGGGAAACTGAACCAAATGACGGCCTCTCTGCTCAAATACCTAAGAGGAGCACAGTGGCAATCAACGCTGCCTTGATTGACTCAGTGAGGGAATCAACAAAAGCAAAGTTTACATCACTGGATGAACGTTTCGACCGGCTAGAGGCCATGCTTGGGCAACTAGCCCCCACCCTGCCTGTGACAAGCCCGACTCAGCTGCAGACTGACAACAACCAGACTACTGCCACAAACCCGACTACAGCAACCCATCCCTCCTCCACGAACAACAATGGGAGAACAGGTCGCTACCACCCATATGCAAGCTCATCTACACCACGGCCGCACACCCCGGCAGCGTCTGCCCAAACCCAGCTGCTGACGGGATTTACCTCCTTCCTCGCCCAGGCCCCACCCCCAGTCCAGGTAGGGGATCTGCCACTGGACGTGGACCAGGAGATCGACGACCAAGTTCGCGCCATCGTTCAGACCACTGCAACTCACCTGGCCACCAAGGGTAAGAAACATGGATTTCCCCACAGCTACGTACTAAGGGGGGAGAAAAAAGAAAAAACGTCCCTGGGAGAGCTCACACTGGCAGAGCACTGCTGGGGACTTATGCGCGTGATATCCGACTCAAGTCTCCCTGCAGTGGATAAACCACACCTTGTCAACCATATAGACGAGGTGCTGGAGGATGCCAGGGATTATCCCTGGAAAAACGTCCGTCGCTGGTCAGAGGAAGTGTTCTCTCTGATTAGTGAAAAACGCCTCAAGGATGGATGGGCAAATGAGACAAAGGTCCAGATGCTCCGTATGTCCATCTCACGTATCTCTCACACTAGCTCGAGCACGGGGGGCACAGGGCAGACAACTAGCAACTCCTCTAAGGCAAACAGTGCAACATCCAAGTCGACCAGCCAGCCTCAGGAGCACTTGAAAGGGGGGCCGCCATGCAAGGACTTTAATGCAGGCAAATGCTCCCTCCAGGGCGGTCACATGGTGGATGGAACACGACGTCCCCACATCTGCTCCTATTGTCTCACACAGCTGTCTTCAATTCACCCACACCCTGAGAAGAACTGCAACATAAAAAAGAGGCAGCCTCAAACAAACCCAAAGCAAACGGGTTTTCAAGAATAGGGCGCTCATCCCCAGCGCCCAGACCCACCACAGGAACAGCTGACGACCGCTCACCCCCCGACAACCCAACACAAACGACCACCGTCTCTTATCTCAACCGCAATCTGGTCACCACAGAGATGCCGCCTGGGCAATCACCAAATGACGGCCCACTAACTCTCGACCTCGCCCCTCTCACCGGAGGGTTCCTTCCGGCCCAAGCCTCGCAACTTGCCGCCGACGCCACTGGGGGCCCCGCAAACCCCCTGACCCCATGTGGTCACGACCCCCCTGATCAAGGGGACAACGACTCTCCAACGGACTTCTCCAGGGCCACGCAATCTGATAACGACCCCTTACATTGCAACCCCTGGGAATACCGGGAAACACTGGACTCCTTCTGGCCCCACACATCTGGAGCCTGGCAGGAGGGCGACCCCCTCTGCTGCCTTTACGACCAGGTGCGGGAAAAGGCCGTCCCTAATTACCTCGGCGCTAGGATTACCGTCCCCTCTAACCTAAAACACGAGGCATGGGAGAGACACCTATCTGATTACCATGACAGAGACCTCTGCCTGTTCCTGCGCTATGGGTGGCCAACCAGCTACACTGGACGCCACCCACCTACATCAACAGCTGTAAATCACGTCACAGCTGAAGAGCACATGCAGGACATAGATAAATTTCTGGAAACGGAGATCCAACTTGGGGCAATGCTAGGCCCATTCCAGACTCCACCTTTTCAGCCCTGGACACAAACGTCCCCACTCCTTACCAGACCCAAAAAGAACACTACCAAGCGACGCATAATTGTGGACCTTTCCCATCCCCATGGCCAAAGTGTTAATGACGGCATTCTGCCACAGTTCTTCCAGGGACAAAAACGGGAATACACCCTCCCCACCCTGGAGGATCTGGTGGCAAAGGTGCAGGCTGAGGGCCGGGGGTGCTACATATGGAAAGCCGACCTCTCTCGAGCCTACCGACAACTACGCATCGACCCCCTGGACATGCCCCTGCTCGGGGTTACACACAGGGGAAAATACTTCATCGACCGGTGCCCCCCCTTTGGTTGCAGAACCAGTGGGGCGGTGTGCCAAAGAACGACCACAGCTGTGTGCTACATCATGGGCAGGCACGGCCACCATGCTATGGCATACGTGGACGACTTCTGTGGTGTACACAGTGACTACATGACGGCATGTCAAGGATACGCTACCTTCGAAGCTCTCACTGAGGAGCTCGGCCTCTCCCTCGCCGATGACAAGTGCGTGTTCCCCTCCACTAAGGTGGAGTGGCTCGGATTCACTGTGGACACTCGTGAAATGACCATAACTATCCCCGAGGACAAACTAAAAGAAATCATCTCAGAGTGCACCCAGTGGCTACACATACGACGTGCATCAAGGAGGCAGATCCAGTCCCTGGTCGGCAAGCTGGTACATATCAGCAAATGTATCAGGCCAGGGAGGAAGTTCATAGGCCGCATCCTGGCAGCCCTCAGGGCCACACCTGAGGGAGGTCACGCATGGATAGGTGACGAGTTTCGTGCAGATGTGCAATGGTTTGCCAGGTTTGCAGAGGCAACAAACGGCATATGCCTCATCAACCCTGACCCCCAGGAGGAAACGTTAGAGTGTGACTCGTGCCTGGAGGGGGGTGGGGGACACTCCGACACTGAATACTACTCTTTCCCCTACACGGCAGACTTCCGTGACAGCTACACACACATCACACAACTGGAGGCGGTAAATCTACTGGTGGCGTACCGCACCCTAGCTTCAACCAAACCCCCTGGACGGAGAATAGTAATTCTCACAGACAACCTCGCCTCCCGCCATGCTCTCACCTCAGGACGCACCAGGGACCCAGTCCTAGGGGCATGTGCTCGGGAACTCTGGCTGGAGGCCGCCATACACGACCATGACATATCTATCCGCCACAAACCAGGGTCAGAGCTGATCCTGGCCGACGCCCTATGTCGTCGTCACATCTCCAAAGCCATGGAGGAGCTTGCTAGTTGTCTGACAGCGCAGAGAGCCCTACAAGAAGTGCCCCCCCTGCTCAAGCAGGCCACGTTTAGTGCAGGCCTTTAATCTAGCCCTCTTACATTTCAGACCCGCCCTCCCCTCTGCACAGGCAGATGCTCACGTCCTACGAAGCAGCTTTTGCCCAAGGAACCCACAAAAATCGGGAGAGACAGGCAGAATTCTATGTCAAATTCTGCCTAACTAATAACATTCCCTACTTAACCCCGACTGTCCTGGAGACATGTTTGTTCATACAACATCTGGCTAATACTATGTCTGCCCCAGGAACATGTCGCAACTACATCTCAGGTGTAAGGACGTGGCTGGCTTCTCACGGGGGTGACCCCGCCCCCTTCTGCTCACCAGAAGCGACGGCAGTGATTAGGGGGGCGGGGAGGCTCTCCCCTCACACGCCCACGCCTGCCCCGCCACTAACAATCCCTGACCTGAAAATAATCTGCGACTATCTCGACCGAGCAGGCCCTGATGGGGTCGCCCTCAAGTCAGCTGCCCTGCTCGGCTACTTCACGTTTCTCAGGAAGAGTAACCTCCTCTCGCCCACACTATCCATGTGGGGAGGCCCCCACACACTTCTAAGAGCAGACGTTCTCAACCGACCACACGGCCTTACCGTGGTCGTACGCTCCTCCAAAACCATCTGCTCGGCCAGTGGGGCTGTAGCCCTGTGCATTTATAGGGCTGCCGGCTCCTCATACTGCCCAGTGGCGGCATGGGAGCACTACAGCAGCCTGTTCCCAGCACCAGTCTCAGCCCCAGCGTTCACACTCTCAAATCAACGCCCCCTCACTGCTGCACCCCTGGTGGCAGTAATGCGTCAAGCTCTGCTCAGAGCAGGTTGCCCCTATGCTACCCGGGTGTCAATGCACTCACTACGCCGGGGTGCACTTCAGAGTGCGGCCAAAGCAGGGTGCCCGATCGAGCACCTGTGCCATCACGGAACGTGGAGTGGCCGCTCCGGGGTCGCCGCGTACCTTCCCCCAGAAAGGCTGACCTCTGTCCCCAGCCGCTTATCAGCGGCCCTTGGCTCGTCACAGGGGGCCAGAGACAATGCCCACCACCTTGCCCCGCTGGCCGATGCACACATGAAACAGCTCACAGGCTCACGGACACATTTAGATAATAGAGACATATCTACTCGCATATAACCTCATGTACCCATATCTACTGTATACTCGTACTTAGCTTCATTTCTGTCTTATGTTAAATAAAGCCCAAACCTGTATTCACATGTTTTAGTTTCAATTGGGCTTAATTGCAAATTAATGTTAATTGAACTCTCATGTGCTGGCCGGATGTATCACCACACCCTCATGGCTGGGAGGGGGGGGGGACACACCACCCTCCTCCTCCCTCACCCACCCCAGCCCTGGAGGGGCTGGGGGGCTGAGGGCTGGTCAGTTAGCCACTGACCACCGCCTACGACACACGAACTGAGCTACCTTCCCTCCCACCCCACGTCTGTCATCTGACTGGGTCAGGGGAGGCCTCGTCATAGGGGGCCAGAGACAACGCCCACCACCTTGCCCCACTGGCCGATGCACACATGAAACAGCTCACAGGCTCACGGACACATTTAGATAATAGAGACATATCTACTTGCATATAACCTCATGTACCCATATCTACTGTATACTCGTACTTAGCTTCATTTCTGTCTTATGTTAAATAAAGCCCAAACCTGTATTCACATGTTTTAGTTTCAATTAATACAATAATGACATGCTTACAAAACAAGAATTTACTTAAAATTTATACCCAATGATTTACACAGTACGAAAGCTTTACTTATGGCAATGGTTATGATCATATGCATCATATGAGAAGAGGATTGGACAGACATTTTGAAAATATCATGAAGACCCTCATTCAGAGTGTCTACTGTTAGATATTTGGTCAGTTGTCTGAACTGTCATAAGGCTTCTTGTGAAGGCTATCCTAATGATGCAGGGGCGGATAAAGGATTTCAAAATTTCTTTCTAATGACATGCAGCATGTCTATGATTAACCCATATTCCTACAGCCGATTTTGCACTGAAAACACAGAGTTGTCAAAAGTGGTTTCAAAAACGACAACCCAAGCTTTCTGTGTCTTTTATACAAAAAATCTTATTTATGAATAGTTTCATGTTGTAGATATCATAGTCCATAACAATGTTATTACTAGTTATCAAGTATGGCCATTACACATAGGAGGCCTATGAGTTGTATGTTTTTTGACACCATTCACTTACAACACTTTGTCATAGACAGAGGCCATGACAACCTTGGGCTGTCGTTTTAGGCACCATTCACTTACAACCCTAGGGTTGTCAGGCAGGACTTTTGACTCTCATTTTCTTCTGTGTCAACCCTATGACAACCCGATTTTCATTTTTGCTTCTCTGACGGCCTTTTTGGCCCAAAGTAGTCGGGAGAAAGTGGCGAACTTTGGGTCGTCATCCAGCCTCAAAATTTACAATGACAACCCTCTGACCACAACCGAATTGTCATAGGATTGTCACAAGGTCATCACACAGCATCAATGGCCTGAAATGAGCCCTGCTCTGACCCCAAAAGTCACCTATGACAACCCAAAAGTCACCTATGACAACCCTCTGACAACTTTAAAGTGGCTCTCTGACGACTTTGTGTTTCCAGTGTGGTACTTGAAAGTTAAATCAGCCTGTGGAATACATCTTTGAGGTTGGAAGTTTACAGCCTGTGGCAGTAGGTCAGATACTGAAGAGTTCCCATTTTGTTAATTGAATTAAGTGCATGGTTAATGAATTGTGCGGAGCATTACATGCTTAATATGCTGGCCCGGCTTTGCTGATGCACATGTCACCTGTATTATTATGTGTAACCCCATTGGACTAATAAAGCCGGAAGCTAATTCTAATGAATTAACATACTCAGAACACTTGACGAGAATGCTGGTTTAATTCCTGATATGGGCCACCCTTCACAGAGCTGAGGTGGAGGCCCAGGAAGAACTCTGATCCCAGCAGTGAGCAAGCTGAGGTGAAAGCCCATGAGGAACCCTAGCTCCAGCAGTGAGCAGGCTGGGTTGAAGGCCTGGAAGGAAGCCCTGGCCCCAGCACTGACCAGGCTGTGTGTGAGGCCCAGGAGAAGCCCTGACCCCAGCACTGACCAGGCTGTGTGTGAGGCCCAGGAGAAGCCCTGACCCCAGCACTGACCAGGCTGTGTGTGAGGCCCAGGAGGGGCCCTGAACCCAACACTGACCAGGCTGTTTGTGGGGCCCAGGAGGGGCCCTGACCCCAGCACTGACCAGGCTGTGTGTGAGGCCCAGGAGAAGCCCTGACCCCAGCACTGACCAGGCTGTGTGTGAGGCCCAGGAGAAGCCCTGACCCCAGCACTGACCAGGCTGTGTGTGAGGCCCAGGAGGGGCCCTGAACCCAACACTGACCAGGCTGTTTGTGGGGCCCAGGAGGGGCCCTGACCCCAGCACTGACCAGGCTGTGTGTGAGGCCCAGGAGAAGCCCTGACCCCAGCACTGACCAGGCTGTGTGTGAGGCCCAGGAGAAGCCCTGACCCCAGCACTGACCAGGCTGTGTGTGAGGCCCAGGAGGGGCCCTGAACCCAACACTGACCAGGCTGTTTGTGGGGCCCAGGAGGGGCCCTGACCCCAGCACTGACCAGGCTGTGTGTGAGGCCCAGGAGGGGCCCTGAACCCAACACTGACCAGGCTGTGTGTGGGACCCAGGAGGGGCCCTGAACCCAACACTGACCAGGCTGTGTGTGAGGCCCAGGAGGGGCCCTGAACCCAACACTGACCAGGCTGTGTGTGGGACCCAGGAGGGGCCGTGAACCCAACACTGACCAGGCTGTGTGTGAGGCCCAAGAGGGGCCGTGAACCCAACACTGACCAGGCTGTGTGTGAGGCCAAGGAGCGGCCCTGACCCCAGCACTGACCAGGCTGTTTGTGGGGCCCAGGAGGAGCCCTCACCCAAGCAGTGAGCAGGCTGTGTGTGGCAGTGGGGGGGGGCAGAATTCAGATTGGTATCTTATGTCACAATGATGGTCCATTATCCCCGACCTTGTTCCTATCCATACCGCCCCCGTCTCCTATTTCCAGTAAACACAGTCATCCACTGACTCATTAACCTCAGAAACCAAATTTAAAAAAGCAGTATGTAGCTGACCAAATCACCAATTGATATATTGTAACTATATCATAAGACCACCAAATTCATGAAAAAGACCAAGAAGGTGGTAAGATTTAAAGTAACTTTGGGGTGTTCAGCTTAAATTCTAATTTGTAGGCAATTTAGCATCCATGAAGAGGATTACATAAATAGAAACTAACATTTTTCACCATTTGTGATAAGAGTTAGATCCTGATAAAGAAAATGATCGTCACCATTGATTTCAATAGGAAATATCAGTTTTCTTGCTCTCTGAAATAAACTTCCATTGGAATTTTTATGAAACTTCTGGAATAGTTAGCATTTACCTAAGAGCAAATATTTATATAAAGAAAGTAAATATTCACCATTCGTTAGAAAGATTATATTGAAAAATGTTTAAAATTGAGGTTATGTTTTGTATTTATACCATGGTAATTTGATACCTTATCATTCTACCTGAATAGAAATACCTTAACTTTATTTCTCCTGGTATCTTTAAACCTATATTATAGTTTGCGATAGCTTTAAAAGAATATTTTTTTCGTAGTTCTTAATCTATGAGCCCGGTGGCACCCTGAACAGCATTGAGTACCTTTAATTTTAACAGTGCAAAACATGTCACCAACCATAGCATTGTTGGTCTTACATCAGGAAGTGTAAGCCTAACAACAGGAGGAAGATACAAATGGAATGGGAAATAGGACTATCTACAAATAATGGATTATAGGTGTGTGGGGAATAGGACTATCTACAGATAATGGATTGTAGGTGTATTTCAAGGTTGGACATATTTTCCTACCATATTAACCATATTCTAATTAACACTTTGATGTTATGTTTCCCCAGCCATAGTTCTTGTGATCCGGAGATGGGAAAAAAGGGTCTCAGCTTCGTGTTTGAACATAGGCTCGGATTTTACAATGATAAAGCTGAAACCTGTTGCAAAAACAATGGAAAACCCTCAATAAAAAAAAGAAAATTTGAATTTGAATTTTCAAAAAATGTACCCCTGTTATTGATGGGAATGATAGCTTGAACAGCTTCCAAGTATACTGTTGATGGTCATCCATTGGGCCACTGATGAGGATCTTCATGGGTTTTCAACTGCAGGAAGGCGCAGCCCCAAAATCTTGCGAAAGCCCCGGGCAATCTTCTTATCTCTCCAGGCATAGATAAAAGGGTTGATCCAGGCAGTGACCCACCACACCCAGGAGAACACCTACAAGCAGAGTGACCATTACTTATGATTATTATTTGAATTGATCAGCCGCACAGCTGAGAAGCAGTACATACAAAAGGAGTTGTATATTGACAGGCTGTATGTACCGCTCCTCATTTACAGTATTTTAAAGATATTTCAAGCATTATTTGGATGCTAAAATATATAAGACCCTTAGGGGTCGTCCTCAGGTCTATGGACAAGCCTTTGGGCAGCTTACTGCCTACGGGTTCGCCCTTGAGCAGTACACTACACAGCGTTTCATCCTTAGACTCACAGGTCTTATATTAGTAACATTATCTGAATACCAAGCCAATGAAGTGAATTTTCAGAACACAATTGTAATGTCAGAAAACGCCACAGATCATTAAAGAACGTCATAGAATGTGATCGATACATGGCTCCTTGGCTGCAGGTTATCCGAGTGTCCACGTTTCCTCCAAGGAATAGGTGTGGACAACCAGAAAACCAATTTTGGTCATCCTCCTGACGACCACCTTTTTTGAGCAATCCCCCTTGGTGTCTAGCATTATGGATGTGTCCCAATAATGTGGACAACGTATAACATATGGACAACCAGATTTCTGTCATTGGTTGTTCTCTGACGACCAGAAAATTGGAGGAATTTTCCTAGCCTGGACTGGGTATGTACAATTGGTTTTCATCAACATTCTTGAATGTTAAGAATTGAAGATGTAGATTATATCAGGTTGACCACCTCCTTTAAGTGTCGACTGGTAAATTGACCAAAATATATCTATGATAAAACATAAATAAATGTGCAGATAAAATGTAAGTTCCCATTTAAATGGATGTCGAAGATGACACAGCTACTTACCTGATTGATGATCACCATATGTAGAGGTTTATCATTCAGGCGGTTGTAGACGGACCCAAAAATAACAGTTGGGATTATACAGGCTATGTAACAGCCTAGAATGATGCCCATTAGTTTTGTCACCTTATACTGTATGTTCTGAAAAACATGGGGTCCGGTTGCCTGCAAAACATTACCCAAAGTTGCCTTAACAACACTTTTTTTTTTATAAATCCTTAAGTATTATTTGATAGTATAAGGTATATTCTAGGTAGGGGCTCACCATTTTGAAAATTTTGGAACCCCTTCCCCCGTGATGCATACATGCATAATAGAAGACCCCTGAAAGATCCACTGACATGATCTGACCTACTAGACAGATTGAATTAAAACAGATTGAAAAAACAAGAAATCTGGATACTAAATTTCAGAGCTTGCATTACTGATGTGAGAAAACAAGTGGACTCATAGGTGAGGCTTTGTAGCTTGAATTGTGTAGCAATAGAAAATGTATGATGAGAAATCATGGTGGGTTACTTCAGTATGCCTCATATATCAGAACACATTGCATGGAACACATTGCATGGAACACCTTGCATGGTTGCCCCTTTATTCGAAATTTTCTGCAATTATTTTTGAAAATAATGTCTAGTGCAAATAGATAACCCCAAATGAAAAGTCGGGATAACCTAGGTTCATGTTAGAACCATAATGAAACAAAGGGTGGAAGAATCCTGGGACATACATATGCTAGTGGCTGATGAAACGGAGAGAAACCTATAGCTAATGTAGATATAGATAGTAAAAGGGAAGAAAAATCCCTCTTTCTTGTGTTTGTCAGAGTTGAAAATAGTTGATATTGAATTTGAACAGTATCGAATACATGTTCAATGTTTAATTTAATGAAAACTAGAGTTATAAAATGCATTGATGTATTAATCCTACGCTACGAAGGCATCTAGTGATGTCACAACATGGCCAGCAGGCCAGGCCATGAGAATCACCTGTAACACCTGCTGACCCAAATATGGGTGTAAGTGGTGGATGTCCTGTTGTGTATGCGGAACCATGAAAACCATTACTTATACCAACATCTTTTGTTTGTTACATTCTACAATAATATTGTCTATTGGGCATACATTATTATCATGTCTCTGGATCTTTAACATTATAAAGTCGCAATATATGTATGGATGTGATATAAATGCTGCAACACCTTCTGGGGTTCACACAACCCAGGTACAATTAATTTTACTGTAGTGACTATGTATGGCACACCTAATTATCCCATATACCCATTAATGGATGATATGATTGATCGGCTTAAGCATATGTGACAAGTCATGGGATTTGGTTAACAAAGGGGAAAGTAGTCTATTGAGTTATTGATAAAAACAAGTTACCAATGCATATATATCTGAAAATGTACACCTGTTAAACAGATTTGATATAAAATCTTGACCATTTTTATTCATATAACAATTTGATAAAAATCTCAAATCAATCTGTTCTCACTGCTCCAGCATAGGATGAATTTACAAAAAAATGTATTTTCCCGAGTAAGTATAAAGATAAGTTCATATAAAGAAATTAATGTTTTTATATGAAAACACATTCCCTGAACATTTGGATATTTGAAGATTTTCAGTTTACATTGACAATTTCAAACTTTCAATAATTTTTTATGAAATATTGTAATGATATTTGTTTTGATTTTTAAACAAAGTGAAGTCTTGATGGTCTAGATCAAATGTCGTTCAAAAAGTTGACTGAATGTCTTGTGACCATTACGAGGATTGGCTGAGATATCGATGATTGTTTTATCCCATCTGTTTTATAGCAAATAATAACGTTGGGTGAGCAGATCGCAGGGTTTCTTAATGGAAGAGGTCTGCATATAGGCTAATTACTAAAATATTACAATTTTTCTTTATTTGAAGTGTAAGTCTCCACCATATCGAGGGGGAGGGGGTCAGGACCCCAGGACTACTTGATATACCTCTGGATAACAGGGTTGTCAGGTTTATGTACCTACCTGAGAAGGGTATAAGGTGGAATGCTGCTTGATGGCAATAAATATAATTTTCCCATAGAGCACAAGGATGACTATTGTCACAGCACAGAATTCAGTGCGTGAGATAAGCAGTGTGCCAAAATTATCAAATAGGTCTCTCGACTGACAAATAACACCATCTTGGGGTTTTATTCCTCTGAGAAAAACAAAAAGTCCAGTCTGCAGTGCACCCACGACCCATAAGCTGAAGATTGCGCCTCTAACCTTTTCCTCGGTTACCAGTGAAAAGTATCTAAGAGGGTAGGCAATAAAGATGTAGCGTTCCACAGCAATGAGGCAAATTGTACACACATTCAGAAAAACTGTGTAAGAGCTAATGGCCTGTTCAATTAGACATGTTATATGGTATATGAGGGATTCAGAGATTAGTTCTTTAGTAAGCAGGAGGACTGGGACTATACTTGAAATCAAGTCAGCAACTGCTAGGTTCAGAATAAGGTAGTTGGCTGTAGTCTGCAATGTTTCATATCGTGTGATTGTTAACACTGTGAGGCCGTTACCAAAGAAAGCAATGACTCCTTCAATCAAACGAACTGTAAGGTGAAGGCAAAGAAACCAAATAGGTAGGGTTTCAGTCTCGTGATCTGATTGGTCTATAGTATTATTCCATGAAGTACTTGAGTTATCCCTGGGAAATGTTAGATTGTCCAAGTTAAAACCCGAGTTGTCCAAATGAGCCATGATACTGTTTTTGATGAAGCCAGTTGTGTCCAAACGAAGTGTTTTGTTAATGTCCTGTATTTTGGCCTGAAATATCTATGTCCAATTCTTTATATCCTTAAAAATAAGAGTGTTCAGTCGTTAAGAAAGTTTGAGTCCTGAGGAGTGAGTGTGGGCTAAGACTTTATACCATGAACATTTGTCTGGCACCTGTTGAGGTTCCTGATGTGTGGGGTCCAAATTTAATCTTCAGTGTTAGAATCCTCTTTAAAAAATCAATGTGATTTTCAATTAAGTGTTTTATATGTTATTATTTTAAGAAAGTATATATTGTGTCGAATTGAATTTCTTTAGTAAGACTTGTTGATATTAATTATTATTGAGAGATTTAAAATGAATTTGTTTACATAGGGTAAAACAGGAACTGCCAAATTCTTCAGTTTCTAAGGGTTCTAGCTCTTAAATAACACTGATGAACCCAAATTTTTTTCCTGAAATATATTGGTACAGGTCCATAGATGATATTCAATAACAGTTGTTTTCCCATCAAAACCTATAGTAAAAGTGAAGTCTTGCTCACCGAATACCTTGAAAATAAATATGATGACATAATATGCTTCTTTAATAGTTTTCTATTTACAGAGAATTGGTCTAACCAAATCATCTCATGGCTACATCCTGGTTCATTCAGAAATCTGCTAGACAGTCCTCAATCCCTTTAAATAGTAAGCAACCCCCAAGCCTGACTGTATAGCACCTCAACTAGAATTTAAATGCTAGCCAAACAATTATCTGATCAAGGTTTATCCACACAGTAGGCCTATATACTACCCTCCTTTAGCAGCTTCACTAGTCAAATTATATATTATTGCCATTAACCACATTCAATATCTAAAAGGTGTTGCCATCATTATTCACTTAGTATCGCTATTTGTTGTTGCATTGGATTGTTAAGTAGCAACTTCTGATTTAGTAGTAAACCTTTATTTAGGCAGTTTGTTCAAGGGTAAGTTCATCGTGATTGATCCCTATCAGCTATATCTGAAACTTGTCAGTTGCCCAAAAAAGGGCCATGAAAAAACAATATTGTATTGTATCGTACTGTTAAAGATTAGAAATAAACAATTTGATTCAACAATTGCCATTCAGGGGAAGAGGGCCATTTTGTTTTCACAAAAGAAATTGATTAAATGTACTTTCCATATTAACATTATGTCCAAGTTCAATTTTGGAAAATACAAGTGTTAGTGTACTGGAGTTAATATCCCAGAGCCTCTCATGGTTTCCCATTGATGACACTCTTACCTGTTAGACTGAAAACCAATTAGTTAATCGTTCTTGTCAGGGCTGAGAGTTGGCCAATGACAGACAAAGACAGATGATGGGGAAAAACTGATTCATATTCATAATATATGTGACTCCCAAGCACTAAGTGAGGTGTAAATTGCCCAGACCAATTCTGAGAAAATGACAATATAAGGGGGGGAAATAAAAAATAGAAAAGCTGAGTTTTCAACAACAAAAAAGACACAGTAAACTCATGAAAACTAAATCATACAAACAAATATCAAAGAATGAAATATTTATGTGTGATAGATAGGTTTTCCCAATGCTCATGAATAAAGTTCATAGACATTTTCACTAACATGAAGAGAGATATTTATCTTTAAGGTCATTTTTCTCCTAATAATATTTGTATTAAATGTACATGTGTGATACTTTGAATATTCATAACTAACATATACATAATTATTCTAAATGTAAATACATGCAGTGTTAAGTTTTTATTACAATCTAGATATCCTGTAACCCTAAGAAATAAGAATTGCATCATTTCCAGTGAAACTGTTAGTAAGAGAGTAATTTCCAATACCAGACCGTCGGCATGCTGATTCATACGTTAATAACTGACTCAAGGGGAAAGGAACCACTGGACAGTATTGACAAAATAATCGCAAGTCCAGTTGTATTTGGGTGCAACCGTAAACATCTGAGGAGCCAAATTGCCATATCTGCCTCACATTTCCTGATAGCGCGGTTTATATAATGGGAATATTAAAAAAGCAACAAATTAGGAAAATAGTAAAGGGAGATATAAACTGGCCAACTCCTCAGAGAAAGTGTTTTTGCCATGTGTTTAAGGACAATGGCGGCATTTTATAGATTTCCAAAAATCAGAGCAATCTTCAATTTTCTTTTTTGTTTGTGAGAAACTATATTTTTGAGTTTTTATATTTTTGAACTAGTTTATTTTGTATAATTTCTAGTTAAAAACATATATTATAACACCAACTTTTACAAAAGTCTTTCCTTTTCATTTTAGAAAATATGATCACAATTTCTGTGTGAAGCCACTACCTTAGCAGGTTTCACTATTTGCTTTTACATAGTGTTATCTTCATTAGATTCTGGTGTAGTGACAAACTCCATGAATGAAATCACACTGGTTTGACACGTGTTATTTTCATGTTATACATGTAAAGGTAATGTAAAGCTCAGAGTTTTACATGGCAAAACTGTCTGTTCTTATAGGCCAGTCTGGAGTTCACTTTTGCACATGCGTGTTTCCTTTCCGCCAAAGCGGTCGGGGGTCAAGTGCTATCAACCAGCCAATAAGGAGAGTCCCTTTGTACCATGTGACACAATATGGCGGCGATTGTGTGATTGTTTTTGACACATGTTATTTCAGAATTTAACATCTGTTTAACATAGGTTTTACATGAGTTTTCCCAGAGATTTCATCGAAAAATCCCACAGATAACCTTTAAAGTAAATCTTACACCAGAAGTTTTTGTTGTAAAAATCTTGCACCTGGAGGTTGCACACAAAAACTTTACAATAGCACACTACCCCCTTTTTTCAAATTCCTGAGTCAGCCCTCATTTAGTGCATTTTGATTAGCCAAGAGTATTATAAAAGAAATAAGTATCTTCAAAAAAAAATCTAACTGGAAGGTTTCTACACAAATGTCAATGTTTTACAGGCCCGTAGCCAGGGGGGATACCTGGGGTACCCGTCAACCACCCCCCCCCCCCCCCCCCCGGGCCAGGTCCAGTTTATTTTCTGAAATAATCAAAGTGTTATCCAAAAACTTCTGTCCACCCTATGATCCCCCTGTCCGGCCTGCGGTAGCGCTATATTCCCTGTGGTACCCCCATCTACTCAGTGGTACCCTTGTCTACACTGTGGTATCCCTGTCCACCCTGTGGTATCTCTGTCTACCCTGTGGTACCCCTGTCTGCCATGTGGTATCCCTGTCCACCCTGTGATACCCCTGTCTGCCATGTGGTACATCTGTCTGCCCTGTGGTACCCCTGTCTGCCCTCGGGTATCCTTGTCAACCTCGTGGCACCATTGTCCGCCCTGTGGTACCCATGTCTGCCCTGCCGTTCCCCTGTCTGCCCTGTGGTACCCCTGTCCACCCTGTGGTACATCTGTCCACCCTGTGGTACATCTGTTGGCCCTGTGGTACCCCTGTCTGCCCTGTGGTACCCCTGTCAACCCTGTGGTACCCCTGTCAACCCTCTGGTACCTTTGTCTACCCTGTCTGCACCTGTGGTACCTCTGTCTGCCCTGTGCTACCCCTGTCTGCCCTGTAGTACCTCTGTCTGCCCTATGCTACATCTGACTGCCCTGTACTACCTCTGACCGACCTGTTGTACCTCTTTGTGCCCTATGCTACCTATGTCTACCCAGTGCTACACCTTTCTGCCCTGTGGTACCTCTGTCCACCCTGTGACATCTCTGACTGCCCTGTGCTACCTCTGTCCATCCTGTGACATCTCTGACTGCCCTGTGGTACCTCTTACTGCCCTGTGGTACTCCTTTCTTCCCTGTGGTACCTCTTTCTGGTACCCCTATCTATCCTGTGGTACCCTAGTCTGCCCTGTGGTACCACTGACTGCCCAGTGGTACCTCTCTCCATCCTCTGACTCCCCTGTGGTACCTCTGACTGCCCTGTGGTACTCCTGTCTGCCATGTGGTACCTCTGTCTGCCCATGGTACCCTTGTCTTCACTGTAGTACCCCTGTCTGACATGTGGTACCCCTGTCTGCCCTGTGGTACCCCTGTCCTCCATGTGGTACCTCTGTCTGCCCTGTGGTACTGCTGACCACCCTGTACTACCTCTGACCACCCTGTGCAACCTCTGTCTGCCCTATGCTACCTCTGTCTGCCATGTCTGCCCCTTTTACCCCTATCTATCCTGTGGTACTCCTGTCTGCCCTGTGGTACCTCTAACTGCCCTGTGGTATCCCTGTCTGCCGTGTGGTATCTCTGTCTGCCCTGTTGTACCGGTATCTGCCCTGTGGTACCTCTGTCTGCCCTGTTGTACCGGTATCTGCCCTGTGGTACCCCTGTCTGCCCTGTGGTACCTCTGACTGTCCTGGGGTACCTCTGACTGCCCTGTGGCACCTCTGTTTCCCCTGTGGTACCCCTCTCTGCCCTCTGGTACCCCTGGCTGCCCTCTGGTACCCATGTCTGCCCTGTGGTACCTGACTTCCCTGTGGTACCTCTGTCCACCCTGTGACATCTCTCACTGCCTTGTGGTACCTCTGACTGCATTGTCATACCCCTGTCTGCCCTGTTGTACCCTTGTCTGCCCTGTGGTATCTCTTCCTGCCCTGTGATACCTCTGGCCGCCCTGTGGTACCTCTGTCCACTTTCTTGCTCCTCTGACTGCCCTGTGGTACATCTGACTGTCCTGTGCTACCTCTGTCTGCCCTATGCTACCTCTGTCCGCCCTGCGCTACCTCTGTTTGCCCTGTGCTACCTCTGTCTGACCTGGGGTACCTCTGACTGCCCTTTGGTACCCCTGTCTGCCATGTGGTACCTCTGACGGCCCTGTGGTACCTCTGACTGTCCTATGGTACCTCTGTCCATCCTGTGGCACCTCTGTCCATCCTGAGGTACATTTGTCTAATAAACTATGTTATTAATATTCTTTTGGCCTCATAAAAGTATTCACATGTCTTTTTAATTCCTAACTATCCCCCACCCCCAAACAATTGAGAAATGCATTGATAATTTCATATGAAAATATTTGGAAACGTTATTGTAGTTGCTTTCACAATTCCCGTTCTTAACTTCCTGACCTATGATGGTCACCCCCCCATTAATAGTTCTCGCTACGGGCCTGTTTTATATTATCTACATTCCATGGAATTGCCTGGTTATCCAAACTCATTCTGAATAAAGCTGAGGTCCACAGAATCCCTAGTATGACTCAAGTCTAAGACACATGACAAGAACTGGCCTCTTGGATCCTGAGGTGCCAAGGTCCACTAGATGTGTCCTTGCTACATGTGAAGCACTGGACAGCAGTAGTGATTTTTATATAAAAAGAAAAAATGCCTTTGGCAAATTTGATAAAATCCAGTTGTAATATATAGAAATGAACTCTTCCTTTCAAATATGTTAACTATGATGGCCACATTTAGATTAATAAATCAATTCTCTGATGGATCCATTCTGATAAGGATTCCTAATCCACAGACATATAGGCCTATATATGTCATCAAAGTGGATACTGGACAGACATATGTGTGCATTATGGCTACTTTGCAAATATGTTTTGCTTGAAAATAGCTGGAGGGAAGTGGCATATCAGCCAATCAGAAGGCTAGTGCTGGTGCTGCCATCTGGGAGATTTGGGTGGAGTATAATGAAGTGGAGTGCACCTCAGCCAATCAGATAGCTGCATTCTGTGGATACCTAGCAATTAGTGCAACATAGACCAACCTTTATTTATCAACACTTTGGTGCACTTATTTCATTCATAGATAGAAAGGAAAGTATGCACCAATTTAATCTCATAATAGCTTGTGTCCAATAGAGGCAAATTTGGTCAGTTTCTTTTTTCGATTTGCACACGGTCCATATATATATGGATTCCCAGCTTCTTCTCTATAGTCAAAAAATTGTTTACCAAATTTAGGTTTCTTTAATGTTGAACGCTAGTAGTTGTTATGGGGATTAACTATTAACTGGGAATCGTTATCACTTAGCAGTCGAATCATCTTAGTTAAACTTCCTTTACGTTTACTAGTCAAGTGGTATACTGTTCCGTGAGATGGGCATGCATATCCATGACGCAAACAGCGCTTGGCTGAGAGTCAAGTTTATTAGTGGATATATTAATTGCGTACAATTGCCAGTGTAGTCGTAGCCTAAAACATCTTGGGTTTACAATCACATTACATGAAGACAAGTTTCCTCTGTAGAGTCCGCCCAGCTTCACTCATTCGTGCAACAGTGTAGTTATCTCACTAGTCACCAGATGTCCGTATATGTGGCTATCCAAACCGCCAAATCCTTAAGGCTTGTACTGTTCCAAACAGTATCTAATAGTATTCTCTACCTTTAACCATAGGTTTCCACCTTTATATATCAGTCTGATTATTGATTTTATCCCAAGCAGTGGTGCTCACTAGGAAATGCAACCTGTCTGCTATATTTAGACAGGTATATTACACCTACCAGAAGCCCATGCTATATTTATATTATGTGATGTGGTAACCCATATATTTCCGAATACTTTATGATATTTCTTCTTCAATCTGGTGACCGTTTCTTTACTTTATTCCTATACAACTGGTTATATGCACAAGATGTTTTTACTAACTACCTTTGTGCAATGTTAATTTCTGGGGAAAAGGGTGGGCGTGCCCCACCCTATTTTATTAACACACCCCTAGCTTTTCAAAAAGCTTGATCTGCCACTGGACAGTGATTTTGAAACAGCAGATATGTATCTAAAAGAAATGCATCCGATCACTTATTAAATAAGACAGAATCGGTTCTTGATGAATGAGCTAGGATGCTATTGAAAGCAGTAGCATTGAATCAAAAAAAAATCATTTAGATATAAAGGACATGATGATAAAGGAAGTATTCCACATACACATGTAACTATAGCTCCCTTTAGTTAATCCAGCATATCATGCAGTTCTTTATAGCATTGTATACATTATATGTCATTAGATAGCCACAGTTTAAAATGCAAGAATGAATGGCAAGTTTGTGTGTTAGAAACTGAAAAGTCATAATATTTACATTCATTTTTTTTGACCATCAATAATTCAGTTGATATTTAACCAATCTTTTTTAAATCTTTGGAACGTCTTTTTTCGTATGCATTCGGAGGGAAGTGTGTCTTCGGATTTTGATATGGGGCCTGTTTTTTTTTGTTAAATGGAATGCAGAAAATAATGTTTAAGAAAAATGTGAGAACGTTTCCTGATTTTTTTCACAATTCTTGCCATAAAATTAAACCTAGCACCTAAGTGGAAAAAACTGAGACACCGTTCCCTACAGTCAAAAAATAAAAGTGAAAAAAAACCCACAAAAATGTTTAAATTCTTTATTCCAAATTTCCTTCAAAATACTATTTTATTTTGATAATAAAATATAGGAAAGTATGAGTTTTTCAAATGATGCATAAAATGTAAGGATCAGAGGGCTATTAATTAATTCATGGATGGTTTCCTTAAAAGGCCACCCACCACTGGTCTCTAGAGAAGGGCTCAATGACTATAGATTATCATAATGGCATGTTCCTCATTATCCAAGTAATCACGTGCACCATGCCAAATTTCATAGAATTATTCTTATTGATTTGAATTTCATAGGCATTTTTGAAACTCAAATTAAATGTTCCTTCTACCGCTGGTGCTGCATGCACAGTGCATGTGTGACGTCACAAACAGACAAGGTGAGAAAATAGAAAATTTTAAAAATAATTTGATATAATATTGCTTTTTTCTTTCAATGAAGCTAACAGTGTTCAAAACATTGAAGTTGAATAATTTATACAAAACAAAAAAATTTGAAATGATTTTAATGATTTTGCCATTTTGAAAATTGAAAATAACGACCTTTTTGTGATGTCCATTTTAAGCTTGACAGATCATGCAAGACTGATAGGAACACTACATTAATTAACAAAAGGGGTTACCTAGAACAAAAGGAATGCCAGTAACCCTAAAAAACCAAAGTTAAAAGAGCAGTATCGTCCAGCAGCAGTCCGGAGATTGGGGAAAAGGGTCTTAGCTTTGTGTTCAAGCATAGTAATGCATGAGGGATAAGATAAAGTAGATATTTCGGGAGGGAGGTCATGCCTCACACACGAGGTTCAACAGCACGATAAGGCAACAGGAACAAGAGAGAAGGGACGGGAAGTGTAGGTTGGGCTCCTTCTTCAATGGAAGATGGCTGACTGGGAGACTGCATCTCAGGGACATGCCAGGAATCAAAAGGGGTTGTGTGTTGGCCTAGTGCCAGATGTTTGGTTGTCCATGCCCATCATTTCGATCCCCTTAAGTTCATGCCAGCTTATGGGTACATCCTCATTTATTATCTAAGTCTAGTTGGTGATCTCTTGCCTAACTATACTGTTTCGGCATATCGTATCATTCTTCATGACTAGCTATCTGTTTGTTCTCAAACCCCCTA
Organism: Lepidonotus clava; assembly: GCA_936440205.1. Classification (NCBI taxonomy): domain Eukaryota; kingdom Metazoa; phylum Annelida; class Polychaeta; order Phyllodocida; family Polynoidae; genus Lepidonotus; species Lepidonotus clava. The sequence goes on along the minus strand of OW387144.1, from coordinate 30,595,489 downwards.
ACAGAGTTTTACTCAAGAAGGAAGATGGTGTTGACACTCTGAGAACCCAGGAGGATCTGTTTATTCTATCCCGAGCTTTTATACCCCCAGAGCTCATGCTGATACAGGTCAATTAATCTTCATGATGCCCTATGATATCATTTCCAGTGTCATATTTCCTGTACCCAATGATCATTATCCCACACACATTCTATTGCTCTTTTGCCACTTTACATACTTTCATTCCAATATAATGAACCATTGTTGTGTTATTTCTAAATTATGTTCATTCGTTCAATGAGTTTGGAATGATTATAGTTTTACTGAATGTCTCATTGTCTGCTATATTGTTATGTTTAAATAAATGGGGAGTTATAGCTAGCTCTTCGATCGTCACGTTGTTCAGTCTTTACTCATCTCTTTATTTAATCCAGCTTTAGCGCTGACTAATAATTTGTTGATGTTACCTCGAATGATATTATAACTTAGTAGTAGAGGAATCTTCATATGTGAGTTCAAGTCAACACAAAGAATACTCGTTGACAGATGTTGAGACAGTTTATTTAAATAATCACTAGATGTACATTGGTGCTTCTCGTTGTTTCCCACGGATACTTTGTTCACAATGATATATTAGCAAAGACTATATTCAATGGTAATACCAATGTTGATGATCTTCATGCTTGATTTTACCTTAATTTACCACTCCAGGGGATGAGCTCATAACGTTCTCATATGAGCTCTCTCCTAGAATTATCAGTATTAGAATAGTTGATCCTACATAAAGTCCTCATACCAATCAGGGATATATAATGTCCTCCCTTCAAAGGTTCATAACATCCTCCTGTGGTCCGTTGCATAATCTCCTCGCTGTTGCAAGGGTTGTCCACGATAGCGAGACCCCTCCCTATTCAAAAATTGAAACAATACATCCTCTCACAACAAGGACGTCACTGTTGCGATGTGTCTACTATATCGATTTTAATTCTGTAAACAGTTCCGAGAACTGAACATTTAGATCTAAAATTTCAGCCTGGAATGATGATTAGAAATGGGTGAAAATTGATGCTGAATTTTGTGTATAGCAGCAAGGGTGGGGTTATGTGACGGACCACTGTGGCACGTCACATAACAGAAATAAGGAACAATTTTTGGCACATGGTCAAACTCCTGCTGTTGTACCAAAACTCAGCATCAATTTTCACCCAATTCTAATCATTTTTCTGGGCTGAAAATTTCAGGAATTTAAGATCTAAATGTCTTTTTTCCAAAACCTTTTACAGAATCAAAATCAGCCCAGTAGAACAGCCACAATTCAACAGCTGGACCCATCGCTACAGGGACGTCCTTGTTTAAGGTTGTCCTTGTTGCGAAGGTTTGGTTATGTGACGCATCACTGGTTTTGTGATGAAGACTTACCCTGTTCTAGTAGTTCTACCCGTCCTTCTACCTGTGGATTTCGTTAGTCCTTATAGCATCCACTTGGGGCGCCACTATTACATTGAGTGCCTGCTTTACTCTATGAATGCTCACTGCTGATGCCTGGCAATGCGTACAAGACATTTATGTTTCTACACATTTGTTTCTATCTAGCCTTATATATATACACACATATATATATTGTATTTCACTTCAGTGCAACAAAACCTAATAAACTTTGTAGAATTACTCATACAATCACAGAAATACATTCATGTTTGGTAAGCGGAATAACTTATACACTAACAGAACATGCTGTAACAACATTAAATCCCCAGAAACTTGTTCCCTTAAAATCATTGATCTACAAACATTTGTGCTACTAAATTCACCACAATGTCTGGTAAAGTGTAGGTAAGGGTAATGTATGCAGGAATTTACTGCCCTTCAGTAGTTTATGTAGATAGGCAGTTTTTATTCAATTTTTGTAACCGGGCCAGCTCGACCCAGATCGATTTTGCAAACAAGGTCCCCAGCAAATCCTATTACCTTTTTTTTCATAGTGAAAACATGGTCAGGCAGCAAAATTGTTATTCAAGGGTGGATTTCAAAGAGCGGGGGGGTGGGGAGATGGCTAGTCAAGTTATTTCATTACCACCCCAACCCCCTCCAGAGGCTTGGATTTTACATTCCCTCTGCCAATCCGACAATCACTGTACAGCAAATTATCTCCTCACTGTACCGACCATTTGGTCTCGTCCCAGTCAGTTGTCAGCCACAAGTGAAAACTGCTTGACTACTTTTTGCCCGCAGCATGTAGTAATCTGCGCCCACTGGTAGCAAGTTTTCTACCTACATAGAGGAGAGTACTCGCACTTTTTTTCTGGAGCGGAGTTGTTAGCGCTGCAGAATGTTTTACATTATTAAAGCTGATACTTGGTGCAAAAATAGAAACATCCCCAATAAAAAAAATGAAAACGTAAATTTGAATTTTGAAAAGATGCATCCCTACTCCTGTTATTGATGGGAAAGATAGCTCGAACAGTTCCCTTGTATACTGTTTGTGGTCATCCACTGGGCCACTGATGAGGATCTTCACGGGTGTTCAAGTGGAGGAAGGTGCAGCCCCAAGACCTTGCGGAAGCCCCGTGCAATCTTCTCATCTCTCCAGGCATAGATAAAAGGGTTGACCCAGGCAGTGACCCACCACACCCAGGAGAACACCTACAAGCAGAGTGACTAGTAATTATTATTATTTGAAAGTAATATTATTTGAATACATGCACTTGGCTTTCATCAAAATTCATGAATAGTAAGAATTGGGAATTGATTATGTATTTTACATTAGGAGCTGTCCATGAATGATATCACATTTTTTTCCGGATATTTTAAAGAACCCCAACCTCCCTGTCACAGTTAATCTTCTGCTTTAAACATGAAAATAAGGCCCATTTTCAGAAAGTGTCACACTACTCAGCCTAACCAACCCTCCACCCCATTGTGTGTGACATCATTTATGGATGGTCCCTTAGGTTGAACACCTCCTTTGAGGGTCAACCCATATATTGACACACTATAACATTTGTATACTTCAGGAGAAGTATGATAACTATCTGGTCATGTTGAAGATGACACACATTATTACCTTATGGACGATCACCATATGCAGAGGTTTGTTATCCAAGCGGTTGTAGATCGATCCAAAAATTACAGTTGGAATTAGGCAGGCTATAAAGCAGCCAAGAACAATTCCCATCAGCTTTGTCACCTTATACTGCACGTTGGGGAACACGTGGGGTCCAGCTGCCTGCAAAATGTGTCCAAAAGTTTCTTTAATAACAAACTCATTATAGAATCCAGAGTAGTTTAAGTATAGAGTATATTCAATTTGACACTTTGACTGTAGTGGCAACGTATGGTATACTTAGTAATCCTATATACTTATTATTGGATGCTAGAATTGATCAGCTTAAGCATATAATTATATGTGACTACTCATGGAATTTGGTAACCTCGTGGGATAGTAGTCTAGATCCGTAAAGTAAGTTGTAATAAAAGTTACCGATGCATATTTATCTGAAAATGTACACTTGTTGCCCAGACTTAATATAAGACCTTGACCATTTTCATTTATATGACACTTTGATAATGATCCCAGATCAATTTGTTCTCCGTGTTCCAGTGGCCCGTTGCACCATGAGTTGCGTAACAATGAAAATCAATTAAACAATGAAACCTTTCATTGTTACTTTTATCATACCGACAATCATTTTGACACTAAAAAAACTTATTTATGATGCCCCCAATGAGCTCTAATCCTAACAGGAATTTTTTTTTCTCCCTTTTTGCATCAATTTACAGAATTTGATTTCATCCACTAGAAATAGAGATATTAGGGTGTTGCTGTTACGATAATTATTGCTGTTATGAAAATGATCTTAAAGTTATCTTAAAGTTATCCTAACAGTAAAATGTCATTGTGCAATGGGTCACAGCACAGAATGAATTTACAAAAAAAGTAAGTAAGTCCATTTAAAGAAACAAGTGTATTTATTTGAAAACACATCTCCTGAATAATTAGATATCACACATTTTCTGTCAAAAATGAGGATTTCACAATATTATTATCTATAAATTTCTATTGGCTGTATTCCACATACCAAAAGTATGTGCCGCCAATACTGAGCATCCCCATGGAAACATTCCATACCAGGATCACTTAAGCGGTAAACCCACTAGGACACTGAGCGACGATCGGCTGACTTTACGAGCGACCGGCAACTCGGTCGCCAGTGAAATCGGCGACGCACCATACCCACTACGCAGAGTCGGCCGACTTTATCAGCAACTACACGGGCAACTTTGTGAACTGTTATAAGCAATGTAAAAATTGATGTTGAATACTTTTGCATTTTGCCCCGCATTTTTATTTGTGTCACTTTGAATTTCTTGCAGATTGACGATACGAGAGAATTCCAGAGAATGGTGAGGATAGACGAGGCAACCTGCACCATGTTGCTGGAGATGATTACTCCTCTGATACTGAAGCAGAGAACCAAGATGCGTGAGCCGATCTGTCCAGCGATCAGGCTTGCAGTGACCATGCGCTTTCTCACCTTTGGTAAATTTTGTTTGCCCAAAAAATAAATTAGAGACGAAAAACTGATCGTATTCAGGCATCATACTTAACTAGTGTCACATTTCAATGTATGTTTGGGTAGTGGCCAAATCAATTACCTGTTAACTGGAAAGACCCATTCAGAAAAAGATTTCGCGGTCAGCCGACACATTACTTTTTAAAAAAAACTTGAATGTACTAAAGTGTCAAAAATTGTCTTTCAGGTCAGAACAGCACAGTCACACGACTTTCGTTTGGGCATCACAACCATGATGAATTGCATCCAGGAGACGTGTGTGGCAATCTACACAGCCCTCAAACCTGCCTACCTGAAGGTGAATATTTTAAGACTGACATTGGAAATCAAGTTAAATTCTTGGTATACCTCTCTTCACATTTGCTGAAAAAGTTTATGTTGACGGTAAAAAAAAATACAACCAGCAAATTCGTACGCTCACGTGCTAACGTCGTAGCAGTTCTGTGTTGGTTTGTTGAAATACAGGAGTGTAAATGAAATGTGAGACTGTCTCGGCCAAGTCTTTTTGGCTGCTGAAAAAATGATGCCAATTCTTTCTCAACTTTGATGCTTGTTTTTCAGACACCAAGGACGACACGCGAATGGGAAGAGACAGCGAGAGGATTTTCCCTAAAGTGGAATTTTCCCAACTGCTTGGGAGCTATTGACAGGAAGCACATGCGGGTACAGAAACCAAGCTGCAGTGGGTCCATGTATTACAATTACAAGGTTTTTTTCAGTATCACCCTGCTGGCCCTTGTCGACACAAACTATCTGTTTGTGTATGTTGATGTAGGTGGAGAGGGCCGCAATTCCGACGGCGGCCTGTGGGATGAGAGCAGACTGCGGTGACGGGTTGAGAATGGCAGGCTGGGCATCCCGCCTCCCAAGAAGTTGCCCGACTCTGACGTCGTTATGCCTTATGTCATCATAGGAGATGAGGCGTTTGCCCTCACAGAGTCGATGATGAAGCTGTTCAGCAGGAGTGATCTCAACCACACAGAGAGGGTGTTCAACTACAGGTTAAGTCGTGCACGCCGGTGTGCAGAGAATGCCTTGGCTACCAGGTTTCGTCTCTTCCTGAAAGACATTCAAGCTCAGCCACAAAATGCGACCAAGTTCGTTCTTACCGGAATCCTTCACAACCTCCTCCGAGAGCGGTGCGGGCAATCCTACCTACCACCTGGCTCAGTGGACACCGAGGATGCAAACAACCATGTGGTTGCCGGTGACTGGCGCAATGTTGTGCAGCCTGGAAACAACCTCCCACCGACCAGGAACCGCAACAGCACAACGATTTCAAAGAGCAACAGAGTGGCACTTGCAGAATATTTCCAAACACCCGCCGGCTCAGTGCCTAGGCAAGATCGCGCAGTTGACTGCGGGTTTGTCGCACCACGGAGGAAGTAGAACTGTACTTTGTATCTGACTTGCGAGTCGGCCGATTACCTCGAAATGTAGGCGATGGAAAACCGTTCCTGTATTTTGTTATGTCTATACCAATGACCCTGCAATTCACTGAAACGTTATTTGTTCAATGTTGCCCTCCACTCAAGAACTTGTGATATTTTTATATATATTTTACCAGACATTCAGAATGTGACCTTCCAGGTGTGCTGAATATTCTGGAATTTCTATAAGTACCGGTCATGCATCAAACAATGCTCTCTTTTTCCACACCGAGTGGACAATATGTACAGTCGTAGTTCCTTACAGGCAAACCAAGTGCGGTTGACCACAATAGTCTAATTTAACAAAACGTGCTTACCTTGTAAATCCACTTACATATCTGGCACGAAGCCGTAATGAAATCTAAATTGAATGTGTGCTAACTCCGTTGCTGTTATCCAACTCAGCAGAAATTATATATTTATTGCAAATACCAATTTATTTTTGCACATAATTTTCTTGAGATCATAGTATACTCCTCCCCTTACTTGTTGTAGATAAGTTTTTGTGTCGTCATTTATACAGCAATATATTATTCAATGTTTTTTTTCCAGAGTTACAAACCTGTTATAGCAAAAGTGAAGTGTCTGACCAGATATTTTATAAGAACAGCTAGTACACGGAAAGTTGAATTGAAAACTTTGATAAAGAATCTTTGCATTACACAATGTCCTGTTTCCATGCTCCTCTGTGGGTAAAACTGCGTCAAATATCCCTGAGTTAAAACGACATACAAGCATTACTCTGAATAAAATCTATTTTCCTGGAACCAACATCTGAAAACACTTTCAATCAAAGTCTCGGCAAATACGTTGCCATAAAATCTATATCATAAAATCAGTCTACAACTTGCAATCAATCCTGTATCTCAGTACAATGGAAGACGTAATTCTAAATCGCAAAACAGACAAACAAATGAACCTAGTGTTTGCTGTTCAACTTTTTTTCGCATGTAAACAAGATGAATCAGCATCGCAACATGTGCCTCCGAAAGACATCTTTCTGTGATATGTTTCTTCTTTTTCCATAATTAAAAACCATTAAACCTGTCTTCAACAAACACAAAGACAGTTGTACTATCATCCCGTTTGATTAACTTTGCTCTTCTGGGGCTCTAATGAAAATCCCAGAAAAAGAAATAATTTTGACTGCAGTACGAAAAGGGCACCCACCGAAAAACTTACATTGGTTTACACAATACAAATTATAATCAAATGCAGCAATCTTTTATGTTTCTGAATCAACTCTGCTGTCTGATCGGCAATAATATTAAATCGAAGTCAACTACTGACTTTCCATCTAAAATTTTCTAAAGAAAAAGCTAAAAAGCTTCGATTCTACGAATAACAACGGTAAACTTGTTTCTAGGCTAAAACAGACTAGTCGTCAACTTGAACAATGATATTGCAATTAACAATTCTGAGTATTCTGGTCAGCAACTCTTATACTTTTAGTTCTACAGATTTTTTTAATACAACTCTGCTCATCTCCTTAAAATCACGCTTGAGCACCCAGACAGAGTTACATACTGCTGGTTTGATCTGCAGTAAATCACTGTTTTTGTTTTCTGTATTCTGCTACCTGACCATCAACTCTTTAACTTTACTTTCAACATGAGATAGAAGAAACATCAACTTGACTCAGTTCTTTTTTTTTCCATGAGCTGTGGAATTAGTTGCCGGGTAAACTTGTGTAGGTCCCAGCCTTGCTGGTGAAGGGGAGCATAGCACCACTCACGGGAACAGCCAGTTTGCAAACACCGAGAGATTCTCTGATGGGGTCGCCTGCTGCTGTTGATGTTGCTGGTGGTGGCTTGATGGTTGGTACTGGCGTGCGCAGTCTGCTGGAGTTGGTAGGGGAAACATTTGTGATGGGGCGCTTGTCGTGCAAACTGGTGCAGAATGCACAAATGATGGTAGGGCCGGCGAATGTCCAGTCGGTTGTGGTTGACCAAACCGTGGCTGAATGTTCTGTGTAGCTGACCATCCTCCCCGAGTTGCTCGTTTTATTACGACAGAAACATGGTCCATGAGGTCCTCCTGCTACGCCCACCATCCTATTTCATCTTCGGGGTCGGCCCTCTTCTGAGTCTGACTTTGAGTTTTACTTTGTTGCCGAATGCATGCATAGTGGAACGCACTTCTCGTAAGGTGAGCACACACTCTTCATCAACAGCAGTCATTATTTTCTTTGTGGAAGAAGTTGCTGACAGCGCGGCAGACAGTGGCGATTCGTCGAGCGACAAGAATGGCTGGTCAATGGAAACAGAGCCACAAAGTTCTGCCTCTTCGTCCTCCATCATCGACCTAAGTTCTATCTTTGGTTCCTTTTTCTTGCCGCGGACAGCTTTTACAACAGCACGTGGGGGTGACTCAACAGTCAGTCCTGATTTCTTGGGTGTTGTTTGTGCTGGTTGAGTTGGTGAGTGTGGTGAATCTGGAATGGACATCAAAGGTGAAATGGTGAGGTCGGCCTGAGCATCCTGTGCAACTTGGTCGGCACTTCCAGCGGCCGCCGCTGGTTTCTCGTTTCCTTTTTTTAAGAGGGTTTGTGCCTGCCTGAGCGTGTGGTTACACCACTAGGACCTGGCTGTGGTTCTTCAACTGCAGAGTTCTTACCGGGATCTTTTGTTGGTTTGCTTTGATCGGCCTATTCGGCCTGTGCGGGGACTGGTGGTTCTGTGTCGTTCTGTTGCTCAATAACCCCGTTAACCCCATCAACCCCGTCAACTTGTCCGTTCATGGCAACTGCTGCAGGTCCATCTTCCTGATGATGCTGGGGCTCTGGCTGAATGATCGGGTTGTTGTTCACAACACCTTTGTTTGCCTCTGCACCATTGACACTGTCGTCGTCGGACTGGAAATAGAAAGGGGTAGCTAGAGAAGTATGGAGATGAATATATAAAAACTACCAGTTGGCAAACACATTGCAAATAGAAATAGCTATATATTAATTAGTGGCTCAGTCTGTTAGACGTTGCAACAGTTACCGAATCCCCTCCCCGACGCAAATCTTTTTCATTTTCGTTAGCAGAAAAATAAAACGTTTGCCATCCCTGCTTAATTTCAGAAAATGAAAAGACAACAGGCAGGTATAAGTACAGGTCCACTTCACTGCACAGACAAGAGGGAGTTAAAGTTTTCTCTTTTTAACTGATTCCCCGTGGCTCAGTTGGCTAGGTCTAGAACTTGGTCCCAGTAAATTCAGTTATCGAATCCCATTCATAACGTGTTTTTTTCGTCGCACCTAGATTTAGTGGTTTGTGACAGATTCTATCATATACTGTTTCAAATTCTACCACTGCTTACGAAAATGAAACATTTTCGTCCACCGCCTACTGTGGAGGGGTGTAGTTTGACGAAATGGAAAATGCTAAGCTTCACCTCACCGGGTCTTGGAATTGAACCCATACCGCTGATATTATACTTTGATTTGAACCAACGTGGTGCGAAGAAAAAGCAAAGATATGAGTGGGATTCGATTAGTGATTTTCCGAGGCAACAGTTCAATGTCTAACCGACTGCGCCACGAAGAATCAGTTAAAAAGAGGATACTTGAACTCCCTATGGTCTGTGCGGTGGTTGCATTTTCGCCAAATCTGCTATTGTCAGTTTGACGAAAAACCAAAGATATGGATGGGATTCGATAACTGAATCAGTCTAAAATAGAAAATAAACCGATTCCCCGACCAGCAGAGACGCAAGGTTACTACTTTCATTTGCGTCACACACCCTTCAATATTACATACTAACAGGTAATCTGAATTGGTAACAACATTAACACTTTTCTGGCAGTTGCCCGTCCCCAAGCACCAGTAACATCGCCTAGTGGGTATTGGGCTCGAGATGAAGTTGACCAAAATGAAAAAAAATCGGCGGGGACTCGAATATCTTTGCTTTTGCGTTTTCGTTTTCGTCCGATTTCTGCAGGCAGTGGAAGAAAATAAAAATAATATTGGTGTTAGAAAATATACATATATCTATGGGATATACTCGTCGTCACAAAATAATATAACCCAGTTGACGTCCCAGAAAAGAGAAGATATCTTCGCAATTGATATCATCACAGGCCTCTGTGGCTGACTGGATAAGGTTTGCGCCTACCATGCCAGCGATCTGAGTTCAATTCCACGCTCCGGCGACACTTATCTTATCTTTTCATTTTCGTCGCGCCTCTGTGGACGCATCGTGAAGGCAGTTAGTGAATGTCAATGTCAATGTTCCAACGCGTATCAATCTATACCCAGTTGACGAAAATGAAAAAGATATGCGCCAGGCCTGGAGAATTGAACCCAGGTCGCTGGCATGAAAATAAAACCACCGCACAGACCAGACGGAGTTCAAGTTATCTCTTTTTAACTGAATCTCCGTGGCCAAGTCGGTTAGGTCTGGAACTTGGTCCCAGCAAATTCAGTTATCGAATCCCACTCATATCTTTTCATTCTCGTTAGCACACTTGAACGCCTGCTGGTATTTTAATAGTAGATATGCGATAAAATATTCGCGACAAAAATGCAAAGCTTCACCTCGCCAGGTCTGTGAATTGAACCCAGATCGCTCACATGGGAGGCACAAACCTTATCCATTCGGCCACAGTGACCTGTACTGATATCAAATCTTTCACTTCCAGTGATCTGAAATGGTATCTGCCTGTCTCTTTTGAATTCATACCATTTTCATTTGGCAACATAGACCTGTGATAATGGTTATTTCTATTTGCAATGTGTTTGCCAGCCTTGCTTAGCTGACGAAAATGAAAATACTATACTTTGCCAGAACAGAAAGTGAACTCTGCCTGGCCGAAACTGCAAATGCAAAGCTTCACCTCGCCGGGTCACTTTCATTTGTCTCCAACACAGCTAATATTTGTTTCCAATATCTATATTATTTACGAAAAAGACAATACTAAGCTTCGCCGGGTTGGGGAAATGTGTTTGACAAAAAAAGTGGTAGCGAACCTGCCCACGAGCCCACACGGTTGATGAAAAATGAAAAAGATATGAAGGGGATTCGATAAGCTAGCGATATGCGATTGACGAAAATGACAAGTGGTCCACGCCGGGACTTGAATACTAATTCCACGGAGTGCTAGTCCTACACCTTAACCACTAGACCACCGGGAACTAGTTGAGAGGTGAAAACTTGCATTCCCTCTGATACCTAGCAACCCAAATCAATCTGTACCCGGTTGACGAAAATTGAAAAGATATGTATCTATTCATATTTGGTCATTTTCGTTCAATTCCCCGACCCGGTGGAAGATGAATTTATGTCTTTATATTTCATATTTTCTGGTCAATCAATTTGCTACTACAAGATTTCAAAAGCAATAGACAGGTCCCCCCGCTACGAAAATTAAAAAGATAAGATAAGCTAAACGTCGGCAGACCGAGGAATTGAACTCAGATCGCTCACATGGGAGGTGCACACCCTATCCATTCGGCCACAGAGACCTGTGATGATAGTAAATCTTTCATTTTCAGTGGTCTGAGGTCATATCGGCCTGTTGCTTTTATAGAATTGCATTTGCCTTTTCGGCCTGGCAGAGTTCTTTTTCTGTTTGCCAAAAAAGGATCAGATACATTGCTAGATACTGCCTGCGAGCCCCCACGTAGATTGAATAGCTACCAGTTTTCGCTTTTTACCCAGTCGCCCACATATGCATGTGATGATATCAAATCTTTAACTGCCATTGGCCTGTCTCTGAAGTGATACCTGCTTTTACTTTTACTTTTGAACTCTGATCAATTACCCGACCTACAGGCTTAAGAAAAATCCACTTGCTTTTTTCACGTAGGTCTTCTTATTCCGATCTCGTTATTTCTTGTCGTTTGTGGCCCACATGCATCTGTTCGCTTCATACATGTCGATTAAGTTGTCTTCGGCTTCGGTGCTCCATTCTGTCTCGTAAATTTCCGACATTTTGTCGACCAAGATGCTTTAAAAACAGTTAAATGTAATGGTTGTAATGTGCACGTCTCTTCTTCTCAAGACCGCCGGTGAAAATGGCGGCAAAAGTAGGTCATATGGGTCACGTGCTTTTGTACTGCCCAAAAAAATCATGTGACTTCTGCGTGGCTTCTGATTGGCCGGCGCCGCGATGCGCTCCGATCACCCAACTCAGTCGCCGAAAAAATATCAAACAGTTTTGATCTGGTGAAGTTGGCCGATTACGGGCAACAGCGAGTTACCCGGCGCGCGGATGGTCCGACCGCCCAGTCAGCGCGCCATACCCACACGGAGTCGCCAGAGAAGTCGGCTGACTCGCTGAAAGTGTCCTAGTGGGTATGGCGCTTTACTTTCAGTGCAACCTTGGCTGGCACAAATGCAATTTAGCCGCCGAAATTGTAAAATTGGCAGCTGAAAATGTGATATCGGCGGCAAGCCTAAAATCGGTAGGAAAAATTTAACAACGTGCCGGTAAGTTTTATCAGCAATGCTTCCGATTCTATATCGGCACTGGCGAAAGTGTGTCGGCGGCACATCAGCAACACACTTTCGGTATGCGGGATACAGCCTTTAGACATGTGGTGATGACATTTGTTTTTATTTCTAAACAATATAAATTCTAGATGGTCAAATTAAGTGCAAAAATCGATTTAATGTGTTGGAAATGTTAGGTTCAACAAGTGAAGGTTTATTTTATCTAAGTTGTTTAATGGCGAAAGATATATTAGAAAAATGTTGGGTTATCAGCTTCAATGGTTATGAGGCTTTCATACCTACCTGCAAAGGGTATACTGCAGAATGCTGCTTGACAGCAATAAACGTGATTTTCCCATAGAGCACAAGGATGATTATCGTCATAGCACTAAATTCAATACGTGAGATAAGCTGTGCACCAAAATTATCAAATAGGTCTCTCGACTGACAAATAACACCATCTTGTGGTTTTATTCCTCTGAGAAAAACAAAAAGTGCAGTCTGCAGTGCACCCACAACCCATAAGCTGATGATTGCGCCTCTAACCTTTTTCTCGGTTACCAGTGAAACATATCTAAGAGGGTAGGCAATGTAGACATAGCGTTCCACTGCAATGAGGCAAATTGTACCAACATTCAAAAAAACTGTGTAAGAGCTAATGACCTGATCAATGAGACATGATATATGGTACATGAGCGATTCAGAGATTAGCTCTTTAATAAGCAAGAGGACTGGGACTAAACTTGAAATCAAGTCAGCAACTGCTAGGTTCAGAATAAGGTAGTTGGCTGTAGTCTGCAATGTTTCATATCGTGTGATGGTTAACACTGTGAGGCTGTTACCAAAGAAAGCAATGACTCCTTCAATCAAACGAACTGTAAGGTGAAGGCAAAGAAACCAGATAGGTAGAGGTTCAGCCTCATGATCTGATTGGTCTATAGTATTATTCCATGAAGTACTTAAGTTATCCCTGGGAAATGTTAAATTGTCCAGGTTAAAACCTGAGTCGGCCAAATGAGCCATAATGTTGTTTCCAATGAAGCCAGTTGTGTCCAAACAAAGTGTTTCGTTGATGTCCTGTTTGTTGGCCTGAAATATCTATGTCCAATTTTTGATATCCTTTAAAAAGAAAAGAAGAAGCGCCTTCAATTGTTAAGAAAGTTTGAGTCCTGAGGAGTGAGTGTGGGCTATGACTTGAACATTGGTCTGGCACCTGTTGAGGTTCCTGATGGATGGGGCCCAAATTTAATCTTCGATGTCAGAACTATCTTTTTAAAAATTGATGCGATTTTCAATTAAGAAACATATGTTATTGTTTAAAGAAAGTATATATTGTGTCTAATTGAATTTCTTTGGTAAGACTTGGTGATGATTTTAATTATTAATTACAAATTTAAAAGCTATATATATTTGCATAGAAATATATACAGGAATTGCCAAATTGTTCAGTTTCTAAAGGTTGTAGCTCTTTAATACCAATGACAAACCAAACTGAAATGTATTGGTATGATGACATAACTATGCTTTTTTCATAGTTTTCTATTCACATAGTATTGGTCTAGCAAAATTGTCTCATGGCTACATGCTGGTTCATTCAGAATTCTATCAGACCGTCCTCAATCTCTTTAGATAGCGAGCACTCCCCAAGTCCGACTGTAAAGCACCTCAACTAGACTATAAGTGCTAGTCAAATAATTATCTGATCAAGGTTTATCCACTTGATAGGCCTATATGATACCCTACTTTAGCAGCTTCACTAGTCAAATTATATATTACTGCCATTAACCACATTCAATATCTAAAAGGTGCTGCCATCTTAATTTACTTAATTTCGCTATTTGTTGTTGCATTGGATAGTTAAGTGGCAATTTCTGATTTAGTAGTAAACCTTTATTTAGGCTTTTTGTTCAGCAATGATTGATTCATCGCGATCATTACCTATCAGTTATATCTGATACAGTTGCCCAAAAAAGAGCGGTGAAAAAACAATATTGTATTGTATCATACTGTTAAAGATGAGAAATAAACAATTTGATTCAACGATTGCCTTTCAAGGGAAGAGGGCCATTTTTCACAAAAGAAATTAATATAATGTTCTTTCCATATTAACACTATGTCCCAGTTCAATTTGGAAAATACAAGTGTCAGTGTACTGGAGTTAATATCCTAGAGCCTCTCATGGTTTCCCACTGATGACACTCTTACCTGTTACACTGAAAACTAATTTCTCATTGTTCTTGGCAGGGCTGAGATTCGGCCAATGACAGTCCAAGATGAGGTGTAAATTGCTAAGAGAAATTCTGAGAAAATGACAGTCTAAGGAGTAAAGGTCAAACATTGGATAACATATCATGTATTTTCAGTATTATAGCAGATGTATTTAACGGAAAATCCACTAAATTTCTATGATAGCGTAGGTTTTGTAACAGACTTTTTCAACACCTGTCTCAGTGCTAATATTCATGCAACACTTGGCCTCCATTACAGATCTGTTGGCATTCACTAAAGTAATGAAACCCCCTACAGGTGAAGTAATGGCAACATTGTTCGCAAGTGTCAGAAACCGGATCCTTGTTTTAGGAAATTGCCTCCTAAAGGCGCTAATGCTGGTAAGGAGATATCCACAGACAATGTGTTTTGTTTATCAATAATTGCCCTAATGCATGGCCATCCTTAGAGGAAAGTAAGTATACCCTACAGTACTTGCTTTCAGAATATTCAAGCCTATCTGTAAAAGGAAGTATTGTGCCACTTTACTAATGCCTGTTGCACGCTTCCAGCATGCATCACAGACTGTTTATTACGGGGAAGGCCAACCAAAAATCATTCATTAACATAATGTCCCATTTTGGATTAGTGATTTTTTTACTCAAAGATTTAAATTATACTGCCATTACCCTACGTGGATAGTCTATAAGGAATAAATATAGCGAGGGCTGGCCTATAAAGCTTTTATTATTACAAATGATACCGTAAAATTTTATTAAACAACATATTAAGATATGAAATATAATAAAAGGCAATAAAACAGACAAGCACAGGCCCTTTGGTGTGAGAGGGTGGGTTCACTGTGATGTTGACTGGGCGAGGGGCAGAGGCGAACAGGATGAGTTGATTGGTTGTTGGTTTGAACCACCAGACTCAGTGGTTCTGGAGCACTGGGATGTTTCACCCTTGCTCCTGCATGATCGAATCTATGAGGAGGTAGAGACCGTACCCCTACACATTTACCGAGGTATGTGTTCTTTAATGTGCAGGGTCCCATAGGCAGGGCCCTACACACAACAGCCGGTGGCCCTCTAGGGGCCTTTGATAACCCAGTCGTTGTCACTGGAAGAAACACAGAGGGGTGCAGCAGCCAGGCCTGGCCCAGGATCGAACCCGGGACCTCCCACACTTCAGGCGAACACGCTAACCACTTCACCACCCCGCACTCCTAGGATGAGTTGAATAGTAAGGAATGTTTATATATGGGAGGGGGCGTAGCTGGTAGTGGCATGTAGGTGGGGATCACAGAGAAGGAGGGGTGAAAACCAGCAGAATGCTTTAGCTGGTAGCCCCCCTGTGTATAGGGCATAAGGTAGGATCAAGCATGGAGGGATGAGTTATTACAAATGTAGACCCCAGGGGGCACTGACCTGCAATACCCTCTCTGCGCATGACTTGACAATAAACTTCTGATAGATGTATAGTCCAGCAGCCAATTCCTGAATTCAGTCACTTTAACATTTACTCTACATGTTTGGCTCCCTGGATTTTCTCAAATTTCTCATCTCATGGTATCCTAGAGACCATGAATCAAGATTGTTCTGAAGAATTTAGGTTTGCAAACACTGTCTAACTATGCGATTTGTGCTTAATTAAGATTAAAATAGGTTTATTTTTTTCCTTCCCAGGAACTGAGTAAGGTATTATAACATTAATCTGAAAGGTAATCTTCCTGAAACTTTTGGTATAGTTCAATTCAAGAAAGTCTGCCATCCATTTGGGTCGGAAGCATTGGACCTTAAAGAGTCAAAAGATAAACTCAGGAACCAATAGACCAAGTTGTAGGTATACCTTCTGGGAATCTTTAGTCAGTTATTGGAAGAGATTGTATATTCTCTGGATGGAGTTACCTTTCCCGTGGACAGAGATGTCCTCCAAGTAAAGATATGTCTCTCAGTCTGACGTATTAATTTCCTGTATGAAATTGAGGTCGAGCAACAGCACCTGAGATCTCATTCTAGTGGCTTTTCACAGAAAAGTTGACTTCCAAAAGAATCTTTATTTAAAGGAGTTATGATGACTAGTACAGCTGATTGGGTGAGTGAATGGGGATATAGCCGGAGTTGAGGTTGTAATTATTTAAATGTGTTATAGAATAATCTAAATACAAGAAGGTATGACCATTCTTATTTGATTCAGAACCAACTAGTTCACATAAAACGGCGCCTCAACTCCGGCTATATCCCCATTCACTCACCCAACCTCAAATTCTCCCTACACCTAACCTCATACTCCCTGCTCACCTAACCTCATACTCTTCCCACATCCAACCTCATACTCCCCCTCGCTCAACCTTATAGTTTACACACACCCTCACCCAATGGCATACTCCTCCCCCCTCCCCACTTCACCAAACCATATACTCCCCCATCACCCAAACACATACCCCCTCACTTAGCCCCATACTCTCCCTTATCAACCTCATACCCCCCTCAACCAACCACATACTACCACCTCACCCAACATCATACTCCCCCCTTGCCCAACCTCATATTCCCACCTCACCCAACCTCATACTCCCCCTCACACAACCTCATGCACCCACTTCACCCAACCTCATACCCCCTCCCCACCAAGCCTCATACTCCCACCCCCTCTCCCAACTCCTCATCCTTCCCCGACCTCCCACCAGATCCCCACCGATCCCTTTAAAGGTTGGTTCCACTGTTACCAAGCGACAGGCAGCGATCCCCGACTCCCCCGTACACCTGCCACCGTCTACTAAATGAAGGCTGGCACACAGAAGGGGAGAAAGCCAACACACTGGAGCCTACATTTTGGAGATGTCTGCCCTGAGAGAGAAGGATGCCAATAACTGCAGTAATGGGCAGTTACAGGAGGCGCCTGGAGGTGGTGTCAGAGGTCTAGGGGAGCAGCAAGGACAGAACGGCCGAAAAAGTAAGTTTTTTATTACAATCATTTCAGGCAATTTCAAGACGCCGATTAATACTCATTACACATTTTTCACAGAAAGTGCATTCTATTACTGTTAAGTGTATATTTTCAAATATTGATTTTGGTAATGGTAATTTTGTAATTGGTTGATTCCTTTGGGGATTTTGCATAACATCATATCCGATATATCTATTAAAGGAGAACTGTTAAACCTATCTGGTGGTATATAAAATGTGTATATTCATGGATAATTACCGCTGGAGATTTTCAAGATAAGAAAAAAAGGCGGTATGGAATATAGGCTTTAAGTACAGATCATTCTCAGGCCTAGCCTGAAACGGGCTAAAGGTTAGTGGACCAAAGTAGGACAAGTGTAATACAGCCTTCAGCCTCGTCTATCTAACGCCGGTCATGTTCTGTGAACACACCCTTCTTTAGCCGGTTACTTATTAAAATGTCACGAAGCGGCTACATGTATGATTAAATGGCAAGGTTGAAACAAAAACAAAATATCTTTCCAGTAACCAACCAAATGTAATCAACCAGGTTATGTTAGATGTGGGGTTTAAACCCTAAATTTGATAAGGCGAAAGAGCCAATTTTCTGTGACTTACGATAGGACCTATTCTTAAGTTTGACACGGCGACACGGCCAGATTTCTGCTTAATGACATGCGACAGGGTATGTCCTTTAATTTGACACCGCGACAGGGCAAATTCTTTGATAGGGTGTTCGCCAGTAGCAGTCGGAAGTGTCCCAAGCTGGATACCAAGCTGCCAGGTGTGCTAATTACAGGTACCAGTGGTGTCCACTAGTGACATGCATGGCTGCACAGATCACGGGTGCCAGTGGCAGCTGGTATGGATGTTCACCTGTATATACCTGGCTGGGACCAGTCAGGTCTTTTTGCACCGCTATATCGTCGAACATGTCCTCTTACTGTATAGAATGTCATTGTGGCTTTCTGGTAAAGGTAGTCTGAGCCAAAACATCATTACAACAATAATATTTTGACACGACGTCAAGGGCTGAGGCTATGTGCGCGGGCTCGGCCTCGAGACCCCGCGCATGCAGTATAAACTTGTGTACGCGGGAGTAGCGTCCGCGCATACTGGAGGCTTTGTATGCGCAGGGTTATGTCCGCGTATGTAATATAAATTGTACACGCGGACTTATTAGGTAAAAATCGGGGGCTTAGCCCCCGAACCCCCTTTTTTCTCTTATTATATTTTTTTTCTGAAATAAAGCAAAATATTTTGCTTCTATACACGAAGAAAATACATAAAATGTACACACGTCCGGTTATATAAGAAGACCTATATGGCGCACGTCGCGTCCGCGTATATAAGGAGATCAGTATGTGCGGACTCTATGTCCGCATATATAAGAATTTCTATATGGGCTAGGTCCGCGGTGCGTATAACCAGTCCCGACGTCAAGACTAAACATGAGCAGAACATTGGGTTCATTTGAAAGCACTATACGATGCAGCATGATAACAAAACAGCAAAGTCACTGTGCGACATCATTATATAGTTCTCAATTGTATGTCGGTTTTAAACTTCAATAAATGATAGGTAGACGTGTATATATAGATAAAAGATCGCTGTGCGAAAAGAAAGTCATTTCAAGCATGTCCAATCTTTTATATATTGTCCATCATAATGCCTATACCCGCTCGGGAATGTATAGTTCCTGTCACCTATTTCTTTACCCATTGCATCACTGTGGCAGATTAGATAGATCTGGAATAGTTTTGTTTCATTGTTACAGTTGGTGCAGTGTCCCTGTTTTGGGAAATGGCTGGTTACCAGACCAGGGGAATGACCGGGTTATCAGAGGTGAGGAATGTTTTGGTGCAGTATCGCGGGACGATGTGCACAGACCTAGCGGACTTACAATTATACTTATAATTGCTATGATGACAGTTCAATACAGGCAGAATGCGCATTCTGAGCCCAGTCTGTAAAGGGTATTAGATACTTCTTAATAATTATGTTAAACCATATTTCATTCAATTTAACCATCATAACTATATAAAGGGGGAAGATTGGCATGTATCATGCCTGGCACTTATGGCCTGTCTCCACGGTCTGTTAGTTGGTATTCCCCACAACTCACGTACTACAGGCTCAGGATGGTAAACAAAACAGGTCACCGTTAAGGAAAGCGTTTTGTCGAGAGAAAATTTCAAATTCAAATTTGGAGAGTTTAGAAATGCAGGAGTGATATTATTGTTTGAAATTGAAGTTTTTGAATATTTTACACATGCGTAACATAATTTTGTTTCTGATATATGTGATTTCTCTGCCACATCATCTTATTGCATATCATATCGTGTAGTGTAATACCAATATAACCAACCAACGGCTGTATTCCACTATACGATTTTTCTTGCGATTTCCTGAATTGAGAGTCAGAATAAAGGATAGCTATGGAGATTTTATATTATATCATTAGAAAGGTTATTCAATTATCTTTCAAATGATGTTTGATATGTATGAGTCCCGATATTTACCAACGGCAACATATTGGTAATTATTGGTAGGATTCAGGACTCATAATCCGTTGCTCACGATTTTTAGGATGCCAAAAATCGGCCAGATAAGGGTCAATTTGGCCATAATATGATCTAAACACTGCGCCAGGGAGGCAAATAAGCCAACTCGACTTGAAAGCTAGTTAAGGGTTTTGGATGAGCACAGAGGTACTCCTTGGTCTTGATACAAGTATCAAGCCCAATGATAAGTCACACAGAACCCGAGATACAGTCTCAATCCTTTAATTGATCTATACGGTACAATCAGTTTAAGCAGAATTACGATCAGCGAAGGTGACAAACCAAGCAAGTTAAAACACAGTTTACAGTGAAGCTACCTCCTGGGTCTCAGAGTCCTCAATAAGTCTATAGTCTTCACCAATCAACTATACAATGGTGATAAGAAGGTTGTGGGGTGGTCCTCTGCAGCTTGGTGGCTGATTGTCAATGGGGTGAGCTTGGTCTTCCTGAACAGACTGCCTGAGCTCCCCTTAAGCTGAGGTTTTTATATTTACTTGTGTCCTTGAAGATTGACCCCAACCAAGTCTGACCCAGGTGCCGGCCATGAACCTTGAGCCATGGTTCTGGTGGGGCACCTTTAGCCCTGGCACTGGCCTAGATAGGAGGTCCTGTCCTTGCCCTGGGTCAATACTGGTTCTGTTACCTGGGGTGCCCCACACCCTATTTGCACTGTAGGTAGGGCACTGTTAAAGCATGGTCATGGTCGTAGTTGGGTGAAGGTCACCCATCCAAGAACAGGATCAAGATCATGGTTGGGTGATGGTCACTCTTATGGAAATGTGTCAGGTGTGTTTGAGGACAAGGTTACCAGCTCATATAAAAAGAGTAGCTTTTTGGTTCAGGAATCACATTGGCCTGGAGGCCTCAGCTGCGTGAGTTAGGTATTGCCAAAACTTGGTATTCTTGTTTTAGGTGGTTTTCTGTCGTGTGGGGAGCCAGTTCGACACAACACCATGTAATGGAATACGACCTTTGACCCATCTGCTTGCAGTGCACGTGGTGATAAACCTTACAAGTGTGCATAAAAGGTATAAATAGAAAAAAAATTATTATATGTAAAAATTCAATTACGTCACATTGGCAATCACTAATTTTGGTATCACATCTTATCAGTTTATTGTCCCAGCAAAAATGAACACAAAGTTCCAGAATAGTGCATTTTATAAAGGGACAATCATTTGGGATGAACTATGCCATCATGTACAATTTGCAACCTGTGTCAATGCATTTATGAATCTAATCAAACACAGATACTGTGTATATATTGATCTACTTTATCAGGTCCAATAAATATTGTATTGATCTTGATGTGCATACTTATGATTTACACCTGAAATGTTTATTTACTACGCTTTATCATTGTAATATCACGAAAACCAGAGGCAACCCTGAAGTGATTTACTTAATAAACATTTTTTTTTTTAAATCAAAATTATTATCACGAAATATTTATGGTGGTCATTGCTGCTTGCAGTGCACGTGGTGGTGACTGGGGGCGGGGGGTACATCGGGTCCGCCCTGGTACCCCTACTCCTGGAGGAGGGCTACACGGTGACGGTCTACGGGCTGCTCGTCCACGGCGTGCAGCCCCTGCTCCACGTGGCCCACAACCCCAGTTTCCGCCTGGTCAAGGGCGACGTCAACGACGTCACGGCGCTGGGGGAGGTGTTGATGGACGCCGACGCCGTCGTCCACCTGGCGGCCGTGGTTGGCTTCCCGGCCTGTGATAAGGACCCTGGAGGAGCCGAGAAGGTCAACGTAGGGGGGACCCGGGTGGTGACCTCCCTGCTGAAACCGGGGCAGCGCCTGGTGTACGCGTCCACAGGTAGGTGTATACATACCACCCCAGCCGGAGGTGTGGCGTTATAGTAACGTTGCAGCAACGTTCTATTTGGTTCTGGTTTGGTTTATGCTACGATCTTTTGATGACTCCCAATAACGTCATAGAGACCTACTGCTGTGACATTGCACTGCGATGTTATCATAACGTTCTGGTTATGTTCTTTGACCTAAACAGAATGTTCTTATAACGTTCTGTTTTCGTTTCGTCCTAACCTCACCAAAAAATAATGTTATAATAACATTCTAATTTGGTATGGTTTCAACCTGACCATCAATAACGTTATTGTTACGTGCCATCTTAGTAAGTAGCAAACTAACTAAAAAAGTATGGTTGCAGAACATTTCTGTTATGTCGCAGGCTGGCTTGGACCAGTTTTCCCATCAAAAAGTGTCACCTGTTTTTGAGGTAAAAGCTGTGACTTATAACTGTATAAAATGAAGACATAAACTCAAGATAATATTTTATGAACCTGCAAGAATATTTATCTACATTATTTTCCCTTCAAAATGATACATATTTTGCTTTGTAATTTGCCCCCGAGCTGCACAGTGAGCCTTCTAAACACACATGTCGTTTTGACAGGGAAAAACCCGAGGACCATGTATGACAGGCTGTAACTCTTGAACCAATGCAGATAGAAATAAAATTCAAAAAGCATATTAAACTAGATGCCAAATCTGGCTGATAACATGTTCCTCGATATATTTTTTAGCATTTTTCAATGTTTATGTAATATACCTACTACAGGGTCGTGTTACGGGGCGGTGGCCGGGGTGTGTACTGAGATGACCCCGATCAACCCATTATCCCTGTACGGCCGGACCAAGGCCCAGGGCGAGGACCTGGTGGTGGCGGCCGGAGGGGTGGCATTGAGGTAGGTATGTTATTTTTTTTCTTTTTAATTTCATCTTTGTTATTTTTTTCTTCTTTTTTTTCATCTTTTTAAAATAATTTATTCTTTGTAATGTCGTAACAAGTTCACATGCTATCATGTGCACCTGGGGCCATATTTTCGTAACACATAGGCTAAACAGGTAAATTTTGAACAGTGCCTCATTCAAGAATACTCTGGCTCTGCATAGACCTTAGACAAAGTATTCGTCCTTGGATATTGTCGACACAGCGGAGGTTGGGAGCAGGGGAGCGGATGTGTCGCAGACTACATAGACCTATAATGGCTTCCTATGCTATTTCAAAATGACATCTCTACATTGCTTGAAATACAGAAATTCTAAATATAAGATGCTACATTGTTTGAAATACAGAAACTCAAGTATAAGACTCTTATCAAACTTTACCTGCTGAGTCTATTTAGCTACGAAGATATGGCCCCCAGTCTCCATTTGCGTACAGTTTTATAGTAACTAGATTCTGAAAAACTTGTTTTCAATTTTTGAAGTTTAGGCTTGCATAAGAGTAGGTGAACATTACACTTGTACCTAATATGCGATGTATGTTTCTGAGATGAGATGATGAATGGCCAACATTCCATACTGCTTGTTTTGCCATTTTGCTGTCCCCTGTTTTGCAGCAAAAGCTGTGACCCAAAATTCCACTTGTTCAATTAAGATTAAGAGAATATCAAGTTTTGATTTTAAATGATATTTATATTAATCATTTTCCACCATTTTCCCCTCAAAATAACATGTAGCTCTGGTTTCCAATTACCCCTCAAGATAGGTAGCCAGTGTTCTAAATTAATATACTATTATGAAAGGGCAAAACGATAGCACCATACGGTCTGTAACTTTTCAACCAATGCGGAAAGAGATAACATGCAAAAAGCATACTGTACTAGACACCGAGCCTAGGCTAGTAATAAGTTCCACAATATCATTTTTTTGAGTATGTTTGAATTCTTATGTAACATGCCTGCTGAAAGGGAGCCAAAAGGAGTACAAAGTCAAAATTTTGCAATTTCTATCAACTATTGAAATAAATTCTATGACCACAACTTAGGTACATAGTAAAATATGGACAATGAAAAATGGCTGAAACCTCATGAGCGAAAAATTGTCCCTGTTCAAATTTGGTGACCCAACAAACTAAGGTTTGTTTACAAATATTGATCTCTAAAAGCAGGAATGCCATAGGCCTAGGTTTTCTGGAATTTAAGTAAAGTTTCAATCAATTTCAATGGTTCATACTATACCAATAGCTAAAGTTTGACTCATAGAATGTATTTTTGTAGTTATTTGAGTTTGCCAAACGTTGGCAAATGTTAATTTATCATTATTTCTGTCTTCCATTAAGGCTTGCCACGGTGTTCGGGCTGTCGCCGAGGCTGAGGCTGGACCTGCTGGTGAACGACTTCACCCTGCGCGCCCTCAGGGAGCGCCACGTGGACCTGTACGAGGCGCACGTGATGCGCACCTTCCTGCACGTGCAGGACGCCGCACGCGCCTTCGTCTTCGCCGTCAAGAACTACGACCACATGAAGGGGCAGGCCTTCAACGTGGGCGACGAGCGGATGAACATGACCAAGGGCGAGGTGGCCGCTAAGATCCAGAGACAGGTGAAGACTCTGAGGATCACCTCAGCCGACGGCGAGGATCAAGACAAGAGGGATTACGACGTGTCCTACAAGAAGATCCGCGACCTGGGATTTGAGTCCACCAGGAGTGTGGAGGAGGGGATTACCGAGTTACTGAAGGTGCTGCCTTATCTATCAGATGAGGACATACGTAAAGCCAAAAATGTGTGACGGTGACAAGACATGATTAGGGACGTATGTATCTTGATATATAAATTAATAGGAATATGAAGGAGTATGTGAGAGGTGCGCCTGGTTCAAGGACTATCAGAACAAGCAGCAACAGTTTCTCATCTCCTTCTCTTTATCAAATCAACTGTGTCATTAATCCAAAGAAAACTCAAAACAGCACACGGGTTACTTAACAATATGAGATTGTCTTAGTAAATGCCATTGAACTATATGATTGTTATATATCATAACTACTCTATGTTACCGTATTGATATCTGTCACTTTTCTTTTAGACATTATCTTAGATCCAAAATTCTAAATAGAAGTATAAAGACTTCAAAATTTTAAAACTGTAAAAGAAATTGTCTCAGGTCAGTAACGTATTGATGATCCTTAGTCATTGAATGATGAAACTAAGTATGGTGTGTGTGTACCATTCGTTTCAGGTAGGTGTATGTGTTTATAAATAACGCAGTTAGTATGTAAAGGTTTTCAGTGGTTTCACAGGTATATAACTACTTATTATAGTTCAGCAACAAACCTTATCATGGGAAATTTCTATTATTAATTTCCAACCAAATTGTTTATAACCAAGAATAAGCACACTAATGTTGGAACAATAGTGAAGCAACGTTTGTCATCAACATTGGATCGTTTCAGATTGGCTGGAAAGTCATTATGAAAACTTATACTCATTCAACATGGCTGAGAATATAGAAAATATATTATTATCTTCGGATTGAAGCAGTTTATTTTCATTCTCAATAAAACATACTTCTTGATTGAATGTCAAGATGAAGGATGTATAATTAGTGTTCTCCCAACTAAATCCAGGTTAGCAATTAGGTTAGGTGAATTGGCTATGGAAGCAGATGCGTGGAACCTCTTACAATTCAAACCCGTATATAATTGCATTCATACAGAAAAACATATTAATTTTGAACATTTCATGCTTTGAATACCTAGATAATTGAGGGATAAACTAGTCCTTAGAGGCTCCTATTACAATGATTCAGGAACTATTATCATATTTAAACAATATACAATTATACTATAATATCGAATCAACATTATATATTAGTCACCATAGTTGAATGAACGTCGAGAAATCAAGATTCGAATATTACCAATTGCTGGTTTAATGAAGTTGATTTTCAATATTGAATCTACATTTAGTGTTTACTGGGCTCTAACCAGAAAACACTAGTAAGTATGTCAGATGGTTGTATATTGAGTGCGATATACTTCGATTGTTTTCACTGTTCCTGTCAATAACACTTTTCAGGGACGTTTTCAATATTATAATGTATGTGAGTGTAACTTTGACTTTGCTGCCCAATGAGCCTAAGTAAGATTAGAGTGCATCCAAAGACGAGTGTGAGAAGAAGTTAACACTATTCACGTATCTATGAGCAAACATGTGCCATTTTCTTGGTAATATTAATTAACATTGATGATTATAAATTTACTTTAGTAAATGTCGATCAAACACCAATGCTGCTTCCATGACAAACATTATATAGTTAATTCCTAAAGGGGTAGAAGACAACTAAGACCTACTAAAGTAAATAGAATTGATAATCTGATCAATAGGTTAATGAACGATTTCTTTTTAGGTATAATGTCTACGAATTATTTGGAAAGCGTTGTCGATCTGCACTTACAAAATTATACACATTCATTCCATATCACTTCAAATTGTTTGAATTTTCGTCAAATTAATAGGTATAAAAAGACCCGATAAATGACATTGAGGACTGGTGCTTTCCATAATGTGTATGAAGATTTTACATGAAAAAACAACTATTTATTATGTGTTTTTGTTGATGTTATTTTATGTGTGCCGGTTTGTTTATATAACCTGAGGTAGAAGTTAATTAACACAATCTTGATGTGTTCATCATCTGTACTGTACTTAATGTTATGACATTGAGATAACACTTTTGTTTACCACCAAAAAAAACAACTCTGTACTCCTTATTTGGATTCCATAGAACAGAAAGTAGGATGTGAATATTATATATCTTAAAGTCACATCCTTCAAAATGAGTCTCATGCACATGTCTTACACATTTCCTGTCTCTACATTAACTGTTGACTGGGACATTCGTGTTAGAATAAATTGATGTTTAAAACGATTATGCTAATTCCTTTCTCTTATACATATTCAGACATACTTCCTTGTATATATTGAATATCGTGGTAAAGAGGACTTCTGAAAACACAATTCTATGATTTACATCGATCGATAGCAGTGTATCGATTCAATAACTAATCATATCATATGTATGGGAAGATGACAGAGCGCAATTATTTTCTGGTGCCTCTTCTTAAAGCTTAACCCAATCAAGCAAGCAACGTCATTATAACGTTGCAGTTACTCTCTGTTTCATTGGCAATTTAGTTTTTGTTATGTTATTTTGCTGGCACCTGATAACTGCTCTAGAACCTTACATTGCAATGTCGCCCTGTTATAACAGTGTAGCAATTTGGATAAATTCTTTAAAAAGAAACATAACATTGTTAAAACGTTATGTAGTGGTAGGGTCTCAACTTTGTTCAAATGTGATGTTATTATAGCACTCTGTTTTAACCTTGCATGAAATAATCTGTTGTGGGAAAAGTCATCAAGTATAAACGGACTGACCAAAACCGGTTTGGTCAGAGAACGCGCCTGTTACATCACTGCTTCCTTGGGAAGTCAGGTAATGTTCATGTCACATTTAAATTTACACCACAAAAATTGAGCTTGCTTTGGTCAGGTGTGGTATTGGGTGGTAGGAGAGCATTGATTAATCCGGGTTCTCCAGCACTTCAGAGGAAGTCTGCTGAGACTTGTGTGAGAAACAAATAAAGGCAAAGAGGGCGAGGTTGTGAATAATTGAGATTACCCCCGTGTGAGCTCCACTGAGAAGGGGGGTTGTTAAGGCACTAAGTGACAAAAGGGCACTAAATGACAAAATCTGAATTTTTGTCACTTAGTGCCACCCTTAAGGCACTAAGTGACAAAAAGCTAAATTGGCACTAAGTGACAAAAACTTTAACCAACAAACCTATTGTCATTTGATTAATTTATTATGAGAAATATTTATTTTGTTTAAATTAATTAATAATAATTTTGTTATAATTAATTGATAATAAGATATGATTGGCAATAAATGATTTATCAAGAAATACATAATTAATAGATGAAAAAAAAGCGATTAATAGAAAGCAAAAATAATTTTTATTCATGAATAATTGAAAAATAAATAAATACTTATATATTCAATACCAATAAGTAATTAGCAAATAAATGATATAATTAATAGATAAAATTAGTTAATTAGTAATAAAAAATCATAAATCATAAATCATTAAATAAATGAATATTCAAAAAAAGTAATAATAAATAAACTATAGATAATGAAAATAAGATTAATAATTGTGACTAAAAGTTAATCTATCATGATTAATAAATAAAAAGTGAAAATAATTGAAAGATCAATTATCAGTAAATGGATGAATAAATATGTCATCAATAATTAAATGAAAAAAAAAAATGAATGAATAACAAAAATCAAAGAATAAATACAAATAAATTTAAAAAAAGGTGAAATTAATAAATAAATAAATAAAATACTTGATGAATAATAAAAGGGACACTAAATAATCAATGACAAAAATGAAGTAAATGGTAAAAGATTTGTAATTTATTTACTTATAAATGAATAAATAAATTATTCATCAGTAATTAATCAATTAATTAATGTTTAATCAATAAATAAAAATAATTATCAAATAATAAAAATAATTAATTTATAAAAAGAAAATAGTAAATAAAAAGATAAAAATGAATCAATGAATGAATAAATAAATAAAAAGAGACTAAGTAATTATTATTGACAAAAAGAAAGCAAATGGCAAAAGTTTTGTCATTTAGTGTCTTCACTGCATAAGGACCTTTTTGTCACTTAGTGCCTTGAGGGAGGCACTAAGTGACAAAAAGGCACTAAGTGACAAAGTTTTGTCACTTAGTGCCTTTTGTCACTTAGTGCCTTAACAGGGGTCATTCACTGAAGCGTAAAACTGTGCGTGGCCCAAACCTCTGGGATTCACGTCTGAGGTAAACAGCTATTGTTTCTTGTCAAATGAGGACTACTAGAAAATCATATGTTATGGAGAGGGGTGGGATAGTATAGAAGCTAGCTTCCTCACCTCACACTTGTCCTGACTGGATTCAAGCCTTGGCTGTGTAGGTTATACTACCTTGCCTTGCTGTCATTTCCGCCCCCATAAATTCAGTCAGCCAACTGGTATACACAAACATGAGTGGTCCGGATATAGCTGAAAAGTTGCTGAGCGGACGTTAAACTCCAACAATCATCATCGTCGTCGTCGTCGTAATCATAATGTTACGGTTGTGAAATCTCTGTTTGTTGTGGTAAACAATCTTTTAGTGGTAGACAAGAGGATTAGATGAAGCCACCAGGACCCTTTGAGGCTGTCTTATCCAGGTTGTACATTGATATGCAGATAGACAAGGGGTTTCAGCAGGGTTTCACTTTACTAGCAGGATGTTCTGAATCTCTTATTGGTTTCAAGGGTAATGTACACGTCTTTGGTCTGTAATATTAAACAGTCAGTATAAGGGTTATCTAATGTTCAAAGCAAATACAAATGGAGGGATCACACTTTTTTCCCTTTTATTCTTTGGCCACACCCACAGCAGAACCTGTATGTGGGCCTGCATAGACCCTTTGTCTTTCCATAATTACAGGGTTGACATAATGGTACATGCAGGATACAGGGCCTTTAGGATGCTGAGTAGGGTGAGGCCCAGGCAAGCAGTGACATAACAAGAACATACTGTTTGTGTCCATCTGTTACTTGCTAAATTGTCATGCAATAATTCCATTATGTTAAGTCAGTTTGAGACTCACAACATTAGTCATGAGTGTTATAATAACGTTACATTCTATTGAAGTTGAGACCTTAACATAACTGGAATGTTACGATAATGTCACAGTGCAACATAGCTGTGCTTGGTTCTAGAGACCTTAATGGGTGCCATCTATTCTTTTTATAGATAAAAAAAGTTAGAAAACCGATTGAAAGGATGCTGTTGCATATACATTTTTAATGAAAATATCATGAAATCGATCGGAAGGTAATGAGCTAATGATACATTATACATGTCAGAAAATACAAAGTACCGATTACCCTCTGTCCATTATGTAAAACAAAATGTCAGACCATGAATAATGAAATGTTCTGTGCTTAAATGCATTGCACGGGGGACGGATTTGTTGACGGGTTCATACATAATGCAGACTGGTTCAGTGTGCACGTAGCCCAAATATCTGTACAAGGCAAAGGGTATCTAAAGATTGATTAGAAACTAGCACCAAAACATTCACAGGCCAAGGTTTCCTGACCACCCACCACATTAGTTATGACCGAAACATCAACAAAAAATTGGTGACGTGTTATTCAGTGCTAATATACACAACTGAATAACAGCCCTCCATTTTATGATACATGAAACCACTGCTACAAGAATCGAGATAAAATATTTGGTAGAAACAATGCTTATAAAGCATAAAACGATCAGAAAAGCTATTTTCAACCAAAAATTGTATTTTGTAATTAACCATCATCAATCGTGATATCGGTGAAGAGAAGCTCCTTTGTCGCATATTGATACATTGTTATTGCTGGTAATATTGCAATTATAGGCCCCCTTTTGTCTTTAGCACAGGTATTAGCTCATCAAAATAACCAAGGTAGAGAAACTATATCAGCTACCTCCCTATCAATACTCTAAATATGTAATAATCTTTCAGAACCACTAGCCTAGTTTAACACTGGCTCCGAGTGTCTTGGTTAATTTACAAAGCTTTGTTGCTGCTTATTGGAGCGTATGGGCACTTGTTGAATATTGTCTTCATCATTTATATTTATTGATCGCATTTTAGGAGGCGAAGTAGTGCACTGGACAATACATTGGTGTTCCATGTTGTTGTTTTTTCTCTATTATTGTACCACAGCGATAGTCAGCTGGTGAATTAACTAAATCCCCAATACCCACTGCTGCGATGTGGAAACTGCCAGCAATATTTTGAGAGATCGCCATTAGTGTAGAATACTTTACCATTGACATTAATTAGACTCATCTCATATATTTCTATGCTTATCTGAGTTTTGACAATGTTGTCAATTATATTGGTCTTGGCTCCCTTTAATGCAACCTGTCACTATAATGCTGCGTTAAACTACAGTATGCTATACATTTTCTAGGCTTTTGCCTGTGATATTGGTGCGGTAACACCTTCATCTACGATTTGAGACTCGCGATATCAATAGCAATTTAAGTCATATCAAACTTTTTCTTACAACATTATCAAACATGTCGTACAAATGCCTAACAAACTTGTACAAGCAAATAACAATATAATAGTGTGGAATCAAAACAACAACGACAGCTAGTTTGTGTATATAAACTTTAATATAAATATAGACCATCTAAAGTCTCATATAAAATGTATTATGCAAAGTTATGGAACTCAACTCTTTCCATTCTGAACCTTTCAACTCCTTGCATGGAGATATTGCTTCTTAATCTGTAAAAGGGGGTAGGGGTAGGGTCATGCGCTTTGTTAAGCTTGGGAAAGGCTGTTACATTATTGGCTAAATTGTAAATGATGTATTTCTGAATGAACTACATTAAATTACAGCTAATTCTACAAGTCACATCCTAAGTACTTTACCCGGCATCAAAATCAGATTAGAGCTCATTCTGATTGAACCACAATGAAGATTAACTGAAATGACAATTTAACACTGACCTGATCAAGTGTTTTAGATGAATGATACATCCTTAAATTGATCCCAAAGTTATACATAATAATGCACGTCGAGGGCGGTACTATGAACGTCATAAATGCCAAGGTATGACTTATAAAAAGGTAAAATACATAACCAGGAAAGGATGGCGTATGGACAATATACAATCAAGAGTGGATGATAATTTCATAATATCCTAAGTCCACCATGAAGTATGAGAGGATGTTCACCATCTCTTAACAAAAAATCAATACCGATAAAGGCCTTTTGTTCTCCAAAAAAGCCATAGACTTTTCTGCATCCTGGCCATACATTTTAAGTTCCATCCTGTCTGGACTGGTTGTTCTATGACCACACTACCCAGCATGTCCATACTTGTTGATTATTGAGGGGGCATACCAGTATGGTAGTAAAGGGTGCTTCTTTACAATGCATACATCCACGTGTTGGAACTGGATAATGTAGGAAAATACAGTGCGCTCCGCACTGGTTTTTGTATCAATATGCATGCTAATGAATAATAGTGGTTTCTTCAGTAATACGTACAGCGAAGGAGTTAGGAACGTATAAGAACCGTATTGCTGTCATGGGAACAGCAATTTGAATTCTAATGATAGGACTTTCATAGCACCAATAACAAAATAATCCTCTGTAGTATTCATTAAGTATCATTGTGCGGTTTGGTATCACTTAATATTGGATGTAAATATCCTACCATTCCTATCCGTCACCCCTTTTTATGCATTATAGCAGAGTCGCTATGGAATAAAATACTGTAAACTTAGCCAATAATTCTACATTGTTGCATACCTTGTGCTCAACAAACTGTATATCTCATGCAGCACTACGACGATTAAATTCATTCATTTCCACATGTATGATTGGAATAAATTTTGTAGTTTCCCCTGTGATTTCTCAAAATAACTATACTATGAGATGAGGCAGACATGGTGTTATGAACGGACTCTTGGGGATGTTTTTCTTTTCACCAGGAAACTTAGCTTCAGTAAACTGTTGAATAACAGAGGTAAATTGGAATATAATGTAGCCAAGGGCTGGTACCAGGGCTACTCAAGTTGCTACGTAACTAACAAGATAACCTGTTTGGACTTCAACAACAACATAGCACAGCGCTCGCATTTTCTCATACGCCTAACCTGAAATCATTGTTATATAGTTCATGTACAAAGTCAACGTCATGGCATTGAGCATTATGAGATGGACAACACATCCAGGATCCTTTATTTTGAGTAAAACTATCGGGTGTTTTTTTTATAATACGTTCATAAAGTGTTATAGGGACACATACCAGCATAGTGTGTTTGAGTATAGACCTGCCCAACCTTGTGATGGTGATTTAACATTCTTAGCAGACATTGAAACAAAACGTTGTACATTAATGGGTTAGGGTATTTTGTATCACAAAGTCTTGTGTTTCTTTTTAACGTTTCTTACATTTCAAGTTTCATTACAAAAATAACCGTTTTTAGAGGGATAGAATCTCTAACAGCTTGCACTAAATCAGCTCATCTCACAAGGAATACTTCTTCTGGAAACTGTTATGGGTCCCGCCTTTAGTTGAATTATTAACACCAATGCTGCTTGGATTGAAGGAGTATCGATCATTGCGTGGGATCAATATCCCAGATATTGGGCGACTCACTGACTCGTGCCTTCTTTATTGAGCTACTCTGAGCAACTCAATGTTTCTTTTATGAGTTTGGGCAGGGTCCAGGTTGCCACTGGGTACTCCCTATTTACAGGAGAGGCGACGGAAACACGCTATATTAACGAGGTACTTGACTTGTATATCCGTAGTAGATGTAAATTAGGAAAATGAATATATAACCCTGTTTGTAATTAGATTATTTATCATTTTGTTTGGTTGCAATTTTACTTGTGTTCATACTGTGCAAATGTGATGTCAATTGTTATTATTCTGTTTAACTGCGATTTCACTATGAATCATTCGGCATAATTTCCCCAGCTATTCATCCTGACTATTGTTTACAATTTCATTTGACATAAAATGGAATGAGCATCAAAAGTAATGAGAGTATATCGTTTGATCATGGTCACCATAGTAAGCAAAACAAAGATTGTGGTTGTTTTTTCTCCCTCAGAATGTACACAATCATGTACCTAAATTGTAACATGTTCTGCAATCATACAACATGCACACAACAGTCTAACCAAGCAAAGTGGTGCGAGTAATCTGAAAGTCACCAAATATAAAACCGTATAAGTATGATTAATAAAATGATTCCTGATAATGAAATACGAATTTGCTTCCAGCCACAACATAGAATTATCTATTCATTAAGCAAACATAACCACGTTATATTCTTATAATGCTTTTTACATTAGGAAAACGACCTTCTTAACCTCAATAACTGTAACAATCGACGCAGGTTTGATCATAGGCTATTTGTTTCCAATAAGATATAACTGATTCTGCCATGCCTCCAATTGTCCGTCGCTTTCAGAACGATGAAGTAATACTCCTAAACAATGATGGTTGTCTGGGGGGACAGACAGAACCTGTTGTCAGGATGATGACGTCATCGTGACGTCACCGGAAGCCGCACCAGCTGCAACCTCGTTTTCATCCCAAAAATGACGTCCTCCTTTTGACCCCTGTTGACCCCCAAAATCACGACCCTATGACCCCTATCAGGCATCGTGACCTTTGACCCCCAAATCTGACCTAACTGTAGGTTAAGTCCTACCCCCCGGGTTTAGGACGTACAGGACTGGACGTTAGTGCCCCCTGTAGCATCAATGCTTAAGTCTATGGGTCCCGACTCGCCGAAGTAGATGTCCCGTAGACAGCCGGAGAATCCCTCCCGGAGCAGGCCGTCCGTCATCAGCTGGGCGTCGGGCAACCCGCCTGGAACAGGGGAGGGTACATTTAACAGTTATCTATTAATGAGGAGGGGAGCTACTTTTCTGGGCCTTTGGGTATAAGCAATATGCTATCAGTGTACCGCTCCGGGAACTTGCTTTTCCGCTGATACGCAGTGAGTTATACTAAGAGCCTATGGTTGGTACACATGTAGTGGCCCAGAAAGTTGTTCTCCTCCTCAGTAGGGTTTTGAATGGATATATGATAACTATTCACTTCTTCGTATTTGCTTATTCCTTATTGTGTTATCATGTTACAATACTTATCAAAAGTGGAGTCCCGTCATTTAGATATTGCTGTCAAAATGCTTCAAAATTTCGCAAACTCAAACTATGAAAATATGTTCAATGAAACTCATGTTCTCTCAGCCTGTAGACATAGACATTATTAATATTGGCGGGTCACCTAAATTGACCATGTATTTGTAAAATGACCATGTAAATGTATTTTGAAGGAAATTTAAGTCTGTTTTCATAGTCTATATTTTACCATTGGCCTGGATTAGGATCACAGAATATGTTTCAATAGTAACAGAATCCGTGAAATCTTGTTATGTTCGTCTCCATTAAAACCATTTTGGTATAAATGGCCATGTTGCCTTAGGTTATGGTCCCAGAATGTTTTCCAATTGATTATACGATGGCAAAATCTGTCCAGAACCTGAAGTAGTCTTACCTATATAGATGTCGCCCTTGACGTTGAGCATCCTGGAGTCGCCCAGAGAGCGGCCCTCAGAGATGGTGAAGTCGTCGACCTCCAGCGACCCCTGCTGGCCGTTCCTGACGGCCCTCAGAGTGTGGGGGCGGCCGTCGTCCACCCGGATGGCCGACGTGATGTTGGCCGCCCCACTGCCCAGCTCGAAGCTGTAAGGAGGAATGGGGAGGGGTTAGAAAATGTTAGGAGGCGTTGAAACTTGTCTGAAGTCTTATATAGGATTTTTCAAGCAAAATAATTTTACTTTAGGACGATGTTTTTTTCTGACAATATCTCTGCTGTGAACTACATATTTTATAGGGTTATTAAGGGGATATTCTCAAATCATCCTATCTTAAAATTTAAGTTATAAGATATTCAGTTATGATGTTCCTTATCCATGGGGGGAAAGCGGTTTGCTGACTATGTGGTTCGCACAAAACAACATGGTGGAGGTCTAGCCACTGTATGTTGTACATTGTGGTAAAGGTGGAAATTATGTTTATGTACGTCTGAATTCACAGATAGAATAAAATACGTTATACTGCATAGCATAAATACATCACATGAAGAAATTGTCCAAGTGGTCCGATAAAAGAACTATAAGCTTTAACTTCATTGAGGCATGACTTATTAGTGTAATGCTGGAGTTATCAATAAACAATGATTCACTACTCCTACTGACCTGAAGAGGGCGTGTCCGTTGCGGATGGCTAGGGTGACGTAGTCCTGCCCCCTGCCGGAGACCCCGGCCCGCTGCCCCATCCAGAGGATGACCCCCTCCGGCCGGTCAGTGACCAGGGTGACCACCAACTCCTGCTGGTCACCGCTAGGGAGCAGGTCGGCCGGGAAGGTGGCGTACCCGTTACCACGGAACGACGCCTCCTCCCGCACCGCCGCGACTGGAAAAGGGGAGAAGAGGGAGCTGCTCAGTGGGGCTATTTATAGATGTGGGTTGTGGCCGAGCAGCTCACACTGAGTGGAGATTGACCTTTAATGACCTTTGGGTTATGTAAATTGGGTCATTAAGGTACTTAAAGGTCATGGGGAGATCTGGTAAAGGTGACCTTTCCAGAAGTTTAAAGGACACCTGGAAGACTCTCATAAAGGTCTTGTCTAAGTTTTGTAAAAACAAACAAAAAACAAAAAAAACGTCCATTACCTTAAATGCACCTTAATGGCCCTATTTACAAAATTGGGTTTTGTTAAAGGTCAACTTTCGTAGTGTCAGGCTGCTGATTTATAAACATACAAGAAAGGTCAAATCAATTTTCTTCATAATATATAGTAAGAATCATACCAAAAGGTGGAATGAAGGAAAGGAGCAATAACCCATTTATACACAGTCTAAATGTTAGCTCTCATAATAAAGCATTGAATAGTAATACAAAACAGAAAGGGTAATGGGAATTTCGGTAATGCTGAGGTGAGCTGGGAAAGACATTTCCTCCTCGACAAATTTGAATAATTCTATGTGTAGCTATGGGTATAGACATTATCTGATTGTAGAAAAGGGGAGTAAAAGAAAAATTATATAATCATTATGATCTCAATACATTTGAATAAGTCTTATAAGTCGTGTAAGTAGAATAGAAAGTTATTTGGGAAGAGGAGAGGGTTGATTTTGTTATATAAGGCATGAAATGTCTATGAATGAAGATCTACTAGTGTCACACGTATCTACTGAGGCATTATGAGATTAAATGGAAACTGTAGGGTGGTATCTCTGAGAATTTAAGCTGAAGCCATTGAGCCCTTGTTGTCAATTTGTGTGTCACAGACGAAGTAGAGCTGTCAGGGTCCAAATGTCGCGTTTTTCGTCTGTAATGTTAAGGGCTGCCCATCTTTGTATCCAACTAAATATGGAACATTGTGTAAGAGTTCCTTATGCATGCAAGGCTTGTGAGTGCAGTTTGTTCTAATTGCCAGACACAAATTAGTGCTGTGTTAAAATGAAAACACGATGAAATAAAAACTTAAATAATCCAATTATAAACAACTCTCTAAATAAAGTAACTCTGTATATATGTATCAGATATCAAGTTACCATTTTGTAACTTGAATTGAAAACATATAACCAACATAAAATCAATCTATAATGAACTTCAAAAAGAAACAAGTTAACCAAAACAATATACCATAGAACAGTACACACGTATAATATTTAAACTGTAATGAAGAACTATAACCTTTGTAAAGCAGATAACAAGAATGAATAGAATGTAATACTATGTGAATTTTAATCATAATCATAATAGTGTTTTCCTTGCTATGCAATCTTTGAATTTTGATGGCAGAAAGGTTAAGTTTGTTGTGAATGTTAGACCAACACCTAAATTAATAACGGTTGTGCTTTAGAAGACAGAGTTAATGAGAAAGCTGAGGCTAGTATAAGTGTGTGGACTAGTCTGACAGTGTGTAATGTTGTATAGAGGTGAGCCGTAACCCTGACAGATATAGCAAAGCCGTACTGAACCAACACTGACAGTACTGAACCATCACTGACAGTACTGATTCAACACTGAGAAACTAGGCCTCGGCCAACTTACTAGACCCCTCTCCGCTCGAGATGGGTTCGGGCTCCTCTTCGGGTATAGCTGCAACAGGGGAATTGACTAACCACTATTAAAGATATGGATAACAGGGCTGGTCGGGTATTCAAGATACTGAATACTGCCTCATATCCTGTACAAAATTAGACCGTTGAGACCTTTAACTCTGTAAATGGAGCCATTGAGGTTCATTAAGGGCATAGGATATGTCACCTATCCAATACCTTTCCAAGATTTTTGATGAATTTTAAAAGTCACCTGAAAATGTTTTGGAAAGGGCTTGCAAAGATGACATTTCCATTACCTTTAGCAAAGCTCAATGGCCCCATTTACAGGAACTTAAAGGTCTTAAAGGTCTATTATTGTGCAGGATATATGTAGCTATTGGTCGGGATCGGACAGGAGGGATGTGGATATGGAGTGACCTTAGAGGGGGGGGGGTACATTATAATCATTATGTTCTACAATCATCGCTGTAGGGTTGGGAGGTTTTCCATTTAACAATAGAAAAAGCGAGAGAGAAACGTTTGGGGCAAAAGCAAATCAATGGGGATAAAATATCTAATTGGTTGGTGCTATAATTATGATTTAACTGCTTGGTCGGTCGCTTCCAACGTTTTCTAAAAATACGACTAATTTGCTGGAACCGATGAGCACTTACAGGTAATTGGTCAAAAACTCAAATTAAACTGTACACGCTCCAAGTACTACCGTGTCATGTTGCGACATACTTAGGCCTAAGTAGCTGTGTGCTATATTTTACTTGATATATAACATACATATTACCTCTATCTTTCAAATGTCCCTGACATATGGTCTGATTCTCTGAAGTATTTAACTTTTCCCGGTCTGGGGTAACTATTAAGTTTTGCGAAATTACTTAATATGTGGCCGGGAATGAGCCCAGGGCAAAACGATAACGGGATCAAGATGTAGTCACAGCGTTTAACTCCAGATAAAGAGTTACATGATAGAAAGTATGAATGCTGCCGCTACAATCCCATAAATGTTTTAAAAAGAAATAGAAAAAAAACATCTCGCCATAGGATTTATACAGGAAGATGGGTCAAGGCTATGCTTTTTGTGTGGTTTCTAGACATTATACACTTTAAAGCATCACGATGTTTTTTTATCTTATTTTAAAAATACTTAAATCTCCCTTATTTACGACATAAGTAACTATAATGAACCGGGATGTGGCTCGGTCAAGGCTTTACAAAGTTTTTTAATTTGTGTGTTTTCTAGAAACTATGCACTTTACAGCCACACACTGTATTTTACTTTACAAATATTTTATCCCCCCTCTTAGCTATAATGCATCGCGATGTGGAAGTATTTATTATTATTATTATTAACCTAAGTCTCCTTAATTATTTCATGAAATAAGTAACTATAATGAACTGGGATGTATTTCATAGAAAATAAACTTAATCCTTCCCTTTTTATGTCATAAGTAATTATAATGACCCTGGATGTGAGGTAAAATACTAGAGATATTCAGTTACAAGGTGCCCTATATAATGTACGTACCTATCCTGCAGTCTCGGCCGGTGTAGCCCAGCGCACACTTACAGACGTACGTGTCGTCCACAGGTTCACACTGACCCCCGTTCTGACACGGCCGGGTCCGCGTACATACGTTCTCCTCGATGGTACACCGCTCTCCTGCCGAGAAATAACATTATAGGGTTAGGATAAGCAGATTATGGGATTTTTTATAGTGGACTCAAATTGAATGTATAAAATGTAATATGTATTGCATTTTTGTGAGATTTATTCTGTATTAATTTCAGTTGTAGTCTCACTACAACCCTCTATTTTCTTTAGTAGAAAGTGGTGGTTGCAAGGCCCACTCAACAGTATTTCAGCTTGTATCAGAAGCTCACGTTTTTTGACTTGTAGGGAGAACTATGTAATATGATCGAATCTCAATAAATTTCAATAATAAAAGTAGAAGAGGCTACTACATAATTATCAATAGTAAAAGTAGAAGAGGCTACGATATAATTATCAATAGTAAAAGTAGAAGAGACTATTATGTTCATTATTTTTCATAATAAAAGTAGAAGAGGCTGCTATATAATTATCAATAATTGATGTAAAAGAGGTCAGTCTAAACCGTGACATACCCTCAAATCCGGGCTGACAGCGGCAGACGTATCCCCGCCCTCCCGGCAGCTCCTGACACAGCCCCCCATTCTCACAGGGCCTCAGGGCGCAGGGGGAGGGGGTGCCGCAGTCCTTGATGTTGGCGCTGTCTACGGCGTCGTTCAGCAGGTGGTAGGCCGTACCCTTCACCCGCAGCTGAACAGGGTTAAAATAATTATACCATTAAAAGATACAATTATACAATTAAAATATCAAACGATACAATTATATCATTAAAGACGTTTTTGTTTTGAATTTATTTCATAACAATCTTTCCTCTAGGTTTCCATTGTATAACATGAACATGATATATATATACAATGAAATAACGATATTTACAACAATAACATTTTCAAACAATAACTATTGTCATTGCATTATATCAGCCTGTACTAGTACATCAGGTTATAAATGCATTGTCCGAAACCTGTTTACTTGATTTGATTCAATTATAATTCAATATTTCATAGAGATAAATATGTTATGTATGTCTATGGATATTTCTATTAAAAGGTAATGGCATTGCCTGGCCGACGAGGAATAAGATACACAATGTTACCCCACTCCAATCAACGATCTAATTATTATTTTCCAACCATTAATTCATCATAACTCATCCGTGAGTAATGCATATCACATCATTAGCTCATCATACAGCTAGCAGAACATGAACTTATTGCACGTGAAGTTGTTGAAATAAAAAAAAATACTAGGTCAGTGAAATTAATTACTTTAATTGTTGGCCTCGCTAAGACGCTTATCTCAAGAATGAGTTCACTGCCATAAATCACTAATTAGACCCACTTTAACCATTGATGTCTCTCTACTTTCGCTGAAGTGAAGGCAAAGGTTAGTAGCACATATTTAATTACTCCTATTTTAACAGCAAGGGGCTGAAGGTGAGCTATTTAACTTTCCTACTGTGATCTTAATGTGTGAGATATCGAAATATAAAATTGATGCACCAAACAGAAGCTTATCATCATATTCGATTAAAGATATATACTAATCATTAGTCATTTTTCAATGTGTATAGACCCATATCTATTTTTGAAATTCTAACAACATATGAAGTCAGCTCGATATGAAATTTGATTTAAATTTTTCAGGAAGCAAGCAATGGTTATTGAACAACCTTTATGTAATCATGCCAATTACAAATCATTTGTACATGTTTATGTAGCTAGAGGTGGTAGGCTTATTTGTTTTGTATATTTGGAAATCAAGATTAGATATTGTCTATAAGAAAGAACACTAGAAAAAGTGGATGCCATTTCTCATCACGATTGAGGCAACTAAATGTCTTTTTGTTCTCAAACAAATGCAGTTTTTCTTCTGAACAGTTCACAAGTATCCATTTTCTTTACATAATTACCTTAACTTAATTTCCATAAACAAAAAGTCACTCTTTCTGCACACGTCCCCCCCCTCCACCCCCCCCCCCCAAAACACACACACACACCACACACACACACACACACACACACACACACACACACACACACACAAATATATATACGAAAGACTAAATACATAGATAAATAAATAAATGTGTATATATAAGACTATTACACCCATAAGAAAGAGCGAAACAGTTTTAAAATAAAATCTTATTTCAAAATAATACAGAACCCAGCTCACCTCAGAGATACAGCCGGAGAAGCCCGTGTCGACACCCACTCCAGGGGCCACCCTGACCTTGTGGTCGACCCCGCCCAGGTACAGGAGGCCCTTCAGGTTGAGGCCCACCGTGCTGCCCTCAGACACACCTGGAGGAGGGGAGAAGGGCACTTACTGAGGGGTCACTGAGTGAGAGGTAAAGGGGGACACATGCTTATATTACCTTCAAGTCAAGGGAGTGACATCGCAGCATGTTCTCATAACGTCAGCAAACATAATAGAATGCTATTAGGACCTCACAGAACGTCACTGTTATATCCCTCTTTGACTTGGCTTGGCTGAGTGTGTGACATGAGATTGACACTTAACACTAAATTGATTTAATGTTTATCATCATGGATATATTGGAGAATAGTGAATAAAATTATTATTTTCAAGGGTATGTGTGATTATGGGTATGAGCAATTCTATTTGAAACAATTAGTATATTAGATTTACAAATTGTTTTACCATAATAATTATTGTACCTTTTACACCACGATTTGAGTATTATCAGGCTGATGAATGGATCTCAATATCCATTAAATGTGAAAGAAATTATCTACAAAATAATAATGATTTTAATTTCAGGCTTATCATTGCAGGCAACCAACTTATCCTGTACCTTATACTATTTACTTAACAAAATTTTACATATCAATATGTACATACATTTATATTTGCTGTACCAGCAAAACATATTTGTATCTATATTCTGCCTGTGTGTAATTACCAACGAACCGAACATAATTTCCATGAAAAGTAACACTTGTCGCGACATGACAAATTCTTTCACTTCCTTGCGTGTCAGTCTTGTCTGGGCGCATACATCAATTAACACTTATGTTGTGTTTGTAGGATAGGGCAGGGTATGGCTACTTCCCACCCTTACATAAACCAACACCAGTTGACTGACAGGCTAAACACTGTAGACATTGTGAATACTGAAAGAGGCTGGCAGCACACAGACAGATGCAGAAAGATGCTGAAAGGTAGTCACAGCAGGAGAACATAATACCTAAGGGCATCACAGTAGACAGGGGTCTCAAAGAACATAGAGGAATGCTGCACAGGTGTAATAGCACACACACACAGATGCATGAAACGTATCACAAAAACAAGACAATATGCTGACAAGTTGTCACAAAAAAACAAAGCTGTCACAGAAGGAGGGGAAATATTGCAGTAGATTGATGGTACAAAGTCATAGACGCAAAAGAAGGTCACAGCACACAAAGACACAGACAGGAAAATCTTAAAAGTTTCAGCAAGTCTTAAATACTTTTGCAAGTTTAGAGTAGGAAACTGAGTGAAAATTGTAGAAATTGAGAAGTGATAAAACTTAGAAGAGGTTAGAGTACAGGGTAGAATTAAAAATAGCGCTTAAAGCAAAACATAAGAACGCCAAATCTTGAAACAAAAGCCAATTCCAAAAAAGACCAAACCATGGATTAACATTTGTCATCCATTAAGCAGTAGATCATGTGCATAGGTATTCGGCATGGGAAATGATTGCAACTTTAGATTCAGTAATATGATGCTCCCATTTCCAATACGCTACTAGATAATGAGATAAGTGGTGTGGATGTACGGGATATGCTATGTGCACACTGAATACACTATTGTTCTACAGTGTTCACGTGTTCGCATACTTCCTGTTCTACAGTGTATACTGCATTGGGGTCTACATTGTAGATCTACTCTACATGAGGTGTGATTAGACTATATTGTGTATTCCGGGGTCTACATTGTAGATCTAAAGGATGTGTGGCTGACTCTACCGTGTACTCAGGGCACCTTTCCACAAATAGGTGCATAGTTGTCATGATCATGATGGTTATATTTTGAATCTGTTCACAAAAAGTGCAAGCACAATATAGAGTGTACAATATAAAAATATCGCGATACCTGGCAGTGTATGTGCAAAATGTTCTCGAGTGGCTTAGGGTATATATATTCGATAATTCAATCATAATATGATTATTTTCTTCATAACTCTGCAAGCTCTTAATGGATTCTATAGCAGTTTAAATCACTTGGTTCCCGTTTAGATTAACTTTCTAATGACATCTCATATATTACTATAGTTTTTAAAATATGTGACAAAATAGATATATGAATATCAAAAATTATTTAAAAACAGATGATTATTAATTCGCACACTATAGTGCTACAAGGAAACTTTTGGATTGCCTCGCATAGTGCCAAGAAATGTATTTTCATTTGTGAAATGAAATATATATTTATTGTGTGTAACTTTTTGTGGAATGGCGCCCAGCATAGACTGGTGGGTCTACATTGTAGGTCTACAGGGTGTCTCTACAGTGCTCACTGGTAACTATAGACTGTTGGGATCTACACGGGGTGTAAAGCGGGTCGAAGGTCAATACCATGTTCGGTATCCCCCTGGTCGGCGTCCCCTCCGAACCAGGAGGAGAACCAGGTGGAGGAATCGGCGGTTTTCTCTGGTAGCACAGAAAATGGAGGACATTTATGGGGAGGACAATACATAGAGCAATACGTGTGATTACATAGGGGTGAACGTTGAGGGTACGAGAAGCACGATTATCATTAATCGGGATATACCTATACAACCATGTCACATACATTTGTTCACTTTGCTATATTATAAAGATCTTACTAGAAATGCCAGCTGGAACTTTTGAGCAAAATCAATCTGAAATATTTACAACCGAATAAAGTCCCCGTTTCCATATACTACTAAAGACCAATGGGAATTAGGTTTGCGAAGGCGCTGCAGCTCCATCTGTTGGCTCGTTGTTCAACTACAGGAATGGTTCAGTTATAGCTGGGTATCAGATGCTGAATTGAATTATTTGGAATTAAATACCGCAGTTGGATTTAAACCATTACACAAGGTTTAATAACAACTGACATCCCTGTAAAACGAAAATTGATTTGATCAAATGGTTGTAGAAATGTATCCCGTATATTGAGATCAAAGTCACAAAACTGACGTCTCTGGCGAGGATTCAGTAAAGCAAGGACTTGGTAACAAATTCGAAACTAGATGAAAATAAATATCATTGGTGATCGATTGGTAGGTTTCAATGGGTATGCGTATTTTAATACTGCCTGTTTTTGTAGCCTTGATCTCAATAGAACAGTAGACAAACAAGGATGACAACATTGTGGACTGTATCATTGGATATTAAACGGAATCAATAATTAATCAATGTGTAATGAAAGTAAATACAACACATAAGCACGTGTACTAAACAATGGATTGCAGGGTCATGATCATGCACCGTCTTATGGAAAAAGCAGGTCGCTCAACACAAGTAAGCAAAAATAGCTTATAGGAATAGATGTAATTTCGAAGATTATTGTCAAAGATTTGATATCAGGAAGCACTTCAAGCTAGTGATGTTGATTTCTGTTGATTTTAAAATAATTCCAGGTGTATTGTGTGTTGGTGTCTTAATAAGTTAGAAGTAATCAATCTACTTCCTAAAAAGTACTTCA
Source organism: Lepidonotus clava (assembly GCA_936440205.1). Taxonomy (NCBI): domain Eukaryota; kingdom Metazoa; phylum Annelida; class Polychaeta; order Phyllodocida; family Polynoidae; genus Lepidonotus; species Lepidonotus clava. The sequence continues at coordinate 30,550,547 of OW387144.1, read as the reverse complement.
GACTATGACAAGCCAGACCTAAGATGCATCCGAAACCGTTCCATGGATAGACTTTATAAGATATGATGGGAAAATGATTTATGATCTGGACACGATATCCTCCACAAAAGCAAATAATTCATTTTCCTTTCAAGAATGGTATATTACTAAAATTGAGTTGCTTTGTAGTCTGTGCTGAAATGTGGCATTGCAAGTCAAGCATAGGCTATGATAGCTGTTTGACCTTGGTATTTTGTATGATGATAGATTTTACTGATTTTACTTTTCAATGCTGGATGCCATACTGAACACGCTATTATAAAGAGAATGGCTCACTGAGCATGTAACATATGCAGGTTATACATAGCAGAATGTAGCAAAATACACAGTATACATGTATCTCGTTTTATGAACTCTTGAAGTGCCAGAGCGTGCATTGACTAGGGTTTGTACCTAACAGAAGCTTGTGGTTTGTACAGGGAGCTGTGCTTGTGCAGTTTTATTCTTATCACATTCTTGGAATATGTATAAAAGGTACTGTGTTTTTCATTTCTCTGATATTGCGGTTAAAGCGGAACTATTATACCTCATTCCATATAGATTGTGAAGATGACGTCAAAAAAGATATCAAAAGAGCCGTAATTATTATGGATCAATTTCAATATTATCAAATATAACTTCTGAAACAATTTGAAGTACATTTTGATGGTCGCTCTTGTCTAATGGCCTCAAACATTTGTCACCTTGGTCAAAATATAAATAATTAACAATTAAAATCTAACTTATGGCCATGTGGCCCTGGTGATCATATAACAATCAACATCAAAAACTGGTCATGTGAACTTTTCTTCACATGGGTTTATAAAGAAGGTGTTCTTAGATGTATGTCCATTGAAACTAAATTGCGATTTATACATTTGTGCATCGATTTATGAATATGCAATATACAGTTCTTTTGTGGCTTTATGATGTAATAGAGGGATAGCCTCTCTGTTTTGTGGTATAAGAGTGCACTATCCTGTATGATAACGTGGGTGTGCGTGCTTACATGAGGCCATATTCCACTGCACCTTGTTCAACCTGCGTTGGGTATTTTACTGCCATACATCGACACCAATGCAAGTAATTTCAACCAGCGCATAGTTGAATATAGAAAGTATTTGCATTGAGATTGGAAGTTACAATACGAACACGTTTCTGTGCTTTTAATATGGGAAGCTTGCATTTGCAGATACCAACATGTCGGTTTCTGAAACGCAAACCCCTTGTCTTGGTACCTAAAGCAGACGTAAAAGTCATCTAACACATAGTGGAATATGGCCTTATTAAGGAGTCGCCGAATGAAGCGCTAAATGAAGCACTTAAAGAAGCAACTCGAGCTGAATGAAGCAGTTTCATGCGGTGATAAGGGACTCTACCTGGTACTGGGGAGGAGCCTGGTCGGGGAGAGAGAGGCACACACAACAATGCAAACGGCTCTCACGGAAACCATACGGCCAAATCAATCAATGAACAGCTAAGAGGTGTATCCAGTCATCGCCAATGCTCATTCTAACAGGTGATAAGGATTCACGGTTTGGTTGCTGTTTGCTGTAAGGCATGGCTGCTTAAAGAGCACATGCCGGGAACTTTCTTTTCCATTTGTACCTTCAGAACAACAACTATTCACTATGTGTGGCTGGTAGACTACAAGGAATTTGATATTACCATGAAGGTAAATAAATGCAGCAAAATACAGATTGATTCTGTTTATCAAAGTAAATATAAGATGTTAGGTATGTAAAGTTGATATAATTTGTCCTCCAACAAAACCAATATCTCGTCATCCTATTATGTAAATGAGCAAAGGCATTGACTGTTATTAAATAAATATGTGATTCGTCTACTGAGGTAGGCCTATTATATCTTTTGTTATATATACCATTTATATAACCCGCACACAAACTACTATTGTGTATTTAAATACTAGGCGCATGCAAAAACCTCACCATAAATAATTCTACTACTTATATGATGATGTGAGGAAGAGGTATTTTCAAACATGCAAAATGATTAATTTTGATGTTCAGTAAATCAAAAAGAACTACATGATATCAACCAGAAACCGGTACTCTAAAGCAGGTTTGTATCAGTAATGCAAAATAATTATGAACGGTAGGGTATACACACATAAAACAAGTAACGTATTAGAAGTTACTGGTTCAAGGAAGAGTTACATTGAGAAAGTATAGATAGAAATAACTGGGTGAAATAGATCTCAAACACAAATGACATGGGGAGACAAATTGTGATAAAAGGGGAGAAAGAGGTGAATATGTTATGATAAAGATACCAAGTGCCACAGGCACAAATTGTGTTCCAGTGAAAATACTGCAATATAGTCGACCAATATGTCATTTTCGAGCAATTTACCTGCAGAAATGTCAAAAGATGAAATATATCTCATATGCCATTAGGTTTACAAAAGGATAGATTTTGAAAAATTTCATTAGGATCAAAATTTAATAATTTTGGGGCAAAATGGACCTTTGGCTCTCTTTACAATGTATAAAACAACGAGATGACCCACCTTTGATAAGAGGTTTTATGCTTAAAGCTTAAGAACATTGAATTTTGTTTGTTATTAGACATTTCAAAGTCAAGTAAGTCTGCATGTGAACCAAAATATGAAGGGAATGGATAGTTTGTGGCTATAATTTAAAGTTTTCTTAACACCACATGAGGCAATTTGCAATATCACAGTAAAACAATTCCAATAACATGTAGATTAACTGCTGAAGGTGAAAAGGACATATTGTGCCGGACACGTTTTTTGGTGCACCACTAGGCCTGAATAGTGGTGTGTTTAGTTAGTGATATAGCCGACAGAGTGGGTAGCCTACCTTTGACGGCCACCCCGCCGTTGACGGTGAGAGACCCGTCCCTCTGGTTCCTCTCGGCCACGATGGTCGTCCAGTCCCCGACCCGCAGGGGCTCGTTACTCGTGATGATGGCAGGACCTGAAACATTAATATATTCATAGAATATAAAGTGCATCCACGGTCTGAGATTCATGAATTAAAATGCCTATATGGTGTACGTTCATTGAAAATGAGGATGCTCAATTATCCATGTTATCTAATGAAGCTTCTCAGTGCCAAAAAGGGTAAGGCAGTGATAGAGTATCCTATTATAAGCTTTAACAGTAATAGCCAGTTTAAGTTTAAAATCAGGAGAAGGAAATATGAGCTATACAACGCCGCTTTCCACTATCATAATACAACGCCATTTCCCACTATAGGCCTAACTCTGATACAAACCCCCTTTTCCCTAAACTACTCATCCCTGTGTGACCATGAATCCAAACCCGCCTTTTCTCTAAACCTACGTATCTATGTCAATTTGGGTTGACATCCCATTACCACCCCTATGACAAATGGTTAGACACTCTCTGACTTAGAAATGCACATAATATCTATATAATCGTGTTTATGTTACAAATAATGTGCAGCATTGTACAACACAATGGAAAATGGGTAAAATGAATCTGAATACTTTAATCCGTATATTCATAGCACAAATTAATTGCTAGAAATGTAATGATGGCCATATGATAGCAATCAGATTGCAGAATAATCTCATACTATTAAAATATATCTGAAACAAGATCAAGTATGTTAGGTTCTAAAGAACCTAAAAGCTCCGTCTTATCCACTTTGTTAAATAGCTGAGAGGGAGAGAGAGGGGGGAGGGAGGGGAGGGAGGGGAGGGAGGGAGACAGAGAGAGACAGAGAAAGACAGAGAGACAGGTACAGAGAGACAGAGACAGAGAGAGAGAGAGAGAGAGAGAGAGCGAGATTGAGCATGGATTGAGAGTCTGCCCGGAACAAAAGCCAGTGGGAAATCAGTGTATACTGAGTGGAGAATCAGTGTCAGCTTGCAGTAGCATTTCAGTGGATATTCAGTGGAAATCAGTGGAAATACAGTGGCTGAGCAGTGGTCAATCAGTATGTCCGAAATATTTAAATGAGCTGGCAGTAGAAATCAGTGTACATTCAGTGGTATATCAGTAGCTCATTTACATATTTCGGACATACTGATCAAGAAGTATACACTGACTTTTGTTCCGGGTGAGGTCATTTGTGTGAGGAGATTGTATTGGTAATATGCAAATTTATTCAATATGGCCGCCCCCAGTGGGGGAAAGGGGTATTCCCGACCTACTTTCGTTCTATTTTTAGAATATCATTATGACATCATCTCGTCAATCTCCGAACACAGACTTATTTATGCTAATTAGTACACTCTCAAGCCATTTCCTATGGGACGACTTTCAATCTCCATACAGATTCTTCCTATCAGAAATAGCACGATGTGTCCCCCCCCATTTTTAACATTGATCTCTATGGGAGTTGGGCCAACTTATTACTCCGATTTATCGGACTATCGACGTTATCCACTCATCGAAGACGGAGAATAAACACCAGCCTCTAAAGTTTTGTTTTCAGCGTAATTCCAAATACTGGTTGTTGAACATAATTATGGAAAGGACCCCAATTTTTTTTAATTTTTTTTAAATCATTCATGTGAGACCACACTTACCCGACCCGCTGTCAAACCGGAACTGGACGCTGCCGTCGATGATGGCGACTGACAGGAAGTCGCCGTGGCCGGCGTCGTGCTGCGCATTGTAGAGGAGGACGCTGTCGGCCAGCGTCGTCGGCTTGACCATCATGGTCAGCTGCACCATGGTCTGGGCGTTCGGAATGGTCGGGTAGGCGATGAACGAGGTGCGGTTAAACATGGGCACCGCGATCTCCACGCCTGCAAGGGGAGGTGGGATAAATGTGATGGTTGTATTACACTAGGCAATTCTGACTGCCGATTATTGGTGATTTATCACTTTGTTAAAAGATATGGCGAAATACCATACATCTTACATATAATATGAAAGACAGTTAAAATTATTTTCTAATGATATATAATAATGTATGATTATAATATATTCAAATTGACAATTGATGGCATTGTAGTCGGCTAGTGGAATAGATGCTACAGTGATTCTTATAATATTTGAAAGCACACACGGATTGAAATGACAAAACATATTTTACACATGATTGCATTTAGATATAATATGTACACAATTTACATATGATGGGTCAAAGAGCATCCACACTATTGATAGATTATATTTCAAATTATAAAAGATAAATTATCAACCAACACGCAGAGTTTAATAAGTGAAGGATTTGAACAACTTACAAAAACACTATTAAGAACTCTAGTCTTTTAAGCTAAAAAGAACACGCTTAAAAACTACTAAAAAAGACTATGACATTTCAAAGCAGGCCTACACGTAGACTTAAAACGCCCAGCTTACCTCTCTGGCACCTGTCGCCGGTCCTTCCTACAGGACAGACACACCTGTAGCCGCCCTCAGGTAGGTCGTAACACCGGCCGTTAGTACCGCACGCCCCTGGAGGAGGGAAGAACCATCAGGTAGGACTCAATTACAACACTGACCACATATATTACAATGTTGGGACCATATGATTAAACTGACTGTAGATAACAATATGTCAAAATTAATGGAAATTTAGTTCGATCATTAATAACAGTCATTAACATGGGAGCTCTTGATGTACTGGCCACGAGAAAATCATTATGTGTCGGTTCGGTTATTTTATATAGCTTAGTGTATATAATTTCGTTATTAATCAATAATGATTTCGATAATATCATCGGCGGTGCTTATCTGGCTACATAAATAGTGCTCTGGCATCGTTGGGTCACAGCAGAGTCTACTTCTAAACTAGAGCTCATTTATTCAGCAGTAAAATGGTAAATATTACCTTTTATAGTTTAGAATTATTTATAGTTCAGAATTTAATTTAACTGTATGGCATCTAGCATCACAGTGAGCAGTATAATACATTTTCTGTATTATAAATGTCACTATTATAACAGCCTATAAATTGATTCAGAATCAAATAGATTATTCTTGTTAAATGAAATTATTTAATTTAAAAATAAAACAAACATTTTGACGAAATATTGCAATAACTTTTAGGTTCTATTTAGAAATAATTGATTTCATGCTCCGTATAACAAGGAGGTGTGTTAGTCATTCCCAGTCATATATGCAATGACAGCACATTGATGGATTAGTTGACGCCCCACATTAGACTTATCAAAAGGTACACCCTCACATAAGGATAGATGTGCCTATAGAACTGCATTCAGAAACACTGAGGTCTAATGCACAGAATAACAAGTAACTTGATTTTATCATTTCTGTCTATGGACACATCTTAACGTTTCCCTAGCCACCCATGCAACTTTTGAATGTATCTTTAAAAAGAGACATATGCAGAGAAGTTGAACATGATACTTCACGGTAACTGACAAGGTAATGAGATGGTACGACATGAAAGAGCTGAAAAGGAGTTTTCTACAGAAATAAAAATGCATCTTGTAATAGACCATACAGTGTTAGCTGAGCGTTCAGAATAGGACAGGGGTCTCGTGGTAAGAGCTATTTAGTTTGACTGAGAATGGCAACTAACGAAAGTCATTGCAGTAGAAACAGTAACATTACTTTGTTGGGCATAAAGAACGGGGATTTGATGCCCAGTAGCATTGAACATAATATACGAATACATAGAATACAGGTCGGAGAATGATGGAGAACCAAAAGGTGAGGGGGCCGTAGGATAACTGACTTTGCTATTGAGGGCTAGATTTAGGGACAGAGAAATAGCAGAAAATTGCTACACGGGTATGGAGTAGAAACTTAGGAGTGGAGGAGTATAGGGTAGAGTTAACTATAAGAGAACAACATGGAGGCAATAGCCACGGACACAACAAAGACAGTGGGCTTAGGAGGCAGGGTTTTGCCCAGACTGATGCACTGATGTCTCTTACCCTCCGGGGCTGCAAAACCACCAGGGTCGAGTTAAACATACACTGCTACATGTTAAACATATAAACTGATGAATTCATATTATCATAGAGATGTTTATTAAACCGACACTAAGTTATGCATTCATTAGATTATTATCGTTTTATCATAGTAAGGTTATATAGTTATACAGTTTATATGTGTGTCCATGGTGATCAACAATTGCTTTGGTTTAGATTGCATTATACTGAAATAGGTTCAGTAGCAGCAACGTGAAAAATGATAGTTTAGCTATTCCTATTTACTTTAGGATCATTCCATCATTTATGCCTAATTATAGTCTTTACAGCTTGATAAACTGTAAGAAAACAAATGTCAATACAAACTACTACATTTACGTATATTTATTGTGTTTCATTATCTATGTAATCCTATATCATTCAGAGTATTAATTAAATATTCTGCATTCACATAAGTTTGAATATAATATTATATGAAGCAATGTATCTTGAAATCGATCTATGGGCGTTTAATCGATAATGAAACGCACATAGATGTAAATGTAGCAGTTGCGTAGTATTAACAATGCAATGGTCGCTCACTCAAAATCAAGGTACATTACAACTCCCAGATCTAGTTTACTATCACGCTAATAAGGATATCTTATCTCATTTTATACTGCTATATACCCCTACACATATTTATGCATTAAATAGAGATTTAACCCTCTTATCCTGTCATATGAGGGTTTTTGTTAGTTTTCTTTCAACGATTTATTTGGAACAATCTCAGATCCATTTATTAACCGTTCTACGTCATGTTCCAGTTATCCAGTTATCCAGTGAACTTACAGAATTGTTTAACCTGGAACATGACTATCGAGATTTTAAACAAGGCTTACCCTAAAATTAACTACGTGTATACATGTTAATAAACACTCAACGAGTTACTCCTCTCCATATCCTTATAATGACACTCTTACCCTACACTATGAGTCACTCACCGTCGTAGCACCTCTCGCCGACCAGCTCGCACCTGGCCCCTGAGTAGCCCGTCGGACACACACACTGGAAGCCCTTGGGGGTGGCCGCCGGCCGACACGTGCCGCCATTTGCGCAGGGACGCTCGGCGCAGGCGGGGAAGTCGACGATACCCTCCATACGGAGAGCCGCTCCGCCCAGACTGACCTGCTCACCGCTGATCTCCAGACGACTCACGCCGCCTGCCGGAACAAGCGAAAGGCTTTATTTAGTAGTTCATGTTGTGCAGTTTGATACCATCTTTAAAGTTCTATGGACAATAAGTTGTTTGTGTTGTATAGATAAAGTCCGTAAAGCATGATTAGGTTATAAAACAAACAAATATCCTTATGCAAACCCGTAAATTAGCTTATTATTGTGCTTATAGTTATGCTTATACAACCTCAATTTTGACTAATAAATTGTGTTCTCAACGGCTTGCCAATCTTCTTCAAGGCGTGTTTTTTTCAATCGTTGTATATCTTTTATATTAATGTACTGGTCAAACAACATTAAATTTTATTAAACCTATCAGAACTGGAAGACCATTAGATTATAATGAAGCAATGTATGAAAGGATCATTTATGAATAAAGGAAATATTGTATAAAATCAGACCGATGAATTACACTGAAGCAATGTTTGAAGAAAAACATTTATTAATAAAAGAAATATATTGAAATTATCAGACCGGTGGATTACACCGATGCAATTATGGGGAAACATTTATGATTAGAAACAAATAGAAACAAAATCAGTGAAGGAATTACCCATGAATCCTGTGCTGTAGCCGGCGTGCCGGGCCAGGGCGTTGTAGTCGGGTACTCCCCCGATGTACATGTCCTCCTTGAGGTCCAGGCCCTGGAAGTTACCCAGAGCCTGACCCGTGTACTCCTTACCGTCCACCATCAGGGTGCCTGGAAGGGAGGAGGTGGGATTAAGTGTATGTTTAACGTTACAAAAAGACTATTGTATGATAAAAGACATTGTGATAAGTCAAAGAGAATGGCGTGATATATGCCCATTTTTCATGTCTGTATAATAGTATTGTAACTGGATTTTTGAAACTATGTACATAATGGTAAATCACTCTCCAATCATTACCCAGGGAACATCAATGCAGGGGGAGTGTGCTAGAGTTTAAGAAGCATGTTAAGAACTTGGAATATCGGAACTTGTTTAATTAACCACGTTAACCTATATAGATCATATATATTGTAATTTGGTATGTTCTATTTTTACCAAAGGCTATATTCCACAATCCATTCTTACTCCTGCAATAAGGTATACGTATATAATTATATAGTCATGTTATATATCGCTACAAAGGATTTCGAATTATCTTTCCAATGGTATGTAACATGCAGGACGCAAAACCTAAACATTAGCCCAAAATCTAGATCAGTGCTCACCGTCTCGTCGGTTGCGCTTGATGCGCACGGTGTGCCAGGCGCGGAGGTCGATGGGGTCGCTGCGGATGATGGCCGGTCCGGACCCCACGTCGAAGCGGAACTCGACCCGGCCCTCCCGGAGACCAAGCAGCATGAAGTCACCCTCCCCGGCCATCTCCCCGTTATAGATCAGCAGGCCTGGGGGGGAGAGAAGGAGAAAAAATTTAGTCATTTTTTATAGACCCATTTTCATTGTTTTCCTCTTAAGCCCCATTCCCACAGGCCTTTTTTTCTCAGAGTCAGCCGACTTCGCCCCCAAAATCAGCCGATTCTTACCGAATACTTTTTTGTGATGATTTAGATCAAACGTGTACATTTGATACCAATACTTAGATGAGCGACCAATCAGAAACACAATCGGTGGGAACCAAATAGCCGCAATGGGTATGGGGCCTTAACTTTATCCCGCAGTGATACACTTAAAAGTAATTTATATTTTATTTGATGAGATTATTATTCATAAGAAGTTGATATACCCAAAGTTAAAAAAGATTTGCAGAGAAGAATTTGCTCATAGAATGAATTGTAGAAAACGTGGACCTATTCATTATGTAGCCAAGGCCTCATCTCCTATAATAGGCATATAGTATTCAGTTAAACCCGTACCGTCGGAGGTCTCAGGGTAGAAGGAAGTCTCGATGTCAAAGATGTAGTAGGCCTCAGCTAGGGGCTCCAGGGCGATGTAGGAGGACGGGTCCTGGAGGAACCGCGGCACCAGCTCTGAAATAACAATGTATCAGCTGATTAAAAACTGCTAGTAACCTTGATACAGAGCCAAAATGAAACCCTACACTGTTAGTTATAGTACATAGATATGTACGTGGTTTGCAGGTGGTTCAAGTGTTGGTATTAATGGTGAGTAACATGCTATTGGTGATTGTGTTGTACAAATATATTCTGCCCCGTATCATTCACCCTCAATCCACTCCCACGAAGCCCTTTTGAAAACTAGACAGTCTAGACGAATTAAGCACAAAATCATGCACCCAAGAGCAATACGCTTTAATATTATATACCAATGCCGAAATACATTATGAATACTAACTGGACACTGCCATTCAGTATTTTTGGTGTATTGGCACAGTGGGCAGTATTCATGTATACTGCCCACCTTGCTTTACTGTGTAAAATGTTTTTCTCCTTATTTTGGGAATTCTAAATGGATTTGCATGATTATTTTTTTAATGTCAGGTAAAATAATGCAGTCTGATTAAATGGAGGTAGTGTTGGAGTCCTAATTTAAGAGAAAATAAAGAATAGTAGGGAAAACTGCTTGACACCAGTCAAAGTGTGTGCATAATCAATACACTGGAATACTGCCCACTTTGCTCCACTGGTAATTTCCTTTCTCTTTTGCTTATAACTTACAAAATATGGTATATAATATAAGGAAAACTTACCTTGGTTGACAGTACAACCCTGTATACTCGGTGGGATGTCAGAAAAATTACAGCCCTCAGCCTAACGGCCTCGGGCAGTAATTGTTCGACACCCACCTCGTATTCAGGGTTGTACTGTCAACCTCTGTATGTTTTCCTATAGTACACAGACTATATGCTAACCGCGCGGCCACCTACTCAAATTCTGTCTCCGCCCCTGTATATTGATTTTTGACAATTCCTGATGTTTTGATATTAAGCTGCACTATATTTGATAACAAGTAACCGTGCCCTACCTCCCTGCTCGAGCCGCACAGTGGCCTCCTCCCGCCCGAAGCGGTTGGCGGCGGTACACACGTACTCCCCGAAGTCGTCGGCCGTCACCCGCCGGATGAGCAGCTCCCCGTCACGTACCTCACGCTCACTGAAGGAATAAAGAAAACATACTTTAAGCTCTATACCCACTAGGCGATTTTTACAAAGTAGGTCTATAAAGCCCCATCCCCACTGAGCAACCTTTAAGCAATTCGCCAACGAATCGATACTAAAATTAGCAAAATCTTATGATCTCCTGTCAGCAGGTCATCATACTGTATTGGAATGGTATCGTGACGAATTGACAATGGTATTAATAAACAAGAATCCACTTTCAGTTGTCATCCTTCCTTTAGGACTGAACTGCCTGATAGGACAAATTAAAAGGAAACAGACAAGAAGGCAGTATTATTGCAATAAACTTGAATTATAAAATTGAATTAGTGAGTTCATAACATAAATATAATGTTGAGCTGGTAAATCTAATGTACTTCACACTTACAGTGGTAGCTCTCCGCCCCTCTTGCTCCAGATGATGTTGGGTGCAGGTGACCCGAACGGTGTACAGGAGAGGGTCACCTGACCGCCCAGGGTGGCGCGGCGGGTCTGGGACCGGACACGGAACCCTGGAGGACCTGTCAATCAAAGGACGGAGAGGGAGTGTGTCAGTTTGTAAAGAAACTCAGAGGTGACATTCTGGAGATAGTAGTATAAGTGATAACATTGCGTCTTTTGCTATCAATAATAATTATGTTTAGTGTTACCTAATATTTTATTGCTGTATCATGTACATAGTTACGTCATCTAATTACCATCCTCATAATTAGATTGCATTGCTTTTAATCTTTACCAAAGCCCAGCCGGTTTAATACTAGCTGTCATTGAATATAAAGTGAGTCAAAGAGGCAGAATGTCATTTGCCAGTTGAAATAATTGCTGGCATATCATACGTGCCGCTTAAAAGTGAAACTACTTGCAACCAGCAATATACTTGTCGTGCGAGCATGTGGGATTTGATTCCAGACATAGGCAGGGTCGTGTCACACTTAGCACACCACTATGCAATATCCTGAAAACCAGGAGAAACCGTGACGTTTATTACAAATAAAAACCTTACCTTGGACATTGATTTCGATGACCCGAGAAGACTAACACCCCTCTCAGTGACCACACAATGGTAGGACCCAGCATGAATAGTCACATTTAAATCCCCAGCCCTCATTTCCTATGGCTTACCTTCTATGTTAATCTCAATGACCTGAGAGGATGTGACGCCCCTGTCAGTGACCACACAGTGATAGGACCCTGCGTGTATGGTCACATCTACACCCCCAACCGTCATGTCTTATGGCTTACCTTCTATGTTAATCTCAATGACCTGAGAGGATGTGACGCCCCTGCCAGTGACCACACAGTGATAGGACCCTGCGTGTATGGTCACATCTACACCCCCAACCGTCATGTCTTATGGCTTACCTTCTACGTTAATCTCAATGACCTGAGAGGATGTGACGCCCCTGCCAGTGACCACACAGTGATAGGACCCTGCATGTATGGTCACATCTACACCCCCAACCGTCATGTCTTATGGCTTACCTTCTACGTTAATCTCAATGACCTGAGAGGATGTGACGCCCCTGCCAGTGACCACACAGTGATAGGACCCTGCGTGTATGGTCACATCTACACCCCCAACCGTCATGTCTTATGGCTTACCTTCTACGTTAATCTCAATGACCTGAGAGGATGTGACGCCCCTGCCAGTGACCACACAGCGGTAGGACCCCACGTCCTGGTGTTGTATGGTGACATCTATATCCCAACCCTCATGTCCTATGGCTTACCTTCTACGTTAATCTCGACGACCTGGGAGGACGTAACACCCCTGTCGGTGACCACACAGCGGTAGGACCCTGCGTCCTGGTGTTGTATCCGGGTGATATGGAGCACACTGCCCCGGACAGCTGCTGTTGGGGGCAGCTGGTCGCCCACCCGCTCCCAGCGGAACTCGCCCCTCAGAGTACCTGAACAACCCAAGGGTATGATAAATATTTGGGTTTCCTTTTGGGTTTCTTTTAATTTTATTCAAAACCATTTTTCTGGTTTCCAAAATGAAAGGTTTTGTACATTATTTTTTTATATTGAAATTAAATGTTTTAATATGTAATTTTCTTTTTCCCTAGGGGCTTTTCATTAATTATGATGTTATACTTTTCAAAAATGTCAGACCCTTTTGGGCTAAGATGAGCATTGGAGATTGAATTTCTACATATCTCTATACGTTTACATATCCCAAATCTTTCAAGTTCCAATACAGACCAACCATGATCAATTTATATTAGTTGACTATATTTTTCACATTAGCATGTACCGAAGAACATCACATACAGCGGTATGTTCTTGAAATTATTATACACCATTGAAACGATAATTCAAATGTGTTAAGTGATGCGTCAGGGTTGCTTAACCTCCCTAAATATTAATGTTCCTAAAACTCCTAAATGAAACACTCACCGTCGACGTTACAACTGAGCTCGACGCTGTCTCCCACGGTGAGCGTCCTCCTGATGACGCCTGAAGATCCGCCCCCTCCCGGGGTAGGGGGAGGCACCACAGGGGCTGAAACAGCAGAGGGGACAGGCTGGTTATATTTTCACAAATATATCCTGATACAAGAAGCGTGCCATCATATATTTCATATATGCTTGCCATTGGGGGCCCAGGTTTCAATATTTATCGAGTATTTTGGTCTGACAGCACCAGAGAACTTATTGACAGTGTGACGGCTATGTTTTAACATTGAATGGGAATGACAGTGACTTAGGCCTAGACATATTAAAGTTCAGATTGAATATTTTGATGGTAGGTAAGAAAAAATGACACTATAGTGACAATTCAACAAATAATTTAATCTTTTGATCAGAAATAATTGCTGTCGGAGCCGCCATAAAACATTGACAGTGTCGGAGGGGGCTTAGGCCTATCTGAGTCCAGTCATTTTTTCATACCATCTGTAAAATATTATTGCAAGCGTTTCCAGGCCTAAAATATCAATCTATATTATGATATATAGGACCCTGAGATATATGGGAACATAGATATCTACATCACTTTCATTTTGGTAGGGGTAATAAGGCCTAAAATAATTATTTTTCAGATTGCCAGTGTCGAATGCCCGAGAGGCTGAGTCCAGCAGCTTGTCTAGGCCTATCATTTGAACTGCTGGAAAAGATATATGTACCTACCTGTATAACCTGAGTCCTGAATGCTTCCGAATACTTAAATCCTCCACAATTATTAGGTTTAGTGAATTGTCATCCTGGTTTTCTGAGTTCAAAGTATCGATGCAGGCATGATGGGGAGAGAACCCGGCGAAGGATTGACGGCGCCATGTTTGACAGTGACAGTGCCTCCACGTGTCCGATCGATGCAATGTTTTCCCTTCGATACGAACGCATGATTCACGCATGAATTGTCAATGCGTTGTATGCGTTTAAGGGTATCCATTCGTCCAAAATATATATATTGAAAGCATCAGATACTGCGGTAATCCAGGCAAGAAAGAGAGAGCCTTCCCCGCAACGGTCCGCTCGGGACGACTGCGCCCGGCGGTCTGACAGTGTGAGGCGGCCGGGCGGAGGGGGCTTAGGCCTATCTGAGTCCAGTCATTTTTTCATACCATCTGTAAAATATTCTTGCAACGTGTAGAACTTGATTAAATCCAGAAATTCAGGCGTGGGGAGGAGGACTCCTCCGTATCGACCTGGCGGACCGGGCGGGCTGCTGAGGAGACTGTCACTGTCAAGTCTTCGCCTCCGCGAATCCGACCCGCGCCATTTCCTTCATCACGAATTTAAATCCCTATTTGATGAAAAATACTCCATGCCATGCTGATAAAGAGGTCCACACGAATGTCTAGGTACAATGTTTTCGTCGGGGGAAGCCGATTTCGTGTCTAAATACGGGTGCATAGGTCGGGGACAGCATGGCGGCCGGGTTCTTGTTCATCCTGCTCGAAGCACACGGGTAGTCACGTGGTACGAAAGGAGGACGCTGATTGGTCGACGGCCCCGACAGCGATATGCAAATGAGATGTCACGTGATCGAGAGGAGGGCGCTGATTGGTCGACGCCTCATTAAATATTCACAAGTTCAAGGCCGAAAGTCACGTGATCGAATGAAGAACGCTGATTGGTCGACGGGCCAAGCCTCCTCTTCCCGCCGGGCCGAGAGGCTGGCAGGCGCTTTTCTGTAAAATCGGACTCAGAAAAAGGCCTCGAAAACGTATTAATACTGAATATTTCTTTCCCTTACGCTTAAGTTCACCGGTTCAGATGTTTTGACATATACTGATATATTTTTTTAGGCCTTAGCACCGTCAGAAATACCTCCGAATTTGGTGAAGAAATGGTGTGTCTGAGGCTTTTTTACTATGTAAGATATAGGAGGGTGGTGACGTCACTACTCGGCTTTTACTGTCGTTCCTTGCCATGGCTAGATTTGTGGGCCTTGGGGCCCCCAAATAATTACATGTTACTGCTGGTATAGGGAAGACTAATGGATTCATGGTTAAAAATCTTGGGGAAAAGTTGCCCATTGTATTGGTGGAACTCTCTTTTTAAATAACTTTATTGAGTATTGGCCAATGAGGTTTGTGTTTCTTTCAATTGATTGATGTTTATATCCAGCAAACCAAAGCAATCCTGCTTGTGCCAGATTCTTTATTAGATTTATCATGTATGACATATAATATTAATAATTAATATGATAAAAACATTATATGAAAGCAAACAAGCAAGCATTTTATTCTCGGACACTGAATCAATCAGCTTACATTCAACCGAAACAAATAATTATAATATTCTTTAAAATTTCGGATTGTTGAGATTGTCTTACCATCGACGATGAGGTAGGCGTAGTCCTGGTTGGTGCCGACGGCGCTGGTCGCCACACAGATGTATCGCCCAGCGTCCTCCCTCTGCACCCGGTATATCCTACAAAACAATTATAGAGTATGTAGAAACTAACATTTACAGTAATTTACTGTATACATCTTGCATTTTATTGTGAGAGAAGTCGCATGGACACTAAAACTTATACACATGACCAGCTCCAATTTCGCATTTTCATATAATACTTACTTGTCCATATTGCGGAACGCATTCCCTAATGGTCTTACTTACATCAGTACCCCATTCTTGATGCTGTTGCCTACATCAGAACCCCATCCCTGATGGTCTTACTAATGTCAGAACCCCCGTCCCTAATTATGTTACTTATGCCAGCACCCCAGTCCCTGATTATGTTACTTAAGTCAAAATCCCATCTCTGACGGTCTTACTTAAGTCAGTACCCCATCCCTGAGGGTTGGTTGATTGATTGGTTATTGGGGTTGAACGCTACAACAATATCTTTGGTTATATCACAGCAAGAACAAGGTTTGACAGTTCTCTCTTGGTGATCGTATTTATGAACTGAATGAATCTATGACAAGATAGAGACCATTCCCCTACACATTAAATTTTACTGAGGCTTGTGTTCTTTAATGTGCCTGGTCCTATACACAGGGCCAGACATACAACAGCCCATGGGATATAGCCCTGTGATATCCCTTTCATTGCAATTGGCACAGATGAAACACACTGACGGTCTTACTTACGTCAGAACCCCATCCCTAACGGTCTTACATCCATCAGTGCCCCTACCCTGACGGTCTTACTTATGGAAGTAACCCATCCCTGATGGTGTAACACATACGTCAGAACCCCATCCCTAGTGTCTTACTTACGTCAGTGCCCCATCCCTGGTGTTCTTACTAACGCATAAACTAATGTGTCTTTCTTATATCAGAACCCCATCCCTGACAGTCTTACTCCCATCAGAACCCCATTCCTGATGGTCTTACTAACATATACTGATGTGTGTTACTTACGTGAGAACCCCGGCCCTGATGATCTTACTGATATATACCGATGTGTGTTACTTACATGAGAACCCCATCTCTGATGATCTTACTGATATATACCAATGTGTGTTACTTACATGAGAACCCCATCTCTGATGGTCTTACTTACATGAGAACCCCATCCCTGATGGTCTTACTGATATATACCGATGTGTGTTACTTACATGAGAACCCCATCTCTGATGGTCTTACTTACATGAGAACCCCATCCCTGATGGTCTTACTTACATATATACTGATGTGTGTTACTTACATGAGAACCACGTCCCTGATGGTCTTACAAACGTATACTGATGTGTGTTACTTACGTGAGAACCCCGTCCCTGATGGTGTGCTGTTCGGGGAGAGGCCCGCTCTCCTTCACCCACTGTATGCGGGGTCGTGGGGACCCTGAGCCCTGACAGCGGAGTTCGACCGTCTGACCTATGGCCTGGGTGGTGGTGCGGGGGGTCACTACGGCCGTCGGGGGCACTGGAAAAAGAGACAGTTTATTAGAAAAGTACATATTTATATAGGTGGTTCATAAGATTCTTTAAGGCTGGACAATGAGATCATAATAAATTGTTGTGTTGTAAGTAAATACAGACGCAATCATACAGTCATAACAGGAAGAAGTGTATGCCTTCCCACGTACAATTCAACAATGCTTAAAGATTTGAGTTCATCTATCATTCTAATTATCCATACTATTTAAGACATGAGATTATGTTTAACAGACATAAGGTTCCAATTTGAAATTTGGCAGTCTGCCGTGTCAGATTTCGGTAAAACTTGTTTATTCAAAATTCTATTCTAATCTGCCCCCCCCCCCCCCCTTTTTTTTTAGTTTTTTTGTTTTGTTTTTTGTTTTTTTAGCAATTTTTAAAATTTAAAATTCGGCCAAAAAGTGATTAAGGCAGTTTTTTGCAGTAGTGCCCCCCCCCCCCCTTCAAAATCCTGGATCCGACGCTGCTGTCCTTATCTATGGTTGTAAGGGAGTTGTTGCCACCACACAAAATGGCTGATTGTCATAATACAGCCTAGGGCCAAAGGAGTCCTGAGTCTAAAACACCTACCTGAGACTATGACCTCGGCGTAGGCCTCGGCCCGGCCGGCGGCGTTGACGGCGATACAGCGGTAGGTGCCTGCGTCGGCCGCCGTCACCGAGGGGATGTCTAAGGTACCACCCTGCTCCCGGGCCCCGGGGGACAGCTGGCCGCCCACCTGGAACCACAAGGCCGGGTTAGAGACACAATCATTTAAATCAAAACTCAAAGAGAAAAATTGATTACTAATGTTCCTAAAAAAATTGACAAGTTGGTCAGGAAAGTTTGAATCAGTTTTACAACTAAAGTCAGAACTCCTGTTTAAAATTAACACGTAGTAGATGATGAGCAACAATCATTGATCTACAGATAAGATGAATACTTTTTGAATGATAAATTAGTAAATGAGTAGTGATATGTGAGCACTCAGGGCATGGAGGAAGGGCACAACGGATGATAGCATTGCAGTGCTCTCTTGAAACGAATACGACTATAAGAATGTTATGTCACATGATTTACAACATAGCAATTTTAGTTTGAATCCCCTTCACTAGGAACCCTTTCGCGCTTACCTAAAATACCCATGGATAGTCCATCGGTTAGTGTTGTACAAACTTTAGAACCCACCTTGCTCCACTGCCTGTTGACGGGCTGCGTACCGCGGGCCTCACACTGGAGGCGGATCTGTCCTCCCGGGTTGACCGTCTGGGTGGGCGGGCTCACCGACACCGTCGGCGCCGCTGGAGGGGGGGGGGAAGAGGATCATAATGTTATTTAGATTTTTTCAAAAGTCTCCTTATTGAACAGAAACTAAAGAATTCACTTTTTTAAATGCCCATTTATGTTTAGAGGAAAATCTGAAAATGGACCCTCTAAATGCAAGTGGTTATTTAGCCATAAAAGGATGTAGCCTCTTCCTGTCATGCTAGAGTCTAATTGGCATCTGCCATTATAAAATAGTTTTTCCTCACGTGTGATCTCATTTCATTTCATCTCATGTCTTCACTCAAATGATATTATGTAATAGTTAATTTTATATTAGATGCTGAATTTTTAAATTTGAAAAAAGGATTAAAATCTTAAATTTCCTGAAAGCTGGTAACCCTATGAAATACAAGAAAGAAGCTGCCCGGTACTGACCGTTGACCCTGATGGTGAAGACGGCCTCGGCTGACCCGGCCTGGTTGGAGGCCGTACAGATGTAGTCATCGGCGTCGTCAGGTCGGATTCTTCTCAGTCTAAGTACACCTCCGGATAGGTCGTGGTCGGCGGGCAGGGGGCCGCGACGACGGGACCAGCGGATCTGGGGAGGAGGGTTCCCTGTAGGAGAGAGGGGAGAGAGGGGGTTTAGTACTGGTAGTTTATACGTCTGAGTCTGAGTATACCAGCAGGGGGCCGCGACTACGGGACCAGCGGATCTGGGGAGGTGGGTTTCCTGTAGGAGAGAGGGGAGAGAGCGGGGTTAGTACTGGTAGTTTATACGTCTGAGTCTGAGTATCCCTCTAGACAGGTCGTGGTCGGCCGGGAGGGGACCGCGACGACGGGACCAGCGGATCTGGGGAGGCGGGTTACCTGTAGGAGAGAGAGGAGAGCGGGGGGTTAGTACAGGTAGTTTATACGTCTGAGTCTGAGTACACCTCTAGACAGGTCGTGGTCGGCCGGCAGGGGCCCGCGACGACGGGACCAGCGGACCTGGAGAGGAGAGTTCCCTGTAGGAGAGAGGGGAGAGAGGGTGTTTAGTACTGGTAGTTTATACGTCTGAGTCTGAGTATACCAGCAGGGGGCCGCGACGACGGGACCAGCGGATCTGGGGTGGAGAGTTCCCTGTAGGAGAGAGGGGAGAGAGGGGGTTTAGTACTGGTAGTTTATACATCTGAGTCGGAGTATACCAGCAGGGGGCCGTGATGACGAGACCACCGGATCTGGGGAGGTGGGTTACCTAGAGGAGAGAGAGGAGAGAGGGTGGTTAGTACTGGTAGTTTATACGTCTGAGTCTGAGTATACCAGCAGGGGGCCGTGACGACGGGACCAGCGGATCTGGGGAGGTGGGTTACCTGGAGGAAGATTGGGGAGTTAGTATTTTTTAAGGACTTATAATTAATTTGCAATGAAATGTCAGGATTTGCCTTAAGCTTGGTTTTAAGATTATCACATTTGTGATAGTTTATATATACGTATAGGTATGTATAGTTATGTTTCTGATAGTCGTAAGATGGTATCTGTACACACCTACTTCATTTTCTGAAGATTTTAAAGTTTATACTTTGTGATAGTCTTAGCGATGCATTCAATATGACGTAGAGTTATTGCTACTTTTTAGAACCCTGTAGAAATTGGTATCAAATCTTGGATTCTATTAGAAATCCTTGCATCACATTTTCGATTGAAGGGTTTCACACATTCACCACCTGTTTATTTTCACATACGCCTAGTTCTAATGATGCCCAATACGAGGTCTTGAATGAATACGGCGTCTCAATGTCCAACCCCCTTAACTCCTGCTGGTACCTACCTGCGGCGTTACACGTCAGCTCCACGGTGGCCCCCTCGTTCACATTCAGCTCTTTCCGCGAGTTGTCAAAGGTAGGTGCCCCGATAGCTCCTCCACCTCCGGGCTGTCCGCCTCCTCCAGGACGTCCACCGCCTCCGGGACGGCCGCCGTCACTCACTGTGGGGAAGGAAACACAATGGGCCATAACCGATGGACTATCCATGGGTATGTCTTATTGGACTTTTCTCTCAGAATTCATAATTCTAACTATCTTTTTTCTTTGCTTGACAGGACGACTAGTTACATAATACTATTACTAGGATCATTACATAGGATTCCGATAATACTTTTTAAAGTCCAATGTGAATGTTATCAACCATACCAATATGAGTCCAGTGATTAGGTTAAGGACGCGCCATGCGCCCTTGGCGCATTGAAATAGTAAATGGCGCATTAAAGAGGTTAAAAAGTGTGTATATATGGCGCATTGAATTTTTAAAATGTTTTGAATTCACATATGAGTGGTTTCATAATGGCGCATTGCATTTTATATATACTTAATATTTTCTAAGTTTGCATTGTTTGAAAATGTATTCATTGCAGTAGTATCTTTTTCAGGTTTGTTTTGGACTGTCTGTTTTGGAGAGAGTCACATTAAACCGTTACACTTAAAAAAATGATATAATGATATAAAAGCATCCATCACTCACCGATGATCTGGAACCTCATCTCTGTCCTGCCCCCGTCATTCTCCGACACACAGTAGTACACGCCGGCGTCACCAGGGGTCACGGCCCGTATGTCGAGGACGGCCGACCCGGAGCCCCGGGCCGCGTCCAGGCCTGGAGACCCCGGCAGGGCCCCGGGGTCCCGGGCAGGGAACCTCCAGTACACGGTGGGCGCGGGCGACCCCTCCCCGATACACTCCACGTACACGCGCTGACCGGCCCGGGCCTGGTAGGGAGTCTGGGCACTGAAGGAGACGCGCGGCCGGCCTGAGAGGAAGAGGAATAGGTTGGATGGTGAGGTACAGGCTTATATCGTCATTGTGTATGTAATTTAAGGAGTGTGAGGTATAGTGTCTATGGTGGGCCTGAATAACCAAAGGTTATATATCATAGACCTTCCCCATGAACCTGCGCAGTGAACCCTCCCATAGAAGGCCTCTACCCAACGATTCCTATTGAAACCCATATCCATAACCAATTGTTCAGGCCTATTCCGCTAGCAGGGCGCCACTCTATTGGAATAGGCCTATATTATTGTATGACATCTGGTTATTCAGCCAAGTTGTTTAAGAACAATAAAGGTGTGCATTATAGCCATATCTGCGATGATGAGGGCGGTGGTAGAGCTGACCGTACACACGTAAGACCCCTGCTCCAACCCATAATACAAGTTATTTAAACAACAAATAAGTGCATTGCAGCCGTGCCTGCGATGGTGAGCGTGGCGGTGGAGGTGACGGAGCCGACGGCATTGGTGGCAGTACACACGTAGGACCCCTGCTCTGACCCATTATACAAGTTATTTAAACAACAAATAAGTGCATTACAGCCGTACCTAAGATGGTGAGTGTGGCGGTGGAGGTGACCAAGCCGACGGCATTGGTGGCCGTACATACATAGGACCCCTGCTCTGACCCATTATACAAGTTATTTAAACAACAAATAAGTGCATTAAAGCCGTACCTGCGATGGTGAGCGTGGCAGTGGAGGTGATGGTGCCCACGGCGTTGGTGGCCGTACACACGTAGGACCCCTGCTCTGACCCGTCCACCCGGTTAAAGCGGATCACCCCGTTCTCCAGTACCTCGGTGGTCGACGTCATCTGTGCGTTACCCGCCCTGGAGGAGGTTATACAGAGGGTCAAAACAGGATCAGATTTGTGAATAAAAAGGGGTTTGTAATTTAAATCGTTTGTGCGAGGTGTATAAACATTGCAGCGATTATGTTAGAATAAAATGCAAAACGACAATGCCGCACTCCTCACTGAGTTGAATCAGACATATTTGCAGGGATATGCACTCATTTCTTACATTTGTATATCTTTGAAAATCATAAATGTTCCCTTGGCACACTGTTTAAAAATTCAATGTGACATTTTACTCTTATATGCCAAATGGCGCATGGCGCGGCCCTAACATTTTCATTGCATCGCTTACAAGTTAAACAGACGTCCAGGGATTCCAAATAGGAGTTGACCATTTTAACCATATGTGACGTTAATACCAGTTGCTGTGGTAAATTTCAACAGCTTCAATTAATTGAGATATGTTTGGAAGTAGTAATGTGAATTGGGTCTTTTCTTCGGGCATTTTGTAAGTAGTATATGGAACATGTTCTTTTATTCGGGCAATAAATCCGTAAGCACCCACGAGTGGTAGATGTTTGCCATATTGGACCATATGTTTACATTGCGATGGGAGCATATCTGTTCCACATAGACATCTGAATAGGGCCTTACCTGGTCCATGTTACTGTTGGTGTAGGGATACCGCGCGTCACACGACACTGGAACAGGGCGCTGGCCCCCTGGTTGATGCTCTGGGCTTGCTGCGGGTACATCTCGATCTCCGGGATCTCCCGGCCTGAAGGGACAAACATACGGCCAGTTTGTAATCAGGTTATGAAATGATAATCGCTATATGAAACACTGCTATGATATTATTTGGTTCCTTGTATCTACAGGTTATTCCTTGTGGAAAAGCCTTAGTTTTCCTGCAAAACCAAAACAGAGTCAACGACAGGTAGAGTTGAAAAAAGAAATAGATGCATGTTTTATATTGTTCTAGGCTTTCCATTCTACAGACCTCTTGAAGACAGTGTAACATACTTGATAAATATACTATATATATTATGTTTATGCGTACTTTCCTGTATATTGTCCTGGAAAAATCCACAGAAAGCTTTATCAGTGTAACAGGCAAGAATGTACGTTAGAAATTATCAGAGAACGTTTCATTTAATTCTCAAATAAATAAACAGTAAACTTACGTTCGACCTCGACGACGGCTGCTGCCCGGGCCCTACCGGCCGAGTTCTCGGCCTCACACATGTACAGGCCGCGGTCCTCCACCATGGCCTGGGAGATGCGGAGTACGTTACCCACCACCTGCAGGAGGCAACAGAGAGGGGTCAGACGGACGGCAAAGACTCTTAGGTATGATGGGGGCCATACAAACATTGTTTGGGACCTTTCCCCAACTTCGTTGCCCTATCAGATATGATTTCCCTTCCTATGATTTACCCTTAGAAATACTAGAAGTTTGATGTCAAATTTAGGGTAACATATCCCACCATCTAGGGAACAAAGTGTATACAAGAGACGGGTTATACAGAAGGGGAGGTGTCATGGTTGCAATGTGTAATAAGTGGGGGTCCCTTTTAATTCGTTATGATCATCATGGGTCACGATGTGCATGTTTCAGATATCATTCCGAAATAATTTGACTGATTTCCAGCATGATGACAGGCCACAGTGTAGACCCATTAAGATTATCATAGTATACCTTGAACTAGCGGATGAAGGTACTATGTGATTACCAACGAACTGGAGGTGACCCCCAAGAAGAGGCAATCGGGTCATCGCCTCTTAATGAATGAATAAATGAATAACTAATATAAGATAGAATAATAATAACGTGTGTCCTGACCTGGTGCCTGGGGCTGAGTTGCCCGTTGACCTTAGACCACCGTACTGACGGGGTGGGGTTCCCGGTGACCACACAGCGCACTGACCCGGTCTGACCCTGAGACACGGTCTGTCGTTCGGGGTCTATCGTCACTGTCGGGGGCTCTTCTATAAGAACATAAGACATGGATGAGGAAGATATATTGTATGTGTTTAGCATCAAGTCTGATTTAAGATATAACCGGAAACTCTGCCTTAATATAGACGTTGTGTGGATAACCTCACATATCCCTAAAATGTGTGGGGCGCCATAGTGGTGATCAATTTGTAATCATGATAAATGACGCCGATAATTAACATTTGACATGCATTTGAACGGCATATTCGTGCTGATTTCACATGAGATAGTCTTACCCAAAAAGACAAATTTATTATATAGAATTGTGAATAAACCATAGCCATGTGCTTATGCTGATTACTGTGGTGATCAATAAAATTACGTCTGCACAAAGCCTCCTAGACCCTGACCCTAACTCAGGCGCTACTTAAGGAACCCTGATGTTTTAAGATGAGTTGGAGTTGTCTAACCTCCTTACTACCAGCTGCAACACCTACCTGTTCCTCCGCCCCCTCCGCCGCCGCCGTCCTGGAGGCTGAGCTGGACGTAGCCCACCCCGGACTGACCAGAGGTCAGGGTGATGGAGCAGGCGTAGCGACCCGCGTACTCAGGGACGCACCGGGGGATGGTCAGCACGCCGTTATCCTGACGGGAACCTGGAGAAAGAGGCCGTGGTATGTGTGAAACCGATGACATAATGTGAGAAATCAAGCATGATATGACATAATGTGAGAAATCAAGCATGATAATGAAATAGATTAATCCCCTTTGAATTTGTATATTTCAGCACGCTTGGTTGATTATGAAACCACAAGATAGTAAGATAGTTCACCTGGGGGTAGATAGGTATCAAACCTTGAGGTAGTTACATGCCTAAGCTGGAGGTAATTCAAAACCTCAATGGGAGGTAGTTAGGTATGCCACCTAAAGGTAGTTTAGTTTTTCACCTGGAGATCATTAAATCTAGGTATCGCAGTTACATATCTTACCTGGAAGTAGTTAGATACCTCACCTAGGGGTAGTAGGATATCTCTTCCTGTAGATATCTCACCTGTAGGTAGAACTTAGATATCGCCACTCATGGCAGTTTAATATAGGTATCTCACCTAGAGGTAATTAGTTATCTCACCCGGAGGAAGTTAAACAGGTATCTCACATGAGGGTAACTAGTTCTCTCACCTGCAGGTAGGGCAGCGCCCACTCTGCTCCACAGGATGTTGCCCACGCTTCCTTCTCCCCTCAGCCTACAGTCTAGGCGGGCGTCCTGTCCGTAGGCCACCCTGATCTGGGGCCGGCCTACGTCCACGTCCACCGTCGGCTGAGGCCTGGGGGGCTCCTCTGTCAGTGGGGAAACGGGCAGAAATAGTCAGTCAATTATGTTCAAGGTACTCTTACATACTCGCCCTGCTCGGTTTAACAGACTTATAAATGTGTGCATCCTGTCATGTCTTAATCTGCCCTCGGTGAAAAGCAAAGAATGGGGAGGAAGTTTTTTTGTTTAGATCATAGCTTTTTTTATCATTTAACCCGGGTCCCCTCTGGGCCCAAGAACGCTGCCGGCTAACTTAAGGTTGTCTTAAGGCAGGTTTCTAAAGAACAATAAATCATGCTTGTCAGCAGCTACTAAGTATTAACCCTTTCCATCCTCAACGACTAATGTTTGTTTGCACCAATGGTCGCTGTGTTTTGGGAAGGGTTAATACTAGTTTTCCAGGTTTGTCATTGTCTGGAAACCTGCCTATAACCCATTCATCCCCAGCGACTGATGCTGCAATGAACCACTAATCACTGAGGATGGAAAGGGTTAAGACTGACTTAAGTTTGTCTGTGGCGTTCTTGGCTCAGTGGTTTTAGGAAGGTTTGTGGTTATTCAAACGCAAGCGAACAGAGACTATATATCCAGAAGTGGGTTTACTGAGCAGAGGTCACAAGCATAGATCATTCCGAGAGGTTTGGGGCAGGTGTCATGGCGACGGGTCAGTTCTCATGGTAACTAAATTGACAACACTGACAGAATGCTAAGCAGGCATACAACGTGTATGGCAGAGATAGAAGTACGAATAGACAGAGCTGTGTATTTTACCATGCAGAAAAACTTGCCTTTAATAGGCTTTAAAGAGCAAGTGGATCAGAGTATGCAAAAGTGCTCTGGTAGTTTTAAATTCAAAAAGTTTTAGGATTGTGTATTTTTGTTCATGGCATGCATATATGCAGGTATAGATCAAGCTTTACACCCAGAAGAATTGGAAACTGTTTATGTCAATTACAGGATTCACTACACATAAACATTTACATGCTAAAAGAATCGTTCAAGAACGTTACATTTTTAATCTCGTAACCAGAAATACCTTTGCCTTTTTATTTCAGCTTTACAAACTGCGGTTTTCTTAATGAAGTTCATGACACAATGGCTTCAGTATCTATGGTTACAGATTTGATAGATCTATGATTACAATCTACATTATAAATCCAGTTTAATTAATGGTAAAAAAAGACTTCACCACACACCAACACTGGGGACTCTAACAACACTAAATGACATTAGTTAGTTCCATGCAGAGGTATGCTTTTATTCCTTTTTATTTCAGAATAGGGCTATTTTAATAAGTTGGTCACATGCCAAGGCAATGATCATAAAAAGCCGAAATCAACCTGTTAAAAACAATATATGATTATAAAATAAACAGAATAAAACAAATAGTAAATATTCCAGCGAATTAATAATAAATCAGGGGGCCATTGCAATTGGCACGTGGTAGTAGTAGAGGGTGGCCATTTCTCTGAAAACGGACAATGAATGTAGTATGAGTGGGTGGTGTTAGTCTCCATAAATTAATAAAATAAAACAGGACGGTGGGAGGCAGCGCTGCTTATAGCATATATCACATGGCGCCCCCTAGTGATTTACCTCCGGACACATAGATTATGGTGCGGACTTGCGCCGACCCCGCCGTGTTCTTGGCCGTGCAGAAGTACTCGGCCTCGTCGCTGCGGCTGACGGCCGGGATGCGGAAGACGCCGTCGGTGAAGGAGGCGGCCGGGTTGAGCCGCCCGCCCTGCCCCCCGGTCCACTCCAGGGTGGGCGTGGGAGAGCCCTCGGCCAGGCAGCGGAACTCGGCCGGCTGGCCCACCTGGAGCTGCAGGTAGCGCGGCTGGAGGCGCACGGTGGGGGCCTCTTCTGAGACTGGAGCCGGCCGTGGAGGGGCCCAGGAGGAGGGTGGAGGAGGGCGGAGGAGGAGAGAAGGGAAAGGGCAAAGCGCGCACAGTGAGTCAATGGTTTCAGTGAAGGAGTGTACCCATTAACAAGTTTATCGTATGGTCAAAGTTAATAATGATAATGTATAGGAGAATGAAACGTTATAGTTTATGGGGGGTGTGAAATAAATTTCTTTTGAAAATTCTTAGATTTGCTAGCAGTTGTGAAATAGTCCCAGTTATGTTCACCATTTATCTTCAATTGATAATAAAACGGAGCCTTCTTTCCAAATGTGATCTATGTAGAGCATTTACCCTGTTTTGTAAAGGATTTCATTTTAATACAAACACTAAGTTTCATCGCGTAACAGATGATACAAAGCAAGAATTCCTATAGCAATACTGATCTAGAGCAGTATTAGCGTCTAGCTGTCCACTTTTAATCCAATGGAACATAGCTATAACTCCCAAGTTACGAACAGATTCCTGTAACATATCAGGCCTAAGCGCAGCTAGCCATAGCAATATCTAGAGACGCTGATTGTGAATTTATAGTTAGAGAGTTCTAAAGCTGATTATTTGGCACTACTGACGGGCTCGCTCACTGCATAACTACTAATGCCGCGCCATTATGAGCACGCGATGCGCGGACGTAGAATTAAAGGGGTTTACAACATAAAGTCCAGGAGGATTGATGGTTACAATTGTATTTACTGAGAGACACACATTCTCAATCCATCGAAAATGAATACTTTTTTCACAGTGGTTACTTGTTGGAACATAAATGGATACAACAGATACAATCGAAAGCATTGAATAGTTATTGTTATGATATATCCAAGGTTATCACTGATTATTGTTATCTCTCTTTTTCGTTAGCAACAGTTGCCTAATTCTAGGTGGCGCAACAATTTGAATTTCACCAATTGAAATAAATCATTCAACGGAAACTAGAGCATGTAGAAACAAGGCATTGACTTTGTAATGTTTTTCTGTACAATCTAGTGGAAATTTTCCGTCGCGGTCCTGGCAGGAACATGGGTACATACGTTGGACGAAATAGCGTTTCTTTTGAAATGTGAAATTCAAAGTGGACGCGGTGACGCCATAGGCTTACCACTGAACGGCCGCGTCCACTTGGAATTTCGCATTGTTTCTATGTTGGACATAACCATGCGTATCACGTCTATAAATTTAGTTAAACCTTAAATCATCTATACGCTGGTTAGCTTCAATATTCGGTAATTTAATTCCTTTTTCAATAATCCGTCTATTGTAAGATTGGTTGTACGGCCAGAAATATGTGTGAACAACTTACGCAGTATGCGCAAATTGAGAATCTTAAGCCTCCATTTGAAGGTTTACTACAGAGATGTTAACAAGTACAAAGTCAACGTCTTTGTTGTCTAGGTTTGAAATGAGTATCTTCCCATTTAAGGAATATAAAACCGGTTATCAATATCGGAATAACTGGCAGACCAAAACATCTAAGTCCCAATCTAATGCACAAAACTAACAATAATTGTTATATGAAGCTTATATAATTACCTTTTTTCGAAAATCTTGCACTTTTTTAATGTAAAACTCAGACAAAGGGTATTTAAGGAAAAGAATTTCCAATAGTGCCCCCCCCCCCCCCCCCCACACACACACACACCTTTTCAAAATCCTGGATCCGCCAGTGATGCTAGTTCAATAAGAAACTATTTCAGAGCGCTGCTTTTCGTTATGTGAATGAGATAATAGTATTAAGATTAAAGGCGTCCTTACCTCCCACGTAGAGCGTGGCCTGGTCCGTGTCGATGGCGTAGAAGTTGGAGCCTGTGCAGGTGTAGGTGCCCTGGTCGGACGGCCGCACGTTACGGATGGTCAGCACGCCCTGACCGTTGTCCTCCATACGGTTATCCATCTGGCCGTTATCAAACGTCCACGCCAACGTGTACGTGACCTGAGGGAGGGGACGGGTACGGTTACGGCCGAGGGTTCTTATGCGCAAATGGATGAATTGATTGATTATTATTATATTCTTTGATATACTGTTGTGATGAGTTATAATTAGTTTGGTAGTTAAAGTAATATTTTGAATAGTTAAAGGACTATTTATGAGGTAAATACCATGTGTATGAGTAAATTCATGGGAGACTACTCTTTTTTCATTTTGATATTTGATAGTTTATAAAGCTAATAATGTTCAAATAAAGTATTTTACTGATTTCTTTATATTTTTTAGAATACGATATCCATAAGAGATGTGCCAATGAGGTGGACAGGATTTATGCAGCAGCAGCCTTGAAGTTAAGGTTTTCTCTTTTCATATTTACAAAGTACTTGACTGGATGGTATTGTTTTAATAATTACAGTGTAAACTTGAAATAAAGCTTGCAAATGTGTGTATTGTAATGGCGGAATGAGTGACCCAGATAAAAGTGCCGACAGATGGCGCTTCGAGCAGTAAGCTGAAGGGGCCACCTCGGGGCTGTGACGTCATCGCCGCGTGCCGGTTACTGCGCTAGTTTCACACCAGATAGAGCCAATTGAAAGACTAAAGGCGGGACTTTTGAATTTCAAATAATATCACCTTTCATTTATGAATGCCATCTTAGATGGAAAAGGAAATATTCTTTCCAGTCTCAGGGGCGGTCTTTAATGAGGGTTAATCTCGAATTATATCGAATAAAATGTCAATTACTTAGCGAAAATGTTCCTTTTGTTTAGTGTATTTTGTAGGCAATTTTGATATCAATAGTTGAACATTTCTGGAAGTCTTCCAATTGGCAATCCATCTTGATATTCTTAAGTGAATTGCTTATAGCATTATGACATTATTTAACACTGATTGTCTTTTAACAGAGAAAGCTGTTTTCTTTGGGACGATTTGCGTCCTGTTAAGAATAGCAAATTGGCAAATATAAATACCATTAATTTTTCTTTCATTTATATTCAAAAATATTCTTAACAGACTGCAAATAAATAATATGTTCACAACAATCAGTGTCAAAATGAAATTTG
Organism: Lepidonotus clava; assembly: GCA_936440205.1. Taxonomy (NCBI): domain Eukaryota; kingdom Metazoa; phylum Annelida; class Polychaeta; order Phyllodocida; family Polynoidae; genus Lepidonotus; species Lepidonotus clava. Next base: position 30,520,086 of record OW387144.1, on the reverse strand, counting down.
ACTCTGATTTTATAGAACTTTAAACCGCAATAAATGAGGCAGCTATCATATTCAATTTTTATCTCTCGGTAAACCATGCAATTACATCTTCATATTTGAAACCTCTTTTTTATCATGTTTCCAATATGGAAATGTACTTTTTTGTTGAATTCATATTGCAGTGTTCCAAAAGTGGTAAACTGAGCTTAATTATTGCGCATGTGTTACCTGCGAAGGGTCCCCCTAAAGTATTAATTAAGAGGCATTTAGATTAAAGCTTAACATCTCTTCCTGGAAATGAATATGTCTTTGGAAAGTGGAGCAATAAAAGTAATATGTGTAATAATAAAAGAACCCTTATAGTGTTATAAAACAGTGAATGGTGAGCCAATCACATGACAATAATTAAAATTTACTTATCAATATTTACATTTTTTTGTATTGAGAAATCACTTCAAATCTAGCATTGATGTTAAGATACTTTTTTTTATAATTGAAAACAGAAAAAGCTTATACATCCTCTTTGATGTTAAGAAACAGTTATATAATGGAGAACAGTGACTATTTTTTTGGCGTTTCTACTCCCTCAAAAGTCATATGATTGGCTACCATGTCTTACCACGTGACCTACCAATGCGGCTTCTTATTGGCTGGCATGCTGATTGTGGCGACTCCTGGTGGAGAGAGGGTGGACCTCCTCAAAGCTTGGCGTCTGTGGGACCATGAGGTATGTACAGAGAGGGGTGGAGGTACCAGGGGGAGGGACAGGGGGTGAGACAGGGGGAGGACAAGGACAGGGACTGGACACAATGTCAACATGATCGTACGTATAGGCTACCAGGGAAACTGAATAGACCGACGTAATATGCACCACTTTATGAAAGTATGTTCTCCGTAACAATTTCTGGGTAAAGGAAAGAGCCATCCATAAAATACACTTTACAGACTAGACTCAAAATGCGCAATATTTCTATATTGAACTGTTATCATGTGCTAATTCTGCAGCTAGTCTGTAAAAGTATTTAGTAAAGGTCATGAGGATATTATTATCCATATCCATTCTAAGATGTTGCTAGGCAGATCTTTGATGGTTTGGAAACATCGCTCATAATTCTTTGAAAAAGTCTTAATTCGTTCTTTAAATGAGACTGAGAAGTCATTATTATCTGTGAAAGGTCGAGTTTCAAATCAAAGATGTACCTTTGTATGATTTTGACCAAGAAAATTGATGGGAAAGTTTGAGATGGATCTTATTTCAATCAATTTCCTAGGACACTTCTCGTGGCTCATGCCAATTACTATTCAATATAAAAACTTTGTAAAGAGTTGCTCTCATTTCCGGAATGACATCATATGTACCCAGTTTAATGTGTTCTCCATGAAGGTGAAAATATGGATATTATCTCACAGTGATATAGATATCCATTTTCAACTTGATGAGAGAGGAACATGGTCATTGGGTCTATCAGCTTCCTGGTAGATTGGTAGATTGGGACCAAGGGCCACTGGTCATAGGGTCAAACTATTAACCTCACACCTTTGCACCAACTAACCCTAACCACTGTGGACTATGTTGAAGCTGTGCCTCGTTGCATGTGTACATTATGGAGATGTAACCAGTAATCCAACTGAGTAGGAATGTTTCGGCCCCTATTGAGAGCAAAACTATGTTATTTAGAACTGTCAATGTATACATGGTTATAAGTGTTGTATGTGTGTAACTCTTTGTGTGTCTGTGCATTGAATTACTTATCTGCAAACCGTGTGAAGCATTGCACGCGATGATATGATATGAAATGATACATATTAATCTAAATGTATCATCATATAACATCATACTAGGGATATACAAGAAGCTCAGCTCCATAAGTTATTCATCCCACTGCTATAAGTATGTTAGGTTACTGCAGATAATCTTATTTCGGGTCGACAAACTTCTGTGTAAGTATAAGATTTGTACTAGAGGAACATTTGTATCCTATTTGATAAGATTGTATTTGTATACTTCAAAAATGTTATAAAACTTAATATGATGGACTGGATTTATCAAACAACAATTGATATAGTATTGAAAAAGTAAAAACAAAGTTCACCGTGTGTCTAAATTTCCATCACTACATCTAAATTGTGGTATTATTTTATCAAAATGCCTCACTCTCAAGAATCAGTAACATTAATGGAATGGTACATCCGGACAGAAAATGTCTTAGTGCGTACCTCTCTGAACATAAAGATGTGAAGTTAATAAGGAGGTTTAGACATTGACTCATGTTGAAGGGCACGTGACGCGATGAGCAGATCTGGGTCACTTTTATGTAGCAAATGGTGGAAACTGACGCCACATGTCATGTTCATGTTGACATTGGTCAGTATCTAAACCTCCCAATAGTTTGACCCATAAGGAGGGAAGAGACAACAAGTACAAGGGGGACACGTACAGGACGTATGTGTTAGACGGAGAGGGGCGGCTTTCAATGGTCACCTATTGTCAATGGACAATTATTTATGACAAATCATGTTATGATTGCCATCTATTTGTATATGCTTTTTCTTAAACGAATCTCTCTTTTTATGTCTTTAAAAACCTGTTACATTATATTTTTTTCATGAGTTTCAAAATATGTCAAATTTTAAATGTCGGTGGTAGACTTGTCTATGTCTGTAATCATTGCAACTTGGCGTCGCGTTTCCTGCAACTCAGCATTTAGATATATTACTCTTGTGCTTCATCAAGCCTTGATAGCAATTTCTTATCCGCTTTTAAAAATAGTGACAATGCGCATCACTTCTTAGAAGCTTACTTTACGGAAGCGTGTTCCTAAGTTAATTGTATTCTTGAAGCAATTAGTTCGTGCTGGTATTCATAAGCTAGCAGATAGCTAAGCTTATAGAATAGACTTAAAGCATTTCTTGAAGCTCTAGCCTTTGCCAAAAAGCAATTATATATTTACATCTCGGTTAAACCCTTAAAAGACTAAAGTCCCAACTTATTGCTTAACGAAACTAAATTTAGAATAACTTTTCATACATTTTTCTTGGGTAGAGTATAAATGCAATACTTCGCCCGCCCCTTCATATAACAGATAGGATTTATAGTTTGTTTTACTTCAAAGTACTATAGCTGTCTTGACAAGATCCCCTTATATAATATCCGTCCATAATTTGACAGTGAATCGTTTTAAATAATTATGGTCTTTAATGCAGTCATACTCATGAAAAGACGTTCAGTATTTTGTTTTTTCCTGAGATTCCATGTTACCCCAAGACTCTAATTGACATTATCAGCCCCAATTTCCAAAACCCTTATTGAACAGTAAAAGTTCAGGAAGGTCAAATTTGTCCAAATAAAGTAATCCTATTCCAATAGTAGTAACCAACAGCTGGGAAAGCATGCAAAGCACAAAGGTCAAGGGCGGTGATTGGGGTCACAGGGTCAAGGGTTCAAGGACGGGTCAGAGGGGGTCAAGGATGATGAGTGCGTGATGATGATGATGTAAAATGGGCAAAGAGAAGTAACGTGTCTACATACATCCCTAACCTGACTAATACCGGTGCAGATGAATCGCACGGTGGACCCTGCCTCCATGGTCCGCTCCTTGGGCTCCTGCACCACCACCTGGATGCTGTTGTCGTCTGAAAGCGGTCAGGGTAGGATTTGTAGGTCTAATACATGGGGAGATTTAGAAATACAAAAGTATCAAGTAATGTGAACGTTACGTATCGTTTATCTCAGACATGCTAACGCATTAAGAATATATCAACAATTTATATAGTCCCAGACGACCTTGTTGTGCCAGACTACACTATGAAACCAGTACATAATAATCATTTTATAACGTTTCAGATAAACACGAGGTTTTGGTGAACACAATGTGATCCTGGTAAGCCTGGTCAAAAAACCTGTCTATAAAAGCACGCAAACCAACACTTTGTCGTATGGTTAATATCATATAAGACAGTACCATTATATAGGTAACACTTAGTCTATTTTTCTTATAGAGGTAACACTAAGTCTATTTTTCTTATAGAGGTAACACTAAGTCTATTTTTCTTTGAAAATAAGGTAAAGAACATTGCCATTCCGCTGATGGCAATCAACGCCTGCAACAAATCCCCATTTCCCTTCACGAAGGTAACATTTTGATATACTACTTAGTTACATCACATATTTGAGGTGTTCTTTATTACTCATCTATTGTTCTTTGCTCATTTTACAAGAAATATTCATCCGCGAAGCAAGATGACATGAAAGAAATGCAATACCACTCCAGTGTTGTGTTAATATTTTATAATTAAGACACTGCCATACTTATGAAATCCTTAACAATAATGGAATGTTGACGCATTTCTTTTGATATTACCCGGTGCTTCTTGATTGTTATGAAAGCAATCAACGAGAGTCTAAGTAAAACTATATGCAAGATAAAAAGAAAATTTTTTTTAAAAAAAATTGCCCGATTTGAACTGACCTAAGACAGACACGTCGACCTGTCCTCTCGTCGACCCGTACTGGTTGTTGGCCACCACGATGTACCGCCCGGCGTCACTCGGAATCAGGCTGCGGATCGTCAGCGAGTAGTCGTCAGCGACGGTCGCGCGCGACGGGAGTGGGCGACCGTCAGCACGCGACCACTCGGCCGTGTAGGGCGACGGCGACGTGACCCGTACCCGGATGGTGACGGTACCGCCGGCACGTTCGGAAACCCGGCCTGGGGAGACGGACAGCTGGGGCCGGCCGCCGCCACCTGGGAGAAGATGAGGAGATGGGGGTTTACGAATGTGAACGGTGAGTTGCCTTGTATTTAGTATATATTTTCTGATTGTAATTATTTGGTAATCTAGAAGTAGTTAACGATATACAGATGGCAACTCGAAAAATCGTTTTAAAATTGTGTTAATAGTTGAAGAGGAAAGTATAAACCATGCGCAGAAGCCAACACGTTTTTCATTAATCATAGCATCTTCTCTTATAGATTAGTTTTTTTTAAAAAAAAAAAGGTTTTTAGGTAAAGTTTAAAATCAGCAAACCGAATGTTTACATAATTAATTGTGTAATAGCCCGTTCAAAGAGGGGATATGTCAAATGGGTAATAACCAAAACGAAGGTTTGCATGAGATCAGGCTTACCTACGAGGCACAAAATTAATGCAAATGTATCAAGTTATCGCTAAATGGAGGCCGCCTACTTACCCCCAGAGCGTTCACAGCGTCCTCCGGCCTCTCGGGGGTTACCCCGGTAACCAGCGTCACACCTACAAACACACGGGTACCAGCAGTCAAAGTCACACTTACCCAGGGGTCAACCACAATAATCTTTTCTCTTTTTTTCTTCTTTTTTCTAATGGTAGACATGTTTGATATTTCTGTGCAAACGAAAACTGGCTGCTTTCAGCCCCTGGGTGAGGGGTCTGTGGTGAAAACAAAGAGTGAATACAGACCCCTGTATGCTTATAGTGCACGACGTGGTCGGAACTATCTCTGAAGGCTTTCGAGATCATTGATGTGAATTGTACATACATATATACAATAGATGTAGCACAGGGGTAGGGAGACGGTGATGATAATAAATCTTACAGTTAAATCCTATTTGAAAACAAATATTCATATGAATAGTTCACGGCGGTTTATATCAGGTAAGGAAAGGATATTGACCAGGCATTTAGTTTAAGTATTTACAGACAAGCCAATAAGTAATCACATTGCCAGATGACATCAAAAAGTCTAGTTTTAAGGCTGTAATCCACTACCCGATTTTACTCACGATTTCAGAAATCGCCAGTGGCAATAAGTAGATAATATAAATATGTTACATATCATACGAAAGGATTTCAAATTCCCTTTCAAATGATATGTAGCATGCAAGGGTTCCTTTCCTATTATTAATACCACTTTAGAAATTGCAAAATTTCCATAAACATATCATAGTAAAAATTCCCTAGTGGAGTATAGACTGTAGAGGTGCCCCCTTTTCTGTACTCACGTGCCGCAGTCCCGCCCGCCGTACCCCTGTCGACAGGCGTCACACGTGGGACGGCCGTCAGAGTCCAGGAAACACGAGGGGGAGAAACTGAAACAAACATAGACGGAGCATTTTACACACTCACCCTTTAACAAAAGATATGCAGTATCAATTAGGTGTCAAACCATTTCTGAACAGTTGGCTTATATAAAAAAAATCAGTATGTTTATTACATTCTTACATACAAAATAATCTTGCATAATATAAATGTCATACAGTGGATAATATTAATATACTCAAGACTACTTAGTCACTAATATTTTCACATTATCTAAAGCCTAATATTCTGAATAGCTTTCATATGTACAGGTCATCAGTAAGTTCTTTCATTGTACTACCACCGGATATGTCCTTATAGAAGGTGTCATTAATTCATCTTTGTTTTTAAAAGGTTCATGTGGTCATCATAGAAGATGACTAATTTGCTGAAAAGGAGTTTTTTTATATCATTATTATTTCTGAATCAATCTTCACGGCTAGCCCCGCTAATCTTCAAGATAAAGTATAACATTTCAAAGAAAATTGTATATAAGTACATTTTTGTCAGTAAACAATGTACTTACTTGTTGGAGGGGAGGGTGAGGGGGCAGGCGCACTGCCTACAATCATTAGGTGTGCCGACAGTGGCGTCTCCGTAGTAGCCGGGCGCACACCGCTCACACTGATCACCCACCGTGTTGTGTTGACAGGCCTGGGGGACAACGGGAATGTGCAAAGAGTTAATTTAAGACTTTAACTGCTTTAATTAGTGAGAGTGAGAGTTTATTTTATCATAAGTATATTGTACCAAATGTAGGTTACTGACCTAACCTGTAGTTGAAGAAGTCCTATGTGTTTCCTATGAATTGTATTCAATGAAGTGATACTTTATTAAGCAGTTAGGAAGTACCCTTCAAGTGATACTTATAGGTAGTTATTTTCCCGTTTTTCCAAAAGCAAAACGCCTTGAATGGCATTTGTCTTCTAAAAATGAAAATTATTCGCAAAAGGGATGTGAAATACAATCGGCTTCTTTAGTTGTGGATAGACACAGGAAAGGCTGTATTCAACTAGCTAATTTCACTCCCGCTTTCAGAAACCGGCAATGGCAATATTGCTTAATCATAGACACGTTCTATATCATTAGAAAAGGATTTTAATTCTCATTTAAATGATATGTGGGATGTATGTTTTGGGCAATAAAGTTATAATTTACAATGTGACTGCTGGTCAAAATCGGCTAGTGGAATACAGCCTTTATTATGATTTTTAGTGGTTAATACTCACGGTGCAGGTGCCCCTGACGGGGTCGCAGCCCGAGCCGTGGTTGTGACAGTTACAGGCCACACACTGTACCCGGCCGGACGACGGGTCGGGCATCGGGTTGTACCCGGAGGCACATTTCTGTAAAGGATAGAGAATATAACATAACAACATTGTATAGGACATGCAATTCATGGATCATTTATATATGAGTATTCTAGAATGAGCTTTCTATCGTAAGGTTCTACTTTTTCTTTTTTGACATTCCATTTATCCTAGGAATAACATTCAGCGGCCATTTCTCATTGAGCAGTGATGAAAGTACCTCATGACAAAATTTACTGAAACTATCCGTGCGGATGGAATCGCACGTAATTTGGGTTGAAGGAAAGAATAGACATGTTATTGCAATATCACAAATATTCCCTCTCCAATTAACCTCCATGGCAAACTGTTGAATGGGAACGGAATATCTCTCCTTTGTAATGAACGTGGTTCCTGTGTGCTGCTCCAAAACTATGTATAACACTCCTGAGTGTTAACCTGTTCTCTAAGCAGGAGGCCCTTTAGACCTTTTACAGATATCCCCATGACTTGTGATGGTGTCCGAAATCTCAATTTGGTCTAACTATTTAAAACGTAATTATAAATAGGAATACTGAAATATTCTAGAAATATCACTGAATAATGCATGATTATAATGCTTGTACAAATTATTCTTTACCAAAATTAATGGAAATATGGTAACAAATTTGGAATCTAGGTCCTTTCTGGGCAATGAGACAACATCTGCACACTGTCTATTCTTATAGTATCACAGTAAGGGGTATCAAGTAAAAGGGATTAGAGTCTGGAATGGAAAAAACCCTCCATGGGGTCAGTGCAGCTGACCTTTGGCTGACAGATTTATTGTCTGTGACAAAGATAAAGGGATATCCCCTGTCTGCTGCCTCCTGTTGATGTGAGTCATACTCCAGTCTGAGAAATCTCAGTAATTTCAGTAAAGGACGTTTCTATAGTAAACCTATGGCCCAGTAAAACTAGAAATTACTGAAATGCCCAGCCTGGAAAGAGCTAGATAGACCAACCAGTGTGCTTTTAGTAAGACTCACTTACAGGCAAGGACTGGGTCTAACATAGCATACAAGTTGTGGGGAGGGGGGGACATAATTATAAAGGTAAACTTTAATGTAAAGAAATTGTCCATTTAAGGACAAATTGTAAAATCATTTTTCCTGAAATGCATGTAAGTTGTAATGAAAACATTTGTGTAAGCTCTATTTTTCTTGAGAAAAATTCCTTTTTTCCAAATTTACTGAAATCAGTTAATTTACTGAGGACTTTCATCACTGATTGAGTCACAGCAGGTATTCTACGTCTGTTTACTTTTTACATGTTTTAGATGTAGGCCTAAAGCAATCTCAAAAAGATTTTTCCTATGACACCACTTTACTTACTTTTTCATTGATAATACCTCTTTCAATACCAGTCCTACCTCAAATGGCCCAGCGCAATGTATTCCCTACCCCACACCCCTACTTCCCCTACCTCCCACACCCAACACATACCCCTGTATACCCTACCTCACAGAACCCCTTTATACCCTACCTCACAGGACGTCCCCAGTGTAGCCAGTGGGACACGTGCAGTACTCTATATTGGAGGCCACTTCCTGCTCCATGTCCCCTGTATGACCCCCCACCCCACAACAGACCCCTGTATATCCTACCTCACAGGACGTGCCAGTGTACCCAATGGGACAGGTGCAGTACTCTATGTTGTAGGCCACCTCCTGCTCCGTGTCCCCTGTATGACCCCCTCCCCAACAGATCCCTGTATACCCTACCTCACACAACGTCCCCGTGTACCCAGGGGACACGTGTAGTACACTATATTGGAGGCCACCTCCTGCTCCGTGTCCCCTGTATGACCCCCCAACAGACCCCTGTATACCCTACCTCACATGACGTCCCCGTGTACCCAGGGGGACATGTGCAGTACTCTATATTGGAGGCCACCTCCTGCTCCGTGTCCCCTGTATGACCCCCCCCCCCACAACAGACCCCTGTATACCCTACCTCACATGACGTCCCTGTGTACCCTGTGGGACAGGTACAGTACTCTATATTGGAGGCCACCTCCTGCTCCGTGTCCCCTGTATGACCCCCCCCCCAACAGACCCCTGTATACCCTACCTCACATGACGTCCCTGTGTACCCTGTGGGACAGGTACAGTACTCTATATTGGAGGCCACCTCCTGCTCCGTGTCCCCTGTATGACCCCCCCCCCAACAGACCCCTGTATACCCTACCTCACATGATGTCCCTGTGTACCCTGTGGGACAGGTGCAGTATTCTATATTGGAGGCCACGTCCTGCTCCGTGTCCCCCGTATGACCCCCAACAGACCCCTGTATATCCTACCTCACATGATGTCCCGGTGTACCCAGTGGGACAGGTGCAGTACTCTATATTGGAGTCCACGTCCTGCTCCGTGTCCCCTCCATACCCTACCTCCTACAACCCATACTCCTATATACCCTACCTCACACGACGTCCCCGTGTACCCAGTGGGACACGTGCAGTACTCTATATTGGAGGCCACGTCCTGCTCCGTATCCTGGGGGACGGCCGTGTCCATGGAGAGGTCCTTGAGGGTGACCCGTCCCATGAGGGTGTGGAAGGTGGCCCTGATGAGGATGGCGTCCACGTTGGACAGGGCCCGCAGGAAGCTCTCCCGGGTGTTGGGCTTACGGTTCAGGTTACGGAAGTTACTCTGCAACAGAAAGAAGGTTTTTTGAATGGAATGGCTATAATACACCTTTATCTGGCATTGCATTAGGCACAGCAAACAAATGTATGATTTTAGATTGGGGGTGGATTTATTAGTTATTTGATAGGGCCTTTTTGTAGTTCCAGATAGTTGCACGTATTATTTTTAACATGTCCGATGAGAAATTACATTAGGGGTCTATAGGTTTTTCAATGTTCTAAATCTTTTAATACAGTCATTATCCTCTAATTTCTTTCGGAATAACGTGTTATGGACTTATAGAAAATTAATGCTGATTTTCTTTAAATACCTCATAATTATTCAGAAAAATGTTTTCTATCTTAGATTATGATTTTCAAATGTTTCCAATTATTTCCAAAACAATTCCCAAAACAAATGAGAATGTAAAGACATATCTGGGAGAAGTACGAAACATGCCTTAGAGTCCATCACGCACATTAAAAGAGCTATCCGAAATCAATTCTTTATTCCATAATACTGAATAGCCCAGTTTGGACATACCTCGTGAAGTAGCACGTTATAGTTGTTCATCACTTCTGGCCTGGCCTGGGGACTGAAGAGGTAGAAGAAGCGGTCATCTCCGCTCTGAAAACAAATGGAAATTAAAACGTTTATTCTGTGTCTGTGTGTTTGTGTATGTGTGTGTTTGTGACTGTGTCTGTATCTGTAGGTCTTTGTGTGTGATCGTGTGACTGTGTCTGAGTGAGTGAGTGAGTGAGTGAGTGAGTGAGTGAGTGAGTGAGTGAGTGAGTGAGTGAGTGAGTGAGTGAGTGAATGAGTGAGTGAGAGATTATCTTTTCAACTTCAAAGTAAAAGATGCCTGTGTATGATTACCATTTCCATGTACTACTTATGTGGGAAAATAAAACGAACTAATAGAATAGCAAAGGAGTGTTTTCTGATGATGCCATATCAATGCGATTAAAAATAACAGGTCTTTCGGCTATCAAAAAGTATATAATGCTAGAATATATGATTGAACAACCTACCAGTATTTCGATGTCGACATCGTTAAAGGATTCACCAGCATCGTAAGCAATGTTAAATTGCAGTCCGAATTTGAGATGGCCTCCATAAGACAAGACCTGGAACGTACATCAGAAATGCATCAATACGACTACCAATTGAATACCTCGCTAACACATTAACTGTTCCGATGAAATACATAGTATATCATGGTCTTAATGAATAACTACAGATTCAATATCCAGCATCTAGTATGGTTTGTTATCTGTATAAATGATGGAATGCGGAACTCTTATAACCTGAGGTGCATCAGCTGATCAGAATCCGAGAATAGTAATAGGCCTATTGCTGAGAAAAGTTCCGTTTTTTCACACAATGAACTTTTCATCGCACTTGAATACAAAAAAAGATATTTTCCGTTTAAACCAAAAAGCATAAGCATAGACGGTAAAGCATTAGATACTTTACTATGTGTCCTTTGTTTAAATTATGAGAAAAACTGCAATGAATGAGAAAGCTTAGATAAAGATTTAAGAAATTATTTAATGGTAAACTATATCGCCCAAACTGGTGGACAACGTCTCTTTATTAGGGGATTTTAGAGTTCATACAATCAACATGTTTCGGTCCGGTAGGGACCTTCGTCAGGATTGAATGAGTAGGCTTAGATAAAGATTAAAAATAGACTAATAGTAATCAGTGATTGTCTCCGTACCTGGTTGCCCCTGAACCTGGGGGGCAGTGTCCAGAAGAGGCGCTGCTGACCGCTCAGCTCGGTGAAGCCGTTAAAGCTGACTGACCGGCCGACGGGGTCGACGGTCACTCCGTCCGTGATGGACTGACCCAGGCGGCGGGTGGTCAGCGCGAAGTTGTGGTCAGCAGAGTCGTACACCGGCCGGATCTGGGATAATGATAACAAGTAATGTATAGTTGCACTACGGGCTTGTATTTCTTATTCAGGTAATCCTTTCCCTACGCGATCAACTTTTCATTTCAAGATTTAAAGTATGCCAACCCAGCAAAGTACATAATCTCAAAAGATGCCACACTTTGCACTCTGACCTTATCTAGGCCCATAAGGTTAGCTGTGAGTGGAATGTGATGAATTATTTTCAACATTTTAGTTAAAAATATACCTAACTATATGACACAGTGTCTTGAAAAAGTAATTGTCATTTTAAACGGCATCTGGCGTTTAGTTTTTTTGTGGCGATGCCTCAAGACATCTGGCGTAGTGAAATAGTTTCCGTTGTTTTTATGTCATTTGGAATGTTAATTAATTTAAGTGGATTTACTTTCAAACTATTCATATCCACATTTCATGATTCAAGCGTCCACCCCCTAATGGTTTCTTTGTAGAGAAAGTTACCTACAACAGCTGTACAAGGCATACATTTTGATTTATACCGTTAACATTTTGCATCTTTTATAAACCTTATTATTTCATTCGTTTCCATTTTTTCATCAAAATACTTTTTCAAACCTTTTGAACTGATCTGTTGCGAGTCCTAGCAACAGATTCACAGAACCCTCTTGAAAGCTTTTTGGAAATACGTAATTAAAGAATTCAAAAGATAGATTCAACAAATAAAGACATAGTGCTGACCTGGTCTCGGTAGTAGATGGCAGAGGAGCATTGGGTGGACTGTCCGGAGCAGTAACAGGCCTGACAGCCGTCGTTTGTGTCGGCCGCCAAGTTAAAGAACCCGGCACGGCACTGGTCGCACTGCGCCCCCTCCACGTTACGCTGAACAACAGGAAACAGGGAGGGTTAGAATGGGTTAGAAAAGGCACTGGAAAGAAGGATATTTTACATTTTCTATGCTGAAAAACGGAAACCGATTACAATTGGTTAGAGACAACGATGGAAAGCAAAATATTATACACTTTCTATGCTATACACTTTCTATGCTGAGCAACAGAAACAGATGGAGATTACAAGGGAAATTATGCTTAACAAGGGAACGAAGGATGATTTACAGTGTGTATGCTGGAAGTTTGAAAAAGATTGCTCAAACTCTGTTACTCTGAAAAACCCAAAAGGAAACTAAATCACCCTCGTTACGTTGAACAATAGAAACAAAGACTAGTGTTTTCTCTTTGTCCACTTCATTATAGTCGTTGTTATGCTTGAATAAAAACAGGGAGACAGCCTATGAAGAACTGCCTCCGTTGCAAACTTATCTATTGGTTGGCAGATGAAACGATGAGATAGTTACTATTATTCCTTACAGACTAGCCCCAGAATGCGCACTATGCCAATATTGAACTGTTGTTATGAGCGCATTTTAAGGGTATTATGTGAAAGATTTAGGCCAGCTGTTTTGTCGAAATCAAATATTTGTGATAAATAATTGGTCCTGTCCGCCTTACCTTACACTGACACTGTCCGGACGCGTCGCAGGTAGTGCCGGGTTGGGTGCCCACAGGGTTACAGTTACACGTACCTAGACAGAGAGAAAAGCACAAGGTCATATGATGATGATTGTTGGAGTTTAAGGTGTATTCAGCAATATTTCAGCTATATCAACACCAACTCACGTTTGTGTTTGTGTATCAAGTACTGATGACTGAATCTATGGGGGTGAGAACGATGGCAAGGCAAGGTAGTATAGCTGGCACAGCCAAGATACGAACCCGGTCCAGCCATGTGTAGGGCAAGCACTGTATCCACTATACTATCCTGCCCCCCTCAAGGTCATATGTCTAGCCAATCATATTGTATGAAATCTTATAATTCATCACGTCAGTCTACTTGATAACATTGACTTATCACAATCCTCGACCCCTAACTACCGCTCTTCTTATGATAAAAGATTCAACATTGCCATTTAAAAGTGAACATTTTTTTCAACAGTGTTTCCTTCTTACAAAGCCTGTGTTCTACTATGCGATTGTGTCGTGGGATAATGCGGTGTTTTCTCGAATGTTATGAGAAATATTACTAAACCCATGCATGTTACAAACCATTTGACAGAGAATTCAAAACCCTTTGTAACGATACATAACATGCCTACAATTGGCTGTGGTTCCCAAAATTTTGGATAATTCAGTAGTAAATAAGTTACGATGATATATTGACCCTCATATAACTGTAACTATTTATAAACAATACTTCCTCATTTTGATTAGTGTACGTTTATTATATCATCATGTAATTTACAGGATAAACGTGACTTACAAATAATGCAAAATAATGCTGCCCGAACCTGTCTTAGAGTTAGACTTGATGACCATGTTCCTATTGAACATTTTACATTCCAAAATTGGCTTAGCTAGTCTTGAGCAGAGACGATCATCACAGTTACTAAATATTATGTATGTACATAGTCTAAAACCTGAAAACTTGTGCGTCGCCGAGCATATTACACGATCACAGTTAAAAAAGAATTTTGTCTTACCTTCTAAGATGTCTACCAAATATATGAGAAGTCCATTTTATTTAGGTACTTTGCCTACGAATGAGCTCACCAAAGGTGTACACTATTTAGCAAAATTGAATTCAAGTTACTTGTCAAGAAGATGTATGGTAAATATGAAGACTTATTGGGGTAATTCTTGTATTGTATGTTATCTACCTGTAAGATAAATATAATGCATTGTATGACTCTACCATTATAATGTTCAATTTCTCCCCATGTTTGGGACATGTATATGAGTATTCGTTCATTCACCATTTATATCTATATATAAATCTTTCCTGTAATATATCTGAAAACCAGTGGAAACACTGAAGATTAATACAAAATAAAACTATTTTTAAAGAAAATTTAATGGAATAACTAAATAAACTGTACCTCCTCCTCCGCCGCCTCCACCCGTCCGTCTACAGGAGTCTCCGGGCCGCCGGGGGTCACCCTCGTAGCCGGGGGCGCACCTGGGGAGGTGTACAAGGGGTTAGACCTGACACTCCATACAATACGATTGTAAAAGAACATTAAGATGTTCTTTTAAAAGTATATATTGCCTTCAAGTACATCTGATCTACCGGATTGTTAAATGAAAATATATACATGCACGTAGAAATATGATTTAGGAAGATGTCTTATGGTTATTTATACTTAAGTACTTGCTTTGTGATTAATGATAATATTAAACTCTATAACCAGAACACTGTTAGATACAATTTTTATAATATAATAAAACACTGTTTGATTGATATCAACATAGAGCTCGAAGGTTGGAACTACAAAAAAAAACTTTTTTTTATTCTTTATTGGACCAAACTATATCACTTTCCAGTGCTCTCCCTATAGAGGTAGGATGATAAATATGATTATTGCAATGTATTATGGTACAGGAATTCCTTCAGCAATCATCGAGTATCTATTATTATGGGGTGAAATAGAGGGAAAACTGACCTCTCACAGTTGCGACCCTCGTACCCGGCGGGGCAGGCCGTACAGGTGACGAGTCCGTCCCGGTCCAGCATACACGTCGGGCTGAACCTAGGGGGGGAGATAAGCAAGGGGATGGTCACTTAAAGATAAACTTAGAGCACACAGGTCGGGCCCAATGCGTCGTATATATCATATTGTATTGTATACCCTGGGGGGGGGGGGGGGCAAAAAGTGTATATAAATTCGCGATTCAAATATCAAATTAAGTAAAAAAAATACATAAAACACGAAATAAAATACGTTCAAAGTGTACCAGCCATCTGTGTTCCATCATTTTCTATGTTCACATCGTCTTCAAACTAATTTTATAGATTAAGAGAGGAGTTGTTTTCACGTTTTTACTACTACTTATACTTTAAGATATCAATAATAGTATTCTCAAATAAGTTTCATATTAATATTACTGAAATTGATGAAAAATCTAGGTTGCTTCACAAGCTAGTTCCGGTCATAAACCATGTAGTTCCGGTTTCTCTGATTGGCTCAATGGGGGACCCTCACAGGCGGTATACTACTCACTGGTTGGGCGGGGTGCCGAGGGGGCAGGGACAGCGCTGACAGTCGTTGGGGCTACCCCGGGTCGGGTCTCCATAGTAACCGGGCGCACACCGCTCACACTGGTCGCCCACCGTGTTGTGGCGACAGTTCTGGGGGGACAAAATTCACATGGTAAATTGGGGTACTGAACTATTCCCTTGAGTTAAAGTTTAATACATGACTAATGTCAGAAAACGGTGGGGGGATACCTTGTTATTAGCAAGAGTTGTAGTTCTAATTGCAAATTCTACGGGAAACTGCATCTGATTAAGAGATGATATAAGTAATGCATAATACTGATGTCCTTGGTTTCATAACTATTACCAGCCAAGGTCAATTTTCATCTGTGAATTACAGATTCAATTCGTTTCTTTTTGGAAGTTAGCTTTGGAAATGCAATGATTCTTTTTGGAAGTTAGCCAAATTCTAAAGACCATTTTCAGTTTCCATGTAGTAAATCTAGACCTTTTAGGCTTATCAATGGATAACTTACCGAGCATTTGCCTGTGGTCGAGTCGCAGTCCTCTGAGTGTCGGTTACAGGTACATCTCTCACACAGACCAAGGTACAGCCCTCCGCCAGTCCGACGGTAGCCTGTCGCACACTCCTACAACATGCAGATAACGTATTTTAGCCCCCTACAGTATACAGAGTTACAGGAACATCTCTCACACAGTCCGAGATACAACCCTCCGCCAGTCTGACGGAAACCTGTTGCACACTCCTACAATGTACAGATAATGTGTTTTATTCCCTACAGTATACAGGTACAGGTACAACTCTCACAGAGACCAATACATAGCTATCCACCGCGCCTGTCCAATGTTATCCTTTCACACATTCCTTCAACATACAGATATATATGTGTGTTTTATCCCCTGCGGTATAAAACAATTCGTACTGTTGCACAGTGCTATTACAGTTATTCTTCTATTTGATCTCAGAGATAAGCAGCTTCTGTGTGATTACTCTCTCTCTGAAGCTTTGTAAATACAACCGATTCGAAATAAGTTTTCTAATAACAGACGTGGCCACAGATTTGTTGGTCTAAAATACTATTGCAAAAGATTGTATCAGACTTCTAAAACCTGCCCCTACCTCACAGGAGAGTCCCTTGTACCCGGGCGGACAGGTGCACTCCTCTACGGTCAGGGCCCGCTCGTCGCCGAACCGCCTGGACTCAGCGTGGTCCATGCTCACGTCACGAATGCTGAGGGGATCAAATATGTGTCTTAATGCAGAAATTTCAACATGTTTTTTGCAATGCAGGAGATTGTCTATAATTACAAACAAAAAAGAATTGCTTAGTTTTGAGCGATACTTATGATAACATAGGCGCATTTGGACTCATGTTTCAAACTTACTGAGGTTTCCTTACTTTCAGTATATAAAATTATTAAGTACAGAATAATTACCTATTTTGTTTCAGGAAGTCATTTAAGTCAGTATGTTTTATACACATGGTAACTCTGTAGAATATTCAGGGTTAACTATGATCTGGCCTATATGTCCAACCCAGTTTAGGCATTACCTGGCCTCTGAGGTGGAGCCGGTGTAGGTGGCCTTGATCATGATGTAGTCGAGGTTGGCCAGGGCCATCATCAGGTACTCCCGGGTGGCCTGCGTGCCGTCCAGGCGCTGCCAGAATTGCTGTTGGCAACAAAGAAAAGTTACATTATAGTAAGATTAATATGTTCTTCACATAAATTAGTATAATATAGAGTACTAAATTTTGAATGTTTTTAATTCTTATGACATGATATTGCTGAGTATGTATGAAAATAGAAGCAAAGGGAATTTCCATTAAGTATGTACACACATTTTCAAAACATTCAGAAAACGCTGACGGCCAGAAGGTTAGTTCAAGACAGATAAAATTAATATTATGCTTGTTGAATATGCATCACACCAACGGGGTTTTCTGTGATTGGTTTCTGATTATAAATTACTAAAACTTTATCCGAATGTATTATACCATACTGACATTGACCAACCAAGACAGTGTTATTAGATTATTAGAATACAGTATTGAGGGTCTAGGTAACATCATCGTTATTTTTTATATTTAGTCCCATAAACATGCAAGTTTAAGTTTAGAAAAGCATTAAAAACGATCGGAGTGCTAACCTCGGTGAAGGGGACGGTGACGGCCATCCTGTTGTCGGACGTCATGGCCTGACTGTGGCGGTAATGGAGGGCCACGTCGTTACCCTGTAACCCAGACAGTAGGACAACATTCAGCATCAGACAAAACACAAGGTTACATGTACATGATGTCACGGCTATCAAGGCTAATGATGATTAGATACAATTATAGATAGAGGACTAGAATGGCCCTTTTATGATAATTGATACTTTAGTAAGGTAGTCACAAGGTTTTGTTTTTGTTTATTCTCTCAGTTGATAACTAAAGGATACACATATGACGTTTCGTATGGAATTTACACTAAATTCACACATGTATACCACTATACTATTTTGCCTCTTTTGCTACAAGTGAATAATGGTGGCGGATTTACAGTGTGACGGAGTACGCCTTTCCCTTTTCTTTAGTAAGTTACGTGTTTTTAATGTAACATTCGGACAACAACTCAATAAAAAGAAAACTTTAGTGAATGATGCTCTTTCTGTGTAAATTCGAATTTAAGCTTACTAATCTATGAAAAAGAAGACAAGAATCAAGAAGACAACCGTCATTAGAAGTTGGATGTGGTTTACTTACGGAGATCTCGACGTCGGGGAAGTCGTTGGGCGAGGTGTCGAAGCCCGGGGTGTACTGAATAGTGTAGCGGAGGTTACCGCCGTACGAGGACACCTGGGGGTGGGGGACAGGTATAGTATATATGTTATAACTTCTATAAAAATGATTCTATGAGTATAAACACAAGTCACAAGATTGTATACGCTTGCAGCGTCTGGAAGATCAGACACCTCTGAACATGAGGAAATAACACAATTATGGAAAGGAAGGAGGGTTATAGAGGTGGGGGAAACAGTAATATGTACGACCGGCATTGTAAGAGATATAGGATGAGGTTAATTAAGTCCAATGATTATTAAGAAAATTAATTAGGGAAATGTATGACATACAGTCTTTGGCCTATTACAGAAGCAAAATAATTATGCCAATAGTTTAAGGATGATTTTGAGAAATTAGGTAATACTATTGTATCTCATTTTTCCAATTATAGTGTATAATTAGGGAACCCAGTATTTTTCCTATAACCTCCAGTTTGAACGTATCGGGTGTAACTTCCGATCACATGGCCTTTATTTCCAATATTTTGTCCGCCCAAAGATGCAGCACCCACCTTAGAACCTAGGAACTTGGTGGGCAGGTTCCAGTAGTAGACCTTGCCCTGCTCGTCGAGGCGGGAGAACTCCCTGAAGACCAGCTCCCGCTCGGCAGGGTTGAGGCGGAGTCCGTCCGTGATCTGTTCCGACCGCAGGTTGTCTGTCAGAGAGAAGCTCTGGATGCTGCTCGTGAACGGGGAGCCGACCTGGTAATGTAAAGGGAGAGGTGTTACAGGTTGTCAGTCAGAGAGAAGCTCTGGATGCTGCTGGTGAACGGGGAGCCAACCTGGTAATGTAAAGGGAGAGGTGTTACAGGTTGTCAGTCAGAGAGAAGCTCTGGATGCTGCTGGTGAACGGGGAGCCAACCTGGTAATGTAAAGGGAGAGGTGTTACAGGTTGTCAGTCAGAGAGAAGCTCTGGATGCTGCTGGTGAACGGGGAGCCAACCTGGTAATGTAAAGGGAGAGGTGTTACAGGTTGTCAGTCAGAGAGAAGCTCTGGATGCTGCTCGTGAACGGGGAGCCAACCTGGTAATGTAAAGGGAGAGGTGTTACAGGTTGTCAGTCAGAGAGAAGCTCTGGATGCTGCTCGTGAACGGGGAGCCAACCTGGTAATGTAAAGGGAGAGGTGTTACAGGTTGTCAGTCAGAGAGAAGCTCTGGATGCTGCTCGTGAACGGGGAGCCAACCTGGTAATGTAAAGGGAGAGGTGTTACAGGTTGTCTGTCAGAGAGAAGCTCTGGATGCTGCTCGTGAACGGGGAGCCAACCTGGTAATGTAAAGGGAGAGGTGTTACAGGTTGTCAGTCAGAGAGAAGCTCTGGATGCTGCTCGTGAACAGGGAGCCAACCTGGTAATGTAAAGGGAGAGGTGTTACAGGTTGTCAGTCAGAGAGAAGCTCTGGATGCTGCTCGTGAACGGGGAGCCAACCTGGTAAGGGAAAAGTGATTATTTACATCCAGTAAGAATAGAGAACTATACCAAGAATTCAATCCTTATTATCTTTTTTTTCTCTTCTAGCCATGAATAAGGCTATTTTCCCGTAGTATGGCCAGTTTCATGATATACTGTATATCGAAGGTTTCCAACAATCTTGGTCAATTTTTATTTCAGGAATTCTGTGTTAAGCTTGTATTCCACTGGGCAATTCTGACTATTACTAATGACTTCTTACATGAAATATGACAAAATATCATAAATCGACATATCACCTGAAGGAAAGTTTTTAAAAAAAATCCTTTCTATTAAGGTTAACCAATTATTATTCCCAGTGACGATTTTGTAATTCCGGAGTAAAATCAGTTAGTGGAATACCACCTTTAGATTTCATTTCTTTTTAAACGTAATGTACTTAATCAAATTATTGCCACTGCGTTATTATCCTACAAAATATTTATTGTCTTTTTAAGCAATAAAAAACACTGTCGTCCATCATTTGACCTCATCGAGTTTGGTATTATCCTACGACTTTGCTTCTATGTTTGTACTATTGTGTTCTTTGCACCCCCTTACCTTGGCCTTGTAGTGGCCCGAGCTGGCGCACCTGTCGGTGACGCCCATACAGAAGCAGGAGATACAGCCGGCCGGGTTGGCGGCGTCGAGGTGGAAGGTGCCCGCCCGGCACGTGTCGCACGTCGGGCCCTGCGCGTTCCGCTTACACGTGCACTGCCCGCTGGGGTCCGGGTTGTCGGAGGAACTGCCGCGCACGTCGCACACCTGGCCCGCTGGGAGTGAGGGGTGAGGGGGGATATTGTGAGTATTTGGGAAAAGAGGCATTTCTTGTAAGATTAAAGAGTGTATATTTCAGTCGAAATGTTATTAACATTTGGGTATATAGAGCTATATATGTATTGAAATGAGATGTACTGCGTTTAATCTTTTCTTAGAGTAGATATTATGCTATTTAGAAAACACGTTTTAATACACCTTTATGAGATAAGATGTTATCAAAAATTTAAAAAAAAATCGACATATTCCAAAATCGAGGTACTTATTGCTCAAACCAATGGCATTTCAGCTGGTTCATGACTTTACCCTCTACATGGGAAATGGACATACTGCGACGTCTTCAATGACAATATCTAAAAGACACCAGAACTTTTATTAAATATTTTTGGGTATGAAAGCGAGATTTCCTTCACCCATCAAACTGCCCTACGTAAAGTCCTACCTGGTCGGCAGCGGTCCCCGGGTGTCATGGGGTTACCCTGGTAGCCTGCAGCACACCGCTCACAACGCCGCCCCTCGTACCCCTCAGGACACGCCGTGCATGTCACCTGGGTGTCCGGGTCCACGCGACACTCAGGGGAGAACCTGAACAGGGGAAGGTTAAAGTCAGGGTCAATCAGGTCAAGGTAAGGGTCAATCAGGTCAAAGACAGGGCCCCTCGTAGCCCTCAGGACACGCCCCACACGTCACCTGGGTGTCTGGGTCCACACGGCACTCCGGGGAGAACCTGAACAAGGAAGGTTAAAGTCAGGGTCAGTCAGGTCAGGGTAAGGGTCAATCAGGTCAAAGACAGGGCCCCTCGTAGCCCTCAGGATACGCCATACACGTTACCTGGGTGTCAGGGTCCATGCGACACTCTGGGGAGAACCTGAACAGGGAAGGTTAAAGTCAGGGTCAATCAGGTCAAGGTAAGGGTCAATCAGGTCAAAGACAGGGCCCCTCGTAGCCCTCAGGATACGCCATACACGTTACCTGGGTGTCAGGGTCCATGCGACACTCTGGGGAGAACCTGAACAGGGAAGGTTTAAGTCAGGGTCAATCAGGTCAGGGTAAGGGTCAGTCAGGTCAAAGACAGGGTCCCTTGTACCCCTCAGGACACGCCATGCATGTCACCTGGGTGTCCGGGTCCACGCGACACTCCGGGGAGAACCTGAACAGGGAAGGTTAAAGTCAGGGTCAGTCAGGTCAGTGTATGGGTCAGTCAGGTCAAAGACGGGGTCTCTCATAGGCCGGAGAGCTACGAGGGACTTCTGCTCTGCTAGTGAGCAAGGTCACTCAAGGAAATCACGGTATCCCTGCAGAGGGAGCAAGGTCAGTCAAGGTCAGGTTCAATCAGGTCAAAATGTATAGGGTCAGAAGCAGGGTCAATCAGGTCAAGGTCATTCGAGTCAATAGAACTAGGTCAGGTTGAATAGGTCAAGGTTGACTTGGTAAAGATAAGGGTTAGTTTACCTGGTTTGGTAAGGTCAGTTACGCTAGGTCAAGGTCAAGTTGGTTAAGTCAAGATTGGGATTCAGGGGAACAGTGGCATAACAAAAGTCACGTTATAGGTATTACAGTAAAGTTGGCAACACATTGTTTGTAAATTTCCATACTGAACCACAAAAATTCTGAAACTTACATCCCTTATTAACAGAAGGCCAGACACAAGGCCAAAGTCGTATACTTTGAATAACATGTTAAACGCTCCAATTCCCTATACTACTCATCGGCTCCGGCTGTCCCATTTTCATGTACTTTAACAAACATTCGCCATACCCCTATGTCCTAATACTATAACTAACATGTCTTACCCACTGACCGTCGCCATGGCCAATGTCCCACGTCCATATACTACTTACGGATTGTAGGTATATGTGGGCAACTATAACATTATGGTTTCCCAACACCCCGTGTTATTGTTCTATAACTACTAGAGTTCAAAATACTGGACTGTTATTAGCATTTCCCATACCAAACCCCCACGTCCTCCTATTACCTACTGTTACTAACATTTGCCATACCAACTAACCATCGCCATGGCCAATGCCGCACGTCCCTATACTACTTACACGTTCTAGCTGTCGGATAGGTGGCAGTTTCTGCGTTTCCCAACACTCAAAGTGCCCGCAATGACAAACGGTGGTCAAACCCTAATGTCTTCATTCTATAACAAATATTTGTCATACCAACTAAAGCCTGTATTCCGCTAGGCGATTCTGACTGTTGGATATTTGAAAATTAGTATTTTTCACCAGTAATATGGCAAAAAAAACATGTATCGTACATACCATTCGAAAGAGAATTAATATCCTGTTCTTATTTTATAAAACAAGTTTCTGATTAATCAATACTATCCCCACCGACTTAATAAATCGGAAGTAAATTCGGCTGCTGGAATACAGGCTTAGTAATCGCCATACCCAAACTCCCATAGGCCTATACTACTTACTGATTCCTGGGGTTTATTGATATAATTATAACATGTTTATGATTAACCAACATTCCCACGGCCGACTTTATAAATCGGAATTAAATTCAGAAAGTAGAATACAGGCTTAGGAATCGCCATACCCAAACCCCCACGCCCCTATACTACTTACTGGTTCCTGGGGTCGGTCAGGGGGCAGGGGCAGGCCTGGCAGTCGACGGCTGTCCCGCCCAGCGCGCTCCCATAGTACCCACGGGCACACCGCTCACACCGCTCACCCTCCGTGTTGTGTTGGCAGCTCTAGAAAACAAGAGGGACAGTTTGAGGTGTATTCAATATCAATAAAGGTGTTATACATCCATGGAAACTAACATTAAAAAGCTACAAAAAACTCCAGGCCATTTTTACTTCCTATTTTTTACGACGTCGTGTCAACATTTCTTTTTTAAATCTAGGCTTGCCTGTTGGTGGAGTAAGGATGGAAACTCGTATGGCACTGACAACAACGGTAAAATCACTTAAATGGCTTAAAATGGCTTAAAATGGCTTAAAATGGCTGCTATTTATGGGGCCTCGTTCTTTACATCCAATGAATGGCAAATAAGGCAAGATAATGCCATTAGAACGCTAATACAAGATGCTTTGAATCAAATGAAAAGGTTTTCAAGATTGTGATCAGAATATTGGTGTACATGCAGTTGTTCAGTTCACAAGGTCCCTTACAGCATTTTATATTCATGTTTCAAAATAGGGTAACTAAAGTAAGCCCAAAAGATCAGGTATTGTAGCTAGACAAATAGATCATTCTTAAAATTAAGCTTACCCAATCTACAACGAGACAGTATAATAATATTAGTTAGAAAGGCGACTTTTGTTAGAACTTGAAATGCATTTATGAAAGTTTATATATATGTACAGATAATGTAGGAGTATATTGAAATTTCTTAATACGTATTGAAATATTATGTTAAATGGAGAACATGGATGTTATCAAAAAAGAACTACAACACAATGTTTATCCACAAAAACCGTTTATTCACCAACCAACATGTAAACAAATTGGTGTGAAGATCAAGCTCTATAAGCCCTAATATCTCATTTTGATTTCATACTCTTACACTATTAACCCTTTTACAATTGAAGCACCAATTTGACCAGAATCATGCGAAACATAAATCCAAAATAGTATTACACTTGCCCTTACTATCTGAGAAAGACTTGTAAAAAACAAAAAAATATACCCCTACGTCCGAATTCCATGCTCAAGAAACGTCAGAAAAATTATTTCTTGAAAGAATGGTAACCCATTTGAGGATAATCATGCCAACAAATAACAATAATTTGATCAAGGTATTGATAACTAATAGACGCATGCCATCTTTTTATGATATATTGTTGCATAGAAATACACATGTACTATTCATTAAGGGAAAATCTGAAACACTGCGCAAAATTGTATTTGTAAGTAATCCAAATGGTTGAAAAGGTCCACGATATAAGTCATGAACAAGACCTCCTCAGATGACTTTCCTTAGACCTTTTTGGATGAATGATAGATTTAAAGTCTCGGAAAGATGTTATCCTATACCTTAAAGGGTGCCAAAACCAATATAATTGAAAAAATTTCAAAAGTATAGAAATATTTTAGATAAGTCAAGTTAAGGTCAGTGGTAAAGTATTAGCTGTGAAAACTAGCTCAAACTGAAGTAGAATGCCACAAGAGATGGTAAATTTGCATTTGTTTGTAAACAAACCCTATTTTTGCAGATCCACATTAATTTATTTGAGCAAGGAAAACAAGTTTTTAATGATTTTTTGCCATATTTCATGCTTTAGATTTTAACATGGGCCAGAAATAGGCTCAAGGAATAGATTTCCATGATTATTTGAGTTTGGAAGATTTCATTGAATTTATTGGTTTTGGCTCCCTTTAAATAAATCTTTACGGTCCCCTTTCCAAAACCCATGATCCTTAAAAGACTTAAGTTTGCACAGTGTTACACTCCCTCTGAGACAGACTCATGAGAGACATGAAGGTCATACAAAACAAGGGCAAGGTCCATAGCTCCATATACAATGTTAGAAGAGACATTTCAGCTGCACAGCAGTTACTACATAACATAATACTCATTCTACATTTATTTCTCAAACCCTAGTTCACAGCAAACAATAAAGACAATAAAGGAAACTTAACTAATGATATAAATGCAGCAATGTAACACAAAAGAAATAATGCACAACCACAAGACTTTAATCACATGAAAATGATTAGTAACTTATAGATTATTCTTATCTCTATCTGTACAGGTGTTTCACATTTCAAACATCAAAACTTCTTTACAAAAGAGGGAAAAAGAGACAGAAACAAGCATACAGGAGTCCAGAGTTAACAGTAACAGAGTTAATCTACTTCCACGGCAAACCACCTTAGTTGTCATGGTAATTGTTATATTAATCTATTTACAATAGAAACCCAAAACAAGAAATTATATTGATTATTAGTCTATTGATCTACTTACACTGTAACCACTGAGATTGTAGTGCAACCTTTTTTCAATTTTTTCACTAAAAGTACAGACCCCTAGTTCGTGGGCTGATTCATAGAAGTTGGTCCTTTGAAATACTTAGCTTGGGTCACACATTTAAAGTCACAGTCAATGATATATTGCTTAGGATCCAGTGGAGTTTCAGTCATTTCTATATTACATAATTTGCCATACAGATACTTGGGTTCATAGATACTAGTCTATTAATATAGTCGTATGCGGGTTCAACTCTCCTGTGTGGGAGGGGATGCAATTCTCCTCTGCACGTCAGTGACGACACGTCTTATGCGAGTGAGCTAGACAGAATCCGTTACCAACTTCCGGTACCTCCTGCACAGAAGAGTTGAACCCGCTTACAGCATATACTTGTAGTGTAGGTCAGAGACAGCGAGTCACAGTCAACAGTCAATCTGGACTTATTACTTTACCCCAATGATGTTAAGCAGAGCATATCGGGGTGCTTTAAGTTTCATGATTTTTCATGTATTCTTGATTTTGTTTGGGTAATATGAAACAAAGTATTGTAGGAAACGTCCTAGGGCAGCTGAACCGCTCAAAGGAGTAATAAGGACCTTGAGTTTTGCCCTCGGTACTTGAAGATCCCTTCAGGGTCATACAGCTGCCCTTGGACGTCCCCTGCAGTACTTCTTATATTATTTTCTATGTATTAGAGTATTCATAGTGTAGGTCCTAGATAAGATTCACTGTCAATGATCTATCCATCTGGGTCTGGTGGAGTTAGTTTCCTTATTCACTTGGGTAGACTTATAAACTTATATTGACATACTCATTGTGTAGGTCACATATAAGAAGTCATAGTAAATGGCAAATTGATTGCATTTGAAGAGGTGAACGTACTAAAATATAGGTCATATATAGTCACGGTCATAAGTCATTTGATCTGGGTTCAGTGGAGTTGGAGTCCTTATTCTGTTGCACCTCTTAAACTATTATTGCTACTTAATAGTCTTTAATGATATGTTAGTGTACTACAGTAAATCATGGAGACACAGAGTCACAGTCATCTGTACATCATCATCAATCCGTTGGAGTTGCATTCCTTATTCTAAACAACTACTTAAAGTACAAACCACTCGGGTGGGTTGACATACGTTAGTCTGTTAAGGTAGTTCTAGTGTAGGTCAGAGACGGGGAGTCACAGTCAAGGTCTATTTACTTACAGTGCAGGCTCCTGTGATGGGGTCACAGTCATTGGAGTGCCCATTACACTGACACGCCACACACTGTCCCAAGTAACGCCCCGACTGCATGCGGCGGAATCCACGAGCACATTTCTGAAAATGAAATTGACTCTCAAATTAAGATGTGTCACACCCAATTTGTAATGTACAAATTATAATTTACCTTTATTTATTTTTTTGGTAAAATATTGTAACTATTTCCATCGAAAGTATACACAAAATGATATGCCTGAAAACCAGGGGAACCCTGAGGGTTTCTGAAAACAAATTCATTGCCAAACTAAGAAGTGTTACACCTCATTTGTAATGTTTGAATTATAATTTACCTATCATTTTCTTACCATTATTGTTCCTCTAGTCATCAATGTAATCAAAAACCCTGATGGTCATAATACAAACACCTTTAAACAAAGACATGTTGACCACATACATACAAAGAAACTAGGAAAAATAGGTTAGTATATATATTGGTAAGTACTCTCATAACGTCTGGAAAATGTACTTGCTATCCTTTACTATTATATAACAAGAGTATGAGTCCAGATCAGAATCAAACTTGTTGGCCGTATGACATAATCACATTTAATGGGTATTACCAATGAACCAGGTCCCATTGTCTCACCTCACAGGAATAGCCCTCATACCCGGTTGGGCATGCGCAGTCCTCGACCAGGGATGCCCTCTTCCCACCGGGGACGGCAGGCACACCTTTACCCATCGACACCTCGCTGATCCTGTACCAGAGAGAATGGTTAGGGTGACACATACCTACCCCAATAAGGAGGAAAAGACGTTGACTTTTCTGGGTCTTTGAGTACCAGTAGGTTATGAGTGTACCACACTGGGAACTTTCTTTGACACTGGTTCCCGGCGAGGTACACCAATAGCCGATGGCTTATGTCCATTACCCCAGAAAAGTCTTTCTCCTCCTCATTGGCTTAGAGGGTGTTTAGCGACTGGTACAAATCACATAATGGCAGTATAGTATCACCAATGCAGAATGTATTACTATTTAACAGTATAATTAAAGTTATTTTAAAGTCATACCAATTACCTAATATTTTAGCAATAATAATGTCTCTCGGCTAAAACACTTTAGATAGAATATTATGGTCAAGGATGATATGGAAACAATACAGTAACAGGATTCTCTTACTCATTCTAACCTGCAAAGTAAGGGATTACATGCAAGCAGCTGAGACTAAAAAGCACTATAACTAAAAGGTGGATTGAAGGCAGGTTCGAAAGCAAAGCGAGGCATAGTTTTTCTAAGATTCTAATGAAGGTGAACATAATAGACAAAGGAACTGTTCAAGTACCTTGAGTCCTCGAGCTGCCCCAGCACTATGAGTCCTACATGCTATCCCCTGGACCACCCCCTTCCCCTTAAGATAACATTATAACCCCCTGTGGTTAGTAGAAGCAGCGTGTACCTGACGGTGGACATATTGAGGTCGTAGCGGGCCCTGACCAGAACGTACTCGAGCTGCTCCAGCACCATGAGCAGCTCGGGCCGGGAGCTGGTCACCGGCGTGTCGCCCCGCCCCGCACCAGGCTCCTCCGTCCACTGGGCCTGAGGGCGGCAGAGGTCACAGGTCACAGGTCAAAGGTTAAAGCTCAGGGGTTAGAGGCATTGGAAAACATGCAAGCAGTTGGAAGAAAAGCGTCAGTTTGTGGAAAGGCCAATTGGTGAGGCTGGCCACAGCGAAAGGGAAATGTTAGACAGGTATGAAGTTGATAGGAAGATAATGTCAGAGGTTACACGATTTAGTGTATTTTATAATTTTAATTTCTTTCTTTTGGAGTGTGTACCTGAGCTATCCAAGGCGAGGTCTAATACCAAGAGGTACAAAGCAGAACTTTTATGGTCCAGTGTCAGCATATTGACATGTCATTACAATCACTTAGACTGTTTTGATTTAGTTTGTTTTCCTTCTCCTTTAGATTCTCTATAGATTGGATGACTGCTCTTTGATGGTGACCATGGCACAATAATTATATTGACCCTATATCCCCTGAGATACCACAGAACCGCATAAACCCTTGACGTTATCTCCCAACAAACTAAACAAGCAAAGCAAAGCAAAGCATAGTCCTCATTGAAGCCTTAAAAGGCTCAGCATTGGGGGAAACGGAGGCGGCCATCATGAGCTCCTGAGCAGCAGAGGTTAGGCCTAGATATGCAACTAAAGCCTGAAAAAGATCCGCTAGACAGCAGGCACAGGAGGATAAGCAGCTACAAGAGAAACAGCATTAGACAACATGCACTGAAGCCATGGAAAGCAGAGCGGTTCTCCTAAGAAAGCAGGCAGGTAGGCTAAATCAGCCAAGGTCAGGAGGCGTTGAGGCAGAGCACTGCGCATGCTCAGTTCTACCTGACTTCCGTCTGGGAGGTGTCGTATCCGGAGCGGACCAGGATGTAGTCGACGTTCTGGAGGACCATCATGAGGTCGGACCTGGAGGCCCTCACCAGGTCGTCCACGTCCCCCCGCCCGTTGTACTGCTCCTTCGACCACGCCGTCTATGCGACCAATGTCATATACATGGTCATTTACAAAGTCTATGCTTCCAATTTCATAATACCTACCTATTTATGATTATGTATATATGTTCAACTATAACTGGAAGATCAGGGAAACCTGAAGTTATTTTCAATTAATAAAAAAAAAATTGGTAATGTAATATCGATGATTACTGCTTTGCCAATTCCACTTTTGTACATTTTTCATGATATATCTCAATCAATGTAATAATCTGAAAACCAGGGGCAACCCTGAAGTTTATTGCAAATAAACCTTTAAAAAAAGGTCATATACAAGATTACCGTGGGTAAGCCAAGGCCACTGTGTAATCATGAGGTCATTATCTAATGTACATGGGGACTGCTTTAAATATCATATAATCAGTGATTTTGCTTGTTTGTCCTGATTATACTTTACATTTAAAAGAGGAAAAGTTAGCTGCAGATTATATAAATGTATCATAATAATTATATCAAATTTCCAGGTGAAGTAAGAAATGTGAGATCTCTGCATTAGCAATAGATGACTGATTATACTCCAGTTATTCTTTTTGGAGGTCTCACTTTCGTTGACACATTCAAATCAAGCAACGCTGCTATGCAATATATACTCTACATTATGCGATATCTGAGCATTTACGTAGGTCACAGCTAATGTGTTTAGTGGAGACCCCACTGCCCTGTCCCTACAGTGGACCTACCTCCATGAGGGGGACGGAGACGGTCTCTGTCCGGCCGGAGAAGGGCTGGGTGAAGTGGGTGTGGTACAGCGTGATCCCGTTACCCTGAGGGTGGAAGAAGAATACAAGGTATAGATTAGAACATTATAATCACTTGTTTCATTATTTTCATGTAAATCTCACCTACATGTGATTTAAATAGTTGAAAAGTATTCCTGCTTCTTCGGTTAACTACTTTTGTAGAATGTCCTTTTACAAAGTGATGAAAATTACTACTTGAACACCTGCAAGGGTAATTTCTTCTTCGTGCTACTTACATGTATGATGACGTCGGCCCCAGCGGTAAAACCTCCAAAACCTTCGTAGTTGATGCTGTAGTCTAACGTATCTCCGTAGCTTGTCAACTGATGGAAGACAATTCAGAGTCAGAATTCGTTTTAATAGATACAGTATTATTTTAGAAGAAATTAAACTAAGCGGCTATAGGACGCTTCATTTTTGGTATAGAAATATAATATTTTATTGATTTTGTTGTAGTACCATATGTGTAACCACTTAACAATGGTAATTATATAAATTAGCAATCTAACTATAATTGGATACGCACTGAAACATGTAACAAGAATTCTTATGAAAAACTACTTTTGTATTAGCTTACTTTGTGTGAAGAAAGTCTGTATTTTCCTTCTTTTTTTATTTTCTTTCTTTTTTTATCTTTAGACTATAATTTTTCCTTTTAATGTATCATACCAAAAACACTCACCCTATTTCCCAGGAAGGCGGCTGGCATGCTCCAGTAGTAATCCCCGCGTACCCTCCGTGTGTAATCGGACACCACGTACTCCCTCCGTGACGGTATAGCCTGCACGTAGTTCCCCACCAGCGGCTCGCGGGTTCGTTTGTCGACCAGGCCGAACGCCGGGTCGTCGGCCGGAAGCGGGATGCGGGCCTTGGTGAGGGTGGAGCTGACGCACTGGTCCGTGACGCCGAAACAGAAGCAGCGCAGACAGTCCCTGATGGAGGCGGCGTCGGCGTTAAAGGTTGGGGACTGGCAGATACCCGCCGGCTCTGTACAGGGAGGGAGAGGAGAAAATAAGGCACCGTGCTATACATCTGACAGCGTTAAAGGTGGGGGACTGGCAGATACCCGCCGGCTCTGTAAGAGGGGGAAGGGGAGAAAATAAGGCACCGTGCTATAGATCTGACGGCGTTAAAGGTGGGGGACTGGCAGATACCCGCCAGCTCTGTATGGGGAGATGGGAGAAAATAAGGCACCGTGCTATAGATCTGACGGCGTTAAAGGTGGGAGACTGGCAGATACCCGCCGGCTCTGTAAGAGGGGGAAGGGGAGAAAATAAGGCACCGTTCTATAGATCTGACAGCGTTAAAGGTGGGCGACTGGCGGATACCCGCCGGCTCTGTATGGAGAGGGAGGGGAGAAAATAAGGCACCGTGCTATAGATCTGACGGCGTTAAAGGTGGGCGACTGGCAGATACCTGCCGGCTCTGTGTGGAGAGGGAGGGGAGAAAATAAGGCACCGTGCTATACATCTGACAGCGTTAAAGGTGGGCGACTGGCAGATACCCGCCGGCTCTGTATGAGGGGGAGGGGAGTAAATAAGGCACCGTGTTATAGATCTGACAGCGTTAAAGGTGGGGGACTGGCAGATACCCGCTGGCTCTGTATGGAGAGGGAGGGGAGAAAATAAGGCACCGTGCTATAGATCTGAAGGCGTTAAAGGTGGGCGACTGGCAGATACCCGCCGGCTCTGTATGAGGGGGAGGGGAGAAAATAAGGCACCGTGCTATAGATCTGACAGCGTTAAAGGTGGGGGACTGGCAGATACCTGCCAGCTCTGTATGGGGAGATGGGAGAAAATAAGGCACCGTGCTATAGATCTGAAGGCGTTAAAGGTGGGCGACTGGCAGATACCCGCCAGCTCTGTATGGGGAGATGGGAGAAAATAAGGCACCGTGCTATAGATCTGAAGGCGTTAAAGGTGGGGGACTGGCAGATACCCGCCAGCTCTGTATGGGGAGATGGGAGAAAATAAGGCACCGTGCTATAGATCTGACAGCGTTAAAGGTGGGGGACTGGCAGATACCCGCCAGCTCTGTATGGGGAGATGGGAGAAAATAAGGCACCGTGCTATAGATCTGACAGCATTAAAGGTGGGGGACTGGCAGATACCCGCCAGCTCTGTATGGGGAGATGGGAGAAAATAAGGCACCGTGCTATAGATCTGACGGCGTTAAAGGTGGGGGACTGGCAGATACCCGCCAGCTCTGTATGGGGAGATGGGAGAAAATAAGGAACCGTGCTATAGATCTGACAGCGTTAAAGGTGGGTGACTGGCAGATACCCGCCAGCTCTGTATGGGGAGATGGGAGAAAATAAGGCACCGTGCTATAGATCTGACAGCGTTAAAGGTGGGCGACTGGCAGATACCCGCCGGCTCTGTTTAGGGGAGAGAAGGGGAGTAAATAAGGCACCGTGCTATAGATCTGACAGCGTTAAAGGTGGGGGACTGGCAGATACCCGCCGGCTCTGTTTAGGGGAGAGAAGGGGAGTAAATAAGGCACCGTGCTATAGATCTGACAGTGTTAAAGGTGGGGGACTGGCAGATACCCGCCGGCTCTGTATGAGAGAGAGGGAGGGGAGAAAATAAGGCACCGTGTTATAGATCTGACAGCGTTAAAGGTGGGGGACTGGCAGATACCCGCCAGCTCTGTTTAGGGGAGAGGGGAGGAGCAGATGAAATTCTTTGACCGTTTTTCTTAGTTTATGTCTAGATCAACAAGCTGGGACTGTAATGGTCCGTCGTGAAAGACCTATCACCAATAATGACATTGTTCCAGTTGTATAAGACTCCAACATATTAAACTGAAATTTGGTTTTAAAAATTTCAAAAGTACTAAATTGAGCATTTCGTGTTTACATCAAAAGCAAAATAGAAAATATAATACTCTATTGTTGCATTTTGGGGGCAACTTACGGGCTTCGACTATTCATGTTGTTTGTAAATGTATAATGCTTCATACTTCAAAGTCGGTTTCAATCTGTCATTAGATGTTTCTTTGAGGTCTGAGGGGGGGGGGAGACGGATTTATTTTCAAATATCAAAGAATGGTTCATATATATATATATATATATATATGTAACTCAAGGTTAATATTAATTGGTTACTTTTAAAATCTTGACAGAATTTTAAAAAACGGAAAATCTAATCTTCCCTGGACACAGGCAACTCTGTTCTCTCAAAATATAACTTTTTCTCCAATACAATTACATAAATATATGGGTACTTTATCTATTGGATATACATATCTAATATTGGAAACCAATGAAGTGACTCTGTATGAACTGGCCCAGACCTTTGACGGTGACGATGGTGTCGGGCTGGGCGAAGATGGACCCCTTGTTGTTGATGGCCTCACAGGTGTAGGCCCCCTCGTCCTCCGGGCGGGCCTGGCGGATGGTCAGCACGCCCCGACCGCCCTCACTCGTCGTCGACACGCGCGGCGGTTTGCCTGCGGGAACATGGGGGTAGATGGGAGTGAGCATAGGTTTAGTATATATATATAGCATCAATTCGTTAGAGATTTCAATTTTTATGATTAAATTTTAATGAACAATAAAAGTTTTTTTTTCAAAAGTAATCCATGTTAAGTCCCCACGAAATTGCAGGGCTTGAACAACGTGAATCAATGTGAGTTCCTTGAAACCCTATGCTGGTTCCACAAAGTCTGGCTGGTAGTTTAAATATGAGTCAAACAGTGAAGGGCTTATAGGCCAATATTGAAACCAGAATGAAGGAAGGCTGGTTTAGAAAACACAGGGGGGGGGGGGGGGTTGATAGGTTTCTGCTTTCTGGCAGTAGCTAGGGGGGAGGGCGGTCTTGGGAACTGGGCATGATTGGGTCTAGGTGATTGAGTGTAGGGTTCAGCTATATCATGAACAGTAACCACATGTCTGAACGTCCAGTTCTGGAGCATAGCTTTATCAAAATAATACTATGACGTCAAATATTTCAGAAGTATCTATCGCTGGTACGGTGAAAAGGTTACCAAGCACTTGGTTGGTTACAGGTAATAATTCAAGCCTTGTTATGACATTGACGTGAGAAGTTGTATATGAAATATCTCCATATTTCACCTTTTCCCGGTTAATTATTGGCACGGCTGCTTAACGGCGTATTGTTGGGTCACTATCAAGTTTATATATTTCTTGTTATTAAATAGGCTACGCCTTTTTAACATCAGATAAAGTATTAAATTGAATTTCAGATTTTGGTAATTCGGCAGCAAGTAATTATTAAGCTGGTTATATATATATATATCACAGACAACATATTGACAATATATTTTGTGTGTGTTTTTGTTTGTTTTTTTGTGTTTTGTTTTTTTGTAGAAATCAAATAAAGTCGATAAACAATTTCCGACATCAACTATTTCGATCTCTAACTTTGCCCAAACTGCACGTCATGATTTAAACATGAGGTTATGTCCGCAAGCGTTTGGTTAGACTGATTAATTGGACGTTCCTTATATGAGTACATTCTACCTGTCAATGCATTCCTTGGGTGGGAATGTGCAACTGAAAGTAATGGAACATTTACACGACCTTGAAAAGGTCATGTAAATTCATAATTACTTATTCGATATTCGTTATTGTTCAATACTGAATGTATTTTATAGTGAGGGGAGTAACAGGCTAAGAGAAAAAAAGTAGATTTTGAAAAGTGGTTATTGTACTTTGTATTCATTAATTCGTTGTTACCAGCAGAATACAAAAGGAGATATCTACCCATTACTTACTTAACAAATTTTAGGCTAGTCATTTTTGGTATTTTGGGAGTAAGGAATTTAGTCTCTCGTGCATAAAACTGTTATTCCAGACCTAATGGTCAACCCCATAGTGATGAGTACCAGCTCCAGTTTGTGCAACTGTTGAAGATCTCCAAGTATCCATTCTTCAATATCAATTTTTCGGGCTTAAATGTCTGATGCTCGGATGCATCACAAGAATACAGAAGCCCGA
This sequence comes from Lepidonotus clava, assembly GCA_936440205.1. Lineage (NCBI taxonomy): Eukaryota > Metazoa > Annelida > Polychaeta > Phyllodocida > Polynoidae > Lepidonotus > Lepidonotus clava. The sequence goes on along the minus strand of OW387144.1, from coordinate 30,484,731 downwards.
TACATTGAGGCATCATATCTAATATCCTTAAACTTGTAACTAAAACCTGGTAAGCTTACAGATAAATATGATGTCAGAAAAGGGCTAAAGACGCGCAGCGCTCAATAAGATACAATCAAAGAGGTAAAAAGACATTAGAGATGCCTGACACTGATAGGCAATAGCATATGTAAGCCATCATTAACACCTGGAAGAACCTTTAATAACACATGAAGATGTCAATTAACAACTACAAACAGAGCTACCTACCGATGTGTCCCCAGTTGAGTCTCCAGACGATGAGGGGAGTGGGGACCCCTATGGCGGCACACTCCACTGTGATGGTCTCCCCACGGGCCGCCATGGCCATGGGCGGGGGAGGACGGGTCACCGTCGGCGAGGCTGGAAGAAGGGAAGGGGCGGTGAGAACTGGGTGCAATGTATTAAGAATAAAGTTGGCGATAGAAGCGCTATTCTTGGAAAGAGTGCTTTAGAAACGGTCACTCACCAAGATACCTTTACATTTGTTATTATTTCAATTCACATGGTAATGTCGAAATGTGGAGAGAGAGGGAAAGTGTATTTTCAAATCAAATTGGCGGTAGAGAGATATATACAACAAACCAGTGAGGATGTCATCAATGGGTTTTCAACCCTAAAAGTGTCAGGGGTATCGGCCTGAGGACAGGGCCTGTACGGTTGCCCGAAGGCTGCTATCCCTGAACACTCAGGGTTGATGAACCCCAACACGAGTATACCCTGGCATACTTTAAGCCCCATACCCACTAGGCGATTTTACCGGCGACTGGCGATGGGCAACAGCAGAACCACTGGTAAAATCGTCACCAATTCAGATCATATGTTAGTATGTAACATTTAAATGATATATACCAACATTTGATCTGAATTGGTAACGATTTTACCACTATTCTGGCAGTTGCCCATCTCCAGTCGCCGGTAAAATCGCCTAGTGGGTATGGGGCTTTAAGGTTGAATCTTGAAGCTAAGAGTAACCGACCTAGCAGAACCATTTTCTACTGCCAGGATTACTTCCCTGTTACTTTGGCTATCGCCCTCCCTATCTCAGTGATGCATTAAAATCCACCCCAGAGTATGAGAAAAGCTATTATATTCTAATACTTATACCATCAAATCATTATCTTTAGTTGCTATTGTAATTTATATCATAAAAGTTTATACTGACTGATCAGGTGTGGCAGTATAACAAAAATACATAATATTTAGGAGCCTTCCAGTAAGTGCGTTATCATCAAGGGTGGATGGGGGCCAGAATTTATTGAAAAAGTGATTACGTTCGTGCACAAATCCAATGCATATTCTTAAGCCTCAAGGGCGCGGCACTGAAAATCTGCTCATATAGTCAAGGAAAAGCCCCTCAATAATTAAAGTGTTTGATAACATATTTAATGTTATCAATTTTATATTCGTTTTTGTGCCTATAAAAGTAATAGCAGGCTATGAGAAAAGTTCTAGATTATGAAAACATGCACCTTGTGCGTTAACACAGTGTATCAGAATAAAAAGACATAGGTACAAATATACACAGATACATTCTATGTTGTTTGAAACCATGAGATGTTATCTTCAAGCTGTGTTTACGTACCACAGCCGATCTCGTCGGAGCGGTCCTGACAGTCGATCTCTCCGTCACACTGGTAGCTGGCCGGGATGCACTGGTCGCCCGACAGACACTCGTACTCGTCACGCCGACACCGAGCGTTGGGGTCCGACGTCGCTACAGGTAGGACGTTACAGTTAGGATAATAACGCTAATATTATAATTATGATAACATCTATCATCTTACCAATTCCTTTAAAATTTCGAAGTTGCTTTTACAAGGAGTAATTATAATACACTGTTGAATTGATTTTCACTTATTGGGATTATTTGTATTGTTTTCATTATGCATCTTACTTGCCAATGTATTATAATACACTGTTGAATTGATTTTCACTTATTAAGATTTTTTGTATTGTTTTCATTATGCATGTTAGTTGCCAATGTATAATGGTAAAGCCATAAATGTACGCTTTATACGTGGGCGCTTGTGGTATATTTGGCCATTTAGAAATATAGAGAAAAACGGCCATATATATAATAGTATATAAAAATATTCTCAAATTTACTAGTTATTTGATGGAGGCCTTATAAACGCAATAACCTGTTTCCAATGCATTCTTTTAAAAAAAAAGACAAGAACTGGCGACATTTGCATGAAAATAAAATGTACTCAAAGTTATCACAGAACAATTGAAATAACCAATTGGCGGTTCACAGTTTAACCACATGGGATATGATGATAAATCCTGGTTCGATTGTATCCCCCGGGCCCCGCCGATACTCGTTTCCGGGCGGTAACTCACGGCAGTTCGATTCGTCGCTGCCGTCCCCGCAGTCGTCATCTCCGTCACACCTCCAGATCTTCTGTGCACACTTGCCGTTGTTGCACTGGAACTCGTTTGGCTCGCACGGCAGGGGGTTGACTGGGGGAGAAGGTTATGGTTAATACAGCGGACAACCTCTAGGCTACTTGGCTGCGCAGCGTTAATTTACATGTATTAAATTGATTAAAAGTGTTACATTTTCCGTTATTTTCATCACAAGTAAAAGTATAAGTTAATGGCAGACATGCTTGATGTTACAGCATGGTTTCGATTTTTGTAATTTACTTCATTTACTGGAGATCTTATTCTGTTCATTTATTAGATGTATAACGTTGGTTTGAACATTGTGTTTTTCCTTGAGGTACTGGCGAGGGGACCGGAGGGGATTGGTATGAAATTGGGTATTGTATATAGTTACAAAATCCTACTTTTGAATGACGGTGACATACAAAAAGCCTTGTGGGAAACTTTTGAAAAGGAAATAGGAGGTGACAACATCTAAAGGGCTAAAGGTTCAAAGGTGCAGAGTCTTGAATATATGCCACGGTTTATGCAAATGGGAACAATATTGAAAAAATGTAAAATCTCCTGACAGACAATTGGCCTTGGGAATGGAATAGACATGGAGTTGGTTTATTTCAAAATTATAAATTTCTGAGAATCAGCTGCAGACCAGCAGATATGGCCTTGTGGTAAAAAGCAGGGTATATGTCAAAATTCAAAACAAAACATAAATAACAGGGCATTTTCAAACCAAATGATCATCGCTGACAAAATTTATGGTAAGTATATTAAAGGCAAATTATACACACACAAAATCAAAAACAAAAAAATAGTATGTGTGAACGTTCACACCACGTCTAAACTACGATACACAAATCATCAATTCATATATTCATTCCACATACAATGGCGCTGCAATACCCCATATATAAACCCCCCAAGTTCTACGCACCAGTAAAGGCCGAATTACACTACACGACATGAGCTATGACATGACGATTTCAATGAAAAATCATACATATAAGTTCTTTGCTATACATGTGTAAAATACTACAGATTGTCAATTTCAAACAAGTAGGTCTCTGACATGCTTTGTTATTTGTGTGCGAATGTTCTACAATATCATGATTATTACTGACATTGCGCCGATATCACAGCTCAGAGTCATGTAGTGTGATAGAACCTTAACCCCCCCTCCCCAGTACTTACTGCAGTTGGCCTCGTCGGACCGGTCGGTGCAGTCGTAGTCGCCGTCACAGATGAAGTCCCGGGGGATGCACTGTCCGTTCTGACAGGTGGCCTCCTCCCGGCCACACGACCCGGGCACCGGGGGGCGCTGGGTGGGGCCGACTGGAACAGAACAGAGTATATGGTTGGTTGGTTAGTTATTGGGATTTTACACCATATCGACATCTATAGGGTCATATCACGGTGAGAACAAGGTGTGACAGTTCTGTCTTTGATGATCGAATCTATGAGACGAACGAATCTATGAGAAGATAGAAACCATACCCCTACAAATTTACCGAGCCAGGTGTTCTTTAATGGGCATGGTCCCAAAGACAGGGCCACACACACAACAGCCGGTGGTCCAGGGGCTTTTGATAACCCAGTCGTTGCCACTGGGAGACACACAGAGGAGTATAGTAGCCAGCTCAGCCCCAGATCGAACCCAGGCCGCCTGAGAGTATTATGGTGTGCAGGCTCATGTATTTAGCTAAGGTGGCTATATTATCACCTGCTTTATTCCACCATGAATGACCTTATGCTACTCTTTATTTAACGATCAGTTTTATCTTATACAGGAGTATCCACAAAACAATTATATGGTATCCCTCGTGTTCCAGCAATGCGCCTCCTTTAACAGTGGCGGATGCATTTTTTTGAAACGGTGGGGTCGTGATAATGAAAAGGAGGCCCCTTTTCATACTTTTACATAACGAAAATCTAAATTTGGCAAAAAAAAAAAAAAGAAGGAGGAGGCACTGCTTAATTATACTGCATAAAATAGCTAGAGGTTGTATGACCTCACTACTGTTGTAATACTTATTGCTTGAAACATTTTACTTGTATTGATCTAAATTGTTCTAACAATTCTACCTATACGGAAGATCACTGTATGTGAGTATGGTTTTATAAACAAACAAACAAAAATTAAGCCTACCTAACTGTTTTATAGGATAACCTATTTTACTACTGATTTCAGAAATCGGCAGTGTGAATATTGGTTAATAATGAAAATGTTATATACCATTAGAAAAGGTTTTTAATTCTCTTTCAAATGGTATGTAAGATATATAGTCCTTTGCCATATTAACAGTTAAAAGTAATAAGTTACCAACAAATCGGTAGTAAAATCGGCTGGTGTAAACAGGGCTATATACGTACATGGTTCTACCCTGAGGGTGCCGGTGGCGCGGGCGTCGCCCTGGGTGGACAGGGCCGAGCAGGTGTAGTCCCCGTCGTGGTCCCGGCGGGCCGCGCGGATGGTCAGCCGCCCGTTCACGTCAGACGCCCCTGAGGGTAGGCCCTGAAACAAGGATAAGACAGGTTAGGGGTGGGGCACAGAGGGGGCATTGTCAATGGGTATAATGAAGAGGCAGGGATAAAGAAGACATTGATTTGATTTCATTAGGGGCATTCCATTAAGAACATAGCCACATTTTCAAAAAAAGAAATATGTACATAGAAACGTGCTATCATTTTTAGATATTAGACCCCCTTCCATCCCCTCATACTTACTTAGTGGAAACCCCATTAATTACTCATAATAGGGTTAACATAAGATTAATGAATAAAATTAATTTCTGTCCTTAAACTTGCACTTGAACGATTTATTACTAAGGCGCAGGTAGCACGATATTGATTCTCTTGTGGAATTGTACCAATAGCACGGTCGTCAGATGCGGCACTAGGGATTTGATGGTAATGCCAGTAATTTTGGTATGCCCTTGCATACTGAAACCTAATACCAAAGAATACTTACGATGGACAAGAAGATAAAGTGAATTGCATTACACAGTGTACTTAGAGGGGCCTATCTATCTATTGCCTTTTTCACCATAAAACCCACCCCATGGCGGGACCCACCTGGAGGGTATATTTGTACTAACCTGGTTGCCCCTGGACCAGCGGACCAGTGGGGGCGGGGTGCCGGTGGCCCGACACTGGAAGACGGCCTCCTGGCCCTCCCGGACCCTCAGCTCGGTGGGCGACACGATCACCGTGATCGGGGTGGCTGCCGAGAGAGGGAGACACTGCATCAACACGGGTTAGAGTGGCACATCTTAGTTATTTAGCATCGTTGGTCTATTATTGAGAAATGTTGCAGTATGAGTAGGATAGGTAATTTTATGTCATTATGTTTAACTGTTGGTTTATGACATATTTCTCTAGGACATGACAATTAATCAATTTAGGAAATTCTAGTTTGAATCTGTTTTTGATAGAAGTGTGCAGAATAAGATGAAAATTATTGCAATTTATGAAGAAATAGAAAACAATTAATTGAATGAATATACTAATCAAACCTAACAATTACTTAAAATAAAATAGCATAATGTATGCTTAAGCTAATTCTATGTGAATTATCCCATACAGCATTGCTCTACTAAGCACCTTTAAACAAACAAAGACCGTTTATACCAATCAAGCCTATCAACAAATATCTTAGAAGCATATACAAGCGCATGTAACCCTGGAAAAAATATCGGATTGAAATCCAACCAAAGCTATTAGAAAGCACTGGTAGAAAAATAGCACGAAATAGATATATGATTTAAAAGAATAAAATAAAGTATTAACTCGTGAAAAGGTGATAGGATTCGGTGATTCTGAATCCATTCCCCCTGAACTTAGGTAACCGCTGAAATAAAATGGATGATGTAAGATAGCAAAGTAAATGGGGGAGGGGAGATGTCAATTAAAGCCTGGGCTTGAATAAAGGATAGTAGCTCTCTGTAAATGTGCAATACCCACTGTGAAGGACGGTGAAATAAAACTCTGTAAAAGCAGTTAGAAAACCAACGAGGTTTGGTCTGAACGCAGAGCAAGAAGCAACGCCGAACTATTGCGCAACGCAAACGATTCCCCAAATGAACAAAAATAAAGATAATAACATAAGAAGTTTAATGGCAATTTCTTGTCGGTCTTCACCATGCTGTGTATGACTAACTTTACTATCATGCAACTTTCTGCATTATAAAACACGCTACAAGGATGCCAGAGACAGCTCAGTTGCTTTTCGGTGCATAGTTACCATTATGCGCGTATTATACCAAACATCTATTCATATTCATTCATATCGTGATGAATGAACGTGAACACATCTCTCAGTTAGCCGGCTACATCTATATTGCCAGTAGTTCTCTGTAAAATGTACTTATCTATCTTATTACTTTAGTAAACTATGATATTGAAAATAAACCCTTTAACATGGAATAGACAGGTATATCGGCTGATGATAAACATTTAATCTGGCATCCCTGAAATAAGCTCTGAGTATGGGTTGGCGAGTACCTTGGCAAGCTGCCATTTTCAGACTGTTCTTTATCAGTGTACCAACCAGGAACATACAGACAGGAGAGTTAACAGCAAGTACAATGTGAACAGTCCTATGTGTGTGGCAAACTTGTTAAAGTTATCGACTCCCTCATTCTATTGATATTCATAAAACACTCTTGGCGCATAGGCTAGCGGTGGCTGTTCTGATTAGTCGATAGTTATTTTTCAAACAAACTCATTTTTTCATCACTTACTGGGTGGGCGAGGCCCACAGCCCAGCTCGTCACTCGAGTCCCGACAGTCACGCCGACCGTTACAGCGCTGACGGTCATGGATGCACTGACCATCACCACAGCGGAAAAAGCCCTGACCACAGGGTCTGGTCACTAACAACAAACAACGCAGAGTGTCAGAGACCTCAGAACTCTGACAGAAAATAACACAGTGTGTCAGCGACCTCTGAACCTTGACAGCCAATGACAGAGTGTTCAGAGACCTCTGAACACTAACAGCCGATGGCACAGCTTGTCAGAGACCTCTGAACCTTGACAGCCAATGACAGAGTTTTCAGAGACCTCTGAACACTGACAGCCGATGGCACAGCTTGTCAGAGACCTCTGAACACTGACGGCAAATAACACAGTGTGTCAGGGACCTCTGGACGCTGATGGGAAATATCACAGACAGTGAATAGCACAGGATGTCAGAGACTTCTAAACATGTACAACAAATAATTCTCTACCTCTGACCCTACTCTATTGAATATTGTGTCCCATATATAGGCATTTTAAAGTGAATAGATATTCATGAACTGAATGAATGGAAAAGTTGAATATAAATGGGAATCCTTTATAATGATTGATGAGTTCAAATAGATATTAAAACTATTTAACTAATCTACAGAATGAGTATTCAGAATAAGAACATATCATCACCACATTTACAATAATTAGGATTTTCTCATAAACATACCCAAAGTTATAAAACATGCAGTTTCAGCAGTTAGTTAAAAACAAAATGTTAGAAATGATAGCATTATCATACTTTTCATTCAAGTGTTGCTCTGTATAAAATGTATATTCAATTATAAATTTCTTATAATAATTTGAAGATTAGAATAACACAAATTATTGGTATGATGAGATGTACATCTAGGTTATTGCACTTATTGAAAGGTTAATCTTCTTAGGGCAATATTTCTAGGATGTAGTTTCAGTTAATGCTGCTTACATGGAATATTATAAATTGATATACATCAAGCATTGACTGCTTAGCTTTTTATATCCAAAGAAGGAAGCATTTTGGCATCAAGCTTTGTCGTCACGTCACGATCATCAATGTTCTGCCAGAAATATATCCTGGTCTAAAGACATTCCATTTTATGCTAAACTTTTTCAGAATTTCCTAGCATAAAGGGCCTATGTCCTTTTCTGGGTCTTTAAATAAGGAGGACAGGATATACATTTCTAACTGTTGTAAATATAGTAGTGCATACAATTTTATTTCTACCAGATGGTATAGCACCAGTGCGAGTGTGTAGAATAGCGTACGTGAGTATGCTATTTCGTAAAAGTGTGCTATGTAGGCCTATATCATCTGATTTTTTGGCTGATTAAGTATACCGTGTTGTTACTTGGCCAATAAGCATTACTATATATGATTATATAGCTGCTTAGGTGTTTACTTAATATGTTGTTTACTTAGCCAGTTTACTATGGCATATGTGTATAAGAGTGGAACGGTATGTCATATGACTACACGACCACAAAAACCAGTAACCAGTAAGGTATGATTTATACTTGGCTGGTAGGGTTATGCCATATGGCCGCACAGCCAGTTATTATGTCATTCTCTGGCATGGTTTTCAAGGTATGCCATAGGACGTCGTCGCCAGTCAAGTCTGCTATATCATTTCAAGACTGTTAAGGTCTTCCAAATGGTTACACAGCCTTTAACAACCATAAGCTTATGCTTTCATTGAAATATTATGTTCATGGTTGTACTGCTGGTAAGCCATGTCATATGTCTACATAAGTGCTAAGCTATGTGTTTGTTTTGGTCATATATTTTAACAGACACCTAAAAGCAGCTAAATAAGCTGGTCTTCCAGATAGCCTATTCCATGGCCTTAAATGTAGATGGGATATCACTATGGCCATACTTCACAGTTTACACTATTTGAGGGGTGTCATTTGAATATGCATTACTTAATTTTCCTTGATAAATTCTCAACTTATATCTGTCTTGTTGCAAGGAAACTCGTGGCAATGTACATAGACAGGACACAAGTTGTCACTGGGATGCCATTACTATTCTAGTTAATGTCTGTCTGTCTGTCTGTCTTACAATCCTAATATTGGGAACAGATTGAAATCATATAGGGTGTGAATTTGTCAGCTTCTTTTGTCACCGTCAAAGCAAAAGCTAGTAATATTAGTCATCAACGACCATCGGTCTCCTAAGCACACTTCTGGATTTACCCCCTCGATTGCAAAGAGTTTAGAAATAGCTATGCATTGATTCTAAGATGCAACTGAAGGCTGACGAAATGCTCATATAGATAAGGTGATATAGAATAAACTATTCACCGAAAACAAGATTTAATAAAGCTCAAATTTAAATGAATACTGAATCAGTAAAGTTCATAATAAGTTGGCGTAAGCTCTGATGTGAAGCGAACTCTTTGGGCACACATAAGTAAGCTTGTAATCACTAAATCTGTCTGATATGATCCATGTCGATAACTTTAGGCTATATGGCGTACATTGGTGAGTAGGTAGCTCAAGGCTCGGTCGAATCAGGTATACACAAACAGTTGTGCATCGTATCTACGAATAGAGCTACTTATTGCAGGCAAAGGATATTTGCATTGGGTCAGCACTGAGAGGACAATGAGTTCCTAATCCTTCTATTACCTCGTTGTCTCTTGCATAATATAGTTTCAGTTACTAGCGCACTTGGACGGAACTAAAGTCACTGGGTTCTCATTGCATGTGTGCTTACAAAACAACACGCACGTTTACACAGTTTTGCATGTGCATATAGAAATCTGACATGACTCTACACTTACATTTGATAAATAGGCATGTTTAGAAAAATGTGCGTGCCTGTGATAATAGCTGCCACAGTGCACAAGTGATAGTATGTAAAAGTAAAGTGTAAGCATACGTGCATCTGTCCCAATGCAAATAACCGGTTCCCACATTGTATAATTGAGCTGCATGTTATTGATAACTAGGCTGAGCTGGTCTGTATATATCTAGATCTATGCTGAGCTACACATTGCATCATGAAGCAGTATATTGTATATGTATCAAAAAGCGAGCTGCTCAGAGCTGCTCCGAGGCCTGAGGGACTCACGCGGGCAGCCCCTCTCGTCAGACCCGTCGCTACAGTCCCGCCTCCCGTCACACCGACTCCTAGCGGCCACACAGCGACCGTCACGCCGACAGCGGAACTCGCCCTGCCTACAGCCGGCTGGGTGTATGGGGAGGGATGAACAGGTAGGGGTTACAGCATGGGCCACTCACAGAGGGTTTACAGCATGGGCCACTCACAAAATGGGGCTTTGGGACTGGCAATTATTTTCAATGTTATGCCAGTATCGGTGCATTTGGGAAGATGTACGTCGTATAAACAATGAAATTTCAATACCTCAGCACATTCAATTTCGTTGAAATTTACAGATGCTGGTAAAATACAATGGATTAGGCCTATATAATATTTATGCCATGGAAATTGTATCTATACAGAGGATGCATATATACAATAAGTTCGCCAGGAATATTCTTAATAGTTTGCAAAATCCCTCTGACAAACATTTGTATCGTTATGTTCAAATTTGAATTAAATCCCCGATGCTTTCCTGGGGAGGTCAATAAGATCCTCTTCCATTTGGATTAAAAAAATCAAACTGAATGAAAGCAAAAGAAAAGATTGAAGCAAAAAAAACTGAATTGTGGATAAAGAAAACAACCCAAACCCTCAAAAATAAAAAAGGTGCCCAGACAAATACAAAAAGTAAGTTGAATGCTTAAGCATTTTACAAGTGCACTCTGTATCAGTCTACCCAGGGATATTCCGAGGCCTAAGAGATGTGCTATAAATCCCACACATGGTAACAATATTATTTGAATAGGATTAACAATTGGTGCTTTCCTCGGCATACGTTTTACTCCATATTCACTATATTCTCCCTTCCACGGCTTCCTTTTTTACAGTATCTTCTTGTTACCTTTAGGTGACTTTGGACTACTTTTATCAACAAAAACACAGGACAAAACCAGAGGAACAAAAATATAAAACATTTGTTTTACATTCCTATGTAATGAGTACAATCCATTACAGACACAAATTACCCAGGATCCATCTTGACCTTGGCCAGCCTGTAGGTGTAATTAAGGTGCTAGACTATCCGTGGTCGGGAGAATCTGGGTAACCAGCAGAGTATAACGATATACTCAGATATAAAAAGAGGAATTAGGATGATCGCCTCTTAAAAAAACACCCAAATCTAACTGAATGGGTCCATAGCACTTCCCTGGGAATATCCCTGCGCCCCTCCCGCCCTCGGACTAACGGCCTCGGGTGCCACTTACAGGTGCAGTCCCTCTCGTCGGAGCCGTCCCGACAGTCGTAGCGGCGGTTACACCGTAACCGGCCGTCTACACAGGAGCCGTCGGTACAGCGGAACTCGTTGGGTCTACAGGCGGCTGGGGGAAAGGGCGAAAAGGGTCCGATGAAAATTTATTTATCAGTTTGTCTTGGCACAACCCAGAAAGGGCTTTGCCTGTGAATGGAATTGTGTTAAAAGATTAAGAGATTACCTGGGATTATTTATATGAATGATGGATATCTCAGGATAAAAATATATGACACTTAGATTATTTCCTTTGTGAAAGTTTCGCAGACCATTACAGACCCTCTAACAGTTAAACATACAGTACTGGACGTAGTTGACGGAATACCATACCTATACAAACAATTTAATTGTCACAAGGTACAGGAATAGATTTACCGAATCACACAAAACATAATGGTATTCTATCAAAAAGACATAGCACATTATTTACAAAAGGCATATAGTAAACAAAGTAGCTTCTAATCAGCACCAGAATCTTGGCGATTGACATGGCTGTATTCTATGTAAGACTGTACAGAGAATACCAATAATGTCAGCAACGATAGTAAAGAATATATAATTGCAGTTTAATACTTGGCAACATGCTCGGATCTAATACATTTTAAGCGGCAGCCTCTGGACAAAGCTGTTCTCATTCTGATGGCAGCGTATCGACAGGCGCAAGTATTCTGGTAGAGATGTCATTTTTATAAACCTAACACTACTCCCTCTTTTCAGATATGAAAAGAACAAATGCATCCAGAGACACTTTATGGTTCTTTTAGTCGAATCTCGTTGTTTTTATAGACTAACTATTTAGTACTAAAAGTAGCTTCATTGTTTTAACACAGTTATTTTTCGCGGACCATCGCCCTTGTTGGTAAACCACTGAACCAGTTACGATTTGTGCACTGCCAGTGCAATGTAATGATAGAAATAAATATTGCCATTTACCAATTACTATTTAGAACCATTGATCCCATTGGCAATATCCACATTCCAAGCATTTCTCCTACGTATCTTTTGCTTATCAGAGCCCATTGTTCGGCCAACTAAACAGTCGTTTGACATCACATGAGAACCACAAATAAGCACAAAGTTCGCAGAGGGATAACTACTTAACATAGGGCACAGTGGCTACAATAGGACCACCGCTGTCCTTCTTAAGCTTAGACAGTGCACAGATACAAGCAACATCTAGACAATGTACACATGTAGGGTATGTGTGTTGGATAAACCAGTGCAATATGGTGCAACCCTATTGTAGTCCTGACGTTTTACTTATTTTGTATCGGAATTGAATAGTTGAGTTTCCTAATGTCGTCTTCTGTTTTGAGATTACATTCTTTTTGGCTAAGGAAGGATAGAAAGTGAACATTCAAGCGTATAGTCATTAATTATTTTGATTATATATATAGGCCTAATATACATATGTATACTTATATTGTGACTGTCTCTGTGTCTGCCTGTGGGACATTGGGTGTCTGTGTCTACGTGTGTCTATGTCCCTGTGTGAATGGTGTTTGTGTTTATATGTGAATGTTCGTGGTGTCTGTGTGCATCTATATGTGTGTGGGGAGGGTGATTTTTTGTTTATCTCTGTGTATGTATCTGGCAAACAGGGAAAAGACGACAAGCTATGGGAAAAGCAGATACATACACTGCACGTAAAAGACCTTTACTGACATTTCCGTTTGGAAATGGAGCCATCAAGGTACATTAAATGTAATTGCTAGGTAATCTTTACAAGACCTTTCCCAGTATTTCGAAAGGTCGTCTTGTAAAGTATTTGTAAAGGTGACCTTTCCATAACCTTTAATGAATCTCAATGGCCCCATTTACGAAAAGCAAAGGTCAGTTAAAGTAAAGTTTTGTGCGGAGAGAACAACAGGCAAATTTTGACCTTTGATGAATCTAGATTTTGTAAATATGTCCATTAAGATGAATTGAAGGAAATGGAAAGGCCGCCTTTACAATACACCTAAAAGACCTTTACAAGACTCCTGTAAGCAAGACCATTTCAGGTGACATTTACAATTTTGGAAAGGTCAAATTTGCAAGACCTATCCATGACCTTTGATATACCTGAATTGCCCCCATTTACAACTTAAAGGTCATGAAAGGTCTATTTTCGCGCAGTGGTACAGATGGACAGACAGGCAGATAGACAGCAGATAGATAGACAGACAGGCGGACAGGCGGACAGGCGTACAGACAGGCGGACAGACGAGACAGGGACCTGGGACTTACAGGGACAGTTGACCTCGTCCGTGCCGTCGTCACAGTGCCAGGTGAAGTCACAGACGGCCGTCTCAGGCACACACTGGCCGGAGAAACATACAAACATGCCCGGCCCGCAGACGGCACCGCCCCCTACGGCCGTCAGGTCGTCTGACCGTGGAGGAGGGGGGGGGGGAGACAAGGACACACGTCAGAGAAGGGGTGACACACAGTCAGCGGGGGGGGGGGAGGGGACAGAAACTTGTGGGGAAAGGTCCAACCCTTAACCAAGTCTGAAATTTTGCCTTGCATTTTGCGGCGATTTCGTAATTGCTTTATATATGTAAAATGCTAATTTAGATGAAATGGTATTCCTGATTCGTCGGGACAATGTTAGCAATCTAATGTTTTGGCTGATGGAGATTTTTTTAAAATATGATGAGAGGATGTTTTTTCTGTATGCCATATGTTTGATTTTTAAGGTATATTCAAATCACAGGGTGGACTTTGATAGCCGTATGGCTTTTATTCATGCTGGTTATTTGTGAAGTTCCGACCAAATTAGTTCTGTTTCTTGCTCACTATTTCAAAAAGTGAAATAATTATTTTGATAGTCTTACTGCTAAAATTTACCAGATGGTTTAATGACCTATACTATCTATGATCCAATTAAATAGTCAAATAACGATGAAATACAATCTATTATAGTAAATTGAAAGCAATCGCAAGGATAAATCACAAAGTGGGTGTCAGGATTAGAAAGAAGGGGGGATGGGGAAGGCAGAAAATACACTGACGAAACGAAGCCTAAATGTGCTCCAGCCTGCTGTAGCCGTGCATATAGCCGTGGGCAGGGGCCTTGGGCAAGTTATTCCCCTGTGAATTTCCCCGAAATTAAGGATTTTCATCCATCACATAAAGGCACGGTTCTATTGAAAAGCCACAATATTGGTCTACATACTATAAATAAGTGGCTATAACATAGTTAAGAAAAGAAAAGAGGCATTTCATCACTATCATAAGAAGTTTTGCATTGTGACATTGCAAATCGCCACATGCTCAGTTGGCCAATTATGGTGAATAGCTATATAGGAGGGTTTACCATTAAGGAATGGGTTTAAATCTTTCTTTCTTTTTGTAGTTTCTGTCTTTATCTTTTTATTTTTATTAGCAATATCACAAATATTAAGAATACATATGGTTCATAAGCCAGAGGCTTTGTAAACCAAACATAGTTACCAATAATCAAACTTTGTGATAGTGATGAAATACATCCTTGGCTTGAAATTTGAGAATTCTCATTATCGTTCATTACAGCAACAGCTCTAGCAAAATTTCAAAACTGATTTAACATTACGATAATCCTTCAATGTAGGACAGTTAGAACACATAAGGACAACTTGGAATTATTGCTGAACTCTACTCAATTATTAAGTATTCATATAATATAGAAATACTATTGAAAATGCTTAAAAGTTTGACAACGATTATTTACAAAAGGTTATAAGAAAAAAGATGTTTAAAATGTGATTTGACATGTCCACTCATATGTACATGTCCACTTAGACTATTCTACGAATGAGCATGCAGAGACAAGCCGTGATTTGAGAGGCAGCACACCGAAAACACTGTGTACAAAATTATATAGGCATATGGCCATGGCAAACTCCTATCTTATTTGCAAAATCAGTGAAATATCGGTAGGACAACCGATGTATTTATGCAATATTGGTATGTAGATTGTTCCTCTTGTTATAGCTTGAAAACATGACGCTGTACTTATATTTGAAAGTTTTATGTTAAGATTCACTTTTCTTCAGTAAATTTAGTTCGTTGTATTTTAAAGCATCAATGATATAAATTATAAAGCACAATATATCTATATACAGGTACTTAAGCAAGACGGCATTTTCAAAATGCCCGTCCATTAGATCTATTTGCTAGCAGGCTCCAAAAGCTGTATACGACGTTTTATCAATATGTACAACTGTATACAGTTTCGCAAAGCATTCTCTCTAGGCAAAGGCTTACTTTTACGTCCATTCACTCTTTCACAGACCTATGGCGTTTCGAATACTTAATGGTATTTCAGTATGATGTACTGATAAGCTGATTCTGCATTTATATTAAGGATAAAGAAAGATGTAAAGAACTATTATCAAAAAAACTATAAAGAACTATAACTATAACATCTTGCACTAAAAGTAGGACATGTTTAGAATAATTCTAATTATATATAATTGCATATCATATTTACAAATATGATATGCAATAAGTTCTCTGATCAGTAATCTGATTGAACCCGATTGAACCAGGTGCACCATTATCTACATCCATTCATCCTTTTGTACATAGCTAACACCTGCATGTATGTTCTACTAACATATCCCTATCTGTATAGTGCTCCAATGGAACAGGATTGTTTTTTTTAGATAAATCTTTAAGGAAAATGAAAAGGTTTTGCTTCCCATTAAACGCACAAGCTCAGTTATCAATCCGCAAATGCATATGTAGAGTTTATATGGCACAGCTAGCAGCATACGCAAGTAGCTGAGGGCGCAGCGGAGGCACATCGAGAGAGGGACACGGTCCTCACAGACACATTGAGAAAAGCCTGTATTCCACTAGACGACTACGAGGAATTTCTTGAGAAATATCACAAGAACCCCTGCATGTTAGATACCATTTGAAAGAGAATTCAAAATCCTTTCTAATGATATCTAACATGTCTATGATCAGCGCCGATTCCTTCTCGCGATTTCGGGAAATCGGGAGTAATATCAGATAGTGGAATATAGCCTTGGGGTAGCACACTTACAGACACAGCGCCGCTCGTCCGAGCCGTCGGCGCAGTGAGCGACTCGGTCACAGGCGAGCTGCTCGGGGATACACTCTCCGTCCCCACAGGTAAACTGGCCCCGCCCACAGCCGCGGACTGCCGGCCAATCAGAGACCACCGTTAGAACCACCTCACCCTTTAGGGTTTCCCTTGTACTGTTTGATAGGGAATAGTACTACTGACGGGTGGTATTCATGATATTTAAAAACTGATATAGTGATAGATTTATTTTGATATTTAAAGAGTATATTTCAAGGGCAACGTCTGAAGCTCAAGTGACGCTTTTGGGGCCAACCACGTTTAAATTACATTATTATACATCTTTGATTTATATTATCTTCAAAACACATCCTTTCACTTAAAACAAGTGCTTGCAAACAAAATTATGCATATTCACAAAACTTCTGAGTGATTACAATGCAAATTCATGGGAAAAAATGAGTCCAACTCTTTGGAGGGAACCATTGAGAAATTTCCCAACAGCAACATCAAGACAGAATGATTATCCTTAATCAAAATCAAAACAGTTCAAATTTGTGTAACGATAACAATATATAACCTTATCTACCCATTATTTACAAATCATGCTCTTTAAGGTAAACATATTTACAAAATCAACATTAAGTGTTCTATAATAACCAAAACCCATTTATCCTGTAACGATCAATTTAGAGGATTCATAAGCGGACACCTTACACCATTGCCTATGAAAGCTTTACGTTTAGGCTTAATCCACCAACAACTAAACTATTTGCCAGCCTATAATTATTAATCACAAAGCGCTCGCAGTCAATCTCCTCCACAAACACACAGCCGATCATCTCTACCATTGCTCGGATTCGGACTCCACTGGCCCGACGTTTGTACCCTCATTCACCACTTGTACGGCTTGCTCTAAGCCTTACTACTTTGTGTGCTGTACACTGCCCAATGCATGTGTCCTCTGTGCCTATGGTAGCACAAGCTGGTTCTCGTACCTCAAGCCATAATTACTCGCATTTTTGTCCCCTCGTCCGCGTCAGTTCTTCTAAATTATTCTGTTTCCATAAAAGCGAACTTTAAAAGTATATAGATCTATTAATTACTGGAATTTTGATTGGGAAAATTCTTTCCAATGTGGTCCATTTCTATGAGTGACGTGACTGTGGGCTGATTCAACGGCTTTTGAAATATTTAGCCTTCAGCTAACGTAAAGACCAGGAAGACCAGGGAATCTCCCTGAAGATGATTTGTTATGGAAGAAAAGAAAAAACAACTTTATATTTTGTTGTTCTGTAGAGTCAAAAATGCGCTTAATTCAATGGCACTCAACTGGGCTGCTGCCCCATCAATTTGGGTCAGGCAGAACATGGGCGTGTTTGTATGACTGTTACAAACTCTACAAAATCCAATCCTCTTTTGGATGTCTCTATTCAAAGATGTAGTTACTGTTCCATTGGTATTGTAAGAATTAACTAAGATTTGTTAAGGAAAAATAGTTGTCTTTCAAGATGAAGGTTTTCTTGGACAAAAAAAGTTTATAAAAAGGTCAACTTGAACATCATGAAAATGAAATTAATATGTATTATTTTGCAAATGTTGTCAATAGTCAAAAATGGATTTGGGCTGATTTTTAACCACCAGTTATGCCAGTGGCATAGTAGAATATCATTGCAAGACTTGCAATCCTTTCAGAAAAATTTCGGATTTTGCAGAATAAATCTTGTAAAGGTCGATGTGATTGGATTTTGCAGAGGTTGCCTAATATTACAGGCCTATATTTATCATTATGTGCGGTGGCGGCGGGAGTCTACAGTGTCAGGGCAGACAACTCACAGGCGCAGTTCTCCTCGTCCGAGCCGTCCTCACAGTCCTGGCGCCGGTCACACTGCTGCCGAATGTCCAGACACCGGCCCGACCGCCGGCAGCGGAACTGGCCCTGGGTGCAGGTTTTGGGGACTGGGCAAAGAAGAGGTCGGTTAGGAAACTTGTAGCTGAAGTTTTAGGGGACTGGGTGAAGGACAAGGTGGTTATGGAACCTGTAGCTGAAGTTTTAGAGGACTGGGCAAAGAACAAGGTGGTTAAAAAAAACCAGTGTTGCAGGTTTTGGGGACTGGGGGAAAGAGAAATTGTTTATGAGACCTGTGGCTGAGGGCTGGGAGACTGCCCAGCCAAGGAGGTCATGTTTTGGGCAGTTCCAAGAACGTTCTGTGATGTACTGCAACGTTAATTCGGTAGAACAATCTGCAGTAGGTTGACTAGGGGATTGGGCAAAGAACAAGTTGGTTATGAGACCTCCAGATGATGACTAGGTAGACTTGGCCAATAGGAAATTGATTATGACACATTGACTGTAGGCTTGGGGGAATGTGCACCAGTTGGTTGTGAGACCTAGTGCTGCTGGTACCAGGCAAAACTTTACCTGTTCAAGGCTTTAAAATGAGAAACGTTATCAGTTTATGTCATGAAGATACCACACTTTCGAGACGTTTTACATTTGTGTATGACCCTACAAACGCAAAATGCTCGTTCTCCCTTATGTTTACAATTTCGAAAGGAAGAACGACAAATTCTAAATGAATTGTAGACGTTGAATACCTGATCATCATTCAGCACAGTTTGGAGATTCTGGTCTCGAGCACATTAATTATGACATTTTTAAACGAATCCATGGTATAAGTAGTATGATAACTGTTAAACATGTTAATGAAGGTTTCCTTTTATCAACAGAATCGACCGTCCGTTCATGGATGATATAGACCTCGTATCTAGGTGGCTTGACTCGAGAATATATCCTTATTCATGAATAGAATTATACAACGAGCAACTCTGCAATTCGATGGAGAAAAAATAACTTCTGAATACTTACATAAACGTTCTAAAACTTTGGAATCTTTCTATTCCTAAGTTATTAAATGTATTGTAAAACGCCTGATGTAAGCTCCGATCCGCGAAATGAAATAGCCTTTCCTATGGGGCATATATCGCTTTGTCTTAGACAAATTGTAGAAAAGTGTCTCCTATGGCTGTGGGGCCTAAGCTGGGATATAAGTGATAGGTGTGTTTTGGTCTTAATAGTAAAATCCCATGTCAAAGGAAATCAAGCATCACACTTTGCACAGCACGGTTTAAAATGCCTTCTTGGTCCCAGTCGGCCTGTACAGAGAAATCTGTAATTGGTGGGTCATGGTCTTAAAGCCAATGCCTCATGTACAAACGGCATCCCTTAAATTGAAAGTTAGCCTCTAGGTAAAGTCGTATTGTCAAAACCAGTTGCATAAGAATATCAGTCGTGGGTGGCTTAAGTTCGTATTAAACAAGGTCTTAATGGGAAACTTCTATGTATATGTTTATAGGTCATCACTGATAAATGGTCTTAAGGTCAAATATCTAATGGTCAAAGCCCTTTGTACAAAGGCTGGTGTCTTCTTGGTCTTAATACAAAAGCTACAATTAAAATACCAAGTGGGTATGGGGCTTTTCTGCATCTGCTATGGACTGATTTAAGTAACCACTGACTTCTTGTCTTAGGTTTCTAAGCCCCAGGAGTAAAGGACACCAATGACAGGACTTACTGTCACAGTCGTCTTCATCCGACCCGTCCAGACACTCGAAGCGGTCATTACACCTGAGTATACTGTTTATACAGCCACCAGTATTACAGCGGAACTGGTTTGGGGCACAGGTAGCTGCTGCAATCATTAGAATAGTCACTGTCTTGAGCTATTCATCCTACTAACTCTGAGTCACTGTTGACCTGCGTATGTGTGTGTGAGCCTGATCATTGAATTTATAATTCATATTGGTGTATGCTGTATACTTTTTGCACCAAATTATGAATATGCACTTTTTGCACCAAATTATGAATTTCTGTCATTTCAGAAGTTGATAGATAGTAAAGAAGTTGGCATTTGCTGACCAATTGATCAAGGGTCTCTTGCCTTGAAATTTGATAAGTTAACTGATAGCTGAGGGCAATAAATTGTATCCCTACTTGATGGATGTTTTCCTTGTCTTTAACATGTTGAGTTCTGATGATAATGAGGTATCTATCTGTTTTAATATAGTGTTCTTAACGTTTCCTTTTCTTTTCTCGAATGATTTCTTGAATGCAAGCAGTTTTACTTTGATGTCAGAAGTGTCATTGATTACATTAGTTTTACTTATCTGTATCATGTGCGGTAGTTGATATTGTAAGATGTGTTGTGTCATTACAAAAAGCATGCTTTGAAACACTAGTGTATACAAATTATATTGATTAGAATAAAACGTGCAGATAAAGTAAACTGCCGAAACAGAAAATAGCCACACACAAGTTTACGAATTTAGTTCTATGAAACAGGATCAAAAGGCATATGGGGCTCAGGAATTATTATCTTCGTAAGTAAGGTAGATTTCACTAATGCACCCAACTTTAACAGATTTTATATAACATTATCAAGATCACAAGCGAGAAATTGCAAAAAGCAGATGTACGGCAATGATTTCAAAGTCTTGCACAAAGTTTAATAGTCGTTTGATTTTCATTTTAATGAAAAGTCGAAACGTCGGAGTTCTTAATAGATGTCCCATTACATGTAGGATGATTAAACCTTCTACCGATCTATTTACAATTCAATTTTCTCATCCAACATTTGTTTTATTGTATTTCTGGCGGTGGCATTTTATGTTTACCATTTCCACCAAAGCCTCTGTATTGACAAGCCTAAAGTCCGCCAATTGATGGTATGAGTTGTAATACTTTCCGAACTATCTTGGACAATTCGCCAACACATTCAATATGGGATGTGATAAAGATTACTGATTATGTACATGTGAAATGTTCAACGGTCCAATTTCCAATATAAACACCATTGCAAGCTTTGCCCCCCTGGAAAGGCAATCAGAATGCAAGGAGTAGAGCCCCATTGCATATATACATATAAAATAAATTGTGTATGAAATACACCCTAGGCTTTATGCAAGTATGGCCGTGCTTTTAAAACTCAAGAGGCGCGGGGTTCACACAAACACTTACAGGGGCACCCGACCTCGTCCGACCCGTCCCGGCATTCCTTGCGGCCGTTGCACCGGAAGCGGCGGTCGACGCACTCGGTGGAGGAGCAGAGGAACTGGTCGGGTCGGCACCGGGGTACTGACCCGCCGGGGGGAGGGGTAGAGTATAGGGATTACCATAGGGATTACCATAGGGATTACCATAGGGATAACCATAGAGATTACCATAGGGATTACCATAGGGATTACCATAGGGATTACCATAGGGATTACCATAGCGATTACCATAGGGATTACCAGAGATTATCATAGTGATTACCATAGTGATTACCATAGGGATTACCATAGGGATTACCATAGGGATTACCATAGGGATTACCATAGGTATTACCATAGGGATTACCATAAGGATTATCATAGGGATTTCCATAGGGATATGTTTCGTCGTCCAGTGAAGACCCCCCACGTACACCCCATAGGGATATGTATGTCCATGGGATTATGTAGCACTTTACCTTACTGTGGACCAAACTTTCACCCTATGTTTAATTGATTTGCTAAAGTGGGAAAATTGAAAATTCTGACCCCCTGGTGCTATATTCAAACACTCCTTTTTTCATTACACTATTTCAAATCCATTATAGACACTTCTATAAGAATGGCTGAAAGAAATGTATATTTTAGACTACCTTAAATCATAGACATACATGTTATGTATGTCTATGCTTACATTCTTTGCTGGACCTCATTATCGCAATCCAGTTTAAACATTTTAATTCGTATCCAGGACAGAAAGGGGATTACGGTTCATCCATGCTGCCCCTGCGTTTCAAAACTTCTATATCAGAAATGTTTTCATGTTCCCAACACAACACATGGTTACTGAGGCAGTTCAGACTCAGTTGATGATAAATAAGTTCATTATTTATCATAAGTCAGGGTTATAACTTACGACAGTTTATCATAAGTTAATGAGTGTAGGTTACAACAGTTTATCATAAGCCAAGGAGTAACTTACAACAGTTTGTCATAAGTCAATGAGTGTAACTTATAAGAATATGTAAGAAGTGAAGGCGTGTAACTTAGGATAATATATAAGTGGAGGAGTGTAACTTACGACAGTTGTACTCGTCGGAGCGGTCGGTGCAGTCGGGCCGTCCGTCACACTTCCTCCTGAAGTCCACACATTGGCCGTTGTCACAGCGGAACTCACTCGGCTGGCACAGGCGGGTCGGGGCTGTAAGAAGATAGAAAAAGGAACCTTTTAATCTGATCAAAACGACTCTTTGTCTCTAGTGTGTGTCAAAAAATGTGTTTGCCCATTTCTATGTGATTTTTGGAGGGGTTTAAATCGTTTTTTTATTTAGTTTTTAGTGTGCAACGTCACAAAAGAATCGCGATGATCAGACCAATGCGTTAGAGTCGAGAATGTATAGAATGCAATAAATACATTGGATGTTGTAATCGGGTCTGTACTGCAGATTAACGACTTGTAGAATACTTAATTATAATAGCATAAGAATTGATTCTGATATTGAGCAGTGACAACACGATTGAGGCGGGTTTGTCTTACAAACGTACAGTAGGACTGTCTCATTCCCCTTTCCAAACTTATCACTATAAATGCACATGCATACTTTACTTAATACAATACTTTTTGGACGAGGCATATTTTCCATATTGCACCAATAAAACTATGAATCTTACTTATATAACTTATTGTTTAGATAGGTTCTAAAGGTTTCTTTGCTGTTGTTGCCACCATTATAATACTTCATATTGTTATTGTTGAAATGTAACTCGTTGATTTAAAAGAATATTACATGTCAAACCATATATCTCCCTTCAAACAAGTTCCACATGCATATGGTATATAACCTTCAGTTGTAACTTTTTAACATCTGTCTATTTTCCTTTAAGGTAATATACACAAAACATATCAAGGAAATTGGTCATGCATGTTCGTGTGATCACTGTGCAGTTTTAAAAACACACTGTGGAGTTACCACACATGAGGTACATACATGACACATACAGGAAAAAGAACTTGACACATCACATTTAAAACCTCCTCTGGTACTTTCTTTTTTTGATATTACAAAACCGACCACGATCAAAAATGCACATACCAATTTCCTTAGCCGTATATTATAGAGGGGTAAATACATCACAATAGTAAAGTGCCTTGAAAAGACAGACCGAGAACAATACTCTCTCTGAGACTCTATAGGAGATGGCATGCCGTTGTCCTGTAGGTCTGATATGGAAAGGCATAACCACATACAATAGGACACGAATACAATATGTACAAAGGTTTCCCTTGGTAACACAATCACCCATGGGGTTCGTGCGTTCTTAAAACATTCTAGTACAATCGTGCAAAGACAAGGAAAGGCTTGAAGAGACACAAAAGTAGAGATATCCTCTTTGACACATGTTATTGTCTAAAGAGTACAACATACAAAGAAATGCAAGATTCCATATTTACAAACATTTCCCTCACTTCAATCCATAGGGACAGACGAAACATATATAAACAATGGGGAGGAGGACTTTTTGAGAGGCCTTTGGGTACCAGCAATAAGACTTATCAATGTGCCACGCCAGGAACTTTCTTTGCCATTGGTTTCTGGGAAGGTACACCAATAGCCCATGGCTGATACAAAGTGTCACAGAAAAATCATTCTCCTCCTCAGTACAGTCTTAAAACAACCACATACAGTCTTAATAGAAGGCGGGCTTCATTGCGATGCTTACAGAAACATAAAATTCACACAGAATCCACACCCATATATGCATTTAGAGTCTTAAAACAACCATGTCCAGTCTTAACACATAACATTCTCCTACGGCCTCAACCCAATCCTGTAGAGCAGGCACCCTTAACGTACGGCCCGAGTACTCACGACAATCTAGCTCGTCGGAGTAGTCCCCACAGTCGTACTGGCCGTCACACTTGAGCAGCAGGGCCACGCACTCCCCGGAGCCACAGTTAAACTCCTCCCGGGTGCAGGCGGCTCTGGTCGGGGTGGTGGGGGCCGAGGTGGTGGTGGTGGTGGTGGTGGTGGGGGCCCGGGTGGGGCGGGCTGAGTGGTTACAAATACAGCACTCCTCTTTTTATCAAACTTCCCAGATAATTGGATTCAATAAGAAGGTTAAGCAACCCCGACGCATAACGTAACGTAAACGTATCATATCTCTTATCCATAGAACTACACCCACAAATTGCAGTTCTGTGTCATATAGGCATTTGAATTTCGAAATTGTTCAAAGTGAGTTTAAAATGATGGCCTTGTTATAATAACATATCAATTATATTTTCAGACATTTTTTAACACTACTCCCACTGAATGGCTGAACGTTAAGGAATAC
Source organism: Lepidonotus clava (assembly GCA_936440205.1). NCBI lineage: Eukaryota > Metazoa > Annelida > Polychaeta > Phyllodocida > Polynoidae > Lepidonotus > Lepidonotus clava. The sequence continues at coordinate 30,459,814 of OW387144.1, read as the reverse complement.
GTTGACGTATCGAGATGTGTTGGAATTGCTTAACCTCCCTAGTACCATTAATTTTCTGTGAGTTCTGGTGCCTAAGTATTTTTATTGCATCATCGGAGTGGTTACTGAATCATAACTGTATGTTGGTTCTTCAGTGTATCAGTGAGTGTATATCTATGGTACTTACGACAGTCGCGCTCGTCGCTGTAGTCAGAACAGTCATACCTCCCGTCACAGCGCTGGGCCTGGTCAACACACTGCTGGTTACTGCATGTGAACTGACGGGGACCACATGTCACAGGGTCTGTTGGGGACAAGCGGAAACTTTATTATATTATCGTTGCTGTAGTCAGAACAGTCGTAGCGGCCATCACAGCGCCGGGCCTGGTCAACACACTGCTGGTTACTGCACGTGAACTGACGGGGGCCACACGTCACAGGGTCTGTGGGGCACCAGCGGAAAAGTTGAATTTTTCATGCCTAATGGTATTACTTTCCCTTTACAGAATATCAAAAGGGTGATTTTGTCATAGCCCATCCATTTTGTTTTAAATGAATGTACATGAATATCTTCATCTGAAATTGTTGAGATGCGAATTAAACATTACATATACAAGATTCTGCCTAATTACGGATATTCCATATGCTTTTTCTCCCTGGGTTATGTAAATAGTGAAGGTATTGTCAATAACAAAAATATCATTTTTATTAAATAGCCGCATGAATCTGTGCCCTTAAATGACATATGCATGCTGTGGTCGCGCCATATAAATATAGAATACATGAGATCAATATGCATGTCTTTTAAGGGGGGTCTCCACAGAACGATAAACGTAAAAAAAAATATCATTAATTCCTACAGCAACTATTGGCACCAACAATTGTCGTAGAGGAAGGAAAGGGTTAACAATGGATGGCCGCCAATAAATATGATATGTTGTCGTTATGAGGGTACCCAGCTTAAACCTGTCAATGCCCCTACTACTATTACCATAGACCATCTTATGTATCTCTATGCTTTTACTACAAAAAAAACCAAACAGCCACTGACCACACTGGTCCTCGTCGCTGCGGTCCCGGCAGTCGAACCGTCGGTCACAGACGCTGGTCTGGTAGATACACTCCCCACTGCGGCACGTGAACTGACCCGGGGGGCACGTCGGGGGAGCTGCTCAAGGGAAGGAGGTCAAATTAGGAAACAACGCTACACAATGATCAATTCTTTTTATTTAATTTTTATTGAGACAATAACAACTGTGTTCTTTAAAAGTTTGAATGATTATGGGTTACACATAGATGGAAAAGGATGAGTTGGGTTGAGCAACATGGTCACTGGAAATACTTTTGATAGAATTCTACAAAACGGGAATCTACTCACTTCAAATGGTTCACATTTGTAAATAATTCTTTTAATACATTTCAAATGTATCTAATGAGCAAGGGACAATACTATGGTGCAAGGTCTTTCAATTATGAAATTTATGGCAGTCTCTCTCGTCAGAGTAGTCACTGATACATTATACAGTACTAGTTTGTTATACTTACGACAGTCTCTCTCATCAGAGTAGTCACTGCAGTCATAATGGCGGTCACATCTGTGTCTGTCATTTATACATTAAATAGTTCTAGTTTGTTATACTTACGACAGTCTCTCTCATCAGAGTAGTCACTACAGTCATAAAGGCGATCACATCTTTGTCTGTCATTTATACATTAAATAGTTCTAGTTTCTTATACTTACGACAGTCTCTCTCATCAGAGTAGTCACTACAGTCATAATGGCGGTCACATCTTTGTCTGTCATTTATACATTAAATAGTTCTAGTTTGTTATACTTACGACAGTCTCTCTCATCAGAGTAGTCACTACAGTCATAACGGCGATCACATCTTTGTCTGTCATTTATACATTAAATAGTTCTAGTTTCTTATACTTACGACAGTCTCTCTCATCAGAGTAGTCACTACAGTCATAACAGCAATCACATCTTTGTCTGTCATTTATACATTAAATAGTTCTAGTTTCTTATACTTACGACAGTCTCTCTCATCAGAGTAGTCACTACAGTCATAGCGCCGGTCACATCTTTGTCTGTCACTGATACACTTTCCGTCACCACAGCGGAATTCACCCTGACGGCATCCAACTGGAACTGAGAAGGAATAAGGGGAAATATCGTGAGGTACTTGGTAATGCTTCCACGCATAACCAATTACATCTACTTTATAGCGATTATTGATTGCGAGGATTCGGAATAGGTGCAATACGTTTCCTAGCTACCATGATGCCAGTGCATAAGAAGCTCTTCCCCAATGACCAAAACACTATGAGCAGTTGGCCATATGCATACGAGTAAAACAGAATAGTTCATTAACCCCTTCATTGCTTTACATGCTGTTTTGCCCTGAACACTGGGTCAGTGGTCCTGTAGAGTTCGCATTATGTCAGTGGTCCATTCCAGAATATCGATTGTAACAAGAATTATTGCTTTAGTGTGATTTTCCTTAGCTGGAAATCCCACCATAATTATATTGATATAATCTGTGCAATTATATATCCATTTACAGAATACAAATTGAATACAAAATGAATCTAGTTGAAAAGCTGTTATTACTATCTGAAAAACAGCCATTTTGTTAAGTTATTGGTGCTATGCATTGCACTTAAAGAGTTCTTAAACCCATCGCTATTACAATAGGATGTTCGAGATCCAATGATCGAGCCCCTGGACATAATAGTCTTCAATCTGCAATTTTGATACCAAAGTTTCCATTCCCATATCTATACAACCACATTCTCTGAACAGGGAATCACCCGTGTATGACCCAAATGAAGAGTTTGGTGTATCGGAGATGCCACTGAGGGGAGATGGAAAATCCGGAATTTTAAGTGGGAAGAACATTTCTGGATTTTCACTTTTTAAACTAAATGGGCCAAGTTATTAATTTTAAAATGTTGATTTTGCACCCAAAATGCTAAGAAAAAGTAGAGAAATACTTTTGGATGTAAAAATAGTGATTTAGAAAAAAGCAGATACAATTTCATGTTCATACTGAACTGATAAACAATCCGGAAATCCGGAAAAATGGCATCCCTGGTGTATATATCATCACTAATGTGGAATGTTCTCCCTTACCACAGTTGCTCTCGTCGCTCCGGTCGCCACAGTCATCGCGACCGTCGCACTTGCGTCGCGCGTCTATACAAATGTTGTTGTCGCACTTGAACTCGTGAGGTGCGCAGGAGACGGAACCTGAGTAGAAGTTTGAAATATAGATGCTACGTGAAAAGTGGGTGATGCTTTTTGTGAAATATAAACTCTTCAATTTTCGGAGGATGAACAATGTTTACATGACGAGATATAGTATTTACCTGCCATGACGTTAATTATTTGTACATAATGTATACATCAATAAATTTGTGATAAACACCATATGTTATTAATTGCATGTATTTTACTTCTTATATGTATATATCCATGCGGTAGATAAAATATCAAGGTCTTGTAGTATCCCTACGAGTCCCAAACTTACATCCCCGCTCGTCGCTGTTGTCGCCACAGTCGTCGCGTGTGTCGCACTTCCGTCGTGCATCGATACAACGACTGTTGTCGCACGTAAACTCTCGCTGGGAACATGTGAGGGGAGCTGAGAAGAAACGAGAAGGGAAAGGAGTCAGTAAAAGAGGTGTGTCTATGTATTCAAGGGTGATCAAGGAGACCTGAGAATCTGGGGGATGCAAAGGGTAAAGAACATGGGGCACAAGGCTACGATAACGATGCAGGCTTACAATGCATTATTCTTCCCATGATGACAGTTTCTTTATTAAAGTTATATAGTGATAGCTATATTGTAAGTATTCTTGCCATATTTGTTTCTTATTTCTCCATAGGTACCCGGTAGTAACACTAATCTCCCGTCGGCCGCTAGTAACATGGTTAAGATGGTAAGGTCCAACAGAATTTAGTTACATACTATTTTGATATAGGTATATAAAGAACTTTTATCTGAAACGCTTTGGAAGTCGTCGACGTCACTGATTAACTTAACACATTAAACCTCTCTACCATTGTAATAAAGTTAATATTTCTTTTCTAATTCCATCCAGCATGTATTGAATCACTTATTTTTTCCTGCAAAAAAATATAAATAACTTCTTTGTTAATAAATCAACTTTAAAAAATCTCAGTTCTTGTCTCAAATGCGTTAATTTCCCCTTACCACAGTCGACCTCGTCGGACCCGTCGCCGCAGTCGTCGGTGCCGTCACACTTCCTCCTGACGTCCACACAGCGCTGGTTGGTGCACGTGTACTGGGCAGAGGTGCACGTCGCCGGCTCCACTACACGACAAGGGGGGAGTTAGTATAGACCTTATTTAATAGTGAAGCGTCCTACTGGTGTAATATGCAACCAATGTATTGGGATATGGATTCACATGGGCTAAAGTTTAATATTAGGTTTTAGGGTCAAGTTTCAACTGACCAGTTGGACTGCTTGCGACCAATCTGCACGCGGCCGATTGCTATTCATTGCAATTGCTTATTTGAGGGTTCGTAAACGTTTGGGGATCAATTTTGAAAAAATATTTTATATGTAGTGGCTTATGTCCAGATATCCCCGTGAAGCCAACACTGGCCAGCTAATCTTTGGATGTGTTTTGCATGGAAGATTACACTTACTCTGGTCGAGGAATATCTATCAGAGATTCACGCAGACCTCTTTACGCTATATTCTCTAAAATGCAAAGTAGCAGCTTCACTTACGACCAAACAACACTTGTGACTCGTTGGAAAAAGTAACAAGGCCTCAAAAAGCCCATTCTTATGGCTTCCTGATTTTAAACAATGCAGAACATCTTATGGTAGAGCTTTGGGGGCACACTTACCAATGACTACCAGAGGACGCCCCCAAAGCAAGAATTATGCTTGAAACAATACACTGCAAGGAAAATAGGCTAAAACACGATCGATCCACCGACAGATCGCCGACAGTGCCTTTGTTGACAAAAGCAAATAAAATGCCAATTGATAGCATGCGAGATTAGGTATGTTCATGAAGAAGTGATTTGTAGCTAAAGAAAATCTTGGTAACGGTAGTATTCAAACAGGTCAACGGGTACCACTGTATTACACATTCGCTAAGCAGCAGAATCGATATTAAATATTGTTTTGAAGTTTCATTATAAAGCGTTTTGCATAGGGTCATAATTTGTGAAATTAACATTCAAAGTGCAAGGAGCGCAGTGTCGTTAAGTATTGGGGATGGTTTGGTGCCAGGAGTCCAAGCATTCGGGTTAGCAGTCTATAAAAAGCTGATTGTGCAGAAGTCAAATTTAAAATGAAAGCTTGCAAATATCATGGTTGATCAATGAATTCCATTAAAACATTTGATTGATATTCACACACGCTTTTTTGTGGAAACATGTATCCTACAAAAAGGATGCTAATACTTTGAATAAAAAATACTAAAAAAAACTATAATAACACAAGAAGCCTGCCATCATATATTTCATATATGCTAGCCATTGTGGGCCCAGGTATGTATATATGAAACGTATTGACAGTGTGACGCCTATGTTTTAACATTGAATGGGAATTATTCAGACACTGACAGTGACTTAGGCCTAGACATATTAAAGTTCAGATTGAATATTTTGATGGTAGGTAAGAAAAAATGACACTATAGTGACAATTCAACAAATAATTTAATCTTTTGATCAGAAATAATTGCTGTCGGAGCCGGCATAATACATTGACAGTGTCGGAGGGGGCTTAGGCCTATCTGAGTCGAGTCATTTTTTCATACCATCTGTAAAATATTATTGCAAGCGTTTCCAGGCCTAAAATTATCAATATAGGACCTTGAGATATAGAAGAACATAGATATATACATGAATTTCATTTTGATAGGCCTAATAAGGTCTAAATAATTATTTTTGGGGAGGACTCCTCCGCATCGACCCGGCTCAGTCTGCTTACCGTGTCAAGGCTGAAGCCTCCCCGTGTCCGATCGATCCAATGTTTTGTTTTGGCAGTCGATACAAACGCATGTTTATCCTCCCAGACTCCTTCATGCGTTAGTATGCGTAGATCCATAATTAAACGTGTAGAACTTGATTAAATCCAGAAATTCAGGTGTGAGGAGGAGGACTACCCCGTATCGACCCGGGGGGCCGGGGAGGAGAAGACTGTCAGTCGTAGTGTCATCTCTTCGCCTCCGCGAGTCCGACCCGCGCCATTTCCTTGATCACGAATTTAAATGCCTATTTGATGAAAAATACTCCATGCCATGCTGATAAAGAGGTCCACACGAATGTCTGGGTACAATGTTTTCGTCGGGGGAAGCCGATTTCGTGTCTAAATACGAGTGCATAGGTCGGGGACAGCATGGCGGCCGGGTTCTTCTTCATCCTGCTCAAAGCACGCGGGTATCACGTGGTACGAAAGGAGGGCGCTGATTGGTCGACGGCCCCGACGGCGGTATGTAAATGAGATGTCACGTGATTGAATGAACAACGCTGATTGGTCGACGCCTAATTAATTATTCACAAGTTCAAGGCCGGGCACCACGTGATCAAATAAACGACGCTGATTGGTCGACGGGCCGAGATGGGGGCGGTCCTTCTCTTCCCGCCGGCCCGAGAGGCTGGCAGGCGCTTTTCTGTAAAATCGGACTCAGAAAAATGGGCCGGAAACGTATTAATACTTATTATTTCTCTCCAGCACGCTCAAGTTCACAGGTTGAGATGTTTTAACATGTTCTGATATATTTTTTTAGGCAGTAGGACCGTAAACTCTACCTCCGAATTTGGTGAACAAATCGTGTGTCTGAGGCTTTTTTCCTATGTAAGATATAGGCGGTGGTGACGTCACGACTCGGCTTTTACTATCGTTCCTTGCCCTGGCTAGATTTGCGGGCCTTGGGGCCCACAAATAATAATATAAGAGGCGGATTTATATTACAGGAACAGTGGGGCGACGTTCCCCTCCTTTTTTCTATGGAAAATTTAGCTTCTTTTCATGTAAATTCAGCCAAAAGACATTAAGACAACAATTATCAAAAAGCGCCTCACCATTATCCACTCCCTTTAAAAGAAAATGATTCAACTGATGAAACAAACCGAAAAGAATGATAAGTAAATTATTCAAACGTATTCGCCCTCTCGTGAAATACTGAAACTTATTCCGTTGTTTCTAACTCACAAACTTCGCTAGTGACACTTGGCGCTCCAAACAGTTGACAGGTCAAGTGGGTCATGGGGTCAATAGGGTCATAAGGTCACCACAGGGTCAAGGGGTCACAGGGTCAAGGGGTCAGCTTTAACTCACCTGAGCAGCCCTGCTCGTCCTTGCCGTCGTCACAGTCGGGCCGACCGTCACACCGACGCCGGGAGTCTATGCAGAGTCCGTTCGAGCAGCGGAACTCGGTGGGACTACAAGCTGGCCGGGGGGCGAGTGCGAGTGAGGCGAGAGGCGTCAGAGACATGCGGTGGTTTTGATATTAGAGTATGGTGTGCCATGTGCTTACGGTCAGAGAGTTAGAGAAAGTTATGTGGTAGTGGTATTAAGTCAGTGGTGGTACCCTAATGGCGCTAGACCCTTATATTCGACAGGGCGACATGGCCCTTTTTGGGCTTAGGGAATAGGGCTATTTCTTAAATTTGACAGGGCGACATGGATGTTTATTAAATTCAACAGGGTGACATGGACATTTCTTTAATTTGACAGGGCGACATCGATCTTTCTTAAATTTGACATGCGACATTGGGACCCCCCCCCCCCCCCCCAATCAAGGGCCCCACCCTAAGGGGGTTAATTCCGAGGGTATCTGGAACCCTTCTCATATTTCTCAAATTTACCTGGAACCCAATGAGATGTTAGGGCTGGGATCGCCCCTGTTAGTTCATTGGTACAATGTTCTAGGCATTGTATGAGCATGAACGAACTTGATTCATGGCATCCCCAAACTGACCAATCAGAGGCTAGTAAAAGGATGGATTGTATAACTATAATCCAGGCTTTCCGCGCTAAGGGAGACCGTCTACCACTCCTGTTGATAAGGGGCCCTTAGTGACAAGGTTTCAGTGACAATGCTAAGGACCAGGAACCAAGTCAGTAATTACAAGAGTAGTCAAATCTATAATGGATAAAGAGTGGAATATTTTCAATAATGCACTCTTTTCCTGGCTTCTGATATGTCTTTTTTCGGGCGCCATGAACCGAACTAGATGACACTTCAGTAGGGGTCTCAGAGGATGGAGTTCAACCCACACCCCCTGTTGGTAGTTTGATGACTTGATTATTACCGATGCTAACTTTCTCAAACTCTCTGTTAAAGTTGGGCACGTTTTTATGTATGCAGAGTGAACTTATTATGTAGGAAAGCAGTTACTCGGTGGTCAACGAAACTGGCTCTTATTAAAATCAATTTGACATTTTCTGAAGAAATAAATTCTAAAGAAACTATAAAATTATATCCAAGTGATATATACATGTATATGATTAACTAATTAGCTTGTTATTTTTCTTTTTCAGTATCACGTTCGAATTATTTGGACTTATTCTACAAGAATGTGTGATTTCTGACACTATTTCATCTTAATATGGAAAGTCACAAAATAACTGCTTTCTTACTTTGAGTGCTGTAGTAGAGTTACAATACAGATTGTGCATTCATAAGTGGTTTAACAATACTCATTACTGATGTGACAAGAGATCTCATGAAAACACACCACATAAGTTGGCATATAATGATATATAGGACAATAATTGGCTAAAAGATACATCAAAGACTGAAATCATTAAGGTTTGTGGAATAGGCAGGATAAGTGAAAGAGTTCAATTTATTTTCGAAATTTCGAAATGTCAATTGTTTATTCCACAAATATAAGAAGTGTGTGTAACAAACATCCTATGCAATTGGCAAATTTTGATTGTTAATTTCATTATAGGAACCACAAAATGGAATTATTAATTTTATTTTACAGTTTTTAAGTATTTCAGCCGTGTTCCCTTTCCTCTTTCACCAAAATATGAAAATTGCTGGGGCTTATGAAAGAAATAGCTTTAAAAAATCGAAACCACAAGCTAAATAGTGCGGATCTATGGCTTCGATATTTGATTGAATTTGTGCATTTTCAATTATAGCAAAAGCGAATAGCTTGATTGACGTTGTCAATGTTGTGAAAAGAAGGCTAGAAGCTGGTGAGTAAGTCGTTTCACTTGGGGCATGCTTCAGTCTTTACCACATTTGTCTTTCTATACCAAAAAGAATCCCAAGGAGTCTTTTATCTTTCGAGTGCACGGTCGGTATACCATGCGATTACCACATGTACAAAACTTGTTATGTGGGCCAGCTACCTCAAGATGCCTCCTTCCAATATTGAGTAGAAATTATCAATTCGCTTTGTTATAAAGTTGTTGTGATACTTGGATAGATGGATCTGTAGTTTTTTGCTGACCTATTTGACTGTCCAATTTGCAAAATCAGGCTAACCTGTTCAATTGGCAAATTTGCAGAATCCTGAGTAAATTCGGATAGTGAAATACAGATCTATCCTAACATAGCCCAATTCAACAGTTTGTGGACGGAGCACCGGTAAACAGGTGATCAAGAATACTCCCAGTTAACCAATGAGATCACCGGAACTTATATGATGGTCAATACTGTTCCCAGTTAACCATTTAAATCCCCGGAACTCCCATCACCCCGGACCCTTCGTCCCGGAGACCTACTCACCACAGTTGAGCTCGTCGGTACTGTCGGAACAGTCGTACTGCCGGTTACACCGCAGGGACCCAGAGATACACTGACCGTTGCCACACTCAAACTCGTTCACCTCGCATTTCCTTCCTGCAATAAAAGCAATAGTTTTTTTCGTTTTTTTTCTTCTGAATTCAATATAAGTAATAAGTTTTGCAGTCATGTGATTTCTGAGAAAAGTAAAGTTACAAGATTGTGTACACATAATATTAGCTGAGGTAAAACAGGTGTCATCATTCTAGAGCATTTCCAAAAGATGATGGCCACAGGAAAATTACCCCTGGAAGAATTTGTCCTAGGACAACTTCCCTTTGACAATTACTGGAAGGACAATTACCCCCGGGGAAAACTGTCCTGGGATGATTACTCCCAGGACAATTACCTCTGGGATAACTCCCTCAAGAACTAGGCCTGGTACCCATTAGGACAACAATACCTTTAGAACAACTACCCCTTACAAGAGTTACCCTCATTGGTGGGGCAGTTACCTCCTAAGGAAAACTACCCCTAAAGACAGTTACCCCTAGAAATAGGACAACTACTCCTCTAGATATGACAATACCCCCTTCAGGACAATTGTCCCTATAAATGAGACAGCTACACCCATTGGTAAGATAACTACCTCTATAACAGGACAATTTCCTAAGTAGCTAGGACAACTACATTTTCATGCAATATAGGTCATGCGTGTACATTGTGAAAATTAGTCCCTTTATTGATAAGAGGAAAATGGTCCCGTCGAGGTTTGAGGTAGAACTGTCTGATTGATTGTGCCAATCTACAAAAACTAATTTGAAAAAAGGTAATTTCAATTATATGTACCATGTATTGTAAAAACTTCATAATCGCTGTAATAACTCTGAAAACTAGGGGAAACCTTGAAGATAATTACGAATGAAAGCCTTTTTTTATCAACAACAAAAAAAGTCTTTAAAAAAGAAGAGAAAACACACGTAGCCTACCACAGCCGACCTCGTCGGAGCCGTCCTGACAGTCGGGGAGGCCGTCACACTTGCGGTAGGACTCTATACAGCGGCCGTCCCAACAGGAGAACTCGGCCGACGAGCACGTCCTGCGACCTCCGCCCGTCGTACCCCCGGACGACCCTTCAGGGAGAGACATGGGATGCACTGCTGGTCGGGGCATTAACGTGGGTAGAGGGAACCAAAACTAGTGTGGGGCTCACAAGTGATAGCTTTTTCTAAACTCAAATGGCTAAAGAAGTCAAGTTGTTTGGGTTAAACTGGCTCGAATTTTAACAGATCTCCATGTATGTGACGGTATTTCTATTTGTTTGTACAGAAAGGGAAATTATTGGTGGATTAAAAAGAACAATGGAATTGTTGTATTTTTGGGTGTTTTTGTAATTACATTCAATCTGGTTTTCATGGTTTTGATTTTGCCAGAGGCAATGGTTGGACTAATGGAATGTATCGTATGATCATTTGAGTTTAGATAATTCTGTCACTGATGAGTACTAGTTTGATTTTGGTTCCCTTTGATTGACAAAATAATGGCACAATTTTGATACCAATAGACAATCAAATATGAGGCAAATCCAGTAATTTCATAAATAAAAAAAAAAATGCGGCGCTGCCTTTTCTTATTTTTGTATTATGGAAAAGATTGGTCGCGCTGGAGTGGGTGCTTCACCCTGCCAATGGGTCCGCGCCTGATGGTTGACAAGCGCTGTATATGTCATCATGTTTATTACTGTATCATGCAGTCACAACTTAATGCAAGAACAACCTGGGGACCTTGGAAGGTTGAGCTTTGTCCATTTACATAGCTCAATGAGCGTGTTCACCCTGCTCACTTATGAGGACAGCTAAGTTAATGTAAGTAAAGTAATTTTTATTTCTAAGAAATTAATTTGGGGATTCATGGAGATACGGCGTGTTTTGAAACAATGGTCTTTTGATTAACGTGATTACATAGCTTATGTCTGTCCAAATCATTCGTCAATTGCCCAATATGCGAACTTTTTGAAATAATATCTCAAAAAATATTCAAGCTTTTGGGGGTTTCCAATCAAGAACCACCGGTTGTTCTTACATATATTATTTTATAACAGGCCACTCACAACCCGTAACTCATCTATTTTAGTAAAGAGGTTGTCAGGGGAGAAAATCGTCCCATAAGAGAATGTCAGTAAGAGGGTCAGTTGAAAAGAACACACACTCTCATACGATCAGGTCAAGGATCATTCAAACACATTTAGAATCATTGGAATAGAAAAGGACAGTTCATTTTTTTAAGTTGTACACCCTCCCAATAGATATCCAAGTGTCTTCGACAATCATGTATCCTTCCAGACTCTCAAAGTTACAGTTTAAGTATGCCTCGCTCTGAAAAGAATAAGTTAGGTTTCCATACTCTAAAAATCAAAATTTAAGATTTTCTGGCTCCAAGAGAGAAAAAATGTAAGTATGCCTAGCTCTCATCCAAATTATGTGAGTGGTGTCTACCCAATCAAGCAACAGTTATCCATAGTATGTCTATGTTAAAAATTTGTGATCGGTTAGCAGTTAACACTTTTTAGCCATGGGTTCGCAACAAGCCATAGATTCATCATAAATATTGCCTGTGCAAGATCCAATTTTATGAAGTTATCTTAAACTGAGCATGAAGTGATGGTATGACATGAACTAAGCGCTCTACAGTACGGCCTTGCAAAGAGCCAGTGAGACTACATTATGAATGTGAGTTTTCATTTCATACCATACACCTTTGTTAATTCAATATGTGATATCGTTTTAGAATGTTGTATCCAAGCAAAGCCAACCATCAAACTATCAAACGACCACCTAATATTTGATTTATATACGCAGTTGCCTTTGCGTATATAAATACAGTTACATCAATCAAGATTCAACATTTATTTACTACAGTTTGTACTCGAAAGCAATGAAAACAGAATGCGGTGCTTTCCCTAACAGATAACCTTGACGATATCGCACAATGATTGTTATCCGTTGGTGCATAATACCCCTGCTGCCTTATATTATAATATTGATGGTGCATGTATTTTTCTTCTTTTCGGTATAAGAGATTAATCAAAGTAATATTCCGTTTTATTCTTTCACTGCTCAATAATGATGATGGTTATCTGTTACTACCCTTGGTTAAACAAGGCAAAAAAAAACAAAAAAACCCAAGAGTCATATCCATGACGGTATAATCAAGAGTTTCAATTAGTGATTTGGAATTGGTTATGAAGTTAGGAATTTGAAATCGTTTAAAGTATTTTAGGATATTTTGTTTTGTTTTGTTTTGTTTGGTGGTAGACTTCAATCAGGTAACAATTGCAATACCAAGCCTATCTGCTGGGGAAAACACTGCATGTTGTTTCCAACAAATATTGTTTCCATTCTGGGCTTCCAATAGCAGTGGTCACTCACTCTGGCCTTCACTTTTAACCAACGTCCTCCCCTTTCACGACAAAGCTGCCCAAAGTGGGTGGGACAAGTCCGGGTAGTTACCTGTGGGGGGCAGAGGGGTGGTGGTGGTGGTGGTACCGCCGCCCGTCACCAGGTGGCCCTGCAGGGCAAAGGTCTTTCTGAGGAGCCCTCCGTCATACAGGTTCACATCCACCAGGCCTCCCATCTTCTCGATCTCCTCGTCGAATAGCATGACGTTGTACGTCTGGTAAAACTCATTCTCAGGCACCTCATTGTTCCCAGATTGACTGCCCGCTATCACCCCGCTCTCGGCGTTCTGGGGGTAGTGGATGCCCAGAAAGTCGCCCTGTTGGACCGGGATGGGGGCCGGGAAGGTCATAGTGTGGATGCCCTCAGGCAGGGGGCCTAGCTCAAACTTGTGTTTGAGTTTGTACTGCTGAGGCCCTATCTGTCTCCAGATGCCCACGTAGGCCGTGCCCGTGCCCGCCCCTCGGTAGTAGGTGAACGACTCCAGGTTGCCGTCACAGCGGAATATGTTGTTCAGCATCAGATTGGCCCAGTTATTGTAGACATTAGCCAGCCGACTAGGCTCCCGGCCGATCGTCGTCGGACAAGTCCGCGCTGAAAGAATCATTTAGCCGTTTGTTGGACATTTCTGCCTCTTTTTTCTCCATTTTTTGTTTCTTTTCTTGTATTTCTTTTTCCAGTATGTATGTACAAATGGCAGTTGGAGTTTCAGATATCTGTGTCGGCGGATCTGATTGGTTGTCTTTGCTCGCCCACATGGTCACGTGATGTGAAGGACCCAATCACAGGTTGCGTGACAGCTTGAACTGCTACGCATGCGCATGAAGCGTCTTGAGTATTTAGCAGGTGCCAGAAGCTCTTACTGACTAGAATAAGCCCGTCTTAGGTCTAGGGTTAATTCCTCTGGATCTCAGCTGCTGGATCATACATGCACTAGAAGCTGGACTTGATTCGTTATTTAGATTAACACGACGTGGCTAGGTTAATCTGCAGTTTAGAGCTGATGGGAACTAAGTCTACACATGTACACTTGTGTGTGTTTAAAGCAGGACTTGGGAACTTGGACTTTCTAATTGGGTACTTCTATCTGTTTTACTTTGCCAATGACAACCCTATATAGTATTATGTAAATGGTAAAAGCGACCTGAGTAACATAATCTTTTGATTGTATATATGACAACCAAATTATTTTTCTCAATACTTACTCTCATAGTTGGAATGTTTCTAGACTTGTAAAACCTAGAGGAAGATTACCTTACAACATAATCCTTCCTAAACAAACTTAAGAGTACTCTTTATTTATGGCATATTGTGAATGCATTGATTTGTGTTATGATGTAACACCACTATCCCACTAAGACATTTTACAGCGATTATACATAAACCTGTAACACCACATGTGATTCGAAAAAGGAGGAAACTCTGCATATGCACCATGCCAACGGATAATCAATGGGCACCTCTCATTCTCAACCTAATCATAAATCAAAATTAATGATTACCTTTACCTATGGCTTCGTGCACGTGCATGCTTCCAACCTTTGTGCCAATGGTTAGGGATGATTTGCGCTGGGTACAACCGATGTTACACAACCGTAAGGGTCAACCATTTTGGCCAAAAAATATATTTTGCTCAAAATGCAAAACTTTTTATCAAATGTCCCATCAGAATGATTTTCTGGAACCCAAACTCTACTGCTTGCTTCCTTATCTGTTCAAACTTGCAGTTTGAAAATGTTTCAAACATTAGAAACTAGAAGAGGATCCATAAATTTGAAAAGAAGAGGTGATTTGACCTCTTACAGTTTGGTTCCCCATCGAAAAAAAGGGTCTTTGGGACTCCCCCCTCACCCTACCCACTTGTTCAGGATCTGTCTCTGAATAACAGTATTGATTACTCATAACACCTGGTTTTCACCTCAATGGTTGTATAACAGCTTTGACAAAGCAATGCACAACACCATGCAAGAAGCACCGTTAACAAGAAAATTCAAATCAAGCAGGTGTTTGATATGTACAACAGTTGGTTGAAGCATGTATGATGCTATGATACAGCGCCAAATTCAAACAAATCTTGACCAGTTCTCACATGACATAATCTATCTGTCAGGCGGACTATGCACGTTTGCTTAAGGAAACCACAACATTATAATTAATTAGGATGTTTATTTATTATTAGCGCGCATGCCGTATCAAGACTTAACTTAAGGTTTTACCCCTGAGAAATTCTTGTGTACGTGAATTGAATACATTATATTATGCGCGTCAGATTATTTAAAATATAACAGAGAAACGTACACAGCATAGGTTGCACCAGTAAACGCTGGTGCAAGCGCAAATAAATATTATTGCATGAACGCCCTTCAAAAGGATAACTCAATTATTAGGTTTGTATACATATCTATAAACCTAATATTGGAGTTCTATATACATTTATATGGTGCTGCAATATTATCATGTTTATAATTATGATTAAAGACAATTGCTTTTACTTCTTTTAAACTCATAATAGATCAAAACTACGAACGAGTGACAAGTCAATATTTCAAATGCTTTAGAATCTTTCTTTCTTCCTTATGGAACTCGTTATTTAATGGTCATAATTAGTAGGAGGGTGGTGAATGATACATCTAAATCGACCTGTCAATTTTTACAGTTTCTAACTGTGTTATCACTCACATTTCTTTTTAAATTAAAGTTCATCATCCGCTGTTATTTTTAACAGTATTATTTCTTAATTAACCGAATCACAATTTTTGTCGAAATACTACCAAACAATGCAAAGAAGAAAAATCTATAAATAAAATAAAAAGATAAAACGAAAGCTATAAAAAAATAAGCTAATTGCACTTGAAGAAAAGCTTTAGAAATACTATAACTGAAACAAAAATTGATATCAATTTGAAAAAAGCTAAAAACAGAATTAATTATTCAATGAATAAAACCGGAAAAAAGCTGTTATGAAAGCTAATAATAGAGAATGTGTCCACCTACCTGAAAGAGGTCTGAAGGAGAAGCCGTCGCTGCTGACGCCGTAACTCTGGATGCGGCCCATGTTGAGGGCCCCGTTTATGGTGTTAAACAGCACCACTCGGTTATAGAAGCCCACCGTGCCCAGGTCTAGGGTAACGATCAGAGATGGCCGTACGTTGGGGTCGGTGGAGCCAGGCCTAAGGGGAGAGTATAAGTCCCAGTATATTCATTAATGAGTGTTAATGGTGTTAAACAGTGTATTTATTTATAGCTGTTAATGGTGTTAAACAGCACCACCCGGTTATAGAAGCCCACCGTGCCCAGGTCTAGGGTAACGATCAGAGAGGGCCACACGTTGGGATCGGTGGAGCCAGGCCTGAGGGGAGAGTGGAGGGGTTGGTATACCTATGGAAACCTAATTAAATGCTGGGTGTTTGAGGTAAAATTATGTTTACGTTCAACAAAAGCAGAACTAGGTTATTTTTGGTTGTCCCTAGAAGGAGACACGAGGTTAGCAGTGTTGTATCTATAGGGGAGAGATTTCCAAAATGGTGGATGCGCCCTTATGTAAAGATGTCCACTCCGGGGCTGAGAATGGAACAGTAATCAAATATATCTGGCTAAGAATAGGAGAGGCAGCCCCCTGCTCCCCACCCCCACCCCTCTCGTGAATCCGCCAAAGTATACAAAATAGGTAAGGTCCTCTTGAGTACTCCCTCCTCCTCCCCCACACACACACGTACACACACATACCAGAAAGCTTTAAAGTCGTGTTTAGTGTTTACCTCTATTGTCACAACAACTAATTCATACGAAGCAAGTATGAAATAATGACAAAATCTTTGCATTGAGCGACAGTATTGAAACACATTGAAATTCAACATTTTTCATGTACTTAAGTACCTGCTCCTCTCACCTGAATTGTAAAACGGTCACCACTTGTTGTCCAGGTAGACTGATGAACAACGACTCCAGGGCGTCGGCCAGTTGCCGGGCCTGCTTCTGAAACTCTTGACTATTCCTGTCGCCGAGGACGGCCGTATAAACTAGAGAGGTGAAGTTAACCGTACTCCTAAAGTATTCTGAAAGTAGAAGAAACAATAAACGTGTCATTTTGGTATGATTGTGATGTTTATTTAATCAGGCGAATAGCATTTAATTGCAGTTGGAAGAACGATATATATCGTATATTTCCTGTTGATTAAATTTGCAGTGGTTCATTTGTTTGCCTAAGTTGGATTATTTAGCACCATGAACATAATTCTCTTTTTATCTATTGCTAAGATAAGAAAGCATATAAATTGTTGTACACAATTTAAACATGAGAATTTCTGTTAGTTGTGTTCTTACTCTGAACAAGGAACGTTGGAAGGTTGTTTCTATTCGTTCGTCTTGGTTTACATTATTCACAGTCTTATCATTAATTTGACAGGTTATAGCACACTCACAGTCAGACTATAGCCAGAAGACTTGTCAGACGCTTCAGGATGTGTTTTCTTAACTCTACATGAGCCGTCTCGACCCTATTGCACTTGATTCTTAAACATGATAGCAAAGTAGACCATTGACTATCAGAACATTTTCTTGTTCATCACCCCAAGCGTTTGCAGTTGGCTGTCGACGTATTTCCCACAATCTTAATGGATTCCAACCGTGACACCTCCTGCAGCCAAGCCTGGTTCTAGATTCTCCCACTGGGGGCCGCCACCACGCTGGCTCCCCGCCAGGGAGCTGTCATTGCTGTGACCAGGGGTTAGGGGAGCAATCATTTCTCATCATAGCTGCCCCAAAGCTATGGCTTGGATATAGGTATTTTTATTACATGTATAAAGCATGGGGTTGGTTTTTGCCCCTCTAGGTCATGGCCTTGTTTACATTCCTGCCTGTGAGGGAGTTAGTACAAGACACCTGTTGGTCACATGGAGATTCATCAAAGCCTAAACTGATTATTTTGAGCAATAGCTTTTCAATTATATAAGATTTAACCCTGTATATCTCACAAACTAATAAAAAAAATCGTCTTAATGTCCATCATGCATTGATTCACATGCATATGTGTTTAAATGATGGGTAAATATGCTTATTTTTATGTAGCATTCATAATCTTTAAAAGTATTACAAATAGGAATCGATGGTAAACGTGATGAATAAGAAGTAAAGAGGACATTCGCAATGCGTCATGGAATACATGCAAATCATGTCATCATTCCACAGCACCATAATGTATCTAATCATTTCTAAAGCAGAAGAATATTTTCATTGAATGTACCTCTACTCGTAGACTTTGTTGTCTAAAATTGCAATCTAATTGTCGATAGCAGGTAAATCGACGGGCGTTAACCTGCCAACATGGACCCGAGGCGGGGGGCCTGGCCTCCCTTGTCATACCTGTCTAATTGGGGTGACCTGAGGGCGGAGCGGGCGACATACTGCCCATACCCTAGTGACTGATGATGGGTATATGTGAGCCACCCCCTGACCACCCACTGACCATCCCCTGACCACCCACTGACCTTCCCCTGACCACCCACTGACCACTATCTGTAGAATAGACACCTGTTAAACGGATATCAACTGCTGTGACTATCATAGATATCGGTATCATACATTTTCTGGAATTCTCGGAATCCCTTTTTTCGTTTTAGTTGTTTTGGAAAACATAATTTACTAATTTGTACACACTTTTGATACCTTTAAAAACTCTGGATTATAAGGTTGGAAATGGGATATAATAGAAAATTGGAGTTGCTCAAGATGAAAATTGTACACAACAATGGAAAGGTGGGTGAAAATTAGTACCTTGACTGGGTCAGAATGAATTGTGAGGAATGACAATATATTATTAGGCTCAGTAGCCTATTGTTTCACTTATATCTGTAAATTAAATCTCACTGTAAATGACGTATCCCCTGCTAAGCCTAGAGACCCCTTGAAGAAATATCGATAGTGTAGGCCAGCAGGGCATCAGGGTTAACAGATTAACAGATTAGGAGACCCTGGAGGGGAGCAGATGTCCCCAGAACCCAACAGGTGCCATACAACACCGCCAAAAAGACAGGGGGGTTCCATCTGACCCGAATCTCTGCTTTTTCCCCCTCTCTCTACTTTTTCCCATTTTTACTGTTCTCCCCTTTTCCCAGCATCCACATTCCTTTGTGTTTTTCTCCCATGTTGCCGCAATCGTTTTTAGTCTGTGTCTCAGAAAAATATATTTTGTTTTTCACAACAACCTGTCAAGTGATTATTACAGGTGCTTAGTGAAATAATCTAGGTATAAGTCCCCTCTGGGCTCGGCCCATAAATATCAGTTTTTGTTCCGAGAACTAAGACGTATTGACGGACTATATTTCAGGGGCACCTTGTAGGTATGGTTTTACCAGGGTAAACCAGTCTTTGACACGTCTCAGCTGGCTGTTCATGCCTTCTTTTTCCTCACTAAATCAAAGGTCTTCTCACTTGCCAGTATCAGTACCACAGGTCTTAGATCAAAAGTAAACCCCAGCAATTTGCGCTATTTTCTTTGTACATTTGATACAAGTAACTCAGTGCTTAAGACATGTTATGGGCACTTTTTGTGTAATGATATTGGCTCAACATATAAATTGTATTTGAAGAGAAATCGGTATATTTCTATTTGATAATCCTGTAAAAGCGAAAACGTTTTGACAGGTTCCGTGTTGATGTTTTTAAAATATTCACACACAAAGTATAATTGTATTTTTCATTTTAGATGATATATCATATATATCCAATATAAAATTTTAGAAAATTAAACCAATATAAAATTTTAGAAAATTAAATCAAATTTGCTGCGAAAATAACAATCCTAGAGAACCACTAGTTTGTCGTTCAACATAGTGGTTACCCCCATCCCATGTCCCGTGCAGCCATTTAAAAGGCCATAAATCTCCGGGTTCTGACAGCTCAGAATGCTATCTGAAGTTATGCTGTCAGCAGGTAGTATGTCCCACTGCTAATGTTCACATACTGCCGGAATACCACATCATAGCATTCCGTAAGGAGTCGTCCTAACATACTGGGGTTTAAAAAGCAAGGCAAAGGGGTTATCTTTCAGAGGAGGAAAAGTAAGGCAAAGGGGTTCCATCTTAGGACGGTCTTTTTCTCAAGAAAAGAAGGTTATGACACTTAGAAGTTATATGTACATGAATTACTGCTATTTTTGGCGAGGCACATAAGGTGATTCTCGATATAGTAAAGGCAACACAGGGGTTTCCCTAACTATTTTGTCCACTAGTCCACCGGGCTAGTGGTCCTACCATTGCACTAGCCTTTTTTTTTTTTTTAAATCTTTTATTTAACCTGGCATCATGTCAGTTTACACTGGTTTTCAGCAACAGCCAGGAGACAAATAACAAGTACAGAAATTGATATGGTGAGATACAATGTTGGACTTGAATATAAAGCATTCCAGATGGTACACAAAGCTGTAGATACCACATTCAAAACCAAGTACAACTATCTAGATTATCTAGAAGACACTATGGATCTACGCTAACTACATAATAAACACTAAAGTATTGAGACTAGATATTTCAAGTAAGACTAGGTTATAAATGACCAAAATGACCTGATAACTCTGATTGAGGTTAATAGTTACTATTGGAACATGTAACAAAATTGATCTTATAGATAAGTGTATGGCATGCATATTGCTATGAAATACTGTTCAAGTTTATTCTTTTGGCATTTTGATGGTATTAATATGTTGATTTTAACCACTGTTTCTGTCTGTATTTGAAAGCCTGGGTCAAAGTTTCACTTGCCCGTGCAACTAAAGTTATCATTTACAATTTTAAACATTTCCACTGGTTCATCGGGCTAGTTGTTAACAAATTTCATAAGACCCGGTTCTATATAGTAACTCTATGTTAAGGACAGTCCCTACAACATTTGTGAATTCCATCCTTAGTCCATCAACCAGACATTATATTTTTCTCTTTTCCAAAACAGTTATGTTTTGTACATCAACCTTCTGCTTGATATGATGCTAATGGTTATAGATATTCAGCCAGTAGGATGCATTCCCGTATAGTTTTATCTGACCCTTCCCCTCACCTTTGACAGATAGGCGGGGTCAGGGGTAAAGGGGTGACGATATCTGAGGTGGGGGTCCTCACCTCGGTGATAACCTCTCTGGGGTATGCTGGGTACGGCTCAAACTGAGAAGGGGCGAAGATCATAGCTTCACTGAATTGGTTTACAGTAATGGTGGGATATATACACATGTATCCCTTGGAGTCACACACTATTTTACAGGGTGGCCATATAGTGCAATGGACTAATTCATGCCATTGTCTATGGTAATAAGTTCTTTGAGGCTATTGTATCGACTAGCCGAATTCCACCACATTATCTGTTCATGGTGCTTGGTTCAATAATTTCCAAATAGAGAGGGGTAATATTTTGAATCCACAGCTACCAATAAGGCCTTTAACATCCATTTGAACAATTTCTAAGTTTTAATCAACAAGGTGGCTTTGATATTCAATTACACAAACATGTTTATAGTAACTTCACAGACTGTTTGCTGTTATAGACTATGTAATTCCGGTTACTCTGATCAGTTAAGTTGGGGCCCTCATGACTACATGAAGCGAATACTATTCTCTCCAAAGCCCCTCTGAGCTCTTAAAATGTAGATCCATTCCTTAGCCAGGGAGCCCTCCAGACTTGGGTAAGGTGCCCGAGGCGCTCTGACTCGCCTTACGGGCCCCCTATACCGCCCTGTCGACTATAATTGCCTCCTACAATTATCCCTGAAAACAAAGTCTGTTTACTCAGTAAAGGATACACACACGCCTAGTGCAAACATCAGTGACCAGGGGGCAGCACTGAGCCTATAGGGGTCAGCAGGACTCAATGACCCTGAGTCTGACCTACATAGATGGGCCCGGAATAGAGCATTATCAATTCGAGACGCCGGTGGCCAAGATGGCGGGGGCGGGCAAGGTCACGAGAAAAATACACAAGGGCACGATGGGAATTCAATAACTGTATTTTGATAGCCCTCTTTTGCCAATGGTTTTCAGTGTGGTAAGAATAGTGAACTTTCCTTTGAAATGGTTTGGTCTTCTTTGTGTTCAGACATGTCGCTTAGGATAGGGGCCTTTCATAAGTAGCAATTTACATTGACTGTAAGTGAATTGTACATAGGCCCCTATATGATCTTTTTCTTGAATGCTCAGAACCTTATTCCATTGCAATCTTAAAGGATATTGGGGGCCTTCCATCCACACCCACATTGCTACGGTACCCGTTTCTGTAGATTTCCGTCAAAGCAATGATAGCTGATGGGTAACGTCCTACATAGGCCCTCCATACATGGAAAATCGTTTTGTAAAAGTAACCTTCCTCAGAGCCAGATGGGTGGTGCCAACAAATGGCTATTACTTCTAAAGAAATTTGGTGCCCAGGGTCTAATTGATTCCCTTGTACATGGTAGAAAAACAAACCAAAAGAGGGGAAAGATTGGAAGATGGTTGCTATCAGCGACATGTGGTTTTACCAAAACCTCACGAGTTGAGTTCAGTCTGCAGCACGATGTTCATGCTCTAACACCCTGCAGACCTCACCAAAAAGACCCAAGTCTGGACTGTCTCAAAGACGTCTGCTTTTTGGCGCCAAAACTAATCCCTCTTTTGTTTCCATTCAGGGCGATGTTTCCATTTAGCTACAGCAACGTAACTGTCAAGGGAATTCTAAATACATTGTAATTCATTTATACAGGAGCACAAAGAAACGTTTCTTCAAAGCTGGCTGGTGTCACAGACGGCGCTGCTTTGATGTATGTGGCGTTAAGGCCAATATGATTGTCAGATTTTGTGATTCATGACAATGCCAATGGCTAAAATAAGTTCTTCAAATTACTTGGGTTCTTTTACCGGCAGGAGGATGAGACCCTTCACCTGCGGAAGTAGTATCATTATTGATAGAAAAGCTCATTTTAAATATTATCTTAATTGTCCCTGCATAATCGTTCAATAAAACTTGAACTAGTCAAAAATCCCAACATAATGGGCAAGTAAATCTCAAAAGTAACTGATATTTTCTGGGTCAATAATTCAATAAGCAGCTGATTTCAAGAAGGTGCTCACAATTCTTTAACCCCTTTCAAGATTGTCCTGGTATACATCTCCCAGAATAATCCATTTTCCACTGTTTCCATAGTTTTGTTTCCGTAGAACCCAAAACGTGTCAGACCCATACTGCCAACCAGATGATGTGGGAACAGTGTGCTAGGATTTCTTAAACAGAACATGATCCCTTTTGTTTTGAGCATTGTCATCTACATTCAATCATAAGAAACCTGTTTTGCGAATTGTTTTCATCTTTGTTTTCATCTTTTAGATCTTTTCAAGAGACGGTCACATAATCAACCCATCCCCTTTACCCAATGTTTTATGCAGTTATTTATATTAGCTAACATGTGGCATGACCCACTGCTGTTTGGGGAGTATGAGGAACCGACTGTAAGCCCTATTATTTCACGCAGTCCTATATACGAAAAGCTGCCCATTGGGGGGGGGGGGGGGGGGGGGCGCAGCCTGCATTATGCGAGCCAGAGCCACAGAAGTTGTTGAGAGAGAAGCTGGTACTTGTTTGTTTGTTTGTTTGTGGGGTTAGTTTAACATCCGGCCTACCCTTTAGGGTTCTTTTACCAGACTGCATAAGGTAAAACTTTGCAGGTAGCTTTACACCACAGGGGCAGTGATTGAATCTATGACATATGGTGCCTATTTGTAGCAGTGGGACCCAATGCCCTCTTTATAGTGCTGTCACATTGAGATATCATGTCATAGGCCCACACACGGGCCCACACAATACCCCACCCAGTCCTATTATACTGACACCGGGCTGACCAGTCATGTTTCATGGTTCTTACTTTATACCAAGTGCCAGGCAAGCAGTGACCACTGCCATTGTTAAAGTCTTTGGTGGGACTCGGCAAGGGATAAATCCCAAGATCTCCCAGACTCGAAGATGGCACTCTACCAATTGAGCTACCGAGTCTGGTCTCACAATAGCCACTATGCAGACATTTTATGTAAAGCGGACACTTTGCAGGACTACGCTTAATAACTACATGGTTCTTGCAAGGAAGCATCTGTCATGGAATTTGTTTGATACCATGATATATCTGAGAAAATTACGATAGGAACAGTATCTTTTCATAACAAGTTTGTTTGATACCAAGATATATCTGAGAAAAGTACGATAGGAACAGTTTCTTTTCATAACCAGTGACTTTTGTCAAATTTTGGAATTGGAATGCCGTAGGCACTTGTTCCAGTACAAATAAGAAGCACCCCAGAAAGTGTGAGGTGCCTTGTCCCTGACCAGTGCCAGGGGTAAGCCAGCCCTGGAGGAGAGGGTCGGGGGAGGGGATGGGACAGGACCACATGGCAGTGTTTTGGTGTGGTCGCCACCACTGTGAGGTGTGATCTCCCGACACCAGGGTGCGCCCCGACATGTGTGGGGGCACATCTTTTACCCTCAGCTGAAGGTGGTATTACACTTCACGACATGAGCTGCGATATAACGATGTTGCAGAGAAACTACACATAATGAGAAACAAAATTCTTTGTTACATATGTGTAAAATTGCCAAATCTCAAACAAGAATATTATCCATGCATGTGGAGTTTCTGTAATATCATTATATTGTGATGATAACGCAGCTCAAAGTCTTGTAGTGTAATAGGGCCTTGACAGACTGTCTGCTTTCAGACCATTGGGGGTCTATGGGAGAAGTTGGTACACTCTTTATTTTTTTACAGTCAAAAGTGGTAACCCATATGTACACGTTTTTACTGTACTTCTAATGGATTCTCCGTTTGTTATGGACACCCCTGTCGATAGCAAAAGCACCAATGTTTCAGATCCAAGACCAACCCTCCATACATGACACATAGTACATGTATCTATTACTATAACTGCATAGTTGTCCATTACAACCTACTATTCTGTCTGAATAGATATAGGAGTGTGTTTGTAATAGTACAATATACTTTTTGTGAAAGTCACTGGAGGTTTCCCAAGCCCAGGCCGAGGTGCCGCCATCAGTAGGGTGATTAATAAGTTCACCAGGGGCCCCCTGCGGCCTGCCATGCCCCCTGGTGGCGGTGGGGGCTGGCACCCTGCCCTCTTCCGGTTCCCTGGTGTGTATATACCTCCCCACCCCACCTTACACTAGGTCAGAGACTGGGGTACTGTTCTCTGAATTTCTATGAGTTACTCATTTCTAATAACACTCCTGAGGGAACTTTCAATAAAGAGAAGAATCATGTGGCATGTAATACAAAATCATTTTGCTGATTATTTCTGCAAGCCAGTTGGTATGTCTAACTGGCTTTCGTTTACTGATATAGAACCTACCAATTATAAAACTGGATGTCAGTGAGGGATAATTTTTTGCACAGTTCTTTTTTAATGCTCTTGTAACAAAGAACTACTTATATATAAAGAAGTGAACCCAAATTTTCCTGATGAATACTTTTCCTTAAGCGGTTGTTTGATGTACTTTATGATGATATGTGGATTTCTGTGTCACTTTACCTACATTTTTCTCTGTACATTACGGTTACCATATGTAACCCCATTTCCTCCAAGGTTTCGTGCTGAACGAGTTAACAGGGTAGAAAAGACATGTTCATGAGTGGTTGTAGGGTAGGGTGGAGCAGTAGTTACTTCATACCCGGCTTGTCAGCCCAGCTGTCAGCCTTCCCAAACCCGCTGGGTCCAAAGAAACTAGGGGTAGGGAAAAGGGTGGAGAGGAGGGGTACTTCCAGCCTATCCCACCAATAAGAACAATCCTCTATTTCATGTACAGACAGAAAACGTCTAACAAACAGCCGTCAGTAATAGCTCAAGTAAAGCCCTTCATGGAGTTTATTTCATTTTAAATCAGTTTAAAAATAAAGTAAAATCGTATCAATGAATGTGTATCTCACACAATATTACTGAAATAATTGTCCTTGAGCAATGATAAATTCAGCAAACAGTGTTCAAGGGACAATAGAAGCTATACTCATCTTATGGTTTATCCAAACCCTAACGGTATGTCATGTGTCGATCTTTACTTAATCCCCATCATTTCAGACACAATTTCTGCATCCTTCACCTAGTACCCTTTCTGGGACTGTGGGCCTCCTCCTCCTCCATTCTCCTGCCGCGCACACTTTTGTTTTGTGAACTGATGCTATCTCCCTGTCAATCTTACCTTCCAGGTAATGACACTACCTCTCTTGTCTATTTTACCCTTCGGATTATGATGCCATCTCCCAGTCTGTTTCAACCTTCAGGTAATGCCGCTCTGTCTATCTTATCTTCTGGTTATGATGCTTTTTCCCTGTCCATTTTACCCTCCAGCTAATCTCCCTGTCTATTCTTAATTTCCCTCCAGGTAATACTGCTATCTCCCTGTCTGTTTTACCCTCCAGGTTGTAGTTTCACATACCACGTGTGACAGACACGTGGGCAGGGGGCGGCCCCAACAGCGTGTTCGGGAATTATTAGCCTTTCAGATGTTGTAGGTAATATAAGTGGTGTAAGGTGAGAGCTGTCATAACTCGCGTAAAACGGCTCCCTGACGGGGTTGGCAGGTGGTAGCTTTAGGGGTGTACGAACACGCCCATGACAGCTAGTTGTAGTTTTTGGGGTGTACGAACACGCCCAGGAAACATGTGTAGACATACGAGGGGACGCCATTGATGAGGCACTGTAATTGGTAAAAAATAAAAGTAATATTATATAAAACTATTGTAGGTCTACTATACAAAACACATCTTAGTTGTTTACTGAAAGTTATCTAAATTTAGGACCTCCCAGTGATTATGATTGGTGTGGTGGATAAGTGAAATAACGATATGCTCGTATTCAGTCCATATTTAGGCCAACTTCATTATCATAACAGCGAGCTGTTCGGGTGAGCAGGTTAGGAAGATACCCGGCCTGTGGAGCACAGGTTAATGTAGCAAGACGGGGAACAGTAAGCTGCTCACCTAGATACCCCTTAACATTACTCAGGGAAGCCCCAACCTCAACCGTAGGGTGTATGTATGGGAGGTTCTGCAGGGATGTCAGGGGGAAAGGGTTTTGTTCATGTCAATTGCTTTCTTAATAATATCGGTCGACGTGCAGGAATGTGCATAGAATAATTTGAAATAAATGATTGCATGTTTATATTATGTTACGAGAATATAACTGTTTACTTTTCTAATATTGTCTTCTGTTTGTCTTTGTTGTCTTTTGGAAACCAGCGAAAGAATAGCTAACCTAGAGTGACTACTAAAATGATGGTATGCAAACAGCACTACCTTGAACATGCACATCGAGTTTGTAGTAACGCTACACCGTAGCCTTTTCCTGGCGTGATTTCCAGGCATGATTTGCTGTTTTTGGACCTATTTTGTTGTCATTGTCCTCTCATGATTTCCAGGCATGATCTCTTGTTTTCGTATCCTGTCTTATAACATCATTTCCTTGACAATTCTATCCGTCATCCTACTCATTTCCTGACATTTACTCCTCGTGATTTCCTCTTCTATATCTCATATCATGGAAGGGATATTGAAGTAACAAGAGAAGCCCATAGTATTGTGGACACTGAGGAAGTGGGCGTGCTACCATCCGATTGCATTCTGTCTCCTTCCTTCAACTTGTCTGTTATCATTTTTTTCGTTTTGTTCTGTTTTTGTAGCAATGACCTGGCAGAATTTTACATTAGAATAGACCAAATTATCCGACAGAAAGTGAGGGGTGCCCCCCCCCCCCCCCTCACCCGCGCGCCCCTGTAAATCCGCCACTGTGATTAGGTTGAATGAAATCATCAAATTCCGACGGGCATTACAGTAGCACCACAATTTTTAAGATTCTTCAAGTAAAACCAAACCATGTGGTATCTAGTTGCACAAATCAAAGTTATATTTATCAATCTGTCTATGCAGCACTAAAGAGGTGTGCGGGGCTTGGCGAAGGCGATGGTGAGGGGTCGGGTGACATGGCGATCAAAAACGGCCAGTAAGGGTGTCCCCTTACCTCATAAACAAACTGACAATAGGTGACTTCTAGGAAACAGGTACCTCAGCTCTGTTATAATGGTGGGCCATGAGCTGCTCTTACTGACAGATTGAGGGTTAAAAAAAGAATACACCGGTTTCTCCCGAGGAATAAACAGGACATTCCAGTCAGTACACTAAGGCTCTTTCTCCCCAGATCAAAGTCTGGGCAAGGTTGTAGTAATGTATATATCGGTTAATTGCCTGATTTCAAATTTGCGCCTGACTTCAAAGTATGAGTGGTTTCTCTATGGTAATAGAGCACTAGAGCTGTTCGTGAAGGTGTGTCATCTTTAATTTACATAACCACACTACGTTAACCTGATCCAAACGCCCAACTCACTAGAGTGTATGTATATTTTAGGTAGTAAAGCCACTAATTGTGTGTTTTAAGTAAGAACTTGGGTGGCGTTGGACAGCCTAGGCGAGGACTGTCGAGAGTACTATTTTTTTTTTTTTTTTTTTATTGTATTTTTATACAGGCTGAGTTCACTTTATTAAATGCTCTTCCACTGCAGTCCTGTGGGATACTGTGAATTTTGGCATGAAGAGTATCTATCAGGTATTGAGTGGAACAGTCACTACCTTGTAATTGAAGGGGGATATTTGCACGGTGACAAATTGGCAATGGGAATGAATAAACCACAATCCTCCCATAAGTGAGTCACTCTCATACTACATTATAGGACAAATGAATGGATGAAGACAAGAAAATGTGTGATTCCAAGTAAGATATCAAACTGTAATTACTAAGATTTGTTTGTTTGTTGTGTTCAGGGTTCTTTCCAGACTGCCCAAGCTAGATAATGCTTTTCAGCTAGTTATGTGCCACATGGGCGGTGACCGTAATTACTAACAATCATAACAGATATCTATTATATTATCGGTGAGCTAACCAAACCCTAACAATACTTCAAGGTGAGTCTATGATTAGGTGTATGTAACCCAATCTCTCACACGGCACCACGGGCATTCAGTGCTATCGGCCATGTCAGCTATATGAACCACGTAAAACAACAGAATCTGTCAGGATATCCCATTTACTTGGCATGTTTTGTTGAGTCTGGCCCGGGATGTGCTTACCTTAGCGGCTATGTGAAACAAGAGGCACGTTTCTTTTCTACTCTTCCAAGTACCTATATCTTATAGGATATCCATGGAAACTAGTATTCATGCTAAGTACTGTTCATCCACCTTCTCTCTCAACATGCCAAAACTAAAATATTAATATTTTAGACACTTTTTCAAAAAGTTATTTTCATCGAATTGAACCATAATGTCAAGACGATGACGTGCATCATAAAATACCCCTCACCTCACTTACTATTGATTGTTAGTAATGATAAAATATCAATTAAATTTGTTTAATATTATTCTTAGAGCAAACAGGTCTAGTCCGACTGAACGCCTGCAAATTCAAAGAATCATTGACGTATTGGGATGCATCCAGATTGCTTCACCTCCAAAAAGACCTTTATCACTTGTGTGGCGCCTTGCTAGCGAATATATCTGAACGAGTAAATTGGGTAGTGTCTTCCAATTAATGGTACCAGGCCTAAAGCTTTTGGTACAAGGCTTCTATGGCAGGTGTACGAAAATCAGAATAATTCCCACCTGGTGCCTCCCCGGAGGGGGTGGTGGGGTAGCCCGGGGTGGGCTCCTCCCCGCTGCCCCCCGCCCCCCGCCTCCTCCGACCCCTCCAGTATATGTATGTATATGTATACATGTATATATCATTATTAGTTAATAATTCCTACCTGGCGCCTCCCCGGAGGGGGTGGTGGGGTAGTCCGGGGTGGGCTCCTCGCCGCTGCCCCCCACCCCCCGCCTCCTCCGACCCCTCCAGTATATGTATGTATATGTATACATGTATATATCATTATTAGTTAATAATTCCTACCTGGTGCCTCCCCAGAGGGGGTGGTGGGGTGTCCCGGGGTGGGCTCCTCCCCGCTGCCCCCCGCCTCCCCCGATCCCTCCAGTATATGTATGTATATCTATACATGTATATATCATTATTAGTTAATAATTCCTACCTGGCGCCTCCCCAGAGGGGGTGGTGGGGTGTCCCGGGGTGGGCTCCTCCCCGCTGCCCCCCGCCTCCCCCGACCCCTCCAGTATATGTATGTATATCTATACATGTATATATCATTATTAGTTAATAATTCCTACCTGGTGCCTCCCCAGAGGGGGTGGTGGGGTGTCCCAGGGTGGGCTCCTCCCCGCTGCCCCCCGCCTCCCCCGACCCCTCCAGTATATGTATGTATATGTATACATGTATATATCATTATTAGTTAATAATTCCTACCTGGTGCCTCCCCAGAGGGGGTGGTGGGGTGTCCCGGGGTGGGCTCCTCCCCGCTGCCCCCCGCCTCCCCCGACCCCTCCAGTATATGTATGTATACATGTATATATCATTATTAGTTAATAATTCCTACCTGGTGCCTCCCCAGAGGGGGTGGTGGGGTAGCCCGGGGTGGGCTCCTCCCCGCTGCCCCCCGCCCCCCGCCTCCCCCGACCCCTCCAGTATATGTATGTATATCTATACATGTATATATCATTATTAGTTAGTAATTCCTACCTGGCGCCTCCCCAGAGGGGGTGGTGGGGTGTCCCGGGGTGGACTCCTCCCCGCTGCCCCCTGCCTCCCCCGACCCCTCCAGTATATGTATGTATATCTATATATGTATATATCATTATTAGTTAATAATTCCTACCTGGTGCCTCCCCAGAGGGGGTGGTGGGGTAGCCCGGGGTGGGCTCCTCCCTGCTGCCCCCCGCCTCCCCCGACCCCTCCAGTATATGTATGTATATATCTATACATGTATATATCATTATTAGTTAATAATTCCTACCTGGCGCCTCCCCAGAGGGGGTGGTGGGGTGTCCCGGGGTGGGCTCCTCCCCGCTGCCCCCCGCCTCCCCCGACCCCTCCAGTATATGTATGTATATCTATATATGTATATATCATTATGAGTTAATAATTCCTACCTGGTGCCTCCCCGGAGGGGGTGGTGGGGTAGCCCTGGGTGGGCTCCTCCCGGCTGCCCCCCGCCTCCCCCGACCCCTCCAGTATGTATGTATATGTTTACATGTATATATCATTATTAGTTAATAATTCCTACCTGGCGCCTCCCCGGAGGGGGTGGTGGGGTAGCCCGGGGTGGGCTCCTCCCCGCTGCCCCCCGCCTCCCCCGACCCCTCCAGTGTAAGTATGTATACATGTATATATCATTATTAGTTAATAATTCCTACCTGGCGCCTCCCCGGAGGGGGTGGTGGGGTGGCCCGGGTTGGGCTCCTCCCCGCTGCCCCCCGCCTCCCCCGACCCCTCAAGTATAAGTATGTATACATGTATATATCATTATTAGTTAATAATTCCTACCTGGCGCCTCCCCAGAGGGGGTGGTGGGGTAGCCCAGGGTGGGCTCCTCCCCGCTGCCCCCCGCCTCCCCCAACCCCTCCAGTATAAGTATGTATACATGTAATCATTATTAGTTAATAATTCCTACCTGGCGCCTCCCCGGAGGGGGTGGTGGGGTAGCCCAGGGTGGGCTCCTCCCCGCTGCCCCCCGCCTCCCCCGACCCCTCCAGTATAAGTATGTATACATGTATATATCATTATTAGTTAATAATTCCTACCTGGCGCCTCCCTGGAGGGGGTGGTGGGGTGGCCCGGGGTGGGCTCCTCCCCGCTGCCCCCCGCCTCCCCCGACCCCTCCAGTATACGTATGTATACATGTATATATCATTATTAGTTAATAATTCCTACCTGGCGCCTCCCCAGAGGGGGTGGTGGGGTAGCCCGGGGTGGGCTCCTCCCCGCTGCCCCCCGCCTCCCCCGACCCCTCCAGTATAAGTATGTATACATGTATATATCATTATTAGTTAATAATTCCTACCTGGCGCCTCCCCAGAGGGGGTGGTGGGGTAGCCCGGGGTGGGCTCCTCCCTGCTGCCCCCCGCCTCCCCCGACCCCTCCAGTATAAGTATGTATACATGTATATATCATTATTAGTTAATAATTCCTACCTGGCGCCTCCCCAGAGGGGGTGGTGGGGTAGCCCGGGGTGGGCTCCTCCCCGCTGCCCCCCGCCTCCCCCGACCCCTCCAGTATATGTATGTATATGTATACATGCATATATCATTATTAGTTAATAATTCCTACCTGGCGCCTCCCCGGAGGGGGTGGTGGGGTAGCCCGGGGTGGGCTCCTCCCCACTGCCCCCCGCCTACCCCGACCCCTCCAGTATATGTATGTATATGTATACATGTATATATCATTATTAGTTAATAATTCCTACCTGGCGCCTCCCCGGAGGGGTTGGTGGGGTAGCCCGGGGTGGGCTCCTCCCCGCTGCCCCCTGCCTCCCCCGACCCCTCCAGTATAAGTATGTATATATGTATATATCATTATTAGTTAATAATTCCTACCTGGCGCCTCTCCGGAGGGGGTGGTGGGGTAGCCCGGGGTGGGCTCCTCCCCGCTGCCCCCCGATATGTATGTATATGTATACATGTATATATCATTATTAGTTAATAATTCCTACCTGGCGCCTCCCCGGAGGGGGTGGTGGGGTAGCCCGGGGTGGGCTCCTCCCCGCTGCCCCCCGCCTCCCCCGACCCCTCCAGTATAAGTATGTATACATGTATATATCATTATTAGTTAATAATTCCTACCTGGCGCCTCCCCAGAGGGGGTGGTGGGGTAGCCCGGGGTGGGCTCCTCCCCGCTGCCCCCCGCCTCCCCCGACCCCTCTAGGGCGTGCCGGAAGTCCTCGTCGTCCTGCAGGGTCGACTCCAGGTTGGGCGACCCGACCGGCCGCACGTTGGGGTCGTCGAACTCAAAGTCCTGAAACATACAGAGGGAACAATGCTGAGAAGTGGCTTTTAATTACAATGGGCAGTTGGATCTGCTGAGAAGTGGCTGTTGCAAAGGGGCAGTTGAGTCATTTGATTGGAGGTCTAATATAGATCTGGGGAAGGGGGCAATGGCTTTTCAATAGGGGTGGGGTGGGGTGGGGGGTCGTCCTGTGTCTAAGTAAATATAAAACTTTAACTTGGGACATTCGGGGGTAAAATGAAACGTAGCAGGATGACCCTTCAATAGGCTTTGTGCATGGTTATCAAGACCTAGTAAATCACACGAGCAGGCACACACATTTTCCAAGATGAACCAATTCAGTGTAGAATTGTAGAACTGATGCTCCAACTCTGGAAACTGCCAAGAACGTTAAACTTTTATTTACCAAATGCAATGCATACAACTTGTAATTACCACCGGATGAGGTATAACTCCAAGCAGAGGTAAACCACGAGTAAGGACAATTTTACAATTCTCGCTTCTCACCTATTACTATACTACTGACTTGAGGACAAAGGGCGCTCACACCTAATAGGGTGGTTAGAGGGGCCCTGTCTAACGCCAAGAAGAGGTAAAAGGGCCCTGATGACAGGTGAGATGTGGGAGACTGCCGACAGGTGGAGCCAGGTGGGTGACGACTGGGGACACCTGGATCACACCTGACGGGGAAGGCAACAGGTAGGGATACAGGTAGTGCAGGGCCAAAGGTAGGTACGGGTGATTTTTTGTGTGGTTCTTTTGTGTGGGTTTGTTTTTGTTCTTTTTTGGGGGGAGGGGGTAATATATGGTCTTGTGAAAAATGAGATTGTAGAATTATTGAACCCATTTTATTACATATATGTGTGTATTGCATTCCAAACAGTGTCTGCATGAAGAAAGCTGTCGATTGTAATGAAATCATTGAAAACAATGAATATATTTTTCATTCAATAACATAGCCCTCTGTTTTATATACAAGGATGTGGCTTGTTATCTTAGTATCCTTGATCAGAAAACCTTAACATAACCGCTACTCAAAAGTTTCTGATCAGAACAATCCTACATCTTCACTGGCTGCGTTATGATAGCGAGTGCCTCCCCCTTTTTTCGTCTTTTTTTTTAATTTTGTCTAAAAGGTGAATGTGGGTGATGGTACCTCCACTCATCGCCTGACTTCAGAACGACCTAACGACTCCCGAAAACCAACGGGCCCTCTTTACGACACCCCCATGTGTGTCGGGACACCTACCACTGGCCGTTGGGACACCTCCCCTTTGGTCTAACCACAATGAGACTATACCCACACCTTCGGAGGATGCTGGTCGTGTTTATGTCTGATGGTTGTCATCTGTCTTGGTTACTTTTTCCCATCTGTCATTGTTATTTACTTTCGTTAGTTTATTTGCCATTTTTCTTTATCTTTTTTTATCTTACACCTGTCCGTAACATTTTAGGAAGGTTTACCTATCAACAAAATGTGCGCATATCTATGATTGCAGGTGTTTCTATTATCATAGCTTACTCATTATAGATTTGATATTCTATCACCAATCCTTATATTTGATTCAGCTTTGAATGGCAAACACCAACGTGAATAAAGACAAATAAAGTGTTCAGACCCTTTACTTGATACCAATTTATTCATACCAGATTACCAATATGAATTCGGTTTCCTTTCTTCAAACCATAAATGTTATGTAAACTTAACTAAGTGGGGGTTATTGACCGTGGTATATCAATCAATTGAGTGCTTTCTATGAGGTGTGCCTGACGAGATATTGAAGAAGTTTGCATCGCCAGCAATAAGCATCCTTACTTGGCCTACATTGGGAATATCTTGTATGTGTTATATATGGCAGGACACAGAGTACACTCAATGAGACCGAACTATTTCTCAGAAAAAGTCCAATTGATTTGACAGGTGTTTTTGCAGCGACTTTTACAGCTGGATTAAATGGAACCTTTCTGTGAAGAGTGTAATATCCCAGAATGTATTTTGACAGTAGGCATCCACTTTAAAATGGTAGTCGTGGTTAACCGCAGAATCTCATACAAGTGGGTTAAAAAGGTCCCTGTCTCGTGGCCTGGAGAGAAAACACAGGGGAGGGACTCCAGTTGTGGCCACGTGTAAATGACATTGTCACTTCACAGCTCAGACACGCGATTCGCCTGTTACATATCATTTTAACTCCTAAAATGAACTGGAGCACTTGGCACATTGACCAAAACCTGCCATTTCCTTCAAATAGAAATATGTGTGGATGTTTTTATCTATCATACTTTATGAATGACTCACACTATTTTGATTATGTTCAATTTGAAACTAAGGAATAGTGCAACACTTATGGTACATAGCAGTATATTTCACAAATAATTTGAATGTTGAGAACGGTTTGAAATTAACCGAGGTATTACTCATTCAAAATACTGGAGCATTAATGTAAATTTATAATGGTAGTAAATATTATCAAATGTGACATTGAAACATTTTGTAAAGAATGTAGGGGGTGTATGTGCTCTGAGATGTATTTTTGGGTTGCTAGTCTTATCAGTGCAAATAGATGACTTCTTAGAGGATAAAAAATGTATAAATAGGCATAATGTACTATTGATCATTACTAGCTGTTAAGGTAAAGGTACAGGAAGACCCTTCAGTTTTCCCCATCACTTAACCTGCAATATTATTTTAATTTGAGAGAAATCATTAGACCTAAAACATATATTTACAAAGCCATAGGCCTGAATTGTTGCTCCATGGATTAGAACCTGCGTCTTTGTATTAATGAGCGACTAACCACCACACCACTGATTCCTGAAGGACATAGGCTATAAGTAAGGTAGGAGGTGGGGCAACCCTTAAGCTCGTTGCTGGTGTTCTGCCTTTCTTATTACATTTGCATGTATGATTTAACATATACCAGTATCTACCTAGACAAAACATACTGTAATACCCTCTAATGAAGCTCCAGTACCATATGAATTCATACAAATTGAGGGTTTCATCAGGTATATATGCAACTTTTATAAGCCAAGCTAAGTAATAAGAAGGGGAACAGCCTACTGTAAAAATTTCTAATTAGACACACTTGCTTATGAACCCATACAAAAGCTACGGAGCAGTGGTTGCTGTGATTTCTGAGTGACAATCTTAATCCCCACCCCCCAGGTGGCGAGTTAGGATTATCTCCTCCAGTAAGTAGCACGTAATCCAGATAGCCCGTGCTCAGGGAGGGACAGGTGTAGATAACCTATCACCTTTACCAGACTACATAACGATTAGGGCCCCAGATTAGCCCTCTGATATTATTAGGGCCTAAGATAATGCAATACACAGGGGTTAGGGTACTTCAAGAATAAAGGTCTGGTACTCCAGAGAGTAGAGATTGTGTGCTTTGGTATCAAGTGGTGTCCTCTATGGGCAGGAAATGTGATCTCATCTGAAGTATGCTTCTGTAAAATGTGTTAGTTTATTGCGAGTATAATGTCATATTCTGAGTGGAGGGAGAGTCATAAACGACTACTTGGTGTTCCCAGGCCTTACCCGTGGATGCAAATACGAGAGTGGTCTAGACCTGGTAATCAAACACATAACTGGGTGAACGTGAATTAATCTTTCATGTGCAATAGTTTGGTACAGTATTTAACTATACCTATGCACAGTTTTCTTTTCTTAATGCACGCAACATGACTTTAGTTTGATTGAGATGGTTCAGTTTTATTCACTTTTTCGTATTTTATTACACATGGTCGATACTCTAAGTACCCACAGTTTATAATCTAGGTTGATGTAATATTATAATTGGTAAGTGATCGGAGATATTTTATCTCTTAGTAGCTGCAGTATTGGCAGTTATCGCCAGGCATTTTGACAGGCAATAATGGGGTGAATGGGGGTATTCTTAGTAACGTAAATTGTAAAAAGAAAGTCAATTGAATTTCGCCCAAAGGTTTCAACCGTAAATAGCTATAATTGAGATCTTAACTCGATGGCCAATTTCACTGCCCCTTAAAACACTCATAATACTTTCTACTTGATTACCTGTAATGCCTGTTTTGTCATTCTATATCGAATGAATTTGTAAAACTCTGTATGTTGGGAGGAATCAAATATCCATCAGAACATAAAACAGTTTCCTGCTGCCGTGAATCATTTTCTTCCCCTGTCATCGCCATTGGTGTGGGTAGTCAGTTTTTGGTATCGTTTTGTCCAAGTGCTATAAGCTTGTATTTCTCCCATGCAACTTATCTTATAAACAGAACTGTATCTCTGTCGTTAAGAATTAGCACAGGCCGCCCATTCATTGGAGGGGAGAATGTGAGTACCGCAAGCCTTCGGGAAAAGATATCTCTAGGTAAATGGAAAAGAAACATCTGCAACTAAAAGAAGACTTTCAATCGTCCATTCTGAATAAAAGTTTCCCTCTAGAACTTGTAACAAATACTGGGCCAGCCTCCCACCATAAGAAACGTATATATCCAATTTACGTGTTCAGGGCACGTTCTTGTAACATTTGAAAAAGGCTTCCAAAAGAAATACTTTTCAAGTCAATCGTATTTTACAAGGAATCCATTGTGCCCCACACACAGAACACAGACCTTTTCAATAAGAAGAAACCACCTGATTTCTCCTGAAAAATTATTCTTTATGAGACTCATCCGGATAAAGCATGTCATACTATTGAATTCTTTGTGGATATTTTGTGGATATTTTTATCATGCTATGTTTAATTGATTGCTCTACTACAAAGTGGCAACTAACTCAGAAAAAACAGCAATGTAGATCTGAGCGTTGAGTCTCTGAGGACGTGGGGTCCTGAATGGATGTAGACGGGGAGTCAGGCCACCCACAATAGGCTATTGCTTCTGTCCTGGGTCTCATTTATTTGCAAACAGTATAAAAAGTCCATAAAAGACCCCCGGTTCATGCCTTCCGGCGATGAGAAGAGATGCGCCTGACGATTTACCCACTTGGATACAGTGAGTAAATATTCTACTTCTAAAGAACTGTAATAACAGAAAACCTAGATTCTGTATACATCAGAAAACAGGACTAGTTTGGATACTAGTTCAATTGGGTGACCCACGTAAGCATATCTAAATATATAAATCAGGATGGACAGAAATGCATAAAATCATAGACATGACAGGAGACATGAGCAGTGTCGAAATCCTCACTTTTGAAATACGACTAGAACGATTCAATAAAACTCGTTTAACTGATCCTAGAGCATCAACAACCCTATCGAATAGCGTGGACGAAACATACTTTATACAACCTCTGGTAAGACTCATAGTGATCTAAGGTTCGTAGAGAACGTGTTATCAGTGATATATTCCTCAGGGAAACCGCAACATCCCTCTAGGTTTCACGGACAGGAGATAAGAACTTAGATTTAAGAGAGAGGCAGAATTCTAGGAAAATGGTATATTCTTGTGTTTTGATAAATGGACGGGTAAAAAAAACTGAAGCAGCTGAGTGGGTGCCCGTATCTGGAGGAAAACCGCTAAAAAATGGCTCATAAAGTGTTGAGAGTGGCCAATTGAGTAGGATAAGAGTGCAATATGACAGACTCGTGGTCTATATTCGTATGCTTCAGGAGTGAAAAATTGAATTACAAAGTTGATTTTATTACTAAGGACCCATACATAGGTTCAAACCTTCAGTAATTTAGGTCACGGAACATAAATAATTGCAAATTTGGTGTAAAAAATGAATAGTTTACAGCTGAAACCCCGACAGATTTATTTGAACCCCCCCCCCCCCCGATTTACCTGAACCCCCTCAAATTTACCTGTAACACCCTTAATTGGATTATAGGGCCGGCTTCAGCCCCATTAAGGTATTCTTAAACCCCCTCGGCATGTTTTATAAGCCTACTTTGGCCGATTCAAGGGTGACTCTCCCCAAAACCCCTATTCGTCCGGAGGTGCGGAGCTGCCCGCTGTGACACCCCGGCCTTTGTTTAATGTGAGCTCCTCCTGACTACCCACACGCCTACTCCCAGGACTGGGCTTGTCTTTCCTTCTCACGCTTTTGGTGAGAGAATCCCTGCAGCCGGAAACAAATAGATAGCAGGGAACCAACGTATTCACAAATAAAGTCAGGGTATAGGACACATAGGGGTGTAACGTTGGTCCCCAGTCTGAATCAAACCTGTGTATACATGAATTGATAATGTGACATTTGCACAAACCAGCCAAATCGAGCCTCTGTCTTATTTTACTCTTTTATACTTCATATACTGCTTATACTGCTTCAGCTATTTGACAAAAACATCACTGGCCGTTTTATCAAATATCCAACTTAACTCTCGAATACATGTTCATGTTTTAAGATACTGCAGAAATCCCTGTTATATTCTTAATCAAATATATATTTCTATCAATATTCTATCCTTCATTGAACTACCAAACTCTCTTGTTTTCAAATTTAAGGGGTCCCTTTGCTTCTGTTGTGAATGGAAGAGGGCCCTTTAATCCAATTATTTTGTAAACCTAGTTGATGCAAGAGACATTGCCTCAAATCTTCCTCGAATCTAAAGACAAAACCTGTTGTAGTAAATTAAATGAATCTATGATTAAATAAAACCTAGTTGAGATATTTCGTAATTGAATCCCTGTTATTTTCTATTAAATCATGTGATAGCCTTTCAGATGTATCGCTAGTTAAGGAAAACCTTAAATTAGGATCATCTGCTTCTTTGTTTGGTATTCTCCTCAGTGAAACTGGACCAAACTCGATTCATATCATTTACAGCCTCATATATAACCAGAGAAGCGTGGGTTGAGGAATGAAAGGTCCAGAAAAGGGGGCGGGGGTAGGGGGAGAGTTATAGGGGGAGTAAAACAAGACCAAAATGGAGCAACAACTCAGGCAACCAGGACATAATGACTAATCTATTACTTGCTAAGTGTTTAGGTAACAGTTACGCTATTTTATGTCAAGTTTAGACTCACCAAAACCAAATGTTACATTATAGTGAAGTTGAGCCCTTACCAATACAGCATGTTATAATAAAGTTTTCTTTATGTGAAAGACCATAATCAGAATGCTGTCATAACATCACAGCGTAATGTTAGGTTCTGGAGATATTAGTGGGTGTCATCAAAATAATAAGAACCAAAATAGAATTTAACAGGACATTACTACAACATCATGATAATGTTGTATACTTGGATGGGAAGGCAAAAAGGGTAGGTCGACTCGTCTGGGAGGAGGCTAGACAAGCCTACCGGAGACATGCACGGACCTAGGTCTGAACACGACGACGTGAACCGACTCAGGAAACGACCTGAACCTAAAAACAATGCCCCTACATCTCCTGAAAGTGATGGTGGAAAATGATAATCCTCTGGGCAATTGGTGGTTCACCACCAACCACTGGGAAAAGGGGGAGGTTACGGGGGTGGTTCCTGATGTGACTTGAATGAATTCATGAAAAGTTACTTAGCATTTTAGAGTTTTGGAAAGCAGTCAGAACGACTTATACTACAGATTCTGGAGATGAGATACAGCAATGATAAATGATGTATTTATAGGTGATTTTTTCGGTATATAGTTAAGGGCCATTGGATCGACAAGCCTTTAATCTTCTCTAAATTTTAGATCGTTAACAAACTAATAGGCTTAATAAGTTCGACAGTACATACTGGAATAAGTTGTAACCCATCCTGGGCAACAACCAGATAACTGTTCATGATTTTCTTTTAAGTAAATCTGTTCAATATAATTATTACTATAAGGATTGTGTGAATCGACCTTGGGGGCAAAGCTTGTCAAGGTCTGTGTAGTCCCAAGGCTGTAACAGAGACATTGTATTAACATGTACTGTTCACTCCCTCTCTGGGACTATGTGACAACTTCCTTAGGGTCTGGTATGATGAAAGCCAGTGAGAAGTGAACACAGGTTGGTCATTGCTTGTGTAGATATCTCAGGAGTTACAGAAGTGAGTAACAGCCAAAGGTCTCATGAACTATGATCTAGAGTCCTTGGCTATATGGCCATGACAAATGTTATCTTACCAGCGCCAAGGTGTACCCTAGCTTCAGACCCTAGTGCCTAGTCTCCTTACAGATCTAAGTTCTCTGAGGCTATACCACACCTGTTAGTGGTTGCATCACCAGGGTAGAAGGGTGATAGGACAAACAAACAGTTTGCTTTCTACACACCTGAAGTGGGATGTGGGGGCGGGAGGGGACCTCAGGTGGGTTATAACACCTGACACTGCACCCTCCTCCTGGGTCCCACACCTGGGGGTGGGAGAATCAGAGAGGAGGAGGTAGACTGATAGAAGGTTTACCTGAGACCAAAGCAGGCCATCCACCCAACTGACCACAGGGGAGGGTGTTAGCAGACCAAACTGCTAAAGTGTTTCATTGAATCGAAGGACTGGGTGTCTGCTATAGTTCTGAAGTTATATTATTAAGGCCTATATTAACAACTGCAGCTCTAATCTTCACCCAATCTCGGGCCCTTCAGGTTTAGGCCTAGGTCTAATTTGAAAAGAATCGGCAAATGAAAATTATGGAGTTTAGAGAAGGACATTGTTGAGAGCAACTGTCTTGAAAACCAAACCAATCTTGCAACTTACGACATATTTCCTATAGGTAAAGGATTTTGTTGTTAAGGGACCAGTCCCCGTTTTAGGAGATAAAGCTTTCTTAAAACTAACATAATTATTGGTGGTTAAAATAAAAACTAACGAAATAATACCAACAAATGGCTGCCCCTGTCAGAGTTAACCTACTCTTGGGAAAAGTATACATTTCTACACTAGCTGATTCTGGCTGATTCTGCTGCTGGGGGTAAAAACTAAGAGGGTTTTCCGGGAATCCTCCTCCAGGTGCAGGTGGCAGACGCCTCAAGAGGAGGGGGGCACTGACTCCCTGAATGTTAGTACCCACTGCCAAACTACAGTCCCTACCTTTGGTGTTTGACTGCTCCTGACTGATTTCTAGTTCACTGCTCTATGTCTGTGAGTACATAGACCACCAGATCAAAATCAGAGTGCCTCAATACACATTGTCACTGTATCATGAAATAGACACAAATCACTAAAACTGCTTCTAAAGGAAAATTCCTGGTAAAATTGACATTCATCCTTTGTGTGAAATAATGTAATTAGTAATAAGGCTAATTTTCAGGTTATTGCCCCTATATTTCTCACCCTTATTGGCATAAAAGTGGCTGACTGCCCCTCAGTTTTAAAGTTCTCCATCTCTGCATCACTATAGTCCATATGGCAGTGGGTACCCATTTGAGACCCAAGTGCCCCCTTCCCCCTCCAGTACCCTAGTCCTCACCTGTTGGACGCTCCCCACAGGTGTTTAGAGCTGTGATTCACCCAGCTAGAGCAGCACTTTTCTACTGGCCCAGATCAGCACCTTAGAACTGCCAGCCCATTAAATGGCCTTATCATATTATGAAATAATTTTGTTTTATTTTTCCACTTTTACTTAACTCAAAAGTGCTTAAAATAGACCAAAAGGAGAGAGACGAGAACCATTGTTATTGAGACAGAGCAAATATCTTTAGTAGCGATATATGTCAGTTTTTCTTACTTTTTTTTATTAAGAATCATCTTCAGATTTACCTGTGATCTTGTTGTACAACAAAACAATTTACCAAATTACAAAAAGCAACATATATCAAAACACATGATATCGCGACTGCCGGAAGTAACGGGGAATGAACCTCACAGTGTTTCCCCGTTACTTCCGGTAGCCGGAAGCACACATGCCTTATTCAACATAGCTTTAGGACTATTAGGTACACCTCAATTATGTCTCAATGTTCTGATTAATTCTAAGTATCTGCTCATCAAATCACCACAGACTCACAAGCTTTGCTTTGCTTTCTGATGACCAATGTATGTGATATTTTTTTGTGAAATGAGATACAAAGCTGGTCGAGGTCCCAATTGAGCCATCACCTGACCCTGTTCTAAGATATATGACTTGACCCGTGGAGGATATATCTAAGCCCATACGTCTGGGATAATAGGAGCTCAGGGGTGAGATATAGAGTTGACCCAGTCAGCGTTGGGAGTAGACATATAATATAAACATAATGGGTAACCTGAGGTATAGACTTAACCCTTAGTCTGCTACAGGGACCAGCTGCTGAGACAGCGGTAATCAGGGTATGTACAGGGGTCTGTGTCCGAACCATACTCTGACCTCTCAATAAAGAAATAAATGCACTGGAGTTCAGTTTTTCTGTTTGTTGTTTTGCTTTTCTGGATTTCATGAAATTGTCTTTTTGTTCATTAAATTTTCAGCACTGATTACACAGGATAGACTTCTGTCGACTGGTCTTCAAGGTTAACCCAGCGATATAGGAAATAGAATGTTGACTATATGTGTTAATCGATGACGAGTATTCACCTAGTCAAGTAGTAATCATTAAGCAATTGACATGCTAACACAAAAAATGGCATCCATATTTGTTTATATGACTACATTCTATATACTATTACTAAATTTAGAAATCAAACGTTGTTGGAAGAAAAACAACCTATAGCACCAGTTTATAAGCTATCAGGTTGATTCAGCTTGGAATCTTCAATTTTATATTAGTATTGACATTATGAATAGCCCACATATATGTAAAACAAATTTCCCTGCTTAGAATCACAAATCCCCTTTTGGTGAGGGCCAATATAATAGTGTACTTCTTCTCCCTCTAAGCCGGCCATTTTTATTGTTACCTTCCCACGTGTGTAAAAAGGGTAAGCCCTATAAAGTTGGTGGGAGGCAGTTTTTAACGATGTGCTATTAGTCACGTTAGGTAAATCTCTAAAACCTCTCCTGCCCAGCCTCCTTTAACTGCTCACACCACATTGCCCCTTTTCACCTAATCCAATCTTGTTTCTATCACAACTCACACACATG
The DNA here is from genome assembly GCA_936440205.1 of Lepidonotus clava. Taxonomy (NCBI): domain Eukaryota; kingdom Metazoa; phylum Annelida; class Polychaeta; order Phyllodocida; family Polynoidae; genus Lepidonotus; species Lepidonotus clava. Next base: position 30,415,859 of record OW387144.1, on the reverse strand, counting down.
AGAAACATCAAATAGGCACTCTACTGTGTGACTCATTCAGGTTCATACTACATGATGATAAAGATTACAATGATGGCTTGACAATTCTGGGAAGGGAAGTCATAAAAAAAAGTAAAATGTTCAACTGCTTGAACGACTTTACGGCTTAATCTTCATTCTAATTTTAGTCAATGCAATAGTCCCATGGATAATCTGCTAAACAGTAATCGTAAAAACATTATAACGATCCCAAAGTGTCCAAGGGCAGAAAGGAAGAGCAGATCTGACTTTAATCACCATAGTTCCAAGTGACCAGGCCTAAACAAAGGGCTTCTTTGGGTTGCACATGCTCTGCAAAAAAGGGCAATCTCCTCTTCAAAAGGGCCAGTGCATTATTAAAGGCCATTGCATCTATAAAAGGGTCAGCGCCCTTGTAACAGGGTCAACGTATCTGTAAAGAGACCTTCGCATCTGTAAAAAGGTCATCCCACATGTAAAAGGACAAGTGCACCTGTAAAAGAACTGGTCAGCGTACTTGTAAAAGGGTAATTGCACATGCAAAAGGCCCATCGCACGTGTAGAAGGGCAATTGCACGTATAAAAGGGCCATCGCAAGGGCAATCGCATGTGTAAAAGGGCCAGCACTACTATAAAAGGGCCATAGCACTACTATAAAAGGGCCATAGCACCTGTGAAAGGGACAACACACCTGCAAAAGGGCCATCGCACATATAAAAGGGCCAGCCCACCTCTTCAGAGCCATTACCCCTGTTAAAGGGCCAGCCCCTTTAACCATCAGTCGTCACGGTCCAGTAGGTCCGCCACCGTACACCTATATGTGATCTGGGAGTCGACTCACGTGAGGAAAGTGAACAAAATGGGCAGAACATGGTCGGGGCCGTCGGTAACTTGTAACTCTACAAAAACGGTCCCATTTGTGCCAAAAGGCCACCATTTATGCCAACTTTACCGACCACTGTTTACGTCAGGTTTACCACACGAGGCTGTCTAGACATTCCAGGGCAGGAAAATTGCCTTGGAGGAGTATAACTTTAAAAGATGAAGTTTGGTTAACGGCAGTCACCTGATTGATATCTGATACAATTGATTGAACGATGAGGAATTCCTCTGGCTTTCAGAGGATATAGAGTAATGCATAAGGACCATAGAGAAATCTGGAGAATAATGTGGCACTGATTTTGATGAAATGATTTTTTTTAATTAATACTTAACCAGTGACTAAAATGTGAGACAATTATATTTTCCAGCATCCATGAATGAATATCGAAGGTTTTACTTTAGATTTGACCAATTCTTACAATTGCTTGGAAAGCCTAGTTCACACAGGAATGTCAATGCTAATGGTGTTATTTATGTAGGAAGAAGAATTATATAAGTACAGAAAAGAAAAAGGGAAATTGATATATAGCCCACATTGCAGATCATATGAATCACCTCTTCTGTCCCTAACCCTAGTTCCATGTAATACATGGGATACTGATCTCATTAGAACCATTTACTCGGTAGACCCATACCACGTCTAAAACTGTCCTCTAATCTAGATAACTTCATAAAGTGAAAGCTGCCGAACCCCTAGACGGTGTGGATTCCAGGGAATTAACTCAATCCACTGAATCCACTGACCCTGTTCCCTTCCCACAATAACATGAGAAGGTATGCATGTTGCATGTTTAAACAACCTGAGGAGAAAAAAGTTCTGAATGTTTGGTGCCGAGACCCTGTACCTGACCCTGACATGAACATGTGGCCAGCCCTAACAGAGGCAGGTTTTATTGGGTGCTCCGACCGGTGGGTACTGGTGGGTTATATGCCACGTCTGTTGACTTTACACTCATAAAAACTTACCCAACTTTGTTTTGAATGCTTAAACAGGTATATAAGCACCGGGATACATTTCAGGTTTTTATTGTTGAGCAAACATCATTTCAATCGTTCTGGGGCTCGCCCAAGCTGGGTTTTGGAGGGATTGCCTTAAGGGCTAAAACAAGCAATAGTTTAAAGGTGTGTGGGTGATAATATGGGTAATACCAAAGGACCGACGGGGTTTGTTTCCAGACACAACATATGGGCACCAGCTTCTCCAACCGGATTCTTAGAGGGTTCTCAATATCCTTATGCACTGAGAACACTATGCAATGCTTGGAGAGTGAGGTGTGTTGGAGCAGATCTGACCCCACCCTCCAACCACGGCCACTAGGGGGAGATTATAGTGGCTAAGGCCTCAAAGGATTATGTCCAAGGGAAAGAGTGGTTCTTTTTTTCAATAACTGTTCCAGGTTTTGACAAATGTCATCGAACATCCAGTAGAACTTGTGTGCATTGACTCAACTTCCCAGCACAGGAACAGACAATGTAGGATATTGACATGAGCTTCAAAGCCAAAGGCAATTAATGATGTCGAAAATAAGGTCAGACGTCATTTACAACTTTAAAAGCAATGAATCGTCCTGACCCTAACCTATCTAACGCTTTCACTTTTAAGGTCTGATGACCGATGTCGGCCACCCAGAGCTCGTGTAACCCTTTGATGGCTTTGATCCTTATTAGATTATGCAGTGTACTTTCCTAAAGAGAGATTTGTCCCTTTTTTGAAGTAATGATAATAGGAGTTGCTGTAAATTTACAATCGCAATTCATTGAAAAAAGCATGCATGAAAACGTTGCAGCCATGATACACTTAAGTGAACCTCTTTAACTTAAGATGTGGGTTTCCTTGGAGCCAGTGACTACTTTAAATCTTGACACCCATACATCAGGGGACAGAGTAGGGTAGCAGTAACAGGGTCAGTGGTCTATAAGGTCTCCAAGCCAACCACAGACCCCTCAACCATAGCCGTAATATTTCAATTTCACGTGGCCACAAAGTCTATTGAGTGACGGATCCCTTACAGTTGTATCCCACCACTCTATCAGACCACATAAGGGGGCTATATCTAACAAGCAGCACATCACATTTAACCGGTACACTCCAAACTTTTTTCACGCTTAAATACCAGCCTCATCTCGATCTGTACAAGAAAAATAATGTTTTAACCGTCTTTGTGGTTTTTAAACGGCTGGGATGAGGTTTTGTATTTCTGACAATGGTGTTTCTGTAAGTGCATAGATAAAGGTTTAAATTTGTGTCAAGAGACTTTTATGTCGGGCCGTTCATCTTAGTGGATCCAGAGTTCAGTGGGGGTCGGACCACCTCGTTTTACGGCCCTTCACAGTCTGGGGGTAAAGGTGGCATTACACTACACGATCGACTTGAGCTGCAATATGACGATGTCGCTTTGACATCGCACACATATATGTCATTAGAGATAAAAATTCTTTGTTACACATATATGATATGCTGCAAATTGCTAATGTATATTTAACTACTATTATCACTCCTACAATAATGTGAATCGTCTATGGTAACATCATATATCGACCAATATCGCAGCCTGAAGGGGTATTTCACTACAAGTCGTGGGCTGTGATATGAAAATGTCGCAAGCAAATTGCACATTTTACAGAAAAAAATCTATTTTAGACATATGACAGATGCTCCAAATTGCCATTGTTAACCATCATATCACTCTTGTATGCAAATTTGTCCATGATATCGTCATATCCCGCTGATATCGCAGCCTAAGTCGTGCAGTGTAATACCGCCTTTAGGCACCTTCTATGGCCTCCGCTCACAACCCTTTATGTAAGTCTGCCAACTGCCTCATTCTATCAGACACCAATAAGTTACAAAACTGTAATGGAGTATGACTGGTTTCCTAAATTATGAGTATGCTTTATATCCTTTCTCATAGTTCCCTGTATTTTCAGTGCAATTCTGGTCAAAGATTAAACAACATCAATCAACAAATTTCTTGGGCACTGGAAGTCATGATATAACTCTGAACATTCATAATGAGCTTTATCGTTTAGGTAAAACGACAAGATCTTTCGTGTGATTATACTGATTGAAAACCATAAAAATGAAGACTAGTTTTTCAGAATATAAACTACCATGAATACCTAACGATTGCTAGGAATGTAAAATATTGTAGGCCAGACTGTGATTTACTTAATTAGAACTAAATTGATAGTACAACTGTCTATTCTTGCTATCTACCGGATCGTGTGACCTTTTTCTTTGGAATGGCGTTCTCTGATCCATTAGAAAGTAGACTAACAAAATCAAGTATTTGATTGTCAGTTCCTTGTTACACTATTAAGGATGCACGGTGGGGAGACCAGCTGATATATGGTATCTGTCTGGGTGGTCTAGATCAGTTTACCTGCTTCACCGAGCAAAGTCCGTCTATCTCCGGAGAATTACGACCTCTCCATTGTCTATATAGTAAATAAGACATCAATTTCATTGACTTGAGGATAACCGCATTTAAGCTATCCAAAAAGGTGCCATTCGATTTGCATGCATTTAGTCTTTGGTTACAAGGATACCAAAGAAAGCCATGAATGGTGTGTTTGAGGGATACAGGACGGTTACAACTAAAAATAGGGTTTCAACAATTTAATGCACATAATTTTTAAAATTGAATATTATTATAGATCATATTGATATAGAAAGGGTTTTCGTCAGTTATATTTCAACCACGGCTAGAAGTTTGAGAAAGAAGAGAGAGACATATGTGATAAGGGTATAAAAGTAAGTACGATGTTTTCTAAATATAAGAAGAGAAAGGTTCAAACCCTACAATCCAATTTACAAACCACGGATGTCATTTATTGCAACCAGATCAATGCAATTCAATTTGCAATTTATCCTGATGGGAAGTGCTGATTGATTGACTTCACCGTCTACCTAATTAACCATTCAATCATCAAGGAAATTTGATGTCATTGATTAAAGCGCCTACTTAAATTTGCATCATAGGCTGATTGGTCTATAATGATTATGTGTTCATCCTAACATATCTGTTCATTCCTCTGAGGTATTGTTTGGGCAGCAGTGCCTCTAGCCGCACCAATAGTGAGGACAGTTAAACTATTGAAAAGGGGTGAGACAGTGAAACCTTCTGTCTAAATGATAACTAACGGGTCCAGGAGGGTTCCTTCCTAACGTAATAGCTGTCCATGATACCGACCCTTAACAGCAGATAACTGGCAGACCAAGAGATCTTAATGTTATGGTGGGTATGGCTGTTCCTCCATATTTTCTTTTTAGGCTTGACTGGATCATAGATAGACCAGTCATAGGATATAGTGGGATATAAGCCATTTTGCTCTGGGTCCATTATTTAGCGAGCTAATTAATCACATATCCTATAGGTTCAAATGGATCATAGAGGTAGGTATACCTATCATATATCCTAGGTTTAGATAGATCATACAGTTACTTTTATCTATCAAATAGTTAGAAAGTATTTCAACGGATCCACGACGTGGCTTCATTTCGAATGGAATTTTAAGACAAAGGGGGCACAGACTCACAGTCTGACTAACTCTCTTTACTGGGATGTGGACCACCGTGGTATAAAGTACAAGTAAATGCCTGATTATCGCCAGATTCTTGAAAGCCTACTTTTGACCAGTGAATGGGTACAACTACAAGGTCATTGTTGCCACACAGAAGGTCAGGGATTCCTCCTTGACATTGACGGTTCCTCGCTGCTCCTGGTATTTCCCCTGGTAACAATAGTTTCCCACTTTTTATCCAGGGGTCACCTTGTACGTCCGTTACACACCCTTGGCATTGTAACCCAAGAGAAAAAGAAACGCAGAGATGGGACCAGACTGGATGGGTCCCCCCCCCCCTGGAGGACGCCATGTCGCTGGTCCTACGAGGGGCTGCTGGTACCTGGTGCCACCAGTAGGTTAACAGTCAGAGATCTTCACCACAGGCACCATGGGCCACACTGCCTGTCTCCATGGTGTGAAAGGAAAATAAACTTTTATGATATATAAGTACTGTAAGTGTTAAGCTGTGTGAAGTGTTTTTTTCTGGAATTGCTGTAACCGTTGGTAATTATATTAGCAACCTAACAATAGACCACTGAGAATACATGCCTTAGCACTTCTTTTATTGCCATTGTGTTACTGCCCTTACTACCATTGGCTTTTATTATATGATGTAGAATGTACTGTTATGATAAATTGATAACATGATATTTATCCTGTTATAATCTAGCTTCCCCACCCAGCAAAAACATTCCCATGAGAAAATGCAACAAACCCTATTTCAGCAATTTGTTCTTGGTTAAGGTTTGCATCAATGCAATATTCCTATGAAAGCATCAGAATAGATTAGTGCTTTATCAGGAATATTGTTTACTGAATTGCGGTAATTTTAATTATTTTGTTATCCTAAATTGTGGTTTTATTGTGGCTTACATCGACATTGTCAGTTGTCTTGTAGGCCCACATAGACTGTACAGTTTCCGTTTCAAAAATAATTTTGAAAGAAATAAATATACAAAATTGGGTTAAATATGTGAAGTGAATGAATAAACTACAGTAGAATAACATAAGGTTACAATGATGGATATTTGTTCAAGTAGACAATGGTTTGTTTTGTACTTTCCATAAAAAGCCAAAACGTATTATTCTTTTATAGGCATGATCTATCCTTTAGGTTATATTGAAGTACCAAACGTGGGCCACATGCCCTGTTCTACATCATCTGTCCCTCCATGGGTCGCCTCTCCTCCTTCTGATTTTTCTTTTATAAACCTGTGTTTTGTTTTTCCACGTTGGCCGATTCAGGTCGGGTGTAGGGCAGGGTTGTGGTCCTGACGACGTGACCTGAACATATCCCAGTCGTGTCTCGCAGCGTCTGGTGGTATGTCCCCACCACCGCTCCCACACCCCGCATCCCATATCACTTGTTGGGGTGAAGAGTCTGATAATAATATACATGTAGAACCATTATGATGCTTGTATAGATGCTAATTGGAGTATGTGTAAAGCAGTTCTTGGTTAAAACATCACTTTCCAAGTGGCATTTGTTGGGATGAAGTATCTGATATACGTTTCAATATAACATGACATATTGATGTAAATCCAATGCTATTATAAATCAGCTTATGTGTGAGCTAGGGAGTTAGATGAAACGCATTTGCCCAGTAGCTAGCGTTCCCGATTTATATCTCCTTTATTATCGACCAATTGTCTTTTTGTGGAAGGAATTAACTGAACCTCAATTACAAACAGCTAGCTTTTCTGTCTATTATTCATATAATTATTATCAACTAATCTTCTTGTGGTAAGAATAAAAGGAACTTTTTCAAATGTAAGGAGAAAATGATACGTTGAAAAGGATTTATCACAATACATATATAATTTCCAATGTACCTCATATACATATGTCATACATAACAATCCTAATCAAGCACAACTATGGCTGTTATCTAAGGCTTTTGAAAATACATGTAAAGTCAAAATCCATTCATTTTTTGGATTCCCTTTTCACACTATGTTACTGAATACAAACGAGGAGCCTGTAGTTACTATAAGGGTGGGAAAAAAACAGCTATTTCCTCGTGCGAAAGCATGCGCCCCCTAGTGGTGGTCCCACGCATTCCGCCCCCGCCCCCTGCCCCCCAGAGCGACGTACTGCCCCAAGGAGGTGACCTTGAAAACCCAGCAATCTGACCTTGAAATGTACCTGCCGGCTGAGCCCCCCTGAGGGCCCACCCACGGCCTTCTGACGGCCCTTATCGGGGAGGTGGTGTTGTTGAGGGCAGTCAGGGCCCACCTGATATCACTGAGGTATTTCACATACAGGGTGGTTGACTGGGCAGTGAATCTGATCATTGTGCCTGTTATGCTGCTTTTGTGTTGAGAGAATTGATTAAGTTCTCCTTGGATTGGTAAAGCCTGTGAAACCCTTTCCACGGCCCTCTATGCCCTGTCTCTCATCCACGGCCCCTTGCTCTGTCTCTCACCCACGGTCCCCTGCTCTGTCTATCACTGCCCACCCAAGGCCCCCTGCTCTGTCTCTCACTGCCCACCCATGGCCCTCTGCCCTGTCTCTCACTGCCGACCCACAGCTCCATGCCCTCTCTCTCACTGCCCACCCACAACCCCCTGCACTGTCTATCACTTCCCACCCACAGCCCTCTGCCCTGACTCTCACTGCCGACCAACTGCCCCCTACCCTGTCTCGCACTGCCCACCCATGGCCCCCTGCTCTGTCTATCACTGCCCACCCACTGCCCTCTGCCCTGTCTCTCACTGCCCAATTCAGCCCCCTGCCCTGTCTCTCACTGCCCACCCACAGCCCCCTCCCCCGTCTCTCACTGCCCACCCACGGCCTCCTGCCATGTCTCTAACTGCCCTGTTATATAATTATTCAATTTGTTGAGTGATGTAGCACCACATTATCTGAGATACAAGGATTGATTGTGAACAATATATCTATTAACCTTTCTTCAATCTGAATGAAATTGCCTAGACACCTTAGAGTATAGGTGATAGATTCACAACACAAGGCACAAACCCCTTTACCACCCGCCGACCCCCTGGGGAGGCCCTACCAGCCCCCTCTACCCCTCCAGGGGCGGGTGTTGGGTCCCCCAGGTAGGGGGATCAAACAGGTAATTGTGGGCTTAGGACAGGTGAGAACGAGTGCTCACCTTGTTACACACTCCATTCACATCATCGTGCCAAGACGCAGCCAAGGAATTCAACCTATATATTTGATCTGGGATGGCTCTGGACCCCTAAACTGACAGGCGAACTTTTTGCTTACTCGTGTCGAAGAGGAACGTTGGTGTTTCCAGACTCGGTGACATGGTTATCACGTGACGAGATCAAGCATTCATGGGAATACAGCTGAAGCCAGTTACACAGCGTTGCTATAAGATATTTAGATACTTTAATTCTCGATTATTAGGAGAATTTCAGAAATATTGACATTGTCCTTTGGTATCTTTACGACTTGCAACATTGAACAGTTGAAACATGATACCACTGATACCATTAAAAGGTATGCCAGGGTGGATATAGGATTTCGGAAAGGGGGGTATCCGAATATTGGCTAAGTATTAAAATGTCACACAAACACACAAGTGCAATGTGTTTTTTCCTCTTTATCAAACTGAAATTACATGTGCTGCAGTGCAACACAAGCTTTATATGGTTTTACTGCCTATATATATACAGTGTTGCTGAGTCCTGTTACGTCAATCATCTCTGAGTGAGGACGTCTCCCACTCTTAAAGTGCCAACCCGACACAGTCACGTGATCAGGGTAGGCCTAGAGGGTGGCCGTTTAAACTGGTCCGGGTTTTAAGTGTCCTCTCATCTCCTCAAAGATGTTTAGAAAACGAAAAAAAGGGAGAAAGAATAGGAGCGTGAGCATCAGGAATAACAAGTGTTTTTGATGCACACAGACAACTGATAAATAGGCAACGATGGTAGAGAGAGACAAAATATACGTGTTAGAGAAAAAGGTCTGGTGTGTATGAACTGAAGTGGAGCATTAAAAACGGTAGAAACACATGTTTAACTATCAGGGTAATCAACAGATAGTCTGTTGGGTACAACGTCTTCTGAAATGTGTCAACAGCTGAGTATGATGCAGGGACAGACTATAAATCTATTATCATTGCATTTAAACACATGGGTTAACGTTAATGTGCAAGTTGCCTTCTGACTATAGACTATTTATATTTGAATTGAATCAGTCAATCTATCAGCCTAAACGGTTCTGAAGAACCTCTAAACTTAAGTTACTTGCTCATGTAACTTGATGCTGAGAACTAGGCATGAGGGTCATAAGGCATCTCCCACTTCCAGCTGCCCAATACCTATCCATCCAATCAGGGGGGGTGCCCAAGAAAAACCTACGAAAAATCGCATCCACGCAAAGTTATAAAAGCCACGATATGGCTAGTGGTCTATCGTGGGTTTTTAGAAACAAAAAATTTTCGTGGATAGTTTTTTCATTTTTTTTCAAAACTATGCAATCTCAAAGTGTCCTAATCTATGTCAAACACACATTAGGACGTATTTTAGTTGAATATATACATCATGAATGACTTTAGTATGATTTTTCACTGGATTTTAATGTCCACGAAATTTTCGTACATTTTTTCTGGGGATGAACTTCTATCGTGGCCACGAAAAATAGGTAAAAACGCCTCTACGAAATTTCGTAACTTTTTTTTGCAAGCCCCCCAGTTGTGTTCAAATTGCGGTTGCATGGAAGAACAATTGTTTTCCTACCTAGATTCTGTCTACCTGACTCTGCAATTCTTGGCTGACTTCTGCCACAAAGTTTGTATTCAATCCTAACTATCCAGTTGCCTATTCAAAACTTCTACAATATGGCTACAACAATAATTATTTTTGAGTTATCATTTTCTGTTCCGTAGCTGTGCTATCCAGTGCCGTTTAGTTTTACTGTATACTCTAATCAAACATTTCCAAATAAACTTCGGTCTGAATCTACTGTTAGAGACTAAGAGTCGTGTATGACCATACTAATGCCTAGTCATCGTACCAGGTAACCAGGAGCACCAGACCCCACCAGACTCTAGACGTAATCTCATTAATCCCCTTTAATCCTGTCGACATTCCTGGACATCCGTGCATGCCATCAGAACAATGACCTAACCCGTCTCAGAGGGTAGCATGGACTGATAGCCATTATAAGGGGCGATAATACCAGAGGATAACCGTTTTATAATAGGTCTCACCTCCTACATACAGACATGAGTTATGGTGCAATATTACACGCTGCTCTGATTAAGAATGGCATTTTTACCTGGTTAACCTTACCCCAACACAAAAACACAATTAAAAAGTATTCCCAGAGACAAATTTATCAGTCAGTGAGTACTGAATTGAGAGTCTGGGCATGGCAGGAAGCAGCCGCCATTCATTCAAACGAGTGCACTAAAAAGTGCATAAAAAGTGTATAAAAAGTGTCAAAAAGTGGCTTTGGTTTGGTAGGCGCCATGTATTGCCTTGCTAATTCGGCGGCTATGGGGGCATATAGGGGGGATCATGTCCTTAGCAGCAGGGATCTGGTTGCCCCCTTTAAACCATGACAATACTCTCATTCAGGAGCACAGACCACCGTTTTAGCTTTCAGAGCAGGCCCAACCAGGAGGCAATGTGTCAAGCATCTGCACCCGCGAGGCAAACAAACCTTGGTTTTCAATCAACCAATTCATAATGTTGTTAACATGTGATAGGTAGAGATTGGCATTTATTGGGAAATGAAAGTATAACTCTAACACTGTTACATAGATTGGAAATATTACACTTTTAGAAGGTTCTATAACTGAATCAAATAATACAAAACTATTTCAACCACTGCTTCAGTTTACTACATAAGCAACTGGCAGCAATGTTCACAAGGGGGCAGATTCTTTTCAGTATGATCATAATACCCTTTAGCTGCAACGAATTTCCATATAACTATGAAATCCTTGTTCTCAACATTAAGTGCCTTAGTTATGATCTCTAGGAATACATTCTAAATGCATAGCCTAAGGTTTAATGACTCACACTTTAACACTTTTTTTCTGGGGATCCCCGGCCCCCATCCCTTTAGATCGATTGACACCATTTTCTAATAGGCCGGCGACAAGGGTTGTATTACATCCTTGGGGCCTCAACTATGGGTGGCATAAGAGGGGTGACAGGGCATCTTAGGTGACATGAGTGTGAGAAGACCCACCCTTACCATTGCAGCCCTATTAGCCTCACCTACTTAACCAAACTCTAAAACTGCCTTTGGCAATCATTGCCTTTTAGCCATTTTTGTCTAGGATTTCATTATCTCCATTCAAGATCTGACCAGTATCAGGAATCAATCTATCTGGGTTGGGAACAAGGGTGTGTACAAGCCTCAGGTTACAGCTTGGTACTCGGTGCCGGTAGTGAGCTGACCTATCGGACGTTTAAAGATAAAAGCATCAAACTTCTATTTGGTTTGAGAATGAGGCAGATGTGGAAACTGGCCAAGGGAAGGATTAGGTTCTCTTTTTTTCTTCCTGAAAAAAAAACAAGCTCAAAATTAAAAGATTCTCCCAAATCTTCATAGGAAATGTTAAATCAAGCCTCCACATTTGTTTGAGTTAATGGATTTACCTTAGGGTCCATTGGTTTCCTCATTATTACGAGCCTATTGCTTTAAGCTGATTAATGATGATATTGACCACACAAAATAGTAATCTACCCCAATGGAATAACATGGCACTAGAAGAAATAACCTAAAACAAAGACAAAATGTGAGATGAAATAATTCTTTTTCGTTTCTAGTTGAGAATGACCCTTGGCATGTTGGCCCTGCCAGACGACGCGTGTCCCGAGGTGGTCAAGATAGGGACGGTGACAGGCCCATCAGGCCGAGTGCCCTCTGACTGGCAGGGTGGGTGACCAGGCCACCCAGGTCGATCAAACAGAGTGGGTGCCCGAGGGTGATAGGAGTGGGTAATGTGACGTGCACGGGGCGTGGTCGGACAAATTAGGCCCGGGCTGGGTGTCAACCCCCTCCCACCACTCCCCTCACTCAACAACAGACCACATACCTCAACCCTAGCCCCTGACTTCATGACGTGGACACTCATGGAGGGCATTTCACAGACTGACTTCCATGCTCAATTGTGAAATTGGTAATGTTAAAACATTTTTGTATGAAGACACACGTTTATCATAATATCTAGATGATACCTGCTCAGAATCATTTGATGTTCCAATAAGACTTTATATATCAAATGAATGATATTCTTTGATTGATTGGTCGTACCGACATACAATTTTACAAGTAACGTTTCCCAAATTCCCTTGTTGCAAACAGAGATTAATCACATTAAATTGTGGTAATGGCAATATACTAGTCTATCATACATGGATAAGTTAATATGGCCATTGTTTCTTACTACACCGTTACATAGATGGTCTAATTATCTGGATTATCAGCCCATTAATAAGTTGGTCCATTACTAAGGTTGTCCCTGCATATGTGTTATAAGCAAATCTGACAGTCCTTTCCTACTGCCCCTTACAAAGTAGCTATTTTAGCTGACATGTGTTATTAGCCAACCTGGCTGTCCTTACTTTCTGCCCCCTTAGTCACTAAGGTGGTCCCTTTATCTGGGTTATGATCTGACCTGGCAGTCCTTCCATACCCACTGGCCAGTACCAATACAAAGATCATCGCCATTTTGACCTGACTCCCATAGCCTTCCAGGGTTCCAGGGTTAAGGCCTACCTCTATGCCCCTGGCACTGGATTAACATTTGGACTAGGACCAACATCCTGGGAAATCTATGCCAGATTATCTGGGGAATATATCTAAAGGTTATTGGGACAGCACAAAAGTGAATCAAACATCAATATGGGCCTGTTTTGGGGATGGTGCCGTAATTGAGTGGATTACACATTTTTTATACCAAAATAGATAATTATAAGGAGCACAAATCTTTTATACACACAATTTACCCATGTTTAGATAAGTTCTTGAGAAGGTCATCACACATGTGGTAGCATAGTGAACCGGTACTATGTTATAGGCCATCTCAAGAAGTATAAAACAGAGAATGCGGGAGTATTGGAGGTGCACATTGACCAACAGACCAGAGAAATATATAATTAGTCAAGGCAGGAACTTCACTGGGAATAAATACACTCTTCCTAAATGCTTTAATAGTTTTGACACTAGCAATTGGCTCCAAACGCTAAGCACGATCTGTATTCTCTTGCTCCACTTCAGTTCACAGAAACACGGTTCTTAAAGATAAGGTCAAACCAGGTTTACAGATATCGTTTCATGTCCGCAATCAACTCCTTGCTTGTGATTCCATATTCAACATGTTAAATAATTTGCTCACAATCCTTTGATAATTTCATTAGTTCTTGACCTAGTCTAATTATGCTTATCAAACTGAGTTTTACTGTTATGTTCTAGACAATACATCTATCAGGATTCCTGATGCTGTAGTAACCCACTCCTATCAGGCCAAGATAAGGCATCAGACATACACCTAGATCCTTCCCGGATCCACCCCCACATCGGTCTATAGTTCCCCCTACCTGGTTCCTATTTCACAGTCCCTGCACTCCTCAGGGACAGGGGGGGGGCACCTAGGGAGGTAGGGCCTGAAGTGGGCTATACAAACAGGTTACAGGTATGTGAAGATATCATAGGGCATCGACTGAGCAGCTCTATAGCTTGGGAGGGTCTGAAGTTCGCAATATAAATGGGTTACATCTCAGTCAAGATATTATAGGGCATCGATTGAGCTGCTCTATAGCTTGGGAGGGCCTAAATTTACGATACGCAAACAGGTTGCACATTGGTGAAGACATTATAGGGCAATGAGTGAGCAGATCTATAGCTTGGGGGGGCCTCAAGTGGTGTCAACAATATGTTACCCCTCATTGAGTGAGTGGGGCGATGGCTTGGGATACAGAACAGCTGAAACAGCTAAACCCTGCTTCTTTGAAGAGAATGATTAGCATCTATGGTTTCTTGTACTTCTTTCTGTAGTTCTTACGACCAATATAACAGTTATATAACTCAATCATTTATCTATTTTTAACCTTTATGTCGAGGTTTTTTAAAAAGGGTATTGTCTCAGTTTTCAAGAGATTGTTCTGTGTTCTGATCCTGTAAAATTCTCATAACACAGCCTTCAGACATCTATAGGCATTATCACAGTCACACAAAGGGACAACATGAAGGGGCCTATAGCCTATAAAAGTCAGGCCTAGTTCAGAGAGAGGTTTAACAGACTGTAACATGGTTTGTGTTCCCTAAGGGCATGGGAGAAGGCCTAAAACCACCCCTATGTTTCGGATAAACATCCCAAAGTCATCCATCTTAAATTCTCCATGCTGGCAGTAGAATAGGGAGAGGATCAAATATTTAAGATTATTTTTAGAAAATTATATGATTTAAAAATGACCAAAACATATGTGAGCTATCTAATATTTTTATACTATTTCAGGTGTATAATATTTCGATTTTATAATGATATTATTGGCAACTAGGCTTAATACTTTTGAGAGGGGTAAATAAATTGCTGTGTTTGAATGATTCCTTCTGCACGTTTAGGAGAAAAACGCCAAGTAGACTAAACTTCCTTTGGGAATCAGGGACACCTAATGAGTTGAACAGAAGGAGACAAACTGTTAGAGGGTTGAATGTAACAAAAACATAGCTTTACTGAGTGTAGCCGATCGTGACAAATCCAATTACACAAGGTGTCAGTTTTGTATCCAATGATTCTTTCATTGCAATCATAACAATAGTCGATATGCACAGTTCTCTTAATTAAGGCACTATTGATCAATTAGAAAGCTAATGATGCTCTTACAAACTACAAACAAATAACCCATTTATAAAATATGCTGCTATAAATTTACTTTTATGTTTTGCATTTCTAAAATTTGTTCATGTGTTTAAGGACCTTTCACTCTTTCCTTCTTAAGTTAGCTGTTTGTATCCGGGAAAATTTAATAACAGATTCTAAATGCCTTTCAAACTTGAAATAAACCCACTGAACTGCTAAACCTCTACACCCGAATACAAATATTTCTGGGTATACCCACAGCTCCTGGTGAACCTATGTAAAGATTTGCATACCAGGAGGGCTTCCAAAGGCGTACAAACCAAGTCAAGGGGAGTGGGGTGTATAGAGATACAGCAGGCCAAGCCTTGTTAAACCCCCTCCACCCCCCAGCCTGCCTCCAAGGGCAGTTTACACTGGCCCCTGAATCCTAAGGTAAATATTATGGGCGGTAATAAACCCAGGTGACAGATGACCACTGAGTAGATCACGTTCTCCGCGCGATCTCGCGAGGTCTCGCGAGACACTGAAATGTTTGACAACTCTCCAGAGGGCAGTGGTGTCATTTGACCTTGTGACCTGCCAAGGTCACTGGGGAATTATTCTCACGGAGATCGCTCCTGTTCAGGGTATAGGGCATGCCCAAGGCATGTAGGTCGGTCCTCTTGTACAAATTGTGTTATTATTGTTGATTAGTTTCCTGTACCTGAAGTGGGAGTCAATTTTGAAAATAAAGTTTGCATTTGGACCCCTGTGTTGGCCCTCTATAGTTTAATGGTAATTGGTTGTTTGGAAACAAGACCACGGCCAGCCTGTAGATTTAATTGGATCATTTAGATTTAGAATAAGTACAAAATTATGATAATTTAGAAGTAGGCCTATTGATAGTAGGAGGCATTGAAGTGTCCTTTTATTGCATTATTCTTATAGGAGATTCTTCTCGTTCCATAAACCTCCTGAGGGCCCCATGCATTGGGAAATATGAGCAATCTTGCAACCACTCCGCCCCTCTTGCTACACATACACTACGCCATCTGAACATATTTCTCCTCCCTCCCCCTCATATAAACGGTTTCTCTCCCCACCCCCGCCCCATCAGTGTCAGTCATGACGTGTTAGCTGTCATGTCCCTGACAGCCCCATACAGCCCACTTCTCTGACAGTCTACTCCAGGTATACCTTGATGTGACAACTCGCCGCTCACCAGGTGCTCAGCCCTCCTTACCCTTCCTGCTCAGAGCTGCTCCCAGCAGCTCCTACATTTCCCTGAAGTCTATATTCCACAAGGCGATTTTGACTATCCGAAATATGGCAATTTGTAAACTTTTTATTACAATTATTAAAGGAACCCTTGCATGTTACATACCGTTCGAAAGGGAATTTGAAAACCTTTCTAATCATGTATAACATGCCGATATTTAATCCCCATTTCCGCTGGCGATTTCTGGAATCGGGAGTAAAATCGGCTACTGGAATACAGCCTACCTACCGCCCCGGGGCTCAGGGCGCCGAAGGGTGGGAGGGGCAGGTGGGGAAAGGCCATCTCAGTAAACTCGATGAATGGGGCAAAGCTCGCAGCAGTTTTTGTACTGTTTTACTTCACCGAGTAGTAAACTCATGGCTTAGCTAATTTCGATTTATACAGCTTCACCTGCAAGTAATTTCACCTGAAGGTACTGTGAACACATTTCTACCGAGGCATATCCAATGGACTGCTGAACAGGCAGAATAATTATACTGCATGAAATATACAACTGCAAACCATGAAAGGCATTAGAACTGTATCGACGCATCCATGCTGATCAGATGTTTCAATTGCACAGTCTCATCCGTATAAGGCCAGCCTTTCATGTTTTCCTTTTGTTTGCAGTCAATATCTAAAGTTCGAATAACTCTCCCGAGGTCAATCTCCGAGGTTACTTAATTGAACATGCTGGGCATGAAATGGAAGTCTTGTAGATGTGCCGAGAACATGGTGCGGGGACGACCCACCATGTCCCTGTATTTGATCCCCAGGAGGTGGTTGAGGTCGGGGTCTGAGGCCCAGGAGGAGTGTTTACACAGGGGGGTGACACCACTGACAGACAGGACCCAGCCCCACCTGGAGGAGAGGCAGGAGGGTCGAAGGGATGGGGGGGGGGGGTTCTCCAGGGTCCTTTAGCTAGGGTACCTCACTGGGTCTGCGCAGGGCGTTGGCAGGCGGGGGGAGGGCACTTTTGTTTAGAACCAGTGCACATTGCATAATTATCTATGTTGTTTTTTTAATAATTTTAGACAGTTATATAATTGAAAACAATAAAACAGCTTTGGTTAAACCACCAAAGTTTGAAACCCAGGTATTTGATAAAAACTATTTTGATATTCTTGGCTGCATTAATTGATTTGATTTAGTCACTTCTATGACAGTTGGGTACACAACTGTATTATACAATTCATGTCTATCTAAATAACCTGTTTTCAAACAACAAAAAACTAAATTAGACACCAATACGTCAATCACTATGCCCTGCTGCATTTGATATTGTTCTTGGTAGTTTAGGCCCATGTTGAAGTTGACTGAATAATTTTGGGGATTTAGAAATCTGTAAGAGAATGTTTCATGAATAGTGGGGAAAATTAAACATAGCGTCTTGATATCTTTGTATCTAAAAATATGATTCATTAACCAGCAAACCTTTTAACAATTTCAGAATAGAAAAAGTTATAAAGTGCTTAACATTTTAGAAGATCTAATGGAAATAGATGAAACGTCAAAATTGTGGATTCTCGCCAGAGCCTTTCTGGTGGGCTTGCGCTCACATTCATGTCAGCACATACATCCAGTTTACCAAATTTATGGAGAACGTACTCCCCTCTCCCTCCCTCTCTAGGGGTATACCGATGCAGGATACCTTCCACATACCTTTCTCTATTCTCTGTTACAAATACATATGTCCTACTAGCACAATTATTGTAAACATTGAAGTCATTATCTTGATAATTTCTTATTTGGTAAAGAAGATCATGCAGCCCTCGGCTGAAGAAATGTTTTGGTTCATGGATGTTTTTGTAAATTTCAATAAGAGAGGAATGCAATGTGGGTGGTTGTCTTGTTAGCTAAGGTTTAAACATCAAGTGTATGTAGGTTTGGCCCTGTGTATCTGGTATCTTGCACATCACCACTGTAGATTTACTAACCCAACATGTGCAGTTTCTCACTCTGTGCCTTGCACAATAAAGTATAATATGTAGTCCATGACTCTGCCTGCTGCTGCCCAAGTTCTATCCTCAAACAGTAGGGCTTCCTTTGATCAAAATAGTATGCTAAGAACAGATATCACGATGGGAATTCTGAATATCAATTATGTAAACTACTGGGTACCCTACCGTAGGTAGGGCTCTCACACTCTTCAAATTCAGTTGTTCATATCTTATGATTGATAATGTGATGAACGGCTATTCAGCCAAAATACATAGAGGTTAAAATAATAGAAATAAGGTAATAATGGAAATAGATGAAAAGAACGAATATGTAAAGAACGAATAACGAATATGTAAAGAACGAAGAACGAAATAGATGTAAAGAACGAATATGTAAAGAACGAATAACGAATATGTAAAGAGCGAATAACGAAAACGTAATGGAACGAAACCCGGAAATATGTAAACCGGAAGTGAAATGTAAACCGGAAACGGAATATATAAACCGGAAGTGACGTCAGTTGTAGGTCACGTGACCGAAGGCAGCCAATCAGGGCTGACCTCTCTAGTATATAAAGGGGCGGTGAGGCCCGAATAAACAGAGTTCTTTAACAGTTCTCCTGGTGTCCAGACGTGTCCTCTTTCCTGAAACAACCACTAAAGATGAGCCGAATAGAGTAATTAAGCCGAAGTTAGGACAAAACAGTCGAAGTCCGAGATAGGTAGTCGAAACATAGGGTAAGGGGCCCGAAGGCCCGAAGAACGAGGAACGAGGGAACGAGGTAGGGCACGAAGGCCCGAAGTAGTACCGGAGACCGAGGCGTAGTATGGTACGAAGACATGGGGAGCGGAACGAGGGAGCGAAGTCCGCGGGGACGAGGGCGCGGCGTGCTCGGCCCCACGCTACCAAACAATAGGCGACCGTCGGCCCGTCGCCCCCGCGGACCGGAACTCAGGGGTGGACCGCCCCCCGGCCGACCCGTACCCCTGCCATAATTTCCCTCCCCCGCAGTCCTCCGTCGACATCGAGTGCCGATCGATTCGCTCAGCCCCCCCTCGTGCGCGAGGCACGACTCTAGAAACACATCTCGGTTCTTGGCCCGGATTCCCCGTCCGCCCCGAGACCCGAACAACCCCCACGTTCCTCTGTCGTAAGAATCGGCAACCCCGACTTACCAGAGAACGTCACAATAACATTTTCAAAACTTTTTTGACGAATGGCCATATTCCAATGTAAGTGAAGTCTTCAATATAGATAAGATATGAATAAAACCATGACCATGCAAGTCTAAAAAAGTTAAGATAAGACAGAGGAAGATCCTCGGAAGGAAAAACATTCATTTATCATGTGTTGGTTTAGAGGCCATCTAAATGCGAAGAACAGGAAGTGAGAGGTAAAGATTCAGGGGCAGGAGAGGGACTGGGGTGATGTGGGGTTAGGGGGTAGAACCTACAAGTGGGGACAGGTATATAGGAGAAGGGACAGGTTGTAAAGATACAGGCTGAGTGCAGGCAATGTGATCCAGGTGTATTCTGTATCATGATACCTGTAGAGGGCATTAGGGGAGCAGTGGACCATAGTCAATCACACCAGGCAGGCCTAATACATCAGTCTGCTCTTACCCCGACAACATTAAGCCTCAAACCTCCAGTTGCCTCAAAAGTGCCTCAATTGTAAAGATTGTGGCCGGGGTAGGAGTGGTAGCGATACCTGATTTGTGTATCAACCATTTATCTAAGTTGACAGTGCCTTTAATCTATTGAAATAGAAATGGGTTTATGAAATAGATGTTAAATTACAACATCTTCCCTTTCTTTTCATTATAGATGACTTTATGCTAACAACTCCCTGAACATAAATATATTTTCAAATATATAGATTATTTCCAATCCAATTTCAATAACAAATAAAATGTAAGTAGAGTGTAGGCAGTGCACAATAGGGCAATAAAACAAGATCGTTGGACGGAAATGACTGAGCTCTCTTGACCTTATCATGGAAGAGGAACTTTTTGCACAGTAAATGGTAATGGCCTCACTCATTCTACCACTTCCAAGAGCCCTGCAGATAGCATGTAGAACCAAAAACATACAAAAAACATCCCCTTGATACGCCAGCATGGATTTCTCCTTAAGTCTAAGAGTTTACCCTCAGGGTCTTAAGTACCTGCAGACCTCTCTACCAAGACATATAGAATACCTTAATGGAGATATACACCACCGTGTAAACAGGTTTTCTTATTTTTACCCCTTCTCATAAAACCGAGCTGGGAGGTATATGATGGGGACCACAGAGGTCAGCACCGGCACGCGCCGCGTCACGTGACCCTAATAGAGCCTTTTGATTGGCTGCCGTGAGAAATTGGCATGGCGACAGGGGTCAGGTGCCCTGCAGGTGCCCGGGTGAGGTGAGTGGCTCAGGTGAGAGTGAGCTGCTCATCCCACAGGTGAGGAGCAGCTCGTAAGGAGGGGGTACAAAGTGGGGGCGGGGCGAAGGTGCTTCATTCGTGTTATGGGTTTTTATGGGTGTGTTATTAAGTAAAAACCACTTCACAGTATATCGTGACTGTTGTGCGCCAGACACGGATACTTCGACGTTATAAAGTTCCATTGCAGATTGGCAAAAACATGAAATACACATACAGGTACAAGTGGGGGCGGGACTAAGGTACTTCATTCGTGATGCGTTTTTGGATTTTTGGGGGTTTTTTTATTTAGCAAAAAACACTTCATAGTAAATCGTGATGTGCGCCAAATGTGTCTACTTCAACGTTATAAAGATGTATAGCAGATTGGCAACAAAATTGAATAAAGCCAGATTTAAGTGGCAGTTTCTACAGTATATACTGTAATGAAGAGCACCATTATCTCATAGAATACAATATGTGATCATACTATGTTAAAGGATATCAAACTATGACCAGACAAAATTTGGATCTCCTTTTTCTATTGGGGTAAATTTCGGATGCTTTTCTTCGTAGCCATGCTGCCTTAATCATTTTGTTGCTTTAATTTCAAAATTTTCAATCCACACTTTGCATAATCTACAAATATATACAAGACGCACTACATGATATATGATGGAGACCACCAATAAATCATGGCATGGCCCTGGTTCCCAGAACCTACGTGCAGAAACTAATTTCCCCTCTATTACAGCGTGGGCAATGAACAGTAGTAAACTAGGAGGGGAGAAGAAGTGCTGGGAGAGTAGGGAGGGCTAGGAGGGCTGAGAGAGGCAGGTCCAGGCCCCATGCGGCATTTGGTGGGCGGGGTGAGGCACTGACCGGGAAATGAAGGTTACCAGTGCACCTTCTCTGCCCGATTTTCTAGGTAAATTCGGGGAAGGTTCCTGACACTGCTGGGAAAGTTCATGTTTTCAGTTCTTTCAATGAAGATGTTAACCATTGCTATCTATCTGTTGTGTTGTTTTGAATGGGAAATACAGACAAAACGATGCCCTAATTCTAGATTATCCTTATTTTTCTCTTAACCTAACCTTCAATATATCAAACATATTATCTTCAATGTTCTCATTTTACTTTTCTTCGGCCATTTATCACAATTCTTGGCTTATCCTGAGTTTACTGAACATGCAGCAAGGTTTAATAATTTTAACCCATATATCGTAGATATCTAGAGCTATCGTCATCCCTCTTCCATCCCCACTGTAGCCCCACCTGGCCCCCTCCTACATGACAATGTCATTTTTCAGTGTCTGTCTAATTTTCATGATAAGTCCACTTCCATCCCGTGTCTCAGCGTCACGACTCCGGATGCTACCCGTCCTCCCACATCGCCATGGAAACAATAAACCATGCCGTTTCCATTTACTTAGGGTCTTTTTTTCTCAGGAAATCGTTAAGATGTGTCGGGGTCGCTTTAAATATAGCCTAACCTCTTCCACATCTGGTTAATGTCACCCGCGGGTGACAAAAACCATTAGGGTGACAAAAATAAAAGGTGACAAAAACGCCTTTTGGGGCATGGAGAGACTAAACATTAGAGGGTTTTTTAGGCTGGCTGGTGGCTGTTGTATTTTTATAGTCTTTTCTCAGTAACATCAAGGCGTGAATGGGATATGCTATAGGTCTGAGGGGCTAGACGACCCAACAGGCCGACTTCGTGCCCAGCCCGGCTTTATTTTGCCCTAGTTGGGTCAAGGCAGCAACAAGTGTCACAGGGTTTCTCATAGAGCATTTTCAGGTCTCACTATAAGACCGATGGGTCATTAGCTTACTTTCTAACTCTTCCCTGATACTATTGCTACTACCATTTATCATTATCATGAAAGGGCACTATTTATTGTTTCCACAGGGCCTTATAGCACTGACATGCCAGCTGGCTCAGTATGGTTCATTAATCCAAAGGTTGACATAATATATCAGTTCCAGTCAGTTTAGACATTTATGTGTGAACCTTTCATAACATTTATCTTTACGTTGGCACTAAGCCTCCATGAAAGTTAAAGTTTACTGATATAATAGTCATCAATCATCAAATTGCCCCAGTATTACAATGGGATGTCAGCATGAACTGTATCACCATTAATACCCTGAACAATAATAAAGAACGTGGGTGGGGATGAGACTGTCGGACACTGATGCTGACATCAAACCTACACACTTTGAATAAGAAATCCATCTTTCATGGTTTTGTGAAGAAAAGTAGCTTTATCTACGTAATATAGTCTCAGCAGCTTCAGTAAGACCCTTTAATATCTTAAAACAAAATAAAAACAAGAAACGAATTCAACTTCTGTACATATAGGCCCATTACAAAAGGCCATCTCCGAGCATTGTCCTATTTCTTTCTTCTGTTTGTCTGAAGGGTAAGTCTAGGGTTGATTCACAGACAGCTGCTCACACAACTCACTCTAGATTTGCTCACAACTGCTCACTGTCTACTCTGTAGTTTTTCTGAGCAGCTCAGGGTTGTGGCACAGATTCCAACACCTGCAGGGCCTATACCAGGGATTCCTGTGTCCAGCGAAGCCTGAAGGTCTGGCCCAAACCCCAGGTAACACAGCCCTACCCGCCGTCACAGTCAGACTGAAGAAACTAGAAAAAAGTAAGGATTACACTGGGTTCAGTTGTTGTATGGCACCTACCCAAGTAGTAAGGTAGAGCTACTGGCCCTGCACCTTGTGCTCGCCCTCAGCGGCTCAGCCACATAATTACCCCACATTCTGACATATCTTAATCGTCAAGGTAGCCTACCTAGAGCAATAACTAAAGGCATTCATTACTCCAGGGTCAAAATAACCAGGGGCCACTAGAATTTACACGTCATGATATATTGTAGGAATATGTTTGTCGAGAACATTCACTGTTCAACTTAATCTGTGCCTTAACTGTCACTGAAAGCATTGACCAAATAGAATATATAAGTTCAAGATTGTTTACCTTAAAATTTGATTATATCATGAATGTAGATAATGGGCCATAATGGAGACCCGAAATTTTAGTGAGGATCCCATTTTTTTCAAGTTGGGGGCTCGACTTGCCGCCATATCTCATGACCTTATTTCGATCCCTGAATCATATTTATATAGGCCTATGTATTACCTACAATTTATATCGGGGTTTTACTATGGCTTGTGGGTTCTCTCTGTACCTCTAGTGGCTGAGAGGTTGCTGGGTTCGGCGTGTGGGTAATGTCGGGTTGTGTAAGGAGGCCGGGTACAGGTGTCTCTGCCCGGAGACCGGCCCTAATCACACCCACCTGTTGACTAACCCTTCAGCCAGGGTACAACGCGCCGATTTACAACCGAGAATCTTGTAATTTTGAAGTTTTTATTAGAAATATGAAAAGAACCCATGCATGTAACATATCATTTAAAAGAGAATTCCAGATGCTTTCTAATGATATGTAACATCACTAGAATTAGTTTGAATGACCTCTGACGATTCTTGAAATCGCGAGTAAAAATCGGCAAGTGGAATACAGGCTTAATGTACCACTTT
This sequence comes from Lepidonotus clava, assembly GCA_936440205.1. NCBI lineage: Eukaryota > Metazoa > Annelida > Polychaeta > Phyllodocida > Polynoidae > Lepidonotus > Lepidonotus clava. The sequence goes on along the minus strand of OW387144.1, from coordinate 30,391,480 downwards.
CACCTTGGATGCCACTCAAACCGTACATACCGACTTAACCCTGCACCCTAAACCACCCTAGTCTCAACCCAAGGCCGTGTGCCACCCTAACCTTGTAACTACGCTAATCATGCATATCACCAACTCTACCGCATATCGCACATTAAATGGGCACGGGCAAGAATTTAAAAATAGCAAGCTCCCCCTTCTGAAATTCCTGGATCAGCCCCTTGAAGAACCTTTGTCCAAATATTATTGGTTTACATCATAATATATCAACTATCATTAATGAATAGGACATGTCTGTGGACAGAAATATCTCTCTTTTTGTATTATTTTTGCTTTATTCTTGTATTACAGTCCCTTTTTCATCTGACCGTTAGTCACGTTATTGATAAACCCAATACAAACACCTGTGGCCGAAGAAAACCAAGTTCTGCGTGGAAACTACACAATGCATTCAACAAACACCAATTAAACATCGGAACCCTTTGAATAAAGTACAACAAGTCCAGCATTAACCTCCTTTAATAACATCAAGCAGCGTGTTATTTCATATCCTTTCACCTCACTGTTTTTAAGGAGCATTAAGTAAGCCTGCAGGGTCTTAGTTTGGCTACCCTCCAGGGTGGTGGTGTGTTGACCCAGCCGTCTCCGCTGTAGGTATGAGATAATAGGCAGGTCAAACATGGAGCTGGGCCTTCACACAGCTAATCGGTGGGGCCCAAACAGACCACTCACAATGACGGTCGATGTGTAAAGATGGTAAATGTGTAAAGCCCAGCATGCCATTCACAATTTATCAGTAAATATGTAAGCTCCAACATACTGCCCTTAATAATGGTGACATGTAAATCGCAACATACTGCTTGTAATGACGGTTATGATACAATTGACCGCACAATATTTGACCCCTAATAAATCGAAAATTTGTGAATGGGGCCATTACGGCATGTTGGGGGTAATGGAGAATCACCTTACAAAACCTTTACAAGACATTTATAAGACCTTTACATGGGTCTTTCAGGTGACCTTTATCAATAATTGATATTATTATCATTGAGGAATGTCACCTTTACAAAATCTCTCCTTGACCTTTAATGTACCGTAATGGCCCCATTTACAAAACTCAAAGGTAATTAAAGGTCCATTTTCATGCAGCATAAAGCCTAACACATCGCTCAAAATTACTGTAAACTTGTAAAGCCTAACATACCAATCACAATGACGTTAGACGTGTAAACCCCCGTCAAAGGAACGTGGTCTACTCCTAAGTCCGTTAGTATAACAGGCCTTTCTGTATTGTCCCTTAGATAAAAGCCCCGTTACCTTGATCTGCTTTGAAGGAGAATTAGTCTGGATAGCTTGTTAACACTTGACGTTTGGGTTAAGCCAGTTAAAGACGCAGAAATTAGTTTTCCTTTCCTGCTGCTTTGATTTTTATGTTGATCTTAACATTCCTAGATCTTTACATGTTACATTTAATACCAATTGATAAAACATATCTTTATCATTTAATTTAACAAAATGCTTGTTTTCAGGTTTAGCATAAAGAGGGCACTTCCTCAAAATAAAGGGCTCTTCAGCGTATTTAAACTGGGACACAAAGGTAGCGAGAGGCCCTCCACATTAGGGGTGCTATAAATAACAAAGTGGAGTTAATGAGCCGTGGTCGGAAACTGTCAATATTTGGCCACTTGGTGCAAGCTAAAAACAGACCTGTGTCCCAAAGGTGGGGGCACTTGGGCTTAAAAAGGTACCGACTACCAAACGCACCTGCAAAGCGGGGGAGGTAAACATCAAAATCATGGAGCGGTCAACTGCTTTTACTGCGAAAAAGCAGATCAGAGCGGTGCACTACAACCATATAACAATATAGGGGCAATAGCTTATAAATTAACCTTATTACTGCTTAATTCACACACACAAAATATGTAATTTTATCGGAAGTTTTCCTAAGCAATTTTCGTGATTTTTGGATATTTCTTGGTATTGGCACACTCTGATTTTTGGGGGTGGCAATATGTATCCCCGACAAATATGAGATGGTCAGAAGCGGTCAGTTACCAAAAGCAGGCATGCTAGCTTGGCAGTGGGAAGTAACCTTCAACGAGTCAGTGCCCCCCCCCCCCCCGCCTTCCTGGGCCAGTGCCCCAGAGTTCAATGTTGACAGTCCGATGCCCACAATCTCAACCCACCTAGGCACATACCCTATATCGCATAATGCGTTCACTCAATTTTTATCGTTCTGGTCCCAGTTTTTATCACTGCCGTCAGATATGCCGGCGTCCCCATTCAAATGCCATGTCTCACACTCATTAGACTTGGAGATAAGACTGTCCCATATCTCAGTTAGGGTTTGGACCTGTCGCAGGGCCTCTTCACATCAAAGAGCTGTGAGGCGTCGGTAAACTCGGCCTGTGTGTTTTACTGTAGGGAGGGTTGGAGAAGTCTATGCACTTGTATCCAACTTGTGTGTACATACTGTTCACAGAGAAGGCAATTGAGAAGGCAAAGATGTCTAGCACCATTTCTTAATTTTTTTGGGCCTGTTTTAGGCCTTTATGTCTTAACATATACGACACTTCAATCTAAATTGCATATGTGCTCATAAAATATATAGTTCTTATTGTACCACTACAGAAGAACACTGCATGGCTCTAGCTTAGGTTTGGTCTTCAGTAGAATGGAATAGGCCCTGTGCAATATAAAGGTATTTAGTGAAGTGCAACTTGTGAACCAATAAACTAGAAACTGGTATTTTTAGACACCAAAACGTATCATTGTATGCCACAAAAAATATATGTAAAACAACAACAAAAAACTAGTTTTTATAGCTCTGTTACCTGATTTAAAGCAGTGTAATCTGTATTATTAAGTCCCACTCCCAGTATAGGTGACAGAAGGTAGCAGTCAGTACTAGTCCCTCCCCCAGCCCCTCCCCCACCAAGCCCCCCGATCACCACATCAGAGATACCCTTCACCTGTACAATAAGGTGAATAAACCCCACAGACTGGGAGGGAGGACGTCTGAAAGGTTACACCACGCAGCCAGGTAGGGCCTTAACCGCCGCCTACAATGTAGTGAACGATGAGTGGCATCAACAGGTTGTCAGAGATAGGCTTCTCGGCCTAAATACACCTAAATAGGCTTATCTGGGGAGGTCCAGGGGCCTTTTATACTTTGACCTCACTGAGTGTGTGTGATTGAACTGTCTGTGGTGGCCCCGAGACAAGCGGGTTTCAATACTTTATTTGTCAATACCTTTAGTTAAGGATTGACCTTATCCAACCTTCTCATACTTCCTACCGACATGCACCACTAGTTTTCAATTTGACTATTCTACTGCAGTCATAATTGCAGTTGGATCCTTAGAATTGAGCCTCAAATATCAATCTATTAAACACACGTAGATCTTTGTGCAATTCCAGTGGTGGGCCCTAGAGTTTTGATCATGAGAAGATGAGGTACCAATATCCTACTCAGCTGGCGTGAACTCATGCCAGAGATTTGAAGATTGCAAGAGCACATATGTATCTTTTTCAATAAAGTGGCGACCTCTTGGTGGATGAAATGTCAAACAACTTTTTGGGGGCTTTTCAAAAGTAAACCTATATGAAGTGAAGTGACCCAGTCACCAAAAGCACCAACAGGTAGGCAAAGTGGAGGACTGCACAGGTTCGTTGAGAAGGTCTTTGGTGAAGCTGCAATTATAAAATTGGCATCAGGGGCTAAGCTTTCGGCCTACTTCATCCTTTCCCTCAGGACTAAACTAGACCACACCGTCTCATTTAGAAGTCCTTGCACAATCCGCCTCTGGTCATGACCAGTAGTCTTTATACTCCAGCTGTGGAAATTTAACATCTTCCAGGCCCAATAATGAGAGTCCACTTAAAGAGGACAGAGAGTGACTGTACAGGGGGTGGGGAGGTCAAATGGTTGCTGCTCCTCAGGGTTTGGAGGGTGCTGAAAACCCAAGATCTTTCCCAAGTTCTTTTAAAGGACCCAAAGAGGAACAACTTAACCCTTTTTGAAAATGTACATTGCCTTGAAATTTATACATAAAAGAGATCAAGAGGGCACAAAGATATTGCTATTGCCAAGGTTTGTACTCACCAGTGAGGGCTTTAGCCAGAGACATAGGTGTGTGCAAACTGGAGTAATAACAATTGCTGAGTGTGCCCACAGTCTGCACTTGGTACATGTATATGCTATATCAAATACACAGTTAATGTTTGAAATTTTCACAAACTACTCAAAAAGTGGCATTAGCCTTCACAGACAGGCATTATTACCCTCCAGGGCAATAACAGATCTCTTACACGAACGTTTTTGAGAGGGCAGGATAATACTGAAGGTATAGGGGTTGATATCCAGGCACAGAATAAATGTGGGAGCCCCTTGGATTGCCAAGTTGTTCTGCATCTAAAAGGGGCAGTCAGTGGCTGGGATGTCGGTGGTGAATCAGCCGTCTGACGGTACGTGCATTATACATAGGGGGCCTTGGGGCAGCTAGGTGCCCACTTCACTTTACAGGTCAGACCCTGTGACAAAAACCAGGATCAGACTGAAAAAGGCCCTGTTAGGGTCCATCACTCCAGAAGGTCCATGTAGTCAGAAAAACACCCCGCGCGACTGCGATCCAGCGGACATGCCAATGGAAAAAGGTTAGGGTCACATATGCCGAACAAAAAAGGACTGGTGTCATATATGCCAACAAAATGACTTCTTATTATGAGTCTTAAAGCGGGCCAAAAAGAATGTGGAGATCATGCGTGAATCTCACTGTAAGGTTCTCTCTGTGCAGGGCTCTGGCCGCCTCCATCCCACCTCTAGTCGCCCTGCAGCACGCCTCTATGGGGTGATGTGGGTGGATTCCTACCGTGATGGATGTACACTAACAGGAGTATAAAATATATTCCTCCTTGTCCTCTCTCCCCTTCTTGTGGCGGCGGGCCGGGGGTAGTCAGTCACCCTAAGAATGCACCCTTGGAGTTTGTTTAAAAGACACAGTCCCCTCCGACGTGCTCGGGTTACGGGAAGGGGGACAGAGAGGACCGAGGTCGTTGTCTGTCTGGGATGGGGAGGGGTATGGGGAGGTATGGGGGGAGGTATGGGTAGGTATATGTATGGATGGGGTATGGGGTATGGCTAGGGATATGTATGGGGATGTATGGGGATATGTATGAGGATGTATAGGGAGAGGCATAAATATTATGGGGAGATGTATGGGGAGAGTTATGTGGATATATGGGGATATGTATGGGGATGCATATGTATGGATGGACCGGAGTATGGCATATGGTTAGGGAGAGATATGGGGAGGTGTTGGGGTGTATGGAGATATGTATGGGGAATATGGATGTATGAGGATATGTATGGGGATACATAGGGAGAGGTATGGGGATTATAGGGATATGTATGGTGATGTATGGGGATATGTATTTATGGGGATGTATTGGGAGAGGTATTGGGATTCATGGGGATTTGTATAGGGATATAGGGAGAGGTATGTGGATTATGGGGATATGTATGGGGAGAGTTATGGGGATGTATGGGGAGAGGTATGGGGAGAGGTATGGGGAGAAGTTTGGGGATGTATGGGCAGAGTTATGGGGATGTATGGGGAGAGACATGGGGAGAAGTGTGGGGAGGGGTGTGGGGAGGGGTATGGGGAGACGTACACTGTTAAAATGGTGTTTAGAATTTAAATATGTTTAGGGTATAAACATGTTTATAATCTAAATACATTAAACCATATCTGTTTAAAACCTAAACACTTGTAACTTCTAAACATGTGTTGGGTTAACTATGCTTAAAATCTAAGCGCATAACATCAGTTGTGTTTAAAAGCTAAACACTTGTAACCTCTAACCATGTTTTGAATGGGACATGTTTAGAATCTAAACACATAATATCAATTGTATACTATGGAAAAGAAAAATGGACACTTTGGGATTAGAACCCACATTCTCTACATTCAAGGTAGAAGCCTAACCAACTGAGCTAACTTGGACTGCATGCAGTGCACACTGGCAGAGTCAGCACCAATGAGTAGGATCTGTACTACTATACATGCAGGTATTCAACATTAGACAGATAATAGTTCAATACTCTCATACCTCTACTTATTCAGTCAAGTAGCAAAGCTGGGCTGTGTCTACCTACAGGCCTCCATAGCTCAGTGGTAGAGCATAGGCTTCATATGTGAGGGGCCCCGGGTTCAAATCTCTGCTACTGAAGTTATCAAAATTAATTACTACTTTGAAGTAGTTATACTATTAGTGGTTAGTAACGTAACATACCTTCCATATTTTTGGCCCTGATTAGTAGAATGGTTTTTTCATACACTTAGGAATTTGGAACTTTGTGATTAAAAATGTTAGATTTTTAAGGTTTTGTAGTGTCAGTAAGATAATCACTTCATTGGCCTGCTATTCTAGGTACGGTCAACCAACCAGAACACCCTTAAGACATTTACAAAACGTTTTAAAACACCTTTTCAGTAGGATTGAGATGTAGACACCTTTTTAGTTCAAGAACTTTATTAGCTATACCCTGAAGGTTTTACCTCCAACAATCAAACAACCCATGCAAGGCTAAACCAAGAAGGAAGGATATACTTGGTTATAGGCTCAATGATCCTGTAGTGTGTTTACAGGAAAAATAAAACTTTAAATGCTGTTAACATTACATCTGGTGTAAACTGTATGGCATAGTACCATAGCAGTGTTTTACATGTAAAATCTACGTGATTTTTTTTCCCTCTACAGTATATTATTGTTACATTTAAAATGGTTTTCATCGTTAAGAATGAAAGAACACTGTACATATTATGGTATATTACTGTTTAACTTAACACCTAACCCTAAACACATTGAAGACCTAAATGCTTCATAGCTAAACACCTAAACACAATAGATTTCTAAACACTTAACAGCTAAATATCAAAATAGCATAAGCATTTTGATTCTAAACACCTTGAGGACCTTAACACTTTAAGGGTAAACAGCTAAACATCACACATTTCTAAACACTTAACCCTAAACACCAATAATTCTAAACATGTTTAGGGAAATAAAGTGTTCCAAAACTGGATGCGCCGAAGTGTTTAGGAAAGTGTTTAGGTTCTAAACACTTGTTTTAACAGTGTATGGGGAGACGTATGGGGAGACGGTATGGGGATGTATGGGGAGAGGCATGGGGAGAAGTATGGGCAGAGGTATGGGGATGTATGGGCAGAGGTATGGGCAGAGGTATGGACAGAGGTATGGGGATGTATGGGGATGTATGGGGAGAGGTATGGGGAGAGGTATGGGGAGAGATATGGGGAGAGATATGGAGAGAGGTATGGGGAGATATGGGGAAAGGTATGTGGATCATGTATGCGGATATGTATGGGGAAAGGCTGTGGGGATGTATATGGGATTTGGAATATGGCCGGGGACGTAGGGATGGGGCTTGGGTGTGGATGGGAATGGATGGCGAGCGTGGGGTTTGGATAGAGATTCGATTGGATTTGGAGTCTCACTGGTGATTGTGGATGGTGTAACAGTGTGGATACGATAGTATATAATACAATATGGATGGGAATCGGGGTATGACTAGTTGTGATGGTATAGATCATGTTAAAATGATCGAATGACTGCCCATCCTAGAATAATGCTGCGATTTATTGATACGTATTACTATATCCATAATTATGTTCTTCTTTAAGTTTAGAAGAAGTTATCATTTCACATCTGTCTAGCCAGCCTTCACATGTAAATTCCAGGCAATAACATCCCACTGTGTGGACAATTGAATAGACCTCGACCTGCTACATACCGTTCTAACCCCAACCAAAATACAGCTAAACATGGGACCATTTTACCATGGAGCCATGCACCATGGAAGGCAGCGGGGCGAGGGGGACTATAGGCACTGGGTAAAAATGGCCGGAATTGTCCCCTCTAGACGTCGTGGTGTGTGTCGTGCGTGGATAATCTGGCCCCTTTTCCCGGCGAACAATGGCCGATTGAGGCTGGAGGTGAGGTTCCCAAGGCCAGGGAGTGGGGTGACTTGTGTGGTGGGTCTGTGGTGGGGGGTGGTGGGGGGGTGGGACCTATAACGGACCCAGGAGGGGGCACGCTGGAGGACCGACCAAGACAGGAGGCAGCCTTGGTCAGACCACTCTGCTTTTATAAAGTGGAATAGACTACAGCATGAAAGTATATTTCCCATTATGTATGCAAGGATGCATATGCCAAGATTCCTTCAAAATGCATACATTTCAGCACAGTCTACATCATATTTACATCATCGATTAGAAATATGACACATCAATGTGCACTCTGGTATATATACTCTATTGTGTTTATTTTTATTATCATTGTAATGGGAAAGGAATTGTCCCAATAGGAAAGCGCTTTATACTTCAGGTGTTGTGTTAATGAATAGTTATGATAGCAACAGGTCAACAAAACGTTAGATAGACTGTAAAAGGGTACGATCGTATATTATATATTTGGTTTCTTACAGTATGCACGAATGTACGAATGATTCCATGCCAGATACAGTCATACATACTCAGTGATAACTACCTTACTTTGTAACTTTGAATGGATTCTAACATGCTACCAGGAATATTCCCAAACGCACCCTTGTCGTGCTCGACGACTGTGCATATTCTTTTCTTTGTGTCTGAAATCAAAATTATCCGCCGCAGAATCTTTTCAGGTATAGTGTTCAAAACACAGACTGACAGAGTGAAACCCGTTTGACATTAAAACCGCTTGTTCCGGAAGGGCATGTCAGCTCTCAGTATTTCCTCACAGGAACCAGCGGCAACTGATGGCATGACCTTGGCACATAACCTTTTGTCAAGGTCAGGGGTCGCGACCCCCTTGCTCGGGGGTCAATAAGGTTAAACCACACCCTAAGGCCCCTGTTTATATTACTTAATTAAAATCAGCGGGTGTCCAAACAGTAGTGCCTTTTTGGGACCGAGTTTGGCGAATGGAGGAGGGAGGGTGCCATATGGGGGAACAGCCAAGGTGTATCCAGGCAGTGTACTACACATACTGCCAGCTCCCTCACCAGATCAAGGCCATTTACTTCTATAACTAATGTTAGCATATATCATATAGGACCATAATAAATGATTACAGAGGTATAGCATGTTAGCATAATTTATGTGTATGTATTAACATACATTAAATTCAGTGTTCGAAATTAAGGTTGCGCCCTGCGCCCGGCGCACAAATTTTCGGCAATGTGCGCCCGGTGTGTGCACGTTTTTTCGTGATTTTCATATCTATATATCAGGGGAGCGCATGGACAAAGTCCCGGGTGCATACTTTTTGTACATATGCACCCGTGAGGCGCATTAATTATAAAGTAAATTTCGAACACTCATTATATAATTGTACAATGATACCAATGAGGGTGCTACAACTGCTGCTTACTAGGATCCAAAGAACCTACGACCTCCTGTGCCGAGGTTCATTCTTGAATAATGATTGATTTTGGGAAAAGGGTATTTGTTCATACATCAGGGTAATTGTCATCCATGAGTTTCAGGGGTATTCTCTGAGACATGTACTGCTTGCTACATGCCATCCCAATGGAAAATACAGGGGAAATTCCTTTCCCAAATTCAATTTCTTGACACCTAAAGGCTACCCTTAAAGACCTCCCACCTCACCAGAACCCATCCACCACCAACAAACAAAACATGAAAGAATAAAGGAAAATGCATGTGGCATCCCTTGAGTATAATATCATAAACTCTTCCAGATGCTCGATACATATCGCACGTGCACCCATATGCTTGTCGTTACTGTGTTGTGGCGCATCACGTCGGTGGTTGTCATAGATACGTCCTGACGGCGCGCAGCGTGCACCCACGCCCGTTGCCATGCGCACGCACCCCCGGGGTACCCAGGTCACGTGACAGTTCACGCCCTCTGTGACCTTTGACCCCTTCAGGCCTTTCCAGCCGATTAATCTTAACATGGTGGCGACGGGGTGGGGTGTGCAGCTAGGACAAGAAAATGTGTCTTTTCTAACAGACCCAAGACTTCTATTGCTATTGAGTACGTTGCTGTTGCAACACCAAATCACTAGGTAAACTTTTTGTAATTGATATCATTTTCCTTCTGATTCAAGTTTCAATTTCTGAATTCAGGGAGCACAAAGATGGGTATAACTGCTAATATACCAGATAAAGTATAATCTATTATTGGCATCAAATCATAATCATTACTTAAGTATTCTTTCTGCAAATCTATTTGCTTATTACCACTTCCAACGACACCACTCCCACAGACTTAATGATAAAAGCCATGTAGGTGAATGGTACTTCTGTGTGTCTAGAGGGGACAATAAATCCGTCTTCCTGAGATCAAATCGTAAGACCCCAGGTCTTCAGAGCGATGGCAACGATATTTATATAAATGATAGGTCTGCATATATTTGACATAGGCCTGAGTTTATGATTTATTCCTCGGTGTATACTGATATGAATCCACGTGTTTATTTTATATAGACAGTGACAGTTTATCTTGAGCCATCATGTTCCATTAGCAGAGAATGGATTGTCGGAGGGTCTCCTCCAACTTATTTGTAGCACCAGTCTTCCCTATTCCTATCAATTTCCCCCTGGCCCCCACTCGAGACGTCTCTGTATATCTTTCCACCCATGTGATAGTCTGACCGACTTTTTAACGCTCTTTTTTATGGTCTAATATATGGCGGTGGACCCGACCACCCATTTAAACTTTGCAGTCACTCAGATAAGCAAGATTTAAGTCCAGCCAGTGAATAGAGAATCCTTATTTTCACTTTTCTTTTTCTCTTTTCTTGCTCTACTGTTGCTGTGAGGTCAGGTGAAAAGTAAATTCAGTCTGAGGGCGGTCCTAAGGTCCAAGGGCGGCTGGGGCTAACAACCCGAGGTACCGAGGGTACTTTGTAGTTGTCTTGTCAATGTTGAGGATAGGGAGTTTAAAAACGACTAAATGCACCATCCTGCACCTATTGGAGTACATGTACCATTATCGATACGTTAAAGAAGAGCAAATCACACAAAAACTACTATTATTCATTGGTTTTTAAACCAGCTGTTTCCGGTATGATAGCTACAGTGGGGTAAATCATGAATATCACTGAGGGATTAAATTACAAATGTCAGAGTTCGACACATACTTCTTGACACAATACATGACGTGGGTACACTATACATAGCAGGGGACAAGACAAGACAGAGTACAAGCCCTAGTAGTAAAAACGAACAGACGCAAGCCAGACAACATAACACCGGGGCAAAAAGGTAATGCATAAAATAAGTGACAGAACTGTACTCGAGAGTAAATAAGTCCCATTGAAGACTTTCTTCTGCCTTGTACCTAAACTTTAAATTGAATGGTATCATTTTTGGAAGTTATAGGGGAAAAAACTGCTCGTTCGAGGATTTTATACCAAGGCAACTCAATTGAACATGGCAGACCTTGTCCCGTATGTGTCTATTCAAGTGGCATGTAACTTGGAGAATCACTTTTGAACTTTGAATTTTTAGATTTGGCATATATTACTTGACTCATTTGATAGGTATATATCATCGTCCCCGAACGTGATCGGATTACAAAGTTACTACAATATGACATCTGATTATAAAAGAAGGCAACACACAACTCATGAGGCATAGTTCTGCATATAGGGCGGTACACACCTTACTATTTTTAATATGATGAACATAAAAGCCCTGTATTACTCATTTGTTGTTATATTTTAATTTTTAAGTTACAGTATCAAAAGAGCGTCTGAAAAGAATTATTGTTTCAATATCGTTTCCTTAGATACTATATATCTGTATCATATTTTTCGGTTTATCATTCCCCCCTCCCCAATTCCTAACCAGTCTTTGTTTGTTTGTTTGTCTGTTTGTTTGTTCTCCTTTCATGCTATTGTAACCCTAGTCTTAATTAAATTGACCTATACGGTGTCAACCAGCCCTAAGGCCTGACTCTGGAGGCATAAGGCACACGGTAAGGTATACCTAATAACAGCCCCCAGCAGCTGGCACGTCGCCCCATGTCCGCGCCGTCTCTGACCACCAGACCGTGACGAGCAGAATGACATTTCACCGCCTCAGACGCCGCAAAGTGAGCAACGGCAGGATCCGGGCTGGGGAAGGGGGGTACTGACTATTTGATGCCATCATGGTAGGTACCTACTGTTAAACTGCAGCCCCCATTCCTCCCACAGCTCTGTATGTTTCCCTTGTGTCCATTATTTCCTGAGATATCAATGAACAGCAACTTGGTTTCACTGCAGCCACTGTGTTTGCCTCCAAATGAATATTGAGCATTTTTCTTCAAGATTATAGTACAATTAACAACATAGATTAATTTGGACAGCCTTTATTTTGCCTATTATGCTTTCTTCTGAGCTACTATACAAAAGCTAACCACTACAGCCTGGTCAGTGTCTGGTGACAGTCCCACTTTTGGTTGCCTTTGCAGTGATCACAGCCACAGCCTCTGGGGTCCATTTTGCAGTCCCCACACCCCAGTCGAGTACCCCCCCCCCCCCCGATCCAGACGACAGAGAAGGGTCACAGTGGAGGGCTACTTTTAAGGAAAGAAATGGGCATTGTCGAGAGGACAGCCTGTGAAAAGTTCTTCATAATAACAACACTTGAAGATTTTACACAAATTTGAAGATGTAAGAGTCAATATATATATAGGCCTTTAATTATTGTTTCTAAAGGGAAGCTCTCAATCCTACGAATAACATTTCTGTTATAACCTGCAACTACTGATTACCAAGTTCTATGCGGTTGTGTTATTGAAATGGTTGCAAAAAGTGCATTTAGAAGCGTATTTCTTCGGTACTTATACAAACTGTAAAACATTGGCCATGCAGGGGACATTGAGCTTAGATAGACCTGGTGACCAATCAAAATAAAAAGACCGGCAAGGTTAAAATCAAAATAGGTGGATTTGGATATGGATTCTGGTGTTATATTAAAACCCCCATGCATATGGTATGTGGCTTAGAGTACCCCCCCCCCCCCCCCTTTAATATAAGGCGAAGAGAATGGAGGCAGTCTCCATAGGGGTAACAGTAAGTCGGGGTACAGGGGTAAGAGAGGGGAGAGAATGGATCATCTGTCAACGTGTGTAACACATGTGTCACATAGAACACTTCGTGAGAGGTTTTCCGATCCCCAACCATTATACAGCTCCGTGTTAAATAACGGTAGACCCCAATGAAAAAAAGTTCAATCTTTTGACTTTGTGGTAATTGCTTTGAGAGTCCTTGGTGTTAACGTCATGTACCTACTTGGGAGAGGGATCATGCACGTCAAGGGGAAAAAGAGGCACCAGGAATTGCATATATTTCTATTAGTGATTGACTACTTTCACTTATTGGCTCCATTTAACGGGTAAGGAAAACGAGGAGTTTCATTTACACTGACGACACCGTTTATAATAGGTTTTTTTTACTTACAGACATTAAAAAAATGGTTGAAAATGTGAGGAAAAATGACCTTTTCTTGATCATCCTAGTTTGAGGAGATCTAGCCGCCCCCATGTGTTAACCAGCGAACCGTGACCGCCCGCTCTACTTGAACCCAGTTATTTCCGAATAATGCGTACTGTACCCCCCCCCCCCCCCCTATTCTCCCTCCCCCTTTCCCCCTGACTCTGAGCCACCCCTGCCGCACTCATCCGTGACCAATCCACCTCAGCATCTCGTATGTCACCTATACCCCCAGGGAAACATTTGTCACCGAGAGTAGGAAAAAAATACTCCAAAACAAGATAGTTTTGAATTTCAATATGCCATGCGATAGACACCTCATGAATACTAATCATTCCTAGAATAAATGGAAATGAGATTGAGTACGTTATTTTACGGAGATGAAAGTTTTTTTCAGAATTAGAAATTTCAAAGATTATTGTTTTAGAGTCACTAAATTAAAACATCATTTCTTGAAGTCGCTAAGATAATATAATGCCTTTCGCGAATTGGCGAAATGGCGAATTTGGCGAACCGTTTGAAGTGCGAACACCTGTGGCCTGTGTCCTCTATGATGACGTAACTCTAGGATGCTGGAGTCGAGGTACAAAGGTGAGCGGGGGGTGGGGGGGGGGGGTGTTGGTCCTTCCTTTCATTCTGCCCTTGATTGTGGGTTGTTGTTGACCAAGGTTAAGCGACCTGGCGACTCAACACCCACAAATAAACATTTAGGGAACAACAAAGTGGCGGCCTATGTGAATTTCATTGACATAAATCCCGGGGCTGCAGGGGCGAGGGGCCCAGGAATGTGAGTAGGCTCGGTGCCCTTTGAGGGCAGGAAATCCCCGACTCTACAACTCTACATACATAGGCCTAGACCTACACAGGTCGCCCAGGCACGGGTATAGGCCAGGGGGCATTGAGTTTATGTAGATTATACACAAGACCCCAAAGGTTCAAATATTGCTCCAATTCCTTGGGTAACATCTGTCTGGGCCGATGACGACTTAAGTCAAATAGCATGGAACAAAACCCTAGAGATTTGATAGGACTGATCCAAGTTAAAATGCACTAAACATGTTCATCCAATGAGGGTCAATTCTGATCTAACAACTGTAAAACATTGATATGTAAAAAGTAAAAGTACATAAGTGGTCAGAATACACCTAAAGCAGACAGAATGTCCAATCAACATGTCCCGTTTTTTCTCATTTCAATGTCTTGCAAAGACAGAGATTTTAGGGTAAAAGCGGCTGTATAGATTTTCTAAGAAGAAACCCTAAAAAGTGCTTGGGTTGCAGGAATAGGTGATGTTAAAGGTGGGCCGACGGGTTACTTACTAGTTACTCTACCTGGCTACCAGGTGGCCCCTCGGACCACCTGTAGTGGACCTTAGGCCCTTAGGGTGTAAAACTGGACCTTATCTTTTGGTTTTATTACTGCTATAGACGCGCGACCCGGCTTTTTAAGGGTCCCATTCTCCGAAATGGTGACGGATAGGATGGAGAGTAGACCCTTAATTACAGTATAGAAATGTTAGTGTAGGCGCCGTATAGGGTTTTATGTCAGAGAAATAGGCAAAGAATAGTTAAACCTCTTATTGTTACTCTAATGCTACTTGTCAAGTGGCATTAGGATAATGAGGGGTTTAACTTAATACCTAGGGACCTGGGGCAGTGGTATATATAAGTACCGTCAAGTTTTGCAAACATGAACATGTGTTTATGTTTCTTGGGGATTACCAATTTACTATTTAGGGCTCTTTCAAAGACGTGAGCGTAGGATAAATAAAAGTAATATGTTACTCTGCTAAGATATATTGTTAACATATAATACATTTTGAAAACAACTTCCACATGAACGCCCATCTTTGCAAGGCAAGCTGTAGATGTTTAGACTGTCTGGGTCATTGTACCTTCACTAAATAATAACCCCTCCGTTGAGAATAGGCGGAGATTTACCTACTTATCATCGAATCACTGCCACACTAAAAGTGTCCAGGCCACGACCTAACCCCACATTTCCCCCGTCACCTGTAGTAATGTTTTGGTCCAACCACCGACAGAGAGGAGCCGAGTTTAGCCCCCCTCGTTCTCTATTTAAACCGCATTTTATTTTGGTGTACTTGGCAATCCGTCAAACCACGACCGCCGCCGCTGCAACCACTACCCGGGCTGCTCACCTGAGAAGAAAAATAATAATAATAAAGGCCGGGACTCACCGCTGCAGCTCCCGCCTCCTGGGCGGAGGTGGGCAGTAGTAGAAGGGTAGATGAGGAAATCCCCAGCGCCAGGAGGAAGGCCAGGCTCAGGCCCCAGCCTCCTCTCCCTGCTAACCCCTCCATGGCAACGTCCTACCGGAGGAGGAGGCCGCTCCTGTGGGTTATAAGGGTTCTACACCCTGGAGTTAATCAACTTTTAAAGTCTCCGCGGCGCTGCTTTAAAACTTTCCACGACACGCCACTTTTTTTCCTTCCCCTGGTGGAAGTCCTGCCTCCTCCTGTTGGGCTAACACCCCCTCTGCAATGTGGTAGTATTCAGAGGGGTTCTCCTGGGCCGGTATTACAATAATCCAGCGGGCTGTCTCAGCATTCTCCACTGAGGTGCAAGGAGCGCACAAAAAGACCGTCCTCGGCCAACCACGGGTCGAGGTGTGAGTGTGTGCCTCCGGCGGTGGGTGGTGGGGGCCGCTGTTCCTGCTACCACTACTCTGTACAATCAGCGCTCCTCCTCCCGGTCCTCTCACTCCGATGGCCCACGACCACTACACAGGCCCAACTCAGGGGTCCCAACGTACCCCACAGGCCTCCAGACGTTCTCCTCCGCAGCGCCCCCTGGGTTCTGCCTTACACGCGGCTGCAGGTGAGTGAGCCTGGGCCAGTATGATCTTACTCCACTGACTCTTTGGACTCCTCCTAGGGGCTGTTCCCTCAGCTGGGGTCACCCCCTCTGCCCGGTCCTAGCCTTATACCCCTCAAATGTTTTCAGGTTTAGTAGTTAAAAGGGAGGTAACTTTAATGTCCCTTCAACAATAACCCATAGCGTTCCTATTGTTTCCGTTAACGTAAAGCCTGTTACTTAACGCAGCGGTCATTACCCTACCTCAGTTATTAGGCAGATGATATCGCACAGAGCCGCTTCGGACCCTGTTTTAAGGCTCTTAAAGAGGCCCCGTCATTTACGGTTGGCTACAGGCCTACTGTAAACTCCATGATTAGGGTTCTACACGCACCCTATAACAGTATGGTCACTGTGGTCAATTCTACTCTCGTTGATATAAGGTTGGCAACCGTTAATGACAATATTCTGCTTGTAACAGTTTACAGTTGTTCTTTTTCTTATACATTTTCTTATTCCATTCTTTATTTCATTCTCATCTATGAATTTAGCAAATAAAATCATTGGCCTCAATGCACTTTAAAGTTCCTATATATGCTCACAGGACCATCACAAATAAGATGGACACGATTCATTATTGAAAATGTTCTTCAAACGCCGTGAGAGTCACTATTAAATCTTTCCAGGACCACTCACAAATTAAAACACTTTGCAACAAGCCGCGAAAGTTCCTATTACGGACCAATCACAAATTAAATAGACAATTATTTATTGCAAAGGTTCTGGAACAAGCCTGGAAAGTTCCTATTAAATGTTCCCGAACATTATACCTATTGTTTTTTCCGTGTGTTTCATCACACCTCTTCTCTTCCCGTTATCAGTCTCTACCAACCATAACCTTTCTCTGTGGACGGACTGCTCTGCATACAATCATCAATGGAGATTCTTAAAGTTTTGTCTGGTGATGTTTGAAGTAACCACTGTTGGTTCCACCTCCAGTTACTGGAGGTATATACAAACCCCACAGTATGTGAGAGTATACAGTAAGTCAGGGAGGCGGGAGGAGGGGGCGGGAAGAGCTGGATTAGGCCTTTTCTACCTGGGGTGGGAGGCAAACAGTGGCGGAGTCTGGCGGTGGTCGTCCACACAAAAGGGGCACTAAGCCAGGGGGATTAACACTCAGCAATAGAGCCTTTGCAACAGGTCGTCAAGGTCTGATGAACCTCACGTAAGAATATAATCTTTCAGATATGCTTATTGAAAGAAATATCATCCTTAAATCTACTCTCAAATAAAACGCAAAAGGATTGATTGCTTTGATAGTAAATCTTCAAAACTATATATCTAGGTTGATATTTGTTATGAAAGCACAAATCCACATCATCTTTCTATTATATATGTTCTCCTTAAATAAAAAAAAACACAATATCACCCCATTGTTTATATTGAGGTAGTCTTTGTGGATTACATACATACTCCCACACACGCATCCATAAAACACACACACACATATGTGTAGACACACATGTGCACACATACACACATTGGACCACTATACCCTTCCACACAAAAATTGAAAAAGCGTCTATTGCAGACAGCCCCAAACCCTGATTTAAAGTAACCCAGAAAGGGCCACAAAGGGTTGCACAACGTGGCCTTTAATGTCTCCCCAGTTTCTGTGTAGGCCAAGGGGCTTAGGGCTAACCTTACCCCCTGTACCCCATGCTGTCACGGCGGGAGGCGGACCCTTAAGAACCTTTACACAACACATTTATCTTTTCAAAACAGGATTTATCTTCTCCAAGGATGTTCAGTGTTTTGTGTCTAGACTATTGGGGTTGAGAGTGCGATATGGATATTGCTCTTGGCAATAAAACACCTACATGCTCTAACCAAGGAGTCTCCTGTAGACTCCTTGCACTAACAAAGGGTAAAAAAGAGAAAGTGAGAGAAGGAAAAACTTGTCAAATGTGGATATAGGAATTGTAAAACGAGAAGGGGCAAGAGAGTATCAAAGATAGGAGTGCAGGACGTGCGGGGCGGGTTGGTATTTGACGGCTGTTTATATATTTCAACTTCTCGAGTTTGAGTACTTGGCACTCTAAAAATCAGATTATCAAAGGAAATCAAATTTCATTATGAGATAATACCCAAATAATGATTGTGGTTCAAAGTATCACACTTATGATATACAGAAAGTTGGGGGGAGAGGGGTAGTTTTACACTGATTGTGAAACCATTTTTATCTGGTGATTGTTGCCAACCAAAGCGCCCTTAAGGCACTGCCCAAGTCAAGCCTTGGGTCATTGGGCCACCCAGCTTGATATAAGTACATTATGTCTAGATTTCGTCTGCAGGTTTCAGAAATAAAATAATTGGCAAAGGAAAAAGCATCTTGTCTATTCGTGTGTGAGACGACAGAATGTAAAAGCCTTGTGTATTGGGGTAATGGCAGTAATTGCCTAGTCTACACATGACACAGCAATTGACAACAACGGCCCATGTATATTGCTCCTCTTCATATACCGTTGTTATTTGTTACCCTGCCGTCATATACAGTTTTGTATTTCACTTCCCTTCTCAGCCTGAGTTCTCACACGCCTCTTCTATGGTATAACAATCTCATGGGAAAGCATTCTTACACATTAAGTATGTTTCTTCCACAGTCGAATGTTGCGAATTACTGTGACACGTTTTGAGAATGTTCAGACATGAAATAGAACCTGATATACTTGCCCGCCTCCACCCCTACACATGTGTGGGTGAACCAGCCAGCAGGGTCATGTCTGAGGGGCCAGGATGTGGGGTTTGACACCGGGGTTTTGACACATGGAAACAGAAAAATACTTTTATCATCGGTATCAGTTTGCCATGTAGTCCCGGCACGTAGTGCACTTGAGGTATACATATGGCATGTTATAGGTGCTCCTGCCGACGCTTTGTCAGGCAATTGTTGTTCGGGGTTTATGTTTGGTAATTCTTATGCACACAGATATTATAAAGTAGGACGTCAGTGCATGATATTAGGGTCAATATCTATTATTGTTTTATGTTATGTGTTTTGCCAATTAAAGTGACCATCTCAATTGCCCGTTCAGTGGCGGATTTACCACCCTTTTTGGGGGGCCAAATTTGCATGATTTTAGTGTAAAATTCGGCCAACAAGAAATTAAGGATTTTTTTTTTACAATTGCGCTCCCCTCCCTTTCAAAATCCTGGATCCGACGCTGCCGTTCTTTCCTTCCATCCCTAACGCCTCGTCCTTCTTAAGCAGCTAGTGACGGATCGAGAGATTTAAAAAAGGGAAGGTGCCCTAATGTTAAGATTTGAAGCGCCCCTTCGGAGTCTAAAACTTTGCATTACAAAATAGGAAAAGGGTATATGCGCCCCAGGCGACTCCCTCAAAATCCATCCCTGGCAGCGATCGTGACAGGTTAATGTAGGTAGTTTCGCCTGCCACCAATGAAAGGGTTGAAGTGTAAGTCCACTCACTTAATGAGTCCTTCTAAGTTTGATATTCCTCAATCCATGAATATTACAATATTCCTACTGCATAACAGGGGCGGAAACCACAAACAACACTCCTATACATTTCTTAAAGACCCCATGTTGAGATCACCACAGCGGCTAAACATCATTGAGGTATTTTAGGCCACATTTGTCCCATGGAAGTCTGGGGGAAATTGCTAAAGGCATATGCCGTTGGTTTGATCCTTTATAAGGTTTAAACGCCTAGCCCCGCCCCCTGGTTGCCATAGATGGGTTAGCTGTACCATAATTACTGTTTGGTTGGAGGATTTCTTTTCAATTTTCATAAAACAATTTGATTATGTTGTCGCATTATTACTATAAACAACTACATGAAAAACCTTCTTTGTAAGATGTAGCTCTCAAGTTAAAAATAAATGTACGTTTAGTACACTGTATCCCCACCACCACCACCACCACAAAAAAAAGATGAGGCAGCATGCTTTCTATAGAACGGCCTAATCGCTCACATTGTTTAGATGTAAGTCTGGGTCCCCGCAAACGGATGCCTTAAGCCACCTATCCCACTGAGCAACTTTTAGAGAGTTGGGCAATGGATCGGCACTAAAATCAGCTGATTCTTATGATTGGCTGTTAGTACAGCATATTGAAATGTACGTGTTTGATCTGAACATGTGGATCTGAATCCGTGCTCAAATCAGCCGATTCTAGGGATAGAATCGGACAATTTTAGCGCCAATCTGTAGCCCAAATCTGTAAAAGTTGCTTAGTGGGTATGGGGCTTTAACTACCTTAGAGCCACTCGCTCACAGGATTTTTCACTGCATCGGCAAGGAATCCCTATTCCTACTGTAAGAACTTCAAATCTATACGGATTAGAAGAGATCACAGGATCTGGCTCATTTGGGACACGCTAGACGTATTGTGTAGTCACCAATTTTTGTAGTTGGGACAATGTCATTTTACTCAACTAGATTGACAGTGTACTTAGATATGACTGCCCAATGGAATAGTAATAAACCCTTTCATTACTAAGTAAAGAAGTTGTTCTGAAAATAGCTGTTTATTGGACGAAATACATCACAGTAACCAGGGGCGGATACAGGATTTCGAAAAGGGGGGGGGGTCCATATATAGGGTAAGTACTAAAAGTGTGTGCATACGCGCGCATGCGCATGACGCTTTTTTCTCTTTGGCAAGTTTGAGTGCCCACCAAAAGGGGGGGGGGGGTCAGGACCCCCTGGACCCCCCCCCCCCCCTGGATCCGCCCCTGGTAACTCTGACACGGCCCCTGGATGAGGAAGAATGGAGGCCACTGGATAAGGAAGAATGGAGTTCTTTAGATTGATTAGAATGGAAGGAATGGTAGACCAACAGAATACTAAAATTATTTTTCATAGTATACGATTTTGAACCTCAAAATGACGAGTGCATCGAACACAGGTTCTTTGGTTTTGATGTAAAGTTCCTTTTTATAGACATAATTTACCATTCATAGATATAAAAAATCAATGTGAATGTATATCTATGAGGTGAATGATAATCCTTCCATACACCTATTTGTTGGATTCCTTATGAACAATTTGTTATGTTAACGATGATATCGATCTTCTATAAGATTAAATAATAAGGTTGTAAAAGTCCTTATATTATTTTGTAATTGCCAGTTACATGCCTGAACCAAAAAATAAGTCCAAAGAGGATGTCCCTATTTTGGCTGAGGCTAATGGGTTTTAAAGTAAAATATCTTCAAATTGGTTGTAAACACAGAAGCAAACGTCAAAAAACATTAAACGTATTTTACCAGAAAATAAGTTTTGTTACATCAATTTTTCTCCCCTATAATGCAACTTGTACCCCACACCATAGGTTTACAGTGGGTCAACCTGAATGCTAGATCATTGTGAACCGTCAGATGTCGACACTGCCTGTCTAAGTACATGCAATAAGTGGTTGGCTGGCGCTACGTGGAGTTTACCACAGGGGAGGAGGGGTGAGTCATTGACAACAGGGAAATGTACAGGATGAGTGAGCCAGGGTCTGTGGGGGAGTTCTGCAATCACAAATCACCGAATTCAGATGAGGCCTGTCCTGACAACATACCAAAGTGATACATGTCGGAATTTACAAAAAGGATTATCCCAAAGGTTAAATAGCATAAGCAGCCTGCTTTACTGTAACGTTGCAAATTGGCAAACAGGATCCTCGGTCTGAGTGGCATGGTTGGATCATACCAGGAAATCCCCTTCATGTTCTGGTTCATGGCGCCGTCTAGTGTGTGTCAGTAAAGTTGCTGCTCAAGGTATTACATGTTATACATATTTATGATAACTTCTTTTAGAAACGGTTCGTCAAATACACAAAAGGCAGCAACATTGAAATGCCTAATGAACAAGTGTATTTTCATGCTATATTCTGTTTGACTATTGAAGTTCAATCATGAATGTATCATATATATATATATATATATATATATATGTCAAAAATAATTATCTCATTGACCTTAACAAGTGAATGTCTTTCGTTCCAGGTTCCAGGGCCATCTCATTGACATAGATTCACCATGCCGCCTATCATAACGTCCATACAGGTTATCTGTATCATTACCTTCCTCTACGCCTCTGTGTCACTGTCTGTTACCTCGGCTATATCTATTGGATTATTCATAGGTGAGCATACATCTAAGGCAGGTGACTTCCCATCTCCCTCAAATGGCCTTCGCGCAATAAATTGCTCATCAATTCTTAAGTATCATTATTTACAGTTCATTCTTATATTATATCTAATATATTTTGTCTGATTATATTTACATAGATTCCTACGATCACAATAAACAATAAATCATTTTTAAAATGTATAAATTCTTAATTCATGTACTAATCATGTGGCCATAGTGGTCGCATGATGATCACCAAAAGTAATCTTGTGACCATATCTCCACAATATATAACATATCAATGTCCAGGTGACAAGATGAAAATCTGCCACCTTAACAACAAGTAGAAGACGATGATCGAAGTGTTTATATCCTTTATATTGAATGGATAGCAAATTCAGTTGATGCAGCAAACTTAAAAACATGCATGTACAGTGTATATAATTAAATAATGTGGGTATGTTATCTTTTCATTAAGCGTGTATATTTCTTCAACGAAGGAGAGGGAGTAACGTAGAACCTGAAATGCCAAAAGTAAGTCTGTAACAAAAAGCAGAAATTACTGCAGATCCTTTTTAAAAATATTTGCAATTGCTGACATCACCTAAATACCTCGTTCTCCTGTTGGATATTATATGGTACAAGATCATGTATATGTACGAGATAAGACAGTTGATACAATTCATTTCTATATCATGCTATAGTAGTTCAGTATACATGATGCGATAGAGTGTCTTCTAATAGCATCATTCATTCATCAGTTAGTTTAAAATTATTTTAAATCTGACCTTAGAGGTGGACCTTTGAATTTTTCCAGATTAGCAATTGCAACCTATCTACAAAATGCAAACTGCTCTGTAACATCTTTCCATCTTATATGTCCAACTTTAAGCCACATGCCGATTTTGATGCTGGCAATTATGTATCTGTTTACATTTGATTTTCTCAGATAATATGGTATGAAGCCATATATCCTATATGCCATTTAATGGAGAATCATAAATCCGTTCTAATGATACAAAGTCATGTATATGTGATGAACGGCTATTCATCCAAAATACATAGAGGTCAAAATAATAGAAATAAGGTAATAGTAGAAATATATGTAAGAGAACGAAATATATGTAAGAGAACGAAATAGATGTAAAGGAACGAATATGTAATAATAAACGAAAGTATAGAAAGCCTGAAAAAGAGGCACGAATATGTAAAAGAACGAATATGTAAAGAACGAATATGTAAGGAACGAATATGTAAAGAACGAATATGTAAGGAACGAATATGTAAGGAACGAAAATGTAAAGGAACGAAACCCGGAAATATGTAAACCGGAAGTGAAATGTAAACCGGAAACGGAAAATATAAACCGGAAGTGACGTCAGTTGTAGGTCACGTGACCGAAAGCAGCCAATCAGGGCTGACCTCTATAGTATATAAAGGGGCGGTGAGGCCCGAATAAACAGAGTTCTTTAACAGTTCTCCTGGTGTCCAGACGTGTCCTCTTTCCTGAAACAACCGCTAAAGATGAGCCGATTAGAGTAATTAACCAGAAGTTAGGACAAAACAGTCGAAGCTCGAGATAGGTAGTAGGAACACAGGGTAAGGGGCCCGACGGCCCGAAGAACGAGGAACGAGGGAACGGAGTAAGGCACGAAGGCCCGAAGTAGTCCCGGAAACCGAGGTGTAGTATGGCACGAAGACATGGGGAATGGAACGAAGGAACGAAGTCCGCGGGGACGAGGGCGCGGCATGCTCGGCCCCACGCTACCAAACAATAGGCGATTGTCGGCCCGTCGCCCCCGCGGACCGGAACTGAGGGGTGGACCGCCCGGTCGGGGTGAATGCTGGTCTGGGAGATAGAGCGAGACGAGCCCCGGCCGACCCGTACCCCTACCATAATTTCCCTTCCCCGCAGTCCTCCGTTGACATCGAGTGCCGATTCCCGACCGATTCGCTCAGCCCCCCCTCGTGCGCGAGGCACGACTCTAGAAACACATCTCGGTTCTTGGCCCGGATTCCCCGTCCGCCCCGAGACCCGAACAACCCCCACGTTCCTCTGTTGTAAGAATCGGCAACCCCGACTTACCAGAGAACGTCACATATACATCTAACCTTTATACCCACTGTCATCAGCCCGAGGAGTATAGGCCTTGTCCCCGATCTCGTGGTTCTCCTTCACCACCATAATCTAACTTATTTTGTCTAGTTTCAATTGTAAATCATTAATTTCGAACTATACCAACATCATCATTGTTTATACATATAGGCCTAAGTGCACGAAATCAGAATAAATCTACAAGATGTTAATTACATCAAAGATACTATCTGTATGTACTGTCCATTAATGTAATGTCTGGAAGATCATACATGTATGAAGACGTTCAATAAGAATCTAATATAACAAAATAAAAACTAATTCATTTTCTCTAGCCTCACCAGAGGTTTGAGGCCCTCAGCCCTGACGAGCGGGCGGCCCTCCACCGGCGGGTCTACCAGTACATGACCTACGACGCCCCCACTGCCCCCACCTTGGAGGGCTTTGAGGTCATAAAGAACAATACTCAGTGTATCTTTGCCAAAACTGCCAAACTTTGGGGAAATCTAAAATGGGATAAGCATTTGAGTCTAGGTGAGTATATGATGATAAAATAGAAAAAAATATTGGTTGAATAAATACGAATGGCGGTTGGTTGGATAAGAACCAATTAATTATATATTGACTAATTAGTAATATGGAATCTATATAATAATAATTGTTTCTTCAATTTCTTTTCGTGATGCACGCGTATGTTTATGTTCAAATCATACGTTAAAATCATACTTTTCTTAAATGGCCCTACTTACACATGATCATTTTTTTCAATTAATGTAGGCCTATATCTATGGAACAAGTTCCAGTGTACTAATTGCCCCCTAGACATTCTTATTTAGATTTTTTGGTAATTCAATTATTATTTTGTTAAACAACACATGGATGTAGATAATGCAATATACCCACGATTATAAATCATATAATTATGTTATTAGTATTACGATTTAAAAATTCAATCTGTCTCTTCTTTTTCTGATGTCCTTCCTGGTTGGCCATTATTATAATCA
Source organism: Lepidonotus clava (assembly GCA_936440205.1). Lineage (NCBI taxonomy): Eukaryota > Metazoa > Annelida > Polychaeta > Phyllodocida > Polynoidae > Lepidonotus > Lepidonotus clava. Next base: position 30,365,916 of record OW387144.1, on the reverse strand, counting down.
CATAGAGGAGAACGTCGAAAGGTAGGATATAACATTGAAAATGGTAGAAATATATTCTCCTGCTTTTATGGTTGATAACATTATTTTGTGCATTTTCCAGTTACTCATCGATTTAATTAATATCCCAGTGGATTGATGTGTAATTTAATCTAAAATCTGTGTTCCAGAATCCTTTCTACATTCTTCGCATTTTCCTGCGTGTGTGAAAAGGTCAAACTTGACGGTTTTGTCTTCGAACTACCTGGAGACATTTATGGCCAAAATATTGAAGTAAGTTTTAATTATGTGTGCTATCGCAACTCCATTGTCTATATGGGCCTAAATAAAAGGCATTTTAATCTTCATGCAATTATTACACCATGATAAAACCATGTTCTTTTAATTATTGTATCTCAGATTTGGGCATGGAATAATTTCAAATAAATGCACAATTAATTACATGATGACAAGAATCGCACTTGGACATGTTCATGTATCATATCTATTATAATTTAGAGAAAAAATAATTGCTTAATTGTGACCATGATTTGACATATCCTTTGAAATTGCAGGATTTCTCTGAAGCTGTGTGTCGGACTTTGACCATCATATCAAATAATGACCCAGCTGGAAAGTGTTGCATGAACAAACCCTACATAGACAAACTAGGATGGGTGTTTGAATTCAACAAAATCACCATGTTTGTCACCACATTTGCCCCATTCTACTCAGAAAACCACCCGAGGTTCACTTTTGGGGCCAGAGACTGTTATATTCTTTTTCAACCGGAGGTGTCCTTTGTAAGGCATGACCTTGGCCCTGAGAGGTCAAGGACGGAGTGGGATGACCCCTTGACCCCACGTGACCGCATCAGGTGCGCCTACCTGGCGGCAGGTCGGCCCTACCACGTGCCCCCGGAGAGCCCCAGGTCTCCTGTAGCCCTGGAGGTGGTCAAGCCCCCGGAGGACGACGGTCAGAGCGTGGTCAGGTGGTGGGACCACAGGGAGGGGAGGACAGGTCGGGCTGTGGTGGCGTCACTGGATGATGCGTGGAAAATAAAGTGAGTGACGTTCAGGTACGGATAACAAAAAAAAAGAAAAGGAGGGGGGGGGCCTTATGTAGAAAGTTGAGGCGCCCCCTTTAGAGGCTAGAAATTTACATTAACAAAAAATATATTTGGCAAAGTTGAGGGGAGGCGCGCACGGTCGCACCTCATGTGCCCCCTCTATGCGTCCCTGGCGTATGGATGTAGTTAATGTAAAAAAAATTGATGTATATAGTAGAAAAACTATTATGGTCGGTAAGGACATTCAAGTCGAAAATGGTAAAATGTGGCGTTTAGATGCAGGCATCAATTAAATATGATTATGTATATACCTAATGAATAAAATATATGAAAATTCTTGCTGCTTTGTAAAGCATTGACTCTTCTTTTTTCCTTTTTTTTTCTTTCTCTTATTTCTATACTCATACAGACCGGCCGCATATTCAAATTTATTCATACTAATATGGAAAGCCCATATACCCCTTTATCTTCTGATTTCTTATAATGACTTTGTTCAAAACCTTGATAAATGGGTGATTACTATGCTTATTTTTTTCCATAGCAATTAACACATTTCTAAATTGCCACAAAATAAAGTGAAAAAAGTAAAAGTTGTCAGTTCAGCAGTTAAGAGAAACAGCTTCATTACATGCATTTAGAATGGGGTTTTTGATCGATTTATTTGAGCAAAGAAGTAGATTAATGGAGTTACATGCACTTTTCGTTGCTATGACAACTGACATAAGAATACCTTATTCATTTGGCAAAATATAAGTAAAATTTAAGAAGAGTACAAACACCACATTGTCACCATGGCAACAGTATTTCAAAAACTACGAAATACCTTAAGATTATAGAAGCAGAGAATAGTTTTTAATACAATAAAGTGAATTTCGCAAAACATTTTATGACTTTTTTATTATATATATATTCAAAAGAAAAGGGCAGAGAATGGTTGCCATGGCAACAGAAGACCCAGATTTGGTCGTATCGAGAAAAATACTTAAAGATTTTAATCATAGGTCATCCACATAAAAATGAAATCAATATTGCCGTGAGTGCTTGGGTTGGTAATACTGTATTTTACCAAAACCATTGATAAGCTCTTATAGGTAATTTCGAAAACCGCAATACATAATGATTATGTAGGGTTTTCTTTGTGTTTTTCTTTTTATGTATATATATAAATACCTCAATATATAAATACATTAATTATAATTATTCATATTCATGCTGACGACATATGTCCGTGTGGGGTTTGCGAACATGTACAGTACAGTGGAGCTCAATATAAGCAGTGGCGGATCCGGGGGAGCGGGGGGGGGGGGGTACAAAAGATGACTGACTCTGGATCCGCCCCTGAGGAGTAACTCCCAAAAATCATCATGGATTATTTTTTACGATAACATATCTAAATCAGTAAATGAAAAGAATTTTTTTTAAATATCAACCCAAATTACTGATACGAATGATGAGTGGTTATTACCTTATCTTATGTGTAGTTTTTCCCAGACTCACGCTCATTGGCATCCTTTGAATTCTCTCCCCCCCCCCCCCCCCCCCACTTTCTTTTTTTCGAGCCCTCTGGGCTGACATTCCCACTTACAAACAATCCGACCTGGGACATGAATTGATCATGGAGAAAAGGGGAGATTGACCAGCGACTTTTGATTCTTCTCTTTCCTTTTTTTTTTAGGGGAGTCGGGATTGGGGGAGGCGCTTGAGGCGCCTCCCTACACTTATCTAGATTTTATGTTGTTAGATTCTAAGGGTGCCCCCAATTTTTGATCAACTGCTGATAAATCAAAAATATCGATCAGACGGTTTGGGGAAGGATCGAAAATAAAATTGATGCCCTATTTAATTTATACTTGTTGCGTCGCCTCGAGAGCTATCGCATCTGCTTTTGCCAAAACGGTTTTGCTGCTCTAGAAATGTTAGTGGTTTTTTTTTGTTTTTTGTTTTCTTTTTTCGTTAATTTGAAAAAATGTTTTGGGTAAAACTGTGGAAATGGGGAATCATGAGTTTGAGTAGAAATCAACTTTCGTGAGAAAGGGTTGGTCCTGAAAAGGACCGTTGGGGCGGGGGTCCTTAGAAGGACCGTTTGGTGGTCAAGACCTTTACTTCTTGGTCTTCTTGGGGCTCTTCTTTCCCTTCCTTGCCGCCTTCTTGGCCTTGGGCTTCTTGGCTGCCTTCTTTGGCTTTGCAGCTTTCTTTGCAGCCTTGGGCTTCTTCGCCTTCTTGGCCTTGGGTTTCTTGGCCTTCTTCACCTTCTTGGCCTTGGGCTTCTTGGCCTTCTTGGCCTTCTTGGGTTTCTTGGCCTTCTTCGCTTTCTTGGCCTTCTTCTTCTTGGGTGTGGCTGGTTTGGCGCCCATCCTGAACCTGCCCGAGGCTCCAGTGCCCGAGGCCTGTTTCAGGGTCCCGGCGGCCACTCCCTTCTTGACGGCGGCCCTGATGAAGGCGGAGTTTCTGGCCACGTCCACTTTGTAGTTGGCGGCGATGTACTTCTTAATGGCGGCCAGGGAGGACCCCTTCCTGTCCTTAAGGGCCGTGATGGCGGCGGCCACCATCACACTGGTCGGCGGGTGGGCGGCCGGCTTCTTCATCGACCTCTTGGCCTTCTTCGGCGACTTCTTCGGCGAGCCTGCGGCTGACATGATGACGATTTGGTCGTAGGTTGGATCAGTATCGGAGAGTGTCTGGATCAGAACTGTGACGTCGAGCGAAAAGTCGGTTTTTTATCTATTTTATAGTCGTGACGTCCCAAAGCGCGGACGTCGTAGAGAGCACCTACGTCACGCCGTGGCTGATAAGACATGCCGACGGCCGTCACGCCTTATCTGTGTTTCCTTACTCTTTTCACGTCGGAATATCTCGGCTGTTTCTCTGTATTAAATCTTAAAAATTGCAGACAGCTTTCTTCAAAACGTATATTTTGCATATTCGTTAATATTGCGATGAATTCCTAAAGCGGTCCATATGATTCCATTCATTATACATAAATGTAGCCGATAATAATGCACAACTTTTCATTTCGTTTGTCTTTGGAATAATAATATATGCACAAATTCATATCAATTTACAATCCCCAAACAGATAAACTCATCCATTTTGAGGAACAATAACTTTAATCTACCTTAACTTTATATAATAACGATAATCCTGGATCATTCATGGGGCAGTTCGCACAGTTTGGGGGGCGGCCGCCATCGCCGCCGCACCATCTCGGCGAGACGTCCAATGTACGTCGAGCAAAAACACCGCATGTAACACCTCTTGTGATGGGATATTTTGAAATAAACCTTGTCCGAGTAATATGGTCATGATATCAAGCAACACACATAGCTATTGTGCGTCTTGATTTATTTTAATTACACCAAAGGACTATTGAATGAAGTTTTTTTGCCGCGCGTCCTTATCTGAACCCGCATGCGACGTTTCATGTCTGAGTTGCCGATCGTGATATCTTTTGACATCGATCTTTTCTTCTCATTTTCTAAAGTTTTCTCAAACGCACATGTCATGTCTATCACAAAACTACAAAAACCAACTTGATTTTTTCGGTCTATTGATATGAGAAATAAAATTAATTTCTCTTCGTGGGTTTTAGACCTAGGTATTCATGCAAAATCTTCAGCAACGTGCACGTTGTCATAGTTTTTTTGTAGGTAACAAAATCCCATTCTGATTGAATGAAATGAAATGGTTTAACTTAGAACAGCAAAACCTTTTGTGCAGCTTCCGTACAATAGTCAATAGGTAAAGTAAGATATTTGTCCGTTCATGTCAGTCTCGTTATTTGCTTGCAAATAGTTGAATTTTTTGGTCCATGACAGATGTCAATGACATTGCCGGCCCAGTGCCATGTTCATTGTCAATCCAACTTCATTCACGAAGTTTTTAACATGATGAGTTCTTCCCTTTTGTGTGTGTGTTGTTGGGGGGGGGGGGGCGGAGGTCGAAGTTAATTCATTGGAGGGGGAGCCTCAGGGCATGCACCCCTTGGGTTTATTTTACGTTTGATTAAATCCCTATTTTAAAAGAATTTGGTCCAGAATAATAAATCTGATCATCTGCTTGGGCCTAATCATATGAGTTATAAAATTAATACATTTTTAGTATACAATCTTTTTCGTGTTTTTCTTCTCCTATTTTCATGAACATTTCAAGGTTAGATCTAGAAGGATCTAGGGATACCAGTGGCGGATCCGGGGGGGGGGGGGGGTAAAAGGGCCCGGCAGTTGCCCCCTTAGACCTAGGGGACAAAATTTTGGCATCTTAAAATTGGAAGATCTGTGTAAATCTGGTGTTTTTATTTTTAATTTTACAAGGGGGGTCAGGGTTTGCCCCCCCCCCCCCCCCCCCCCCCAGAGCACTGGCTCTGGATCCGCCCCTGAGTCTATACTAAAAGATTGTGAATAAAAATAAATTTTTGAAGATTTTGAAATTTCAATGATTGAATGCAGGTGTCTAATTTCACACACCATAATTAGGCCTATATTAGTTTAAGGCTTGTAAAAATCATTGTTAATCATATAGAATCTATTCCCAGCAAACACAAAACGTTCAAACAACGTTGTAGATCTACAAAATTAATTACCTTTTTCGCAACATTAAGAGTAAAACGTTGCTATAAGTATAACGTTACAATGTGATGTTGAAATATTTCTACAACATTCATAAAAAAACATTGTAGAAACGTTACATGAAACAATGTTATTTTCACAACGTTGCCTATATTAGTGAACGATCCGCATTGCAAATTTATAAATCAATGATAATGTCCCATTTTGACTGTGGTCACTTTTTAATCGATTCTGGGACTGCGACTAAAATTAATAAGATTGAAAAACTACACAAAAGGGCAGTTAGATTGATCGAATTCAATGCAACTTGTTGAAAATCATGTACACACAAAGTAAAGAGGCTGATAATATTGTAAAGCCAAAACATGATAAACTACTGCGAAGTGCATAGAAGGTAAAATTGAAAAGTGATTTTACCAAATTTACAAAAATACAGAAAAGCCCATATGTAAGACGGCTAAACGAGTGGAATAAACTGGATCCGACTATACAAAATATTGACGACCGGTTAAGATTCAAGAATCTTATAAAAGATATAAATCTTGGTGTTTAGAGAAAGTGTATTGATATTGTTGTAATAACTACAGGTATGTATCTATCTGTAATTGTTTATCTTTAATAATGAAATGATTATGTATGATTCGATGGAAGAACTTGTAGTACTACGGGAATCGAATTTTGAAATTAAAAAAGAGTTAAAAAAAATAATGCATATCAAATCAGGGGATATTGTTCCTTTCAAAATGTAATAAAGTACAAGGAGTGGAATTAAAACAATCAGGCCTACTCAAGTTGGACACCTTTCTTGTATTTCTTTTACTTGATACGTGATAGGTAGTTTATACATGGTTGATCTATTGTATTATAAGTTACTATTATTTACTTAAATATGTTATTTTTTCTATTGTAACCATCTGAAAACCAGACAGCTGTCTGATGATGTTTACTGAATAAAACTTTTCTATGTCTTTAAAGATCAAATGCAATTCAGAGATAGGCCGAAATTTATAAATTTGATTATATATGATTAATCAATCAATTTTACGATGTCTATAAGCAGACATTTCTGTCATATCAAGATTCAAATGATGCAAATCAGACCAAAATCAGCTGCAATAAAAACTACATAATCCAGAACAAATTTTACAAACTAACCTAAAATTTCAAGGGTGTGTGAGCATTAATTTTTATGATTTCATAGATTAAAGATGAATAAGATATTGCAGTAATGATTAAGCCTAATTTCATGCAGCCTATGTCTAATTTCACGCATACAAAGCCTATAATTATAATTAGACCAAATTAAAAGTAAAATTAATTAGTTCTTAATTTATTTCTAGATATTTTCCTATAACGTTTAATGCTCACATACATTAGGCCTATCATATGAGTTTCTGAATAGGCTATATCATGTAAGAGTGATTAATGAATCATCATGTCAAGTCTCCTTTATTTGAAGTTATTTCATATTGCCTCTGCAAATAAAGGAGAAATATGCACGGTAGTACTCATTTTAGGAAAGTTTATATATTGCTATGAAATGCCCATTGAAAAAATTGTAATAATCCAGGGTTCCTTTTAGTCATTATTTAACTAGGTACATTATTATTATTACCTTCATTTGCTCCCATAGAAATGTATGGTGCATGAAATTACAACAGGTGCGTGGAATTAGACTTACCGTACTACACGTTCTAATTTCACAGAGCTAAAATTGCTAGGTCTTTACATTGACTATGCCAATACTGGGCAAGAACGACTATGATCGATTACAAAATCTGTATTCTATACATTGAAATAGGTTTTAATAACTACTATACTTAATTACACTTTGATTTTCTATTTTCATAATTCAATTATTATTGCTGACTTTGCTGCAACTTAGCACTATAGTCTTTCTACAGTGTGTAATATATCTATTAATAACAGAAAATAACTAGAAATTAGGTTAGGCAACTAACCATTAGTAAAATTTAGACACCAAAGAGCAATTTGTATTTATTATGTGACAAACACGTCATGGAGAATCGCTATTTTAATTTAAACCCTTTTATTCAGCTAATGAATCAGAGCAAATTGTCATTGCTTGAGAATTTAATGGCAATTCACTTTAAAAAGTAATTTCTGTTTTACCAATAATATAAGAGTAATGCTGTCAGTTGACAGAACAATCACGTAAAAAGATCTTGTTTATTATAAAGTCCAAACAAGTAATACACGTCACTGAGCTCCCATTTACAATCACCAGTCATTGAGGCTAAGTCTGCTCAACCCATACAGCCAACCCCAAGCGCGGACTTAGGGGGGGGGGGGCTGCCAGGCGTATGCCCCCCCCCCCTTTTTTTTTTTGGCCAAGTTAAAAAAAATTAATGTAAAATTCCTGCAACCGGGGGTACAAGCGAAAATTTTGCTATAGCATACAAATATACATGAAAATAATTTGATATAAGTGCTTGTATACTTCCATTAAGGTATTTACATTATGTGTTTCTATTTATTTTCTTTTATAAACTATCAAATGTATAATCTGATAATTGTTTTTGATTCTTTCTGTAGCAGTTCATTCAGTTGCTGTATCGTGCACTAGATGTGAGGTGCGATACAAGGTACATTCCCCTTAGATGTTAACAGTTTAGCACGCCAAAGAGGGCATTGATCTATTTCAGAATAACAAGTTGCCTTTTGTAGGCCGCAGAGATTATTGGTGATTGCCTAAGAACAGATCATGTGACGCTACTCCAAAAATATCATTGTATTTCGAGTTGCTCAAGGCAACCTAACAAGGCCTTCAAATTATCTTTCATGTAATTTACATTTTCAATCAATTTAAATAATAATTTATCTAATTAGTACAATATATATAGTGATCGATTAACCCTTTGTTCCCCAGAGATTGCGTTTATGAATTGCTGGAATTCCGTATAGGTTTCATGTATAGATTTATCTCCAGATTTCCCTAATTTAATTCCTTGTTATTGAAGATGTTAAAGTTGTTTTTTGAGGTATAGAAATGTAGTTTATAGCATTGGCTAGGGAATTAAAATACATTTAAAACGATATAACTATATTTACAAGTTGAACATACTTAGCTGAGTGTGCTCCTTAATGGGAAAGTATGTTTATAAGTTTTTATTTTTAAAGGGTATAATCTTAATTATTAGTTAAAACACAAGTTCCCACCTTGGTTTAACTTATTTTTCTTTCTTTTTATTTTTTGCGTAATGGCAGCTACGTCATTGCTATATCATTTACCTTTTGCCATTTAACCCAAAATGCGATTCCTTAGGCATCTGGTGGCATGGGTCCTTTTAGAGCATTTTAGTTGGTATCAATCAGCGTTAGATTTATGATTTTGAGGATGAATGTTTATGTTTTAAACCCCCTTGTAAATCCTTTTGAATTACTAGTAACTTTCTACGATTTGCTCTGAACAACCTTAGAAGTTCGCATATATATGATCATATGGAATGAAATGTAATATGTAAGATAGATAATTAGTTATAAGACAATACTGACATATATAGTTCTTATCGCGTAAAATAAGTAATTTACTATATTTAAGATAGATTTATAGCTGATATGCATTAGGGCCTATGTTTTTTTTATCTAAATTAAGTTGTACATGTACTTGTAACTCGTCATCAGTTATGGCCCAGTCCACTGTGCAATAGAAAAGAAAAACAAGTCCACTTCTACCTGTGCGCAATAAAAACGAAAAATGGCACATTATTTTCGTAACCAACATTTGGCGGATTCAGTTAAAGGGTGGGGGAGACAAAAAGGACACAATTGCCCCCCCCCCCCCCCCTCCCGCCTTCTAGACCCAACGAATATAACCTTAACATCTTAAGATTGGAAGAAATACAATTAGTAAAAAAAAAATTCTCCTTGATCCTAGGCCCTTATGATTATTTAGCCGTGTGAAAAAAATTAGGATTGTACAAAGGTACAGGAACATTTGCAAATACAAAAATATTTATTTTCTATCATCTTCATATGTCTCTAAATAAAGGCGCGCACGATACAATGCATATGCATTCTCCCTAGGAAAATTTCCAAAAGTGTACAAGATTATTTTTTTCATAAAGTTTTAAATAAAATGTCTATTTCATAACTACTTTCCTGGTGATCCATGATTCAGACAGTGACTCCAGTGCAAGGCGCGAATGTTCCCTGGCGGTTAGTGGACGAACCTCCCGCCCACCAGGTGCCCGGTGCCGCCCCCTGGTGGTGACCTAGATAATGACCCCCACCGGAAGTCGTCAGAGCAAAGCGCCCACAGGATTTTTAACCCGCACGGATCAGACTTTAGGGTGGGATATTTGTCGATATCCCATCCTAATGGGACTTTAAGCTAACCCCAGGATGTTCTCCAAACACGTCTTAGGGCCTCTGGTCATTCTGGTGAGTAGATCTTGTTTGTGAATTATGTATCTTGGCTGTAAAACGTTTTCGCAGTGAGCGGCTTTCGGTGGCTGAGGCGAGGGTGAAATGGCAGCGCCATGACAGTTTGTGGGATGTTTGTGTTGGCGAAAACAGGTCAGGGGTTCTGGGAAAAGAGAGAGGGGGAACGCAATAACAGTCTTCTCCAGCTACTAGAATGACTCAGGTCGAACAGAATTACCTGTGTAAGATTCCCCAGGTGTGTGGGATGAGGATGTACCTTTCATCTTGCCCCAAACTTGGTTACCTAGCATTTTTTCCTGGTAAATTGGTCAGTAATTTGAGTAAACACATGTCAAACAGCATGGTCAAACTTCAACTCTATTCTCTGCTCTAACAAGTCGCAAGGTTATAATCTAAGCCAGGAAATAAGGAAATAAACTAGACATAGAGAGGGTTATAGCCAAACACAAATCTTTTGCTATTGTCTAGAAGTAGGTATGATAATGGAATATGATAGACATTGTGTGTGAAGGGTCATTGAATGAAGTCTAGTAACGTTAATGGTCTTGTTAGATGTGCCAGGGTGGAGTCAGAAGGGAGTTTGGTCGACTTGGCCTAAGGCAGAGACCGATATTAAGTGAACTAACAGGTCATGAAGCCAATAGACAGGGACAATTTGTTACCCTGTTTGATTTTTATGATATCAGTTGTTTGTTAACCCCTAGTTTATCATCCATTACTTAGAAACATGAATTATAAATATAACATAATATTGTTTTAATTTCTTGCCTATTCACGGCTATTGACTATTGTCTAAGATATTTTGTCTCTTGCCTTAGACTATGTATGTATGGGTTGAGACAGTTAATTTATAGGCACAACTACAGTACTAAGGGTAAAAAATAATCTTTATAATTTTATGGTTAGAGAAAGATTAGATAATTATAGTTTTAAAAAAAATCCCCAGCCCAGTGGTTTTCAGACCTCTTGTCTACACCACAAGGGCTTTCCTTATTTTTTGAGTACACTAATGGCTATAATAGAAGTCATTTAAATAATTAATTTTGCTGTCTAGCTCGAATCAATTCCTTGCCCTTGGGCATAGTACGTTGTAAAAAACATCTTTCATATTTATAAGCTAGGGAGGGAAACCACTATCAGCTTTATGGTATTTATTTAATAACCAAATTTGCATTAGATGTCTGGAAAGGTTTCTTTCTGACCTTGAAAGTTACTCAATACTGGTACCTATATTCAGTTTGTACAAAATTAATGGCCTTTTCTTAGTCCTAGATTGGGGACGGGATGCTTTTATTTAGTGTCAACTGATAAAGATCATGCCATACCTTCAAATAAAATATGATGTTTGATTTTACATCAGCCATCAATACTGAATCTATTAACTTTAAGTTCAACGGAATTGTATTAATGGCATGCTGCTGCACATTGAGTTTCTTATATACATAACTAGGCAGTTTTATTCATACTCGATAGTTGGTTTTTATCCTATAACTTATGAATATTAGATGTTTCCCGGTGTTCCGCTAGTGTGCACATATTATAGGAATTCTAATTCGACGACCTGAAGGGATCACGCCGTGTTTACCAATATTAGACAGATGGCAGGGTTAGGTTAGACTGGTGAGACAAGATATAATTAGAGTTAAAGCTTCGGGATCAATTAGGTGGATGATAATACGTATAAATTATAAACCATCGGGCTAGAACTTTAGATGTTGTTCTTATGCAGGATTTTTATTTAAAAAATCCTAACAAAGTTTTAGCTTATGAAAGGCTGGTGATACACTTAGCTTATGAAAGGCTGGTGATACTAGAAATGAAGATGTTGCTCATATGTGTGAATCTTTTTCTATTTTAATTCAAACCACGTTTTCGCTGATAAGGGACTGGTGACACGGTAGTGATTGCATCGAGACCTTAACAATTAAATTCACTGAATATGAATAAACCAACAGGTCCTAAGTCTAACCTAGCTCTGCCACCTGTCTAATATTGAAAAACATTGGATGTTGCTAAAATACCTGATTCGTTTGATACATACCGGGGATCTTCCTAGACATACTTTGAGTATCCTAATCCCTCCTTGCGTAAATTTCTATGGTGTTGTTTTCTTGAAATCTGTGGGCATTTAAACATTTAGAAAAATATAATGCGGGAATGAAAGTTAATCCAATCCATGAATTAAATTCTTGGTGCGGGAATGGTTAATCCGCATGTTTAGGAATATCCCTGCCAAACCAAGTTTTCGCTGATCAAAGAAACGAGTTAGTAGGAAAATAATTTTGATACAGGGTTCCCACGCAGGTCTTAAAAGTTCTTTAAAGGATTTTCTCACATTTAAAGCCTTAAAAAGGTCTTAAATTTGACAATTTTGAAGCTAGAGGTCTTTAAATATGCCTTAAATGGATTGTTTTGAGAAATTTAGATGAAGTTAACATCAAAATTTGAAATCCCACTTTGAAACCAGTACACTTAGTTCAAATCTAAAAAAAAATTAAACATGTTCTACAAATTGTTAAAAATCCATGGGAACCCTGTGATAGGATTTACTATCATATCATCAGTCTAGCTTTGTGTTGTCATCGATCTAGGGTGGGTCTCATTCTAACTTGTTGGTACTGTAGATCTATATATAGTTGGTGCCATTGGTCTGGGAATAGCAGTACTGCTGTGCCACTCCTGCGCCCGAGTGAGTCCTACCAGCATATACTATTAGAGTATCTGTTCATTGACTCATTCAGACAACATGCCGCACTTGCTCCATAATCTTGTCTGTTACGCAATGTTGATAACTGACGCTTGTTGAGTCAGCTAAATACTAGTAGAGTACAGTTGACCGTGTCGGTCAGCGGTGCTAAGCGTAACTTAGTCTGTCGAGCCCAGCCCCTGGCCCAGCCCAGTGTTTCCCAAAGTGTAGTAGTTTATGTAAGAGTGTATCTGAGTCAGAACGGACTAAGCGTAACTGATGTCTGTCACATACAAAACTTAAATTGTGATAGAGAGCAAAAGGCCGAGTTTTGATTGGTTTTACAAATACCTGTAGTATCAAGCCTAACATTAAATTACAACAAGCTACAGGCATTTCATTCTTATTGGTAAGATAGAAAAGATCAAAATAAATGAAATCGAGACGTTAGACAAGAAAATTCGTAATTAATCTGGATCACAGTGAGTAGCTTGTAACACTAAACAGTTGTTCTTGTTTTTCATATCAATACTGAATATTAAGGGTCTGTTTGTAATGGTTATGATATCGTCTTCGCAGGTTATTTCTTATTTGACAATCAGGCCCAAATGTCATGATGTACGGTTGCATGTACTAATGTCAATTTGTTTTACATGACAAGAATTGAATCATTACATTACAAATAGATGGTTGATTGCTGCAATCTATCATATAGGAGCTCTAGTTTTTCTGATATATGGTTAAGAAAGTGTATATATAGCGTCACCAATAGCACTTAAGGATATCAAAAATCACGTAAGTGTCCCTGTGATTGACCGTGACTGCTGCTAATGTATTTTTAAGTTAATCATCTAAACCATGCACTTTTCATATTATTGCCATTGAGGTACAATCGAACCAGGACTTAACAAGTTCTGAGAACCTTGGCAAATATTCATGTTACAATTTCCATGTGGATTACGTCCTTTTTGCTTGTAAAGATAAAAGCGGAATATACATATGTACCTTATTAAATTTAAAACAGTTTCCGAAATTTAAAGAACACTTCAACAGAAATTGAAACAAAGACTGAAGTGAATAATAAAGTGGAATAAATAATTGAAAACTTACAAGCCATTTTATAATTTAGGTAAATTAAGCAGGTACTACTGTTTACCGTATACGATATTATGCAGAAGAAACGGGGTACTCTATACTCTTGAGAACAATGCAGGCTACAATGTCGGTCGGATTCATATTTTCTCTTATTGAATCAATATTCCACTCCAAGCTGCAAAACTCCTTTAAAATTTTATCGCGGTTTAAATGAATTATGAATTAGCTTTCCAATCAAAAACGATTTCCATGGCAACCGGTGGGTGAAGCTCTCAAAGTATCCGCTTTTATGGCCGAAATGACGTGTTCAAACACCTTAAAGTGGAACGGCAAGGCAAACCTAGCGAGGCCGAGGGAAAGGCTATTTTTTTCTCTATAGAGTAGAAAACGAGAAAGGTGTGTGTGGGGGAGGAATGAAAATAATTATTGTATCAAAGCGGGCCACTGGGAGTAACCGCAACTATGCCGCCTGCAACCGATTGCCAACATTCTGATATTATATGGGCGCACCCTGAAGTAGTGGGAAGGTTGGGAAATAACCACGTATCAGCGTTATTCAATCTGAATTTGTATTGTTTCTTTTTGTGCCTTTGTAACGTACCCCTGATGTAATGATAAACTAACTGAGGTTTATAAAAACATGTAATAAGACCGTGTTAGAGCTTAGCAGACCAAAAACCAAGGTTAGCATTGTTCGTCTACAGTCACGCTTGGCTAGCTACATTAACTGCATAATTAATAAATTATTTCTAATGATGCTCCGCGTCAGACTCAAGGATAGACAAAGCGGCAGTAAGAAGCATCTGATGTTTGGCGTAATTATTCGGTGATAACATTAAAAATATCGGATAATTCGTAGAATTCTCACGGCCAGTACGTACTTTTTCTAGGAATGTTGACAGCCAATTGATAAAAACGTTTTGCCACCAGATCATGGCAGATGGGGAGACTAGGTTTAGTTTTACCGTTGATCTTTTTCATCTAATACTTTATCATCTAATACATCAACTGTTCCAGGCAGTCCTTAGAAATATAAATCTTTACTATTATGTTGTTGCATTCCTCCATTAAAGAGGTTTAGACTTAGTTGCGTTTGACTTTTAAACCTAAAAAGAAACCATTACTGAAGTGTATTGAAAAGATGTCTTCTCAATAAGCCTAATACATTCCAAAAATATGTAATCTTCTGAAAACTTGAAGAAAGCATGTGCTTTCTTGGATATCTTGCTAGATAGGTTTTCTTTTTGGTTGCAACAACAAAGAAATTTGTTAACACTTCTATACTACGCACTTAATATGACTCCTCTTTAGTTTCTATTAGTTCCTTTGGTTCCTCTTTATATTCTAAACTATGTCCTGTTTACCATTTACTTCTGAAACTGAAAGTGGATCCAAATTCATATGTGAGTCTTTGATGTTGGTTATATCCGCCCAGGGAATTGAACTTCCACGTCCGTCTCAAATGGTAGCTCAGATTACATTTCTGGATCCCAAAGATAACGATAACCCAGACCCATTTAAAACCAGTTGGGAAAAAATCTTCATGTTACATGGTTAATACCGTTGCAGTCTCCGTATTTAAGGTCTATTTTACGCACCAACTGGGTGAACGGGTTCTAAAACTACGCACCCAGAGATATTTCTGTGTGTAAATTTCTATGAAAATCCATGTGAAAATAGTGAGGGGAAAAACATGCACCATCCCACCCAGGTGTACACATTTAAAAACCATGCACCCTGCTTCAGAATAACACACCTCGAGTACAGGGTACACCATGATTGGATGCAGAGAGGAATCCACAGAGAGACTTCCACGCCTGTCTCAAATGATAGCTCACATTTCATTTCTGGATCCAAGATAACCATGTACTAGACCCATACAAAGCCATTTGAAGAAAGAAAGATCTACATCTAACAACATTCTACCGCCGAATCTAGAGTGAGATATGTAATAACTTCTGATTTCCCCCACCACTGACCTTGGGAAGGTGTTAGGCGCGCGGTGACCCATATGTCCCCTGCCCACCTCCACGGCTGTGGCTAGGTGACCTACTTTCCCACCCCGGTGGTGGAGTACGGGAGCCGAGGGGTGCAGTCTGGATGCAGTGTTCGCCCCCTGGGCCGCCCATCTGGTCTGAGAGGTGAGACTCAATGGGTCGATTAGTAGAGTATTTACAGCCAAATGATGCGGTCTCAACCACCTGGACCTCATACCCTGAAGTCTGAGATGTGTATTTAAGATTCTCACAGTCGGGCGGAAGCACTTTTGAAAGTGAGGCGGGAATTCCCCTCTTCCAGGAA
Source organism: Lepidonotus clava (assembly GCA_936440205.1). Taxonomy (NCBI): domain Eukaryota; kingdom Metazoa; phylum Annelida; class Polychaeta; order Phyllodocida; family Polynoidae; genus Lepidonotus; species Lepidonotus clava. The sequence continues at coordinate 30,349,817 of OW387144.1, read as the reverse complement.
AAGTAGGTCAAATTTTAGAAAATCATAACTTTTTATAACAGGAGCCAAAAAATCTGAAAAAATATGATATGTTAAGATAATGACCTGTTCTATCAATATAGATAGTAAAAAGTTTGATAAAATTAAAAATTTTGAATTTTTTGCATTTTGACAGATATTTTGGGTCTGGTTTCACCTTCCCCCGTTGCTAGGCAGGCCTCTAAGCCCCGCCCTCGTTGCTAAGGTCCTCGGGAAAACCCCCCACTCCTTTACCCACAATCCCTCCTGCGTGACGTCAGCCCGACTGCGAGAATGTGTAGAATTGTGAATGCCCCCGCCCCCTCTTCCCCCCCAAAAACAATAGAAAAGAAAAAAAGAGTTTATACAAAAATAGACAAATACAAATCTTAGGAGAAAAACTTTATAACGAGGAGTGCCTAGAATCTCAAATTGTTCTGTCTTTTTAAAAGGCGATCCTCCGGGAGCCTTTTACTGGGCCTTAAGTCACTTGCAACAGTTGTGATGTCACAAAAGCAGGGTTCTTCCTAGAAAATAATCTCGAGTATCAAAAGCCCCATTCTGCTTATCCTAAGGGGGGCATTTTAGGAAAATCGTGGGTTTTCTGACTATATCTGATCAAATTTCTGCAATTTTGATGCGGGAATGGCCCCCTCAAAGTCATCCAAATGCGGGAATTAAATTGCTGATGCGGGAATCCCGCATCCCGCACGCCTAGGGAGAACCCTGCAAAAGACCTTTTTGGACAGTGGTTTTCCTATAGTATTGGCTGTCTGTAATGTCATTTTGTCACCAAATTCGGAGGTAAAGTTTACTGTACAATTTTATTGAAAACATAAAAGCACTATTGGAAAACACTTCAACGTTTGAACTTGGGCATACTGAAACAAACTATTTTCTCAAAGCATGATAAATGAGCCTTTTTTGTTAGTGAATTTAAATGTTCTTGCTGCTTTTATGTTAGCATTTCCAGGTTTCAGTAGATCAAAGGCCCAGACTGTTTATCAACAATTAGGAAGGCATGTGTGTTAATTGATCTAGCACATGATGCCCTTGGGGGCAATTGATCTGGCACATGTTGCCCCTGGGGCATGGGTGTTTTACTGATGCTTACACTGTTTATCTTATACAAACAATTACCCTAGTGAATCTAGCACATGTTGCCCTCTGGGCATGGGTGTTTTACTGATGCTTACACTGTTTATCTTATACAAACAATGACCCTAGTGAATGGTCTTTTGGTAAACATGTATACTGAAAATAACTTAGATGAAACAACCAAATCAACCAATACAGTTTACTTATCTAACTACTTTGCATGGTTTTGACATGTGAAATTTGTTGGTTTGTTTCTACTTTTTCATAAGCCCAAGCACCCAGAAAATTATCACAATTTTTTAAATCCCCTAACTTTAATTGGTAACCCAGGAAAATTAAATAGAGTTATTTTAAAGTTACATGAATTGATCCACAAAAGAATTAATCTGTGATCTTGTAAATATGCAAAGTGTTAGACCTTGAGGTCAGTAAGAACTACCAAAAAAAAAAATCACCTATCCTTTTTGTTTGCCCAGGAAAATTTTCAAAATTTTGTATTGATTTAAAATTATGATAAAAAATTGAGTCCAAACCCTAGATACAGGGATCGCCGATTGGGTAGCTAGGCTATTAGATGGCCGGGCTCGTGCTTCTTGTTTTATATTCATTTTTAAAAAAATGGGCAGATTTTGCCGCACCAGATAATGAAATCATTTTTAAGATTTGATATTTCATTCAAGAAAATTACGGATGGAATTACTTTGTCTAATTATTATGTCTATTTTTTTTTTTTTTTTTGGATTGCGGTAGCATCCAGCAGAGAGAACTGGCCACGTCTTGATTAATTATTATGTCTATGATCACAATGCCTTGACGATGGAAGCTGCCTTTAAAAATAGATAATTCCAATGGCTCACATGTATCGTTAAGATCTTTGTAAAATTTTAATTATTCTTTCTCAAAAAGCCAATAACAAAGCTTCCAAACTTGGATAGACCAGGAATAAATTTTTTTCCACCAGACCCCACTGGCTGCCAGCCGTCCCACACGTTGGGTGTGGGAGCTGCTGTCCCCGATGTGACGCCTGTCATGTTCTCATTACCCGTAATGACGTGATGGCCGACCATTACCCCGTGGGTTTTTACCTCTGTCGGTCTGATTTGTTGGCGGTCCGCAGTGCCCATAGTGTGAGCCGGTATTAGACGGGCTGCCAGTACGTTTACCACCCACCGCCCACAGGCAGGTGTCATACAGGGCTCGGGAACCTGTTGAAACTATTCAACGTGCTATTCTGCTACCGTAAAACACCACAATTAAGAAGCACCCTGACTTTTTCTTCAGACAATTTTCAGAACATTTCTTTTTTTAAGTGTCGCTTATTCATGGATTTGAAGGGGAAAAAACGAATAAAGCCCGTAACCCCCAAAGTTAAGGCTTGATAAACTCTCATTTCTGAAATTAACCTGTGTTTCAGCCGCAGCATATATTAGGGGGTTTACGGTACTTATGGTTGTAGGATGTAATATCATTATTCTGGGTTTACCCAGTAAAGATGTAGAATTTTGCTAAATCCAGACATTCTTAAATGAGTATTATTTGATTAAACATATCATGAAATAACAGTAATGGTAATATACATAAGTTAAGACAGATATTTTTTAAAACAACAGCACCCTTACTGCATCGGTAGTGACCTTATTCTAAAATTTAGGGTAAAATCTATTTAAAAAAAAAAACACGATTAGATAAAACTATTCAAAACCTAAGTTTAGAAAGATGACAGTCTTTACAGATAAAAAGGTCTTTGACCGTAGTTGTTGTGTTTTTTTGGCAATTTGAAATACTGTAATTATTCCCCAAAAAATAACTTAACTATATTTAATTGACATACAATTATCAATTCAGACAAGTAGTTATACTACAGCAGTCTGTACGGTGACCAACATTCTGGGCGTATAGCATCCAATCCTGTACGTACAGAAATGACCCATTTCAGGGTAGCGATATGGGGAACCCCCACAAATAGTGGTAACTACTACACAAGATAGTATATCATTCCACAACCTCTATGTGACATACAGCTTGTTATGAAAGAAAGTGTTGTCTTAATTTCGAATTATTTTATACTCTATTCATTTAAGAGGTTAGATAGTTAAATGTTTTCCTACCCTTCTAAAGGTTATTTTATTGTTTCTTCTATAAACTACCAGGTGTGTTGGAAGAGAAAAACTGAAATACTGAGAAGTTCTCTATTCATGGTTCGTCAAATGACGTCGAACCTAGTAGCAAAAACTGTAACAGGATATATACTGCTGCTTCTGAAATTAACTTTATCAGGACTGATGCCAGTTCTCTGATAATCTTCAGTCCTCTCCACAATATTTTAACAAATATGTTATGTAGCACGTTACAATGTTTAAACATATCATGTATTATTATTGATGGCGTAATTAAACCACCATTCTTTACGCCTAGTGAGAACACAAACAAGGCTAAGGAGATTAAATCCACTTGTAGTCAGAACTTCTGTAAACATAAGGCAGTAACAGTTGAGAACATTCTCAATGAAACTTTCTTTTTTATGTAGATGCGCACAGTTTTTCAAATTGCCCCAAACCACACCCATGACGGTAAGAGACCTTGTATCAATAAAGACTTCATTCCCACTGACTGGCACTTTAGATCTTGTTGATTTCTAGAGGTACTGGTTTGACCAAATTAATGAGCCATTCTTTTAGCAAGAGATCTTTAGCAATGAATCGTTTTTAAACATAGACATTTATTTATTGTGAGGTACAAAATGCCGCTCATAGCTAAGTATCCGTATATTGAACCTAGTATAGCATATGCAGTGTTCGAAATTAAGGGCGCACCCTGCACCCGGTGTGCACAATTTGACTTCAGGGTGCACACTTTTGGGGAGGCATGCACCCGGTGTGTGCATGAATTTTTAAAAGAATAAATACCTTAATGTAGTGGTGTGCACATGAATATATTACCGGGTGCATGAATTTTTACCTCTATGCACCCGGTGTGTGCATAGAAATCCTTAATTTCGAACACTGCATATGGCTGAATTAAGTTCTAACTTGACTATAATTAGGTCTTAAATAGGTAATAAAAAGGTCTTCAATTTAGGGAGCATGGATGGACATAACCAGGTCTGCCCCTAGATTTTCTGGGCTAGGGACCCAACTGGCCCCTAGAAAATCATGAGTAACAAAGACTAGTATGAACTAGTATACATGAGGGCCCTTAGATTTGGAAAGCTAGAGGCCCGACTGGCCCCTGGATTTTCAAAGTTACGTCCACCACTGGGGAGTACGTGCCCCTGAGTAGCCATTCCCGGTGGTCTAAGTTCTCTATCTTGTCGTGCAGTCTGGTTCTGGTTGAGCTGGGGAGGGGTGCACACATACCGGGAGTACAGGCCACGGACACGAGTCGGGGACTAGACGACTTGTGGTCAGCACAAACCACAACCTCCTGCCCCCTCCCCTGCAACTCACTGCACCAAGCACACAGCTTTAGACTCTATTAGAGTGGCGGCGAGGGGAAAGGGATAAAAGAAAAAAGGAAAAATCAGTTACCGGTAATCATGGAGCCGAAACAAGGAAATTATCAACTGTGGTTCGACATGGGGAAATTGTGGCTTAAAGAAAGTTAGGGAAAAAAGACGCACATATGACCAGAAAACTAACCCGTAAATCGAGTTGGGAGGTTGTTTATAAATTTATTTTTTCGGATTTTACAGTGGGATACTAAAAATTAAAGAAAAATGTCGTAAAAGAGAAAAGGAAAACCTTTCCAATCGCCCCTAGAATACTTAGTCAGACAGCATACAAGAAACGCACTTTGTTAAGGGTGGCCTGACGGAGTAGCCTCCTAATGAGTTTCTGTTGTGAAATGCCAATGTATGTGCGTCCTGGGACTAGTCTGTAAATGTGTTAAAAATGTTGGTTGAAAGAGGAAGTAGGAAAAGCAGGGGTAAAATAAAAAGATTAAACGTGGTAATAAATTAGTAAAAATGCTCCAGCTCCTAGTGGCTTATCCCTTTTCAGTGGCAGCTACGGGTCACACCCTCATCTTATACCACCACGGTCGACCTTTTTTTGAAGCCCCTAGACCACAAGACAATGATAGTAGATAACGACCCCCAGCCTACTGACTCGTGTGTAGAGGAGGAAGACTTCTGTGTTGTCCCGGTTTTTAGACATCGACATCTTTTTTTTAAATGAAAAAAAGAAGCTATGCAGCGACGTACCTTTGCAGTAATTGCAGTTTATAGTTGCGCCAATTGTCATGTGTTGGCAAGTAATCTTTAATATTAAATCACAAAACGTTGTCCAAATGGGTTCTGGTAAATTACCCTTACACGGTAGTTTATTTACAATTACGCAGTTTTCCACAAAAATTGTTTCGTGCATAGCAAATTTTGATTCTGGTTCAATCAAAGTTAAATGGAAACTAATGAACTGTTTCACTAAAGTAGACATGGCTCCTCTTATACTTAATCTATGCAGTAGGACATAAACATGCTTTAATTAAGAATATCATTTTCAAAAAGATAGAAATTTACGTCGAATTCAGTCGCATATTTCCTATAGGAAACAATTTTGCTTATTAAACTCCTCGGCTTACCATGTCCTTTGTTTTCAAGAAAGAGATAAATGTGATTTTCTAGATAATCTTAAAATTTAAATACTGTTGGTTGTTTAAATCAATTTTGTCCAACCTCAGTGGTGAACCCATGCGACGTTAGAAGCTTAAAAGTGTTGATTTCATTATTTCGAGCGCAGCGTTCCCAGAGATAGGAAGATATTGAAAAAGCTTACCGGTATATAAAAAAGGAAGAATAAGAATGTCCTTAGGACAGCAATCAACGGAAAGTCATGCAATTTGAAAATGTACCAGGAAGTCTTGTCGTATTGCAAACAAAGACGAAAGTTGACATTCTTTCTCTCGAAATTGACTCATTTCGCATTTTTTCTACTAAAATTCCGAAATTCTGCATCAATTTAAAAAATCTATATTTTTTAAGAAGCCGCAATAGCAATTCATTTTTGTGGAGGCATCTGAAAACACACACAAAAAGACAATTTGGTAGATCAGAAAGGGTCACACGGAAATCACGAAAAACGTTTTTTCGAAATCTGTTGTATCTAACTTGTGCCAAGAGTAAGCAGTGAGGATGGGAGGTGGAGTGCCCTGCCCAGTACGGCTACACTGACGCTGGGGGTGGGGGTGGGGATGGGGTTGGGTGTATGTGTGTCGGGGGGGGGGGGGGGGGGGTTACCGGGGTGTAGAAGATCGGAGTCACCGAAGCATGTTGACCACTGACCCGTGACAGTCGGGCAAATCTTACCCCAGAGTGGACTGACCGAGGAATATCAATATTCTGAGTCTGGACCCTGAACTAGTCAACTACGATTATGGGACTGGGGCTCTATTCTCACTTAATCAACAGAAAATAAAGAAGGAAAAATAATTTAGTTGAAAATTAAGAAATTGCTTTTAGAATTAAGCAAACATTGACTTAAATTTGGTGTCTATTTAGTACATTTGATAAGTTTACATATCTGCAGGGGTCATAACGTTCCTATATTTTCCTATATTTCCTATATTTTCCTATATTTTTTTTGCACTCCTATATTTTCCTATATTTTGCTAAAAATTCCTATATTTCCTATATTTTTCTCAGAAAAGTCCGATTTACCGTGCATAATTGCACTATTTTGAGAAGTCAATCTCAATGATATCATAAAATCTCACGAGAAAGAAAGAATAAGAGCAGAAAAGAAGAAAAAGAGGGAGAGATCTCGTCCGTTCCCCCTTCCCTGCCTTGTGGCCCTCCTTGTGGCCCTCTGCTTCCCCTCCTTGCCCGTTGCTTCCTCTCCGGCCCAATCCTTTGCCTCCTTCATATTTGAGGGGTTAATTTTTCAAAATTTTCCTGGGGGTGGCCCCCCAGACCCCCTAGTGAACAGATATCCTCAAAGAGTAGAAATAGATCTCAGCTTCAAAGAATCAGTATCCTTCTCACCTAAGAATGCCAAAGATTCCATAAATGGCTGTTATCCTTCTCTGATAATAGATGTCTGAATTCACTCAGAGGGTCCCAGATTTCATATTTGATGCGTGAATTTTTCAAAATTGTCCTGGGGGTGGCCCCCAGACCCCCAAGTGAACAGATATACTCAAATAGTAGAAATTAATCTGAACTTCAAGGAATCAGTGTCCTACTTGGCTACACATGCCCAAGATTCCATCAATGGGTGTTATATCCAGACCCCCCGGTGAACAGATAGTCTCAAAGAGTAGAAATAAATCTCACCTTCAAGGAATCAGTTTCCTACTTGGCTAAGGGTGCCCAAAGTTCCATAAAATCGGTGTTATTCTTCTCAGATTATAGATAACTGAATTCACTCAGAGGGTCCCAGATTTCATAGTTGAGGGTTTATTTTTTCAAAATTTTCTTGGGGTCGCCCCCAGACCCCCCAGTAAATTGAAGTTAGTCTGAAAAATGACCAAATGCCTCTGAAATGGATGTATCTAATATAATCAAAGAATATCTTTGAAAAAGAATTGCCGAAAATTCCTATATTTTCCTATATTTTTGCCCTAAAACCTCCTATATTTTCCTATATTTTTGCTAAAAAAAATCCTATAAAAGTTCCTATATTTTTGCCAAAGTCCGTTATGACCCCTGTATCTGGGAAACATAGGAAATAAAGAGAATTGCAGGTGATATACTCCCCAACACTTACGCAAGCGCGCACACACACACACACACACACACTTTTTAATTTGGGGCTGTTCAGCCTGTGCAAAAAAATAAAGCACGATATCTTAATCCCCCAGAAATATTTACAGAAAAAAATGTATGTCAGACTTGAAAGATATGAAGTCAATAATTGCAAATCCACTATAAGAAATGAAACTTGAGTAAAATAAGACTTTGTATTCAGGAATTCCAAGTAGCTCGTGTGCGCCCATCCAAAGTGTTTCTAAAAATACACGTTTACGAACGGGATCCATTCCTTCATTCGTATTTAAGACTGTTGGCAAACGCTGCGTAATTTGATAGTAGTCCTGCGGTGGGTTTCTTTCTTCTCTGCACTTTTTTTTTTCTGATCCTTCCCGCCGCCGAATGCGTACCAAATCTGGACAGGGATGGTCACAGGGTTGTGAATGTGGAGACATACCTGCACGGCCTCGGCCTCGGCCCGGCCAACGTCAACTGACTTAGTGTCAACACAGTCAACTGACTTAGTTCAAATACATTTTTAATGGACAGCCCTGGTGAATAAAGGGGGTCGGGTTTCATCCTACCTGAGGAAAAGTGAGAGGCAGGGCCAGGGGAGGTGTGAAGTCGGGGATTTAGCCTGGGCGAATTACATGGAATTAAGGGAAGTGATATTAAACCTACAGATGAAAAAACATCTATTCTAAGAATCGCAGTAACTGTTGCTTTCGGTCTATTAATCCTTCCTTCTTTTTCGGTCTATCTTCTTAATATTTTTTATTCAGGAATATGAAAAAGGAAGAATGTGAAGAATAAGCAGATCAGTGTTCGAAATTAAGTATATATTTCATGCACACGCCGGGTGCATAGTGGTATAAATTCATGCACCCGGTAATATATTTATGTGCACACCACTACAATAAGGTATTTATTCTTTTAAAATATCATGCACATGCCGGGTGCATGCCTCCCCAAAAGTGTGCACCCTGAAGTCAAATTGTGCACACCGGGTGCAGGATGCGCCCTTAATTTCGAACACTGCAGATGTATTCTGTCGTCTAATCTTAAAAACAGTACCGTTATTTTTGTGCTATCAATTCATGTTTTATGCTCGAGACATCCGTCAATAAATGCTACCAACTATGCCTCAGTGACTTGCAATATTTTGGTTCCATCAAGTATCAAATGTGTCCGGGTCAGTCAACTGTGAATAACTCGGGTCTGGGTGGTCAATGGTCTGACAAGTAGGTTTTCAGAGGCATCAGTCGATGGACCAGTGAACAGAGATGTCGACTTATCTATCTTGAAGCAAACAATAGTAAAAAGGAAGGCTGTGATTTCCTTTACACCAGATTATCGTAGTTGATTTTGCGAGAATAAACAAAACGAGAGTTTCTTCATTTTCCTAACTTCTCTTAATTAAGTCCTTTATCTCACAGTGTCCGAAATTAAATATTATCTTCTTGCACATAACGGCCATCTCATATTTTGGCCCCATCCTAACCTTTCTGTATGAAAACTATTAAAAATGAGTAAAAATGACGCACAGGACAGGAAATGACATATATTTGATCCAAAAAATGTATTTTTGTGGAGGGTTTTGGCTCGATAATATTTTTTTATGTACTTCAATAATTAACAATATCTTTGTTCCCCGTTCTTCAGGTGCGGTTCCTGCCCGTGCTGCTGTCCATGCCGCAGAGGGGCGACCTCTGCCCCAACTTCCCCATCGGCGAGCACAGCCGGATCGTGCTGCACATCAACCAGACGACGGGCGAGCATCACTGCTGTAAGCAGGTCTTCTGTCGAGCAGGTCAGTCGGATACGAGTATTGAATATTATTGATTTCACATGTGTTAAGATGGTTAATTGTCTCGAGGGTTTAATAACTGGTAGCAGCACTGCGGTAACTGTGTTAGGAGGTCTTCTGCCGAGCAGGTCAGTATGATACTTGTTATAGTATTATCTTTAAACTCGTGTTTAAATTGTAAAAAAAATATTGATGGTTATTTACCAGTAGCGGCACTACTGTAAGCAGGTCTTTTGCCGAGCAGCTCAGTATATAATGGTATATAACTATATTAACTTGATGATATATTAACTGGCAGCAGCACTGTTTCAGTTCAATAGTCAGATCATTAGTAAACCTATTTTTGTCAGAAATGTCATTAAGTTTTGAGTCATGTAAGTGCAAAAACAAGGTCAGGACTCTATACATTAAGGCTATTGTTTTTCTTAGTTGCTTCTGAAAAAGTAGAAAGGGTGAGGAATGTACCCCGAAAATGACAGTCACAACTATCAACCGTTGTCATTCTTTGACAAGTGAAGAGTTGAATTCAATTTTTAAAATCTAATCACTACTTGGAGCTCAGAGCACAAAAAGATTACGTTCCAGTAGATGTTTTCTCACTTGTATCTCCGACAGTAAGCGAAAACGGGAATTTGTTAAAATTCGATAGGTAGTACCACCAAGTGCCATAGTTGGACTGAAATAAAAAGACTCAGTATTTGCCTCCCAGGGCCGGCTATTTACACAGTGAAGGTCGGACCGACATACACTTGCACCCTGCCGCAGTCTATGTGCCGTGGAGGTAGAGGGGTGGGGGTGCAGGAGAGTCAGTTAGCCGTGACAGTTGAGGGTTCGGCTTGTCAAATCCATTAAACTAAACCAACTCAATTTTGGTCAATTTACCATCAAGGAAACTTATCTCTGGGAATAGAATCGGCATAATAGCAGTTTTTGAAAAAAATGTGACGTTTCCTATTTGTTGAGTTTAAGTCAATAACGTGCGGTAATAATCAATCTTTTCCGCTAGAACAAGGTTAAAATATCGATTTTAAGGCCCCTAAATTAGAAAATAAGTTCAATTTCAAGCGATCTCAGGAGAATGTTTAGACACCTAAGTCTTTCTAACTAAAACAACCGAAACTATTAACCAAATATAAGCAAATCGTATGCCTATGAAACTTTCAAAGTCAATCCGGGATATCTACATTCAACTAAAACTAAAAAAAAAAAAAATTGCTAGTTTCCTCTCTATTACCGAGTATGATAAATGGTTCTCTCCCTCCAGTTCTCCTCTTAATTGTCGTCAGTCAACAGATAAAGGTGTGATTTGTGAGAGCAGCGTGAACTAGAGCCGACCCGTGCAGCTGGGGGCAGCAATTAGTTCCCCCACAGAAAACTTACATTCTGTATTTTACCTGCAGATTAGCCTAGATCAAGATGCATCTTTGGATATAGCTCCATAAATCACAAGGTTTAAGCATATAGTTTATACATTTTTATTATTTTAAGATTTTAGCATTATTTTAGGTTTAGAATTATGGAAAACTAGTGCAATGTATTGAGTATTTTTCCACTTAGTATATTCTATGTTTATAATATTCGTTCAGTGGTTTTAAACTGCATTCGTTGCAAATTGATATAGAGCAAATAGGTGAATAATTTCTATAGTTCGCCTGCGTTTTTGTCTACAAAATTAGTCAAATTAAAACTTGTATGTACTTAGAAACTAAAAGAGCTATCCGTGGTAAGGAAAATTAGTGCATCGGTTGTATCGCACCGCTGATCAAATGCAGTGGCGGTTCCCCGCAAGCCTTAAACGCGTTAGATTCTTGTTTTATTGGTTGTTTGATGGGACATAGTGTCTCTATAAACGTCTTATTAATACACCAGTGCGCCCACGCAAGCGTTGAAGTCAATAGATGAAAAGACTTACATTTGAAAATTATTCTGTAATCACTTCGTAAAATAGGTTAGAAGGTCATAATACAGATGGAAAGTTAGAGTGTGTTTCGCATCTTCACATCGAAGATCTTGGCAAGGATAGTGTATTTGTATTTATATTTTTGTGATTTTTTTGTGATTTTGTTTTTTTTCTGATTCTATTGGAACAGTAGAACGTCCATCAGTTAAATAAGGTGATGTAATGTAGACGTTTGAAATCAAATCACAGTATACCAATTCAACATTCATTATTTTATATTTTGCCGATTTGTTACCTTGATTTGAGGCTAGATTTATGTCGTATTGATAACACATTAGAATAATCCTGGGCCTTTTACTTAGTTTTACTATAGATAAAGTATTTTATCAAATGATACAATGAATTCAAGTGATGTCCCTGGTGTCTGAAGTTAGGGGTAGACTGTCCACTACAAAAACACACACACACAAACAACTAGATATCTTAGAGTCCGACTTGCTCCCGCTCCCAGGCCTCACGATCTCATTTCGTGCCTGTTTCTAAAAGTCAAGGTGAGAAACGCACTCACAGTATGCAAACGGCTCCCAGAGTGGACTTTACCACCTTGTTATACGAGTGCAGTGCCGGCCGCGCGCCCCGATAGGACAAATAAAGCCAGCCACCCCCGACAGCCTGAACTGACCCTGACCGACCCCCGGCTGTTTGACTCAAGAGGTCACCGCTGAGACGGGCTGATCAGGAGTCACAGCAGGCCTCGAACCCCAAACCCCGGGGACAAGGGTTCAACGCCCTGCAAACAGAACCAGGCCACGATATTAGCATTTGATCCGCTCATGTATTGGCTAGACAATCAGTGTCCTTCAGAATCTACATGCCCGGCCCCTTTTGGACTGGCACATAGGCTTCGACAAACCTAGTGCCCTGGGGGTAAGGATCCCCTCTTCCATTCCTGGCTTGATTTCTTTTTTTTTAAGCCCGGAGGTTCCGTTGACTGTGGTAGAATTTGTTAGAGAAATTATGGCAAAATTTGAGAAAAGGTATTTTTGAAAGTTATTTGTGGCTTTCAGAATGAAAACCGTTCGGATACCCAGTAAAAAATTATTTTTTCTAGCTTTATAAATTCTCAATCTGAAAGTTGGCCCTTAACATTTCTGGTGTTACTGTTAGGTCCCCTACCTGCTGGTTCTGGTAGCCCAATGGACTCCCACCCAGCCAAGAAATTGGCACAGCATCAACAGTACGTCTGGTACTTCACTTTTTACATTATTTTCCTAGAAAAAATAGACCTGTGCACGCTATGATATAGACCTAAAGTGTAGATTTGCCAGTATCAATGAGCGGAAATTCATACATTAACTCATACATCAGAGTTCGTATCAACATTCCCGTTACCAATAACAGTTGGCAAACCAATAATTAAAGGATACCCAATGAGAGGGTGGATCTTAGCTAACCACCACTAAACCTCGCTATACAAAAACAACTAATTACAGCTGTATAATTGGGCACTTTTTCCACACATCAATTAATTGGATCTGACGTTTGATCACAAATCAGGAACCTCCAATTAGTTAGATTAACTGTTCATGTGTATGAAAGCCTAACGTGAACCGATGCGAACCAAATTGTCCCATTGGCTTGGCAGTGCCTGACATGATAGATCCCCCATAAGTACGCCTAAGGCTTTATTCCACTAGCTGATTTCACTCCTGATATCGAAAATCGACAGTGCGGGTTAGGAAAATTCCTCCAATTTTCTGGGTGTCAGCTTAGGACGACCAATAACAGAAATTTGGTTGTCCAGATATATTATAGGTTGTCCACAATATTGGGACACATTCATAAAAGAAAAGAAAAAGATTTCTAGTTGGAGAATTTAAATAATTGCTTCAAATATCTGGTCGTCATGAGGACGACAAAAATTCATTTTCTGGCCGTCCATACCCATTTTCTGGTTGTCGTGGACACGCAGATTTTCCTAGCCTGCAGTGGATAAATTGCTTAATCATGTACATGTCACATACCATTAGAAATGTCTTCAAATTCTCTTTTAAATGATATGTAGGATGTATACTCTTTTACAATATTACTCTTAACAACCTATAGATTACCAAATAAACCAGCAGTCAGAATCGCCTAGTGGAAGCACGCCTTAGACACTAAGCACCCTGTCGTTGGGCAGGCCCAGGTAGAACAACCAGGTAAGGAGAATGTGAACCTAGACAAATGGGCCTGAATTTATGGCTGCACATTCCGTCCGTGTGTACCGATAAGGAGGTATAAAGGCGCCCTGTGTGTCCGACTTGTTTTTACCGGCCCAGGTTTTTATAGGCAGGTGCACAGGGAAAGTTGTAACGTAAGACCATATATATTGTTTGACAAACGTGCTGCATATACTGGGTATGATCCTTCTCTCGTGAAGTATGGGTGGGTGGGTGGGTGGTGAGATCGACTACATAAAGGATACTCAGGCTGTTGTGGTGAAAGTATTTGTGTCTTTGTTTGATTAGAGATAATGGTTGGTTGGACGGTTATTGGTGTTTAACGAAGTATCAACATCTATTGTCGTATCAGGGCAAGAACAAGTTTTTGGCAATTCTGTCGTTTGATGATCCAAGCTATGATAAAGTATAAAGAGACCATACCTCTACACTTTTACCGAGGCAGGTGTTCTTTAATGTGTGCGGTCCCATAGACAGGGCTATACATACAACAGCAGTGTTCGAAATTAAGCTTTTAAAACGTGCACACGCCGGGTGCACAGCTCTCAGATTTGTGCACCCTGGAACCTTTGCACGCACACGCAGGTATAAAGTTCATCATTCTGCCAAAAATCTGTGCACCAGCCGGGTGCACAGCTCTAAAAATCATGCACCCTGTGGCCAAATTGTGCACACCGGGTGCAGGGTGCGCCCTTAATTTCGAACACTGAACAGCTGGTGGTCCTAAGACTTTTGATAATGATAGGTGTGAAATAAAAATAATAGTTAGATAACTATTGAAGTAAGTATTCTAGACTTATAAAGAAGTAGAATATCGGTCTGGGACAAATCTTTCTGTAATAGTACACACACAAATTAGCAACAGATTCTGCTGTGTTGAAAATTATCATTAGATTTTGCCTTACAAGGCATTGTAGTATGGTCTGACAATAAAATGTCAATGTAGTTTATTGAAATCAACCCATCAAATGATTTTATCTTAAACCAACTAATAATTCAGATATTCATTTTAACACAAGCGTTGGCCCATTACCAGATTTGTTCACTCATGACTAGCTGTAAGCCCTATGAGACATTTACCATTTTCCCACTCCACGTAGGTGTGAGTGAAAGTATACTTTTACCCTTTGTGTTAGTTCGTACCTGTACGTGAAAAGAAAACACGAGGCAATTTTTCACCGATATTTTCACCTGCAAACAGATCAGCGTCTGACTAAGCCTAGCCCTGGGGACGCCATTATCTTATAGAGCCTTTCTGTTTCGGGCATTCTTCTGTGGCTGTTTTTCATGTATTTTTTTCTGCCTTTTGTAAAGAGTGTATTTACTGAGTGGAGAGGGCGGCCTTGGTCCCTCCTTTACCCCGGCTGGGGGCACACTGGGGTTGTCGCTTGTCACTCAACGTTGACACGTGAGTTATCGCCCTTTTAACGGACAAAAAGAAAGGAACATGGAAATGAAACAGCAAAGATTGGTATATCTGTAAGTGTGGTTACTTGGAAACCAAACAGGGTTCATCTGAAAACTTGGAGTATGTATAACAAGCTAGAAGCTGTCCACTTTGATTAGGATAGATTTTGATAAATCGACCTACCAGAAGGAAAACTGAAATGAATTCTAAGAAGAGAAGATAAAGATCAGTTTACTTCTGAGTCAAGTAGGTAAAAAGTGATAGGTAGTGGACAGATCAGGCGACACGTTTGTTTAAGAAGATTATCGTTTAATAAAATTAAGTTTTAACCCTTTGCTGCCACAGTTTCAATTCTGTATCATTCCCACCTTTGTCCCAGAAGGGTGTAAGCGTAAGTCACTTACGGTTGGTTCAATCATTATCAGGCCTGTCATTTGATGCAAAGGTTTCTTTCAAATTCAAAGCACTTCAATGCACGCCTACGTTTACACATGATAAAAAGAAGCTGATAAAGGAGTGAGAGTTGTATGTGCCAAGAGGTAAAAAGTGACCATTCACAGGTTACTCCTACTCAGAGTTGATCATGTGAAGACGGTGTGTAACGATCAGGCCATGATTCACGTACCACGGGAGCTGCCTTTAGCGGGCAGTGTACACGGCCAGCTGCATCTACTGCCGTAAAACCTCAAATAGAATCCGTACACTAATATAAGCTGCGCCCTAACTGTTTACCTTTATTTTGGCCATTTTCGGTAAAACCTAATAAATAGGCTATTATCCATGCAAAGTCTTAATGAATGCCATACTCTTGCTTTATACCTGAGGGCAGATGAAAAAAGGCACTTTCTTTTCTACTAAAATCGCAGAGAATGTTTCTCAAATAACTTATAAGCTACTTTTACTGATTAAAATCATTTTTATAATAATAACAAAAATTACAATCTATTTTGTAAATGGAAGAGCATCTCGACTAGGTTTAAACCTAATATGAAATTGAAAAATGTTTGATCAAAATCCAGATACAACCCCATGTACGTAATATAATTATATTGTTTATTGATTGTCTATATATAGGCCTAAATAATGTATACATAGGCCTTACCTACCATACTAAATTAAAAGGACATCTGTCAGGCTTCAATCGCTTTTACTAGTCACCCTTTGGCTTATATCGGTTGTACGGTAGGTATAGAAAAGACCACGCCCACACATCGGATCCCCACACACTGCCCCCCGCCCCCGCCCTCTGCACGCCCACACCATTGGACAACCCCCGACCACAACCACACGCCTCGCCGCGCCGACATAGCAGGGGCCATTATGGGCACATTAGGGCGGGGCTGGCAGGGTTGGCGACCAAAATTAGGAGCCATATTTGCAGTAATTGGTTTTTGCTATTTTCAACAACAAAAATGATTAAAATTCTACAAAGTTCAATTGTGTCCATGGGACATTTCAGGGCTCAGAATTAAGTATTACCTGTTTGCCCGAGGCAGGTAAAACTTCAGGTAGGGCAGGTAAATTTTGATATCTTCCCGTCCTTCGGGTAAGAACAATTTCTGTAATACCATGAAAGTCCATTAAAGATGGGCAGCTAAATTTTATGGTCGGGCAGGGAAAGCTTGATCCACAACTGGCCATAGGCAGCGAAGTAAACAAACCTTGAATAAGTTAATGTTGAGTACTGGTTTTAGTCTAATTCGTTCACATTTTTTGAAAACCTGTACCCGGGCGTATGGGGCCTTAGCAAAGCCATAGATTCTTAGGAATCATATATATCAGTCTGCGAATTGGACATTTGCTCTCACTGGCCTAGATTTTGTGTTCCTTGTAACTGTATTAAAGCCCAACGTCCTTGCAAACATTTTCTTTTCACCCAACTCAACTTTGTACTGGCCTGGTATCGTTGCTAACATCAAAAACTCCTATACTGATTTGTAATACTTACTCACAAGCTTATTAAGGCCCAGTTGAAATGAATCTCTGATTCATCTAGCACAGATCAAGGGAATTTATACTCTTAGCTATATGTATAAAACACAAATAATGATAAGTACTCAGCAATTAGCCTATATTTGTTTTTACAGAATATCCCTGTGTGGGAGTATGCGGGGGAGTATAGGGAACTTTTTAGGACCCCTGAGTAGTTTCTTAGCATCTGCCACCTCTTGAACATCATCCACAGTTTACGATTGACATTGTCATTGCTCAACTTTCCACTCCCTCTATTAGCCCCCACGGTAAACCTGACCCCGATTCAGGATAAACTACACGCCCCAAATGGGATAAGTCACTAAACCAAGGCCACATAGATTACGTGTCTTTGAGGCCGTATTACACTTTGCGACATAAGTAATGTCGGCGTGATAAATGATGGCATTATATCAGTAGAGAGACAATTCACATACAGCAGTGATATAGCTGTTTGATCTTGGCATTTAGGAGGGTGTAACTGTTACATCTTTGGGGGGGGGGGGGGGGTCATAATACTCCAAAATGCCAACACAAAATTTCCAACAATTACATTACTTCTTTATGTGAATTGTCTGTAAACTAATAACCATCATATCGCGCCGATATAGCAGCCCAAGTTGTGTAGCATAATACGGCCTTTAGTCATATTGTGTAATATAGGGCCTTCAGTCATCATTCATGTAGTGTAATAGGGCCTTTAGTCGTGTAGTGTCAGCGTATACCAAAAACCACCGGACATCCAGACATGTCCGACAATTTTACGTCAATGTCCGACCTTTTACCCTTTAACGTCGGACATAATGTCTGATGTAATTGTCAGCCGTTGTCCTTGTAAAATGACATCTTTGTCATTTTTATTTTGTTAAATTCTTTTATATATCACTCTGATTATGACATGTCCGATATGGCATGGAAATGTCCGATGTAATCCTTTTAAGTGTCGGACAATTTGTCCGCCGTTTTAGAAAGTTTTTGGGATACACTGTAGTGTAATAGGGCCTTTAGGTGCCCCTACGCCCCGCTAACCGGCCCTGACACCCGTCCAAAGTCCTCTTCCCGCCAACAGAGGCCCATCCCACCTGCCCGTGATTCACCCCGCAGTAGTAGGGGTAAAAAACACCCGTACAGGGCGGTGAACAATTGTTTGTAACGAGCTGCTACTGGGCTATGTACGGAATCCCAACCATTCTCACTGCACTACTTACCCTTATTTACCGGGGAGGCATCGGTCTGTCTGCTTAGGACGAGTTCTGGCGTCTAAGGAGCTGTTTCCCTTTAATCCTTGTTTCAGTATTTGTCGTTTTTAAGTCAATATTGCACCTGCGAAAGTTATATTGACATTCCGGTTTGGTTAATGTTAAATAAGTACGATTATTATAGCACCTGTTCCACGAATGAAAGTGCGTAATATGTATAACTCAGCAAATTAATAGTGCCTGTCATAGCCGACTGAATTTGGTCTTATAGTATTTTAGAATTGAGTGTTTTAAAGATTTTAGGATAAAACTTTCCCCCACTACCCACAAAATGTTGAATATTTGAGTAATTTAGTCACTCAGTTATCAATCAACGTATCCATTTAATTTACTCAAATAAATTTGTTTCTTTTATTTATTCATTTTTGTCACCTCAAAAGGGGAGAAGACTAACATCGCTCTGATAGATAGCCTTTCGTTGACAGTTTAAATGTTTACTCGGGCATATCCCGGACTCCTGGCAGTATAAATAATTTAACAACTATCTGTCTGTAATGTCTCAAAATTTGATGTATTAATTCTATGCACCTTTTCCATAAGTACGGCGCCATACTAGTGGTTAGACCTGAACTAAGCAATTGGGATATGGGTTCCAAGTTCCAGGCTTAAACAGTTGGGAACAATGGGAGGTTTTACTGCACAGGTTCATGAGAAAGGTGCATTGACTGAATGTTTACATTTTCTGTTACCACCGCAATAGTTATCACATCTGCCAAAAAGCCGCAGGTAAAACTGCTCTCTGCTGTTCTGACTATCAAGGCCCTATTACACTACACAATTTTAGTTGCAAAATCGACGCAATATGATGATACTGCGGAAACTGTGCATGCAGGAGTGATAAAAATGGTTAAAATTGGCAATTATGAGTATTTTGCACATGTGTAAGAAAGAATTTTGTCTCTAATCTGTGTGATTTCTCTACGAGTTCGACATCACATCGCAGCTCAAGTCGTGCAGTGTAACACCACCTTAAAAGCTCTTTTACACATTACGACTTGGGCTGTGATATGACAATGTCACAGAAGTCGCACATATTAGAGATAAAACTCCACGTTTCCCATGTGTGACAATAACTGACATGCTCCAAATTGCCAATTTTAAACAATTATTTGACCAATACATGCAAATTTATCTGTGATAAAGTAGGGAGATTTAGCAACCCCGACCGTCTCGATACGTCAAAGTATCTCCAAATACTTAGGTATTCTATAGGACAATTTGTACAGCTCTTGGCCAACGAAAGTAGATATTCGTTATTAGAATTACCATGAGAAAAATAACTTATTGGCCGATTTTTTATATGATTCTTAAAAGTTGAGCTAAAAGATACGTTACATTTACGTTTATTGATGCGTTGGAGTTGCTAAAACTCCCTAATATTGTGATATCGCGCCGATATCGCAGCCCATGTCGTGTAGTGTAACACCTCCATAAGGCCAGGTGGAGACCTCTCGCAGTAAACACGGCCTGGACACAGCGCTGTGCACTGTGTGCCTGGACTGATTGGGAGTTGTCAGTGGTGGTAAAATGTAACCAGACGAGCCAGGCTTACCTCCCGGGGTCCGTATCGGGGGCTGGGATCGGGGGGGGGGGGGGGGGCAGGTAGCCGACTATGGATCGCAGATTGTAGACAGCAGTTTAGATATTGATATAAACATAGCTGTAAGCATTGGAAAACTTGTAGAAATTGACTTAAAGTTAGAATTTAAAACAAATCGAAACACTTTCCTCAACTTCTCGCTAAGGGGTGGCATCCGCTTGTGCCATGCATAGATGAAATACGAGTTGGCAATTATGGCGTAGGCTTCACATAGTGTGCCATATATATTTTCAATAATTATGGTAATATATTTTTCGCAAAAAAGAGACAATTCCCGTTTTTGTAAAAAGAAAAAAAGATATACACTGTAATTGATATACTACAATAAACACCAGCCCGGGGGGATGTGGAATATAATAACACATAATAATACATACAAATTAAATACTCAGTTTTACATTAGAGTAAAAAAAAAAAAAAGGGAAAAAAAAGAGTCAAACACAAACTGGTATATGGTATACTACGAGTTTACAAATGGTATGGCCTAGACCCACCCGTCCCGCACCCAGAGGCACTCTGATCATCGGACACTGCGCCTTGTTCCCACCACTAATGTGGAGCTACAGGTGCAACACACTACCAACACCCGCCCTGTGTGTAACCCCGTTAGGGTCGGGGGCCCTGGTGGGGGATTGGTATGGGTCTACTCTGACTGGCCTATGATCAACAAGAAAATTGATTATTATTTAACGTTCGCAGAATCATGCAACTAAAAGAAAAAGTGACCTCTCTTCATCTGGCCTTGCCTTTTTTCATTCTTTTACAATTCTCTTTGTGGCAGTCTTTTTGACACGATGAATCATTGGTTTTACCCCCAAAAAATGAATACTTTTGTTCAATGGAATGGAGGGAGGAGGCACAGGGATTTTCTTATTCGTTTATGGATTGACCCTGATCAAAATCGTTATACTAGCCCACATGCAGTCTTAAGTGGCAATTTCATAATTTTTAATTGCAATGCTACTTGGCTTAGTTGCACACAAAAGCACTAGCCATGCCTCGACAAATCCAGTGCTCATGACATGGGGGGGGGGGGGGGGGGACATGGGGGGGGGGGGGGGTCCGAAGCACCCTCCCCAGCCTCCTTGGGACCCAGTTTACACCTGATGAAAATTATTTTATAGTTTCAATTTTCAAAATTGAAGCATTATAATGATGTTTTTTTCCCTTTTAATGATGTTTCTGTTGCTCTAACCAATCTTAAGGCCTGACTAGACCAATAAAATTCGCAACAAGTGCTTCAGTAACTCTTTTCTTAGGTCTTAAACTCTTGTCTTTTTGTTCATCCAGGTACAGAGGTGCAGTACTGCTCGCGGAACAACCCAAACACGACATGGTGTCGCGACTGTGCCCACGGCTACTACAGCCCGGACAACCAGCACTCCTTCAACAACCCCAAGTGTCTGCCCTGGAAGCAGTGCAACGAAAAGCTAGGTATGCAATGAGATTAGGAAAATAAATTCCTCATAAGGAAAGGGAAAAATAGAGACACTCAATCGAAATGGAGTAAACAAAAATTGATCTGAAAGGATTGATATTGTGAAATGATTTCTCTTGTGTTGGAAATGGGATATATAAGAAATATTTTGAAGAAAAGTATCGATATTGGCATAGAACTGCACTGGACATTTTAAAGAAGGATTTCCAATTTTTTGGCATTTTTTTACTTCTTTAATTGTCATATCCTGAAACTTTTTTTTACCCGTTTATGTGTATATCTGTAGAATCTTTAAAAGTGTTTGATTATGTATATTGCTGGTATTTTACCTTGAAAAAATTAGTTCAAGGATTTCCTGATGATCTCTATCCATCTGATTGTTAGCTAAAATAATGTCCGTATTTTACCCCAAAGGTCTTGTATTCAACAATGACGGTGATAAGATTTCCGAGGGATCCTGTAGCTGTGATGTCGCCAAGGGTTTCTACAGCGACAAATGGGGCGACTGTCAAATGTCGAGAGTAAAGTGCGACCCCGACCACGAACTCAATGGAAAGACAGGTATGTCTCTATTCCCACAGCCTATTCAAGACAGTGCTAGATGAGTTTTTTTGCCCTTTCTTTTTAAGAATTTTAAACTAGTCAAGTTATAAGTTAGGATTTGTGTAATAATAATTACTTACATGTACTTTATTGAAAACTGTACAGCCTAAATTAAAAGCCGCTGGATCAGTTATATACACCATGAATTTTAATTTCTAGAATAGTTACCAATAGCTTGTGTAACCAACGTGAGAAATAGAAAATTTTTGATTGAAATGGGCTTAATATCATATTGGAATATCTGATACACGCCTTGTGTTCTTCACACAAACAACAACGAAATGTCGAATTGTAAATCCAAACCCAGACAGAAATAACTATTTTTCCAAGAAGACAGTGTGGTCGCTCTATGTTTAATAAATAGAAAATCTAGAAAGGCCTTCTGCTTGGAGAGACCTAGCAACTATTGCTATATGAAATAATTCTTTTGCTTTTAAAAAAAATTGTCAAATATTATGACTATTTAATGTAAAATAAACATACTGGAAACATATGTTACATCTAATAAAAAGAATACAAAACTTGCGTGCAACAGATGTTTAGCTAGTACTGAAGATTCTAGATCGCAGTAAACAAGTAAATTTATAGACTTTGAAAGTTTTACGGTTATATGGACAATGTTAAAAAGGTTCTTCCTAACAATCATTCATATTCGTGAATATTGATAAACATGGACCGGCTCAAAAAGAAACTACTTTAACATATATATTCTGATGAAATTGTTTCAATTTACGACATACATTGATAGCAGAAGTAACTGGAATTCTAATTTATGGGGGTGGGGGAACTTGGTTAAAAAAACATGATACTAGAGACGTGAAAGTAACAGATGCGGGTAATTGGAGAAAGGAGATTTTTTGTTATCTTAAATAACACCAAGTACATCTACATAATACTTTTTTATCTTTCGCCTTTTTTAGGTATCTAGGTTAAAAGCCCACATAATCTAATTAGAATAATTGCGGCTATAAATTTAAAAGAGCAGATGGAAATTGTGGATCTTTAAATGGCCATGTCTTGTCTCAAAAGGCGTACACGACGGGATGAATAAGTGTTTTGTTTTCTTGTTAGCTAGATCTATAACAATCATATTCAATTAGAGAGACCTAAGTCAACCTTCTCCTCTAAGTAAACTTTAAAGACCGTGTGCCTCTGGCTTTATTCCTTACTGCAAGTGATTATACTTAAAAGGCAAGCTGAGGAGATGAAGAGTGGAAGTCAATTTTTAAGTTTGATTTTTAAAAAAAAACTCACTGGAAGAATATCAAACATCTAAAAATCTTTGTGGGTGTATATTGCTGTAGATATTAAAATAAGTATATTTACATAAATACAGGCATGTACATTACATGTACAATGAGTTACCGCGGCAGACTATTCGTGGATTGTGTTCATATTCCCCATAAATCATCTGTTTTCTGATGCATTGTTTGACTTGTAATTGTTTCAAAGAATTTTTTTTATTTTTTTTTATTGAACTTAGAATCATCATACACTGATTACAGCAACATTTACAAGGAACTCGTTAAAGTTGTATATAACAATTCTGGGCTTCTGGGTGGATCATGTTACATAAAGGCTATAATGACCGATGCCTTAAAGATGGACTGACAATAATAGATCTATTGTACTAATAGCTTAGCACTTTTAATATATTCTCGTGTTATATAATCCGTCAAGGATCAGGCTTAGCAAGTCTACTTCTAGTCTACTTCTAGAAGAAATATCTTGCGCTCCTAGCGCCACCTGTTAACCAATATAAAAGGCGTTGCAAGGTAGGGAGCGAGCAGTTAGTTAGTTAGGAGTTAGTAGTCACTTAGTTTAGTGAGAACAACAGCTAAGTAAGTTTAGCCAAGGAGTTATACCTGGAGTAAGTACATCGGCTCCCGTGTAACAGACTGGAGTTTACCAATACCAACTACCTCGGACATAGGATTGTGATAGAGCTGAGTACTAGAATGGTCTAGAAGGTGTTGGAGCAACTCGTGTTCTAAATGTGGTTGATTGCTGATAGGAGATGGGAGGTGGACTGATGGAGACTTATACATGGTGGCTTTGACTCGGGATGAGATGTTTATTGAATAAAAACCCTTTCATATTAAGAAGCTCCCTCATCGTTCATTTCTTTTGAACTATTGGGAAGTGGACGGACAAACTTTAAACGCAGTCTGAATTACTCAGGCATTCTGGATAAACGACTCATGAAGACTTGGATATACACGAACATTACGCAGTCTTAAATCAAACATTAACAATAGTTCACTATTACATATTTTACGGTTGTTTCCTTGTTCTTTACTTCATACACAAACAGTTTTAGTATGGTAGTACGTGTCTTGAACAATATCTGAAATACCCCTTACTTAGTGACAATCTATTTTCACACCTTACCTAGTCTCTAAAATGGCCCTGACTATAGCTTTTCATACTCTTAACGTCACATTACTATGAATTATGGATAATTGTTACCATTACACAACAAAGAGGGTTGTTAGACGACACAATCTTACAAACTGTGCGCTTTGTTTCATGTTTTCTAGGTCGATGTGAGCGGTGCCGGGACGGGTACCAACAGCCGGAGAAGGGCTACGGGCCGTGTAAGGAGTGTCCTGCCGAGACCCAGAAGGTCTACGGCCAGCTCAACTGTACCAGGTGTCCCGAGGGAACCTTCAAACCCGACAAGGGCTACGGAGCCTGCCTCACGTAAGTGGACCCCTACTGAGAGGGAGGTTAAGCAACTCCGACGCATCTCGATACGTCAACTTATCTCTAATCTTTGAGGCTTTCAGTTAGATAAAGTAATTGAGAATTTTGGATTGATATCTTATGATTACTAGTCTACAACATGAAACCCAGGATCAAAAATTTCTACAATTGCATGAAAATAGCTGGAGATACGTTTACGTTACGTGATGCATGACGGTGGCTAAACCTCCTTAGTACCCATTGTTACTAGCTGATGATTCCCTGTACCTCAAAATAAGAGTTAAGTTATATGCATTAATTGAATAAAATAGTGTAACGGAGCCTTCCATAAAGTACTATTTTCAAAAGAAAATTCCACCTCCCCCCTAATCCCTGCTCCTGAAGTTTGCACAGGAAATTGTGCACATTCTCAAAAAAGTAAGACCCCTTTGGTGCATACAGACTTGATACAAGGTCACAAACTTAGTTGTACATATATATGCCAGGCAGTATGCCCATGTGGTAGTGTTGGACGCACTGCAAGTCCAACTTCTAAATCCATCGATAGGTGCTCACGTGAATGAAGATGTGCATCATTCATGACCTCGTACCGTAAAAATAACAATAACATAGGCGTGGAGAAGGAAGTTGTACTTGGAGTAGGCAGGGATGGGCATCAGGGCCGTGCGTAGTTCATACACTGACAACCACGGTACTTAGATCGGCATGCTACGCATCTTATGAAATGTCATGTTAACTCTATTCAGTGACCCCTCCAAAAAAAAAACGCAATACAGTGAGTTTAAGAATGTACTTTCTGAAAACTGATACTTTGGAACAGATGTAAGTCAGTAACCATTCAAGTTATTGAGCTGAAATTCTAATATAACCTCTGTCCATAACTCTCTTCTGGAGGGTCATGTGTATCAGATTCTCGATAAGTCTCACTGGTCGTTTTTTTAAAGCAGTTTCAAAGAATGAATGTTTGTTTTCAAAAAAGCACTAAAGAATGAAACAAAAACAAAGTCATAGACTGATAGAGCACCGAACTTTCTTTTGTTTCTTTTTTTAGAAGAAACCGAACTGGTTGTGGTTGAAGGAGCATTGTGCACGACTTTAGAGATCCGTCGTGCTCCTAGTTTCCTGATCCTTAAAGGGAGCCAAAAGCAATGTCGGATCAAAATTTTACAAATTCTGTTAACTATT
This sequence comes from Lepidonotus clava, assembly GCA_936440205.1. Classification (NCBI taxonomy): domain Eukaryota; kingdom Metazoa; phylum Annelida; class Polychaeta; order Phyllodocida; family Polynoidae; genus Lepidonotus; species Lepidonotus clava. The sequence goes on along the minus strand of OW387144.1, from coordinate 30,323,941 downwards.
GTAATGTATTCTACGGCCATAACCCAGGCCCATGGAAAAATATAGACTGTAAATTTAGACTGTAAATTCAGACTTAAAATACATCACAACACACTAATAATTGTCCCTGGTCAATTTTGGTGACCCACCAAAATTGGTTTGTTAACAAACATCGCTGTCTTAAGGCATAAATAGGATGAGTATTATGGATTTCATGGAAAGTTAAAGTTAGTTATCATGATTTTTACTGTACCAATGGCTAAGATTAGACTCTTAAAACGTATTTTCATAGTTATCTAAATTTGTAAAATTGTGTCATATTTTGACACGACATTGGTTTTGGCTTCCTTTAATGTGAACAACCCGCATCTATTAATGAACTCTATCCCGGAGGGGAGGGGGTACTTGGCCTGGAAACGGGTACCAAGTGAAGCCGGAATCGCCGTGATGTAGCTGTGATCAAACCAGCATTTGGGGGAGCTGTCAATGATATATACGTTATACTAGATTACAAATTTATTGTATGCAGTTCAATTTTTTCATAATGCCACTAAAACAAATTGGGTTCGGAAATCAAATGTGACCACAAAATTTGTCATTAAATACCACTTTAGGAGGGGCTATCCATGAGATTGGGGGGGGGGGGGGGTTTGTATAGGAGATCCCTATACGGCCAACTGATAAGCTACATTGTGACGATGCCTATAGGCGCTGTGGGGGAGAAGGGAAGGGGGCCGGCGACCAATGTGGACAGCACGAGGGAGCAAAGGGTTCATATCATGTATGTGTTAAAGGGTAGTAAACATTGAATGTGGCTGATCTAAAACCAAAGCCATCGATTTTTCATAAGGTCTTGATTGTGTGTATTACCAGTAACTGTATGTTCAGAACAGCCCTTCCTCAAAAAGTCCCAGGTACTGCCTTCTCTTGTGGAGTTGAAAAATATATTCCAGGGGTATCCCCCTGCTCTTATTAATCCTAAGAAGAGTTTGTGATATTTGTGTTCGTAGTAGACAGTTTTCATACACGCTCACAACCTTTGATTGTGATTATGTTATTGATCATGCATGGTCCCTGTACGTAACTAGGCTAAGAATCCACCCCAGTCCTACCATCGAGACAACCCCCAACTTCTAACTTGTAACGTTTAAAACCTCGTTCATCAAAGTCCTACCTGCTAGGTTACTTTTAAAGAAGAGATCAAATTGCCGCCAACTTAAAAGTTGAATATTCTAGATAAAATCCCCACGGCATATGAAAAATATAGGTTAATTAGTGCGATGAGGAAATCCCCTCGAAAGTTTTTGTTTACTACACGCACATACGAACGTCAAACTAAATCATTTAACAGTTGTTTATTTAGCTGTATGAAAGGTTAGTATGATCCCTATGGATCGTAAAGCCACCCAAGGACGACCCCAAAGGTTCTTCTATATTTCATCACCCAAGCAATATTCAATCTATGTTAAAATAACAGATAATGACGAATGGTACGTATGGTCTGGTAATATGCACCTCCACCAATGCATACCGCTCATCGGCCGAGCAAATGATAGATATATGTATATTTATATGGAGTGCGGTTCACGGGAAGGATACATTCAGTCTAGAGACATATAAAACCAAATAAAGTGACAAATTTTAAAAAAAACGTGTAAAACGGTCCCAATAATCATGCTTGGGTGTTGCTGTAATGGGCGGTTAACATCCAGCCGCCTGTATGATCGGAGCGTCTCGTCGCCCACAAAACATCCACCACTTCACACTTAGAACCAATTAGGGGGAGTAGGTGCCTCACAGTTGGCCCGGCGCCATCACAGACCGATTTAAAAGCACCGGTTTGCTCTATAGAGTCGGCTCTCCCACGACCAACGCCAACTTAGATATAGGAAGAAGCCGATTCTACACTATTACATGTTTCCATAATGGTTTGATAATGTTGACTTGGGTGTTTTTTAATCAGTCAATTTGTCAATTAAAATTGTGAATTGGTTGACCAAAACTAGGAACAGCATTTCTATGTAATGTTTCTACTTCTATTTAAGTCTTTCCTGTATATTTATTTCACCCGAGACTTGCAGGAAAATAGATTCTATGCATCTACATAATTAATACTATTGCAAGTGAAACATGGCTATTATGTGTTTTGATCGATGCAATAATAAATGTACATATATCGCGTACATAATTATTGTTGCAATAAATCCTAGTATACCAATGTATGCAATGTCTATAACGCAGTCTGCATTTTCTGCGCCATCGAGCATCGATACATAGATACTGAAACCTGGTCTGGCCTTTTCCAGGCCGTCCTCCATGTATATTTCAGTGTAGTGACTGACAAATGGCGTGCATTTGGATTGGGGCCACCTTCACGGCCAGTGATAATAAACCACTACCATATATCCCCCTGCATGGTTGAATATACACAGGCCAATAACATTTCAGATCGATGAAAGAGCATGCCAAAAACTCCATGCTGGTCGCAATAGACACTTGCAAATCCCGGAGGCCAAATATCTATTATTAGCAGGGTTGTTAATGTATCGCATTATAGGAAGAATATGAGTTGGAAGATTTCCTGGAAATTGACAGTTAAAAATCCTGCTGTATTTTATTTCCCAAATGAAGCCTATTAGATTTCGACTGGAGATATTGCTGAAATGTAACGCCACTGTTAATGGTGTAACTCACCTATTGATTAGACTTACTCTTTGGGTGGACGACGGCATGGGGATACTTTGTTAAATGTTCTTTCAGAATCCCACTCTCAAATCAGTTACAATCCTTTTCCCTGGATCAGTACGTTCAGTTTCCTTCAGAACGAGTATTCAGAAAAAAAGAGATTTGATATTTTTCAGATCCAAGCTTGGGAGAGCCCTGCAACGATCAAAAGTCATGAATGATTTAAAGCCTGTATTCCCCATACAGAATTTTGTCCTTCTGATTTGATGGACAAGAAATACCGCAGGTGGCGATGTATATTCGCAGGATATCGCTGATGCATTTCGGCAACATGTTGGTAAAATGTATCGGCGATATTGGCGTGATTAGATATTTCAAACTCTTACAAGGGACTATTGCTAGGTTTAATGTAGGCTATAACATTTTGATTGCGAAGTCATTCCGTTTATTATCGCTAGTGGACAAACCCTGTATGTGATTTTAATGTCTGCCCTGTGTATAAACTCCTGTGGTAAATTTGGACCACCATTAGTATGAAACAGGTAATGTTGGCTTCGTGACTTCTCTAGACACAGGGAAAAACATTCAAGACTTCAAATAGCATTAGCTTACACGATGAGACTACCAAATAACATATGGCACAAATGAAGTCATTTTGAAATACCAAGAATTGTGGAGTCCTCATGTTTTTTTGAATTGCGCTATAGCCCCCTCAGATACAGTATACTTATGATTTATTAATAGGACAGGTTGGCGCGTCAAAGTGGTCGATGTAGAAGCAATTATATACAGTGCACAATAAAATATTGAGGACCCTTCAATATATGGCATGGTTTTGGTGGTTTCTTTTCAATTTTTGCCTGTTGGAGAGCACATCGCCTCACCTTGGAATCTGTGAAATATTTCACATGTAAACATATTGTGTTCTTTTCGTTGTAGATGTGCTGAACTTATTGCAAAGGGTCGCACGGACACGGGATGTAAGTACTTTTAATTTTAGACGAACAGGTTCCAGTTGATTCTCAGCTGATGCCTCCCTCCCCGCCCCATCATTGTACAGTATACACCCTCAGCTCCAAACGGTTTTCTTAGTTGGAAAAATATTGTTTCTGCCCTTTGGCTTTTCCAATACTTAGTAATTAAATTTGTAATGTGTGTATATTTATATGTAATATATATTGTATTAATGTACTATATAAAACATAGCAGTGAGTCACTGTGTTTAAATGGAGTGTTATGACGACGGGTAGGCCCCTTTTGATGATCAATCTCTTTGACAACTTTAATTATGGTTAGTTTTCGGATTAGTCTGAAGACAAGCACGGTTGAAAGATCATAATATGAACAATTTTGTACACAACAGAAAATGATTGTAGATAATTAAACGTATATGACATTAACCAATACATAATATTACCATAAATTGAGGTACTTTACTCTTAAAGAACAGTACTCATAATGTATCATTTCGCCACCGCTTGTCACTATGTCAGGGTTATGATATGACTACCAAAAGATAAGAGTCAGCATTTAGATAGTATTAGTAGTATGATAAACATTGCTAGAACTTTCTCCATTTCTAAGATTTTGTTGTATTGTTCCTCAGGTGATCCCAAACAGAAGTCGACGCCAAAGATAGGCGCTAGCAGTGATGAGGATCAGCAGGAAAGGTAAAGTAGAACTAAGCTACTTTAAATGTTCCCTAAAGGCTGTGTCCATACAGCCTGCATTCTTCTAGCCGGTTTTTACTCTCGATTTTAGAATCGCCTGTACCCACTATACTAGACATTGGATATCAGGAATATGTGAAACAACTAAATGAGAGATCTGCCTAAAAATGAAATAGGCTTTTGTGAAACAAATCAAAAGTCGGTTGAGTATGGCAATACATGTTGTGTCAGATTCTGATTTGGTTTGGACAGAAGATTAGCCGAGCAATGGTTAATGTCGCAGCAGAAGATTGGCTTACTAAAGTTCTAGATTTCTTTGAAAGAAAGCTGGCTAATTTCTTTATTTCTTGTAAAGAAAGGTGCTCAATTTATTTCACAATAAAAGATACTAGTCTTCATTGTTCTGCTCCAAAGTGGGCTAAACTTGATCTCATTTCATGCTTTCAGCAGTCCGACGGTGATGATCGCTGTTCTGACTGTGCTGGGTATTCTCGCCCTGCTGATCGTGCTACTAGTTAGTGCCGCAGTCGTCCATCGCAGGCGGAAGATGGCAGCAAGTCGCCAAAAGAAGATGAGTTCACCGACACACGGTCCGAAACCGCTGGGTCACAACTATCGGTCGGTGCCCGATACATCGTCCAACAGCTCAGACATATCGTCCCACAGTAGTGCTGAGGACGCAATAGGTGAGATTCACGATTTTGATTATTTGACCAACCAAGTTTCCCAATGATACCTCCTGATTCAAGTTTGTTTGTTTTTTTCTTTTATTGTTTACTTCAACACGTCTAATAGTAACTTTCAGAAATAATTGCTTACAACAGGTTTTGTAACATTTTATAATTATTTCAGATTGTATATAATATATTATAATGCTGTTTAAGATACTTGCTAAATTAAGCAATCTAGCAGCAATAAGATTTAGAGAATGGTAGATATGTCTAATTTCATTCCTTTTTGATGCATCAATTCCTTTGGCTATATCACAGGCAAATATTGATTTTCAATGTATCTACAATTAAATCTAAACTATTATGTTTAATTCATCCTTTTCACAGAAGCTGAGAAGGTTAAGGCACAGAACGCTGTTAATCAGAAGTCATCTGTGGTGGACGAGAAAAAGGGCGTAACGTTAGACGAGATCAACACCGATGCGCCCCCAGCCGGAGTTCATGGTCCCCCTCCAAGTCAACCTGCAGGATTCCCGCAGGGTCAATTCGGAAAGCCGCAGGAACAGGGCGGTTTCCTCATTGTGAACCCCACAAACTGCAACATCTCATTCGGGAACAGCAATGAGCTCCACAACACCCCGGTAGCGAACCACACGCCCGTTCCCCAAGGAGGTCAACTAAATGACCTGAACACTCCGAACGGGGTCCCCACGGTCAACCTGACCAACAATAACCAAGGTAGTCCGGCCTATGTGAATAAGATGGCATCGGACTACTACGACGACGCAGACCGCATTGACGCCTACTACAATGGGCGGTCTGAGTGTTAAAGCCCTGGTTGTAAGCTAAAGAAGCTCCAGTGACTGCCCCTCTACAGCCTAGAACCCTCCAGTCACCTCTCATACCAGGATAAGGAGTGGGGGCACCTCATGGTGCCCCAGTAGACCAGGAGGCTAGAGGCAAGGCTGGACAGTTTGGGGGGGAGAGACTAAAAGCATTGAGAGTTTTGAACTGATCATGTGGCAGTTGGCACCAGCAGGACTAGAGCAGTGACTGGCAGCCCCACCTAGGTCTGCCTGGTGAGTGCTGCCAACAGGGGGGGTGGGGTACAGGAGAGTTCGCCGCACACCGGCCGGACAAGTACCCTTCGTTGGATCTGCTCCGCCTACACCTTACACTTTGGGCTTCTATATGAGACTGTTTGTGTGTTAGTCCAAAAAGGTGGAGGCTTTTTTTCCCCCAGTCTTCATTTTTCACTCATTAATTTACTGAGGATAGTTTTCTTTAATTGGTGTGGTTCATACCTGCGCCAACCTTGCCGGGGTCGATGGCTAACTAGTCTTATCGCCCGCAGGCAATTCGGTGTGATTTTAAACTAGTGCTGTGTTTTGGTTGTTGCTTACCTTAAATACACCAGATTTAAATCAAAGCAGAGGTGCATCTGTTATGTCACCTAAATCCATTTGAAATGCTTGAAACAAGTTATCAGTGTTAAATCCCTTATTAGAAGTAACAAACCGCTTTCCGCCGTGTGACCAATACGCTCTCGGTCTCAGTTGCGGTACCCCTAGGACACCTTTACCATTATAGTGGATTTACCATAATTTCTTTCCTTTTGTTCCTATTTTTATTCAATTCCAATATTGTTTTGTGAGAATGGAGAACACAAAGGTGATAGAATGCATATCAGTCCAAAGGTTATATATGTCGTGAGTGGAGTTGAGTGTTCAAAGGTTGTAACTTCTGGTTGCGCGGCTATCAAATGACTGCGCACCAGTGACATAGAGTATATAGTGTATACAGAAGGGCCTGTCAGGTTCTCATTGGTTTGCCTTTCTCCTGGGATTGTTCTTGTATTTTCATCGCCAACGTGTACAATATCAGCGCTAGAGAACTGCTTCGAAACCTAAAGTAACTTAGGTAATTAATTTGCTAATATTTCACTTGAATTTGTCACGACTTTCTACCTGCTTCAAGTTTCAACTTGTTTATTTCATTCTTTTATGTTTGAAAACGTGATTTCTGAGAGAATGAGTAAGAACTAAATGAGGTGTTAATCAAAGGGTAAAGGGGCACTGGTGTTGGTACAAATCGTTGGGAGGCTGTATGATGAATGAAAGTGGACAAATTTACTACCATATGGAACTCATCATAGCAAAAAATATTTTGATTAAAATCGGTTTTATTTTTTTTAGAGGGCGGAAGATATATATAACAGATCAGACCTACGGCTGTTCTTGTACATTTCTGCGCCAAAATAAGAGAAATTAATTTCTTTAGAAAAAACATGTTATGGCCAATTTCTCCTCATTAAAAACGAAATTACCATTAATCAAATGGACTGGCCCAAATCATCCTACAATCCACCTAGCACTTCCCTGTACGGAACTTAGCAATACCTTTGCTTGTGGTATGCTTTAGTGACCCATCTTGTTATAATTAACCACCCCACCCCACCCTCACCCCTTGGGCATTGGTTTTACAGTTCATACAACACTTATTTCGATTCACGTCGTCCTTTGATAAGACATGAATAACGCACAAATCCCTTCATGGCTGAATCGTTCTCTTTGATGAGTTTGTTTTTTTCTTTATTATATGTTTCTATTTATCATTGCCTGTAGACTGACCTAGGCCTTTTCCCCACAATATTTTTACTAGACTCGTGTTGAAGGTGCAAAGATATGGTTCGCCGACGCACCTATTAATTAACGGTAGTAATTAGAGGAAAATGAAAAATGATGATGGACTGCTTCAGATTGTCTGCTACTGATAGGTGCATTGTATGTCTTACCTACATTCTGGTTTCACATCTTCTTTGTGTACGCTCGGAGGTACAATTAAGTAATTAATTCACTGACATACTGGTAGTTTGAAAAGTAAATTGGTGTCTCCCAGTAATTTGCCATCTGTCGCTCTGTAGCGATGTGGCTACATGTTCAGGCCTGTCTACAAGCATGTAGAAATGTTGTGTTAATCTGAAATGATTGGTCCTGGCCTTAAATTTCTATAGTTCAAGCAAGCTAACTCATATGATCAGTTGAACTCTCTGGACACTATAAACTGTCTTTTTCAAGTTTATTTCGAGACACCACTTAACGTAGCATGGTTGCATGCAGTTTAAATAGACCGATTCTGTAGGTACTATTGAGCACCTGAAAGTTGAGCACTTTATTGATGTGATAGACATTTACGGTAATACCTGGAATACGATTGCAGCTATGGTTTGAAATTGAATTAAAATTTGAAATGTATAGTGTACCAGGTAGGAAAACCCTGGCCTTCTGTATAATTATCTCCCTGCAGCTAGCAGACTCTGGGAGTTGAAATTACCGTGTCATTCATAACATGACCCTTTGAGTGTTGCCCCCTGTGGAGAAACGACTAAACTAAACTTATATATCTTGAGAACAGGATGTATCTTGCGGTTCAGGAGAAGTGATTTTTTCTTTTTTTTTTCGGTTTTGGAATTTTAAGTATAATTCATAATTTTACCCCAATTTGCTAGTTATGCTTGCCTTTAAAAGTTTCCCTTTGGTACTTTCTGAATAATCAAATGAAATAATCGTAATTCATCTATTTTGAGGATTACACATTTGTTGGCGAATTAGACTAGCCCTCCTAAATTTTACCCTATACATATGTAAAATAGTATGTTTCATCCATTTCCTCTGTATTTCTTAAAACCCATAAATCATTTATTCTCACCAAATATATCCAGTTCTCACTGCTTGGGATGGTAGTACTATTTCGTTTTGGTTTGCTTTGAGATTAGCTGTACATAGTTGTAAATATGATTTTTGTAGCGTGTTGTTGAGCTTCTTGTTTCTGTGTTGTAGCTGTAGTCTAGATAGATCTGTGTGTTAAACACACTAATTGGAGAGACTGGGAACGTCTTTCTGATATAGGGACTTTTAGTGGGAAAACTGTCCTTAACAGTACACTCTGCACCGATGTACATTGCAGGTAAATGGGGACAGTAGAGGCCTGTATCTTCATAGTGAACATTTCTACCCTTCTCTAAAATATTTCAACAATTTGCCTTAAATTAGAAGTGAAATTCCAGATTTTGTGACCCAGTTCACGATCAACTATTTACATACTAAATATGAAGGTAAAATATGGTTGTCCACATCAAACTCAACGGCTGTTTTGTTGGACAAGTGCATCTTTGATTGGTAAATCAGCGGTGAAATAAACATGATTTGGGTTTACAATATATTACAATATGTACAATATATCAGGGACAAAAACACTGGTCTATGTCCGTGTCATGTATAAATCTATCATGGAGTTATACCCCTTTGAACTCTAGGATTTACAAATATCCCAAAGTTGGACATAGCTTAGCTTGTTGCCACTGGTCGAAACTGTACATGTGATATCAAAAAGGAAGGGGTACTTCCTCCTCATCCGGTGAAATCTAAACCACGTTAAAATCACGATAAGTGTAAGAGTTTTCTGAACGGCACTTTGGAACAATGTTATGTCTTTATCATGTTAATATTACCTTTATGATAAGTATTTTATATCTTTTCGGTTGTATTTCAAATGAATTGAATGAACAAAAATTACTTTTTGAATTAAAAATCACCAGGAGGGGCCAGCGCCCAAACTGGATGTCAATTCTACTGGATGAGTGGAGAATCATTTACCACTATAAAAGAATCAAAGGGTTTAGGATGGGGAACGAACTCAAACTTATCAGTGGTACTCAGAAAGTTGGTAAAAGGAACATCCAGGGAGAGTAAAATCGTCCATTTGTACCGGTATCAGCGTTTTCTAAGTAGATATTTTTTGTAAATTTTTATTATGCTCAATTAAATCTCACTCATGTGAATAGGCCAGCATGTATTTATGCATGCAATTTACCTGTTAGTAATATAAAGGATATAGTGGTAAACTATAGGGGTAACAATAAATGATTCTTGGCAACATTTTTCCACCTGTTATCTCGACATGGATCTGAATTAAGGAGTGAATTCTGATGTAACAGCATGTCAATAATTTACTGTATCTACGAAATACCTAGAACTCACTTGGCAGTTTACAAGATGTAATGCGGTTGTTGTTGCCATACTAGAATATATTTTTGTTTGGCCTCAGATGTTCTCCGTGTCTTTCTCGTCTTCCTCCAGTCCCTGAATACTAATGTACGGCAGGTGTAAAGGTGTACCCTGGAGGTGGTGGTAGGCCCACCCTGTGTTAGTAGGACCAGACCTGGTTCCCCAATACCCACAGCCCTGGTCGTCCTATATCAGGAGTCTGGTCATGTTTGCTTATCGTGTGAAAGCAGCTTTAAGCCCAGCACGCTAAAGCTTGTGTACGTGTTACAATATATCCGCAAAATCACCTGTCTTCAAGTAGAAAAAAAACTACACTTTTTTCACCTTTAAGACCCATCAGATTGTTCGAAAACATTCTCAGGGCTTTCTTTTGTTGGTCTTTTCCTTGTTTCTGCTTCTTCTTTTTTTCTATTTTCTTTTTTTTTTAAATACTTAGTTTTTTTAATGCAAGCTTCCCTGTCTTTCCTCCCTGAGCTTCCATTGGGACTTCGCTGACGTCATGGCGAGGTTGTAAATGTGTCTCGTGTACGAGAAGAGGGTCTAAAATAGGCCTGAATCTGAATCATGAACCCTGAGAGCGGTAAACGTAGGTAGTGAGCACCCGGAGAAACGTGTCTCACTGCAGCATTTAACATGCACAAATAGGGATAGGGAGGGGCGAAACAGTCTGAAGATATGTATTCTTTGGGAAAAAATAATCCTATTTTAAATCAAACTTAAGCACAGTCAATGTGAGATATATTTGGACTATTTGGAGAACTGGATATGTCTTAATTAATGGTCACAATTTATTTCTCAAAATTAAATTAACTTGAGCAAATTTGATGAAAGTTTTTTTTAATGAATTTCTATTATTTCAGGTCATAAATTTTGGTGCTTGATGTGATTATTTGGGGGTCTTTTTTTCTTTGAGTTTGCAAAGGGCTGGCTGGGAAAATGGCCCTGTTTCATGTAATACTCTGTTGAGAACGAGTACCATGTAAAAAGTAAACCCTTTTAGCACACTGTTATCTACTTTGTTGTGTTAAGGGGGCGGCGCAGCTACCAGAATGTACTACTAATGTATTAACAAGACATGGCAGGACATATTTATGTTCCCCTTCATTTAATGTTTGTACTCACTAGTGAATGTATACCACACTGTAATATAGAAGTACCGGTTTGAACTCGTGCTATTCAAAGATATGGGATTATTGTTATTACTGATAATATGATAACATATTGGCGGGGATGCGGCTGCACACGTGAAGGTGTTGTTACTTATCTTGTGGGCCCAGAGTGGAATGACTGAGGACATTTTGTAACTGTTGAAACTTGAATACCAGTCGCTTTAAACGAACAGTCCAACTGAGATCGTCATTTCTATCAGTCGGAATTTAAAATACTTTCGCTTATGTTTTTTTTTTTAACTAATACAAGACTCTGTTCTCAAAAACCAAGAGTCTTGGGTCTCCTATATAGATAAAGAAACTACCGGTAGTAATGTAAGCGCGATTTTCCTGGAGAAAATGATAGCATAGAGGAAAATTAATACGACTATTAGGGAAAGCTGGGTGAAACTATGTACAGGAGACGGGAGGCAGTGTATACAATGGAATATTTGCGGCGTTAATTATTTTGGTTGAAATTACGTATTTTGGATTGTTATTAATGAATTTCTCAATTCACACATTTCAGGCGTGAGTGTTTTTTAACTAAGATATAAATTATATTTAAATATGTTGTTGGCAGACGTGCTCCAAAGTGTATTATTCTAATTTATGAAAGACTTTTCTAAATCAAATTAAAAAAAAGAAGCTCAAATTATCAATGTATACACAACCCTCCTGACAGAGACACTTATCGATTGTGATTCGTCCAACTAGTAGCATGACATTGATTCAGTATTTGTTTTCGGATATTTAAATTGCAATGATGACGTCACAAGATTAAGCCAACTCTCAGATTATGACCTGTGACGTCATCATTTCTGGGATTTTCACGTCACAAGAGTACTCTGACGTTACACACCCAGAGAATGACGCTGTAAACTAAATTGCACTATTGTATTTGCGAAGAGAAATTATGTATAAAATATCTGAGAATATTTTTAGCATTGTACAGCATTGTAATATATGAATAAATGAAACTGTAACGAAGTTATACGTATGGCGTGTTTTCTTTTAAAAGTCAATGTGCATCGTGTCTAAACTTTGCTTTGGATTTGTATCAAATCTTTCGAGATTTACGAGACACTATCCTTTTGGTTTTAAACTTCTTTCTTCGTTAATTATAGACCCATGGATAAATAAATTCTGTCCTTCCAACAAAGTGGAACATCCCAATGACACCAAAAATGGATTAAGTCTATATCAAACGAGATCCACGATAACGATTTCTTTCCTTCAGTGGTCAGAACTTTTTTTTTTTTTTTACATTTTTGACGGTTTTTACTATTTCGTGTATTACTGCAGTTTCATTGTTTAATGTTATATTTGGAACATTCAAATACAACAAATGAAGATGATTAATTTCATGGTGAACCTTATTATTAAAAGGTTAATGTTCCTACCTCATATACAGTCACAATATACCGATACAAGGGTGGACTTCCCTGACCTCTGGCTCTGTAACCAAATACATCATCACAAGCCATAAAACTGTAGGAATCGTGTGAGGAGAGAAATGTCGACCCCTATCTCGGTAGTGCCGTCTGGCGTGATATGGATGGCTTTCTTCGGAAGGTGCTTCCATCTAGTGAACTGCTTAATGCTAATGTAGGTTGACGTTAAGGTAATAAGGGTAAAGATCTGTTAGATTATGATGCTAGGTGTTTTGGCAGATTTTTTGTTGGGAAGTGCCATGTTGAAAATTTCCTGTAGATATTAGTGCAACATTTTGACTAATTCATATTTCTGCTATCGAGAGAGCTCCATATAAGAGATAGTTGTAGAATAAAAAGAAATTGTAGAAAGAGTTGTCAACCATCTATTCACGGGAATAGGGAGGTTCCCTTCAGTGGCTTTATAATAGTGAGGGCAGGAATAAGGGGGTCGCTCAAATGTTTGTAGACCAGTGAAGGCAGAAATAAGGGATGTATGTACAGGGTAGTAACTAGTATACCAGCAGCAGCAGAAATAAGGGGGATCCCTCGTGGGTAGTATACCAGTGACAGCAGAAATAAGGAGGATCCCTTGGGGTTTTATACCAGCGACAGCAGAAATAAGGGGGATACCTCGGGGATAGTATATCAGCGACAGCAGAAATAAGGGGGATCCCTCGGGGGTAGTATACCAGCGACAGCAAAAATAAGGAGGATCCCTTGGGGTTTTATACCAGCGACAGCAGAAATAAGGGGGATACCTCGGGGATAGTATATCAGCGACAGCAGAAATAAGGGGGATCCCTCGGGGGTAGTATACCAGCGACAGCAAAAATAAGGAGGATCCCTCGGGGATAGTATATCAGCGACAGCAGAAATAAGGGGGATACCTCGGGGATAGTATACCAGTGACAGCAGAAACAAGGGGGATCCCTCAGGGTAGTATACAGTGACAGCAGAAATAAGGGGGATCCCTCAGGGGTAGTACACCAGCAACAGCAGAAATATAGGGGATCCCTCAGTGGTAGTATACCAGTGACAGCAGGAATAGGGTTGGTCCTTCAAGTTGCTGTAGCACGAATACCATAGATTTGGCTGTAAAAAATGCAACAATTTCCTTTCCTACTCATGCTAACCTGAAATTTTGAAACTTACAACTTAAACTATTCAAAGCGACTGCACACACATTTTAACAATGTGAAAAGTATAATTATCATTTAGGTTACATTTGAATTTGAATTATTCTAAAAGTTCATGAATCTGAAAATGTATACATTTCTCTCTTAACGCACTTGTATAACACTTTGGAAAGTAAGACACTTTTGTGCGACACAATGGTGTTCCTTAAGATTTCCTATTGATAAGACAATCTCTGTATCCCAGACAATGATTTATGCTTGAATAATGCTAATCTTGTACTATATTTATCTGGGGGGCCTGGCCGGCCTATCTTTGACCGTCCAATCAGAAGGGACCAGACCTAGCCAGTCCTTGCAGATAACATTCAAGACCCTTATCCTAATATTAGTATAGATTCTTTATCTACTTTTTCAGTATTTTTGTTTACAAGGTGAACAACGTGAGTTGTTTATTGAATTTCCTGATAAGTGAGGACCCGGTAGTCACCCCAAAAAAGGTTTTGTAAGGATGCCAAGCATAGTTGTCTCGTAGAAATGTCAATGATCATTTATGTTTGTAAACAAAAACATAGAGAAACAATGATGAAATTGTACCTAAATGGTAAAAAGATGGCAACTTCTGGAACCAAAATGTTTGAAAGACTTGATTAATTGTTTTGTGCAAAGCAATTGTTCTGTTTTACCTATTTTAAAGGACACCTCAAATTGTACAACAAACCTCAAGTTGCACCTATATTTATCATTATTGCATAAAGCTCTAATTCACATGGAATTCTTTCATTCTCGCTAATTTCCTATTTCATAGGGACAAGGCTCGGTGTCCGGTCTCATCTTTCAATAAAAAATTCCTATATCACTAAGTAAGTACACAGATATATAGAGAGAGATTTTGGCTATTTACGAGAGGATTTCACGAGAATAAACAGTCCCATCTTGGTACCCATTTTGTTTGCACCTCCTTCCTTCCCGGGGATGGACCACGAAAAGGCTTAGAAGATTAGGACAGCTAGAGAGAAGGGTCCACGAGATAGGAATAAACTGAAGTTAGACCAAAAAGGGGAAGTTGGACTTAGAAGAAATAGGGGTAGACACAAGGGACGAATTTGGATGCCCAAGAATGGGTACAAAACAACAGAGGACACGAATTCAGCCTAGAACCAACATTAGGGAAAATGGGAGATCGGCCTACACGCTACCACCCTTTTATTTTTTTTGGCATGGTCCCCGTCCTGAGCCTAGAACAGTCGGCTACACGAGGCTGCTAAGCATCTAGCATGAGACCCTGAATCCTGGCCCACACCACCCTAACACCAGCTCCTACCCCCCGATCCCTCTAGGACCAAAGATCCCTGTGGCACACAAACCCCACAAGTCGTATCCCAACCACCGTCGGCCCCCATGCATAGGGCACATTTCCGAGAACCTTGACTACTTGCCCGATTCGTCCCTTGCAACTTCGCAGCAGACCTGGACGTGTGTTCACATAACTCTTCCTGCTTGTGATCTCGAGATATTAAGTGTGACTGTGATGAGATCCATCAAGAGTACAAATATCTACAGCAGGGAAACCGTGGAAGAGCCATCCACTGGCCCTGGCTCCTATCATTCCCTGAGAACATCACAGTTTAATTAGGTCTAAAACTTTTCAGTCATTTCAGTCACTTTAGGCAAAAAATAACTCCATGTCCTTCACTTTGAACACACACGTCAGTTCTGTTTTGAGGCCGAGTCCCGGCCAAGTCATTCCCCTTGGCCTGTGTGAGATGGTTCAATTGTTTTTGCAGTGGGCAAATTTACCTTTCTTTCAAATCTCATAATACATATCTTCAAGATTTGCCATGGGAACTGGACAATTGACCCGCCAAAAGAAAGAGAAGACATTGGACTTTATTGATATTGCTGTTCTAAGGATTTGAAATGAAATGCTATTACTATCAAATCACAGCAAGGATATGCAAAACTTTTTTTTTTCTGATGACAGGGATAAATCATTATGTTACTATTATAGTTTTGTCAGCAAAAGCTTTATCTTAGATAGATTCTCCTAGCATATGAAAGTAAATGACCAAAGCTATCCAACAAGTTATGATGTGCTACATTGAAGAAAGTTGAGGAGGAGCCATGATTGATATAAGAAATATCAGTCCATTTTTTTAAATTGACGAAACATTGACTTTTTTTGCTGTTGACAATGCTCTAGAAAAGCCCTCAAAATGGATCCAATTAAGTTAAAGATAAAGATATTAAAATGATCAAGGACACTCACAATCTATGATTGATAGGACATAAATGTGTTCGGTAATGTGTTGAACAGTTTATTCACAACAATCTTGTCAACAAGGACCCTTATGCACGTCATTTCTGTGGGATGTTTTACCAAAACACAAAGAAAATGGGAAGGTTTCTTTGAAATTTCAAATTTGGTAACTATGGCAACCTACATTCAGAGAAAAAATTCACAACTCATTCATATTTTACATTCACAACTTTCCCTTATCTTGGTCATAAGGTTTCTGTACCAAACAGCTAATAAGGTATGGAGTTTTAAAGGGGAATGAGGCAGAATATTACTTTCTGCTAATTCTATTTATTGAAAATAGTTCCAAAAAGATTGATGCCTTTGTCAATTTCGTGAAAAGGTACAAAAGATTAATGAATTTGGGCCAAAATTATAGTTTAACATTCTGATTGGCACATTATATAACTGTCAAAAACTTGTAAGATATGTATATTTTGATATTCATAGGCATATACAAGTAACTAAAATGGCACTAAGAAAACATAGAATTTGAAAATATAAGCATAAATTGTACAAAAAGTGAGTTTGAGATCAAAATTTGAAATGTTTAGCTATCTGCGTTGGTAATACCTTATCTACCTCAACCGGTATCAGACAGTGAATAGAGTCTTTTCTAGAATAGGATTACACTGTATTAGACTTTAGGTCGCCCAGAGGACGTCACCATCTTGTTAAAAGTCCCTTATCTAGGTGGTGCGCGGGCGACTCAACAAGGGTGAACACTCAATGATAAACAGGTGAGAGGTCAAACAAACATCACCGACTGAGAAATGTATCCTTGGACCATCGATTTATTTATATATATGTAGGCTGTGTGATTCATGTCTGAATTCTGTTTTCACAGCTGTTATTTTGTTTGTTTGTTTTTTTAGCTTACAGCAAAATCTATAATTCTTTGCACGGTGTGGCACACAGTTAAGAAATAGCCTAGATGGAATATAAGTATCAAATATATAAGCGCATTTATATCGGCCAGGAACTATAGGGTGGATTGTGGTATTTACTGATACATGGCCTAAACCAACAGGCCCACAAAAGACATGTTCACTTTTAACCTTGCCATTCCAGTTATATAAAGGATGGAATAGTTATAAGCCCAGGGGGATCTGTCATCTCCGAAATGTCTCTTGGAAATTGAGGCTTTATTCCAAATAGCTGAGGATCAAATACTATACCCAAGTAACTTATAGATATAGGCTCACATATAAACATACCAAGACTCATTTTCTGTATGGATCATCACGAGGTGATTACGCTTGAAATAATATTTCAGTTATAGTGAAGGTTAAATATCCTGTAAAGGTTAGGGGTGCTATTAGATATTGTATTTGGTTTGTGCCCATGGCTATTAGCTAGCTCCATATGCAATCTGTTGCCGACCAGACTGTGAGTCCAATCCATAATATAGTTCTGCACTATGAAGGACATAACACCCGCATGAAAGGATGATGTTTATTAATGTCCAATGTGCGTCTGCTAGTGACAAGATCTGCCATTGACAATGAACAATCCAAAGGGTAATGTCAACTCTTATGCAGAGTAAAGGATTACATATAGTCTTCTGGAATATCAGAAGTCTGTATAAGAAAATTGACTCAATCAGAATTTGGTTTGCTCAAAATGATCCAGATGTAGTTTGTTTTTCAGAAACGTGGTTGACTGATCATATTCCGACAAAATTAGTGTCTGTACAGGGCTACATACTTGTGCGTTGTGATAGACAAGTACTTGATGCTCACAATAATCACAAATCAGGAGGAGGTGTTTGTATTTACGTTAGGGAGACACAGTCCTTTACCGAAGACATTACAGACTTTGTGCCAATCTCTAATGAACATATTGAATGTTTAGCCATTAATCTCATCGTACCCTGTACAAGACCAATACAGATTTTTTGTATTTATCGACCACCAAATGGTAGTGTGCCCGTATTTGTTGAGGAACTGAACAAAATATGTAGTGGAAGAAACTTGTCCAACATTGAGATCTTCTTAGGGGGTGATCTTAACATAAAATTTAATGTAAAGAATAACTCTAGTTCTAGGCTGCTAAGCAAATTTTTAAAAAAACACTCACTTCAGCAAACTATTAAAAATATTACAAGACCAGGTGAAAATGGTTCTGTCATAGACCTGATTATAACTAACTCAAAATATCTTATAGACTCATGTACCCTGGACGTTAATCTTAGCGATCATCTCCCAGTAATGACCCATAGGAAAAAGATTAAAAATTCCCTACAGAAAACTTCTTTTACAGGAAGGAGCTATAAGAACTTCAATGAAGACTTGTTTGTAAATCAACTCGTTGAGCATGACTGGACAGACTTTTATAGGCTATCCAATCCTAATTGTAGCTGGCTTTACATGGAGGGTCAAATAAGGCAGATACTAGACACAATGTGCCCCGTAAGAAATTTTAGCTGTAAGGACCAAAAACCTCCATGGCTAACTACTGAACTATTACAGTATATGCATGATAGAGATGCTGCTATCAAGCTAGCAAATATGACTAATTCTAATGGTGATAGACTTGCTGCACGAAGGCTAAGAAACACTACAAACATACTAGTCAGAAATGCCAGGGCTGACTTTATTAAAAATGAACTGAACAAAAACGCTAATGATCCTAAAAAATTTTGGAAAAATATACGTTCAGTAACTGACCCGGTTAAATTCAACAAGCCCAAATATCAATTACACGACCCCATTTTAGGGGCAATCCCGGACGATGAAATAGCTAATTACATTAATAATTTTTTGCAAATATAGGCTCGAACCTTGCTGACAAAATTAATGATCATCAGCCTTCTCTCCCAGAACACTACAAGGACAGAGCCTTCTCTTATGAAGGACGTGACAACCTGGAGAAATTTGTTTTTCAAATGATAACATTAAAGGATCTTGAATCAGAAATAGTGAAAATAAAAATCTTTAAATCTTCAGGGCTACCACACCTTTCTTCACGAATTTGCAAGTTAGCCTTCATGGCTTTGAGTCATGAACTGCTACATATTTTGAATTTGTGTATACTTTCTTGTATATTTCCAAGTGCATGGAAAATTGGAACAATTGTGCCAATTCCAAAAATCAACAAGCCTATTGAAGCAGGAGATTTCCGCCCAATAGCTTTGTTACCATTACCTGGTAAGTTACTCGAACGTTTCCTACATACCCAGATGTCATCATTCTTAGAAAATAATAGCATTCTTACTGAAGAGCAAAACGGATTTAGGAAGGGTCATTCGACTACAGATACCATTTTCAAATACACAACACAACTTTTCTGTAACAAGGCTAAAGATAATGACACATTATCATTGTATTTAGACCTACGCAAGGCCTTTGATACCATAACACACTCAAAACTACTTGAAAAGCTTGGGCAATACTCATTCCATAGCAAATCAACTAAACTGATTAGATCATACTTAGACAAAAGGCATCAAACAACCCTGATAGGAGAGAAACGTTCCAGTCAAGTACCAGTTCATTATGGAGTCCCACAAGGGTCCATTCTAGGACCGCTGTTGTTTATACTGTATATTAATGATATGGTAAATGTGGTCAGCAATAGTCAAATACTGCTATTTGCAGACGATGCTGTTTTATTTATGAATATTGCCCCACAGCAGAGCCAAGTCTCGGTCAGTCAGTTTCAAGAAGATGTTCACTATCTGGATCTGTGGTGTTGTCATAACAAATTAACAGTAAATTACGATAAAACAAAACTGTGTTTGTATAGAAGGTTCAATAATACTCATATCCATGACAATGTCACAATGAACCAGGTAAATCTTTGCTATGAAGAATCTTATAACTATTTAGGCGTTATAATAGATTCCAACTTGACTTTTAAACGACACATCTCAAAAACTTACAGTAATGCATTCTTTAAACTGTCTTTGCTGAGAAAAATCAGGCAATATTTGACACAGAAGGCCGCCTTGGATGTATGTAAAACTATGGTCCTACCAATTATTGATTATGGTAATCTTTTTATGACTCATATTACTGCAGAACAAGAACATGATCTGCAAGTAATACAAAACAATGCATTAAGATGTTGTTTCAATGTACCACAACCACTGCTAATTAGAACTGATGAACTACATGCCAGAGCTAACACACAGCTAATTAGTGTTAGAAGGAAATATCAGCTGCTGTGTTGTACTCATAGACATGTATTAAATCACTTTTTGCAGCTTAAAACAGCCGAATATTTAACTAGGACAGCTGCCAATAGGAATCTTTATTTACCTATTGTGAAGCTGGATAATATTTTCCGTTCGCCTTGGTACCAGGGTTGTTTACAATGGAATAATCTACCAGGTGAAATAAAAAATGAGGATGTGTATACCAATTTCAAGTTTCTTCTAAAGAAACATTTATATATGTAACTTACACTTTATCTACTACTGTACTGTGCGAGAAGTATATTTGCAGGAATCCCTAGGACTGTACGTCCATAAGCTGTGATCATTATCTCCATCTCATCTCATTAACCAAATATATCATTGATCTCGTTTTTTGCTTAAGATTTATTTAAAATCCCCAAATTTTTGTAACCACTTCTATACACATAACTGAGTGGACGGGGAGACCAGACTATTGTATGTTTGACGAAAGCTCAGTATAATAAAAATGTTCAAAAAAAACCCAAAAAAAACTCAAACACACCCAGCCAATGCTCAAGCTCAACTACCAGCTATAGTCTATCAGCTTCAATTCCAATTCCAGAACCTACCTTTATAGTACCAATCATTCCAGGATGTTATTCCAACAACAGTGAATAGCGCTCTGCTGGCTAGTGTGTGGACTGCGTGCCTTATTGGTTACCTCTGCCTACCTAATGTTCCCTTGAACACTCTCCTCTAACATAGAGTGTTACACTCTTAGCCCTAATTCTTGGTTCTATACACCAGAACAGCTAAGTTAATGTCTGGACTGACCATCTGCATCAGCACAATAGATTTAAAAGTTATGGTTGTTCCTTAATAATGCACTATATCCCTCCCCTGTTGAGGCTGTCATATCAAGGGGACACTCAATTGTCTGCAAATGATGCCTCCTCTTATTAACACTGCTTTTATTTCAGGAGGGGACCAGGAGGGGCACATCAGGGTGCATTTGTTAGTTGACCAACAACTTATGGCTTTAAATGATACCCAACATAGATTTCAACAGAATAACAAACAAATGCAGAAAGGGTAGTTCTAATTTGCTGAAACAGAAAATGAGCATTGCCCAATCAACGTGCCTGTGAAATTGTTGATGAGCATATATCAGACAAACATCACAAACTACGTTGTCTCAGACGGCGACTGTCATAAAGCAAATTCACCACAGGTTGATCCAGGACGATCAAGATTTGATCGTTGATCCAGGAGTTCTACTTGTGAAAGCTGACTTCATGTTAAAGGGCCATACCCACTAAGCGACTCTAGTGGCGACGGGCAACGGGCGACTAGGAGAATGGGCAACTGCACATCGCTGGGCGATTTCAGTGGGTATGGTGTGCGTTCTGGGTGACTCGCGACGGACGACGAGATCACTGGGAAAATTTTCAGGAAAACCGCTGGAAAATTATCAAACATGCCTGATATTCCAGTCGCCCGGTGACAATGATGACAATACTCTCAGTCGTCCGGTGCCTGTTGACGGTAAAATCACCTAGTGGGTATGGGGCTTAAGAGTGATTTATTATAGGAGGTTCTCCTTATTGACGTGCACCTAACTTATGATAACCTTCCTTCATTGATTAAAACGACAGATCAAAGTTATGTTTTATTTCAGTTGAAAAACACTTTATCTGATAAGGAAGGACTTCCCGGAAACTCTCAGGTGTGATCTATAAATCTCTGATGTTCCAGGTTAATCTCTGGACAGAAAGATGACTCATGTGCACGTGTTTTCTCCCGTTGAACTATGAACAAGGGTCAGACCCTGTAGAAAATAACCCCAGCTCTATCAAGCAACGACATAATGGGTATGTTATGCGACTATACTTTTTTGGTCAGTCAGTTATTTGCTATTTTCACAAGAATTACATTATTTTACATTAGGTTGAGGTTGAGACTCACCAAACCAACCAAAATGCTTTAGAATGCTCTGTTTGTTGATTTTTCATTAAATATTCCCATTAAGTTGAAGATGAAGATATGGGATTGATCAAGGACACTTTCTCAGTGTGATTGGTAGCATGTTAATGTGTTTAATGTGTCGATTGGTTTCTTAAAGGGAGCCAAACCCAATAAATTCAATGAAATTTTCCAAACTCAAATAATCATGTAAATCCATTCCTTGAACCTATTTCTGGCCTGCGTTCAAATCTAAGCCATGAAATATGGTAGAAAATCATTAAAACTACATTTTCCTTGCTCAACTCAATTAATGTGTTTACAAACAAATGAAAATATTACCATCTCTTGTGGAATTCTACTTCGGTTTGAGCTATAGTTTTCACAGCTAAATCTTTACCAGTGACCTTAGCTAGACTCATAAAACATATTTCTATACTTATCTGAGTTTTGAAAATTTTGTCAATGTTATTGGGTTTGGCTCCCTTTAACAACATTACTGTCAAAAAGGACACTATAATGTCTGTCATTTCTATGATTGTGCTTTGTTTTATATCAATATGCTTTACAACTGCAACATGCAATGACAACCAGCATTCATGATGAAAAGGTCCAGGTCCTCCCAAGTTGACTTTCATAACTTTCCAATAGTTTAAGTATAAGGTTGACGTACAAGGCAGCTAATAAGAGGAAGATGGGATAGATAAAAGGACGAAGGTAATTGCTCTCATCGGCAAAAGAATGGATATAACTGTAAGGGGTAGGTGCAATTTACAGTAGAGAAGTTCATACCATTTTCAATGATAGAGCAATTATTTGAAGTATAGAAGAAATTTATGTCAAAAGTGCACTTATGTGATCAGGTTACTGATGATATGTGATTATGTAATTAACTATCACAGCTAGACCATGAGAAATATCGTTGTAACTTATTTTCTTGATTATAGATTATGATAATCAGCTGAAATTTGATTAGTATCTCTCAATGCCTTATTCTGCCCCTCGCCAAAACTAGGGATTTAATTTAAAATAACATTGAAAAGGGATTGTAAGGTGTAGTTACTTTGATTGACAGACAGAATGAATATGAATGAGACAGTAAAAATCGAACATTCTTCACATTCTTAGCCTAAACACTGAAATCTGTTACTAAAATAAGGCTCCATTCCTTTTCACAGTGACACCTGAAGTCAACAATATTATAGCATAAAGTTGCCCTAAAAGGTTTTTCTAATACACACACCGAAATGTCCATGAGTATCTACTACTGCTGTTATCAATCATTTCAGCCTGTATAATTTATTCCATCATAAACCCACGTTGTTGCATGTTTTCAGATCAAATTACTTATATGTGAGAGGTGGTGAGTTGAGTCTTACTGATCATCCCAATGTGGGTCAAGTGACCAGCTGTGGTGTTTGTTTTCGTCGCCTTATCTCCCGTATCCAGGCTTAGAGATTAGGTCACAATAGGGGTGCTTGATAGGGGTACCCATGTCGCCTTGCCAAATTTAACAAATCATTATGTCCCCCTGTCAAAATTAAAAAATCGTAAGTCAAATTTGAAAAAGAAAAGTCATGTCCCATGACGTTATCCTTTCAATATCCTATATCGCATGTCATTATGGCCATAAGTGTCCCTGTCAACCTGTCGATTTTAAGGGTGCAGGGCCATGCAAATGTCGGCACCTGATCGCCAAGCCGGCCGGTGGGCGCAGAGTAGAACAGTCTTAATCACGAAGGTAAAGTGTATGGGCATCACGAGCGCAAGATGTGAGAAGAAGAGGAGTACGTTTTCCACTTAGGACATGCACATGTAATGTTCACATGCATTCCTACAGCATGTGATGACATCTTTCAGTGGACAGTACAGTGAAGCAGGCAATAGGCTTGACCCAGGGCCTGAAATAGAAGTTGATACCTTGTGGTATAGGCCCAGGTGTTGATATCTCCACCCTCTAATCTACACATTGGTGTTGGCACTGAACAGGAGATATGACACGTGAATACCTGTGTGATCTACGGATATTGTTCTGGAATACCTCAGAGGAAGTTCAAGGTAAGCATTTCATATTACACCAATTTGGTGTTTTTTCAATTATCATATCGGCCCTTTCCTTCTTTGCTCGATTCATGACAGTAGGTGTTTGGATGAAGTCATGTGTATGTGCGGAACGTGATAAAAACTGTTGTATCTCTGATATTGCGATACTTTGACCCTCTCTTCAGATAAAAGGCTAACAATAGGCAAGGTAATATTTATTACTGGATCTATACCCTTTCCTCAGCATCGAATATGTGTCTGATTGAAAGGAATTCTTTGAGGTTATGATATATAGATTTACAATAGCATACCTCTCAAAGACAGTGTATGCCTAGGACACTGTTATAAAGCATGCAGCATGTATTTCATTTTTGTTTCATTAAGTTCTTTATCCGAGTGTAGGTAATTTTCACTGTCACTGCCTCGCAGTTTAGGTCCAACTAGGGATGGAAATTGATAAGGGGAAATATGTTTGCTTTGATGAGTCACTTCGAAATTATCAATTGGCACCTTTCATATAACAACTTAAAATGAGTAATCATGGAATAGTGAATAAAGCAAATTTCTTAGTTATTTCAAAAACTTTTTGAGAAAGGCCTCTACCTAAAATATTTAATAGTTTTGTATCCAAAATTCAATAAGGAATGGAAAACATAGAAAACAATTCTTATGACATTTATAATTGGTTATGACCTCATAGTCTATTTGTCATAGTATAGACAAGCAGGAATGTAACTACCGGGTTGAAGATGATAGATATTGGTAGATATTGAGGGTGCAACTAATTACTACTTCTTCACTTCTATTTCAGGTCATAATTTGAAGGCACCAAGGCCACCCATCAACTGGCAGAGTTTCTGAGGTCAATCTCAACCTTGGTAATGACATAATTGGTTGTGACCTTTTTGGTTGCGCTTCATTTGAGCCTTCAAAATGGCGTCTATGGCTCTTGTGCGGGCTCTTTCGGTGGATCCCCAGGTCCCCGTAAGGCCTCACCGAGTACTATCCGCTTCCCTCATCGACAAAATGAAAACTATCCCTGAGGACCAGCTTCTCTGTCCATCGCCTTCACCAAAGAGGAGAGTCGGGCGACAAAGCTTTACGTATGGCACAACCAGTGAACAATATGGCTACTCTGCAAGAGCTGGGTCACGTGACCTGGACTCCAGCACAGAGAGGGTGAAGCTGCTGATACATGATGAGGCAGATGAGGAGGTGCAGGATTGTTGTGATGCTAAAACCTGCCACCAGGTGCTAATTGCCTTTCTTGCATTGATGACAGTACTTTCGATGGTGGCTCAAATTATCTCCATTCCACTCTACACAGATGCCATGTCAGACCCGGATAGCGGAAGCGATGCATTCATCGCCTCATTCATCGCTGCAATGTGGCAGCCTGTCATCTTTTTCGTTGTGATCTTTTTCTTTATTTACATCCAGAACCCAAGGAATGTTAGTGTGTTCCTTCCCAATGTTCCCTGGTCTAATGTGGCAGTGGCAGGAATGCTTGGTGGCCTGTCAACCATCATGGTGGCATTTACAAGTTTACCCAACAGAACATTGCCAGACATCCAGGCCATCCTACAACAGCTCTCAGTGCCCTGTACAGTCTTCACCAGATTTGTTGTACTCAGAAAAGGTAGGAAAACATATTGCTTCTAAATCCCCTCCAAAACCTTCTGCAGACAGGGTGCCCTGACGAATTCTGAATGCAATACCTCTGAAAACATCGTCCAGTGCATCAACACATCAGCAAATCACACACTCATGTTGAGTGCAATTGACTTATGCATATTAAGCCGCGAACTAAATTGATATGAGCTCAGAAATGGTTAAATTTACCTCATCACTTCATCACCTAGGCCCATATTGTTATATCAACAATAATATGACTTAGAAGTACTAGATTAAAGTACAGTCCAAGAGTTTGGTGAGGAGATGGATATATTCATTGTGTCTGAATGAGGTTCTGATAATGATGGCAATGTAACTGTGTACAGGCATGTTACATAGATTGAAGTTGTAAAAGTTTCTTGGACCTTTAAATGCATACCTGAAAATAAGGGATATTAGTTATTGAAATCAGCATAGCCACCTTGTCCTTATAAACAATTAAATAATTACATCTGTGAGCTGTCCCACCACCTTGGTTTCAATCGCTCTGCGCAAATTCATGAGAATGGTGCATGAAACGGTAATATGTCTGTCATATTATTCTTCATAAAAAGACCCTTTGAGGGCCACATGAAAAGCACTTATTTAATCAATTGGCAATCAGTTGAACGGATATGAAATTATTACTTAAAATTCAATGAATTAGGTGCGGGATTTTAACTCTAATGCGGATTATTTTGACTTCCTCAAAACTTGAGGTCTGATATGTCTGTGTCACATTAGCACAAAAGATCTCTTCCGATGCAATAAGGATGAACAAATTGCTTTATGATGTTATCATATTGCAATGAAATAATTCTTTTCAATAGAAAATGCTCTTTTTTTCAAATCCTTTTTCAAGTATGCAATCAAATGCAACATATATGCAAGAAATATGACTATTCAAAGGACATCTCAAACACCCACTTTTGACGAAATCTGACGCTAATTTGACTTAAAATGATTCGAACACAATCAATTTTACTGGGAATACCTTGGGACTTCCTGAAAACAGCCTCAGATGTGGATTAACACTAAGTCTTCCATTAACCCTCCCATACTTCCAGGCATCAACATCAAACAGGCCGTGTGCCTCTTCACGCTGGCCATTGGTATCTTCATCACCCTGGAGCCCGTCATATTCGGGCTGAGCAGTTTCCGTTCCCGGGCCTTCAGGGACGAGCCCAACCCGCACGCCTGGTACTACTACGTCATCTACGGCCTGTCCCAGCTGCCCCTCGCCTTCTCCTACGCCCTCATGGAGCAGGGCCAGAAGAGGACAGAGGTGAGGAAGAGTACAAACATCGACAATGAGCCCACCCCACATTGGAGATATGCTAGGGTTGTTTCCAAGAGTTGGGCTATACTGAAATAAGCAAGAATTATGTTTTTCTATATCTTCAATGACTACTTTAACATTATGATTTCTTTAATTTTATCAATTGACATATTTGTAGGTTTGCCAGCCAAACAAAATGCTGGCATTAGAGGCTAGGTTGACAGGCTTTAACATTGGTTCCTATGGGAAGAATGCCAAAATATAAAGTTACATTTTGCCAAATTTAGGCACAATCTGTCACCAAAATTGCTTTGGTTAGTTTTGTATTATACGACTGTCTTCATGGGATAAGCATGGAGGCAATTTTGAAAATACATGTATTTCATAGTAAGTTTTAGCATTGGTGTAAACTGATATGGGCTATTTGTCAGGATGTAAAAGGCCATATTACACAACTATATTAAACGACCTGGGCTGCGATATCGCCGCAATATGATGACATTACAGACAATTCGCACATAAGAGTGATATAATGGTTTGAATTGGCAATTTGGAATGTTTCACACATGAATGCAACAAAGAATTGTGTCTCTGATATGTGCCATCTCTCTGCGACATTGTCAAATTGCAGCTCAAATCATGTAGTGTGATGTCCCCTTAATTGTCTACAATATTACGGCTGTTTCATGCTTAAAATTAGAACGAAATTGCGTTAGAGTATAGACATTGTGCAGGAGTTGCAGGATATTAAACAGTTACAATGAGTCCTTCCCAAATAGCATAGCTATAAGGCGAACATTGGAACTCGGAAGAGCAAACCAGTATACCGATCTGAATTGCTTGAAATATGCAATACCAATGTTATACTAGTTAATCAAATGCTGCTATGGCATAGACAGTTTTCACTGACAATAACGCAAGTAAATCATATTTATCTCAGCCAGTAAGATAATATGCAATGCTTCAGAGCAATGAAGGGAATGACATTGTCATATAGACCTTGTGCAGACGTGGTCACGTGACCACTTTTTGGTGATCACCACGTGCATACTCCTTAGTCACGTCGGATTCCACATGTAATACTCGCTCTGACTATAGCCT
This sequence comes from Lepidonotus clava, assembly GCA_936440205.1. NCBI lineage: Eukaryota > Metazoa > Annelida > Polychaeta > Phyllodocida > Polynoidae > Lepidonotus > Lepidonotus clava. The sequence continues at coordinate 30,295,696 of OW387144.1, read as the reverse complement.
TTTTTCGTCACACACTTTTACTGTAGTACTGCACGACCGCATCATGCATGTGGCCCTCTAAAAAAATGTAGTTCTTATAGAAACCATTAAGTCAGGCAGGTAACAAGTCCCAGCGAAAAGTAGTCCAGGCACACCTCAGAATGCTATAGTCGGAGCAATGATTACACGGGAATCTGAAGCGACAGGGATTTTCCTTTACATAGAGTTACTAGTACCGGGTACTAGTAAAAATCATGTCGGGCTAGTGCAATTTGTTAGGAACTAGCCCATTGGGCTAGTAAAGATCTTAAATATTGCAAATATCAACTTGAGATGGACTTATTTAAATTAGATCCGGGCTAGTGTAAAGACAGGATCACTAGCCCGGTGGACTAGTGGAATTTTTTTTTAAGGAGAACCCCTGAGCGAGAAGGGAGTTTGCACCACGTGCTCATGACAGCCACATGGCTATTAGAGAAATCAAAAATGTATGGATTCTAAATAAGGAAAATTGTTTATTGTGACATGACATAGTTATCTTACACAATATTAGCATCAATATAATGTCAAAGATGTGTATAAGAGGTGCATAACACTTATTGTAAACTGATCACCAATATGGCGTCTTGACGTTATGACGTCATCTGCACAAGGTCTATAGGTGAGGCCACAATCTTCAATGCTGACACTATGGAAATTGTCTAGTTCGTTTGCAAACCATTTGATATGCAAAATATCTCAGCAATTCATCCATAAAATACATAATTATATAATAAATTGCATGTAAACAATTTATATGCATGTGCTGTTCCTGTTTTTATATTCAGGTGGAGACATTGGCGTACGCAGCATGGTACCAATTCTTTCTTCTCCTCTCTTACCTCCTTTTCATCTGGATAGATTTTATACCAGGGTTTGGAATGGTAAGTATAAATCATTTAAACGATTAAAATACATTGTTACGATTTATGGTGTTGTATAGATTTGCTTATCAGAAAATTATGTTTCAATGAAAAACAAGAATCAAGGGTAGATCTTTAATTGAATATAGGGTGACGCGCTTACACTCCCTCTATAGGTATGAATATTTGGCCAAAAGATAATGGGGTTCTCAGTTTCCCCTCCCTCTAAAATCACCACTAGGAACAGAAATAAGGTATTGTATTTATACGTATTACATAACTGATAACAATAACCTATTTCCCTTCTGTATTTATTATACGTTAACAAAGAAGTGTCGCATCGATAAGCGTCACAAAACTGTCTATAACAATAACCTAGTTATCTTCAGTATTGATTATACTTGTTGACATGCATAACCTGAAGTATCGAGAAGGCACACTTGTTGATTGATATATTATACATCCCAGGAATATAAACAATTAAGGTATCATGCATGCAATAAAATCATCCTCGCCAGATTGCATCGTGATAATTTCCAGATACTATAGCCATCTTCTGAATTGAAGGAATCTTCCATAAATTTGCGAGATGAATATCTACCAATGAAATTCACTGAGCATAATTAAGGGGATCCAAAAATTAACTTTCTTTCTTGAATGATTCATTAATATCACAAGACGTTCCTTTTTTCCTTGTAGAATATGTATGTGCTGATTCATTTTCATGTATCCTTTCCAGGCCACGTCACCTCCAACGAATTTCTTTGAAAAAGTTTCCAATGGATTCCTGTGTTTCTACGCGGTTGACAAGTCGTGCGCCAACGTGGCCCCTCTGGCCGTGACCTACACCCTGTCGACGGCCGGCACCACCCTCTTCAGCATCCTCCTCATCAGGTTCGCCGAGGGCGCCATCTTTACTGTAGTAGTCATGACCCTGGCCACCCCCCTCACCACCCTCTTCTGGACCATGTTCTCGGCAGACGCCATGCTCCACTGGGCACCAGCCTTCAACCTGTCCACTGGGTTCCTCCTGGTGGGGCTAGTCATCATGATGCCCTCTGTGGTCATGTACGCCTACTTTAGAGAGGATCATAATAGCATGGAGCTGACGGAAGAGGAGGAGAAGAGGAGAAGGGATGCGGAAGAGGCAGAGAAGAGGAGGCTCTTACAGGAGAGGGCCAGGAGGGCCAGGAGGCAGAGGAGGCGGTATGCAGTGACTTATAATGGGGCGAACACTGCCCGGAGAAATTCCCAAACGGAGTACCTACAGAGAATAAGGAGTAAATCCGCCCCAAAACCCCTACACAGAGTGAAATCGGCGCCGGTTATGTTTGGTGGATTTTGATGAGGGTCATCTTAAATCTTCCATATAGTTAAATTTCAGCTATTCATTCATTGCTATAATTACATTCGGCTGTTTCAACCGAGCCATGCATAACCACCAATAAGGATATAATCTTGCCATGTCATAGAAGGTCTCACGAGAAGGGCATACAGATTGTGTTGCTGATAAGTTGATGTTGATGGGAGACAATATATGAACCTGCATAGACTGATGACATCAATGTGAGCGTTATACCCTTCAACATCTTCATTGAATTAATGATACGGTGAAACAGGATCAATAGATCCTCTACAACAATATATATGACTATTCATATATAATCAAATCAAGTTGGTTAATCTAAGTCATTGTTATGGCATTATGAATATTGTTATGGAGTGGTTCCTTCCCCTGTATATATTATAGTAAAATATCATTTTCACTGCATCAACAATACACCGTGTATCCTGTATATGTCTTCACTGGACATACTTGTTAGTTTGATATTCAAACTCAGAAGCTATAATTTCTCATTGAATGCATACAACCATCCCAATATCAATACCAATTGAAATTACAAATCAAATGTTATCATTACATAATGCAATGCAGGAAGGACATTATATTGCACATAATGGATGATATGTTTGACTATTTTATAACTGGGATACAGTTATTACACTTGCGCACAAACTGTTTTATGTCTATAAGCATACTGAGTGGAAAGTTATAATCAGTCTCATTTTGCAGTACCGTAGATTTTTCAAAAAATCATAATGGTATGAATAAGTTATTCAATGACACCGTTTATTTATCGTCTCATATTTGAATATCAAGGTGGGTAATTCCTGACCTTTTCGTTTACATTCAATAATGAATGATATTCATCTGAAAGATTCATCATTTTGGAATACAAGTCCATGAATATACATATGCAGGCATGTAAATAATCTTAACTTTTCATTGATATTTTGAGTAATTAATTTTGATTTTACTATCAAAGTTGAATTGTTTATGATATTGGACTATTATGGGATTTATTTAATGTTTAAAGATATAGATTGTTTATGTTAATATGTGGATAGCTCAAAAGGCATGAAAGAATGACAGAGTAGCTTGCTTATAAGAGGGTTGTAAATTTATTTTGTTCTCATTGTAAGATGTAGACACAATGCCATGTCCATAGTCAATACAGGTATTCAGATAGTTCCACTCAATATATTGATTATTGATTTGGCCTATGTTAACTTTGATAATATAAATCTACTTTGTTCTCATTGTAAGATGTAATCACAGTTGCATGTCCATAGTCAAATACAGGTATTCAGATAGTTTCACTCAATATAATTATAATATAGAAACTCCACAATAATAGGTTATCCTAAAGGCTCTAAAGACTTGGGCATGAGAGCCATGTTTTATACACTAGTAGTGATCACACATGGAAATGTGGCATGACACCTTCAAAACCTGTTGTGCTAATTGTATGTTCAACTATCATAATCATACACGCCTTCTTTCTCGTTTTGAATATACCATGTCTAATGGAACGTACATTAGCACAATATTGTGATTTTTTTTAGACATTACCAATAGTTCCTCACCATGCATATTCGACCTTTACTTTCATTTTTACCTATCTATATCCCCTTTCAGAATGTTTTAAAGCTAAATCAAATGTTACACGCCACAGTGGCGCCTTTCCTTTTTTGGGGGGTGGGTGGGGTGGGTGGGGTGGGTGGGGTGGGTGGGGTGGGTGGGGTGGAGTTTAGCACTTTTGTTGTAGAATTCATCGTAAAATATAAAAGAAAGGCGCCTTTTTTTACAAAATAATGGATCCATCATTGTGTCATTTGGCTTTTTACGGAAATGCTCTATCGCGCGGCATCAGTGTTTTAAGCCTAAAATCATGCAGCCAAATAAAAAGATTTTCTCAACAAATTTTACACAAAAAGTATATAATGCTGCATTAGTAAGTTAAAAAATCTAAGCGGAGCCCCCTAATTCTAGTGTTGCACCTTGAGTCCTGTATCCAATAAAGAGAATTGATAAGGGGTCTCAAGGCCGTGCGCTATGTACATCCAGGGGCATAGAATTACAACTACAATTACAACTATATAACTCACCATAGTGCATAATATATATCTTAATGAAAGCAATATTTTTCTCTATTAGGCAACAAAAAAAAGTTGCGTTCATGTAACATAGGTCGCAAAATTAAGGGTAGGTAGGTCGATTTTTGTTCCTTTTTTTTCATTGCCAAAGAGACCCGGACGGTGTTGACAATTTTTAAAAGAAATACTCCAAATTATGGCAAATATCTTCTAGAACAATCTTAAGCATTTATTAAATACATGCCCTGAGAATCCATATGCTATTACATGGTTTTCCATGGTTTTCAGGTCAATTCTTTTGGATTCTGATGGTATATGGCCTTAGGTGGTATTTGTAAAATTTGTCATTTAAATCGTTTAAAGTTTGATATATAATTTACATTTCAAGTTATTGAACTAATTTTTCTTTTGAATAATTATGGTACCTAAAACATTTACTTTGAGTTAACCATGTCTCAGAATTTTGATTTAGGTCCTAGTTTTTATCTTATGGGGAAAAAAAGGGTGGATCTTTGTCTGTTTTTCAAACAGATCAGTTCTTACCTTATGAGTCCAGACATATCATAATAAGGACTACTCATACAAACGTACCGCCCCCTTGTGTGTTATAGCAATGTCACTCCAGGGGGCGTCACCCTAGCAACCATGTGAATAAAACACCATTATGAGTTGGCCTCTCTTTCTTCTTTCTTTTTTTACAGGGTTCGCACGCATTGATTTAAAGGTCTTATATTAGTTAACCCATTTATGAGGGCTTTATAAAGGTCTTAGACATAATTTTCATGTTTTGACGTTTTATAAAAATCTTATTTTGGTTTCACCTGATATTATTAGGATTGGAATTATCAATATAAAAAATGCATATAATAATATACTCATTGTAATATCACCGAAAACCAGGAGCAACCCTGAAGTGAGTTACTTAATAAACAATTTGAAAAAAATATATCTAGACTTTCATGTGTTCTTGTAAGAATTGTATATAGTTTGGTGAACTCCTAAACCCCAACTTGTCTTATTAGTTAAGACGAATAGTGGATTAAGGACTTTTGATTGTTTAAAGATTTACATTGGTCTATACAGGATGGCAATTATTACAATTATTTTATGATTGCACTTTTTTTTAAACATGCGATAGCATCAAATGCGGCGACTGGTCCTGTCCAAAAAGGGAAAACCTTAATATCAATTAAAATAACGTGTTAAGATATAGATGGTCGACCTATAATACCCTACACAATTAATATCCTCAGTTAGACTCATAATATCCGAGATTGATTTATTAACATAATTATAGAAAAGCAGGTACCCTAAAAAAGGATACCTATATTTTTCAGGTCACAAGAAACTTTTAGAATTTAAAGCATTCCTAATTGTAACTTTGCGTCTCCAGTATGATATACTTAAAGTTTTATTCTTTGTATTCATTTCAAGTGAATCTATATTGATAAAATACATGATCCCTATACATCTAGGCCTATGTATATGCGATCATATCGATTTATGGGCCACGCAGCTGCGTACTTGCCCGATACAATATCATTATAAAATTGTATACGGGCAATACAATAAGCACATGTGGCAGCATCCATTCATTTCAATATGTTACATTCCCTGAGGCAATTCCAGGAATTTGATAAAGGATGGGAGGGTGCGATTGTGAAATTTTCAACTGTGTCCTCAAAGAGCCACTGTGCAAGATAGCAAGATAATGGTGACTCAACACTTGACTTAGTAGGAGGAGTAGGCCTACTGATCAATGCTGGACATCGACTGCTGACCAACTAGAGTAGACTCTAGCTAGGTTAGGCCTACATTTCGATTGAGCACATTTGCATAATATCAATTTTTTTATACATTTTTTTTTGTATTTGTGTAATTAGAAAGAGAAATATATTATATATCATGAGGCCCAAGGAAATGCCTTATGTTGTATGCATTTTAGTCGTAGGAGCCTTTATCTATCCTTGAAAGTACAATTTAGCCGAAACTACTTTTCTTTGCAATCCAACACAATCATCAAAGACGTCAATAATGCAACATTTCAAATATCATATCAACACAAGCGGTAGGCGCGCATAACACCAATTTAGATTAAATAGATAAAAATTACCTTATAGGGTAATCTTCAGTGGCGGATCCAGCTTTTTTGAAAAGGTGGGGGCGCGCTAATAGAAAGGGGGGGGGGCACCCCCCAATTTTTCAGAATTTTACATTAAAAAAAGCTAAATTTGACCCCCCAAAAAATGGAGGGGGCGTGTGCCCCCGCGCCCCCTTGTAAATCCTCCACTGATCTTTGAAAATAAATACACTGTACAAATCAAACGAAACAAAAAATATTACAAGTTACAATAAAACATAAACAACAACTGGGTAATGAACATGATATTATATAGTAATCATTTCGGATATTGACTTGACAACAAAAAAAGTCATGAGTCAGCATAAAGGTTTTTCTAGAATTTGACCTACGTATCCCATAGGCCTAAATTGAAAAAAACCCCAATCATTTAACGTATAGTTTGGCCATGTGATCTGGTATCTATTTTTCACATTTATATATTATGGGTAATAATTCTGAAAACCAAGGGAAACCGTGATGATTATTACTAATAAAAACATGTAATAATAAAGAAAAAATTATAATTATGATTTGAAAAAATAGGAAAAATAAATATTATATTTTTATCAAATAATTAATTAGATAATCAATTTTATGATAATTTATCAATTATTAAAAAAAAGTATCTATTAACTCATAAATAAATACTATATTTGTTATTAGATAATCAATTAAATAGTCAATTGAATAATGATTTATTCCTATATTAAAAAAAATCATGCAATTGCTCACAGTCTGAATCTAATTATGTAACTCTGCTCTTTTATGTTATGATAACCTGATGACAAAATTATTTTCTGCTTACATTGCTTTGCGGGGGCTTTGCGGTTGCTTGAAATCCTTCATAATTTTTTTCCCCTTTACTTCAGTTCCGAATTTATAAAAAATTGTCATGTTGCCCTGTAGATTCTAGGTGTGTGTCGACATGCGTTAATCGGTTTAATGATTTTTACACTCAACTGACCATAGCCCAGCTGACTACATGACCTTTGACCTGACCTATTTATCTCTACGCAAAGCAACAGGTGCGCGCCAAAAGTATTAAAGAATTTTGCTCTACAAACCTCAACAACTTAGCTATCAGACAACACCATACAGTAATCAATCTATTATAAAGCAGAAAATGATCAAATAAGGTTTTGTTGATCTGAATTAGTAGATTTTTGGAGTGTACTATTTTTGATCGCGCACTACTTTCCATGTTGACCTAGGTGTGGCAGGACACCTCAGTTGAACCTGTTGAATGTTATCGTCGTCTCGACTTCACACTTCTACCAGAGAAATGGAGACTGTACGAAGGATTAAACTCTCCTGTTAGCAGCAGTTGACACCGCTAAGGTATGTGAAGTTACTTTAACTCGACTTTTTGTCGATCCTTGGTCAAAGTTCCACAAAGTGGAGTGTTTATGTGGAGCTGTCACGGTGGATCCTTTGACTCGGAGAGGGTGACATACTTCCGTGTCGGACCTAGCTGTCACGAGAGAGTAGACTCTATATACATATAAATTAGCTGGAAAAGGGTTGTGACAGTGACATATAAGTATACTTTACTGTAGTTTCTGTTACAAGCAATGTTTTGTTTTAAGTAGAGGCACAAAGAAAGTGACTTTTACAGCCTGGCATGGAGATCTAAAAGCTTGAAAAACTCCAAATGTAGAGTCTAACCTGTTAACTTCTAAGTAAGATAAAGATTTTCCAGATTCTTACCAGGCACTGCCGCACAGCTATAAAATCCATGGATGTCATGATTGCAAATCAGTGGGATAGATTAAAAGAATTCAGACCTGGCCGTTTCTTATGTCTGCATAGCATTTTCAGTAAAATTCCATTCTATGTCAGACAATTCAGAACAAATCATGAGTTTTTGGAAATGATTAGATTTGTCATCTTTTGGGTGAAATAACTTTTTGAACATTTTGAAATTTGAATCAAAATAATAGAATCGTGTACTATGTGTAGTCTACCAGGCCCAGGGTATCAATATAATTGCCGTGTTAGTATACTGATAGACTTTTCAACGGAATCAGGGGGCCTTGAATCTTAATTGTTTTGATCTTGTTCATAGAATTAAACTATCAGCTCAGTATATATATATAATATTCCTTTAGTTTAGGGTTGAGTGTGCTTCCATTTTTGTGAGAGAAATTTTACTTCAGATGAAGAGAAAATATGATTTAAATGGTGGTACATCTAGAAAATCTAGAAAATATTGCATAACATACAAAATATTTCGGGGGTCAGTCACTGGGTCAGGCTCATCAACTTCATTCCAGGGACCCTCTAGATCTTATAATCTTCTAACATAGAGCATAGCTTACTTAGAGGCTATATTGTATAATCTATCTGTCTACTTGCCTGTCAGGATTTTCTTTGAGTTCTTTTTACTTGTAAATGGTTTTGAATTACACAACTGGTTATCTACATCATTTTAATGTCTGTTTAAAATATTTAGAGTATTTTAATGTGGATTCCATGTCAGAGGTCTATTCCTTAATGTGGTTTATCTCCTAGTTGCTCAGGAGTTATCCACAGCTAGCTTACCATGATGTCTATGGTAATAACAGTCTGGTAGTAAGGAAAGTAGAATAGACCTTGAGTGAGAGTACAGATCTTGGTAATGTGAACCACCCAGATGAGGAGTATTCTACCCCAACTTAAATACAACACTGAATACTGAACTTCTTTAAATACCTTTATTGGACTTTACAAACAATATATACAAATAATATCATGGACAACAGACAGCATAGTTAACATGGGTTACCAACAAAACTAGCAACATCCCGTTTTATATACCACATGGGGGTTTTGGTAAGAATAGGCCCTCACAGGGCTCAACATTAACTTTTTTGCTTTGCTGCCCCTCGGGCAGGTGGAGGTGGAATTTTACCTGCCCGGTCCGTAAATTCACTGGCCCAATTTTACTTGATTAATATAATATGGCAGAAATTTTACCTGCCCTCTGGGCAGGTGACAGTCAAAATTTACCTGCCCCACCTCAAGTTTTACCTGCCCCGGGCATGCGGGCAATGCTTAATGTTGAGCCCTGCCTCAGTAGCCCCTGCTGATCGTATGAGGCAACGATAGGGGGGACCCTGCACTGACCAATTGGTTCTTTGGGTTCAATTCCCAGTTAGTGCTGTGGTCCACTAAGGGATGAGATACAGCAAAAATGATTTGCAGGTTTTGATCCCCTGCTGTTTGCCAGCCCTGTCACTTCCATATCATAGATTTAATCACCAAAGACAGAATTCTTCCCAACTGGTTTTGGCCGTTAAAATGACCCTGGCTGTCCGTACGGCGTAAAACACCCAACACTCACTCACTCACTCCTGTTTTATATATAAAAACATAAAGCATAATGACAACGAAAATTCACTACCTTCAAAAGTAAAGTAAACCCGAAAATATTTACTTTTTTTTCATAAAGCCTCTCTTGTAATAAGACTATAACTTGTAAACAGCAAGATTTGCGAGGCAGTATCATCTTGGCCATACCAAAAAAAATAAAAGGACAAAGAAGTGTTTCAGTATACTAAGGGCTCCGCCCTTTTTCAGTTTTTGATGTTTCACTCCTTACTTTTGCCAATGCTGCATTACCTGCTATTCTGCACGTCCACTCAACTCCCAGGCCTGACTAAAACATTATTTTTGTTTACTTATACTTTGCATTTGACCGCCCCCTTCCCTCTTATGTCATATTGCCGCATCCCGCCAGGCCTGGAGTAGTCAAATATTTGGTCTAACGGTTATTGGGCCTTTTCTGCGTCGAGTACACAATTTGGGTACACCTATTGGACAGTCCTCAGGTAATTTCAAACTGGGGTTGCAGCCCAATATACCACACCAGAATTCATATGTGGACTCTTCATTGTTTTTGTTGTTGTTTTTTTTCAAATAGAAAATGAATTTGGGTGTAAGGGTTTCTCCTTGCTTGGAGGAACAGAAGTGAGTTTATACAGTACGAAGGCTGTATGGAACAATAATTATTATATAATTATACTGTTTGTCGGACGTCCAAAATATTAGGAAAGTTGGTTAAATACTCTATCAATAGTTGAAACCATACTTTTGATATCTATGCCCGGTGAAAAAGTACATTCAAATTTTAGGTAAGTGGTGTTGCATTGATAAAACCACCATTCGTCCCCTCAGTGCAAAAAACAGGGGAGGGGTGATACAGTGGATAGCATGTGGAAATTCTGTATGGAGGTGCCTGTTGGATAGACAAAGTATTCGCCTCTGTATTGCCATTCGAGAACAGGGGAGGGGCTTGCGGCGCAGGTTACCTGTTAGGCTTCCTTTCCTTGTCGTTGTGCCCACCCACATAGATTCGGTCCTCTGTCCTTTGTACAAAGCAAAGACGTTGGTCTCAATAGAGCTGAAAAATTGTTGGGTCCAACACATTAGCACATCATAGTGCAAAAAGGTTGTAACCAACACTAATGTAGGCTACAATTCTTTTGAGGGGACGCACGTATGGTGATAAGTTAAAAGTCAGGTGTGTCTATTTAGAGCAGAGTACCTTGGCTACCAGCACGCCTGCCCTTTTAAATTCTCAGCAATGCTTATGTTAACCTTATTTAGTGACTCCCATTAGCTCAATGTATCTCATTTACAGTTACACAGTTATCCTTCACAACTAAATCAGGCATAAGTCGCCACATCGAACAATTGTCATAAAAAAGAAAATAATGTATGAAAAGAGGTAATTCAAAAGATCGCTCTCCAAATTACACATAAAAACAATAAACGCCAGTACACTACACTACTGTCACAAAGAATCAGACTGATTTATCCCATGTGGCAGATCAATGCTATGTGAACTCACATTGCTATGAAGAAAAGTTATATGCTCAAAGTGATGTTTGCTGAATCATGGAATCAGATATATGCAAGACTCCACACATATCCTAAATTTGGTTCTTAAACTGATAGCTCGTGACATGATTTCCAATCCCTGTATCTGCGACTTATGCATCCGACACTAAGCGATTGGGGTCACAGTATTACTTTCTGTGAATCAAACTAAGTTCCATCCAGCTGCCCTAATAGAGGGACAATCTATTGATAATCAGCGATCAGTGGCACAGTATAAGATATCCTTTGATGATAATCATTCTCATACATATTCTGATTATACTCTCATATATATAAAACGGGTAGTGAGAGATAAAAAAGAAATATAAGGAAAAAAAACTGTTTGTGACCCCCATAACTTCCGGTTTAATTTGAGCAGCTCCGGTTTGACCCAGAGGAACTAGTTCGGTCCGCTTAGGAGCACAATCCTCACTCTCCATACAGATCATTTACAACTACCCTATACTACAGCATAAAGCCGGATGAGGGAGTCTGTGCCTGGAGAGTCCGTGTTTGTTTCCTCCAGGGTGTAGGCTGACACAACAACAGGACATGGTTTGTGGGACGCTGAATACAACTTCTTGAAATCCCCGGATATCGAACATGTTTACAGGAAATAGCCTGATGAATTGTTTTCAAGCTTAACCATTGGGTTGCCAATAACCACAGTAAATACTTAGTAACACTAACCACAGAATATAAATGTAGTTGACATACAAAAAGATGATAGAATGATAAAAGCAATGAAAAGACACTTATATATGTAGAAAAGTAATATATAGGTCTATTATACTATGAGGAAAAAAACGGATAATGTGCGGGGGTAGGTCCTTACTGCACAGGGAAAACAAGAAAACTGGCAAAAAAAGATTCGCAAACTTCACCAAAATACAGGGGTAACTCAGGGAATTGCATTCGGCCAGATCCTGCAATTCTTTATTCTCAACATATTAGGGATTTGACTTGTTGTTGTTGGGTTGTCCAAATTTGTTCTGCATGCGAAGGTCTTTAGATTTGAACAACTTGCTGGTTATGACACAGGGAAAAGTTGCCAGGGACAGGGAAATCTCAGGGAAAATAGGGAATTTGAAAATTAAATTTGAGTGGGGACCCTGAATATGCTTCTTAAGCGTTATAGTATCAACCATTCTGTAAAGCATCTGAAATGAGATGTTCCAAAAGCACACAGAAATGGTGCACCCGGTAGTTTTGGCTGCAGGGTGCTATTCTGCAAGCTGACATGTCCAAGCTAACACTAAGCTATTCACTGCAGGGTTATCTTTCTGGGTAGCCAGGGCAGAAATGGACAAAACCAGCAGTCAGGTCGAGTAGCCCAGGACAACCAGAAAACCCCGCAGGGCAAGTTGGGTGAAGTGTATAGCTACAGAGTGTTTATGTTTAAACTGATTCCATGCCTGTCAGGTAGCCAAGGGAGAACCATGAAGTACGTAACACTTAGTGAGTGTCTTGGGAACCTTCTCACCTTCAGTGTTATAATGAATGTTTCAATCTTCACCTTGGGCGTTTACTGCATTAGATACACAATATCAGGTCTTAAACTAACTTAAAGTATAAAAGGGACAGGATAGAAATGTGAGTAGACTCCGATTGTTATTCTAACTGTCTGTTATACATACAATTTATGACAAAGTAATACACTTGTCACTTGAGAGCCATACAGATTGCAAGTGTTATTTATGATAGGAGAGTTCATGTCCTAAGCTCCTGGGTATACTATGAAGGTCGGCGTTACCCTGGGCCCACCTATACCTTATCTATCTGTCCTTCTTCAGCCTGAAAGATATTCCTAGAATAAAATATCAAAAGTATAAAAAAGGCCATTGGCAGAAACTGTACGAGTTATTCTGTGAAAGAAATAAGGTACATAGTTACCATGGGTGTTATGGCCCCGTCATAGTAAGCCCAGCGCGGCATTTTCAACCACAGGGGGCTACTTGAACGTCGAAAGGGGCAGTCGGTGAATCTCCAATTATAATAATACTAGGGATGAAACTCCTTATTAATTTATACACGGCCGCCGTCAGGGGTGCGGAGGTGACACTTAACGGAGTCTTTGGTGAATTTTTCGGAGAAGAATATTGACGGTATATAATTTATCTGAAATGTTTGTATTCTATTACCAGCCTATTTAAAAGCGCCAAAGGTCCTTTATTATGCAGTGTCCCACCCTGCAGTTAACTGGATTATCCATGGCCCGACACAGTTTACACTGGCCTCGGGTTCCGGGCCAGTTGACAACGGAGACAATGCCACAAGTTAAACACATATGACTTATAATTGGACTTACCGAACTGATAAATAAGTCATATATGCCAGCAGATTACTCACCATTGTGTCCATTAGCTATACATGACTGATTGCTGTTCTGCATCTTACTGGTATCCAAATACGGGCTAAGCTCTCCATGTGTAGGTGGAATCTAACCATCTAGAGCGGCCCCCACTGTTATTTGGCCCCGAAATCCTTGCCAAGAAAAGAGCGCATCTATTTCTATAGGCTTACTGGTTCTATGGAAAGACTGGCTAGCTACAGGGCCGAAACAAGATCGTAAGAGACCTATTTTTTTTCATGTAGGGCAGGCCTAACCGAGTTCAGCGCCCTGGGTGTCCTGTCCAACCCCCTCAGTATTAACACACTGACAGGACCCTCAGGGTGTCCTTTGGACACCCTAGAAATCATACCCTATTATCAAGTTTGAGCCGTTTTGATCCCTGCGTTTATGTGCCAGACACCAGAGTCTGAACTTGACCCAGACTTCTTTGATTTTGTGAATACACTAGAGACTAGGGGACCCATTCACTCGGTCAATATTGAATCTTGTCATTTCAGAACTAAAATAAAAAGCGTTTTTCTTATTTGTCTTCTCAGGTAAATAGTTGTAAAGGGGCAAAACAGGACGCTGCCCTACCCTGTTTTAAGGGCCTTTGAACCGTTATATTCCAACCCCTGCAAAATGCCAGTAGGACCACAAATGCCCGCAACTGTACTTGTGACAGAGCATCGGATATTTTCCCCCATCAGCTCATAATTGTTTACATTAATCTACTAGCGTAACCGCTTATTCTTCCTTTCATTTGTCTGCAAGGATGAAATTTAGATCTAGAAAAACACGTTTATTGAATAATTTCAGAATTCGGCCAAGTTTCATATCACTTTCATTGTTTCGGAAGGTCATTATATATCCATATACTGTGCAGTTACAAAAGCTTACATAGATTTAAGAAATGAAATAAAAATATGAAAAGAGGCATCATTGCAAGAATAAAAAAAATGAAAACACAAACAAAAATAACCAACCAAAAATGCTTATTACTGAAGATAAATCTATATATGGTTGAAGGTCTCTATAGCTGTGCCTGTATCGAAAAATCTTGGCAAGAGTTAAGTGTGTTCCCGGTTCACTGCCCGACGTCTCCTAGGGTCGACCTGAAGGATTTTTTTTCTGGTTTGTTCTTTGTTTTAAAAAGAACTCTGTTGTCTTCTTAACAAGAACAATGACATATTTTCCGACCTTTCCATTGACTACTGTTCTGGCCACCCATAGACGGAAAAAACCTTTTTTGAGGCTGGTATAAGAAAGGTTTGTTCAGTGTCATGATTTCTGAGTAACCTAATGGCGCATGAGTTGGCCTGGCTTATAAATACAGATGAGATTAAAGATTAGCCATTCATGATATTCCATGTGCTTCCTACTCCCACCACTGGCAGGTGACCAACAATCCGTGCCTCTTACATGAGGGAATAATGGGAATGCCATGCGTTTCAATATCACCTCATGAGTCTTCTATGTGGTATAATTTCTCAAGGTGTAGCAGTGACTATGATACAAAAGATTGAGACATGACAATGACGCACGCCTCATTACATTAAATGAGACATATTTTCTTAGGAATCCGCTGTTTTTGGTACATTTTGATGTCCTTTAAAATCTTAAAAGGTTCCATGGTCGCATTGATAAAACAACTAATACACCACTTAAGGTTTTAATGCGCCCAGAATGTATGGTACGGTCAGCCCTAACAATAGTCACTGCCGGTTAGGGTCTCCGAACGCTAAAAGCATATATTTTTAATCATAACACAGCTTTTCAAATCATTTTGAACTAAATTATAAAGATATCTATTTCTATGAGTTTTTTTCAAGAGCTATACCACCAATTTGTACGGTCTGATATTTCTGTTGCTCATGCAGAAAGTTCGGTCGAAGTGATATAAAGTAGCAGTTTCTATTTTTAGTTGCTGGCCACTTGCTCGTGTAACTGTTAGTGTATACATACGTTGTTTCTCAGACTAGACACTCTGAGTTACCAGGGCGTCTTACTTCCGTGTTCCTGACCTGGGCGTGTGGTGGTGGTGGTGGGGTGGGGGGGGGGGGGGGGGTTAAACTTGGTAGTTCCTGGTAAAGGCGACTTGTAACATAGAAATATCCACATGCGTACACACCTATTAGTTTTTACCTGCGAGGTTAAGATTTATAATTATTGGTGCTGTGTCAACAGTAAAATTGGTTAGGTTTGCATTTACTGATTTAGAGGAAAGCGAAGTATGGGATTTGCTTGGAATAGGCATTAATTTTGCTGCGACTTTCCCGATGTACGAGTAATTCAATTATTTCTTTTTTTACATGATTAATGATGTAAGGAAGTATAAATAATGATATTAACAGAGATATACATCTCCAAGCCCTCCTTAAAAAAGTGTTTCCTGTAGAGCAGATGGCCAAGGAGCAGGCTAGGTGGGAGGTCGGAAAAACTGTTTTTTCTTGATTTAATAGAAATAGCCTGGGAATTAAACAAACATGTATAAGGAAGGTGGGCGAAAAGATCTTTACTGAAGGCAGAAGTAATGTGTCACATGACTCAGAGATTCTACCCCCCACACCTAAAACACATACAGAGCCCATGAGTGGATCCAGGGGGGAGGCACGGGGGTGCGCGCCCCTCTTCTTTTGTGGAATTTTTTATTAGTGAAAAAGAATTCAGTAGCGCGCCTCAACCTTTGCAAAATCTTAAATTCATCTGACAATGGAGTCCTTTTCTGATTAATAACAGCAGCGGGTGACTCCAGCAATACTGGTCTCTTGTCTCCATACTAGAATCAGATACTTGATGTCAGGCAGTTAACTAAACTCAGAAAAACGGTTAAACGTTAAATACCAACCAATTTAAATAAACATTAAGAGCCTGGTAAAATGTATGTACAAAATAAAGAAAGGGGATAACGAAAAGTGGAAATGAAGAAAAACTGTTGATGGAAGTGGAAGGGGGGGGGGGGGGGGCTTAACGTAAGCATAGAAAAAATGCAATGGTTGTAGATTTAAGCATCTGAGACACGGGAATAGGCTTAGGTGCCTGAAGCTGTTCCTTTTTGCTGTGGTCGGGTAAAGAAGCAAATTAAATGTAATCAAAGTGAACACGAAAAGAGCATTCCGTCTAAGCTGCCTGTAGGTATAGGTTCCTGGTTCGATAATTGTGACCCGGACCTCCCGGACGGCTCTTAGACAAGTGTTAATTAGACAAGTGTCAGATATTAAATGGTGAGCGACAGGCACGTGTCCAAGAACATGTAAACATGTACTTAATAACTTAAGCTTAATTGCACTACCATGAAAGTCAATTATAATCCGTTCCCGGTAATATTTATATTGGCTACATCGACGCCTGGTTGGAGGCTTATTCCTAACTGATTGTGTGGTATATATGTTTTATTAGTACGTTTGCGCGTTGACCAGATAAGAAAAGCCTAATTTGGAAGATCACGCATTCCTGCTCAATCAAATGCATGTTTTTGCCTATTTTGAAGGTCTTTTATAAACTATACAGTGACTCTCATGTGAAAACAATACACGAAGAAAGAGCATTTTCCTTGAAAGATATGACCTATAGCGCATGACGTTGGACAACCAGTTACATGGGTTTGGGGAACCCTTAAACCTGGGGTTTGAACTCGGTGATATACTTTTACTATTGTCAAAAAAAAGATTATGTTTGAATGACAAAAGACAATCAGGACTCCGAGTGTCAGGGCTTAATATGTATCTTGCACTGTAGTTGGGTTAGTTAAATCGCAAATACCATCGTACTTGCAGACAAGTCCGACCATCTTTCATCAGTCTCCAAAGTTATGGTCTTTAACGGTGGAACTTTGTCTAATGAGATATTGGTAGTTTCCGCTATATCCTATATGGCACAAAGATAATATGTAACACCCTGTACCGATACAGACAGTTTTGGGGAATCACTTAGTAGGAGTATGCAGGTCTTATCTATGCCATTGGATTATTTTTTTATCCTTTAGTTCTTCATGTTTTTCTACCATTTAATTATTTTTTCCTTATATTTCTATTTCTGGTACCTTTGTGCTGACTAATTGCCTGGAGGTTTTAATTTCAGTATTTAATTTGTGACACAGGTAATTGATTGAGATGCCCTTTGATTTCGGCCACAAAGTCATGGATTAATCCCTTTCTAGGTTCTTGCTGTTTTAATGAATGCTTCATGACGGTGAAAACCACTAAAAACAGAGCAAATTGAACCACAGTCTTAAAAATAACGAGACGGTGACCAGACATTTGGCTCATTTTTGTATTGAGTTAAATTTGGCTCTTTGAATGCAGGTCAAATCTATCCAATGTTTCGGAGAAAATTGAACAAAGATGTAAAAACATACATTTCAATTTCATCTATCATAAACTTTCAATGTCGTCGTGGAGGTTGAAGTCATAATTATAGGCATCTCTAGAACAAAGTAATTCATTGTTGGAGTATCTGACACCTAGCTTTGTTGCAATTTTCTTTACCACTTAAGTCACCAGCAAGTAACGTGCCTTTCGTTGTAATATATCATTTTGCAGGATTGGAAATAAACTTCAGTCCGTCAGCTATTATCGGAAAGTCTTAAACTTGACGATGTTGAGAAAAATGATAATAGAATCAACCTTTTGGTGGGCGATTTTTTCTTGCACTTACATATACTTCAGCATTTTTTCGTCAGGATAGCTGATGAAAAGAAAAGTTCATTTCCTACCCTGTTATTTCTCCCCAAGTATTTGATCTACCCTAGTGTGCTTTCTATTGATAGTATTAGTAGATTTAATTTGAGGAAGCAAGGGTACAAGGCTCTTTTTCCATTGAACCATGACATCGGAAATGTCACACAGGACTTGTGAGACTTCTTTGGATACATTTGTCCCCTGTAAAGGTATTGCATAAGCAGATCGTGTCTAATAGAGAAACAGTTAAAAAGGAAAAAAAACAAAACAACATAATACACAAGTGGTGTAAGAAGACTGCAGTGCTATGATTCTTGCCAATTGGGGCATGCAGCCGGCCCCGGCCCCGCCAATAAAGGACAAGGCTGCAGCAGGCTGTATATAGGGGGATCATTATGGTGAGCCGAGAGTAACACCGCATGACTTAACACCAGTAAGGGCCCTGCCTGAATGACAAGGCTGCAGCAGGCTGTATATAGGGGGATCATTATGGTGAGCCGAGAGTAACACCGCATTGACTTAACACCAGTAAGGGCCCTCACTGAATGACAAGGCTGCAGCAGGCTGTATAAAGGGGGATCATTATGGTGGGCCGAGAGCAACGCTGCATTGACTTAACGCCAGTAAAGGCCCTCACTGAAGGACAAGGCTGCAGCAGGCTGTATATAGGGGGATCGTTATGGTGGGCCCAGAGTAACGCCGCATTGACTTAACGCCAGTAAGGGCCCTCACTGAAGGACAAGGCTGCAGCAGGCTGTATATAGGGGGATCGTTATGGTGGGCCAAGAGTAACACCGCATTGACTTAACGCCAGTAAGGGCCTTCACTGAAGGACAAGGCTGCTGCAGGCTGTATATAGGGGGATCGTTATGGTGGGCCCAGAGTAACACCGCATTGACTTAACGCCAGTAAGGGCCCTCACTGAAGGACAAGGCTGCAGCAGGCTGTATATAGGGGCAGTGTTCGAAATTAAGGATTTATTTTATGCACACGGCGGGTGCAAAGGGTCTTAAAGTTATGCACCCAGATAGCTTTTGGTGTGCACACCACTATATAATGGTATTTATGCTGATGAAAAAGCATGCACCTGCCGGGTGCATGCCTCCAAAAAAGCATGCACCCTGCAGCAAAATTGTGCACACCGGGTGCAGGGTGCGCCCTTAATTTCGAACACTGCGGGGGATCGTTATGGTGGGCTGAGAGAAACACCGCATTGACTTAACGCCAGTAAGGGCCCTCACTGAATGACAAGGCTGCAGCAGGCTGTATATAGGGGGATCATTATGGTGGGCTGAGAGAAACACCGCATTGACTTAACGCCAGTAAGGGCCCTCACTGAAGGACAAGGCTGCAGCAGGCTGTATATAGGGGGATCGTTATGGTGGGCCCAGAGTAACACCGCATTGACTTAACGCCAGTAAGGGCTCTGTCTGAATGACAAGGCTGCAGCAGGCTGTATATAGGGGGATCGTTATGGTGGGCTGAGAGAAACACCGCATTGACTTAACGCCAGTAAGGGCCCTCACTGAAGGACAAGGCTGCAGCAGGCTGTATATAGGGGGATTGTTATGGTGGGCTGAGAGAAACACCGCATTGACTTAACGCCAGTAAGGGCCCTCACTGAATGACAAGGCTGCAGGAGGCTGTATATAGGGGGATCGTTATGGTGGGCCCAGAGTAACACCGCATTGACTTAACGCCAGTAAGGGCTCTGTCTGAATGACAAGGCTGCAGCAGGCTGTATATAGGGGGATCGTTATGGTGGGCTGAGAGAAACACCACATTGACTTAACGCCAGTAAGGGCCCTCACTGAAGGACAAGGCTGCAGCAGGCTGTATATAGGGGGATTGTTATGGTGGGCTGAGAGAAACACCGCATTGACTTAACGCCAGTAAGGGCCCTCACTGAATGACAAGGCTGCAGGAGGCTGTATATAGGGGGATCGTTATGGTGGACCCAGAGTAACACCGCATTGACTTAACGCCAGTAAGGGCTCTGTCTGAATGACAAGGCTGCAGCAGGCTGTATATAGGGGGATCGTTATGGTGGGCTGAGAGAAACACCACATTGACTTAACGCCAGTAAGGGCCCTCACTGAAGGACAAGGCTGCAGCAGGCTGTATATAGGGGGATCGTTATGGTGGGCTGAGAGTAACACCGCATTGACTTAACGCCAGTAAGGGCTCTGTCTGAATGACAAGGCTGCAGCAGGCTGTATATAGGGGGATCGTTATGGTGGGCTGAGAGAAACACCGCATTGACTTAACGCCAGTAAGGGCCCTCTCTGAATGACAAGGCTGCAGCAGGCTGTATATAGGGGGATCGTTATGGTGGGCCAAGAGTAACACCGCATTGACTTAACGCCAGTAAGGGCCCTCACTGAAGGACAAGGCTGCAGCAGGCTGTATAAAGGGGGATCGTTATGGTGGGCCAAGAGTAACACCGCATTGACTTAACGCCAGTAAGGGCCCTCACTGAATGACAAGGCTGCAGCAGGCTGTATATAGGGGGATCGTTATGGTGGGCCAAGAGTAACACCGCATTGACTTAATGCCAGTAAGGGCGCTGCCTGAAGGACAAGGCTGCAGCAGGCTGTATATAGGGGGATCGTTATGGTGGGCCAAGAGTAACACCGCATTGAATTAACGCCAGTAAGGGCTCTGCCTGAAGGACAAGGCTGCAGCAGGCTGTATATAGGGGGATCGTTATGGTGAGCCAAGAGTAACACCGCATTGACTTAACGCCAGTAAGGGCTCTGCCTGAAGGACAAGGCTGCAGCAGGCTGTATATAGGGGGATCGTTATGGTGGGCCGAGAGTAACACCGCATTGACTTAATGCCAGTAAGGGCCCTGCCTGAATGACAAGGCTGCAGCAGGCTGTATATAGGGGGATCGTTATGGTGGGCTGAGAGAAACACCGCATTGACTTAACGCCAGTAAGGGCCCTCACTGAATGACAAGGCTGCAGCAGGCTGTATATAGGGGGATCGTTATGGTGGGCCGAGAGTAACACTGCATTGACTTAATGCCAATGGTGTAGTCAGGGATAATTGTATGGACGATTTAGGACATAAAAACCCAATGAGTTATGAAAATGATCAAATACCTTCGGGCACAATGTCCAACGTTTTGGTGCATAATGTGGGAAACCTATTGAAAAACGTCTGAGATGTACGGATGTCCGATGGTTTTTAGTTTACACTGCACAGGGAATTTCTTGTTCATGGTGCAAGGAAAATTTAACATAGTACTAAAAATGAGTAGTTCCCCTGTTCCAGAATTACGATGCCTCTCAATACTTACTTTAATTTTCAGAATTTCAAGATTTCGACATTTCGACTTTTTTTTGCCAATATTTTGAAATAAATAGCCAAATCTTAAACGTATTGCCAGACAGAAATGTTTTTCCATCTCTGGCTTGTCGATAACGAATTCCAAGAATTGTTTCCCCCTTAATGGAGCGTTTATTGATATATTACTTCTTTCATCTTTCCAACCATTCTACCTTGTTTATGGTCATTTGTAAAGTCTTGTAAGTTGTATGTGTAATTTGATAGTAGTTATAATATTAAACCAACCTTTACATGGATCAGTCAATCGACTGCAGTAGACCGTATATTTGTTTAATCTTCAGACCAAATTAAGAGGCATACACTTGGCGCTGAGTTACTCAGTTGTACGAGGTACAGGCGGAATGCGGCCTTCAATCGGTTTTACCCCCCCAAAAAAAACAACGTTGTAAGCATCCGAGGAAGTAAACGGTCCCTCTATTATACCATCCACAACTTTTTGTGTACCTACTGTACAATAAAAGCTGTACGCTAATATAAGCTGGGCATCAGAGTTTCAGTGATTGCCCATATTTTGCTAACTGGTTTGGCTAGTCAGCTGAATTTTGCTTACTGATTTACATAAAAAGGCAATATGTCTCTCACAAAAAGTGTTTTTCACCTAATAATCTCTCGGTTTGACATCATGAGTATTGGTACAGATAGTATTACTAATCACAAGATGACATAATTAAAGTCAAAATCCGCCAAATTAGCCTAATTAGCTAAAAATATATAGGCCCAGGTCATTTTCTCTTACAGGCAAGCTACGAGATAATAAAAAGAAACTGATATTAGCCGCTCCCTAACACAGAAGACTGAAACATTGGGCATAATTAGACGTACTTTGTTCTCCGGCATCGCTGTTGATGCCGTCGTCTCCGGTCAAGCCCGGAGTATTGTGTTGGTCATTTAGGTGGATCACAAGCTGTGTTCTTCTATGACTCAAATCATGCTCATACCAGCAACCAGCTTCAGTCAGAGAGGGTGTTGTCAGGTTGACCCTGTGTGTCCTTGGAGAGTGTTGGTGTTTAACCTTGCTGTGAATGGAGAATTTGCTATGTAGGTCACACCAGGACTCTGCTCGCAGATTGATGCATGTCCATATTTGGTCATATCAAGGAGTCTACAGAGAAGGAGATAGAACTGGGGAGAGGGCCATGTTGTGGGGATGTCTTGATTGTTCACGCCTCTGCATGGGGTATGACAGTGGTCTGGAAGGGGACTATCATCTGGACTTACTCCTATTTCCATTCCTATTTTACTCCTATTTTCAACCTTTTAGTGTCTAAACTAAAAATTCGGAAATGTCCTTCCTACTTTCCGGATTTTTTTGGGTGGCATCTCTGTCAGATATACCACCCTCACAAAGTCAACCTTGGTCATATCGGGGGTCAACCTGTGTTGCGCCTGGTGAAGGACGGCATCGGCATTGTAATCATAAATCTTTTTGTTTCTTGCTTCGCCCGATAATTCCTTTTCCTCCTCTTGTATCTCAATCTATCAATTTAATATCAAGTATACAAGATAAAAGCGAATAAGCCAGAGTTTTTCGGTTTTCTAACCGACCTTTCTCTCCCATACTTCCACCTGTGACCTTGTTATGGAAATGGTTACAAAAAATAAGATTCAGAAATAGTTAACCAGCATAAAGTAAAATGATATATATAAATCAGTGCACCAGTTCTGACTATAGTCACACTTACAATCACCATAGTAGGGTCTGGTTGGTTTCTAACAGACTGGATCGTGTATTTATATAAGAAAACAAAAATCGTGTCGCCTTTGCCACCGTTCAGAGAGTGGAGTTGTCACGGTCTAAAAGTTGGCCCCACTCTCCCCACACCATGCCAGCTTCCTGTCACTGGGGCTCAGGGGACTATGCCATCAGCCTATCCTTTCCCATGTCTTTAGCTGAGTGCGAGAGCAGTTAATAGGTATTTAAATTTGATTCAAGTACATTACTGCTCTTACAGTCTGCTCAACGTCTGGGTTGTCTTAGGAGGAAAGTGTGAAACTATGACTTGTTGTGTGTATAAACGAAGGTTTGAAGGGTAGAGGTTGTAGTTGATGTTATGATATATTTCTCCACAGTCTCAGGAGTGGGCCCTCAGTCTTGTTGCTCCATAGTCGTTTTATAAATATTTACTTCTGCTGCTGGACCCAGAGTGTCCCTTACAGCATTTCCCCACCCAATATTTGGCCCCTGAAATAAGTACATTAATTGGCCAATTGACCACTAGGCAGAGAGGCAGTGCTTTATGACCGATAACCATAAACTCTTTACAATGCTGTAATTATAATACAGAAAATTATTATATTGATATATTCTATAATGATTTTGGTAAATACTTGTTATTATTTGAGGGAGGATATGCCATGTCTAAACTTAGGTATGATAAAACCTTCAACACCTCCCCCTGAGTAGGTCCAAGCTGATGTTTGAGTTGGATTGTAAATTTGTTGTGATAGCAAAAATATATGAACTACCAGAATATCTAATTTATAAAGCCAGGGTGCATACAATTCCTAAAAAATGTAAAGAAGTCAGGAAACACTTTGCTGTTCGTTTCACTCTATTCGGGGGAAGTTTGCCAAGTGTGCCTCCTCTTCATGAAATGAAGTCGCCCACATGCGTGTATTATGTGATATGACCTAATAATGTGTGCCCAAGGAAGTATAAAGATGTTATCTTAGAAAAGGTGGATGATATCAGGGAGAACGTTGATTGGCTGATCAGGAATCGATGGACATGGCAAGAGTGATAGGTGGACAATGATTGGTCGCTTATGCAATTATTATCTTCCTTCAGTTTTAATTTTAACCCTGGCGATCATGATTTGCAAGACTAATGTCACAAAAACATGTACGTTTCTATCATAGCTGAGTGTCTTGCGCTCCTCACGACTCTTAGAAGTCTCATGCTCTCTAGGTGACTTTATTTTGCAGCAATTCAGATCAAACACGTACATTTCAATACAGAAAACTGACGGGTGATCTATCAAAAACCTGATCGGTGGTGGGCACAACGCCTCGTAAGTATGGGGCTTATGCTGAACCTACTTACTTAGGGGTGGACCTATGCAGGGCCCCCAGGACCTGAGGCCCTTTAAAAGGAACTCGGACCCTTTGATTTTCTGGACTGGAGGAATATCAGTTATATTAGTGTTTTGCTGACTATAAATTCCAGAGTGAAAAGTCAGTAAAATTTTTGATAACATGGATCCCAATTCATAATTTCTGATATTATAAATTTCTGTGTCTGTTTAAAAGATTATGAGCGAGGGCCCCATGATCTAGGTGATGCCCCCGAGATTTTGACATCTAGGGCCCCGACTTGCTCCTCCATTCTAAAACTCAGGTCCACTTCTGTTTATGTATGTCAACTAATCCCCTCCTGTCTGTGTTCTCCCCCTACAGATGGGTCCGGCGGCGGCGTGGGTGTGGGACGAGGCGGAGGCGGCGGCCGGCACGGAGGTCACCATCGACTGTCTGCTGCCCACCGGCATCATCATCCAGCTGAACGTGCGGAAGGACGGCCTGCTCGCCGACATCAAGGAGGTGAGGAATAGGGGGTGGAGTAAGGTTAAGATATTAAGGGGCCAGTTGGGCATTAGGGGCCCCTTGCCTAGAACACAAAAGGGCCCTAGCTCCCTAGCTTAGAGGCCTGTACCTTGAACATCAATGGCCTGAGGCCCTCTTAACCCGAACATTGAGGGCTCCTTGCCTAGAACATAAAAAGGTATTTGCCTAGAAAATTAAAGGGCCCTCATCACAGGTATTTAGAACCCCTTGCCTAGAACATTAATGGCTCCTTAATTTGAACATTAATTTCCACTTGCCTCGAACATTAATGGTCCCTTAACCCTAATATTAATATTAATGGCCAACTGTCTAGAACATTAATGGCCTCTTTGCCTGGAACATTGAGGGACTCTAGAAAATGTATTGCCCCTTGCTCGGAACAAAGAACATTAATGGCTCCTTGCCTTTCAAATTAAGGGGCCCAAGTAAAGTTCAGATTAAGAGGTCCACATACCGCAATTTAAAAAAATATTTCCTAGATAGCGATAAAAGTATTGTTGCACCATCCCACTTACAACTTACAAAATACAACGTGCCCATATCTTTAAACAAATTTCCTACATACAGATGTAAATTTCCTTTATGATGTGATATTTTTTTCGATTTACCATAGCGGACATCTCGGGTAAACACGTTCTGTATATAACCTCTAGTAGTTGTCTAGATCTAGCTGTACACGTCTTCCCCCTGTTGTTTCTTCAGGAGCTATGGAAGGAGTCCCAGAACTACCCGCTGTACTCCTTACTCAGGGACAAGAACACCTACATGTTCCTCTGCATCAACCAGCGCGCGGAAAAGGTGAGGGGCGGCGATGAATGGAGCAGATTGTTGGAATTATCAGTTATGATACTCAATGTTCAATAAGGAAATAATTCTTTAATTGATTTATTTTATGTTACAAATTATGCGAGATTGTGTTATGATTAGCGATTCCGTCTGTCATAAAAATTCAGTGTGTCGTTATACAATAATTCGAAAGGATTCAGGTTCAACTAAGGGAAAGAATTTTCCCTCATTTACTTATTAGCAAGATAAAGATTGACAAATGTCTTAGCTCCAGTCCCGAATTCTGCTTTCAGATTATTTCTATTTCAATTGTAAGCCATTTAAGCAACAAATTTACATTTTCTTGGAAAACTTGGGAATATCATTCCTACCAGTACATTTCGGGATTTATTTGTAAATAGTGCATCTTTCCACCCTTTTAATATCTAATTTGAAAATTCGGTAGTGTTCTCCCCCCTTTTCTGATATTTTTAATCTCTTGAATGGCATCTCTGGCTAACATAATCAGTTTCAAAAATAAGAGCCCTTCAGAAAATCGTAAAATGGTCGTAGATTTCTAAATGTTCTGACAAACCCCCATTTTCACCCCTCCTTCCAGGAGGAGCTGGTGGACGAGGGGAAGCGGCTGTGTGACGTGCGGCCCTTCCAACCCATGCTCAAGGTGGTGGAGAAGAAGGGAGACAAGGCCGAGACCACCCTCAACTTCCAGATCAGTAACATCATCGGCAAAGGTAAACCGCCCGACAGGCGCAAACACACAATGTATAGTGTATCCAGTGTATCCCAAAAACTTCTATACATGTGTGACAGTTTTCAATCAACGTCCTATGTTTTATAATTAAACTTTTCCATTTTTTTCCAAAAGATATTTTTTCTATTTTTCCCAGTGCACCATCGACATAAAGGAAAATGAAACTCTGGAAGTTGAGATCCATAGTCAAAAATGGATGAAATTATCAAAATTCCCTCATTAGATATTCTGTACATTTCCCCTATAAAGCAGTATCCTCTAGCCACAACTCGTTTTTTTCAGTTGTTCTAAATATCAAACCATTTGTATGTCCAATGTGACAAAGACATATCCGATGTAATGTCCTTCAGAGTCAGAAGAAATGACCACTGCTTAAAAATGTCTTTGGGATCACTGGAACGCTTAGCTGAATATTGTAGAGCTTGATAGAAGTTGCAAATCAACAACAAAAGTATATCTCAATTGTATGGGTTCCATGTGTACGTTTCGGTAAGAAATGCTGTTGAACTTTCCACCTCGTGTCGAAAATGACAAGTAAATCTTGAGGTTATACACGAAGTCATATCGATCTTAAACAAATAAATAAATAAATACATGTAAAAAGATAAAAAAGAGTACGTTCATATGACCCATAAAGTTTCTTTCTTCTTAGATTCTGAATAATATAAGCAAAAGGCGCACAGGAGAAGCAAGCATTTGAACAAGTCGCAGGGTGCTGTAATGAGAGCCCATTTTTGTTTCTGAACAGGTTTAAAAGAGTTTGACGCGTTAAAGAATTCTGAGGTGAGCGACTTCCGCGTGAGAATGAAACACATGTGTCGCAGCATTGCCAAAGAAAGGGATTCAAAGGTGAGTTGTCATTTCAAAATTTGAATATGATAACAGGATATTGTTCTAAATAAAGTCTGAATATGCATAATTGTATTGGTTCTGGTGGAAAGCCAACACAAAACGTTTTTTTCCTTTTCTTCAAATAAAACAGAATACTCAACAGGCTGAAAGATGATTTGCGAAATTTAAATCCTTAATGTGTAGTCCTATTTGTACTGGCAAATATACATTGATTAATGTTAAAAGAAGGTGCTTTTTAGATTCCCCTATTCTTTCGGAACTGCCCATGCTTCCAAAAATGTCTTTTAAAAAGTCATGGTTTTTGTATGGAGATTTACCCCGCCCCCCAAAAAAACAAGAAACACACACACACAAAATAATCAAGATGGCCTCCGCATTTAAGATATTTTGTTAGTAATACTCATGATATTCTAAGAAAAAGATATCCGAAATATAATATTATTATACCATGTGTTCACTGATTACAAGTAGTCGATTGTTAGTTCATGTTACCTCATCCCCTGCTGTAGGACTGGTTGGAGCGCGCTAAGTACCTGTACCCCCCAGACGTGGCCAACGACGCCAAGATCCCGCGACACATCGAGGAGAACCTCAAGGAGAGTGTCGTCATGATCGCCGTGCGCATCGCCTCCACCGGGGTGAGTCCACATTCTGTAGGGGCAGGGTTTGACCTCAACCCTTTAGACCCCACAGTTTGCATACAAATCAATCTTTTGATGAAGCAATTTCTATTGTTTCCTCTCTTATCTTCATTTGCTTCTAGATATAGATATGAAACTCATGTGGTCAGCCTGTACTGTATAAGATCTAAACACGAATTCTAAATTCGGTTGTCCAGCTTGATATCATAATTTCTTCTGCATACCATTTTAAGTAGTTCTGAGGCTGTCCTTTCTTTAGGCGAGGTCTGTTTTTTTACCTTAGCAAAATGTTAAAGAGTGCGGACTCACGAATCTCAAGGTCAGGACATTTTCTCATGAAAACTGTATCATTTCTGAACAGAAATATTGGTATAATGGCCATATTTTGAGGTAGAGGACTACCAACTCGTGTAAAATATATATACGTATTTTGTCAGTACTTTGTGTACCTCTATCATTTGTGTATGTGATAAACTTCGTCATTATCCTCTTTGTTTACGGCTGGGTTGCACTGCTGCACAGTTGAGTTGGAGACAAGACAGCTATCTTTTGGTACAGCGTGACCCACTTTAGTTCTCAGAGTAAAAACGGTTTAAACCTCGTCCCGACTCGACTGTTAGTCGATGGAGCCTAGCTGTTAGTGTTTTCATGGTTTATTGGTATTGTATCAGTTAAACATGTGTATCAGTTATAAGCAAACGAGACCTGCATTACTTTCACTGTTTCTTTTAGTTCCTCTTTGAGCTCAGGATACTAGACCCATTATATTAGGACAGCAAGCAAAATAAAGTGTTTAGGGTATCGTTTAAAAGAAGTTCAACTTTCATCGAGAAAGAACTTTCTTAACATCTTATCTTTTCTTAACATTGGTAATAGTATATCCCTCTTTTCTCTGGTTGAGATATAGGGATATCCGGAAACTATTTATAGAATCTCTTAAAAGATTCCTCTTCGATCTGGCATTTATAATGATATCCTTATAAGACAACTAATTCTGACCGCTGACCTTGACCCATTTATCTGACCTTGACCTCATTTGTTAACCTTGACCCCTCTTTCTGACCCTTTGACGTCCTTGACCTCCCCAGGTGACCTACACTTTCCGCGTACCCCTGGGCGCCTTACCCAATGAGGTGATCGAGCTGGTGCGACACAAGGCTTCGAACCGAGGCCATGAACTTAGCGAGTCGTCCAACTACGTGCTCAAAGTGCTCGGTCGGGACGAGTACCTCATCGGGGAATACACCATCACCCAGTTTCATGTAAGGGCTGCTGTCTTTTACCTAGTCTTATCTCAGAGATTTTCTCCCTAAACAGAATTATTCATGTAAATAGAGAATGTCAAAGGTGAAGCTACATCGAACATATTTTACAAATAAAGAGTACCAGTTTATTTTTAAAAGTCAGGTCCCCAAAATTGCTAATTAGACAAATATTTTGTAATTGAGCATTTACTGTTATAAACTTTGCAAAGATACCGAGTAGCAATGTATGACAGCAGGCTTGTAAGAGCAATGCTAAAGACTATATCATGAGAATGAATATACAATTGTCGTACATATTACCGTCGCTGCAAGATGGTTTACTAACTATTTTCGTTTGACCCTCAGACTATACGGAGGCACATGGTGAAGGGAGAAGTCTCCAACCTTACACTAGTCCAACGAGACACCTTATTTGGTAGGTGATAGTTTTAGATCTGAAATATTCAAGACATTTCGGTATATATTAACACATTACTGGCTAGTCTGGTGTGATCCAAGTAACGTTAATCTTTAGTAATGTATGACGATACAAAGCTAAAGTTACTCAAATCTTTTGATTTCGCAGGATTGTGTAGTTCTTATATTCATGTCAATTCTCTTAAACCGTCCTACATAAAATAGTACGGTGGCTATTGCACTGCTATTAGGAAAGTATACATCATTGTGTGTTAAGTTACAAACGTTTAATGCGATAGCACATTGTAATAATCTTCAGTAATTGTTGTGTTCCTATTGGAAAGTTCATCCGCAAGAAACACTTAATTGAAATGAAAAAGAAAAAAATGTCACCACAAAAGACTGGAAAGCGTGGCCATGTATTGTGCTGTCAAACAAAAAGAAATAAAACCCCACCAGTCTGACGTATTTTGACTTTTCACCTTGTTTAGTGAATGTGCCCCCGAAGATCCCTCCGCGGCCCAACAACCAGCGGGCCGCCCCGCCCCCGCTCCGCCAGCGCCGCTCCAAGATGAAGGGCACCTGTCTGTGGGACCTGAAGGACAACCTGAAGATCGACGCCAACATCGCTACTAATATCACCTTCGCCATCAACGCACGGGTGAGGCTGGGCTACTCGTACTGCTAAACACGCTTATAACTAGCCATGCGAATTCCGCCATTTTGATTTGTTATACTTTTTTCAAATTAAGTATATGGATTCAAAGAGGGGGTATTTTCATGTCTTTCTTACTACTTACGCCTAAGGATATCCACTAGAAAAATATAAAATAAGTTTCACATGAATATTATTGAAATTCACGAAATTTTAGTTCCACTTTCTATGATTGGGTAAATCAGGACCCTTCTGGTCCGTATACAGTAATCAATTTCTTCCCTACTTCATGAGAATATTGTACTAGATTAGTAAGTCCTGTGTAGTGTTAGAATGAGATTTGCTTGACTGATTAGATTGGGATTTTGCAGTTTAGTACAATTTTGATAGGGGCCTTCCATTAAGTATATAGGCATCAAGGGGGGAGGGGGTCTGATATTTCTGAAAATGTACGTACTGTTCTGTACAAACCTGATGCGTCCTTTAGCCCAAGCGTGTATGGGTGGGGGGGGGGGAGGGTCATACGTTTTGAAAATTTGTGTACGTACTTATTGGAAGGCCCCTAAAGCAAGTATGAGCACTTTGCCACAACAGTTCACTGATGAAAACGGTTAGCAACTATAAATTCCAAGATTTTAGTCGAATCAGATTGTTCCAATATTGCAACAAATTAATCTCATTATGAGATTTTTGCTCACCTCTCTGCCACTAGGTGTACCTCCGAGCCGGCATCTACCACGGCCCTGAGATGATGTGTAGCAGTTACTGCACCAAAGAAGTCCCCCTCATCGACAACTGTGCCAAGTTTGAGGAGACGCTCAGCTTCGACATCGAGCTCAACAACCTGCCCCGCATGGCGCGTCTCTGCCTCACGCTCTTCGCCATCTTCGACAAACGTATCCCAAAGAAGGGCACTGTGCCAAAGAAAGTCAAACAGGGGAAGATGGTGAGATTTGAGGACTTGTAGTTTTTTTTGGGAAAAAAAGTAATAGAAAGTTGCAGTTTTAGAGAAAAAAAAACAGAAATAGAACGAATTTTAACCTGCTGTATTGATGGCATGAGCCAATCTAAAATACATATGATAAAGCTCCGTAAAAGGAAACGGTGCCAATAAAAGTTTAATGAAACGTCCGCGGGAATTGCATGGTTTTAAAATTTATACTTTACCATTCGATCTGAGTGACAATGGGAATATCATAAATATCTTATAACCAAGGTAAATCAAATCGACGCGATATTGGTCGAGACGTTGTAAAATCCAGCAGATTACATGTCTTTTCCCTGTGCGCAACGTGGTACAAATCTTTGACGTCGTCGTCGATTCTGTGGCTTTAGGGTGTAACTCTTAAATATTAAAATTCTGAGGGTTGGCAGTGATGCCCTTGCTTAAAGACCTTATATCTGAGGTACTTACGGCTGCACTGTGTCTCTGTTCCCTCAGGAGGTGGTGCCGCTGTCGTGGGTGAACATCCCGGTGTTTGACTACACGGACGTCCTGCGGACCGGTAACCTCATGCTCTACATGTGGCCCATCACCGACGACGCCATCCTCTCCGAGGAGCTGCTCAACCCCATAGGTCAGTGGTTACACTACTAGAACCCAATAAGAGTCCATTCTGCGGATCAGTGCTATGTTTGGGGTAGCATTCAAAGTCAAAGTCACGGTACTAAAACCCGGTAGACCATTCTGCGGAGTCTGGGTCATGGTTAGGTAAAAATCTAAGTCAGGGTCACTTGATCAAATCCCTATCACTGATATAAGGTCACAGTTCAGGTAATAAAATTAAGGGTAATAATTATCCCTGTAGACGAAGCCTTGGCTAAAATCACAGTTGCCAACCAAATTCAATAGTTCCTGAAACTTTTTCAGGGTATCAAGTCGTAGCACATGTAGCTGTTAAAGTTTAGATAAAATTTGATACATCAATATCCCTAATTTCCAGAAATATTTCTGACTTTAATTGTGGAAGACGTGGCAAAAGTGTGTTCAGTTCAGCAAAAAAAAAAGAAAAAAAAAAGAATTCTGAATTTAATCTTTTACATAATATTATAGTTGTGACACTTATCTTTACAAAGGAAAAATATAAAACTATTTGTTGTCTCATAAAAATTTGAACTACAATGTGCAATGCCGTTAGGCAGCTACTGCATCAATTCGATATCCGACAGGGAACAATTGAATACCTGATTCACCTTGTGCTCACCTTGTGTGCTTTCAGGTTCTGTGGAGTGTAACCCGAACGCCGAGGAGGCGGTCTGCATCTCCCTCACCTGCCACAACTACAACATCGCCTCGCCCATATTCTACCCCTCATTTGAAACAGTGAGCGTCACAAGCAGTCTTCGCTTTTAGACTGATGTCTTTAACATGTAATTGTCTAGCGCAAAAATAGACGGAAACGGCGGATATTACAATTATCATCCTAAAATGTGATATCACCTGTGGGCATCTTAAATTAATCTAGATTTACATATTTTAGTAAACTTTGTGCTGTTTCTAAATAGCCGTAATAGTTATATATCCAAACAAATTGTGAATGAGTTATAGCAGTTGAAATATAGTTGTTGATAACCTTTCGTGTCATCTTTTCCCTAGGTATTGCATGTCGCCAACGAAAACACAGACCAGAGAAATGAACAATACAACGATATCGCCGTGAGTAAAAAACTATTTTGTGGTTACCTTTAGGGATAGACAAAATTTCGGTTACTATACAAAAAAAGACGCACAGTTTAAGGTATTCTGCTCTGTGCATATTTCAAGCATAACATCAAACAAAGAATCGCCGGACTTTATACACATGTCTCAGTGTCATGTGATAACCTGAAAAAAATAATTCAAATGTTTGCACGGATTTAGAATGAGTAGAGACTTCATATTCTAGATAGGAGACCTTATCGATTCTTGTAACAATAAACCACATGAAAAAGCAGATTTGACGATGATATTTGAGTAGTTCACTACTAGTATATCCTCTTTTGATGTGATTCAAGTTTTGTTCACTTTTCAACATGGACGCGAGTGCACTGGAATCTCAAAATATTACAAAACTGTATCATATAATAGGGCTAAAGTGACAATCTAGTACACACAGTTTAGCCAAAATGTACCGTGGTAAGGACCCAAGACTAAGAAACAGTAGTGAGTAGACTGACATTTAGGCAAACTACGCCCTTGATGTACACGCATTTTGGGTAATTAGCAGTAGCGGATTTAGGGTGGGGGCGCAGGGCATGGCACAACCAAAAATTCTGTAACGTAAAATTTTCGGATCCAGAGAATCCGACGGAAATTTTAACCTTAGGGTGCCCCCCTTTGAAAATATTTGGATCCGCCCCAGAATAAATATATTTTCATCTTTGGCTTTACAGAAAGGCATGAACCGTCAGTCGCTGGACATGCTGCGGGCGATGATCGAGGCGGACCCGCTGCACGTGCTCCACGAGCAGGAGAAGGAGCTCATCTGGCGCCTGAGGTACGAGTGTAAGCTGCACTTCCCGCACTGCCTCGCCCGCCTCCTCTCCTGCATCGAGTGGAACGACCACGTCCAGGTGGCCCTCATGCAGGTGGGTAACGGCATTGTCTTTTCTACACGTCGGGTCATTTTTTTTCTCTTTTTATTTCGGAATTCCTGCGTTTACAAGTTCTTCCATCAGAAAAAATTGTGTATTTTATCGTAACCACACATGTATAACAATTGTACAAATTCATATAGTGTTCATATGATGTCTGATACACAATTCTCCGGTAGTAGTATGTACACGCATAAGTTATCGTTTGTTTTACATAAACGATTGCCATTTGCTGTCCATTTTACAGATAGAATCATTACAATACTTCAGAATCTTATTATAAAATCAACTCATGGAAGTATCAATATTCAAAAATAACAAATGGTTAAATATTTAAATAACTAATAGTTAAATCATAAATGCACTATATAATCCACTGGGCCCATATTTATTAGGCTAATCAAGGAAATTTCGATTAGTGTCTGTTTTCATGACAAAATGTTATAAATAATAATACCTCTGAGATTATTTCCCAATAACATCATTAATTTTTGTAAAATACATAATTTCTGATCTTGAGCCCATGATCAAAATGTCCCTGCCTAATCTGTAACAAAAACCTGGTCTGGAACACTTTTGGTGACAAAATTACCAAATAGGGTCCATTAAGCGTCAGACACCTTAGACATGACTGACTTATTAGATCAGCTAGGGAATTTTAGTCTGTATTTCGGAAGTTTTATTTATCAGAATGAATCGGATGCTGGTAAAAAGAATACGTGCCAGAATCTGTTAAGATAAGCCGTCTATCTGCCGTCTTGGAAAGTTGAAGTAGTTTGAAGTCTTCATAATCTTTTTTGGGTCGTTTACTTGTTGTAGGATCTGCTCCGTCAGTGGACACCCTTACCGTCCCAGATGGCCCTAGAGCTGTTAGACTTTAACTACGCAGACAGGTCGGTGAGGAAGTTCGCCGTCGACTGTCTCAGCGAGCTCAGGTAAGACCTTTATGGGTTCTTTATCAGCAACTACATACGTTCGTACATTTAAGAGAGAAAGAACTATAATTGTGTCTCCGTGTTTATGAATTTTAATGCTATAATCAGACCAATTAAAAATCGAATACAGCCATTATCTAATTACTCTACTTAAAACTTGAGGTATCTAGACCATACGCTATTCTAATTACTTATGTTTAGATGGATATCAGCCGTATGTAACTTGTTTACTTTTCCACGTAGGAAAGTTTCACAGACTATTCGTGGAAAGGCAAACAGATTTTTGTATTTTTGGACGAAGGGGAAAGTGTGAACCACATCTGGGTCAGGTTATATCAGAAGTGTGTATTACCTGAAATTAGCTGAAGGCGCTTGTAAAGCCAGACTCGTTTGTACATCTAACACAGTTTAATTGCATTAAATTTGAATTGTCAAAATTTTATTTACAGTGACTACGACCTGTGTCAGTACCTGCTGCAGCTGGTCCAGGTGCTGAAGTACGAGTCCTACATCGAGTGTAACCTGGTCCAGTTCCTCCTCCGCCGCGCCCTCAAAAGTCAGCGGGTCGGACACATTTTCTTCTGGCTACTCAGGTGGGTGCGGACATGTGTAGCACAGTTATATTGTGTATTTACTGCCTGGTGCAATGCAGTCTTTTTCGCTTAACGCAATGGTGTTAAAGCATGCTGTCTTTTCCTTACCATAGTCCCTAAACTAAAATGATGGCATTGTGATCAATGAAATAAACCGATTAAAGATAAAAACACCACCACCCCCTTTAAAAAGTGACTTTAAGAACAACAGATTTGTATGAATCAAAAAAGTTAATCACAAAAACCATCCATCAGACAAGGAGGAGCGGCCTTTTTGCCCCAACCCCCAACCCAGGATCCCCAACTGGATCTATCTTCAAATGATCTCGAAAGTAAACTTAAGTAAATTTACAACTCAATCCCCTGATACAGGTCTGAGATGCACATCCAGTCGGTGTCGGTGCGGTACGGGCTGATCCTGGAGGCCTACTGCCACGGCTCGATCGGCCACGTCAAACTGCTGACCAAGCAGGTGGCCGCGCTCGACAAACTCAGTCGCTGCTGCATCACCATCCAGGGCGAGGCCTACAAGAACATTGCGGTAAGTCCGACATGGTTTGCTAAAGTCATGGAAATTTCTGACTTTGAATGTTATAATGGGAATTTACATGCCTAGAAAAAAAACTATATGTAATATTCATTTGAGATTTTTCCTTCTACATTTATATTCCAGACTACGGCCAACAGTTGGTAAATCAAGATCTAAAATGGAGCTTTTGACTGTATTTCTGAGCGCGAACCTCAAATATTTATAATAGTTTTCCTCATTGGCCTTGCGTATTTAACTGAAAGGTTGCATAAAATGCGGAATTTGAGACACGAGAACAAAATCCGATATACTCTACTTGTTTTGATGGAAAATAAAGAGCCAGTGAAACAAGAAAAAGAGTCCGTCACTGTTCACGTTTCTGCCTTCTTTCAATAATAATGTATTTCCTTGACAGAACCAAACCGTTCGGGAAACTGCACGGAAAGACATGCGGAAAATGCTGGAACAAAATAGTTTTGCGGAGGTCCTGTCTGACATCCCTTCATCACTGGACCCTGCTTTGCAGTTGAAAAAACTTAAGTGAGTAGCTCATAACTTCATTTTTCCAAAGAGTTTCTCCTTCAACATTATAACTTATTAAATTCAATGTATTTGTTTACAATGTCGAGGGGGGGAGCCTTATATAGAAACTGAATATTCATAATATAATAGTGGTAATGATTAACAAAACATTTCAATTTTGTAATTGATAATAAGGACACTAAGGAATAAAAGCCTAGTTATTGTACTTATAAACCGTGAAAATCTTAAATGACTTAGGGCACTGAAATATGAGATTGCACAGAGGCATTAGACAATGTATGAACTGCCAAGTAATTTACAATGTTGTATATAACTTATTTGATGGTTATACTTTATTTACAGTATGTTTATGTTGTATATTGCCTCTTTCATAAGAATACTTTCTGTTTTTACAGTATGTTTCTAATAAGGCTATTTAATTGAGCTATTTATCCCGTTTTAGATTAAGCGAGTGTAAGTTCATGGACTCTAAGAAGCGCCCACTGTGGTTGGTGTGGGAGAACCAGGACCAACTGGGACCCGACCTCTTCATCATGTACAAAAAGGGCGACGGTAAGGGGAAGCAGAGTTTACTACATGTATTTGTTAAAAGTGAGACTGTAAGAAAAGAAAACAACGTAGATAACCACACATGGTATTCACGTGTCTCTGTAACTGTCAGAAGAGCTTTTGTATACGAGAGAAATAGTTGGACTCAATAAAACGCTGAAAGGTAAAAAGGGAATTCTTAGTTAATCAGTCTGTCTGTAATACATTGGTGTGGGTTTTTTTTATCCGTAAGTTTATGCGACTCAGACAACAAGAGACCTAGTATATGATTTTTATATGTTAAGAAAATATAAATAAACAATGGAAACAAAAGCATCTGTATGTGATTGGCTAAATATAAGGCGAGAAATCCACATAATCCATGGTCATTAATGCGCAATTACCTTAAAGAATTGTATCAAAGTGCGGTTCAGGTCTGACCCATCTGATAATGATTTACCCCTTTCCTAGATCTCCGACAAGACATGCTGACGCTACAAATACTGCGGATCATCGAGTCCCTCTGGAGGATGGAGGGGGTGGACCTACGGTACGGGTAGTCCTTTTATTGTCTTTGAGTATAAGAACAGATCTTAAATCTGCCTGTATTTCGTCGAATTTGCCATTGGAGTGTCCTAAATATCAACTGTCATTGAAAAAGGCGAAATTATTTTTTTAGTTGTAATTTCTGGTAACTTTCAAGCACATACCTCCCGGTGTAATTCTAGCAATAACAGATGCATTTAAACATGTTAATTATACATGCATCATGCATTCCCTCATTTCCTGATGTTATATTTAGTTCCACAATTTCAGATCAAATGTTTGCGATACATTTCCCCACATTTCTTTTAACATCCCTAAACAGGGCTACACAATTTCAGGAAATTATAGGTTTTCGGGCTTTTATCAGTTCAAATTTAAAAAGTTGCCATTTAATATTACCCTAAGTGAATAGATCTTTGAAACGAAAAATAGTTCATTTTGTTTTCTCAATCCTTAGTTTCTCAATCCGTGTTAAAACACGAGTCTTAGAACTAAACAAGAAACACATAATTGATATTTGTTCTGTATTGTCATTGCATTCTCCCCGTTGTTTTCAGTATGAACGCGTACGGGTGCCTGGCGACGGGCCACGAGGAGGGGCTGATAGAGATCGTGCTCCACTCGGACACCATCGCCAACATCCAGAAGAAGAACTCCACCCTGCTGCTGTCGTCCGCCTTCAACAAGGAGGGGCTCTACAAGTGGCTGCAGACCAAGAACCCCGACCCCGAGAAGTGAGTGTTGCGTTACACTGACTCTAGGAGTAGTGTAATCAGCTACACGGAAGATCAGTCTGTACTGAAAACTTTTGTAAACTAAATTCTCATAGCGACAGGAAATCCTGGAAAAAATTTAAGATGAAACTAGGCATGTCAATATCATGGTATACCAATCAAAACGTGGCTAAAAATGAATAAATAAATGTATAGAAACACGTCATGGAAATTGAAAAAGTTTTTCTTTTTTTCTTAATTTTTCTATTTTAATTTTCTTTTATACAAGAAACCATTTACTATATTGAAAAATTGTGAAAGTATATAGAATTTGTTTGGAAGAAAAAGATGGATCTTAATGTATTTATCCCAAGAATTTTACCGCTTTTTCTTTTGGTAAATTTAAGTTTATTGTTTAGCCATGAATTCAGCAGTCTTTTGTCAGGCAAATTCACAGTACCTTCTGTAAATTGGTTGGTAAATTAGAGACATTTACATGTACTTTAGAAGCAGAATACTCTTCTGATCACACCTACTGGTAACAACTCTTACTTGATGTGATCCATAAACCTTCATTGCTCGTTCCAGGATGAACAAGGCCATAGAGGAGTTCACGTTGTCGTGTGCCGGGTACTGCGTGGCCACCTACGTGCTGGGTATCGGCGACCGACACAGCGACAACATCATGCTCAAAGAGAACGGACAGGTGAGGACATGGGACAGAGGCAATAGGGAGGTGGAATAACCCCCATGCATCACATATTTGTAAACGTTAACGGGACGCATCTTTATTCATTTATGAAATAAATGATTTTTGAAATGTTCTATGACAGGTGTACATTTATATTGGAATTAAAGTAGAAAAATAAATGTACCTGATTTTCAGACAAAGATCTTCAAATGTATTCCTAAATAGGACTTGAAAGTTGATAGATGCGTTTGTGTTTCTTCACCTCATGCATTCCACATACAACGCATCCCTGCAAAAATATTAGAAATATCGATGAATATACAAACAGGATGTGGATGCTATGGCTGAGTTTGAAAGGGCAAAATTAAGTCATAAACCAGAAATACTCTGTCACACTTCGGGTACAAACGTACTGGATAACTATCAAACAGTTGAAAACACATTGCTGAAACTCCATTAACCAATCGTTATCTATACAATAAACATCTGATATCCTTTCCCTCCTGATTTTCCTCGTCAGGTCTTCCATATTGACTTCGGTCACTTCTTGGGCAACTTCAAGTCCAAGATGGGAGTTCGCCGGGAGCGCGTTCCCTTCGTCCTCACCAGCGACTTTGTCTACATCATCAAGCGGGGGCCGGAGAACAACGACGCCGAATTCAACAGGTAAATCAATCTAAAAATCAGGGTGTCATTTGACACTCAACTCTGTGACGAGGTCTACTATAATGAATTAGGAGGAGGTTTCTTCCGTATTCAGCATGAATTAAAGAAAATTCAGGGATGTGAGATTTCAGATTGTAAACCGATTTTCGGAGTCCTATTAAAATGTCATTTCTCTCACATTTTTACTGCATTTTTTGATAAATTCAGATT
Organism: Lepidonotus clava; assembly: GCA_936440205.1. NCBI lineage: Eukaryota > Metazoa > Annelida > Polychaeta > Phyllodocida > Polynoidae > Lepidonotus > Lepidonotus clava. The sequence continues at coordinate 30,255,596 of OW387144.1, read as the reverse complement.
TTATTTTATGCTGCTATAAATGTTTCCTTTGACCTTGATTTACATCCCTGATAATATCAAACATTTTAAAGAGGGAGGAGAGGTCCAGTTGGCAGCATATGAGACTTCTGCATGGGGGGAGGGGGAGTCCAGGTTTGATTCCCTGGGCTGCCTGCTGGACCAACTTTCCTTGCCCTCTTTCTCACTCCCTAGATTCAATCATAGTACTCTGTACAAGTCAAAAACGTAAGCTGGTCCTGACATAGCTGTAATATTGCTGAGTGGACCTCAATACATCGATCATCATTATTAGACATTTGATCTCTGTCGCAGGTTCCGCGTGCTGTGCGAAGAGGCCTACCTGATCCTGAGGCGTCGCTCCAACTTCCTTATCACACTCTTCATGATGATGATGAACACGGGCATCCCCCAGCTGTCGTCCATCAAGTCCATCCACTTCTTAAAGGTAGGTTGGTTGGTTGTACGGAGTTTACGCCATATCGACAGCTTAAGTCATGTTGACAGTTTGAACAAGGTTGTTGACAGTTCTGTCTTGGATGATCGAATCTATGAGGTGATTCGGGGGGAGACTCGCCAAATGACTCAAATTGTAGCAAAAAGTCCACTTTTGAATAGGGAACAACTTAATCTTTAACAAATGGAAATTGAATAGGAATTAGATAGCACTGAACCTCCATAAGACTGTTCAGATATATTTCAGACTTAGTTCAGATTTTCATCAAAATCTGAAAGTATATAGACCTTATTCATTAGAGTGTGGCGCCCCCTGGTGAAGTGAATTGAAACAGTGGTTTAGGTCGTTTCCTAAAGTTAACCTATATGTAGTTAAGCATATAGGTTAACTATGGGAAAAGACTTAAACCAGTGTTTCAAGTTACTTCACCAGGGGGCGCCACACTAATGAAAAAGGTCTATAAAGACTGATAGGTAAGTGTCTATTTCCTTGTTTTTCATCAGCCCCGACTTACCCTTGTATATGTGTGTACTCGTTCGTATAATAAGATAATCGTGTCATAACATTTCTCCGCGCCTCCCCTGTCCAGAACACCCTCCAGCCCCACCTGCCCGAGGAGACGGCCCTGCAGAACTTCAGGGATAAATTCACCGAGTCGCTCCGGAGCGGCTGGAAGACACAACTCAACTTCGCAGCACACAACTTCACCCGCGATAACGCCGCCTAAGAAGAATTCTCATTTCATAATATTCATACTAAGGTGTGTTTTTGTACTCATTTCTTTGTCCTTTATTTTTGTTGTTGTTAGTTTGCTAGTCGGGGATTTTTTTCATTATTTTTTTTCATTATTTTTTTTTTTGGGGGGGGGGGGGGGATTCTCCCATGTGGTAATGACAGTCCAAAAGTAAAATATGTATTCACTTTGGTAATAAGAAATAGCATGAAAAAGTCTGAACCTCATTTACTGGAAATGTAAAGTGATTTTACAACAGCTTTTCTACCCTGAGAACTTTGGTGACATTGAATATCTATTGCTACAGTAACTATATGTTCTAACGTTTAGCATTTCCCTCTTACAGGCTAACCGCATTGAGGGAAAGAAAAAGACGATAACAATGGTTTATAAAGGCCGACAAGTACACATTTGAACACTACTTTGTAGCTGTTATCGTTTCCATTGAAAATGCGGTTTTAGTCTTCAGCCGTGGAATGCTGCCAAGACAAGGCGAACTGGGTCAAAATCTGGGGCGATGCCTTGGGATATCAATTGAGTGGTTACTCCTTAGGCGGCACCTGCCATCTCATCATCGCAATTTCAGTCTTTAGTCCATGTAGGAGGTAATAATACCTTGTGATGTCATTTGAGTGGTTACTTCTACAGCAGCGCCCACCATCTCATCATTGCAGCTTAAGTCTTCAGTCCATGTAGGAGGTATGCTGCAAAGACAACATTGGACCAACACGTTGGAATCTAGGACCAGTACTTGTCACTTTGAGTGGTTACACCTACGGCAGCACCCACTATCTTATCATCGTTGCTTTAGTCTTCAATCCATGTAGGAGAATGCTGCCAAGACAACATAGGTGTCAGAATCGGGATAATACCTCGTGACGTCATTTGAAAGGTTACCCCTATGACAGCACCCACCATCTCATCATCACAGCTTAAGTCGTCAGTCAATGTAGGAGGTACGCTGCAAATACTACGTCGGACCAACAAGTTGGAATCTGGGACGATGCCTTGTGACATTGATTGAGTGGTTATTCCCAAGGCAGTACCTGCCATCTTATCATCGCGGCTTTAGCCTTCAGTCCATGTAGGATGGATGCTGCAAAGACAACATCAGCCCAACACATTAGAATCAGGAAAGATTCCTTGTGACTTTGAGTGGTTACACCTACGGCAGCACCCACTATCTTATCATCGTTGCTTTAGTCTTCAATCCATGTAGGAGAATGCTGCCAAGACAACATAGGTGTCAGAATCGGGATAATACCTCGTGACGTCATTTGAAAGGTTACCCCTATGACAGCACCCACCATCTCATCATCACAGCTTAAGTCGTCAGTCAATGTAGGAGGTATGCTGCAAATACTACGTCGGACCAACAGACTGGAATCTAGGGCGATGCCTTGTGACGTCGATTTAGTGGTTACTCCCAAGGCAGTACCTGCCATCTAATCATCGCGGCTTTAGTCTTCAGTCCATGTAGTATATATGCTGCAAAGACAACATCGGACCAACACATTGGAATCTGGGGCCTTGTGACTTTGATTGAGTGGTTACTCCCAAGGCATTACCCACTATCTTAATATCATCATTGCTTTAGTCGTCAATCCATCTAGGAGTATGCTGCCAAGACAACGTAGGGATCAGAATCGGGATAATACCTCGTGACGTCATTTGAAAGGTTACTCCCATTGCAGCACCCACCATCTCATCGTCGTTGCTTTCATCTTAAGTCAGTTTAGGAGGTATGCTGCCAAGACAACGTGGGACCAACAGACTGGAATCTAGGGCGATGCCTTGTGATGTCGATTGAGTGGTTACTCCTACGGCAGCACCCACTATCTTATCATTCACCATCACATTCTATTATCAGTTTTTCACTTGGTTTTTTTTCAATCATTCAACTTGTTGCATTCCCTGTTTGCTGCTAGCAGTGATGCAAAACAGTGTCTCACAATGCACTCAAAGGTTCTGGTCTTCAAAAGTGATCTGGGAGCATTAATGTTCCGCGCATTAAGTTTAACATGCGTTACGCATTAGCTTAAATGCGTTGGTACAGTGGAAAAGCAGGAACAGTGCCTTTTATGTGCTCAAATCATTGCATTTAGCTAGTTTTTGAAAGATATATTTGATAGAATATTTTTGACGTGCTATCTATTAACACGCATGTCATGTACAGTCATTTATATATACATATTATATCTATGTGTATTCGAACGAAGATACAGTGTGTATTTCTACAGCATAGTATAATCTCAAAAAAGGATATAATAAAATGGAAAAATATTAGATAAATTATTGATGTCAATCAAATAAGATTTGTGTATTGGACATTGATATATAAATTGAAATCAGACATTCAATGCATTCCTGGGAGAGATATTCCGTCTCTGTCCCTTCGAGAATATACTGGTGGTATTTCCAATGGTATATCGGAGATTCTGGGAACGTTGACTAACATATCTTGAAAACTAATGCTTGATATAAGAACATTGATAAATACTTGAAATTGTTAAGAGATCAGTGGGAGGCTGTACAAATTAGATATGAATTTGAAGTAAATAGGTTGTGCATATATTATATATATTATATATTTTAATGACATGATTTTCTACACAGATTGTGCTTACTTCTTTCTTCATTCGTCTTTTCATAATCATTAGATTATATGTATAAGATATTCTCTTGTCTAATTTCCTTTATGGGTCTTTCTCGGTGATTTTACACCGTCAGTTCAGAGCGTTAAGCCAAGACAGCAAGTCTTATCTTGGGCTTCACTCTAGATAACGCTAATACAGTGTTAAATCCATTACTGCCAAAAGAAACTCGCGCTTTTTATATAGCTTTTTCCCAATGGATGCAGATGTTTATTGTTATCTGTCAATCTCAGAGTAATCATATATACTTGTTGATATTAGAATATAGGCCTTTATTTGGATTTGAGAACTATATTCATCCATGCACTTTGTTGAAACTGTTCGGAGGTGTTGCAAAATAATTAGAATATTGATACATACAAAATGTTTAAATGTTATTGTTACGATCAACTGATACAGGGTAAAGTGGATAACAATCAGTTAAAAGATGGTTCGACATCAGGTGTTTTTAAAATGAATGACAACCATACACATACTCATAGATTATAATAGTTTCTTAAACATGGTTTCATGATGTCATTGCTAGATGACAGTGGATGCAGAATGAGCGTCATTCAGAGGTATGAGGAAAAAAAAGAACTGTCGGACCAAGTAACAGAACTTTGAATAGAGGCCTTCATGTCATTGTGGCTATTTGTTCTTGAAATTTAATTTTGCGCCGAAAAATTATTAACAAAATATATTTTTCCCGATTTGACCATTACATCATTATATAAAATAATTCCGCACTATTCTAGATATGGACTAATCTATAGTTGGGAGTACTTTTTTTGTACAGTCCACAGGATTTTGCCTTCACAATAATAATCATTAAGCTACGATAACCCATAGATATTTGTTACAGTGTTGCCAATGGAGACAGAATCACATCTGTAATGGCAACGATCGATTTTCTTGTACTTAGTTCTTGGCAGTATAGCTATACACCTATCTTTCTCAAATAAGTTCCTATTCCTAATAATATAGGAACAAAACTTACACATGCCTTAAGTTTACAGAGCCTTATGAAAAAGCATGATGATCGATCACTGTTTGCAGTCTTTGATAATCTAGAACAAGTATGGTATTTTTGCTGGCTGTTCCATTCTTGAATATCTAAATATTGTACATATTGACAGTTCATGCACTTTATATTTTACACGAGTATTTGTACTTGAACACAGAGCAATATAGTAATGCAGTTTTGTACATACTTAAGCCCAGGGGAAATGTTGGATATATATTGGCAAAATAATGTATGCTCATTTTACCCTGTTCTGTTTGATACTTCTGATGAGAAACTATTCTCACATCACAAACAAATTTTGTAGTAATAGTCGTAGGATTCCAAAATACATGTTGGAGAAATCCAGGTATATATTATATACAAGAATGAGAGATGTGGGTAACATGAGTGTAAAGATTTCCAAGTGAGAAGTTGACATGAATATGAAGAAAGGGGCACGCAGTGCAATTAGGTGCCTGGGAATCTTAAAAGTCAAATGTTATGTGGAAAAAATGGCACAGAAATGTAGTAAGTACCTATTAAGCCATGGGAGTGTAAATGCGTCGTACAGGATATTTGGACAAATACTTATTGTAGTGATACATACTTTTTACAAAACTACTTACCTTCAATGCGTCTTCATATTCTGGTAAATTTCTATGAATTGAAGATAAAAAACAACAACACAATGTTTGAACATGTGATTAACATTTGCATGGCCATTCAAATCACATTTTCTGATATTTGCCTCACGTGTTACTAATAAGCCTTGACGCACTCTGGTGTATCTTTTTGTGAAACCGCCCGTTAAAATGAGAAATAATGGTTTGAAGATTATCAGAAAATAATCTGTTAAATTTTCTGAAGCATATAGTTGAGGTTGTGCATTTAGAACACTACTTGAGATCAGGGTGTTATACACAAAGCCGTTATGAACAAAGAGCTCAAGGGTTTTGATTCCACAGTAGTTTGACTTAGGTTATTATTTCACTCTTTTTCATTGTTTAACGCTTCATATTCCCTTACAGATAACTTCTGTAAATTTGTATATTTCGTCACGTGAAGTCATGAATTGATTTCTTATCATATATATATATATACAAAGGCTAGATAGTTTTCATCAAGTGGATTTATGATATTTTGTTTGTGTAAATATTTTTTCTATGTAAAGTGTTACTTATGCTGGATGCTGTTTCCCACTGCATACAGACGCGCACCCTGGTGGTGTAATAGTGAACTAGGAATAAGGCGTATTGAGTAGTGAATGTGGCACTATACAGGGTTGGTGCAGAGGAGGGGATCGAATGTTACTTCACATTTATACCGTTCACCGCGCATTCACAGTTGATTTTCTACAAATCAAATAATCCAATAATACATGTACAACGTTGGCATTATCTTAAGTTCCCCAATTTTCTAATTCGTTGAAGCTCTTGATAGATCTACTCTTGTTACACTTTTTTATATTAAATATGTAAAATATGTGATGTTACAGATGGAAGGAAATATAGGTATATTATACTGAGATGCTCTGTTCTTGCATCACATGGTTGTTCTTTCCGAATTTTAATGACTATAAGTTAAACTGTTTACAAGGAAAGACAATATGCTGGCCGATGTAGGCATTTGTACTTTTATGTTAAATATCATTAATAAATCAGTCTACGACTTCAGTCACTGACCCGGGCCTAAAGCCTGTATTCCATATGCCGATTTAGCTGCCGATTTAAAAATCGGTAGATGCAATAAAGGTCAAATATAAAAATGTTCTATATCATCAGAAAGGTCTTACAATCCTCTTTGAAATGGTATATAGGTTGCATGGTTCCATGCCATATTCTGAGAGAAAATAAACAAAATGCAGAATCGGTAGCATCAAAATCGGTATGTGGAATACGGCCTTAAAACAGGCCAGTGAAAGTTGCATTGGGCAAGTGGAAAATATACGAGATTGCTGGTCGGATCTTAGAACAAACTGGTCTAGGAGGCCCGGGAGAGTAAGCAGTCCGTGTCCTTAAAAGTTACCATTGTAATACATTTTACAAAACTGAAAAATGTCCCAAGTCTTTATGATTACTACTCATCCTTTATGGTTCTTTCATGCCGAGTGTCTTATTTAAAGTGTCCTTCACTTTTGTCTAGAGATCAGTAAAAGCAATACTTATGACGAAGTGCTTAAACCCCTACTTACAGATAAATGAGACATAGTTCTACCTGTCTACATTCCAGGGCTACACACACCAGTCCCTATCCGTATCTCCGTGTCCCTATAAAATGTTGGGGTCCTCGGGGGTTGTCCTTAAAGCTGTGAGGTTGTCCTTTAGGTGTAGGGCTTATCCCCATTAAGACGTGGGGTCCTCTGTCAAATGTGTGGAGGTCATCCCCAAAGATGCAGGGGTTGTCCCCTTAGATGTGGGGGTTGTCCCATAAGATGAAAGGGTTGGCTTACAGATGTTGGGGTCATCCCCCACAGATTTGAGAACTGTCCCCTTCGATGTTGGGGCCGGGGGTTCCCAGAAGATAGAGGGGGTTGTTCCCAAAAGATGCGAGGGTCGTTCCCTTATATGGGGGGGGGGGGGGGGGGGTCATTCAAAAAATGTAGGGGTTGTCCCAGAAAATGTTGGAAGGTCCCAGAAAATGTTGGAAGTCCCCCAAAGATGTGAGAGTCATCCCCTTAGATGTGGAGGGTTTCCCAGAAGATACAGGGGTGTCCCTGAATTAAAGGTGTGGGGATTGTCCCTGAAGATGTGAGGGTAGTGTCCTTCTTAGATCGGGGGGGGGGGTCGTCCCTGAAGATATCGGGATTGTTTCCGTAGTCTTCAATTAGTGGGAGATTTGCAGGAGATGTCAGACTATGCAGTAATTGGAACGTTAATTCTCAGATTATTGTTCATAATAAAGGATAAAAATATTTCATTGGCAAGTCCTTTTTTCTCCAAATATACGATTTATATGAAAATTACCACGTATACAGTTATATGGTAAGCCTTGAATGTATTACATTTTTATGGTGATATGACATGCACGTCATCTTCACACATCTATACATGAAATAATTGTTTCATTCCGATTGTTCTAAGAAAAATGACCTGACAAAATGACCAATTGTGACTTGAAGTGTATAACTATCTTGATGGCCAACATTTTTTGTGTCTTCGCAGATATACAGGACAATGCAACTTGCACAATGAGCGATCGAAAACGTTGCGGTATACAGTGTGCTTTGGAACTCTATTGTTTGTAACCTTTTCAGAAAATAAAAACGTCAAATATATCTATGTTTTCCGTCTTTGTCTGAAGTTAAACTGAAGGAAACTGATGCCTTTCATGTTCCCTTACAAGAATGAAAATAAAAAATCGGAAAAAAAGGATGTAAAAGAAAAGTTATTTTGTCGATCAGTATAATACTGGAAGAATGTTAATTTCTTTCTTAGTATAAAACAACCACCTATTCTTCGCATAGATTTCGGAAATCGCATTTAATCAGGGTAGGGTGCCCATGCTTTTTCAACTAGAAATCTGAAGATTGTCGGCCAGAAACTGGCCGATGTTGTGTTGGTGGTTTTTAAATGTTATACTGGAAAGCTGAAGATTGTCGGCCGACCCCCCCCCCCCCCCCCCCCCCCCCCCCACCCAGCCTCGCATACTGCCCCGGCCGGTCAAATCCCCCCCCCCCTCACCCCAACACACACACACACAGCCCTGCTGTACACTCTGTACACTCATTGGTCAACCTGAGTGACCAATAGGATTCCCTCCTACACCACCGTCCATGCACCCAATCAACCGTGACACCTGCAATACTCTCACCCCCCCACCCTACCCCCACGCTAGCCGCTACGGCCACCGCCTCACCCCCCCCCCTTTAAGAAATAATTATTTGATCAAATTTGTTGGAAATAGTGTATCTAAGGAAAATGTTAATCATTGCAACTCAACTCAGACTGCCTGGTGGTTGTAACAATAAAGAAGGATCTAAAGGCTAGGCCTATACCCTTTTACATAAAACATCCAGCAACAAAAGTAATGGATAGGTCATATCCCACATCTAACTTGTCATAATCAAAGATTATGATAATGCAGGAGAGTCACTCAGTTTACTTGCTTGGACTTGGCGAGGTGGGGGGGGGGGGGGGAGGCGAGGTGGGGGGGGGGGAAGAGTGTGTGTGTGACCGGCAGGGCTGTTTGAACCCTTGAAAGTCAACCTGGAAAAATCAGAATTGGTTATGGAAAGTCATGGAAAAGTCATGGAATTTGATTCTTTTGAGTCTGTGGGAACCCTGAGAGTATTGCAGGTGTCACGGTTGATTGGGTGCATGGACGGTGGTGTAGGAGGGAATCCTATTGGTCACTCAGGTTGACCAATGAGTGTACAGCTGCACTGACCACTTCTGGTTTGGGTGGGGGCCCACCAATGTAACCGCGGCGTAACCGCAGCATAACCGCGGCGTAACTGCGGCATTACCGCGGCGTAACCGCGACGTAACCGCGACGTAACCGCGGTGTAACCACGGCGTAACCACACCGTAACCACACCGTAACCACCCCGTAACCCCTTTCACCCCCCTACCCCCACACAAAAGCCCTACACCCCTATAGCCCAAGGATCCCCCCCTCCCCCCCTCCCTCCCTTCCCTGGCCAGCAGCCACCATGCTTGCCCTCCACCCAACCAATTAATCCCCTCACCACTACCACCACCCTTCCCCCTCCTCCCTCCCACCACTACCCTCCCCAAGCCTCTCCCTGCCAGGGAGTGGCTACAAGTTGTGAGTCAGCTCTATATATAGGACCCACGGACGCTGGATGTCAATCACTGATACTTGTCCCTCCTACCTCTACCACCAGTGACCAATGAGAAGACACTCAGTGGAGGCCCCACAGTCTGACCACCACTGGGGGTCAGAGAGGGCACACCAATTAAACAATTACACGGTCCACTGGTCCACAACAATAGACCTACTTCAAAAACGGACCTATACCTTTGTTGCGTTGGTTACTTAATACCTATATGATCTATACTTATATGTACCAACGCAACAAAAATCAATTTAAGACCTTTTTAAGACCTATTTAAGACCCAAATTTTACCTATTTAAGACCTATTTCCCACAAGTTACGAAAAATTGCTTCACATGAGGTTTCATGTATGAGTGCCCAGCAAAAGTGCAGCATTTCACTGAACCCGTTATTCAATTTTCATTTTCAAATCGGATCCAATTTAAGACCTTTTTAAGACCTCCTCCAAGAAAAAACATGAGATTTAAGACCTTTTTAAGGCCTTAAATTTGAGAAAATCAATTTAAGACCTTTTTAAGACTTTTAAGACTTGCGTGGGCACCCTGATAGATATGTAATCTTCATTTGTTCACAATCTTTGTCCAACTAAAATACTACCAGGCAGTGTTGAAATGTCAATTGTAGAATCAAGGACTGAATGGATGAAACTCCTTGCGCTCCACCCCCCCCCCCCCCCCCAAACTTAACGATCAAATTCGGAAAAAAAAAAAAAATTATGACCGAATAATCAAATCAGGGTAGGGCGTGACCAGTCTGCAGTCCCCTACTCATCATATTTAAAAAAAAATTCAATTAACGATCAAATTCCCTTTGTTTTCCCTGTCCCACAGTAAATTTTCCGTCATGGTTTCGATTTGTTTTGATCTAAAAGTTTTCAAGTTTTTAAATATCATGAAAGATGCAGTAAGTTTCCTGATACAAAATATAACATTTTTCTCAGAAAAGTGCAATATCCTGTCTTGAGTATCAGAAAATCCGAAATTGGGCGAACAGAACTTCCTGTTTGGGTTAAATTTCCAAGTTCTTTGACGGAATATATTTTTCCATTTTCCCTGCCCTATTAGATAATGTTTCCTTTATATCATAAGCGGCAGCATTCACACGACTATTTTTCTAGAAAGTGAAATAAAAGACACCTCAAATGTTGTATTCTATAACGATTTATTCATGCTAATTTTCAGGACGTCAATCAGAAAATATTTCATAAGATCTGTTTTTAGCCCTTATAAGATGTAGGATATGTAAATATTGCATACATTGACATACACCATTTGAATTTTCACAAATGATTTCTTTCAAGTAAATCATAAAGCTAAGAAACTGAATTCACCAATTCTTAATAGCGACTCTGAATTCATTTGCGCTGAAATGTATTAGGAAAGATAAAAGCGCGTTCATTATTTTGTCATCTTCTTAGGCCACCATATCACAGTTTTATTTTCTTCGCTAAATGTTTGACACTAATTATATACAACGATGTTGGGAACTTTGTATAACGATCATATTATAAATTCTCAAATGGGGACGATATTGGCATGTAAAACATGCTGGTACAAGTCTTTTCGGGGACAATATAGGTATATTGCTCAAAATTAATGATTATTTCATGAACGAATATATATATTGAATTTCTCGTAAACCTGTTCCAAAATAGATATTTCTCATGTTGATATGATTCTAATTCCCCCTTTTCCTGTAAATAACAGGATTATCTCAGTGAAAAACTTAATAACAATAGTCGTTCTTGTACAGCCACAAAAAACTGTAAGCACATGAAATATTCCTTTCACATCTGTAAACAAACATACAATATTCTTCAATAATCATAGCGCTGTAATTATAATAACAGCACCCATAGGTAATCTTTTTTGCGTGGACATGACAAGTAAAAAACTCAAATATTGTATCAATTACATCGCACGCAACTCACACAGCCAAAATACCTAATCATAATCAAATGATGCATTCTAAAACTGATCTGATTTTTTTTTTACATTATGAGATTCAAAACCTCTAGAATTGACACACACATCTATCTCTGGCCTAGGACTCTAGTAGTTAACGAGCTGCAACTATCCTTTTTAATATATAGCCAATAGATTTTGAGCGATATGTTTATCGGAATCATCATTCCGTTCTCTTACATTTGTTAATGTTATCAACAGAAATTTACAGTCAGGTAAATCGTAACATGACATGAAACCTAAAAGCCCCAATCGAATCGTGTTCAGATAATTAGACATAGACATACTCATTTCAGAAGGCATTTAGCATAAATTATCATAACAACAAGACAATAAATCATATAATAAAATACTAAACATGGCTGGCCGTAACAGTATACTTTGTAAGCAAATATGATTAGTTAAATCAGTTATCAAAATACGGTTTTAGTTTTATAAATAAATATGAAATATTGCCATTAGTCTTCTAATTGGAATGTAAACAATGAAAAGACATTGATTAATGCTGCTTCAAAAACAATTTAAGGCCAAATCAAGACGATTCTGCACATCGAAGGAGCAACTTGGCTTATTTTCTCCTATATTCCCTTATTCATGTTTCAAGATTTTGAATTATTCACATGCACAATAAACATATAGAAATTCACTAACCAATCACTCCCTAGATATATCCCGTGAATGAAATCATCTGATTATCTCAAACGTTGTTAATTGGCACCATCAACCAAAAAAACACATTTTGGCATTTAGTGACAGTTATGGAAGACTTGATATAAAAATTTGCGTGCCAAACTCTGTAGTTGAAAACATATTAAACCAATACTTGCATGTCCCTTTGAAACATATATTCAAATGCAGAGAAATATATTAATCCAAATACCAGCATCAAGTCTCATAAACTATAATTTCGTGTACACGGACATTACTCCGTATTGAAAAACGTATACGAGTCCGTATCTTTAGTCGGTAATATGGGCACTTTGGCACTGGTGGTGGTGCAGTATTGGCTATCGTCGGTATAAACAACTTCATAGGCAAAATGCTTAAAAATAAGAATTTGAGCCCTCCTAGTTTTAGCTCCTGTATGTATAACTCGTTGATGCAATCCTACAAACACAAAGATATTTACAACTTTGCAAGGCAATGCTGATTTGTTTTCGGTTAGGAAGTCTTTATATAAATAGCCAGCAAAATATAGTGCAGTTCTTGATATAAATAGGCATAGCTAAAATCTGTACACAATTATATATATTTATAGTATTTACAGGATGTAAAAGTTATCCCTTTAGCACAGCGCTTTGCTTATATCCCTCTTTTTCCATCGATAAGTTGGCCCCATTCGGTATGTATCTCAATGTCCTCTATGAGCTTTATGTATGTATACACAATATCATACATACCTAGAACACCAGAGACTAAGGTTGACTTTGAGAACATCTCAAATACAAAAAATGTAGAAAATATATTTCTTTTGGAGACTCAAACTGGGACCTATATTCAAACTTAATTAAATGATTATTATGGTGGGACACCATGGGACCATATAAGAACTGGTAAGGGGGTTTCATTAATTTTGTCCGCTGACAGATGCCTTTATTGGGACGTTAAGGTTTTATTAACTCTGAAACGTGCCGTTTCTTCTTAGGAAACACAAATTTGCAAAACTTTCTTCTGTAATGTATAGACAGCAACCTTTGCTTTAGTTTACAGGGTAAAACAATATCTCACATTGAACAGTGATCAAATAACACGAATAAAGATCACATTAGCCACTTGATTGTGCTTGATATGATATGTCAATTGGGCTATGTAAAAAAATGAATCCTGTTCAACTGAGATCTTGGCTTTCTTTCCCTTTTCTAGTGGGGGACTTTGACATACAAACTGGTTCTCCTACGAACCAATATTGAACTCCTTGTGACCTTTAAATGCGGGTAACACAACATATAAACAGACCCCTCTGGGTACAAACAAGTAACAGTAATAACATTCATGCACAAAATGTGCATTGAGTTACCTTGACAAACCAAGTAATCGATATGCACCAGATTTACTTGAGCAAACACAAGCAAAGTAAGCGTACAGTGAGACCAATATTTCATTAAACAAAAGTTGTTCAATGCTTAGTTCATATAAATTTTCTATTGCATTTTTGATTCAATAAATTGAAATCAATTTCAGGATAATGGCGAATTTTTTTTTAATCGTTTGACGAAGCCTGAGACAACGGAAAAAAACTTTTCAAAAATGAGAACCTGTAGCCACATAACTATTTTTGTTTTGTTTTTAACTTGCATGGGCCTCTTGTCAAAAGTGACTTAACCTGGTTATTAATCATTAACAGTATATACACCTGAAACTTACAACTATTGCAAATCAATGCTATTACTGAAAATTAGAAAATATCCCCCCAATGCTATAACTTAGTTTGCGTCTCCTGGCCGTTTTTCTTCACGGGGGTCTTGTTCTTGAGGTCCCAGGTCTGGATGTCCAGGTCGGACACCTTCTCGTGTTTCTGTGACCGGGCTACGGCTATCTGCAGACACTGCACCCACTGCTCGGCGTTCTTACCGTCCTTTACCTTAAACACGTAGGTCTGGTCGTTGGTGAAGAGCTCGAAGGCCTTAGGCCGGTCCCTCATCCCCTTACGTAGGGCCTTCACACTCTGAATCTGGTTCACTGGTAACGTCTCCTTACGCTGGGTGAAGGAAGGTTTGAAGTCAACAAAATGATTAACGACCCATAAATATATTCAAGTTTTCTTGCTCAATCTTCTTTTTCTCCTACATTCCTATTATGATATTCTATATTTTCATTCATTTGTTTATTCATTTATTCTACAAATCATTATGATGAAGGCAACCAACCGAAACATGCAAATTTTACCACCAAATAATTCTCTTTTAAAAAACATCCATCAAAATTGTATACAGTTTGATCACTATCATTATTCTACAAATGTATCTATGACTCTTACATATATTCAAACTTCTCTATTAGCTTTGCTCATTCCTCTACAGTTTTCTAAAAATCCATATTTTTCTCCATCTTCTTATATGAAATCCAAACCAAATCAATCAAACAAAAAAGCTCAGAACCATCCTACGGTAACTCACCGAGTCCTTCTTGCTGTAGGTAATAGTGGCCCCTGAGAGTGTGAAGTAGCGCGTTTTCCACCGTTTGAAGATCTTCCACCTGCCCTTCTTCTCCTGCAGGCGGCCCTCTATGGCCGGGGTGCCGTCCGGCAGCAGCCCGGCCGCCCGCTCAGGGTGGTTACAAAGGAAACACGCCCAGTGCTTCTCGGCCGCCGCGAACTCAAACACGTCAAAGTAACGGTTGTTTTTCAGTTCTCCCAGAAGCAGGTCTTGGTCCTATAATAGGAAATAAAGGAAATGATAAAGAATAAAGCTGCCACGCTGAATTCATGAACGATTAAGATTTGAAGACTGATTATAGGATTATTGTAGAAAAAAAGATTGAAGACACATGATAAATGATTTTTTTAGGAAACTGTGGTAAAGATACGCAATAGATTTAGGTGTTATAAAAAAAGAACAAGAACAAGAATGAGCAAGGAATCGTTAAAAAATGTCTTCCTGACAAATATCTTATTTCTACTTCCCCATAAGAAACAGAACAGACAAATGACCTGAGCATTGCTAAATGGTAAATTTCCTATCTATATGATTGGGGGAAAAGCACTTTTATGGGCCGCTGGACAAGAGCCATACAGCTAAACGGCGAGATTGACTTTCTAAATAAAACTGCGAGTGAATATTTACATCGTAATAACTATATTAATACCTAACCGAAAAATGCCGGAAAAACTTAAGATTCCTTGTACAATGCATCCTCCTTACATACAAGAAGTCTATGTACGTACCCGAGTGGAGGGGAAGGAGGAGGTGACCAGTCGGACGAAGCTGTTCCCCGAGTCGATCTTCAGCGAGTCCCAGATGACCTTGAGATGACCGACCGAGGGCTCCTGTTGACTGACCGCCCTGTTGGACCGCGCCTGGAGAGATGAGGACATTGGTGTTAACCTCGTTATGGACCCGGGACAATTGTAAGGAGCAAGGGACAATATAAACAGTGAGGGGCAAAAACGGGTTACGAGGTAAGATTTTTCCCCAGATGCCCTTACTTGAAAAAGAAGACTAACGTTTGAAGGAAAGGCTACACTGAGGGCATTTGTTAAATATATCAAATGCTGAAATTGACTGAGCAAAACCAACACTGATACTCGCACGAGACTGGCAACTAATGGAAGAATGGATACTATCTATTATCCGACGTCTTGTTGCATGAGTTTAAATTTAAAAACAAACATGAATCTCACTCTATGAGCCTCGGCGGAGCAATGCGTATACTTGAAGCCACACAAAATTCTTTAACCGCAAAATCAAGCCAATCAATAGTTATGTTATCTGGATTCCATTTTTTCAGTTCTACTGCACTTACCTGAATGGCTAGAAACATGAGATGAATCCATATTCGCGGGATCTTGGTTTTAATACTGAAAAAGGTCTGACTATAAAGACAGTGCTCGTCTTGGCCGAAGCAGATGAAATGTAGTCTGCAATACTTTTTGTGTTTTGATTCTGAAAAAAAGAGCAGAAACGTACATAAGTCTGTATCCCAGAGTTTAAGAAGACACGAAAACTGCTACTGTAAGCACCATAACACGTTCATTTAAATTGTTGTCTGTTATTATCTAAAGTGAATATCACAATATCATTTAAGATTTAAATATAGTCAGGGATGTAAGTAAGGGTTGACTAAAAAGTCTGAAATCTTATGTCTATGCTTGGATAATGTGAGATAGCAGATTCACAGTGAAATCAAATTCACAGTAATATCAACCAATCAGAAGGCAGTATTTATTCACTCCTTTCTACAGCTTTCAGATTTTGTGTATAATCTGAACTTAATCTGAACTTAATCTGAAGATCTAAACAGCTTCTGAGGCCCTGCCAGGGGAATCATTAGGTAACATTGTTGATTAATTCAGGTCTGACTGATACTTCACTGTTGTTTTACTGTAGTTTTCATACCTTTTAGTTGTGATTTCATTATTTTTCAAAAAATCTGAAATCAGACAAAAATCTGAAAATTTACATCCCTGTATAGTGCATTCAAGTGGGACTGTTTAGTCGAGTAGATCAGGTTTTAGCCTTAAGTATTAGTTATTTTGTTACTCATATTAGTAACAGCTCCGGACGTCAGGAATGCCACAGGGTAAAATTATGCATGCAATTATTGAGACAGCTTGAGAGGATATCTGACTTTAGAAATATATCTATTGATTCCATTCCATTTTGGCTCTTCTAGATCAGCGAAAAAAATCACTTGCAGTCGCATATATTTTTTATAGGCTAATGATCTTACCTTCTAACGTTGCTTTAATGGGGATTGGCACTCGGGCTGTGGCGTTGTCAATGTAGGGAATTATCTTATTTAAATGCTTTTCACAAAACTGTTGCACCGCATCTCTAAAGGGGATCGCGTGTGGCTGGAAAAGGAGCGTTATGAAAATATGATTATTATCAGGTAAATTATCATCATGGACTATAAATCAAATATATACACTCTTTCTAATATAGAATACACAATTTTTCTAGCCCTAGTATTTACTCGCACCCTTATGATGATGTTCAACGAAACTGTTGATGTGATATATTCTCTATTTTTTTTAGAGAAATCTTTTTTACTATTCAATACAATACGCATTTTAGTACTGTTTCGTATAGATTGCCACTTTTCAATTGACGGAATTGTAGGCGTGAATACGATTGTATATCCATACATCGATTTACAAAAATCAAATAACCCCTGCTCACCTGTCCCATGTAGCTGCTGGGTACAGCATTGAGTGCTGGTACGGGGGTGAGTGCGGAGAGTGGGGCGACCGGTGTGAGGGGTCGTGATGCCCCATGCGTCACCCCCAGCCCCCCTATGGGACCGATCCCCAGGGGCCCGCGGTCCCCGTCCGCCACGGGCCCCACCCCTGGGGGGAGGGCCACACTGTGCACGCTGCTGCCTGGACCGAGCGCCACGCTGTGCATACTGCCCACCGGGGCCACGGTCACCGGGGGGCGGTCGGGGACCGGGACCGGGGAGGGCACCTGGGTGTCCAGGGTACGGTTACTGTAGCTACAAAAGACAGGTTTGCATCAGTAGGTTATACTTGATATAAGTGTTTAAAGAGTATTTGAAATCCTACATCTCTTTTTTATCATGAAGAATGCTGCTGGAGGTTTAATTGTAGAGATCCTTGGAGAAGACATTTTAATGGTTGAAAAAAGATTTTTCAATGAAAGAAACTTAAGGTTGTAAGTTCCCTTTCAAACTTAGAATTAAAGAGAAACTAACATAACATCTTGTGTATTTCCCAGTCAACTGCCTCGCCAAAGAATACATACCTTCAGATACATTTATTTTCCAGAAGATATCATGAAATTGTTGACACATCACGAGAACAATACTATTTCTAATGGCTACACAGTTTACCATTTCATAATCCAGGTATTTTCCCCTAATTAATAAATCTGAAATTGTATACTAGTAATCAAATTACGAATAACTGAAAAATGTTAATGATGTAATACGGGCTCAAATCTTCCTGACAAACAAAGAGGTTTCATTGACAAACTATGAAAACTGATATACTGGTTCTTACCTGACATGTCTGGAGGACCCATGCATTGCTGCTGCTGCGATGGAGTAAGGCGGGGAGAACACTGCGGCCGGTGGGGTCGGGGTCACCAGGGGCCCTCCGCTCACCGTACTCACCACCGTCACCGAACTACCATACGGGCTGATGGAGTTGGGGCGGTACATCTCGCGTATCTCTCGCGTACTCGTACTGGCATGTTTGTAGTTGGGGAGGCTCATGGTGCCTGCTAGCTGGGAGGACAGGATGGTGATGGTGGCTGAGTCGTTCTTGCGGAGAGGCGGGTTGCCTACTGTAATGACGGTGACCGACCCTTCGGTCTGACTGCTCGTTGACCGCCTCTCAGGCTGAATGGGGACATTATTGGTATTGGTAGAGGTGGAGATAGTTGTGCTGAAAAATGAATGATTTAACTGTTATTCATCTGTAAAGATAATGAAAAATAAACTATTTCAATGATAAACTTCATTATAATAACATGAACATTCTCTGCTCTTCCCTAAATATCGGTGTAACTTTTTCCAGAAGAAATAGGCCGGGAGTTACATTAAAGCGGTATACCCACTAGGCGATTTTGGATGAATCGGCGCCGACGGTCGGCGCCGACGTCGGCACAGCCGTCGGCCAACCCTGCTCAGACCAAGCATACCCACACATAATCGGCGCCGACGGTCGGCCGTCGTAATACCGATCCTTATCAAACACCGATCCTTATCAAACATGTTTAATCATTTTAGGCCGACGCCGACGGCCGTCGGCGTCGGTGCTGTTGGCCGTCGCGTAGTGGGTATGCCGCTTTAATGTTCTTCTTCCTAAAATAATGTCATTCAGTCATGATAGCTTATTATTATTCTATTTTTTTTTAACCGCTTTAAAAGCAAATTGAAAAAGTGTATCGATAGTTCATAACACACCTTATGTAATGATGGTGGCTTTTATCAATAATATCTTACAACGTTGCGGTCTAGGGTGACTTTAATCATTCTTTAAAATAGTCAGGATTGGGGCAATCAGGTTTGGTCAGGTTACACGATCTACTTTATTTTTCTTGCTGCATAACCTGAGTTACCTACCACACCAAGTGTAAAGCCCTTATTCAACTGGGAGATTTTTAATGCTAAGAATTGAGCAACTTCTCAATTTTCCCTAGAAATATAAGAACAACTTATGCATCCTATGTATCATTTGAAAAAGAATTCAAAAGCCTTTCTAATGATATGCAACTTGTCTATAATCAACCATTATTCCCACTGGCAATTTGCAAGATCAGGAGGGAAATCGGGCAGCGGAATATATTAAAATAGCATGTTAAACTTAATACCTGTTGGCAGTGGCCATGTCCTTGAGCTGCTGGATGGTGATGCGGGCGGGGACCGGGGCGGTCTGCGAGTACTTGGTGATGTCGGCCAGGTGCTCCGGGAGTAGCGAAGGTTGGTGCTCGGCGACCAGTTTGATCTCCTTCAGTATGAGCGGCATGATGTGGTTGTCGGCCGACTTGAGACTGGGCACCAAGAAGGCCAGTGCCTCCGATGCCTGCACCTGGAGGCAATAATTTTTTTTAAATGATTTTCTTTCTTTTTAAATAAATGTACATAACAAGGTTCTCAATAGAAATAGACGTAGAATGAAATGAGAAAAGTTTGTGAATGTTATATGAATACTACGCAGTTATACTCCAAATAAGATAAAGTGTCTATTGGTTTTGTGTTTTCTTCTATAGGTGTATATATCAATTAAATCAAAATCATTTCATATACACTTTTCATCTTTATCCATACACCCAAATATACCATAGCCATATATCTTATGTATCTTAATGTAAAAACTTACACTGTTCATCCGGCCGAGCGCCCCAAATATGGTGACCACTTGGCCAAGCGTTGCCGGCTGTTGTTCGGCGGTCTGTTTCAGTTTGGGCATGTGGCCGACGAGCGGGGCGGGGTTTACGGCGGCCATGCGGACGAGGGCGGTGAGCACGGGGCCCGAGGTGGACGAAGAACCCAGGTGGTCTACCAGCTGAGGCACCTGCTTCTCCAGCAGCTGGGAGGGATGTAAAGGGTGGAGTTTTAATGAGAGGAGGTAGGTTGGTCATACATAAATCATCTAAAACTGTGACTACCTACCACGGTACCAGTGTTTGAGTCAAAATTCGTTTGTCGATGGTTACTATTAAAGTATTACGATTTCAATACTATAACAATCTTTTAAGCAGTTTCTCTGAATCGTTGCATAAGATGTACAAGATCTTTAACATTTGTAACAACTATAGAAATCTATTTTCCTGGTAAAAGCGCGAGTCAGGTTAGCTAATCTATAATATTAAGGATGCCATCAATGCCTCTAGGTATGTAGGTGTGAACTATCAATCTATTTTTGAATATTCTTAATATATTTGAAATTGATTGGTCATACGGAAATATCATATAGATTATGTGAATCTCTACGAAACCTGTTATTTTTCATAACAATTTTCTCCTCACATCAATGATGTGAGGAGAAATTTGTTATGAAAAATAATTTTAATTGATGATCATTTAAAATTTCCATCTACAACTTTTAAAAGCATGGTTTCATACCTGAGGTTTGTCCCTGGCGACGAGTGCTGCCACCTGGAGGACGCTGCCCACCTCGGCCGGCTCACAGGCGGGCAGCTGGTTGACGATACCCGCAATGTGCTGGTCCACCTCCTCCGGGTTCTCCGGGTAGATCTGGGGCAGCAGCCGCACCAACGAGTGGTTACCTGCAGCCACAGGCATGGAAGTCATGGTTAATGAACAATTTTAGAACCTACGAAAGAAACTCTGAAATTATCTTAAAATGCTATAAATCGATATTTAAAAAAATCCAAATTGAAATCAGATAAAAATCCGAAAACATCCCTGCAAGTAGAGAGTGGGAGTGGAAGTAGCAAGGTCGAAACTTGTTGACTGAATGTTGCCCCATCCACGGAAGGTTGTCGAGTTTGGTATAGCTTCACACCATAATTTTGGTTTCATGCATGGCAGTTTTCAAACTATATTTAGAAATGTTCTTTATACTGTTACTGTGAAAGCCCCCCCCCCCCCTTTCCTCCCCCCGGTATTTTGGTATTTTGGGCAAAAATCGTGTTTGTGTATAGCCATTATTATAGGTTTGTTTTATTTGATCGGTACAATAGATTTGTAAGGGTATTTTAGTGGCGTTTTCTAGGACAGGATTTCTTAAAACCAATGCGTGGTAATTATACGGTCAATATTTCAACAACCGACTTTCTGACACTCAACTCTTTATTCCTATTGACAGGGCAAAACTAACTTTCCCGTTTGCTTAACAGGCATATTTCCCAGAGAAACCCAGCTGTTACCACTCAGACCGTGATAACCAATAGCTTCTATTTGACAACCCTAAACAAATTATCGACCAGCTTATTGTCCCTTTTGCACCACCAGTTACAAACAAGGTCACAGGTGGAATTATGGAAGAAAAGAATCGGTTAGAAAACCGAAAGAGCTCCAGCTTATTCGTCTTTTTTTTCTATTTATGATGGGACATAGCTGAATGAAATATGCGACTACGAAGACGAATTATCGAGCGAATTATCGAGCGAATTATCGATTGATTTTAAACAACAAGAAGCAAATGACTATCAAAGTTCCGATCGTTGGAACGATCGATGTTCGCCCTTAACTAGAAATCAGAAATCTCATCATAGAGGTAGGGGGGGGGGGGGGGTCCCAGTAGTGTACATGGGGCAATGCAGCTGACATGACTGATTGAGTGAGCCCTTCCCATAAGCTACAATACTAAAAACTATAATTAAGGGCTCACAAAAAGATACGCATGCGAGTCCGCCGCCATCTTCCCCCATTATCGTTCACCTACACGCGGAGAACACCAACCTTTTCTTTGATGCCGATCGTAAATATCGACATAATTCTTGATCTCAAATCGACCTGGACTGCCTCCGGACACTAGTAATCCATAGTATATACTGCATATTGCTTGACGATGCCGATTTCAGGTGTAAAGGGCAATCACTCGCAGAGGACAGCTACACGTGTCCCGATCGGGACGCGCCATCTTGGCCTCTACCTGAGTGGAGGGGAGGGAGGCTGACAGTGGCGCTTTGCCCGGAAGGAATTGCGCATGAAACATAGTCCGGTAAGAAATGCGATTTTCTGGGTTTATATCGATATATAGCTTCCCAACACATCGGCATCATCAATAAAAGATTGACATGAACCTCTATAGCATGTTAAGTCGACTGAAACGAGCGCAAAATAGGCGAGCAAACCTGACCGACCTACGGGTGGGAACACTGGGGGCCGCCATGCTTGCCGTCTTCACGCTCATTAACATAATTTATTCAACCGGCTTCAACACTACACGACACATCCTGAATGCTATAGGCCTTCGAATGCTGAGGCGTCGATATCATACAGGTTGGCCGCTGTCAATCTCCATCCCGATCTCGGCTAATGCTTTGTCAATGGTCAATTTCTGGTATAGGCATTACATAGAGAAAGTACTGCAAACCGGAAGCAGATCAAAATTTGCGATCTTGTTTCCGCATGTGCTGGTATCGTTCAATGGCGTTTCCCGCCTAAATGACCAACACAACACTCCGGGTTTGACCGGAGACGACGGCCCCGACAGCGAGGCCGGAGAATTAATGAGTTACATAGAATTCCACTGAAGAGAACAAAAGAATTCCCCCCCCCCTAGTTATTTCCACAATTCAAGCATGAATGGCTCCTTAACGACCATCTTACCCCCTCAAATCTAATAACCAACCTGAGGTGATGCTGTCGATGACGGGCTGCGCGTGCCGGGCCAGGATGTCCACATTCTCGATGGCGGCCAGGCTGAGGTAGCTGGACACGTTACGGCTTAGGTCCTTGTTCCCCACATGTAAGTAGCGCACGGCCACCGGCAGGGCGCGCTGCATCACCGACTTCTTGGAGTAGTTCTGGAGGAGACATTAGGGGCAGGCTTACAATCCGGCACGGATCTTACGGGTAAACAGCCTCATTGTTTTCTTTTTTCCTCGGAAGAGCTTCAAATGAGGTTAGTATGGAGCCATGTAATAAATGGCCAACTTATGTACATTCATTTTGATATACACATGTAGAATTATTCAATATTATCTCTCAATAACTAACATAGCATGCAATTTTTATATAGCGGGTTATTTATTCTAGGCCTCATTAAAAGAAGTGAGCATTATCTAATCTTTGTCAGTTTTCTCACCAGAAAGAGGCAGCTGAGGATGTCGGAGGCGATCTTGGCGTGCGGCGGGTCGTCTCCGCGGGCCGACGGACGCAGGTTGTGACGTAGGCACGAGTCGAGCACCGACACCAGCGCCGCCGAGTGGGCCTCGATCGAACCTGTCTCTCTGGAATAGAAGAGTAGTCATTTTCTTTAAAAGTATACTGAAAAGTTTCGATTATGACCAACCACTATTATTATTTCGTTGTTTTACCGCGTGGATCATGCACCACGTTTCACCTATTGGCAAAAATGCAATCACCATCTCCTATCATGGCCCAGTGATCACTAGCAAGGTATATCGCCAGTGATCACCAATGATTACTATCTACTGATCGTCAACAGTGATCACCTCCACGTCAAACTACAAGCGTTCTTGATAAATCCAGGATTTGATGTTGCAACTATTTGCAAAATGACTATCACCATTCCTGATCACCATTTCCTATAACTAGCCGTTGAGCACCATCCCCGATTATGACTCACCGATCACCATCCATTTATCAACACCGGCGTTGGACTTTAACGCAAGAGCAACATCTCAAGTCATAGCACAGAAAGAACATCATTATCACATCACCATCGAAAGTATGAGAAAATGGACATTCTGCCCCGATATATCTACAGAGGCAGGCAAATTTCCTTCCTCATATGTAATGTCCCTTAGACAGGATACTACAGACACAGCCTTTATAACGTGACACCATCAGTGTTGATTCATCAACCATGAATAGGTGCCAGGCTGAACGAAAGTATTCGGTTTGTCTCTGGCTCTATGCTTGAGCCGCCTGTCATGGGAGCAGGTCGACAATACAGTAGGGGGACATTATAGATGTAGGGGGGCGGGATAGTGGATAAGGTCCTCACTTGGCACATGGGAGACCCAGGTTTGAGTATGGGCAGTGCCTGAACCTTGCCTTGCCCTCGTTCTCACCCCCATAGATTCGGTCAGCCAATTGGTAGTCAAAAACTGGAGTTGGTCTCGATATAGCTGAAAAATTGTTGAGTGGACATTAAACTCTAACAATCATCATCATCATTATAGTTGTACCAAATGATTGCTCGTGTGAGCAGGTAGAAATCAACTTCATTGCTGCCTCGTTTATTTATCTCGCTGGACATTCATTTTGTGCAATCTAAGTTTTTTCAATGAAGAAAAAATATCCCCTATCATTTCCACTTATGGGAATCTATAAACATTTATGGATTTTTTAAATTTTTTTTATACAAGTTTCCTTTTATTGTCATTAATTTTTCTACCTTGACATATACCTTTCACTATCACACTGCTGCTGGAACCGGCCGTGTTCTACAGATTGACCACAAGCCGATTGGGCAGGGGTTTAAATCGGGGGTGTAACAGGTACAAGAAGGGGTCCAGAGTCCTCTATAACAAGAATCTAAAACCTAACAAAATTGGCAGTCCTATATCATCCCTCTATTAACCAATAGAAGGAGGTGACATGGAAACAATAAGGCCGCCCCTAAAATTATCATTCTTGATAGAAGGAAGAGAACCAACCAGGTGTTCAATTGTTTTATGAGACCAGTTTGTTTTTAAATGCAATTTTGCGTCACTCGAGTCCAAAGACTTGAGGACTACTATTTGACTCTCTATTTGTGCCTTGGCTATATGATAGTCTTTATGCAAGGATATTGAGATTGCAAAGGTCCTATTTAAGCCTGTGTAATCATCCCCTTTAGTACCTGGATGGATTAAACCAGTGAACCCTGACCAATCGGCTTGATATTACTGCCGTTTTTAGGGCAGTATGTTGGTACCACAAACACACAATAATGGATCCCTAGATACATTGGTCAGCCCTAACTTGATAAATCTAGCAGCCATGTGGCAAAACAGTGTCTCCTAGCAGGTTTTGCACTAGAAGTCACTTCTTACTGTTAGACCATCTTTGGCCGTACCTGCCTCGCTCAACCTGGTTTGCCCAGACCCAGACAGGTGGGGGGTCGCGGGGGGGGGGGGGGGGGTAAGAGATCCAGACGAGCACCGCCCAGTACCGTACTACGCCGCCCGCACCTGCTTATTATAAACGAGGATGCGTTAGGAAATGCATCCTATACATCTATATTAAAAAAGAGTAAATGTACATAATCATATTATTGATATATGGTACTGAAAGTAGAGAGAATGGAGGCCAGCCAAAATCCTTTTCTATTTCTTCAGTGTTTCTATGTCCAGATTTATAATAATTACTTGAAAACGAACTAGTTATAATACCATTATATTAATGAAAAATAAAATATTGGATAGGGAACAAATTTGGGCAGATAAATAAAATACCCAAATCAATGGCGTAGCCAGGGGCGGTTCCTGGGTGTCTGGGACCCCCTTTAATGTCCCCAAATAGAGTAAAATATAAGAAAATTTGTGGAAAATATAGGTTTAAATTCACCAAGATTTTACTTGGAACGACCTTTGATTTTAGGGCTGGCTAATTACGTCCCTGCAAATTACGTCCCCAAAAATAACCAACACCTTATTTCAGCGGGTTTCCGAACACCCCGCCCCAGGTAGACGGCCGAGTCTGGTTGGCCCGGGGCTGTGGGGTTTTATGTCGGAGGAGGAAACGAGTCTGGCCGCCGGGGCTCTACACAGTAAAAACACATCTTAAGTGGGTTAGGCTACTTTAACGAATGGTAGTCCAGTTGTTAAGTGAACATGTTTATACCCCTATTAGATCACTCGTCGCAATTGTACATGATTTTTTTTAGAGGGAATAATCATAATATACATGTTCATTTTTTCTCCAAAAAAATATAAATTTTTAATATATACATCGATTGAGGCATGTATGAATCAGAAGGCGTTATACTAAAATCTATAAACTGGATTGAGACAATTCAAAATTGAGCTTAAATTAGCCAGTTTTGTCTACCATTAGATAGTCATAATAACTTATCAGTATCACATATTGCAAAATTCAAAAATACCTTCAAGAAATATATATAGCTTGATTATGGACTGAAAGTAAACGGTAGTTAAAAATGCTGGCAAAATGCTAAGAAAGAAAATAACAAATTATTGATAGACACGACACTTGATTCACGATGGGTTAGGGTCAGACGTAAACACTCCAGGTCTCTACTCGTTTTGTTTGTCCAGATAAAATTCTAGCAATAAGCAGGTATATGACATGAAACCTCACTGATTTAAAATATTTTTTTTTAGCATTTTCTAAGGCATATTGAAGGACACTAGAGGCTCTAGGTGCCAATAAAAATAGGTATTTTTCATTGCAGTGATTCCAAGATGTAGAAAATGTTGTTCCGAGGAACCCATCCAGATTTTTGGACACACCTATTCACACACAAATTCCTTGCATACAAACTGATTTAAAATATTGTTTTTGTTTTGTTTGAGAAAACGTTCATACTTTTCCGCATAAAAATTATCCAGTTAATTTTCATTTTGCTGAACTCATCTAAATATTTATTATTGGTTTAAAATGCGGCAACGATATGCTATCATGTAACAAATATTAATCTGTTTATATCATGTCGGATATTACATGGATATGCCCAATGTATTTCCCTTAAATAGCGGACAATTTGTCTGCTGTTTCAGATACGGGAGGGGAGGGGGTCTGAATCTTTTCAAAATGTGCATATTAAAGTTCTTCACCAAGTCGAATGCGTATTTTTGCCCCGGGAGGTGCGTACCTACTAAATGAAAGGCCCAAAAGTTTTCCAGATACACTGTAACTAAAAAAACAAGTGAATCAATCTGTGCGTGTCCGTCCAAACGGGTGCACCTGTCAGTCTGCTGGTACCTGGCCTGCACCTGTCACCCACAGGTTCCCGGGGGAAACATGCTGGTACCAGTGGTAGGTAAAAAGTGAACACAGACACACAGAATACCTTGCCTGTATGTACATACAGAGGGGCTGTACCATCACCGTTATAGTGACGCGATAGAGTAGCAGTGTAGGCCAGTAAACTGATCTGTGCATAAACTTTGGCGGATTTGTGGAACTATCTATGTGCCTTCTTACAGTTACTGAACTTTACAAACATTACAAAATTTCTTATACCACTTCAAGAAATGAAAGAAATTTCTGTTTGAAACGATCGTCAACTTGAAAACCAATTAAGAAATGCAGCTGCCATGCCTCAATACAACGTTGCCCAATCCTTTCGCAAGGAAAAGAAAAGAGTAGTGCAACTAAAGCAACTAAATCGGACACATTCCAAACCCCTGTTTCTTATACTACTACAAAAGTACAAGACTTTTTCTGGTTTCCGGATATAGGCTATAGACTCGAAAATAACCTGACACTTGCATTTCCTCTTGTAAAAAGTGCCTAATACTAAGAAAAAGCTGATATATCCCAGTGCATACTAGTTATCAGGGCTCACAGAATTCTAAATTAGTTGGGTGTCCTATGGACTGTGACTTGAGGATGCCCTGCACAAAAACTTGGGGTCTAAGTGGATCACTATAGGTTTTGAAGTACACCCAGAGGGTCCTTTCATGGAGTCATGGGGCTTTAGAGAGGTGGACAGGACATCCAGGGTGCTGGATTTGTTGAGGCCTGATTTTGTCCAACTTAATCCTGACGTGAGTAGTTCTCTCTGCTTGATGCTTGTAAGAAAGTTTAACTACAAAACATCCACGTATGCTACAGCATAATCATGCATCGCGGGAAAGGGTGCATAGTTAATTTCAGACACTGGTTAATAAAGTTATGTCAAACAAAGTGTGACTCACCTGATACATGACGTGACTCTTGTGATGCAGATCTCTACCACACTCTGGTTGTTGGTATTGGTGACATAATCAGCTGCAGTTGCGATTTCTCTTATTTTTCGCAGCACCGCGGTGAGTCCAGCCTCGATGTCTTGGTCAGCGAGAGAAAAAAGGTCACCTGCCCTGGAGAGGTCCTTGTGGTCAAGGACCTTGGCAAATAACTCATGCATGACGTCTTCTTACTTCTAGTTTCCCAGGTTCTAGAAAATGGAAAAAGTGACATTTTTATGGATTTCATCAGTATGACTCTGTGGCCCATGCTTACATGAGGTAGAGTAGAATTGCCAGTTTTCGCGCATTGCTAGTTTTCGCGCACTTTGCACATTTTTATTTACGCATTTGCAACTGGAAAGTCTATAGCAAGTAGATCTATTTTATTCCTTATGTATGAAGTACAAAATCCTCTTTCCAGGGCAACCCAACTCCCCCTCCGGGCCCTCCCCTATTACACCTCTGTCCAATCCTCAAGTGGTCACTGGTACTGGTCTGGTAATCTGTGCAGATGGCATCACAAACCCCTGGCAGACACTTGCTTCATGATTTACATCAGACATCCAATATCCCCACTTCCAATAACAACTGGGAACCTCAATCAGGACAGGATGGGCTAAAGGGTTCTAGTGAAAACTGGAAATGGCCAGGGAGGAGTAGAGTGGTTTCAGTTTTCCTGGATACACAGCTAAACTGGATCATCTAGCAACAGGACTGACGGACTATAGCATGGAGAATAAATGACGCATATCTACTCTGAAAATTTAGGCCCAGACTTTGAATGAAAACTTGGAAAATAAATCTAAAAGAATACTGTAAATCCAGCAAAAAATGGAAGACTTTCATCCCTGTTACATCATCAAAGATCTGTATACTTCAGCATTGGATCCCAGTTTAATCTGGGTCCCAGTTCACCGTGGGGCCTAGGGGCTTACCTAGGGATCAAGGTCATTTCGGGGACCAGTTCGTCCGTGGAACCACCATTCAGGGCTTGACTATAAATCGGGTATCCAGTGGCTCAGAATCACCAAAAAGACATAGTGGGCCACTGAAATTAGTGCCTGAGTTGCTCAGTTAGGACAACCAGAGTCAAAGTCAAAAATTGAGGTTTTGTACTCGAGTACAGATTGAGTTACATTGCATTTAAGGAAATACTATATGTGTTAGGTGTAACTACATATCATAAACCAACCATATTGTGTGTAATGTACAAAAAGAGAGGAAATATCTGTTCCTGGTGAATGAAGTAATCTCGAGGTAATGAATGAGGTAATCTCGAACCGCTCCATATAAGTAGAATAGCCTGCATGCGCCCTAGTCCTGCTTTTGAGCAGAGATAGCTTTCAGGGTTGGAAATTAACGTCAGCTGATGGCTGACAGTTTGTTTGCAGAGGAGAAAAAAAGTGTTTTATCTTTTCCATTTATGTTACTGAATGCTCATCTGGTTAGTACCTTTTCCCATAAAAATGTTGAATCATAATGGTCAAATTTTCAAGTTCATTACAATACAAAATCTGGGATGACAGTTTTCTGTCAGGGCTGACATCTTTTCATAAACGTCAGCCAAGATGGCTGACGCCCAAAAAAGTTAATTTCCAACACTGGCTTTGCAGTCTTCTGGTGAAGTCCACGCTACATATGATCTTGATGAAAGCTTGTTCTGTGGCTGATATGAATAGAAAGTAAGAAACTATCTATTTTAGCTTAGTGATTGTACGAGGAGTATGATGTCACTGTATGGAGTGGAAGTAGATCTATACAATCTGATGAGATTATCCAGTGATGTAGTCTAATTACTGTTATACCTTATAGATCTATCTTATAAAGAAAATCCTCTCATTTGTGTTCATTTATTTTATTGAACTATAAATATGAAGGATCAAAGAATCAGAGACAAGTCGAGATTGAAACCATTAACTCATTTATCAAGAACTAGCCTACACATCTTTGATTATAGATGGTTGAGCTAACTACAACTATAGGTCTGCAGGGCAAGAAAGGACTGAAAAACTTGAAATATCTGGTCCTTCTGCTGGTCTTAAAAACGTAGCACTGTTAATGACGTTGTGATGAAAATAAAAGTGGTATATTTATATTCAGTATATTTTTTTCTATCATTCAATACCAAAATTGTTTGTCAGGCACAAGTATTTTAATAAAGAAATGGGAGTAGAATCTGACAAAGATGACACAAGTTTTCAAAATATGTGCATCCTCCCATGTGACATTGCTAAGGAATATAATAATTAATGGAAACAACGGGGGAAAATATAAAATACGTTCAGATGATAAATGGCCACAAATGACACACAAAATATGTTTAGAAAATTAAAACGTCATCAATCATCTACTCCCCCACCAGTAAACTTATGTGATTGATATAAAAAAAACTTACTGCAAATCTTTGGAAAGCAGAATTCAAAATAGAACTGAAAAACAAAACCAGCCCTTTCTTGCCCTGCAGACATAGTGCAGTAAAACCCACTAACAGTTCAGTTTCAACTTTGAGTTATTTGTCACATAAACCTTATTCTCTTCAACCTTATTGAGCAACCAAGTTTTGTAGCTGGGCAACCACATTCAGAAGTCTAGTTGCCCACTGGGCAACTGTGTTTCAAATTGATTTGTTAAGCCCTGACCATGCCAAGTCTCAAACCTCAGGCTCAGACACTCAATCTCAGACTGAGAGACAGATCTTTTCTCACCTGGCTTGATTGGCTCCAGATTACAGTGACAGTATTTAGAGTTTTGTACACAAACGGTATTTAGAGTTTAGTTTTTATCTCTGACAGTGGCTGTAATGTACGATGAAACAGTTTGTACCACCATCTCATTTGTTTAGAAGCCGAAATGTCATTCCAAGGCACCGCAGCCGCCAGAAAGGGGCAGGGCAGGTAAGGAGAGCAAACAAGTTTGGAAACTATTTTTTTGTCGTGATCGGCCAAGTCTACTTACCAAATTATCACAACAGTCCTAATGTATCAATAGTCCGGGATGGCAGAGAAAGGTGGACTTGTGTATATTGTAGCCATCGAAATCCGAGAACTCATGGTATGAAAGCGTTAGATCTCTAGAGCAGTAACTCAAAGTTGGAAAAGTTCTTGAAACCAGTCTTGTATTTTGACGCCATGATGAACTACCCGCACCTGTCAGGGCCGCTGTTAGCATTAACAACAAAAAAAACGGAAACATATGAGCTCCAAAAAATGCATTTATATAATTCTACTTTTCCCAACTATGTCAGACGATACAAATTAAAATATGACATCTTAAATTAATCGAAATAAGAACATTTCTTGAGTTATTTTTGTTGATATACGTGGCTTGTTTTTATCCGCCAGATGGCGCCAATTTAAGAAGTGATAGTGGCGCCCTCTACGGATAAAATAGGAATCACACGTGGGATGTTTTGGAAAGTTAGACAGCGAGTAATAACCAGTGAAAATGGCTCAAATTTTACGATTATCATCAATAAGAAAGATGTCACTCTTTCTACAGATACCTGAGACCTTGGTAAACCATGAATTAGTAGCATGTCGGTCGTGTCAAAGGCTGCAGCAGTGTTCGACTGCACGCGTTCCCCGTCGAGGTAAGTTGTTTTCATAACATGAACGTCCTTCAACTTCAACTTTTCTGAACTTACACAAAAGAGAAAATAAGTTGAGAGATTATGGGACTTTCCAACCTGAGAATCTATGAAAGTGTCAAAATGTGTCATTGCAAACGTTTGATGCTGGGTTCACAAGGAATCAGTAACGCACTGCATGGTTTTATATGGGCGATAATGAGGTACTTTACCATAGAGGTCAGTGCCTGCAATGCAAAACCCAGGGCCAGGGCCAGGCAGCAGAACTTGATAACTGTGACTGCACAGTCCCAGTTCTGTTTTGACAAAAGGCTAGTGGGAGAGGGGGGGGGGTGTTGTCATTTCCACTTTTCGTCCCTTGCACTTGGATCTGAATTATGAATTTATGTTGCCTCCCCCCCCCCTCCAAAAAAAAATCTATCATAATAGATATAGGCCCATACATTTTAGAGTAACGTTAGTTCATGTTCCTTAATGGTCCTTTAACTTGTACTTCAGGTTTCAACATTTTGTACAGAAGAAGATCAAGCTCAACAAAAATAGCAGAGCATCAGAAGGAAGAACGGCCAAAGAATAGTATTGATCAAAATCACCAACAGACGAACACTGAACTATCTAAAGGTAGATGTATTTCAGTATTTTCACTTTTATTTGTTCTCATTTCAAAGGTTAGCGGCTTTGGAGAAGCCACGCTCCACTTGTGCAATTAAGTTAAACGTGTGATAACATCTGTGAAAGAAATGTGATTGAAGAAAAATCTATTAGATCTAACCAATTAAGTATTTTATCATTCTTTTGAACTTTTGATAATCCTTATTGGTGAAGGGTCTGACGATGAACTTTCTTTTGTTTTGAAGTCTTGCAGGCAAGAATGGCGCAGCTTCAAAGTACCCCCGACGCACACTATGAAGCTGAAACAATGAATCATAGGTCTTCTTCTAGCACAGTTTCTGAAGACTCCTGGAAAGTCAATCTGGCTAATTTCGGAGAGCAAATGGCCAAGCACAGGGAAGGAATTGCAGGAGTTGAAGGACCTCAAAGAAGTGGTGAACAAATATCCCCATTTCTGAACCAGTCTGAGCAGAATGTAGAATTTAATCAAACCGAGGAGTCGGCAGATGTCAAAAGTGAGACAAAAACAAAAACTAAAAAATCAACTGACAAAAAACGGACTAAAAATAAAACTCCTAAACAGGAATCTAATACAAGCAATAAGCCAAAGAAAAGTTCTAAATCAAAAAAAGGGAGTAAGAGCAAAACCCCTGCAGCAGCAATAGAAGATCTTGAATTGGTCAACTCCGATGGGATGTCGCGACCATTATCAGGGACTGCGATGGACCTCGATCCTTCTGAAGATGTGGAGCCGGACACCGGAGTAGACATGGTGCGTGAGATCGAGCGCGTGCTCCAGGACCAGCAGACGGACCAGCAGGTGGTGCAGCAGCTCCAGGGTTATCTCCAGAAGCTGATCGACAGCGAGAAGCTGACCCCAGAGTCCCTCACCTCCCCGTTCTGGAAGCCCGAGGAACTGAAGAATATGACTGAGGTACAGCCTAGAGTATAAACTCAACACAAGAGACATATAGTCGATGCAATTGGATTTCTGTCTGCATATCATCTAGGCATAATTTGTAGAGTCCATGGTATTTTTACTCCTGGTAGATCTCTTCATGTCGGTCTCGTTTCACATGCTCTCTTTAAACTGTTCACAAAATCAAATAATAGGATGTATTAGAAATTCGTAATAACTAAAGAAATGGGACACGCTTCTTCCGTAATCAACAAAATATACATAAATATCCAAAAGCAATATCTATACTGTAGTCTTTTAAAACATATTTCTAATCTATATTTAAAAATGACATACACACTGTTCAAGCGTAAAATACCCCAGATGTTTAACTCGAATGTGAGTGGAGCATAATTGGAAGACCACCTATATATATCTTACCAAATAATAGACGATTAAAAAGAAATCCCCATGGTCAATGTTAACTAAAGTTGTACCTCCCACAGGTGAAGTACGGCCTGGAGGTGGTGGAGAAGCTGTCCCAGAAGATGACCCAGCTGCAGGTGCGGGCGGTGGAGCGGGAGTTAGAGCGGCAGGCCCAGCGCCGGAACCAGGCCTACAACCAGGAGGTGCGCGCCTACGTCGACGCCTGCCTGCACGCCGGACTGGTAGGTGACACTCATTATAATAGATTGTAAAACTTCACTATACATTCAAAGAGGGAGATGCTACTTCTCCTATCGTTTTGTTATTTTTTACTTATTCAGAGATACCACTTTTCCTTCTCTATATGGATTTCCGTATTTCATAGTCTTGGATTATTAACTTATAACTTAGTATTTCTAAAAAAGAATATTGAAAAACTATGACAATATTGAACTATTGTTAATGTTTGATTTAAGACTGCGTAAGATTTGTGTATATCCAAGTCTTCATGAGTTGCTTTCCAGAATGCCTGAGTAATTCAGACCGCGTTTAAAGTTTGTCCATTCACTTCCCAATAGTTCAAAAGAAATGAACGATGAGGGAGCTTCTTAATATGAAAGGGTTTTTATTCAGTAAACATCTCATCCCGAGTCAAAGCCACCATGTATAAGTCTTCATCAGTCCACCTCCCATCTCCTATCAGCAATCAACCACATTTAGAACACGAGTTGCTCCAACACCTTCTAGACCATTCTAGTATTCAGCTCTAACACAATCCTATGTCCGAGGTAGTGGGTATTGGTAAACTCCAGTCTGTTACACGGAGCCGATGTACTTACTCCAGGTATAACTCCTTGGCTAAACATGTTTAGCTGATGTTCTCACTAAACTAAGTGACTACCAACTTCTAACCAACTAACTGCTCGCTCCCTACCTTGCAGCGCCTTTTATACTGGTTAACAGGTGGCGCTAGGAGCGTAAGATATTTCTCCTAGAAGTAGACTAGAAGTAGACTTGCTAAGCCTGATCCTTGTTGGATTATATATCATGCCAATATATTAAAAGTACTAAGCCATTAGTACATTCGACGGCGGTCAGGTGTTTGAGTTTAAGGAGGTGGACGACATAGCTCAAACCAAATGAATATAATGAACTCCCAATTTTGATGATTGGATATATTTGTTAAACCATGGTGGGGTGGCCTTGACTTTCGTGGTACATTCAGCACAGTGTTGATAAATTCAGAAGTTCTTTCAAGAACTGTAAACAAAGTTACATTCATATGTCCAGTTTTACTTAATTCACAAGTACATTTCCAGTAGTCCATGCTAAGACTCGAGATCACGTTGAAAAGGTTCATAAACATGAAGTTTTCAGGAAGCGTTCCTAGTATTGTTAGTCCATATTATGGCTTAAGAATAGCGGAACAGGTTCATAAGGTATCAAGGTAAGTTTTAGTGAATCATGATCATTGTATGACAAGTAAATGATGACATAATCATGTTGATAAACAGGCGTACTCAGTTTCAGAGGATGAAGATTTATGACACTTGTGCTTAAAGTGATAGAGTTGGGTTTTTCCTTAGTACATACATGTACAGATTCTGACATTTGTAATTTGTAACACAAGTCGACAGAACTCAACATATATACAGTGTAGGGTTGTCTTAAACTTCTAAGAGTAACAAGTGTACATCAAATCCAATTTCAGAACAAATTAACACAACATAAGTCAATACAGAGAATTCAGACATTTTGAACGAACGACTTTCATGATACAATGCGTGTCAAATTTCAACCAAACTTCAATCATAACAACATTATTTACAACAAATACAAGGTCTCTGTATCAGGTTTAGTAATACCGAGCAGTTGGAACCAGAAAATACCACCATTCCTGTCACGCGTCCGCCAGCTATACTTAGTACACGTGTACTTAGCGGGACGCTTGACTGGAGTTCCCCCCCAAGGTTTGACCTCGATTTGGATCCTTCAGGCGTGAAGCGCCCGGATGGCAAATTTCTGTTTCGAACAAATTTGCAAGTTTGATGGTTCGACCTGATATTTTGGGCCGATATGAATTAATTCTGGCGCTTGATTACGTTGGTTGGGGACCTAAACTTTAGTTTAGCACAGATTTTATAAGAAATTATACGATGTTTTGATCATGCTAGCCGATTTCAGAATTTGGATCTTTTGGATCAAAAAGGGGTTTCCCAAATTAGCCTCGTTTTGACGTCATTTTAATCAGTGCCGACGGTCGTTTTTCAGAGGACAGACGTGGTTTTGTTTTTGTCTCGTAACACTTTTATCTTTTTACGAAGAAGTATGGCCCGAGTAGCAGTATTCTGCTCCGACCGGGAAGCCGGTCTTCAGGATTACCCTGATCTGCTCCTGAAGGATTCCGGCAACAGTTGTGTGATTCATCCTTGCGTCGAAGCAACGACCGCCGAGTTGGCTGGTTTTGCTTTCGCCCATCATGTCCTTCACCCAGAAGATATCTTAGTTGTAGTGACAAACTTACTGGACATCCTTACATGGGATCAGGAGCTGGACCTGTTCATTCCACTGTTTATCCGCCCCGAAGAAGCCGTGAGATTTTATTCCGAACTATTCAACAGAGCCTTCCTGAATATACGATCCCATCCAATTTCATCCACCTTTATTTTGGCAACACCCTCCGGATTCGACGCCCGTCTCTGGAACCTCACCGACAGCGACGGGTCGCTTCAAAAATGGGTTAATCGGCTCGCCCCAAAGATTGGTCGCGAAGCACAACGCGCGAACGACTGGTACGGCGTACCGACCATCCACACTGGACAAGCCCTGCATATGACTCGGTCCGCAGCGGACGGTTTAATGAACATTAATGATCTTAGGGGATTGGTGGACGGCTATATGCCGTCCGCCCGTATCCTCCGTCGGTGGGCCAGGGCACTCGGCCGCGTGATTGCCCGCCTGCCCTTAGCCCCCCGTTAGACCGTCGGCACTACCTTGTACATAATGATTTATATTGATTTTAAACAAGTGATTTTATGATCCAATTCCCGGCCTGTGATTGGAACACTTAATTCCGGATCGTTTTCACCGAGTGATTCTGGTGATTTAATTCCCGATCAGCACCTAGTCCACTTAAGTTCATATATCCAAGAGGAGCAGATCACACTTTTGATGGAGCTCCAGACTGTTCTTATGGGATGAATCGGACACTTTCACCGCCCTGCTGGCTTGTCGTCGGACACCGCCCTCCTCGTAGAGACGGCCCCTCGTCCAGCCCGCTCCGAGACTTGGTGAGTACAGCCTTCTTTCTATTGTTCTTTGCATGTTAGGCAGGCTACTAACCCGTAGGGTTTAAGGAGATTGTTGGCCAAATTCTTCTTGGTGGTTCTCGGCTCGCCTTCACGTGGTTGTATTCCGGAAGCTGATGTCACTCCCGGAACCATAAACTGTGTTTCGCTGGTGATTTTAGTAACGGGTAGCGTGGGTGGCCACCTAGTGTTTACTTTTGATTTCAAGATGGTGGACGCGGGCTGAGAACTAGGATCTCGCGTACTAAACTTATTATCTTTTCCAGGTCCTGTGGTATGTTAGGGCGATGTAAATGAAATGAGGTGACACGGCTGGACCCTGAATAACGTTCGGCTTACTATTTTAGTGGGAGGGATTGCTTAGGCGAACATGATCAAACATTTTACTTCGCGCGTAGTTGGGCGATAATAGGAGGTTTTCCTAACTAGTGGTTTGTTGACATTACCGATTCAAGCAGGCTCTCAGTGTGTGTGGGTAGTTTGCGCCGTGTTGGCTTTAAATGTTATTGTATTACGATTACTTGTTAATTTGATGGCACTGCCCCAATAGATTTATAGAGATGACCGGACATTTTGGTCTATATTCATACAGTGTTATCTTTGTCATAACAGAATTCTTAGTTTTATCGTTCCCGTGCAGGACATTAATGTAAATGTCTACATTGGAAACAATTCACATGGGGTGCCCTAGGTAACAAGCGCTTCCTAGGGTGTTCACCCTGGTAAGTTTAGGTGACAGTAGGTGACCAAGTATTTTGGTCCAGACTTCCCAGCATTAGATTGGCTGTGACAGAATTCTTTGATGAGTAGTTCCCCTTACAGGGTACAAGAAATATTGACGTGTTGGTCACGTGAGGCGACACCATAGGTGGAGCCGTCCAACGAGTTGTTGGCGACTCCCATGGTAAGTTTGAGATGTAGTGGCGAAGGCCACAGATACCCATCCCATGTTTTAGTCTAACAGCAAGACTTCGTCAGTGTCATCGTGTTAGAATAAGTTTTAGAGTGAGTACTAATGTTCAGAGTCGTCTCGAAGAGGAAAAAATACTATTGTGAGAAGACCGAGATGAAGTCTCTAAGACACTGAATGAACTCCCAGATGAAGATTCTGTATGTGTCATTGTGAAAGAAGGAATGGTATCCTTATTAAGAGCTAGAAAGGCACCAACACCACAAAGATTATCAAGCGTTCCAAGCAGAGATACATGTGTGTACACTGCGGGAGTTCGTACATTCATAGATCAGGCCTTAGTAGGCGCCGTTCCATTGAACGCAGAAGCCACGCTTATCAGTGCCCGAGATTGCCAAACATCTCAGACAGTGATATCCTTGCGATGAATGTGTGGAAGCCTATGCCCACAGGTCGGGACTGAGCCGTTACAAGAACATTCATCTGCAAAGGCTTCATGAATGCCCGAGATGTGATGCAAAACTGTCCCGCTCAGATTCCCTAACCGACCTCCTGGGGAGATAAGAATAATGATAGGAATTGGATCCCTGGTGGTTTACCTTAAGAGGTCATTTTTTTTTTTTTACAAGAGTCAATACTCTTGATAACACTCTTTCTGTACAGCGTGTTAGAATAATTACCCAATACACTTCAAGGATTTGTACGTAAACGAGTTAACACCCCCTTCAAGGGTGACAACTGTTCTAACATATTTGACTCCATTTGGTGAAGCATCCGCTTTAAAACCACAGTTTGTTCTTATTGAATGATTATGTTACGACAAAATTCCTTCTCTTTCTGCTAGTTACAGGTGGTAGCTCGGCGTTCACCCCCTACATTCAGCCTGGGGTTTGAAGACCGAGTTCCACTTTATATTGGGTAGCGGCGCCCTTCTGACAATGCAAACGGGTGCGCCACTAACTCCAAACGGTTCACTGAATAGATATTATACCTATGTTAACAGTAACATCTCACTGTCTACCCTATACTCTACATCACATGGGAAAAACCAACATGACAAGCGGTGGGGGTAGCGTTTTCATTCCGTGAGGTATAAATGTCATTAAAGGACATTAAGTACTAACTGTACAAAGGAGGTTGAGATTATTCGTTCCTCATTAGTTATCACCAGAGGATCGGGTCTCAGATTCAGGTTCATTTCTGATCTGATTCCCGGTCCTCATTAGTTACACGTGGTTTGTCGGTACTCTCCCATTCATAGGACCAGAATGGGTAGCACCGAGTTTCCATTGTTATAATTGGGAGCAGACTGCATATATTTTTTTTTTTAATATGCAGCCTACACCCCCTTTAAATTATAGAGATGTGTAAATGCATCTCCTTAGATCACTTACTTCCAGACAGCACCTAGTAAGTCGGGCCTTTACCGAAGTACAGTACAAGGTTAAACCCGTTTTCTTGTTCAGGTCTATGCCCGTTTTTCTTGTGGAGAGTCAAGACTACTCCTGAAAAGACTCCGCCCCCAGCTTATCCTAACTATGCGCATGCAGGGCAGGGATAGGTAGTGCTAAAGACAGAGTTAGAATTTTTTAGCTCCTTTCTAATAGATCGGGTAAACTTATTAGCTCTGGGTGTCAACCAAGTTTATTGTAGCTTGTTCATCAGGGAATCAGTAGTCCATGTCCCCCCTCTTCAGCTCAACTGTTGAGCGGAGACCTGGATACTTTTAGCGCCACGACGGCGGTCAAGACTAATTTTCATTCATTTATTATTATTTTTTTTTTTTTTTTTTTTTTTTTTCTCGACGGCGGTCAGCTCTGAAGCCGCTCATTTCCTTTATTAATTTTAATTATTTCTAATTTTTACCCGGGTCGAAACTTGACTTCTTGCCGTTTTGTCTCTGTCCCGATTAAAACTGGTCTAAAAGTGGTCTAAATAACTTAGTCTTGAATTATGGGCAGTTGTTCATTATTTTCTTTCTTCTTGATACTAGTTGTCGTTGGATCCTGACCTTTTTATGTTAAAGTCAGGATCCTTTGACCTAAGACATACGGTGATCCAGTGGTCATTTACACATAACCAAGACGACGGGGCTATTAATAAGGACAGCACCTCGCTCCACCGCCTTGTGAGTTTTCGCTACAGCTTCTCCCCCCCCAGGGATGGCTTGTCCCGTCTGAGGGAGTCGCGATATAGTGAGAGAGAGCCGAGCACCCTGTGAATGTCACCAATTCGCTGTTGTCCCGTAACTACATTTCCTTGTGACCTCCGTTATAGCTCCCAAATATAGCACGCCTTGTCAGGATTTGCACATATCCTTGCCGCTGCAGCGTGTCTATGCCAGGAGCAAACGAGCCACGTATAAGGTACTCTCGTGTGCTGTCACAGAGCGTCTCCCCTGAGAATGTTACTAATTATACTGCTTTCTTATTATATTTTGCCCAAAATTCCCTGAGGAAGAGCTCTTAGTTACACAAATATTGGTTTGCTTTATATATTAGTTTTTAGATAAATTTCTTTCTACTCGTCGATTTTTTTGTGATGAAGGGACCGCTTGTCAGGAGCCAATCCACCCGGGGCATAGTGACTGCCATGGTCGGGCGTCCACCCCAGTGCCCTTCGCAGCGTCAGTGACGCGTAACCCCAACGTCCTGCCTCCTGTCAGGCACCACTGACACCAGGCCTGTGGGTAGGCTCCTGCTGCTTGTGCAACCCCCTCATCTTTGAGAAGAGTATATATGTAAGCATGCTAAAGAATAGACAGTGGCGTTCCCCAAGTGACTCCTGTACTGCAGCCCGATCCTAGCGGTAACAACAGCACAGGGGTCAGGTGTAGATGGTACTTGCTTGGGGAAGTTCACTTCGCTCGTTGGGAGCATTTGGTCCCGTTGAGCGCTCTTAGTTTTTATACAGAATTTTGAGTATTTTTTTTAAATGCTAAAATTTCGCGACACTAGGATCGGTTCCAAATGGCTCCCTACTTTAAAAGAGTTGCCAAATCAATAACAATGAGAGTGTTGAGCTAGGCTACCGGGCATGGGACACTCGACTTGAGAGAAATTTAGATAACCCATGGGTCCATAGAGAGACGGTTGGACCAGCCTACCCGACCCAAGTTTCCCTGACTGGTGAATCCTTATTGATCAGGCTAGTCAACAGAACCCTACCTACCCAAACAGGTATTGCCCAGCGAACTTCCTGTAACATTTTAGTTTTAGTATTCGTACCTTTGTGTTATTAATTCACCAATTTTACCTGTACAGTACTAGGTCAGGTTTTAACACTCGTTACATTGTCATATGATAACTTCATAAACCGTTCCTGGATTTATTTCGGATGTCCCTGGCCTTATTGTCTTTCGTGCAGATCCTGTTCCGGTCGCTGCTGAGGTGGGCGTGGTCGATCTAGGAGGAGCGTTAGGCATTGTTCCTTGTCCCAACACCGGTTGAGGCCAGTCCGCTCCGACATCGGACCACCCTGCGTCGATGAGGCGAGGTACTCCCATGGGTACAGGAGTGGCTAGCCCCGAGGAATATCTCAGTAGTCTGGCCCTGGTATTGTATTTTAAGTTACTCATCATCAGACGGGCTAGTTTTTTAGATACCCTCAGGGTGTCGGGTAGTGGCACCTTAGATGGGTGTTGTCCAGGTCTAGTCGCTGCTCCCATCAGCTGCGCCCCCCAGGTAACTGTCAGAGTGTATTTCAGACACAGCTGGGTCACCAGTAGATCCCTAATGAGCACATAGCCCTCCGTATAAGTGTGGTCTGAGGGCATAGCCAGTTCGCCTAGGAAGATTGTTTCTATCATATGTGGATTGGCAAACTGTACGTACAACCCATCCACAGTCTTTCTTCTAATATTTCTCCACTTTCGCCACACGAGGACCACTATAGTGATGACTAGTACTGCCAATAATATAGCCAGCACTGCCACTGCAGTGGGGTTGGCGGTCGCGTCTGGACACCCAGTTAGTGCCTTTTCATGGTGCAACAGTTTCTCCGGGTCCGCCGTCTCCAAGGCCATGGCCCGAGGTAAGGTCATGGTTAGTCCGGCTAGGGCAGCCTTACCTTGATGGTTCCGCCAGCATTTCCAGAGGACACATCCAATAATTGTCACAGCCACCACTATGCAGAAGATGGTGAGGAGACCAAACCCACCTCCGAAGTTACCTATAGAGAACCACGGGGCGTGTTTCTCTACCTCGTAACGGTCAGTCGCTTTCTTGATGCCCTTGGCCAAGTCTTTACGGTGTTTTTGTATTCGTTTGGCCAAGGAGGCTACAGGTATTTTGGCCTTCAGGCTTTCCTCGATTTCCAGCAGGTCTTTCCTAATTGTTTCAGGGATAGGGTCTGATTCCAACATAGTGGGTTCGTTTTTGGACGTTGTGAAATTCATGTCCCACCCCTTTACACGACTTGCTGCTTCCAACAGGTCATTATGTGGGTACACAACCGTGGTGATCCTGGTGTGCCGGTCACAATTTCGCAAGCTATACGGTATCCACGCTCCTTGTGTTTGGAATGCACAGTCGCATTCCACCTGAACCCTTGCGTAATTTTCTATGTTCACTCCGACCGCAGGCTGGTTTCTGCAAATCATTTGGCCTCGGGTGTCGGCGCTGACCACTAGCATATCTCCGTCGTCTAGGTACACTGCCATCTCTCCGAAGTCTGCTTCCAGTAGATAGTCCAGCTCACATTTTTCTTGGATCGCTAGGTCGTCGCGCCTCAGTAGCGCAGCAGTGCAGGTGTTGTCTGTAATCTTTTTCATATAGGGTAGGTCCTTACAGAGCGTGATGGTCTGTCCATAACAACCTGACCAACTGCCACTAGCCAATGGTACGTAATACTGGCGGGACATGGACATGGCGACACTTTTGGGTAGATTAACAATTTGGAGAGCGTCCTTCTTAAGTCGCCCCCTAACCGTCACTGGCACAGGAAAAGTTAGTACTTCGTAGACCCGGAACAAATGTTC
Source organism: Lepidonotus clava (assembly GCA_936440205.1). Classification (NCBI taxonomy): domain Eukaryota; kingdom Metazoa; phylum Annelida; class Polychaeta; order Phyllodocida; family Polynoidae; genus Lepidonotus; species Lepidonotus clava. Next base: position 30,212,611 of record OW387144.1, on the reverse strand, counting down.
ATCAGCCACCACAGGCACCCTTACATACACTATTAGTTCCTGAGTGGTTTCATTGAATTTGAACGAAGGTTGACTGTTCTCGTAATAGAAGGAAGGATCTGTGAACGCGACATGGAACCTGGGGTGGATCCCCTTCAGGTATCTGTTCACTTCCTGGACCGCTCCGACCATATATTGGCGGGGTACCAAGTCCATAGTCAGCTGGCCCCGCGTCAGGCGCTGTACACCTTTCCTGAACACGCGAGTTTGTTCTACCATTAATTGAAGATACACCATCTCTCCTAACTTGTCTTCCAGAGCGACCGGTATCATATTCAGGTATAGTTCCATCCAATCCACCTTTTGTTGCACGAGTTTCATCCTCCGGCGAGTCGTGTTGTGTGCCTTATTTAGTGATCTTAGATTGTCCAGTAGGCCTATCACGACATGGTTAATCTTTTCGACAGCCTCGTCATGTTTTTCATTCATCAGAGCCAAGTCTTCGATCATTTGGTTCGAAGATTCTTGCAATACTCTAATCAATTCTCTGTTATATTTGACATCAGCTGCCAGCCCTTGATTCCAAGAGGTTGGAAGAGGAAAGGTCGGCCATCCTGGATCGTCCAGCATAGTGGGCAACTTCTTCATTCTTTTGACCCTTCCACCTGATTTTAACTCCGACTCTTGATTTTGAAGGTCTTGTTGAGTGTTCTTTATTAGGGAACTTAAGGTTTCATTAAGAACTTCTCGGTACCGACCCTTAAGCGCCTGCGACGTCTGATCCATCCAATTGACCAGCGACCTGATATGGTAGCAGGCCCGATCGAGGGCGTCTCCTCCCTGTAGATATCGGTGACAGACCTGGCCAAAGGTAGCCTTGTTGAAGGAGCGCCTCCTTGGAATAGTGATTAGGAAGCCTTGTCGGACGTGTGTTATATCCGCGGTGGACATTAACTTCCCTGGTTTTAACACTACTCCATATTGTTCTAAAGCTATCACTTCAGCGTTAGGGGCTAGCCCCTCAGGTGGGTTGGAGTCATTATGCACTCCCCTAATGCCCCCTATTATAGCTAATACGAACAGTACTAGCCACCTCATTGTCTTTGTTTTGGTCTTAGCGATAGTTTGAGAGAGTTAATTTTGCAGTTTATCTAAAACATGTTCACAGCAAAGTTACCTTATTTTCCTGCGCACTACTATCATTCATGCGCCGAAATATGCTCTCCTCCCGGGTCCTCTGGTCTGTTTAGTTTGGGACATGTTCGTAGAGGTTTTGCCCGTTGTCATTTACCACTCGCCTGATGATCCCGCTCTCGTCCTTGGTGACCGTGATTCTCAAGCCTCTCATACGTTCACAGGACGAGGGGCGCATTGCTCTGAGGGGTCTTGGCCTAGTAGGTTCCAGTCCGAAACGGCCCCCGTTGGATCGTACGACGGTTGGCTCGAGGGGTATGGGTTCGGTACCTGTGGTTGGTTTGTCGCTGGGAGTGGGCTCGGCCACAGTGGGCCCCCCGGCTGGCTGGTTGGCGTCCACTGCTGCTGGTTCCATAGCAGTGGTGAGGGATTGGCGTTGCAGCTCGTTGTCAAGCTGCTCAAGTCTAAACAAGCGGGGTCCGCAGGCTGTAAGTGGTGGAGGAGGGGAGCTCCCGCTGGCCCGTTCCCCACCGGTGGGGTTGGCGCGTGTTGAACGGGTGCTACCTCCACTTTTAGTCCTGGAGCGGCGACGGTTAGCTGTTCCCCTCCCGATCGCCTTTCCAGAGTGGGCAGAGGTCGGCCGCCTCGTGTTGTTTGTAGGCTGGTACTTTCCTTGACGCATTTAGAGTTTTGTGTGGTCCTTTGAATGAAAGGAGCTACCTGAGTTTTAATCTCAGCTAACTGTTTGTTTGATTTTGGTACATCCAGTCCTACCGTCCTTCTAATTTCGTCAACAGTCTCAAATAGTTGGAACAGTGGTTGCGTAAGGTCCCAGAACCAGCCGGCCTGAATCTGCACCGGTTGGTTGGCCGCTTCCTCCTTCTGAACCGGCTTGGCCAACGCCGTTAGCCTTGGCTCGGGCTCCGAGTCACTCACCTCAGATAGATTGTAGAAGTCTTTATCTGCTGTCTTCTTTTTGGCTGGAGCCGATTTGGCGGACCTCTTGGCTCCGCCTGTGGTCGTTCTGGTGGGCCGCCGGGCTGGTGTCCTTGGCTTCTTCCGGGCAATCCCGGCGTCGGTCGAGTCCGGACGGACACCGCCCCGGCCCGGCCAGCTCCACCGCCTAAGGGTCTGAGCCGGTTGTTTCTTAGTACTCTCCTTCTCGACTGCCTTTTCTTTCATTTGGTAAAATCCTAAAAGAATGGCCCAACGAACCTTCCCTTGGTAGGCAGCGCCCTCTGGTGGGGCCGGCTAATCCGTTTCCTTCTCAGGGGGACGATGATCCTTCCCTCCGTGTCCGCAGGGAAAGTAGTGGTTCCCTTTGGATTGCTATGTGGCCGGAGGGCTAGACAGTTCCCCATGAGTCGGTGGATCAGTGTCCCAGCTAAGTTCTCTTTCTGCTCCTTCCAGGAGAAGTCGGAAGTTGAACAATTTCTATCTCCAACTTCTGTTCAGAGATAGAATCAATATCTATCTCCGTTTCCTCCCGGGCTGGGTTGCGCGCACAATCACCTGCAGCAGAGGTGACCGTCTAGGAGCAGAGTTGCGGACCGACTGGTGGATCGGCGCGGATCCCACGAAATTATAACCGATCCGCTTGTCCATGCCGTCTCCATATTTGGAGCTGTATCTTGTTTCAGGTGGAGGGGGGAACGCTTGCATCCGGTCCCAAGAGATGACGCCTAACCACTGGCATCTCTCTTGGTGTGCGCACCCTCCCTTTCTGCCACGCCCCTGGGCGCGGCGAGGTGGCCGTGAGGCAGACCACCTGTTCCATTAGCGCTGATGCTAACGGTGCCGCTCCGCCGAACCTTTATTTTCACAGGGCGGCTAAATTTCCTGCATTAATCATCCATGTCGTCGCTCTCCCCGCCGTTGGACAGAGCGACGTAGTTAGGGCGGCGGTTCCGTCGTAGGTTATAGCCACCTTTCGTCGGGACATGGTCCTTTACTGTTTTTTCTGGGCTCTGTTCCGATGTATCCAAGATCGGCACATCACCGCAGGGTAGTTTTATGGGCTTGTTGTTGCCTGGAGGGGATCTCCCCTCCAACGGCTGGTTTTTGCCCCTTCGTTTAGCTCGTTTGCGTTTCCTCTGTCCATTAGCGCCAGCTGTTCCCCGTTCACAGGCGGCTTTATTAGGAACAAAGGATAAGTTTGTTGACAGCGCGGTGTCCGCACTGGTGCCCTGACCATCAGTGATTTGCCCATCCGTTTCTGCTAAATCAGTGGGACTTGGACCAGGTTTTTGTGTAGGTACCTTCCTGGTCATAGGGACTGCATCATGCTCACGGGGACCGGTCGTTCCCGTTGAGTTTTCAGTCTCAGCACCCCTTATTTCGCCATCTTCCTCAGCGATTTCACCCGTCGGAGTGTGATGCAATTCAGGGTTTCGGTCAGGATCTGCCCCTTTTGAGTTAGTGATTTTCGCTTCTCTCACCAGTTTGGGAATGTTATGAGGGACGGCGGGAGACCAAGGCCCATGTGCAGGTTTGAGTTTTGAAATGTTTACTAGATGTGGGACCTGTTTTCCAGTTTTTAAAGACACTAGTCTAACAAGGTGGTCTCCTTTTGTTTCAATTACCCTGAATGGCCCAGTATACCTGTTTGAGAACTTAGACGCTTTATTTTCACTAGCTAAAGGGTCGTACATGTATACCATATCACCTTCGTACATCTGAGTGGGCCGCGCCCGCTCATCAATTCGCAGCCTCAGATCTTTTTCGTAGTTTTGAACTACCCTTTCAGCCATATTCCTAAACATAGCAATATTATCCTTGGTTTGCATGAAAACTCGCAGTCGTTCAGCGTTTCAGGAATTGTTCCCTGCTCAGGCATTCCCATACTGATTGGATCTCTGCCAAACAGCAGGGTGTGCGGGCTGTATCCCGACCGTACACTGATTGTGGATCTAACTGTCCATAGTGCAATGGGAAGTAGATCGATCCAGTTACAGTGGTCGTCAGGGATATAATAAGCAATCAGGTTTTCAATGGTTTTATGTAGTCTTTCTACTCGAGCGTTGCCAGTCGGCATTCGCCCGGTAGTGAACGTTTGTTTGCACGCTAGTCGTGTGGTGATTTCCCTGAATAGCCCTGAGAGGAAGGCCGCCCCCCGGTCTGTGTGCAGACGGTTTACCCGTCCATACCGACACACTATCCCGGTTAGGAAACAGTTGGCCGCGGTTTGCGCAGTGGAGTCTTTCGTGGTGAAAGCCTCCGGCCAACCTGTTAGTAGGTCTATGAAGGTCATGATATATTTTGACCCATCCCTAGCCCTCTTTAGTGGCCCGATGAAATCACACTGTACCACCTCAAAGGGTCGGGTTGGTCTCTCCCAAGACTTAGCTAGGGCCTTGAAATGCGGAGCCCGTCTCCTCAGAGAGCAGGTCTCACAAGCTTTCACATAGTCTACTATGTCGGCGTTCATGTTCCGCCAGTAGAATTTATCAGAGATTTTGGTAGTGAGGTTACTGATCCCTACATGTCCCCCAGCCAAGATGTCATTATGTAATAGTCTCAGGACTTTGGGATTTAACTTTCCTGGAACTATCATACGAGGTTTTAGTCTGACCAGTTGGTCTTGGTGTTTGTTATACCTTTTGACGTTGAACCTACATAGTACCCCCGGTGTTACCATTCCTACAAAATCAGCTTGGTCCATTATTCGCCTAGCTTCAAGGGGATCTGTCGGTAGGTCTCCGTCCTGCAGGTAGTCTATCAATTGCGCGCACTCTGCATCTTGGAGTTGCGCGTTTAATACCGTAGCCACAGAAAGCTCTTCATCCTGAACTTCGGCCTCAAATAACTCACATCCCACAGCGGGCTCATATTCCTCACCTGGGACATGCTCATGATAGACTCTAGACAAATAGTCCGGTAGAAAATGAGTCGCTCCTGGCTCATATATGATTTCAAAATCAAAATCTGATAACGCTAAAGCCCACCGTCTCAGCCGGGCTGACGGGGCTTTGTAGGCACTCTGTAGCAGGGGAATCAACGGTTTGTGATCAGTCACTATTGTGATTTTAGCTCCCTGCAACATGTCCTCATAGTTCTTAATGCCTTTAATTACTGCCAGAGCCTCCTTTTCTGTTACCGAATAATTTAATTCGGCGTCCCGGAGAGTACATCCCCAGAAAGCAACCGGACGGTAGATTTCATCTAGTTTGTGACAAACCGCTGCACCGCACGCGGCGTCTGATGCGTCAGTTAGTAGATAGAAATGCCCTCCTATATCTGGATGAATTAGTAAGGGTGGCGAGGTCAGCAATTTCTTTAACTGTTGAAACGCTTCCTCGCAGGCCTCTGTCCACTCAAAATAGACTTCTTTCTTTAGCAGCCGGTTTAAAGGCTTTGCTAGATCAGCGAAATTAGGGACAAACGATCGGTAGTAGTTACACAGTCCCAGAAAGGATTTAATAGTTTTCACATTATGTGGACGGTTAAAGGCTGTAATCTTTTCTGTGGTTACCCTTTGTGTAGCCACCCCTTCCGCGTTTACTACGTGGCCGAGGAAATTGATTTCACTGCGGCACCACTCACACTTTGACGGTTTCAGTTTAAGATTAGCTCTCGCCAAAGCTTGGAGAACCACCTCAACACTCGCCAGGTGTTCTTCAAATGTAGTGTCGTAGACAATTACGTCGTCTAAATATGCTAAGCATGTTCTAGGAATCAATCCCTTTAGCGCTATGGCCATTACCTTGGTAAACTGCCAAGGTGCGCCAACTAAGCCAAATGGTACACGCTTATACTGATACACACCCATCGGGGTTTCAAAAGCGGTATATTTTCTACTGTCTTCTTCGATTACACACTGATGATAGCCGCTCAACAGATCTAAAGCTGTCCACATAGTGGGTTTCTTGTAAGCCATATATAGGAAAAGCGAGCGAGCCGTGGGCATGGGGAATTTATCTTTAAAAGTGACTTGATTAAGCATGCGAAAGTCTGTACAGAGCCTAGGTTTGCCATCTTTCTTCTGCACTACCACCAGCGGGCTTCGCCAAGCCGATTCGCTGGGTTCTATGACACCTATATCTATGAGTTGCCTAACCTGTTCATCGATGATATCCATTTTCTGTGGAGAGTATCGGTATGGTCTAGAACTTATGACTCCCTGCGACTCATCCACAATGATTCTCATCGGCGCTATTTCACAATGACCTAACTCTTCCATTGAGAACGCTAGTGCATTTCTGTTGTTATTAAGCATTTGTCTAAACCTTACCTGTTGCTCTTCGTTTAAGCACGACTCGGTCAGATCTATTTTACTTACATTTTCATCCATTTTACCTCGGGATTTCTCCTCAGAGGTTTGGCTTTCCATTTGCACTGCGTCTTTCATTACTTCTACAGAAATCCTACAGATGGACATTGGGGTCTCTGTTTTAGTTAGATAACACAAGTCTAGGAACTCCTCTATCTGATTTTGGTTTACCTCAGGCACTGCGCATTCTTCCGCAAAAGCTAATACTTCCTGGGGAGTGATTTCTTGCATTTCATCTAGCGGATTCATGACTTTGATCCACCACTGGCTTCCCACCGTATTCACGCACCCCTCTACTAGGACTGGTGCGGTTACCGCCGGTGCGCAGTAAGCTACCGGTGAGTCTAATCCCAGCGGCTCTCGAGTGGTTACCGGTATGATGCATTCATTTCCCGGCGGAATTTTCACTGTTTCTTTGCTAACTATAGGGTTTCCACAAAACACTTCTATCTTTGCGCCTGGTAGAGATAAATCTGATCGAAGCACTGTTAATAAGTTTCTCCCGATTACTATTAGGTGGCATAGATCGTCCACTATGTTGAAATCATAGCAGACCACCGATCCCTGGATTGAAAACTTACATCTAATTTGTTCTAGTATTACTTGAGACGAGTTGTCTGCCAAACTGATGTTTCCCTTCGATACCTTCCATTCATCTAAAATGCATTGTTTAGGGATCTGTCGTTTACAATGGGTGGACATGAAGCAATCGCTCGCTCCTGTGTCTACTAAAGATCTAACCTCCTTCTGATCATCAAATCTTAACGTTAAGAAAAATGCTTCGTCTCCTATCTCTCTCCTAGCCGGTCCGTCCACTGCGCCTAATTCTATCGTGGAATGAACGGACCTTTCCTCTAGTTTCCCTGATTCTTTTGTTCGGTACCACTGGCTTTATTATCTTTGTAGATCCGCGGGGGTTTTTCCCTCAACCTATTCTTCAACCACAAGCACGCTTCTGTAGAGTGACCATGCTGTTGGTGAATGATACAAAACTTACTTTCATCAAAAGGCAACCTGGGTCTCTCTACTTTCTGTTGAGTTGGCAGATTCTTTCCCTTATCTGCCTCTCTGTTCGGGGCGATATTGGATTTAGGCTTCTGATCTGAATTTCTTTCACCTTTCTGGTTTTCGTACCTATCTTTTCTCTCATAACCTTGCTGTTTAAAGTTACCACCACTCTGGGGAGTCCCGCTTTGCCCTGGCTTTGGTTTCTGGAACCATGGAGCGGCCTCCAGTCGGGCCAGCACCACTCCAAATCGTTCGGAGATGGAGTTTAGGGCCGCGGTCTCCTCTGATTCTTGGCTTCCAGCCAGTTCGCTCACTGCATTAGATATTTTAGTTCCCCCTTTGCCTTTGTCCAACGATTCTAGCCTCGTTGCACAATCCACCGCTTCGGTGAACGACTTAGGGTCCAGTATAGCTACTTGCCTGGCTACGCCCTGTTTTAATCCTTCTAAAAACACAGCTAACATCATGCTTTCACTCGCCTCTGCTTTAACTTGCTTTTGTTTCAGAACACCTGCAAATTCGATCACGCTCTGGTCTTTTCCTTGTTTAAGGCCACAGAACTCTGCGTGTTTCTGCCACTTAGCTCTTCGATCACCGAAGATCTTGGTCATTTGGGCTTCTAGCTTCTCAAATGAGTCTTTCTCACTTTCAGCTAACGCTCCTGCCCAGTCGTCGGCCCTTCCCTTTAGGCCTAACAGCGCCATATTCAGGAGGTGGGCGTCCGACCAGTCATAGATAGCTTTCAGTCGTTTTAATTCCCTGAAATACTTTTCTATTTGCTCGTCTTCTTTTCCACTAAACCACGGTAACCTAATGTTTGGTCCCCTTTGGTGACCACTGTGAGTCGTTTCACGCACTGGCGCTGGTGTTTGCCCCAGTGCCAGACCCAACTGTGGTAGAATTTCCCAAATATTTGGTTGATTCGGTGGGTTTGGAGGGTTGTTCTGACCTGGTGGGCCCGGCGGACCTGGTGGTCCGGGCGGTGGAGGATTCGGTGGGTTTGGGGGGTTGTTGAGTTGGTTAAGGAAAGGATTGTTGTTCTGGTTCGGGGGAGGATTATTGGGTCCTGGTGGATTTGCTTGATTATTCTGGCCTGCTGGGGCTTGCTGACCCTGCTGGTTATCCGCTCTTCCTCGGCCTGCGTTAAGATTGGCTGCGAGTGCCATCGCCTGCAATAGGTGAGGGAGCAGGTTTTGATCGACCCCACCTCCTGCTGGCACGGCCCGGCCGGGCTGTTGGCCTGGTTGGCCTCCCCCATCATTTTGTTGCAGTCCCCCAAGGTTTACCCCAGGATTAGGCTGCTGTATTCCCGGATTCGCACCACCATTTCCCCCTGCACCGGGTTGCTGGAGTCCCCCAGGGTTTATCCCCAGATTGGGCTGATTCAGAGGGGGATTATTAATAAGGTTTTGGGGAGGGTTGTTGAGAAGGTTTTGAGGAGGGTTGTTGAGAAGGTTTTGAGGAGGGTTGTTGAGAAGGTTTTGAGGAGGGTTGTTGAGAAGGTTTTGAGGAGGGTTAGGCCCTTGTGGGTTGGCCTGATTATCCTGGCCTCCCTGGACCTGCTGATTAAGAGGAGGAATAAGTCCTTGAGGGTTGGCCTGATCGTTCTGGCCCCCTTGAACTTGTTGATTAAGGGGAGGATTGGCCTGATTACCTTGGCCTCCTTGGGCCTGTTGATTAAGAGGAGGAATAAGTCCTGCCTGCACGCCTCGGTCCGGCTGCTGGATTAGGATCTGGCCATTTCCATTGTTTTGTTGAGGTCCCCCAGGGTCCATCCCACGGTTAGGATGCCATGCCCCCAGATCTACACCCCCAGCTCCCCCTTCATCGGGTTGCTGGCGTTGATCTCTATCCTCTCTTTCTTCTACTAGATCCATCAAAGGAACGCCTCCTTCCGCCATATTATTTTCGTGGAGGTTTTGTATATCGTGATCGTCCCACTGTTCTTTCACAGGTATTTCCTCTACACTAATTTCGTCCTCACTCTCTAGTTTAGCTTTCTTACCTGTGTCTAAAACATCCTCGGTAATAAGTTCGTATGAAGACGAGGTTGATTTATCTTCTCTAGCTAATTTTCTATCAGGACCACCCCCTCTGACATTTGCGGCTGCTTGTTCTGTCTCGCTATTTTCTTCCTCGTACTCGTCCTCGTATTCTTCATACAATTCATGAGTTAGAGTGTTAAAATCTTGTGCTTTAAGCGTTACATTTTCTTCACTATCCTGATCGCTTAGCCTCTCTAAATCTATGTGCTTTTCGGGGCTTGAGTCTGCCCACTGCTTTAATATTTCGGCTGGATCAAAGGCCTGAGCTTCCGCTCCTTTACCAGCTTGGTCTAAGTTCGTTTCTACACCGTAAGTTAATCGATAGGGTTGTAAATTGCCTACTTTCTCGCTGTTTCCCTCTGCTTCCCTTCCCACTCCCCTATCCCCTCCCACTGTTTTTCCTTTAGCTACAGTGGAATAAGGAATGGACGCCCCCGGGTTGGGGTGAGTTGGTGTTACCAGTGGGTGACTGATAAACTCAAGTCGTTGGGGTAATGGATAGGTGAGAGAGCTCCCATCAGGTAGGATTACCGGATTTTCGGGGCGTTTTCCCCCTGATGGGCTGGAGTTATCCGCGGTGTTTTGTCGTTGTTTTAGGTTTCCTGAAGAAAATAGGTTATCTCCATTGGAAACTTCCTGTTCGCCTTCACCTCCCGCTGCGGGTAGTAAACGATAAGGAACACTTTGGTTACACCACGGATTGTTCACATCAGATTCACAGGTGGAGCGAGAGCTAGTACCAGTTTCGTGGTCCGTAGGTGGTACGTACCCTGGGTTCCAATATTGCTGATATTCCGTGAGACGGTTCTTCCCTTCAACTCGTCCCGAGTATGTTAGGGTTTCAAGTCCTTCGTCAAGAACCGGCCTATCTTTGGACCCTAGGTGCCAGGGAAATGGTTTACCTTTGCCACGGGTTTGGTAATTTTGTGCACCTTCGGGGCAGAGCTGCTTGGGTCTGGCTGCGACCTCCTGTCTCTGTGCCTCCCCGTCTAAGGGATTACCTACCAGGTGGCGGTTTTCCACATTCCCTGTATATGATGTTGACACATCGTGTCCTGCGGGCCGCAAAGATTGAGGCTTGGGGTTAGAGGAAGCCTCAAAATCACCGGTGGCTGACATCAAGGATGAGCAAAACGGCACAAGTCATGTTTCGGGTAATCTCCACCAAATGAACTATTGTTAATGTTTGATTTAAGACTGCGTAAGATTTGTGTATATCCAAGTCTTCATGAGTTGCTTTCCAGAATGCCTGAGTAATTCAGACCGCGTTTAAAGTTTGTCCATTCACTTCCCAATAGTTCAAAAGAAATGAACGATGAGGGAGCTTCTTAATATGAAAGGGTTTTTATTCAGTAAACATCTCATCCCGAGTCAAAGCCACCATGTATAAGTCTTCATCAGTCCACCTCCCATCTCCTATCAGCAATCAACCACATTTAGAACACGAGTTGCTCCAACACCTTCTAGACCATTCTAGTATTCAGCTCTAACACAATCCTATGTCCGAGGTAGTGGGTATTGGTAAACTCCAGTCTGTTACACGGAGCCGATGTACTTACTCCAGGTATAACTCCTTGGCTAAACATGTTTAGCTGATGTTCTCACTAAACTAAGTGACTACCAACTTCTAACCAACTAACTGCTCGCTCCCTACCTTGCAGCGCCTTTTATACTGGTTAACAGGTGGCGCTAGGAGCGTAAGATATTTCTCCTAGAAGTAGACTAGAAGTAGACTTGCTAAGCCTGATCCTTGTTGGATTATATATCATGCCAATATATTAAAAGTACTAAGCCATTAGTACAATATCATGCTTTAAAAAAAATTTAAATAGTTATTTTAGCATTTAGAGAATTTTACATACAATGTCATGCTCTACTTTTTTGTTATGTAAAACAAAAAATTCCAGTTACTTGTGCATCTTCCAAATTTACTGAGTGAAATAAGGATGGTACAATAAATCAGTTCAGATGTAAACTTACGCTAACCCTGATCCCTTCTTCAGCTTCGTAAGGCCCATGCAGCTCTGGTGGTGAAGGAGCTTAACAAGAAGTCGTCTTACCGGTCCCGGAGAGACTCGGCCGAGTTCACCATCACTGACGTGGAGGTCTACAACAAGGTGCTAGCCGCCTGGGCCAAGCAGGTAGGTGTTGAGAGTACAGAAGTAGTAGTGAAGAGATAATTCCCAGGGTGCCCATGCAAGCTTTAAAAAAAGATCATAAAGTGTCTTTAATTGATTTTATGAAATTGAAACCTAAAATATCGTCTTAGATAATTTGATAGTTTTTGAAAAGTATTGAATAAAATGTGATTTGAAAATGAAAATGTATTTATTGTAAGATGAGAAACAGTGCTTACGACCCCTTATTTGGGTGAAACTATGTCTGACCTTTAGAATATCAGTTTGGAAACTCCTTGTCATACGGTCATGGGGTAATTTGCGACTGAAAAACACCTATTTTAGAGACGAGGAGACTTTAAGAGGTAACCCTGGCTCTTTTTTGTAGACCACCAGCCTTGGCTAAGTCGTAATCTATTACCGTAGTGCACATGCAAGCTAGGATCCAGGTCCAGTGCCCTTAAATAGCATACCAGAGCTCTCTTACTAAACTGACTTTTCTCCCTGGTACTCCGTAGGTTGTGCCTCTTGTTCATAAATTGAGTGTTATATGACAGTGTAGTGGGCAACCTGTTTGGGATTTAATAAATTACAAAGAAACGTCCAAAAATAAATCTTATGATGTGTAAATATGTGCATCAATTGTGTATCTTTTCTCATAGGGAGACTTGGAGCGTATAAAGCGCCTGTTCCGTCAGATGGTCAGTAACCAGGTGACGCCTACGCTCCAGTCGTACGCCGCCTCCCTCGAGTGTCTAGGCAGGGCCGAGCCGGTTAATGTAGACATGGTGCACCGCATACTGGAGGACATCAGTACTGCCGTAAGTCAAGCAGAATTGCCTATACACAAAATTTATTACCAAAATACTATATATGAAAATACATTAAAGGTCACTGATTATGACTTGGATGGATAGAAGGGAAGGGCAATGTGTAGAATGCATTAGCGTTCCTTTCTTTTTAACATCATTTTTGTAAACATTTTCAGAGTTAACCCTGGACTCTGATGACAAAATAAATTGATTGAAACCAAAAACTTGAATTTGCCGGTCTAGTTTAAACGGATCATGAACTAACATAACACTGTGGTATAGTTCTTTAAGCAATAGTGCTATGGTGGCTATTCTAGAGATTAGAGGTAAAGGTCTTTGTTCTGGTACCTTGATAATATATAAAAATCGTACAGATTTCATAAAACTTACAATTTAGCTAGATTATGGTGAACTTCCATTTTCGATTGTCGATCTCGAAGAAAAAGAAAAATGTAAAGTACAATCTTTACTTATTTTAGGGTCTTGACCTGCAGAACATTCTAAATGAATGCTGTTTCCACAAAGACGAATGGAGCTGTGTTGAGAAGGTCAGTATATTGATAAAAGTAAAATGAATATTGTGGTAAAATATTTTATCTAGACTTAGTAACTCTTCGTTGTATGACATATTGCCATTTATCTTTCGCATGGAATATGAATAACATTTCGAATGAATAACATTTCGAATGATAACCTATAAACGAAAATGGAGTATGAACGGTATAATGAATATGAAATATAAGATGGTCGATTTTGTAACTAACGTATTTTGTCATAACTGTAGAATAAATTATATACAAGCAAACAAACCGATCAGAAAAAAATATTTATGCCATGGCTTAAAATGAAAACTAGTATTGTTAGTGATATTAGCTTGAATCAACAATATTATAAAAATAAGACGATTTTTATCTGAAAAAGCATTAGCATTCTGTGTAAGAAAAAAAATGACGTTATTGCTGAATTAAACTAAACAGAACTAGGATATCGTAAATGTCATCATACTTTCAGGCTATTGTAGCTGCACAGCCAGACTTTACCCCCCGGGTGTCCATGAGCCCGGACCAGTATGCGTGTGACTTGTTATCCCAACTAAACGACCACTCAACAGGCAAACAGGTAAGGGGATAGGTCATTTAGAAAATACAAATACGATGCAGAAAATACAAAACAGATTTTCTTAAAAGCTGTTTAAAAGCTATAAGGCTTGAACTGTCGTGGACCTTCTGTCTACAACTGGATGGTCATGGGGAGCTTATCTTTATCTTGCAGATCAGACACTTTTGAGTCCCAAGACCCATGCTCCAACAGCTCCCGACTCAACTCAAATGTCAGGCCGGGTCGAGTCAGCGTATATCTCTTAGCCTTTAGTGTCCCCCATTAGAATGTTTTGGTTTTACCTGAATTTAAACTATTCGCTGTGTCCCTGTTTCATCCCTGCGTCCTCTCGTATGTTGCTCAGGTCACCAACCCGCACCACGGTCTGATGGACTCGGATCAGCTCAAGGCCCGCGCCAACCGACAGCTGACTTACGAGCAGACCGACTTTGTCACTGTCGGTACCATCCTACCACGTAACGACCACCTACCCAAAGTCCAGGAAGCTGTAAGAGTCTGATTAAATCTACACTCTGGTGTTTTATTTTAAATGTCGGATATTCGGAGTAGTTTACATATTCACACTCACAGATTAAGCTCAAACGGTACTTTATAAGGTGATAATATGTTTTAGCATGACAACATAATGATATGGTCAAAGTCGTATACTACGAATATTGATATAATAATGCACACGGCTTATTAAACTAAATGATTAACTTTACGTATTTACAGCAATGCAATTTAGCAAGAAGTTTTATTTCTCTCTTTGAAATTGCAGCGTAAAAAGTTAGAAGAATCTAAACTGTTGTGGAAAGAAAGCTTGAGGAATGCCTTCAAACGGGACCTAATGATAGAAGAAAAGAGGAAGTACAGTAAGTACTGAAAGTGTCACGGACACATTATTTTTTACCTTGTTTTTATTAATTACATGCAATAAATGCACAACTGTAATTTCCGTACATTTTCCCAGCTTCCTATTAACACTGTTGCTGTCATTGGTATTTTGCTGAGGTTACCGTTACGTCATTGATCGGCCAATTTATCTACCCAGGCTGAAATGTCTTTTAATTCCTGTTATTCAAATTCCCGCATTATCTTCGTCAGACGTTAGCGGTATGTCGGTGGTACCCTACCTCAAACTCTTCCCACAGAATACCTACGTCAACCTCATGATGCAGGTAAGTAGCAAGGGGCTATCAGTTTTCTCCTAAAAAATAGCCTCGAAGTTGTCTCAACCTTATATCAGTTGGTTATCACAATCTCATATATATGTTGTCAAATCTTATCAAAATCTATGCACCTTTTATGTAGTTCTGTGGATACAATAACGATAAAATCCCATATGTAATATAATAATGACAAGTCTACAATATACAATTCATAAGGTTTAGGAATATTAGTACCGAGTATTTGCCCTTGCCATAAAACTTAATTCTGACATTTGTCGAATTATATCAAGAGTTATCTTTATGTCATTTCATAAGCGTTTTAATAAAAACATTTCTATGACATTTCAGTAATTAATTGCTGACGATTTTAGCACTCCCATGCCAAAGAGCAATACATAAAAAGCTGTATAACTTATCCCTTCCTACCATCAAACTAACCCTTCTCCCCGCTGGTCCCCAGGAGATAGAGACCCTGGCCCTGGAGACGGAGAGTTACAGCCCCAGCCTGAGCCTGCTGCAGCGACAGTTCGGGAGTCGGGTCAACCGCCACTTCATGGTCAAGGACCGCATCAGGTCCGGCTACGTCACCAAGGTGGGTTTAGGTCGCAGTATTGTTATTATTACTAGCTTCACTACTTATTCTAAGATTGCCGCATAGAGGACTTTTGGGGAACCGTTGTTCGTCTGTAAGAATAGCTGTTTTCTGCTGCAATAGTTTAAGACTGAAACGACTCTCTGAAAGCCAGGACTTTCCAGATTTGAAAGTGAAATTACGATGTTCTTACTTGGAAAATGTAATGCAAAGGATGTGATTTACGCATCCTCAATTGCATTGCACATAGTGCGTGCTAACAATAATGATGTATAAGTAGATTATTTCATTTGAAATATGGATTTCTGAAATTCAACTTTACAACAGTACTTCAGATTAGATGCCAGCTGCTAAAAAATTGAAACATTATAATTATATTTACCTTTATGAAACATACTTTTGAGTTGGTTTACGGTACCCTGTATTTCTTCCTATTTGCAGTTGTCAGAGGCGTACAAAGAGTACGTGGACGACTACCTCTCCGAGCAGCGGTCACAGCCCACCGACCGGCAGTGCTGGCAGGCCCTGCTCAACGAACACACAGGCGGGGTACGACTCGACACACGCCCGAAACTGTGGCCGTCTCCCGCCACCCGCAGCGTACGTATACATACAGCTTAATGGACAGAGTAACAGAGCAGATTTTATTCCAAATCATTGACTTTGATAACATAGAATAAAGCCATATAGAAAAATTCATTAGAGAAACCTCAAATCAACATCTAAATATTTTGAAATAAGCCGAAAAGTTTAGTCAATAGAATTTTTTACCAAAGGTAGGGCTCCTGGCTGTGTGATATACTTTAGTCAACCAAAGATTTATTCTCTGCTTGGCAAGTTACCGGAATATAGACAAACAAAAGGGGTTGGCAGTTGTAGGGTATTTAAGGCTGCTTATCTTTTTTAACAGGTTGGCCGGTGGTTGTACCGACTTATCCTTATGGATATCAAGATAGACGCCAACCTCTTCAAGGACACTACTGAAAGGTGGGTTGGGCTTTATGTAGCAGCTGCAAAATGTTTCCAACAGTAACTTATCTAAATGTATTCCAAATGTGTACATTCCTTTATCACTGCATAATTAGACAAAACATTTATCAACCATAATCAAGTGAACTTGTTAAAGAGTTTTTTGCCTGTTTTTGTTGGAAAAAATGCATGTTCTGCATCCAACGTTACATTAGAAAAAAGCACATGAGGGAAAATATGTTATTTATACGTTCACAGGAAGGAAATCCCAGCCTTCTATACAGTGTACAGACAAGAGGGGCCCTTGGTTAAAGAAGTCATTAAGGTAAATATGAGAGTCTTGACTAAAGACTGGCGCAAGACAAATGTTTATCACCTTGTAACACCATTGCATTGATAAAACTAATGTTCGTGGATACGCTAATTGAACAATTCTTAAAATCAACCATTAATCATTGACTTTTTGAACAGATTACGGAGCCTAACTCAATTTATGCGAATATCCTATTTTGACACAATTTGAAATGTTAGTCCATTGAGAAGAATATTGTGTCATGCCAAGTAAAGACATCATTCCTCAATCGTCTCATTCTAACTTCAAAATTTTAACTTTTTAAACCTTTCCCAGCCCCACCCACTCCTAGTGCGCCTGTTCCGGACGGCGAGTGTGCAGTCGCTGACGTTTGACACCAGTGCCATGCCGTCCCTCACCCCGCCCCTCCCCTGGCACTCAGTCAGTGGGGGTGGCAACCTGCTATCAACAAGTAAGTCCCGACATCAACATAATCATCTCGTGTATGCAGTTCTGTAGATGGTATTAGCGCGATGATGGTATGATATCTAAGTATATATTCTTTGAGATATCCCTTAATATGTCATCTAAGGTAGGCTTGTAGGGGTAGTCAAATAGATGTCGACATTTTCATTAATGCCATATTGAGTAAGAAAAGTGGCTTCAGTAGTAAAGAAGTAGAAAATCATATAGCAAAAGTTGGAATATAAGCTCACCAATAAAGAGTGTTAGTTAGGGTTAGAAAATAATGTTGGTACCTTCACATGTGAAGCATTTTCCAATTCTGGCATGAAAGCCTCTCAATTTCGGAAAGAGATTTTAGATGATTATAATCTCTATATTTCTGATTCTTGTAAAAAATATTAACAAAATATTTCCTTTATTGTTTCCCAGCTAACCTAGTGATCAACCCCCAGCGGAGTCAGGAGCAGGTGACGTCCCTGCGCCACCTGCCGGAGAACCAGCTCAACCCGCTGTACGATGCGCTCAACGTGCTCAGCGCCACGCCCTGGAAGATCAACCAGCCGGTACGCTGGGAGAGACCCTTCCTCCAACTGGTTTAATAAGGGGGCCTGAATATTACTGTTTCTATTGAAAAAAAAAGAAAAAAAAGAGCGCGGCCGTTCTAGACCATACGATGTCTGAGGCACTGATCAGCTTGCGTAGTATTTCTGAAAAAAAAGTGATGGCGTAATTATCCGATTTTAATTCTCCGTTTTCTTTTTTCACGCTGACTATACGTTAAGTACTTATGATCTTACGCATTGAAGTAGGGGTTCTCTAAAAATCAGCTAAAAAGTATAGAAATATGCAATTACCTGTATTTGAAGTTCAAAATCTCTTCTTTTTTTAAACCTTTAGTACCATGAACCTTTTAGAGTATAGATCATCAACTTTCAATCATTTATTATTGTTATTGTACAAACTCTGATCGCGTACACGTGCCTGTACTTGTTGCACTTCTTTGACCTGAAATCCAAAAAGTACCAGTATATACATATATATATATATACAGTTTGCACTTTCCTCTCCTCAGATTTTGGACTTGGTGGTGAGCATATTTAACGAAGGTGGGAGCACGTCACTCGACATCCCTCTGCCAGCGTCTTCCTTCCCCGACCCGCCAAAGATTCATCCGTAAGTGCAGATTGTATTTCCCCTCGGTTACATCTTATTCATTTGTTTAATTTTTATTGAAAACCCCTGATCTCAGTATGTGCAATTTCACATGTCCCCCAGAATAAAAAACGACTGCTAATAAGAGGCTATCGATAAAACTAATTAATTTGAGCTAGCTAGATATTGTGTGCCTCTAGAACATATTTTGATTTTCCAGTACATTTTTGTTGCGTTGGTATATACAACTATTGATGGTCTAGGTATTAGTGACCAACGCAACCAAGGTATAGGTCCGTTTTTGAAGTGGGTCTATTGTTGTGGACCAGTGGACCGTGTAATTGTTTAATTGGTGGGCCCCCTCCAACCTCATTGGTCAACCTGATTGACCAATAGGATTCCCTTCCATACCACCGTCCGTGCGCCTCGCATACCGCCCCGGCTGGTTGGTTCTGGTACTATACCGTAAAACCTCTAATATAAGCTGCGGTTTGTATGAGGGGTAGGTAAAGAAAATGGCCAAAGTTATAGGCCCTACCTTGAAATCGTAGGTGCGGCTTATGCTAGGGGTTTGCTATGATTTTGTGATTCTATTTTTGCTATTTCATGATACAATAGATAAACAGTTTAAGGATGCTCCAATTTAAACTATGACTTAACATCGTTATTGTTTGCATTATTTTCCACGCACGGAGTCTTAAATTTGATACTTGGGGTAAAATCTTGGTTACATTGTTAACGTTTCTGATAGAATTATGCCTGAAGTCTGGGTCCGAAATGTTTTTGGCATGAAATAGCAGTCAGACTGAAAGTCAAAAGTCAGGGTGCTGCTTATATTAGGGTGCGGCTTATATTAGAGGTTTTACGGTAGACCACAAAAGTCCGGCGTCACAGACCCCTCCCACACCACGTGTTGGGCCTAACACGGGGTGGGGGGGGGGGGGGGGGAGTGGTGGCGGGCGGGCGCTGGGCCTTCGCCGGGCCGGGACCGGCCTGCCGTCACTCTCCCACCAGATTTTAGGTTCTGGTGCTTGCTGGAAGTTGCTGGGGACAAAAGTGGTGGGCGCCGCTGGGCCGTCCGTGACCCATAGCTAGTCAGCGGGGTCAGAGGTACCAGACTAATACCGCCCCAGCCGGTCACCCCCCCCCCCCCCCCCCCCTTCTCCTTCCCCTACCCCGCCTGCATACCGCCCCGGCCGGCCCAGTACATTCTCGTACACCAGTCCCCCAGCCGCTACTGCGTTTAGGAGAGCGATAGCGGCGACAGGGGCCTTGACTTGAGAAGATGGCCCAGTAGTGGTCCGTGAGGTGGTGGGGGTGGGGGGCGGTTAGGCAGGCCGTGGCCGTGGCAGATTCGGGTGGTGGGTGGTGGTTAGAACAGTGGGCAGGCGGGGGAAGGGGGTGTGGGTGGCTGGGCTGGTGTATATGACATGTTCCTCTTATAACATTTAAAAACCACCAACGCAACAGCGGCCAGTTTCTGGCCGACAATCTTCAGATTTCTAGTCTGTTCAGTGAACAGTCGTTTACGATCGACAACGCAACGGACTGTCAAAATTCAAATTATTCGGTTGGCTTTAGGTTTGAGCACCTCGACCCAATAGATCTTAAGCCCTGAATGTTTCCTACTCATGAATGGTCGAATCTATTAGAAAGTAAAGACCCTACCCCTACACTTTTATGTGTTCTTTTATATGTAGTGTCCCATAGGCAGGGACCACGTACTTTAAATTAAATGCAATGTCTCTCTTTGTAGTGGAATGAGTGACGAGGACAAGGTGGCCATCCTCCGGGAGAGACAGCGCCTGAAGAAGGAGCAGCAGGAGATGCACAGTCTGTGGATGACCGAGCTCTACCGATTCTCCATCGCCAACCACGTGAGTCTCTTAACATCAATTGTTATCTCCAAGCATGCCAACATATGTTTTTGAAGTACTCTAAAGGTTTGGTGGTAGTACTTTCAATGTGTGGATGTTGAGGGGAGTAATGAAGATTTGAAGACAGGAGTAGTTTGTAGATGGTGTTGTATTGATTCTTCAGTCACAGGTTATTAACCATAGGCCTAAGCCTAGGCTGTTACACAAAAGACATGTGTTCACCTTGGTGTTCAGACTCCCACTGCCCTTCACAGCAGGGGTGCACTTCCCCACCTCACCTTTGGCCTCTGACCTAATTACACTAATTAGGCCAGTTGCCACTAGGGGGAGGGGGAGTGCTAACAAACATTCTGTATGATGGTTACCATAAACTCTATGATGTAGCATGTACATATTTGATATGTCTTTTAATTATTGTTTATGAAATTATGATATTTATATATCTTTATATGATAAATTTGGTAAATAAATGTAGTTGTTAGAGTGAGGATATGACATGCCTAAACTAAGGTATGACATAATGCCCCCCTTCCCTGATTAAAATTTTGGCTCCGCACAAATAAATTTGTTTTCTGAATTTCTAATAATATATTTTAGGGAAAATAGAGTTTATGATATTTTTTCTTTCGTGTGTGCACCTGGAATGTATTTTGTATTTTAAACAATAATAGCTATCTTCTAAATGATATCAATTATACAATGATAGCATTGAATTATGGAATACAATGATAGCTTTAACTTTTATTGGCTTATCTAGTCTTTTCTAATTTAGATTTTGATTTATATATACCAAGTCGCAGGTGACAAGGTTATAAATTCTAATACAATATTCCTCTCCTAACCTTAACGTTAAAAGGCATTTGAAGATAATTGTATAGATTATTAAGTAGAGTTAGTATCCCTAACTGGTTTTTCTTTTTCCTGTCTAAATTGCTGAAAGAAAATGCAACATCAGGTACTTAAATCTAGCTGAAAAGAAATTAGAGAATTAACCTTAATATAATTTTCAAAACCATAGTTTTCTCTTCTTTTTATTTTTTTATGAACTTACTTTTCTACAATTAGTTCTTATTTTGTCATAATGTTATAATGTTCTTTCCTTTTTGCCAAATAGAACTTTGCGCCTAAAGCACTAAATGGTAGATGTTAAATTTCATTGGTTTTTGAAAAAGTTGAGTTTGGGACCGTTTATGTCAAGGACATCAACGTGGCTCTCTCTTGGAGGCATGTCCAACATATGTACAGAAACTAGGGTTTTGAATTCATTATTAGTATACAAGAAATACATATAAGTAATATTTCACAATTACAAGATTTGACATTTGGAAATTGTTCATAGTTGATCTTCGATTTTTTTTTTTTTTTTTTTTTTTTTACATTTGTCCATTTAGCTGTGGGCTCCTACAGCTTATCATTTGTTGTTGTTGATCTTCTGTTCTTATCCTTTGTTGTTGTTGATCGCCTGTTGTTTCAGTCTGATGTGGTTTGTTAGCACTTATGCGTTTGATTTTTAGATTTTAGTTTGATTTAGTTTGTCAAGTTCATGGTTTGTCCTGCGATAGATGTGTTGAGGTTTATCTGGGCAAGACGGGGCGTGCTTGTCCGATGCGTTGTCTCATCGGTGTTGGGTGGTTGTCGGCTGACTGCTGCCGTCCCAACGTACCGTCTCGCAGCAACTTGAATGAGAAATTTGAGAAGGATCAGGGTTTGCATATAAAAGAACGCAGGTTGTAGTGAATGGTTTAAAGTTATTGATTTTGTTTGTGTGTTTCTGGTTTGAACTCCGTTAGTTTGTGAATTAGGTATTCTCCTTTTACATTTGATGAAATTTTTCTACTTGTTAGGAAATTTGGAATAGTAAAGTTACAGTAATTCTTGCATAGTTGGTCCAAAATACTTAACGTTGTTGTAGTTATAGATCACTAAAGATCTAGTTGATCCAGGAGCCGTATGTTGGAGAGTTAGGTTATCTGCATAGTGTTGTCCCAGTTGTTTTCCCAGGGAGATGTTTGAGACTCTCATTCAGTTGGCAGCCTGGATGGACCAATAGATGGTGATGAAGCTTGTTGTTGACCACTTCAGTTGCAATATTCCTGTATGGAATAAAGTGAAAAGTGTTTGAATGTGTATCAGAGTGTTGTGTAGGTCGGGAAGGTGTATGAAAGTGAAGAATTTGTTAGCCACTTTTTGTTTGTTTGTTTTGCACCTACATTATCTACGTTTTTAATCTAATAGAATTTGTCTTTCATTTGACATTTTTCTTTTTGTTTGAACGACTTTTTGTTTTATCTACTTTTTGTTTTTCTTCACTTAACATACAATAGACAGCATAACGATA
Source organism: Lepidonotus clava (assembly GCA_936440205.1). Taxonomy (NCBI): domain Eukaryota; kingdom Metazoa; phylum Annelida; class Polychaeta; order Phyllodocida; family Polynoidae; genus Lepidonotus; species Lepidonotus clava. The sequence continues at coordinate 30,190,292 of OW387144.1, read as the reverse complement.
ATTTGAGTTTCAATTCTAGTTTAGATTAGCATAGTGCTATTCATTTTTGTGAGTCGCTGCTGAAAAGAAGTATGAGGTTAATGTTAGTGAATACGCCCAAGTCAACCTTTACGTGAAACCACTCTGAAAAATCAGGCTCAAATACCGTCCAGAGGGGTGTCACTGGGAAATGTGTAACTCATAATAGGTTGATCTCAGCCAAGTTATCAGCTCGGCAAGATCTACAGTAACTGGGAATGATGAGTCTATTGAACCTCAGGGCGTGTGGAACTGTCACACCATAGGGGTTTGGCTAGGACCCCGGAGCTTATGCTCCCTGAGGGTAGACTTTTGGTTTAGGATTCATTTCTATGGATAGTTGGTTGCTGCAAGTGGATGAGCAGGACATGAATCTGCTGTCCTCAGTCATAATAACTTGATAGGTCACATGACTGTCTGCTTCACCATCTATATAGTGTTGGCAAATGTGCCTAATTATATTTAGGGTAATTAGTGTACATAAGTTTGAAGATGACATCAATGAAACAGTGTCATGAATATGGCCAGTGACAGTGGCCCAAAGGATCGATGGTATCGGCAATCAGAGTGTCCGTTTACAGGTGACTTGGGGATGAATTATGACGATGTGTTGACCTTATGTGTTGTGAGTGTTGGAAAGAAAGTGGTTTTTGTTGTTTATTAGGACATTCACATTGCAAATTGTTGATTTCACTCTTTTTGTAGTTTATGTTGATTTTGTTCCTCGTTTTGATTTTCTCCTTAGTTTTGAGTGAGTTGGTCTTGTCTTGATTGTGTTGTCTGTCCTCAACAGTTGTTCTGTTGCTTTGATTTCTTTGTTGTTGATTTTCCACATTTTCTTCAGATGTTCACTGTTTGGTGTTATCAATCTTCCGGCAAATTGGTTGTTCTTGATTTCCGTAATCCGTTTTAATCGGTCGACGTGGACATTCCGGGTCAGCAGCTTTCCAGTTTTGATGTCCCTAAGGGTTGCAGTGTGGATATTAGGTCGCTTACAAACCAAATAAGGACCTGAATAGATAGGTTGTAATTTCTTTGAAGTGCCTTGTTTTAGAAGATTTGGTATTTGAACATAAACTATGTCCGCTTTCATTATTGGCGATTGTTTTGTTTTCGGATCATATCTTGTCTTCATTTCCTGTTCTGAGATTTTAAGGTTTTTCTGGGACATTTCCCATGCTAGATCCTGTGCAAGAACAGTATCGGTGACACTCTGGAGGATGTTTTTCTCCTTGTCACCAAGGTTGATCGTTGCATCGAGAACTGTTTTAGGGTTCCGTCCGTAAGTTAAAAAGAATGGACTGTAGCCAGAAGACCTGTTCTCGGTGTTGTTCATGGAGAATACAATTGATGGCAAGTATAAGTCCCAAGTTTCCTGGTTACTCATACAATACGATCGAAGAGCATTTCCAATGGTCTTGTTGTTCCTTTCTACTAGTCCATTTGACTGAGGTCGGTAGGGTGAAGATAAGATGTGCTTGATATTATATTTCTGACACATTTCCTTGAATTCCTTTCCTGTATAGGATGTACCATTGTCAGTCTGAATGCTGCCGGGTACACCATGTTGGCATACAACATTCTTGACGAACTCATAGGCAGTTCGATGGGCAGTCAGATCAGCTGTAGGATAGGCTACACAGAATCGGGAGAAACGGTCCATGGCAACTTGAATGTATTTGTTTCCTTCTGGTGTTTCAGGTAGAGGACCGATGGCATCCAAGTTCCATTCTGAGAATATTGCTGGTCCTGGTGTATGAAGGGTCATTGGACTGATTGAGTTCCTGACGGCTCTTTTAGCTTTCATACATGTGTTACAAGTATTGACAAACTTTTGCACATCAGACGTCATTGATTTCCAGTAAACTCTGGGTGTCATTGCTGATAACATCTTCACAGCTCCTAAGTGACCAGCGAGTGGATCATCATGGAAGTGGCTCAATGTCTTTTTGACCCAAGTTTCTGGGATGACGAGTTGAAGTGAAATGTCGCCAAACTTTTTCCATAGTCGGTGGTTGATATGTACCAGCACATTTTCAATTAGAAGGAAGTCTTTTGATTTAGTCAGAATTTGTGAAGCATAACTTTTGTTGTCTGGAAGTTTATCTTGTTCTAAGTAGTCAATGATGTCTATGATCTCTGTACTTGAACGTTGATCTCTCTTCAGACTTGTAATGTTGAAGTCATTGCTTGGTAGTGAATTTAGGAAGTGTATGATATTTTCTGCCTGGTCTTTCGATTTCTCTTTCATGGTCTTTGGATCTAAGTTGTCAGTTTGTTTGGCTCTTTGGTTGTTCGGTTTTCGTTTTGGTTTTGGTTTGTTTGCCACTGGTTGATTTCTTTTTGGTTTCTCTTTTGTTGCACAAATCTGTTGTTTCGGTGTACTTGTAGGTTGAGTGTGTTCAATTGTTGTCTGACTTGATTGTTCTTCACATTGTTTTTGTTTGACATTGGGTTCACTTGAAGTTTGAGTTGATGAATCAGAATATGCTAGTTCTGTTAGGCTTTGAACTGTTGATATGGTCGGAGTCCTGGTCACTGTTGTACACTTGAAGTCAACATTGCTGGCGGCTGTAATGTCCAAAGTGTTAGTTTGAACGGGTGTGAAGGTTTTGTCCCCCGCCTGTGCTTTGTATGTTTCCTCACAGTCGCAATAGTGGTAATGAGTTGGTTCTTTCAGGTTCTGTTTTGTTTTACTTTCATGCCTTACAATCTGAACTGGCAAATCCTCGTCTTCAAAGTGTTGAACTTTTGTGTTTTTGTTGAAATCAATTCTTTTTGACACTTTGATCTTTGGTGCTGGTGGTGGAGGGTTTGTCAGTCCTGGTTGATCTGGGTAAGGACGTCTTGAAAGAGTGTCCGGACCATTCATCATTTTGGATTTGCCTGCTACATGAGTTATTGTGAAGGAGAATTGTTGGATATCTAGGGCCCAGCGTGCCCATCTATGCTGGTTGTCTTTCTTAGTCAGAAGTGGGATCAAAGCTGCATGGTCGGTGTAAAGTTGAAAATGTCTACCTTCCAAATAATGCCTAAAATGAAGGACAGAGTATACAACGCCTAAAAGTTCTCTTTCTGTAGCACTGTAGTTTCTTTCATGATTTTTGAGACAGCGCCCAGCAAAGGCGACCGGTCTTAAGATTCCGTTTTCATCTTTTTGAGATAGTGTACTTCCTACACTAATGCCTGAAGCATCTGTTGCCAAAATGAACTCTTTTTCAAAATTTGGATAGTGGAGTAAAGCTTCTTTGCATAAGGCATTTTTGAGCTTATTGAAATTTAGATCACATTCATCTGTCCAATGAAATTTCACTTTATCTTCGGTTAATCGATACAAAGGTTTGGCCAAAGTTGCAAAGTCTTTGATGAATTTCTTGTAGAACTGACACATGCCGTTGAATGATCTCACTTGTTTGACTGTTTTCGGAGTTGGGAATGTTTTGATCGCTTGAACCTTTTTGGGACATGGTTGTAGGCCTTGTGGTGTTACGACCATACCTAAGAAATCAATTTTGTCCATGAAGTACTGACACTTTGAGGGCTTCAATTTCAAATTACCATGTCTTAAACTTTGGAAGACGTCTTTAAGATCTCTGAAATGGTCTTCTTTGTTTTGAGAGAGGATCAAAATATCATCTAAATACGGGATCGCACATTTGTACTTTAACTTGTTCAAAATCAAGGTTACCAGGGCGCAGAATGCTTGAGGCGAGGTAGCCAAACCCTGAGGCATCACTTTATATCTATACTTTGCATTTGGTGTTAAAAATGCGGTAGCATCTCTGCTCGCTTCCGATAGAGGAATTTGGAAGAAACCTTGTTGCGCGTCGAGCTTTGAAAAGATCGCTGGTTTTAAGTCACCAATCATTTCCAAGCTTGTGTCGGCACGCGGCGAACCTAGAGACTGCTTGATAATAGAAGTGTTCAAATGCCTAAAGTCCGAAATGAGTCTGACACCTGACTTATTGCCATCTGAGTCATATTTTTGAAGCCCGGGTTCTCCACCAATGAAGTACTCTAAAGGTTTGGTGGTAGTACTTTCAATGTGTGGATGTTGAGGGGAGTAATGAAGATTTGAAGACAGGAGTAGTTTGTAGATGGTGTTGTATTGATTCTTCAGTCACAGGTTATTAACCATAGGCCTAAGCCTAGGCTGTTACACAAAAGACATGTGTTCACCTTGGTGTTCAGACTCCCACTGCCCTTCACAGCAAGGGTGCACTTCCCCACCTCACCTTTGGCCTCTGACCTAATTACACTAATTAGGCCAGTTGCCACTAGGGGGAGGGGGAGTGCTAACAAACATTCTGTATGATGGTTACCATAAACTCTATGATGTAGCATGTACATATTTGATATGTCTTTTAATTATTGTTTATGAAATTATGATATTTATATATCTTTATATGATAAATTTGGTAAATAAATGTAGTTGTTAGAGTGAGGATATGACATGCCTAAACTAAGGTATGACATTTTTCTGTAGTTGGTGGGGGGTTCACTTGGGCCTCTGTTAAATTTTTCAATAGAAAATAAAAAACAAATTGCAAATTTTAATAATGTTTTTCCATTCCATTGAGGCTTTTAGAGCATAGTTGACAATAAAACCATAATTTCCTTCGTATAGATATATAGTTTATATACAATTTCAGTGGATTTATTAAATTTCCGCCTAAATGTCTTTCAAAGACTGGCACGCCTGTATCACTGAAAATCTCTATTCTTAGATACAGTCTTACATTAAAGTAACACAATTCCGGACGTCAACGCACCTATTTATAAATGCATAAATACATGTACTTTATTAGTCTGTGTAGCCTGTGGTTTGTATGGACAACTCAGCATCATGTTTTTGTAAATCTTTAGCTCAAGGTTTAGGGTCATTTTATCATAAATGATTGTATAGTTAGTAGACTATCGGTTACGAAGGGGCTCAATGTTTTGATAAACGAGTGTTCATGAAATTTGTACCTGTTGTTTTAAATTATCATTATTTTCAGTGTTACACAAAGTCACAAATCGCATATGTGTTTTGACTGTGATAAATGTATACAGCTCTGACCCAGAGCCAACGGACGGAAACGAAAATCTGCCTCCAGTTATTTCTCCCACTGAAATTTGATTGAACATAAAAAGAGAAACAATGAAAGCAACTTCTGTACAATATATAGCAATAAAACTTTTTTCTCCTTACAGTACCGAAATGAAATCTTTTGGTTCCCCCACAACCTGGACTTTCGGTCGCGGGTGTATGCGACCCCGCCCCACTTCAACCACCTTGGTAGCGACCTGGCCCGCAGCATACTCCTCTTTGCCGAAGGGAAGAAACTGGGACCACACGGCCTGGACTGGCTCAAAATACACCTCATCAACTTAACCGGTTTCAAAAAGCGCTCTTCTAACACTGAGCGGTTGGCGTATGCGAATGAAGTTATGTCGGAGGTACTGGACTCTGCGGATAACCCGATGACCGGGCGGAGGTGGTGGCAAATGTCGGACGAGCCGTGGCAGACTCTGGCCTGTTGTATGGAGCTGGCTAAGGCGGTGAGGTGCCCACAGCCAGAGGATCATGTCTGCTACTTCCCCGTGCACCAGGTAAGGGGAGGAGCAAGAGACAAAAAATCATAAACTACCTATCTACTCATAAAGAAGATTTTTTCCACTTCTTTCCCAAGCGGTAGCATCTGTTTTACAGGGTCTTAAGCCACGTTTCACTCATAATTCTTTTTTTTTAGAATACGTATAACTAGGAAATATTTTGCAATTTTTCAGTAGTTTTATGCCATTTGCCAATACAACACTACCATATTAGGACCATGCAACTTCAATCTGGGAAGACTATACATTACGTGAAGATGTCAATAAAACTGCGTTGGAACAATGATAATTGAAATGGAATTACGTTAGCCACTTTCTTCATTTTTGGATAAATACTACGTTATTAAATGCATGAATAGCAATTTCCCGGTTACTCTCAATGTCTCCAAAGCCTTTTAAAGATGAAAAGTATCAAATGCAAGATTAAAGGTGAATCAAATTAATATACAATAACATCAAGTTTGTGCCTTGTCCAGGACGGGTCGTGTAACGGGCTGCAGCACTACGCGGCCCTGGGCCGGGACCAGGCCGGGGCCCAGTCCGTCAACCTCCACCCCTTCACCTCCCCCAAGGACGTCTACAGCGACGTCGTCGACTTGGTCAGTCTCTGTTTCTGGTCTTCTACCAGTCTGGGATACTTGTAAACACATCCAATGTTTCTATGATCTCTTCATGTGTTTGTGTTGAGAAGCTATACGTTTTCCCGGTTGAACTTACATTATATTTCCATGTTTTTGAAGTAAATCAATCAAATAAAACATTTAAATTAAATTTAGCACATATGTCTAACAGGGTAGGGCAATCGATGAATAACTTGTAGCCAAAAAAATATTCTGCATGAGGCCTAATGCTGAGTGCAGAAGTGCTTTGAGCTGCAAGTTGTATTCCGACCCATAAAATCAACCTAGCCTACTTATGTTTTAGTTCATGACATTTCATTTTTGATACAATAAAAGATAAGTTGACAATTATTTTCCCATGTTCCCTGGTATCAGAACTGATTGAAAGAATTGAATATGCACTGTATACGTAAATGACGTGTGTCATGTATATTTACCGGTAGTTATAACTCATATCTATTATAGGTTGAAGAAGAACGAGCCAAAGACGCTGCCGCCGGTGAAGAAATAGCCATCGCCCTTGAAGGATTTATCCGCAGAAAGGTGAGGATTTGCCATTTTAAATATGTTTTCAAATACAATTTGAATTCGAGGGAAGTGTCCCTAAACGGTTCAGTGTATCCTGTTCTATTCAAACCTAACTTTGGACAATTAGCAATTCAGAAGAAATTCAGAAAAGACGACCGTTGATTGAATTACAATACCAAAACAATATGAAATAGTAAAACCACACAAACAGAAAAAACATTACCATGTAATTTCAGGTATTCTTCCAGTTAGTTTTGGTCCATTGAAAATCTGCTTGCAACCCTTCATCCTGAGGGGGGATGGGGTGGTTTAATGGTTAGCGTCTTGGCATTGCACTTGGCCGGCCGGGGTTCAACCCTCGGTGCTGACCGTTAGACTCGCTCACCTTGCCATCATTTCCACCCCCATAGATACAATCATACAAACTGTGAACAGTCAAAAAAGGGAGTTGGTCTTGATATAACTGAAAAATTGCTGTATAGACCTTAAACTCCAACACATCATCACACCTTTATCATCAGGAGGCCTATACATGCATGACGTCGTTATATGTAATAACCGTAGTATCCACATGTATAGTAAAATGTCAATAATATAGCACGGAATAGACTGTTAAAAATTGTTTTACTTACTCCAGGTGATCAAGCAGACCATCATGACCACGGTGTATGGGGTGACTCGGTTCGGGGCCCGTCTTCAGATCGAAGGTCAGCTGAAGGACATCGAGGACTTCCCCGACCGGCGCGTGTTTGACGCCTCGCTCTACCTCACCCGCAAAACCTTCGACTGCCTCAAGAAAATGTTCACCTCCACCAAAGAGATCCAGGTAGGTTGAACTGTACTCTACTTAAACCCCTGCGCTTAAACCGGTTAAGCGTTTTGTGTGGGAATGTATAACGAGATTTTTCTACCCTTATCAGGCACGTTTTCGTATTTTTTTCAGAAACCTGGTATATTACTTGTTTATTTCACGTTTTGGTGACTACGTATGGCCCGTTGAAAAATAAGATTTCTAAATTGACGTCTTCCGTTGGTTTATTGATAAATTTAGATATTGCAAGTAGGTTTTCTCAGTGGTCAATCGTTTACAATTTTGTCTGAACTGCATGCTTCACTTCTTTTTATGAATTGTATATACTGAACTTCCTGTACTACATTTTTCATTAAAGAGCTATTTGTCTTTTTCACTTCTTGGCGGATTCAACAATGGAAAGAAAAAGTCAACACTAAACTAAACAATCAAATAGTTCAAACAAAAAAAGATTAAATAACATCTTTTACACGTAAATCTAAAAAAGATTGTTTTTGTCTCATGTGTGTCCCTAGGATTGGTTTACGGTATGTGCCAAGATCACATCGAGTATCTTCTACAAACCCATGGAGTGGGAGACACCCCTGGGGTGGCCGGTCATCCAGCCCTACTACCGCACGTACAACCCGGCCACCCTCCTCAACCGACCCAAGGTCGGCCACATCGAGTGAGTCTTTTACTGGTCTAGATTAATTAGAGATGCCGTTTTATTAATCTTATTTTTTTCCAGATTTCCAAATATACATGGAAGATAATATTTACAATATTCTACTCATAAGTCACCCAGTTCCTTATCCAAAACATTTTGATATAAATCCTGTGCTATTTGAGATCCAATCTAAAATTTGCAATCTAAGCTATTCATCCCCTTTAGCATAGACATACATATGTATCTTCATACCTTTTAGTCAAAAAAATAGGCCAGAGCTAATTTCTAATGAAAATTTATAGTTAATTTTGAAATTTGATAGTTAATTTTAAAATGAAGTTTCATCCTGCTGTGACACCTTTTCACCAGTTTTTCAAAACTTTCTCTAACAGGATAGCCAACACAAAGCGTCAGAAGAACGGCTTCCCACCAAACTTCATTCACTCATTAGACTCAACCCACATGATGCTCACAGCCATATGTTGTCAGCGGGCAGGCGTCTCCTTTGTCTCCGTACATGACTGTTTCTGGACCCACCCCGCCGACGTACCCACCATGAATAAGGTAGAGTTTTTGTGTAGACTTGTCTTTGTGCTTGTCAATAAGTGATGTGCTCACTCAAAAAAGTTATACTTGTCATATTTGAACTGATATGCTGTAATCTTCTCAATAGTTATTGTTTTTAGTCAAATAGAAAAAAACAATACCCCTGTTTAAACAAAATGAAAACGAGTTTGCTGCCTGACTCCCCCTCCCCTCCGCTTATAATCTAATAAATAATAAAGCATATCTACCATTGGTTATGAGATGGGTTATACTGGAGCGTAGGGGACGGGTGGGCGGGGGCGGGGGGGGGGGGGCAGTTGGTAGATCTGACTTCTGTTGACTAGTTTCGCATTGAAGGTTGGTATTCTTTTCTAAGAGGACATGATTCTTCCTTTTCCTGTATGCGACTATGACAGAGATTTATTGTTTTTTTCATTTTTGAAAGGTTTTATCTATAACTGATAAACAATCTCATATTTCAAATTCCGCATTGTTTTATGTGTCCATGACTGTCGAGTGATGGCAGACTCCTTTGATCCCCAGATCTGCCGGGAGCAGTTCGTTGCCCTCCACAGTCAGCCGATACTCGAGGACCTGGCCGACTTCATGTACAACAAGTATGGCTACCTCCCCGGGTAAGGGAACTCAGTCAGATTTCACCATTGATCGTTAACATTATTCGATAAAAAGTTATCTAGATACTTCGGTCTTGCACGGGCTTTTTTCTTGTTATATCATAATTATAGTTGTGAATACAAGTTTAAGTAATGTATGTCAATGAATATTAGTTATTCAAAAAGGAAAGTTCAAGGACCATGATATAATTTAAAAGTATTAAACTTCAGTCACCATGACAAACTCATCCCAACACGAACTGAGCAGTGTGGCTAGGCCTTTACTCTCTTACTCCACTCTACAATTGCCTGGAAAAAATATATTTCAAAACTCGTATTACATTTCCGTTTGTGTTCATTTTGATTTTGTAGGGACGAGGAGTATGACAAAGTAGATCCCATAACCCGCGACTTTATCAACCACGTCCTGCAGAGGGTGCCGGAGAGAGGTGAGTGTCGGCGGTCGTGATTGTTTATCTGCTCTATTGATAATCACTCTATAGGGGCTATTCGAACATAATCATCACGCCTATCACAAACATTGGTGACCTTAATTAAAAGAAAAAATAAAGATTTGTCAATTTGGTATTGTGCTAAAAATTATAAAACTTTCTGGTAACACTTGCCAAACCCATCTTTACACAAATATGACATTGTAAGTTTGTTTCATTCGTGACGATATAGTTTTGGGTACATAATGGCAAGTTCAAAGCAGCGCCGCCGTCACATGTTACCTCGTCTATCAATCTACGTTTGGCACAATTTGTTCATAGCAGACCTTTCTTTTCAAGTTTCTCATCATACATAACAAGCAATATACGAACCTTTCCTGATACCTTCATATTCTTTGTCGTTCCAGGTACCTTTGATCTGAACAAGGTTCTGACTTCAACCTACTTCTTCAGCTGAGACGTCATGATGAAGTTGAACATAAAAGAATGAGACGCATTTTCTTCAGACTTTGGACAACAACGCTATCCGTGATATCAATTTTGTAACATTTCATTATATTCGCATAAAAGTCCCACCTATCAATATGCATGCCGCTGAGATTTTGATTGAAAACGGCTGATAGTCGGGTTCAATTACCCTAGGTAATACAACAGTTTACAGATACAGTGCATTACTATTGCTCATGTTCATCACCCACAAACCCCTGTATAAATGATATAACATTGCTAGTTCAAAGCAGTGCCTAGATGTAGGTTAAAACAGTAATTCAATGTTTTTAAAAGTCCTTAAGTTTGGTTAGAATATGATTGTTGACGCCTTGTACATATGCAAATTATTAAGTTATTAAATTAATGTTATACTGCGCATGGTACCCCGGGCCATTGGTTGTCCAAGGATCACTGTACCTATATAAGTATATGGCAAACACATCTATTTTAATGTTATGACTAGGAAAATAACCCTGATATGCAGTGTTTATCGATGGTACGGTAATCCATTTTCTGATATATAAACCACAAGTTCTTATGGATATGTTCTGTGTCATAATCATTAGATTTTCTGTTTAAAACGGTAATGTATGGGGACAGATGAGAGGGGCTTATTTGCACATGCGTCCGGCTCTGAACCTTTACACCTGTTGAACTTACTACCTTGGTTTAATTGATGATGAAAAACCTCTGGATTTAGACTGGATTTAAAGATTTATCATGCGAAAGTTTATGTTCTCAGAGCACGTTAATTTATTACCTCAAATCTACCGGTAAAAACAATATGTTAATATAAACCAGAAAAAGAGGATTTTACTCCCCATTTTCAAACAAGCATGTCTTTTTCAATAATCCACGTTGAGACTTGAAATATATAGCATGTCTGCATGATTTTCTTAAAGTGAACCACAACCACATAATGTGAAGTCTCGTGATCACACCTCTGTTACTGAGGGAGATATCTGTGTTCAATTATCTAAATGGAAAAAATCTGTTCTTTTCCTACCAAATGTTACATTTTGTTACTTTGTAATTTCATTTGTACAATTGAATGAAGACCATTTAGATATTTCATTGGTATATGAGGTGACAGGGAATAAGTTGACATTCTGCCACCTCTTGTCTATCCCAGGCGTTAAGTTTGGTAATAGTCGAGCAGTTTGTTAGGAAATAAGACATAATGAAGGATTTCCGAGAGCCACATGAAGCGCATGTTAATTCAATTCCAATTGTAAATAGTATTGATTACTTGGCTTTCATGATCTATCTGTGATTCGTTAAACATAAAATGGTATTGGGTGCTAATCTTCATGCAACCTTCATTTTTCACCACGAACTTCGCTCACTGCATGTGTTAGAGCTTAATTTTAAGAAAATTACCCGCAAAATTGTAAAATCAGTAAATTCAAGAAATCAGTGATATTATTATCATCAAAGGTTTGTTGAAGTTACACCAGGGTATTTATGAAACAGACTATAAGAGCGTTTTGAAAACATGATGTAGGGAGACTAGTCCGATGTTAATTGACCACTGATGACCTTTTAATGGTTTTACCGTTATACATTGTACATGAGCATCATTATACCCCCATGATGGTATGGTGAATACGGCTAAAAATACGTACACAGCTTGTTAGAAACAAAAGCCTTGACTGGTCACTTGTCAGCCATGAAAACTACCACTCAGGGAGGTGGTATTATAGCCACAACTCTTAGTTCCCTATTCGTTGTTCATATCTTAAAGGTTGTGTCGTTAAACTTATGAGATTATCCCCTTTGAGTATGGGCCCAGTTCTTGATACACACGTGAAGACGCAGATTATGCCCACCTTATAATCAATCCTCTAGGTTATATTTAGTCCATCGTCCCAAAGGGTCTGAATCTAATGGATTAATCCATGCCATCGCCATATTGTTCTACTCCGTTCCTATAGGTTATATTTGTGTTGAATTGAAACTCAATTCTTCCTCCCGAGTGGAAATCATTTAATCATATGTATGTCTGTGTTCGGTTATGAACGTGTTGTTTGTACGAGGTTAGGACTGTTGCTGTCTTAGTACATTATTCTTTTTTGAATGAAATCAAATCTTTAATGTTTTGTTTTTAAATATGGCCAAATATTATGGAATCCATGACAATTACCTTCTTTCTTTCTTTGTAATTACCAATATAGATATGATCATTGTGATTTAGTAGAAGGTGTGAAAGTTATAATGTGATGCATGTATTTGCTAGTTGTTGAAGTTTGAGTGCCAAAACCTATAAGACGGATCTGGAAGGTAAAGTATGAGCCTCAGTTGTTCGTACATGCAGAATACTTTGAATTGAGAGATATATAATTCTGAATGTTTTTGAATACAGACATTTGAATGTTAAGAATATGGTAGAATGTTAGTGTATGTATCCGTACCTAACAAGTGCTTGGAGTGCCGATACTCATTTCTGTTTGATTGTTGCGATTACTAGAATTGCTGGTAGACAACACTATTTCTAGTACAATTGTCACTCCACTTACCTGGTACTAGGGTAAGTTTTTGATACAAAAAAGAAAACAGATAAACAAGCGAAAATTAAAAAAATCAGCATTCCTTCAGTTTTAATGCTGTGTCCTTAAAGAATATGTTTGATCTATAAAGTGAAATGTTTATTAATGGGATATTGGTAGTATAAAATAACTTTGTATATAGGTAAAATGGCTTGGATATACGTATTTGGTAAAAGTTATTGTACAATCATTAGACCGAGGATGATTTTCAGAGTAAAGTTGAGAATAGTTTAACTGTGATAATGCCTAAGACTTGACATGTGAACTCCAAGTAAATAAAACAAAAGAATTAAAAAAGAAAATACAGCTCAGTGTTCAGCATTTTGTTTAGTGAGACTAATACATGGCATGGCGTAGATAGGAGGGGCGGTGGTATATTTTCAGTACATTCACGTGGCACTTTGGTAATACAAAGAAAGCTTAGGTACCAAACTTAAGTTTAAAATTGAAATAACAAAAGCAATGAATGAAATGGCAATTCGCCTTATTAGGGTACCTCATAATCCCTCACGGTTTGCCGTTTTGGAGCAGTTTCCAGTCCTATGCTGGCAGGGTTAGGAATTTTGGGGATGTATCTATAATTATAGTAATCATAATTCCGGTAGACTTACGTAAAAGGAGACATTTGTGACAAGATATAGACTTGGTGTATGAAATACTGAAGAATGAAGACTTAAGGCCATATTCCACTTTGCGTCCGGTCCCGTTTGCGGCCGCTATTTTCAGGTAACGCAAGTAGTTTGCGGTTCTGATACCAACATATTGGTATCCCAAAGCAGGTGACGCAAACAGGGGACACAAACACTTATATTCCACCTACCGAAAACGCGTTTGCGGCCGTTTGGTTGCCGCAAGCAAGTGGAAAATAGCTGTCCTAAACTAGTTTGCGGCCGCCCTAGACAGGGTTGCGGCCACATTAAATGCATTTGCGGCCACCCTAAACGCATGGTGGAATATGGCCTTTAATCTCCAATAGACTGATAATAGACTTAATAGACTGATTGTACCCGGTGATGTCACATGCGATAGTGGCACGTATCGGCGGACCGTAATACGGAGAATATTTAGGCTTTTAATAAACTAGAAATGACAGGCATCTTATCAAAATATCGATGATAACGTCACAAATATGGTAGACTTCTAGAGCGATTCTGGGCCTTATCGAACCTAAAAGCCCTTATATCACGTGCGTAGGGCCTTGGCACCTCATTTATTTTAACTGGGCATGAACATTTTTCGCCTGCTCCAGTCGATGCATTTGGTTTCCCTGAATGATTGATTAGAAATACACAAAAGAGGTGCACCAAAAGTGACTTCTTATAACTGTATTTCATTCATTCCAAAACAACTTACTCAACTTATCCAAGTAGCTATTTAAAGTGCTGCCTTTTTTGTTTGAAAGTAACCTTTAGACAACAAAGACTAATAAAACTTCGGTTTAATCAAACATGAGGCGATCATGGTAATAAGATATGATATACATTATTGTGTTCATATTGTTTGTCACAATATACAATGGAAGTAACCTGCACTGGTATACCTTTGCATAAATTGGAAGGATACTTGTCTTTATTCACCGGTGTTTCATCCTAATTAGCATTTTATTCTGTTATCAAAATACTGGAATTAAATCCCTGATATTCATTACAGAGCTCAAATGCTTGTATTTTACCGTCTTACATGGACATAAACTTTTAAATTACTTAATGTCATTTTAATGTGGGTTAGGGAAGGTAAGGATATGGTTGCTCAACTGTTTTAATGGCCCTGTGAGACAACTAAATTCTGATAAGAATGCACGTGTAAGTCTGGTAGGTCTTAACACATTGTTAACGTAAATATTCTATACAATCTTAACAAACATGAATAATTCATTGCCTTAGAACTGTGTATGTACAAGGTTTGTCAGGGTAACAAGTAGCCCTGGAGCCTCTGTTTAGGACCTTAGGTCCTACGAGGTGTATTAAAAGTTCCGGTCACATTATAATAAGAGAGATACAATATATCTTTATGAAAGAACTTTCTTCTATACACAACCCCTTGTATAAGCAGAGGCACGTTTTGTTAGGGTTTACACCAAATTTTATTTGGTATAGATAGTATCACTTGTTGAAAAACAAATCTCTAGGCAAAGCTACAGTGGCAATCTTTCCTCTCATAAATGTAAATGTGGTACTTTGAAACAATATTATTGCTTACATTCTATATGAATGCATGTTAATACCACACTTGCTTTAAATCAAAGAGCACGATAAAACATGATAACGGGCAATCCGTACTAATATAAGAAGACCCGCGGGGGCCGTCCTCGCGGTGCCGGACTGACCACTGGGTGCCGGACGGCCCAAGGGCAAAGCCCACGGGCCGTCCGGCAACCGGAGCTCCGTCCGGCACCCCGGGGACGGCCCCTAAGGGTCTTCTATATTTTATCACCCAAGCAATGATCTAAATAACTTTCAAATAGTTAAACGAAAACGTAGTTAAACGTACAGCCCCACAATACGCACCACCCCTTGTACGTACTGCTCCTCGACGGTGCGTGTGATGAAACTTATAACTAGGAAATTTTGGTGCATACTATGTACCTGAACCTACCTTTCATATATCACCAATTGCAATTTCGGGCTGTTGATATTTTATTCATTTAGGGTCATCCTTATTTGGACAGAACCTATTTGTAATACTGTTTTACACAACGCCTTTGTGTTTTTTGTTTAGAAAAACATATCGAGGGGCATTATGAAAATTTCAAATTTTCACAATCACTTACAAAACAGCGTCGTATTTATCATGGACACAACACACATTTGTGTGTTTGATATCTAATAAGTTAACACAAGTGCACGGTGAATAAGATAATCAACCATGATGATAAATGCAAAATACTCATTCAAACGGTAGACATTTGATCTCAATAATACTTACTACCCTTACAGTTTGGAGCGGTGCGTATGGGAGGCAGTAAGTATAGTAGTGCCTTACATACCGCTCCGCCTTTTTACTATTTTCCACACTGGATTTTGTCCGGGTTATAGAACATCGAAGAACTTTTGGGGACATCCTCGGATGGCTGTACGAGCCATGGGGATGGTCTGAATAGCCCTAGGTCATAGGCCACCTGAGGACGTTCCAAACCTTTCTTCTTATATTAGTAGTCTTGAATCACATGAACGTTACTCCCTGTGACGGTTCAGTGTTCGGTTCCTCGAGCTCATACTCATTCGGGTATTCGTTCTTTAAATTGTCTTTGAGTTCTCTAAAGCTGTGTGGACAAGACCCAGCTAAGATGATGTCCAGTTTGGTCTTGGCACCAAAGAAGGCCTCTTCCAGGCCTTTGAAGGGAAAGTGGAAGAGTATACTGGCCAGGATACCGATGAGGAAGATTAGGATGAGGTGTCCGAAGAATATGTAGAGCTGAAAGTACATATGAATATTTATGTTAACTCATGATTTACTAGGATATGATATAATGAGTGAATGGTGTAAAATGAAATGCTAAACCTAAAAGTGATAAGGATGGTCTGAGATGTGCGGTTGAGTGCCTGGATTCCCTGTTTTGTTTGTTCATAGTCTTTGTTTGTCTATGTGGTTCTGGTTCCTATTTGGTAGAGTAGCCTTCAGCCTCGTCAACAGTCTTTGGACTGCACCCACATAGTCTTTGTTCTTGATAAAAATCAAACTATTCTAAGAGCCAAACAGTAAATTAGTTTTGCCCGTAAACAATCTAGTTCCGCTTTCCGCTGATTGGCCTCCTTGGACCCTTATAAGAGGTATTCTTTTTTCATTATGCCTATAGTAAAATACATCATTCATGAGGCCAAATAATTTCGGATCCCATGCACCTATAGTATATGAACAAATGGTTTCTTAGACCTACCAGATTGTTGAAGTTGATATAGATTGTGTCCATTTGGGAGTAGGCGAATTTGAATATAAAGATGGCGTGGAAGACGAGGACGGGCAGGGCCATCCGACTGGGGGGGATGAAGCAGCGGTAGGCCAGGATAGAATTCATCATGCCTGAAAGATACACACAGATAAATAAATCAGATATTGGCATTACTGATGTATCAAGACACAACGGCGAGCATGGAGGCTTGGATACAATTAAGTATGTCTCACGGAGTTATATTTCAAAAGGTAGAAAAATATTAAATGAATAGTTCCATCGCACAGGAGTGCATGGGGAATGAACTAATGCCAAGTTCATATACCGGCATTTCGGGCTCCACCATATTTTCTTTAATATGTTTTTTAACCAAGCGTTCAGGTATTATTCCCTTTCTTACCAATTGCATCGGTCGGTATTCCACTAGGCGATTTTGACTGCGGAAAATCTGGTTATTTCTAAGTTTGCCGAGGAAAATGACACCGACCGATACATACTACATGTATATAGATATAGGAAATTGAAATCCTTTCTAATGATATGTAACATGCTTAAATAATTGCCTCCTTTTCATCCTGCCAATCTCCGAAATCGTTTGCAAAATTGAATAGTGGAATACAACCTTAATTTACTCTTCATATAATAGAGTAACTTTTTATAACTTTTTACTTTTAGGAACTAAAACTTTTCTTGTCCACCACTCCTAGCAATTGAGTTTACCTGTCTCATGCCAGGGATTTAAGAACCAAATAAAAACCTTTTTTGCAACTATGGATATCATGATGGATTGATGTAATCTAACTTCATCCACTACTTCGGCACTCATCCTATAAGCTTAATCATAGTTTTGAAGTTTGAAAACACTAATGTAGCCATGTGGAATGTTATCTCACAGTTCTGTTTTTTTTTTTCATGTGATTCATTGTAATTATCATTACCATCCTGATACTCAAAATGACGATATTGTATAAGACAGCCAAACATGGAGTATTACTTGTAACATCTGGAAGATCAGAATTCTCTGAAGATGACAAATAAAGATACATTGTATTATCAAAAAAATGCATAGGTTCTTGTATGTGACGTACCGCCGAATCCAGTCTCACAGGCGAGCACCATGTAGGCGATGGCCAGCCCCCAGGCACTACGGGCGAACACGTGGAAGGAGATGGTCTGGTCCTCCGTCCACCTCACGGGGTCCTCCTTACGGTACTTGGTGTGGGAGATGAAGGCACACATCAGGAGAGTGCCGATGGACACCAGCCACAGCACCACCGACACGAACTGGAGAGAAGTAAAGTATGTGTTATTTCCAACTGTGTTTTTTTAAAAATTCTTTTATTTTACCTGAAGACAAGTTATCTACATAAAGTGCTTGTATTCTCTAGCCTCCAGGAAAATTATGTTACAATATGTACAACATTAACAATAAGTAATCTTTATTACAGATTTTCATATAGGTGTAAGGGTAATAAGTATGATCATCTGTTAGGTTAATAAGATGTAAATCACAACAAATTTCTTTTCACTGCAATAAGTGTCTAGTATGTACCCAGGACCAACAACAGCATGGTATCAGAATGATATTTCAGACTTCAATTGATTTTTAAAATTTATAGTATGTATCAATATTTCTTTTTTCTGGAGACAGTGAGTTCCATAATAGGGCACCTCTATAGTATACATTCTTTTTTGTCTTTTCATTTTTTGGTTTAATTGTAGTATATAGTACAGCGTCATGTGCTCTAGTTCTAATCATTCTATTATTTACAAACTCAATTGTGTATTGCAGGAACACATTGCAACAGTGATAATTCAAGCTACTAGTGTGCCGATAGACACCACCCACGGCACCACTGGAGAGGAGTATATACTTATATTAATAAATATATAGGCTATATAATATAGACTTAGGGCGAACATAGCAATTGTGTTTGACCTCATTTTCAAAGTACCATCAAGAGCAACTAGAGATGAGTAGAGGATAGAATGATATTATTTTCAATTGCCTATTGCATGAGCTTTTTGCAACAGTCATTAACACACACACCAAAAGTGTGTTAAGAGACACCACCCAGAGCAACTAAAGAGGAGTAGGCCTATAGTACGAAGTGGTATTATTTTCAATTCCTCATTGCATAAGCCCAACGCTACAGCAATGACTCGTCACACACGGCATAAGGGTGCCAATAGACACTACCCACAGCATTATAGAGCAACTGGAAGGGAGTAGAGGACAGAATGTTATTATTTACAATGGCTCGATGGTTAGTTATTGGTTGCCTAATCCCTTTATCACAACCAGGGTCACATCAAGGATGGTGATGTTGATCGAATGTATGGGAAGGTAGATACACTATTCCTGCACTTTTACTGAGACAATGAAAAGCTGGTGATCCACGTTGCGACATTATTGGACCGATAGGGAACCGATTTTCAAAATATTTTCTATCTTCAAGATCGGTTCCAAATCGCCTCAAATCGGTTCCAAATCGGTCCACTGTGGATCATAATCGTGACGTGGATCATGTCAGCCGATTTTTCAAAACCGATTTCCAACCGACATATGTGAGAGTAAATTATTCCAACCATTTTCCAGCCGATTTCCAACCGACAATGACCCGACAAAATTATTAAACCTGTTTAATATTTTTGGACCGATTCTGGACCAATTCTGGACCGATTGTATTATGTCCAAGTATTTTCAATGTTATTCCATCCATTTTTGGTTACTTCTTAATCAAAATTTGTTCAAATTATATCTACATGAATAAGTATTCATATGATGTTTTTTTAAATGATTTTCGATAAGTATTTTTCAATTTTACTTTTTTTTGATCAAATAGATTAAATTTTATGAATTTATGGTCGTATTGAATATATTTAGACATGAAAGTAAAAATATTTGCAGAATTGCGATAAGTAAACCAACCGATTTTTTCAAATAATATTTCTATTGATTTATAGTCTAAATTACAAGAAAACAATCGGTTTACAACTTCCTAATGGATCATGGGTATGGGAGCGATTTTGGAGCGATTTCAGTACCAAAGCTTTTAATTGCCAAACTGATTCTGGACCGACAAAAAACCGTTGGTCCTGAGATCGGTTTACCTGCCCTTTTTTCATCGGTCCAGAAAATATCGCAACGTGGATCACCAGACTGGATATATCCCAGACTCACAATATGAGACTCACAATATGAGAGTGACAGCGCTCTGATAGAGGAGTGCTAGTGATCCACGTTGCGACACTTTCTAAACCGACGAGATAAATAGGAGCAAACCGATTTAAAACAATCGGTCCAAAAATATTAAACAGGTTTAATAATTTTGTCTGAAAAATGTACTCTCACATATGTCGGTTGGAAATCGGCTGGAAAAAATTGGTTGACATGATCCATGTTGCGATATTTTCAATAGTGAACCGATTCTGGACCGATTCTGGACCGATTCTGGACCGATTCTGGACCGATTCTGGACCGATTCTGGACCGATTCTGGACCGATTCTGGACCGATTCTGGACCGATTTTGGACATAGAAAATATTTTGTAAATCGGTTGAAAATCGGTTCAATTTTGTCGCAACGTGGATCACCGCCTTTATGGCCACTACTGCTTGGGGCCAGTGCATCGGGCTACAGGACTTGATCCTACCCTACCCAAATATCTACGTCCTTTTTTGCAATGACTTGTTGCATAAGATTACTTCAGAAGGAATAACTAAGTCCTTCGTACAATAGTTCTTTTTTAAATGAATGGTCATAAAAACAGGTAAAGGTTAGTTATATAAGGTACTATTTCAATTCAAACTGAATATTCCTTGCTGCTTGTACGGCAGAGGACGTGTCAGGAATAGGTGCAAGATTACATACAACTGCATAAAAAGGGGCTCCTTTCTCTTTAAAGAGATCATTTAAAAATGAAATCAAAAGGATGCAATTCATTGGAGAAAGAAATATAATGGTTGATTGAAATTTACTGCAGTTTTTCATTTATACATTTCAAGATGTTGATTCAATCTAATTTAGATTAGATATTATGCTTACAGAGATTTTACTCGGTACAATTTGGTACAGGTAGATACAAATAACGGTATTAAGTAGTCACATGATAAAATGGTCAAGGGCGTTTAACATATCTTTAAACACTAAAGTATAGGAAACAGTTATCTTCAGTTAACGCTATCCCTCATTGTTTAGAAAGATAGGCTATAATTATTATCACATAAAAGCAAAAATATTCCTGACTAAATCTGAATTGACCCGAATGGACATGCGCTACGAAGAAAAGGTCTCCCTGCTAGTAGAAAAAAGACATACCCCATATTTTGAACCTGTAGATCAATATACTCAAATAAAAGTAGGGCTACTTGAAGACCAAAGTAAGGCAACAAACAAGTTATCAAATAAGAAAATAGGTCAAGGACGCAAAAAGAAAGCATAGTCTACTATCTAAGAGTGATTGCTGAAAGAACTGATAAGTAGGCTATTGTATTGAAGAAGCTTTTTAATCAGAACGATACAGAATGATAAGGAAGAACTGTTACCGCACGTAAATTAAACCCTTGACAATGACATGCGGAATCCAGAGTAAAAATCAGATCGATCTAACTGAAGGAATATCACCCTAGAGATACAATTTATTTCAAAAGGAGTATATCAAAGGAAATATATAAATGCACCGAGTTTCCCTGTATTTGTATTATGTAATAATAAGATGTTTTAGGTCCCTGCAGACTAATATGAACCTATTTTTGCACCAAAAAATGGTCAGATTGAAAACCTGAAGGATTTTACACACACCAAGATAATTTATATGGTTACCCATGATACACCTTGAATCAGCCAGCAGATGTTATAAAATTTGAATATATACTTTGCATTTGATAATCGTTTTTTCTCGATTTAAATAACTCTCAGCCTTGGAGCAACAGTAAGTTTCAAATATTCCAAAGCGTGACGTAACGTAAACGTAACGTATCTTTTTTCTCAGTTTTTAAAATATATGTCAAAAATATGTCGTGATGAGTATACTATTATACAGTTAACTTGTAGGATCCTATAATTTTGATCACCGAATTGTACACTTATATCCTAAAATATGGCTAGGTAAGTTAGAGATACGTTGACGTATCAAGATGCGTGGCGTTGTGGGATCTGAAACTCCCTAATCCTGCGGCGCCTACCTTAGTGATGACGTTCTTGGGGATGTCGTGGAGGAGCCTGTCGTGGAGCAGAATGCCCACGCCGACCCCGATGAGGTAGGGGCCGGCCCTGCACCAGGGGGTCATGAGGTAGTCGTAGTACCACGCCTCGTGGTTGCCGTATCTGAAGGGCAATACAGGCGAAGTCAGGGAAGAAGGTGGATTTGGTTAATGAGGACATTGACATACAATTTGCCAGAAACAACTTCATAGAAAACAACTTGAAGGTCATAAACATGTGGGATACAATTAACTTGATGGAAGAACTTTTCGTTTTACTTTGAAAAGAGAAATAAATCCATAATACTGGGAATTTCCTGTATGTACATTGGGCCACCCGTCCCAAAAATCACTGGGATTCCATAGATATACTAGGAACATAGGTAAAAGGAAAGCAAGTAGTTTAGACTTACATTTGGTTTTTGACCACTCCGCTGACTGTGCCGAGGAAGATGACGTACATGAGGCCGATAGCCCCCCAGCCGGCCCATCTCTTACTGGGGAAGGGGGGAAATGAGAAGGATATATAGGATACATCTTACGAATGGCTATTGTAATATGATGGGCATTCCACTAAGTATATAAGCACCAAAAGGGGTGGGGGACTCAGACGAGCGCTTTTTGCTATGCATAAAAAATCCATTGTGAACTTTACTCCTATGGGAGAAGGAGATGGAGGGGGGTTTCGACATTTTTTGAAGTATGCATATTATATGCACTTACTGGAAGTATAGAAATAGAATTACAAAGAGAGATATTGATACTGTAGCTGGTTTTTTAAAATCATGACCAAAAGCTGACATCTTCAGAACATTGCAAGTGGGTTCCCAAGAAACAAGATCTAACATTGACTATTGTATTGCCTTTCAGAGTTTGAATTCCACTTTTGAACTTGTCTGCGGCTCGACATGAGGTCTATCGATGATATAGACCCCTCAAACTTGTCACAGACTGCCAGCTCTTACCAGTTAAAGTATCAAATTTTGTGTTTCTACATATTTTCGCATATACTGTCAATAATGTACTTTAAATAGGTAAATTCTAAAATAAAAGCTATAGCCCAAAGTACATTGATATAAACAGCCAAAACAAAGACTTATTAATGGCCCTTGAATATGCACTTACTGGAAGGCCCCTATAGAAATAGAATTACAAAGAGAGATATTGATACTGTAGCTGGTTTTTTAAAATCATGACTAAAAGCTGACATCTTCAGAACATTGCAAGTGGGTTCCCAAGAAACAAGATCTAACATTGACTATTGTATTGCCTTTCAGAGTTTGAATTCCACTTTTGAACTTGTCTGCGGCTCGACATGAGGTCTATCGATGATATAGACCCCTCAAACTTGTCACAGACCGCCAGCTCTTACCAGTTAAAGTATCAAATTTTGTGTTTCTACATATTTTCGCATATATACTGTCAATAATGTACTTTAAATAGGTAAATTCTAAAATAAAAGCTATAGCCCAAAGTACATTGATATAAACAGCCAAAACAAACACTTATTAATGGCCCTTGAATGTGCAAATCACTACTGTTATTAATGCTAGATACCCGATCATTTTGCACAGCAAAACGTATAAGCTGACGCATTGTGTTCCCCTTCCCCAGGGCGTAACCATACAATTTTTTTCAGAATGTAAGCGACGCTCTTGCGTAAATTGATTTCTATACTTAAGTCTTGTGACTTGCCTAAACATTTCCGATCATGCACCTTGATTTAGGCTACAATAAATAAAAAGCTATCCGTAGTCGGCAGAATTATGTACATGCGATGACATTAATTTTATAGAACAACTTAAATATGAACGACTGTGTCGCTTGTATTTATTCTATTATAAATTTGACACATTAGTAGTATATAGAAATGAGAATTTAAAGATAGTTTGGTTGTTGTGGCTTGCAGAGTTTGTAGTATACAAGCGACTTTGTGTAGACACTAGTCTCTAGTATAAATCACATACACGACGTTCGTGTAGCCGGTTCGGTTACGGCCTCATCCCTGGCTAAGACAGTCTCTGGGTGGTTTGATGGGGCACTTTTTATCAAGTTATAGGCTGAAAAGAGGCATTACTCACTATGACAGCGGGATGAGTATGACTGGAGTGACGAGCTGCAGCTGGAACAACATGGGCACGTACCACGTCCACGCCAGGCACTGCAAGTAGACAAAGGACCACCTTCATTGGTTAGCAAATCAATGTGCTTCATCTAAGTTCCCATAGAATCTAGGTTCATCATGAAATAATTATTATTACAATAATTTCCAAGATACATAGTTTACCAAGTTACTTAAGATGAAAAATACACAAAAAACGTCTAGGAGAAATTCAGCAGATGTTATAGCCTATCTGAAGTTTCCCACAGAAACAACGTCCAACCAGGGAAGGGCTTATATTATACCACTCTGCCATGTGGTACTGGAATTGTAGGTTGACCTATAGTCCAGTTCAAATCGGTCATGGCATCATTTTATATAAGTATCTCAAGTGAACACAAATAATTTGTATAATCATTGTCATTGAAACAATCAATGAGATGGACATTAATAATGCAATCGCCCAAAAGTGTAAGTTATATATACACAAAAAGTAATCAAAGATGCTGCATATACAAGAATTTCCAAATTAGACCGATCGGAAGACTTATACCTACATAATGATTATTGTAAGATTTGCAACGAAGGTCATACAATTTGTATAAAATAAACCTAAAAGGGGAAAATAGGGTAATTGTTCTTTTTGTAGAATCCTGTCATTTTGAGTTCCACAATGAAAAGGAATCACATACATATGTCTGAATGTCTAAGATATTCAAATACATATGTCACTGAATGGTGAAAATTGAGTATTAAACTAAACTAAACTATACAGGATTCCATGTCCAGGGCCAGTAGGTGAAGGAAAGGGCTCCCCTCCTCTTTCCTTTCAGTAAAGACTCAAACTCCTTGAAATGATTGGTTTTAATATTTTACGTTAATTCGGACCCAAAGCCAACCCCTTGTTGACCCAACCCCTGGAAGTAGTATATGGAATTGTCATAGTCCTACCGAGTTGTCGGTGTTGACCAGGTTGCCCACCATGAGGAGGTTGGCCCACCAGTTGGTGCGGCAGTTCTCGGCGTCCGTGATCTCCGGGGGGCTGATGGGGCCGGACAGCAGGTACTTATAGAGACAGGTGTATGTCATGATGGTCAGCATCATCACTGGCATCAGGCTGAGAAATAGAACAGTGAAACTAGTAAATAACATAACAAAGAACTTATTTTCCTACTTTTGTAAGCAAAACGTGCATATTTTCATTCTTAAACCAGAAGATCTCTTTTGACCTACTACCCGATGTGCAAAAGGGTGTTTTTGACTGTAGTGTATCTCTGGCTACGCTGTCAATGTTCAACCTGCAGGAGTGGGAGCGTTTTACAGC
Organism: Lepidonotus clava; assembly: GCA_936440205.1. Classification (NCBI taxonomy): domain Eukaryota; kingdom Metazoa; phylum Annelida; class Polychaeta; order Phyllodocida; family Polynoidae; genus Lepidonotus; species Lepidonotus clava. Next base: position 30,164,902 of record OW387144.1, on the reverse strand, counting down.
TGTGGTACCTCAAAGAAAGTTTTTTTTACTAAATATTTGGACTCTAACGTGATAATGTTTCAGAATTATAGTTAAAGATAAACTGTTGGAAATTTTGTCACGAGTAAATACACAAGTTTTACCTCCAGTAACGATGACAGTAGTAGTGGATGATTTGCCAGATGGTCAGGTGGTCTTTGGCTTTCCTCAGTCGCCGCAACCAATGGTAAGATATTACTGTTCCACTGAAACACAAACATTCAGTATATAAGTATAATTATTGAAATATCAATAAGAAAAAACATGATCTCTTTAGATGTACAGTAACGAAACTTGAGAATCAGTTTTAAACAAAACATATTTCATAATAATCTTAAGTGTTTCCACTGGTTTCAGGTGTATCATTATGTCCAATCTGTGTGACATAATATCAAGAAGGAGGGATTAGAGAAAAAGTACTTAACAAAGGAATTTATTACATGATCTTGATGTAGTTATAATTTATACTTAAAATCTTTATGTACTACAATTTATACTCATTGTAATATCACCGAAAACCAGGGGCACCCCTGAAGTGAATTTACAAGTGAAATTAAAAAAAATATAGTTAAAACAAATTTACACGAACAAGTAGTGATAAAAGTAGTAATCATAGGGACTAGAAGTAGTTGTAGCAGCTCCACTGCTCTGATCGTGGTTCTGTGAGTGACTATATACATCAATAGAAGAAGAATACATCCATTTATTACACCTTAGGTTGATACAAGTTTAGTAGTTAAGAGTTTAACTCAGGGCGATACAAACCTGGGTAATAACCAGCCTTGTATCACACTGCAGTGTGATACAGAAACTTTATATTTTTCTAAAATTCATGAAAAAATGAAATCATTAAGAAATAAAAAATCTTACATATGCATCATCTTTACAATGTTCATAGCTACATTTTACCGCTTACTATTTGTGGATTTGATGGATATCAAAAGAGTTATATGAAAAAAACATAAAAAAAAAGTGCAGCATCACAGTCCCACCATTACTGATTGCTGTGCATCCTTCCTTGGGAGCTCAGATCTAACAGAAAAGGTATAATAAATCCATAACCAACCTCGAAGGGAGTACTCGGGCAGTTACCACCCCTCGCCTTCGGGCCCTGGCCTCGGGCTGATATCGGGGTCCCGGCTCAGGGTGATAACTGCCCGAGTACTCCCTTCTTGGTTGGTTATATGTATGTACCATGAGAAACGAAGTCCTTCACCACAGCTGTACTTACCTCACGACGAGGAAACTGTCGGTGCAAAAGGAGTAGTTTATGATGGGTTGAAATGCAAACTGGCTGGGCAGATCCAGTAACTTGGCTACCAAGTTACCTGAAATGAGTACAGATTTAAGGATATAGAAAGGCTATCAGAGGGATCTTCGGTAAAATCACAAACCTTGAATAGTAAGTGAGATGTAAACCTCCAGGTCCCATATTTTCGTAACTAATTTGGCTGATCAGGGAAAATTTGATCAGGGTCCCATGATCAGAAATTCTGTTTGTCATGAATAACTTTTACAAATGATAATTCCTCTTTGACACAATTTTGCAATAACACAATAAATTTTGGTAAAAGGCAAAATCACTGATCATGGGACCCTGATCAAATTTTCCCTGATCAGCCAAATTAGTTACGAAGATATGGGCCCTGAAATTAAAGTTGAGAAAAGAATCTTTTGTGGTCACGATTCATTCACTCAGCCAAATATACACAATGCATTATTTTATATAATTATGATAGACGATAAGATTGTGCAGTTATCAATAAAACATTAGGTGTATAGAACAATAGAAAAGACCTACTAAATAATCCCTTCCAATCCAGTGGCGTATCGTGGGGGGGGGGGGGGGGGGGGCAAAAGAGGCTACATTTATAAGGGGCTACAGGGTTTGTCCCCAGCCACACATCTACTAGCCACCAAGGCGACTAAAAAAGTATTTAAAACAAGGCTAATCTGTGTACGTCGTAAGGGAATCGCTGGCAGGTACTAACTTGAGGTGATGCTCTCTGTGTAGAGGATCCCGAATAGGCAGGTGTTCCCGCCCACGGCGTACACAATGCTGAGGAAGCGGATGCCGTCCAGGGACCCCAGGTGGTGGGGGCCCAGGTGCACCACGTCAAACACCTTCCTTAAGGACGCTGACCCTGAGAAGCCCACGAAGGCCGCCTCCAGCCGGTCCAGGATACCTGAAAAAGGTGGGAGTTTATTCTATATCAGGATTCCAACCCTTATACATTCAGTATTATCCTGCCCCCTCAAAAGTGGTTTCCAACCTCTATACCTTAAGTATTGTCCTGCCCTTTCAAATGTGGGTGAATAAAAGATTTGTTATTGCCCCAGAGGGCAATGATGCCTTTCTGTAAATGCTAGTGCCAATTTTTGTGTAGTCAGTAAAACAAAAAATTCTGTATAATTGATATAGAATAAATCGAGTAGAGACTACAGGTGCACTCAGCAATTGTTATTGCCCCCGTTTCCACAAATGTTAACATATATCTCGGGCTAAAGCCCTCGATGGTGTTTGCCAACCTCAGGACGATAACAATAAGTATTGCTTTGCTATAACGGTAATAAGTTATCACTCGGACAGTGCAATACTCCAATTATCTTACTTAATACTATTGGCATTCTCATTTGTGATGTAGAATTTATTTACATGAAAAGAAGAAACACATAATAAGTATAATTGATAACCCCATGGATAAGTGGAAGCCATTGCATTTTCTATAAAAAACAGTTCTAACTCACCTGGTTTTTCCATCAATCCATGTCCCTCGTCCTCAGGGGCCATTGACAGGAGACTCTTGGTGGAGGCCATGCTGGCCTGTCTGTCCATGTGCTTGTTGCCGGGGACGTGACCGTTCACCATACCCCCCGCCGTACCGTTGGCCACGTTACCGTTCGGAGACGTCCCGTCGGGGGAGATGGACATGGGCATGTCCGCAGCCGTATTGACGTATTGACTTCAAAATGAAGATATACAGTCACACATATTGTTGGTTAATCCATGGGTCTGTTTATAATAGTTTGCAGGTGCAAGGAAACCAATGAATAAGAGACAACATCTCAGCATTGATAACGTAATATTTTGTTTGATGTTACCTAGGTATTTCGGGAGCGGCGGTGATACTATTGTCGAAATTATAATTCCTTTTTTGTAGATAGCAACAGGACAAAAATGGACAAAATTAAAGGCAAGAAGTTAGCTGAGGGCTATCTTAGAATTGTAGGCAAAAAGGCTTTCCATGGCATAGGCTGTTCCCAAACTTGATGGTGGGATTAGACCCATCACGGACGGTATAATGCAAGAGAAAATATTGAAATAATAATTATTTTTTCGCAAAATGGAGCTTGGATTGCCAAAAGAAAAGCTTGACAAGCTTATCGGTCTTCTTGAAAAATAGAGTGTTAAATACACAATTGCAAAGAAAGAATTAGAGAGCATGGGAGGACTCTTATCACATTGTGCTCAAGTGGTGGATGGTGGTAGGACCTATTGTCAAAGGGTATATATACAAAGTCTTACTAAACAATAATTCAAAGGCTATACAAATTGGCCAAGCGTGAAGAATTTTTGTAAAATTTGTAATGGCAAAAAAAGAAATTAAATATGAAGAATTTAATCTGCCATTAGTTTCAGACTCATCAATGAAAGGGTTTGCTATTTACATGGCTGCAGAATGGTTAGCGGGAACATGGGATGATATTTTGTATATAAATTCACATCGTAATCATATAATCCTAGCACCCACAGACATTATCTATGACAAGTCTTATATAAATCAACTCTAACTATGGCCAATAGTACATGGTGTGCAGGTATGGGTAAATATCCTCAAAGGTCACAGTGTTAATATATATACAATGACAACACCTAGGTTTTCTATATGATTCGTAAGGGGGTCAGTACAAATCCCACCTGCATGAGTTGGTTGTAGATCTGTAAAATTTATAAAATCAGATTAGTTCTGCATTATATCAATACAAAGAATAACTTAGTTGCGGACACCTTATCCCACATTCTATATGTAAAAAGTGAAGCAGAGGCAAGAAAATAATTTGTCGGATCATATTTATGCTTTACTGACAAAATTTTAAAATTTGGCAGATAACGTTTTGGATAAAGTAAATAAACCTATCTATTATTGTCCAAACCAATGATCTGTCATTCATAATCACTCTAATCTATTTATTCTAGCCGCAAAGTAAATACCTATGTTGTAACCAATTAGCATGAATCAATATGAATGTTGTTTATTCCAGATTAATATCAATTATTTACTTATTAAAAAAGGTAAGCACGTTTCTTTAAGCATCACTCACTATTTCATGTATATCACTAACCCAAGGAACAACGACATTATCTTGACACATTTCCAGTTAAGGATCTTAGTGTAGATACAAGCCACTTGCAGGTTTTAAATTCCTTAAATTAAACTCACAGTGGTTGAACATTGGTTGTCTCTTCGAGGTTTCCAATGAGGTTCGGGCGAATAACTAGGTCGTACAGAGTTGCACATAGAACTATTGTCAGCAGCGTGATGATGATGCCACTGAGGGAAAAAGGGGAGAACGAAGGGTTATTTTTTACTGCCCAGATCTCTAGTGTTTAATGGAACACAGTTGTGTGCTGTCCTAGTTATAATAATCATCTAGGTTCATTTCTGTAGTTTGACCAAAGTTACTTTCCTATACTACTTCAATTGTATTTATGTTTCTGTAGTACAAGGAAATGCCGTCCTTTTATATATACTTACTTTGATTCTAGTAAAAATCACTTTAAATGTCAGTTCTATTGTTTAGCAGAATAAGGAAGCATTATATGTAAGCATATAAGTTTGAAAGTCATATGAAATAAGATGCTTATTATTTGGCAGAATAAGGAATCATGTATCTAAATATACATTTGAAAATCATATGGTATATCATGTATATTACTTGGCAGAATGAGGAATCATTATATCTAGTTAATTTCGGAAGTTTGAAGTACTCTTGTAAAAATAATCATTATTCTGGAATGAATTGAAGAAAATAAACTGATAAAACTGCCATTCTGGCAGCCATTAACCAGTTCATGAAGAAACTTAGGACTCAAGAAGTTTGTCAACCTACAAGGCCGTCTGCGCCCTCGTGTCGGTGGCGTAATCAGGGTTGTTCCCACAAAACACACTTTTTACTTCAAATCCAAGTGTTCCTAACACCGTGTCAATTAGTCCTGGGTTGGCTGCGGAACAAATGAAATATAGTCGTTGAGATGCCATTACTATCATAACCTTATAGCTTATAAGCCCATTGGTGCTTACCCCTCAGACATTTATGCAAAGACGCATACCTCTTGTCCCAATGTTCCACCCTGGACGTTTGACCCATAGACACTTACCCCTGACAAAAACCCTTGATATTAACATCTAGCAGTTATACCCCTGAAATATAAGGTTAGCATAAGTGTTAGGGTTTTGGTTAGGTTAAGTTAGAAAGTAATTCTGAGGGGTATATGTCCAAGGGGTATATATGTCCTACTCCTTGGAAATAAACGTCTAAAGGGTAAGCGTCCTGCGAGGTAAATGAGGTTCAGGGGTCGATCATCATCTAATACGCCCATCCCAGTTTATACAAACATTAGATGTTACTATGAAATATTTTTCAAAAATTAACTCAATGCTTATTCCCTAAGACATAATGGTAAACCTGCAAATCTGTCAATTGATAAAATCAAAGATAATTCTTGCTTATTTTAGTAACCCCAAATCTAGGAGACAAGGATGGCATTATGGTTGTTTTTGTCCAACCTTGGCATAATTATACCAAATGTGGCACTGGCTTGTTGACGGTTAGAGGTCTAATTTACATGTGTTTATAGTCACCTGATGTCTTTGACAATAGTTATACGGACAACAGGAACAATGGCAGATCCGATCTTACTGATAACGAGATAAAGCTATGTCACCGGGCGAACAATGCCTCAAGATTAACATGTCTTATTCTGACCATAAAGAATATCCCTTTTCGATATCCTCAGATAGATACATTAAGAAGTATCACTATGTATCACTTTGTCTGTAACCAAACCCTATTTTTGCAGATCCACATTAATTGATTTGAGCAAGGAAAATGTGTTTTTAATTATTTTTATACCATATTTCATAGTTTAGATTTTAACATGGACCACACTGTTAAAACAAGCATTTAGAACCTAAACACTTTCCTAAACACTTCGGCGCATCCAGTTTTGGAACACTTTATTTCCCTAAACATGTTTAGAATTATTGGTGTTTAGGGTTAAGTGTTTAGAAATGTGTAATGTTTAGCTGTTTACCCATGAAGTGTTAAGGTCCTCAAGGTGTTTAGAATCAATATGCTTATGCTTTTTTGATGTTTAGCTGTTACGTGTTTAGAAATCTATGATGTTTAGGTGTTTATCTATGAAGCATTTAGGTCTTCAAGGTCTTTAGGGTTAGGTGTTAAGTTAAACAGTAATATACCATAATATGTACAGTGTTCTTTCATTCTTAAGGATGAAAACCATTTTAAATTTAACAATAATATACCGTAGTATGTAAAAAAAAACCAGTATATTTTACATGTAAAACACTGCTATGGTACTAAGCCATACAGTTTACACCAGATGTAATGTTAACAGCATTTAAAGTTTTATTTTTCCTGTAAACGCACTACAGGATCATTGAGCCAATAACCAAGTATGTCCTTCCTTCTTGGTTTAGCCTTGCATGGGTTGTTTGATTGTTGGAGGTAAAACCTTCAGGGTATAGCTGATAAAGTTCTTGAACTAAAAAGGTGTCTACATGTTAATTCTACTGAAAAGGTGTTTTAAAATGTTTTGTAAATGTTTTAGGGGTGTTCTGGTTGGTTGACCGTACCTAGAATAACAGGCCAATGAAGTGATTATCTTAATGACACTACAAAAACTTAAAAATCTGACATTTTTAATCAAGTTCCAAAGTCCTAAGTGTGTGAAAAAAACATTTTACTAATCATGGCCAAATATATGGACGGCATGTTGCAAACCACTAAAAGTACAACTACTTCAAAGTAGTAATTTGATAACTTCAGTTGCCGAGATTTGAACCCAGGGCCCCTCGCATATGAAGCCTATGCTCTACCACTGAGCTATGGAGGCCTGTAGGTAGACACAGCCCAGCTTTGCTAATTAACTGAATAAGTAGGGCTATGAGAGTATTGAACTATTGGCTGTCTAATGTAATACAGATCCTACTCATTGGTGCTGACTCTGCCAGTGTGCACTGCATGCAGTCCAAGTTAGCTCAGTCGGTTAGGCTTCTACCTTGAATGTAGAGAATGTGGGTTCTAATCCCAAAGTGTCCATTTTTCTTTTCCATAGTATACAATTGATATTATGTGTTTAGATTCTAAACATGTCCCATTCAAAACATGGTTAGAGGTTACACATGTTTAGCTTTTAAACACAACTGATGTTATGCGTTTAGATTTTAAGCATAGTTAACCCAACACATGTTTAGAAGTTACAAGTGTTTAGGTTTTAAACAGATATGGTCTAATGTATTTAGATTATAAACATGTTTATACCCTAAACATATTTAAATTCTAAACACCATTTTAACAGTGCAGGAATAGGCTCAAGGAATGAATTTCCATGATTATTTGAGTTTGGAAAATTTCATTGAATTTATTGGTTTGGGCTCCCTTTAAACCATATATACATACGTCAAGCCAAGGAGTAATGTTGTAATATGATTCTGTGATAATACACCAAGGAACTGCTTGCAAACCCCCAGCTATTTATAAAAAGGGACTCGCCAATTCGCGAGAGTTTCTGGTAACGAAAGCATCCTATAACATAGAACATGACGCTCGTAGTGAAATCCAAGCTACAGGGATGGTCAAATACAAGCCCTTCGAATGTCCCTTCGAGTGATATTTAGATAGTTAAGTCGACTAAAGTGCCTATCTTCAGTTTATACCCTACTTACATAAAGGGATAAACTGTGTTAAGAGGGAATTCCCATCAGAATGTAGCCACACGGGGACTATTAGAGAGACTGATATTTAGGGATTTCCCTTTCTTGCTTTTTTTCTTTCTTTGAATATCCCTTTGACGTTGATTTTCTCCCATTTTTCATATCAGGTATGACTTAGAATAAAAAAATGAAGAAGGTAACGCTCAATCAGGAAATTGTTTACTTATTAGGTGGAACCCCTCTACGATTTGATTTCTTGGAGACATTTTCTGTCTTCTCGAGCAAAGACATTGAGTAAGGTTGATACAAGGATCCAATCACAAGATACCAATGGCGCACCGCCTTCCCCTGACCTTACAATTAATGATGATATACATCCAAACAATGATAGTCCCTTGAACGTTTCGATAAGGATAACTCTATCTACTGTCAGAGAAGAAGATCTTATCTTTGGATAAACATCCCTCTATATGCTAATGTTATCAGGCTTTTCAGTTAAGGTTGCAGTCAAAACCGTCTTAAAGTAGATAACGATCTTAACAGCAGGACACTAAAGGTGATAAGCACCAATTCTAATGCTAAAGTTGATCAAGAGGGCACGCCCGTTCGATACTGCATGATAAACTGTGAACAACCTTCCGATACATTTGAACAGACAATGTTTCTCTTTCAAATGTGGGTCGACATCGTCCAATAGATTCACTAAACGTTTCTAACAAAGAGAGAACTTTCAAGGATGAAGCTGGTTTTCTATAATCGCGAGTTCATATTTTGAGAACATTACAAGTAGGCTCGCAAAAAAAGCAAAAACTAACACTGACTCTTGGAACTGCCCATCTCTGATTGCTATCTATTTCAAACAATTTTGTCATTTCTTTTGCCCACCCTCGAATACTCTTTAACACGACCCCCCAAAATATATTGCATTTTTTCCCTTTGAATTATCACTTTTACAGGGGTGGACTGAACGACGGGCCCGGGGGCCCGAGACCCTTAAAAACAGGTCGGGCCCCTAGATTTTCTGGCCAAGGGGCCCGACTGGCCCTATAAAATCTTGGATAACAATTACAGATTTCTATGTATTTTACAATAAAACATAATGTTTTCAAAGACAATCTGATTATATATATAAGAGGGCCCCTATAGATTTTGGTGCGGGCCCCTAGATTTGGAAAGTTGGGGGCCCGACTGGCCCCTGGATTTTTAGACTTATGTCCACCCCTGCTTTTAAGATTTATCATTTTCATGATTATCCTAGCAACAACGTATTTTCATGAAAAGAATGATTTTTTTCACTGTTGATCTTTTTCAGATTGTATACCAGTTTGTCCTATATATTGGGGTTTGAATGTCCTGTCAAATGGGATTAGAATACTAGTCAAACTGAACAGGGGATTGTCAATTGTCTCACAGAATCTCTGAGACACACGATTAAAGTTGATTCTCACTGACTGACCCTCATTTGCATGGTAAAAAGACAGATTTGACCAACTTTCTGACCTATTGTTTTTTCTCTGTATTGTAGCAAGACTTCAAGACTTGGAGATGCTCTGGTGATTGCTAAGTGAAACAAACAAATCTCTTCAAAACCACTCAGACATCATGATTTGATTTTGAAATACAAGCAGGTTTATTTTTCTGTCTGGTGTGAATATCTTTATATATCTACTACTTGCTTGGCCTCAACTCTTTTTTATGTCAGTAAATAAACCACTCAGACTTGTTAAACAATATCTATATTATCTTATGACGTTTTTGCCTCCATTCATCAGCAAACATTGCAAGTTCTCAACAAGGAACTTCTCAACGGCCTTCCAGTGAGTGTATAGAGTGGAACTTAGTTTTTTTAATAACCTTATAAGTATACATTAGATTTGTCCTTTTTTCCACGTCTTTTCTTATAAGTCTTGTAAACCATGTTTCTAGCCTTCCCCCAACATCCTTTCCTCCTTACAGTCCCATGTCACAGATATCACCTAAATTATCTCTCTAATCAACAGTAATATCAATAACACCATGAAAACCAGAATACAAGTATTACCAGTAGCACTAGAATACCAACGCATCATTCCTTATCTATTCTCACCAAATAAACACTCATCTTAAACGACGCTACCCCGATCTCCAAAGCCACGCCTTCTCCTCTGCTGGAGAGAGGGAGAAGGAAAAAGGGGCTAGGCTTGCATAAGTAGATAGTTTTGATAATTGATAGCAAAGGGTGCTTTTATGGGTGGGGAATCTGTTTCGGTATTCTTGTATAACCTGTAATTTGGTATACTGATATTTCTATTTCTTCTAAGAACATGCTTTTTTGCACCTAAATTGTAGGGAAATTGTAGGCATTTATTTGGATGAAATATAAGTTGTGAATAACATGGGCAAAGGGTTGGATGGAATAATAGGTATTTTCTTTTTGTTTTTTTCGTTTATTCAATGTATTAACGGGACAACAGAGAAACGAAGTCTTAGGGTATGAAAACACGGAATTGCTACTCTAAACAATAACTGAAAAGGATTTTCAAAATGCAAAGTAAGACTGTGTTGGAGGCTTTCTAGTAATTACAGATATGACACTGAACTTAGAGCTGTACTTACAAGTGTAATGCTGAATATATCAGCAGTACTTAGTTACTGGTATAACAATGACATATCAGCAGTCATACAAGGTGGAAAATTACATTTTATGAGTAACTACATATTAACACTGACCTTTCAGCAGTTATAAAGGGTGTACATATGACATTTTACTATAGTAATTCCCGGTGTAACACTGACCTTTGAGGTGATCCATGACCCCGTCCGTGGCACATGTATCTGGTACACAGAGACCAAAGCCCAGGGATACCGGCAGGCTGAGGCTCGCGTTCTGTGGGGGAAGGGAATTAATGTCACAAACAGAAAATCATGTTTCTATTTAAAATAACTTCTAATACATGATTTGAAGAAGAACCAACCAGCTTATTTGAGCTTATGGTCATGTTTGGATTTACGTTGAGGTTCTATTGAGGTTGAATTGATGATGTAAAACATTGTAAAACATTGTGGCTTTGGTAACTGCAGTCAAACCTTTTCTTAGTTAAAACTGTACATGGCAATCAAACACTTTCATATTATTATCTATTTACAATTCAATTGTCACGTTAATTTCTCAAAAGTAATTACAATTTCACTATCACAAGTAATAGACTATCCAATTACAACAATGGTGTCTATCCTACATTACATTTATTTTTGGTGCAATTTTCCTTAATGTTTAGTCTACAGGTAAGGATACTCTCAATAGAAGTTGATTGAATGGGTAAACCTTAGATTGCAGTATGAACACTCTTTTCATTCTTCACACAATAACAATAGGCTATATTATACCCTAGCATTTCCTATGTGTGCATGCATACTCCAGGGGCTGATACTGGATTTTCGAAAGGGGAGGGGTTCAGTGTAAAGGCTAAGTAGTAAAATGGTGTGCATTCGCGTGTACGCGTGCGTCATTTTCCCCTCTTTTTGTAGTTTAGGGGTCCACCAAAAAAGGGGGGGGGGACCCCCCCCCCTCCCCCCTGGATCCGCCCATGAACTCATAGGTCTCGCATAAACAGACCCATATAGGACACTACGAGCTATTCTACAAGCAGCAGTAAGGTTTTCAGGATAAAAATGCTTATATTAACAGGGAAGCTCAGAGTACATTATGTACAGTTTGGTTGCATCCAATAAGTTAAATGTTTCAGTGTGGACACTTTCATATTAGAATCTTTTGATTAGGTACAAGGAAAACACTGTAGTCCTAACAATTAAAAATGGAATATACTTTAAGGGTAACTCCCTGTCTCTTTTACATTTTCAGTTACAACTTTACAAAAAGGAAATCAATAGATTAAATTGAATGAGAGAATGGAAATGATTTCTTTTCTCATTCAGCTCTGACATTAGATCAAAAGGCCCACTGGACCTATCATATATACATACTCTATAATTGACCTTGTTTGCTGTATAATCACAACGTAGATTGTGCCATACCGGAATCACTATATCAACAAACATATTGACATATATCAAACAATGAAGTACTCGTGTCCCTAACCTGTCAGATTACCTTTATCTTGAACCTAATAAGGTATACAGATGCACTGGAATCAATGAAACATTGAGTAATATACCCGTTTATTAAACTCCATTTCGCTCCTCTGTTTTATTGATTTAGTACAATTCTATTAAGCTAAAGAGGTTTAAAAAACAACTCCAGACCATTCAAACTGCGTAGATATCACAGTTTTATTAAGCGATACATTCTTGGATGTTATAAGGTACATTACTCACCCATCTATGTACCACAATCTACATTTTTATTGGTAGAAATATTGTCAAAGTACTGGGTTTGTTTTGATTGGTAGAATGGCTAAAAATACCTTCTGGAAAATACCCAATGTGACTAATTCATACCCAATGAATGAGGTTGACTAATAAACTGTTTGCAGTTCATATTCATTTTGATAGAAAGTAGGGTGATGTATTGCATTTTGTACATATTGTGTACAATGCTAAAACAGTTTTGCTAGATCTTTATCACCCCATATAAATAGAGAGAGATTATTCTAGCTAATAGCTATTAAAATGAATGAAACATCTTTATCATACAACACTATAGAAATAATTAAACTAAAGTGGTTTAATACATGTATGCATGCCCCCCTCCCATTAATGGGCTGGCCTGGGTTGAGTGCAATGTACACTGGATCCATACTGACTTTAGTGAAATCTTTTCTAGTTGATAATAGTGTTATGTACATTGGTGGAGCCTTAACCTGTGCCCACATTCACAGGTTCGTTAGAGCTATGTCTCATTCTAAAGGCCATATATATTCCACATACCGATTTTGATGCTGCAGATTTTGCATTTGGTAGATTTTCTCTAAGAATATGGCATGAAACTTTACATCCTATAATTATATCATTTGAAAGAGAATTGTAAGACCTTTCCAGTGAAGGATATCATTTCTATATTTGACCTTTTTTCCCACTGCCGATTTCTTAAATCGGCAGCAACATGGGTATGTGGAATACAGGCTTAATGCTGCTTGATGATAGAAACTTAATCCAATAACCTTTTTGAAAAATAGAAAAATTAATTAGTAACCCAAAGGAATTAATTTAAGGACTTAAGGAAAAACCCTGGTGAAACCACTCATATAAAACTATCATGGGTATAGTCTGAATGAGGTAGAATTGGATGATGGGGGCAAGTGTGAGGCTTTTATTTACACTAAACACAAAAACATCCTTACCTGTTCTTTGATGTCTGGAAAATGGCGCGATTGGCCTTAAAAGGAACAAAAACCCATCCCTACCTCTTTGGTGCCGATCATGACCCGGCAGTAGCGCCCCCCGAAGTCCCGGGTGTCGTTGGCCGGGTAGTCGTGGGGGGTGTAGGAGACCCTGATGTTGTTACACTGCTCGTACCCTCCCACCCACTGCAGCTGGCCACCCAGGAGGGCCGACGGCGGCTTGGCCATAGCGTCCACAACTGGAGGGAAAATAAAGGAAGTGTATCTTGAAATTTAATTTTTTGAGTTCAGAAAGTCATCATAAACACTTCAGTCCATTGTACCATCCTTCCAGAGGACCTGAGAGCTACCCAGGCAAGTAGGAACTTAATGTCACGTTCTGTGACTATACATTTTAGTTTAGTCTGTTACTTGTTTAGTTTAACATAACAGTTACATTATTCTATGTTAGGTTGAGAATTACCTAAAAAAAGTATCATAGAAACATTACATTTGAGTGGAGTTGGGACCAATACATGATATTATCATAGCGTTATCTTTTAGTGAAAGAATGTATTCAGAATGTTACAAAAAACATCTCAGTACCATATTGCTTTGCTGGTTCTAGAGACGCTATAATGTTGCCATCAAAATAACTTAACAAGAACCAAAACAGAACTAAATAGAATGTTATTGCAATGTTACAATAACGTTGCCTGCTTGCCTGGATATTCTGTATTCTAAGTGTATTATTTGTTGAAAAACACTTGATACATTGGGTCAATCGAAGATGGAGAGGATGAAAACTAACATTGACTTGGGAATGCATATATTGTAGGGTGGTTAATAAGGAACTCATTGACTAACATCAATAGACCCTGTTTCTGACCTCACACATCTGTCACGGTCCAGTAGAGGTAGGACAAACGAACTCACGTGGTGGACAGCACGACACCTGATTGGTGGGGCCATTACATAATCCTCATAAAGCCTCTGAGGACACTTCCCATTGGCTTAAGATTAAATCAAATCTTTTAACAATGAAAAAAGTTGATAGGATACAAGACATACTACCACAGGCACCATCTAGCCTATACATCAATAAAAAGATCAGATTCTGAACTATATGGCCATTCTGATAAGATTCATCCAATGACACTCCCCAAGATTTCTAGTTGTGCGGGTTCAAAGGTCTTAAAACACTTCAGGACTTGAATTCCAAAATTTGACAACGACCTCTTTGCATTGGAAATATTCTCTTCCTTTCAACAAAAGCAATTACAATGATAATGAATAATGACCAATGACTATTGAATGAACTGTGAACTGCTCAGCTAACATTAATGCATGGACATAGTTATGTCTGCAAAGTGGTTACTGTGTAGAGCCTTTACAGAATTTATTACAGTGAAATTGTATGGTTAGATATACCAGCTTCTATCTTAACACCATACTGGCTATGGTTCCCTAGCTGTACTCAATTATGGCTAGGATAAACCAGATGAGGCTTCAATAAATATTGGAAGCAATACCATTCTAACATTAGTAAAAAAAAAAAAGTTCTGCGTCAGTGTCCGCGTGGTGGTATATCAATATCATATAGGCCTAATTATGATTTGTAAACCAATGTTATGGTTGTAGCCCCCTACAATTGGAAGGGTAACATGACCTTTCTTGGGGGGTAGCGACATCTGACAGGGCCTATTCTTAAACTCAATAGGGTGACAGGGCTTATACTTAAATTCCGAAGGGCGACAATCATGATTAACAAAGCAAACTTTTCATACATTTCCATCCCCACGCGGGAAACGACCTCT
The DNA here is from genome assembly GCA_936440205.1 of Lepidonotus clava. NCBI lineage: Eukaryota > Metazoa > Annelida > Polychaeta > Phyllodocida > Polynoidae > Lepidonotus > Lepidonotus clava. The sequence goes on along the minus strand of OW387144.1, from coordinate 30,149,851 downwards.
CCTTTGCTGGCTTCTTGGCCAATATTTCCTTGAACTTCTTAGGACAGAGTTTGAACAAACTAAGAATCTTGACCCCTGTGTACCCAGAAAACTTGGGGTCGAAGAACTCGTAGACTGCCCCTAGGAGGGCATCCATGTCGACCTGACACTCTGTCGGACCAGTCTCATTTGATGGCGATTGTGACGTCACTTCCGCTCCCAATAAGAACTCCGACTGGCCAAGTGAAAACATGTCCTCGTTGGAGAACGGGAAAGTGTCTTCATCGACCAATTCCTGATCGAGGATCCATTCCAGGACTGATTGTTCCTCGTACCATTGCTTTGGCGCCTTAGGACAGAAGGAGAGGATGTCCTTGGCTGCTGAATATGATTGGTCGCCCGTGCCAACTTCTGCTCCCATGGAATCCTTCTGTAAATTCACATAGTCCAGGATGTTTTGGAGAACCGAGGGTGGCTCCGAGGTGCCAAAGCCTTTGTCCAACAATATGTGCTGTCTAATACTCAGTCCGTAAATGCTCTGGGAAGTTAAAGTTAAAAAAAGCACCAAGTACTCCAAGAGTCTCGCCATTTTGGCCATTAAGAAAACTGTGTAACGAGCAATCACCCGGTGCTACTGTCCCATGTGCAGTATCTTCCAAACACCGTCTCAGACACTATGCGAAATCTTGACCTTGTCTCAGATAAAGTCAGGGATCAGCGCAGTCAAAGACATGAGGTACTGTCCTAGACCTAATCCTAAACTAGCATTATCAGGGTACCTTCACATTCACAGGCCGCTAGTGGCACATTTTCAGATGCAATCCAATAGTGCTACCATCCTAGGCTCAGGTATTTAACAGTTCCGTCTCAGATAAAACCTGTCCTTTAAAGTACCGTCTCAGACACAATATTGCAGTCTCAATAATATCTCTATTGCAATACAATCTCAGGCACAATGTAAAACCGTCCAAGTCCCAATCTTATTCTCCACGGCACTAGTCTCGTAATGAGTCAAAGAAAGTGCTGGCTGCTGACCCGTCTTATCTTACTTCAAGATTAGTTAAGATAAGGCCTTATTTTGCTGTCGGGCGTAGTTCCGCAGTGCACAAGATCTGGATGGGATGAGTTTATCTGAACTTATCGAGGTTGATCAACTGATCACGCCACATGTTGTGACGCATTTACAACGTGCCACGCATGTTCTCGAGCACACCCTACCCCCTCCCTCTTATTCCCTCCCTCCAGCTCATGAGAAATAAGAACGGACAAAAAAGTCATGCGCTCACCCATGACTAAAAACCAATGAAACTTGAATAAAATGTTTTGAGAACGATTTAAAAGTTATTCTGTGAAAAGACTGAATCCATTTTGGTTAATCCTGTCTCCGTGTCTTGTGTTCCATGTCTAAGAAGATAAAACTAGGCTATAAATTGGTTTGTACCCAAGAAGGAGAAGACGTTAACACCATGAGTTCCTGATCGGGACTGTTTAATTGTCATGCTCAAAACATTTTGACCACAGTTTTGCCATTTTTTCCTTTTATTCATAAATACTAAACAAGGGAAAGCTGCCGTAATTTATGCACTGTGTGATATAAAGACTGTATTTACTTGCACATGTACATCTAGTGGATTTCAATTGATAAGCATCGCTAAGGAGCTACGTAAGGATGACGTTCTGCGACGTTCTAATAACGTTTTGTGACGTCACATAATCAATTGGCAGGACTTGCATGATAATTGAAACCTACTATGCATTGATTTTGCATGCAATTGCACGCGACTTTTATGTTCAGAAGGCATGACCCTATGATAACTTTCCAATTGTAAAGGGAAATAGGAGTTTTAGCAAGCTCCCAATATAACAATACAATGATCTGAGGATAGTGTGGTATTCTTTTCTTACTATATAATTATAAAAGTTATACGGGTACGTTACAGAATATATCAACCAGGTAAGTCATTCGCCCTATCACTGAGATTGATATTGACATATTCTGTCAAAAAAAATGGTAGAACTCATAAACATTTTGAAATATCATTTATATGTTGATTTATAAGGACAGAATATTCAATTCAACTTCAATATTGTGTATGATTACCATACAAAGAACCCTGATTGAATCTGGTGGTATCTTAGGATACTTAATATTGGGTGTACTTACGTTTCCACCCCCATCCTGGGAAGGGGATTTTGGGAAATGTTGCTTTAAAGAATTGTACTCCAGCAATGAAGCCTGTTACGTCGATATTGCAAGAAAATCCTAGCTTGAATTTCTTCTTGACATTCTGTGCCATTTTGATAACATAATCCAGCACTGCCCGAATGAGAGGTACAGTCAAAGGCTGCAAGTCTTTAGCGCATTCCTCGTACGCTGCACCGGCCGGATTCTCAGTTGTGACGTCACTGACGTTACTGTAACACGACGTAACATCTCCTCCATTCAGACAACGCATGCGTTCCCCTCCCACAGTGTTTTGTAATGACATCAGAAGATTCTCGCCGTCTTCCAATGTCATATCCAGAAAGGCCTGGATAATGTCCGGAGTAACCTCCTCCTTTAGTATCCCATTGATGACCGTCGGATGGGAATCCGGAATAAACTGAAAAATGTCCTTTAATTTCTCCAGGGATGGACGCTGGATTTTTGCTGCGTCTTCCGGATACTCTCCAACCAGGGTCGCCATGGCAACGTCGATGTCCCATGACGTCGGGTCCGGTCCGTCTTCCAGGTGGGCCTTAATGACGTCTCTTAACGTCAGTGACGTCACTGCGTCTGCTCTGGTCATAGCGACAAGGCAAACAGCAATGGCGACCAAGAGAGTCCTAAATTTACCCATTATCACTGTAAGTTAGTCCATTCCAGGCTAGCGTACTGAGGGAGTGTACCCTTTCACTGTATATCCTCTTTTTAAAATGGGAATTGAAAATCTTCCAGCTACTTCAAATGTCAACAAACGGTCCTCGTTATCAGTGATCCCAATACAAAACGAATCTCTATATTTGTCTTGTGTGAATAAACATCCCGAACGTCAGATCCTTTTGAGGAAAATACATCCAACACCGCGTGGAGTCACTGTCACCTCCTTGTGATTACACCTACTGGAGGTTTCAAAAACACAGGTGACAGTAGCCTGTCACGATGGAATCCCCTAAGTTAAAATGTCGTCTGCTATACTCTCACATTGGGCGGGAAACTCCCGAGACTTGTTGAGTGAGTGCAGGTGTCCCTAAAGCAGTCTCCCCACCCCACCTCCTCCCCGGATCACGCCATACCGGTCGATACAGACTTACAGGGTCAAGATGACAGGTGCCTGAGACACAATCTTAAGATAAAGATCTCCACCCGATTGTAAACTCTGATAAGGAAGTTGATTTGGGATCACTCATGTTGTGACTTGCACTTGCTGAGTCTACTTGTGAATCACTACAACAGTAATGATGCTAACAGTTGGTTATAAAAGTCTAATCTTACACTGTTTGTAATTCACAAGGCACTGTAAGATCACAGAAATTTACTTCCTTTAAAATTGGTAGAGTACGTACCTCCATATATTCTCACAAAGAGAAAGCCATGTTACGGCACCAGGTCACAAAACGTTCATAAGTCACAATATGTGACTCAAGGCAATTTTTATCACTTTAGGCCACCTTCAAGACACTAAGTCACAAAAGGTTCTTTGATTCCCAAAAAAACATTCAGACTTAGTCACAAAGGCCATAAGTCACAATTTCACAACTTCACAACTTAAACACACTATCACATGTTACTAAATCATAAACTCTCTGTCGAATTAAATAAAGGTCTCCTTATTAACATTATTGACTTTAGAAAAGCCAAACGCAGAAAAAAATCCATCTGTACAGTGAAGAATAAAATGCGGTCCATGACAAAAGGTAAGTTTATACTTACATATAAAAGAAGTTAGAATTTTCAAAGGACACGATAAGCAATACCCTTTTTTTCTTTTACAAAATGGGTATGGGGCCTTGCATTAAGTACGTATTTGGAGTAGAGAGTATAGAGGTCTAAACCTTGTCAATTCAGATCACACTTTGTGTGTACGTTCCTGTACAAATTCAATCCATACTTTGCCCCGTGAAGGGTCAGAAACTCGTGAATATGTGCGTATGTTCTTAATGAAAGGCCCCCATAATATAGTGCTTCAATCTTAAGAAAAGGGTACAGCAAAACCTGTGATCAGGCACATATGACTCACTTTGGATCAGGTTTGGGCTGATCATTTTAGCTATTAACCATCTTTATGATTCTGTGGTTGTATTGCCAAATGACTATATTGATGTCCAGACCATTGCTATTGGTAATGCTTGACTGGCCCAGCAAGCCAACAGGATATGATCATAACTTAATAGTCTCAGTGAGGCAATGTTTGGACTGCTTTTGATTAAATTCTCTCTGTAGCCATGACATTTTGCATAATCACCTGTGTAAAGCTTGCCAGGTGTCCCAGATACAAATAGTCACTTTTCCAAACTTGTTGCTACTATTAAGGGTGAATGAATAACGATTGTCATTGAGTAATTGTGACTCGTAGATTGTATATATGTCTACTATGGCTTTATATTGATTCTGTTGTATTTACCATGAAGCACCCATTTGAAATGGTCAATTGGTAACAATTCAGCTATGTCTTTGAAAACTGATTGAATTTCATTGATTACATTATTGATTACATTAATTGATTACAACTACACCAATCAGAAATGAATTATCATAAATGACGGTGATTGTTTGGCAGATGTCTGTCAAAACTGGACATAAGTTGAAAGCAATCACTTGTTTTGTCAATGGAAATGTATCATCTCAGACATGAAATCAACATGTTCAATTAAAAATATTAATGACGGGTATCAAAATGGCATTTCAATGGATTCGATGTCTTTTAACCTAGTTCTGAGGATGTCATCGAAATCTGTTGAAAATTCTGATATGTAAACATTTATGGCTTTTGTAGCTACTTTACATCGCAATGTTATCTGGGCATGACCAGCAGGACGGAGAATGGCAGCGAACCTAGTGCACATAAACTTAACTTGATTCCCTGCTTTTAGAATAGTCACAAGTAATGTTTCTTTCTCTCACCAGGTGGCCGGGAAGCCTCAGCTGATGGAGAAGGCACCTGTGGTTAAGGCTAGGGACTCTTGTCGGCAGTGCATAACTTATAGAAGAGACAATTACGGAAAACTGCTCTTTGGACACAATAGCCACAATGGTCACTGGCAGAAACACTATTACACCAATATAGTATAGTTACAAAGCACACTGTTGCCGACTGTTGCCGACAACAAAGATGAAACCACGGACTCTGTATTATGCTAAAGAATACCATATTTCTTCAGAGTTTCCTCATAGCTCATAAAGATTAGATATTTTCAATCACTAAACTTTCACTTTAAGCTAATCATTCCCAAACCAATTTAAAAGATCCATTCATAATCCAGCCCATCGTTGACTTTTGGATAGCCCCTTTAACAGAGCAAACTATGCAGTAATTTCTAAGACAGTTACATAATGCCTCTATGGCAGTGTGGGTATCAAATGACTTTCAGATATAAATCCAATCAGATTTGAAGACTCACAATGTCATAACACTGTGACATTTCAGCTTTTGCATTGCAAAATACTAGGACATTGCAATTGACACTTTAGCGGGAGTCTTCTTGCAGGTACCCAGACGGTGACAGGACACTTACCCCCCGGACACTTACCCTCTACGACACCTACCCACTGGACACTTACCCCCTGGACACTTACCCCCGGACACTTACCCCCCGGACACTTACCCCCTAGGACACTTACCCCCTAGGACACTTACCCCCTGGACACTTACCCCCTGGACACTTACTCCCTAGGACACTTACCCCCTAGGACACTTACCCCCCAATCTTGGAGAACTTGCTCTAATGGTGTTTTGACGGGGTGTCTTTAAATGGACATCCATTAATCCCTCATGTATACTTAAGGCTGGACGACCAGTGGTCCTCCCCTGGTAGGGGGCTCTTGAGGGTGAGGTGGAACAGTCACATGTTGAATTTAAGTATATATATATCAGAAGGGAAATATATCTAGTTTACTCCCCATTATTAAAAACTGTGGAAAATAGTGACTAGGAATAGGGACGAGTTAGCCTTTTAGGTATGAATCCCAAAGAACTATCAGAAGAAAGGGATATATATTTAGTTTACTCCCCATTATTTAAAACTGTGGAAAATAGTGACTGGGAATAGGGACGAGTTAGCCTTTTAGGTAGGAATCCTAGACATATTTTGGAAGAGAGGGATATTTATCTAGTTTACTTTCCATTAGAAAGACTAAGTTCTTACCACATAATTTCCTCTACACTATACGCCAAGGTTGGGGGGTAAGTGTCCTAGGGGGTAAGTGTCCAGGGGGTAAGTGTCCAGGGGGTAAGTGTCCAGGGGGTAAGTGTCCTAGGGGGTAAGTGTCCTAGGGGGTAAGTGTCCTAGGGGGTAAGTGTCCAGGGGGTAAGTGTCCAGGGGGTAAGTGTCCGGGGGGTATGTGTCCGGGGGGTACGTGTCCTAGAACCCTGCAGACGACTGAGCGAGAAATGGGTTTGGGAATCCCTCACCTGCCTGTAGTTGGAGAAACACATGTAGGCTGACATGCATAATGCAGGTGTTAAGCAGTTATTTATATTCATGGCTGATATATATTTATGGTGACACTTGACTTCAAAAGGGACCCAGGCAAAGATGCTGCATAAGTCAGGTCTAGGTTGTCGGGGAGTTTAGATATCATAGTGAATATTTTCCAAAACGTCTGTTTTTATTTCTTTTGAAAACAAGATACTATTCCGACTATTTTGAACTTTATTTGTTGACTGTTATAGCGCTAATGTTCGGTGGTAGTCGTATGTCTAAACTAGACCTAACATACCAGCCAACGTTTTGTGAACAAAGTAACTTTTCAAAACCTGAATTATTACCTCAATTGATTGGGCCTATATATTTTATATAATGCAATGTTTACACGTTTGATTTATTCAATATAATTATGTAGGTTAATAGACAAAAGACACAATCCAAATTCTTAATTCTTCTTATGTTTATTCATGATGTGTTTAATCACTTTAGAGTCCCGTGTTGTCCTTGATCCAGGACCTGAAGGAGGTGATCCTGGTGTACATGGTCGGGTACTTGGGGTTACATTGAGGGTCTCCCCACGACGTCACACCGGCCAGCACCATCTTACCGTTCAGAGGGCAGGCCATGGGGCCACCGCTGTCACCCTGTGGAAGCAATGACACATTGGTTAGATCAGGTTTGGAAACTGTGGGTGACATTGAGGGTCTCACCAAGATGGCCAGCACCATCCTACCATTCAAAGGGCAGGCCATGGGGACACCGCTGTCAACCAAGATCCATTGGTTAGTACAGAATAGGGTCTCTACTCATTGTAACGCTATTCCCCGCGCTATTCAGCACTAATGCAGGCCTTAGGAGTTATGAGCAAAAGGCTCGGACCAGGCTGGGTGCTTTTCAACACATGCACTTAATGATTATCTTCTATGCCTATATACAAACAACCAATAAAACTAATGTATAATTGATTAATGTAATTACTAAAAATCATATTCAATTCTTGCTTATGTTCCAGCCTGCTGTGGCAAGCAAATGTGAATTTTGAAGTCTCCCCTTAATAAGAATGCGTCATCTTGCGTCCTCTTATGATAAGGTCATATGGATGTATGTTATTGAGCGGAAAAATATAATTGACATTTTGAAAGCCAGCAAGTGATTACTGCAATTTCAGATATATTGTAGCCCTTTGCAGGTACAGTATTCTTATGGTATGAATAAGTAGAATTCATGATCAATTGGAAGATTTAAATGAAAAAATGTTACTCTAATCTTACTAATTCATCCACATTGCTGTTTCGATTTGAGATGGTTACAAATTAATCAGGTGAATAGACAACAAAATACGTATCGTCAAGGTAGGGGTGTTAGACAAAGACCGTCTTATGGTAACTTATTACATAGATTGAGTAAAAACAAAGACTTACATGGCATCTTCCCTCATTGCCAAGCGACCTGATACAGATGTGACTGGAGACCACATCGCCCTCGTCAAAGTAGGGGTGTTTGGCAATTGCGGCCTTATGGTTACTTATTACATAGATTGAGTAAAAAACAAAGACTTACATGGCATCTTCCCTCATTGCCAAGCGACCCGATACAGATGTGACTGGCGACCACATCACCCTCGTCAAAGTAGGGGTGTTTGGTAATGGCCGTCTTATGGTAACTTATTACATAGATTGAGTAAAAACAAAGACTTACATGGCATCTTCCCTCATTGCCAAGCGACCCAATACAGATGTGACTGGTGACCACATCACCCTCATCAAAGTAGGGGTGTTTGGCAATGGCCGTCTTATGGTAACTTTTTTAACATAGATTTGATAAAAATTGGAAGACTTACATGACAGCTACCCTCATTGCCAAGCGACCCGATACAGATGTGACTGGCGACCACATCACCCTCGTCAAAGTAGGGGTGTTAGACAAAGACCGTCTTATGGTTACTTATTACATAGATTGAGTAAAAACAAAGACTTACATGGCAGCTTCCCTCATTGCCGAGCGACCCGATACAGATGTGACTGGCGACCACATCGCCCTCGTCAAAGTAGGGGTGTTTGGCAATGGCCGTCTTACAGGCGGAGACGGTAAGGGGCTTGGTGTTGGCCTCTTGCAGGATGTTGGGGGATCCAGTGGACCCTGAGAGACACGAAACATGCAGGAATTAAAGGTTTTAGCTATCAACTGCTCGTATGTGCACCTAATTTCTTGCAGACAAGAATATCTAACTTGAAAGTTAAGGAGCATTTCATTTTTCTACCATGTATTTCCCATTCCCATTTTCTCTCACTAATTTTCAATTTTGAAAAACTGAAAATGAATGACACTGAACAATATATAGACATAATGGTTTTCTGTTGATGTATAATTCATACTGACTGTCTATTTGTATGCTTGATTATCACATATTTTTCACCACGTATGTAACGACATATTTAATCTCAGTTGTGGTTAAATTTAAAAACAAAGCTTCAATCCAAATCAAATAGAATCTAAAGGATGTATATAGAATATGGGTAGTATATTACAAACACATGAGAAGTAAAATTATGTTTTACACATGTGTAATAAGACAGCAAGTTCAAACAACTATATCGCTCCTGTATGCGAATTGTCTGTGATATGTTCATATCATGCCATTACAGCACGGCTCAAGTCCCATAGTGTAATATGGCCTTAAGGCGGTATTGCAGTACAAAACTTGGTCTGCGGTATCGCCACAACATGATGATATTACAAATTCTCATACAGGGGTTATATGAATATATAAATTAGCAATTTGGAGCATGTCACATATATGTAACAATGAATTTTATCTGTGATATGTGTGACTTCTCTGCGACATCGTCATATCAAAGCTCAAGTTGAATAGTGTAATTCCCCCTAAAGGCGGTGTAACACTACATGACTTGGACTGCGATCTACATGTAGGTGTCATAATATTATTATGGTTCTACAAACTCGCAGAAAGGAGTTCTAGTTATAATTGTAAAAAATTGGTAATTTGGAGCATGTCACATATATGTAACAGTGAATTTTACCTGTAATATGTGCGACTTCTCTGCGACATCGTCATATCAAAGCTCAAGTCGCACAGTGTAATTCCCCCTAAAGGCGGTATTACACTACGCAACTTGAGCTGCGATATTGGGGTCATATGCTGACTCTACAGACAGATTCGCAGATAGGAGAACTTTATACGTATATTTGTTAAAATTGGCAATTTGGAGCATGTCACTTATATAACGTATGCAACAATTAATCTTATCTGTAATATGTGTTACTTCTCTGCGACTTCATCATATCACATCTCAAGTTGCATAGTGTAATTCCCCCTTAAGCCCGACTTCTCTGCGACATTGTCATATCACAGTTCAAGTCGCATAGTGTAATTCCCCCTTAAGCCCGACTTCTCTGCGACATCATCATATCACACCTCAAGTCGCATAGTGTAATTCCCCGACTCACCGATCTCGGTGTTGCCCCAGCCGGTGATGATACAGTTGGAGCCGGCGAAGTTGCCGTCGTCGGCGTTGGGCAGGGCGATGGTGGACACGAAGGAGTTGGTCATGTCGATGTTGGACGACAGAGTCAGGATACAGATGTCGGCCTCGTTCAGGCCCGTGCCCCAGCCGTAATTAGGGTTCTGTGGGGGGGGGGGGGGGGGGGGGGGGGGGATAATGCTCATAGTTCTTACTCATAGTCACTGTGGAACAATTTCAGTTTGTACCGGTGATCTTTAAGTAACAGAGATACTTGTTAAAGGTATCACTATCTTTTAGAGGCATCATTTGGAATGGTGACCATGCAAATTTTGTGATAATCATTTTGAAAATAATTGACGGTACAGGGAATTGTTCTCGCCAACTTGACATATTAATTGTTTTTAACACTTGTTAATAAAGCTTTACAAACACTACAATTCACATGTTGTTATTTTTGGTGGAAAAAACAAAGATTTGGTCGCGATATGACCAAATTGTATTCACCATATTATTGCAATGCCTTGGCAACGAACAGTCTTTTGATTGTGATAATGAGAACGAGAACTACTTTTCTGGATCTTTGGGTACCAGCAATAGGTTATCAGTGCACCACGCCAGGAACTTTCTTTGCCATTGGTTCCTGGCATGATACGCCAATAGCTTATGGCCGATACCCAGTGGCCCAGAAAAGTAGTTTTCCTTCTCATTATAGAAAAAATTGTATGGCCGTCACGCCAGGTTCAAATAAATCTGGACAGTTATCGACGTGGTACACATATATTTTCTTTGGTAGTTACAGAAACATTTGGATAATGACAAATTCAAACGGTAGATACTATCTTATATATTAGTAATGTCAAATACTATAGGCACAGACAGTTAATCCCATGTAAACAGTTTAAGTAACTATTTACACACTTGTTACGTCAAGAAGAACCGATCAAGGTTATAAGCTTAATTAGCCATTAGACTCTATCTTATTCAGTTAACATCAGTTATGTTAAAAAAAAACCCAATCAACTCACACGTTTGGTCGACGCGAGAGAGTACCTAGTTGGCTTTCCCTGCTTTAACGTTTTGACGTCGTGAGCCCCAACTAGAATAGTGTAGTACGAAGTCCTAAAAGAAAAAGACATATGGAAGGCAAAATTATACATTTTTCACAAAAATGTAGATTTCCTAATTCAGTATTCTGATGATTGTTCAGGACATACAAATGAGACATGTACATAGACCAATTGACATACATTTTGAGTACAAATGATCTAGACATCATAATGCTTTTAATATGATTTTTCAATGCACTCTCACGTCCACAAAATTACATAGATGGTTTTTGGATAGAATTTTCTCATTGTGGCTATCAAAACACCCCCAATAAATTTCTTGGTTGTTTTTTTGGACAGAATATTTTCATTGTGGCTGTTAAAACAACCTCGGGAAATCTAGGTTTTTTTTTATGGGGCCCTCATAGACCAAAAATGAGGGGGAATAACCTTACCCGCTGCAGCAGTGGGCGGCCGAGATGAGGTACTTGCTGCTGACGATAGCAGCCCCACAACTATGACTGTTGAAGTACTGGAACGACGCCTACAGGGAAAGGGAACGGGAATTTAACATGGTGAAGCATTCATTGGGCTGTAGGATTTGATGTTAACGCTAAAAAGCTTGTTTCTACCAATGAGAATATTAATTTTATTGAGATTACTAGCATTTTGGGCAGTGTTAACGGTTGGATTGTAATGATAATTGTAATATTTCTATGCCCTTCTCTGCCCTACCGTGGACTGTTCAATAATATATTTAGCTACCTTTTATATCCCATGGATTGTGATGCTTGCAGCCATGCAATGACAGGAAAAGTGTGCAGAATGCTAATTCGACTGAAGCACACTCTGCTACTACATGGTTTGAGATTTAGTACCATATGGAAACACTTTTGAAACAAATTAAATACCAAGCTCGTAACTCGTGAAAAGGGAGTATCGCACTAAAGCCTGTAGTTGCACAAACATTGCAAAAACCCTTACATGTTACATACAATTTGAAAGACTATTGGAACTCCTTTGTAATAATATACATCACATCTATGATAAGCACTTATTTCATCTTGTGATTTTAGAAATTGCGAGTCATATAATATAGTAATATGGAATGAATTGTTTATTCTTTAGTAAGCTATTCAAGCCATAACTTGTCTTATCACCACCATTTATATACATGTTACCTCATTGTTTGATCTACATAATACTCATCTATGTTCATCTCAATGTTACACATAACACAATTCATCAAACACCTAAGTACGACTGGAAGAACATGCACATAATGTACGTGAAGTTGTCAAGATAAATTTAAAAAAGAAAATCGCATAGTGGAAAATAGCCGTTACCTGGTAGCCGTACTTGCCGGGGGTGCTCACGTCCTTGCCGTTGACGATGAACGGGAGGTGGCCGTCCAGGGACCGGCCCAGGGCGGGAGCCGCAAACAGAGCGAGAGCCAACACAACCAGCATGACTGAAGAATGGGGAGAGGTGATGGGCACACCCCGCACACCCCCTATATACCGCCACACTCGGCCAATAAAACACCTGCTTTACAGGTTGAATTCCCATAGGTCTTGTTTATCCGTACAGGAAGCACAGTTTTCCTGTGAGATAGTGCAGTGCTTCAGAACTGGTTAATTTAATCGCATGGGAAGTTAACATCGGGGGCTCCTGTAACTCAGATCGACCAATTGATACCTGTTAACTTTTTGAATTCTTTGAATTTGGATCATTATCTTTGTACATACTAACCTGAAAATTCTACGGTTATTTTTCACATTTTTGTCCTGTTTTCTCATGTGAGAAAAAACTATAATGCCGTTTTGTATTTCAAAGCTACTTTAGCTATAACATCAAAAGTGTAAAGTAAGCATTACTCACCCTTTATGGTCCTGTGGTCTTAGTCGGTGTGTTTAGTTGAGGATAGTCGAAGCAGAAATTCAACCATACATGATTCTCGGGATAATTCCTCATACTCTACACAAATGTGACTTTGTCGAACATGATATTAGATCCCCGGACACTTACCTCCGGACACTCACCCTCTGGACACTTACCCCCGAGGACACTTACCCCTGGGACACTAACGCCCCATACCTACTATAGATCTGGGACACAAACAACAGCTCAAAAACCTGAACATTTTCTGTCACCTCCTGTTAGTTTGTCTTTTCCTATGATCACGTAAATTAACCAAAATGAAACTCTAATTGTACATTCAAAGTGTAATGACAATATTTCTCCTGTAAATGTACAACACTTAATGTAAAATAACATCTATAATATCTAGCCAGAACTCTTAACTGTCACTATGTCACAATAAAAGGAACACAAAATAAGCTGTTTCTTGCTGACCAAATCTATAGGCGGTTTTACCGGCAACTGGCGACGGGCAACAGCAGAATCACTGGTAAAATCATCACCAAATCAGATGACCTGTTACATGTAATATTGAAATGTTACATGCTACCAGGTGATCTGATTTGGTGATGATTTTCCCAGTGATTCTGCTGTTGCCTGTCGCCAGTCGCCGGTAAAATCGCCTAGTGGATATGGGGCTTTACCCCCTGGACACTTACCCCCCTAGGACACTTACCCCCCTAGGACACTTACCCCCCCCCCCCTGGCTTATAATGTAGAGGAAATTATGTGGTAAGAACTTAGTCTTCCTAATGGAAAACAAACTGAATGAATATCCCGCTCTCCTAATAGATGTCTAGGATTCATACCTAAAAGGCTAACTCGTCCCTACTCAACAGTTAGTGGATGGGGAAGTGTCAAAACATCATTGGACTGAGTTCTCCAAGGTTAGGGGGTAAGTGTCCTAGGGGGTAAGTGTCCTAGGGGGTAAGTATCCTAGGGGGTAAGTGTCCTAGGGGTTAAGTGTCGGGGGGGGGGGGGGTAAGTGTCCTAGGGGGTAAGTGTCGGGGGGATAAGTGTCCAGGGGGTAAGTGTCCCGTCACCCCTACGGTTGTCCAATTAGCCCTGATCAATTCTTCTGTCATGGGGAGCAGCTAGAAATGATCTCATGCAAGAGATGAGACAATGATCGCAGGCCTGTAAAATCGAACAATTACCTTTCACACTGAGAGAGATGACTCTGCTATCAGATGCGATCATTTTCACAAGCAGTCTCTTCTAGAATCCCACAGGCAGGCTACACAAATATTGAACATGTTGAATGATTTCACTAGGCATCACGCAGCTGAGAACTGCGATCATCTAATTAATGTTTACAACCATCCCAATTCGCAGGGGGCCTCGTGGGAATGGCGCATGGGCTTGTGAACATTTATGGACTTACCTTGACTTCGGTTTGTCTGATTAACAGTAGTTTAAATGTAAGGGAGAAGGGGAAACTCATGAAGATGAATAATGTGATGAGCGAAGATTCTATAATATAATAAAAAAATCCATATGTGTCGCTGCGCTTGATTGGTCATAAGAATCACTAATTAAATATTAAATTAATATCAGCCTCTATTGTTATAGGTCACAGAAACCATTGGTATTCTAGTTTTTGATAACAACAAATCCAAATGTTATAAGTTTCTTTTCCATGACATTATTACATAATCAGTATCTCGAAGAGTAGTTTAACCCCCGAAAACGATAATGGGGGGGAGTAGATGAGGAGGATCCGTCCCTGCTCTGGGACCTGGAACTTACGTTCAATGACGCAGATAACGCTCTTTGTGTCCGTACAAGATGCCCTTATCCCTAGGCCGTCACTTCTCAGGGCTACACACTGATACTCCCCTGGATCATCTCCGTCCCAGTTCCTGTAAGTGACCGCAGTACCATCCACCCAAGTATTGAAATCTCCCTCTCCAAGGCCTATCCATGCCCCTCCAGTATAATAGCTGCAAAGAAAACGCAAACTCATAATAATCGTCGCAGTGATACTTTTTCTTCAAGGCTCCTCTTGTTAAGGAAGCTGCTCAAAACCTGATTACACGTTAATTCCTATAGCTTCGTGTAAGTAAACCACCTTGGAGACCGAGCTAATACCCCCTTCACAATTGGCACGGGGGGCGGAGCGAAGCGACCTATAGTGAAGTGAACCGCACTGACGCGATGCGCATTTTAGAATACGGCCCTTTCACACTGCCACGTCCTGCTACTTCCCCACGAAAGTATTCGTACAATAACATCTAGTTTTCATCTTATATATTGTAAAGAAAATATTGTCAAAAAATTCGAAAACAAGTTACCCGTTTCCAACATAAAATCAAAACTAAGCTTCTAAATTAAAATGTGAGACAAGTTTCCTCCGAAAGGATCTGTAGAACTCATACAGACAATTTCAGGTCAATAACTTCCTGAAATGAGATCAATAATTTCCTGAATTGAGAACGATTATGATATAATCTACATCAACAAAATAGAAAAATAAGTTTTATATGATATATAACGCTACTTAATGGAATATAGTTATGCCGTTATGGTTATTGATGTAAACCCCGGGCCGAAACTCTATATCAATCCTTAATACATTCGACTTACAGTAGGTCTTTAACAAAGTTGTTGATGGTCTCATTTTGTATCCTGGCCAGGCTTCCCTGAATATTGTTGCAGGTCCGTTTTGCTGTGTCCCAATTATAACGGTAATGATAATGATAATAATATATGTAACATACTCTCTGATCATCGTCACATGTGTACCGATTGCCCAGGCGTATTTTAATTTCTGTAATGTCAAGATTGGACAGATGTTACAGTTGATTATAATTGAGTTTCACAGTGTTGTATCGCGTCACAAAAATCATCACGAGCCGGTCCAGTTAATTTGCAATATAATCGGGACTATAGTTAATATCTGAACATAATAATATGAAACCTTTATGTTTTGATCCAAGAGTATTATCCTGTTATCATACCACACACTGTGACCGCGTCAATAACATTCTGGTGCAGGGAACAAGCCTCATATAGAGGTCCTAGTTCCAAATAGATTCTAATATTCCACTTTTCTTTTCAGATTGAAAATGGTTTTAAAAATTCATCATTAAACAAAATCTGCTATGTTGCATTTCATTCAGATTACTTTTAGGAAGAGAAGTGATGATGTGAATAATTTCTCACTACTGTCAGTTATCATTCTTTGGTACACACATCCCGGTCATTACTGGGACGTCTCAGTGGCTTGTCTTTGTATTTAAATGATTAATTTATTGTATACTGAAGGGAAAAATTGGTTCGGATGATGGTGTCATCGATGATACTCTCTGAAGGTAAAAACCTATCCTGCATGAGCCCTAAGGGTGAGTATAGGGGTGCCAACCAAACTTTTTTTGTTCCAGTATCCTCCAAATACACATGTAAATGTATTTTATGTAAATTCAGATAAACTGGGAATGATTTTATCATGATTTACCACATAATTTTCATCCTCAACATGTATCGTGGATTTTTTCTGAACCGGATTTGTGTATCGTGGTCACTAAACTACACGATAAATTGTTGTGTATTGGTTGGCACCCCAGGACAATTTTTACCTCCAGACAGTATCATGGATAATACCATCACCCTCACCCAGCTTTCCTTTATTGGTGGCATTTCAGGTGGTTATAGTCTATAGACTACTGTATCTCAGACAATAGAGACTTCCACTGCCAGTTCCAGACTATAATATACCCAAATTACTGACTTTACCTCTCACTGCCCCTGCACAAATGTCAACCGTCCCGCACCCTTTTGATCATATCTGTCTTCTTTTAACCTTTTAAATGTACCAACAGCATCCATCATTACCCTTGAATCATAACTATAATTATTTTAATATTTTGAAATATATTTCGCCAACCCCTGCCTCGTATTTATTACTACAAAGTCATACAGGGTGAAAGGGGGGTAATTCGGGTTGACTTCATGCATAGTTTACAGGTATTAATGATTATTAGGGATAGACGAGGGGACACATTGCACCATTCGTAGTACTTTCACCTTTTGATAGTTCTTTCCTGCTCTATAGCTAGACATGTGTTTCAACATAAACAAATTTGGACGATAAGGCGATGATTATTAATTCATTTGTGGATCATTCATAAATCTACTGGTTATTTTGGGTTATGTTGGGAGAATGTTATTATAATTTTACAATTTAGTGATGTTGAGACCTTACTTACACAGAATATTATAACAGTGTAATTTTTACCTGAAAGAATGTACCAAGAATGTTACAATAATATCACAGTGCAATGTCACAATGTTAGGTTCTAAAGACTTTTTCGTGTGCCATCAAAATCACGTAACAAGAACCAAGCAGAACTAAACAGAACATTGATGCACCCTCATCACGACGTTGCGCTCTTGCTTTTAATTTGATAATCATGTTAATGAAGAAATGATTGTTACCGCTTATTGATGTGAAATCAGAGTAATAAGCCAAACACACAAATCTTTTCCCATAATTGCAAGGTCGAAGGGCCCATTTTCCATCACTTTCTTTAATGTATGCGCAATTACATAGCCAGTCCTGATAAGTAATTGCACTTCCATCTTGCCAAGCGTAGGAACTGGTGGTGAAATTGTACTTCAGTCCAAGCCATGCTTCTCCATTGTTGTCTTGGCTAATCACCGAAAGAAGAGAATTTTCGAGTCTTTAAAGGGAGTATTTTACACTGACATTAACTCTAAGATCTGATTTTCAAAAACGATATTTCGACGTTGAGATGATAATGTTTCAGACTTATGAGTCTAGGTTTCTGGTATTAGTTATATAGTTAGTACGGTCAAGATTAATTTAAGTTTATTATATGAGAAACGCATTTGGGATTTTACTATTGTGAAACTCGCTCTAAGTTTGAGACATACCATAAATCATTGTGGCATTTCTCAGTGGCCTTTTATGAAAGTCATTGCCATGATTCAACCATCAATATAGATATAATGTGCTATTTCGTCAGTAGATAGTACCATAACTGTTGAATATCTTTGTTTTCATAGGCCTATAGCCCCTACCCCAGCCACCGCGAGTCGATTGAAGGGTTGCTATAGAGACAACAACTTAATCCAATTGGCTTTGGAGTCGTTATAACAAAATATAATATTGTATGAATATTTGCAAATTTATATATATATATATATATATATATTCATTTCATAAATAGACACACACACACACACATTCACATAAATACACAAATTGCCAGTACCGTCAGGATTTGTGACTTACATTTGCTGCACAAAATATTGGTCCTTCCATTCAGTTATTTTCGGCAAAGTGCCATTATCCTTCTCACATTTCTCAACTGCCTCATCCCAGTCCCCACTACCATGATGTTTGTAACACCGGTCCCCACCGTAGTAGTCGTAGCCGTGCTGGTACCCTGACGGGCAAGCTGCGGTAAGACAGAAATGATAAGTAAAGGGCCTTCCACAAACCTTTTCCTGATACCATTGTTTTCAAAACCCGATACATGATTAGGTTGTATGTGCTATATATTTACAAAGGCGTACACATTTTCTACATTCATACATGACCTTCCTTTCATATTTGTACCTGAATTATTGCCCCCCCCCCCAGGTCTGAAATACACGTTCATATCGATACAGGGACGGAGGCATATTTCCAAGAAATTCACACCCCACAATCATCCTGTTAATTAGTACTAAATAAATGGATGGCTCCTAGAGGAATCGGGCTAGGATCACAATTGCAAGATATATCTAAAGAGGTGTTAATTTAGTTATCTATGAAGAATTACTCAGGAATAATTATGTTCTATTGCAGCTTATTTCTGAGTATGCTGTGTCATTCTATAGGACTATTATGCACTAAAATGTACATTAGGTCAGATTTTTTCTAACATGAAAATAAGAATTACATTCGGATGCACTTTTAAAATAAGATTTTGATATATCATTAACAGTCTGAGTACCTATGAATATATCTATCAAAAACACTACTATAACATTTGAAGGGAACAAAAATAATGTATTGCTTGAAAGTGACAGGATTGCACAAACTGTTCACATCTTTTGCTGGTAGACTACGGATATCAAATTATGTTAAGTTTTCTCAGAGAAGAGGCTTCTCTTTGACCAAACTTTGAGAACAATGGTATACTTACGGTTATCACTTGCAGTAGCTCCATGGATAGATAAACTGACAAAAAGAAATAAAACAGACAGAAAAGTGTGCATTTTCCTTGCAATTCAGGCAGAAGTTTCGTTCGTCAAAACCACGTCTTGTCTCAGCAGTCTCCACTCTTACTGTAGTTGTTCACAAGAAATGAGTTAGACTCAATGCCCTTTTCGATATTTGATTTGGTCAATGCATGTTGTTTTGCTACCAAAGATACCATTTTCATTATTTAGGGCCTAAACGTGTTTTGCACAAAACAGCCCGAAGAACACCTCTTAATATTTCTGACTTCCTATAGCAGTCAGTGCAAAGTGATCATTTATTGATACTGCTGTTTATAATTTTTGTAAAGACACGCCTTACTTGAATTGATCCTGTCAAATCGTATAACATAGCTGGCCTACGTCTGAGGGGTGTTGGTCAGTGCAACTACTTTATCACAAGATTCACATATTTAACACACAAGTTGTTGCGAGTTACATTGAGTACTTTAGCTTTCTGAAATATTAATGCATCAATGCCACTCGTATATTACTCAAGGCCATATTGCAATTTGTTTTCTGTTTGGTAAACGTGCAATGGTGTGTGTGTGTGTGTGTGTGTGTGTGTGTGTGTGTGTGTGTGTGTGTGTGTGGGCTACTTAAACATTTTCTTTAAACAACACAGGAGAACAGTTGAGGGTGGAAAAGGTAAAGGCAGGTTTCAACAACCGTGAATATTTGTATTAACCCTTTCCAACTACAGTGACTATTGGTGTTGGTCATTATGGATGGAAAGGGTTAACACTGGATTGCCGCCGACAAACCACATTAGTTGTCCTGTGGATACCCGCCTTAAGTCAGCTGACTATCCCCACAATATCGGGTTGTAGTTTTCCAGCCTGCTGTATATCCGATGATTAACAACACTTCATTGACGGCGGCTATTTTCACGATTTTCCGTTCCAACTACAGTGACTGTAGGTCGTTTGATGATGTCATTTTACTATCATCATAGGTGTTCGTCGTCTGTGGAAACCTGCCTCTAGAATCATGCAGATTTGAGCGTAGATGGGATCGTGTTT
This sequence comes from Lepidonotus clava, assembly GCA_936440205.1. Taxonomy (NCBI): domain Eukaryota; kingdom Metazoa; phylum Annelida; class Polychaeta; order Phyllodocida; family Polynoidae; genus Lepidonotus; species Lepidonotus clava. The sequence goes on along the minus strand of OW387144.1, from coordinate 30,129,562 downwards.
AAGAACAAGACGTCAATAATTCTCCCTACCACAGATAGCATATTTCCTGTGATTTACCTGCAGGCTAGCCCAAATAATGGTGCATCACGGGTAATATGTCGACAAATCACAAGGCTTAAAGGAAAACTTGCACATAAATTCACTAAGTGCTATTTTTTATGTTATTAACTTGAGTTCAGTTTTCTACAAATGTTTCAAAAGTAAAAACGTGAAAAAGTTAAGGTCCTAGGGAATAGTTCAGGAAAGGAATTTAAATTTGGGGATTCCCTGAATCCTGGGCTGATTAAAGTTATTTTGGGATCCCATGTTTAATAAATGGTTGTAAATGGAAATATATATATACTAATCTGTTATGAGTCTCATCGGGCCACATATATATAATTTGGATTAGACAGCATTACCCTTATTACAAATTCTACAGGGATGGGGATTCCCTTATAAGGCCATGTGGGATTCCCCAATAACTCCCCTTGCTACGTCATAAATTAGAGGATTTCCCTTAAAAAATGAAATAAAATACAAGTTTTTTAATGGCCCATAACTGTGTAGAAACTAGGAATTTTCCTGAGATTTTGCTTATATTAATAATGCAAGTTGTGATTAATAATGCTCAATTGAATTCATTGAAAAATAACTATCCTGCAGTTATGTGCTAGCTTTCCTTTTTTCATTAATCATAACATTATTCATGGTTAAACATGACAGATATCAATATAGATTATTTCTTCATTTTGTATCCATATATGTTGATTATTCTTTAAGTTGGTTTGAAAATCCATTCATTAGAGATGGAATTAGAACAAATATTTGTATATTTTCTATACATTTCTCTGTGTTTTTGTCGACAGAATTAGTCCAAATTAACCTGCAGGTGCCTAATAATATAGAAAATCAGCTATCCGTGGTAGGGAGAATTGAGAAACGAGTATGTAAGTATGTATGAATGTATTTGCATATGCGTGAATGCATAAATTGTACATACAAACACAAGTACATACATACATGATTATCGATTAATTTATACATGTAAAAATACATACATGTGCAAATATACACACATTAAACATACCCATTTAAATACATAAATACATACATATATGTACCTTTACATACACATAAATAAACCCATGCATACAAAATATACATAATTATCATACACATACATACACATCATACACATACATCTATGGGTTGTTGGCTAAGGAAATACAAACGAACGTATTTGCTACTTCGTCTATTGGGTTTTCAGGGAAGAGATATTAACAAAATAAACTAACATTCAACAAATTACTTTTATTGATATTTCTAAGATATTCAGGAGTGAAACAGTAGTACGTGTATTGGGCCCACGAAAATATTTCACAATCGATAGCTGGGAAAGCATAATATCGACAATAAGGTTGTCGACCATCCAAAGTGCAGGGAATCTATTCCATGTAATCTTTGATTCATCCTAATAACAATTATAAGAAAACCATATTAAACTGTATCATGACAAGAAGGACCGATGGGGGCCCTGAAGGTCCTTCTTTATTTCATTGCACAAACAAAATGAAAAATATGTGCACATTCCTGAAAACAAGGAGTTCACAATGAGTAGTGCGTATGGCCTTTCAATACGCCCGGGTCACAATATGCACCGCTTGCCAGCCGTGCGGGTGATAAATCCTAGGGCTACCTATCCCTGCCGAAAGTTGTGGCTCCTAGACGTCCCTCTTTACCCTTGACTGTTATCATTATTTTAAAAAGTAGATCTTGGATGGGAAATCATTGGTGAGCATGTTTTTTTTAACATGAATGAATTACCTTTCATTCCTGCAAAAAAGACCCTGCCCTTATGTAAACAGGAGGGACTCTTCAGGAGTAGGGAACATATAGGGATTGGTAGGGGATGGGTAGGGGAATGAGGCAAAGATGCAAATGAGATGATCATGTATATGACATCATCGAATTGCAATACATCTTAAGGCATATAGTTATATGTATATACACAAACATCTTATATACTTATATGTCTTTTATAGTCAATTATGGATTATATCTTATCATATATGCCTTTTATAGTCGATTATGGATTATATCTTATCATTTATTATATCTTTTTATAGTCAACTATGTATTATAAGTAATTCGTAAAGTGAATGAAATTACCAACAAGAAAGACTATTCGGTACCTTTCACACAGAAAGTGCGCTTTGAGTCATCGCATGATGCGGTTTCCCATTTTCTTTCTCGATCATCAGGGTTTTTCATCATAACGACGCACTTATAATCATCAGGATCTTCAATTTGCCAGTTCTGGAAAGTGGCCGCACTGCCATCTACCCACGTGTTGTAATTGTCATCTCCAAGTCCAATCCATGCCACTTTGTCGTTTCCACTGCAGGGAATTTTATATTTCAAATCAATATTTGGCCTAAACATTGTCATAATTATATGTATGCAACATTCCTCTGAAAATGAAGAATTCGAGGACTTCCCCTTACTTGGAATGGACAAGAATGTTTCTTTATATTAATGTGTTAATATTTTATCGCCAACTCATTGGCGAGCTATGAAAATACTACCTATAACTACACTGGTATTTACAGTATGTATCGTATTATTTTGGGTCCTGAGACCTTAAAATTGTTATTTCCGGGAGCAGGGCGGTGACGTAGCCATTCCATCTCTTTGGTTACGCGGATCCGTTGACATGTCACTATATAAATTGGGAGCGTAACCGTTAAATTCAGTTGCTCCAACACCACCGACCTGCTCACATCATTGAGGTATCAACCGGCTGGGGAAGCGGTTTTAAAGTAGAAAGGTTTCTGCTTACCTGTGAGAGGAAGGTTACGAAGAATTCGTTACGCAGTTCCGTGAAGTCAGGAGTATGGCGGGGTTTAATTTTTGCCGCAATTGCAAAATTTGTCACGCCGCTCCAATGGGCAAAAAGTGCAAGGTTGCACAATCTGCAGGTGTGCAATTGAAGGAGCAGCAGGGCAACGCCCAAGATGTGTCCTCAATGCGTCTGAAGGGAGAGAAGATGTTCGCCGAACAGGGGGCGAGAATTGGAAAGTTGGAGAAGACGGTTACGAGGATGTCAGAGAACATCGAGATACTGGTCAAGGCCGCGACGGCTGGGGGCAGCGGAAAGACGGCCAGCAAGACGGCTCAATCTTCCACTGATGAGGGTTCATCTTCGGAGTGGGAGGACGTCAAACCAAGACGGCAGAGAAGACGGCAGCCGAAGAAGAAGGCACCGTTACGCAGTTCAAGCTCCTCCTCGTCGTCAGCTTCGGTCAGCGACCACCTGGAAGGTAAAAAAGTCACAAAGAAATTCGGTCAAAAAAGATTTTTTGCAAAAGGCGATGAGCCTAAATGTGTAGAGGATGTTCTGTTACTGGGAGTTAAGACAGTAGAAAAACTAATTGTCGATAAAATAAATCCTTCACCCGCGGTGAAACACTTGAAAGTCCTAACAGAGAAAGCTACAAAAAAAATGTATACTTTCGACACGTTCAACAAGTATGAGCGTGCGGTAAGGGATAGGGCCAACAGGTTGGGGGTAACGCAGTTTGCCTCAGTGGATCAGGAGGAAATTTTCTCTCACTTTAGCTTTGAGAATACGTTCAAGGCCAGCTCTGGTAAATCTTCCTACAGGGAAAACAAAAGCCGTCGTAATGCCGGTACAGGCGGGGGCGAAAAAAATCTGTTTTCGTTTTAGTTCGGACCAAGAGTGCCAGGGAAAGTGTGGTGTGTCACATATCTGCATTATCTGCGAATAAAAAGGTCACTCAAAGAAAGATTGCTATCGTAACGGTCCGAAAAAAGACCAAAAGTAGGAGGGGGAACAAAAATCTGGCTTACAGGTCATTGTTGATAATAATCCTCGTAACGGTTTTAACTTATCTGAAAACGATGACGTCACGTCCCGGGGACTCGCAAGCCAGTCGTGTCCAAGCTGTCCAGACCGTAATGTCCTTCTTCTTACGGTGAAAGTACAGCACCGTAATGATTCTACGGTAATCCAGGGTAATCCTGATAGCAATTATAATCATATAGATGGTTTTGTTCTTGTCGATGCGAATGAAAACGCATCAAAATGCGCCTCCGAAACCGCCTGCTTTTCTCTCCCTGACCCTGTTTACGCGGGTAATGCCGGTACAGAAACCAGTGGTGTCACGGTTAGCGGGGTGGAAAGTACACAGGCGGATGCGGAGACCGCGAGAAAAAATTCGTTTTGCAGCAGTCCTTTTCGCGAAAAAGGTAGGGATTTCGCTAAAATCCATGATTCTAATTGTGATATTTGTGTAGACGATATCACGCCGGACAAGCTGGTATGCGATTTATTTGGGAATTCGCTGGAAAAGGATATTTATGAGAATTATTCAGAAAAAATCTTATTTTCTATCACTTCCCAAGCTGGAGGGTTAGTACGTGTTCGTGAGGAATGCGCACAAGGCATCTGCTGGTGCGAATTCTATATTGATGATGCGCTAGCCCAATTAAAACCATGTCGTTTTCACTATATATTGTCTTTGGGATCCAAAGAATGTAAAGAAAAATATAAATCTATGGTTAATGCGGTAACCGATGGTTTTAAAATTATAGATGATAGATCAGTTAACACAATGTTAATATATGACTGCAGGAATTATAAGTCCGTATACGAAAGCACAAATTTTGTAAAAATGGACAAGATTATACAAATAGAATTGTCTGAGGGCTATTTGAAAATAGTAGATGAAAAACCTGACTGTATACATAGTCTAGGGGCAGTCCCAAAACCAGATGGGGGTGTAAGGCCAATAACAGACTGCAGTATGCCAAAAAATATATCTGTCAACAATTTTTGTGTTGAAATAATAGAGGAGTTCCAGTATAAAAGTGTGGAAAATGTACTTGCAATTTTGCAAGAAGGAGACTATATGGGCGTAGTAGATATAAAATCAGCTTACAGGGCAGTACCCATTTTTCCAGACCATAAAAAGTATATGGGGCTTAGATGGGAAATTAATGGCAAGGAGGTCTATATACAAGATAACAGACTAGCTTTCGGCCTTCGCTTAGGTCCGATGTACCTTAATCAAATTTCAGAATTTGTATACAGTATATTGTCAGATATTTATAATTTACAAGTGGTAAATTATTTAGATGATCTTGTTATAGTAGAATCATCATATGAAGAGGCAGAAAAAGCTCAGAGGTTGGTTATACAGACTTTAAGATACTTGGGCTTTTATATATCATGGAGTAAGGTTACCCCCCCCGCACAAGTATGTAGGTATTTGGGCTTGGACATTGACTCACTCAAAATGGAGCTTAGATTACCATACGATGAGCTTGAAAAGCTTAAATCCCTGTTAGAAAAATATTCAGGAAAAGCAACTATTGGTAAAAAGGAGTTGGAAAGCCTGGGAGGCCTATTGTCACACTGCGCCCATGTAGTCTCAGGGGGAAATGTGTATTGCAGAAGGATTTTTAATCTATATAAGGTCCTTTTGAATAATAATTTAAACGCCATAAAAATAGGCCAAGCGGCTAGGGATGACTTAAAGTGGTGGAAAAAATTTTGTGCGAATTTTAATGGCAAAAGAAAAATTATTTACAAAGAGTACCCGATCCCCTTAGTCTCTGATTCGTCTCTCAAAGGCTATGCCATATATAGGGGCCAAGACTGGATTGCAGGGTCTTGGGAAGATAAAATAGTCTTGGAAGACTCTGAGTGTGGCCACATTATGGGCCCACCAAACAGTGATAAGTTCGATAAAACCAACATTAATGAGCTTGAATTATGGCCAATTCTAGTGGGTGTAAAATCCTGGTTAGGAGATTTAAAAAATTCAAGCGTAAATATATTTACTGACAATACTCAAGTATTTTATATGATCAAGAAGGGGGTTAGTTCCAATAATACATGTATGGCATGGCTGAGAGAATTGTTCTGGGTCTGTAAAATCTATCAAATTCGCCTGGTCCCCCATTACATTAACACAAAAAATAATCTTGTGGCAGACACCTTGTCTAGAATTTTATATATAAAATCCGAGGGGGAGGCCAAAAAGTGCCTAGAAGGTTCGAATTTATGCTGTCTTAACAAAAAATTTAAATTTTGCAGAGAAAAGGGCCTTAAAAATGAGGGCAAAGGTGCTGAGGAGAGCCGCTGTGTCGACAAACACACTAAAATTGAGGAGGAAACAGTGGGCTTGCTATAAGAAGGTCTGTAAAAAATTCAATTGGCCAATATATGATATTAATTCTAAACAAGCCTGTAGATTTTTAACATTTTTATCTCAACATATGAAGTCCTCCTCAATTGTTAACTACTATCAAGCGGTTATCTTCTTCCATTATGTTAAGGGCCTGCCTGTACCGGCTTGGTCCAATAAACACCTAAAAATGACAATGAAAGGTATTAAAAATACTGAGAATGTAAAATTGGACACAAAAGATCCAATTGGTTTTTCACATCTAGAGTCGATGTATAGGAAGGTGAATTTTTCATGCAAAAAGTGGATGTTGGTCTGGATAATAATTGTATTTTTATTTAATACATTATTAAGAGTGGGACACGCTGTAAATTCATCTCACATGTTACTCCGTAAGATTGTAAAATTTACAAAATGGGGTATGGTAGTCACGGTTACCTCGTCAAAGACTACTAAAGATGCTGTTCATACTATTCCAGTAAATAGGAGTAGTAATAGGGCCTTATGCCCTGTTTACTGGTTGGAGTTCTTGTATAAGACACATCCGGGTAAAAGTAGTTCACCACTATTTTCCACAAAAAAATTGGAGTATTTAACTTACTCGGATTTTAATAAGTTATTTAAAAAGCTCTTGTGTAAAGCAAAAGTTAAGGGGAATTTCTCAACCCACTCTCTTAGGAGGGGTGGTACAACAGAATTGTATAATTCAGGGGCTCCTATAAATTTTATCAAGGAGCGAGACCAATGGGCTTCTGATTGTATTTATAAATATATTAAGCCTTCAATCTATCAAAAGGCAAATCAACAAAAAATTTACTCACTACGTTAGGTGATTAGTTTGGAGGTTTGGGATTTAATAAATATTTCCCATATTTATCTATGTCCAAACTTAATTACTTGTTACTTGTTATTTCCTATTCGTAGCAAATTTTATAATCACCCAATCGAACCGGTAAATGTATTATTTTGGGTCCTGAGACCTTAAAATTGTTTTTTCCGGGAGCAGGGTGGTGACGTAGCCATTCCATCTCTTTGGTTACGCAGATCCGTTGACATGTCACTATATAAATTGGGAGCGTAACCGTTAAATTCAGTTGCTCCCACACCACCGACCTGCTCACATCGTTGAATTTTATATTCAATAAACATTTCCCATATTTATCTATGTCCAAATTTAATCACTTGTTACTTGTTATATCATATTCGTAGCAAATTTTATAATCACCCAATCGAACCGGTGAATAAAGTATATAATATGAATGATATATTTCCGAAAGGAATTGATGTCATTGAGAAGAGGGATGCATTACGTTTATGTTTAGGGGATGCGTGGGGGGTTTGCTGAACAACTTCGAGGGGATATGTCCCATGCTTGATACATGCTACGGAAACTGCCTCTTGTTGGGTTGGTTGCGTATTTAAATGTATGCAATTAAAATTAGGAAGTTCAGTATTAATGTATACATCTTCTTACTACTTGGAGTCAATATTGTTGTTATCAGCTTGGTCATGTATCACTGCAAGGTGTGCCCCCTGGCTACTACAAATTGCCTTTGCATCATGCCAGTTTTCACGATTGTTATTATGATACTTTTTGTAACACATCTTCAGATCTTCATCACATGTGAAGCTTGTGTAGTTCAAGTTTCCTGAAACACCCAAAAATAATGTTGTGAAACCACTAAATTAGAAGATTAAATTAGTAAACTTGACCTACCTAGTAAACTCACCCTACCTCTGGTCATTTCATTCAGATTTGCTTTTCACTAGGAGGTTAAGTAAGATGTACTTTATATTGTTTTTAAATACGTAATATATCAACTATATATATGATAAGTCCATAAAGGCAGCCATATTGCAATCAATGAAAACTTTGTATATTTTTTGGCAATGCGGATGCATATCCCTATGGACTCATCTTACTAGTCACTGTTTGGGGCTAACAAAGGGGCTTTTATTGGTATCAAGTTCAAATTAAATTCTTTGTGGCCTATCCTATACTATGAATGTGAAAACTTTCAGATATTGATTTTCGCAAATTAAAGAAATTAATTAAATTATTAAGTAACTGTCTATGGTAAGATATTTTTTTACTTTACAAATAGGAAATATGCAGAAATATGTGCAACTCTGAAATAAATACTTTTACAGTCATCTGATCGTAACTGATATAACTGATAAACGTGTCACAACAGAGACATTGGTTTAACAATGGGTCTTGTTAATGTGTAGCTGTTCTACTACCCAAATTGTAATTATAGAAAGAAGGAATTTGGATCTAAAAATCCTGACAATTCCAGCCCAAAAAGCGTTTTTATGACAGAGAAAAGTGATGCTGGGTTTTTGTACAACAGCAGCAATTTTAACAAGGATATTGTTCGCTCTTCTTCGATCTCCCACTGTTTTTTTACGCGATCGGCCTTCCCCTTCAAAACCCAAATTAGGAGGACCCTGACCTTTTTGGGCCAATGGGTGTCAGCCATATTATATCAGGGTATCTCACTAGGAACCAGTGGCAAAGAAAGATCATGGCGTCGGACACTCTTTACCTAATAGGCCTACTGGTACCCAAAGGCTCAGAAAAGCACTAACCCTCTTGGTTTTTGGATTTACATATTTCAAATAGAAGCAGTTGTGCAGCTGCAACTCAAACAGCAATACCTATTGCAACAGTGCTGTTGCTGTTATGATACGTTTACTTGTAAATTACCCAAACAGCAATGACTTTATGCAACGGGCCACTGTGGTCCGTCGCATAACGGGTATCGCTGTTGCGAGGGTTGTGCACTACAGCGAGACCTCTCCCTGTTCAACAGCGAGTGGATCCAACTTTGGCGATAACAGCGATGTTTGTGTCCACCTGATTTTTTCAATGTAATGGGGGGGCATTTTGGGGTTAGAATTTTTACATTATGCTTTCACTGTATGTTAGATGTGTCCATTGTCATATGAAATGTACGGGAGGCAAGGGGCGGAAATGCATTTTTCAATAAATTAAATGTGTTCAAAATGTGTACAAAACCATCGCTGTTGCGAGGATTGGCACATTGAAAACCCTATGGATATCGCTGTTGCGAGACTTAAATCTAAACCCTCGCTGTGGTCTCGCTGTTGCGAGCGTTTGGTTATGCGACGGAGCACTGGCAGGCCAGATATGGCCCGTCACCTTATTGTACGAACAACAGCAAATGATGTTTTTTCCCCAAAGCATGTACTGTTCTGCAAAAATCCAACATCAAATTAATTTTCTCTCACTTTTATTGAATTTTCCGGGCTGAAAATGTCAAGATTTTTAGATCCAAATATACATCTTTAGAATATTTCACAGAATTGAAAATGGCCTAGTAGAACAGCTGCAATTCAACAACAGGACCCATTGTAACTGCGACGTCCTTTTTGAGAGTCATTGAATTGTTTCACCATTTCAATATGTGACAGCAGTGCTCCATCGCATAACAGGTCTTGCTGTTACGAGGGTTTGCACCAATAGCGAGAGTCATCCTTGTGGTCTCCCAACAGCGATGTTGCTGTTGCCAGAGGTATGTAATGTTGAATTGTGGCTGTTCTACTCAGCCAATTTTACTTCTGTAAGAAGTTGTAAAAAATATACATCGAGATCTAATATTCCTGAAATTCTCAACTCTGGGAAATTATCATAAATAGGTGCAAATAGCTGTTAAACTTTTGCAAGAGCGAGGGTTTTGTCATCACAACACCAAGACCCATTTCTCACCGTGGTCTTGCTGCTGCGAGAGTTTGATTATGCGTCGGACCAGGGCTGCATTCCCAACTTTGTGGACGACTTTTCCATATCTCCTGCGGCACTCTTAGTCCACCCACTGTCCACAAATAAACCTGTTTCTAACGTACCTCCCCTACATGTAGCACTTACTGGAAAAGTCTGTAAGTCTCCCACATGGTACAGGTGGAATCCATGGGTTATGGGTTTGTTCTTCCAAGCGTATAACATTGAAAGTTAGAAGTATATCCTATATTGTTGTAAGTTGAATAAATTTTGATGAATTATCAATGTTAAGTAGTGCAATAAGTGAATTTTATTTTTGTGAGAATGGTGCAGGCTTTTTGTGGTGTCCATATGTAAGTCTGCATACAGGGGTGAGCAGTCCCCACTTGGCATGTTGACTCCAAGAAAAGGTTGTGTCACATGCCCTATATTGTTGAGATTGTTTTTTTATAATCATGTTGGCACCTCCATATAAAGACCCTGTTTATGTTGAATTTTGTTGAATTGTGGAACACTTATAATTATGTACTCTGAGCACCTATAACCTTTCCACAAAAATTGTGTATTTGTGGGCCCACAAGTCCTTTTTTCCATAGGTTGGAAAAGGCATTTCCATAAATGCCCCACATTTTTTCCACAAGTGACTGATAAACTGGAAAATTCCACATTTGGCACACAAATATCTTGTGACTACCTGGAATACCACATTTGTCCCACAATTGTAGGTAACACCATAAGTTAGAAATGGTAACCTTTGAAAGCCACAGTTCTACCACATGTTCATGGTAACTAACCCACAAAGCCATTTATGGAATACTTATGGGTCCACAAATCTCAATTGGGAATGCACCCCTGGTTTGTTGGAAATCAAGCCTGAAGAAAACTGAAACTACGCATTATGTAATTTATTATTGAACTTCTCAGGCCTTCAGAATCTGTGCTGTTCAAAAGATATTCCATGCTAGGTATACAGAAGACATTTTAACAAACATTATTGATATTCCTTTCACTGTCTTTCAACCTAGTAAAATTTAATTCAATTTAATTATCTAACCATAATGAGGAGTCTGTTAAATACCTGAATAATATGACACCTACCAGCACTATATGTACTATCATCAAAATATACTGTACACATAAATCGCCTCCGTATAGTACAATAATCAATCTCCCATTTTCCATTATTCCCTTTCAGAAATGCACATCTTGATGCGTTGATCCAGTTCTGGTAGATGGCCCTTTGGCCGTCCTCCCAGGTGTAGTCACTGATGGATGTGTTGTAGCGCAGTCCAAGCCACACATCGTTACCGCTGAAGGAAATACCATATCAAATTAAAGAAAGTCATAAATGCAGTGAAATACTATATACGTAAGTGAATTTCTCATTCATGTTCTGCCTTTAGTTGAGTTGCTACTAAAATTTGTTTTGAATCCTCTTTATCAAACTTGTTTATGTTCTAGTTATGAATTAATTAACAACTGATTGCTATAAACTATCGATGAATCATAGGCTGTAAGGGCAATGGACAACTGACGATTTTAAATTATTTTTAATGAGCAAGGGATGAGCCTGCTGATAAATTCTACTGTTGAATTTGCAAATTTGACTGACTCAGCAATAAAAATGGTTGCCAACTCAAAATTATCCTAGTGGGTATTATGGTGCTTTAGCATTCCTGAAAATTATTTGTATGCACTTCACTTGTTTTTTCATCAAATTCCATTCATGAAGTACGCAATCTCTTCTATTTAAAAATGGGTAAACATAGATCATTGCATGTTGACTAGTTTCATGAGAGCCAATTTGGCTATAATAGGGAGTGTTTGCCAATAGTGGTCAGATCAGAAGTGGTGGGCCACCAAACTGCCTAGTGTGTTGATAACAGGTACTAGCAGTGGTCACTGATGACACACCTGACTACACGTATCACAGGTACCAGTGCTGCTAGTACTACACGAATCATTTTGCACTGCTACATGCCCTATTGGCTGGTAACTGTAAAATGTCTTTAGGTCTCAGTGTACTAAATGTGGCGCCATCTGTAGTGTCAGAGACAAATGTGGAGTGAGGCCAAGGCACTAAGCTATTGTAGCATTTGGGGATAGAGGGATTGATGTTCTGGGAGTCCAGGTGTTCTATTCACTTTTATGTTTGTTGTATATCATCAGGAGTGTTTATTTTACTTTTAGAGTAACTGTTTATGAGCTTGTAACGTTCTTCGGTGAGTCAGGGTTTCCGAACTCTACGACCAAGAAACGTTTGGGTTGTTTCGGTCTCGAGCTGAATGACAAGTTCAAATAGGAGACCAAGGTGTAAGAGTAAGAGTTGTGCCCTGCGCACAAGGGTGAACAAACGGGATGGTTGAGGTGGAGTTCTCAAGGGTCGAACCAGGAGGGGTTTTGGGATACGGCATGTTTTGGGCATTAAGGCGGTGTGTCGTCCGGCCCGCCATCCAAGGAGTCAGGTCACTGGTAGCGCTTGGTAGCATGTGGCCGAGCGAGTAGTACCTTCTTTCCAGTAGTGTTGGGCCGACTGCTCACTATTTTGGGTTTTCTACTCTTTCGCGCACTGCTACTATTGCATATCTTCAACTTAGGCCAGTTCGAAAGCCGGGCATCTTAAAGAAGAGACGTGTGAACACAGTGAGTACCAAGGAGGAACTGTATATTTCGGGCCTTCACGCCCCTTTTTATAGTCTACAACTCGATTCTGATTGGTCAATCTCAACCACGTGACCATTCTGGCGTCACATCCGGTTACTACATGTTTTCGTACTTTTGTACTCAAGTACAAGTGTTGGTCCATTTCGTACCCGTTTCGTACCTTACATTCTTGTTATCGGTTGACATTCGTTACTCTATTATTCGATCATTTCACCATCAAATTCATTATACCCAACTTCTGGGACAATAGTTCCTACCTCAACAAGATGAATGGACAATTCATCACAAGTTCCTCAGAAAAAAACCCAGTTTACTCCAATACCAACCTATAGGTTGTTCTGGCCTCAATTTGCCAATACTGCCTCAATGAAGTCTATGAAGAAGTTGTTAAACGTGTTTTTTTGAAAAATCCAATTAGTAATCAACTTCAATAGTGCCTAATGTCCACAATATTTCTCCATGTGCAGCCTTAATAACCATTCCACTATGAATACTACTATAGTGTCTAGCCTTTCAGACCTGTCACAATGTTGCTTAAGTCCTATTCACACACTATAAATCATGGAAACAGGCGTGTGTCTCAACATTATGGTCTAACACTGGTAGTCTGTCTTACAACTTCAAGAGGGTTTCCAAGTCTACTACAGGAGGGTCTGTATGCCAACAAAATAATTAGCATACACGAAGCCTACATCTACATCTTAGAGGCTCTATTAGGAGTGGGATTCAATAAGCTATAGTTCTGTATAGCAGTTTTCTGCACTGAAATACAACAGAAAAATGTGGAAGGGGTTTGGAAAAACTGGAAGTAGTGTTTTATACTCTAATACTCTGCAGGTATAGTAAGATAATGTGGAGGCACATTGATAAATATGTTTTGTATGGCATTATAGAATTAGGGCTTCACGGACCCTACTTAAAGTAGTTGGCAAGATGACCAATGGCCCTTCTCACTCCGCAGAACCTTTCCATCTGATCTCTGCTGAAGTACGACAGTTACTTGTTTTTTTCATGTCTGGAGTTGCTCGTGGAGTAATTTGATTGGTCTAGCTTTCTCTGCCTGTACTCAACCCCCAACTAATGTTCACATTTCTCAGTCTCTATACAAGTTATGACCTGTGCAATCATTCTAATCCTGCCCATTTATGAGCTGTGTAATCTAACCTTTGCCACTTACTAATAATATTGTCTGTTCTCTAATTAGCACAAGACTACACAGCTGTTATTGTCTGACATTCTTAGTAGGAAGTTTGGAAAAAAAGAATGAACACAGGTGCTATTATATATTTTGTGAATAGATTTACAAAAACGAATGCACGATAAACAGTAGGAACACCCCAAATGGAAAGGGTCTATACCCAAAACAGCGATATTTTGGTTGGGTGAATATGTGAGGACCAAGTTCAACATTTTCAGCGTTAAACTATCCTGAACTATGTATATTTCATGAAACTCTGCTGCCGGCCCCTTCTTCACCCACGTATAAGCTGCCGTAATCCACTGGGTTTGTAATCCTTGGGTATATCTAAGACTACAAATCAATATTTCTGAGTTCACACCTGCTCTTTGACTGATGTTTGGATATGTTGCAATTAATCAATAGAACAGTGTGAACACAAATCAAGAATAGACTTATCAGTTGGGTGTGTCATATCTGAACAGATATGTAATGTATTCTCTGGGCGCTGTTCCACAAAATGTGTTCGAGGTGATGTGTTTTCTCTTTGAGATGTGCGCAAATAGCGTTCGTAAGGAAAAATGTTCGTAACGTCAAAAGAACACAGATACTTTGTAGTTATGCACAAAATGCACAAAAGGTTCGATTTTAGATAAATTTATGTTTTTCTTTAATATCTCCATGCGTTTTCAACCGATTCTAAATTGATAATAAGCTTTTTAATGGTACCTCATATATCATCATTGCTTTATGATTTCATGTTGAAAAAAATATTTGAATATCAAAAATGATTTACAAACATTAGATTACTTGTTGTACATAATTGGAAGTTATGCATATATTTGTTGTCCTTCACACAATGTGCGTATTTTGTTACAGGATTGTTGCTGAGGAAACCTGAACAATAACTCACATTTCATCGAAAACGAAGTCATTGTCATCATCAGTGAAAATATGAGGCATATATCCCCCATCTTGGTGACATCTCGCTGCTGCATCGTTCCAGTTTCTCGAGTTTTTATAGGCATAACATACGCCTCTGCCAGAATGGTAGTCGTAGCCCCCAGGACAAGCTGTACAAAGTAGAAAAAACTATTATGCCTCTTACTGTACAGGTTAAAAGACCTTGTTCAGGAACGGACTTTAGAGGGAGAGCATGGGAAGTACGCTGCCCCCCACCCCTTTTTGGGTCAAATCTTATTTTATCTAATGTAAAACAGTCTTCTAAGGATGGGGCGCCGGGTCTTTTTTACTATAGGCGTCCTCCCCCGCCTTCCCGGATTTCCTGTATCCACCCCTGATATTGTACGTACTGTATTGACAAAAATACTACATGAGTTTGTTTACTTACTGGCAGCTTGTGCTCCTTTGTAGGATAGGTTGATATAGAACAAGAGTTGATATACCAACACATATTCTAGAGAGTCCATTTCTGGATTCTTCACTCAACCCACGACACTTGTGTCTTGTGAGCTGTCTCCAATTGAAGTGATCCACATAAAAGGACATACCTTAAGCTTCCAGTACGTTTGACAATAATTGATCACCTTCCAGTTCGTTTGATCTGGCGATACTTCTTTGTGTATCAGGAATGGTACTTTATAGCAAGATGGCCAATTTATGAAATATTGATACAACTTTTGGCGTCAGAGGGGCAACCTCAGGTTGAAGAATCCTCCACATGACTTAACCATGGTCTCCATGAAGTGATAAACTCCTGACGATTAATGTGTATTACTGGTGGATGTTCATAAGTCCTTTCAAATCTGTAGGCTGCATACATCACATAGCATTCAAGTGGTGATTGTTTAAAAGTATTAGCTTTGTCACGAGTCAACAATTTCCTTTTTCTGACCTTTGGGAAACAGCCCTACCAACTTAATTGAGTTAATCGGTGAGTGACTATTATGCGGCAGGTGCAAAGCAGACAGACGACATAACCTGTTTGTTTTTGTTAGTTTGTGAACTAACATTGTCTGATATAAGTCAGCTGACTAAAATGATTAGTCATCTGACAACAGACTTAAGTTGCCTGAGTGTATATATAAATTATGTATAAACAACGCTTTATTCAAATCAGCACATCGAATTTTCTCAGCTAGTGGGCACCTGCCCTTAACTCTCTTTGAAGTCTTAGACTTTAGGATATGAAAGAGAATACTTGCAAGTTCTATGGATGTACTGTTAATGTGATTCAATGAGCTGGAAGATTCAATGGTGTTCTTTACCATTAACAAAGGTTTTATGAAATGATGCAGATATTCTGTCATAGGGCCTTCCATTTAGTACATACTCAGTAAGGGGGGCTAAATAATATGACACTTTTGAAAGGTTGTATATATATTCGAGTACAAATTCAATGCATATAATCTGCCCAAAGAAGGTTAGGGGTTTTGAAAGTGTTGGCAATGTGCATCAATATTAAATGGAAGGCCCCTTTCCCTACATCTACAAAGCAGATCACTACAGAAACAAAGATTGCATAAAAAAAAGTTACTTTTCTTCATCAACTTAAAAAAACAGCCAACTTTCTCAAACAATGGTTGACACCAGTCAGTTGGCTTCCATGACCTTTCTATTTGCCTTATACTAATTGTAAAATTGGTAGAAAATAGCTACGAATAGTCCCAGTGCCAGGATGGCTTGTGACATTCTAACCTCGAATTCTCATGATAGAACAAAGAAAGTGTTGTCATTCTCAGAGAGATTATTAATGTCAGTAGAGAATAACTGCACATAATGCTTTTGTGCATACAAAAGACAGCTTGCTTTGGCAAATGAGTATGAGCAGCACTCCTCATAGCTCCGACCATAAAAGCATGTATTCCATATACCAAATGTGCATGCACTGCTGATACTATAGGCTTCTCCATGGTAAGATTCCATATCTGTCTCATTAACTTTCAGCACAATTTCGGCACCAAAAGTGTGCTGAAAGTGCATTATTGTCTGCCAAAAATGCACTACCGGCTGCCAAAAGTGCATTATCGGCAACCACGACAAAACCGGCAGAAGAAATCCCCCAAAATGTTGGTAAATATTATCGGCAATGCTGCTCTTTATATATCGGCAATGCCGAAAGTACACACCTTTCCCATGAACCTGTGCAGTGAACCCTCCCATAGAAGGCCTGTACCTAACGATTTCCATTGAAACCCATACCCCAATCGACAGTTCAGACATATTCCACTAGCAGGGCGCCACTCTATTGAAATAGGTCTATAGCAGGCCACAAGCCTGTATTCAATGGGGGGGGGGGGGGGCGGCTAGGCTAGGCTAGGTCCACTTTCTGGAAAATAGTTTTCATTAACTGTTTACCTAGGCCTCACCAAATGTAGCGTTCTGAGTGTCTTGTCCATCCACTTAAGGCTCAGGACACCCTGAGAAGACCTTTTGGGTGTCATGTGGACACCTTAGAAATCATACCCCAATCTTAATGTTGAGAGAATGGGATCTCCTTAATTTATGCACAGGACACCCAGGAGTCATAGGCCGGGTATCCACAGGACATCCCAGCCATTAAAATTTCATGAGCCCCGTGTACCTTGTTGTCCTGTTGCCATGGTGGATTTGGAGTGAGGGCGCAGGGGTGCATATACTCCCCCCATTTTTGGGGACCAAATTTGGACTTTTTCTAATGCAAAATTCGGTCAAAAAGTAATTAATGAAATTGTTTTCCAATAGTGCCCCCAGAATGAGACAACTTATAGATGCTCAGGGGTGCTAGAAATGGTTTTGGATGATTTTTCTAGTTTTTTTTGTCTTCATTTCCAACACTGCCTGGGTCCATTTGGTAAATGAAAATAAAAAGGAAAAGTGATTTTATTTCTAAATCGACTGATCAACCCTAATTTTTTTTACCTATGTTATGTCAACATAATATTTTTTTTCTTTTTGGCCCTATATCCTCTTCCTACAATTTGAATTTGGTTATTGAAGAAAGGTCCACTTTTTGTATGTGGTCACCCCCCCCCACAGAAATTCCTGGATACGGGCCCGATAAGGTTGTCGAACATACAAATTGCAAGGAATCTATTCCATGTAATCTTTTATTCATCCTAATAAAAATCATAAGAAAACCAAATTAAACTGTATTATGATAAGAAGGACCGATTTGGGCATACGAGTGTGACAGTACAATCCCGAGGGGATTGTCATGACCCAAGGGCAAAGCCCAATGGATGTACAATCCCATGGGTGTCCTCTCTTGAACCTTGACTATTGTCATTAATTTTCAAAAAATACGTTTTTGATGGAAAATCATTGCAGAGCATGATTTTTAACATGAATGAATTACTTTTTATTCCTGCAAAAAAGACCATCCCTAAGGTATACGGAAGGGACTGTTAAAGAAGTAGGGAACACATAGGGATGGGCAGGGAATGACTAGGTGAATGAGGCGAAGATGCAAATGAAATTATCATGTATATAACACCATTGAATTGCAATACATATTAAGGCATATATATTTATATGTACATAATATATCTTATACATACATCTTATACATATATCTTTTTATAGTGAACTATGGATTATAAGTAATTTGTAGACTGAATGAAATTACCAACAAGAAAGACTATTGGGTACCTTTCACACAGAAAGTGCGCTTTGTATCATCACAAGATGCGGTTTCCCATTTTCTTTCTCGGTCACCAGCGTTTTTCATCAAAATGACACACTTAAAATCATCAGGATCTTCAAATTGCCAGTTATGGAAATTGGCCGCACTGCCATCTACCCACGTGTTGTAATCATCATCTCCAAGTCCAATCCATGCCTCTTTGTTGTTTCCACTGTGGGGAATTTTATAATTCAAATCAATATTTGGCCTAAACATTGTCATAACCTCAGGCGCATCGACTTATATTTTGTTAGTTTGGATTTCAGTAATAATTCTGACCTAGCAATATCTATCAGATTTTTAATATTGTGCACTATTCGTAAAGCGCGGTACTGAATATAATAAAAGAGGTAGAATTTGTAATATTCCTCTGAACATGAAGAATTCGAGAACTTTCCCTTACTTGGAATGGACAAGAATGCTTTCTTTATATCAATGTGTTATGTATACTGGAACAAATCACAGTAACACGTTTCAGTCAATAGGAACACTAGGGAGTTTTAGCAACCTTGATGTATCTCGATATGTTAACGCATCTAAAAATTTCTATGGTCTGCGCTATACTAACAAACTAAAGCCCCATACCCACTAGGCAATTTTAACTAAGTCGGCCAACTGATCTGTACTAAAATCAGCCAATTCTACCCCATAGGATCAGCAGATTTTAGCACTGATTCAGATGAAAAAGTCGTCTAGTGGGCATGGGGCTTAAAGGACATACTACCTATAACTACATTGGTATTTACAGCATTATCAAAGTATATAATATGAATGATATATTTCTGAAAGGAATTGATGTCATTGAGAAGAGGGATACATTACGTTTATGTTTAGGGGATGCATGGGGGGTGCTAAAACTCCCTATCATGATTACAAGCGTTTCACTTAAAAACGTGTTTGCTGGACAACTACGAGGGGATATGTCCCATGCTTGATATATGCTACAGAAACTGCCTCTTGTTGGGTTTGTTGCACATTTAAATGTATGCAATTAAAATTAGGAAGTACAGTATTAATGTATTCATCTTCTTACTATGCGGAGTCCATTTTATCGTTATCAGTGTGGTCACGTATCACTGCAAGGTGTGCCAACTGGCTATGACAAATTGCCTTTGCAACATACCAGTTTTCACGATTGTGATAATTATACATTTTGTAACACATTTTCCAACTGTTCTCACAACTGAAGCTGGTATATTGCCACTTTCCTGAAACACCAAGAAATGAATATTGTAAAAACACTGGATTAGAAGATAGTAAACTCACCATACTTCCATCTGATTCACTATTATCACCATTTGCTTTTTCTATCTTTACTAAAAGTTCCAGTAGAATGTACTCTATATCGTTCATCACGTTTATCAATTGAAGCTAATTGACAAATTGGTAGTAATTAACTTTGGCAATACCAGGATCCTATTTCACTGACAATCTCTACGTACATGTGTCAAGTTCCCTTACAGTCTCGCTCAGTCAGTCTATGCCAAAAGGTCACAGTTATTGAAGTGATAACGTTCATGTATTTAATCATTTCCGAGTATGTTTCCAGTCTTACCTGATTTCTAGCATGTTTTTTTAAGATTTGGTATGTGAAATGATGAAAAGAAAATATCAAGAGTATCTTTGTGAGATTTTGTACATAAAGCAGGAGATCGGGAGAGTTCCGAAAAAGGTAAGAAAAATGGAAGGTCTCGCGACAAATCAGGAGATATGGAGTCTCTACCATACATATCTATAAAATTCTATTCTGCTTATCCTGTTGTGATGGGAGAATTGGGGTTGGGTGTTTCCCTTTTTTGCCTGTATTCGGATCTAGCCTCAGTCCAGCTGTTCTTGGTAACAAAAGAGTATGAGCAGGATGAAAGACACGAGTGCTCATTTGAGCCTAATTCAGAGTCGTCGTGACTGAGAAGAGAACGAACCGAAGAAGTGGTCATGAGTCTTTGAGTTTTGCCCTGCGCACGGGGTGGATGGGGCCGGGATAAACCTGGGGGAAGTGGGGGAGCAGAGGGTTCGCCAGCCTACGAAAAGACAGCAGAAGTGGGGAAGTCGTTATGAGGGTCGAGCCAGGTGTTGGGGCTATTCCGACCTGCAGTTCTATGGGATCTCGCATCGTAGGACTTGTGTAGCGCGCCGAGTCGGCGAGTTCTCCCGACGATCGGGATCCCCCTGCACCACCTCTCCTGTCCTTCCCTGGCTCAGGGGAGATGATCTAAGGCTTTTTACTTGTTGCATATTGATTGTATAATATGTCTTGTCTTACCTTTCAGGATTATCTGTTCTTATTTATGTTTTACAATTTAAACTAGTGTTTGGCCTTAGCCAGGTTTGGGCCAGCTTGGGCCCTGAGAGGCCATTTTGTTTTTTATTACAACTTAGGGGGCCAGTAGCTCAGCCAATCAGAGCCAAGCTCTGTGTTTCCCGCCTTTTCCTACTGTTAGGAGCCTTTTTATTGGCTGGTGGTCATTTTGGAGGGAGACTCCATCTTGTTTTATCTGACTTCATCAGATTTCATCACTTTTAGTTTGGCAGTCAGAGAGATCAGTTGTGGTGAGGGTTCTCCTCAGCTTTTCCTTATGGATCTCTATAGTGGCCTTGTCTCCACTCTGTTTTGTCAGTTCTCTATACAGTTTTAGCTGGGTTGTTGACCTCAGGGTAGCCCAGCCTGTTGTAGAGAACTGACTTTTATCAGAGTTTAGGAGTTTTATGCCACTTACTTAGTTTCTGCCTTGTATTTTATGAGTGACTTACAGTGTTAGATTTTACTGTTTGAGTCTGTCATCCTTGGCCTGTGATCTTTATTTTACCAAGTTGTGGTGACTTCCAGGCCATAGGTTTTATGGACAGGACTTAGATTTCATTTAGGAGGTTTATTCCCTGTTTATGTTTTAGGTCATTTACTTGACATGGGGTCAGAACTTTTGATTTTAACTGTTAGTTCACTTTATCTCAGGCTTTAAAGCCTTGACTTTTAGATTTATTCTAAATTCACCCCTGCCTTAGAATTTACTTAGTCTTGTGTACAGGATGCCTGTATTTGTATTTGTAAAGCTTTAAGCTTTAAGCTTGTGAGCATCTACTTTGAAAGAGACTGCTGTAACTTTTGAGTGCTTTAATAAATATTTTCATATCTTTAATCTGTTTGTTGTCTGGTTATCCTTCACCTATCGCCAACCCTAATGGTCGAACCTGGGAGTGATTTCCCATTTTATAGCAGTGCCCCCTTGGGCGCGCTACACTTGCAAGTCTTCTATCTCATTTGGTGGTCCATTCGCAGGAAGAAAGGAGGTGTGAACACAGTGAGTACCAAGATGGAACCGTTTATTTTCGTGACACAACGCTCTTTATAATGGCCCTGACTGGCCTCTGACTGTCTGACTGGCTAATCAACACTTGTATGTCTTGTCTGTGTCCCGTGTTTTATTAAAAGTTTATGTGCCAATTCTTGCCGAGCCTCCTTTGTTAGTTATACTATTAACATAAACTTTCTATTTTCTATTTGTTTAATAACTTTCTAGCAAAGAGATGGACTCCCATTTCAATTTATGTAACTGTATTTTTCAGTATTTTGTAATCTATAGTGTCAAATGCCTCAAATCAATAAACACGCATTCTGTTAATTTCCTTTCATTTATCACTGTGTATATCATCAGTCAATTTAGCTACAGTACTAGTTGTTGAATAGTTTGGTCTAAAACCTCCTTGGTTCTCCGTTAAAAGGTTACTGTTATTCACTGGTCATGATTTGATTTCTCGAATATTTTACGAGGCAAAGGTAAAACAGATACTGGTCTTAAATTTGTACATTTGTAAAGCATTGGTGTCACAGTTGCTACTTTCCACTCATCTGGAAACTTATTTGTTCTTATGCAAAGATGAATTAATGTGCGAATTGCTTATTTAGATAAAGAGAGATGTCCCTAATAAATGTGTTGATATTAGTTGTATTGACGAGGGCTTGGCAATATCTATCTGTTTCAGCTCTTTAAGTACTCCTTCTAATGTCAATTCTTTAAAATAAACATATCTTGTCCGTTTGGACCTGTAAATGTAAACTATTCTGTAAACTCTTGAGCTAACTTTCGTCCAATATTTGAAAATATGAATTAACATATTCAAGGACCATAACAAGTGATATTTCCTATTGTGTTAGTTAATACTTAATAGTCCAGGAGCCAAATCCTCAATTCAGTCAAAATAAGGATTTACCCTACATGGTTAGTCCCCTGGATTTTCTTGATTTGGCTACCATGTAGGGTAGATCAAGATTTTCGGATTTGGCTCCTAGACCAGAGGTGAGACATTATGAGGCCTGGTGTGTGACTGGGCTGCCCTGAGATTTTGAGGGAGTAGAAGTCAAGGTAACCAAGGTGAGAAAATATTACCCAAGGGACTGAAATACCCGCATTACAGGGAGAAAATAACCATTTGGGACCAAAATTGGCATGGAAACCCGAATCAGCCTGAGGACCGACCTGAGACCGGAAGACCGGACAGGTACGAAAGCCCGAAATAGTAAGTGGCCCGCCCGTGACCGTCGGGATGAAGGTGCGACCAGCTTGGCCCCATGCTACCAACCACTAGGCAAACAGCGACCCGACCTTCCATGGAAGATCGGACCGGGCAACACAAGTACAAGATGCATCCCCCCCTCCAAAACTTCTCCACCTCAGCCAAATGTCCGAAACACTTCAGGCTCGACAGACCGGTACACTCCCCCTCCATAGGAGAATATGGATTACCTGACCATCCCGCTCGTTCCCCCTCATGCGCAAGGCACAACTCTTAATCTTACGCCTTGGTTTCCTGCTCGAACTCTTCCCTTCATAGGAATAGGAAACCCTGATCTACAGAGGAACACCACACAGATATTGATTTTGAGTAGCTCTGTTATGTTGTTTTAACCATACTCCCCTTTCTTTCCAAATAAACATTAATACTGACAAATGAGTCATGCGCCTCGACTCATATTTTGTTAGTTTGGATTTCAGTAACAATTCTGACCTAGCAATATCTATCAGATTTTTAATATTGTGCACTATTCATAAAGCTCGGTACTGAAGTTTTTCCAGTTTAATAATATCACTTTTCTTTCAAGAGTCAATCAGGAAGTCGCAGTATTCAAAATAAGGAAGTATAGTTTGTTTATATACTAAGAGTGCTATAAGGGTATTAATGCATTTTCTCAACTTCTTTATTTGTATACTTTCTGGTATGCAGTTTTATACAGCTGCATATTATCTGCAGTTGCAACTCAAACATGAATACCCATTCAGGGGCGGATCCAGAGATATTCAAAGGGGGGGGGGGGCCCGATTGTACAATTTTCTGCCAGGAATTTTTTATTAAATAATATCAATGTATAGGGGGGGGGGGGGGGCATGTGCACCCCCCTAAATCCGCCACTGCCCTTGCCACTGCCAGCGGTGATGTTGCTGTTGTGATACCTCATTGTGCAAGTGACCGCAACAGCGACAATTAGGCACTGGCATGCTAGATGAAAAAGGACATTGTTGAAAACCAGTCACAAACAAAGGAATGTAACCACACATTATGCAATTAACGATTAGACATCTTCATCCTTCAGAATCTGCTATTATGTTGTTTGAAAATATGATATTCTATGCTAGGAATGCAGAAGAATATATTTAATTCATTCCAGGATGTTTCAGCAAAGATGTTCGGTCAAGAGGTTGATATATACCTGAAGAATAAGACACCAACCTGAATTGTATGCATTAGCGTCATCAAAATATACCACACACACAAACCGCCTCCGTATAGTGCAATAATCAATCTCCCATTTTCCATTATTTCCTTTCAGAAATGCACATCTTGAAGCGTTGATCCAGTTCTGATAGGTGGCCCTTTGGCCGTCCTCCCAGGTGTAGTCACTGATGGATGTATTGTAGTGCAGTCCAAGCCACACATCGTTATCGCTGAAGGAAATACCATATGGAAATCAAGAAAGTCATAAATGCAGTGAAATACTATATACATAAGTGAATTTTTCATTCATGTTCTGCCTTTAGTTAAGGTGCTACTAAAATTTGTTTTGAATCCTCTATATCAAACGTTTTGATGTTTTGGTTAGGAATTAGTTTAGCAACTGATGGTTAAAAATAATGAACCATAGAATATAAGGCAGTGAACAACTGAAGATAGTAAACCATTCTTAATGAGCAAGGGATGAGCCTGCTGGTAAATTCTACTGTTGAACTGGAAAATTTGACTGACTCAACAATAAAAAAACGGTTGCTAACTCAAAAAAGGATTCCTAAAAGTTATTTGTATGCACTTTACTGATTTAAAAAAAAAATCATATTTCATCCATCAAGTACACAATCTGTTCTATCTAAAAAATGGGTAAACAAAAATCGTTGCATATTGACTAGTTTCATAAAAGCCAGTTTGGCCATAAAAGGGAGTTTTTGGTAATAGTAGTCAGAAGTACTAGTGGTGGGTCACCAACTGCCTAGTGTGTTGTAAACTGGTGACACACCTGGGCGCTGTTCCACAAAAAGTGTTCGTAGGTGATGCATTTTCTCTTTGAAATGTGCGCAAATAGTGTAAGTAAGGAAAAGTTTTCGTAACGTCACTTACACACACTTTTGTACACAAATATGCACATATGACCAAAAATTGGATTTTAATTTATTTTCTCTCTTTTCTTTGATAGCTGCATGACTCTTCATCCGATTGTAATTTGGTTTTCATTATTAAATTCCTTATAAAATAAGCCTTTTCATGATATCCTATACATTATTGTAGCCTTTTGACTTCATGCTGAAAAAATCTAATATTGAACATTAAAAATTAGATACAAACACTACATTACCTGTCACAGGTAATATGGAGTTAAGCACAGATTTAGATTGCTGCTCACAGTGCACAGAATGGGTTTTCTGTACGTATTCTTTTTGTGCAACAAAATAAAAATATTAGATGTTCTTATTTTTTGTGGAATGGCCCCCAGACTACTCATATCACATATACCAGTGCTGCCAGTACCACACAGACCATTTTGCTCTGCTCCGTGCCCTACTGGATAGTAACTTTAAAATGCCTTTAGTTCTTAGTGTACTAGATGTGGCGCCATCTGTAGTGTCACAGACAAATGTGGAGCGAGGTGAAGGGACTAAGCTATTGTAGCATTTGGGGATAGAGGAATTGATGCTAAGGAAGTACAGGTGTTCGATTTACTTCTATGTTAGTTTTATATCCTCAGGAATATTTGTTTTAGATTAACTGTACATGAGTTCCTCACCAAAAACTCAGTTTACTCCAATTCCAACCTATAGGTTGTTCTGGCCTCAATTTGGCAATACTGTCTCAATGAGGACTACGAAGTAGTTGTAAAAAGTGTTTTTTTTTAATAATCCAATTACTGATCAACTTCAATAGTGCCTAATGTCCTAACAATATAATATTATCTCCATGTGCACCCTTAATAGCCATTCCAATATGAAGCTGCTATAGCGTCTAGCCTTTCTGATCCGTCACAATGTTGCTTAGGTCCCATTCATACATTATGGAAACGGGCGTGTGTCTCAACTTTATGGTCTATCACTGGTAGTCCACTTAATGTTGCTGATGAAGCAGTGCCATTGGTCATCTGCCTTACAACTTCAAAAGGGTTTCCAAGCCTACTGCAAGTAGGGTCTGTATGCCAACAAAAATAATTAACATACATGAAGCCTACATCTACATCTTAGAGGCTCTAAATATTGGGTGTGGGATTTAATAAGCTATAGTTCTGTATAGCAGTGTTCTGCACTAAAGATACAACAAAGAAATGTGGAAGGGGTTTGGAAAAAACTGGAATTAGTGCTTTATACTTGAATACTCTGCAGGTATACGTAAGATATGTGGAGGCTCATTGATATGTTTAGTATGGCATTTAAGTATCAACTCACAATCAGGATAAATAAAATGTTAAAAAAAAGTATTAGGGCTTCGCGGACCCTACTTTAAGTAGTTGGCAAGATGACCAATGGCCCTTCTCACTCCGCCAAACCTTTCCATTTGATCTATGCGTAAGTACGACAGTTACTTGTTCTTTCATGTCTTGAGTTGCTCATGGAGTAATTTGATTGGTCTAGCTCTCTCCGCCTATGCTCAACACCCAACTGTCATTCACGTCTCTCAGCCTCTATACAAGTTATGATTTGTGCAATCATTCCAATCATTCCCAATTACGAGCTGTGTAATCCAACTTTTGTCACTTACTAATATAATATTGCCTGTTCTCTAATTAGCACAAAACTGCACAGCTGTCATTGCCTGAAATTCTTAGTAGGAAGTTTGGAACAAAGAATACAAACAACACAGGTACTATTATATATTTTGTGAATAGATTTACGAATGTATACATGATAAACAGTAGGAATACCCCGAACAAAAAGTCTATACCAAGAGCAGCGATATTTTGGTCGGGTGAATATTTGAGGAGCAAGCTCAACTTTTCAGCGTCAAACTATCCTGAATTATTTTCATGAAACTCTGTTGCCGACCCCGTCTTCATCCCTGTATAAGCTGCTATATCTTTTGATAAGATAACAGAGCAATATTCCTGAGTTCACACCTGCTCTTACTAATGACAATAGGAATCTGGGATCCTTTTGACTGATATTTAAACAAATCCATCAGTAAATCTAAATCACGTTCATGTTGCATAATCAATAGCACAATGAGAAGACAAATCAAGAGTAGACTTATCCATTTGGTGTGCCTCATCTGAACAGATATGTAATGAATTCTCTGCAGTTTGCTGCATTTAAAGCAAACCACAATGCAAAATTATCAAAATTTAGTAAAGTCGAACTACCTGAATTATGCACACACTTGAAATACTTAGAGTAACTTGAAATATAAATAAAAACACAGGATTTATAGGTTTATGTCACATGATATGTAATAGATAAACAGAGTGTACCTGTTGCCAAAAAAGACAGACCTTTATCTGAAAATAAACCAGAGATCTTCAAGGCACTCAACTACGAACATCTAACTTGTTGCTGTCTCATGCTTGAGAAATAGGCAATAAATACATATAACCAACCGAGAAGGGAGTACGAGGGTACTTATCACCCCGAGCCTGGGCCCCAGTATCAGCCCGAGACCAGGGCTGGTCAAGGGCTGATACCGGGGCCCAAGCGAGGGGTGATAAGTGCCCGAGTAATCCATTCTCGGTTGGTTATGGATTTATTATATCTTAGATTCTCCTGATTTTGAAAACAGTACCTGCAAAATTGGCGCGAAATAACTGCTTTTGCTTTTTCCCTTCAGGGCCCCTGCCCAACTCTCGTCACCAACTCTCACCCACGTGATCTCAACTCTTCCCGCAAAACAATTTACCGCTGGCCGCCACTTAACCCTCTAACCCTCCGGCCGCGTACACGTCCTTTACCACCTCCCACCCCTCATCTATTTACAATTTTATTCTATTCTATTTATTACTCATTCATATTTTAATATTCATTATTTATTTTATTATTATCAATTACTACAATTTTATCAATATAAAATGTTATTATTCTCTAAATTTCTTATCAATGGGAGTAATAAAATTATCACTCCAAGGAACTGTCTCTCTACTTATTCTTTCTTAAGCCAGTCATTCTTCGTCATTTACTTGGTTAATGCCTCAAAATTCGTGCACGCAGGGTACACACAACATGCATCGTCCTTCTCAGCTTTCAAAACAAACTGCATCACCACTGAGATAGGGTATCTGCCACGAATTTTGTTTTGTTTTCACTGGGTTGATGCCAGTCAATGATTCTTTTTCACTGGGTTCATGCCAGTCACAAGGTGTTTTCACCGGGTTCATGCCATTCATTATCACAGACTATATTTTTGCGGCTGTTCACACAATGCGCTTTGTATCCATGCACCGTTCCCGCACGGACTACTTTCCTGTATCACCTGGGAGGGTGATACAAGGCTGGTTACCACCTGAGTTTGATACGGCACGCGTCAAACTGTTAGCTACTAAACCTGTATCACCCTAAGGTATAATAATGATGAGTACCAGCACCCAAGACGAACCCTGATGTATGCTTGGGGATGATAGGCAACTTGAGCACCTGCTGACCTGAGGACAACCCAGACTGATCTTGGGACAGTTACGGTAAAAGAACATAGTAGATTATGACATGACATGACATTCCCAGAAGAGCAACACATCTCTTCAGTCTGGTCATCGACCCATGCATACATAAACTCTCAAGGCCCACAAATCGGTTTGAAGCACCCCACCCAAAATCCTGTCTGTGCCCTGAATTTCTTGGGTATATGCAAATGTGATGAACGGCTATTCAGCCAAAATACATAGAGGTTAAAATAATAGAAATAGATGTAAAAGAACGAATAACGAATATGTAAAGAACGAATAACGAATATGTAAAGAACGAATAACGAATATGTAAAGAACGAATAACGAATATGTAAAGAACGAATAACGAATATGTAAAGAACGAATAA
This sequence comes from Lepidonotus clava, assembly GCA_936440205.1. Lineage (NCBI taxonomy): Eukaryota > Metazoa > Annelida > Polychaeta > Phyllodocida > Polynoidae > Lepidonotus > Lepidonotus clava. The sequence goes on along the minus strand of OW387144.1, from coordinate 30,100,673 downwards.
CGAAAACGTAAAGGAACGAAACCCGGAAATATGTAAACCGGAAGTGAAATGTAAACCGGAAACGGAATATATAAACCGGAAGTGACGTCAGTTGTAGGTCACGTGACCGAAGGCAGCCAATCAGGGCTGACCTCTCTAGTATATAAAGGGGCGGTGAGGCCCGAATAAACAGAGTTCTTTAACAGTTCTCCTGGTGTCCAGACGTGTCCTCTTTCCTGAAACAACCGCTAAAGATGAGCCGATCAGAGTAATTAAGCCGAAGTTAGGACAAAACAGTCGAAGTTCGAGATAGGTAGTAGAAACATAGGGTAAGGGGCCCGATGGCCCGAAGAACGAGGAACGAGGGAACGGAGTAGGGCACGAAGGCCCGAAGTAGTACCGGAAACCGAGGCGTAGTATGGTACGAAGACATGGGGAGCGGAACGAGGGAGCGAAGTCCGCGGGGACGAGGGCGCGGCATGCTCGGCCCCACGCTACCAAACAATAGGCGACCGTCGGCCCGTCGCCCCCGCGGACCGGAACTCAGGGGTGGACCGCCCCCCGGCCGACCCGTACCCCTACCATAATTTCCCTCCCCCGCAGTCCTCCGTCGACATCGAGTGCCGATTCCCGATCGATTCGCTCAGCCCCCCCCTCGTGCGCGAGGCACGACTCTAGAAACACATCTCGGTTCTTGGCCCGGATTCCCCGTCCGCCCCGAGACCCGAACAACCCCCACGTTCCTCTGTTGTAAGAATCGGCAACCCCGACTTACCAGAGAACGTCACACTGGTGGCAGCGGTGGTGCTGAAATAGGCACATACGGACTTGTGGATCTTGGGTGTTTCATCGGTATTGGATACTCATGGCGACTGCGGCAGTCTTCGAGCAGATGGATTCTGACGTCGCCTTCAAGGAAGGTGGGGAGGAGAAAGGAGGTGCGAAAACCGAGACCAAAGGGGAGGACACGACCATCATGGGTAGGCAGTTTAATTTTATGGGAACGTCCACCCCGACGGATGAGCAGAATGTGCGGGCTCAACAACAACAGACCGGTCAGGAAGGAGCGAGTTTGAAGAAGTTCAGTTTACGACCAGAGAAGTATGACGGTAAACCGGATTTCGAGGGATGGATCAACCAGTTTGAGGAGTACGCAACATTGGGACGCTGGACGGCCGAGGAAAAAGCGGCGATGCTTTTTCTCTCGCTGACGGGAACGGCACGAATGTACTTTGTCGGACTCCCGGACAGGGAACGACTCCGTTACTCAGCGAGGGTGGATGCGTTGCGCCAGAGGTTCGGTCAGGAGAAGGACACGTGTAATGCTCTGCAAGAGTTGGCGGGCTTGAAACGTGTAAAGAACCAGACAGCGAAGGAGTTGGCTGATAATGCCCGGCGACTGGCATCGAGAGCCTACTTCTCCAACGACTACGCTAGCCAGGAAAAAGCAGCATTACATGCGTTCCAGGCTGCAGTCGGGGAAGACCTTCAGCTGAAGTGTGCAGAGAAAGGATGCAAGACACTAGAGGAGGCGGTAGAGGTGGTAGAAATACAGGAACGATACTCACGCCGCCTCCTGCGGGCAGTGAAGCCCGAGGAGGACGCCAATACACAGATCATGGCCTTGAACGGTAAGTTGGAGGAGATGATGAAAGAATTGGCAGAAGAACGGGAAGCTAGAAGACAAGCAACGGCCCGGAGGGAGGCGTTTAAGAAGCGAAAAGAAGATTTAGAGTGTCATCAATGTCACCAGAAGGGCCATTTCGCAAGAGAGTGTTCTCAGCGTCAGGGAAACGGACAGTCGCCGTCGCAGTAAGCGCGGGGCCCCCTTCGGGCGCGGCGAGAGAAGTAGTAGGCATGGGAGAATGTGGACTTTATGTGGCCGGGACGGTGGGAGAGAGTGTCGTCCGTTTTTTGGTTGATACCGGATCTATGATCAGTCTGCTGTCGGAACGCCTCTGGAGAGAGTGGGGACGAAAATGGGAAGAACTGGATGGATATGAAGGGCGTCTCTGCTCGGTGGATGGCAGTCCGTTGCGGTGCTACGGATGCACGAACTTGCCAGTAAAATTGGGAACGCGCGTGTTGAAGTGGACGTTCATGGTGGCAGACATCGGTAGAGATGAAGGGATCCTGGGAAACGACTTCGCGGTGAAATACCGGCTGACAGTTAAGCCCCACGCGAGTGCTATCTTCCTGCCCGCCGAGGGGGAGGGAGAGGGGGAACGAATCCCGGGAGTAGAACAAAGAACGGATGGGATTCGGGCAGTTACCGTCGGAGGACAGGTCGTGCGAATCGAGGAAACGACGGAAATACCCCCACTCCAAGTGACCCGAGTAACAGTAGTAGCGAGAATAGACATAGGACAGAGTGGACAGCTGGCTGTCATCACCGGCGCTGGATTACCTATGGGACTGGAGGTAATCCCAGGAACGGTGACATTGGGAGAAGAAAATGAAGTTTGGGTGGCCAACCGAGGGACCGAGAGTGCGAAATTGGAAACCGGCGGGGTACTCGGAGAAGCCACCTTCGTACAAGAGGTACGAGGAATAGGAAGTGAAGCAAAAGAACCCCCTGGAGCGCTCGTTGAAATGATAGGGGAGGCTAAGAAAGACCTGACCACGAAGGAAGGTGAAGAGCTGGAGAAAGCCATCATGGCCCGGGAACAAATGTTTGCGACCTCGAAACATGAGTTAGGACGGACAGATTTAGTACAACATCGAATTAAAACGGGGGATCAGATGCCGATCAAGCAGAGGGTCAGACGGTATCCGGCCACCAGGAGAGAGGAAGAATGAGCACTGGTGGAGGATATGTTAAATCTAGGGATTATCCAGGAGAGCGGGAGTGCGTGGAGTAGCCCGACCGTTCTAGTCAAAAAGAAGGACGGAGGAACGAGGTTCTGTATTGACTACCGAAAACTGAACCAGGCTACGAAAGTGGACGCCTATCCGCTCCCGCGGATAGAGGACAGCCTCAACACTTTGGGAGGAAGCCTATTCTTCTGCAGTCTGGATCTCGCAAGCGGATATTGGCAGGTGGAGATGGCACCGGAGGACCAAGAAAAGACGGCCTTCGTGACTCAAGGAGGATTGTATGAGTTTAAAGTGATGCCATTCGGGCTAGTGAACGCCCCAGCCACCTTCGAGAGACTGATGGAAAGAATCCTCAGAGGAATCGTGTGGGAGGAGTGTCTGGTATACTTGGATGACATACTGGTCTTTGGACCAACGTTTAAAGTGACTCTGGAAAGATTGGTACGGGTTCTGGACCGATTGAACGCTGCAGGACTGAAGTTAAAGGCGCGAAAATGTAAGCTGTTCCAGAAGAAGATTCCGTTCTTGGGGCACGTTGTCTCATTCAACGGGATCGAACCCGACCCCGAAAAGTGTCGGCAAGTAACCGAGTGGCCGGTCCCGCGGGATCTCCACGAGGTACGAGCCTTCGTGGGATTATGTTCGTACTATAGAAGGCATATAAACGGCTTCACGGAGTTGGCTGCCCCCTTGTATGAATTGGCAACGAAGGAGGAACCATTCGTGTGGAGCGCGAGACGACAAGAGGCATTTGACGCGATGAAGAAGGCGCTAACGGAGGCCCCGGTGTTGGGATTCCCGGAGGAAGATGGACAATGGTGGCTTGACACAGACGCCAGTGACGTGGGAACGGGAGCCGTGCTATCACAGGAGCAGAGAGGGGAGGAACGGGTGATAGCTTACACGAGCAAAACCCTGGAGTCAAACGAACGAAAGTATTGCACCACGCGGAAAGAACAGTTGGCGGTGGTGCGAGCTTTGAAGCATTTTCGGTGCTACATCTATGGTCAACGCGTGATAGTCCGGACGGATAATAGCGCGGTCAGTTGGCTGCAGAGAAGTAAGGAACCGATGGGGCAGGCTGCTCGGTGGATTGAGATTATCGACTCGCATGATGTGTCGTTCCAACACCGACCGGGCAGGAAGCATGGGAACGCTGACGCGTTGTCCCGGTATCCGTGCAAACAATGTGGAGAGGAGCACGAGAATACCAAAAAAGTGAGAGTAGTGACGCGGGCCCGGGGGTACGAGCCCGGATGGTCCCCGCAGGAGATGAGAGCAGCGCAGAGGAGGGATCGAGATATAGGGCCGATTGTCGCACGGATGGAAAAGGATGCGGACCGGCCAGGTTGGGAGGCCATATCTCCGGAATCCCGGGAAACAAAGATCCTATGGAGGCAATGGGAACGATTAAGCCTCAGGGATGGCGTGCTGCATCGGAAGTACTGGGAACTAGAAGGGCATGGTTGGAGGAACCAGTTGGTCGTTCCCCGAGGGGAACGGGCCAAGTTGGTAAGGGAATACCATGGAGGCGCGGCAGGAGCGCATTTAGGAGTCGCCAGGACGACGGCCCTGTTGGAACAAGGGTTTTACTGGCCGGGACTCCGGGAAGACGTGCGGAAGGAATGTCGAGAATGTGATTGCGCGTTGCTGAAAAAGGGACGAGGAAGACGGGAGCCGCTACATCAGTACATAGTGGGGGAGCCGATGGAACGGCTGGCCATGGATGTTTCGGGCCCGTACCCAGTCACCAAACGAGGAAATAAGTATTGCCTGATGGTGGGATGCTATTTCACCAAATGGTTGGAGTGTTTCCCGATCCCGGATCAAAAGGCAACGACAGTGGCGAACAAACTGGTTGAAGAAGTAGTAGCACGGTACGGCGCGTTTCGGGAACTACACTCGGATCAAGGCACGAATTTCGAATCCGAGGTGGTGGCTCAGGTCTGTGCACTATTCGGAATACACAAAACAAGAACGACGCCGTACCACCCCAGGAGTGACGGGTACATAGAACGAAGTTTCCGTACTTTGGGGTGTTGTTTGAAAGCCAGCTGCCGAGCGACAGGCCGGGAATGGGACGAGATGGTCCCGCTCGTGATGATGAGTTATAGAGCAACGCCGCAAGCCAGCACGGGAGTGACACCGAATATGATGATGCTGGGCCGACAGACCATGATGCCGCGACAGGCGATTTATGGGAGACCTCTAGGACCAGAGGAGGAACCCCGACGGGTAGGCGACTATGTGGAAAGCCTGGAGGAAGGGCTAGTCGCGGCCTATCGGGAGGCCCGGACGGGGCTGAAACGAGCCGCCATCCATCAGAAACACGAGTACGATGGGAAGGTGACTCGGCGGGAATACCACGCCGGAGAACTGGTCTGGGTGCACGATACGGTAGTGGATAGGGACAAGGGAACGAAGTTGCGATTTCCATGGATGGGCCCTGCACTGATCGTCAAGGTGCTTGACCGAGGACGGGTGGTAGTACGGAAGAAACGAGGGAAACCGGGGGGGGTGGTCCATGTGGACCGCCTGGAACCCTACCGAGGACACGCTGCGCCAGCCTGGATGGTAGCTGACCAGCAAGGATACGAGGCTGCACAGTAAATGCTTGGGGTGGGGCGCGCTAGGGCACGTAAGGAAACGGGGCACCCCTTTTTGTGATGAAGTCGTTTTCGTGTCTCGATTCCGCAGGTGGAAGAGGACCAAGGGAACGACCAAATCGGCGCTACACAAAAAGGCTTTGGCCAAAAAGGACTGATCAACCTGGGGCCATTGAGTCGGGGCGGTGCGTTGACCACTACAGTAGGAGTGCAGGTCGTTAGGCTGTAGAGATTTGCTACCTAGCTGAAGATTGGTTCTCTTGCGGATGTAATATAGGTGGGAAATGCGGGGTTGGAACGAAAAACGGCGTTCGGGAGCCACAACGGCCCGAATGTCTAAAGTAGTCCCACGGAGCCGCTTTCCGGTCAGTTCGGAGGAACCACAGCGTGGAAAAGATGGTTGGATTACAACAGAAGACAGACCCGGTGGCAAGCTGGTGAAGACTTCTGAAGTAATGCCGACTTGGTAATACCGCTTTACAGCGTCCAGGAGACCGGAGGAGAGTAGATGCGGCACTCTCGGGAACGCCGGAGGAACGAACGGACGGCTGTAAAAGGCGAGGCCTGAAACGAGGACAGGCTTTAAAGTAGGTCGTAAAAGGAGTAAAAGAGGACAAAGAGAACGGGGCGGCGGCGAGGAGATGATAACGCCGAGCCCCTGTGTTCTCCGGGAAGTGTGCGGAAGCACTGGGAGGGCCGAGATGAAAAAGGCAAGAGAAGGCGACGAGGGATGAAAAGACCGAGGGCGTCCGGTGGGGCAATAAAAGGCCTAGGAAAAACCCGTGGACGGGCGAAGGGCCGCGAGGTAAAAAGCAGGCGAGGCGGTGACCAGCGGCGGGCCCCGGAGACCGGAAAATAGTAGGGGGCGCCACCGTAGAAGTGGATGGTGAGTCTGACGCTAGGGGTTGCTAGTGCAGGCCACGCCCACTTCCGCCTGCGGCGGCTATAAAAGGCAGAGCGCTCGCCGGAGCAGGTCATTCTGGTCAGCCGATCAGGATTCATCGAATCGCAGACGAGCAGACTGAGCTAAGGAGAAGAAAAAAAGAGGAAAAGCAGAGAAGCGAGACGAGCAGCATCACCACGAGACAAAAACGGAAACGGCTGACGGGACGAGCTTCAGGATTGGAACGAGCCCCGAAAGCCCGGAAAACGGACACGATGAGCGGACAGTGCTGGGAAGGACATTGTCACGGAAAGGAGTTTAAGCACTTGGCCAAGCATATTAAAGGCCAGCACGATGGATTACGGAAGCAGTACTACATGTGCCTGGTGTGTTCGAATCGAGCCTATTCGACACACCAGGACTGGAAGAAGCACATGACGGACTCACACGAAGGGAACCTGCAGAGGGGGATGCCGAAGCAAGACCCCCTTCTGAGGCTGGAGTATGCTGCGGCGTTCGCCTTGGACCCGAAAGGACGACCGCCGTACACCAGTTTCGCTGCTGGGGATGAAACGGCGGCCCGGGTAGCCAACATGGAACGGGACTACGCGGTACGCCATCCGGAGGGGTTTCAACCCCCTGAGAGGGCGGTGGATAAGGAGGCACCGGAGAGGCCGCGACGGCATATCCGCATACCTTACTACCCGAGGGCGTCGAGAGGATCCGAGGACAGCGACGCCGAGCAGCTGGAGCAGGTAGCAACCGAAGAAGGATCAGAGGCCGACGAGGCCGGCGAGGGAGCCCAAGCAGCCAAAGCAGCAGGGAAGGGACCCCTGGCCGAGGTGGCGGAACGATCGACACCCACGCGTCGTTCCCCTCGGAGGGCCGCGAAAGGAGTACGGAAGGAAGACACCGAGTCGCCGCGAAGCGCGAGCCGAGCCGTGGTCAACCCGAAGCCACTCCTGACACCAGACCAAATATCAGGGTTAGTACAGAGCCGAATTAAGAAGTTAAACGCCCAGGGAGAACCACGGGAACCGAGAGGACGAGGACTCCCGGGCAGAGGAAAAGGACGGACATCCACACCCACCCCGAAGCCGGGTTGCTCAGGAATACCACCGGGGGCTGAGGTGGTGGAATTGGTGAGCTCGTCCGACGACCAACGACCGAAAGTCAAAGAGGAAGAGGAGCCGCTCGCTTTCAAGAGGCCCCCGACGCAGGGATGCCCGGCGGAGGAGCCGTCGCGAAAGAAGAAGTGGAAAAAGGTCAAGAAAGTCCCGAGAGAATTGGAGGAGGGAACGAGTTCGGACCAGTCGGAGTCAGGCAGGAGTATGTCGGCCCGAAGCGATCGGTCTTTGATTATCGCTGAGTCTAGTAGCACGGGAGAGCTGGGACCATCGCAGCCTGAGACCTCGACAGGAGTCAGACGGACCACGGGACTAGAACCACCTTGTAGCGACGCACAATTTACTATGATGACAGTTCATAAGAAATCGGTGATATACGAATCACGACACCCGAGGTACCCCGGATATTTAAAAGGAACAATGAACCGGGAGGGATCGTTCAGGGGTTACCACGAGGCGAGATCCGACCGGGAGCTGGAGGACAGCATTCGGGAAGCACAGGGAGGCCGGCTGGTGGAAAGAGAAGCATTGTACCTAGGGAGGTTTCTACGCGAGATGGCAGAAAGGCAGGGACTCAAACCGTCGGGGCGAGTGGAGAAAGTAAAGTATGTTCGGCATGCGGCCAGGCCGGAGGACACGGCGTCGATGGCCTCGACACAGCCGCTGTTCTCTACCCCTACCCCGACGAAAGCGGATTCACCCCTGGAGAAGATGGTATGTAAGCAGCCGATAGTGCCGCCCCCAGGATTGAAACGAATGAGAGACATTACGATAGCACCAGACACGCCAGAGACACGGGCGGCGGTTGACAACCTGACAACCTGTTTTTCGGGTCGCAAGGATCGGAAGAGACCCCGGGACCACCGTCGCCCGAACGTATGGGATCGCCGCCAGGACCGGGTACCCCACTCAAGGACGAGGATAAACACGGGCGGGCGCTACAACCGCGGGTTGTGATACACAGATTACAAATACCGGCTGCCCAGTCCATGGACGCGGAGGTGGGAGACTCAGAGGACATGGAGTTGGGGCAGGCCGAGACCAGAGGATACGAGCCGGAGAAACAAGAATTGGACGAGTCGGGAGCGGATTCAGTGTTCGGGTCTATAGGAACGGAGATACCGACGGCCGGACCATCTAGGGAAACACCGAGACTCAAGTTATTACGGACACAGGCCATTCACCAGGTCTTACAGGGACACTTTCCGGTGACGGCGCGAGCGGTACTGGACTGGGACGCGGAAAAGGCCATTCGGGTGCAACTGATGTGGCCCCCGAGGGAGGTGCGAGGAATGACGGCCAAGACAAGAGCAATGGCTTCGGCGTCTATGGCGTTCCTGATGGCACTAGAAACGGGCCGCAAGCCAGAGACATTTGAAGAAGCGATGGCGCAGTTCCCGACGGCGGCACTGGGGCCGTTGACCAGGGAGTTCCCGGGGGTCGACCGGCTAGTTAACGAACACAACCGGACCGTCCAATTGGCTCAGACCCTAGTGATGTACAAAAACGAGGATCAACTGGATGACTTGTTGAAGGCGACAAGAGAGGCGGAAAAACAGAGCGGAATGGTGGATCAGCTTCTCGAGCTCCCCGCTAGGGAGGAGAGACTGTTGCTGCCGATCCGGCGCCAAGAAGAAGGGTGAAGTAGATGCTGCTCGAGGTCTTGCACGGAAGAAAAACAGCGCGACGGAACCAGAGGCGGAAGATGGCGCGTCGCGAGTCGGGTGGGGAGGGATTACGGGGCGTTGGCTCCTCACCCATAGTGTCAAACCCCCAGGGAGAGAACCGGGCCGAGGCGGAGGTACCTGAGCCGCACAGGAGGCCGAAGCCTGGATAAAAGACTCTCCTGGAGACCGCTGGACGGGCCCGAAAACTTTACTTAAACTCATCGGGAACGGACTGGCGGGCTCGAACATTCTTATCTTAATTTATTTCTATTAATTTCTTTATGGGAATCTTCTTGCGGAAGTGAACGAAACCACATGTGTTAGGAGGTGTTGAGTGTAATCAGCGAGCTGGAGGGTCCATGACTGGAACGAACTTACCAAGCCTGCGGGGCGAATACGGGACGGAAGGAGGCGCTAGGAGGAAAAACAAGTTTATAGCTGTTCCTCTTCTTCCCTGGAGCCCGCTGCGTTGGTTGGGACCGAGCAGGTGGAACGGGATCGTCCGGTCGCGGAAATCAAATGGATAGCGGGCCGGGCGACCCTGGAGCGAGAGTGAAAGTTGGGAGGCGGAATCAAAGAAAGGAAATCAGAATGGACGGATAGTGTTGTCATTGTAGTCTTTGAGTCGACGGTCGTGCCGGGGTAAATAAGGTACCGGTGGGCCGGCGACTCGCCGCTGGAGGAAAGGCTGGCGCGGGCCAAGACTGAAAACCCTTCTCCCGCGCTGCCTTGAGCGATCTGGAGGCGAGGAAGAGACGACCTCTGTCCTCTAGCGGCACTTCTACTCCCTGCAACTTTGTCTTCTTGATCTTGGATGGATCGATCAGAATGTGGATGAGCCCGGATTCATGTACCATCATCTTCTGAGTTTCCTTGTCTTCAGCCTCTTACCGCATACGAAGAGCGGCAAAATGGAATTTTTCGACCTGAATGCTGGAGTTGATGCAGCGAGTCATGAAAGGATTGCGGCGAGTCGTAGACGTCTCCCGGAGGACCAAGGCACGAGCAGGGACGATAACTTAGGGGCCCTGGCTCGTGACCGACCGTAATATATAGTAATAGTAATATATGAACAAGAAACGAAAATTAATAGACTTACTAAAAACTTATATTAATATCTTACCTGCAGTAACGACAGAGACTGCTTCCATGTCGTATTTCCTGATGTCTTCTTCTCGAGGAACGAAACAAAATAGTCTTTGAAACATATAGGGAAGTAATCTTTGAAGTATACAGGGAGGTGGTGCTTGGAACGTCGGCCGCGGATGCCTCGATAGACACCTCAAGAGGTCTGCAAAGAGCGACGAGGAGCGATCCTTCTTGGAGTTCGACATCGGATGAGTTCTCTATATATGCTATTTTATTGAGAATGGGCCCGTTCCGGATCTCAGAGGTTGACGTTGGGTGCAGGTCCCAGTTGATGTCGTCCATCTTCACTTACTACGGCTTCTTCCTCTCCTTCTCACTAATATCTTCAACTTACCAACTTCGAACCGTCGTACCTAGGAGCAGCCCGGAACGGCTCGGAGCTGTTGTCTCGGCGTTCGTCATAGGCATAGTGGCTTCATGCAATGTGACATGGCACCGTGGACGACTGTGGCCTTACTCCAAAATCAAACCAGACCGGATCTTAAACTTACTTCTATTAACGAACTATTTGTTGGTATTACAGTCTCACGAAAATCGTCTAAAAGCACGGTCCTCCGGGAGGACGAAGAGAAAAACTTAGTAAACAGAGCGAGGCCCGAGAGCCTAGGAAACGAACGAGGGCCCGAGTGCCCGAAACAGGAATCCTCTTCTTAGGAAAATCATCTCATCAGTAGAACGAAGGAGCCTCCCTCTCGCCCCAAAGAGGACTGTCTTCCTGCCGTTGCTTACGGAGGGGGGGAGGGATGAGAGGCACCGGCTCCTGTCATCAAAAAGAAACTTCATCAAAATTATCTTCTTAATCAGGTCTCCGTTCCGGTTGTTGTCATGCCACTTGGGCCCGGAACGGTGACGGAAATACTTTACTATGGTGGACTCTCTCCGACATCTCTTTCTGAAATCCTGAAATCTTCGAGTGTGTCGACGTGGTCGAAGACTGAACGTCTTGGTGCTGGGTTAACCACGAGGACATGTGTCATAAAAGTCAAACTTCAGTTCCTGTACGGAAAACGGACACTTCATTGATAATTAATGATTCTAATCTTCTCAGTCTTACCTTCACCCGGACTCCATCTCAAAGTTTCACTGTGACAAATAGCACGAAACCCGCGACGTCGTCTGCTGAAGCTTCCACTCTAGGCTTTAATGCATGAAGTTAAGTTCCTTTCCACATACAACGCCATCTTCTTCTTTGGGTACCTTGGCCTTTGGCTCGAACATGTTGTCCTTGCCAAACGTGAAAAAGTCACTGGAGGGCTCTGAATGCCGAGGCGACCGAGGGTGCGAAGTCCAAAAAGAACATTCTATCTACAAAAACTTCAGTCTTTCTTCTTCAACTCATCCTTAAAATCATCATCATCACCTAAGAGAACGCAGAGAAGAGTAATAGTTACGGAAGAACGAGGGGTCACGACCGACCGGGTAGGAGAATCACGACCGATTCTCTACCCAAAAACAACGGAGAACGTCTGGACGACGGTAGAACGGATCGAGGGTCGAGAGGACTAAGGGTCACGACCGGCCCTGGCCTCTGGGTGGGAGAGTCGCGACCGATTCTTCACCCGAAACTAGGGGAGAACGTCTGGACGACGAAAAACGAAGGGAACGGGGGCACTGCGGGTCACGACCGACCCATGGCCCCGGGCAGGAGGACCACGACCGGTCCCTCTGTCCTAATGAGGGTAAAAAAAGGCGAGGAAAAACGCGCCGAGGGGCTAAGTAAATAGAGCCCAGAGGAGAGGAGCGGGGGCGACGGGGTCACGACCGATCCCCAGTCCCGGGTGGGAGAGCCACGACTGGCTCGCTCATCCTAAAGGAGGTCCTAATAGATCCAGGATAGAGAACTCTGACGAAGATAAAAAGAGACTAAGATATATAAAAAACGAATTATATGAACTTTCATTAAGAAGAGAGAAAAACGAAGAACGAAAAACGAAGAAAGAAGAGAAATAATAATTAGCCGGATAGGCCCCGGGGGCCCTCCGAAGTAGACCGGGGAGGACAGAGGGTGACACCTCCTCCTCTGCCGATAAGGAGCGTAGGATTGAAATGTTTCTGGTTCTAGAGTATGTTCTGTTGTCGTTGCTGTATGAACTGTTTTGAAATTTTGTATAACGTGTTTTCCCACCTTTCAAGAAGGTGCGGGAGGGTGTGATGAACGGCTATTCAGCCAAAATACATAGAGGTTAAAATAATAGAAATAGATGTAAAAGAACGAATAACGAATATGTAAAGAACGAATATGTAAAGAACGAATAACGAATATGTAAAGAACGAATAACGAATATGTAAAGAACGAATAACGAATATGTAAAGAACGAATAACGAAAACGTAAAGGAACGAAACCCGGAAATATGTAAACCGGAAGTGAAATGTAAACCGGAAACGGAATATATAAACCGGAAGTGACATCAGTTGTAGGTCACGTGACCGAAGGCAGCCAATCAGGGCTGACCTCTCTAGTATATAAAGGGGCGGTGAGGCCCGAATAAACAGAGTTCTTTAACAGTTCTCCTGGTGTCCAGACGTGTCCTCTTTCCTGAAACAACCGCTAAAGATGAGCCGATCAGAGTAATTAAGCCGAAGTTAGGACAAAACAGTCGAAGTTCGAGATAGGTAGTAAAAACATAGGGTAAGGGGCCCGATGGCCCGAAGAACGAGGAACGAGGGAACGGAGTAGGGCACGAAGGCCCGAAGTAGTACCGGAAACCGAGGCGTAGTATGGTACGAAGACATGGGGAGCGGAACGAGGGAGCGAAGTCCGCGGGGACGAGGGCGCGGCATGCTCGGCCCCACGCTACCAAACAATAGGCGACCGTCGGCCCGTCGCCCCCGCGGACCGGGAACTCAGGGGTGGACCGCCCCCCGGCCGACCCGTACCCCTACCATAATTTCCCTCCCCCGCAGTCCTCCGTCGACATCGAGTGCCGATTCCCGATCGATTCGCTCAGTCCCCCCCTCGTGCGCGAGGCACGACTCTAGAAACACATCTCGGTTCTTGGCCCGGATTCCCCGTCCGCCCCGAGACCCGAACAACCCCCACGTTCCTCTGTTGTAAGAATCGGCAACCCCGACTTACCAGAGAACGTCACACAAACATCGAACCAGAGGTTTACGGCATATAATTTTATGACCATTGTTCACCAAGCAATTTTATTGCAAAAGACTCTGCCGCCAAGTCCAAAGTTGTCTTTCAAAAAGGATCCACTGAAGGTTGTTTTTATTTGAAGAGCATTTGATGACCAATGCTCAATAATATATGACAGGAAGTGGGAACAATTGGGAAAGTATAAATGAACACGTAGAAAATTTACCAAAATATGTTTACTTTACTAAAGTAGCATTGCTGAGGAAACCTGAACAATAACTTATATTCTGTCGAAAACGAAGTCATTGTCTTCATCAGTGAAAATGTTGGGCATATAACCTCCATCTTGGTGACATTTCGTTGCAGCAGTATTCCAGTTTTTTTTCGGGCTGTGTACATAGTCGTAACATAGGTCTCTTGCAGAATTATAGGTGTAGTCCCCAGGACAAGCTGTACAAAATACAAAATATAACTATTAAATAATTTATTTTACAGGTTGAAAGACCATGTAGTAAAGACAGTATTAACAAGAAATACTACAATTGATTGTTTACTCACTGGCAACATGTACTCCATTGTTGGATTGGTTGATCAAGAACAAAAGTGGGTAAATCAACAAATATTCTCTAGATCCCATTTATGAATCACAGATCCCAAGACGCTTGTGTCTTGTGAGCTGTCTCCACCATCAAGTGAAGTGCCTCTGATGAAAGGACGCACCTAAGGCTTCCAGCAGGTTTGACAATAATTGATCACCTTCCAGTGCGTTTGATCTGGAGATACTTCTTTGTGTATTAGGAATGGTACTTTATAGCAAGATGGCCAATTTATGAAATATTGATACAGATTTTGGCGTCAGAGGGGCAACCTCAGGTAGAGGAATCCTCCACATGACTTAACCATGGTCTCCATGAAGTGATAAACTCCTGACAATAAATGTGTATTACTGGTGGATGTTCATAAGTCCTTTCAAATCTGGAGGCTGCACCCATCACATAGCATACAAGTGGTGATTGTTTAAAAGGATTGGCTTTGTCACGAGTCGACAAACTTCTTTTTCTGGCCTTTAGGGGAACAGCCCCTCTTACTTGACTGGGGTAATAGGGAGTGACTATTATGCGGTGGGTGCAAAGCAGACAGATGACATAACCTGTTTGTTTTTGTTAGTTAGTGAACTAGCATTGTCTGATATAAGTCAGCTGACTAAGATGATTTGTCATCTGACAACAGACTTAAGTTGCCTGAGTGCATATATAAATTATGTATAAACAACGCTTTATTTGAATCAACACCTCAAATTTTCTCAGCTAGTCAGGGCCTGCCCTTAATTCTCTTTGAAGTCTTTGACCTTAGGATATGAAAGAGAATACTTGCAAGTTCTATGGATTTATTATTAATATTAATGTTATTTAATGAGCTGGAAGATTCAATGGTGTTCTTTACCATTACAAAGGTTTTATGAAATGATGGAGATATTCTGTCATGGGGCCTTCCATTAAGTATGTACACAGTAAGGGGGGGCTGAAGAATATGACACTTTTGAAAGGTTATATGAATATATTCAGGTACAAATTAAAAAGCATACTTCGCCCAAAGAAGGGTAGGGGGTTTGAAAGTGTTGACAATGTGCATAGATATTAAATGGAAGGCCCCTTTCCCTACATCTACAAAGCAGATTACTACAAAAACATAGCTTGCATTCTGTCGAAAACGAAGTCATTGTCTTCATCAGTGAAAATGTTGGGCATATAACCTCCATCTTGGTGACATTTCGTTGCAGCAGTATTCCAGTTTTTTTTCGGGCTGTGTACATAGTCGTAACATAGGTCTCTTGCAGAATTATAGGTGTAGTCCCCAGGACAAGCTGTACAAAATACAAAATATAACTATTAAATAATTTATTTTACAGGTTGAAAGACCATGTAGTAAAGACAGTATTAACAAGAAATACTACAATTGATTGTTTACTCACTGGCAGCATGTACTCCATTGTTGGATTGGTTGATCAAGAACAAAAGTGGGTAAATCAACAAATATTCTCTAGATCCCATTTATGAATCACAGATCCCAAGACGCTTGTGTCTTGTGAGCTGTCTCCACCATCAAGTGAAGTGCCTCTGATGAAAGGACAAAAGCTAGTCAGGGCCTGCCCTTAATTCTCTTTGAAGTCTTTGACCTTAGGATATGAAAGAGAATACTTGCAAGTTCTATGGATTTATTATTAATGTTATTCAATGAGCTGGAAGATTCAATGGTGTTCTTTACCATTACAAAGGTTTTATGAAATGATGGAGATATTCTGTCATGGGGCCTTCCATTAAGTACGTACACAGTAAGGGGGGGCTGAAGAATATGACACTTTTGAAAGGTTATATGAATATATTCAGGTACAAATTAAAAAGCATACTTCGCCCAAAGAAGGGTAGGGGGTTTGAAAGTGTTGACAATGTGCATAGATATTAAATGGAAGGCCCCTTTCCCTACATCTACAAAGCAGATTACTACAAAAACATAGCTTGCAGAAAACGAAAAAATATGTTTGCCACTGTTATTCTTCAACTTCAAAAACAGTCAACGCTCTCAAACAATGGTTGACACTAGTGTGCTGGCTTACACGAACTTTCTATTTGCCTAATACTAATTGCAAAAGATGAGAAAAGTAGCCACGAATAGTCCCGGTGGCAGGGTGGCTTGTGAGATCCTACTCTTGAATTCTCCAAGAAAGTGTTGTCATTGTCAGAGAGATTATTGATGTCAGTGCAGAAGAACTGCGCATAATGGTTCTCTGCATGCAAAAGACAGCTTACCTCGGGAAAGGAGTATACATGAGCAGGGCTTCTCATAGCTCCGACCATTAAAGGAAAGCTTGCACATAATTAAAGAATAAATATTTTTAATGAAATTCTCTGAGCATGAAAAAGGCATCAATAATTTTTAATGCTAGAGATATTTTAAGATGTACCAGATAAAGACAGAGTTATGAGACTCTAAAAGTTATATTCATTTATCTCTATTTTAATTGTTTTTAAGGGAAATCCCCAAATTTGTGACGTCACAAGGACATTTATGGGGAATCCCAGCTTTCAATAGAAGTGAATCCCCCAGCCTCACGTCTGCATAGAAAGGAACTTAAGCATTAGCACAAAATATTGTTATTTAGCCCCACACAGGCTATTATTAATTGTATGTTTCAATAACCTAATTTCATTCAATTACCTGAAATTCCTAAGTTATTTTGAAAGGGATATCCCATTATAATGACGTAGCAAGGGGAGTACTGACATTCTCAGAAACTAGGGAATTCCCAAATTTTTATTTCCCTTATAATTAACTAATTCTTTGACTTTTTCCAAATTGTTCTTTTGAAATGCGTTTAGAATACCCAAGAGTAGCTAGTTAACCAAACATTAAGCTTATGAAACATTATGTGCAATTTTGCTTTTAAGGAGAAAAGATAAAAACACAGTTTGGTAGTTCAAACCAACCAACACAATGTTTTTCATTGTCTAAATGTTATATTCTAAATAAAGTAGATATAAAAATGCCTAAATTTTCTAAATTTTGAACCAGAAAGAGTGTTTTAGTGTTAGTTTATGGTTTTTTTGGGGCTTCTCTAATCTACTTTTCATTTCCGGCTGCCAAACCAGCCAGGAGAGGCTAATAGAAGATATAATTGGAAAAATTACGAGGATACTTGACTATGTGATAAAATACCGTCTCTATCGTTGAAAAGGACAATTGTATAAATATTGAAGTGATTTCTCTAATTGTGCTGAATTTAGATATACACACTCTAGCATATTTTCCTCAGGCTTTTCTAGGTGGCTGGCTCCATCTGGAAATCTGATTGATGAAGTTTTTAATATACCATATTTGACATTAGATAACTGTACTAGGCAAAAATGTAGGAATAAGAACTCAATAGTGGGCCGTGATAGTCATTTCAATCAATCTTTCATTATTTTAATACAGTTTACAAGCCACTGAGGTTTGGTGGGCAGTGGTTCTTAATACTGCTAATTTGGCAAAATATATGAATAAAAGTTGTCACCCAAAGCCTCTACCCTGAGTGCAGGGGGCATGGTGGACCTACCACACTCTGTCAATTCTGACAGTGCAGTGAGTCTGTCAGACCTACCACACTCTGTGAACTGTGACAATACAGGGAGTCTGTCACACCTACCCCACTCTGTTAACGCTGACAGTGCAGTGAATCTGTCAGACCTACCACACTCTGTTAACTCTGATAGTGCTGTGAGTCTGTCAGACCTACCACACTCTGTTAACTCTGACAGTGCAATAAGTCTGTCAGACCTACCACACTCTGTTAACTCTGACAGTACAGGGAGTCTGTCAGACCTACCACACTCTGTGAACTGTAACAGTGCAATGAGTCTGTCAGACCTATCACACTCTGTTAATCTTGACAGTGTGGTGAGTCTGTCAGACCTATCCCAACCCTGACAGTGCAATTAGTCTGTCAGACCTACCACACTCTGTTAACTCTGATAGTGCTGTGAGTCTGTCAGACCTACCACACTCTGTTAACTCTGACAGTGCAATAAGTCTGTCAGACCTACCACACTCTCTTAACCCTGACAGTGCAGTGAGTCTGTCAGACCTACCACACTCTGTTAACCCTGACAGTGCAGTGAGTCTGTCAGACTTACCACACTCTCTTAACCCTGACAGTGCAATAAGTCTGTCAGACCTACCACACTCTCTTAACCCTGACAGTGCAATAAGTCTGTCAGACCTACCACACTCTGTTAACCCTGACAGTGCAGTGAGTCTGTCAGACCTACCACCCTCTGTTAACCCTGACAGTGCAGTAAGTCTGTCAGACCTACCCCACTCTGTTGACCCTGACAGTGCAGTGAGTCTGTCAGACCTACCACCCTCTGTTAACCCTGAAAATGCGACGAGTCTGTCAGATCTACCCATTCTGTTAACCCTGACAGTGCAGTGAGTCTGTCAAACCTTCCACATTCTGTTAACCCTTATAGTGCAGTGAATCTGTCTCCTCTACCACATTCTGTTAACCCTGACAGTGCAGTGAGTATGTCAAAACTACCACACTCTTTTAACCCTGCTAGTGCAGTGAGTCTGTCAGACCTACCACCCTCTGTTAACCCTGAAAATGCGATGAGTCTGTCAGATCTACCCATTCTGTTAACCCTGACAGTGTAGTGAGTCTGTCAGACCTACCACCCTCTGTTAACCCTGAAAATGCGATGAGTCTGTCAGACCTACCCATTCTGTTAACCCTGACAGTGTAGTGAGTCTGTCAGACCTACCATACTCTCTTAACCCTGACAGTGCTGTGAGTCTGTCAGACCTACCACATTCTGTTAACCCTGACAGTGCAGTGAGTCTGTCAGACCTACCACCCTCTGTTAACCCTGAAAATGCGATGAGTCTGTCAGACCTACCCATTCTGTTAACCCTGACAGTGTAGTGAGTCTGTCAGACCTACCATACTCTCTTAACCCTGACAGTGTAGTGAGTCTGTCAGACCTACCACACTCTCTTAACCCTGACAGTGCAGTGAGTCTGTCAGACCTACCACTCTCTGTTAACCCTGACAGTGCAGTGGGTCTGTCACACCTACCACACTCTGTTTAGCCTGACAGTGTAGTGAGCCTGTCAGATCTACCACACTCCGCTAACTGTGGTAGAATCAGTAGGAGCGACCCAGCCAAGTTACGACATAACAGAAATGTTCAGCAATCATACCCTTTGTGTCAGTCTGTTACTTACTTTAATGGCACACAACGATTACTTTATTGATGGTAAAGTTGAAACCTTGCCAAATTAGAACAGTATTATAACATTATTTTTTGGTGAGTTTAGGAAGAAACCAAAACAGAATTTGTAAGAACATTCTGTTTAGGTTGAAGAACATAACCAGAATGTTATGATAATGTTGCAGTGCAACGTCACAGAAGTATGTTGCAGCAACGTTATTCAGAGCCATCAAAATAACATAACAAGAACCAATACAGGACTGAACAGAACTTTGCTGCAACGTTATAATAACATCACATGCTTGGCTGGCGAGAGAAGTAGTTCTAGCTTGGACAGCTGCTGCCACCTGATGGTTAACAGTTATGGCCAGATCTAAATTACAGTACATGCTGGATTTATACAGGGACATAAGCACGTTTAAAAATAAATCCAGACCCCCAAATTCCTTGATGCATATATGTGCTTAATAGAATGCCCTTGAGAATACTAGGGATCTCATACTCACTGATTTAGTACTCTGGTTAGACATTTAGACCAATGGTTAAGCAGAATTTATCATTACAAACAGATCAAAGAAACAGCTCAAAAACAGCATTTAAGAGTGATTTTTGTGGTTTCTTTTGGTGTTAGGCCATAGATATATTGTGCATTTCCAGTCATCGTTGTCACCTTTTTAAAAAAATAAGACTATTGATCTTACTTCATTTTATATTATGAACCTTACATTCTATGACGCAGATGTAGTCCCGAGTGAGAATTATGCAGGAAGGACACTAAGATTGATGTTTTATACAACGGAACATCTTCCATCCAAAATGATATATATATATATATATATAGGATGAGGAAAATTGAAAAAAGTATGATTACTGGCCCTGATTTGAAATGCATCAGTAAAGACTAAAGTGAAAATTGCACTGAGAGGAATGATTGAAGAGAATAACCGGACGATCATGAGTGATTGGAGAGTGGGAAGGTACCTAAGATGAAGCGGAGAACAGTAGCAGATATGAGAGTGGGTGTCATGATAAGGAGATATGACACGAAGCCTGGGGATTAATTGCTCTGGAGACGAGCACAATATTAAGTCCTGTACCCCATAGGGGATTTTGATACATATCAGCAAATGCTCATCTAGCAATTTATATACAGACGGGATCACATTGAAATGCCACACTATCAACAAGTCTGAATAGATCTATGCACAAATCTCGAAGCAATAGTTCATTGATTTTTTTTGTGGTGATTCAAATCTAGGACGAGCTATAAGTAACGTGCAACTACTTAAAACGAAATTGTCATTGGTTCTGTAAAGGCCAAAACCGATAATGGCTGATTTTGATATCTATCGTCACAATTACAATCATAATAATTTGTGTGAAAACTCAGAACAAACAGAATATTTCTCTGTTATCTATACAAACAGGCATTCACTCTTAGCTACTTCAGATTATCTGGAGACATTCCTTTTGTTATAAGCATATCAAGTAAAAGGTATAGAGGGGGCTTCCCTATGTAAATATTTGGAGGATAATTATTTCCCAATCTTTTAGCATGCCATTCCACTAAGGGGATATTCGGGACAAGTCCCAATATTTAAGAAAGGACAGCTCCGCGTTTTAAAATCTGGGGCACTGTGAGCCCATTTTATAGTAGCTATCTTTTATTTGGGGTATTTTACATGATCTTCGATAAAGCCTTTGATATGCTGGGGGTAAAGCGGGGGGTAAAGGGGACACCCCAGGAAGATTTTGTCGAAATGATCTCTCGTCTCTCATTATCTCTGAGTAACTTTAGATTTCTATCATAATTATGGTAGTTTTCCTCTAACACACCTATATGATCATTGTGAAAAAAATGACCATATGTAAAATCTGGGGCAATGTGAGTTGAGGACCTGACAGGGATTTCAAAAGTCTAGCAAGGATAGTAGAGGGCTGACCACAGTTGCAGATATACACCACAAATGGGGGGGGGGGGGACAAGGTGGAGTAGTAGAGGGCCAATGAGTGTTGCAGAAGGAATTTCAGTTTAGCAGAGGACTAGCACAGATATCAGGGGGCTGGCAATGGTAAGTTAGGAGAAGGCAGCTGGGATGGTGGCCCGGATCAAGATAATTTTATTGTTATCAGAAAGCATAATATTCTGTGAAAACGAACTTAGCTCTGCACTACATAGTAGCTCTATGCTTATTGAATTGGTTTCAAAAGTGTCAAGTGGGTAGTGTGGTAAAGAGGAAGGGGCTGTATATATAGTGAGGACAGAATCCCAGGGGTCATCACTCCAACAGTGCAGAGGGCTCCTCGAAACATTATCTATACTTGAAAAATCTCAGTTATCAATGTCTGTACAAGTCTGATTTAAAGCCAGACTCACATAATTATTATGAACACATTAAGTGTCAATATGCTGAGAACTATCCACACCAGGTTATTTCTTTTGAATATATTTCAGTTAAATTTGAAAGTTGGGGCTGGTCTTACACCCTTCCCCTGTTGAAGCTGTTATGCCATTTTCCAACAGATTACACCCATGGTCCCAAAGATTACCTGACTAGGTTCATATCACCTTCAGCAGGGGGGATTCTCTTAAGACCCCAACACATTCTTACCTTTTAATTTTTTTTCTTGAATCGGTCCACTATTTTTCACTAAATTTTGTGGAGTCTTGAAAGGGTTAATGTATTCACGATATCTGTTTATAACTTTAATTGCAGAGGTATCACCCATCCACATATTCTCTGATTCAGTAATCCAGGTATTTGCTGGAGGTGGCACTACAGACAGGTGTGAATGTTGGTTAATACTACCATTGAGATACATATTATAGGAAAACATACAGAGGTTGACAGTACAACCCTGAATACGAGGTGGGTGTCGAAAGATTACTGCCCGAGGCCGTTAGGCTGAGGGCAGTAATTTTTCTGACATTCCACCGAGTATTCAGGGTTGTACTGTCAACCGAGGTAAGTTTTCCTTATATTATATACCATTTTGTAAGTTATAAGCAAAAGAGAAAGGAAATTACCAGTGGAGCAAAGTGGGCAGTATTCCAATGTATTGATTATGCACACACTTTGACTGGTGTCAAGCAGTTTTTCCTAATATTATATACCAATGCCAATATACATGATGAATACTAACTGGACACTGCCATTCAGTATTTTTGGTGTATTGGCACAGTGGGCAGTATTCATGTATACTGCCAACCTTGCTTTACTGTGTAAAATGTTTTTCTCCTTATTTTGTGAATTCTGAATGGATTTGCATGATTATTTTTTTAATTTCAGGTAAAATAATGCAGTCTTATTAAATGGAGATAGTGATAGAATCCTAATTTAAGAGAAAATAATGAATATTAGGGAAAACTGCTCGACACCAGTCAAAGTGTGTCCATAATCAATACATTGGAATACTGCCCACTTTGCTCCACTGGTAATTTCCTTTCTCTTTTGCTTATAACTTAAAAAATATGGTATATAATATAAGGAAAACTTACCTCGGTTGACAGTACAACCCTGAACACTCGGTGGGATGTCAGAAAAATGACTGCCCTCAGCCTAACGGCCTCGGGCAGTAATTTTTCGACACCCACCTCGTATTCAGGGTTGTACTGTCAACCTCTGTATGTTTTCCTATAATATTTATTATTTTCTCTTATATTAGGATTCTATCACTATCTCCATTTAATTAGACTTCATTATTTTACCTGAAATTAAAAAAATAATCATGCAAATCCATTCAGAATTCACAAAATAAGGAGAAAACATTTTACACAGTAAAGCAAGGTGGGCAGTATACACGAATACTGCCCACTGTGCCAATACACCAAAAATACTGAATGGCAGTGTCCAGTTAGTATTCATCATGTATTTTGGCATTGGTATATAATATTATGTAGGATACACCCACAATAATATAGTGTTTTTTTTCTTCAAAATTTTGAATGATCTAACACCTTCATTTCATATCTATGGATACGAGTTAAATCAAAAGTTTAAGAATATATTTTCACTGTAAAAGTATTTCCCAGCTTCCCTGCCCCTAGCCTTCTCAGTGGTTTCCATGGAGTTGTTGTCACCAAAGAAAATGGCGGAGATAAGGTCCGGTCCCTAGCAACGTGGGGGTCTCGAATCCGAGAAATCCCAATAAATCCTCACACTTTGACACCACCCACACCCTCATCTATCCCACAACCTGCCACCCCTATCTCTGACAAGTGGACCTGGCCCAAACCTGCAGGACCAATGCATCCAGCTTCGTCCAGTTCCCGCGTGGCGGCGCTAGCTGTACCCCAGCCCCCCATTCACAGGGCCATACCGTCGGATTAATAATACAGTGGTGCCACCAAGGTGGTGCTGGTGGTGCTGTAGTGGTGGTGGTGGTGGCCACTGTAATAGTAGTGGTGCGAGGAGCAACATGCATGGAGGATAGGCTAGGCCGGGTCGCACCGCTCTTTCCCCCAGTAGCACCCATGATGTCGCCTACCCTGCTGCACTGATGTACCACTGCTGAGGACGTTTCTGGGTGACCTGTCTCTGTACAACTGGAGAGGAGAGAAGGGAGGAGCCCTAGCTGCCTGCCCGACACGGCCACCCTATCAGTGAGGTGGGGGATGACCAGGTAAGGTGGTACTGTCTCTGTACTGGAGGTAGGCGGGGGCGGCAGGGGGCGGGGTGCTC
The DNA here is from genome assembly GCA_936440205.1 of Lepidonotus clava. Taxonomy (NCBI): domain Eukaryota; kingdom Metazoa; phylum Annelida; class Polychaeta; order Phyllodocida; family Polynoidae; genus Lepidonotus; species Lepidonotus clava. The sequence continues at coordinate 30,076,930 of OW387144.1, read as the reverse complement.
ACTGCCTAGGTGCGTGAACTGCATTATATTGTATTGCCCTTTTCAAGGCTCCCACTGCTATCGATTTGCATAGTGCACTGTACTGTATGTGTTTGTGTGTCTGTGTATACATGCAGTGGCACTGGGCCAGTGTGCATTCACACAGGAGTCTCTATAGATGCTGATATATGTGTGTACTGTAGCCGACCCTACATGATGTACGAGAACGCATTATATATACTACAATGTGTATGGGAGAGACTGTAGTTTTCATCTGAGATAATTATGATAAATTAGCACGTTTATGCATGGCCAGCTCACCTTATTGCTGTATATTTTAGGTTGAAGCATCCATACACATCACACACACACACACACACACACACACACACAGATATATATATATATATATATAAACGCACGCATAATACTTGTACACACATACAGATACACACCCACCCACAGACACATAGACAGACAGACACAGACACACATACATGTGCATGCAGAAACACACGTACATGCATACACAGAAACACATACACATACAGACAAATATGTCATTACTACGTGCCCTCTTCCTGGTTTGTTCTTTTTATACATCCAGGCCATCACAATATGAAAAAAGCACGCTTAACAACAGCTTATCCTTCACCTTGATCTATATAATGGTCGCTGTGTCTCTATACTGTCTTTGTCACGGCAATAAATACGTCACACCAGGCTAGATAGATGTACCTGTGCTCACCCATCCGCAGCATTCCCATCTAATATTCATACTGCAATACAGTGCTATGGCTGAGGTATGGGCTGGACATTCCACCACACAAACAGACAGCGAGCTGTTTCACCTGCCTGCTGTATATAAAAACAGCCCTTAAAACTGGGGGCACTCGAGCCTGGGTAATGTCTGTATCTAGAAATGCACAATCCGTGTAATTGGTTCCAACAGAGGAAACTTTATATCCCCGCCCAATGTGTGGTAATAGATTGTAGGGGCGGATTCAGGAATTTGAGAAGGGGGGGGGGGGGCGCCCATATTAAAAAGTGTCCTCGCCACCCCTCCAAATGCCTGAGTTTTACATAAAAATTAGGGCCAGAAAGGGGCGAGGGAGCGGATGCCCCACGCGCCCCCTCAGAATACGCCTCTTGATTGAGATATTTCATAGTTTCTATTGGCCGTTTTACAATTAGTTATAACGTTTTAGGTTGTGTCGTGGTCGTTGGGTGTTTTGTGGTACATGTGGTAAAGCAGCGGATAAGTAGGGTCACTATAGGCCTGGTATGCGCTCTTTAGGCGAATGGGTTTTGTGAACTTCTATTTAAAGCCAGGGTTAAGTTTAGATCAGCCTTGTCCTTCTTTCACAAGTAGCTAGTGGTACCCATAACTGTGCATTTGTAGTGGATTTGTTGCCAAATGAAATGCCGTTCTTTTAAAGATTTCAACCCCAAAGCTTTTGAAATTGTGAAACAAATGTGAACGATCGGAACTCTTCTTTCTCTCAGTCAGGCAAATTTATTTGCCATTTTCATATTTTTCCCTATATTTTTCTATCTAAAAACTGCTTTACTAAATGTTGGACCTAAATATAATTTTTATATTTTGCCTTCTGAGGTGGCCGTTCCCAGCTCATTGGCCTACCGGGCAGAGACCTTGTATGTATATATAGGATATATAGAGACTGGAAAGCTTCTCTTTGGGCCTATGTGCCAATTCCCCTGGTGGCTGGTTGGATCAACCATGACCAGGGTCTGGTCATTACCAATGTAACTTTGGAATAGTAAGTGGCACCACCATGCCTATTTTTACCATGGACATAATGGTCAATAAGCCCATCCCACATTAGGTATATCCCAGGGTTGGACAAGGGTTGGACAATATTACAGTATAAGCAATCTTTTTCTCCTAGAGCTGGGATTACTGGGATTACTAAGAATTATGTTTTTCTATTTCACTAAGTACTGATAAAATATTATGATTTCTTGAATTTTACCAATTGACAGATTTGTAGGTTTGCCAGCCAATCAAAATGCTGCATTTTAGGGAAAACAGGGTTGGACATTATAGGTTGGGCTGACAGGCTTTAACATTGGTTCCTATGGGGAAAAAACCAATATTCAAAGCTGCATTTTACAAATTTTAGGAGCAATTCGTCAACCAAACCACCTTGGTCTATTTTGTCTCACACATCTATCTTTGGCGATTAAATTAGAAAGAAATTGCTATGTAATTTCATGGTAAAATTTAATGTTCATGTAAACCGGGATGGGCTTATTCAAATCTAGTCCTACCAAGGGCGAGGTGGCAGGCCTGTAGTACATAACAGGTTTACCCCTGGCTTTCCAGTCTCGATATATCCTATATATATACATACAAGGTCTCTGCTACCGGGTTTATAGAAGCCTCATGCAGAATGCAGAAACTTATGTTGACAGTTAAAAATAGGCATACGACACATTAGGTCAGTTTGTTTGACCTGCGCCGGCGTACGCCGCTATCCCACAATGCATTGCGATTTAGTACATAAGGTAATTATTATGGGATTGCAGCGCACGCCGGCACAGGTCAAACAAACTCACCTAACCTTCATCGTGTCTAAAAGGGAATTTGTTTTGAACTATGGTACGTAGGGTTAATTTTAGCTGCACCGTAAGAGAAGCCGGTATCCTAAGTACCTCCTAAAAATATACGTTTACTACTACAAGGATAAAAGTTTGGTGTCAGGGACGCAGTCCAGAGTTACAACTTTAGAAGCAGTCGTAAGCAGGTGAATAAGTGGACAACAACTTGACAAGAACGGCAACTGAGTTGCAGGGTGCGTGTACATGAGCGATGCCTACCTCAGTCAATACTTGTCACGACAATTACAGATTATACATGAAAAACGTATATCCTTCCTAAATGGATCTTCAGAGAATAAGGCGTGCATGAGCCCTCTCCCCTCCACCTTTCCTAATTTACCATAAAGTGTTGGGGAGCAGAGTAACACTTTTTAGTTTTACATCCTATCCGGTATTATCCCTTTAAACTGAGACACACATGGCTGTTTAGAGATTGCCCATTGGGACACCATGTCTTAAACAGACGTTTCTCCCTTTCCAGAATCATGCAATAAACAATTATTTACCACATTGATGCATTGTTGAATTGCTATTTATCTCAATTAACCATTCGCCCTATTAGATAAACGTTCATACATACAAAGGATGGTCACACAATTTCCTGCAACCCTGAACCCTCTATGTGCATCCCTATTTATAACCAATAGCAAATTCGCCTGATGAGGTTCATTGCCCAATATAACGACCGCAGGCACGCTACCCCCATACTGTATGACGGAGGGCACACTTGGCTGGCTATAATATAGGGGAAATGGTATGATCGCTGAGGGACGTATAGGGGATACGGTCGCCTATGGAGGTTGTTGCATTGTGTTATACATATTGTACTCAGGGGGACGTTGTCGGGGGGGGGAGGGGGTAACTTAGCCTCAACTATGCCCGGATGTGTGTCTCAGGGATTTACGGACAGTCTGAATATGAATGGCTTCCCTTTTGTTTCTAAACCATAATTAAGCCACATGAAAGGGATAAGATGTTAAAGACCCCCAATGGTAATGTAATTACTGTAATCAATGATAAATATTGCATTTGTAGATATTTGATATTACCTATCTTATGTTATATTGGCTGAAAATGATCAAATTGGCACTCAAAATCAATATTATGCGTATTTGAATCTTTTCCAATGTAAAATGATACAATACTTATTGAGCGAATAATTAAACCTCCAATCCATTCATTTGCTACCAAAATGCGACTCATTTTCTTCATTTTCTCACACACACCCCTGCATGCATGTTGTGGCCATGTTAATAGTAGCCAATTGCAACATTTTGCTTACCATGTCACTTGATAGCTTTGGGAAGCAGGTTTCCCATTAAACTCCCGCATGTATCATATATATGTTACAATTATCTGGATGTGGGTTCAGGCGCCTAAAGACCCACCTGTTACTCCCAACATTTACAATGTATGTAATTAGTTCCAGTGTAAGGAGGAACGAGTTCCTGTGTTCATCCGTCCATAGTGAATAGATGCTATAGTTATCATTGTAGTGACCTCAGAAAGTCCCCAGTAATGAGAACTAAGAATGTCAATAACCTATACAACATTGTCTATCAAACTGCGGGTCGATCACAGCTGGTGCATCCAACAGGTGCCCCTGTGAGACTTTTGTAGTGTGGAGAAATGAAGACTTGAAATCGGGAGATGATGTTTATGTTAAATATTTCTCTACAGAAACAGGAGTAGGCCAAAAAGCATGTAGTGTTGCTTCTTACTGGTTACTTGGTGCCTGTTCTGCTGCTGGACCCAGAGTGTCCCTGCAGAAGAGGTGCACTTCCCCATCTCACCTTTGGTCTCTGACCCAATAACATTAATTAGGCCAGTTGACCACTGGGGGAGGGGGAGTGCTAACAAACCTTCTCTCGATTGATAACCATAAACTGTATGATATAGTACACATATTTCATACATCTTTTGATCATATTATTTAGACACTAACCTTGTATTATAAAGGGAACTCATGGTTTAACATAAGTAATTAGAGAAAGAATATGACATGCCTAAATTTAGGTATGACACTCCTTTTGTGCTCCCTGTGACACTGTTACCCCTAGACCGTTACCCACTATAGCTTCAGGGAACCATGTAATGGTCCTTTGACGCTATTACCTCACTGCATAGGCATTCTCCCTATGGTCCTTTCCACCGTCTTTATTTTATCCGTATCAGAAATAAAAACCTAGGGGTCACCTTGGTACAGATTCATAAACGGCCCTTGTACCTATCTGCTTCGAAGTCAATGTATTTTTGGTCATACCTGCCGGGAATCAGTGGCCAAGAAAGTCTCCGGCGTTTACGCTGATAACGTATGGCTGGTGCCAGCTGCTCAGTAGAAAATACTTATAGTAGACAATTGGCACACAAACCCCGATTTACCTTTGCATTGCCTCTGAAACTAGACATGTCTGATTAATTAAAGGCCGAACCCTAAATAGTCAACGATCATTTTGACTAGAAAGCACTGGTTACGTAATAAGTTGATAATTAGAGAGTCTGTCGGAACTGCAGATTAATGAATCTATATAAATCTTAATCAATAACCGAGACATCAAAGTTAGTTACATGATAATATCGGGTTACATGTGTAGATCGGGGGGGGGGGGCCACCCCCTCCTATGTACTGAAGTTCAGAGAGAGTTAACCCGCAGCAGTAGTACAAAGGAGAACGTTTGATCAATAGGATATTAATACAATACACGTAGGCTCTGCAGAGAAGCAGAATTTACTGTCTCGTGAATGGTAATGTGTCTCACACTGCTTTACATACGAACAAACAAACAAACAAACAAACATACATACATACATACATACATACATACATACATACATACATACATACATACATACATACATACATACATACATACATGCATGCATGCATGCATGCATGCATACACATGTGCTTTTTTTTACATGGAATGAATACATATATATATATATATATATATATATATACATATATAATATGTATGGATAAACATGTCTACATATATATATAATATGTATGGATAAACATGTCTACATATATGCCCGGATCGCGCATGAAAAGTCATGAAGCCATATTATTTGTACCATTTTCAACCTCAGAATATGCACTATGCCTGTGTTGAACTGTTGACGAGACGTTTATTATAAGACCTCCTCGTGTCAAATTGATTTCTTAGAAGACAATAATCAGTTATTATTGTGAGTTTGAGAAATAGGTTGCAGGTGAATTGGGGTCTCTCTCAACACAACTTGACCCACTTAATAATACATTTGGAAGAAAACTTGGATCCACTCTCAAGCCACTGTGCAACATTGTATTCAAATCTACTTGCATGTAATCAATACATTAAGTGTGCACTGACACATTGTGTCTTTGTAAAAGAGCTGGCACACATCGACTGTCCTTTGGTCTCTGGAGCTCACCCTCCGGGAAACCCTAATACCTTAAGGACGTGGCACTCTATCTGTGCTACTAACACGAAGCATCTATAGATAGATCTATAGACGCCTGCTCTTTATACCACAAGGCCCTATATTTGGGGTGTGGAAAAGCCAATGCCCCATGTCTTTGTTGTGGATTACTTCCAATGTTGCATGCCTATTTTTAGAAATGCCTATGTTTCCTGTCACCCTAGTTTAAAAATATTGTTGTTTTGTTGGGGAGGGGGAGGGGAGGGGCGACGGTCAGGGAAGGTGTTAGGCAATCTCTTTAGACCAATAGAAGCAAAGAGTGAAACAATATAATTATGTACAATTGTGAAGGGCAATTCACTGACTGTCCCTTCTTTTTAGACGAACTCCATTTAAACCATTTTGTCTACGTTTTACAATATATAAGATTGCGGTGTTTTAAGTTAGGTGGGCGTGCTGCTGTATTCAGCAGGGTCCCCGTAGGGTGCTACCTGATACGGCCCAGTTCCCTGAACGTGGGGGTCGCCATTTGTGCCCAAAGGATGCAAAGTAATTGAAATAATTTGATACTAATAGATGGCTCCAGTAATTCATTTAGTGAGTATATTATGGTTTGGTAATGTACAGAGGATAGGGTATCACTAAAGGCAGTATAGCTGTGGGGGCTTTTATTATCAAAACAATAGGTTTTCTAGTCATTGCATAGATGACTTTAAGAGGAGAAATTGATACTTTTACACCTGATATCTGTGTTTTTAATGTAATAGGGTAGATTGCTTTGGCTGAAGGTAAAGAAATTAGTGTAGACCCTTAAAATCGACAGGGCTACATGAGCATGTTTAAAATCAGCATTAGACAAATTCAAGAGGGCTATTTTGGGACCCCCTACAAAGCATTATAGAACTGGTAATGGTTTGTGAGAGCTCGGGTCGGGGTCCAGGATTGTAATAAATGAACTCTAAGATACTTTCAACTTGTAAACCTTTCACTTTTCCTGATTACAGGCTTTCAGTAGCGATTGACCAAAATCATGGTAGTCCAGGGGGGGGGGGGGGGGGAGGGCGTGCATGCCATCCAACTTTGTTACCCAACTGAAATACCTAAATATACAAAATATGATATGAAATAACTCTGGCTAGAGGCCATATTCCACTATACGGTGTTTTGCTCACGATGGGCACTTTACTAGTGTTGTTCACCCCACCGCAACTAAAAACAAGCACTGCATGGTGGAATATAGGGACTTACTTGTGGTGGTACTTGCGGTAGTACTTGTGGTGGCCCACTGCAAGTACCACCGCAAGTAATTTTATATCGGTTTTCTATAGAATACGTGAGGTGGCAGAAACCAACATGTTCGTTTCTGAAATGAAAATTGCTTGTGGTGGCTAAAAAGATCACCGCTAATGGTTACCCACTGCATAGTGGAAATTCTGGAATATGGCCGTTAGTAGGTAGCTTCTGTGTTCACTACATATGGCTCATCCATATCCAATCAGTCGCAACACGACAACCTGCTGCATCCTTAGTAATAAGCTGCACCTTATTACCATACCAATCGCCTCCCTCTGCCCGTTCCCATTTCCATACCAACACCTTCCCTCACAGCCCTTTCATTATGTTTCCCTTCACAGGTGGCCGAGTGTTTGCAGATCACGCCGCTGCTCGACAAGTGTCGCCACTGTGCTCGAGACTTGACCCTCCTCGACGTTCTCCCCGCAGCGCCCTCTTCACCCTGTGGGCTGTGCGTGAGGAGGAGAGCGAGCCGTGTCAGAGTGGCGCGCACTCTCCAGCGGGACTCGAGTGGTGTCCACACGTGGTGAACATAGGCCAGCTGGGGCCTACGTTGTATTGTATTGATTTCTAACTGAAACTTGGACTCTGAAATCATTAACAAGCCCTGGGTTGTGGATTTAGTAGGAGCGCAGACCTCTGTAGAGAAAAGAAGGGACGGATACACTACTAAGGTGGGACAGTATCCATAGCCATGCCCAATATACTTGGTGGGCAGGGGTAGGACAACCCTGTGATACCTCAGAGACGCCTAGGAAATTCCAATGTATATTAGTTAATATACAATCTATACATGACAGATTTGAAGAGTCTCCTGGATCCTGGTATCACTCAGGCTTTGCTATAGGGTTGAGGCGATTCCCGCCACCGGATGTTGTAGGTCCTGTTGCCGCCGTCAGTCTCAGCCAACCAGAAGAGCAAACCAAACACCTAACTCGGAGCCAGAGGATAATAGGAGAGAAAAAAGACGGTTATAAAAGAGTATTAATAGCGATCCGGGAACAGAGCAGGTGGGCTAGTGTTTCCCAACTCCTCCACCAGGGGGCAGGCCGTGAAGGGCCGAGATCTCGTGAAGTCTCGTATGCCATGTGATCTGATGGATCATCCTGTTATCGCTCGCTCTCTCAAAGGCTTAGAACTGACTTTTTCTTAGAAGTTTAATGCAAGAAAACGCTGGAAGTTTCCCCATAGATCAGTGAGAAAGCATTGAAAGATGGCGGAGGAGGAGAATAAGATAATCAACGGGCGAGTGTTCCCTATGGATGATTACGGGTCGATCAGGGGGCCGACCACCGACGACAGGGTCAACATCTTACAGGAGGACGAGTTGGTGAGTTACAAGCTTCGTTTTCCCCCCTGAAATATATGTATGATAGGCCCTATATGTATAACTTTTGCTGCATCAATGATCAGTGTATCCGAGGATTGTCATTGTAATGTGATATTTTATTGCAGGTTCATCCCATTAAATTTTGGAGATAACATATGGTCTATGAGTTTTTATTGTTTCATATCAACTACATGTATAAAACAAGGTTTTCACATACAATCTGTTCTACATACAGAGAGCGTAGATCGTCACAACATGAACATGGAATAGTGGATAAAAACACATTGAGCTGTCCCCAAAACTTTGTATACTACTAACTCTGGGGTCATTCCGGGATTCCTCCTGGATATGTGGTATATTTCTATAAGCATACCTAATCCCTTGCTCCACTGTTCATCTTTTTAAAACATGATTCATGAACACCTACATCGAAATAGACGTACACTTTAGAAGTTGTGCATGAGACTTGTATGATTATTACATTGTTAACATGTCCAGCTCTTTGATTACAACAGTATGACCATAGACATACATAACATCTTATGTATCTCTATGACGCAGGGTTATACATGTAAAAATAGCGTTCCTCTTAAATCAAGGCGCAATTTATTTTAATTGTATAGTCCGAAATAGTATTCAGTGCGTGTCCAACTAGATCTCTTACCCCAAATTCATCCTGCTATTAGTAGGAGCCTATATTTATTCACATACACTGCACCTTATGTTACCTGTTAGGGGTGATCATACTTTTGTTTTCTGGAATGTTCAAATAAGAAATAGAAACACATTTCTCATTCTGTGTCGTGAACTCAATCACGTAAGTGAGACTCAGAATCTATGGTGCTTTATATTTAGATCTTGACAACGTTCTTGACTTAATTTCTTAGTTCCCCAATACTAAACTATAATTATGTTTTTTTTTTAACTAATTAGACAACTTGGCTCACTTCACACCACTTTTATCATAGACCTTGACCTTAAAACCTGTTGAGTGTGAATGGTTAGCTATTTTGCAGGACAACATAAGTAGAATGCTTCCTTTTTTGTCAAGATAAGGTGATAAATGGTTTGTACTTCACTCTTTCTTATTGGTATAGCATTGGAAAAATAAATGACAAGGACACTTGATAAAATACTGCATGCATGGACTATAGGATGGCTGGCTATTCGGTCTCGATTCTGAATAAACACTTTTTTCTGGTATTTGGGACATGTTTAGATATATAACATTACGTGTTGGAAATGACAAGATCGCAGTACATCCCTAGCTATAAATAATTGCAAGGGACCCTATTGTCCAATAAAAACTAGGAATATAGATATATATCCGGATATATATTGTTATCTGTATACAAATCCCAAGACGTGACAAGTTCCTATATATATATATATGTATATATATACATCTCTCTCCAGTTGCATAAATATGTATATGCATGAATTTATATATATATATATATATGTGTGTGTGTGTGTGTGTGTGTGTGTGTGTGTGTGTGTGTGTCTATATATGCATATATATATATAATATCTATATACATATATATTATACGTAGCGTCAGCTAAATTCAGATAGGCGTTGTTATGTGAGAGGTTCCAAGATCAGAGATGAATACAAATACCTCTCTTAATTTAATATAGATAAGGTATCTTATTAGGTAGGGATTAGAAAGATATCAGTGACCGTCTCAAGTGGATTGAAGGATACTTTCGAGTTTGAGATCTAGACTGATTGAGAATGTTGACATATAGGTTGCACAAGTTCATTCTTGATATCTGAATTATTATCAAATCTGTGCATGTATATTCAATAGGCATAATGTTGCTATTGAAACTCAAAACTATCTAAAGTTACATCCGTTAATCCTTGATGATTTGGAATCATGGTGATTAAGTTGGGGCTTGCCCATGAGTGTGAAATCTTTAATGAAGTTTCAAAGAATTTGTCGTGAATGGTTGCATTAATTGAACTAAATTGAACCTATTGTCCGGCGACAAATGACGACTGGTTTCAGAATTAGAAAGCAGTTATGAAGCCTGGTTAGTTTACCACTATCCAGTCTGAAACCCTTAAAACTGTTAATTTATGTCTCTCTGTGTGACTGGACTTTTAACGTGCACCGCCTCCACTGTGATGACATGTCGCTGTATAAACGTTATGTAATAGGTACGGTAGATACAGCTGTGGCCGTTTCATTATGATAAACTATGCAGTCATGCATAAACCAAAGGATAATTGATTTTCCAGATATTGCGCTTGTCAACGGACACATATTGCAGATAGCACTTCCCTGAACATTGTATCTATACCATACAAAGTGATAACAGTGGCAGATCCCGGATTTTGAAAACGGGTTGAGGGCGCGCTATTGGAAAAAATCTTCTTTAATGACTTTTTGGCAGAATTTTATATCAAAAAAGCCTAAAATTGGCCAAAAAAGGAGGGGGCGCACGCCCCCGCGCCCCCTCTAAATCCGCCACTGGATAACATGTTTTTAACAGTATTATGGCTTATCAGCTTCCGTAGTGACGACCGTGAAATCCCTTATTAGAGTTGCAACTTACAATAAAGGATAATGGCAGAAACAAGAACCCATTAGCCCTTGGCTTTTGGGGAAGTGCAGGGACGGATTTAGAGAGGGGCGCCTGAGGCGCGCGCCTCCCCTAATTTTTGCCAAATTTAGTTTTTTTTAATGTAAAATTCTAGCCCTGGACAGGTCGCCTAAAGTTCTTACATTAGGAGCCCCCCCCCCGCCCCCCTTTTAAAAAAAATCTCTGGATCCGTCCCTGATGTGGACTAAATAAGAATCTTGCCCAACATTTAACACCATAGCACATTTGAAAAAATGAGTTCGGAAAAAGATGCCTAAATAGAAACTGTTTAAAGGCTGCGGCTTAATCTAATTATTCTACGGTAAACTTCGGTCACCTTGTTATGTTTTGTAAAATGTAAGACAGAGCCTATAATTATGACATGCAAAACAGATATTACCCCGGGCAAGCCCTGGATGAACACATAGAGTGCTGATGATCTCAAAACAGCTAGACCGCGGGCTGAACATATTGTATCAAATATAGAACATCAATGTTAATATTCATCCTTGTCTGTAAACACTCTGTTAATACGCTAATTGTTAATATGGCCAGCATGCATAAAGTATTCTGTAGGTACCGAGGACATGCCATGTGTGTATTTAGTGGAGGAGATCCATTATACTGTGGGCGATGTATAACTGTAACCTATCATGGAAGTTGTTGTCTATCTAATTGCCCCAAGGGGGAGTACTTAGTAACGGCATTAGCGGAGGCGTGTCCAGACCGCCAGGAGATGGGGGAGGAGATGGGGAACTATAGACAATGTCTTTCATTTGATGCTTAAAGCCAGTACTCCACAAAGCATTTATTGCAGGTGTTTTGTATTTGCTTGGTCTTCTCTTAGAATAGGGCCTAGGCCTATAGCATGGAACCACACATCCTATGTACCATTTCAAAGAGAATTGTAAAACCTTTCTAGCTGTAAATAACAATGTTATTTACAGCTATAAAGGAATAATGCCTAATAGAAGTGCATGTTAACTATTGAACTGAAAAACAAAATGTTGATCAAATTGTTAAAACTTCGTCTTCAGGAGAACGTTTGACGCATAAAAATACTGATGCGGGCATGTTGTTGTAGTTGAAGTTGTACGTGCCACCATAGATCTCGTATTTCAAACTTCATTACGGATCGTGATAATCTAAAAACCTTTTAGTTCATTTATGTTATTATGATCAAGCGTATCCGAGATAAGGAGGATATACATGTTTTACTGTGCCACTGGGCACCAGCCATATGTTATCATTGTACAACTTTCTTAACCTATGGTCCAAGCTGCAGGCAATTAAGATGCACTGATACCCAGTGGCCGAGTTCTTCTCTTAATTTGATTCTTAATTTGATTCTTTATGAAGGAACATAATATCCGAGAATCCAGAATTGTGCACTTGATACGGAGGTCGGGGGGGGGGGCATTTCTATTACAACAAGTGTATATATATATACATCCCTAACAACAACCACATCGACACGTCTAGTGTAGATACTTAAATGTCGTCGGAATGTATGGCTCTACAGCCCATAGTCCCGCCATTGTTATACCACTATTATACACCGCTCCTACCACGTACAGCCAGGTCTGTAATTAACATCAGGACCATTACAGGCCATAACAACGGGCAGTGGGAGCCCCCTATTGTCTATTATATAATACAATAATGTTGTCTGTAACGAGCATCGTTGGGGGGATTATTAGGGTTAATACCTACCAGGGCAAGTCAATAGATTGTATGGCCACCATCTATAGAATGATTGGGAAAAGTTTGTAATGAGACCACCCGCATAGACAGGTGCTACCATATAACGAATATCGGCGGGCAAGGACCACAATATTCATACAATATAGAAGAATTATACATATTAGGTTGGATATCTCCGGAACGTGAAATACCCTTCATGAAGTATGAAACCATTTGATCTTACTTAAGTTAGATAAGTTTTGGGACAGAAAATATGTATTGGTGAGACTACTCACGACTTTAGAAATCTCCATTGGCACTAAGAATTTGATGTGTTACATATCATTAGAAAGGGGTTCTTATTCCAATTCAAATAGTATGCAGCATTCAAGGGAAGGGTTCCTTTTATTTTTTACGATGACAATTTTGTATATCTAGATATTGTCAAATTCCAGTTAGTCAAAATCGCCTAATGGAATATAGGCTTAGGTCTTGATTGAAAAGAGATTAGCTGCTATGTCTGATCAAGATCTAGCGCGAAGCGAACTTAATTTCAATTGATAAGACATAGATGGTTCAATTTCTAGCAAACTAGACAAGCAGGTGTCCCTGGTAACCCTGGGTGAGTCTGCCCTAATAGATACTTCCCCTTGATGATTGTGAGTTCTAAGGAGATCAACCTCTCGTTGACTGATACCTGTTAACACCTATCACATAATGCGCATTCGGTGACTACTAACTACAGGCCCGATGTGCATTCTTAGGTCTATTCTAGCATACCAGCCTAGTATACTTTACTAATAATAGATCTATTTCAACCTATAAGGAATGTTGGAATTCCACTTGCTTCAGCTTCGCCTGACTTTGCCGTAGCTTACTTATTGAAAGTAAAGGGCAATTCCCAAATTCCCTCTACATCCAGAGCATCTATTCTTAGATCTTAGGCGCAGGAAATATTTAATTATAGCAATCATATTTTCCCTCATGCATTCACTCTGTATGGGTTCCATTGAGGAGGAACAATGGATATATAAAACAAAACAAAATATGGAGTAGGCTTTAATACCCAGCAGAGGCCAAGAAGGTACATAGGGGAGGGCTTCTATTTGTGCCTGAGTGGCTATTCCCCTAGTTGCATCTAAGGGCAGGTTATTAGAGGTGTATTTTGGGACTCTCAGGCTTCTCCATGAATAGAAGCTGAATCCCTATACAACAATACATAGCGCAACGTTTAACCGTTCAACAGTCAGGTGACGCAATCAAAGAGTTTACCAGGCAACCCCCATGGGGATGGGGGTGGGGGATATGTCTAAAACGCTTTCATACTTTGTATAAACTTCCGTTTCCTTAGTTCGCCCAGTCAATATCTTTCTTAAACATTTTCATGAACGTCTGCTTTTTCATTTAATCGAAATTTGATTTTAGGGTTTTTGCACCTATATCCAATTTGGCAATTTAACAGTGTCTTTTTTGACACAAGACTCAGTGTCTGTGAAAAAAACAACTCATTTAGTATAATCCAAGAGATATACTAAAGAAATATGTCGTCTATAGCACGTGAGCATATATAGTTCATCAGTGTATGGATGGCCCTTTTATGTCTCATGACAGCGGTCAAATCAAAAGAGCCATTTGATATCTTCCCGTCGAGGAAATGCAGCTTTCTTCTCCCACATCGACCTTGTATATTATTTATAAATACAATGTCTCCAGTTCTGGAATAGGGCTGTGGAATTCTCCTGTCGCCTTTTTGAGCCCGCTGCACTTAAATAGGCAAAGAAACGATTTGTGTTGACTGGTCAGTCGAGACAGTCACCTTTTCTGAAACGACCACTCACATTGTTCAGTTCGGTAATTCCCACTCTAGTGGCCATTTCACCAACGTCGCGTATACAGTGCCACGTGGATCCTGAGTTGCTGCTTCTCAAGACCACTTTATATCATCATACAATGCAAGTAGGTAGGTTTAGGGTGGTAAATAAAATTAAGATTTAGTAGTCACTAAGATGATGGCATACTGTAATAATCACATTTCGTCGCAAATACGTTTTTAGCATTCTTTAATTGGTTAGTTGGATAGTGGTTGTTTAATGCCCTAATTAATTGCCACGGTCATATGAAGAGCAGTGATGGTGATAACATCTATGAGAAGGTATAAACCATAACCCTATACTTTTACCAAGGCAGGTGTTCTTTAATATACAGGGCCCCATAGGCAGGGCCCTACACGTAGCAGTCGGGGCACTATGCATTTTGGTAACCTGTTGTTACTACAGGGGGAAACACAGAGAGGTGCAGCAGCCAAACCCATTCTTCAATTTGACAGTTGCATAATTGTCTCGATAGTGTACTCAGTACCGAATGTATCGTGCTTTCGGGGTCATGGCATTTCTTTACAGACATTTACATCGTACCATAGGACCATGTATACCACTTCATTATTATGTAAAGGTGGAATGCATAACGGCACTTCACATAGGCTTAATAAAACCCCATTGGGTCATACTACCGTTGAAATTAACGACTATTAACCTACCCTGCAGAGCGCTAAGTCTATTTTATTTGACTAAAGTTTTATCTATATCACATTTTATTCTCGTGGTTTGATGTGCATTTAGTATAACAAAACTGCATGGGAACAAAGGTCATATATGATCTATACGAAAAGTGAACAGTGTAATAATAGCCACCCGAAATTTTAAAAATACAAATTTGATGCAGCCAATCTTCTGTAGAAGTAACATACCGCTCAGTTAACAAGTATAAACGTACAATGTAAGTGGACCGCAGTTACTCTTATACAGCAAATATGATTAGGTGAATTACGGTATATCTAGTACAAACAACTATGACTCAGATGGCCTTGTATGCTAGTCATGGATAAGAAATAGACCAGCCCTTTAATAATAATAAATTTAAAAAAAAAACAATTCTTAAAAGCTAACAAGGATCAGAAATTACTTATTCATGGTACAATAAGAAAGAAATTACATAGAAAAAAAGATCCTGGTACAAACAGGGCAGGCGAGGCACGGGGAGTGAGGGCCGGCACCGGTGTTGGTGCTCCTTTTGTACCAGTCACTGGTGGTGACGTCACTGGGCTGGCCAATCATGGAGCAGGATCCCCTGGTCGCTGGTACCTGTCCGCACCGGTTAACTCTCTGGTTTGCCGCCTTTAGCTTGATGTAAGATATATCAGTATAAATATGAATCCAATTTATACAAGTCATAATCACGTGACAACTGGGGCAAGACCTCAGGCAGCCTCAGAGGCTCCCGGGGGGGGGGGGAGACCACTCTGCAACGAGATCACCCTCCGTGGCAGAAAACCTCTTTGTGCCTATATACAAAACTAATAAGGTTTCCAAACATACATGGGCCTCAGGGATCTAAAAAAAGGTGTAACAATCAGGCCATAACCGTTTCCAAGATATACCCACTTATTATACTACAGAAAGTATGTAACCTAAAACCCAGAATGATTTATTAACTTGGCGTATACCATTCCTTTTTTTTATCAACATTTTTTCCTGTGCGGGCCTTTGTATTAACTAGTTTTGATGGCTCTTGCAATATGCTTTATAGCATGTGAATATAGATAATCTTATATACAGTTTAACACAATCAAACAGCATACATCAGTACATAAATTATGATTTTAGGAATTATTCTAGCATTATATCACCATGTGCATATATATATATAGAACTGAAGTATTTTAGTAACATTCTTGAAAACTCTATCAAAACTAAGTAGGCCTAAAATGCAATTGTGTAAATTGTTAAAATATAGACTAATTAATACATTTTGATTCCTCTGAAATTTAACAACGCCTTGAATTTCACACCCGAAATCTTTGCATGGGCACAATCTCCCTTTCTAAATTTCCGAATCTGAGCTTTTAGAAATAAACGTCTATAGAGTCAGAGTAGGAGGGAAAGGGTGGTTTGTGGTCCTGGCCATGTGCAGGTGCGATACATATCGCATACTAACGTGTACCTTAATGCTAATGACTGTCAAGAACAAACATAAAACCATGACAAAGCATGTGTTCATGCAGACAAGTGCATCCGAGTCCGCTGTACAAGGGTGCAAATACGATACATTCTAACAATCTAACAGAAGAAACTATACGTATGTTTAAGTATTATACCTGAAAGTGGTAAAATACTGCACGTTTTTTTTGTGCGGTTCGTCATGTACCTGACACCGCCTCATTCCAGTCCATCAGGGACTGCTCCAACAAACTGACGAGGACCGAGCTTCCATTAGGGTCTGGGGACTTCAGAGAAACCCATTTCACTGGGAACAGAGACTACTACCCCGCCTACGTACGGCATGGTAAAAAGCATGGGTAGAGTGAGAGCTGTATTCAACTAGCCCCCATTTTTTCTTTTTACCAATTTCATATATCGCCAGTATGAATAGGACTTAATTATATCCATGGTACATATCATCGGAAATGGTTTTAATTCGTTTTCAAATGATTCGTAGGATGTATGGTCTTTTGATATATTACTGGAAAAATGTTATGAATTATTAAATCGGCGACAGTCAGAATCGCCAAGTGGAATACAGGTAGTATCAAATGTGTGTGTCATACAACTAAATGTAGTATTGATTTTTATAGACAATGGTGTAAAGAAAAAAAAGCAGTTTATTGAAATAGATATAGAATAAATACAGCAGTTGGTAGAGTAAAGATAGTGGATAGTTTAATAAAATGTTTGTGATAGTATACACGTAACCATCAGTCGCCTCATTCCATGTTCATTCTCCACTACATCGGTACTTACCTTCGTCTAGCCTTCAAGTTCACTTTGAAGATAATCCCCACTCAGAAAAAAGACCTAATGAACAGATAATACCCGAGAAGATATGTGAAAAAGGGCTTAATTAGCTTGGGAAGGAAGACACTATAGTGCTAGTTTCCTGAATCCGTTTTCTGGCTGAATTCATATTAGGTGAGCGACGGCGGCGCCAGGTAAAGATTAAATTGACACAGTATACAACCCCTTTTACAATAAAGCCACACAATGTTGCCTATTGACATTTTTCACTAGCATGGCGCCTTGATAGTGGATATGTCTGAACTAATGAGTTGGGGTATGGGTTTGAATGGAGCCAGACTAAAAGCATTGGGCACAAGGCGTGTATGCATGGGCGGTTCCATTGCATAGACTATATTATAGTGAAAAGGGTGTATTCAGTGAGACGGCTCAGGTACAGGCCTCCTGTGAAGTGAGGTTAAGTACAGTCCGTGTGTAGGTACTTATCAGGTATAATGGGCCACGCTGATTAGTACCTCCCCTCATCACAGCACGCACTAATTGTTCTGTTTGCCGGTTCTCTATTATGTCCCTGTGTAGGCTCAGGTATGGGGCCGAGGATCAAAGCCCCACCTATTAGACCTGTGTAATATACCCTACTGGAGGAGATGACCTCTCAGTACCTGTAGGATGGGATGAGGGTTCGTGAGCGGGCTGGACGCAGGTCAGTGTTCAGGTAGGTTAGTGGTTATTGCCAATAGGGGGCTTAATGACCCCCACGAAGTATTATCACAACATTAAATTTGATCAAAATTCCCGTAACCTCTGCCTGGAAACGTTATAAACACTGTATACATAATTTCATACTCTATATCCATATTTGACAAGGCTCCCAAAGTGAAGTCTCCTTTTTTTGTGGTAGACATGCTGTTCTTGAATTCAGTTAGTCATATTTAAGCGTAGTCATACATACACATGCCATGCGGGATATGTGTTTCTCCTCAGGTTCAGTGCATTATCTGATTACAATGAGGTGAGACAAGTATACACGATACCAGCATATTTCATTCCCTAGATAACAGGTGTTACTCCTGTCAGCAATTGTCCTAGCCCAATCTCACTGATAACATTACTAACTTGCCTACTAAAGGAAATTAAAGATCTCAGTGGGAATGGCACACACTGACCTACCAATCAAGGCCCCCAGTGGGAGTGGCACACAATAATCTACTAAGCTGAGCTCAATCATAAAATAACAAAGTAATAGTCAGAGCCGCCTAGTGGAATACAGAATTCACTCTCTGACCTACTAAAGTGAGCAGCCCAGTGGGACAAGCTAGGGTAGGCAGTTCAGTGGGAGTGGTGCAAAATAACCTACCAAGCCAAACACCTCGATGTTTACCTCACTGTTAATGTTACTCGGTGACCTACCAAAGTGAGTGGCTCAGTTGGAGTGACAATAACTAACCAGCTAGGGTAGGCAGTTCAGTGGGAGTGGTGCACAGTAACCTACCAAGCTGAGCTGCTCACTGTTAAGCTCACTGTTACTCACTGTTACTCGCTGACCTACTAAGTGAGCAGATCAGTAGGAGTGGCAATAACTGACCTACTAAGTGAGCAGATGAGTAGGAGTGACACACAATGACCTACTAAACTGAGCAGCTCCCTGATAGCTTTGCGGCTGTATTCCACAAGCCAATTTTACTCAGTTTCGAAATTCGACAGGGCGAATATAGATTTACCCTTGGCGTATGATATATCATTAGGAAGAGCTTTTAATTTTCTTTCAGATGATATGTTGGATGATTGGTCTTCTGCCATATAAAAAATGTAAATAACAACATTACCTGCAGTCAGGACCGGGATTTACTCTCTGACCTACTAAGTGAGTAGCCACTCAGTGGGAGTGGTATCTCTACTAAGCCGAGTAGCTCACTTGTAGTTTTACTCACTGACCTACTGAATTGAGACATTGCTCATTGTGAGTAGCAATCACTAACATACTAAAGTGAGAAGCTCCGTGGGATTAAGGCTGGCCTTACTCACTGACCTACTAAAGTGAGCAGCTCAGCAGGAGTGGCACACCATAACCTACTAAGCTCACTGACAGTGTTACTCCCTGACCTACTTAAGTGATCCCCTTGGTGGGAGTGGCAGACAATAACGTAATGAGCTGAGTAGCTCACAGGTAGTGTTCCTCTATGGCCTACTAAGCAAGTAGCTGCTCAGTGGGAGTGGCACACAATAATCTGAGTAGCTCATCAGTAGGGTTACACACACACTGACCTACTAAGCGAGCAGCCGCTCAGTGGGAGTGGCACACAATAACCTACTAAGCTGAGCAGCTTGTTGGTAGTGTTACTCACTGACCTACTAAAGTGAGCAGCTCAGCAGGAATGGTACACAATAACCTACTAAGCTCACTGACAGTGTTACTCCCTGATCTCCTAAAGTGATCCCCTTGGTGGGGGTGGCAGACAATAACATAATGAGCTGTGTAGCTCACAGGTAGTGCTCCTCTCTGACCTACTAAGCGAGCAGCTTCTCAGTGGGAGTGGCACACAATAACCTACTAAGCGAGCAGCTCGGGGCCGTGTCGCTCAATGAGGCAGTGTTTGTTCGTCGGCTGTTATTACAGGCGTATCACGGCCGGTCAATGGGCTCCGTACACTGCCTGGTGTGGGGCGGGGGCAGAAACAAACCGACGATAAATACTGAGTATGCTCAGATCTGTATGATGAGGTTTCTTGGTTATGTCTTTTTTTCCGGGACTTGTCAATGATATTCATTGTCCAAAATTTAGGGTCGCCGGATGTATGAATTTTGCAAGCGTGTACCCCAAAGATAAACATGTAGGTATGCATGTATCTGCCGTTGTTCAGAAAAGGGCATTACATAACCTCAAAGGCCACCAAGATTCCTATCCATGAATTGCAAAGCTCGTCGATAAGGCTGACGATTTTCTATAGACTTCAGAGTATTTGTTCTGGCATGTAGCAATGAATTGTAGGTCTATACAAGACTTCCTTTCCAGCAATTAGAAAACAGTCAGCTACTAGTACGACCCTGCTGTAAAATCGTAGGTGAAAAGATAATGCAACACCACTTTACAGGGCTCACGAAATTTTAAATTGGCAAGGTGTCCTCAGGACACCCAGACTGTGACTCGCGGGTGTCCAGAACATAAAACCAGGGTGTCCAACTGCTTCAACCTTGACATTGGTGTGTGATTTCTAGGGTGTCCACAGGACACCCAGAGGCTCATGTCAGGGTGTCCTGGACCCTTAGGGGGGTGGACAGGACACCCAGGACGCTGGATTTCGTGAGCCCTGCTTTAGTTTTCATCGATCTTAGCTTCCTACATTAATCATTTCCTTCTATGGTGTCACTAGCCTTTTCATCAACCCAAGGGCAGCCCCAGTCCTGTATACAATTGTTTGTTGAAATAATATCGAGACCGAACCCAGAAACAATTTGCTTATCCCTTACACTAAAATAGTAAAGGTAGGGCAGACTAATTCTCGGTCTACTTTTCTAGTTAAATCTATATATAAAAAAAACTAGAAATAAAGCATGTATTACCAACAAGTGATTGTAAAAAGGTATCTTCTGTGGCTACAACCTAGATGGTATTTGTTTAGAAACTGTTAATGAGCACGGAATGCTGGCTACAGCTGTTCACAATTAGATTAGTCTCATGTGAGCCCCTCAGTAACGGTGAATATCATCGGCTACCCAGTCACACAGTGCCAGCCAGATCTGTACAACGGCCTACATATGAAACGTACAATAATGATAGATAGCACCAACCATTCAACAATGAACCCATATATCCTATTTTACTCCCCTTCCACCTTTGGGACTTTCCATTAAGGATGTGCGCATGTAGTTGGGGAATCTGGAATAAGCATACGTTCCTTTTTAACTCCAATGCGTGCTTCCAGGGCAGGGGAACCATATAAATCATATAAGCCGAAGGGAGGTGGCAGTGTCTGAAATTTCTGAAAATGTGCATACGTGCTAAATGGAGGGCCCCTTTGCGTGTGCCTGGTTTTAAAACGGCCCCTTGGAGGAGGCGTAGGCGTGAACAAACAGACAGAGGAGAGGGCGGAGGGGTCTGTAGGGAGGCCTAGGGTAACCAGGAGGCATTAGGATGAATACGGCATGAACCATTTCCTCAGGCCCTACCCGGACCCGGGATTCAATCGGTGTTATGGATAGGCTCAGGCGGGGTCATTTTTTACCGTAACATGGATACACTGGCAAGTGTTATCATACATTGTTGGTTGGTTGGTTATTGGTTGCTTTACACCCTAGTTAACTGCCAGGGTCATATCAAGGGTGGTGATGGTGATCGAATCTATGAGAAGGTAGAGACCATACCCCTACACTTTTACTGAGGCAGGTGTTCTTTAATGTGCATGGTCCCATAGACAGGGCCATACACACAACAGCCAGTGGCACAAGGCCTTTGATATCCCTGTCGTTGGCACAGGGAGACATGCAGAGGGGTGTAACAGCTACCTTGGCCCAGGCCACCCACACAAGAGGTGGACACTCTAACCACTTCACCACCCCACACGCCTCATCATACATTGTTGAGTAGGCATATATATATATATATATATATATATATATATATGCTGAATAATATAATATAATATATTACTAAATATTATATCATACACGTGTGTAAGTTTTCGGACACACACAAACACGCACACACACATTATGTTTGTGCATTGGACAAGGCTATTTCTCCATAAGATTTTATGTGAACACCCTATGTTTCTAAAAAATCTGAAGACATGAAATGTATAATATCTAATGGTTGAATAATTATATAAACATGTAATTAACTATAATCATGAAACACTGAGTACTGGTATCCTAGAGATAATAAACAATATCTTATTAGTTCAATCCTAAGTCTATTGAGATTCAATATTCGTCTACCTTCTGAGCAATGTTTCAGATGAGTTCAGTTGCTTCCTGGTCATAATACATTTGAGAGGGTCAACTTAATTAAAACCTTAATTGAAACGCGAGACAACATCCGTGCCAAATTAATTGATATACGATCACCAAATAAGAAATCTCAAATGTATATTACCAAAATTATGTATTTAAACATAATCACCTTACTGTATCTCATTCCCACCCACAGTTTGTTTACCACGTTATAGACTCCATATTACTCATTTTCTGTTCATACGGATATCTATGATCTAGAATACGGGTCTCTATAGTTTTAGATGCAGTTGTAAATGGGCCCAACTTGAAAGCATGTTTTGAGTGCAATACTCAGGCTTTTAAATCTGTTCTATGCAACAGGAGGGTCGTACTAAGTTCACCATGGCTTGCATCTGTCGCGTATACACCACTGTACACGCTCAATACTCCAATGGGCCACATACATGCTAAAGTATATAAAAATCAATACCTCATGTTCAGAAATTTATATACTTTAAATTAGATATAGACTGCTATCCCTGCAATCGATAGATTACTGTCACCTTGATTTTGAGAATTCTGTAAGTTCAATTATTAGATGGGTATTTTTGCATTAAAACATGACAAAATTGTCATTTGAATAGATGTTTGCGAGCGTGCATCGCATCCAACAACGATTGAGGTTTGGGAGGATTTATGCAAAATTGATTTTATTTTCAATGAAATATTCATAGACAAACTACTTTCTATTTTGTTCACGGATTGAGTGTTGATAATGCACACGTGATAATTCTAATACAGCTGTATTATCACATTATTGAATGTTCTCTAACACAACTCAATATACCAAAACTTACATATCGCACAGATAGTCGATAAACACAAATTGTTAAATGATTGGCCGACAGCGAAAACGCTTCCATTGATAAAACAAGCAATATTCTCCAGACTTCAATTGGAACAAAAAGGTTGAATTTCATCACCGTTAATATTCTCTCTTATAATTCGTTTACTACGGTCTTCGTATTCATAATAATCACAAACGAGTTAGAGTCCAAATTCTTCTAAGCACCTCACCCTTGCATCTGCCTCTGTTTTAATTAAGTGTTTTGTATGCAGACAGTATTATTGTTAATGAGAACAAACAATCAGCTTTATTTCCTAATGAAAGAAGAGAGTAACAATAAATCGAATACAGAAAAAGATAGGATGTTTCATTTTAGATATAGCAATAACTCGTACGTGGACATAATGATAGTACATGACATGAAGATGGATGTTAGTTTTCACAATCTACAACCATGTTCTATAAATATCCCCAGTAGGCATAGCCCCAGTAGGCGCCTCCAGGCCTGGGCTAGTGCAAAGAGGGAGGCCTGTGTAAAGCTGTACATTTCACCGGCCGTGAGCCGCTCCGAGCTCTCCTCAATGTGACTGGTCGACGATCGATGTGCTCGCCATTCACATCCCAACCGGGCCCTTTCTATGGTGTTAAGCGTTTGTGATGTGGGTACGCGGCGCACGCCAAGGAAGGCCAAGCGAAACGGCGAGATGGAGAAGTGGTCTGGGAGGGGTGTACTGGACAGGGTATGTGGTTTGGGGAGAATAAGTTTAACTACAATTGACTTAGAAACTGATGTACTTAGCATGAAAATGTGTTCATTATAAGAAAATATCGCTGGTATGATTCTTAGGATGAAAATGCGTTCATTA
The DNA here is from genome assembly GCA_936440205.1 of Lepidonotus clava. Classification (NCBI taxonomy): domain Eukaryota; kingdom Metazoa; phylum Annelida; class Polychaeta; order Phyllodocida; family Polynoidae; genus Lepidonotus; species Lepidonotus clava. Next base: position 30,052,591 of record OW387144.1, on the reverse strand, counting down.
TAGGAATATATCGCTTGTATGATTTTCTACTTTTGTTTCACAGATATTATGAAGTTAAGGTAAGAATAGTTATATCTAAATTGTAGCAATTCTATAACATTAAAACGGGTTGTATTTACTTAGCCAAAGATTAATTAATATTTTGAATGCGTTTCAAACACAATATGTTTGAAAATAGCATTCCATCTTTCCAATAACGGCTAGATGACACATTGGTGATCAATTTACAAGAGTTATCATTAATAACTACAATCCCCACAAGACCGATCTGCAGCCAGCCAATCGTGTCTCTGAGTGATCGCCCGTCAGTATTGGATTGTGAAAAACACATGCTGGATGTAAATGGCCGCAAAACACGGCCAGTTATTAGTTGAAATTCTGCTGGTATTTGTCCAATCTCTTTCTTAAGGTTTATATGAGTAATAATCTTCAAGGTTTCCCTTGGAGTTAAATACTTATAGTATGAAAAATATATACAGGATATATATATATATATGCGCCAATAAGTCAACTTTGTATGAGTTTTACAATTAACTAGAACATATTATATCAATGTAGAGTTTATTGCAAATTTACTTAATTATGATCTACAATCATTATCATCTACACTGAAATATTTCACATTTCACGTAGTCATACTAACCACCTGGTCTCATAAGGTCACCCCTCGGAAAGGTCTCTGAGGTGAAGACTGTGCGTCATTTTAGATCCATACTGAAACAGGCGTATCAAATCCGACCCGTCAGGTGCATGTCCACTCAGGTTGGAGGCCTTGTCCTGCCATGCAGAGAGGATGTTCCACCTGGATGGACCAACCACCTGCTCCTCCTGGGTGAAGGCCTTCCTCATCTGAGGGGTTTTGATGAAGGATATTTCTACATTTCTACAGAGTTTTCAGGCATGGAGACAGGATTTCTGAATGGTGGGGGTCCGCATGATATTATAGGTTAATTTACTAAAAACGTTGCGCACTCACACGCACAGCTATAGACAAAGAGTTTTTTCTCTTTGTCAAGTATAAGTCCCGACCGAAATGCGGGTATCAGGGCGCTGTTCCACAAAAACTGTTCGTAAATCTGGGGGTTATCTTTGAATTTGTGCGTAAATAGTGTAAGTAAGGAAAAGTGTTCGTAAGGTCACTTACGTAGACGTATGTACACTTACGTACACAAATGTGCACATATGATAAACAATTGGATTCTAATTTATTTTTTATTCTTTCTTTGATAGCTGCGTGAGTTTTCAACCAATTCTGGATTGGTTTTCACTTCTGAATCCCTCGTAAAATAACCTTTTCAATGATACCCCATACGTTCTCGTAGTCCTATGACTTCATGATGAAAAAAATATATGAATATTAAAAATCACTTACGAACACTAAATTGCCTGTCGCAGCTTTTATAGGGGTACGCACACTTTTGCATACCTGCGTACAGTACGCAGGGATACATGTTTTGTGCGTATCTTGTTTCTGGAACGAAATAATAAATCTTAAAAGTTCGTATCTTTTTATGGAATGGCCCCCTGGTCCCTCTGGACCGCCCATGGATCCGCCCCCTGTGGCGAATAATATCCCTACATTTGCGTACCGTTTTAGTTTTTCAATTTAGTCATTAGTTTAAAGAAAGTCTCATTTGAGTAACTCCATTGACCATCGATTAGATTAATAAGAGCACTTTTATCGGCTTGATAAAAACTGCAGTTTATTGGAAGATGTAAGAACGAAGATTAGAATAACACTATCTACTGAATAATTATGCTGTGTGAAATGGCTAGGCAGTATAGACGAATAGGGACGAATAGTCACATAAGGTCATAGGAATATTAATAGTATCTGTTTGTTTAGCATAAGCAGGGGACAGGCCGTGGTACTAATGACCCTAATCTCCATCATATATCTAGGCTGTCTCACTTAGAGCTGCTAACTTGTGGTAAATTGATTTTGGCCGTGGATAAGCACCATGTATTAATCATACACGGAAAACCGCCGGGTAGATAAGGCGAGAGAGTCTGTAACCCGAGGCCACGGCAAGTAAATCTATCTACAGCCAACGGAATTTAAACCAACTATTTTACAGATAATTAAAAAGTTAATTAAATCCTTTTTCTCTCGTCAGCGATCGTCTGGCGGGTTTTCGCTTCGCTCTTAAAAAATAAATTAGCATTATCGATTTCATGATGACGTCAGAGATAACATTAAGCTTTAATTAAGTTCTTAACTCGCTCGTGCATACTTCATTATTAAAAGTATTTATCGACTGATGATTTTGATCTATCCAGAAAGTCCTTGATGATTAATGTTAGATTCCAACCTCCTTACAAAGCTCTCTCGGTCCTATACTTGTACCTCTATGTCTATGACTACGACTGGTGTGAAATGAAAGTTATTTCATCGCACTTTTATGAAGCCAGTTCTGAAACAGTAATTCACAAGCAGTAAAGGGTCTTACTTAATATATATTTGAAAATAAGAATGACATGTTCATACAAGCTGCTTTCCAATTCAAAATCGGTATCTAAGGCAGGGGAATTTTATGCGCATTTATATATGCGAATTTTGAATGTGTATTTGTATGTTGAATAAAATCATATGATAGGTCCCCTCTTTTTGAAACTCATTATACGTTCCCTGTCAATCCAGTGTCATATCCAATATGATATAAGCTTGAATGTATGACTTATAGCAACAAGTCAATGATAATCTTGAGAATTCACTGTCTGGGAAAATAATCAATGAGATATTCCTGGGAATCCACATTTGCCACGTTCTCAGGGCCCTATGTAACGGATTGTATGGTCTCGGTGAGCACATTAGATGTTCCTTAGGGGCCTTTCATTAAGGAGTGTGGGGGTTGGAGTGCAATATCATCACTACTTAACCTTTCTCCTGTGGCCCGTTGCACAATGGGTTTCGTAACATTGAAAATATAATAAATAGCGAAAGAGTTCGTTGTTGCTTAATAAATTATTTGATGTTATTTTCTTAACAACAAACATTTTTTCAACATTTTTTTTCTACATTTAGAATGCCCTCAAAGAATTGTAACATTTAGCCTACTGTTTTTTCTCTGATGTCTTCCCTTTTTTATATCAATTGACAGAATTAAATTCCATTCATTAGAACTAGAGATCTTTACTATTTAAGTAAAAAGGGAAAGTTTTCGTAACAAAGAAACAATTCCCTGTTAAGCAAAAGTTCGTTGTGCTTTCGTTGTTTGATCCTCACAACGAAATTCTATAGTGCAACGGGCCACTGTGGCCCGTTGCACAATAGAGTTTCATTGTTAGGATCAAACAAAGATACCTTTGTTAAAGATATCTTTGTTACGATTTTACAAACATAGTAAAATCTCTGGTCCTAATGAATGAAATTGAATTCTGTAAATTGATGTAAAAAGGAAAAGAATTAAGGACAAATCAGTAAAAGTTACAGCTCTCTGGCTGCATTCTAAATATAGAAAAACAATGTGTATAAACCATCCTTGTTACGAAAATATTAGTTTTTTTCAAAAAGATTATTTTCGTTGTTACGAACCCATTGTGCAACGGGCCACTGTGGCCCGTTGCACAATGGGTTTCGTAACAGCGAAAATAATTTTATTAATGAAATTAATATTTTCGTAACAAGGATGGTTTATACACATTGTTTTTCTATATTTAGAATGCAGCAAGAGAGCTGTAACTTTTACTGATATGTCTCTAATTCTTTTCCTTTTTACATCAATTTACAGAATTCAATTTCATTCATTAGAACCAGAGATTTTACTATGTTTGTAAAATCGTAACAACGATATCTTTGTTAAAGATATCTTTGTTTGATCCTAACAACGAAATTCTATTGTGCAACGGGCCACTGGAATCTTAGCCTAAGGATAGCAAAATATAGATATGTCAGAGCATCCTTCTCATAGGCGGTCAACTTGTTGCTTGCATGAATGTTTGGCACAGTTATACGAATCTTGCAACAATAGCTCTGTGAACATCAGCGAAATACCATATGATTTGCAATAACAATAAAACGAATGGCCACAACGGAATTATTAAATTTTTCTCTTGTTATTAATTTTTGTTATAAGGTTTCTTGTGTGTTCATCTAATATATCCCTGTTATAATAATGAGGAAGAAATCAGATCAGGTCGGCTTAGCTAGAATGGCCATTACCTGAAATTTCCCATTGGGCAGATTGGTGTCTCTTTGAAGAAGGCCAAAGTACTGTGGGCGGGCCTGATCCGACGTGCTCATTAGGCCAAGTCACTCATTTGCTCTGAGAGACTCTTGGCTTGTAATTGTTACTGGGAACATGTCGACTGATACTCTTACTGAGCCACCCACGCACTGTCCCCACTGATATAGGATATGTTTACTGGGCAACCCAGCCACTGTACCCACTGACAGGCCTACTGTGAAATGGAAACTTTCTTTCAATTTATTTGTGTATATGATGGTAAATCATTTTTGAGAGCTGTCGAGAACAATAGATACAATTCATGCCACCCTGACAAAATTAGAGTTAAGGATAGACAACACCTCTCGGGGCCCCATTTACAGTAATTGATATTGCGCTGTCTCTGAAAAGGCCACAGTTGTAAAGTTTACATCAAATGGTAGGATATATTTTTCTCTGTCTTTTGATATAAAATTTATGGTTGTAATGTTGAAAGTAATGAAATAAGAGGTGAAAACCCGATTTTTTCACTTTTATTTTTTGAACATCGATATCTCTGCTACCCCTCAATGGATTGTCACAAGATTTTGAGAGCTTGTTGATAACATTTGTATGCAGGGAAGCGTGTCTCAGAATTTTGATTTAGGTCCTGGTTTTTATTTTATTTCAAAAAACGGGAAACTTTTTGTTAATTTTTTCAACTTTATTTTCTAGATTTTATAAAACAAAAACTAAAACCTAAATAAAAAATCTGAGACACGCTTCCCTCCAAGAGAATGTTGTCTATAGGCTGTAAAAATTTCAAGTCTTTCCATGGAATATTCAGTGAGATATTCATGTTCAAAAAATAAAAGTGAAAAATACGTTTTTTGTATTCCTGATGTGCTCATACAGGCATATATGTACACATCAAAATATGAATCATATGTTTAGATAGGGTAGTTAAAAGGGTATTGAATGATATAAAACTCATATTATTGCAACATATATTGAAAAATATATGCCTATAGAAAGAGAGTCCTGCGAATTGGCCACTAAGAGGTGTTGTCTATCCTTAAGAAGGCTTTTTCCAAAAGTTACCAATTCAAATACTTGAAACTCCCTCCCATATTGGCCAGTTCTACTCCCCTGGTACCTTAAATCACAAATCAGTGTAATATATGGACATTAGAAATTGTGTAAATACTCATTTGTTTAGGGAGTACACAAGAGGCATTAAAACGTGTATTGTGTGTTTGCTAGATGTCATTTTGTAGTGGTGGTGGCCTATTCTGTTGTAAGGGGATAATGAGCAGGGCCGTCAAAGCTTAACCGCAGGATGTTCTGTGGGCCCAATGTTCAATCAGGCACGAAATTGGGTTGTCATTTCTTTTCTGCCTGGCATGTTCTTAATTTGGATCCAATTTGTAACTGGTACTATCCTGGGGCCTTGACTCCAGTCAATCACTGCTGCCACCAGACAGTTGGTCACCTGCCCTCTCATTGGTTATCTACGAGTGTGGGTCAGTAGCACCAGGGCCCCTAGACAGGGCTGATATCCCCTGATTGACCAGTCCCCACCCTCATCCCTACCTGTTTACCTGTGGTTCCTTGCAGAAGCAGTGTTCTTATGGGGAGGTGTCATGTACTGAGATTGAAAAGAGCTTTATTTTACCAATACCTGTCTGTTGTTGGGGTCATTTCAGCCAACGCCAACACCGGATCCTGGAAAGGGGTCTGGAAAAATATCCCTCTTATCAATTTATGAAAGGTCCGCATTTATACGGATGTATTTTATACGCAACGGTCGCGGCGCGAGGTCCGCACGTGTAATCAGTCGCAAAATGGCTTATAACGTGTTTTTTTTTACAGTTTGGACTTTCTTGTTACAAGTACGGACTGGTCAAATAACTTGAAGACGGTAGCTCTCAAGTAATCAAATGGCCTTCAGTTGGTATACTGCCCACACACAGACTGCCCATAACTATTCGAATGAAATAGCCAACTCAAGAATATGTTGCCTTTCGAGCTTATTTTTCCATGTGTGTGAATAGTCGTACTGCTGATGCACCTTTCCATACAATCCTGTTGCTGTATACTGACAATTATTGAAGGGTGTAAGTCCTAACCTTTGTGGGTGTTTCCCTTTTGTGTATGGGGACCAGAAATCTAAGTGTCTACTAATAGGTTTTAGACATCTCGGAGAAATGCATGGTCATTATTCATAAAACCAGCCCAAAACGTGAACCTAATACCTTTGTAAAAGGCGGGTCAGTATTTCCTACTTGGCTACATCATCTTCTGTCTAAAACACAATACTACAACGCAGCTGCATGGGGTGCTTACCTAACCAGCGGCCTCTGGCAGTAGTAGGCTGATGACTTCATTATAGAGGCTGAGGTAAAAAGGTCCCTGATGAGTGGGGTAGGGGGCGGGGGTGGAGGAGGGGGGGACCTCGGCTACAATGACGTGCATGACGGCATGAGTTAATTCATCATTAGCTGGGATTGCGTTTGTCACTCGCTCTGCCAGCTCCCGATAATCAGATTCCCAAGACTTGCTCAGGGATGCTCATGTTATAGTGTCTGGTAGCAGTACAAGGAAAAAGAGAAACACAGGAATATTCTTGCTCCAACAGAACTGTTTTTTGTGCAGCCTTTTGCCTCTATTATTTGATTGGCAAATGCTAGGCGTATAAGTGATATTATACCAGAAATCTTTTTTTCACTATTTTACTGTTGAAGTTTTTCTTGTTTTCCATTATACTATTTATAGATTAATCTGTTTTAACCTGCAAACATAGTTATAGCATACATGTATGTTCTTATCGATTTTAATTTAAGGTACTTGCACTATCCATTTATCCATCATGATGAATGGTTAAGTATAAGCTGAGAAATGTATGATGTTCAAGCCAAAGGTACCGTTGAGATCTAACAGCTGTTGGTGACACAGCAGCACTTGTTAAACCTTTAATACAAGCTTTGAGTAAAACCTAATGAACAGTATTGAGGACGTCGGCAATTGACAGCTGCAACTCCTTCTTTTCGTCTCCTATGTAGCCTACAGACAAAAGCTCCAGATCCCTTGTCTTGAGAGCTAAACATGTCTACCAGACGTTTTCCCCTAAGTAAACGTAAATACATTGCATAGCAGCTTAATTCCTCATTCATTATAGTTTCTGAATCGGCGAAGTGGTACGGCCTAGATATTATGCAGCAGGTCATTTGCCAAGAAACTGGTATATACAATGATTATATTCAAGTGTGCTCGGGCCAAGCTTCAATTTCCAGGAACAGCTAAGTCCGGATGGGCAGGTGGCCGAGAGACAGCAGGGTGGGCAGGGGACATCAGGGGAGAGTAGGGAGGGCAGGGTGGTTTTGTGGAAAGGATTGGAGTGGAAAGGATGGCTGGGAATATTGGTAAGTGGGTAGGTGGGCATATTGGTAGGCAGGTACATAGGTGGGCAGGGCAACTACCTATATACCATTGATAAGGGTAGGTGCAGAGGAGGCGGGAAACAAAATGTGACAAAATATACGTAAACTATTCACGGAATTGTAAAATTTTCACAATACATTATTGGATATGACATAAATATGCATATCCTAACAAGGAGCTGCTAGCGTTCTTAGATCATTCAGAACGTTGAAAAAAGGGATCCTAAACCATTGTACCTATGGGCTTGTAAGTTGCATTCACCAACTTTCACACCTTACTGCAGCGCCACCTCGCCAAGTGCCCGGATTTCCGAACATATTGGGAGATGGGCATATTGGTAGGTGGTAGGGGGGGGGGGGGGGATCAGGGTTGGCAAGGTGGGCAGGGTGGTCATTTGGGGATGTGGGCATATAGATAGTTAGGCAGGTGATCAGGGTAGACCAGCCTTATGTACAGGTGAGCAGGCAGCAGCTGGTGCGCCCTCCGGGGACGGTCTGATCCCCGGGCGACTCCTCCAGTAATCTTCTCAGCGCCTCCTGCTGGCCAATCCTGTAGACTCCCCCTTCCCACCCCTATCTCCAGCCCCCCCCCCCCCCACACCTTCCCCCTCTACAGGTTCGCCTTTCTCCGTCAGCCGATTGCTTAAGGCTTGCACATACTGTTTGGACTAGTAGTATTGCAAATGGAGGAACTAAGTCATACCATAATGAAATATAAGTAATAATAACTAAAATGATACAACTGGAAGAACATGTACTACAATGTGACAATGATAACCAAAAAAATACTGAAGGAAATTACATCTTTTTTGAACGGATTTATATTTGGGATGAAACAGATGTAATTGTACAGAGAATACATGAGACAAAGAAGAATATAGAGTAAGTTAAGAGAAATCCATTATATCAGGTAAAGGCCTGCTTAAATACACAGTGGGGGTGGTAAACCGGATACAGAATAGAATACCCATAAGGTCGATGTAACCATTGATGGGTACAGGAAGCAAAAGACAATAGAAAATGGTTAGGGAAATATATATATAATTATATCTATATATATATACATATATATGTATAGAGAGAAGGAAGTACACAATGTGGCAGGATCCAAAAGATAACAGGAGAACGATTCAGAGAGATAAAGCTCGGGGGAGCAGAGAGAGAGGACACAGAGGCCCAAGCCGGCAGAGATGGCTGCCGCAGAAGTTAACCACAAAAGAAGACTTACAAAGGCTCTATGAGTCCAGGCCTCAGGGGAACCTTTGCCCCGCACGTCCCCACAGCCAACCAATGATCGCCGTCCAACAAACCACTTCCTGTCCACACCTATTTACTGCGCAGGCGCAACCAGAGTGGACTTCCGGGTGATCACTTCCGCTGGGGCTTTTTGTGTGGGCGCACAGTCGACTGGCAGGCTCGTTTCCGGTTAGTCACCGTTGCGCATGCGCTGTGCAAGCCTGTTACTTTGTGGCAGGGCCGCTGGCGGTGAGGAAAAATTGGCATAATCAACTAGGGACGTGTATGGAGGGCCTTGGACCACAACACGAGAGAAACTAAGGGACAAAGTTTTAACTCCATCAATTTTACCAATATGATTCCCTGGGGACATTGAAACACCTTTGTTGGTAAAGTTAAATTTGTTCTATACTTGGCATCAGGAATGTCCCCCAGGTCATAGACATACATGAGGCTTTTGTATGCCTATACTCAGGTAGATCTGGGAGAGGAGAGAAAGACGACACGTACAGACACAGAGACACAGACAGACAGATACACACACATACAGACACACACAGACACAGACACAGACACACAGACACACACACACACACACACAGACAGACACAGACAGACACACACACACACACACACACACACACACACACACACACACACACACACACACCATATTGCAGTTGCATTGCACAATTTGCCGCGTCATTTACTGTCGGACAGGCTTGGTGCAGAGCAGGGCATTGCCCCCTCAGGACCCTTTGCAAGGAGCTACTGTGCAGACTGGGGGCTGGCCCAAGGTGGCCTAAGAATTATTCAGAGTGTATGGGCGAGCTGCTCCCCACACTGCCGCAGGTTTTATGAGCCACTCACGGGGGTGGGGGGTTTGTGAGTGTATTTTGTGGGCAGAATGAGGACCATCGCAGTGCCCGGCAACGATCCTTTTTGACGTTTGCAATGCACTTTATTGGATTATTCCAGAGAGAATTATATTCTATTATTTAGAATTATATTCTAGTATAATTCTCTCTGATTATTTCAATCTAGGGCCTTTGACGTAGGACATATTGAGCTGGGATTTTTCGAGAACGTGTACTATTATTCTTTTTCAAAGTGAAAGGCATTATAAAAAAAACAACAAATAATAGAACAGCGTTTTAATTAGACTGAAACATTCTCAAGTTACATGCTTGTCCCCCCTTAGGCTTGAGTATGCGGTTAACAAAATCAGAAAGGCATACAATTATGTTTAAAAAATGAGGTACGATGTACGAGAGTGGATGTGGTATTAGAAATAGTTTCACGTTTTGGGGAGCGGAGTCATTCACGAGTTGTCAGACGATTGATTTGTGTAGCTTACCCACGAGTATCCTTAGTTTAATATGGTATGGTTTAGTTGAACTGGCAAGTGCTGACATATCCTGACTTTAGAAGAGCTACCCCTCCATATCTGACATCAGTACTTAAGGATAACCACTGTGGCTGTAAGACCATCACCTAGATGAATGAATGTAGCCGCCTCTGGAGACAACTTACCACGAGAAACCTCTTTTGATGTTAGCTGGTTCCTGACAGGTTGCCCTCCCCTCAAGGATTCCCCAATAATAGAGGCCGGCTACCGGTCAAGCGGGGGCACCAGTATAGATCACTCCTACAGCATAAAGTGTTCTCCCAGCGGAGACTGGAGCAGCTGGGGCAGAAGGAACCCGGCCCACTCTCCAAGCATAGTCACTGTTATTGATTCAGGTAGACGGAGATAGTAAGGGGTCGATAATAGGGGAAAAAGCCCGTCTCATTGACGTGTTTCCTCTGGAGGTGGTTACTCCTGGGAGGATGTTAGGACGCACGGAAACCCGGGAGGAGGTCGGGATGAAACCACTCTTAAAGTTGATCTGGGATAATCTTGTTTCTATCAGTTTTTCCCCTTTTATCAAACAAGAGTGCTTTGCAATAACTTATCATGCCGAACTCAACACAGTTGCTTCAAACTTGGCCATATTATATGAGCCATAGAAAAAAAAGGATTGAAAAGAATTTGTTCAGGAGATTAGGGAATACAATATAAAAACATTGATGGGGCGAGAACCTTGTGTATCATCTTGGGGTTGAATGATATAACACATCAAATCAACCCATCAAAAACCTTACCCATGAAACATCTATTTGAATAATATGTGTATAAATGATTATCTTATTACGTTTCTAAGATTTAAATCAAAAATGAATTCCTTAAAGAAAATGAACCTTGTAGTCCTTTGAAAGAAATTATATTTGCAACTCCATTTTATTCCCCAGTCTGAAGTCTTTCACGCTCTCAACAATTTCTAGCATTTATCTGAAACTTCTAAAGATATGCCCTCTGTGTCTGCGGGGAGAAAGACAGTGACAATCGTGGACTCAGCTGTAGACAGCCTTCATAGTAAAACAGACCAGGCACAAAGAAATAACACAAGATGGATTAGAAGGGGGAGGTGTGTGGGGGCTTTCGGAAACTCCCCACTCGCTTCACGAACGGAGCTAGGGAATTCCGATAGTCTTGAGATATTCACTTTAAATAGTTTCCGAAAGTGACGAGGGACTGTGAGCGCTACTTTCAGTCTTCATGGGGAATATTTTACATAAATCTTCCTCACAGACTCAAGAACATTGAATAAACCAACGCTGAATAACGATAAGGCAGCAACGACTCAACAGATGCCAATAATAAAGCGAGTTCTATCTATTATGGTAATATATAAAGTATATCATACATAGACTGCATCGATTTTTGTTGCATTGGTACATATAAGTATAAATCATATAAGTATTAAGTTACCAATGCAACCAAGGTATAGGTCTGTTTTTGAAGTGGGTCTATTGTTGTGGACCAGTAGACTGTGTAATTGTTTAATTGGTGTGCCCTCTCTGACCCCCAGTGGTGGTCAGACTATGGGGCCTCCACTCAGTGTCTTCTCATTGGTCACTGGTGGTAGAGGTAGGAGGGACAAGTATCAGTGATTGACATCCACTGCCTATGGGTCCTATATATAGAGGTATGTCAAGTTTGACAGACTGGAAAGCCCAGGTTGCTCTGAAAACAATATTAATTTGTTGTTTCCAATAAATGTACTCATGTATTTATATCTGACAAATACTTAAAGTATAAATGTTCAAACTATTTTTATCAATACGCATTTGATTTATCATTACTTAATTATGTAAAATATCTTCATTTCAAATTGATTTTAATTCCAATTTTAATAGGGGCAAACAAAGAAACAGAAATCCAAACTACTTTTGGCCTTAACTGGCTCCTCTCTGGCCTGACTGGTGAGGTGAGATGTGGGGGGGGGGGGATAGGGGCACCACCACCACCACCACCACCACCACTGTTAGGAGTGGTCGGCAGTCAGAGTAGACTTGTGCTAGAGGTGATGGTGGGGGGGGGGGGGGGTTAGTTGAGTGGGCTGGCTGGATCACAGCAGTGGGGAGGTGTAGGGGGAGGGGGAGAGGGGGGGGGGTTAGTTGAGTGGGCTGGCTGGATCACAGCAGTGGGGAGGTGTAGGGGGAGGGGGAGAGGGGGGAGGCCATCCACACCCCATACCACAGTGGTCAGGCTGGTCACACTCTCCCATCAGGTGAGAGGTTACTGAGTAAAGTAATTCAATGAGATGCAGTGATCTGCTTGGAGAGCTGATTTGTCAAACAGGACCCGGGGTGGGTAGGGGGTGGAAACGTCTGTTGGGTGGGGGTGTCCCGAGGAGTGGGAGGGGGGGAAGGCCATCCACACCCCACACTGGTTTGCCAAACAGGACTGTGGGGTAGGGGTGGGACGGTGGGGGGAAGAGAATACAGCAGTGCAGGGCAGCTGTACACTCATTGGTCAACCTGATGGACCAATAGGACTCCCACCTATACCACCATCGAGCGTATGACATGTTCCTTTTATAACATTTAAAAACCACCAATGCAACATCGGCCAGTTCCTGGCCGACAATCTTCAGATTTCTAGTCCTAGACCACAGTGTTCAGTTTAAAATCTATCTGACTTTGTTTTAGTAAATATTATAACCAACCATGGCAGGGTATGCGATGGTAAGTTCAAGGCTAGGACTAAATAAACTAGCAGAACTATACTCCACTGCCGTATCACTTAGACCTGAATCACCTCCCAGAGTGATATTATTTTCTTTATCACCCTACATGTCTAAGTGATGCATCAAAGTCTTAACTAAAAAACCCGTATCACCCAAGTGCATGCTAATATGAAATGGAATGGCAACTGTATTGATAAAAAAAAACATGTCTTGGTAATTTAGATGGGATGAAACGTTGCACTATTTCATATCCTAATTGATTTCACATCTCCCACAGCCACAGTACACGCACAAGAAAACTTGAACATCAAAGAGAAGTATAAATATTGAAAATAAAAGTAATCTTGTTCATTAAGCTGGATACATTCTCTGACAATGAGGTAAAGAACTATTGTTTGTCCGACTCCCAGTGAAGTCAATCAGCCAAGCTTTGTCTTAGCTAATCGGATTGCCTCATTAAGTGTTAACACACAAAGCACAAACTCCCCGCTCTCTAACCAGACAATGACTCAGCAGAACGTCGACTGCGCATGCGTCTGTCATAACTGGGAAGATGAGTCAATGGATGTTGACATTTTATATGTGATGTGAATGTATGGATATGTGACTACAAGGGGGATCCAGAGGACTCATCTTGCCCCCCCCCCCCTACGTATTGGATCCGCCACTGCACAAAAGCAGTTCACGTAATGTTAATTCATTTGGGACATTTTTGAGGCTAACCACTTCGTGCGCTTCTTTGTGCAACACAGCCATTTGAGCATTATGCAAGTCACTATGCTAAAAAGGGAAAATGATATGTGGACCATACTAAAATCCCAGTCTATTCACGTAGACAAACACGTGACGATACCAAAATTAAAACGTCAACAAACAGTGAAAATACAGGCAAATATCTGAACAAACTTATTGCTTAGTTTTTGCCCCCAAATGCTATTACCGGTACATCTCACGCTTAGTCAGCCATATAAATCATATCCTATCATCAAGAAAACAAGCTTGGAAACAGGAGGATTTTGTCCCCACAAAAGCTCCTATGGGGACAGTTTGGGCTGTGGTCAATACCGCGTCGACCCCTCGGATCCCTATCCTGGACCTACTGATGGAAACAGGGGCTGTAAAACTGTCCCACACAAACCACCACATGACCCTGTTCCCCCATAACCCGGGCGATAATACAGTGGTGGCTCTATGTCAATAGGTTATGTCGTCCATGTGGTCCCATCAAATACTCCGAAGTCTGGACCTCCCCCTTCATCCCTGTGGGGCCCTTGATGGGGTGTCCCCATGTCGCATGTCGAATTTAAGAAATTGTTATGTCCCTTGTCATTTAACTTTTCATGTCCCATGTCACCTCTAAGAACTTCTCATGTCTCATGTCGAATTTAAGAAATGATCCCTGTCATGTCGTTTATTTTGTTGTTGTTGTCACTAAGCCCCATGTCGCATGTCGATTTTAAGATATGGCCATGTTGCCGTGTCGAATTTAAGGGTCTAGGGCAATCCCTGTATTGACAAAGCTGTATTAAACATACACACAGCCACAGAGTCCAAGGGAACGAGCTATAAATACGGCCATGGCTTTGAATGATTGATGGCAGCGAGTACCACTGTTGTACGAGCCTGTGAATCAGCACACACATTTATGTCTTGTTTGGTATGTGATTGTAAACTGACAAAAGGGAGTATTGATAATCGAACAGGGTCTGTATGTACACTGGGGGCAGCTGAACGTGTGTGGGCTTAGTCTAGACGGCGGGGAACGGTTGTAAATATTAACCAGTTTGGCCTTTTGGACTTACGGTATAAATCAATTGCAGATATTGTATGTCTAGAAATATTACTCTCAACAAACATTGTTATTTCTGTAGTTACAAATGCTCTATATCTGTGCTAACTGCCAATCTACAATACTGATAAACAACAACTGTTCAAAAGAGTTTTTTTTCAATATAGTATTCATGTAAATCCTATGGGTAGCGGCTGTTTACGCCTAGCAACATGAGGCGCTAGTCTAACGTCCTCTAATCATTATGCTATGTGCATTAATGAGCACAAAATATCGTCAGTGGCTATATGTTTTTTTTCAATTGAGCATTGCTCCTTTTATTTCAAGAACAAACAATACAATAGTTAATCTCTGCTTTCAGTGGCTATATTAATCAGGCCAATAATAGATACTTCTTTGCCATGACGCCACATTTACTATTCCGCTCTGCACACAATCCCCTTCATACACGTGCTTTTCAGGAAACCATATGCATGATCCTAGAATAAGCAGAATAATGGTTCTAAATATTCCATATTGTATTGCAGCCTATTAATGCAGCCATCACAATGGTAATTCACAACAAAATTTAGCTATCCGACTTGGGTATGGCTTGTGCGCTTTTAATGTCAATTCATCGAAGCACAATTCCTATATTCAGTCAGAAAAGGGCCAAAATTGCAGCTCTATAGGGTTTTTATGTAATTGTCTTTCAAACAATGATGATACATCCTTCCTTGTATTCAATTCTAACGTTAAACGAAATTTATAAAGGTGATTGTAAAATGAGTAATAGGGTAACGGATTTATTTCAGACCCATGCAATTTTCCATAAACTTCTGTTTATGAAAGCTTCTTCAATTCTGTTCAGCCTGAAAGATGTGACATCTGATATAGCCATGTATCCTACTTTGTATGCGAATAGCATGTAGGTTTGAGGGGGGGGGGTAGATTGGAGCAACCTAACTTGGCGAACATTTTGGTTTTCACATGCTACGTACAGGTACCAACGAACAAGAAAGTAATCTTCATGTGCTCTATGAACAGTCGTGCTGATCAGCAATACGACGACCGCACTGTCCAGTGATTCCTTTCTTATACATCACCCTTTATCATTCGGTGACAAAAGGCCAGGAGCTGAGAATTCAATTTAAAATTTCAATTCATATCAGGTAACACATTGCCAACACAGTAAACCATCATGAATGTTTTAACCACTTAAACTAAATCAGGGGGTTAAACGCCCTCAGGACCTTCAGGGTGTAAAATTGCTTACGTTTGCAAAAAGAAAACAGAGTGATGACTTTGCCTGCAGGTAGATTGGTGGTAGGTGGGCGGGCCGTGACAATGAGGTAGTTGGTTGTCACATCATGTAAGGATGGCCAATAGGTAAAACAATGGGGGAAAGGGGAGCTGTGCGTGACATGCTTCTGGTAGGTCTGTCTACGGCCGGGAACTGTCTGCCTCATACAAAACAATAGAGCAATATTGTATCCTTTCATAACTTCCTAATACCCTTAAAGCAATTTATGGTAAAAAAAAAATCAAAATTTATCTACTCCTGCACCAGTCACTTCCATGTAAAGCAAGATTGCTGGGCCGTGCAGGAAACCAGATATTTAATATGAAAGCCGCCCAGTTGAAAATAACATTGTTTAAAATATAATCTAAGTAGTAAATACATTACATGACCCTGACTCTGCCATATGGTAAAATCTAAACCATGATATCAAACAAGTGGATATATTGCCACCTTTCATGTAATTCTATACTGAAGTTTCAGTGCTAATATTTTACCACTGACCATATAGTAAGATTCTTGGAACATAATTCTATAGTTATCTCAGTTTTCAGAGTTGTGTCAGTTATATTGGTCTTGGATCCCTTTAATCAAAGGATTACTTTATAGTTCGATTATTTAGCAATACACAACTAGACATCAAACTTAATTTACAAGGGTGTGGCTTATATATATGAGATTCATCCTTTCTGACGTAATAGGCCTTCAAAAGGAGTCAATTTTAATACATAGAGAATTGTTTTAGTTAACAAAAAGCCAGATATTCTTTTTGAAACATTAAAACTACCACCCTCGACAAAATGACATCACTCTGAAGTGTAAGAAAAGCAGCTGTGTGATAAAAGAGCCCAACTCTGCCACATATGAAGGATAGAAATGTACAGTTCTTTGTTTAAAGGTACAATTCGTGTGTAGAAAGATCAGTGCGGGAGAAAGATCACAAACAAATCACCAGACTCAACATTATGTCGAAATAGTGATCTGAGGAGGTCATTGGAAAACATATTCCCAATTGATGCCCTCCTCACATTACTATATCGTTCCCGATAACTTCCGTTTTTCCATACATATAGTATCAAAACGGCTATTGAGTTGACCAATCCCTAATAACTATAGCCGTAGAACACATAGCCGAACCACTGGCACATTACTTCTGTTCCTTATGTAGTTGGAAACGTTGATAAGTAAAAGGAAGAAAGACATAAATATACTAAGGTTCTTTTAAAGATAAATATATTAAGCTGTTTTTAAAGGTAACATGGAAATAACTATGTTAACCACGACAGCTATATCGATCCGCAACTATTTTACGACACTCAACTCTATCCCTTTGACTGACCCTTCTTATCTGTTAAAAACCAGTCGAGAGACAAATCCTAGTTAAGCCTGTATGCCACTAGACGATTTTTGCTACCTGGGAATATACCAATTTTAAGTGTTCACTAATATGATAGAAACATAGGCATGCTACATACCGTTTGAAAGAGAATTTGAAAACCGTTCTAATAATATAATAACACATTCTTATCAAGCCCTTATTAGCCTGCTTATGTCCGCTTGCGATTTCTAAAATCAGGACCAAAGTGGGCTAGTGTCTATAACCTCTCTTTTCTCACCCAGGTAAGTCACCAACCTCGCCACCCGTCGCGGCTGTTCGGCGGTCCAGCGCGGCCCCTCTCTAAGCCCCACCACCCCACTCCGCCTCCCAACACGTCGATACCCTCCACGGGGGTCAGGACCTCCCCACTGCGGGGGGTCGCTACCTCTCCACCCGGGCGGGGGGTCGGGGGAGGCGTGCCGGGGGATGGGTTCCCTCCAGGGCCGCTGGTGGTTCAGCAGGTAGGGCAGTGGTTACCTCCGCACGGCACGGCTAGTCTCTATATATATAGCAGCCTGCCTCGCCTTAGCTTAGCCCAAGTAGCATGCCGCTGCCGCTACCGCCGCTGCCCTCAGTTGTTGGCCCCTTTATTTATACCCATTTTATCACGTTTTATCCACAGCACCAACTACAACACCGCTAATTCTAAGCTATTTCTGATTCTATTTTTCATGGAATTTTACTCTAAATAGTTAGAGGTAAAGGGTTATGTACTTTTCTTTTTAGTTTATTCAGACATAGCTCCAAATAGAATCGTAGGTCAAGGTTTTCACATTATTTATTTGTAATTTTCTCTTTTTCTGCAAGGATAGTTAGCTCCGTAGCCCTTTGTAATGTTTATTTTATGATAATTTGCCTGATACATTATTCATGTAATCAGTTTTTATAGCTATGAAACCAATTTATTCGAGGCTGACGCTCATATACATTACAATGCAAGAGAGGAGCCATGGATGTTGAGATAAACATCAGGGAGTTACTTAGAAAGTAAACATTCAGGAAAAGATATTTCTTATCTCCGATGTAAATGAAAGAGAGTCGTGCAGTACCATTCATAAATTAGATATCTGAACTATAAAGTTTCTGCACTATAAAGTTTCTTAGTCATCTTCCAACGTGGAGACCCCTTGAGTAAAACGAGACAGACATAACTGACTGACACTTCATACATCATTTGTAAATGCCCGCTTGCGCCTGGCCCTTACAACGGGCGTAGCCGCTGCATTAAGTAGCAGCAGCAAGGTAACTGCATGGGGAACTATGTAGACAATGTAGGAACGCCAAAGTAGAGGTGTAGGTAGACATTTCCATTCAAATACATAATACATAGTTGGACCAACGGAAATAGTTCTTTTAGACCATGTCTTGCACTTCTATCACAGTTTGTTTGTAGAAAGCGCACGTTCCATTTTTTTTGTTACCTTGGAAAGGTCTCTCTTTGTACTTTGGAATTCACAGGGAACTTGCATGAGATTTATAAGATAGTATTCAATTTTACTATTTACCTTTGATATACTGGTGATGGAAACATGGTATCTCAGATACCAGTTTTTGAATACAACATTAGTCAAAGAAAGTGTTTTGTATCATAGGCCTACCCATGTTGTAGCTAACAAGTCTCTCCAGGATTTGAACTCAAAACATACATGTTTGGAGGGGGTTGCTAACCCTTATACTATGAAGCCACATACAGGTTGAGACGGGCACTAAATAATGATGTCATTATCTAACTTGCTGGTTCCCACAGGTCCTTAAAAAGCTGTTAACCAAATCAGCAACCAAATGGACTGGCTTGTAACAGCCTAATTTGCTGGTTCTTGGTATGGCCTGAAGTAAGTTCACTCTGTAGACTGTAACATGCGAAAGGATATCATTTTAGAAGTAGTAGGGTAACAATTCTGTGTAATTCTGCAACAATCAATTCTGATTTTACATGGAGACTAACGCCACATAAGCCATAGACCACCACTATGACGGTGTAAAGGTAATATCATACGGCAATGAGAGCCCCTCAACCAAAGTGCCATTCACCGCAGCTAATGCAACATGAAAGACCCCAGTATAGGTGGCCATTCCAGGTACATCGGCAATATGACCAGGGTTAGGGCTGTATTCCACTAGCCGATTTTATCACCAGAAATTTGACTATTTATAACTTTCACGAGTAATACGGAAAAAAACACTATACATCCTACATATCATTTTGAAGGGAATTTCAAACAATTTCTAATGGTGTATACCATATTTATGATTAACTTATATTCCCACTGCCAACTTTTGGAATCGGGAGTACAATCGGCCAATGGAATACAGGCTTTAGGCGGCAACACCTTTAGGCCTGTCACAATGTCAGGGCTAATATCGGCCATGTATCCAGGCCTGACATCGGGCATATTGGGACCCCTCCACGGCCTGATAGATTGGGCTATTCTGGAGGTCGTCCACGCCCCCCTACCCCCCTAGGGGTTAGGGCTAATACTAATACTAATCTCATAGCTTCTCCATCCCGACCTCCCACTTACCGCCTACATCCCTAGGACTGGCGTAGAAGTGCCATAAGGCTAGCTGGGAAATGTTATTTTCAATTTGGTGTGTCATACCTTCATGATAAATGACGGCTGTTAATAAAAGGGAACAATAATGTTTCATAGCCACGTAAGACTCTTTGCTTGATGGGAATTCTTATTTGTTATAATATATGCCATGTAAACGTTATTTGATTATCGGCTTATTTATGACGATGCTGATAATGACTAGGCCTATTTATCATAAAATACTGCACTGAGGTACAGTGCAAGAAAAACTAGAATAGTATATAATATTATATTGTAAACTCGTTTGTATTGGCAAGAATATTATAGTGGAGCTTGTAACGCTGATGTGTGTGCTGCTAAACACCAGATGGCGACATCGTTTAAGTGGCATAGTTAGAGTTTGTGCAGAGTAGCAAAGTCCCCAGGCGTAGGGACTGCAGCCAGGCTAAGACACGTCCTGCAGGTACGCACAGGTACGATGAATGACGATGGAAACCTGTAGGGGTACGCTATGGATTGAGACATCTAGCTAAAAGGTATTAAGAACAGCAGGCCTCGTCGTCAACATTAGTTTATATGATGGTTAGAAATAGAATTAGCTTATGTGAGTAAGAAGGTGCAGTATGAAAGATAAGTAAGACTTTATTAAGTAATAGAGTAAATGAGCATAGCGACAAGTCTTCCGGCTGTCGCTATATAAACGGTATGAGACTTGGGATAGACGAGCAGACCAAGATAGAGTTCGAACAGAACACATGGAGCAATAGTCTTACATACGGATCTTGCGGGTAGTGCAAATGGTAATAACCATTACAAACAGGTGATAGTAAGGATTGGGACAGCTTAGGCTTAGCCTTACGGACTGCGTGCTGGAAGTAGCGAGGATCCTACCAAGGAACCTCGCTACCGGTAGACGAGAGGTGACTCTCTCAACAGTGTAAGAGCGTATATACCTTGTGAAAGGGGAAGCTTGACCAACAGGCTATACCTGGTTGGATTGTCACTGATGTGTTTGACTTATGAATTGAAAGTAAGAACTGTATGGATGGAGAACCGTTTACCTGTACCTTCGGAGTATTATCATGAATGTAATAAACTGACCTCTTGCCAAGCGCGTGTTCTTTGTATCGGATTGAGCCCCTTTACTTAGAATCTCTACCACTAAGAACTGAACTCTGATCCAGGATAACATCTATCTGGAGGAAACTAACAACTTTAACGAATAATCACTAAGAACTCCCCCATTACTTTAGTATAACGCACTTTATTCATATATCCAAGTAAAACGAAGATCTACGATAAACGGCATGATATCGCGTAGTCGAATAATGAATAGAAGAAACAGCACAGGATATGAACAAATATGAACTTTAATAGGATACTCCCCGATAAATAACAAACATTAAAATATATAACCACCCAGCTCAATTGGTGGAGAACCCGGGTACAGAACCAAAGGAATTACGGGAGAGAAGAAACTAACATCTGAAGAACACAGATCATGAAATAGCTAAATAATCGATGTTGTTAAGGTAGAAAGGTAACAGATAGAAAGCACACTAGAACTAATGTAGAACGATGTAAAAGCACAAAGTTTAGAAAGAATTAAGTAAGTTTGGCTAGATAAAAAAGAGAGAAAGAATTGTGATGCTAAGGATGCAGAAAGTTTCATCAAAATTAATGATGTTAAAACGCTAAAAGCACCATCACAATGAGCAGGAAGACTCTATTGCTTGATTTGCCTTATTGCGCTGCAGGGTTTTGGGATGTCAGAACCGTCTCGGGACGTCCCGGGGTAAGACTTCACACGAGGAACCACCCCTATTTGCTTTTGGTCATCAGCTCTTCGGAAACGGAGACTGGTGGAAGAGTGTAGGTCGATCCATGGGCAGGAAACTATGGATAGACTGATACACCTTCAAAGAAAATTTTGAGTTGCTCAGCTAGGAGAGGGGACTTTACTAAGTTTCCCGAGTATAGCCTAAAAGAGAAAGAACACAGGAATACCTCGAACAATGGAAAGGCTGATTTCAGAACCACCGACAACTATGTTGCAGGTGTCTCTGATCTTAAGCACCGTCGACTGCACTGAGGTACAGTGCAAGAAAAACTAGAATAGTATATAATATTATATTGTAAACTCGTTTGTATTGGCAAGAATATTATAGTGGAGCTTGTAACGCTGATGTGTGTGCTGCTAAACGCCAGATGGCGACATCGTTTAAGTGGCATAGTTAGAGTTTGTGCAGAGTAGCAAAGTCCCCAGGCGTAGGGACTGCAGCCAGGCTAAGACACGTCCTGCAGGTACGCACAGGTACGATGAATGACGATGGAAACCTGTAGGGGTACGCTATGGATTGAGACATCTAGCTAAAAGGTATTAAGAACAGCAGGCCTCGTCGTCAACATTAGTTTATATGATGGTTAGAAATAGAATTAGCTTATGTGAGTAAGAAGGTGCAGTATGAAAGATAAGTAAGACTTTATTAAGTAATAGAGTAAATGAGCATAGCGACAAGTCTTCCGGCTGTCGCTATATAAACGGTATGAGACTTGGGATAGACGAGCAGACCAAGATAGAGTTCGAACAGAACACATGGAGCAATAGTCTTACATACGGATCTTGCGGGTAGTGCAAATGGTAATAACCATTACAAACAGGTGATAGTAAGGATTGGGACAGCTTAGGCTTAGCCTTACGGACTGCGTGCTGGAAGTAGCGAGGATCCTACCAAGGAACCTCGCTACCGGTAGACGAGAGGTGACTCTCTCAACAGTGTAAGAGCGTATATACCTTGTGAAAGGGGAAGCTTGACCAACAGGCTATACCTGGTTGGATTGTCACTGATGTGTTTGACTTATGAATTGAAAGTAAGAACTGTATGGATGGAGAACCGTTTACCTGTACCTTCGGAGTATTATCATGAATGTAATAAACTGACCTCTTGCCAAGCGCGTGTTCTTTGTATCGGATTGAGCCCCTTTACTTAGAATCTCTACCACTAAGAACTGAACTCTGATCCAGGATAACATCTATCTGGAGGAAACTAACAACTTTAACGAATAATCACTAAGAACTCCCCCATTACTTTAGTATAACGCACTTTATTCATATATCCAAGTAAAACGAAGATCTACGATAAACGGCATGATATCGCGTAGTCGAATAATGAATAGAAGAAACAGCACAGGATATGAACAAATATGAACTTTAATAGGATACTCCCCGATAAATAACAAACATTAAAATATATAACCACCCAGCTCAATACGAACTATTCATATCATTTCATTTCCATTAAGTGTAAGATACTATGATGTGCGCAGTCCTCATTTTAGAGATTTCAGGTATCCCTGCCCCTCAACCGCGAAGAAGTTTACATCTTTAGGCAAAATAACCCTTTTGGAATCGACTATATTTTTTATAAATTTAAATAAATCAGAGATAAGGATTACCAGCAAGACTAGCGGTAATCCCTACCCTCGTCATCCCATACTTTCTACTTAGAAGCTGCTGTTCTGTCTGGCCCTGCCACGCACCTAGCCCCATACATCATCATAATCATCGCCCATTTATCACTGAGAGCCTACATCATCAGGGAAGAACGGCTCAACTGCCTCGCCAAGTGGTTGGCCATTTCGTAATGGTCTAGGGCTTCCTAAGACGAATGGTCAATTTTAACACATTATGTTAGATCCGGCCAAATCGAAAATTATGTTTTTATTTGAGTTTAGCACTTAAAGTATGGGTAGGGCGTGTCTGAAATGGTTTTTTTTTTCTGAGTGTTAAAAATATTTGCTGCAATTAGAGTTGAGGACTTGGATTGAGCAAGGCTGCTTAGAACAGGAGTGTAGTACAGTTTAGTCTTTGGATTTCCAGGCACACCCTACAGACACGCCCTACTCATACCTGTATGACCACAAATAAACTGTTTTCCTCTTATTTTTAGTTTCCTAGACCAACTTGATAATTATGCATTTTTTCCCGGAGTGCCCGCAGCAGTTCACGCTTTCCATATACTACTCACACCAAATTAATGTTAAAAGTGTAGCTGACTCCTCTATGCTAGTTTATTTAGATCTTTCATCGGCATCTCAAAAAGGTTATCATATTTCTCTGCAATGAAAGGTTATTAATTCGTGATGGAGTAGTGCTGATAGATCCATTAAAGTTATTTAAAACCCAACTTGAACCAATTGATCTTCAAGTGATAGAGTCACTTCCATGGAATTTCCAGAGGGCAGGGAATGGTCGTAAACAACGGGAAACATAAGCTTAATTCGGAAAGTCACAAATGTGATCTATTTTTTCTCCGAAGTGTATTTGATAAAGTCCAAGATTTCCCCTGGTTTTCAGGGAGAACTAAACCTTGATACACCAATATCCAATTCCATATAGGCTTACTACTCACATAAAAGTACATGTATTAAAATCAGTTCGGTGACTGATTTCGAGAGGCATCGTCGAGGTGCAAAGATTTGGTTACCTTACCAAAAAACCTACCACCTCAAGCCTGCCCGTCCCCTCACGTTATTCAGCTCACACGTCCCTCTGTATGGGGTGATTACACCTTAATTAGCCCCCACAGGGCGGGAGGTGGGGCTGTAGGAGCCGGCGAGTGGGGCTCTACCTGCCGATTTTAGGGGCCCTCTGACTACTGGTTCCGTATATTTTTCTCCGAGGATATGTTATTATCTAATCCTCGACTGTTGGACGATCTTACATGTAAGAAGTGTTTTTTTGAAATTAAAAACAAACAAACAAACCATAATTTATTATATTCCTATTCTAGTATAACTCACAATATTCACTGATTGCAACAAAAAGAAGATAATAGACCATCGTAAGAAGATAGTGATTGCATTACTCACCTTGTCTTGCACCATATGGAATGTATTCTAACAATAAGCCCATCCCAGTTTACAACACTGTTAATGTTTACTATGAAATATTGTTGAAATTGCTTCCATGCTTATTCCCTGAAGACAGTTGTATAATACAAAATTAATCAGTTCAATTTTGTGGACAGATTGCTCCGAAAATTTGTAAAATGCAGCTTTGATTGGCTGGATCACCTGCAAATAGGTCAACTGATGGAATTTAATAAATTATAATATTCAAGCAATACTTAAGGATATAGAAAACATAACTCTTGCTTATTTCAGTAACCCCAACTCTTGGAAACAAGGATGGCTTATACGGTTATTTTGTCTAACCCTTGTTCAACCCTAGGATATACCCAATGTGGGATGGGCTTATTAGTAAAAATATCTCTGCCTTATTCTTAACAGATGAATTGGTTCAATGCCAAGGAGTTGAACATTTTGACTCACAAAGTCCTAATGAATAATACCTGGTGGTACAAAACTTGAGGCCCTCGGCCACACCGCATAGGATCACAGTTGTCTGGTTGCCCTTGGACCATGTGCCATATGGGAATCGTTCAGTGGAATACTGGCCTAAGGCCAGTTCCTTGTTAGGAGTAGCTCCCCTCATGCCCTCTGCGCCTTTTTGATGAGCAGTTAAGGCTAAGTAAAGATTTATTGCCTTAGTTACTGTGTGGTCAAATGAGCAGTTAAAGGTTCAGGAAAGGTTCATTCCCGCAGTTACTGTATGGTCGCATGACCGGTTCCTTCATGGTCGAGAGTTATTGCCATTATTTACTATGTGATCACAGTTAGGGCTCAGTTAATCTCATTCCCCTTAGATTTTGTGGTCCATGAGCAATTGAAGCTCAGTTCAAGTTTAATCCCCTTAGTAACGACTTGCTAGTTCACTTGAAGAATGCAGATGCCAGCAGATTGAATCTTAAAAGGTATCTCAATGCCACCGAAGCCAATGTAAATATATAAGACAGATTATTTACCGAGAATTAAATCATTGTTGGTCTAATGAAGAGTAACTATTGAATTATAAACTCTAAGCATCATATTAACGGATGTTGAGACAAGTATCATGTATTCGGTTATGTTGTCAATCTTGTCGTAGATATATCATATTAAACAGGACCTATCGTATTACAGAGCCTGTAGGGAATGATGTCAACAGCTGGGCCCTTACCTCCCACTCGGCCTCCATGTCTAGGCACCATTAAGACTGCACTCAGCCTTTCCAAGTAGTGCCAGCCGTTCGTGTTTTACTGCTTTTTCTCGGATTTTTCTTCTTCTGGAAATCGCTTGATTTTCTTCTTGTTTATCAACACCTCCAGTTTTCACTCAGAAAGGGGTCGATATCCAAATTCTCCTCTCTACTTATATATATCAGCATTACGTGGGGATTAGAGAAGTAAATAACGATAAAAACAACTGTTGCAGCTTTGCATTTCCAGTCAGTTTAAACATTCCAGAGTGTCCTATATAGGTACAGTTCATGCAACACTGCAAAGCTTTTTATGACCCGATATATATATATATATATATATATATATATATATATATATTAATTCCTTTATTTATTCAGACATAAAATAAGTGCAAAGGCACTTGCTTACATTAAATGGAATTGTGACTGAAATAAAGCACAGCCAAAACAGTTCCTCCCTCACCAGTAGAACCTATCTCTTTCCAACCCCAACCCTCAGGTAGGCCTATACCCCAACACTCCACCCCTCATCACGTTCTACCACTCTAGTATA
This sequence comes from Lepidonotus clava, assembly GCA_936440205.1. Taxonomy (NCBI): domain Eukaryota; kingdom Metazoa; phylum Annelida; class Polychaeta; order Phyllodocida; family Polynoidae; genus Lepidonotus; species Lepidonotus clava. The sequence goes on along the minus strand of OW387144.1, from coordinate 30,026,082 downwards.
GTCCCGTGGGCCCGGGGGAAGCGGCAGGGGATTGGAGGGTTAAATAGAGGGAGGCAGACCGGGCGGGGGTGGAATACAGGGAGAAGATTGAAGGATGCCGACTGGGGACGAGAACACAGGGGGTGCACACAGTCAACAGAGGCTGCGACGGGCATTGTAAGGGAACGCAGGGCAAGGGCCGGGGAAGAATGTGGTGTTGGCATTTCCAACGTGGATTGCCAACGATATCCTTGAGCTGTTTTATTTCTAATATTGAAAAAAATAACATGGTATTTTAATACAGGTTGTTAACTATAAAAAGAAACGATGGACTGACGAAATGCATATTCAGAAATCAATAAATAAAATTCACAAGCCCTTATGGGATGTATGGTGTACTTTATATAAACGACGAAGCAGTAGTTAAGTAATTTGTGATGAGCAGTTTTATACACGTTTAGCCCGAAATATCACGAAAGATTACAGGGATTGATTGCTAGTTAAATGCTGAAAAACACATGTATCCACGAACGGAAGCTGCTCATGTAAAACACTTTGTATAAACCACTTGTATGATGCACCACAATAACTTGTCTTTTTCCCGACAGTTTTACATAAAGACCGTTGTCGTGACAAGTCACATGGTCTCTCATAATCATTGCAACTGTATACGAGTAGTCGTCATAGAAACGGCCATATCAGTGGTAGAGTCAGTCTCCACATATTGGTACAGTGGGTGTTGATTCCAGAAGCCTTAGGTCTCGGGCTGTAGGTGTGTAGGTCCGGCACTGTGGCGGCTTCTTTAATCACGTTAAATGGTCCAATGAGACGGCGGGGAAAGGTTGGTTAAATGGACTACCACTGAGTGATGGCTAGGCAGGTAGGGCGTAGGTGGCTATATACTGTAAAGGAACTTATTTTCGCATTGTACATATATATCTATTTTCGCTGAAAATATGCACAACACAAACATAATTATCAGGTTGGATCATCTCATAAACAGACCAAGTTTTGTTAGAACTCGAAATTAAACCTATTCGAACATGTCTTTTGGCTTAGAATCACGATAATTTACATACGTGAAAACATCGACGTTCGCAGTAGCTAGGTGGGTACTGGTAAGAATTCGAAATTTCCATAGAAGGGCGCTGGAAGAGGTGTTGCTAAGTTGATGGTTAATCAATAGCTTTTAAATTTGTGACACCGTAGTCTCAAGTGAATTACTAGCGGGACAGCGGAGGAGAAATGTACCCTACCCGACATTACGGTTTAGACCAAGGTTTAATCTAGCCCCTTGTATCATCATAAAAGCATTGACATAACGGTTCTCATTCGAAAACACTTGTACAGTTAAATGATTATAGACAATCTTTATAAACAATGAATGATTTCATAAATGAATATACAAAAACCAATAACAATAAATTAAAGTTTAAATAGATTATTGATACTAATTAATGCATGGTCCTATAACTTTCTTTTTGCCTGTACCTCCAGGTACACTGAAACTAAAGAGTCTCCATCTGGTCACCTCCAATATATAATATATATATCAACAATTTTATGAATCATATTTAATGAAGTTTTAAGGAAATAAGATTTGTTCTTTAAGCCGAGTAAGTGAGTAGAAAAAGCCAATTTCCTTTTCAGATTAACCCAATGCCACCCACGATCTTTTAATTTGAAGAAGATTTTAATTCAAACGAAATAAATCATAGGAAATCAGGCCTTGACAAGCTTAATTTCCTGCTCGATATTGTAGAAACTGTTCCCTTTGTCCGGAAATGATTGAGTGAAATGAGTTGGATTTAACTTGGGCCGGACCAGAGGCCCACACGCGGACCTAAAGCCCACGCAGTTCGCTTGGACAAATATAATTATCCTGAACACATGTTAAATATTGACTTTTCTCGTCAGTGGTTTTGCTTTGCTAACACCATATTTTACTTATTACAATTGTACTGTAGCATTGTGTTGTTTACATACATAATTGCCATTAGAGTTGGAATGTAGATTTAAATCCCATATGAATTTAAGAGGGATTATGACAGAGATTATATATAATCTCCCTGATAATCCACAGATATATGGACACCATTATAGGTGATATATCACTCGTATGGTGTCCATATTTTGCATTTTAGAGCATATTAAACATCATTCATTTGAAATAGTTATATAAAAGGAAATCTGTGTGGGAAAATAATTATTACCGACTTATAATGATGTTCACTACATACGGCGATTTTCCAGTGAAACTGGAATTCATATCCCGTTTTCAATGGGTATCGATATTATTTACCAGGGTGTATACAATAGACTATTTGACCTCCCAGGAGAACAATGATGTGCCAGCCTGGGGGCAGATCATACAGTAATAAGCAGGGTCAGGGGGGCAATGCTGGTATAGTATCGGTAATACACACCACTCACTATTCCTGAACAATATCATAGTGTCATACCTAAGTTTAGGCATGCCATATCCTCCCTCTAACAACTACAATTATTTACCAAATTTATCATATAAAGATATATAAATATCATAATTTCATAAACAATAATTAAAAGACATATCAAATATGTACATGCTACATCATAGAGTTTATGGTAACCATCATACAGAATGTTTGTTAGCACTCCCCCTCCCCCTAGTGGCAACTGGCCTAATTCGTGTAATTAGGTCAGAGGCCAAAGGTGAGGTGGGGAAGTGCACCCCTGCTGTGAAGACAGTGGGAGTCTGGACACCAAGGTGAACACATGTCTTTTGTGTAACAGCCTAGGCTTAGGCCTATGGTTAATAACCTGTGACTGAAGAATTAATACAAGATCATCTGCAACACTACTCCTGTCTTCAATCATTACTCCCCTCAACAATTATCCACAATTAGAAAGTACTACCACACCAAACTTTCAAGTACTTCAATAGTAACAGTGTACCACCACTAGCGGGAATGATGGAGGTTTGTGTTATATACAGTAGGCCTTCTGATCTTTTCACATTATAATGCATTTTCAATAGTACTTAGTTTTTGGGAACTTCTTTTGAACATACATTGTGACAAAGCATGTTTCCTGCATCTTACCAACGAAGTGGTCCACAACTTACCAAAGGCTCTCGATGTGGATGTGCAAGATTTTATACTATGTGCAAAAATACCTAAGATTGATAATCGGTACAACTACGAGAATACTGTTTTTTCATATCTAAAAGAAAAGACAGTGGTTAACTGGGCCTAGTCCAGGACCACTCCAATGACCCATCGAGCAAGCCTAACATTAAATGCATAGTTAAATAACATATGAATAAAAACACCAAATAAAACCCCATGACAGGCGCTGTTCTCAGCTGGCCGTGGAGAGGCTGTCGGTGCCGAGGGTGGTGGGTACAGGAGGAGGTTGGCAGGTGTACGCCTGGAGCAGGGCCTCCGGGGCTGCAGCTGCCAAGAAAGGCCACGGGGACACGCTGCTACAGCAGAGACTTTATACTGGGTCTGTAGAGAGGGGGCACTCCCTGTTAACCGCAAGTGATCGCTTCTCTAACTGCGGGATGGATTAAAATGTGGACTAATGATGTTGTATGGAAATAAGACGTGTGTTTTGGGAGTGTCAGTGCATTGGCACCAGCCTGAGACAGTTGCTTTTTTCAGCCCCGTTTTTTCAATACCGATTTTTATTCGGGGACTAAAGGCTATGCACTTTGCGGTAGGTCGCATTTGTGGCAGCTATTTTTAGCTGCTGCAAGCAATTTTCGGTTTTGATACCAGCATGTTGGTATCTGGTATGGCACGCAGACCATAGAAAACATATATAAAATAGCAGGTGCCGCAAGCAGGTGCTGCAATTCTTTTGGGGTGTGTATTCTCTTCTGTTCCACCGTCTTTGGCATCCTACAGGTGCCATCAGCTAGCCGAGGTCGGGGCCAAGACATGGAGATTCACCTGGCCTTTTCAGGACTAGAAACAGTCAGCAGTATTTCTGAATACCTGACATTAATACATTCTAAGTATGCTTAGTGCAGTTTACACATTTACAAATCTTTCTGGTGCGTATGGTCATATAGTCTATAGGAATTCTTTTTATTATACAAATTTCTTTGACTATTTAGCCACAGATGAGGATGGAAAAAGAGCATTATTCCAAATACCACTATTATCGACCACAGTAAATGGAAATATAGTGACTTCTAAATCTAAAATGAATAAACTCTCAAAATATATCCCATCTAGAGTAAGACAGTATATAAAATCAGATGTGAGTAAATTACACCCCCCTAACTCCCCAACAAGCCCTATGTTATATCCATCTACCCTCATTGTGAGCCCTGGAGGCCGGTGTGACAGACCCCCCGCCCGGAGGTCACGACCCCGTTGTCAGGGTCCCCACTACTGGAGGCCGTGCCAAATGTGTCCAGTGTTCAGGAGGAGTAGGCCAGCCACTATCCACCACTCCCACCGCCCTGATGGGGGGAAATGACAGGCTTGGAGCTCCCTACTACAAAGTGGGAGGCTCTCAAGTAATTTCCTCATTTTGCTCATTCATAACACCCCCCAAGATTACCCTCTATATTGGAAATATGTTTTCGTCTCATATTTCAGTATTTATGTTTATTCTTTTATGAGGAAGCAAACAAGGCTGTCTTTTTTATTACATGCCTGATATAATACAACCAAAGAGAAGGAATCGCGTGATTTGAAATACTGTCTCAAGTGTTCCTTCAAATCATGCGATTTCTTGTCTTTAGTTGTCATGAATTAAGGCTGACAGGACAAATAAGTTCTTGGTAGGCAGGGTTTTTTTTTCAATTTGGCGGAGAGCTTTGTTCATTCCACCATTATTGTTTATGGTCCCACTTCTCCATATGAACGATACGGCACGTCCGTAGCGTGTGAATCTAAGCCCGTTTCTGTCACCCCTGTTTGGTTCTCTCCATATTTCCCTCTCCCATACAAAGAGCGGCATGGACCTAGCCAGTAAGGGTAACAATGCCCCGAAGGACGTTGTCCTCCAGGGCGTCCACTTACCGTTACTCACACCCCCTCCCCATCGTAACTATGTCCAATCCCACTATGTCCTCACATACTTTACCCTACTTAGCCATCTTACTAGTTAGGCTCTTCTTAGCCTATGTTTTCAAGATTTTATACCTACCTTTCATAACTACCTTCCCTTACCATTGTGTTACCCATGAACCCTTAAACATTGATTTACCTCACTTACCTTACACCGTCAAAAGCATAATGCATACACGATAAACAAGCGCACAATGACACACACACATTATTAAAGATATGTATATATACATTATATTTATATATATATATGCATATAAATTCATAATATGTATATATATATAATTATATATATATATATATATATATACATACAATATGTACCATCATTCAACCCTCCTGCCCTCCACCATCCCTCTACCTGACCCGTCTTACCCTCAGTAGCCCCTGCTGCCCCTATTCCTCTACCCGACCCATCCTACCTTCACTAACCCCTCCCCCCCCCTCTACCATCCCTTTACCTGACCAATCTTACCATCAGTAACCCCTCCTCCCTTTTACCATCCCTCCACCTGCCCAATTTTACCACCAGTAACCCCTCCTGCCCATCCACCATCCCTCTACCTGACACATCCTACCTTCACTAGCCCCTCCTCCCCTCCACCATCCCTCTACCTGAACCATCTTACCATCAGTAACCCCTGCTGCCCTCCACCATCCCTCTACCTGGCACATTTCACCTTCACTAACCCCTCCCCCCCTCTACCATCCCTTTACCTGACCAATCTTACCATCAGTAACCCCTCCTCCCTTTTACCATCCCTCCACCTGCCCAATTTTACCACCAGTAACCCCTCCTGCCCATCCACCATCCCTCTACCTGACACATCCTACCTTCACTAGCCCCTCCTCCCCTCCACCATCCCTCTACCTGAACCATCTTACCATCAGTAACCCCTGCTGCCCTCCACCATCCCTCTACCTGGCACATTTCACCTTCACTAACCCCTCCCCCCCTCTACCATCCCTTTACCTGACCAATCTTACCATCAGTAACCCCTCCTCCCTTTTACCATCCCTCCACCTGCCCAATTTTACCACCAGTAACCCCTCCTGCCCATCCACCATCCCTCTACCTGACACATCCTACCTTCACTAGCCCCTCCTCCCCTCCACCATCCCTCCACCTGAACCATCTTACCATCAGTAACCCCTGCTGCCCTCCACCATCCCTCTACCTGGCACATTTCACCTTCACTAACCCCTCCCCCCCTCTACCATCCCTTTACCTGACCAATCTTACCATCAGTAACCCCTCCTCCCCTCCACCATCCCTCTACCCGACCCATCCTACCTTCACTAACCCCTCCTGCCCTTCCACCATCCCTCTACCTGACACATCCTACCTTCACTAGCCCCTCCTGCCCTCCACCATCCCTCTACCTGAACCATCTTACCATCAGTAACCCCTCCTGATCTCCACCATTTCTCTACCTGGCCCATCTTACCTTCACTATCCCCTCCTGCCCCCCCCCCCCCCCCTCCTCCACCACCATCCCTCTAACTGACCCCTACAACCTTCGCTAACCCATCCCCCTCTCCACCATCCCTCTACCTGAACCATCGTACCATCAGTAACCTCTCCTGCCCTCCACCATCCCTCTACCTGGCACATTTCACCTTCACTAACCTCTACTGGCCTCCCCTACCCCTCCACCACCCAAGTGTGTTGCATGCATGCCCCAGGGGAAAACCAGCTGAGTCAGCTAATATTACCGACGTCTTAGGGACAAGCAGTGTCAGCAAAAGGCTGCACTTGCCTTAGGTCTTAGTGTTTCCATGGCGACCCTGCTTCCTGTTTGCTACACATTATGCAAATCCTTTTATCAGTGCAATTGATGTCTGATTCCCAAACAAATGAGACAGGCAATATGGTAGATGGGATTTAGAATTGAGAGATGGGATAATGAAATGGGCTTCTGTAAGCGGGGGCTCATATCGCCTTAGTACTGAGCTCTGTGAGGTGAACATAGACTAGGCCCATCTATCTGGATGGGAATATCCGCTCATGCCACTTGACACAATTGAGGACACCGTGATGTCTTCACATATATTACCAGCATTTCACATATCTTATTTTCATAATGGTTTTTATCCATAATTATTTCCTGGAACTTGTCAGTTTTAATTCATTAGATATCAATTCCAGTTACTCGTATTAAAACTGTATTTGTTTTTTTTACTATTTCAATTTCTATTGATGGAAATTTATGGTCATGCTTTGAGCAACATGGAATGGTGATTTCAGTTGTTTTGATGTATAAGCGGTTTATCCGTTCCAATAGATTGCCAACGTGGCTTCACATATTCATGGTCGCTATTAATCTATAAATCAAGATAAACTACAGTAATACCTTTTGGTAATAAATAACATACAAACTCAACTCTGAACTTCATTTTTCCAGCACCAAATACATTTTGGATCAGCATTTTGGACCAGTGAACAGTTTAATGAGTTGAAGGTAACCCTGTTCTTTAAAAAGTGTGTTTTGACTATTCAATTTCATCTTCAATATTACTTAAGTGTATGCTTCTTCAACTTCACATTATTGAATATAACAATTTTGCATGTTTATTGTAAAATGGGTAATATACCGAAATGATCAAGTTTCTTATAGTCCATGTAGAATATTGGCTTAAAAAATTATTGTTTTTGTACAATAATTTAGATCTCAGTTTATACAATACTTTGTTAGATTAGTTAATATTAATAATAATTCCCTTTTTCAGAAATTTGTTAAGTATTCCTACATCCAAGGGGTCTTTGACTTAATAAACAATTATCATTCAGAAAATCAAGCAGTTTTTCTAATTCTCAACCTTTTCCCCATTTTTAATACTTTAGATAACAATTTTTCTAGCATCAATTTTATTACTAGTACTTCTATCCATGCTTTTGATATATTCATACAGCTCTCCCCATCTTCTAATTATACATATTTACCTCCAAACCCCATTCTTAAATCATCTCTTTTCAAACCGTTCACCACCCTATTCTATGCATCGTCTCGGATGTTTTTCTTTACTCTCTCGCCTTAATCGTGTGGAGTTGTGTGAGTTGTATTCTAGTCACACTCAGGTGCCACCTGAATCAACCGGACCCCCCAAGGCCCGGCGCATTATCGAGCTCTGTTTAGTCTTATCCAAACCCACCAGCCTCGGGGGAGGAATACAAAAACAAGTTCTTTGTTCTGTTCTTCTGTCAATGATTTTGCCAATATCATATTATGTTTCATTATGTTGTTTCCCTCACAACAAATGCTTACCAAGCAATGCTTTGCCTACAGCTCATAACATTGATACTCTTAAATAACCAATACATTTTTTGTAAAATTGGAGATACTGGGTTTGCATAAAATTATTTGTGTTTTACTTGAGCTAATCGAATTATCAATGTTAAAACATAATGCAACCTTGTCTCACGAATACTTTTGTGTCGTTTTCTCTGAGGACCTTTCCTCCAGAACATTTGATTTTGTCAGCAAAGTAACACAATTGAGAAAGACAAATATATTATTTTAAATTTTCTGGAAAAATAACACTGTTTCACATCCTCCAACGCTCAAGCTCTGATAAGAATCAAATTGTGGCTTCCCCTGTAGACACAAAATCTCCAAAATATTTAGAACTCTTAATTGGAGGCCTGCAGGCTGTGCCAGAGGTCTGGGAGCCTGTCACCACCACTGTTTGCCACCAGTGTAAAGCCTGTATCTCACAAGGCGCTTCTGACTGCCGGTTAACTGGTAATTCATAATTTGTTACCAGTAATATTACCAAAGATCACACATGTTACATATCATTTGAAAGAGAATTTGAAGACCTTTCTATTGCTATGTAACACGTATATGATTAATCAGTATTCCCACTGCCCATTTGTAATATAAGGAGTAAAATCTGCATGTTGAATACAGCCTTTAATTGCCTGGGGAGGGGCTGTTTTGCCCCACTCCCCGCCTACCTCTGCCAGATCGGCCTGCGCCCATCGATTTCCCAATTAGGGAACACTGTCTCTGCAACAACTAGTCTCAGAGCAGTCGACTACATTTCCCATCTGGAAATTAAGAGAGGAGATTTGCACATTGCAGGAGGCATTGCTCAATGCTGCAGCTGTGTCTCCGATTCGTTTGCATATTGTAGACTTTTCCCCTCCCCTCCCCATTTGTTCATTATCTGAGGAATTGTTCAAGTGCAAGAATAACCTAATCTGCCACTACACCCAGCATAAATATGTCTCATCTTTTTGTCCCACACTTTAGACCATACCCATTAATGCAGACAGTTGCGGAAGAGAATTTCATATTGTTTCATATTAAGTCATTACATGTAACTCAAAAATGATTAGACATGTTTATGCATATTAAAGTATTATTAACATATCTCAACTATAAATATTAAGTTCTGTACTCGGTTTAGTAGACAGAGGTATGGACATAAATATAATGACAGCAGAACTTTAACATGGGAATATCATATCATGGCTCTCGCCCAACAAGCAATTGATATATTACTCATTGATTACACGTGGCGTCACTACAGACAGTTCAAGTTTTGTTTAAAGGGTCATATTTTGTAATATACTTCAAGGTTTCCTCTGATTTTAAATATTATTACACAAGGTATTAAAGGTAAAAGGAACAGGAAGTTTATACAAAGATAAACTCAAGTGGGACTGAACAACATAACATTGCATAGATCATATTGCAAGTAATTCGAACAGATCATACTTCATAGATCATAATTATTACAAGTTGGTCCAGACCCAAAGATCTCGGTGCTCTAAGGTTATATCTTGACTGGAGGTTAATCCATCACTAGCCATGTGTGTGACTGTACAAACCCCACCCTGCCCACCCAACCAATCACAGTCCCTATTTGACAACCTTTAATTGCCATTACAGACACATTACAGATCACATGTCACACATCAATCACAGTCCGGTTATTACTTCGACAGGCCCAGGATGCTGCCTTTGGGATTATTATGATTTATGTCATAAAAATGGAGAATTAAATCGGGATTTGAGAACAAAAAGTCAAATTAATTGCCTTTTTGTCATCAGGCTGTTCAGCTACACCCTAGCCATTGGCGATTTTCACATCAGAAAACAATGCATAAAGATTCTGGTCACTGTTGTTTTTTGTTAAAACGTATGGCTTTGATTGCAGTGTATTTTGATGCCGCTTTCAATAACTGCACTTCTTTTTGTACAAACGTATGAATCATTCCTATTCATTGCTCATGTTATTACGGTTTAAGAACATCCAATACACTGTGTTTCAGAATAAGGACGTCGCAGGCATGTCAGACCCTTTAGTTTCACGGAGGGTGAGTCAAAACACAAAAACAATAAAAACTCGTCTTTAATCCTTCTTACTCTCTCAAGCTGTATTTCACAACCTTATCGTATTTTCTCTAGGTGGTGTTGGGCATGTTTGCTACATTGGAAAACGGGTATTAGTTTTCTCAATCTCTTTAACATCTCTTGGCTAACCTTTCCTTTTCTACCTTCACATCATTCTATACATTAATTTTTGATGAGGTACATGCAATGGGGAAATTCGAAACGGTATTAATATTTTCCACTTATTTTACCACATTACGTTTCCATTCATCTCCTATATATGTATGGTGTGGGTTTTACTAAGAAAAAATAATACTTTTAAGGATTAACACAAGTAATACAGAGATGCAATCAACACATGCAATATAATAATCTCCACTTTGTACTACTCAAGGAGTTAATGAGGCAATACCCATCTCATCTACAATGAGACACTCCTCATCTCATCTCCCTCATTCCCCGACAAGAGCCTTTTTAATGTTCTCCAGTAACGCTACACGAGATAAGCCCCTGTCATCGGTACCCATGACCACCCACTGGAGGGGAGGGTAATCCGAGATTATCGCCTCCACCTCACGAGCTGCTCACCAAACAGGGGATTAATGTTTCTCCTACTACTCATTCTCTTGGAATTGCTCATCCATTCCTGCTTGAATCTCACGAAACTAGGTCAGGGTTTTACCACTGCAAGACTTCTATTGAGAGACGGTTTCATTGCTTTATTTCCAGGGCCCCTTGCCAGTTTTTGTTTTTTCAAAACCTGTATTGCCCTATCAAAATCCTGTGTGAACACTCCAACTTAACATGTTTGATCTACTTTGTTAATTCACTTTCTTTTTCGTAACAATGTTTTATCAGGAATTTTCCTCATTAACTCTATTATTTCAACGGACTTTTTGCCACAATCATTCTCTTGTTTCTGTTCAGAACAATACATACACGAATCAAAATATCCCCACAATTGCAACATTAATTTATCCAATTTTACCGTTCTCCTAATCTCTTTCGCCAGCAACACCATTAATACATTTATTATACTCATCTATAGCTAACCTACCTGGTGATATCTATCTTCAAGGTTGCTCTAACAGTAATATGATTTATTAACCTTTAATATCTTCCTTTGTACTTTTCATTAATTTCCGTTATGGTTTCGGATTTAATCTCCTAACCTTCCTTTTTACGGCAAACACACGAGGATATCGAAAAAAAATCGCCATGATATTCCCATCTCTATGATACAATTATCAATATTTAATCAGTTTCAGTTTACATGGAAGGTTTTACCTAGTTATTGTTCTCGTAAAGGTTATGAACATAGATCGACTGTTTTCCGTCAACTGTCTTCCTAAGATTTATAATTATCGCGGATTTATAATACGTTCTTTCGATCTTATGTATTTTTCATAAACCGAGACTGTATGATCCAGTTTTTCTCTTATAAGTCTCTAGGGCAGGTAACCGTTCTCCTTTTTTTATACTATACCCTAGAGATGCTTTTCAACGGGTTTATCAATCTCACACTTTACAATGACCCTTTAATGCTCTTCTATACCCTCACACGTTACTAAGGCCCTTTAATATCTCTTCTCTCCAGGGGGACTCGGACTCAGAGGCCGGCCTGTCCATGAGGGACGTCTACGACCGACAAAAAGACTCGGGATGCTACTTCAGGGACGGAAAGAGGAAAATAGGTGAGTACTCCATATTGATTAAGAGTCCTTTGTTACATGTGCAGGTGTTTTTATTTAGATAGATAAAAACATTCATTAAACAGGATGCTTTGAAACGACAGGGAAGTGTAAAATGTGACAAAAACACCAAATACAAAAGTGAGAGCAGTTTGCAGATCATGAATGCTACGAAAGATCAAAAAAAGGATTTGTACTATCTCGGACAGACTCATAGAGTAAAGTCCAGAATAAATCATATAGGCCAACTAACCTGCATAAGATGTCATCACTAAATTATGCGTACAGTACGCTACATCATATATGAATATCATAATTGATACCATATATCTTAGCACGCATTACAATAATTATACACCACAGTATGACCTTCACCGTATATGGTAAAGATCTTCAGAATCCCCCCCCCCCTGGGGATCCGGAGTGGGGGTTCCTTAGGGAGCCTCCTGGCAGAATGTGTCCCCAGCAGCCCCTTGCTGTTCGTAGAAGGCGACAAATGGGAGACCAGACTCAGTAGCTCTTTGGTAGAGTGCCCGCTCTGAGTCTCGGAGGTCCTGGGATTTATCCCTGGCCGAGTCACACCAAAGACTTTGACATTGGTAGTGGTCACTGCTTGCCTGGCACTCTGTATAAAGTAAGAACCACAAAACATGACTGGTCGGCCTAGTGTCAGTATAATGTGACTGGATGGGGTATTGTGTGGGACTATGACATGATATCTCTGCTACAAATAGGCACCTCATTTCATAGATTCGGTCACCGCCCTTGTGGCGTAAAACTGGCTGAAAAGCTTGACCTTGTGCAGTCTAGTAAAAGAACTGTAAAGGGTTGGCAGGACATTAAACTAATTCCACAAACAAACAAACTTCTGAACCCCTGGTCTCTAGGAACATAAAATGTATTGGATGAAAGTTCCGATGAAGATATTCAGAGAAATATGGTCCATGTCAAAAAACATAGTATGTTTTTTGACATGGACTATATTGTTATATTATAACAATACAAGGGAGAGTGGGTGTACACCCTGAGAAGGCCCCCTCTCCTGTGGTGGTAATCAGGGGTCCCTCTAATGGTCTCCCCCACCACGTGGGCCTTTCACACCACCTGGAGCAGAGGGCATAGGCTCTATGCCCCTTAGGCGATTGCCCTTAGACCAAACACAGGAGCCCTTTCTCGACACCGTTTATCTTTTGCCTGAGCATCCCCCTATACGTCATATAATTTTCTTTATTGTAACCATATCCAAACATGAACCGTTATCAAACGTTAAAGGGAGCCAAAAGCAATGTAGGGTCAAAATTTTGCAAATTCTGTTAACTGTTGAAATATATTCTATGGCCATAACCTAGGCCTGTGGTAAAATATAGATGGTGAATACAGACTTAAACTACATTAAATTATAAGAAAGCTAGTCCCTGGTCAATTGTGGTGACCCACCAAAATTGGTTTGTTTACAACATTACAAGATTTTAACTGTTGTACAATTAATGATACTTCCTCATCAGTTAACCTTACATCCATCATCCCATTCAATAGGTAATCGCCTGTTTGCACCATCTGTAGGAACTAATCATGAATGAGACCACCAGTCGGTGTAGATCAGGTTAAGGTCTTATCAGTTCTTCGCCACATTGCATTGAATAATGCATTCATTAAGTGAAGTTCTAAAGGTGCTCAGAAATGAGCAGCTGGCAGCTTGTGTATACCTCTTGACGATACATTTATCTGTCACCTTTAATATATCTTCAGCACTTCTTCATGAGATGTCCCCTACTTTCTCCTACAACTTATATGACAAATAATGTTTCAAGCTCTATCAACATCCATGAAAATCAAAGAAGTACAATGAATATTGATCACAACTTCAAATACTTTCTTTGAATTCATTGTGGCGTTTGTTCATTATTTATCCTGTTACAAATCAATTGGGTAACAATACCTGACAGGAGGCCTCAGACCAGGGGAGGACTTAACAGCGATTGTTTTGTCCGATACTTTCTTATCATGATTTAACAGAATGCCTGTTGATACTAGAAGTAATTGTTTACTAGTTTGTGGAGTGCTAAAATAACGTTTCAAACCATATACGTGTATAGGCCTATATAATTATACTCCTACCTTTTTCAATTCAAACTCTTTTGAAAGAATAGCATTTCCAATCATTTCAGGGTTAACTCAACTCATATATGTCAGCCTGTGTATTTTCTTACTCTCTCATGCAGGCTATTGTAACAACTGTCTGCATCGACCAACTGTCATCATTTTGATATGTAGCTTCAGCTGCCTCCTCTTTAAACAATTCAATCAGCCCTTTAAGAAGTAAGCAGCCATATACGTGTTATGTATTCACCTCGACAAATCTCTGCAAAAAGTAATTTCTCCTAATTGGTTATATCTATACATATTTATATAGTTATATATCTAATATATATTAACACTTACACATGCATTATATATATATATATATATATATCTATATTCACATACACACAATCATATACAAACTTACATATATACATATACATATTTATATGTATACAATGTGTGGGTGTATGTGTATGTGTATGGTTTCACAAAGTATACCTAACCGAAATCCCCATAGCTGTAGTATATCTCCGTGTAGATCTGTAGTTCGTGGCGCCCTCTGGTGCCTATACCATACACCAGACGTGAGATCTGACACCGACATCTCCCAGGTTTGTGCACAGACAACCAATGCACGGTCATGTTTTATTCAGTGCGCGGCTATATTTGGAAACTGGGCGAGTCCATTGAGCATCTAAAGGGGAGGTAGGCTGTAACAAGCCGTTAAGCATACATTGCAGCACTCTCCCCGCACATTGGCAATCTTTGGAAATGTGTTTTTGCATATCAAATTGACACATTAAGCCCTTGTATTTCCCCCAATGGCACTGACTTGAATTATGTGAAAGATTTCATGTATTATTCGAGCTTAGCAGCTGGATGTAAAGAAATTCAGTGTAAAGCCACTTTGACATTTATGGGTATGTGGTCACCCAGGGCCTTGTCTCATTGAATAAACCCCCTACTTATTCTCATCCTTCAGGGCTAAAAGGGTCAGTGGGTCCATAGGGGATGGGTTATAGGTCAGTGTAGTATGCTATTTGATTTACCGGAATTGTGGTAAAGCATAAGATATTTCAAGGAAAAGATAGATTACAACTCACTACCAGGTTTCTGAAATTAAGTAATTGTTTTTGGAAATCTCATATTGGTTTACGGCTATCTGGGACAACAATAGCATTGATAGCATTTTCAGGTGTACATTTGTGTGTGTGTGTGTGTGTGTGTGTGTGTGTGTGTGTGTGTGTGTGTGTGTGTGAGTGTGCGTGAGTGCTGGTCAGCATAAGGGGGATTGATGTGTATTAGCAATTGCTTTACATCTTCATTCTGTATCACTCTCAAACTAAGCTGTGCGTTTTGGTTCTGGATATCTGTCCCCTAACCCGCCCGCTGGTTTCCATCTCCTTTCCATTTCTTGTCACCTTCACCCATTACTGTCTCCTTTCATTTACTCTATCCTTTCTCATGACCACCTTCATTGTATCCACTTTCCCTCCCCCATCGTATCCACTCTCTCTACCCCACACAATACTTACTGAATTGCATCTCCCACCCCCTCCCCCAACTATACTGTACCTCCCACTCTCCCTCTCCTCCATTTACCCCAACCCCCTACCCACCCTTGAGCCCTCCTCCATCCCTCCTGAGATGTGATATGCAGTATTGGGGTTACATATGGCACAGCCTCGTGCTCTGGGGACTAGAAGAGCACCTCCCAGCCGTCATAGAGCATCTCCGAGCAGATCAGGAATATTGATATCTGACTGCTGGCCACTGACTCCCTCAGGCATCCTCCACTGTCCGACTCAATAAACCTTACTGGTCAATGGCATAGGTGCGGAGATGGTTATCAGCTCTTTACTGTTATCTCTATCAGCTGTATCACTGTATATCGAATTACAGAAAAGATAAGGCAATATGATTGAAAATAAGTGGAAATATAATGCCTCTTGAGAATTGCAATCATACAATATTCCTTGAAACATGTTTCTATTGCCATCAATCATACTGTCTCCATTCTCTACATTGCTTATCATGTTAGAGGGTTCCTCTCTCCATTATCTATATCGGAAAATGTTTCATACTTGGATTTATTTTAATTTCATTTTAGATTCCCCTTTCAGTCTTGGAAGATATACCCTTGCTACAATTAAGTATTTCATTTTCAGACCCATAAGGAAAAAATGTAATAATAATAATGATAATACTTATAGGAGTGATGTATGCATGGGTATGAGACAATTACAACCTACGGAATAGGCCTATTATCAGTTAACACATAAGTATTGAGACAGGGAAATAATAAATCACAAATTGCTAACTCAGCACCCCGCAGAGAAGGGTTAAGGCAGCCGTCTGGTCATGTTGACTCGGATGGTTCCTGTCAACATGTAGCTGGCCGGCCTATCGAACGCCGAGAACCAGCGACAGGAAGCACGTGACACAGCAGGCAAAGTGCATGCTGGGATGGTTACACATTCTGCCCGGACTGCTACTCCTAGATACGGGGCCATAAAACAACCACCTCGGTGTGTCTGGGGAATGGGCTACCCCCTACACCTCCCACCATACCAGACCAATAAGATTACTGAATATTTGATGCTCCTTTACAAGAATTGGTCTCTGTTCATTTAGTATATGGCTGCTGGCAATAGGATTGCTCTCTTCTGTATGAGCAGATTACGTGGGTGTGGAGGAAAGGGAATATTACATGTCATCTGTTTGTCATTGCAATACGTTTGGTTTAATGGTTAAAGGGGCAGGGAGGGAATATGATAACGGACGGAACAGCCATAAGCCCAGTGGGGGGTATATCCCTTTTTTATTGTTAATCTTATTCATTGTAAACTTCACGTAGAATACATACATGGTCTTCCAGTTGATCAAGATGATATCGTTCCAACGGTTCAAATGTCTTCTGAAAATATAGACTTCATCCAACATATCTTAGGAAAATACAACTGTACCAATATAATTCATAGATAGGCTTGTATACAAAATATACATTGCTGTTAAAATGAAGAGAAATATGCTGCTATATCTATCCCTACCAGAAAATCTCTTTTAAAAATGTTTCAGTTAGATTTGAAGGTTGTGGCTGTTCCTTCATGGAGATTACACCCCTCCGCTCGTCAGTAAATGACACCCGCTCTTGCCTACCCCCCCCCCCCTTGACCCCAAGATTACCCCGTTACCATATCCATTACTCCAGGAGTTGCCCAGGAGGTCCTCAGCAGGGCGCAATTCGTTAGGTGACTAACAAGTTTTGCCGTTTTGCCGTTCAACGGGAAAGGCTTCGTGAGTAGTATATATAATTGGGCACGTGACGCGGGAAACGTAATTAGGGAGGCTTTAACTTAAAGCACTCTAAATGGCCTGTGAACAATGAAAGTTGGTGTGTAGGGTGGGAAGGTCTCTTGTGAATTATAATTTCATTATAACGCCATAATGCATGCTTGAAGTTATTTGAATGGCAGCAATACAACTCCGTTTGCATCTGCAGGACGAGATAGACATTTTCTCTTACAGTGGAAAATCCTAGCATAGCATTGAATCTGGAATAATTCTAATGCTTCCCTTGTCCAAAACTACAGCCCCCACCCGCAGCTCCAAAGATCCAGCATCCATATTGAAAACGCTTATCCCCATCATCCTAGATAATCTCGCTAAGAGGCAGACAATTCGATCCCGACGTATTGGCGTTCCCCCTCCCCCCCAGAGTGGGTCTATACACATGCCGACAGGGGGCTATAAGTGCCATTTCACCCCCGTCAATGTATCCAGTGGTCCTATTGGACGATTAATCCCACGACCCCAACATCCGGGACGTCTGGAGGCTTGGTCACGTGTTCCCCAGACGCCGTCGATGGTATTTCCATGGCGACGGCAGGTGCGGGGGTATAGAATGATACACATCGATAACAGGGAGATTGGGTTAGGGGTGTGGGGAGGTTATGGAGGTCCGCGTATGAATAAATAGACATGATGGATTCAGTGGGAGAGTTGGTTTATTGTGGAGTGCTGGTCCGCTGGGCCAAAGGTCCCAGGTTCGATTCCCAGGCAAATTAAACATCAGGATCCCTGACTATAACCAAGGATGTTACATGATTCTTATGCCTGGGCTGGTCCATAACTATCAAAGGCCATAGTTATCTAGAACTATGTCCCCTTTGTGCAAATAGATATCAGATTCCTAATT
The DNA here is from genome assembly GCA_936440205.1 of Lepidonotus clava. Classification (NCBI taxonomy): domain Eukaryota; kingdom Metazoa; phylum Annelida; class Polychaeta; order Phyllodocida; family Polynoidae; genus Lepidonotus; species Lepidonotus clava. The sequence continues at coordinate 30,007,718 of OW387144.1, read as the reverse complement.
GCAGGGACACAAGAGAGTAACATTTATAACTAAATGTTTATCACCTTTCCGTGGATGTTCTTCACCTCCTGACTTGAGCATTAACCGCCCCCCCCCTCCCCCACTCGGAAGAACAAGAATCCATTGTCGTCGAATAATATCATATTGTTAGTAATATAGATATTTCCAGATTTGGCATGAAGACAGATTCAGGACAAATACATATTGAACGATATCGCATGACGCTGGTATTTACTAAATTATATTTATTGAAAGTGCTGGCTGGTCCAAATCGTACCCATCAAACGCGATATAATATATTCTGTATATTAGTCACCTAGATGAACGAGAGAGAAGGAGACGGAATCGTTTACCTTCCAAAGATAGATCAAGTATAACCAGGTCCTTGTCGATTGATATACCGCCCTGTTTGTTTGTTATACAGACTTCGTGCTAGTGTACGAGGACGATATGGAGACCCTGGAGCAGAAGAAGGAGGGTAAGATCGGCAAGAAGGCCGACAAGTCCAAGATGTCCACCAAGGACAAGCACGAGATGTGGCGACAGAAGTTCCTGGCCAACCTGCGCAAGGCCGGCGTCGAGATGGAAGAGGTAAGATGGTCGTGGGATTTTATTTGTTATTATTGCATTTTATTTATCCGGGTTTGCAATAGAATACAGGATCCCGTTTTCATTGTACATCCAGTAGTATCAGTTGTTCCAGTTTTATGCTTGATACATAAACTATGGGTAACCGACATCTTAATATGTATTATGTTTTACATATCGCATAAGGTTTATAATTAGTTTATCTTATAGGTGATCAGTATATAATCAGCAGTTCACTTACCCGCATTCCAGCGTTGGAGGCGAATCAGTAACAGATCATAACCACTTTATACTTATTATATTCAAAGATAGAAGTGCAAGGATGTGGACGTGGTGCACTGTATTGTCATATCATAATAGATATGGGGATATGTATGGAGCGTCACGGTTTCAACGTGAAGCTGAAGTTAATGCCACGTCCATGGTACATTTCACTCTAAGTCCGGCATTTCATGTCTTCTTCCTTTGTTACCTCAAATAGGTGGTATGCTCATGGTCTAAGTCTCCCCATACCAATATCCACAAGCATCTTCATGTTTCTGACAATTAATTTCAAAATAGTAACCTCCAACAGGATAACCTCCGTCAGGAAAAGCCCATTTCCAATTCACTTCTTTTGACTTATTTTCATTACACCCATATTGTCTAATAGTATATCAATGGAAAGATACTACAAAATGTCATGATTATTGATATCTTGATATTTTCAGAATTTGACAAAGGTTACTTCTTTTCCTATACGAATATTTTTTATTTCTAAAGAATGGATTGTGCTTTCTCAAATAAACCATGCTATGTGCCGATTCTTTCAGAAAACTAAACCTAAAACATTGCTTTCAATAATACATATAATACTGGGTTTAGAGCATTCTAAAGTAAAAATTATAACTTTATAAACATAATCAATCAACCCAAATCTCACCTATGTGAGAGGAGGGAAAAAACAACCAACAGAATGCCTCCTAACAAAAAACCAGTAAACAAAAATGACCAACAAGCAATCTGATTGGTCAGCACCTGCAGCTCAGAGGGGGTGAGTGTAACCACTGCACCCACCAGGTCATTTGTGGTCGTGTGAGCTAACCTGCCACGTCTCCTTCCACAATAATACATATAATTATTGATTATAATTATTGATAAAATCTAAAATCATCTTTTTTCATTTTTGGGGATCTGTATTAATTGAATTGAGCTTTTAATGATGGTGAGTCAGTTGTAATGTTGCGATTTTACCATTGGCCTGAGTTAGGCTCATGGAATGTATTTACATTGTTTAATATTTGAGTGAGACAAGTTTTGACCATGAATTAATAGTTTATAATTCCCTTTACTATATACAGCAGTAGGCAAGGCAAGATTCGCGCTATTGTCTTTCCCTCCATTAATATATTACTTACAGTATCACTCTATATATCAAATGAAAGGTTTTAATGTTCTTCATCTAGTGATATAAATAAATTTACAGTTAACAGAAAATAAAATACTATCTTTTTAAATAAAGTTTTTTCTCTTTTCCTTTTGGAACATCTCCCTTAATATGAAAGCTACATGTACACATATATGGGTCTCACATAATGTTAAAAAGACTATAATATAACTCCCTATTCTCCCCCCGCCCCCAAACTCCCAGGAGACGACAGAGGGTAAGAAGATGATCTACTACATCAAGCTGCACGCTCCTTGGGACGTGCTCTGCTTCTACGCCGAGGACCTCAGTCTGAGGGCGCCCCTACAGGCCCACCCGAACCCCAGCTCTAACTGGTCCGAGAAAATCCTGGCCACCCTGAAGATCCCCAACATCATGGAGGAGGAGGTGCCCAACAAGCCGCTCGACTACTACACCTGCGCCTTCAAACGCTCCAAGCTCGACAGGTGGGTGCAGGGTGAACATATTGCATTTTTTTCTTTTTTTTTTAATTCAAAAAGTCATCCTGAGAGTAATCCCCTGGTCTTACAGGTGATACATGACAGTGTGTATACAATTTTAGTGGAATAGAAATAAAAATAGCAAGAGGTTTCAATAACAGCAATAAACAGGGATGGAAAGAAATGGAAATGATATAGGACTTACAAGTACAATACGAAAATCAATAGTCAGACCAAGGTATTATGGTAATCATATCAAGATAACATATGCAAATACATTTAGATTACAGAAGTTTTTCATAAGCTCGATACAATTCATTAAGTTCCATCTTAGATTCAAGTATATGTCATGCAAGCGATTTAGCATTGTGGTAATTATCTATATTTCTGTTTTTTGTTTCGATGGGGTTATACTGCTCTTAGCTATATAGGTTTGAAGGGCACACCGAAACAAGGGGATAGGTTGGTTTTAGAAACGGGGTCTATAGAAGGACATTGGACCCTCTCTGAATTGTTTTCGCATTGAGCCTCGGACATTAATTCCAATGCATATAATTATAATAGAACATATCACTTTGAGAAATCTATAAGAAAATGCTCATAGCCAGAGAAACATTTCATCCGTCTCGCAAGATTTGTGTAAAGAGTAGCTGAATAGTATGGTGATTTCAGCGTAATCTATCCTAGATTCCTTTTCCTGAACATCGTACATGTGTGAACTGCTAAGGCTGGCTTCCCACTCAATTACACGCTGGAGTTTCATAATCTATAAAGACGTTCTTGAGGATCGATCGATGATCAATATAGACCGTCGCCTGTCTCGTTAGAGGTCATAAAAGAAAGTTTCCAACTAGTCGATACAACAGGTAACATGTTCTCAATGCTAGTAATATGTGGTTATGAGATGTAACGTCTTTAAAATAAGAAATGTATAGACGTTGTGCAGATGACGTCATATCTCCCAAAAGGAGCTGGCCGCCATATTGGTGATCAATAAATAATCTTTATTATACTCAATTTTAAAGGATGAAGAATATATCTTTAAGCCTAATCTAATTGGATCAACCTTACTTAGTCATGATCAACAATTATTTTGAGTTAGAATTGATTTACTTCATAGCCATGTGGTTGTGATCACCACGTGGTGATCACCAAAAAGTGATCACGTGACCATATCTGCACAAGGTCTATATGAACCTGAAAATCAGGCCCCATATCTTATATCATTGAACCATTATTGTACCATGTTTCAAATCCAACATTCTTCTAGCACACCTAGGGAGAGGGGGTTGGGTCAGTGGAACCTTTGCGCAGCGGGCCCAGATTCGATTCTCTGGGCTGTCTATTGGTCCAACTTTCCTTACCATCAATTTCACCCCCATAGATAATCGGCCGAATTTAGTACCAATCAGTCGACCGACTTGGTTAAAATGCCCTAGGGTGTATGGAGCTTCACACTCCAAAAATCATCAACATCTGTATCCTGTTTTAAATCCATCATCCTTCTAACCCACCCATTCCCCTCCCACAGGTTCCTGGGGAATGAGAACCACGACTCGTACTTCCTGAACAAGGACCGGCAGCGCCTGCTCTACGAGATCCTGGCCACCACGGCCTACGGTAAACGTAAACGGGCTGAGATCGGCATAGAGAGGCTACTGGAGGAGGGCGTCTACAGCGCCGCCTTCCCGCTCCACGACGTAAGAACAACGGGGATGGTGTTTTCTATTTATCTATTTACTTATTTATTTTATTTTATTTTATCTATTTTTTTATTTTTATTTTTTTATTTTTTTTTTTACAAAATCTGTTTATTGCCAATTTAATAATATAAAAAAAAAGAAACAAGATGACAAGAAACAAGATTATAAAGTGAACATGAGATGAAATGAGTGATGTTTATAGCGGGCGTATTTGCAAATGATAATTTGAAATATGCAAATAAAACCAAAGTTGAAGCTCCTATTTGATTCCATGGGCAGAGGACAACATTTGATTTTCAATACCAAAGAAAGATATTATATATATTCATTGGACGTACACGTTTTACTACTTTGGCATTGGTTAACTATTTATTATAACACCTAGCATACGACTGTTTAATGTATATGTGAATTGAAAAACTCGTAATGATTTCAAGTATAATATATAATTATTCATGCAAACGGCGCCTTTTCCAAAATCCTGTAATCACCCCTGTTGTATGCCCTTCACCCGCTGCACCCTGTCCATCCTGCAGGGTGGCTACGAGCCCCCCGACGACCCGGTGATCAGCCCCGAGGCCTACAACCCCCGCCAGATCCTGTTCCAGTACTGAGCCCGCTGGTCTGTACTATTAATGTATGATCCTTACCCCCCTGTACCTTATACCCCCTCCAGGGTGGTTACGAGCCCCCCGACGACCCGGTGATCAGCCCTGAGGCCTACAACCCCTGCCAGATCCTGTTCCAGTACTGGGCCCGCTGGTCTGTACTATGACTGTATGATCCTTACCCCTTTACCCTCTCTGTCCTACAGGGTGGCTACGAGCCCCCCGACGACCCGGTGATCAGCCCTGAGGCCTACAACCCCTGCCAGATCCTGTTCCAGTACTGGGCCCGCTGGTCTGTACTCTGAATGTATAATCCTTACCCCCTGTACCTTATCTGTCCTCCAGGGTGGCTACGAGCCCCCCGACGACCCGGTGATCAGCCCTGAGGCCTACAACCCCTGCCAGATCCTGTTCCAGTACTGGGCCCGCTGATCTGTACTATGATTGTATGATCCTTACCCCCTTTACCTTTTTACCCCCTCCAGGGTGGCTACGAGCCCCCCGACGACCCGGTGATCAGCCCCGAGGCCTACAACCCCTGCCAGATCCTGTTCCAGTACTGGGCCCGCTGGTCTGTACTATGACTGTATGATCCTTACCCCTTTACCCTCTCTGTCCTACAGGGTGGCTACGAGCCCCCCGACGACCCGGTGATCAGCCCCGAGGCCTACAAACCCCGCCAGATCCTGTTCCAGTACTGGGCCCGCTGGTCTGTACTATGAATGTATGATCCTTACCCCCTGTATCTCATACCTCCTGCAGGGTGGCTACGAGCCCCCCGACGACCCGGTGATCAGCCCCGAGGCCTACAACCCCCGCCAGATCCTGTTCCAGTACTGGGCCCGCTGGAGTAAATGGTACAAGTACCAGCCCCTCGACCACATTAAGGAGTACTTCGGGGAGAAGGTCGGCATCTACTTCGCCTGGCTAGGTATGTACGGGGGGGGGGGGGGGACAGAATGGATTGTTTAATTGGTTCTTGCCGATATTGGAACAATCTGCTAAAATATTTCTATAACTAATTTGGACCATATTTTCGTAAATAACTAGAGTAATCGGTTATGTAATGTGTAGTATCTCATAACTGGTGATTTTGCCTGTCGCAAAAAGTAGTGGCTTCATTTTGAAATTAGCCTAAAGAGTACGTTTTTGGTGACAAAATTCTAATGATCAGACTTTAATTATAAACGCTCTAATAAGCCTTATCATTAACAATATAAGAGACTAGGCTAGTTTTTGGGTTTATAATACATGAATTGTGACGAGTTATTCCGTTGCCACGGTAAGTATCTAATCTAACAATCTCCCTTTGAGATTGCTTTCCATTTTGATCGTTACTGTTTGTGACAGATAGAATTATGACTTGAAAACTGGCAGTCTAGCCAATTGCTATATAACCAAACTAAAACAAATGTTTTAAAAAGGAGAAAAAACATATCCATGATAAGTAGCATTTCCCGTCAATTATGACAATATAGACGAAGTACAAAAATCTTTGAAAATCCTGGGTCCGTCTGTGCATGCGACCTTGCCGTCATTAGTGATTTAATATCTCGAAAAAAGAAAGAAATCAAAACATCACTCATCAGGGCTATTTAAGCATAGGTTTACTTAGTTCCCTGTTGTCTAGGATTGCTTACACCTAATTATGGCATATTTTGCGAAAAGATTATTATGCCAAGTTAAATGTGGCATTATATATGATCAAATATTATACGCTATAGGGTATGTACCGTTCATATAACATGTATCTGTTTTCAGGTTTCTACACGGCCTGGCTGCTGCCTGCTGCGGTTGTTGGGTTTCTCGTATTTCTCTACGGAGTGTTTACCATGTCGAATTATGTACCTGCGTAAGTAGACTTGTATACTCTCACTTACAGTACAATAATAATTATCTATAATAATGTGTTTATACAACTATCTACCTATCTATACTCTATAATTCTAAAAGTTGTAGATAGAGTACAAACTACACAATATTCAATAAAATTTAATATTATGATCAACCTGCAGATATTTTTAATCTGAAGTTAAGCAATATCAGATAATGATTATTATTGCCGAAACAAAAGATTTACTGTTTAAAAAGTATAGCAATGTGTAAGCTTCCTTTACCATTTCATATCATAACAATCCCTGGACTGTGTTTCTGGTGTTGCAGGAACGAGATCTGTGACAGTGGGAAGACGTTCAAGATGTGCCCGCTGTGTGACGAGGAGATCGGCTGTCAGTACTGGTACCTGGCAGACGTCTGTATGTTCTCCAAGATCAGCTACCTCTTTGACCACCCCGGCACCGTCTTCTACGCCATCTTCGTTTCCTTCTGGGGTAAGTGACGGTTAAAGGCTATCTTTTAAAATCTTTATTTATTTTTAATATATTTATACAGTATACAATTGAAACAATGTGTCTGGTCTCCCATTGTGGTCCTGTGGAGCATTTGGGCACAATTCCGTGCAGGGGTCATCCTAATGTCATATTATCCATGCTGGACTACATGGGACTTGAACCTATGCAGTGCCAATGCCAACGAGTGGTATCAACGCCTCAACGATGTTGACCACCCCGACCCGATGAGGAAAATAGCTGGCATATAATCAGTGAAAATTAAAGTGCTGCCACTAAATGCATAGTAGTGCAGTGATGGCGGCCGACCAGATGCACTATTAATTTTGCTGTGGTTTCAGCTTAAGAATTGGACAAGTTCAATATTTTTTCATTACCTACCTGATTAGAGCAATTGGTCATCCCACAATTCGTTCTACAGGTCGTTCCGCCGGTCATCACCTAGGTCGGATGACTGGAGAAGTATCCGCCAGCGTTATTTACTCCTTGGGAACACAGCTCAAGTTAGGAGGCAGGATATAGATATTCCATGCTAAAACTCAATTTTCCTTCCATCTATTTTTGAGACTAGAGGATTCCCTGTCACGGAAACTTGGGGATTCCCAATTTGTCACCGTGTGAGGTCATAAATTGGGGGATATCCCTTAAAAAAAACCCAAAAACACCCGTAAAGTCTTATAACTTTTCGGAATTTGGAATATCCTTAAGATATCTCTGGCATTATTAGTTCTTGATGCAACCACTATCATCAATGAATTTCAATTTAAAATATTCATCTCATTATTTGCGAGGTGTTCTTAAAGTAAAATATCAGAAATCCCTATGGAAATGAATGTGAGATTTCCTACTTATTCAATGTGAAGTGCTTATGTTTTGAATGAATAACTAAAGCCTTTTCACTGTACAGCTGTGTGTGTAAAACACCTGTCCCTTTATCCAAAGTTTTCTTTTTCGAATCCATGATTGACTGCTCGTTCAGCATTGGCGCTCATAATTTCATGGATCAGTTTCCTTAACCCTGGAGAATCATTTTTATAAAAATAGATCATTTTTAAATCTGGTTCCCCCACCGTCCAGAGGACTGGCTGTTTCGGTGTTTTTCTTTGCAACATGAGCAATCTTTTTTTTTAAATGAGAAAGGGTAAATAACGGACACCATTTCTTGCAATCAATCCAGGTTTTCAGGGGCGGATCAAGGAGGGAGGCTCGGGAAGTCTTGGCCACCCCCCCCCCCCCCTTTTTTTTTTTTTTTTTTTTTTGGCAGAACCTTGAATTACAAAAAACGGGGAAGTGCTGTTTGTATGGGTTCGATAGCAGGCTGTTTTAGTACGTAGCCAATATGATGCCCCCCCTTTCTGAATCCACCCCTGGTGTTCCTGTTGTTCTCAATTTATGATTAATTCCTTCAGCTGATATGAGGATTCATGTCTTCTATTTTCAGCTGTCACCTTCCTGGAGTATTGGAAACGTAAGAACGCCAGCTTGGCTCACCACTGGGACTGTCTGGACTTTGAGGAGGAAGAGGTAAGGACGACTGTCTATCCTTATTATAGCAAGGTCAATTCGTATTGTCGCAAGGCCAATCATTATTGTAGCAAGGAAAATCCTTGTCATTGCAAGCACACTCCTGATCGTAGCAAGGACAAAATTTAATGTGCATGTTTGTAAATGTAGATCACCTAACGTATACAGTCTATAAATATGTTAGTTGGTGTAAAGTGGTTTGTCCGTAAACTCAGTGATTGTGTAGTGTCAATTAATCGTTCATGTACAGGTGGGATGGCCATAACGTATGGTAGATATCGCATAACATAAACCATATGGAATTTCTGAATTTGATATTGCACCTTTACGGAATTCTGACTTTCTGAAATAATAAAATTATACACCTTTCCTCGTATCTGCGCAGTCCCCCACCTTGCCTACCTTTTGGGGCTTACAGGTTAACCATAGAGAAATCCCTAAAAATTGTTTTAAATTTAATTCATCAGGGGGCGCCACTTTGATGAAATGAGAAAGGTGTATAATGTAAAGAATTACATAGTTCAGAAAAAGAAACATCATAGCCTATTAAGGAACAGCATTATGTTATCTCTAATGGATAGATCAAAGAACTTCTATCAAAGTCCCTCCTGTACAACAATTGAATGATTGGATTGATCATAGATGTATTGCATCATAACGTCTTTTGGTGTAGCATTGGTGAATTATTTCCACCATCTCAGTGTTTTCAGAAACTGTTTTCACACATACTGTATGCACTTTGGCATTTAACTTGGTTTTGTTTCTGTAAACATTGGGGAGCAAGTCGACTACATCTTTTGTTAACCTTTACAGATAAATCGGACATAAGTTATGATCGGACACATTTTTTGGAATGATATGATTCACCAAATCAATGTAGGCGGGCTAGAAGATGAAATTATTTACTATCATTTGTAAATAAAGAATTGCACATTAATACTTTGAAAAGCTGGCAATTTATTACTATCATATTTAAAAAAAACAGCAAAAAATAGGGAAAAAACAAAATGATAAGCCTCCTTCATACTTTGGATGCGAAGTCGAGATTCACCTTTCTTAGATATAGTTGTGACCATAGGTATCTTGTATACGTCTATGGTATAACAAAATTGTTCTCGACCCATATTCTGAAAGATGATATTGTGCCCCTATTTATAAATAGTATACAATTATAGAGAAAACTTACATTTCATTATAGTTGCTTTCTAGTATAATGTAATGAGTATAAATGGTGTATTTCTCCGAATGGTAAGATGGGATAGACACGCATACCATAACAGATGTAGCAAAAACTTTCGGTACACAGTTATAAAACTTAACAATATACCAAGCTACATAATATTGGTTATTCCAACAATATCCATTGACAACCATCGGTCTGCGAAAGATTTACTAACTTTTCATACCGGTTCATATGTAACCCTATGATTTCAGAAGGGCTAGAGTTTTATGGATATGATTTTTGCCTTAGAATAAAGAACCTTTTGGGAAAGGATGTTATGTATGTGTCTCTAAAAACTTACCATTTTGAGATTCGTCATCATTTTACTAGTATATTGTCGACACTGATTGTGAGTGTGATGAAACGTCGATGTCTGACAGTCACCCCGTGTTATTGTTATTACTTTGTCGATGTTCTTGCTGGAGAGTCCCACGTCCACACACTGCTCTAGCATTGCCTAATGAGATTATTCTCTTCTGGTAAGTGTAAGGCAGGATTGTGCATGTGTCATGTTACTTACTCTTTGCCTGGCGGATGTTTGCACTGATATTAACCAATCCACGTGTAGAGGAGGTGGGGGTGTTAACGCCGTTATAACCTGTATATAGCTGATATCCTTGAGGTGTCCTTGACCACTGGGTAGAGGTGTGGCCATGGGTTGACACGTGGTGGCATCATGTACGCTTGGTTCATTCCCTACATAAGCTAAGATTCCCCCTATTGCACACTAATTGCACGATACCAAGGATCCCTGTTTGTACAATAACTGTTTTTATAATTATAAAACTGGTTTGAAACCAGATACAAAACAAAGGATGGAGAATTTTATAGTAACAGTTACATCGACAGTTTTTTCTTTTCTTAGTTTTAAATGAATTAGAATAATTCATGACATAGGATGTTACCAATAGACCCCATGCCAGTCACGCGTCCACCCCGATCAAACGCACGGATTTGATAGCGAATTACGGAGTTCCGGCCCGTAGGCGCAATGCTTAAGAATTTGTTTATGGCTCCCTGTGCCTATTATATTTTGTTCATAGAAAAAATGTTGACAGTTTTGGATAGCTCTGGTCCCCATCTATAACTTATTAGAAAACCAGAATTTACTTATGAGAAATAGCTATGAAAACTAATGTTTTCCACCACCTCCAATGCTGTAGCATAGGGCGGATGTCAGGATTAGGTCCGCAGCAAAAGGGAACTGGCACACGGTCTATTAACTTTTACTAAGTGTGACATCCCCTGCAAAAAAGCAGTCTATGGCCTGGAATATTAAATCGAGATGTCTTGGGGATTCCAATGCTGAAAACTCAATATATCTCAATATTCTAATTAGAACAAAAAAACTGTCATTTGAAGGAGTAAGATCTAGAATTATATATGAAAATTAGGGGCAACCCAAGATTTATATCAATATTAAATTTGGAAAAAAGATTAAGAGATACATTTTTTATTAATTTTGTCTTCCCCATGCACAAATATGTCTAAAGCATTGAGCACAACCATAACTTCGTTTGGAATATCTGTCACTCTACCCTAACATAATTGTTCTTTTAATGATTAAGTTCTTCAAAAACTTGATTGTGTGAAAATAATATCTAATATATGATACTGAAGTGCTAAGTTTGATGAGTCTATGATAATGATGTTCTATCATATAAAGTTTTTCTGTTTTCCTGTCTAACATTTTAGAGATCCATTATGGTTGTTGGTTCTAAATAAACGTACTTTTATCGGTTAAATACCTGACGTATGTATACAGCAAAATATAAGATTAAAACAATTATAAAAGTCACTTTTCCTTAGATTAGGCCTCATGATATATTTCAAAAACTTTGTTCCAATATCCGTAAGTCCTACTTCCCTCTTTTGTTATTCTTTTTCTCCCAGGATTACGCATGGAATCATTAAAAAAAACACTACATTTCCAAAAGACTTTACTTCTTAGATTTAAAAAAGAATATACATGTATATCCGTTCAATTATCATCGTCCATTGATAAAGAAAATACATAGATCTTTTACCTTATGAGCATGTTCCAGAAATAATACATCTTACCTCCAAAGCAACCATTCTCCAACCAATATCATTTCTAGTTACTTTTCATCCATCACTACATTGTATGGTACTCTAGTAGCATAGAGTCTATTGTCTTACCATGTATGGTACTCTAGTAGCATAGAGTCTATAGCCTTTCCATTACCATTTACCATTAATATCCCTACTTTAATCCTCCCCTTTTAGGAGCGACCCCGTCCGGAGTATGCTGCTATGGCCCCTACCATGGAGAAGAACCCCATCACTGGAGTGAAGGAACCCTACTTCCCCCAGCGGGAGCGGATCCCCCGTATCATTTCAGGAGTCGCCGTTATTATCATCATGGTGAGCAGAATGACACAATCAAGGGCGCATTTTCTTTTATAATCCTATTACTCATACTAGTAATTTTTTGGGCATAAGATCTGTATATACCTTAATACAGGGTGCCCACGCAGGTCTTATAAGGTCTTATTTTGATTTTGCCATTTATAAGGCTATTAGAAAGGTCTTATTTTGGGTCCTGAGGTCTTAAAAGGGTCTTATTTTTTAGGTCAACCTGAATTTATTACAACTTTTCAATTTTTCTGTCTGTCTTCTCTATCCTTAACTTCATTGTTAGACTGTGTAGATTATGCGTAAATTACCACATAATGCTTCAAATAACAGTTTCAGTGCTCGGCACAAAGGTTTTCAACTTTGCTGCCCGTTGGGCAGTTGTACTGGTGGTAATTTACCTGCCCGACCTCAAAATTCACCTGCCTATCTTTGCTGGATTATTACTAAGTGCCAGAAGTTTTGTTTGTCCTTCAGGCAGGTAGACATTAGAAATTACCTCCTTCACCTCAAGATTTACCTGCCCCGGGCAGGTGAGCGATGCCTAATGTTGAGCCCTGCAGAATAAACTCTTGTTGGGTATATCCAACAAAAAAACATTTTTTTAAGGATTGACACCTGTGGTTGGGCCGTGATTCCTGGTAATCACGACTATTGCGTTTTTCACAAAGTATCTCTACATCCACATTGGTGTGATTTGTATAGTTCAAATGCCTAGATTATAATCTATCTAATGAAATAAAATATATTTAAAAGTATTAAAAGGTTCTTAAGTTATGCCTGTGTAAACGCAAAAGTTAATTATTTCACTTTTATTTTTTGAACAATGATTTCTCAGCAACCATTAAGCATAAACTTTTGAAATTTTGTATACTTGTTCTAAACATTCTAATGGAGAGAAGGGTGTCTCAAAATTTTGCTATCTGCTTCATTCATTTAAAAAAAAAAATGTAAAAAATAGAAATTTAATATATTTAAGTTGCCCATTTTTTGGCATAAAATAAAAACTAAAGCCTAGATAAGAAATCTGAGGCACCCTTCTCTCCATCTAGAGGTTGTTAACATGTAGGAAAAGAATTGGCCATATAGCTCTTTAAGGATAGACAACTGTTGATAAGGGTTTTTTTGGGATGGTTGTATCCATATGCTCTCCATTTTAACATCACAAATACTATATTCATGTATCATATACCACTAAATAGCCAAATGAAAACCCAACCTATTGATATAGATCATATAAAAATATGTCTATTGGTGCCAGTGTATGAGTGCTGAGAATCAGAAAATTTCACTTTTCATGATTATTTTTTGAACAAGGATATCTCCCTTAATATTGCATGTAGGGATTTAAAATTTGGAATACATATAGATGAAGGCCAGTTGGAGGGAAGCGTGTCTCAGATTTTTTATTTAGGTCTTAGTTTTCATTTTATGAAATCTAGAAAATTAAGTTTAAAAAAATTACAAAAAGTTTCCCGTTTTTTGCAATAAAATAAAAACTATGACCTAAATAAAAAATCTGAGACACGCTTCCCTGCAGAAAAACCTCATTAGGAGGCATACAAAGTTTGAAGTTTGTAACTTTTATATTAAAGGAGATATCCATGTTCAAAAAATAAAAGTCAATAAATTGGTTTATAATTTATCATGTTGAAAATATCAATTCCACTTTTACTTCATTTATGTCACTAGAAAGATAAAATTATTACCTTTCATTTGATATATAAAACGATGCTGTATCTTATCAATTAAGAAAATGAGAGGAGATAGTGCAAAAGACGCCCTACCAACTGTTGTCTATCCTTAAGTAAGTGAGTAATTCTTGTTCAAAAAATTAAAGTTGAAAAATAGGTTTTTAATTCATATCCTTTCGAATTTTTATCTGATATTCTAATAACTTTTATTAAAGGATAGAGACAAATTAGACATTTTAAATTGTGTTACTTCTATTAATATAGCTAGCATAGGTGCTGAGATAGAGGCCAAAACGTGAATCACGGCCCAACCACAGTTGTCAATCCTTAACTTAATCACAAATATAATTCGATTTGCAGATGATCCTGGTGATAATCTTCATCATTGCGGTCATCATGTATCGAGTGCTCATCAGCATTCCGCTGTTCAGGGTGGCCCAGATCCGTTCCATGGCGGCCAGTGTGGCCAGTCTGACGTCGGCCGTCGTCAACCTGGTGCTCATTATGGCCCTGGGGCAAGTCTATCAGAAACTGGCCCTCAAGCTCACACAATGGGGTAAGTCTATTAGACACTGACCCTCAAGTCTATCAGAAACTGGCCCTCAAGCTCACACAATGGGGTAAGTTTACCAGAAACTGACCCTCAAGTCTATTAGAAACTGACCCTCAAGCTGACACAATGGGGTAAGTTTACCAGAAAATGACCCTCAAGTCTGTCAGAAACTGACCCTCAAGTCGATTCGAAACTGACCCTCAAGCTCACACAATGGGGTAAGTTTACCAGAAACTGGCCCTCAAGTCTATCAGAAACTGGCCCTCAAGCTCATACAATGGGGTAAGTTTACCAGAAACTGGCCCTCAATGTAATAGGTTGGGGCAAGCCTTTCAGAAACTGACTCTCAAGCTCACATAATGGGGTAAGTTTACCCCATTGTATTACCCCATTGTATTGGCCCTCAAGCCAATACAATGGGGTAAGGTAATTAGAAACTGGCTCTGAAGCTCACACGATAGGGTAAGTCTATCAGAAACTGGTCCTCAAGCTCACTTAATGGGGCAAGTCTATCAGAAACTGGCCATCTAGCTAACATAAACTGGCCCTTAGGCTCCCAGAATGGGGTAAGTCTGTCAGAATCTGGCCCTCAAGCTAACTTAATAAGGAAGTCTATCATAAATTGGATACTTAAGATATCATAAAATTGGCATTCGGCTTACAATGGGGTAAAACGAGCAGCAAATGATTGTATGACTTTCCATGAGATAACAATGATAAAATGTAAATTGATCAAGTAATACATGTTCATGTATTTTCTAACGACCATAATTCAAAAAGTGTATAAATTTACACAAACCCTAAAGTAATGTTTTCAACTTCAGTGTGTCATAATAATTATATTTTTGAGGATCCAACACTAGTAATAAGTTCATATTTTTCAAAGAAAGAATCAAACTTGTAAACCACTTTCTTTTCTTCCTTGACAGAAATGCATCGTACCCAGACTGAGTTTGACGATCAACTGATATTCAAGGTGTTCATCTTCCAATTTGTCAACTTCTACTCATCCATCATTTACATCGGCTTCTTTAAGGGGCGCTTCACGGGTTATCCTGGTCACTACACACGCTTCTTCGGGCTCAGGAACGAAGAGGTAGCTTTTGAAATAAATATGTATCCATTTGTCTACAGACAGAAGGAATAAACAGTGCATAATTATCAACAAATCCTGGACTTTTTTTTATAGCTTTTATTTATTCATTTATTAATTTGTCTTTTTTTTTGGGGGGGGAGGGGAGGGGGGTTAGCGCCAGTTAATTACATTTGTTGATTTGCAAAATAATTTTTTAGTCAAACGTAGTTTCATTTTCTGGAGGAAGGTTATGAGACTTAGCTATGTGCCTGATACTAGATCTGGTGTGTGTAAGTTGTGTTATCCCTCCTGGGTAGGGTACCTATCTGAGTAATACCAAAACTGCAAATATTAGGATGATATAGGTTTTGAAACGGCAGCGGACGGGAAGCACATAACGGTATGCTGCGTTCTTCCTGAATAAATCCAACTCGCGTCCTTTGTAACATAACAAAGAATGAGAAATCAGTTTAAAGACCAAGATTGTACTCTTAAATGTGCCTTTTTGTTTCCATCACAGTGTCAGAACGGAGGCTGTCTCATCGAGCTGGCCATGCAGTTAGGAGTCATCATGATCGGCAAACAGATGATCAACAACGCCCAGGAACTCATGGTTCCGTAAGTCTCATCTGTCCCAACCACGGATAACCAGATTCTTGAGTTTTACCTGCAGGTTAGCCTAGAACAGGATGCATGCTGGGTAATTTGTCGACAAAACTCAAGGTTTTAGTATAGGAATTTTCATCAATTGTATCATCATTTGTAGATTAACTTTGTGAAAAACTAGCCATAATTATTTTTCAAATTTGTATCAATGTCTATCAATATTTCCTGAGTTGTTTGAAAATTCATTCATTGTAGATGGATTTATAACAATAATTTGCTTATTTTCTGTAGGAATTCCAGCGGTTTTGTCGACAAAATTAGTCCAAATTAGCCTGCAGGTGCTTACAATACTGTAAATCAGCTATCTGTGGTAGGGAGAACCAAGTCTACATCGGATGGAAATCGCTCCTAAAATGCAGGATATACATAGTACAGATCAAGGGGGCACAATGCAATTCTAATTGTCCTGGTTTGCACATACATGTACTGTCAATGGCTTTAGCCTGAGACATAGGTGAAAACTGGGGCAATAACAATTGCTGAGTGTGCCCGTGGCCTGTACTTGATTTATTCTATATCAAGTACACAGAAAATAGTGAAATTCTTCACTGACTATACAAAGATTTGCATTGGCATTCACAGACACTGAAGGGCAATAACAGATCTTTTATTTAGTGGTTTCTCAGAGGGCAGGACAACATTGTGAAGGTATAGGGGCACACACCACTTGTATCTTATTAATCATACTAGCAGAACAGAAGGCAAATCAACATTAATTTTACTCTATTTTTACTCTATTACTAGAAGTATATGGAAATCGGACATTGGAGGTTGCCGCATACATAGTCTATCTTATATAAACTACGTATAGTGGAAGTCATGTACATAGCGATTGTAATGTAAATGGCGTCGCATAAACAATTTTGCAGAAATATCTGGTTTACCTATGTCCGTAACAAGAAAAAAAAAAG
Organism: Lepidonotus clava; assembly: GCA_936440205.1. Taxonomy (NCBI): domain Eukaryota; kingdom Metazoa; phylum Annelida; class Polychaeta; order Phyllodocida; family Polynoidae; genus Lepidonotus; species Lepidonotus clava. Next base: position 29,990,584 of record OW387144.1, on the reverse strand, counting down.
GGACATAACATCTATATATTGTAATAGGCATATTCAATTTCTAATGACTAAATAATTGGCAACTAGGTAGGTGGCATCATTAGCCGTCAGCTACAACTAATTATCTAGGTCACCTTCCGTTTATGACATATCGATTTAGCTTATCCTTGAAGTTATAGAAACTCACTTATCCCTGGGCACGACGTTTCAGGAAGATCAAGTCGTGGATCCACCACTGGAAGTTAGGTGGGACGGTGAAGAGGCCGGACAAGACGCGTTGGGAGGAGGACTACGAGCTCATCGAAGGCGAGGGCCTCTTTGACGAGTACCTCGAAATGGGTAAGGGCACTAACAGGTCATGGCTTGTGGGTCATCGAGGGTGAGGGCCTCTTTGACGAGTACCTCGAAATGGGTAAGGGCACTAACAGGTCATGGTTTGTGGGTCATGGAGAGTGGGGCCTCCTTGACGAGTACCTCGAAATTGGTAAGGGCACTAGCAGGTCATGGTTTGTGGGTCTGGAGGATGGGGGCCTCTTTGACGAGTACCTCGAAATGGGTAAGGGCACTGACAGGTCATGGTTTGTGGGTCATGAAGGGTGGGGCCTCTTTGACGAGTACCTCGAAATGGGTAAGGGCACTGACAGGTCATGTTTTGTGGGTCATGGAGGGTGGGGCCTCTTTGACGAGTACCTCTAAATGGGTAAGGGCACTAACAGGTCATGGCTTGTGGGTCATCGAGGGTGAGGGCCTCTTTGACGAGTACCTCGAAATGGGTAAGGGCACTAACAGGTCATGGTTTGTGGGTCATGGAGGATGGGGGCCTCTTTGACGAGTACCTCGAAATGGGTAAGGGCACTAACAGGTCATGGTTTGTGGGTCATGAAGGGTGGGGCCTCTTTGACGAGTACCTCGAAATGGGTAAGGGCACTAGCAGGTCATGGTTTGTGGGTCTGGAGGATGGGGGCCTCTTTGACGAGTACCTCGAAATGGGTAAGGGCACTGACAGGTCATGGTTTGTGGGTCATGAAGGGTGGGGCCTCTTTGACGAGTACCTCGAAATGGGTAAGGGCACTGACAGGTCATGGTTTGTAGGTCATCAAGGGTGAGGGCCTCGTTGACGAATACCTCAGAATGGGTGAGGGTCCTGGGAAAATACAGGTCAATTAGTTGCGCAGTCATACTTCCTTACTCTTTCCCCGAATAAGTAGTATATAGAAATGCGCATTTCACCAAGGAATAATAATTTTTGTATTTTAATCTGAATCAGGCAACCAAAACCGGAAATACTGAAACTAAGCTCATTCATCCTTTAATTATTCAAAAAGAATTACGGTGTGTCGGCCAGTGTTGTAAGATAATGCCTCTTGCAAGTCTGAACGTTTTTTGATAGGCCTACATGTACTTTTTCTTTAAAAAAAAATAATAATAAATAAAACACCTTAAAACTAATTAACTCATACACGAATCCTGCAAATTGTTTCCCCCAGTTCTGCAGTTCGGGTTCATCACCATCTTCGTGGCGGCCTTCCCGCTCGCCCCGCTGTTCGCCTTACTCAACAACTGGTTGGAGATCCGCCTCGACGCCCACAAGTTTGTCTGCGAGACGCGGCGTCCCATCGCCGAACGCGCCCAGGACATCGGCGTCTGGTTCACCATCCTCGACGCCCTGGCTCAACTAGCCGTCATCAGCAATGTACGTTTACGAATGTGCCCGTAAATTTTAATGTTAAGGAGTGATTCGCGAGGGAGAGGATGGTGATTTATAGGTGTCCCTATTCAATGGGATGTTAAATGTTCGTTGTGCTTAAATATTTGTGTATAATGTTAATTCCACTTCCCAGCCGATCTGAATATTATTTTGTCCAATGTATTAGAAATGCAAATTGAAGGATAAGAATTTAAAAGAAGGGAGCAGTAAAACCTTGATGTATTTTCCAAATAAGCCCCTTCCGATATCCCCTCTGACCCCCCGAAAAAGAGCCTCGTCCCCCCCAGAATAAAGAAATAAAAACAGTGGCTCGAACCTGAGGTTCTCAATGTACACAAAAAAACATCGAAAATTGGAAATGTATCCATCTACATAATACTTTCTACATGACACAGGTCTTACATTACAAACATAATTCAACCATAATGGTAATGATTGACTTTTAAAAACTATGAAGTATTTCCCCCTTATATTTTCAGGCTTTTTTGATTGCGTTTACGTCTGAGTTCCTGCCGCGCCTGTTGTACCAGTACCGATACAACTGGGACCTGTCGGGTTACGTTAACTTTACGTTAACGTGGGCCCCTAACGGCACGCTGACGCAGCCGTGCAGGTAACGTAACACTCTCAACACCTACCCAACTGCGGGATTATTTAAAAGACTACATATCATTTCAAACCGGTTTGGAATCACATGAATTTACATTCATTTTGTTCTTCTCTCGATTCCCGTTAAATGGATAGTAATCATTCAGATTAAAACACTGTCACAAATTTCGAAACCTGTCATAGTTATAGCCATTCGTAGTATAAGCAAAAAAGCATAGGTATTTGACACTATTTCATTAGACGAAACGTAAGGGTAAGATAAATTAAATGATCTATTTTTTTATGTATAAATTAAAATAGATATTGTGATATATCGACAACTGACTTTATAATAGAAATAAGTTCCGCTGGTGATGAGGGAAGACTGGAGTAATCCAACTCATCCCAGGATGATAAAAATGTTCAAAAACAACACAAAAAGATACTGAGGTGTACGTCAAGTTTCTGAAACTCCCAAGCAGATATCAAATGAGTGACTGATTTTGAATGTCTGTGATTAAGAGTTCTGTATACTTTCTGAGCCCTAGGCTTACCACTGCTTATGGTGAAAAGGCTGGTCTTGATAAAACATATTTTAGATAGTGTCCTTATTCATTCCCGTACAGGTACAAAGACTACCGAGACGACGAAGGGGACCACACACTGTTTTACTGGCAACTGCTCGGTGTACGCTTCTTGTTTGTCATCGTCTTTGAGGTAGGTCTAGTCAAATCAGCCACCAGGGTCCTCATTTCTGAAAATGTGTATATATGTTTCTTTATAAATCCAAAGTATACACCTTTCTCATAAAGAGTGGCATGGGGCACCCCTTGGTGAATTGAATTGAAACAATGTTTTAGGTCTTTTCCTATAGTTAACCTATATGCTTCACTTCATAAAGGTTAACTATAGGAAACGGCATAAAAATGAGTTCCAATTCAATTCACCAGGGGGCGTCACACATTAATGAGAAAGGTGTCTAGGCATTGTACAGACGTGGTCACGTGATCACTTTTGGTGATCACCACATGGTGATCAAGACCATGTGGCTATGGAAAAATTAGAATTTCATGAATTGTGAATGGTGATATAATCAAATGAGACTAATTCTAGTATTTGTAACACAAAACTGTATCTTAAATACTTCAGAATTGTAAGTAATAACGATTATAAACTGATCACCAATATGGTGGCTAGTCCATTCTGGACAGTTGTGACGTCATCTGCACAACGTCTATACTTCAGCCGCAATGGCGGGGATCTGAAATTGTTGAAAATGTACATACAGACTTTATTGAAGGCCACCTAATTAACTACATACACAGATTTACATAGTTATTATGAACGTGATGATGATGTGTTCTTGACACAGAAAAAAATGAAAAGATCTACATATTTGTCTATTTTTCTACCTGTCCCTCCTTCCCACAGCACATCGTGTTCGGCATCTGTCGGCTGATCGACATCCTGGTGCCCGACGTACCTGAGAGTCTGGAGATCAAGATCAAACGGGAGCGGTACCTGGCCAAGCAGGCCCTGGCCGACACCGACACCATCATGAAGGTGGGTACTTACCTCACCTGGGTGGGTTAGGTCTTATCTGCACAGGATCAACTTATCTATTAAGTGAGCGCAGCCTCTTGCTTTGAGGGAATGGGATTCACTGTAATGAACAGGGGCGTAGCCAGCCCTTAGGTCCAAGGGGGTACAAGTAGCTTTAGATTGAGAGGATTCATGGTATCTTAAGGGGATTCCAATCGTCATTTTTGACAAGATTTCATATAATTTACTTATATTTGGGGAAACCAAAGGGGGTTACAGACACCCCCCCCCCCCCCCCCACGGCTACGCCACTGAATTGAAAGTAGGTACTATGCAGTCCCCAACCCTGCATACCTTTTGGGACTTTTGGCAACTGGGTTTCTTCACTTTATATAGGTTTACTATGTAAGAAAACTGCCTAAGAATTAGAAGGCGAATGAGTTTTCTGGGCCACTGGGTATTAGCCATAAGGTATGTGTGTACCGCACAAGGAACTAATGTCAAAGAAAGTTCCCGGTATAATACCGTGTTAACCTACTATAAAAATATATAGAAAGTACTTCCCTTCCTCATTGTTTCAAATTAATGACACTAATGTTATCATTTTCTTTAAAAGATAACATTGAGTTGTAATCTCTTTTTCGGTCTCTGTCAGCCTTCTACAGTGTAATTTCATTTGAGAACGTAAACAATCAGGTAAAACTATAATAAATTATTATAATGAACTTTACATTTACAGGTTGTTCAAGACAGGAATTAGAAAAGTAACATATTATCATACTAGGTCACTCTAAGTTGAATACGAGGGCCTTAACTTAGGAATTGCCCAGTCAGAGTTAGGCATACCGTTTGTATTTTTGTGTTTCCTTATACCGAATCCAAATTCTAATCTGCCCAACTCTTCACATATAGATGCTGTCGGTACGGAGACTTTATTTACCCTTCAGAACCACTATTTGTCAATATATTCCCGCCAAAATTGAATGTCGTCTGTCTCATGCTCTTTACCCTTTCCTGTATCAAAGAGTGAAAAAAGTATCATTGATAAAATGTCCAATCCTTGGCCATAAGGCTCCCCTCCCCTTAAAGTTTAAAAACCATAAAAAACTAATGTATGGGTGGTATGTCTCGAACCAATCCATATCTAAATGACATCCATGGACATTTTTCCTAATGATTGAAAAAACATCCTGCTTCATTTTTTCATAATATACGTGTTTACAGTTTTATCCTTATTGCTTTTGAGCATCACCAGTGGATGCTTTTCCAGCACTCCTATGATTATCAAAGACAGCTGTGTGTTTAACCATTACTGTTGCTCTAATTTTACCCCCTTGTTCCTTTATCCTCAGGAGGTTGGTAGACTTCTCCCTCAGTAGAGTAAAACTGTAGACTAGATGTCTGTTCACAAGTCTAGTGTAATACCTCTTTCAGACTACTGCTGATGGTGCATGGCGAAACTAGTACTCTGCAAAGTGCAGCATTTTGCTCAGTTGATTATGTCTTAAGGGACCCACAATTCTAGAATAGAAATCAGGGCATTCCCTCTGGCCATGAATAAAGCATGTTAAGCCCGTATTCCACTAGGCGATTCTGACTGCCGGTAACTTGGTACATTACATTTTTCTCGAGTAATATGACAAAACACAATGCATGCTACATATCACCTTTCAGATGAAATGTAACCTGTACATTTTAACTCTATTCATGTTTCAATCCATGGAATATGTACTAAAATCGGCTGGTGGAATACAATCTCAATGCTACCAATGTAAGATGTTAGGATACGAATTGATTCTGTTAGGCTACGAATCCGTGCAACGTTTTGGTGGAGGGGATTCACCAGCGCGGTCCACTTCATTCAGTTTTGCTTCGCCATGTAGTCTGAAAGGGGTAGAAATACCATTTTCCATTATTCCGTCTTGCATCATTGTGTTAGATGTGTATTGATGTAGTTTGAATGCGACTGATACTATTAATTATTTCAGGTGAGCCTTTACCTGTACATGTAGTTATGTAGCCGTAGGTCTTGATATTGGGTATCGTGTTATAGTTTCCAATGCATCGACTCGACATTTTAAAGAACCTAATAACCAGGTGGCAGTTATAAAGGATCATAATTATTAACATGGTTCTGGTATCATCTTTATTTAACATAATATACGAGCAATATATCTTTGGCATTCCGATTCCTCAAAACAAACAGTTCTGGGATGCCATTTGCCATGAAAGGTTCTCGGAAATCTTTGGTACAGAAATTAAGTGAGGGAACACGGAATTGCCATAACATACATTTGTTATATCCAAAATAGTGTATCACGCTGTATGTCACTGTTATGCACACTTTGTAAAGGTTGTTGGCATACACGCACTGCAAAGCTTAATACCATATATTTTTATGGTGCTGAACTAATATTTCATATTCACCGTTGGTATTGTTGTATTGATGGAAAGAAAGAGATAAAGAAGCTAAACTGCCTTCGTTCAGTTTCAACTGTTAAAAACAATATAAACCTTGTTCATACCCTGCTGTTTAGTTTATTGCACTGAAGATGGCGTAGCAAAACTAGATCTGTTTTATACAGTCTCCAAAGAAATTGTATGATATTCAACAGTAATTATATATGATATATATATAGCTGTTCTAAATGAAAACAGATGTGTTTCAAATCTACATAACATTTCATAAGAGAATATATTAATTAATAACATTTTAAGTCTTATTCATAAAAGATAGGTTTGTGACATGGATAAGTAACAGATTACCAACATTCAGTTAGTCCTATACACCTTTCCAATGATTCTGCGCAGTCCAGAACCTTGCCTACCTTTTGGGGCTTTTGGTAACTTGGTTATAAGTTAACTATAGGAAACCCCAAACAGATGTTTCAGGTTTAATCCACTAGGGCGGCGCCACTCTTATTGAAAGTGATGTCTATGCCTAGTTTGTCTCATGAGTCAACGTTATCAGTGCACGTCTGTGACACCAGAGGGCAGTCTGTTCTGGCATGCTCTTTGGTCACAATCAGCTGCCATTCACAGATAACAACGCCACTGTTTCTCAAAAATTAAAAATAAATAAATAATAAAAAAAAACATACCAAAATCCAAGTTTTAAGGATAGTTAATTATAAAGTATTGAATATCGATCATCCTGCATCCAAAGTGAAAGGATAGTCAAAGTATTAACCTTAACATCGAGCCTCCTGCATGCAGTATACGGATGGCATGGCAGAGTGATAACATAACTGCCCATCGGCTTTGGTTCAAACTGTATCAAAGGCGATATAACACCACACTAAAATCACAATATGTCCACTTTTATGGGTTGCTTCTATATTTCATACGTAATATATTTCAAGTAATTTTGATTCTCTTCGAGAAGAGACAATAATTTCATTAATTTGCTTTATTGTAAATCAGTTATTTAGAAGCTGACGCCAGCGTAACCATTATGATTGAAACCAATGGGCATGATGCGATTGTAGTAGCAGTAATGGTTTAAACTAGGTCCACGATTTTATAAAATGATTTATTATGGTATCTGTAAATAAGACAATGCACCTTGTGCTGAATTAAATGTATTTTGTGTAAATTGGCCCACAGAAGCGGAAGGTAAGAAGTGTAGCAATATAGGAAGGTATAAACGTTGTTTCAGAGCCTGTATCCACTGACAAGTGTATTTTGTAGTATGTTTATCATCAAGTATTTCACACTGCACCTATGGAACATATATTTATGGCAGATTGGCTTCTCTAGCCTGGCTACTTATATAGTCAAGTACAGAGTCAATGTCGCTCTTGCAGTTGGATATGTTTAAATAATTCTTTACGGTTCACATCAATTTTGGTAATAGATAGATATCTTTTCAACGCTTACTCTCACGCTCAAGCACTATTAAGATACAAATACAGACCATAATTTAAGTAATAACCATAGTTTGCGCCTACTGTTCGTGATCCTGTTATTTACGCAAATAATTGTATACACTTAACTTTTGAAATCAATTTTGTACATTTGGAAATCATTTTGAAACCAAGATTTGATAACGTTGTGCTTTATCTTTCAATGGGTGTTATTCATTAACCTGACAGATTCAGTTCACCAGAAACACAAGCTTCTACATAGCTTTATCATATCCCAGAAAAATGAGATAGGGGTCGTCCATAAACCAATTAAAAAACCATGAGAAATTTAAACCGATAACGTTGTAAGAAGGCTTTAATAAGTCACAAAAATCCAGTCGTTTAATCTTTAATCAGGGAAGACAAATCTTCGATTAATTCCTGTAAAAAGCAAACCCAGGGCGGGTCCAGGAGTTCCAGGGGATCCTGACCCCCTTCTTTTGGTGGACCCCTAAACAACAAAAAGAGGGGGAAATGCTGCATACATGTGTGCAAATGCACTCCGTTTTAGTATTTAGTCTTTATGCTGACCCCCTCCTTTCAGAAATCCTGTATCCGCCCCTGAAACCCTGATATACCAGCATACAAACTTGTCGACGGACGAAAGTATGACGTACTCTACCAAGCAATAGGGTATCGCAGCAAGCTTCAGTCTGTAAAGTTCCGATGGTATAATTCAATGGTTCACTGCTTGGAGTGCAATGTCTGACACGGTCGGACTTGAACCTGGGCATTAGACATAATTATATAACTAGTGTGTGGTGTTTTTAAGGATAGACACGGGTTGTTTGACCACGATTCGTAGAGAAGCTAAGTGTATCTCTTGGGTCATAGGCCTATTTTCGTAACTAATTTTATCCTTGTCAGAAATACTTCCAATGGGTATCATTCCGGTATTCATGGTATTTTCTTGGTATATTAAAAACAATTAAACACGCTGTACTCAATGATAATATAAAAAGGTTTTTCATATATTAAGGTAACAAGGCAAATCCCGACCCGCACCCGTGTCTACTCTTATTACTGTATGGCTCGCAGCGTATTTTTACTCCACTTTGTATTGCAGCATACACGCATTTTGGTGTATTTCTTATACTATAGAGAACATGTCGGCAAGTTTCAAAATATTTAAAGGTTTTTTTATTATTATTATTATTTTTTTATTTTATACAAATAGTCACCATAATTATATCAATGATATTATTCCCCCTCAGATTGCCCGCCGTGAGGATGAGGAGGATGCTGACGAGGAGGCCATGTCACTGGCCGTGCCCGCAGCCAAACGTCCCTAGTTACCGCCCTAGCAACAGCTTCTACTCCTTGAACCTCCGACAACCTGAAAACCCCATGTCAGTATGGCTATTGTACGTTACGTGCGGGTGCGAATCTCAACATTGTTGTACGTTATATCATAGGAGGACAGAATGTATTTATATCATGAAGCAAAGATTGGAATCAGAATCTAGTCACTTGTGTTTGGAGAGAAACGTGAAATCCTCATGTATAATGTATGTGCTGCGATGCAGTATATTGGAGCAACATTCCATTACAGTTATCGTCAATCTATTCCATTATCTTCCTTTTACTCTATATTAAGTTTTCACGTATTTGGGCTTTTTTTTTGGTGATTTACAGTTCTGGTCTTTTGTCTCATACTTCAAATTGAACATAGGCCTTCGTTATTTACACACAAAAAATGCATTCTCACATAGGCATTATGACCCAAAGTTTAATTTTTTCATTTCTATATTGTTACATTTACAAAGGTACGACACAATTTCGAAGTCAATGGATCAGGCATTAGGTTCAGAGGCATTGATTATTACTATCTACGTTAGAATTAAACCAATGTGATCTTTGATTCTCATGTATACTTCTAGAAGTAATCTATTAGATTTAACTGACGTTAGTTTTGACGCTATCATTAAATTGAAAAAACATATTGTTTCAAACTTCCATTATGAACTACCATCACTTTAACCTATATACGGTAAACGTGATACCGCTGTAAAAGAATCAAACTGTAAATAATTATGATTATTATAAAGTATATGTTTACATTCTATTTTTTCAGCACATGTATGTTAGCTGATGAGTCTGGCCGTCGGCCATTTTGAAAGTTGAATTGCATTGTTGTCAATTAGCAAATCTGTTTGACTGGATTCGGATCAGTATACATGTATTAAGATAAGGAATAGACAATAAGATGGGATAAAACCGATGAGATAAATTGGTAATTAAGGCTGGTTAAATAACTTGTTAAAGTGTGCAGGGGAGCGTTTAAATGTTCAAAGATGTGCCCAATGAAAGAAAAATGACTCTGTTAAACTTAAGATATGTGTTTAATTTAAGATATGTACCGACTGGTGTTCAGATGTGATTTATTTGATACACGGACTGATTATCTATATGACTGTGAGCTTTACAATCATCTTGAAACATGAATAAAGGATACTATCTAGGCCTCTATAGAATATATATGAGTATACTAATATTTCTATTTAAATGTTGAACTAACGAACGCGTTGAAGACTCATTCTCGTTGAATGAAGACTTGATTATAAGGGTGGATTCGTTGCTGTGATGCTGACATGAAAAGCTATACCTAAGATTATATTTTTCTCAAGAGATTTAACCATGACACTTAGTATAAGAAAAAAGAGAAGAATTCTTTAAGGTTAGTACTTCCTCATTGTTTAAAACTGTAAGTCGTTGTTTGATTGGGAGTAGTAAGTGTAGAGACACATCAGTAGATAATCATGGGTGTCACTTTAAAATCATAACACTTTTCGTCATTAATCATGTACATCTTTCCGTGTGTCCCGATTTGAATAGTTAACCGAATTATGCTCTAACCTTACTTATATCTTACCCTTGTATTAGTTCTATATGTTTGAACATAAACATTATTGAGTTAGTGTCATAACTCAGCCAGATATCTCACACAATAATTGGTTAGTTTTATCGATCTAAACTTTTGGTGAATATGTGCCTAAGTCATATAAGAATCTTCATTAGTATAATACTTTCATTTGGTTTTGAATTGAGATATCATTATAGATTCAGAATCCTCTAAGTTAATCAAACAAGTTTGGAGTGCTACTTTGTGATTCGGATATTAGATATGTGCACCATACAACAGGAGATGTGTAGCAATAAACCTTAGATACCAGGCGAAAGCTGATAAACAAAAAAGCATTAATTTGTTCAGTTTGCACAAGTATAGCACACATTTGGAGTTACCAGAAAACATATTATTGTGACTAATTAGATGGGTCGTGCTGAGACCAATAGTAATCAATTAAGTGGTTTACAGTTGGGTTAGCTCAGGAACCCCAGCACGCCGATGTTATCAGGAGGGCACATACCTGGCATTATAAGCCTATAATTTATGGTGTATAGAGACAACCCCCTACCATTTATTCACCCTTACTATCATGATGTATATTGATGGGAATAAAGTTTGACGGCTATACTAAGCACACGTGTTCAGAGTTATACCTTTGAGGCCATCTCCTACATAATGGTTCACCTGCAATGCGAGTCCGATATTTTGCTCGTGATTCCTTTAACGTCTTTGTTTTTTTCTTATCTTAGTTCTGTGGGCTGTGTTCACCTCTAGAATGGTTAGCTTCCATAGGTTAGGTACAATTTATCTATTTCTGAGAAAAAGAAAAGGAAAATGTCATCGCTTTGAGAGCAAGGTTGCAAGTTGTGACTGGTTTCTGAGCAGATTGTGGGCAAAAAGAGTATAAACATGTACGTGATGGAGCCTATAGTCCTTATCTTTGGACAAAACACACTTTATAATATAAACACTAACATAATAATGTTTTAGGCCAAAGCTTGTAAATGGGTTTTCCGACGTAAGACTATCGGGACAAACGAAACGGAGACGTCAGGCTGGGTATGAGACAGGGATCGGCTTACACACCTTTCTTTCACGAACCTTTGAAGCGAACCTTCCCATAATTATATACTTCTAATATTATTCCCAGCCATTTGAGCCTGGGCCAATATCAACCCCCATATAGCTAAACCACTTCGTTATGGCCTATTCCGCTAGCAGAGCGCCACACAAGATTTGTCTATGAAGTACTAAAAGTTGTCCGACTCGAGTTGAAACAATGTTAACACTATAGATGGCAGTTCTGTCCTAAGACTCACATAATTCCACACTTAATATCCAATATTGCAGTTTATAACAATTATGGTCGTAAGTCTCAGTGTCGAGGCGATGGCAATACCAAATCTTCCGTCCATATTTCAAGAAATTTCTTTTCATTCAAGACATGGATCTCCCATTGGCTGCAGCTGAATCGAACTGTTATATACGTCTAAAGATATTAGTTGTTCATATAAATTGAACTAGCTCTTGACTATTACTTAACTAGTAATTAAATGTCTTCTTGTTTTAATGGGCATTGAGAGATAAAGGCACCCATATCGGCCTGCAGTAGAGGGGGGAGGTAGTCAGCATATACATAGGCTAATACCCTTTACAGACTGGCCTCAAAATACGCTTGTATAATGACAGTTCAATACAGGCAGAATGCGCAGTTCAAGTTATTGGGACCTTTTCCTTAATATCGATAACAGAGAAAAGTTGAGGGCTGCAGGAAAAACATTTTACCAGCCTTAGGGCCACGATGTAGGACAGAATGGACTTTTCACAACTAGGAATGTCAACCATATCCATATTTATAAATGCAGATGATCGTTATGCTTGTCGTGTTAATGTGGAAAATAGAGTTCTTTCACTCACCTTTGTATCAACTCATATTATGCAATATTTCCCTAGCTGTTATTTCACCCCCCCCCCCCCGATACAAAGTCTCCAATAGTAGGTATACAGCCACATCCAGTGAAATCAGAGTGATACACCTTTTGAAATACCCTTGTATGACGTCACGGAACCGGTATATTAACGGGAATGACGTCACAACATAGAAAAGTGTAAAGCATAGCACACTATTAGAACAATACAAGCGCAACACGAACAATAAACACACAATAACCTTTGAAGGTGAGAAACATACATATAATACTAACCTTTTGTTGAATCACTATTTCGTGCCAATTAAGGGCGAGTTTCACACTAGGACAATCGTAAATGCGTTTTCAATATCTCAAAACTTTATATAAGATGTTTCAAATAGTCAATAATCCCAACTCTATTTACTACATTGTTAAAACATGAACATAAGATCATTTATTATATATAGAATTTGTAGCGCCTATTCCTTCATTATTCCCAGCGAGCAAAGGTGGAATAACTGATGGCGTTTTGCCACACTGCAAAAATATTGCCCCAGAGGGCAATAACGATGCCAGCCGGCGTGGGAACTACTTAAACAATGCTTAAACCACGCCAAAATAGTCATATTTGATGAGAATACAAAGACAAATCGATTTATTTACCAGCAAATTCTTCGAAAACGTTCCTTCCACCACCATATTTGTCCCAGTTTCCTCATGAAACGCCAGACGGTGGGGCAGTGGGAGTGTCGATCCGATTGATTTCCTTTATATTCACAATTTTAGCACATAGATTCATCAAAATACTGAAAATAACGCATGAATTGACTGGAATAATGCGTTAAAATTCGTAAATAAGACATTTGATGCGTTGACCAGGCGGTAGATTCCATACGAACTCTCTGCTGAGGAGGTGCATCCGGCAAATCCCTCGACCATTCAACAGCGAGACAAATGCGGCTTCGTGACCCCTCGGTTAGTTCTAGATCTGTGTATTAGTCTGAAACACAACAATGAAAAGGTTCCAATAAACAGTCAGTAGCCAAGGTCCCACCGCCTGTTCCAGACTGTTTATCGTTAGTAGAAGTTGAACGACCTCTCGTGTATTCATATTGAAACCACCTCTTTCATAATCACACAGCCTCGAACCTTCCGAGTCCTTGATTTACCCAGCAAAGACCATCAAATTAAAACGCAGCCTTTGAAGTAGTATACGAAAATGCAGATTTATTTCAGGTTAGCGTGCAGCAGTAGTATATTAGAATGTCCTTATTGCTTATGGTATCTAATGAATGTACATCCTTCGTGCGGTGAATTGGTGTTATGAGGCAGAGGCTTTATGTGATGGCTATGGGGAGTAGCGGTGCATATAATTATGGGCATTTGGAATGAAATACAAACTGCTGGCGATAGGGTAAATATATCCTGATTTATACTACCCTGTGGACTTTTCCAGAAAATAATTGTACCAATTAATAAAGCAATTAATAAGGAAAGAAAAAAATATGTCAACATCCATGATCCATGATAACATCGCCATCAACATCGCCATTGATTGAGGATAATATTGATTGTTCAGGGTTTAATCCTTACTTAAAATAAAGAAGATACAATTATGTCGAATTCAGTCTGATATATTCACCTTTGACTTTATTTCGGCCCTTGTCCCAACGGGCGCTTGCCAATCAAGTCAGCGGTGAATACATTGGACTCCATACTCCATAATAGGGTCTTCTTACTATAATATTATTATTAAACATCCAGGGGTGCAGGCTCTATTATGGTATATAGTGTACTTTGTTCTTGATCTTTTGCGATTTTAACTTGAACCCTGCGGCGTTTTATAAGATGAAACTTTCCACTTTCCAGATTTTGCCTTTCTATAAACAAGTTTGCATTTCATAAGGTAAGGAAGAGAGTAACCTCCCGTGGTGAAGTCCCAAGGATCAGATTACTATTGGTGTTGCATAAACTCAAACACGAGACACTTACTGGACACTTTCTGTTCTTAAGGGAGCACTTAAGGTAAAACAGCAAAACAGAGCAAACTTTCCAAATACCTTGGACTACTTACAGAACTTGATTGCACTCCATTAATATTATAAGGCAGCTCATATTTCCATTAACTTTTGTTGAGACCACAATTGCAAGGTTATACAACAATTTTTGTAAGATGGGATTATGTCACATCATATTGCTAATTTAAATCAACTGTAAGACGTTATATCAAAATTTTCACTCAACCTCACCCTAACATTACAACTTGTGCCACAGTGCAACCCAAAAGAAGTTGGACTATCTGCAATACATCAACCGTAGCATGACATAAAACATGGACCAACTCCTACAGAAGATGACTTAATCCAAATCCCATTAGCCAATGCACACCGGATCTCCCCAATTGCTCCTAATTAAACTCCATTAAGCAAACCTCTGATAATGGCCTACTTTGATGAGTCAATAAACAGCTCCAATGTGTACCAGTTGTCGAACTATTGTTTGTGTAATTACTGACGTCGGACATCATAATAACCTTCTTTTAAGGTTTGGTCTTGACCATATCTCATCATAAAAACGTAAACATGACAGTTGATTTAGGGGCCTTCCATTAAGTATGTGCACACAAAGGGAGGGGGAAAGGAGGTCTGACATTCAGTACGTACTACATGGAAGACCCCTTTGTAAAATACTTTTTAGAGCAAAGTGTGACTTATTGATTTATGTAGAAGTGCTTAGGCAGGATCTGTTCGCCTATAGATCATTGCAGCGAATTGGGATCAAAAATATGCATTTGCCTTCACAGTTTTCAGGGAAATCCTTATAACTCATACAATTATTGATCAATTTCGATCATGTTGGTTTTGTTCTAAAGCTAGGAATATGTAGAATATAAATCTGGAAGCTTGTTCCAACTGAATGTTCCAAATGATTCCGCATGTTTGGATTGTCTTCCAAAATCCTTAAACAGGAAGAGCAGTGGGTGAATCTAACATAATTATAATTGAAGATGTTCTTGAAAGTGCTCTTACACTGGTGACAGACATCAAAATACATCATAGTCAAATCTTAATTGCTTCCATATTATTATGTGAAAAGACAGCCTGTACACAAGCCACCTGGGATCTCTTTCGGAATAGAGGGCCCAAGCGATTTTTTCCTTCTGACCCTCTATTCCAAGGCAGAACCCCGTGTCCCCTGGTATTGAGAGCCCTCTATTCCAAGGCAAGCATTTGTAGCTGAGAAATAACAGATTAAACAAAGTAAAAGAAATCATTCACATGCCAAACTGCTTCTATATCCCTAATTATTAGCTATTGTCCGAAGACTCACTAGTAGTATGAGGACACGGTACTATTACTGCTATTCATTAAGAACTGACAGGAACAATTTACCCACTCACGATGGAAGTTGCATAACCAATAGCAGCACCTCGCCCACGGACTGATTAACACTTGTAATGGTCTGTAGCACGTCAAGGAATTGCCGACGTCATACCTACGCCGGAAACAGGAAGTATTAAATGGGATGCGCGCACACGCTAAGGCTTCTATAGTCTGATTCAGAATTGCATTTACCAAGGGAAAGTTTGGGTCCCTTTTATATAGATACATTTGTATGTCATTTTCCCGGAAACGTTCTGTTTTCTTCTATTTAGGTGATTCTGGCAGGTCTTTATAGAAAGCAAAAGCAATGATACAATTATACTTGTAGCACTACTATAATGTGTTCAAAACTTTTTTTGACACCTCTATTATTCTGTTGTCAGGCGTATCCAAGGTGATACTGTACTGTGATATACCATCAAACCTTCATTGTCCCAAATATAGCTAGAGGTGAGTTACTAGGTTACCACTTATTGGTGGTGAGAGATAGATTTTAAGAGATGTGAATAAATTAAAATCTTCATCAGGTTTTGGAAAGGTAGGGAAAGTGCTAAGGCATTGATAGAGAAATGCGGCTAAGAAAAGTAATCCGACATCATACCATGCATCAACACTCTCCAAGCTGATCTATATTATTGTGATGAACGGCTATTCAGCCAAAATACATAGAGGTTAAAATAATAGAAATAAGGTAATAATAGAAATAGATGTAAAGAACGAATATGTAAAGAACGAAGAACGAAATAGATGTAAAGAACGAATATGTAAAGAACGAATAACGAATATGTAAAGAACGAATAACGAAAACGTAATGGAACGAAACCCGGAAATATGTAAACCGGAAGTGAAATGTAAACCGGAAACGGAATATATAAACCGGAAGTGACGTCAGTTGTAGGTCACGTGACCGAAGGCAGCCAATCAGGGCTGACCTCTCTAGTATATAAAGGGGCGGTGAGGCCCGAATAAACAGAGTTCTTTAACAGTTCTCCTGGTGTCCAGACGTGTCCTCTTTCCTGAAACAACCGCTAAAGATGAGCCGAACAGAGTAATTAAGCCGAAGTTAGGACAAAACAGTAGAAGTCCGAGATAGGTAGTAGAAACATAGGGTAAGGGGCCCGATGGCCCGAAGAACGAGGAACGAGGGAACGGAGTAGGGCACGAAGGCCCGAAGTAGTACCGGAAACCGAGGCGTAGTATGGTACGAAGACATGGGGAGCGGAACGAGGGAGCGAAGTCCGCGGGGACGAGGGCGCGGCATGCTCGGCCCCACGCTACCAAACAATAGGCGACCGTCGGCCCGTCGCCCCCGCGGACCGGAACTCAGGGGTGGACCGCCCCCCGGCCGACCCGTACCCCTACCATAATTTCCCTCCCCCGCAGTCCTCCGTCGACATCGAGTGCCGATTCCCGATCGATTCGCTCAGCCCCCCCTCGTGCGCGAGGCACGACTCTAGAAACACATCTCGGTTCTTGGCCCGGATTCCCCGTCCGCCCCGAGACCCGAACAACCCCCACGTTCCTCTGTCGTAAGAATCGGCAACCCCGACTTACCAGAGAACGTCACATTATAATAAGAACCATGTACACCAGCTGTCTGTAGGGAGTGTGATAATGTACCCCTTTGGTCAATAACTGAGACATGTTTATCCCTGCTGTAGGAACAAGCGGAGCCAAAACCAATATAATTGACAAATGTTTCAAAACTTAGATAGTTACAGAAATATGTTACATGAGTCTAGTTAAGGTCAGTTGTAAAGTATTAGCTCTGAAAACTAGCTCAAACCAAAGTAGAATGCCCCAAGAGATTATGATATTTCTTTTTGTTTGTAAGCAAACCCCATTTTTGAAGATCCACATTTATTCAATTGAGAAAGGAAAACATGTTTTTAAGGGTTTTCTGCCATATTTCATGGTTAAGATTTTAACATAGACTAGAAATAAGCTCATGGACTAGTATAGTCCAGGAGCCAAATCCTGAAATCAGTCAAAATAAGGATTTACCCTCCGCGGTGAGCCCCCTGGATTTTCTTGATTTTTTTCATCTTATAGCATCCTAGGGACCATGAATCAAGACGGTTCCGAAGAATTTAGGTATGCGAACACTGTCTAATTACGCGATTTGTGCTTAATTAGCAAAAATTGAAAAACGCGTTATTTCTGAATTTCTCTGGTACTATGTAAGATATAATAACATGCTATATGTCATCTGAAAGGTAATTTGTTTCCAGATTTTTTGGTATATTGTTTGTTATTGTCATTAATCATGACAATGAGTAATTAAAGAAAAACTGTTGTTTCAGTCATAATCATTAGAACTTAAGAATTCAAGATCAAACTTTGGAATTGATAAACCAAGTGCTAGGTATACTTGAAGGGGATCTTTAGGCAGTTTTTAAAGAAGTTTGCATCAGATTTCATTGGAAATGTAAGGTAGAAATCATTTTTTGCTGATTAAATTCTAATCGACTATGAGCTCATTTTGCACTTATATTTCAAAAGGAGAGATGGTATCATGAAAATAGCACAATATATCCTAAAGAGATGGGGAAATGATAATCACTGTCTCCCTAAGCTGGTATTTCAGTGCTTTCTGAGCCATTTAGTCCATTGTATACAACCCTGGAGCTGTAAAATAAGTATACATTAGCTAGAAATATTTGTCCATGTAATTTGCAGACAAGCTCATCTTTGTTGTCTGATGGAACTAGTATAATCATTTATTTATTTACTTAAAAGGGTATGGATGGCTCCTTATATTGCCAAAGATTCACCCATCAATTGATATAATAATATGCAGCAAACTTCTATTTACATACCCCTGTATCCACTCATCTTTAAAACCATGTTCCTATAGGGAGAGTGGGAGTTCTAGGCTGTAATACTCTTTTAAATTCCCCCATTGCTGGCCCCAATGTCTAATGTTTACCTCACCCATGGCACAGATAAGGCCTGGACAGACAGAGGAATGATAAAGATGGCAGACTAGGATTCTTATCTCCCTGTTGTGTGAGTTAACACATTGGTAAGACACTGTGCTTACAACCTAATAAAGGATCCCTCAGAGGGTGGAGCAGGCTTAAAATTTGACTACTTTTAACTGTCTTATTATTCAATTTTATCACATAATTCCAAAAGGGGCTCAGGGTTGATCACTGTAGCTGGAGAGAAATAATAAAGTTAACTGTTTTGACAATGTTGCCTTACAGCAGTAAAATGAAGGTAATGGATCTTCAGAAGCTTATCAGTGGTGGAGAGGTCTAGCCTTTCCCCTGAATGACCTGAACTAGGGGATAAGGACATGCATACATGCAGCCTCCTATGGTACAATCATTACAGGCCTATATAGTGTGCCGTAAACTGTAGGATTGCTGACCACCTGCTGTACTTTTGTTAACATCCTACAACCAATTTACCAAATTAGACTTTGTTATCTTTTTGCTACTATTTGATGGTTCGCAGTTCCAGGGTGTATGGGTTCATTGCTCGGTTAGCTTTATATCCTGTTGTATTATGGATTTAGTATTCAGTGTTGTATTATAAGAACTTATCATAGACATTATTTATATATTTGACTCCCTTAGTTTTGGATCTCTGAGCTGATATTGACCTTTTCCTTAGTACCTAACTATAAGCTGTCTCTTGCTGTAGGCTGGGGAAATTGGATCCTTGTTCATAGCAGTTTAGGAATGAAAATGGTCAGTTATACTTTGATAAGGGAATAATGTTGTTTCTGAGGTTTGAGGAACAAAAAGTTTGAGGTTACAACCAGAATCACAGCAATTTGTTGCTCTTTTACATTCTCCTAATACTATACTGCTCGGATATGGCCCCACAGCAAGGGTGCTTTGCACATGCTGCTCAATGTGGTAATGCTACTAGATAGTATTGGGAAACCAGTAATGGCTATACCAAAAGTTTGTAATTTTGAAATAGAAATAAATATCAGGTACTTCTGTATAGGTTTTGATATTTATTTGAGGTCTTGCCAATGATATTGATATCTATATACACATGCAGAGGTCTCAGTCCCTCTGGTACACTTCCTGATAAAATTGGATATATGGCAGAATCTCGGTAGTTGATAGGATGAATCTGAGTAAAGTATGACCAAAGGCTGGTCATAACTTGTATTGGTAATTTGGGAAGATTGGAAGTTTGACTCTTAGGAAATAAACTGTGACTATGATCATAGTTTGATATCAAATAACTAATACTAGTAACCCATATATAGAATGAAATATAAGATATCCATTTTGTGTATGGTCAAGCCAAGTTACTCATTTATATAAGCACATGGGTCTAGAATCCTAGAGTGCAATCTAGTAATTTGTTAAAACCAATAATTTTACACAAGTAGCACACCTATCAAGTTTACAAGTTTAAAGAATAGCATGCTTGGTATTTTTGCAGTTGGCAAATTGATACAAGGACTCTTTTTCTTTAAAGTAATACATAGAGGTTCCTCGTGTATACCCTCAGAAATCTGGATTGGGGTTGGGTAATGGGTGAGTCTGCTATGAGGTATTCTTTTCTTTATGTAAACAAGAAGTAGAGAGAACTATAAGGGGCATTCCATTTAATAAGTACACACATTTTCAAAAACCTCAGATCCCCACCCTCCTTTGGTCAAAAATATGCATTGGCTTTGTACTAGAAAGTACACACATTTTCAAAGATTTCATACCTCCCTCCCCCCCTTGATGCATGTATACTTAATGCAAGGGCCCTAATAAGATGGTTTGTAATCAAACTGAAACATTATCATGGTATTTTGCTGAGGAAAGAAATGTTGCTCAAACCATAGTTTTATTGTGACACATCTTTCACTGTGATCCAAAATGCTCTCCAAACAGCTACCATATTATATACATGTGCCAAAATGGCTCAGCAAGCACTGAAATACCAGCTTAGGGAGACAGTGATTATCATTTTCCCATCTCTTTAGGATATATTGTGTTATTTTCATGATACCATCTCTCCTTTTGAAATATGAGTGCAAAATGAGCCCGTAGTCGGTTAGAATTTAATCAGCAAAAAATGATTTCTACCTTACATTTCCAATGAAATCAGATGCAATCTTCTTTAAAAACTGCCTAAAGATCCCCTTTAAGTATATCTAGCACTTGGTTTATCAATTCCAAAGTTTGATCTTGAATTCTTAAGTTCTAATGATTATGACTGAAACAACAGTTTTTCTTTAATTACTCATTGTCATGATTAATGACAATAACAAACAATATACCAAAAAATCAGGAAAAAAATTACCTTTCAGATGACATATAGCATGTTATTATATCTTACATAGTACCAGAGAAATTCAGAAATAACGCGTTTTTCAATTTTTGCTAATTAAGCACAAATCGCGTAATTAGACAGTGTTCGCATACCTAAATTCTTCGGAACCGTCTTGATTCATGGTCCCTAGGATGCTATAAGATGGAAAAAATCAAAAACATCCAGGGGGCTCACCGCGGAGGGTAGATCAGGATTTTCAGGTTTGGCTCCTGGACTATAGATTTTCATGATTATTTGAGTTTGGAAAATTTCGTTGAATTTGTTGGTTTGAGCTCCCTTTAAGAATTAATATGTGTAAGCTTATTGTAATGTCCTCTGGGGAAACTTGTGGTTTCCTGATGGAGATAGTTGTATTCTCGACGGACCTTGTCCAAGACGTGCTAGATCCTTAGATACACAAGCGGGACAGAATTACGCAAGCACTCATCCGGGCCCGTGATGGGGCAACCTACGGGCCAGTTGTTGTGAATGTCTCGGAAATGTGCCCCGCACACGGGGGTCAACGGTAGGAGCGGTACGGTCAGAGGCAGTTCACGAGGGGCTATCAAAACCCTCAGGCTAGCAGAGACTCAGATTTGGTCGATCCCGTGGGCGGTATCTCATGCAGCGTGCCTAGCAGCTGACTCGGACAGTCAGTCCGGTACTCGTGATAGGGACCATGCCCAAAAAGGCTGAGGTCCCATCCTTTCATCATTGCGCCCTTTAATAACCCGAGCCCTTGCTCCGGACCTATTCGTTCCAATTTTCGTGCTGCCGAATTCGGACCACAACCCACTGTTTTAATGCTCTGGTCGCTTCTCACTTACTGATACATTAATATGGATATTAGAGAAACAGTATCAAGGATTAGCCTAATTTTGAAATATTTCTTTTGTATGAGCATTTAGTCACACGAATATATTTTTTGTGAGTTAGTGTCTTTGTATGACTTAGTGAATTAACACCCCTGCCCGACCGCGTGCCCCTTATATTAGGGCCGCTTATTTGCACTAAACTCAATGTTTTTGAAATAATCAAAACACTTAATAAGAATAAATAAGTATAGGTATGCTGCAGAAACATGAGTTGGAGAACTGTACGACAGTAGGTCAGTCGTCCTGGGGCTTCTGACCTAATGTCCAGTTATCAGACTACCTGACCATTGAAGAGATAGCGGCTACTTTGGCTGGGACCATCAGGTGGGTCAAAATTTCCTTTTATTTGTAAAGCTGGTTTAATGTCTTTAATTCTTTTTTCCTCAGGGTATGATGCATATTTTTTCCATCAAAGTAGAAGACTTGAGAAAGTGAAAAACATTTTAAAATAGCCCCATACGCTATTGAGATATGGTGGCTAGAAGTTGCCAGAGCAACATATCTATGGACCATTTAAATTTTGAATATTTCTCCTATCCATGTTATGGCTTCAGTGGAGCTTATGTCAATTCATTTAAAGAAATAGATCTTATTTACATCATGGTTATCAAAAATTGACTTTCCGGTTGCAAGCTGAGGAGGAAGGACCTTCCATACTCAACAAAAATTGAAAAAGTGTTGATTGATATTATTCATGTCATTAGCTATTTGAAATATATTGTAGAAAAAGAAGAACGTTATAGTTTTTGATGATTTTTTCTGTTAACATAGCAATTTACTTACCCTAATTATTCTGAAAATACCTTGGAAAAATCGTTTTAAGCAGATTTCCCAAGATACAACACTTTTGTAAACAATTTAAACAATGCTAAATTCATTGTAATCACCAAAGATGTTTTCAACAATCAACAGTTGAACTATTTCATTTTTCCAAAAATTTCATTATAAACATCATCTGAACAGTACTAGTATTTAAATGCCTGACCCAGGGCCCGAGTGTGTACCCTGGCAAACCAGACCCCGAGACGAAATTCAGGGAGTGGAACCATGAGCAAGGTCAGTATCGTATTTATTTCACCTCTTTACACATTGATGTGCACCTAGCGTAATGTGCGGAAAATGACGAACTGTTTGGTTATGGGGAGGGTAACCAACGAAAGACACATGAAATCACGCGTTTTTGACAGAAATTATGCGTTTATTATGGGTTTTTATGCGTAGTTGTCTATGTTTGTTTACGTTTTGTTGACATGTGACATCGCCGGGCGACACGCATTTCATGACGTCATAACAGGGCAATACAAAACCTTAGGGTGATACAAGTTTAGTAGTCAAGATATGCATGCCATATCAAACCTGAGTGATAACCAGCCTTGTATCGCCCTGCAGGGCGATACAGAAACTTTTATTTTTCAATAATTCATTAAAAAAAGAAAGAAATCTTTAAGAAATGAAAAATCTAACATGCATTATCTGCTCAACATTACTACTATACTTGCTTCCTGATTGTGGATTTGATGAACATCAAAAAAGTTACATGAAGAATGTAAAAACATGTGCAGCATCACTGTTCCACCATTACTGATTGTTGTGTATCCTTCCTTGGGAGGTCAGATCTAACAGAAAAGGTATAATAAATCCATAACCAACCTCAAAGGGAGTACTCGGGTGGTCATCATCCCTTGCCTGGACTCCGATATCAGCCTTCAGCCGGCCCTTTGGGCCCTTGCCTCAGGCTGATATTGGGGTCCAGGCTCGGGTTGATAGCTGCCCTCGTACTCCCTTCTGGGTTGGTTACACTTATTTATGTATCACCCTGGCTGGCTTTCAGGTGTCTGTGCATGTTAAAAGATAGGTGACTACGTATCGGGGGTGAAATAAAGGGGTGTATTCAAATAAAGGCAACCTGTGGGTTCATTCTCAGCGTATTGTTCAGGCCAGGCAAGGAATTACAACAGTGATACTGTTGCAAGCAAAGGCTGTTAACTCATGATATTTCGCAGCAAACATCACGGTGTAGCTTAAAAATGTCATATTACAACCCAAGGAATATGGTCATAATCGCCATACCAACTTGAAATATGACGTCTGGTACCCCTCTGATGACCTACGTGGCTTGTCTTATGGTAGGCTACAAGCAAAATTGGCCCAGTAGAAAACAAAGGAGTACAACCTACCTTTTGCAATTTCAGTTGTGGTGGAAACGCTGATGAATGTAGGTCCTACCCCTGCTGGTGGTATTGTCATACCTAAGTTTAGGCATGGCATATCCTCCCAATAATAATTATAAGAATACATCAAATTTATCATATAAGATATATTAATATCATAATTTCTATTAACATATATATCTTGTGTCTAAATTATAATAATCAAAAGATATATCATATATGCATATTAATTACTTTATTATTATAGAGTTTATGGTAATTAGACAGTAAGCACTCCCCCTGCCCTGATTGGTCAGTTGTAATTAGGTCACTGACCAGAGGTCAGGTGGGAGGTGCAGGTATGCTGTAAGGGACACTCTGGGTCCAGCAGCAGAAGAGTCAACATGTAACAACTAAGCAGTAATAGGCCTTTTGGCCTACACTCCTGGTTCTGTAGAGAAATACATTATTACATCAACTACAACCTCCTGCCTTCAAGTCTTCTCTTCAATTTACACCACACAAAACCCTATGTTCACAGTATCATCCCAGTGTTCAAGGTGTGCTAAGGCAGAGAGGATCAGTGGAGAAGCTATCTACCAAAGTAAACCCTAGACCCAACAGAATGAATCCCTCACACTAAACATATGATATGTAGTCTTATTTCATATTGAAACTATGTGAATCAGTAAACACTCTATTGTTAACAAACTCTTCATAAAAGAGTTATTATGAATTGTTTAATGATATCTTGGGACAGATTACTATTTGTGTTTGTTTTAGGGACATTTCATTTCTACTTTTCATTTTTACCTCCCCACCAACATTGTTGTGTTTTTTTTCTATAGGAATGTAGGGGACTGAAACTGCCCCCCACTCCACCACAAAGCATCATTCATGGATGGCCCTTTGAATAGTACATCTAAGAAAACAAATTCTAGCCTCTCATGTTGCAATATCAATCAATGGAATCCCCTATGTTGTGTCATTATTTCCTCTCTCACTAAGGTTTACATCACATGTTGAGTTAAAGAAATGGCCATGTCACTCGGTCTTTATGAAGGGTCTACACCTGATCTGTCCCTGGCAACAATTGATTCTCCATTTTTGGTCTAAGGTTAATCCCCATGTGGATATTTCCTTTCCAGGTATACAGCTAAGAAGACATATAAGGCACAGCTGTCTACACTGGTACCATCATCCTGAAGTGGCTCATGACCACTTTTGTACTTGAGGCTGCTTCCCCATCTTCCTCCAGTTTTTTTTTTATTCATTGAACCACAATCATTGTTACAATGATCTTCCTTGTAGGTAATAAAGTGAAGTACATGATACATGATACAGCGTCCTATAGGACCATTTTTATTCTATATGATGTAGGGCGAGAATGAGTTTATTCTTGGCCTTATTAGACTATAAAATATGTACGTATTTGACTAGGAAAGAGTTTATTCCGGGTCAGTATGTAATATATAGAAATTTAGTAGCATACCAGCTAATAAGTCAGATGCGTGGATCAATCCACTTGTGTTTCCTTTTTCAGCCACCAGGGGTTCTTCTCCCTCACCAAGGTACTGTCTGGTATAACCATACCCTCCATCCCATCCAATCAAATGCCATGCCAGTGAGGGTGGGTGTTCAAGTTGGAAGGCTTTCCTACATAAAGTTAACATTTAATGGTTTTCAAAGTTTTAATGAGATCAAGCAATTAGGCATAAAAATAAATTAATGCCATATTCATTTGGATATGTGAGAAATTCTGATTGCTCTCCCCTTCGGAAAGAGCTATATAATCATTTTAAAGGTCAGAGAAGAAATGTCATGATATTGACTAACTGTGCAGGGATAAACAATTGTCTGATTCTACACCCTATCACATACATGCCCTTTATGTCAAGATGTACCGTATTCCACAATAGAATTTGAATCCAATGAAAGAAATGCACTAAATAATTATGGTAGAAAAGCATTTATTTGTACTTAGATAAAGCAGACATGAGCCATATATACGTATTTGAAAAAAGGTGTAATTTGTTACAATGGTTGACAACAATTGATTGCCAAGGAAATTTTTCACATAAGACTCATAAAAGTGGGACCAACATTCATATATTCAACAGTTCATCATTAACTACTTGAAGACACATAACACACATATAAAGCATTTGACAAAATATCTTATCTAAAGATAGATATCAGTGTAGTCTTTCCAATAACATAAGATGAGGGGCCTACAATTTAGTATGTAAGCACATTTTCAATAATTTTAGACCCCCCACCCTTCCGTGAGCTAAAGTAGGCATTAAATTTTCACAGGAATGTATGCAAATTGCAAAAAATGCAACCACCCACCCCCCATATTGTGTACGTACTTAATGGAAGGGCCCCGACATAATGTGACTTTAGTTGAAAATGGTTATGCCAAAGTTTACCAGGTAAATAAGAATAAAAAAACACATATATTAATTATGTTATACATCAAACCAGAAGGACATGCCTGATGATTACAGGATATGCAGCAAAACAAGCTCTTCCCCAAAGGTTGCATATTTTGCTTTGCCATCCTCTGATATAATAGATAATTATGAGAGAAAGGTATATCTACCAATGCCAAGCCCTCTCTTGAGATACACAACATCTATACATTCATTGACATTCTTTGAAATATGTTTTCATAAAAATAATATGCATAGTTATAATGACATGTTTGATCTATGAACATAACCTTAAACAATGATAACATTATAGTATTCTCTTGGTTGTACATTCTTATATATGAAGAATTCTAAGACTGACCATGCAAAGCTATACAGTGCTGCTACATCATATCACATAATCCTCTACTATAATCTCAAGTCAAAGGTTCATTTATTGAATTTTTTCTTCATTATTCAAAGCAAATTATTCCGATCCTTTTGATTTTAAGTTAAGAGTAATGTATGTTTATCAAATTGATTGCTACATGAAAATACAGAAGAGCTAACAATATTAATACAGTTTCCACAAAAGCAACAGTACTTGCTATATCATGTAATACCCTGGTTTGCTTTAAGACCACTATGATAAAAAAGTACACATATTTTATCTATTCATTTGGATTCACTTGAAATTTTGACATTTTCATATTCCTAGCATTTATATTTTCATGGCAGGCCTTATATCATAACTTGTTAGGCCTTGTATTTTGAGTTTTACAACTCTATTCTACTTCTCTTAATTCTATTTCTTCGATTTGTCTGAGCTCCTCCAAACCAATATTTGGGTTCTGAATAAGAGTTAATGCACTTAAAGTAGGAGGGAGAACATCAAAGCCTTCTTCAGGTAATTCTTGTCCACGAAGGGTCAACAAAGGATTTATTGGCATGGCATAATGCAGCTTCTGCCAAAACCATCTGTCAGCATAATACAAGTATGTGTTTGTTCTGAGAAAGGATTGCAACTCATCATCCAATTCTTTAATATCAATGTGATCAAAAAGGACAACAATCAGGTAATTGTCCTGAACTTGTAATGCACGTTGATGTGCAATGTGAAACTGAAACTGACACCATGCACTCATCAAAAAGTTCCTAGTCAAGACCATGATCATTTTGCGACTAAATTTGATTCCGTTCAATATATTCTTGGTTAGTCTAGCACCAGGTATGAAGTCTCTTTCATTAACACAAAGCCGATATGGTTTTTCCTTAGTTTCAAGGTGTGGTATCAAAGTATTCAGAACCCAGGCAACATCATTATTACTATATGAAACAAAAGCATCATACAACTTGTCCCTAGGATCTCTCTCTTCTGGTTTGTCAAAAAGATGCCAGTTGAAATTAGTATATAAGAGGACTTTTATTTCTAAAGTGTACATATAAAGAAGGCATGCTAAAAGTGTTCCAATTGTTGTAAAGACAGAAAATGATATCAATCCAATTTGAGTTGGTGTTATTTGGCATATAAATTCATCAATAGGTTTATTGACAAGGGTTTCACCAGATGAACAGCTAATTTGGTTAAAGTCATCTATGTTAATTGAGTAAGAGAAAATCCAGTAAAGATGCCATCTTGCATGGCAATTACAAATAATGGCATTGCCACCAAGCTTCAGTTTTGTCGTTTTAAAATTTTTGAAGCTTATAGGAAAAGCTTTAAGTTGATTCCCAGCAAGAGAGAGCATTTCCAGATGAATGAGTGAAGCAACAGCTTCTTCAGCTATGTATGCAATTTTATTGTTTTCAAGTCCTAAAACTGTCAGATTGGCAAGATATTCATATTGAATTATATCTTTTAATGATTCAAAAGCATTATCTCCTAAATATAAATGATTTGTCTTTAATGGGACAAGATGTGGAGGGTGTGTCATACTCTTGTTTTGACAGTCAACAAGGACCGTTTCATCATGAGCAGAAACTGCACACTTACATTGTGTTGGACAATATTTGATTTGTCCTATGCACCTGAACTCTTGTGGGGAAACCTGAATAAATTCCCTGCCTGCTAAATATGGTGGGTCAACACATATCCAACTTTTAAAATATTGCAGTCTCATCTGCTTATCATTGTCTCTCAGCACCATATGGAGTTTATATGCACTGCAATCACAGTTTATCTGATTTTCGGCAAGATCTATTACAAAATGATCTAGGAACTGTTGTATGGATACATTGCTATAAGAAGATGTGTTAAGATGCACCATTGAGTTGTTTGTTAGTTTGACATGTACATTGGCTTTAAGCATTTCATAACTCTCATCTGGCAAGAAATCAATTTGTATTTTCTCTTTCCTTCGTCCAAAACTACTAAAACTTGAATAATAAGCATGTTTTAAGAGATCAGCCAATTCTAGTTTATTACCTGAAAGGTCTAACATTAACAATCTATCCATAAGGAAGGGCCACAATGGTATATCTGATAAAAGATTATTAGAAAGCAAAAAGAAAGCAATGTTTGGAATATAGCGAGGATCCTTACAGAAGTTGGGCTCACATGTTAATACTCGTATTTCATTTTTAGACAAATCCAATTTGGATAGCCTTGGCAGATAAATCGAATTGAATGTTTTGGAACTGACCTGATGCAGTGAATTCATTCTAAGATCAATAGTGATAACTTTTACCAATCCCAGAAAAACATCATCTGCTAGTACTGATATCAAGTTATTGCTCAACCCTAAGAATTCGAGGGAGGTTAAGTTAAGGAACAAACCAGAACCCAAAACTGTGAACTTATTGTTCGAAAGATCAAGGAATTTCAGGTGGATTAGGTTTTTAAACAGCCCAGGTGGCAACCGTGAAAATAAATTATTACTTATACTGAGTATTTCTAATCTAGGTAGATTATTAAAGATATGAATGGGTAAATCATATAGTTGATTGAAATCAAGTGCAAGGTATAATAGGTTTGATGTATAGTTCGTCAAATTCTTAGGTTTTACAATGGATGTCAAATTATTGGTGCCAGATGGATGAATACTAAATAAATCTGGAGGTAAATATGAAAGGTTGTTACTACTGAGGTCCAGTTTATGAAGTGAAGCAAGATCCCTAAATAACCCAGAAGTCAAGACTGTCAACTTGTTCTCTGCCAATGATAGTATTTCAAGCATAAAAAGGCCCTTTAATAGATTTGCCTTAAGGTACTGTATATAGTTTCTAGACAGGTGAAGTAACTTTAATCTTGGAGTGTTCATAAACAGATTTTCTGGCAACTCTGTGATTTTGTTTTTAGACATCTTTAGATAACTTAATAATGGCAAATGAGAAAAAAGACTGGCAGGTACATAAGAGATATTGTTTTCATTGATGAAAAGAGTGTCCAATAGGACCAAGTCCAAACAGTAAGTAGTATTCAATGAAGAATCTTTTGGTGGCACTTGTAAAGTAGCTCCAGAGAGCATAATCTGGATACTATTTCCATAAAGAATAATGGTCTGAAGTTTTTGCAAACCTTTAAAGCTATCAGTGGGTATACTAGTAAGTCTGTTGTTCGCCAGCTTAAGGGTCTTTAAGGATTTAAGTGCACCAAATAAATTAGAAGTATCTGTCAGCATATTGTTTGAGAGGTCAAGGAGTAGCAATGAGATTAAAGTATTAAAGGTTTCATTTGATAAATATTTGATATTGTTATTTGACAAGTCAAGTGTCTGCAAAGATGGAAGGTAAAAAAATAAGTTATTAGGTATTTCATGAAGGGCATTGTTCTGTAGGTGTAAATCAATCAATGGGATGACATTATGAAATATCTTTTCTGGTAACCTTTTGATTTGATTGTGCTCCAAGTAAAGAAATTTTAAATAAGAAAGATGGTCAAAAAATGTTTGGGGTAGGTCGTTCAGGCAATTATGTGACAGATGTAGCACCTCCAGTGTGGAGGGCTGTTGAAACAAAGATGTTGGTAGTTTGACAATGCAATTTTGTTTGAAGTCTAGATGGTGAAGGAACTGTTGGCCCTTAAATAGAAAGTCAGGAATTTCAACTAAGTTATTATATCGCAATAGAAGTGTGTGAATACTATGAATTTTCCTGATTAAATTTCTGGGAATGTGTACTAGAGCATTGTTAGACATATTGATGAGTCTGACTGAAACTAAATTTTGAAAACTCTCTTGTTGAATAGTTCTAAGATTATTTCCATCAATCCTCAATATTTTTAAAAACTGTAGACTTTTGAATAAGTTTGGTGGTAAATATGACATCTTATTTTCATTAAGGTAGATCTCTTTTATGTTCTGAAGAGTGTGGAACAGTGTATCAGGTAATTCACTCAGCATGTTGCTTTCCAATTTGAGAATGGACAAATTTCTCATACCATCAAATGTTCCCCCTGGAACCTCTTTCAGTCTATTTTTATAGAGACCTAGATAATGTAAATTTGAAAGGCTCCTGAATGTATCACTATCGATTTCCTCAATCAAATTCTCCTCCAGCATAAGTGTTTCTAGATTTGTACTATTATCAAATGTACCTATGGGTATGCTTGAAATCTTATTGTTGCTTAGATCAAGAAACTTGAGTAATGGTAAATCCCAAAGCAGGCCACTTGGTATTGATGAGATCAAGTTATTACCAAGATTTAAATCAATAAGTGCTATAGCACTAGAAAAAGCTTGTGCAGAAATACCTGTCAATTTGTTGTTGTTAGCTAGTATGTGAGTAAGTGATTTCAGTCCACTGAACAAATCAGAAGGAAGGTGTGAAAGGAAATTAAAGCTTACATTTAAGTGCCTTAATGGAGTACTTTTGAACATGTTCATAGCCAGTTGTTTAATTTGGTTTGAACTCAGGTCTAGGAAGCCTAAGGAGGGTAGATTTTGAAATGTGTCAGAGGGAATTTGTTTTATATAATTGTTTTGTAGGAAAATGGTTTTCAGTGATTTGCAACTTGAAAATACATTTCTAGAAAAAATTGTGAGTTTGTTATGACTTAACGAAAGTACTTTGAGTTGAGTTAAGTTCTTGAATACCTCCATAGGCAAATAGCTTATTCTGTTATTACTCAGCAACAATTGTTGCAGAGAGATTAAATCTTGAAATGGTTCTGACTGCAATACTGCAACCATAATTTTTAAAAAAAATATTTTTTTATATTTATCAACCAATTGATTATGCTTTAGGTTGAGCATTTGTAATGCTTTCAAAGGATAGAATATTGATTTTGGTAAATCCTTTAGTAGGTTGTGCTCCAGATTAAGTTGTTCCAACTTGGACAGACCTCCAAATATACTGCCAGACAATACTCCTAGGCTATTGTTTTTCAAGTTCAGATATTTCAGACTTGGCATATTCATAAACATACCTTCAGGGAGTTCTTGTAGTAAATTATTTTCCAGACAAAGCCATTCAAGGGAGGTCAAGCCATTAAATGTATTCTTATGTAAAGATTCAATTTGACAGTTAGATAGAGTGAGAGATTCAAGATGGATCAATCTCCGAAATGATGAATTGCCAAGTTGGTAGAATGAAATATTGCTAAGGTCAAGCTCTTTCAGTTTTGGAAATATCAATGTCAAGGTTTGCTCAGAAAGTGAACCCATGAGGTTATTGCCTCCACATTTGGCCAGAACAAATTTTTCTAAAAATGACATGATACTTTCAGAAGTAAAGTATGATGTACAAAGGGTGTGTTCTAATTGAGGGACGGATACATTTCTGGTCCTGTTAATGATGCCTTCATTACCATTACAATTTTGGAAATTATCTGACATCAGTGTTTGTAGATTAGGCTTACCCCCCACAAGCATAGCCATGTACTCTGTGGTTGTATTTTGAATGCTGAATTCTCTTACTGACACACCTGGGATAGCATAGATCCACATAGGGAGATTTGACTCATCAAATGTTTCAGCAATATAAAGTTGTGAAAGTGCTATGTCTTGCAGTGTTTCATTCTGAAATGTATCCTTTACAGATACATCATAAAGATGTAGGTTTAGATATGTGCCGCTTTTGTTATTTTGCAATCTGCTAAAGCTGGCAATATTGTATAAATTTATATGACAGGATGATATAGTGACATGAAGGTTGGATGAATAGTTGAAGAAGCCATATTGCAAAACCATAGTAAAGGTAGGTCTGACACAGTGGAATCTAAAGTCAGCTATTGGGACAACCATATAAACAGAGCTATATTTGTGTCTTGGTTTCAACTCTTCTGGGCGGTCTCTAGCACTTTCAAAATTGCAAATAGTTGGAGTTTGTTTAGCATGAACCTTCTGGAGAATGACACAGAATAAAATTACGAACCCTTTGATGAAATGCATCATGGCCTCTTTGCCTAAATGGCTTGGAATTCTGAAATGCATAGTTGTAAAATTAGGAGTAACGGCCAATGTCATATTATTAGTCACTACATGTGTACGATTCAAAAATGCTGATCTTATTATAGGTTGTCCTATCATGATAAGAGTTCGTGGCTGTATTCATATTGATACAATGAATCAGAAATACGATTGTGGAGACGTGGCTGTGTGGTGTTCCCTTTTCTATACTATATTTTCACCCAAGGGCGAATATGGGAGATAGAGGAGAATTTATTATAAATGAATCAGAAATACGTTTTATTCCTCTAAAATAATCAAATTGGCTTTTTCTTGGTCTTTCTTCAAACATATCAAGAAATCATTATTACCACAACCACAAACTATTCAATTAGTGAACAAATACATTAATCAAACATTTTCATTTTGTAATTTTGGTTTTCATCTTGGAATATAATGTATTTCCATATGCAACACAAAGAACATTTCCATCACTCAAGCATTTTTTTGGAGTTCTTGAATTTGAAATTTCCATTACGCATTTAGACTATTCTTATGTTGTAAGTCCTTGTTATGTTTTTAAACAATGTTTATATGTTGTATCAGGGCTAGCGTTAAATGTCTCATTTTATTAATTATGTCATATGACAGTATCGGTTCTTTTGATTGCTGACTAGGTCAAGAAGAGGGGTCCTTGCTTTGTTTTGGCACAAGCAACGTTTGTTCACCACTGCAATCCAACATGCATTATATAGTAGGGCAGGGATTTTCCTAGAAAAGTATTTAAAATATCAAAAGCCCACTCAGAATATTTACTAGGGGGTCATATTCAGTAAATCTGAGTGCATTTCATACGTCACTGTTTTATGTCAAATATCAATGCAGGAATAGAGCTAAGATATCTAAGTTAAAAAAAAAGTGAACGAATGTATGTTTTACTCCTAATTTATTGAACCTCAAAGTGAGAATAATATATATCCTTTAAATCAAAAGATAGAGGAAAATAATGCGTTCTTTTATATGATATGTCATATATTACTTTACCTTTATTAGAGAGTACGCAGTACAGGTCACTGCAAATAATGCTCTGAGAGGTGTTAATTGTCTATCCTTTTATTGGTTCTGCATTTCAATGGTTATCTTTATATAACATGCCATTCATGGTCCAATAAATCTGTCAGCAAATATCATAGCAGAGTTGTACAAACTTTGGAACCTTTTTGCTTTATTAATACCAGTTAGACAAAGTAGATTAAAATCCAAACTTTGTATTCAGTGGGTTAGTATGAAAGATTAGAAATAAGATTAAACCATTTTTTAGTTATCCTACCTACTTTCCATATTACTTCACAGAACCCCCATGACTTATGCTTTTTCCCTTCATATTTTTTTCATTACAAATTAAAGTGTACAAGGTGGTTTTTGAAACTCTCTATACATATGGTTTATCCCTGCATTTAGGGGGCCCAATACATATACAGTCGATTCAAAGAGAAAAATATCCAACAGATGAATCAGACGTTGACTACTTCTTGGTAACTATATTTCACCTAACAAACAATCAAAATAAACCAATGCTCGATTCTCCCAATCACAGATAGCCAATTTCTTGAGTCCTACCTGAAGGTTAGCCTAAATCAGAATGCATGCTGGGAAATATGTCGACAAACTACAGGGCTTAAGTATAGAAATTTTCACTAATCATGGCATTATTTGTGGTTTGAAATTGTAGACATCACAATCAACTATTTTTTCATTTATCTGTATATGTTTATCATTTTCTGAGCAGGTTTGAAAATTCATTCATTTCACATAGAAATATTGCAAATATTTGTATAATTTCTATACATTTCTATTCACTTTTGTCAACAAAATTAGATAAAAATAACCTGCATGTTCTTAAAATACCATAAATCAGCTATCCGTGGTAGGGACAATTTGATTTGAATCTGCTCTTTTATTTTCTATGAATGTGCCATCAAGTGTAATTTGATACTTAATGAATAAATTATTATTAATGAATATAATATACAGAAGGGAAAGTACTCCAATATCAGAAGTGACTCAAGCTGGTCACCAGATTGCTGATTGTGCTAACTACAGGTACAGCTACAGGTAGTGGTCTTCACAGGTGACACACCTGACTGCACTGAACACAGGTTGCAGTGCCCACCTGTATATCGGTTAGGTATATTTGCACCGCTATTTGGCTTGATCTGCCTTATTGGAACAATTATATTCTCAGATCTTAACAAAAGATTTAATTGTCCTCAAGCAACACTGCTCCCTCGATGAACCTGGGCACTTGCAAATTCTGATGTAGGTTTTTAACCATGGCCATAGAGACTGCAGTTGGAGGAAGAACATTAAAACCTCCATCAGGAAATTCTTGACCTCGGAGGGTTAGCAGAGGATTCTTTGGCATTGCATAGGTCAATTTATTCCAAAACCACCTGTCTGCATAATACAAGTATGTGTTTGTTCTAAGATAAACCTGGAGCTCTTTGTCCAATTCCTTCACATTGATATGGTCAAACAAAACTACAATGAGATATTTGATACGACCTTTCAGGACACGTTCATGTGCCATTTGAAACTCAAACCTACACCACTCACTTTTTAGAAAGTTCCTAGTAAGAATCATAATCATTTTTCTGCTGAACTTTACACTGTTGAGTACATTTTCTGTAATTCTGGCACCAGGAAGAAAGTCTCTGTCATTTATACATAATCTGTATCGTCTCTCCTCAGTTTCCAAATGAGGAACTAAAGTATTGAGCACCCAGGCAACATCATCACCACTGTATGAAACAAAGGCATCATACAATTTTTCTTTAACATCATTTTCTTCTGGATTATCAAATGGGTGCCAATTGAAACGAGTAAACAAGAAAACCTTTATCTCTAAATGAAAGTAAATGAAAAAGACAACTAATATAATCGTAACTATGGTAAAAACTGAAAGGGAAATCAATGCAACTTGAGCATGGGTAAGTTCACAAAGAAACTCATCTAAAGGTTTTTTTATAAGGCTCTCTCCAGTCGAACAGTGAATGTTATCATAGTCCTCAATGTAACTATGATAAGAAAATGTCCAAAGTAGAATCCATGTTGCATGGCAATCACAAGTTATGCCATTACCACCAAGGGTTAGGGTAGTTCTAGTAAACTGTTTGAAAGTCTGTGGAAAGGTTGACAGTTGATTACCAGATATATTTATCTTAGTCAGGTGAACCAAAGAAAACACTGAATCTGGGGAAATGTAACTGATCTCATTGTTTTCAAGTGCTAAAATGAACAGGTTTTTGATATACCTATACTGATCTAATTCCTGAATTGAATGAATGGAGTTGTTTGCTAAATTTAATATAGTTGTATTTTCTGGAAGAGTGACAGGCAAATCTTGAAGGTGTTTATCCTGACAGTCTACACGAACAGTGCCATCCTCCTCTGAAACAGCACAGACACATTTCTTTGGGCACCCTACAAGTTGTTGAGAACATCTGAAGTCCTGAGGGGGTATGCTAAGAAATGGCCTTCCCGCTAGGTATTTTGGATGAGAACATATCCAACTTTCAAAATTGTGCAATCTAGATTTGGTCATATTTTTCTGAAAAATTGAAAAAAGTTTGTAGGCATAACAGTCACATCTAATTGTGTTGCCTGTGAGGAGTAACACAAATTTATCAAAAAAGGATTGTATTGCCATCTCTTCAATTTCAAAAATATCAAGGTTCTTCATGTCATTATTTGCCATATTAATTTCTACCCTTAAAAGTTTATTATCATGAAGTTGGGAAGAAGGATTTTTTCTTCGGATGATATGTGTCTTACCATAGCTACTAGAATGGCGAATAACATCAATAAGTTCTAAATTGTTTTCTGAAATGTCTAACCGTATTAATTTATCCATAAATATGATATATTCAGGAATTTCAGAGAGACAATTTCCGCCTAACCTTAAAGCAGCTACATTTATCACAAAATGCTTATTGGAACAACTTTGCAGTTTATAACAATAGTTAGGTATCATTTGACATGTAATTTTGTCTATCTTATTCTTGGACAAATCAAGCAAGTATAACTTAGGCATGGATATTTGACTGAAGGTATGGCAACTAATCTCAAACAAATGATTCCAGCTAATATCAACAGTTTTAACTGAAGGCAATAATCCAAAAACATCTTGCCTTAGATAAGAAATATTGTTGTGGCTTAGCAGAAGAATGGTTAATGAGGGCAAATCATTGAAAACATAATCTATATCTGATAAAGCATTGTGGGATATGTCAATTGAATTCAAAAATTGTAATCTTGCAAAAAGTCTAGGGGACAGATATGTTAGAGCATTGTGACTGATAGACAGTGTAATGAGATGCAACAAATAATCGAAGATTCCAAGCGGTAACTCTTTCAATTGGTTGTAATCTAATGTGAGTACCCTCAAACTTGAATAAAACCAGCTGTGCCTAGTGGCTCTCCAACAAGGGGCCCTGTTTACCTGGAAAACCTGGGATGGTAAATAGGAAAGTCTGTTTTGGTGTAGAGTGAGATATTCTAAGGAACTTATTTCCCGAAATATTTTAGATGACAGGTTTGTTAATTGATTGTTATCCAACAGCAACGTTTTTAAAGAACACAGACCATTAAATACATCTTGTGGAAGTTCATTTAACATGTTTTTATCTAGCAATAATGATATCAAGCCTGAAAGATTTTGGAATATCTCCCTTGGTAGCTCAGCAATTCTATTGTTTGACAGGCATATGAGATGGAATCTTAGATTAGATCTAAATAATTTTGCAGGAAGATTTGTGATATTATTGTTACAAAGGTTTATATACTCTAAAGAATCTAAACCCTGTAATGCATTATTTGGCAATCTTGACAGTTTGTTTCCCTCCAGATCAATGGTAGACAAATTTGGAAGGTTTTTGAAAGATAAATGAGCAACATTTTCTATAACATTACTCTGAAGGTATATCCTTCTTAAAGAAGTCATATTAAAAAATAGCCTTGAAGGGACTTCAACTAACAGGTTATGATGTAGGTCAATATCTGATAATGATGCCATATTTGTAAAAGCCCTTGGATGAATAACCTTTAATGGATTGTGTCCAAGCAAGAGAGTTACAATACGAACTGTATTCTTAAAGCAATTGGCTGAGATAGTTGTTAACTTATTGTAAGCCAAGGAAAGGGTTTTCAAGGACACCAAATGTCTTAACAGATTATCATTCAGTGCTGATAAAAAATTGCTCTTAATGCTAAGGTCCTGTAATGAAGTCAAATTAAAAAATGTATCAGAGGATAAATGATGAATGTTATTATCTTCTAAAGAAAGATTTACTAAACCTGTCAGGTTATGTAATAGTTTTTCTGGTAAAGAATAAAGTTTGTTATTTTGTAGATATAATTGCTTTAGATTTCTACTTCTTTTAAAAATACTTTCAGGGATAGATTTTAGTTGATTGGAATTCAAGAAGATGGATTGAATAGCAGGAGTATTTTGAAATAATGTAGGAGGTAAGGAGGAGAGACACATGCCTATTAGTTCTAATACATAGAGGTTAGTAGGCCTTTGAAATAACTGATTTGGCATTTGTTCTATGCAATTACTTCCAAGTTGTATTTCTCTTACACTACTTGACCAGTTGAACAAGAGCAAAGGGATTTTACTAAATGCATTAGAGTGTATTTTCAATATCTGAAGATTGCTTAAACTGGCAAAAAGTTGGTTGTCTAAGACTTTTAGAGCATTTTCAGAAAGTTCTAGAAAGGTTAACTGGGTTAAATCCTGAAAGGTATTAACATGAAGGCTTTCCAATTTATTACTTCCTAGTCTTAGTATTTGGAGTGAGTATAGGTTTTTGAATAACATAGGTGGTAAAAACCTTAAGTTATTATGATCCAGTCTAATACCATTAATATTGACTAAACCTTTGAACAAAGTCTCAGGTAATTCTTCCAATAGATTGTGATTGAGATAAAGATCTAACAATAATGAAAGATTATGAAATAGTTGCATTGGCAGAGTTTTCAAGTTGTTCTTTTCAAGGTGCAACTCTAATAAAGGAAGGTGTTTAAATGTATCTTTATGGATTACCGAAATAGAATTTCCATAGGAGTTCAAACGTTGTAACAATCGGTTATTTGAAAAAATGTCCCCTGATAATACTGAGATCAAATTATCACTTATATCAACCTGTAAGAGTGACTCTAATCCTCTGAAAACATTATTAGGCAATGTAGACAGGTGATTTCTGTCAAGCCTCAAATTTTTCAGATTCGACATTCCCTCAAATATATCACTTGGTAGATCAAAGAGGTCATTTGCATGTAGGAATAAATCAGTGAGTGATGCTAAGTTACAAAAGAGATCTCCCGTCATCTGACCTCTTGAAATAAAGTTATTGCCAATATCTAAGAAATACAATGTGAGATTTCTAAACAAATCTTTCTGTAAATCAATAATTCTGTTTGAGCTAATTGTTAGAACTTTGAGAGAGGACAGACTGCTAAATGTGTCTACATCAATTTGAGATATATCATTTCTGTCTAATGAAAGAAATTCCAAACTTGCTAATTTTCTAAATAGACCCTTTGGTATTATAGTTAACTGATTTCCATGAAGATGTATCTCTTGCAATGCACTGCAACTGTTAAAGGTATTCTCATGTAACTGTTTCAATTGGTTATTTGAAAGGTCAATTTTTCTCAGGAAAGTCAGATCTTTCAATATATCTTTATGTAAATAAATAAGTGAATTGTGATCAATGTGAAGGAGCTGTAATGAACTTAAATGATAGAACATCTTGTGATGAAAACTTCTTATGTTATTGAATGATAAATATATTGCTTCCATAGAAGGCACATAATGAAAAATGTCATATGGCAATGAAGTAACCTGGTTGCCACTAAGATTTAGTAACTTCAAATTGCTACAAGTGAAAAAAATCATCTGAGGTACGAAACTTATTTTGTTCTGCTCAAGATGTAATGTCTCAAGGCGTCCTAGCCCTCTAAATATTTGATCTGAAAGGTTGTCAATCCTATTGTCTTTTAGATTGAGCAATTTTAAAGAAGGAAGGTTTTGAAAAACATCTTGTGGTAAAGCTGTGAGAAGGTTGTTGTCTAGTTCCAGCCTTTCTAAATTGATCAGGTTTTTTAATGCACCTGGGTACACAGTTTGAATTTGACAGTTTGATAAAGAGAGATTCTTTAAAGAAATTAAGCCTTCAAACGTAGCATTTTCTATCTTAGAAAAGCTATTAAGGCTAAGGTCAAGTTCTGTTAGATTGGGAAATGAAACATTTTTTGAAAAGAGTGTAAGGGGCAATTCATTAAGTTCAAGTTCAATCAGGTGAAGACTTTGAAGACATACCAAGCCACTAGGGAGCTGTCTTAAAGAAAAGTAATGCATATTTTTTATTTCTAGTGACAGCAAATTCTTTGGCACCTTGACCATCCTTTGATCAATAGTATTTTGAATATTGTCGAATGATAATATCATTACATTTGGCATAGCAATCAGAAGCTTTTCAAAATGTTGTACAGTTATGTTTTGAACACCAAATTCTTCTAATGTCTCCCATGAAGAAGAATAAATCCAGTTAGGTAGATGTGATCTGAGCAAAGTGTCACTAATGTAGAATTTGGTTAGAGGAAGTTCTCTTAGTGTGACATTAGTAAATCCCCCCTTTATAGATGTGTTATGAAGGTGGAGATTCAAGCTTTGGCCTAGTTTCCCAAGAAGCCACTGACTGAGCATTGCTATGTTGGATAACTGAACTTCACATGAAGAAATTGTAAGGTGAATATTTGAAGAATGTGGTGCTTCACTCATTGAAAGATCTATGGGGTAACCAGGTTTGATACAGACATATCTAATGTATGTGCCATAACTAGGAATTGCAATGTCTTGATGGTTGGATCTTGGACTTATTCTACAATCAAGAAATCCAGATGCATTGTAAAAGTAGCTAAATAGCAACTCTGGTGCTACGTGCATATTGTTGACCATATTGCACTGGGGTGCATATGCCTGTACTTTTGCACTTGACAGTAGTGCAACAATAAAAACAATCTGACCTTCCAAGGGCTGCATTCTTCTTTTGTCAGTCGATTGGACACTCTGAAAAAAATTAGTGATTTTTTAAAGCTAAATCATGGAAATAGAATTGGGAATGTAAAAAAAAGATATGTTATAAATGATTATTGCCCATTAGGGTACATAGTGCCACTTATTTTTGGCCATCTTTTCTTCCACTTATACTGCCATGTTCCCACCTATACTGCCATAATAGACCTGTCCACTTTGCCAGCTAGCCCACCCCTTATTTCTATCATATCAACATTTTTAGAAAAATATTCATCATACTGGATTCCCAGTAATTTTCCTAGTAGTATTACCCAAAATTTAACTTTATAAACTTTTACTTTCAACATTATGTTAAATATGTAGCTGAAGGACTGGAAAGCAAAAATGGCATTTTCCCATAGGGAACAGTGTTAAAGCCCTTCAGCTTTGCTCACAATGTCCAACCCTAAAATCACAAAAACATACCTTGTTTTGGTTCACCTAAAATGGAAGAAATTACTTAATTGAGCGAAAATAATAATTCACCCTCATTTATCAACACCGTATTCACTTAGAAAACACAAGTATTAACTGATTCTCTCAGATTTGTGTCAGTGGCTGACTTTGCAAAAACTGCAATTATGTCCGACCTCTGTATTGTGCCTGCAATACATCCCAAAGTGGACAGGTCTATTATCATATTTCATATCTCAAAATTTGGCAGTGCATTTATCAGTGTCCTATATTGATTTAGATTGACTAAATCGATATAAGACACAAAAATGTAGGGGCTGGCATTATTGTCCTATTAGCACTTTACTTTCTTTCATCTATCTCATTGATCCTTTCCTTAATTCTCCTTTACTACTTTGTTGTTCTTTTCAACTTAATGTTAGTATCAATGCCATTAGAAATGTGTATTACTTCTTTAGGGATTTGCAAACAAGTAAATTGCTTCTGGCCCACCGTCAAGTTCAAATGATGTTGAGGTGTGTTTATACAACTCATCAAGATCCCTATGATGGTCTCTGGTAGTCTGTTGAAGAAGACTGATCGTGGCACCAGATGGTAAGTAAAATAGCCAGGGGAGGATTCACAGGGTGGGGTATCCAGGGGTCATGAATGCCCCATTTCCTTTGCTGTGGACCTTGACATGGCAAAGAGAAAGAAATATTGCTTGTGCATGTGTGCACACGAATGCCCAATGTTTAGTACTTCGCCTATATGTGGAACCTCCCGTACCTTACTCCTGTATCTGCCCATGAACATCCAAACCTCTCCTTGTTCAAAATGACTGCAATGTTGTTTCAACATTGATTTTGGAATTTAAGGCTGTAGTGAATCAACTTTGAGAAATAATGTTGAATCGATGTTGACAATGTTGATTGAATGTTTGTAAAATTTTAAATCAAATCCCAAAGGAATTTGACGTGAGCTGAGTTTTTGTCGTATACTTAATGAAATGGCAAATGAAATATTATGTTAAAGTAGTTAAGAATTTAGCAAGTAAGTATACTATTCCCTGTCAGACAACTTCCTTACCATTAAAGTGCGTATGCAGAAACGATCCTTAAAATTTTAGATTTGTGGAAATAGTGGAAACCACAGCTTTAATAAGGGGTTTAAATTTAAATAAATCATCAAATATAAACAGTATCAATCTACAGCTATTACGGGATTGTCGTGAGATCTGCTCTGTAGAATTTTGTCATATATACTGAATAAAAGTTTATATTTATTATCATATACCTGTTTCAGGACCTCCTGCCCCCAGAAAACATTTGGAATGCGCAGAACATGATCAAATTACATATTCCCTTGAAGGTTATGGTTTGTTAGATAATAGACAACATGGTTGTGGAAGAAATCATAGTACTTCAATGGCAATCATGCAGTTGATACAACATATTTGTAATTCTAATGAGAAAAATGAATACACAAGTGTAGTTTTTATAGATTATAGAAAAGGCATTTGATAAAATAGACCATGAAATACCGTGTAAAATATTGAATTTTTTGGTTGATCACAAGAAGTTGTTTCTTGCTGCAAAAGTTATCTGGGGAATCAAATGGAATCTGTGAAGGTTGATGACATAGTTTCAAGCCAAGTAAGATTTATTTTTGGCGTCCCCAAGAGTCTATGTTAGGCCCTTTGTCTTTTTATTATGTATGTTAATGATTTATTAAATCTGTTTAATGATGAAGATATGCCAAAAGTGTATGCTGATGACAGTGTGGTTTATTCTACTGACTCGAACCCATTGGTTGCAGCAAACAAAGTACAACACAGGCTCCAAAAATTAATGGATTGGTGTAAATTGAATCGATTAACAATTAATATTAGTAAAACTAAGCACATGATGTTTAGGCCAAAGAGTTTGAGACATATTGTACCAACAGTTAGTAATGATGATGTCATTCTAGAAATTGTGGATGAATGTGTCTATTTGGAAGTGTGTATTGGCAGTGAATTGAAGTTTTGTAAAGTTTGGAAAAGTAAATAATTATAATGAAATGAATCTAAGAATAGTCCAATTGGGTAAACTACGTAAATTTATGAATGCTGACATTCCTTAATGACTTATCCAAATTATATGTAAGAGTCTCCTTAGAATGTAGAAGACATGAACAGCATTTATCATTGATGTATAGATTTAGTAGTGAGAATATGTTGATAGATTATAGTAGACCACTGATGCGACTAAGGAGTCATGCATGATTGTGTTAAATCTAAGAATCAGAAACGAAAATATCAGTTGATACTCCTTTACAAAGAGTTAAACTTTTGTGGGATATGATCCTGGTGGAGATACAGAAGGCTTTGACAAAGGTTAGTTTCAAACGTATGGTGACTGGGTTGAATATAGCATGATACAATGTGATATAAATGTGTATAAACTACTTTTCAAGACATTCTGCTTGGCATTCATCTCTACTCATTTTTATCATCACCTCTTCTGATACAATCACCCTGTCTAACTCTATCAAATTAATATATCATTTCTACTCTCTATTGAAAGGCTGGAAGAACATGTAAATATGTGAAACTTTACTTGAATAGATAGAAAACAAAATTTCAATCAATGCAATTCCACAATAATGATTCAATTTGTAAATTCAACTAAAAACCAGTGTTGATTCAACGTCAGTGTGCCCACTGGGACTGCCCTCTTATGCATATCTATTGATAATACATTTTTGTTTCTAGCGCTCACCCTTAATATATAGGTGCACAGACATAACACAATCATGATGTAATGTACTCATTTTAGGCCTTTTATTGTGAATGTCAGGCTAATATCGCTCATTAGCATGCGTAATATCACGCATCAAACTTAAAATATGCAACCAGGCCCATATGCAGAGGGGGTGGTGGGGTTCAGTATAGACAGAATGCGTATTCTGGAGCTAGTCTGTAAAGTGTATAATACCCTTTACATACTAGGCCCAAAATGCGCTCATAATAACAGTTCAATAAAGGCATCATGCGCATTTTGGACCTAGGCTGTAAAGGATATAAGTGTTACAGCATAGCAGTAGTGGTGGTTTTGGGTGGGGGTTGGGGGCCGAAGGGTGCCCCAGACTGGCTGCGCTAACCTTGGGCACTCTTTTTAAGCCAATTGTATCAAACGTGAAAAGAATGCTCAACTATCAAGCTCCTTCCCGCAACCCTAAAC
This sequence comes from Lepidonotus clava, assembly GCA_936440205.1. NCBI lineage: Eukaryota > Metazoa > Annelida > Polychaeta > Phyllodocida > Polynoidae > Lepidonotus > Lepidonotus clava. The sequence goes on along the minus strand of OW387144.1, from coordinate 29,945,922 downwards.
GTGACTATAGGCCGGCCCAGGGGGGAGGGGGCAAAACAATTGATAACAGCTTTCAACGGGGCCGATGGGAAGGATTTACTGGTATTCTTCATTAAATCATAAAAAACTAATTCAAACTTCTAGAAATATAGAAACTGACATATGAAACAACTCCACAACGTTCTTAGCTATATTCAACTTGGTTGCTGTTTGGTCTTAAAATAAATACGTAAATACTAAAACTACAAGTGTTATAAGGGGAAACAGGGGAAATGCATAGCATCACAGCCCTAGTGTGAGCATAGTGAGTTGCCCCGAGCCATGGCAAGTTGCCTCGCGTTTATAGACTACTCAAAGCCAGGCAAATTAGTATATGTTAAGTTTAGATATGTTTCTCGTAAGGTTTCAATCGATGTTATGTTTAAGTATAATGTTAAGTCTAAAATATGTTTCTTTATCTGAATGGGAGCTTCTCAAGGTTCACAGGTTAAGATATAGTAAATAATGACACAGTGACAAGACAAATATGATTAAAATATAGAATTTCAGATTAGTTGTGACCACCACGAATGCTTGTTAAAACTAATTATCTTTAGAAGGATAGAGACAAGTTTGGAAGAATAATTTGGATTGCCTCTACTGGCACGGGCCTAAATCTCACCGCTTAAAGTCTGACCTCTGCTCCCTTTCACCGTCTGTCACCGTGTGTCGATTTCACGGCTACCCGTGCCTCTCCCAGTCGGTGGGGTAGGGGGCCTTCTGGGCCACCCAACCATGACTGAGGGAGGCGGGGGTGATGACTGTGTAAGGAAGGGTCTAGATTGACCGTAAAAGGGTCCCCCATGTAAATCCCTCAAATAAAACTGTTACTATTAATCCCTTAAATAAAACTGTTACTATTAACCTAACATATAGGCCGATTGATGCACACTTCAGTGATCGAGTAGCAGTGTCAGTGCTTTGCGTATGCTCGGTCGTAATTCAACGGGCTACAGATGAGGACCATGTTTACCAGGCTTAGGGCAGATCTGACAATTGACTCATGCCCTAAGATTATCATGAACATGCTATCAGTATTAAAAAGTGATTTTATCTAAGGAAAAGATCATCATGGCAAATCGTATATATACCTTTTATAGACTGGCCTCAGAATGCGCTCATAATGACAGTTCAATACAGGCATAATGCGCATTCTGAGCCCAGTGTGTAAGGGGTATAAGGTTGCGTTAAGACTGCCAGGGTTACTAGACTGACTGGTGAAGATTTCTAACATGTTTAAGAATGTTTGCGATGGTCTTAAGACAATACACTTTTCATAAAATAATGCTGGCTGTTTTGTTCAGTATCTAAACTACTTAAGGCAATTGTAAGGCCATTATTGGGAATAATAAATGCATATTATCGATTGTGTACACCTGTCATCAATGTTAAGTATAAATGTGCAGACCTGTCTATTCACTTATGAAAATTCCATTTTGTGTTTGGCATGTTTAGACATATAATCATGCTGATATGAACCATTCATAAATATGTCAAAGCAGTGCTTCTAGTGGTCAATATTTCCTGCCAAATATCTTCCCATGACAATATCTTATGGTAACGGACTATTTTTCCAGCAATATATACTAGCATTGGCGCCCAATTGTCCTTTCACTCAGTTGCAATTGGCACATCGTGATAAATGCCATTCAAATATAATTATTTGTTATATTTTCAGAAGAGGATCGAGACAAAAAAGTACAATGTAGACTATTCATGAATACTATCCTTAGTTTGCTATAAATGGGAAAACCCTGTATGTTGCCTTACTTCCCCTTTAAGTGTAATGGATATTTTAATGTAGTTATAATTTATACTGTAAAAGCATGCAAGGATTCATACATATCACGATGTTGAAAATGGAATAACTTTCGATTGAATGTTTGAAGTATCATAACGACAAGGACACCCCTTGCAAAGGAATCAGGAAAACCCCTCTATATAATTATAATATTCTGTTTTCTGTTGCCATGGAAACATACTAATGTCACTTTCTGTAGAAGTATCCTGGGGGGACCTGCTAAAGTAGATTTCCCAAAAAGCAATGTTAATGAAAATATAGAAATTTGTATAGATACCATTAGAGTCTCCTGAGTATTTCAGGAAAAGTCAATTATTTTCGCATAAAAGTCAAAACAATATTATTTTTCAAGTAGTTTAATTCAAAACAGTACATAAAAAAGTGTTTATGGGCATACTCCTTCATTGCACCTAAAGCCCTACACTTTAGGAAAATAATTGTATAGGTTAAGGGCCATATGCTTAGCCGTTCATAAATGGTAATTAAATATGCCAAAATAATGCCCTATTTATTGGATAAGGGCACATGTGGCCAAATATGGTTTCCAGGTTTCCATAATCATTATGATTGTCTAAATTTCACACACAAGCTCTTTCTCCTATTGGTTAACTAGCAATGATCAAAAAATGTATCTAAAGTATCATGAACATTTTGAACACTTATGATAATTATTTTTGATGGGCTATTGAGAGGAGTGGATATAATGGTTTCCCCTATGACCATGATGAAAATGTAATGTATACTGAAAGATCGCTTTGCCTGTGAACTGACTTCATTATTTTTTTTTTAAACTTGAAGAATGCTGATTGATGGAAATGTTTCTCATTCTGCAAAAGGGATTCTTAATATTCCATATGATATATGTTTTATGCGTCATACATACACATCAAAATTATGATTTACTCACCTGATGTTTATGTCGTTGCTGATGTTAGGAAGGGAACAGCTTATCAATGGATTTTGGAAATGGAAAGATAGATTGGAGTTACAAACAGGGGATGTTTAAGTCAACTTCTTGCAATAGTTCAGGTGTCAACTGTTTGATCTGTTTCAGAACAAAGTAGATTGTAGGCCTGGGGAAGTGCAGTGTTGTCTACTAGATGAGCCAATACAAAGGAAAGTTCTGCTGTTCAGGGGCTGGTCCAAGCTTAAGGTACTTGTTTTGTTCTTCTTTCAGGGATAGGTCCAGCGAAGGTCTTTTCTACAGCTTAGTTCAGGAGCAGGTCCAGGGAAGGTCCTTCTTTTGTGCTTAGATCAGGGGAAGGTCCATTGAAGGTCCTGCTATTGTGTATAGTTAAGTTCCAAAGCGTGAAGGGCTGCTAATGTGCTTATTCTAGTTCAGAAGCAAGTCCAGTGAAGGACCAGGTAGAGTGCTAAATCCAGAATAAGGTCTACCAAAGGGCCTGCTAGTGTCCTAAGTTAAGCAAGTCCAGTGAAGGGCCTGCTAATGTGCTAAGTTCAAAGGCAAGTCCAGCTAAGGACCTGCTATTGTTCTTTTTAAGGGGCAAATCTAGTAAGGGTCCTGTAAAGTGTAAGTTAAGAGCAAGTCCGTTGAAGGTGCAGTAAATGAGTAGAAGAGGTCTTGTGGACAACACAAGGTTGATGTGGTATTCAAAGTTCCTTTCAACAAATGTAGTTGAAGAACATAATCATGAAGTGGGCACAAATTCAGTAGTGTGGTGCTTCAATGCAGGTTAAATGATGGTTTAGGTGAACGAGCACAATTCAAGGCATGAGTCGCAGATTGGAGAGTTTGCAACTGTTTTGGTCAGCGTGATTGTTATAAATGTTGTCAGCTGTGCATCGTCGAATCTAAATCAGATGGAAATTGAAGGCTGTTTTATAATTATGAATGATTATCGCGATAGTTGGGTTGAGAAGAATGGTAGTAGGACGAAATTTGCGTTGTTTATTTACGGACCTTTTGCCTTCCAAATATGGCTGCATCCACAGCTTATTTTCGTCTTTTTTTTTCAAAATATATTTGGACATATAAGATCATTATTTCATAATAGAAGATCATTATTTCATTTTATAAAATGTAGAGAAATGTTTAACGAAACCATTTTCAAAGTGACAGAAATTGAAAATGTTCCTTTATGATTAAATTTCTGTTAGCTTATCAGCAGAAGTATACAGAGCATGTAAATATACAACCATATTTTCTCTAATTTTCCTTTGTCAAATATGCTCATATTTCCCATAATTATGTTGATACTGAAACACTAGAATGTCCTTTCCATTTGTTAAGTCACATTTTCATCTAGTTCGCATAATTGTCCATGAATCTCTTTGAATTACTTTTTGTCTCATTCTTAGGTAACAGGTTTTGCTATTTTCGAAATTTTGTAATCGTAATGCACACCATCAACTGAGTTAATAGTTCAGAAGAATGGTAGAGGGAAGCATACGTACCTAGTGTCTCCTCTGGGTAGGCTACCAACTCTGGGATGAGAAGCATCTCCCAGATTATCCCTTATATATATGTATCCATTCTGTGCAAACAGCAATTGCAACTATAGTTTATAAAAATTATGGAGGTGATAGTGAAGCTATGAGGAAGAGTATATTTCCTTCAATAAACATGTATTGTATCCTGGTTATCAGAATAAATGAGCTGGTCTGATAATCCATGCAAACAGAATGTTGATGGATGAGACATGATGATGTCTACAAATATCGACAGATGAGATTATTGTGAGCGGTCGGATGCATGAGGAAGTTGTATGGGTTTTTATATCTGTGCACTACTTTCACTGTGTCACCTCTATCACTGTCACATACATGTTGTGATTCGAATTATTGCACATTGTGAGGTGTACTATGTACTTCACCCCCCACCACCTCAAGTTGCAGTCATATTGCAGCATATTGCAGGCATCCAGAAATTTGCACACGTAAGATGAAAACAAGAATATTGCAAATACAAAGAATGTCTAACCACCCTTCAGGTTGTGACATGCAGAACTGTCATATCGTAGAATATTCATCTCAGTATCACAACCAGAACCTGCGACATTAAACATTGAAAGTAAATTTTGCACCTGACAATGTGATCTCCTATAACTTGGATGTCCATCAGACCATCCCCAAGTCATAGAATACTACGATTTATCATACTGTGGTGAATCAGAGACCACTTCGTAATGTGAGGCATGAGTTTTAGAAGCATGTAAATTGGTCATGATTATAAGTAAAAGACGTAAAATAAGTGCATGGAAAAGATTATGGAGATGAATGATTGTTTAAGTTTTAGGAAAAAAAGCATGTGGAGTGGCACAAGAAGTAAAATGTTGGTACGAAATCAGCTAATGATAGCATAAATAATTAAGAAAGCTTGTAACTGGAAGTGACCGCTATAAGGGTCAACGACACCATGTGATCTGAACTGACCAATAGGGTGGCAGTTGTGGTGATATAAAGCATAGAGCTGCACGGCACGAACCATCTCCGGACTCTGGTAAAATCCGGACACTGTACATAGAAAATATAAGGGCTCGGGAACAAGAACTATGACACACATAGAGGCCTACAATCACAAATATTTTTGGGACAATTGTTAAGGCACTAACTATAATCAAGTATGGCATGCAGGGTTGTGAAGGAGTCAGTAGGGATGTAAAAGAGTATCGGCAGGGGTGTTAGGGTTCTGTAGAGATGTGAGAGGATCCTCAGGGGTGTGAAGCAGTCAGCAGGGTTGTTAGGGGGTAGGCAGGGTGCTAGGGGATAGGCGAGGTGCTAGGGGGTTAACAAATTACTAATCGTGCAAAAATGCATCCAGATTGTATTTCATACATATTCCTCTGTACATACTTCTTCTATAATTACGAGTACCTTCAGCACTCGATTAAGGACGCCGGTGTCCCCCAGGAGATCAGCCAGGGTTGTGCCCTATTAAATATTATTGACACTTTGATGCGCTGTTTCATTAATAGGTAGAACAGGAAGCTTGTACCTAATTTATATCATTCAAGCATGTGTTCAAGAGAGTCAGTTTTAACTGGTCAGTTTTCCGAATGATTTGCCCATGGACCATGTTTGGATTCCCTAAGTGTTTTATACAGATGACTTTGACTTTTCGGTTGTTAATTACCAGGATGTCTTTGCCATGTGTAAATTATGATACCAACCATATCTTATCCCCATTATTGTCTTTCCTGTCCTATGACTTAATGATATACTATTGCACACAAAGCTAATTTACAGCATTCTAAATAGGTCTTTTAGGGGTGAAAAATAGTGCAGACAATTTAACTGATCATAATTATGATGTTTGTATCTGTATTAATCATATATGATTATATTACTAAACATATTATAGGGAGACAGGGACGGGTCCAGGGGGTCTACTGGAAGCATGATGTGTTGTGCATCTCCCGGACCCTAGCTGACAGAAATTAACCTCCAGCAACTCACTTATAATCCAAGTGTCCCCTGTATAGCGGCTATGTGCCATTTTAACTTTCATTACTCTTTCATTTCAGTCGATTTCTATACATACAGCAAGAAACAATCTTTGGTTATCAACCATTTGGTCTTACAATCTGTACATTTTCCCATATTTGTTACCTTTGGTGAAACATGAATTTCCATTGGAAGACCCCTTGAAGAGGGTGGGTTCAGCTGTCACACACTGAACATTTCCCAAATTCCATTTGGAACCAGAGATGTGGTCACTTGAATATCATAGCTACAGCTCGTTAGAAAATGATATATTTCCAATCAAACAAACTTGTAGTGAACTACACAAATTCGAATTCACCTTGAATAATTATACAAAATCATGCAAATATGTCAACATGAAGAAATTATTTAATTTTCAAAAGGTTGTAACTTATTCAATGTTATCACCTGTTTTATTCAAGGTCATCAACCTGTTTTTCTAAACATGATAGATCTTTAATTTTCTCTTGATGCAAATATAAAATAAAAAGTTCACCAATTGCTGGTTGCCATGGAAACCCACAAATGGAATATACTGTTATATTTCCAACAAAGACAAGTGTGTTCCATCAGCATGGAATTTGGAATATATACATCCAAGTTAAACATGAAACTAGATAATTGAGTTTTAGCAACTTTTTAGACTAAAAAGAGTCAGTGTGAGTAATTCTGTCTAGGAGGTTAATTCCATCCATTCTTTATATAAACTTGATTAAGTACTTTTAACTTAATAGATTACCTTCAAAGTGGATTTTGTTGTTATTCTATGCGAGTTTTGCTTTTGGAGGATACTAAATTGAGATCCTGCAGCAAAGCAGAATCCTAATGTTGATCAGTTGGAAATATCAAAGTCATTAAATTTTGCATTTGCATAAGTCAATTCAAAGTGCTTTCCACAACCGTAAAATTTGCTTTTCAATAAGTTTCAATAATTTACTTAGTCATCTGTGGTTGTAGAATATAGAGTATAAAAGGTTTTCTAATTTGGATGGAAATCAATTGTTTTTCAAGCAGTTTTAATAAGTGGACATAGCTACCCTCAATAAATTCAGTGATTAAATTATTTAACTGAGCCAAATCGTGCCTTCACTTGATAATTAAGGACAATTGCGCCATTAAAGAACTAGCATTGACATCTGTTTAAAACTTTACACATTAAAGGTTAAGACTAAATAGGTATCAAAAATGCAAAAATAATGAGAGGTCACCGTGGAAATTTTTTGGCTAGACCAGTCTATTCATATGGTAATTATTCAATAATTGACTTGCAAAATAAATTTTGAAATTTGATTTTATTTGCTAATTATTTTGAAAGAAATGAAATAACAACCAGCCAAATGTTTTTGATAAATGTGTTTATGTTTCCTCAATAGAAAAAATACACATTTGTAAAATTTGATGATGTAATATATGTTTTTAACTAGAAATTATATAAAATAAACTAGTTCAAAAATATAAAAATTCAAAAATAAAGTTTCACACAAAAAAGTTAAACAGTTGAAAAGTTGGATGTAGGCTATCATATCCAGCCAGAAAAACAGGTGATCACTGTACTTATTTGGCCAGCAGAGATGAATATCCATTTAAAAAACTAAAAATGGCTTCAAATAGCTATTTGTTTGTTTTTCTATAAATTCACTGAAATGTTTATTTCAAAAGTATTTTGATAATTCTATGTTGTTCCTGAGATCCTTACAATAATTTGGATGCATAATAATATGCCTTTATACACCTTTTCTTAAAGGAGATACAGAAGAAAATGTAATTTTTGTTGCACATTTCATTTTTCAGCATTTGCAGAGTTTTCTCAAAATTAGTCATGTTTCCCCATTTCTCCCTTGAAAACTATACATTTTTACCAATTTTCTATACCACTTTTTATCGCCTTGTGGAGACACTCCTTAACCCTTTGCTGATGGCACCAAAGTGGCTTTTAACCAAGAGAATCAGCACAGTTAATTTTGTTTCCTAATTATGATATTCTGGATGAGAGTTTGATAAGAAAGTCATATAGGCCTATGTCATCATGTAACACATAATCACAGGCTATAGAAAATATACTTTCATCTCTACTTTGAGTGCCATGGTAACCATAATATCATTGTAATGAGGGGTTCCTTTTCTGAAAATTTTTTCACTATTTTGAAGCCTATTCTCCCTAACATGGCCAAAAATGGGAACAAAATTAATTCTATGGCTATCTTGAAAATACCTTAAAATAGGTAGTTTCTGACCATTTTCCAGTCTACACTGTGAATAAATATGGCTGTGAACTTAAGTAAATTGAGGTAAAAATAACCTGAAAGTGCCAAGTAATGTAGATACGACAGTGTTGTACATATTGAAATGTAGTGGGGAGAAAAAATTGAAATGGATCAATAGTTAGAAATGACGTGTAAATAGGGTTGTTATCTTATTAATTTTCATCATTCCAAAAATCATCAATGGGCTACGGAAAGTATAGGCAATATTGTCCAATAAGTAACCATTGATCTCTGAGAGCCAGTAGAGGTCTTTGCTTCGAACCTGTCCCCATACGTCCGATACGTGCTAATATAACGTTGTCTTTCTGCGCGTTGGCGTGAGGCAGTTATGGGACACCAGAGACGGTAGGTAATTATGGTTCATGAACCACAGAAGCCTGTCACACGTATCAATAAGGCCTGATCAGCGCCCTATTGACAGGTCCCCAGATAGAGTGACAGGGACTGGGGCCCTAGAGTCTGAAAGTCGACATGGCAATGTAGCCCTTTCTTAAATCAACATACGACATGAGGTTTAGTGACATGAATGAAACAATGAACGACATGACAGGGCACGCGACATGACAGCCTCTTAGAGACAACATGCGACATGGTCAGTTAAGTGACAGGCGACATGACCATTTCTTAAGTCCAACATGGGACATAGAGACCCTGCCCCCCCCCCCCCCTCCAATCAAGGGCCCCAGAGACTGCACCCTAGAGTGATACTCAAAGAAATAGTTATTTTCTCACGCGTGGAAGAATGCATATTTACACCGAAAGAAGACTATTTCATCCGGGTTCCTAAAACTTATTTTACATAAGCAGTATTGCGATACCGACGGATTTGCCAAATGTTTAATCCAGGATATGGAAGGACGATTTACAAGTAATCGGACATATACATTCTCAATGTACAAGACCCCAGTGTTGCTTACATTGGGATTATGTTAAGATGGCTTTCTCAGGTTTTGAATTCCATGAACTTCCTTTGACGTAGGTTGTGGACTAGGGGGGCCGACCAAAAAGCATCCATGAAAATTCTGTGCCACTAGAAGTTAGAAAACCCACCATCACAAAATTTGCTCTCATGAATATTTTGACTTCTCGTGGCACAGTATTTTTCAACTGTTAAAATGTTCCAATATTCTTCTAACAACCTTTAAAACGTATAATAATTAGGTAAGTAACTTTACTAAGGGAATGATTTTAGTATGATTTTACAGGAAATTTTCATGTCCAAAAGTTCTCGTGGATGTTTTTAGGCAAAATGTTCTTCTTGTGGGCATAAAGTAACCCTCACAAGAAATCATAGATGTTTTTTGGTCGGCCCCCCCTGGGAAACACAAGTCATGATGAACTCTGTCCATAGGGGGCCAACCAAAAACCATCCATGAGAATTCTGTACCCACTAGAAGTTAAAATACTTACAATTGCACAATTTGCGATCATGGGTATTTTGATGTCGTGGATTTTTGTTTTGATTGTTCCCAATTTGTTCACCACTTAGAGTGTTCCAATGTCCTTCCAACACACTTTAAAAAGTATTATGTAAATAAATATATTAAGGAATTGATTTTAGTTTGATTTTTCAAGAAATTTTCATGTCCAAAAGTTCTCGTGGATGTTTTTAGGCAAAATGTTCTTCTTGTGGGTGCCCACAAGAAGAACATTTTGCCTAAAAACATCCACGAGAACTTTTGGACATGAAAATTTCTTGAAAAATCAAACTAAAATCAATTCCTTAATATATTTATTTACATAATACTTAGTAACCCTCACAAGAAATCATAGATGTTTTTTGGTCGGCCCCCCTGGGAAACACAAGTCATGATGAACTCTGTCCATAGGGGGCCAACCAAAAACCATCCACGAGAATTCTGTACCCACGAGAAGTTAAAATACTCACAATTGCACAATTTGCGATTGTGGGTATTTTGATCTTGTGGATTTTTGTTTTGATTGTTTCCATTTTTTCCACCACTTAAAGTGTTCCAATGTCCTTCTAACACACTTTAAAAAGTATTATGTAAATAAATATATTAAGGAATTGATTTTAGTTTGATTTTTCAAGAAATGTTCATGTCCAAATGTCCTCGTGGATGTTTTTTTTAGGCGAAATTTGCTTCTCATTGTCATAAAATAACCCCCAGGAGAAATTGTGGATGTTTTTTGGTCGGTCCCCCAGTTGTGAAACACAAGTCATGATATTAAACTCTGTCCATGGGGGCCAACCGAAAAGCATCCACGAGAATTCTGTACCCATGAGAAGTTAAAATACTCACAATTGCACAATTTGCGATTGTGGGTATTTTGATCTTGTGGATTTTTGTTTTGATTGTTTCCATTTTTTCCACCACTTAAAGTGTTCCAATGTCCTTCTAACACACTTAAAAAAGTATAACATGTGAATAAGTATATCATGGGAATGGTTTTAGTATGATCTCAAGAAACGTCCATTTCCAAAAGTTCTTGTGGATATTTTTTGGGGGTAAATTTTCATCTTATGTAGAATAACCCCCACAAGAAATCGTGGATGTTTTTTGGTTGGCCCCCCGTGAAACACAAGTCATGATAAACTCTGTCTAGGATTGCCTCCCACATACATTGGTTCTTAAGGAGAACGACCAGGGGCCATATTTCCGCATCTGATTTCAGTGACGTAACTTTTAAAATGATATCCTTCTTTTGTCGACAGACAGAATCAAGCAGTATGAGGCACAATTTCAGCTGATCACGATAATCAGGTACGAAGATATGGGCCCAGCTTTCAACTTATAAAGATAGACCGTAAATCTATGTTATCACGTACTCAGGTCATGCCCAACATTTGTTACATCAAAATGCATGTAAATTAAACTGCCATTTCAAGACCCTTATATTTTGTTTGGAAACTTTACTTTTTCTTTGTTACTTTATGAAGCATGGCTATTTTTTTTATAATTGTACTATTTAAGCACCACACACAACCCATGGCCAATTCATCATTATTTTACTCTAGCATTACGATTCTTGTGGAATGATTACCGTTTTTTATTCCATAGCCGTAGTCATACGCACAAACAAGTCAGATTTTACCAGGCTAACCAATTATGTCATACATTAGAAAGTTGAAAATGCAGAATTGACTTACAGTTCCAATACCTGTACAATCCATTCTACCTCCCACACATTATCATTCTGTCATAACGATCATTTTCTGAATGTTGTATCCAATTTCCTTCAGCTCTATGAGTTTGAAATTACACAAAACGATTAAAGCGGTGACGTTGATGTTTGAATATGCTATGCCTCCAACAAATATTTAACAGATATCAGTGACCTAAAACTAGGTGTGTATAACAAAAGTTTGTAAGATCAAATTCTCTTGAAGACTTTGTCAGATAACAATGTTCGCTGTGTTAGTGAACAATAATCTAAAATGTCGTTTTTAACTTAAATCACTGGACCACTTAGTGTCTTGTACTATATGGCTCGTGCATAGTGGTGATCTGTCTTTTCTGGAGATGATATATCTGTTTTTTAATGTTGATATAATATATTAAGATATTTTCCTTAATTACACATAAGCCATGATACTTTTTCTAATTTTCTTTTGCAGGAATTCAAATACATTTTTTCTTTAATAAAAAGTATGTTACACCACATTATAAAGATGCTACATAAATACATGTATGAATAAATGTTTGCTTAGTAGACGCATCAGCCCTTTATAGCAAGGAGTACATACCTTGTTTCTTTTCTGCTAACATTATCGGATACGACCAAATCAACTTCCTAGGCATCTTTTTCCATTCTGCCTACTATTGAACATTGCAATTGTGATGAATTATAGTAATCAATTCAATGGCACGACACGAGTTCGTGTAGTAATTATAAAGGTTAAAAGTCGAATAATGTCGTTGGTAGAGTTACGAGTAAAGCTGTGTTTTGGGACACAATCGCGAAGTACACGAGATCGTGTGGTATGAACTTGTGTGGTACGAACTCATACACAAAACTGTCAGTTAACAGGAAATCATGATGTATCATGTATTCTTGACAGGAATTGACCTCAGTAAGGGTCAAAGTGACCACTTGATGTTATGTAACCAATCAGGAGCCAGGTTATGGCTATAAATAGAAGTGATTGGATTTCTGCCATGCACTCCTATACGTCCTTCTTTTTAAAGGTGTCGCCCCCTCTTGGCAGAAATATGAACCCTGATAAGGAGAATCCAGTCCAATTCAGTCTATAGACTGGTTGTAGTGAGAATTCGTGCCCACCCATGTAGTCAAAGGTCTGTACCCTACGCTTAAAACCTTTTATCGACATATTTCCAAATATGCACCTTGATCTAGGCTGGTCTGCAGATAAAACAAATGATAGATTATGCTATCTGTGGTAGGGAGAACAGGCAAAATCTCCAATCCTCACACCAAAATGTCAGCTTAAGTCGCACATCTTTAACTGATTGAATACTGAGAGGAGAAGCTATGAGCCAGGTTCACGCATAAAATACTTGATTTTACTTTCATATATAAGAAAGTGAATGACCTTATAGCTAATTACCTGGATTCTGTGAATCATTACCCCTTGTGAAAGAAGTCCATAGTATGGTTGCAATTGCAATGGTGAGGTCAGTAATATCAATGGAGCCGTCATTGAAAGTTATGTATCAGTAAGTTAACTATAGGTACGTAAAGACTACGTAATACTAATACGTACCACCCAGAAATACTGCATGGGTTATATCAAGGCCAACCTCTCTGACGTAGGTTACGGGATAGCAGTGACGTAGGTGAGTGTGTCTGTAAGCTGATATGATAACCAAAGAACTTTATATGTGTGCACCCAAAACGTATACATACTCCGGACATGCAGTGATTGGAAAATCACAATACAAGGTACCGTTACTATTTATATCCACAGAACCTGAGGTAGAGGGGATAATAAAAACGTCGGTAGGGTGCGATAGGGACAGATCCAAGGTGGGAGGGCTCCAGGGGGTCCCGACCTCCCCCCCCCCCCTTGTAACCTAACCATTACAAGTTCATTTCCCGGTGTCTATCAAACATACTATGGGACTGAAATGTTTTTTGAAAGGGCACATGGTATGCAATTATATTTACTTAAAGATGTGAAAGCTATAAACAATGACAGCAGAAGTAGGTTTGCCATTCTATACGTGATTCTATTTTGTTACATGGATCCGATTTAGTCCCACTGCTTGTATAATTAGAATCAGCCTAAATTGCCCATTGATTATACAAAGAAAAGGGACACTAACCGGTCAAGGACCGACATAATCGTTCTGATTACGTTCTGTGACGTTCCGTTACGTCACTGTAACGTTCTTTGACGTCACATCTATGGCTGCGTGGGTACTGATAGTGGGGATAAGCATAAGAAAAATGAGGCACTGTTAAACAGTCATAGACCTGATGATTCAACCCACTGCTCAACTTAACTCAACTCAACTCGACTGTAATAGCTCCAAGAGGTGCCAGAGCCACAACTCTCCGGTCTTTGCAAATAAATTCCATGCTGCAGGCTACAACTTGAACTTACAACTCAGTTATCTTTCATCTAGACTATAGTAAAACATGTAAATGGGGAAAATACAACTATAACCCGACGGATCAGTTATAGTAAAGGGCTACGACTCCAGTTATATATAATCCTGGCTCCATTGTTAGACGAAGGCAAACGAAACTAAACTCAACTTGATTGTCGGGCATCCCCCAACCCCCCATCATTATAAGTATAGTTTATTTCCTTTCAGTAAGCCCATCCCACACTGGGTATATCCTTGGGTTGGACAAGCGTTGGACAAGATTGCTGTATAAAGAGTCATTGTTCCCAAGATTTGGGGTAAGAATTATGTTTTTCTATATACTCAATTAATGTTTCAACATTATGATCTTTTTTTTTTATAAATTTTATCAATTAACAGATTCACAGGTTAGCCAGCAAATCAAAATGCCGTATTACAGGGCAAAATAGGGTTGGACATTGAAGGCTGGACTGACAGGCTTTAACATTGGTTTCTATGGGGAAAAAACACAAGCTGCATTTTACAATTTTTAGGAGCAATCTGTCAACCAAATTGCTTTGATTAATTTTGTATTACACAAATCCCTTAAGGGAATAAGTGTGGTGGCAATTTTGAAGATATCTCATGCATAGTAAACCTTAATGTTGGTTGAAACTGGGATGGGCTTATTGCTACACCATAATGAAAATCAAACAATCAACTGTTTAGATTGTACACAATTGTTATGTGTTGTGTATACACCTTTCCCATGAGTCTGCGCAGTGGACCACCCCCCCCCCCCCCGACTACGAGACACCTTGACCACGACACGTTAAGGCTGGCCCCTTTGGAATCTATACTCCAACTTATTGGTTCAGGTAATACCTCCAGAAATACGCTGCACTAATGAAAAGGCTCTATAGACTTTGTGCAGATGACGTCATACTTCCTTGAAATGGGATTGACGCCATATTGGTGATCAATTTACACTTGTTATCAGTCAGAATTTAAAACTTCTAGGTCAGTTATTTATTCAAAATTCTTCTAACGCACACTCATGAAAGCATTACAAACAACTATTTTTCTTCAGAAATTTATAATTACAGATCATGAGCACGTGGTCATGATCACCATTTGGTGATCACCAAAAAGTTGGTCATGTGACCACGTCTGCACAAGGTCTATATAGAGTCTTTCCCCGATATTTATAGTAACCTATATGGAATCGGACTGAATGTGGTTATAACGCATAGGATGGCAGTGTTGATGGGCAAAAGATGGAGTTATGTCCCTGTTAGGAAACCTCGGATATATCAAATGAACAGTGACTTAGTGACTGATGTACATACAGAAAAGCCCATACACTAAAATGACGCACCAGGGCGACTGGGTAGTCCAATAGATGATAGATAATCGACACTTGCTGTTGGATCCTTGTTGTGACATAAAGAGCTGTGGGGATTGAACCACGGCGACGATTGATGAACGGGGAGGGGGAATGGGAAGGTGTGCTGAAGTGGTATAGAGAGAGGGAGGGTGTGTGCGTGTGTATCACTATGAGAGTGGTGAAGGGGAGAGTAGGAGAGATAGGAGGGGAGGCAGGGAGAGTGAGGGGAAGGAGGCAGGAGGGTGGGGCGGGGGTAGCGCAATGCGTGGGAGGAAGCATTTGTACTCGGCTAGGAGAGTGGTGACTTTTAGTGAGGTTAGCCACCGCTAGGTGACAGGAGGCTCTGCTGCTGGGTCTGGGCGGACTGGCGTATATAATAATACGGGACGTCCTGTTAACTACCAGCAAACAGATGGTGACGACCACAGGACGTCGGCGGGGGACGGGTAACGTCTTGGGACGACTTCTCAAAGAACGCACTTTTTATCTACACAAAAAAGGAGGACTGTAGAGTAATGCTCGGGTTTCATGGAAAGTAAGTAAGCATACTGAGTTTGACAATGGGACTGTATGCTACAGGATTTAAAACACGTCAAGGACAGAATCTTAATTGGACCCAGTAGTATACACGTTCATGTAATGTTAAGCGACGACCGGATGCATTATCCGTTTTTCAAATCAACACGTTCGTTTCATGGCTACATTCCCTCTTCAGGATTTACAGAGATGTAGTTGACTCCAATAACACTCAGAAAAACGTAAAAAGGGAATGATCTAGTTCAGATTGGTCAGTCCTTTCTGGACTTGTAAGCTGTAACTGGACGTAGGCACAGACAAGTTAAAACTGGAAAGCTGTTTTCTGAGCTGGATCAAAGTCGTGTAGGTGTTTTCTGATTTGAGTAACCTTTCTCCTTCACAAAGCACAGTGTGGGAGAATGTTAACTATATCTTCAGCGGTCCTAATTAGCAGCGAAGACGATTGCTATCTGAAGAAGAAACACACGTACATATATACGTACAAGGACGTCTGAGGTGAACAGAATAAGGTTAAAAACCCACCACCCCACCGAAGGAAGGAAACAGGCGCAACCATAATTGCAACAAGGATGGGTAAAAAACTACACTACGGCGACATTAACATCGTCACCAGCGCCAGCTATACATTTCAACCCCCTCCAAAATAAGGGGAAAAAAACAGAACAAAGAGTAGTCTCTTTCCGGGCGTTGACGCTCCACAGTTGCTTTACTTAAGGCTGTAATGGCGCCTCCCCCTTAGGGGGGCCTCACACCCCCGGTAGTGGCCCGACAACACGGGCCGTCGACAACCACACCTACGCCAACCTTCAGATCAAAGCAGACCGGTCCGACGTTACGCCTCGACGCTTCCTGATAGCTCTCCTTCTCGGAGCACCTCACCGCCCTAGGACACCCACAGAAGGCCCTGTGCGTACTATATCGAGAAGGCCCTATAGTACTATATCGAGAAGGCCCTGTGCGTACTATATCGAGAAGGCCCTGTAGTACTATATCGAGAAGGCCCTGTGTGTACTATATCGAGAAGGTCCTGCCTATACTATATCGAGAAGGCCCTGCCTATACTATATCGAGAAGGCCCTGCCCATACTACACGAAGAAGGCCCTGCCCATACTATATCGAGAAGGCCTTGCCCATACTATATTGAAAAGGCCCTGTCCGTACTATATCGAGAAGGCCCTGTCCGTACTATATCGAGAAGGCCCTGCCCATACTTTACGAAGAAACGACGACGACCACGACTTCCTCCAGCGCCAAGATGATCGCCCGGTACTTAGCCCTCAGGGCGTGGCGGTCCCTCACCTGGTCAGCCCTGACCACCCTGCTGCTGACCTTTACCCTGCTGCCCCCCTTGACCGACTCCTCCCGGGCGTCCCTGGAGCGTCTGTCGCGGGCCCTGCAGGCCCTGGAGGACATGGTGACGGAGCAGAGGCCCTGTGAACGCTGCTGTGGCTGGGGCCTGGGGGGACGCCGGGCCGTCACCCTGGAGGTGCTGAGGTCCGACGTGAGGGCCCTGCTCAGGGAGGGCGTCTCCGGCAGGGACCTGCTCCGGACCGTCGTCTGGGAACTGTACGCCACGGTCAGTCAGAGTTTCACTAATATTTATTTTACCTTGGCTAATGTTATACAGATGTAGTAATCCAGAAAACCGATAAGCGATTTATATATATTTTTGTTATCTAATCATCCATTCATTTCATTTTTAATTTTCTAGGGGGGGGGGGGGCGTCACCCTTTGGGCATAACTTAATAGATAAATTAAGTCTATTGGGGCTTATCGCGTTCATAGTTAATACGTTATGGGGCAACCCCATGTGTATCAAAGCTATTAAGTGTTTTTATAACGTTGCATCAATACATCAAACAATATTTACACGACAAGTCCAAAATTCCCTTTTCCATATACTACTTAGATCTCGTGATGGGGTTGAGTGGGAGGAGGGGAGTACGCGTCAGGGGCGGCTACAGGATTCTCGAAAAGGGGGTGGGGGGGGGGGGGGGGGGGGGTCAGCATAAAGTACTAAAACGATGTGCATTTGCGCATATGCGTGCGACATTTTCCCCTCTTTTTGTAGTTTAAGGGTCCAGCGAAAGGGTGATCAGGATCCCCAGGACCCTCCCCCCACCTGGATCCGCCCCTGTGTATCCCCCATTTTTGGCCAAATAATTAGCAATGTTTTTAGTGTCTTGAAAATAATTAGGGTGATGTTTGGGTCCCCTCAATGCAGCAATGGAAGTAAGGATATTTGGATGACACCTGAGCGGAATTGTGCTCAAAATGGTCAACAGGACTATAGTTGAACAGCATCTAGGCAATTGAACTTAGCCTGTATAAAAAGAAAAAATTGGTCCCGCTCATGCACTTCTGAGACAGGGAGGGTTATAACCAAAGCGTTATCATCCTTGAGAGATACGAAAAGTAGTCCTGTTAGAAGGAGATTATTTTCTCAGTTCATATAGGCAAAAGCTTAGAATTTCACTTTTATCTTGTCCTCAATTAAGTTATTTGTATGACAAACTTGTTTTGGGTTCCTCAGTGTGATAGTCAAACCTTGGTGTACGCGTGATATGTCTTCAGACAGCCCTGGATGCGATGCAGATACCAACCTCAGACCCTCTTCACATCTGGTTACCCTAACGCTGGCCTTGCTAATAAAGGGAGGCACACCCTGCATCCCACTATTCCTTTAATGTAAAATGTTCGGCTCCGGAGGGACAGAAAATCTTACAATTAATAGGACACCCCATTACGAAAATCTCTTGATCCGCCCATGATATATCCCTTGCAATATATCCCTACTAAAATATTCGTGGAAAAGATAATCTAAGTTTTGATAAAGTCATGTTCATTACCTTTGACCTGTGTTACTGAAACTGCGCGTATCCTCGGATGTCCACTGCGGTTCGTGTTTGTATTGTTTTTCCTGAAAATCAGTATTTTTACCTGGAAATGAGTAAATGTAATCGTAGTGTTATACATCAGTGTAGGCAAGGTCATTGCCCTGAAAGATTTACGTTTCCCAGGGTACAATAACATACCTTACAGATTTGTTTGACTGATTAGATTTTATTGACTTCATGGGAAAACATGTTTACCAAGTAGTGAAAAGATAAGATAACATACAATAAGATAACCAAAGATTGTTTTACCAATATTCCGCATCAGTTAGGAACCATGTTTGTTCACACCCACACCATCGAAATTTGCGCTATGCCAAAATCAGGTAAGAACTTTGTACGTGACAAGAATCAAAGTATTCTCTTCGTATACTACTCATACATTCACAAGACAAGATCGTTAATGTCTGCGTTAGCCATATTTACGACGTGTATAAAAGCATTATACAAAGTAAATCTAGTATACAAATAGAAAAACCTATGGGACTTGTAGCATTCAAATAGTTTATCCGTTTTGGCGACCCCATAATACTGATAAAGCTATCCAATGAGTAACGCTGCATGTACACATCATTATACACAACTTGTTCCGATCCCTCTTTGCCATTTACTACTATATACGCTACGTCCGCGTGCATTATTTCCTATTTATATACACCACCTACCTACACATATATATGTCACTATTATAGTGTAATATTGGGCTGTCGGTTATACCCCCATAACTACCCACCCCCCGCCACACACACACACACACACACACACACACACACACACACACACACACACACACACACACACACACAAACCCACACATTCACAACCACATATAAGGGCCTACATTTCTCACGAATCTACACTCCCGTAGACGCCATCACTTTTACCCAACACTTTAAGCATGGTTCCACTGAAACCGATACCCCCCCCCCCCCCCACGCACCCACACCCACATAAAGGTATGCATGCATACATCAATACTTAAACCCAAACACCTTCATCCTCCCCCGGCTCTCTTTCCCACACACGCCTAGCTACAACCACACTTGCTCAGAAACACCTACACTTTTTCCCACACTTACAAAAAAATACCCCTCACAAACAAGTACCTCCCCAAGCACACCTACACGCCTATAGGTGACGTCGCATACGCGACGTCGTGTACATATAGCCGGTTCGCACAGAGCGACACAACAGCACTCATGTCCACACTCACTCCAAAACAAATACCAAACACCAAACTCAACAAGCAGAAAACATTGCCTGAAAAATCACCAGCCACATCCAAAATAAAGGAGATCCAGAATAGTCCGGTGTTTTTCGCTGATATGTTCCAAGCCTCCAGAATTAGTTTTGCGTCACTTACGTAAGCATCAAATGATTTTGAGGATTCTTTTTCGAGAGAAATTATGCATGTATCTCTGTATACGGGATAAACGGGTTAGCGGTATCCTCGGCATTTTCGACGTCGCGCGGTGAAATATTGGGCTCCAGAAGTGACCCTACTTAGCATTGGCGCATATGGGGAAAAACGGAATTTTCGTAATAGTACGGAAAATTGACCTATTAGGAAAATTTAAAGGCTTGTATGGGGTGCCTACACAGGCTACACAGAAGATCATAGTCGTGAAAGGGGGTGAAAGCAAAAGGAGTTTTCCCAATGTGCGTTGCTTAAAAAATCTGTTTTACATAGTTCACAAATAGAATATGTGCAGATCAATGGTAGTGGTCAATGCCATTTCTGATAAGTGTGATGTTTTAGGTGGAGGCGAGTGCGTAATACCCATACCCGCCTTTATCTAATTCCCTCAACTATATATATATATATATATATATACGAAATGTGGGACAACTACTGCATGATTGCCCATATGATATCCATTTTCCTAATTGTCAAACAGTGAACTTGAATCATAAGGAATGACCAGAAGAGGGTCTGCATGATTTTTGACACGTAAAGGCACTTTTACCAAATATGATACAAATTAAATAATCAAATCAAAACAGTGGTGTGTCCGGAATCTTTCGCTCACGCACCTTTGGACTTTTGAGCGCGACGCTAAAACAGGCCCAACATATTTGGTGAAAGGCATTATAGGAAAAGGTTTTCCTGGTGCATGATCTTACATACGGGAAAATGTAACTTTGCTATAAATACGTGAGTAAATAACAAACATCGGTTGGTGTATCCACATAGTTATCACAAATGAGGCCTAAGGCAAACATACTATTTGATTACGTCTCAATCACGACTACACAGAAAATGGGATAAGCATTGACACGCCTTGTCCATTGATTACTCATATATCACGCCCTAAGCATACCATAGAACCCGTTAAACGTAATACCCACAAACTTGAGACCCGCGCAATTTTGTGGTCCACAGATGGACATGAATGTAGCGGTGAACCACGCCTTAAGTCCCATCCCCACTAGGCGATTTTGACCAACTTGGCCAACCTGTCCTCTCTTAAATCGGCCCCCAACCTGCTATGTTGAACCAGTGTACAAATCAGCCGATTCTTGCATTGATACATGGGTATATGGCTTTAATAATACCATCCTCCAAATATTTTAGATATACGGGATGATAAATGTATGATTTTAGGTTTCTTTTGTTCTTTTTGCAAATTAACATATAAAACCTATTTTTGAAAGTCTTTAATTTGAATATGATTATATTTCAAACAATATTGATTAATTCTGGATGATATTTCATTCATATTCATATTCAAATAATCTAGATTACAGAGGAAGATCCTGATGAAGTCCTAAATCGGTTGAATCATATAGATTTAGCTTTGATAGTGATGCTTTGATAAACATTACCTTTCCACCAAAGTAAGAAGTTGAGTTTGATAGAGTTTGAACAATTACGATATATTCCAGGAGTGTTGAAATTTAAAGATGATTAGAATTATCTTAATTGAAATATAAACACACACATGACAGATCGTGACGGAGAGAGAGCTGGCTTTCATTTAAAAAAAAGAAGCGTCACTTATAATGCATGTGGGAATGCCAGTTTAAGAGATATGGAATGATTCATTTCAATAAGTCAATAACGTTAGATTATTTTAATGATTGCGTTCTATAAAAACTAGTCATAAAGATAGCAAGTGTAAAGTGATTACTATCTATAGAAAAAACGCCATAATGTGAAGTGATCAATGGAATATGAAATGCACTATGTACCGAATTGGGCCTGTACGTTGCTAAGAAGGGAAGCACTACTGCTGTGCCATTGATAATTAATGACACTTCGCTAGTGGGATGGACCGGGCACGCTACTGGCGCTTTTAAAATTAACTAAACTGATGCCCCCTGTCTCCTAAACGGGCATTCCCATTGCCACATGGCATGCATATGATTTATGACTTGTTTTTTTGTATTGAATCCCAGCTCTTTCTCCGTCATTACACTATTACAACCCTGAAGGGGCTTGCTGTGTACAAAGTTAGAAAAAAAGAATAAAATGTAAGCCCTGATAGTGATGTTTACTATGCAGTAGAATGAGCACATAGTTAGGGGCTTGTAGTAGCGAAAGGCGTGGAAGTGTTGTTTTCTATCATATATGAGGTACTATTTGCGTTGTACTAAGAGGCCTCAGCTTGCTGGGCGCGCAGCAAGGAGCTAGCCATGTTGTAGAAGTTCTGAGTAGTTTATTTGTTTAATAAGTAAGATTGCAAGTACACTACTGTTTCAAATAAAATGTTGGAAGCTACACCGAACCCGACACAGGAGTGTTGATGACTTGGTTTTATTAATCAGACGTGTTAAAGTTGGCGAATCGACTAGTTTCGGCTTGTTACAGCCTTCATCAGGAATACTACTGTTTCAAATATTTGCTATTATATATCTCTCTGAAATTAATGATTTTTCAAAGAGCCTCGAATCATATCATGCATATATTAAATATAAGAAATGGAAAAAAATGGACAATGCTAGTTTGCCTTTATATTAAACTGCAAGTAATGCCATGATTATTGAAAATTTCTGTATTAAGGCCTTGTCACTTGCCCCAGCATGCACCTTGATTTAGGCTAGTCTGGAGGTGAATAACAATAAATAAGCTATCCATGATCGGGAGAATTACATACTCATACTCTCAACGTCAGCCCCTAGGGTAGGTAGGCCCACCTCAGCGTCCTCTTTCAAATCTATGTTGAATGATTTTTACCCCAGTGTGCAAAATTATCCTTTTTGTGAAATTTAGAATAAAATAAACATAGAGGTAATGATTACTTTCTGTTCTTCCTAGTGCAATTTTTCAAGTGAATGTATTGGGGCTTGTCGCGTTCATAGTTAATACGTTATGGGGCAACTCCCCCCACTCCCCTTCTTAGCCAAATCTATTGTTATAGGTTATTCCTGTACGATGTGTCCGATGTCATATATTCATCTAGATGAAATTAATAAACCTTTGGTCTCTCAACCTTTTTCCATTGTCAGGGACATGATCGTGCGCACATTGTCCACAAATGCTATTTGATTTGTGTCGGGGCTGGCCAGGATTTATTTCTTTGTTATCCCAAGGACGATGTTCATCAAAATATGATTCCGTCTTATGATAAGTCTGCTCTTATTGAATCGGGTAATATCATAATATATTATAGTGCATTGTTGACTATCCACGACTCGATGTGAAGGCAAGATATTATTTGGACAAATGTTGTCCAAAAAACATAGGAAAAATATGCACATATTTGTTCAGTATAATGAATGAACTAACTTAAAAAGAATAAACTTGTACGGATACAAAAGGAAAAAAGTAGTCAATATTTCTCCAGAGACTTTTAAAAGTCATTGAAACTCATTAAAAGGGTCCATGGGATCCGCCATATTTTCATCACATTTCATATACACCTTGATAAAAGAAAGGATATATTGAAGTGAACTTGACGATCTTTGACTTATATTAAGCAGTGTTATCCTATTGCAAACCTCGCAGACAATTTCTATATTCAAAAATATAATTTGTACCTATCACATTCTTTATTTTTGTTTTTAAATAACTATATTTCAGGTCATGATCAGGGTATACCAAGTTAGGGGGGGATCTAGGAAGGTCCAGGGGTCATGACTGCCCCCCCTCCCTTTTTTTTTGCTAGGGAATTATGAACTTGACAAAAAAAATTACACATGTGTGCGCGAATGTGGGACGATTTACTATGTAGCCCATATGCGGATCCCCATCTTTCCGAAATCGTGTATCCGGCCCTGCCAGGTACACATGATTTTGATCTCAGCGAAAGTAGAGGCTTGTTGGTCTTAATCTAATTCTGGGATATGTTTGGTCACATAATGTGCCTCCGGCGTGTATTACATAACCTAGATAATGACCATCATCGGAGACCCTGCCCCCAGTTGTTTGTCTGCAACTAACTACCGACCCCTACAAGCATGTCTCGTGCGTCGGGGAATAATCATATGGTTTCTGGCAAGGCCAGCATCTTCAAAAGCAATTCAGCCTTTTTCTACGTGCATCAGTTCATATACCTACAGATATAAGACCCCGAAGACTGAGTTATATATAGGTATAGGAGGCAGAAGGTTGTCTATGATATCTTGTCTTGCATTTCTGGACAAGAGTTGCTGTTACAATAAAGATCCAAAAAAATGTCATATTCAACTGCCACTAACCCCTATAACGTTTCAGCAAACAACAATGTAGAATATAACCATTTTGATATTTCTAAGTATAAACGTTGTAATCCCAATAACTTTATGATGTGTATCAAAATCATGTAGGTGCCATAGTCAAACCGGCTATATTATGTAGGCGACGTTGTGTATTCAACAAATGTTAGGGCGCTATCCCATAAACAGAGACTATCCTACAAATACTTATGAGTTTGTGGGATAGCATCACCGCAATATGCTATCCCACAAACAGTTGCTATGTCACAAATATTTGGGGGATAGCATCTGCAGTCTAACTGATGCTAAGTCACAAATATTTGTGACTTAGCAGCTGTTTGATGGATAGCATCACTACAAGACACTAAGATGCAAAAAGCTGCTAAGTCACAAATGGTGAAGGGATAGCATCTGGGATGGGTCTGCTAGTACAAATATAATTTTGTCAATCATCAACAATTATGTTTACCCAAAAGAAATCATTCAAAATTGTGTCTCGAATTGTTCCTTACAATGACATAACCCAAAATTGAATCCAACATCCCTGCAGCAAACATAATTTTTTGGTGAAAATTTTATATGATGTTACTTTTGGTGATGTAATGCTTAACATCCAAGGAGGTGACGCCTGCAGCTGGTGGGGTGACTAGTTTGGTGAAGAATTTGAGGTGACCAATAAGAAAGCATCTTCACCAATTTCAACCTATTTTAACCAAGATTATATTGAACAATATAGCATACTATAATAAGAAGAACCGCTGGGGTCGCCGAGGGTGGTTGTATGACCCATAGGGGATTTTCACATACCGAAGGCAAAGCCCAAGGTTTGTACAATCTCAATGGGTCGTACAGCCACCTGAGGACGACCCCTAAGGTTCTTCTTTATTTTATCAACCAAACAAAATGAAAAATAACAAACCATTAAAATGACGAGCGGTGCGTACGGCTTGTCAATATGCCCTGCACACAATATGCATGGCTCGCCGGCCGTGTGGGTGATAAATATATTTAGTGCTTCTTGATCCCTAAGTAAGCCATTTGAGGGATAAGTCCATTTGTGAGATAGCAGCTGTTTGTGGGATAGTGTCTTCATGGTGGCACTATCCAACAAACCAGTTTGAAGGATAGCATCTGTTTGTGGGATAGTGTCTTGAAGTAGATGCTATCCCACAACTACTAAAAATTTGTGGGATAGCATCCATTTGTGAGATAGCGTCCTAACAAATGTTGTTTATACTAAAGGCATTGTATACACAATGTCGCCTGTATAAGATAAACAATGTACGCGACAAGCATCAAGCCACCTGTCAATTCGCATTTCTATATACACTACTACCTTATCGCGCATACTACATAATTCATTATTATTCTTTCATGGATTTTCGTTATATTATTCACCACTATATCACCACAATATCGTCTGCCAGTAGAGCACTGTGCATGTGAAACGGATTAGTTAAATAAAAAAAAATACTGTGGATCGTAAGAAAATATGAGACCATCCCTAAATTCCCATTTCCATATATATACTACTAGCACGCCGTGTGTATAGCAGATTCAGTACACGCGACACCCTGTCGCGTAAATCGTGAATCCTAGTGAGGCTATGTCACGTCTATAGGCCTAGGGTGCGGGCTGGAGTTATACACGCGGGCTTAATATCCCAAGACCATGCACACAGAATTACTTATATACGCGGCTGTCAGGTCCGCGCACACAGTTAGGCCTGTACGCGCGGGACTGCAATGTCCGTGCACACTGATAGGTCTATATGTGCCGGGTTATATCCGCGTATATAGCCAGAATAATATATGCGGACGTACCTCCATTTCACATCATTATAATTATTTGTTAATCGGGGGCTAAGCCCCCGAACCCCCTTTTTCTTTTATTCTTTTTATATATGATCTAATTTCTGCACATATGCAGTATTAAAAATCCTTAATGCATCACCTTGCCTCATGTCCGCGTATATAAGGAGATGTGCATGGGCTGACTTTGTGCCCGCGTATATAAGAAATTATATAAACGCGATGGCCGCGTACGCGATGGTCGCGCGTATAACCACGCCCCAGTAATAATACAGGTTGCAGCTACCTCCCGGGGGTACTGAGGGTCGCAGACTGCAGTATGAGGCTTTAGCCTGATATGAAGAGGGTAGAGATACTATCTTAATGACCCTAAATGACTTCATTCACCAATTGAGTAATTAATCAATCAGCCCTATTGAATAATTAGGATATGTAATGTTATTTCTTTCACCCAAATGATAAACAGATAAAGTCTTAGTCTGCCCCCCCCCCCCCCGATGAGTTGGCAGTTGGGACTAAGAAGGCTGTAGTGGCCCGCTGCACAATACCGATTGTAACAATGATACTTTTATCATAACAGCAATCATTTTGACACTAGAAAAAAACTATTTAGAATGTCCTCAATGAGCTGTTATTTCTACTGATTGTTTCTAACCTTTTCCCTTCATAAGGTCTATGTCAATTTACAGAGTTTAATTTCATCCAGTAGAAACAGAGTCTTGCTGTTACAAAAAGTATTGCTATTACGAAAATCATATTAAAGTTATCTTAAAGTTACCCTAACAGTAAAATGTCAATGTGCACCAGTCCACAGATGCTCAGTGGGAAATACCCATATCGAAATTCAGGAATGGGCGTGTGGCCTTGCCGGTTCTGAGAAACCAACCTCCTACGTCCGGGGATAGCTGGAGTACAGATTAATCCTCTCCTCCGGGCTAGATTAAAACACCCACCTGAGTCCTTGATCTCTGCTTGCTCCTTTGATACCTTCACAAAAGACGATAGGCGCGTCCCCACTTGGCCAATAAACGAAGTCGTCGGCCACTGACATACACGCACTTTTCGATGGTAAGGCCTACAATGACAGAAGCAGCAGTCTTTATAATTATTGTTGGTAGCCAATTCTCACTATGGTGAGATGTTATTGACGGCAAACCACCGTTGACATGAGATACTACTTTTTAACCAGTGAAGTGAGGGTTTAAATTGTCGGCGGACTTGTCATCGTCTGCCAAGTGAAGAAACTTGTCTGATTATAAGCGGGTTTCCATAGAACGATTAATGTGAAAAACAAGTGCTAACTCTTTCCGACTACCCCGACTATTGCTGCCAACAAGCATTGATCATTGATGATGGTAAAGGGTTAACACTGAATGGCTCCCAACAAAGTTAATGTGGTTTGTCGTCCTATGGAAGCCCGCCGAAAAAGCTGATTTTACTTGACCTTCTACAAGCTAAATATCGTCCACATGTAGAAACGCCCCTTTAGTCCCAGCAAGCAGTTAGATATGCAACTTGGGAGGGCAGTGAGAGGCAGGTCGTTGAACTGCCGTCGTCGGGGCAACGTCCTCCAAGCAACACTAATATAATTATGTATTTATACATTCTTTTCATATACATTAATCGTGACTGTTTCTTTTTGGGAATTACATATAATTCCTTAATATTCAAGGACTTTATTTATTAATAGAAAAGGCGGAGCCTTTTGCTAGATCACAGAACATGCGACTGTCTGATTTGCACAGCTGGAAAGTATGAGCGGATAACGTAGGCTTTTTGATCTGGATTTCACATATTAAAAACCCTTATCATATTTCTATTTTTGACTTCAAATCGCAACGGGATGTTTCACAGCTTAATAGGCCTTCTATTTAAAGGCGTTCGTGTTCAAGGTCCTTGAGGTAGAGTCAGTGGCCGTTCAAAGCAGTTATAAATTGACAAAGGGGGGAGTGTGGAGCTTAGTTTTCCGATCACCCGTCACTTAACACCGCGTCACGCCATGGAGACGATAGGGAGGTTCAGCAGCACAGACGCGTCTCGATACGTCAACGTATCTCTAAACTTTGAGGCTTTCTGTAGGAGTACATTTATTGGGCTTCTGAAATTTGACGGGATATCTTATAATTACTCGTCAATATCAATAGATCATTTAAGAAACATTTTATAATTATTTGATGATTGGTTAGAAAAGAGACACGTTTACATTTACATTTACTTTAGGTATTAATATTAGGGAGTTTTAGCAACCTCAACGTATCTCCATGCGTTAACGCATCTCTAAACTTCTAAGGCATATGCTTGTCAAGTAATATAATAGATACAATACCTACCTACATTCATATTCATAGCATGTAACAAGTATAGAATTTTAATGAAATATGTGTGAAAGTAATTTATGTTGCTGAGATAAGTGATACAATACGTTTGTGGAATGCGTCGGAGGTGCTAAAACTCCCCAATGAGTTGGGGGTACTTAACCTCCCTATTCTGTGAGCATGGAAACCAAGAACGGGAGCGCCGCAGTATTTGCGCATGTGTCGAGATGGTGCGGACAGAATGTGACGCCCTGCTTCCACCGAACGACAATTTGCTAAAGATGGTCAACGACGCCAATCGGTATAGAAATCGTTTGGTGTCGTTTGTAGTCTTGAGGAAAAATTGTTCAATGGAAACTCAAAATCGCTGGCATTTGTGAACAACTGCAAACGACATTTGCTCAAGACAAAAGGAGAAGATTTGTCAAAGACAAAATATTAAACGTGTTAGATTTTTCTCGAGACAAAAGCCAACGATTTCTTCAAAAAGCAATTAAAGTTATTGTTCTCCCTTTTATTTCCCTCCTAGAAAGGTCCAGGAGTCTCCTGGAATCGTCCAGATACCTTGTATGTGGTCGTTCAGTGGAAACAGCCAGTTGTTCATTTGAGAAAGACAAAATATTGGCAGGGACGGAGGGTTGCTAAAATAATATTATATGAATGTACTTACTATTTTCTATCGGAATTAATTTCCTTATCCCTGATATTCAACAGTTATGCAATCAGCCTTCCTATATGGAAGATCATGTCCTTTGAAATGAGTAGGTAAAGTTAATACCTACAGGTGCCCTGTGGATTGCCAGAGGGCACCCCATACCCGTCGGGTCCTATTCACCACATATTATTACCTCCTCACCCATCCCGTGGCCAGGAGTTTCTCGTCCCCCACTCCCTCCACGGTTGACGTGTCTATCGTCGCCCGGTGAGGCCATCGGCGGAAGTCGCCCGCCCCCGCACCAAAACGCGCATGATTCATTACGAGATCTCGCGTGATCTGGCCACCGTTCTGCACCGAGACGGACTTTGCTGAGGCTTTGGTTCTTCCCTCTAGTTGGTTTGTCTCTAAAGTCCTACACCCACTAAGCAACTTTTGTTTTATTCTTGTAATCACCTGTTACTGTTAGTATAGTGTATTGAAATGTGCATGTTTGATTTAAATCGGTAATAAAATTGGCCGATTCTAGGGGTAGAATTGACCTATTTTTGCGTTGATCCATTGCCGACCTGTGTAAAGCCCCATTGCCCCGTTGCACATTGGATTTTTGTTGTGAGGATCAATGCTTCGTTGTTTTTTTATATTTCTTTGTTACGAAAATCATTGTGCAACGGGTCACGTAGGACATTTTTGCACAGTCGGTCAACTAATCGGTGCTGAAATCGGCCAATTCTGCCCTTAGAATAGGCCGATTTCAGCGCCGATTCAGATCAAACATGCACATTTTAATATACTATACTAAAGGGGGGAACCCATTGAGCGATTTAACTACAATTCCAGTCGTTTTGACCAGTTCTGGTTGTTTTGTTTTGATTGTTTTGACCAGATCTGGTCGAAATCAGGTAGAAACAGTGCTCCCACTCAACAATTCGACCAAAAAACTAAAAGGTCCATACCAAATAGTATGACAATGTTAGATATTGGAAGCTGGTGATCTCCTAATCGACCAGAATCTCCATTGCGTCGCTCAGTGGCTCCCACCTTAACAGGCGCTCGTAAGAATTGGGCCCACCGCCACCTAGTGGGTATGGGGCTTCAATGTTGCTTAGGTACATTCTTAATGTAGACTTTAAGTTTCTGATTATCATTTAGAAAGTATTCTCCAGTTACTAATTAGCAGAAAAACCTTTTACTACCTCCGCTGCACCAAAATAATATCATAGTCCTTGGATTCACTAAGGTGGTACACTCCATTAAGGCTGTAATAATGCTGTATGTGGAGTAATTTTACCATGTATGTCCAACTGCCCGTTAACTCCACTAAGCACAGCTTGACTACCTTAATTACCGAGAGCTCTGACTAACCGCCAAGGAAAAAATACATTGCGAATTTCCATAGCAGCATAAACAGGTAACCTGATGGTGTTTTATTTGTTTAAAAAAGGTCTATATTTATGGAAACGTTCATATTGTGATGCACTGAAAATGCACCACAGTATATATGTCCAAGTGAAACAAAATGAAATTTGCATCAAACTTAGCATTGCTAATCCTTGATGAGTACTGAATGTACATTCAAAGGGAAAGTATAATACGTCTGTCTGTACCTGTTGTGCGTTTGGAGTAGTCAATGGAACATTCAATGCCGAAAGGGGCTCATATTGCAATTGATATGAGGAACCTTTGAAAGTTGTTGCCTGAAGTTGGGAACTTCCTGAACTTGCTATCCAATCATTTCACTTTGATAAAGATATGTTTGGAAGTTAAAAGTAAATGAAATTGACGTAAAACGTAAACCTTACATAAGATATATCTCGAATTACAGAAAAAAGAAAACAATCCTCCTGCCTTAATTGTTAAATTGAATAAATGTAAATAAATGTAAATGGACGTAAGTTATAGATCATTACATTTCATGTTTTGGATACTAGCCTATGAGATTGAGAACCCTTTGCTGCTGTAATTAATGTGATATATAGATATGGCATTTAATCTCTTAACAGTTTCGCCCAAGGAATATCTGTAGCAGAGAGATAATTAGGTAATGGAGACAAGTCTTTGAGTTCATATACTGAAAGGCTGGTCTTCACTTCTCTGGAATGGATATCCCTAATGCTATCTGCTCTATTATTAAGATATGATTTTGATAATTGATAGAGAAAATGGCTTTAAAAGCTTGGGGGCATGTCCAAGCCTTCCCATCCCCACCTATTCTAAAAGCTATAGTACGGCTGTATACGCGTTATACACGTTGTGTATGTGGCGTCGCACCTTCCCGAGTTGGCTGTGTACAGATGCTAGGTGGCTATCAATAATATTTTGTTCTTATTCAAAGTTCAAAACACCTAAATCAAGTACCTATGCTACACATATCTCACGTGTTGAGGCTTTTATCATAGAGACAGCAGATTGGGTCCAGGGTCCGGAATCTACCCCCCCCCCCCTCTTTCTCGTTAGGGACTTAAACTTCACAAAGAGGGGGAAAAAGCATCACGGACGCCCACATCATGCAATAGGCGATGTTTGGGAACTTACACTTATGCAATACCCGTTTTCTACCAGGTATATATGCACTGGTCCTTAGGTAAACGGTCATTGTGTGCACATTATGTGACAAATGTGTAATGGGTATTACTGAGTTTGGTTTCTCACTCCTGGATCCGCCCCTGATATCCTTGTAGTCACCCCTCCCCCTGATCCCCCTCTATCCATCACATCCTGGGCCCTCCTCGTGTATAACCAAGACGCCTGATCACGTGATGTATCATGTGTTACCTGCCTCCCACGCCTCCTGGCGACAATTGTCGACGTTACAACCAAACTCATCATTACTTGGGCTCTTGACCATAAAGTACACCAACAGGGCATTGCCCTTTCTTGTAAACCTAGAAAAGGAAGGGCCTCTATAGTTGACTGGAGAAGCGGGAGATAAAGTGACATTGAATCAACAGAGATTCTTGAATCTAACATAAAATGTAATATTAACATTACATAATGAGACTTGACACATTGAAAAAAAGACCTATGCGATGACAAAATGAAGGACCTTTGATCTAAAAGCTTCTTATTATTGGATAAGTTTGTGTTACTCTTTTGGCTTATTCCTGGTATATAAGTTTATGACATACACAAAAAAACGTATGTGTATGAATAGAAAAGACGCCCCTTTGGGGCCTTCCATTACGCATCGAGGGGAGGGGAGGGGGGTCTGATATTTTTGTACATTTTAGTACAAAACCAATGCGTATTTTCGCCAAAGGGTGGGTGGGGGTCTGAGATTTTTGGAAATGTGCGTTCGTACTAAATGGAAGACCCATTTTTGGAATTCTGAATCTGTCCCGGGCACCCCTTGTTCTCCCCAGAACAGTGGCTGGGGACAGGGTGTTAAACAATCCCCCCACGCAGGCCCTCGTCCCGCGCTGTCCGTTGGTCGTTGAGCCGCAATACAACCATTTGGCCTTCAAAACCCATCGCCCAAGCCATCGGTCAGGGCGATCGCGCCACGCGATTGAAATCCGCCGAGCTAAAAATAGACATGTTGAGCTACTCGCGGCTTGGGAGAGGGATCCGGGGGAGCAGTTCGCAGGGGGACTTTTCTTGGGGCTCCCAACAACTGACAAGCACGCAGCATGCAACCAAGGTTGGAGTTGTATAACATTCCCTCAAACAATTCGCCATACATCTCTGTTAACATGGCATACCAAACGGATTAGCACAATTTAGCTTATTTTGTTATTCATAAAGTCAGAACAATTCGCTAAAATTCACCTCTAATCTGTTGTGAGCGGGTTTATTTTGCGGATTTTACAACAGTAATGTCTCTGCTCTTCATTTTGCAAAAATTGGTTTCCTAGATCAGTTAGATTTAAAAGGAAAGTTATACAACCTCCTAAAGGGCTTTTGAAAACAGTTTTTAAATAGTTAATGTCTTCTATTTAAAGTGTTATGCACGACATCCAAATAGTAACAGGCTTTATATAAAAGTTTTCCTAAGTCATATGAAAAGTTTTCGAAAGTTACACTCTATATATACCCTAAAGGACCAACATGATATAAATCGTATCATTGTATCGCATTCGCGAACATGGTGTGCACTTTGTACACTGACGTTCATCTTTCTGTATGACGTTGTTCAGCTCCATCAATGCTACACTATGCACAATTGTTTGGCTAAAACTGCAATCATCTTGTCCTAGAATTAGTTCTTAAAAAGTAGAGATTTAAATAGGCATTTTCAGAAGGATGTTTCCCATAAGAAACACTTATTAATTACTTTGAAACATGACACTGTTGCTGGTTGGAGAAA
The DNA here is from genome assembly GCA_936440205.1 of Lepidonotus clava. NCBI lineage: Eukaryota > Metazoa > Annelida > Polychaeta > Phyllodocida > Polynoidae > Lepidonotus > Lepidonotus clava. The sequence goes on along the minus strand of OW387144.1, from coordinate 29,912,357 downwards.
CCCGCAATCAGCAATTTACTACGTTTTATCGTGGGATTATGTTGGAAAATGTTTAATGAAGCTATATCACATCATCAATATATTAGTAAATAGACATTTCAGGTACATTATATGAATATTTGGTATTATTCAGGGTACGAGCTGGGGGTAAAAGAATTATCTTGCACATGCCATAATGGTGAGTGCAGGATTTCTTTTTTACCTCCAGCTTGTACCCTAAATAATACCACATCTCCACCTAGTTTTCCTATAATCATTGCTGACTATATGTAAGAAAATATATCGGAGATAGCATGACAGACTGTTATCACTGTATAATAACGGGTATAAAGCTGGTGATCCACGTTGCGACATTTTACAAACCAACAAAAATTTTTTGACTGAACCGATTTCCGAACCGACGGTTTTTGTCAGTTTGCAATCGGTTTGGCAATTAACCTGTTGCTGCTTAAATCGCTCCAAAATCGTTCCAGAATCGCTCCTCTACCCCTGATCCACTGTAAAGGTGAAAACCGATTATTTCCATGCATCCTGAACCACATATTAATAGGAAAACAGTGAAAAAAAAATCAGTTGAATAAATTATGAAATTTTTGGAAATATTTTAATATTCTATTTCTAAATACTGTCAGTGCGACTAGAAATATATATTATTTAATCTGTTTGATTAATAAATAGTAAAATAGTAAAATACTTGTCAAAAAGCATTAAAAAATATATCATGTGAAAGATAATTCATTTTGATATATTTTGGTAACATTATTGTTCTATTATTCCCAAAAATAAATGAAATAACACTAAAAATACTAAGACATAATAAAATCGGTTCAAAATCGGTTCATGTCGGTTGGAAATCGGTTCAAAATTATTAAACAGGTTTACTAATTTTGTTGGACCATCATCGGTTGGAAATCGGTTGGAAATCGCTTGAAATAATTATGTCGGCTGGAAATCGGTTGGAAAAAATCGGTTAACATGATCCACGTGGCGATTTTTTCCATAGTGAACCGATTTCCAGCCGATTTCCAGCCGATTTTGGAGATTGGAAATCGGTTCAATTTTGTCGCAACGTGGATCACCAGCTTTAGTGGGAGTAAACGTTATACACCAGGATCCACCTCCCCAGAAAAGCCGCTGATCCCCCCTGTAGCAGCTAAGGGAGAGTGCGGGGGAGTGCGGGGGAGGGAGGGAGAGGGAAGGGAGGGAGGGGGGAGGAGGAGGACGGGGAGGGGGAGTTAGGGTAGGTGTAGAGAGGTCAGCTGGTGAATATCACCTATTGATCAAGCACCACCATTCAAGTACTGATGAGACCAAATGACTTTACAGCCAGAATGGAGGTTGCTATTTCTGTCCAAATATGTCACCAAAATCAAAGGGCAGGGTGGTGCCCATTCATAGAGGTTTTGTCTATGAGCTGAGGACCATTTTAACGGTCTCAATGACTCGCGAGTTGTTCGGTCTTCCGCCCCTGTGTGCATGGCCAGCGCAGAGGGGGGATTCCGAAGCATGAGGGTAGAATAAATCACATGAGCACATTGATTTTATTGGCTGAACCTGATGGAAATGGATATATTCTGGTTTTATTTAGGCTTTAATGACAATCTATTGTTAGAGTATGTTGTGTTAGTCCCTGAATAGAAGCACACGCTGCATGTGTTGGGACTCTCTGTGTTTGTATGAATGAAGTACCTTCATGTGTTCCCATTGGTGGTTCAGCCATCCCATTATGCATAGCTAGTTCCATTGACAATTTGCCATGACGAGTGGTACTGTCAGTCTTGCAGTCTCCAAACTAGTCACCGTCGTTTCCACTTCTATTTTATGACTAGGCTTAGCCAATTTCCTTTACCAGTTACAAGTAACTAGCTTGGATTCCTAAAAAGGTTTTACTAAATGATATCAACAAGATGTCTACCAACATGGCTATCATTGTTATCTCATCCTTCCCAAATATGGGTATGATCAAATTATTTAACAATAAAATTAATGTTCAGCACTTTCTTTGTTCATTTTGTTGTGTTGGGGGTTCACCAACTGCCATTCCTGCAACCTACAAGATTCAGGTGCACTGGCCTAACTGTGCTGTATAGGTACATTTCTTTGTTCTTGAGTGGTTATTTCCTCATTCCGAGCCCCTTAAGCAATAAGACACAAGAAGGAGATCCATGTTGACACATTGAGTACCAAGTAGGAACTGTTTATTTCGTACTGAAACTCTGGCTTTTATACAACTAAGACTCATGCTGATCAATACAGGTCACATGATCATCTTGACACCCATGACATCACTTCTGGTGTCATCTTTGTCATACTCTATTACTCGTGATCTTATGCATGTTCCTTACTCGCGAGCGACGTCACCCGTTCCAGAGGGGAACCTTAACACTTTCTTGTACTTGTATAATCACAGTTATTTATCAGCGGTAACAGTAGCGTAGCCAGGGGGGGTCCTGAATGTCTGGAACCCCCTTAAATCTCCCAAAAATATAAGTAAAATGTAAGAAATCTTGCCAAAAATGTAGATCGGAACCCCCTTAGATTTACCTGGAACCCCTTATGAGTTAAGGGCTGGCTACGCCCACCCGGTAAGCGAACAACTTATATGAGCATATAACATGCCGCCACTACATTAATTGATCCCCAAAAACTCATACCCTGAGAATGACAGGAATCTCAACATTCGTACTACTAGATTCATCACAATCTCATAACATAGTTTACATACAGGACATCTCAAAATAATGCAATTGCTCTGGATGTTGGACTCTTCCAAATTATTTATGTCTATGTGCTCTCTAGTGGAGAATGCGAGAGGAAGGCCCCTAATGCTTCTACACATAGATAACAAAGATTGTACAGGTCTACAAATCTAATGATAATGTCATTTCACATGAATTGGTTCATTTCAGGTTCAACACCTTGTCAATTTTCACTTGTTATGAACAAAAGTTATAGTGAAACCACATAAACAACTTTTCACATGAGACGAATATCCAATGTTGAGTAATTGAACCAGATATTGGATGGGGTTATACAAGTGACATACAACGCTAAAGACGGATCAAGACACGTTTGGGATCAAACCTTCTACTATTGCCTTCATTTCTGCCACATTATGTAACTAGAATTCGAGGTGTGTACAGCAATTATCAACCCCGTTGTGCAATAACAAGAGTTTTTTTTTCTTCTTACCGGTTTGTGAAAGGGATAATTGGCTGCTGACACTGGTGTCACCTGGTGAGAGAAAATAGGAGGTTACGCAGTTCACAGACAATACAGCTCGTGTAATATCCCAATTAACACGTGTTTTGTTCATTGTGAGCTGGTTTGTTATGCAAACTTTATGTAACTTCCAAGAAGGCCATGAATTTATAACATGAGTGTTGCTTTTAATAGTGTCTAGAGAATGGTTTACACAGGGTTTAGCAGGTGTATCAGGTTTATCAGGTTCGGGACAAGCTCCAAAATGGTATCATGGTCAGAATGACGTCGGGTCCTAAGCTAGTCGCACTGGTGTACTTTTTAATGATATCGTTGCTAAAAGAGGGGGTGTTAAGACACTAAGTCACAAAGTGACCCTAAGTCACATAGCTCCAGATTTTGTAACTTAGGCTCACCCTCAAGACCCTATCTCACAAAGTCCTTAAATCACAAAGTTACATTCAATGTGACAAGTCACAAGATTGTCAGAGTTGGCCAACTAGTAACTTAGATGGACAAAACTTCAAATGTCAGGTTATAGGCTATTCAACGAATGGCGGCCATGTTTGCAGCAGTGTTAGTGGCCATAGATCCCCTCTAACATGATCCTTATGCAAATATTTGAAAAGCTCATTAAAGTCTGATAAGTTTGAAAAAAAGCAAATTTGGTGCAGTAGAAGCTAAAAAAAGAAACATTTTTCAAATCAGTCACAATTGCAGCTGCTGATGCTTAGCAATGGCCACCATTATGCAAATATTTGAAAAGCTCATTAAAGTCTGATAAGTTTGAAAAAAGGCAAAACTGGTGCAGTAGAAGCTAAAAAGGGAAACATTTTTCAAATCAGTCACAATTGCAGCTGCTGATGCTTAGCAATGGCCGCCAATGCTTAGCAATGGCTGCCAATGCTTAGCAACCAGCTGCCCTTAGCAATGGCGCTTGTGACTTCAATTCCGAGTTGTAGGTGGTGTGTGAACGTCATAGGTTGTGTGTGGAACCCATAGCCTAGGTGGTTTGTGGAAGTTGCAGGTGGTGTGTGGAATTTGTAGGTGGTGTGTGGAATTCGTAGGTGGTGTGTGGAAGTCACAAAGACATTTTGTGACTTAGTGTCTTTACCACTTAGGGTTTTATTTGTGACTTGGGGACCTGAGGTGGCACTAAGTCACATAGTGACCCTAAGTCACAAAGCTTTGTGACTTAGTGCCCTATGTGACTTAGTGTCCTAACAGGGTGCCCATTAAGACAGGAGAACAAAGGAATTCATCAAATGCACTTGCGAACTTTATAAGCATCCTGTCCCAACCTAAAATACCATAATATTATAATAATATTATATTCACCTATTTTATGATGTTTGTCCCATGGAATCTCCTGTAGACATCCGATTAACAAAGTTATTCTGTTGAGAAATCCTGAACTAGAAGACTGGAGGGTTTTACAGTATTATGGGGGACATTCTGCTCCAGTGCACATACTGCACACATCTCCAGTCACGCTGTGTATGCTATTTGCAAACTATTAATAGCCCAGAACCTCTGCATGGAGATTGCATATGCACACAGTGACCACGTTGTCATTAATGGTATCGACTTGGCATATTACAATAACACCAAAATAGCACCACATCCATAACCTATTTAAGAAACTCACAGAAAACAGGAGATTCACAAAAACATGCGAAAAAGGAGAAATTCTGTTAACCAAATCCCATCTGAATCAAAAACTGAATCGGTGTATATCAGATCTGCATGTAAGGGGAGTCGGTCACTCGTTGCCATCGGCTCCACCAGAGGGCAATCCAGAAAAGTACTAAAGTTGAGGGAAATTCACAGCCAACCTTGGACGAATCAGCCTAATTAAGCCTGAAATCATTGATCAGTGTTTAAGGGGAAGTTTATCCTGGTTAATTTAACCCTAATTCTGAAAATAGAAAGGTTCACCAAGCCACACCCACTGTGCCTCTAGAAATATAGTACAACGATAAGTCATTAAACCTTATTAATCATATTCATTCTTACTTACAATTACTTTTATGATGTTTTATTGCCGAGGAATGAATTATGTCTGCTAGAGCCATCCCCTTTATCCTTTATCCTAGCAATAGATAAAAGAATGATCAGTTTAGGACAATATGAGGTACAACTTCAACTGACAGATTTTGTAAGGAAATTAACAAAATTCTACTCCAAATATAATTTCTATGTTTCAGGAAATATTCATTTGTATTTTGAAATACCAGCAATAGACTTTAAAAAGTAAGTGGGATATGATTTCTGAAATACACAAGTTTTATGGGAAAGGTTTTTGAGAAACCGTAATGCATGGTTTGTTTAATATGGAAAAGACTGACATTTGACTATCATCTAATGGAAGAGAGCCAGACTTTCAAGAATGAACTCAAGACGCTAGATTTAAAGAGAATAGACTGGAGCAGTGGCGTACCCGGTTGGGGGGGGGGGAGGTTCCGAGGGTGTCTGGAACCCCTTCAGATTTCTCAAAAAGTTAGGTAATGAAAGAACAATTTTAGGAAATTTTCTAACATAGCTGGTCAGAGCTCCCTCGGTTTTGAATGTAACCCCCTCGTATTTACCTAGAAGGTCTGGAACCCCCTCAGATTTTAGGGCTGTGTACGCCCCTGTGGAGACCAAATACACCATATGGGGGCATACCCAAGTCTGAATAGATATCTTCCAATTTTGGTAAAAAAAAACAACTTCTAGGCCTATACAATTCCAATATACATGAGTGCACATATTACCGATTTGGAACTACCCTGGTGGTAAAGAAAAGTATACCTATCCATTGCAAGTTTGTACCACGTACATAGAATATACCATTGTAAAATGAGGGGAACTATCCCTGCTTATAATTTGCACTTATCGTAGTAACATTTCAACGTAACAGTTTTTGGAGCAGCACAACCCGATTGTGAGGTGGCTTTGACGAGAGGTTATAAGAAAACACGTCCCCGCCATCATTACAAATGAGGTTAAAGTAACAGTTATATGCCCATGGATTAATAATGGTTTTATGCTTAATATGTTTAAAAACTAAATCCCTATTTTCTGCCGTAACTTAATCACTTACATTCCAAGAATTTCAGGGCAGGTAGTTATGAAAGGATGTCTAGGAAGTCAACTATACAAAAGAATACTCATAGAATATTCCTGAATAGGTGTTGTCTTAGAAAAAAGCTATGGCTTGCATAATCAGATGTGCAAGGGTTCTTTAAGATGTTCTACAGAGTACTAAGACAAGTTAATTAGACTGACTTTTATATGGGCTCAATAGAACTTCCAGCACACATCCGACAGTAGACCCTTTTATACTGATGAAGTTTGAATTCAAAGCCCATCCACACCTCAAAAAAGCATTATTATATGGCTAGAGTTATAGAAAATAACGAAAGCCCTGGCTTCAGATAAAAGGAACATGGTAAAGGGGTTAGAAACATGGTAACAGAAATATTGTATATAATGGGTCGGGAATGTTTTATGATATGTGGGTAACCACGTACCCTTTTCCAAGTAGATCAATAGATTTCCGTGGTTCCATTCTAGCCATCTGTAGGTCTTTGTACACAGACTGGTATTCATTGCTCGCCAACGCACACCAGTTCTTAGCACAGAATGTCTGTTTTTCTTGAAGTTTTTTTGAAAGGCACTGGCAGTAACTGAGCACTGAGACTATCTGATTACTATCTATACCTCATCTACCTAAAGCACTATACCCACTGTGCCGCGTCGCATAATAAAAACAGTGATGGTTTTGTTGGGAAGTTTTGCCAAAATTCAGCATCGATTTTCACCCACTTCTAATCATTTTTCCGGGCTGAGAATTTCAGGAATTCTAGATCGAAATGTCTATTTTTCAGAACTTTACAGAATTAGAATCGGCCCAGTAGAACAGCTGTATTTCAACAGTGGGACCCATTTCAACAGCAACGTCCTTGTGCAAGGACGTCCTTGTTGCGAGGGTTTGGTTATGCGATGTGGCATTGGGCACCTTACTCAGAGAGGGCTGATGAATTCAAAATATTTTGATGATTCAGACAATTTATCCAATTGATATTATGTACTGCTTTTAGTTAATCATGGTCATATGCCCTACTTATTATATGAATATTCACAGAAGTACATTTGAGAAACAATGTAATAGTGGCACCTGATGTATGTGTATCGGCACACTTGGAAGACCAGGATGTATCCTGAAAGTTTTGCTTTTGAAAAAACTCTTTTAAAAAGTATCAAATACTCATATACTTTCCCTGATATTTTATTAGGACGGTAGTCAACACTCGAATAAGCAGAATTCTGATTAGCCGCTATTTATCACATACTTTGACAAACAAAATACTTAATATGACAAGAAAAAAGCAAAACCAAAGGGGAAAGTGAGCTATAAACAGTACGTTGAATGGATGTTATTACTACTTGGTAACTTGTTTAACAACCCTAGGTCTAACTACCGAAGCCTGTATTTCATAGGGCAATTTTGGTACTGCGGAATTTAGATGTGTTTGATTTATGAATGAATGTTCTATCCAGAAAGATGTCTCTGTTTCTCGTATGTTATCTTACTATTTAAAAAAAAGTTTTCCTGTCGGGGGGCCATGCTTGGTCCTACACTTCGAGCAGGATCTAGTAGTCACTGACATTTTGACGAATTATGAAATTTTTGGTACATGTATTCCCCCCCAAAAAAATCACAATCCCGAGCTCCAGTTTGGGCTGTTGCCAGTATGGCTGCCAGTAACCTAGTAAACATTGGTGCTTAGTTACAGGAGTTTGGAGGGAAAATCCACCAATCAGAGGCATGGTAACAAATACATGACTGACCATGTTATCCAATGAAATGTGATCTTACAAAGGTAATACAGGTCCTTGAGGAATAGTTATCCAGACAAAGTAACAGTGGACCTTGATCATATGTATGAATATAATAATGTACATAAATATATTACAAGGTAACTTGTTTAACAACCCTAGGTCTAATAACCGAAGCCTGTATTTCATAGGGCAATTTTGGTACTGCGGATTTTAGATGTGTTTGATTTATGAATATATTGCATGGAACCAAAAATCTTAGAATTACAAAAACTTTCTAATGGTATTTAGCAAGTCTATTAGATACTTATCCTTTATTTCCTAATCCTAAATGCAGCAGCAAAATCGGCATGTGAAAAACCGATTTAGGTTTTACCTTTGCTCTATACACTCAAGTCATGTTGGTACACACCCATATTCTACACCCACGCCTTAACTGTTGTTATTTGCATCTCATTTGATTTAATCTGATTCCAAGTATCGTGACGAGAAAGTGAAATCACTAAAAGCAGTGTCACGGATGAAACATGGCGAGCTACAAACAATGTGAAATTATGTATAATCAAGATAATTAAACTATTATGTAACTGCGAAAGGTATTTAACTGAAGTGGCACAAGAAACAAGGGTGTTACCTCATTACAATAGTGTCTTTAATTATAATTAATCGCCCTGCCCTAGGGGCCGATCCAGGGTTGGGGTCCATCAAGTCCTGACCCCCCGCCTACACCCACCCACCCACACACACCCACACTTTTAAGTGGACGGCTAAGAGGCCTTCCATTTAGTACATACACATCAGGGGGGGGGGGGGAGCGGGGGGTCCGAGATTTTTGGAAATGTGTGTACATTTTAATACATATTCAATGCGTATTTTTGCGTGAGGGGTCTTCTGTGAGGGGTGAAGAGAATCCCTAATTGGGACTTTCACTTGTATAATCTCACTAACATAAACCTAAAAAGGGGGTAGCGAGGTTCTCAACCTGCAATTTTTCAATATTTTCTTACAGTTTTAAGGGGTTTAACATTTAATTTCTAAAGGAAATGTGAAACTTTTTAACAGATTTCCTCTCCCCTTTGGAAATCCCCTGTGGATCTGCCATTATGCCCGTATATTTCTGCGTCCCTCTTACGTATCTAATATTTTCTGTTCTGTTAAATCTTTGCAGAATTCGTACGCGGGAGGGCAGCCATCTTACCTGGAGCTGTACGAGGAGATCCGTGACAACCTCCTGCTCCGGGAGAACGTGGACTCACTCAAGTCACGGCGACAGGGACCACTGCCCTCTAGTGAGGGGCGGGAGAGACAGTACCCCCCACCCCCTCCTGGATCCCGTAGTTCAGACTTCCCAGGGGGCAATTCTCCTCCAGGGGGCCGCTTGAGATCGCCTCAATTCACGAGGTCGGGATGTGATGACCCAGCCGACGATGGACAAGGACAGGAAGTTAACGGCCTGTCTACCGGAAGTGACGTCAAAAACCGGATGTTGACCCTGACGTCGGCTGCTGCGACGGAGCGCGGTGAACTTCTTCCGGCGCGGCTGGCGTCGCCGTCGTATCGCGGCCCGCCCAGGGTCGGCGTCCCCCCGCCCTCACGACCTTCACCTTCATACTCCCCGCCGTCGACCGGAAACGCGGCGCCCAGTGTCCGTTTAGCTGAAGAAGCTCCTCCCCCGCGACCAGCCCGGCCGCTAACGCGGATGAATACATCACCCAATTGGATGGGTAAAGCTCCCACCATGCCCCGGCCAACTTCAAAAACGGACGACAGTAATCCAGACCCTATGCGCATTGTTGGTAATCCTGAAGCCCCATCTCTAGGTTCCCATAACCGGACACTGACTCCATCCGACAGATCGACGATCGGTGCCACAGCGACGGCGGCCACCACGACGACGGCAACAACCGGACGTGACGTCACTGCGAGCGGGAAGCACACGCATCACACGCTGGTACAACAGGACCGACTGAAAACAGAGGCCCCTCAGTGGATACCCAACTTCCCACCTAAACCTGTAAGGTTTGAGAACAAGTTTGGTATAACTTCATATAGGCCTGAAGGAGGTGCAGTGTGAATGTGTGTGTGTGTGTGTGTGTGTGTGTGTGTGTGTGTGTGTGTGTGTGTGTGTGTGTGTGTGTGTGTGTGCGTGTGCGTGTGTGTGCGTGTGTGCGTGTATTGTGTGTGTGTGTGTGTGTGTGTGTTAGAGTGAAAGATGCTAATTGGACCAATGAACTCGACCATTTTAATCTCTAGGCCCACTCGAAAATATCATAATAATTATTGTCAAAAGTTTAAAACAACTGACTTTACTAGATTCTAGGAAATATTTGAGAAATTATGGGGAAATTGGAATGTAATAAAAGTATGTTCAAATGGACATGTCTGGCTACCTACGTTACACATAATTCATTTTGATATGCACATTTAACGTGTCATAGTAGGGGAATATGTACAATAGGATAGGTATTAATGCCTTTTATTCCTCTTGCAGGCAGGGCTCTACGTGCTGGTGGACATTACGGACCCCGCGGCCACTGGGGAAGGTCAAAGGTCAATTCAACAAAAAGTTACCTTGGAGCCCTCCACTGGTGTTTTCGACGTCCTCCGCCAGGCGTCACTGCTGTATGAAACACAAGATGGCGGAGGGTTTAGGAGAAAACCGCTGGTATTCCAGCTCGGAAAGTACCAGGACAAATGTTATATTTTACGTGCTGCATTAGGAAAGGCGATCACAAGTCAAACATATTGGACAATAACAGTCAAGGATTCTAGAAGAAATGTAAGTATCCTATTCTATATGTACGCACCACAGACAAACAAACATGCAAACACTTGAGATATGTGATGTTCCCTTAAGTGGTATACATAAATGGTTATTTGGTGCTTGTCGCATATATCCCCCTATCTTCAGAACTGTATGCGATTTCTATTCGTTATGGTTTATAATATAGGTAAACGACGTCATTATCTATACGTTCCTACCTATCCTGCCCTCGAACTCCCCTATACAATGCCCTGCCCTGCCATGCTATGCCTTCCCCCACCATGCCATGCCCTGCCATGCCATGCCCTGTCATGTCATGCCCTACCATGCCCTGCCCTACTATGACCTGAAATGCTCTCTGCGATTTTAAACTTATCGTGTACATATAAATAGTGTGTGCATATCAGTAGAAGTAGTTTTTGACAAGATTTCTTTGACTATCATTTCGTACATTGTGTACATGACTGGCACGGTTACACACCCTTTATGGTATAATAGTAGAGGAAAAGTATTTCAATGCTTTTCTTTTTTTTTAAATTACATTCTTCGGTTATGCATATGAGCACTAGGGTTGGCACCATGAAAACAAGGGGTTCTCACTTCAGAGCTAGGAGCCATCAAACTAAAATAGTGCCAAACCATGGGCAATGTATGAAAATCCAAAACACTGAAACTACGACTTGCAGAATTAATCAGGGGCCTTAAGCTAGTGCATATCCAGGTATTATGTTACCTATGTAAAATGATTGCATATTTTTGTGTTATGACTTGTATTCTAGAGCATGCGCCTCAAGTGCGCCATCTGGGTTGTTTGGCTAACCTTTGGCATATGAATTGTAAAAGGTGTGGAGCTGGCTTTGCACTTCCCAAAAAGAACTAACACCTGTACAGACTTAGGTCCTTGTTAATACCTCGTGTGTGCTACATTCAAACAAACAGTTATCTTATAATATAAGAGGTTTCTTTGGGTTCTGAAAAATTTCTTTCTGCGTGCGCTTTACAGTTTTCTTTGATACAATCAGTTATTGTGCAACGGACCACAGATCTAAATACAATGATTGACAAATCATAACCATAATAATGATAACTCTTATTTTTCCAGGTTTTATTCAGTGATATCTGTATTCCGAACCAGCGTCATTTAGTCATGAAACCTGGATACACCATCTACCTCAATTATCGCCCGCTCCCTACGGCCCGGACGTCGCACTGAAGACACCCAGAACCTGCAAGGGTATACCGCGATCGGGAGTTTCTCAGTGGGGGCCGCCATGTTGTGTCACGTGGTACAAAGGGACAGTCCTCATTGGCTGGAGTTCGCGCTTGACCCCCGAAATCTATTGGCGCCAAAGCACCACGCATGCGCAGACATAAACTCCCGACCTAGGTATAGCTACGACTGCCGGACCTGTCACCATAGGGAGGTCTGGTCCCGTCAACTGGGTAACCCAGACTGTGTCCATCTGCCTCTTTAGGGATTCTTCGGATATAGCATATGGCCAATATATATATAATTATGTATGTATGTAAAAAAAAAAAAGAAAAAAAAAAAAAAAAAGAAGTTGATCCAGTTTCCGACCGACCGACCGACCCTACGTATTTTCCCCGACCCCAACCTTTTTTCAAGGAAGTTATTGAAGAAGCCCACGATTCCTTTGTATTGGGGACTCATACAAGCAAACAGGTGGCACTTGTGTTACCCACTATTAGACGTTTCATTATATTATAATGACCTTTTGTTTAACTAGATTCCTCGTCAAAACAACTGTCATGGCTTTGGCACAGCCAAATCAACAACCTGCCAGATGGGCCAACAGAAACTTGTAAACTTGACAAGTTTGGTGAATGATTATCTATAAGTTCTCAGCTTTCCTTGACCTTCATTCAATTAAAATAATCGTGACTACCTACTATTAGGTACCTACTTAAGTGGTCTTTTGAGATGAGGTACTCCATCTTTATAGACCCATTAAGAATTAATTGTGACTACCCATTATTAGGTACCTACTTACTTGGTCTTTTGAGATGAGATACCCCATCTTTATAGGCCCAATTAGAGTTGTATATAGGATAAGCAGTGTGTTGTAGTCATTGAAACTGACCTGCTGTTGAACTGCGAACAGTTAATCAGTCTCGGGTTATCCCAATTATGTTTTTTTGTTGTTGAAAGAGTTCCTCATAAGAGAATACTTCATATTTCCAATTAGAATTCTTTCACAAGCATTGATCAAATTGGATGCAGCCTATGATTATTACCTATCTTATCTTGTGTACTAATTCTTTTGATAATATTCTACATGCTCTAAGATGAAATTATCAAATCATGTAAAGTGGTTACCTGTTTGTTTCTGAATTGCAGTGCAGTGTCCAATATATCTAATTATCAAAACTAGATATGACAAGTTTTGGTAATCAATGACAAATTTATGACAACTTTCTGAAAATGTGATTGTCAAAAAAACTTTTGTTTTGTAACAGTTAAAACTTGTCATGAACTTGTCACTTTTTTGACAGTTTTTGACAGGTTTAGCATTGTCTCATTTTCTCAGTGTACCTTCTCCGGCATATCGTATACACATTTTCAGGTTTGACATGGTTCTTGATAGGTCATTGACAGTACGTAGTAACACAGACTAATTCCAATTATTAATTCGGAGCTGCATCTTGTAAAATGTAGATGAACATATATATACGTATAGTTGAAAAACACATTATATATATAATTATATATATTGCAACGACAATAAATATCCAATCGCCAGCATTATCTTATAGTGATAATATTCAAATATGTACATAGATTTCAACGGTGGGGAACCATTTGCAGGTCTTTTTTTGCCACCACAAATACTTCGCGTTTCAGATGCAGCATGTTGGTATTCCCCACCCTAAACATTACGTAGAAAACCCATAAAACATCATTTGTGTTGGCGATTGCGTTAACCCATCAAAGTACCACCACAATTATTTTCCTATATTCTGCTTTGCGGTGCCCAGTTTTGCTTGCAGTGGTGAACACCGCATTAAAATACCCGCTTCAAGCAAAACACGACATAGTGGAATAGGGGCTTTGTTTTGGGGTTGCGAGTGACATAACCGTTCGGTCACTTTTGCTTTATTCTAGGCCCATTGGAACACCCATATCCCAATAGAGATATTTGGGTCTAGGGCTCAAGTAGGGCTCCATACTAATGACAAAGGTGTGTAATGTACCATCACAGTAATGCTCCTCTGTTGGAAGACATACTTTTTGGTAGTAATATACGTAAAATGTCTGACTTGTACTGTTCAGTGGTTGAAGAGATCGTCATGATCTCGCTGATATCGTATTGCATTATACATCTCGTTCACCAAAGGTAGGGCAACATTGTTTTCTGCTATTTAAAGCATACAATTTAATGTCGAAGTCAGTTCGCCTACCCCTGTATCTATACCCCCGTAAAGCTGGTGTGACAAATCGGCAGAGACTCAGGCAAAATTCACCAAATTCACATCCTTTGACCATCCCTGGGCGCATTTTTCTGTTTCTATTCTTTGTATTGTTGAGTATCCCCATGTTAAATAAAGGTACATTCTGGTTAATATATCCAAACGTCTTACTTTATATCGTACTGCAAGCTTTAAACATATACAATTGTATTTGTCACGGCATTGTATGATGTAACTATAATTTAAGCTGACACGCAAAGAAATTCTTTGAAATTGAGACTACCCTCCGACACTTTTGTGTGATTATATATGTATCAGCAGCCACCCGTTAGAGAGAATCGTCCTTGTTGGATCGAACAGTAGATTTAACACATATTGTTGGAAGTGCCAACCCACGCTAACATCTTGGAGGTGGGGAGGCGAGCTTTCCCACATGAAGCTTGGGTCTGTGTTAAAATTATGTCACTATTGGTCTGCTACAATTTTATCAGCTTTGATAACAATGAAAACAATGTGTAATTTACCGATGAAACATTTTTAATCAATTTTTTGATTTTTAGAATACATTGTAAAACTGTGAGAATATTGCGTGCTTTGCCTATAGCTACAATGAAAAGCATTCTCTTTTTTGACTGAGATCGTCTGCATAATAATTGTTATGCATTATAGGCCTAATATGTATGTACCTTGTAAATATGTACACTAATAACCATGCATATCGGTCCTGATATTAAGATTGTAGCCAGCCCTTAAATATTGGATGCTTCCAGAAAAATGTAAGAGGGTTGCAGTTACATGTAAACGGGTTCCACTCGGAATTCTCAACACAATTTAGTATTTGTGATATGAACCTTAGACATATAGGAAGGTTAAAATACATTGGAGAAACCCCAATCTACTGCATTGATGATTATGTTGTAAATACTATTCAAAGCTTAAATCCTACCAATTTTGGTGTTTAGACGGACAAATGATAATGTCCCAGGCTCCTGTAAACTATCTGAGTTCTGTGTTGTGATTCTAATCGTATCAACATGATGTGACACTCGTATATATATTCGTCTGACGGATACAAAATTAATCTTCTTTCGTATGTGTGAATCACTTTTCTTTTAATACAATACAGTATTATGATTATGATTTTTGCGAAGTGCATATATATAGTCAACCAATTCAGTAGGTGTTTTTTTGGTGTTTGTATCTGTAAATATATGGATATCTTTCTTTTATCATAATTATGGAATGCTTTGAAAGGCAATAATCATAATGTAAAACCATTCATTGATACCTTATATAGTAGATAATCACAAATGTAGTTTACGGTGATGTGTAAATCAGGGCTAGGAACTGATATTTCCTACAAATGAATAAACTGTTGACAAAGAAAACGTAAATATGTCTTTTCTTACGACTGTTTTAAAAGAAATAATGTGATATAGAACATGTACTCAACAGGAACATTATGTGAAAAACCCATTTTCGGAGGACTAATATTAAAGGAAAACTTGCACATAAATTCATAAAGTGCATTTTTTTGTGTAATTAACTTGACTTGGGTATTCTGAAAATATTTCAAAAGTAAAAACTTGAAAATGTCAAGGTCTTAGGGAATTATTCAGGAAAGGAATTTAATTTGGGGAATTCCCTGAGTTATGGGCTGCTCAGTACTCCCTTTGCAACGTCACAGCTATGGGAATTCCTTCTCAAATCACTTTGGGATTCCCTGATTAATGAATGACTGCAGATGGGTACATATTTTAATTTATTATGAGTTGCATGGGGCCAAATATATGAAACTTGGGTTAGAGAGCATAACCCTTATTATAGATTCTACAGGGAGAGGGATACCCTTCTAAGGACAGGTGGGATTCCCCAATAACTCCCCTTGCTACGTCATTAATTGGGGGATTTCCCTTAAAAATCAAATAAAAAACAGTTTTTTTAATGTCCCATAATTGTGTGAAAAATAGGAATTTTCCTTCAATTTTGCTTATGTTGATTAGTGCAAGTTGTAAATACCATGCTGAATTGCATTCATTGAAAAATAACTATCCTGAAGTTATGTGGAAGCTTTCCTTTAATACAAATAATTGTGTATATCTTCAGGCTTATTCCTGATATTTTTGTGATGGGAAAAGCACGGTGAGGAAGGGTTGATTTGCTGTTGATTTCCAGATTTATTCGTTTGACCATCAGTCTGGACTGTTCTTCAAGGACTGAGGAAATAGGGAGGGGTGTTGGTCACCTGTTCGTTCCTTGTGCCTGGGCGTGGGAGTCGGTGCCAGGTATGAGAATGCAGGGCAAGGTTTCTTGGAGTCATGCCTCACACATGAGAGTGAGCTGGATTGCATTCTGCAGGAAGGGCGAATGAACTTCAGGGGAGGGGGTTGCATCGTGGGTTTTAGTAGACCTAATGCTTCTTGTGGACGACTTCTGTACTACTAGGATTCTGTACGAGGACCAAGATGCAGGGCCATCGCCGATCATGGAAAGGTGGTAGCATTCCAGCTAAGGATATGACGTTCTAATAACGTTCTAATAACGTTCTGGATTGGTTCTTGTTACGTCACACTGTTAGGTTACAGTGACGTTCTTTTGATGACTCCCAACCAACCTCGCTGCAACCAACTGTTGCGATATGACATTGTGACGTTCTGACAACGTTCTTGTCACGTTATTTATAAGGCTGAGACTTAATAAGAATGTCACAATAACATTCTGTTTAGGTGTGGTTGAGACCTCACTGAATGAGGATGTCACAATAACATTCTGTTTAGGTTCGGGTGACACCTAACCTAATAAGATGGTTACAGTAACCTTCTGTTCAGGTAAGGTTAAGACCTGACATAATCAGAACTTCACAATAATGTTCTGTTTAGGTAACATTGGGGCATCCCCTGATCAGGAGGTGACAATAATGTTCTGTTTAAGTCAGGTCTAGACCTCACCTAATCAGAATGTTCCAATGATGTTCTATTTTAATTTGATATTGACCTAACCTCACCAGAACGTTATGATAACATTCTGTTTTAGTTAGGTCACAACCTCACAGGAAAATAATGTAACATGTACAGTTACGTGACATTTAGGTAAGTAACAGACAATCCAAAAAAGTATGGTCCATAATGTGACCGTTACATCACGCCTTGGCTGGGATATGTTGGTCGTCTGGCCAACATCTCATTCCCTGCAGCTCAGTAGATTTGTGCTAACCCCTAGTCATATGTACCATGGTTCTCATTTCTCATTATAGTTTAGCCAGAATTCCAATCTTCCAACAGCCTAACTATACAGTATAGATGTCTTCCCATTCTTCGTGCGTAGGTCTCAGAATATTGTCTAAGTTCTGCAGCAGTTTTACCAAGGAAGAAGATCTGAACACATGCTTACATTGACATTGATATAGCCTCATTCTCATTGGCTAATCCCGGAACAATGGTCTATATGATCTGGTGTGACATCATTTCAGCTTACATGTTTTTGGGCCAATAATCAACAACTTCGTTCATTAACTCGGATTTTCATGCCTTTATGGAAATATTCATTCTGACTTGAAAACACTCGTTTGTACTGACATGGATGGTCAGTCCATAGTTAGCTTAGCTGTTCTCATGTATAACCAAACATCTGGGCTAAGAGTGTAACTCTTCTTGAACCACAGGTGAAGAGTATAAAGCCCCATACCCACTAAGCGATTTTACCATCACCAGGCGACGAGTGACAGGGAGAACGGCTGTCGTCATCGCCGGGCGACAGTAATATGAAGCAATTTTGATCATTTTCTGGCGATTTTACCGGCAATTTAACCGGCGATCCCGTCGTCCATCGCCAGTCACCCAAAAAAAACACCATACCAACAGGAGTCGCCCGGCAATCTACAGTCGCCTAGCAATTTCACTGACAATCTAGATCTCCCAGTAGCCCGTCGCCCGTCGCCAGAAAAAAAGCCCAGTGGGTATGAGACTTAAGGGGCACCCTTATGGTATGTATGTAAGCACTTGTAAGCTGCAACACTCAGCAGAGCGTTACTTACTCTCAATGGTTAAACACCTTTTAAAGATCAGTTCTGGAAGCTAGGTTCTGTTAAGGAATTGAAGAGGAAAGACTGGTAGTCAGGCAGGACCATTGGCTGGGTGTGGTTGAGTGGACATACCCCATGGATTGTTCATTGTCAATGGGAATTCTTGCGACTGGTATTGCACATTGAACTTAATAAACTTATTCCTTTCACACGAGTGTTATGTCCATCATAATGAGAAACTACGTTATGGATTGGACCTGCAGTCTGAACAGAGTTAGACTGCCATAGGAGCTAGCTAATATCTATTGGAACTAAATCATGAGCAAAGCAATAACAGCACCCTAATATTAAAGTTCACATTATTGCACACCATTACACACACAATTACAAATGCATATCAGCAATCAACAAATGTACAATTAATTTGTAACTTTAGCATACACAGACAATTACAAGTACACATCAAAAATCAACAAATGAACAATTAATTTGTAACTTTAGCATATGATTTGTCCTTGTTTGATTTCCTAAAATCTCATGCTACCATAATTACCAGGCTTCATAGTCCGTGATAACAGATTCATCACATTTCAATTTCTGATTGCTAAACAGAAAACGTCATTACTCTGCTGCTCATAATTAAGCAGAAGACGTATCTGTCTATGACGTCAAAGGAAGATGACAGGTGAATTCAAATTCTAAATTGTAAAAGTGGAAAGGAACCCTTAGTTTTCTAAATCTGTTTCATAAATGAGTGTAATTTGTCATTGCTAACTCTCTAAAGTTCTGTAAACATAATTAGGTAATTTAGATTTCAAGATTTCTTTGTTTTTGTGATTTTCATATTCAGGGGACTGCAAGTAGAAAAAGGAAAACCTATGATAATGTTCCAAGTTATAGAAATAGATATTCAAAAATTGTCATTGTAGTTACTTGGGTGGTATGGATTGTAAAGTTATAAGAATTCATATTCACTGGCTCCTCCCTTTAAGTGACCACTGACCCCCACCCTTCAGGCTTGTCTTGTCCAAGATCCAGATCCCCTTATGGAATTTTCATAATTCTGTGCAAACATGAATATTAAGCCTATGTTATATTTTTCTAATGTTGTTTTAATTAAGGATAATCGCGCCATTATAGAACCAGTGTTGAGTTTTGTTTCAAACTTTACACATTGAAAGTTATACCTATAATTATAGGTACCAAAAATTGAAAAATAATCATTGGTCACCATACTAACTTTTCGGCTAAAGTTTGTTAAATATAATGATTATTCAAAAATCACCCTGCAAAATAGATTTTGATATTTGATTATAATATTTGCCCAATTTGAAAATATGCAAAATGAACTATTTCAAAAATACAAAAATTAACCCTTTAGACCCCAATCCGGCCATGGCCGCCCGAGGGTAAACTCCCCAATCCGGACGTGGCCGCCCGGAAAAATGGCTGTTTTTCCTTAATTTTTCCATATTTTTCCAGTGAGAATACTTTAATAAGTTTTCCAATGAGAATACTTTAACAAGTTTTCAACATACATTCCTATTGCCATTGGTGTGTGAGCATTTAAAATCCCTCAATTAAAGAAATTTAAGGAATTCCTGGGGGAAATCCATGGAATTCCTGGGGAAATACAGCAATTCATAATCGCAATCTGTAGGGTCTAAAGCGTTAAAGACTAAAGCTGAACACAAAATAATCTAAAGTTGAAAATTGCTCTGAAAGTTAATATCACATGCATGAGGGTTAGGCTACCATATTCATCCAAAAAAACAGGGGGTTAGTGTACCAATTTGGCCAGCAGAAATGAATATCCATTTAAAAACAAAAAATGGCTTAAAATGGCTATTTATTAGTTTTTCTATATATGTTCACTAAAATGCTTCTTTTAAAAGTATTTTGAAAATTCTATGTTCTTGAGACCCTTACAATAATTTGGATTCATAATATTGTGACGTTCTTAGGTGAGTCGGGGTTTCCGAACTCTACGACGAAGAGACTTTTGGGTTGCCTCGGTCTTGAGCCGAATGAGGAATCTGAGCTGGAGTTAGAGGATGGTAGAGTGTGGCCAGGCAGGTCGCACTTTCATTCCTGTAGCATTGGGCCGACTGCTTACTATTTTGGGCTTTTGTACTAGGCCGGCCTTCCGGGCTTGGGCTGCTTCTCTGACTGTTTCGGGCTTTCATACCATCTTCGGGCCTTCCAGTTACTGTCCAATTTATCTCTAATTCAGGTTCCTTAGTTAAATTTTAACTCAACCATTCACTGCTACTATTGCATATCTTAGGCTTGGGCCAACTAGAAGGCCGGGCATCTTAAAGAAGAAACGTGTGAACATAGTGAGTACCAATAAGGAACTGTTTATTCCGGGCCATAAAGCCCCCTTTTATAGGCTACAAGTCAATTCTGATTGGTCAATCTCAACAATATGACCATTGTGACATCACATCCTGTTACCATAGTTTTTCGGTCTCTCATACCTGATTACAAGTTTCGGTCCATTTTGTACCAGTTTTCATTCCATTACACCATTTTGTTATTAGCATCTGCTATATCATTTGATTATTTCACAATACAAATTCATTATACCCGATTTCTAGGTCAATAGTTCGTACCTCAAAAGGTGAATGGACAATTCATTACAATATGCCTTTATACAACCTATATTAAATGAGTGACAGAAGAAAATGTTATTTTTGTTGCAAATTTCATTTTTTAGCATTTGCATAGTTTTCTCAAAATTAGTCATGCTTCCCCTATTCTACCCTAAAAACTATTCCTTTTAACCAATTTTCTATACCATTTCTGAATTCAATATTTAATATCATTGAGTCTTTCTGCAAAATATAAATTATTTATATATCTTAAAATCTTAAAAGGATCATTTTTCTAATAACTTTCAAATTGAATCAACTTTTAGTCTATTGGCCAGAGGGGTATACCTTGACTTGGCGTCCATACAATGTTTTTTGACTGATTCTTTATCTCCAGAATCTTCTGATTTCAAATCTGCCGGGTGCCAAGCTGAAATCTTTGGGCAACTCAAGTTATTCACGTTTTAAGAAAAAAAGTTGAAAAATACAATTTAAATCATAAAAAATGTATTTTTGATGAACAGTTCATAAATGCAGTGTTATGGAGCATGTCTTTCTATAAAACATCATAGAAAACATGTCATCTAACCTTTTTATTATATGTTATTGACCTATGA
This sequence comes from Lepidonotus clava, assembly GCA_936440205.1. Taxonomy (NCBI): domain Eukaryota; kingdom Metazoa; phylum Annelida; class Polychaeta; order Phyllodocida; family Polynoidae; genus Lepidonotus; species Lepidonotus clava. The sequence continues at coordinate 29,890,907 of OW387144.1, read as the reverse complement.
CTTATCTAGGTCACTTATGTAGGTCACAATTATGAGATAGTGTCAATCATTTTAATGAATGAGAATAAAGGTTTCTTTGCATGTCAGGAGCCAGAAATGATTGTAAATTACTATTGATCTTCACACAAGAAAGGTTCGTTACATAAAGAATCATTTATGCATAGTTATCCACAATAGACTTGCTCTTTCTCACTCATACATGTTATGTGTTTGCAAACATACAAAAATATAGACTAAGAATCTTCCCATTGATATTTACTTCACTGAATTTAGGTCCTTAACAATTTCATATTTTTTAATAGATCCATAATCATCCAGATCGTTAGACTTGTTAAGGGCCTCATGTTATAAGGATATGTATTTATTATTCAAAGTAATCAAACATTTTTGAGATGACGCGTGTACCTCCAAGTAATAACAAATGACAAAGAATTTAGGATTTGAGTAGACTCATGGGTGGGGGGGGGGGGGGGGAAATGAGTCATTAGTTCAGATTTGACTAATAGTTCCCTGTAGTTATTGACAAAAATTGGTCTATCAAACAATACATTAATTATATTATTCTAAAGTCATTTTAGTATTTAATAAAACCACCATTTACTTTTTTGTAGAATGCACACAAAAACATTGCAAAATATGAGACTTGTATGAGGGCTGTTTTGAAATGTTACATGGTGCAATACAGATATGAATAAAAGGGACAAACTTGGGAGGAACAGCTAGTTTTAAGAAAAAGATGTCTGTTGATAGAATCATCTCCTTCTATTCCAATATGGTTGGTTGGTTGGTTATTGGTTGCTTTACACCCTAATTAACTGCCAGGGTCATATCACGGGTGGTGATAGTGATTGAATCTATGATAAGGTAAAGACTATACCCCTATACTTTTAACGAGGCAGGTGCTCCTTAATGTGCAGGGTCCCATAGACAGGGCCCTACACACAACGGCTAGTGGTCTCTGAGGATCTTTGATAACCCAGTTGTTGCCACTGGGGGAAACGCAGAGGTGTAGCAACTTACCATGGCCCAGCCCAGGATTGAACCCGGGACTCCTGCATGCCAAGCAAACGCTGTAACCACTTCACCTCCCGGCGCCCCCTCTATTCCAATATGAATTCACCTTATATTTGAGGACTTGTTGGTATTAAAGGAATACTGTATATAAAAACTAACTTTCCCGGCCTATCAATGTGTTCAAACTTTGTTTCTCTCCATCTTTTGTCTTTCTAATTTCCCTGGTTTTCTTAAAGCACATAATGGTAATGTTTTTTCACAGTCAAATGTCTTTCTTTGACTATATCTGTAAGTGCCCCCAGGGTATACCCCAAAAGACTCAATGATAAATTGGTGTTAGGATTAAAATATATAGTCCTTTATTGTTGAAGTATACCCAATGATGCAAAGAACATGGTCTGTACTACTGCAGAGCATACAACAGACTGAATCACTAGCCCTCACATCCTGGGCTTTATATCCACAGAGTTCTGACAGAAGTTAAGGCAAGACTTCTGACCAGGGAGTGGGCACTGTGTGACCTCCAGTGGCCAGAAGTCTGTTTCCCTTTACCTTCATGTATTGGCCCTACTCTAAGACATGTACATGAAACCACATGCATACTTTTAAGTCTCTAAAATACATAGGTATGATAATCTAGGGGCACAACCATAGTTTTTCCTTTACATCCCTCTCAAGACCTATACTCTCAGAGACTGAGATATCATAGAAAAAAGCCTAAAATTGAGAAGTCATTGATTTTACTTATCAAACTTGATCTTAGCCTGGTAGACTAGGTAAATGCCAAACAGAGGTTATCCTGATGACAACTGAGGACCTTATAATATTCCTAAATTCCCACACCTCACCTGCATGATACATTGTAGATATCTATGGCTGACCTTTTAGAGATACTTTTCCAACTCTTGGGAATACCACAAGGTCTGAATGAAAGTCAAAACACATAGAAATGTAAAACTGCACAACTAGGGTTAGGTTGGTTGTTGCCTCTCTCAAGAGCCTATATTTTGAGCACTACCAAACAAGTATAAGATGTCAGGATAAATATTTAGGTGTAGAAGACATCTACATAGATGCATAGGAATCCATTGATCTATTGATTATTTTCTTCATACCCAAGACATTATGATAATCATCATTTACTTTGATTATTGGTAAGTTGATGTGCATGACATTGATGAATGAATAAGGTTATCATGATCTCCTAGATATGCCCCCAGAATAGAGATGGCATCAGTTAGTTTGGTAGGTAAAAAATGTAAATTTCAGAATTGTAATATATGGCCATTTCACAGTATTTTCTTACAGACAGTAAGAGAACCCTTCAATTTTTAGGCTTTGTGTGATCTTAAATGGGTCATTACAGAATATGATAAAGAATTAAATGTTTTTAAGATTGTTTACTTATGAATTATGCTATTAATGATGAATATAAAAGTATATGTCTATCATAATCATTTATCAAATTATGTTTAATACTGAATTCTTTATGAAGTTTGAATAAAAGTCAGTTGGTTATTATTACTGACTGTTCATGTCTGAAAATACAAGAACAATTGTGCTCTCGCAAAGTTTGATTACATTGAAAATAAATATATAATTATCATCATAACCTAAGGGCATTAACAAGTCTAATTACCTGGATGATTATGATTCAATGAAAAAAACTACTACATTGCCAGGACCTATCTTCAGTGAAGTAAATATTAATGGGAAGATTCTTAGTCAACATGTTTGTATGTCTCCAAGCATATAATATTGTATAAGGAGAAAGAGCAAGTCTATTGTGGATAAGTATGCATTAATAATTACCTATCTGAAGAGCCTTTCTCGTGTAAAGTTCCATAGTGATTTACAATCATTTCTGGCTACTGACATGCAAAGAAACCTTCATTCTCATTCATTAAAATGATTGACAATATCTCGTATTTGTGACCTACATAAGTGACCTAGATAGGTCATAGGTCAATTACATATAATAAAAAGGTTAGATGATATGTTTTCTACGATGTTATATAGAATGACATGCTCCACAACATTGCATTTATGAACTGTTCATCAAAAATGTGTTTTTTATTATTTAAATTGCATTTTTCAACTTTTTTTCTTAAAACGTGAATAACTTGAGTTGCCCAAAGATTTCAGCTTGGCACCCGGCAGATTTGAAATCAGAAGATTCAGGAGATAAATAATCAATCAAAAAACATTGTATGGACGCCATGTCAAGGTACAGGTCTCACGGAACCAAATGTTTTCCTGTATAGTTTAATATAGCATATCTTGAAAAAAAAAATATCCCAAACATTGCAACACCTTAAAGTCACTCAGTAACCTATTGAGACCTCTTTGGGAGACAAAATATCAAAATTTGAGGGTAGGTTGACCGTGAAAATTTTTCGCAAGAGTCCCAGATGTTGACCTACCCTCATTTTAGCAGTTTTGCAGCGACCAAATTCATGGAGCACAGTGCCCATTTTAAAACCCCACTGACATTTACCAAACACCCCATATCATGGATCTTTTTTTATGAAATAACTCAGAAATAGTAGGGGGTATCATGTGAATTCTAATTCTGCATTATCATTTTATCTTATCCCATTATCAGCCACTCAGAGACTGGCATCCCCTTCACCTCGGGACAGAAAGGTATATGACACTACAGATGGCACCACATTTAGTTCCGTGAGACCTTAAGCCCAAAAATGGGCTTTGGCAAACAGACTATTTTGGATATCTGGAAAATGGCGCCATTGTCTTTAAGATATCTATCAAAGGATGGAAGGAAGGTAGCAGTAATGAATAACCATTATGCCACGTACAGAAAATAATTGGAATAAACCATGCTTTACAGATGAAAATAAGGTCCTCTGGTGAAAAATCGATGAACTATAGCTCTATGACCCCTAGCGCCATCTATGGTTTATACAAGAAAACGGCGAAGTTGAATGTCCAAAGGTTCAAATCAACACACCCAGACCTGAATTCACCATCTGAACTTAAACCACGGGTCTATCTGGATAGTCCTCGAGGGCGAGCATGGCGAAGCAGTCCCAAGTCCTCCGCCATCCACTCAAAAACATCTTGACCAACTTTTCAAGGTACGTGAGCGGTATGTTATCTTCACAGCTCGATCACCAGTGTCACATGTTTGTCAAGTGGTGATGCCGGAGGTTTATTTTGGTTGCGCTGGTGTGTTGCTGGATAGCGGCGTACGCCCAGCGTATCCAAACGAATTCACGACTTAGCTGTCCGCCGGACATTATCACAATGTGGGAGCATTCATCAAAGTAGGCTTATATCATTATTTTGGCCTGCAGTTAAATCAAGTTTGAGTTTACACTTATTTACATTTTAGTATTATAAAGATCCAAGGGTGATTGTAACATTACAGTGGCGGATCCAGGTTTTTGAAAGGGGGGGGGGCACTATTGAAATTTTTTCCATCTTAATTACCTTTAGGACGAGTTTTACATTAAAAAAAATGTAAAATTGGCTCCAAAAAAAAAAAGGGGGGGGGGGGGGGCGCTTATAGGGGATCCTATAGGGCCTACTGTACTGTCCAGTCTTTTTTCTGGGAGGGGGGGTTATGACTATATTAATTTAGATAGACATTGGTTGCCGCTAGGTCAGGCAATAAGTCGAGAATATGTTGATGGTGATAGGCAAGAATCTAAATCGGGGGCTCCATGCACGCCCCTTGTCCTATTGTTCTGTGTTGTAATCTTTAAGAAATGTCCCATTGTGTTAGATGTAAATTCACATGTTAATCTCGCCCTGTTATAACTATAGATCATTGCAGGAGATAGTGATCAATGGACAAATTGAGCTTTTCGAAGGTTTGAACTGGGATAGAAACAAGTATCATCAATTATTGGCATGAATTATGAGAGTGAAATGTACTGCGGAAAGACCATTCCTTCCCATTGAAACAAACCCGTTAGATAGTAATTATGTTTGTAGATATAACAAGAATAGTCAAGTCACATCATTATATTAAAAATCTAATTCTCTAAACCCCTATTGAAAAAATTGAAGTGAAATGTAAATTGAAGATTCTATTTAGAATGAAGTTGTTGGATTTAGAATGAAGTTGTTGGAAGTGAGGAAGAATAGACAATTTTAGCCAATTTTGGAAGACATTCCAAACACGTTCAGTTGGAACACATTTCATCTAGATTCATATTCTATAGACATTGATCAAGAATATTGTTGTAAGAACTATGAGGACTTCTTTGAAAAACGTTTGGGTAACTCAATGTTTTTGCTCGCAATTCGCTGCAATGATCTATAGCTATAGGGGTATAAAGACATAACCAGCAGAGTCCTTTCTATTGAGTGATTCATAAATGATAACTATTGAAGCTAATGGCAAGGGAAATATTTGTTAGTTTTTATAACTATAATTATCTATATAGGTAAACTTTTACCTAGATATCTATAATGATAAGAATTGATTAAAAACAAGAAACCCTCGGCTTCAGTAAATGAGTAATTGCTACTTTTGCAGGATATTGAATAATGAGGTAAGATTTGAGAGGGACAATACAGTGGCCTCTATGTCCCTGCCTGGCCTAGCATACAAAGACTTCACACGAGCAGGTGAGTGCCTAGAAAGGTTTTATTCTGATATAATATCCTAAATGCTGACTTTAATTTAACATATAGGGGTCTTCCGTTTAGTACGTATACACATTTTTAGTACGTATACACATTTTTAAAAATCTCAGACCCCCCCCCCCCCCTGGGACAAAAACACGCATTGGATATGTACTAAAACGTACACACATTTTCACAAATCTCGGACCCCCACTCCCCCCCCCCCCCCTTGATGAGTACATACTTAATGGAAGGCCCCATAGTGAGAGTGTGTGATCATACCCCTGCATGATTGTTGACCAATATTTTTGCTAAATAGGTCAAACCAGTGAACATTGACAAAATTAATGGGCTCGTCATCACAAGTGTACTTTCGGAGTATGGTCTAGATATGCCAGTAGTACACACAGCACAAAATAAGTCAAAACTGTCAGTCCATATTGTACCCAATGGCGGTCTGTATCTATAGATGGTCATAACAAAGCAACATTGCCAGAGAATGTGACTTGATTCTCATGGCAAAAGACGTAAGACTGACTCACTGTATCGTATGGGGGTGCAGTAGATGTGTATTTATATAAGTGAAGCCTTCTTGCAACGGCAGTGGAATCGTAATCTACGATGATAGTGTTTCTTTACCAGACCTGTAAAAGATGCTGGTGCCATCATGCAGGAGTAACAACAGTTGAGATGAGATTATTAGTTAGTGAGTGTGTCGAGACTTCAGATACTGCTATGCATAAGTGTGCCTGCATTCCCCAGCCACATTATGAGAAGGAGCCCAACTCAACTCAACTCAACCATCCAGTTTAGTTGAGTTGGGCAGTGCAGCCAGAGCTTAACCCCTTGTTATATTATAGCCCACTAACATTAGTTGGAACATGTTCTACTAGCTAGGTGCCTCTTTGATAGATAATTCTGTATGTTTTAGTTATAATTCAAATTATTTTAATTGTGTTGAGAAATATTTCATTCTTTAGTATGGTGTGGAAAGGTATAAACGCTATGTTATTTATTTTTCAAAGGTATACCTGCCATATGGGATGTACTAAGACTGACAGAAACAAACAGGATCATTTCGGTAAGATATCCTGAATTTGCACCGCAACCGCTGGACTCAAACCCTGAATGCATTGGAGTTATCAGTGCTCAAGCTTTCAAATTCAACCCAATATTCTACAAGAAAGCCTCAATTAACCTGCCTATGACATTAACTACAGTCCCTGGGCGGCTTGGAAAATCATCCATAACGATTTTAGGGCAGGTCTACGAGGAAAAGACAGGCGATGTATTCATGGAAATAGAGCGGCAGTTTGCTTTTCTAAACGGTAAAACCGGGCAAGCAACGTCCATGCCTGAGTCTCTGAACAGTTTGTTTCAGAAGTACGGCCGGACTGATCTTCCACCTTTCCGGATACCTGTTCCGATGAAACCGGATTCTACATTCAGTTATACTTGCAAAGTTCCCCATTCGGACAGTGATATGTTGTACCATACTAACCAGGCTATGTATATTAAGTACTGCATGGACTGTGCCGCCTCAGCCCAACAGGCCCAGTACCTTACCCACTTCAGTGATGACGTATTGGCCCTCCCAGTCAGCAGCGTGTCAGCCCTCTACAAGTCGGAGAGTTTCATGGATGATGTCCTTCAAATAAGTATGTGGCAGGACCAGCAGAGCCCAGAAACCCTGCATTTCCAGGTCCAGAAAGAAAACAAAGAGATAGTATTCTCCAGCATATCCTTTCAGTCACAAAACCCTGAGTCGAAACTATAATTCTCATTACTTTTAGGATCTTAGGTTATATCTTAAATGTTAGGTGGCATTATTAATTTGTGGTTGACCGGTACGCCTCTGAGAATAAAAGAGATTACTGTTCCGTCCGTGTTTCTCTTTTTCTTATTCAAAGGATGATAATATAGGTAACCATGCAATAGTTAAAATGCCGTATTTGCCCTCCCGGCCCAAAGGCCGTTTGCCGAGTGTTTGGGTTACATATAGCATCTGAAGTGGCATGGGGGCTTCCATAAAATATGCACACATAGGCTATAATAAATTTTAGAGTTTACAAAGTGATACATGACATGGCAAATTCACCCTACCATCAGCTGATTTTCTTTATTTTATTTACCACACTTTTTTTTATGAAAATGATAATAATAGAAATTGTGCAAATGGTGCACACACACATTTTAATACTTGAAATCTCAATATTCAAATGAACTTTATACATATAATATATCATATACGTACATATATAAAGAACAAAATATTTTGTAAACACAAGTGGGAGAACTACCATCATTGCCATGAGACACATGACGTGGACAGCAATTCAACGCATTGGGAACTTATCATCACAACATTGCATGTTAAATAAAATGTATGCTGTGCCCTATAAGCTATTGCCTATGATATCTATTTCCACGACTTTACTGCGATAAACTAAAGTGTATCACAGCCAACACGGATACCCTATATCACTAATCCTATAGCAACAATAATGTAGGAACCTGCAATTTGGCTATTATACATTCATATCACCGTCATAATGATTACAGCCATATCACTGCTCATGTCGTAGGGCTCAGAGCGTTGTGGTCCGTTAGTATGGGTCTAGACCCTTAAAATCGAAAGGGCGACATGGCCATTTCTTAAATTCGACATGTGACATGGAGCCTAGTGACATGAAAAAATTAATGTCATGACATAGGGTCTTTCTTAAATTCGACATGCAACATGGAAGGTTAATAAAATCGACATGGAAATCCAAAACATAGTGGCAAGCGACATGGCCATTTCTTAAATTCGACCTGCGACATAGGGACCCCCCATCTACACCCCTGTTGGTGGCCCCACCACCTGGTGCTCCCGTCCGCCAGTCTGCTTTGTCTCCCCCACCCCCCAAACGGGAGGGGGGGGGGTATTTATTGGGGGGGGGGGGGGCGTGTTGAAGTCCTAAAGTCTCATATCCACTTCAAAGAAGCTCTCCGTTACGCTTTACAGTTTAAGAGAGAAAAGCTTCCATGTCATTTCGACTCTTTTTTTTAATTGAAGATGTAACCTCTATCGTATTGGCATGCTATTCATTTTAGAAAGCAGGTTGTCTATCTTAGGAGTATACCCCGATTTCAATCAGTTATAAGAGTCCCCACTAATTTCAGGGGATGTGACAGCCGTAGCCAATATCAATTACCGAATAAATGTCTCTAGAATCCAAAACGATAGCTATGTCGTTTGGTTGCATTATGATACACAGTAATTGTTAATAGTATTTCATGTGAAAAACATCAGCATTTCTGAGACCGGCATCGAATCAACTGGAGCGTGAAGTTGACATAAACATGTTCCAAAAGAATTATCTTCTGGTACAAATTGCAGGTATATTTCTTGTGCTTTTAACAACACATTGCTGGAAATTAATTATGCCTTTTACCTGTTACAAATCAGCAGGCCATATCATATCGTAACGTCTTGCAATCGTGAGGTTTTAAATCAGTATCATTTCCAGAAATGACAGTCAGACACTCCATGGGAAATCCAAGCTTATCTATACCTGCAATAAGCTTTGATTTCCCATGGACCGCTATGGTTAAATTCAAACATTAAATCAAGCAATATAACCTCCTGGTATAATTATCGGTAATATCAATGCTCGTACACGGGGAAGGGCGGTCAGTGTATTGTTGGGGGTGAACCATGTGTTAAGGGGCCACGTGGTGGTCAATCGATGGGCCTGGGACAGACTGACCGACCACAAGATGACCACTCTACAACTGTCCCTACACTGAGAGACCACAGGGCAGGAGATCACTATAACCATGGAAATACAAAAGTGGTGTAAGTAGCAATATTATTCTTTATTTCATAGTATATTTCGTGTGTGTGTGTGTGTGTGTGTGTGTGTGTGTGTGTTTGTGTGTGTTTGTGTGTGTGTGTTTGTGTGTGTATTTGTATCTGCAGCATTAATACATCCGGTCATTCATGTATGAATGTATGTATGTATGTATGTATGTATGTATGTATGTATGTATGTATGTATGTATGTATGTATGTATGTATAATGTATATATTTGGACGCCCAACGCTTCTTATTTCTCTAGCATTACTGGAAACAACATTGTTGCATGTTCTTGTAGATTGCAAGTACAACGTCACTGAGCCTTTGTTGATTATTCCGCAATGACTTCAATTGGGTTTAAAATTGTTATTGTTTAATACTACTTACGCTGTTTTGTAGATTGATGTGCCTTCAATTAAGATTTTCGAGATATTTTCTACTACCTATAATGCCCAACAACATATCAACTAAACTAATTCCCATGGGTATTTTCTTCCTACACACAAGTAAATCTGGAAGTACCTGGAAGATGTGTCATAATCACAAATATATGCAAATATGTTTGCAAAGCACTGCCATGGTAATGGACATATTGACAGCTGCCGATGCACACATGTGAAAATATCAATACAGGAAGTCAGATTTATTGGGCTAAAAAGGCATCCCATTTTCCAGCGCATTGCTCATTATTGGTGGATGAATCACGCGATTTACATAACAATATTGCTTAGTATACTATTATATATGTGAAAAGAAGCATACAGAAATTGGAATTTGTCGCGTATAGCGCTTCCCCAATACATACGGCGGGAGGCTGTCGATCATTCGAGGCCCATTCACCATACATAGTCGATTTCTTCATTGACTTTCATTGCTATCGCATTATATTCTCTGAGATTCTCACCACCTTTCTTTCTGGTATTACTTTGATAATTTAAATTATCGTAAGGTTACCTATCGTAATGTGTAAACCGGGCATAACAAGTGTAGACCGACCCAGCTATGTCCGCATGCAAGGGCCGTAGCTAGCAATAGAATTAAGGCCATATTCCACTTTGCGTCCGGTCCCATTTGCGGCCGCTAGGCCGCACGCAATTTGCGACTTTGATACCAACATGTTGGTATCCCCAAACAGTGGCCGCAAGCAGTGGCCGCAAGCAGTGGCCGCAAACAGTGGCCACAAAGACCTATATTCCACCTTGTTTGCGGTAGGCTGCAAACTCATTTGCGGCTGCCGTTTGCGGCCGTTTGCTTGCGTCTGGTCATAAACAAGTGGAATATAGCAGTTTGCGGCCACCCTGGACGGATAGTGGAATATGGCCTTTAAGTGTACCGTGTGTGTGTGTGTGTGTGTGTGTGTGTGTGTGTGTGTGTGTGTGTGTGTGTGTGTGTGTGTGTGTGTGTGTAATAACAACCTTCTAAAATATGCGTCTCCCCCCCTCATTCATGAAAATGACTGATTATGAAAATATTAACATTACTGTGACTTTTACTTTTCTTTTTAGATGTAGTCTATGGCACTTACAAATACACAAAAATATGTTAGCCCTAATACTCAAAAAACGAACTCCCTATGTAAAAAGCTGGCTACGGGCCTCTGGGGGACCCTCTGGGGGACCCTCTGGGGGCGCCAGTTCTAATTTTGACCCCCCCCCCCCCCAAAAAAAAAAAAAAAAAAAAAGAGAGGGGGGGGGGGAGGAGCTGGGCGCTGCATACCGCCACGCCCTTTGAATCCGTCCCGTTATACACATGTCGTTTTTGTTTGTAATACTTCATACACGATAGGCTTCAAATCCTTTGTATCAAATTCCCCTCCTCGTATACTACTAATATTAAGCGTTGCATACATAATAGTGCATGTAAGAGCGACGTCGCGCGTATAGACGTTGTGCCATGTGGAAGTGAAAAATACCAAGCCTCATACTTTGATAGCGTTTGAATTAGTGGAATAGACACAAATCGTAGATAATGCCGTACAATGTTGGTATATTGTTAGTAGGTTAAGTGCGCATGGGGGCCTTTTATTTTATATTCAATATGGGAACAAAACCACTTCTGAAAATTGATGCGCGGTAAAAAGCGTATTGACATGAAATTAGCTGTTCTCTTAAGGTGTCCAGTGCCATTGTACTTCCATATAATATTATATTTTGCTTAGACAAGAGACTTCAAAGGTGGGCCCTAGGCCTTCCTCTTAACTATCAGAATAGCAACCTGAAAATATATGCTTGTGCATATAGGGACAGAATCCTACACAATCAAGCTTTTCGATACAGTGTGGACCACTCAAGATGTAAGATTATATGAAATACTGTTTATGTTGTTGGACGTATTTCCATGTACATAGCTAAAACACATTATTTTGATAACAAACAGTTACTCTTTACATCAGTATTTGTTTTTGTGTATAGTAACTGCCACGGGCATGAACCCTCTAGATGGCACCAGGGTTCCTGCTTAGAACTATAAGTTAGTATTATAAGTAACTATGAGACAGGGGTAGCGCCATCTAGAGAGTTCATGCCCATGGTTACTGCATTTCTTCACATAGATGAATGTTCGTCTAGACAACTCGGATAACGATTTCTTTCAGCATTATACTAAAATGTAATGAACTTTGTGGTTATGCTTGTACTTATCACGAGGTAATTGGCTGTCTTAGTTGCTGTCAATCATCTCGGTAGATATCTCTAATAGACAACCGAGCTCCTTACTTTACTTAAAGGAACACTCATTCACAAATACAACTCATTACTCTTTATTAATTATATCCTGGTAGTGACATCAAGCAGTCCTACAAGCACCCAGGTCATGTAACATGTATAGCAAAACACCCATGAGCACAAATCGCAGTCTGTGTAGAATGACAATGATCTGTTCAAGTAAAATGTCGTATTGACCCTTCCAATAACCTTAAGCCCAATGTCGCTGTTTTAGAGTCCCAAACTGATTTAAGGCAAATGTCCCTTGCTGCAATGCTTCTGTACATTCTCCCACACAGAGTAAGGAAGCATCTAAGGTTTGAATACCTCCTTGCATCTGCACATTATTATTATCCCTCTCATTGTTTTATACCGGAATTGAATTATCATTCTGTCGGCAGTAAACACATAGATTGCCCTGACAAATGATTATCCCTGCCCTGGTCCTACTTAATCAATTTCTGGCAGGTCACTGGTTCCATCATGTACTCTCTTATATGCGACTGTGTCTTAGTATAAGACGTTTTATATCTCCCGTAGGTTACAACTCTGACCAGCCAGCCCTTACAGCTAATATACGCTAACTGTCAGCATCATGCGATATGGTGCAGTACACGCAATTCTACCATGACATGGCTGTTCTTAAATCGAATCTGTCTATTTTTCCTGGGTAGGAAAAACTTTGTACAACTTGAATGAATAATTAGTATTCAATTTAATGATCTCGGTGCTTTGCTGGACCAGGAGTCAAACTCAAGGCCTTTATCTGAAGGTGAACCGGGCGAACAGGCCCTAAAACCATCCCCATTTGGCCAATTTGAAAACAGAAAACCATTTTTTGAAGCGGAGATTTTCAAAGAAAACTGCATACAATCTGATGGTTCCTATACTAACATTTTTAGTCATCTTGAAACTCTGAGTTAATCTTCCTCGCACCTTTTTATCTAATCAAAACTAGTGCGAATCAAACTTAAAGTCAATGTAAGGTAATATGTTCACTGATGATTCGTCTTTTTCCAGCCCTCTGGGCCGAGTTGGAGGACCCCTGCTTGGACGGGAACCCCCGGATATGGAGACACCTTTCACAGTGTGTGCGCACACCCCAACAACTCGTGGGCTTCGTCTTTGGATGCCTCGCCCTAGGCTTCTGGTTCGCCAGCCATATTGGGTAGGTTTATGAAGGCCATATTGGGTAGGTTTATAAAGGCCTTATTTGGTAGGTTTATACCAGCATTATTGTGTAATATTCTATTAGTATCATTGGGAAAGTTTATGACAGCCATATTAGGTTAGTTTATGCCAGTCATATTGGGCAAGTTTAACCATCCACATTTGGTAATTTACAGTCTACCCTTATTAGTTAGAATTGTCTCCGCTCCCAATAAAATATTCAAAGTTTCAAGATTACTAAAAATGTTAGTATAGGAACCATCAGATTGTATGCAGTTTTCTTTGAAAATCTCCGCTTCAAGGTGTAGTTAATTAGAAGAAAAAATGGTTTTCCGTTTTCAAATTGGCCAAATGGGGATGGTTTTAGGGCCTGTTCGCCCGGTTCACCTTCAGATACTGATGTTCCTCCTGCTTACCTTCTGGTGATTAAGTACAATAAATCACACCCATCTATGCATAGGCCTACTGTTTTTTTTTTATTGGTTTCAATAATTTGGGTTTACAAACTCGGTACAAATCCGTTCTTCCGTTGGCTCCCACTGTACCTTAATACTCCCCTGTACAGAGTACTGGCCCGCCGACACCGGGCGGGGGTGGCTGAGGAGCGTGTTCCTCCTGCTCACCACCTGCTCCACGAGGCAGTGGCCGATGTTCTCAACTGTCTGGGCGCCGTCCTCTCCCATCAGTTAGGGACCCAGGTGAGTAGAGTTTAAAAAGGTTCTATCTTTGACTTCAACAAGGATATATATATGATAATTTCTATCTAATCATATGTTTTATATTATATTTATATGGGTGTTTGGCAGAAAGCTATTGACAATGTAAAGTATATAAAAATCTCTCTCGCATCTTGTGGATAGTGCATAGATCGAAAATTGCTTTTTTGTTTACTTAGTATAAAATGAAAGAGAAATGTTGTTTTTAGGCACCTAAATGTAATATCAAAATTTCTTTAACTAAGATCTACAATTTAATTTATTGCAAATAAAAGCTTAAAAAAAAATTCATGTGTCCTTCAGCTCAAAATTAATAGTAACGGTAAGGGGTCATACTTTCATTCTTCATACGGTTGGACCTATACAGTAATATTTACCTGGCACCTAGTTTCAAGCAAAACATAAAAGACAATCATCCTTAATAACGTATCCTTACAAACTCTCATTTCCCCCCTTTCTTGTGCAGATCCTGTTCGGCGTGTACCTGCTGTGTATGGACGCCCTATTCATGGTGCAGTACCTGGTGCTAAAGACCCTCTCCGACTGTACGGGTAGGGGGATCAAGGCCAAGACCCACAAAGGTACCGCATTAAACCTTTTATATAAGTCTGCGCAGTCCACCACTCTGCCTACCCTTCAGGGATTTTGGCAACTGGGTCAATTCCCCTTATATAGGTTTTATATAGGAAAACCCAAAAAACATTATTCAAAGTTTAATTCACCAGCTGCAAGGCAGCGCCACTTTCTTGAAAAAAGAATTGGAGAATATTTCTAGTAAAAAGGTAAAGATAATTTTCAATGCGTAATTTAGTGGGGTTTAGGTGCACAATCTTTATGATTTCCATGCGCAGAGTAAAGGGACTGGAAGGCTCCCCCCTTGAGAATTTCTTTTGTTTTTGTTTCGTTTTATTTTTTCTTTTTCTTTTGTTGGTGTTGTTTTTTTTAACATTGAAATGCATTTTATAACAAACAGATTGTCAACAAAGTCAAGGTCACTATAATAACCACTATAGTGTCCAGCATGGCATGGCACACTAAGTCTAGTGTGTCTGTTAAACGCCAGGTGGCGCCTGGTACTCATCATAAGGCATTTTACCACCCACATTACATAATTATCTGTTTTATCCCGTGTAAAACGTTCAAGTCTTTGGTTCTTAGTATATCTTATAAATCTACTGTGATTTAAACATCATTAACCCCTAATCTACCCGTGGGTGTATTTTCCTCGCCAATTTGATACAATATAACTATGTGCACATACTTTACTCAATCAATCAAAATATTTATAGTGAATTATATTCAAAACATAATTGAAATAAATCATAGTGACAATACAATGCTCGATAATTGGATATCAGGTAGATTCATTCAATCTTCTCTCGTTTCTATAATTGCTCCCGTTAAGAATATGTTTTTATCGCCTTTTCTAGCCTCTATAAATGAAACTTGTCCCTGTAAAATTTTCAATTATTCGCATTTGAAGACCCTAAACCCAAACACCCGCGGACGCAGGCCAAGCTCCACACGTGGCCCCTCTGTGTACTTCTGCTGACCTCAGCAGGATGGGTGGGGCTCCCCATGGTCACGTGGCACCTCAACGACCAATCAGAGCCCACTGTAGGACACCGGCCTGGTCGGGTCCTTCTCAGCGTTGATAACGGCAACCAGGTAATGGCTAATATTGGTCCCGGGTATTAGTATAAATACATTGAGTTTAAGGGAGCCAAAAGCAATATTGGCTCAAAATTTTGCAAATTCTATCAACTATTGAAATATACTCCATGCCCATAACCTAGGCCTGTGGTAAAATATAGACTGGCAATAAAGACTTTAACTACATTAAAATACATTAAAACTTGTCCCTGGCCAATTTCGGTGACCCACCAAAATTGGTTTGTTTACAAACATTGTTGTCTTCAGGCATAAATGACACGAGTTTTATGAAATTCACATACAGTAATAGTTAGTTATCATGATTTGTACTGTACCAATGGCTAAAGTTAGACTCCTGGAATGTATTTTCATAGTTATTTGAGTTTGCAAAAAAAATTCATATTTTGACACATTGTTGCTTTTGGCTCCCTTTAAATTCAATAAATAAAAGCCAAATATTGATGATGTGAGAGCAGAATGTAAATTTATTTTCATCTTTGTCATGGAACCATACTCAGTTGATGAAATAACAATTGACCGTTTGAAGGGCTTCTCCTTTTGAGAATAAAATAACTTAAAGGAGCTTTCTCGTCCGTGAGAGGGATGTTATTTTCTACGTTGTAACTCTCGTACCACGGTGCCAAATCCACGACGTGACCAATGACGTTGCGTTATTACGTTAGGAAAGGGCAAAAACACGTCCCCAGTGACGTTGTTGCTACGCTAACGTCGGCGGACGTATCTCAGTAAATTCACGGACGAGAATGTCCCTTTAACGAACATGGCTTAACATTTGTTTATTGTTTAGGCATAGGGCCACCTACACTAGCTTACACATACATACGAGAACATTTCTTGTGTGCATTTCAATGATTTGTGAACTATTATTGTAAACTGCATATTAATTATTATTGGCTATGCCTAAAAATCTAAGTATACAAATGCGAACCGGCTATGTATGCGATGTCATGTATGCAATGTCATGCTGTCATCTGAATCAGCACCATTTTCATATACTACTCAGATTATTTTGCATTCATAACTGTAATTCCTCAATTTCCATGTACATAGTTATGTATATTCACTTCAAATTTCCATTTATATATACTACTTACACTTTTATGAATTGCTGTGTAGGCCTATATGAATCATTTTAGGTTATGTTGTCGTCTAAATAGTGGAGCCAATTGATACCACGTCATTCGCATATAGCCAAAATATTTGCACATTGTCTTATGTCTTATAGAAATGTAAATGGCGAGTTCTTTATAAGTTATCATTTTTGTATACTACTACTCGCATATTTATCATTTGTCACGTACACAATAAATACAACCAATTCACACGATATTGTCAGGTTGATAGTGGAGCATGCATAGGCATCGCCATCTAAATGTTATGCCGTATAAATTTGGTTCGTTACTGAATAACAGTGTCTTAAATATGCCACGGGGCATCTCATCTATGTAATTGGTCACCTCTTTGGTTTCCCTATTCAAGTTGAGCGGTACTGTCCGTCTGGGCTACGTCGTCGGCTACCTTTCTGTCCTGTTCCACTGGACGTCTTCTCTACCGACGGCTATCAAAACGGTAAGAAGGGCAATATGGTTATTATAACATTTCACTGATATCCTACATCCAGCTATCATGGATATTGAGTTTGATATAGTAAAAGCCTTTTAATATTCATCTAATAGAATGATACAGAATGGAAGCACAGAGACTAGCTAGACGCCAACCCTTGTTAACCATCTAGAGAATACCCAAATAATGAAATGGGGTAAATAGTTTTAGTTACATTAGTTTAAGTACATCCTCACTGATATAAAAGCCCCTTTCTGAAATCATTCATTGGCCATTGAGATATTGTCTATATAACCACATAGGTTGGTATGAATAAACAACCGAAATTTCTCGTCTTTTTGGCACATGCAGATAAACAAGTCCTTTCAAGATTCACTTACAGGTAAAATAAATTTATCACTGTCCTTCATGCAAATACTACTTCCATTGCAGTTTCAAGATAGGAAGATGCCTGTGAATGCATTGATATGCACATCCTTAGGAATCCTGGGTAATCTGTGTTACGTCACTTCCGTCTTCTGTCACTACACCGACGCCGGGTTCCTCGTTCACACTCTACCCTGGACGCTAGGGAGGTGAGATATCTAAACAGAAAACATAACCGGATCTAAATCTTGGAGGGGGGATAAGTTACCCTGGGAGTTTCAGTGATATTGAGGTCGTTGCATAGGAGTGAGGGGTATACTGTGATATTGTAATGGATATCAGATAAGTAATTTATTAGAGTTGCAATGGTTCATTCGGATATGATTTGATATACCAAAACCGCGTTTGACTTAATGACTAATTTCAATCATATATTTTTGTCTTTTTTCGCAGATTAGGAATGATTGGAATCGATTCCGGAGTATCCTTTCCTTGGTACAGAGATACCACTTCTTGGACCTCTTTCATCAGATAACAACGCGCGCTATAGCTAATTTGAGGATTAAGCAGTACATACCAGTAAAAATAATTATGTTTAACTTGCCTATTGATCAGTTGATTTGGAATTCCTTCCTAAATTAATCATATATCTGTGTCAAATACATTAATTCTTTTATATTTTGTTTGTTTATTTATCATTCCTAGCTACTTCATGAAGGACACAAACACAACAATGGTTGAAACGATAAAGACAACTAACTTATATTTATGATAATTATTACATAATGCATAATCAGTATTATTATAATACATCTATCATGAATCTAAGACCTCCGGGAGGTCGGTTACCCCCTTTACACTGGTCCCCAGCTGGTCCTGCTGAGTGTGGTGTCCTACTGCCGGGGGACAGCGGCCAAGTCGGAGCTGACTGAGATAGAGCGACTTCTCGGGTAGGTATATTCTGAGAATTATACTACTTATTAAATTTTATTATCTGCACGCTAATATGGAACAAGGGAAACGCATCTTATACTTGAATACAGCTGCTTTGGATCCGTGGCAATGGAAAAGTATGTTCATTTTACATAGTAGATACAATATCAATATACAACAAACACTATAAAAGGGAAGACCCCATGCATTGCAAAACAGTCATGTTTGATCTATAGTGAATGGGAAACATTTTGAAACAATCTATTTGACTTTGATACTTAAAAATGGTCACAGTATACTTGATCATGGCTAGAATGACAAAACGTGCTAGATCACGCGTACGGACAAAATGATACAAAATTGTAGAGAAAATATTCATGGTTTGCGCTGCTTTCCCACAAGGTGGCGTGGTCTGGTAACCCCCTTATTGCTCCTATACTGTCAGTGCCCGCAGTGAGGACGACTCGGAGTCGGACGGTAGCGACACCTGGGAGCGGCCGGCCGACCCAAAGAGGGGCCGCAAGGCACGGCGGGCTAAGGCCACCAGCCGACTGACCGTACCCCGCAAGGTGAGGGTGAGGAAAAAAGTTATTATGATAATAAATTATAGTGAAGTTTATTATAGTAAGTATAGAAAAAAAACAGAAAAATTGCATAGTTATATGGTTATACAGGCTTTTATTGCCGTAGTATAGCCAGAATGTTGATGGAACAAGGCTAAGGCCACCAGCCGGCTGACCGTACCCCGCAAGGTGAGGGTGAGGAAAAAAGTTATTATGATAATAAATTATAGTGAAGTTTATTATAGTAAGTATAGAAAAAAACCAGAAAAATTGCATAATTATATGGTTATACAGGCTTTTATTGCCGTAGTATAGCCAGAATGTCGATGGAACAAGGCTAAGGCCACCAGCCGGCTGACCGTACCCCGCAAGGTGAGGGTGAGAAAAAAAGTTATTATGATAATAAATTATAGTGAAGTTTATTATAGTAAGTATAGAAAAAAACAGAAAAATTGCATAATTATATGGTTATACAGGCTTTTATTGCCGTAGTATAGCCAGAATGTCGATGGAACAAGGCTAAGGCCACCAGCCGGCTGACCGTACCCCGCAAGGTGAGGGTGAGGAAAAAAGTTATTATGATAATAAATTATAGTGAAGTTTATTATAGTAAGTATAGAAAAAAAATAGAAAAATTGCATAATTATATGGTTATACAGGCTTTTATTGCCGTAGTATAGCCAGAATGTCGATGGAACAAGGCTAAGGCCACCAGCCGGCTGACCGTACCCCGCAAGGTGAGGGTGAGGAAAAAAGTTATTATGATAATAAATTATAGTGAAGTTTATTATAGTAAGTATAGAAAAAAAACCAGAAAAATTGCATAATTATATGGTTATACAGGCTTTTATTGCCGTAGTATAGCCAGAATGACGATGAAACAAGGCTAAGGCCACCAGCCGGCTGACCGTGCCCCGCAAGGTGAGGGTGAGGAAAAAAGTTATTATGATAATAAATTATAGTGAAGTTTATTATAGTAAGTAAATAAAAAACAGAAAAATTGCATAATTATATGGTTATACAGGCTTTTATTGCCGTAGTATAGCCAGAATGTCGATGGAACAAGGCTAAGGCCACCAGCCGACTGACCGTGCCCCGCAAGGTGAGGGTGAGGAAAAAAAGTTATTATGATAATAAATTATAGGTAAGTTTATTATAGTATTATAGTTAAATTTTTAACATATAGAAATTTGCACACACACAAAAAAAGAGAAGAAAAACCAGAAAAACTGCATAATTATATGGTTATACAGGCTTTTATTGCCGTAGTATAGCCAGAATGTCGAGGGAACATCAAATGTATGTATGTATGAGGTTAGGAAGAAGGAATTGGTTTCAATGGAAACTGGATCATGTGAGAAAAATTCCGAAATTAGCAAGGAGTTTCCGATCAGCTTAACGTTGTGCCAGAAACAGTCTACATCTCTCTGCATTACACAAAAATAAGAGCAATTTATTCAAGTTATGATTATTGGTATTATTGTTTTGCCCTATTTTACTCTCTTCATACGATTTGTGATTTATTGTTGATGAATGTATGGTGTCCGACCCTATCATATTCTTTTTCATTAATTTGTTATAAAGTTCAGGATTTCTACTTCATTTGTCACCTGTTCCATTAAGCCTCAAAATCCAATTTCTGGTCATATTTAGTGTACACCTTCTCCAATAATATTGGACAATAGTGCTTGATAGAATTGGAGATCTATTTCCCTCTGTGTCTTGCCTCCCCAGGACACCTCGGACACGGACCTGTCCCCCCAGCGGAGCCCCTCTCTTTACCGGCACAGGTTTACCACCCCAACACTGGCGCCACCTTCCGTCGACATCGGCAGTGACTGCTCAGGGGAAAACGAGGTAAATCTGCTAGAAATATTTTGTCCTTTGAATGGGCGACATTGACTTTTAAAAGAATTAAGCCCACCTTATGGAAGAATCCACATATTTTTGTGATAAAATGATGGATCTAAAACGAAATGAAATAGATTTTTTTTTGTAAAGGTTGGTCACCCTTCATCAAATAGAAAAAATATATTTCTTTTCTGTTGATAGGGTTTAGATAAAAGCGAATAAAAAGAAAGTTGGCCTTTTGTTCCACACCTAGGGTGTGTGGGGTAAGAAGCCCAGGGCATGTGGGGCAAGATGCCCACATAAAAACACTGTATAAGCTAAGAGGGGCAAAAGGCCCACATCGGCCAAAAACCCATGTGTGGGGCAAAAGGCCTTTTGCCCCACACATGGGCTTGTGGCTCCATGTGGGCCTTGTGCCCCACTTAGCAAATATGGTATTTTTGCCGCATTGTGAGGGTGGGCCTTTTTCCCCACAATTATGAAAATTGTTCAACCTATAGGCCTAATACAATTTGTAGATGACATCTTTCTTAACTTATGTATATGATCAACAGTTATGGTCAAACTTACTTAATACATACAATTTTTCTATGAGAATGTGACCCTTAACATTACAGAAATGATTATCTAAGACCAGAAAATAATAACATAAAGGTCTTAAAAATAAAAGTTTTTCTCTCAAAAAAATATATAATCAAATGTTACATTTCAAGAGTAATATAGCCAACTGAAGTTTATTTCATAACATACTTTTGTTCTAATAGGATATTATAATTAGAAAGGGTGGGCCTTTTACCCCACATGGGCGTCTTGCCCCACCCTACTCCTAGGTGTCTGCGAACTGGGGCAATAACAATTGCAGAGCGTGCCTGCTGTCTTTACGTTAGTTTTTTTCTATTATCAATTACACAGAAAATATTGAAAATGTTTACTAGTAACACAAAAATTGGCATTAGCTATTACTGACAGGCATTATTGCCCTCTAGGATAAAAATAAGATTTTTTTAGGAGGGCAGGACAATGGTAAAGGTAACGTTTATAGGGTTTGGAATCCTGATAATATATAGAATAATATATGTTTTTCTCCCCCAAGTGGCGGCCGGCGTGGACAGAGGAGGACGTACAGGGGGAGCTGATCGAGGAGCAGCCTCTCACTGAGGAACAGGTCTTCGCCCTGCTCGCCCAGGAGGACGACCGGAAGCGGGAACTCACCGGAACCGGAAACGGCGCGGGAACCGGAAGTGAGTCTCAAAGCGAGGCCAGCCTGATGAAAAGGGACAGGGGTTCCACTGAGGGTGTAGGAGGGAAGAGGGAAGGGCGGGGGCAGGAGGAGGGGAGTGGGGAGAAGGAGGTATGCTGGTCTGATGAAGGGGAAGCGTTTATCAATGTGGAAGAAGAGGAGATTGTGGACATGCAAAAGGATAATGGAGGAACCAGCATAAACGGCCAGCAATGATAAACAGGTGATTTCTGTACAGATGTTTACAATGAAATGACTCATACTTAAATTTTTAGGTGGGTTAAAAAGTCAGAATAACTATGTGATAGGAAATTCAGCTTTACGTATGAAAAGCTTAGTGATCAGAAAGATATGACAATCGACATAAGTCATTGTCACGCTATTGTTAACTTGATACTGTTTAGTGATCAGTAGTAAGAACGTATTGATAAGGTGCACATTGTCATTGTATGCAATTGTATGCAAAATGAAGAGAAGAAAAATAGAATAGTACCTGTGTTAGGTAGCCCAGAAAAAAAACCTTCCGTATAAATATATGTATGTGTATACCCTCTATCTGAAGTCTTTTACTTCTTTCAATAAGTTATTGGTGATTAACGTACATGGCAATTCAAGGTAACACATTGAGATAACATTCTCAGGAGGAGAGGAAGGAAACACTATAGTAGCCCACGTACCAGTTATCATACCGCCCATTGACGCTAGATGCTACTCAATCAATGGCATTCTATGAATCGTGTACCGTATCACCCGTTTACATGTTTTAATCAAAACATCCTGTTTACAGTTCCCAGGCCAAATCATGAATCTTCCAAGAATTAATGTGCATATTCGCCCAGACCCGGTGTTCTATCAATCATTTTGTTGTGCACCTACAGGCTCATACCAATTGTGTTTTTCATTTGTCCATTCTTTGTATTGAATAGCTTAAGATAAATCTATTCTACAGATATTACAGGTAATACAATAATTATGTTTAAGAGTCTAGATTGTTTAGATTGTATAGAATACAAAGAATACAAAAATGGCTATTCGACTGCTTAAATGTAAGAAAACAGTGAGTTTTAATCATTTATACCCAAAATAATCATAAGAGAGTCATCAGACACTCAGCTGAATTTGTAACTGTTATTTAATTTTGTATGCATGCCGTACATTGATATTTTAGCATGTGTTACATTTTGACGTTGTCAGAGGTCAGATTGATCATAAGTCGTCAGAACACCAATAGTAAATATATATCGATTGATTTACCGTGTATTAAAATGATAAAAATATTTTTAAGAATAACGCTTTTTAGAAGCAAAATAAAAAATACTCAATGTCACCTTGTATTTTTATAGAGCAATGCAATGATTAGGCCTATAACACGAATATCAAATGTCAAATTCTAAAGTCCTGTGTGTCACTTTGTATATATATTCGTGTGTGTAAATTACCCTTAATGCACATTGAATTAGCCCGCAGTTATCCCAATATACAAGGAAAGAGATATTGGCCTCTCAAATAATTTTCCATGTATTTATAAATGTTGATTTATGATGCCTAAAGATATGTGCGTACTCCCCCCAAATTTTTAGTTTCTTGAAGACCATTCCGCCTATAGACTTTCCCGCCACCTTGATCTGGACTACTCTGCGCAAACTCAGGAGAAAGGTGTATGAATCAGGGGACGCTGTACATCCTCTTCTCACTGCTCGACAGTACCTGAACCTTGACTCACCTTCTGCGACAATCACAAACAAAACCCTCCAATGACAGAGAATAAACACTCACGTCGACATTCAGTTTGTCCTTGGGATGTATAACATTAGACCGCTTGGCCTCTCTTCAACTACCCATCATATGATAATGTCATAGTAATGTGCTGACATCCTGCCAATCAAAGTTATGAGTGAGTGTACGTGTGTTTGTGTGTGTGTCCAACATTGTGTAAAACCCGGTCATTAAATATATTACAATATATTGTAATGACGAATACATAGGCCTATATCTATGTTCAACCTAGCCTCCAAAACATAGGACTTTTAAATGTCTACTCCTCTGGAGAATAGCCTAGCCCTAAATTTATCAGGTAAATTACAATTGACTCATACAGGAACTTGGGTATACACAGGAATCATCACTATATAAAAGTAATGATGCGAATCTTCTTTCGATGTGACCTGAATATTTAGGTGTGCCTATACTCATCGCCGTCACAAGCAGAACACTATAGGTCATTTTGTATCGGTGAGAACAATGTTTCCAGTTTTCAATCTTGAACTATAAAGATAAAGTTTTTGAAAAAACACACATCCTGGATCAATGTCTTTATGATTTCGTAATTCTAGTAACGAGAAAGATCGATGTTTTTATTATACATGCCAGCTGACGAAATCAGTAATAGGTAGAATGGAAATGGAAATGCAATTTAAAGGGAACCAAAAGCAATTTATGGTCAAAATCTTTCAAACTCAAATATGTATGTAGGTCCATGACAGAGCCCAAAATCAGGCATATTATGACAGATCTACACCATGATAACTGGCAAAACATCATTTAAATAATCCTGTGATGCGTGCTAAATGCAATTTGTGTGGATCCACCTAAACTGCATTTGCTTAACGACTAAATGGAGATTCCACCATCTGTTACGGAAAGCTAATGACGTTTAAGCTATAGTTTTTATGGATAATGCATTATCCTTTAGCAGAGAAAACTGGAATAGAAATAGCAATAGCTGTTCTGATGCTACAAACAAAGTGGCATATTTTATTAATACGTATGCAAGCCTGCTACAATTGATGGCTTAACCTTAGGTGCTAGATATCAGTGAAACTACATTTGTTAACCTTATTGTCACACGCCTATAAAGTATGATAAGCTCTCATGTTTCGACACTGTATCGTTGTCATCTTACTGTATCAAGCTTAGGATCTGGGACATAACTTTAATCGTACTGATAAGAATTCATCGGTAGTGAATGTTTACTCACTGAATTCCTTACTTCATCATGATAGGCATGAGCCTTGGCATAGGGCACATTCAATGACTATCTATCATAAAGATAATGTAACAATAAAAGTGAAATGAAACAGCAATAAACATTAAGACCTACCTTAAAATCGATAATGGTGAGTCTGATAATCATATATGCCTGACACAGTCCCTGAAAGTAGTTTACTGAGAGAGTAAGAGTATTCACTAAATAATTTATCTTATTATTGAAGTCTTCTCTGGACATTGGAAGTCATATGAAAAAATAATATTCCGTATTCAAACGAACTGAATACCAATATATTTATGTCATATCTTTAATCGTAACCTGGAAAGTAATTCTGTCAATGAAAAAGAAGTGTAAGCTTTATCACTTCACTTTAATACTGAATCAGTGTACGATAATTATATAATCAACCGGTGTGGGGGTCTCTGATGGATCATTTCGGTTATATAATATCATTTTGTAACGTTAAGAACATTATGGAAAAAATACAAGCAGTTAAACGTGTAACTATGTACAAGGTTAAAAGGCAGTTTTTGAAGTATTGAGGTCCAGCCTAAAATAGCATTATTGAATGCGCGATATCCGAATATCTGGGCTAAGGACAAGATAAATCTATCTGAAGTGATGATGTTAAGTCCAATACTATTTTAAGAAACAAAATGATACAAAATAGTTAAGTAGGTGATATGACTTTCCTACAAAGGTAGACTGTGATTGGGGGGGGGGGGATTCTAAAATCTACATTCCAGATAATATTATGACACATATAAAGTAACATGATTGAACATCATACCTACACTGATAGCTAGATAAGAGTCCCCTCGACCCACCTAATGCCACGCAAGTATCATAATATCACTCGTGATGTTCCCTAACATGTCAAGTCATGCTATCTCATTAGAAAAGGAAATTGTAGCTGTAGACCACCTGAACCATACCCCCTCCCTTATCCACCCCTGAGTGGGACTGTTCAAAGGTGTTTGATTAAGAGAGGTCCAGGGAAACTCGTCCTCTGCCTTACTTAAACAAAACATAATTACTGGATGGTTATTTCTCAACAAAACTTTGTTCATGTCAGGGACTAACAACAGCATAATCACTAACCTCAAAAGGTTTCCTTTCTATTATTTCTTTTTAGGGGAAATCCTCAAATGCATTATAATCATAAGGTGAGTTAACTAATAGGAATCCTTATCTTTCCATAAAAGGGAATCCCACTTCCTACAGAATTCTGTAGTTAGGGATATGCATTATCCCCGTTTAAGTATATTTGGCTCAATACGGCCCTTTATTAATCATCAGATATATCCGTCTACAATAATTCATTTATCTGCGATTTCCAAGAATCTCTAGATGCAATCCCCATTATTGTGACCTAGCAAGGGGAGCACTGAAAAGCCCAGAATTCAAGGATTTACTACATTAATTTCCTCTCTTAAGTGATCAATTAATAACTCGACATTTCCACTTTCTTTTTATTATTCATTATGATCTTCCATGTAGGTATTTACTTTAAGCTCATAATCTATATCATTCAATACAATACATATCAAGGTACATATAATTAGCAGCTGTATTCAATTAGTAGCGAAGTTAATATTAACCTAGGTATCATGAGGTTATGGCAACTAGTTTATCTTTTGAGATGATCTAAGAATACTCAGGCAAAGTTAGATACCAAAGAATAATTGCAACTTGTAAATTCATATGCACGAAACCCTTTGATATTTGCTATTTTGTTAACTTGAGTTACCTTGACCCAAGAACCATTCAGGAAAATTCTGGACTCGCCAATATTTTCTCCAAAAGGACCTTTGCCTTCGACCAAAAAGTGTAGAAGCCTATACACACTCGTGTATTGATTAGAAGAATTTGACTAGAGAAAAACATGGTTATCTCTGACGTATATGGATAGACGTACACAGTACCAGGTGAAACTGGTCTATACTCAAAGTACGTAAATTACAATGATAAGCAGGCAAATCAAAGCCATATTGAAGGGTTACTTGTACCTTATAGAATCCTGCAGCTCTTGGTATCTTTAATAATTATGGTGTGCTTTATATGAAGTACTATACACTTTCCCTTTATAATTTGACATTTTCTAAGTTGTGCTCTGTAGACTATATCAATGTGTTGGACACGCTAACCTCAAAGAAGAAAATTCCATACTTATAATTATTTCAATTTTTATTTTTGGAAGATAAACAACAACAAACAGAAGATAAACAGCAAAACAATTGTATTTTATTATTTTGTAAGCTAGTATTTAGGGGAAATTTCAACTATCCACTATTAACCTAGAACGGCAGCTGACATAAAATATATAAATATCCCATTTATTGCAATACTGAATCAATGAATAAGAATAGGCTTAAGGCATAGCCAATAATGGCCCGATCAATTGTCTTTGGAAATACCTACCCTATTAGAATATGCACATAATTAATTTCAAACGACCTTTGTTTTGATAACATTGTGTCCTTACGTCGTATGCAGGAATCTTGTCTACATTACATAAAACTGATTATGAAGTACACTCAAAATGGTACAATAGTTTAGGGAAGGCAGGCGAACCGGAATGCGTCCAGTGAATATTGTTACACAAAAACCTTGTTGATGTTAGGACTCCGAAGCTGCTGAACCCACTTCAAAGGCTGTCACACACACAAAAACCCACAGCCTTAATACTGTTGGCAGGCCATGCTTGAACTCTTAAAATTCAATAAAAAGTCCTTGTGAGAAAAAGGCATGTCCCTGTCAGACAAGCCTTGTTGGGTTTCTAAATCGTATAGACTCTGATTGACATACTTTTGAGTGTGAAACTCAATGTGCCTGTTAACAGAGCAGCTTTTCATAAGGGGGCCTTCCATTTAGTATGTTCGCACATGTTCAAAGATTTGAATCCCCCATCCCATTGGTGTCTAGGCGAGGACCCTAGTAAGACTGCAGGATTAAAGCCTACATTCCATTATACAATATCTTCCTTATTTACTGTCATCGTCGAATAGACAATATTAATAGAGTGATTTGTTGATAACAAGAAATACAAAGTGATAAGTTTGTGCACAGATAAATAGATAATATCATTAATCCGTCCTAGTTACATCAACCCTAAAAAATTAAAATTGATGAAGTGAACAGCTTTGTAATTAAAATGCAAATGAGGATTATGGTTATGGCGCCGAGTTTTATAGTAATGTCAACAGATTTGTGTAACCATGGTAACAGAATAGTTACATCACCGCTGCATCAGAAATAACAATTTGATCTAGGTCTCCCCATACAAAATGATACATTATTGCCTGCTGATGCACTGTCACAAATATTGATACATAATCATGATATTATTTCTGAAATTTTCTTCTTTGCAATTTGTAAGTTTAATACTTTCGTTCTAAAGGAGAGCAACCAAATGTCAAACAATATTGTTTTTTAGGTAGAAACATAATCATGATATTATACTAGACCCTGTCTAGATATCCACAAATAAGACATTTTAGGCAAGAGTTATTCCAAACTCAGAGCTACAAATAATCAAACAAGGCCACTTACAAACACCGACCTTGAATCTTAAGGTAGGTCAAATCAATTATGCGACACAGGCCTACTCGGCCTAAACCAAGGCTAAACTAGCACCCTATACACTGTATAGCTGGCACATTATAGCTGGTACAATAGCCAGGGTCACCTCTAAAAGGAACTTTCACCTTCCCCTATACCACAAGCAGTAACCTTCACCTTCCCCATATATTACCGGCTGGGACCTTCACCTTACCCGAAGGCTACCGGGAAGGTTAATCACACCGATACACAACCTTCACCTTCAGTTACCCTATATTATTCAAGGTGACCTTCTCAAGGGCAGCAGACACAGGCAATTCTATAAGGCTGATTACTTATCATTTATATGGTTTTGGTGACTAGTTGGATAGCTGTGTAACTTTAAGCAATTTACCTCTAACTATTGGACTTGTACTATGAATGTATCACCTTCTGACTTGGACTTGTACTATGATTGTTGGATTTATTGATTGGAATAAAGAGTGTGTGTGTGCCTCTCACTATTGGACTTATATTACTATATTTGCCCTAGCCCCTACAACTTGAACTAGCACAATATCCCTTGCTAGAAAATACCAACATATTGGTAGATTTTTTTCATCGATGATATTGCCACAATTATGCACTGCAACCTATGATAGCTCTAATGTATCGCAATCTAAATGTATCTTTTGGCTAAACTGACTGAAAATATTTTGCCCCGATTTTACGGCATGTTTGCATCAGTCAATTTCTTTCCTAATTCCAACCTCATGTTGGGCGAAGTTATATTTTTAGACATTAACCAATGTTAATTTGATATGGGATCATGTAATATTTGCATTAGAATACCAAATATAATTATACACAGATTTATTTCATAATGAGAAATACATATAACCAACCAAGAAGGGAGTACAAGGGTGGTTATCAACCCGAGCCGGGACCCTGATATCAGCCCGAGGCCAGGGCCCGAAGGGCCGGCCGAGGGCTGATATCGGGGTCCAGCGAGGGGTGATAACTGCCCGAGTACTCCCTCCGAGGTTGGTTATGGATGTATTATACCTTTTCTGTTAGATCTGAGCTCTCAAGGAAGGATACACAGCAATCAGTGATGGTGGGACTGTGATGCTGCACATTTTTTTATGTTTTTTTCATATAACTCTGTTGATATTCATCAAATCCACAAATAGTAAGCAGTAAAATGTAGCTATGAACGTTGTACAGATAATGCATATGTTAGATTTTTTATTTCTTAATGATTTCATTTTTTCATGAATTTTAGAAAAATAAAAAGTTTCTGTATCACACTGCAGTGCGATACAAGGCTGGTTATCACCCAGGTTTGTATCACCCTGTGTTAAACTCTTAACTACTAAACTTGTATCACCCTAAGGTGTAATAAAACTAATGGTCACTTACCATAAAGTCTCATTACACAAGAAAAAGGTAACAGTACTCATATTTTTCAATCATGTGATAACTGATAACTGCAAAATTTTAGCACTGGATTATATAAGTTGAAAATAGATGTTGTATTGTTTGACATAAAATATGTGTAATATATATTATAGATACTATCTATTCATATCATCACACCTCATTTTCAACACTACGGCTATTGGAAGAGCACAATTTATTGAGATGAAGCTTTGTTTCAAGAAAAGAAAAAAAATATTGTTTACAAAATAAAATTCATCTCATTTGAAAAGAATTGTAAATGAATCCGTTTAACTCTTTAAGTTAAGACTGAATGCCCTAGATCATAGCTTTCAAAGGTGATTAACATGTTAAAGCATGCATCAATGAATCTTAAGCTTGTTTCCCGGTTAACCAGATGTAGGTTCACCAAATAAATCCAAAGCCAACCTATCTGTTTACCCCAAACTGGTCCAATGCCCCACTTCTCCTCTTGAACCTTAATCAGGCGCACTGAACCACAACATAACATCCAGAAATAGCTCCCAGTTTAACATGATAACCCTGAATACCAAGACGGTCTAGATACCCAGGGTATTGTTGTTTACATGGTAATAACCACCCCACGTGACTACCCAGCTGTCCTAGTTCTACTTTGGGCCACCAGGGTTCAGGACAGGCCCCGACAGGTGGCGCTGTGACCCTGCCCCCCGCCCCCTAGGGGTGAGAGTGTTAACTAAAAGATCAGACGGGGAGGGGAGGAGCAGGTCACGTTATGTCATGTTTATATGACAGGCAACTGCGTTGTATCCCTCAGGCAGAGGGTGTGACTCTAGGGGGGTGCACTCAGATATATTTTGGTTATTGTGAGACTTATGTTTTGTAATCTAGTATTAAATGAAAAGAAGACTTGAAGGGAGAAGATGTTGTTGATGTCGAAAATATATTCTCTACAGAACCAGGAGTGTAGGCCAAAAGGTCTATTGCTGCTTATACCCCTTTCAAACATAAGCTGCCAATGCGCATCAAACCGCTTTAATGCGCTTCCCGGGTCTTGTCTGAAAGGAACAGCATTCAAGAATTCGCATTGAAGCGCTTTGAAACCGCATTCTAGAATTCGCTTCAAGACCAGTACTCCAGAATGCAGTTCGCTTCACTTTGCTTCCTGATGCCTGTCTGAAAAGGACAGAGGCAAAGCGAACCGCATTCTTAGTGTACGAATGCAATATGTTATCATACGAATGCAATATGTTATCATATGAATGCAATGTGTTATCATACGAATGCAATGTGTTATAATATGAAAGCTCTGTACCAGAACTCGTTAGAAGAGCACCGGGAAGAGCAGTGTGAAAGGGCCGCATTCTTGAATGCGCATCGTGGCGATGTGGTTCGCTTTGGTTCGCTCCACTTCTCCGTGAAGTGTGAAAGGGGTATAAGTGGTTACATGTTGTGAAGTCTTTGGCTGCTGGACCCAGAGTGTCCCTTACAGCATACCTGCACCTACCCACCTGACCTCTGGTCAGTGACCTCATTACAACTGACCAATAGGGGCAGGGGGAGTGCTAACTGTGTAATTACCATAAACTCTATAATGAAGTTAATAATATGCATATATTATATACCTTTTGATTACTATAATTTAGACATATCAAATGTGTAAAATAACAGAAATTACAATATATTTCATATTCTTTATAATAGATTTGGTAATTACCTGTAATTGTTAGTGGGATGATATACGATGCCTAAACTTAGGTATATGACAGTATCTACTTTAGGCACTACCCTCAGAAGTGGTGGTGTTGCACTCCACGTAAAAGCTTGAAAGGAGAGGTTGTCCTGAAAAGCCACAAAACAATGGGTGGTGGATAATATGAGTCGGTTGCCAGCTGTTCAGAGAATGACCAGCTTTCCTAATATCCCAGAAATAAGGGAGGTCCCAAATTCAAATTTGTTATCTAGGCCCAAAGAGTGGGTAACCCCCCTCGCCCCCTCCAGGGCGTGACAGAGATGGATGGTGAAGTTGTTGTGTCTATCTGCTTCCTGGTCCTCACTCCATGGGAAACCCAACCCAGACTGAGTCCAGAGTATACTAGGGATAGGTCATCCTAAGATATAATAGTAGCTATGACTGAAAAGTTATCGTTCATAGTTTTAACCCTTTCCAACCACAACAAGCAGTGCCACCTGAATAGCTTTGGTCACTGAGGCTGGCAAGGGTTAACACCGAATGGGCAATGAAGAGTATGGTTTGTCACTATGAAAACCCGTATTAGATAGCATGTATACCAGGAAGAATGGCAACTTCAGGAAGAATGGCCGCTGACGGCTTCAACTATTTACCTACTAGCTAGTACTGTTGCACCACCTCGATTAATTACGAGTTGACTGTTATATCTAAGCATGCAAGTGGTCTAACCCCGACTGCCCCCTCTTCCGAAGTACCGACAGAGATAATTATGAACTATTTTCAGGTCACTGTGAGTCACAGTTCCAGCAAAGATGGTCCATAGTCCAAAAGTCGCTTTCCAACTTAGTCCAAAGTCATGCCACCAACTTCAACAAATTTACTGGTCGGGACGAGGTCCCACCTGCTGAAAACAATAGATTGTGCATGAAATGGAAAATGAAATACTGGATCCGGAAAGCGCAAACGCAAACCAGGCTCAAATGCAAACCTCAAACATAATGGGTATAAAGGCGCGCAAAATATATATACTGCCACATGTACATAATAGGAAAGGTCCGACATGAGTTATTTTGTTCTTTTACATGAACTTAATCATGTGTTAATTTGGTACTTATGTGCTAAAATATACTTGCGAGAAAACAAAAGGTAACTATTTCAGTCATCCAGGTATGAATTATGGTTGAATAAACTTAAGTATAAACAATTCTAGGTAATCAAGGGAAAGTTAGCCCCAAAGGCAACAAAATCGTCAGCCGAACGATAAACAATTAAGGTAGAAAAAGAGCGTTGACCCATTCATTAAGGTTATCTGTATTCTAGGTATTCTGGTCTGTTCGTCATTACCGATCGATGGAAACAGCGACGGACTGTTCACTTATATAAATAGTGATAGTGGAAAGTGTTTCCGGTCATGGTTAGAGTCCTGGGGGGAGGGGGTTAGACTGATACACTGATATCTAATCACGAGTAGCAAAACGTGACAAAAACGTGTTATGGTCCATGCATGCTCTGGTGTTGGGGTGGGGAAGAAAAAACAGTAGCACAAATCGGAGGCATTGAACGTCAAAATTTCAAAATTGAGGGGTGGTCAGTCCATTGTTAGGCAAAAAGAATGGGGGCAGTACAATTCTTCTGTAAAACAATATAAGAGCAATATGTAACTTAGTCTTATTTTATTCACTAAATAATATATCATTCCCTAATAATTATCTTTGCAAACTTAGAGAGATCTCGGGATTGATTGTTTTTTGGTGTGGACACTCATCTCTATAGCTAGAATATAAGTATATAAGTATTATACTGAATGTGGATTAAGAACAAACTAAACCCTCTTATCGCATAGTAAAAGACATGTTTTTTTCTGTGACAGTTACTTATCAGCTTAATTATCTCTAGGTAACTTACATGGGCTGTTGGTAAAGAAGAAGGGGATGTATTTAAAAGGGAAAGAAAAGCAAACACACAGAGCAGTCTACTAAACAGACAAATTCTAAAGATTATCCCGTACGCAACTCGTTAAATATTAACAAACCAGCCCCTCTTCACAGTTTAAAACTTACCATTTATTCCCAAGTTTACTCTAACCACAGAAGTTGGTAGATTTGTAAATTAAGATTTACTTGGAAAATGAATTTCGGATGCACTGGTGCACTTGCAGTGGCGGATCCAAGGAGGGGCAATAGGGGCAATTGCCTCCCCCCTAGACCCAAGGGACACAATTTTGGCATCTTAAAATTGAAAGATTTGTGTAAAATGGTGTTTTCATTTTCATTTTTATAAGGCGGGTCAGGATTTGCCATACCTAAAGCACTGAAACTGGATCCACCCCTGACTTAATATAGTTATAGTTATAATAATATGCAATTGACCAAAGAATCATGTAATACCACTACATGGGGAAGCCCTCCTCCGAAGGTGACATTCCCCGAGGGTTGTAAACAAAATAGCACGTGTGAATCGTCCATGTGAACGTAGTGCTTGGAGACTGGACCTTGTTTTCTGGGCTGTTGGTCGTCAGAGGTGCCTTTAAGAGGGACATCTACATCGTAGATCGACTCTGATAAGGCCACGTACGTGCAGTTACTCACATTCATTTTGTTTTCTTGAATGACAGATGAATCCCCTATTATTTCTGTTGACGACGTTTATGAATGACAAAATGGATGGTGATGATATATAATCGGATCTAATAAACAAGATAAATGGCACAAACATATTGCGTATGAATTCTCCAAGTGGCAGAACATTAATCTGAATAAATGCAATGACATTGGCTTACATGGGTATTATACTCGAATATACAATACATGAGAGTGTCTTCATTCCGCCTGTTTATGAGAGACCAACACTTGTGGAATTACCCTTTTACACATGCATATGACTGCTCTGTATTTCCCCAGGAATTTTCAAAATATTAAATTTTAAGAAATTTGCAATGATTCAATGAACGTTTAATAGCTATTTATTAATCCCGATTGGCTTTACCAAGTAAGAATAGAGAAATGTAGTTTTCTGTAAGAGGTGAATTATCGTTACCTTTCATTTATTATAAAGGATGTTTGTGAGTGAGAAGTTGTGAATTTTTTTAACCTTTTGAAATTATCTGACCGAAACTTGCTCAAAAGCCGCTTGGTGCCAAATTTCACTTTGATACAGTCTTTATACCAACATTATAGTACATGCAGCATTATCTTATAAGCCTCCCCCCCACTTTAAATTATAGAAAGAGCATCATGTGGGTAGTATAAACTCAGAGCGGATGAGATCTTTAAAGTTGTATAATGTACCGGTAAAGCCGATACCCTTTACAGACTAGGCTCACAATGCGCATTCTGCCTGTATTGAACTGTCATTATAAGCGCATTTTGAGGCCCGTCTGTAAAGGGTATAAAAAAACGATTAGCTAAGATAACTCTTAAGAATAACAGAAAGTTAAATTCAACAAGAAGAGGAAACAGGAATAATTCATTAATTGTATTTGAAGAGCCCATTGAAAATGAGAAAGTGTGGGAGAAGCTAGTCTGCCACAATTGGGATAAAATTCAAGAGAATGATTAGAGAAATATGTGCTTAGATTTATGAACTTTGCACTAAACTTTTGAAATTCTTGGAATGAGACAAAGGTGGTTAAAACAGCAGTACTGTACCCAGACTTACAAGTATCATTGCTCGGTATAAACTGTTTCTGTTAAAATCCCATATGCATGTCTATATACTAATAATAATTATACACTTTATATGCAAAGATCGTGTACCTGCCGTGTGGAACCCTAAACTCTTGTTATAAAAAGTGCAAGAACTGCATCACGTAGTGTGATCTTTTATCTACAACTTATAGAAGTTAGGATTTTCTTCCTCTATGTAAGATACGTTGGCGGCCCCTGTAGATTGGTCTTTACTTGGTAGCCTGGGGTGATATGAAAGCAAAGGGCCAATTCGAGTCTATATCACCATTTTATCGTATGCCCCTTGTCCATGGAATCTGATACATAGATACAACTCAAGTAGGAATAAAGTTCCTACTTACTGACAGCAGAATAATGCGTAGATACAACTCGAGTAGGAGTTTAGAGGCCCTACTTATATTGACAAGCGCAATGATTAGCTTATATATTGTGGCAGAACAGTGGCAAATACAAAAGCTGGCCCAATGGAAACATTGCTACATCTTTTTTCTCATTTAGTTTTGATACTGCAACTGTTCCTAATAGAGTCCAAGGTATTCTGTTCAACTATTGGATCTTTCAATTATGTACAAAGCCATAAAATAGTTTAAGAATTAGATGAGATAGGTTTAAATATGATATTGGACTAAACCATAATCAGCAAGGTTTACAACTAAGGGACGGCGAAGAAATTGGTTTTTTCGATTAGTATCACAGAGCATAATGTTTTAGAGACAACTGAATTTCAACATCAGGAAAATAATAGTGTCTGAAATCGCATTTTCGCTCAGAATTTGGCTACAGAGAAATCGAAGTTCACGTTTTCCCACAACTTCTCATTTGTTTCGAAATTGCAGTTTCCCTACAGCTTACTTATTGGATCAATCACTAATTCAATCAATCAATCAATCAATCGACAATAAAAACAAGTATTTATCCCTTAGCCAACAGATTACTAAACACCGACTGACACCTACTAAATCACCCATCGATTGATCCCTCATTCACTCACTCGCCCACGCATTCACTCACTTATTTGCTCATCCATTCAACCGTTTCTCAGTAACTCACCCATTTACTCATTCATTCATTCATTCACCATTCGCTCTTCCATTTAGCCCTCACTCACTCATTAACTCATTCATTCATTCAACCCTCACTCACTCATTCAATCAGTCACTAATCTATTCAACCTTCACTCACTCACTCACTTACCCATTCATGCATTCATTCACTCACTCACTCACTCTATAACCCACACACTCATTAATTCACTAGGAACATGTTGTACTTATTGTACACTTGCAGAGGACCCATTCCCTCACTTCCTCACCCCCTCACCTTATTACTTTATATAAGGTCCTGTCACATACATAGATTACATGAAGGGCTTTTACACCATGCAATAAAAGGGTCGAATGACGATGTCGCAGTAAAGTCGCACATGCCAGAGATAAAACTCTTGTCTATACATGTATGAAATGCTCAAAATGACCAATTTAAAACAATCATACCGTCCCTACATGTGAATTTTCTTGGAATCCTCATATCACACCAATATCGCAGCCCAAGTCGCATCAGTTGTTTGTTGGTTTGAACCACCAAACTCAGTGGTTCTGGAGCACTGGGTTATATCAACCTTGAACCTGGACCATACCCCTACACTTTTATTGAGGCAGGTGTTCTTTAATGCATGGTCCCATAGGCACAGCCACAAACACAACAGCCGGTGGTCCTCAAAGCCGGGTCCCCACGTGGCGACTAAAGGCCAGCAATTAGTTATGTGGTGGCCCAAAGTACAAAGCCTGCCCCATCCCCGGCGACTAGAGCTCTATGGGGAACAAGTGGTTGTGGATGAGACAGACTAGGTACTTTGGGCCACCACATACAACTAGTCGCTGGCCTTTAGTCGCCACGTGGGGACCCATGCAGCTTTAGACCTTTGATAACCCTGTTGTCACAGAGAGAACGCCTGATGCCACAGCAGCAGCACAGATACTTGAACCGCCAACCTTTGGATGACGGAGCCAACACTCTACAGCCTGGTCCCCACGTGGCGACTAATCCCCAGCGATTAGTTATATATGGTGGTCCAAAGTACCAAGTCCCTCCCTTCCCCGGCGACTTGTCTCCCCTTGAGTTCTAGTCGCCGGGTAAAGGAGGGACTTAATACTTTGAACCACTATATAAAACTAATCGCCGGGGTTTAGTCACCTTACCACTTTTCCCCTCTCATAAGTGTAAACCCCTCTATATATAACCCCAGGAGACACCTCTCCTGTACTACGTGTGCCTGCCGGTCGTGACATACCGAAAGTACAATACGGCCCGTGATTTATCACCCGCTGAAGCACCTCCCAGCGCCCTGCCCGAGGGCCGGCGCCCGAGTTATATCACTGCCTGCTTCACTCCTACTTACAAAGGTCAGATGAGCGTGTCTGGGTGAGGTAAACACGCTACAACTGCGCAATTAGACACGGTATACACCTTTTTCACGAGCATGTGCAGTGAACCTTCTTGCCGAAGGTTTGATGCCGAATATGTAAACTTGTAGCCAGGCAGGGACGGATCAAGAAGCTTTGGAAAGGTGGACGTCTATACTAAATGTTTACACTAAAATAATGAAATTATGCCTAAATAAAGGGGGGCGCTCACTTTTTATTCAGGGGGATTATAAATGCGTCCCCTGCGCCCCTTGCGCCCCTTGCGCCCCTTGCGCCCCTTGCGCCCCTTGCGCCCCTTGCGCCCCTTGCGCCCCTTGCGCCCCTTGCGCCCCTTGCGCCCCTTGCGCCCCTTGCGCCCCTTGCGCCCCCTGCGCCCCCTGCGCCCCCTGCGCCCCCTGGGCCCCCTGCGCCCCCTGGGCCCCCTGCGCCCCCTGCGCCCCCTGTGCCCCCTGCGCCCCCTGCGCCCCCTGCGCCCCCTGCGCCCCCTGCGCCCCCTGCGCCCCCTGCGCCCCCTGCGCCCCCTGCGCCCCCTGCGCCCCCTGCGCCCCCTGCGCCCCCTGCGCCCCCTGCGCCCCCTGCGCCCCCTGCGCCCCCTGCGCCCCCTGCGCCCCCTGCGCCCCCTGCGCCCCCTGCGCCCCCTGCGCCCCCTGCGCCCCCTGCACCTCCTGCGCCCCCTGGGCCCCCTGCGCCCCCTGCGCCCCATGCGCCCCATGCGCCCCTGCGCCCCCTGCGCCCCATGCGCCCCCTGCGCCCCCTGCGCCCTCTGCGCCCCCTGCGCCCCCTGCGCCCCCTGAGCCGCCTGCGCCCCCTGAGCCCCCTGCGCCCCCTGCGCCCCCTGCGCCCCCTGCGCCCCCTGCGCCCCCTGCGCCCCCTGCGCCCCCTGCGCCCCCTGCGCCCCCTGCGCCCCCTGCGCCCCCTGCGCCCCCTGCGCCCCCTGCACCCCCTGCGCCCCCTGCGCCCCCTGCGCCCCACGGGTGCCTAGGGCGCTACACTATTGAAAAAGGTATATAGTATACCCGACATTCAGTACCCATTTAGAGGCGATGGTAGTCTAAACCCTTTTCATAATTGTTTTCCTGTAAAGCTGATAATGTGTTAACAAATATTCTTGCGTTAAAGGTCAAATGATGGACTCAATAAATTCTGCAATTTATGTTTTAGTCTCTATGCATGTTCCATTTGTTTCCATAGCTATTTCAGCGTGTATTAATTTATATTTGAAAGTTACTGTCCACTGCGAAATAATTGCTAATTTACTAACTGCCTCCATCCAGAATTTGAGGTCCCCGTCCCCAATATTTTGGGAATACTTATCTCCCGCGCCAAATAGATCAGAGCGTCTCAATACTGACAAATAGACGGGAATCAACATAATATTATAGGGATGCAGGAAATTTTATGTTTTCTTACAAAAGTCATTATATATGATCAGGTGTGACGCCAACGGTGTCGGGGCCTTCATCATTATATCAACCAGATTAATGGATACCATATCGCAGATGCAGGATAACGTATTGATAGTAAGGTTAACCCTTAGACCCCACCCATTACGAGGATAAATTTCTGGATTTCCCCGGGATTTCCCGGGATTTCCCTTAGAAATCCCTTAAATTTGTTTTAATTGATAAAGTTCAAAGGTTTACCCAGCCTTAGATATTAAAATTATAGAATTTTGGTTTGAAGCATGGAATAAGGATTTAATCAGCTTTTAAACGATATATCTACCATTTCTGTAGGCTAATTACTTCTTAGACTGTCCTCTTCTGGAAAAGTATGGAAAAATTATGGGAAAATGCCTATTTTTCCAGGCGGCTACGGCCGGATCGGGGATCACACCCTCAGGCGGCCATGGCCGGATTGGGATCTAAAGGCTTAATAACACATGAAATTTTCGTAGTGGAAATATCTATACATGTTTTGTTTGTTAATTTTTTTTTTATTTATTGAAGCCAGTTTCACAGGTACTTACGAAATCACTTATTATAATCATTTATAAGTCATTCATAAATAAGAACATTAGTATACCCTTTAGGGAGGGAGGAGGGGTGGGAGTAATGCATACAAGGAGGATGCAAAATCAGTACTCACAAGAAATTATCAGAATTCCCCTGATCAGTAACCAGTTACGGATATATCTAGTCTTTGGACATGGTAATGTCAGGGTAATTATCACTATGAGGGGTAGATTCATGATTTCAAAAAACCGGTAACGTATATATACAGATAAAGATTGCTCGCATGCTTGTCCAAAAGAAAAGCATGTGCCCAATCTACTGACAGAGGAGGGAACACATTTTAAACTAATTCCAAATGTTATTACTTTATCTCTTTAATTAGGGTTTGTTAAACCACAATCATTCTAATAATAGAACTCTGCATAGCAGTAAAATTCACAAATATTGTATGGGTGAATTACTGTAATTGTAATCGTAGGCAAAAGTTAATATGGATATCTTAGAAATCAAAACAAAAGAGATTGATTTGTTTTCATCAATTTTATTTTTCATCTTTTTCTTGACATCTTTTCAGATGATACCGATGATTCATTGTGAAGTTAACTAAAACACGTGAAGCATGTCCAGGACGTCTTCGTTGAAATGCCAATGAAATACCTTAATTACATAACAACTATTAAGTACAAAGTTGAAATGATAACAGTTACTGTTGATTTGTTCTCGGTCAAGTAATTTCTACAACATAGATTTTGAACCATTCTTGATTTTATCACAACCGATGTATATTGTAAATTGAAACAGATGCATAAATATATCCAAACGTTGATGAAAATGGATGTAACCTGCTTGACTGGAATCCTAAATTAGACTGAAGTTTCAATTTTTGATAACTTACAATTGTATCCTTTCAGGGTTTTCCAAGTTTTTGAACTCACTTTGGAACTCATAATAAATGCTCTTGATAATGGTAAATGCTCTTCAATGTCTTTTGTATTGTCAAATACTTGGTCAAAGACAGTGGATATAAACATGGTGATGCGATGGCATTGTGACAAAGGTTTGAACAGCTTATGAAAAATATCTGGAGCTTGGAATTTTTGCAAGCACACATTCTAAACCATTTGATGGCGACCTACATTCAACTATATCACAATCATACACAAGCAAGAAAGAGATGTCTTGCAGCACATTTAAACATGGATAGCACCAATAAACAATTAAAGAGCTTTTCTGAGAAACACCCAGTTAATGCTCTTTCGTATGGACAAATACCTAATGCATAGACAGGAATTATTGTGTAATATCCCAGTTACATGCATGTTACATGTTTTACAGTGGTAGAAATCCATTAAAGTATCTACACGCCTGTAAAACAGACCTGGAAGATATTCAATATTTCGTTGCCCTACACAGCAAGGTATTCTAATTATTTAAACTATGGGTTACTTGTGATAGTCACACTCAACAGAGGAAGGCTGCAAATTCTGAAGTACTTCCAAATAAATAAATAATAATGCCCAAACATTGTGATTCGTCGAGGAATTTCTGAGAAATACAGAATTAGGAATTTACGAATCCAAATGAACAGTGAAATAGCTGCAATCAGCATTCGTTTTTTCTTTAAGCGATGCCTTCCTGTGCATTTTTACAAGTACAACTACGGGATCTAGCAGGAGTGCAATCGTGCACACTTTTACGCATGCGCACAGAATGCACACCCTGCCAGAAACCAGCATAACCAAACAGCAAAAACAGGTTTACAAATTTTTCTGACAATTTCACATTAGCACGTTGCAAAGCAGAGACGATTTCAAAGGGAATATGCAAGTGCAAAGAAAACATCTTTCAGTGAAGTGGCACTACTCAGCAGTGTGCACTAACACGCATTCTTCAAATGCTCCAGTTTTAGATCTCTCAGATCACTAAAATAATGCAGGTCCATACCAGTAACAACTAGCAGAGTGTCTGTCTGCCCCCTTCAGTGACATACACCTCAGGGGGGAAACACCGTCAGTCTTTTTTTCAGATCATTCATCACAATATTATTAACAAAAGAACTACTGTAGTTACTAAATTAGCCAACATCAGTAGTCTTTCTCTATTAGCCTTGTATTGAGTCTCCGCAGGAAGACGGAGGCATCGTCGCTTTTGCTCTTGGACTCGATCATGGCGGCGATGAACATGCTCTTGGACTTGGTGATGATGAAGTACTTGGCGCCGTTAAAGGCGATGATGTGGTCGGGCTCGGAGATTTTGATGATGTAGGTCTTTCCTGACAGACTGATCTTCTCCGCAGAAGGACCCAGCTCAAAGGCCAATTTGATTCTCTGCAATTATACAAATTTACACAAATGATTAGAGATACGTTTAGATACGAGGTAGAACTGAGTACATTCAATGAGCTATTTTTAAATTAGCAAAAATGGCTATGTCTAGATGGTTATCAACGTATAGATTGGTATGATTTCTTCAAATTAGATATATATTTCTTCTAGAAAACAGATAATGTTTGTTCAAAGTCAGTAGCTTGATTTATTATGAGACATAGGCCTCAAATGGCAATGTCATTTTAAGAGATTACTTATGTTCATAATGTGGTATGTTTTGTAAAATAAAAAACATGTTTGTCTTTTAATTATCAATTCATACTATTAGCCATTAATAGAGAAGACACAACATGCTGTCCTGAACAAATCCCTGGCTTTAGACAGCGCGTGGTTATAGTGTAGTATCTTAATCCTTTGATCCCCAGACACTACCCCTGGAGCTAATCCCCAGATCTGATTACCACACACCAGTCTATCTAGCCAGGGGCCCTGTTAGAGGGGGGGGGCTGATATCAAGAGTCTTTTTTTATTTTTCTAAAAAAGAAATACCAATGTTGCATGTCACTGTCACGTTTTATCCAGCATTTCAGATGTCCTACAAAAAAAGATCCCATACCACATGCCAGTGCATTTTGAAAGCCCTCATCATTACAGTATGGAATTAAGCCAACAGAGAACAATTTAAGGGGTACAGAGCCACTGGTCAGCTATCTCTGAGGAAACTTTCCATGGCGGGCCGCCTATGGTGAGGACATCCCGGGTCACCTGGTCAGCGCATGGACAGCACCTCCCCACCTGGAGGACAGGGAACAGGGCCAGGGTTCACCTGGGGGCGGGGGTGTGTGTGTGGAGGTGTGTGCGGGTGTGTGTGCAGGCAGCTGGGGGAGGGGGTTTGCACAGCTGTCCTCTAACATCCACTTAAACCATTTCCTTTATGGTTCTTTAATATAGAGTTAGGCAAAGAACTGCACATGTCATTGAATAATGTATATCTCTATTTCAAG
Organism: Lepidonotus clava; assembly: GCA_936440205.1. Taxonomy (NCBI): domain Eukaryota; kingdom Metazoa; phylum Annelida; class Polychaeta; order Phyllodocida; family Polynoidae; genus Lepidonotus; species Lepidonotus clava. The sequence continues at coordinate 29,847,641 of OW387144.1, read as the reverse complement.
GGTGTTTGCGGTCTTTAACTGACAACTTTTAAGAGTAATAATCATTAGTGAATACAGCAGCGGCGGATCCAGAGTCAGTGCTCTTGGGGGGCAAACCCTGAACCCCCCCCCCCCCCTCATTTATAAAAATGAAAAATAAAAACACCAAATTTACACAGGTCTTCTAATTTTAAGATGCCAAAATTTTGTCCCCCAGGTGTAGGGGGCGCAATTGCCAGTTTTGCCCCCCTGGATCCGCCACTGAATACATGTATACAAGTAAATGATCACTTAGTAAATGAGGTCTAACGATCAATTATGTCGAGTAAGATTCGCCTACGTGGCGTTACTGTGATGAGGACATAATCAGATCATCACCTAATCATTAAGGGGGCACGGGGTGGTGAAGCGGCTAGAGCGTTCGCTTGGAGTGTGGGAGGTCCTAGGTTCGATCCCAGGCCAGTCTGGGCTGCTATACCCCTCTGTATTTCCCCCTGTGACAACAACAGGGTTATCAAAGGTCTTAGGACCACCGGCTGTTGTGTGTAGGGCCCTGCCTATGGGACCCTGCACAATAAAGAACACCTGCCTCGGTAAATGTGTAGGGGTATGGTCTCTTCCTTCTCATAGATTCGATCACCATCACCGCCCTTGATATGACCCTGGCTGTTAATTAGGGCGTAAAGCAACCAATAACCAACCAACCAACCTAATCATTAATAGCTACAAGGGGAAGTTAGTGACGTGATCAGACTTCTAAATGTGTCTATCTCTACAGTAATTTGCTGTAATAACCCTGCCTTTTTTCTCTGTAATCACATTGTATAACTATACATCTATTAAATGCTTTTTGACAAAAAGCTATCTTATGAGTAATGACTACTGTGATAACCTATCTAATTATACGGGATCTTTTCCTTGCATGGTGATCTAGCTTTGGGTATGCAAATCAACCTGTCCATTTGTCTGGAAACTGCATTGATAACCTTCCAACACTCTCCCAGTTCATGCCAGACATCCGGGAGTATATGACAGACCTGACGTACAGGTGATAATGGGGTCACCAGCCACAGAGATCATGGTCTGCTGACCCCAGCTGTTGACCTATCAGCTGGGACCACTCCACGTGCTCCTCCTGTCACCAGGGGAAGAAAAATGTCTACATAGACCTACCTACTATCTGCTACTGTGTCTCACTTGTCCTCTGACTTAGAGTCCAGAAATCTCACCCCCTGCACTCTGGGCTATGTTAAGTATGCTAGATCTTAAATACCTTACAAGATGTAGTTTAAGAACATTCCAGTCTTATCCCATTATAAATCTTTATAATGAGACCTATCGCTGGATCCTCATATCTAAGATGATATTTGTTTTTTTTCCCTTTAACTTTATGTCTGTATGGACAAGATGGGCGTAGAGGCATTATTGTGAGACTCGTGTGTAAACTGACTTATTTTGTTTGATTAAACCAATATACCTATCTTTTTCAATATATGCAATTACTTAAAATGGATTGTCTTCATAACATTTTCGTAAAGATCATTTCCTGTCTGGCAAGGACCCAATATCCCAGGGCTTCTTGTATTCTGAGGTGAATCTGAGATTTATAATTCACGTCAGGAGAATCAGCTGTTCGGAGATAAGTCACTTCCTATGACGTCTATCCTACATTCGGCAGATATGGCTGTGGTCCAAGGTAAATGATTACAGGAGCCTTTGGTCATCAGCCTCTGTGGGGCTGATCGACCAGGGACCTGGGTCAGTGTACGCTGACAGGCCTACCTGGGCAGGTGGGCTGAGCTCAGTACCTGGACATTATATAGGTGGGCAGGGCTTTTCTACTTAGGCCAAAAGTAAAATGTGATAGTGGGTTCATGTGTACCCATAATGACATGTAACTTAAGTCGCCCAGGGTCGTACATAGCCCAGATATCTGAGGGGGTTCTAGCTAACACAAGAAGGTTCCAGGTAAATCAAAGGGCATCGACTGAATATTTTGACTTTTTTCTTTTAATATCATCATTACTTTTTTTAAAGTAATTTGACCTAGATTATTCAATATGACTTTTATGAGAGGGCACATGACTACCTAGGAGCCTTCTCTCTCTAGTAATGGCACTGTCTCTTTCTATAGTGATAGACAGTGGCTAGACTAGACCCACCAACCCTCACTTTTATTTCTATTCATGTGTGGATTCATATAATCATAATGAACTTCCCCTCCCCCCCCCCCATGTGCGTAATGCAAGATCTAAACCTAATACAAACTAATATATGGTATCCAGCTGCCCTCCCCCTGTGAACGTTTAAAAAAGCTAATATCCAGTCTTGAAATTTAAATATTTCATGTTTTTCGTTTTAAAAATCCAATATCATAATGCAATGCTCACCTGTACGTCCTGCGGGCTGAGGATGAAGCCCTTGGTGGCCGAGGCGGTGGCCCCGTTGGCGTGGATGAGGCTGGCCTTCTTAAAGCCGTACACCGACTTGTGCTTCATGATGTGGTCAACCCACAGGCGCCACGTGTTGTTGGCCCACGGCATGTTGGTGTTGATCAGCATCCCCAGCATCCTGACGGGTTGGGTTGGTTCTGTGGATGAACAGAAGAGAGGGGAGGGTAAGTGTGAGTTGTCAAAGGGGGTATTTCCTAGGAGAGACAGCAAAACTGGTGAGATAATCTTCTATGAGCACATACTGCAAGGGTGTATTCCCTAGTGTATTTATACCACTCTAAATATTTTCTGGATGTATTCTGAAAACCAGGGACAACCCTGATGTTTATTGCAACTATCTTCTGATATAAATTTAATTTGTGTGTGTGAAATAAAGTGAAAATAAGACTAATTTACAAATCATTGCCCCATTTACCGACCCTCCTTGTTCCCACCCCCTTTCAATTTACTTCACAGTGGGTACCCTTTTAAGAACCAAGTGCCCCCCACAAGAACAGTGAGTTCCTAATAAGAAATGTATACTCATAAAATAGCATGTTCACCTACAAGGACGTCATGTTATGCTTACAAAATTACTCGTATACTTATATTTGACCAATAAGAGATTCCCCATAGATTCCAGTCAAAGTATGGTTCCTGCCATTTAAATCTAAAGAAGTGCACGTCAAAAGGCGAACAAAATGCACATTGTATATTTTTATATATCCATTCCTATAATTGATAGACGTGTTTACCAGACAGAATCGCATGGATGAATATATCTGAGTAAACATGGAAAAACACAGAGTGGCCTACGTGGTGTCTAAAACGACGGTCAGCCTACAGCTGCTGGGGAGAGGATGGGACCGGGGATGGGACCAGCTCCTATTGCAATAAATATAGCATCCTACTAATAACATGGGTAGACGATGCTGAACCATGTTAACTGCTCGTGGTTCTGCTGTTCAATATTCATTCAGGGGTGGATATATGATTCTTTAAAGGGGGTGGGAGGGGATTCAGTAGGCTATAGGCTAAGTACCAAAGCATTGTACATTCATGTGCATTAGCCCAGCATTGTCCCCTCTTTTTGTATTTACTTTTTAGGGATCCTCCCAGAGAGAGACGGGGGGTTCAAGACCCCACCCCTGGATCCGCCTCTGAATTCACGAGGTGATCACACTCAACAACAACTCCTAAATGTCAACCAGTCCATTCTGTGATGAGGCATACCCCAGCTGAGTAATTCAAACCGAAGTCATTTCCTATCTAAGAAGAGGTGAGTGTTTTACCAGTGCCACATGCCTTTGGTTACAGTTCCCATTATATACTGTGGTCAGGGCAGACACATGATAGCAACATTAGGGATGATTTATTTTTATGTTGTGTTTTTACACCCCACACAAATATGACGAGATTGGAATGTGATCTAGTCGAATTGAAGGAGGTCCCAGAAATCAGTTGGTGACTCAAACTGAGAATCCGTTAGATTTGCTATATTTATATTCCTAAAATCTAAGGGGGTCTCAGACACCTTGAAATACCCCCCCCCCCCCTTGGGTACTGCACTGGTCAGCATTACCTCTTATTTTATCATTCGAGGTATTATAAAGTGTTCGGCAACCTAAATCTCTGCAGTTAAAGAAATTGTTATAAATCACTAACTGAGAAAGCCTGTAATCATAAATCACTAACTGAAAAAGCATGTTATATTTCTCACCTGTATACTTTGTTAACGTCAGCCCGGTAGCTCTATATCCCGAGAAGTGTCGTGATTTGGAAGTACCAACTGCGGCACAGACAGAAGAGTCAACCTACTCAATGGTCTCAATGGATGTAAGTTGGTTTGATAACTCACTGTTTGATAACTGAGGAACCGCTTAGGAAGTCCTCCTTATATAGCAAAGTGAAAACCAGCCCCCTCCCCTCTCTAGAAAGGTCCCCAGTCCCCTCCCACTTACCTCCCAACCGTCCCACCCCATCCCCCGCCCACCTGACCTGACCTCCCACCCAACCCACCCACCGCCCACCCATCCAACCGCCCACCCATCCAACCTGGCTGCCTCCCACCCACCACTGATAGACATGACTGACAGTAGTAACGTCCTGGCTGTATAGAGAGTGAGCACTCTCTCTTTACACCTATGTGATCATCCCTGGCTATTTGTATGATCAAAACCAGTGAGGTATGGCCATAAAATATGTACTTATTGTAAATATGTAATTATGTAATTATTGTATCTAAAAGTGGTTAAACTGTATCAAACTAAACTCCAAGCTTTGGATGGAAAGCTCATTGTTACAGGGAATCAGTAAGTGTTCAAATTTTCAGCTGGTCATAGACCTCGTCAGGATCAATACATTATTACTATTGTTATTATATATGTAGGTTTTTAGGGAGTATTGGATATAGGCTATCTGTGCAATAAACTTTTAATTTAGTCCTACTGCATGGTTTTTCAAATATGAACCATACCACACAAAAGTCTTACAAGAATGCATATTAACAGGCGGATCCCTGAGTGTCCACTCTTTCTGAAATTCTCAGTTCTCTGCTGCCTCCTGTCCCCCCGCTCGGTATCTGGGTGACCGCTGTGTCTGCTCTCTGAGTAAACACATGTCTGCGTCCTCTGAGGCTTCTTGTACAGTTCGCCTCACCATAGGATGTGTCCCTAATGAACTTAGGCCATACCTAGCGGCAATGTATCTGATATGATGTTTTCATATTAATCACCATTATATTCAGACCCATATAAACATAGTATTACAATGATGGTAGGTATACTGTAGGTATACTAGGTGCATATAGACCTTCATGTCCAGCAAAATCATAGTATCATATTTCAATGCTAGTTATTATATTAAAAGAATTTGAAACGACAGTAGACACTATGTAATTGTTGTATTGAGATTCAAGGGGGAGTGGCGAACTTGACCACTGAGTGATCGGGAGTATTTATCTCATGACAGGCAGAGACACCTAGTGGGAATATGACGAAACGACTTGAAATTCTGTCTGCGATATTTCAGTATGTTCTCATATTGCCTGTCTCTTTGATATAGTTTCATCACTCCCATGATTGATTTTATGCTGTTCAGGATTTTCATGTAAGGCCATTTGTTTCTTCAACATTTTACTCAGGATTTCTTGGTAAATTTTTGATAAGTTTCTCATATATTTTAAGAGTTGTACAAATTAAGATACTTCATTTACAGAATGGGTCCGTTGTGAGGGGGGGGGGGGGGGTTGGCGGGATATAAGGAGGGATTCGCAAACTTCAAGTCATTTCATTTCAATATGTCTTTTTCAATCAGTTGTAGCTAAACCTGAGAACATTATATCTATTGATCACATCCTCCAGACATTTGGAAAAGTGTCCTTTCAAAAATCAAACTGTTCACCATGCGGCCCAAAGGGCGTTGAGATGAAGGAAAGAGTGAAACATGTCAAGAGGAAAAGTAAAGAAAACAAAAATTGGAAAGTAGATAGACCTACTTAATCACTTGATCCTATAATTCACACCTCGTGGGAGGTCAGTGACTCAAAGATAGTGGACAATTTGACATTTTGTTTACATGCCTGTGTTTGAAGTGTTAATGGCAAGAGAGGTAAACAGCTGAGGATAACAGTGATAAGGTATAAGAGCTTTGTTTTTCATAGATCTATGCCACTTAGTGCAGTTCTGTGAAAAGATAGCATGACTAAACACATAAAATAGGATATGATAAGTTTAAGTCATATCTTTGATGTGTCTATGTGGCTTTCAAGCAGAGATCGCTAAGGTATCAAGTCCTTTCTAAAAAGACGTTGGAAAGATCACTGGTATTTTACCATACTGTACGGTATACACTATGACTTCCAATGGATTTGTATAATATTGACGGAAAGTCCACAATATGAGCTTACCAATGGAGTCCAATTATTTTTAGATAAGGCCATAAGCTCGGTGTAGAATGAATTATGAGTGCTGAGTTTTTTCCCATTTTCTATTAGTAAGTTGTATTTATTTTTAGAAATCTAGAAATAGAATCTGACTCCTCAGTCAGCTATAGCTAAGTTTTATAGAGGGGTGGGTACTCGTAAATGAAAATCCCCGACCCTTATCCCAGAACATTCTCAATTTCATGAAAATCTCATGTATGTACTTTTCATATTAATCAATTGCTTGAAGGGAAATTCTATTTGACCTAACCTCCCCTATATAATATGATCAGTTCATTAATGCAAAAAAACAAAAACATATTTAACATTTTTTGCACTAAACCAACTTCAAATATACTAAGCATGCAACTCATCCTGTGAAATACTGCAGGGATTTCCCCAGAACAAAATAAAAGCTGGCTATTTCCTGAACCTCAAGTTTTGAACCTGGATAGGTTTCAAATTATTTTCTATTTTTTAGTATATGTTCTGCCATCTTTGGCCATCTTTGGGCATTTAAAGCTGGTCGATCGAAATTAAGCTGGTCGTCACAGACTGGTGAAAAACACTGACACTACATCAAAATATTTTGATTTCTCATACAAAACAACCATAAAAACTTTATTTGGCTGACATAAGATCCTCCTAATCTGGTGCAATAAAATAAACTCCCTCGCTAATCACGTGGATACCTTTATCTCCATGTGTTCCTATAATCAGTGTATTATGGAATTGCCTATCTTATCAACCTGTTCCGGGGGGAGCAGGAGGATCCCGGGAAGAAGCTATCTTATCTCACCTAATCTGGTCTGGGAATTAGCGCCTGCCGCTTATCACGGTAACAAGACACGAACCAATCGGATTAAGAAGGATTAACATAACGATCTGGGAAAAAGAGTTCAGGTTAGGGTCACCCCAAACTGGTCTTGAGCTGTTTTGCTGACTATTTGTTTTATAACTTGAATAATATTTTGCTCTTTCAGTTAGATGCTGTTTTTTTTTATTATCAATAGAAAACACAGGGAAGGCCGGAGAAGTCAACATATTAATTGGTATAGAAAGGTCACTATTTCAGTAAATTTAGAAAGATTGCAACCATAGCTATCTGGTAATTATTATATTCTAATATCTTTGGTTATTGAATATGAATATACCGTTTCTGAAATCAAAAGTAAATGTCCAATAGAATATTTTCATATTTCATTTCAACTTTTGCAAAAGAAAATATATTACGGTACACAATTCTTAGAAGATGACATTGCAATCTGCAACATTTTGGTCTCTCTTCCCGTGGCAGGTGCTTAGTGACACATTGTTTAATATTATAGGTCTATTGATATATTTTTTTACATTTTAGATATACCATATGTAATATGTGATCATTCCCTGGGATGATTGCTGCTGATAACTGGGCTAAGAACTTTATGACATAAAGGAGTCATTTTCCTTTTCATCTAACTATCTGGTATGCCATATATATAGCTATCCCATAGCCTATAGCAGGCTATAGCAGTCACCCCAAACATCAATACTGCTTTTGTCCATGTACCAAAAGATCTTGAAGAGAAAGTTCTAACATAAACACGTGATTTAGATGACACTGTCTGTCACTGTGTAGTGTGTGTACTCCAAGCCAAAGCCTTTAACACAGTGCGAGGTAGACCTACATGTATTGCCAAGCTTAATGTCGTCTGTGTATAGGTCTATTGACATTCTATTCTGGGTGCATGACATAGCTTACAAGTATGCCGACGCTAAAGGCAAACCGTGACTGCATAGTTGGGAGGGGGACCCAGCAGGAGGCCAGTCATTCAGCTTTAGACATAATAACACTGGCGCCATGCGGGCCTGGGCAGGAGTAACTACGCCCTGTGACGTCACATCCGCTCACTCTCCTCTCAGATCGATATTAAAATGATTGGAAAAGTACCAGACTGCCCCAGCATACCTCCGCTGGGAGCTCCTGGCCTCTGATTGGAGAGTGCTTCCTGGTCTGGCTGGCGGGAATCGCTCAGCCAATCAGAGAGCGCCGCTGATATTGACAATTTCTAGGAGGCTCTGACTAGTACCACTCGATCCTCCGTCGTCATGGCAACGTGCGCCTGGGCATACAATCTCCAGCAGAAGGCCTCACGCTGCATTCAAAGCGGGAGAGTGGGAATTTTCCACGGTCACTCCAAAAGGTGATGTTATTTTAGCCATGACTCAAGAGGAAAAGGCCATGCAATTAAGACAGCTCAATGTTGCTTATCAAGCATGAGAAGGAAATAACTGTGACTATAAGCTTTTATAATGTGTATTATTGTTGTTGATTCCCAGGTGTCACATAGAGTAAAACGTTGTGATGGAGATAGTAGGCCTAATACATGCTGCGTAGGCTGAGGTGGCCTGGAAGGCTGCCAAGTCGCATGCCCCGGTGGGTGCATCCGCAATGCCTACTTTTTGTACATTCATGTATTAGTATGCCGGCTGTGGCTGACATTATTCTGTCTGGGTCAGTCACGTCTAGTACGATCATATAGGCACAGGGAGTGGATGAGTGGTATATCATATCCTCCGAGTCATCACAGCAAAAAGGGAATAAAAACAATAACAATAACAAACCTCCATACACAACAATAACACCTTGTGATGCAGGTCAGCACCCACCCCTCTTCTCTGACCACATGGGAACACTTGAATCGTAGGGCTTCCTTCCCCTCATTGACTAAACAAGAGACGTAGGCCTAATATTCGTCTCTATGACAGTAGGGTAAAGTCGGGTAATATGGGCACCTTAAGGACCCATGTCTGTGAAATCAAAAGTAATGACCATATCCTACTTCTGTTTTCTTTTATGCAACTGTTATCAGTAATTGAAGAAATATGTGGGTTTTTGACCATCCAGGTTCATAAATAATTAATATATGGAGAAAATAAGTTTTTGCATTTTCAAAACCCATATTACCCACCACAGGGAAATATGAGCACCCCCTAATTTAGGGTAATATGGGCACACCTGCCCATATTAGCCCTGTAGCAAAACAGTGACAATTGAAGGAGGCTAATATGGGCAGGACAAGAACCCTGCCCATATTAGACTTCCCATAGGATACTATGGGATTTTGGGGGGTGCCCATATTACCCTAAAAAACAGTCTTTCATAGATCCTCTATAGGATAAAGGCTATTTCTCCTATATCTTTGACTGTGGGTTCTACTTGTACTTGAGAGGTTGCACTACAATGTGGTTTTTCAATGGTTAAGATATTCCTACTCATTCATACTTTATGTATGATTATGTGACAGCATGCAAGCAAGTTCAGACACCCTCTTACAGTCTTTGTAGCATATCTTAATAAATATATGATAATTTGCTGAAAGGAAGTGGTCTATGCCAATATTTTTTGATTCCCCACAGTGTGATAAGAGGTTGTAGGACTTAAATCTGACAGAAATAAGAAATATTGGGGGTGCCCATATTACCTGCTATGCCCATATTACCCGACTTTACCCTACTTAGTTACGCAAAACGTCCTTTGAGTAAAAAGAGAAAATGAAATGCCCCCACTCAAAGACCATGGTACAAATTGGATTGTACTGTAATGTTATTGTATAAGGGTCATGCGGGCGTCCTGTTTCTGAATGATGGTCACCAGGCTTAGCTAACATTCCTTTTAATGATATGTAGTTCCACATTTTGCAGGTATTATACATGTCAAAGAGTTAAACTATTGCGGCATATAATTTCTATTATAATCAATTGAAATAGTGGAATACACGTTTATATAGGGGCCTACTATAAGGCAATGTGTAGTGTCGCACATAGATGTCAGGCATGGCTTCAACGCTCATACTTTCTGTCAAATTACTTCATAATTATTATATACATGTAGGTGATTTGTTCAGCATTGTCAGCTGTAATCCTCTCAGATTAAGTCTAAAGCCCCTCTGACGTCGGCCCTGGCCGGGTTCAGTGGATGTCCTCTAAGGACACACCCCCTATTTCCGGCTCTGTCACACCTCAGCGGTATAGTACATCCCTGTACATACCACAGGCAACCTTAGACCTGGTTTTTGTCTGGTATTTCATCCCTACCTCAAACAATGTCCGACCCACATGGTCAGCTAAGCGTGTCCCATTGATAGACGTCTGAATAGGTTGGCCCAGGTCACGGGCCCATACATGTACCAATACCTGAGACCGGGGGGCCGTGGATAAAAACGTGTCTACCTTCACGTCTACACCTCTGCCTCCACAGCAGCCGTTTTTTAAGAATAATTTCTTTTTAGACAAACCAGTCTAGCCGGTAATTACATATAACTCAAATATAACTCATGACATTCCATGGATATCATTTGAATGCAGATCTATACATCGGTCAAATTCGGTTGTAGGTTTCAGGCAATCATATGCACCTTAATGGTGGTTTTCAATCAATGGATCAAAAAGACTGAATGATATAATAAAAGAAAATGGTTCAATTTGCAATTATAAGTTGTGTTTCATACACATAGGAGTGTAGGGACGATCCGGCTTCAGGTAGACATGAATCCACGTGTCCTCAGGTGACATAGACCCATCTGAACCCCTTCTGTTAGTAACCAAATCTTACTCTTTCTTTCCAAAACAATGAATTTATGACATTACCAATTCATTACTCACCTACAACAAGTGATGTCTTTGAAGTGAATCCAATTCGGAATGTTCCAGACGGCGTGGAAGTTGCAGATCTCAGCAGCTGCAGCAGGACTGGAGGAGCTGTCCTCCTACACGTCTGGGCTGGGCGCGGGCGAGCGGGAAAAGGGAAGAGAAAACTCAAATGTCGTCTGCTTCTCTCCACGGGACGCTACAACCGGGGAGGGACGCTATCCAGCCGGCTGAGGGGTAGACTTTGGGGTAAACAGGTGCTAAGAATACCTGAGTGTCGGAGAAATGGGGTTAACTGATGGTGTAGTGGAAGGAGCCTGGAGGAGGTCTGGAGAAGTCTGACTGGGGCGGCGGCAACGTGAGGTCTGTGTGTTGTGTCTGCGGGAGGCAAGGTGTCGGTCAATGGAAAATACCCGCGCTGCCAGCCTGTAGTACGTGGCGGCAGGCATTAGCATAATTAATATGAACTCTCCGGGAAGGTGCGGTCCTCATTAGCATAATTTATGTGACATTTGAGGTGGGAGGAGGTGGATTTATGATAATTAACCAGTGTTTATTTTGGTCTCTCTGTCTGGCGCTTGTTTTGGGTGGGGCCTGCACGTGCGTTTTATTATTGTTTTTGACCTGAGGGACTGACTCATTTCATGAAACAGAACAATGTATTTCAACCATATTGCTATAATTCGAGTGAATCCATCATTTTTTAATCAATAAATGGTAGGTTCCGAAACCAGGAAGTGTTGGACGTATAAAACGAAGTTTCTGGAACAGTATCAATCCTTACTGCTCTTTTTCCCCTGTCTGGCTGGAGAATCATCATTAATTAATGAGTATTCCGAGTAGTTTTCCACGATACATCTTCTACCTGCTTTTCGTGAAAAGTAGGCATTGCAAACTGGAACAATTCTTAGATACACATTCGTACTTTTCTTTAGCATTAAGTAAAGCCATTTTAATACTTATATTTCTATGGTTTTACTTCCAATCAATATCTCAGTGAATGCCACCACCCCCATCTGTACCTCCTTCCATTTTGTTCCCCCACATGGGGCCCCTATGGCTAAGCCATACACCCAAATACTCTCCAAGCGTGCACGCATGTCGCATTCATGTATGAGTCAGGCTTTGTGGGAAGAGAAGTGCAAACTCAGCATGGAGAGTGTTTTACTCTATACATGGCACCTAGTGGGATATTTCCATTCATTCTGGGAGAGGGAGGGGGCTGGGGGGCTATTTAAGTGTGGAGGGAGGGGGTGAGAGTGAATGTGGGAGGGTCGGGGGGGGGGGGGCGTTATTGGCAGCTGAACGGGTGGCGTGGTTTGGTTTGTAGCAACCAGGTAATCCAGCTACCTGGAAGCCGACCAACAGGAAGGCAGAAGGCCAATAGATCAGCTTAAAATGCCTGCAATTCCTACCGCCATGACTTGGCTTGATTTCGCAGACTCTGTTGTATAATGAGGTTTGCATGATGAAATACCAGAAGGGCAGAGCTATTACGCACATGATGCATTGTGTGTGTATATATATATATATATATATATATATATATATATATATATATATATATGTGAAGTCGTTAAGTTCTAAAAAGTGATTGCATGCTACATTTTTTAATAATTTGTTTATTTGACAGCCACATGAATATATATCTTCTTCCAGCAGTACAAAAAGTCATATAATGAATAAGAATAAAATGATTGGTGATATGAAGATGAGTATATCATCCCTTTCTTTGGTACTTTACAATATGAAAGGTTTATAGACGATGCATTTATTTTTAACAACAATTAGAATAAGGAATTGCAGGAAGACTCGCAGTATAGAGTGGGACAAGGGGAGGAGGGATCATATTGAAAAGACACTCGCGGGATGCAGTGCCTGTCCCTTTATTTTCCTCGGTTAAAAAGTTTCATTATTGTTGAATTTTGCCCAGAGGCTATTGAACAAAGGTGGTGTTTTTATCTATTGTGCATGATGTTGTTATCCACCTTGATATAAATAAAAGATAAATTTATTTGATCTTAATTGCTAATAGTTTAACTTTGACAGATAATAAAAAAAATCAATCCAATCTATACATTAGACTACGCCAGAACACTTTTGCATTTAGCTTCGAGATGTCTTGCTAGAAGCATTCCACACCAAAAGCCTGCCTCACTTCATTCATTTCTCAAATCCCCTCTTTGCTGGAAGGTATATCATTGTTAAACCTTAAAAGACTAACACGCATTACAGTTGTTCATTTCCACGAGAATGCAAATCAGACCTTCACTATAATGTTGTTGCAAAAATTATATCATATGATAACATCAGCAAAGCTTGGCTATACATAAGATTAAAGGGAACAAAAGGCAATGCTGGGTCAAATTATCCAAATTCTGTTAACTATTGAAATATATTTTATGGCCATAACCTAGGCCTGTGGGAAAATATAGACTGACTTAAACTACGTCAACATACACCAAAATTTGTCCCTAGTCAATTTTGGTGACCCACCAAAATTGGTTTGTCACCAGGCATAAATAGCGTGAGTATTATGGAATTTTATCAAAGTTATAGTTAGTTGTCATGATTCTTACTGCACTAATGGCTAACTTTAGACTCTTAGAAAATATTTTCATAGTTATTTTAGTTTGTAAAATTTTGTGGTATTTTGACATGACATTGGTTTTGGCTCCCTTTAAAGATCAATACCTATCTTCTTACATGTACTCTCTTTTAAGATGGTTGGACATCTGTCTTCTGTGTACATAAGTACATCATTGAGTGAATTACTCCCTTTTTTAAATCATCTTTAGTCCCTCTGCTGGGAGCTCGAGGCAATCGCATTTAGTTGCTTATAATTGGGTTCAAATTTAGGTCATCAAGAAAATGTGTTCCTCTGCAGCACACAACCTATTCAAAATCCTACACCGCTGGTGTATGTAGGACATTGGAAATGGGGCGGTAGGACATAACTTTGAAGTCCCTTAATGAGTCTGTTCCTTGTAAATGCAACTAATGCAGAAAGTGGGAGTGGTGCCCATGCGCTCCCCATCCCCCACCTCTACATCTGCAACCTTCTGTTATGCTTGGGACACACACATGTGTCATTTACTGTGTGTACCTGTGACACACACATATATAAAATATAAAGAGAAGGAGTATAACCACCAGTATTTTGTCCATGTAAGACCGATTTATTAGTAAGAAATAACAACTGACATAATTATACTTCTAAAGAAGTATCTTGTCATGTGAATTTCTCTTAGGTGTACACCTAGTTGGCAAATTGCGCAGTCAACTATAATGTGACTAGTATTCATTGGTTTGTCATGAGTTTTAAAGTGGTGCTTTGAACTCAACCTAATGCTGGGGTTTTAGAAATCCTTGTGCTTTACCTCTTCATTGTTTATAATTATCCTTGAGTGTTTATCTTTATTGCTAATAAGACTTTAACATTGTGGATTGTGGTCGGGGGTCTTGTAAGAATTGCGGGGAAATACCTGTATTAACAAAATTATTAGCTTACAGACATATACATTTAAGAGTAAAAGACGTTTTGCCTCCGAAGTTTCCCTTTCCCTTAAATGCCATCTCTCTTTTTCTTACAGATTCTTCTATAAACATTGACCAACGAACCCAATTCACGAAAGTACAAGATGGGTCATAAAATCTGCGCATCCGTGTTGATTATAGTGAGGGAACGCCGAACATTTTGCCTTTTTGTCCATGAGGCCTAGAGATCCCCTCTTCCTTGCAATCTGAAGTCTCTTGTGACTGGTTCCCCATGTCTTGATCGCCCTAATTTGGTTGTTTTGATCATTCTATAGTGAGAAAAAATGAGGATCTAATATTTGTAAGTTGTAATGTCGTCATGTAAAGGTAGGTCTGCCAAGAGTAAAATAAAAAAAAATGTTACCATTTTTACATTTTTGTCATTATTCTATTTTAAGCACATACAGAATACCTGCCTAGAAACTGCTAGATCTAATAAGCATCTTCTCATTCGATATATGTGTGTACTGAATAGATGAATTGTGTAACTTTATCAAGCGTGACATCCTTTGATGAAACCAAGACCATCTTTCATTATACGATCCTAGTCATGTCAGTGAACAGTGCATCACTTGCACATTTACACTTTATTGATTGACTGGCTTCTACATCAATACCTAAACTTATAAAGAGAGGAGCCAGTGAAATTCGCATTTTGCTGGAATACCATTATACTTTCGTGTAATAATGTAGAGAAACTTAACTTTCCCATTACTATACACAGCTCCTACTGATTGTCGATTGAATCTGAGTTCACACAGAGAAGCTGTTAGTTTCAAAATTTGATATTGTACAATTGGTAAAAGGCATTGATGTCACATAACTTTTCTGTAAATCATTACATTGTGATAGAAAAATACCCTGGAGGACTTGTTGAAATGACCTTGCTAAGCAGTTTTCTGTTATTTTTTCGTATAACATTCTAAGTGTGACGACACACCCAGATAAATGATGGGAAACGTGTACCAAGTTTACACAGCAACTCTCACTATGAATTATAAAGTTCGTTCAAAATCTAAACTATTCTAGAAAAGGAAGTGGTTAAAACTTGGCATGGTGGTTACTCGATAAAATCAAACATTGCCGTTGCTGGCCCCTCCCTAATGTTTAATTGCCACAGTTTAAAAATGATTATGCATCAATCGTTGGCTTAAGGGTTTATCTCGATTTTTACACATTAAAGGGAGCCAAAACCAATATATTCAATGAAATTTTCCAAACTCAAATAATCTTGGAAATCCATTCCTCGAGCCTATTCCTGTCCTATGTTAAAATCTAAACCATGAAATATGGTAAGAAATAATTAAAAACACATTTTTCTTGCTCAAATCAATTAATATGGATCTGCAAAAATAGGGTTTGTTTACAAACAAATGCAAATACTACCATCTATTGTGGCATTCTACTTCAGTTTGAGTTAGTTTTCACAGCTAATACTTTACCACTGACTTTAACTGGACTCATCTAACATATTTCTATACTTATCTCAGTTTTGAAAATTTTATCAATTATATTGGTTTTGGCTCCCTTTAAGATAATACCACCGGCTAATTCATAACAAGCTAAATTCCAGAAAACTCTCTAATGAACAATCAACCTGTATAGATCAGATTTGTATCAAGTGAACATCAGTAACCAAGCTATACTTGACACATTTACCATTAATTGGGATAAAAACATGTATGTCACAAATACTATAGAGTGACGTCAATGATGTGCATACATATACTGGTATCGATTAGTCACCAAAACACGTCACTGCACGCCATTGTGTATGTATATTGGTTCATATAGTCTAATTAATTTTCATAGAACCCACTGGTTACAGAATAGGCAAACAGCGTGACCCGGCTCTTTAATTTGTTTTGCACGCTCCTCGAAAGGCTAGTCTTTTGTTGACCTTTGAGATGGAGCCTGATACGACAGCAGCAAAATGCCATGTCCGTCTGTGTCATAATGTGGTCACATTCTGTTTACTACGACACAGTAATAGATAGGATATAAGGGTCAGGCTCACGAAATTGGCACCAGTGGGGTTGGGAATACCCCATTATATAAACATTAATTTTGTTCTAGGCCCCGTTTTAAACCTTTTTTTATATATATAGTTTTGGGGTGCTATTGATAATGTTTGGCATTGTTATATATTTGGGAAACTTGCCTAATTGCTATGGATATCATGAGACTCACTGAATGACTGTGAACCTTAAATCTTATTTTACTGAATGCAACATTTTTCGTAGAAATTGTTTTAATTATACTGTTGGCTTGTTCTTTCCCCTTGATTATAGAATGATCATACATGCAATGAAAAAAGGGTCTTTTCCATAATACTCATTTCATTTCTCTTCCTTTCCTTTTTGGAAGTTTTGGATGCAGCTGTTTTCATGTATTGCCTCTTAACCAATAACTATGCTGCTTTGAAATATGCATGTTTGACCTAAATGACCGCGAAAATCGCTGGATGAATTTGACCAGCGATTTTATCAGACATCTTCATTTTAATATAGCATATTGTATGATGGGCAATCAGAGCGAAATTTGATTGCTGAGCTCCAAATCGTCCTAGGCCCATATCTTCGTAACTGATTTGGCTCTTCAGTGAAAATTTGATTGGGGTCCCATGATCAGTGATTTTGCTTTTTACCAAAATGTATAGTGTTATTGCAAAATAGTGTCAAAGAGGAATTATTAGGTGCAAAATTTATTCATGATAGGCAGAATTTCTGATCATGGGATCCTAATAAAATTTTCCCTGACTGGTGGGTATGAGGCTTAATCATGTATCTCTATGCCTTGGGTAAGAAAGAATGTAACATTGACATTAAACGAGAGGCGGTAATGCTGCTTCGCTCTGCTGTTTTGCGGTGTCGATGTCAATTTTTCATTTTTTTCACTCTTCAATGTCAATGCTCAACATTTTCTCTACCCAGCCAGAGGTGTGATGTTATAATAACGTTGCAGTAATGTTCTATTTGGTTCTGGTTTTCTTCTTGTTACATTCTTTTGATGACTCCCAATTACGTCGCTGCAACCTACTGCTGCGACGTTGCACTATGATGTTATTATAATGTTCTGGTTATGTTCTTTGACCTAAACAGAATGTTCCTATAACATTCTGTTTTGGTGTGTCCTAACCTCACCGAAAAATAATATTATAATAACATTCTACTTTGGTGAGGTTTCAAGCCCACCATCAATAATGTTATTCTTACGTGCCATCTTAGTAAGTAATAAACCAGCTAAAAAAAAGTATGGTTGCAGAACGTTTCTGTAGCGTCACAAGCTGGCTGGGTATGTTTAAGTTCTTGGGATGGGGGTTGGGGAGGGGGGAGGCTTGTGTTGACCTATAGTATCATTGGATATGGAATATTAGTTCATTGGGTACGTGGACTCTTGATATAGTTTTACAACGTGGTATCTGATGCAATTCATCAAGTTAAAGTAGCTTGTTAACATCGTTTGCAAACACGAAAGATAAGCGGTCTTGGTGTATCTCTGTATATATGATTATTGATTACGAGAAATGATAACGGTAACCGGTACAGGGGCGGATCCTGCGGGGGGGGGGGGGATAGAGGGATCAGGACCCCCACCTCCACTCCTTGGGGGAGGGCGACAGTAAAGAGTAGGTTCCACGTAGCAACAAATGTGCAAGTTTCATGGGCAACACTGGGAAACAAAGGTGGATTATAGAAATGTCCAACCTACATTAAAAATATTATTGTTGTGTTGAAGCACTTCTATTAGATGTACCATATTTTATCAATTTATTGCCCTCAACAACAATAAGGCAGGACATTTCTGTGGGCATCAGAACGGCAGCAAATCAGAAAAGCTGTTGCTGTGTATTTGTCACCACGAAGAATCCATGCGTACAGTCCCAGCCACACTGACCAACTGAATAATTAAGATTATCAGCTTATAATTAGGCATTTTAGGGATACACAAGATGGGTTTGCCAAACTATATCATGGTTAATTCATGATGAACACATAATGAATGCCAATCAGTGGTATTGACCGCAAAGCCCGCCCCTTTCTTTTAGCCTCGTATAGTTATGCTCTTTAAACATTGACCAATAAACACAATATCAGTTCTTCGAATGATATACCCATGAAAATGAAATGGGCGTTTCTTAAATCAGATAGGGACATAGCCCAATGCCTTCACCTTTATTTCCACAGGGTACATCGAGTCCTTTTCTATTCGTCATCAGTGACACCTTGTACCCATCGCCCTTATACCTGATCCCCTGTCCTTTGTTCGGAACACATTTGTGAATAAAGATACTGTACGCCCATACTGTGTCGGCTTGACAGATGAAATAATGATCCCCAAACCTGAATCCCAATGAGCCCATCCCTAATTGTGTATGTACTAGGGTAGGACAAGCGTTGGAAAAAAACGTTACATAAGCTATCCAAATCTTCAAAAATTAAACAAATAGACAAGAAATGTGTTTATATATATATATATATATATATATACTTATATTCATGTACTGCTTACACATGATAACTTAGGCATTAAAGAGTTGGACTTTATGAGTTGGGCTGACAGTCTTTAGCATTGGTTGCTACGGGGAAAATACTATTATGCTTCACAAACTTTAGAAGCAATTTGTCAATTGAATTGCCATGGTTCAATTTGTTTTACTCTAAATTATTTTGGGATCATATCAGGAGGAAACTGCGACATAATTTCAGGGTAAAATTTGATGTTGATGTGTACTGGGATGGGCTCTGTGGGCTTTATATCTACAAGAATACTGGTTGGTTGGTCCACAGCTTTTGTCCAACTCGGGTCCTCGCAATAAAAGTCGCATGCACCCAGAACAAAACTTTTTTATTGTTATTTTAATTCTTTTTGTAATTCAAAGTTTATAAATCTCATATTACTTGTTTGAGTACACTTTCCACCTCTGCCATTCACCAAATCCTATTGTGGCCACATCCTGGCACTCCGCACCCAAACAGTGACGGTTAGATCACGTGGAACCTAATTCCCAGTTTGAACTTCGCTCTTATAGGGATGGGCAGGTACATATATACAACATACAAGTCACTATTATCAAACAAACCAATGTTGACAAACACAAGAGGTCAGAATGGGGTCTCATAAACCATGCCGGGAGAGACACTCCCCCCAATAACGTGGTGCCTCTCAGTCACCGTAAAGCCCCGGTCACATATAGAGACTGACCTCAATTAGACATTTTTAAGGATTTGAGACTGGATAGTTGCAAACTAACCAGTCTTAATGAAAAACTGGCCAGTGGTCACATATAGAAACTGGATAGTCTTAAGTCTTCTTACTCCTGCCTATAAACACAATGACATACAGACAAAAGAGGTGTGTCTATTTACCTTTATGTGATTGGATATCAGACTCAAGACAGTTGAGTTGAGTCTTAAACTATGTCACATATTAAGACTGGGCCTTAAAACTGCTTTAGACTGAAGACTATCCAGTCTTAAGGCCGGTCACATATTGAGACTGGGTCTTAAGACTGCTAAAGACTCAAGACTATCCAGTTTTAAATCTTCAACATCTCAAGATTAGAGACCAGACTGATCAGTCTTGAGAGGACCTAAAACTCCAGTTTTAAACCTATGTCACATATCAAAACTATCAGAGACCCAACTCAACTCAACTGTTGAGTTGAGTTAAGTCTCTATATGTGACCGGGCCTTAATAAGCCACCACAGTCACACACGGTCTTATTAATGGTGGCGCCAGGAATGTGGATAATGTACGTGGGATCGAGATAAGAGATAGATAAGAACTGGATGAGTACACGTGGGATTGAATGGTGCAACTTTATGAAATTGAGTTATAAAACACGAGCAGTTAGTTGCGTCGAAAAGAAAATAAACAAACATTTAGCAACCTGACAGATTGTCTTCGTTGTTTTATATTTCGTGAGACTTAAATGTAATTTTCCATTAAAATCGACATACTTGGGTATTATCATAATCCAATCCGTTCAATAAGAAGTGTTAGATTCTGCCACTAATCACCATTGTCTAGTAATATTCATGCGCCTGATGTCTCCGAGCGTATAGACATAATCATCTCCCCATCCTCCTTTCTTTCTCATTTTGCTATAGAAGGAGTGACTGCGGATTTTCAGGGTGACATGGACATCGAATTCATTGTTACTGTTGCTTATTGACTTTCTATCGAATCGTTGTCATACCTCCCTACTTTGAATCATACATTCGGTGGTAATTTTTAATCTCGCCAATGATAACTTTGACAGGCACGGGCGGTTCGAATCAACGAATACCAGCGAATGACAATAGCCATCTCTCGGTCGCGGGGGAGGGGGGGGGGTTGCAACTTTTGACACCCCCCTCTCCCTTCCCCGAATCTATTGGGAGGAGTGAAAAGAGTGAGGTAAATCTACAATATAGGTAAATGTCGATGGGTGGGACTGGGTACTTATAATGTTTTGATTCAACTCAGGGGGTTCAGAGAAGGTCTGTGTGTATACGAGACCTAACGAGACTGTATATAACTTTATACTTATCATAGCCGTATGCCTAACCATTCTCTCTTATTGTGAGAGTAGATCCAGATGGTGCGACCTACAGGTGGGCGTCCGCCATGAGTCTTTTGATGGATCATGCCTGACCCATTCATAAATGAATTAATACTATCGCTATATGTTTGTTTCTTGAAATAAATAGACCTCATTGAAATCAGCCCGCATTACGCTCAAGGGCGGAAACAGGATTTCAGAAACGACATAATGACTATGACTAAGCATTAATATCACATGTCTTTTTGCGCTTACGTGCAACTTTTTTTTGTCTTTTGTTCTTGTTTTATCTCTTTGGCAAGTTTAAATAAAATGTCCTTTTTAAAAGTGTGTGTGTGTCTGGGGGGTGTCAGGATCCCCTGGACCCCCCCCCCCCCACCCCCGCGCACCCAATCATGGATGCATCCCTGAGTATTTCAATTAGAATTGTGTCATAGGCGCGTTGCACCTGACTTGTTCTAAACAGGGAGAGGTACATCTCTATGCCCTATACGTACTTGTGTCAAGCTGATCATAATCGCTGATGTAGGACGGAAAGAGGGACGTTGGGGGAGGGGGCGTGCGTACACACATACATTCACGTCCTAAACGGCCTGTCTAATTACAGTGGTGCAATGTGGTGTCCCATAACTAAGGACCCTGATAAGGGCAGATAAGTTTAACGAGTACTTCGTGACACATGACTCTCCGTCTATGTGTACATATCCGTAGGGTTTGTTATGTGTCATTAGTATTGTGTTTGAAAATATTAGCTGTCTGACCAATAATACGTATTTATTTTGACGTTTAAATCGATGATATAAGATATGCCTATTTTAGTTCAACATCACACCATAGACACGGATGGAAATACATGTCGATGCTATTAGCTCAAACTTGTTTTCAGACATTTCTTATTCCACCTGTGCTCCTTCCTTCAATACCTTCAAATATTTTACTTTATCTAATGTGTGTATGGGTTGAATTCACTGAGACGTACACTTGGTAGAAACTATAACATTATATATATAGTAGTCTATGATTGTAGGATGTAAAATCGTCGTTTAAAAATAATAATTTCATAATGCAAGATTATAAATCTAGTGTATCAATATCCTTGGAGTTTACTTATGTGAGGCATCAATTTCCAAAGGAAACCTAGAAAGCTAGTATAAGTATGCCATTGACCTAACGGTCAGGTAGGTGTCAAAATCCCGATTATGCTTAGGACTTATATGTACATACTACTTCATTTTTGGTTATACTTATGGTTCCAAGTCTGACACTTGTTCACGGCCAAAGCCATGTCTTGGCCTTGCATAGTTTAACATTGGCATTGAATACGTTAACCTTTGCTTGTATACACTAAAACTATTGAGTTGCAGATGTTATTCTTGCTTTGACTTTCCTGCTTGATTATTTTATCATCATTATTAAAGATTGAATTCCACCATTTAGTGCCACATATGTTTGTTGTTTATCACGAGGTAAAAACCTAAGATAGAAATAGTCCCTATTTTTTTCTTTTATATAATCCAATATGCATTCTGCACAAGTGCTTCACTTTATACACAACCTGATAATTATTATTTCAAACTGAGGGTCCAAGAAGAAGCAGTTCAGCAGGTTATAGGCCTAGAGCCATTCGTGCTATAAACTCCTATTTGTATGTTGTTCCCATAGTGACAATGTCGCCGTTTGATTGATAGACACGGTTCACGTGATGGTCATGAAAAATTCAGTGACAGTGGTCGGTTAAAGGAACCTTAACCATAACGGGTTTGTTTGTTCTGACCATACGTCATATATTTATTTTATGATGTTTATATCAGTGTAAACATCTAGCTTATGTATGGGTCTCAGCGTTCAGTTTAGACGAGGAGAGTGTTGGGTTCGATCCGGGAGGAGGAGGGGGGGGGGGTTGCACTCACTCTTTAAATGTAGGTACCAACTGCGAAATCCCCCCCCCCTTTTTTTTGGGGGGGGGATAGGAATAATCTGACAGGCCCCGCCCCTTTTTCAGGTGATATTGCACTGAAGTATAGTGCAAAAGAATTATAATATTATTTAGAGTTACAGCTAAGTATTGTAATCTCTTTTAAGTATTGGCAGGAGTATGTTGTGAATTGGTCAAGCTAGTGTAGTAGCAAAACACCGAGTGGCACTCTTGTCTGTGGCTAGGTATAGGGTTATCGTAGATGGTGGTGCCCCCACGCGGGGATGATAGTAACTGAGTTAGTTCATTCCTAGACAGGTATGCACAGGTTCTAACGGGACATAGGTGCAATAAGGAAGACTGCTAGCGAACATTATGATCATGATATATGAAAAATCCAGCTTAGGAGGACATCATGAGATCAATGGCTTTACCATTTCTTATACCTTTAGTGTAGAATTAGGAATAGGATTAGTTTAACATAAGTAAGAGTGGGATGTATGTAAGGTTAAAAGAGGAGAGAATCTGATCAGTATTAAGCCCCATACCCACTAGGCAATTTTGGGTGGATTGGCGTTCAAATCGGCGTACCTGTGGGCATACCCGTTGGCGTATGCGTCGGCTGACTCTGATGAACAGGCCATACCCACACACAATCGGTGTACTCGTTGGCGTACTTGTCAGCGGTCGGCGCCGATGAATACACCAATGCATACGCCGATGCATAAGCCAATGCATACGCCAATGCATACGCTGACCTGTACGCCGACCCATACGTCAATCCTTATTTAGCATGTATGATAATTTTCCACCGATGAGGATGCAGACGTGGACGCCGACACTGATCGTCGGCCGACCCAAAATTGCGTAGTGGGTATGGCCCTTTAGGATACCTGCGTATAGCGCCAGCCATAGACTTGTATGAGACTTAGGATAGGTGAGCAGACAATCATAGACTTCAAGAAGAACACATGGGAGCAATTGTCTAACAAGTCAGAGCATACGGTTGGTGCTAAGACAGTAGTAACTACTACAGCAGGTGATAGTAAGGATAAGGATAGCTTAGGCTCAGCCTTACGGACGGAGTACCGGATGTGACAGAGACTCCACCAATGGTATCTGGAGTAGGTAGGAGGGAGGTGACACTAGCCGTTGGGTATCATAGACCTTGAAAGGGGAAGCTTAATCATAGCTACACCTAGTTGGAACGCTACTGATGTTGTTAGCTTAAGAGATGGATGGCATGTATTGTATGGATGGAATAACTATTTACTTGTATCTTCGGAACGTCTCAATGGATATAATAAAATTATCTCTTGCCAAGCGCGTGTTTTTCACATAGGAATGAGCCCCTTAACTTAGAATCTCTACCGCTGATGAACCATACGACCATTCAAAACAAGATCTAATCGGATTAATAATGAAGAGCTAGCCAGTATAACGAATAACAGTGAAGAACTCCCCTAATTTCTATTATACTTATCTTTATTGAGTTACCATCAAGTTGCAAGCGAGTAAATGACCTGTTATCAACATCACACAGTCTAATGAAACATCGAAAATATCCCCATAAGATGCAAGCTAAACTAAGAACTATACTGATTAAAATACCATCTAATCAACAAAGTATAAATAACACCAGTCAAGCTCAATCAGAGAAAGTCACTCCAAAAAAACATTGGTTAAAAATTGCTGTCACTATTTTTGTATAAACATTTAATATAGTTTAAAGAATAATAATTATATCATTGACAGCTCCCCCAAAAGATGGTCTAATTATTTGACAGCCCCCCTTTTTTTTAGCCAAATTGGTGATTCACAGCTACAGCCCCAGAGGTTCTGACCACAGTTGGTACTCGTTTCTGGACAAATCAAGGAGTAGGATAGTTGCAAAGCATTAGCGGGGTGTTCATGCTGCTATATCATTTATACATGGGTATTGTGTTATCATCTAGTCAGCAGGACCCACTTCTGGGCCTCCTTGGGTTATTTTAGTTTCCATTGTGTTTGTTCCTCAAGCAAGACAACCAACAAGTTGGTGTTAACGAGACAACTCATATTATTAGACAATGGCTTTATTCAGCTAAACACCTTTTTTGGGCTCATCAACAAGAATATAGGCTTCTAATTGGTCAATAACAGGTCAGGTGACTATTCACATAAGATTTAACAAAACAATCACCAAAACATTGTGTTACTCTGGACTCACTCTTCAAGCTGACATGAATTACTTTGTATTTCCGTGGTGCTATTACATTTGTGTTTATAGGTGACATTTGTGTATTCATGGAAATATTAATAAATTTAGGTTATTTGACGTATCTTTATAATAATAACGAAGGAGTGTACTTAATGTATATATGCTTCATTTCATCACATTTCATCCCACCTTTATATTCATGTCATAAGGTATGTTGTTGTTATTTCTCAAGTCCTGTAGCAAGATAAACCTATGTATAGCTAAGTTGAATTATAATAGCTCCACTGATTGATAACTATACTACAACAGAAAGATTAATATCAATTTTTTTTTTTGCTTTTATTTCAACATCACAATGTACATGTGGTCTTCCAGTTGATTCAGAAAAGAAAATAAACACAGAAATAAAGAAAATCTGTAATAGTGATAAGTTCCGCTGGTGACAAGGGAAGACTGGACCAATCCAACTTGTCCCAGGATAATAAAATGTATTTAAAAAAAACAATTGTTACAAGTTTAATCTCCTCTTTGAAAATGTGTTCAGCAGGCGTTACACGTGAAAACCCCCAATTATATAAATATTCAGACATTTAATGCCACTTGCAATAATTATCACTTGTAAACACTAACCCAGCCGCAGAATGAGACGTCGCAGAATGTTTTTATAACTTTTTATAATAGAACGTTATTAGAATGTTGGCAAACGTGACCATTGTGTCACTCCATAGCTAGGTATGAATGGCAAAGATTACTCATTGTAATATCAAGTGGTCAACCATTTGCTTGTGGGTTATGATCAGGTGTCCCAGTGGTGCCACCTGATGTTACACTAAAGTAGTATTATCGTTCCACCAGCTCTCCCAGAACATTAATGATATTTAGTCAGTTCTCTAACATTTTCCATTGACGAGATTTGTCACTAGTACTGTGGTGAGACAACACCTCTCAGCGGTCAATTCGTGGGACTCTTCCTAAAGAGGCCTTAACATCTTAATACTTAGAGCATGATTATGAGTCTTATATCACTGGATACTCTTTTAATAACCCAATATACTCATATGATTCATGGTATAATGTATAGAGATCTGTCTATATGGGCATACTGAGAAAACAAAAAACACATTTTTTACTTTTATTTTTTTAACATGGATATCTCACTTGATATTTCATAGAAAGACATGAAATTTTTGGCGTGTATAGACAACATTCATTTGGAGGGATGCTTGTCTCAGATTATTTATTCAGGTCTTAGTTTTTGTTTTATGAAATCAAGAAAATAATGTTGAAAAAAATAATAAAAAGTTTCCCGTTTTTTAACATAAAATAAAAACTAGGAACTAAATAAAAAAAATCTGAGACATGCTTCCCTCCATTACAATGTTATTGACAAGCTCTCCAAATTTTGTAATGATATCTTAAGCAGTAACTGAGATATCCATGTCAAAAAATTAAAGTGAAAAAATCAGTTTTTTAGCTCTTATTTCTCTAATTTTAATGTCATGAAAAAATACTTTATATGAAAAGATAGAGAACAATATAATTCACCATTTTGATACACTACCCAAATGTACCTATTCTAGAGAGAGCGCAGTTAAAATTACCCTATAGTGCCCCCTGAGAGGTGTTGTCTATCCTTAATGTTGGCATAAGAGTCAATCTTTACACTTGAAATTTGCTTCGTCAAAAATAGGGGTTTTCACAGGATTTTTCACAAGGATTTTTCACAAGGATTTTTCACAGAACGTTAGATTATCCACTATTTTTCACCCAACAGATGTTTAAATGATGTGACATCATAGCATGATCGGAACAATCAAGATATATAAGATAAAGCCTATTTAATTAAGAAAATACTATCAAAGTTACCTCATTACCCTACACTCGTATCATAACGGCATTGCTTAAGCTAGCAGATTGCAGTAAGCTGTAAATTGCAATCTTCCATCTTGTCTCGACTGTAAGTCATCCTAGAACCTAGTTCAGAATTCACGGACGACAAAGAATACTCATGTGAAAAGATAGTGTTTATTAATCCGAATGCATATCCATTACTGAAAAGCCGGCGGAAAATAAGAAGATGTGGGAGGCAGGTTGGCAAATATATTTTTATTTTTGTTAAAAATAGTTGTAGTAAAATGAGTAGATAATATGAGTATAAAATATATTTGTAAGAGTAAATAAAATAGTTGATTATAAGATAAATTAATGATAAAATAAATAAATAAATTAGATATAAATAAGGTGTGGGTGGGTGGGTTTTTAAGTTGTATATGGAGTTGTTGGAGGGAGAATGAGGTAGAGGTAATGGAGGTGTATGTTTATATATATAATATATGTGGAGGAAGAGGAAATAAGGAGGTGGAAGGAGGAAGGGGGATTATGGGTAGAATGGGTGGATATGTGTAGTGGTTTATGGGATAGGAAATGTGTAGGGATATTGTATAGTAATAGGTGGTGGTTAAACCACCAGGTGGGGGTATGGTTATGGGGTGTAGAGGTGGTATAGGAGGGAACCACCAGCTGTCAGTAATGACCCAAAATTGCAAAGCAACTTTTAACACCATTACTGAAAAGCCGGCGGAAAATAAGAAGATGTGGGAGGCAGGTTGGCAAATATATTTTTATTTTTATTAAAAATAGTTGTAGTAAAATGAGTAGATAATATGAGTATAAAATATATTTGTAAGAGTAAATAAAATAGTTGATTATAAGATAAATTAATGCCAAACCTGCAAGTTGTATGGAATTATGAAAGAGGGGGTGGGTATGGGTGGGTAAAATAAGAAATATATAAGAGAGAATTGAGTATTTATAAAATAATTTGTTGAATAAGAGCGGAGTTGACCCGCAGATCGCAGTTTGAATATATGATTTGTAGGCTGATGAGCGCCAGCCGCCGAAGCGCTGTACGTCCAGTTCACAACATCCTGCCCGGAATGCTGTCATTGCCGCTGCCTTGCGGAGGGCGTGTAATGTGTAGGCGTCCTGAGGCAGGCTCACATCCAAGAGGGCCTGCTTCCACACCGCCCTTATGTATGTCACTGGGATAGGTCGGGCAGTAGTTGGGAAAACCAACAGTGGCGCCGACCGTTGGAGGTGACGTGTAGCTGACATCACTGACTTGATGGCGGTGACTGGACATAGCCACGATGGGTGGACCCTGTTTAGCCCGACCTCCTTGGACTGGTTGAAGTGTTGCATGTTCTTTGCTGCCTTGACCTGCAGTGTGAGGCCCGTGGGGGTGAATGTCACATCTGCCTGTGTGGGGTGGCAAAGGGGGTTGAATCCCCGCACTGACGGTGGTGCCACCTCGCCCTGCCTGAGGCCAGCGAAGAACATGATGAGGATAGCAGCGTGAATGTTTTGTCCCAATAGGTCGCTCAGCAGTGCGGCCAGGATCGCGCGTAG
This sequence comes from Lepidonotus clava, assembly GCA_936440205.1. Classification (NCBI taxonomy): domain Eukaryota; kingdom Metazoa; phylum Annelida; class Polychaeta; order Phyllodocida; family Polynoidae; genus Lepidonotus; species Lepidonotus clava. The sequence continues at coordinate 29,819,072 of OW387144.1, read as the reverse complement.
ATGGTGCAAGGGGACGGCTGGTCGTTTCTTTGGTTTGAAGGATTTGTCCCTGTATAACGCCTCCACTGCCATACGCACTCTGAAGTGATCAGCGCCCGCCCGACAGCCCCCGGAGAGCGTAAGATGTGAGCGGACCTGCGACAGCTTGTTGCGAATTGTTGCTGGGGACAACCTCTGGTCGGCGAGGTACTCGAGGTAGACGCAGAGTTGGACTGGTGAAGGCGCCCCGGCGTTGATGCGGTGTGTGTAGCATAAGGCGAGGTAGTCCCTCACGGTCGCCCAATGGTTGGTCCACGTGCCCGGTGCCCTGGCCATGGCCTGTCGCGCCACGGCCCGTCTCGACAGCTCCTGGATGTATGGGTCTGGAAATACAATCCTGATCAGTTGCTTTGCCCACCAGGTAACGCGACAAGATATCGGTGAAGACATACAAACAAGGGTCAACATATTGAAGGGACTGCTGATGCATCAAGTCATTGGCCCGGGATGCATGGGCGTGGGAGAGATGAGCACGTGAGAGGATGTCCGCTACATGATTAGAGGAACCCGGGATATGAGCAAAAGTTAGTCTGAGATGGAAGAGGGCCTGTATGATCCACAGCGCCCTGGCACACTCCTGTAGGACTGGGTTCTTGGCCCTGCCATGCGTAACCGCCTGTACCGCAGCCATATTATCGCATTGTATGAGAATGTTCTTACCGACATCCTCGTCCCTCAAGAGAGTGTGGACGGCCACTACTATATTAGCCGCCTCCAACTCTGTGATGTTTGGTTCGCGTGTTTGGGTAGGGATGTGTCCTGCAAATGCCCTGGTGCCATCCGTGGCCCCAATGCCCGTCAGGCAGGCGCCAACCTGGATAACACGGTAGGGAGGAATGTCTGGAATTAGAGAAACACCATTCCAAGCGATACAGAATTCAAGAAACCAGGTCATGTCAGCTCACATAGATGCATTCACATTTATATACCAGCCTTTTGCCTGGCGTAATGCCTCCAACAGTCGGCCCACAAACGCCCTAGCAGGACGGACACACTTGGCCACGTGGAGGAGGCGCCCCAAGAGTGACTGCAGTTGCTTGCGGGTGATGGAGCGCCTCGTGTGGACCACGGCCACCTCCCTTAGGGTGTCATCCAACTTGTCCTGTGGGATACTAAGAGACATGTTATTAGAGTCAATTACAATACCGAGCCATTTCACAACAGTAGAGGGGGGCTGGGCCTTTTCCCTGGCCTCCGGCAGGCCCAGTTCCGCGAGGAGTTCGCGGACCCTGATATACTGGCGACGAGCTGTAGATAAATCATGGGCAACAACAATCAGATCGTCAAGGTACATAGTGGCCTTAATATTTTCTTTGCGCAGAATAGTGACTACCGCTTGGGCCACCCTCTGCATATGAGCCGACGAGGCCCTGGCGCCGAAGGGAAGAGATACCTCCATGTAGAATTGGCCGTCCCACTCCATTGCCAACAAGGGCTAATCGAGTGGGTCGGACCTAAAGTTCTTGTAGGCCCGACTGATATCTATAGTGAACATATAGGCACCTCTACTGACGGCCTGGAGCTCCGGCACGAAGTGGTCAACCGTAGGGAGTGAATGCTCTCTGAGGTCACCCATGGCAGTGTTCTTAAAGATGTAAGCGTTAACCAATTTATCCCTAGGAAAAGTGAGGTGGGTGATAATACGTCGTTCACCAGGGCTAGACTTAGGCCTGGTCATGACCGGGGCCGTGTGGAACCAAGGGAGAAATGGTGGGTGGTCAAAGGGGCCAATCAATGCACCTCTAGTTATTTCCTCCATAATGAAAGACTGCACCTGATCCGGGAAATCATGGGCACTGGGGTGGTTAGGTGTGCCGCGGCTGTTGGACACAGGGCCCATATATCCCATGGGGAAGCCGTATTCCAAGTAGTCAAGGAGTCGTGTGAATGCCGGGTCGCCTGCAAGATATCCGTGCCACGCCTGAATGTTCAACTCAGAGGGGATCGGGAGGCGGGCGTGGAGGCAATTGGGGGTGCCAGACCTGAAGATGCTGCAGCTGAGCGTCGTGGTGTGGGTTGTGGCCGGCTCGGGGGTCTCGGAGCATGCGGAGAAAACAAGCGATATATTCAATGGATGTGACAGACTCCCTAAGCTCAAGTACATGTACGGCTTGGGGGTTGGATTGGCTACGGAAATATCAGGAAGCAAAGCCTTACCCTCAGCCCTCGGGACGGTGAACTCCTCCCGAGCCATTTGGTGGGCAATGTAAGCCGCTGCTGAATTATGTCTACATGGGGGCGAGGGAGGTCCGCCGTAATCCCATTCAGAGACCAGTGGGGTAGTAGGGGTGGTGGGCAGTCGTGCGTGTGTTGGCCCTACTGTATGGTGTCGGGGGTCCTCATACCTATCCATAAACTGACCCAGTTTGGTAGAAATGTCAGCGAGGCCCCTCTCAACCGCCCCCAGGCGCTGCTCACTTACGGTGGCCTCCGCCATTCGTTCGAGAAAGTCAAAATTGTGACCAACCTGGGGACGGGAGCTGTCTTTGAACACTATTTCGTCGTCCGAACTCATGTGGTCGTGCCTAGAAGTGTGGCTGTCCGGTGACACGTGTGAAGGCTGGCGCTGTGGTTGTAACAACTCCCTCATTTGTCATGTGAGGACCATGTTGCATAGGAACAGGTCCCTCGTGTGCCCTCCGTTTTTTAAGTTGTATATGGAGTTGTTGGAGGGAGAATGAGGTAGAGGTAATGGAGGTGTATGTTTATATATGTGGAGGAAGAGGAAATAAGGAGGTGGAAGGAGGAAGGGGGGTTATGGGTAGAATGGGTGGATATGTGTAGTGGTTTATGGGATAGGAAATGTGTAGGGATATTGTATAGTAATAGGTGGTGGTTAAACCACCAGGTGGGGGTATGGTTATGGGGTGTAGAGGTGGTATAGGAGGGAACCACCAGCTGTCAGTAATGACCCAAAATTGCAAAGCAACTTTTAACACATATACGTCACTGAGTTTCCGTTGACTCATGTCAGCACTGGGCGATTTGTCAGTTCTACTACAAACAACCAATACTCCCAGGCTCAACCTCCTATCCAGCTCCGCTCACTCACCCAGACGATAACCAAAGCTTGCTTCACCCTCACTTCTAAAGCTGGTGATCCACGTTGCGACATTTTCCAAAACGACAGAAAAGGTGTGAACAAGCCGATTTTAGGACCGACGGATTTCCGTCGGTCCTGAATCGGTTGGGTAATTAAACCTATTGGTCCTAGAATTGGTCCAGAATCGGTCCAGAATCGGTCCCCTACCTATGATCCACTGCGAAGTGTAAAAGCCGATGTTTGCTTGTTTTCTAGACTATGATTAATAGGAAAACAAAGAGAAAAGAATCGGTTGGTTTAGTATTCAAAATTGGACAAATAATTGTGTATTAAATGCATCAAGAGCATTAATGCAACCAGAAATATATAATATCTAAGGTGTACAAACAGAAATTAGTAAAAACAATAAATAACCATCAGAAAGCATCAAATAAAGTAATATATGAATCAGCATTCAATTTCCTATGTTATGTTTAAAATTGCAATCTAATCCACCTTGAAATGAATGAAACGACATGAAAAATAGTTGGACATAATACAATCGGTCCAAAATCGGTCCAGAATCGATCCAAAAATATTAAACAGGTTTAATAATTTCGTCGGGCCTTTGTCGTTTTGAAATCGGTAGGAACAATTTTTTATTTCACCTGTTGGTTCTAAAATTGGTTTGAAAAAATCGGTTGACATGATCCACGTCACGATTATTATCCACAGTGGACCGATTTCCAACTGATTTCCAACCGATTTTGGACATAGAAAATATTTTGAAAATCGGCTCACTATCGGTCCACTTTTGTCGCAACGTGGATCACCGCCTTCAGACTCGCCTTAGTGGCTACCTGTTTCACTGTGAGGAGTGCTAGCAAGTACTGCGTATCTTATTTACCTCACACCTTTGACATCATCTCTAGACTCCCACCCATATATTTACTCAGAGAGTCGATCTTAGCCCCGATCCTTGCTTCTAATTAAAGCAATCTAAGATACCATGCAATAAGACTGACACCTGCGTCAGTACACTTGTCTGTCGAGTTCAGACCCACTGTTTCCTGAAGTGACACAATAGCTAATCTGGATCAGAATGGACTAGGGCACATTTAACATTTTGAAAAGGGTATTGCGCGTTATAATGTAGAAAGAATTGGTACCAGAATTTTACATTAGAATCTTAAATTCCTGAAAAAAAGGGTATGGCGCACATCTGCGCACCTTACATTATAGGTCCGCTCCTGCAATAAGGACCCCCTGCCCCCCCCCCCCCTGATCCACCCATGATGCAGACATAATTATGTTGACAGTACTAAATAGGATAGCCCGACAATAGAATTGATTTATTTTGCATATTCAAAAGTACAAAGGGGAGTTAATTTTTGCATTAAAAGTGGCTTTTAGCAAATTTTGGAAAACACATGGACATAGTAATTGCTTTTCAATTTATGGAACATCTTTATAAATTACAATGCATAACTGTGAGCTAAAATAACCTATATACATATATAAGTACTTATGCTTGTTTGACTGATTTTAGCACAAACAATACTACTTCAGTTGAGAGGTCAAACAAACACCCATGTGCACTAGTGGGGGTTGGATTTAATGTATTCGGGCTTATTTGAACACTAGAACAGCATAATACTATTACATACTCCATGACGGGATATTGTGTCCCAGAAAACGACCGAGGCATGCCCGATGTGTATATGTGATAAATAGAAGTGAACTATTGTTAGTGTTCCATTTAAGACTGCGTGATGTATATAATTGATTTATCCATGAGTCGTTCATCCAGGTTATCGAGCCAATCAGACTGCGCTCAAAGTTAATTCATCCATCCCCCAATAGTTCAAAAGAAATGGACGATGAGGGAGCTCTTAAAGTGAAAGAGGTTTTATTCAATTAAACATCTCATCCCGAGTCAAAGCCACAGTGAATAAGTCTCCATCAGTCCACCTTCCCATCTCCTACACAGTGATCAACCACATTTAGAATACCAGTTGTTCCAACACATCCTAGACCACCCTAGTGCTTAGCTCTATCACAATCCTTTGTCCGAGGTAGTTGGTATCGGTAAACTCCAGTATACTACGCAGGAGCTGGTAGGTATAGCTCCGAGCAGCTCTTCTAGTTGAATTCACTCAACTGACTTTCTCACTAAAACTCTACTAACTGACTCGCTCCCTACCTTGCAACGCCTTTTATACTGGTTAACAGGTGGCGCTAGGAGCGTAAAATGTCTCTTCTTAGAAGTAGTACGGTTAGGCCTGATCCTAACTAAATTATAAATTATGACAATATATTAAAAGTGCTAAGCCATTAGTACAGAAGTTTCTGAAAGTAATGAAACCGAAACGACCTGAAATAGAACCTAGTCCTAGTATATCAATGGGACTGTTTATTTGTGTTAGTGTTGTTGTCAGATATGTATATCGACCCTTCCTCCATGGTGTAATAGGATGCACTTCTATTACCAGAAATCATGTCACTCAAAAACCCTGCTGCGACCTTCCAATATACCACAACCAGCCTACGCATAAATCTGATATCATTAAATCATGTAGCAGTATGATATAGAATAGATGTGAAATGTTGGACCAAAAGTTATATCGCCATGGGAGTGCTTGTGGGAAACATCTATGTAAGCATTGACATATAAAATGTATCTCTATGATGTAAGGCGGAGAAAACCATAAGATCATAGGCATGGGAGTAACTTGATGAATCTTCCGATGTTTTAAAAAAACACGCGTCAAAGAAATAAAAAGTTTAATTACTTTCGGAAATAAAATTGTGCTGCTTCTACTTTTATTATTCATTCTAGTTTGCCTGAATGATCCCTATCTAGCTCTGTATGCATACTCAGTTGGTCCGCGCATCTGTATTCTTAACCTCAGAGTTATTTTTAAAGTTGAATGCCCCCTCCCCCTTGTCTTTAGTTTGTCTGGCCACCGGTCAAAAGGAAAACAACTTAAAGGAAGCGGGGAAAACGTGCGCCGCCCCGTGAGTCTGAGAAGCGTACACTACCACCCAAAAGTTTCCACACTTCCATGCTCTGTCTGGCTAATTTTGCACTTGTACCTGCCTCTGTAATTTCACCCTGCTCGACGGAAGGGGGTTACGACTGCACTGGCTGAGGTGCTATGCAGGTTACATGTACTACTACTGTAATTTCATAGTTTTTATTTGCAATTATCATCAAGAGGACCCTTTGGTTTCAAAATTACTACAGTAATTTGATAACATAATTAATGACAGGATAACGATATGGAAGACTCGTTTATAATTTGTGCCCAATTATGACTAGTAGTTCAAAGGTGAATATTTATCTAGAAAGTTCTGTTTAGAAACAGCCAAAAAGAAAATAAGCCCTTTCATATCTATGTGTTGCTTTCTGCTTACTTTGATGACTGCAGCTGACTCGATTATCCAGTACTAAGACATGATGGGTGAATTGCATTCTACCTAACAGATTAGACCGACCCACTATATCTATATCTATATATATATATATATATATATATATATATATATATATATATATATAATACAAAAGACTGAATGACTTTGTAAACAAATGAAACAAACTACACTTAAACATATAGAGGGAAAACCCAACAATGAAGCTTTAAATAAATGCTGTCACAACACCTATAAGGTATTTTTCGTTGAACATGCTTAATACAACACGCAATACACAAGACCTCTGGACTAGTATGACGTAATGCTGGTACAAAGCCACACAATGAAGAAACTTTTGCGCGGCACTGTAGTTTTCCCTCGGTTTAATATTGGTATTATAACTAGCCATATTCTACTGCCTGCCACCACCACACGCATATGGGTTAAGGGTAAAGGAGGGGAGACGCAGGAGGGACGCAGTGGAGACGCAGCTGACTGCAGCATTCACAGCCTGTCCAGGGCTCCACCAACAGGGCCAGGGCACACGGTCAATCCAGGGAGTAAAAGTAAAAATAACTCGGTACTTATCAACGGCACCCCTTCCAGCAAAATGGTCCATGCCAATGGTACTTCGCATCTTCCCAATGGGTTGGGAGTAAGGTAAGTTTATTCTATTTCAATGGTACATTTGCATTGATAATTAAGACTGTGTAACATTCTTGAATATTAGCTTTCGTAATGTTTAAGAGTTGGTTACCAAATTGCAATCGATACCAAAGTTGCCCTATGCTTATGAAATATGAATATTATAAATGAATAATTTGATAAATTGGTACATGCATATAGATATCAACTGAACAAAGGCATTGGATAAGCAAACTCGGAATGAGGGGACAAATTTAAACCATAGGAAACTGATTAACCCATTTTGTCCTTTGACTGTGTGATAACAGTGTGTGTAGGCCTATATCTGTGTGTGTGTGTGTGTGTGTGTGTGTATCCGTGTGTATGTATGTATGTATGTATGTATGTATGTATGTATGTATGTATGTATGTATATATATGTATGTATGTATGCATGTTTATATGTTTATATTCCGCAATATAGAGGAACAGTTGCATGAAAGTGAAAGTATATATTATCTGCATTTCACGAATTTGGCTCCTTCAATGCTAGTCCGTGTCACTACTAGTTACAAAACATCAATAATTAATAAACCGACAGCAAACCTATCAATAGTAAAGGAAACATAAATATTAAAAACTGTGCGAGTATATGTGGATCACGGGCATGAACTCTCTAGATGGCGCCATGCCTACTGCTTACTAGTTAAGAATAGAAAGGGTAGCACACTCTCCATTTTGGATCTAGCTGGTTCCTGTCAAAACCTATATGCTGATGACCAGCAGATCCATAAGATTCCCACAAGGCTGCAGTGAATGACCCAGTTCTATTTGATATTAATATAAAAAAACACCATCAAGCTTATCATCTTTTTGTCATTCATACAATGATAAATCATTATTATTGCAGTGTGCTTTGAATTTGTGTAGTTAATGTTTTCCAGAAAGAAATAGCTCTATGTATGGTTCCCCCTTCAGTGCCCCTTCCTTGAACAGAATGCAACTCATTCACAGGATTGGATGGTTATTTATAGTGCTAAAAGGGTTTCCCCATAAACTTCTTCAGACATTCTCTAAACCCTATACAAGTAGAAGGTTAGTAGTTGGATAATCAGAGCATTGCTTAACACCATGGTCAAGAATAGCCCAGAGGCTAGAGTCTAGGACTTCAAATCCAAAGGTAGGGGTTTCAAATCCCACCCATGTCTGGATAGTGTCACTCTTTTTAATGAATAAAAGAATTCATTTGGGTGAAATAACAACAGAATGAGTATACCTAAGATAAAATTAATGATTAGAACTGTAAAAGCTGATTATTGAAGATGATTTTCATAAGAAATGTGCAACTTGGTCAAACTGCAACATGACCATCAGGAGGTTTGAACCATCAACCTTCTGATTTGAAGTCCCTCACCATAGCCATTATACCACAGTTTGCTGTAATGACAGTGGAATGAAATGCTTGGCTGTATGAGGTGGTTGTATTATGTTTGGGATGAGGTTTTTGTTAAAAAAAAACCTATGTGGGGGCCTCTTGTATAACTAACATAGTGATGTCATAGGGGATTCCCCTACCCTCCCATGTCCTAATTAACCAGTTTGAAGGAAATATCAATGTACATTACACAATTATGGCAAAACTATGGGCAAACATAGGTTTTAACATGGACAGGAGTTATAATTACCATTGGGCACATTCTATGTTAAGTGTTGCATTGGGTGTCTTCAACATTGAAAGGCTTATAACTTTTTTCACTTACTCATTTTTCCTCGGCAATTCAAATTTCTAAGATCCTTATGTTGAAACCAATTCTTTGATATATAGGAATGTTAATCAGGTATGTGTTAAAATTGAACTTTTAATTTGTTAAAGTGTCATGTACCCTCAAAACCCTCAAAACTCCATGTCCACAGAGAATTATTTTTTCCCTTTAATACTGTAGATGTCAAAATAATTAATTTCAGCCCAATTTCATATCGTGCTGTGTTCTTACTATAACTCCTTACAGTTTTATGATTTTTAATGTATCATAATCTAAGAATGTATATTTTTTCTACTTTAATGGAAAATGTCCACTCTATTTAGTATCTACGAGAGATTTTTAAAGAAACTAGGCATTTTGGTTCGGAAAATAATGCTAGGCCTGTATTTTCTGTACTAAAATGTCTGGGGTACTTAGCCCCATCAGAAAAAACACTGAAAGATAATGTTTTGATTAAAATAAAAATTGTCTGACTGCTATAATATGCACTTTTTGCCCATATATTTAAGGGGGGTATCTACGAGAGATGAGGTTTAGCAATGAAAGAGATTATTCAGAAGAGAAAAACAAAGAAATTATGATAGATCTACTATTCAAACTTAAATATCCTGAATTTTAGTTATCTACACTCATTATCAAAGGCTCCAGGAGGACAGGAATAGCAAAATAGTATCTACGAGAGATGTATCTACGAGAGATTTTGAAATGATATATCTACCACTGATAGCAAATTATTATAAAATTGATCAATTCAAGCTAGACACAGTTACTGGTGAAATTTTTCATGTTCAAAAATTTTAAACCAGATATCAATTAATTGATTTTTGAATCAGTGGTGGTGATTTTGCCAAAATAGTATCTACGAGAGATTTTACCTTTACGGTATCTATTATATACTCCACATTAGATGGCCAAGTGAAAAAATAGCTTTCAGGAACACTGCCACTCCTATGTTACTATGACTCTAACTCCATAAATAATTATCATATTTTGATAATTTTGGTATCGTTTGAAAGCTAAGATACTACTCTTCAATGTGAAATTCACAAAAAGGGGGTATCACATTGTTATAGTGGGTCACATATCAGTTCTAAGTTGTTCAATAAAGGAACATAAAAGAAAGCTTTTATCCCATTTGGTCAAATATATCATATATATCTTTGAAGTGTCATATTTCTATTATGAAGAAGTTTAACGAGCCAATTTTTTTTCGAGAGGACAGAATAACACCTGTCTTTTGAGAAAATATTACAATTAAACTTGTAATTCCGATTTTGTTTTTTCACTTTTTTTCTACCCATATGCAACACTTAACGTAGAATGTACCATTGAATGTTGCCTATAATTACAAAAAGCACTACGTGCACATTGTCCTATATGGTTGGTCATGTGACCTCCATTCACAAAGTCCTTTCCAAATAAGGGCATTGCCATATATGGTATGCTGCAATACTGGGTGGGGTTTCATTTTTTTCAATAAAATGGTCGATTCCCATTTATTAAACATATATATCAATAAAATGTGACAGCCAATTAGTTTTTATTAATTGTCTAAGATGTAAACTATTTTTTATTCCATAAGAAAGCATAGAGTTTAAGCATAAATCCAAAATATATGTCTGTGCAAACTGCAGGGTACAGTTTTAGGTTCTTACCCTTTTAGTATTATAAGTAACTATGAGACAGGGGTAGCGCCATCTAGAGAGTTCATGCCCATGATGTGGATCCTAAGCAAGATTGGCCTTGGCGGGAATGATATCTGGACGAGTCTGGAGTTGACCCCTGAGAGCCACCCAATAATGTCAATCATGCTGTCTTTGGTAAGATACAAGTACAAAGTAGGACATCATCATGATGTATAAGTACATGTTACCCTCACAAACTTTTATGATTGCAATATTTCTTATACATTTCGATTAGAAAACCTATTAAATAGTAACAATAGATAATTGTATAAAAAGATACAACAAAATTTAATATAGGCAAGAAATAAGCAAACATTCTATAATAGAATTCAAATTGATGCGCAGCACCCAGATACCTCATTGGAAAAGTCTGTGCAAAATGGTGTACTGATGCGGGTGGCCAGTCCATGTTTGTAGGCACTATGGCGTGAGCTTTAGAAGCGCACGTGCAAGCCATGTTTCACTTTGTCAATAGTGGAATGGGGGAGGAGTCACGGTGTGACGTACTATTCTAAAAGAGCGTGTTTTGCTCTCAGTCAGTCAGAGTTCGCTGAAACGCTGTGTGAGTAACATCCTGGAAAGGTTGGACCTTTAAGCTGTAGCCTTGGTTCTGGATAGAAGCATAGGGATCGTATAAGAGCGGGGGGGGGGGGCCTTGACTGAATGTGTTTGAGGGGATTCCTACCTCGGGACTGATCATGGTCAATTGAGTTCTTGTCACAAAACAACTGTACACTGGATAAATAAACAACAATATCCTTTCACACGAGTGTTCATGTCTTACATGATGTTGGAACTATAATTATGTATTGGACAACAGCAGTCGACGAGGAGGAGACTTCGTACGGAGCTAGTTATTATCTATGAACTAATTATGACTATTCACGTACACCACATCGTTGGCTGAGTAATAAAAGGTCGTATCTGGCAAATGCTCATTTTGAGTAAATGGTGATTTAAAGAATATGACATATCTTGAAGGGTTATATAATTCTAAATTGCTAGTCAATCATCATAATATACAATTCATAGGTAACCTACCATATCAATAATCCTTTCGTCAGGATTTTGAATATACCTAAATGGTTAGGATGTTACTATGGGAACACAAATAAGAATATTTTTCAGATACGACCTTTTATTACTCAACTTTAAAGAGGAAATTTGGAAATCAGTGAGTAACAAAAGGTCGTATCTGGCATATATAAATTTTAGATAAACCCAAATAAAATAAATTTAATTAATAAGAATTTCACAAAAATATCATTTCTGATGTATCACCAATTTACTAGGTTTGATAACATTTGATCATTATAAGATAGTAAAGATTTATTCGATTTTTACACTATCAAATTTAAATGAAGCCCAGATACGACCTTTTATTACTCACCATCCAGACCACTACTTCAGTAAACAAAGGTCGTATCCAACATTTTGTAATTATATTCCAATATCTGCTTTTGCTTGTATAGATTTAACCATAATATTATATAATAAGGTTTACAGCACAGTTATTTGAAAAACTAAATCATAAAATATTTCTATTTTGTATGAATTACCATACTTTACTAAGAATAACCCATTGGCTTCTTTCAGATACGACCTTTTATTACTCACTGAAAGGTGGAAATATGCATATACGACCTTTGTTTACTGGTTAATAGCATTCCAAAGATTTGGAAAATTCCTAAAATTCCAAAATTTCCCGAAATCTTAGGGAAAAGGGAAACATTTTCAAAAATAAAAATAAAATCAATTTTTTTGAGATACGACCTTTTATTACTTAGCCAACGACATATAACAGATAATTAACCTCTATAGTTCAATGGTGCTTTTTCATAATTTCACCTCAGCCTTCTGACTGTGTTTATTTGCTTATAGTAGGGTCTTGTCATACCTAAGTTTAGGCATGTCATATCCTCCCACTAATAATTACAAGAATTCATCAAATCTATCATGTAAGATATATTAATATCACAATTTCTATTAACATACATATCTTATGTCTAAATTAATACCTAAGTTTAGGCATGGCATATCCTCCCACTAATAATTACAAGAATTCATCAAATCTATCATATAAGATATATTAATATCATAATTTCTATTAACATACATATCTTATGTCTAAATTACAATAATCAAAAGATATATCATATATGCATATTAATTACTTCATTATAGAGTTTATGGTAATTAGACAGTTAGCACTCCCCCTGCCAGAGGTCAGGTGGGAGGTGCAGGTATGCTGTAAGGGACTCTGGGTCCAGCAGCAGGAGGGTCAACATGTAACCACCTAGCAGCAACAGGCCTTTAGGCCTACTCTCTTGAGACTGTAGAGAAATACATATTTTACATCAACAACAACTCCTGCCTTCAAGTCTTCTCTTCATTTTATACCACACAAAACCCTGTGTTCACAGTCTGTTAAGGTCATTTTTTTGAGAAATCGTTACACGGCGGATAAAAGCACCAAATTTGGTATGAGGCACTTCTGAGGCATAACTATCAAATCTGGAAGGGGAGCCACGTTGAAATATCAATAGGACGGATGTGGGGGCCCAAAAACCAATATGGTCGACTTTTACTATAAAATTTCTTATATCTCACCTTCTAAAAAGACTATAGAGACATGGTTGGGATTATGGGTCAGGGAATTTAATTATTTATGTTTCAAGTCAATGCGGAAATCCAAAAATCCAAGATGGCTGGCCAATTTTGAGAAATATTACGATTATCACTTACTTGTAGTGTCCAACGTGTAATATTTGAAATTCTCTGTAAAAGTGAATTTTAAAACATTACATTGTCTTTTGACCATTTGCCAACATCTTTTGGACGTCATTGTGGATCTGGGTGGATCAAAGGCAGTGTTACCTTGGTGGATCAAAGGTAGCGTTGAGGATTTATTTAATTCTGAGCCCCTGGCAATAGCGCTCAGCCTGGCAACAGGGACCATGGCCCTCGGCCGTGGCCGACCTCAGCCCAGGTCAAGTCAGGTCAGGTCAAAGGTCGGTACAACTTCAACTTTCAGTACTCATTATCAATTGAATATTACATCTTCAACTTGCAGAAAACACTGTAAATTTTCATAAAGAACAATTCCCTTCGATGGAAAATATGAGATATATGTGGAGAACAATGTGGAAGTGTCAGTTTTTCATGATTTGATGCTCAAAATACTTTTCAAATCATGAATTAGCACATTTAACAACCAAATCCTATAGTAAATCCCCATAGGGAATCTCCGAAAATCACCAAATTTTGCACTTTTTGACCATTTTGAATTTGTATGGATTTAGCTGTAAAATTATAACAATGCATAACAGCCATTAACATTATATACCATGGTAATCTTAAAGTGATGGCAGATGTGATAAATGTATTAATTTTGACATATCTCAAATATTACATTCTTTCTATAGAGCCTCAAATCAGATCATACCACTTTATTGTAAAAAAAAAATTCTATTTTTCAGACTTTAGTTCTAAATAGAATGTTTTCATTCCGTGGAGGCTGGACAAACAAACCCACGGTGGGGTTGGGGGGGAGGGAGGGGGGGGCAGCACAACACCCGATTGGTGTAGGTCTATTACATAATGCTTATAAGTGTGACGAATGTCTATTCATCAATTGGTAAGACCGAAATATGAAAAGTAAGATAATAGTCCAGGAGCCAAATCCTGAAATCAGTCAAAATAAGGATTTACCCTCCGCGGTGAGCCCCCTGGATTTTCTTAATTTTTTTCATCTTAGAGCATCCTAGGGACCATGAATCAAGACGGTTCCGAAGAATTTAGGTATGCGAACACTGTCTAATTACGCGATTTGTGCTTAATTAACAAAAATTGAAAAACGCGTTATTTCTCAATTTCTCTGGAACTATGTAAGATATGATAACATGCTATATGTCATCTGAAAGGTAATTTTTTTCCTGATTTTTTGGTATATTGGTTGCTATTGTCATTAATCATGGCAATGAGTAATTAAGGAAAAACTGTTGTTTCAGTCAAAATCTTTAGAACTTAAGGATCCAAGGTTAAACTTTGGAATTGATAAACCAAGTCCTAGGTATACTTAAAGGGAATCTTTAGGCAGTTTTTAAAGAAGGTTGCATCTGATTTCATTGGAAATATAATGTAGAAATCATTTTTTCCTGATTAAATTCTAACCGACTACAAGCTCATTTTGCACTTATATTCTAAAAGGAGAGATGATATCATGAAAATAACACAATAAATCCTAAAGAGATCTGGAAATGATAATCACTATCTTCTTAGGCTGGTATTTCAGTGCTTTCTGAGTCATTTGGGCACATGTATATATAATATGGTAGCTGTTTGGAGAGCATTTTGGATCACAGTGAAAGATGTGTCACAATAAAACTAGTGTTTGAGTAAGATTTCTTTCCTCAGCAAAATACCATGATAATGTTTCAGTTTAATTACAAACCATCTTATTAAGGCCCTTGCATTAAGTTTGTATGCATCAAGGGGGAGGAGGAGGTATGAAATCTTTGAAAATGTGTGTACTTTCTAGTACAAATCCAATGCATATTTTTTACAAAAGGGGGGTGGGGATATGAGATTTTTGAAAATGTGTGTACTTATTAAATGGAAGGTCCCTTATAGTTCCCTCTACTTCTTTTTTACATAAAGAAAAGAACAGCCCGTAGCAGACTCGCCCATTACCTGACCCCAATCCAGATTTCTGAGGGTATACTACTTTAAAGAAGAGATGAATCCCATAAAGTATGCTGTCATAATTATGTCAAAGGTTCTGAATTTAGAAAAGAGTCCTTGTATCAATATGCCAACTGCAAATAGACCAAGCGTGCTATTTGTTAAACTTGATAGGTGTGCAACCTCTGTCAAATTGTTGGTTTTAACAAATTAATAGATTGGATTCTTGGATTCTAGACCCATGTGCTTATATAAATGAGTAACTTGGCTTGACCATATACAAAATGGATATCTTATATAATATTCTATATATGGGTTACTGGTATTAGTAATTTGATATTAAATTATGATCATGGTCACAGTTCATTTCCTAAGAGCCAAACTTCCAATCCTCCCAAATTACCAATACAAATTATGACCAGCCTTTGGTCATGTTTCACTGAGATTCATCCTATCAACAGGATTTTGCCATTTATCCAATTTTATCAGGAAGTGTACCAGGGAAACTGAGACCTCTGTGTGTGTATATACATATCAATATCATTGGCAAGACCTCAAACAAATATCAAAACCTGAAACAATACAGAAGTACCTGATATATCTTTCTATTTCAAAATTACAAATTTTTGGTATAGCCATTACTGGTTTCCCAATACTAACTAGTAGCATCACCACACTGAACAGCATGTGCACAGCAACCTTGCTGTGGGACCATAACCAAGGCAGTACGGTATTAGGAGAATGTACAAGAGCAACAAATTACTGTGATTCTGGTTGTAACCTCAAACTTTCTGTTCCATAAACCTCAGAAACAACATTATTTCCTTATCAAAATATAACTGACCATTTTCATTTCTAAACTGCTATGAACAAGGATCTAATTTCCCTAACCAACAGCAAGAGACAGCTTATAGTTAGATACTAAGGTAAAGGTCAATATGGTAAATATTCAGAGACCCAAAACTAAGGGAGTCATTAATCAAATATATAAGTAATAAGGTATAAAGCTAACTGAGCAATGGACCCATACAGCCTGGAACTGTAAACCCTCAAGTAGTAGCAAAAGGGTAACAAAGTTTAATTTGGCAGATTGGTGGTAGGATGTTAATAAAAGGACAGCAGATGGTCAGCAATCCCACAGTTTATGGCACACTATATATAGGCCTGCAGTGTGTTGCACCATGGGGGGCTGCCCTTATCCCCCAGTTTAGGTCACTCAGGGGAAAGCCTAGACCTCTCCACCACTGATAAGGTTCTGAAGATCCACTACCTTCATTTTACTGCTGGAAGGCAACATTGTCTAAACAGTTAACTTTATCATTTTATCTCACCAGCTGCAGTGATGAACCCCATGCTCATTGTGGAATTATGTGATAAAATTGAATAATAAGACAGTTATAAGTAGCCAAAATTTAAGCCTGCCCCTCTCTCTGAGGGAACCTTTAATAGGTTGTAAGCACAGTGTCTTACCAATGGGTTAAGTAAAACAACAGGGAGATAAGAACCCTAGTCTGCCATCTTTATCATTCCTCTGTCTCTCCTCTGTCTCTCCAGGCCTCAGGCCTGTTGCCAGGGTGAGGTAAACATTAGACATTGGGGCCAGCAATGGGGGGATTTAAAAGAGTATTACAGCCTACAACTCCCACTCTCCCTATAGGAACATGCTTTTAAAAGATGAGTGGGTACAGGGGTATTTAAATAGAAGTTTGCTGCATATTGTTTGCTGCATATTGTCAATGTGTCAATCTTTGGCAATATAAGGAGCCATCCATACCCTTTTGAGTAAATAAATCAATGACTATACCAGTTTGATCAGGCAACAAAGATGAGCTTGTCTGCAAATTACATGGACACATATTTCTTGCTAATGCATACTTATTTTACAGCTCCAATGGTGTATACAATGGACTAAGTGGCTCAGAAAGCATTGAAATACCAGCTTAGGGAAACAGTGATAATCATTTTCCCATCTCTTTAGGATATATTGTGTTATTTTCATGATATCATCTCTCCTTTTAGAATATAAGTGCAAAATGAGCCTGTAGTCGGTTAGAATTTAATCAGGAAAAAATGATTTCTACATGATATTTCCAATGAAATCAGATGCAACCTTCTTTAAAAACTGCCTGAAGATCCTCTTTAGGTATACCTAGGACTTGGTTTATCAATTCCAGAGTTTAACCTTGAATCCTTAAGTTCTAATGATTTTGACTGAAACAACAGTTTTTCCATAATTACTCATTGCCATGATTAATGACAATAGCAACCAATATACCAAAAAATCAGGAAAAATAATTACCTTTCAGATGACATATAGCATGTTATCATATCTTACATAGTTCCAGAGAAACTTGGAAATAACGTGTTTTTCAATTTTTGCTAATTAAGCACAAATTGCGTAATTAGACAGTGTTCGCATACCTAAATTCTTCGGAACCGTCTTGATTCATGGTCCCTAGGATGCTATAAGATGAAAAAAATTAAGAAAATCCAGGGGGCTCACCGCGGAGGGTAAATTAGGATTTTCAGATTTGGCTCCTGGACTATAATGCGACAGAGTAAAGTATATTTTGTAACGGGCCCGAAAAGCCCGAAAAGCCCGAAAGGCCTGAAATTGTAAAAGCCCAAAACCTGAAAGTCCCGAGAAATATGTATTCCGGAAGTGATAAAGTAAACCGGAAGTGACGTCATTTGTAACCACGTGATCAGAAACAGCCAATCAGGGCTGACAACTAGACTATAAAAGGGGCGGTGAGGCCCGAGAATAAATGAGTAACCGATAACCGATATGGTAACCGATAAGATGATCCAATACAGGCTGATTGACTAGAAGTCTAAGTAAAATAGTAAAAGTTAGAAGAAATAAGGTGAAACTTAGGACGGGGTTCCGAAGGCCCGAAGGACCGAAACTGGGCACGAAGGCCCGAAAATGGCCCGGATGGAATCCTGAAAAAGAAGGACCAGACTGGCACGAGGGCCCGAAACAGGGAACGGAAACCCAGGATCCGGGGGAACGAAGGCGCGACCGGCTCGGCCCCACGCTACCAAACAATAGGCGACCGTCGGCCCGACATCCCCGCGGACCAAGAACGAGGGTGGATCGTCCGCAGTAGGCCCCGAAGAGAGTACCGGCACCAGAGAGAGAGAAACGGCCTGCACCTACCCCTACCATTTTTCCTCCCCCGCAGTCCTCCGCCCGTCAACGGAAGTGCCTGTACCCCGCCCGGTGGCTGAGGCCCCTCGGTCCAGCCCGGCTGATACACCCCTACCCCGTCGACGAATACCGATTTCCCGATCGACCCGCTCAAACCCCCCTCGTGCGCGAGGCACGACTCTAAATATCACATCTCGGTTTCTTGCCCGGATTCTCCGTTTGGCTGAGACCCGAAACAATCCCCACGTCCCTCTGTTGTAGAAATCGGAAACCCCGAACTACCGAGGAATGTCACATAAGGGTCTGAGCATACTCCTTTCTTGCTTCAGATTCCCGTGATTCGATGTAGACTCGCGGAGGCCAACTGCCGAGGTGTGACAGGGAGGGGTCTGAGGTGCACTCCCATTAGCCAACAATTAAATCAAAACTCTTAATATTGAATTTAGTCATGATTCATATATCAATGAAAAGAGAAAGTTCTGCACTGTGATTCAATTCAGTTCAAGATATACATAGACTAGAAAAACAAACAAGTGTACATAAATATATGCAATGATTGAGACATAAATAATGGGTACATTTGTGGTAATTCACTGAGAGAGGAAATACTAAACTATTGATGTTCCATATCATAATAGGGTCATTCCATGTCAATTCAATGAGGTGAACTATAGAGAGTTAATTATCTGTTATATGTGGTGTACATAAATAGTCGTAGTTAATTGTAGATAATAGCTAGCTCCAAACGCAGTCTCCTCCTCGTTCGACTGCTGTCGGCCAATACATAATAATAGTTCCAACATCATGTAAGACGTAACACTCGCGTGAAAGGTTGTTCTTTATTAATACTCTCCTGCGTATTGCCGTTCCATGACAAGATCTCAATTGACAATGATCAGCTCCAAGGAAAGTATCCCCTCAAACATACTCAGTCAACGCTCCCGCCTTTCTACACAGTCTTTCTGCTTCTATTCCCAACCAGGACTCAGCTTCTAAGACGTAACCTTTCCAGGATGGTTACTCACACAATGTTCAGCTGACTCTGACTGAGCTTGAGCGGTGTACGCTCCTTTAGTATGATACATCACACTATGACTCTTCCTTTTACCCCCTACTTTGACAGAGAGTTATGGCTAACACATGCACTATTCTAAAGCTAATGCTGTAAAGCCTACACGAGCATGGGCTGGCCAGCCGCGTCAGTACAGAGGGTCCCACGCACTTTGTCTCAGATTTTCTTTAAACCACTAAAATTAACTTCCTAAACATGTTGAAGAAACATATTTCAAATTTGAACATCAAATGCCTGAAACCTTTAACAATATTTCAATTTTTGTGACCCAAGGTTGAGCCAAATTTTGCAGCAAAATTGGAGCCCTTTATTCTGGTACCAACTTTGTGGGCCAATATCTCTGCTAAATATGCAGTTAAAGCCTTGAAATCTTTGGCAATCCTTACTTCTATAGGGACTCTCCGAGGATATATTGAGGTATCGTGCTTTTTTTTTCTGAAACATGCAAAATGGTCATATTTGGGGCCTCATAGAAAAATAGATTTCAACCTGTGTATCTGATACTACTTATTATTATTAAGACCCTAAAGGACATTGTAAAACAAGCATTTGAGTTTCTGAAATTGGGTACATTAGGAGATATTAAGCCCTATACCCACTAAGCAACTTTAGCGGCAACCATCGACTGGCGACTTGGAGAGTCTGCCGATTCTTCAGGATCACCTGTAAGTATAGTATATTGGAATGTGCATGTTTGATATGAGTCGGGACTTAAATTTTTTGTTCTTCTTACTGTTCTGTTATTTATTAGTCGGTTAGTTTTGCTGTAAGTACTTTTGAAATTTTCCATGATGAGCTTACAGAATTTTGCAAGGTTAGAACATTATTTTGAAATCTTTTGATATAAATAGTGATTCCATGGCTAGTGTGTTGGGACTTTTTTTAGGATCTTTTCATCGATGTAGGCCGCCCTTTATGATTAGAAGGTTGGACATTCTATGATGTAGTGGAATTCATCACCCACAGAGCCATTTTTGCACAGTTCATAGAATCTCTGGGTTTTTTTTTTATCCCATTATACCTAGCCAAGGTAATTGACAGTCTGTGGTTGCACTGCGAAACTGGCAAAACACTATTGCTTCTGTATGATCTAGGGTGTCAAGGTAGTTTTATTAGGTCTGTCTTGAAATTCTGTAGTTCATACAATGCCCTGACTCAGTTACCCTGCCATTCTTGTGTTTCGATGGCCAAGATGCAGTCTTTTAAGGGGGCTTTTATGTATTGTGGGTTAATTATTTTATGCCATATATTCAGTATGTTGCCCATTCCATAGTCATAAAGTCTCTTGATAATTTTTGTTAGCCAGGGAGGGGCTATCAATCCCTTGTTTTGTTTTTCTCTGGAAAAGGATGCTAGAGATTTTGTCTAGCTTGCCTGTAGTTAGATTGCACCAGAAGCTTATCATCCTCTATGAGACATTGCAGTCTTTGATGTCCCAGCTCACATAGTGCTATACAGTTTGCTGTTTTTTTGGCTTAGGCCTAAAATATATTTATAAAAGTAAGTTTGGACCCTTTTGACCTCGTCTATATTTGAGAAGCCCCAGATTTTGCACCCATATAATAAGATCGGGACAATGTATGCATCAAATAGATGTCATTGTAGGTCAAGGGGCAATTGGAGTCTTCTTGCTTTAGCTAGGAGAGAAAACAGGGATCTTTTTGCCTGTGTTACTTGTTTGTGTATTGCTTTTTAAAATCTACCATCATAATTAAAAAGTGGTTTTCAAAACGGAGTGTACTGGCATTGACTGATAATTGCCATGTTTGGCAGTATTCCCCCAGAATATTCACTATAGTCTGTAGATCTTCAGCTGACTCACTATAATTTAGGATGGTGTCATCAGCATAGAGTAAGGTGAAGAGTCTTATAAGTTTGTCTGACTCTTGCTCCTGGTAAGCTAGTTTTATACCCAGGAATGCATTTTTAAAGTGATCATTCAGATCATTAAGGTAAATAGTGAACAACAGGGGTGAGAGATTTTCACTCTGTCTCACCCCTACGTTATATTTGAAGTAATCAGAGATATTGTTGTTCAGTTTGACATGGGACTTTGCCATCTTATACATGTTTCGGACAACTGTGAGTATCTTACCCTTGACATTTTGCTGCAGTACCTTTAACCATAATGAAGGCATGTCTACTGTGTCAAAGGCTTTGTGCTAGTCAACAAAGGCACATTACAGCCGCTTCTTTTGGTAGAGTAGGATATTGATAATACAGTTCATTGTGAAAATGTGATCAAGAGTAGAATTACCTTGTCTGAAACCTGTCTGTTCTTCCCCCAATAATTTGTTTCCCTCTAGAAACTTTTGCAGTTTATTGTTTGTTATCAGAGTGAATAGCTTCCTCATACAGCTCAGTAAGGTAATATCCCTGTAGTTGTCCGGCTCGTATATGTGATTATGAAGTCTACGGTCCAACTTTCCGGCACTATTCCTGTGTCCAGTATCAAGTTCAAATATGAACATATTAATTCGTACATGTCTGGGGGGCTACCTTTTATAAATTTGTTCAAAATATAGTCTATCCCCCTAGCCTTGCCATTTTTCAGGGTTTTTTTTGTGGTAGCAATAAGTTCTTCTATCAAGATATTTTGATTAAATGGAAGTTCATCCCCAAAGGCCATTTTCCTCATCAGGTTGTGACTGAGCCTCGTTTATAACTTAAAAAATGATTCATAAAACTGTCTAGTTTGATGTTCCCAACTTTAGGTTTACTATCCTTGGCTCGGTTGATTATAGCCCAGTATTCCTTGGAGTGTTTACTCTTGAGACTCAGGTCTTTATGATAGCCTTTGATAGAGCTTCGGACTATGTGCCTGTATGTTTTGCTAGCAGATGTTATGCTACTTTTATTGGTGTCATTTGACTCTTTTTAAATCTATTTTTTGCTATTCCTTGGTGAGTTGGGGTTTCTGATCTCTACAACAAGGAGACTTTGGAGTTGTTTTGGTCCCAAGCCAAACAAGGAGTTCGAGCAAGAAACCGAGGTGTAAGATTAAGAGTCATGCCTCATGCACAAGGGTGAACGAGCGGGACGGTTGGGAAAAGTTGGGGAACCGGGGTTCTAGGGGTTGTTGGTAAGAGGGGTTGTCGGACCTGGCGTGTTCCGGACATTGGCAGGCTTAAACAAGGGGAGGGGGGGTGCTGCCTGGCCAAGTCTTCCACGGAAGTTGGGTCATTGCTTGCCTAGAGGAGCAATGATATTGTGTGGCCGAGCAGGTCACACCTTTGTCCCAGCAGTGACGGGCCGGCTGCTCACTATTTCGGGCTTTCGTGCCTGGTCGGTCTTTTGGTCTTGGGTTGGTTCTCGAGCTGATTTGGGCTTTCATACCACCTTCGGGTTTCTGGACCACTACCCAATTTTACTGATAACTTATGTCATTTACTTGAGTTCGGCTTGCTCATTTCTTCTAATAAGGCATTTCTTCGACTTCGGCCAATTCGAGGGCTAGGTTTCTTAAAGAAGAGACATGTGAACAAAGTGAGTACCAAGAAAGGACTGTTTATTTAGGGCCTTCACGCCGCTTTTTATACTACTATAACTCAATTCTGATTGGTCACTTTAATCACGTGACTATTCTGACGTCACATCCAGTTACAATATGGTTTCATGCTTTCGTACAAGACTCAATCTACTTTCATACCTGATTCGTACCTTACATCTTTACTATTTGTTTGACATTCGTTACACATTATTTGGTTACTTCACATAATTCATTCTAGTTTGCACCTCTAAAACAGATGAATGGACAATTCATCACTCTAGGAAGAATGTTAGTTTCTGTCTACCCCTGTCTCTTTGTAAATCTTTTGAATAGTATTTGCGATCAGGTTAACTTCATCTTGTGTTATTTCAGGATGTCTTGTCTTCAGGTTGTATATTTGGCTATTGTTTCCCATATGTAGTCATTGTTAAATTCATGAGTAAATATGCTTTTCTCTGCACGGTCCCATTTTGTTTATATGTTAGTCAAACCCGTCTTAGACTCAGCAGTCACAGCCTGGTCAGTCTGGGGGTCTGACATCTCAACTTGGAGACTATGTACAGATATGGTGTCCCCTTTGTCTTTCTCTGGGCTTAGCTCTAGGGTGAGTGGACAGTGAATATCGGATAAGCACCTATCAAAAATGTCTATGGTTAGTTCATTTATGTATGGAAAAAGGTCTATGCTGTCCACCACATAGTCAACAGCACTAGATCCTTTGCATGTTGGTCTCCCTGACTTTCTTTTCTTCCTTCATCTGCCATTGACTATCAATGTACCAGTATTTTTACAAAATTCATTGTGTCTATCTTTGTATTTCAAGATAATCTAGGATGTCTTTGTTTATGAAAATTTTGTCTAGACATTTGTCTAGACCTGTGGCTTTCAGCAGGTGCTTGTCTGCTTCGATAAAGTCTTGTAAGTTACTTGTGCCAGAGTTAAAATCTCTGGTCATGCAAAACTTAAGATTAAAGTGGTTTGTATTCAGTTCAATCAGGTCCTGAGTTATTTGGTCAAACTCATGACTGTATGGAGAGTCCAGTGGTGGTATATAAAAAAAAGCATTATCAAGCCAAACCATAGGACTAGAGAGTCAATCTTGAGCCACTGGAAAACTCATTTGCACTTGGTTTTAGAACCACGACATGGTGTACAATGCTATTACTTACAAATGTAGCTAGACCTCCAGATTTTCTAATGTAGTGTTTCCGATGATGATAGACAGGGGGGAAACCATCTATACTAATTTTTGCTTCATCTATCTGATCTAATTTTGTCTCTGTAATAAAAGGATATCTAAATTATCTTAAGCATAATCCTAAAACACATTCAGGTTAAGTTTAGAGATAAGGCCACCAATATTTAAGCCCATTAGCTTAAGACTAGATTGTGTATTTCCTTGGGCGGCTGAGATACTTTCACCCAGGGAGAGACTACTTCTAATGTTGGCAGGCTCAGTGTCTTTAGTTTCAGTAATAGGACGTCCATCATAGATAGCGTTGTTTGTTTTAGGCAGGTTTATGTTGGTCAGAGAAGTTGCCAGAGAAGTTGTTTGGGCAGAATAGTTGGGTTAGTAAAGGAGCAATCTGCTCATTATTCAAGTAATCTGTTATATTCCTGGCATTACTTATGAGTTTTTGGGGCCCATGGGGTGGCACCTGCTGGTTGGTACCCTCAAGAAGAATCCTCATGGGCTGTGATGCTAAGACCTGGTTGGAACCTGCTGCCAGACTGGATTCCCCCCCCCCCCCCCCCCCAAAAAAAAAAAAGGAAGAAAAAAAAAGAAAAAAGTGGAGAACCTGTTGTGGAAGGGGGGGGGGGGTGTCGGTCCATGGTGGATGCTGTGTTTCTGGAGGCAAGGACAGTTCTATTGTGGCTGGCTTGGTTGAGACCACCCTGGTTGTTCTGTTTTTAGTTTCTCTCCTTGCTTCCAGGGTTTGGCCTTTGATGTTGGTATTAAACTATAGTTTTGTGTCACAATACTGCATGTATTGGCCTCCCTTATTGAGCAGGTTGGGGAGGTATTTAATTGTGGGGTTGTGGTCTACGAAGATAACGGTTTCTGTCTGGGGGGTTTTCAAGAATTGGGTTGTCCAGTCGGTGTATGATGCCTGAGATTATGATCTTGGTTCCCTGGGTATAAAAAAGAGTGTCGGAGATGATGCTATGGTATAGGGTCTAGAGTTGGTCAAGGGATATGGTTTCAAGGTTGTTTGTTCCACAGTGGACCACGACAAAGGTTGGGTTTTTGTTGCTGAATATCCACCCAGGCTCTGCCTTATTTTGTCTGTTGTGGCTCCACCATGGCATGCATCTGGGTGTTGGTTTCAGGGAGATGCTTGTCTATGCCCCGCAGCATGGAGTCGGATATTACGATGACTTAAAAAGAGGGGTCAGTGCGTATAAATTAGTATACTCTCTTGATCCTAACCATCCAAGGAATAATGATGCCAAATTTGATAATTCTATTGGGGACAGATTTTGTTTTATATGCGTTTTTGTGAATCAAATTCAGTCTCCCTGCTTGCACCTGGTGCAGCCTGTACAGTGCAATTATCTGTGTGTGACGTCACAAGCAGAAGAGTTATAAAAATTATAAAAACTGAAAAAAATTACATGATGAAACTTCATATGTGTCAATTCAAATATAAGTGCAATTTTGTGTGATGACACACACAGACGTCTTTCATCAGCTTGACAGGTGGATTCAATGTGTGACCTGATTGATAGCCAAAAAAATCTATACAAGATATCACTTTTTATATTAGTTATAGAAATGGTAATATGCATATTTAACAACATATTTAGAGTATGAAATAAGAATATAACAAAATCATAATTTCACTGGCCCCTCTCTTTAAGGACTGCTGACATGCATTTGCTCGGGTCCATGTTGATCCAAAGCCTCTGTGATAGGGTTGACTTCTCCTTTGAGTATGGGTGTCCAGAGTTCTTTCAGGGTGGTGCCCATAAGGTTAAGTCCCTGTCCATCATCGCAATGCCCCAGTGGCCCGTTGCACAATAGAATTTCGTTGTTAGGATCAAACAAAGATATCTTTGTTAAAGATATCTTTGTTACAATTTTACAAACATAGTAAAATCTCTGGTTCTAATGAATGAAATTGAATTCTGTCAATTGATATAAAAAGGAAAAAAATTAAGAACAAATCAGTAGAAGTTACAGCTCTCTGGCTGCATTCTAAATATAGAAAAACAATGTGTATAAACCATCCTTGTTACGAAAATATTAATTTTTTTCAAAAAAACTATTTTCGTTGTTACGAACCCATTGTGCAACGGGCCACAGGTATCATCGTTTTCCATGTTATGGACTAACTTGTTGGTGGCAGTGGCTACCAGGGCATCACAGAATTCTTTTGATTGTTCTACTAGACCTGTTTCAAGGGCATATACCGTGGGTCCTTTCTTCTGTTTCCACTTCTCTAATGGGTTGGGCATAATTTTACTTGCATAAATGTAAAATTATAGCAATAGAAACTGCGATGCCATGAGTTACACAATCTCAAAAGGACTGTATTGGATGTAGAATTCACACTTAACTCTCCTATGTTTTGCAGGGACAAGGTCAATCCTCAGGAGGGCATAGACCTGGTCTTCCGTGACGTGACGGTGAGAGTGGGGCAGGCCGAGTTGCTCCATGAGGTCAGCGGGGTGGTCCACAGGGGGCAGCTGCTCGCCGTCATGGGGCCCAGTGGCAAGTCGGACTTTACTCTCAGTCAGAGCTTTAAGCTTTTCCCATTTTGCATCATAAATCTACCTTGAAGCTCCTGCTCTGTTTTTTTTAAAAAAACATTTTGAGGTGCAATACCCTTAAAACTGCTCTCATAATACTACAAGAACATTGCAGCAAATAGTGATCAGTGGACTTTTTGAGCTTTTCCTAGCTTTTGAACTGTGATTGAAACATGAATCATCAATTATTGGCATACATTAAGAGAGGAAAATGTACTAGGCAACTTTCTCTCGAGTTTTAGATATTTTAAAGCATTTCTGCCCTTTAAATTCAGAGATTATCCTTAGATAATGCACTTTATATGTAAAAATTACCATATTTAAAAACTGGTCCTTTCTATTTCAAAGCCTGATTGATGGAACTATAGACTAATTTCGATGAGCTTTTTATAGAAGAAAGACAGTTGCAGCATCTGTCTTTTATATCAATCTAAATAACCTTTTGATTTCCATAAACATGGAAAAAAGGCAAATAATAATTACAATTGACATCTTAGAGCAACCCATATATGACAAACATGCTGTTCGTCTCAGATACAAGCAAAAAGTTGGATATTATCATTAAGTACATGTTACCCTCATAAACTGTAAACCCTTTCACTGCCACAGGCCGCTTTAGTGGTCCAAAGGGAAAACAACCAAAATCTATAAATAGTAACAGGGAATCCCTGGGGAATCCCCTGGATCCCTGAAATTCCCTTTTATAATTTCAAAATGTCTTCTAGATTGCTTCAAAAGAGAAAACTTCACACACATTGAACTATTTTATTAGTACAATGTGTCTCATTCAATGAGATCATTTATATATTTATTATAATTAAACAAATTTGATTATTGAAGACATTGTGACATATTTGGGTATTAGACGATGAGACAAATGAATGGAAATAGGCCTATAGTGGAAAATACCTGTGAACAACGACACAAGGCATATTTGACAGATTCCATTGATTTCCTTTTGTTTATTTGAGTTGAATAGGAAGTGTGCTTATTGGTACTTACAATGTAGTTCATTTTACAAGGTATATCAGCAAGACAGTAACAAATTATACAAAAATATGCAGAAATTAGCAAATACCTGTTCATATTGGCAATTTGGTTACCATGGTTACCAAAATTCAAGGATTTCCCAAATGCTTAGGGAAAATGAAAAACAACCTTACATGCTTTCTATAACTCTAAGCAATTAACCTCAAACACTTGCTTATAAGATAGTAGTACATCTCATATCAAGATACCTTGAATAGATGTAATTTCCCTTAATTATCTGGCAGTGAAAGAGATTGCAATATCTGTCATACCTTCCCATTAGAAAACCTGTTAGATGCCAATCATAGATAACTGTATACATTATGACAAGAATTCTATGATAGAATTCAAATTGCTTTCAGTTCCAAAATGGCATATTGGAAAAATCTGCTCGGAATGGTAATATTTTATAATTTCACCATATAGGTGAATGACACATCATTGGATTCCAAATTCCATTCTATAAACTTCCTTTTGAAGGAATTGAATAAAATGTAAACTTAAGATTCTATTTAAAATCAAGTTGTTGGAAATCAGAAAAAATACAAAATTTCAGCAAATTGACCCCAGATTGTTTAAATTGACATAACATGTATTACTTATTATGACATGTATGAACAACCATAGAGATGAACTGTGAAAATATGTGTCAATGACTTGTACGCTGACTTCATACTTCCACATATCATTATCATTCCATCTCATTATCATCAACATATTCATACCACACTATCGAATGTTATGCTAATTACCTGAAGAAATAGGTTGAAATGTTGTATTGCTGTTAGCTACCAGGGGCAGAAACTTTATAGAAATCTATAATAGATAAAGTTATGACTGGAAGGTGGGGACGACTGGAGAAATCAACCAATCTCCAGATGTGGCCCGTTGCACAATGACCGATTGTAACAGCAATCGATTGTAACAAGGAATGCTTTCCTTGTTAATTTGATTGCTGTTATGCACGTCAAAATAAAACTATTTAGAATGCTGTAAATAACCTGTAATCTTTACATGAACTAGTCCTACAGTGCCCCTTTTAATATCAATTTACAGAATTCCATTAGAAAAAAAATTGGTGTTGCGCAATGGGCCACAGGGTAAAAAAACTGAATAAAATCAACAATAAAACAACATTCCAAATCATTTGGAATGTTTAGTCGGAACACAATTAATCCAGATTCATACTCTACATATTCCTAGCTTTAGAACAATATCAATATGATTGCCGAAGAATTGTAAGAGTTATAAGGATTCTTTTTGAAAAAGGTGAGGGCAACTTAATGTTTTTGATCGCAATTTGCTACAACGATCTATAGTGTGGCTCTTATTCATTGATTATCCCTCAGATTAGGTCCTCTACCCTCAATTGTATCATCAATGAAACACATTTTAGAGGCATAATGTCATAATATAGCATCCAGCAGAATTGAAATGGCCCTTAGATAAGACATATCTAAGAAAATAAAAAACAAATCAGGAAATACTGCAGCCTAACCAAAATATTTTTTGGCAGTAATTGAAACAGGCCTCTGAAATATACCTCTGCCGTTATTCAGTTTACAAAGTAAAAAAAAAAAAAAGAGAAAAAGAAAAGAAAGAAGAGAAAAAAAAATTTGAGCGGAGGCCCTTGTTTCTACATCTTTATCTTTTTATACCATTTATTTATAATTGTTTCATCACTTAGGTGCGGGCAAATCGACCCTGCTGAACGCGTTGGCCGGCCGGCTGCCCCTCAAGTCGGGGCAGATCAGCCTCAACAACCAGCCCCTCAACAAACGGCTGAGACGGAACATCTGTTACGTCCTCCAGGAGGACATCTTCTTCTCCAACCTCACCCTGCGACAGACACTCACAGTGAGTCGGACACTCGCCCTGATTCTCTATCAGGATTCCACCCCCTATACCTTCACTATTGTCCTCCCCTCTTCGAAACCATTGAATAAAAGCTCTCTCATTGCCCAGCAGAGCAATAATCCTGTCTATGAATGGTAACCGCAATTCTTGTGTTGTCAGTTAAAAACAATTAGAGTTATTTGTATAAATGTTATAGTATAAATTAAAAACATACTGCGAGTTCACTTAGCATTTGTTAATGGCCTATGTCTGAGGCTCAAGCCCTCAACATCATAAGCACACCATGGCAATAGCAATTACTTTGTCCCCCCTAAGGTCTGCATTATGACAATGTATGTATTCCACTGGCTGATTTTGCTGCCAATTCTGCAAATTAGCATTG
This sequence comes from Lepidonotus clava, assembly GCA_936440205.1. Lineage (NCBI taxonomy): Eukaryota > Metazoa > Annelida > Polychaeta > Phyllodocida > Polynoidae > Lepidonotus > Lepidonotus clava. Next base: position 29,789,102 of record OW387144.1, on the reverse strand, counting down.
GAAATAAAGTTTTAGTATAGGCATGTTTTTTTTTTTCTATAAGAAAGGTTTAATCATTCTTTTTCAAATAATGTTATATATTATGAGATGTATGGTTTCCTGAGATATTTTCGGGAAAATAAAACCATCATAAAATCGCTAGAATCAAAATCTATCTTCGGAATACTGGCTTTAGGGTTTACAGTACAGAATTGAGATATGGACGTGCTGCTCCACCTTCTCCCTGTTTTTGAGTGTAAAAATTGTTCCAAAAGTAATTAAGACAAAACATTTCAAAAAGTGCACTCCCCCTATCTTTTTTAACGTTCGATCCGACACCGATCCAATAATAATAAGCCACCAATTCTCTGTTTTTGTGACACTAGCACATTAAGTCACTTAATTCGAATGACCCACCACAGAAATTATTACTTTTACCACTAATAACTCTCCTTGATTTACAGTTCACAGCCATGCTTCGATTGCCGGACAAAATGAAACGCAGCGACAAGATGAGGTGTGTTGATGACATAGTGGATACACTAGATCTACGGAAATGTTTGGATACAGGTCAGTTCTTTGAAGTATGCTTCTTGTCCAGTATTACATTAGTGTCATTTAATGGAACACGAAGTCAGTCAACTTTTCTTAAACTCATATCTATAATTATAAACATATTCAATGTACCAATATTAATTATAAGTGCTATTAAATTTTATTAGCGGATCTAGAATTTTAAAGGAGGCAGGGCGCTAATGGAAATTGAGTTGATGGTATAAAGAAATATGTTATAAAATGATATAACAAGCGCTTACGTTAAAATTCTTCCGTGGAGAGATTACCATCACAAATCTACCTGCTAGTATTTCCTTCGCTCTCTGAGATCGATATTCTCTCAAAACCAAGACAATGTTATCTGGTATATCTCATGATATAAATGCATATCCGGATAATTGTTTGTACAGTACATTCTGAAATGGATTGAATATTGAATTTCTCACATTATTTCAGACTTCCCAAACCTATGATTACATTCTATTGGCTATAAGTAGTATAGTAAGCGTCTCTACAACATTACTTGTGTCATGTCATTTTGTAGTTCCGGCATATCACGCTAGGTGGCGCCACCATCAGTAGTTCTTTTTAACACACTAGGTGGCGCCACCTTTGGTAGTTGTTTTTTTGATACACTAGGTGGCGCCACCATCAACTCTAGGTTTTTTACTATGAACTTTGGTAGGAATACTTTAGTTCTGGTGTTTAACGCCAGGCAGCAGCACTGTGCACCGGGAAAGAATGATGCAATACCCTGTGTCTGTAGTATTATTGGGTTAAAATAATATTTAGTGAAGTGACCCCTGATGTTTAATTTGTTCATATTTACTGTGGTGATACCTGAAGATGACTCAGCTATGTTTCTCTGGATATAAAGATGTTCCAAATGTACTCTCCTGGATTGTTCCTGATATTTCATGGTGGCAGCGGTGGGATACCTTGTTCTACGTGGTAGTAGGATACACTAAGGACCCGTGCACCTGGAGGAACTGTGAGTAGAACTTTAACTTCAGTGGTTTGCTCATATTACCGGTGCAAAGTTGGAACTTACATCTAAAAGCAAGGAGAAATCAAGATGGTGGTGACCAGGAAACAGGTTCAACTGCCAGGAGAGTTCAAGGGTGGTGCTGCTGCTGGACCCAAGCAAGCAGGCCTCTGGACTTTATGGCTGGAAGGATTTGAGAGGTACAGGACTGCATCTGGGCTGGATGAACTCTCAGATCACAGGCAAGTCAGCATGTTACTCTACTCCATGGGGGACTGTGCAGATGACATTTTACTTACTCTGGGGGTGGATGAGAAGACTTCATCTTACCAGGAGGTTGTGGCTGCACTGGATATGTACTATGGGGTGAGGAGGAATGCTGTCACTCAGTGGGAGATAGCTGAGGCTAGAAAGCAGAACTGTGAGCTTCTTTGTGAGGAACCTAAGGCTACATCTCTGGATTATGTGACAGGCCAAGCTAAGGGCCTGGGCCAAAAGGGCACACATGAAGAACAGAGGAGCCCGGGTGAGGAACTGTGTCTATACTGTTCCAGGTCATACCACAAACATAAGGACTGTCCAGCTAAGAACTTGAAGTGCTATAAGTGTGGTGGCTATGGGCATTTCAGAAGTGCCTGTGGTAACCCAAAGAAGAAACCATTCAAGAAGGTCCATGAGGTGGAGGCAGAAGAGGACGTTGATCCTTTCCTGGGGGAAATCTCGGGCCAGAGGGACTTTTGGTCAACCCAGGTGAAGGTGAACGGGTACCTTACCAACTTCAAACTGGATACAGGAGCTGCGGTGACGATTCTCAGCGACTCAGTTCCTTGGCTGGAGGGCCAGGAGCTGAAACCTGTGACCGAGACTCTTCGTGGACCAGGACATAGTCAACTGTCGGTGATTGGCAAGCTGGATGCTAAGCTGATTACACGTGACAGGGAACTTCAGGAGGTCGTCTACGTCCTGAAGGATCAAGCATGCTCTCTTCTGAGTAAGCGGGCGTGTGAAGGGCTGGGACTGGTGACAGTCTCAAAGGACGTGCATGAGGTGAAGGAGGAGACGCCGAACTTTCGTGCTGAGTACCCCGAGCTGTTCCGAGGTTTGGGGAAACTGAAGACGGAGTACCACATCTCTCTACGAGCTGGAGTGGAGCCAGTGTGTCTTTACGTGGCGCGGAAGGTGCCTCACCCTTTGCTGTCCAAGGTCGAGGGGGAGCTGAACTCCATGATACGTCAGGGAGTCATCTCACCTGTGACTAAGCCTACAGATTGGTGTTCCGGGATGGTACCTGTCCTGAAACCAAACGGAAACGTCCGGATATGTGTTGATCTGACTAACCTCAATAAGGCGGTCGCGAGGGAGGTACACCCGATGGCTTCAGTGGATGAGAGCTTGGCAAAGCTAGGCCGAAGCAGGATCTTCACAAAGTTGGATGCTAACAGTGGCTTTTGGCAAGTCCCACTGGATGAGCAGTCGAAACTGCTGACAACTTTTGTAACTCCATTCGGGAGGTTCTGTTTTAACAGGTTACCTTTTGGTATTAGTTCAGCACCAGAAATCTTCCAGAGGACAATGTCGACCATTCTGGAGGGCTTGGACGATGTAATCTGTCACATGGATGATGTGCTGATCCATGGAAAAGACCGGGCAGAACACGACTCACGTGTGCACAAGGTGCTGCTACGGTTGAAGGAGGCAGGGCTTACACTAAACGCGAAGTGTGAGTTCTCGAAGGAACAGATGAAGTTTCTGGGACACATCGTCGATAGTGCTGGTCTCCGAGCAGACCCTGCTAAGACTGCAGCTATCGAGAAATTCCCAACTCCTACCAACATCACAGAATTACAACGCTTCAATGGTATGGTGAACCAGTTGAGCAAGTTTCTACCAAGACTTGCCAACCTCAATGAGCCCCTGCGCCAACTTCTACGGAAGGACACGGTGTGGCGCTGGGGGGATATGCAGCAGGAGGCCTTCCAACGCATCAAGGACGCACTTGTATCTCCTGAGCTGCTGGCCCACTATGACCCTCAGAGAGCTACTGTGATCTCTGCAGATGCGTCGGGTTATGGTGTGGGTGCTGTTTTGCTACAGGTGCAGGACGATGGGACACGCCGTCCTGTCTGCTATGCTTCACGATCGCTCAGTGAGACGGAGCAGCGTTACACAGTGATCGAGAAGGAAGCACTTGCCGCTACTTGGGCGTGCGAGAAGTTTTCGGACTATGTGCTAGGACTGACCTTCACTCTTGAGACAGATCATCGACCACTCGCACCACTGTTGTCGACGAAGGATCTGTCCAAGATGCCCCCAAGGATACTCAGGTTCCGTCTGAGGATGATGCGCTTCAACCCTGAGGTGGTCTATGTGCCAGGCAAGGATCAAGTGACAGCGGATACGCTTTCACGGGCACCTGTGATGGTGCCAAAACAAAAAGATGAACTTCTTGTCAGGGAAGTAGAGTCGTTCGCATCACAGGCAGTGGATATCCTACCCGCAACGGAAGTCAAGCTTCAGGCTATCCGGGAAGCCCAGAAGGCTGATGAGGAGTGCTGCCAGATCCGTGACTACTGCATCAAAGGATGGCCTGTGTATATGCCCCATACACCGGTGTTGCGACAATACTTTGAGTATCGCGGACATCTCGCAGTGGTTGACGACTTACTTTTGTATGATGACAGGATTGTCATACCTCGTTCAATGAGGCTAGATGTTCTCACGTCTATTCACGAGGGACATCTGGGGATAACTAAGTGTCGTGAGCGAGCACGAACTTCGGTATGGTGGCCTCACATGTCGCAGAGCGTGGAGGAGACGGTGAAGAACTGTCCGATCTGCGCTAAGGCCTTACCAGAACCGAAAGAGACTTTGATGGCTGCATCTTTCCCTACCCGTCCTTGGGAGAGAGTTGGGATGGATTTATTCGACTTCAAAGGGAAAGTGTACATCCTCGTTGTGGATTACTATTCGCGATGGGTGGACATGAAACCGTTGTCGAGTCAATCTTCGGAAGCGACAATTAATGTGCTGAAAAGCATATTCGCTACACACGGGATTCCTGATGTTGTGATGTCTGACAATGGACCCCAGTTCAGTGCTGAGCTTTTTGCCGAGTTTGCTAGGGAGTACGGCTTTGTACATGTGACTAGTTCACCTCGCTATCCTCAGGCGAATGGTGAAGCCGAGCGAGCAGTGCGAACAGTGAAAACATTGCTTAAAAAGAACTCGGACCCATACATTGCTCTACTGAACTACAGGAGTTCGCCATTACAAAATGGACTTTCTCCTGCTGAGCTGCTTATGGGCCGCAAGCTGCGCACGCGCTTGCCTATTCTTCCTAGTGTGCTAGAAAGGAAAGTTGAGTCTGATGAACTCAACAGGGCTAAGGGGAAGGAGGAGGTGTATAGGTCTAACCAGGAGCGAAACTTCGACCAGCGCCATCGCGCTAGAGACCTACCACAACTGGATCGTGGAGATAGTGTATGGATTAGAGACCAGGATCGTCAAGGAGAAGTCCTTGGGCGCATGAACCATCCCCCCTCATACCTAGTGAGGACTGACATGGGAACTGTTAGGAGAAACAGATCAGCCTTGGTCCACACTAGGCCGGTCTGCGACGAACCTCCAAGACAACAGTCTGACTTCACTGGTGTTCAGAGGGCACCAGTGACCCGCCCAGTTGTGACTACACAGAGAGTGTCAGTACCTGGCACTCCTACTAGACCACAGACTCCAAGTCCAACAGTGCCTGTACGACTACAACAACCATCACCAGCTACTAGTCCGGTCCCTACAAATATGACCAGGGCTGGTAGAGTTGTTCGTCCACCTAGGAGACTTGATCTGTAGTGTTATGTGTGAACTGTGTGTGTACTGTGACTGTCATAAAATGCAAGTGGTTTAAAGTAAAAATAATCATATTGAGCTATTACTTTAAAGTGCTAAAGTACAGTAATATTTTAACCTAGTATCTCAGACTTATGAACACTGGACTCAGGAAGAAGGCTGAAAAAGACTTTTTATCATAGTGGTATATATTGAGATATCTCTAAGGGTAAATTTTAATAGTAGAAGCCTAACTACAGGAAACTCAGAAACTAGAGGATAGAGACTTTTACTTTGAATAGAGTAACTTCAGAGACAGTAAGGACTCGGGGGGAGATGTAGTATTATTGGGTTAAAATAATATTTAGTGAAGTGACCCCTGATGTTTAATTTGTTCATATTTACTGTGGTGATACCTGAAGATGACTCAGCTATGTTTCTCTGGATATAAAGATGTTCCAAATGTACTCTCCTGGATTGTTCCTGATATTTCAGTGTCAAAACTTAGTTCACTTTTCCTCCACCAAGTGGCTCCACCTTTCTGAATTGTAGTTTTAATGTCAGTTTCTGAACCTAGGTGGCAGCATTGAGCAGTGTACATCCAATGATGTTGTAGCATTATTTGAATTCGAACTTTTGAATCCAACTGTCATTTCCTGTTAACAGTTATGCAACAGTTAAACCACTATTTCAGATCTTGGGGAGAAACGGTTTCTGAACCTAGGTGGCAGCATTGAGTAATGTTCGTCTAATGACATTTTAGCATTATTTGAATTCAAATTTTTGAATCCAACTGTCATTTCCTATTGACAGTTATGCAACAGTTAAACCACTGTTTCAGATATTTGGGAGAAACAGTTTCAGAACCTAGATGGCAGGATTGAGAGGTGTTCTTCCAATGGCATTTTAGCATTATTTGAATTCAAATTTGTGTATCCAATTGTCATTTCATGTTGACAGTTATTATGCAACAGCTATTTCAGATATTGGGGAGAAATGGAATGTTTTTACTTCAACTTGGGGGTGTTATTTCAATTCTGTTAACCACAAGTTGACATCATCCTGGATAACTAGCCAATCACGTTGAAGCATTTCTTGATGGTCAACCAATCGCATAGAAGCAGTGAAATTTGAATTTAACAGTTGACTCTTACTATTTCACAATACTTGACTGCTATTTTGTAAGCAACACCTCTTTCTCAATATGGCATCGGTATAAATTAGTTCTGGTGTTTTCCACCAGATGGAAGCAGAACATATGAAGGGGTATCAGTGTTTCCAACTAGGTGGCAGCATGGCATAAGAACAACCAATGGGATTCTAGCATTTAAGTTCAAATTTTCTGAACCAATCAGAATGAAGCATTTGAATTCAAACTCTGTGACTGTTTGTTGTTCACAATGCTTGACTGTTATGTTGTAAGCACCACCTCTTTTTCACTATGACATTGGTATGCAGTTGTTCTGGTGTTAATCTTTACACAGTATGGAAGTAGAAAGTACAGAGGGTATTTCATTTTGTTCTTATGCAGACTACATAATTATACCCTTGAAAAATGATTGCAAAGTATTAACCCTTTAGCCCCCAATCCGGCCATAGCCGCCCGAGGGTGTACTCCCCAATCCGGCCGTAGCCGCCTGGAAAAATGACGATTTTTCCTAAATTTTTCCATATTTTTCCAATCACAATACTTTAATAAGTTTTTGACATACAAAAATGGCAAATATATCGTTTCAAAGCTTATTTAATTCCCTGTACGATACTACAAACCAGGGGTTAATAATTGTTATTGCCTTTAGTGTATGAGCCTTAGAAATTCCTTAATCAAAGGAAACTTAAGGAATTCCTGAAGGAAATCCATGGAAATCCTGGGGAAATACAGCAATACACAGTCGCAATCTGTGGGGTCTAAAGGGTTAAGAGAATCAAAATGTACCAAGTGTTTTAGGGTTTTGACAAGCAGTTTAAAATAATTGACATGTACATTTGTGAATTTGACACAAATTAACATTGATCTCTATGGGACATGATTTTTCAGTTGACATAGTCAAAAAGAAAATAGACATCATGTCTTCCAAAACTTGTACCATGGACAAACATTGTTGTCAAATAAGCTGAACAAACTGGTTGAATGTTGTATGTTTTCTACAAGATTTAATGACATTCATATATTCATTGAATAGTACTAATAGATTTTGTTGAAACTAAATTACTACACATTGTTTCTCTACCTGTTTTTTGTAAAGTAAAGCAGCATAAGTAACAAAGTAGAAATAACATTTCCAAAGAACAGAATTTAAGAGGTACTTATAATAATGTTGGCGGTTGAGAAAATGCTATGTTTCTTAACCCTTACCATCCTCAATGACCAACTGTTGGCGAAGGGTTCTATTGTTGAGCAGATTGTCAGAAAGTGATATGTTTTATTTTTGTTTTGATATGCTACTTGAACTTTAAATCAACATGGCATTCAGCAAAAGACACAATTCTGTTTTAAATGTTTGTCCCAGATCTAGAGTTAGATGAGAACAGTACATTTTAAACAGTCTTACCATATCAAAATCTAAGTTACCTACAGGGTCAGGGTATGAGTATGGTACCATGACTTTTCTACCATTGTATTGAAATATTTGTCACACCGTTTAAGTTTTTGACCATGTGTTTTAAAGAAATTGACATTATTTTAACATTGTCTTCTATGGTACTTGAATTTTCATTTGACATGGCAGTCAATAAACGATGACATGACGTTTTAAAAGTTTGTATCAAAGCAAAATAAAACAGCTGATTCTAAATTGTTTTACCGTAGCAACCTCTGGCAATGTCAATTTTAACCATGGTGTAGAAATATTTTGTTGCACAGTGAAATTGTGTTGTTCAGAAAGTCATGGGTATTGACTTTGTTTTCATGTGCTACTTAAATCTGAAATTAACCTGGCATTCAGCAAAACACAAAATCCTGTTTTGAATATCTGTCCCAGATTTACATAAGAAAAGTTTCTTCTTAGTTGCCTCACCATATTATACCCAAAGGTAACTGCTACGTCAAATTATATGTATGTTGCACTGACACTTTCTATCGAGATGTTGAAATAATTATTTTGTCGCACTGTCTAAGTAATTCAACATTGTGCTTTTAAGAAAGCGATGTTTTTAACACCGTATTCTATGGTACATGAATTTTCAATTGAAACACCATTTGAAAAAATATGACATCTTGTTTTGAAAATTTGTACCAAAATGAAATAAAACAGTTCATTCTAAATTGCGTTACCATACTAAAATCAACCTGGAAAAGAAAACCAAGAAAACTGGAGTGTCAAAGTGTGAACATCAATTGTCCAACGATATTGTCACCACCATGTTTAAACATTTAAAAACATTTTGACATTGCTTACTTCAGAATGTGACAGAAGTTCACATTGTTTTCTATGGGTCTTGAATTTTCAATTGCCCTAGGATTAAACAAAATATGACATTGTGTTTTAGATATTCATAAATGAGTAAAAATGATGGATATCAAAAGAATTGAAATTTGTCTTAAACCATCTTACTAAGCCCGAACATATACAGTAGTTGAGACGACATGATTCCCTTCCACGCTGTTTTGGATTGAATCTTTAAAAGTATTTTGACATAGTGTATTTCGGAAGGCCACACATTTCAGTATTGTTTTTGCTATAACGATAAAGATGAACAGACTTCTGGTTTTCTCTGACCTAAACCGGGCGGTCGCTAAAACGCGACCGCAAATCTCCCGCACCGTATGCGGAACCGCACGCGCGCGCGCGTGGCGGCGGCGGCGGCGGCGGAGGCGGCGAATTGGCCGGCCCGCAGGCCGGCTAGAAAGAAAACAACATAAAAAATTACAATGTAATAAGAAATACAGAATGACAAAAAGCGGTAGTCAATCACATTAAGATTCTTTTATTTTTGATCAAACAACACAATGCATAAATGATCAAGAAAGGTTTATTCTAAACATTTATTTTAATCAAAGCTCAGAAGGTAGTACTTTATTTCAACTGGTTCAACATCGGTGCACGCCGGTTTTCGTCGAATTACCAGAGCCGCCTTACGTGGATCTTCTATTACAACAACAAATTTAACTTTCTTAATTCTAGGGGAGACTACGTCTCTTGAGTCTTGGGTATTTAACCATCGGCTTTAAACAGATTAAGTATAATACCTAGAAGGAAGGGGTGAATAAGGAGTACAATTAAGTTAATTAAGGTTACAACTTTGGAATCTAAGTATTAAAATTAAAATTATCAAAATAAGGTATTAGAAGAGTACCTTGGTTAGCCATTGGCTAGCTGTGATTTGATAGGTAACATTGTTACAAAGACAAACACGCATTGCCCAGACCAGTCATTGACTAGTCTATTTAGTCGATCAAACACTAGCTTCTTTGTACAACATAATATAATGTGGAATAAGGGGGAGGGGGTTAGGGGGGAGTCAGGGGGACATGTCATCAGTGGTACTTATTTAACAGCTTCCATTAATTCAACAGAGTTTTGCAGCCACTTTTTCTGGGCTAGCTTAAAAGAACTAACATCTGGAAGGTTCCTCAAGTGAGGTTGGAGATTGTTCCATTCCAACGCACCTGCATATATAGTATTACGTTTATAGGCCTCAATACGTGGGACACATGTTTTAAAGACTGGTCCATCGTGAAGTCTAGTTTTGACAATACCATTTTTTAACAATTCAGGTTTAACCTCTTTTGTCCTAAACATAAAGTTACGTAGGTGAACTAGCCTCCTGTTTTTTAGGGTGGCTAGCCTAGCAGTTTTATGTAGTACAACGCTTTGGCCCCTTGCAAAGTTTCTAATGCAAATACGTAGACCATAATTTTGTAGTTTTTGGAGCTTGGTGGTCATCACACTGTCAGAGACCCTGTAAATAACGTCAGCATAATCAAATAACAGTAGTATCATACTTTTATATACCTGAATTGCCATCTGTCAGTGAGGTAGCAACGCACCTTATTCAGCAAATACAGTTTATGGGAGACAGTTTTAACTACAGACGACATGTGGGCTCTAAAAGTTAGCGCTGAATCCAGTATGACCCCCAAATATTTGTATGAAGGCACCATTTGAATTATTTTGTCATTCAGTAGAATTTCAGGTTTCCAGGCTTTTCTGACCTTTTGTTTTGTACCATACATCACCAGTTTAGTTTTACCAGCGTTTAGGGAGAGTATGTTAGACTTACACCACTTTTCAATTTTTACAATGGCAATTTGCATTCGCGCGATCAGCTGATTTAGGTCCGATCCCCTTGAGAATATCACCGTATCATCCGCAAAAAGTTTAACTTCAGTGTCTGCCAGTATATTTGGGATATCATTAACATATGCTATAAAGAATAGTGGGCCAAGGATTGAACCTTGGGGAACACCACATACAATAGCGTGCGGATTTGACACTTTGTTCAAGAGTTTTGTACTTTGGATTCGGTTAGATAAATAGTCCTCAACCCACAGAAGATTATCCCCTCTTACCCCTAGATGCTGAAGTTTTTTCAGAAGGAATATGATTAACAGTGTCAAACACTTTTTTAACATCTAGATACATTGCCATGGAAAATTCATTCTTGTTAATTGCTTCAAACAAGTAATCACAGATGCTGGCAACAGAATCAACGGTCGATCTATTATGATGGAATCCTCCCTGGAGGGGGGTGAGTAGGTTTGAGTTTTCCCAAAACCTCATAATATGAGTATGTACGACTCGTTCAATTATTTTACTGGGCATCGGAAGAAGTGATATAGGTCTATAGTTACCTACCTCTGACCTATTGCCACCTTTGTGGATCGGAACAATGGTTGCTGATTTCCAGGAAACCGGCATACAATGCGTTTCAAATGACAAATTTATAAGGAAAACCAGTTGGGGAATCAGGACTAGGAAAGCGTCCTTCAGTACCATAGACGATAAACCCTCGATACCAGAGGATTTAGTGATGATTATAGTCCTACAGATCTTTTGGATTTCCTCGAAATTTGTTCTAAGAGGTGGTAAATCATTATCACTTATGTTACCATTATAAGACCAGGGTTCGTTGAATCCCTTGGTTAGGTTTGGACCGACATTGGCAAAGAAGGAATTTATATAATCAGCTGTGTCATCGTGGGGAATAGCTACCCCAGTTACTGTATTTCTGAGCTCAATGGTTGCTTAACTTTTTCCCCATCAGGTAGGACCTCTTTAATACCTCTCCAGAATTTTTTGTGATCATGAATATTATTAAAGTACTCATCCTCAATGAAGCTTTCTTTAAGAGTCTTGACTTGCCTACCCACCCGGTTTCTAGCCAACTTTGCAGCTTCCCAGTCTTCCTGCTTGCCCGACTTTTTAGCTTTTGCCATTAACCTGTCTTTGTCCAATATGAATTCTAGGATTTCATGGGATATCCAGGGATCCTGTTGGTCATATGTACTCATAGACTTAAGGGGACACATCGGGTCAATTTGTCTGGTAATTTTGGTCAGCATTATATTCCAGCATAGGTCAGGATCCTGGCAGTTGTAGAAATCACCCCAGTCACAGCGAATTAAAGAGTCCTGAAAGCCTTCCTTATCATAGTTCCGATATGATCTCCCCTTAAAGTAAATTTTGGACCTTTGTGGAGAAAACTTTTTCCTGGTGATATAGACTGCTTGGTGATCACTCAGGTTTAGATCTAGTACCCCCTTGTCATTAATTATACCCGAATTAGTTAGTACTAGGTCAAGACACGAGTTCTTATCCTTCCCATATCTAGTGATTTGTTCAATTTGCTGTTTAAGTCCCAGAGTGTCAGCAAGCAGTAGTATTCTTTTGTTGCAGGTGATTTTTTGTCAAAATAATCTATATTCATATCTCCCAATAGGAATAGGTCTACGTTGTCTTTGAGGTCAGCATTTTCAATCAGCTCACAAATTTTATTGCAGAATTTTTTTGTAGCAGCCCTGTGGCGGCCTATATATATTAAGGATTACAATTCTCTTTTCATTCGTCCTATGTATAGATAAGCACTGCACTTCAATGTCAGGTTCACAACAGTTTAAGTTCAGGTAGGTTGAATCAGAGTAGGGTTAGTCATCTTTAACGTAAGAGATAAGACCCCCTCCGCTTTTGACGTTAATACTGTCAGCATCCTTCCAGCTTCTATCTAATCTAGTTAATGTGTAGCCCGGTATTGTGATAACACTATCAGGAATCTTCCCAGTGAGCCAGGTCTCAGACATTGTAAAAACATGTATACCACTATTTATAACCTGCTGCCTGACAGTCTCAAATTTACCCAGCTTAAAGAGGCTTCTTATGTTTAGGTGGGATAGATGTAGTCCTTTGGCTAGCCTGAAATCAACGTTATCCATATCTTTTTTCAGATGACAATCTCCCAGGGCCATACTGATTCAAAGTAGTTGGGGACAAAGGTAAAATAAAACACAATGGGCCAGGGAGTACAAACCAAAGATTCATCAAATTTATGACAATAAACATCTTAACAATTATGAAACACATCTGAACAAGTGGATACCGGCAGCTAAGGCCATACAATTCAGTTATGTTCATTACGGTAAGTGCTCTTAGGCACCAATGAGGCTGACCAGCCCAGTCTTAACTAGTAGTGCAAGATTCTAAGGGAAAAGTATGAAATCGTATCAACGTGTCTATACACCTAAAGAAGGTAGCATGTTATATGAAAGAAATAGTACATAATAATTAACGGTATTCCTTGATAACATTAGGTCAGTTGCATGGTGAAGGAAATACCATCAAAGTTCAATGTTAAATCTTCGTCATTGGGTCATATGTAGACCAACGCCCAGAAGGGTATCCTGTACTGAGGCGGACACAAAGTTTTGAGTTCTTTTAACCTTAAACTTTAGATTTAGGATATTCTCCATGATAACTCATAGTCCAGGTCAATCTCAATCTGAAGGAGCATGCAGCAGACATCATCAGTTTTTGTCAAATATGGAAAAAAGAAAAAATGTGCATGAAAACTCACAGTTTAGTGTCCATCGATGCCAAAATTTGGGGTAGATCTCAAGTGCCTGAACAGTAATTCACTGAGAGACCTTCAACCCAGTTGCCCATCCTTGTCGTAGACCCGGATAGGCAAAACAGAGAAGAAGGAAGGGGCAATGAGTTTGACCAACAAATAGGTCTTGATCGTTAATCATTAATCAGTAGGGAATTGGGGGTAGCTTAAGGATCAAAATGTGCATCCCGGAAGTAGGGCTGACCAGAATTAGGTACTGAGTAACCAATACAATTTAGAAAAGGTTTAGGAAGGGAACACAATTAGGAGCTCCAGCGTGGGGTAGTACTTTTGTCGGGCAGCCTAATTCCTCGCGAGTGCCTTTATGAACTGCTCAGCCCATTTGTAGATAACAAAAGGCCTGACATGGATGCCGTCCTCCGTAAGGTGATGGTAGTAATTCCTTGTTTTGCCATGTTGACGACGGTGAACTGGAGCTGCCAGGTGCGGGAGGTAGAGATCCTTTGTGCCCATGATCCTTATGACCTCAATGTTGTATCTCCAGACTAGTAGGTCAACCATTCCCTGCTGTTCAAAGGTTGCAACAGAGATAGTTTTGCTTAGATCTACTCCAACCAACGGACAAAATATGACTTTGCTGCCAGGGAACCATTTCTTGAAGTATCCATCTGCTTCTCTGAGTGAAGTTAAGAAATAGTTCTCCAGGTCCAGGTAACAATCCCAGTCAAAACTGATCTTTCCCGTCGCATACTCCTTAGAGGTTATGTCGTTGGCTCCGGCACTTATGTATATGATATCGAAGGGGTACCAAAACAGATATGATGAGGCAACTTGAGTCAGGGTGTGGAACTTAGCTCCTGGGTAGTACCAAACTTCCATAGGCCTGTCCAAGAAGTTAATTTGATCGATTTGTCCCTGTAGGCCCCTTCCCCTACTGTCCGTCAGGATCACGCTGTGTTGTTTACGTCCCTGATACATTGTCATGATTGTGGTTCGACAGGTTTAAGACACGTTCACTCACTTTTAGACGATTTTTTAGGCTCAGCCAGCTCACGGCGCAGCTCCTCCCTAATGTCGCCCAGTATCTTGCCCAGCTTGTTGGCTCCCCGAATCTGACCCGCCTTGATCTGCTCGCTTTCTGCCAAAGTGTAGCCGCAGCCCCACACCCTGTCAGGGCATGCCTCGTAACGAACCTTGTCACTGGTCGCTAGGAGTTTCTCACGGTGTGTTGTGTTGTTTCTAAATTTGTATTCAAGAATGTCACGCATTACCTTCTCCTTTCTCCCGTTCCACTCGACCGTGTCTCTGATACCACGTGCCAACGACTTTGATTTGTACGGGTCGGTCTCCCCAAGCTGATTAAGTACATCAGTTTTGGTTCCACACTGCTGAGCCCTCGCGTATTGGTATGCCACTTCAGCAGAGCTGAATTCCACTTCCCCGTAACGAATTACACAGCTTGACATATTCGAAAGAGCCGAGTGTTTGCCTTGGAAAGCTATCCCTCTTCCGCCATCCACCTCAATCGTCTTAGCTCGCTCCAACGTAACGCCATCAGGAAGCCCGTCTACGTCAGCGTATCCATAGCGACGCCCGTTTACGACGATGACGTTTCCTTTCACTGTCGCCTGGTGACCTATATTTCGTGCGAGTCCCGCCAAGGCCCTAAGGTCTCCCATCTGCATCCTTTGAAATGATGTTAAATCGTCGTTAATAAACACCCTGTTCCATCTCTGTATCCCGCTAAGCCTCTTAATGCGCTTGAAAATCTCCATTTTACATCCATCCCGCATGAAAGTTAGGACAATTGGGCGCGGCCTAGCTTGGCTCCCTCCCTGGCCGGCGCCATCTTTGGGCTGTCGGGGGTTTGGTTCCTTTCCACGCCTATAAATGCTTGAGCAAACTTCCACCCCAAAAGGTACATCTAAGTCCTGAAACAGATCCGCAATAATTTCTCCCGGCTTTACGTCAGGGTTTTCTTTCACACCTTCCACTACCAAGTGTTGTTTTTTAAATTCCCTTTCTTGTAGCTCCAAGCGCCATTCGACACGATCCATTCTCACACTTTGCTTTTCCAAGTTGTTCTGAAGTTTTACGTCGGCTGTGCTCAGGTTAGCAATGTCCAATTTGACTTCGTTGTAATGATCGTTAATTCCTGACTCCTTGAAGTTGGCCACTGACGTTTCCGCATTTGTTCTTATTATGGCGATCACGTCAGCAATCGTCGGCTTGGCAGTCTTCTCCTCCTTGACCGGGGTGGCTCCCGAAGATCTGTTCAGCCCATGGTCCGCAGCTTTCTTTTCTTCTTTCTTTCCTGCGTTCTTGTTCTTGGGGTCTTTATCCAGTATTGATGCCATTTTTGTAAGTGTATGAAGTGTAGAAAAAAAGACACTATGGCTGTATCAGCATACATATGAATTGGATTGAAAGAATATACAAGTGCAGAATAATCAAGAAAAACAGTGTGGAGCGAGCCCCCGTTTTGACTTGATCTACAAATCCTAAACACTATTGTGCATGTAACCACTAAATAAAACCACTTCTGTGAGTGCTAAGAGAGACTTTGAATTAATGATAGACATCACTTCTTGGCACCCCATTTACAGTAATTAATATTGTGCTGTCCCTAACAAGGATACTTTTATGTAGTGTTCATCAAACGGTACAATATATTTTTCTCCAATTTTTGATACAAAGTTTATGGCTGTAATATTGGAACTAAGGAAACAAGTCTAAATGTCGCTTCTGGAGCACAGCTTCCATGATATGCGGAATCCTTTAGATTATGTCTATGTTATTTAGAGCGTTGGTATATTGTTTGGTTTATGCATGGAGTTTGTTCTATAAAATCTAAAAGTTGAAAGGATATGAAAGGAAAACGAATACCGTTCAGTGGAAACTAGATTTTTATTGAAACAGTGAATGTGAACATAAACAATTGTTAAAAGCAAATATTCAGTGGCTTTGAATCATGTGATAGGAAATAAAGTGGTAATTTCAAAAGCAGAAGTGTTATAAGCAACTGATGAAATGATTATAAAAGCAGATTGTTGTTTAAAGTCTAAAGTTTGAAAAAAAAAACAACGTCCAACCTCTTTGAACATGTGACAATTTTCATGGATAATCTAAGATGTAACAAGTTAAGATATGATGGCAACACGTAGATTGTATTAATAATTGAAATGTGCAAATGAAATGAATTGAATCTGGAAAATCGGCTAAATGTTGTTGTTTATCTTTTCCTTTAAAAAGAAGTTTAACTTAAAGAAACGTGTAAATAATGATACACATTGTGATAACCCTCTTTAAAAGAACTGAAGAATTATGGAATGTTTTTCTTCATGAAAGGCACGATGTGATCAGGTTTGTAAACAAATGAAATGAAATCTTCTATGAATTCCCATAGCTGTTCATTTGTTAAAAATAATTGTCCATTCTGATTGAAACACAGATCCGTCCTTTTGTTCTGGGATATACTAATGGGAATGTTAAACATCTCTTTACTATGACAATATGTTTCTGTTACACCATATGACATGACTTTGTCGTGGAAGTGTCCATGGTTAAGGTTGTTGGGCTTCTGTCCTTGTACAGTTTGTTGTTGAACCTAGTTGTCCCCGAATCAATATCTGACAGGCTTGTTCCGTGGTTGTTTTGGTCATTCCTTTGGCTGGGGACTGGAAAAGGAAAAGGTTGGATTTAGATTATTATTTGATTTTTAAAATATTTGTTCTGCCATTCTTTTGTTGTAATGTTTTATACAGTGAGAAATATGATAATAAACAGGGATGTGGGTCAGGGGGAACACAAACATTGGAAATTGCGTGTAGAAAATTCAGGATATTTTCATTTCTATTCAATAATTCAAAATTCTTTGGAAATTCAAAAATTTCAACTACAAAATGTAGCTGTTATTAGTGAATATTTCATCTTGTCCATATCTTTGTAACTAATTTGGGTTATCAGGGAGACCTTTTTGCAATAGTGCCATTAATTTTGGTAAAAGACAGAATTGCTGATATTGAGAACACAATACAAATTTCTCTGATTAGTCTAATTAGTTACAAAAACATGGGCCCTGGTAATTGTTGTTTGAGCATGTTTTGCTGAAAATTTGTCAGTTTTGCGAAAGACAATATTAGCTTTCATGGTAGCCTAATTGGAATTTTTATGGTGAGGCTAGTTAGCTTAAAAAACTATGGTATAAGGTATTAGACATGATGGGTCACATATGTGGCTAGTGTTTGAAAGTTATTCTGATTTGAAGTGTATTTTATATTTTTTTAGACAAATGCACATTGTACTTGCCTCTGGTTGGACTTGAAGTAGCTGGGTGATACTTGAGTGTCATCTGTAGAGATGTCAGTTGATATGTTTAGTGTGACCTTCTTATGTCCACAGACAGTGCAAACATAATAGTGGACATGACATGTTTTAGATTCGTCCATGTCGGAGTCGCAGAAGAGATCAGTTGAACCGGTGGCTGACGTGTGACCGTTGTCATACTGATCGTCATTGCTGAGCTGTTTTTCAAAGTTGTCTTTCCTAGCTTTGGATTCTTCCTCATCAGAAGTGGATAAGGCAGCAATGGACAATTTTCGTGGTGTCAAAGTTGGCCATTGTTGATTACCCTGTGTGGTGTCAAGGGGCGTGTTTGTGTTATTGTCTGATTGCTGAATCATTTTTACTCTGCTCGTAATCTGGTTCCAAGTCACGTTGTTCTGGTTCATGCAGTAATGGTTTCCTTTGTACGGTCGCGGTTCTGAAATAGTTTCGCAGGGGTTTCCTGATGTATTTCGGAGTTTTTGGCTGAAGATAATAGTCGAACCATAAGAAATATAACGTTAATATTGATAAAGATATATAGATGTGCATAAGGACATGTAAATGTCAAGTCCATTCATGTAATCAAAAATATGAGAAGTTAACGTTAAATTGGCATTTAGGGGTGGAAGGACGTCTGGTGGGAATATATGTAACTAAAAGACCGTTGTAACTTGTGCTGCCATCTATTGTGAATGTAACGTTGATACACGTTGCGCCCCTTAGCACAAAAAATGTACAATACGGGTAGGTCTACGATATTTCCCCCTAGTGAGCATGAATGGAATCTGTTAGTATCTCCCCTTAGTGAGACAGAACCTGTTACGCTAGGGGATGAAGTAACTTGCCATTGAGGACTTTGTTTCCTTGAATGTATCGGAGGTCAGATATAGTGTGCTGATTTTCTTGTCAAGTTTCTGTTAGACTGAATTTTTCCACTTAAAAGATCTTTGTGACGTTTACATAGTTGATTCACGTTTGTGAAGTGTTTTATTTATAGATATTCAGGAGTGAAAATTATGTTTTCAGGGTCGGCCATGCGGAGATGCTGAGGAAAGTTCTTTTTAGTATCTTAGGATTCAGAGATCTGTGTTTATCCGTTGATTTTCATTGTCATTTTTATAGGGAGAGTTACCGCTTGCCTGTAGTCGAACACTGGCTTTGGATGCGCCATTGATTAGAGCGAAGTCTGGTGGAATTGTGAAGAATCTAGTTCAATTCTAATGTATTTTTTCATAAAATGTTTAAACTTTGAGTGAAAACTATCAGGTTGGGGTTAACAGGATAACATTAATTTTGCATCTTTGATCTTGTGAAGTTCACGATCATTTAATCTTTGATTTTTAACTGATTCCAATAAACATAAGCATTTAGATTTTTACTGTTTAATGGAGGTACTTTTGGTAGATTCAATTATGTAATTGTACCTCGGTCTGCGATTGTCTACAAAATGGCTCTAGGCTAAAGGTATTAAATCATTATGTTTTTGAAGTAGAAAGGAACTTTTACAGAGTAAATCCTTTTTCAGTTTTTATTTGAACATGAACTGAACAAATCTGTAGTTTTTCAAAACCATAAACGATTATTCTGATTATAGGGTAGGTTACCATCCCTTATTGGACCTTCTTGCAGGTTTCACTTTTCCATGAACCTAACATATTAACATATCTAATTGTAACTTTAATTAAATTACTTATTTACGTTACCTCTTGTAACATTGAATAGTTAATCATATCACATGAAGATATTAGATATATGAAACAAAGTGAAGATACAAGTACAAGCAGGTGACATGCTTCACATGTACATGTGAAACTATAATTGTTTTAATATGCTTATTTATTATTGGTCATGTCCGCTCATGCACACAGAATGAAAAATGCTCAATGTGAAATATAAAAGAAGGTTGAATTTAAACTACAAAACCAAATTGGCATTAACTGTATATTTTTACAAATTAATATAGACGACACTGTCATGGGTGAAGTGATAGTATATTTTTTAAAAACCTTTTACATGTTTACTTGCTTACAGACACTGTTCCAAGTTTGAGAGGACCGATAACTTTGCAGTTGGGAAAACTAGCCTCAAGATTCACCATATTTTTGACAGTGTTACCGAATCAACAGAGAAATAATTATAGACTTTTCCGTTCAAAATGTATTTCAATATTATATCCGTTTCCAGTTTTGTTTATTATTTCCATAATTTCAGCCGAAAAAGGCAAGTAACAAACAGTAATTATTGAATCATGTTAATATTTTCTGGAAACTGTTTTCATGACATGATTCATCCTGATACGGTTTGAGCCCTGGTTTGTGGTGGCAGTTTGCTGCTGCACGCGTTGTGAGTCTATCTCAGAGTCCATAATAACACATGGTGCATTCATGTGTCCAACTGATGGACACTTCATCATGTGCGTCATTTTCCTGGCACGTTTCCGTATCATGGTGGGGGACATGGTTCTCCGACTTGCTTCTTACTTCTGTACGCATTCCATGATAGTCTCACCCTTTCTTTAAGGAACATCCCCTCGTCATCCCATGTAGCAGTACAATCCGCTATGTTCGCAAGGCATGTTTGGGACCACTCTCTGACAGCGGTCCATTGTATGGTGGCTGCGTCCTGGGCCACGTCGGAGACGTGTAGGATAGCCGCGTATGTTTCAGATGTAGGGTCCACACTTTTGTTTATCATTCTTAGCATGCCGCATACATGTTCGGGGAAGGTCAGGTCCCGTCTTGATTTCCTAGCCCTGGCTCTCTTCTTCATATCAGCTGGCAAATAATGATACGGCTCAAGAGCAAAACTAGTAGTAGGAAGTCTTTTACTTTTAGGATGGCCAATGCTGGGGCACTGGCCATCCAGTATGTGTGACGTACTAGATCTTCCTCGTCCATCTGATGTTGGTGTATGGGGAGGTGGGCTTGGTGATCGGTGAAGCAGACAGCGGACTGGGCGGATATGTGGGAGGGGTCGTGATGAGGTGTGATGTTTCGTAGATCTCTGGCTGGCTGGTGAGTGTCCCCTATATGGTGACCTACTTCGGGAGTGTCTATTTTTGACTGCGACGTGTATGTCAGACATCATGTCCTCCAATTTTTTAATTCGGGCCCGGTCCATTTCACGTTCATATTTGGCTGTTGAGTCTGGTGACTGGGCATTTGCTGGAGGAGTACTACTTTGGGAGTGTCTATTTTTGACTGTGGCGTGTATGTCGGCCATCATATCCTCCAATTTTGTAATTCGGGCCCGGTCCATTTCACGTTCATGTTTGGCTGTCGAGTCTGGTGACTGGGCTCTTCCTGGAAGAGTCTTGTTTTCTTGTTCATGGTCATCTTCTTCACCTTCTGTATGTTGGGGAGGGAACTTTCCCAGTGTTGAAGGTTTTGGTTGGTCGCGTGACATCTGAAACAAACAACAATTAATCAATAATTTCTAATATAGAATTACATAATATAAGGATGTGAATAAACTAGGCTATATCCAAATATCATCCTTAAGAGCATTACACAAAATGTACTAGCTTATTTAAACATTGCTGACTGAATTTGGCACTACAACTGGCAGATTACACTGTAACATCAATAAAATTAATAGGTAAATTCATGTTGAAAATTAACTCTACTTGGGCCAAGTATGCATACATTTAGGACAGGAAATTGAATAATGATATGATAGAATATTTTGAGTAAAATGTATTGATTTAGTATCTCTTGACGTACATTTAAGGAAATAAAAACGCATAAACATAATAATACTAGAATATATGACAATTGAAAAATATGTTGATTATTATGTTCTATATCACTTTTAGAGGTTTAATAGTCAGTTTTTTTTTTCGCCGCAGCCTATTTCTACATATTTTTGTAGTCAGTTTTTGCACATTTTTGCACATTTTAGGTGTATGACAGGTAAATTATTCAATTATTAGAAAAAAAAACACATCAAATAAGGATGATATTTTAATATTCACCATTCAAGATAAATGTCGATTTCTATTTATAATTAATCAAATGTGCATTGAGAATGGTATATTGTCTGAGAAAACAGAATTATCATATCATATAGAGAAAATACCCCTATTATTCATATTTTCATAACTAGGAAAACTATTAATTTGCGTAAACAAAATACAAAAAGATGTGTGACGCATCTTTTTGTTATCATTATTTCGGAAGAGCAGTTTCAAAGTAAATCTTGTTTTGAACTTTTTTTTATGTTTTGAGCGAGAAAAATCACAGAAAAATCAGAAATTTTGGAAAAATATGCAAGAAAAATGTGTAAAAACTGGCAACAGTCTGATAATACTTTACATCATTCGTTTTCACGTAGGGGTAAATCTTGTAAAAGAGACCAGACAAGTAAATTTTCTAACATCCATAAGATAGTATATCACTTAAAACTAGGATGCAGAAAATTTGGGTCATGTAGGTTGTTTCTTTATTTGAAAAATTGATCTGATATTCATTAATTCAGAAAAAAAAGATTCTTCAAGGTGTCCACCATTCTCTCCAAAAGAGGGGACATTGAAACACAATTTAAAGTAAAACAATAGATATTCTATAAAGTAGCTATCACTACAGATAGGCAGAGGATTTCAATCTTTTTTTCATTTTTTTTTTCAAAATAATAAGAAAAACTGTTTTTGTCATTATAACATGAATAATTCGACACATGTCGTGGGTAGGAACTGGCATTGTTGTGTTAATCTAAAACAAGATGGCGAACTTGGCCTTCAAAGAGCATATATATATATATGCTCCCACACTGGCGGCCCCTGATAAATTTGTTTTTTTTCAGTTGGAATTGGATATTTAATATTTTGATGGTAAGTATGGAAAAATGACATTATAGTGACAATTTCACAAACTATTTTACATTTGATTGATTTCTCCGACCTGTGAAACGTGGTCTGAAAATATTTGAATTTCAAACGTGCCAATACCTGAAATAATCACAGCATGCAATGTATAGGTGCCATAGCAACACAGATTCACGGAAGTAGGGACGTGAAAACTGACGGCCTGTACTCCTACCCTTCCTGTGAGAGCAGTGGGCCTAAGTGACGGGGGTCTAACCGACCGAGGACTAACCGACCGAGGACTATCGGCTAGTCAGTGAGTGCCGATGAGCGATAATGAATGAAATGAGCGAATTGCGATTCTCGCAGTCTGATTTTTGGATTAAAACCTATCTCAATTTCTCAACTTATGTGCGAGGGGACCTACAGACATGTTAGCAGTCTGGTTATCGTCCAGGAATTGTGAAGGCTGCTGAGGCTGCAACTGTCACCTCCTCATGCCCCAACCCGACACATCTTTCAAGTGCGTTCAAAGTTCACTCATGAAGTGGAGCTCTCTATGCGAGAGGCTCAATCCTTCATCTCCATGGCAACCCATTTTCATATCATTTTTTATATCATATCAAATAACTACAATAATTTTAAAATATGAAAACATACTTAATATTTTCTTTTCCCCTAAATTAAAGGTATCTCCATAAAAATCAGTACACCCAAGTATTCAGTATTTCACAAGATATAAATTATTTCTTCCCGATTAGGTACATTTCATGTTTGATTTCTGATGCATCTTGAAATTCATCAAATCTACCTATTTTTTCTTTTTTTTTTCACTTGAAATTTAATATATTCATGAATCTCAATATCTGAAAGTTTACATATATCTTAGCCTAGGGCATGATTGAATGTTCGAAAAAAACTAACGGTATAGCCTGCCCTTGACCCATAATATTCACACAAAAGCTCACCACTGATCGCTCATCACGTCCCCTTAGCTAAGGAAGGATCGATTGCTGTCTATAGTATTTACAGAAAAAAATGATAAAAATATGTTGATAAAGATCCAAAAGCTCCCTGTACCATTTTTGAAAGCACCCAACCCACGCGATCAACTTTATTCTTTCCCTGCGGTCTAATTTACCTGAATGAACCATTATTTCTGGTTCTCTACATGCTAAGACAACCTCTCCACACATGTTTTTACATCAGATTTGAGAAAAAACCTACCTTTCTGGTTGAATTTGGGTGAAAAATCTTCATAAAAAACGCGTGTGTCTTCAGATAGCTGGGCGGATGTGTAAGTAAACCGCCAGCAGGTGAAACACAGACCGGCTAAACCTTCTTGCCTCGCAAACCCGGTGCAACGAAGGTTTCGCACTGGTCTGCCCCTAAAACTTCTGGCATAAGAAACAGTCAGCATATTTCCAGGCTCAAAATTTGGTTGTCCGTTCAATTGTACCTGTTTGTTTTTCTGGTCTTTTTGGTCCTGATAAGGGGTCAGATGTTAGAATTTATCGCTTCTCAATTCCCAATACATACTCCAGAAAATCTGTTCTGGTAACAGAATAAGTTGTATTATGGAAAGGAATTTCCAGCGAAAGTAATCTCTTAATATATTATTTTGGTGACAAGTCATAGTAAATCAGATCATTGAAGACACACTCACAGAAGTGGTTATATTTAGTGGTTACATGAACACTATTGTTTAGGATTTGTAGATTGAGTCAAAAATCAGATCATTGAAGACACACTCACAGAATTGGTTTTATTAAGTTGTTACATGTACAATAGTGTTTAGAATTGGTAGATTGAGAAAAATCGTTCTATTTAGTGGTTACATGCACAATAGTGTTTAGGATTTGTAGATCAAGTCAAAACGGGGGCTCACTCCACACTGTTTTTCTTGATTATTCTGCACTTGTATATTCTTTCAATCCAACTCATAAGTATGATGATACAGCCATAGTGCCTTTTTTTTTCTACACTTCATACACTTACCTTCTGAGCTTTGATTAAAATAAATGTTTAGAATAAACCTTTCTTGATCATTTATGCATTGTGTTGTTTGATCAAAAATAAAAGAATCTTAATGTGATTGACTACCGCTTTTTGTCATTCCTGTATTTCTTATTACATTGTAATTTTTTATGTTGTTTTCTTTCTAGCCGGCCTGCGGGCCGGCCAATTTGCCGCCTCCGCCGCCGCCGCCGCCGCCGCCACGCGCGCGCGCGTGCGGTTCCGCATACGGTGCGGGAGATTTGCGGTCGCGTTTTAGCGACCGCCCGGTTTAGGTCAGAGAAAACCAGAAGTCTGTTCATCTTTATCGTTATAGCAAAAACAATACTGAAATGTGTGGCCTTCCGAAATACACTATGTCAAAATACTTTTAAAGATTCAATCCAAAACAGCGTGGAAGGGAATCATGTCGTCTCAACTACTGTATATGTTCGGGCTTAGTAAGATGGTTTAAGACAAATTTCAATTCTTTTGATATCCATCATTTTTACTCATTTATGAATATCTAAAACACAATGTCATATTTTGTTTAATCCTAGGGCAATTGAAAATTCAAGACCCATAGAAAACAATGTGAACTTCTGTCACATTCTGAAGTAAGCAATGTCAAAATGTTTTTAAATGTTTAAACATGGTGGTGACAATATTGTTGGACAATTGATGTTCACACTTTGACACTCCAGTTTTCTTGGTTTTCTTTTCCAGGTTGATTTTAGTATGGTAACGCAATTTAGAATGAACTGTTTTATTTCATTTTGGTACAAATTTTCAAAACAAGATGTCATATTTTTTCAAATGGTGTTTCAATTGAAAATTCATGTACCATAGAATACGGTGTTAAAAACATCGCTTTCTTAAAAGCACAATGTTGAATTACTTAGACAGTGCGACAAAATAATTATTTCAACATCTCGGTAGAAAGTGTCAGTGCAACATACATATAATTTGACGTAGCAGTTACCTTTGGGTATAATATGGTGAGGCAACTAAGAAGAAACTTTTCTTATGTAAATCTGGGACAGATATTCAAAACAGGATTTTGTGTTTTGCTGAATGCCAGGTTAATTTCAGATTTAAGTAGCACATGAAAACAAAGTCAATACCCATGACTTTCTGAACAACACAATTTCACTGTGCAACAAAATATTTCTACACCATGGTTAAAATTGACATTGCCAGAGGTTGCTACGGTAAAACAATTTAGAATCAGCTGTTTTATTTTGCTTTGATACAAACTTTTAAAACGTCATGTCATCGTTTATTGACTGCCATGTCAAATGAAAATTCAAGTACCATAGAAGACAATGTTAAAATAATGTCAATTTCTTTAAAACACATGGTCAAAAACTTAAACGGTGTGACAAATATTTCAATACAATGGTAGAAAAGTCATGGTACCATACTCATACCCTGACCCTGTAGGTAACTTAGATTTTGATATGGTAAGACTGTTTAAAATGTACTGTTCTCATCTAACTCTAGATCTGGGACAAACATTTAAAACAGAATTGTGTCTTTTGCTGAATGCCATGTTGATTTAAAGTTCAAGTAGCATATCAAAACAAAAATAAAACATATCACTTTCTGACAATCTGCTCAACAATAGAACCCTTCGCCAACAGTTGGTCATTGAGGATGGTAAGGGTTAAGAAACATAGCATTTTCTCAACCGCCAACATTATTATAAGTACCTCTTAAATTCTGTTCTTTGGAAATGTTATTTCTACTTTGTTACTTATGCTGCTTTACTTTACAAAAAACAGGTAGAGAAACAATGTGTAGTAATTTAGTTTCAACAAAATCTATTAGTACTATTCAATGAATATATGAATGTCATTAAATCTTGTAGAAAACATACAACATTCAACCAGTTTGTTCAGCTTATTTGACAACAATGTTTGTCCATGGTACAAGTTTTGGAAGACATGATGTCTATTTTCTTTTTGACTATGTCAACTGAAAAATCATGTCCCATAGAGATCAATGTTAATTTGTGTCAAATTCACAAATGTACATGTCAATTATTTTAAACTGCTTGTCAAAACCCTAAAACACTTGGTACATTTTGATTCTCTTAACCCTTTAGACCCCACAGATTGCGACTGTGTATTGCTGTATTTCCCCAGGATTTCCATGGATTTCCTTCAGGAATTCCTTAAGTTTCCTTTGATTAAGGAATTTCTAAGGCTCATACACTAAAGGCAATAACAATTATTAACCCCTGGTTTGTAGTATCGTACAGGGAATTAAATAAGCTTTGAAACGATATATTTGCCATTTTTGTATGTCAAAAACTTATTAAAGTATTGTGATTGGAAAAATATGGAAAAATTTAGGAAAAATCGTCATTTTTCCAGGCGGCTACGGCCGGATTGGGGAGTACACCCTCGGGCGGCTATGGCCGGATTGGGGGCTAAAGGGTTAATACTTCGCAATCATTTTTCAAGGATATAATTATGTAGTCTGCATGAGAACAAAATGAAATACCCTCTGTACTTTCTACTTCCATACTGTGTAAAGATTAACACCAGAACAACTGCATACCAATGTCATAGTGAAAAAGAGGTGGTGCTTACAACATAACAGTCAAGCATTGTGAACAACAAACAGTCACAGAGTTTGAATTCAAATGCTTCATTCTGATTGGTTCAGAAAATTTGAACTTAAATGCTAGAATCCCATTGGTTGTTCTTATGCCATGCTGCCACCTAGTTGGAAACACTGATACCCCTTCATATGTTCTGCTTCCATCTGGTGGAAAACACCAGAACTAATTTATACCGATGCCATATTGAGAAAGAGGTGTTGCTTACAAAATAGCAGTCAAGTATTGTGAAATAGTAAGAGTCAACTGTTAAATTCAAATTTCACTGCTTCTATGCGATTGGTTGACCATCAAGAAATGCTTCAACGTGATTGGCTAGTTATCCAGGATGATGTCAACTTGTGGTTAACAGAATTGAAATAACACCCCCAAGTTGAAGTAAAAACATTCCATTTCTCCCCAATATCTGAAATAGCTGTTGCATAATAACTGTCAACATGAAATGACAATTGGATACACAAATTTGAATTCAAATAATGCTAAAATGCCATTGGAAGAACACCTCTCAATCCTGCCATCTAGGTTCTGAAACTGTTTCTCCCAAATATCTGAAACAGTGGTTTAACTGTTGCATAACTGTCAATAGGAAATGACAGTTGGATTCAAAAATTTGAATTCAAATAATGCTAAAATGTCATTAGACGAACATTACTCAATGCTGCCACCTAGGTTCAGAAACCGTTTCTCCCCAAGATCTGAAATAGTGGTTTAACTGTTGCATAACTGTTAACAGGAAATGACAGTTGGATTCAAAAGTTCGAATTCAAATAATGCTACAACATCATTGGATGTACACTGCTCAATGCTGCCACCTAGGTTCAGAAACTGACATTAAAACTACAATTCAGAAAGGTGGAGCCACTTGGTGGAGGAAAAGTGAACTAAGTTTTGACACAGGGTATTGCATCATTCTTTCCCGGTGCACAGTGCTGCTGCCTGGCGTTAAACACCAGAACTAAAGTATTCCTACCAAAGTTCATAGTAAAAAACCTAGAGTTGATGGTGGCGCCACCTAGTGTATCAAAAAAACAACTACCAAAGGTGGCGCCACCTAGTGTGTTAAAAAGAACTACTGATGGTGGCGCCACCTAGCGTGATATGCCGGAACTACAAAATGACATGACACAAGTAATGTTGTAGAGACGCTTACTATACTACTGCTATAATGTCAAATGATCTATTATAAATCTACCTGCAATAGAAGATCATACATGTATGAATGTAGTTCAATAATAATAATATCTATCTTGCAGTGATGGGCGGCCTGTTCATGCCGGGCCTCTCGGGCGGGGAGAAGCGCCGGGCCAGCATCGCCTGTGAGCTGCTCACCAACCCCAAACTGCTCCTACTCGACGTGAGTTTGTCTCCTTTTAGCTTAAATTTGTTCGCAAGGGCCTATTGCACAATCCATCTGGTTTTTTTTAAAGTGCAAGTGAGAAATGTTATGTTACTTGCGATTATTTTGTGTTGCAACAAAAAAGCACTATCTTGTTGAAATACCTAATTCCACATTGTTGGTATACGATGTTGCGTTTGTATACTATAAACGGTCTACATTGTTATAGAAAATCGTTTTCTTGTCTTAAGTAGTGAAACAGCGATTTTTGGACGCTGTATGCACTCCTTAATTGTTATGACATAGGCCCAAGGGATTGTGGGAACCAAAAGCAATGAAGTGCGAAAATGTGACGAAAGTTTCTAAAGTAAATTACAGTAAAGATAAATTGTAAGGGTCTATCTTTGTCTTCCGGTATAGTATAAAACATGAAAATGATCTTTTACTTCACTAGAATTCCACAAAACTTATTTAATTTCTGCCTGTGAGTAAATTGATGTGGGACATTTTAAAATGTATTCTAATAATGTTTATGCCTATATATATATATATATATATATATATATATATATATATATATATATGTATATGGACGTCGCCGGGGTTAGGGCGTGGTCTGCCAGTGGGAGCACTCATTGCATTAATTACATGGATTATGATTATTATACGCTACCGGAGCATAAGCATCTGAGTCTACGCCATAGGTGTTTTTATGTAGTTGGCTCATATTCATTGCATGTCGTTGAATCGTTTTTCTTTCGCAAGAATTTGATGTCTATGTTTTCTTCCTTTTAGTTACCTTTATGTTACCTTTCCTTAATACTGTAATAGACACTATTCAATATCAGGAATTGAATCAATTACATAAAATAAAGAAGACATTGTTATATTGTATTCTGTCCCTCATATTCACCTTTGGGTCGGTTTCGGACCTTGGCCTACCAGCCGCTGACCAATCAGTCCAGCGCTGAAAGGGACCTCATATACTCCTTAAAAGTTCGTACTATAGTACTATGTGTTAGAACCATAGACCAAGTTGTTGCTATACAAGCCTGCAGGGGTGTGGGTAGCCTTTAAATCAAAGGGGGTTCCAAATAAAACTAAGGGGGTGAAAATTAAAAGGGGTTCCAAAGAAAACTAAAGGGGTTTTAGGTAAATTGAAGTGGGTTCCAACAGTGATTTTCTTTGATATTGTACTGACGCGGGTGACCAGTCCATGTTTGTAGGCACTATGGCGTGAGCTTTAGAAGCGCATGTGCAAGCCATGTTTCACTTTGTTAATAGTGGAATGGGGGAGGAGTCACGGTGTGACATACTACTCTAAAAGAGCGTGTTTCGCTCTCAGTCAGTCAGAGTTCGCTGTAACTTTTTTTGATAATTATATCTGGTGACATTTTCAATTGCTTCATCTCCAAAACAGCTAAACTTATTTTCTTTTCATTACCCAATGTCACCCCTGGGTATCCAACCATTAATATGCTTAGTCTTTTGCGTATATATATATACCCTCTCCCCCACCCAGGAGCCGACCTCAGGCTTAGACTCGGCCATCGCCTACAGTATGATGACCACCCTGAAGACATACACCCAGACGGCCCACAAGACGGTGGTGACCACCATCCACCAACCTTCCTCCGCCATCTTCCACATGTTTGACCAGGTCCTCCTCCTCGTCGATGGACACGTAAGGCTAACTGCTGAATTATAAGGAGGTTAATTATCCATTAATAATAGGGTGTATAAGTTGTATTTAATTCTATAGATAATAGCTAGCTCCATTCGCAATCTCCTCCTCGTCGACTGCAGTCGTCCAATACATAATTATAGTTCCCACATCATGTAAGACGTGAACATTCATGTGAAAGGATTTTGCTCGTTTATTATCCAATGTATTGTCATTCCTTGACAAGAACTCGATTGACCATGATCAGTCCCAAGGTAAGAGTCCCCTCAAACACATTCAGTCAACGCTCTGCGCTCTAACACAATTTCTATGCCTCAATCCAGAACCTAGACTGCAGGTTAAAGGTCCAACCTTCACTGGATGTTACTCACACAGCGTTTACAGCTACTCTGGCTAGCTAAGAGCGGAACACATTATTATAAGGTGGTACGTCACCCCGTGACTCCTCCCTCATTTCACTACTGTCAAAGTGAAACATTGGCTTACACGTGTGCTTCTAAAGCTCACGCTATACTGCCCAAACATGGACTGGCCACCCGCGTCAGTACACTGCGATTTTTAGAATATTATTTATTTTTTTAATTTTGTTTGGTGGGGGAGTTAAAAAGAAGTTCCGCTTTTAAACATCATATCTTTTCTTTTTGTTTCTGTTTTTTTCTCTCTAAGAATCTCCCAAGATTTCTATTTTGGAGAAATCATCAAGAATTGGGTTAGATGAAAAAGTTTAAACATCACATCTTATCATAAACAAAGAAAATGTTTTAAATATTGAAAGGTTCCACTCAGGACTGCTCGCCATCCCCTTTTTGAAGTCCAATGGTTGTAGTCTATTGGCCAGATAGGTATACCTTGACATGGGGGTCTATACAATGTTTTTTCTGGAGTTGCCCAAAGAGTTCAGCTGGGCACCTGGCAGATTTTAAATCAGCAGATTCTGGAGATAAAAATAATTAAAAAACATTGTATAGACCCCATGTCAAGGTTAAGCCAAAAAAAAGGGCTTTGGCAAATAGACTATTGGTGATAAGACTTACACTTCATGAACCTCACCACATGCCCGTGGCAAAACCTATACAAGGGTCTGGATATGTCTTAGGGGAAGCCGGCCAACGTTACATTAGAAAAAAGATGGTCACGTCATTGCAACAATGTCATCTATGTATCTGTGTCAATAGGAGAGATACACTAAAACATATGTATAATTTATAGGCCTTACTTCCCTGTCCTTTTCTTTTTTTTATCTAGAATTATATTACCATTTGAATAATGATACATTCTGGTGCAAATAATTAAACTTCTTAGGCTGGCCTGCTATATTCAGAGCCACATGCTGCAAGTCTGTGTTTAGAAATATGACTAATGTGATTTTATTTATTTTCCTAGTCACGTCAGTAAACTCAATTTTGGGTCTTTTTTTCTTTTTATTTATTCCTATCCCTTGTGGAGGTTATCCCAAGCCCTTACATATTGATTCGTTTTACCGGGCCTGTAGTGCAAGCCATTTTAAAGCTTGTTTTTTTTTTTTTATCCTTATTGACCTTATTTCCTTATTGTCTCTCTTGTCATAGGTGGCGTATTTTGGACGCGGTTCCCAGATTCTGGACTTCTTTGGGACGGTTGGCCTGTACTGTAGGCCTAGCTATAACCCAGCCGACTTCATCTGTGAGTATGTCTCTGTGACCTAGTCAGGGAAAAGATAGGGCCTCCTGGTCGAAATTATTATGAAAATTACGAAATTGATTTATTTGACGAAGGTAAAGGTACATTCGTGGTCTATGGCGAGATTGTACCATCTCGAGGGACGTCAGACCCGAGGATTGTCTTCTCATAGTCATAGATCACTATCAGGGATGGGCAGGGCCAGGGGCGGATCCACGGTGGGAAAGGGGGAGGGGGGTTAGGGGGTTAGGGGGTTAGGGGGTTAGGGGGTCCTGATCACCCCCTCCCCAAGCCCCCTCACTTCACTTCACTTCTTCTTTTTTTTTATCTATTTATTTAACCATACTCATCACAATCAATGATCTGCCGTATAGGTGTTGTTGAAATAAATAATCAAGTAATACATCCAAAAAAGAACATGTTTTGATCCAAGACTTCACTTGTCAAAGAGATTTTCAAATGGACTTTGATTAGAAGTCTCTTTAGAAGAATGTAATTTTTGTAATATACTGGGGAAAGTTAGCACTATCATAGGCACTGTGCATCTGGCTAGTTCAACTAAATGACCCGTTTCATTCTACAGTGGAGAAGGTTAAGGAATCAAAAGAGTCGGCCGATAAGGTTATAGCAGCAGCTTACAAGCGGAGGTGAGTTGATCGGTTTGAGAAGAAAAAAAGATAAGTATTTATAAGATGAATTTTACAAATTCCATGAATTGTCGGTATGGTGTCTCAAATCGAGATTCTCGATTTCATTCATAAATTGTCATGTAAGTGAAATATTTAACACCAGTGTATGACAAAGTTTCTCATACCTTATATCTGATCCCAGCTATGGTCCAATACACTTGAAAATGAATATCGAATACTGATAGCAGAGAAAAGAGTAACGGTGCGATACCTTTACGGTACTATAATATTATGGAGTGTTTGGGTTGCTAAAACTTGCTATCATTTTTCCAGTTGGTGTTAAAATATACAATCTATTATACTATAAATACATGTACATACTATTAATTGGTTGTGAAATGAATTGCACTAGAATTATTGTCGACCATGTAACTTTATAGCCCTACTGGTGGAAGAATATGTCAATGTATGTGAAACAGTTAAATGAATAATAAAAAAAACATTATTTCAGAGAGACCAATGAGTGGCCGGTGGAGCTGAGGTCTGAGGGTGGTGACCAGCTGGTGGGGGCCGGGCCGGAGGTGGTCATATGTGACGGTCACAACGGACACGCCCACATCACCAAAGGTAAGAGGGCAGTCTTGTGTTGCGATTTATATTTGAATTAATCAATGGTTTCAATCATGTGAACCAATTTTTACTTAATAATTAGTCCTTCCCAAAAGGTTTCACCTTTTGATACGATACAATACCAAAACATGTTATTGCCATATGGAATTTGTGTTTGAATGTTTTTAATCAAACTTAAAATATAAAGCGTTCTTCCTTAGTCACATACACATATTTTGATATATTAATCTTTGTTAAATCATATATATTTTTTAAACCGCGATATTTTCAGATTATCATCATGATACTGCCATGAGGCCTTGGCAATATTTTTTTTCGCATATCGTGACTTTTTTATGGACGTGCTTTGACTCGAGGTAATTTCTCGAAAATTTTATGGAATGCTATCCAAGGTAGCGCCACTTTAATGAAAAAAGATGTATATCAATCTTCCCCCAATCTTAGCGGGTTCCCAGTCCATCCACCTAGACGTAGAACCCATCGCCCTTCCTGAGGACGACCTGGACCCGATGTACGACCCCAGTCAGAAGTGGCCGACGAGTTTCTGGACCCAGTATACGACCCTCACCCACCGCAACCTGCTGCAGTCCCGGGGCCGCATCCTGTCCAAGCTGAACCTCATCCAGAGTTTGGGGCTGGCCATCATTATAGGGGTCCTGTGGTTCAGGTTACCTCGGACTGAGCAAACCCTCAACGACCGCATGGGACTGGTGAGGGGTTGAGATTGGTATTATCTGATAATCAGGGATGTAGGTCATGACTAATGAAAAACATCTATGAAAACTCAGAAAGAACTTAAAAATCATCTCAGAATGACATAAATCGTGATGTAAGAAATCAATTAGGAAAATTATCATTTGAGGCAATTATGTGAAAAAATCGGAAATCAGACAGAAATCTGAAAATTTACATCCCTAATGATTAGTTGATTGAAAGAATTAATTTTACTAGTCGTATCTAGACGTTTTTCAAGGTTTTTTTAAAGGGCAAGGGGACATTTCCCCAAAAATTATGTCAGATTGTTCGCTATAATTTAACTGCTTTCACTTTTATGCCCCACTAGTTTTCAGAAGTTACCCATGTATCTCACACTAAAGTTTTCAGATAAACTTTATTTTGTCTTAGAAGAAGTAGAAAAAATACCTCAATTATATTATCTATAATAAACCATTATAACCTTTCACTATACCAACGGAAATGTTCTTAGAGAAATCCAAAAACATTTAAATAAAGAAAGCGAAAGCAGCTACATGTATGTGTAATATCTTTATTACAGTGCCCTTTTTTCATGTTCTTTCAGATTTCCTTCCTCACTGTATTTTGGGGGTTCTTTTCTATGTATGACGCCGTTACAACGTGTGAGTACTGTTTTTCTGATCTCGTAATTTCTATATGCTTTCAAGTTCCACTACAACATGTATAATCTAAAATAATAAAAACAGAACAAACAAAAAAGGAATCCGATCTTCCGACCTTATTTCTCTGACCTATGATTCGAATGCCTGAAATCTGCAATTTTTGTCACTTACCAAAATAAGTCCTTTTCAAGACATGTTTAAGGACGTTTTGTACCAAATATGATGGAAAGAAATACTACATCTTGTATTAAATTTAGAATGACCTAATATAAGACATTAATTAGACCTCTGGACCCACAAATACCAATACCCTTTTAAACGGCAAAACCAGACTTATGCACAAAGGTAGTTAGTAAAACACCTTGTGCATATAATAAATTGTATATGAATAAAGTAAAGAAACGGTCACCAGACTGTAAGAGAAATATTGTAAAAGTATTTGAAATTATGTGAGCTACTACGTTACATGGTGTAAATATAGCATGGACTTCTGGTAGGTGTAAATATACCTGTTCGGCTGTAGCAGACAGGGTGCATCTCCTAGCGCGTACCAATGCTCAGGATAAAATCAATAACCAGACTGACATATAAAGGTGGGAATCTATGGTTAAAGCGAAGAACACTATTAGATACCGTTCAGACAATATGAGCCTTGAAGATTCGGGGGTTTGAATAGCCATATGTATAAGGACATCTGGTGACCAGTAAGAGAACTACACTGTTGCATTAACGTGCGAGGCCAAGCAGACTCTAAGGAGGAAACTTGTCCTCAAGCAATAGGATTGTGAACCTAGGATTTTATAGGCTACAACTACACTGGCAATTGTACACAATTCAGATATCCACTGATAAACCTGACTTTCAGCCAAGCGTTGTTCGCATCATGAATGAACGCCCATCTCGTGAAACAGTCTACTACTTGACTAGCAATCATGGAGGAAGTTAACTAAAATGACTCGACTAATAAGAAAAAGAACAGTTTCCCGATCATTAGGTAATACCATAACAACAACTAGCGTTCACTTAAACCTTTTAATACATGCGGGAGCACCCTGTAATAAGTTAACAAACCCTCTGTACAGTCGTGTCTCATACACGTACATGTATTTCTGATGACAGTCCCCTTAGAGAGGCCAGTGATTAAGAAGGAGCGGTCAGCCGGGGCCTATCGGATCTCAGCCTACTACTGCGCCAAGATGACCTCCGAGCTGCCCCTCACCCTGCTCCAACCCATGGTCTTCTACACCATCTGTCATTGGCTCACCAATCTAAATAGCAACTTCTTCATTTTCCTCGCCTCCCTGGGATCCCTACTTCTCTCGGCTGTTACTGCTCAGGTCAGTTAATATTTATAAATCTAATGGCAGGGTCCCCACTAAAATTTCACGATCAAATTCCCTTCGTTCCCCTGGATTTTCTCTGTCCCGTAGTAAATTTTCCCTGTCATGATTTTGTTGATTTTTTTTATCACCAAGTATTCATTTATTACAATGTCATTAAAGATGTATGAAGCTTCAATAAAAATAAAAAATTTTCTCTTGGAAAAGTGTGACTTTCTGAACCTTAAGAATGAGAAAATCCAGAATCTGGGAGAATAGAATTCAATGAATTTTCCCAGTTTTGTGATCAAATTTCCAAATTCCCTGTGCCGTGGGGACCCTGCAATCGGTCCGCATAGCCCCAAGAAACGTTTTTCCTAATATGATGGAAGTTTCTTGATTTAAGGGAACATCTTACATTATTTATTGTATTTCAAAATGAAAGAACATTAAATCTATATTCATAAACTAAGACCAAAAACCAAACAGTGCGAGAACCCTAACTTTGCGCTAAGGCCCCCAAAATTTACAAGTAGGGAGCACCACCCTCTTCTACACCCCTAAATAAATTTACCCCCTTGTAACAATGACGACCAATGTGTTAGTGTTATTACTGATCACAACCCCTCTTTCACAGAGTTACGGCCTGTTCATTGGTGCGGTCATCCCTGACATCAGTACGGGGGTAACGATCGGTGGACTCGTCATGCTCGGCTCCATGCTGGCAGGTAAGCCCCTTACCCTCTATACTATGGAATACCAGGTATCAATATAAATGGAATTGTCAAGGCAGTGAATAATGTTATCATAACTGTACGGAGAACCGACAATAGCATTATATATATGACACTCTAAACTAGTTGCATATAGAAGCGTAACAACATTTTCATTAGTTTACGTTGACAGTAAATCACAAAGAAGACACCTTTTAGAAAATTTAAGTTCAGGCAGATTCTTAAATATCTGTCCTATCTGTTCTAAAAGTGTTTAAGTTTAAAAATGGCATTAAAGATGTGTGAATGTTCCGAAAAATATTGAAATCATATTTTCGGCTAAGTGAAATCACCTAATCTTAACAATCTGAAAATCGAGAAATTGGGCAAACAGAATTCCCTATGTTTAGGTCAAATTTCCAAATTCCCTGTATTTCCTGAGAGGGATCCCCCCCAAATTTCCCCAGTGCAGTGGGAACCCTGCTCAGCCCTTATTAATGTGCGGGTTTTCTCTGCTACAGGGGGTTACTACCAGAAGAACGTGCCCCCCTACTTCTTCTGGGTGAAGTACATCTCCTACATCCACTACGCCTACCACTCCATAGTCGTGCTGGAGCTCAGCCCGGGAGAACCCGTCCAGTAAGTCTTTTTTCAACAGTTTCAACTTTATAGGTTTAGGAATCCCTTTAACTAGAAATTTTGTGTTCTTCTCTACAATTAGTGCGAGCCATAAGAGTGCACATTAAAGGACGTACTTTAGGTGAACACACCCTATTGGTTACTAAGGGATTGATATAAGAAATTTCTATGCTACAATAAAGGAATTTAAAGAAATTTACGTCCATAGTCCCGCTGGAAATTATCAAATATTTATCATTTCAGGCAAATTTATATACAGATTCCACTGAATAACATGCGATATTTTACATAATGTTCAATGAATATACATTCACGGTAACAATATGTAGACTTAATTGAACATTTGATCAAATTGAGAGACAACGTGCTAAAAAACCCTAACAAACAAGGACACAGGTTGAGGTATGAAAGAAAACTATCGGTTACAAAACCGAAAAAACCCGGGTTATTCGTCTTCTTTTTCTATATATGAACGTCGAATGCTTGATGACATATGGGGAATGGATATAAATACGAATTATCGAGCGAATTATCGATTGATTTTAAAGAAAAAGATGCACATGCCAGCGCGAGTGGAGTGAAGCCGCCCGCCATTGTCCTCTATTATCGTTCACCTGCAAGCGGAGAACACTAACCTTTTCTTCGATGCCGATCGTAAATATTGACCTAATTCTTCACGATATATCGACCCAGACCAGCTCCTGATATTAGTAATCCATAAAATATACTCCATTTTGCTGGACAATGCCGATTTAAGGCGTAAATGGCGGTTAATCGCGGAGGACACCTACACACGTGTTCACCGGGCCGCGCCATCTTGGCGTCTGATGCAATAGGTGGTTTGACAGTGTGAATCCGCGAGATGCGCTTCGCCCGGAAGGGATTGCGCATGGAACATAGTGCGACAAATTTCTTTATTTTCTGGTTTATATCGATTCCTTCTTCCTAAATTAAGGTGGTAACATCAATAAGATATCGACATGAACCTATATGGCGCGTTTAGTCGACTGAACCGCGCGCGAAATAGGCGAAATAGGCGAGCATTCCCGACTGACTTTCCGATCAGAGACTGGGGGCCGCCATCTTCGCCGTCATCACCCTCATTAACATAATCATACTACACGGCAATCCCGAAAGCTATGGGTCTTCGAATGCTGAGGCGTCGATATCATACAGTTTGAGCACTGTCACTCTCCGACCCGATCTCGGCTAATGTTATTTCAATGGTCAATTTCTGGTATAGACTTTACATAGGCTGAGCATTGCGACCGGAAGCAGGTCGAAATTTGCGATCTTGTTTCCGCTGGTTGAACTGTCATTCAATGGCGTTTCCCGCCTAAATGACTGAGTCAATATACCCGGGTGAGATTCGATAGATCGATCATATTTCGAAGACGACTTGATAATACAGCGAGCCCGGGTAATAAATAAGATAGAATATTAAAAGAAGAATTTTGAAGGATTACTCTGTTTTTTCGACAGAAACAAAGGAAGTAAGAGGAAATCCCTTTAAAGGAAAAGTATAATACAATAAATTCTGCATCATTCTATCATAATGCAGACGATAAGTGACTACACAAAGCCTTGCTAGTCAGATGTATGAACCAAAAGCTATTATTTTATTTCATTTTTCCAGATGTCTCCCATTCAACATCACCAAGTTCCCACAGTGTTCTCAGCCCAGTAACGAGACCCAGTACATCGAGGGCCCCGACATCCTGGCAGCCCAGAACATCTCCCCCGACCTTTGGCTCTACCTCACCCTACTTGTAGTCATCACCATTGTCTTCCGCCTCCTGGGCTACCTCGCTCTACGCTTTCTCGACCCTACCAACAGAGGCCCCCCGAAGCAGAAAAAAACGAAAAACGCTCCAGCCCCAACAGATAAAACGTCACCGGTTGACAACGATGCATATGATACTTATTCCGAAAAAATTCTTACCAAAGACAATACTGAAAACCAAAGTGACAAAATTGTTACAGATCCATTAGAGAATGAGTCGTCGATATCCCAACAGAAAGGTGATGATATAGTAGCCAGCTCTAGGTTATAGTGAAGAATGAATTTGTAGGTTTGTATGTAGAAGAATTAGCTACTATTTTCAGAGGGGATAGGGGTGAATGTATGGAATAGTATTTGTTGTCAATAACAAAAATATGTTGGAACCAAGCTACTACAAACGTTCATAACCCACGGTTCCATTAACTGCTCAGAGTACATGAATCATCTGATGTCTACTTATTCTAGTGGAAATATGCTATCATCTTATAAGGCATCGGTGAACATTTATATTTATACTGCATCATTTTTTACCCCCGGTCACTCTACGAGTGGTTTTTGGTAGTTCAAACACCAACTTGATTTTACGGTGCATTAGTAATGAATCTCTCTAATTTTATACAAGTATATTATTTCAAATGAGACTTTGGGCATGTTGATCACGCCCATACCGGTACTTACTACATTTGAATATAAGAATATATTTACTTTTCATAAAATCTCAAAAATATAGTTTTTGTTGTTTTTCCCGGTTAAAATCTGAATTAAGCGTCCCAATAATTTACTAAGTAAACAGGACATCCAGAGTTGGGAATTAACAGTCCACTCTCAACATCAAGGATTTCCGATTTTGCAAGGTATAAAGAGTAATATCGACTTAATATATAGTTTTCTCGTGCAAAAACCATGACAAGACGCAAGAATTCAAAACAAACCATAACGTCAGTAAACTGGAATGAGCGATACTTTTAATGATACAACGATGCGGCCAATACAAATAATGGGTACAATGAGTACGTGTATTATGAACTATAAAACTGTTAAAGTTTAAGTTAACGTGTCTTCACTTCGGATATACTCGCCGATGTCTGCTTGGTGGAAGGCCACGATGGTCATCGGGTCGCAATGCCGGCACTCTGCAGTCGTCTTGGCCGAAACGCCGAATCCCTGAAACAAGCAGAAGTCTAGTGTTACAGCGGTATGAATCAATGCCACTTTAGTACTGGTAGTGCAGTGAATTAACGTTATCTCTCCTGTAATCCAACTGAATAGTTCCTCTTTGTATAGTAGTGGCAGCATTTCTCACGTCAGAGAAAGAAAGGTAAGAAAAAGAGGATAACAGCATTAACAAATTTCGAGTAATATTATAATATTATAATTAAAAATGTTTTTCTTAAAGAATACAGATTTCTGATAAATAGACACGCTTTCCAAAATTGACATAGCCCCCACCTCAAGTAAAATAAATTTGCTGCTGAATTATGGACGATAGCGAAAAAAGGGAAGATATTTTAGAACGCGGAAATTAGAGATGCCCCTCTCGACTGATGAGAAAGTAGGAAAAGTAGGAAACACTTTTTCTACTTTTTTACTAGAAGCAACTAACAAAATAGAGATAATAAATAGATACCTGACACTAAATTTTTATCTGAATAGCTTGAAACCAACACAAAAATACTCTAAAACAGATATTAAGGCGATGTAGGAAAAATCGGCCATGCAATTCCAAAACATCGAAACGTAGAAAATCCGGCAAACGTAAGAAAAATGGCATCTCTGCTACTAGATTTTCATGTGTTTTCTCACCAGCGGCAGGTCGGCCATGGAGTAGACGACGATCCCCTGGTACTGCGGACAGTCCTCCGTGATCCGACCCAGACCTGACTTCATCACGTGGTGGCCGTACACGAACTGCTGCTCCGCCGACGGCTTCAGCCAGATCTTGTACTGAAACGACCAATAGTTTATCATAATTTCTCATCGCATCAATAACTCAAAGCAATGTAGCGTCAACATTTTTGCATATTCAATAAGTAGTAAAAGAAACCCATATTATTACACTACACGAGTCTTATCAAGGCCGCTGGTAAAATACTACCATTAAGATTAAATTGTTCTGACAGATCTTGTATTGAATCGACCAATAGTTTGTAGCAGTAAATAATTTTAGCAGTTCGTTTCAATGGTATTTTTAGGGAAACAAAAAACAACAGTGGGTTAATCTTATAAATCTTTTATACTAAATAAAAGAGAAATGTATGACATGAATCTGATCAAGGCTGTGGGTAAAATATTACCAATGAAAAGAATCTTTTGATTTATTTAGAAATATTACATATATACATCCATACTTGAACGACAGTTGACTGTATTGGAAAATAAAAACATGTACATCAAACAGGATACTTACCTTTGCATAGGGTGCTAGAAAGTCAAGCGCCGTAATTTGAAGTCTGAATTTCCCAGTCTTTGTGAATTTGCCGAACACTGTTCCAAAACTGATAAGGTTTGGTCGCGCTATATTCGCTGCCCGTTTCATTAACTCTTCGCTGGAAACAAAGAGATAAAACAGGTTAGCTGAGCTGCCCTTCATTCATACGGGGGATGGACAAGTCTATGAATATTCGAAGTATAATAGTGCTCCAATATGGCAAAGTGTTGTCGAAGATTTAGAGATGATTAATCCTTTTTTATATAATAAATGTTCCTTTCTTATAAAATACAAATACCCTATTGATAGAATAAGAAGAGGATCTCATAGCGATGTTTGCTGTTAGTGTTACTGGATCCCATTTACACATAAACAAATTTCGACTCACCTGACATAATACACTCTGTCTTTGTGGAGCCTAAAGCAGTATGTTCCATCGGGTCGGTCTATCAACAGCTTTATATTTTCTCCGATGCTGAAGAATAAGAAAAACGAATTGGTCTTTGTACCTTAAACTGTTATTTAAAAAAATGTATTAGTTTATATAGAATTAGAAACTACAATTTCTCGGTATTCCTGTCTTATTGTATGCACTCTCTAATTAATGAGGATTATGGGAAACAATAATCTAGTGTTCACAATAGTCTGTTGCATCAGACCCACAGTTTCCAAAAGCTATTATGTAAGAGCTAAGTAGGTCAGAGACGGACTAGTGTTCACATCAGGCCATCTGGTGGCCAATTTGATAGTTTTGAGAACTTAATCTGTCTTCCATAGTTCGAGCACGATTTCCAATGTTCAGCTTTTAGAGTTATTACAAGGTTGTTCCCCATTTATAATTCAACATAAAACGTTCATTTTGACGATTAGATTCTAGCTTATAGTTTGTCTCACATCTGACATGGTATAGAGCCATACATATAAAAATATATTAGTCACAAGTGTATCCATATCTCAATTTTTCTATTTAAGCATCTGTTCGATTTTACGGGATTTTAGGTGAAACACAATGCAAAATCTTTGAAAATTACAACTTAGGGTGATATCCATCTGACAGGATAGAGTGTCGGACATAAGTTTTAAAATCTATGGGCCAGTCAATCTACTAGATTTCAAAACCTAGGGGCCCTCAACTAATTCTAGGGGAACTAAACAGAGTATTAAAAACACTAGAACTATTTCTTACTTTTTCTTCTACTTATCACATAGAGAATATATTTTGAAATGAAAGCGATGTCTGATGTTGTGGTTACTATCCATATTTTTCAAGGGGCTATTCGGGCCCTAGGTAAGAAAATTTAGTGGCCCGACCTGCTGTTCAAAGGGCTCGGGCCTCCAGTTATGTCTACCCCTTGAATGTTATTTTTGGAGTACGCAAAAAAAAGAAAGAAAAAAAGTTGTGTTCAGGTTTCCCAACCGACCCTATTATTTAGCCCCTACACTTTTTTTACAGCGAAAATACTGGGGGAAACTATTAAAATTCAAAAATTTGAGCAAATGAACATCAACATCTTAACGTCTAACATTATGCCCAAAAAATATAGTTGCGTTCAGATTTCATTGGCCAAAAAAACTATACTGTACAAGGTAGGTCGAATTCTATTTTTAATTTGGATGTTTTTTTAACATGACAAACAGACCCAAATTGATGACAATTATTGATGAACCATTAGTATTTCCTTCCATATAGTAGAGTCTATACTGTATAGCCATCTGCAATCTTGTTGTTTTGATATAGAATAAATTTTCAGATGTAACACATGTCATTTTCTGCCCATTGGGCCGATCTGATTGAATTTTTGAAAACAAATTTAAGGTAGGGCCACATATTTAGGGTCCGTCGGAATAGATGTACCTGAACACAAGATTTTTTAGGCCTTATCAAAATGTGTAATACAGATGCTAAATTTGTTACAGAAGGCCTATCTAGCAAGTTTTCACTTTGTATTACAATCTGATCGGAGTGATCCTGAAATACCAATTAAAAAAGAAAGAAAAAAAAATTCCAACCTGAACCTAGGCTAGGGCTAGGCCCGGGTTTTTATGGGGCTATCTATTTTTTTGGCCAGGTGGGGAGGCATACGCCCCCTCTCAATTCGTCTCTGCTCTGGTCATTTTCAAGTTACAGCGTCCAACCCGGGCGTCCAACTACTGGTAACTGTCCTATCTATAACTTTAACTTTAATCTGGTTTCATAGAGTCAGTAGTCACTTGTCTCAGTCAGGCTTTCAAATGACTGGGCGATAATAGAAGAATCCTGATAATACTTACTATTTTGAGAGCTTTTCAAAGAAAGTCTTGGTCTCTTCGTCGGTGAGGGGCCTCATACTAATGCAGTTATACACCCCGGCACAAAATAACTTATCAAAATATATTATTATTCCACAAAATATGACCACAACAACTTGTCGTACGGTCCCACGTGTTTTTCAGAAGACTGAACAGGAAGTGGTCTACTGCGCATGGGCGGGCCAAATGAAAACTTCCGCTTGTCGGTCGTCATGACCACGAGGAGGGTTCGCGGGCCTCGGGCTGCAGGGCTCAGCCGTGTAGGTAAACAATGGGGGCTTGTGGCAGGAGAGGATTGGGATTATGTGGCCGAAAACAGCTGCATTAGAGTCCTAAATCCTTGGGATTGAGCTAGAGATGCTTTCGCTACTGTTAAGACTGAAACTGGGAGAGCGAACAGTGTAGTTTTTACTTAAACTTCGCGGACATCAGACGATCAGTCATCACTGCAGCTGAAGATGAAGTGTGAGCAAATTAGTTACTCGTCTTGATCCCTAACCTAGTTTCACTTGTTGCATTTACATTTTCGTGAAATGGATCTAACTTATCCTAGCTCTTAGCAGAATTCTTACATAAAACAACTTTTAAACTTTACATATTGTAGGCCTAGGTGTAATGATCGCGCGTGTCATCATTCATAATGAAACTGAAAGGCCAAAGGGGGCGTGGTTGAGATGTTGACCAAA
This sequence comes from Lepidonotus clava, assembly GCA_936440205.1. NCBI lineage: Eukaryota > Metazoa > Annelida > Polychaeta > Phyllodocida > Polynoidae > Lepidonotus > Lepidonotus clava. The sequence continues at coordinate 29,744,853 of OW387144.1, read as the reverse complement.
TGAGTGCATCAGCACAACTCCCATTGCAATTGGAGTTGTGCTGATTGTGTTTAGTAAGACTAGACTTACTATTTCGGTATGTGATCAGTAACGTTAGTTAATTGACATGTACACCTAAGACTAAGTCTTGTTAGGCTAAGTTACGTCAGTATTGTTACTTATGAAGTAATTTAAAAAAAAAAAAAAAAAAAGGAAGGAAGAAAGAACGTAGATCTATTCTTTGAATCAAAAGTGGGGTGAAGATTCATAGATAAATCTAAAAAAAGCATGACAATGCTAATGAATGAAGATATGTTTGGAACTAGAAATTTGTGGGTCCTCATTCGCCTTATTAGTATTACGGTATCCCATAATCCCTCACGATTCGCCGTTTTGGAGCAGGTTCCACTCCTATGCTGGCAGGGTTAAAAAAAAATCGGATCGATCTAGCATTCATAATTCCAGCAGACTTAGGTAAAATGAGATGTTTGTGACAAGTTAAAGACCCGGTCTATGAAATACTGAAAAATGTAGACTTAATCTTCAGAATTTTAAAAGATGTTGAGGAAAGAAGGGGGCCACCAATGCTAAAGAATAGGCCGGAGACTGCTTTAGCCCTGCTGTGTGACGCGAAATATACACCAGAAATGGCAGAATCGGTAGACCGTAATAAGGTGAATAGATTTACTGGAAAAGCTATTGAATTGTTTAGTTTTAATTTTACCAATCATACATAGCATCCTTCCTGTAGATTGTCTGCATTATTGTATTAAGATGCATACTGGACAATAACGTTATGTCGACAAGTTACAAGCTTTACACATAATTCTTTTCCATAAAACAATATTAAACATGGCATTAATTGTGATTAAACATGATGGAAAACTACCATTCTCATTGAGTGTCTTTTCAGTTTGTGTCTATGATTTTGATAAAGTTTAGGTTGGTTTGAAAATGTATTTATTGCAACTAATGTTGGATAATATATAGTCTAGTAATGAAATTAATTGCAAAGGTAGCTGTAATATACAATTCATACACGCAGGAAGAAATATACAAAACATACTATATATTTTTTGTATAGTTGTTCCTTTGTTTTTGTTAACAAAATTAGCTCAAATTAATCTAGAGGTCTGGTGAATGAAAGTGTGTACGTTTGCAATCGACGCTACCACGTGACGTCCAAGTATATCATAATTATAAGCATCAAGAAATTATGTCCACTGGACAATAGTGTCATAGAAATACATGATTCTTTCTGACTGAAATTTTTTCCCTATTCTAAATATATTTTTAATGAAAAGGGTGGCCCTTCCATCACTTTTTCAACAAGGAAAATATTTTTTTCTAAAAACTGATAACAAATTATCTTAAAAATAGATCTGAATCTACTCACTTTACTTTTTATATATCACGTTAGGCCTAGTGAATTTTTGTTTTTCTCATACCATAAAAACTAATAAGTAATATTATGTTCATTATATCTTGTAGATTCATCTGACTATCTACGCTGGAAGCAGACAAAGTATTATCCTGCTGGTCGTCATTCACTGCAGGACAAACATAGAAACGAGAAAGTTTAATCCGTTACTGATATAATCAGTGATATTGTGAATTGGTCACGGACTAATACTTCAAAGTACCGGCCATCCAGTAATGTTGTAAAGAGGGAGACCCAACCCTTGTGCCAAGTGAAGGATTACCAAAGCCAGGGTCCACTTTCATGGGCCTGTTCTGTGCCAAAAAGTATTGAAAAACAACTGCACGCTGAACCATCGACTTGTGTACATTGCGGCCTAAAGGAGCTAACTAGTTCGGCCAGTACAGAGCTACGTGCTGGGACTCCAGAGCATGTCAAACTCGTTCCACCTGCTGTTCTATTGTTCAGCTGAAGTATAAAGAAATGGCTTCAGGTGCAAAGGCTTTTGCTTTTGCTTTATGGACTTGGTCTACGCCCAGGATTGTGAGGGCATTATAACCGTTCAGTGGAAGGAGTAGTAATGGTAATAAGATAAGCCATGCCTTCAGTTGCCAAAGGCTTCTCGCTCGACCTGGCCCTGGCCGGGTCTAAGGTGGGCATTGTGGAGCCAACCTTTGGAGCTGGGACACTCCACGGTCACAAGTCGCACCTGAGCAGCAGTGGCAACCACCACAGGCCACCAGCACCACCTCCAGGAGCACCACCCAGCCACCACCACCACCACCACCACCACCACAAGGCCGCCAGCCTGGTCTACAACTACAAGAAGTATGAGCAGGCTGGGGTCCTGGACCCTGCAGTCCTCATCAAGGCTGGATCCCTCTCCAGGCAGCCCCACGGGACTGTCCACACTCAGCAGGTAGAGGACCCACTGCCTAGGTTAAGGTACCACCAGCAGGGGGCCAGGCAGGGGGCAGGAGGTGGCAGTGGTGGGAGCGTTAGAGCCGGGAGTGGTGGTCAGTACGCGGAATCCCCAACAATACGTGAGACACATTACACGAACCGTCAACGAGTCCTGTTGGAACAGGACCACAACCAAAGAACTTCTGCCACATTGAATAAATCTGATTCATTTCATAACAAGGACTTAAGTCAGGAACAACTCCAGCGACTGGCTTCATTTCAACAGGAGGAGAATAATGGTTTAACGGTTGGATCTCATGATAGTTATAACAATCTCAAAACGGTTAGAAGTAGGCCTTTCTCTTCTCAATTTGACAGTGGCAAAACTGCTGTGGACAAGCAAAGTGGGACCACCCTAGTGGTTCAAAGACACTCCAGTGATAATCTACTCAGTAACTCTGACCAACTTGTCCCGGGAGGAACATCCCCGCGTCGCACCCAGTCGCTAACTCAAAACGTAGCGACATGCTCACCACCAGCTAACGGCAAACCTCATCCCCCAGAAACTTTACACTGGACACCACTTTCTCCCCCCTGTGCTGACCCTCAAACCAACAGTATTAATAGTGATGACCCTGATCTCCAGGGCCGACCCTCATCCCCATCACCCACCCACACTAATCACAACCTCACCCCTTCTCCACGGTATAACCCGGAGGACGGGGAGGAGGAACCAAACCCAGGAGTTGACTATGGCAGGGAATATATAGAAACTATGGCCAAAGAGAATCAGGCCATTAAAAAAGAGGTACAGAAAAGTCTGAAGCGGTTGTTGAAGCGAGCGGTGTGGAGTGCGGGAGGAGTGACCAAAGCAGAGGTACAGTCGCTCCGGGCCCAACTTAACACAACCAATACCAGTGAGGCAAGGCACTCTCCCAGGGGAAGGAGGGGCTCAGGCCACAGTCAGGACTCAGGTATTTCCAGTGACAGTATAACGCGTGAACCAACTGAGGATAACGCAGACCAGCATCTGACACCTAGAGAGGACCCAAATTTAGCATCAGGTAATAAACTTTTAAACTCATTTTGAAATATTCTCGAACTCAGTTTCAATAATTAGTAACATCCTATATTGGTGTTCTCTGCGTTACAAAAGACTATATTTTGCTGCTTGACAAGCAAATACATGAACATACTAATAAAAATATGAAACAGCAAAGATTTAGCACACGTACTTTCAATTTAACAGATACGTGGTAAAAGAAGAAGAAAAATGATATTCTCATTTACAGTGAAAATCATCATTTCATACTCTAAAGTCTTTCTATCAACAGGGGTCGAAACGGCCATTGGGCCACGGGCTTAAGGGTCCTTAAAGGATGGTTAAATTACTTAGATGGAGAACTCCGGTGGTCCTTGAAATGATGACAAATGTGTACACGTTTCTTGCAAAATAAACTTTTACTACCGGTAATAGTAATACCTATAGATTAGCAGATAAATGGAAAACAGGCCAACCTGGCCATCACAACTTATACCGTTATTTTGATCTCTTTATCAAGATCTTCGCCAACGTTTACCTGTTACATACCGTTTTACCATACAGTTATACTGCACTAATGTTACTAAAACATGATTGCATTCTTCGGTACTTAACATACATCGTTTATCTATGAATCTCATCCCTAACAGGTAATGCAGCATCAAACTAACAGGTATTCTCCCTCTTTATGACAGGTACAAATCCCACCACCATGGAGCAGGAGGATCTGACCGCTTATAAAAATCGGAAGAAGAAGCAGTTAGCCAGCAAACTCAAAAGTAGGCGTAAATCCAGATCATCTGGGAAGAAATCTCGACAGAAGGCGAGGCCGGACTCGGTGAAGCGGGCCAAGGAGGAGGCCAACATGGGAGTTACTCGTGAGGGACTCAACCTCCAGGCTTACTGTCAGACCATGCAGGTGTTACCCTCCTCCCTCAAACCTAAAGCGGAGAAACCCCAGATCTCAGTCCCCACCCTGCCCATGAGGGCCACCACTACAGCCATATACAAGGAGCGCTTACCCCGGGTGCCCCAACCCACACTTACCTGTGATGGCAATGCCCTGAAGGAAAAACAGGTAGAATTAGCAGTTACATATCCCCCAAATAGACGGAGTCTGAATCTTAACCCGACAAAAATTTCCTCATATGATGGTTCACCGCGTAAGTCGCATGTGTATGCTGGAGGGGCGGTGGCTGAGGAGGCGATCCGACTCACCAAGGTGTACCTCTCAGAAAAACAGTCGGGAATGTTGAATGAACTCGGTCTGGAGATTCCCTATGCACCACCAGTTACTCCAATGCCTGGTTAGTATTCTCATATAAAAGCAAAATATAATTGGAGTGCAGATAATTTTCTCAAAAAATGGTAACGTCTTCAGTTAAAGAAAGTAGAAATGTCTATCAAACAGGGAACCAACCACACAGGGAAAACAGGGAAAATGGCAAAAAAAAATTCCCTGACAGGGAAAACCCAGAGAATTTGCAAATTTTGCCAAAACACAGGGAATTTCATTTGGCAAGGTTATGAAATTCCTGATTCTCAAGATATTAGGGGTTCAACTTTTTGTTGTTGGGATGTTCAAATTTGTTCTGTATGCAAAGGCTTTTAAATTTGAACAACTTAATAAATATGACGCAGGGAAAATTGCTGTTGAACAGGGAAATCTCAGGGAAAACACAGGGAATTTGGAAATGGAATTTGGGTTGGTACCTTGAATTCTAACATATTTGATTGCATAGTTACCTGTTTGTCCTGTACAAATGAAACATTGAACTAAATGCAGAGAAATATTCATCAATAATTGTAGGCATTTGAATACAAACAGGAGCACAATAATTGAATATATCATACATCATTGACATTAAATCAGTTAGGTCGTCAGAAATGTACAATTTGCATATAACTGATCTGTTAATTCATACATTGATTTACTCTTTCAGAGGTGTTAAAAAGAATAGAATATATTCCAAGCATGTTCGATATCAGGGTAAGTAAATTCTTTTCCTGTTGAAACTAAAATAGTAGAAATAAAAAAGATAAGGACAGGCATGAATAATCTTGGGTGACAGTATAAAAACACTGCGTTGTGGTAATGCTAGTTGAAAGCAGTAGCCTTATCTACACTAATGGGACTGGTTGTTGGTCAAGATCTAGTATATTGAAACTAAACTTTATGTTGGAAAAAACCCCAGCAACAGACAGACAAAAAAGTATTTGAATTGTCTCTAAATCGAACCTGGTCATAGTGTACAATATAATAAAAAGGTTACAAAGCCTAGAATACTTTTTTTGAAACGGTAAAAACAAGTCGCACACATTCCACCATACCCGTTCTTGATTACATCGACTGACCCTATCCCTAAGAGTACATGTATATACACTGGTCATGAAAACTTAATGCTCACCTGATCAATTGCCAGCGAGTTAGTGTCTACGAGTGGTGTCCGGCCCCTCGGTCCTTTACACACCGGCTCCCGGGGGGTTTGTGTAGGTTATTGGCAATCAATAAAATATTGAGGTGTTCAATTTAGGCAATGTTTGGATCAGTAACCCTTGAATAAAATTGGATTAATGCTTAATTCAGGACTTGTTGCTAACAATAATACTGATTTTTATGGTCGCCCAAAACAAACATGCAATGTAAATTGACAAACAAAGAACAGTCAGAGGAAGAAATTAACAACATATGTGTATTCTTGAAAAGAGTCCGCCTTTAGTGCTAGCGTGACATGATTAGATTAAGACTTGAATAACGGTGGAAAACGCAATACCACAGAGATTTATCAAGGAATTTGAATGACTTATTCAATGAATATCATGTGACGCAATGGATTAAATCACTTTGATGATATTTCCATGTAATACAAGTTACAACGATTGAATTTGAATACCTCTTTACCTCTTGGTTGTACATAAATCATCAGTTTTAAATTGCTAAGGGGTTGAAAGAGATTCATGTTAGGCCAGAGCATATAACACTACTATTCAACCCTTGTTCGTAAATTTTGAGTCATGAACTTGAAGACATTCGAGATAAAAGGATCATTACAAAGGTATTAACATAATTATGAGATAAAAAAAACCTATTTATTTCGGAAAACAAACGAGAAGGGTTGTATTATTTTATCTTCAAACAGAGGTTTCAGTGTGACTCAGTGACTCTCCTTTGGGCAGCTGAAGCTGAAGTTTTCATCTGTTTAACTGAATATTTGAAAGAAATTAGAAATTCACATTCAAGTGAACCAATTTAAAAGGCATGCAGTTTTACACACACAAAATCTGCTTACCTGTTGAGCACGTTGATCCACGGATGACATGCTCCATCTCCAATTTAACCTCTCCAAGCATGTTTTTGGACAGCTCCTATTACTCACTAACTGATTCATCTTTTTATCCTTAAGGCCCAGCGCGCAGTGAAGGCTAAGCTGGAGATCCTGGACCGACAAGACAAGAAGCGGAAGGAGAAGCAGGCGGCCCAGCAGGTGAAGAGCGACAAGGCGGCCCTCAGGGAGCAGGAGAGGGACCGCAAGAAGCAGCAACGGTTACAGGTAATACTTGCGTTTAGATATGGTGCGTTTAAATATGGTAGCATAATACTATTCGAATGCCCAAATACCGATTCAATCAAAAGATTAGAAGTTGAAGGCCTCGGAGATTGTGACCTTTATTTCCCTCTAGGTACCATTTTTATTACTCTTTCAACTTTGCCGGGTGATTTGCATTGGTCTAGAATATATTAAAAGTTTTAGAATTCATTTTGAATCTGGGTGAAGTGTAAAGATTAGTTAAAAATCCGATTCTAGAATATTCACAACTCAAAGTGTGGTCGCTTTTATTAGAATTCAAGCTCTTAATTTGTTAAATTTGGAACTATCCAAGAAACCTTTCTTTGTGACGCCCATTTTTGAAGCCTGAAGTGCATAATACTGCAAAATTGAAAATAATCTACAGGCTGTGAAAACAACAATTTTCTTTCCTTCTCGCCTTTGATGAACACTATAACCTCAAACTGCTGGAATTTAGGCCACAGTGATAGACTTTTTTTCTTCGCATTATCCTTGCTAAATCGTAAAGAATGAAAAATTTGCTATTTAATAATGATGTTTGTGTGTTTGTGTTCCAGATCTATGCTCTCAATAAAGTGATGACGGCTTGGGAGAACAAAAACTTTGTCGAGTTCTGCTCCGTCAACGGTATCGATGCCGACCTATGATCTCAGAACCCCTTCGACCCGGTGCTTAAACCTGCCCACTCGCGGCAGTCTTCGTCAGGGTTTGTGTTTGTTTGATATACTTTATACACTGTTTAATAAGAGAAAAAAGAGACTGTGATAATTATTTTACTGTGCAACAGATGATGTTACTTTTTTGCTCAGTGTGTTCTCGGGGACAACCTGCTCAGCTGCTATAAATAAACATGAGTTACTCTATGACATAACGTTATGTCCATATAGGACCTGTGTGAAGAGGATCTCTGGAAAAATGTATCAAATATTTGTGATAATTATGAGAGCAGAAAAAAGTTGATGCTCTGTGCATCCTAGTCGAAAAAAAAGCGTTAGTGGTTAGCTGCTGTTCAGCTCGAATAAAGAGAACTTTTTAATATATAAATTCTGTTTTTGTTTTGTCTTACTGAATGAATTCTTGCTAGACGTACAAAAGGGGGTATTGTTATCCATCATGTAAATATGAATTGTTATCAAGAATTTGTAAGTAGGTTTAATATTTTGGTTAAACATAAACAAGAAAGATTAGTACTGGAAATTATTGCAGGTGTATTTTTTCTTTTGAGTCATACACTAAAGAAGTTACAGAGGCAAAACATTAAGAATTGTTAGTACTAGAAGAAAAATTCACAGAAGTTTTATGAAGTAACATCTTTTATTGAACAAAGCGGGGGACAAGGTATTGGTAATAAACTTTTTACAGATGAATACATTTGGGAATCCGTATCTCACTCAAATTTCATATTTGATTAGCCTAATGCTAGGAATAGTAGGACTAATAATCCAGAACGCCATAAACCAACAAATATATACTTGGGAGGTGGGATGGTGTAGTGGGTAACGTCCTCGCCTCGCACTTGGCCGGCCTAGGTTCCAGCCTGGGCTGTGCCCACTACACCACCTTGCCTTGCTGTTGTTTCCACCTCTATAGATTCAGTCAGCCAACTGGTATACACAAACATGAGTGGTCCTGATATAGCTGAAAAATTGCTGAGCGGATGTTAAACTCCAACAATCATCTATATAATGCAAAAAATTGAAGTAGGAAAACGTCCTGTGTTACTAGGAAATCCTAATAAAATTGGAGAAATTGCACCTCTGGTTACGAAATTATGGGAGTAGGGCTGAGTTAAAAAAAATATCAATGTCTTTCCGCAACAGAGTACCCCTACTGCTTACAAAAATACTAACTATTGCACTATGCAGTCCCGTCAGGGTAAATAATTCCGTAAAATAGGATAAAACTCAGCGTAATACAGGCGGTCGTTGAAATATACCAAATATAAGTGTACTATCATACAGATATGGGAAAAGCCATATAATTTACTTATAGAACATCAAATGCCATCATAATAGCTGTTGATTCATACATGATAAAGAGGTAGACACTCAGACGTTACTTTGGGTGCTCAGTCTATGCCCTAACCTGGGGAGGGGAAGCTTTAACACTAGGTAGTTTACCTGCAGTTTCTACCTGTATTTTACCTGTCTGAACACATCAAAGAGACATCATTACTACTAGCACAGGTACGTAAACAGCCGAGGGAGCACCAACTAAAGACGATATCATAATATTATACGATATACACTATCACACACATAGAAACACCTTTCTTATACTAGACGGTATCTTTGGATGTATTTCTTCCATAACATTAATTTCAAAAACGTCAAGACATATCTTTCAATACGGTAAACCCTATGTTCAGAGCATAGTATTACAACAGTTCCTTATATTGATATTATATATTAATGTAACACTGCCGTGGAAAAGGTTTGAACTTTGACCAATGGTAGCACTTGCAATGCTTCAGGTAATAAAATTCTTACGCAAAGTTCTCCCTTCATTACGATCTAAGATAATGTATAACGCAAGCCTAAATTGAAGACCTAGCTATACAAACGTTAACCAGCATTTCATTTCGTCGCCAGATGATTATAGTTTGGTTAATATAACTTCCATTCGACGAGCAGATCTATGAGGATAGTGACAAGCATACAGGGCTCATATTATTGTACATGGTAAAGCAGCGATATTCGAATCAATAACTTCATCAACAGATTCCATATCAACATGCAGGATTTCACCTACCTAGTAATTTGGATTGGGGTACATAGACATTCCTTTTTTCCAATCGACTAATTTGGCGTATGTTTCTATTGAGAAAACATCATTTGGTGGACTAGATTAAGCAGTATTCTAATTAATAGAAACATGACTACAAAATTTGTTCTTCATATTATGTTTATGGTCAATGCCAATTTTCCTGTGGTTTTCGTTAAATAAAATGGGGTATGCAATAAGGTTGTTAATATGAATAAATTTCGGGAAAGTAAGATCTGTATAATGATACATTCAAAATAATTTCAGAAACGTCAAAGACGTTTTCCAACCAAAGAGACGTATAATATCTGTGTTAAATTGTATGTGGACGTGGCTGTCTGTTCCAGTATCAAATTTTTTCATTTGAAGCCTGTGATATTCCTCAAGCAACTTGTAAAATTGCAACAAACTTGATTTGATCAGAGACTAAAATTGGAAGAATTTCCATATATAAAATCTGTGTTAAAACTATATTATAGAGACAGTTTCATGTCCTCTGATCTTCGCAAAGAGATTCATTACTCAAACAAGTAAAAAACAAAAAACAAAAAAAAAACAATATACTTTTTTGTGGGTCTGTGTCGGGTTAGAGAACGATGTGCGAGGACTGGAGGTGCTGGGGCAGGGTGATGTAGATCCGGCCGTCATGGATGCCCGGGGCCAGGTTGTGGGGGTCGTCACTGGCCATACTGACCACCACAGGCTGGGAGGTGGGCAGGGGAGCCGAGGCCTGCAACTCCTGGAGAATATGAGAAGTCTGGACGTCCTCTACACTCTTGTTGAGCTGTGGAGGTGGTTGTTGGTGTGGTGGTGGAGGTGGAGGTGGTGGGGGTGCTTGGAGATGTTGTGGGAATAAAAGTTGTTGATTTTGTTGTTGTTGATACTGTTGTTGTTGTTGGAGTTGTGGCTTATGTTGTTGCAGATGTTGCTGATGTGAGGTAACGTCTTTGGGTTGCGGCTCAACCTGGGAATAACTTGGTTTTGTTGGGGGATGTTTTGGCGGTCGTTCCTTAGCATGAGGTCCTGGCTGCTCGTGTTTTTTCATGTGAATCTTGCGGCTCGTGTGCCACTTGAAACCCTCCCCACACACCTTGCACATATACCTCAGCACACCCGAGTGGAACCGCTTATGTCTTTCCAAGGCATGCTTATTCTTGAATGCCTTCTGGCACTCTGAGCACTCGAAACGCCTCTCCTCGCTATGCACACTGTTCATATGGGCATTCAGCGCACTGCTACGTGCAAACTGACTACCACACGTTGAGCACACAAAGTTCTTCACCCCTGAATGCAACTTGACATGATCCCGCAGGTCAAAAGGTGTAAGGAAGGCTTTTGCACACACTGGACAGACGTGATTCCGTTCCCCTTTGTGTTTGAGTAAGTGGCGATTCAGCGAGTTCTTCCAGCGGAAACCCTCTCCGCAGAGGTCACAAATGTGCTGCATGAAGACGCTGTGTACCACCATGTGGCGCTCCAGGTCCTCTTCGCAGCGGAAACCCTTGTCACATTTATCACATGTGAAGCTACGTGCCACGAGATGGGTCCTCAGATGGCGGTTCAGCATGCAGGCCACGGCAAAGGTCTTGTTACACTGTTCACAGTGGAAACGCTGAAATTGGAAAAAAGACAACTGGTTTATGAGTGTTTCGTTCTCATTTCATTCTTTTCGTTTTATCATTAATTTTTTTTTAGCATTTTCTAGTGAGTAGAACGGACTTCTTTACCTCGGACTTCTCTATCATGCGTTTAGAGAAAAACTGTATGGGCATTGAGATTTATAAACAACTTGTAGCAAATTTAATCCTAATCATCGGCATATTGGGTTACGGACTATTTTGATGGTTATGCAAATACAAGCGCTAGGGAGGATGTTGCATAAGTGAACTTGTCTTTTTTGTTACAAAAAAAACACGATTAGTACGGTATATCCTTGGATAGATAGGTTAAATAAGAATCTGGTACAGGAGTACAAGAAATAGTGTCCTTTTCCTGGGAGGTTTCTAAGAGCATAATACACCAGCCTTTCTACCAGTTGAACTGTACCTACTCTGTTGACTGAATAAAGAACCAAAGGTAATAAAACTTGCCAAGCGAGTGCAAATTTCTATCATAGTGGATCATTTCAAAGATGACGTACCTATATTTTATGCATGTATTTGCATTTATTCTATATCACAACTCCAACCCCTATACCTTCAAGCTTGTTTTGCCCCTTCAGAAGTAGGTGAATAAAAGATCTGTTATTTTCCTGAAGGACAAGTGTGTCTGTCTGTGAATGCTAATGCCAATTTTTTGTGTTGTCAGGAAAACTTTATTTAAAAAAAAAATTGTATGGACTGCGGGTACTCAGCAATTGTTATTGCCCCAGTTTGCACACACCTATGTCTCAGGCTAAAGCCCTCCATAGTGTTTGCATATTTAGACAATAACAATTGCTTTGTACCCCCTTGGTCTGTACTATGCATTTCTATTAAACAAAGATATAAGATTCTTAATGGTGAACAAAACAGAAATTTACCTACAGTCAACTAGAGATTGAGTCTATGAAATATGTGTTTAGGATTCGAAATTTATTTTGATTTTCTGTCGTGAAATGAAAATCTATTATATTCAAGGTTGCATGAGTGCTACGTCAGAGTTAAATTGATGGTCCATGTTGTATCCAGGGTGCTGTCCAATATTACAATCCCACAACTACCTACATATCTATATATCATTTATGATATAGCTTATTATCAATAGGAGTTCTTTGAATTTTACAAATAAGAAAACACTGCCTGGAATACTAAACAATTTCGATCTGAACTAACGCAATGATCTTGGGTGTATATCGTCCCTGTAAAAAGTCTTGTTGAAATACATGTATATGAAGTGGTCATTAAGCAAAATAGTTTAAAACTAATCCGGCATTGTTGTAAAGGTATTTTGTTCATTTTTAGAAGTGGTACCGGAAGTTCTAGATTTGGAAGACATGTTATATTGACAATCACAAAAGGCGAGAGATCTTTTAATCTGCCCGGAGCTCTTTATTTCAACAGCAGTTACATTGACAGACCAATAATGCAAAAGCTAATGGCACAGCATGTTCTGGTTAATCTACATTAACTGGGTCTCTAATATATTCTACCACAAAAAAGCCATGCATTTGTTTAATATATTATATATCCTGAAATTAGATTTCTGGAACAAATTCTAACGTGGACTGTTTTTTATCATGCAACGAAGTATAATAATTGGCTAATCATACACTGTCAGTTTTTTCCCTGTAACTAAAATGACACTTAGTTGAATTTACTGGAGAATAACGGTCGTAATTATGGGAACATGTTGTGGTTATTAAAAAGATAGCACTCAAGCAAGGAAGTCTCCTTGCCCCGTCATAAGTTATGAAACTCATTATAATATATTTAATTCTCGTCCCTGACTCTGTACTGAAACATATCAAAACCTTTCTACTTCTAGAACAACACAATAGTAGCATCATATTCAGTAAACTTTTCATGGACACCAACGTGATATAACATTGACAATACAGTGATTACATCTTCCCCGGTTATATTTTAGGTACTAAGAGAAGCTTTTCACAAGGGTACACCACCCTAAGAATAATACGTCAGACCTTGATGATAGATACTATATACAAACAGGGACAGTCTAGATTCTACAATACGTTGGAGCGAAGTTTGATAATCAACCAACAACTAAAAGTTCATTCCTGATACTATGGTGAAAACCTAACTCAAGTTCATGAACTACCTACATCTTCACATCGAAGATAATAGAGTATTCTTTGTGTATCTTGCCTATCTTTAAGATATGTGGAGTTAATATTATATAGGTTTGGACATGGTTGCCGCAAAAGCTTATTGAAGACATGATAGATTCTTTAACAACTTTTCTGCCAGAGGCCAACGTCAGCTAGTTCTCTGAAAGCTACGACATGACGAAGTTACAACCATTGATAACGTCTTTGAGAAAAATGTTTAGCGCTAACATTCACATTTCGTTTTAGTTTAAAGCTTTCTTTTTTCATATAAATGACTCATACTACACACATAACTAGGCTCCATTCATTCACTAAGATTGTCATTATGCGAAGCAGGATATGCTTTTTTGGATCCCATGCAGCTAAAACTATCAAATATCCCTTCCAGAGGTAAGCATTGACGGGAAGGAAGTACCTAACAAAGAAGTGCAGAGTGCACATTGTAGGACTCTGGCAAACGGCTGAATCATTATCTAAAATCTCATCGCTTGTAATTAATACAGGGTAACAAGAATAACATAAAAACATGTATAAGAAAAACGTACCTTATATTCTATAAAAACAACAGAACAAAACACAGAGCAGAAAAAAACGTAATTGAAAAAGAAAAATTCTTTGCCGAATGCGAGTACATAATAGATATTTAAATCTTAGAACATTTATTATTTCATATAATTCTTTCGACCTCTGCCTTAATTTTTTAATCCAGCCATATATCAAACCCATTTTACATATATTACTCTATCCCAGGCATTTAAAGTTTTGCCATTAAGCAATTGAAATGAATATGAATCGAGATGTTCTCCGAAAAGGACCACGCATAATTGTATATTGACTTCCTCTCATTCCATCACATCAAAACCTCATAATTAACAAGTGCAAACAATCAACTGGTAGAACAATTACCAGCCGTCTTGCACAAGTAAAAACTGGATGCAAAGAATTTTAATGAATATCCTTACTTTACATTCAACCTATAATCAAAATGCCTCATACGATCATCCTTAGACGACAACAGGCTTAACTGTAAGACAGATTTTCACTTTAAAATAGCATTTCGGAATATTTTTCCTTGCGGGGAAAAAAATGAATGTAAAAAGTCAAAACAAATCCTTCAGTACCATGTCTTTACTTGAAACAGAAACAATATGTGCTGAGGGTGTGATATGATGAGTAATCTATGAATACGAGTTCAGAGAGAAGGGTGGGCTCAGCCAACTAGGGATATCATAAACACAGACAGATTACCGTTAGAAATCAGGGCTAAACAAATCTAGAAACTGGCCACCCGGGGCAACAAGTCAATCCTGCCGGGCAACTAAGAAGCATGGATAGTTGCCCGGCAGAAAACTAAATGGTTTTACAGATATTTCAACCCGACATTCACAATGTTCTGATGTAATTTTCCCTCCCACTCACAACCCAAAACGTCACTGTATTTTCATCTTAAAACACATATCATAAAACAGATCCATAAGATGTTCTGAATATTCCCAAAATGTATTCCTGTATAACGACTATACATATTCCAGAAGACTTCTAAATTCCAGTGAACAAATTACTATGGGGTCGGGTAACAAATCCTGATAGTCTGTGGTTGCCTCGTGGTTATCAAATTTTCGTTGATTTGTGGAGCCCTGAAGATTCCTATTCTTAGAGTACACAGGTTCAACCTCAACGCCTTGTAAGGGTATAATATCTCCTAGTCCTTATCTCCACTAGTCTACCACTGGTGTAAGGACGACGTCGGGGGTAGGAAGTACACGGGGGGTGCCATAGAGGGCGGTGGTGGTGGCGGTGGTGCATGTGGTGCATGTGGTGGGGGTAGTGCTTGTTGCACGGCCGGGTGGTCGTTGAGTTCAGGCGGTGGTGGAGGTGGCCGCTGGGGTGGTGGCTGTACCTCCAGCTTGGGGAACTGATTCTGGTTTTGATTCGGTGGGTTGAAACTGGTTGGCTGAGGGTCGGGACGGTCGTGCTTCTTCATGTGAAGCTTGCGGCTTGTGTACCACTTAAAACCCTCCCCGCACACCTCACACTTGTACTTGTTCTCGCCAGTGTGGAGACGCATGTGCTTCTTAAGTGCGTCTTCACACTTAAATGCCTTGTGACACTCGTTACAAACACTGTTCCTCTCCTCGCTATGCACGCTCTTTATATGTTTGTTCAGCGTGCTGTTCCGTGCGAACCTCATACCACACGTGGAACACACAGAATTCTTGATTCCTGTGTGCAACTTCAAGTGTTCCCGCAAGTCAAATATAGTTATGAACGCCTTGTCGCACTGATTGCATGCGTGATTCCTTTCCCCTTTGTGCTTGAGTAAGTGACGTTTGAGTCCACCGATCACATGGAAACCCTCTCCACAAAGGTGGCAAATGTGCTGCTTGGTGCCGCTATGCATGACCAGATGGCGCTTCAGGTTCCGCTTGCACGTGAAGGCTTTCTCGCAATGTTGACACTTGAAGGTCTTGGCCAGTAGATGGCTGAGGCGATGGGACCTAAGGTAACCCGCCTTTGCAAAGGTCTTGCCGCATTCCGAGCATTGGAACCGCTGAAAGTGGAAGAGGTACGTGTTGTATGAGCATTTGGAGAACATCAACGGATAGGATGAGAGCTGGCAGCATGGTATAAAGGTTGGCGTACCACAGACTTAATCTATTTCACAAAACTATTTTTATTCTAGGATAAACAAGGGGCCTTACGCTATCTTTTTCTCATATATCCGGGGCTAATTCAAATCTTCAGCAAAACTTCAAATATATTCTAAAATTCACCAAATTTCTTTTCAAAACACATATTACCATATGGAATCATAACTGCCCCCTTTCCATTGTTTTATATGAAGTGAAGTACAAGCTTTTATCATTGACTGTTACAGTTAGCTTAGAGACCACTTGTCTTTCCTAAAATAGTTTTTGCCTCTAAAAGTGTAAAATTGCTACATGTATGAGATCAAAAACACAATTACCTTGATTGTGTAGGCGTTTCTTTCAACTAGACAAACGTTCTTAATATGCATTATAAAAATATATAGACCAATCTATATTTCGGACATACACGGTAACTAATCTTGCGCCGGATATTTGGTTTCTGAAGCCTATATGTCATTGGACTCTGAAGATCAATAAGTATTCTCAGAAAACTTAGAAATATAAAAGATGTAAAAACTGTTCACTGGATACTTTAGGCCTCTAGAGCACTAGCAAAATGAATATTTTAAAAGAAATTTTAAAAAAAATGTCGAAGTTGGATACGGTCACTTCGCCTTCTATACTGATTATCAGTTTATAAACTAAGACAACCGAGGGAGACAGGAACGAAAAATGTTAAAGTTAATCATAATATACCAAATTGAATAAAACTGCAATTTGCCAAGACTGAAGTGATGATGATCGTTGGAGTTTACAGTCCATCGACAATTTTTCAGCTTTTATTAGGACCAACTCACGATTTTTGGTTTGTACAAAGTATTGTGATCATATCTATGGGGGCGAGAACGACAGCAAGGCACGGTGGTATACCAGGCACTGTCAAGGCCCGAACGCGGTCCGTCCGAATGTGAGGCGGCCCGCGAGAACGGAACCCACTACACCATCCCACCCAACTCAATTTGCCAAGAGTTTCAACATAGAGGCTATCAAAGACTATCAAAAATGAAAAATCAGAAAACTGATGCTAAAAGTCGACGAAGCTTCCTTCTTCGATTTTAAGGTTTTGAGATGTAGGTTTTGTTTCTCAAGATTATGCTATGGAAATTAATGCTTCTATACAACGTTATACAAAGAAAAGGCAATCACGACTAAGACCTAATGAAGGATCTAGCTACTCACTTGCGTTCATTTTTATTTCAATTCCAGTACACAGTTAAACATATGCCCATCATATTACTTCAACTTGGTACAATGGATCATACTATGGCTCAAAGCACGCAAAACAGCACAAGCAATTGGACCTGACTTAGAGAAGAGTACAGATATACACAACAAGTTTTCTCTATCAAATAACAATCGGACATTTGATTAAAATCCCCTTATAACCAATAAGAAACATGGTTGGATGTGAGAATAAAAATATAGTACATAGTTGAGAAGACTTCCCTGTAAAAATCTCAATATTTTGACTCTGATGCTTCTTTCCCCTAGGCAGTGACAAATGTTAAATCATTGGTGTTACTTTCTAGTTCATGTTAAGTAACAAATTCGGTTAACCTGAATATATATCCTGAAAATCTACTTCGTAAATGCCTTCAAAACCTCTGTAAAGGGTCCCAAGCCCTTGGTAGTGGCGCCAATACTTATGCTAGGGCCTAATTCTGACCGTTACATCGAATATAAATGTCATGGTAAGCATATGAAATATATACTCCTGTAATTAAAAAAAAGATTCTCCTGAGTCTTAGTGAAACCACAGGTTAAAACCCTACACTTGGGACACGGGTTTAATTGAAGAAGTCGATTTACAGTATCAGAAGTTAGAAACATACCTTTTAATGATAAAGTTAATTATTTTGGAGAGAAACAAACTGCACTGTAGCAAAAGATTGATATCTAGTAATAAATGTGCGTGTTGACTATGGATTGATGGGTTTATCTGAGCTACATTATGACTGAAGCTATTCAGTTTGAACGCGCACTTCAAATTATTGACCTACATACATTGACACAAATTGAAATATTATGCCCGAAAAGTGTAAATGTACACAGAATATTTCTATCAAAAAATGAATGAATATTACTGAATTCTTATTGAGAAGCTCCAGACATTGCTGGTCTCAGAGTCGCTATATACAAATGCACTGCACAAAAGTGACAGGACTAACAAGACTATGAGTGTATTTTAAAACCAAACAAGACGAGTTTATACTCATAGATCTAAAAATTCAGAATCCATTTTCCGAAATAAATAGTTTTGCTTACCATGTTCAGTTCTATAGGATAAACAATTCCATTAAAATTCTGAAGAGTTTGCTGATCATTCTATATACTTATAGATCATAAGCTCTAGATATAGTAAGCAACGGCCTATGGACATTTAGATGATGAACATAATACTATATCAAACACAGTAATTCCTCGGTACAATTAACGTGCTTTAGCTATCTCTACGACTCCATTTTAGAACTGTCCTCTTTTGAATACAATCTATTTTTTATTTTATTTAACAAACATTGAAATTCTAGAGCTGCAGTCGACATTCGCTCCGAATATCACTGCTATAACTTGTTGATACACGTATTCATTTGGGTTCAACCTTTCACGATCACAATACTTGTATTATATCACTACGTAAACTCCAGTTTTCCATGATTTGTAATTGATCTAACATTTCATACCAAACTCTTGATACTTTCACGATATGGGGGAGTCAAGGAAATGCTAAGTACGTCCCATTTCAGAAACCAATAGCGTTTCTCCATTTGTTGTGGGTAAAATACTTTTTCAAGCTAAGAATCTTTGAAATTATAAAATTGTAGACCTTAAAGTGACTGTCTTCTCTTGTCATTAAGAGTAACCCATCGGACCTTGGACGCCCGGACTACTGTTCATGGGCGGCTGGGGGAAAATGCTCTGTTGGCCGTACAGGGTTATGGTCTGGGCGTAGGGTTCCAGTTTGTTGGGTTCACCCTGCTTCTGGTGGAGCACCATCATTGGGTGGTGGCCCAGGGGCACCTGCTGGGCCGGGGGTAACGGGATGGGGGCGGGGTCCACCCCCATTTGGCCCTCAAAGGTGTTAGAGTGGTGTAACTGAGGGGGCTCTACTTGGTACTGCTGTAGCTGCTGTGGGTGTGGGTGTAGTTGTGGTGGCTGAGTTTGCGCTGGTTGGTTATTGTTACTGTTAGTCGCTGTTGCGCTAACAGTCGCTGTTGAGCTAACTTTAGCTCTGCTGGCAGCGACAGCGATTTCTGAAGCGTGTTTCTTCATGTGAAGCTTGCGGCTGGCGTGCCACTTAAACCCTACGCCGCAGACCTCACAGTTGTAGCGGCTCTCCCCCGTGTGGAGGATCATGTGCCGGTCCAACCCGTACTTCATCTTAAAACCCTTCCCACACTTAGTGCATGAGAAGTTACACTCAGAGCTGTGCACGTATGTCATGTGTTTCGTGAGCGAGGCTCGTCGGCCGAACTGCTTTCCGCAGGTAGCGCACACAAAGTCTTTCTTTCCCGAGTGTATACGGGCATGTCCCTGCAGCTCACCTTTGGTGAGGAAGGTCTTATTGCATATGGAGCACGAGTGGTTTCGCACGTTAGCGTGCTTTAACTCGTGCCGGTGGAAGCTTTCCTTGAACAGGAAAGCCTGGCCACAGCGGTCACACACATATGGCCGTGTGGCATTGTGCACCTTCAAGTGCCGCCGCAGGTTCTCGATACACTTGAAGGTCTTGGGACACTGCGTACACTTGTGGTCGTATATCTCCAGGTGGCTGGTCTGGTGCCGGCGCAGTTGGCAACCCGAGGCAAAATCCTTCTTGCAGTACCAGCATTGAAACCGCTGCAAGAATATAAAGAGGAATTTTAGCCAAGGGCGCAACTGACACTGGTTTACTTGTTCATACTTTTGTTTTGTATTTTTCCAAATTCTTATTATACGGAAACTAATTTCCATGATTTCGCCTGGATAAGCATATTATTTTATATGAGGCTAGGAAAGTACGATCTATAAAGGTTTAAACTTTATGGACTTTATTACCAAAGGGATTAACTGTTCCATAACCCATAATTATATCTAATTTGTGCGAGTGGAGGAACGTTTGGTAGATCTGGAGACTATAATACTGTTCTACATTAACACATTCAAGAATATCCCTTATCCGTTAATATACATCTATTTCCCTTATGGAATGTTTATTTTGCCGTACAATATTTCAGTTTTAACTCAAATTAATACTTTCAAAAATAGACTTAAAGGGTACTTATGTGCTCACTCGACCAGGTTTACCCGTACTTAATTGAACAAGTTTGAATAATGGTGCACATATCTTAAATTGTATACTCGGGGACTAAAGTGTCCATCTCAATATGGTGGGTTAGTTGGTAACAAATTGATGCACACGAACCGGGCGCAGTTAACAAAGTGCCTACATTCAGGTGCATCCTTTATTTGGAACACTGCTCGTATAGAGTGTATATAATTCATCTTTTGTACACTATCATAGTATGGCATTCTCTATCAAATCCTAGTCAAAACGGGCATACATCCGTTTTGGATACGGCGATTGAAGGATCAAAAACAGAGTTAAACATCTTTAAGAATATATGCTCACTGCCTTTACTATGAAGATATGAAACCAATCGGTATCTTCCTTAGAGAGATTCATTTAGGTGAATTCTGTAACTTGTGTGTGAATCTGGGCATAAGCAGGGTAAAAATGACACTAAATTGTGAATGAATAGCAGACTGAAATGCTCTAGATGTTTCATGAAGTTATTTATGTCTAAATCGACAACGATCTAGTCGGAGTTTAGTGAAGGCTACTGATTTTTGAATTGTTATTTAAACTTCAAGGTCTGATTGGAATATAGATATAATATAATCTCTATTTGGACCACTGGAAGATCTTATGTTACTCGTAGGAAGTGGGAAAAAAAAGCCATTTGGTTTACCGGTAAATTTTATTTTCTAAACAGCAGTATAAATAAGGCACCTTGAGAATACACTTAGTCTATAACGTCACACTAGAGTATAGATGCCGTTATTATACGTGAGGATTATGAACACCATATTAATCTGTTATTTTCCTGAAATATAGCTTGAACATTTTGCGACTTTTGGAAAAATGATTATAAGTGTGTCTGTTCAAGAACATCCTAACAAATCCCAAATAAGTAAAGAAAGAACAGTATAATTATTTTCCCACATTAATAAATATATACACACGTATGTAGTTGAACGACTTCGCGGTATTTAAGGTTATGAAAGCTATGTTCACATAGCAGGCTCTTTCATACCTTTCTCAAGGAATTCTAGAGCAGACCATTTGAAATATCTTATCCGACGCTCTGGTATTGTTCGCTATCGTTTCCTTATCATTTTTGTAGTATAGTTGTTTATATTCTTGAAAGGGAAGCCATAAATGCCCAGTAGACAATCAGGTCGGACAGCAATAAGTTTAACACCGAAACCCATCCCGAGTAAAAGGTGGCCAGTGCAAGAATGGTTCTTCGTGAAAAGGCTGCTATTCAACAATGCGCACTAGTTCTAACTATAAATGTACTTAACATCAGCAGTAGTACCGATAACACTTAATAATTGTAATACTCAACAACTGTAACATTAATACACAATGATCAATGTAGACTCTATCCCTATATAATCAGCGTAGGCTCTAAATGATTTTAAAAACACTGCAATAAATACTCACATTTCGTATTTTTGCCATGATGAGAAAAGTACACAATGAGATGAATTTACCATCATTATGAATAAATCTCAAATTGGGTACCCAACGTACATACTGATATACTTTTAAATCGAAGCTAACAAGGAATAGTATTAGTCCCAAAAACCATTGATGTTATAATAAAAATCAGCCCGGTTGGACTTGATTGGTCGGATTGTTGAAGAGTCTATTAAGAAAAGAAATTTTCGATCCTATTTATATGTCTTATGATCTAGGCAATCAATGCCATCTTTGAAGAAGGTAAAACCTACTTTCTTATCAATTGGTAACGTATTGTACTGCACACCTTAGCTACACTGGCAAGAACGTACTAGCAGAATTCAGTCGAAATAGAATTATTCAATAAACTTATAAGTTATAACCTTATTTGCTGGAGCAAAATTTTCAGAGAAAATGGTGAAAAAGAATGCTAACTCGTATTCTAAAAAAAATAAATTGTTTCTTCATATTCTGATTTAACACATTTGCACCTACTCATTTTCTACTTGAAGAATACATTCTTCTAGCTACGTAAGAACTTATTATTTTTATGTTCACAAGAAGGCTTCGCGGGGTATCTCCACCGGTATCTCTATGTACATAGTGCCTGTGTCCAGGTTTTGTGGTACGTGCAACTGAGCGCCTTCAGTCTGCCCTAAGATGACCATACGCGGCTGGTCTGTGGACGGGGCGGGGACCTGTAGGGACTGCAGCAGGCTGTATGCGCCTTCTCTGGGCACTGAACTCTGCGCCACACCGATAACAGGACTTTGTGACAGCGCCAGTTCCTGAGGTGGGTTTGGTGTGGTTTCCAACTTGGGAATATGTTGTTTTAGGACATCTTGTTTTGGAGCAAGTTGATCTTCTGGAGCACGCTGTTTGGGAGTGGTCTGCGTTTGCGGCCCCTCATGTTTCTTCATATGAAGCTTGCGGCTTGTATGCCACTTAAACGCCTCCCCACAGACATGACACTCGTACTTTTTATCGTTGGTATGGAGCCGCTTATGTCTTAGCATTGCGTGTTTTGTTTTAAAGGCCTTTTCGCACTCGGTGCATGTATAGTTCCGCTCAGTCTCATGTGTGGTTCTCATGTGTGCATTGAGCTGGCTCGTCCGGGCAAACTGATTCCCGCAGACAGTACAAACATAGTCTTTCTGCCCCGAGTGCAACTTCTTATGCCTCAATATGTCGAATTTCATATAGAAACCCTTCCCACAAATCTGACATTTGTATGGCTTTTCCCCACCGTGCTTTAGTAAATGCCGCTTGAGCCCGGCCCGCCAGCGGAAGGATTCTCCGCATACGTCACACACGTGCTGGTCACTGGGCCCGTGCACCACCATATGGCGCTTCACGTCCTCGGCACATCGGAAGGCCTTATGGCACGTGCCACACTCGTGCCTGCGCACGTCCACGTGGGACATTGTGTGCCGGTCCCGCAGGCACTGGCTGGCAAAGGTCTTGGGACAGAACTCACACTGAAACCTCTGCAAAGATACACAAAGGCTCGTGTCAGAGGTTTGGCCACATTCAATAGTGGGTGTTGGACTTAGTAACTACTTAGCAGTATCGGTGGTCAGACAGGTAAAGCTGTTCTCTTTGCTTAGTGCCACTGTCCTCTCGTTGACAATGTACAAAGGGAACGTTCAGAGACCTTTTTATCAAAGATAACATTTCTGTACAAAATCCTATATTAGTCATCCACGATGGTAATGCTAAGTTATATTCCAGGATAGCTGGACTCTGGTGGCTAACGATTACTACTTCTACACTTTGTTACTTGTTATTCTCGAATTTGGGACACGTCTCCTACAATACTATGCTACGAGGACCCTTTCCGAACAAGTCTGGTTTGGGTATAAACAGACAGTGGCTCAGTGTATGTTATATCCACCCCCTTCCAATTAACCAATCACAGCAGACCCCTGACCAACCACTTCTGACCAAACCTCCAAGGACAAAATTGTTCTCTCGTTGCGAAGACCAAAACGAACATAGACTCCCTGACATACATCCCTGAAATACACCACTAGTTCAATCTTCCCTTGACGTAACATAACACCAAAACCTACTTTTAACCTAACCCTAAAAATCTGACCTACACCATGAAGGCTACTTTAGTCTGGTCTTGCGGGATAGCGATCAGAAATGAAACAGTTGAAATATAAAAATCCTACATTTGGGGGTTTGTTTTATAAGTGTGAAATGGAAGAATCTAAGTAGAAAATAAAAAGGTATCTTGTATGTATTTTAAAAACCTGTAAGGAGTTGACCTGGGCTAGTAAAGTTTGACACAGATAGCGCTTTTTTTTCCAGGGGCTAGCTGATAAAGAACTTAATGAAAATCCCGGTGAATATCGTTACTAAGAATTAGGAAATCCTAAAAACGGTATGAAACACGATATCTCCATCGAGGTAGCAGAGGATGTATCTCCACTGGTGGGTTGATTCAGTATTAAGGTTTTAATGGATATTCACCTGTTCGTCTATTTTCCCTGGGGAACAAACAGCATGCGACTACAAACATGCATAACATCTGTTATAACGATTAAACCTGATTGATTATACGTCTTCACTATCCAAAAAAACAACTGTAGGAGCTACTTTGTGAATGTATGATTCATGTTGTTCTGAGACTCAACGTTGAACTGAAAGTTCACACTTTGCTTTGGACACTGACAATGGAATGAGTCAATTTCGAAAAATTATGTAATTATGCCTTCTCTTTAACGTGCATGGTGGACTAAGCTAAAAAAAATTTAAATTAACGTTTGTATACTTGACAAACATGTTTATTCTTCAGCTTTCACTAAGTGGTCATTGTTCTATCTTTTTTAAACACTGGTTTATCAATAACTGACAATTATGTCGATGCACGAAATGCTTAGTTTTCAGGATTCTGCGTAATTGCTGGTACTCTTATTGTTAAAATGCCCTAACAACTAGCAACTAAATAGTCAACTCCCTGTGTTTTTCCTTTTTTGTGGCAATTTTTCCTTGTCCAAATTTCTCTACATAAAACTCAAGCTTTCCATTTCAGAAGCTAGTTATACAAAAGCTGTGTTTTAACTGCTAGGGGCTTGTTTTTTCTTTATCTTTTTTAATCATTCTCCGTGCCGCAGTCACCCTGTTTATCAGACTGTTTATCGCATGTGCCCGCTTACATCATAGGGACACATAATCGATGAAAGAATTAGATATGATTTTCACAAATGGCATTTTTCTGAATAAGCCCCTTCTCCCATTTTTAACAAAACACATATTTTGGACCTCGACAAAAACCGTTACATTTTTGTATTCTAAATTTCATATTAGTTTGTATATATCCATGGTGTAAGAACAATATCTATGGACATTTTCCATACATCGATGATCGGTAAGGATTTAAAGTAGATATGAAGATATAACTAGTCAAAACCTAATATAGATATTTTAAGTTAGTAGACCCTGATTGAAGGGACCTGTGCCAATCTCAAACCACAGAACAATCAAGTATATACGACTATTCAAAATACACATCCTGACAATAATATTGACAACAATTATACAACGGTAGAAAACATCCAATGTCCACTATAGAGCCTGATAATGCCAAACACTGACATGCAATTTGAAGTACAGGCGAATGTGTGAAATGGTAAATATATAAACTTCCAAATTACATATAGCCTCAATTTGATCTCAAAAAACAATAACTTGCTTATTAAACATCAATTATTCTGAAGTTTTATTTTTTAAATTTTTCTAATTTTGCCAATTTTTGATCCTGAGTTTTCTAAAATTACCATTTAGCTGGTTTTTACATTAACTCAGTTGCTCTTAAAATTTAGAGGTAGCTAAATTACATAATTATCCTACAATAAATCCGATTAATCATTTTGGATGTTCTCTGTAGTGAAAGGGTTAACTCAGACATGCATATGAAACAACACAGAGGGGTGTACAGGTATAAACCCTAGTGGGGATATTCCTACTCCTAGGTTTATGGAATTAGGCTTCATGATAACTAAAGCACTGGGCTGACATTAAGGTTTGTAATGACGGAGCCAATTTCTCTAGTATTATTGTAGTGAGTAAGCCTTTAATTTTACAAAAAAAGTCGACTTCTTTTAAAGGTATAAAGGCACTTCCTATAATTCTTTTAGATGAAAATTTGAATTCTGAATTAGTCTAGGAACATCCTTGCAATAGGGAAACACTTCTAAGAAACACACGTTTAGATATGACTATCTCTTGCTACAACTTTTTCTCTTCAAAAGACCCATACCCCTTGGACTATTTTAACGACTTTTAGAATTTCGTACATTGGCCCAGCTGGGTACAAGTCGTTATAGCGGGTATGGGTCTTTAGAATTACAACATTAAAGAAGTGGAACTTTACAGAGCTCGACCTTGAAAATGTGCTACCCGCTTATTGTTCCTCTAGGTTGACAGTTTAGCAAAATTATCGAATTCAATCACCAAGAAAATATATTCATGTTCTATTTCAGTTTACAACCTTCTTTAGAAAAAAAGAAGAAAAAAGACAAACAATGTAACAGAACTTTGAAAAGAACTTTGAAAGGATCACAGTAGTTCTCTACCTCAATGCTTGAATTTGTTTTTTTGTTTATGCCACAATCCTAAGGTCGAGCCCTATAATACAAAACTTTATTCAGAGTGCCTGCGCCATCTTGATTAGTTTTCAAAACCATTAATTAACAACAAAATTAAAAAAATTATATAAGAGAATTTTAAGGAAATTTCGAATTTTCCAAAGTTTCCATGAGAAAGCGAAAATAATGAACGTAATTTTCCTCTTCTTTATAACACCGAGACTTTGACTTCAATAAAGATTCCTCTTACTTTAAGTTTTGAACTTGAAATGAATGTCTCCTTTCAGATAAAAAAAACAAACCCGAAATGCATTAAAATATATAACTTCTAAAAGCAACCAATAACGTATGATTTGCTAACAAAGAGTAAGAGGAACTCGTTCTAGAAATGGCGCGGGCACCCAGTGTGGGGGTTGACAAGGACAGACAGCGGGTGGTGGTGAAGATGGTACCTACCGAGTGGTTGACCTCCTCCCACAGCACGCTGTAGGGCAGTTCATACTCCTCGCACGCCTGTCGTACGTTCATCTTCTTGGCCCTGACCGCCTTCAGGGCGTTGGCAAAGTTCTCGCCATACTGAAAAAGGGGCACACAGAGACTCAGTCAATCAGTGTGCACGAAGCAACATTCTTATATTTAAATCTTAAAGGGAGCCAAAAGCAATGTGGGATCAAAATTTTGCAAATTCTGTTAACTATTGAAATATATTCTATGGCAATAGCCTAGACCTCTGGTAAAATATAGACTGTGTATGCAGACTTTAACTACATTAAAATAGATGAAAACACATCCCACGTCAATTTTGGTGACCCACCAAAATTGGTTTGTTTACAAACATTGCTGTTTTCAGGCATACATGGCATGAGTATTATGGAATTTAAGTGAACTTAAAGCTAGTTAACATGATTCATACTGTACTAATGGCTTAAGTTAGACTATTAGAATGTATTTTAATAGTTATTTGAAGTTACAAAATTTTGTCATTTTTTGACACAACATTGCTTTTGGCTCCCTTTAAGAATAAAGGCTAACCATGGTAATAAAAGAACTGCGAGGAAACTGCATCAAAATACAGTTAAATCATGTTATGTAAATTCTACCACTGAAATGCAAACGTTTTTAGATTATTTAACACAATTTAACAGTCGAATGAATGAATTAGATTAAGAGAAATAGAATTACAATAGATAAATCAAAAACTAAAATATGTCAGAAGAGTTAAAGGGAGCCAAAAGCAATGTTGTGTCAAAAAATGACAAAATTTTGTAACTTCAAATAACTATTAAAATACATTCTAATAGTCTAACTTAAGCCATTAGTACAGTATGAATCATGTTAACTAGCTTTAAGTTCACTTAAATTCCATAATACTCATGCCATGTATGCCTGAAAACAGCAATGTTTGTAAACAAACCAATTTTGGTGGGTCACCAAAATTGACGTGGGATGTGTTTTCATCTATTTTAATGTAGTTAAAGTCTGCATACACAGTCTATATTTTACCAGAGGTCTAGGCTATTGCCATAGAATATATTTCAATAGTTAACAGAATTTGCAAAATTTTGATCCCACATTGCTTTTGGCTCCCTTTAACATACTGTAATACGTGAAGAAACTTTCCTTAAAAAGAATAATAATTTTCAATAATTGACTATGGCGCAAAATGGATATAGAAAAAATCAATTAAA
Organism: Lepidonotus clava; assembly: GCA_936440205.1. Classification (NCBI taxonomy): domain Eukaryota; kingdom Metazoa; phylum Annelida; class Polychaeta; order Phyllodocida; family Polynoidae; genus Lepidonotus; species Lepidonotus clava. Next base: position 29,716,749 of record OW387144.1, on the reverse strand, counting down.
AAGTGAGCAAACATTACATTTCCCCTCAAATCTATTTTATTCTTACTCAGAGGTAATACAATCAAGTGATTTTCACAAACCTTTTCAATTCTCTGTAACGTCAGCTTTCTTTCTGCTTGTTTCAAGTACTCGTCAACTATGGCAGGGTCTACCGCTTCCCCTTTGATAATTCTTTCAGTCTTCTTGGTTCTCTTTTTGTATGGCCCCCGTTTTTTGCCTAGGTTTCCGTTGCCCCCCATATGCCTATGGATCGGAGCACTTCCCTTAGGTGGCCGTCCGCGCCTTCTTTTGGGTGGTGGGTCATCAGCAATGGCTGCTTCTCCCTCATCCCCGGAGATTCTTAATTTAAGGAGGTCATCAATTGCACGCTCTCCAGAGAAATTTCTATCGCCATGGATATCCTCGGGATCATACGGTGGGTCATCATTGTCCTCTGCATCATTGTCGTCACCACCGTCGTCGTCGTCATCGGTTTCGTCCCCCATCCCATACACATCCTCCTCCGGGGGAGGCTCCACTGTATCATTCCCTCCGCTGTACTCGGGTAAGTCTTCCTCATCCGGGTAGCCCGGGTGAGGCGGTTCCTCCTTGGCCTTCAACAGTCCAGCTGTGACCTTTGAACCTGATCCAGTGACCTTTGGACTTGACCCGGTGACCTTTGAGGTTGACCCGATGACCTTTGGACTTGACCTAGTGACCTTTGAGGCTGACCCAGTGACCTTTGGACTTAACCTCGAGACCTTTGGACTTGTCCTTGTGACCTTTGGGCCCGACTCCGCGACCTCTGACCGCTGCCTGCCCGGGTTGTCCGACTTACAGCAGTGTCGGATGGAGAAGCTGAGCGTGTCGTAAGTGTCTACCATAAGGCTGATAGAGGCCTTAATACTCAGCTCCTTCTCAAACTCAACGTTAGAGCCCAACACAGACTGGAAGCTGTCACACAAAAGTGACTTGAGTTTGCCAATGTTCTCCGTTGTGGGTTGTAATTTTGGTGGCTGGGTGGACAGTGACTCCTCTTGGACAGCTTTACCAGGCCGCTGAAAGTGAGTGGAGAAATACGAGACTTATATCAATGCAGAGTACCATGGTAATAAATCAAGTTTAATATTCTGACCTTGATAATAGAATTAACAACAAAGAAAGTATCCGAACATTTAGCGACCAATTAACTTTAAAACTATTTTGGAAAGTGCATTTCCTATTACAATTAATTCATTATTCAAGATACATTACTAAAGATGGCAAAATAAAAACAAACAATTCAGGTTATCAACCATACCCACAAACTAAGAAGCGCAAGTCATATCTGCATAACCATCTCTGTAAGATTTTCCACCCCCTCAAACACTTACCCTCCCTCTGGGCCTTGGCCTCAGGCCCCCGACTGCCCGTACGTAGAGGGGTGACCGCCCGAGGTACTCCTTGAGTGCCCGTACAGTGCGCACCTTCTCCGGTAGGATCTCCAGACGCCTGCCCCCGGCCCGGAGCAGGCGGTAATTCTGGAGTCGCGGGAACTGATTGAGGATGAAGGAGTCCAGGTCGCGCGCTGACCACCGGATGGGCAGCTGTGTCTTCCCATCAGCTGTACTTTGTGAGGGCAGACCTATGAGGGTAAGGACATCAACAGTTAACATTGGTTGGTTGATTGTTTAACGCCACATCAAAATCTACGGTCATGACCAGAACAAGGTTTGACAATTCTGTTTTTGATGATCGCATCTATGAGAAGGTGTAGTCCACAGTCCTACACATTTTACCAAGGCAGGTGTTTTTCTAGGCATGGTCCCATAGCTGGTAATCATCTAGGGAAATTTGATAAGCCTATCATCGTCACCGGGGGAATGAAAAGTGGTGCCCCAGCGGGAATTGAACCTGGGCCAGCCACATGCTAGACAACCACTTTAACCAACCCACTGCCCTCTGCCCCACAAGTTACCATTTTACCATTAGGAACTGGTAGGTTCGGTACAAATAATTGATTTTTCTTCACTTGTGTGAACAAAGAATTGAGCTGGGGAATTACGTGTAACATCGATGTAAGTTAAGAGGTAGTGATCGTCCTGAAAATATATGCAATCTTTAAATGGCATTTTCAGATTTGAATTTTAAAGAACATTTCCATTTTAGGAAAAAGAAGAGAGCTAAAGAAAAAAGGAGAAATAAGAATTGTAGGGCTAGTAGCATGCCAATAACCAACTCACCTAGTCCCTCCTCCTTGAGTTGCACGGGATCGACCATGTTTATTGATTTTATGTCCTCCGTAAGGGCCACCATTTCCACATTGAAGACGGCAGACACAGGGCGACCCCGCTTTCGCTTCTCGGTGGTGGCTGCCCTACGAGGTGGGGGCTGCAGGGGGGAAATTATATCATTAAGGGCACAGTGTGGAGATCAACGCGTTACTTATGAAACATGGGGGAATTGGTCAACGATTTTAAAACTTCTTATATGTATTCAGAATTTGATGAATACAACAATCCTAATATCTTGTAGAGCTGTAGCACTATAATACTGAATTCTGTAACAAAATATCAATATTATCATGCTGGCTATACTCTGTAACATTGTAAACAAGCAACGTTTGGTAAACTTGTATCTAGTAGAAGCCAAAATAAGAGTCTTGAAAAAAATAAAATTTCTTTTTAAATTAATTGTATACATAAACAAACATTGCAAATTCAACTCTGATTCTCTACTCTTAATCTAAATAGTTCATCAGACCATAAAGCTTCGGTTAATTTTTTAACACTTGAATGAAGTATTGATACAGAGAATAATTTTGTATCTTGTTGAAAAACTAACAAAACCAATACACCTACTTTAATGGATCTCTGATGTACAAGGGGGAATTCCTGCAAAAACAAAAACAAAGAAACAAAAAAGAAAAACTATACAGTATTTACGTACCCTTGGAGCAGGCGGAGGTGGAGGTGAAGGTGCCTTTTCCCTTTTTTTGGGTGGTGGCTGGGGCCCGGGGAAGCCGAGTTCGGCGAGTGTGCCCTTCGGTCGGATGTAGATGGTGCCCTTGCCGACGAGCTCCTTGAGCAGGGCGGGCGTGTTGGCCTCGGGTGGGAGCAGCTCGATCTGTTTGTTGGCGGTGGCCTTGAGCAGCTCGTACTCCTTGAGTATGGGGAACTGCTCACGGATGTAGATCTCCAGGTCGGCCGACCCCCACACCAGGGGGAGCTGCGAGCATGTCCGGGTCAGGCCTCTCATCTCAGCCACCGGGATGCCTGATATACAAGGATATGGGTTAGGGTTTGGGGTGAGACATGGTTTAAACACGGCTAGATTCACTGAGTATACATATTTAGACCGTTTCTGCATTGAGTACAACAGAAATCATTCTGATGCGAGATTGCATACTCCTTACGATTTTCACTTTATTTTGCTTCTTTAATCTTGAATTTGCCTAATAGCTGAAAATAAGAAATGTGAAAATTTTGGTGAATCACTGCCAAAAAGTACTTAACATTGACTGGCACTGAATATCATTTATGTCACAAATTAGTTTCATAACATAGATTAATTTATTACCTAAATCCTAAATAAAACGTGAGTGATTAACATGAAATATGGCTACTCTTTGTTTATGACGAATTTGAAAGTGGCTTTTTGCAAACGCAAAATCCAACCAACGTAAGACTCACCCAAGCCGTAGTCACTAAGGGGGTCGTATCGGATGTTCTTGTACGACTGTGTCTCTGGTAGTATCGCGGTTAGGTACACCGCGTAGTAATCTGCTGTCTTTTTGTACTTTTTTCGGGGACTTGGCAGGTATTGTTCATACTCCTCTTCTTCTTCCTCCTCTCCTTCTACAATCTCTTCTCTCCCCTCTTTCTCTTCCTGTGTCTCTCCTGGTACGTCCTGACCCTCTTTCTCTCCTTCTTCGTCGTCTCCCTCTTCTGGTGTCTCTTCTTTTATCCTGGTTTGTACCTCATTTTGTACAATCTCCTCTTCTTCTTCTCCTGTTTCAACGTGGTGTACACTCCCTGGCTGCACTTCAATTTGTGGCTGCCCTTCATTCCTTTCCTGTGTTGCATTTCCTTGTTGTAGCTCATTCTCTTCTTGTCCCCTGTTCTCTAGCTGTGGACTGGCTAAATGTCTCGGTGCTTCTTGTATTGTCGGCTCTTCTTGCTCTCTGCTTTTTGGTAGAACAGGTTCTTGGTAATGTTGGGCAGAGACTGGTTGGTAGGGGTCAGAGTGAACTGGCGGGTAGTGTTCTGCAGAGATTGTTGGGTAATGGGCAGTCGAAACTGGTTGATACTGGGCAGCATCGACAGGTTGGTATTGGGCAGCAGCAAGGGGATGATACTGAGCAGCTGAGATGGCTGGATATTGGAGAGACTGAGTTGGTTCTGGGTTTTCAGGAGGCAGTGGTGCGATCAAGTCAGGGTCTGGTTTCACGATTGGTTTGATCACGACGAAGTCACCACTTGTGTCTGCAGTAAAATGAATAAAACAAAATTACAATAATGGAAATGAAATTACACTATGCAAGTTTAATAAACTTCCATTCCGGAACGTTAATAAACTCTATTAGAATATATTTGAAAACACTCATTACCAGTACTGTTCAGTCATAAGGGTAGACACTCACAATTATCATACCTATATATTTGTAGCCTAGGTATCATATGAAGCAAAACATTTTCTCTATTCCATGCTATTAAAACGTTCTAGTGGATGTTAGGTTAATACAGTTTCTGAGGACAGTTTGTTTCCTAATCAGCGGCTGACTAAAAAAAAAAGCCCGTCGTTAGGTTGGAAAATCATTTTGTTTTGTTTTGAGTAGTTGTATGACTGGAACTTTTGATGAAAAAAAAATCCCACAAAAAGAACTAAAATCCAGTCTAGATCTATAATAAAATTCTCAGTCGGGACCAAGAGGCAAACATATTGTCAAGGATGGCCTGAGCTAAAGCCCTTTTATTGTTTTAAATTTGGGAACAGCGATGTATTTTAGTTTACGATTTGAATTAAACATTATCAGATTATAATCCGTTTCAATCAATGTAAAGTCTAGAGAGTCTGTATTAATTCAAGTTGTTGGATAAACAAGTAGATCTAGGTTCTATCAAATTATGAAGTCGTAAACATAATTCAAGTCGACCAGAAACATAAAGTAACACAATTTTTCTTTTAATGGTTTTTCAATTTAATGCTGATATACGCTTGCTTTCTGCTTTAGTAGTTGCGGTATGGTCAGGGCAGCCATGGCCCTTGGCCTTGCTAAGAATCTTGATCAAGGTTCCTGTCAAGAAGCCACATTGAGAAAGGGGCGGGGTCATCACAGGGGGGAAAAGCACCAAATTTTCGTCGTTTCTCCCACCGTCTAGGAACACTCTTGTTGAAGAGGTATTTCTTAATGAAATATAATCGAAAAAAGAGTATTAAGGGGGGGCCTAAGGTTCAAGATCTGTTGGGAAGGATCGAAGCAGACTGGCTCTGATCCCAGCCCTGCCCTGGCTCGGACTGAGCACTGACCGTTTCGAAAATGTTTTTTCGTTCATTTTTCCGATCGTGGTTTTAATTCTTTGTAACCGATGTACTGGTAAGATACACGAGCTCTTTAATGTATCTTTACGACAAATAACGAATGAATAATGGTCATTCAAGCCGGTAAAATAACTGTTCTTGACCGAAATATCTAAAGAGTTAAGGTCCGGGCATAATTTCCTTTATTATCGCCCAGGTAATTTTAATATTGCCTTTTCGGCAAGCGATCATTCTTTGCAGGGACTGATCCAGGCTAAGAGCATTGGTCAAAAAGATAGATCTACGGCTAGTTTACATGGTGGACATATAAAAAGTACGTTACCTTCTGCCATCTTTGCAGGAATTACAAAGATCTGCACGACAAATTATGCCTCCCTTGAAAGGCATCGATAGCGTGGTCCTGGTGGCGACATCTGGTGAGAAGTAAGGGAAGCTGAATGACGTCGACGCCACCTGTCGTCAAAGACCAACATCGATCTTCCCGCCACGATTTCTGCTCTGGACCCGAATCCTCTCCTGTCCCCTCAGCCTGGAGAACCCTCTGTAAACCTTCCTTTCCTTTTTCCTTTTTCTTTTTTTTGACAAATCAATCGGTAAATAAAAGTAAAATACATGTTTTGGAGTTTACTGGCAGTCCATAACTTTATCCCAAATCAAAACGCCAAACCTAATTATAAAAAAAGTTTAAAACATTAAAAAAAATCTCACCTGAGTGAAATTAATCCACTAGGACAAATACCACTCCCCGAAAACCCTTAGTTTAAAAAACAGTCAAAGCCACATTTTTAGTTCTCACCTCCATAGATGTGATCACAGTAGACCTTGTACAAGGCAAAACCATGAGTTATTTCGATGTAGCTGAAAAATTGCTGAGCACACCACTCCAACACCACTTTTTTTCATGAAATTATTTTTTTCGTTTTTATTATCTTTATTTTATGTATAGGGCCTAATGCTCGATACTAGCCATGGAAATGCTTGATATAAGCCTCAAAGGTTAAACTTATACAGAGATCTTTGACGCATGAGATCAAATGTAAATGACTCGCTGTTTGTCAATAAAACTACTACTACTACTACTACTACTACTACTACTACTACTACTACTACTTCTACTACTACTACTACTACTACTACTACTACTACTACTACTACTACTACAGAGGAGAGAGAAAAGGAACAGATACACCTCATAGAGTTTTATAACAAACAATAAAAAAAGGGTTTTCTCATTATACAAATTTCTAAGTTGTAGAGGGAATAACCGGTCCACAAAATATTATAAAGAGCGATTTACCCATCTTTTGCTTTATCCGGGCCGCTAGAGATGAACTTAGTCAACGGGAAGGCCCCACCAAGTCGCGTGCTTTTCAACCCTATGCTTACAATTGACTCTGATCCCTACAAGGCAGTATTGTTTGACCCCTAGTCAAAAATCTACAGTGCCTTGTTTGTCAGAGTGTTGCTATGGCGACCAGTCACTAGTGAATTCCATGTTTTATTCAGAGAACGTGACAGCCATAATTCTACATTAGTGCATGTTCTAGTGGTCTACGTCTAATAAGGGAAGTAAATAATGCCTATTTAAATAGGTCAACCAATATTTCTCATTTCAGCGCTCTGGAGAAAATAAGCTTTTTGTAGTTTTTTCAGAGATATCTAAAGCTTAACAAATGAACTATTGTAGAAACAATCTACGTTTGCCATAGGTACAAAATAATCTATAAAAAAAACCTCCCCTTCCACAATTGTGTATGCATGACTATACCTACCCTGTCACCATTCAGTTGTAAATAATAACAGATATTGGTCCCTAGTCCCAGCAATGCCCCCTGGGTGACCTAATGGACACCATAATTGTTACTATAGAGCTGCATTAGAAATTCCACAGATGTGACGAATCTCTCTTTCTGGCAGGAGATCCCCTTTGTCAGATTAACACATCTCAGTCCTACAACACTCTTTTCAACTAGAAGAAATGTTTACCTGTACTTATTCATGCTTTTAGGGTCAGTCTAGGCTTTGACCTTCCCCATTAGGCTACTCTACCATGAGGTTCAGATCTTTGAGGTACTTTTAAGTTGTGTGATTTATGCAATTAGGTCGCTCCGACCTTCTCATTTCTCTTTTAGACACAATCTGATTCAGACCGTCCTCTTTTTCACCTCACACTATTCTAACTCATAGATCAATTGGAATGTTTTTATGTAGGCTTTCATTTTATACAAAGGATCAGCCTGTATTTATCCCTACATGCTCCTAGTTTTTTTTAAGCAATAAATCATTAAGATCACGATGTGGACCAACGTCGTTGAGGTGTTGGTACCATTGATTGGCATTGGCACTTCATGGGTTCGAGTCCCATGGAGTGCAGCATGGAAAAGGGACATTTGGATGACCCCTGCATGGAATTGTGCCCAAATGGTCCACAGGACTGCAGTGGAAGAACATTTAGTAAAGTGAACTCAGCCTGTATAAAAAATAATAAAAAAAAACATCTGCCACTGTCATTTGCTTGCTAAGATAATTCGTCCCGTCGCTCAGAGGTTTGGTGAAGAGTCAACCAGCCATAACTTTTGACATATTTTTCCCCATATGACGCATATATACTCCCTTTTCCTTACCGATACATCAGGTTTTGTGGACCATTCACTGATTTTTTTATCATCTTGGTGTGGTGCTCATGAGACACTCTCTCCGCACTGTCCCCTTGACGCTAGATTATGTCTTCCTTGAGATGGAAAGTCTCCATCCAAAGAGCATACTAGGGGATGATCTCATATTTGTTACATGTTAGATTAAACTTACAAACATTAGACATCTTTGCAAAAGAAACACAACATTTTCAATATTTCAGGGCTACATCTTACTGAACAAATACCGATACCATACTGTCGCCACATAAACATTTTGGGAAAATAACGAAAATTAATTTCCCTCATGGTATGCTCCATTTGCAGAATAAAATGCGTCGGTCAAACTATGTATTACTCATTTCCAGGGCCACTTCTTTGACATCAATCATTTCGATGATACAACGTAGTTAAGACATTTCAGCAAAATAATGTCTAAACGCAATCAATATTTCGAAGAAGAACACTATGATAAGTAGTTTACATGCATACAAAAGCGGCAAATATATAATTCAAAAGTCTGATGCTTCAATTCGTACTAACCAGATGTATATGACTTATGAATTTTTGAATTTCTTGAATAAGAAGAATGTAAGGATTTTCGAAAGAAAATCTAGAGGCAATGAGGTCTTGAAAGTCAGTTCAATAAACTTCCCACCAGACACGCTAATTTTTATACCCTTTACAGACTGGGCCCAGACTGCGCATTTTGTCTGTATTGAACTGTCATTATGAGCGCATTTTGAGGCTAGTCTGTATGGGGTATAGTGCATGCAGGTGGAAATGGTCACAGAAGAGAAAAGTTGTTTCCACAGACTATCCAGCTTTGTCAAAATGTTCTGAACCTAGTAGATTAATGATAACTAGGGGCGGATCCAGCCTGCCCCTGGACACCTGGACCCCTAAACTGCAAAAAGATGGGGAAATGTTGCACGCATAATAACATTATGTGCATATATACACACCATTTTAGTAACCTTTATGCTGACCCCCTCCCTACCCTTTCGAAAATCCTGTATCCACCCCTGATATAATTATGATGTTATGAAACTATTACTTGAAATCCCATATGTGAAAAGCTTTACGTTGGACTTTCCTTTTCCCCATGAAGTCATGTGTCCTTAAGGTATCATGTAGATATTTTTTGTGATAAACAGAATGAGGAAATACTGTTGGAATTTACAATCCAGCAAGGAAAGGCGAAAAATCTGTCTACCAAAATGTTCTGCATGGTTAACATGTCTTAAGGGAATAAGCCCGTAGACAATTTGAATAATAATTCACAGTAACCTTTGATATTTATTTAAATAGGGATGGGCTTACTGGTAACTTTCAAGGGATAACATGTGGAGGGCACGGTTAAAATCTTGCTTTAAAAAAATACAACTTAAGTGCTCTTAGTTTAGCCACGTATGCATACACCCTACCGTCTAGAAGTGTGTCAGGACTAAATATCCTACCAGCCAAGCATCAACGTAAAACAGTATATTGTAGGTGGAAAACTAGCTACAATTACAAGATTCTATTGGGTCTGAAAGCTAGTGTAAAGAACCAAGTAGCACCTATTTTTTCTTTTATATCCATTATGTCTGCGAACATTTCTCTAAATATTATTTGGCCATTTTGTCCCAAGACCGGCCATCTCTGTACATCAGAGCGTTATGCTCTGAAAGCTCGGCTTTGGTATAAATACGCCAAGTTTAAAAAAAAAAAAATCTACCTTATTTATCGCAAGGTTATACCGGCACATGGGGTGTGGGGTGGCCTCAGGAGACGGTTAAGGACACTTAAGGCACCAAGGTGTAACGCCATTAAGCCTATAATCTATTAGGTGAATTTGACTATCCCGATAAGTTTGTAATTCCTAAAATAATTGTTATTAGAAATATTAAAAAAAAACTGTGCACGTTTCATACCCATTGAAAGGGAATACGGACTTCTTTCTAATGATCTGTATCATGTCTGTATTTAAATGCCATTGGAGATCTCTAACATCGTGTCTAAAGTCGATTAGTGTAATACAGCCTTAACATACACGGATGACAGAATCTGTATGACGACTTTTAGGCGTTGCCAGCTTTGTAGCTGGGAGTTTGGGATTTAGATATACACGAAGGGCCCAGTGTCAACAACTATAGCACAAAATTGGTAGCCAGGTTCTGTCTTTCCAGACAGAATAGTGGGAACCTCGCTCTTAAGGTAGGTTACATCAGCATTATTATAAGATAGCATTCTTATGTAAGATATACATGGATTAAAGTATCATAGATTAGACGAAGATATGGTTAATTCTGAATTTATTCAATTAGTGCATAAAATAATCAAAAATAGCGTTAATCATTCCGTGTTATGTTGGATGGTTCATTGTAAGAACAGCGCATTATATCAATCATTCTAAGCATATTCTAGTCGATTAGATAATTATATTACCTGGGAATTCATGAAGAGTCTTCCTAACCTTAACATTCTAACATTCTAAACAATCCTTCCTGAAGACATGAAAACATAATCTTCTTGAATTGTTAAAGGTTATACGTCAAATGTTCACCCAATTTAGAACATTGCTGATAGGCGCTGATAGGCGCCGATATGTACTTGCATAATCAGGATGATACGTCATGTGCAACAGCACCCCCCTAAATTGTTGTTATCTGAAACTCCCTTAAGAAGACAATACTTGAAACAGAAAAACAGCATGGAGCCTCTCTCTTTATTTCCAGATGAAAATTTTAGCCACTGGACTGCCCCTCCTCGTTCTTACCCTGGTCCTCCAGGGGGCCTGGGGGGAGCAGGGGGCGGCAGGATCGACCCGAGGCAGGCCGAAGAGCCCGAAGACTGTACGGATTGCCTGTAAGGTAGTGAACGTGACGGCCAACCCCCAGACCACCCTCTGCACTGAGGCGTGTCCAGAGAAGGCCAAGTGTGTGCCTGCCGAAGGAGCCCCCTTCGGGGAGGGGCTGCAGGTCCACCACTGCGTCCCAAAGGTTTGTATTGGCAGAGACCTATTTATATGTATTTAATTATAGAGACGGGTGCGGATCCCAAAACTTTGGAAATTGGGGGAGGGGGGGGGGGGGATGTATATTGAAAAGGGCCCCAGTACCAGTTTTACATTTAAAAACGTTTTTGCCCCCCCCCCCCCCCCCCCCCAAAAAAAAAAAAAAAAAATAATAAAAAAAATAAAATAAAATAAAAATGGCATGCTGATCAACCACAATCAACCCCAGCCATAGGCCAGGGGCACAACTGCTCTGCAAAACAGGTTTCCCCTTGGTGTCCCAGACTCAATAAATCTATAAAGACATACAAGGTCTCTGGTATTGGTTTTGACGTTTACAAAGTACTACGATTGACTCTATGGGGAACGACAGGCAAGGAAAGTTGGTCCAACAGGCATCACAGGGAAATCGAACCCTTGGGGTAGCCGCGTAGTCCTACAGTCTACCTGCTGGACCATCCCTCCCCCTTTGCAATGTTTAAGTTATTTATTGATCTATTTTAACACTTTGGTCTGGAAATAAACTTTTCCCATGTTGAGTACATCTTTCAGGTTGGACAAAATATAATTATCATGAAGCTCAACTAATTATTCGTAAGCCAATTTATTGGAATATGCAAAAGTGTTTTTTTAATTTAGATTTTATACTGCCTAAACATGTTGACTCTCATGATTAATTGTTTGAATGACCACTAAATTATTAGGATATAGATATATATCAACTAGGAATGCTATTTTTTTCTTACACAGTAAAAGGGACTTTCCACAAAATATATACATCTGAGACATCTCCCAAAATGAGCTGGTGGCCATATTATTTGCAATTCTAAACCATTAGATTATAAGCCTATCTTCACACCAAGTGTACTCTGATATAATTATCTCCCTGAAATATAATCAACAATCATTGTCATCACCAGGTGGTGATCACCAAAAAGTGATCACATGACCACGTCTGCACGAGGTCTAGGACAATAAATATACAGCTAGCTTGGTGCTTTAAAATGTCCAGCTGTGAATATCAATTTGATTTGGATAGTTTCTGAACTGCAATTTTCTTTGGATTCCCTGGACCCACCAGGATCCCCCACTTAGACCATAACCTTTGGATTTTTCAGGTTTGCACAGCCGAGCAGTGCCATGAGGTGCGTATCCCCCTTGAGAAGATGGATGGACACCCACAGCTTGGGCCCTGTAGGCAGTTACACAGGGAGCTGAAGAAGGCAGCCAGGCTGGAGAAGAAGAAGGAGAAGCGTAAGGCAGCCCGCCGTGCAGGGCGGGCCGCCAAGAGGGCCCAGAAGGCCAAAGAGGACAAGGCTGAGAAGTAACACCATGGAAGGGACACAGGGGAAAATCCATTTTCAAAAAAGGGGCACATTTTGTAAAAGAGAATTTTACATCAAAAAATTAATACTTTGCCAAGAATAGGAGCCGGTCGCGCCCCCTGTGTCCTCTGCGCCCCCTAAATCCACCATTGGAAACAAGGGCAGATACAGCAATTCAGAGAAAAAAAGATTATAATACTCATTATAGATGTTGTTCAGATAATGCTACTCCTCTCCAAAATGGACTTGATGCCATATTGGTTTAAAAAAAGTCAAGATTATTACCGTTAAAGGTTAAAAATCCCTAGATCACACGTTCATGCTAAATAAACCTAAAACTAATCTGTGAAAACAAAATCAACAATGATTGTCTTTTAAAATTCAGTAATTGTAGATTAATTCATAGCCACATGGTTATGCTGATCAGATGGTGATAAAGAAAAAGTGATCATATGCATGTGACTTCATCTGCACAAGGTGTATAGTCTGAGTACTAACATGAGTATTCTCATGTATGGCCACAACGATTTTTCCTTTTCTTTGTCAAGTTAGGTCTTCATCAAAGGTGGTGAGGGTGTCAGGGCACTCCAAATCCCCCCACCCCCACCCACCCTAGGGACAGCAGGATAAAGATTGATGATAAAATGTGTAGTTATCTTCATCATATCACAGACTTTTGAAGACAATCATGGTTATCCATTCCCATGACAGAACGTTTAGCATAATTCCTTTTCCAATATGATTTTCAAGATGCAATATGTTTGAAATGATATAATCTATTAGTCTTTAGACCCCACGGATTGTGTTCATGAATTGCTGAATAAGAAACTTTTAATGACATCGTTCTAGTTACATCTGACTGCCACAGTACAATGAAGTGAAGAGTGACATACTTTTCAATTGATTTTACTTTTGTGTGCTTCATTTATAGATGCCTCACACATGTGTGCGTATGCACCCACACCCACAGACTCCCACACAGACACCCACAGACAAAGACACACCCACACCCACATACATTTACAATCATGTCTGTTTAGTTCTTTATGTTCATCAAAATGGCTAAAAATGTTTTCTATAATGCTTAGTTTTTAATAAGAGGGGTTCATATTCCATAATCCCAGCACTAATTCATTGGTGTATAATTATAATAACCAACAGCCAATGTGAAAATGTAAGGTTAAACATCAATTCAATTTTTAAATGTTATTAGACTTATAATTTAGACTTTGATTCACATGAATCTTATCTGTTTATTGAATAAATTGAATTAGGTTCAAAGCTACACCTACCGACAAACCAATAAAGCAAAGCTTTCTGCCATAGAATGTCTTTTTATCTATGACTAACGGATAAGTGTTTTCCATTATTGATATGTCAGGCTAAGAAGAAACCTAACCAACCCTGAAATCTTTAAATGATAAATCCTTTGAATGATAAATCCTTTAATGATATGCCAGATGCAGGAGAAATTCTAACCAACCCTGACAATTCTCCCTACCACAGATGATTTACATTATTTCAAGCACCTGCAGGCTAATTTGGATTAATTTTGTCGACAAAACCCCTGGGATCCTTATAGAAAATAAGCAAAATTAATTATTGTAATAAATCCATCTGCAATGAATGCATTTTCAAACAACTCAGAAAATATTAATAGACATGGATACTAATTTAAAAAATAATGATCACTAGTTTTTCACAAAGTTAATCTACAAATAATCATACAATTCATGAAAATTCCTATACTAAAACCTTAAGTTTTGTTGACATATTACCCACCATGCATCCTGTTTTAGGCTAATCTGCAGGTAAAACTCAGGAATCTGGGTATCCGTGGTTGGGTGAATTAAACAGTGGTTACACATTTTGTCTTTAGTGCACTGTTCACTAAAAAGTGATTTTCTTATGTGACTTGTGATTAGTTATTTCGTTCTTGGGGCATTACTCATGCTGCCAACAGTTCCATACATTTTAGCTTGGAACACCCTCTTGGTCAAGGGACCACTATATGTCGTGAAGATAATGTTCAGCTGTCTCCAACATGACCGTTAGGTTGTATACTAATGCTTAAGATAAAACAATTAGTTTATGCAGGGACACCTGCTGGTCTTATTAATTTTACAGTAGGCCTATTGGGAATTTTTGCTGAATCTTCTTTGTTCAAGAGACTTTGTAAAACAAAACTGATATCAAAATTTGTCTAGCTGACAGGTTTGGTGAAAGACGATTTACTATATCTGAGCTCTCCTCAAGCCTTATCCAATTAAACTATAACAACCTCACAATTATTATCTATCCATTTTTACATGTAGACTTTCTTATCAAAGTTATTTCCTGTATTGATATCAATAATCAACATGCAAAATCCGCGATACAATGCTTAAATGTGCAATACAACAACAGGCTATTGGTTTTCAAGGATATGCCTATAAATCTGGTATTGAAAAGGGTGATTTCTATATTTAAACATTGATAATTAGGCCTATCTGTCATTTCCCTTAGAAGCAGATGTTATCATGGGCTGATATGAGTCACAGTGCATTCATATAATCTTTTTTTGATAATTCACCTTTGCTCCTAGCACCCAGTTCCTCTATATGAAAATCATGTTCTAATGTTGTTGCATCATGCACCTAATGCGCAATACAATCCACATTCCCCTTAATTGTTAAATTCGACAGGCGACATGGTCACCCCCTATCTATGATCTAGACCCCCAGAAAAGGCGGGCAGGGCTAGGAGCTCTTTTCTTCTTTACTCCCCCTTCCGCCCTTTCCTTTTTGTTGTTGTTGTTGTTGTTGTTGTTGTTGTTGGGGGGGTATAGATGGAGGGGGCCCGTGTTACTTGTCAAATTTTAAGAAAAACGGCCGTGTCGCCTGTCAATATATAGGCCTATCTAAGTTTAGTCCCATGTTGCATGCCGAAATTAAGAAATGGCCCTGTCGCATGTCACTATCATTTTCATGCTCCTGTCCCTTGTTGAATTTAAGAAAAGGCCAATGTCTTTTGTCCCTTAGTTGCTATGTCCCCTGTCGAATTTTAAAAACATCCCTGTCGCCGTGTCAAATTTAGGAAATGCCCCTGTCACAGTCACTGTCAATCTTAACCCAGTGGGCAAAACAACGTTGATTCAACGTCAATTCACAACGTTGATTCAACGTTGCAGATTGGTTGATTTTGCAAATGGAATCAACGTTGAAAAATGACGTTGATTCAACGTCATGTTCCAACGTTGATTCAACATTGAAATCTGACGTAGATTCAACGTTGATGCCTTTAATTGTACTTTGTTTCATATAAATTTATAAGTTCATGAAAAAAAAAAACACTTGTGGGAAAAATATCCCTGGTCTTTACTTATGAGGGAATCTGCCCTCAAAATCCAACATAATTTGTGTCTATGTTGGACTATGTCAGGTAAATATGACCTGTCGCATATACACAAAGTCCATAAAGATTTTAAGTCCTGTATCACACTGATGGGCTACAAAAAAGGTGTTTAATGTGATGATTTTTTTGTGTACCCCCCTATTCATAATATTTTATTATATTTCATATTTCAAACAATGATAATTGTTATTGTTAACAATAAGGCTACATTTTCAATATGATTTAATTAAAAAAAATCTTGATTAAATGTCTAAAATGCTATAAATACAAAAACGTTTTTGCAATTTTGCATTTTTAATTCAGTGGCACCACCCTGTGGCGTTGAATTTTGGTTGTACCACAACGTTGACTCAACTTTGATGAATCAACGTTGATTCAACGTTGGAACATCAACCTTAAGTGGGCATCTAGGTCATCATATCAACGTTGAATCAATGTTGTGGTACAACCAAAATTCAAAGTTGTCATATCAACGTTGATTCTTAGTTGACAACCTCACAACCAAAATTCAACAAAGAATCAACGTTGATTCAACGTTGTGTGCCCACTGGGAAGGGTCTAGACCCATGGGGTGTCGAAATTAGTTGTCTATAGAATTAGAGACTAGACCAGAGTCAGACCCATTAAAAGTTAGGCCTATATTATATACTATATTGCCTAAGCTGTAAGCATGATTAGTTTTCTGTTTCAACAAACTATTTTCCGGAACACCCAGGCCCGTTCCTAGGGTCTGCTGTGGGGGGGTGGCGAGGTTCCCTAAGTAGGACTTTTGCTATAATTTCAGTAATTTAAACCTAAAAAGGGGGGTGGCGAGGTTCCCAAAGTGGAACTTTTCAATATCATCTCACATTATTTTAGGGGTTTTACAGTGAATTTATAAAGGAAAGGTGGAACTTTTTCCACAAATTTTCTCTTTGGGGGGGTGGCCCGCCACCCCCGCCTCCCCCCCTAGTTACGGGCCTGACACCAAAGAGGTAAAGACGGAGGACCAATATAGATATAGGAATACAAAATCATGCAGAATTGCACCAGGAGATAATTGATGACGAAATTGCCTGTCCCCCAGTCTCCCAACTCCTATGATATCTGCCCGGGGATTCCTGCTGCGACGCCCCTCATCGCCCTGAAGACGCCGCCGGAGCCCCACCTGCCGCCTCGGAGATTGAAGTCAGTCTGCAATATGACGCTCTCTTTGTACGGTTATCGTTACTGGCGTAGAGGGTGATTCGCCGCAGAGTGTAACTCGATGCGATCTAAGATGGCGGCAGCGGCAGTGTAAGTTGTGCGGTAGCGGGGGCTCCATGATTAAGTTTGAGATTACGTGATATCAGAGGTGAAAAATAACTTCCTGGATTAAACCACTGACGTCTAAAGCCTCAGTGAACCTAAAATACAATTCACCAATCCTTGCCATACACGGAGTACAAGCTAACGAGTGAACTGCCTCAACCTCGCCGGGCGCCGAAAGGTGACGTCATCTATCGTTATACCTGAGAACGAACATACCAAACACACAATGCCGCGTACAAAACAATTAAAAAGAAGAAGCAGGCATAGGAAGGACTTTCAGAATACGATAACCGCAGCTTCCAACAAAAGCAACGGCAACGTGAGTACACCTATTAACCCTTTGCCTCCCCGCCATTTTGACAATTTTCAAACTCAGACATGATGAGGGTAATTTGAAATAGTCTTTTAAGCACCAAATATCTTCACAATATTGACGAACTATAGGGGGAATTAGGGTTATATCGCGCATGTGGGTTATATCGCGCACCTATACTTCAATGCTCATAAATAGAATAATATTGGTCTGATTGTTAAAATTCAAATTGTAATATGTGCGGCATTCTCTGCTGCAGCAATGCGATGTCTGGATGGATTATCCCTATGCAATGACTATTAGAATGCCCAGTATGAATCTTATTCAATGTTTTTATTGTTCTTCCTTTAAATTTTAGTTAATTTCCGATTTTACATATTTTGTTAAAACAAATTATTGAGTAAGACGAGATATTATTGATTTATTTATGATTAAAGTTCGTGATATTATGAAAATATGCATTTTTTCCCTAAGTATAAAATTAATGTTTTTTTCAATGACATTTCAAGGTGAAAATATAACTTTGGGTGGTATTGTATCGCGCATTTGCTGTTGCTGTATCGCGCAGTTTATCATAAATTATACATATATAGCTTTGTTTATTGTATTTTCATTAATTTTCGACATAAATTCATTTTTAAAACTTATTTTTCATTCTACAAATACCTCTCAATTTCACTCTCTAAAAATGAGCATTGTGAAAAGGGAATTTAAAAATGACTAGCAGAAAATATGATTATTAGAAATTGTGTAAACTTTTAGGTCAGAGAAAATAAGTCCTTTTCTCTTAATTCGCTATTTTCTCCATTATTAAGTATAACAGTGAGTTCATTGTTATGTATTCACCTAGAAAAACACGTTGACATAATTTCTTTTTCTACTTTGTTTTTAGAAATCAACCCAGGCAAATGTATTCACTATTCAAAATATTTTCTTCTGTAATTTCTTATTCAATCATTTCATATCCTCATGTCAAAAATGTATATCTTTAAAGCACGATACAACACTTAACTGCGCGATATAACACCAAAACTTTAATTCTTATCAATGTAATCTTGATTTTAGATGAAAAATTACCATTTCTATGCATCCAAAATGATTATTAATGGTTGATATCCTACCAAATCGAAATAAACATTGGTTCATATGGGTTGTATGTTATCATAATATTAAATACGTTTTTTTGTATCTATTTTTCCCTCGTGATACACCAGGGATATATCTTATAGCTTATTTACCTGTCTGGTATTTATAATTGGTGTTATATCGCGCATCAGGTGCGCGATATAACCCTAATTCCCCCTATATCATTTTAAAGCCCATTTTCTCAGGATTTATATTTTAAAAGTTAATTTTAAATTTCATAAATCATGTGTCACGTGACCCAGGTCACATGACCTAGATTTTTACGTTATTTTCAGTAAATTTTTGACATTTTTCAAGAAATTCAAGAAAACAAGGGTTAAATATTAATTTTAGAGAAAAAGTTACTATTGACATAATGTAGACAATACATGTAGGGTTCAAATGATGTGTATTGTGAAAATATATGTCAAAGAGATCAGTTGATTATGATGAGAAGATATTAGGGCAATTTTGTCTAAATTTGACAAAATTAGATGATTTTCCCTAAAAATTCCCATATAACATCATTTCAGGGTATCATTCTACATAAAATAAACAGACATATATGTTATATGGCACATAACCTTTTGCAACTATGCTATATGAGTAAATATATCAATATGAAATGTTTGGGTTACTTTTTTTCCCAAGCAGTTGTCATTTTATAACGAAAATCTATTAATTAAATACTGAAAACACATTTTCTATAAAATTCTTGCTTATTGTGCATAATTTAGTAAAATAGATGTTAGTTTTCACCTTCCCCTAGATTATTACGATTTATAATTTTTCAAATCCAAATTACTTTATGGCAGAACAGGCACCCTTAAAAGTAAGAATATGTTGCCACTATCTGAAAAATTAGGGTTAGAAATTTTATAAACTGACATTTTTCCTGATTTTTTGCCCAATAATTAACTAAAATTCTGTGACATTTTCCTAGTTTTCAATAAAATTGCTACAAGAGTCCCTTCAAAGTCATAAAATCTTTATTTTTTGTCATTTGATGAACAATAAAAGTCCTTGTTGATGTACAGCAAGACTTAAACTTTAATTAAGACTGAAAAAATCATTCAAATTCTCCAAATATCACCAAAATTATGCACATTTTCAAATTTCAGTCACATATGACCGAAATTTGCATTGGAGAGAGGCAAAGCAGTCGGGCTGATGTCATAAAGTAGTAGTATTTTTATTGACAGTCAAGAAGTAACAGGCGGGGGGGGGGGGGTGAGGTGTGGGGAGGACAAGATATCTACCCACTCCCCATGAATTACCTTGCAAAATTTCTCCTCGGATTTGTCAAAAGTACGAGAGTTCATTTTTGGTCGGGGGGGGGGGGGGGGGGGGGGGGGCAATTGCCCCTTTTGGGCCTGATGTCCCATGTCGAATTTAAGAAAAGGGCCATGTCATTTGTCACTAAATTGTCATGTCCCCTGTCGAATTTAAGAAATGGATATGTCCCCTGTTAAATTTAAGAAATGCCCCTGTCGCAGTGTCGATTTTAGGGGTCTAGACCCATAAGGGGGGAGGAAGGCTCCTTGTTCCATCCTGGAATGGCAATATACAGGGCAAATACTTTGTCTTACTCAGTGGCGGATCCAGGGGGGGGGGGGCAAAAGGGGGGTGTAGACCCTTAAATTCGACAGCGCGACACGGCTATTTCTTAAATTCGACACGGTTACATGGCCCTTTTTTAAATTTGACAGGCGACATGGCAATGCAGAGACAAATGACATTGCTCTTTTCTTAAATTTGACAAAGGAAATCCCCTGTCGAATTTAAGAAATAACCCTGTCCCCTGTCACTATCTTTTTAAGGCTCCTTCCTTCTCCCACCCTGTGACCGACCATGTACCTCTCTCACCATCCCAACCTGTGATCATGTACAGAGGACAGCAGGAGGGTGTAGGGGATAGGGTCCTGGGATAGATGGCACAAGACAGGGGGAGGCAGCAGTGGACAGGAGGAGGTGGTAGAAGATAGAAGGGTGCAGTATAAGGGACAGGGAAAGGGTGCAGGGGACAAAACAAGGGGGGGTGGACAGGGGTAGATGGCAGAAAACAGGGGAGGCAGCAGGGGAAAGGAGGAGGAGGTAGGGGATAGGAGGGGGCAGTATAGGGGACAGGGTTGCAGAAGACAGGGGCAGAGGGCAGGGGAGGATGCAGGAGACAAGCGGAGGTGGCAAGGTTTAGGAGGAGGTGGCAGGGGACAGGAGGAGGCAGTGCGGGATAGGAGGAGGTGTCAGGGGACACGAGGCAGTATGGGATAGAATGAGGCAGCAGGGGACAGAAGGCGGAGGTAGGGGATAGGAGGAGGTGGCAGGGGACAGGAGTATGCAGTAGGGGGCAGGAGGAGACGGTAGGGGATAGGAGGAGGCAGCAGGGGACAGGAGGAGATGGTAGTTAATAAAAGGCAGCAGGGGACAGGATGAAGCGGCAGGGGACAGAAGGAGGTGGTAAGGAACAGGAGGAGGTGGCAGGGGATAGGAGGAGGCGGCAGGGGACAGGAGGGTGAAGGGAGGGGCTTGGGAGGGGAGACACAGGGTCAGGGGGGATGGAAAGGCCGGGGGCGGGGGCGGGAAAGGACAAAACCGGAAGGGGCAGGGCCGGGAGGGGAGGCACAAGGCCAGGAGGGAAGGCACAGGGTCAGGGGGGGGGGCACAGGGCCGGGAGGGGACACAGCCTCCCCCTGTCTGGCACTGGCCCCGCCTTCCTCATACCACCTCCCATTGTCTCCTACAGCCTATCCCTGTCCTCTGCCGCATCCGCCTATCCCCTGCCACCTCCTCCTGTCCCTTACCACCTCCTTCTGTCCCCTGCCGCTTCATCCTGTCCCCTGCTGCCTTTTATTAACTACCACCTCCTCCTGTCCCCTGCCGCCTCCTCCTATCCCCTGCCACCTCCTCCTGTTCCTTACCACCTCCTTCTGTCCACTGCCGCTTCATCCTGTCCCCTGCTGCTTTTTATTAACTACCAGCTCCTCCTGTCCCTTGCTGCCTCCTATCCCCTACCGTCTCCTCCTGCCCCCTGCTGCATACTCCTGCCACCTCCTCCTATCCCCTACCTCCGCCTTCTGTCCCCTGCTGCCTCATTCTATCCCATACTGCCTCGTGTCCCCTGACACCTCCTCCTATCCTGCACTGCCTCCTCCTGTCCCCTGCCACCTCCTCCTAAACCTTGCCACCTCCGCTTGTCTCCTGCACCCTCCCCTGCCCTCTGCCCCTGTCTCCTGCAACCCTGTCCCCTATACTGCCCCCTCCTATCCCCTACCTCCTCCTCCTTTCCCCTGCTGCCTCCCCTGTTTTCTGCCATCTACCCCTGTCCACTCCCCCCTTGTTTTGTCCCTTGCACCCTTTCCCTGTCCCTTATACTGCCCCCTCCTATCTTCTACCACCTCCTCCTGTCCACTGCTGCCTCCCCTGTCTTGTGCCATCTATCCCAGGACCCTATCCCCTACACCCTCCTGCTGTCCTCTGTACATGATCACAGGTTGGGATGGTGAAAGAGGTACATGGTCGGTCACAGGGTGGGAGAAGGAAGGATGTACATGATTGGTCACAGGGGGGAGAAGTAGGGAGTTACATGGTTGGTCACAGGATGGGGCAAATAGGGAGGTATCTGGTTGCTCACAAGGTGGGCTAGTGAAGGAGGTACATAGATGGTCACACGGTGGGACAGTGAGAGAGGTACATGGTCTGTCACTGGGTGGGAGAAGGAAAGAGGTACATGATTGGTCACAGGGTGGGAGAAATAGGGAGGTACATGGTTAGTCACAGGGTGGGACAAGTAAGGAGGTACATGGTTGGTCACAGGGTGGGCCAGTGAGGGAGGTACATAGATTGTCACAGGCTGGGACAGTGAGGGAGGTACATGGGAGGTACATGGTTGGTTGCAAGGTTGGACAATAAGGGAGTACATACCTTATAATACAATAAGCTACATCAACTTATTGGGATATTTCATAATGTTGACGTTCTCTCATGTAGCAAGACATAATCTGGATTTTCCTAAAGCTTTTGATTCTGTTAATCACTCAATATTAAATGCAAAACTCGAGGATATGGGAATTTCTGCTCAACTCAGAAAGCAAATAATTATGTAGCTATCTTGACAATAGATATATACAAACTAGAATGAATTATCTTATTTCAGATCAACTAAATCTCCGATGTCGAATGCCCCAGGGCTCTTTGATAGGGCCAATTTTATTCCTTTGTTATATTCATGACCTTATTCATGTAGCCCCTTGAAATTCAATTAATATCATACTGTATGCTGATGATGCTGTCCTATACTGTGCAAATGGAGATCAAACCATTATAGACATGTCTATTCAGCAAACTCTGGAAAATCTCAGTCTGTGGTGAAACTGTAATCACATCAACCTTAGTACATCAAAAACTAAAGTATCATACTATGGCACATGGAAACTTCTAAGAAATGTAAATAGAACTCCTACACTTCATCTTTAAGGTAAAGCGATATCAACCTGTTAACAATATACAAAGCTAGGGGTAATTCTTGGTGATTGCATGACCCTTGATTCACACTTTAATTTGATGTATAAGAAATCAGCACATAAGATATTTCAAATAGGTAAAATCAGAAATGTCTTAGATGTCAAGACAACAATTCTTGTATACAAACAGAATTGACAGATCTAGTTTTCTCTGTGTGATATAGGGAGATGTCGGTGGACAGCCTGAGGAGGGCGGGCCCCTGGACGAGGTCTGCACAGCCTCAGCAGCCTATGAGGTAAAGGTGGGTCGGGCACCTCATGTCTTGTTAGATTATGTTGTAAATCATTTCTACTTATATCATGATATTATGTTGACTTATTCACCTATATGGAAGATCATTATTGTAATGAATGTGGTGCAATAAAAAATAAAAGACTAGTGTTTTGGTACAATCAAAATTAGGCTGATAGCCATTACCATTGTTCAAATATGAAGTAGACCATTATATTAATTTTCTTGAGCTTGCATTGGTGATTTTTGCAACAATCTGCACTGATTTATTCAATCTTTGGTTAGTCTATTTGAAGATTGAAAATGTTAGAAAATTGAAGAGTTGTTTCATGATAAATTCTACGTTTCATATGACCTTGAATTTTCAAGAGATGTGGTTCAGGATTTCAAAAAGACTAAAAATCTACATACTCTTATATAGACTAATTCCCGAAACGTCTTGTATCAGCAATTATGACACATAATTTTCTCTTTGTTTTGTAGTTAAGTGTCCAAACCATTTACAAAAAGTAGGGAGGTGATACTCAAGGTCTTGATTCCTCAGTAACTGCCCTTGGAAATGTGAAAAGAAATTACAATGAACCAAACAGAAAATTATTGCTAAATCATTAGAACAAAAATTATCAACCAGGAACGCTACTTGTTTTTTTTACACAGCAAAGGGGGCTTTTCGCAAAATAAAGGGACGATAAGTGTACATCTAGCAATGTCCAACCAAAATACTAATTTTATTAGGATAGTTTCTGAATTACAGGGGAGGACCCAGGATTTTGAAAAGTGATTGGGGGAGGCACATATATTATAGGCTTAGTCCTAAGATGTCAATAATTTACACACACAACGTTTCTACTCTATGTTAAGTTTGAACCAAAAAATGTGGGGTGGGATGGGTTATAGACCCTCTGGACCCTCTTGGATCCCCCGCTTATACCATGACCTTTGGTTTCTTCAGGACGGCACAGCCAAGCAGTGCCATGAGGTGTGTATCCCCCTGGAGAAGACTGAGGGCGATCAGCTGCATAAGAAGCTGAAGAAGGCAGCCAAGAAGGAGAAGAAGAAGGAGAAGTATAAGGCAGCCCTCCGTAAAAAGCGGGCCGCCAAGAGGGCCCAGAAGAGACTTTTAAAAAAGGGGCACACTTTGCAAAAGACTATTTTACATTACAAACGTATATTATCTGGTAATGAATAGGATTCAGGTGTGCCCCCCTTGCGTTGCATCCCCTCCGCCCCCTAAATCCACCACTGGATACAGTATTTCAGAGAAAAAAGATTATGATACTCATTAAAAACGTTGTGGAGATAACGTTACTCCTCCCTAAAATAGACTTGATGCTATATTATTTTTAAAGTTAAGATTGTTTCCATTAAAGATTTGTTTGAAATGATATAATCTATTAGGCTCAATGAAACTTTTTATAACATTTTTCTTGTTACATCAGACCGTCACAGTACAATGTTGTGAAGAGTCACCTATTTTTGTGTGCTTCATTTATAGATGCCTCATGCTTGAGCATGCACACACAGACACACACTCAGATAATTATAGTCACAGACAGAGACAGAGACACACAGACACACACAGACACACATGCATTCACATGTCTGTTTGGTTCTATATGATAATCGAAATGGCTAAAAATAATGTTTTCTATAATGACTAGTTTTTAATTAGAGGGGTTCATATTCCATAACGGGATTCCATATAATCCCAGCACTTATTTATTGGTGTATATGTAAGCAGCCAATGTGAAAATGTAAGGTTAATCATCTATTCATCTTTTAAATGTTATTTGACTTTGGTTCACATGAATCCTATCAGTTTATCAAATAAATTGAATTAGGTTCAAGGCATCACTACACCTAACGACAAACCAAAGAAAGCAAAGCTTTCTGCCATAGAATGTCTTTTATCTATGACTAACTGATAGGTGTTTTTCCATTATTGATATGTCAGGCTAAGAAGTAACCTAACCAACCCTGAAATTTTGGAATGATAAATCCTTTAATGATATGCCAGATGCAGGAGAAATTCTAACCAACCCTAACATTTAGACAGCAGTCACTTTTTATCTTTATTGCACTGTTCAATAAAAGTGATTTTTTATGTGACTTGTTGTGGAGCACCTGCTACCGGGGATATATATTTTTTTCGAGCAGTTGAAAATATTCAGAATATGGTCAATCTGTGTCATGAAAATTTAAATTTTGATACATAAAAAATGATACTCTAATATCAAAACGCTGCCACACTTTAATGTCATAACTTATTATTAGCTATTTTCTTCTTGTGGCACCCTGTGCTCCCGACAGGGTCATCAAAGGCCGGGTGTGTGGTGTCCTTTCTATGGGACATTGCACACTAAAGACCCCTTGCCACTCTTCGCAACGAGTAGGGTATTGCACCCGGTGGCGGGTTTCTCCTAAACCATATCATATATTTGGTCACCGCCCTTGTGGCGTAAAATAAGCTGAAAAGTATTACCTTGTGTAGTCTGGAAAGAACCCATAAGGGTTGGCCGGACGTTAAACTACCCCAACAAACAAACAAACAAACTTCTTGTGGCACTACTCGTGCTGCCAACAGTTCCATACATTTTGGCTTGGAACACCCTCTTGGACCATTATAATAATTTATACCATATTATGGCATAATGAAAATGTTCAACTTTCTCGGACATGCCATGACATGACATGACACTTGACACTTGTTGTATAGTAACATTTAAGATAGAATGATTACTTTATGCAGGGACACCTGCTGGTCTTATTCACCATATTGGGAATCGTTGCTGAATCTTCTTTGTTCAAAAGACTTTGTAAAACAAAACTGACGTCAACAATTTGACAATTTGTCTATTGGACAGGTTTAGTGAGAGGTGTTTTACTAAATACAATGAATCTTTGCTAAATCCTCTTTGTTCAAAACCCCGTGGGGGTCCGGGTAAGAATAGGCCCTCAGTAGCCCCTGCTGATCGTAAGAGGCGACGATAGGGGGGACCCTGCACTGACCAAGTGGTTTTTGGGTTCAATTCCCGGTCAGTGCTTGGTTCACTAAGGGATGAGGTACAGCAAAAATGATCGCTGGGTTTTGATCCCCTGCTGTTTGCCCGCCCTGTCACCTTCATCTCATAGATTCAATCACCAAAGACAGAATTCGTCCCAACTGGTTTTCGCCGTGAAAATGACCCTGGCTGTCGGTACGGCGCAAAACACCCAACACTCACTCACTCTCTTTGTTCAAAAGACTTTGTAAAACAAAACTGACGTCAGCTAGTTGTCTGACTGACAGGTTTAGTGAAAGATGATTTACTATCATCTGATCTCTCCTCGACCCTTATCTAATTAAATTATAACAACCTCATAATATTATTACTTACTTTTTCTTTGGAGAGTAGATACTTCCTTTGAATGGTCATATTTAGTTCATACTTGAAAATGTTTGAGCATTCTTTACCCTTAAATAGTCACAACTATGATTATGCTTCTAGAAAAGTATTTACAAAACAACAATCCATATTACCAATTAGAATTCTCTCAGTATTATTTTGTAACTGTATCCTGCCTATATAACTAAGGAGATGTGTATGTTTTGTACTATTGCCTCTCATAACAACCTTCATTTACTAAGATGATGAAAAGTGAGTGCCTGATGTTCCTGAGTCACAGTGCAGTGTCCCCTATGTAAAATCATTAGAACTATAGATCTACAGCAAGAAACAGCTAATTTTCTGTTCTCTTTTCTTGTAACATTGAAAAAATTAGACTTTTGTCTTAAAGGTTATTAAATTTAACCGTTCATGAAGTTTACTTTGATACTTTGTATTTGTCATTAGATTTGCAGTTATAAGGATACAGGGAAAATTTATTATCCAGAGGTGACAGAAAATGTTCAGGTTTTTGAGTAATTTCTTGTAGCCTAGATGATCTGTATAGATTTAACAAGTTTGATACAAGTTTATGACAAAGCTTTCTAACAATGACATTGTTAACAACTCTTTTTGGTAACAATGCCAAACTTGTCATGAACTTGTCCCAAATCGAATACCTAGCACAGATTAATAGGCCTATGGGTGTAGACCCTTAGAATTGACAGGGCGACATTGGCACTTCTTAAATTTGACATGGCGGTTATTTAAATTGGACACGCGATATGGCAATTTAGTGACAAATGACATGACCCTTTTCTTAAATTTGACAGGGGACAGAAACAATTAGATGGTGCCAAACCTTGAGCCTAATTTTGACAAGGCAAAGGTAGTAGCCTATGAATGGATAAATTAATGAAGTTTAGAGCATCATTTCAGGGAGGTTCCCTACCCTATTTGTAAAATATTTGTAAAGAATAAGTCAACAGCATGGTGTACACTAGGACCCTGTAACTTTATTCTAGGCCCAAATCTACATTTGTCAGGAAAACAGTTGATCAGCGGTGTACAGTTGGACTGAAGACAGTGGCGCCGGCTGGTGGCCGACGACGAAGACGTGTACAAAATGGCGGCCGGCTGCCCACGTGCTGCCGAGGCTCCAATCCCTTGGTGACTAAACTGATGGTGGGTCGTACAAAAACATGCTACATCCATTAAAGGTGACTCCAATATTATCACACTGTTTTATTATGATGCATCTCTGTGCCTTGGCTTTCATAAAAAAAAGAATTTATTTCTACCTTGGTGACGTAATAGGTCACCCGGATGGTGACCCTCAATGTGTGGTCAAAGGTCAGAGGTCAACGTCCATGTTGGCCTCCTCCTGGTGGCAGACAGGTGAAACACAAGTGACGTCATAGGATGGACCGACTGCCAGGTTAAAGGCGAAGGTTACTCAAGGGAGTACGCACACAAAGTATTTAACACATCTCATTAATATCCATACTTCTTACTGATCAATAAACAATAAGGCATAAGCCTATCAGCTAAGAAATAATCATATGTGCATGTCATGCCGATTTTATGTTGTTTGCAGCAAGAATATAACATTTTGGGCCAGTCATAGGTACAACTCTATTTTTGATTTAGATAATATTGCCTAAGGTTGCCATAATATTGGCTATAAAACATTAGTACAATGCGCACATAATACCATTATGAGCAACGTGGCAATGGATCTATGGCATTTCCTATATATTTTATTAGCGAATTCCTGATAAATATTAGATTTATAGGAATGGATCTAAAGTTAAACTTTTCTGAGAGTATCTTGATCAGTTCATTTTCCGTAGATAAAAACTATTGTGTTTTCAAAGCATTATAGCATAGGCCTTTACGTTTTAGGAGATTTGCTTAGGATGTTAGGAAAGCATTTGCAGGGATAAAGGCTAACAATAACATGTGTCATGGGGAAAGTATAAGCTATGATAATTGACAACAATGTCCACTCTTAGAAGCAAATGAAGGCGCTTGCCTAGAGTGTTGTTAACAATGGCAGTGCTTTGGTTTGACTTGTCATATTTTTGTTTCTGTTAGTCTTACAGGAGCCTTGTAACATTAACCACATACCATGTACATGAAATGGCCCATCTGCACATTAACAACATTCCTTGGCAGTTAGCCTTGACAACTATCACTCACAGCGGCTCTAAACTCAGAGCCCTAACATTTTGGTGAAGTGGACAGTATTGGTGACAAACATATATACTCTGGGAGTTGTATTGCATAGACATAAATACATACATACACCAAACTACGTAGATGGAATGACAAACAAGCGATGTACAATCTGCCAACCCACACTGCCTGTTCAGCCTCTCTCCCCAGTAGGGGAGGGCATCTCCTAAAGAAACCTCAGAACCTACAAAATAAATACACAATCTGCAGGTCAAA
The DNA here is from genome assembly GCA_936440205.1 of Lepidonotus clava. Lineage (NCBI taxonomy): Eukaryota > Metazoa > Annelida > Polychaeta > Phyllodocida > Polynoidae > Lepidonotus > Lepidonotus clava. The sequence goes on along the minus strand of OW387144.1, from coordinate 29,687,602 downwards.
CAAATCCATATGAAGAGTCATTGAGGTAATACTTATAGACCTATTAATTGACTATCTGTAGCTAAAACAAGCATAGAATTAATTCAGTGGCCTTATAGTATATTAACAGCTGCATCTAGGATTTATTGCAAACATCTATAATTGAAAACAAAGTGAGCTTGATAACGATACTTATATGCAATCAAACATTTTAAGCATTTCAATGCAAGGATGTGAGTATTGAATCATGTCCCTTTTTCTAGGAATGCCCAGAGATTTGAATGATTTGTAGCCAGAATAGATCAGACACCACCTGATTTCATTTTCCATAAATAGTTTGGAAACTTACAAACAACGGAGGCATATCGATGCCAAGGTGCACCCCATACACCTAGGCTCTTTCTCTTTAAGAGGAAGAGGAAGGTTTCCCCTCTTCCTCTTTAAGAGCAAAGATTCTCCCTGTTATACCTCACATGAGGCTAATAAGGTGAGGTTTTCTGCTTGAAGCATAGAGGTTTAGTATTGATGTAAACCACCAGGGGGTGCATGTATGTCCTCTTCTTCTTGAAACAAAATCCCTCACCAAATGAACCAAGCATAAGTATAATAGGGAGTGAAAGGTGTGCTTCAAGAGGATGAGGGGAAACCTTTCTCCTCCTCTTAAAGAGAAAGAGTCTAGGTGTATGGGGTGCACCTTGGAAACCTCGTCAAAGAACGTATATTGATTTGTCTACATAACTAATAAACATACTCCTCTTCAGACATCTTTCATCCTGTTTAAATTGAATTGAAACGTTGGAACAGTTAAATTATGTTAGGGGCAACTTAACAGAAGGAGTCTGCCGTTAGACCTTCTTGAAACTGACGAGAGTTACAACGAGAGCAGGAGTAACCGACGTAAGTTACAAAAAGAATTGAGGCAACAATAATATTTCTAAAACTGTCACCTGAGACAGAGCCCACACGATGTTTCTCTAATCAACTTGAAAACATGGAATGTAGACACATTTTTGTCCTTTTCCTTGCAGATAACGGTACTATTTTCGAGCCCTCTCGCCATATTAAACTGCAAACATTTATGTACGTAGGTATGCCTACATTACCTGACAGTATACTTTATTTTTGTTTTTATAGAAAACCATGCAGTGGTGACGTCATCGGTGACGTCATTGGGAATACCATGACGTCACCATAAAACAGTGGAGTGACCTAGGAATGATAACTTATTAGGGAATTATCAGGTCAATGCATGGACATCCACCAGTCATATACAACACGTATTATATCATATGGAGATAGGTCTATACAGTTAGGGCTATATGTATATATAGATATATAAATACAAGTCCAACCTCGGGCGACATCGTTGGTGACCCGAAGTCAAGAGTGTTCTTGGTGATGATTGGTTACAGTTTTATCCAATGGCAGCACCCCGTTCAGTTTTGGGGTATGTATTTATATATAAGAATGACGTCCTAATTATTGGTGAGGTTACACAGTCTCTCCCAGTACGTTTGGAGGCTTTTACTTGTGTTGGTGAATCTTGAGAGTTGTGAGTGAGTTCTCGCCGGTTCCCTCAGGCAGCATGGCTCAAGCCACATCAGCACTTGTGTTTCTATCTTACTTTGTGTCGCAAGAAACAACAACAACAAAACATTGCCAACACACAGTGCGAGTGACCCTTACTCTGTCATAATTCATTACAAAAATCCTTCAGCGTTCTCCTACTCGTGCCAGGAAATGACGACTTATCCCCCTTTTAGTATATGTCCTTCTTAAAGGACACATGAGCCCCTCTTAAAGGACACACGAGTTGGAACGACTTTCCGGTTCCGGTGTCATGTCGGTGCTCCTGGTGTGTCCTAGGTGACGTAATGTTTACACGTGACGTTGCCATGACGTAGGCGTGACGTGGCCATGACGTAGGCGTGACGTAGAGCTTACGCCTGGCAGAACTCCACTGCCCGATGACTCTTGCGGTCCTCCACCAGGTGGACTCTGACGTCATCGACGAGGACGCTCTCGATACAGCCGTAGAAGCCGCGCTGGTAGGCGCTGGGCAGACCGCTGGGCAGGTGGCGGGTACCGCCTACATAGGACAGACAAAGTGTTTGAGACAAACATACTTCCATGATTTATTACACCTATGTTTTCAGCCTGTTTAAGGGCAATGGCGCCATTATAGATCTAAAGTTGAGATTTTGTTGAAACTCAGAAAAATACCAGATAAATATGTTTAGAGTCCAAAAATGGAAAAAAATTAGGGGGTCACCATGCTAACTTTTTATCTACAGGTGGAATAATATGTGCATACTTCCTTCAAAATCAAGCTTTGTAGAGTCATATTGAAGGATACAATTTCCATGAAAGCTTTCCTACTAATCTTCAAATAAGCAATCTAATAACTCAAATCTAAAGCTAAGACACAATTTCACAGACTTTACGTATGGCCTGGAAAAAAATGTTCTTTTTTAAATGCTTTTCAATCTATTTTCCTTACAAATCAATTTCGTAAAAAAAAAGAAGAGATTTCTGAAAAGAAAGTCCACACACAAAAAATCCAAAGTTGAAAAATCAATAAAAATAACACATAATGTGTGTTGGACTGTTAGCTTTCATTTTCAACAAAGAAAACATGGGGTCACCGCATGAATTTAGCCAGAAAAATTGATTATCTATCTGCAAGTCTGAAATTAAACCACCAGGTCTATTTGTTTTAGTGGCCCCTAAACCTATCAAAATAAAATATATCCTAAAGTATTATATCATAATCTTGTCCCCTACATCTTCAGGATTTATATACTGCTTACTGTGTGAAGATTGGGTAGATATTAACAAAGTTATACCCATTATTGCACTCCCCTCCCCACCTCCCCTTGGCTCCTATGCTGTGGCCACTGATCGTCACGGTTCACTGCACACCCATACCTACAGGCTGCGTGCTGTGATGCGCGGTAACAAATGGCGCGATGATTCCTCTAAAACTTATAATCAGTTGTAAATAGAGCAATGACATAGCGGATCCATGTAATAATTTATCTGTTATATAGTCATGCATGGATTGATCTTGATGAAAGGTGAATATGTTTGGTTACTTCAAATATAACTTGAGGAGTTTTTTTTGTTATCGCAAACATTTCAACTACCAAATACTGGCGCTATAGGATGTATTCTCTCACAAGGCGATGCATGTTACCGGTCATATTTACGTAATCAGCTAATACCATAGTTCAAATAGATTTGTTAAAGTCACAATGACAAACGAATTAAGTAGAGATTTCATACGACTACAATAATGAACATAATCTATTAAGAAAAACTATTCATGTGCATGACCTCATAATATTATAATAGATCTCTATATCTTGACTATAAATATTACTATCTGATTACATCATTAATTTTCATCTCACTTTAATCATGCAGTTGCACTCATAATTGTATATCACCAATGTAAATCGAATGTAATCGTCGACCTGCACCTATCGCACCTAATATTTAAATTCAATTGCAAGTGGGAGTTATTGGAATGCCGGCTATGCCTATAATTATAGCATATTCAGATGATAAGAACGAGCTGCTCACCGAGCCAGAGGTGTCCGTCCGTGTCGAGTTGAGTTGCTCCCTGTACCGAGACGTCCGTGGTGGCCGCGCCGCCGTCAATGGTCAGTGTGCCTTTCCTCTTGTCTCTGGAGGAACCGCAAGAGGAGTTAGGTATGTATAGTTATTACATTCATGATTGTTAGCACACCTTTAGCAAAGGACACATGCAACTTTGTTAATTAAGGGGTAAGTAACCTACAGAGTGTAGTGATTGATATGAATAATGGTAGTTTGAAGACAAGCATATTGACATTGGTTTTATCAAATCAGATTGAAATGGTTTTTGATCAGAATAGCTAGAATGCTGCATGAAGGGGCTGGAGATGGGGGTTGTCTATACATTGCTGTATACTTTATTGACGGTTTATATTCTCTGAAACTGAATACTCAAATGAATTATGATACGTAAGGAATGCTCCTTCGGTTGTCCTAATTACAAAACAAAGCATATACAAACAGAAACAAGAAAACAATCAGTTAACAAGAAAAAGTAAACAAAATGTAGACTAAAATAAACCTCAACTCACCTGCTGAAGAGGATTGTATGCCAGAGCCCGTCGTTGACCTTGACCTTCGACTTGAGGACGTGGAGGTCCTCCAGGGACTGTTTACCCAGGTTGTAGCTGACCTCGCAGTAGCCGTCACTTATGGCGACGGCCAGGTAGTCGCCCTCGATGGTCGACGACTTGTGGAGCAGCAGCACCAGGCCCTCGTTGGCCAACGTCCGCAGGCGCACCTCGAACTTGTTCTCCTTCTGGCTTTTAACTCTGTGGTCGGAGTAAATGGGCATGATGAAGTGGTTTTGTTGTTTGGCAGTTATGTGTGTTTTCATTGATGGGTACTTATGTGTGTTTTTGTTGGTGGAAAGTTATGCATGTGTTTTGTTTTTGTTGGGTAGTTATGTGGATGGGTTTAGTTGTTGAATAGTAAAGTGTATTTTTGTGGTTCAATAGTTATGTGTATTTTCTATTTCAGGGCAGTTATGTTTGTTTTCGTTTTTGGTAGTTAAATGTGTTTTTATGTGTTTTTGCTGTTAGGTAGTTATGTATGTTTTTGTTGTTGGGTAAGAATAGACGGAATGGCGGGCGGCAGAAGAGCTTTAGACTTCGCCCTTCATTACCTCACTCTACATGTCATTGGTGCCCCTCTCATATCAATCTTAATATAGGCCTACTCCATTATCTATTATATAATATTCTTATGATCAAACAAAATATCAATATACTCCATTATCTATTATATAATATTCTTATGATCAAACAAAATATCTATCAACAATTTTACTCTTACATTTTATATTCAATTTTATTATTCTCCAACAATTATTTATATTGGATAAATAAAACTTAGTTGTCAAGCTGCCGCCTCTGTCTATTTATTTCTGAAGCCCGTCATTCATAGTCATGCATTCTTTAATGGTGTGTGAATAATGGAAAAACCTGATTTGTCACTTTTGGCTTCCTGTCGTTCTGTAAAACCCTTTCGTTGTTTCCCCAATGCTCATGTTAGGCAACGAACTATACAGTATTTTGGAGGTAACGTTTTCCTCATTGGGCCAATGGCATACATGTCATTATACAACATAAAGTTACATTTGCCTGGGAAATACATTATTGATACTTTACTCTATAAATCGACGTTGATATTGCTGCAATGTAGTATAGGAATTATCTATAGAACGGAATGATTTTTTTCTATTTTGTTATGAGAAGCGGATACATTCTCATGAATTGTCATAACTTATGGACAATGCATAGACCACCCGTTGTCCTCACCGTTTGTCAATGTTGTTCAGGTACTTGTGGTAGGTGTAGCCGTCAAAGGACACCGGGCTGTCCACGTTGACCGTCCCGGAGGCTGAAACAGGACCAGATCAAACACTTGATATCAATTCATAGGTGTACTTTAATAATAATTCATGTTATTAGTGTTCTTGCTTAACAAATCTAATAACCTATAGTTTACTCTTCTATTTACAAGAGGTCTTGATAGCTGACTTCTTGAGTGGTAATAAGTTGAGTATAATTGGGCGAATAAGGGAGATATCGAAATTAGAAATAGTCGCAGCTGTGTGCCTTTTGGTTTTCCCATCGATAATACTTAATTGATCGAAATAATCAAAATAAGACCGGGCATCATCCAACTCCCTTTTCAAATATTTGCTCTATTGTTAAAAACATTCATGTACATAGTAAAATAATCGGCGAGAAGGTCTTTCAATAACAACACATAAAGGGCAGTTTAAGTTTTAAAGCATTACCTTAATTCTAGGATCGGCAGTACTAAGCCGTGGACATTAAGAACTTTATATATTCATTATTCGAGAATTGAAATATTGCAATGCAAGCTTACGAGAAAGTATCATCTTATTTCTCGGATATATGTACAAGGAACATGACGAAAATTACCCTTCTACCCAAGTTAAATATACTTCTGGGTGGTCACATTGACCACGAACCATTTAAAACCAATTGGCTAAAGTTGCTAGTAGGCCTATGTAAATATTAAAGTAAAGCTGGTGCGTTTACAACGTCTTGTGCTATTTTCCTGGCGGTTTTATCTTGCTATCTTCTATAAGTGCTGTACATAAACTGATGTGCGAATATTAAAATAAACGTGAATGTTAAATCCGACTGAATTGTTGAATAGTTATAGTTTTTTTTATTCAACCCTACACCAAATGTAATCTATATGATTCCCACTTCCTAGAGTTTCATGTGTTTTAGTGCAAAGATTATCTCAAAGAATACCAAATGGAATTCCCGGTTTGTACATTGTTGCGTGTGGAAATCACTTACTTCCAGGTTGTATGGATGAGTCTGATCTCAACTGGTTGAAACTGGATCTAGATCCAGTAACTTCATGACAAAATCAATAACAGTTCAGTTGACTAATTGAACACACCCTTTTCTGGGGGAAGCAATACATTGATATAACTGATTCTGATAACTGCTAGGTAGGGCATTCCTCTAAGCTGTTCTACTTGAAACTGGTTTATGATAACGCATCAGCGGCGTTTGTCTCCAATTTAATTCAAAAGGATAAGCTAACCAACTGTGTTACAGGGAATTAAAACTTCTAGTGAATCATAGATGCACAGGATAAAATCCCATTGACATTGAATAACTTGAGTAGTATAACTTGAAAAGCATTAACACAATTTACTCATAAACATGGCACAGGAAATCAACTGTGCATGCATAACTCCTAATACCTTATACAAGTTACAAAAAACAAACCCTGAAACCTTTCCGAAAAACCTAAACAAGATATGGTACAGCATGTCGATGGCCTAGGCTGTACAATATTGCGTTATCATAATCCAGCCTGAGTAGTATACCAAGAGTGAACTTTCATTCTGGTAACGTCTATATTTCCTATACTAAAGACACCGTCGCCCACACATCAACTGCTATTGTATGATAGACAGACCGCTTGACAGTAGAGATCACCACTTGCTGTATTCCACTCTCCAATTTTACTCCCGATTTTAAAAATTGATTTTGAAAATCGTAAGTAAAACCAATGGCTTCCTGCGAACAATGTCATGTTATAATTTATATCATTGGAAAAGTCTTTCCAATGGTATATAACTTGCGTAGTTTCTGTAATATTTCGTGGAATACAGGCTGAATAAAGTAGGCCGCCACGGGTTGCTCACTCCCCCATCCAACCCGCACTACTCACCTTTGTCGCAGTGGAGGCCGGTGAACCCCTCGGTACACTTGCACTCATAGTCGTCGAGCAGGGGGATGCAGGTAGCGCCATTCTGGCAGGGGTTGAGGCTGGAGGGGCAGGGGCGGCCTGTGTACTGGGTCAGTCCCTGCACACTGTAGGCCCCGGCCACCAGGTTCTCCACGGGGGCCCCGTTCTCATACACCTGCAGAGAGTAAAGGTGGGGTGAATGGACATGAACAAGGCTGCATTCAATATGGGAAGAGTTAGTGTTATTTTTATGGGAATTCTATTGTCGGAATTTGCACCTGCATGGAATTTTATGGGAACGTCTTAGAAAATTACAATTATTTCTTTATTCAATTAGCACAATGAACAAGGTGTCATATATAAGAAATTAGAATGTCCTTCAATTTTACTAGCGTTAATATTCTTTTCTACATTCAAGCCATGTTGAGAACATACTGAAATAAAAGACCATCTTGTTATTCTATGTAAATCATTTTGATATTAAATGTGTACATAAAAGATAGTTTGCCATTATGACTATAGTATACGTACTGTGATGAACGGCTATTCATCCAAAATACATAGAGGTCAAAATAATAGAAATAAGGTAATAGTAGAAATATATGTAAGAGAACGAAATATATGTAAGAGAACGAAATATATGTAAGAGAACGAAATAGATGTAAAGGAACGAATATGTAATAATGAACGAAAGTATAGAAAGCCTGAAAAAGAGGCACGAATATGTAAAAGAACGAATATGTAAAGAACGAATATGTAAGGAACGAAAATGTAAAGGAACGAAACCCGGAAATATGTAAACCGGAAGTGAAATGTAAACCGGAAACGGAAAATATAAACCGGAAGTGACGTCAGTTGTAGGTCACGTGACCGAAAGCAGCCAATCAGGGCTGACCTCTATAGTATATAAAGGGGCGGTGAGGCCCGAATAAACAGAGTTCTTTAACAGTTCTCCTGGTGTCCAGACGTGTCCTCTTTCCTGAAACAACCGCTAAAGATGAGCCGATTAGAGTAATTAAGCAGAAGTTAGGACAAAACAGTCGAAGCTCGAGATAGGTAGTAGAAACACAGGGTAAGGGGCCCGACGGCCCGAAGAACGAGGAACGAGGGAACGGAGTAAGGCACGAAGGCCCGAAGTAGTCCCGGAAACCGAGGCGTAGTATGGCACGAAGACATGGGGAACGGAACGAAGGAACGAAGTCCGCGGGGACGAGGGCGCGGCATGCTCGGCCCCACGCTACCAAACAATAGGCGACCGTCGGCCCGTCGCCCCCGCGGACCGGAACTCAGGGGTGGACCGCCCGGTCGGGGTGAATGCTGGTCTGGGAGATAGAGCGAGACGAACCCCGGCCGACCCGTACCCCTACCATAATTTCCCTCCCCCGCAGTCCTCCGTTGACATCGAGTGCCGATTCCCGATCGATTCGCTCAGCCCCCCCTCGTGCGCGAGGCACGACTCTAGAAACACATCTCGGTTCTTGGCCCGGATTCCCCGTCCGCCCCGAGACCCGAACAACCCCCACGTTCCTCTGTTGTAAGAATCGGCAACCCCGACTTACCAGAGAACGTCACAGTACCAAAGAAAACCAACTTTATTTCCAATGGGCAGTCATGTGATGTCACAGATTTGAATAATTAGGCAAATATTTGTGTTCTCCTTTTAAAGAGGTTATTGTTGTCGGTCCTTACCCGTTGAATCGCACCCTTGAAGCCCGCCGTCACGCCAAGGTCGAGGTTGTAGCCGCCGGGGTAGCCGCCCAGAAAGATGGACTCCCCGAGGTTCAGCTCCTTCAGTATACCCTGAAGGGGACAACAGGAGGAAAAGTGTCAGTAATGAAGTCATTAGACAACGAATCCATTGAGATCTATGTTGCAAAAGCCTAATCTCATTTCTTTAATAAGGCCTTCTATAGTTCTAGCAAAGATTTATAATTAGCTATCGTTCTTTGCTCCTTGGTTCTAGGAGTCTCTGACGCGTCTGTACCAATCGTCGTGATTTAAGGAATTTTCCTGTCTTGTTAAAACCACGGTTTTATCATTTTTTCTAGGCCATGTCATACCAGATAGAAATGACCAACAGAGATAATAACCATTTTATAGTATTGGATTAACTGGGACATCGAGGGATTACATTGGACTAAATAGAAAACCTCAGGGGCAACGCATTGCGAACTAAAGGTTTGGCTCTTAGGATTATGAAGTGTATCCTTTTCAGGCTAATTTGCAAAAATATCAAAATTGCTAAGGCCGATCACGCCGCTTTTTAATCATATAATTTAGGGCCAATTTCATTGTATTAACATATTGCATAATACAGTGCGGTTAGCACATGTCACAATGAATCCTTCACCCAACGTGTACGAGATATACATATAACCAACCAAGAAGGGAGTACGAGGGTGGTTATCACCCCAAGCCGGGACCCCGATATCAGCCCGAGGCCAGGGCCCGAAGGGCCGGCCGAGGGCTGATATCGGGGTCCCGGCGAGGGGTGATAACTGCCCGAGTACTCCCTTCGAGGTTGGTTATGGATTTATTATACCTTTTCTGTTAGATCTGAGCTCCCAAGGAAGGATGCACAGCAATCAGTGATGGTAGGACTGTGATGCTGCGCATTTCTTTATGTTTTTTTATATAACTCTTTTGATATCCATCAAATCCACAAATAGTAAGCAGTAAAATGTAGCTATGAACGTTGTACAGATAATGCATATGTTAGATTTTTTATTTCTTAATGATTTCAATTTTTAATGAATTTTAGAAAAATAAAAAGTTTCTGTATCACACTGCAGTTTGATACAAGGCTGGTTATCACCCAGGTTTGTATCGCCCTGAGTTAAACTCTTAACTACTAAACTTGTATCACCCTAAGGTGTAATAAAGGCCTGTAATAACTAATTATAACCGACCTTGGAGTGGCCCCTGACGGGGCGGCCGGCGTTGAGGATCAGAGTACCCAGTCTGTTCGTCCTCTGGATGTCCACACGGTGCCACACGTTCTTCTGGATCCGTTCACGGCTCCTGAAACACAAGAGAAGAACGTCCTTGTAAATGCCGAAATGATGAACGAATGGACGAGCTTTATTGTATATGATATTACTGTAAGAGACGTTTCTATGCTTGAGACTTTACAGAACAGCGGTACGTATATAATTGACGCACAGCAAAAGCATGATTAGTCATTAGGGAGTTTTAGCAACCACGACGCATCTCGATGCGTTGACGTATTTCAAACATTTGGACCCACGTTACAGACTAAAAGTGCAAGATTATTTAAAAACAAACGTCTATTTATTAAAATAATAGGCAAAGGAATGTACCTCTTATGACATGAATTTGGGCAAAGGTCATATAAGCAGAGATATGATGTACGTTACGTTTGCGTTACGGGATGCGTTGGAGTTGCTAAAACTCGATAATATTAGGCATAATTAGCCATCATTCTGCAGTCTTTGATTCACAGACAAATACTCTGGTGATAAAGTATCGCTTTATTATAGTTACTTTTATTAACCATGGTTCAGAAATTGGTGTTTTTTTTTAGATTTGTAGTGAGACTAGGGTGTTGCTTTACCACCCACTGGTCTTAGTTTTCCGTTCAGAGGGTGGATTTAGATAAATACGGATATGCATATGTGTCAGCAATTTGGAAAAAAGGGATAATTTTTTCCTAAAAGTGAGAAAAAAGGGCAATTTTCAGGGACCAAATGTCCACGTTTTAGAGAAAAAGGGGTCATTTTTTGGAGCAAAATATTCGTGATAAGGGTGTGTTTTCTATTTTGAAGAACAGTGATATGTCCTGCTTTTATACAAGAGTGGCGGGACCGGGCGGCCCCCATGGACAGAATCCCGAACTCGACATACTACTCACATGATGACGGCGCTGCCGCTGCCCAGGTCGAAGCGGAACTCGAGCTTGCCGTCCCTGAGGAGGAGGGCGATGTAGTCCCCACGGTCGGTGCCCTCCTGCGACCCGTAGAGCAGCACCCCGTTAAGCTCCTTACTCATGAACCAGATCTCAAAGGCGAACGACCGGCCGATCTTCTCCCTCATCTTCACCTCCAGAAAGGAGTTGCCCTGGAACTCGGGTACCGTGATCTCACCGTCTAACACTGCAGGTCGGAGGAAAAATGGTTCTAACGGCTTATTTCACGACTATTATTCTTCAATGTCTCAATGGTTAACAGTAGACAGTATAGTATAACAAGTAATTATATATGTGTCAGGGCTCACGGAATTTAAACTTTAAAGCTGGGTGTCCAAAGGACACCCAGACTGTGATGCGAGGGTGTCCTGAATGCAAATTTAGGGGTCCAATTGCCTCAACCTTGATATTAGGGTATAATTTCTATATTGTTCACAGGACACCCAGAGGGTCATGTCAGGGTGTCCTGGGGGTCTAAGGGGGTGGACAGGACCCAGGATTTGGTGAGCCCTGTGTGTGTGTATGAGTAGAAGATATGCGTCTCTTTCTTATTCAATTATGGATATATATGAGCATACGTGCATTAGGTCGCGTTGTAGGATCAAAACTGAACATACTCCATCTCGACTGATTATGATGAGAATATTGGACGGATACTCATTCCATCTAACTTTACTTATTTACTTCCATAACATTGTATAATGGTTTTATACAATATTATGATTTTTCATAAATGTGAAGCTTATAAATGAATATAGTAAAACGAATTTGTAAGATAAAACAAATAACACCTGTTGTAAGAGATAATCGACGTGACCAGCTGATGACGATTTTAGAAATTTTGCTCACCTATTTCATTATTGTGACTCAGGTCTATATCTATTACCACCATCGTAATAATTGTCATTTCTGCAATATTGTCATCAGCTGAAAGATTATGTCTGTACGTGAAGATACCAAATAATGCATTAAAAAGGTCCAACGGCTGTGTGTTTAACTACTCACCATCCTGACACTCTCGGCCCATCCGGCCGGGCGGACAGCGGCAGGCGAACTCCCGGTTGGGGAGCGCGGCGCACGTCCCTCCGGCCTGGCAGGGGTTGGGGTCACACGGGGCCTGCGACAGGTCCCGTTGGCACTGAGAGCCTGCAGGAGGAAAACGGAAACAATTAAACATAGTTATCATTGCATTGTACTTTGATTATGGTTAACGTCTTGTAGGGAAACAGTTATGTTATTATTGGAGGGAAGGGTCATGTAATGAACGCAATTGCGTTTATGAAGAAATGAGACCTTTAAGGGTTTCAAAAATTTTGGAAGACGACGGTTATGACGGCTCATCATAATTATAGGTAACTAATTGGTCATGTTTACAAATACAGGGTTAATTTCAATACCTTCTCAATCTTATCTGACTTTTTGTGTGGGAATTGAGAAAGTTACGGAAAGGGGCTATATCCGATACTGTTATTGAAATCTCAAAGTCCACAGGGGCGGATCCAGAGTCGGTCATCTAGGGGGGCAAACCAAACCCCCCAATAAAAAAAGTGAAAATGAATAACCTCAGATTTGTATGAATCAACAAACGTAGATTATTTGAGAAAAAAAATTCCAGTCGGTCTCGGGTGGGCAACCGCCCCTTTTGTCCCCCCCTGGATCCGCCACTGGTCCATAAAGCCCAATGTTAGCACTGTCTACACGACACAGATAAAACATTAGAAACAAATAATCGCTCCGATACACAATGTAGCCGCTTGAGGGAGTACAGAAGCGTATAGTTCCAACCCATACACAGGGTCTAATAGCGGCCCACTTCTCACCTGTCCATCCGGGCAGACACCTGCAGCTGAAGCTGTCCCGGGCGGTCTTCATACAGGTGCCCCCGTTCTGACACGGCAGGCTGCTGCACGGGTTCTGACCGCACTCCGCTGGAAAGGCAACGTTATACAGTTACTGTTTATTGTAATCTTGGATTTATTATTAAGAACTATGTATGAATGCATGGAAATACAATGGAAGATCAGACACTTGTTTGAATAGTAGCATGTATGAATAATCTGAATGAAATGAGATGAATAAAGTAATGGATTTTTCTTGGATGACTGAGAACTGCAATTCTTGTTTTTTTTTCTGATAGAGCAATTGCTTTTTGTATTTCGAGAGGCAACCTGTTGGCAACCTTCATGTTGACAAACTGATTGTGCCAAAATATTCATTTGATTCTCCTAAATATACTCAGTAAAGCGCTTGTGGCTGATCAAAACGACCTTTCAATGAAAAGCACATACAAGCGATGATTTGTGTCAAAGGAGGACATGGTGCAGGCCCATAGATATTTTCCCACCAGACATCTCTATAGACTTACAGATGCCCATGGCGTTGACGATGTGTCGTGATCCGGGGAACATGAGGTCGTACTCTACGGTGGACGTCTTGGTCTTAATCTTCACCGACTCTATACACCCCACCAGGCCCATCTCCGTGCCGATGTTCGAGTACATTCTGAGAAAATAACAAACAAATTAGAACATGTATATAATGTCTCCAGTCTTTGCCTTCCGATTCATTGATATTTTTGGCGGTAAGTCCTTAGAAACATTACAAATTATGTTAATTTTCGGCGAAATACCATGGCCTCCCATTGGTTATTGAAGATACCCCAGGTAAAAAGCCAATTTTCATATACTACTCACCAAATATGGATTTCAATACAAATACGGGCTAAACTCTTAAACTATGTCGCACAATTTCCTGCACGCATGGGTTTCTTTTATTAGAAACACAAAAGGAACCCTTGCATGTTACATACCATTTGGAAGGGCATATGAAATACTTTCTAATGATATATAACATGTCTATAGTATTCCCTAATTGTCACTTGCGATTTCCGACATTGCGCCAACAGTTTATAGTGGAATACAACCTCTACACTGATAACAGTATGACCACTCACTCGTTGGACGGCTCGGGTACGAAGCCCAGGTAGACCGGGGTGAGCAGGTTGAGAGAGGTCCGTGACCCGGGGCTGCTGCCCGTCACCTCCTGACCGTTGTCCAGCCTCAGCGACCCGTCCTGGCTGAAGCGACGCGCTATCACCCGGTGTAGGGTGTTCAGTTTGACCGTCTCGGGCGACCGCAGGGTCAGCCCACCGCTACCAAGGTCAAATCTGGAGAGAAAATAAAGGGTATTAATTGATGTATAGTCATTAATGATATAATGTTTAGTATTGGTGCAGTTATGTATATATGCTTCAAAATGGTAATAACCATTGGCAGATGTGTAATAGAAATTGATAGATATAGCGCAAATATTGGCTAAAGTTTTAAGGATAGGGAAATCCTTGCTTGAGGTGCTTAGCGCCCACAAGATGAACGGTTCAACCAGGCTCTGATTGGTCAGTCCTCCTCTCTAACCTTATATATCCCACTCTCTCCTTAGCAACAGTCTTGTGACTGTAGGACTGTTACTAAGGACTTCCTTTTCTCCAGATTCCCTCTCCCAGATGACACACACATATCTTCAAGAATATTAATATGTCGTATCGGATATTTGAATTAATTCCAGAAATACATAATTCATTTTGATAAAGGAGGGTTTAAAACTAATCTACATAGTAAATGTCCATCACGTAAAAGAACAATTCATGCCAAGAACACTAAATGTCATATGGACTTTACCTGAACTCCACGTGTCCGTCCTTGACGGTGAGGGAGAGGAAGTCGCCCTCGCCGCTCTCCTGCTGCCCCATGTAGAGCAGCATACCGTCGTTGTTCAGCGTCCGGAACTCCAGTTCTATCACTACTTCCGGGTTGGCCTCGATTTGAGCGAACTCGATGTAGGACTTGCCGGCGAAGGAAGGCACAATGAAAGAGGTTTCTGCAAGGGTAGACACAGGAAAGGTTATTATCATTTTAGCTTTTGAAATTTTGTTGGGATTATTTTTGTCTGATAATAGTGGTGGATGGATTCAGGTGGTACCATGCCGCATCGCTCATTCTTCTGCAATTCCTCCGCGTTGGTGACTGAGGTGAAAATAGTGACATGGCATGTGATGTAAAATGCATGATGTTAAATGTACGGATTAATTTTCTTAACGAATATGAAGAAAATTAATGAGACACAGGACAATACAGGCTCATATAACATTCAATAGCACTCTTGAATAAAGCACGATGTACATTTTCAGAGTGTATGCATACAAGACCTTGAAGAGTGTATATGCTGGATATGTTTTACCTCAGATATACATGATGCTGTTTTTAGAGACTTAGATCCACAGAATAGAAGTTTTCTCTATTGCAGAAACTTTATGTCTTGTTACTCTTCCCATCCCTGAGACAACTTACCCACGACAACGGAAGTGACGTCAGTGATGACGTCAGAATCTGACCCTGATGCAAATTCAAAGTCAAGGTCACCAGTCGTTTGGTTGACCTCTAGGTCATTTTGGTTCATGATCTTTGGCTTGTCGAGGTCAGAACTAACAGACGTGCCTGGAAATTGTCAGGTGAGAACGAAAATAGACAAAATATACATGAAGTAACTGACAACATAAGCCGTATGCAGCGTGACCAAACTGTAAAGGTGTCTGGCATTCCCCCATGCTGCTTAATGAACCAGGTCCACAACCCGTAACCATGGTGACCATAAAATGGCGGCAAACCACGTGCACAGTCCAAGCCCTGCTCGGGAACCAATCATGATGCAGGCTTGAAAAGCCAATTTTACGGTTATATTTAAGATTTTCGTTCTTTAATAAGACCTATAGCCCTGTGAGACTTTAATGTTTTTTTTTTAAATCAACCCTGCATCACAATGGGTCACGGTATATTTCAGCCCCTTTTCTTATATCTTTGACTTTGACTAGAAATGTAGTTCTTAGGGCTAAACGTTCTGCCATGCTTAGTCATAGCTATGATCATAATGCAGATACTTAGAATTTGATAGGCAAATATTTATATAGATTATATGAACATTTTATACTTATACGAAGGATTATGCTCTTTTACACCACTTCTATTGGAATAAACCTAACAATAAGTCATTAACTGTCATCAAGCCAACCACAAATCCCTTGATAATTTTCCTTATCCAAGCATATCACTCCACACTCCAAGCCATCAAACTCAAGCAGCATGCTTTTCACTCAGGTTTATCTTCAGGGGTGTCTTAAATGGTGTAACAACTAGTAAAACCTCATAAACACATCTGCCTCTTTAGGTGTCGAGGGAATGGGTGTGCGAATGTACTATGTGTTTTATACAATCGCTGTAATGCGCTATGTGGATGCTAGACCAGCGAAAGTGGGCCTGTTTATAGGTACAGAGAATGGAAAATATCCTTCCCAAAAATGGGAACCGAGAGTGTTTAGTGAAAGTTAGATTCCCTTATAATGTACAATCTGTTGACTAGGAACAAAGAGTTTACCTTTAATAAGTAAAATTAATGAGTAACCTAAATAATTTGCTTCAAATTGCATGGTTCCTTGCAAGATTGGAATTTAGAGTAAAGTGGTAAGCTGATAGTTCCAAAATGTTTCTGCTGAATTAACAATTCAGAAAAATATATATTTCTAAAACATAAATCTAACTCAACAATCAATGAAAGCTAAAAAGAAAACTCGGCAAAAATCAAACACTAAGCTAGAGAGCGGTTTGGAATAACCAAATTATCGTAATTTAGATTTAGCGACATTTCACGACCCTCTGGCAGACTCGCGAGTGTAACCTATGTATAATCAACACACAACGTGTTAGCTTAGACGACAACCCGCTCTAAAATCGAGTCAATCCTGTGTACAGGGTGAAGGGTTAGTGAATCACTCTGTGATATAAGTGCTGCTTAATACTAAGTCACTCCTAGTTTAACACAGAAAATCTTAACACTAAGTGTGATAAGGGTACAACATCGTCCATCTCCTTGTGGTAGGTTTGTGGAAGGAGACGGTGAATTATGATATTTATTATGTGGTGTGAAGTTAGGATGTGCTTTGGTGGTCTTCCTAGATTGTTTCCCTATACAAGGGGACTTGTTCATGTTCAGTCAGCGAGAGGAATGGATAGAGGCCACGTGACACTCCACAGCCAATCAGAAGCTGGTACCACATTGAGTGCGGACTCACCCCCCTGTCCCTGATCGTTTTGTGTTGAGGACAGCAGCAAATCTGGAAGGAATTCACAACAGGTCCTGGCCTGGTCAGCAAACATGACACAAAACACAAAGCACAAAAAGCAGCACAAAGATGTCAATGGACCATATAATTCCTCATATTTACGGAACATTCTTGCGGTCCGATCCTATTCAGGATGTACGAGCCATCCACAAACTTTTGAGTTGGAAATATAATAATTTCTCCTAGTATAAATGTCTTCATTTGAAATAACCTTTGGTATTTTGTAAAGATAACATTTTCTATCAAGATTCAGCGACTTATGTTGATCATAAATAATATGTTTGTTCTGAGAACTAGTTTAGCAAATATAAGTTGGCAGAATTGCATTTGTATATAGATGACATTAAGATCACTTTCTTAAGATTAATGTTCCCAGACTTTAACTTCCAGCCCTAATTGAAGGTTAAAAACCGAACTTCTTGTACCACTGTACCACTTCATTTTTATGAATCAATTGAATTGTACAAAATAAGATTTCACGACAAAATGACCAATCCAAAATGTCAGAAAGCAATTATAACCTCTAAAAAGAGCATAACGTTGCAGTTGGAGTTTATTCAGTGATTGCAAAGAAGTCATGTTAGTTTGCTGATTAAAGGTAAAATGTATTTTGTAAGCAGATTGCTCAGAAACAACCAATCATGGTAAATAGGAGCATCCAGATGTTTTGTGTTGTGTTTGTCTCAGCTTCAGAACTTAAAGGCAGGTATTAGAACCGCCTGCCCGTAAAACAAATCCACAGTGTTCAAAGGGCATGATAGAAGGATCTGTTTCTTTTACAATCCATAGATATTTCTCTAAATGACCCAGTTCAATTTAGATATTTCTCTAAAATTTATTAATGACCCAGTTCAATTTTTTACCTTTCTAAATATTTAGCAAGAAAGATAAAAATGTTAAAAAGCGGGAATGGTTGGTGAAATGTCAAATAAACAATTCTGAAAATAACTCTCATTGGGATAATACTGGTTTGAAAATACTTGTATACATCGGAATTTCTCTTATTACATCTATGTTTTGATGTTGGATAATGTGTTTATGAATTAATAGAGTAAATGAGGGATATTAGACATAAGTTGGAGAATAATGCCCTGATAATTATGATATATACGTAATCTCGTTGTTAATTTGTGGGTTAAACGGGGTCTTGCTGGGAAGGAGGAATCAACTTTATTTATACAGTAACAATAGTAGATTCTGTACACTTAGAAACTAGAACTAGATTGGTGAAAATCCTTGCGTTCTGGTGTCCAGGTATGCTTAAAGATCTATTAAATCTAGGCAGATTCTCAAAAACATTCAGGACAAAGAAAATCCCAATGTCAATAAATTATTGTTCGACTGTAATGCAACATCACAGTATCTATTCATTTTTTATGGGTGGACATAGTAATTCAAACATCTTAGGTTTCTTTTTTTTATCATTTTCTTTTGTATTACCAAAAAAAAGAGAATTGTAGATGTCTCAATTCTTATCAGTCGATGAAAGGGATTTCTGCGGTTGGTACGAAGGGGGCGGGCGGGGGGGGGGGGGGGGGCGGAGGGGTTCAGTGAATTCCAGGTTTTCCTGTTCCCAAACAGTACCATATATTTGTATGAATTACCAGAGAAAAGACCACAAGTTAGTCCAAAATGGCCCTAGAGAACGGGTAAAACTTACCGGTGGTTAAAAGTACATTGTCAGGGTTATCTGTGGTAGTGGTTAACTCTGAAACAAGGGCCACACAAAAAGCAATGTCACACGCCTATACCACACACAATACACAGTGCAAACCAAAGCAGCTTGGTGCAACCAGAAAACAAGTCGAATAGGAATAAGCACAAACGATAAAAACAGTTATTTTGAGGTTTTAACTGAGTTTGCCAGCATTTTGGCAGGAGTCAGTTTCCGTTTCATAAATCATGTGTCTAGAAATATGTTGTAAACGAAAGCTCCTACATCCTCAAACGGCTAAAAATCATGTGTCTAGATAGAGGTTCTTGATTTTGATGACATCTATGGACCGTATGTATAAAGTGGCAACTTGTAAATATTGAAATATTAACAAACCAAACCTACTCGTGTTCTGACGAAGTTTACTGTACCTCTGACTAAATGTTCATATGGCAAACTCAATTCAGACCTCACTTAAAATGACCAATATAAAAACATTTACGAGAAAATAAGGATTATTTTTGTGAATCAATAATGATTATGGTATCCAAAGCCCTGTGAGTTTACTGTTAGATCTTTTTAATGTATCTCTATCCTTTTTTGTAAGATTTCTTTTAACTCACCTTCTAGGCATGTTTTGCCTCCCCATCCCAAAGGACATGAGCACCGGAAGACGTCTGTGTTGTCATGGAAACACTTTCCGCCATTTTGGCAGGGGGCACTAGAGCAGGGGTCGGTGATGGGGGCAGGGGTGACTTTGTCTACAGTAAGGTCTATAGGGTAGTGCAGGGGAAAATGGATAAAACAACCAAATGAGTCAAATGAAAAGGTAATCTGATTTTGGCTCATAATCTACAGCTAAACAAAATGAATGAATGTTATAAACCAATATGAAATGATGTTGAATATAACACAATTATGATATCACTGTTACTTGAAATAAGTAGGGTAGTCTCATATTGGGTTTTACGAAAATGATAGTCTGCTAAATGTGATGTGCCTTTTTTATCTTTCGCCATTATACCCATGCATACCAAGTTTTACTTGATAAAATATAGGAAATAATTATATGTAAAAGTTACAAACGAAACAAAATTGTAAAAATAATGGACACTTAAACCCTTCATACTCTAAGGAAAAAGAAGAACTACATTCACCAATTTTTACAACAAAGCAAGACAAGTAACCTTTGTCATAGCTAGGATCAAAGCCAGCTCCTTTGAGATTTGGAATTCAAAATAACCACCATCTACGATACCAGAACATTGAATGCCTCAGTATTGGTCCGGGGCGAATTCTTATCAATTCGTTTCAGCACCTCTTTTTACATTTAACCAACAACATTTTTTAGAATTCCTTGGTGCAATTCTCCCTTACAGAACTATTCATCCACCCCTGAATGATTTGCCAAGAAACAATGATCAAAGATACCATTCCAGATTGATAAAAATGTAGGAAAGGTTGCAAATAATTTTCCTACTTTTTCCCCATAGCGACTACGAAGAAAATAACATTGAGGAATTCATAGATTTCTAATGTTAAAATTGTACTTGACTAGCCTCAAACTAAAACCAAAAATTCTCTAAAACAGACAAGATAGCAATAAAGGAAAAATCTGTTGTGCAATCCGAAAACACTAAAAAGCAGGAAATCCCGCCAAATCTAGGAAATGTGGCATATCTGAATGGACAACACGTCAAAGGAGCTGGCTTTGAGGGCGGTGAAGCTGAGAGAACATGGAGTAGAGGTATGTATAATGTATAAATGGTTCTCTCACCTCTGCAGGCAAGGTTGTCGTCGCTGGCGGCGTACCCCATCTGGCACTGACACAGGCCCGACTTACAGTAGGCGTTCTCTACGATACAGTCCTGGTCGCCCAGACAGAAGTCCCCGATCATACCTGAAGGAGGAGAGGATAGATGGTAAAAATGTGTGAAAAGTTTAAAAAGTAATATAATTATATTTAACTTGTGATTGATCGAAGAAGTTGAACAGATTTAATAATCTAGCACAATGTAGACATGTCTGGAAGAAAAGGTCATGATATTCTCTTAGTAACAAAATGAAGTATGCCTAAAGTTAATCATTCAAATGTTTCATAGGTTTTCCAGAAAATCAACATGCAATATTTCACAGAAAGGAAAAGATGGTCTTCGAACCAAAACCTTTCTGGGCTTTTAGACTTTAAGACTGAGCCTGCCTCCAGATTTACCCTCTTCTAAACAAGTCGAGACGAAAAATTTTAATGGTTCATCCAGGCAGTCTTAACTTTGCTGCTGCAGCTGACAATTAGTGTCAATTACAGTCTATTTAAATCTACATTCGAAAAAATGGAGTTCATTACTGTTTGGATTGAGATTATTCCACCCCTATAAAGGTATGATAATGAATATAATATAAATACCAAACATGATCATATAAAAATATCTCTAGCTTGCTTGCCAGACTACTCAGTGGATATAGATCACATTGATAAATGACAAAGATAAGAAGACTTATCTATATAGATCAGAATGTAATTTTCACTCACCATATTCAGGGGTGGCAGGCGTTGGAGGCACATTATGCTGCGTGACTTTCCCGGCGATGTGTCGTGTCGTTTTGCGGGAGCGAATCGTTGGAATGGAAGATGTGGTGCTGGTCGTCGTGATTTCTGAAAGCCAAAGGAAGGCTCAGTTTCAGAGGAATCTCTGTTTACTATTTACAATTAAGGGAAGAAGAGTGATGCATAATTGCAAAGACCTTATTGTACATGTGGTAGAAAGGCAACGTTCTGTCATCGAGCGGCAATATAGTCATATCTTTGAATAGCAGTCTACATTTCTTTTTATCCCATTAACTAATCTATCTTTCAATCAGTTGATAATTTAGGAAAAGTGGCGACCAAGATTTATTTCAGGCAATGGAAAGATCACCATTTACAGATCTTTTCGGAACATCATTGTGATTCTTTGAGGAAATATAACGTTATGAAACAATTATTTGAAACGTATTATATCCTATATCTTTATTGGACCTTTATGGCATCTTTTACAAAATTCAAGGTCGTTGGAGGTCAAAGTTAAGATCTGGAGTCCCTGCTTAGCCACAGCCAATTAAAGGTCATTGAAAGTCAACATAAAGGTTTGGGGTGTCCACGGTAGGTCACAGCAAATTAAAGGTCCTTGAATGTCAAGTTAAAGGTTATGGGTCCAACCTTGACCAGGTCCCTGGTAGGACATGGTACACTAACGGTCAGTAAAGGTCAAATTAATGATTTGAGGCCTGGCCTTCACAAGGTCCCATCGTAGGTCACGATAAATCAAAGTTCATTGAAGGTCAAATTCAAGGTTATAGCCCTGACCTTCACAAGGTCCTCGAAGGTAACCTCGTAAGCCACGGTAGATCAAAGGTCATTAAAGGTCAAATCAAATGTTATAACCCTTACCTTGACAAGGTCCCTTGTAGACCTTGGTAAATAAAATGGTCACTAAAAGTAAAAAATTAAAGGTTGTGACCCTAACCTTGACAAGGTCCCTGGTAGGCCACGGTGATGGGTCGCTGCATACGGCAGGAGAAGAGGCTGAGCTGGCATTCCGAGCCGTAGGTGTTGCCGTCGGAGCCACACACGGTGATAGGGGGCGTATTGGTCGGGCACTCCTTACTGCAGTGACACTCGGCGAAGGCTCCGTTAATACGACACCTAGCGCCGTAGCGGCAAACCATCTGGTCACATGACCGCAGCGGACCTTGGTCTGAGGGGATAGAGAACAAGAAAAGGTAAGTTATGTGATTTCATTTTCTTTTTCATATGTTGAATAATGTGTTGCACGTTTCCGCTATATAGAACACTGCAGTTGGGTTGTTTTGTTCTATGTCTTGAATTTATCTTTTGTTTGTGAAAATCAGGGACAAATTAACACACAACGTTTGTCCATAGGGGCACATTTACCACAGTCTATCCCCTGTGTTACTGGATAATCAAATGACTATTGTTCAGTTCTTCAATAGACAAATTAAATTAAGGTTTTTATATTTTTTGTTTAAATAATTGTTGAAAGAAACAAAATTGGTAATGCATAATTTCAGGGGCCATTGTTAGTCAGTATGGAACCATACAGTAATACACGGTTTTAGAAAGTCAAGCTTTCTTTAGGCAATTATCTAGGTTATTACTCAATCTGCCGTTCAGTGATGCTTCGGGAATTATACATAAAACAAAATTAATATCTGTTTTAAGTGAAACTAAGAAGGAAAGCTTTAACAGTGTAAAGCTTTCAAATGTACCGTGCAAAACTATATATAGAACATGTATAGAAACATTTCTTTACATGTGCATTTAAAACGTCACCTAAAATGAATAACGCTAAAGCGAATGATATATGAACAAAGAATTCTCAACATCACATCACTTTCGTTGAGAGAACATTGTGATTCTTTACACCATTCATATATCAGAGAGTGTCAGAGAGAACATAGTCCCTAATGTGAGGGCCATATTCCTGGACGTGTTCAGGAATATTGAGCACTGGAGAGGGGGCAGCTAAAAGCCTGTGGCCTACCTGGAGTGCCCCCTGGAGGATACATATAGATCACCACTGAAAACACGGCCTCAGCATTAGTTAGACGCAGGAGGGGGACAGGGACACGGGTACACGATACCAGGTGCACCTGGTCAGGGATAGGTGGGAGAAGGGGGGGGGGGGGGTACTGACAGGTGAAGATTTACCAGGGGCAGATACAGGATTTCCGAAAATGGAGCGGCCTTCTCCCTATTTTTATAGTTGAGGGGTCCAACAAAAGAGAAGGTGATGCCTGGTCTTCCCCTAGGTCCGCCCCTGTGTACTGAGCAGAGCCGTTGGAGAAATCTTTCATAATTATGCAGTCACAACGGGGGGGGGGGGGGGGGTAATCTATACTCTAAATCTCCTTCTAATCTTTCTAAATCTAATCGATATCATGATTATTATGAAAACGGGAATACCCATAAAATACACACTGTGACTGAAGACATACAAGATCTCAACAACTACTCCTGTCTTCAATTCTCTATTACTCCCCACAACAAAAACAAAGTACAACACAAATTAAAATCCTTCAAATCCATAGGTGGGGAAAGCTAGAACGTGTAGTAAGACTTGTATGGAGGTTCATGTAAAGATGAGGCGATGAGTGTTTTTGGTTGAAGCTAGGAATGATAATGATTTGTGAGTCCCACGACGATTTGGGGATTCTTAGATGATGTATGAGTCCGCTTATGATTAGAGTTGAACCAGTATTAAGGAGTTCTTCTAAGGTTTTGAAGTCCTACACTGGGCGTGGATATGAAAATGTAAAGGAAAGGCAAAGAAACAGATGGGAGATAATATCAGGCCCCTCTTGTCGATTTTAAATGAAACAAATGTCCACTTGCATGAAAAGCAATAGATGCTATATGAGAGGCTGAACAGATACCCAATCACACTTCAGAAAATACCCCAATGAGCAGTGGCCAAATCTATGAAAGGCAAAGTCCTAAAAACCGGCCTTTCAGAGTGTGTGGTTCAGAGAGGAGGAGAGCTCAGAAGGCGATTCTAGATCTGGTAGTTATGGGCGGCTGCACTTACATTAATATTGACATCCTTTAGGGGGAAGGACTGTCAGGAGGTAAAGTAACAAGGGACATACATCAGTGAAGTGCCGATGATTTATACAGGCCAGGCGCAGCCACCGGAGCTGGGGCTGATAGGATTCACCCCTAGGGGTTAGGATGGGAGCGCAGGCGCCAAACTGTCATATAACTCATACCAACAGTAAATTGCATTTATAGTCAAACTGTAAATTATGTAAAGCAAAGTATAACTGGCAAACCATTAACGTAATAGGATCAGCGGAAATGATATAAATTGAAATGATAAGTAAGTGATCGTTTGACATCGCATACATGCTATATGACAACAGAGGGAAATGTGTCTTACAAAAACAGTCGCGAATATAACACTTATCACTGATCAAAATGCATTGACAAGCAATCATACAAGGGGATAAGTAACTATTTGCGCGTCACATCGCATAAGTAAATTCAGAGTTTTTGCATTGAGAGCTGGCTTTCTATGGCTCTCTAGCGAGTAGCCTTGAACAGTAATATAAAACTTCATTTGAATGGATTAACTGAACAACTTCATTTATTGTACAAGATAAAGCCTTATAGGCAGAAAAGTTCGTGATGCAAAGTGTTGTTTTTGAATAATAATCTCTAGTGATAGTAACTACTCAGGGTATGAACTGTCTAATGGAACGGCATGCCATGGACTATGATGAAAATATTAATTATGCAGATCATACTAAGGCCTCAGTGAGATCTAATGAAATGTAATGTCATTTGTTTTTTTAATTCAAATTGTCTTTTCTAAATTAAATGTCTAAGAATCTTTATATTAAGGTAAAGGCGGCCATATAGATCTATTACTCTTTCACCAAAATGAATCGAAATGGCAACAATACTCTTAAGTTAGGGAGGAAAGTCGCGGCTGAAAAGTGAAAGTGAAACGGACAGTGCGCTCTACAAAACATACAATGTGTGCAAAAAATAACTCAGACAAGCTGCCCTTAAAAATTACAGGTTAGACAGTGCACACTATAAAAAGGTCAGGCAAACGTCACAGTGGATTGTAACTCTGCGACGGATACAGAATTTTGAGAAAAAAAGGAGGCGGGTTCACATAATATAGGCGGAGTACTAAAACTTAGGAAATTAGCAAACTTAGCATTCAAAAAGTATTTTCCTATTTGAGAAGTTAAATCTCCTCACAAGGGAGGGGGATGGTGTCAGAACCCCCTGGACGACACCCCTGGATCCGCCCCTGCAGTGCCTTAGCCCACAAAACAGTGCAGGCTAGAAACAGTTCAAACAAGCTTCGCATCAGACAGTGCACGCTATAAATAGGCCAGGCCCTGGATCCGCCCCTGCAGTGCCTTAGCCCACAAAACAGTGCAGGCTAGAAACAGTTCAAACAAGCTTCGCATCAGACAGTGCACGCTATAAATAGGCCAGGCGAGCTGCCCATAAACAGTGCACTCTATAAATAGCTCAGGCGAGCTGCCCATAAACAGTGCACTCTATAAATAGCTCAGGCGAGCTGCCCATAAAACAGTGCACTCTATAAATAGCTCAGGCGAGCTGCCCATAAAACAGTGCACTCTATAAATAGCTCAGGCGAGCTGCCCATAAAACAGTGCAGGCTATAAATAGCTCAGGCGAGCTGCTCATCCGAGCGGGACGTACCTGTGCAGCCGGACGGGCCGAGCTCCTGGCCGTTGGGACAGATGTTACACTTCTGGCCGGTGACCCCGGGTCGACACACGCACCGCCCCGTCATCTGCTCACAGTCGTCGCGCACAGAGCCGAACAGGTTACAGCCACATGCTGAAAAGGAGGGAAACGGGGTTAAACAGGTTACAGGGTAGGAGAAAGGAGTATATCCGACAAAAAAGGGGAATTAATTATATGTGGCAGAGGCGTAAAAGGGGAATAAAAACGTGGGAATACTGAAAAGGGGAACCAAATCAATAGGTCGAACTTGTGGAAAAGGGCGAATCAATGGGTGGGAGGGTGGGCAAAATGGAACTGAATAGGACCAGGTTGCAAGGACATAGAAGGGGGAACGAATAGGTGGCAGGGCAATAAGAAGGGTAAAACAAAAGGTTCTGGGGACAGGATAGAAGCATCAATATGCTTCAAGGGCAGGAAAGGGGAAATAAATAAGTGGCATGGACAGATAAAGGGAGAATCAACAGTCTGTTGGGAGGGAAAGGGCAGATCAATAAGTAGCATGGACAGACAAAAGTAAGAGTTCATATAGGCTGGAAAGATAGTAATTGGAATCCGTGGACAGCAAGGACAGAAAAAAGTGGCTGACATAACATGTAATCTCCCAGATATGGGTTGGAAGCAATTTGTGATCACTTGAAATAGTTTTCTTTCTAGATTACGGTTTAAGAAAAACCTGGATGTCTATCAAAGGCCGAATGAGTACCTGTTTTTTAGACCCTTCAATGTATGCAGACAATATAATATATTGTCTGCATAATATTATGCATTAATGTCAGTGCCTTGTCATCTTTTATAATCATGCCTTTATACAATCGGTTGTTTAATGTCATTGTATAGCTAGGCCAAAACTGAAGTATGAACGTAACAGATCGGCTTACCAGGCAAAAAACATCAACATAATCAATTAAGCATTCAATTGCGTAAACTGCAAATATTAAATGTAATCTTTTAGGTATCAGAGTTTCCCGACAAAGTTTGGATGGAAAAAGGTCATCCATAAAATCATGTTATGTCTTCGTGGATCATATGAAATTCAATTAAATTTTCGTTTCCATCCACCTGCAGCTGGGACCTGTTTTCCACGGAAATCATGCTAAAGTTTATTAGTATAAGTGTACACCGTATAGATTAGCAGGACTCTGATTTTACAGAGAGAACTTTAGGCTTCCAGTGTTTCTAAATAGTTTCCGTGAAATATACACCACTTGAAATCCCTTAGTAGGCCTACTTTCATAGACAAACACGATTATATAATATCTTTGTTGTATGTGTGTCCCTTTTCGAATGCAATCTTGGATAAATGGTTCATGCCATTTTTTCGGAGAAAATAGAAAATAGAAAATCGCCTGAGTCAAAATTGGCATGTGGAAGACAAAACGCACTTCCATAGGCATAGATGACCAGAGTCGGATTTAAGGGTTATGGGGGGGGGGGGGGGGGGCGCATGAGGCTTGCGCCCCTCTCCATTTTTGGGGATCAAATATATATAATACATGATCATCAGACGTGAATCCAGCAATTCTCGAAAGGGGGAAACGCCAATATTGAGAAAGGCGCCAGATTTGCTTTTTAAGATTATTCTTAAAAAGCAAATCTGCCGCCTTTCTCAATATTGGCGTTTCCCCCTTTCGAGAATTGCTGGATTCACGTCTGATGATCATGTATATCTTATGGTACTTAGGGAATACTTGGGCCCAATTAATATGATTAGATATTGGAGTAAAACATACGTGTACATCCGCTGTTACCGTCGGCGATCTTGGGCAGTCCCCAGAAGCCTGGCTCGCACCTGTCGCACCGGAGTCCCCCGACACCTGGCCTACAGGTACACTGACGCGTGCGGGGGTCGCACGTGGCACTGTAGGCCCCCAGAGGGTGACACTGACACACACCTGAAACACCAGAAACAGGGGCGTCACCAATGGGTTAAATGGTGGAGTCAAGGGTTAAGGATGGGGTCAACTAATGTAATGGGAAGATGAGATATTGTTTTTGGGTTAAATTGCGAGCCTGCCATTACTTAAATTATATAGCATACATTATTTTATATTCGCTGGGATACATATGATAGTGATCTTATTTATGATACTCATATATACCCTTCTTATAAGATCAACTATTTTTCAGAGTAGTTGTCATTTCATTTTTCCAGTATATTGGATCTCTTTTTTTTGGGTAGGGTAATTCCTAACGAATCTCAGTAGACTGTAATATTTCTTTTTATTAGTATTTATTTTTTGACTTTACGTAATGCTAGGCTCCTTAAAGTATATCAATTATTATAAATTACAACGAAAACATCTCAACAACAATACAAAGATAAAGACTTCATAAACAGTTACAGTTTAAGCAAGGATCAGGGGTTAGAGAAAATTAAAGCAAGGCTTAAAGTCCAAGAATCTGAAGGATTTTCGTCTCATATTCACAATCCTTTTGACGCTTCTTGTAATTTACACAGCCTTGAATAAACGTCCAAAAAAACCAAACCCACCAATATGTTTGCACTGTTGGTATTGCAAACATATTGGTAAACGTTAAATCATTGGTTAGTGAAGAGTAGTAGTGGTAGTAGTAGCTGTACAATTGCCGATGTGATTCGAAGCAAAGCTCAACATGTTGGGCGAAAAACACACTTAGAGTACAGCAGGTGCGTTACAGTGATTGCCTTCTCCACAACACTCACAAGGTCACTGGATTATTGTTAGCAAGTTGACTATATCCACTGTATCCCCATGTTTATGGGTGTACATGTATATAGGTCAGAATTGTATCGCAGCAGGTCTATGCTGGAAAGAGAGGAAGGGAGGGATGAGTATCGGAAGTCTTCTTTGTGTGATGTCTGCGCATGCGCATGTAAGGACAGAAAGATCACAGTGGTTACAATAGATACATTGACTGTGCTTCAAAAAGTCAGAGCAGGTTACGATAGATACAATAACTGTTTGTCAAAAAGTCAGACTTAGTCACAGCAGGTTACAATAGATTCAATAACTGGGTCAAAAAGTCAGACTAAGTCACAGCAGGTTACGATAGATACAATGATTGCGTCAAAATGTCAAGCTAGGTCACAGCAGGTTACAATACAATAGATACAATAACTGTTTGTCAAAAGTCAGACTAGGTCACAGCAGGTTACGATAGATACAATGATTGCGTCAAAAAGTCAGACTTTAGCGCTCACACAAAGGCATGCAGCAAAAGTTCTTAAAGTGTCTTAAACATTTCTAGTATTCCAAGAAATGCAGGACTTGTTAATGAATCTACATTTTTCATCTTCGTATTTCTACTTGTTATCCGGCGTTAGTATCATTAGGTTATATATATGCATTTCTCGATATCTTGAAATTTGATTGCTAAATACTGAGCTTGTTCGAGGCAGGCCAAATTGCATCAGTATTTCTTAAATCTGATAGAACAATGGTTCATTTTGAAAGTAAAAATCAAACGCAATTCATTACTACCCATTTGGAACAGGAATCTAAAGTTCAAGATCAGAAATCCATTTTATTAATGTTTTTACATATGAAACCGTCCATTTCATTTGACATAATGATGTTAACCCGTACATATAATCCTGATCGTGTTTCGGATCTCCTACATCTGATACTAGGGATTGCTTGGAAAGGGCAGTGGGGTTCTCTTCTCATAATTTTTTTAATGCTTCAAAGGTTTTGCAATAAGATGATCCCACATTTTCCCCTGAAATTAAATCTTGTATCTGTACCTACTGAGTGAAATTTCAAGAGAACCTTTTAAAAGCCGATCCTGATAGCGTCATGTGATTGTATAGAAATCCTGAATATGAAATAACTTTCCCTGAAATTTATATCTATCACTTATCAGTTAAATTCTAATGACATTACGAAGCGGACCCAGATGCCATCCCACACTCGTATGAAAATCCCACAAATCTGACATATCCACATTTTCCACGAAATTGAACATCTTCTTATACTTGGTGAGATGGTGTCATATGATTGTATGGAAGTCGTGTTATATGAAATAAATTTGTCTCTGAAATAGGCCTATATATAAAAAAATTGAAGAAGTCTTCCCTGATAGCATCTCATACTTGTGTGAAAATTCCTTAAATCTGACATACCCCCATTTTCCATGAAATGTAACTATTTTATCTATTGCTACTGGTTAAGATGTGTGGGTGTTCTTTAGAAGCCGTCCAAGATGGCGTCCCTTACTTTCATGAATTTTGAAAAACCCAATAATCGGACCATCCAAATTTTCATGGGTGCCCTTTCGAAGCGGTCCCTGAGGGCACTTTACTGCCCTACTTACTGGGACATCCGGCGTTGTTGGGTCCTGGGGCGGGCGTCCTGCCGTCAGGGCAGCAGCCGAACCGAGTATCACTGCACCGTCTGATGGGCTCATCTGGAAGGACACGTCACCATGCAATAAGGACGAACAGAAAGCAGAGAGGGAGAGAAACTTAATTTTAAGGAGGAGAAGAGAGTTGAGAACTACCGTGAGCCCGTGCGCAATCGAGTGAGACGATGCAAGGCAATGCTTTTTTTCTGTGATTAGTGATTGCAGATGATGAATAGTTTCAATGAATCTTGCAAATTTCATACCATGTAGGACAACATGAAGTGTACCGTCATGCTTCATATTGATCATTACACATAATACTCAGGCATAGGTGAGCATTCAGATATTGATTTCTGAGGCAGCTTAAGATGTGACCTATAAAAAATAAATTATTGCAGAACCAACTCAAACCGACCCCACCCTACGAAAGGCAAACAAAAATCAGGGTTTAAAAAATTCAGGATTTTCTCTTCCCCTGATCTTTGCAGCCCTTTCCAGGTCTTGCCACCCCTTGGCATCCCTTGGCACCCCTTGGCACCCCTTGGCACCCCTTGGCACCCCTTGGCACCCCTTGGCACCCCTTGGCACCCCTTGGCAGGGAGGTATGGGGTTTCCCGTTGTCAAGTTTACCTTCTTTGCAGCACTTTGCACTTGAGTCCACGCGGTGGCAGTAGCTGCCAGCCGGGCACGTCTCCCGACCGTTCATACAGTCGTAGTCGTAGCCCGTCGTCGGGTTGACCAGTGCTGTGTTTCCATCACACAACTCTTCGTCCATGTCTGCCAAACAACCAGAAAAAATGTTTAAATATACTTCTTTTATCAATAGTTTCTGTCACATTATCAAGTATTTGGTACGAGGAAGGAAATTGTGTTTTTACTGATGTAAGTGATTAGATCCTCTGGTATGTTTCTGGAAAGTTACCTACATTTGTAGTCTCTTGACTTTAACGGGTCAAATAATCTTATTACATTACATTTATTGAAAAGATTATATTAACAACATAATTATAATTATAAACATATATGGAATATCTAAATATTACACATGTTTCAGGTATTGGTTAAAACATTACTGCAAGATAATGCAAAGTCAGGTTGATATATTCTTCCCGGTGTTTCACAAAAATTATGATACTCTCCTGTTTCTTGGGATAATATATAGTAGGCAAATCGTAATCTTCCATAAAGGATAGTCTGTGTGGCTTGTTAAGTACCTATACTGGTCTGGTTTAAGACTGGTTTAATGATCTAGGCTATTAAAAGCCTTTAGTGAGTGACTGGGTTTAATCAAAATCTCTCTAATTGGCGCGACCTTAAATCACAGTTAAGTGAATTTAAACCCCTACCACAGAGACACCACTGTCATGCTAATATGATTCATCAGATAAACGAACGTGAAATGAAAGCATTATGTAAAGTAATCAGAGTCATTAACGTTAAGTTTCAATCGGCCACCTGGCATCAAAGAAACTACCCCTCCACACAAATTCAGGGTAATTAGCAATGCCTTATGATGATTAAAAAAGGCCCACCTAAGCCTGATTAGTTTTCTGACAGCGGAAATTGTATCAACGAACTTCGGGTAGATCTCTGTACAGTCTTGGTACTTTGTCATTGATTGTAAGGCTGGTGTGGTTCATTATTTTGCATTATTTTGATATCAGATCTTGACCTAGTAGATTCCTCTTGTCGTTCTTAATTCAGATTTATGTCTTATATTTCTAAATTACTTTAATTGGATGAACATGAGAGCAGCTGTACGACCTAAGATAACAATTTATTTTAATTGGTCTGGACAGAGAAATCAATCAAGTACCAAATCCCACCTTATCAGTACAGTGTTATACACAGTAGGACCCAATGAGCTCTGTCTCTGACCTTCACAGTTGTCCATGGGGCGGGCGGTGATTCCCTCTAACAGTACAGTATAACAGGACCCAACAACCTAATAGTACAGTATAATACTAAGTAGGGCCCAACTACCTAACAGTAAAGTATTAGTCCCAGTGACCTCTGACTCTGACCTCACAGTTGTCCATGGGGTGGGTGGTGATCCCCCCTAACAGTGCAGTATTATACTAAGTAGGACCCAGTGACCTAACAGTACAGTATTATACTAAGTAGGACACAATGACCTAAAAGTACAGTATCATACTAAGTAGGTCCCAATGACCTCTGACTCTGACTCAGAGCTTCGCAGTTGTCCATGGGGTTGGCGGTAATCTCCCTCTAACAGTTCAGTACTATACTAAGTAGGACTCAGTGACCTAACAGTAGTATATTATATAAAGTAGGACCCAGTGACCGCTGACTCTGACCTTCACAGTTGCCCATGGGGCGGGCGGTGATCCCCCTCTAACAGTACAGTATTATACTAAGTGGGACCCAGTGACCTAACAGTACAGTATCATTCTAAGTAGGTTCCAGTGACCACTGATTCTGACCTTCACAGTTGTCCATGGGGCGGGCAGTGATCTCCCTCTAACAGTACAGTATTATACTAAGTAGGTCCCAGTGAGCAAACAGTACAGTTTTATACTAAGTAGGACCCTATGACCTCTGACTCTGACCTTCACAGTTGTCCATGGGGCGGGCGGTGATCTCCATCTGTTTCCGGCACGACTCTTCTCTCATCTGACACTCGTTGCCATAGGTCTTCCCGTCAGACCCACACACAGGGGCCCTGAAAAAAACGACATGTTTTTAATAGTTTTAATCATAATGACCTTTTCCAAAGATATTGTAAGGAGGTGTTGGGTAGTGTTTCAAAAAGGAAAGGGCTTTGATAAAAAAGACTAATGTTCTAATGTCCATACACACTCAGGGTCGTACCTTCAGGCTGCTAGAACCGTTGTTTTGTACGATGTACATATTTTTCTATATTTCTTGGCTATATTTTACTCTATTTCAAATGAATGTAAAGAAAGAATACCCCGCCAGAAAGTTAATGAAAACGACGTCGTGTTTAACCATATTTGCTCTCATATATCCCAATGCGTATGATGTGTCTCTAGTAGTGAGTTCTCTTGCCATGGTGTATGGTTCAAATCTAAAATACAGAGGGAAGCAAAGCTAGTTGCAAACTTTGTTTCATCACTCAGACATTAGGGTGAAGGAAGATACCTCCGGAACAACTGGACAGGAAGCTTACAACATTTTACCAATTCAATGCTCAGCGTTCATGGATGTATTATTCATAAGATGCTAAGGAATCAAATGTTTGAAAACAAGGATACAGGGAACAAAAGAGAAGTTAATTTTTTTCCAAATAAGCTCTCAACAGACTTGAAATGCAGAGGTACAACAGAATGCGGAACTATTAGTTTTATTCAGTTTCAGTTGAAACCTCCCATTAATGAACTATTTACTTGTAAGCCAGGATCCAAATTTCAAAGAATTGTACTTTTAAAATAATTTCGAAGATTCATACATGTTAAACAAGGTTTGGTATGCAACAATGACACAGATTGACAAACTACACTGTTGCAGTTCGCGTGTACAAGCTCCGTGGTCATCTTGCCTTTTGTCAATTCATGTGTAACAATTTAGTGAGGACTTGCATAAATCAGGTATAAATCACGTAATTGCCAACAGAACACCTGGTATTTTCATATGAATCGTGTAACTGTATATTAAAATGGACGGATAACCTCGCAGGAAGGAAATCTGGATTTCGGAAAAGTCATGTGTCTATAGATATTTTGAACAAGGATACCTTGGTCAATAACCTATGAATACACAGATATTCGAAAGGAAGCGGTTCTAAGATTTGTTTGGCTCTTTTTATTTCAAGAAATCTAAAATGAATCAGCTTCCGAAACCCAAAAGAAATTTTCTTTTGTCACAAAAAAATGGTAAATCTGAATCACGCTTCCCTGGAAGGAATCTAAATAAAAGGCATGCACTTCGTTTAAA
This sequence comes from Lepidonotus clava, assembly GCA_936440205.1. Classification (NCBI taxonomy): domain Eukaryota; kingdom Metazoa; phylum Annelida; class Polychaeta; order Phyllodocida; family Polynoidae; genus Lepidonotus; species Lepidonotus clava. The sequence goes on along the minus strand of OW387144.1, from coordinate 29,653,035 downwards.
CAAATTTTGCCACATCAATCGTCCAGACGATGCAGTTTGCAACTTATACTAGATGTTAAAACAGATATCTATATGAACAACCTAAAGAGAAGTAATTGTTTTTTTATAAATTCATGTTATTTTGCTGGAAATTAACTTTTTAATTTGTAATTGGGATTGATTTTATGATTTATATCATGGGAAACTAATAATATGAGAAACATCAGCGATTATACGATACTTTTAGAGTATAATAGACATATTCTTGACAATCTCAGCTTCTCTTTCTAAACAAATTCCGGATACTGCAGATAATTAATTGAGGAAAATCCGACTTTATTCGTGAGCGAATTGAAAATGAAATAGTTTTCTTCTCATATTCTAGCGTCTAGACTCTCAATTTCGATTTCAGTAAAAACGAGCTAACTACTAACTCCTGTTGAAGATAGCAAAAAATATAAATGTCAGTGGTGATATCAACAACAGCTGCGCTACTAGATCGTCTAGATCTACTAGAGCATTTTAGACACTTATACATCTTCTAAGTGTGTTGCATGAGTTTGGAAAGTTTGTTTTTATCTCAGATAATGTGCCACTAACTCGTTGTACAGTGCGATTTACAAGCTTATCGAAAAATCATGATTTGGCTATCCAGAAACATATATCTTCTCTTGACAATCGAGGTTTTAGGGCCAAGTACTTATACAATTTTGTCAAAGATCAAAGTAATTCAGATAAAGGAAATGTACAAAAAGGTCACACGCTCACTCATCGGAGTGAGTATAAGTGTACCTAGCTCTTTTTGAAATTACTCTAACCAGGGAGTTATATGGTGTCTAGGTATAAAGTGTTTCTCCACCCAACGGTTTGAGTTACAAGACTTTAACCGAAAACCTTCTGGTTTTAAAACCAATGCCTTACCACGACACTACCTATGCCAGCGACGCCCCCCAATGTACGCAATTGCTTTGAATATATTATATTGTATACGCAACACTAATAGCATAGAGAAATGGGAGTTTGCCGAATGTCGCGTACATTTGGCACTGCGTATAATGACCTTGCACCAATAGGCTTCACTATTGAGACAATATGGCGACATCTTATGGGTACTTAAGTAGTAGACAGAAATGGGCATTTCGTGCTTGTCGCATATGCAGTATTATATACACAAAAAACATGTGCTTACTGTAGCCGGTACATTCTACGTTAAGTGTTGCATATGGGTAGAAAAAAAGTGAAAAAACAAAATCGGAATTACAAGTTTGATTGTAATATTTTCTCAAAAGACAGGTGTTATTCTGTCCTCTTGAAAAAAATTGGCTCGTTAAACTTCTTCATAATAGAGATATGACACTTCAAAGATATATATGATATATTTGACCAAATGTGATAAAAGCTTTCTTTTATGTTCCTTTATTGAACAACTTAGAACTGATATGTGACCCACTATAACAATGTGATACCCCCTTTTTGTGAATTTCACATTGAAGAGTAGTATCTTAGCTTTCAAACGATACCAAAATTATCAAAATATGATAATTATTTATGGAGTTAGAGTCATAGTAACATAGGAGTGTCAGTGTTCCTGAAAACTATTTTTCTCACTTGGCCATCTAATGTGGAGTATATAATAGATACTGTAAAGGTAAAATCTCTCGTAGATACTATTTTGGCAAAATCACCACCACTGATTCAAAAATCAATTAATTGATATCTGGTTTAAAATTTTTGTACATGAAAAATTTCACCGGTAACTGTGTCTAGCTTGAATTGATCAATTTTATGATAATTTGCTATCAGTGGTAGATATATCATTTCAAAATCTCTCGTAGATACATCTCTCGTAGATACTATTTTGCTATTCCTGTCCTCCTGGAGCCTTTTATAATGAGTGTAGATAACTAAAATTCAGGATATTTAAGTTTGAATAGTAGATCTATCATAATTTCTTTGTTTTTCTCTTCTGAATAATCTCTTTCATTGCTAAACCTCATCTCTCGTAGATACCCCCCTTAAATATATGGGCAAAAAGTGCATATTATAGCAGTCAGACAATTTTTATTTTAACCAAAACATTATCTTTCAGTGTTTTTTCTAATGGGGCTAAGTGCCCCAGACATTTTAGTACAGAAAATACAGGCCTAGCATTATTTTCCGAACCAAAATGCCTAGTTTTTTTAAAAATCTCTCGTAGATACTAAAAAGAGTGGACATTTTCCATTAAAGTAGAAAAAATATACATTCTTAGATTAGGATACATTAAAAATCAATAAACTGTAAGGAGTTATAGTAAGAACACAGCACAATATGAAATTGGGCTGTAAATTAATTATTTTGACATCTGCAGTATTAAAGGGAAAAAATAATTCTCTGTGGACATGGAGTTTTGAGGGTTTTGAGGGTACATGACACTTTAACAAATTAAAAGTTCAATTTTAACACATACCTGATTAACATTCCTATATATCAAAGAATTGGTTTCAACATAAGGATCTTAGAAATTTGAATTGCCAAGGAAAAATGAGTAAGTGAAAAAAGTTATAAGCCTTTCAATGTTGAAGACACCCAATGCAACACTTAACATAGAATGTGCCAGCCTGAAAACATTATTTTGGTTCTTGTTCCGTACATAGCACTCTCTACACTCTCTACTTATTATACATGACGTCAATTCCATGACGTCGCATATTATAGGGGACCGTCCACAAATGATTTCACACATAGGGGGTTGGGTAGGTAGGTTATCCTAGGTTCAAATGTGTGACACTGCCTTAAAACAGGCCTTATTTTCATGTTGAAAACAGAAGATTCAGTGTGAGGAGGGTGGGTGATTAAAGTACCCTAAGGGGCTGTCCATAAATGATGTCACACACAAGGGGATGGGTGGGTAGTTTGAAAAGTGTGACAGCGGCTGAAAACGATCCTTATTTTCATGTTTAACCCTTTCACTGCCAGAGGCCGCATATGCGGCCCTATAGTAAATTCCCATAAGAACACCATTGAAAGAGGGTGAATTCAGCTTTCAGAATCTGAAAGAATTTTTCAAAAATTCCAATTAGAACCAGAGATACAGCTATTTGAACGCCAGACCATCGGGTCGCCAAAAAATAATAGAATTGCAATTAGAGAAACCATTAATAACATACTTACATTAGAACTTACCATACCCGTCAAAAATCATGAAAAATAGGTAAATTTGTGTAAATGACATGATTTTCAATTGGCTATAACTTTGCTTTCATTTATGGTAATTACAAACTCTCTTTTGCATGAAAAAGATAAAGTTTTCATGTTATCCTTATAAAAAGTGAAATAGTTATTTTATGAATTATTGGTTACCATGGAAACAGGTAAAAAGCATATGGTAGGCATATGACACCTGATAAGAAATTTGCATTATTGGCACACTGCCAACATTTGGAACATTTTCATCAAAATTATTGAAAAAAGCTTTCCACCTGAAGAATCTAAATTAAATTTGAGTTTTAGGCATTTTTTAGACTAATTTTCTTACTTTGGGCAATATTTCAGTAAATATCAGTTATATCATAACAAATCTGGCAGTGAAAGGGTTAAAACAGACAATTCAGTGTGACAGGGGGTAGGTCCCTTAAAATACCCTAAAAAGTGACATATTTATGGAAGGCTCCTAGCTAATTTGCCCCCGGCCATGCCGCCTGTAATGCCTTGTGCCTCCGTGTCAACTCTGACTCATATTGATTGACCCACCTGATGGCGTCGCAGTTGAAGTTGCAGACACAGCCGTGGGAGCCCTCGGCGTCGTACTCGCACGTCCCTCCGTACCGACACGTCGTCTCGTCACACACGTCCACCGTCGACCCCTCGTCTACAACACACACACCGGCCACCAGGGGGCAGTCGTTAGTGGCCGCGCCGCCCGCAGGGGGGCGCCACTGGGTCGGCACAGGCCGGGAGTTGGGAGTATAGGATTGGGAGGGAGGGGGCGGGGGGTCAATGGGTGGAGTTCTAAATAAATAACTATGATAATCTTGTGGACATTTTTGCAAAGAGCATAATATCCCAGGGTCAAAGATAATGGAATAGCAAAAGTAAATGAAGAAAGAATGTGTCAAACAAGTAGCAAACACGGAAGAATTTGCGTAGGACTATTCATGGATCTTTTGTTGCTATTAGTCTGATTAAAAATGCAGGCAAAAGTATGGCAGAGGGACATTAGGAGAAACAAAGGAATATATCTCCAATAGATTTTAATTACATATGATAAACAGAAGAGTATCTGTGCAGTGCATTCTCATATTCTTACAATTCAATAAGTTTTAGATGGGGTTTAATAGCATTGAAGCAGTAACGGTTACAATTTGGTTGATATCCGGTTAGATTTAGGGTAAGGGTTAAGTTCAACGTTCTTTAACTGTTTAAGATACAGTGCAAGTTGGGTAAAACTGGATGATTAAACAGGAGCTGTAAAGAGGAGGGATTGTGTTATTAGTTCTGACACTTATGACATCACATTCCTTGCTTAGTTATGTCACACCACTAGGCTTATAGAGGAGTTCCAGTTGTCAAGAGCATCTATCTGAAAACAAGAAAGGGATACAGAAAGCTGCCCCTCCCTCTGCAGTAACTGGAGACATCAAAGAGGCTGTAGGACTTCCCGTTACGATTTGTTGATTGAGCTTTGCTTCAAATTTGTCGAGTTAATAATCTTTAGGCTTGTTATGCGTGAAAAAACTAAACAATAGAAATTTACCCAAGCAAGAAAAGCTCAAGGAACTGCCATAAGCTGAAAGTGGAAATTGCAACCATAGGATTGAAAATTGTTGTAGTGAAAATGCATTAACCAGGATAATGTTAGTGCGTCTGGACCAGTTACAAGTGCAGTTAGTGGCTAGGTTGTTGCTAATAAAGGGGTGGCTTGTTCAAGTACGGGAGTGGGCTGTAAGAGTGTCTAACTGTGGTCTGAGAGGAGGTCCGCAGTAGGGGGGCACGGGGTGCCATGGTTCCTGACACACCACAGTTACATACCGGCTATGACGTCACAAAATGGCGCACTTGAACGTGTCACATAACCCTGGGGTTGTCCCACAAAACTACCGTCTTGGTTGTCTAAGTTGACATTACAGGTGCAGACTACCTGGTGAAGCTACGTGAACATTCTGTTTCCTTTTGGTGTGCGCATTACTTTCATTCATGATTTCTCAACTCATATCATTTAGAAAAAGTAGGAAGTTATTCTGAAACAAGTTCTAGAATGGTGACATTATTTGTATATGTTTTACAGGAATACATTGAAACACTAATCCAATTAAAACATTCATTTGTAATTAACAAATATACTTTTCAGAGTAGAATTCGAATGTGCTGCTGAGTGGTTTGTCAAAATCGCACTATCTAGAAAATCCATGTCCATTGCTGCTTATAACTCGTATAATGTCACCATTCTTAACATACAAATTAACTAAACTTTTCGTTATCCAATAAACTACCAATAATCTACCGCCATCCTCTAAACAAATTACCATGCTATAGTTCCATTTCCAAGTCTAAATACAACCCAAACATGTTTTCACTAAATATCAATTAGTATCAACATAATTATTATAGATAGAAATAAATACGTTATATCCCTGAATCCACTACATAATTGTACGTGTGATTAATCGGTATACCTCCAGATCCTGAGAGTTCGTCACACTGTCCGCTATGAACCACCTCGAGCTCGACCCCCCGTGAACAGGCCTGGCGCCGCATCTCGCACTCGTTGGTGTAGGTCTGGCCGTCGCTGGCACACATGGGTTCGTTCATGTCAGGACAGTCCTGGGGACACACGCATTTACCGTTCTCACAGCGAGCGCCGAATCGACACTTGACGTTCACACACAGGTCTGAAAAGGGTTGAAATGGGTTTTGTTATCTATTTTTGATTAAACAACATTCATTACATTCAGTGTTCTTCCATGTAGGTATTTCGTTTTATACATGATATGTCATCATACTTATGCCGACAAAACTAAGGGTAATTGATTGTAAAAGATAGGAAGGTATACATTTAGTGTCGGCAAGGCTACGATAAGCCATTCCCTTACGTAAACATAACTTGTATATAATCAGGTAAGTGGGCATCGATGGAGTGACATTGAACCTTCTATGACTACTTCAAGATTAGATAACGTAAAGACCTATTGAAAGGTCAACTGTATATACGTGGCAACTCATAATGATGTAAGCAGTGTGGAAATGGGAATTTGAAGGAAATGGGCGTATATCTTGCACACATGACTTGTTATGAATCGTATTAGCAATAGCCTTATCTTGTATAAAACACCTTTACACTATGCGACGCAGCTTAGATTAGTTCGCACTATTAAGCGACATGACCAAGTGTATTTATCATAATTGTTTATGCGACATGTGAGTAGTATCTGATGAGTGTATAGAGCGGCAATTGTATTTTCCTTTCATCTAATAGCATTCCCATATATCAAACACCTCAAAATATGCACTTTTGCTTTCATCTAATACCATTCACATATATCAAATACCTGTAAATACCCCTTTTTTGTATATGTTTTTCTAATAATGTAAATGCAAAATACAAAATATAACATACTTGATATGAAATTCTTAATATCATTCATAAACGTTATCCTCATTAAACTACATCCTGAATACCAAATACCAAATGCTCCCAATTCCTATAATTATATTTACATTAGCATATTGCCAAAACCCAAATACCATATACACAAGTCTTCAATTCACATTAAGCAATTCCCTTTATCCATCACTTGTATAACAGAAACCTAAAACCTGAATACAAAATGCAATATCACCTTTTGTAATGGTTAAACGATTATTCATTGGAACTATTTACAGTATATATGCCAAACAAAATACTGATTGGTCACACCATGAGGCATGGCCAATTACCCAGGAAAGCCATTATGCTGGTGCCCCTTCTCTCTCAGATAAGGGACTCGCATGAGAGTGCCGGTACAGGCCGTTTTTTCTAGCCATCTGATTGGTCGAGAGGTGGTCACGTGACGCCGAGTTAGTCAAAATCTGACCTTTATTGAAAGTGGCAAAACATAAGTATCATATTGAAAATACTCAATGTGGCCATACTTGCATTTCTGTTAATAACCTCTCCCCAAAACAAAATACCAAATACTAAATAGCAAATACTAAATTGCAAATAGTAAATACTAAATAGCACAAACCAAAATGACCCAAAATACAATATATGCCAAAAAAAATACTGATTGGTCACACCCAGAGGCATGCATGGCCAAGTACCCAGGAAAGCCAAAGGTACACTTGTATTTACTTTACAGGAAAAGGGTTTTGGTATTTAGTATTTGGTATTTGGTATTTGGTATTTGGTATTTAGTATTTGGTATTTGGTATTTTGGTTTTGGTTTTAATTATAATGAATTCATAGTGAGAAAAGGTAGATTTAGAGCAATTTAGATCTTCTTAATACTTTATGGTGGCTTTGGAGCAAAGCAAAATACAATTGCCGCTCTATACACTCATCGGATATGGACATTGGATTTTGAAGGTCAATTGTCGCTTGAACAGTTTATCATATTCACACTAGTATATTTCTTGATTCTGATGAGTGTGGCACTTTGATTCCTGGTTCTGATACAGGCGATGTGGTGTAATATAATAATGTGATAAACAGAGTCGCAGCTCAACATGTTGGTCAAGACATTGATAACGTCTAAAGGGATTCTAAAGATGATAATGTCTCGACCTAGCGTGAAACACAGAATATAGGTTATCCTCATAGATCTTATTCTGTAAAATAAGGATAGGCCTACTTATAAACTAGTGTGATAACGTCTGACAAAAGATTGCCAGAAGGTTGTCAACAGGTTTCAAGCAGATTGCTATAAGGTTGTTAAAAGGTTGTCAAGAGGTTGTCCTCACCACAAGGTCCTTGCGAGGCAATCATGATGAACTGCTGTTTGCGGCAGGAGGCGACTCGTAGTTCACACTCGTTCTGATAGGTGACGCCGTCAGTCCCACAGACCTTGTCCTCCACCTGGTGAGAGAAACAGGAACTTCACGTTATGTCATGGGACGTATGGGAAGTGTCAGACGTTTATGTTCCACCGTTATAGAACTACATGTGGATGAAATGTTGGGTAACAGTTTGGGGGTTATAGACATAGTAAATCCAAAATAATTATACCTTCAGACGGAAATCATCGGGAGGAGATGCTATGACGTATAGTTCAGAGAGTTGTGAGTGTGACCAAGATTTACTAATGTCAGATGACCTTTAAGAACAGTCTGGTATTGTGCACATTTACATAGGGATGTGCAAAAAGGGGTTGAAATGTGCTGCTTCATGAAAAGTAGGCCAAAGTCAATGTGAAGGAATGGGAGCAAAAGTTAAGTGAAGAAAACGTGAAAAGAGAATAATAGTAGGAAATATACTAGTCAAAAGCTAAGGGTGGGAAATATGACAAATACATAATGAAATAATCAATGTGTTTTGTGTAATTCGATCGTGCGTTGTCAGTCTGTAAATGACCATTTATTAAGAGGATAAGAAGATACCTTTGTAAATCATCAAGTGATTGTCCATATTCTACATTATGAATTTAATCCAAAATATGAACAATCACGAAAAAACGTATGAAACAAGGTTAAGAAATCTTACTGTGTCTTAGAAAAAGTGCATATGAAGAATTTGTAAGAATACGGAAATGGGGAGGAGGGGGTAGGATATAAAAACATGCTTCTCAATCAATTGAAGAAATGCTTCTGGGGGATCAAAATTGTCAAAAATAGGCTTCTATTGGCAGAAAATTCAACCACGCACTGCAAGTAACTAGAGATTGCAGCGACGAGGATCAAAATTAACACTTCACCCGTCCAAAGCTCCACAGCTAGTGGAGGAGAAAAGGCCAAAGAGGGTGTGCTTATGGCATATTCAAAATGCATAGGAAGTCAAATGATAAACACTGTACAAACTTGTTTTAAGTGTGTACCTTTGTAGAAGCTTGTTTGTTTTATAACGACCTAATTACCATCACCAAGCTTAGACCAGATTTTTTGACCAGCTTAAACTACTCAGCTACAACATCTATTCATCATATATGAATCTTATACATATTCCGTTTAAAGTATATATTTGCCAATCATAGAAAGGCCAAGGGCCAATAGAAATAAAATAGAAACATGGAAGAGAAACACTGGGAACATGTCCGGAAAGCAATGGCAACTTTCTATACTTTATTATCACTTTACTGCTATACACGATGACCTCCAAGGGTCAATTTCATTGTTATACTAAAAAGGAGTATTCTAGCAATGCTACATCTCAAATGCGTGGTGTAAAACTGGACAGGAATTTTCCAATTCCTATGTCAAAACATAGCCTAACATTTTTTTTCCCTTGTTTGACTGAATATTGCTGATTAGAAGAAAGCGCCATTCCCCCTTTTTTCAGAACCATTAGTTGAGGCACTGAGTCACAAAATGATGGTTCCGCGTTCTCTGGGACTTCAACCCCTTCCAATAGCCCAACACTCCCTATATTTGGAGTCTCCCTGTAGCCTTGGGACCTCGGAAAAAGGTACGTTACCTTTTGACTCCTCATATAGATATACAAAACAGAATTGTGAACTGTGAAGCTCTAAAAGGCCCCTTACCTGGATGCAGCTGGCGGGACACACGCAGCGGGAACTGCCTTTACCATCGCTCTCACAGATGGCGTAGTGGTCGCACTTCTTCTCTTCACAGCCATCTGAAAGAGAAACATAATGATAAGCTTCTACTTGTGCAATTGGAAAGGTTAACCAGTCCATCAAACTATACATTGTAGACTGTAGTTCTGTTGCAGATACGAAGGGGAAAGACAGGAGTATGAAATACGCGAAATCGAATGGGTCAAACCACGTTAAGTGTGTACTTTAAATGTTGAAAAAGTCAGAAAATGGAGTTCATAGAACAAGTCAAAAAAGAGAATCCAATTAATTTATTTCCCTAATATTGACTTTTGCATAAATAGATTAGCAAATCAAATCATGATATCAACTTAAGTTAATGGAAATGTCAGAGCACTTTATAATGTGAAGACATCAAAGTTACATGGTTTCCCCAAATTACGGTCCCCCCCTCACCGGCAACAGTTATTTGTTTTGGTTTTCAAGTTACATTTTGCAGTTGTATTACTGCCATAGGCAGGTTGGATTGCAGACCTAGATTATGGAAAATCGACTTCTCAGACAAGATCAGCTACTACATTAGAGGAACTTGTAACTACTGTGAATGCCCCAGGATATTCTGCATCAAACACTTACGAGAGTAGAATAACATGGAAAGTATCCCCATCTCCTCAACTAGCTGTGATATTTGAAGCTCGCTTGTGCCCGTGTGCTTGTTACATTAGACACTGTCCCTAACGACTGCTGAACTTTCCCTTTGCTTTCCTCTTGCCTTGCCCGCAGTACCAAAGATTACGGCTAATTAGCCACCTGAGAGCATGTCCTATCATTAGTAGGGGAGTAACATTGGCGCTCTAAGGTCTGCTTTGGGGCCGCAACGCCACCTTCCAAATCACACCTACACGGTCAGTAATGATGGTTGGCCTACCCTGCAATCCCCACCCAACCCTTCCAATCCCCACCCAGCCCTCCCGGCACCCTCCCCTAGCCCCAAAACGACAACTCTCCCACCCAAAGCCTCCCTCCCCACTCCTCCTCCCCAAAGCCCAATAAGTGAGAAAGTCACTCAAGTCACGTGATCAGGGCTTTTAATGGCCGCTCCGTGCTTCACCTGGCGGACATGGCGCGAACTACACGACTCCCTCTGGCGCAGACCGGGGTAACCATGTCAGGTGTGGGCACACCCTGGTTCGGCCCCAGCCCGCGAGGTGTCACTGACAGCCCCCCTCCCCCATGCCTTCACTAACCACCCCTAACCGTGCACCAGCACCCCCAATTAGAGTCCTACATGGCTTCGTCTATGTCGACAACTCCGGGAGGCCTTGTAAAGCTTGGGGCGGTCGCATTCCGTGGAACTCGTTAGTCAGGGTGTTTTTGTGATTCTATTTAAGGTTTGATCCTAAAGCAACAGTCAGTGTTTTTTTATATGAAGTTGGGTGACTGGTAACATCAAAATACTAGGTTACATAGACATCGAATTGGATTCTACAATGAAATTTATTTCATTCTTGGATCATAATTACCATCTGACTTTACTACAGATTTATTTCCCCTTGAATATTGCTTGAATTTTACTCTAGATGTATATAGATCAGATATATGAGCAACCAAAGGACTGAATCACCACAATTATACAAATCTCTAGTAAGTCAACAACTTACTAGGGAAACAGTAGTTGATAGAAAAAGTGTCATTTGATCCAGTTCAGATCATTACGATCGACAGTGGCTTCCAAACAGTCACATACTCAAGTTTAATCGAAATATACTCATCCCAGTTAATCTTATGTTATTATCCACAGACTCTTACACCCCATACCCGCTAGGCAAATTTACCGGTGACTGGCCACTGGCGACTGAGTGAATCGGCCGATTCTCTCAGTCGATTTTAGTGGGGATTTGTCGGCCGACTCAGGTATAAACACCTAGTGGGTATAGGCCCATACCCACTAGGTGATTTAACCGGAGACTGGTGACGGGAAACAGCAAAATCACTGCTAAAATCATCACCAAATCAGATCACCTGTTAGCATGTAATATTGAACTATTACATGCTAACAGGTGATCTGATTTGGTGATGATTTTACCACTGATTCTGCTGTTGCCCGTCGCCAGTTGCCGGTAAAATCGCCTAGTGGGTATGGGGCTTATGGCTCTTTAAAATTAATCTTATCCCATTTAGGAACAAATATTGATATTATGCTACTTTTTAAATTCAGGTGTTAGAATGTCAGAGACAGATTTAATACACCGTAGATTGCATTTTTGACTCCGTAGGTCTCACCGATCGCAAGGGGAGGAGGAGGAGCTTTGCGATGTAATCACTAAACTGGTTATCAAAACAGTGATTTTATACTCTCATTCGTCCTAATCTGTGCCTTCCTTTTTGTTAGAGCAGGACTCAGTCTTTTTTCAGTTACCACCGCTTTACTTCTTCTTTCATTTTATTTTTCAAGTTTTGCCGTCGGTCATTCTTTTTTTTAAAAGAAGAAAAATGAGATTGATTTTATCTTTTTAAACTAACTGTGATGGATGTGTTAATTGGTTAGGTTTTGATCTTATTTATTATCTCCTAATTCCTACCTTTTTAATCACAGAGTTTTTTTCTCTGCAGCACACAAGCCACACACGTACTTTACTTGGTCGTCCAACTGCTATTGGATACTTAAGGGAGTCTTTACTTACTGCACAGACCGTTGTACTTTCTCGTGATTGTTTTCCGCTTCTCACAGCCTTCAGCTTTAAGTTTGCACTCGTTGGTATATGAAATGCCATCGCTTCCACAAACCTGAAATGAGAAGTAAAGGTACTTGATAGTGTTGTTTCTAATGATTAAAACCATGATCTACGCGTTTCAGGAGCTAAAACCATATTGAAAGGAATATATTACTAGGAAGAAATAAGTTTTCATCGTTTGTGCAAGTTCTCATACAGGCAAGCCAATGTATAGAGTGTTTTTAAAGAAGCTAAATAATGGATACCACATAGTAAGGACATAGCAATAGTTAAAGTCGTGTCACGGTGAAACGAAGTCATTATTTCACTTTGCCACTACACCATACAATGAGATGGTACATTTCAATATTGATCATTCAATCAAGTATAACTCTAATTAAAAAAAAAATGTTCTGAAAATACTTTTCTTTAAAATCTAACAACAATATGATCTATAAAACACCAATACCATGTTAATCAAATTGTCTATCTGAACGTTTTAGCCAGTTGGCATGTCCCTTTAAGTATTTATAGCAGAACAATGAAATGTGGTAATGGGCAGTTGTCTACATATGTAGCAGAACATGTATCCTTTTTGCAAACAATCAACACAATAACTATTTCAAAATGATGACCTATCGTCTTTTTTTGTTTCGCATACAGTATTAAGAGGCTGATCTTTACATTGTCCATGAATTTGATTTGTTTGGTTCGCTGTCACAATTAATTAAATTGATAAATTAAAACTGTCAGCTCTCAGATGTTTGCAAACCTCTTAAGCCTGGTTTTATGGTTTTCAAGGTCTTCCAAAGCAGTGTTTACATTCCTTCTGATTTCATTTCAGTTTAGGGTCCTTGATGGGGATAGGAGGGATTGCTCCGTATGTTGATTATAGGAAATGTACATAACATTATCCTATACGCAATCGAAGAAATTGCAATGTTACTTCTCGCTATAATTATTTTCCTTCAGTTGTTGTCTTGTCAACAGTATGTTTTTCCCAGTAGTTCAAAACAGATTTAAAATGCGGTTTCCTTGTTTTTCTTTCCTGTTATATTTCTTTCTGAATCTACTGATAACTACGTTCTGAAGTTTTCATAACATTCCTTCGGTCTATTCAGTATCTAGGACCGTATGACCTTTGGGTAAAAGCATCCCCATCCATGACTTTAATTCCTCCCCCTTCAACCAGAGGGCGTAAGCGCCGCTGTGACGTAGGAGGTCACATGATGCCATGACCTTGACCTTGGGGCTGAAAGCTTTTAGTGGTTGTCAGCTGTGGGTAAAAGGGTCAGGTTTGATGGTATTTGAATAAGGCGATACATCCTTCAAAACTACCGGGTGGGTTTAAGACCCGACAGCCAAGCATGGTAGTTACTCATGGCTACCTATTTTCTCTACCCTGCAACATCATAAGCAAACTATTCCACTTGAATATTATGAATAGAATAGGTCCGTGGGCAATTCAACTTAAAGTCTTCGAAATTCTAAATTTCAGCCAAAGAAGGACGAACTAGAAAACTGACCCGAACGAATACAGGACAGTTTTACTTATTGATTCAAGTCATAATTATGATGGTCACATATTTTAAGACAGAAAAAAATGATTAAAAATAAGCATTTCTAGAACACCCTATTAACCGTTTGCTCACTATTTCATGATCTATCCCCATGTGGTTATTATACTATTCATAGGCTACATACATGAAACACTTACTTTAGACATATTCATGTTTATTAGGACCCAGGGGGAGGTTCTTTGCGGACCATTAAGGATGGTACATATTTCATGTCACAGTTAAGCTTCTGCCCAAAGGCCACTTTACGGAAGTGCCAAGGGCCAAGCATAAACATGGTTATGCATATTCCCGGCGAGGTACGGCCATCCTGGAACTTTTTAACATAATATTATATGTGTAGTTAGTTCCTTCGCCCCTTTAGCAGCAGAGGACACTGAAGTCTTTTAGAAAGTATATCCTTGAGAACTAACTTTATACACTTTATTCCTGAGGCAGTTTTAGATTTTGCTATCTTGAAACCAACCCCTATTATACATAATTAGTTCTTTTTAGTTTCTAATATGAGTTTTTCGTAATTAAACCGGTACCGGTAATTAAGTACACAAGATATGAGACACCGAACTTCCTCTATCCAAAATGTCATTCTCATTTCAGAATAAGACATAAGATTAAATGAGGTTTGCCCTTGGGCAAGAAACTGGGAATTATAGTTGATAGGAAACGAGGTAAGTTTTGGAAGGCGGGGAGGGAGGGCGGAGATGAAAAAACAGGATGGGGTTAGTGAAGAAGAAGGTGAGGGGGAGAAGGGAAGGAGGGGGGTGAGGGTGGGGGGAGACGGGCAGGGCAGGAGCCCCTGACGGGCAGTGCATTAACCAACGCTGCCTGTTTTAGACACCAGGGGGCAGGCCCATTACCAGGGGGCACCACTGGCGGGGGAAGCCATAACGAGGTCATAGCGAGGTGCATTATGGGAGCCCCAGGGATCAGGCTGTCAAAAGCCTGTGCTTCGGAGAAAGTAGGGAGAGGGGGTGGGTTAGAGAGTGGATGGGTGAGTGGTGAGTGAGTGTGTAGGTGAGTGGTAGGGAAAGTGATGGGTGAGTTGGTGTGGGGTTAGTGATGAGTGTGTGGAAGAGTGGTAGGGTTAGTGGTGGGTGATTAGGTTGGCGGCCAGGTGGGTTAGTGGTAAGTTAATGTATGGGTGAGTGGGTTCCCATGTTGGTTAGTGGTGTGTGAGTGAGTGTGTGGGTGGGCTAGTTGTAAGTGAGTGTCTGGAGAGTGGGTCACCATGTTGGATGGTGGGTGGGTGGGTGGGTGGGTGAGTGGGTAGGCTAATGGTGAGTGAGTATGTGGGTCACCATGTTGGTTAGTGGTGAATGAGTGGGTGAGGGGGGGGGGGCTAGTGGTAAATGAATGTGCTAGTCAGTGGGCTATCACATGGGAGAATGTTGGGTGAGTAGGAGGACTATAGGACAGGTGGGTTAGTGGTAAGTTAGTATGTGGATGAACCTTTGTAGGATAGTGCAGGTTGAGGGGATGGGTTAGTGTCGAGGTGGATTATAGGGGGCGAGGTGAGTAATTTAATAGTAGGGTTAGTGGGCAAGTGAGTTTTCAGAAGGTGAGCCAGTTGAGCCAGCCATGAGTGCAGAAGTGGGTAGGAATAATTACAGTGACGTATTTCTCGGAAAGTATATTACGTGGATTCTCAGAACCTCATCGATATCATAAGCCGATCTACCTCTCATAGTCTACCCCACACTGGCAAATGGAGATTGTCAGCGAAATCATACCAATAGTTGGACATGAGAAGTGATAGGGCCATGGCTTAAGAGGTCGTGGAACTTTGATCGGATTTGCCCAAAGTAACAGGCTGCCGAAGGGTGTAAAACTCTAGACAGATCTAATAGCGGCAGGTAAATGGATCTCTAAAAGGCGCAGTTAGATGGGATTGCATGGCAACGTTACGTACTACACGATAGAGGAACAAGGATTTTTATTCAGACGGACATATTTGGCAAATTCTTTGGTTAAGTATAATTATTATTTTAACTTGATATTCATGACATTTGATTTTTTTTTGGGAAATGCATATTGGTATAGGTATTACATAATTCCGACAAATCGTAGCTCTATGAGCTAGGAAAAAAATAAGATAGATTAATTGTGCCACAGGTTGATTATGGTTACACATGCTAATACTATACAAAGAGGTGTTAGTTCGGATTATCTCCAGTATGAGGTGCCTTAGGGCTAATTATCATCAGACAGCCTTTTTCAGTGTATAGATATACGTCACTGCATGAAAAAAGACCTTTTAGGACCTTTAAGTTTATGTAAATGGAGCCATTGAGGTGTGCTAAAGGTAGTGGAAAGGTCATCTTTACAAGACCTTTCCAAAACTTTTTCAGGTGACCTTTACAAATTCATTAAAGATCTTGCAAATGTATTGGAAAGATGACATTTCCTATGCCTTTAATGAACCTCAATGGCTCCCTTTACAAAATCAAAGGTCATTAAAGGTCTAATTTCGCGCAGTGCGTGTTCCTGCACGAAGCCTCTCCAACTTACCTGAGATATTTGTTGTATTCAAGAAGGGTGAAGGAGGGTGGTGAAGACGTGACATTGTGTAGAATATTAGGAGGGGAGACTAAGAAGGAGAGAGAAGGTAGAAGGTAGGAGCTACCCCCTTTTATAAGGCTTCTGCTCATTCACAGCCTTAGCCAGCACGCTTCATAATGGCGGCAGGCTAATGGACCAAAATGTGGGCCGCTATTACCTCGACACGCCCTCTTGTGTGCAGACGGAAAAGCTGTGCGGAAATTGTGGCCCGGGGATGTATGAACTCGAGGCTCTATGGGCGATGATAGGGGACTTTAACAAGCAGTAATAGCCTGCTGGGCTTCCCGCCTCTATTTGGAGGCTTCCCCGCTAACTTCCCGTCATAATTATATTGCTTCGACCTCGTTTTCTACGGAAATTGCCAACAACATGAGAATATCCAGGGTCATGGCTATCTTCGCTAGATCAGGTTAGTGGAAATTCAATTTATGAAATGAGATAGTATGACCTTGGGCACCTGAGCAGGCAAATGGAATTAAAACTAAATCTGTTATGTCTACTACAGGTCGGTGCGATAACAGGCGTTCATATTTTGTATTGATAGGTTTTCTTCATCTACTTCACTTTTCTAATGGATTCAAAAACTGCAAAGGTGTAATGAGTAGAAGTGCGCCTATCTATTTTGTGAAAATGTTAGAAATTTATAAGATTACAAAATCTGATTTATGTCTTTCAACAAGTGGCGGCGACACCTCAACTTGGTTTTAGTAACAATCATACTGTCAAAATAGTATAAAAAGGTTGTAGTAAACGGAATATCTTGATATTAGGATTCGGTAATAGTCTCTGAATTTAATCATCTCTTTTTTCATGGTTTCCGATATCTTGGACCTTTGCTGTTACACTAATTCATGGTTTGTTAGCAAACAGACAGAGAACTGTGTGTTCTAGTGTTGATGCTCTTGGAATAAGTAATGAATTTACCACCCACCAACGGGAATAAAAGCGTAAGTTGATCTTGCTTTTAAGACCTAAACCCTTCTATGCATATACACACATACGTATATACACACATACGTATATATATATATATATATATATATATATATATATATATATATCATAAACGTTAGGATAACACACATGAAAGAGGAATTGGGATGAAAAAGGATATACTGCCTATTACACTGCCCGTGCAAAGATTTTCTTCGTAACGGCACTATTCCAGGCTTACCATACATCTAACAGTAACCCAACATAACTATTATAAAATATTCTGCATGAACAAGAGAAACAATATTGTACATACATTTTCCTTTGCAGATACCAGATCCCCCTCGCCATTCCCCCGTTCCCCCATCCTCTACCCATCCCCTCCCTCAAAGTTCACGGGTAACCTTATACTTCAGACGGCAGTCTGGGGCCGGTAGAATATATCAGTGCTCAGTAGGAGGCTTTTATGGTTCATAAACATGACAGGCGGCGCTTAGAGGGGCCAGTTAACAACTGGCATGGTGCCGGCTCATGTCGGGGCCCATTGGCGGCGGACCTGGGGTCGGCAGTAACGGCCCGGGTACCTCATAATGGGTACACAGACAGGACAACCAAGCCTCCCGATTTGACTCCTACAGTATCAGAATAATGTTCCTACAGGCCATCCTTTGTTTTCCTTGTCATTCAATGTTTCCGTGGACCTTAGTGGAGATGTAACACACCTGTTGAAGGTTGGCTGTGAAGGCTTGTCTGGGGGGAAGGGCAGCTATACAGGTAACCCGTCTAAGAGAATATTACTCGTAATGAAGAATTAATTTGTTTTTAATCATGGACACTAAATTTTAAGCAAACTTGAATAAAGAGACGCAATAACTGTTCAGGATTCCGTATAGATCTGAAGGACATACTATTTGATACAACCATGTCGCATCTAGGAATAAATAATCATATACCTATGGCTTTATACAAATGTGATTATGTAAACTCTATTCCGAGGGTTCAGATATGTATCATTATTCCTATCAATCTTCTGGTGTACAGGAAAATGAAAAGATTAGTCCCTGGGCAACCATTAAGGTTATATCAGTTAATTTGAAATAAGATCACTGTGTGTATGTATGAATGGGTAGGGATAACCCTATACTAACCTGATACAACTCAGACAGATGGTATCCATATCCATATACATTAATATGAGTTGATGAGTGCAATGAGAATATGAGAATATGATCACCAATTCATCTGCCAGTCCACTAATTTGGTCGTACTATTTCATCTGCACAACGTCTTTATAAATGGTCAACAGTAATATTACACCGAGCTGGGGCAGATGCAGAATGATCTAAAACGTCATGCATTCTTGGGCACCTCTGCAATGTCTTTTTCCTCATCGCCTAGTGTGAGTCCCAACCATAATAAAGGGGTGGGGTAAAGACCTCATTGACCATCCCCCCTGGATCTGCCCCTGTCTAGTCCCCTCCAATGACATATTGAACAGTTAATTACTCAAGTGCTCTTGGGAAGGGTTTACTGGGCCTGTCATACATAAAGATTGGAGCTGCCTTCCTATCCCAATTGGAAACCCTATTGGGACAGGGAAGGGAGATTGGCTACATAATAGGTACCCATCTTGGGTGGAATATGTGCTGGTAATCTTCGATCTGAATCATTCTCCTCTCGTTGGGGCTTCTCCTCCTCTCCCAAGGTGAGGCTGATATAAGGGTATACCCTCCCCACGACCTCTAGTGGCGCCAGCCTAAACTACCCACAAGAGCCCTCCCTCTATGAGGCGTAGAATGTAGATGTCATCATTTGAAATTTGGTCGGTCATCGGCCTTGCTTTTTATTAATGAGGTGCCCTGCTAGCGGATATGTCTGAACCAATGAGATGAGGTATGGGTTTGGGCCTGAGTTGTCGGGCAAAATGCATCTACGGGGGGAGTTCACTGGTCAAACTCTTTGGAAAAGTGAATAGGGGAAATGTATTTGCTTGGAATTTAATATTTTCAACCCATTTCAATCATTATTGCTCTGAACGTTTGGAAGCCAGTCGCGAGAAGAAATCCGAGTTCGTAATCTGAAAAATCAAATCACACTAAAAGAATGCATATTTATTTTTCTTAGCGCCTCGTTCTTGTTTTTATGTGACTGGACAATCAAACAGAGTTACACTCAGTTTTTCATAACATTTATTCAATTGCAATCGGCGGCGCAGGCTGACCGGCGGGCTACCAAATTAAACAGCGATCATGGGGGCAGGGGTCATGACCTCGGCGACCTCCCCGAAGGCCCCCAATGCGCATGCCCATGATTGCCCCGGACTGGTGTATCAGGGAACGGACCGAAGTGGGCGAGCCGGAATAGGATTATTTTAATTATTGAGAGGGCCCTCGGGATGTTTCCTCCGCCCTGCCATCAAATATGACTGCGACAAAAGTAGATGGGAATTGGATGAATCTGTAGCATTAGGGAGGGGAGCTTATTTGTGAGTCTGCTGGCAGCGGAGTTTGGTTTGGTCGGAATGTAGGGAAAAAAACAGGTGATAAAATTTGACTGCCTGTAATGGACAACACAGTGTTGGTTTTCGTGTCCTCAGCCGAGGATTATGGAGAATTTGGTCCATTTTGCTTTTTTGTTTAATAATTCCGCATTCATGGGAGAGCCAAGTGTAGAATTTATATTGTGATGGTGGTGATGGAACGTAGCTAACATTATCAGCAAAGAATTGGCGTCACAGCGGGTATCAGTATCCGTATATATGCCTCATTTCGTACGCCGGCTGTGATAACATTAAGGTCATCAATAACGACAAGTGTAATATATGGCACTATAATTGTGCCCATGTAGTACTCTGCTCAGGATTTCACATTTGGTTCCAGTACATAAGACTCTATTGTGATCTACTTTGGTGCCTACGATTTTTATAAGCATCCCTTGTACGATATTTATTCTATAGCGTCCTTACCATTGTACAGCATAGGTATTTCCTGCTCAAATAAGTAATAACAGGAAATAGGTAAACGTTTCGTAGCCCCATTAACCTTTAAAAAAAGCAAATAGAAATTAAGCACACAGTCATACACACAAAGACACACACACAGAGGCACACACACCATATATAATGTAGATATATCACTTGTTTTAGGTTCTGAGGCGGATACTTACCGGTTTAAACTCTTCCGAGCAGATAGGACATTCGCAGGTAGGTCGGTTGTTCTTCACGACACACAGGGCGCCATGTTGGCAGGGGTGACGTGAACAAGGACCGTCCATGCCTGAAAATACACGAAATTCAGGATTAATATCATACTGTACATGATCAGTTTGGCAGGAATCATTGATTTTGTGAGGTGGGTATCTTCATAGGTCATATTTGCTCTAGGCCAGACATGCTTCACAAAAAATAAATAATCTGATAAATGTTATGCTTCCCTGATTCCATACAATGTGGAACATCCGACAGTAAAGATTTGGTAGCTATACTTGTCAGCACGAACTGGCGGTAAAGCGGTACATCTATGCCTAATGACAAGTTAGGCTCTAGTGTTTCCTACTTAAACTTTTGCTTTCTTTGGAAAAACTTTAATTTGTCTACCAAATGCGTCCTCGTTACCGGTAAAGGTGTAGAATGAAATAACATCTCTTCAAAGACATTAAACTACAAAAACAGAGAAAATAAGGGGGAAAATCTCCGTCGTAAAGAGTATATATTTTCCCGGTGGGTTAAATCCTTAGAAAGGCTCAACCACCTGTCTATGTGAATCGGCGTTTCTCCCTCTTAGGTGTTCAAGTTAGGCGCGCATTAACACATCGATGTTGACATTTATACCTGTAACCAGGTCCCCAGGGCCTGAGACCCCTCCCGGCGGGCCTAAGACACCCCCAGTGGGTTAATCCACCTTAATCGGCTTAGGCGGGGTGTCGGGGTAATCCTGTTATATGGCCTAGAATGGGGCATTTCCGGATTTCATCCAGCTAACTTTTAGAGGGAAGTAAAAGGAGGGGGAGGGGGGAGGTGTTAAGGAGAAGTGGAAAACACGGAATTGGGTTTCGCTGGGCTCACTCACAAGCTATTATATCCTGTATTATGTTATGAAACATGATCCTAGCATACTATCTATATCTTTTGAGTGTACTTTAAAAAAACTGTGTTGGAATTTCAATCGGGGATTAAAGAGAACAAAATAGAATAAATCAGTGCAGGTTGCACTGTCATCTAAAACCGTTTTCAATTGACATAAATAAAGTTTCTCATTTGGACGACTGATCATAACCATAACCATGACTGCCATAACCTTTACCATAACGATCCTAATCAGATAGAGAATCATTACACTTATTTATTCAAATCGTATTGCAGTTAAAAGGGCAGAAGTCTGATTTAAATACCACAGGGACAAAATGGTAAGGTGCACAACCTTCTTTGTTAAATACAGACAGTGAAGGGAATATGAATTGGAAATATTAAACATAATATTTAATAGGTATTTGTCCAACATTTCAAAAGGAAAGTTTCTTTGATATGAATGTTTTATTTTTCTAGGAATAATCCCTCACACCTACACACCATGTGATAACCACGTTACCCAATTAATGTCTTCAGAAGTAAAATAGCGCTCTGTGCACAGGGGACTTGACTAAAGTTTCTCCCTCGTAGGCGGTGCTTGGGACAAGTTGGTGGGACATGTGTTTACCCACCACCTGCTGATCTGCCTGCCATCTCTCCCACCCTCTCCTCCCGAGGGAAGCCTTACACCTGAGACAAACTGTACTTTTCTTTTACTACTAACTAGCTGGTGCTGCGAGTAGGATAAGGACTCTGCTCATTGGTGCATTGGTGAGAGCAGGGTGTCGTTAAGACATTGCCTATTGTATCAAAGTGAACTAGATACCATGTTGGTTATCACCTTAGTGTGCTTGGTGTGACAGGTGACACCCGGGGTAAAGCGTACTTTTCTTATACTACTAACTAGGTGAGTAGTATAATGACATTAGGCAGTGGTGCGGGGGCGTACCGTTTAGACATTGCCCATTGTATCACAGTACACTAGATAACTTAAATCGTGGTTTCCTTTCCTCTCGTAACCGTATACTACTCACTCTTGCAACAAGTAGTAAACAACCTGACAATGTGCGGTTTGGACACTCGTTTATCGCCTATTTGCTGACTTTTAGTATACTACTCATTTCACTTTGCTGTGAGTAGTATAAACACTTTGGGATCTGGCGCAGGCCTCGATTCATAAACTTATTAGTTACTCGAAGGCGACGCTGCTATGCATAATCCGAGTTTAGTCCAAGGTTTTCTACTCACCTGGCTTTCATTCCTCCTCCCATCTTTTAACATGCTGTCATTTGTTTCAAATTACTCCAACGAAAGCTCTCCTTAATACCACCCTCCCCCAAGGCCTAAGCCCACTCTCTGGCATTGCCCCATTGGTCCTACACCTGTGCGCCCCTTGTCCCCTACACCTAAATCCCTTCCCTAGTCTTCTTTACTTCTTCACTCCACTACCTTTCCCAATCCGCCTACATACCCCCCCCTTTTGCCTACCTACATCTACTCCTTCCCCCTTAGTTCCAATAGCATCCGTCAGGTGCGCCCCAATCGGCAGCCCCCTCCCTACAACCCCTCCCACCCCTCCCCACCCCTGTTATTGCCTCGAGATAACAAATCCTATCTATTTCCCGCCGCCTGCTCGGTACCTGGGGAGGTGATAAGTGGGGGACGCGGGCTTATTGTAGACGCCGGGTGTGTAATCGTCTTACACCTAGGGGGCGCAAGAGACGGGGGGAGGAGGGGTAGGGACAGGGGTTTGGGGCTGGGTTATTGGGGGATAATGTACAAGGGTTTCACATATAAGGGGCTGTAGTCTGAAGTGACTGCAGGAAACATGTTAGTGCTCAATATTCCCCTGGGCAATATTCCAGCTTATGATTGTGATTGATGTTGATGAATGAAGCCCCTTTGTATATACATGGAACCCCTATGACTTGCTTGTAACCTACTGCTGGGCATGCTTCATAATCAGTGTGTGGCTGGAAACAAGGATCAGTCCCTAGCATATGGCCTTCCATCCATTCTTGGTACATGGCCCCCAGTATTGATATTGTAACCCTCAGTAGGCCACCCAGAACGTTGTCCCGAGTCCTGGCCCATGGCACCCTCATAATCGGCACATGATCATATCCTTTAGCTTCCGTCCTGGTACAAGCTTAAGGTTCTCAGTCCTGAACAAACGGCTTGCAGTCATTGCACACTACCCAGAGTCTCCAACACTATTTGCCCATTGCATGGCACATGACTGTCTGAAATCCGCTGCATATGGTCCTTATTTCATAGCACATGACCCCCAGTACTTGAATAAGGAATTTGTCCCTGGCACAAGTCCCCCGGTCCTGGCACATAACACTCAGTCAATACCACATGGCCGAAAGTCCCCAACACATGGTCCTCATTTCTTTGCGGACGACCCCCAGTGCTGGTATATGGCCATCAGTACTAGGCACATAGCCCCAGTAGAAGCCACCCAGAGATACGGCACACGTCCCTAAGTCCTAGGCGCACGGCTCCCAGTCCCTGGCCTCATTTGTTTGACTCATCCTTCTGGGCATTGTGGCGACCAGCAGACTCCCAGCAGACACTCACCAGCTGAAGGCGCTGTGGGGAGAGCTACAGGCAGGATCCTTAGAGTCATTTTAGGACCGTTGTTCTGTAGTTCCTGTCTCTTTTGCAGAAAACTTTTACTTTGTTTACTCTTTTTAAATTAATAAAATGATAATGATTTACTCTTAATTCTAGTACATTAAATCATACACTCTTAATGTGTACCTATGTGGAGTCTGGTACATTTAGAGTCTAGCAAATTTGGGAAACTGGCAATCGCTCTCAAATTGTTGTTAAATGTGACTTGAAAACGCTCTTAAGGGCTGCGGATTCGTGGTCCACATGTTGCGTGTCGAATTCAAAAAATGGCCCAGTTGCATGTTCATGTCACTGTCCCATGTCGATTTAAAAAAAAACGGCTTAATATCATTTCTCACTAAAAATGTGTACCCTCACTGTGTGCCATAGTTTTTTTTTGTAAACTTTTATTCTAAAAAGTAATCCGCGTCGCCGTATTTAGGCGTCTAGACCCATTACTTTGTACAACACATTTTGATTTATTTCTTTAGCTTTATCAAACATGTCCTCATATGCTCTGTCCACCGGCAATCACAAGGTAGCATGCCCAGAAAAAAGCTCTATTACCATGTGCCTACAGAACGTCTGGGGCTAGGATATCCTTGGGTGATCCGACTGCATACTTTGGGGAAAGGCATGGCCGTAGAGATGGCACTGGTGGGCTTGTCGAACGATCTCTAACAAAACTCTGTGTGGAGTGACTATGGATGCTAATAATGATAGACATTTTCTACAAGGTTTTCCTGAGCTATAATAAAATCCTGACAACGCAGGGCTAGAAGGCGTCTTGCTGGAATGTCGGTTATCTTCAGGTCTCACTCTAGTATTTAAATACAAAAACATGCAGATGATGATTGGTTTTATGTATACGAAAAGCGCAATCGTGATATTCTGTATTTTCAATTCCGTTAGTGACACTTTGGTAAATGGATATGAATAAATCATAGTAAATAGTAGACGTGGCGGATAATAGGATATGAAATATTTGTAATAAACACTTAAGTCGGCCGATATTTCCAAACCAGATCTGTTCCAGTGTGATGGCCTGGGGCTTGCCCGTCGGCACGTCGAAGTCTGGGACATTACAGCAGGCCCAGGGCCTCTTCGGCTTAGCTGGGGACTTTTTCCAGACAAACAATTCCCAAGCTTGAGTGGAGTTTCTCGTCATGGACCTAATCCTCTAGGGATAACGTATAATCCTACCGAAGAAAGACTCGATCTGAATCGTTGTTTTTACTGGGGTATTCACCAGGATGTGCTGATATCTGTGAGACATTGACAGTGTGACTTCACATTGTGAGAAATACAGACATCCGTCGCCCCCTTTCATGCAATGAATTGTTGAACATATTTCTTTTATTGTGTTTTAACCCTCAGGGTGACTTTTCACAATGACAGTTTCAGAATCTTAGTATTTGCATGTGTAGGCAACCCATTGTAACTCACAAATAATTTGATCCTACATTGTTTCATTCGCTGAATGGATGTAAGGGGTAAATATAAATAAATAATATTATGGTGCTTTAATCTTTTGCATTTACACTTTAAATTGTTTCATCGTTTTATCGTCTTGTAACCCTTTTGAAATTTGTCCTATTTCTACACTATGTCAAATAAATCATTTCACCGTTTATTTGTCCTACAAATCATAATTTACCTAAGCAGTCCGATCAGCTTCATATTTGTCACATGAGAACATTTAGAGAATCCCGAAACGTGCAAACAACCAGAAGTGACTGAATCCCCAAATCATCGTTAAGCAAAGATTATTCCATCCATTTCCTTACCAGGGGAAAACGCTGACCTTGTCAATCACCCCCAGGAGCCTAATATTTACCCCGCTTTTAAACAATCTCCCAGACGCGGGATGCCACTTTAACTCCATCCCAGCGCCGGGTCACTGCCCTACCGAACCAAATTGTCATTGTCAATCATAATCACGTGCACGGACGGCTCGGCACGTGCTACAAGAAACTTGTTGAAGAATCAAATTAATCACGTAGAGATAATTTGAATAAATTTCCTGTTGAATACTTTAGTAAATGCAGTTAAGGAGAACAAATACACGATTTCAGTCTGTAATGGAATAATTATAATGAACGAATCTTTACATCTTGCATTAAACTGTTTAGTACAAAAGGGGCAATATCACTAGAACTGAACTCAAGCTATCTAGTTGTTTTGCAATTACAGGAAGGCTTAACAGAATACTAAGGGAAGACTTCCAGGAAAAAAAAAAGAGAAAACTGTTGTGGTTCAATTCTTACCATATTAAAAACCATAAGAATAATATATTTATGTTACTTCCTTCTCTATTGAGTATATACCCTTTACAATAATGTGGCGCCCTGCTGGCAGAATAGGCCTCGTGCACAGGATATGGGTTCCCATGAACCTAGGATAAAATAGTGGGGAACAAGCCTCCTCCGAGAGGGGGAGGTATACAGGCAAGGGTATCGATACTCTGTTCTGACTCAGAAAACTCCTAACATAATGGTTCTTGGACACTTTAAGAAACTGTGTTTCGGGCTTGATAGACTAGGGAAAAAAATAATCCAGCTACTTACTGCATTCGCCTCTAAAACTGACGGTGACGTATCGTTTGTTGAGACAGGACTGTCGCCGGAGTTCGCATTCGTTGTCGTAGGTTCGTCGGTCGCTGCCACAGACAGGTCTCAGCACCTGGAGACGGTTAGGGGATGAAGGTTTTAAATGTTTACAGAACGGTTATGGATGGGACTGGTTGAATGTAGTTTAAATCTTATAAATCATTTAACTTTTTCTCTTATCCCGGCCTGAAACGACCCCACGTTTTTCGAGTCAGATGCACAGCTCTGGTGAGAACATTATTAAAAAGCGTCTGTTAGATATTTGAGGAATAATTCCTTTAAATTTAATATCTTTGAAGTCGTTATAAATTTGTGGTCAGTATATTTACCATTCATATAGAATATGCAATAAATAGCTGCCATGTTAAAGAATCTCAGTATTGTGTTTTGTAACCTCTGTTTCATGTTCATAATCGGGTATTCTTTTCGGCCATAATTACTGGAGTGACACCGTTTTGTATTTCACTTTTGAACCTTTTCACTGCAGTGACAAATGCAGGCCTATTGCGTGAAAAGGAAAAAAATCGATTGAATGTTGAAAGAAAACATGATTTCGATGCCTCAATTATTCAATCGGAGCTCAAATAACCGTTAAATGAAAGAATGAAGAAGGACTTGACCCCCACTAAACAACTTCAACTCCCTCTGCATTGCCTTTATAAATAAGATTTGTCGGGGAGCTAATTCAACTAGTCTTGTGTTGAGCTTGTGTTATTACAATAGACGCTTCCCTTTTGTCACATATGCTGTCTCAATTTCAGTGTGATTCAGATGTATCTAAACTGGTGAAAATAGAAGCCAATCTTATCTAATAGACTGATTGTACTTCAGTGGGGTGTTACACAATACTATATGATATTTCCGTTTCATACCCTTAAGCCAAGAGTTTGCCTCGTCTAAGTTTCAACGGTTCGGTTTTCCTAAAGATGGTTTGGGTGGGACTTATCATGGTTTGGAATAAGTTACGATGGTTTTGGGGTGACTTACAATGAATTTGGGGTGACTTAGGCAAGTTGGTTTTTATCAAGTACATATTTAAAACCGTTGTTAAAATATCGTAACGATTCTTCAAACTATCATGATGACGACGGATATTGTGAAACAGACCCCAGCCTTAGATTAACTTAAAGGGAGCCCAAACCAATATAACTTGACAAAATTGTCAAAACTCAGATAAGTATAGAAATATGTTAGATGAGTCCAGTTGAGGTCAGTGGTAAAGTATTAGCTGTGAAAACTAGCTCAAACTGAAGTAGAATGCCACAAGAGATGGTAATATTTGCATTTGTTTGTAAACAAACCCTACATTTGCAGATCCACATTAATTGATTTGAGCAAGGGAAATGTGTTTTTAATTATTCTTTTTACCATATTTCAAGGTTTAGATTTTAACATGGGCCAGAAATAGGCTCAAGAAATGGATTTCCTTGATTATTTGAGGTTGAAAAATGTCATTGAATTGATTGGTTTTGGCTCCCTCTAAATAAATTAGATAGAAAAAAACGCAAAAAAACTTAGTTCCTCACCTCCTCGCAGGGTGGCGGGCAGGTGCAGCGGGCCTTGCCCTCCCGGTCCACGTGGCACTCCTCCCCCGGACCGCAGGACAGGTTACTACACGGGTTGATTCCTGCAGGTAAGTAAAAACAGCCGTCAGACGAGAAGTTCGCATGGCAACGGGGTGAGCGATAACAGGCGGAAATAGGAGTGTGCATGATAGCACAGGAATAAAGAGACTCTATGGACAGAGTTTAACAAAAGAAAAAGTATTGAAGAATGTGAATTTTATGGTTAACTGAGTTGTACTATTGCCATGATTAAATCTGTGTTTTTCCCTCTTTGTAAGAGTAGGTATGCTTGTATTGTTTGATTAAAATGAGAGAACCATCGCATATAATCGTATTCCATACGGGACATGCAACTATTAAATAACTAAGCAGGCACTGTGATCAGTGTAGCATAAACAATGGTCGCTGGAGTAACTTTGATTACCGTAAAGTGAATCAATAAAACGAGCTAGGTTTGTTTTTTTGCTGACAAGCATTTCTTTGAGTGCCTTTCATCACGTGACATTGCCTCGTGCCATTCTGACGTAAGTGTGGCTATTTTTAGCCGTGAAAGAAACGTTTTTAATCTTGCCATTCTTGCGTGAACAGTGAGGAGTTTTGAATGTAATAATACTAATTATTTATCTTTAAAAATACCATATTGAAATAAATCGTAATTGCTATGATGCCAATATCGAGGTGTTTTAATCACAAACCCTTATCATTTCGATATCATAAAGTGAGTGTTGATGCATTCAATCTGTACAATTCCAATTTGTATATGTTTGTGATGGGGTGTCGCTTGTGTAGGAATATGTTATCACACAGAACTCATACCTGTCAAGTTATCTAAATGTTTCTGCAGCAGATCTACAAAAATCAACCACACAGGGACTCTAGTATATCGGGTAACGCCACGGACAGACTTTGTTCTACAGTCAAGGGCTTAATTTGAACCGACCGGATCTGACAAGAAAGTCGGATCGGGCTTTTCTCTCAGAGAGACCTGGTGAAGATTTGACTTGACAGGTATTGTTCTTGGAGAAGCTTTCAGAGTCACAAAGATGTACAGCGCTGTAAACGACTGTCACAGATTTCTGTCCCCACAGGGAAAAATCCATTCATGAACGGGGAATCAATTATTTTGATCTATATAAATCTAAAATAGAGCAAAGTTGCTTTACTCAAATAGTAGTTGTATGACAAATCTGAAGAAAATAATTCCCACTGTTTCATGCTAGCCGGGAGCATTCCATTCATGAAAAGTACAAAATCCAGGAAAATAATTTATTGTCATTGTATGTTGTTCAATTGATTTTAGGAGAAGAATACCTCTCAAGTCTATCTTCACCGCTTGAGATCTCAACCTGTGACAAAAGTCGTTTACAGTTCGGTCTGCTTTAGTCTGCTTCATGTAAATGGTGAGTTGGGAGTCAGGGCACAGAGCCCTGGTAGGTGAGGCACCCTCTTATGGGGCGCAAACTGTACACAAAATGGGGTTACCCTCGTCTATAACCAGGTACTGATCTCTTGCTATTCCATGGATGCTATTTCCTAGACACAATTTATGACGAATGTTAGAATACATGAAAATACAATATTTAATTGATAGACAAGTATAAAATTATATAGGCAGCATAATCCATAATCATATGCTAATATGACATTGATGATATGCAAGCGAGTTCACAGTGAACACATACAATGAAAATGAAGCGGAGAGAAAAGAACAACTAAAATTGTTCTAAAATATCAGTGTAAATAATAATGTAAAGCCCGTATTCCACATACCGAAAGTGCGTTGCCGATTTGACGCCGATACAATTTCGGCAAGAATGGGCAGCACTGCCGATATAATTTACGAACATGTTGGTAAATTTTCCCTGCCGATTTTGGTCTGGCTGCCGATAATACAATTTCGGCCACCGATATTACACTTTCGGCCGCCGATATTGCAATTTCGGCGCCGAAAGTGCACCGAAATTACGGGCCGCCGGGATGGAACGTTGCTATGGCGATGGACATTATCGGCGCCGCTCACTTTCGGTATGTGGAATACGGCCTTTAATTGTCTCTACTCCATTCATTGTAGAATGTATTGTTCTAAAGAAAAATATAGATATAATCTGGAAAGTACATACATTAGCGCATTAGCCACCATAAGGTAGCGGAGACTCTTTGAAATGACTGTGTTATTCCCCAAATAACCGTGGTCAATAACACAACAAAAATATTATCAGGCAAAGAACAAATTTAATAGTGAGATAGAAACAGAAACAAGTGTTGGGATATCTAAATAAACCATAACCATATGTCTATAGACACATAACTTGTAAAATATCATTAATATAACCGTTTTCCATCACACACCAATCCCTTCGTCGACTGCACTTGATTCATCTACATCTTGCCAAGAGCTTACTCAAATACCAATCCCATGGCATTAAAATCAAAGTGATATTATCGGCTACCTTTGATAAGAAACTAATCTAAGATTACTCCAGGACGCCGCCCAGCGTCCCTTTGCACTGAGAGAGCGTCCTCCAGTGTGGGGCTGATTAGAAGGCGGCGCCTGGAGTAGCCAGGTGATTAATTAGACTCAGCAGATCCTGTTTAATCATCTTACTCCTCTCTATCATAGCCCGTGATGAAGGGGATGTTTGTCTCCTCCAGTCGGTCCCAAGGGCCGCGCTGGAGTAGTGATTATTGTGCGGTAATGATGGGATACTAACTAGTGTGAGTATCGGGTGTAGGTGGCGAGGTGGCGGGTTGGTCACATATTATTCTTTTACTTTATTTATTTAATTATATATATCTTGTTGCCCAGATTATCTAGACGTTGTATAACCTTATGTTCAGGTGCATGTGTTTTACAATGTTATTTAACACATTGATAGTACAAATCAAGCGTGTTACAATGTACGCTTTCTACCTGTTTTTATGGGTATTGTTTTCCTTTTTTAAGTATTTTTGAGCATCTCTGAACCTATTCAGGTAGTTCTTTCGACTATCGTGTAGCTTAATAGAAATGTAGATTTCATATCATGGCAGGATTCCCTATATGCCAACTATATTTAGATCTACAAAACCATTCAGTGGCAATACTTTACAATTAAAGAGAACAATATAATTACGGCAGCGCTGAACATTACTCTGTGACTAAGGGACACAGATGGCTGCAGCTTTTGCTTTATTTTGTAAATCCTTTTATACATCAGACCATGTCAAATAGTGTACTGCTGCTATTAATCCTCTTCTGGGAATCTAGACAAGGCCGCCACGGTAAATACTACTTCTTAGAATTTAATCAATGTGACTTAAATCCTAATCTTGGCAGGAGACAGGATCTGCTTACCTGGGCCTTAATTCCGTGTACACTAATGGGAGGGTCGACATATCCCCAGAGGACTGATTAAGTATCTACCTGTCTGAGAGTCTGTAGGTGTATTTACCATTGTCTGGTTTGGTCCCTTAAATCTGCCTAATGTCTTTTATTTGTCTAGTCTGGGGGTTCAATGTACTCTTTTGACCATTGTCTGTGTTGGGAGACGGAGACACTGTTTCTTCGCTGGAAGGAGGAAAGTGAACACCTGAGGCATAAAACCATGTTGTTATACTATCTATACATTATCTGTCTAATAGGATGAAGCATAACAATGTTATGCTTTAATGTGTAGGGGGCAGTTTATAGAGTAGGGAGAAAGGAAGGAAGGTACATCGGGAAGGTAAAGAGACGAGAAGAAGGACGGTGGGAAAAGAGACAGACAGAATATAGAATCAGACAAAACAAGATGGATTAACATGAGAAAGGATAGAAAGGAGGAGTCAGGCGAGTGGATAGATTGACAGAGACGTGAGAAGAGACAGGAGAAAAGAGGCAGGATTGATGAGAATAGGGACAGGCCGTCGGAAAGTGTGCACAAGCAGACACGATGGATGCGTAAATGTTTAAAGTCAAACCTGCAGAAATGTACGGGGGGAATAACCAATGAAGATTGGAGAGGGGAGTAAAGAAATGAAAGAATGACAATAAAATTAGGTTCACAGAGGGAGTGGAGCAGCGACAGTGGGAGGGGCTTAGAGTGAACGTGGTTTGGGTCTTAATGAGGAAAAACCTTTCTTAATTATGACGCATCTGATAAAACCCCGAGGCATGATGGGAGTCATTCGGATTGATCACGTGACCCAGGAGGATCCATCTGAGGGGAGTGTGCGAGCCTCGTTCTCGGCGCTCCATCTCCGCATATCATGTCCCTCCCATTAGAAAAGACAAAGAAAGACCCAGATACTTCAGGCAAATTAAGAAAAAGTTAGGACAGAATCCATCTGCGAGATTCACAACAAAAGGCCTGACTAGTCCAATCGTGAAGAATTTCAATTTCACCGTGTTGGATGTTTTATGGCTACCTGGGACAATGCATGTCTGGAGGATTTTACATTAATCATTAATTGTATTATCGCATGTTATTCGTAATAGCTCTCATTAACTATGGTATTTTGAGTATTCCAGAATAGATGTATAATGGTCTCAGAATTTATTGTACTGACGGAAGAAATACGAAAGTCCCATTTTCAATTTCAATATCTTTCAAAAGTTGGTCATGATCGGTAATCACAAAACACTCGTCAACAGAGATACGTATCCAAAGTAAACTGAGCTCTTCCTACTTTGGATTAAGTGTCATTTAAGACAATAGGTTATCATCGCATACTCCTCAACTGATTCTTTTAAGTATTTATAAGCAGAAACGAGTTTTTTCTTTCATCTTTTTCTACCAAATAACTTTTTACTTTCGAATTTTAGTATTTCAATAACACAACTCATTCACAGTTTTGACAGCCAGCAACGATTTTACATTTCAAAGCATTCAGGAAGACGACACAGGAGTAGATCTGGTATGCTTTAGCACTATTCCTCATGGGAAAGGCTGATACATCCATTTTGTTTTCTACAAAACTTAGCTGTTTTTCATTGACAAATAAACCTAAAGGAACTTGTCTTAGTTTACTTATGTTGGAACTATATTCAGGAACAATTTTAAGACTGTTCCATATTAACCCCACGATTTGATGTCAACTGGGATGGACCCCTTGCTAGATCATTAGCTATAGCACATTCAGCAACAGTTCTAAGCTTACATATTTTCATATTTCTATACACATTTCATCATAAAATAATAAAAGGATGTAAGTCATTTGATCAGGGCCTTCTAACAGAGCCCCCCTCCCCGCTAATCCCCGGTCGGTACAGGGTGGGCGCCATGTTGGCATGTTGTTCTGGGCCCTGAGCAGTAAATACACCAGACCACTGCTTTTATTGGCACTGGTCGCAGCGCCCTCGCGTGAGTGAACGCTACATCATTAACACGCCCTTCCCCCACCACTCAACAAGGCGGCCGCCCCACCCCCAAACGGGGCCCTGTTCACACTGTAAGATGCCGTATACGTTTGGGTCATTGTAGAGAGTGTGGATTTTGTGAAATAAAAGTGTTTTGGTCTGTTCTGACATTATTGTGGTCTTCTTCAGTGACGGATCCAGAGATATTAAAAAAGAGGGGGGGGGGGGGAGGGGGAGATTTGAGGGTCCGCTTCCGGTTCTGGAATTTTGCTGTGAAAAGATCCAAATTTGTCAATCTTGGTTAATTTGGGGGAGGAGTGGTGCCTGACCCCCCCCCCCCCTAAATCCATCTTTGTTTTATACATGTTTCAAAACTAATGCACTCTATGTACGTATGTTCAACGACTGTGTGGGTACAATAAATTTATCATAATACTAAGAACATTGGCTCAACCACAGCACAATCACGTCTTATTAAACATCGTGCAGTACGACTCAGCTCTAACCACTCCCTACTAAGTAGCCTCATATCTCCCCACCCCACCATGCCCACTGTCACGGTCTACTGCCTCCTCCAGGGCGGGCCGGTGACCACGTGGCGTGACCGGAGGGCCTCCCGGGAGCTGCTCCCGGGAATACGGGAGTGGCGGGAGCAGGTCGGGCCGGCCGGGGTAGCGTGAGAATAGGTCCCTGGGGGCAGGGTGGGGATCCTGGGGGTATGTGTGTGGAGGTTGGAGGGTTGGACCTAGGGCCTATGGTTTAAACAGAGGAGGACCTATCTTATGAAGGCTGACGTGGTTTGTCGCAGGGGTTGGTGGCGGGTTAAGGGGTGGGATCAAGGGGTGGGACCGATGAGGTGGGGCTGTGGATCTTGGGACATAGATGTGGGTGGGTGAGGCTAACAGGGGCTTGTAGTTCAGACCAGGGCGGACATAGTGTATGAAGACTGAAGTGGTTTGTGACAGGGTTTGAGGGTAGAGTTTAAAGGGACACGCGCGAGTCTCCTCTAGGGGTGAGACCAAGGGGGTCGGACACGGGTGGTGTGGTTGTGGAACATGATGGTATGTGGGGGGCGGGGGCGGAGGTTTGGACCTGAGGGGCTGTGGTTCAGATTCGTGGCGGACGTGGTGTGTATAAAGAGTGAAGTGGTTGGAGGCAGGGGTAGATTTCGGGGGGGTGGAGGGTTTAGGGGAAACGCTCCTCCTAGGGGTGGGACCAAGGGGTGTGGATCCAGGGGGTAAAGCCCAGACCTTGAGACGATTTGCTGTGGTGGGTGTGGCATGAGGGGCTTAGTGCCATTAGGGGTCAACATCCACTCACCAACCATGCCCTGCCCTGCTTTTTTGTTCTTCATATAAAAACGGGTTTAGGCCTATGGGTACTTTTACAAACCAATGGGGCATCGGTTGGAAAACACTGTACAAGAGGGTGTGGGGGGTATAGGGGGTATAGGGGGCATGCAGTCAGTCGACCTCTATTGCCAAAGGAAAGGGGTTGCCGGGTTGGTCACCCTGGAGACCGATTCAGGAGGTGATGGTACACCGGAGTGTGTGGGGTTTTATTGGTCGGGCTCGAGGCCCCAGGGACGGATTCAGATGGTGATGGGTGGTCGGGTGTGTATGTACGGGCTGGGACATACACTGGAGACTATTCTAACTGGTTGTGTCTTCGAAATAATTTGGGGAGGGGTACTCCAAGCCCTATTGACATTAGGAGAACTTGGAGGCACTCCTTTTTGGTAATTTGGTCAGAGTAAGTCATATGGCCCAACAAGAAAACGTTGTTTTTTGATATCTCCGATTCACTCATAGACAAAGATAACTCAGATCAAAACCACCAGGGGCCACCATACAAAATAGTCATGGTTATAGAAAGTATACCTAAATCTAGTAAAAGTGAGACCGAATTCGGGTAAAAATGTTCTTCATGAGCTACTAAGGGTTTTTCACAAAATGTATATCTAAGCGGGGCCTATTAAGGCTGAAAAAATGTCCTGAATTACTAGGATTTTTGATAAATTTTGAACGTACAAGTACATTAAGATGATTTGAAGGAAAAATAGGCTTAAACGAGGCCAGCTGAAGATGTACATGTATCTCATGGGTAACCAAAGTCATTTTAGAAAGTGAGGCCAAATAAGGATGGGTAAGATTCATGTGTCCCCAGGGCCAACCCCCCCCCCCCCCTCACACACACTCCAATCCCCACCCCTCCCGCCACCCCTAGAGACTCAAATCTCACAGGGCTGGCGTGCAGGAGTCGGTAGGAGCAGTTAATTACGCGATTGAGCAGCTCGGCCCTACCCTCCAGGGTGGGCGCTGCTCGTGAGGAGGTGTGTCTGATTGCGTGTGGAGGAGCCCCTGGAGGACGCCCAGCGGGCCTCCAGGGTCTTATCTACACAGGTAAAGGTGGGGATCAACAGGTGAAAAAGTCAGATCGGTCGGTGGGGAGTAAGGGGAAAACAAACTTGAAAGTTTCCAAACAAAATCCCGGCCGAGATTTAATTCTGCATTCCCTTTGATGTATCTAATTGCGTTAGTGATCACTTGAGGCTGTTGATGGGGATTGATAGAAATGCAACCTTGTTTTATGTAACACTAATATTGTGTTTGACATTGTTGTGTGAGAACCTAATACCATCTAACAATTCTAAAGTTTAAAAAAAGTTTGCAAAGACTTGCAATATGTATCTATGACACTATGTAGACCTATTAGTCTAGTCGGATTTCTTGAAAAGAGGCCTCTAAAACAATTCAGGCGGCATTTTTGAGTAAAAGTTGGGAACAAGGCTATTTTAGACAATTTGGACCTGCTGAATCTGAATATGCTTGTTCCCAAGCTGGATTTTGCATTTTTCACCCTGTTTCCATGGTTACCATGGAATTTTCACAAATTATAAGGCTAAATCACTTATTTGTTAATAACTTGAAAAGTTTTCATCGTATCAGTACCAAATTTTTATCGAACATGCACATGTGTGGTGGCCTTATTTTAATTTTAAAATTTTGACCTTGACCCAAGGTCAAGGTCACTGTTTGGAAGGTCAAATATGGAAATTTGACTAAAATGAGTCAGAGTACCATAATTAAGCCTTAGTTACAGATATATATTCTAACTTCATATATTATTTCAAGATGTAAAAAACTTCTGTAGGCCTATATGTTACTTTTCAAAATGGATGCAATCATTTTAATGACATTGTTACCATGGTAACCAGGACAAAAACCTGAAATAGTGAGGTTTTCAGCAGGACCATGGAATTTTTAAAAATTATAAGGGTAAATCACTTAATTGTTAATAACTTGAAAAGTTTTCATCGTATCAGTACCAATTTTTTATCAAACATGCACATGAGTGGTAGATTTATTTTGATTATGAAATTTTGACCTTGGCCCAAGGTCAAGGTCACTGTTTGGAAGGTCAAATATGGAAATTTGACTAAAATGAGTCAGAGTACCACAATTAAGCCTTATTTACAGATATATATTCTTAATAAATATATTATCCCTAGATGGTAAAAACTTGTGTAGGCCATAGCTTACATTTCAAAATGGTTTCAAGAACTTTAATGACATTGTTACCATGGTAACCAGGACAAAAACCTGAAATAGTGAGGTTTTCAAGAGGACCATGGAATTTATACAAATTATAAGGGTAAATCACTTAATTGTTGATAACTTGAAAGGTTTTCATCACATCAGTACCAAATTTTGATCAACCATGCACATGAGTGGTGGACATATTTTGATCATGAAATTTTGACCTTGACCCAAAGTCAAGGTCACTGTTTGGAAGGTCAATATAGAAAATTAGCTAAAATGAGATAGAGCACCTCAATAAAGCCTTAGTTAAAGATGCATTTTCTTAATTCATATAACATTCTAAGATGTAAAGAACTTGTGTAAGCATAAAGCTTGCATTTCAAAATGGTAGCAAGAATTTTAATGACATTGTTACCATGGTAACCAGGACAGAAACCTAGAATAATATTTAACACAATATCTGTTCTGACCAATGGATCTGTGTATTTGTTGGATAGCCCATAGTTGTAAACATTTCCTGAGTATAAGTTTTTTTACGTTGGACGAGCATATTATATTTGTATTTGTCGCATTTGCTCATTTTGGAATTTTAAGCCTGTTGCTATGACAACAGCAACTTTTGTCATATTTTTCAGTATAAATGATAGACTGGACTATAACCCTTTAGACCCCACTGATTACAAGAGTGAATTGCTGGATTTCCCCAGGTTCTCCTAGGATTTTCCCCAGAAATCCCTTAAATTTGTTTAAATTGAGAACTTTCAAAGGTTTACCCATCCTTAGATATTAAAATTATATTAATCTAGTTTGAAGTATTAAGTAGGGAATTGAATCAGCTTTAAAACGATATATTTGTCATTTCTGTATGTTGAAAACTATTTGGAATACACCCTCGGGCGGCCATGGCCGGATTTGGGTCTAAAGGGATAACTTTGGAAGTACTCCTCACAGACTTTTGAAATTGTGTAACATCAAAGATCCCTTCTAGACCAAAACCCTTAGCTAGTTCAAAGACTTACAGCTAAAGGTCAAGGTTATTCAATAGAGGTCAACTTTATAATAAAGTCCGGAATATACTGGCAAATAGTCAAATTCTGAAAATTCTGGCCTAAAATTGCAAAAATGTTAAGGTGAAAAGATCAGAGAAAGTAGATTAATGGCTCTTATGTTGCTCATGATCAATTGATCTTCCAATCGAACATTGTATTTTCCCAGTTTAATTTCCACTTTGTTACTATACTAATTTACTACTTAAAATTGTTATGAATATAACATTGATTAATCATCTGGATCTGACCTACAAGAGCCGAACACTAAGGGCTGTACATCTTCATCTAGATTTTTGATATTTGCATCTAAGGTTCTCACATTTTTGTTTGAATGAGCCACTTGGAATGGGGTCAAGTGACATCAGGAGAAGCTCTAGTCCTGATTCTTCAGGTTTTGGAAGGCTTGGTGTAGGACAACTAGCACTTTTCCAGATAAGAGTCTGATAATGTGTCTGCATTATGTGGAAATGCAAGGTATGGCGTGAACTTGAGAACAAGATAATAGATGCGGTGTGCAGTATCAACAATCTGTCTATCTAAAATTTTAAAATATATACAAGAAAGCTTCCACACACCTTATCGTATGTTTTGACAGTTGTCCTGTCCCTAATCCATCAAATAGATTGTGTTCGTCTTTGAAGACTTTCCATGCTGAATGCTTTTTGTGATTGGATAACTATGAGGTGGTGTCACACATATCTATTCAGTGCATTTCAGGGTAGCAATGATGTGACACAGTCCTGTGGAATCACATGAAATGTCCTTTAGATTATATCTCCTGCAGTTTGATGTCATCCATAGTTTAGGAAAATAGGAAACTAACAACAAGAGAGCATCTGTATCCTTTGTATATACCACAACTGTCCTGTAATCACCTTTCTCAGTATGCAGTACCAGCCTGTTGTCCCCATCTTTATGGTTGGCCCCTTAAGTGTGATACATCTGTTGTTTGTTTGAATAACTAAACTTAAAGTTCATTTGGAAATCCCCCTATAAGGCTGTCCTTAAAAAAAATTCTGTTTCTGGTCCAGCGGGTGGTGTAAATAAACGTGATCCGGGCGGCCGGGATTTCTTTTTTTTTTTTTACAATTATTTTTTTGTTAATAAGGGCATAACATGAAATTTTTGAAAAAAAAAAAAAATTGAAAAAAAAAAAAAATCTTCCCAACCGACCCTTTTAGACTCACCCAGCCGCTGGACTGGAAACAGATTTATTTTTATTGACAGCCTAAGTACAACTTTTTCAGGAGCATTTACCAATCAACCATGAGAAAGTTAGAAAGATCAGTTTTGTTGTCACAGCATGGTAATAAATTTGACCAATTTTTTGGCAAATGAACATTCCAGCCTTCAACCGTGTGTCTGATAGGTCTGCAACTCTACTTACACGGGTTGTTGCATGAATTCTTTGGGATATCTGTCAAAAAGAACATCAATTCAGATCCGATATTTAGGACCAACTGGACAAACACACCTTACAGATCAGATCATTTAGCGTGCTATCACCTTCAGGCTTGCCAAGTCAAACAACCAATGCCTGTCCTTCAATAATGAGTTTTCATAATGGGTTTTCATTATGATCAGTCTTTCCTAGACATTAACTGCCAATTGTCAAAAGGGTTCCCACTATCTGTGCTAGTGATACTGGTACTAGCATAAGTTCATGCTTGAGTATTGAGGATAAGTCCGTAGCATGTCCTTCTTCACAAGCAATTATGAGGTGCTGGATTGTGTTCTTATTAGTTTCCATTACTTTCTTTTTATATTTGTCCTTGCTGCCTTTGTCAACTTCATATAGGGTCTTAAATATTGGAGCCTTGTTCTTTTGGATCCAGCATAGATGGATATGGTCAGTTTCCCAGTTTGATCTTCATCATCACCCAATCTCTCATGAATAAAGACATCAAATTATTTGTGTCTATAAACCTATTCCTGTAGTAATGACGTTTGAATATTCTCACTTGCTACATCCTTTCTTGCAATGTTCGTCTGACCTGAAAAAAAACCAAACCTCTGAAGATTGGATATGAGGGCTTCATACCTTGTTCTCCCACTTTTGCCTTCCTGGAGTGTTCTCTTTGTGAGTATTTCCAGTGTCTATGTGGTACAATTCATGAGTTTCATTTCCCATGTGAGACCTCAGATTAAAGGACAATATCCATCTCGATCATCAGGCCCAACAATACCACCTCCTCTTTTTCCTGCCCCATTCATTCATTCTTGGCATGAACTGGATCTACCTTATTGAATTTATACAATGTCAATTTCAAAATCAAGTTTCTCTTTGGAAATTCTTCTATGGGCGGATAGTTGATTCATTTGAGCTAGGTAGATTAAAACCCATCTGGCAAAGTTATCATATGTCATGAAGTATGCAAGCATGGCCTTAAAAGATCCAAGATGAAGCTCCCATGTACCTTCATGTTGAGCTCTGCTGAACATCAAAAGGGTAGAGATTGTTTCCATATATTGCCACCAGAGAGAGAGAAAAAACTACATAATTATGGTTCACACCTTTGTGTCACAACTCAGCCATAGATAGCTGAAACTGATCCCTTTTTGAGCAGTGATACTAGCTTTGCAATATTGCTCAACTCTGTTGTAGCAACGAGTATAGACAGAAGCGATGTGCAGCTTGCAGGCTAGTCATCATCTGAGAGCCTCCCAGCCTTATCAGGAGCTATTTATCTGTTTCAGCCTTGACCATAGCCCAGGGCCCCACCAGGGACCCTGGAGGGTTGGGTCCCTTTCAAGTCCAAACTTATGTTCGATGGATTAACAAAATTTCCATATCCCAATCAGACCCCTGACCTGTATGATTGACAAAAATGGCCAGTACACTTGATAATATCATGCGTCTCTCTGAATATAATATCATATTCAGAGAGACTTCTATCTAATTAGGATGAATAGTCTGTCATATGCTTTGGTATTACATAAAATTGCATTCCTTCTGCCTACATTAATTTTTTTTTTTTTTTTTTTAATATTTTATTTATCCTGGGTGTATACAATTTGGCAAAATGCCATTTTTCGTTGTAACCCAGCAAACTGACATCTAAATAAGTTTGCAAAATGATAAAAGTAAGGGAATCAGGACATGCTAGTTTGAAAACAAATACAAGCTTACAGACATTTGCTATTTACAAGTATTAAACAATAGCATCGTAATTTCAACATCATACGAAATCATAAAGAATTAGTTTATCAAAATAAAATAAAATAAAGACATATACAAATAATATTCAAAGAAAATAGATTAAACAAGAGAAGAAACTAAAAGGAGGGAGTAGTTACAGTTACTATTACCAATTATCTATAAACATTGGGATGATTGACTTAGTCAGACTATCTGAAACTTAAGGAATCACTTTTTCTTTTTTTTTTAAAAAAAAAGGTGACCATGGGAGCATTCAAATTCACACAGGACTGGTAGGCAGGCTAGGAGCATTGGCTGAATGGGTTGAGTTGATTAAAGCCTCAGGACTGAATATTGTCAACAGGAGTCTTTGCGACTGGTAATACATTCTTTCCTTTGAGTGTTACTTCATCAATAATGTGGAACTACATTATATGATGGCATTGCAGTTTTTACAGAGAAAGACAGCTGTTGGAGCTAGCTAAGACTTACTTTAATTACATGGATCATAATGCATAAACTTTGCCTCTTACGATTCATTAATAAGTAATCCCCAGATTTTAATATGAAGGGAATGGAGATCACCTATCCCCTCATCAGGTTGGTTAATTGTGAATGTAAGTATAGGCCTAGTGTCCCAAAAAGGGCCCCTCTAGCCACACCTCAATCTCTTCTGTCTATACTTGTTGGTTGTAGATAATGATAGAATCACATCATGTAGATTCTTCTCAGTTTCTGCTACAAAGGTAAGCAGACTAGGCAACAGAATAAACCACAGAGCTTGCCAGACCTACATTTACAAGTTTAAGACAAACCCCATACATAAAGAACTTTTCTTTACATAAGATGTGATGTAATTAACCTCAGCAAAACATGGCATTTTGCTCAATATATCATTTGATTTTCATTTCCTAAACAAACCAAATTTGAGACCTTTGTAAGACCTCTTTCAAGAAAAGTGTGACCTTTTCAAGCCCTTGAATTTGAGAAAATGAATTTAAGAGCTTTAAAGACATTTTCAGAATTGCATGGGAACCCTGTTAAAATCAAATCTATTACGTGCCATGGCTTACTCCATAAACAATATCCTGTGCAGTAGTCAGTACTTTGCAATTGGTACCTTCTTCATTGCTATAATTTACAAGGCTACCCTCTCATTATACAGAAGTTAAGAAACATATTCACACTTTCTGGCATACATTCTAGTGATCAAATACTCCAGAAGGTTGGTGGGATATGTGTGACTCTAGTGTTTACGAGACCACATATGAACCAGCTGGTTGAAAGATTATTTCACAGTGATCTTATTTTCCCACCTGTTTTGATACCCTGTTACCCATTGTTCAAATTTGTGTACTGGGCCCTGGTCAGCTGTTAGAGTTGATTTCATTGGTCAGTTGTCTGGGCTCTGTTGCATGCAACAAGCCTCCCCTGTGTGTCAGAAGGAGCACTGAGGCTCGACACAGCTGAGAGCTAACTGATTGCCACTCTGTTGAAAACAATCAGCCCACCCTAAAGTATGATTGAAAGTTCATAACTGAGGTCATGTCTTTTACAAGAGCATCTTGACAAAATATGCCCCTGTTTCAGTCGGAGGTCTCTGACTTTTTTCAAAAAGAACAAACTGCACTACCAGACCAGAGACTGTAACTACAGGTAGGCCCCATAATCACTAGCTAGAACTTGCATACTTGCTAGAATTGTCCAATTCTTATGATCACCTATCAGTATGCTGCATTGAAAAGTATATATTTAGTCTGAATCAATACAAAAGTCAGCCAATCATTAATGTTGAAATGGACAACTGTCATTGCAAAATACATTCTTGATACTGTCTATCACTTCTAAGTTGTTTGTATCCCTCAATTTCTTTCTCACATATGTTGCCTTATGATAGTTTATAATAGTCTATGACTGTTTGAGCTTGAGATGATATTAAGGTCACAAATTTAGTAGTTTGACAAAATAAGACTACATAGCTGACTAAAATCATTAGCAACATTTCAGTGTTCGAAATTAAGGAATTATTTTATGCACACACAGGGTGCATAGACATAAAAAATTACGCACCCGGTAATTTCTTGATGCACTCATCCCTATATAATTGTATTTATCCTGTGGAAAAAGCATGCACACGCCGGGTGCATGCCCTCCAAAAAGTATGCACCCGGCAGTCAGATTGTGCACACCGGGTGCAGGGTGCACCCTTAATTTCGAACACTGCATTTATATTTTTTGAATTTGGGGCAACATTTGAAGTCAATGTGTATGCAAAGATACCTGAAATTTAATTAGATTTAAGAGATTTATTTTCCTTTTCCTATCAGGGTAACCAGCGTGGAAATGAAAAAAGAGAAAATGACTTTCCTTAGTTTTTCATTGTTACCAGTTACCAGATGCTAGGCACAAATGTGAGGTATCAAATTTATTCTGTTGAACTAGAAACCACTTTCTTTAAAGGCAAAATCTGGTACAGGGAGTATGTTGAAGAGAGGTCCATTGCCCATATCAGATGTTTGACCTTCTTTCAGACAACCTTGACCTTGGCCTAAGGGTGTGATCATTATTTTGTCTCAAACACCATGTAGCCTGGCAAGT
Source organism: Lepidonotus clava (assembly GCA_936440205.1). Classification (NCBI taxonomy): domain Eukaryota; kingdom Metazoa; phylum Annelida; class Polychaeta; order Phyllodocida; family Polynoidae; genus Lepidonotus; species Lepidonotus clava. The sequence goes on along the minus strand of OW387144.1, from coordinate 29,609,101 downwards.
TTTCCCAAAATAAAGAGCTCATATTAAGGAAACACCTACATGCAAACCAATAGATATATAGATTCATGGGGCAAAACAGACATCTGGCTAAATAACTCCCATTTCAGGTTTCTGTCCTTATTATCATGGTAACAGCATCAGCTAGATTCTTACAACCATTATGAAATGTATGCTATAGCCCTACACAAGTTTTTGACATTTTAGAATTCAACTAATACAAAGATAATCCGCTGGTCCAACCTAAAAAAACAGTATTTCAGGAAATGCTCACAACTATGGGCAAGGGGCCTCCCATTAAGTATGTAAGCACCAAGGGAGGAGGGGGGTTCTGGGATTTGAAAAAATATGTGTACTTTCCTGTACAAATCCTGTACAATGCATATTTTGGCCCTGGGGGGTGGGGGGTCTGAAATGTGCGTAGGTACTAAATGGAAGACCCCCAAACCAACAAACATACAGATTTAATTGACAGACCTCCTCCTGAATACCTCTCTATTACAGGTTTCTGTCCTGAGTGACCTCAGTGACCTTGACCTTGGCACAAGGTCAAAATCTCAATCAAAATATGTCCACCACCCGTGTGCTTGTTTGATCAAAATTTGGTACTGATGTGATGAAGACTTTTCAAGTTATCAACAATGAAGTGATTTACCCTTATGATTTGTATAAATCCCATGGTACTCTTGAAAACCTCGCTATTTCAGGTTTTTGTCCTTGTTACCATGGTAACAATGTCATTAAAGTTCTTGAAACCATTTTGAAATGCAAGCTATAGGCCTACACAAGTTTTTACCATCTAGGGATAATATATTAATTAAGAATATATACCTGTAACTATAAGGCTTTATTGGGGTACTCTGACTCATTTTAGTCAAATTTCCATATTTGACCTCCCAAACTGTGACCTTGACCTAGGGTCAAGGTCAACATTTCGAAATCAAAATAAATCTACCTCTCATGTGCATGTTTGATAAAAATTTGGTACTGATACAATGAAAACTTTTCAATTTATTAACAATTAAGTGATTTACCCTAATAATTTTTTTAAATTCCATGGTCCTGCTGAAAACCTCACTATTTCAGGTTTTTGTCCTGGTTACCATGGTAACAATGTCACTAAAAATCATTTCATCCATTTTGAATTGTAACCTAAATGCCTACAGAAGTTTTTTACATCTTGAAATAATATATGAAGTTAGAATATATATCTGTAACTAAGGCTTAATTGTGGTACTCTGACTCATTTTAGTCAAATTTCCATATTTGACCTTCCAAACAGTGACCTTGACCTTGGGTCAAGGTCAAAATTTCAAAATTAAAATAAGGCCACCACACATGTGCATGTTCGATAAAAATTTGGTACTGATATGATGAAAACTTTTCAAGTTATTAACAAATAAGTGATTTAGCCTTATAATTTGTAAAAATTCCACGGTAACCATGGAAACAGGGTCAAAAATGCAAAATCCAGCTTGGGAACAAGCATATTCAGATTCAGCAGGTCCAAATTGTTTAAATTAGCCTTGTTCCCAACTTTTACTCAAAAATGCCGCCTAAACTTATTTTCCATAGAAATCCGACTAGACTATATAGCTTAAATAACATTTTATTCTCCTCCGATTCGGATACAGATAAGGAAATCATCATTATTTGATCATCGTTTCATTTAATATCTTTGCTGTGTGCGTTTCTTTGGACGATCGATAGGCATATTTAAAGTCTCGCATTCTATTACTTGGGAATTACCATTTGAAACTCCGTATCAATATCCGGGTTGAGGCTACAGGTCATATTGTATGGCCACATCGTATGTCGTCGATCTAAATAATAACGTGCCAGTTGTAATAGACACTGTAATATGATCTCTCCTGGGTTAATAATATAAATTACCACAAACAGGCGTAGGAGTGAAATGAGCCACCGAAGGTTTTATAGTCAGGGGCGATAAAAGATGGGAAGGACTAGGAAAAACTAACCATCAGGAGGCACGGGACTTTAGGACTATGGTTTCAGTGGATACATTGACTAATTTGATTTGAGCAGAGTGAGCCCCCTTTCTTTTCAAACAAAAAATATATAGATGTTAAACAAAATTACAAGAGACAATACACAACACAATAAACCAATTCTTCCTGTTGTCAAACAAAATAAAATAAATACATTTAACAAAAAGTAAAACACATTAGTAAAAGTTGTTCACAAAAATAATAAATTATATATATCATGAAAAAACCAATGCTCACCTGAGCTACATTCCCCCCTGAAGAGGATGTGGATTTCCTTGCGCGCCTTGCAGGCCTCGACCCTCATGATACAGTCGTTGCTGTAGGTGCGGCCGTCCGACCCGCAGACAGGTGAAAACTCGAGGGTGCACAGCCCGTTACACCGACAGGTGGGTCGGCGCTTCTCGTCCAGCTGGCACACCTGGGACACCGGGCACTCGTGACCGTCACACGGATCTGTGGACGAGGAGAAAGATGGACGGTTAGTATATTTAATTTTACATACATTTATTTTGGGTCAAATTTATTTGATCTTTTTATTTTTTTAATCTTTCAGGTAAAAAAAAGCATTTATCAACCATTCTTTTACGTACAATGTTCTTCCATCTGGATATGTTTAGTAGTATATTGCATGGTTATGCGCATGATTCAATATGTTATTTTTAAGAGCAATTTTTATTACTTTAGAACATTTAAAAAAAAAAAGTTTTTAACTATTCGACCATATTTTCATTTCATTCAAAGTTCTTCCTTATAGGTACGTTTAGTAGCATATTGTAAATGACATGGTTCAATATATTTTATCAGCCACAGTTGTGGTATGTATGAAAGACATATAATTCAATATAAACCATGTTTGTAACTATTTTTAGTTTATTTTTAGTTTGTTTTTATGTAACTAAGTTTTTAACTATACTACCATATTTTCATTTCATTCAAAGTTCTTCCTTATAGGTACGTTTAGTAGCATATTGTAAAAGACATGGTTCAATATATTGTATTAGCCACGGTAATGGTATGTATGAAATTCAATATAAACCATGTTTGAGTGTATACTTCAACCCAGGGTCTGTTAAGATAGAGGTGTATGTTCTTCCAGTTGCAAAAAGGGTAAGGATGATGATGGGTAACATCGGGGCGACAGTGGATAAATACAAACAAATTATATATATATATATATATATATATAATTATATGTATGTGATAGAATGTGCCCAATAGTTTAATATAAAATTCCCTTTCATCAATTGTCCTATGGAGGTTTTTCCTACAGTACAGGGAATCCTATATTTAAAAGGAGAGAGATACCTCATTTTGGGTAAAAAATAAATAAAGTAAGTAACCTTTTCAAATAATTCACGTTTCTTCATAGCACTCAACTCGTTACTGGTATACACCCATTGGACCTACGAAATTGATTACTAAATGCAAATTCAGCCACATAACCATCGCTGAATGGCCGATTGAGATGGTCTGGGAGAAGCGGTGTGTGCAGTCAGGTGTGACCAGAGGCTGAGGTATGCCTGTAGTAATAGTCATCATCCATGCCTGTTACGGCCTGACCGCTTGACCAACGCCTCCTCCAGGGCAGTGACCTCTAACAAAAAGCCTATACGGCGCATCAAGGCCCACTTCCTAAATGGGTTTCTGGCCCCGGCTAACGGTGATACGCTCTGATTTAGGACAAGGGCCTCTGACCCATCTTTTTACCTACTACCCGTTAAACCCAATCTGCTCATGCTCAACCCCATCTATGGAAATTGCCGAGTGTAAGCAACAGAAAGAGGTTTATAAATGCAGATTATGAATATAACCTTTACTTGAGAATTTCTGGGACAAACATTATACTTTTTAAGATAGTATCGTCTAAAAAGAGGTCAAACAATGTTGAAATGACATCATCAATCAATGTTGATGCCCCTGGCTTATTGAAAGGCTAAAAGATATTCTCCTCCTCAAAAAAGAATATGATTGATATCATACTGCTGTGTTCACCATATGGGAATTAACGTGTCTAAACAATATATTAACAATTAGCAAGATCTGATCCCCCCAAAAAATTGGTGTAAGAACCAATAATGAGAATACTTGTGTACTATTAAATTAAATGGGAGCTAAACTAGGCAACAGAACACGATTGGGGTGTTTCTTTTGTATGGTTTAAATCTCGAACTTTACAACTATGCCCACTCGGCGTGGAATACCCCTTCCCCTACTCGATCAATGCTAAGAAGGTTCAGGGCCCTGCTGTAGCAATCAATGCTTAACTTAATTCTGGTGTAGGCGCTCGGAGACTGGTCAGCCGTGCACGGCAAGGGGGAGGCCGGGCGGAAAACGGCTACGGGACTGGCTACAGAAGGAGCGGGGGGGGGGGGGGGCATGGTTTGGGAACAACACTCAGTCTTTTAAAAAGATTTATTACGTTATAACCTTCAGCGTTTCCACTGGTTTTCAGATATATTAATGTATATTATATTATATATACATGTACAAAATGTATAATTATTTAAAGGGACATGGTCTAAACTGACATGGTCTGAGGTCAGCACTCACTCCGAGGGAAGAACTCATCATTCTAAGAACACACACACGGACACGTGCCAAATACAAAAAAAGAGGAACCAAGCCAGAGGTACGAAACCTAGGAATATATCAGAAAACGCGCTGGATTCCACTCACAAGTGCCACAAATAGGAGAAACTTTGAGGGCTCCTTCCCACTAAGCTGAGTGTTGCGAAATAATTCCATCCCGTTTTCAGTCAATACTACTTAGAAGATAGCTGAAAACGGCGGATGTGGTTTGTAATTTGATACAAAACATAACCGACCCACACATCAACAAGATAGGAAACACAATGCAGATGCAATTTTTCCCCATAATAATCCATTAGAACTCTTTTTTAAAGATTACATTTAAACTAAACTTAACACATCCCGGAATTACTTTAGTCAAAAACCGGCAACACATTTAATCTACCTCGTACATGCGCATTATCAGGTTTCCTATGTATTTTTATTTGGCAAAAATAACATTTTGTCACTAAGTACACACGACGCCAAATAAAATGCTTCGTTACCTTCTATTCGGAGAGGAATCGCGTTTAGTCAAAGTAACTGAGGCGGAAGAATAAGGAAACCCCTTTAGCCTAGACAAAACTGCCGTATTTCTAACATGAATCCAAAAAGTACTGGTTATCGCTTAATACCCTGAGATAGGATCTGTATAATAATATGGGCGTTGTAATACTGTTCCGTTCAGCACATCCGTGTTTCGGAGAAAGATCGGCAAGAAAAACGTCTTCGTGGCCTGGAGCATCCACTTGTAGTCAGGAATGAAGTCAGACATGACCTTATCGCTATGTATATCATTACAGCCGTCCTCGTTACAGGATTTTCCACGTCCCGATAGCTGACATTCTAATTGCAATTACTCATATTCTAATCCTCATGCGTGTAATTCAATTTGTCAGCTGAAACTATTTCTATGACTTTCACCTCATGTGCCCTGAGGAAACCAAGTGTGACATTGAGGAAAAAACGGGGGCTCCGTAAACTTAAGGATGTTTTCCACTTCGCGATTCTGACTACAGGCAATGTGATAATGTATATGAAAATATGACATAAGACCATGCATCCTACAAATCGTTTTGAAGAACGTTAAAATGCCTTATGCTTTTACCGCAAGATAATTACAATTCCCACATTTCCCACCGGTAATTTCTCAAATCGCGAACAAATATCGGCTAGTTTAATGCAACCCTAACAAGGCTCTCAGCTTTCAGCAGTGGTTAAAGTATGGCTCCCTAAATATCGGTTACACCTCTGGACCTTAAAGCGTTCAGGTTTTACAGCATTTGAGAACCTGGAGGACGCACATAAAACCTACTCCCTACTTCGGACTAATAACACCTTCAGCCAAACGAGGTGTGCCTTCTTGCTGGAAACATTTTAAAGGCTGAGATTTTGCTCTGGGGTTTATGGCAAGACAAGATTTTGTCTGTTTTCATAGCATATGCTCAAATACTCTTAAATGTATGATGAGATATTCATATATACTTAAATATAAAGATGAATCTGGATAGTCATATACGGCAACAGATTTGTACAGGAACATAGGTTTATATCATATTCCTGTGATGTGTCAACTATCGCCTTAAGGGCCATACCCACTGAGCGATTTTACCGTCGCTGGGCGACGGGCGACGGGAATAATGGCCGTCGTCGTCGCTGGGCGACGGTAATATCTGACAAGTTTGATATTTTCTCGGCGATTTTCTCGGCGACTTTCCCGGCGATCCAATTGTCCGTCGCCCGTCGCCCAGAAAACACGCCATACACACGCAAAATCGCCCGGCGATCCCTTAATAACCAAGTCCCTCAGCGACTTTACCGCCGATCATCAGAATTGGCCGTCGCCCGCCGACGGTAGAATCGCTAAGTGGGTATGGGCCTTTAGAGTGTCTATACATGTATCTTATCCCTAGTATCAATACCATTTGTATTATAAGGTGTATCATTAAATTGTACATGAGGAAGTCCTGGCATGCAAGAAACACGTTCTGACACAAGAAGACCGCGCTTTGAGGGTGGATGGTGTTGCAGAGTGTCTGAAAGGTCCAGGGTGGCGTGGGAGGTGATTATAATTGGAGGGTAGTAGGGAGAGGGGCTGGGAAAGATTGGTGTGCAGTGGGTGTGGGAATTGGGGGTCAGGCCTAAACCGGGGGATCCCTCCATTACACGGCCCTCATTGCTGGTTCCCAGCCTGATTTGATGGCCTGGCTGGTACCTCCCATCACATTAGCCCTGGTCACCGGGCGCCGGCAACAAGCAGTCCCGTCAATATCTACATCCGGGGCTCAAACCCCGCCCACTTCCGGTTCCGTTCACTGGTTCCTGGCAGCCACCTAGGTGCATGTCTAACACGGTGGACGGGAACGAGCGAAATGGCCGTGAGTAGCTTATCCCCGGTGGGCTTTTAGTTATTTGGATCACTTGGTGTGAACTAGACCATCCTACTCAAGAATTGGTATTGTGTATAGTAACTTAATTAAAACCGTTGACCATGGTATGGAACAGATGTTCTTTTCTATATGAAATTGGATCTAGTTCTTAGAGGTACTCCTCAAAGTTGGCTGATTTGTCTCTACACGCTTGATCCAAAGCTGTATTCTACTCACCGTTTTCCCAGTAGTCTTCTGGCCACAAACTATAAAAAGTGTTGATTATATAATCGCAGAATATCACAGACATTATGTATATATGTCCTCATTATAATCTATCTGGGGGTGTAATTAGAAATCCAGATTCATGAACAGTGTCAGTATATGGGAGATAGCCCTCAAACACTGAACCTTTTAGTGTATAGCCAAATCTGAACACGCAATATTAGTGTTGTCAAATAGCGCAGATGGCTACATGGACCTAGAGAGCTCCAGCCGTCTGCTTCTCAAAGAAGGAATTTATCATAACTTAAATCATGCTGGTAACAATGCCAATTATTGAATTGCATTATCCTGAAACATCACAGCATGGACTTGATTTAGTAGCCGAGGCAACAAGAACAGTAAGGACAAAGAAAATCAGAGGCATTAATCTTAACGTTGGAACAACACGACCATCTAAGGCTTGTAAGGATATACACACTTCGTATTCTTTGAGCCTTTCGCCATTATAAGTTTCACACACTTTGACTGAGCTAAAAGACAGAACTTCTGTAAAGTACTGCTGCAAGGCAGTCCTACTTGGAATCAATTGTGAATTAATTTGGACGATTCACTCGGTCCAAACATGTCCCGAGGTAAATATCGAGGCAAATAGCGTCTACCGTGAAAAGGGATTGCCGGGGGAGGGGGCGCGGATAGTCAAGCATTAAGAGGGAGAGAGGGAGGATGGGAAATAGCGAGGCAGTGAGGAAGAGAGGGATACTTTCACAAAAATATACAAAAAAAGCGAGACATCGAAAAAGTATATCTTATTACACCATCGGAATACTTTTGCAAAGCATGTAAACATATAACATATATCCTCTACATTTTCCTTCTTTTTAGTTTGGTGCTATTCTCATCAGACTTCCTGATGATTGCACTCTCCACCCGCGAGGTGGCGTGGTCGGGAAAGGCACCTATTACATTGTATGGGCTGGGAGGTGGGTGTATGGTACCAGCAGGCGTTACCTGAGGCTGGGACGAATCAAACTCATCGCCCATGAAAGTGGCGGCTGGAGTGGGGCTTTCATCTGTATTATACCTCCAGGGTCCGGTAGGGGGAGGTGGGGGTGGAAGGGGGAGGGGGTGCTAAGCCTTATTGGCGCTGCTGTCAGGGCGCCAGATTCAGCGGAGAGGACGGGGGGCACCTGCCTCTCTATTGACTCTCAGATAGGACGGTTCTGCCTTCTATCCTCTTAAGCCTGCATTTTCTGACTCAGAACATAGAAATGTTTTTTGCATAAAATAATATTGCATTGGCATCAGTATGGTTCTAGCAGCATACGTGAGATACATCGATTGTATTCTTTTTCCCGCCCGGATATTTGATTCTTTGAAGAAATAAATAATATCTTGAGGACAATAAAAGTCCAATTTCCCTCAGCCAATGGGGAGGAACAATATCGAGGATGCTAATTTCGTTTAGGTTTGTTGGTACGAATCACTGATACAAAACCCCTTCAATTTAGACTATTAGCCTTCAGATGACCTTGAATCATCTTCAAAGCTTGTTCAGGTGACCACTTAAGTGAAATAACGTAAAAACTAATCAAATTCGATCCCATGACCTTGGCGCTTCTACTTTTTATCCTTACCATTAAAAGATGAATTGAATTCATGAACTTAACACCCTCCAGCCAGTATATTTCCTCTCTTTAATTTTGTCTACACACGTACTACTGTAATTACCAGGTTAAGGAAATGAAATTAATACAAATAATTATTTCATGAAATGACAAGTAATCTGTACAAAGCTATCCATCTTCATGATAGAGCTCACTTATTGAACCCCTGATTTATAACCGCCTCCAGTAATCACCTCCTGTTATTATTTTCCTCCCGGTGATACATCAATTTGGGCCAATATGTTACGGGGTAATGTTAGAGGCTGACAGGGGGAGCCATATTCACCGACATGTATCTTGACCAGGGTTGAACCCCGATCCTGACCCGGGCAGTACGACACCCACATTACAGCCTCCAATTACTGTCTCAGGCCAGCGGGCGTTCGGAAAACTGAATGCATGTGCAGCAAAAACAATATTGCTCGCAATACTTTTTCTATCGACAATATTTCACCGAAATTCGTTCATTACATATTGCCATACAGAGAGAGTCACACAGACAGAGACACAAAATATATGTGTGTTTATGTTTATATAAACGCATATAATATATGTCTGCCCCTATACCTCCGTACTATAATCCATTGTATTATTAGAGAGCATATCTGCATTGATTTAGATGAAACATTTAGGGATACAAGGTTGGATGCCTCGCATCATTCTTTGTTAAGAATCCGAATATCAGACTACTGGCCAAATACTTATTCATTTTACCATGAGTGAATGCATAAATTATAGGCCTACAAGGGACTAGAAGCAAATCTACTCAACATGATGTGCAACAGTGAACCCTATTGATAACTTCATCAGTCTACAAGCCTGCCCCTGGCTAAGTTTCATTTCAGATTCATTTTTTCCGAACGTGCCCGAGTAACATCCCCAAGGACGGACCACAATCAAGGTCGATAAATGCCCCCAATAAGATGACCATTACCTGGTCTAGTCGGCGGCCACCAGGGGTCAGCGGCTGATCACACCACCCTGTAACCATCCCTCCGTGTCACCATGGTAACCACCGACCAACTACCCACGTCAGGGCAATGAAGTTACAGGCAAGGGGAGCAAGTGAATTACTTTCACGTTTTGTCTGGGTATATAATTGGCTAAGCCGCTCTTCAAAATAGTACCTGTATAACTAACCCGATCTTCAGAATAGCACTGGGATCACTTTCTATTGACAATTGAGAATGATTCATTAGAATATCAGTACCTTTGATAGAGAAGAGTATCTGACAAGTTGTGGACCACTGGGTTTGGAAGCTGCACCAAAAACCATCTATCCCAAACGATGCCTCCAAGTGCCTTCTATCAACATATTAGAGGATTTCCTTTCATGAATGATGTTCCTCATAATTATTTACATATGATTTAGTATTAGAATAATAATTATTACGAATGGAAATTTCAAATTCTTACTCCAGTAATATACGTAGGAGGCTGACAAACCGAATCGCAATGATTAATGGCTGGTTAACTTATTTTCATGGAAATTTATACAATAATGTTTCTCTACAAAACATTTTGATATCTCATGTCTCGTACAAATCTCGTCCAATAGCCCCACGTCCCGTGAGATCAGAGGTCCCTCCCACAGAGACAGGGTGTCACTGATACTGACCAGTCCGGGTTTTTTTCCCACGACCCTCCCGCCACCTACCGGCCCCTCCCCGAACCAGACTAAAATTGGTCTTTGGACGTCCCATTACGACCTTGACATTGACGTACGTCCCCCTGGTGTTATGGGCCGACACTAACACCCACAAACTCATCAGAAATGACTGCTCTTTGATAACTTTATCGACTTACCGGCCATTTCCATCTGCAAAACCTATTTTCCTCAGGTAATCGATTTAGTTTCGGGAGAAAGATTTCTGTTCGGAGCTTTATGGAATTGATACAATTTCCATTACTTGGAGGTCCATTTTTCATTGTCCATAATTTCTGGATTCTAATATGACAATATAGGTTTTTAGCTTTCTACTCTGGTTGGCGTTATACCGTCTGTTAGATTTGTCCTGCAAACATCTAATATGGTGTGAGTTCAAAATAAATTGTCAGCGAATTGTAATATCCGCCTATAATGTGCATTAAGTCATATACTTGACAGTGTAGCCATAAAATGAGCATGGCCTAATCAAACACATATTGGCAGTTAAAAACAGGCACGATGCGTTTCGGTCTGTGATGGGGAATACAACTTACCATTCCCCTACATAGGCCCAGGGGCGGATCCAGGAATTAGCGGGGGGGGGGGAGGGGGGCTTGAGATTTCCCCCTACCCCTCGGGCAGGATCATTTTATATTTAAAAAAATCTAAATTTTGGCAACAACAAACAAAAAAGGGGGGAGGGGGCGTGCTCCCTCTAAATCCACGACTGAAAGCCAGAGTAATGTATTCAGTCGGTGGCATGTGCTTGGTCGGGTGGACACAGATGCTAGCTCACAGAATACGTATCAATAACCTTTGCAAACATGATCTTTATGGACCGCCAGACGAGGTGGCCGAGTGGTTAAGGCGATGGACTGCTCATCCATTGGGCTCTGCCCGCGTGGGTTTGAATCCCATCTTCGTCGAGATGGTCTTTTTGAATATAATAATAGGACAGTTATGCATGTGGATATCCTTTTATTTTATTGGAGAATAATCATTGTTATTGGCTTATATGATTGGCCTACTTGTGCTACCATTTTGTCAGCAAAGTATTCATGTTCATCGTGCAGATTGCTCTATCACTAAGTCTATCAGATGTATCGGATCCAGCTGTGACTCACAGCCTGATAAGAAATGAATATGAACAGGTGGTGTGGGGAACAGGGTGATGTGACAACCTACCTGGAAGTCAACACTTATACAACATAATAACTTAGATTGACCTATACAATTTGACAATGTTTCTGACGCTGAATTCTAACATTGCTCAACCGTTGGTACAATTAAAAAACATAATACATTCCTGGGCGTGTAAGCCAACATGGAATGCAAACTGTCGGGAGATAACCTCTGGGACAACGAGAAACAGCGATTATTTGACGACATAGTTTATATCACAAACTTGTGTACACGACGTCGGCTATATGAAGTAGGCTACATGTGCATATACTACTCATACATGTGCACACGACAACGCCTACTTACAATCATTCTGTATTACATGTATGTACTGTGAAAAACAACGCGTGCGTCGTCTTATCTACAGCTGTCAATGTACGCAGCGAGTACCAAATCACCATTTTTACATACTACTCATGTCATCAGAACAACAGATGACTGTTATCTTGTCGCGTATCCCAGAGATAGTGTCTTGTGTTCACGCGACGTCGCGCACACAGGCATCAAAAGTCTAGGCTGGTGTCTACCCCATCACCATCCCCTCTGATATCCAAATAACACCATAGTAGGACCACTATAGGCTTTATGTATACGAGGGTGCACATTCAACCAATAAGAAACTGCATTGTTCATGACCGGAATTGGTTCTTAAAAATAACAGCGAAACATACCAATTGTTGCTAAATTGATGTTGTAAGACGGAATAAAACTTTATAAATAGAAATAAGAACTCCCCGTTGAGAAACCTTTAGATGAAACTAAATAATGTGGAAAAACGACTGGCTTGTATGTCTAGACTCTAAAACCTAGCCCAAAGTGGTCGGGCTCGGGGCAGAAGTGGACGGGTAATAGAAAGGGGCGGACTGACCAATCACAGCTCAGAATGACGGCGCCATCTTGTGGCAAATCCCTCCCAGATGGTGTGAGAACTGCCCCCAAGTACCCATTATCCGCCTTCATTCCTTCAGCAAATTCCCACCAAATAGACTCTGACTAGGGGAAACAAAATGGGGCAGTGAAGGGGGCTGCAGGGAGCCTCCAAGGGGCCAGATGCGACCATTTGCTTTTACCGCCACAATCTTAATTTATGACCAGTATCTTCCCTCCCCGTTTCACCTTTCAGGTCCAGTTTCAGCGCCACTTCCCCGAGGTCTTTCAATGGATCTTATTTGCTTGAGTGGCGAGGCAGGAGTCATTGGTGGACAGAAAGCGGCCATTTCCCAACGCTTTAGTGCCGAAATCCCATACTGAAACTGAAACTGCAACCCACCGCAGGCCACCCTTGGGTTTCTTTTGTAGCTTCACATTCACCGTTTCCCCCCCCCCCCCAACTTGTATCTTCTTTCTGGTTCGACCAATCAAACCTGCGCTTATATGTGGCGGTGGGCGATGTGTCCCTTGTGGTGAGCACCAATCAGCGTGGCTGTTTGATTCTGTGATTAGGACGTGATGGCCCCCATTACACCCCATCAGGCGTACACTCTCAATGCGCATGCCCAAATGAGAAAGGCTCGTCCTCTGGTACCTGCACCAGCCGACGGGGGGCTCCCCCGGGTCACGTGTCATTAAGGCTGCGTGCGCATCCTGGGGCGGTCTCCCCCCTTATTATCGCCCGGGCGTCCAGGGCTTGTCAGAGAAGTACTGACGCCAACACTCATAACGAGGCCCCAATTGGTCAGACTCTTCTGTCAAGAGTTCGTGCTCCAAACTTTCCCAGATTCACCACTCGAGCTGGACTTTTGAAAGGGGTTAGGGCTAATCAAATAGCTTAAACCACGATTCGGGTAGATTTCTGTACTTGTACCAACAGCATAGAAGGGGGAAAGATGTTTTTTATACTCCCTTTTGTCTCTCATGAATGAAAAGTGGCCTTTTCTGGAATCACCTATTATTATCTTTTTCGATTTCAACAGGAAATCAAATCAGTCACAGTTTCAAGAAGCCTGTATAACTATACATAGCTTTATAACTTTCCAGCTTTGCATAATTAAACTTAACTTTCAATAAAGAAATTGATATAAAGAAATCAATATACATTTTTTTAACATAATATATATCCTTATACCTTTAGGTAATTTGACCAATGTACTGGTTAGTGCCAGATATAAGACAGGTTTGATTGGTCTAACCAGAAAGAAGACATAGATTTAATAGGGGGAAAGGGGTGATTGTGAAGCTACAAAAGGAACCCAAGGGTGGCCATCGGAGGGTTGTAGTTTCAGTTTCGGTATGGGATTTCGGCACTAAAGCTTGTATCCCATCAAAAAAGCAGTAATATTGTGCCACACAACATCCTCTTCTTTGGTGTACCTACTAATGAGGGGTGTTCTATACCACTCTGGTTCGTGCACTAAAGGTGGTGATAATGAGATAAGTAACAAGGCACAGCAGGCTGGCCTGACTATAGTCACATTGATCAGAACGTCAATGCAGCCATCCTCGTGACACTCTCAAAGCATTAGTCACGGCGAACTAAGTGACCCAGCAGTGGAACTCATGCCCTAAGTATCACTTTAACATTACTCAAATTACGCATGTTACCCCTCAGAAACCTATCTGTGCCAGCTTGATAATATCTACATTGATCTTTGTTCAGGTTTTATGCTCCCATTGTCGTAACCCGACATGGATTTGGCAATGGGTTCAGAATGACAGTGTTTGATAGATGCACATGGAATCATCTGACGTTAGGCCTATTCACTTTGCACATGGTTCAGGTAGAGAAATTACAAGCCAGCGTTTACTGATTGTGAAAGGCTCCAAGGTGACACCACCTTCCATGTTTTTACCAAAGGACAGTATCATCTGAAGGTTCAGATGTCATACCTCTCATCTGAACCAGATCAGAATGCCTGAAGTGCACTGCAATTTATGAAAGATCCAATGTGTGAGTTCCAAGGATATCTTCCAAAGGGGTTTCATTTAATGTTTCTTCTGCATTTTCCCTGACATCTAAGACTATTCCATTACAGAGTATCATTAACAAAGGCTATTCACCGGCATTGCATTTACAGTGGCTTTGGGTGTGAACATGGTTATGTGACAGTATCATCATGGACCCTGTTACCAAAATCAGGTCGATACATTGAGGATCGCTTGCGAGAAGGGATTGCATTTGAAGTGCTTGCAACACTAAGCTGGGGATGTAACTATGTGAGGAGAATTTCCAATAAACCTTAGAAACATGGGAAGACAAAGGGACTGAATATTAGAAAATTAGGATCGGTGTGTTGTGTTGGTTTATTCTGGATAATACCATGTGCTACCTCCGGGAATGGTATGTTGTCACCTGAAAGATTTATAATTTTCATTATCATAAATGTTATAATTATATAGAATTATTTTCAAATATGAAACACAATCTAACAAATACAAAATAAGGAGCATCAAAATCTGTCTCACTGGAATACAAAATATAATTCACAAGAGTCAGCACAAAACGTTCCGCAGCCAATTCACCCCGGAACATCCAAGGCTGAGCTCATTCGCAACATTTCAAAGCGCGGGAACTCCAAGGAGAACTTATTTCTAGCACGCCATCTTCGCAGTGACTATTACACGCGACTGCTATTTGAGAGTTTCTTGAA
Organism: Lepidonotus clava; assembly: GCA_936440205.1. Taxonomy (NCBI): domain Eukaryota; kingdom Metazoa; phylum Annelida; class Polychaeta; order Phyllodocida; family Polynoidae; genus Lepidonotus; species Lepidonotus clava. Next base: position 29,593,852 of record OW387144.1, on the reverse strand, counting down.
ATGTTTGCGAGACTGAGGCAGGGAGTCAGCGTTGCCCTTATCTCCAGCCCAGCTCCCCCTCCAGCCCTGAAGAGATCAGGTAGTTATACTGATAAGAAGTACAAGACGCCATTCCCTGACTCGATAACGGGAAAACAACGGTCTGTAGATAAGCCAAATGCAGCTGACCTTCAGACGGCCTTGACCCAGGTCACCTGTTTATTGCCATGACGACCACACATTGTACCGAGTGACCCCCTCACAAAGTGGCGTCTGTCGCGGTCATAGCTCTTCTTCATTGTCACTCTGTCTCTATGCCAAACCCTTTTACTTTCTTGGGTTGAAAGGGCTATACTATATGGACGTATTTTTTTGTGTACACCAGATGGAAAATATTCCTAAATGTGCTGCAGATATGCTGCTATAAAGTTTGCTTTAGGTCACCAACACTTTGGTCTGGACTGTTGAAGGATAAAACCTGTAACAAGCAAAGCATAAAATATTAAATGTATCCATCGGCCCGTTAGTTTCCATGTTAATGGTAATGTTATGCTTGAATATGGTATATATATGTATATGATTATGGTCAGAAAGTCATTCTTTGTGTATCAATTTAAAATTCTCATTAGAGAAAATGTGCTTTGTTCAGAGGCACCAAGTATTCACTGAATGAAAACATTTAATTCAGAATCTTAACTATGATTTATTAGAAGACGATTACAAATCCAGCTCCATCAGATAAAGTGCGAGAAAGATGATCGTGGGTCAATATTTTAAAGATAACGAATGATTTTCCTAGGTCAAACACTTGGAAGAAATACATTTCCCCGATTCTTTGGCGTCGGCACTTCTTCCAGTCTCGGGAGGCTTACTCTGCACCAAACTGCCGGTGGCGATAAATGGATTTCTCAAGGAAAGCCCCTGGCTTCAATTTTCCCCTCTCTGTCCCTAATTGCGGGTGTCACCTGAACGACACTATCAGTCGCTATCTGCACACACAGCCGGCTACGGCAGCTCTTATCAATTACCCACCGACTGGCAAAAGGCCTTTTTTACTACCCCTTTCTTTCTTTTCTATTTGTGCAGCATTAGGTTTCACTGTGTTTTTTCTCCTGGTGGTGGTGGTGGTGGTAAGCGGCCTGTTGGCCTGGGATGGGTTATTTTCAGGGTGTCCCGCGGCCCGCTGAGTCCCATTTACCAGACCTTGTTTGACACGTTGATAAATTCCTCTCGCGATTTCACGGGCGGTCGCTCGCGATGCGCGAGACTTGAGGGGAATGGGTCGGAGGGTGGCTTGTGGGGGTCTGGGGCATCGGGGATGAATAAGGGAAAGTGGGATGTGCTGAGACTGTGGGATAGGGGACGCCATTTTCCTGTTTGGTGATCAATTCAATTTCTGTCACCAGGGTCCGCCAGTATCGGTCACCATGGTAATGGGTGAGGACGAGGCTGGACTCATCAGAGCTGTGCGCTTAGTTTCCACGGCGACGGAGATTATACTGCATACATCAATTAAGGTCAAAATCAATGTGAAACTGATCCAATGAATTACATTTATAGAGCCAGAAGATTACCAAAATAATGTAAAGTTATTTCGGCCTAGTCCCGAAAAGATGTCTTCGCTCTAACAGGGTGTATATATATTACTTCATTATAAAGTTAAATTACAAAAATAGCTTTACATCATTGATCTTTGAGAACTGATTTTATTTGGATAATAGGCGGATCATGGTTGTTATTTAAACAGTAAGAGTGACCGCTCTCATCAGAATTGCATAACTAGGCATGACACCGAAGCAAGGAAATAAAACAACTTTCCAATTCGTTAACCTAATATTTTTTCTCGTAAACTCATATGAACGTATCCAATAACTTATAGTGCGTGTACTGTCAATCACAAGACTTGTCGATTTCCATGTGGATAAACAATTGGGAAAATTACTGTAAACATGTAGTTCCAACAAGCAAATGACTAAACACTATTTCAACTCCCTGTGCGACGCTTCAGTAAACATTACCTAGTCTTTCTATGCTTGATTTCACAGTGATGTGTATTACATCCATGAAATGCATGATGAATAGCTTATGATATGCCTTGTCAGAAATCGAACAAGTATAGGTAAATCATACGGGTTTTCATTTCATCATTAGGCTAACACTGAAAAGCACTCACTACAGTATTCACATGGCAGAATGTAAATAGCTAAGCACAAACCACAAAATAAGCCTAAAATGTATCCAAGGGATGCCTACTAAATCACCCGTGAATCTGCACTTTGAGTACCAGGCCTAAACATGTTCAATCAAACTCCCATTAAAAAGCCCCAGTCTGGTCAAACACTTGCCTCTGCCAACATGGACCCAATCTATATTCCAATAGCTGTCCACTCGAAAGTGATAGATGACTACATTGAGGTAACAGTCACAACTGTGAGGCCTTGGTACCGATGCATCACCCCGACATTACGCTATGTTGACAGGGGAATTAAAAACCAATCTGAATATGTTTGGGTTATAATTAAAAAGTTGTACAGTAGCCTTAGCAAGGATCGCGCCGGACAATTTGTGTGGGGAAGGCTGGAAATTAAAGTCCTTATCTAAAATTCAAAATCAATTTGAATGTGGGTTGAAATGTTGTAACAGGACCATTTGAAAATACTATAGAGATGTACTTTCTCTTTATTTGATGTTTGGTTTCTAGCTATAGGTCAAAGTATCACTGTTATCAAAGTTAGATGATCATCATTTTTGTGAAGAAAGCTAACCCTCCCTCAATTGTACAGCGGTACTTTATAAACCTAAATAGGCAAACACAAAGCTCAGGGTAACTGTTCTGAATATACTTGACTCATGAAACTTCTACAATTGCAAGCTAAGAAATAATCAAATCATCTATCTCCTTTCCAAACTGCCGTGCCAATGAATCCTTACAGTAGTTCCAAATAGTTAAGATCAATCTTTTAATGTCCTTAACATAAATGTAATTAAGCCTAGAGAACATTTTTCCCAGGGGGAGAATCTATCTTCCAAATTAGAGCTCTAAGCACGGACGCTGTCACCAGGTTGTAGGAACAATAGCGCTAAGAACAGGGTTATAAAGCAAGATAAGACCATGAGGAATGATTCCACGCCTTCAAATGTCGAGTATAAAGAGGAGGATCTAGATCCAAAGCCAATTCTATTCTATTCTCATACTTTTACGTCAAAAACGACTATCCGAATCAAAATGTTGCAGTGGACTTCATTAAAACCTGCTGTTGCTATCGCTAATTTAAATTGTTTGATGGAATGATTCCTGAAAATAAACAAGATTTTACCAATTCATATGCTTTCTTTGTGGTTCCCCAATAGGCTACATGCATACATATGTCAATCAGTTCTACTGTGCTGCATACAGGTTGCAACAACGCTAGCTATCCTTCAAAATGTTCAAACAACACATCTCCTTGCAACAAACAAATGTGGAATATAACATCAAGTTTGTCGTCAACAATAGTGGAACAATGCCTGAAGTCTGCATTAACCAATAGGGGCCCGTGGCAGTGATAGTCAACTTGCGGTATGGATCAATAGGTGCTATTATGCCCCTGATATAAGGAAAAAAACAGGGGGAGAGAATGGAAAGCCCCGAGCTGTAGGCTTAATGGGATTTAATTCTCGACAGCATCTATGCACTTAACATGCCATTAAACATCATTAGAGCAATCATTGTCAATTTTCAGTACACTTGTTGGCAGTGCCTAGCCGAACTCTGCTGGGAGACTGAAGAGGTCCCTCCAGTGCCGCCCGACTGGTATTGTGTGTGGAGAGAGGCGGTAAAAAAGCCGACAGGAATAAATGCATCCCAACAGCCATAGTGACTCCATTATCTCCTGGTCTACTCGCACTCCTCCCGAGTAGATGGCACTGGAGAGGACATTGTGGAGTGAACTGAGGATTATTCTTTTAAAACAGAAGTTATAGTTTGACTGCTAACATTTTTTATCATTTCGAGAAGGTGAAAACTCATTCAAATGTCATCCTTATGCATTTCTCTTAGTCACATTACTATTGTGTTAGTTTGATATAAACATGCATTATATCTTACTGCATGGCAGACTACTTTTACTATGAATTTCCTTGACTCACGAACTCAAGCAAACAAAATAATCATACTGATAGAATTGGAGATTCATTGTGAACTTCAACAATGGTCAAATTGATGTCACTAGATACTAAGAATTAATGTTGCTTGATCTCTTCTGTCTGGAATAGTGGAAATGAGTTATTGCTTAATTGTTACAGTTTGGCCCCCCTATATATATATATATATATATATATATATATATATATATATATGTATATATGTATGTATGTATGTATGTATGTATGTATGTATATATATATATACATGCACAAATTACAAAAATGAATAGCAATTACGGTATATCCACTTTAAAATACCTACGATTTTCTCTCGCAATTCTGTAATATTCACACTGTGTATTTACTGTATATTATGTGACTTTGACTAGTTGGCCGACGGGCATGTGACTGTGACATATAGGTTTTGGCGAATTATGCTGTATGCTCTCTATAATATATGCCCTTTGACGGACTGCTAAAGCTTAGGCATAAGACAGATGAATCCTACAGTCACGTTATGATGAATGACACACGTGTTACGTCTCCGGGGACTGACACACACGTGGGTACTACCTTAACGTACGCAGCACTCACGTGTAGGTGTGACACACGAGGGAAAGGGAAAGGAGCGACCATTAATTATGATAAGGAGGGCCGTAAAATCATCAGCAATCCACTGTATTGATAATTTGTTGAAATCAACCTAACATAGAAAATACCCAAAGTGACTAATGTTCAGTGTGAAGCGATAATATAAAATGCGATTGCTGTCACTAGGGTCATTCACATTGTATGTGCTGCTTATCGAAACACCAGTGGAAGAAGTACTTAAATCTACAGGCTTCTATATTTCCCCACTTTCCTATAACAATTCAGTAGTTTCATTAGCAATGGTAGTTAATTTTGAAGGGAAAGCTTTGAATCAGGCCTAGGTCGCGGTTTTGCTCTTCAGCCTTCAGGATCATGATGGACCAGAGCATGAAAATAAGCTCGTACCTCGAGAGGCAGTCAGTTTTAACAGGGTTAGGTTTGGTCGTAATGTTTTTCGAGACCGAAAAACCCCAACCTGTTCTTGTGTCATCGTCATGCCCGGCCTGTTGTTCGCCACCCTGACCATAGTTGAGGTTTGTGTGTTACCCAAATTACCCCCACTTGGCGGTCACCCACTCCTTGGGAACCAACCCCTTCTCCTCCCTTTTTCAACCCTTCAAACAAAAACACCCCCACCCTTCGACACACACAACCACCCTTCCCTCCCGGCCCCCGGCCCCTCAGGACTGCCAAGAACTCACCTCAAACAGCGCAGCTCACGTCCCTGTAATAAGCGTGCTTGGGTCATTTTGGGACCCGTTTTTTAAATTCTATTTCCCGCAGTTCCTTTTTCTCCACCCTCCTTTTTTCTTTTCAGGCAATGAGCAGACATCCCTTGCGTGGCCACGAGTTTGGCTTTTATCCCCATGAGTATAACTGGCGCGAAAAGTAGGGTGCAACTGTTCATTTCTAGAAAAAAAGAAGGAGGTACGAAGCAGGGATAAGAAAGTGAATCATAGAATTTGAGCTGTAAAAGATTTGCTTTAACTGCGCATTTCTCTTTTTACATTGAAGGAAATGATTGCCGCGCCACCCATTCATAGCCATTATGTGTACCTGTACAAAAGACCCTACCTTGAAGCCATACAAGTACCTGTACAATAGGATCCCTCCTCTTCCCCTGGAGGACTCATCCCTTTTAAGCCCTCAGTACACCTGGACCCCTAGTCTCTATTGAACTCCCCTTTAAAGCCCTATGTGTACCTTTACAATACCACCCCCAACCCCCACTGCTCACTCCCTACGCGGAACTCCTCCCTTCACTAGCTCCATGCTGCGAGCAATTCTGAGCAATCCATCTGCCGCCTCTTTTCCGCCATAGGTGGCGCTGTTGTCCGCCTCACAACCCTTAGAATCTGTACAAATAGGACATGGGAGAACCCCTGGTGGCGACTTCAAAAGTGTCCCTCCTGTAACTGATATGACCTTGGATTGACCCCTCGTGACCTTCTGATTGACCCGGCCTTGACCTGGTTCTTTGTGGAGGTGAGCAGCTCGCCTCGTTTCACATGTCATAGAGGGCTTTTCAGCGGTGACAGCCAGCTGTCTGGGCTTCCTTAAAGGGCTTCTTTACAAGGCCCTTCAATGCCTGACGACCTGTCCCTACGGCATGATGCCCTTAGGGCTGCGATGGGGGTTTACCGTGGTTTTAGTGTTTGTGGTGGGCTACGTGATTGATTATATATTTACAATGTTTTATAGCCTGGGTCCGTTTGATTGATTATAATATTCATACTGTTTTATAGCCTGAGACCATAAGATTTGGAACTGCACACCATCAGCCAATGTGAGTATAACAATTACAATAGCTTGTTTATATCATATATGGTTATAGTGAGGAATTGAGAAGTTAAACCCTGGCTATACCAGTATACTGTATGAAAAATCTGATGCTATCATGAAACGATCAACTCCCAATCATTACACAATCGCTGCTCTCACCATGTAGTGTGAACAAGGTATTTCACAGCCTCTCCACTCGGCAGGGATTATACACGCGGGCACGGCAAAGAAACCCGCGCACACAGTATTTCTTGTATGCACGGATCTCACGTCCGCGTTTGTAATTATGTCTGTGCACGCGGACTTTGGGTCCGCGTATGGTTTATACACGCGGGTTCATTCCCGCGTACTTAAGGGGCGTTACATACGCGGATTTTTCATCATTATATGATTTAAAAGATTCTTTTTTTTTATTTCAGCTTATTTAAGTTGTTACATCAATTATATCGATTCAATTGTCACCAGGGTGAACATTATAGATAGATGAGATGACATGAGATGGAATGAAGTATACAACACATAATATGTTCCTGTCTAGCAATTAAATATATTAAGCAATAGTTGTTTTGAACAATTGTAAGTCATCGATATTACGAACATCTGAAGGTAGATTATTCCACAGCAAACCACCTTGATACAATGGGGCAGATTTATACAACATTTTGTTATATTGCTGCAACCTAATAACTGGTGCATCAAACATACGAAGATTCCTATTATTCTCTTTCAAAGGTATACAGTTATTTTTGATTCCTTTAAAAACACATATTAACAGTTGTCGATTCCTAAGAATATCCAGATTCTATGCCCCCGAACACCCTTATTATTTTATTTTCTTATTTTCATATCTAATTCAAATTGTGAGCCCATGTATGTGCATCTTTACATCCACCCACCCTATGTCCGCGTATGTAAGGATATCTGTATGCGCGGACTTTGTGTCCGCGTGTGTAAGGAATTATATATACGCTACGTCCGCGTGCGCGACTGTCGCTCGTATAGGTCCCTCTCCACTCTTCCTTTAGACGTGGTACCCCTCTCTGCCGTCTCCTAGCCACCTGGTGGCGTTGGGTTACACTACAGGGGTGAGGGAGCCTTTGGATACAGCAGTACCGGGCTTTTGTCAGTGGGGGAAATCGGCCTTTTCTTGTCATGTAAATGAGGCACAATAAAAACTGTGTGGGGTTGGAGAAGATGGCGTAGGGGTGAGGAGTCTGGAGGTGGTGGGGTCCGGTAAGGTTCATCCGATAGGACTTCAAAGACACGTTACAAAAACCCACCACTGGGGTTAGACATGTTTCCGCCCTGACGGCCATGACGGGTTTCCCGGGGTCTTTATTTAGTTTCTGGGGGTCTTTATTAGGGAGGTTTAGATAATTGTTCTGTATACCTGAACGTGTACGTGAACGTGAGGTCCTGGCCCAGGTATGGTTTTGTAGGGCCTGTGGAGGGACTGGACACGCTTCACTAGGCCTGCCTGCCAACCTGTAATACTGGGAAATGGTCCCCTGTGTGAACCACCATATGATTCCATCTTTCTTGCATTCAACTGAATCTGCTTTGATACTTGAGTTCCAATGTGTTGTAATGCTATTATGTCAATAAATGATGTATCAAATCTATTCAATTTTTTGAAATTGATAACTTAGGTTTTAGGTGCAGTGAAGTGACAACCTGTGGAGGGGTGGCTACAAGTCAAGAAGTGTGGTAAAACTCCACTTCTGCCCCTGTGGTGGTGATTCCCCTCAGTTATTTTGGGCTAGGCTAGGTACCAGGGGTTTGTTGTGGTCCTTTATGTATTGGGCCTAAACTGGTTAGGCCTAGCAAAAGAATGTGTCCAGGTATCCCAACCAACCCAAAATTTTTGGCCCTACCCTATATTTTTGGAAGTTCTTTTTTTCAAAATTTGACTAAAAGTTAATAAAAACGATCTAATGGACAAAACAAATGTTCTGTATTACATCAGAAAACTCAATTTGTATTAAAACAGCTATTGTAGTTGGCACAATCCACATTAGGTCTGGCATTAAGGGGTTAAAACGAAAAAATCAAATTGATTCTAAGAACAGGTGACTGGGAGAACTGTTGTCATTGTCTCCGGATGACTGTAATATAAAGGAATATTTTTCCCACTGATTTTCCAGCCAATTTTCCCAGCGAACCCATTGCCTAGAATGTGCACCATAACCATGGGGAGTTGCCCGACAATCCATTGATAATCCAGTCGCCTGGCGACTTTTCTGGCAATCCTGATGGTTTCCAGTTGCCGCTAAAGTCACTTAGCGGGTATGGCCCTTAAGCATCCTGAGCTTAAAGTTAGCAAAATTTTGGCATGTGATGTGTTTCATTCTCGGAAATATTTTGATTTCAAGTACATGTCTCCTTTTCCCTGCTTTTGGCCAAAATATGTTTTTATGTGGGAAAATGATGATTTGTGAAGGACCTAATAGATACTTACCTTTTCTTTTAGAATAACTCTTTTCAGAATATTGTTGTGGAGAATATTGTAAGCTTTTCAATGATACCCAGTGTCAGAATACGATAATTATTGGTGGAGATATGGATACCTAAAGAAGCCTGTTTTATTAAGGTGAAAAAGAGGGAAAATTTACTAATGTCCATTATTGAGATAAAATGATAAAAAACGAAAATTATGAAGCAAATAAGCAGATATTCAACTTTTATCAAAGTGAGCTTTGATCCAACAGAGATATATCTATCCTGTTTTCAGTTTTATGATCTTAGAATTATGTTTTTTTATGTCTGTCTTATGGTTTGAATATAGAATAAAGATCATTTTCATGGCAACAAAATAGAAGAAAAATAATAGTTTCTTGTCTCGGACATTGCTATCTCAGGTCAACATTACACATATTTGATTTAGTCTAAAATTTCAGCATGAAACAAGAATGGAAGATACTATATTTTTTTGCACAAGCCCTATGTTATGATCCCTTGAATTATATAATTTATTCAAACATTGGTTTGTTGATTAAAATCTGGTAGTAATCTTGGACTTTACTTTTCTTTGAAAATCTAAATTTTTCTCTTAATGTACAAAGTACAATAGAAAGTACAATAGAAACTCCATTTAAAATCATTACTGCATGTTAAAATGTTGTTGCCCATTTCTTTACATCCCATATAAACTACTACTCTGATACTTGTTAATAGAAATTAATAGTAGATATATATCTATCAACTTTCTATTTTCATTTATCTACAGAACAAATTAAATATATGGCTGTTTTGTTGTTGTTTTTGGTGTACTGTTTAGTTGATAAAGCAGCAAGTAATAATCATTAAATATAACAATATTGTACATCAAAATACTTCCTAAGACATATGTAATCATAACTGAAATATCATATTTTCATTGCTGCCAAATTAAAAGTATTATGGCTATTGATACACTGACGACATTAACATGGATTTTCCTAGAAGGTGTAAAGAAAAATTTGTCAATGTTTAACAATAAATGTTAATAATCTGAGTCTCTCATCTATGTTTTTAAAAGAATCCTAAATAAAAAATAATCTGGCCTACTTACACTATTTGTTTTTGCCAATGAAAACTTAACACAACTATTTTTCTTTTGGCCTTAGATAGGCCCTTGCCTGAGGCCTCTACACCCTCAGAGGGGTATGCACCGTGTTTGGGACTATTTTAGGGATCCAATGACGTCACACGTACAGGTTGGCGTTCACGTCACCAGTATCTAAACCTCCCTATTTAGGATACACTTATCGGAGCGGGGTGGTAAGAGAAAGGCCGTGCTCTCATTCATAATACCACGTAGAACTTTACTTATGCGTGTGAAAGGTCTAAACAAAGTACTTGGGATCTCAAAGACTGCTATCGAATATCAAATCTAATGGACGGATGAAAGAGACCCTTTCTGGTTTTCGGTCCTTACTTTTGAGACATAAATAATTAGTTTTGTACGGATGGTTTTTTTAAAATCAATCTTTATTCAGGCTAAAATGTGACAGTTATCAGTTTAAAAAAAAAACTGGCCTGATTATATAATAATATTACATAATTAGTGCGAAATATTAGTTCAATTTATTTGAATCAAACAGATAAAGTTTGATTATATACTCATATATTTAGATATAAATCATTCTATGTTGCCGAATATTGGAAATAGTATTACATGAATACTTATGTTGGAGACTATGCATTGCCTGTAGAGAGAGAAAAGGACTCTTCTCCAGAGCTTTCCAGTCCTGCAGTATTTATAGTTATCATGTGATTCAGGTCTATCTGAATTTACATTTCCTTACAATTAGTTGATTTTTTAATTTTCATAACTCACGCAAACTAATCAACTATAGCAATTTGATTATGCAAATAGGTACAAATGAAATTTATTCAGTTAAGCAGCCAATGATTGATCTTTGTTTCCCAGTCATTGCAAACACCAAGAAACAAAACCGATATCGTTGGGTACCACTGTATGGGGTACTTTCAAGAGGTAACTGATTAATTGAGTTATTTAGAAAGCCTTTCACACTTTCCAATTTGATAAGAATTTAATCGGGGTCATTGAATGAATAATGATTTGCCCTCGTCTTAAGAATTTGAATTATTTCTAGTATAGAAACAAAGTAGAATCAAGTGACACAATGATGGTACAGCAACCCTTTTATCAAAATTATATTGTGGTGGCGCTAGGGTTGCAGGAAAGTAGATATCATCTTTGTAGACTTTCTATTTACTTATGCTAACATCTACCCTTTTATAAAAACTAGGTTTCAGTGGCACAAGGGTTGCAGGAAAGTAATTAACAAGGAGTTTGAAGACTTTCTATTTTCTGATGTTAACACCTACCCTTTTATCAAAGTTATATCGTGGTGGCGCCATTGCTGCAGGAAAGTAAATAACTCAGTCTTTGTAGATTTTCTATTCACTGCTCATAGTCAGCAAGTCGACAACGGCATTTGTCAGAAGGATTAATCTACTCGCCAACGACATTAAAATGGGACTTAAATCCTTTTTATGTGACATTCAGAGCTTCGCCTGCTGATATATGGAATAATAAAAGACACGGCAACTGGGTCATCGCCGATTTAATCAAATGGAATGTAAGACCTTTGTAGTTGGTCGACATTGTTAGGGCTGAATGGTAAATGTTGCAGGTTTGGAGTGTGTGTTTTTGGGTTACAATGTCATGTGCATACATGTATAGATTGGCCATGGTTGAGAAAGAATCTGGATAGTTACTTTCCTTTATGGAAAAAGAAACAATTTGTATACATATATATGTATAGCATTATTATAGCATTATGCTCTATCTAGGTGGAAACCCAGTGACCCAATAGACTATGAACGAAAGGATCTAATACGATAGTGACATAACGATCACAAAATAACTGCATAGGGCCAACAGCCCTATATTCAATTGAATGAATTTCAGCTGTAAACTTATCCAATATATCAAACAATTAAAGCACTAGCAAAGCCCAAGTTGGATGCAATTTTCACTTCTGTCTAACTGCTACTGAGAGTCGTAATTACGCGAATAAAATAATAAAACACAAAAGAACACCCTCACCCTCACCGACAAGTCCAATAAGAACCTCATTCAACATTAATTGTATTTTTTTGTATTCCATCTCTCTTATACAGAGCTCTTCCGATAGCATTACAAATACATTTTCATATTCTCAACACATATATGTACATTAATATCGGCCTTTCCAATTCCACATTATACAAGATATACAATTGCAATTACAATATTATGCCTGTGTAAATACCTTTAGCTCCTACTCTATTATCAAATTCATACTTTCAACCAAAAAATATCATAAATGTCTATCATTCAGTATAAGCAATTTTGACAGAACGATGACAAAACTATGAAAAAGCTGACTGTTATCAAAAGGGCCGTCAGATACGAATTCAGGTTAAACATGCAAAACAATCCTTTAGATACTGAAATGAACTGTAGAGTTATCAAATAGCTGCCCGAATTCTGAAAATGGACACGGAACTCATGGGGAAAAAACCTGTACTCCTCACTAGCCACACACAGTGGTATTTAATAGCTGTCAGTCACGTTCATCATAAAAGCACGTTATGAAAAGCATCTCACAACCTTACTCGAGTTCCGACAGAAAAGCATACCCATCACAAAGTCCCAATACTGTTCCGGGCAGAATCTGACCAAACTCATATTTCAACGCCATGCCCAGACCACAAGCTGCTCTACCTGCTCGCTGATAAACTCAGGCAGTTGAGCAGCTCGCAAATAAAGCCTCCATTTGTTGGCCCCGGGCTGCTGACAGTTGAGTCCTTAGACCCCCCGCAGCTCCTCCTAGCGGTAAGTCAGTGCGCATGACGGGCATTTGTCTGAGCGGGTTGACAGGCCCGGCTCAGCCCCTCCCGACCCCTGCCCTCCTGGGTCCCTCCCGGGTCGGCCCAAGCTGGCAGGTAATTTGGCCAGGGTCCTCCCCTATCTGTGTGTCTTTGTCTATTGTCATCGCCGAGGGTCCGACCCCCTGACCCCTTGACCCTGAACTCTACCCTTCAGGAGGTGGACATCTCTGGTTGCCATGCCATGGAGGAGGGGGCTTTCTGGGAGGGTTTAAAGGTTGCTTTTGTTTGAAGGACAACGGGAAATGAGAAGATTATCTAAGGAAATGAGGGGACGAGGGAAGAGGATATTTTGTTTGTTCTGTGGAGGAGTGGATAGGAGTGGCCGTGTTGAGGAGATCTGTGGGAAGATAGGGGAAAGAAGGAGGAGTATAACGGTGAAAAGGAAGAGAGGTCCAGAGAACGGAACTGGGAAGTAGCACTTTAAGTATTGATATAGGAACATTGAACAATAGTGGATAAAAGCAATGGAAAATAAAGTTCATGGAAAGGATATTGAGGCAGAAAAGTGTACGTGAGGGGTAGCAAACCAATGCTAAAAACGTTGACAAAGGAAAACTAAATTCACATGAGCAGCAGGCACAGGAGGCAGACCATACAGTTATAAACATATACCTAAGTAGTAATTGGGCGTTTATATGCATCTATGATCAGTAGATGTAAGATTTACCGTGCAGCCAAGAAAAGGAGTAGTGATTGGTGGGTTGACAGAGGTAAGCATATGCATGTCCACATAGATAAAAACACAAAAAATATAGACGTGACCTTGCAGCCAAGAACAGTCCTAGAAATCAGTGGGCTGGTAGAACTGACACAGTGGCTGGTGGAGGGAGGCAGGTAGGTATGTCAACGAGAAGGGTAGATATAGAAGACAGACCATGCAGCCAGGAACAGAAGAAGTGATGGTCAGTTGGCAGCACGTTGACACATCCACATGAAGAGTAGACATAGAAGACGGGCAATGCAGATGGGAATAGTGACTGGTGGTTTAGTAATATAGGAAAGATTTGATTGTTTGTTTATTCGGGTAGTTTTAAACTTTAACATCCGGCCAACCCTTCAGGGGTCTTTCCAGACTACACAAGGTAATGCTCTAGTTTTACGCCACATGGGCGGTGACCAAATCTATGAGATGAGGTGTCTATTTGTAGCATGTGCACTGGGACCCAATGCCCTCTTTATAGTGTTGCCACACTGAAATATCATGTCATAGGCCCACACAGTACTCCACCCAGTCACACAAGAAAAGTGTGATTGGTCAGTTGGTAGCATGTAGGTATGGGAACCTGAACGGTTGACATAGAAGACGAACCATGCAGCCAAGAACAGAAGTAGTGATTGGTGGGCTGGTAGCAGGTCAACATGAAAGGTAGATATAGAAGATGAACAATGCAGCCAAGAACAGTCACAGTGATTGGTGGCCAAGAACAGGAGTGGTGATTGGTGGGTTGGTAGTACAGTCCCAGTGATTGGTGGGATGGTAGGAGGCGGGCGTCTACCACTATCAGATGAGCCCCCCTCCTCAGCAATCATGCCCCAATCGGCTTCACTGTTTCTCCAGCTGACCACCCGTCTGGGGCTGACCACCACAATCATCATGGACCCTCCTCCTCTTGTCCATCCCTCACTGCCCCAGACAAAACATCACCTGGGGCCCTTCATGGTCTAATAATGGGCTGTGTGTTGGGTAAGGGGGCTCCATTGTCTGACGGTGACTTGTATTAGTAATGGCGCACCAGTAACTTATTGTTTACTCTTATATAATCTGGTATCTTGCAAAGAAAGAGTCTTTTATGTGATCTTTCCTCTCTATTTATATATAATATATGTGAGTCATGTAAAGTTACACATAGAGAGATAACATAGTCAGCAAGAACATGTCTGCTCCTACTTATCGTTTCTTTTTCAATTAAAGGTTTTATAACAGTCTGTGAGCAGCAACTTAATACAGAGCTGGATTATCATAAGTATTGGCAAAATAGTTGTGGCTTAGTTTTCCTCAGTTGTTTGGCAACATATGGGAATTATGACTCAAAACTGTCTTTCCCTATTCCACCCTACTCTGGCCCTTCTATCCTACCCCACTTTACTCCGAACTTTTAAGTACCATGACTTTTTACATCAGACCAAGTGCCCGCCCTCCCCACATAGGTGCTGCCCCCCCCCCCCCCCCCCCCCCCACTAGCCGGCAGGGGCGGTGGTGGCGGCCCGTCCCGGGGAGGGGCCCGGGGGGCGGCTGTTTTATAGATGGGCCCGGGGTGGTCAGATCCCCCAGGACCCACAATGCATCACACGCCGCTGCAGATGCAATTAGGGAACTGTGAGTTGAGCGACAGGCACCAAAGGTCAGGGGCTGGGGGCCGGGCCGTAAACAAACCACTCTCACAGAGTTACCGAAGGACATAGGCACGACCTTAGGAGGATTCCTGGAGAAACTTTAATTCTGAATAGGTGAAACTCTCCTTTTGATTACCCTAAGGGGCATTCCATTTAGTACGCTCGCAACAAGGGGGGAAAGGGCTCTTAAACTTTTGAAAATGTCCAGGTTCATGCACAGCTGCAATATGTATTTCAGCCAGAGGTCAGTTGGGGGGTCTTGACATATTCGAAATGCACGGAAGTACTAAATGGAGGCTCCTAATTCAGTCACCAAAGTCGAATGGTTTGTAATGTTCATAAGATGAGTACAGATAGTAAATACTTTTTTGGGGAGGTTAGCGGGGGAACATCAGTGGGAACTTTTGTGGACATGCTCTTGTGATGTCTTGGTACCATTTTCTTTAATATTCATTTAATCTGAATACCGGTTAGTAGAATCATTACTACAAGCAACCTTGGTCAAGCAAACAAAACACCAACAAGCACTTAGAACAGACAGTTCTTATTGGATTCAGTAGATGCATGTAGTTTGATTAACTTTGAAAGTCCTCTTATTTTCAAAAGCTAATAATGACTACATTACAAGTCACCGGATTGGGATTTATTTTATCCTCATTTCATACTGTTTTATCATGTTATTGCAAATTGCAATCAGATGAAAGCCTAAAAACCAGTCTTCCGAGTAAGAGCAGATCTTGAAAAACTAAAAGCAAGACGGAAATTGCAGAAGCCTGTTGAATTCAGTGAATCCTTTGAAATAAGACAGGGCAAAAAGATGGAATCCATGCTGTCAAACCTTGATCTGAATTAAAGTGGTAATAAGGCTTCATGGTTCGGAAAAAATGAAGTCAAATCAAGGTCGGGTTTCATGAACGTTTCCTCTTAAGGGAAAAATCTCTTTTTGATTTGGTAAGGACGCAAAATAACTTATCTTATCAACCTGCTTCGATAAAAGGACTGGGGAGAGGCGGGTTGCCATTATGGAAAGGTGTAGGGAAATGTTGGAGTTTTAGGGTATCTTTACCATGATCCCCTCTTATTCACTGCTTCTGAATTTCTCATAAGTCAGTACTCACAAAAAGAGATTAAATCCAGTTATCTTATGAATGTTAGAGGTAAAAAAGAAAATGCATTGAGTGCTTGGTTAACGCTTTTTGTTGTTGTTACAGTAGCTGTATAACAACAGCCAAGGACATCGAGAGAACACGGTTGCTTGCGTCATAGACAGCTCAGGAATCATTTGCGGATGTGTAACAATATTTTTTTAAAATAAGATTTCTCTCATCTTTTGAAATGTCGACCGCTAAGGTATTTCTCATCGTGACATTTGAAACGTCAGAGATACAACAGAAACGAAAATAAAATTACTTCATACATGAACTGTAATGAAATATCAGACAGGAATGTTCAAACAGAAGTATTTACTATTCACAATTCCTGAGGCACAGTTCCTTTAATCAGATATTACTCCAACCACTCAGCAGGCCCCCTCCTCTATTTCTATCCCACCCCCTACTCCGCCTGACAGGTCGATAGTCTACTGTCAACGCCAGAGGGCACCACAAGCTCCACATCAAAGCGAGGCTTTGGCCGGTCACGTGACCAGGATTTGACATCATGGCGGCGCCCTGTCATGGCCGCCATGATGACGGACGGCCTCCCTAAGAGCTTTGCCAGTCACGTTCTAACCTACTAACCCAGGACCAAAACGTTCAGCGGAAATTGGGACCGTGTCACTTTTGGCGATCGAAGTCCTCAAGCGGCCGGACTTGCAGGGCATTTACATGTCTGATGGAATGCTGCCTATATATAGTCACAAACTGGAATTGCACTTCTATGCAAAACCTTCAAAACTGTGGTTTGATTGCAAGTCTATCTATATTATTTTAAATTTCGGCTGTTTGGTAGAAAGCGTGACTGGAACCTCGATGTAACTTTTGAAGGTGGTCAATAAAAAACAGTAACCGAACATCTCGGCTTGGACAGCCAGTGGCATGCATTGGACTTCCCGTATGTGGGGAGAAGTTGTCATTGTGAAAAGTAATTTTGATAAGTTCATTATGCAAAATGTTAACGGCTTCGAGGCACGATTGAACACTACTCTTTCAAAAAATACATCAGGCTAGAATCCAATATCTTTAGATATACCAATAGGGCACACCATTGGCCATATACCTATTAAATCGCAGCGACATGACCCTGTTAAACTGCCTGTGGATTGCCTTGATCATGTATCTTATCAGAACAATATCAATTGTACGGACCAACGGATTACTGGATTGGGGAAGTGGTCGGGACAAACTCAATAACCCTCCTCCTGCCAAGTCCATCCTGTATCAAACATTGATTCGTGTATCTAAAAGGCTGTGTAATGCTTGCTACGGGCATTTCTAAGGTAGTGGACCTTGTTTAATCATAGAGATACATAAGACATGTCTATGGTTTAATTCACGTGTTCACAGGTCAGGAAGAATAGTAAAACGCTAGGTCAAGATGGCCGCTATCAAGTACTATAGTTTATTTGGACCATTTGGCAGCGGACGCCGCCATCTTGGATAGCGGCCATTAAGATGTACGACGCCCTCAAGTGGAGCTGTCTGAAACGACGCTCACTTGACAGCGGCCATTTCCCACACGTTGTTCCCTTGTACCTCCTGCCCCGGGCCGCCTCCGCCGATGGCCATGGCCCATTCCTGGGCGGGATTAAGGACAGACAAGCCTGGCTAATGTCCGATTTAACTCTTTCTGTGCAGTAAAAAAGTGGGTGGGAGGGGGATGTCGTAAAGGGCGTGTCCCCGGGGCACCGAGGGTTAACAGGTGTAATAGAATCTGGCCGTAATGCTGGGTAGTAGGAGGCCGACAGGGGCCAATGAGAGGGCCGCTACAACCTCCACATCTAAGAGCCCCTATCGCCTCTCCTTCCTCCACCTCCTCCAGTAGCCCCACCTTTCTCCTCCAGGCCCTTCCACGCGACTAGGCCCCATTCCACACCTACTATCACCTTCCACCCCCCTCCCGTCTAACCCCACCAGGGCGGTAATGGTCGCCATTTTGTCCGCCCGGCCGCGTTTCCCATGGAACACCGCGTCACAGCCCAGCGACCTTGACCTCCCAATCCGAGCATGCGCAGAGTGGAAGAAGTGAAGGGATGAGAGACGCAGTGATAGCCTCGATTTGGATTAGACCGATTCCAGGAGTTCAGAAAAGGGGACTGTGTGTGAAATGAGGGGAGGACGGGATCGAGAGATATCTAGGAATCAGGAGTTGGTGCCCTCACCAAAATGTAGGCCTACTATGGCGGAGGAGGTCATAACCTATAGGATATCGCCTCTGTTACATACAACCCTGGTCATGTTGGTGGTCACAGTCATAGGAATATCTCTGACACCAAGGCAGACCCCTTTTACAAACAGGCTGCGGCTGTCAATAGTGGTGTCACCTAGGGGCCAATTGACACCCATCGTTATTGTCAACTTGTCAGGCAAACAGTTTTCTGGTAACTTAACAGAACAGTCCAACATCAATAGAACCCAGGCATTTAAATATCAACGGCAGATAGTACTGAAACCCTACTCGTCTCCATATATTTCCAGACAAAAAGACTTACGTGTATTGGCATGAAATGGCCATGTGCAAGCCTTATACAAGGATGGCGTTTGATGTTTAACTTTAAATGTTCGCACTGGAAAATGTATATTGCATTGAAGCATAATATACAGATTGACTCATAAATGGAATATAGATGTAATGATATGGTGCTCCATTTGAGTATTAAATACCTCGCCTTACCGTTCGTACGATAAATCAGCATAGAGGCCACGTAACCACGCATGCATACGTACCTGAAACAGACAGAAAATGACACACATTAGAAATCAGTTATGGTACATTCATATATCAAATTGCTTTTATAACAAAGAAATCATCATCGTTATGATTGCTTCATTTAAAGAAACAGTTCAAGCTTATGGCATTTAGTATGTAAAACTCAAAACCAAGGCTGGATATATTTCCCCCCATAAGGAATTTCCTTAACCCTCTTCTGAATAATAATAACGCCTTCCACCATTTCTAGTACACAAAACGCACAGCATACCATTATACTTTGGAGTAGACCAGGGGCAAGGACAGTGAACTGTATGCACTGGAGGCGTCAGGTCTAAAGAATGAAGCCCTGTTTGAAAACACAAGCCCGACTTATGCTAACGAAACTGGAACTGTTGCCTCCTCCTTGTTCCTATGGGAACATAATACCTTGGTTGAAGTTGAGGGTGTCACTGCTGAGCCACTGGTCATAAAATATATCTGTTTAGCGGGCAGGGAGGGATAAACAAGTGTTTTTTTTGTGTGTAGGAGCTTATTTGACGGCAGAAAAGATTCAACAGCGTCACTGAGGCGATGAATACGTTACCAAAGTCGTTAAATGGTATAATATGTACCCTGCAGTTTGCCGTTGGGTGCGGTTGTCCGTTCTTATACAATCTTTGCTGATAGCCTGACCTTGACAATACCTCATCGTCCTATCGGTCCTGCTACCTGGCGGCGATTAAACACACCGACACCTCACAAGGCCCTTAGCGTGGTACCGCCCCAGGCCGTTAGGGGGCGTCCCGAGGCCACTAACGCCACCTAGTGGGGGTATCAGCGGGTGGTTCGGCTGGTTCCTGGGGCGTTTCCTCCATCATCTACGATGCCATTTAGAGGTACCAGGGCTACCCCTGGAGAGGGCCTGGAGGGCCTATAAACCCCTCCTCCTTCTACGGGCTGCTCATTTGCTAAAAGTAGGCGATAATAGGGGACCTCCTAGGTCTGGACGTTCCTACACTATTTCATCAATGAGTTGCAGACTTGTATTTATTATGCTGTATTATGATATGAGATGATGTCCCACACAAAGTTTTAAAAAAAGTGTATTTTCACTTAGAGAAAGAAAGGTTGCTTAGTAGTATGGTGCCACTGACGAACCACCTACGCGACGTCGCTTAAATACAAGAGACAGTGTACACGTGGCGTCGCTTATGTAAGAGAAGCTATATAGGTGACAACAATCACACCGTCTGTAAGTCTCCATTTCCGTATACTACTAACACTTGTTTATGTGACATCGTTTATCCAATAGAGAATACATAAATGACGTTGCTTATAAGGGACACAATATGATAAACGACCTTCATGCTTACAAAAGTGTATAAACTACATCGCTTACAAATACAAGAGTCAGTGGATAGACAACGTCGCCTGTATAAGACATACTATGTAAGCAACAAGGTTCAAAGTTATCTTTTCACAGCGTGAAAAGGCGTGTGCAAAATTCAAGTCATGGTAAAGAGTGATATCGACTGAAGGGCTCTTGGGTAAAAACATATTATGCAGAACTAATATACAGGTGTATTTATCTTGAGAAGAAACAAACCACAGCGGGTAATTCCATTAGAAAGGGATTTTATGGTTTTCCTAGTAAAAGCCTAATAGACGTATGAGTAAAAGTACAAGACTGGGAGATTCTTTAGAAAGTCTTTTTCTTTCATTGGGAACAAATGCTAATTAATTATAAATGTTCATGAGCCAACGAATACTTTACTCCCTATAATTTGAGTCTTTGATTCCTGTAGTGCCTAAAAGCGCATGAGGTCCCCAATAAAATCATTTGATTGGTTGCGATCATGTGAGTGCAGCGTCCGATGTCGATACATAATAGAACATGACGGACCCATAAAAGGGGCTGGGGCGGTGGGTGATCAAACCCGGGCCATAGTATCAGGTCTGTCAGTTTATTACTGACACAGGCCCTAGTATCAGTCCTATCAGTTTATTAGTGACATGGGCACCGCCCCAGTCTGACAGGGCTTCACCCAACGGTGATAAAACCGTCGTTATTTGGTAGTAACTTGACTTTATGGCAGCCACATTTTGTTACCAAGACCTCTCCCTATAAAGTCCTTGTTTTTTATTTTCAATGCACCTTGAAATGAACTTGAATAAGATAGAAGGGGAAAAGGATGGGATGACAGTTTATTTGGTATTCAATCACCAGTGTGTTTTAAGTTTAATAAGGTATGCGTCTGAGCTTCTACACAATTGATAATAATAGGAAACATTATCAAAATTTAGATGGGTTATAATTGACAGTAATAGCAGACTGTACAGCAGAGTATTAATCAGGATCAAAAGGACAACCAGCTATAATTCCCATACGCAATGCAAATATAGTTTACGGGCACAAACACTTTGGGATTTAAAAACTATTGATTACACGCCATGTAGCTCCGGTGTACGCACAGTAGCGTGATAAATACCATCAAATTCAATAAAGAGATAAGAGAAGATTAGCCTATTTAAGGCTAGCATATTGATCGCCATTGTCCCGACCCACATACAATGTGGATAACAGACCATAGTATAAATATGTGCCTACGCTCAAAATATCTACCATCATATTGTTGTCCTATGTTTATTGCATCTTAAAATGTTTGCCATAGTCTACTTGTACAGACACAGACACAGATATATATATATATATATTATATATATATTATATATATATATATATATACATCTATGTACAAACAAAGCCATATATTTTCAAATAAATAATGCTATTGTTTGGTATCAAAACTGACATATTCTTTCCAACATCAAAGAACACTTTGCTCCAGTCCTTCTGCAAGCAAAAGACCCTTGTACTAAAAACTTATAATTATGTCTATTGCTCCTTCAATCCCTTGATGCTATCATCTATGCATTATACTCCTCTTTTCCAAATTCCCTGTGACTATTCTGACTTCATGAGTTGCACAAAAATTCACAACGAGCATACCACGGCTGTACCATAACCATAATATTATCATGTTGAAGTCGTACATTCTTCTATTCAGTATGATTATTTCTTTTTTGAACAAAAAAATTGCGAAGCCCATTTAGAAAATGGGCTTCATACTGTTAAGTAAACTGAAACTTCACAATCCACTTGTTCTCCTTTTAATACCTTCCAGGAACCACCTGAGCCCAGGTTCCCCACTGTTACCCCTTTCAGACAACCGTCAGCAGAGTACATCAAAGTGCTTCAAAGTGCACCCGTACACTCCCTAAGTTTTGTCTGAAACTATCCGTATTCTATAGTGCGCATTAACGAGGTCGGTCTGTTAGTGTTCAAGCTCACATTCTCGGTATACATACGAATGCACATTCTTAATGTACTATGTACATTTAGTAAACGAATGGATGGTTCAACACCTGCAAGGCCAGTATCGACGATTTTTACAGAATTCCACTTCGGTGTACTTTGTTTCAATTCGCTTCATTTTGCCATGAAGTCTGAAATTTATGTTAGGCATATAAAGGATACGCGTATCTTAAAACATTGACTATATAATATATGATTGTAACCCCATGACAGAGCTTACCTTAAAACATAATGTACTCAACTCACTCTAGTCCTATAGCCCTGAGGTACAGCGTGCCTTAAACTCTGGCTATAGGCTAGAACTATATGGTCCACCATGCCCTAAAACACACACTACCAGCCTGTAACCCAATGATATATAGTGTCTCAGAACACTCCTTCCATATCGTTATATGATGCAGCGTGCCTTTAAACATAGACCATAGGCATGCGACCCTATGGTAAACCATGACTTAAAACAAACGTTATAGGCTTGTAACCCTATAATACATTGTGCCTTAAAACACTGACTATATAGGGGTGTAACCCCCGCCCTTCATCACCACACCCCCGACCACAGGCAGCATCCCCCACCCTTCAGGCCGCTTTGTCCGAGTAGATCACGTCACAAGCCGGTCCCCTTCTCGCCTTTCCCTCTCTACAAGCCGGCCTCCCCGACCACATGGGGGCACCATGTGGTGCCTTGTCTCCCTTCCCTACATTGTTCGCAGCCCGTTCTACCCGTCCCGACATTTTTGTAGAAATATGAAAAGTACGACTTACGAAATATGAAAAGTTCGACAGACGCGGACACTAAATGAAAATCAACATACTTGAAAGGTATAACGTCCTTAATGTTTTACATGTTTAGTAGGTAGATCTATTTCAATTTTGTTTAGTATTTTAGTCACTTTATTTAGGAACACGTTCGCAGAATTACACCAATACACAAAGTCAGGAATTACATGATATACACGACTACATGGTGCAAGAGCAATCGTGTGGCAGACCCCGTTATACAGGGTGGAACTGGGATTGGCTGGCAGGGTGGTACAGGGCAGTTCAGAGGGTGTAGACTGCCTAGAACCCCATTACCCAAGTACTCTAAAAACCCTGTACCCTAGAACCCTGTACCCAAGTACCCGTCCCTGGTATTCTCATCATACATGCCCTTTTCCCGCACGGCCCCTCCCACCCCTCCCACCTCCCCCTAAGTGCCGATCCCTGTATACCCTACATCCCTCCCACACACACCGGAAGGAAGTCGTTGAGGATGCTGGGTAATGCCTGGCGCCCTCTGGTGATCGAGTGGCCAAGTCGTTTTTTGATGGCCGACTCGGCGGATACGGGGGTCACAGACTAAACGGTCTCGGTCACTACGTGATAATGACAAAAAGTAAAGGGGTGCTATTCCTAGAATCCTAATGCCTGCTGCGGCCCAGCATTTCTAGGACTGCTGAATTGAGGTGTAATCCCAGGGGGGCGACTTGCATTCATTTACGCCCGGATGTGTGTACCCAAATTTGAAGGAAATGGGTCCTTTTTCAGCATTATGTGAATGGAATGAATGGATAAATTCTCATTCAAAATGGGTGTCAAATTAGGGAGGCCATTCTTTATGGGTAGATATTTACATCATGACCCATTCAATATGGGTGTAAGTTGCCCCCTTCTCCTGTACATTTAGACCCAGAGTACTTGACTGAAAGGAACTGAATAGCTATGTGTCTAGATACAGATAAAGGAGTGCTTAGCTTGTATTCAGAATCTCTCAGATTTGAATGTAAAAGAGAAGCAATGTCATGCCAATAAATTTTCTTTGAAGAGGAACTGTTTGCCACACTATTTACTGAAAACACATGTTGAATAGCTCAGGCTTGATTTTTTTAAGGATCCCAATAGAGACCTTCAATATGGGTGTGTTTTCAGTCAATCCATTCAATATGGGTGTGTTTTCAGTCAATCCATTCACTATGGGTGTGTATTGTGTGTCATACCTTCAATATGGGTGCATTTTACAAACGTCAAAATCATTCAAAATGGGTCTCTTTCTGAAATCTGGTACACACATCAGGGCGAAATAGAATCTAGTCGCCCCCCTGCCGGTGTAATGTACTAAAACGTTTAGGCAATATTGTTTAGTATAATAAGTGATCTTGTCTTGCACAAATTACAACATTTTGATGCCATTTGTTCTGCAGTCTATTCGTGTATGTTTTTTGAGGAGTCTTTATTGTTTTCTGCGATGTAACAGACGGAACAAACAGGGTTGGTATTGATGTTACATGTTCTAAAACGAGGTTACGATAAGTAGCACTTTGGGTTTGCGGAAAAATCAATTCTGGTCGCCAACGTAGTCTATTTATGGGTTACTTTTATTAAGTAGGTGCTTAACCTAGTTATCACGAGTGGATGGGGATGATTGGAGAATGTACCTTGAAGAGTTGATCTATCAACCGAGATCTGAAGTCGACATACTCTATGACATATTGTGCAATTCTATGTTGCATATGTTTATCAAAATCAATACAAATGTGTACCTCTAGATGATCTTCTCACATAGAAGGATTACGGTGGTGTTTAAGTCATTCGGCAATAACCATGACTGCATATCAATCAGTGTATAACTGCACACATAAACCAAAACCTCGTCTACGTAAGCATATTAATTTTACCATAATTATTATTAATTTGTTAAGTTATACATTTCGAGCTACAAAATGGAAACTACGTTCCGTTCCTGCATAATCGCCTATATGTATGTAAAGAATTAACAATCAGAAAACTTAGAACGACCATGCACTTCTCAGGAGCGGAGCCAGACAATTTGGAAGGGGGGGGGGCACCTATATTAAAAAGGGTCCCAGCGCCTCATGTAAAATTTCTAAATTTGCCCCCCCCCCACAAAAAAAAGGGGGGAGGGGGGCGTCCCTAAATCCGTCCCTGCTTCTACAAAACACCTCTCCTTAGCAGCACGGCATAAATTCCCACCCCTCCGTCCCTCCTTCCTCTGCCCTTCCCCGGGGCCCTTTTACGAGCACCCCGCGGCACCCCGCGGCAGACCGGGCTATTTCTGCTCACCTAACTCCCCACACGGCCACCAGGAGGCTAAAGAGCCCCCTGTCGGGAGATGGTGACACCACGTGTGATTAGGGCCGGCCCACAGTTATATATAAACATGGTTATCACCGGGCCAGTTCGGGCCGGGGCCACCAGGGGGCAGGAGCAATACGTCATGCTGCTCGTCCACGTTCATTTTCTCCATTCTTGTTCAGTTTTTTCCCCACACTTGGCAAGTGGGATATTATTCTGTTGTCGTCCACTCAGAGCATTTTCGTCATTATAGGCTTGTTAGTTTGTAGGTTGGAACCACCAGATTCACTTGGCTTATTCACCATTGCTCCTGGATGATCGAATCTTGGAGGAGGTAGAAACCCTACATTTACCAAGACAGTCATTCTTCCAAATAATATTGTCCATAGGCAGGTTATCACATACAATGGACGCTTGCACAAGTCCGTCATACATAGAACAAAGTTAATGAATTGTAACTTCGTTTCATAGGTTTCATGCCAACATACATGTTACCTGACACTACGCCTACTTTTCGTATACTACTTCGTAGAAAACCCTGGGGATGTTTCTACTTTCCATACACTACTCAGAGCGCTTTCAAAACTAATTGATTTAATCATGCGCTTTGTGTGGCGCTGTACGCTCATCCTCTTGCATTTTATGAAACATCTCACAATAAAAGCACGAGATGCGGTCATAATGCACAAAGCCTATTAGAAGGACTGAGAGTTTTAAATACAGCCCATTTAAATAACAGGCAAGTAAAATGGTAAAAAGGCAAACGGGGACACACTGATGAAGAGTAGAGAAACGAGACTTGAGAAGGACTCGAGCGTGTTTGTGTATAACTATGGTGCAAATCCGGATTTTAAAAAGAATTGATCATGAAACAAAGCTACATAATAAACAAATCGCGCTCTTCGAATTTCTCGGAAAGATATAATCCAATTACATATAGCCACTTTCTCAATAACAAATTCGTATCAATTTGCTTCCTTCCTCACGATTTTAGGGTGTTCACTTAACAAAACATGGGGGCACTGTTAAAGGTACTTGGGTGTGTTCAACCTGATTTTTATTGACCAGCCAAATTTCTTAGATAATTTTTTTAATCAAAGCTTATGTCTATAGGAGTAAATTGAAACTGAAATTTTGATCTTTTACTGTTTGTGAAAGAAGTTACAGCCTAATTAAGAAAATTGCCTTTACCATTGGTTTTTATGGGAAAAATGGGTTTTTACAAAATCACACAAAAACTACCAATGCAATTCCCACCAAACTCAGGGTACTTCAAGAATAGGCAATTATACAAATTCTACAAAAAATTAACAAACATTTACCGTTTGTGAGATTAGTTATAGTGAATAAACCTAAAAATGTGGGTATTTGAGCACTTTTTGCTTCGATAATACTAGGAAACATTACTTGATTCAACGAAAAAATTTGTGCATTGTATTTTTTTAAGTGTCAACATACTTAAGATAGCATTGAAGTTGGCTTAAAATCAGATTTTTTTTCTAGTTCTTACTACACCTCCCAGGTGGCACCCTGAACGCACCCCATTACCTTTAAGAAGAGACCGGTAAAACATATATATGTATGTATTTATAGATGTATCTGAATTTCCTAGGACGTGTCTTGAGTTCCTTTATTTTGCCCATTCAAATACCTTCACCTTTCAGGGAAAGCGACTTATATATCCTCCAAAGTAAGGCACATATTATTTAATTCCAAGACCTAAAGATTAGCATTCATTGCTACTTAGCAGACAGGACGGAGAATACGATTATCGAAGGTACCAGCCTCAGGGGCCTCTTTCTTAAGTGAAGGGTGCGAAAGTTCAACGATGCTGTGTGCAAATTTGTATTGCACAAAGGTGTAGTTTAGCCTGAATTTCCCATTGTTGGCACCTTGTTGTGTAGATCTATAACGTCTAAGTTGATCTCGGAGTAATTTTCTCTTTTTTTTCAGTTTTTGCTGTTTACAACGTGCTTTTTCTAATTTGTAACAACGATTTTCATTCTTTGTCAATGCAATAGGCCCCTGGTAACAGTAAATAGAGGCCCATTGCATAAACACATGCTTTTTGTTCATGGCAATGTAGTAATGCTAAACTCAGGCAGTATAAATAAGAACCACAGCACGCAATTATAGTTTCAGGGAAACACAAACATTCATTTATATTGCATAGATTCTATACAAACTCCACAAGAGGCTACTATTCAATCGGATCCTTCCCAAAATAACGTATGGTCCAGTAATGGTAAAATACACCGGGGAGGTGGCCCCAGCCCCAGGCCTATCACCCCCGGCCCGGCCCCCCAGACCCGGCCAGCCCTTCGGTCACTGCCGGGGGACCTCAATGGCTCTGGACAATCTTACTGGACATATGGAACCGGTCAGGCATGGGTGGGTCCACTGCAGCTGTCCCCTGGTCAGCCCAGGGGAGGGCAGGCCGGGCGTATTAGTGCAGCTTGACCGGTCCTGGACAGTGTCCAGTTGGGACTGGAGGACGGAGAGGTACTGGTTAACAGATGAGCCAGGGAAAATCTGTGCTTCAACAGTTGTTT
This sequence comes from Lepidonotus clava, assembly GCA_936440205.1. NCBI lineage: Eukaryota > Metazoa > Annelida > Polychaeta > Phyllodocida > Polynoidae > Lepidonotus > Lepidonotus clava. The sequence continues at coordinate 29,565,808 of OW387144.1, read as the reverse complement.
TTGTTTAATAGAAAGGAGTGGAAAAATAGAGTGTATCAACAAACATAATAAGATTTGGTTCCATGACTTAATGCGTAGAGTAGTATTTCAATTTCCGGTATACTATTATTGGAATACAATGCACTTTATCTGTCACTGAAATTAATTAGGTCTGAAGAATTTGTCGTACATCTGTATATATTTCTCCCTGAAATAATTAGAGTTTGAGCAAATCTTTATCAGACAAATTTCTCTCAATATTTTTAGATGACGTTCACCACGTTTTAATTGATACATTGATGCTTTGCTGGGCATGGTAAGGGAACACATACTTACATGAACCCTACCTAGTGTTATTTTTCAGTGCAGTGTTCGGTAACCTGACTCAAACCTATTTGCCCGTGTACTACTGGTAATCAGCACTGGGAACACACCACTCCGGTGTCGGGGTAAAACAAGCTGCCGTCGTCATGGTGACCATAATCACATCCCTGTCAAGGTTGGTTAGGTTCCAGAGAGACTACCGGCAACAAGGCCTACCACTGCCTCTGCTACTGACGGGGGATCGGGTTTCAAGATAAAATACGAACGTTATTGGTTAAAGAGAGCAGCAACGGCTATATTCTGACATATAACTGACAATCTTTACATATTAATATTAGAATGTGCGTATGCATATTCTGGGGCCAGTCTGTAAAGGGATTTAGTGAAAAACAGTTTTACAATATCATTTCAAGACAGTCGAAATATATATATTAGTTTGCTGACGATTGCCAATGTATAATTTCCAAATGCGTTATTTGTAGATAGTAATAATATTATAACAATATACACTGCACAGCAACTTATTAGTTATTTGAGATCAAATAATTCTTACTTTACTGGTTTATTAACGGGGATATCTGCCCGAGGATATCCACCAACCCGTTACAAGTCCCAAGTAGGATTCGTCTTACAGAGAAGAGAAATGTGTCTTTGGTCAGTATTTTAAGCAAATATCATAGCCCGATGGCAGGAGCCCATAATGAGAGGCCGACAGTGGCCTGATTACAGACCGTGGGATACATTTGGCCTGAAAGGTCTGGACCATTTCTTTCAGGGCTGAGAAAAGTCACTTTTCTTACTGACACTCTCCATATCTTATTACTTTGCTATCGATCACTATTTTGGATTGTGACGCAGCATAGCACTTTGTCTTGTATGTAAATCTATGTCTTTAAGTTCCCTGTTAAGACATACCTAATTGTGCTAGGGGAAGTACAATTTATTGGCTAGTTGTTGTGCTTTATTAAGTTTCCTGATTTTGTTTGAGGAGTGATCACATTTCCAGAGAATGTGCCAGCTCTCCATTGAGGCACACATTGAAACTGGAGAAATCCACCTTTCGTCGTCCCCACCTTTCAATCTATCCAACTCTCCACCTACCTCCTCACCTGCCCACCTCCCAACCTCTCAACCTCTTCACCTCTCCACCTAGTTATCTTCCAATCCCTCCACCTCTCCACCTTCAAATCTCTCCAGCTACCCACTTACAAACCTTCCAATCCCTCCACCTCTTCACCTTCCAATCCCTTCATCTCTCCACCTCCCAACCCTCCAACCTCTTCACCTCTCCACCTCCCACCTTCCAACTTCCACCTGGCCTACACCTCATCTCTCCACTTCACAATCAGTCCACCTCCCAACCTTTTCATCCCTCTACCTCCCAATCTTTCCACCTCCCAACCTCCTCACCTTCCGGTCTTTCCACTTACACAATATTCCACCTCTCTACCTCCCCACCTCCTAACGTTCCCACGCAGCACCCTTTACACCTCTTAAAGGGCCATAACCGGGTCAAGGTCACCTGGTGGCTCTTTTATTCCCCACCAGGTTGGGTCATGTGTTACATAGAACATCCGGGCTATGTGACCCAGATCTGGGCCACAAGTGCGCTGCGCCCACAGTTTGTTTAGGTCCTAATGGTTGTGAAACTCATGTTCAAGCTCAATGTATGGGTTTTGTATTTGTATACAAAGATACCTTTCATGGATTTACCGTTTCAAATGTTATTCTGGGATTTGATGTTTTCAGGATTGTTTCCATACATTTTAAAGGCAAAGCATGACAGATAAAGAAAAACAAAGCTGACGATGTGGGATGTGAGAACTGACGCAAGTCCTCAAAATAATGATTATGACCTTAAACTTTTCAGAAACAACAACAGCCATATTAAGACTGAAATTGAGTTATGTTGAATTGAAACTTGATGATTCAATTCAGGCATGGTCCACACTCCCAATCTATTGTCCGACACCTACCCACCGTATCTATCGCAATCTTATTTAAGATGCAGTTGTTTACAATTTAAACATGAAGCTGGTTCAATCCTTTGAAAAGAAACAATTGTTATGGAAAACAAAATTATGGTACGTTCGTTTCAGCAACAGGTTTTATCTTGAATCAGTTTCCAGTCACTATTAAATAAAAACAATAAACGTACAGGTGTTTTTAAAACGATTTTTTTTGTATGCGGCTTGGGTCAACACAAGAGAGATATTAAAAAGGTACATCCTTATATTAACTCGCTAAATATTTAAAAGTTGTGACACCTATGTAATATTTTCTCAATTATTATCTTTGCATTAAAGTCTTGACTTTAGGGCCTTTTATTAAGTACGTAAAAAATGTTCGTACATACTTAATGGAAGGCCCCTTAAATAAAGGTTCCTAATACTGGAAGGCCTCCTTACAGAGGAAAGGTAAAAGTTGCACCTCTACCCCCTTGATAGCCCACCCCACACCCCTAGGTGCGTACGTATTTAATGAAAGGCCCTCTTACAGAGGAGTGGTAAAAGTTGCACCCCTCCCCCTGTGATAGCCCCCCCCCCCAGGTGTATTAATGAAAGGCCCCTGACAGAGGAGTGGTAAAAGTTGCAGCGCTCCCCCTGTGATAGGCCATCCCCCCAGGTGTGTGCGTATTTAATGAAAGGCCCCCTTACAGAGGAGGGTAAAAGTTACAGCCTTTCCCTCTTTGATATGCTGACCCCCTGAGCTTCTGAGGCGGCCTGGGCCGGATCCATATCTCCGTGCGCCATGAAGTCTAAGAAAGACCTGCTTCAAATTAAATGTCAGCCCCCGGGAGTAGACACCCAGGAGGTTTGGTTAATGAGGTGACGGGTAAATTGAGACCCGTAGACCCATCACCGTCTTCTTGTCTAAGTCACTAATGACACGCTGAGACTACTTCACCTTTTACATATTAAAGACAACGTCGTGAGTTCTGTTCTCAGAAGGAACGGAGATGTTCTGAAAATATACTGTCAGTTTGTATAGAGAAAGAAGACAACTGAACCCCCAAAGAAAATTGAAAAGAGGAAAAGTGGAATTAGACCCAATAGGTAATTTAGGGTGCCTCGTCTCCATAGAATAACAACTTAGTTTACTTAGAAATGGCTATTTGATAATGTGGAAGAGCAGAAACTAGTTAAAAACAATAGGGAAATAGACAAACATGTACGTCCATAAGCATTTAAAGAGAACCTAACTTCAAAGACATGCTCAATTTTGCTACCCTTTATTGGTGATGCTCCCAACAGAAGATTGGAAATCCCTGAATTCTGCCCTCGATATAAGTTTAAGAAAATTTGAAGCTGAACTAACAATTTCGAAACATCATTTTCCAAAGTTACATTCCAGATTTGTAATCTGTAAGTACATCTGCGCATTCTTCTTGAGGTCTGTAACTCCGAGTATTACATATCCCAGGCTACTACCCCGCTCACACTGCTCTGTTAAACCCCCTCTCCTAGCCCTACCTCCCCTTTAAGGACTTTAATTTGTCTGCCGGTGGCCGGGCCAGGGCCTATCGCCCCGACAGAGACAGAGCGGGCGGTCGACGATGGTTATCGCCGCCACCACGCCACAGAGGTGTCCCTCCCGTGACCCACTTCCGGTTCCTGCGAGGCCTGACTTCCGGTCGCAGGTCGGCCGTGCTCCCTGCGCCTGCGCACTGATGGTATCGTACTCCAGGGCCCGTAGGCAGGGTGGGTGGGTGAGGTTAGGGGTGGGAGGGGGGGGGGGAGTTAGGGTGCCATTGGGGGAGTAGGGAGGAGATGGGTTGGTGGGGGTTGAGGTAGAGGAGTGACACAGAGACAGAATCACCTCCCCACTGTCAGGGACAACAGCGGGCCCTTTAATAAAAAGGGTATTGTTTATTTCAGTAGCTATGGACTCTATTTGCAATGCCTGGAACAGGTACTGTGATGGTTCAATAGGACTAGGTAGTCATGCAATATGAGGTCCCTGGATAGCATAAATCAGGAATGTTTTTACTTTCAGATATGTCTGATACTTTCTTATAAGTAAGCTGCGAATTTTCTGTAAGCGTACATGTACAAGGCACATGTTGTCTGGCTGCCTCGTCGGACTTTTTAATTAGCCCTGTTTAATATGAAAGTAATAAGCTAGCTTCACGAACGACTTCTGAAATAACTGGGCCTTCTGCAATAATATAAGGACCACATCAGAAGTACTTTTTTTTGCAATAAGAGAAGGATTTATAAAAGACGCAGGCATAGTCTGTATCTGGAGGGAGCAGTCCTATTTTCCTTCCTCCAGAGCTGAAGGGCTTCACCGTGGAGGAGGCAGTGGTTAGGGCACTCCATTGTTGTGACAGGTCAGGATGAAGACTTTGAAGTAGATTGCTTTGTGGAAAGAGGCAACACACAAAGCTGCGGCTCAGTGTTGGCGTTTGTCTGGGCTCTGTGGGGAACACTTCGGGGTCACTGCCAAAATATTTCCATCTGGATTGCAGATTTGGAGGTGCGGGGAAAGCATTATGTCTCTGCTCAATAGCCCTTATATATGGAGTCAAAGGTGTATAATGGAGGATTGGGGACTTCTATTGGATGGCTCGCCCACGGGGGCCTGTGCTGAAGATGCAATCGGCCTTTTCAATAAGCGATAGAGATGCACTGTTTCTTCCTGCCATAGCCAGAACAGTATGCTGAAAAAGATTACTTCAAAACACATAATTTGGCAATGCATTATTGGGATGTCCCTATAACCTCTAGATAAGTAGTAGGTTTTCTCTTTCTATTAGAATTGGGAAAACCAACGAATATATGAAGGGTCCATGTCACTTTTTCCTTTCATCAATTCCTTTGAATTCGCATTCAACTATTTCATCACACCGGGTGTTCTATAAAGACAATTTAGAATGTACATAAAGATTGATATGATTATGAAATTAGACAATTGATAAGTTGATATCAGGATTAGAATAATTGAAAGTCATGTATGGATTCATAGAATTATTGTCTATGTAATTGACATGACACAGTTGAGCCCCCAACACATCGTGACCGAAAATGAGAAGTCTGAAAGAAATCCATTATCTTTTTGGTTTGGGTCTTCCATTAAGTACGTACGCAGCAAGGAGGGGTGGGGGGGTCTGAGAATTTCGAAAATTTGCGTACGTTCCTGTACAATTCCATTGCGTACTTTAGCCCAAAGGGGGGTGGGGGGGTATAAAATTTTGGAAAATTTGCGTATGTACTAAATGGAAGGCCCCTTTAGAGTAACGATTGATACACAACTTCATGATTTGTGACCCTATTATGGGACGGGGACAATAGGAAATCCTTGCCATTTTGTCTGTGCTAAGCAATGTGTAGAGCCTATAGAAAAGCCACTTTTTATTAGCCATGCTAAGCGAAGGTGAACATAGGATCACATTGGCGGGTTCGATTGAACATCTCCCTCATCTCACTAGTGCCAAACTCGGCGTTGTACACTAGAGGTTCGACTAGTAGTTCACATCTTGATCTGTGGCTCAAAAATGGCGTCCGGGGGAATAGGTAGCTACAGAAGCATGCTATTTTATTGGACCCAGTTCTCTATGGCCGTGTCTACGGGCGGGGTGCTATATTCACACTGTAGAGGTAATGTCCCCACCCGCCCATTCAGCCCTCCAGTAGTTAGTGTCCACGCCCACCGCTAGGCCACTCTCCCATCACCGCCGCCATATTGGCTAGCAGCATAGAGGGCGCTGTGATGGATGGACCTGACATCTGGCGGCAGTTTGTGTCACCACAACTGTGAATATCAGCCAATCAGGTGGTCTCATAGGGTGCTAGTGCGGAACTGGCCGAGTGCGGCGCTGCCTTTTCCTTGGTGCCCTCTGGCTCGTTTTTTGTTTAAACTTGTTTTTTATTCTTTCCCTAGAGGATAGTTGGTGTGGGGTTGATAAGCAACACCATGGATGTTATTATTGGTTCGCTGAGAGGAGGGTGAAAGAGGGAAATCCGTAAAAAAAATCACTGCTGAGCACATGTAGGGACCTTATTAAGTAAAACATTTATGCTGTGTTATCGTTCTGCCCCTATTGAATCTTTTTGGCAGTAAAGGACGCTAGCCTTTGCTTCTATATAATGGTTTATTTAGTGCATGTCGGATACGAAAATAACTTTTTTTCCCCAGAACATGGTACTTCCTTCTCTCGCCCCCCGAAACCCTCATTTATCAACAAATTACTCCCTTACCAAAGATCTCCCAGCCTATCTAAGTGCGATTTGTCTAGGTTGCATAGGTTGGGAATACGTCTTTCTTCCTGCGCCCAGCCAGCACTACAGTACTATTTGTTACCCGTATACCCCTACCCATGCCCGACTATCCCTTAACCACCAGGCTACCTACGTACCTCCCTAACAACCCACACCCTACCACCCTCCTATCCACTACCCTCCTACCCACCAGCCTACCTACTCACCCCCTAACAACCTACCCACCCCCACCAATCCCCTACCCACCAGCCTACCTATTCACCTTTCTAACAACCTACCCACATCCCATCATCCTACCCACCCACCTCCCTAACAACCTACCCACCCCAACCACCCTCACCCCATTCGCCAAACCCTGGACGAGGGTCGCCAGGGGAGCGATAAATCTCCATGTGGCGACAGGGCGACAACAGTCACTACAAGGGCGACACGCCTGTCCCCTGAGCCCCGACAACCGGGAAAACCTCCCGACTCCCCTGGGGTCAATGCCCTAGGGACGCCCGACCCCTATGCCCTCAGCCCTAACCTGGTTAACTCGTCCGTCGACCTAATTAAATCACCCCGCCTTACACTACATTCTCATCAGGTGCCCAGGGTCTCGTTATAGTGTCTCATAACTTACCCCGTCACGTCAGAGCGGCCGTTATTGAGCCCCACCTTGTTAATCATATGAATAATTGCAAATTATATCCTTAATTAGTTTTGTATATTGGGGAACCTGTGCTCGTTTTCCCCTCGGTGTTAATAGACATTATCCACTAATTGTCTATCCCATGGGATTATGATGTTTTTAGTAGAGCAACTCCCTTTGTTGATAGCATAGAGATACATAAGACATAAGACTCATATATATATATATATATATATATATATATATATGTTGATCGTTAATAGAGACACCTTTAAAACTACGAATTCAAACTCCCTTTTAAGTTCCTTTTAAGTCCCTTTTAATTCAAACCATTTTAAAACTATGAAATGAGCCTCTTTTTAAGCTAAGAATTTAATACCTTTTTAAAGCTATTAATTCAATCTTACATTCAGAATCGGCATTTTACTGTACCCCTCACGTAATGATAAAAATTAGATTTAGTTCTTTCATGTCAGCAATGTCAGGGGAAGGATATTTACCAACTAAAGTATTATCCGATAACTCGTACCAGGTGCCAACCTAACTACCTAAACATAAATGCTGCAGATACCTGATAAGATACACAAGGCACGCTACAAGAGTATTATCCTCTTTTACGTCAATGCCGTAGGTATTGATTAACGATAGGAAAGTTGCCAACGTTTTTATGGATGTAACACGACACCTTTCGGATACTATCGACACTTAGAACACTCCCATCGATTATCAGTACATCCTAACCCAAGGTTGATGTAAGGTGTATTAAGTATCCCTGGCAACAACAGGTAGGCAATTTGTTGTTGGATCAATCCACGGGTAAAGAGACAGGTGGGTAGGTAGGTGTGTTGTGGATCTATACACATGGGGGATGGTGTCTATGGGGCACTCAGTTTGAAAATAGGAAAAACTATAGCCCGGTTCAATATGAACTGATAAAGCATATATATTATGAGTTAAACTACCAAATTGTGCTGCCAGTAAACCGTGGAAGCAGTTCTGTAATTTGCATTTTTTTCTTCAAAACAAGCGATGACGAAGCATTTATGAACTGGGCAATGCGCTGACACAAACAGTTTCTTTTTAATCAAAAAATCATTCCCAATTCTTTTCTTCTTCTTTTTTTCAGCCGCTGTGAAAACTGTCATTACTCAGCTTGTAAGACAGGAGCTGCATTGGATTTTGATTTAAAAAAACTCATTTCCTGACTTTAAAATATGGAAAGTCCCCTGTCTACAGAAGACGATGCTTGGTGAATGCAGACAGGTGAGTGAAAGGTAGGTGGCGCCGGGATGTCTGAACAGGTCCCCTCCACGTCTGCGGCACTGGGCCAACATACAGGTAGACAGACACTCAGGTAACATGGCCTAATGTGCAGTCATGCATGCTCCTCCAGGCGAAACACGGCAGGTACAGGAGGAGGAACATGGTCGGGTCTGTATCTCCTGGCAAGTCCTCTACCTTCTCTCCTCCCTTCCCTACCGCCAACTCATCATGAAACCTCACCTGCCAGCCAATATTTTTATTGCATTATATATATATATATATATATATATATATATATATATATATATATATATATATATATATAAAAAACCAGCATTAGGTGTACACTACTATCCAAAAAAACCAGCATTAGGGGCACACCAGTATTAGAGGCACATATTCGTGTGCCCCTAATGTTCAGAGTGTTAGGGCACGTCTAAAACATACAACTGAATGCTAAATACAATTGAATTGGGTTGCTACAACTTAAACAAGTTAGTTTTGTTAACCTCGACAAATTTCCTATTTTTTTAATATTAGAATTTTGTAACTGAAATTTTCAAACTGCATATCTTGTGATGCGAAAAAAACCAGCATTAGGTGTACACAACTATATCTGGCCCTATGCTCTAATTAGGGTCTATATGTTGCATTAGATTAATTTTGCATGGAAAACACACCAAGAGCTATCTAATTTATAAAAAGAGTCTTGATTGATCATTGCATTAAAAATCGGGAAATTTATCACCATGGGTGAAGAGTGTTTTGGCATATTATTCAGGCATATATAAGTGTACACCTAATGCTGGTTTTTTATATAATATATATAGCCATAAAGTTCACATTGATAAAAGATTTAATGCCATATATCTTTGACAAAAATTAAGATAGAAACGCAAGCAAGGTGTCAAATTGAAGCATTTAACTACTGCTTTTGCCTGTAAATGTTGAATTGGTATCTAGGTTGAGTTGGTTGCCATGGTAACCAGAATACCTTAGAAAATGGCTATTTTTTCCCCCATTTTCCTTCTGAATGTTCCATATCTTGACTGCTATTTAAGATAGAAACTTAAGTAAGGTGTCAAATCGAAGTATTCAGTTAGTGCTTTTGTATGGAAGTACTAAATTTGATTTTACAGATATTTGGTTGCCATGGTTACCAGATTTCTTGTAAGAAATAGCCATTTTTCCCCTAATTTCTGTCTAAATGCACCATATATTCATAACTTATTAAGATAAAAACTTAAGTAAGGTGTCAAATCGAAGTATTCAGTTAGTGCTTTTGTATGGAAGTACTAAATTTGATTTTACAGTAATTTGGTTGCCATGGTTACCAGATTTCTTGTAAGAAATAGCCATTTTTTCCCTAATTTCTGTCTAAATGCACCATATATTCATTACTTATTAAGATAGTAATGCAAGTATGGTGTCACAGTAAAGTATTCAATTAGTGCTATCATATCAAACTCCTAAACTTGATATTAGAGTGAGTTAGTTGCCATGGTTGCCAAGGTTACCATAGTTTTTTTTTTTAAATTCCGTTTTCCCCCCCTATTTTCCTTCAGAATGTATGATATCTTTATTGCTAATTAAAACAAAAATGCAACCAGGGTGTCAAATTGAAGAGTTCAGTTAGTGCTATTGCATGGAAGCATTAGATTTGATTCTAGAGTTTAGTTGGTTGCCATGGTTACCTGATCGTTTGTTAAAAATATCAATTTTTCCCTTATTTTCCTTTTGAATGTACCATATCTTCACTGCTAATCAAAATAGAAAACTAACTAAAGCGTCAAATTGAAGTGTTCAGTTAGTGCTATGGTTTTGAATTGCTAACTTTATTTTTAGAGTGAGTTGGTTGCCATGGTTACCATGATATTTGTCAAAAACGCCATTTTTCTGCTAAATTCCTTCTGAATATCTCTTTGATGCTAATTCAGATAGAAAATCAAGTAAGGTGTCAAATTAAAGTATCAGTGACATTGTGTTAAATTGTCAATTGTGTTTTTAAAGTGAGCTAGGTGCCATGGTTACCAGGATTTTTGTTGCAAATAGCAATTTGTTCCACAATTTTCTTCTGAATGTAAAATATTTCTACTGCTATTAAAGGAGCAGTATCATGAAAAAGTTGTCCCTAATGTAAGTTCTATTAACTACTTATCATCCCCACCCCACTCCGCCTTCTACCCCACTCCCATTCCCCCTCCTACCCCCACAACCAACAAGACAGAAGGCATGGACTTTTACAACCATCACAGTAACCTGCATGGTCCCCAGGCTCTGGACATGCCAAGCACCAACTAGGTGCAGTCTACCTTAGTCAAGGCCCCTTCTTACAGAGCCTTTTTTAATTATCAAATTTCAGTCGTCTTGGGGTGCTGAAGCTGGTTCCAAACCTGTTTAGGGACTGAAAGGACAGCCAGTTTTTTTCAGAATATATTATATGAATTAAATTTCAAATAAGTCTACAAAACTGTCAAATTTAAGAACTTTTTAAGGCCTTAGATTTGAGAAAGTCAATTCAAGACCTTTTAAAACCTTTTAAGACTTGTGTGGGGACGCTGTCTCAAGGCAGCTACCAGCAGTCCATATACTTGGCCTGCACACTCAAGAACCTGAGGCCCAATCTGGGCTGATTAGGATTCCCCCCAGCCCCCAACCCCCACCTCAACCCCAGTCTCTACAGGTCACCCCAAACCCACCAGGCCTATTACATAATGTGTCACACATCTCTGTTGTACCTCTGTGTCCTCTCGTTTGATAGGTTTAAATACGAATTGGAGCATTTTGAAAAAAAATTCAAAATTGAAACATGTCCTGGGCATCCAGGGGATGGGATAAGGAAAGAGGTAGGGGGACCTGCCCTGGGTGTCCAGGGGTGGGATAGGAGAGGGAGTCTGGGGAACTGCCCTCGGTGTCCAGGAGGTGGGAGAAGGAAGGGGCAGGTCGAGGGACCTGCCCTGGGTGTTCGGGGTGTGGGATAAGGAGAGGGAGGGCAGGGGACCTGTCCTGGGTGTTTCTACTCCCTGGACATCTATAGGGCATATCCCTGGCCTCCCCCTTCTTTATTTTCCAGTTAAATATATATATTAAATTGTTTTTATTTGGGTCTCAAGGCTCGGCATTGCCGATCTTCCACCAGTTCCCACTTCCTGGCACTATTTACAAACTCAGTGGGACTTGTGACAATTATTATGTAAGTCATATTCGTACAAGGTGATACCTAATTATGAATGAGATGATAGATAATGAACTGAAGTAATGAAGAAACACTTATCACCTAACACTATAGGTCATTGCAAACGAGTCTATTGCTTCTCAAATTGATTTCTTATTGTACTTTTTAAATTAGCTTTAAATATGTCTGACTTCTCAATTATAGCCAATTTTACTGATAATCGATTCCAGGCTTCACAGGCTCTATAATAAGGGTCTTTAGGAAATTTGTAATGCAATGGCCATAGTGTTTTTAATATTCTCCCTGTTCAACATCTAGTGCCAATATCTCTTTTATCTAACAATTGATCCTGTGTGGATAAGCCAAAGGCAAAAGACAAGATCTCCTATGGTGTAGACGATACAGTTTTGCTTTACAATGCAACGATTCACTACTTGACTCATCTATATAAGAGATTACTGTGTTCATCAAATGCAATTGAAAGTGCTTTGTTTTGCAGTTTTTGTTGTTGTTCACTCGTATATTTTTGACCTTGATCAACAGTAAAATCTGCATATTCTAAAACTGGCAATATTGTTGACTAATAAAGAATAACAGCACCAGCAGTGGTCATAAATTTCCTTATCGTATGAAAATAATTAACTTTTGACATCACACTTCAAGTTGTTTTAGCTCTTTGCTTACGAAAAGATAGTTCCTGGTCTAGGATAACACCTAAATAATTATATTCCTTAACATTCTCAAGGGCAACAGCATTGATAAGTGGGAGCATATTTGGGAAAAGGTACCTAATGACATTTTTGGCCATCCTGTGGCCGCTAGTTCTGGAGGTTTGTTCATATTATAAAACAATCCCTGAACATACAGCTAAAAGTTATGTTTTATAATGTTTCTGAAGTCCCAGGGATTCTTCTACTCTTTGTTTTATCATTCTATGATATTTAGTTCCTTTGCAATCTTACGTACAATATAGGCCATTATGCTCAATTTGGGCCAAATCTGGAAGTATCTGGCGGAAATTGACTCTTTGTTACATTAATCATGAAATATAAGGGAAAAAAACTATTTTTAAGTTATTTTGTGAAAAAATTTGACTTACATGAAATTTTCTAAAGATTCTCATGACATTTACTAAGAAATCAAAATTTTCATAAGCAATGCATCATGGGAAAATCAAAATGGAACGTTGTTAGCAGAATTTCTGCGCGTAATTTAGGTTAGCGAGTTACCATGGTTACGGTAAAAAGAATATAAAAAATGAAAAGAACATTTTTTCACAGGTTATGTAGAAAATGTTTTTACCTTCTCAAAACTGAAAACAGTGAGTGGAACAAACACTCCTGTCAATAGTTATGGCACTTTTAATATTCCCAGAAATAAGAAAACTTAATTTCTTGATAAACATAAGAAAGTTTAAGTCGCCATAACATGGAAGTAACAACAACAATTGGGAATAAGGGGTTCTCAATGTACAAGAGGTGGGTAGGTTCATACATGTTTATCTCAGGTTCTATTAGGAATATTTCAAAATGGTTTGCAGCATTTGAAAGAGTAGGTTCTCTACAATAAGAATAATGCTGACACATTTCCCCATGTTTCATGTGATTTTCTGACCTCATTAAATCTCATTAGGTACCTTTTCCCAAATATGATCCCAAGTAAGGACGGGCAATTTCCCAGTACCGTATTTGATTTATCAATAATGGAAGTTTTCAACCACTGAGACTTTTTGGCATTGATTGTCAGCAAGTTATTATTGCACCATTTCACAACTTTATCTAAACTTTTTTACAAATGTCCTTGGTCAGTATGATACAAGACAGTATCGTCTGCATACAAGGTCAGGTAAACATCAGTTAGTGCACTTATTTCATTAAAGGGGGCCTATCACAGAAAAGTTACAGCGCCGAGTGGGCCAGCTTTCTTAGTTCAGATTAATGCCCGTGGTGGCTCTGGAGGTCCCTTTACATTTGCATATATGACCAAAACATCCCTGGCACCCACTGGTCCATGTTTCCATAGCAACCAGGATGACCCTGTCATTGACCTGGATAGCTGTAACCACTCGGCCTCATTCTTCCGAACCTGACACCCTTATCCACCCCCCTCACCACCCCATTGGGGTCATTACCCCCTGCCACTGTGCCTTGACCAGTACGAGAAGTAATCCCTACCGCCACTTGCAGCCTGCCAGTGGCGGCGGCCACGGAGGTGCAGGCCCGTAGCCAGGGGAGGGGGGTTGGGTTCGCATCACCCCCCACCCCCCCCCCCCCCCCCCCCTTGAACGTACCCCCATCTAAAATATCCGATCTTAGGAATTCCTCATGTCGCCATGTCAAATTTAAGATTAGGTCCTGTCACATGTCCTTAAGCCAAAAAACGGTCATGTCGCCGTGTTGAATTTAGGGGTCCAGACCCATTATTTTATTCTCTATTTTATACTAGGTATGCGTTATCAACACTTAACAATAGTTCTTAATTTCATAACATTACGTACCCCCTCTCCCTATCCGTCAACAAGAATACTTGAGCCATATTACTCAAAAACGACCCCCTCCCCCCTCCCCCTGAAAACACGTGGCTACGGGCCTGAGGTGGGTGCGGGGGGGGGGGGGGAGGAGGTGAGCTTGCGTTGATAAAGTTGTAACAAACCCCGGTCACAAACAACAAGCTGGTGGACGGATAATGCTACTTCAGGAGCAGGCCTGAGTGGCACGGAAAGTGCTAACGTTGGCACAGATATTGCTACTTCCGGAGCCTCCCGCAATTTCACGGCATAAACAAACTGTCTGTTTCCACCAAATAGAATTTACTAGATATTCACCTTACCAAAGAATGTATTATGAATTATTTACACAAATTAAAACGTTCAATTGATTTTCATTATCCCCCTTTCATGAAGAAAGTGTGGGTTTTCAGAGTTGTTTTTTTTCATCCAACCTTTCCCCCTTCCAAATAAGTTGTCCCAAACTTTATGATAAAAGTAGGCCTAAAAGTAGGCCTACATGTAATATTGTAAGGCCTAAACCATGAAATATTCCGTGAGCAAGTTGCATTTCATATATATTTGGTGTTTTATAAAATTAATAAGTGAATTTCCGTACCCGGCATTTCGAAAACCACCTCTGGAAGTAGCATTATCCCCTCCGAGGTATGCACTTTCCATAGATCGGCTCCCGAAGTAGCATTATCTATCCACCCCCGTGAACAAGTCCTCCAGCCGCTACCCCGATCTGGTAGAGTGGTAGCGAAGACAAGGGCCCTGACTTGTGAATATGGGTGGATGGGGCTGGGCTGGGGACCAGGGGTATAGGGTTACCGGCCGGTCATAAAGTGGTGATGGGACGGTCGGTGACGGCCCCCCCCCCTACCTCCAATCACCTCAAACCCCCCAACCCCTCAACTTGACCAACACATGTTTATTTGGCGCCAGTCTCCTTGGTGCAAAATGAGTGTATCTGAAGTACCAGTTACAACAGGCAGCTGGTGGTTCGCTCTCTTCTCACTAGGGACAACTTTTCTGTGATTGGCCCCCTTTAATATATATGTGGAGAACAAAGTTGGCCCCATTATGCTGCCTTGGGGGACTCAGAATTTGATAGGCAGGTAAGTGAGGTGATATCACCCAACTTAATACATTGTCGACGATCACATAAGTAACTCGCAAACCAGTTTATTATATTTTTATGCAGGCCGATTTTTTCCAATTTATGTAGGAGAATTTTATGTGAAACAGTATCAAACACCTTTTTCAGGTCTAAAAATACCAGATGAGTGTCTTTCAATTGATTGATGTTCAGATAGATTTGATGGAGGAGAGTTGTGATTGCACTGATTGTTAATCTGCCCTTTCTAAAGCCATGCTGTGAAAAGGATAACTTGTTCTTATCTTCTAAATACCGTTTAAACCTGTTGCAAGTAATATTTTCAAGTATCTTGCCGGGGAGGGGAAGTAGGGATATAGGTCTCATGTCAGTAACCATTTTGGGATTAGTGACTTTTGGGAGAGGGACCACTGTACTCCATTTCCAGATTGCCGAAAAACTGCCAGTGGTATATGACATGTTAAATAACCTTATAATCCTGGGCAATTAATTGTGTATAGTATTGTGTATAGAATGCATCTATAATCACCCTAGATTTGATGTTATCAATCGTGGCAGATTTGGAAGTGTCAATTGATTTTAGAGACTGAGCAAGTTCTTCTTCAGTGATGGGTTCCTTTAATATATCCTCTCCAGAACTTGTGTTATCTGACTGGTACCTCTCATCCACTGCAACTCTCAATCTAAGTTCGGAAGCTAATACCTCCCCTTTATCAGCAAAATAAGAGTTGATATGGCTTGGCAGCTGTTCATCAGGAACAGTGTTACCTGATTCAGTTCGAATATTAAATTTACAACTTATTTACTCTTAAGGGCCATACCCACAAGGCGATTTACCGTCGGCCGTCGGCGTCGGCGTCGGCGTCAGTGTAAAATTATCAAACATGCTTGATATGGATCGGTGGTGCAGTCGGCGGTGCAGTTGGTGCCGACCGGGGGTGCAGTCGGCGCCGACCGCCGATGGCACTGCCGATCGTGTGTGGGTATAGGCACCAAAGTACGCCAACACCAACGCCGATGCCGACGCCAGCACCGAGGTGGACACTGATTCAGCCAAAAATTGCCTAGTGGGTACGGGGCTTTACCTAAAAGACCATGTAATTCCTTCCAAAATAATTTTGGATTGTTTTTGTTTTTGGTAAGTGAGTTACGTATAACAGCTGATTTTTTTGCTTTAATACAGGTAGTCAGATCGTTCCTACTATTTTTTGCAAGGGCCCAGTCCTGTATCAGTCCAGTTCTCCTGGCCACCCTGTAGAGCTTATCTCTCTTCCTCATCAATAACAGAATGTCATTATCAATCCACCTGGGATGTGTTCTAACTACCACTAGTTGTTTAATAGGGCATAATTCATCTAAGTTTTCCATTATGTTATTGAAAAACACATCCCACAAAGTATCTACTATATCAGAGTCATTAAACACGCTCCAGTTAGCAGCATTCAATGTTTTGAAAGGCAGTACAATCATAATTCTTATATGACCTTCCCAAGGTATTGAGTTTTTTGACACAATTCCTTGTGTTTTTTCCTAACAAAGTAAATGGGTAAATGATCACTTATGTTGTAGTTCAGGGTCCCACTTTAGGCTATGTGTGTACTGTCACTATATAAGTGATCAATTAAGGTGGAAGTGTTTGGTGTGATTCTTGTAGGCTTATTAATTAATTCTTTGATGTTTAATTTTGTTTTCCATGTCTTTATTTTAACTCTCCTAATGGTCTCCGCATTACGATAAAGTCACCGAGAATATACAGCTCAGTACGGGATCGGTCAACTTACTGGTCCAATAATGTTAGCCTTTTAAATAATAGGTCTGGGTTTCCATCGGGAGATCTATACACTGATGTGATTATAAATGGTTTAATATTAGCACACTTGATTTTTAAGATTAGTAACTCAAAGTCCTTAGTACTGGTCTCAAAGTCACAGATCACCCTATCATATGTTATACCTTCTTCGAAATATACAGAGAGACCCCCACCTCTTTTTTAAATCCTTGGATCCCTGTCTTGTCGTATCAAGTGGAACCCTTCTATTCCCACTGCCCCATCCGGAATACTTGCATTCAACCAAGTCTCACTTACTAAAAGTACATCAACATTAATGGTGAAATGAACCTAATGACTTGTAATTGGTTTGAATGAATAACATGGTTAACTGACAGATTGTGTGCGGGAGTACCTAGGAGTATTACTTTACATTACATTAGGATCTAATATACTATATTGATTTTACCCAGGTCATCCACCTGCCAAACCAAGCTCACCGAACTATGGAATTGACTGGTTTAATAACCATGAGACGCCAAAAAGAACAAAAAGTTATTTCTTAAGTTAAGTCATCATAAATATCATCCGATTACTATCCAATTATTATCCAGATATTATTATGACACTACCATGCTCACTGATCATGGTCCTAGCTTAAAAAATATCATGAAAAATAATAGCCCAGTCATGAAGATATCAGCCACACGGCCATACCTCTGCTCACTGAACACGGATAGCAGTGGGTAATATCCTCATGAGAGATGAGTATGGATGACAAGCTAACATATTCATATAGTTCATTGAAAACTGCCTATTACCCACAAGTGATTAGAAGTGCTCTCCATGAATTTCACCATGCTCACCGAACAAGGTAAACATATGGTTCACACTTGGAGTTCACACCTAATTATCTCTGATTACAAGCATAGGCGAGTTAGACAGTTGCAGATTTGTTCGGCACAACAGTCCTTCATTTTGTTGTTGTAATGGCACCCATCCTTTAGGTGTTGGTACTTGTGTTTCCATCGGCCATGGCCTCTGCAACAATGTACCCATCGACTGAACCATGGAAAGGCAATATTAGGGTAATTTATATCAACTAGTTTCGCATTCACTGCTATGATCATCCTATTCAGGAGGTCTTGTTGATTCACATCAACTGGCTGCCTATTGTACCTTGCTAACTTAATCCAGACTATCGTAGGTACAATTACTTTCAGAGTTGGGAAGGTCAAATGCAATCTATTTAAACATTTCGTGAACTGTTTCCCAATTCACTTGACAACTCTTTTGATGCTATTTGTCCATAGGACCACCTTGTGCTCCTAGTCCAAAAAAGTAATGTCACAAATGCCTCCCAAAACAATAAGCACTATGTAGTTGGAGTTAAGCATGGTATGGTGGGCCCTTTTAAAAAGATATCTCAAGGGTAAGCTGGGATATACATGAACTGTCACTACCCCCGGTGCATGCTTGTTCAGTCTTTTCTGTAACCCACCTCCTCGCGAATCAGCCACTATTAAGACCGACATGTTGCTATATATATACAATATGCGAGCAAAATGCCACAAAGTGGAATATGGCCTTAATGGGGCTGACTAGTGGCCAGCTGGTGATTGTGGAGAGGTGTTGGAGCAGTGTGAGTCGGCCCTTGGCTTAGTAGCCTAATTGGGCTGACTGATGGCTGACTGCTAGCCAGCTGGTGACCGTGGAGAGGTGTTGGAGCTGGGGCTGACTGAGGGCCAGCTGCTGACCTAGGCAGAGGTGTTGTAGCAGTGTGAGTTAGCCTTGGGCCTATTTCACTCAGTAGACTGACTGAAGGCTGGCTACTAACCTAGGCAGAGGTGTTGTAGTAGTGTGAGTTGGCCCTGAGCTAAGTAGCCCTAGTAGGCACACTGTTGGCCAGCTGGTGAGCCCGGAAAAGTGTTGTAGCAGGGTGGTGTGGCCTAAGGATTAGTACCCTTGGTGGGCTAACTATGTGTAAACAAAAAGGTCCTTTCTCCTCTAACAGCACTGCACTCAGTCAGACATGGTCATCTTCATCAATATTCTTGTCCAGCCCGATCCCCTATGGGGGTTGGTAAGGGGTATTAGGACATGAGTAAGTGCAGTTTATGGGTAGGAAGTGGAAGTGGCAGGGGCCACGCTTGTCTGCCCACTCGGCGGCCCTCTACAGATCAACATTAAAGACCCAATAGAAGATGCAACCAGACAAGATAGTCTCTACTAACCTATCAAACAAAAGAAGGGAAATGTGGGGTAACAGTGAGTTGAAGAAAAGAAGTGTCTCACTGTTCCCCAGGACCATGTCTCAAGGCATGAGGGACCACCTGGAGCACAGTTCCACCCTCTCTGGAGGCTTTTTCTGGAGGCTTTTTCTGGATTCAACATAAGATCCTAACTGACCACTGATTTGAACTTTATCTTCCATAATATAGCAGTAAGTATCCCAACCGGCCTTACTCTTCCAGTGGCAGATCACCTCAGGCCTCTTAGCAGCTGAGCCTGACATGATGCAGATGATGTGCTGACTTGACCAGTGCCTCCTGCTCACAGTGAGGAACTTGCAGCATGAAAAAGGTTCATGTCTCATTCAGTCTCTGGTGAACTAACCTCCACAAAGAGAGTCTCAGCTGCATGATGGAGAGGAGGAAAGAAGTTGCACGTGGAATCATTACTAGTTGATGAGGATAAGTTTGGAGGTCTCAACATCCTCCAAAGTCACTGGGGTAACAACCCAATCCCCAAACCCAATATCACAGCAGAGCTCTGGTCTCTAGCTGTCCCTCAGCCACTCCCTAGTGCAACCCATGAAGGCAGAAGATCCTTCATTTTCACATAATATAAGATAAGTTAACTTCGGTTCCAATAAATGATACAAAGAAGGTATTACCCAGGCAAGCTGTGACATAACAAGCATGTTCTATGACCTTTGATTTTGACCTAACATGCATTATTTTAGATAAATTGAGACTTCCTGAAAAAGAATGTTATAATAACATTATATTTTAGTGAAGTTTAAACCTAACTAAAGAAGAATGTTATGATGACGTTATTATAACAACATTACATGAATATAACAATAATGTTACATTGTGATATTGCAAAATTAGGTTCTAAAGATGTTTTTGGATCAAAATAACGTAACAAGAACCAAAGCAGAACTATACAGAATGTTGCTGCATCACATAACGTCATATTCTTGCTTGGGTAGGGTATTGTCTATAGTTTCTGTGTTTTTGTAGATATAATACTACATAATAACATAATACTTAAATGATGACCAATCCTTGTGCTGGGTCCTCAGCAATCTTTGGCATCTTGCTGCAGCCATCAGCTCTGTCATGTCCTGTGACCATCAAGTCATTGTCTGCCGACTGCTGTTCTTTTTCAGGGCTACCTTCCTCCTGGACCTTAGTCTGCCCGGGATCTTTGGGCTCCATCAGTTCATTACCTTCAGGCTCAGTCCCTGCCGGTGATGCCTGTCGTTTGTCCATGACCATCTCCAAGGCCTGCAGTTCCTGCAGCTTCAACATTAAGCCTTTGCACAGTATAGAGAGCATTGACCCTCCTGCCCTAGATGGAGCTCAGCCATGAAGCTGCTCCCTTCCTCTGAGTTCTTATCCAATAACGGTAAACTGTCTCCGCTGACACCCAGTAGAGTAGGCAAGCGCACCAGTTCTGGCAGAGGCGGAGAGATCATAGCTGGGAGGTGAGGTGCTCAAAATTCATCATGGCCTGCCTTGTCTCTGCCTCCATGCCTGGGTAGGGTGTTCCTCCTGACCCTCTCTGCAACACTGGGGTGATCCCTGTGACTACAGGGATTGGTTGCATGGTCAACATGCTGTTTGTTGGAGATGGGGCCATGCTCGCCTGTCTTGTTTCCTCTGCTTTGATATGACACCAGGGACTGTTGGATTGCTTCCTCCTGCTCCTCAGTGTCTTCCTTCTTAACAAAGATCACCTTCATCCAGGTCTTGAACCAGAGCCTAGCCTGGCAAAATAAGTCCACAGGATAATGGGAGAACAGGTGGAAGAGACAGACATAGGCAAGTAAGTCCGTGTGCAGGTCCACACCAGCCTCTCGATTGCCTTGTTGGTTGGGTGCTCCTGGTGCCCATCGAAATTGTCTATCAAGAACATGGTTCCCTTTAGTTAGCCCACAAAACTGGGGTCTGTAAAGTAAAACACGGCCAAGGTCTGATAGATGGAGAGGAGCACAAACTGTAACTCATCATACTCTCTACCTCTTCTCCCACCACCAGTGGAGATGGCAGTCCCCTCTCAGATGAGCGGGCAGGACGGAATACTCACTCTAGGCCAATTAGGTGTGGCTCTGATAAGTGATATCGGACTCCGATCCAGTATGGTCAGACCCTGTCATCGTAGACTCAGCCTGAGGTCTGGCCCATCTATTAGTGGGGTTCCTTACGTCTGAAAAAGGGGTCAGGTGTTTTCGGAGGGGTAAAAGCAATTTGAAGACATCTTTGCAAAGCCCTAGGTCTCCAGTTTTAGAAATGCCACGTTTCCGAAAATTCTTTTTCCTGGAAACATGTTTTTTGACCCGTTTCCATGGCAACCATAGCATTTTATGAGGAAATCACAAAATCATCAATAAATCAGAAAGTATTTATGATGGAAGTGTCATATTTTCACCAAAGGTAGGTATCTATTTTGAGCAAATGTCAAATATGTGAATTTGACCTTGACTCAAGGTCAAGGTCACATTTTGGAAGGTCAAATCTCAAAATTGCATGAAAATTGGGAATCTTGCCTATCGGTTACCTTGACAACATACGTTTCTTGAATAAGGATCAAATAGAAACACTCCATAAACTTTGTACACATGAGCCCCTTTCACTTCATGGCAAAAATTAGAACTCAGTTATCATGGTTGCCATGGTAACCAAGGGATAAGCATGTTTCAGGGAGGTGCAATAACGTTTTTTTCATAGACTCTCTTTACAGATATCACAAATCCAAATTATCAACAAGTCAAAAGGTATTCATGATAGCAGTGCCATATTTTCACCAAAGGTAGCTATCAATTTTAGGCAAATGTCAAATATGTTAATTTGACCTTGAGTCAAGGTCAAGGTCATGTTTTTCAAGGTCAAATATCAAAATTGGCATTAAAATCAGGAATTTTGATTATCAGTTACCTTGACAACGCATGTTTCTTAAATAAGGATCAAATTGAAACACTCCATAAACTTTGTACACATGAGCACCTTTCATTTCATAGCAATACTTTGAACCAAGTTACCCTGGTTACCATGGTAACCAAGGGATAAGCATGTTTCAGGGAGGTGCAATAACGTTTTTTCATAGACTCTCTTTACAGATATCACAAATCCAAATTATCAACAAGTCAAAAGGTATTCATGATAGGAGTGCCATATTTTCACCAAAGGTAGATATCAATTTTGGGCAAATGTCAAATATGTTAATTTGACCTTGAGTCAAGGTCAAGGTCATGTTTTTCAAGGTCAAATATCAAAATTGGCATTAAAATCAGGAATTTTGATTATCAGTTACCTTGACAACGCATGTTTCTTAAATAAGGATCAAATTGAAACACTCCATAAACTTTTTGCACATGAGCACCTTTCATTTCATAGCAATACTTTGAACCAAGTTATCTTGGTTACCATGGTAACCAAGGGATAAACATATGTTTCAGGGAGGTTGAATAATGTATTTTCATAGACTCTTTGTACAGAGTTCAAAAACCTAAATTACCAATAAGTCAAAACGTGTTAATGATGGAAGTTTCATATTTTCACCAAAGGTAGATATCAATTTTGGGCAAGTGATAGATATACAAATTTGACCTTGGGTCCAGGTCCAGGTCATGTTTTAAAAGGTCAAATCTCAAAATTGGCATGAAAATCAGATATTTAGACAATCAGTTACCCTGAAAACACATTTTTCTTGAACTAGGATCAAATTGAGACATTCCATAAACTTTTTGCACATGAACACCTTTCATTTCATAGCTATAATTTGAGGCCAGTTATCATGGTTGCCATGCTAACCAAGGGATAAACATGTGTTTCAGGGAGGTTGAATAATAATTTTTCATAGACTCTTTTTACAGAGTTCAAAAACCCAAATTATCTATGAATCAAAAAGTAATAATGATGGAAGTTTCATATTTTCACCAAAGGTAAATATTGACTTGGCAAGTGATAAATATGAAAATTTTGACCTCTGGTCAAGTTC
The DNA here is from genome assembly GCA_936440205.1 of Lepidonotus clava. Lineage (NCBI taxonomy): Eukaryota > Metazoa > Annelida > Polychaeta > Phyllodocida > Polynoidae > Lepidonotus > Lepidonotus clava. Next base: position 29,542,614 of record OW387144.1, on the reverse strand, counting down.
AAGGCCAAGTTGTACAAGGTCAAATCTCAAAATTGGCATGAAAATCGGGAATTTAGACTATCAGTAACCTTAAAAACACATGTTTCTTGAGCTAGGATCAAATTGATCAAGTTGCCATGGTAACCAAGGGATACCATAATTCAAGTGTCATACTTTGGCAAGGATTGGTGAAAAGTTAGTGAATTTACTAATTTCTTGGTATAAAAGAGAGTTTTTATGATTTTAAGACTGATTTTCAAATCCCTGGTTTTCTGACTATGGGGAAAGCTCCCCACTATCCCAGCACACCTCCACCTCCCACCTTCCCACTTCAACCATATACACAAAAGACAGATCCTAATGACACAGTAAAAATGTATGTCGTGATGAAACTTCTAAAAGTTCAGTATGTATACTAATTTTCAGGATTTAAAAGATATTCGTAATGGTTCTAGGGATGTAATAACTCATGGAGGGCAAGTCATTTGCTTGTAAATACTGTATTTCTTTAGATATTTCAGTGAAATCCACATCCATTCACTGGTCCCAATAATAGTAAGGCAGATCATAAGCCCCAGCAACCCTCCTTAACTCCACCCTTCCTGATCCCATATATGAGATGGAGGCACAAATGTGTGGTTATGATGCATGAAACACTCAAAATGTGCTGGATTTACTGATCTTCAGGATTCATGAGGTACTAAGTAATTTGTGATTCAATGTAAGGGAAGAAAGTTCCCAGGGGGCTGTAACGTATGCTCTAGGAACTAATATCAAGGGAGATGGTAAAAGTGTCTTTTAATGTACAATGCATTAAACCTGAACTAAACATTCTATTCTACTTGAAAATGGCCTTATTTAGAATGTCAATTCTATTTTCTCATAATCTATATTGTCATTACATTGACATGGAGACAGAAAGGTTCCAGATTTCTGTTTAGGTTCAAAATTTAAATTTAGACTTAGAATTTAGAGCTAGCAGTTTACTTATTGGGAAACAATATACTGTACTTAATTATACTGTAATTATAAAAAATCTGAATAAATACTGAATACTGAATTATTGCCATTCCCATCCATTTTAGGAGGGCAGAGCTCATCCAGGACACATTGGGGGCTTGACATGGTGTTCTTTTAGAAAAATGTTGATGAAAATGTGTCCTATTCTCATCTGGTCTCCTTCTCGAGTGAAAGCAAAGCAAAGCAACTCCCACACCCCTTAACCGTTTAGACCCCACAGGATGCATTCATGCATTGCTGGATTTCCCCAGGATTTCCATGCATTCCCTTATGGATTTCCCTAAATTCTTTTTCATGTAAGATGTTCAAAGAAAGGCCAACAGATATTAGATTGAATTATAGGAATGTGGTTTGAAGTATTGGAAATGAAATTTAATCAGCTTTTAAATGATATATTGGCCACTTTTGTATGTTTTATGCTTTTCAAAGTGTTCTCCCTGGAAAAATATGGAAAAAAATATGGAAATACAGCCATTTTTCTGGCCGGTCACTGCCAGATTGGGGGGTACAGCCTCGGGTGGCTATGGCCAGATTGGGGTCTAAAGGGTTAACACACTACCTGTCCCTGCCCAATGTTCATTCTTATGGACAAGTGAAGGCAGTGTGCAATGACAAGGGGGTTGATTTGCTGTAAACATTGAGATATTTAGATGAATTTTGTAGATTCACCATTCATCAAACTGCTGTTGACCCATCCCTGCCCAACCCCACACCCATTGGCCCTGAGAGGCAGATGCCAGCAACAGTAAAGATGTGTGGGGTTATGGTGAAGGAATTTCCTCACATTTTAGCAGATTAACATTTTTTCAGGGTTTGGGAAGTCATACGATGGTAAATTTTTGGTTGGTTGACACTTCCCTGTAATATCACCTTATAATAACATCATTTTATGGGGATTTGTTTGTTTGTGGCGTTAGTTCAATGTCCGGCTGACCCTTTAGGGTTCTTTTACCAGACTGCACAAGGTAAAGCTTTTCAGCGTGTTTTACGCCACAGGGGCAGTGACCAAATCTATGAAATGAGGTGCCTATTTGTAGCAGTGGGACCCAATGCCCTCTTTATAGTGCTGCCACACTGAGATATCATGTAATAGGCCCACACAATACCCAACCCAGTCCTATTATACTCACACCGGGCCAACCAGTCATGTTACGTGGTTCTTACTTTATATCAAGTGCCAGGCAAGCAATGACCACTGCCGTTGTTAAAGTCTTTGGTGTGACTCGGCCAGGGATAAATCCCAAGACATCCCAGACTTGAAGCGGGCACTCTACCAATTGAGCTACCGAGTCTGGTCTCCCCATTTGTCGCCTTCTACAGACAGCAAGGGACTGCTGGGGATACATTCTTCCCAGAAGGCTTCCGATGGAATCCCCCACCCCGGGCCCCCATGGGGGATTTTATTGGAAAGTCAGAACCCAACACCAACAGGGTGTCATAATCCCGTTATTGATAGGTTCTAGTCATCACATAAATGTCCAAATAAAGTGATGTTACATCCTCATTTGAACAGTATGTTGCTGAGATGTCCATAAGAAGTGTTGTTACATCCTCACTTGAATAGTTTGTCATAGAACTGTCCAAACGAAATGCACTCACAATCTCACTTGACTATTACATCACAGAGCACCTTATCCACATGTTCTCTTCTTCTCTAACAAGAAATTCTCTAAACCTCTCTTCTTAAGCATCAAGAAATTCTCATTCTCTGTAAAGAAAGACTCAGAATTCTTTCTTTCCTGAGAATAGAGAATGAAAACTCTTTCTCCATGAAAATTGAGAATTTGAGCCTCTTTAAGAGAAAGGAATTCTCATTCTCTAAACTACCAGAGAACAGGAGAATTCTCTGGAATTGCTCTTCAAGAAGAAAACAGTTTTCTTGTTAGAGAAGAAGAGAATGTGTGGATAAGTTGCCACCGAGACATCCAAGTGAAATGCAGTTGCAACCTCACTTGAATAGTATGTTACAAAAACATCTGAATTAAGTGCAGTCATTATCTCACTTGAATAGTACACTACAGAATCATCTGAATTAAATGCAGTCATGACCTTACTTACATGGGACATCACAGAGATGTCCAAATAAGGTCTAGTACTAACCACACCAAATGGAACATGGCAGAAATGCACCATTAAGGTATAGTCAAAACCACACTTAAAGGGGACTTCACAGAAATGCCTAGTTAAAGTATAGTGCAAACCACACTTTAATTGGACATTGCATAAAGGTCTGACTAAGATGTAGTTCCTATCTTACTTAAAAAGTACCAATAAGGTGTAGTATAAACTACACTTTATTGGGAAATCTCAGAGATTTGTAATCTAGTTGAACTTGTAGTCCAAACCATACTCCAATGGGACATGAGGTTGGCAGGGCCCTTGAGGGATTAGCAAGATGAATTATTGAAAATGATTTTTTTAGGTGACTAAGCTAGGAATAGCCACAATATGACATCACACATGTCTTTGAGATATCAAATGGAGTCCTCACTTTTCACATCATAGAGATGTCCACCTACAATGTAACTGTGATGCAACTGATGACGTGTCTATGACATCAGTATGATGTCACATTCTTAGCTGGGGGGACTCAGCCTACTTTTACAAACAAATGGACATAAAGCCCTACTCTTAAAAAGGCAATACAATTATTTCATAAATCCAAAAAATTGATAAAAGGCCTTTTTATATTCTTATAGTTGACATATTGTATTGCTGCCTAGGTTATATGTATGGGTATACCATAGGAAATCTTGATAAGGATTAGGACAGTGATATCAGCCTGTTTGCAAACACTGCTAATTATCCTTTTACTTTGAACCCTTAAGACTACACCCAACCAAAGATATGACGTTATAATAATGTTGCAGCAACGTTCTAGATTGATTCTTGTTATTTCACATTGTTAGATTACAGTGAAGTTCTTTTGATGACTCCCAATTATGTTGCTGCAACCAACTGTTGCAGGTCACAACAACGTTCTGTTTAAGTCAGGACTAGAACTCACCTAATCAGAATGTCACCATGACATTCTATTTTAATTTGATCTTGACCTAACATCACCAGAACATTATAACATTCTGCCCTGGTTAGGTCTCAACCTCACAGAATAATAATGTAACAGTTATGTGACATTTTAGTAAGTAACAGACAAACCAAAAAACATGGTTGCATAACGTGACTGTTACATCGCACCTTGGCTGGGCAGAGCTAAAATTAGATTGTTTGAAAACAAACTGAAACATCTACTCTGATGAATTTGATGAGTCTTACTCAAGTTCACCATAGTCATGATGCTGATTTTGTGTGACAAACTTTTAGTTGTCATACAAACAGCCCAGTACAAGTGCCCAAATGGCTCAGAGGACACTGAGATATAGGTATAACATGATAATGATTAATCCATCCATGTATTTTAAGAATATGTTATGTTAAAGGGAGCCAAAAGCAATGTAGGGTCAAATTTTGCAAATTCTGTTAACTATTGAAATGACATTGTATTCTATTGCCACAACCCAGGCTTGTAGTAAAATATAGACTGTGAATACAGACTTGAATTACATTGAAATAAATTAAAACTTCCCCTTGGTCAATTTTGGTGACTCACCAAAGTTGCTTTGTTTACAAACATTGCTGCCTTGAGACATAAATGGCATGAGTATTATTGAATTCAATTAAAGTTATAGTTACTTATCATGATTTATACTGCACCAATGGCTAAAGTTAGACTCTTAGAATATATTTTGGTAGTTATTTGTGTTCGCAAAATTCTTACAAATTTTGACCGAACATTGCTTTTGGCTCCCTTTAAGTCTAAATGAAACAGTAATTGGTTAGAATGAAATGAACAAAAATTATTTTCTACACTACATATCTTGTTCAATGAGGAGAAACTACCTGTGTAATAATGAAAAAGTGTCAATTCTCCATAACTGTTTCCACCTCTTCATTGCTTCACCATGCCCTTGGGGGAGTGGAGTGGGACCACAAGAGATAGCCATCATGGTCGCTCCCAAATTTCTATCATGATTCTTGGCTATATAATACCCATGGACAGTTGGGTTGGTAAACTCTGTAAAAAGAGTCTATGAAAAATTATTATTCAACCTCCCTGAAACACATGTTTATCCCTTGGTTAGCATGGCAACCATGATAACTGGGCTCAAATTATAGCTATGAAATGAAAGGTGCTCATGTGCAAAAAGTTTATGGAATGTCTCAATTTGATCCTAGTTCAAGAAAAATGTGTTTTCAGGGTAACTGATTGTCTAAATATCTGATTTTCATGCCAATTTTGAGATTTGACCTTTTAAAACATGACCTGGACCTGGACCCAAGGTCAAATTTGTATATCTATCACTTGCCCAAAATTGATATCTACCTTTGGTGAAAATATGAAACTTCCATCATTAACATGTTTTGACTTATTGGTAATTTAGGTTTTTGAACTCTGTACAAAGAGTCTATGAAAATACATTATTCAACCTCCCTGAAACATATGTTTATCCCTTGGTTACCATGGTAACCAAGATAACTTGGTTCAAAGTATTGCTATGAAATGAAAGGTGCTCATGTGCAAAAAGTTTATGGAGTGTTTCAATTTGATCCTTATTTAAGAAACATGCGTTGTCAAGGTAACTGATAATCAAAATTCCTGATTTTAATGCCAATTTTGATATTTGACCTTGAAAAACATGACCTTGACCTTGACTCAAGGTCAAATTAACATATTTGACATTTGCCCAAAATTGATATCTACCTTTGGTGAAAATATGGCACTCCTATCATGAATACCTTTTGACTTGTTGATAATTTGGATTTGTGATATCTGTAAAGAGAGTCTATGAAAAAACGTTATTGCACCTCCCTGAAACATGCTTATCCCTTGGTTACCATGGTAACCAGGGTAACTTGGTTCAAAGTATTGCTATGAAATGAAAGGTGCTCATGTGTACAAAGTTTATGGAGTGTTTCAATTTGATCCTTATTTAAGAAACATGCGTTGTCAAGGTAACTGATAATCAAAATTCCTGATTTTAATGCCAATTTTGATATTTGACCTTGAAAAACATGACCTTGACCTTGACTCAAGGTCAAATTAACATATTTGACATTTGCCCAAAATTGATAGCTACCTTTGGTGAAAATATGGCACTGCTATCATGAATACCTTTTGACTTGTTGATAATTTGGATTTGTGATATCTGTAAAGAGAGTCTATGAAAAAAACGTTATTGCACCTCCCTGAAACATGCTTATCCCTTGGTTACCATGGCAACCATGATAACTGAGTTCTAATTTTTGCCATGAAGTGAAAGGGGCTCATGTGTACAAAGTTTATGGAGTGTTTCTATTTGATCCTTATTCAAGAAACGTATGTTGTCAAGGTAACCGATAGGCAAGATTCCCAATTTTCATGCAATTTTGAGATTTGACCTTCCAAAATGTGACCTTGACCTTGAGTCAAGGTCAAATTCACATATTTGACATTTGCTCAAAATAGATACCTACCTTTGGTGAAAATATGACACTTCCATCATAAATACTTTCTGATTTATTGATGATTTTGTGATTTCCTCATAAAATGCTATGGTTGCCATGGAAACGGGTCAAAAAACATGTTTCCGGGAAAAAGAATTTTCGGAAACGTGGCATTTCTAAAACTGGAGACCTAGGGCTTTGCAAAGATGTCTTCAAATTGCTTTTACCCCTCCGAAAACACCTTTCGACATAACAGACCCCACTCTATGTTTGTAGTGTTTACATTTCTGGATGGGCTCCCTACTTGTCCACGATCCATGGCTGGTCTTCCAATGAGGTCAGATCCACGATTGGCACCTCCTCCATGCTCCTCCTCACACTGCCCTTGCTTGTGCCTCCAGTACTACTCATTCCTCTTGTGTCTCCACTCGAGCCACCACTTCTGCTGCCATCTCCAGCACTCAAGTTTCATGCCCCAGTATGTCCCTTACTCCACTCCTTTCTTATGGCACTGCTTCCTGGCCTCTTGAGGCTGCCTTCATACTTCCCTGACCTGCCTGATTGCTGGCTGTATGAGGTGGTGTTCTCCTAGCTTTCTCAGGCAAGAACATCCCCACTTTCCACTTCTTACCGCTCCAGTGGCAATTGCTCCTCTAGTGCTGCCAGTGGTGTTATCCGAGTGTTGGCCTTCCCAACTCTGAAGTGCTTTCAATCACAGGCTCAGAACAAAGTGCTGCAGTGAGTGCTGGTCTTATATGTCCTTGGTTGTGAGTGGGTATGGCCTTGGTAAGGGATCCCCTGCTGTCCAATCAATGACCCCATAGTGCTGGCCTCCACTTGGGGGGGGGGGGTGCCACCTGTCTTGTTAATGCTTGTCTTGGGCTTGTGTCCCCATGCTCAGTGTTCCCACAAGCTGGAGTTTCCCACAACACTGTTTCCAGCCCCGGTCAGCCTTAGCTCTTCACCTCCCGTCTCATGGTCTAACATGTATTCTGAGTCTTGGACTGGCTCCTCAAAGTGCCTTCCTTTTCTGCCTGGCCTCCGCCATGACACATTGACCCCATTTCCACATCTGTTGCATCCCAATGGCCCAGAGAGCATCCTGAGATGGGGACTAGTTACCCCAGCCCTCCTCCTCATCACTTAGCCGTGATGCTGATCTTGATTCTTCTCTATACCCCCCACCAGCTGGAAGTTTATTTTTGGTCCAGGGATGTCTCCTCCATCCCCTTTTTTTTCATCTTTGCTGTGATGTTTTTAGTCTCATTCCCATTCCACCAACATCTCCCCTAGCTAAGCCAGCTTGCCCCCGGATCCCTCTCGGGCGTTGATTCAGTCCTCTTTTCCATGCTGCGAGCACCTCGTGCCTGGCCAAGAACTGGCCATGTAGTCGCAGTCCAAAGTTGATCAGTCTTTTAGCCACTGCCTTTCTGTGCAGCACCCATTTGGTCATTCCCACAGCCATGCCCTCCCCACTAGGCACGGGCAGAGAGGGTTCCTTCCCTTGAAGTATGCGAATACACTCATTCCATACAGCTTCTTTTGATGACTTGTGTTTGTGCTGTTCAGCCACTATCCAAGCTGGCATGGCATGTCCTCATTAGGGTTCCAGGCGATCGATGTGAAGCACCCCCATTGATGACCCTTCTTACATCTGACCAACTTTGGAGACCAGACTCAGTAGCTCAATTAGAAGAGTGCCCGCTTTGAGTCTACGAGGTCTTGGGATTTATCCCTAGCAAAGTCATACCAAAGCCTTTAACAATGGCAGTGGTCACTGCTTGCCTGGCACTTAGTATAAAGTAAGGACCATGAAACATAACTGGTCAGACCGGTGTCAGTATAATGTGACTGGTTGGGGTATTGTGTGGGCCTTAGTGTGTGGGCCTTAGATATCTTAGTGTGGCAGCACTATTAATTAAAGAGGGTATTGGGACCCACTGCTACAAATAGGCACCTCATCTCATAGATTCGGTCGCAGCCCGTGTGGTGTAAAACAAGCTGCAAAGCTTTACCTTGTGCAGTCTGGTAAAAGGACCCTGAGGGGTTGGCCGGACATTAAACTAATCCAACATCCGTCACCCCCGGCCCCAATCCAATACTTTCGTGATCAGTACTGGACCAGTCCATGGGAACCTCAATTTTGATCCTTTCTCTCTACAACCGTATCATGTAACCAGTCCAATTCACAGGCGTGAAACTCTTGACAGGTCACCTATCCATTGGTGAATGGTGGCTCGTTTTGATCCCGTTTAATGCCCCTCTTTAAGCCTTGCGCAGCTCCTCCTCCAGTGTCATCAAGAAGCCTCCAATCTTCCATGGTGGCTTCTTGAGCTGCAATGGTTTGCCATAGATTGCCTGCTGCAGCATCCTTGTCTGTCTACCCAACATTATCATATTTGGCGTCACCCCTATACTAGCTTGTGGTGATACATAATAACCCATCATGATCAAAGGCATCATCGCATCCCAGTCTCATCCTGTTGTGAGGCAGATTATGCAAAGACAACACCCTATAGCACAGAAGCTTTGTTCAACGTATCTGTCACTCCGCGGTTGACAGGGAGTGGTTCGTCTCCTGTGTATACCAAACAATACGCAAACCTCCGGTACCACCTCTGACTTAAAGTCCTTGCCCTGGTCTGAGTGCAACTGTCTGAATGCTCCGTATCACCTCCTCCCCTATCTTCGCAGCCACCATCACGGCATGTTGGTCTGGAGTCGGCAAACACTCTAGCCATTTGGTGAAATAACATCCCACAACCAAATAGTACAGTGCACTCTTGATTAGACGGACACTGAAGGGGCCAGTTGATTTGTCCGTTTAATGGTGTTGTCCGTTTAACTCAGAGGTAAAAATGGGTGAACTAATACCATCCTGCAACCAGAGGCCCCAGTAGTATTAACAATAAAACTTATTAACTTATTGCATATTCAAAGCATTAATCATATATCTATAAGTATACTATCATCACTAACATTTTCTTTAGATATAAAATACCAAATCTCAAGATGAAAAATTAATTAAAAGATAATCTATATAGAAAATACTTACTAAAATACAAAAAAGAACAATACGTTTTCTATAACACAGATTTATTCTAATAAAATCAAATCATAAAACCACTTTTTGATGTTGATAAATCAAATGCTTTGTCTTTGTTTCATTTAAGGTCCTATAGTAAACTTTGAACTATCATTTGAAACATTGCGTTGCATAATAATATAAAATCACTTATATGCTATTCCTTGCCATACTATTTCCATTTTATGTTCATTATTGAGTGCCGTTTTTAAGTGAAATCAAATGATGAAGATCATTGGGTATGAACGGAATTTAAACAACTTTTCATATATATCACAGTCATTTTTTTTCACTTTACACTTCTCTAATCGTAATCCCTTGTGCCCTTAAAGAAGTCTTTGATTGATGTTTGTTTTGCTTGGCAGATCTTCTGCACCCGAATGTCTTCAGCTACAGTTCTCAGCATATGCACAATTGGCACAAGTGGACCACCTTTTTGATTTGCATACTCAGATACTTGGAGCACCATATTGTAGAACTCTTTGTCAGTGATGACAGGTTGTGTAGGTTCCTTGTTCACCTCCTCATCTTCATCAGAAGAAAGTTCACCTGGAGGACTGTCCGTTGTAGTACTCACTGACAAATCACTTGTTTCGTTACCCACTAGGAGCTGTGGAACATGCGTTGGATCTGTGGCAAGGTCAGCTTCAACGTACTCCTCAGCTGTGATGTTGGTATCCAGCCGGCAAATCAGATGTTGTAGTTGAGATAAGGGGATGTCGTCCTCATCTTCATCAGGGACACTTGTTGTCTCAGATGTGAAACCGGCTTTCTGGAAACACTTGGTAATAGTGCCGGGTTTTATCTGATTCCATGCTGTGGCTAGCCACTGAACAGCATCGTAGACGTTGACTGACTTTTTGGTGTCAAGTTTGTCCATCCCGCTGTCCAACCTGGCGATAACTGCAGTCAGCAGCTGCTGGCGGTAGTGCACCTTCACTGCTTGTATTATCCCTAGATCACAAGGCTGAGTCACACAAGTAGTGTTTGGGGGAAGGAACTTGACATTCACATTTGGCAAACTGGGTAGGTCATGAGGATGGCATGGCGCATTGTCTACAAAGACTAGAATACTGTGGCTCTGTAGAGCCATCTTCCTGTTAAGCCAGCGTAGGTACTCCAGGAAAATAGCACTTGTCATCCATGCGCGCTTGTTAGCACGCCATACACAAGGTAGATCTCCAATGTTTAATCCTTTAAAGCATCGTGGTTGGTTTGCTTTGCCAATGACCCAGGGGGTCAGTTTTTCCCCAGATATACTGACAGAAAGCAACACGCTCAGTCTTTCTTTAGATGATTTTTTCTTTACACTGCTGTCCCCTGACTGCTAACGTTTTGTCAGGAAAAGCTCGAAAAAACAACCCTGTTTCGTCAGCATTGAAAATGTCTTTGGCACTATAACCCTCACACATCGTGCCTAGACGTGTTTGCCAATCAGCCACCAAATCATTATTAACATCAGCACTTTCCCCACACACTTTCATCTGACCAATATTGTGTGCCTTTTTCCAATTGGTGAGCCACCCTGAACTTGCCTTGAAATCTGTCAGCCCCATTCCAGCAGCAAGTGAAAGTGCCTTGCTGCTAATGAGTGGTCCAGAGACAGGAATATTGTTTGATCGTAATCCACAGAACCACTCATACAAAGTGGCATTCAGGTCATCATATGGAGAGGTCACACGGGTCCGCTTACAATCCCCACTACAGTTTGATTCATAAAGATCCTGTAGTTGTCTTTTGTTCTTCAGAACGTCAGAGATCTGTGTCTTACCAACGCCAAACTTCTCAGCTAATTTTCGTACCGGTGACTTGCACTTTTCCTGTGTTTGGATAACTTTAATTTTCTCATGTAAGGTGAGACATTTCCGAGTTGGAGTTGTCTGTCGCCGCACAGGAGAAGCCATGGTGTAGTCAACAATTTTGAATGTTCAGACACGGCACACTGAAGACTACAACCTTTTCTGAGAGAACGCCTGGCTGACTGCATGGGCACGGCGACGCTCAAACTTCTGCCCCGGCCCAGACCTACAGTCTCCCCGACCCCCATAGCCCGCCCCCGCTATTATGTAATAAACACTCACCACCTCGTCCCGTCAGTGGACGCTACACACGGGCAGGAGGTGTGAAAACATACGGGCCCGAGCCCAGTGTGCAAGGTTAGCGAATCTTTTAGTTAACTAGGACTCGTCTAGGGGTCGTACAGCCGTGACTTATTTTTAGGACAAGCTCACTTCACAATCACGCTTGGTCTGGGTGCCTTTGTCCGCTGAACTTAGAGTAACTATTCATTGGGACCTAAATGTTTGTCCGTTGTCCGGAGAAGCAAACTGTCCGTTTAATTAGGGTTATTTTCCATAAGAAACTACAGGCATCTGGTCGGGACCATGTAATTTATCCGCCTAGAGGCAATGTCCGTTTAATTAAGAGGCCGTTTAACCAAGAGTGCACTGTATTTGTTTCCCTGTGCAGTGACCAGATACAGGCTATATCCATCGCCAACCATTTCATTGGCTCCCCTACCATGTATTGGTGTAGCGGCTCATGCCTTTCTCTTCTCTTCTTCAGCAGGGCACATATTGTCAGCACTCCCATTGCACATCCTTTCAGAGCCCCGGCCAGTAGAATCCCTGTTTGGGGAGTCCTTAACACCCCAAAGTGAGCTCTAGATGCCCCACAGTGGTACTAACTCTGTCTGTTTACTCTGGGCATGACTAACTGGTATCTCCATCCTTGACCCTCTAGTTCATTATATTTGCAACGATAACTTGGTTAACTAAACTTAGTCTTTCCCACTGTCTCAGCAGTATCTTATGTCTCTCTTGACTCCGCCATTACAGCTTCCCACTCAGGAGCTTCTTTTAGCGTGTACATTGATCCCAAATCGTTATCCTCTTTCTGGGCCTCTCTTATCTCCTGAGGCGACCCTGCCAGCTCATATCCTTGACTCGTCCTGACAGCCCACATGTTGCTCATGTGCTCTCTGCCACACTGCTTGCATGGGTAACAAGATAAAGTGTCCATGTTCTCATGTTTTCTTCCAGGCCTGTGCTGGAACAATATTGTGTGTATCATTCGTGTTGATCCAGTGGGTGGCTTGCTTCATAGGTTCTTTTCTTTTCTGCAACCAGCTCAACGTGCTGTTTTCTGTCCTGAAGATGACTTTACTGTAGATGTAACACCGGAAGTGCTTCAAGGCTTGTATAACAGCTAACAACTCCTTCCGGATGGAACAGTATTTCATTTTGTTTCATCCCAGGGCTTTGCTCACTTAATCTTGCTCATGGTGCTGGTCCCTACATCGCTGGCGTCCATGTCCATCCACCACTGCCTGTCTACCTTGGGAAACCAAAGTATCGGAGCTGTGATCAATGCCTGTTTCAGGATGTCAAAGGCCTTCTGTGTCCTCTTGTCCCACTCAAATGATGTATCTTTGTTGGCTAACTTGTAGAATGGGGCTGTGAGCTCCTTGAAATGTTTTATATGACGCTGATAGTAGGAGCAGAGTCCTATGAAAGTGCAAACATCATGCAAATCTCGCGGATTCGGCCATTTGGTCACCCGCTGACATTTTGCTGTACCAGGCTCAATACTAGGGACCCAACACAACATGTCCAAGGAACGGAATCTTCTTTTTGAACAGCTTTCACTTAAGTGCCTTTAGTTTTAGCCTGGCGGCTCGCAGCTGGTCAAGCACTTGTACCAGCAACTCCAATGTGTCCTGGAAGGTTGGGCTGAAGACCAGGATGTCGTCCAGGTAGACCAAGCACTCTTCCTAAGTGTTACCTTTAAGAGCACGTTTCATGAGGTGTTGGAACGTTGCTGTGGCATTGACTAACCTGAACAGCATCACCTTAAATTCATAACCGTCAGTATCCACTAGCCAAGTTAAGGCTGCAGAAGAATAAACACCCTTACAAAGTATTTAAGCCATCCTCTATACAGGAAAGGGTATAGGTTCAGTGGCTTGATTTAGTTTCTGATAGTCAATGCAAAAACTTTTGTCCCCATCCTTTTTCTTAACAACCATTGTCAGACTGCTCCAAGCACTGCTGTTTTCCTGAATGATCCCCAATCTCAGCATTATCTTCCACTAGTCTTTCTTCTTCTTCCCAGCATGCTGCTAGGTACCGCCTCGTATGCTGCTTAACAGGCATCTGGTCTCCCATGTTGATCTGATGCTACACCAGGTCTGTTCACTGGTTGCCTCCTGCAGCATCTCTGCAATGGCCTCGGGCTGCTCATGCCAACAATGCTCAGGCTCCTGGATCTCTTCTGCAGCTATTCTTGCAGACCTGAGGCTCACCACATCGGTCGTACAGTTCGCCACCAGGATCTCTGTACATCCTCCAGTGGCTAGAATAACCTCAAATCCCGGCCTGTCCCATCCATTTATAATTAATGCCAATTGCTTGTTCCTGCTTGGTCCAACATGTACAGCAATCCGTGCAACCTGGAAAGGGGATATTTCCATCGCCCGAGCCAGTCAGACCTCAATACTCCCATCTGCATGTAGACATCCTCCTCTGACTTTGTTGTGCACACAAGCCTGCATGTATATATCATTTTAGTACCTCTACAACTTCTACTGCCTCCTCTAGCCTCTTACACCCGTTTTCTGCGCACTTCAACTTAAAACTCCTCCCCCACTGCAGATTGAAAGGCGTGAAGCATGGCCTTTTCCTGGATGGCGTAATCATTGAAGAAATATGCTCAGGATGCCAATTTTTGTGCGTTATCTGCTCCTTTGCTGATTGGTTCTTCGCATGCTTTAATTCTGCTAGCTCCTGCAGCATGTTGCAGGTGTCCTTTATCGCCCAAACCATCATCTGAGGCTGTCAACCCATGCTGTGAACATTAACCATTCTCGGACTGGCAGTCTGATGAAATATATGCATGCTGTTCCTGTCAATGATAAAAAGAGCAGCGATGCCTTCTCCTCTTCGGTCCACTGCCCCAAGGCTGCATATTTTTCTAACTGATTTATCCATCCCTTGAAGTCCACTTTCCCATTATTTTTCTCTAGCCGATGGTTAAACCTCTTTAATATCAGCCTTGTGCCCTCCACTTGTTACGCATTGGCCTTTTCAGCTGGGGTTGATGTGTGAAAATTGTTGAATCATCTAACTATTCAAAGTCATATCTTCAGCCTTCATGTCCACCTTTACCTTCTTGTCTCCCCCTGACTTGAACACAATGCCTGATTCCATCTACTCGAAAGCCTTTCTGTGTGGGTGGTAGGGAGCACGAGGGCTAGTGAATCGATAGTTGTTATTGCTTATCTCTAGTTGCACTGTAGTTCTTGTCTATTCCTTCATGTCTAGCCAGGATTTCTTTAAGTTTAGTCGACTGAGGATACTTAGCCTAACTGTATAGTTCTGTGGTAGGTCTGACCGAGGACCAAGGTATAACCCATTGAATACCAAATAGGAACTCTTAATTTGTTCTTGAACTTATTCAAGATCGCAGAGGAGCGCTGTATGTGCTAAAGTCATGAACTATACAGAGGACGGAGGAGGGCAATATAAAATTGTCATGGTAGGGGTCTGGGCCAGTGCGTCTATACGTCTCTCAGGCCGAAACTGGGGGAGCTCCACTGTTTCGTTCCCTGACCGGGAGTACCGGGCCAACGGTCGCCTATATTTTTTAACTATTTCGGGCTTCTTTGTCTGGCCGGTCCTCCTTCCTCGCGTCGCCGGTTTACTAGTTTAAGCCTTGGTTTTACAGAACTTTACCAATATTAGCTCAATTTCCTAGTTATTTAGTCCATTTTAGAACATCTGATCGATTGAAGTCCTCATAAGGAGCTATTAGAGGAAGAAGACACTTGTGAACACCAGGAGTACTATGAAGGAACTCTTTATTTTCGGGCCTCACTGCCCCTTTTATACCTTAGCGGTCAGCTCTGATTGGCTATTTCATATCACGTGATCATAGTGACGTCACGCAGTCATACTGACGTCATTTCCGGTTAACATTATTTCTCGGGCTTCGGGTTTTGGGTTTCGTTCCCATTACATAACAATATACTTAAAGATCTACTGCATCAATTTACATTCACATTCTTGCTTTGACACCTGATGAATACCCATTCATCACAAATAATTACATGTATACAATGATAGTCCACAAACAGACAATTAGTTCATGACTTTAGCACATACAGTGGTCCTTCTTTATATGGCCCCTCTCACCAATGGTCACCTCTCTTATGTGGCCAGATATTCATGATACAGACCTTTTTCTCCTTTTATTTACCCCTCACCAGTGGCCACCCCTCAGACGTGGCCAGCGGCCACACTTTTGAGGTCCCAAATGGAGACAAAAACCCTCACTAGCAGCCAGAAGGTCCTATAAATGGGCCAGTGTCCAAAATTAAGGTTTAAAAATGTGCACTCGCCGGTTGCATAGCTTTGAAATGTGTGCAGCAGGGAGTCTTTTATTGCACCCTCAGTGATATAGGGCTATTTATTCAAATAAAAATGTGTACATCTGCCAGATGCACACTATTAAAAAGCATGCACCCTGCTGCAAAAACATACACCCTTAATTTTGGACACTGATTGTTGAGTCATGCTCAGAGAACAATAAATGACTGGTCGCACCTAAAATGATAAAGAGGGAGGTGTAAGGGGTGATTAATCACACCGACACAGTGTTCAAAACTAACACCAGCCCGTCAGTCAAAGGCAAAGAATTATTTTTTTACACACAAATGGTGTGCCTCTAATGGGACTTATAGCAATAGGAATCTTATAAGGATTATTTCTAACTTAAATGTTCCCTACTTGTGGTAATCAATCACGCAATCTAGATATGCCACTAATGCTGGTATTTTCATTAGAGGCACATATTGTGGTGTGTCTTCTATGCTGTTTTTTTATCCAAATATATATGTATATAAAACATGGCACTGATAACAAAAGGCATCTCTTGAGAAATATTATGTATTAAATGTGCCACTAGTGTGGTGCTTTATCATAGAATGTATATGTGTCACTAATGCTAATAATTATCTTATGACAAATTCCACCTTTAGTGGCACATACTATGGTGTGCCCCTAACGCTGTTTCTTTATACACATATATATGGTGTGCCTGTAATGCTGCTTTTTTATACGCATATATATATGGTGTGCCTCTAATGCAGTTTTTTCATACACATAATATATGGTGTGCTTCTAATGCTGGTTTTTCATACACATATATATGGTGTGCCTGTAATGCTGGTTTTCTATACACATATATATGGTGTCCCTCTAATGCTGGTTTTTTCATAAACATAATATATGGTGTGCTTCTAATGCTGGTTTTTTACACACATATATATGGTCTGTCTGTAATACTGTTTTTAATATACATATATGTTGTGCCTCTAATGCTGCTTTTTATACACATATACGATGTGCCTCTAATGCTGGTTTTTTATACACATATATATGGTGTGCCTCTAATACTGTTTTTATACACAAATGGTGTGCCTCTAATGCTGTGTTTTTTACACACAAATGGTGTGCCTCTAATGCTGATTTTTTATATACATATATATGGTGTGCCTCTAATGCTGTGTTTTTTGCACACAAATGGTGTGCCTCTAATGCTGTTTTTTTTATACACATATGGTGTGCCTCTAATGCTGGTTTTTTATATGCACATAATGTGTGCCTCTAATGCTGGTTTTTTATACACATATATGGTGTGCCTCTAATGCTGGTTTTTTATACACAAATATATGGTGTGCCTCTAATGCTGGTTTTTTATACACATATATATGGTGTGCCTCTAAATGCTGGTTTTTAATACACATATGGTGTGCCTCTAATGCTGTTTTTTTATACACATATATATGGTGTGCCTCTAATGCTGGTTTTTTGTACACATATATACGGTGTGACTCTAATTATGTGTTTTTTTACACACAAATGCTGTGCCTCTAATGCTGGTTTTTTATACACATATATGGTGTGCCTCTAATGCTGGTTTTTTATATACACATAATGCTGGTTTTTTATACACATATATATGGTGTGCCTCTAATGCTGTTTTTTTACACACAAATATATGGTGTGCCTCTAATGCTGCTTTTTTATACATAAATATATTATGGTGTGCCTCTAATGCTGCGTTTTTATACACATATGTATGGTGTGCCTCTAATGCGGGTTTTTTATACACATACATAATTATGATGTGCCTCTAATGCTGGTTTTTTATACACATATATGGTGTGCCTTTAATGCTGTTTTTTTATACACATATATAAAATGTGCCTCTAATGATGTGTTTTTTACAAACAAATGATGTGCCTCTAATGCTGGTTTTTTTTATACACATATATAGTGTGCCTCTAATGCTGGTTTTTTATATACAAATAATGGTGTGCCTCTAATGCTGGTTTTTTATACACATATATATGGTGTGCCTCTAATGCTGGTTTTTTGTACACATATATATGGTGTGCCTCTAATGCTGGTTTTTTGTACACATATATATGGTGTTCCTCTAATGCTGTTTTTTTATACACATATATATGGTGTGCATCTAATGCTGGTTTTTTATACACATATATATGGTGTGCCCCTAATGCTGTTTTTTCATACATATATGGTGTGCCTCTAATGCTGGTTTTTTATATACACATAATGTGTGCCTCTAATGCTGGTTTTTTATATACATATAATGGTGTGCCTCTAATGCTGGTTTTTTATACACATATATATGGTGTGCCTCTAATACTGTTTTTTTGTACACATATATATGGTGTGCCTCTAATGCTGGTTTTTTATACACATATATATGGTGTGCCTCTAATGCTGGTTTTTTGTACACATATATATGGTGTGCCTCTAATGCTGTTTTTTTATACACATATATATGGTGTGCCTCTAATGCTGGTTTTTTATACACATATATATGGTGTGCCTCTAATGCTGTTTTTTTTTATACAGATATGGTGTGCCTCTAATGCTGGTTTTTTATATACACATAATGTGTGCCTTTAATGCTGGTTTTTTATATACATATAATGGTGTGCCTCTAATGCTGGTTTTTTTATACACATATATATGGTGTGCCTCTAATGCTGGTTTTTTATACACATATATATGGTGTGCCTCTAATGCTGTTTTTTTATACACATATATATGGTGTGCCTCTAATGCTGGTTTTTTATACACATATGTATGGTGTGCCTCTAATGCTGTTTTTTTATACACATATGTATGGTGTGCCTCTAATGCTGGTTTTTTTATACACATACATATGGTGTGCCTCTAATGCTGGTTTTTTATACACATACATATGGTGTGCCTCTAATGCTGGTTTTTTATACAAATATATATAGTGCCTCTAATGCTGGTTTTTTATACACATATATATGTCGTGCCTCTAATGCTGTTTTTTTATACACATATGTATGGTGTGCCTCTAATGCTGTTTTTTTTATACACACGTAATGGTGTGCTTCTAATGCTGGTTTTAATACACATATGTATGGTGTGCCTCTAATGCTGGTTTTTTATACACATATATGGTGTGCCTCTAATGCTGGTTTTTTATACACATATACACATAAAAAATTATAATCATAGCGAAAGGAGTCTTTTGAGAAATATTTTTTATTCAAATGTGTCCTAAGTATGGTTATTTATGACAAAATGTGTGTGTGCCTCTAATGTTGGTATATGAAAAATACCAGCATTAGAGGCACACATTTCCGTGTGCCTCTAATGCTGGTTTAATCATTAGAAAAATATTAGGGGCACACAGAAAAACCTATATCTTTTGGTATTCATAGTACAATGTTTATATCGATAAGATCTGTTCTAGCCTTTAATTTAAACATTTCATTTCAATATGGGACATATATGTATTGTTGCCAAGCAACCCTGAAAGATTCTAGATATGTGCCCCTAATACCTGTTTTTTTCATAAAGAGCCACTAATGCTGGTTCTAGGATTATATATATAATCGTTGAAATATATATATATATATATATATACATATATATATATATATATTTCAACGATTCATCCAGAGCCAACTTCATCAAACCGAATCACATCATTCCACTTCATGATAAGAATTAAAAATGACGCTGAGATTTCTTTATTTTCATTATTATTCCAGCCTAGCCCCGCGTGTCAATAGGAATTACCCACAAACTAGGAAGGTGTGTGAGGAAAGTTTGGTAACATTGACCAGCCTCCCCTGTCTCAGCTCCCTACCTATCTCCCTGCAGTCAATATGTTGCATGACGCGGGCCGTGCCTTCCCCCAGCCGCCACGTTAAAACACCAGTTTCCGCACACGCTGTTCTTGTCATCTGCCATTGCCAATCAGTGTCATGCGACTCGCTGGAGGCTTTACAGGCAATCGGTCCACCGGCTGGTGGTGTGCCGGGAGGGAGGGGTGTGGTCTAGGATACAACGGGGAGCAGAGACTGTCATACAGGAACAGTGCATCAGTAATTAATGTATGAGCAGCTCACGCACTGATTTGTGAGCAGCTTTAGTTGAATTGCTCTTTAGTGGTTTCCCTACGAACTTGCATAAACGTGATATTGGTTTCTCTACATGTGTATATATGTAAAAGATGTTTGATTAGAATATGTCCACGGTCTATGTGAACAAAAGATGATTGTGGTTTTGTAGCGAGCCCCACGACAGAGAAAATGTAAAAGATATTGAGATTGTAGATGTCCTGAAAGGTTTGTAGATTGCAAGTATCTATTGTACAGCTCCAGAAGCAATAACTGAAACATGATAGTTTGTCTTTGAAAAACAGTCACGCTTTCCCATCCCATATTCTAGACGCCAACCTGTAGCTGACGGAATGAACCTTTTGTAAATGTTAAGGTAAGGTAAACCATTATGGCACTGTGCCACGGGCTTTGCAAAATCCATCTCCCTGCACGTAAAACTGGCATGTAAAACAACTCTTGCTATAAAACTAATGCGAATTTTTTCCCTTCAAAACAATTGCACCATCCTCTGGGATATTAAACCTTGCTATTCGGTTACTTACAAAGTAGATAGTAAAAAGCATCCGTAAAATGACTCTTTTAAACCTCCTAAGGGAACGACACACCCGGACACCCCTTCAGGAGCGGTCCTCCAGCCACACTGACTTACAGCAATTCATCAAGAACCGCCATACACGGAGCCATGCCAAGAAGTTTACTGGTGATCAAACCCAATGTTAGGGCCTGGGTCGGGCCCACATCCCACCAGTAATCTTCGTGGCCTGAGCCCAGTCATAAACGCCCGGCAATGGCCGTAAAAAAAGGTGAAGTCATCAGTCGACACTGTGATATAATGCAAGCAGCAGCAGTGGTAAATCAGCCCAGCCTTATCCCCCCCAGCCCAGCCTGGGTACCTCAAACTGGGCGGGGTTTAGGGGGCCTGGGTGCTCCAGTAGGCAGTGGGGAGCCAACCCCTGAGGTCCTCAGCTATTTGGAGCAATTCCAAGGCGTTTGAGCAGCTATAGGCAGTTCAAAGTGGTCTCGTTACGCCGTCACAGAGAAGAGGGGTTAATTTTATATTGGCATTGGAGTAATGTATCATAGGCAATAGCTCTCTGCTTATCTGAAATCGGATCTATTTCTGGACTGATAGGATTTTAGTCTGGTCTGTTTTTTCTGTTTTTTTCCCTTCATTATAGCATCTGGAACAAGCTACATCTTCTCTGGCTTATATAAAAATATCTGGCTCTATCTATTTTTTTGGCCAAACTACCTTTGTCATGCAACTGAGGAATGTAATTTCTTCGAACACGTCAGCCTGAGTAGGTAATGACCGGCCAAAGTATATGAATTGACATAAAACATGGAATTTCTTTTAAGGTTAACATTATTCAGGATGGAAAAAGCTTGATGGAAACAGTTGTATGTACAAGTTGTTTGTGTCAGACCGTTGTGGAATATTAGAATATTTAAATGAAGCTGTCAATGTTATTTAAATATATTTCTTGAAATAGCATTGATAATTCTAGAATACTGTGACTAAATCTATGTTCAGCTTTTCACTTTATTTTGGTTCAGTGACTCTAGACCACATGACTATTTGTTCATAGAATTCAGGACCAATAGGAATATCATTTCCTTGGTAAATCGACTCCAAATGCCATATGCCATCGGGAATAGAAATATTACAGGCGGGTTAGCTGTGGATGTTTGGGACTGAAAATGGAAGGCACCTGCATACAAAGTCAACGCCCTGTTAACCGGCTGATACACAATTGTTTGACAACCTGATCTCAGCCAATGAGAGTGGCCACTGGTATACTGACTTTAGAGTTTGATGGAGAGCTGGTGATGGTAAGAGGGGATAAGTTATTGGTAAAAACGAAAAACATTGGATCACCTAATTCCCAGTATACGTCTATTTTCTGCAATAATTTATCCGTCTAATTTGGTATTTGTTTAAACTGTTGATGTTTAAATACCCCTAATCAAGTATTTCACATCTGTATATCAAACTAACATCAGATACAAAGCGACCATTGGAAGAAAATAAAAGCTTCGACTGCTGTCAAGCAGTTGGTTAATAAGCAAATCTAGGTAATTTGCTCTCACTAATATGAAACTCATATCAATCAAGACTGACCAACCAGCAGCCAGGTTGATCCAGGCTGACCGCTGTAAGAATACATAGAGGCTCCTATACTCCATTGAAAGGCGCCCCATGCCTTCAGTGTTAATTCGCCCTGAGAGCAGGGCCTGAGTCCAGGCCCCGCCCATCACCATGCAGGTCACGCCCAGCCTGGGGGAGGGGGTGGGGCTTAGTGGGGTGTGATTGACATATCAGGATGCCATCGTGTTACCCCCTGCCACCGCGGGGTGGCGCCACCCTCGGTATTCATGTATTTATACCCGGGGACGTCCGGCGCGACACGGGTAGATAAGAGGTATGCTGGGGGAGCTTTGGTTTATAAAGGGTGTGGTGGTGCGGGGTAAGGGTTTAATGG
Source organism: Lepidonotus clava (assembly GCA_936440205.1). Classification (NCBI taxonomy): domain Eukaryota; kingdom Metazoa; phylum Annelida; class Polychaeta; order Phyllodocida; family Polynoidae; genus Lepidonotus; species Lepidonotus clava. Next base: position 29,520,086 of record OW387144.1, on the reverse strand, counting down.
GGGTTTTATAAGGGGTGTGGCGGGGGGAGGTTTGGAGGGTTTGATGGGGATTTTATAAGGGGTGCAGTGTGGGGAGGTTTAGGGGGTTTAATGGAGGCTTCATAAGGGTTGTGGTGGTGGTGGTGGTGGTGGGGGGTTGATGGGTGGTTTATAAGGGGTGATGTGTGAGGAGGTTTGGAGGGTTTGATGGGGGCTTTTTAAGGGGTGTGGTGGGGGGAGGTTTGGAGGGTTTGATGGGGGCTTTCTAAGGGGTGCGGTGTGGGGAGGTTTGGAGGGTTTGACGGGGGGTTTATAAGGGGTGTGGTGGGGGGAGGTTTGGAGGGTTTGATGGGGGCTTTATAAGGGGTGTGGTGGGGGGAGGTTTGGAGGGTTTGATGGGGTCTTTATAAGGGGTGCGGTGTGAGGAGGTTTAGAGGGTTTGATGGGGGCTTTATAAGGGGTGCGGTGTGAGGAGGTTTGGAGGGTTTGATGGGGGCTTTATAAGGGGTGCGGTGTGAGGAGGTTTGGAGGGTTTGATGGGGGCTTTATAAGGGGTGTGGTGGGGGGAGGTTTGGAGGGTTTGATGGGGGCTTTATAAGGGTGCGGTGTGAGGAGGTTTGGAGGGATTGATGGGGGCTTTATAAGGGGTGTGGTGGGGGGAGGTTTGGAGGGTTTGATGGGGGCTTTATAAGGGGTGCGGTGTGAGGAGGTTTGGAGGGTTTGATGGGGGCTTTATAAGGGGTGTGGTGTGAGGAGGTTTGGAGAGTTTGATGGGGGCTTTATAAGGGGTGTTGTGGGGGGAGGTTTTTGTGGTTTTATGGGAGCTTTATAATGGGTATGTTTTGGGAAGGGGTTTAGGGTTTAATTGGGGCTTTATAAGGGGTGTGGTGTGGGGAGGTTTGGAGGGTTTGATGGAGACTTTTTTGGGGTGTGGTTGGGGGAGGTTTGGAGGGTTTGATGGGGGCTTTATAAGGGGTGCGGTGTGAGGAGGTTTGGAGGGTTTGATGGGGGCTTTATAAAGGGTGTGGTGGGGGGAGGTTTGGAGGGTTTGATGGGGGCTTTATAAGGGGTGCAGTGTGAGGAGGTTAGGAGGGTTTGATGGAGTCTTTTTTGGGGTGTGTTGGGGGAGGTTTGGAGGGTTTAATTGGGGCTTTATAAGGGGTGTGGTGTGGGGAGTTTTGGAGGATTTGATGGGGGCTTTATGAAGGGTGTGTGTTGGGAAGGGGGTTGGGGGTTGAACTGTGACTTTATAATGGGTGTAGTGGGGGGAGGTTTGGAGTTGGATGGTGGCTATATAAGGGGTGTTTTGTGGGGTAGGTTTGTGGGGTTTAATGGGGGCTTTATAAGGGTTGTGGTGGGGGGAGGTTTGGGGGTTTCATTGGGGCTTTATAAGTGCTGTGGTGGGGGGAGGTTTGGAGGGTTTGATGGGGATTTTATAAGGAGTGCAGTGTGGGGAGGTTTAGGGGGTTTAATGGAGGCTTCATAAGGGTTGTGGTGGTGGTGGTTGGGGGGGGGTGATGGGGGGTTTATAAGGGGTGTGGTGGGGGAGGTTTGGCGGGTTTATAGGGGCTTTTTAAAGGGTGGAGAGGGGAGGGGGGGGGGGCGGAGGGTTTGATGGGGACTTTATAAGGGGTGTGGCTGGGGAAGGTTTGGAGGGTTTGATGGGGGCTTTATAAGGGGTGTGGTGGGGGTAGGTTTGGAGGGTTTGATGGGGGCTTTATAAGGGGTGTGGTGGGGGGGGGGGGTTCATTGGTGCTTTATAAGGGGTGTGGTGTGGTGTGGGGAGGTTTGTGGGGTCTATGGGGCTTTATGTTGAGGAGGGCACTCCCTCTTTTAGTGCAGTTTTTTCCCAGGACCCCAATTTGAATTTTCATCAGCCATCCAAATATTTTACTTGTCTCTGCCCCTGCCCTATTCCCCTAGTAATTTTCTTTCATCACAGCTCTTATTGTATCATAGATCTTTTGGGACACATGGAACAATGTAAGTGTAATGTAGCAATTACCACACTACCATCCCTTGTATTCTTGCACAAAATCGATTGTATACTTGATATCGAAGATATGTTCTGCAATAAGGCCATAAAGTGCACCTGTTGCATTATTTTGTTAAAGCTTTGAACTACTCACAATATCGGTCTTGCTGAGTATAAGCACTCTGGCCCTATGCCTCCTAGTAAGGTAATAGTCTCTGCTCTGCAGCTGCCACTTTATCGGTCCCAGGTGCCCAGAGCACACCATCGAAAACCACCAGACTACTTTTGAGCTGCAGTGCGTAGTAATCTTATCCCACTAGTGGCAAGTTTTCTACCTACATAGCAGAACCTACTGACATGGTGGTGGGGGGTTGATGGGTGGTTTATAAGGGGTGATGTGTGACGAGGTTTGGAGGGTTTGATGGGGGCTTTTTAAGGGGTGTGGTGGGGGGAGGTTTGGAGGGTTTGATGGGGGCTTTATAAGGGGTGTGGTGGGGGGAGGTTTGGAGGGTTTGATTGGGGCTTTATAAGGGGTGTGGTGGGGGGAGGTTTGGAGGGTTTGATGGGGGCTTTCTAAGGGGTGCGGTGTGGGGAGGTTTGGAGGGTTTGACGGGGGGTTTATAAGGGGTGTGGTGGGGGGAGGTTTGGAGGGTTTGATGGGGGCTTTATAAGGGGTGTGGTGGGAGGAGGTTTGGAGGGTTTAATGGGGTCTTTATAAGGGGTGCGGTGTGAGGAGGTTTAGAGGGTTTGATGGGGGCTTTATAAGGGGTGTGGTGTGAGGAGGTTTGGAGGGTTTGATGGGGGCTTTATAAGGGGTGCGGTGTGAGGAGGTTTGGAGGGTTTGATGGGGGCTTTATAAGGGGTGTGGTGGGGGGAGGTTTGGAGGGTTTGATGGGGGCTTTATAAGGGTGCGGTGTGAGGAGGTTTGGAGGGTTTGATGGGGGCTTTATAAGGGGTGTGGTGGGGGGAGGTTTGGAGGGTTTGATGGGGGCTTTATAAGGGGTGCGGTGTGAGGAGGTTTGGAGGGTTTGATGGGGGCTTTATAAGGGGTGTGGTGTGAGGAGGTTTGGAGAGTTTGATGGGGGCTTTATAAGGGGTGTTGTGGGGGGAGGTTTTTGTGGTTTTATGGGAGCTTTATAATGGGTATGTTTTGGGAAGGGGTTTAGGGTTTAATTGGGGCTTTATAAGGGGTGTGGTGTGGGGAGGTTTGGAGGGTTTGATGGAGACTTTTTTGGGGTGTGGTTGGGGGAGGTTTGGAGGGTTTGATGGGGGCTTTATAAGGGGTGCGGTGTGAGGAGGTTTGGAGGGTTTGATGGGGGCTTTATAAAGGGTGTGGTGGGGGGAGGTTTGGAGGGTTTGATGGGGGCTTTATAAGGGGTGCAGTGTGAGGAGGTTAGGAGGGTTTGATGGAGTCTTTTTTGGGGTGTGTTGGGGGAGGTTTGGAGGGTTTAATTGGGGCTTTATAAGGGGTGTGGTGTGGGGAGTTTTGGAGGATTTGATGGGGGCTTTATGAAGGGTGTGTGTTGGGAAGGGGGTTGGGGGTTGAACTGTGACTTTATAATGGGTGTAGTGGGGGGAGGTTTGGAGTTGGATGGTGGCTATATAAGGAGTGTTTTGTGGGGTAGGTTTGTGGGGTTTAATGGGGGCTTTATAAGGGTTGTGGTGGGGGGAGGTTTGGGGGTTTCATTGGGGCTTTATAAGTGCTGTGGTGGGGGGAGGTTTGGAGGGTTTGATGGGGATTTTATAAGGAGTGCAGTGTGGGGAGGTTTAGGGGGTTTAATGGAGGCTTCATAAGGGTTGTGGTGGTGGTGGTTGGGGGGGGGTGATGGGGGGTTTATAAGGGGTGTGGTGGGGGAGGTTTGGCGGGTTTATAGGGGCTTTTTAAAGGGTGGAGAGGGGAGGGGGGGGGGGGGCGGAGGGTTTGATGGGGACTTTATAAGGGGTGTGGCTGGGGAAGGTTTGGAGGGTTTGATGGGGGCTTTATAAGGGGTGTGGTGGGGGTAGGTTTGGAGGGTTTGATGGGGGCTTTATAAGGGGTGTGGTAGGGGGGGGGGGGGGTTCATTGGGGCTTTATAAGGGGTGTGGTGTGGTGTGGGGAGGTTTGTGGGGTCTATGGGGCTTTATGTTGAGGAGGGCACTCCCTCTTTTAGTGCAGTTTTTTCCCAGGACCCCAATTTGAATTTTCATCAGCCATCCAAATATTTTACTTGTCTCTGCCCCTGCCCTATTCCCCTAGTAATTTTCTTTCATCACAGCTCTTATTGTATCATAAATCTTTTGGGACACATGGAACAATGTAAGTGTAATGTAGCAATTACCACACTACCATCCCTTGTATTCTTGCACAAAATCGATTGTATACTTGATATCGAAGATATGTTCTGCAATAAGGCCATAAAGTTCACCTGTTGCATTATTTTGTTAAAGCTTTGAACTACTCACAATATCGGTCTTGCTGAGTATAAGCACTCTGGCTCTATGCCTCCTAGTAAGGTAATAGTCTCTGCTCTGCAGCTGCCACTTTATCGGTCCCAGGTGCCCAGAGCACACCATCGAAAACCACCAGACTACTTTTGAGCTGCAGTGCGTAGTAATCTTATCCCACTAGTGGCAAGTTTTCTACCTACATAGCAGAACCTACTGACATAGGCTATTTTCCAGGGGAGGAGGATGCTTCGTCAGACTTTGGTATATGTGAAGCACCTGCCTTTTGCGGGGCTGGAATAAGGAAGAGGGGACGTTGTTTGCGCCGCTACGGATTAAAGGGGGGTGATATAGGATTTCCCAACGAGGTAGGGGTGTCAGCATATAGGTTAAGTACTAAAACAGCGCATGTTTACATGCAAATACGTGGCATTTTCCCCTCATTTTCTAGTTTAGGGGTCCACCAAAAATGGTTGGGAGTGGGCGAAGACCACACTTGGACTAATATTATATGTATGGTGTAGTGCACGACCCCTTGATGGCTTCTACCTCCAGCGTCATCCCCTCCACACCGTACAGGTTAATGTGGCGTGGCATAATGCATAAGGCGTGGACGGTGATGGGTGAATTAGGGTAATGGATGGCGGGCAGGGGGGAGAGGACTCTCCGACCTACCGCGGGCATATACTTACTAAAACATGATTAGTCTTATTAATATGTCGTATGTGAAGCTTTATCTACTTGTTGCATCATGCTCTTATCTTGTAATTATTCCAAATGGGAGTCTTATTTATATGAGTAATCTTAATTACCTTATTTATCCTTTCAATCTCCTGTTTGGTCTAATAAATCAGGGGTAGGTAAAACATAAAACTTATAGTATAATACATCAACCCTTGTTATAGCGAAAGAAGATGCATAAAACGTTCCAATTTTCAAGACCCAATAAGGAAGCACAGGTAGAGTATAGTTCCATAAGTTCGTGGTTATAGCAGATACCGCGAGATAAAAGAACTGGAATGCCAGGACTTTATTTTTCGGAGAATTAAGCATTGCAAGTCGCAAACAAAATGTGAAACGATAGTCTGACATTTTGAGTGGTCTCCATTACACATGAACATTCGGAGATGAGACCTAAGTCCCGTGGGCTTCTAGACTACACTGAACACATCTGCAAGAGACAGCTACCTCTTAAGTACCTGGTGTAATGTATAATATTTTTCATCCCTTTGATTCTATTGCTCTTTATTCTTACATTATCCAATTACACATCCCTTCAAGGGGTCGCCCACGTGAAACAATCTCCATTACCAACATTAGACGAATTCACATAGCACTATTTCTAGTTTTCACTTCTTTCCCCCATTTTTTTTATCACCCTGTGGCCCTTTAGATACAAGACCATCCTATACACTTAACACTGTGGGCCCGGGAAGTCCCACCCCCTTCTCCTCGCCCAGCCAAAAGCCCCTAACTCTATGATAGATGTCGGCGGTAACCACTCGCCCGCCGGTCACGCCAGCCCGGATTTACACCGGCCCGACGCCCGTGGATCGTTCGTCACGGCGCCCCGACCAAACGCCCAACCCTTACTTGGGGGTCAAATTAAGTATCGACGAGCGGGCATACCAAACGGGGGGATCAGGGGTGGGGGCCGGGTTGGGGGTTTTAAGTCTTATCCCCGGCCCGGTACCTCCTGGGTGCCGGGTCCGGCCCACCGCTGACCGCATTCCCCTCACCTCCCCAGCCAGGTCTGACCAGTTTTACTTTGACCAGTAACCCCCTCCTCTCCTTACTTCGTACTTCGTACTCCGGACGCTGTGCTATAAGATAGAATCTTCCATAAAGAAAGTGCAGACGGGAAGGCCTGTCGGAAAAAGGGAACAGTTTCTTCCAAAGGTTACCACTATTAATGCTAGCGCATTTTCTTCTACATAGAGAGCCATTATCTTCAATTATGAACTTTGTTAAGCCTACATTTCTTTCAGAGATTCTATCCCATTACTGACTTAATTGATGCCCTTCTCCTATTTTAAGACTCCCCCCTCTACAGTCCCCCTTAGTCTTCCTCACCCACCTTGTCCTCTAGCCCCTACACCCCAAATTCCCCTCTCCCACATTCCCCTTCCTACCTCGCCCATTGCCCTTCATCTATTTGGCCAAGGACGGAAGGGCCAATGTCCTGCCGAGGGCAGATCCCTGAGGGCGGGAGTCTAAAGATGGCGGGCCTGATGAGAGTGGTAGCAGGCAGGGCTGAGAGCTTGCATTGTCAATAATGCAACCTAACGTTGTTTAATTATTTAGATCAAAGACGCTGCAGAGTGGCACCAGCAGCCAATCGGTGGCTGGGGGCATCTTTGCTGGTGTCGCCCTCTGGGGGCACGGCCAGGGTGAGCAGAATCCAAGATGGCGGGCAAGGCCATGACTCAGCAACTTTGATGAAGGGCTCTGACGTGAATGTGCGAGACTTGGGGACTCGGTGGAGATTGGGGGTGGCGGCATCAGGTGGTGATGAATTGATGATTGGGGTTGGTGACGGAGTGTGGGTTCCCCCTGGGGGTTTGTTAAGGGGCCCGGGGATGGGGTCTCAGGCTGAGGGGACAGGTCGCACTATCCGATGGAGCATCATATAGGCCTTATGTAATTGTAATACCGATGACCACTTGCATAATGCATCGTCACATCTTGTGATGCATAGATTTATATATTTATATCTATTCTACAAATATTGGACGTGACATAGATCTATATATTCATATCTATTCTGCTGCTTCATAGATAAGTTTCATGAAAAACCTGTGATATTATATTGTCTTTCATTTAATTTTGAGAGTTTGTTTTCATATGCAGTCCTAGAATGCTGTTTAAAGTATTGGACGGGACAATGATTACGTTTCTGTGTCTGTCAATACAAAGTTCATATTCTAACAATTATTTTGAATACATTTTAATACACAATGAAATATATTTATGTAATTTCCTTCGTTTTCCTATTCTTTATTTTAAGCACAGTTTGCTAATTTTCACCTGACGGTTCAACATGATACGTTGTACTAAAACACTGAACAGCGCCTGGCGAATAAATATCCCTGTAGCCATGATAGAGTCAGGCACGGCCGGAGGGGAGGAGGTACAGGAGGATGGGGCACTGAGGGATGGGATTGGCAGGGCGGAAGTCAGGACTTGATGGTCATATGACCTGCCACCACTCTGCACATAATCTATATATCATCGCTGGACCAAGTGACCCCAGCAGACACCTGAATTACTGCCCTCCCCACCTCACAGCCTGCTGCATAACATGTCACATCCCTGGACCAAGTGACCCCAGCAGTCACACAGGGGCGGATCCTGTGTGTTGCATAATCCCTACCTGAGCTACTCGCCAGCGGAATCCCCACCCCACAGTCTGCTGCAAAACGCGTCACATCGCTGGGACCAGTGAACTCAGAGGACACCTGAATTACTGCCCAACTCACAGCCGTCTGCATAGCGTGTAACATCCTCTCACCCAGTGAACTCCGTGGACACCTGATTTACTGCCCTCCCCACCGCACAGCCTCCTTCATATCGGGTCACATTGCTGGACCCAGTGAACCCCGTGGACACCTGAATTACTGCCCTCCCCACCTCACTGCCTGCTGCATAATGGTTCACATCACGTGACCCACTGAACTCATCAGACACCTGAATTACTGCCCTCCCCAACTCACCGCCTACTGCCTAATGCGTCACATCGCTGGACCCAGTGAACCCAGTGAACCCAGTTGACACCTGAATTACTGCCCTCCCCACCTCACAGCCTGCTGCATAATACGTAACATCACTGGACCCAGTGAACCCAGTGGACACCTGAATTACTGCCTTCCCACCCCACAGCATGCTGCATAACGTACCAGGTACAATATTTGTCGCCCAAGGACACCCCACTCTGCCCTCGTCAACACCAGAGCAACACAGACATGCTGTATGGCCAGCGGCATCAACACCTACCTTTATAGCCAACATTAAGTGTAGTATTCAATTCGCACGTTTATGTATACCTCCTCGACTTTTGTTGAGATTTTCCACGACCATTGTTTTCACATATATTATGTACAGTAACGTTGATTTAAAGAACTGGCGGAGGAAAAACAAATGATAATTCATATATGCTATAAAACGTCCCTTATTCTGATACACACACTGTAGCTAAGGTTGATCTATAGGGAAATACACATATTCCCCTTTTAGGATCCTATACTTCGGATATAACCAGAACTCAGAAGGCTTGGTTGGAGCGTAGTGCAGATCAGGTCTAAGATAGGCCCTGAGCCACCAGGGTCATAGTTATATATCACACCACTATCTCTGATAAATGCACCTTCTAACCCCCAGCGCCCCCTATGTTATAAATGAGAAGCTCGTGTCGAGATTGAAGGCTCCGCAGTGAGAGTTCCGTGATTGGCACTACCCATAAATTCCAATTTGCTCGGCCATCTTGTTCTATGTCTGCCAGAATGACCAATCAGAGGGCGCGTGACTCCACTACCCACAATGCCCTTGGCGGGGCGTCCCATGATCCTTTGTTCACAGCATATATCACGTGATTTGGCATTCTGACCAATTAGAGTCAAGGAAGGGCATACGAGACTATGCCCTTGGGTAAAATCTGGCCTCTTACAGCGGAAAGTTCCAAGGTTATATAAGCTCAAGGGCACGAGAAGAGAGTCTAAGATAGAGGTCACCATAGAAACAGGGAGGGCGCTGGTTTAGGGAATGGGGACTAGCATTGCAGCCATGTGTTTCAGGGTTCTTAACAAATGACCCAGGTAAAGATGTAATTTGTCTTACTCAATTCGCTGACGGTTTACACATAGCACAATGTTTAATGGTATGTATGAAGAATTCCTATTTGTATTTAATAGCAGGGTATAATGCAAAGGCCTACTATTCAATTTGGATCCACGGAAAAGGTCACTGACATTTTAGGGGCGGATACAGATATTGTAAAAGGGTAAAGGTACGCATACATATATATTGACAAAGCATAATGTTTTTGCACATGTGAGAATGACATTTCCACTCCTTTACAACTTAAGGTTCCGACTAAAAATGTAACATGAATAGTTGAGTCAAAATATGATGGGATTAGATTTTAAAAAGCAGATACTAAAAATAGTAATTAGGATAATTGAGTCTCATGGTCCCGTGGTTTTAAGCTGAATTGCACACAGATTGTAACTATTTCCACTGTGCCCCTCCCTGGGAATCCTTTACCCAGACAAAGTGGCATAGGGTGGAACACGGCCTGATAAAGGTGGCAGAATAGAGTAAGATGTATGTTCACGAGAGAGAAGACATCTACTTGGTGGTGTGAGACCTGCAGGGCCGCCGGAACATGAATAATACAGTTAGGTCTAATTTCCCGGTCGCAGATACCCTTTTTATTCATATTTCCGTGGCGACACCACTCCGGGAGCTGATTCATGGGAGGCTCCTCGGGTGGTGGTGGTAGGGTCGTCCTGGTGTTCTTGGTATACATGACTAACCCTACTTTATGGTGCTAAGTCCTACCTGGAGGTAGATGGATGGAGTTGGCCAAAAGCAGATTACTCACCTGCAATGTAAGAACAAGACATATATAAGTCAATGGTATTGATACAAACAGGTAACCATTAAGAGTAACCAGTAACTGTACAATTGTCAAAGATACATAGTTATAGGCCATTGCCATTGCAGATCGATAGTAAAGGGAATGAGAAGAAACTACAGACTATTATATATCAGGAATATGAAGATAAACCACGAGATCCGGCATCATAGAATATGAAATCCGAATGGTATACAGTAACTGGTTGTATGTAACAAAAAAAAGAGAAAAAAATGGAATGAAATAGACATCATCTCTAAATTCGCATGGTGTAAAGGACCATTACTAGGTGCTAGATATAAATCTGAGATGCTCCTTGATCAAATACCAGAAGATGGAAGGAAATAAATAATATCTCCAAAATAATAGCATATTGAAAAAAAGGTCATTTCAGACGTTTTAGTTTCGAGCCATGACAATATTTCATCGGAAAAGCCATGAGAATATACTACATCATAGGGAAATATGTATGTACATTATTATAGTGATACGGCCCCAATGAATATAGGCGTGGAGGGAACGGAAAAGAAGCCCAACCCAGGGTTTTGAGAATGACCGATGACTGGCGTGGTGATACGTTCATTGACCACCAGTCAGGTCCTATACCCAGATGTGGGTCAGAGATTGGGGTTTAGGGAAGGAGTGGGTGGGGTCCGCCCTGGAGGAGCGTACCCCATTGTTTCCGGGCGTCGCCACCAGGGGCGCCCACGTCGATAAAGCTCAAGGGCAGGTGGCGATTTATTGGAGGTCATACCTCCAGGGTTTACGTGGGTGGGGTTTGGGGCTGGAGGAATTGACTCTGCGAAGACTCAATTAATGTCCCATGTCAATGGCGGAGGTCTCACTGGCGGCTTCTCCAATAATGTGTTTTTAAGGTGGGTGGTGGTGTAGATGGTTAACTCGGGTAGGTTCGCTTTTATTTTATTGCATTGTGACAGACATACAACTTAAAACATTTGACACAAGACTTCAAAAGCGTTTCCTTAAACTAGTATTCTACCTACAGTTTTACCACTTATTTTCATTCCAAACTGTCCTCTCATAAATGACGGTTACTGGTAATAGTGGCGTCAGTGGCTCTAGCAATAGAGCTGTTGTAATTTTCATGTTAAAAAAAAACAAAAAACTCTGGTCTGTTTTGATAGAGTAGGGTGAATGCTCGGCGTATATCGCACAGACACATCTAAATGCAAAATTCCAACAGGCGCCTTTTTTGCAAGATACATATAAAAACATGCTTAGACATCTCTGGAGATTGCGCTCAACTGTGATTATATCTTAATTACAACTCTCATGATCAACCGTGCGATAACCACAGTAAACCAAGTACAATATACAATAGCTCCCCCCATCCCTGGCCGATACAGATGTCCCCTGGCGGGCGGGGTGGCAGCGGACTGACCCCGACCTGTCACAGGTCAGTGAGGCGATGAGGTGGTCAGTGGGGGTCACCGATGACACGACCAGGGGGGTCAGTGACATACAGGGATAGGACGAGACCTGAATAGCCATGTCCACTGTATGGCTCTACTACAGATAACTGGGAACTGTAGTGGATGATGTCTTTTTTTGCAAGTCGCATGGTTCTTCATTTGGGATCTGTTTATATTAGTCATTATAGAAGATAAGATAGTTGTGCAATGCATAACCATGCAATGCATTATCATATGATATACGAAACACATTTTGTAATTTAGGGAAGACGATTTCCAGGGGTGACCGTTTGTTTTTCAACTGGATATAGTTGCTTGACTAGGGCCACTTTATTACACCTCCATACTGTGTTCTTCTTTATGGCATTGTTCTGAATGCACACAAAATAAAATAAAAGACATTTGATACTATACAGCTACCTCCTGAATTCATTCGTTAACTTAACTGTGTTCGGATATTCGAATAAAAAACTTGACAAACAAATATAACTGACCTTATACACCAGGCGTTCCCTAAGGCGACATACTAAATATATTATATATGTATATGTAAATGAAGGTCCTCTAACGTTTTTTAAATGACACACACACACACACATTTATATATATAAATATATATTATTATTATATAACCCAGTGCCACCTCAGATATATTCACAAGGGCCACAGCCGGAGGCGGCAGTGGGGACTCCATCCAATACATCAAGTGGGCTCTACTTGAGATCCTGATAACGAGATCAAAAAGCCAACTCGCCAACCTATAGCGGCTGCGATCTTGTTAGCCCCTGAAGCCTCCAGGCCTGCCCTGGAGAGAGCCTCTCTAGACCACTACCCTTTTTACCCACACAAAAAAAATAGCAAAAAAGAACAAAAATAGCAAAAAAAAAGTCAAAGTGGGACTTTGCAGCCTCTCCTCCCAATCTGCGTCCCCGCCCCTCAATTTGTATTCGGCGGCACACCCGGCCTCTTGCCGGCTCCTCCATAGGGCCTGCGCCACAATCAGCCGCTATTGACCACATGGCATTGTAAATATTGCATATCTAAAGTCGTGGTGCCACCCTGGGGTGGTTAGGGGGCCCGGGGGAGGGTCCTAATGGTACGGGTAGGCGGTGGGGCTGTCCCATAGGGCCTCCTAGAGGTGGGGACCCACTGCGCGATACCTATTCATGGCCTTGGTAATTGGAAGTTCTTTTTTACATTTAGGTGTTTTATTGGTTGGTACCACTACCCTTTTTACCCACAAAAAATAAACAGGAAACATGATTGGAAGCTAAACAATTGTATTGTAGCTAATATTGTAAGTATATGATTATATGTGAAACTTAAAAAGTATTTGGCAACTTTTTCAAAGTGTGGCTGTGCATTTCTTTCAAATATTACATTGTATATGTCTATGTTTGATTGCCTCAAATGCAGATCTCCTGTTCGATGTAATGGGACTCCTCTAAATGAACAACAACTTCCGAAATCGTAAGAAATCGTAAGCTAAGGTCGCACAGTAGACGTTAGCTGCGAGGGTCGGACCACGGGTCACCAAACCAACAGTCGGCCAGAGGTACTAGGAGCCAATTAGTGATGGACGGAGAGGAAGGGAAGGGGGGCAGGGAGGGTGTATGGGGAGGCGCAGTGCTCATTTGGACTACTTAATGTTTCTTTCCCTGTGGATCTTTTCAGCAGATCTAGGTCAGATTGTGTAACGTTGTCTCATGTCTATCTCTCCTGATTGTCCTGTGGAATCTTGGTTTATGTACCCTACCTATTCTGTTCACATTTCCTAGTGCTACTACATAACATACTATATATATATATATATATATATATATATGATATTTGCATATATTTATCTATATGGACATATATATCTATATATCATACTAAAAGATGCATTTATATTATGTCAATAAAAGTGCTTTGTCATCCAAAAGTCTCAAACACATTCCCCATTATGACTCCAGTTGCTTGTGAATACTATTGTCCAGTCTGTGTACTATGGCTTTACCTCAAAAGAAGTAGAATAGTTGAGTACCAAACATGGGTTTCATTACACGCTGCATCCAATTGCACCCATTAGATCAAATGGCGGACACAAGGTTAAATTGGCTATTACATGTATGGCGAAAATGACACGCAAAAACACTCAAAGTTTGCGGTTTAAATACCAGGCATTTACCTCACGCTCACCTATCGACCAACCATTTCAACTACCGAGAGGTTTTTCGCCGACAATGTTATTTTGCGCCCACTTTATTGTTGAAAACAGACTCCTAAGCCTTCATCAATGTCCGTGGCGTCACGCCAGACTATTTTTTACCCCACAATAACCAGCCTTGTCATGTAGCCGGCCTAAGATGAATGCTTTATCGGGGCGTTTTGTGTGGGGCCCTAAGTGCCGAGGGGGCCGAGCCATTGTGTGGTTTTGCATGCAGATCTGAGCAAAAACAAGCCCCGAAATAGGCCATTGTGGGCAGGTTTAATAGCAGGCAGTGGTGGCTATTAGGGTTATTGCCGTGTGTCGTGCATGTGGAGGGCTTTACGACCTGCTGCCGACAGCCCCGCCCGACACGCTGTAGGAAGTGAAGCCAGCGAGCTGCTCCCGTTATAACTTCCCCGCCACGCCGAGCAAGACATGAGCTAGTGGTCATAAACGGCTGGATGGTGTGGAGGAGACTTGGGAGCCCATGCTCATGTCCTCCTCCTGCTCCCCCCCCCCCTGTCCAACACCCCCCACCGACCCCGTGCCACCACCGCCTTGTCAACACAAAGAGCGATTCATTTCCTGCTCACCTGGGCCGCTGATGGCCTGGTTAACGAGCTGCTCGCCCGCCGCCAACTGCCCCCCTCACTGACCGGTCTGAGAGGCGTTGACCGGTGGTCAGTACCCTGCCAACTGCCCCCCCCCCCCCTCACTGACCGGTCTTAGAGGCGATGACCGGCGGTCAGTGCCCTGCCAACTGCCCACTGACTGACAGGTGCCTATAGACCTAGGACACAAGAAACAACTCAAAAACCTGAAGATTTCATGTCACCTCCTGTTAGTTTGTCTTTTTCTATCTTCTTGCATATTCACCAAAATGCTCTTCTAATGGCACATTAGAGTGTGATGACAATAATATATTTCCTGTTAATGTACAGTGCATCATATACATGTATAATATCTAGCTAGAACTCTTAACTATTGCTATGTTAAAGTAAAAGGAACACAAAAATAAGCTGTTTCTTGCTGATCAGATCTATAGTGGCCAGCAGCCACTGCCCTCATCAGTGACCAGGTTGAGCGGTGATAACCAGTGGTCAGACAGCCTGCTGCCCTCCTGACTGCCCACTGCCCCCCTGACTGACAACAATGTCCGATGGTCAGGCAGCCTACTGACAACTTCTCCCTATCTGACAGATCTATGCGATGATGACCAGTGGTCAGACAGCCTGCTGTACCCCTGACTGACCGGTCCGAACAGAGTTGACCAGTGGTCAGACAGCCTCCTGTCCACTCTCTATAGAGATGCTTGCCGTGACGGCTCAGGTATCACGGTGAGTTCGAAAAGGTATATTATATATATATTATTTATATAAGGTACAGTTTCTTTTGATCAACAAACGTTGTTTTTGTCTCAGATAAAAGTTTTTCAAACATACAGATAAATATCAACCAAATACATCCAGACAGTCTATTATTGCAGTGGTCAACAACTTCGGTCAATCAATGTGGATAAATTTCTAATTAGGTGTAAGTCTAAGAGAACTCATCAATATCACATACTGAGTATTCAATTAAGTTAACCCTGACTTGAGTGCGTAGTCGTTGCTTTAAGCCGTTTCGGAAAGCAATATAGGCATATAATTATAAAGTCATATTCACTGCGAGAAAAGTAATGGACGATAACATGGTTATTCTTACCAGCAGAACACTCCATGAGTAACTTCTACATAGGCCCCCATTATCAGGTAAAATGGATTTTTATATTATATGCCGACAACTATTTACAACGTTCAAGCAGTGTAGACTATACGGAAGCCCCATCCCTGACTATTGACATAGGCACCTTATTGCACGGACGTCCTAAAACATTAGACCTATCAATAAAAAAATGAAAGAAAAGAAAACGAAAGGAAAAGCTGGGTCGGTGAGCGTCCAGCCGATCTCGTTTCCGCCAGTCGGAAGCTAATAGTTTTCTGATTTCTCATTTGTCGGCGGCTCTAGATCTCGTGCCGTCTCGTAAAAAGTGGCGAGAAGTGACGGGCGGGCCCCCTGGTGGGACTGACCCAGACTAGGCGGGTTGGGGTGGTCAGTGTGCCGGACCTCCCCCTGTCTGGGGGTCTGAGGGGAGGATTAGGAGGACAGATTAGATAGCACGCCCTTACTCTATCCTGATAGCAGTGTATTACTGAATCCTTTTTAGCCTAGTCGTCGATTCTATGAGTAGTGTTACATGTTCTTCTTACAAAGGTTCACATGTTCTGCTTTTCTATAATATTAATTACCCTTTTCTCCACGCATCTATCATTGTACTTTTCAATTTTACAAAATATCATTAAACTGAAGATATAAAAATACGAACATAAATGTTTGATTTCGATATGTGCTCTTTCTCTCTTTAAAATTAATTGCTGAAAATCCTTATGTGCATTTTATTTCGAATCATCCTTTATATGTATTGGACAGAAATTACAGTCGCTATGCCCTTTAAAGGTACAGTTCATTTCCATTGGAACGGATTTATGCTGACAAATCGAGATTTTCAAATCAACTGGCCGGGAACTTCTAATTTCCTTTTCTCCCTAGCTTTGAAACGACTTCAAAAGTCACTTAATCAAATTGCAAATGAGTTTTACCAGTTGTCTGCTATTTTAACGCTCTATTGGTCTACTGGCACTGTGTTCACAATTACATTTCAGCCCATCTTTAATAGCATGATTCTAAATGCTGGAATTTTAATTACATAGAAGCCATAACCCAACAGTTATCATGAGCCTACCAGCTCAATTCTGTTTGACGATCCCCTAACATTATTAGTCGAACCTCTGTCATATCTACATTGCCAGGCTCCCTCTCAAATATGGCCCAGATATTTCTAAATCAACACCACTAGGTGTGAATTGACAACCCCATCTACACCTTATTCATTGGATTCCCAATCCCAGTACAGACCCTGATCACCTCCCCCACCGCCCCATCAGCACAATACCAAGCTTGTTTGCACAATATGATGTTTTAAGGCGGCATCTGGCGCAATATGAAGTGACCAAAGCAATCGTGGCCAGTGCTGACGGCCCAGATAGCGCCAGCTCCCGGCAATCAATATGGACGGGCCGGGCGCACTATGAATTTCTGATAGAATTACCCCACACTGATTCCCGTCTAGGAGCTGCTCAGGCTGGGGCCGAGCTGCTCACACCGACTCGGGAGGACTCGGGGAGGGGCTGGTTAAGGGCTGCCGAGTGCCATTCGTTCGTTAAGTATATTAGATATGTTGCTGAAAGGGTAATTCTGGCCTTAGCGAATTCACTAGATAATTCATACTGAAGTGTTACGTACTTATCTTAAGTTTGTAGGGAGTATAGTTTTTTTACAGAATAATTACAATCGTGGGGACTTCCATATTTCAAATTGTCATTTTTCTCGCAATATTACGTATGTAGAATAATTCAATTGATATAGTAATAGGTTACAACCTCTATGTTTTTCAATCATATCATTAATACTATATATCAAATAGTTTACAGTTCACCAGGGATCCGTTGCAATATGTTCAATCTCCAACAGTGACTTTCAAGACCGCATGTCGTGTTAAAGTCTCAGTATTCACTTGGTCTGTTCTACTTCCAGCCAGCCTGATGGAACGCTTCTATGTCCTTGGGGGTCCGAGACAGCAGCACAGTGGAGTTTGAGTGGGTGTAGGGTGTACAGCCTCAGCCGGAGCGGGATAGCTGGTTATACAGCCCTATACAGCCAGCCTTGGTCATAGTGGATAGCTGGTTATACAGCCAGCTTTGGTCATAGCAGATAACTGGCTATACAGCCCTATACAGCCAGCTTTGGTCATAGCTGATAGCTGATTATACAGCCCTATACAGCCACCCTTGGTCATAGCAGATAGCTGGTTAGGGGCCTTCCATTGGTAGGTACGTACGCACATTTTCAAAAATCCCAGACCCCCCATCCCCCTTGGACTAAAGTACGCATTGAATATGTACTAGAACGTACACACATTTTCAAAGATTCCAGACCTCCCCTCCCCCCCTTGGTGCGTACTTTATGGAAGGCCACTTATACAGCCCTATACAGACTGCTTTGGTCATAGTGTATAGCTGGTTATACAGCCCTATACAGCCAGCTTTGGTCATAGTGTATAGCTGGTTATACAGCCCTATTCTGCCAGCTTTGGTCATGGCAGATAGCTGGTTATACAGGCCTATGCAGCCAACTTTGGTCATAGTGGATAGCTGGTTAAACAGCCCTACACAGAATGGGAGGGGTTAACACTGGATCATGGATGGCCAATGACGAGTAAGGTTGGTCACATTATGTCTTAATGAGATAGCTGGTTATACAGTCTTATAATTATATCAAGCCTCTGCCATAGCAAGATAGCTAGTTATACAGCCTTATACAGCCAGTGTAATGTTTCCTAATCATACATACATCCCTACATGAGCAGATGCTACATTATCTATAATACCGTAAGGCCAACCCCTCACAGTGTATTTCTCATTATCCTAGAAGCCTAGTCTAAGTGGCTATAAAAGAACATCTCCGATGACGATGATCATTGTACATAGAGATTGCAGTCCAAAACAACTTGTTTGTTAAATGTATGAATGATAATACAATACGCGTCTGGAAGGCCTTATGCATTAAGGAAAATGACGTCGGGTTACATTTGAAGCTGTCTATATCATGGAATGATTCTAATAAAGTGAATGGACTTTAGTTTCCACTGCTAAATGATATTAGGAAATTGGCAATGTTTATGTCCAAAGAAAGACAATGGGAAAAATCATTTATAAAGACTAAAAGTGTCACGACTATGTCATATCATATTGCCCTTTAACTTTGAATTTTTATTTGTAAAATAGCTACTCGTGTATGTCGCAATTCCTTCATCAAGGAGGAAAAGATCATAGGAGGAAAAGGTCATAGGAGGAGCAAGCATGTGAAAGACAAAAACACGGAAGATGCACGTACGCTACAAGTAAGATCAGGATCTACCGTAGCAGTGCTTTCAAAATGCCTTCATATTGTTATATAGTGTGTTTACAGTTACCTTACATAGTTTTTCAACTGATGAATTCATTCAGCTGATCCACATCGTAACAGTATATATAAGTATTTTGACTTTCCTTCTTCAGTTTTAACATTGCCAAATCATAGTTATTTGGTAACAATACAGATCTTTTAGAGGGATTATGAAATACTTTGATGAATGATCTTATGTCGCTGACTGGCCTCAAGCCGCGTTCGAGGAGATTATACACATGTGTAACATTAGTGCTTGCCAGTCCTTACGAAAATACGAATATTCATATAACTCTTTCAATATCGATAAACGTAATACATTCCTTATCGAGTTGTAGTATAATATTTGCCTGGTGTAAAATATTGATGAAAATCTGAATAAAGTATTCAGTAGACATGTTGTAAACACTCGAGTTTGAAGTGGTGTTCTCCATGGCTTTAACACATTGCGGAGCCTGACGATTTGAATTTTATGGGTTTGTCGATTAAGTGAATCAATCTCACAATTTGCATATTGACGAGACTGCATTGATTATGCCATCGACGAGGAGATAAACCTTCGATCCGCTCTAAAATGGACATGCTGCCAAAATGAATGTTACACCATCTCTACCGAACCTTCTGAAAGCTGCAGCCTTTAAGAATTCACACACACAGGAAGTAAGACTACAAAATCCTCTGTGATGCAATGAAGCATATCAAGATAGTTGAGCCTATCGTCGCCAAGGATGTTTCGTCGCAAAGCGTTCCAAGTGCGTTGCAGAACGTTAGTAGAAGATTACTCTTACGTTTTGCCTTGGTATGGAGAGAGTGGGGCAGAAAATACGTAAGTTGGTGATAAAGTACAGATATGACAAGCGATTTTAGGAGTGAAGTAATACAATGACAAGAACTTCCAATGGCAGATTGGAGACGTGCTATTGTCGAGAAGCCAGAGGAAGTCGAGTGGCCTACATTCACAGACGTCCTCTCTTCACAGACAATCCTTCAGCGACAGTCTAGCTTTTTCACCGACTACCAGACTACACATGCTATAAACATTTCTTTGAATCATAATAAACCGAGTGGGTATGAGTACAACCAATTATCATGACCCTACCAGTATCACCGGATTTCCAGACAGAGTAACATATCAAATCTAGGCTAACTTCTTACATCTAACATAGACTTTACTTAAACTAGGAATCTATATTATCAAATTTGTGCCAGATATGAAAATATAGAGAACGGACGTTGCCTACTCTTCGCCATCTTGGCTAGCTCGGACGTGGACTGCACGATCTTTCTTCATCTTCATCTTTAGTTCTTCTTCCACTCTAAACGTCCCGGAGAGAGGGGAGGATGATACCCCTGTAGCATTCTGCTCACATACAGAACAATGCAGCTTGATACCCCCATCCACTATCCCCTCCACCTCCTCCATAGTGGA
Source organism: Lepidonotus clava (assembly GCA_936440205.1). Classification (NCBI taxonomy): domain Eukaryota; kingdom Metazoa; phylum Annelida; class Polychaeta; order Phyllodocida; family Polynoidae; genus Lepidonotus; species Lepidonotus clava. The sequence continues at coordinate 29,499,980 of OW387144.1, read as the reverse complement.
CCCATAGTCCTTGGCTCCTTTCAGGAGTCCCAGGCCCTACCCTGGAGGGCCATCCCAGGGGAATCCATCTTGCCTTATTACTGGGGATCAGTCAGCGGGCTTTAAAGATCGCGGGGAGTCGGTTAAATTCATTCCGCCGCCACATCGCAGGGCCCGGATTATGTATGATCAATCAGCGAGCCGGCAACAGCCTTTGTCTGCGGCGCACAATGCCTTATAACAGTGGATATTCAGATTCGGGGCCGCGGGCATTGTCCCAGCTGAAAAGCCACACCCCACCAAAAACCCCAGCTTCCCTGAGGGACAAGAGAGAGGAGCGTACGGGGAGAGCAATCGTATAACCTCTAAATCCACGATGAGAATAATACAATACTGCTTTGGGGATCATAAAGAAGATACTCTTCTTCCTGGGCCTTTCTAGGGAGGGGAAGGGGGAGGAAGAGAAATGGCAGATGATTTACGGTATGGTCATATTCTCCAAAGAGGATGTTTTGTCTCTGCACTTAGGGGAGTTCTTAGAACAGAGAACTAGCATCTACCACGGAAGATATCCGTATGCTTTTGTGCATGAAGGAAATAATTATTATGAATGTCGCGATTTGTCGAATAAGAGTTAAAAACTTAGGTATACGATTATCACAATAGATTTGTGCGTACTCTTTTGTGGTTATCTTTTTTTAATGAAAGGTATTATTTAAATTGATATTCTTAACGTGCCAGTTCACTCAAAGTATATAAACCGTACTGATTAAAAAAATATGTGGTGAATTAGAAGTAAGATTCATAACTATGCAAACTTTCTTAAAGCCTGACTAAGGCAGCTGCACTGACTAATGTCCGACTGCCCTGACTTATCCACTATTACCCTGATTTATCGCCTGCTGCCCTGACTAATCTGTCTTTGACCATCTACCTAATTCAGCGCCGTCGACACGGAGCTACAAGTTATCAGCACATACGGGGCTCCCGGCATCCATCATACTTGACCTAATTAGGGAGCGACTCAGTCACGTGATCCCAGTACCCGGATAGAGCTGGTATGTGAGTGTGGTTTTTTCCGCTGGTTATACTCTATGGAAGGAGGTCGGGGGTGACGGCCTAGTTGCCGCACCCCGACGGATATTGGTAGTGCTATTGTGTAAATACTATTAAGCCTTTTTGTGCAGTCATTTTACAGATTTATCTGGTATTATATAGAGTTTTTATTGGCAGGGGAGGAGCTCTTTAAAGGTCGTTCCCCGCCCTGTTCTACTCTGGTCTGATTAGGTGGAGTTATAACCAGGGTAATGAGCTCCAGGGTGCAGTGTTTATGAACCCAGCTAAAGGGCCTGTTATTTGATGGTTATGTCTAATGGTAATCATATCCTCTAGCTTTTTGATAGTTATTTGATGATTGTTAACACATTTACTGACTTGAGAGCAGCTGTTCTTATGGTATTGCATACGTTTTTGATAGAAAAATTTCTCATGTCAAAAATCAGACCTCTGTTTCTTTTGCTATCTCTAAGAATGAGTACGCTTTGCAGCTTGCCTTAAAGCAAATTCCTTAGAGAATAGTTATATCTGACTACACACAATTAAATATTTTTATCTTGAACGTTTTGGAACGAACACGATTCCCATTGCCGAATGAAAACAGGAAGGTACGAGATTAAGCAGTAAAATGGCTCAGTGTAGGTATTCCAAGGTAGCATTCACTGCCTCGGCAACTCGGGGGAAATGGCTTTTCTTCACAATCTAATTGCCTTTCCACAGGCAAGCACCTGATACCAACCCTGAGAATGGGGACTCCTCGTGGGACAACTAAAGTAGCACTTAATGCAATTACAAAGCCCAATGTTTATATCTGACATATACAATAACACGGACGATAAATGGTCTGCTCTAATGGAAACTGAAAAGCGTACTGCACTAAGGGAATATCATTTTCCAGTTTATGGGACAAAAGATTCACTTAGATTCAAGAAGGTATAATGCAAGAACAAGAAAGGAAATCCAAGAAAGAAGGGTAAAAGTAACGGGACTCATATATATATATATATATATATATATATATATATTGGTATATATGTATTGGTATATATATATAACAATATATATATGCACATAACATAATACTCTTCTCCTACCAACCCATACCCCATGGAGGAATCATAACATGATTCCGGCCCCTCCAAGCGGTTGTTAAAAAGTGTGTGCGATTATATTGTATTAGCATGCAATAATTATGCTTGTTGGTGTATATTTTGGGAGTGGTGCAGTAGTAATGGCACAATGTTTGATTTTCTTATGTCCTAAGCATAATGATCTTTTTGGGTGTTTACCACTATAAAGGAATGATTCTAGAAGGTTCTATTACGCGCTTTTTTTGCCTAATATGGGCAATGAACTGTGAATGACTCGTTAACACGTGATCAGGGAGTGGCCACCCCGGGTGGCCACCTCCCTGGGACATGAACAGTTCTGGCCCCCTGTTGGGTAGACCTCTGCCACCCCCTTATAGGAACAACCATCTACTCCGTACGTGCACAGCTCTAAGATCTAGAGGGGTTATGGAAATATCTCAGGAGGTTCCAGTAAATCTGAGGGGTTCTAATTAAATCTGAGGGGTTCCAAGCAAATCTGATGGGGTTTCAATTAAATCTAAAAGGGTTCCATGAAGTTAAAATTTATTCCAATAAAATCTGAGGGGTTTACAGGAGAGATTTCTTTTTCATATTTTCAAGGTTTTATATTTGACCTAAATATTTAAACTTTTTACCTAGACTTTTTAAAGTCTGAAGGGGTTCCAGATAGCCTCGGAACGGCACTTTACTCCTTAGGGATCCCATTCCATGTGAAACACATGAGAAATACAATACTTATAGACACCAAGAGGGCCCTTGGAGAACAGTTCAACAAGGTGATTCAGGAGACTGCCCCTATCCATCAGGTTTAGAGAAAAGGTCCTGTGAATGTCCACAGCCCCTACCGTAAAATCACCAACACCTGCAATACCCTAACCAAACTCTTAAAACAAACAGCCACACCTGTCATATAAAAATCATTAAAAAAAATTCAAAGGTTTAAGCAATATACTGAGTTAAACAGACCCTGATTAAATTACCTCTGATCTGAAAACGAAGGTCATGGCCCATTAAATGGAAACAACATCAGTTTTTAAAAGAAGACTCTTTTTCAGAAGGCTGTAACTTAAGGTTTTGGTTTACAGTCCCAGTGGCCCCTCCCATTCAGAGAGAGAAGCCTGGCCTCCATTTTGCCCTGACCGTTATTCAATTTGGACTTGGTGGGCATTGGCTGGTGGCCGGTGTACATACGGTATAATGTCATTAGGCCGGACCAGCCGAGGGGTGAGGCGGAATACAGATTCACCAGCGAAACTCCTGCCGCTGGTTCTTCCCGGGGGACGACTCCGGTACCCGGCGGGTACTCCTAGGGGCCTTGTTCTTCACACAAGGGCAGCACCCAACCAGCGAAAGCCCATTTTGGGCCGTTTGTTTCGTGCCAACAGATTCATTGTTCTCCTATCTGGATTTGGTATGACTGGGTCGTTGTCAGAGTGGTGTCTCTTGTATGAGAGCTTCTCTCCTGATCAATATCGTTTCCTAACCTGTTTACTGATGTGTATTGTCAAACTAGTATATGAGTTCATTTGTAACTAGGTTGATAAATTAATCCATCTTTTGATCCATGTAGCTAATATATTATAAACCACGTTTCTGTTTTTGTATTATTCTTTAGATAGTTAACACAGTATTCAATACTCTGTGTGCTATTTCAACGATTTTCACCTATATGGACTATGTTACTGTGTACAACTTCATGAAACTATTATCTGTTTAAGTAATTTTAAATCTGATATACTTCCCGGGAAAAATGTAAATGCCTACATATATACATCAATGATAATATAAAAAAGCTATAATTATATACACTGTATAGAGGTAATTGCTAGCCTGTCGAAGGGACGCCGTATATAAAGCAATACAACAAAGAACTCTGTTTAGATTTTCAGAGCACAGTTTTTCCCGCTTACGCTTGCACAGTTGGCTTGTTGCCTTTCCTGTCACACTCCTATTTCACTCCCAAACGACAGTCACGGCCACTGTCACTGCGCGCCGCCCGTCTAAATACAATATAAAACCAAAGCTAGTGGAATTGATTTAGGATAATGTTTCACAGTTGTTTTATACGGACTGACAGCCACCCGGCTCAGTGATCGGAAGGAGTGGGGACAGGGGCCGGGCCAACCCTCTTTTATGGGGGTTTCCAGCCATCAGGAGCAGCTATTATTGAGACATCTCCATGATTTACACTTTTTCTTCTATTCACCCTGCGCATGCTTGCAGGAAGTGATGACAAGACTCTCAGTGCGCATGCGTCCATGCTGAAACCTCTGCCCACGCACTGTGAATATTAATAAGGGGGCCCGGGAATTGCCTCTGAATACGAAATTGAACTGGTTCTGCATGGCAGGGACAAAAAAGTGCATGTTCCGAAATTGGGTCATTATAGATCGTCTCTCGGTTATTGGAAGCGTTTTCATGCAATGTGCAGATGAACATTGGGGTTTTCGATCCAAATCCTCGATCTCAAATTAGGAACAGAAGTGGTCAAACTCACTAGTTTATAATCCAATCAAAACCGTCTATATTAAATGTGTAATGTTCTATTCTACCGATACACATATTGCATAGATATAATTCCTTTAGATTAGAGTGATTCGCATATTCATTTTCAAGAGACGCTGCAAATTACAAATCATTAGTTTCCGCCCGACACAGACAGACGTACTGCCGTATCTAATGACGTCTACTCAGTTTCTCTCCCATTCGGGGGGATTTCAGGTCATTGCTGAAATCAGTGGAAACGAGGCTACAATTACTGTAGTGTCGAATATTTCAAGCGATTAAAATTAGGGCCTAGATTGAGCTGCGATCACTGGAACTCCTAGCATTTTGTTTGATACTCGGCTGTGAACGGACTGAACCCATATCATACAGAGCTGGCTGGGGCTGAAGAAGGTTGTTAGCCATGTTAAAGCTGTGTGTGTGGATGGGGGGGGGGGGGGGCTTTTTCTCTTATTAAGATCTGCTCTCGGCCCCCATACATTTTTTTTCTGCAACCAATCCCGCCTAGAATCGCTCCACTTCACTTCCCCTACCCATCTCTCCCATCTCTTCCCATCTCTACCCATCTCTACCCATCTCTCCCCAACCAGCTACACAATCTCCTCACAGCTTGGTCTCGGATGATTCCATCTGATACATGGGACTATGCTCACACAGAAAAAAGGGGGTTTATGTCAAATATAATCTTTTAAAAAAGGTGAAATATAGAGGGCCTAAAGCAGGGATAGAGAATAGGCACGTAGAGAAAGCATGGTGATAAAAGGGCTTGATTTATAATGACTACAAAGCCGTCAGTCCTAGGCTCAACTAGGAGAGAGGCCTATCATAGGGTGCAATCAGCAGGCCTCGTTGATAGGTTATTGATCTGTAATAATTAGTCACAGGGCCATGGGTGCTGAAAGTATGAATTTAGTAGCAGGGTCATCTGACATTCATTGATTGCATTGCATTGATAACCCTGATCACATAGGGTAATCCTGCTGCCAGACCTGGCTACCAGTGATAGGCTTATATGGCCTGTTATGAATGGTTCACAGAAATAGGGCTCTAAAGTTAGGCTTTAAATTATAACAGGGCCTAACACACTGAGATAAGGGTAGTGGGCCATTACACGTGCCATAGATCTATAATACAACACAGAAATAACTGTCGGTAAGAAAAGTAATATTTGATAGGGGTTATCGTGTTATGAGTATCCTCAACTTCATTTATAAAGTTGCGATGTAAAGTCAATGTAACCTAGCATTATGTAGCTAGGATTAATTTCCACGTGTGCCCTTTCTAGGCCGAAACACGATAAAACGCTACACCTCTTTCTAATAAGAAAGATAATATGGGGTGACGTTTTTATACTCATATTCATATTAATGTGTAGTTTAGATTGAAATCAGCTGCATTTAGCCACCACCTACACAATGTTTCAAGACACCATACCTTCACGCACAACGGCAATCATAAATGGTTAGCAACTAATTGTACTTGAGCAGTCACCCCTCAACGTTTTGACAGCAGCGTTAGACAGACTCAGAAATAATACCGAGTAGCTTTAGCCCAGGGCTTAGACCAGGGAAGTTATAATTATGAAGAAGGATAGCATGGTATAGGACGGGGGATGTGTCGCCAATCCTATTTGGTAAATCACTTATAGAAGAACCAAGTCGAGCTTGTTTACGGAGCTTACGACGGCTTTGAGCAGAGGTCGTTTTCTAGATGCAGATTCATATGGGGGGGCGACCAAAAAGTTTTCACGAATCTCAAATTCAATAAATAGTCACGATTCCAAATTTTGGGTTCGTGATGGATTCGTGGTCACGAATCTTATATCTTTTAAATTTGCATTTTTCCCCATTTTTTTCATTTCAAAATTATTTCTTTTCACTGCAATGGTATTCTAATGTATATCAGGATGTATTATGTACAATAATATATACTTTGGAAACAATTTTCTGAATGCTTGAAAAGGTTCGTGAATGTTCATGGAGATTCGTAAATGTTTTCTGGACACACCCTAGGTTCGTGAGAGGGCAAATTATTATCACGAATATTCGTGAAAACTTTTTGGTCGCCATACCTGGTCTAACTACATTTGAATGCAGACTCTCGTCAGGGATGTGATAGGCAGGATTGCATGGTGAATAGAAAGGCTTAAGTGATTAACTTCAGGCTGCTGCGCATATTTTTTAATTGAAAACTGAGAAAGCTCATTACAAGACGCCTTTCTGGAATCGTAATAACTTCATTCTTATTCATACATTTTAAAGAAAATCTTAAGCTGGGTCAACAATTTTACCCTTGATATTGCATTAATATTAAGCTTATTATATTTCAAACAACAAATTGCTCGTATCTCAACAAAATTTCAAAGAATTGATCTTTCTTTAAAAAATCACACATCAAAGCGTAAAACCCGCCTTTGGAAAATGAGCTAAAAAACAATAAAACAATAAAACCCAAACAATTTGTCCATAATGCTTACAAACGCATATTGTGATGTGAGGATCCAATAAAAGGCCTCGGGGGACAATGTAAAGTGCTTTTTAATCCCAGAGCATGCATGGCGACTGAATGCATTTCCGTGGCTCAGGGCTGCAGCATGATAAACGAGGGCTGATTCCAATGTTTACCTTAATAATGGCTTATGAATAGAGCCCGGAGAGATTGATGGTTGTAATCCAGGTGTGTTCATGCACAGAACCCCACTGTGGGCACAGACAGTTATAGATGGAGCCTAAAACTGGGAGTAACGAGGCGAGCCTAAAGTGGTTCGTCATATTGTCAAGGAGCTTTGACTCGGAGCAGCTCGGAGCAGCTCAGAGTGCTCAGGGCGAGCAGGCCGTGAGCGTATAACGAGGTCACTACATAGCCCTTGATGGGACTCCCACACACAACCAAGGTACGCTTAAGGCTTTATTCCACTATACGATTTTACTCACGATTTCAGAAAATCGCCAGTAGCAATAATGATTGCATATAGACATATTATAATATCATTAAAAAGGAATTTGTATTCCCTTTCAAATTATATGTAGCATGCACGGGTTCCTTTCTTATCTCTAATAACATTTTAGAAATTGCAAATTTCCAGATAGTCCAAATCGCCTAGTGGGATCTAGGCTTCACTCTGTCACTAACTGGGTCAGGTGAAGCGAGCCGCTCATTGTTGTTGCCAAGCAACGGTTACCATGGCTAAGGGGTAATTCTTTCAGGAGAGCACTCGGGCCAGGCGAGATGGAGAGGCTTAAATATGGAATGAGGCTGAGATGAAAAGAGCTGGCCCTACCCTTAGCTGGCGCTCCTGTTATTATATAAAGCCGTGGATCAAGAGAGCCCTACCTCACAATCCCCCTGAAGCCCTCCCTTCCTCTCCTGAACCTCTTCTCCCTACAACAGGCTTAGGCCGAATGAGGAACTGGTGAGTTCTTATATTTCCAATAAAACTCCGAGGTAATTTGTAGCAATAATTCATGATATTATTGAAATATATAACAAAAGCGTATCCCCTTTTACACGATGTTCATTCCCGAGAGGGTAGTAAATCAGAATAACAAAGCCTAATTAAAGCATCTTAATCAGCCATATGACATATAATTCAATCTCAGAGCATAGTATGAATTTTATACGTTCTGTTTGGTGAGAATCCTAGTGAATGCCTGTTATGCTATTGCCTCTGGTTTAAGGACACCCTCTCATTCTTTTTGAGATATTTAATTCATTACAGACGCAGAGGCTGGTACCAGGTGTTTCCGACCAAGTTGAGTTGTTGATTATTTATTCCATCTTGGCATTGTTATGATTCAATTGCACGGCTCAGACACCCCTAGGTGGACGTCTGTTCAACATCCAGGTGTTCTTTTTTAATATTACGTGATGTGGCCTAATTCTGTTCAAAACACATAAAGAATTCAATGTTATGTCTTACTAATCAGATAAAATTAACTATATTTAGGAACACAGAATGATGTTTACGACAACTGGATGTTGGCATTGTCTCAATATAAGCAGTCAATTAAAGTGTCAAAATATAACTGAGCAAAGCATGCTATGTTATTTCAACATTGTAGTAATGTTCTGTTTATGGTTGTTTTTATTCGTAATATTTTGTGAGGCGAGACCTAAACAAAACAATTATTTCAATGGATCCGTGACGTAACCGTGAACATAAACACGGCGACAAGGACTTGTTGACACACCACTATAAATACTGGGACACGTAACCGTCCCATCATTCTCGTTCCAACCACCATCAAGACAACATCTCCTGCGCTCGTCCTTAAGGGGTTTAGGACGTTTGAAATGTATTATTAACGCATTTAGTGCATTATTCAGAGCATTTAAAGGTTCCTGTACGTGCCGACCATGAGGAAAAAGCAGAAAAAAAATCTTTGCAAGAAATGTGGTGTGAGACATGAAGCACGCACCTACCGGCAAGAAATGTGGTCGTACGGATACCTTGGCAGAGTTGGTGGATTCCGACAATACCTATATTGGTAAAGTCTTAACTTCACTAAAATATAATGTTATCATAAAACACTCTGTTTTGGTGAGTTTTAACCTACTCACATAGACTAATGTAACTGTTACATAAAAATGTATCAAGTAACAGCCTGACCAAAAAGGTACGGTCACAGTCTGTGCCTGTTACATCAGGGTTTGTCTGGGAGGACTTGATAGAAAAAGACTGAAAAGTATTAATATGTGTGTTGATTCAATGCTTGGTTATTGAATACATGCATTGATGACATAACGAAAACCGAAAACACTGTTACAACACCGCATTATATCGACTTTTCTTGATTTTTTTCGTTTCATCCAATTTTCAAATTGTTCATTTTTATGTAATCAATTTACCCTTTTTACTAATTATCTGTTTTTATTCCACATCCCCTTTCCGTCTAGTTGCGGTTATGATGTTTTGCACATTTTACATCCCACATGAACTATTTATCCGATTTTCAAAACATTTTAGGCAGCATTCCTAATGGAAATATTGATCTGGAGTCAATTAGTTCATAGTGGAACCCAGGTTTGGGACATGGCTGGCGCCAACTGGGAAATGAAGAATGGTTTCTTTGTGTCCCACTGATGAAGCACACGTTATCCGAGGTTTGACAAGTCACCCTATTTTTGTCCCTGGCCCCTTACATGTCCATAAGAACACCTATTGGTGATTTGTCCAGTTTTTTTTCAAGGCAGCATTAGATGGAATAAAACCGTCACTTCCCTTTTGACTTCCCCTCTTTTCATCGGGGTTTCAAATGCAAATTCCTAAATGGAACAAAGGGAAGGGTGCTGGCTTTGTTGTTTCCAACAGGGAGATTTTAATTAGCAAAAATGTGGTGGTAGGGATACAATTAACCCAGCGTAATTGAAAGTGCTGGGATAAAGGGGCGAGGATTAAACAGCTGACAAACTGACCTTGAGAAATACGATTATCTCCGCCAGGCTCCATAGGAGGGTAGATTAAATTCTCCTGATATAAGAAGGCATTGTCTGAGTGCCACTGCTTGCCGGAACAGCAAGCCTTGGCTTTAAAAAGACATAAGCCTTGAACAATATCTAATGGATTTGCTATTTTTAGTCCCTGTAAGTTCCACTTTGGTGCTACGTCAAGAGGAGTCGGAGCTAATATAGAGGCCCGTGTCTTTCTATGAACTACTGAGACGTAGGCAGAGATAGTTGTTAATAACACAAATCTAGAATTGAATTTGTAATAATAATTCTTGTAACAAATATTGTTACTAAATCAACTGCACATTTCATTGTTGCACAGCAGAGGCAGTGAAGTTTGCATATCTAATGCCAAAAAGGTAATTTGAATTAGACCGTGGCAGAGAAAAATAATAGGCCTACTGAAACATATCTCCGAACATATCTCCAAAACACAAAGCATTCTCCTCTCCATGATCATTGCCCTGAGGTAGGACTTGTTAAAAAGAGAAGGGGCAATGAGTTGATGAGCTTAATTAGCCTCGCCTCATAATTGTAAGCTGCAGATCAGTCCATATCAAACGGCCTCCGGGAGTCCGACTATTTTTAGCCGACTGCGAGTGTGTCATGTAGGCAGCAGGGTGGTTGTAAAGGCGTATTTTAGATGAGGAAAATTGATACAGATTAGAGTCACTACTATACAGGTAGAGTATGTGAGATGTGAGTGAATAAAATGTCTATTATGTAAGGCTGTATTTGAATGCTTAAAGAGCATTACATGTCGCACTCTTTGTAGTATAAGGTAATTTTGTTGTAACCTTAATGTGCGAATCTCTATTAAATTTTGCTTCATAACGGTAAGTGTGGAAAAAAGGGTTAAATGGATATTCGTTATAAAACTTGATGAGACACGAGCACATTACCAAATCACTTTGAGTTTCCTAAGATAGTAGTGCCAGTGGCCATGAAAGGGATGAGAGGAGATAGTTTTGTGATTACAAGGTCGTAGGTAGGTAGAATGTTCCATACTTTATTGGTTAGGGGCCTTCCATTAAGAACGTGCACACCCAAAGGAGTAGGGGTGGGGGTCTAACATCTTTGAAAATATGCGTACATTCTTATTGGAAGGCCCCGCGTCACCATGACCAGGCTACATGCTACTGGTTGGGACTGAGTTGTGTAGACATACAAGATGATAATAATTTTCAGTTTAAGGCCGCTTTTATGGTTATTTCACATACGACTTATGGGACTTATTACCATAGAAACGACGTAGATGGCCGTAGGGGGAACAACCATCACTAATCCACCGCATGCCTTGTGTAGGCGGGGATGAAATACTATAGGTACGTGACTTAGGCCTGTTGGAGAGTGGACCAGTGGGCTGCTTCTGACGGCCTAAAAGCTGTAATCCACTAGCCGATTTTACTCCCGATTTGAAAAATCGGCAGTGGGAATATTGGTTAAAGATACAGATGCTACATACCATTTGAAATGTCTTCAAATTCTCTTTAAGATGATATGCAGGATGTATGGTCTTTTGAAATTAACAAAATAAGCTTGAGCCAGAATGACTTTAGTTGGATACATGCTTGGGGGGGGGGGGGGGGGCGGAGGGGAGGTACGGGGGCGGAGAGGAGGGCTTCAGGGTGAGGGGGAAGAGGCAGGGGGAAGGGCTTGGACTGACAGAAACATCTGGGCCCTACCTCTCAGCTGGTCGCACTGAGCTGCTCTGAGCAGGAGAACCTGCTCTCACTACATCACCACCTGACGCACCACACAACATGCTCTGACGGGCAGTAAGACCTACATGGACCTTACCAATCGTCTTGATAAGGAATCGCCTGTTGGTATGTAATATTGAAATAAAGATGTTTGAAAACAATGATCGTAGTATGGTTTGTCAATAAACATTTTTGTCCATTTTCTTCATGTATTTCTTATCAGAATGTCTCATCGTGGCTTTTAGAATATCCTCACTGACTATCGCAGATGTTTTTCGGTCATTATTCTTCAGTGAGCATTAGACAAGCTGTAGTCCGACATGAGAGATTTGACTAGGTTGTCTCCCATCGTCTGGCGGTATGGTTTATGACCCCGACCTAGCCTGAGGACACGATCTGTCTGCTCAATACAGAGTGTAGAGAGTCCCCACAGTGTCGTGTGTCTTCGGGGAGAGAAAGGGGAGCCGTGTGGGTAGAAAGTACGGCTTTGCTAATATATTATCGACATTACTTGGGTACCTCTCAAGACAGCCAAAAGGTATAATTTTCTTAATAATATCGAGAAACATTCTTTAAAATATATAAATATTTATTTCTTATACATAAACATAATCAACATAATATTATATCATCAGAGTTAATCGAGCAGTAATGAGGATAGCCAGATCTAACCAATAGGTATAATTTCTCAATATATCACCATTTATTCTTTCTTTATCAACATGATTATATTAACCAGATCGACCAGGTAACAGATCGACCTGTGAAAAATAACAACTGCAAACAGTTCCAACTAGATCATCACAATCAGTCTTTTGTGAAGAAGAAAAGGCACCATATAGCAGTAAATGCCACAGAAAAAAACAAACAAGATGAAGCGAAATTGGAGTTAATTCCTCAGCCTTGATGAAACGACAGCAGTTGTTATCTCAGATCTATGAACGTGCTAAAAACAGGATACGTGCCGACAAAATGCCACGCGAACCGAACAGAAGGGATTTATATATACTCAAGGGGCAGAATAAGGAGTAAGACATCTAATACAGCCGGGAAATGAATCAGCCAATCGGAGAGCTCACAAAGACACATACACAAACAAGTCCAGAGAATAAAGAGACAGCCCGACCAAAGCCACTGTCAGGTAATCAGTGGGAGAGGCCTGGAGAGAAACACAGGAGGAAGATGGATGCAGACAAAGAGTCTGTGAGAGAGGGGGAGGGGTACCTGGAGTAAGATGAAGCGGGGTACACACAATAGGACGACTTGTAAAGGGCCAAACTCGTCTGTAAGAAGGGTTTGTCATCCACTGACGTCAGGTTCTTGTGTTTGCTTTGGAACAAATAATGCTGCATTACAATATCAATTATTGTTTTAGGGTTTATACAGAGTCATCATGAGAGGGGATGTTTCATAACAGGCCTTTGGTAAAACCTCACTTATCATATCAAACAGTATAGAAGACACGCCTGAAGACTGAGTGTAAATAATTGCTCATCTAACAATGTTGTTTTTCTCTTTCTAAACAAGGCCATGCAATGCATGTATTCCATCTTAAACCAATGCCTATCAAAATGTACTGACCAAAACATAACACTTACGCTACACAATCCATCAATAGTTAACCCTGACCATTCCACAGAGAAAAGGACAAATAGAAATCAATATACATAATTATGTATACGTTACTTCTATCAACATCTGTGAGATCTGTGAGAAATCCACGTGCCTAATTTAGATCGTAATCACAACTCAACCTCTCACTATTTCAATAAGATATATATGGAGGACGGCAAAACCTAACAAAGGGTGTCAAAAAGAGCATGGAGAGAAATCCCCTTCCGCCCACTACACCTAGGACTCACCCAAACAGTCACGTATGTCCCCCTACCCTACAGATCTGGTCAGCAAAAGAAACAGCTCATTTTGTGTTCCTTTTATTGTGACATAGCAATGCATCTGGCTAGATATTATAAATGTTATTTTTCATGAAGTATTGTACTCTCATGAGACACATACTGTCATTACACTTTGAATGTGGCACTAGAGTTGATTTTTGGTGAATTTACAAGGACATAGGAAGAGACAAACAAACAGGAGGTGACAGAGTATGTTCAGGTTTTTGAGTTGTTTCTTGTGTCCTAGATCTATAGTCCTCCTGCCCAGTTGGCCCTGTTTCCCCCTGTCCTCCCCCCCCCCCCCCCCACCCCACCCAGTGCCTCCGGGGACTGCCCCCCAGGACGGCCGTCCCTTCTGGACAGGCACGCTAGGTCCTAGTTTGTCTTGGTGATTGCCTTTGTAACGCTAGCAACCCAAGGGTGCCAACATTAGACTCGTCTCGTCGGCACGGCCCCCGCACAGAGTTAAGTCACGAATCCAATTTGGGAGCTTACGAACGTATGTACTTCCAGGGTGACTTGTTTGTTTATATTTTTCACCGGATAGACTAGGAACAATAAGAAAGAGTGCCTTTTCTTGAGAATATGAACGGTATCCTATATTTAGAATGAAAAGGATATACATAGAATGTGTAAAGCTATTATTAAATAAGCTATTGAAAAGCATGTGGTATGTGGAAATGAAACATCTTGAATCCGTTCTGATTGGTACTGAAGTGTTCTACAAAAAGGGATATTGGTTAATTCTCTTTAATGCATTTGAAAAATAGTAATCCTGCAAACTTCGTGTAATCTGAAGAGATGTTCAATAAAAGAAAAAAACACCATGACCGACGTGTTAACAACACACCAACTGTGATTTGATAACACATGTAATATATTCAATGAGGCCAAAGTCAGATTCCCAAAACCTGTAATTTCTTCTGTGATTAAGAACGACAGTAATAAGAATTTGACTGGTATGCTCTCCCCTACTGGGCATTTCTTTAAGGCTTGTGCCCACAGCGTTCCTCTCTCATGCACAAACACAAAATAAAGGTAATGATAAATCGTAATAAGCTGTCAGTCAGAGTCAGTGATGATGTATTTAGTTGAGTCATATTTTCAGTTATCCTACACTTTTCTGTCTGTTCATTCATCAATTTTAACTTTTTCCAATTGTTTATCAAAGCTTCGCTTAGTATACCAAATTGTCAACATTCATATTATGCATCTCTAAAGCCATCTTAAAAAAAGCATGAGAAAAGCATCCTAAATTAGAGAGATTGCTGAAATTTAATCAGGGTAATGTACCACCTAGAGCTCTGGGACGAACGTGCACTTGCTCGGAAGTTGTGCAGCTTTTCCTCAAACCTTGGCTCACAGCCTCTCAAACCAGGGACACTGCCTCCCCTCCCCCCTACCCCCCTTAGCTACCCCCCCCCCCCTGCTACCCCTGTCTCCCCTCCCACCCCCGCCCCCCCAGCTCCCCCCATCTCCCCTCCCGCCCCCCTCTTTGATCCAGGCCTACTTTGATCTGGCCGCTTGTTTGCCCGACACTCTCACGCCGTTTGATCTCAGTCGCTGCCTCCTAGAATCGGCATAATGGTCATTTCTAGGAAGTGCTTCTGGGAGAGGTGCTGGAGGCGGGGATGGGGAGGAGCAGGGCCTTGGTCCCACCAGGGGCTTGGGCCGGGGCACAGTGTGTGTGTGTGACTGAGGGCTATATTCAACTAGCCGATTTTACTCACGATTCCATAAATTGGAACTGGGATTAGGGGTTAATTATACATGTAATTTATTATTAGAAAGGGCTTTTGATTCTCTTTCAAATGATGTGTAGAATGCATGGTATTTTGTCATAGTTCTAGAAAGGCAACACTTACCAGTAGTCAGAATCGCCATGTTGAATACAGGCTCAAACGTGCCTGGGCTAGGCTATTTTTAACCTCATGTCCAGTAGGAGCCTTAGCAGGCACTCGCTGTACCATGGAATATATTCAATGAAATGACACCAGAAATTCATCTACGTTTGGCAGATATAATGATGACTGACTGAAGAGTTTTAGCCACACTTACCGGTACCCAGTTATCCAGATAGTTTCCCGAGATTTTCCCTAAAGGGATTGTCAATTTCCCATATCTTAATGGACCAATTAAGATAAAATCAAGGTACATTATAATACATTAGTCCACAAGTCATCGGCCTAAGCATAGGTATTCTTACCATAATTGCATAAGTGTTTGATTTGTGATGATGAAGAGCACAAAGATAATACTTAGATATTTTCTATTACTGTTATTAAGTTTCTCGCGACCACACCTGTCAATCTTAACCTGCAGGTGGGGTGACCCATTAAAGGAGGCTGGAGGGACGGGATTAAGGGGGTGGTGGGAGAAAGTTCTTATTTTGAGCCCAATTTTTCAAGGAGACCTCGGAAGAAGAGCTCCGTAAAACTTAATTAAAGATCTGTTTTTGACGAAACCACAAATGATCTTGGATGGACGGCCGATGGTAATAGGGTGAAAAATAACTAAGATGGTCGACGAACTTGAGGGAAAATTGGCTCTGTCGTGAAGTTGGAATTTGAGGGACAATACCCCCCCCCCTCCTCAATCCCCACCGTACAAACAAGACATTGAAACCCCTGGACATATCCATATTCAAAACCGTTTAAAAAAATGTGCATTGTAAATAAGAGAAAACGACACCATCGGATAGGAGTAAGGGACTTCCTTATATAAGAGGATTAAAAACCCAACAGCAAAAACTAATTACCAAGCAATAAAGTCGTAAAACTGTTTTTTGACTAACCACTTAAGAATGCAATTCTGGTCGGTGGAAGGCGGCCTATCTTAGGCCGATAAATTATAACTTAGGCGGGCGGTAAATTACGCCTTAGCCTGCGGTGATTTATGGAGCGTGAGGCGGACGAAGAACCCCAGTATTCATTTAACGAAAAATGTCGTCTGCGTCGGTCGGAAAGCGCGGGAATTAGACCGCTGGGGCCCGGCAGGGACTGTTTGTGATTAATGCCGGCCGCCGACTAGATGTGAGAGATAATTCTTTCCGGGGGGTGAAAAAAAAGCCTGGAAAAAACTGACAGTGCAATACCCAAGTCCAATCACAGGACCCTCCGCGCATGCACCCACAGGACTTCCGCCGTTGCCGTCGGTGGTGGTAGAAGTGTAGACGGGGATACCTCCCCGAGAACGCTAGTTTAACGTGGACAAAAAGTACCTGTATCCTGTCATATAATGAGGGCTCTTTCCTATAGGAAGTCGGGGAAAAGTGGAGCCATCTATTTATATGTCTTTGTGTAGGCGATCCGTCTATCTCTCTGTATCCCTGTCTATTCGTTTGTGTTCTCTCATTCTAAAAGGTTGGACTATTATCATACTTTCATTCACATTTTGTATAATATGTCTGTCTACTGTACGTCTTCATTTGAGATTCTCCTAAAGTATGGCTAATAGTTTTGAGATTTAGACAGATTTGTCCATGCACAGGCAGCTTGATTATTTCCATTGCACATGCGCATCATAGCTGTTTTCTCTGAGCATACATGTCACATTTCCATTTGGGAAGCTTATTTAAACCCCCTTCAATTCATTTGATAGCTCTTTCTGGCACAAATATGTTTTCTTAAAATTTCTTCGTTTGTGAAGACTATTTTATTTTCTATTCGTATTTCTATTTTTCTATATTTCTTTTTTCTCTGTTTTCCTTTCTTTCAAATATACAAAAACACATAGTACCCTTTCGTCTGCATTGTGATATCTTTATGTTAGAACCTAACCTAGGAGCGTGCATTTAAAAACGGGCAAAATTTAGTTCTCCCACGAAACATTTGGGTTTAAAAATGAAATAGTAATCGAATGCCATTAGATGTCGGGGTTAAATCATCATGACGGATATAAAAAGTGTAATAAACAGCACTGAAGAACAGTAACAGGAGAAATTATGCCAACTGTAAAAAGGGTCGGATTTAAGAGAGATATAAAACCAATGTCATCAACATTCTGGATTTCAAGTAGGGAAATGACAACCCATAATTGCGCCCTGTGACGTTCTCTGGTAAGTCGGGGTTGCCGATTCTTACGACAGAGGAACGTGGGGGTTGTTCGGGTCTCGGGGCGGACGGGGAATCCGGGCCAAGAACCGAGGTGTGTTTCTAGAGTCGTGCCTCGCGCACGAGGGGGGGCTGAGCGAATCGATCGGCACTCGATGTCGACGGAGGACTGCGGGGGAGGGAAATTATGGTAGGGGTACGGGTCGGCCGGGGAACGGTCCACCCCTGAGTTCCGGTCCGCGGGGGCGACGGGCCGACGGTCGCCTATTGTTTGGTAGCGTGGGGCCGAGCACGCCGCGCCCTCGTCCCCGCGGACTTCGCTCCCTCGTTCCGCTCCCCATGTCTTCGTACCATACTACGTCTCGGTTTCCGGTACTACTTCGGGCCTTCGTGCCCTACTTCGTTCCCTCGTTCCTCGTTCTTCGGGCCTTCGGGCCCCTTACCCTATGTTTCGACTACCTATCTCGGACTTCGACTGTTTTGTCCTAACTTCGACTTAATTACTCTATTCGGCTCATCTTTAGTGGTTGTTTCAGGAAAGAGGACACGTCTGGACACCAGGAGAACTGTTGAAGAACTCTGTTTATTCGGGCCTCACCGCCCCTTTATATACTAGAGAGGTCAGCCCTGATTGGCTGCCTTCGGTCACGTGACCTACAATTGACGTCACTTCCGGTTTATATATTCCGTTTCCGGTTTACATTTCACTTCCGGTTTACATATTTCCGGGTTTCGTTCCATTACGTTTTCGTTATTCGTTCTTTACATATTCGTTATTCGTTCTTTACATATTCGTTCTTTACATCTATTTCGTTCTTCGTTCTTTACATATTCGTTATTCGTTCTTTACATATTCGTTCTTTACATCTATTTCGTTCTTCGTTCTTTACATATTTCCATTATTATCTTATTTCTATTATTTTAACCTCTATGTATTTTGGCTGAATAGCCGTTCATCACACGCCCCTTTAAACAAAACATAAAAGAAGGAAAGAGCAAAAATGCAGTAAACCCTATCCTGTACGAAATGCGTAACCCGTTATTATAACTATCATTAATAATCTACATCGGAATAGATTCTATACAAATAATGTGAAAAAAAAGAGAGATGTTAATCTGTGATTTCAAGGTGCCTTTTAAGTTATTCATACATGAGTTGTACAACGATTAGAAATGTCACCTTTTAAGGTGGGAAGCACGCCGTATTGTGAAGACTCACATTAGGAGTCTTCAAGGCGGATTTTAATCATTGATTAAAACCCCTCTTGAAGTAGAAACATAAATAACCAGAGCCTTGATTATGGAACCCATTAGCGGCATTTTATTATCTTCTCCTTCGGGGAAATGTCAGCGAGAGGAAACCATTATGAAACCCACGTTTTACCCATAATTATGTTTCAAGTGCGTCATCATAGCGTATAATTCAGCAATATGCAGCCCATGTTGTAATGAAACCTCTTTTGTCATGAAACCTATTTTGTAATAAAATCTATTTTGTAATGAACCCTATTCTGTAATTTATCACGTGACTTCTACGCGATGCCCCCTGGTGGAACGCGGTCGAAACGCTCCGAACCGGAAACAGGAACCGGAAACGTCATTCTGCTTATCTGCTGGCTGATAGACGCCGTCCCAATCTGAGAAATCACCAAGACGCACTTTGTAATTTGTTGCCGCCCTTCTTGGGATAATCTACGACATTTCACTTAGAGCCATCGAACTCGAAGCCGAGCTACACTACGAAAGGAATGCTCAAAAGCAATTTGCTCAGATTAGAGTTTCAATATTTGAATATTTTTTTTATCTAGAGTGATGTATTACTGGTTGGGTTCCATTTCAGTCTCGTCTGTTTGAAAAATGAAAAGGCCTCCGATGGTAAACGTCTTAGATAGGCAGTAATATTACAATCTAGCGCTCATGTTGATACGTTATCATTATGTCTTAAACACAATTGAATTCTCTCTGATACCTAATTCCTCTTACAAGAACAGTAAGTATATCTCATTAGATATCCATGACTGTGAAAGCTGCCTCACTGGTCGTCCTACATAACCTACATAACCTGAGAAGGTTATTCAGTGTCATAGGAATTCCTATCACTTGATAACCTACACCTTCAAATGAGCTAGTTCGAAATCTATATCTTAGTTGGATGGTAATACAAAGTAGTTATTCATATGAGTAAAAAGTAATATAAAAGGGTTAATGTTAGAATTGATGACGTATATATATATATATATATATATATATATATATATATAATATGCATACACACACTTCTACATATTATAGGCACGAACATATATAATTCTACATAATATAGTTACAAATATATATATATATATATATATATATCCCCATTGTCTATTAAAAACATAATATAGTAGTAGTAAGTGTCACTTTAAAATCCCAACTTACATTTCTATCCCTTCAGCTTATTTCTACACCACTTTATACCTGTACACCCTCACCCTTATATTAGGCCGGCTTGGTCTATACACCCTACTTGGTACAGCCCCTATCCTATACACAGTACCTGCCGCTCCCAGGATGGAGTGTTCACTAATCTGTCCGACCTGCTCGCCCCTTGGGGTCGCCACCTGTTCAATTAACTTGCTTCCTGCCGCGGGTTTAGTGTAAAGCCTGCAGGGTTAGTGCTAAGCTCTGTCTGATTTCACACTGTATATATATTAACCCGAGAAGTCACTGCTGAACACAGAGAGAACTTGGTACAGGTTTACTTAAGGATAGACAACTGTTGATAGCGGCTGATTTATAAAAATATGAATATCTCTGGGACAAAGTGCCTCATTGCATTGTATGATACATCAAATGAAAGCTCTTATTTTTTGCTATCCATTTATATAAAGATTGTTGGGATTCCAAGCAAAATGGAAAGACTGTAAACAAAAAACCTATTTTTCAACTTTTATTTTTTGAACATGAATATCTCCTCTAATATTTCACTTACACTATTGAAATTTGGTATACATAATGAAAACATTCATATGGAGGGAACCGTGTCTCAGAATATTGATTTACGTCCTAGTTTTTATTTTATGACAAAAAACGGGTAACATTTTGTACATTTTTCAAGCAGAAAATTCTACATTTGATAAAATGAAAACCAGGACAAATATAAAAAATCTGAGACACGGTTCACTCCTAACCAATCTAAAGAAGACACAGAAGAAATTTCAAGTTTTTAAGTTAAGTATTAAATGAGATATCTATGTTCAAAAAATAAAAGTGAAAAATACATTTTTTGATTTCCTGCCAGAATTTCAAAGTCATCAATATATCTATTTTTATATAATTCATATCGTAAGATAGAGCTCTTAATAATCTATATAATGATTTGAAATGTATTTATGAGCCATTTGAATGAAGGACTTAGTGTGGAAAACACTGCGCCATGGCAAAATACGCGCTATCAACAGTTGTCTATCCTTAAACAACTTTAAGTCGTTTCAGGACGAAACGGGAGCTCCTCACTAGTCAACGTGTTGTAAGAGGATAATCCGGTAGTGTTTGGGTAGGACGCCGGTCCCGTGGCCGACCCGGTCGCCCACCCGCCGGGTTTGTTTGTTTAGTAGTTAAAAAGAGTGACTAGAAGTGCCAAATACGGCACCGGGTAGGGATGTTGAATAGACACACCAAAGTAGGCACCGGGGGGGGGGACCGAGCGCACCCCACCTACCCCGGCCGCCCGTACCCTACTCAAGGCGGTAGGCCCCGACCACGGCCCCCTTCCCAATCCCCTACACCCCCCCTTACATAAAGTGTAAAATGACTTTGAACCGCATCATTCTCACGCCGCGCGGTATTTTTTTTTACAACCCTAAAGTGTAAAATGACTTTGAACCGCAACATTTTCAAGCCGCGCGGTCTTTTTTTTACAACAAGTTTTTGTAAAATGACTTTCTATTAAAATCATAATCCCTGAGCAAGTATATCTGAGCAAGACAACTTTTTGTGTAAGTGTTGGCCCTGAAAAGGGCCGTTTGAGAGTCATTAAACTTTACCATTTTAATGGTCGCGTGTCCAGCGTTGCTCGTGCATTCTTCTGTCGTCTTGGTCTCTTTTTATCAGGTCCTTCAAAAATGTTATAAACTCGAACGATTCGTAGTATAAGAGTTCATCATGTAGAGGGCTTCTTATTGTGAAAACATCCAAGTCGTAAGTCATTCGATACTGGTACTGTGGAAGGCGCAGGGACATGTCCGGATCCAGGAGAGATCGGAAGTTCTCAAACATGGCAACCTGGAATTCTGTCCATGTACCCCAAGACGGTAGTTCGTACTGGTGGTCACGGTACTGGACCAACATGTAGAATGGATCCTCACTGGACTCTAGCACCGTGTATAGCCGACTCTGACCAACATCCCGCATGACCTTTCTTACATGAAGATCCAACGAAATGGGCATGCAGTCACGGAGAACACGGGAATTGGTCAAGAAAGACGGCACATTGCGACTTGCCATTCTCCTCGCCATGTCTCAAGTATTATAGATTAGGGTTTCAAACGGCCGCGTTCAAAATCAATTTACAATTAGCATATCGAAGGCTATCTGTTAAGCTTATAAGCAGGTATCGGTGGCTCAGGTGAGCGACGCGTGTCCGCATGAGACGTGTAAGTGCGCTCACGATAAGTAACTCTGTATGCGACATTGCCTAGGGGCAAGGGCTTCTATGGAGGTGCTCGCGTCGAATCACGGGTATGACGCCAACTACCGTTTCAGCGTGAGCGTCGTCACGACACAGGTAATTGCAAGTCATTTTACAATCTTGCGACATTCCATATGGTCAAGGGCTTCTGTCGAAGGACTCGCGTTCAGTCAGTCAGTCAAGAGCACGTCAGCCGCGGCACGGTAAAGGCAGTGCGCGCCATCCTGCGGGGTCAAGGGCTTCCCTCCGCGACAGGTGAGCCCCGCCGACGATGCGGTCGGTAAGACCGCGCGCGCGCCCACTCGCGTGTTTGAAAATCATTTTACATCGCGTGTGACACCCGCGTCAGGGTAAAGGGCTTCCATTGAGGGACTTGTGTCGGTCAGTGCCAAACTACCCTCCTCCCTCCCCCCGCGAGGACATTTCCCCTTAAATATGGCACCCTTTACCACTGTTCATCATTCCATCATGGACCTACCGCATGCAATCTTTGCTGCAATTGACATTGTCAACAACGCTGAAGCTGCTAATGTACCTAAACCTGAGCTCCTGCTGGAACCTGAAGTAGCTGAAAGGCTCTTGGAACCTGAACATGCTGCAGCAGTACCATATCCACCTGAACTTGATTTAATTCTGGAAGAGATGCCGCTCATACCCGAACTGCAGCCACAGACACCAGAAGCTGGACATCGCCTTCCTCCAGCCCCTGATCGTGGTCTTGAATTATGGCCAGCCGCCGCACGACCAAGGCGTGCCGTCCGTCGCCGGCTGATGGAAGGGCCTAACATGAACAACCAGGAAGAAATGGGCATTGACGAGCGTCACGTATTTGTCGAGGGCAAGCGTGGTAACATGATTTTGAAGTCCGGTGGTTACAAGTTCCACCGCAACGGCGTTCAAGGTGTCGGTGAAAATAGGAAACAAAAATTTATCTGCAGTCACTACCGCATCTCCAAATGTACTGCCAAGGTAACTCATTTCTTATCCCATAAATCTATGTAAGCACTACTTAACCCTGTAGCAAATCAAATTTCTCGTACACAAAACGTGTAAAATGACTTTCAAGTCCTGTGGTTATAAGTTTTGCCGCGACGGTGTTCAATGTGTGGTCGTAAAAATGAAACAACTATTGTCTCAGTTCAGTACTATGTAACAAATCAGATTAGAGATGCACGAAACTTACTAGGGTTACTCTCTCATTTCAGGCAAACTATATCGGTGATGACCAGGACAACGTCAATTTACAGGGCTGGCACAATCATCCCCCTGAGATCATAAAGAGGCAGGCTGAGGAAATCGAGGCTAGGATCCGGAAGCGGGCACGGCAGGACCTGCAGACACCGGTGAAGGCCATCTATGAGCAGGTGGCGCGGGAGGTCGTCCGCTTAGAAGACGGCCGCGAGATAGTTGATGCCCTGGCCACTGACTACAGTATGGCTGCGAGTCTCCAACGGATAAGGAAGACCCAGCAACCACCTCTACCGAGATCACTGGGTAACATCGACCTCAGCACATGCAAGGACCTGCACAGCGTCATTATTGATGATGGGGAGGAGGATCGCATCATTGTCGTGGGGGACAAGGAGAACTTTGCTCTCATGTGTGACTCTCGCAGGATCCACATGGATGGGACGTTCCGCAGTTGCCCCATACTCTTCACCCAACTATTCATAATCCACGCCGCACTTATCTGTGGCAGGATCCTACCAATGCTGTACTGCCTGTTGCCTGGCAAAAATTGTACCAAGTACACTCGTCTGTTCCGGTTGCTGAAGGAGAAGGCAGTTGAGCTTGGACTGAGGTTTAACCCTCCCACGGTGTTAGTTGACTTTGAGCGGGCAATCCACCGTAGTTTGGTGGAAGTGTTCCCTGATGTCCGCATACAGGGATGCTACTTCCACTACTGCCAGGCTGTAAGAAAACGCTTCTCTAAGCTGGGCCTTTGCCAATATGCCTTCCACCGAGGTACTGTCCGGAGTGTCAAACGTCGCATCCTTGCGCTGCCCTTCGTTCCCCTTCCCAAGATCACCGAAGTCTACCGGACCTTCAGCAGCGAGAACGGATGGGATGTACTGCCTGGGTACGTGGTACGTGACATGAGGAAGTTCCTCCGGTACTTTGAACGTAACTGGCTGAACAATCACCCGGAAAGGTGGAATGTTTTTGATGCAGAGGTCCGTACAAACAATAATGTTGAGTCCTACAACAAGCAAATTAACTCACAGTTGACCGCGCATCCAAACATATTTCGCCTGCTGTCCTACCTGTCCGAACAGATCGACACATCACTTCAAGGGAGCGCACAAAAGAGGAAACGTCCGCAACGGCTTCAAGAACGTATTAAGAACGCGAAGATAGAAGAGGCAAAGGCAGCCTACTTGGGTGGGGAAGCCTTGATGATCTTCCTGAACAAGGTCGTCGACATCTACCACCCACCCAAGAGGACCCCAGTGAACCTTGCCGACCTTGCCGAACCTGATGACGTTGCAGGAGTGGTATCAGACGGAGAGCCAGATTATGAAGACGATATAGCCTCCATTCCTGAAGATGACTTGGATCCTGCAGAAGAAGACTTCGCCAACTTTGATGACATTCCTGAAGATGACTTGGATCCTGCAGAAGAAGACTTCGCCAACTTTGACGACTGATGACCCCACCAACCAAACCAAACGGCCCTTTCCAGTTTATAGACTGTAAAACGTTTTTGAAGTAACATACTAATATTCTGATAGACCGTCACTGTACAATGTACAATGTGTTGGAAAATATTAAAAACGATCATTCTATTGAAGCGGTAATATCGGTCCATTGGTCTAATTAAAAAACTTCAAAGTTATTTAGAAATAAACTTTCTACTTTCAACTTTCAACTTTCAACGTGTACTTGCGACGCAACTTGGAATATTACAAATTATATTAAAATGATTTTTAACGTCAGCCTAACCTATATTTCCAGGAGAATATTAAATTGTGAAACCAATGATCATTGACGACGCCATTACCACCAGCTGTATTTGACGTGAAAATAAAATAAAAGTAATCAAATGTATGTAGCTTCGAAATTCTTTATTAATAAAGTCCTCTTGAACGCTCACCGGCGGACACAGCGTTACTAAACTGTATAAAGAGTTGAATTAATTAGATCAATTTGCACTTGTAAAATGACTTTCAAAATCAATCGGCCGACGAGTTATGTTAAGCCGGGTGTTGATATTATCTCTAGGCGCGCCGCATACCCAAACGCGTCAGGTATGATAAGGCCGGGTGGTGCCAGCCAGCCGGAAGTTGGTTTAGGTCTACAAACACCACCGCGCCTAGTTCTGACCACGGCACCGCGCCAGGTAAGATAAGGCTGGGCGGGTTGTAAGTTGGTTTTGAGGCGCCTCGCCACGGACCACCGGTCGCGCCATGGCCGACGACTGAGAGTCGGGTTGTAAGTTGGTTTTGAGTCGGCGGTATGGTAAGAGCATGGCCGGCTGTAAGTTGGTTTTGAGGCGCCGGGTATGTTACTTTTTACCTACCATAACGCGCGCCGAGGCCAAACGCCTTGGACTGGCCGTTTCGGCTGCCTCCCCAGGACTAAGGGGCCGCCTTGGCCCCCGCCGACCCCCCTGCAGTGGCGGCAGTGCTAGTACCTAAGATTAATTAAGAGGAGGCGCCATTTATAAATGTATTCAAAACCATTTTACTTTGGTCAATGAATTTAACTATTGGGAAATAAAGCGCCAACCAATACGCATACCAAGCAAAATTTATCACCCCCCCCACCCCTTCTCCTCACCCGCCGGACTTAGTCTCGCCCGCCCGCCCCTCTTCCCTAACGCCCCCCCCCCCCCCCCCCCCCCCCCAACCTGGCCATGAAAATCGACATGCTGAATTCTAACGGGGCCTTTCTAAGTAAGATAAATGGTGCGTTTGAAAGCCATGTTACATAATTTTAAGTTACGGTTCGTCCCCACCCGGCGGACTTTGGCTAAGTCTAAAGTCTGCCCCTCCCCTCTTCCCTGCCGGCCCCCCCCACCTGGCTATGAGAAACGACATGCAGAATTCTAACTAAGATAAATGGTGCGTTTGAAAGCCATGTTACTTAATTTTTACTTACTGTTCGAATGTGTTGTCTGGCGTTTTCCGTGACCCCCAGCACGTAATCGGGCGAGCAGGGCCGGAGGGGCCGGTGAGTGGGGGGCAGCCCGGCCTGCCGCCGAGATCGTCGGTCTTGCACCTGGCCCGCGTGCGCCTGGTCCTGCGGATGTTGAACGTCCTCCCCCTCCCCCTGGTCAGAGTCCAGGACCTGGTCCTGCTCCTGGTCCTGCTCCATTGCCTCGTGCTCCTGGTCCTGCCGCTGTTGAACGTCCTCCCCCTCAATGGTAGCTGGGGGCTCCGCCTGAGGGTCCTCCTGGGGGTCCTGCTGCTGGTCAGAGTCCCGGACCTGGTCCTGGACCTGCTCCTGGTCCTGCTCCTGGTCCTCCTGCTCCATTGCCTCGTACTCCGGGTCCTGCCGCTGTTGAACGTCCTCCCCCTCCATGGTACCTGGGGGCTCCGCCTGAGGGTCCTCCTGGGGGTCCTGCTGCTGGCCAGAGTCCTGGACCTGCTGCTGGTCCTGCTGCTGTTGAAGGTCCTCCCCCTCCACCTGCTGGTAAATCTCCTCTTCCTTTACCTCGACCATTCGAAGGTCCGCGTATTGCCCAACCCCGCCCGCCTCCGTGAAGTATCTGGTCACTCGCAGGAGAAAATCGTTGTAACTCTCCTCCGCGGGATCGAAATCGGCGGCACGTTGTCTGGAGGTCATTTTACCGGTAAATGAAGCGGAACGCCCGACTGGTTTTTTTTATAAGGACCGTGCCCGGCACGCGGGAGCGTGGGCTGACGTCAGATAGTGGGAGACGTGGGAAAGGGTTAAACGTGGGAAAGACACTGAAAGTCGACGACCTATCTTTGAAATATAGCGAAACGTCACGAAGTACAGATAGCGCCATGGGAAGGGGCGGCGCCGTGAGAACGACACTCCGCCTGTTAATTAGATGGCGTTATGAACGTTTGGTTTTTTAAATTTCATTTTACAGAAATATTTGTGTCTAGCTTTGTTCTTGGAAATCATATTACAATCCTTTAGTTGAAAGAAAGGGGGAGTGGAAGAGTGGGGAGTACCCAAGAACGCGGGATACTGACCGCCTATTATTGTTATTGGAAATCATTTTACAAACTTTTATTTGAACAAAAAAAAAAATAAAGGCGGGGTGGGAGGCGTCGAGAGCGGGGGGGGGGGGGGGTTCCCCCCGAGTAGTACAGATAGCCTCCGTGGGAAGGGGCCCATGAGAACGACCCTCGATGTTAATTAGATGGCGTTTTCCACGTTTGGTTTCTTAATTTCATCTTACAAAAATATTTGTGTCTAGCTTTGTTCTTGGAAATCATTTTACAATCATTTAGTTGAAAAAAAGGGAATGGAAGAGGGGACAGTACTCAAAAACGCGGGATACTGACAGTCTAATATTGTTATTGGAAATCATTTTACAAACTTTTATTTGAACAAAAAAAAAATAAAGGCGGGGTGGTAGGCGTCGAGGGCGGGGGGGGGGGGGTTCGTCCCGAGTAGGGGGGGCTGGAGACCGTGCGAGGTTAACAACCACCGGGGTATGGGACCGTAAGGGTCCGTCAAAGTTGTGGACGGGAAACCGGCACTTGAAAAGCGTTTTACAGTCAAGACCCGTCCTAACACTTTGCCAACGGTGCTTGTTTTGGGAGTTCTAGTCACTCTCACTTTGTTTGTACAACGGTTTAGTGGACCGAGGGCGACCGACCCGGCGGCCTAATCCCCTCCCCCCCCCCCCCCTCTCCCAAATCCCTATGTTGTGATACGTTGACTAGCGAGCGGCAGCCGACGAAACAGCGTACCCTTAGATTACTATCAAATTCGAATAATTTAAACTATCTTGTATTTCATGTCAATTCATCCATAAGGCATTCATAGGAATGCAAATTAAAAACGTCATCATTTTATTTTGTGGGATTTATTTTTGCACGGTGAGGTATCACCGCCTTCCCAAATCGCGAGTAAGTAGGCATACTGTAATTCATCCCAGAAACCCAGAAACTAAATGTATGTGGGTGTGTGTTTATCTCTCGCCCATGTTTCTTTCTATGTGCTCTTGGGTCACCGGGACTGTATTTGAATGATCCATATAATCCAGAGGCACTAAGGATGTCATGCCCCTTTACACTCAGTTCTATCTGTCATGAAACATATGTTCAACAAGGCTGAGCTAGTAGTAAATGTTTACTGGTGGTGGCAACCACGATGAATATACATTTTCTGTAAAATGTATGACAATAACAACTCTCAGTTCAGATCTTCACTCATTATATTTTCTCATTGTACATGCCACATTTAAAAACCACTGGTAATTGTTTCAATTAACCAATACCATATATCGTTACATTGAAACATTTGGAATAATCAAACCTGTCTTAAAGACACCAAATAAAAAAGTAGAAATAGATATATGATAATAACACTTGGTGTAATGGAAATGTGTATAGACAAAGCGCTGAGGGCGCAGTCAGCATCAGACTGTGCTGTGTAAATAAGATTTAGTCGCGGTAGTAAAACAAGGACAAGGAGCAGCTCAAGAACCCTTACCACATCGGTCTGTTCACGATGTGTGGCACGAGGGTCTGAGCAACTCACAAATAGCTCACACAGATCACGTGACCACGACAAGCTGTCCAACTACTTGTCAACCTGTATAACGACAAAAGTTGCACAAGAAATCCAATACAAAAATAGGCTGCTTTTGTATTCCCAAAACATCATTCTGTGACAAGACAATAAGAAATCTAGGATAAGAAGATCCTCCTTTTTCAGTCCCCATACAATCATCAGCCCTATGGGATGTGATGGGGATTGTGTTTTTGGTCAGTCTGCAAGTAGCTCTCACGAAAGAGCTGTAGGCGTGACTCTGCATCATTTCTCATGCTCTCCCATGCAATTTTCTCCCTCATATGTG
The DNA here is from genome assembly GCA_936440205.1 of Lepidonotus clava. Classification (NCBI taxonomy): domain Eukaryota; kingdom Metazoa; phylum Annelida; class Polychaeta; order Phyllodocida; family Polynoidae; genus Lepidonotus; species Lepidonotus clava. The sequence continues at coordinate 29,470,576 of OW387144.1, read as the reverse complement.
GGCGTGTGAAATCTGATTCAAAGAGCAATAAATCTCAAAACTTTATAGTGAGGTATAGATTGGGACTAAATGACAAATGAAAGTAGGAGGGTCTATTGCTCCTGTAGTATTCCTCTTTTATGTGTATACCTGATGCTGCCAACAGGAGAGCATGTGCCACAAACTTATCAGTGCAAATCAATAGATAATGTATGTAATTTCCATAAAGTTAATACATATTTAGTGCTTTCTTTTGAGCGGAAATATTTGTTTGTATCCACCTTAAGGTGTGTTTGTCATTGTGAATGTCATTGTTGTTGATGATGTTGGTGTATTTTTGTTGTTGTCTTTGCTCTCTTTGTCAGTTTGTTGTTGTTGTTATTGCTCTTATTGTTGACACTGTTATTGCTCTGGTCATAGTTATTGTTGTATTTGTTTCTGTTGTTGTGACTGTATCCATTACACACTCTCAGAATCTGGCAGAAACCACAACCAAGAGATGATGAATCCGAGGAATGTTGAATATTCTCCGCCGCCGGCACCCTAGCAGTGCCATCTCTGGTCGGATTAGCATATATATGGACCAGGGGGGTTGTATTCGTCCACCATCAGGGGCCGGCGACACGCCCGGCCTAGATGGGGGTCGGCCCGCCGCTATCACGGCCTCACGGCCACCAATTTAGGTCGTAATGAGCCTAATGTAAACGAAGCATATGTTGACCTGGGCTGAATACAGGCCTATTGTTTTGGGGGTAGAGGTTCTCCTGGTTGGGTCAAAACATATAAAAACACATGTTTTTATGGATTTAATATGTATAAGGCCCTAATACACGAAACAGGGCGTTTGTTTACTTACCCATATTAGTCCTAGTGTTTTGGTATTATTGGCTCTCGTGGTTGGGTTAAAACATGAAATATGGTTTTATGGATTTTATATGCATATGGGCGTAGTTGGTCATTTTTTCTACTTGCATATGTTAGCTCTATTGTTTTGGAACTAATCGTCCTCGTGGTTGGGTCAAAATATACAAAAACATGTTTTTTTTTATGGATTTAATGTTTATGCACGGAATGAGGTGGTTGTTTTTTATTTCCGCATATTAGTCCATCTGAGATGTTTATCTGTACCTACTAAATAGCTATAACCCTTCATCATCTCTTATCATTGCTCGTCATCAAATACTTTCTTATCATATCATAAATACAAGTATTCCATGTGACGCAGCTGGAAGATCATGTAATTACTTGCAGCTGCTATAGACATATTCAACCCCCTAAACTATGTACCTTAGATGGCGGGTTATGAAGTGCTAACTTGATGCTGTCATGAATTATTATAGGATCCCAAATCCCAAAATAGCTTTATAATGTATTCTATTCACACACCCCTCCCCATAATTTACACCAAGTCACCATTCTGATAGCCGTGCTCCTATATAATGTTCCTCACAACACATTTAGGGAAAAGCTTGGTCTCCGATTCCGTACACAGTTGAGTTTGACTTCGCAGAGTCTCATTTTAGGGGTTTTAGATGACCACAATACCGCCTGCAGATTGCTCCTGTTCAGGGTCCGTGCTCTCCAATTCCCCATTCTCTACTCCCGCCCCTCAACTCCCCATTGGCGCCGGGACAGGAGCCGGGTACAGAATGGCCCTAGGACGAAGCCCCGCGCCGAGTCGGATCTAATGTCACACTCGTGATGGATCTACTTTTTTCAAGTCTAAAGAAGCCGCGGAGGGGCAATTTGTCGCGGGCTGTTGACAGTCGCAGCATTTTGCTCTCACACCGCGCGGCCCGCGGTGCGCACAAAACAACTCCCACTCACCCGGCCTGGAGGAGCGTTCACACTGCGCGATTCGGACTGCATTCTACTTCCAATATGTCCACTCTTCTGCCAGCATTCTTTTCATAATATCTTCTTGGGTCTTTTCAATTAAGATATTCTTTTGCTGTTTCATTGGCGCTTCATGAACATTCTCATATCTATTTTGATGAGATTTAGACTAAGCTTTTTCTAGTGTGATTTGTCTTTCTTTTCGTATTTATCACGATTCGTTCACTATAATCATTTCAGCAATCATACAGGCCAAAGTGGTTACTGTTGGTTTGGTAAGAATTCTTGCGAGGTTGTGATTCCCGTAGGATTGAGTTGACTAAAATGGTAAAAGGTACACAAGATAATGTAAGTTCTAACAGTGTGAACAGTGTGAACAGTGTCATAGCATGCAGGAGGCGAATTGTTCCCTCCTGGCTCCTCCTGCGTTCCCCCTGCGCCCCCCCCCCCTACCTCCTCCCCCCCCCCCCGCCCTTGCGTCCCCCCTACCTCCCCCCTGCGTCTCCCTTCGTCCCCCCTTCGTCCCCCAAACGTCCCCCCCCCATCTCCCCAGCCCCACCTACCAGTGGTGTGGCTCCCCATTCTATTCCCCCTGTCCCATTCAGAGAACTAACTAAATCAATGCCCCCGTCACATATCGGCTGATGTGCATCAGAATATATGGCCCCTAGCCGGGCCTTATTCCAGCAGGTTGTGGCCTGCTATCTGCCCTCCCTATCGGGTTTGGCCGGCCGGCGGATGGTGAATATACCACACTGACCTCAATTCGCCGACGGGTAAAGCCGGTGATTTCTCATAAAGTAAATAATATATCCGACTGTTGATGCACCCTGCTGCGCAATAGGATTCAGTCCAGCATGACTTTATGGTCTCATTTCACATAGGAAAATAAGGAAGTCACAGGCAAGTAAAGTCCAATGTGATAAACTATAGCTGTGGATTGCATCTATTTTCTCAGAACTGTGGATGTTGCAATATATAGAAGCAGACTCTATTATACCGTTTTTTATCTTCGGTGAAAGTAGAGCTTTGGACGGTCCTAGTCCAAACTGTAAAGGCGCGTGTTGCCAAACAAATAAACCTACTGGGGACACGTTCCTGGAGCATGGCTGGCGGCCATTACGGGTTACCATGGTAACTGTAGCCCCTGGTAACGTAATCACGACCTGGAGGATAGGTGGAGGGGGTTGTGAGGGTGGCAGTGGAAGGTAGCCAGCTACAGGTTTGGTTATTTTAATTCAATGTGTATTTATTATTTTTCAAAGTACTCTGGGTGGTGGATTATGGATCTGCGACCATGAACTAAGTTATTGATTTCTTTGGGCCTTCATAATATTGTTCACCTCACACCAACCTTTGATTCAATATGTATCATATATTTGGCTATCGTATGCCATAGTCTAGTAGTTCAAAGAACATTATGAAACACACTTTGAATATTCAACAGTAACTACAATACTGAGAGTGTGACCTTATTTAAAAAACAGATGAAACCTTCACTTCTATGAAATTCAATTTTAACGAACAGCCATTTCCCAATAAGTATAACAACTTTCTATGGAAGTGATACACGGAAAGATTGAGACCATACAACGGCGTGCTTCCATGTAAACCCCACCATCATACGCCTCATCTCCATTTACCGCCCACATGCTATATTGTTATACGAGGAACGATTTATACCTCTACCTACTCTTCACGTCAAGGTGGGCGGGTCTGCCTATATGTCTTAGATCACACCACCGTTGTAAAACTTTCAGAAGAACCTGCCTTTGACTTTCCATCATAGAACACTGTATTATTTACACCTAGACGGTTTATAGACAATGTTTTATCTAATCCCCTTTCAAATCTGGATTAAACACGCCACTTCTGACGTATAGTATACATAAAGTCTGTGGCACAGTATTTCATCCTGCGTTGAGTCTCGTCAACGATCAGTAAAAGGGGATGTTAAACCTGTCTTGCTGTTATATTGTTCATTAATCACCAAGGGACCCTTAGTTCTTGGTCGATAGCTTCTTTTAAAGCTCCTCTCTGAAGTAATATAATTGTTGTATTAAAAAAAAACACTATTTAGTTCTATGTTCTTATTAATTGACCGTCAAGTGCACTGCCTTTAGTGATTTAACATAGCCTTGATTAAAAGAAACAAAACGATTTTCAGGCAACATCATGTTACAAAACATAACAGTCAATATAATCACGGCTTAACTTTCTCATCTCATATGACTTATAAACCGGTATGTGTATTTTGTTGGAATTGAGATAGAAAACCGACAGTTAATTACAAGCATCGCACGAATCGTACTCGCTGCTCCAAGGAAGGCTGATTACCGTATCAAATATCACAATCTAATTAATGGTGGAAGCACGTCTAATATGAATCAAAAAAGGGACCTTAATCAGGCGCACATTCATTTCCAAGTGCACTTCCTCGCCCTTAGCTAGTTTTCTTAGAAAATAATCCCAGATATCCTCGTGTCATATCATTTTTTCCATTTGTGGCTAATCCCAATGCAAACAGGCTTAGTATTGTCCGCGAGGTCTGCCAGGAATCCCTTGCACGCACCCTGGATGGTGGTTTTCTACAAAACCCATTGTTTGCTGGTGGTTTTATGATAACACTGAGGCTAGTATCAGGTCTCACTAACTCATCTCTCCTGCTGATTAACATGGTAATGAGTGGTGTCCTAATGAAGGGTGGGGACCCCTCTGCCCATTGAGAGGGGAGTAGGGGAGGGCCCTGTGGACAGGGCAGTATGGTCGGGGGAGCAGGGGACTGGGCATGAAGGCAAGGCCCTATTTGTAGTATTGGTTACACTGCTATTCTAAATTCTGGTACCTTAATCTAATGCGTTTGGAAACAATCAACATCCTCTACACAACACAACTTTAGAATTTACTCATGAAAACGAAACAACTGCTTAAGGGCTAAGACTTTTGGGGAAAGAATTTCGGGGAAAGCCTGCAGTTCTGCATGCAGTTCTGCTTGTACTTCCGTGATAGCTTTTGTTTACTTGAGCAAACAAATGATTTCATGATAATGTAATGATTTGTTTACCGTATGTATGTACTATATATACACATAATGTAATACATATTATGTATACATACACATATACATACACCCATAAATACATACATCCGTACACTACATAAACATTCCAGCATCTGTACGAGCAGTTCCTAAAACAAGGACCAGCTGTATACCAACCCATCATGACTGTACAACTGCAGTACTAAAAAGGATAATAACCCCACCTTGTCAACAACTAAAACACACCCCTTCTCCCATTGAATGCCTGGTCCCAGTACCCATTTCCCAGTACTACTTGTCCCTCCACCACCCCCACTTGTCCCATCCACCACCCCTACTTGGTCCATCCCCTACTCCGACTTGGCCCATCCACCACCCCTACTTGGCCTATTCCCCAAACTCCCTGTTCCCCCTCCCAGCCCCTAGATAACACCCCTGGCCGGCAGGGGGAGGGTAATCCAGCCCTCCACGGTCTGTTTTATTGGTGTGTTACGCCCCATAACGAGTGGCTTTTGACGGGTAGGGAGGGGGAACATGGCCCAGTGTGCAGAGTGGTTGGGGCTCGGCTCACCCTGCTGAGGAATGAATGCCAAACCGACAACCCTGCCATCGCATGTGTTTGGGCGATCTGGGTAAATGGCCTACAAACAGCGGGGGATGGGCAGCCTACTATTTTATCCTTACCAGTAAAGATTAATTACATTCTTTTTGTTTCATTGTAGCGTCAATAGATGTGAATCCATTTTAACTGTATGAGATAGTGAGGAGTACTTGTCTAGGAAGCTGGATATCAGCGTAGATTATCAATGTAACCACTGTAGCAAGCCAGGGATCAGTGGCGGAGTAAGTTTCCAACGTGGTAAAGTATATCTGCTACCAAAGAAGATGATGTATTTCTCATCAACAGAATGGTAAATTATCATATGAATGAATGTAGACATATCTAATATTTCTGATATATAACACTTACTGATATAGAGCAAATATAGTTGGACTACTATTGAAGGCACAGAAAAGTGCAATGAACCAAACGATCAGCTTCCTACATATTTTCTTGGATACCTTTGATACACGGTCGGGTAGCCATGTACCCTGCACAGTATACCTAGCCACCTACCACCCCATAATCCAACCAGCCCAGCACCCCCTTACATCCTCCTACACAACCCCTTTACAGCACAGAACCCCCCCCCCCCCCCACACACACACACACACAGACCACATCAAACCAGGAGAAGAGTCCGGAGAAAAAGGAGAAGCCTGCCCGCTGCATTATCTATATCACAGACACTCCCAGCTGCTCCCCGGCCGGCTCCTGTCCCGGGCCGAGCTGCTCCGAGCTGCTCAGGCCCTGTCGGCGCCTAATAAGGTTAGGCCCGAGTCGCTCACTAATGGCCACACATACACGACTTCAGAGCAGCTCCGTGCGGACACCGCTAAAAGCACATCACACACGGGCCCACGCCCACGAGACGACGGGCTGGGCGGGGGTTGTTTTCTGTGTGAGTACTCCAAGGTTAAGGATTAGTATTAGTATTTTTATTGCAAACGGGTGTGCACTAGGCATGATTCTTATTTGAAGTGTTTTATCATCATAGTTGGATTCGTTAGGGATATTTTAAGTATTTTATTGGAATAGTTGTATTCACTCGGCGCTATTCTTAGTATTAGTGTTTTATTGTAATAGTTGTACTCACTAGGAAGTATTCTTATTCTTAGTTTTTTATTGCAGTAGTTGTATTCACTAGAAAGTATTCTTAGTATTAGTATTTTATTGCAATATTTGTATTCACTGGGAATTATTCTTAGTGGGGGAAACGAACATAGTGTTTTAAAGTTTCCTTGCATGAATCAACAAATTATAGCTTTTATCAAATAAACCAGATTTGATTTAGAATTACTAGAACTCTGTAAAGAAAACAATTTATGTGATAAACAGTAAGCGCTTTGAACTACAAAGGAACTCCGTCATACAGAACGTATTGCTGTAAGCACAGACACGAACAAACGATAATTTACAAGATCAAAAGAGGACTGAAAGACAAGTACGTAGTTCTAGTATGTAACATCCCTCCAGAGGCACGGGGAGAAGGGGGAGATCTAGAAGGACGGTTTCTGAGGCAGGGGAGAGGAGGAGAGAGTACCTCCCACCCTCCCACCTCTACACACACGTGTCTTTGTGACCCTCCCTTCAGGCCGGATCTAATATCTGCCTGGTAAAGATGACGTCCTTTAAGCATGCCCGGCCTGCCTTCTTCCCGCTCCACATGTCTTGGTTAGTGTACTACAGTACCCTTTCTTCTGCCGTCAACCCCCCTGACCTTTCCCCCTCAACGACCCCCATTTCCATTCAGGCCCCTTTGAATATGTGCCTTATTACATCCTTTTTCCATCACGTATGTGCAACCTACATGCTTGGGATTATCCTCAATGGTATGTTACCTTATATGCATACATGAAATATGAGATATATGCCACGGGACGAGCGACCCGCAGGGATAGAATTTCCGGATATATATATATATATATATATATATATATATATATGTGACCAAACGTGGGAAATGGTGTCCTATTGGGGTAAAAACCTATTTTGGAATTCACAATCTCCTCTTTCAAATGGTGCAAACCATTTTCAAATATTCCTCTTAGAGGCTGAGATATGGTTGTTTGAATATCCCTACCCAGGTTATGTAAAAGCACCTCTCATTTTGTTAATATGCTTCATTTCAACACTATGTCTTGTTATACCAAACACTATTTAATCAAAAATATTCATTTTTCTTGTTATCACTATTATTCAAAATATGATAACTTCTCAGACAGATCTTCAATCAACTAGCAATTTTCACTATAGGAAAGAATAAAACTTTTGTCAGAATACCTCAGAAAAAAAGTTTATGTAACCCAAACATTCTTTTTTTGGTTGCCATGGTAACAATGGCTTGTTGCTTATTCTCACCAACCTCAAGAAATAGACTTCATGTGCCAAATTACCCATAATGCAATTTTAATAAAGTGATAAATGTTTTCGAAATAATAATTAGAATCTCCGGAAAATTCTGCCTAAGTACAAATTTTCACTAAAATATGGATCATTAACATTTTGTAATCAATAACTCACTTAATAATGGATTTTAAGCAAATTACCTAATATCCCTCTAGGTTACCATATCCCACGACTGGTCACATATATGCATGCGGAGGTGCACCGTAACCTGAATCCTGTTATGTCGAGTACGACAGCATTTTGTGTAATGGGGAGCAAACTATGTGTACATTCCTTCTATTCTAAACCATCTGTATGATTCAATCCTTAACCTAATTTGTTCCTTTTCTACTGTTTGCAGAGATTATATGTAGCCGACCAGTAAAATGTGGCCCATTGCGTATTTCTATTTAATCCCTTTTAATCCAGCTTAAGGGGTAGTCTTATGGTGCCTGCTCGTCTTTACTCAATGTTTTCAATTCCATTCATGGTGCCTCGGATATTAGAGAGAACAACCATCAAAAACAAAGTGTAATTTCCTTGGTAACCAAGTTTCAATACAAAATACGATCATTTTTCCCGTTGCCAATGTGTTTTTCCTACAACTATATATATTCAATATATATATATATATATTGATTCAAAATGCCTCATCTGATAAAAAATACAGAGAGTACCCTATCAATTCTCAAGTTCATGTAACTGGCATGAAGCACAGAGGCGCATATGATCCAATTATAATTAGCAAGGGAGCTGGGCTTGATATTTCACAGAACATAACCCGAGGGACTGCACTAACCTAAGTCATACCATACCCTATAGTAGGGTAAACGTCCACGGGAGACCTATCCGGGGGTTGGAGCACCGGAGGGCGGGTAGGGAGGGGAACAGACAGGGGTAACCGAGGGTATAATTCAATCGCAACCCATGATCGATTCGTCTGTGTAAGAAAACAACAGTACCCACACTCAATATGTGTATAAAGTTAAAGGTTAACGTCGTTTCTTTACCCTAAAACCTACATGCTTTACAGTAACATGAGGATATAATATTGAACATTTCTATTTTCTCGAAAATTGAGATTCAGACATGTGGGATGATCGTGTTTTCTAGTGACCCTATATATTACAGAAGTGCCTTCCCTTTTCCCTTGTCGATTTTTGAAGGTTTTTTTTGTGGTTAAGGTAAGATGGGATCTATGAATGGGCATTTCGACTTAGGGTAGATCGATATGGAGCACTTAGGATATGAGATAGTAGACGTGGTGATGCATGGTTGGAGTCTGCCGTCTGACATTGGCCTAGAGTAGGAAGTGTTTGTTGAGATGGGAAAAGGGCATAGGAAGAATATTGGGGGAAAAAAGATTACAAATTCACCTAATTCTATATCTTTTTACTTTGTGTAGCTGGAAACCCTTTAGCCCCCAATCCGGACGTAGCCGCCCGTGGGTGTAGGGCCTACTCTCCAACCCCGGCCGTAGCCACCCGCAAAAAAATGTTTTCATATTTTATTGCCATAATTTTCCAAGGAGGGCACTTTCAGGAATATTCATCATACAAAATTGGCTAATACATTGTTTAAAAGATTTAATTTCCTATCTCATGTAACAAACCCCATGTATATTATAACGCTCATTGATAGAGATCGGTTAGCCCTTGAACTTCCTCAATTAAATGGAGTTCAGGGAATTTCGGAGGGAAATCCATGGAAATCTTAAGGAAATCAAACGATTCATGACAGCAAAATGTGGGTTTTAAACGGTATGTCTTGACGATTTCTTTATCCAGATTTCAGAACAAGATGGGCATACATTATAAGTTAAAACATGCGATTATTGTTTCGCTTTTCACAAAAATGCTTATTCGACGTTAACGTTATAGATGTGCCGTCTCCCTCTTACTAGACTCCCCTCCTTGACCACTATAGGGCATACCGCCCACTGAGTGCAAACGTGTGCGTGACCAGGACTGACCACAGCCCCAGCTAACCGACACCCTACCCCAGTCTACCCCCTCCTCCAGGGTCGACACACCTCTCAGTCTCGGACAGGACTAGCAGCCCTTTACTATGTCAGCACATATACTACTTTTTCCTCTCTTTTTTTGGCATGATTGAACTCGTTCTTGTCCATTAGTAGGTCTGCTAAGGTCTTCCATTGTATGAATTTTGTTCGTGTAGGAACATAACAGCCTAATGAGATAAGTTAATTTACCTAATAACCTTTCGATACAGATAAGTATTGGTTTTGATGCTAAAACAGATATTTTGAATTGTACTACTGTTTCTATCCATCAATATTTGTAAAACTACCGGCGTCAAAAGGTTATGTTATCCTAATCGGTGCCTTCCATATAGGCTGTAATTAACCTTCATGCCTGATGCATATTAGTTTATCTCCCGTAGTTTAAAGGAAATATTGTAAGGTGAAAGGGTCTGGATATCACTATTGTACAGTTGACATATTGCCTCTCTGTGTTATATGCATGACCCTGTTTTACCTCATCCAATGAAGCCCCCATTTAGCACAGTTTTCAACTAAATTCTTGTTTAGACATACGTCGCCCAAATGATAGATCTAGTCTCTTACAGAACAGCCGACGTGTGAGGACGACCAGAATACTTGAAACGATGAAGGCTTCCCAGTTTTTACATGTTGGCTCTAACACACACTGACACATACGGTCTACTCAATGTAAAACAAAGTCTTTAAAATCAATGTCCAGCGGTACACAGTCGGGCAGATTATTTCTTTGTCACTGCACAGCTAAATTGATCTTTGTACTCGTGGGAATTAGTTAAGGAATATCAACAGCTGGAACACTGTATCCTTAGGAAACTCAAATAACTATGTTTACTGCAATCTAAAAAAAGAGCCTTTTATGCTTTAATGCGTCGATATGAAAGCACAAGAAAGAAAAACACAATCTCAAGTCACAATCTCTATATGTAAGTTTTCCCGTGTGCCCTAAACTCCTCTGTATGAGACTCTCAGTATGGTTTATCAGGGAAATCGGACTGTCATAACTGAAATAGGATCAAACAAAGGTCTGGGGGTACGGACAAAGCTGTATAGGTCTTCAGGGCCTCTGTTTGCACTGTCTGCTCCGGGAGTCAAACAGGGGGCTCGGGATGGGTAGGGGGCAGTGAGTATGGAAAGCCAAGTGTAAGCAAATACATTATGGGCCGTATCCACTTTCCGATTTTACTTGCAATTTCGGAAATCGCTAGTGAGAATAACAGCTTGTTAAAGAAATGTTACATATTCATTAGGAAGGTTTTCAATTCTTTTTCAAATGGTGAGTAATTTGTATGGGTCCCTGTAATGTTTCTATTGAAAATACAGAAGTATTAATAGTCAAATTGTTCGTACTGAAAATCGCTTGGTGGAATATAGGCTTTACTCGTTTGTAGTGCAGCCAACACAACAGGTAACCACGCCACATTGGTACTAAAGTTATAACAGTATCTTCAACCTTAGTTTCCAATTTAATGAGCAGTAGATTTGAATGCTGATAATAATTGTTTTGGCCAAGTGCTAGGACAATTTCAATATCATATAATTATCATCATCAATTAGGTTGTGGTCAAAAGTCAAATATATATCCAAACATTGCAATTGAGACCATGTGTTCGTGGGAGAAACTGTGATGCTTGAAATTATATTAGGGTCTAATAACGAATGAAATTATTATAGATTCTACACTTAGCGCCCCATAACAGCCACATGAGCCGGTCTGTGAACAGGAGGAAGGTTTGGGAGGGGGGTAGCCTAAGGGGAGGAGTGGAACAGGGCCCGGTCGGCAGGAGACCCAGCCCGGGGCTTTGGGTCCAGCAGGGACCCCCTGATTTAAGACTCAGGTTGGGCGGGGCCGCTGGTGGTGGCTGTACAACAGGAGTGGGTATAACTAGGCTCCTTCGTCATCCACACCCAGTCACCTGCCTGCTGGTGGTATACATACATACAGACAGACATAGTTTACATACATACATACATACATACATACATACATACATACATATATAGACATACGTACATACATACATACATACATATGTACATACATACATACATACATACATGTAGATATGTACATATCCATACCTATATTCATAAGCAATATCCATCAATCAATATGAATGATATATATATATATAGGTATAACCAACATAGTACATGACATGATCATCCATAAACTGAGATCACAATATTTGAATTACTTTGTAAGGACTTATACTGAAATTTATTTAAGATACAACCGAGTTATACAAATCAATAACAGTACTAGTAAGTCAGCAAGATGTGAGTATATATTGCAAACAATGAAACACATACTGGGACTGGCGTATTGCAAGGACTATCCACCACTTCAATATGTAACTTGATATAGTGGATAGCTATAACGATACTCTCAGTCTCGCCACTGGCAATTTGTTCTGGTTAAAGGTATCACTCGATGTACTGTTCAACGTTACAGGAGATGATGTTTCAATGCGCCCATGAGGAAAAACACGTAATATCTAGTCTCTGGCATTATCAGAATACAAAAACTATCAAGTTATGGACCATTAATGTCAAGTATTGTTATCTCAACTTATTGATGGCCTATGGTTTATACTGATATCCAGGTGGATTCATCAAAGTACTTTTGTACGTTGTATCATTGAAAAGAGTACGCCTACGGATAAATAATACTGATGGTATTATCCATATAATTCTGTGCTTCAATACTTTTATCAATAAACCTGTAAGTCTAAATTTTAAAAGGCTTTTTCAGCCAGTTTCTTTCAACTAAGATTTCTCAGTAAATACTGCATGCACTTATATAAGAATTCATAAATCTCTACAAAGCGATCCTTCGGGGGAAATCGTCTCTTAAAATTGTAATATAGGTTATACGTATTTGTTTTTGTATAAAAGGTCCAAATTTCTTTTTTTAATATAACAAAATCTACCCGTTTCCCTCAAATCATAGGAGCCACAAAACAGGCATTCCTGGCCGAGGATGCCAGGGATCAGTTTGGGGGTTGTTAGTACGGGGTTAATTGTGGGTGTCTGCTGGCCCCTAATGGTCCGAGCTGTACCGAGCTGCTCACCCCGTACAGTGAGCTGCTCCACCCCCAGGGGGCGCGTCGGAGGGTCTCAGGCCAATAAAGCATACATCCAGGATACAAACGAGCGGCCTGCGAGTGGGTATGATTATAACGAAGGAGAGCGGCAGGGGAAGGCCGTGTTCGTCTCAGGGTAATCAACTTAGGGTGAGCAGGTCCCGAGCAGGTCCCGAGCGGCTCCGAGCAGTTCCGAGCAGTTCCGAGCGGCTCTAACTGGAGCTGGGATCTGACCCCTGGAGGGCCTCAGTCCCTTCCCCACACCCTCTGAGTGCCACAAACGGCTTGTTTCATATGTGCCAAGATTTCTTTGCTGCCGGACTTATGGAAATGCGGGTATTTTTACCCGATGTATCACCAGGGTTATCCTACGGGTCGGACATTATGGATGGTTTATATAGAGTCGGCTGGGCCTAAGTGGAGGCGAGCCAGGCTATAGATATCCCGCCTCACTGTATGTTAGGTCGTTTGTACCACAGTTTGTGGCCATTACTTGCATTGGCATGCTATAAAGTATGTCTATGTTTGCATATCTAGAGAGGAAGGGTCTAGGCAGATACTGTGGGCTCTGCAGCTTGTGGGATCTGAAATATAACTAGACTGGTCCTACCTTAGAGCTTCGAGAAATGACTGGAGATAATAAAATGACACTCACCTGAAAAAGGAAAAGAACAAGTGATTAGGTATACGGTCACATCAGGTACATATACGGGTAATACTATGGTAATTTCTTAATGTGTAATTAATAACTACCGAGAGCATACATACACTCTCACCATTATAATCAAAATCATATTTCGAAGATATACGGAAATGGTATAACCACATCGACTGATTAAACCAACTATTCTCATATACTTTCAATTACGTTTGATTAGACAGCTGGTGAATATGCTGGTGTAGTAAGACAAATATAAAAAACAGTGGAGTAATACATGTGTAACGTTTTGGTTTTACATAACGCTACAATTTTTCCCTAAAGTATCATCCACATCAAACTCACTATTGTCACGAGGCAGTGGTTTGGAAAATGCAGACAAACCTATTAAAGTTTAATTATTATCGAATACAGTTACACCTGGAGGTAGGAGACAGGTGTGTCAAATATTCATGTCCCCTGCCACACCCTTTGTTAGTAATAGGTCAACACGGTGCAATGCTGTTTTTATATATACTACTACTACCCTGACATGTAGCATATTTATGTACCTCCGCATACCTGTTGTGCGTTGTTTGAAACCAGTGCCCCGTTTACAGTACTGTGAGCAAAACAGTTGTGAGACATGACTATGTTGAACATGTACGATCCAGGATCCATGGTATTTAAGGGTGAAAGATGCACAAAATGATGCACAGAATTAAGACATAGGACTCGACTAAGTTTATAACAGCATGATCCTTTCAGTGCTTCTCTTTCATGTTATTGAGAACAATGGAATATAAATCTCTTTATGTACACCAAGAATTTTTCATACAAATATTCAATGATGCCCTTGATACATATCATTCCAAAGTACCTGATATCAAACAAGACAGCATCACATTTTCTCAAGAATAAAAGTTGTCATCCTGTTATTCCAAACCAGGAAAACTTATGATAAAAATAATTAATTTCGGATGACAGGAACTCCTCAGAAAAACAATGTTAATCAAGGTTGGTGACACTTCAAAGCAGGAGCACGCCGGGGGCTGAAAACCCAGCCAAGATAAATCGGAAGGTGCAGCTGCCAACTTTAATAGCCCCTCGTGGCAAGGTCAACTTTTGGCATGGAGATGAAAGGGAGCAGTGTGTATCAGTGGCGGCAGTGTTAGTGCATAGTCATCGATTCTCAGGGCGCACCTTGGGGCCTTTGTGGAGAGGGGTGACAAGAATTGTAGCAGAAAATACCCCATAAAATGGACCAGGGGAAACCACCTCAAAGGGCATGCTTTATCTGTGCCGCCACTCGATATGATATGCTGCTACCACCAGCCACCTGATAGACCATCCAAAGAGGGGTGGTGTGCTAGCTTGTATTTTAGTATGTTTGTCTCTATGAATTAATTGCATAGGAAAACACCTTTATGAGTGTAGACATAATACCTATCAGATTACCTCCAAAGGAGAAAACTTATCAATAGTTTCCTTGGGTTGGCATCTGACACGAGTTTGAAGAAAACCATAGACATTTATGGATCTAGTCAGTGTATGAATCAAATTTGTTTGGAATGAAGAGCAGATGTCAAGAATAAATGAGAAGCTTTGGAAGAGCAAAAACATAAAGTGCTCATTCATTGAGGATGCAGATCATTATGCCGCACGACGCTCTCTGTGCGGAGACTCGGTCTCATTTCTCGGCGCGGATGTAGGTCTTGATGCGGAATGGATGCAGATAAATTGACCCTTTCCCTCCTTCTCTCTTGCAAGGTAAGCCCACATTTCAATGTTTGATTAGTACCCCAGTACACCAGGACTGAATCGGCTGAATAGATTAAACGTGATAGCTACTTGTTGAGTGGTATCTCCAGTATTTTGGACGTATACAGGGGCTACTTTTTCATATATTTATCTCATCTGATGGTATATAAGCTTACATATGGTGTCCCCATATTGTTCATGCTCGACCTTTGCTTTTGATATAGAGAAATATTTGGTTTATCATTCGATCCACCCTATTTCCTGAGTCTCCTAGGCCTATTTGATAAACCGGTATGGTACGCTGCAACTGTTTCCCGGAACGTTACACTGAAAATTATAAACTTTATGGGTGGTAACCTGAGACCCAGAAGTTATTCTCTTACTCATTTCAACATAGGATGTCTCACTGGTCACATTTAGAAAGAGCGAGTGGGGAGGGAAGACCACTAACAAGGCAGGTGCACGGGGTTGGGATCTAGCCATCCCCCGTCAAGATCTGTTGACCCGATCAATGACAACCACAGGCCCCAAGGTCTCGTTCTCCCGCGAGATCACACGAGATCTCACGAGATCTGCTCATCCGGGCCTCCTGTAAGGCCGTGTCCCTGCACCCTGTACGCGTCTATCTGGGATGTCACATACAAGGCCCCCTCCCCGAAGAGGTGGGCAGGAATCAGATAGTCATTACATGCATCCTGGGAATACAGATGGGGATGTCCTGGTAGTTCTTTGAGGTTACCATCTAATGAGAATGTTGGTATTTCTTTTTTTATTTCAAAACTACATCTTACAAAGTATTTTTTCTGTAGTTGGCAGTAGAAAAGTACGATAGAGATGAATGTCTACTTTGACACCCATAAAGGGCGGTTTTAGGGCAGCAAAGTTTATGTTAATCTCGAGGATCTGTTGTCATCATAACACTCAATACCAATGGAAAACATAATTATAATTATAACATAAATATAATTATGATTTCACCTGCGTTTGTTTTTTCATTTTTTTGCTAAAGATTAAAAGATTTACTTGAATGATATAGTTTTTGCTAACAGTTGTAACATGAATATCGTTAACCGAATAAAGAATACACATTAAAGAATACTTCATAGCCCAATGTATCATAAGGAAATGATTATAACTCTTTTGAAAAAAAAGAACACGTCCTTTCCTATTACGTGTTTATATGGGCAGTGCTCAGCCCGTTCATCAGATTGTTAATATAGAGCTGCAAAGGGTCGCTCTAATCATCCGAAATGTCAAATAAACATCCAATTTAATGTCGTAATGCCTCAAATTAGATTAATGCATTAGCCCGAGGGCTGGCTAGACGAGATGGGAATCAGTGCTCATTAATCATGGTTCTAATTAAGTTGGCCCTAGTGGGCAGTGAATGGACGGGTAGGCAAGAGTACCGTCTGAAATGGGCTCAGAAAACGTGGGTTCTGGGGTTGATTATTCTCTGCATTCACCATGTTGGATGGCCTATGAGTGGCATAGTAATTTGGAGGCCGGGAGTGGATGGGTAGGTAGGTGGTAAGGTAGGCGCTACTGGAAATGGTAGTTGGAAAAATGCTACCTGATTGCAACATTAGTTTCAGTAGTCCAGCCCTCACTTAATATAGTTGACTCTAGATCTATGGTATAGCGCTATTGCATATTGGTCCCACTGGCCACAGATAGATCGTTATCAATTAGTTTTATTTTCAACAGAAAAGACTATCAGAAATATGAGACAGAAAATAGTATGGGACAATTTATCCAAAGGGAGATCAATCCCGCTTTTTGAAACCCTACTCCCCATTTTAGGAATAGAAAATTTGATCGTTCTTCTTTTTCGTAATAGCATTCATTGATAGAAGGCGTTATTAGAAGAAATCTTTAAAGAACATGCATTTAATAACCAATTTTATTGCTTTATGAAAAACTATATTGGATTCCCCTGCGCAGACCACAGAGAAAGTCTGTCTATAAGAAGTCACAACAATATCTAACTGATTTTTTTAGACAGAGCATAGGCGGTAATATTATATTGCCTTGTAATATATTGCCTTGTCCTCCCTCCTCGATGACCAACAATAAGAATTGCAGAATCTAAATAAACAACAAAAGAGAAGCATCACTAAAAGTCTTATTCCAATACCTGCCTGCACCGGGGTTACCGGGGATATGGGAGGGCGGTCGTCAAACTCTTCACTGAGAATGTGATATAGGTAGTGACATTATTGCTGCCACTATCATTCACAAGATGGCCGAGCCACTGACTGAAGGTTTTTCAATAGGCCCACGGCGTTTCATTGTTGATCCTCCTGAAGTTTTTTGTAATTGTCTGTGATACATACATGTTGTGTTTTAGAAACATGAGGGTTAGTTTCCTTCAAGGTAATCTCCTTGAAGGAAATTCCTGTGACAGAGTTGCTCCCGTAATATGATACCTTAATAATGAATAAAATGGCACTTGATGATTAAAGACCAGAAGCCTATTAACAATATGACATCATCTAGGTGCACCTAGGGTTTTGCCATAGAACAACCAACTTTGTTAGCATTGGTCAATATTTAAAAAAAACTAGTTGTTCAGAACACGTGTAACACGAGCAAGATTGTTTGGTTTTAAATATGTATATAAACACCTCCTGAGCAGTGCCCAGGTATCACATGTATTGGGCATAATTCCATTTCACTTAACCCAACTGAGGCAATTGCTATAACTCTATGTCTCTATAGTCTGTGTCTCTATCTTCAGCTGGTGTTTTTCGCTATGCTGTTGGCCATAGGAACACGTTTTGAATAATCCATAGAAGCCAGGGGCAATAAGGATGTGCTGTCCCTTTACATTCAGTCCTATCGGCCACAAGGAATGTGTAGTGTTCAAGGCAGGGCTAGTAGTAGCTAATGGCGTTGTGATAAAGGACAAGTTCATATAATATATAATAAGGACAAGTCCATAATATATATATAATGTATAAATCTGCAATACATTGCATATATACTATATATATTATGTATTGCAGATTTATAAAGTGTAGGTCCATCCCTTTGATCAAAATCCAGAGCCTTGTAAAAGAGTTATATTTCATTCCTGTGTATGAATGACCAGTCTGATCCTCTGTCCATGTGCAGTTCTTAGACTCATTTGAAACTCAGGTAGCAATTCCTGAAATGCCACAGTCTATTGGCCCAGCATGTGCTATTTCAGTCTCTATAAGACGTGCCGGAGCCGTCTGTGAAATGCTAACACACCTTTTTACAAAAACACAAATCAAAATGAGATAAAGGGACACCTACATCCGGCAAAACAGGGGCTATCAGAGGCGGCCGACGGGTGGCCGTGTAGTGTAGGAGATGGCTGACCTTTTAGTGAAATGCCACCAGGGGCGCTGCGGACGGCGGGGGTCATAATCAGGTTAATGTAAAGGAGGAGCGATGAGTGGTGGCCGCTGGGCGGGGATGGTAGGGGTGGGACAGCAGAGGGACTATGGCAAGCTATATGAGAAATGGAGTTTGATGGTAGAAAACTAGTTACCACATAAATACGGTTATATATAGTGTTCTTCCACAGTATTTTGCCATTGTTTTACGAAATGAAATTAGAATTTCCACATTGTCGAACCAGTATTAAACACTGTTTTCACAACGTAAACTTTTATTTTTTGGATTTTACCAAATTGGCTTGCCATAGCGGGTCAAGAGCTGCTCATAGGAGCTGCTCCTCTCAGGAGGAGTTGTCCGGCCAGACCCATCCAGGTCTGAATTATAGATCTGTGTGGATAGCTTCTCCTGGGCAGGATTAATGTTAGAGGGTAGGGGGAGGTCAACTCACCCTTTCCGTCATTTGCGTGTTTCCTGCGAACATGATTCAATGTGGCCTGAACACAAATAATAGGAATGCTCTTATTTGGATGTTCATTTTGTACACAGCAAGGATATTAGGGATAGGGCGATATTATTAGAGGAAAAGGCAACAATACTAGAGGAATAGGACATCATCACTAGAGGAATGGGGCAACATTATCAGAGGAATAGGGTAACATAACTACAGACATAAACTACAGTTAATAGAATTGCATCAGACCATGTAGGTTGCAAGGTTTTCGGATGAAAATGGGCAGGTAATTAATAGAGGTCCTTTATCACTGAATGTACCGTCCAGCAGCATCAGGTCATCCATAATGGTAGTAGTTATCTTTAGTTCCTACACCAGCAGCCTGTGTTAATGCTCCTCTAAGCCCCTCCCCCACAGAACATTCAGCTAACAGGGTCTGGAGGAGACAGTAATAGCAGCAGGAGAAGTAGACGGAAGGGCCTTGGCCTGCCCGACCTTCTCCAGGACTGAGTAGGGCGGGGATTAGAGCTGACAGACGGAAGGGTCGTTACGTCCCTACACCAGGTAACGTTACAGGTAAGGACCCCACCTGTCCGACCTGATCTAACCAAGGACCTACCTGCCAGTACTTAGTGCCCAACTGGTCCGCCCCCATCATACTTATGGCCCACAGTTCTGCCCCCCATCTCACTAAGGGGCAACCTACCTGCCTCCATCTTATTAAACCAACCTGCCTACCTGCCCCCATCACACTAAGGACCCACCTGCCACCCCAGAAAGTACTTAGTGCCCAACTGGTCCGCCCCCATCATACTTATGGCCCACCTGCCTGCCCTATCTCACTAAGGCATAAAGGGCCCACATGTCTTCCCCGTCACACTAAGAGGCAACCTACCTGCTTTCATCTCATTTAGGACCACCCAGCCTGCCGCCATCTAAGTGAGGGGCAACCTGCCTGCCCCCATCCCAATAAGGACCCATCTGCTTGCTCCTATATTAATAATGGCCCACCTGCCTGCCCCAATCTCACTAAGGGCCCACCTGCCTGCCCCAATCTCACTAAGGGCCCACCTGCCTGCCCCCATCTCACTAAGGGCCAACCTGCCTGCCCCAATCTCACTAAGGGCCCACCTGCCTGCCCCAATCTCACTAAGGGCCCACCTGCCTGCCCCCATCTCACTAAGGGCCAACCTGCCTGCCCCAATCTCACTAAGGGCCCACCTGCCTGCCCCCATTTCACAAAGGGCCCACCTGCCTGTCCCCCATCTAACTAAGGGCCACCTGCCTGCCCCCATCTCACTAAGGGCCCACCTGCCTGCCCCCATCTCACTAAGGACCCACCTGCCTGCCCCCATCTCACTAAGGACCCACCTGCCTGCCCCCATCTCACTAAGGACCCACCTGCCTGCCCCCATCTCACTAAGGACCCACCTGCCTGCCCCCATCTCACTAAGGGCCCACCTGCCTGCCCCCATCTCACTAAGGACCCACCTGCCTGCCCCCATCTCACTAAGGGCCCACCTGCCTGCCCCCATCTCACTAAGGACCCACCTGCCTGCCCCCATCTCACTAAGGGCCCACCTGCCTGCCCCCATCTCACTAAGGACCCACCTGCCTGCCCCCATCTCACTAAGGACCCACCTGCCTGCCCCCATCTCACTAAGGACCCACCTGCCTGCCCCCATCTCACTAAGGACCCACCTGCCTGCCCCCATCTCACTAAGGACCCACCTGCCTGCCCCCATCTCACTAAGGACCCACCTGCCTGCCCCCATCTCACTAAGGGCCCACCTGCCTGCCCCCATCTCACTAAGGGCCCACCTGCCTGCCCCCATCTCACTAAGGACCCACCTGCCTGCCCCCATCTCACTAAGGGCCCACCTGCCTGCCCCCATCTCACTAAGGGCCCACCTGTCTGAACCCATCTCAATAAGGGCCCACCTGTCTGCCCCTATCTCACTAAGGGCCACCTGTCTGTCCCCATCTCACTAAGGACCCACCTGCCTGCCCCCATCTCACTAAGGACCCACCTGCCTGCCCCCATCTCACTAAGGACCCACCTGCCTGCCCCCATCTCACTAAGGACCCACCTGCCTGCCCCCATCTCACTAAGGGCCCACCTGCCTGCCCCAATCTCACTAAGGACCCACCTGCCTGCCCCCATCTCACTAAGGACCCACCTGCCTGCCCCATCTCACTAAGGACCCACCTGCCTGTCCCCATCTCACTAAGGACCCACCTGCCTGTCCCCATCTCACTAAGGACCCACCTGCCTGTCCCCATCTCACTAAGGACCCACCTGCCTGCCCCCATCTCACTAAGGACCCACCTTCCTGTCCCCATCTCACTAAGGACCCACCTGCCTGTCCCCATCTCACTAAGGACCCACCTGCCTGTCCCCATCTCACTAAGGACCCACCTGCCTGTCCCCATCTCACTAAGGACCCACCTGCCTTTCCCCATCTCACTAAGGGCCCACCTGTCTGTCTCCATCTCACTAAAGAGCAACCTACCTGCCTCCGTCTCACTAAGGGCCACCTACCTGCCCCATCTCACTAAGGACCCACCTGCCTGCCCCATCTCACTAAGGGCCCACCTGCCTGCCCCCATCTCACTAAGGAGCAACCTACCTATCTCCATCTCATTTGAGATCAACCTTCCTGCCCTCATCACACTAAGGGCCCACCTACCCGCCCCCATCTCACTAAGGTCCAACCTGCCTGCCCCCATCTCACTAAAGGACAACCTGCTCATCCCAACACCACTAAAGGCACATTTGGCACCATTGGTACTGCTAACAGATTGCCGAATGGTCATGTGATGGACAGAGGGCAAGGCTCATGTCAGGGAAACTTGGACGTCCTTCCAGAGGAACAAAATACAGAGTAATCACTTTCTCTTGAATAGCTGTTCAAGGAGAAACGTTCCATATTTCCCATTCACTCTATGCGCTTTACTTGATGCACTGATATACTGTGGATACATTTACTTACATATGCATACGTTTGCACAATATCTATGTGGGATATAAACATGATCAAATGATATGACATTATGCCTGTTCAGTTGTACTAACACAGTACCAAACACATCGTAAATTCTTTACTATTTTGTTTTCATAAGTTATATATGAAACAGTTCTTCATGTATATAAGTTTGACCTTTGATCTATCTGTCTAAACTGCCTGTTACATATCTTTCCAACTGTGTTGAGTCCGAAATGAGGAGTTTTGTCAGAACTCTCCAGTCTGGGAGGACAGGAATGTCTCTGTCGGCGCGTCCATCACTGGTACCTGGCGTGCCGTGGCCGAGCTAAGGCAGCACGGACGGCTCCTGCCGCTCACCAGCGGAATACGCAATCAGTGAAAAGCCATTAGTCATAGCTGACGATGGCGGCCAGGGGTTAGGGGACGGGAGGGGGGAGCCAGACCGTCGGAAGGCAAATACTCTATATCCCTCCACCTAAATCCTTACTACACTTATTTCGGCAAGAATTTCATCTCGTGCCATGCTGATGTATAACGTTTGAGCCGTTATTTTTAGATGTTTCAAGTATGCAGGCGTTTATTGTGGTCGTTGTGGTTTTGGCTTCTAATTCCTGTTCCCCTCGTATAATATGGTCGTTTTTATGCAGAGGAGGTGCTTGGTGATTAGAAGCCAGCCTGGCTTGCCATAAATATTCTAATGAAGCCTTGCACATCATACTAACTCATTGCGCTTAGGGAAAAACTGCGGCTTTACTAGAATGAAGATGAAAGAGTGAGAGCTGCAGAACAGAAAGTATACGAGTAATTAGAAGTTGGCACTACGCTCTGCCATGCAGGACTAAGTGGAATGTATGGTGGGATTAGTTTGATTAATCTTAAGGATGATTATGAGCGTCTGCAGCAAACCGTATATGTCCTTTAACCCAATATAGTTGGTTGCATATACTTGATATGGCAGAAAAGGTGTAGACATGCATGTACACGTGTAGGTATATATGCAAGTACGTAATATGTATGTAGGTCTTTTTGTTTCAGTGAATGTATGCATGCAAACATGTATGCATGTATGTAATTATGTATGTATCTTTATCTAATTATATATATATATATATATATATATATCGAACTTGTTGACAAACATGCAGACTACAGAAACCGAACCAACGTACTGTTGTTGCAGAAACCTTTTGTCTGAATCTTAAAATACACACATTTGTACAGAGGGACATACATATAAAAACAATTCATTGATTTATTTTATTTCAGGCTAATTCTAGAGCTAGATGGAGACACACAGAAGACAAAGGCTGGCACCAGACATCTCTCCCCCCCTTACTCTCTCCCTCCAGTCTTTTTTACCTCCTCCAGCACCCTGTCACTGCTACCGCCGCTGATGATGGTGTGTGGTGTGGCCGTTATGGGGCTTTGTTCTCACACACCGGGAACAAGTCTGAGGAAACTGGTAAAGGATGTATAGAGTCTGGGTCTGGGAACAGTGTAGAGGACATCAAGGACCAGCCTTATATATATATATATATATATATATATATATATATATATATATACCATTGGCAGTATACAACATACACACAGTCATATAATGTGTATGCATTCATGCATGTATGTATGTATCTGTGCGTCTGTATACAGTATATGATTGAGGAACAAGTGCTTTAATCATAATGCCTACCCCGATCTACGAAAGTCTGAATTAGGCTTAACTATCTAAAAAGAGCGACACGTCCTAAAGTCGATGTCATTTATCCGCTGTTAACGCTTCCGTTGAGTATATTTAAAACTAGGACATGTCAAGGATTAGGCCTAACCCTGAATTCTTGCTAAAGGTCCGAGGAGAACAGTGGGAAAATGACGTGCACGTGTGCGAAAACGCGAGACGTTTTAGTACTTAGCCTATGATAATTATTATGCCGACCATCCCCCCTTTTCCAAAGTCCTGTATCTGCCCTTGCCTAGCACCTCCCGGCTCCCCCATTTTCCTATAACATGGTACCACAATAGCAGAGGTCCTCCCCTTAGCCCCCGTCCGTAGCCCCTTATTTGTACACGGGCCGGCGGGGGGCGGGGCTGACCCCACACACCGTTTGTATCATTGGCGTTATTGACTAAACCATTGGTATTTATTGATCAAACAATCGGTCCGGCCCTGCCCTGCTAGGGAAGGGGCGGCGGGAAGGTGGGTGGGGATGGGGAGGGAGAAGGAAGAAGGGCGAGTAAGGTAGGCCAAGTGTTGATTGAAAAAAGAAGTATTCGAAGATAAGCGGAATCTGCTATTTCTGTAAATCATTTTCTTCTGTTCACATGTAACCACTTCCGTCTTTCCCTATCCATATTTTAAACTATACACGAACGCTCTATTGCGATTAGTCTTTTCAAGATTGTCTGAGTTCCTACAAATTTATCTTTTTCTAACATTTGCTTTACATTTAACAAAATGGCTTTCCTAGATCTTCTTATTTATTTAAAAAAAACTGATCAACACTGAACCCAAGCTGATTTAAGAGGGTTTGTCTCGCTTGAGCATACCTGTTCTTACCAGAATAAAACAAGAAGCAAATGACTATCAAAGTTCCGATCGTTGGAACGATCGATGTTCGCCCTTAACATAACAATTGACATTTCATTGTATTTGAAAGATAATTGAACGAAATGTCAACATATCTAATGTATGTAATCTATAGTAATGGTCTTCCCTCAATAAACTGAAGGCCTTCCTACAACCTGAAGGCCAAAAGGGCTATGAGTAGTGATCACCACCACCACTGCTGCTGTCACACACAACTCAGGGAGGGGCTTAGGAGGGGCTTAGACCTGCCCACCTGCAGGTGACAGTTGAGGTCCTAATGTGGAGGGGGGAAGGTTGATTGGCTCAAGTAGGCCTACTGGTTATGTAACCCACTTCTGGCTTCTCAAACTGCACCTTCCCCCACCCCCACTCCTTGAACTGAGTTCAAGGAGTGGGGGTGGGGGAGGGTGCAGGGAAGAGGCCCGCCCACTCAATAACACTTGATGCACACTAATTGTCCTTGCTTACAAAATGCTTGCCAGTGGACAAAGGCCTGTAGCTACTTGTATGTAAGATTGTGTAACCGGGCAATCAGATCAAAGCCAAAATACTTACAAAAGACATGACTGATTGAGTGAGCCCTTCCCATAAGCTACAATACTAAAAACTATAATTAAGGGCTCACAAAAAAACATAACCTGTTATAGATCATAGAAGAAGAAAAGTTAATATTAAACTGGTTGAATAATAGCTATGCCTATTGATAACAGTATTGATCTATATTGAGGAACCCACATCTATCTACATGCTCGCACCCTTCATCAGCTGACCAGACATTATAGATCATGCTCTCGCTCAACATAGACTTACAATCTAAACTTACTGGGAAATTCCCCATCAAATAACAGAATACAACACCTGGCGCCCCCTACCCGCGGGGGCAGGGAGGTTGGTCGGGCCCTGACCGATCTGTCACCGACACGGCCAATTGTAGGTGGACGGCGGACGGCCATGGTATACGGGAAGCGGGCCTACCGTGTCGCCGGCCGGGGGTGGGTGGTGGGGAGGTGTGCTGAAGGTGCAGGTGCCGGTGTTTATATGTCTCAAAAACTACATAAAGCCATAGCATATCATATGACATTTATGGGTCGTGGGAGCTTAACTGCGGTTATTGAACTATTTTTCGTTAACATTATGTTATGATAATAAGTTTATAAGAACAAAACAAATAAGCGTAGGCCTCCCAGGGGGGCGACTTGCATACATTTACGCCCGGATGTGTGTACCCAAATTTGAAGGAAATGGGTCCTTTTTCAACCTAAAGTGAATGGAATGAATGGATAAATTCTCATTCAAAATGGGTGTCAAATTAGGGAGGCCATTCTTAATAGGTAGATATTTACATCATGACCCATTCAACAAGGGTGTAAGTTGCCCCCTCCTCCCGTATATTTAAGCCCAGTATTTTTAAATGGATCAAGACTGAAAGTTTGGCTTAACTTTAATCTGTGTCATTTTAGGGCTAACAATATAGGAAATTAGGGTAATTTCACGCAGGGGGTCTAATTTCATGCATCAAAATTATCTAAGCCCTGTACTTGTCATAAAAAAGACATAAAAGCTTTTGCAACATGTGGAGCATGCATGTATAATTCATTGCTAATATGTTTTATAAGTATCTGATTAAAGGGAATTTTAGGAAGAAATCTACAAAAAGCATTTGGGTGTTCTTACTGTTTTACCATATTCTTTCTAAAAGCGGATATTTCTATTATATCAAGATTAAAATGTTCTTAATAGAATACTGGTCATCATTTGCAACAAATCTTACATAATCTGGGAGAGATTTACCATAATTGTTTATTGACCTATAATTTTAAATGTGTGTTGTTTTATGATTAAAAAAAGTTGATGGTTGTAAGGCCTATGATAATCATATCATACTATTTACTCAAAATACATGTTCAATGATAGATCAGCCTTGATTTATTATATGGATCCAGATATAGACCTTCAATATGGATGTGTTTTCAGTCAATCCATTCATTATGGGTGTGTTTTCAGTCAATCCATTCATTATGAGTGTGTTTTCAGTAAATCCATTCACTATGGGTGTCTACATGGTGTGTCATACCTTCAATATGGGTGCATTTTACAAACGTCAAAGTCATTCAAAATGGGTCTCTTTCTGAAATCTGGTACACACATCAGGGCGAAATATAATCGAGTCACCCCCCTGGGGTAGGCCTACGCGTCTTTCCTAATGATCCATTATTTTCTATGTGCTTCTAGATATAAATACTGTTTTATTTTTGCACATGAAGTCAAGCTGAATTTAATTCACACCAAGGGAGATTTGATAACTTATTCTACCCGGTATTAATCCTATTATATATTTCCGGGAAGTCGAGGAACACATGGGTATTTTCTGAGATATGGACATTGACTTTAACTCTCACATTAGAAGTTGTGAATTGCGAGATGTAAGGAAGAATACAACTTTGGCCAATTAGGTGAGTAGTACAGGCAAATGTTGGATTGCTGCGGGTGGTGCTACTTTTTGCTTAATCGTAGTGCGTCCTTATATACATATGATATATATATATATATATTTGTATATATATATATGAATTTATTATATAAAGATGTTTATACATATATTTCTTCATTATACAGATATGCATCCAATTTGGCCCAATACAGTAACACCTCCCGCTTCAATGCGCCATTCCCCTATACTACTGACCCCCGGACCCAGCCCCTGTACCCACCGCCCGGTCCGCCCCACTGCTACACACAGGACTGATGAGGGTGGATGGCCCCCACCTCTGATGACACTCAGACCACTCCTATGTAGGCCGGGAGAGGGGTGTTTGACTTACAGATTACTGGAGAAGGTCGAGGGTGAAGGGAATGGGGGTTTGGGAAGGTTATGTTTAGGACTGGGTTAGGGGGAGTGGTACGGAAAGAGGGAGGTCGTGTTTTGTTTTGGTGTATAGGACTGAGGAGGGTTAACAGGAAAGGGTTAAGGTTAACCAAATAAAGGGACAGTGTGTAATACATACAATCCAGGCGGATAAGGTTGATATTACGATTGTGTTTCAAGATTTCTTCGTCGGAAATATTAAACACACAAGCTGGATGACGTGTAGAAACATGATGTTATGAATTTTTTTCGGTCAGAATGCATGTTAATTACAGGAAGAATATATTTAGTATCTGTTGTAATCCACAATTGGAAAATTCTACAATCAAAACACTGAGACTCAAATAAAAGTGACTTTTCAACATTGTCATTGAAGGTACACATCAATCTCAGGTTACAGACCATGAAAACGGTGGTGTACTTTTAAGCCCTATCCTCCTTATTGCCTCAGAAGGCCGTTAGGTGTGTGCCAGTAGTTACCACTGCCCCTTAAGACCGGTCTTTATGTCCAGTCGTTAACAGGTCTGACCGGTCGTAGGTCAGCTGGTCAGTGGTCAGTGGGGGACAGCCCATGGAGGTGTTCATGGCAAGACACTATCTTTAGCAACCCTTGGGACATTGGGGGAAATGTGTATGTCTATATAAAAGACTAAAATAAATGTGGGTCAATTTATATAGGCGGAGTTAAAAGACCGACGGTTTGAAGTAACTCACAAATTAAGGGTGTGCTTGTCTGTGTTGCTCTTAGGTGGATATGGATTCAGATACTATAGATAGAAGGGTTGAACTGTGACCCAAAAAGAACAGTGTAATACACAGGGGAGCCATGTTCTCTTTGCCTGGAAAAGTACCTTTCCGCTAATGACCAGTCACTGTGGCAGCAGTGGCCACTAATTAGGACCAGGTTCTGAGATGATTAGTACCAGGTGGGTCAGAGGTAAACCAGGTGAACTGCCGACCACCTGAGAGGGCCCCTTTCCCCCAGGTAAATGAGGTGAAACAAACATAGGACTGGGCTGAGTGGTCAGGACTGAGCTGGTCGGTGTGTGCTTCTGCATAGGGATGACATCAGAAGATAGAAGTGTCCCCTGATTGAGAAAAGCGGATTGCAATAGAATGTTTTAAATGGTTTAAGGTATGCTGTACAGTGTTTTAACTCTCACGAAAATGGCTTCCCTGCAGTCCGAAGTTAGCTGTAGTGTAAAGTATCATACTCGATGATTGCCTCAAGTACAGTCCTTAACATATATACACGTGCGTCTCCCATTATGATTGTTTAACATGCATATATGGTCTTACTACGTGAGATACTGTTTATTGTTTAGGCACTTAATCCTATGGAGTAGCCATTCAGTGACCCCTGTGCGAGTTTATTGCTTTAACATTTTCGCTTGTAACAGGTTTACCGCATCATTCTCTTCTTTGCATCCAGAGAAAGGCAGCAAGTTTTCACAGGTATCACTAGCCAGTTAACCACTAATGAGTGCAATAACTATCTAACATGTGTTTCTTTATATATATATATATATATATATATATATATATATATATATATATAAACAATTCCTGATTCATTGTGAATGAAGTGGGTGGGAAATGGTCCCTTGTTGTGTCACTCACATGTGAATAAAAAATGTTTTTTTATCTAACATGTGTGTCTACAAGAAGAAAATGAATTAAAATAACACATCAGTCACCAAGTCAACCTACTAAAATGTAAAGAAGATTTGTTTAATTTATTATTACCTATAAGCTAAATTAACCCATAAGCTTGCAATGGTTTTTCCTTCCATCGTTCTCTGGCATGGTGTAGTTCAGGCTACTTTGTCTCAACCTTTTAAACTATAAAATGACCTGGTATTATTTATTTCTACCTACTACATTGGCCCATATCTTTACCCTTGCAATAGTACAGCATTCCCTCATCCTCTGACACACTGTAGTTCAGGCTGCCCTGACTGTAAAGGCGTTGTTTAAATAGACCAGTTGGCACTTACAGGAGGCGCATAATCCCACCCTCCAGGCTCTGTGGTCCTGTGCTTAACAGGTTGAACTACCCCTGGAGGCCTCCTGGAGGCCTCCAGGGTTGGCGGGTGAATGGCACCAAATCGGCTTACCTCGCCATTGGGGTAGTGTCCCACGTGTTGGAAACGTTCACCCAAAGGCTTAAGACCTAACGCAAAAGATACGGTGCGCATTCTGAATGCTCGATGGTTCACGCTACGAGGAAAAATCTCGTTGCTCCCTTACAGAACACAAGCGTTTTTCTTTGAGAAAAAAATTGGAGGAAATTCGATGTAATTCCTTTACAAAAGAAAACAAAAGAAATAATCCAAATCCAATGGCCAGAATCAGTCTGTAATACGTTGTGAAAAATCGATTTTTTTTTAAACCTGGAGTTATTTCCCTTTTGGGAAAAACGATTAAGAATACGAGAAATGGAGTTTGAATTTCTTACCGCGGAAATGAGCTTTGCCAGATCATCCAGGCTGGCTTTTAACACCTGCCCTTATGCAGGTGTCGTTTAAAACCCCTTGAGGGAATTTTGGATGCAAAACAATGGTCTTCTCTGTTCAATCTGGCTTTTTATTCTAGCCTCAATAAAACTGATCTCTGCGTTTCGTTCTGTGCCACTCTGATTCCTAAGCCTGTTTAATGTGAAGTATGTACCACGCCTGTCGGGTGTTAAAATGTGATCTACTGGCTGGTTAAGATACTACTGATGTAGTCCATATACTACACATTCTCGGATTCGGTTATCCGGGTATTTTGCTGTAGGTGGCGCTGCAGTAAGGTGTGAAAGTTGGTGAATACAGCCCCATAGGACCAATGCTTAAGAATCTGATATTTATAGTTTTGGGATGGATCTATAGGTACTAATAGGCCAAATTTTACATGTGATCTTTAATTCACATTCATGAATAGCCTCTGAAAATTTTAGATTTTAATGAATTGTTTAAGTATATCTGTTCACTGTATAAACATTTCCCGCCTCCTCTGCCCATGGTCTTATCAGTGGTAGTCAGGGAGTTGTTGTCACCTATGAAAATGGCGGAGATAAGGCAGGGTACATAGCAACGAGGGGGTCCCGAATCCGAGAATAGAATCGAAGGAATTTGATTTTTACGCCATGAGTGTGTGAATATACGATAAAATAAAATATTCACTGGGAAAATATATTTGTGAATTCTCATATATAGATTAGATTTTCAAAGAAATGTGTCACGAAATGGCAATTACCCTATTGAAACTCCAATAACTCCTCGAAAGTTTTAGGTTTTAGGTGTTCTTTGGCCGGCAGACCCAGATCCTAAAACAAAATGGTTCTATGGTCGCCTCCCAAGTGTTATGTTATCTTAGGTAAGTGGGGCAACATATGGGCAAAATTAATATCAAACTAGATTGAGATGACTCCTTATTTCAGTGAATGTGTTTCTTATCTCAGTTCCCATGTAGAATAACAACATCAACGTTTAGTGTAGAACAGTCTACAATGAGAGTGGTTGCCAAGGTAGAGTTGAATAAATCAATAACGTAAAAATGGAATGAAAATACTAAATGGCGGGATCCATGGGTAATCCTGTATCGACTAACATGTCATGTGGGATTAGGGCGTTTCTGATTGGTTGTTACCGTGGAGCATGCGCAGTTCTAATCTTCAGTGAGGCATCCCTCTGAATAGTGCTCACTCAAAGGCCCATACCCACTAGGCGATATTGATCAGAGTCGGCCGATTCACTGGTGCTAAAATCAAACATATATATTTCAATATGCCATACTGACTGGTGATCTGCATCGGTGATGATTTAACCATGATTTAACCGGCAATTCTGCCAGTTGCCCATCGCCGATTGCCGGGAAAATTGCCTTGTGGGTATGGGGCTTTAGTGATTTTACCGGCGATGGTCAACGGCCGATGGTCAGGATTGCCAGTGAAATCGCTTGGCGACTGGGTTATCATAACGGACTCGCTGTGGGTATGGTGCTTTCTGGGCAATGGGCGACAGGGAGCAGAATTGCCAAAGAATCGCTAGTAATTTATCAAACTTGCTTGATATTCTAGTCGCCCTACCACAACGCCTATTCTCCCAGTCGCCTGTCGCCTGTCACCGCTAAAGTAACTTAGTGGGTATGGCCCTTTAAACTGCAATTCTGATATGTTTGAGTTGTTGTGGTGCCCAAAAGAAGATAAGCTTGGAGAAATTCTTCTTATACAAACTTTCTCCTCACTGTTATAATGATGTCGGGAATGATAACTATATTATGCAAAAAAAGGACACCTAAACTGGTTGTCTATCATTGATTAACCGATATTTTACTAGTGAATGAAATACTTTCAATTGACAATTGGGCAGAGAGCAATCGTAAGAACTGCAGATTAACAAATGGAATCCATGTGTTCCCATAATGACTCTCCACTAAAATAGTCATATTGCCTCCTCTTTTCTTGATCCATAGGTGACTTATGACCGGAGGGGTGTCCCTAAACCCTATGGCCTGTAGGGGAACATAGTGTTGAAGGGGGAAGTGAGGGGTGGTCAGTACGGACCATGGGGGGGGGGGGAGTTGACGTCCCGGGCATGGGGGCCGTACGTCCAGACCAACAGGTGATGTATGGCCCCTTGTGGGGCGGGAGACGGGGGGCGGGCGGATCACTCATATTTCTACTGTCCTTTGGGGGCCTAGGTCTGGCAGCTAGGGCTAGAGGGAGGGGCTGAAGGCTGTGTGGAGGGGCTGGGGAGAGGGGCTGGGGTGGAGGGAGGGGAGAGGGGACGGCTTGTAACATACTTTTTGTGGCCCTCTGTGTGACGAGAATGTCAAACGGTGTACACCCTGACGGGCCTGTCGGTTTATTGGGCCCGAGGGGGCAGCGTATTGATTGAGTGTTTAGGTCATATATCACATGAAAGCACAAGTGAAAGGAAATATAGTTAAAAATTGTTTTTCATCTTGTCAGGTTACGAAGATGCATCCATCTTTTGTTATCTTTTATGGTCAATCTGACACGGACGGTAAACTCCATGGAAAACTGAAATTCTAGTTATAGTCAGCACTGTAAAATATATCTTTTTATATGGTGTCGACCAAATATGGAGGAATATAATGAATATCCCAAATGAAACCCAACCCATCTTCCATATGCCTTATAATTCGCCTCTCTCTAATTATCCTACCCACATATCATTCAGCCCGGAGCCATCCCAAACCCTTACCGACCGTTCACGGGTGGGGAGGCAGGTTGTCACCTCCTATTTCCATATCTGGTTATCTGCCTGGAGGCTTCGGGTATTGGGAGCCAGCATTTATCCTGGCAATTTATAAATGTATTAATAAGAAGCATGAAACACTTACGGACACTCGATGGAAAAATACCACGCATCTTTTTTTTCTCTGCTAACGATCGATCATTAGGTTAAGAATAGTGGTTATTAGTAGATCAAATAAAATATCATTCGGAAGCTACACCAGAGGTTTCAGTCCACACTAGGCACTTCATATGGGCTACCTAGGTGCCACCCGATGATGGATTTCTAATAAACCTGCAAGGGTCTGCAAAATGTATCAGTTCTGCTTCCAACCATACCACCGCTAGCCCAAACCACCTCCACGGCCACACACCACTATATTTAGATATATAATACATATATCACCACCCCTATAGCTAACCCCCACCCACAACCGCCACCACTATCACCAAACCAACCACCACTGCAGGGCGGGCCCCACCCTATAGGGGTGACATGATGTAGATGACCATGTAACCCCTCCACACCCCTCCCCCACCGGGCCCAGGAGGCAGGGTCTGACCTATAAACGGCCCATGTACTAGGGGGGCGGTTATACGCGCGGACCCCGCACCGCGGACGTCGCGCATATAAAATTTCTTATATACGCGGAGGTAGAGTCCGCGCATACTGATCTTCTTACATACGCGGACGTATCTCATTATATACGCGGATGTGTATTTATCTGAGTCTTATATATTGAATTATTGTCGAAAATAATGTTTATAAGATCTACCCGTAACAAATTCGTGCCTATGCTTGGTTTTCTTTTTCTCTTTCTGTATATAAAGCAGTCACTGGTTACCATGGCAACCAAAAAAATTATGACAAAACTGTATTTTCGACATCAAAATGGTATTGTGCTACATAATGGTATAAATACCTTTATTATCAAGTACTTAGCTGAAATACCATGCAAGCTATGGATGTAAAAATTTGATTATTCTATTCAAGGAAACCCACTCTGGTACCGCCAGCAAAGGGCTAGATATGCATAATTCGCATCAAGTAAGGATGTGCATATTATATAAAGGCTATTATCTATATACATATGCACAGGACATGTATAGGCCTATACATGGATATGACATAATGCATATATTATGTACATAGACACAAAAGTATATATTTACGCATGTATATATGGATCAATTTTTCTACAGATGTACAATTGGCCATTTTCAGGCCATTTCAGCTTGTCACCCTGTCGAGTCTACGCCCATACCCCTAAACTAAAAAAAGAGAAGGAAAAATGTAGAGATGTTGTACAAACTGTTGATAGAGGCCCATTATCATAGGTGTTAAAATAAACAAGTATCAGGTCCGCCAGACAGTGCTTGATCTATTCTTATTTGGTCTATTTTCGCGCAGTACACACATGAAAATATCCAAATAATGCCTACCTAGGCTTATAATATTGGTGGTGCGACCCTTACCCTGCCCCCCCCCCCTTCCACACACTACCTCCTCAGGTAGGGGGCGGGGTGGCGTACTTTCCGAGGATGCATACTTAAGCTTAGATCCGCGCGTATAACATAGCTCTCCATGCGCGGGGTCTACATCCGCGCGTACTGTGAATTACTATAGGCGCGGGGTACCCCGCGCGTATAACCGCAGCCATGTACTAGATAACAGAGAGGACAGCTCTATAGAGGCTGACCCTTTCCACATATAGCCACTATATTGCATAGGCACTATAGGTATACAGAGGCGTGGTTCTTGATACTGGGGGCCTAGTAGTAAACAGGTGGGAATCAAAGCCTCATATTGAATTTCCAGAAATATATAACCGGTAATATTTCAAAAAAGACAATGTAATCTAAGGCCTATTCAATTTGAAATGCTCAGGTGATATTTGTTGTCCTTGTAAATTAGTATTCAATATCATTATTATACTTATTTCTCTAACCACCATGATTCAGCTTAAATACTCTGCAGTTATATCGAATAGCTTCGTTTGACACATTATACCGTATCCGATAAATAGGCCTTACCCTGCTTTTATTTTTCAAAACCGAAGCAGGCGGGGCAACCCCTGCGCCTCTTTGAAATATCCGCCTTTTAACCATGTAATTGTAAACGTGATTCGACGTAATTCAAATGGAATAGACGGAACACAACATTGTGCATGCATGGGCCCCATCCCGGCCGTACCAGAGAATGGCACACGGAACGTTCATCCCACGAGTCTCGGTTATAACGGGGGCAGCAATTAAAATCACCAGGGCAGCTGCACTGCAGCCATCAATGTTTAAAGCACTGACAATTCTGTTCAATTTAGGCCAACTCACGGAGACTCGTTCCGTGCGGTATTAGTAATGAAGTAGGACAGGTAGTACACGCTGTTTTACGGGGAATCCCCTGTATTTTAATAAATTGAAAGCGGACAGTGAATGTTACGTCGGGATAAAGAGGGGTGATAGTACACTGGAAACATTTCGGAGTGTTTTTTACTCCAGTTTCATGTGGTCAGAACTGCATGAGACGTATTAAGTACACGTGTATTACACTTTGCAATAGAAGAGGATCGTATCAAATACGACATGATAAGAGAAAGCGTCAGCAAAATGTTGTCTTCACATTTATATTAAATTTCAGTTTTGAAATATTGGAACAGAATACAGTTTCTTTTATCTAAACGACCATCTCAGAATGAAGGAAACGTACTTAAAGTCAACGTCCTTAGATTATACTATAGGGATTGTTCTATTTGTATATTATGTAGTCATATTTGAAAAAAAAATTAAAACCTGTCTGAATAATTATTATGATCGAGTGTAAGGGAATGATACTAACGATAGCATCAGTCTACGGATATTCATATTTGTATATTCTCTAGTCATATTTGAAAAACTGTTTTAGGCAAACCTGTCTGAATATATGACGGATTGTAAGGGAATAAGGCAAACGATAGCATCTATTTGTATATTATCTAGTCATATTTGAAAAACTGTTTTAGGCAAACCTGTCTGAATATATGACGGATTGTAAGGGAATAAGGCAAACGATAGCATCTATTTGTATATTATCTAGTCATATCTGAAAAACTGTTTTATAAATCCAGCAAACCTGTCTGAATATATGACAGATTGTAAGGGAATAAGACAAACGATAGCATCAGTCTGTGGAAGACGGGTCTAGAATACCAACAATTGCCGCTGCCGGAGCAGACACCCTGTGAGACACCCCCCTACCAGCTGTCAGTCCGATGTTCTCACTACCTACTGGAGGAGCGGCGGAAGTCCTGGT
Source organism: Lepidonotus clava (assembly GCA_936440205.1). Taxonomy (NCBI): domain Eukaryota; kingdom Metazoa; phylum Annelida; class Polychaeta; order Phyllodocida; family Polynoidae; genus Lepidonotus; species Lepidonotus clava. The sequence goes on along the minus strand of OW387144.1, from coordinate 29,434,437 downwards.
ATTTCCCGGCAGCCCCTGCGGCACCCCCCCCCCCACCTTCCCCTCCCGTCTACCACCATCCTCATGAATCATCATCAGGCCAGGCCGAGAAGGAGTCGGGCAATTGGGGAAAAACTCAAACAGATAAAAACAACGATTTTCACGTCAATAAACTGCTGCATCTGGCATATTATTTTTTCTCACAGCAAAAGGATTTTCCTCCCTTGAGTTTGGTTAGGTTGTTGTTGTTATTGTTTTTTGATATGTTGGTTGTGGGCGTGGGGCCCCCCTTCCTTCTCTCTGGTTCCTTGATCCTGGATTCATTGACAAATCATTCTGTGCAGAGATGATCAATACTTGGAGGACCGGCGGAGAGGGTGGTGGGTTGGAGGGTAGGGGGTGGTAGCTTGGTAGTAGAGGGGTGGTGGGAGGTAGGGAGAAGAGCTGACAGAATCATGACCGGGGATCTTCCCCCGATCCCACAATCCACCTCTCCAGGCCCGGGAGCCTCGCTCTCGATCTCTAAACATACCCCTCACGCACGCGCCCTTAGACAGGGTTGCCAAGCGTGCAGTGAAAGAGGGGCGGTTTCCCCGACCATATCTGTCACTGCTAAACAAATCATGTATACACCGCTGGAGCTCACTCAGTGCTTTCAAAAGCTTGTGCCTCATTTGTGTATGCCATTACTTTAATTTCTATTCAGATTAGATATCTCTACTCCCAGTTGTTGCCGTGTATTACCTAAAGATTACCTTCTACGTTTGTGCTAATTCATAATCATAACAGATAAAGTTATAGCGTTGTTCTTCATTCTCCACAAGGTGAATTATACCAGTCGATACTGTTGTTATGGTTCTCGGTGATACCATTTTCCCTATCAAATAAATTAGAACCACTAAAGTTAACTGTATAGGAAGCAAGGCTATTCCTATTCAGATATTAAAAGAAACTAATAGTCGTTAGAGGTTTGCCCGAGAACGATCTCTCAACTTATAGCTCCGAAACCTAAACTTGTGGCCCCCTTCAGATAATTTAGTAGACTCTCTATCTCCGTTTTTAATATCCGAGTGCGTCTGGCCTGTGGGGGTTTATGTAGATCATTTTCATATTCTTCACAGTACCGACCCTCAAGCCCGGGCAGGCCTAAATCCCTATAAAACCGGGATGTATAATTTCATGAAAAAAGGATGATATAGGCAGCGGCCGACCGGCCCTTCTAGGGCTGCCTGTATGCTACTGGGGGCCTCTATCTGCACCCGTCGGAGGGACGGGAATGCTAAGTATCCACTGGTTTAGCTCAACTAGAAGCGTGTGGATACTGTTATAAAGTTTTTCCGACAGATATTTAAAATGGATAATGAGTATCCTATAATATCCTACAAGAATACGTCGAGAATAGTAAGAGAAACTTTTCATGCCAAAGTCTGTCAAAATGTATCTTTTCTTTCATACAAGACAATTATTTCTAATTAACCTTCCACAACCTATGTTAAACGATTTCTTCAGTGAGAACTGCTTGTCCTTTAGGGCAAAGGGGCAAAATTCGTTCATAATACAACAATCGCTAGCAGTAAGGCCAATTTCTGTAATGCACGAAAATGCCAGATAGAGATCTTGACGGATAGTTGGTGCACCCAGGCCAACATGGTACGTTATATATAGGTAAGTGATAGTTGGAAAACCATAGGTAAACAGAAGGCACACCATAGCCTGGTGAGGTATAGCCCTGTGGGTAGGTGGCAGTGAGCCACACCCTCTTATGACGAGCAAAGTCTCTTGACAGTTGGTGCCCCATAGCCTAGTGAGGTATATAGGTAGGCGGGAGTGGGCCACACCAGTTTTATGACGAGCAATATTGAAGTCCTCCCAGGCTCGGTTTTACGGCTTGTGGGATAGATCTTATAGGATAAAAATCCGCAGGGAATCAACTGTGAAATGGGATGGGGGCGGTGGCAAGGGGGTTGTTGATGCTAGCCGACGTCTTCTAAGAGGAATGCCAGGGCGCACGGAGCTGGTGGGTTCCTAGAAGGTAGGGGAAAACTGGCAGGGTACTTTCAACATGATTGTGTGACATTGTAGTTGTCCTATCTAAATGACGAGGCCAGCTACATTTGTTTTTGATAGTAGTTTGATGATTTAAAAATTTCACACGCTAATTTAGACTTAGGTAAATTAATTGGTATGTGAGGTTAGAAGAATCGGGCACGTACGTTTCGTTAAAGAGAGGGGCCAGTGAAATTTTAATATTGTTAAATTCTTATATCATACCGTAGGTAGACTGCTTAAAGATGAATATATGACATTATTATAACTTTGAAGTGATCCCTTATAAAAGAAAACTGTGTCTCTTTATCAGATCACACATTTAGTCCCCTGCACACCTGGCATAGGCTGTCTGTGTGTGACGTCACACAAAATGACAGTTATATTCAAATTTCAAAATTATAAATCCCATAATAAAATATATTTTTGAATTTTTCTTTCATGAATCATTTTATTTGGTCATTCTAATTACTTTTAGGCTCATAAAAAAACACTTAGATACATTAGATATTGTTATTTTCCAGTTTTATCATTTTTCAGCTGTTCTGCTTGTGACGTCACATACAGATAATTGGCCTGTGCAGGCAGTGTCAGATGCAGACAGGGGAACCAAGTTTGATGGAGACAAAATGTAAATAAAACAAAAACTATTAAGCCCCATACCCACTAGGCGATTTGAGCCTCGCCGCCGTCAGTATGGTATATTGAAATGTACATGTTTGATCTGAGACGCCGGGCAAATCGTCGGGCGACTCTCCAGACCACTCAGATAAAACATGGACATTTCAATATACCATACTGACGGCGGCGAGGCCCAAATCGCCTAGTGGGTATGGGGCTTTAGAGATAAAAGCACAAAATTTGGTATGATTATTCCCTGGATGGTAAAGATCACGGCAACATACAAGTTTATGGTCACTGGCCCCTCCCTTTAAAATTTGTGAGAATCTCCCTTTTTCTGTATCTCACGTTGATAGTGTTATCCTGTGATAGATAAAAGGAAGCGAGTTCATTGAGACGATAGCAATAAAAGGAGCAAGAAACGTATTCTTAGTATCGCATACAGCAAAGACACTTTGGTGCAGACACATTAGGCCATAGGACAGTCCTTCCATTGAGCCTCCTACTTTAGATTCCTCTACAGAGATTTATCAATAGAACCTGGGAAGAAACACCGGGTTCCTAGATATATCACCCACATAGTTTGAAACCACTATCTAATATACTCCCTCAAGCCAGACAAAAACAATGAGCAAACGAGGAGTGAATAGATTTAGATGAGGAAACAGTGGGACCTACTCTGGTCTGGAGGTGAGACTAACCTGTCTTCTTCCACCTCTCATCGCGCCTCTGCACCCCCCCCCCCCCAACACATAGACTATTGATTAGGCTTAAATCCGATAATCTGCCTAAATCTCGGCCTATCCATCAGGCCTAAATCCGCCTACTAGAATATATACCGTTTCCCATTAGTGTGGCGCCCCCATAGCGGATTTGTCTGAAGCAAGGTTTTGGGGTATGAGTTCCAATGGAAACAGGCTTGAGGTTTTGGGTACAAGACGTCTATGGGAGGGTCCACTGCGCAGACTCGTGAAAAGGGTGTATATCAATCCTCAGTGAGGCCTGGAGAGGTGGGGATCTCTGCTAAGTTGGTACAACGCCCAGGGTCAAGCGGTCCAATTAAGACCTGTCCCCCGCCCACCGCTGACCAGTGGCCATTCAGACTGACCAGTCTGATGAGCGCCTGAAGGGCGGCTTATAATGACCTGCTGCTACCTGTTCCGAGCTGCATCTCCACATGCATTGTCCTGTATCTATATAGATCATTATATGACCTGTATATGAGTCATTGCCATTAACTATTAAGAAAAAGCTTAAGAAAAATGTATTCTTGATTTATCTCATAGTCATAATCGACAATTTTATCATCTGAAACTCTTAAATTCACCAAATGCGCCGACGTCAGAAATATTGTCCATAGCCTGCGTATCTCTATGCAATGACCTCCATAGATGTTATGCAGATGACGTCTCAATACCAAGAAAGGGACTGGCTACCATATCGATGATCAATCGAAAAACATATTTCACAACTCAAAAATAACTAAAACAAATATGTGTTCGAAATATATCTTGAATGATCTCCTGAAGTCATAATTGACAATTTTTGTTATTTTGAATTCATGAATTCACCAAGACGCGGTCGCGTGCCGACGTCAGAAAAAGGTTTATATGCCACGTTTTGGGGTTGTCATGAAAAGATTTGACCTTAGATATCCATAACGTCCACATTCTTCACTAGTGTTTTCCTACAGTTGGTGAGATCTTTTGTTGTTGCAAAGTATAGATCAATTCTGTATTTATTTTTCATGAAAGCTTCTGGATGTTTCTCTTGTTTATTGGTGATTAAGCCAAACACCACAGAGTCCATCTAGATAACAGCTTAACCGTGAACAACGGAGAGGGTCTTTACAATCAAATTTCGGATTATAAAGATATTAATTCCTGAATGGTTCTAAAATGTAACAATCAGAACGTGCTTGTTAGTACTCGATCAGCTATTAGAGTGCTGTAACGAATTGATGGAGAAGATAATGTGGTTAATACAAAGAAGAAAACTTGTGATCAATAGGCTCTATCGGCGTCCGAAGGGATATAAAATCTCATCAGCTGCAAAATCCATCGTAATTTTCTGAGGCATAACCCCAAGAATTCTATTTGGGTAGAAGACGGAAGACTAAGGAAATTATAAGAAGAGGGAAATTGGGGCGTGGATGCGATTCTCCCAGATTATCTTTCTGGGTGTCTGGACTCTTTCACTTGAAAATCAAATTAATTTCTCCCCAGTAACAAAAGCCCTGGTCCCAAGGCCTATTCCCCTGGATTAACTCCCCTTACTCTCACTAGAGGGCGGGTGCGCTTTTCCTACTTCCGGTGGCGTTGGAACGGGTTGAGTCAGGCGTGCGTGGAAACGGATCAAATAAAACATTTATATCAATCAAACCCCAGCAAACTGCTCCTAAGGATGTTGTGAAGTCTTCCCTTTATTTTTATTTTCTTTGTCTGGTCCCTTTCCTCACAATTTGAGCCCATTGACTGACAATAGACTCCCGATAAAATCCCCATTTACTCACATAACCTCCTCAGCAATCACTATTTTATACCCATCGCCAACTCCCAACAAGAATACAACTATTTCCGGAGTCATCCATTGGGGAATATCAGTTGGTAATCCCCTTATTTCTCTTCGTTATCGCTCATAAATATCCAGGTTATCATTTCTGGTTGCCATGGAAACGGACTAACCTGGGCGAAGTGTTCAAAATGTTATCAGCCATTTTGGGCATGGCCGACACTGGGTGGTTGTATCGTTCATGGTAAGTTATTTGTTAGTGTGATGGGAGGGGAAGCTAAGTCAACATTTATACCTAACTCGAAAACAGTTTGCCACAGACTAAGAGCAGGGATAAGCATTTTACCCGAGCAATAACGTCTATTGTGTAAATTACTTGAAATGTTTTAAAGTAACATATATTTATATCATATATATATGATCTGCCGAGTGTTTTATGTAGACTAACTATTGAGGCTAGACTGCAATGTGCGTATTGCAACCAACAAGCTGCCAATGTATCATTCTCTGATGCTATTTTTGTATCTGGCCTTAGAAGGAATCTGATCTCATTCACCTTTTGTTCAAATTCTCCCCGCACTCGCTCAATGTTAACCCCTACCAACCCAAACCCGAACCCTCGAGTCTAGTGCTAGGAGCAGCTCAGAGAGACCAGCTCAGAGGGAGAGCGGGGAGCAGTTGTAGGGGGGCTACAAACATGGGGTCGTAGGGGGAGGAAAAGGAGGGAGGGGGTGGCAGCAGAGTACGGTATGCAGGGGTAAAGCAGACGTACCCTGCAGTGGGGAGGGGAGGGGGTGTAGGAGGGCCCGGGGTGTAGGAGGGGCTCCTACCGACGTACAACAGCGCGCTGCTCACAGGACACAGGGAGAAGCTGGGTCTGGTGTGTGGTGTGGAGGGGGTAAAACATGGGAGTCGGAGAAGGACGCCAGAGCAGGACACAAGGACTGATGTCCCATACACACTAGGTGATTTTAACCAAGTCGGCCGACTGATTGGTGTTTAATACTACTGATTCTACCAAAATAATTCTCCCTTTTCTTCACCGATTTATATCAAGCATATGTATACACATTTCAATATTGCATACTGATTGGTGCTCAGAATCAGTACAAAAATCTGCTGATTCAGTGCGCCGGTTCAGCCTAGTGGGTATGGGGCTTTAGAGTGTGTGTTTGCTGTGGGTTGGAGGCGGGGGGTAGGAGTAAGGGGTAAGGGTCTGCCCATAGGACTACACCACAGACCAGCCCCACATTCAGGACCTCCAGCCAAGCACGAAATACGCCTTCAACCCCGGCAAAGAGCAGCTCGCCCGGCGGATCAGCCCCAATTGGCTGCGAACTGAGGCCGGCTTGAGCAGCTCCGAGCAGCTCCGAGCAGCTCGGGCCGGGCCTACAGCTGTCCGCCGTCTGGCCGACACAGATCGATACAATTAGAGACAGGGGCTGAGGACGGCGAGCGGCTGGGGTAGGAGTGGGGGGGGGGGGGGGGGAGCTGCTCAGAACCGACCAGCACGCCGTCAATTAAGACGGCACTGGTGGTGGCGGGGGGCTCGGGTACGGGCCTGCCGCCAGCAGCAAAAGGCAAAGACGACCAGAGTGGTGGTAGTGGTGGTGGTAGTGGTGGTGTTGGTGGTGGAGTGGTGGAGTGCCAAGCGTACATGTATACAGAAACACTCTCTTCTGATGTTATCTGAAACTGTTGTCTTTGTCTTTGTACCATATGGATCTTGATACAATATTATCGGGTCTTCAGAGGATTAAGATGGCCAAACCAACAGGGGTGGAGAATCTTGTTTCAATTTAAGGGTATTAATATTAAATGTCCCTCTATTTGTACCATAAAGTGTTTTACAATTACAATTGCAGTTTTTTTCTACCAACTAAAAGGTTTCATAGTATTTTGGGAATGCAAAGTTAGGAGGCTGTAGTTTCCAGTAACAAGGGGTTTGTCGAATCATGTAACGTGTTATAATATAAGGAAACCCGAACCATTAATATGTACCATAGGTCATGAAAATATTATACACTACTCTAGTTTTAGCATATAATTTACTGACTCCCCCGTATCCAGTCCTTTTTTTGGTGATAGGACGGGCCGTAGTTGGGGAAGGGCCGTATTGGGGACGGGCCGTAGTGGAGAAGGGCCGTAGTGGGGACGGGCCGTAATGGGGAGAGGCCGTAGTCGGAAGGGACCGTAGTGGAGAAGGGCCATAGTGGGGACGGGCCGTATTGGGGACGGGCCGTATTGGGGAAGGGCCATAATGGGGAGCGAGGGTCCGTATAGTCTGTGTGATGTATGACCGGGACTTATCGGTGTCCTCTACATTAATCTACCCCCGTCAGTCTTTGTCCACCTTGGTTTGCGTCATCCACTGCCTCGTCTTAATCTTCAGTGCTAGCCCCCTCTATAGATCTGCTTCACTTCCTTAGCTTTACCTAGTGCATAAGATTGTATTTTATAAACCTGTCTGGGGCCATCTGTATCAGTCCGTCTACTCAGCTGCATCAGGACAAATTTCTGGCTATTTAATTATTTCTAGATCTTTCTAGATCCCTTCCAGCACGTCTCCCTGCTTCTCTAACCATTTCCATGCCTGAACGTCCTTAACTAGCTATGGTGTCTTTGTTAATCTATCACCTCAAGATGTTTTATTTTCAGTGCTTTTAAGTAACCTTGAAATCTGTCTCGTTTAACAAGCACATGCATTGCAGTGAACATCTTTTCTTTTCTGACAACATTATACTGATTGATATTCATATACAATACTAGCTGTACATTTACTTTAGTAGACCTTGTTAAATCTAGCTCTTTAGATTCCCTCTATCTCTATGTAAATCTTAAATGTGATCATCGCTGATATTGATATTACTGTTTTGTTGTTCTTGTATATTATTCTGTGTATTATTAGTTTACACCATACTGTTATTGGTTATTTAATCAAAAACTGTTATCTAAACATGGGAGTGACATATTACACTCTGGGGCTGAATGTATACAGCAGGAAGGGGCATATTGATTTTGATCCACTTTTTAATTATTTCCCCCTGTCATCAGCCTGTGACTGCTACTCCCGAGGGCATTAAGTAAAATGAGCTGTGTGCACATATTTCAACTTAAATCTGTCCTGACAGCCAACAGTGGCAAAAATTTAATATAAATCCGTGGACAAATCCCAGGAGTTTATGGGCTGGGGGTAGTAGGAGGCTCCCCTGTCATTTGTTACAGCGGGTTGGCTTACCTGACGGCCCAATCAAGCAGACACAGCAGTCGGATAAATCAACAGGCCAGGCAAATCAATCAATCAAGTCAGGCAAGCAGGCAGGCATATAATCCTCGCCTTTGGCGATGACAAATGGTATCTGGGGGCTGAGTGATGGACACCTCCCAGCACGAATATGCAATGGGTTGTGGTGACTGCTGGCGTATCTGTAGGGGCTGGGGTATGGTTGTATAGCTCGGGTACGGTTGTATAGCCCGAGGTATGATTCTATGGACTGAGGTATGGTTCTATGGACTGAGTTATGATTCCATGGCCCGAGGTATGGTTCTATAGCCCGGGTAGGTCCACGCCAAGAACCCATTGACTCGAGGTGTCGATGTACTGAAGTAAATACACTGAGAGGCTGTATGTGTGGCACGTATACGGTCGTGGGAATGAATGCATTCACTGTTTCCATATATGTGACAATACTTGATAATCATGTTCCTCTTGTGTCTCATAGTTGTAAACATTGTATAAAATGTACTATGTTTATATGAGATGCGTATTTTTCTGTAGTTTCCAGACCTTATGATGAAGATGGCCTCAAATAATCGCCGGCCACTTGCCGACATTTCTGTATACTACTTACTCCTATTATCCATAGAACTAAAGTACTTAGTTGCCTGCTGCTATGACTCATTTCCTTATACTTCTCACACACTCTTAACACTCTAAACCAGACGCTGATGTGAGACCTTTGGTTTATTCAATATGCCAAATGCGCTTATCTCACGACAGACAAGGGGAACTACAGAGCACTTTCTCTAAAACACAGAGGCACATACAACGGAGCACTATCTAATTCATGAAGTGTTTTCGGTGCGAAAATGACAAATGAAAATAACAATTATGCAGACAGATGCAGGCCTAATGCAATGCTGATTCAGGATTGACAACAAAAGGAGATAAAACATGAACAGAAGCTTTCAGATGTTAGATAATCTCATTGTCTGTCACTGTTGTTTTCCATCCCCACTCTACATTAAGTAGGCCCGCCCCCGTCGGCTGCGTTCCGACCCCAGTGACCCCTGGGTACTGACGACCTACTTCATACACTGATTTCCCCCAGGTCTGTCACCCTGTCACTCTGTCACAATGTCACACTGTCACAATGTCACTCTGCCACACTGTCACAACGTCACTTGTGGCCGTCATATCTCATACTGCTGATTCCTCCATCTCCGGCCTTGATTTCCCAGGGCCGAAGGTTAGTAGGGCTCTCCATGATAGGATCACAAAGAGATTATGGAGTCTGAGCGTAATATCCTGTACTTTGGGTCGCTATACATGGAGTGCCTGAATAGTATGATACCAACAGGTAGTGTTTTCAATACAGATTTAATTTCCCTCTGCTTTGCCCCCATATTGTTCACATACATCTCCATTATAATTCAACTATACAACTGAAAGGACACAATGATTAATATAAGTGAAGTTGTCCAATAAGTCAAAAAATATTAGTAAAATATTGGCATTCAAAGAGAAATATGGCGAAAAATCTTACCCCAGGATAAATTTTATACGCTAAAACATATAGGGCAGGATCCGGGATTTCGGAAAAGGGGTCAGGATCCTATGGATCACCTCTTTTTAATGCTGTCCTGACATAATACATACAACTTTAGCCTAACTTAAATAATTAGGCCTACCCTTCCTTGCACTATGAATCCCGCCGTTTTATCTAAACTGCTCTACAATTTATATAGCACTACACAAGACGCCGGCTCCCTATAGAGTTTGCCTTATAAAGTCAACCATCACAAAAGGGTCCTTCTGCATGTATACATACATATATAAAATCTCAATTCGATAACAATAATAGAATCTACGCAATGACAGCGGACGGCGCCAATACAAAATCCAATACACTTCCCATTGCTTTACCCCTGTTAAAAGTCCATAAAAAAGACCTCTAATAGGGACTAGACAACAGGGGAGGGCATCTTAGTACGAACCCCCGCCGTTCTTAGTGCCCTCCCTGCGGCCAAAGATATGGCCTGCTGCCGACAGCGCTTTGTGTGGGGAGGGGAGGGGGCTGACAGGGTGGGCCAAGACGGGAGGGAAGAGGGGAGTACAAAGCCTGTATTCCATTAGGCAATTTTAACAACTCTATAGGAATTTACTAAGTTTTAAGTTTTTGTTATAAATATTACAAGGACCCTTGCATGTTACATACCGTTCGAAAGCTAAATGAAAAATCCTTTCCAATGATATATAACATGTCTATGATTATTGCTTCTTGCAATTTTGAAAATCGGGAGTAAAATAGTGTAGTTTAATATAGCCTTAAAAGGGAGTGGCCGCCCCGTGTGTTGTGCTGGTGGGGCCGGCCCCAGGGGGGTGGGTTTATGTATGTCCGGGCGGCGGGCCCCGGCCCATAAAGCCGGCGTTAGGGTGCGTTGGGCCAGTCTTCTGCTGGGCTGAGAGGGGCCGAGTGTAAAATAGTGAACATAAGATAAAAAAAAAAAAAAAAAAAAAAAAAAAAACTAGCAGGTTATACGTCCTGTACAGTTTGTGTTTCCTTACTTTTAAGTTAATCCAAGGTGAAGATTTAAGGAGCAAAACAAGACAAGAGAAGGTTCTCTTAAAAAGAAAGTGGCTTCAAGCCCAATACTTCACAGCAGTTTTCCAAGTAATGTGTTTTCATTGTTCCCATACGACTGTAAAACAAACTGTTGAGGGAGAAATTCATCATATTCATTCAATTAATGTGAATGCTTATGCCAAATCTTTGTGTTGTCATTAAAAAAGAGAGAGAACATTTGCTTGTGTAATTGACATAGAATAAATCTAGTACAGACTGTAGAGACACTCAGCAATAGTTGTTATTGCCCCAGTTTGAACACACCTGCGTCTCGGGCTTAACCCTTTTGGCCTGTACTATAAATGTATTTCTACACACTGTGCTCCATACCCCTCTTCTCCTGTCCCACCCACCCCGCCCCCTGTACACTGCGGGCCGCCATTCGCCCATCCGTCAATGCATTAAGCAACCACAAAACACCAGAGGTGCCAGCCCCCGACCGCCCCGCCCCCGGTCCCCGGTCCGTGCCGGGAGGAGGAGGCAGCCAGGGTGGACTCTGACTGTACCGCCACTTCCCCTTCCCGTTTCCGAGTCTATTTAAATAGGAATTTTGTCTTTAGCAGATTTGTACATAGTGAATCTAGGGTATATGTATGGATTAAGGATTAGCTATTTGATCGTCTTTTCTGTATGGGATATGTATACTCCAGTACAAATGGCAGCACACTCGTTTCTGCCCATGTTTTACTATATATATGCCCTATTCCTCCAGCCCTCAAAGTCCCATATTACCCATTCTACAAGCAAAAAACACTCCTCCATCTTGGTCATAATGTATGTTATTTTGTTAGGACCCCGCATAGGATTCAAGCGCTATAATTATATATCCGGTGCATATGTTATCACTGCTATCGTTATTTACGGTGGTAAAACGATGACCTAAACCCAAAAGCGAGATATATCTTAAGCCTTTAAATACAGCCCAGAACAAGCCAACCCAGGCGTGAGGTTTAGTGTGTACTAAACAACAGCTGTTAGCCCGTCTCTTGTAGGTCGTTCCATTTGTCTCACTGCTGCTTAGTTCTTAACAGTGGCTCTGCCTCTCCCCCGTCCCTCTTGGCTGCCCTGCTCCTGGCTGGGGTTAGAACCAGCTTGTTGCATACAGGTCTGTGCTGGGTGAAGGTATTGTCGGAGATTTGTGGGTGCTCCTGGCCCTTAGCCTCCTCCAGGGTAGGGCCGTCCCCATAGGGCAAAGCGCTGATCTAGCACAGACCGTATAGGACGTCATTATTGACCTTCTGTGCGTTCGGAAAGCACACGTTGATGGTCTGAAAATGGCGTTATGTGAGCTGAAATTGTGTTCCTATTTCTATTTTTATTCTAACAATTTTTATTTTTGATTGAATGCTGTTCTAATGCCCAGCGTTGTCCGCTGGGTCTTATCAAATGCTAAAAACATATTTTGCAGACTAGACATTTATAAATGTCTGGACATATATGATTATAAGAAGCGCTAGAGTTAACACTCAGACATCACGAATATAATCTCCTTTGTCCCAAAATGAGTACAGCTATCTGAGGATCTCCTCTCTATCAGAATACTAATTTAGATAATAAAGTCTTGCAGACTGGAAAGATATACGATGCCTGTACCCCACCCCCACTACAAGAACATTGATTCATTGCCACTATACACATCGACTCAGCATCATAGCAAAACAGCAACCGGCCCCAATAGGATCATATAAATAAAAAGGGAATCAATATAGCCTTAAAAAAGGGCCTCATTTGAGGAAGCTGGGAAAGCCGATATACAAGCGTCGGGGGCCGGTGCCTACAGGCGTCGGATTGAGGCGTCTCCTGCAGCCGTCAGACCCTGGAGGAAGGGCCTGGGGGAAAGCTCATTAACAGTGTCTTCATAATCAGATTCCAGGCCGTGGCTTGCTCGTCCTTTACTCCAACTACCCCTCCCCAATACAGGCCCAAACTCGATTAGGACATATTAAGCCAGTGCTCATTTGTTGGCCAGTGTTACTGGGCAGTGCTAAACCCTGTGTCTGGCGGTTGGTGGGTGGTTGACTGGGGTGGGTGTGTACTGTACACTGCTGTATATAGAGGGAGGCGTTTTCAAGTTGACTGTTTGTGTCATGAAGGAGGGCAGCTATGATTGAGTGCATTTCAGTTTGCAATTAAGGCTTGATTGGATTTATGTAAAGCATACAGTATAGGCGTGCTGTTGATCTCTCTTCCACGTTATACGTAATACGAACGTGTATCGGGAACGAAGAGTCATTGTCATAGTATTATGGTTCCAATATGCTTTGTTCGTTTCTTATTGTTCGACTTCGACACCGCAGCCTGTTTTACTTCACTGATTTCATATAATAATATAGTTTAGGTAATCGGGTTGGTAACATATCGCGGGTTGGTAACATATCGACAGAGACAATGATCAGACTACTGCAGGCTTCTATTGCATGTGTTATGTGGTTTTAGGTACATCCTTGGGTATGATATATGGGGTCTGGTGGGTGTTGGTGTTTGGTGGTTTGTTTAGACCCTTTTCTTGAGGAGCTCTGCTAGCGAGAAAGGCTGACACCAATGAGTTCGGATATAGATTCCTATGGGCCCAGGCTAAAAAGAATTGGGATCAAGGCATCTATATGATAAGGTTCACTGCGCAGACTCATAGAAAGGTGTATTAAGCTTATCAGACAGGGTCACAGACTGGTTGTTGATCACCCACTATATGGTAATCATCAGCCTTGTCCCTCTAATCCCTAATACGGCTTGTGTCCCTACCACCAAGTCTACTCTTTTGTTTGTGCCTATATATAAGTAGCACAACATATTCATGTAACATTCTACTCCTGGGTGTGCATAATCGGCTGTCTCTTGTATGTACGGCATGTCTGATATACATGCAATGGCGCTGTCTATAAAGCCAAGCTGCTGTTACAGTAACCTGATATGTTCTTCCGTTCTGCATAGCTTTCTGTATTTTTCTGCGAATAACCATCCCTCATTTATTCACTTGTCATGTCACATTGGCGCTGTTAACGTCTCATTTTACCATCTGGCTGTTACCTTGGAGCTGCAAATAGCTGTAAAGAGTTGAAACAGCTGCAAACAGCTGCATGCTGTATACGGACGTTTTCACCTGTATACCGCCTCACAATACCTCCAGCAGCCTCCACCCAGCAAACATGTTAAAAACCCTCCTACCGGCCCCGTCTGTATCCATAGTCGCCCACAGCCGTTCGTGCGCGCAGTCATTTACATTTCTATGCCACCATCCATCGTTGTTTCCTTCTTTGCTCCCTCTTCCCTTTTAGCCTCTTACCCTCTATTCCTGCGGGCGGCCGGTAATCGACTCGACTTGTGATGGAGACACCCGAGCCTTGCCATCCCAGGCCTAATTTATTCTCGTTCACGGTAGGATCCTCGGGTGGGAGGCGGCCCGCCTGGGGCAATTTGTTTTATAGGTCCAGACCCGCGCCGCGCATATTGCCCGCACCTTAAGGCCGTATTCTTCGAGCCGATTTTACTCCCGATATCAAAAATCAGCAGCGGGAATTTTGGCAAACCATATACATGCTACATACCATTAGAACGGTCTTCAAATTCTCTTTCAAATGATATGTAGGATGTATGGTCTTTTGCAATATGACTTGTAAAAGCTTATAAATTAAGAAATGACTAGCAGTCAGAATCGCCTTGTGGAATGCAGGCGTTCGTCGCTACCACTAACACCACAACCACACCGTCCATCATTAAACGGCCTCGCCAGACGGGGAGATTGAAAATATACAGCGGTTAGGGTAGAGATTGTTAATAGCACAACGTACGGCAGTACTGCGGCTAATGTGCTATACTCACTAAGTGGTATAGGGGGTAAGGGTACAGGAGAAGGATATAGGGGCATTGCCTTACTGGAATATAATATACTGGGAGGAGGACATGTTGCAGAAGGGATTAAAAGGTTTCAGACGGACGTGGGCGCTGTAGGCTGAGTTAATCCATTAGACTTAGGTCTCTGACATTAAAAGTCTCACCAGATTATACGCCCACGCTATTGTTCTCCCGTCTGGAAAGGAGGGCTATATTGCAAATACAAGATGTATAGTCCTGAAGCAGCATTTGAATATGGTCTAATGTTATGAAGACACTGCACGAGCCCAGTGCTTGCTGTTACCGCTGTATGAGTTAGATGATAAATAGAACATTAAAGGCTTTTAAAAACATATTTGTTTGAGAAATAATATAATCAACATAAATGCTCCCCCTTCTCTTTCCCGCCTGCTTAAAGCTTATCTTCAACCTAACGACTTTGTGGGAAAATTTGAATTTGATTTCTTCCGACAATATGACATGTTACCATACATCATATACGCCATTCGAAAGTGAATTGAAAAACCTCTCTAGCTATACATGCTATGTTTTATATTTATCCTTAATTCACACAGCTGATTTCTAAAATTGGCATCCAAATTGCCATGGGGAATATCGGCTTTAGCTAGCTAGTGTCACCCTATTTGTTTCTTACTTTAAAGACAAACCCAGTTGTTGGCTGAAGAATACATATGCATACTCTATACGCCCTGCCTCTCACTATACTGTAATCAATCACTGTACACCCCCAGTATATATAGGCCTATACATCCAGCTTGGAGCATCCCATCCCCGCCCACCGGGCAGGACTCTCCTCGATATGGCCGGTTAACCCTCCCCCTCCCACACCCATACGGGTTATGTGGCCGATGCCAAGCTGACTATTGATGCCAAAAGGGACACGGCCAGCGACGCGCTACGCCGGGGGTGATTATTTTGTCTCACACCTATATATTGATATGTTTCCCCCGTCAGGAAGAGCATTTTACTATGCAAACACTTTGGCACTGAAATATGGGAAGTATACAATTGCTGAACGTTTGATAATATTGGATTGTTAGCGGAAACTTTATTATTAGTTCTCATGTTAATCATAATCTTTACAAGTTAAACATTATTGTTTAATTTTAAGTTTTCAGTTATATAGAGGTTAAGTAATTTCAGGAGTGTGTTGGTATCGTACAGTGCTATAGGCCAATTCAATGTTAAACTGATTACAGATTAGGTTGTATGGCTCCCGGGGTTAAATATAATCTCGTTTGCATCAGATAATAGTGTAAGATTGAGCTGACCGTAATAGGAAGATTCTGTGATATCTCAGACGTATTGATATGCATTTAATATTTCGTCTTTTCTTTATTAAACCAAGAACGTATCATCTATATTTGAAACGCAAGAACCTCTAGTAAGTTACAGATAAAAAGCGAATATTGCAACTACGACACTTGTATTGTAAACTAATATATAGTTTGATTATATTGAGTTAAATATCCGTGTGGTGAGTTTGTATCATATAAGCATTCTCTATGCATATAAAAAGACAACGTAATATGTCACTGCATGATAATAATTACCTTCGTTTATACGTCTAACCGGCGATACATATCTCATAAATGTGTGCAATCTTATGAGGGCGACATTTCAGATGGAGGTATTACAATATTTTACCTGGAGGTATTCTATAAAAAGTGTGACGTATCAGATCGGAACGTTGCATATTACAAGCAGTGCGTTACAAAAACAGTGACAGTATCAGATCAGAATATCGCCTATCGCTGGCCTTGGCCACACGGGTTATAAAAACGAACTGAGCAGATCGTGATATTACATACCACTCTCCTTGGCTATGATATAATGAATACCTCAGTATGAGGTTACATGCAACTTTATGAACAAGAAAACAATGAAATAAGAAGAACACAACTTATATAGATGAATAAAACATGCATTAAGGACTTTTTTGAGCTTATTCATATGCCTTAGATAAATGAATGTCGCTGAACAGTAGAAGTCCTCAGCCTCGTATTAATATGATATATTATGTATCATCATATATAGGCCTATATTGAGATAGCTATTCAAAGTTATATATTTTGCACGCACAGAAAAAAAACCCACACACGTTTAAGATCTAGAGCAACCTTGATTGGAAATCACATGGCAGAATCTACCACCACTAAGCAGGTAAAAACAACACAACACTCGGTAACAGCATCAATCCGTACTCACCACACTTGCCGAAGTACTTGACAGAGATGTCCTTCATCTCGCTGCAGGCCGAGCGGCGCATCTCGCATTGGCTGGAGTAATCCTTGCCGTCATTGCCGCACACGGGCGTGCTGCCCACGCTGTCCCCGAAGGTGTCGCAGCGCTGGGGGCACTGGCAGCGGGCCGTGAGCCCGTCCAGAGACGGCACACACTGCGCCCCGAAGCTGCACGGCTTGTCCCGGCACGGGTCCTTAACGTCTGGGGGGTAAACATAACAGCAGTGGACGTGAGGGCCGAGCCGTGACAGGGCGGTTAGTAGGAGCAGCAGCAGCAACGGGGCGGTGGGGTAAGACCTAGGGGGCTTGATTGGGGAGTTGTTAGTGGTTTTATTATTATTATTGTTATAACGGGGGGCAGTCGTTTGGGTGGATGTCGGGGTGACTGCATGTGGTGATGGTGATGAGAGTAACGATGGTGAGGGGGGTTGGCCTTCCGCCGTTGACGTCGTCGCTTTGGTTGCTAACGCCCCCTCCGACCTAGATCCCTGCACTGTTCTGAGTAGTTTAACATGAGAGACGCCGTCGTTGGGTCCATGGTTCAGCTCACTGCCTGGAGTATTTCTGCTGACACTACAACTGATGACTGGACTACTAGTACAAGTATACGGGTTATTATTCTCAGTGTTATCAGTACAAGACGATATGGAGAGGATGGAGGGAAGGAAACGGAAGAGGCGACCTAGTCGACGATCGTCCTCCGGGGCCGCGCTAACGGAACCGGAAGTGGGACCGGAAGTGTCGCGGCAGCCGCCGTCGTCAAGTGGTAGGGGCGTCGTCTGGGCGTCCGTCGTCGGCACGTGGCTGAGACGGTCTCCTGACGTAGGTGACGTCATGGGCGACGTTGCCACGTCATCGACTGTTCTTTCACATGGCATACAAACGTTAGGTGACACATGGAAAGATGGTTGAGGAAATGGGGAATAGGGAGTTCCAATAGGTGATATTTTGTTTGTTATTTGTTTTGCGCTGTTGGGTGCTGTTTTTCTTGGTTTATTTGTTGTTGTTTTTGTTGTTTTTGCTGTTGACACTTTGGCCGGAAGTCGCCGCACATAGTGCGGACCGACACTTCCGGTCCACCACCGAACGTCTACCGGCAGACGTCGGCGGTGGTCCTCAGTTTGTGACGTCGACATGACGTCATCAGCGACGCCGGCGTGGGTGTCGTTTTGCCCGACGTCGCTGTCCTGGAGGACCTTAGGCCCTTTGGCCGGCCGCGGGTAGCCATGGTGACGGGAGTAATCCCCATGACAACCCCGTCGGCCCGGCCTTCCGGTGGCCGTCAGGGCCATGCCCTCACCACCCTGGAGGCCACGCCGGTTACTATGGCAACTGCTCTGTTCACCATGGCAACGGCGGATGCAGGGCGGCCTCTCGCGCCGTGACGCCACAACATGCATCACCATGGAGACGACGCCTGCGTTTCTATGGCAACAGAGAGGTACTGAGATACTAGTGGTATCACTGCGACCTGTGCCGGGAAGGTAACCCCTCGACCCGCACTGCTGTATGTATTATAGATAGTATCAATAAATTGCCTTTCCTAATATCCTGATCAGAGTAAATCCTATTCTCGGTAGATAACAGTATCCAGGGCGCTGCGCTTATATAACCTGCCCCCGGGAGCAATGTGAATAATCCCCGCTTACAATGTAAATCCGGCGGCTTTAGAGAGTGACGCCTGGAGGAAGGGGTCCCTTGCACTAGACAGACACTTGTTGGTGACCCATGCCATCACGTCCTCCAGACCCCATGTCCAGTGTAGGCTCAGTTAACGGAGCACCCTCCTCCTGGGTGAGGGGTTCAGGCAGAGGGGTGGGGGACAGGGACTGGACGGACAGGCAGTCTTACAAACAGACAGGGTACAAAATCAGCAGCTATGGTTAGACAGAGCTATGTAGTAGTCATAGATAACAGTATTGGCGGTGGGGGTAGTAGTGTAGGGAAAGGGGCAGGGGAGTGGAGAAGCCGCTCCGTCGCGTTCCCCCTGCTGCCTGCCTCCACGGTCGGAGCACTGCCGCCGCTGGAGAGGAGGTGGTGGTGGTGGTGGTGGTGGCCGCTGGAGCCCTGCACTGCTAGTGTGTAGCTGTAGCTTAACCGTAACCTCAGCCGTCGCCGCTATGACAACAACAACCCCCACTGTAGCCTCCGGAGGTGGTGTTCAGTGGTAGGTGGTGGTAGGACTAGGAGGAGGTAGAGCTGGAGGAGAAGAGGGAGTACTGGGATGGGTATGTGGGTAGGCGCCGGCCGCCCGCCCCTTTATACTCTGCCGGCCGCCCTAGCGCGCCGTTGCCGGACCTCCCAGCGTTGATCCCCCACGGACCCAGGCCTGCTCCTGGTGCCAATTGGTTCATACTCCTGTCGGGGCTGCTGGCTGGCCCTCTGCCACCGCCGCCATGCTCGAGAGCTACTCCGTTTGCTCACTCATGCACGCACGCCTACCCGTCAGCTCGGCCCGAGCAGCTCCCCCTCAGCCAGCCTCCATCTTCCCGGCTCCTCCTGCATCTTTATGCAAATGCGCCTCTCCCGCCGCCCGCCGTCCGCCGCGCGCCGCGCCTGATTCGGCCCGTCGACGGTAGGCGGCAAGGGCGACGCGCGCGCCACCACTGGCGGCTGGCCGAACTAGCGCATTAAATATTAACCAGCAGAGCTCGCCGGGTGGGGTTGGGATTGGGAAGGACGGCTTGGGGAGCAGACGGCAGGGAGTGGCGGTCTCCAGCTACTGACTGCTTCATCTCGTATCCAACCACTAGAGTCTACATTGTACATTTTCGTTGTTCAAGGATTGGGCTCTGAATTTACCACATTTTCCCAACGTGTCTACCTTCCTACCCCATGCACTCATCCCTTTGCTTCTCCAGCAGCATATACATACAGAACCCATAAACATACCCAATACCACAAGGTCAGGCCAGAGTTTCTGCATGTAAATCTTTGGTCTCTCCCCTCTTTATACAGTCACCCACAAAAAAGCACCCTCCTACACACAGATACACCCATACCTCACCGTCACGGCCACACTAGTGTATGGAAAGCAGGTATCTGGTCTGCCTTCACATACTGTCAAGCCTCCACCATTGTGACGCCGGTTGACTGATGCTGGCTTCACGTCTGGCTTCTGACAATGGCTGCGACCCGTGTGACAGCAGTGTATGGTAGGTTAATCTGCTGCACCCGCCCATGGCCCCAGCAGGCTGCAATAGGCTACAATAGGACCGGCTGGAAGGTAGCAGGCCACAGTGGGTAGGTACTGTACCTTGTATACCTATAGAATGTACCAGCCTGCATCTGGTCACGGGGATTTGCCTCCTTTGGTAGGTCTTACAATGACCACTGGATGATCTCAGGTTAGTACACCTGTTTAGTTGTGAGATTAACGGGCGCAGAGAGCATCACTGTCTACAAAGATTTTAAACGAGAGCAACTATCATCCATAAATGTGTGGTGTATGTAGATATATGTACATTGTAATGAGCATGTCCAACAATGTTGTAAAGCTGTATATTCTTTATACTCATGAAAAAATGCATGTTTTTTATACTTCAGAGAAGTATATATTTTGTAGATATCTCTGGGCCATCCAGATGACTGTGCAACTGAGATTATTTGCAGTCTCCGTTGTGGTCAGTTGTTATCTGGATATTGAGTAATACCGAATGATGAAATAGTGTTGGGAATATAACCATTGCAACATTGGAGCAAATGCTGCATGTAGAGAAATATGTGAAGTTCAGGGGTTGTGTCTCTCTATGTGATGCTCAACAACCTAAATTGTTGTCTCCGGAGAGCTGTATATTCCTTTTATTGCTGTTTTATGTGTGACCTTGAAGTTTATTACCATTCTGGTTCATATACATGGCACGATGCCATCCTCCCCACGGGGTCTTGATCACCCCCTTCATCCTTATAAGGACTCACAATTCCTGTAATGGAAGTTAAAATTCGTACATTGCTTTGATTTATTGTAATTGCCTATCACATGTGGAACGTTCGTGAGGCCACTATCATATTAGGTGTTTCACGCACACATACGCTCAACTAAGATATAAATCGACGGCAATACTTTCTAACCAGCTTTCGTGGTTAAATCAAATGAGATTTGATTCAAGGTCCACATTGAAAAGTTAAACACCCCCTCCATTCTAACATCAACTTGACTCGGGATTCTAATTGACCATTGTTAAGAAATCATAAGCAATGTATATAATTCACATTTATGTTTCCTTCATTCTTACTGATAAGCTGGGAATATGTATATACAATTCCAGACCTATTTCATTCAAAAATGGACAATTATTACCTACATGAAAAGCGGTGATAGTTATATCGTTTTGTCGAAATACCCTTAGACTATCCCTCTTGTCCCCTGTTCTATTATCCAGTTCTCTGTCACCTGTCACCGAGGATACCCCTGACCCACCCCCGCGACCCCAGCGCCCTCTTCCTGACTCTCCGGCCTTACCCATCGCCCACCGGCCGCTAGCCCCCTGTCAGTCTGTCATATTACCAGAACTGACCACTTGAAGAGTGGATGGTTTCTGCTTGGTGACAACTACATCATGAAATGCTAGCGTCAAATGACTCAAATTTAAGTTTATGTGAACAGCAATAAACATTTCAAAATGTGTATTCGTTTACCATTTCATCAACTATCAGTTTATATCTAAGTATTGGCTATCTCACTCTCAGATTCTGACAGGTCATATGTGCACATGGACCAAAGAAGGCATTTCTAGGTACGTCCTATAGCAGGAATTCCGTAGTACCTCAGCAACAGATCAAATAAACCCCCGTTTGGGCTTTAAGCTTTTTGTCTCATTCTAGATCCATGGTAAATTACATTTGCCCACACAATTATTTTCTCTGCATTTCAGTCCCACGACATGAGCGTTGCCAAAAACGTTGGTAAAAAGTTTTATTTCTTGAATATTGTATTGTGATGTGCATCAAAAGACCATTGTTATTGCAATATGAATCCGTTGTACTCATCATTTGTTTTTGTCAACATATTTAAAGAAGGATAATTGAATTTCCAAGAACTTTCGAAGGTAACCTATCCGCCAGCGAAGTATAGCCGTATCCTATTCAGGATGTCATTTACATTAAGACTGTCATTGTATGTATGGGATTAAAGACGCTAATATCAATCCACAGCTTATTACAAAGAAAAGGGATTATGATATAAACTTTAAATACTTTAGCCTGTCTGAAGGCGGGCATATTCTTCTGAACTGCATGTATAAACCCATTAAGGGCGACTCCTTTCTAGATTATAATATAGAAACATGAATAAGTGAATATTAGAAGTATTCAGCATCAAAAATATACATAGCTGATAGACGTATCTAAAATAAATGAAGAGGAATTGTCTTATTGACGTTTGGAATTGACCACTTCATCTATAAATGAATAGGACTATTTGTCAAACATAGCGTTTTCACAAAAATACAACCATTTATCTTCAAGCTAATCCAATACCTATAGATCTATCAAATATATCCAAAACCTGTTGCCGCTTGGCGGTTGCTAAAGTAATAAAGAAAATGTCAATTACATACATGAATAAATAACCGAGGTATTCTGCAGACCATAAAATTTAATATTATACGATATATAACCATATAGTATATATACTTATATGTTTTATTCAACCCAATCTTCGACGCCCAAAAAGCCGCCGCTCTTTCTCCGAGTGCTTAGGAATGGTAATGGAAAGCCCAATGAAGTTGTTCTTGGTTGTGCTTCAAGGCGGTGAAATATAAATGAGAACTCAGGGCCCAGGGTTATCCATCACGTCACCAGTCTACTATAGCACCTCCCCCTTCGTCACCGACACTGATGCTGATATGAAGATTTAGTTGCTTATTAGCATAATGTTCTCGTTAACTTTGACTCACACCTCATCCGAAAGCTAACTCCCTATGTAATAGGCCGTCAGCTTTTATTAAGGGCTGTGATGTGAGAGTGAAGAAAGAAAAACATACCATCTTAGGCGAGCCAGAACGTAATTAGTGTGGAAGTAACCACGTAGAGTACACTCAGTTTTCTTTTTTGTGAAGTCTTATTTTCTTCTGCTTTCCGTGAAGATATTGATATGCGTGTTTTAATCTTGAGCCAGGAGCTCTATGGATCCAAGGGCTCATACCATGGATGTAACTAAAACCGTACAGTAAGCCTTAACTACCATGATCCGTAAAACTATATTGAATTGTGTGTGATCCCTGGATAATTATTACAACATTGGAGAAACCTGAGTTAATCAAAGCAGTCAATGATCAACATTTCGTTACAGATATTTGAATATGCAAAATTTAATATTTTATGTTCTACCAGTTACTTATTGTCTTACTACAATATATTCATACACAGACCAGTATCGCCCCTGTTCACATTATTCCTAATAAGATCTTCAGATCTTTGCATGATATTCCTGTTCATAATTTAAGGGTCAAGTTAGAAACTGGGCAATAAATTGAAACAAGGATCTATAGATCAGTTGACCAATGGTCTACTTTTGAGCTAACTCTCCTCCACATCTACAAAAATCTTTTTTTACCAACATGCAAACACGACTTCTAGCTTGCACGGCTTTTTCTATGGATAAACATTATTGAAGTATCCGAAACAAAATTTCAATTTGCTACCTCTAGGACATACAATTACGACTTTATCATTGATCATACCAGAGTTCTCTACTCAGTATCCTTGAACTACTCAAACTCTTTGAACTACTGAAACACCGAACCTCTCAACTATTACAGTCACCAACTCACCCCATACAAGTAGCACAGAGAACGCTGCTGGAACACACATACTCGAGTTTACCAGTACTAAAAGTTCCTCCTTGTGAGACCTGTGAAGGGGCAATGATTTGCTCTAAGCTGTAGATGGGTGGAGTGCCTCCTGACTGTGGTGGGGTGAAAGATGCAGAGATGAGGCGGTGAGTGGGGATCAGAGGCGGTACTTGGGCCAGCAGGGACTCTGATCTCTGATGCCTGTGTACGGTGTGGTTCACTAATGACCTTTCTGAGATAGACGTGGGAGAGGAGGTGGGGAAGTAGAGGTTACATGATTTCCTGGAGATCGCTTGGGACGATAGAGTTACTTACTTACTGAGGAGTTTGGTGGTTCAGGACATAACTCTCTTTTTGTAACATCAGAATCAGCAGGGGCGGATCCAGGGGGTCCTGGGGGTCTTGACCCCACCTCCCCCTTTGGTGGACCCCGAAACTACAAAAAGAGGGAAAATGCCATGTGCATACACGTAATTGCACGCTGATTTAGTACCCTTAATGCTGACCCCTCCCCCTTTAAGAAACCCTGTATCCGCCCCTGATAAGATTCAATCTGATTTTTTTCTGGACAATTGGACACCCCATCCTCACCCCTTTTAGGTATGTCCGTCTCTTTTGGTCAATCGAAATAATTTACCATAAGTGCCATAGTGTTGTGCTTAGGCCTACGACCTGGCATACTTCCCCGGAGGCTGAAGATAATATATCTCCACGGACGGCATCATAATGTGGGTTCTTGTTTTCTGATTGTATAAATGCTTTGGGAATTTAATTCTAAACATATTGTAGCACTGTCTCGTTAGAAAAATAACCTTTATATGTAGAGAATGGATATTATGCCTGATTATTCTATTGTGTAGACCATGCATTGTATGATTCTGTGTCTGTAATCTGTATACACAAATTCATAGAGATGAATAAAGTTATCAGAGTAGTTCATTATCTGTATAATCTCTAAACTTTACAATTGACGACATATCCCAGGGCTTAATATGCATTTTGTCTGTTCGTTTTAGGGTTTTACATTACAGCATTGTCTCAAACAGATATGATACTTTATCTAACCGAATAGAATCTCATTTAGCTAACAATATAATTATAATACATTCACGTTGAATACGAACTGATATTGGGAGATTAAAGACGAATATAAAAAATCCAATTCAATTTTCTCGTTTGAAGGTAACTTTGAAACTAGTTGATATATCTGTAAGATCATCTAGGCCTATAAATCATAATCATACTTATCAATAAGTCTCTTTGTAATTGTATGGTCTCTACGTTTGTTAAAGAAAATCAATAATGTTTGGGATCATTCATGTACTTTTTATGATAATCCTCCCGGCCCACCCAGTTTCACACATCTAAGCTATAGTTTCTATTAATGTCATTCAAGTCTGTGTACATTAAAAGATCTGCCTCACAGAAACGTTTCTTGTGATATCTGAGAATGCCACCAGCTCTGACACCTCTCCTGTCGCGGATACAACAAAACTAGATTCAGTGATATTCTCATTCAGGGAAACTTAGTAGGCTCACGATATGTTTTACAAAAGTTATATCGGAATTCAACATAGAACTAAAACTTCAAAGATCCGTTCACCTGCCCTGAGGTAGAACATAATAAAAAATACCCGGACATATGAGATAAATAAGGGATGCGGCATGAGCTTACAAAGACATACAAATGATTTCATCTCATAGATGGTACATAATATATAACCTGAATAAGGAGTTTCAGATCCAACAACGCATCTCGATACATCAACGTATCTCAAAACTACCTAATCATTTTTAAGGCTAAAAGTGCACACATTTTTGATCATGATTAAACGGTTATGTATAAAAAGGGCACAGTTGTATACTTAGAATTAAAAAATATATAATTATATATTTTTAGAGTTAAGAAAAAATATACGTTACGTTTACGTTGCGTCACGCCTTGGAGTATCCTTATAACGAGTATTAGAAATATCTAGCACACATGCCCTAGTAAAACCTTTTAGAATAGGACCTGTATAAGAACCCATTCTGCACACTTTTTCTCTTTCCTTAGAACCCAAGCCTCCCTCCCCTCCCTCACTGCCACACCCAGTTCAGGATCAAAGAACTCAAGGTACATCTTTCAGAGGAAGGAGAGATACAAGCCTTTCATTATGTGTCCTGTACAGCTACAAATCATGCCGTGGCATGGGGCCGTACATGTTGAGGCGGTGATCTACAATGCGACTTTTGACTGATTCTCAACCGATTTTGAAAGTACGTCTGTTGATTAAATGTTTTTAATGAAAAAAATAGTTTTTCATGAAAAAATGTGTGATTTATTTGTTTATATTTGTCCCTGTGTATTTGTTTGCTAGTACCTTAAAATATGATCCAACTAGAGCTTTTATTATAAAGTCTGTCCATTTCTTGGACCTTACTGCGTACTGGTTTTCTGTTGATTTGCCCCTGTGTCTATATGTAGACTATAGAACTAGCATAAGTACCTTACTCTAACTCTTGTACTCTGACAGCATATTAGGGTGTAATTGTAGTCTTGGCTAGTCTAACTGTTCTATGTCTTTGCCAATATGGTTATCCATATGACGATGTTTCACTAAAAGTTTAAACCTGGAAGGTGCTTTTGCTATGATATTACAGTTTGTTAAAATTTCTTAAAGTTTTCAAGATACTAGCTGTCCTTAAATCTTAAACATTTATAATATAATATGTCTACTTGATTATAGACTGTAGACCAATTGTTTATGTTCTAATGCAGCACTCATACTTTTGTAGCAAATCTATGTTAACATGCACTCTTCAAAATTAGCAACATTGTTTGTGTTAATTTTTGTCTATTTTTGTTACTTATGTAGTAGTTGTCCCTACCTCAGCCTTTTTTGCTATCTTGTATGTAGATTATAGACCCAGCACATGTACCCTTACCGTAGTTTTTTGAAGCATAATATTGATTACATTTACAACTGTTAACTAGCAACTAATAACAGTTTACTTTGTCCCTATATCTCTCAACTATGGTACAGCTTTGTGTCATATACAGTTTTCTACATATTTTAAGATTAATTGTCATATTCATTTGACTCACAGTTTATATCCTTGTATTATCACTCCTATTGTACAATGAAAACCAGCGTCAGCTGATGTGAAATTAGAATAAATAAAATTTATATAAACAATTCTTTTTTATAACTTTCCAAAGCGTCCTGGACAGTTCTTGTCAGAAATTTGTAATTTGCCAGAAAATATAATTCCAAATACATACAAAACTGCATGATACGAAAATCGGTTGTCGTTTTGTAGCATCTTGGACCACGCTTTTTATGAGTCTGTCATAAGGATGTGGGGTGTATCGTTATAAAGGACATGTTGAGTGCCCCGAGGTTATTTCATAAGAGGAGGGACTGTAAGTGTAACATGGCAAGGTCACTGTTTGTTACAGTCTTCGTTTCAAGACTTCTCACGAGATCTTAATGCATGTTTTACCTATCTATTCCCCTGTCTAAATGGTGTTTTCAGTTTGTCGTAGAGATGTTTGTCATCAAAATGATCACGAACGGCTAATTTTAGTAGATATTTTGCAATCAGATCTCATTTGTAATTCTAAGAAGGATTTGTTTTCTTAAATTATCATTATTTACTTGCCATTAGCTTAATGTACTTGTGGGAGTATTAAAATAACCACGAAGAGTAGGTGTCTTGTTTGTAAAAGTCTTATTTTCTTTAGCGCTACTTGAAGGTTTTGCTAAAGATGCTTTAGATCTTAGCAGTGAGGTCTATTGAATTACATCACCTCATACCACGATCTGTAAAACTAAAAGCAGTTGAATTTGCATTTGTTTATGCGTCTGGAACAGTCTTCTTAAGTGTGGTTGAGTCATGCAGCATATTAAGGCAGATACTCAATTTACTGAAACAGGCAAAGTTCAGAATTACAAAGTTCTGCATATTTGTAATGTTTGGTACCATGCGTTTTGTGTAGGCGGTCTTCCCAATACTTCTTTTTATTCTTTTAATTTGACAAAAGACCAGATTTCCCAGACAGCCTCCTTTTTATTACGAATCTGATTAGAAATCTAGGATTTTGTGTGCATTATGGTCAGATTACTACACACTTATGGCCTTTGTAAACTGGGAAACATTAATGGATGGTTTAAGATGCACGAGACATGCCTTGTCATTATCAAAGACCCCAACGAGAAACGGACCAGGGACCATTTTCCTAACCACAACAGGGTCCAACCTTTGAGAGGGGTATTTACAAGGCCTATAGTATACCTGAAGAATTGAATCAGTGATTCCGTATTTTGATAGAGTTCAGTTGGATTGGCAAAATTCCAATAGAAAACGATGGCAGTGATTAGTTAAGATAATGGTATAACTTGAAGTCCGTGTTTGCCGCTGCAAACTAGGTATTTTATCAATTCTATCTCTTTATAAGGTAAACATTTCATGCATATTTTGTTGCTTAGAAAATAGACTGGTTAACTTCAAGAGCAGTAACTTCTGGAGCTGTCAGCGTCTTCTGATATTCCAAGAATTATAATATTCGAGGCAAGAACTTTTTGTGCAAAAACACTACCCTGTCTTGACAGGGAAGAAACTAGACCTTTCAACGAAGTATAGTAAGCTAGAAAACATAGACTTCTCTCACAGCATTCATAATCCCACCAGCCAAAAAGTCCCAGTTATCGAACACAGATCTCTACCAGGATAATTTATTGGATTTTCTTAGGTAAATTTTACAAGGCTTCCTCATTCCGCTCGTGCTAGCTGACGTCGCCTCCTGAACGGGGAGATCTTAATGTGGCGTTTGCTATGGAATAAAGATGATTTATTATGTCTGACGGTTGGCGTGCTGAGCACTGAAACACGCATGAGGCGGATGTCCTAGTCCTTGTCAAGCTACTGGTAGGTGGCTCATTGAAGGGTTCTAACTTATACAGTGTTTTTGTAATTTTAACAATGCATGATGATGGAATCAATGTGAAGATAGACACCTTATACTGACACTGTTACCAAATCAAGGTTTTTGTGTGTGGAATATAATATCGTATCCCTAGCCATCCTCAGGGCTGTAACTAGGCCTCAAGTCTAAGGAGGTTTCGGGAATATTTGAACTTGAAGGTGTTTCAGGTAAATCTCAGGGGATTCAAATAAAGTCTGAGTTGGGATGCTGATGTGAATTTTGTCATGTTGTTAGACTGTTATGTCTATTCTTCCCCTAAAACGTCAAATATGATAGAAGGCCTGGTGTATAGAAGACAACCTAACCGTATATGGCCTTGTTTTCCAACCTTTGTGGGTAAGCATAGGCAAGACACAATGCTAGAAATAGGTAGTATCGAGTTCTCTGAGCTCTTATTTTCAGGTGATATTATGTGTACACTATCTAAGAAGAATTTCTAAGAACAGTGTTATTGGTACAAACGGTATACGTTGGTAAAATATCTACTGTTGCGTGAGTAAATGAAGGCAATATATACCATAAAATGTTTAGATTGTGTTGAATTTGTATTTTGTAGTGACAGGCTTTTGCTTACCTCATTATGCTATACAAATATAGCAACCTGTTTGTGGAGCTACAAATACAATCAAGCAAACAAATGAAGGATATTGCATTTTGATTTACATCTTATTTATGTCGGATATCTTATTATTCGCCTACAAGTCTTAATTCAATTAACACAAAGAAAAGCCTAATAGTTGGAAATACGAGAAATAATAACTGTTACATTGTAACGTGATGAACACTCCTCTAGTACTGTAGGGGTAATAGCAAACACAGTGCATTGCGATGATGTCATGCACTTGAGAGTTTATTATGACAGGTAAGTCATCTGCCCACCACCCAGGTGTGTTACCTGAGCGTCTCCTCCGGGGCGTGGATGGGGACCTGGCGTGTGAGGGGTGGGCCGACTGCCGGGGGGAGGCAGCTACAGGTAGTGGGAGGGAATAGCACCTGGATGAGGGGGTGAACGTCTGTCTATATTTAGACGTACCACTACCTGATCGTCTAACACAATGTCTCATAGGTACTTAACATTGTGTGACTGGTATGTCTAGTGGGGATAATCCCATAGCTGAGGGGCGTTTCTTCAATACTACTGCTGCTCCTTCCACATTTATAGTGGCTTATAGTGGGAAGACCCAAGGTAGAGAAGAAAGGTATTGGTTTAAAAAGAAAAAAAACTCACATTTCTCCTGATTACAATGTGCAGTGATTTTCGTCCAAATAAAAGAGTTTTCGCATCAAGAGAAGAGGTATTCTTTTCACCACGAAAACATTTATTCTGTATCTAATATAACTATTTATGTAAAATAACGCCAGCGTCGGAGCAATATATGGCAAGAATCCTTTTGTTAGGAGTACAATTACAGCCCCTGTACCTGTACTTCATGCAGAAAGCTCTCATTTTCATCAGCCATAAAGGCAGTGACAGAGGTCCTGGCCATTCGTATCACATACCTTACATCCCTACCTAAACCAAGGGATCGTAATGAATGCGTCGCATGTCAGGGGTCCGTCAAGGTGGATCCCGGCCCAGGCTCTATTATCTGTGTGCTGTAGAGGCATCCATCATACTCTGACTCTAGCCCTAAGAGCCCTGAGAGCCGGAGGGCTGTGGGTATCCGTGTTTTGTGATGTGCATATCTGTATGACTGCCCAGAGAGCGGGTGTCAATGACACTAGTTCTCCATGGGTTTTACGGAGGTGCATGGGATTTGGACTGGGAATGGGGCTTGGAGAAGTGCTGCTACTTCTGTTCTTGGGTTTCTCAAATTCAAATTATATATTACAAAATCTGTGACTTTCACATGAAATCTAATAAGTACATTACAGTCAGCTAACTAAATGAGGCCAGGAAGAATTCTGTAAAATTTACAATATAAAATCAACCGGAAAATGCTTTGAAAACAAATGGAGTTCTGTCCTTTAATTAACCACTGATTAGGCAAACATAGAAAGCTGCGACTTAAGGAAAGAATGGAAATTGTACCGGAATCGTCCAATTAAAAAATCGTCGAGTGCTTCAGGGTAGGTTCAGGGGCATCCATCGGGTACAACCCTTCCGGGGGTTACCACTTTTGGTGTGACCATTGACTGTAATACTTTCATTACGAGGGACATTGTCAGAGCAAATGCGCAACTGTTTAAGTCTTAGCTTATATGCCGGACAATCCCCTCCCCCTCTTTTAAATCTTGGATTGTCAGAGTGGCATATTTCGCTAATAAAAAGAAAGTAGAAAAAAGATGAGCCGACAAAAGCTCTGACAGGCTGTCATTTTCTAAGGGTATTGGGTCGGACGGAAGAGAAGGACGTCAGGGGTGCCATGAGAGATGGCCACTTTTGTCAAACGATACATGATGATCCGCCCCAAACTCCTGCCCACTGTTCCCATGGCCTTTAATTGTCTAAATGGGAAGGCAGATTGTGGGCTGTCAGAGAAAATTGAAAACCCAGGCGAGTGGATTCATGTAATTAGGAAGTTGCATGTAATGGCCTTAAATACCCAAATCACAATGAGAAAATGCTGATTGCTTAAAATTTGTACCAATAACAAGAAACATAATCAGAAGAAAATACTGGTAATTGATCCGCCTCAAATTCCTGGAGATCTACTTTTGACATTTATGGTCAATACTCTTTTACTTTATCTACCAATCTATTTGTATATCTGTTTCCATATAATTATTTATGTGTGTGTGTATCTGTACACAAATATATATATATATATATATAAGCTTATATGCAAATGTATATGTATACATGGATAGCTATGAAATCATAATTCATACCTCTTTGCCCTTAGAATCTAAAGAAAAAACTTGACAGGATGCATATGATATACCTGTTAGTAGATTGGGTTATAGAAGGATGAATGGAATCAGGTGCTTCAATTGAGTGTTGAAGATGTAAGATGATTATCTAACTTAATCTTTCTTCAATGAAAAGCTTCAGTTTGTTTGCCAAATGTTGTGAATTATAAATATCGACTTGGCATGCGCAGTCCTAATGTAACCGGAGATGGAAACTGAGTAGAAAGTAAAGGAGTAACATTATGTATAGATTCCAATAATATTACCGGGTACTATGAAATTTGTTATTTTAAGATTGCAATATTGCTTCATCACTGCATGCACATAATATACAGTTATATTTTAGCCACGGTGTGGGCATGTCTAATAAGTATCAGCCTCACAATATTAGAATATAGGCTAATTTGATCCCAAAATACATTCTACAGAATGTATATGCGACTATTGAAAGTGCCTCAATCTAACTTCTATCATATGCCCAAATGATAGAAACCTAAGGGTTACTTATTGACGGCAGAAGAAGCTGTCTAATGGCTTTGACTCCATCAAGGACAACAAACTAACCAGGGGAAAGTTCCAAAATATCCTTTCTTTAGGGCGGAGTCAATCTGTAACGCTAATTTAGGCACAAGACCCGTGGGCCTACTAACTTAACCTCGAACAGGGTTTTCGTACAGTTATTGCCTATCTGGGGAATCCCCTGTATTAGGCCTAACTCGAGGTCGACTCAGACTGGACTTAGGTGGCTGAGCCTTCACTGGATCTTATATTGGGTTGGGGAATTCGAAGACCCAGGCAGACTGGAGTAAAGCGATGACAAAATATCCACACTTCTAGTTGATTTGTTAACTGAGATGTCTGGTCTGCCATAGCCTATTATGATAGCCTATATATAGATCAAGGAGACTGGGAGATGTTTACCATTTTTACCGCTACATAGTTAACAACCAAGGTATAAGCATTAATATTGTAAATACCTAGGCAGATACATCTTACAACGAAGTCTCTAGTAAATATGGAAGACTGCGGTGCAATATTACAACCAGGGACGGATTTTTGGGGAGGGGGGCGGGCTGAGGTGCGCTCCCCATCCCTATTTAGGCCTAATTTAGTTTATTTTAATGTAAAATTTCTAGCCTTCGGAAGGAGCGCCTCAAAACCTATATAATTATATATATATTAGCCCCCCCCCCCCCTTTTTTTTTATTCAAATCTCTGGAACCGTCCCTGACAATTTATGGACTGCCAACCTTCTGGCATAGAAGTATAAATTTCTGTGCATTATTGGTTTAGTTGTAAAGTTACATGGGCATGGTGTAACCTTGTCCGGGCTTGACCTCAGCTGTCAGTCTGCAGCAGACAACATTTTGACAAGATGGCTGCCGTCGGCCCAAAGACGCGGGAACTCATCACTAAAGGTGGCCGACCAGAAAACTGCATTGGCTGCCGTAAATAAGGTGAAACGTGTCCATTGCTGGCCGCTCTGCGCATGTCCATTCATCACATGACTGCGCTGTCAACTTTCATTGGTCGAAACCCTTCACGTGATTTAATGTCACGTGACCGATTGACCGTGCACGTGGTTTGGTGGCGTCTATTCATTGGTGATGATGTATGGGGTGGGGAGAATTTATGACTAGGGCATAAATTTAGGTTACGGAACATGTAAGCGGTTTAGTTTTACGTTCTAGACTGTTGCATATTAAATAGCTTTTACCGTTGGCGTCCCGAATAAAACCTAATCCAGTTAGGAACTCTATCCCTGACTTCGGACCGTAGGATTGTGCTCCCTGGACCTCTCCTTTCTGGCTTCACCGTCTTCAGGCCGCTGTCCCTTTCTGCCAACTAATTCTGGCCAATCAACGGTCAGCAATCTCTCATCTGGGGACCTGTCAGCTGACGTCATATCAGGTCATAAAGAACTCTCACCTAGCGCCGAGAACACGGGCGAGAGGCACGAGACTTCATTCTTATCGCCAGGCCAGCGTGAGAAAGCGTTATCGGTCGGCCGGCAAGGGGCGGCCAGTGGCTGGGATGGCTTCTTCGCTACCCTCCTCCCTGTCCCCCCTCCCCCCCTCCCCCTCCCATCCCTCCTCCACAGTCCCGCTAAGATCACGTGACGCCTACTCTAGCCTTTCCCACCAGAGGGCAGCAGAAGCATCAGCGCCGCCATTTGCATTTTTTCATTCCCCTTCCCCTCTTTTTTCTATCCATTTTTTTCTTTTTTCTTCTCATTTTTCTATTTTTCTCTCTTTTTTTCCCGACGGCGCCACCTTGTTATCAATTCTTAACGGGGCCCTCTTCATCAAGGCCCTGCGAAGGGCCTCCCCCACTGGAGGCCGGGCAGATAAGCCGGCGTGACGGGAGATTAATACGCCCGGCTCACGCGTAATCTCGGCCAAATGACACGAGGTTCACGGCCAGGCTTTATCACCCCGCACCGCTGTAGCTAAGGTAGAGAGTTTGGTTCAGGATATACTTACTGCTGGGGGAAATGGGGTTATGCTTGTGGTCGAGCATAATGTAAAAATGGTAACCACGGTGGGACAAGGCGACGTTGGCCGTAAGGACTCTCATCTAATTAGGTAAACAAGCCTTTTTTTTGTTATGGATGTAAATCTTCTCTGTAAAAATCAAGTAGTTGTTCTAGATATAGGGCTACTCATTTTAATTGAATCGTTATGAGATAATGGATCTATTTAGGTTGTCAAATGAAAGGACCAATGTCCTTGTTGAATGTTATAAAGGGAAAGAATATTCAAGGTAGGCCTATATAATATATAGATATGTCCTACAACGTTTTCGCATCCCCTTTAATTGCATGGGCCCGAATGCCCTGAAAGAAGCTCGCCGAATTAACACAGAATCAAGGCTTCCAATTTTAGAGGTGTTTTCGGGGTACAGTGATTATATACATTGGCATAGGTAGGGAATTCATCAAGGTGCGAATTGTTCTACTGTTATTTTGGGTACCTACATTCAATATTAGAGGGCATTATGAGTACATTGCCGACATGTAAAATCATTACCACAAGCCATTGGCATCTAGGATTTGATAATCTGTTTCTTTACCTGTTTTATCATCCCTTTTACTACAAAATGCAAGCTTAATACTTGTATCTGTAAATAAAATGTTCAAAAACCATTCTGTAGATTTTCTTTGCTGAATCCCCACAAGACGGGGTGGCCGAGTGGTTAAGGCGATGGACTGCTAATCCATTGGGCTCTGCCCGCGTGGGTTCGAATCCCATCCTCGTCGAATGACGTTTTTCAGACTGGTCATGCTCAACCCTATATCAGACTATTAACTCATTTCGTGTCATTACTACTAACTTCTACTATCTAGAGAGTGAGGTTTAGTTATATGACAAGCATTTTATGGCCAACAGTTCTCAAGTCGGTTTGGGTACCAGTAGTATGTAGAGAGTAACATTTAAACATGGGTTCAGTTCTAAGCTCAGCCGCTGGGGAATATATGAGTAGTATATCAAGAGTACTATTTACACCAGGTTTAAAAAGAACCATTAACATACATACCATACAAAACCACATAACCTTTTTGTCCTAACCTTGAGGGACTTAAACATCTGTACCTACCTTCCTAATACAAGCTACAGCTACGACTATGACTTACCCCTTCACTCCCGACAGGCCCATAGAAGCTTATAATTAAGTTGATGTCGATCTATGAAATAATTTAAGATTCCTGCGCGTCCCTCGGAGACAAGGCTCCAGTCATTTGGTCCCTAATGCTTTGTTCTATATTAATCAGCCTTAATTAGGCCATAT
Organism: Lepidonotus clava; assembly: GCA_936440205.1. Lineage (NCBI taxonomy): Eukaryota > Metazoa > Annelida > Polychaeta > Phyllodocida > Polynoidae > Lepidonotus > Lepidonotus clava. Next base: position 29,398,934 of record OW387144.1, on the reverse strand, counting down.
TAAGGCCTGTCTATGCCTATTATCAGCCTACTATTTTAAGGCCCTACTTTAGAGGGGTTGCGCTCATGCCAAAGATAGGCCTTTTTTTTATCCACTTATCAGCTTGCTTCTTTTTTATGTGAATGCACTTCAGTGTGTTTTCTTTGATGCTAGGGCTTCTTACTAAAAACATGAGAGTACTATTTTTCAAAGCACTGTCAGTAGCATTTATAAAGAACTAAATAAAACAATTAATTATAAATGTGTCCCTTTATCTTCAACATTTTTTAACCTTGGTCCCTATATCTGTTTGGTTATGCTAGGGGACAAAAGATTATTTGTAAGCTTAGAGATTTCAGATGTGATGAATCATTTAAATATAATAGATTACCAAACAGCACACAAACGGATTTTCAAAATCTCGATGGTCGAACAGGCAAATCGCCTCACATGAAACAGCAACATTAACATGACTAATGTTCATATTGTCCCGGATGCCTGAAATAAATGTTCAATAGATCAGAACATTAAACAAGGCCCAAGCCCATACGTCTTATTCCCCTGGGCACTATCCTTCAAATAAATCAGGGTAATAGCCCTTACCTCCCAGTAACTCATCATCTGTAGTTAGGCCATTCCTGCACGTATCTGTTGTGTGAGGCACTATGGCATGCTTTAAAAGGTACCGTGTCTATCGCACCTACCGCATAGTAGGTCAGCGGAATAGTTAATACTTTTATGACTTAATAATGATCTGCATATTTGAAAATCTCGCTTTATTAACTTGTTATCTAATCATTATTTATTCTGATTTTAAAATACGACCGTTGACGCATACTCCTATAAAGGTATATGCAACCATGTTTCTAAGAACATTCTATTTAATTTAGTTCCTTTAGAAACTAATATAACAATTAGCCTAAATCAGCGAATTTTGATCACCAAAACACTCCATAAAGAGAAATAATATTATACTGATGCAATGCAATTAATAATATCGGTTGAACGATAAGTAAAGGGTTAGTACTTAATTTCTCCTGTTTCTGTTTGTCTTTTTGGGTTGATGTAAAACCTCGGTTGTCATTGAAGGTTCTGCTAATGGCCAACCTGCCGACTGGGTGACAGTGATCCCCGCTCGACATGATTAATGTACCAACCACCCTGGAGGAGGGGGGGGGCAGGTTATGTTTGTAGGGTCGGCATAGGTGCGGATGACAACGGATACATTTAACTGGTCACCAACAAAAAAAATCGTCCTTTTATAGGACAATCATTCTGATTTAAAAAGTCCCCACCAGCGTTAGCTCTGACTTGTGAATTGGATTTATAAAGGAACGTACGGAATTTCCTCTCCTATTCATAGTAAATGGTGGTGACTCCATGAATGAGTACATTATTGTTATGATACTATAAACAGGGTTGACTCTCCAAATAGAATTTGTCCACCATCAGGTGACCCAAACATTTTGTTATAGGAAAGGTAAATAACCCATGGCCAGTCTTTTCGGGGAAAAATAAGACCTTATCTTAATTCTAGGGCAGGGAACAAGATACCTCATGGGGACTAAACTGTGTCCATGCACGGGGACAACTAACCAAACATTGATACCGGAGTGACGGGGGACGAGGTGTTCTTCAGTTGCATTTGGTCGACCACGCATTTCACTGAAGGTAATGGAAAACATGGATTACATGGTTTTAATTGGTGGTTTTATCTGACCTATCACTGCTCAGGAGGGGAGTCACGTGGGTGGGGGATGGGGGCTGACAGAGATTGATGGGGACCAACACTTCAGATGCAGCATTAGATGAGTCTGCATTTAGTCTAGCGGAGACTATTTGACTGTATTGTTTGGTTTTTATTTTTTGACATTGTATATCTTATTCTTAAAACGTCGCAGCATTAGGCATACATATGGTAACTAACTATATGAAACCACAAAAAAGGCAATTGCATCAGCTATACATATTTGTCTATGTAATATCAATATAAACCATTACTATATGAAAAGACAAAGCAAAATGATGATCTACAATGTATAGGCCTCCAATCTGTAGGCTTATTTTCGATTCCATGCCCTCATGGTCTATAACATTAGCCAATATATTAGAAAAGAAACCGCCAAAGGTTTCTGTTTTTAGGTAGTTTAGATAGATAAACGGTAAGGGTTTCTTTTTTTATCGGACTAGTAAGTATCCCTACTTCAATTTGGCTTTACCATTTGTTTTCAAAATTGTAACTTAGTATCTCTCGATTACGAACTGCCTATATAGGTTATAACTCTGAGATTAGATAACTAAAGGTATGATTACGAACGGACGAGTCCCATTGATATCTAACTGTTAATCTATACTTAGGTTTAATGATTCTAAAAACAAAATAAGAAAACGCAAAAGTAATTTCGCACTTCTAATTTTCAAAAGAGAAGTTACCAGTATAAATCTTTTTCACTATACTTGATAGGTAGGTGCCAGAGTCGTTTTATTTAAACATACATTACCCGTTTAGAAGGGTATTCGATTTTACATTTGGCCTGGACTGTAGATTAATGTTATGACATTCAAACTCGCACGCGTTTCATCCCTGCTCCCAACAGACCAATTTAAAACTAATCAATAATGTAAATACTGTGTCGAAAGGGCCGGATTTATGAAGCTTCGAGGGCCCAGAAAGTGCACGCCATAGTGATTTGAGTTTGTATTCCACTAGTCGATTCAGTATCTACAACATCTAGTAATTTGGTAATTTACTACGTTTTACCAGTGATATGGCATAAGATCATGCAACCCACATGTCATCAAGAGAATCAAACCCCCTTTCAAATGATATATAACATATATATATATATGTAACGGATATAGGCCCCCTACCCATTGGTGAAATTTAAAATAGCAAATAATATCAGCTTGTGCGATACAGCCTTTGCTATTCATACACTATCGGCCATGCAAACGTGCTGTAACGCTGGTACCAGTCGATGGGTACGGACAACATTACTCTCAAACAGTAAACAGTCTGTATTTCAGGGGCGGATCCAGGGAGGGGTCCTGTGGTCCTGAGTTTTCCTAATCGTCTGCCACCTCCCTTTTCAGCATTATAGATCCGCTAATGATATTTATACGACAGAACTATAACTTCTTTAGTATATTTTAGAAATGTAATTCGGAACTTGAAGATATCATGCAGACCGTACGTAGTTTACTCAGAATTTGTATATATATAATTACATAGTTACACTGGGTCTTAATTTAATGGATTAATTCCAGGAAAATACCATATGGTTCCACTCCGTTCAAAATCAATTACATAGTTACGTTAGGTTTTCCAACAATCAATTTAAACTCAAATGTCGAAAGGTTAATATATGAAAATTACAAGACCTTACATAACGGCTAGACACACAATAACACAGATTTCAGATGACGAGAAAGAACTGTTAAACAACACTCAACAGAGCAACTCAGTACTTGTTCAGCACTCCCCAAATGCAGCTGGCGTTGAGTTGCTCGCCAGGCTGAGGAGGTGAGCGCCACATCTGGTGTAATTTGCACCACTCTGTGCTGACAGTAGAATCTGTGCTCCTGGAAACACCGACTTAGATAGGCCTGCCCAGATCCACTCTGCCACCTGATAGTCGGGGTAGTCTTGCCCCGGCCGAACTTGAGACAACTTAACTTATTCATACGATTTCCAGATAATGTAACACAGACCATTAGGTTTATGGTAACAATGTTGCTATGGTTGTTCCACAAATATAGGCTTTGCCAACAAAACTTGGTAATACTCTGGCATGAATAACATTATTTTAATTTCGTAATTTTGGAAAACCTTTATGAACAATTTTCACTTGTCAAGATATTTGTCCTCGATGTCATGAACACACGTTATGAACAAGCACAATATTCTAACATGTTCTATGACAAGATTATACTGTACAATACCGAGTCAAATATTTGTAGGTCTTCAATGGATAGTATTCCAGATTCCCAACGTTCCCAACTTTCAAACCTTTTAAATCTCTTTAAACTGGCTTAGAGGCAAGTCTAGGCCAGGCTCACTTAGTCAGTAAATGGAGAATCTCGTTCAGTGCCTTGGCCATAATTGGCTATTCTCCAGTTTGATTGACAAACCCTCATGGTTCACTGTAAGAAATGACAGGTCCATTAAGGGTGGGGGCCCGGCAGGAGGAGGTCGGCGGGCCTCCAGGCACTGTTACCCCGGGTTAACCCGACCTGCTAGACCGGCACACTGTCTACTATTTCCCCCTCCTACTCCTGTTTCTACATGGAGGGCTGGACTCTAACTGTTGGGCCCACATTAACGTTGGGAAGTGAGGGGAAATTATAGGTGAAGAAGGTGCAGCAAGTTTTACGGCTCATCTATGTTTGAGAAAGGGTTAGGAATGTAATTTGTTCATAGTAGTGGAAGATAGTGCATTTGTCTTCAGTGTTGTCACGATTTGCTACTTTACCGTTCCTGACCAGAGAATCATCTCTACACTGTATTGGGTTGGCCCTGGCCCCTCTGACTGCACCAGAGAAAAACACTGGACTACTTTTGAGCGACAGGGCGTATTAATCTTACAACTCCAGTATAACATGGTAAGAAGCACATATAGAAGAGTCAGTTCCGACGGACTATCTTCTCTGGGGCGGAGGGGAAACGCTTTGCAGAGTGGTGTAGCACTTAAGGATTGACAAAGAGAGCAAGGCTATATTGTGTACCATTATTGTTTGGTGCACAACAGTTTTAAGCCCTCTGCGTAGGCGTGGTTAATATGGCTTCAGGATATGAACAGGCAAAGGCCTACAAGGAGAAGGTTGGCATATGTAACGTCATACCGTTGGCGGATATTATCTACCATATCCAAAGGGTGTGTTAGACATCAAGCCATAAGTAAAAGTCTTGTTATACTTCTATAGCTTGTTGCTCCATCAAATCAGCGGCATCGAATCAAATATAACAGGGTTCCCATGTCCATGCCATGTATTCATTCACTTGCATTGATATAGATTTGGAAGTTAAAACTGCATAACGTCAAGAGTAATGTTGTTCAATGTTTGTGGAAATTTAACAAAAGAAATAAATTATGTGAAATATGTTCCCCGAAAACGGCAACTTCTAAAATATGTAATTGAAATATTGGTCATGGAGAAAAGATGATTTAAAACGAATGGGAAAAGACGTTAGTGTATCCTTAAATATCAGGGGTGGCTCCAGAGGGGGGGGGGTCCAGGGGGTCCTGACCCCCTCCTTTTGGTAGACCCCTAAACTAGGGAAAGAGGGGAAAATGTCACATGCATCTGTGTGAATACGTGCAGTTTTAGTACTTAGCCTATTTGTGGACCCCCTCCTTTTGGAAATCCTGGATCTGCCTCTGAATTATATTCAGCCAGAATTAAGGCGATATTTGTGCTGATAAGGTACATAAAACAGCCTCACATCTGAATGGGTTAATTAGATCGCTGCATTGAAATGCTTATAACCACAAAAGTGCACTGATAGCAATGCAAAAATATCTGAACACAATCGCCATTCACAGCCATTGAATTAAGAACCGGAGTTCAACAAAGCCTATCCATGTTTGTGATTTATCTATCAAGGCCAGCTACAAAAGCACACTCAGTCTTCAACTAGTGTGAAGATAAAAGAGCTCATATGTGGTTGGCTGGGTTATGAAAGCCGTTATAAAACGGGTTAGCTCCATGAATGATGAACGGTCGTTGAATAGCCACTGTACGTGTGGTCACTTACATTAATTAACATTTGACATTTTATCTCAATGGCCATATAATGCTTCTGTCCTTCATCAGCAACAAATATACATTTTCACTCTTTTGTACAGCACTTTGATCATATTATATACAATTTTGACTGCATATAGGGCCTTTTAATACAAAATCCATTGCTCGCTCCCAAGTCAGATACTTGTGATCCTTACAGTATCAACTCCATTCATTATACTACTTCACGAGTCTTTCTCTTGATAAATTATTCAAACAGCACTGCTCTGATCATGACCAGAAGGAAAAGATAAGGACATGAGGAGATGGGCCTTCAAACCGGCCCCCTGAGACGGCCCAAGCTGGCGACAAGTCGATGAGATAAGAAGAGAGAAAGGAGAACTCCTATAAGACAGACATCCTGGTCATCTCAGCCTTTATCTGTGAATGTCTATGTTTCCTCTGCTGCCCATTAAAGAGGGTGGAGTCCTTCTGGGATCTGCATGCTCAGAGATTTTATACTTGAGGCAGTTGGTTCTGTAGGTGTACATACAATGGCAGATACATTTTACTTTATTATGTGCGGGTATGTCCAAGTGAATACAACAGTCCGGAAAAGCGTTTATATTAGAGAGTTTTTGCAACCCACCCCGATCTCATACCCCGTTCCCGAAACGGATCTGCTGGGTGCTAAATGAATGGTCCCCATGTAAAATGACAATGACAGAACAGACAATACTGAGACCTATTTTTTCACCAATAAATGTAAGAATTAAGATTATCTAAAAAAAAGAAATGGTCACATAATTATATATTTGAAAATACACTGTCCAATCTCAAGTTGATTCTGTGTATGTATATTTTGATAAATATAAATGTGTCTGAGTGCAGACCTCACTGGCCCTTGGCCACGGTCTGCTGCCCCCACCTGTAGGCCCACTGATCAGGGCAACACATGCATACGGATCTCCTACCCATTATTTACCTGTAGATAGTGTCTTAAATAAGAAGAAAACTCTTCTCTTATCGATATGTAATGGATATGTGTATTATTTTCATGGTGGGAGAGAGAAAATTAACTGAGAAAAATATAGGTTGCATTGGTAAAATACATTTATGTGAAAGGGGTGGCCTCAGAACTAGCCCTGCTGACTACAGTGCCCCTACGGATCCACCTCTCCCCTTGCTAAAAATACATAGGAATTGCTTATGTAATACAGTCTGAGAGGGTGGGTTCTTTTAGATTCACTGGCACATGCCAGAGCAACAATAACAATCACTAGAATAAGAGGACTGGACTTTATAGTATAGCTGCCACTTATACCAGCCTGTTCAATCAAACTCATCGGGATACGGATCGGGGCACTGAGATCCGTGTGCATTGCAAAAACTCTCTATTATCAAAGACATGGCCCCATTTTAAATCAACTCTCTGGAGAGTAATGTGGCTGGATGTGGGTAGGTATTGGGTATAGGTGGGTCTTGGAACAAGATCAAAGCTTGTGTCAGATAGGGTAAGATTACAAAACTGTCATCGTTATCAATGTAATCATTCACGGCCTTTTGAATAATCGTCTTTTGATGAATATGTCAGAACAGGAAGCATCAAGTCTTTGTACATAGACTTTTATACCCCTAGGTGGCCATGGACATTGAGAAAATAGGGCTATCCTTTTACTCTATGTTCCCCGAGCTATATTATATGTCACACCAACGTGATATGTACATAGCCAATCAGGATCAGTGGACACTGTAGAGTCCATCCGATCGTTGCTGTTTGAGTTTCTGACCTGCACATTAACAGGTGTCTACTCCGGAGAGGCAGAAGAACACCTGACTATACAAGGAAGCTTTAGTTGTAATTGTAGCCAGATTGTGCCTATCATTGATAAAAGTGCACCATGACCGTGTTATCATTAGATGTTCAGGAGGAGGCAATTACACCAATCTGAAACAGGTCGTCACTTTACAGGTGGATTGTGCTACTGATGGATGTTTATAGACGATTGCTCTCCAAATGAATTGTGCGTCTGTGTAGGTATTTATGTATCAGTGTCTTTATGTCTGTCTGGCTGCATGTGGATGTCTGCGTGTGTGTGTTCCTGTGCGCAGATAACAAAAATAACTAGAAAAACATTAAACCAACATTGATTTACAAGTTTCTACTCCCTCTGATTTTCCTAAAAGGCTATTAGTTCTGGGCCATACACTGTAAGTTCCTCTTTAAACAAAAAATATTAAAGATATACAATGGTATGAAGATTCCACCTCCAACTAACCAAATAGTACAGGCCAAAATAAAAAGTCTGCCCCCCTTAGCCCTGACCAGTAGGACCCCTTCTCACCGCAACCTGCGGCGACCAGCCACTGTTAGCGGCCATGCCATCATCACCACCACGTGGCGCCCCCCGGTGGTAATGGGCGATAATACAGCGATCTAAGCGGTCCCCGCCCCTCCCGCGTACAGATGAAGCCGGGAGGGCGGCCCTCTGCCTACGGCCCTGACAGTTATTGCAATACGGGGATGGACAATGTTTTCGCCGATGGAATTGTCATCGCCCTGTGGATAATAGCTGTCGTAAACCATGCTACCGCAGCCTGGAACACTGTGTGGTTTTAAAGTGTGGGGGCCACGTGTGGATTGCCGGAACTCTACCGTATTTGACTTAAAGGCTTTGTAACAGAGAAGGGTCGTTTTTGCTCATTGTTGGGGTCATAGACTTTTTGTGTCCGGATAGATTATAAACATTCCATTGCCATGCCAGTAACGGTGGTTATGTTATCTTAATACAGGCATCAAACGCTTTCATCATAAATAAACGTGATTCAAAAACAAACTTGGTGTTTTGAGGTCTGTTTCGCAATACTTTCAAGAGATTTTACTCGATGAATTAATGGGTATAAACCAGGAGAATGTGTCATCTTTTTTTAATGTTCTAAAAGAGTCATTTTGAAAGAGTGAGCATTTTATGTAACCGCTTAAACACATCAATGTCAATCTTCATCTCCTTTTACTATTACACTGAAAAGTCCTTATACCATTATAATGCCATATTATCCTTAACACCCCTCCACCCCTACCACTAGTACTAGCCACACTGTCCCTACGCCATCCCCTCCCTACCCCACGACAGCCTCCACCCCCCCCCCCCCCCCGACCCCTTACATGCCCATCACGACCCAATACGTTTTGAGCATGTTTGATTGCACTTCCCTGCGTGTCCAATCAGCTGTGACGGCTACCAATTACATTAGGAGCGCTGCAAATCTTTGTTTATTGACCCATAAACGTCACCCAGGCCCGTCTTGGGACTGGAACTGGCCTCGGACATGTGTCTAAAGGGCTGGGAAGGGAAGGGGTGGTGGTGGAGGTCATCAATTAAAGGTCAAAGGACCTTCTGCCTCAGCTAGTTATGTACTTTGTGGGTTTCTGTAATAGATTTGTCGGTGTTTTATACTGCTTTGTGTTTCGCTCTAAGAGATGATAATGAGGCTAATCATAAAGATGTGTGTGAATCATTAAGACTAAGAACTGGTACTGGATAAGTTGCAGTTGAGTTTATGAATTCTACCATAGAGGCTATCTAATTATGATATCCATCTTGTGTGAATTTGAAAATATCATCATGAGGACATTGGTAAGCTTTCGGGTATCCCATATCATTTACCATAAAATAATCGTCCTGACAAAAATATTGCCCTTGAGTTCATCCTGCTTTTAATTTCACTTGAGCTTAACACTATCCGCCAAATTGGGGGACAAGAAAATCACTTCTAGTTGCATTTGTGATGTCCTATCTGTGATAAATCTAACTATGTTCTGGATTACATACTGCAGTTCTGAACGAATTTACCAAAGCATAGAAGACACAGAAGTGTATAAGAAACCACCTACTGGAAGAAAAAGTTGAGGGGGTAATAACCTAAGGAATCAGGGAAGACAAGCAGGAGAATTGGTGAGTATTGACTGATTCGAGTAACTGCCTCTCACGTCAGTCTCAGGTATCGACTCCCTAAACACTAGGTCAGACACAAGTGCCAATCTTTGCCCCCAAACTCATCTCCTAAAGTGTTGACTTAACACTTCAGCTTCTGCTCACTGACACTCAAAGAACACTCCGCAATGGTACTTTGACACGCTGGAAGTAGGAGGCTCCCTCTCTGCTCTTTTATTTCTGTCTGGCATCTGTTTTACAGTGATTGTTTCTGAAAGTTAGTTTTTTGGCAATCACATTTGGGCCCCAGACAATATTTTGCTGTATCTCCTTTGTCAAGTAGTAAAAGGCCCTGGGTGAGGTAAGATAAGGTGGAGGGTCCCAATCTGAAGTGACAGGCAAGAAGGTGCCTCTTGGGCCCAAAGTAAATTGTGTTAGAGGGCAGAGACAGGGTAGATCCTTATGACTTCACTGCAGCTGTCGTTGTCATCAGGTTGGCTGTCAAGTCAGTTCACTCCTGATACTCATATTTAGTAGAGGGTCATGCTGGCTTCACCAGATTGTTGTATTACAAAGGGTATCCCCTATTTTTGTCAGTAGAACTTGGAATAGAAATACATATCAACGCCTATATAAAAGAAATACATAATACTGAGGCACAAGGAATTTGCCATTCTTGACAACAATAATCATTGAAATGATGTGATGTTCCCATTTAATATGCTAGAAATAGTTACTTCTAAACGAGACGCATATCTTGAAACCTAATACTGTTTCAGGTAGGAGGGAATACTTAAAGCAAAATAGCATCCCTCATCCTTTCAAACCCTCCCCAACAGTAATCTCCAAGCGTTTCACCGTGTGTTATTTGATTTCTACAGCTGACACTAAAACAACCATGGCCTTGTGAACATTGACTTTACTTTCAAGGCATATAGACCCTTTGGCGCGAACACTGTCACAGTAGTCTGAAGCCTACATTTTTCCAGACAGTTTCTCCAATCACTTTGGGTTTGAAGCCTGTTCTCAAACCTACAGAGAATGTCAAACAACTAGCGGTAAAACCTATTAAATCCATAAAATAACAAGTTACATACACACAAAGGTTGTTTACCTACATTTTTTTTTTTTATAAATTCGCCAAAGAGTTAAAGGTGCATCGGCAAAATAACGCCCTAGAATCCTTGTAGCCTACAACCATTTGTTTAAAACATGCTCCAGACTCCTTACATTATACATCATGTTAAAAGTTCAACAGAGCCAGCAACGTCAAATACAAGTTTCTATCAGAGATGCAGCGTTCTATTGTCTTGCTAATTCTAACACTATTCTGACTGTCATCTGTGAACCTGTGGTTTTGATGATTCAAAGTTCTACATAATGCCCCCCGACACGACTGTCAACGCAAAAAGAATGACTAGGTTAGGATTTAGTTTCAAAGTTAACTTTAATGTGTCTAAATTTGATTCACTCCCAAGTCAAATGTTAGCACCATTGAATATCTCACAAACTGCCACTGCAACACAGTCCCGAGAAGAAGAGTATTTCGCTTTACTATTCACTGTAATAACTGCGCTACAGTTACATCAGCTCATGAATTATACTAGACAGCGGGGAATCATTCTATTCTTTGGTTTTCAACAACCTTATCTACTTCAGGGATAGGCAGTCGTGACCATGATTTTAAAAGTTTGCTGACATTTCAGTTAGATACTTCTTTACTTTCTAAAGTTTGAAGCAACTTGTCTTATGCCATAAGGGCCACTTTCATCAAGCATGAGAAGTGTCGATACTATATATAAGATGGGGTCATAATACCAGAATGACTAAGAATTTAAATCTTTTGTCAAAGGAGAGTAAAGAAACTTGCTGAGCACGTGGTGCCCAAAGTCAGGTCTCATCCCTGTTCAACCTGCAATCAACAAATGAAAGCAGTGTTCTTCATAGAAAACATGTCCCTTTCCCCGCGGGGCCTTAGAGTGGTAAGGCTAGTTTCTACATGCCGATAAATCTGATTTCGTTGCTAACCGACTTAAATAGGTTACATTCCATGGGAAATTCAAGCTCATCTTTTCATATAATAAGCTTGGATTCCCCATGGGTTAGTCTTAGTATGTCGGGGCCATTTGCAACGATACAATCAACCCTGTTTGATTTGATAAGTTGGGTGCTGAAATGTTGAACTTGTCGGCCAACATTTGAAAGCCTCAACCATTAGAATATACGTGTAGCCTCTTGTCATTGATATGATGTCAATATAACCCTAACATGCATGACATCACAACTTTAAATCGGCCACCAATAAAATTCAGGGGCCGCTGAAGACTTATTCGCCCTGGGCAATCTTTCATTGTGATCAGAGATACGATTGCAATCTTCTTCTTCATAGAATTACCATTTTGGGGAAATATTTTTCTGCAGCTGGTTTACAAATGAGTTACCAATGTATATATATTTATGCAATTACTTAGCCAAAATGATATTTTTTCATGCTTGCGTAGTGAAAAATTGCGAAGGGCGAATGGGGTTTGACGAATTTCGACCAGGGTGTTCGTCATCGAAGTGGGAACCAGTCTTTAAGGACCTGTGTCCGGAGGGACGACGACGGTGGGGGGACGGGTCTCCAATCGATAGGCAATCCTTTCTGTGGCCGGGCTGGGACCGTCTAGGTGTGAGAGCAGATCAAGGCGAGCTGCTCGCCCGTGTTCCGAGCTGCTCATTTCATTTGGAGAAGGGGATAGATCGAACCGCCACCTCTCACTTTGCTGAGTTAGGTGAGCAATTGATTCCAGGCTCGACGGGCAGCCTGATATTGACGTACAGGGTGTTATATAAAAAGTAAAACATTTTAGGAAGTGGATTTTGCTGAGTGGTGGAACATAGGTCCACCGATCTAAAGGTCTTATGTTTAGTTCCCGATCCAGGTTTCCACACGTACAGGACAAGGGAAAGAGGATGTGATTTACTTTCAGATAGACTTTAGGGGAGTGTTAAAGCATTGGTCCACTATTCAGAAACGTCCTATGTGTACGCTCGATGACAGAAGTCGATCAAAACACATCAAACACAGAATGTTTTCCCCTTTGCACAGATGCAACATATTCTAACACTACAATTTGAACCAACACCTCAAGAGTAAAACACATAGAAGCTTGTCTTCACCTCGATCGATGGTGCAATAAAATGCATGACACTTTCAGGATAGAAATGCAAACAAATTGTTTTACTGATGTCTGCTGACATTGACGAATCACTATGAAGGTGGGGCTTGGATATAGTATGAATATTATATATGCATACACAAGTATGTACTTATGATGTAGGTCTGTATGTCCATGCTTCAAGTATAAAAGTCTGCCTCCGCAATAGTTATCCAAATAAAACAATTACAATTTGATAATACTTCATGTTGGAGCTGGTGCAACTTTAGTAATGAGTGAGTGACTGAATAGTTACATCAACACATAATATATTCCATATGCCTATTTAACTGAATCATTAACGACGCATCTCCCTCCTTTACTGAATAGACAAACTACGTATCTTTGGATAACATTACGGTTTTATGTCTTTTGAATTTAGATACACCTAATTATCTAACGATAAAAAACTGCGGTGATTTTCATCCTAACAGTACCTGACAGTTCCTCGCTTTTCCCAAAGTCAAATATGCTAGACTTAATTACTTGAAAAAAAACCCAAACACAATTTAAATGTAAAAGTCTGTTAAGTAACTTTGGCACATGGTCCCAACTTTCTGATAAAACATATACATTTCACCCTGTTGACTGAGCAGAGTAAGGCCAGCGAACTGCACCAAGTCGAGGTAACTGACTTTTTCCTATTCCTTGCCCCGGGGGAGTATCGTGCCACTTAGTAGACCCCTGACTACCGCCTTACCCGGTAACAAGCTGTAGGCCGAGGGACGTACTTAGCCCCTACTAGGAAACGAGACTGACTTTAGAGAAGCGTTATGTTGACGCCCGCCCTGAAAACCCTCCCTCCACTATTTCTATTAAGCCTACTTTTTTTTCATAATTTTTCATCATTGATTGGGGCAATTCTTGACATATCTACCATGCACCCACTAGATAAAAGCTCATGTTAAATTAGTATTATGTTTGTATGACGTCACACTTAAGAACCATCTTATTAGGCCCTATATCTATAATCTTTCTGATTGTTAATGCTTGTTTTTTCCAGACCCCGACCTTTCCAGACCCCGACCACAGTGGTCGACATAGTAGGATAAACAACTGAGGGCTGAAGTACATCACCCTTGAACGGATCTCTGTGTTTTCCATTGCCATTCCTTGGATTACTATTTGTCTAAAGGCTTAAAACGCTCTTTACTTGCCACTCCAGAAAGTCCAATTAAGATAAGGGTGTGACCATTTTTGCCCTATTAAGTATTCTGAAGTGTAGATCAAGGAGAAAACACACAAGTTGCTGGTGTAGACATTGTGATTGCGAGTTCCGTATACAATATAGACTTAAATGAAGTAAACTATATATAATCAATATGAAATATAATCTTTGATATGTATAGAACACTATTAAAATACTTTTTGTCTGTAGGTACTTAAATATCGAAAGCGAAAATGTTGTACACTCCGATTTGTGATGTGTCTGAGTTGAGACACAGGCAACAACTTTTAATAAAAATCGAAGCTTTCAGGCTTATGAAATGCATTGTAAAACCTAGTTCTCGGGATGAAAACTAAACCCTGGATCTTGTTTTACTTTTTATTCCTAGAAAATGGCAGTATAAAAAACGTTCCTGTTCTCAAAAGCTGTATTTGAAATACAAAATAGAAAGTGGGGGAACTTGGAGACTTGGAAACCCTGGCAACAGGCAGACAACACCTCAGCAACATCCCATCAACAGGCCAACAACATGTGACAGAAATGTGTGGCAGGCGATTAAAATATGTTATCTGGTGATCATTCTTTTGATGCTACATTCTACTGCGCCCAGCAACACATTTTAAGGCAACACCCAATACAGAATGGTTTATTTGCTGAGCGACAATTGAGGCCTACAACACTGAGCCTGTCTTGGCTAGCAAAGGTAGATCAAACCTGTCTGACATTTCAATAATGTTCCAGGGCAATTCCTTCAAAATAACTTTTTTGTTGTGCCCGACAGTGTGACACCGGGGACCTAAGGATCAATTCTACATTCATATCTACGTTGCCAGTGTTGCAGAGCAAACCTTTACCTGTATGTCTTCTCATGGGACCCCTATTTTACGCTAAGAACAGGTCAGCAACACAAGTGTGTCAAATGTGTGCCACTGAAAAGGGCCATAGAATATGATTAACAATTATCCAACTAATAAAAATACAATACAATGCAGTTCTTCATGGCAGGAAACATTATTGCTGTTTGAAGGCACATAAAAGACATTGTAGGTCTTTGATGTCTCCATTTCCCATAAAGGAAATTGCTTGATGCATGACATTATTTTTCCCTTAACGTCCCTCTGAGAACGCACAACTAGAGTTGTTGCATTAAGGAATTATCTTTGAAAGCAACCCTATCTTTTTTAACGCAGAGCAAGAATTGTTGCATTAAGGAATTACATTTGAAACCAATCTTATGTCTTCTTTGTGTGTAATTGTCCTAATTTCTAAGTGTTTGAAGTCATTCTGCTAAATGTTAATAGATGATATCTTTGGAGGGTTGTTTGTACCACGCTTTAAACCTAATGCGTCGTTTCCATTATCATTATTTAGTAATACTAACATGAATGAAGATTATTTAATCCAATGTCAATTTCCAAGACAACAAAGCAGAGTTCTGGAAATACTTGCGTCTTTGCATGAATTGGCAATGTCAGCTAGTGTAAAGGAACATTTTATTCAACTAAGACTGCTCGTGATTTCCTTCGGCAGTTTTTGAGGACAGGCGAGTGGAGATCGACCGAACCTGTTCAATAATCCTGGGTGAAATCAATAATTATTGGACAAAGACATAACCGAAATATTGTGTTAAAACATAAGGAGGTGATTTAAGTCATGGAATTTCATTCCGATATTCGTTAAGTTGTCAATGTTAAAAACAAATTATACACTCACAATTACTATCCAGCGGAATATAGCACTTACTAATAGGATCTTTCGACTTAACCAGTAATCAGTATAATCAATATTTCATTTAATGCTTTAGGTCAGCTCCCATGTTAAGGTGCTGCTGGGTCCAGACCATAGGACCCCTCATTATAGATAGGGATGGGATGAGGGCAATGACTGACCAAAGGGGGCTGAATCATCACACAGGGTCTCCTGATACGGCCTACAAACCTTAATTAGGTTTTGATGAAGCATGGGCAAGATTAATTAAAAAAGAGGGGAAGGGGAATAGTAAACAGCGGAGGCATTGTTATCAGCTAGTGTCTTGTCCTTCACCCACCTCTCCCCAGCCCAGCCATAGCTCTGCCATCATCCCTTTATTCCTAGTTATCGCACTCCCATGTTTTTTTTTCTTTTCCCTGCATGACTCCTTTCTCATCAGAAAGGCCTTGTTTTACTCCTCCGCTAAGTCCTAAGAAGGACGCAAAAATATATTTATACAATGCTCTGTTTTCGTTTCTTAATGGAGGAAAGTGCGACTGAAAATCGTTTTCTAAACATACATAAAAAAAAATTAAAATTGTTTATTAAGTAATTCACTTCAGGGTTGCCCCTGGTTTTCGGTGATATTACAATTGTGACGTTCTCTGGTAAGTCGGGGTTGCCGATTCTTACAACAGAGGAACATGGGGGTTGTTCGGGTCTCGGGGCGGACGGGGAATCCGGGCCAAGAACCGAGATGTGTTTCTAGAGTCGTGCCTCGCGCACGAGGGGGGGGCTGAGCGAATCGGTCGGGAATCGGCGCTCGATGTCAAACGGAGGACTGCGGGGAAGGGAAATTATGGTAGGGGTACGGGTCGGCCGGGGTTCGTCTCGCTCTATCTCCCAGACCAGCATTCACCCCCACCGGGCGGTCCACCCCACGGTTCCGGTCCGCGGGAGCGACGGGCCGACGGTCGCCTATTGTTTGGTAGCGTGGGGCCGAGCCTGCCGCGCCCTCGTCCCCGCAGACTTCGTTCCCTCGTCCCGCCTGTCATGCCTTCGTGCCATGCTACACCTCGGTCTCCGGGACTGTTTCGGGCCTTCGTGCCTTACTTCGGTCCTCCGTTCCTCGTTCTTCGGGCCGTCGGGCCCCTACCCTAAGTTCCTACTATTTATCTCGAACTTCGACTGTTTTATCCTAACTTCTGGTTAATTACTCGAATCAGCTCATCTTTAGCGGTTGTTTCAGGAAAGAAGACACGTCTGGACACAAGGAGAACTGTTAAAGAACTCTGTTTATTCGGGCCTCACCGCCCCTTTATATACTATAGAGGTCAGCCCTGATTGGCTGCTTTCGGTCACGTGATCTACAACTGACGTCACTTCCGGTTTATATCTTCCGTTTCCGGTTTACATTTCACTTCCGGTTTATATCTTTCCGGGTTTCGTTCCTTTACATTTTCGTTCCTTACATATTTGTTCCTTACATATTCGTGCCTCTTTTTCGGGCTTTTTATACTTTCGTTCATTATTTACATATTCGTTCTTTTACATATATTTCATATATTTCGTTCTTTACATATATACCTTTTTATAGTATTATCGTATTTTCTCTTATTTTGACCTCTACATATTTTGGATGAATAGCCGTTCATCACACCCTCCCGCACCTTCTTGAAAGGTGGAAAAACACGTTTTTACAAAAGTTCAAAACAGTTCATACAGCAACGACAACAGAACATACTCTAGAACCAGAAACATTTCAATCCTACGCTCCTTATCGGTAGAGGAGGAGGTGTCACCCTCTGTCCTCTCCGGTCTACTTCGGAGGGCCCCCGGGGCCTATCCGGCTAATTATTATTTCTCTTCTTTCTTCGTTTTTCGTTCTTCGTTTTTCTCTCTTCTTAGTGAAAGTTCATATAATTTGTTTCATATATCCCAGTCTCTTTTTATCTTCGTCCTAGTTCCTATCCTGGATCTATTAGGACCCGTTCTGCACTTCTTCTTCTCCCTCGTCTTTAGGATGAGCGAGCCGGTCGTGGCTCTCCCACCTGGGACTGGGGATCGGTCGTGACCCCGTCGCCCCCGCTCCTCTCCTCTGGGCTCTATTTACTTAGCCCCTCGGCTCGTTTTTCTTCGCCTTTTACCCTCATTAGGACAGAGGGACCGGTCGTGGTCCTCCTGCCCGGGGCCATGGGTTGGTCGTGACCCGCAGTGCCCCCGTTCCCTTCGTTTTTCGTCGTCCAGACGTTCTCCCCTAGTTTGGGAGGAGAATCGGTCGCGACTCTCCCACCCAGAGGCCAGGGCCGGTCGTGACCCTTAGTCCTCTCGACCCTCGGTCTGTTCTTCCGTCGTCCAGACGTTCTCCGTTTTTTTTGGGTAGAGAATCGGTCGTGATTCTCCCACCCGGTCGGTCGTGACCCCTCGTTCTCCCGTTATTATTACTCTTCTCTGCGTTCTCTTAGATGATGATGATGAGTTTTTAAAGAAAGACTGAAGTTTTGTAGACAGAATGTTCTTTTTAGGCTTCGCGCCCTCGGTCGCCTCGGCATTCAGAGCCCTCCAGTGACTTTTTCACGTTTGGCAAGGACAACATGTTCGAGCCAGAGGCCAAGGTACCCAAAGAAGAAAATGGCGTTGTATGTGGAAAGGAACTTAACTTCATGCATTAAAGCTTAGAGTGGAAGCTTCAGCAGACGGCGTCGCGGGGTTCGTGCTATTTATCACAGTGAAACTTTGAGATGGAGTTGGAGTGAAGGTAAGTCTGAGAAGACTAGAATCATTAATTGTCGATGAGGTGTCCGTTTTCCGTACAGGAACTGAAGTTTGACTTTTATGGCACATGTCCTCGTGGTTAACCCAGCACCAAGACGTTCAGTCTTCGACCACGTCGACACACTCAAAGATTTCAGAAAGAGATGTCGGAGAGAGAGTCCACCATAATAAAGTATTTCCGTCACCGTTCCGGGCCCAAGTGGCATGACAACAACCGGAACGGAGACCTGACTAAGAAGATAATTTTGATGAAGTTTCTTTTGATGACAGGAGCCGGTGCCTCTCATCCCTCCCCCCCTCCGTAAGCAACGGCAGGAAGACAATCCTCTTTGGGGCGAGAGGGAGGCTCCTTCGTTCCACTGATGAGATGATTTTCCTAAGAAGAGGATTCCTGCTCCGGGCACTCGGGCCCTCGTTCGTCTCCTAGGCTCTCGGGCCTCGCTCTGCTTACTAAGTTTTTCTCTTCGTCCTCCCGGAGGACCATGCTTTTAGACAATTTTCGTGAGACTGTAATTCCAACAAATAGTTCGTTAATAGAGGTAAGTTTAAGATCTGGTCTGGTTTGATTCTGGAGTAAGGCCACAGTCTTCATCGGTGCCATGTCACTTTGCATGAAGCCACTATGCCTATGACGAACGCCGAGACAACAGCTCCGAGCCGTTCCGGGCTGCTCCTAGGTACGACGGTTCGAAGTTGGTAAGTTGAAGATATTGGTGAGAAGGAGAGGAAGAAGTTGTAGAAAGTGAAGATGGACGACATCAACTGGGATCTGCACCCAACGTCAACCCTTGAGATCCGGAACGAGCCCATCTCAAAAATAGCATATATAAAGAAGAACTCATCCGATGTCGAACTCCAAGAAGGATCGCTCCTCGTCGCTCTTTGCAGACCTTTTGAGGCGTCTATCGAGGCATCCGCGGCCGACGTTCCAAGCACCACCTCCCTATATGTTTCAAAGACTATTTTGTTCCGTTCCTCGGGAAGAAGATATCAGGAAGTACGATATGGAAGCAGTCACTGTCGTTACTGCAGGTAAGATATTAACGTATGATTTAGTAAGTCTATTATTTTTGTCCTATTGTATGAGGGGTCTTTTAACTATTGTTCCTGCTCGCCCCCCTGTCCTCCGGGAGACATCTATAATTCACCGCGGTCCTTTCACGACTCGCTGCATCAATCCTGGCACGACAAAACCAGCATTCAGGTCGAAAAGTTCCACTTTACCGCTCTCCGTACGCGGTAAGAGGCTGAAGACAAGGAAACTCAGAAGATGATGGTACAATAAATCCGGGCCCATCCTGTCCCCCATTCTGAGCGGTTCATCCCAGATCAAGCCACGGAAAGTTCAGGTGCCGCTAGAGGACAGAGGTCGTTTCTCACTTGCCTCCAGATCCCTCAAGGCGGCACGGGAGAAGGGTTTCAGTCTTGGCCCGCGCCAGCCTTTCCTCCAGCGGCGAGTCGCCGGCCCACCGGTACCTTATTTTACCCCGGCACGACCGTTGACTCAAAGATTACAACACTATCTGTCCATTCCGATTTCCTTTCCCTGATTCTGCCTCCTTACTTTTTACTCTCGCTCCTGGGCCGCCCGGTCCGCTATCTATTCAACTTCCGCGACCGGACGATCCCGTTCAACCTGCTCGGTCCCAACCAACGCAGCGGGCTCCAGGGAAGAAGAGGAACAGCTACAAACTTGTTTTTTTTCCTCCTAGCGCCTCCTCCCGTTCCGTATTCGCCCCGCAGGCTTGGTAAGTTCGTTCCAGTCATGGACCCTCCAGCTCGCTGATTACACTCAACACCTCCTGACACATGTGGTTTCGTTCACTTCCGCAAGAAGATTCCCATAAAGAAACTAGTAGGAATACTTAAGATAAGAATGTTCGAGCCCGCCAGCCCGTTCCCGATGATTTAAGTAAAGTTTCGGGCCCGTCCAGCGGTCTCCAGGAGAGTTTTTTATCCAGGCTTCGGCCTCCTGTGCGGCTCAGGTACCTCCGCCTCGGCCCGGTTCTCTCCCTGGAGGTTTGACACTATGGGTGAGGAGCCAACGCCCCGTAATCCCTCCCCACCCGACTCGCGACGCGCCATTCTCCGCCTCTGGTTCCGTCGCGCTTTTTCCTTCCGTGCAGGACCCTAAGCAGCATCCACCGTTCTCTCCTTCTTCGAGGCTTTTCATCCTTCTTCCTGGCGTCGGATCGGTAGCAACAGTTTCTCTTCCCTGGCGGGGAGCTCGAGAAGCTGATCCACCAGTCCGCTCTGTTTTTCCGCCTCTCTTGTCGCCTTCAACAAGTCGTCCAACTGATCTTCGTTTTTAAACATTACCAGGGTCTGAGCCAATTGGACGGTCCGGTTGTGTTCGTTAACTAGCCGGTCAACTCCCGGGAACTCTCTGGTCAACGGCCCCAGCGCTGCCGTTGGGAACTGCGCCATCGCTTCCTCAAATGTCTCTGGCTTGCGGCCCGTTTCCAGTGCCATCAGGAACGCCATAGACGCTGAAGCCATTGCTCGTGTCTTAGCCGTCATCCCTCGCACCTCCTTCGGGGGCCACGCCAGTTGCACCTGAATGGCCTTCTCCGTGTCCCAGTCTCGTACTGCCCGCGCCGTCACCGGAAAGTGTCCCTGTAATACCTGGTGAATGGCCTGTGTCCGTAATAACTTGAGTCGCGGCGTTTCTCTAGATGGTCCTGCTGTCGGTGTCTCCGTTCCTATGGACCCGAACACTGAATCCGCTCCCGACTCGTCCAATTCTTGCTTCTCCGGCTCGTATCCTCTGGTCTCGGCCTGCCCCAACTCCATGTCCTCTGAGTCTTCCACTTCTGCGTCCATGGATTGAGCAGCCGGTATTTGTAGTCTGTGTATCACAACCCGTGGTTGTAGCGCTCGCCCGTGTTTATCTTCGTCCTTGAGTGGGGTATCCGGTCCTGGCGGCGATCCCATTCGTTCGGGCGACGGCGGTCCCGGGGTCTCCTCCGATCCTTGCGATCCGAAGAACGAGCTCCCCAGACTGGCTCGAGTCAAGTTGTCCACCACTGCCCGTGTCTCCGGCGTATCCGGTGCTACCAAAATGTCTCTTATCCGTTTCATTCCCGGGGGCGGTACCACCGGCTGTTTACATACCATCTTCTCTAGGGGTGAATCCGCTCTCGTCGGGGTAGGGGTAGAGAACAACGGCTGTGTTGAAGCCTTCGACGCCGTGTCCTCGGTCCTGGCCGCGTGCCGAACATACTTTACTTTTTCTACCCGCCCCGACGGGTTGAGTCCTTGCCTTTCCGCCATCTTGTGGAGGAACCTCCCCAGGTACAGTGCTTCTCTTTCTACCAGCCGGCCTTCCTGCGCTTCCCGAATGCTGTCCTCCAGCTCCCGGTCGGATCTTGCCTCGCGGTAACCCCTGAACGTTCCCTCCCGGTTCATTGTTCCTTTTAAATATCCGGGGTACCTCGGGTGCCGTGATTCGTAAATAACCGATTTCTTATGAACTGTCATCATAGTAAATTGTGCGTCGCTACAAGGTGGTTCTAGTCCCGTGGTCCGTTTGATTCCTGTCGAGGTCTCAGGCTGTGATGGTCCCAACTCTCCCGCGCTACTGGACTCGGCGATAATCAGGGACCGATCGCTTCGGACCGACATGCTCCGGCCCGACTCCGACTGGTCCGAACTCGTTCCCTCTTCCAATTCTCTCGGGACTTTCTTGACCTTTTTCCACTTCTTCTTTCGCGACGGCTCCTCCGCCGGGCATCCCTGCGTCGGGGGCCTCTTGAAAGCGAGCGGCTCCTCTTCCTCTTTTACTTTCGGACGTTGGTCGTCGGACGAGCTCACCAATTCCACCACCTCAGCCCCCGGTGGTATTCCTGAGCAACCCGGCTTCGGGGCGGGTGTGGATCTCCCTCCTTTTCCTCTGCCCGGGAGTCCTCGTCCTCTTGGTTCTCGTGGTTCTCCCTGGGCATTTAACTTCTTAATTCGGCTCTGTACCAACCCTGTTATTTGGTCTGCTGTCAGAAGTGGTTTCGGGTTGACCACGGCTCGGCTCGCGCTTCGCGGCGACTCGGTGGCTTCCTTCCGCACTCCTTTCGCGGCCCTCCGAGGGGAACGACGCGTGGGCGTCGATCGTTCCGCTACCTCGGCCAGGGGTCCCTTCCCTGCTGCTTTGGCTGCTTGGGCTCCCTCGCCGGCCTCGTCGGCCTCTGGTCCTTCCTCGGTTGCTTCCTGCTCCGGCTGCTCGGCGTCGCTGTCATCGGACCCTCTCGACGCCCTCGGGTAGTAAGGGATACGGATCCTCCGTCGCGGCCTCTCCGGCGCCTCCTCATCCACCACCTTCCCCGGTTGCTTCCTGCTCCGGCTGCTCGGCGTCGCTGTCATCGGACCCTCTCGACGCCCTCGGGTAGTAAGGGATACGGATCCTCCGTCGCGGCCTCTCCGGCGCCTCCTCATCCACCACCTTCCCCGGGGGATGGAATCCCTCCGGATGGCGCACAGCGTAGTCCCGTTCCAAATCGGCCACCCGGGCCGCCGTTTCATCTCCAGGAGCGAAACTGGTGTACGGCGGCCGTCCTTTTGGATCCAAGGCGAACGCCGCAGCATACTCCGGCCTCAGAAGGGGGTCCTGTTTCGGCAACCCCCTCAGCAGGCTCCCTTCGTGCGATTCCGACATGTGCTTTCTCCAGTCCTGGTGCGTCGAATAGGCTCGATTCGAACACACCGGGCACATGTAATACTGCTTCCGTACTCCATCGTGCTGGCCTCGAATATGCTTGGCCAGATGCTTAAATTCCTTTCCGCGACACTGTCCTTCCCAACACTGTCCGCTCATCGTGTCCGTTTTCCGGGCTTTCGGGGCTCGTTCCAAACCTGAAGCTCGTCCCGTCAGCCGTTTCCGTTTTTGCCTCGTGGTGATGCTGCTCGTCTCACTTCTCTGCTTTTTTCTTTTTTTCTTCTCCCAGCTTGGTCTGCTCGTCTGCGATTTTGATGAATCCTGATCGGCTGACCAGAATGACCTGCTCCGGCGAGCGCTCTGCCTTTTATAGCCGCCGCAGGCGGAAGTGGGCGTGGCCTGCACTAGCGACCCCTAGCGTCAAGCTCACCATCCACTTCAACGGTGGCGCCCCCTACTATTTCCGGTCCCCGGGGCCCGCCGCTGGTCACCGCCTCGCCTGTTGTTTACCTCGCGGCTCCTCGCCCGTCTACGCGTTTTTTCCTAGGCCTTTTATTGCTCCACCGGACGTCCTCGGTCCTTTCATCCTTCATCGCCTCCTCTTGCCTTTTCATCTCGGCCCTCGCAGTGTTTCCGTACACCTTCCTGAGAACACAGGGGCTCGACGTTATCATCCTCTCGCCGCCGCCCCGTTCTCTTTGTCATCTTTTACGCCTTTTACGACCTACTTTAAAGCCCGTCCTCGTTTCAGGCCTCGCCTTTTACAACCGTCCGTTCGTTCCTCCGGCGTTCCCGAGAGTGCCGCATCCACTCTCCTCCGGTCTCCGGGACGCTGTAAAGCGGTATTACCAAGTCGGCATCACTTCAAAAGTCTTCACCAGTTTGCCACCGGGTCTGTCTTCCGTTGTAATCCAACCATCTTTTCCACGCTGTGGTTCCTCCGAACTGACCGGAAAGCGGCTCCGTGGGACTACTTTAGACATCCGGGCCGTCGTGGCTCCCGAACGCCGTTTTTCGTTCCAACCCCGCATTTCCCACCTATATTACATCCGCAAGAGAACCAATCTTCAGCTAGGTAGCAAATCTCTACAGCCTAACGACCTGCACTCCTACCGTAGTGGTCAACGCACCACCCCGACTCAATGGCCCCAGGTTGATCAGTCCTTTTTAGCCAAAGCCTTTCTGTGTAGCGCCGATTTGGTCGTTCCCTTGGTCCTCTTCCACCTGCGGAATCGAGACGCGAGAACGACTTCATCACAAAAAGGGGTGCCCCGTTTCCGTACGTGCCCTAGCGCGCCCCACCCCAAGCATTTACTGTGCAGCCTCGTATCCTTGCTGGTCAGCTACCATCCAGGCTGGCGCAGCGTGTCCTCGGTAGGGTTCCAGGCGGTCCACATGGACCACCCCCCCCGGTTTTCCTCGTTTCTTCCGTACTACCACCCGTCCTCGGTCAAGCACCTTGACGATCAGTGCAGGGCCTATCCATGGAAATCGCAACTTCGTTCCCTTGTCCCTATCCACCACCGTATCGTGCACCCAGACCAGTTCTCCGGCGTGGTATTCCCGCCGAGTCACCTTTCCATCGTACTCGTGTTTCTGATGAATGGCGGCTCGTTTCAGCCCCGCCCGGGCCTCCCGATAGGCCGCGACTAGCCCCTTCTCCAGGCTTTCCACGTAGTCGCCTAC
The DNA here is from genome assembly GCA_936440205.1 of Lepidonotus clava. NCBI lineage: Eukaryota > Metazoa > Annelida > Polychaeta > Phyllodocida > Polynoidae > Lepidonotus > Lepidonotus clava. The sequence goes on along the minus strand of OW387144.1, from coordinate 29,374,133 downwards.
CCGTCGGGGTTCCTCCTCCGGTCCTAGAGGTCTCCCATAAATCGCTTGTCGTGGCATCATGGTCTGTCGGCCCAGCATCATCATGTTCGGTGTCACTCCCGTGCTGGCTTGCGGCGTTGCTCTATAACTCATCATCACGAGCGGGACCATCTCGTCCCATTCCCGACCTGTTGCTCGGCAGCTAGCTTTCAAACAACACCCCAAAGTACGGAAACTTCGTTCTATGTACCCGTCGCTCCTGGGGTGGTACGGCGTCGTTCTTGTTTTGTGTATTCCAAATAGTGCACAGACCTGAGCCACCACCTCGGATTCGAAATTCGTGCCTTGATCCGAGTGTAGTTCCCGAAACGCGCCGTACCGTGCTACTACTTCTTCAACCAGTTTGTCCGCCACTGTCGTTGCCTTTTGATCCGGGATCGGGAAACACTCCAACCATTTGGTGAAATAGCATCCCACCATCAGGCAGTACTTATTTCCTCATTTGGTGACTGGCTACGGGCCCGAAACATCCATGGCCAGCCGTTCCATTGGCTCCCCCACTATGTATTGGTGTAGCGGCTCCCGTCTCCCTCGTCCTTTTTTCAGCAACGCGCAATCACATTCTCGACATTCCTTTCGCACGTCTTCTCGGAGTCCCGGCCAGTAGAACCCTTGCTCCAACAGGGCCGTCGTTCTGGCGACTCCCAAGTGCGTTCCTGCCGCGCCTCCATGGTATTCTCTCACCAACTTGGCCCGTTCCTCTCGGGGAACGACCAACTGGTTCCTCCAACCATGTCCTTCTAGTTCCCAGTACTTCCGATGCAGCACGCTATCCTTGAGGCTTAATCGTTCCCATTGCCTCCATAGGATCTTTGTTTCCCGGGATTCCGGAGATATGACCTCCCAACCTGGCCGGTTCGCATCTTCTTCCATCCGTGCGACAATCGGCCCTATATCTCGATCCCTCTTCTGCGCTGCTCTCATCTCCTGCGGGGACCATCCGGGCTCATACCCCCGGGCCCGCGTCACTACTCTCACTTTCTCGGTATTCTCGTGCTCTTCTCCACACTGTTTGCACGGATACCGGGACAACGCATCAGCGTTCCCATGCTTCCTACCCGGTCGGTGTTGGAACGACACGTCGTGCGAGTCGATAATCTCAATCCACCGGGCAGCCTGCCCCATCGGTTCATTACTTCTCTGCAGCCAACTAACCGCGCTATTGTCCGTCCGGACTATTACGCGTTGACCATAGATGTAGCACCGAAAATGTTTCAAAGCTCGCACCACCGCCAACAGTTCTTTCCGCGTAGTGCAATACTTTCGTTCGTTTGACTCCAGGGTTTTGCTCGTGTAAGCTATTACCCGTTCCTCCCCTCCCTGCTCCTGTGATAGCACGGCTCCCGTTCCCACGTCACTGGCGTCCGTGTCAAGCCACCATTGTCCGTCTTCCTCCGGGAATCCCAACACCGGGGCCTCTGTTAACGCCCTCTTCATTGCATCAAACGCCTCTTGTCGTCTCGCGCTCCACACGAACGGTTCCTCCTTCGTTGCCAATTCATACAAGGGGGCAGCCAATTCCGTGAAGCCGTTTATATGCCTTCTATAATACGAACATAATCCCACGAAGGCTCGTACCTCATGGAGATCCCGAGGGACCGGCCACTCGGTTACTTGCCGACACTTTTCGGGGTCGGGTTCGATCCCATTGAATGAGACAACGTGTCCCAAGAACGGAATCTTCCTCTGGAACAGCCTGCATTTTCGCGCCTTCAACTTCAGTCCTGCGGCGTTCAATCGGTCCAGAACCCGTACCAATCTTTCCAGAGTCACTTCAAACGTTGGCCCGAAGACCAATATATCATCCAGGTATACCAGACATTCCTCCCACACGATTCCTCTGAGGATTCTTTCCATCAGCCTCTCGAAGGTGGCCGGGGCGTTCACTAGCCCGAATGGCATCACTTTGAACTCATACAATCCTCCTTGAGTCACGAAGGCTGTCTTTTCTCGGTCCTCCGGTGCCATCTCCACCTGCCAATATCCGCTTGCGAGATCCAGGCTGCAGAAGAATAGGCTCCCGCCCAAAGTGTTGAGGCTGTCCTCTATCCGTGGAAGCGGATAGGCGTCCACTTTTGTAGCCTGGTTCAGCTTTCGGTAGTCGATACAGAACCTCGTTCCTCCGTCCTTCTTTTTCACTAGGACGGTCGGGCTGCTCCACGCACTTCCACTCTCCTGGATGATTCCTAGATTTAACATATCCTCCACCAGTGCTCGTTCCTCTTCTCTCCTGGTGGCTGGATACCGTCTGACCCTCTGTTTGATCGGCATCTGATCCCCCGTTTTAATTCGATGTTGTACTAGATCTGTCCGTCCTAACTCATGTTTCGAGGTTGCAAACATTTGTTCCCGGGCCATGATGGCTTTCTCCAACTCTCCGCCTTCCTCCGTGGTTAGGCCTTTCTTAGCCTCCTCTATCATTTCGACGAGCGTTCCAGGGGGTTCTTTTACATCACTTCCTATACCTCGTACTTCCTGTACGAAGGTGGCTTCTCCGAGTACCCCGCCGGTTTCCAATTTCGCGCTCTCGGTCCCTCGGTTGGCCACCCAAACTTTATTTTCTTCTCCCAACGTCACCGTTCCTGGGATCACTTCCAGTCCCATGGGTAATCCAGCGCCGGTGATGACAGCCAGCTGTCCACTCTGTCCTATGTCCACTCTTGTCACTACTGCTACTCGGGTCACCTGGAGCGGGGGTATTTCCGTCGTTCCCTCGATTCTCACGACCTGTCCTCCGACGGTGACTGCCCGAATCCCATCCGTTCTTTGTTCTACTCCCGGGATTCGTTCCCCCTCTCCCTCCCCTTCGGCGGGCAGGAAGACAGCACTCGCGTGGGGCTTAACTGTTAGCCGGTATTTCACCGCGAAGTCGTTTCCCAGGATCCCTTCATCTCTACCGATGTCTGCCACCATGAATGTCCACTGCAACACGCGCGTTCCCAACCTTACTGGTAAGTTCGTGCATCCATAGCACCGCAACGGGCTACCATCCACCGAGCAGAGACGTCCTTCATATCCATCCAGGTCTTCCCATTTTCGTCCCCACTCTCTCCAAAGACGTTCCGACAGCAGACTGATCATAGATCCGGTATCAACCAAAAAACGGACGACACTCTTTCCCACCGTTCCGGCCACATAAAGTCCACATTCTCCAATGCCTACTACTTCTCTCGCCGCGCCCGAAGGGGGCCTTGCGCTTACTGCGACGGCGACTGTCCGTTTCCCTGACGCTGCGAACACTCTCTCGCGAAATGGCCCTTCTGGTGACATTGATGACATTCCAAATCTTCCTTTCGCTTCTTAAACGCCTCCCTCCGGGCCGTTGCTTGTTTCCTAGCTTCCCGTTCTTCTGCCAATTCTTTCATCATCTCCTCCAACTTACCGTTTAAGGCCATGATCTGTGTATTGGCGTCCTCCTCAGGCTTCACTGCCCGCAGGAGGCGGCGTGAGTATCGTTCCTGTATTTCCACCACCTCCACCGCCTCCTCTAGTGTCTTGCATCCTTTCTCTGCACACTTCAGCTGAAGGTCTTCCCCAACTGCAGCCTGGAACGCATGTAATGCTGCTTTTTCCTGGCTGGCGTAGTCGTTGGAGAAGTAGGCCCTCGATGCCAGTCGCCGGGCATTATCAGCCAACTCCTTCGCTGTCTGGTTCTTTACACGTTTCAATCCTGCCAACTCTTGCAGAGCATTGCACGTGTCCTTCTCCTGACCGAACCTCCGGCGCAACGCATCTACCCTCGCTGAGTAACGGAGTCGTTCCCTGTCCGGGAGTCCGACAAAGTACATTCGTGCCGTTCCCGTCAGCGAGAGAAAGAGCATCGCCGCTTTTTCCTCGGTCGTCCAATGTCCCAAGGCTGCGTACTCCTCGAACTGGTTGATCCATCCCTCGAAGTCCGGTTTACCGTCATACTTCTCCGGTCGTAAACTAAACTTCTTCAAACTCGCTCCTACCTGGCCGGTCTGTTGTTGTTGAGCCCGCGCATTCTGCTCATCCGTCGGGGTGGACGTTCCCATAAAATTAAACTGCCTACCCATGATGGTCGTGTCCTCCCCTTTGGTCTCGGGTTTCACACCTCCTTTCTCCTCCCCACCTTCCTTGAAGGCGATGTCAGAATCCATCTGCTCGAAGACTGCCGCGGTCGCCATGAGTATCCAATACCGACGAAACACCCAAGATCCACAAGTCCGTATGTGCTTATTTCAGCACCACCGCTGCCACCAGTGTGACGTTCTCTGGTAAGTCGGGGTTGCCGATTCTTACAACAGAGGAACGTGGGGGTTGTTCGGGTCTCGGGGCGGACGGGGAATCCGGGCCAAGAACCGAGATGTGTTTCTAGAGTCGTGCCTCGCGCACGAGGGGGGGGCTGAGCGAATCGGTCGGGAATCGGCGCTCGATGTCAAACGGAGGACTGCGGGGAAGGGAAATTATGGTAGGGGTACGGGTCGGCCGGGGTTCGTCTCGCTCTATCTCCCAGACCAGCATTCACCCCCACCGGGCGGTCCACCCCACGGTTCCGGTCCGCGGGAGCGACGGGCCGACGGTCGCCTATTGTTTGGTAGCGTGGGGCCGAGCCTGCCGCGCCCTCGTCCCCGCGGACTTCGTTCCCTCGTCCCGCCTGTCATGCCTTCGTGCCATGCTACACCTCGGTCTCCGGGACTGTTTCGGGCCTTCGTGCCTTACTTCGGTCCTCCGTTCCTCGTTCTTCGGGCCGTCGGGCCCCTACCCTAAGTTCCTACTATTTATCTCGAACTTCGACTGTTTTATCCTAACTTCTGGTTAATTACTCGAATCAGCTCATCTTTAGCGGTTGTTTCAGGAAAGAAGACACGTCTGGACACAAGGAGAACTGTTAAAGAACTCTGTTTATTCGGGCCTCACCGCCCCTTTATATACTATAGAGGTCAGCCCTGATTGGCTGCTTTCGGTCACGTGATCTACAACTGACGTCACTTCCGGTTTATATCTTCCGTTTCCGGTTTACATTTCACTTCCGGTTTATATCTTTCCGGGTTTCGTTCCTTTACATTTTCGTTCCTTACATATTCGTTCCTTACATATTCGTGCCTCTTTTTCGGGCTTTTTATACTTTCGTTCATTATTTACATATTCGTTCTTTTACATATATTTCATATATTTCGTTCTTTACATATATACCTTTTTATAGTATTATCGTATTTTCTCTTATTTTGACCTCTACATATTTTGGATGAATAGCCGTTCATCACACAATGATAAAGTGTAGTGAATAAACATTTCAGGTGTAAATTTTGAGTATGTACATCAAGATCGATACAATATATATTGGACCTAATAAAGTAGATCAATATAGACACAGTATCTGTGTTTGATCAGATTCATAAATTCATTGACACAGGTTGGAAATTATACATCATGGCATAGTCCATCCCAAATGATTGTCCCTTTATAAAATGCACTATTCTGGAACTTTGTGTTCATTTTTGCTGAGACAATAAACTGTTTCTTATTAGCCCATCTAGTTTCTCTTACTGGAAAAATTAATACAATCATCTTTAACACTGTGTAAGAACATCAGACGAAGAAGTTGTTTATGTTAAGTTAATAATGTTATCAAGTCTACTTTGGAAACGATTCTCGGCCTATATAACGAGCAAATTACAGAATAACAGATCTAGTGTGGCACCAGGACCAGTCTTTATCCTCAAAGTCGTATCAACTCTGAGGTTAACGTTGTTTTTGACTCACAGCTGGGTTGGCTACAACTTAAGGGTTGCTCTCTGAGGACCGGGTTGGTGAGAGGCTGAGGAGGTGGGCGGGGGGTACTACCAGCAGGGCCCTTCGTGTTCTGTCCTCATGGGGCTTCACGCACGCTACTGGAGGAAGCCCTAACCGACCCCAGGGGAAGCCCCGATGGTTACCCTGTGATTGAGGGTCGTATCAGGTCAGTGTTGAACTGTCGAAAACAGACTTTATGCAAAAGGCCCAAAAAATGTATGGTGTTCATGTTTCCCGACCGACCCTTTTTTTCCCGACCCTAACGTGTTTTTTTCAGAGAAAATATGTTTAAACTCATCAAAATCAGACTAAAACAAGCTAATGAATTCTAAAACCCCTTTACATAATCTAAGTATGTAATACAGATGTAAACATGCACATTTCATCGAAGCATACGATGATGGGCAGTGACTCAGAAACGTGACTGACACTGTCCGAATTACCTAGTAGATTTGAGGCTTTAAATTACTCATTGGATTGAACCTGCGTACAAATTTCTGTGCGCTTCAGATTAAACATGTACATCTCCAGATTGTATACTGACAGGTGACCGCTCAAAAACACGATCACCGGGGTACACATCAAACTAGTAGGTGTTTGATGAATAATAATAGTACGTCACATGAGAGATGCTACACATCTATAGGATCTAATCAAGTAATGCCTATATCTATAAAGTATAAAACCATAAACTCATGTTTCAGAGCGTGCTGGGTTAGAATCGCAGACGCTTTGTTATTCTAAAATATCGTCTGTGTTCTGAAAAGCACTATTTTATTGTCAAATGTCAATTCTACATTCTCAACGTGAAAACGCATTCACAGTTAAAGTAATCCGATTCATTGATAAGCTGAACAAATATAATACAATTTCATATGAAAGGAAACGTTTCACTTCTAGTCACCCACAAACAGAGATATGACGGGTAGGCCTACAACGATAAAAAACTATACAATCCCTGAAGAATGGCGCGTTTTAGCACTGAAGGTAGCAAATGGGATTGCCCCAACATAGGTTCTATCAGAACAGTAGAGTCAGACTCAAACAGGCTTTGTGCATTGCTGATAATCCAACTTTCAGGACGGGAGACTTCTATCTAGTTACAGCAAGCAGTGTAAATGGAGATAGCAAGAGGAGGAATCAATGTGAGTTTCCAAACATGACCAAATCCATGCATTAGGCATCAAACATTTTTCCTGAATGATGAAACAGTTGACAGGTTTTGACAGCAAACGGTGATAGTTAACTAACAGCGTCTCTAAGAGCCCCACGTGATCTCCTCCAGGGCGGAGACAGGGGGCGCCCCCTGGTGACGAAAGTCGGTCGTTACCCGTTACGACGCGCCTCTGAACTCAGACTTAATTTTTGGCCTCACCAATGTGGGCGATAATACAGACTTCTGACCTCACTTCTCCCTCCTTAAGGCCTCATCCAGGGCAAACCCTGGAGGGTGGTTGTTGGGGGAGGGGGGCGGACCCTCGCCCAAGGAAGAGATAACCTCCGGTTGACATATTCAAATAGCAATGTTGATAATGAGATTTCATCATAATAAATAAATCATTTAAAAAAAAGGCGTGATGTTAAAAGATCGGGAGCTCAATGATCATTTCTAATTATCATCTCACACAGTGAAAATTGATATTTAGGATAACTATTACTTACTTTTCCAAGAACCGACGGATTTAGATTGTGATTTTGGCAATCGTTGATTTACAACAAGACACTTCCCTCCACATCTTTTGCAGGAACTAGGATTAACATATCAAAACGTACATTGAGTTCAAATACACCTAACTTGGTGACAACAATTCTCAGTTTATAGAACTTTCCGCCCTTTCCTCCCCCCACCCCTCCTTCAACCTCAGATCTGCCTGTCTATAAGACCTTGTGCAGATGTGGTCACGTGATCACCTTTTGGTGATCACCATGTGCTTTCCATGACCACGTGGCTATCAAATAACTGAAGAATATATCAATTCTTACTATTAGAAGTAGTTTATTATGATACCATAATACTATTTTAGATTTATTCTGCTTAAAAATATGTTCTAGATATTTGAGAAATGTGTAAAATAATGATTTCAAATTGATCACCAATATGGCGGACTCCCCCATTCTGGTAAATGTGACGTCATCTGCACAACGTCTATACCTACTGATAGTTCACTTAGTACATCATCAGATTTGAGAACTGGGTACGGCCCTGGATCTGCAGTCAAATTCAAGTTATTTCAATTTTCCCTTTAAGATAAACAAGAATACTCTCATGTGGCCAATTGCGGGAAGCATTGATTTGATTCGGCTGTTAGGATTAGGTCATGTTGCATCTTGGCCCGAGGGCGTCGTTTTGCAGAGTGCCTTTTGCGTCCAATCCAGAGCTGAACAGTTTAACTGCTTATAATGATGCCATTGCGGATTGGAGAGAACTGGTACCGCTGCCTCGTGGCCACAAGTTGAACTATCAATTTAGTAAGCCTTTCTGAAAATATATCGTCTATCTTGACGGGAACTATTAATTGTGCCTTAAGGTGTATGGTTTGGATAGGGGATGGTTTCCTTCAATATTTTTGCATCAAGAGGTTAAAGGGGCTTTCTCGTCCGTGAGAGGGACCTAAATTGCTCCTTTGTAACTCCTGTACCGCGGCGCCAAATTCATGACGTGACCAATGACGTTGTGTAATTACGTTCTGAAAGGGCAAAACACGACGCCAGTGACGTCGTTGCTATGCTAACGTCGGCGGGTGTATCTCAATGAACTCACGGACGAGAACGTCCCTTTAATGTAGTAGCTACTCACATTGTTTGTTTATGGTTGTCTTCCATGTGTTCAACACAATTCTACACATTGGTTAAATATCCTAAAGAAAGATGAGGGGGTCCCTCATGGGTCTGAAATTATGAATCTACAATAGTTTTACAGTATGCAAGCTTGTTGATAGGAAAACTCAAGGAAAATATACAGGAAATTATGTGGCTGTAGAACTAACTAAAGTAGCTTCAGAAAGGGACTATTTACCTTATGGTGGCAGTACGGTGAGATCATTGGTTGGTTATTGGGGTTTATGCGGTATCAGCATCTATGGTCATATCATATCAAGAACAAGGTTTGACAATACTGTCTTTGATGATAAAATCTATGAAATGAACGGTTCTATGAGAAGGTAAATACCATACTCCTACACCTTTACCGAGGCAGGTGTTCTTTTATATGCAATTCCCATAGGCAGGGCACTATACACAACAGCTGGTGGTACTAGGCCTTTTATAACCTTGTCTCATCACAGGGGGACAAGCAAAGGGTTGCAGCAACCCAACTCAACCCAGGATCAAACCCAGGCCGCCCGCGGTCAGATTGTACTCATGCTTGTCATTCCAGATCTCACGAAACGTCACGACCTTTTTCGGATACCCCAAAGGATCTGTTTGTCTAGTGGGTATTCAATGGGCGCTTCGTGTAAAAGACATGAAATAAAACCAGACAAATGAATGCCTTTTCTTGAACATTATAAGGAAAATACTTCGAATTCTCAGCAAAAGTTGAGTTATGTGAAAATATTAGATTTTATCAGACATGTACCACATAATTATAAAGTTACACATACAGTGTCTTAGATATAGTATTTGTTATTTACGATGTGGACCCATGTCAGCTGTAAAAACATCCACCAACACTTGTGGAATTGTAAAATATAGTTAGAAATTCAGCGCTTGTTAGGAAGTTTCCAACACAGAATGATTCGTCAATGTGCACTTCAACAACTTCCTCAAGCTACTCGATGACCCTTTGCATCTGCATTATTTAAAAGCAGGAGCTGTTCTTCTGAAACATGTCCTCGATTTTCTGTTCATATCATTCTCTGTGTGTAATTGCTTAAGTGCCTCCAAAAATGCAGAGCCATTGGTAGCCACCACAAGTAGTTTCCTTAGACTGAAGGGGAGAAACACGCTCACAAAGAAAAACAAAACAAAAACAAAAAAAGTCGACACTTGTTAACTTGTTCCCGGCGTGCACCAAGGTGATCTGAGCTTGTACCTGGCGTGCCTGGCACTTGTTGATGGCTCCCCCTAGCGGGGCGCCACTCGACGCTGATTACAGCGGGTTTAAATATTGATAACACGCGCCCTTTAATCACCGCTACTCCTACCACGCCTCCCTCCCAGGAGAGTTCGACTGCCGCCTCCTTCTCCGGAGAGTTGCAGCGCCTCCGACTCAGGAGAGTTCTATCTATGAGAGGAAGCCAATGCTGGTCACGCAGAGAAGCCAACTGAATTTGGCAAGGACTTGTTTTGGATGAGCTTGGTGAGAGGGGCGTGGGTGAGAGGAGAAGGAGGGAGTGGGGTGTGTGGGTAGTTGGGTGTATTGGTAACATGAGACAAACATGGGGAAAGCTTGTGAAGACAGCTAATCTGATACCTTATACGGCTTTCCAGGGCTGCCAGGTGACGGGTAGGATTTCACCCAGATGTACGATATGTAAACAGCATCTGTGATTAAATACCTTGGGACTCTAGTTGGGAATGTATCGATATATAACGTTGCTGCAATTTTAGATTTCAAGGTTCGGTCAAGGTTATTTAATTTTGCAACTCTATTTTATCCAATATTATCAATCATCATAGTTTCAAGTTACTTCCCAAGGTCTAGTTAAACTTAAAGGAGGCCTCTCCTACCCGCGCTCCCCGTCTTGAAACACGTCCCCTTTGGATCAGCCGGCTGGTACTTTTGCCCAGCAGGGCTAAAAGGCCCCTTCTTTGTGGCGGGCCCCCAGCTCTCTGTTCCCCAGCCCACCTCTTCAGAAGCTGCCAACTGGGCAGATTAATGAGATTTTAAACAGAGAGCCATCAATCTAAGCCTTCCGCCAGCGGGAATCGGATTAATTGTTAGATGTTGCCTTCAAAGGGCCAGCATTCTTGTTCCCTCAAGTTTTCAAATTAATTGGCCCTCTCTGTTCTGGCGGGTCTTTCTGTGGGCACCACGGGCTGTCGCTGAATTGTTTTCCTGTTTCAAGAAGAAATTGCTCTCGTTTCTCGTATTAATTGTGGGTCTTAATCATCTTAATCCATAAAGTTTAGGAGTATAATGTTGGGTGGCGGTGCTTAACTATTACGATGCCATTATTGGTTTGTAACAAAGGAAATGTCTGTCTTCCTTTCTCGTAGATTAATGTCATCCAATGTAGGGCAAATGTTTATGAGATTGACAGTAGCTTAAAGGGCCATACCCACTAAGCGACTTCGGGTCGGCCGACGGTGATCAGCGTCGGCGTACCCGTCGGTGTACGCGTCGGCGTACTCGTCGGTGTAAAATTATCAAACATGCTAGATATGGATCGGCGGTCCCGTCGGCGGTCCCGTCGGCGCCGACGGCCGACACCGGCGCCGACGGGATCGCCGATTCTGTGTGGGTATAGGCACCAAAGTGGCCGACGCCGACGCCGACGCCGACGCCAGCACCGACGCCGACGCCGATTCAGCAAAAATTCGCGTAGTGGGTATGGGGCTTTAGGGGTTCCGTCAACAGACGTGGCTGATGATACATGCCGAATCACATTTCTTCCACTTGTACCTGTTAATAAACCATGTAATCATATGTATCTAACAATAAAGCCTATGTTGTTGTATATTTTATGTACATGGGTGGGATCCCAACTGTCTATCAAACATGCTTTAATTGTCGCACAGGTTATTATGGAGTTTCGGCAGTATATCAAGTACATGTACGATCATTATTGCTCACTGGTAAATTGGGTATTGTTCGTCGAATATTCACCGTTATTGATTATTGTTCTTTCTTTAAAAACTAAGGAAGGATATTTACTATTATTGTGGGTTAGCTACATACTTGTACATTAGTATCAGAGTTATGTCTATTGCTTTGACAAGTATTTCAAAAGTGTAATAAGCAATAATTACCTATTATAAAGAGTCTATGAAGCCATACAGAACTAATACGTTTGGGTAATTACATTAGCCGTAAGCCCTATAGACACCAGGGCGATGTACCATTTACACCGACCGCCGATCATGACTTTGATTGATCACCCGTAAGTACTAGTAAGCTGCATTAGAAAATATACGTTTTACCAGAATCAGTGCAAAACCTTGGAGCAGAATTGGCCTTTTAGTTTTACTGCAACGCCCGGTTGGAAAATCGCCTGGTGGGTATGGGGCTTTAGGTTTGTCCTGTTCCCTGCCATTACTTTCATTAGATACTTGGAAACGACCCAATTACTGAGTGTATAGTACATTGCCAATAGGATGTCCATTTTAATTAGACTTTGGTGAGCAATGACAAATTGGTAATTTCCTTGTATTCAGCCTCCTTATTCCAGTTTAATTTGAGATGGCTTCCATTGTAAATCTATAAAATGTGGAGAGGCACCATGTACAACACTAAGTACGAGGTTTCTTACTAAACACTACCTAAAGTGTCCCTTCAGTGGAAAAGCACGTAGACTCTTTAAAAATATATGATTATAAAATGTTGAAAGCCCAGAGGGTCTCTGTATAGCTTATAATAATTATGGAGAGCAGGAAATGTGGAGAGTCTACAGGATAGACCTATATCAAATACCGCAGAATCCTGCCAATTGCGCCAATTGCGCCAAGGGTACCAAGTCCACGAAAGGCCTGCTCAGAAATGTACTAGTTCCACTGTAAAACTGCACAGTTAGAAGCATTGTAAAATAACCACAGAACTTTCAATTACTGTTTTTCTAATGCTTATTTGTATAAAGTGACATTATCTATAAAGTCTTTAAGGATGTTGCAACATCAATGTCTTATTTAGTTTCGATAGGATTCCCATAATTTTGTCCTCCAATAAGCATGCACTCTGTGTCTAAATGGTCAGCACTATCTGCATTCATACTCTGCCAAGCAGCCTTTTACTTCGTAGGTATGTACAATCACAGGCCCATTAACAGAGGAGAACCGAGACAATTAGATTGTGATTAAGTGGCCTTCCCCATTAATCTTACAGTTAACACTGGGGGTAGGAGACAACTAAGTTGTGATGAGGCGGGCATAGGTACTAATCCCACAGACCAAGTTACTGTGAGAATCATTAAGTAGTTTCCTGGTCTGGGGCTCACCCAGGACCCCTGGGACCCCTGGTAGGGCTTAGGCACTAAGCCATTTGGGCCTCCAGGCCCTGCCTCCTAAAAACGATTTCTCTATGGGACCGACTGCTTTGATATGCGATTTAGGAAAAGAATATAAGTTACCTGGCGGTAGAAAATGCCTCTAGTTTTCGCCTTTGGTTTTTTTGAAAGATTATTATCCTTTGTTTGTTATAAAGCTTAAAACTGAATAAGATTATTCTATTTTGTAATGGTATACCGATGGGCATGATGCTTTGGTGTATGGAACCTTTGGGTGTGTGGGACTTTTTATCAAGTAATAGAGTAGGTATTCACTGATGGGACGTTTAGGGAGGTGTCATAGGATACACCGGTCTTGCTATGTCAGTAAAGTAAGGTTTTATTCATTGAACCACACCCAGTGCAAGACTAAATACTTAAATACTAATGTAAAGCAAACAGTAAAGTTTTATTTATTGAAACTTAACTAAACTGGAAGAAAGAACAAGATAACGCTTTCTAACCTAGCATGATACTTCATTATACATATATTCAATTGTAACTAATCACAATCATGTATGTTCCATTCATTATGTTGAGTTATGATTACACTGAAGAACCGTAGAACCTTTTTTCCTGTTTTTACTTTTTAACCTCATTCATGGCATGGGCTAAATATACTGAGATGGACAGATGCCAATATAGTTATTGAAGAGGCATTCTAACATAGATTGATTCGTCCCTACTTTCAATATTGCATCTGTCTCAGTGTTCTATATAGTGAGCCATCAGAGTCTGACATGACAACCTCCAATCACTCAACTAGTCCAACAAACTTTGTTTCCCTTCCTATCAGCATGCATATAGGAACCAACAAAAACTTCCAACCACCATTGCAAAACACATAAGAAACGCAGGCGCCATTGCACCTTTTTTCTGTGCCTTATTTTTCAATGGCTTTGAACATAAACGGTCCAGGGCTCATATATTCAAATTGTATGCAGGTTCGATACGTTCGGTGACAAATCAATTCAACAGATCACAGAAACGCAGGCTAGGTGTAATTTGCATAATGTGGATGAAACGGAAAGTGGTAAAAAGGGTGGTGTGCTCGTGGTGAGGCAGGGAGGGGTTTGTAAAATCACTAGTTTGAGGGATGTGGATGTGGGCCGGGGATGTGGGTAGAGAGGAGAGGATGTGTTAGGTTTTATATCCCCCTCAGACTACTGCTGATCATGAGCATTAAAGTTCTTCAAAACGCATTAATGTGTTTCCTGGGTTGTGTCAGAAAGGAACTCAATTATATCATGTTCATTCAAGTAGCCGTTATATAGAAATGAAAACAAGATATAAGGCAAAGAATGTTCGGTGTTAGCTAAACTACCAATGCAACCTACTGATCTTGAAAATAAAGGGCTGTCTTGGTGGAATAGGGAACCAACAGTGCGGTTTGGTTAGGTTTACGTCAAGTTACCCTCGATTTTGAAAGTGATAGTAGATTCACACTAACTACCTAATGTTACTTTCAGATTTGCACTGATAATATGTAACAAAGTGTTTTGAAATACCCCAGTGGGCATCCTATTTTCCCCCGAAGCAAATCGTACACCAGGAGTTGCAATTTATGGCTATGAATATGGCCTGTTAGGCGAAGACAGATTCGGAATTGGCTGGTAGGGGACATGTCACCTAAACCAGCTACTCCAGTTTAATCAGAGTTCAGTTTGAGGAGGGTACAGTGCAGGTGGGTCTATATTATGTGTGGATCTGACCACTCTGATAATAAAGGTAGGACATATCATCGTTCTTCAAAATGAAAAATGCCCCCTTTCCTAAAAGCGGGGATTTTTTACTCCAAAAATGACCCCTCATTTTTGGAAAACTCTAACTTTATGTGGCTATAAATTACCCTCTTTTTTTCTCAAAAACATTTATGTCCAAAGGAAGAAAAGGCTTTTTCTAAGTTTCAGGGGCATTTTAGTGGAAAATGAATACCATTAAATTTTTATATTTCTAAAAACACGGACATGCGAAGTTTCAATTATGCGTATCCTTTTACACTGTGGGTGGACAGACCAAGGTGTCTGTATCTAGGTCGATATATGTTTTGAAGCTGGGCCTAAAGTTGAATCTCTGGTTGGACCTATGTGCAGCTCCATATAAGCAGGCCGGTCGCTAGGTCTGTAGCGGGCCGTAGCCAGCTCTGCTGTGTGCTAATTAAGTCTCAGCCCTATGTGGTGCTGACGTGATTGATGATGACACCCGAGCAGCTCCCGCCCGGCCCACTGAGCTGCTCTCCTCTTACTGTGTCCCGCCAACTTGAGGGCTTCTCAATGAGACACTGTGAGCTTCAGCCTCAGCCAGCGTATGGCAAAAAGACCCACTTAGAGCATGGGGAGTTGCAAATGAAACAAAAGGTATGGGGCCTTTGCAGGTCGCCAAATACAGATTATTCGGCGTTTCTTTAGGTACTACAGGGGCGGATCCGGGGGGGGGGGGGGGGCAAAAGGGACAATTGTACTAGTGAACAGAATGTTGGCCGTCTTCACCCTGATGAAAATCTTGGGGGTGCAGACAATCAAGAAAGGCCAATGAGCCTCTTATTTCTGAGCCTTATAGATATTGTGTGCATGTTGTCACGTTTTCAAAATGAAAAGGGCCCTGGAATTTGAGGGTTTCTAAACCAGTCTATTAGCAATACGTTACCTATAGGGACCATCAAAAAGGAAATCTTAGGATTGTATACTGTTAATATGGCGATTTAGCAAACCCGAAAGAGTCAATGGGTCCACCGCAGAACTCAAAACTATATTAAACAAACGACCGCTTGAATCTCTTTTCCGAGAAAAAAAACATCAAGATTGGATTCTTTGTAGGATTGTAATAGACATCTTATCTGAGATTCAGTGAGTCTATGGTCAAGGAAGCCAGAAGTAATGTTGCGCTCAAAAGATGCAAAATTTCACCAATTCAACTAACTTCTTTCCCTTTATTAGCTGAGTTATTTATTCTATTTTCACGTTTGGGTATTTCCATAGAATATCCAGGCTTTTGTGGAGGCAGTAATTAGGTATGCATGTTATGGATTGTTGCTCATTCGTGTGCTAACGGGTGTCTTTGCAGCTTAGGTTTAAAACAGGCCACGCTAGACACCCCACTCCGCCGCCCTCTCCCCCACCAATCTCACCCAATCTGTCCTTTCTCAAACCTTATATCAATTTACTACACCCCAGATTCTAGCATTCTGGGTCTGAGTCAACAGTCAACCCACCCCGCCGCCCACCTCCCCACCCGAGCCCTGAACACGGGGGTTGGGGCAGTATAATGTAGGCAACACCCGCTCTAAGGGCGGCCCTCGGGGGAGACAACTGCGGGTTTTATCACGTCTCATTTATGTTGTATTGTGTCATAAATTCTCCCAAAGGAGGAAATAAACGTGTCAACTACTGGTGGGGAGGTGGTTTGCGGTCAGGGGCTACTTGTCAAACGCTGGAAGGGGTCTTCCCAGTGGTGTTATTGTATTTGGGAGGTAAACTACTAGCTGTTTCTGCTAAATTCTGTTAGGCTGATTCATGTTTCATGTTTTGTTAGGGAACACATGTTCATAGGCCTATAATTATATGGATATATAATATTTCGGAGGACACCTGTATTTCATGAATATTTATTAGGTCACATGTTTTGTACATGTTAGTTTTGGCGGGCTTTCATGTTTTTCAAAGCCGCCATTGACTACAGGTGGCTCCCTGGGTTGTAAAATTGTTCATCAGGTTATGTCTCATAAAAAAAAAGAGATTTAAGTGTGTACATTCATATGCAAAATTCATGCCTAAAATTCTTGAAAGTGTGATGAATGCCTATTCATCCGATATGTAAAGAGACCAAAATGAGAAAAGTAAGGTAATATGACAAAAGTATATATGTTGATAAAGGAACGAAAGTGTAAAGGAACGAAAGTGTAAAAGCCCGAAAAAGAGGCCCGAAAATGTAAGAAGGACCGAAAGTGTAAAGGAACGAAAGTGTAAAGGACCGAAACCCGAAAGGTCCCAAGAAATGTAAACCGGAAGTGATATGTAAACCGGAAGCGATAATGTAAACCGGAAGTGACGTCAATTGTAACCACGTGACCAAAAGCAGCCAATCAGGGCTAACCTCTAGAGTATATAAAGGGGCGGTGAGGCCCGAATAAACGAGTTCTTTCACAGTTCTCCTTGTGTCCACACGTGTCTTCTTCCCTTAAACAACCGCTGAGATGAGCCGATACGAGTTAATTAACTACAAGTTCGAGTAAAATAGCAGAAGTTCGAGGTAACTAAGCGAAACTTAGGACAGGGGCCCGAAGGCCCGAGGAACGCGACTGGCTCGGCCCCACGCTACCAAACAATAGGCGACCGTCGGCCCGACAACCCCGTGGACCGGAATCCGAGGTGGACCGCCCTATCGAAGTGAGTACCGGCATTAGAGATAGAGAGATGATCCACGACTCCCCCCTACCCCTACCATATTTTCCCTTCCCCGCAGTCCTCCGTCCGACACCGAGCACCGATTCCCGACCGACTCGCTCAACCCCCCTCGTGCGCGAGGCACGACTCTAAAAACATCACATCTCGGATTCTTGCCCGGATTCTCCGTTTGTCCGAGACCCGAAACAATTCCCACGTCCCTCTGGAAGCATCAGTCTCATCTTATATAGGCCTAACTATGCCCGTCTTGTGCACTGAAAGTATCCAAACACAGCCTACAAACAGCGAATGTTCTAATGTAGGATGTTGGATCCTAAGCTCAAACTGTCCTGGGGTTGGCCAGGTTACCAAGGTCACCTAACCTGACACACCAAAAAAAACCCAGCCCCATCCTCGTCCTCTAAGCACCATCGACTTCTGCTGATTCATTTAGAACGCACTTAAGTCGACCGGAAATCCGGTGTGAATTGATCACGTGACGCGGCTGTAATCCGCCGGTAGAGGGCAGCAGGAGCCGGGGGTCCCACTCATCGATCCTCGGATTTGTTGGCCGAAGATTGCCGAAGATGCGCGAAGATTACCGAGAGCTGGTTGCGACTTGAGGGACGTGTCCATAAATCACTAGGGGCTCCGGGGGTGGGGTGGTAAGGGAAAACAGGGCGGCAGACGCAAAGATAGACACGAGCTGTGAAGGTTTATTTAGTACAAATGCATTTAAATGGATCCGACCAATTTGTAGCGTTTCTTAGCACAATGCAAACTGATTGAAAGCCAGGTTTCCAATCCATCTAATGATATAAACAATTTTGCAATAGGTTGACTTTTTAAGGTAGAGCAGTACTAATGTATCTCTCAATATAGGGCCTATGGATGTTTCATTTGATATTTCAAATCTTCAATATTCATCTCTAGCATTGTGATTAAAGAAAACTGTGTCTCTGAACTTTGTATATCTATGGAACGGAAAACCCGACGAAAATATTCATTTAAATTTGCTGGTAAATTTAGATTTCTAGAAATAGGGATGTCTATGATTTCGTCAATTTCAAAAGAATATTTTATTCATGAAATCTGAGTCTTGTTTCATTGTGATGTCATATTTGGAAAATATGAGTGGAGATGAGTACAATGAGATTATATACTAACTTAACTTGTTATAATCTGCACATTATACTGACCAATAAAGCATATTATATCATTACTATTATTATCATTATCAGGAATATATTATTATATTAGATACTCTATAGAATATCATCTCCACATTCGCTCGGTGAAACATGAGTCTGGTTTTGACGGAGCGTGTCACGCTGCCTCCCAGTTTGAACAGACATGATGGACTACTGTGAGTAATCTCAGAGAAGGATGGATTAGCATCAACAGCTAACTCGGTAAACAGACGGAGGCGCCCACATCTCAATCCCAAGCTAAAACGCAAAAGAATGCTAACATCAAAAAAAGCTAATCCTAAAAAAAAACTCCCAATCTTTGGAGGAACGTTAGAGAAGTCCTCAGAGCCGATTCAAACAGTGACGGAATAATCCGATATTGGTCAGGTTTCTGGGAGATTGTCTGGTAAATTGAATTATAACAATTAGGTTTGCAGAATCTGAGGATTTCAGTGGCAAGGCAAGATAGTGAGACTGTGGGCGGGATGAGTTATAGACCCAAAAACCATGGAAGGCGACATTTGCAACACTCTGTCTCCACAGTTCTCTTGTTAGGCGAGTTATAAAGTAGATTAAGATCTAATTCCTTCGCACTTTGGGTAAAATGGTGGATGTCAAAAACTAGTTAACGTCATTTATACTAGTTAATTTTGCAAAATGTTTCTGAAAGATGTGGCAGTCTAGAACTGACGTCAATAGAATTATGATTGTGGGAATATTTCTCAAGGATCTGGCAGTTTGAAGCTGACGTCAATGGAATTACAAGGCGCATCCTTTAATTACATTATTTTTCGGAAAACACTTGCTTTTTCAAAATTGCAGCAGCATTACTTGAAACATTAATATAATGTAGTTTTGTGGGAAATTTGAATCGAGATACGTTACATCCTCCACAAAACAAAATCAAACACTTCGTTTGTTTAATCTTTTCAATATCAGATCTACTGCATTAAGATTTAAAATTCTAATTCTTTAAGAAATATTTTTTTTCAAGTGAGCGAGTACTTTGTTCCATCCGTGCTTAGCATCGATCACCAAGTTGAAAAAGTTATGCAATATATCGATACGGTTACACAAACAAAACTATCTGTGTAGGATATATCACATCTCGTCTCCCTTTTTGCACCTTTTAGTACCAAGTATCACCTTTTACCCCACCCCTCCTCCCCCCTTTTCCCCAAACCATAACCCCTCCCCTGGCCGTGGCCGGTCGGCGGGTGACGGACTGCTGGCTGGCCGTCAATACTGTGTTGGTCTAATGTCGCCATATTGCCGAGTGCATTAGGCCTGTCAATAAGACCACTTAGGCCCAACAGGCCCTGCCACGCCTTCCTTCTATACCCCTCTCCCAATCCTTCTACCCGCCTCCCCCAATCCTGTCCCCATACTCCCAATCCGTCCCCCCAACACCTTCGGCTTTCTATCAGCGCATGGCTTCCCTCATATATGTATACATGGCTCAGATGTGGTCGATATGGCGGGGGAAAATGGAAATTGGCGGAGGACAGATGAGAAAAAAGTTGGCCGCTGTCGCCGCTAACCATCCACCAGCGGGTAACCACACATGTCGGGCATCCTCAACAACATGACTGATATATGATAAGACTATCTGTTTTTCTGTAATAGTTTTCTTCTTAAGAGGCTCAGCGTGAATGGAAAGACTAGACAAGAATGAAGGTTGCTGGAATTAATATTAAATTAAAAATGAATGAAAGCACGATTGGCAAAAAATGTGCTTGTACGTAGAATTTAATCGTACAGTGAACCTTTCAAACACCATACTCCTAGAGTCATGATTTAAGTCCATATCATATTGTATACGTAGAAAAACATGCGAGATAATCTATACAAATTGATAGAATGAGTTATATTAGAAAGATGGAAAGTTCTCCTTCAAGAGACTTACGAAAAGGCAAGGGACATGGGAAAATTGTGAAAAGAATCTTGACAAACAGATTTAGCCCCAAAATATCCACCACTAACTTAACAAACTTCCTTTTCACACTATCAAAGAACCTCCAACAAAGTCCATTCGTTGATCCCCTTGGGGATGGGACGTAAGAAGGGGCCACCACCCAGGGCCCACTGAGAGGGATGACATCGACCACGGGGCTTTAGGGTGGGGTCACGGAGCGGAACTTTGAGATCCTCAATATAGGGGGGTGGGGGAGGGGAGGGAGGGGGGAGGGAGAGAGGAGGGAGACAGAAGAACTTACTTTGCGTAAGTTAGTAACGCCAATATCCGGCGTGTTCTTTTCCTTTTAGGGGTCCTGGATTTGCCTCTGTGGGGTAGGGACGAAAGGTGATACGATTGAAAGAAAGATGTGGACGCTGAGAGGGCTACTGCATGAACGAAGGGAATGGAAGGTTTACTGTTTTTGTAGAGGAAGAAGGGGAGGGGAGAGAACATGGGACCAACTGAGGTAAGGCCGACGACAGGAGGGGAACGAAGGCAGGAGGGCCATCGGGCCGTGGTGGGGGAGGTTGATCGAGGTAAGGTGCGGACGGGAAATGCATACACGTATAGGCGAGTGATTTAAATCGGGTTTAGGATTAGGGTTGGGATATGTGGGTAGTATAACTGGATTGTAGCCGTGACAGGGTTGTTAAAAACTCAACCTCGTCCCTGCACTTCATATAAGAGTGATCCTTCCTCTCACGACTACCCCCCCCCCCGTCCTCCTCCCTTCCCTCCCGAATCCTCTCCCTATAGCTCCACCCCGGCGCGGATTCCGCCCAAAGCCCCACCCCTCCTCCAAACCAGACCTGACAACTTGTTCAACATGGCCGCCTGCCGCCAGCCACAGGTCACGTGATTCTCGGAGCGAGACGCGAGAGGACGCGAGAGGGAACGAGAATTTGGCCGGCGGCGACTAGCGACCATCACCGCCCGCCTCAACAGGCAGGTCTAAGGAAGGACTTCTAGACGTCGGCCCTACCCCGACATGATTCCATTATACACCACATAGAGTCCGCATTTGATTTCATTATCGGTCATTTCATTAGGATTTTTTCTTATTCCTTTTTCCATTTGGCCTCTTTCCTCTCAAGGTACGTGTCAGGATGTAAGAGGCGAGTCGAGGCCCCGGCGTTATAGAATCTGCTGACATAGTGCTAAATTCGATTTGCGCATGCGCATTTTATCTGGGCAACCAGAAAAAGCCTAATGCGCACCAGTAAGATGCCCCCGAGAGAGAGCAGGAGGGTAACTAGCTGAATGGAGTCAGGAGGCTGGGAGGAGTGGTGAGAACTTTGGGTAGATGTTACTCAGCTTGAAGTTACAAAAAAATGTGGCTATAGATTATTTCCTCAAGTTCTATAAAGCTGAGATATCACAAGGCCGTAAAGTACTAGTATTGAGGATGTTTCATGGTAATGGAGGAATTCCTAACTCCTTAAGTTAATTCTGTTCCAATAGCAGAATACCAGAGAAATGGAAATAATATACTCCACTCAGATTCATGCGCCACGAAAAGATCTAGAAATTGAATCCAGTGGAATTCTCTCATAATTTTGATGTTTCTCCAAATTTAGCATGTTTCTCATAATTCCTTGTTCGTTTTTATCAATGAATTCCCAAGTGCCCCTTCCCCTTCAATTTTGCTCCTGGATTTGAGCCGTCCAGAGGCAGGGGCACTATAATCTTTGTAAGGACCTCTGGGCGTGGCCGTGGTCAGTACATGGTCACACGGCGGTCGTCATCACCTCCCCGTCGGCATGGTAATAACAAACGTCACTTCCAATAAGCGCCGCCATGTCACGTGCACAGCCACCAACGCCCCCTCCCGACAACCGCCTCCGACAACTTATGAATATTCATGAGCGACGATAACGAGATAAACCGCGCAAGCGCAGACGCGGCCTGCAAGTCATGTCAGATGGGCAGGGAGAGAGGGGAAAGGGATATGAAGAGATAAGGATGGGGTGAAGGGATGGGAAAGATGGGTGAAGGAGGGGAAGGGATAGGCTAGATGGATGGAGGAGAGGTAGGGCAGGGCACGGAGGAGGAGAAGAAGGGAATGAATGGAAGGAGAAAGGAGAGAGTGGGAAAGGATGGAAGGGGGGGGGGGGGGGAGGATTGCAGGAGAAGAGGAAGGGATGAGAGGAGGGGAGAAAGTGACGGAAAATAAGAGGATATATGTTTTTCAGTCTTCTGGACTGAAAAAGAACTTGCAAAAAATAGTCATCTGTACTCAACAATGATTTGTGACACCACCCTTGCTACAACAGGAAGGGATGGGAGGGGTACTTGTTAATCAGGATACAATCTCCTCCCCACAGGAATGTTGCTGCTGACCTCTACCTACAGACAACCAATGAGAAGGTGGGTAACCAATTGTCTGGCAGTAACAGTGATTGACAGGTGTCAAGACCTCAGGCCCATAAAGAGATAATTGTCACAAATTGATACAAATTGGGAGCAAGGCCACACAAAAGACCAGTTTTATGGATCCCTGATTTTAATGGTATCCCTATTTTATGGATCCCTGATTCCAATGGTAAAGCTTTGAGGGCACTATTATCAATAACCACTATAGGAAGCCCCCAAGGCAAAAAGGGAGTGGATGGGAAGAGGAGAGTTAGAACAGGGCTGGGAGGAGGAGGAGATGAAGGGAAGAGATGGGATGGAAGGAGAAAGAGAGGATGGAAGGAAGGAAGAGAGAAAGGGAAGGAGAATGAGAGGAAGAGATTGGAGGAGGAGTAGAGAAAGGGAAGGAATGAGAGGAAGAGAGGGATTTGGAGAAGCGCAATCTATTCAAAAGTCCAACTATATTATTCTTTCCAGTTGGTTCCTTCCACTCAACCAATTGAATTAAAATAAATTGTCCTTGGTGACTTCATACATTTACACAGGATATTTCGCAAACGATATCCCTTGGTACATTTCCTGAGTTCATCCTAAAGCTTTGTCAAAAGACGACTCATCGTCATAAGTGCATCCATTCTTACTGAGCCCTACTAATTGAACTGGGGCCCAGAGTTCTTATACGTGTATCTGAAGACAAGGATTATCTTCTTGCTTGGAATTTCCGTAATACAACCATATTTGTAATTATGTGTGCTCTGTGCAGGCCTTTGCATAATAGCATTCCTATTTAGAACAAAGAGTCACAGTCCCTGAGCTTCGCGCTTTGTCAAAATAAATCAGAACGACTGTTTCATTCAGAAATATTCCGATACCTTTGACATTTCACCAGAAGGCTTACTATCTTGCGTGAGGAGTTAGTCCCTCCAATGATGAACTGTATTTTGCATTTGGTTTGAGAAAAATACTTGATAATGTCGAATGTCGAGAACGACTACAATTTAGTGTTATTGGCTGCTGCGTGCTATTATGACACTTCAAATGAAAAATCTGGCAAAATCTAAAACAGTTATCCAATGAAAATAACCAAATTCATAAGGAAGACGTCACATCAGGACGTAGAAACTCACAAAGGATAGGATCCTTTTAAAAAATAAAAGCATTCTTTACTTTATTTCAGTCGTGAACAGAGGCACCCTATCTTTGAAGGACACCCTGACTCCTGACCCTGACCCCCCTGACCTCCCAGTGACTGGCGGCGGGGTCGGCCCTGACTGCGGGACCCCGGCAGTTTGTCAGTGGCTTCTGTCAGTGGCTTCTGGCCGCAGAAGCCATTCGTCGTCGTCACCATTGTGGCTTCTGTCACTGTCGGACGTGGCCATTGGAAAACAGTTGGTGAGAGGAAAAATAGGAATGTGTAGAACCCAACGAATTTAAGATACTATGGCGCAGTGACAGAATTCACATGTGCTTTGTTTTAAAAAAATGATCTATTGGATTCAGTGAGACAAGGAGCTGACACTTATATGATACAAGCCACAGTACACTTTCACCGTTGTAAATAAGTGAAGTATCTGTTTCTCTCACGCAGTCAAGTTACTGTTGGTCGTCCTTGTTGCAGGACACATAAAACCTTATTGTAGTCTTTTTCAAACTAGAGTTAAATTCCATCATGCAACTTCAAAATTCAAATAAATGTATTCTTGGGAGTCACTGGAAAAGAAAACTGTTATATATTTATTTGCATCAGCCACTGTATTGTACAGTCACTTATTGCACTGATTATAATATTGCTTTCTACTGGTCGCAGTTATTCTCATGGCAATACATAATTTTATCTATCTTAATTTAATTACACCACATAAGTACCAATATCTGCCTATTCCCCACAGTGGGCCACATCTATATATCTGACTCCATACATTTCCTGCACAGTGAGACAAAAACAGAGACAAACCATCTGCGCTTTTTACCAGATGAATATCCCTATTGGCTTATATGCCTGGATTGGTATTCTTAGTGGCGTTCCCAAGTCTACCATTTAATTCCCTTTGTAGATCCCACGGCAGGGAGTGGCACTTTTTGTGTCGTATAAGTAGTGCCTGACCGACATACTTTATGAGCATCTTACCATTAGGGTAGCCTTATAATACTCTGTTTTTATTCAACAATATTAACGTCTTTCGTGTTTCTTTTTAAGGACAAAACTTTGGACGTAGAGCCATAAACAGTAAGGAAGGAGGTCAATGAATTGTGGGGCTTTTGTGATAAACGTTATATATTTTATCTAATATACCTCGCCTCTTAAAACGGTGAGTATACAAAGCAAATGAGTCCATGAAAAATAATCCAATTGATTCAATCACATACGCACATAGTGATCGTAATTCAAACCGATTAAGTGTTATAGTCTTGGATGTGATTAAAACATTTTCACAAATGTTTTCACATTTAGGGAGTTGAGAATTGTAAGTCATTCTGATACCCAAGAATGCATTTGTCTTGAAGTGGATGACTGTCAAGTTCCTTTATGGAAGAAATTAGTTTCTTTTAAATAATACACCATCTTATAAGCCCCTGCTGAATTTATACAGAACATCATTCAAGATGGCTCTAAACCAGAAAAGAGACAGACAAACCTTGCCATTCCCGTAAACTACGCTGGAGACTGCCGAATGTAGGGACCTTTAAATGTGCATTGCGGAGGCGTCTTACGTAGATGCTTTTTGATTGTACACCTACAAAAAACGGGATCAACTGTCCATATGATGTTTCCCGCCATGGATAATCATTTCTCAAAACATAAACCGCCTGGCCAACTGTTTTAGAGATGTGGATCGCCTGAACAACTTCAAAAGATAATCGAGCT
The DNA here is from genome assembly GCA_936440205.1 of Lepidonotus clava. NCBI lineage: Eukaryota > Metazoa > Annelida > Polychaeta > Phyllodocida > Polynoidae > Lepidonotus > Lepidonotus clava. Next base: position 29,348,448 of record OW387144.1, on the reverse strand, counting down.
TAATTCTCTTTCTATGGTAATCCAATTCAGTCACAGTGGATAAAATGGAGTTAGTTCATCGATTTAGTTTGCCAAACTTAGTGTAATTCAGGCTCAGCTGGAATTCAAATATGATAATTAGTGTCTGTATTAACTTTGCTATGCAGTAGACTATGACCTTCTGGCTTATTTGACTTGTAATAATCATACCCTCGGTTCAGTTTGCTCATATCGAAACTTTTCAGCGAGCTTTAAGCCTACTAACCACTGTATGCTAAGATACACCAAAACAAAGGCATTATAAAATATTGATATTTATAGGCAGACTTCTTTAATATTATAAATGTAAGTAATAATATCTTCACACTTAAATGCCCCCCCCCCCCCCCATCCATTCCGAAGAAATGAACGCTAATTACCTGCTAATCATTGTGATTTGGTATCAATATTATATTATGTAAAACCTCAATGGTAAAAAAGATTTTCCAACCCAAAAATACAAGAGCTACTTCCATGAGTAGCTCAGATAAACTGGTCCGACAAGCCCAGTGCTGATGAGCAATTGTGAGCAGATGTTATCTGACCGGTCACACCACCTGACGGCGTGTGGGGGAACTGAAGAAACGAGTGTCTGAGAGCAGCTCGTGCAGGGCCCAGACAAAGGTCTGAGCAGCTCTGAGCAGAAGTCATTATCGGGGACTTATCTGCTCACAGCAGCTCGAGCAGCTCGAGAAGTAGCGTGCTCTAGCAGGCAGGCAAGCTTAGAGGGCATGGGGACGCGGTCATGAACCAAAGCGTGTCGAAAATTACCCCTATGGGTAGAGTTTCTGCTTTATACTAGCCACAAAGCGAGCGTTTTCCCCACAATATACCTCTACAGACTAACCTCGAAAATGCGCTCATAGTGATTGTTTCAATACAAACATATAAAGCGCATTTTGGGGTTAGCCTGTAAGGGTAAATGTGAGCGCTTTGCAAGTGTCATGCTTCACATACTTTTCTATGCGTCAGCAAGCTGATTAAAAATGCACAGTAAAAGATGCATGATATAAGTGCATACCAGATTCAGTTGAAATATACCTTTTGTAATACATCCAGGATGCATTACTCGATCCAAATAACTCCTATAGTTTTTTACTCCTCGTTGAGTTTACGTGTTTGCTTTAGTCAATATAAAACATGAATAGATAACCGCAAACTGCGTCTCCACTAGTAAAAACAACGCATAGTGAAATATGCCCTTATTTCCTTTCTGCACAAGCTGATTTGGTATTTAACTGGCAATGTGTTGTTTTCTAATTTCGAGATCATTTGTGGTGATTTCGGCAATGGTCTCGGATAATAAAAATGACCTAGCTAGAGGATGATTTCCTTCGTCAAACTTGTCATATTTTATAGTGTTCTCATACTGCATATCTATACCTCATTTGGAATTTATGATGAAATTTGTTCTGTATGTTATAAAAGCCTTAAATCTTATTCGACTATGCTTCAAGTTGATAACCAGCTTACCTTCCAGTAATTATATTAATAAGTTCAAAATGCTTTTCCAAATAAAAAAAAAAGCTTTACACTGTCATACACTTGAATTATCAGTATGTATACGCACTTATGATTGTGGCTTCCCAGAGAGAGATATATGATTATATATACTGATAAGATTAGACTTGGGTTATTATACTTATACTAAGATCGATGAGTTATTTCTTAAGTCTAAAACATACCACTCCATAGGAAGCTGTTGTATAAACGCTCCCACTAGTAAGATAACAGATATGATCACCAAGCCAGACACACAAAGAAGAGAGAGTCCGACAGAGACAGAGACGAATGGTGACACTCCTCAGTACAGACAACCATTAAGTTATACTCAATTAGCCAGAGAAAGACTTGTTTATGTAACTGTAATTATAACTGTCATCTTAACTACAGTGTGTTCTCAAACGTGTCTGTCAAGAAACTGTGCACTTCCAGTTAATACGTTGTTAAATAGCTCATACACCGCCAAAGCTTACCTATAGGAAAGAAAATAATCAAACGATTTACCCTTGATGTATTTTCTTATTCTATGTGCATATTTAACCATAGAATTATGCATGATCTTACCGTCAGCTTCTAGATCTGTGAATTGAAGGAGACAACATTAAATCATTAGAAGTATTCAAAATGAACAGTACTGCCAACCATTATAGTAGATACCTTGATCCAAATACGATATACAATACAGTAGATGGTTTATCATGAATCTACTTGTATATGTGTTATTTGTTTGCTTTATATTTTGTCTTGTTCATTATTTTATCAGCATTTCGTCCAAGAACCCTTGATCGTTTGCCATTTCAAACTGTTCTTAGAAAGATATTATGTAAAATAGATTTGTTATAGAGAATTATGGATAAATCTGGATTACCAATCGGGTTTATAGTTTGATAAATACACGTAGTTCATGAAACGTCATGACTACGATTGGGTCGTCAGAGATGAATTGAGAAAAGACGGTTTTCCCTTGGCCATAGAATAAGTTCTGATCTGTTTGTGCAGTGAACATTGATTGGAGCCCTGTGGGCGCACCCACAACATGGTTAACATAACACAGACACAATAGGTGCGTGAGGCATGGCACTGCGCCTCATCTCAGGAGGGTTGAGGATTTAATAAATTACGATTCCAATCCATCCAGTACTTGTACGCCTGTCCCCCTCACACACCAATCTGGCGAATAACACGAGCAACTCGTGAGTGGCTCCCATTCAATGCACTTGGCGAATTGGCGAATCGCCAAGCAAACATTCTTCCAGTGGTGCGCTGATTATATTCGCCATGGAATCAGGGAATCGAACCTTCAGGGAAGTTCAGAAAGTTTTCCCCATAGAACCGGCCGAGCTGTAGTAGGGATATAATCATGATTTTCTCCCTTCTGGTTGAACTGCTGTGTGGCTTTCCATGTATTGGTGTCAGAATGGGTTTGCCAATAACCTTTCCCGTCTTCCCGATAGGCTGTGTAGGTTCCAGCTAACGCCGTTGACCCTGAGAGATGGTATTTGCTTGCACCCCGACCACTCAGTCCCCTACCCCGACCCCTGCCTCTACCGCCCCACCACCACCTCTCCTGGTCAGTCGACATTCCCGTAGTCGCTCCCTAAACGGTTTACTGCCTGCAGACCTTTTGTAGGATTCCACCTGTGGTAATATTGCCTCCACACAGATAATGTCATAAACTGGTGCGGTAAGGCCCCAACATGGTAGGTTATGTACCTACGTTATATATACCGATTCAACTTTCAGCTTATATTCCACAGGCTGATTTTTCCCCATGTGTTGGAAATGGGAAGGTAAAGGCAAAGTATATTCACGGTATATACCATGTAAAAGGATTTATAGTTTCCTTTCGAATGGTATATACTATGTAACGTTTCATGTTATATTCTCGTAGAAACTTCAACAAGTATAACATCGCCAGAAATGTCCTGCAATAATAGAAACCGTCACGATTTGTGAATGCTAGAAAAAGGTTATAGAACAAAATAAATCCATATTTCTCACTTTTTGTTTCTTCAGGTTCTATCAATTACGCTCGACTGTACAGCGTGTATGCCAGTTAATATCAGATATCGGAAGTGTATCCGGATTTCTTTTTTCTTGCGGCTATATTTATTTGCTTCCGATTAATTTGCGGTGTTAATATTGCTGCTGACATGTTTTCTCATTTCGAATAAGAGAATATTATACAATAGTCCAGTTATTGTATCTTCCTTGTTCCGTAGAGATAATCATGTCATCTTTAGGATCGTATCACTATTTTGGAAATAACTCAGAAACAGCGAAATCCCATACGTTATGGCGTGACCAGTATCTTATATCCACGAGAGCAACTCATGTGGAGACAATAAAAGATATTACAATGACAGTCTGGAATAAATCAAGATGTGAAATGCCCTTTGGTTTATGACGGGGGAAACCGTGCAAACTGCGCAAATCTGATGTAAACTTTAACATAAGGAAATGGCTTTGGATATACAAAGCGGAGTTAATGCTGGACAAAAACTGTGATCATGAAAACCACAGAAAGTATAAAAGTGTTAGATATTATCATGAACTACCATGTGTTCCGACATGTTCAGGATTCGCCTTGGGAGGAGGGATGTGGGTTGAATTTTCTTTTGGCTAAATCTTTTTTTTTCACTTCACACTTTTCGCCCCATTAGGGGAGATGCTGTTGCCGTTTACATCCACCCTGTCTTTTCTTAGATCTCTTAGACTGTCTTTGATTGTTCTGATAGTGGGGTAAACTGAGCTCTAGGTTTGTCCTACACAAACTGTTTGAGAGCAACTCAGTGCAAGCTCAACCAGGCTTGAGCAGCACAGGAGCAGGTCCTCGGTCCATAAGTGGACATGCAATGATTGAACCAGCACCAATGGAGGCTGAATTGAGTTTGGTAAGATTGCTCTCTGCCTCTACCACTGCCCCAACCTACCCACCATCCCCGCGCATCCACAAATGGGGAAAAGCCTTTGTGTATAGGCCCCATCAGCCATGGGGACCAATGGAAATGGAAGAATAGGGAAAAATCTGAAAATGCAGTCTTTGTGAGCACTACTAGTCGCGACTCGACATGCCATTTATTTTCGCATTGTTACCCCAGTCTTGATTCGGCAATGGCATTGCATGTTGACGTGTGTTATTGAAATTGTGGATGACTTTTGGTGATTTTCTTTGGTTCGGTATTTGAATGGCAAAACCAGTGCTTGTCTGGTTGGAATTGGCGTTACATGAAAGCCGTCGTTTATTATTTATGTCATTGCTAAAATCATTTCTTTCTTGCTGTGGTACATTGTGTGGCTTCCTTTGTTGCCATTAAGTAATTGGTTTCCATAGATATCGGGAATAAACGAAAAAGAGGAATTAATATATTTGGACATGTATAAATTGGATTAGGGAAAATATTTGAATGTATACATTACTTGCAAGCCTGGTACTCAACTAACCTCAGATGGAGTTTCCTGTTTCAATTATATCTTGTATAATGTTGGTTATAACCTTGTCTCTGCTTGCTAATCTCAGTAAGGCAACTGCATAATAAGTTACTGTTATGATCTGAGCTGTATATTTATGCACATTATATGACATACTTATCAATATCATTTATGTGATATAACTCAAATGTCTATAAATTATACTGACTTTGATACCTACATGGAAGATCATGAAAATGAGTGTGGTTTAATAAATTTAAAAAATGAATAAAAAAATATGTCCATATATATTATTTCCTCTATTTTGTTGTTGTTGTTGTAAATAAAGTTTAGGCAACAAGTTGGTTTGTTAAATCCTCAAAGTGCCTTTGTTGTCTCCGGTAGTAAAATCTGTGTGACAAAGTTTCTCAAAGCTCAATTTATCAACATTATGTATGTATACATTAAAGCATGATATGTGCACTAAACGAAAAGGAGTTTTAGAGTTTTTTTTAAATAACAAGTCTATTTCAGTAGAGAGGGGTTTCCTTATTTCCCCAAATTGAGCTATTCACGTCTCTTACGCTGTCTCCTGTACGACCACCTGTCATATTACAGCTACTGACAAACAGTTACCAAGGACGTTACGAGAGGATGTAAACTACCCAGAATGCACCTCTCCGTGACCCCACGTTTGGGGTCATAGGGGTCAGCTCAAGATGCTTCCCTCTAGGTCAAGGTTAGGGTCGTTCTACCTTTTACTCCAGGGTTACCTCTGATTCCGTCTTAACATCAAAGCCTGTGATGCTGTTTTGGGGCTTTTAGGGTGGGTGCTTATGAGGCGGATTTTATGTTTGATTTCTTTGATGATCATCTGAAGATGTTAGTCTGTGCGCATGATGGGTACGTCGCAGCATTAGGTGCTTCAGGAAAGACCGTCCTCAGGTTTTATATTCTTTACCGAAAGAGCGTGCTTCAATTACTTGCACTTTAAAGGTCCGTCCTTTTAATCAAATCCGTTAAATCGTTATAATGCACCGGCATTTGCTACACGATGTTGTGTCATGCCGCCCACTTAATGTTATTGAAGGCATATGAATTAAGGTCGGCAGCCGGTTTTTAAAATAATATGTTTTGAGAAAAAAATGTGGCTCCTGGAAGTAAAGAAGGCTACAACTTAATATTTCCCCGACATAAAACGATTTTATGCAGAAATTTGAGCTGAAGAGGTGTCTTGGCTCCATAATTAAGTTATGACTTGAGCTTAGCCTCACATCTATTCAGCATTTTCTCTCTTGTTAACGCTGCGGCGTGTAGGAGTAACATATGAATAATGAAATAAGCATATATTATGTCGACATACCCTGTAGCTTCTCTTCTGGTCTTAGAATAATAATTATGGCTCAGAAAGTGTGTCATTCTATACACCTTTCCCTGAAATGTAATATTTTTTGTGCTCTTCTGTAATTACCCAAATTAAGCATTAAGGAAACCATTCTTCGATATTTTCAAGTGTCTCCAGACTGAAGAGTTCCGTTCTTAGCCATTGTATTTTTAACCCATATATCTCAGTGTTAATATTTCTGGTCTTTTAGTAACACTTTTATTTCTTGGAGTTTCTTCGTTTTGAGGACGTTGTTGATAAGTGCCTGAGTTTGGTAAGTTGTAATCTTTTGTCCTTTAGAACTGGCTGCTGACGTTGTGATCAGGGCATCTACAGGTCGTCCTATGATGTTTTGCGTGCTTAATCGGTTGAAGATAGAGGATACTCAGTCATCAAGCGACTGGGGATTCTAGATGTCCAAGGGATCTCCTTTCAGCATACTATAGCCTAGTGAAGATAATATGAGGCCTAGGTAACCTTTATTACAACTGATGTCGAATAAATGGCATGAACAATTATCTCTATGGGTCTATCTGCAATCCGTGCCTCGTATGTGAATGCATAATAATCTGATAGTTGTATCCATGGAGATGGAGGACCATGAACTCGGAGCTCATAATCCGAGACACTGCCTCCCCCTGGTGGCTTAAAATGACACTAGAGATAGATACCCCAGCGCCACCAAGCGGAATGTTGGGACATCTGGAGAGATGTGGAAGGAGTAAAATGTCGTTTTTGTAATTCAAAGTTGTGAAGCCCTGAGTGTCAACAGCTGGTCAACATACTGTTTATGCTTTGTGTAGTGTGTAATGCTTTAAGTATTCCGTGTCGGGATGTTGGCAGGTGGAACATTCATATACAATTGGTGGTGGGAAAGTTGAAAAAGCATTGTGATTCATGGAAATGCATATGGGAATAACTCTGTAAAAAATCATCAGTGAAAAATTTTGTGATTTCAATGAATGGGATGATGAGGAAGATGAAATATACAGTGCGGCATTACTTATTTAGATAGCACATAACATTCATAAGTATAGTTAAATTTTGTTGGCCTTGTGCAATTGAATAGGCCTATCACAATCAATAAGTTATATTTTCATTCATAAATAATACATTGCAGAAGAACGATTCAAATAACATTATGCAGCATATCACGTAGCATGTTATCCAGCAAATACTTATAGTGACTTATCACAGTAGAAACGAGGAGTGAAAAGTAAAACGAATAGAAAACAAGGTTTTCATATTTTGCTACCAGGTGTCACCACAATAGTACTGTGAGAGAAGGAAACTGTGGCTTCCCCTGGAGGTGGTATGTTGCATTGTGAAGAATTATTTTCGGAATTGCAGGCTCATTCTAAAAACAACTCTGTAGTTTTTAAAAGTGATAAAAATAGGTTTTTATACTTACGAAAGATCTCTGCCTGGATGAAAGCCCCCATGTTCTATACTACTCACATTTACAAAAGTCATGCGATTCTTCCCAAGAGTAAGGGTTCTCAAATACTATACATTCGGACGATAACAACCTATCTTTCACATGTTATACGCAATTAGTTTTATTGCATGTTCTGAGTAATCATCAACTGTCCTTGTATTACTTCTATTATTCAGGAACCTGTACATTTTCTTAGAGATGAAATAAAGCTAAGGTGATAGGAGCATTGTTTCAGACATTTTATATGTGTAAACAGCAATACTTTAAATATATACTTACCTCAGCAGACTGCTGGTAATCACTTTATTAAAGGATAGTGTCTCGGATAAGAGGTCTACTAGGCCAATAACAAAGTAAAAGAAAGGCATACTTGCCAATCGCTGCCAGGTGATCCGGGTCAATCAAAATAATGTATTATACTAACCTTCAGTATTCACCGCTTGGGAAACTTCTCTTGCCACATTATTTAACTAATAGAGATTAAGAATGATTTTTTCAAATATTGGAAAGGTTTATACACAATATTCAGTCTCATTTGGTTTGAACTAACACCCATCTTGTAGGCAGTAATTTGAGGCTTTGGCTAGCGTGCGAAAAGAATGAATAATTGCAGTTTATACATGAGTATATAATTATATTTGTGGACTTACCAATCGAGTCCTCGTTATAGCCTAATGAGTTGTTACTACAGCTGATCAATTGCTTTTTCTTGCATTGCTAACAAAATTTAAATCGATTTGATATAGCTCATGTTCATGTGTGAATAACTCTTGAAATATTGTATCTCAAGGGAAACAATAACCATAAAAAAAATCAATGTGACTATAGCTCATATTTGTGTGTGAATAACTCTTGGAATATTGTATCTGAAAGGAAACAATAACCATAAAAAAAATTCAATGTGACTATAGCTCATATTTATGTGTGAATAACTCTTGGAATATTGTATCTGAAAGGAAGCAATAACCACACACCAGAATCAATGTGACTGATATGACTCCCATGGAGCCAACCACATAATATAACACCGCACAACTCAACAAACGAAAACTACTACAACGAACCAAAACTCCACTCACCACATGATCCGTGTGACCTGACGGAGATGCGGACCTGCTGGGCGCAGGAGGCCACCCTCAGATGACACTCACTGGTGTAGGTGACGCCGTCAGACCCACACACAGGAGCGAACAGGGTGGCGCAGTCCTCCACACAGCGGCACTCGGCCCGCCCGGTCCCCGCGTCCACCTCACACCGGGCCCCGTACGCGCAGAACTTCCTCTCGCATGGCGCTGAAAGGGGGAGAAAAACATTGGTTAGTTAATTGATTTTATGACATATAAATTTATAACAATTTAACATGATATGATGTGAAATATGGTAAAATGTATAGATTTATAATATAAGTTTGATTTCTGATGTAGATGTATATATATGTTTCATTTATTATATTATGTTTTCCTTCAATTATTTCATGTTTCGGTCAGGGTTGTAAACTAATGGATCTTACCAAGATGAACGTTTATAGAGCATAATATATCTATAAAAAAAACATTGAATTAGGTAAAATGAGATGATTTCGCCAAAGCTTTAGCGTAAAAAAAGTTTTATATTCGATGAATGCCCGCTCATCTTTTGAGCAATCGATAAAACACAACGGATACTATTTCATGACACTTCACTGGAGGAGACCTGATGAATCTCATTGAGGACGGGTCAACGATTAATCTAAATATATGGATACGGCTATGACTCCCTACCGTCCGGCGGGGCGGGCGGGCGGGTGGTGGGGTATGCCTATGTACACACGTCGTCGCGACAACATGCCCCACTATTTCACAGAGTCAGTTGACTCTATTGGATATGCGACAATAATATTATAAGATTATGTGAGCAGTATATGTGACCTGCTCTACGATTTTGGGGCTACTTGACATGAATAATGAATTTAGAACAAGGCTCAGGCTTTCTAAAAATGTAAACATCTCTTGAATATTCCGAGTAGAAGCTGAGTTGTGAGCTTCTGAACATGATAACGTCAGACACCTTAAATCCATTAAAATTACGATTTAGACGGTAGCGACAGGATTACAATCAGTTAGATATAGAGTAAAATATTATCTACATTAATTATGATGCAAACAAAATACTCCCAATTTTTTTCTAATAAAGATAGCTACAATCTGTTTTTTGCACCATGTAGCTTAAAAGGTATACTTTGTGGTTTTATGAATTCTAAAATAAATGTCACATGACTTGGTTTCCATGGAAACCAAATTCTTCATAATATCAGTAATTCTACGTTTTGACGTTTGATAAACATTACGGTTACCATGGCAACCGAATGTGAAATTTTAGGAAATTTTAAAGTTTGATATGAAACTACACAAAATTAGATTTATAGTCAAAATTTGGGTTATTTTAACATTTTTGGTCATTTTCTGTGTAAATATTGAATATAGACCTATAAAAGTGTATGTTAATAGGCCCTGAATTTGCAGAGCTGGTCACATATAGAAATGGGAATTTTGTACTTATCAACTATATTGGGCCCCCAATGCACTACAAACGTCTAGAATTATTTCATAACGCAGACGCGTGGTTTGATTCTGATGTTATAGTAGTATATGGAAATGATAATTTGGAGCTTTCGAGAATGTATTCATTTGTGTGCCACTTACATGGCCCTCCCTATACCTATATCGTTGCAGATGTGTTTCAATTATGTACACGATTAAACACATGTAATCTATTAGCTTGAAATCTCTGTAAATGTCTCCTAAAACTTCAAGTTTCAAGCAATTCCAACTGGATATTAATTTCTTAGGCCACGAAGAACATGGCAGACTGAATGACAGCTGTGTGGTCTTTCTAGTCTTTGGTGTTTCTGGAAACTATTTACTCGACAGCCGGAAAGACAAATAGAAGTGTTTCCCCGAGCACCATGCCGTACGTCCTGACAATGGGTAAACACTCACAGGGAGCTACAAGAGAGGCTGTGCAAAGGGAATGAAGATTAAAACAGGAAATTCAGATAAAAGAGAAATGTAGTTTCAATTTGTCCAAATTTTCCGACATGGATTTGCTCATTTTGCTTTGAATGTATGATATATTCGTAACCTTGTATCTCACACGCCAGTGGTACACTAGGTATGAAGATTGTACAATAATTCATAGATCTTTTAATAATAATTATTGTAAAGATTCAATATTCATCATTTGTGTGGTATTGATATGGTCTCTGTCACGTCTCAATCAATAAAATAATCCATTACAATACAAATTTTATTTTTCCATTTCAGTAAATCTCCTTAAAACATAATTATCTAAATAAAAAGGAACAATGACTTCTTCTTACTGTCAAGGAATCCTCTTCACTGACAAGGATTTAACTGGCAAATGAACCTACGTACTGACAAGGAATCCTCCTTTCAGACAAAGCATCCTCCTTGCTGACAAGAAATGTATAGATAAGGAATCGTAATTGAGCTTACTGTCGGTGAATCCTCTTCTCTGACGATGAATTCTCTTTACTGACAAGGCTTCCCCCTAACTGACAAGAAATCCTCCTTTCGGAAAAGGAATCTTTCTTTCTGACAAGGCTGCCTCCTTACTGACAATGAATCCACCTTTCTGACAAGGAATCCTCCTTACCAACAAGAGCGTCCAGCAAAATGTGAATGCCTTGTTTCGCCACCTAGCTGTAACCATCGGAACTGTTTTGGTCTGTCGCCCCTTCCTCCTTTGTACCCAGTAAATCAGGTTTAAGGAGGGGCAGTGACTCAGGCAATGTCGGAGAAGGATGGATTTACTGTGACAGTGGGCGAGTGAAGGAATGTAAGATGGTTAGCACCCTTTTTTCAGGACTGTTCCAGCCCGACTTATAGCTAAAGGTAAAGACTGCCAGTTGCATACTTTAGCTAAGAAGTGAGTTGCAGTGAAACGGTCACCAAATGATACTGTTTACAATAGTGACGGACATTCAGAGAATCCTTGTGAACACATAAAACACGTGTACACTTTTACCACGGCGTAACAGCGTGCTTTACAACCGACCTCTGGTTCTTATCTTCAATTGAATTGCTTTATTTTTTGATGATTACGGACGATGATTTAGCTATGAGACTGAGGGATAACTAGGTGACCAAAATAAAGATCATGCAATTGATAATCACAGAATTGATCAATTATCCCGCAGCGGAAAAGTATATTTATTCTTTCTTTTGATCACCTAAGGTACTTAATCGTTGTCTCAAGAACGTCAACCTGAAAAACTGATCTGGAATTATCGTCCTTAACGACCAACCATGAAATGGCCAGACACACCATTGATCACATTATCAAATCAAGGAGACAACTAAAGTTTGGATTGACTCTGCACCTTAGATGCTCTGGTTGTGTCAAAAGCGTTTCCTAGATATTCAAATGTCGCTTTCAATTCGAATCACAAACTTGTTATGTGACTCTACAAAAACCCAATGCAATGTAAAGAACACAGAGAAGAACAGATTGAATTTTCTTTTCCTTACATTTTGTATTATACTCTATAGAATGCCGTAGTAGTAGTTGTGTCTGGGATATCTACAGGGGTCTCCATAGGATTAAGTATAGGATTCCTCTTGAAAAACAAATAGAACTGGTGTGTATTGGAATACTGGGACTTACGGGGGACTACTGCAATGGGACCACCCTAATTCCTATCTGTCTGCGCGCTCATTCCTACAAACAATTCATTACCATACAAATTGCAACCGTTCAATCGATACTTGCTGAGATCTCACATTCTGAGGCCAATCGCCTAGAAGCTTCCCGCACAGCTAAAGATCCAATGGGAATGCTCGGCACAAACACGTGACACGGGACGTCTGGGTTTTGCCCCAGGACATCGATAAAGAATGTCGAGACATACAATTCATTTGGGGAACTAACATTAATGTAATGGCGGAACCCATTCAGAGTGTAATATCGTTCCTTTAGTAGCAATTGGTTGGCGCTACATATTAAAGAGCCTTTAGGTACCTACTGATGGCAAAGAACTGTATGACCACATTAGCTAATTCATAAAGGATCAGCATGATATCAGGAACGTTTGTTTTTCTCGAAGTCAGATTACACTAGGGGATCTTTCGTAATGTCTTGTAATAAAAATATCCAAAGTTTTGATCACATATGATATAGCTAAGTAAATAAACTTACATGTATCATAAGTTATGGTCATCTATATATATATAGATACCGAAAGTATACACAAAACCCATTAGAGTATCTAATAAGGCCAGTACTGATTTCCGTGGAAATTATTGAAGATACACAGAGCTCTAGATGTCAACTTCCAAATGGGCCCAACCCATCATTTAACACAGTCCCCAAGCCTCCCAAATCAATCACCAGCACAGCACGTTCCATCGACACCCCTTTCCACAGCGACCAATGGAGGAGACAGTGGGGCTCTATTTATAGGAAGCGCGCGAAAAGGACACAAAGCAGACGACAATTACGACAAAGTTTGACGGCGGACAAATCACAAAGCGGGAATTTGGGGAGAAGTGCAGAGAGAGACGTCTCCATCCCCGGTGACTCATGGATCTTATTGGTTTCTGTTTTCTGTTATAAGGGAAAAAATACGTCCTAAATTGACAGCGCTCTTAATGTGATCCCACCTCAAATTAAGTCACCAAGTCCCTTGTTATTCGGTCGGTCGATGCTGATGTGTTTTGGGGTGAATTGAAAGACGTGGGTGTGGAACCTTGAATTCGAAAGGGCGGCCTGGGCATTTCTCAAATTCGTCATGGGGCATTTTTTCGTTTATTTCGAGGAGAGAGCCAAAGGGAAACTTTGTCTGTTCCTAAATATCGGGTAGTTGAAGTTGTTATTATTGTCAAATATTTTCATGTCAATTCACATTTACCAAACTCAAGAAAGCAGTATGAAGCGTAGGTGTCCCTCTACTAAAGCATTGCGTTCCAATATCACTTTCTTTCTATTTTCTTCCTTTTTCTGTTGGCCTTCTGAATTGCTCTTGATCGTTGCACCCAAAGTAATAGAGTTGCAATAGAGAATCGTTGTCTTCACGCTCAAATTCCTACGTGTTACGTCGTTTCTCACAAATCTACCACAGTCAATGATATGTGTATTCCTGATATCCAACACTTTAGCCAAAAGCCCAGAGGAATACATATCTTAGCTTTCGTCTACTGTTGCTACATCCCTCTCTCCGTTAGTTTCTATATAGATAACCCTCTTCCTGCTTACAGGTCCATTTTTATTGACTCACTCTAAGTTTGACTCAGTTTGGCATGTCAGTACAGTTTGGTTCCCAGTCCGGTCACACGGAGCGGGTGTCGCCACTGTCGGGGCGCCTTTCTTCACCGCCACCTGGTGAGTGATCTGCTCACTAACTGGCCAATCGCCACCTCCGCGGGGGGCACAAATAAGATGGCACGGGCGGCGTCCACCCAGCGTCCCATCCAGCGTCCCATCTCACTAATGGCGTCCGTCCCCTCGGACAACCCCCTGGTCACTTCAACCCCATACTGCCAACTCAGCAATAGAGCCGTTTACCCTACATGGCTTCTCTTATATATATATATATATATATATATATATATATATATATATATATATATATATATATATGTATGCAGAACTTCTGGCATATGTTTGGTATATTTACAAATACTGTGCCTATGTACTTACAAGAAGCTTTGGTAAAAGGCGGAGTAACGGACAGTTTAATCCAGTTTGAATAATTCTTGTGTCGGAAGAGAATCTTGGAGGGTATCCTTGGAGGTTAACCTCTCATGTTACTCCTCTGTCTAGAGATATCTTATTTTGTATTCCATTGAATATCATTCAACATTCAGGAGGGGGGGATATATTATATCCCGCCAACCTTCGAATGAATGCATTATCTCATGGATGCCTGGCCTATTGTTGAAGAAAAACGTGCAGTGCCTCGACGTTTTGGCCTATTGATACCCATTCTATACCGCTCTTCTCCCTATTTAACCATTCTATATCTACCTCCTCCTCACCACCCCCTCCTACTGACCGACCTACCAGACCTTCCTAGCTTCTACCAAGTCAACATCATTTTACTCTCATGGCGTCCATGGGTCCCATGTGAATTGGTAATATTTGCCCGTATGGTTGATATTCAGGGCGAGGGGATACGTTGGACTAAGCAGTCACCTTCTATGGAATGGTTCGGAAAAGCATCGGCTCTGAAGTGACCATGCAAGGACATTTAATACAAAAATCTTTCAAAGCTACCTTAATTTGAATAAGATCCGTTCGGATTAGCCTTATAACACTATACAATTATATACATAATTATCTACAATATTTGTATTCACTCAGATGAATAACTGTTTATTGCAAGTAAAAAATACGTAAAGACTCAATTCTATGTATTCCTCTCCCATAATTATCTGTCCGACTAACTCTTTAACAAGAGCCATCAATTAAAGACAACTATTGACATATTTCATTACTTACCTTTGAAGGATTGGGAATTTGAAAACAAATCTGTCATAGATGGCCTCACTAAGACTAAAACCGGTTCCTTTTTAAATCAAACAAAATATAAGGCAAAATGCCCTTAAAATGTTCGCGCCTTGAGGTTGTGACCCCCTACTACCGAATCATCTTCCAGGAGGGCAGACAGTCCTTCTGAACAGTTCCCGTTTTGGACACTAGGGGGCGTCTTCCACACCAGGGAGGAGTAGGGAGCCTCCATTCAGGCTGTCAGGCCTAGATCGATATGAATTACTGGTAAGCGTGTGAATTAAGGCTAGTGGTTGATTGAGATCACCAGCACGGCTGGTAAACCTTTACCCAGACCTCTTCTGCATCAGGAAATATGGGCCCTGGTAGTGGAGACGTAATGGTGGATCGGGGGGAAGACGGCTGGAGGTTATAGAGATGGAGAAGTTGCATGCATTATGGAATGGGAAGGAAATGGGAAAGTAGATAGCTGCATGTTACACTGGAAGTCTACAAATCAGAATGGGAAATATGAGAAATAGTCAAGTAGAGAGGCTTGCATGAACAAATTTGATATTCGACGATATGCCTTCAAGGTAAATGTAGGCATTAGTGTACTTTTCATCTTAGGTATGGATCACTATTATATATTATATAATATTATATATTTATATGATATATATATATATATATATATCAGATATGGAGAAGTCTATGTACATCAGCATGTGAAAAAAATGTTAAATATCCTTCTACAATCATTGCATTTCAATCACTTTCTACTCAGTCCCTAGCCAATCCTCTCAGGATATAATTCAAACTCATTTTACCAATTACATTTCCATTATTGATCTGGTTCGTTTGTCCTGCATTACCCTTCCACCGAAGGATACGCAATATTGCAAGAACTCTTCCGCAAACACGCAAAAACGAACCAGAGCGGAAATTGCAATGAGAATTCCTGTTCCGACCAAATGGCAGCGAGGAGGATTGCCACATTGGTGGTAAATTGTGTGGGGCGTCGGTGGCCCAGAGGGGCTCCTGACGAGGCATTAAAGTCTCGGGTTTCCTCCTGTCTAATGGGTGCCATGACATACTGTGGGGGTAGAGGGCAGGGTAGGCAGATTGTCTGGGACCAATGTGGGATAATCTTTACTATAGACCTTGTGTAGACGTGGACACCTGACTAGATTATGTTGATAAATATGCGGTTCACCTAAACACGTCAGAAATTTATTAATCCTAAATTATCAAATAGTTAATTATGATGCCATATTATGTTTTTGGTAAGGGCATTTGGAAATTGTTTTAGGCTGATCTATATCCGGTGCCTTTGGATCCGAATCGCTGGCCATCGCTTGTAGGCTTTCCCTTTGTTCACACAAGTAGTTAACACAGCAAGTAGCTACGGATAACCTAAGAGATTCCTAGCTCTGGTTTTAGATTGTTGCCGGCAGGTTGTTGTTTTCAATTGATAAGAATAACGTATTAATCAGCGCGTTGAAACAAGTTTTATATGCCATGGAACTCAATGACTGACAAGGGGTCTATAGAACGTCAGGGAGACACATGTTTATCAGTCTGTACCAATGTAGTATAGAGAGATAAGCTCTATGGATGAGTTAATTACATTAGTGGTGGAGTATGTCATGGGACTTGTAGTAGATCTCCAGTGTACTGTCATATAAAGTGGTTGTCAAAGATGATAAGACTTCCTGTTATGGTACTTTGAGGCTTGCAATACATTGGAAACATTTTGATATGAAGGTTGACAATAGGCCTATTGAATTCGCGTTGCTTAGAATCTATGTAACATGGTTATGATTTATTCACATGATTGTACATGTTACCTACCTAAAATTCTGTGACAAAGCCATTTTAAAATACCCCTTTTACTGCTGATCTAAATTTAACCCTTTCTGTGTAGAGTGTATCATGTTTGTGATACATGTAGCGTCTCATAGATGCACTCTTTAGCAACACACTATCCCCATCGTATATAAAATAAGCTAATACCGTTCAAATTTCACGATCCACAATAGACCCATCAGGAACCATGTAGACAGCCATACTTCAGCGTCCCAGAGGTAACAAGTCCAATGGCGAACACTCTAAGGCCACTTTATCTCAATGAGAGCACTAAAGGTAAAACTGATGGTACCCCAAAGTTCCCCCGACGAGCGGCGCGTGATTGGTCGCACTCAGGACGAGGCTGGGCCTCACTCAAATTAAGCCGGGAAGTTTTACAAAGCCCCGGCCGGGCGGGGACCTCGTAGTGTCTGATGGACCGGCCGACACATACTAACTGAGGCCTGTCCCTCCTGGTCAGGGTAATCGCCTACTGTAGGGCCCTGGCTGGGGGTGGGCCTATACTACTCACAGACTGGGAGTGGGCCTATACTACTCACAGACTGGGGGTGGGCCTATATTTCTCACAGACTGGGCCTATACTACTCAAAGAATGGGGTAAGACTTATACTACTCCCAGACTGAGGGTGTGCCTACACTACTCAAAGAATGGGAGTGGGTCAAGTATTGTCACTATGATGTCTGATGGACCAGCTGACATATTAACTGAGGCCTGTCCCTCCTGGTCAGGGTAATCACCCGCTGCAGAGTGCTGTCTTGGGGTGGGCCTATACTACTCACAAACTGGGGTAAGGCTAAAACTACTCACAGACTGGGAGTAGGCCTATACTACTCACAGACTGGGGGTGGGCCTATACTACTCACAGACTAGGATTGGGCCTATATACTACTCACAGACTGGGAGTGGGCCTATGCTACTCAGAGACTGGGAGTGGGCCTATACTACTCAGAGACTGGGAGTGGGCCTATACTACTCAGAGACTGGGAGTGGGCCTATACTACTCACAGAGTGAGAGTGGGCCTATACTACTCAGAGACTGGGAGTGGGCCTATACTACTCACAGAGTGAGAGTGGGCCTATACTACTCAGAGACTGGGAGTGGGCCTATACTACTCACAGAGTGAGAGTGGGCCTATACTACTCAGAGACTGGGAGTGGGCCTATACTCATCACAGACTGAGAGTGGGCCTATACTACTCATAGACTAGGAGTGGGCCTATACTACTCAAAGAGTGGTAATAGGCCTGACAGACTGGGAGTGGGCCTATACTACTCACAGACTAGAAGTGGACCTATACTACTCACAGACTGGGATTGGGATATACTACTCACATACTGGGAGTGGGCCTATACTACTCACATACTGGGAGTGGGCCTATACTACTCACAGAGCGGGAGTGGGACTATACTACTCACAGACTGGGAGTGGGTCTATACTACTCACAGACTTGGATTGGGGATATATACTATTCACAGACTGGGGGTGGGCCTATACTACAAACAGACTATAGATCCATGCGCTTAGAAAGGTTGGCTTTTTCATCCTTTTACAGCCTTTATGAAGCATATAAAACACATCGTAGGAACTCTAAAATCACTTATTGGATGACTTGGGAAGTAGAAGACATCATGGTGTGGGCCTATATTACTGACAAACTGGGCAAAGTACCGTCTGGTGGACTCGCCCACACAAACTGAGGCCTCTGTGTCCTGGTCAGGGTAACTGCCTGCTGCAGAGCCCTGGCTTGGGGTGGGCCTATACTACTCACAGACTGTAATTGGGACTATAATACTCATAGACTGGGATTGGGGATGTACAATTCTCAAAATGGGGTAGGCCTAAGATACTCACAGACTGGGTGAGGGCTTATAGTATACTAAGGACAGACCAGTAGTTGGCCTATCACAAATTGAGAGCGGGCCTATACAAATTGAGAGTGGGCCTATACAACCTTCTTATGAAGGGTGGCGCCCCCTCTTAGCAAACATATGAACCCTGGTGAGGGGAATGCAGTCCAGTTCAGTCTTCAACACTGACCACTAGGCTTGATGCAGAGTGAAGTGAGAACTAGTGCCCATTGAGATGGCCAAGGGTGTGTCATTGTTAAAAGTACACAGTCTGTATATATTGGAGGGGGATGGGAGAGGGGGTAGTTGTGGTTGTCCATACAAGTTCAGCTCCACAGCCCAGGACCCCTGAATGCCCACTCAAACTGAGGTCCACAACAATCCCTCTTGCAGAGTTACCTGTAACTAACTTGTTTTAAGAGTTGAACTCTTTTCAACATAAATGTCAAGCTAGGCTGAAAAACTACTTAATTTATCTAAACTAAATTAATTTACCTGACTAAATCTTTTATTATGAAGTGTATGGTACTTGTATCAAATTACATAATATTTTTGCATACCAATATGAGAGCTAAAATGATGCTGTTCTATCTTTTTAGTGTAATGATGAGATTTAGGAAAAACGTTCTAAATGATCCCACTGTTAGCCACAGCGGTGATCCAATTAGGGGGGAGAGGGGGGGAGGTTCCGCCACCTTGGTCTGGTAGTCAGTAAGTCGAATCTGCGCAGGGTCATAAGAAGGGTGTATACTACTCTCAGACACAGTGTGGGCCAGGTACGAGAGGGATATTGTTCAAAGTTTCAATCTAAGCATCTAAGCAATTCGTCTGCATTTCTTCTGGATTGAAACTCCAGGGGCGCTTTGTGGCAGTTTCATTCATGGTTGCTTGAATAGACGCGTCCCCTTTAGTCTGACTTATCGCATGCATTCTGTATCAGCATGTACGCATTGCTGGTCCTCCCCTGCCCCTTGTGGCGGACATACGTTTATTGATACACCCTGTAAACATCCATATGGCTTTCGATACATTGATATATCACTATGAGAGCTCTCCATAATCTTTTTGGGATTCGTGGAGACGTATTTTGTCTAATTTTTATGTGAATTCAATATGAAATAAACAATTTGCAGTCAGCACACCACACCGGAAAAAGACCCTCGTAATGGGGTGTGATCTCACGCTGTGTGTTCAGACACCCGAACACCCGACCCTCGTCAATTTCCTATACAGTTATTTGCACTTCGCAGGTTATCTTAAAAACAGGGCTATGAAATTGCAGGCTTTTTTTGTTAACGTCCCTGTTTTTGTTGCTGATTTTATGCTGACCATTCACTGGGCTCCTTTAACATTTCAATAGGGGGATTCTGGCTGGAATTGGCATTATGTACTTGCCCAATTAATATTTCAATGTTCTTATAGGCCTACATTTAGTTTAGTTAATTAAGTAGTCTTTGATCATGAGACCGGGAGAGATATTGTGATTCTTGTTTCGTTAATAATCACGAAGATTCCAGGTATTTAGGTTTATTTCGTTATTTTGATTTAACCAGTCAAAGTGTTTGTGTATTGACCTTTCTTACTTAAATTAGTGCGAGCCACTTAACAAAGGCACCTACTTAGAACAAGCCACTTAACAAAGGCACCTACAAAGTTTAGCAAAAAAGTGAAAACACTTGGAGAAACATGGCTTATCTCTTGGTTCTGATGTTCATATTAGGAAGACTCCCACAAGCCGCATAGAAAACATTAGAGAAATCTTGCACCTAACGCCTCTTGTACAACGCGTTTCGAACAAAACAGTTATGGTTTTATTTTTCCAAGAAACGACACATAATTTATTCCCAGCCGCTGAACCCCACACTCCATCACCACCCCACACATAGGCCTACAGTTTGCCCTTCGTACGTCGATATGCCCTTTACACCCGACCCCCACAGGAGAACAAGGGCTTTAATTAATACCACACATCGATAATCCCCCCTGGGTCATACCTAGAACAAACAGAGGTTAGCCGGCTAATAGAAGTGGATTGATCGATGTGACTGCTCCTGTAATTATTAATCTGGGTGTAGGGGGTGGGTAACTGGGGACTGTGGCCTTGTATAGGTTATCTGAAAAGGCACGTGTGGGTTAGTCCCAGATGGTGTTTTATACCTATAGTGTGGGAGGAAATGTTTTGTCAAAACAGTAGAGTACAAGAGGCTTTAGATGTGTGTTTGTTGGTTTGAACCACCAGACTCAGTAGTTCTGGAGGACTAGGATATTTCATCCTTGCTCCAGGTTATCAAATCTATGATGTATGTTTCCTTTTATATCATCTCCACGTCATGTTTTTCAGAAGATTTATTTAATCAAGGAGGTTTATCCGATTGTATACCCAAGTAGGGCATAATATTAGTATTCGTTCAAAGATTTGTGATTACATTTGTATTTAAAGTTTATCCCGATGTGTGCTTCACTGTGCTACAGTTATGTACATTTTAAAGCAACCTTCCTCCGGTGATTATCTGAATATGACGTGTCATCTGATGCCTCTACGTATATATTTATGTTTCCCAAATATCAAAGAACTTGTTTATAAAATTACGTCTTACACCCTGACTTTGATGCTGTATTTATCTATGGGCTGTGTCTCTCAAAGTCTGGCTGCGGATTAACTCAGTACGAGCAGCTCTTAAAATGAGCAGCTTCCTCCCTCTGGCCGAGGAGGGAATCTCACCGAGGCTGAAAACGTAAGGTCTTTAGGTTAGCGAGGAATAGGAGACTTCATATCAAACCAAATGGCCAGAGGGAGGCTTACCAAATGGGCATTTGGGCTAATGGAAAATGAGGTTTTCTTCTCTAATTAGTTTAATTGGGACTAAGCCTGTAATCATTTCTGTAATATATGAAGAGTCGTCCGCCTCGTGGAGTATGATTCTACACAACCAAAAGGCCTCTTATCAAAGCCAATTTTGTATGGAGATGTGCTGCAAGGCTTTATATTTCCTTCCACCGAACTACATTTAATGGAGAATAAGAACCATTCTCCCAATCTATCAGATAATTCACCCTACTTAACTCAAAGTGACGCTTTTAAAGGGTTCCATAGAAGGCTAATGGCAGCCACCTGAATTGCCTAGACACTAGGGGTCTCTGAAGCAATTGAGACCATCGGGACGAACCCGATTGTGCTCTTCTTTATTCCTAGCATTAACCGTTCTTTCAATACCCTCTCCTGCATTTAGATTCTGTAATTCTCAGTCCACCGCCCCCTTTAAAACAGTTTCAGCCCACCTTATCCCGGCTGCTTCCTTAAGGACCGGGAATGGAGAGGTCCTTCTGACCCAGGCTGAACCGGAAGTAATTGCTCAGTCAGAGGCATGATGGGAAGGTGAGAGGTGTCTCCTGGCGGCGTCCCAGCACATTACCCCCGCTGGCTCCCGCAGGATTGTGTGTTGTTTGCCTATGTGAAGGACGGCGACAAGCAAATAATGTGTTTATGTCTTAGCTGTGCTATGGTGACTTTAGGATTTCAAGGTAGATGGTTGTAAATTCTTTGAGGATTATTTGCCTGATTTACATGAGACTTTTCTTACGGTGGCAGCCTAAATTTGATTCACATGCATTATATTTTGATCAGAACTGATTCCCTTAATGGGGAATCTAATATCCCAACAAAAGTCACCTCCAGATGCAGCCTTTGGAGCAAGGGAGTTTGTTACAGTTACATATTAACAATAATAGCTGCAAAACATCTTTACTGGACACCATGAAGCAGAGACAATGTTAGGGCTGCCCTGTGCGCCCTGGGTATATTAACATTTAGAGTGGTACAATAACTCTTTGGGTAATGCGCACATGGATCATTCGTGGTTTCAAAAACATTCAAATGCACCAAAACCAGGGCATTTCAGCGTAAATGTTTCTCATCTAATTTAATGAGAAGTAAATCTAAGCTGCATTTTTAATCTTTCGCTGACATGGTAACTGATGATGTGACATATGAGCCATCCTCACTGGTTAAGAGTAATAATGTCAGGTAAACAATCATTTATAACCAATTGCATATTTCTTACGGGCATTACCAATACATTGGGGCCCGATAGTTGCAAAATGTCTTTATCATTTCTTATCAAATTTAAATGTTCATTCCATACCTGATTGCAACTGCATTATTCCAATAAGAACCCATGGACTGACAGCTCACCTTTTTCCTAGTTCGCGCAATAATCATATCAATCCAGGTATAAATTAATTCACCTGTTGTAAAACCCTCCCCTGCCCCTTGGCTGTCCACCCCTCATTCTGGCACTCATTCATCACTCAGAGGTCCCTTTTTCTGCCAATGGACTCTTGGTAAAAGTTGGTTATTGCAGGCACCTGATCTTGTCAATCACCATACATCCTCCTCCAGGTCCTCACTTTACGACTCACTCCATCATGAGATGCGCCTCCTGTGTTTTACATCTGGTCTCCTCAGGGTGATTTGTAGGGAGCTGGGATTAATTAGACCGGGTTTTGTGTCTCAGGTAATCACCATTCCCTGACAGGTGTTGTCATTGTGCTTAGTTTATGCTATTTTCATTGCATTTCATTGCCATTGTTGTTATTCAGCATTTCATTAGACAAAGTTTATCATTCAATCATCGTCCCCTACAGATTGAAATAACGAAATGAAATAATTATACTTGATTTTTCTTTTAATATGGGATGCATATAACAAACAGATTAGCATTCATTAATCACGGGTTGAAAGGACTTGCTTTAGGGGAAAGGTTTGGAACAAACTAACCTTAAAAGCATAATCATTAAACATTGAACAATTTAACAATTGATGAATTCAATTGATACAGTCATATGCTTATCAAGCTCAGTTCAGATGATTGCAGATCATCACAGATCTGAAGCCCTACTAACACGCTTTATAATCAACAGAGCATGTATAACGCAAAATATTACACAATCTTATGTTTAAACTGACAAAAATACATGGTATCAATATCCATGCTCCAACTGTGACGCAGTGATATTTTGGTATATCCGTAATATCATTGCTTCAAAACATGCTGTCCTATTGCAATCATCTATTGTAGATGTTGTACAGAACATTCAGAAAAATATGTTAGTTGTAAAGGGCATTACAATTCATATCTACAGAAATAACAGGTCGTTGAAAACTAACAGGAGCGTGAATCATCGATGAAAAGTGGGCCATAAACAGGCGCAACTCTTTTCATGGATTTCCATAGGTAAAGGCAATACTCAGGAGCATAGGGAACTGGGCAGAGGGAGGGGTGCAATATACATGGCTAGCCATGCTGAAATAATAATAACACAGACCTCCGCTCGGGGTTGATATTGTAGGAAGCCAGTCGGAACCTGTTGTAAACGATCAGCACAGTAAATGAATCAATAACTGTAACGAAATGAAAACGAAATTTCAAACGCAAAACAAAGAATTTGTGGAAGAGCAAATAATTTTGATAATGCAAGTACCATATACTAATAACACATTTTTTCTTAAAGAGGAAAATTATGGTTGTAATCATAACATAAATCTAGGGTAAATCAGAAAAGAGAGGATCTACATTATTAATATCACACAAACAACTCTCTCTTATAGGATGTTTTCCTGGAGACTTCCCCTGTCCTTTCCCTCGGTGACCCTGTCTCTAGGGCACGTTGGGGAAGCCTATCCCATAATAGGATCAATCGAGGTCCATTTCCCAAAGCCCTCACGGGGCCCTTAGAAAGTGGACCTTTTCCTGATCCCCTTACTGGGCCCCTCAGGCTGGGGCTAGCCCCCAAAACTCTAACCCTATCAATGTCAGGATTCACTATAGGTTTTCCTGCCCAAACCTGCTACCGTGTATGCCCTCCGTATACTGTATCGGACATGGGTAATTTGTAGAAGACCCGCTGGGTATCATGTGAACGATATTCAAGGCACATCCGTATCAATATTCATAAGGAAAGACTTGCTGAACGAGAAAAGTCTGCCATAAGTATGATAAGTCCTGAGACTTTGGATTCTGAGACTTTACAAAAAGATGCCTGTTCCAAAGTGACGCCATAAAAGAAAATAAGATGGACAGAAGACATGCATAGGTCACTTTCAGTCTTTTTATCATCAACATTGGTCATATTCATGTAGCATAAGCAACGTATGCTTTCACACCCATGTGCAAATAGTGATATCCATTACAAACACCTGCCAAAAATAGAATAATGGTCTTGGGACAATAACCACAATCAAGAAACCAACAAGTTCACTTGTGTTTTCTTTTTCATTTCAAAGTGGCATTTCTTTTCTTTATCATTTTCTACAAATCATTTTGAAAGTAAAGATGAGCGCCCTGTTTTTAGTTAGAACAAGCGCCTTCGGCGCTTGGAGTGTAAAAAAACAATATCAAAATTTGGAAGACAGATGCTTGCCAACCTAGCCAAACCATCGACGCCACCACTAACTGTTGTAGATTGAGGTACAATAAGGCTGACCTGTAACTTCACATACTGATCGTATTTCCCGCGTCCGTCCGTATCATTATTAGTAACGTAGTCCGACTCCCGTCGGTACAGGGAAGGCTAATAGAGCTATTCGCGAACCCAGAACCACAGGTGACTGGGCCCATCGATTTGCCAGCCACGGGAAATGCGCAAAGTTATGAACGGCGCACCTCCGTGCAGCCATGCCCAAACTCGTGAGTGGCATCATGTTCTGAAACCGGAACTGACAATCTCCACGCATTGCCTTCACCTATGTCTTCACTATTGACCAAGAATCTGCAGGGGAGATTGAAAGACCCGCACCTTTTTAGAAAGGAAGATAAATATAAAGTATTTTAGAACCTGTTATCAAAAATGTCAATAATGTAAGGTAGGATTATTTAGAATCACGATGCCTTAATTTTATCACAAGTCTATAGTAAAATAAGACTAATTTGATAGATGTGTCTTTTTCGACGACACAAAAAGAAGTTTGCGCATCATTCTATTGAACTCAAATCTCTGTAAACCAGATACTTCCAATAGAATAGTCCATTGGAATTCCAGCTGTGATGGCTTAAACTGGTGAAAAACGTTGCGGCGAACTATTGTTTTTACTTTCACTTGGTCGATGTCTAGACGGGAACCTTAACCTCTCTAATCTACTAAGCCCCATCCCCTCTACTCTCCACTTTTAACACCAGATACCGAATTATCGGGTCTGGTGGGGAGCAAGGCCTTAATTTTACCTCCAGGGTCCAGGGGTGTGACAGGGAGGTGGCAGGGGGGAAGGTAGAACCACGTTAAGGCACCTAGGGCTGACAACGTGAGCCTCCTTAATCAATGAAGACAGACTGACGCCTAATTGAACTTCTACTCTTCAGTAAGATAATTCAGAGTTGAAAAGATAGTTACATACATGTTCAATCAGTCGTCGAGTGCCTAACGTTTGTCTTTTTTTTCTAAAATTTTAATAATGTGGTATCCCTTACGTTCAAGAAATCTATAATGCTAAATATTTCTATCTGAAATTGTGAAAAACAATACGCAGTTGTCGACCCCATGTCACCTGTGTTGAGGATAGAAGAACTGGCAGGAAATGGAACCTATGCAAGACCTCTTATAGATGTTGGACGAGCCCCCGACCTGGGACAAAGTCTTTCTGAAGCCCATAGGACATACGCTATTGAAAGGGAAATAAGGAAGAATACATGCATAAGAGTTTTACTTGCAATTATTCGAAGGACGTGTTTGCCACTATTATTTATAAGGTATCATTTAGGCGAGAACAAACACTCAGTGTTTCCCTGGCATTAGCATCCTAACCAACTCGTATATCAAAGCAAGCTATCCACTATCTAGACTCATCATAGATACAGTGACCTCCTATTTATTTAAAGAAATCAAACTGCGCGGGAACACTGTTGCTTCCAAGACATACCCACCGGGTGAATCATGAGTTAAAATGGTAATTGCGGATGTTGCAAATCATGCTGCTGTGTTTCTGAAAGACGATTTCCTGTTGAAGAAGGGTATTAAGTAGGGTAGGCCCTAATAGCGCTGACTTTGCAGTTTTATTTAGATGGTCATCTAAATGTCAGTCTATTTTTTC
Organism: Lepidonotus clava; assembly: GCA_936440205.1. Classification (NCBI taxonomy): domain Eukaryota; kingdom Metazoa; phylum Annelida; class Polychaeta; order Phyllodocida; family Polynoidae; genus Lepidonotus; species Lepidonotus clava. Next base: position 29,321,408 of record OW387144.1, on the reverse strand, counting down.
ACATGTATCATAGGGCCCTTTATCTATATCATCCCTGGCAACTGTCACCCAATTTTCCGATGCAGATATAAATGTGACCTTGTATGTTTAACCCAAGTCCCTCTTAATGTCAATCACCCTTTTAGAACAGCGACCAGCTTTTTATACAGTATCCAGGTTGCCAGGACGGATATTATAATTATAGAGGCAGCCTCATTTAACATAGATTACGTGTGCAAATGACCTAGTTCATGTCTGTATTCGTAAACAATCACGTCAATTGCGAGTAAATGGGCTAATTCGCTTTTTAATCATCGTCCCGAACTAGTAGTAGGCCTACACTTGAGAATGGATTCGGTAAGGGAGAAACATCCCAAAGGCAGATATAAATACGTGAGTATACCTTCCAAGAAAACACTATAAAAAGGAACAAAAAAAGTAAGTTTGCCCCTTCCCCAATACTCGGGCCGATCCATTGGGCATTGGTTCCCAAGAAAATGAAAACTTACTTATCTGCAAATATCGACCAATCACAGAGCTCCCAGCTCGTTTCTGCCGAGCGCTCTGGGAGTTGCCTTTCACTGCGGACCCACAGTGATATGGCCGTCAACTCAATCTTTTTCACCATCAATTGGCCAGGAGACAGTCGGGATCCAGTCGCCGAGGGCCGGGGGATAGAGGCAGAGAGGGCCGCACCCCAATCTCTCTTTGGCCAATTTAGACAATTGCTTATTTGATATGGCCGACCAATAGAAGTGGGCGGCGGATGGTTCCACTTGTCAGAACACGTTTGGTTTGCCCGGCCGCCGGCAGGGGGAAGTGTGGTGGGGGGAACAGATACACAGAAGCCATGGATTCTGTTTGTAAAATCTTATTTAGCAATAGAACTGACACACTTTCAAACAACTTATTAGAGGTGGTTGGGCTACTTTCCTTTATAATAACATGTGTTCTGTGAGACGTGTGATTTGGTCAATTGGATAAAATCTACAGAAACGATATAATATAATTCTAATATTCGAAAGACACTTCACTATAATTCTGTACTTAGATCAAACGATATGGAGACACTTAGAAAACCTATGAATCTTATGCTAAATCCATTTTATATTGCCAATCCTAAGACGAGCCAAATATTTGGAATATAATGAGATTTCCTTTTGGAAGGTACATAAGCATAAATCCAAGCAATACTATGGTTGTGTAGATACAAATTAAAGATGATTAATATGGGTCTCTGAGAAGCATGAAATCTTAGATGTGCCAATGTCGGAATATGATAGCTTAAGACCTGGAGACGGAGATAAAGTAACTTCTTTTCATGAAAGTATTCCCAAACAGGCCGTGGAGAAGGCCTGGAGTGACAGGGCTGACTGGAGTAAGGCCCACCCCCCTGCCCCGTATCAATGCTTCTCCAGTAGGTCCCCTGGGAGACCTCCCCATTGTCGGTGTATAGGTGACTTTGTAATGAGAAGACCTCGTTAAAGAAGCCACAGCCTTAACACAGGATGTTCCTTGTGATATCCCCCACTTAAAAGATACTTCCTGGAAGCTTTTAATATTCATAAAGGGCCTTATAAGATACAAGGATGTGAGATGAGGTGCTAGCTGTTTTTCTGGTTGCTGTAATTGCTATAGTAAAATAGCCCTTTGGTGACATGATAAGAGAATGGAAAAAAAACGTATCCTTGTGCTTTTACTAAGAACAAGCGGCTGAGACGAGAGGAATGGCTAATTAAGACAGCTTTTAACATGAGAATACCATGTTTTTGTAAGTCTGTGAATTTGTCAGATAATGAGCATTTGCCCTGCAAAAGGATAAGATGCATGAGAGTTATTTCTTCATATATAAGCGTTCATGCATGAAAAATGTAGATATGAATCGATCTTATGAAGTAGATATGCATTGATGGTTATTAGTAATCATTATAATTACATACCGCACTCATCATACAGACATGATAAATCATTATTCAGGTAGTTGTCAATGAATTTGGCGTGTCACAGGAATATGTGGAGTGTGATGTATCACACCAGTAAAACAGCAATATCCTGAACGGCCATACCAGGATATGTGAATGAAAACATTGCATGTTCTGGAGCCATTAGCACATTCCTCTGTGAGAGCTGTATTGAAATAGCACAGAACGTCTGGGCTATAATCCTTAATAATGATAGAACAGGAACAAGGTTTACTGCTTTGACACATGATCATTGTTGTCTGCGGGTAGTTTTACCTTCCTCATATACAGAACTGAAGGTAAATGATATAGGCCTGTGCAATGATAGTGTTTTTGAAAAATTGTTTTTCGGAATAACACATAATTTATATTGGACAAGCAGAGCATTGTTACTACTCACTCTTTGACCCGCGGCCTAGACCTCCATGAAAGCGCTCATATAAGTGCACATATCCTATTTCATTGTTATTTAAGCTATAAACTGCGCAAAAGCGTTATTGATATTGACAGCATACGTGGAACTATTGAATATACAACAATGCGACAGTCATGTTCACCTGTTACTCTTAGAGGTGCCGGTTGGTGCACACACTGACGCCCTATAAAATGTTTATAATAGTATAGTGTACCTGGGTCTAGCCTTAAAAGCTATTTAACCAACTGAATTTATTATTTCAATTGACCTTCTAGCCATTCCTAAAATAAATCTTTTGTGGTGTTGCATTTGCGTTTATCAAAATGCAATATGCCTTGTATGGTAGTTTCCTTTTGAAACAAAAAGACAACGTTGTACATGTTATTTTTTTTTAGATATTTCTCTTGCCTTCATAAACATTTACCCGCGTAAAACTTAGACTAGGGATATTTAGTTTGTAGAGCAAACAAAGAAAATAGGGCTTTGCTTGTTACAATGTTTACTCTCGAACCAATACATCAAGATATAGATTGTAAAATAAATTTTGTTCTTTATGAAAGGTCTCCGGGTTTTGAGGATAAGGTGATGCTTGTATTCCGTGGATATGAACAACAAACTCATTTTCATGGTTTAAGATTATATTATGGGATATGTTTACTAATTAACTCAATTATTCGTTAATAGTGTTGAGATCTGGTAGAGTTCAGTTATTACGAGTTAATTGCCAATGGTCAAACTGCAGTGTCCATCTTTGCTTCTGCTCAAGTCTTTCCTACTTACAGTCATCTCCCAATGATCCCTGCTGGACCCCTTGAGTGTTACTGATTGTAACTGAAGAGCCATTAAAACGTTACTGCTCTAGACACACTGATGCATTGACTTTTACCCCATCACAGCATCTGGTAGGCAGTGGTTGGTCGCTGATCGCACCAATGGGAGAGGCCTCCCCGTGGTCTGATACTGCCCTTACTAGGACCTGGGGTGCCAACTTAAAAAACATCTTTGAAAAATCATGCCCCACGAAAGGTTTAAATATCCACGATGGCTCTATTTCTTGTCGTGGAATTTAAGCAACCCAAATGGTCGTGGAATTTAAGTTTCCCAAATGGTCCGAATGTCCTTCAAACACACAATAAAAAGTATTTTAGGTGAATACACATAGAGTAATATAATTATATAGATTAATATTGTGAATGCTTTTAGTATGTTTTCCCACTGAAAAGTCCACAAACTGTCCAAACCACGGGCAGAGTCGGGGATTTTGTCTCTTATCTACTTCAGTAGGGGGTTTTCACTTTTTTTCCATGGATTTTCTCTTAGATCCTTAGATATCTTGGTTCTAGAATGTAAAAATATCTGATGATGTGATAAGAGGGCAAACTTAGAACCAACTTGGAGCCAGAATATAATATATTATTTATAGAATTTATTTTCCATAGTGAAATTAGGAATTGATTGTTGACGTAAGATTACATTAGAACACCTTACATTAGCTGATCTAATTGGTTTGTTTGTTATATCAAGGTGCCACTTTGCGATTTTAGCCAACGCAGGAAGTTGTGGCCCACCCAAGCAGTGCCGTACTAGAAGGGTTCCAAGGATGTCTGAGACCCCTTCATTGTATTATTGTACATAAACAATATATTGAATACCTTAGATGATGTCATGTGTTTCGGTGAGTGTACACTCTATTATACAGTGAATGTTCCATAAGAAATACGTCATATGGCCAGCAGAGGTTATGGTCATAGATGTGTTTTACTCACGTTCAAACAGCTGTTTTTATCATAACACCCATACCTTAAGCACCAGATGAACCCAGAGTCTCGTCAATGAACATCACTCTCAGAGTCCACATTCCCCAATGCCTTTATTGGGGACATCAAGCTGAGAACTTCAAAGCCTTACCATAACGTACCCGCCCATAAAGGGGTACCACTACCACTACAGGGACTTTGGACATTAGCCAGATCTAGGGGAAAACAAGGTAATAAGCCCAGGAGAACCTTGTAAAGTAATAACTGTATCTGGGAAAAACGAAGGAGGCCAACACATTATGACAAGATGAGGGGAGAGAGGAGGTGAATACTGAATTATAAGGTTGGTTGGAAATGATGATGGACTTTGATTGATGCTCTGTTTATAGTCTATAGATATAATTGTGTGTGTATAAGAAGGTAATGTTCTGGATCACTTTTATAGACAATTGTATGAAGAAAAAACATTTATAACTGCTGACTTGCAGATTGCCACCGTAAATTAATTACTCTGTGCCATTGTATAAAAAATCATTACACGATAATAGAACAGTATTTATAGTCAATTAGCCATACAGTATAAGACATCTTATGAACATTAAAAGATGCAGGTTTATTACTATTATTAACGAATACACTAAAAGCTACATCCACAGCCTCCCAAAGGACACTAACCAATTTTCTCATTATTTCTCGACCAATTATATTTTTTTCTAAAAGAAACTAGATTTACAACTCTATAAGACTAAACTACTTTCCTTACATTTGCCCGGGCCTTTCTAATAGCGTCTACGAATGACTGTCTATACGAGATAACACAGAATCATACAAAAAAGACATCTGCCAACAGACCAAGTGGCCAAGAAATGACCACAGGTTACAGACCTCAGAGTACGATAATTCCGACTAAAAGGGAAAAAAACAAACAGGCCTGGCACTCTGTATTGACGGGAGGATGTTCAGACAGAGACAGGAGCTCTTTGATGTGTTTTTCAGACGGGACAAACTGTACATGTGTGACTAATAACGTAGGATATGGTTACCTGGCTTTGAAGTCAGTGGCTGTGGATGCTAAGAGAAATCTATAGATGCCTAATTGCTCATTGTGATTTAATTCTTACTTATAAATGATAAAACAGTGTATGCGTATACGCCCGGTACAGCATTGTAAACCATTTAGATTTCCCCTCCTGCTTGGGAAAATACAATATGTTTTATGATAAGGTGTATTCTAGTTTGAGAGGCAAATGGGATTTAGAATAATCCACTCTGACTACTTCGTCATCAAAGAAATTCTTGCTTTGCTGTTTTTCTATTAGTATGTATAATGTCTATCAAAATGTACCCCTTTAAGAATAGCCTTTTCAGAATATATATATATATATATATATATATATATTCACTATAAAATGCACTGTAGTTTCTTGCCTCAGTCTCTTTAAAGAGGAAATGGGATATTCTAAAATAAATCTTTTTTAAAGAGGCAAATCCTTAAGCTACTCAATTACATGTTTTGAGAGTACGCTTTCATGTAACGCCCATACCAGCCAGCTGGGCCTGTAGTAAAACGAAACTAGCTCCACTCCTAACACGCCCCCCCCCCCCCCTCCCCTGAAAGCTAACTCCCACCCCTACCCCCGACGACCCGTAACACTATGTGTACCTTCAGAGCCATCAGCTGCTTACCGTGAGAGGCCCCGACATTATAGGGCCCCTCTGGCATACACTCTGAGACCGGATACTTCTTATGGACAGCCAAGCGTAGATTTACTATGATATGCTGCTTTACAGTTTCTAAAGTGAACTTCACCTACATAAACGTCTTTATATATTATATCTTGGGGGGACTTGGGGAGATTTTCCTCAGAAAACGTGGTAGTGGTCTGTCCACAGGTACGTTCTGTGTATTATCATAAACAAACATAATCAGCATTTAACAACACGAATCAAAAAACAATTTCTTTGAATATCCCATGAGGCTTTATTGCCATAAAAGGAAGCAGCAGGTCTAGTTTAGTTTTAATCAATACGCAGCTACCCTGCTTATAGTTCTCCAGTTGTCCAGATTAGAGCCTTGTACGGAATGTAAAATTTGACGAAGAATCAGATGCAATATGTTTATACTGTATCTGAGCACTTGCTTCTCATTACCAACCCAGGAGCTCGCATGCAGGCAGTGTCAAGCAACTCACAAACTCACCCCTACCGGTAAGCCCCTACAGGAGGCCTTAACCCTAACTTAAAGGTGGCCACTCGCGGGAAATCACACGAGTGAGGGCCTCACAGCCCTGTGTTGTCACTCCCGACGTGCGCCAGGCCTCTCCGGCCGGCCCCATTCTGGTCCCATCCCGTTTGGTATTGATCTTATCACCTCTGACTCCCCCTGGAGGCGCTAAACCCAACTATTAAAGGGGGTGGGAGGAGGCGGGGTGTGGGGTGTGGGGCTTAGGACCGCCATGGATCGTTTGAACAGTTAATTCTGTGATTACTGTTTCTTAACAGGCTGGCTGTGGGGGTGTTGGTGGTAGAGAGGGGTGCAAACAACTTCAAACAACTTAAGGTGTTTTATAGGGTTTACATGAGGTAGAAGGCATGTCATATTCAGGGTTATAGTAAGCACTCACAGCTGACGTCTTAAGCTTTTGTTGTATGTATCAGTTTTACAATAAAAAGGGGGGAAAACAAACAAACGACAGTTTGTTAGGTAAAACGTTCAAATCTGTCTTACATTGTAACTGACCTGTTTTACTGTTTTTCTTTAAGATTTGTTCTCTTTTAATACCTAATACAGGGATTTTTGTTAACATTTATCTGTACATGTACGTTATTCTCGACGAAAACAAAATTTAGAGATGGACGTGGTCTTTTATATTCATATTTTCCTACAATAGCAACTATTATTAAATAGTTTGTAGTTCTACTAACTAATCCAGTTCGGACCATTCTCGTGGGCAACGATTGACCTTTATAGGGCGTTTGCTGACCGTTTTTGTGTCTTCAGACCCCAGCTGGGTTTACATAGACCATAAAACGGGTCTATTCAGGGTGAGTAGGTGGTGAGCAAAACACGAGCTAAATGACAACAGACTCTATTCGTTAAATACACCCCCCCCCCCACACACACACACAACAATCCCCTACCATGGTATGACGAACAAACGCTCAGACCTTAAGGTGTCTCACAGGAGCCATTATGCCTTAAGAGCAGGGCATAAGGGACACAATACGGAATATGTACAACGTGTGCAGTGTCTATAAGGACGTGTATAAGGATGTGTTATGGTTTCCACTTGATAGAGAGATTGTTCATTCATATATCATGAGAAGGTGCCTGTTGACAGAATGTTTTGTTTTATCCAGACTTAAGCAAAGGAAATTCCTCAATGCAACTGGTGCGTTATTGTATACATACGCAACCTCAGCAGAGGGTTGAACAGCGGAGGGGCAGACACTTGAACTCTACATATTTATTTTTTGCATTTTGTTAATAAAAAAAAACAATAACCTAAATTAGTGTGCCTGTCAACCATCATTCTTATGTCTAAATTAGAGAACCATAATTGAGGCCGGAACGGCAAAGCATCAGTCTATGGATGTATATCTTCCTAATGTCTATGGATGTATATCTTCATAATAGGAAACAGTTGTTGACACATCCCCAATATAACATTGTCAATACCGATACATAGCCCATGACTCCAGCCCTTACCACAGGGCTCCTGGCCCTGGCCCCTGAGGCCGACCCCCCTCTTTATATACTTCTCACGTGCCCCTGACCGCCCCATTGGCGGCGACTTTTCACTAATGACATTGCCGCCATCCCTGTAATGACTTCCTTTCTCCGACAGTGTTTGCTTTGGGGACAAGTGGGCTTTCCCCTGTGTGAAGAGTGAGAGATGTATCCATGAGAGGGCAGACAGGAGGTAAGTGCAGTGGAGTAGAGTTTGTTTGTGTAAGGGTAAATGAAGTGTATTGATGGGAATATTGTGGAGTCTCTGTGGAGCTTGTATTTGAGGGATGGAACCAAAAGACAAACAGTAGCCAGCCACGCATAGTTGTATAGTATGTATATATACAGATGTGCTCATATATTGGGTAAATGATATGGCTATTCTGCTTGATAAAAAGTAAGTTTTTTTTGTATAATTATTATTTCAAATTTATTCTTCGTACAAATCAATAGAGTGAGTATGTATTTAATCAGCATCATACGTACACAGGAAGATGTTAAATAGATTTGCAAAATAAAAATCTATAAAAAGAAAGTAGCTATCATGACTGATAGATTTGTGCGGTTACAGTTTGCAGAGTAGTAATCCTCTTGGAGAATATAAAGTTTTCGTTTCAAAGCAACGTTTGGACAAAATAATGATTACTTAACAGTATTTGCGCTGTGATGTTGATTTGTGTTTAACGTGATGCATATTACAGAAATAAGATACCTGCCAACGTAAAACACCTGCTGTCATTCAGTGGAAGCCGAGCTGGCATGAGTTGTTTTTATTTCAAATCAAGCACAACAGTATTATATTTGAACGGAGGATTTGACGTGTTGTAGTGACAGCTGTTTATACTTTCACCATGACATATCCTAGTACAGTGTTTCTACAACATCATAACGTTTATTTTCAATACCTTCTAATCACTTTACGATTATTGACTATATATTTTACATGGAAAAGCAAATGAGTGATATGAAATGTAAGATATACAGGGTGACCAAAATATGAATTACAACAACATGAAAGGCACTTTGTCTGTTAACAATGTTAAAATTTATAAAAGGTTGTCGTAGCTGAATTTTGTATAATAAAGATGCCATGCAGCACTTTCCTAAAATTGCTTTTTACGAAAAATTCTAATATATGCTTGGATTCCAAGTTTTAAAACCAAGAATTAAATCCATCTTTTACACTGCCTTTCCGTTATATAAGTAGCCCCTAGACCTCCTATCATGTTAGAGTCAACTTTTGGCCTTCTACTCATCCCTATAAGGCTACATCACAGTCGCCAAACCCTTAATCCGCGCAGGCGACAGTAGCGCCCCTCTCGGCGGTATCATGTTTTATTTCCTTCACTGAGCCTCTTTTTACCAGTCGAACACCCAACACGCCAACCTTCTGATGGATCCTGGAGCCCCCGGCCCGCCTCCAGGGCGGCAAAAAGCCCATTGTCATGACGCCTCGCCTCATGCCATTTTCGGCGGCTAATTTACCGTTTAATTTTTGTGAATAGTGTCCTCCGGGCACTTGCAAAAAGGGGACTCGTCCTTGGATAAGAAACTGATGATTACTAGTTATATTTAAGGACCCACTCGGGTTTTTTTGATATGGATTTCACTTTTAATCCTGTGTTTGAACGATGACCTGAGGGCCAGTTGAGGTACGAAATAGTGTTGAAGAGTGTTACAGCTAGCGTGGCTTACTGTTATCATTACACTCTCATCAATGTTTACGTAGACAGCTACAAGAGTAGATCAGTGGACCGTTATCAATGTTAAAGGTACTTGTACCTATCTAGTTGGATTTGAAATTCCAGTGATATTTTTTCTATATTGGGTTCAAATATTCTTTCATATGTCAATAATCCATAGGCAAAAGGAAATTACAATTTACCGTTTGGTTTTTCACCTGGAGGATTGGAAACAATAGAGACCTTTACTATAGGTTCCTATGGGAAATGCCTAACTTTTTTCATCACAAAGTTCATGGAAACAAATTATCCAGTGTTTTTTCCACAAAATTGATACAGATCTCAAGTATTGACATGGACAATTTATTAAAAAAGTTTTGTTGAATTTTACCGTCTTAAACATGATGCTCCCATTGCATCTCTATGGTAAGAATTGACAAACTGTCCTTCTGCATAGCAGTATGTAAATAGCATGTAGAGCCAGTCATTGAAAACCACCACATGGCAGTGCTGAACCTAGTTCCAAGTATCTTTAAAAAGGTAACCATAGTATTTCGTTTCTATATAACAATCGATTTCTGAAACAAGGGTAACCAGGAACAAAAATAAATGCTTTGTCTATCAGACCTTCCTGCGCCTACAGCTGCGCACGCACCGTGTTGAAAATAGTGAGGTGGGTGATAATAGGGGACTTCCATGTGAGTGGTAATAGGGGATTTCCTGATTGTGCTGCGTCATCGCATGTGACGTGCTGCTTACAGAGTGCTAGCAGGAGGACCTTCATGCAAAGGGAACTAAGAAAGTGTCCCCCTTTCACTACCCCAACCCGTACTGTGTCAAGAACATCCTGACTTTCATTTCCCTTGGGAATGACAGGGCACCTATAGTTCATTATCACGCCACCAGGCGAGATTTGGGCGCTCCTCAGCCGCCCGAGGCATTGTCAGGAATGGGTAATTACCACACAGAACTAGGCTGGGAACTGTAATGACAATGATCCATACGACTCAGCCCCCATCTAAATCACATTAGCCAAGGGTACTTGACAATTTCACAGTATTTCAAGAGCGTCATTACTGAAGAATATCGATCTGACTCTTTGAGTCCTTTTCCTCTCTATCTTCTATATTTACTTCTCACTTTCTTCGAAAAGTAGAAAATTGCGTTTTTTTCAGCCAGAAAGGAAAGTTGCCTTTCCTGAGTCTCCCCCAATATGCCTACTGGATGCCTTTGACGTATATTACCGCAGACTTGTATAGACAGACTGACTGAGTCAGTTTTTGCATGCAGGTATTATCATCCTATTCACATAGTATGTGGTCGGGGACACGCGAGGAAAGAAAATCCATAGACTTATGTCAAGACTGCTTCTGCAGGGCCGCCACAAGAGACCGACTTCTGGTGGTGGTTAGTGAAGGGGAGCAGAAGGTAGGTGGAGTGGTAAGATAGGGCTGGGGGTCACGGGGTAAGGGGGGCCAAGTATCCACTTGTTAATTTAGTAATAATCAGTAACCATTTCATGATAATGAATAAGTCTCTGTGTATGTTTGTGTTAGAGTTAGAGCTTGTGGAATAATGGATGTGACAGGCCTTGCCCTGGCTCTTATTTTAAAAAGGCATATTAAGTCAATGGACTTGCAGAGTAAAATGTATTTCCTTGTTGTAGGATAAATTTAATGATGTACATGGGTAGTTCTAACATATTGTGTCTGGGATGAGTAAGTTACACTTATATACACTACTACCAACTGCGCTGTGTGTGGGAGTGGGGGGAAATATTCCAGCAATGATGAGAAAGTCCATTATCTATAACTGAGAGAAATGATTAGCACACCTAGGCATCCCAGTATGTTTTCTACGATATTTCACAAGTCATGAATACACAAATCGCCTACACTTTGAGCATGGCCAGGTCTTACCTCCAGAATAACAAACACAGAAGTAGGACAACAAAAAGACACAATCTATGGGAGTCCCCTGTAGTAGTGAATGTTCTTGCCACATACAAATTACGTGTGAAGATAAAGACACTCAGTCCACCATAGCCCAGTGGTGGGGCTGGCGGAGCGTGTAGAGTATGGGACGTGTCACCTTCACCTTGGTGGACACAGGAGGAGGTGGGGTACAGGAGGAGGTGGTGAGGGCAGAGGTGAGGAGAGACAGGGGAGGGGGATGAGGCAGGGGCCAGGGGTGTGTAGGTGTAGGGGTAGGGTGGGGCCTGGGTGTTGGCAGGGGAAGGGGCTGGTCAGGGGGATTGGGTGGGGGCCAAGAGGTAGGGGATGAAATGAGGGGGGGGGGGGGGCAGGGGGCACTGCTCCAGGGCGTCTCCAGTGTACAGGGTGTCAGGATCAGGACCAGGCATCTAGGTGTGAGGTGGCATAAGGAGCTTAGTTTACAAACTAGACATCCAAATGGTATAGATGAGACCAGTATGTGAATATATGTCAGTATATATACTATAAATGGATCTTAAGATAATTGAAATAATCATGTAACTGTTGGCAGTTTGTAGCACAGACCTTTCATGTGTAATCTAAGATATATACATATAACCAACCAAGAAGGGAGTACGAGGGTGGTTATCATCCCGAGCCGGGACCCCGATATTAGCCCGAGGCCAGGGCCCGAAGGGCCGGCCAATGGCTGATATTGGGGTCTCGGCGAGGGGTGATAACTGCCCGAGTACTCCCTTCGAGGTTGGTTATGGATTTATTATACCTTTTCTGTTAGATCTGAGCTCCCAAGGAAGGATGCACAGCAATCAGTGATGGTGGGACTGTGATGCTGCACAGGTTTTTATGCTTTTTCATATAACTCTTTTGATATCCATCAAATTCACTGACAGTAAGCAGTAAAATGTAGCTAGGAATGTTGTGCACATAATGCATAGGTTAGATTTTTTATTTCTTAATGATTTCATTTTTTCATGAATTTTAGAAAAATAAAGTTTCTGTATCACCCTGGAAGGCGATACAAGGCTGGTTATCACCCAGGTTTGTATCACCCTGTGTTAAACCCTTAACTACTAAACTTGTATCACCCTAAGGTATAATAAAATGATTTATCAAGTAATAATCAATCCTTCATATATTCCCTTACCTCAACAGTTTTTTATATTGAAAATTACATGCTGAATGGCTTCAGTTATCATATAGAAATCATATCATAATTATGGAAATCCTCGTTGTTGAAACAGCGTATATAATACTAAACGGTGGGGCGGCACATCGGGGTTGGTATAGTATGCTGGGTTCACCCTCGTTGGGACATGATGATTCCCCGACGGGTACGTTTATGCAGTCGAAACACGTATTATGTACCTTTTTTTAAAAAAAATATAAAACTACCGTTTAAGCCCTTGAGAAAATTAACTGAGCAACTGCTTTTCTACTTTACAATAACATCGTTTTTTTCTGGGTTGAAGACAAATGCCAAACGAGTATGGCGGCTGAGGACTTTATTCTGACTGAAGTGTCTTTATAAACCATAAAAATAATAATTCGCCATTTTATGATATAATTATTATGTACAAATATTAGTAAAATTCCATTTCATCATTTCTCTTTGTAAACTTTCCTGAACTAAAATTCGACAAACTTCTTCATGGCAATTCTCTATGCCTTTTGCCCACACAAATATATCATCCCAACATACAAATGACACAGAATTATCACATAATTCATAGTCCGTAGTTCATAGGTAGTACTTAAATTTAGTACTGTTTGAGGCTGTGTGGGAAACACTCAATGTTGCCGACCCAGCCTCAGACAGAGTGCCCTGAGTACGGGAGGTCCGTAATACAGGTCTGTTCTGCTCATTTACCGACGCTTTGTCTTAATGAAGGCCGAGTCCTATGGCAAATAAAGAGCAGTCTCAGGACGTGAGGAGCATCCAGAATAAGGTCCGCTTCTCCAGATATTGTGGCCCTTTCCGAATAAATGGGGAACAAATACAAAGACCCCCGCAGGCTAGGCGTTTATTGACTTCTAAATTGGGTTATACTCAAGAAGGTTTTTAATAAAAATACTACTGCTAGGCTGACTTATTGGATTACAAACTGTATCCAATGCATATTTAATGATAAGTGACGATTATAGAGCAAGCTTGATCAAAATTAAATTTCCATATCACTTACGTCATATGTTATTTCATGCATTCAATAACATGATGAAGGAGAGAGGTACTTTAAAATGCGAAAAATGATATATCAAAAGGATTTATTTTTGAGGAAAAGATTAATATAATTATTTTTGTCTCAATAAACAAAAGAGAGATATTTAATAATTCACTGACGATCAAGCAGACAGATATTAAAAGATACGAAAAACTTTGCCAACATAATTCTACCTTGATACTTTTACAAGAAGCGCCGAGACAACCATTAGACTGTTAACGCTACCTAATTAAATGGATCCCAGTTGTGAAGAATGCCATTCAAAAGTAAGTTCTAATACCGAAGTCGTCAACGACGCTTTAGTAATGACAGAACTAATGTACTTACAATCTATAGCTATCCGCCGATTCCACTCAGAAAGAAGTCCAGTACAGTTGGGTATCTAGATTTCAATTAAAGTCTAATGCAACAGTAATTACTTTGTCACATATAAAGATGGATGGACCATTTCCCAGAAATAGTAAAAACTGGGACGATTCCCTAGTCACAGCTAGTCATTTATTGCTGTAGAGAAACACTCACACTCATTATTAGGTGAGATTATAGATAACAAGACGTGGTAGGGCTGGGCGATGATAAAAATAAACTAACCACTTTTTGCTCATTAGTGAAATGACTTCCCCAGAGTCCCTCACGGCAGAGTAATATTTAAGAATCTTAGGAGGTTTTGTAAGACGAAGAAGCCTTTCCTATAAGCGTGGGTGTTAACCTACAGGACGTACCTCAGGGAAATGCCTCCTTTATAACAGTGTAAGTGTAGGAGGGATGGGATCATATGAATATCCCAATAGTAAATACTACTCCGCAGCTATAAATTGTATATGCTGGTTTCCTATCTATTATGACACAAACAAACAGTAGTTGCTGTTGTTAACATACTTTTTGAAGGATTGAATCTCCAATGACCAACAACCTCACTGGGGGTATCTGCAGTTCACGGTTTGCATATTTAAGTAATCGCCGACCGTATGTGGTATTGAAATGCTCATATGTGATATGAATCATGAAAATAATTGAATGATTTTTAGAAGAAATTCATCTAACAATCGGCCGATTTATGCACCGATTCAGCTCATTTGATATGGGGCTTTGAACTCCACTATTGTTTTTATTAGTCTACTAAACTTCTACCAAGTGCATATCAGTCTCAATATATGTTGCTATCATAAAAAAAGTAGACAATATAAGAGATTCTTACATGAATAGGTAACCTATATATCCCCTAGACGAAGTATTATATTGGTGATGACTAAGGGGTATTAAGCACAACGTCTCGTTGTACTGGATTACCTCAGATCTAGAACAGGATCACTGCAACCACATCGCCCCAGAAATGTTTAAAGATGAACATGTTCATCAAGCTTAAATCATATGTTATACCTGCCCAAATATAGCTGCAAGAAGTGACGCCCCACTCACCCTACAGAGTTAAACCCGACACTACCGCCACAAAGGGGTGGTTAGTGTTATTGTCCTCAAACATGCGAGTAACTCGAACTAGGCCATATGTTTTACTCTGTTTTGGAGCCTGTCTCTTTCTCTTTATGGGCCTATGTATACTGTTTTTTGAATTGTATCATGAAAAGGTTAGATATCTACTGCCATAAATACATTGTGATCATGCTTATAAAAGTGATCGCCATTATAAAGTGCTTTGGTAGAACTCATTAATTGACACACATAGATACCTTGCAAACAATTTCAAATTCATAAAGATGATAAAACTCTTCCAATTTGTCACACAAAAGACAGCTACATTAATATAACCAACAAATCGATCCTGTCAAGCCTCTTCTCCTAGCTACCTCAGGCTGGTGGAACTGACAAATCGTGGAGGAATTTATCTCCATAGGCCACAGTCACACCAGCCTCCTGGGCGGGCCGCGGAACCCTAATCTACGGTAACCAAGCTAAGTCTAAGGTATCGGACACTTTGTCCCCATACGGGGATAGTCATGGGGAGGGGAAGCTCCTGGACGTCTGGAATGCCCTATGATTTTCCAAAATATAAGTAAAAACTGGCCTTTAACATTCATATTTTAAGGAGGCTTTCACTAGGTATCACGGAGAGTAGCCTTTTACCCCTGAAAAATGTCTAAAACCCCTCAAAAATGACCATGTTTAGTCAACTCTCATGGTCTTATGCTGAGTCTGAGCATGACAATCTTTATATTGTTGGAAAGCTTGATTCCAGAGGAGTTCAATGGTATATAGTACAATATTGACAAATTTTCGGAACATGTTCAAATGTGGCAGTTTGTTAGGGTCATATTTTGTGATCTGTCGGGCATTGACAAATTGGCCAAAATCATTGATTATTATGACTTTTCGAATTTTCCTTGCATTTTCACCATGCTATATGGGGGATCATCACACATACAGTGTGAAAGTTCAGAACTTGTAGTATATCCCAGTATGTGTAAAATTTTCAGATTTTGATTTTATCAGTGTAAATAGTTGTGTGAAAATCATGCTCTTTATTGCATAATTTGAAAAAGTCCTAAAATCTTAAATACAAAAAAAATCATAGAAAATCAAGGAATCAACCAATTCAGGAGATCAAAATAGATATGCTATTCGTTTTTTAAGGCCTATCAATTGGTTATAACCACATGTATCTGTGTTAAATCCCTGAAAACACTCCGTGATACCTACTTTCACAATGATATTATCTATCGCAAGAAGAAGCTTCGATAAGTAATTGTGCTGTAGAGATTGGTGCATAGCATTTGAGTAAAAGTAATACTTTACACATTTTCCTTTCATTTCAACGCAGTTTACAAAGTGAAGTAAAGATGTCAAAAATTAAGCAAACAAATGGAAGAAAAAGCACGGTGTAAGTAAAGAGCACGTGGGGCCATCAAACAATGTGTCACCGCCTTTAAGTAGTTTATGGAAACATGAGTCAAATCAAGGCAATTCGTGAGACTATAACTGTTATTCTGACCTGATTTGTATAAATGCCTAATAGGAAGCTTACTGGCATGGAGCAAAGATTATGATGCCGATTAAGATTTTATATTGAAGACAATGGGTTTGTCTAGATATACAACGATATGATATTGCGGGGTGAACAGCTCAGTATGATCACCTTGAAAAAAATCAATCATCACCAGATAACTTTAGTGGACATAATACAAACATAGATGAACACACATTTGTATTACTCTACAACAATGATGACACAGGGTGACCACGTTCACCTAAACCAACATTATCTATTTTCCTCTACCCTCACTCCGGAACAATTTATGAGGACTACAAATAACGGTTTAGCCGGCTGAACTGGTACCTGGCGGCCACTCGGGAGACTACTGTAGGAATGTGTGCGGGGTGATATACGACCGGGAACCAGCCGTTTATCTGTCGGAATGTTCCCGGTGATACCACTGACAAGGACTCCGGTACTCGGCCTGTCGGTGAATGAGGGGGACAGCGGGCCCATCTGTCAGGACGACTTCAGCAGCCTTTTTGGTCCATTTTTTGTGCTTTTTGTGTTTGTGTTCTTTTTGTGTCGTTTTGTGTTCTCTTTGTCAGTGCAACAAGTGGCTCTCTTGGGGTTCAGGGGATCTAGTTGTATATAATGTGGGTCACTATACATATCCCAGAAGAGGCAGGGCAGGATCTATGGGGGAATCACGGGTTCCTGACCCCTTCCAACGTTTTGTGAATAACTCAACTAACTTCAGGGGATAAAGTAGCGTGCACGCCCAAGAATGTGAAACATTTTGGATACCTTCCCCTATAATCTTATCTGACATTCTATATGCCCCCGCAAAATGAAATACTATTATGTAGCCTCAAGTTCTACAATACATGCAATGGTTTAAGTTTTATCTCAATGTCCGGGTTTGATTCAAATTATACATGAGGCATACCACTGAAGCACTAATCGCTGTTGTAGGTAGGAAGAGCCAGAGGACCCAATTACATTCACGAATTTATAAAGTGTTCACTCTTGATACAAAGCGGTTGGGATCCGCCATTGGCGAGATGTTCCCAGGCCTCATACAGTATTCCTGGGTCAATTCATACATCTACAAGACTTTATATTATGATTACATACCGCTACTGCTGGAACGTACAGCCCTGATTCTAGTCATAGCGTATCTACATTTCACATATTTCAAAAATGATAGGCTTCTTCTATTGACAAGTCCTGAGTCTGAGCCTAGTGATTCGTCCCATAACACCCGTCATATCTGAACCCCCTCAGGCTGTAATATGTACCACTCTCAGTCAATATGGCCTGTAGAGTAAGTTACAGACCTGGGGAACTCACTGTTTCCTCTGTCGTTTTATTACAGGCCCATTGCAGATTACAAGGACTGTCGGTGTTGACACAGGGAACATTCATAATCATGACAGTTGCTCCGTTTTTGTCTATTTCTAAGCCTTTGCTTTGCTTACCATATGACCAAAATCCTATTACAAAGTAACACCGCAAAGGTCATATTGGTATTTAGATACCGAAAATAGATAACTATCTTTAGAATATCCTTCATGACAATCATTGAGTATCAGGCTCTAAAATTGAATCGTCCCCAAATCGGGAATTCCCTTTGGAAGGTAACCCTATTTCCAGCACTAATACACGACTGATAGGCGATTTCAACTTGCTAATTAAAGGCAGAAGGGATTCACCAGCTTACGTTTCCTATACTTTGTTTTACATAACAGCTTTTATAGAGGGTCTGCCTTCTAAGTTATTTTCTAACAATGAGTGTTCCTAATCCATCCCCTATGACGTCATGCGAGGTAAAGACTTTTCCTTGAGGTTGATACTTTTTTTAGTGGAAAATTAGTTTTTGACAAAGACACAATGTCCACCGTTGGCACTTGATTCCAAATTGTCCAATGTTATCAATCTATAAGAACAAACTCATAATATATCTATTTTCTCTTATTGCTCCTCTCTCTACAACCATAACCCCTTGCCCAAAGATTAACCACCTCACGCCCATTGTGACCTGGTGTAAATGGACCCTTACTGGGCGGCCATGTCATTAGCGTGTGATGACGACGCGGCATTTATCATAGGCTACTACAAGGCGGCAATGCCTTTGAAGGTAAAATGACTGTAGCTGTGGTGGAAACAGGCCTGGTTCCGGCCTGTCGATCACACACGGCGGCTTCGTGCAATGCTTAGGGAGAAAGGGGAAAAACTACATGTATGGACCAGCGACAGGCAGGGAGGGAAGCCAGGATCAGAGGCAT
Organism: Lepidonotus clava; assembly: GCA_936440205.1. Lineage (NCBI taxonomy): Eukaryota > Metazoa > Annelida > Polychaeta > Phyllodocida > Polynoidae > Lepidonotus > Lepidonotus clava. The sequence goes on along the minus strand of OW387144.1, from coordinate 29,302,493 downwards.
GGGGAAGTATGTATAGATAATAACAAAATTAATGGAGTTGTACTGTACATACATGTATATAGTATCAGCTAGGAATCAATTATAAAATATTATATTATAATAAAATTATGATGTTTTGATACAGGCAAGCTATAATACCCAGTATTGACGGGGACAGAAATGAAGTATATATATATATATATATATATATATATATATATATCGGTTTTAGTTATTCTGTTTGATTACATTTAGATGAATGAATCAGAATAAGAGATTTAAGAAGAGATAAAGATCAAGATGTACGTAGGTTTAAACGTTCTCTGTATGTCACTAAAGATAAAAAGTCTATATAGCCATGTGACCTGATAACCACTACGCTGCATATATATTCATTTGAATAAAATGATATTAGCAGAGTCCTTAAATTCTCATTCGTAGAGTAACTTCGTAGAATTGTGTGACTAACATCGTGATATTGCAGATTACAAAAAGATGATAGTTGTAGTTCACTTGTATTTCTAAAATATATAAGGTATCCATCGATATATCCAAGCCACAATCTCCAGAATAATACATGCTCCCGGCCTTCAGGAGAGTATTTTACCCAGAAAAAAACCTATTGATTATCATGGTGGCCATAAATAATGGGTAGCCTGATTAGCCTTATAAGGGGCGAGGCCAAGTTAGGAGCGAGTTCGCCTTGAGGCTGTGTTCCACTACCCGATTTTACTCACGATTTCAGAAATTGTCAATAGCAATAATGATTAAATAATATAGACTGTTACATATCGTTTGAAAAGATTTCGCATTCCCTTTTAAATGGTATGTAGCATGCAATGGTTCCGTTCATTTTTCCTATAACCATTTAGAAATTGCCAAATTCTAGATAGTTAAAATCGCCCAGGGAACCCTGAGCTGCTCCCGACCTGCTCACCTCCCCAGTCCGACCACGCACCGCCGCCATTCCCACCCCCTTTGATCAGCCACAGCATGGCGAGAGGCTGAAAACATGACTTGCCCTCAGCAACATGTCATTTTTACATCATGCCCGACATTGCCAAATCTCATATTCTCGCATCAGTTGCGTTTTTTTCGGGTTTAAGTGAGATTGCGCGTGTTCGGGTTGAGAGAAAGCGCGAGAAAACCCGAGAAAAGGTGCAACATCACGTGATTATGGATGTGACGTCACACCGGAAGTGCCCCTACGGCCATAAGGAAACTGACCGTCCTGTCCGCCAGAGGGCTTGGGGCAGGGGGTGGGGCAGTCACGTGATCTCAAAGCTTTGATCTGAGTGGTCCAAATTAGTCACGTGGGCGACCTGTGTGAACATTAGTTCAGCGGCCGTCCGTTGGTGGCGTGATTTTAAGAAAAGGGAGTCGGACCTCACCTCATATTCTCTATTGACCATCCAAAGCTGATGTCTTTGTATAAAAACTGCTTTGAAGTTTTTCTTGTAACTCTTTTAAGTTCTCTGCTAAATTGAAATGGCTTTAGAAATGGGCATTGTGGGTTTAAGATTAAGGGTTGTTTCTTAAAAAGCAGCAGCGGATCTCGGATTTTTGAAATGGGATGGGAGAGGTCCACGTGTGGACTTAAGCCTGCATTCAACTAGGAGATTTTACTGCCGATAATCTTTTATTGTTTTCCGACAATATGGCGAAATACCTAGATAGCATTAGAAAGAGAATTCAAAGTGCGATCCAATGACACATATAATAGTATGTGCTAATATAATAGTATATGTTTATAACGGTTCAACAAAACAGTCACCAGATGGACAGGCTGGTAGCAGCCTATTTCGCTGGTTCTTGGTATGTCTTGAAGTAAGTTCAGTGTGTAGACTGCTGCATGTGAAAGGACATAATTTTAGAAGTAGTAGGGTAAAAAAGACCATTCTTAGGACTGGTCTTTCAAGTGCGCTGAATATACCACGGGGTCATGGAAGTCATTAAACCTCACGGCCCTTGTTACGTGGCCCTGATTAAGTCGAATACATCAAGCATGAATAACACGCAAACCACCCATTTTACCACATTAGAATTTGTGATTAGCCAAATCCATCAGATAACGACATTGTTTAACCTTGAATAGTTATGGACATACCCCAAAGAATGAAGGCTGAAAGACCAAACAAAAATAATTTAGTTTATAATTAACATTGACAATGAGAACTCATCATGAAAGTCAGTCCCCAGAAAGAAACATACCATAATAATAAATGTTGCCCTACAAAATTGACAGCATTACAATTCAACCTTTGTTTCTTCTCAGTCTTGGGGCGTTTAATCTATTACTCAAAAGAGCGTTTAAGTACATGTACTCATGCGATGCTTGACGCAGTATTGATGAAGTAGGCCTACACTCAAGTCAATATCATTATTGCTAGCCTTTACGCTGACAGCCAATGATTAAGTTGTGAAAAATAAAATTGTTTTGCAAAACCAACCTGGACGCCTTTGGCTTTGTATTACATCAAACTTACTGACACTATGATCACTTTATGTAATGTTGGTGTTAATCTTGTTCATTTTCTTCCTCAATTGGGTCGAAAAGTACCCCCGAACACCCCTTTAACCCAGAGACGTCAACGATTCTTTTCACCGTAATTCCAAACTTCAGAAGCTGTCGTCAAACGGTTACCATAGAAACAGGACGTCTCTGAGGGCGGCATTGACCACTGGAAGCCCCCACCCCCCTATGTCCACCACTCAGGCCGTGACAATGACAACAGTCAGCTCCCTGCTGGAGGACCCTCGGCGTTGTTCTGCTCCTAACACCTTAGCCAACAGCCTTTGTAAAGACTGCATTCCACTAGCTGATTTTATTCCAATTTGAAAGAAATCGGTAGTGGGAAAAATTATGAATTAATAATACATTATGTTATATATCAGTAGATAGTTTTAGATTAATAAAAAGTTTTAGATTATCTTTCACCTAACATGTAGGATGTATGGTATTATTGAAAGTAACTGGTAAAAAGTTATACATTGTCAAATTACTGGTAGTCAGAATCGCCTAGTGGAATACAAGCTTAAGAGGGCTGAGTAGTTGGGAGGTACTGGCCTTGTAACCATGGTGATGGCACTTCAGCCCCACTGTGTCCGGCACCACTTCAAAGGCCAGACAATTCAAGGAGCGACTGGTTAGAGAAATATCAAAAGGACATCGCCAATCCGGTTTGTGTGCCCTCTAACAGCCTTTGACTTTCTGCATTCCTGCCCCAAGGTCTGCACTTTAAGAATCCTATTAGGAGCAAGGCAACCGGATTCCCACTAATTCCGAAAAGGAATTTTCGAATTTTTCAAGATTGGATATGGGCTGTGGATTGCTCTAGGAGGAAGCTCTATCACAAAAACATTCATTTTTGGAGTCTTCTAAATAATTGGATTTTTTTTCAGTGACTCCCATTGGTGGTGTGACTGGGCTTCCGGTCAGAGTGGCGTCATTCTTTGTTTTACATTTTGAATATAATTATGTAATTCTTTGATAAATCATGAATTTATTCCTTGAATAACACCAGGGAGTATCAGCACAATAAACCTTATGAAAATCAAATCCCTCCATCGGCGGAGTTTACAGAGTGATGTGCCAGTTGCCTTTCTGGCTGTTACAAGAAAGCATATGGCTGACTGTTTGCAGAATGTATGGAGATTCGCAGTTCACAAATTGGCATTATGGAGCGCGTATCTCAGGATGAATAAAACATTGAATCCTTGATTCAGCAAACACATAGATGCAGATCTTTCTGTGGTGTTACATTTGTTTCCAATCGACAATCACTACAACAGACGGTGTTGAACTGTACAGACTGCTGAATCACGTAAATTTCAGATCAAAATGGAAAATACGAAGGCAATACGCATCGTCAGACTTCCAAGTAATCTAAATACTGAGTCCTAAGATCTATGTAATAATTATTGGTGCGTCTAAAACTTGACCTATGGACATTGATAAAGGTCGGAGGCAGGCTCCTATATAGATCGGCTATCCTATCGGTCTTTGCCAAACAGCTATTTGTATATTGCCTTTTCGGTCAGGTGACTTCAGCCTCCGTAGTGTGTGTTGATTTTCAGTCAAACTGAACGCGGAATGCCGGGAAGTGTCAACAGACCGAGCGTCCTGTAGTTCTCTGATTTATTCCCGTTTTTGATCTCTTAGAAGCTGGCCCTGAAACCAAAACTGTGGCCTATGAATCAACCAACCACTGCTCTATTGCTGTGTCAATAAGGTTCCAGTCATGACATCAGGGCTGTTTAAAACATAAATATGAGTAGGGGTGTCGATATATTCTGCTATAAAAATCATATCTTTTGGGGGGAACTGTATTATGAGACGCCACTCACTTCCCTCCAGTCTTAGAATACTCGCAAACATATAAAGTCTACATTTTCAGGTTTGACATGATAATATAACGAAAAGAGTGGGAGAGCTGTTGTCGTTAATATACTAATTATATACGGATGTATGCTCATTTGCACATGCAGGAGTCTTTTTTCTAATCTTCCATGAGTTTATTTAGCTCACCGTCCCTTGGGGAAAGTCTACCCAAACTCGAATACCCACCCCTGCTTTTATTCAACTCTTTCTAGTGTACCCTTCCTCTGTATATATCCATATTTACGAAACTCATGCATCTCTTCTCCAACACAAATTACCCTTTTCCAGCTAGACCTATCACTATGGAAACCTACTTTGCAGCCAATCAGAGCTCACCAATAGCATCACGAGTGTATCCCTCCCAGACGCTAAGTCCAACCCATGGCCAAAACTGCCTAGAAATGCCTAGAACTGTTTGTGATTTGCACATTTATTGGGTTCATAGCCTTCTACAAGTGGTAGCCTTAGTTGCCTTTATTGGCCAGTGGTATGACTGGTATGGGCTAGTGGGGGATACCTGAGGCACAAATTACATCTGGGACGGTCAGTTCTGTCCCCCGACTGCCCAGGGGGTGATGGAATATCTGCGGTGATAAACGAGAGGTTTGCCAAATCAGTGAGGTTACTTGGGGTTATGAGCATCATTCCAGCGTGTTTGCGATTCATTCTGTTTGTCTACAACTCCCTGCTATAAGTAACGTGTGAGAGCACATTCAAAAACTTCACACTTAATATCGTTTTGTCTCAGCAATGTGGTCTTCACTGTTTTTTTTTATCTTTGAATATAATATCATATATCACACAAATGTTACACAACAACTGAAGGAAGGATTCACAAAGGCCTGTAGGTACAGGGGAACAGGTACGGATACAACTAACTTGGTCATTTGAATTCGCTTATGTTTTTTACCCCAAACAGTGTTATATTTTTACAGTAGACCTACTTATATCATCTATGTGAAAGTTCCAATCGAAGGTGAAATACTAAAGAGTCAATGATTGTCACATTCAACCAAAATGTGGATTGAGTTGCCGACTATTCGAAGCATTTTGCTACGTCTGCATATTAAGTAAGTTGTTTGGAAACAAAGGGGTCACCGGGTTAAAATCGGCCGTACCTTGATAAAACTAATTATACACTTTTGAAATGTCAATGAAATTAAAATTAGATATCAGTACTTTGAAATGAGTTAAGTATGGGCCACGTTGATGGGGACGGTATTGGACGTGGCACAGGACCACCTTCTGAGCTTCCCACCTTAGAACTGTTTTATGACTACTGCCAATGTTTTGACTGTCGTGATCCCCTTGCAACAATTGCATTTTAGTTTGGTATTTTTTTTGTTTTGTTACTGGCATTTCACTCACTGTACCACAAAAGGACGGTACATTCTGGTTGATTGCTTAACTGTACACAGGTTTCCAGTCAGTACAGGATTCAAAATTATGAATGTGGCGCTTTAAAGATTATTTTGCAATAAGGAACAATAAAATATTTATTGCATCTATTGTATAAAAATGATGTATATGCAAGATCTTTAAGTATATATATCTGAACTGGCGACCTAAACTTTAATGCAAAGGGAAATGCCAACAGAAATTGCCTGAAATGTTTTAAATCTATTCCCAAAACACATAGAAGCCCTGCCGCTCTCACTGAAAACACAGCCTATGCAGACATCCTATCCTTGAGTAAAAGTGCTCGAGGGTGGACATTTCGTCATTAGTTGACACAGAGGACTTCAATACGTAGAGATGTTAACCAACTTGTCATCATCTCAGTCCCAATGTAGTGCATTTTGACGTTTTATCTTTTTAATCTATGTCTCTCTCAGACTAGCGTTTCATTCCCAATTAAAAGTATAGCCTGATCCTAACATACATTGAGGTATACTACTTGCTCTAGTTGCATACAAGGTGTACTTTGATCTGTTTTTTTAAACCTGATTTCTATTTTCCTCATTTTAGTTTAACAGAATGCTATCATGTCGCTATAACGTTGCTATAGCCGATTTTCCACCTCCTACAAAAATGTTCATGTCATACCTATTTATAACCACGGTGATATCGCCTACATAATTATCAAGCATAGTATTTGGATGAATTGATCTGCGATGTTCACGACCTACCAGAACACAGCAAGTATAACAATAAATAAGCAAGAATAACACCGTCGAGCTGAATGCTGACTACGCTACAACCTTAACTTATTCGTAGTAATTCCCCGTTGGATTGCGTCAACCTGTTTGAAATAAATTGAAGGATAATGCTTAGTTGAACCTAATGGTATGGGTGAATTCAAGACAACGTGTTCACCATCTCTAGATACAAATACACCGTACATACACCGTCGAACACCATTGGCAGTGCAATGATAAGTTGATGAATGTCTCGCATTTGAGAAATGAGTCCCCGATTTAGGATATTAATTGGCGACTATTCAGCCGACATAGTCGTCCTACCATTCAGTCCCCAGTCTATCGTTCCCCTATATTTAACTCTAGCCATCTATCAATCCTTATCAGCTCTCCACCCTGCTATCTCCTCATTAAATGATGTGTTTTTTTCTTCCCCTCTCTGCTATCTGCTGCAGATAACGAGGCAAGATGTATTGGATTCCACTGGAGAGGACAGAATATCGATCAGATGAAATATCTGACTTCCCAACGCAGGTTTGAACATAAGCCGTGCTTAACCATGTGGAGGACCCTGATGTTTTAAAGATAAAACCTAGAGACATTGTTCCTCTTGATCCAGATAGAATAATATTATTCAAATGTAATATAAAAGTACTTACCTTCCGTCGGAGTTGGCTTAGGCTGGTATGGAACATCTGGAATGGAAAATAGAAAAACATATTTAAATCCCATTGAATGTAAATGTCATTATTTTGAGTGATGTTTCAGCTCAATGTGCCACTGATATTTACCTCAAATCAATGTGATTATGGTAACAACAGCTGACGGGTCTTTTCTGTGTTAACATTGTAACATTGATTCAAAACCGTCCAAACAACTTTTGTAATTGCATTTTGAATTTAAACGTCATCGCGTATACGTATTTCTCTGGATAATGTTCACTTTAAACCCTGTATCTCTGTTGTACAACACATTTCACGATTTGTGGGGAACGCTTACAGTATAAGTTACTTTTGAATGTAAATTTGAATGCGACCCTCTTCAACACCTTTTTAAAAACTGGGCTTCCCTGTTTTCAAAATTCTATTGGATTTTATTGGAAGGTCGCTAAATATCAGAGGAAGGACCACCTTATTTTCATTTAAATGTCAGTTTGATTCGATTAAATAAATATATTTTGCTGCCTTCTCACAGACCTTCTGTGTGTCATTCAAAACGTTTCTATGTATGTTAAAATCGTACAAAAATAGTCAGACAGGAAGATGTGAAGCGCAGGCAAGAGGCCATATCATGTAGATTACGACCCAAAGTTCGTGACTTATTGTTTAACATTTACGTTGTACCACATCAGTAGCTTGTTTCATAAAAACGTCCTTTTAACCAGAGATTAAATACGTCACTAATAGAAACATCGTGGAAATTCGAAAAGGTTTTTCATAAAGAAAATATCCGGTTGTGGCCGAACGTTTTCTGATAACTAGGGGCCCAAAATTTCAATGAGTTGTCCCTAAAAAACATTCCTTAGGGATAACTAAAAGTCCATTTGGGAAGCCTGTAGCTACCGTATAAAAGAGCCTTGTTTGCTTATGAAACATTTCTCATTTTCATTTTGAATAAGCAGCATCCTAGTACATTCTTCTATAAAACATATAGAATTGCTTGGCATCAGCATAATAATGTTTTCTTTCATCTTGGATATAACTGGTTTGATTTCCACTTCCAAATCCAAACACTGAATGAATCAATGAAAGCTAATTGCAGTTACCTAAAAGAAAACCCTCAATTATATCTAAAAATGATAGAGGGATTTTGGTGAAAAAAAGAGTTACAGTTTCCCGTTGCCTGCGTGGTCACCTTCCCCCCTTGTCACTGACCTATACCAGCCTAGCCGATCGGTCAGTGGTGAGGTATGGGGGAGGAGCGGACAGAGTGACCTCAGTAAGGGCTGGACCCACCAGGCGGCCAACCATGGGTGGTCAGCCCGCTGAGCATGAGGGGTGGGGAGAGGGGTAGGATAGGTAATAAATTATACAATATGTTTGTTCTATGCCCCCAAGCATCAGATGGTGGCGAGAGTGAGTAGGACTAAAATGATTTTTTTATTATTATTATAATTTCAAAATAAACTCAGTAAGTTCAGTCTGGTCCTCATGGACATAATAGAGAGTTATCAGCCCCTTGTGCAGATATCAATAACTATGTGGTTCCATTAGGAAATAAGAAATAAATAAGGAATTATACCAACATTTTAAATGTTGGGACCTACTTATGTTTCAAGAATCCAAACATATCATGAAAATATAACCATGAAAATATAACCTATTTGTTCTAAAAATAAAAATAGTCAATGGATCATCAAATGGTGGCCATTTCATTTCTTGCTGCTAAGACATCATCTGAATAACCTCTTATATATCCCGAGCGCCATGAGGTGCCATGACGGGAATGAGGTCACTGCTAGAGGAAGAGGGGCATGGACACAAGATCTGACCCATGTATACCCTCATGTGGCCAACCGTCTGAGTGTGGTGAGACCTAAAACAGGTATTGGCAGCATCTGACTCTGATCACAGGTGGCCATATCACTGGCCTAGAGTTGCATATCACCTGAGACAAACTGTCCGTATCACTTTGATACTATAAAGGTTATATGATGACTATATCTGTTGTAACGTGTTATATTAAACTCATGATTAAATGAGCAGCTGAAAGTCAATCAAAGACGATCACGTTCATAACCTTTGAATGACCAAAGTTATAAGTGAAGTTTTCATTGTAGTGTGACGTTCTCTGGTAAGTCGGGGTTGCCGATTCTTACGACAGAGGAACGTGGGGGTTGTTCGGGTCTCGGGGCGGACGGGGAATCCGGGCCAAGAACCGAGATGTGTTTCTAGAGTCGTGCCTCGCGCACGAGGGGGGGCTGAGCGAATCGATCGGCACTCGATGTCGACGGAGGACTGCGGGGGAGGGAAATTATGGTAGGGGTACGGGTCGGCCGGGGAACGGTCCACCCCTGAGTTCCGGTCCGCGGGGGCGACGGGCCGACGGTCGCCTATTGTTTGGTAGCGTGGGGCCGAGCACGCCGCGCCCTCGTCCCCGCGGACTTCGCTCCCTCGTTCCGCTCCCCATGTCTTCGTACCATACTATGCCTCGGTTTCCGGTACTACTTCGGGCCTTCGTGCCCTACTCCGTTCCCTCGTTCCTCGTTCTTCGGGCCTTCGGGCCCCTTCCTCTATGTTTCGACTACCTATCTCGGACTTCGACTCTTTTGTCCTAACTTCGACTTAATTACTCTATTCGGCTCATCTTTAGTGGTTGTTTCAGGAAAGAGGACACGTCTGGACACCAGGAGAACTGTTGAAGAACTCTGTTTATTCGGGCCTCACCGCCCCTTTATATACTAGAGAGGTCAGCCCTGATTGGCTGCCTTCGGTCACGTGACCTACAATTGACGTCACTTCCGGTTTATATATTCCGTTTCCGGTTTACATTTCACTTCCGGTTTAAATATTTCCGGGTTTCGTTCCATTACGTTTTCGTTATTCGTTCTTTACATATTCGTTCTTTACATCTATTTCGTTCTTCGTTCTTTACATATTCGTTATTCGTTCTTTACATATTCGTTCTTTACATCTATTTATTTTGGCTGAATAGCCGTTCATCACACCCTCCCGCACCTTCTTGAAAGGTGGGAAAACACGTTATACAAAATTTCAACACAGTTCATACAGCAACGACAACAGAACATACTCTAGAACCAGAAACATTTCAATCCTACGCTCCTTATCGGCAGAGGAGGAGGTGTCACCCTCTGTCCTCCCCGGTCAACTTCGGAGGGCCCCCGGGGCCTATCCGGCTAATTATTATTTCTCTTCTTTCTTCGTTTTTCTTTCTTCGTTTTTCTCTCTTCGTTTTTAAAAGTTCATATAATTCGTTTTTATATATCTTAGTCTCTTTTTATCTTCGTCAGAGTTCTCTTATCCTTGATCTATTTAGGACCTCCTGTTTTTCTCGTCTTTTAGGATGAGCGAGCCGGTCGTGGCTCTCCCACCCGGGACTGGGGATCGGTCGTGACCCCGTCGCCCCCGCTCCTCTCCTCTGGGCTCTGTTTACTTAGCCCCTCGGCGCGTTTTTCCTCGCCTTTTCTTTACCCTCATTAGGACAGAGGGACCGGTCGTGGTCCTCCTGCCCGGGGCCATGGGTCGGTCGTGACCCGCAGTGCCCCCGTTCCCTTCGTTTTTCGTCGTCCAGACGTTCTCCCCTAGTTCGGGTGGAGAATCGGTCGCGACTCTCCCACCCAGAGGCCAGGGTCGGTCGTGACCCTTAGTCCTCTCGACCCTCGGTCCGTTCTGCCGTCGTCCAGACGTTCTCCCTTGTTTTTGGGTAGAGAATCGGTCGTGATTCTCCTACCCGGTCGGTCGTGACCCCTCGTTCTTCCGTAACTGTTACTCTTCTCTGCGTTCTCTTAGGTGATGATGATGATTTTAAGGATGAGTTGAAGAAGAAAGACTGAAGCTTTTGTAGATAGAATGTTCTTTTTGGACTTCGCACCCTCGGTCGCCTCGGCATTCAGAGCCCCCCAGTGACTTTTTCACGGTTGGCAAGGACAACATGTTCGAGCCAGAGGCCAAGGTACCCAAAGAAGAAGATGGCGTTGTATGTGGAAAGGAACTTAACTTCATTCATTAAAGCTTAGAGTGGAAGCTTCAGCAGACGACGTCGCGGGTTTCGTGCTACTTGTCATGGTGAAGCTTTGAGATGGAGTTCGGGTGAAGGTGAGACTGAGAAGATTAGAATCATTAATTATTGATGAAGTGTCCGTTTTCCGTACAGGAACTGAAGTTTGACTTTTACGACACATGTCCTCGTGGTTAACCCAGCATCAAGATGTTCCGTCCTCGACCACGTCGACACATTTGAAGATTTCAGGATTTCAGAAAGAGATGTCGGAGAGAGTCCACCATAGTAAAGTATTTCCGTCACCGTTCCGGGCCCAAGTGGCATGACAACAACCGGAACGGAGACCTGATTAAGAAAATAGTTTTGATGAAGTTTCTTTTTGATGACAGGAGCCGGTGCCTCTCATCCCTCCCCCCCCCCCGTAAACAACGGCAGGAAGACAGTCCTCTTTGGGGCGAGAGGGAGGCTCCTTCGTTCTACTGATGAGATGATTTTCCTAAGAAGAGGATTCCTGTTTCGGGCACTCGGGCCCTCGTTCGTTTCCTAGGCTCTCGGGCCTCGCTCTGTTTACTAAGTTTTTTTCTTCGTCCTCCCGGAGGACCGTGCTTATTGACGATTTTCGTAAGACTGTAATACCAACAAATAGTTCGTTAATAGAGGTAAGTTTAAGATCCGGTCTGGTTTGATTTTGGAGTAAGGCCACAGTCGTCCACGGTGCCATGTCACATTGCATGGAGACACTATGCCTATGACGAACGCCGAGACAACAGCTCCGAGCCGTTCCGGGCTGCTCCTAGGTACGACGGTTCGAAGTTGGTAAGTTGAAGATATTAGTGAGAAGGAGAAGAAGAAGCCGTAGAAAGTGAAGATGGACGACATCAACTGGGACCTGCACCCAACGTCAACGTTTGAGATCCGGAACGGGCCCATTCACAATAAAATAGCATATATAAAGAAGAACTCATCCGATGTCGAACTCCAAGAAGGATCGCTCCTCATCGCTCTTTGCAGACCTCTTGATTTGTCTATCAGGGCATCCGCAGCCGACGTTCCAAGCACCACCTCCCTGTATATTGCAAAGATTACTTCCCTATATGTTTCAAAGACTATTTTGTTTCGTTCCTTGGGAAGAAGACATCAGGAAATACGACATGGAAGGAGTCTCTGTCGTTACAGCAGGTAAGAGATTAACATAAGTTTTAGTAAGTCTATTAATTTTCGTTTCTCGTTCATGTATTACTTTTACTATATATTATGGTCGGTCACGAGCCAGGGCCCCTAAGTTATCGTCCCTGCTCGTGCCTTGGTCCTCCGGGAGACATCTACGACTCGCCGCAATCCTTTCACGACTCGCTGCATCAACTCTGGCACGATAAAACCAGCATTCAGGTCGAGAAGTTCCATTTTGCCGCTCTTTGTATGCGGTAAGAGGCTGAAGACAAGGAAACTCAGAAGATGATGGTACATGAATCCGGGTTCATCCACATTCTGATCGATCCATCCAAGATCAAGAAGACAAAGTTGCAGGAAGTAGAAGTGCCGCTAGAGGACAGAGGTCGTCTCTTCCTCGCCTCCAGATCGCTCAAGGCAGCGCGGGAGAAGGGTTTTCAGTCTTGGCCCGCGCCAGCCTTTCCTCCAGCGGCGAGTCGCCGGCCCACCGGTACCTTATTTACCCCGGCACGACCGTCGACTCAAAGACTACAATGACAACACTATCCGTCCTTTCTGATTTCCTTTCCTCGATTCCGCCTCCCAACTTTCACTCTCGCTCCCGGGTCGCCCGGCCCGTTATCCATTTCCGCGACCGGACGATCCCGTTCCATCTGCTCGGTCCCAACCAACGCAGCGGGCTCCAGGGAAGAAGAGGAACAGCTACAAACTTGTTTTTCCTCCTAGCGCCTCCTTCCGTCCCGTATTCGCCCCGCAGGCTTGGTAAGTTCATTCCAGTCATGGACCCTCCAGCTCGCTGATTACGCTCAACACCTCCTAACACATGTGGTTTCGTTCACTTCCGCAAGAAGGTTTCCATAAAGAAACTAATAAGAATAAATTAAGATAAGAATGTTCGAGCCCGCCAGTCCGTTCCCGATGAGTTTAAGTAAAGTTTTCAGGCCCGTCCAGCGGTCTCCAGGAGAGTCTTTTATCCAGGCTTCGGCCTCCTGTGCGGCTCAGGTACCTCCGCCTCGGCCCGGTTCTCTCCCTGGGGGTTTGACACTATGGGTGAGGAGCCAACGCCCCGTAATCCCTCCCCACCCGACTCGCGACGCGCCATCTTCCGCCTCTGGTTCCGTCGCGCTGTTTTTCTTCCGTGCAAGACCTCGAGCAGCATCTACTTCACCCTTCTTCTTGGCGCCGGATCGGCAGCAACAGTCTCTCCTCCCTAGCGGGGAGCTCGAGAAGCTGATCCACCATTCCGCTCTGTTTTTCCGCCTCTCTTGTCACCTTCAACAAGTCATCCAGTTGATCCTCGTTTTTGTGCATCACTAGGGTCTGAGCCAATTGGACGGTCCGGTTGTGTTCGTTAACTAGCTGGTCGACCCCCGGGAACTCCCCGGTCAACGGCCCCAGTGCCGCCGTCGGGAACTGCGCCATCGCTTCTTCAAATGTCTCTGGCTTGCGGCCCGTTTCTAGTGCCATCAGGAACGCCATAGACGCCGAAGCCATTGCTCTTGTCTTGGCCGTCATTCCTCGCACCTCCCTCGGGGGCCACGTCAGTTGCACCCGAATGGCCTTTTCCGCGTCCCAGTCTCGTACCGCTCGCGCCGTTACCGGAAAGTGTCCCTGTAAGACCTGGTGAACGGCCTGTGTCCGTAATAACTTGAGTCTCGGTGTTTCTCTAGATGGTCCTGCCGTCGGCATCTCCGTTCCGATAGACCCGAACACTGAATCCGCTCCCGACTCGTCCAATTCTTGTTTCTCCGGCTCGTATCCTCTGGTCTCGGCCTGCCCCAACTCCATGTCCTCTGAGTCTTCCACCTCCTCGTCCATGGACTGGGCAGCCGGCATTTGTAATCTGTGTATCACAACCCGCGGTTGTAGCGCCCGCCCGTGTTTGTCCTCGTCCTTGAGTGGGGTATCCGGTCCTGGCGGCGATCCCATACGTTCGGGCGACGGTGGTCCCGGGGTCTCCTCCGATCCTTGCGACCCGAAAAACGAGCTCCCCAAACTGGCCCGAGTCAGGTTGTCAACCGCCGCCCGTGTCTCTGGCGTGTCTGGTGCTACCGTAATGTCTCTCATTCGTTTCAATCCTGGGGGCGGCACTATCGGCTGCTTACATACCATCTTCTCCAGGGGTGAATCTGCTTTCGTCGGGGTAGGGGTAGAGAACAGCGGCTGTGTCGAGGCCGTCGACGCCGTGTCCTCCGGCCTGGCCGCATGCCGAACATACTTTACTTTCTCCACTCGCCCCGACGGTTTGAGTCCCTGCCTTTCTGCCATCTCGCGTAGAAACCTCCCTAGGTACAATGCTTCTCTTTCCACCAGCCGGCCTCCCTGTGCTTCCCGAATGCTGTCCTCCAGCTCCCGGTCGGATCTCGCCTCGTGGTAACCCCTGAACGATCCCTCCCGGTTCATTGTTCCTTTTAAATACCCGGGGTACCTCGGGTGTCGTGATTCGTATATCACCGATTTCTTATGAACTGTCATCATAGTAAATTGTGCGTCGCTACAAGGTGGTTCTAGTCCCGTGGTCCGTTTGACTCCTGTCGAGGTCTCAGGCTGTGATGGTCCCAGCTCTCCCGTGCTGCTAGACTCAGCGATAATCAAAGACCGATCGCTTCGGGCCGACATACTCCTGCCTGACTCCGACTGGTCCGAACTCGTTCCCTCCTCCAATTCTCTCGGGACTTTCTTGACCTTTTTCCACTTCTTCTTTCGCGACGGCTCCTCCGTCGGGCATCCCTGCGTCGGGGGCCTCTTGAAAGCGAGCGGCTCCTCTTCTTCCTTGACTTTTGGTCGTTGGTCGTCGGACGAGCTCACCAATTCCACCACCTCAGCCCCCGGTGGTATTCCTGAGCAACCCGGCTTCGGGGTAGGTGTGGATGTTCGTCCTTTTCCTCTGCCTGGGAGTCCTCGTCCTCTCGGTTCCCGTGGTTCTCCCTGGGCGTTTAACTTCTTAATTCGGCTCTGTACTAACCCTGATATTTGGTCTGGTGTCAGGAGTGGTTTCGGGTTGACCACGGCCCGGCTCGCGCTTCGCGGCGACTCGGTGTCTTCCTTCCGTACTCCTTTTGCGGCCCTCCGAGGGGAACGACGCGTGGGTGTTGATCGTTCCGCCACCTCGGCCAGGGGTCCCTTCCCTGCTGCTTTGGCTGCTTGGGCTCCCTCGCCGGCCTCGTCGGCCTCTGATCCTTCTTCGGTTGCTACCTGCTCCAGCTGCTCGGCGTCGCTGTCCTCAGATCCTCTTGACGCCCTCGGGTAGTAAGGGATGCGGATCTGCCGTCGCGGCCTCTCCGGTGCCTCCTTATCCACCGCCCTCTCAGGGGGTTGAAACCCCTCTGGATGGCGCACCGCATAGTCCCGTTCCATGTTGGCTACCCGGGCCGCCGTTTCATCCCCAGTAGCGAAACTGGTGTACGGCGGTCGTCCTTTCGGGTCCAAGGCGAACGCCGCAGCATACTCCAGCCTCAGAAGGGGGTCTTGCTTCGGCATCCCCCTCTGCAGGTTCCCTTCGTGTGATTCCGTCATGTGCTTTCTCCAGTCCTGGTGTGTCGAATAGGCTCGACTCGAACACACCGGGCACATGTAGTACTGCTTCCGTAATCCATCGTGCTGGCCTTTAATATGCTTGGCCAAGTGCTTAAACTCCTTTCCGTGACAATGTCCTTCCCAGCACTGTCCGCTCATCGTGTCTGTTTTCCGGGCTTTCGGGGCTCGTTCCAATCCTGAAGCTCGTCCCGTCAGCCGTTTCCGTTTTTGTCTCGTGGTGATGCTGCTCGTCTCGCTTCTCTGCTTTTCTTCTTGTTTTCTTCTCCTTAGCTCAGTCTGCTCGTCTGCGATTCGATGAATCCTGGTCGGCTGACCAGAATGACCTGCTCCGGCGAGCGCTCTGCCTTTTATAGCCGCCGCAGGCGGAAGTGGGCGTGGCCTGCACTAGCGACCCCTAGCGTCAGACTCACCATCCACTTCTACGGTGGCGCCCCCTACTATTTTCCGGTCCCCGGGGCCCGCCGCTGGTCACCGCCTCGCCTGTTTTCTTTACCTCGCGGCCCTTCGCCCGTCCTCGCGTTTTTCCTAGGCCTTTTATTGCCCCACCGGACGCCCTCGGTCCTTTCATCCCTCGTCGCCTTTTCTTGCCTTTTTCATCTTGGCCCTCACAGTGCTTCCGCACACTTCCCGGAGAACACAGGGGCTCGGCGTTATCATCTCCTTGCCGCCGCCCCGTTCTCTTTGTCCTCTTTTACTCCTTTTACGACCTACTTTAAAGCCCGTCCTCGTTTCAGGCCTCGCCTTTTACAGCCGTCCGTTCGTTCCTCCGGCGTTCCCGAGAGTGCCGCATCTACTCTCCTCCGGTCTCCTGGACGCTGTAAAGCGGTATTACCAAGTCGGCATTACTTCAGAAGTCTTCACCAGCTTGCCACCGGGTCTGTCTTCCGTTGTAATCCAACCATCTTTTCCACGCTGTGGTTCCTCCGAACTGACCGGAAAGCGGCTCCGTGGGACTACTTTAGACATTCGGGCCGTCGTGGCTCCCGAACGCCGTTTTTCGTTCCAACCCCGCATTTCCCACCTATATTACATCCGCAAGAGAACCAATCTTCAGCTAGGTAGCGAATCTCTACAGCCTAACGACCTGCACTCCTACTGTAGTGGTCAACGCACCGCCCCGACTCAATGGCCCCAGGTTGATCAGTCCTTTTTGGCCAAAGCCTTTCTGTGTAGCGCCGATTTGGTCGTTCCCTTGGTCCTCTTCCACCTGCGGAATCGAGACACGAAAACGACTTCATCACAAAAAGGGGGTACCCCGTTTCCTTACGTGCCCTAGCGCGCCCCACCCCAAGCATTTACTGTGCAGCCTCGTATCCTTGCTGGTCAGCTACCATCCAAGCTGGCGCAGCGTGTCCTCGGTAGGGTTCCAGGCGGTCCACATGGACCACCCCCCCCGGTTTCCCTCGTTTCTTCCGTACTACCACCCGTCCTCGGTCAAGCACCTTGACGATCAGTGCAGGGCCTATCCATGGAAATCGCAACTTCGTTCCCTTGTCCCTATCCACTACCGTATCGTGCACCCAGACCAGTTCTCCGGCGTGGTATTCCCGTCGAGTCACCTTCCCATCATATTCGTGTTTCTGATGGATGGCGGCTCGTTTCAGCCCCGTCCGGGCCTCCCGATAGGCCGCGACTAGCCCTTCCTCCAGGCTTTCCACATAGTCGCCTACCCGTCGGGGTTCCTCCTCTGGTCCTAGAGGTCTCCCATAAATCGCCTGTCGCGGCATCATGGTCTGTCGGCCCAGCATCATCATGTTCGGTGTCACTCCCGTGCTGGCTTGCGGCGTTGCTCTATAACTCATCATCACGAGCGGGACCATCTCGTCCCATTCCCGACCTGTCGCTCGGCAGCTGGCTTTCAAACAACACCCCAAAGTACGGAAACTTCGTTCTATGTACCCGTCACTCCTGGGGTGGTACGGCGTCGTTCTTGTTTTGTGAATCCCGAATAGTGCACAGACCTGAGCCACCACCTCGGATTCGAAATTCGTGCCTTGATCCGAGTGTAGTTCCCGAAACGCGCCGTACCGTGCTACTACTTCTTCAACCAGTTTGTTCGCCACTGTCGTTGCCTTTTGATCCGGGATCGGGAAACACTCCAACCATTTGGTGAAATAGCATCCCACCATCAGGCAATACTTATTTCCTCGTTTGGTGACTGGGTACGGGCCCGAAACATCCATGGCCAGCCGTTCCATCGGCTCCCCCACTATGTACTGATGTAGCGGCTCCCGTCTTCCTCTCCCCTTTTTCAGCAACGCGCAATCACATTCTCGACATTCCTTCCGCACGTCTTCCCGGAGTCCCGGCCAGTAAAACCCTTGTTCCAACAGGGCCGTCGTCCTGGCGACTCCTAAATGCGCTCCTGCCGCGCCTCCATGGTATTCCCTTACCAGCTTGGCCCGTTCCCCTCGGGGAACGACCAACTGGTTCCTCCAACCATGTCCTTCTAGTTCCCAGTACTTCCGATGCAGCACGCCATCCCTGAGGCTTAATCGTTCCCATTGCCTCCATAGGATCTTTGTTTCCCGGGATTCCGGAGATATGGCCTCCCAACCTGGCCGGTCCGCATCTTTTTCCATCCGTGCGACAATCGGCCCTATATCTCGATCCCTCCTCTGCGCTGCTCTCATCTCCTGCGGGGACCATCCGGGCTCGTACCCCCGGGCCCGCGTCACTACTCTCACTTGTTCGGTATTCTCGTGCTCCTCTCCACATTGTTTGCACGGATACCGGGACAACGCGTCAGCGTTCCCATGCTTCCTGCCCGGTCGGTGTTGGAACGACACATCATGCGAGTCGATAATCTCAATCCACCGAGCAGCCTGCCCCATCGGTTCCTTACTCCTCTGCAGCCAACTAACCGCGCTGTTATCCGTCCGGACTATCACGCGTTGGCCATAGATGTAGCACCGAAAATGCTTCAAAGCTCGCACCACCGCCAACAGTTCTTTCCGCGTGGTGCAATACTTTCGTTCGTTTGACTCCAGGGTTTTGCTCGTGTAAGCTATCACCCGTTCCTCCCCTCTCTGCTCTTGTGATAGCACGGCTCCCGTTCCCACGTCACTGGCGTCTGTATCAAGCCACCATTGTCCTTCTTCCTCCGGGAATCCCAACACCGGGGCCTCCGTTAGCGCCTTCTTCATCGCATCAAATGCCTCTTGTCGTCTCGCGCTCCACACGAATGGTTCCTCCTTCGTTGCCAATTCATACAAGGGGGCAGCCAACTCCGTGAAGCCGTTTATATGCCTTCTATAGTACGAACATAATCCCACGAAGGCTCGTACCTCGTGGAGATCCCGCGGGACCGGCCACTCGGTTACTTGCCGACACTTTTCGGGGTCGGGTTCGATCCCGTTGAACGAGACAACGTGCCCCAAGAACGGAATCTTCTTCTGGAACAGCTTACATTTTCGCGCCTTTAACTTCAGTCCTGCAGCGTTCAGCCGGTCCAGAACCCGTACCAATCTTTCCAGAGTCACTTTGAACGTTGGTCCAAAGACCAGTATATCATCTAAGTATACCAGACACTCCTCCCACACGATTCCTCTGAGGATTCTTTCCATCAGTCTCTCGAAGGTGGCTGGGGCGTTCACTAGCCCGAATGGCATCACTTTAAACTCATACAATCCTCCTTGAGTCACGAAGGCCGTCTTTTCTTGGTCCTCCGGTGCCATCTCCACCTGCCAATATCCGCTTGCGAGATCCAGACTGCAGAAGAATAGGCTTCCTCCCAAAGTGTTGAGGCTGTCCTCTATCCGCGGGAGCGGATAGGCGTCCACTTTCGTAGCCTGGTTCAGTTTTCGGTAGTCAATACAGAACCTCGTTCCTCCGTCCTTCTTTTTGACTAGAACGGTCGGGCTACTCCACGCACTCCCGCTCTCTTGGATAATCCCTAAATTTAACATATCCTCCACCAGTGCTCGTTCTTCCTCTCTCCTGGTGGCCGGATACCGTCTGACCCTCTGCTTGATCGGCATCTGATCTCCCGTTTTAATTCGATGTTGTACTAAATCTGTCCGTCCTAGCTCATGTTTCGAGGTCGCAAACATTTGTTCCCGGGCCATGATGGCTTTCTCCAGCTCTTCGCCCTCCTTCGTGGTCAGGTCTTTCTTGGCCTCCCCTATCATTTCAACGAGCGCTCCTGGGGGTTCTTTTGCTTCACTTCCTACTCCTCGTACCTCTTGTACGAAGGTGGCTTCTCCGAGTACCCCGCCGGTTTCCAATTTCGCGCTCTCGGTCCCTCGGTTGGCCACCCAAACTTCATTTTCCTCTCCCAATGTCACCGTTCCTGGGATCACCTCCAGTCCCATAGGTAATCCAGCGCCGGTGATGACAGCCAGCTGTCCACCCTGTCTTATGTCCATTCTCGCTACTACTGTTACTCGGGTCACTTGGAGTGGGGGTATTTCCGTCGTTTTCTCGATTCGCACGACCTGTCCTCCGACGGTAACTGCCCGAATCCCATCCGTTCTCTGTTCTACTCCCGGGATTCGTTCCCCCTCTCCCTCCCCCTCGGCGGGCAGGAAGATGGCACTCGCGTGGGGCTTAACTGTCAGCCGGTATTTCACCGCGAAGTCGTTTCCCAGGATCCCTTCATCTCTACCGATGTCTGCCACCATGAACGTCCACTTCAACACGCGTGTTCCCAATTTCACTGGCAAGTTCGTGCATCCGTAGCACCGCAACGGACTACCATCTACCGAGCAGAGACGTCCTTCATATCCATCCAGTTCTTCTCTTTTTCGTCCCCACTCTCTCCAGAGGCGTTCCGACAGCAGACTGATCATAGATCCGGTATCAACCAAAAAACGGACGACACTCTCTCCCACCGTCCCGGCCACATAAAGTCCACATTCTCCCATGCCTACTACTTCTCTCGCCGCGCCCGAAGGGGGCCCCGCGCTTACTGCGACGGCGACTGTCCGTTTCCCTGACGCTGGGAACACTCTCTTGCGAAATGGCCCTTCTGGTGACAGTGATGACACTCTAAATCTTCTTTTCGCTTCTTAAACGCCTCCCTCCGGGCCGTTGCTTGTCTTCTAGCTTCCCGTTCCTCTGCCAATTCTTTCATCATCTCCTCCAACTTACCGTTCAAGGCCATGATCTGTGTATTGGCGTCCTCCTTGGGCTTCACTGCCCGCAGGAGGCGGCGTGAGTATCGTTCCTGTATTTCTACCACCTCTACCGCCTCCTCTAGTGTCTTGCATCCTTTCTCTGCACACTTCAGCTGAAGGTCTTCCCCAACTGCAGCCTGGAACGCATGTAATGCTGCTTTTTCCTGGCTAGCGTAGTCGTTGGAGAAGTAGGCTCTCGATGCCAGTCGCCGGGCATTATCAGCCAACTCCTTCGCTGTCTGGTTCTTTACACGTTTCAAGCCCGCCAACTCTTGCAGAGCATTACACGTGTCCTTCTCCTGACCGAACCTCCGGCGCAACGCATCCACCCTCGCCGAGTAACGGAGTCGTTCCCTGTCCGGGAGTCCGACAAAGTACATTCGTGCCGTTCCCGTCAGCGAGAGGAAAAGCATCGCCGCTTTTTCCTCGGCCGTCCAGCGTCCCAATGTTGCGTACTCCTCAAACTGGTTGATCCATCCCTCGAAATCCGGTTTACCGTCATACTTCTCTGGTCGTAAACTGAACTTCTTCAAACTCGCTCCTTCCTGGCCGGTCTGTTGTTGTTGAGCCCGCACATTCTGCTCATCCGTCGGGGTGGACGTTCCCATAAAATTAAACTGCCTACCCATGATGGTCGTGTCCTCCCCTTTGGTCTCGGTTTTCGCACCTCCTTTCTCCTCCCCACCTTCCTTGAAGGCGACGTCAGAATCCATCTGCTCGAAGACTGCCGCAGTCGCCATGAGTATCCAATACCGATGAAACACCCAAGATCCACAAGTCCGTATGTGCCTATTTCAGCACCACCGCTGCCACCAGTGTGACGTTCTCTGGTAAGTCGGGGTTGCCGATTCTTACGACAGAGGAACGTGGGGGTTGTTCGGGTCTCGGGGCGGACGGGGAATCCGGGCCAAGAACCGAGATGTGTTTCTAGAGTCGTGCCTCGCGCACGAGGTGGGGCTGAGCGAATCGATCGGCACTCGATGTCGACGGAGGACTGCGGGGGAGGGAAATTATGGTAGGGGTACGGGTCGGCCGGGGAACGGTCCACCCCTGAGTTCCGGTCCGCGGGGGCGACGGGCCGACGGTCGCCTATTGTTTGGTAGCGTGGGGCCGAGCACGCCGCGCCCTCGTCCCCGCGGACTTCGCTCCCTCGTTCCGCTCCCCATGTCTTCGTACCATACTATGCCTCGGTTTCCGGTACTACTTCGGGCCTTCGTGCCCTACTCCGTTCCCTCGTTCCTCGTTCTTCGGGCCTTCGGGCCCCTTCCTCTATGTTTCGACTACCTATCTCGGACTTCGACTCTTTTGTCCTAACTTCGACTTAATTACTCTATTCGGCTCATCTTTAGTGGTTGTTTCAGGAAAGAGGACACGTCTGGACACCAGGAGAACTGTTGAAGAACTCTGTTTATTCGGGCCTCACCGCCCCTTTATATACTAGAGAGGTCAGCCCTGATTGGCTGCCTTCGGTCACGTGACCTACAATTGACGTCACTTCCGGTTTATATATTCCGTTTCCGGTTTACATTTCACTTCCGGTTTACATATTTCCGGGTTTCGTTCCATTACGTTTTCGTTATTCGTTCTTTACATATTCGTTCTTTACATCTATTTCGTTCTTCGTTCTTTACATATTCGTTATTCGTTCTTTACATATTAGTTCTTTACATCTATTTATTTTGGCTGAATAGCCGTTCATCACAGTAGGCAGGCACATATCTGAGGAGTTCTAAAACTGATTAAAGTGGTATATGTTTCTCTATATATAGCCGTTTTGCAATTATGTCACTTTTCTCTGACATGAACTGAAAGACACAATTATTGATAAATTATTCAATTCTGAAATATGTATTGATCAAATCATTATGGCCTTATCACTGTTATTGACCGTGATGGAGTCTGGCATCAATATCCCTTTAAATATATGGACCTTTTTTCTTTTTTTTTTCCTAAACAATTTTTATTTCAACTTAAACCATTTCAGGCCTGGGCCTGGTCTTCTGCCGGCTCCAGCGCTCGGTCGGGTAGAACAATATAATATAGATGAATAATCAGGCATTACGGGCTTCATATCATGTGTCAATAGTATAACGTCTTCATTTACAAGGATGAAATCACATTAAATCATGGTTATCACATGGAAACACCAAAATGTTTTCCCATAAACCTATCTGTAATAGATCTATAGATGTCTGTAACGCATACTTAGAGTGATGGATAAGATTTACATTTATTGATCTCATTCATTTGCGTGGCAGTCATACAGCATTAATATTGAGAACAGAATTTCAGGAATGCATTTTTAACGAGAGAAGTGTCGCTTTTCTTTATAGCCCCTTCTCTATAGCCGTGATGAGTGGGATATGCCAATATACAAGCTCTAAACCTATACCAACCTCATGTAAAATCCCAAACATTCAAAATCAAAGCATAACTTCAGGGATGCTTCTAAAGTATGTATGTCGGTCGATAATGTCCCTTTAACACATGATTCAAATTGATCGTTGCTCTTCCTATGAACTATGATACGAGCCAATAAGTTGTTAAGAAGGGTTGTTTAGGACTTTTGTGAACAAACTAAGTTATTCATTCACCTCCCAACTTGTTTCGCCTAAGGCCATGAAGTATTTAAGGTTAACAATTATCTGTCACTCGGGCTGTGGATGTTGGGACCAAAATGATGGCACATTGCCAGTTTAATACATCTTTAATCTGCAAACCTCGCGGTCTATTTATTAAACTTCATTGTAGAACTTAAAGGTTTACATGTTTCCCATCAACCTCTATTTATATAATTACCCTCAGTCTCCATCCCCCAAAACAATTTTGAAGATATAATTGTACATTTTTGTCATACCTTTGGATCAATTATTAAAAGGGGGGAAATAAGCATTTTCGTGTATTTTATGTGATCCAATTTGCTAAACCTATAGCTTTCGATTACTCGCACTTTGTATATAGCATTTCAATACTGAGAATAACCTCATTTTCTATCAAGTTATATTCAGAATTTTTTTTTTAATCCAACTGAGCCTTCCAGGTGTAAAATTATTGATTGCATTTGGCCATTACTGGATCATAAATGGGATAGAAATCCAAAGGCATGTAAATGGGAATGGCTCTATAACCCAGAAAGGAGGCATTATCTAACCCTAGGATGTCCCCCCTCCCCCACTATTAGACGCATAGGAGTACATCACCTAGGGATGTGGGAGGGGACCCTTCCCTCTGTGTATCACTATTAATGGCCTAGCCAGTATACAAACTACAGAACCCTGTCCTTTTGTGAGGGGCTTCGACCACTGGCTAATTTTGAATATATTGTGTATTGTTTTTTTAAATTCATTTCTTTATTCAGACAAACAATAAGTTATACAACTTGTTTGTGTTGCATTGTGACTTCACCAGGTTCATTAATATTTTAACATATCAAAGGCATTGTCCATACATATCTTACTTCACCTGATCACCTTGACAACAAGTGCACATGTATAATCCCGTAAAAAACTGAAATCGTTATTAAAATAACGAGATTCTTCGCTTGTTAATGAAAAAGAAACTAAAATATCAAAGATTATTTGTAAATAAAATATCTGCATGTTTCTCTGATAAAAGAGGTCGAGGCCGTCAAAGAAGAATTGGTAAAAATGGGAATGGGATGTTAATAGTACATGTATGAGAATATCAAATGTAAGAGAATACAGAGTTTTCTAAATGCAATTTTATTACGATTCATCATAATCACAGTAACGTGGAAGTAAAAAGAAAATTTTCATGAAAATAAAAAATTTGAAGTTGTTTTTGTGCACTTGGCGCATCATAAAAACATGGCTGCTATGCTGAAAAACATATCTGATGACCTTGTCTAAAACTTGTCTTAAACTTGGAAGTAAAAAGAAATTTCATGAAAATAAAAAATTTTGAAGTTCTATTTGTGCACTTGGCGCATCATAAAAACAAGGCCGCCATGCAGAAAAACATGTCTGATGACCTTCTCTAAAACTTGAAAGTGAGAAGAAAAGTCCTGAGAATAAATGTTGAAGTTGTTTTTGCATACTTGGCGCATCATAAAAATATGGCTGCCATGCTGACAAACATGTCTGATGACCTTGTCTTTAACTTGGAAGTAAAAAGAAATTTCATGAAAATAAAAAAATTTGAAGTTGTTTTTGTGCACTTGGCGCATTGTCAAACATGGCTGCCATGCTGAAAAACATATCTGATGACCTTGTCTAAAACTTGTCTTAAACTTGGAAGTAAAAAGAAATTTCATGAAAATAAAAAATTTTGAAGTTCTTTTTATTACACTTGGTGCATCATAAAAACATGGCCCCCCAATGCTGAAAAACATGTCTGATGACCTTGTCTAAAACTTGGAAGTGAAAAGAAGTGTCCTGAGAATAAATGTTTATGTTGTTTTTGCGCACTTGGCACATCATAAAAACATGGCCGCCATTCTGACAAACATGTCTGATCACCTTGTCTTTAACTTGGAAGTAAAAAGAAATTTCATGAAAATAAAAAAAATTGAAGTCGTTTTTGTGCACTTGGCACATCATAAAAACATGGCCGCCATGCTGAAAAACATTTCTGATGACCTTGTCTATAACTTGTCATTAACTTGGAAGTAAAAAGAAATTTCATGAAAATAAAAAAAAAAATGAAGTTGTTTTTGTGCACTTGGCATATCATAAAAACATGGCCGCCATGCTGAAAAACATGTCTGATGACCTTGTCTATAACTTGTCATTAACTTGGAAGTAAAAAGAAATTTCATTTGGCGTATCATAAAAACATGGCCGCCATGCTGAAAAACATGTCTGATGACCTTGTCTAAAACTTGTCTTTAACTTGGAAGTAAAAAGAAATTTCGTGAAAGTAAAAAAAAATTGAAGCTGTTTTTGTGCACTTGGCACATCATAAAAACATGGCCGCCATGCTGAAAAACATGTTTGATGACCTTGTCTTAAACTTGTCATTAACTTGGAAATAAAAAGAAATTTCATGAAAATAAAAAAATTTGAAGTTGTTTTTGTGCACTTGGTGTTGTACTAATAGCTTAGTACTTTTAATATATTATCATATTGTATAATCTAGTTAGGATCAGGCCTAGCAAGTCTATTTCTAAGAAGAGGTATTTTGTGCTCCTAGCGCCACCTGTTAACCAGTATAAAAGGTGTTGCAAGGTAGGGAGCGAGTCAGTTTAGAGTTTAACTACAGAGTTAGTAACAAGTAAGCAGCGTTAGCTGAGCTGCTCGGAGCTATACCTACCAGCTCCTGCGGAGTATACTGGAGTTTACCGATACCAACTACCTCGGACAAAGGATTGTGATAGAGCTAAGCGCTAGGGTGGTCTAGGATGTGCTGGAACAACTTGTATTCTAAATGTGGTTGATCACTGAGAGTAGGAGATGGGAAGGTGGACTGATGGAGACTTATTCACTGTGGCTTTGACTCGGGATGAGATGTTTACTTCAATAAAAACCCTTTCATTTTAAGAGCTTCCTCATCGTCCATTTCTTTTGAACTATTGGGGGATGGATGAATTAACTTTGAGCGCAGTCTGATTGGCTCAATAACTTGGATGAACGACTCATGGATAAATTAATTATACACATCACGCAGTCTTAAATCAACACTAACAATAGTTCAGCGTATCATAAAAACATGGACGCCATGCTGAAAAAAGTTTCTGATGACCTTGTCTAAACTTAGAAGTGAAAAGAAATTTCTTGGAAATTAAAAATTTTGAAGTCATTTTTGAGCACTATGCATATCATAAAAAAACATGGCCGCCATGCTGACAAACATGTCTGATGAACTTCTGTAAATGTTGGAATTGAGAAAAAGTGATATACAAATTTGAAATTGTCAACTTGTTTTTTTTCATTTGGCACACCATAACAACAGAATGTAAGGGATTTGACACTTAAATTCTGTTCCAGTCTGTTCCGGTCTGCCGCACAGCACATGAGAGGCAATTGACTTTCACCTAGGGTCCACTCTCCCACTAGAGTTGCCCAAAACTCAAAGTTATTATTGTTTTAACTATCCTGAAACTTGTAAATTTTAATCAAATAACATGAATACAAGCAAAATACATATAAACTTATAAGAGAATTATGTAAAATACATTTAAGGTATTTTTTTTAAAGAATTATAACAACAAAATCCATTCTAATGTAAAAATTGTCAAAGGCCATAGGACACATCTACATGTAACTAAATGTAACTAAAATCTCCTCTCACAAGAAAACCCATGCATCCACTCTCCAAGCATAGGACAGGAACCAGGAGATTAAATGTGTGATAATAGGGTGAACTGGCTCTTTCACTTGTTCAAAGAAATAGCCATCCTATACTTCGCCTATCAAACTTTATACCATTGGTGAAACTTAATACAACGCGAAGAATAAACGAGAAAAATATATAAAAAAATATCAAAGTCTACCTATTGTCAACCTCAATTATTTCACTATAATACTTCATTAAGTACCATGCCTTGAGATGGTGGTTGAAGAGATGAGACAAAAACTAGCCGTTTGAGTCTGACTAATGTAACGTGAATGGACCAAGTTGGGTTACGGTAGAATAAGAAGAATAGTTATCTGAAGCTGGTGAGGAGAGGAGACCAACAATTTTGGAAAGTAAGCCAACAGAAGTAGTGAGGCTTTCACAACTGAAAGAGCCAAGGGAATGGCGCAATGGGCTATAGTCATTCTGTATCTTTGTATCCAGTGGCACTTTCTGGCCACTCGGGGCAATAATGTACTACTGGTGTCCACCATCAGTGTATAGTAGATTGCCCCCTGAAGCGGCTGCAGGGTGTTGTCCCCTGTTGTCTAGTAGGTCTTTTGGGCGCCTTTTTTTTTGACTTGTGTTAATCATGCTCCTGAAATCCTTTGAAATCCTCTGCGGAAAAATTCTTGTTTGTCACTTGTCCATCAACCTTGGCTCTATTCCTTCTTGCTGCTTCATGGCCTAGAGTCCCTGATCTAGCCCCATGCTTTACCCTTGCCCACCTTTTACCAATGCCTCCAATATAGGCCAGGAGCACCTTGGCCCGGTCCTATCCCTTACATTGCAATTGCCCATCTACACCTATGACCCTATCCCAAGTTCACAGTTCCGATACCCAAACTACCCATTCGAAGTATGGACTTCTCAACCCTAAACCAAGGAGTCTCATGGATCAAACTGTGGCCCTTCGATCAATATACTAATCTCCACACTCAAATTTGAACAGGGTTGGCCATTTGCAATTTTCAGGTATTGGTAAATCAGATTCAATCTGAAAACAACTCTAGCATAATAAGTCTTTAGCGTACTTTTTGGAAGGGGCAAATAAACAACCTTTACTATAATCTCGTCAAAAGACCTAAAATATAATATAGAGTATATAATTTGACATTTTGACGTTATTATCCGATCCAACAAGACTACCAATGTCATGCACTTTGCTCGTTTTCTTGTCATTTATCTTTATGAGATAACTCTTCAAACTCTGCATTAAACAGAACATTTAACGAATGCATGTTAGGTCAAATTATGTTTGTCTGTACGCTCTGATATCAGGAGTACTGGTTTCATGTTCAGGGCATGCATCCGCTGAAGAACATATTTTTCTCATTAAGATTCTGAACGGACCGTTTTATTGTCCATTAACATGCTATTCCACCATCTCTAGTCAATGCACTTGTGATACAAAGAAAACCTCCGTCAATTCTAATGATGGAGAAGCAAATAGATTTGTTTTATGTCAGTCAGGATATGGACTAGATATTGAACAAAACCAACAACCTTGTAGGGCGTTAGAATTGATTTATTTGTTAAACTTTAAAGACCGTTATAGCAATCATTTAATTTGTATTTGCTGTTGTTTTTATTGGCCATTTTATGTAAGTACATGTATAATCTTCCAGTCAACTCGGGGGTTAATGTGATATAGGTTAGGGAGGAGGGGTTTTAAATAGTAAATGTTAAGTTTCCTTAAATATTTAGCTTTAAATTCACAAATAAGTAATCTACTGAAAAGATGCCTCAAAGCATCTGGCGTGTTTTCACTGGTGATGCCTCCAGGCATCTGGCGGGTGGAAAGGGTTAACAAAGTATAAACCTTAACTTACAATTTAAATGGAGAGAATTCCATTCATAACCGAATCAAAATTCTCATATTTTAAGGAGAGTCATCGATCATTATGTATTGCAGAGTGAGATGGGAGTTGGAGACGGCCAGGACTGTCTGCCCATTGGTGGCCTTTGTTAGGGACTGACTGGCGGCATACAATACCCCCCACAATGTGTCTTCCCGACGGACTGAGGGTCCTTGTAGGGGCTGGAGGGGGCTGGAGGGGCCTGGTAGGGGCTGCAGGGGCTGGTCTATGGAGGGTAAGGGGTCCAGACGCCACAGCCCTCACCACCGCCACATTCAATATGATTCAGTCACAATTCAATATCTCCCCCCAAAGGCACGGTAAGTCGGTGCTAACCGTCGTGTTTATTGTGAAGTCTGTCCTAACCTCTAACTCTTATGGTCGTATGCATATGGATGGTGCCATGCAATGGACTAGAGCGAAAATCCAGAGCTTTCTGACGTCCTGGTGGGTGTATTATCAATATGGTGTCAGCAAGACAATCTTCATTTTGTAAAACTGAAACATTTGTAATAATTCATTCAAAGAGCAGAAAATTTCCCCTCGAATACATCTGTATTCAATTTCAATATCTTTTTTTTTTATTGAGGACCACTTTGTTCGGTAATCTTGATCTTCCAGTAGTCGGTAAAGCATTGTCAGGACCTAAAACACATATAATTTTCAGAGTATTTTGTTCTCCTCCCTTGTGTGTTGCTATCAAACTTTATTCATGTTGGAATATTACATACCCAATAATGGTATGCATAAACCAGGGGTAGCTACACTGCCGTCTTCGGCACATCTTTGTTATCTCTTAAGACTCTTAAGCGTTATGTTTACATCTGAAAGGGACCTTTCATTAAGTATGTACGCACCGAGGGTGGGAAGTCTAAAACCTGTGAAAATTTACGTACATACCTGTACAAATCCAATGCGTATTTTAGCCCAAGATGGGGCTGGAGGCTCTACAATTTTTGAAATGTTACGTACTTACTAAATGGAAGGCCCCTAAAAGTATTAAGGCGAGTGATACCATCCTGAAGTGAGCTCCGCCTTGCCTTTCCCATAACATTGCGTTTTGCAGCTGTACCTTGTAGGTAAAATACATGTACATCCAACTGAAGGCATTGCCGACTGCCTCATGGCTTGACCCTGACCTTATAGTAACCCATAACCATCGTTATAGTAATTTCCCAGTAGGGCAATATACGCCGCAGCCAAAATGTCAACATCGATACATAGGACATGTATGAGCTATTTGATATGTCTAATTCAAGACGCCTCTCTCTACATCCAAAAGCACACTTTCAAAACACAGCTAAGAGGCTTGAATATCCAGATTCCGTCCAGACATGAGCAGCAGAGGCGGCCCTGACCATGTATAAGGTAGCCATGTGTTGACCTTGACCTCCTCCAGGGCCCTGTTTAGTACCCCTCTCAGTGCCATCCTCCATCACGCCCCGCCCCTAAGCCCGGCCTGATCCGCTGGTCACTGGCAGGATCCACCTCCCCACACCCTGAGCACGTCCACCTCACAGAAACACCCCGGGTACCAGTGGAGGGCTCAGCTGGTCGCTGGGTACCGGCGGCAAAAACGGATTTATTTCCTTGACTTTGCCAACTGTTTGTGGTCCACCTCTGCATTTTATCATTTGCTTTTCCTATTCTATTCATACTGACGTCATTTATTGCTCATCACTTGCTTAAGCCCTGTCGTACCTATCATGGTGTAAACACTCAAGTGCTCAATTCCAAATGTTTTACAGTTTTACAATATACTATCACCAAATATTGCAAGAATTGAAGTATAACACTTCATTTGGGCAATTCAGAATAACAAAGCACAACCTAAGAGTCCGCAGTTAGAACTTTCAATTTTAGTGCTAGATATTCCCTCCCTAAATCGAAATTAAGGATTAATCTTGAACGCAACAGCAAACAGTTGTTGTTAGGTGACAGAAAATATGTTATTCTTCAAGGATACCATTCCTGGTATTTCGCCTTCTTGGTGAGTGAATGATGCAAATGCCTGGACACTCAAGATTTTGACCACTCTCTCCTACTCGATCTAACTTTTTCAACTAACTTTTTCTTCCGGCCTGTCAGACAGACACCTTGATATACTCTTGGAGATACATGTCATGTTTGATTTCGCCGTGCAACTGTATGGTTCACTGTTTTCTGCTGTACTTACTTCTCGAGGATGATTTTGTAGGCTTTCAGAATAAATGTAGAACTTTCATCTACAACGAATAGATGACCTTCTCTAACTTTAACTTTAACCCCTTTTACTCTGAAAGGGTACATAGAGGAAATGTTCGCTTGCTCTGAAACTATCTACATCCAGGTCCATTAGTTGATTTTAGTAATATTTCCCTCAGGCTTCTCACATCTCCTCCTCTTCGCAGCGATATTTCCATATTTCTTTGCTTCAGAGGACGTCAGATCAAAGATAATTGTCACAGAACTGGGTATATATATATGTGTTCATAAGGCAGCCTTTCATCACATCATTTATAAAATATCACAGTACGTATAGTTTCTAGCTGCGTCGAACTCGATAATGCTCTATATCTTCCAAGGAATATATATATATATATATAATAAATATATGTATGTATGTGTGTATATATATATATATATATATATTATAAATACTTATATAGCAAGGGGTCAACTTTATTTGTGTGTGTGTGTATATATATAAACTTGATGAATAGCGCCAATATTCTAAACAATTCATGTTGATTGCTTCTTATTGTATCCTTATCAATGAATTAACAACTGATACAAAATCACCCGTGTTGGGTTTGAGGTATATTAACTTCTCTGATATATACATCCTGGGTAAATCCCTAGCACATCCTGAGGACACACTGATAACAACAAACGGAAAACACACAATATTAATGCCACATCCGCGGAAAGCCCTCAGACACTTGTTTCTAAGGCGGAATATCACAAGAAACATCGCCCCAGGTGTTACTAGTGTAAACCGTCCTTAAGCCGTCCTCCAGGCGTCAGCCGCCCGCCCAGGTCAGGGATTAAGTGGTTTGATGGATATGTATCCCGGCGGTAGGCCTCAGGTCAGATTAGCCCCAGGGTGTAGGGGGTGGTGTCTGCAATGCCATACCATCCAGGGTGTAGGGGGTGGTGTCTGCAATGCCATACCATCTATCCCGACAACTGTTGCTGCGAATCGGAGACGGATGGGGGCGGATATGAGGGGCGTGTTTGGCATGGAGGGGTGGGGGAGACTAGGTGGGGTGAATACTTATAGCTATAGGCAGTAGGCAGTGGGGGTGTATAGGATTGATCATATGTATGATGGTTTACATGACTGTGTTTATGTTGTACAGAATCCAATGAATATGGTTTTGGTTTACATCCGAAAGATATCTTAGCTGCTTAGCACATTAAAGAATTGTTGGTACTTCAAGAAGTACATGTGTAAACCAAATATTGTAGATATAGAAATGACCGAGCTCTTAAATTTTGAGTCAACAGGTAAGATACATTTGTAATTTATATCCAGACCCCCTCACATTAAATGGTACATTAAGGGTACATTAATACAATGTATCCGTTAACCTTTAACTAGTATGTTATGGATTTTAAAATCTGGCAATTGTACAGGAACAAAATAATTATCTTTACATAAGAATTAAGATTATTAGATACCCATCACATAGAGCAGTAGGAGAGAATGTATGCTTACAATATTGACCAAAATCTATCTACGCTCTGGATCTAGATTCACTAAAGATGTAGACAGACAGCATAGGGGTAACGCAGATTAAAATCGATCGATGCAATCAATTGAAGTTGAAATCTTCTCCTAATGTAAACATCCAAATAGCGGAAAATGGGAAATTAATAGGGGGAATAATCACCGACTCAATAAGGCTATTTTAGGAGAGCAATTAGTTTAGCATTGCAAAGTAGAAACCCGACTCGGAAACCAATCCGTAGTGACAGATCCAATTTAAAGTTTAGAGAACTGAGTTTAGATCTGTGGTCAGATAATCAAGCGTCTGCCAGACTGGAACTTCTGGAAACCTTACTTACTAGACTCACAGCCACCACCAATTGAATTCTTTCTTTGAGCTAGGGCTTTGCTGGAGAGAAGTTTTTCAGGGATGTGTTTGTTTGGCCGGTATCGCATATAAAGTAGTGCAAATACGTTTCTTGTAAAGCAAGATCTCATTTGTATTTACCCTCTTGTCAGGAAATTCGAAATTCGAAATTGACATTGTATTGTTTTCGTAATCAAGGCTGCTGGGTTTTGCTCACATAAAATATTAAACGTGTTCAATTCATCATTTTGTTTTCTGTCAGTGACATTCAAACATCATTCATCATTGTTTGACATCAGTTTTATGTCTGTGTTTCGATTCATCCCTGTAACACGGTTTGCAAATGCATTTATCTTCTATCAGACAAATGTCATCTATCAGACCAATATTATTGATTCAACATTTCAAAGTACATACAATCATGTCGTGTATTTCATTATACTATTAAAGGGACGTTCTCGTCCGTGAGACCAACGTATTTTGATAAGTTGTAACTCCCAGACCATCGCGCCAATTTCGCGACGTGACCAATGACGTCGCGTTATTACGTTCTGAAAGGGCAAAACACGACGGCGGCCGTCGTGTCGTTAGGCTAACGTCGGCGTATGTTAGCCTAACGACGGACGGACGAGAACGTCCCTTTAATACAAATAGTCATCTTATCCTATGTTGATGATATTATATTTGGGTATCATGTCAAACCACAGACCACCAAGAATAGTTGTGGCCATACAGGCGTCAGAAAACGACTTGAGATATTTGAATATCGGTGATCGATGTAGAAAAAATCGAAATATTTCCACATGGTGAGAGGAAATCATTGGCACTACCCTGTATTAGATGTGGGGGGCCGCTTATCACATTATCAATATACCGCCATCCATCACGTGACCTTAATCAGCCGCCAATCACAGCCCAGACACATGTCACGTGGTCAGACGGGTCTTGTTGCCGCCAGGTGGCACCCCGTCTGGAACCTGTCGTTCCCCGATCTCCCGCCAGAGGGAGTCGGTGTATGATGACTCATCACTTTCTGTGGTATATTCAGGTTAATTGAGACTGAGGGGAGGGAGGGCATGGAAGGATAGTGGCCTTAGGTGTTTTTAAACCTAAGGATCCAAGGAGCATTACATTCCAATCCTAGTCAGGTCTTCCGCAGCAATTAAATCATGTGTCAGACTGTAATAAACCTCTTGATAATTAGTTCATTACATATAACTAGACAAACAACCAAGTGCTCTCAAACGACGGAGTTTAGCCGCCCATTTATTAAAGAAAAAATTTGATCAAGTTTTATGTCCAAGGGCAGGTCTAGGCCAGTGTAATGGCTGACTGGAGATGTACCCTGGGTAATATTAATTAGACCTACAACTCTGAGGTCTAACACTAGGGGGAGACTCCAATCCCAATTATACTGGCATATGTGCAAACACATATACCTGCACATAATTAGTTCATTACATATAACTAGACAAACAACCAAGTGCTCTCAAACGACGGAGTTTAGCCGCCAAAACCACCATACAATATATAAATCATACAAGCTTTAGAGAGTCTGACACCATTTTTTCAATTTTGAGTTTCCTGTCCAACGGTGTAATTAAATACGTAAGTACCGCTAGGGACCGCCAGTCACCAACACATTTGATGTCCTCTAACGGGACACCTATAGAGTGGAGATGAGCCGCTCCTGATCTCCTCAAAGAGTGTAGGCCTACATCCTGAGGGTTGAGCCCAATGAGGGTCACTGAATGTTTGACGAAAGACAGCAGGTCCCGGTATAACACAGGTGTAGGCCCCGAAGGTGAGTCTTTGTACAACAAGAAGGAGTCAGGTTGCATAGGAAACTCCTGAAAATGAGACTCCAGAAGTGTAACCGCACATAACGGGGAGTCCGGGATGACTGAGATGGGAACTTCTAAAGTTCTCTCCTTGTACTGAATAGTCTTAGAAGAGCGGACTTGCAACACCATCCCTGTGCTAGAGGAGCGCACATCAGCACGCCGGAGCACATGATCTGCCTTCGTTAAGGAATCCGGGACAACATTCGATTTCCGTAACAGTGTACGAAAACTAAGTACCATACCACACCAAAGGGTGCGCACCAGACGGTCATTCAAGTCCAATTTGGCATGAATAGCTATAAGTTGCTCAGCGGTCAAAGGCATCTTTTGTGTCACAGCGTCGCCCAGTTGACGCTTGATCCCTTTCAAAACTAATTGGATGAGAAAGAAATCCCGGAAGTTGATGGAGTGTCCATAGTACTCATGTAGCTTATTAATAGCTGAAACGTAGTTGTTCACCGTGTTGTATTTTACAGACCGGGCTAGATACACAATAAACCGAGCCACTGTTTGAGGAAGGGCCGGTAAGGGAACTAAGTCATTGTCTTTGCAGAAACACATGAACTTCTTCCATTGCGAGTTTCTGGTAGACCAGGTGTTAGGTGCCCACGCCGATCCCACCGCACCTGCCACTTCACGATCCAGGGTGATGAGATCAACTGCAACATAAATATAACGATGACAGCACTGAAAGGTCACCCTGAGTACCAATACGAGAGAGTGTATCAGGAACATGGTTAGATATCCCAGGTATATGTCTCGCGGTGATATGAAAATTATTGATGGCGCTAAGCCAAAAGATGTCTCTCAACATTTCCATACTGGAAGTATTTACACTAGTACCACGATTAACACATGATACAACCTGAGTGTTGTCTGAATAAACAATAACATGCTTTCCTGACCACGTAAGCGCAAACCTATGAGACGCTAGATAAATAGGAACAAGTTCCAAGACGTTGATGTTATCAGTGTCAGCTGTAAAGTTTATCCAATGATCGTGTGTGACGTCCAATAATTCATGACCCAATGGGGTAGATTCAGAATTAAAGAATCCCGCTTGCCAAAAGGGTCCACATACATATCCATAACCAGTTTTTGAGGAATCAGAAAAAAGAATAGGACCTTGGCCAAAGTTACGGTCAATGACACATGCCGTCCCATTAAAGATGTTAGCGAACTCCACCCACCACTGCAGATCTTGTCGGAAACCCTCCGATAAGGTGATCCTAGGGTTACCGTCGGGTAGGGCACAAAGTCTATCAATTATCCGACGGGAAAAGGTACGACCACCCTTTACCACTTTTGCACAATGAGCCAGTGTGCCTAC
Organism: Lepidonotus clava; assembly: GCA_936440205.1. NCBI lineage: Eukaryota > Metazoa > Annelida > Polychaeta > Phyllodocida > Polynoidae > Lepidonotus > Lepidonotus clava. The sequence continues at coordinate 29,266,106 of OW387144.1, read as the reverse complement.
TAAACGTTGTAACTGGCGTTTGGTAGCTCGTGTCCTTCCTTGGAAAAAAGATAGTTCATGGTGGAGCTTATCCAACTTGGTAGGTGGGAGTGACATGGTCATGGATACAGAATCAAATATGATCCCTAAGTATTCCGTACTGGTTGAAGGGGAACTACATTTTTTCCAGGCAATCTGAAACCCCAAACTGATGAGTATGCCAATGAGAGTCATTTGAGCCGTTTGACATTCTTCATAAGAGTCACCGTACACAATAAAGTCATCTAAATAGTTGATGACCCTATGAAAACCGCGCCTATTCATACAACGTGTTACAAAGTTGCTAATCTGAGAGAAAAGATACGGAGCATTTTTCAGACCAAAGCACACACGAGTGTCTAATAGGTAAGCGTCCTCATTGTCGAACTTCCATCTGACTCCTTGATATGTCCATTGAGATGGGTGGATAGAAATAGATCTATATGCTGAACTAATATCTATGGTTGCAGTATAACACCCTCGCGATAACAATTGACTGACATAATCCACTGTCTTATATGAGAAGGTACGACATGTATCCCACATATAGTTATTAATGGAAATACCCAAAGGCCGCTTACAGTCAGTAATAGGTCGATAACCACCGCCTTTTTTAGGGATGGCGCCTAAAGCATGAATGCAGTGAGGGCGATCCTGTGTTATCACATATTTACCATCCGATAATTCAAAGGACACTAGTTCATCCACAAAGTTAAACGCATCTCCAGTTAGAACTGATGTGTAATTGGGGCAATCATAAGATGCGATGTCAGCATCACGATCAACAATTCTGAAACCTTCAGAAATACCATTATGTAGGTACGAACGCAATGGTACATCGTTCTCATAACTCAACTCGTGTTCCCATGATCTTAGGTTCATCTGGGAAGAAATGCCACCTATCAGGTGAGAGGAGTTCCTATCATAAATTGGCAAAGTACACAAACCATCACAAAAATCTACAGGTACATAAGAGTTGCCGTCTGGCCGAACATCCGAATAGTAACCTGGCAAATCATGGTCAGAACTTTCTGCTAACAGTGAATAGTTATAGCCGCTGGCTACAGCTGATTTAACAGACAGGTGGTCAACATCGAGGGAGCGGAGTGGGTCAAACCAATCAGGGTCAACCTTACCATCCGAGTTACTACAACTCTCGACAGGGTCAATTACATCAACACAATCTGTTATATTACGCAACACAAAGCAGGGGCGACGTTCATTTTTAGAACAGTTGTCGACTGCCGCTGGCACTCGATCAGTAACGGGATCCCCTGATTGCGCAAGTCCGTCGTCCTTCACCTGTACAAAAGAACAGAAAGGTATGGCATTTTCACAACCAATTTCTGAATTACGGCCACTACATCCTGCCGCTGGCAGAGTGGAAATGTAACACGAACATTGGGAACGACCATCACATTCAGAGAACAGACACACATCCGAATCATCATCAACCAAGAAACCTTTTTGCACCCATGAATGAATAGTATGTGCAAGTCAATCTTTTTTGTCAGGACAACCGATTGCCTTGTGATCTTTTTTACAGATACGACACACGTGTTTCTTAGCGCATTTCCCTGTGCACGATCGATAGTTGTACGAATAACAAATATCCTCCGGAAAGCCCTCAGGCATTGTTGTCGAGTCGGTGGGTTTATCCTGATTCCTACGTGAACGATTGTAACGTTTCCCATCCTTCTTCGTCGCAGCAGAAGCCTTGCTAGGGGCCAGGTTAGAGGCATTGAGGTGTGATGCTACCCCTAGATGATCGCCAGCCGCAAAGACCCTGGAGTGACCATCAACAACAGCTCCTACGTCATGCCTATCGTAATTGACGAAGGCAGCATCCACAAATGCACCCGACATGGCTTGATCCGAAGTGAATTTACAATGATCAATATAACCATTAATGTCACCGCCAGTAGACTGAAGATGCTTGATCACACAAAACCAACCATACACCAAATCTTTGTAAGATAACTTTGTATGGTCAATCTGCTTGAGAGGGGTGCCACCCTTAACATGTTGTACGTGATATTCAGGGCGTAGAAACAAACCTTTCGCCTTGCCAGCCGCAGGATCCACAGCTAAGGTCAGCTGTGCTAACGCATCCGTAAGTGGTAATAATGAAGGATCAGTTGGCGGACCACCGTTGCCGCCAGCACCGCCTACAGCTCCCGTTCCACCACCGGCCTTCCCGTCGGCGGCGGCGGCCGGGTCCCCTCGTTGACCTCCTACTGCGCCCCGATCCGCTTCCAAGGCTTCCAGCCTACGTAAGATGGAATCAGTCCGGGTACGATCCCTGTCTGCTTCATCGTCAGCATGTAGGAAATGCGATTCCAAGAATTTCAAATATTCAGGGTCCATACGGTCCGTATAGTCCTTGACCACTGGCTTCGCCATTGTGAGCTGGGTTTGAAATTGTACGCAATGGCTACCTACCGGCAACTCGTGTATAGTTTCACAATGTACACAATAGCCACCTTGAACTACCTTACAGTAACGACCAAATGGAGGAGTATGTCTTCCTTTACAGGCAGAACAATTTTTCTGCATGGATAATCCTGTATGGAGACAATTCCAATTTGATCAAGTTTTATGTCCAAGGGCAGGTCTAGGCCAGTGTAATGGCTGACTGGAGATGTACCCTGGGTAATATTAATTAGACCTACAACTCTGAGGTCTAACACTAGGGGGAGACTCCAATCCCAATTCATGAATTTTGCAGTACTGCAAGATAGCTATAGGCCAATATATACCCCTTAAATGCAATGAGCAGACATGTGGACTTTCCTGACACTATCTAATTTACGAGTTTTATAGATTCTAGCTCTGCACAAGAATGGAAACGTAGATTTTAATATATTGCCCCCTTTCTCACCAGTTGACACTAGTGTAGACTAGATTTGTTCTTAATCCATGTTTGGCTATGTCTCTACATCACAGTTATAAATGTTGTCCCAATTGACCAATTGATCATGATCAACCCCTTGTAACAGACAAGTCGTTTTTTCCAGTTTATCACTCTCCAAAAAAATATTCTAACAGTAATGTAATACACTCCAATGGTCAACAACTTTCAAAGCATCACCTCTAAACTTTTTAAGTTATTATCAGGCGACTGACATCTGCTCCCTCTGTTCACGTATGACAAAACCCTATGGCGAGCTGCTCCTTTTTCATATTACAGAGTCATTAATCAGCTAATGTCATCCACTCAGGGAGCCGAGTTACCTTTTCAAGCGGCTTACAGACTTTCTACCCGCCAAACACCGTGTTCGACGACATTAATCTTCTAACACAATAACAGCCTGGTGACACTTTAACAGGACACAATGGGGGACCAGAACACTGAGCCACTGAGCCTGCTCACACCCAGCTCACTCCCCAGCCTGAGCAGCTCGCCTGTAGGCCTGGGCAGCTCATATGGTTTGACGCCTTCAGGTTTATTTTTGTTAAGTATATATTTTATGATGATGATGATAATGATTGGAGTTATGGACATAATAAGAAGGCACTGTTATTTGGTTATAAAGACTGCCACCAGGACACAGTTGGTTTCACCAGAGGGGAGTGTGTGCAGGCAGCAGGCAGCTCCCCCTCCCCACCTGGACACTGGTCAGTCTCAGCTCTTCACTCACCGGGACCAGACGTTCGTGTAATTTTTAATGCTTCCCAGGTTACAGCAATAAACAGGGAATCTTGCCCAAACCGTCTCCGGCTCATGTGTCCACTTCAGGGTTTATAATTAAGTTCTACTCAGCAGTATTTCATTTATATCAGGATCAGTGGTTGAACAGTCCGGTGAGTCGAACCTGGGCCTGCCCCCAAAGAAGTCCCACACTCTGCCTACTAGACCTAGTGGTACTAGACCACTCCTCTCAAATAGTTTACTGTGTATTAATACACATAGGCTAATCTGAAGTCGGGAGCAGCATACTTACATGAATACACGCAAAGACCTGTGTGTTTTAAACCAGAGGACTTTTTGCAGTTTTTGTAATGGAGGTATATTGCAGTGAGTATATAAGGCTCTAGATTAACTCTTGAATAAAATACTTTTTTTAACACTTAAGGTTATATATATTTATCTCATCTCGACCTAAGTGACTGCACTAGACGTGCTGAAAATATACCCATTTACCTACTTTTTATTATGGTCACCAAACACACATCTTCCATTCGGCTATTTGTATCTGCTCCCAGCCCTGGCATCACAATTAACATTTTGGCTACATCTACCCATCCAGCACCTCTCCTCTACACCTAAAGTCGGATATTCTCCTTGTTCCTCCTCCCCAACTCAATCAATATTAAGTGCCTCATTCACCGCCCCTGGCCTTCAGAGTGTTGGTGAAACGGCCAGGGGGTAATCTGCGAATTAACCTTTAGAAATCCGAATCAAGTGTTTTGGCAGTGGTCCAGTGGCTCCCGTTTGTAGTCACGCGATACTCTGTTTGGTTTCCTCCACCATGTATTTTTTATACCCTGATCTGTCTGGGCTTGGTCTCCGTGGATACACTGCCAAATTATATACCTGTAGTTGTATACACTCGTAGGTGTTGCTCGTTGGTGCGCGTACTGACCGCAGCACCAAGCGGACGTGGTGGCCTTTACTGAGAATGTATGGCAGTCAGATCAATCTACTGATTTCGTGAATCACCAGAGTTTGAATTTACTTGACCCCGATCCGGACAAAAAGGCAATGTCTCCCCTTTTCTTCCATATTTTCTAAGAGAACACATCGATAAGTATTCAACACATAGAAGTGATCATACATCGTTTCCTTATCTAAAAGGAATATAGGAAGTTCCAGAGGGAAATCGATCGAAATCCTGAGGAAATTTAGCAATGTATGAATGCAATCTTTGGGGTCCAAATGGTTATAATCCTCCAACAGGATAGCGAGACTTGTTTAAAATGAGCATTATATTATTCGGTTCTAAAGCTAAATGATAGTGTGCGTACATCGTTGCCACATTCGGCCATGGTTGTAATCAAAACATTATATATAACAATAATAGATTAGCACCAAAAGCTGAAATAACGAAAGTCTCTGGAGCGAGACAAAGACGATCAAAAAGAGTTACAAAATGCCAAGTGAAGAATTACAACCAAGGATAGCACCAGCCTGGCAGACTGTAAAGATGAGATCAGGAGGAAGACATACAAAGCGAAATAGCGAGTGCAATTCGGCAATAGGACCGCTTGTAGATATAGCGTAGAGATGTAGCGACTCTGATGACCATTCAAACAGGCGGCCCATATGACTATCGAGGCTGTATCCCACTACCCGATGTTACTCACGATTTCAGAAATCCCCAATGGCAATAGGGATTTAACATAGACGTGTTACATGTCATTAGAAAGGGTTTTACATTATCTTTCAAATGATATGTAACATGCAAAGGTTCCTTTCATATTTCTAATAAATATTTAGAAATTGCAAAACTCCAGAGAGTCCAGATCACCTAGTCGACTGTAGGCTTAAGCGGGATGGAAGGCAGCCTCGCCCCTCTATGTTTGTGCTCCAAACGGCGGGTTGAGCCCGGGCCCACCCCCTATTAGCGCTGTGTCAACGCTACAGTCCCCGCGCAATTTGTACACCAGCCCCAGCGACGGCTGTTTGGGACTTAGCATGGAGGGGAGAGGTTTCGGATGAACCAATGGTTAGCACACACAAGAATATACTTATGCTAAAACCATGGAGCCAAAACACGAGGGTTCTTGTGACACAGTGAAGGTTGCTGGTTCTAGTCCTGTAGCTGTCCTGCTGCTGGGTTACCTGACTTTCTCATTGTGGCCAATGGCAGGGTTATCAAAGACCTTGCGCTTGTGGCTATTGTATGTGGTGCCTTACCTATGGGACTGTGCATACAATAGAACACCTACTTCGGTAAAGGTGTAGGGGTATGGTCTCTACCATCTCATAGATTTGATCATCTAGAAGCAAAGGTAAATCAAATCTGTCTTCTGGAACCACTGAATCTGGTGGTTCAAACTCACAAAACAAACCAAATTCGACAAAATACCAACCGATTTTTTCTTACCCATTGTAACTTAATTAGAATTATATTTTCCCGTTAAAAATTTTCACTTGAAATTAAGTGAAGTAAAGCAATCGGTTGGTAATCTACAATATATTAGACATTCAGCAGTTTATATACCTAGGCAGATTCGCATCATTTATATCAATGTAAAAGGGATTTGTATCACCACTTGATTATATAGTCTTATGGGTATTGGTAAAGTATCAAATGGCTGATAATTCTTATCTAATATTATTTTTCTTGTCATACACTTCCTCTATATTTAGAATAAAGTTATAGGACAAAATACTGATACACAAGTTACAAACAAAAACAGACACATTTGATCAAACATAATTATGTCAAACGAATAAGGTGTCCTGACACTTGGTTCCCATTAGAAAGACGAGAATGACGGGGTGAGAGTAGGGATTGAGAGGGGAGGAAACTCTGGATGACAGTTGGTAGTTATAGAAATGGGAAGGGCTTGTTAGAGAACAACAGTTGTGCGACGTTTCGGCAAAGTGGGCGACAGGGGGCGACAGGGGTCAGTAGAAGGCGACGATGGGGCGACGTGGGGGCGACCTAACAAGATGGCATGGCAATGTTACATATTGGCTCCACTTTCCCAACCACCTACTGGGCTTCTTAAAACCAGTCTATTCAATACGTACACACCCACATGTACCTATCTCATACAGCCTAATGTTATATTCAGGGCGCTTGAGAGGTCACTACAAGTATAACCAAGGTTGCTAGACTTAATCATTATTCCCCCTGGGAAATTTCGCATTTGTTGATAATTCATAAACTTTATTTGAGATTTTCTCTACAAAAGTACCTAGAATTATTTTTTTTTATTAATTTGAGGAATAAAATTTTATACACTTGTAATTATGTTAAAAACTGAATTTGATATATATGAGAAAGGGTTTATTTAACAAGATCCCTTATGTAAATAACACTACGTTTAACAGAGAGGCCAAACTCTGAATCAATCCATTGAACAGTGGAAGGATCTGTCCCCTATATCGAACCAAATACATTTTCTAGAGACCCATGATGTTCGCGCCAGGTTTCTTAGGCAGTAAAAACCTAACCAGGACATGCAGCATAAAACGAGGGCCTCGTTGGGACTGTTCGCGGCTCTCGTTGTGGGAATCGGATTAATCCCATAAAAGGATTTGCACCTTGCGTTAATAGCCAATCAGGATTGGCGAAAGAAAACCCTCCAAGCTTTTATGTAAAGAATGGAAACCCGAGAAAGGAGGCAAACCTGAAACGCGAGTGTGGAGGATGGTGTCTTCTGCAGAATAGGTGGGAATGGTTGCATGGATTTCCTCACAATTCTAAAAAAGATGACGTTATTTGACTTAAATTACCAAAAGGGGTTGTTGTGCCAGTGATTCTACGAAACGCTTATGTTTCGAAACAGTGGTTATATGAAAAGCTCATATTTGAAAGGTCGTATCAAATGGACCTCATTGGACCTTGGTCGGCGATATATAAACAATGAGTATTTGAAATGGAAACGTTTAATCTTGGTCACGATACAAATCTCCGGTTGATTTTACTGGTTCTATAGGGGTCAACAGTTATAACAATAATCAGACCGAATAAACATGGAATTTGATGATGAACCGATGAACAAATGGATGCACTTCATTGGAAAAAAAACTCATTCGAATTTAACACTAGAAATCTGAAGATTGTCGGCCAGGAACTGGCCGATGTTGCATTGGTGGTTTTTAAATGTTATAAAAGGAACATGTCATACGCTCGATGGTGGTATAGGTGGGAGTCCTATTGGTCAATCAGGTTGACAATGAGTGTACAGCTGCCCTGCACTGCTGTATTCTCCTCCCCCCACCTTCCCACCCCTACCCCACAGTCCTGTTTGGCAAACCAGTGTGGGGTGTGGATGGCCTTCCCCCCCTCCCCCTCCTCGGGACACCCCCACCCAACAGACGTTTCCACCCCCCATCCACCCTGGGTCCTGTTTGACAAATCAGCTCTCCAAGCAGATCACTGCATCTCATTGAATTACTTTACTCAGTAACCTCTCACCTGGTGGGAGAGTGTGACCAGCCTGACCACTGTGGTATGGGGTGTGGATGGCCTCCCCCCTCTCCCCCTCCCCCTACACCTCCCCACTGCTGTGATCCAGCCAGCCCACTCAACTAACCCCCCCCCCCCCCCCCCCCCCACCATCACCTCTAGCACAAGTCTACTCTGACTGCCGACCACTCCTAACAGTGGTGGTGGTGGTGGTGGTGGTGGTGCCCCTATCCCACCCCCCACATCTCACCTCACCAGTCAGGCCAGAGAGGAGCCAGTTAAGGCCAAAAGTAGTTTGGATTTCTGTTTCTTTGTTTGCCCTTATTAAAATTGGAATTAAAATCAATTTGAAATGAAGATATTTTACATAATCAAGTAATGATAAATCAAATGCGTATTGATAGAAATAGTTTGAACATTTATACTTTAAGTATTTGTCAGATATAAATACATGAGTACATTTATTGGAAACAACAAATTAATATTGTTTTCAGAGCAACCTGGGCTTTCCAGTCTGTCAAACTTGACATACCTCTATATATAGGACCCATAGGCAGTGGATGTCAATCACTGATACTTGTCCCTCCTACCTCTACCACCAGTGACCAATGAGAAGACACTGAGTGGAGGCCCCACAGTCTGACCACCACTGGGGGTCAGAGAGGGCACACCAATTAAACAATTACACGGTCCACTGGTCCACAACAATAGACCCACTTCAAAAACAGACCTATACCTTGGTTGCATTGGTAACTTAATACTTATATGATTTATACTTATATGTACCAATGCAACAAAAATCATAGATAGTAGAGCTATTGGGAACAATCGTTCGATGATCGTGACATATTTGATACGGAGATTTCGCCTTCCAATGACTATAGACCTTGTGCAGACGTGGTCCCGTGATTACGTTTTGATTATCATGTGATCTCCATGAATTAAATTCCGAGGCACAACAATCGCTGGTAATGTATTAATGAGTTTATATTAGGTATATTCAGCATAAACACGTGACCTAAATGTGTTGGATTTTGAATGATACTGTGACGTTCTCTGGTAAGTCGGGGTTGCCGATTCTTACAACAGAGGAACGTGGGGGTTGTTCGGGTCTCGGGGCGGACGGGGAATCCGGGCCAAGAACCGAGATGTGTTTCTAGAGTCGTGCCTCGCGCACGAGGGGGGGCTGAGCGAATCGATCGGGAATCGGCACTCGATGTCGACGGAGGACTGCGGGGGAGGGAAATTATGGTAGGGGTACGGGTCGGCCGGGGGGCGGTCCACCCCTGAGTTCCGGTCCGCGGGGGCGACGGGCCGACGGTCGCCTATTGTTTGGTAGCGTGGGGCCGAGCATGCCGCGCCCTCGTCCCCGCGGACTTCGCTCCCTCGTTCCGCTCCCCATGTCTTCGTACCATACTACGCCTCGGTTTCCGGTACTACTTCGGGCCTTCGTGCTCTACTCCGTTCCCTCGTTCCTCGTTCTTCGGGCCATCGGGCCACTTACCCTATGTTTCTACTACCTATCTCGAACTTCGACTGTTTTGTCCTAACTTCGGCTTAATTACTCTGATCGGCTCATCTTTAGCGGTTGTTTCAGGAAAGAGGACACGTCTGGACACCAGGAGAGCTGTTAAAGAACTCTGTTTATTCGGGCCTCACCGCCCCTTTAAATACTAGAGAGGTCAGCCCTGATTGGCTGCCTTCGGTCACGTGACCTACAACTGACGTCACTTCCGGTTTATATATTCCGTTTCCGGTTTACATTTCACTTCCGGTTTACATATTTCCGGGTTTCGTTCCATTACGTTTTCGTTATTCGTTCTTTACATATTCGTTATTCGTTCTTTACATATTCGTTCTTTACATCTATTTCGTTCTTCGTTCTTTACATATTCGTTCTTTACATCTATTTCGTTCTCTTATATATATTTCTATTATTACCTTATTTCTATTATTTTAACCTCTATGTATTTTGGCTGAATAGCCGTTCATCACACCCTCCCGCACCTTCTTGAAAGGTGGGAAAACACGTTATACAAAATTTCAACACAGTTCATACAGCAACGACAACAGAACATACTCTAGAACCAGAAACATTTCAATCCTACGCTCCTTATCGGCAGAGGAGGAGGTGTCACCCTCTGTCCTCCCCGGTCTACTTCGGAGGGCCCCCGGGGCCTATCCGGCTAATTATTATTTCTCTTCTTTCTTCGTTTTTCTCTCTTCGTTTTTCTCTCTTCGTTTTTCTCTCTTCTTAATAAAAGTTCATATAATTCGTTTTATATATCTTAGTCTCTTTTTATCTTCGTCAGAGTTCTCTTATCCTTGATCTATTTAGGACCCGTTTTTTACACCTCCTCTTTTTCTCGTCTTTAGGATGAGCGAGCCGGTCGTGGCTCTCCCACCCGGGACTGGGGATCGGTCGTGACCCCGTCGCCCCCGCTCCTCTCCTCTGGGCTCTATTTACTTAGCCCCTCGGCGCGTTTTTCCTCGCCTTTTTACCCTCATTAGGACAGAGGGACCGGTCGTGGTCCTCCTGCCCGGGGCCATGGGTCGGTCGTGACCCGCAGTGCCCCCGTTCCCTTCGTTTTCCGTCGTCCAGACGTTCTCCCCTAGTTCGGGTGGAGAATCGGTCGCGACTCTCCCACCCAGAGGCCAGGGCCGGTCGTGACCCTTAGTCCTCTCGACCCTCGATCCGTTCTACCGTCGTTCAGACGTTCTCCGTTGTTTTTGGGTAGAGAATCGGTCGTGATTCTCCTACCCGGTCGGTCGTGACCCCTCGTTCTTCCGTAACTATTACTCTTCTCTGCGTTCTCTTAGGTGATGATGATGATTTTAAGGATGAGTTGAAGAAGAAAGACTGGAGTTTTTGTAGATAGAATGTTCTTTTTGGACTTCGCACCCTCGGTCGCCTCGGCATTCAGAGCCCCCCAGTGACTTTTTCACGTTTGGCAAGGACAACATGTTCGAGCCAAAGGCCAAGGTACCCAAAGAAGAAAATGGCGTTGTATGTGGAAAGGAACTTAACTTCATGCATTAAAGCTTAGAGTGGAAGCTTCAGCAGACGACGTCGCGGGTTTCGTGCTATTTGTCACAGTGAAGCTTTGAGATGGAGTCCAGGTGAAGGTGAGACTGAGAAGATTAGAATCATTAATTATCGATGAAGTGTCCGTTTTCCGTACAGGAACTGAAGTTTGACTTTTACGACACATGTCCTCGTGGTTAACCCAGCATCAAGATGTTCCGTCCTCGACCACGTCGACACATTTGAAGATTTCAGGATTTCAGAAAGAGATGTCGGAGAGAGTCCACCATATAGTAAAGTATTTCCGTCACCGTTCCGGGCCCAAGTGGCATGACAACAACCGGAACGGAGACCTGATTAAGAAGATAATTTTGATGAAGTTTCTTTTTGATGACAGGAGCCGGTGCCTCTCATCCCTCCCCCCCTCCGTAAGCAACGGCAGGAAGACAGTCCTCTTTGGGGCGAGAGGGAGGCTCCTTCGTTCTACTGATGAGATGATTTTCCTAAGAAGAGGATTCCTGTTTCGGGCACTCGGGCCCTCGTTCGTTTCCTAGGCTCTCGGGCCTCGCTCTGTTTACTAAGTTTTTCTCTTCGTCCTCCCGGAGGACCGTGCTTTTAGACGATTTTCGTGAGACTGTAATACCAACAAATAGTTCGTTAAATAGAAGTAAGTTTAAGATCCGGTCTGGTTTTGATTTTGGAGTAAGGCCACAGTCGTCCACGGTGCCATGTCACATTGCATGAAGCCACTATGCCTATGACGAACGCCGAGACAACAGCTCCGAGCCGTTCCGGGCTGCTCCTAGGTACGACGGTTCGAAGTTGGTAAGTTGAAGATATTAGTGAGAAGGAGAAGAAGAAGCCGTAGAAAGTGAAGATGGACGACATCAACCGGGACCTGCACCCAACGTCAACCTCTGAGATCCGGAACGGGCCCATTCTCAATAAAATAGCATATATAGAGAACTCATCCGATGTCGAACTCCAAGAAGGGTCGCTCCTCGTCGCTCTTTGCAGACCTCTTGATGTGTCTATCGAGGCATCCGCGGCCGACGTTCCAAGCACCACCTTCCTGTATATTGCAAAGATTACTTCCCTATATGTTTCAAAGACTATTTTGTTTCGTTCCTCGAGGAGAAGACATCAGGAAATACGACATGGAAGGAGTCTCTGTCGTTACTGCAGGTAAGATATTAATATAGGTTTTTAGTAAGTCTATTAATTTTTGTTTCTTGTTCATATATTACTATTACTATATATTACGGTTGGTCACGAGCCAGGGCCCCTAAGTTATCGTCCCTGCTCGTGCCTTGGTCCTCCGGGAGACATCTACGACTCGCCGCAATCCTTTCACGACTCGTTGCATCAACTCTGGCACGATAAAACCAGCATTCAGGTCGAGAAGTTCCATTTTGCCGCTCTTCGTATGCGGTAAGAGGCTGAAGACAAGGAAACTCAGAAGATGATGGTACATGAATCCGGGCTCATCCACATTCTGATCGATCCATCCAAAATCAAGAAGACAAAGTTGCAGGAAGTAGAAGTGCCGCTAGAGGACAGAGGTCGTCTCTTCCTCGCCTCCAGATCGCTCAAGGCAGCGCGGGAGAAGGGTTTTCAGTCTTGGCCCGCGCCAGCCTTTCCTCCAGCGGCGAGTCGCCGGCCCACCGGTACCTTATTTACCCCGGCACGACCGTCGACTCAAAGACTACAATGACAACACTATCCGTCCATTCTGATTTCCCTTCTTCGATTCCGCCTCCCAACTTTCACTCTCGCTCCCGGGCCGCCCGGCCCGCCATCCATTTCCGCGACCGGACGATCCCGTTCCACCTGCTCGGTCCCAACCAACGCAGCGGGCTCCAGGGAAGAAGAGGAACAGCTACAAACTTGTTTTTCCTCCTAGCGCCTCCTTCCGTCCCGTATTCGCCCCGCAGGCTTGGTAAGTTCATTCCAGTCATGGACCCTCCAGCTCGCTGATTACACTCAACACCTCCTAACACATGTGGTTTCGTTCACTTCCGCAAGAAGATTCCCATAAAGAAACTAATAAGAATAAATTAAGATAAGAATGTTCGAGCCCGCCAGTCCGTTCCCGATGAGTTTAAGTAAAGTTTTCGGGCCCGTCCAGCGGTCTCCAGGAGAGTCTTTTATCCAGGCTTCGGCCTCCTGTGCGGCTCAGGTACCTCCGCCTCGGCCCGGTTCTCTCCCTGGGGGTTTGACACTATGGGTGAGGAGCCAACGCCCCGTAATCCCTCCCCACCCGACTCGCGACGCGCCATCTTCCGCCTCTGGTTCCGTCGCGCTGTTTTTCTTCCGTGCAAGACCTCGAGCAGCATCCACTTCACCCTTCTTCTTGGCGCCGGATCGGCAGCAACAGTCTCTCCTCCCTAGCGGGGAGCTCGAGAAGCTGATCCACCATTCCGCTCTGTTTTTCCGCCTCTCTTGTCGCCTTCAACAAGTCATCCAGTTGATCCTCGTTTTTATACATCACTAGGGTCTGAGCCAATTGGACGGTCCGGTTGTGTTCGTTAACTAGCCGATCGACCCCCGGGAACTCCCTGGTCAACGGCCCCAGTGCCGCCGTCGGGAACTGCGCCATCGCTTCTTCAAATGTCTCTGGCTTGCGGCCCGTTTCTAGTGCCATCAGGAACGCCATAGACGCCGAAGCCATTGCTCTTGTCTTGGCCGTCATTCCTCGCACCTCCCTCGGGGGCCACATCAGTTGCACCCGAATGGCCTTTTCCGCGTCCCAGTCTCGTACCGCTCGCGCCGTCACCGGAAAGTGTCCCTGTAAGACCTGGTGAATGGCCTGTGTCCGTAATAACTTGAGTCTCGGTGTTTCCCTAGATGGTCCTGCCGTCGGTATCTCCGTTCCTATAGACCCGAACACTGAATCCGCTCCCGACTCGTCCAATTCTTGTTTCTCCGGCTCGTATCCTCTGGTCTCGGCCTGCCCCAACTCCATGTCCTCTGAGTCTTCCACCTCCGCGTCCATGGACTGGGCAGCCGGTATTTGTAATCTGTGTATCACAACCCGCGGTTGTAGCGCCCGCCCGTGTTTATCCTCGTCCTTGAGTGGGGTATCCGGTCCTGGCGGCGATCCCATACGTTCGGGCGACGGTGGTCCCGGGGTCTCTTCCGATCCTTGCGACCCGAAAAACGAGCTCCCCAAACTGGCTCGAGTCAGGTTGTCAACCGCCGCCCGTGTCTCTGGCGTGTCTGGTGCTACCGTAATGTCTCTCATTCGTTTCAATCCTGGGGGCGGCACTATCGGCTGCTTACATACCATCTTCTCCAGGGGTGAATCCGCTTTCGTCGGGGTAGGGGTAGAGAACAGCGGCTGTGTCGAGGCCGTCGACGCCGTGTCCTCCGGCCTGGCCGCATGCCGAACATACTTTACTTTCTCCACTCGCCCCGACGGTTTGAGTCCCTGCCTTTCTGCCATCTCGCGTAGAAACCTCCCTAGGTACAATGCTTCTCTTTCCACCAGCCGGCCTCCCTGTGCTTCCCGAATGCTGTCCTCCAGCTCCTGGTCGGATCTCGCCTCGTGGTAACCCCTGAACGATCCCTCCCGGTTCATTGTTCCTTTTAAATACCCGGGGTACCTCGGGTGTCGTGATTCGTATATCACTGATTTCTTATGAACTGTCATCATAGTAAATTGTGCGTCGCTACAAGGTGGTTCTAGTCCCGTGGTCCGTCTGACTCCTGTCGAGGTCTCAGGCTGCGATGGTCCCAGCTCTCCCGTGCTGCTAGACTCAGCGATAATCAAAGACCGATCGCTTCGGGCCGACATACTCCTGCCTGACTCCGACTGGTCCGAACTCGTTCCCTCCTCCAATTCTCTCGGGACTTTCTTGACCTTTTTCCACTTCTTCTTTCGCGACGGCTCCTCCGCCGGGCATCCCTGTGTCGGGGGCCTCTTGAAAGCGAGCGGCTCCTCTTCCTCTTTGACTTTCGGTCGTTGGTCGTCGGACGAGCTCACCAATTCCACCACCTCAGCCCCCGGTGGTATTCCTGAGCAACCCGGCTTCGGGGTGGGTGTGGATGTCCGTCCTTTTCCTCTGCCTGGGAGTCCTCGTCCTCTCGGTTCCCGTGGTTCTCCCTGGGCGTTTAACTTCTTAATTCGGCTCTGTACTAACCCTGATATTTGGTCTGGTGTCAGGAGTGGCTTCGGGTTGACCACGGCTCGGCTCGCGCTTCGCGGCGACTCGGTGTCTTCCTTCCGTACTCCTTTCGCGGCCCTCCGAGGGGAACGACGCGTGGGTGTCGATCGTTCCGCCACCTCGGCCAGGGGTCCCTTCCCTGCTGCTTTGGCTGCTTGGGCTCCCTCGCCGGCCTCGTCGGCCTCTGATCCTTCTTCGGTTGCTACCTGCTCCAGCTGCTCGGCGTCGCTGTCCTCGGATCCTCTCGACGCCCTCGGGTAGTAAGGTATGCGGATATGCCGTCGCGGCCTCTCCGGTGCCTCCTTATCCACCGCCCTTTCAGGGGGTTGAAACCCCTCCGGATGGCGCACCGCGTAGTCCCGTTCCATGTTGGCTACCCGGGCCGCCGTTTCATCCCCAGCAGCGAAACTGGTGTACGGCGGTCGTCCTTTCGGGTCCAAGGCGAACGCCGCAGCATACTCCAGCCTCAGAAGGGGGTCTTGCTTCGGCATCCCCCTCTGCAGGTTCCCTTCGTGTGAGTCCGTCATGTGCTTCTTCCAGTCCTGGTGTGTCGAGTAGGCTCGATTCGAACACACCGGGCACATGTAGTACTGCTTCCGTAATCCATCGTGCTGGCCTTTAATATGCTTGACCAAGTGCTTAAACTCCTTTCCGTGACAATGTCCTTCCCAGCACTGTCCGCTCATCGTGTCCGTTTTCCGGGCTTTCGGGGCTCGTTCCAATCCTGAAGCTCGTCCCGTCAGCCGTTTCCGTTTTTGTCTCGTGGTGATGCTGCTCGTCTCGCCTCTCTGCTTTTCCTCTTGTTTTCTTCTCCTTAGCTCAGTCTGCTCGTCTGCGATTTTGATGAATCCTGATCGGCTGACCAGAATGACCTGCTCCGGCGAGCGCTCTGCCTTTTATAGCCGCCGCAGGCGGAAGTGGGCGTGGCCTGCACTAGCGACCCCTAGCGTCAGACTCACCATCCACTTCTACGGTGGCGCCCCCTACTATTTTCCGGTCCCCGGGGCCCGCCGCTGGTCACCGCCTCGCCTGCTTTTTACCTCGCGGCCCTTCGCCCGTCCACGCGTTTTTCCTAGGCCTTTTATTGCCCCACCGGACGCCCTCGGTCTTTTCATCCCTCGTCGCCTTCTCTTGCCTTTTTCATCTCGGCCCTCACAGTGCTTCCGCACACTTCCCGGAGAACACAGGGGCTCGGCGCTATTATCTCCTCGCCGCCGCCCCGTTCTCTTTGTCCTCTTTTACTCCTTTTACGACCTACTTTAAAGCCCGTCCTCGTTTCAGGCCTCGCCTTTTACAGCCGTCCGTTCGTTCCTCCGGCGTTCCCGAGAGTGCCGCATCTACTCTCCTCCGGTCTCCTGGACGCTGTAAAGCGGTATTACCAAGTCGGCATTACTTCAGAAGTCTTCACCAGCTTGCCACCGGGTCTGTCTTCCGTTGTAATCCAACCATCTTTTCCACGCTGTGGTTCCTCCGAACTGACCGGAAAGCGGCTCCGTGGGACTACTTTAGACATTCGGGCCGTCGTGGCTCCCGAACGCCGTTTTTCGTTCCAACCCCGCATTTCCCACCTATATTACATCCGCAAGAGAACCAATCTTCAGCTAGGTAGCAAATCTCTACAGCCTAACGACCTGCACTCCTACTGTAGTGGTCAACGCACCGCCCCGACGCAATGGCCCCAGGTTGATCAGTCCTTTTTGGCCAAAGCCTTTTTGTGTAGCGCCGATTTGGTCGTTCCCTTGGTCCTCTTCCACCTGCGGAATCGAGACACGAAAACGACTTCATCACAAAAAGGGGTGCCCCGTTTCCTTACGTGCCCTAGCGCGCCCCACCCCAAGCATTTACTGTGCAGCCTCGTATCCTTGCTGGTCAGCTACCATCCAGGCTGGCGCAGCGTGTCCTCGGTAGGGTTCCAGGCGGTCCACATGGACCACCCCCCCCGGTTTCCCTCGTTTCTTCCGTACTACCACCCGTCCTCGGTCAAGCACCTTGACGATCAGTGCAGGGCCCATCCATGGAAATCGCAACTTCGTTCCCTTGTCCCTATCCACTACCGTATCGTGCACCCAGACCAGTTCTCCGGCGTGGTATTCCCGCCGAGTCACCTTCCCATCATACTCGTGTTTCTGATGGATGGCGGCTCGTTTCAGCCCCGTCCGGGCCTCCCGATAGGCCGCGACTAGCCCTTCCTCCAGGCTTTCCACATAGTCGCCTACCCGTCGGGGTTCCTCCTCTGGTCCTAGAGGTCTCCCATAAATCGCCTGTCGCGGCATCATGGTCTGTCGGCCCAGCATCATCATATTCGGTGTCACTCCCGTGCTGGCTTGCGGCGTTGCTCTATAACTCATCATCACGAGCGGGACCATCTCGTCCCATTCCCGACCCGTCGCTCGGCAGCTGGCTTTCAAACAACACCCCAAAGTACGGAAACTTCGTTCTATGTACCCGTCACTCCTGGGGTGGTACGGCGTCGTTCTTGTTTTGTGTATCCCGAATAGTGCACAGACCTGAGCCACCACCTCGGATTCGAAATTCGTGCCTTGATCCGAGTGTAGTTCCCGAAACGCGCCGTACCGTGCTACTACTTCTTCAACCAGTTTGTTCGCCACTGTCGTTGCCTTTTGATCCGGGATCGGGAAACACTCCAACCATTTGGTGAAATAGCATCCCACCATCAGGCAATACTTATTTCCTCGTTTGGTGACTGGGTACGGGCCCGAAACATCCATGGCCAGCCGTTCCATCGGCTCCCCCACTATGTACTGATGTAGCGGCTCCCGTCTTCCTCTTCCCTTTTTCAGCAACGCGCAATCACATTCTCGACATTCCTTCCGCACGTCTTCCCGGAGTCCCGGCCAGTAAAACCCTTGTTCCAACAGGGCCGTCGTCCTGGCGACTCCTAAATGCGCTCCTGCCGCGCCTCCATGGTATTCCCTTACCAACTTGGCCCGTTCCCCTCGGGGAACGACCAACTGGTTCCTCCAACCATGCCCTTCTAGTTCCCAATACTTCCGATGCAGCACGCCATCCCTGAGGCTTAATCGTTCCCATTGCCCCCATAGGATCTTTGTTTCCCGGGATTCCGGAGATATGGCCTCCCAACCTGGCCGGTCCGCATCTTTTTCCATCCGTGCGACAATCGGCCCTATATCTCGATCCCTCCTCTGCGCTGCTCTCATCTCCTGCGGGGACCATCCGGGCTCGTACCCCCGGGCCCGCGTCACTACTCTCACTTTTTCGGTATTCTCGTGCTCCTCTCCACATTGTTTGCACGGATACCGGGACAACGCGTCAGCGTTCCCATGCTTCCTGCCCGGTCGGTGTTGGAACGACACATCATGCGAGTCGATAATCTCAATCCACCGAGCAGCCTGCCCCATCGGTTCCTTACTTCTCTGCAGCCAACTGACCGCGCTATTATCCGTCCGGACTATCACGCGTTGACCATAGATGTAGCACCGAAAATGCTTCAAAGCTCGCACCACCGCCAACAGTTCTTTCCGCGTGGTGCAATACTTTCGTTCGTTTGACTCCAGGGTTTTGCTCGTGTAAGCTATCACCCGTTCCTCCCCTCTCTGCTCCTGTGATAGCACGGCTCCCGTTCCCACGTCACTGGCGTCTGTGTCAAGCCACCATTGTCCATCTTCCTCCGGGAATCCCAACACCGGGGCCTCCGTTAGCGCCTTCTTCATCGCATCAAATGCCTCTTGTCGTCTCGCGCTCCACACGAATGGTTCCTCCTTCGTTGCCAATTCATACAAGGGGGCAGCCAACTCCGTGAAGCCGTTTATATGCCTTCTGTAGTACGAACATAATCCCACGAAGGCTCGTACCTCGTGGAGATCCCGCGGGACCGGCCACTCGGTTACTTGCCGACACTTTTCGGGGTCGGGTTCGATCCCGTTGAATGAGACAACGTGCCCCAAGAACGGAATCTTCTTCTGGAACAGCTTACATTTTCGCGCCTTTAACTTCAGTCCTGCAGCGTTCAATCGGTCCAGAACCCGTACCAATCTTTCCAGAGTCACTTTAAACGTTGGTCCAAAGACCAATATGTCATCCAAGTATACCAGACACTCCTCCCACACGATTCCTCTGAGGATTCTTTCCATCAGTCTCTCGAAGGTGGCTGGGGCGTTCACTAGCCCGAATGGCATCACTTTAAACTCATACAATCCTCCTTGAGTCACGAAGGCCGTCTTTTCTTGGTCCTCCGGTGCCATCTCCACCTGCCAATATCCGCTTGCGAGATCCAGACTGCAGAAGAATAGGCTTCCTCCCAAAGTGTTGAGGCTGTCCTCTATCCGCGGGAGCGGATAGGCGTCCACTTTCGTAGCCTGGTTCAGTTTTCGGTAGTCAATACAGAACCTCGTTCCTCCGTCCTTCTTTTTGACTAGAACGGTCGGGCTACTCCACGCACTCCCGCTCTCCTGGATAATCCCTAGATTTAACATATCCTCCACCAGTGCTCGTTCTTCCTCTCTCCTGGTGGCCGGATACCGTCTGACCCTCTGCTTGATCGGCATCTGATCCCCCGTTTTAATTCGATGTTGTACTAAATCTGTCCGTCCTAACTCATGTTTCAAGGTCGCAAACATTTGTTCCCGGGCCATGATGGCTTTCTCCAGCTCTTCGCCCTCCTTCGTGGTCAGGTCTTTCTTAGCCTCCCCTATCATTTCAACGAGCGCTCCAGGGGGTTCTTTTGCTTCACTTCCTATTCCTCGTACCTCTTGTACGAAGGTGGCTTCTCCGAGTACCCCGCCGGTTTCCAATTTCGCGCTCTCGGTCCCTCGGTTGGCCACCCAAACTTCATTTTCTTCTCCCAATGTCACCGTTCCTGGGATCACCTCCAGTCCCATAGGTAATCCAGCGCCGGTGATGACAGCCAGCTGTCCACTCTGTCCTATGTCTATTCTCGCTACTACTGTTACTCGGGTCACTTGGAGTGGGGGTATTTCCGTCGTTTTCTCGATTCGCACGACCTGTCCTCCGACGGTAACTGCCCGAATCCCATCCGTTCTTTGTTCTACTCCCGGGATTCGTTCCCCCTCTCCCTCCCCCTCGGCGGGCAGGAAGATGGCACTCGCGTGGGGCTTAACTGTCAGCCGGTATTTCACCGCGAAGTCGTTTCCCAGGATCCCTTCATCTCTACCGATATCTGCCACCATGAACGTCCACTTCAACACGCGTGTTCCCAATTTTACTGGCAAGTTCGTGCATCCGTAGCACCGCAACGGACTACCATCCACCGAGCAGAGACGTCCTTCATATCCATCCAGTTCTTCCCATTTTCGTCCCCACTCTCTCCAGAGGCGTTCCGACAGCAGACTGATCATAGATCCGGTATCAACCAAAAAACGGACGACACTCTCTCCCACCGTCCCGGCCACATAAAGTCCACATTCTCCCATGCCTACTACTTCTCTCGCCGCGCCCGAAGGGGGCCCCGCGCTTACTGCGACGGCGACTGTCCGTTTCCCTGACGCTGAGAACACTCTCTTGCGAAATGGCCCTTCTGGTGACATTGATGACACTCTAAATCTTCTTTTCGCTTCTTAAACGCCTCCCTCCGGGCCGTTGCTTGTCTTCTAGCTTCCCGTTCTTCTGCCAATTCTTTCATCATCTCCTCCAACTTACCGTTCAAGGCCATGATCTGTGTATTGGCGTCCTCCTCGGGCTTCACTGCCCGCAGGAGGCGGCGTGAGTATCGTTCCTGTATTTCTACCACCTCTACCGCCTCCTCTAGTGTCTTGCATCCTTTCTCTGCACACTTCAGCTGAAGGTCTTCCCCAACTGCAGCCTGGAACGCATGTAATGCTGCTTTTTCCTGGCTAGCGTAGTCGTTGGAGAAGTAGGCTCTCGATGCCAGTCGCCGGGCATTATCAGCCAACTCCTTCGCTGTCTGGTTCTTTACACATTTCAAGCCCGCCAACTCTTGCAGAGCATTACACGTGTCCTTCTCCTGACCGAACCTCCGGCGCAACGCATCCACCCTCGCTGAGTAACGGAGTCGTTCCCTGTCCGGGAGTCCGACAAAGTACATTCGTGCCGTTCCCGTCAGCGAGAGAAAAAGCATCGCCGCTTTTTCCTCGGCCGTCCAGCGTCCCAATGTTGCGTACTCCTCAAACTGGTTGATCCATCCCTCGAAATCCGGTTTACCGTCATACTGCTCTGGTCGTAAACTGAACTTCTTCAAACTCGCTCCTTCCTGACTGGTCTGTTGTTGTTGAGCCCGCACATTCTGCTCATCCGTCGGGGTGGACGTTCCCATAAAATTAAACTGCCTACCCATGATGGTCGTGTCCTCCCCTTTGGTCTCGGTTTTCGCACCTCCTTTCTCCTCCCCACCTTCCTTGAAAGCGACGTCAGAATCCATCTGCTCGAAGACTGCCGCAGTCGCCATGAGTATCCAATACCGATGAAACACCCAAGATCCACAAGTCCGTATGTGCCTATTTCAGCACCACCGCTGCCACCAGTGTGACGTTCTCTGGTAAGTCGGGGTTGCCGATTCTTACAACAGAGGAACGTGGGGGTTGTTCGGGTCTCGGGGCGGACGGGGAATCCGGGCCAAGAACCGAGATGTGTTTCTAGAGTCGTGCCTCGCGCACGAGGGGGGGCTGAGCGAATCGATCGGGAATCGGCACTCGATGTCGACGGAGGACTGCGGGGGAGGGAAATTATGGTAGGGGTACGGGTCGGCCGGGGGGCGGTCCACCCCTGAGTTCCGGTCCGCGGGGGCGACGGGCCGACGGTCGCCTATTGTTTGGTAGCGTGGGGCCGAGCATGCCGCGCCCTCGTCCCCGCGGACTTCGCTCCCTCGTTCCGCTCCCCATGTCTTCGTACCATACTACGCCTCGGTTTCCGGTACTACTTCGGGCCTTCGTGCTCTACTCCGTTCCCTCGTTCCTCGTTCTTCGGACCATCGGGCCACTTACCCTATGTTTCTACTACCTATCTCGAACTTCGACTGTTTTGTCCTAACTTCGGCTTAATTACTCTGATCGGCTCATCTTTAGCGGTTGTTTCAGGAAAGAGGACACGTCTGGACACCAGGAGAGCTGTTAAAGAACTCTGTTTATTCGGGCCTCACCGCCCCTTTATATACTAGAGAGGTCAGCCCTGATTGGCTGCCTTCGGTCACGTGACCTACAACTGACGTCACTTCCGGTTTATATATTCCGTTTCCGGTTTACATTTCACTTCCGGTTTACATATTTCCGGGTTTCGTTCCATTACGTTTTCGTTATTCGTTCTTTACATATTCGTTATTCGTTCTTTACATATTCGTTCTTTACATCTATTTCGTTCTTCGTTCTTTACATATTCGTTCTTTACATCTATTTCGTTCTCTTATATATATTTCTATTATTACCTTATTTCTATTATTTTAACCTCTATGTATTTTGGCTGAATAGCCGTTCATCACAATACCAATGAGAGTTGTAGGCTGTGGGGATATCTCACCAGGAGGCAGTGACAAAGAAAGTAGCTTTCCTCCTGATTTTAATTTGACCAACCAATATGGCGTCCGGCACATTTTGGAGAGGTGTGACGTCATCTGCGCCAATTTTATGCCCCTTTAAGACCAGTGTCCATCCCTCTAGATCCATCTCACCCCCCACTCCACCCCCACCCCTTTCGTCAATGACCCCACCTGGCCGTTCCCACCCCCTCCCTCCGGCAGACAATCCTTCTTCACACGTCTCACTGACAAAGGGACACCTGCAGACAGACGTTTTTTGTTTAATTATCCAGAGCAAGAGAAACCGAGCTCGATCTATCACTACCAAAGGGAGCAGACACCACCTCCCACGAACACGGCTTGTGAGGGTGGTCAAATAAGGCGGTCCCTGCCTCTGGGCTCCTCCTGTGTTTTGAATCTGAGAAATGTGTCCAGGAAACTATCCATCTAGTTGTGTTACTTGTTAAGTGGGACTGGAATAAGTTGCGATGCATTTTGAGTTGGTTTCAATGTCCCCTTTATTAAAACTTTAAGTGGTTCTATGCGTCAAACGTAAAACAAAATACAATACTTTTATGAACTGATAAGGAGAAAGCTGAAACAGGCTTGTAACGACATTGTCATATTTACTTAAAGATGACTATCCCCCTTCCATGAAGACTCTTCGAAAATCATCAAATGTTGATAATCAGTAAAGTGCTAAATATATAAATCACAGACTCAGCATAAACGAGGGCACCACAACATGCACGCTGTCAAAAACTTGCAGCTATAAAAGGGAGCTGTAAAAAGGGCGGCATTCCGGGCCCTGGGTTGAGTCGCTCTTTTAGCTGCTCATAGTCCCAGGCATCTGCTCATGCAAACTCAGCACAACCTCAGCAACATGCCCCACCCCTCCCGGCCCCTCCCGGCCCAACATGCGTCCGTGATAAAGGGACCTGCAGCCTCTAATAAGCACGTGAGGTCAGCGGGGTTGAGCTGTACCGAGCTGCTCGGAAATGCTCGGAGTTGTTCGGAACCGCTCGGAGCTGCTCGGAACTGCTCAAATCTGCCTGGAGTTGCCTAGAGTGCTCCAAACGGCTCACAGATGTTCCGAAATGATCTGAGCTGCTAGGAGTTGTCCGGAAATGCTTGAAACTGCTCTGGGTCGCCCAGAGCTTCTCGGAGTGACTTGGGGATTCCCTGGGCTGCTCTGAGCTGCTCGGGGCTGCTCGTCGTGTTTGCTGAGGTCTCCAGGTGAGCAGTTAGTGAGCAGGATACTGACAGACGGCGGGTTATATGGGCAGAGTAAAGACCGGGTCTAAGGGGCACCCGGCTTGTAAGGCCACCCCTGTTTGATGCGGGTCTATGTGTCTCCCTACAAGCCGGGTCTCTTGACATTTATCTTCTGTGCCGATGCCTTTGTGTTGGTTTAATTCAACGTCAACAGAGGATTCTTTCTCTGTTTGTAGTGCCTTGTTTGATAAAGTGCGCTTTTTAGGTCTCATGCCGGATACGAAATAGCGCCTAGAAAACAGATGTATCGTCTAGCTCTCTTGGTCATGATTTACCGAGTACAAATAGAAGGCATGAACTTGTTTGCCTAAACAACATTTATCTGTGCCATAATGAATGTTTAATTTACGTTAATATTAAATTGGATTATAGATTTAGGGGTTGGTTGATATTGAATACAGAAATTAGGCCCACTCCCCACATCTTAAATCCCGAAGTTAGTAGGCCTATACTACTATACTAAAAGAATATGACTGTACAATGGCGCAGCTGGCTCTCGGCAATAAGGTCAGTTTATCTATAACGAAATCACTGATGACAGATAGCGTTGATTTATGTATACACCTCTTCTATATAACAGATGTCAGTCCTATATCTATACTTAGAGCATTAAAAAATATATTTTACAATATATAACATAAATACATCTACACATACATAAGCATACACATCGAACTTCTAGAATAAAAATGACAATGTCATTTTGAAGTAGGCCCGTAGCCAGGGGGAGTACGAACCCCTCCTTGGAGGATTTTTTCTCTAATTCTTAATATAAAATATGACACTAAACCCTATAAATATGTATTTTTTCAAAAAAAAAGAACCCCCCCTGAAAAACAAACAAACTGCTACTCAAAAAAACGAACCCCCCTCTGAGAAAAGCTGGCTACGGGCCAGTGAAGCTAACCCTCCATATAAGGGGTTACTCACCTTCTATCTCCTCCCCCCTGTAGTGCAGGAACTGGGTGTACATGCCAATCATCACGCTGGCCACGCCCACCCAGAAAAGGGCGAATGTGAGGCAGAGTATGGTCAACAGGTTATCCTGCCAGAACTCCACCAGGCGCTGCCGCAGGTGGCCTATCCCCACCATGGTGGCGGATCTAGGGCTTAATCCAATGGATAATCCAATAGGGTACAGTAGGATAATCCAATGGTATACATGTGTGTTATGAATGTGGGTTGTAGAATAATCCAGCTGTATGTGTGGATAGCATAATGATTGGTAAAGGGATGATGTGTTTACATCCACTTACACTATATGTGGGGATCATGGGATAATCTGAATGTATAATCCAGTTGTATACATGGATGGATTATGTGTGATCAGTGACTACTATGGTAACCAATTTGTATGTACATCACACATTTAGGCTGTTGCACCAATAGATTTTATGAATATAGCCTTAGAGGTCATCCAATGACTATGGAAATCCTTTTGTATATCTCGTGTGACTATAAAACATTTAGGGTATTGGTTAACCCAATTGTATCCATAGATATTATAAGTACAGCCTTAAGGGTCATCCAAGGTTCACAGACTATGGTAATCCCTTTGTATATTTTGTGTAACCATCACACACTTAACCTGTTGGTTAATCCAATTGCACCCATAGATATTATGAATACAGCCTTAAGGCTCATCCAAGGTTCGTAGACTATGGTGATCCGTGTCGGTAGTCACAGCCAGTGAGGGCTGAGTTAGGGCTGACAGGTTGGCCATGTAATCTGGTTATTGCTCTCACAATGAGCCACTCGGACACGATTAGCCTACATAATGAGGGCATTGTGAGCTGCTCGACTAGACCTGGGGGTTAACTCGGCCCCCACACGTCCTCGGCCATATGCATATCCAACGGCGGGCCTGCCATTTATCTGGCCAGCGGCCAGACCTGGTATCCACATCCACAGGCCATTCCTAATCAACACAGGCTTACACAGCACACCCCTGTGTCATATACATACAGCCATGGATTCACGGTTATATAGCTCTTATGTTATATAGCTCCAAGGCTTTAGCAGTGATACCCCATTCTTACATGTATGCACAGCCGTCGCATCCTTACGAAATAGAACAATAATAACCAGAGCTTTCATAACAACACTTTATCTATTATAATTCCTCCTTGGTTCCATTAACAGCAGCCTTCAGTATTCCAGCCTATGCATATTCTCTTTGTTTGTATTCCAAAGTATGCATATATTCTCTTTGTTTCTAAGATCTGTATCACACTTCCTCTACTATACTGTACAAATGAAGACAAAAAAATCAGACTTCACTGATTGAGTGGAGCGGACACTTGCAGCGACTGAAGGCAAAGAAACGTACAGCGTCTCGACAAAAAGTGGTAGTTGGCATTCGCCGAGCCTCGTTTTACACCCCTGGATCTAAGCAGGAGAAGTAAGTTCTTATATATCCTCTGTGTCAATGCCAAGGCGTGGATCTATTCAACTAGATCTCTAGAAACCAGGTCAGGCATCATACTATCTCCTTCCAGGATCTGAATTAAAAGACCAATGGTCTCCCGCTTAAACTCGAGTGATTTAACAAAATATTTCTCGATGAAAATCAGTGCTTCCAGCCAAAAAATTATCCTATCATTTTAATCCTAGATGCTGTTGTCATGTAGTGCTGTTTCATGTGACTTTATTTCCATTTGATGAAATATTCAAAGAGTAAATAACCGGGTCCTCTTTAACAAAAACTGGGAATCAATATCACCCCGAGT
This sequence comes from Lepidonotus clava, assembly GCA_936440205.1. Taxonomy (NCBI): domain Eukaryota; kingdom Metazoa; phylum Annelida; class Polychaeta; order Phyllodocida; family Polynoidae; genus Lepidonotus; species Lepidonotus clava. Next base: position 29,239,341 of record OW387144.1, on the reverse strand, counting down.
AAGCCATCCTAGTAATTAACAACAGGGACGCGAACATTACCCTATTTATAACCAACCAGGCATAACGAAAATGAATCCAGGTAAGCTAATGTATTTCCAACCCTGGCACTGTACACCCCATGTAACAAGCACAAATGGCTCTTTAGTAGACCAATATTTGAACACAGTTCTTTCTTGATTCTTCTCTGTGTGTTTGTGTTAAATCAGAAATTGTGGGATAGAACGCTTGTGAAATAGATTAGACGACTTTAATCGACTGGCCATCACTTGATATCCCTCTTCACATACAGTAGCGGTTGCAGTGTGGGAGAGTGAGTGGTTTTCGAAAATCACCGTTCCGTCGTTTCGGTTGGTCGTCCTTGTATTTATATTATCGGTATCACTCGATATCTATGATTACAATGATTACAACAAAGCATTTAGTAATCCACATAGGCTGCAGTAGTAGCAATGAGCCTACAAGATCTTTGGTAGTAGGTATTATATCCCCAGAAGTCCGATAAGGCCTCACAGAAGATCAAACTGGTCCATGCATTTCGACACAATCCTTTAACAGAGAACTGGCGGTCAATGGCTTACTCTTCCGCCTATTCACACCTGACAGCCTATCGGTAGACCCTCCAGCAACTGGTGACCACGGCCACCCCTCTCATCCCAGCCCGGTGCGGGAGACTCCCCGGCCCACAGTGATAAGTTGTGAGCAACTCGCCCCGACTCCAGTAGTAGTCAGAGAGCAGCTCAGACCTGCTCAGGTCGGTAGGGGCGGGGGGAGGCGGCCCAGGTGTGGGTAACTCATTGTGTTCCTGGTTCCCGCCTCACTCCCACGGCCTGTAGTATAGATAACTCCAACCAGGAGCTGCTCCTTATATGTGACACTGAGTTCCCTATGTTGAATTGAGCAGCTCAGAAACTCACTATGATAGGTGTATGTTCACGAGCAGATGTGTGGGGGTTGCGTTTTAAAACTCTCAATGTAGATGGAATAGAGAGAAAAAATCCAAAATGGTAATGACAATAGCAGAAGTTGCCGCTGGTTGCAATCCCACCTGAGGCTCAGAGGATGGAGTAAGCTGGCGTAGGAATCCGCTTACTTTTTGTATTGTAGTCCCAAGCCCGCTTCCCGGTAGGTCCGTTGCATCGGGTTTTAAGCACCTGCGTATCGAGATAAAGTTAGGCGTCAACATAGAAAACCTGGAGATACATTTTTCATTGGCGACGGTGGCGCCGCCATGTGAGGATGGATGTTAATATTGATGACCTGTCATCTTTTATATATCGGGCTCCCCGTGTGTGTGTGTGTCGGCCCGGCCGGCGGTGACTCAGTGGTAGAGGCACGTGCCTGATGTGTTTGGATGCTCGGTCAGGGATAAAACCTACAGGCCTCGGGAAGTCTAGGCTTCACAGGGGGCCAGCATATGTATGGATGCACGTGCAGTGATTCTGCCTCCCAGAAATACTAGCATTCCTTCATGTTTATGATTTTATTCTGCCAGTCGAGGAATCAAAGTAAGTCTCTTTTTTTTAGATCTACACACTCCATCTATATACATGTATGCATAGATCTAATGACAGACTCCCATAAATAATAAATTGTACACTGTTGAAAAATTGTCGATGTATTGCTCACACAGACTAAAATCTGAGGCAGCTGACCCAGAAATGGAATACGATGACACGGTGCCTTTAATAAAAATATACTAAATAAGAATTCCGAATTGAAATAGATGCTGTTGGCACCTGTTGCAAACAAAAATGTAATTATTGCAGGTCCCTTCGACGGAGATGAAGGCCACAATTTTCCTTCATTTCCAGATGCCTTTTGTTTAATTGTCTGTAATTTGATCCTCTCAAATAGGACGCCTCGGTCCCGTCAGGGACTACATTAGATCGGATAACTGGCAATGGCAGCTCTCTATTCAATGGTGGCCGTCAGAGCTGATATGATAGCGTGAGTTAGATTAAGTCTGCATTCTGCATGATTATTCCAATTACATGGCACTTAATGAAAGTCGCAAGTTTTACTTTGCTATGTGTGAAGTATATTGAAGCTGACTTGTTCACATGACGGTGATGTCGTGATTGCAAAATGGGCGTTTTTAAATCATTGGAAAATAAGGGCTATTTCATTTTCTTGGAGCAATCTTATACTTTGTAACAGATTTGTTACAGTCCCAACTTTCTTTTAATTTGTAAGTAATATATAGCATGAAAATCATCCATCTAATTTTCATTATGAGAGCAATTCATTTTGCTCCAACCAAGCAAAAGGGAAATTGTTATAACTTTGTGGTTTTTGTGTGAATGTTCCTGAGGGTAGCACTGTCTGTGAATTCGAGACACATCAGGTAGCTCTCAGAAGCAATATGAAAGGTGACTCTGATGAATAATCACAGAAAACAGTGTCCTCTCCTCAGACTCTTCCCCAGTGAATGATTAGGAAAGCCATTGATTAATTATTATTGAAATTCATTAGGAGGACGAAAACAAGAGACAATAATTCTTGTGGGTTGCCACCACGACGTGATGAAGTAAATCGCCATCATTTCCCGAGGACAGTTTTTCTACACCCCGTTCTTCATTAAGGACATTTAAAAAGTTACTGTTTTTATTAATACCTCACATGGCTGTAGATCCTGTCAGTTGCCTCAGAGAAGGCGGACCTCGTCATTCTTGATTCAGATCATCGAGGTAAGATGATCTATCACAACACTCGTGTTTTACTCATTATGGGAGTCTTTTCTAATGAGTCTTTTTAAAGGACTGCACTGTCTGTAGAAAGTCAACCGTCATAAGTTCGGCCATACTAATAGGTTGCTAATTGTGTTTTGTCTCTGCAAAAAAGAAATAGACTTTCAGTGGGTCTAACGGATAGGCATTCACAGGCACCACCCTTGTTTTGGCTATTACTCATTTCTCTCTGCAGGAATAAAGGGCTAACTTTTTGTCTTTGAATAGTATTTTCTAAACGAACAGTTCCTCTTGTTTTATTTCCAAAGCTCCAATGAACCAAACTCTCAAAATCTCATTTGTCCTTGTTCTAAGCTTTGTTATGATAGATGACGAGCAAAACCAAGCAAGCGTAGCATCCAATTAATATGCTCATACACACAAAACAAACGCATATGGCTAAAAGACATACACCTGCACACACACATACAACAATTAAGCCCCATACTTACCAGGACACTTTTACTCAATCGGTCGACTGATCGGTGGTAAAGTCGGCCGATTCTGAAGGTCGCCTGTTGGTACAGTATATTGGAATGTGCATGTTTGATATGAGTCGGCACAAACGTCGGCCGATTCTACCTCTAGAATCGGCCGACTTTACCACCGATCAGTTGGCCGACTGAGTAAAAATATCCTAGTGGGTATGGGGCTTTAAAGACATAATTCAAACACACAAGAATACTAGGCAGATAAACAGGCTTTCTCCAAAAGAAACTTAATTTACATCAGTTACACTGGAGCCTAAGAAAACACTTTATTCATTCCCCATAAACACAAACAGCCTTTGAATTGTTAAATGCACGCAGTTTTGGTTATAAGTCTGAGAAAAGACATTTCTTAGTTTGTCAATAATTCCCTCGGCCTTCACAAAGCTACCCTTCTTCACATGAACCTTTCAGATTTCCTCAGGCGTGAAAATTGCGTCACACAACACGTCCCCTCAAACTTCTGACACATGCTTTTATTCCCTAACCTTCCCTTTTATGAAACAATTATTATTTTTCTCGACAGAGACGCTCTTGACGCGGAGGCTACAGCTAGTTGACTGGTGCAAACTAAAGCAGCACTCGAAATTTGGGCCTGGATGTGCCATGAAAACCATTGATACATAAGCCCTAATCACACTACGCATCGTGTATCTGTTTGCGTTGGGTAATGTTGCTCAACGCAACTATAGTTTTCGTTGGGTCCATATTAAAACCATATTATACTATGCGTTGGGTACCAACGTGACCCAATGTGAAGTATATTATACTTCACGTTTTGGAGTCGCGTTGGGTCACGTTGAGTTGCGTTGGAGACCCAACGCAATTGGAGACCCAACACAATTGGCTGCAGAAACTTTTTTCTATATTACACTACACGTTGGGTTGTGTTGGGTACTTTTGTGTGGTAAAACGACCCCAACACCAGCCACCTGACGCATAGTGTACTATGGCCTATAGTTATTGCTACTGCAAGGACCGATCCCTGGGGAGACACATGGTCTAGACCCTCCGAAAGTTTAGTTCTACCAACAAGAAGCAAAATAGATACAAAGTTCCGCTCATGCATGAGCAATGGTCGTCCCTCAGTAAACTGAAGGCCCTCCTAATACCAGAGGGATATTTGTAATATGGGCTATGGGTGCTGACTAACACTACCACCACTCCTGCTGTCACACAGAGATCAGGGAGGGGTTTAAGAAAGGGCATACACTGCCAATCAGCTAGTACTGAGTGACCTATCACTTACCCACCTGGGACTGCCCAGCTGCAGGTGACAGTGGAGGTCCTAATGTGAAGGGGTGAGGGCTGTTTAGCTCAGGCATTGGTTATGTAACCTACTTCTAGCTTCTCACACTGCCTGATTATAACAACAATTGGAGGAAAATGCCCTTTAACTGCTGAACATGAGATTGTGTAACCGGTCATTGAGAACAAAGAGAATTAAATAGTTAAAGACATGACTGATTGAGGGAGTCCCCACCATTAGCTTATATGCTATATAGATATAACTAGGGACCCCCAAAAGCCCTACACATATCTAATATGTTTAAGACCAGAGTAGTCCTTTCTCAATGTTATTCATTCCTCGAAAGTGCAAGCGCAGTAATACCATTACTTATAGGTTTATGACACGATTCAACCTTGCCCAAAGTGCTCACAACGATTAAAGATGTACATAAGATATGCATCTATCTGGATTTGGTCATCCAAAGACAGAGCTGAACATAAACTTGTTCTAGTCGTTGTATGGCTTAAGCTGCCAAAACAGCATACAGCCCAATCACTCACTCTAAAAACTAATTTTCCGAATACGCAATAGAAAGAGACATTGGCCACCAAAATCAATTCGTGAGACTTTCAGATCATACTGAACTTTCAATAAGTTATAACCTTAACCTCCATTCCCCCTCACAAACCATTCCTAAACCAATCGCTCAAGATCTTGTGAATGTTTGCCAAAGAATCCTTAGACTCAATGTAGGGAAAATACGTTTTTTCTAATCCCTCACATGCATCCAAAGTATTATCGCTTGATTAGTCCTTTGATGCCTCTCATCCAGTTATAGTAATTTGATTTATTTTCCATTCCAAAATTCTATTCCTTTGAGCTTTCGGATTTAGTTGACTTTTTTCCAGATTTCTCCTGGAAACTTAACCTAATTTTGTTAGAAAATAATCTGAAAAGTTTGGTTTCACTTAGGCTAAATACAAAGTAGAAGAAGATGATGTGGGCCTTCCTAGTTTTCTTCTGAACTGAAAATCCCATTATTATTTCTTCGCCATGCCTCTCTCCCTCTCTTATTAAGTCAATAAAACATTACGTTGAGGTGCTCATTGTGTCTTCTAACACAATGCTGTTATGAAATATGAACCTACCTATCTTGCGCTAGGCGTAAAGGTCTATTCATTACTCAAATGCATCATTATCTGTTAAAATGTAACGAGACACCAAAGCAGACTCTGTGAGGGGTATGGACTATCTAATGCCCTGAAAGAGTGTATACCTACCACCTTTATCTAGGTGCCTTAGGCGTATACGACGAGGGGTTACAGCGCTAGTAAATATGATTTCCTCACTTTGATCCATACCCTTTATTTCACCCCCGATACATAGTCGCCTATCTTTTAACATGCACGGACACCTGCGCGCCGGCCCAGGCAATACAGGGTCTGTATAGCCCGGGCGTGACGTCACGCCCGGGCGATACAGGTAGAGCATTCTCCCTGAGGCCCCCTGTGGAGTGTGGACCGGCTGGGAGCCGGTACAGAGTGGCCATGTGGTTACTCACAGGTCCGCGCTCCAGAGTTAAGTGCATTCTTCCTGAGGCCCCCCGTTGTGCACGGCCCAGGCGGGAGCGGGGACAGAATGGTCCAGCGCATCGCACTGACGACTGCAGCAGATGACAATTCGCACTATAACCCTCATAAAACGCACAATTGTCTCACAATAATGTTCAATGTTCAATAATGTGTTAGGGGGTGAAATAAGTACGATACTGACCTTGGTCGTGGTCCCACTCGCTGCATTTCGTCTCGGGGTCTGGTTTGCCCAGGGTCCGCTCTCGGGCCCTGTGGGCCCTCTAGCGGACCCTGGGCAAACCAGACCCCTCGCCGCAATACAGCTCACGGGACCCCGCCCCGGTCAGTATCTACTTAATCCTGCCCTACACTATCATGTATTACCCTCTACCTGCCCTACCCTACCTTATCCTATCACCACTGCCTATTCTTTCCTGCCATATATTTCCGTATTCTGCCACACCCCAGCCTGCTCTGCCCTGCCCTGTCCTATACTAAACCGTCCTAAATTACCCTACAACATCACGTCATAGCCTACTTTGCTCTATTTGCTCTACCGTACTCTGCCCTACATATATGTACCCTTTCCTATTCTATCATACCCTAGCCTACCTTGCCCTAATAATAGCTCTGTTTACCTTGATCTATCCTCTCTTACCTTGCACTACCTACCCTGCCCTGTTCTATCCTGCCCTGGTCTACCATATCCTCCAACTACAGTGGGGGCGGGGGAAGGGGGAATCAGCTACCCTACCCTGCCAACCCTACCCTACCCTACCCTACCCTACCACACCTACCTTATTACACTCCACCAGTTAATCACTAATTGACTCATTCCCCATGACACTTTGACCAGCAGATAATCCCTCTCTGGCAACCCCCCCCCCCTTACTGGTTAATCCCCGATAAGCCTGGTTCCCTACACCTCACTCCCGACCCGTCCGTCTGTCATACCTCCCCCTGGAGGAGACCTTAGTTAATCGCCATGACGTGTTGATCCCACGTGGGGAGTGCCAAGCCTACAGCTGAGGGGTGATTAGTGCTAAGGTGCCACCTATTAGTGGTACGCTGGGCTGGGGCTGGTATGGGTTAGGTTATTAATTATGGTTCTTGCCACCTTTTACTGCTCGGGTAACTGTATGTAAGGGGCTTGGTATTGTTATTTTATAGTCCTCTACAGGGACAATATTAACGTCAGAATGGGGCTATAGCACCCCTGTAGTAAAAGATTATAACTTATCTCCTCTGAGAAAGGTATGTAGGTAGGATAAAAAGTCACCCGCTGAGAAGCACTTGGTGGCTGGGGGAGAGGTATTTCTTGCATCCACAACCCCTTTGATGTAATATATACCACTAGAGATTATATTTGTATATATCATGGAATTCCGAAGGGACATTAAAGGTCAGAATATGTTTCTATACGGATATTGTGTCAATTACCAAACCTTCTTGTAACATTAATTTTACCACATGCACGTGCATCTACACATCTGTGTTTTTGGTGTGCACAATAACCCTTCAGACACCTTCAGTCACGCGATACCATGCCTTTTTGCAGACATGTAACATTGGTTTGGACAAAAATGGTCAGTGACTCGTACGTCTATTTACTAATGATGAACTATGAATGGACTATCAAAATAATCCAAAGTTTTTTTAAAAGATTGAGAAGTTACGAATCACCATTTAGGTGCTTAAATTTAGCGCATCTGAATTTTATATTAATATTCGATTTTTGTGTAAAGCTTTTTTTTCTTTCCTTTAAAATAGGTCTTTTGTAATGACTATTGGACATGGTATTTTAGAACTCTAACTCAATTCTGATAATATTTAGGCAGTTTTTGAAAGTCCCCCAGTTGAAAAAGGAAAACATTGTTATCGAGTAACATATCAGCTAGGTCCCAGCCACATGGGGGTGGTGGGCCAGGGCCTGTGGTCTTAGATAAACCGGACCCTCCAGCATGGGGATCGGACCCTCGCGTGTTCATAAGATGAAGTGAGGAAAAAGAACCTCTATTTTCCCACTGTCGCAGTGTGCAGATAATTGAAAGCTATTCAAACAATCAGGGGTTCCTACTTTCTAAAGAAATAAGGCTTGTGTGGCAACGATTTACTTTGCTGGCAGTTGGGGACATGCATGGTGGATTCACTTTTCTGGGTGGCCAGTCACCTATTGCGAAGGCTTCAGGGACCTGTCTATCGGTTTGCTGGTTCTGTTTATTGATGTGAAATGGGGCTATTGCTTTCTAACGATATCACTATGTTCAGGGAACAAGTCAGTGACAGATCTATGTTTTTGTAACAAAGCAAATCTGCCATAGATTTTTGGAAGTCAACCCAGTAGAAATGCTTTATCGACGCAAACAATTCTTTTATAACTCAATAATCCAAGTTGGGTTTTAGCAAAATGTAGCACTTCTCAGATGATGCAATGCTCAAACCAATATAACTTTTAGAATAATGATATCCCATATTTCAAACGATATTCCTGATAGAAGAAGGACAATACACATACGGTGCAGTAAATGTTCACTGAGAATGAACAAAATAAAATTGAAACAAAACGTTTAATCTACTCTACGAATAAATAAAACTTGAAAAACATTTATTCGTACGTTCCTCCACTAGCTTGCGTAGCACATAAGCTTGCATTGGCATCTGAAATACATATAGGTATAATTATAGATATGATAGCCCTTCAGAGTGGAGCCTATACATGTCGCAACTATTTTAGGCCTATAGCAACGTGGCGTTCCTGGTATATCCTACACGTAAAAACTGTGAGAGAGCATATCCTTTCCAGCCTGGGCCGCATTATAGGCTATATGTATGGAAATCCCCCTAGGAGCCTAAACGGCGAGACGTATACTACAACATAATGGAATCCAACGGATAGGCTTACTACCCAGCAACAAATCGATGAGTGATAGCCCAGTGGTGCCATTTGTATATCTATCCAGATGATCCATATCATATATTCAAGCCGCCCGTAATCCCTCACGAGACTTCAAGGCCTTCAAACCCTGGCTATTCCGTGCTATTTCCTCCCTCTTATTTACTTGTGAACGGCAGTGATACGGCGTGGAACCAGCCGTATGGGAAATCCTGGGATTAGATACCTCACGGGATGGGACAGGAGGCGATCAATCATGAGCTGCTCACAAGTGGACTGAGTCGGTGAATTGATGTCTGGTGGACCGTTGTGGGTGAATTGATGTCTGGTGGACCGTTGTGGGTGAAGGACTCGGACGTGGTCTACTCAGCATTGTCTGCTCCAGACCCTGGAGGGAGTGGAGAAGGGCCTGGGACAAAGTGGTGGAGGTGGTGGTAAGGAGTGGTAAGTGGTGCGGTGGTGGTCCTGTGGTCGTGTGTGGTGGTGGGGGTGGGGGTGGTGCTTAAAGTAGTGGCCAGAGCTTGGGAGCTACTTTCCCAAGTTTTCTTTGCGTACAGTTACTTTTACAGACTGCCCTTGACCCTGTGTACACGACAAAACCAACAACATCCAAACGTTTAGGTTATCCTCACTCATAATTTGAGAGGTCACTGTGACAGATATATTGTATTCCAGATATGTTGACCTCCTCAGTTAGCAGGTGCTGTCTTGTGAGCTGCTAAGTGTCAACCAGTTCCGAGCAGCCCACCACGGAACTGTGCCCTCACGGCCATAGCCCTCACATACCCTGCTGTCATCCAAGTCACGCAGTGCAAATGTTAGGGCCGCGCCATGCGCCTGGGCACATTAAAATTTAGAATTGCACATTAATTCTTTAAGCAATGCGACCATGGACTGTGTCTCATTTAATATAATGTGTACCCAAGTAGTATCCCATTGTTCTCTGACAATCACTCCGATTGTTGCAGTTGTATGGTGAGTAGTCTCCCTGTTAAAGTCGCATCATTTTTCAATGACATTAAAACTGGTATTCCCAGATAGAGTGTCTTCACTAAATGCATTTAATCAAGGATCCAGCACTTACATGACATTATTTGACTTTCTATCCCACAATGGTATTACGTAATGATTCCATATATACATTCGTCAATAGGGCTTCGGCGTTAGAACAGGTCGTATAAGTGTGATGTAATGTCACAATTGGTAACCTAAAAGGGGCTTAGAGGAAATGGCGTCATCTCCGATAAGTGACACCCTCCTGTCAGAATGCCATTAGTACGTACATCCACGTCTATCACTGGACAATTAATAAGTGGTACAACTCCATCCACGGTAAATTTTCATCAGCTTCCAGTACTGACAATGGGGGTACTGTAAGTACAGTATACTGTGCGTTAGGTCCTCTGTTCCCGACCACTGTGCCACTGTGCCCAAAGTGTTGGGGCACCTATCACCGAGTCACGCCACAGGATATAGCATGGGTTATACTAGCAAATTGCACACTCCGAGTCAGAGGTTGAGGTGGTTACTGTAATATTCCCGATGGCAGCAGCTTCAAATCAATGTTGGAAGATAGTTAAGTCCATGAGCTGCAATGCAACAGGGTAATGTTGTAATATGATATTATAGTAAAGTCCATGGAACTTGCAAGCTCGGGGTAAGTATACAAGATGGTAACTATGTATTCCGTATGGCAGCTGCTTCAAACTAATTCTATAACATGGTGAAGTCAAGGGGCTGCTTTAGATCCAACACTCCTCCAGTAGGGGGAGCGCACTCCTCCACGTGGTGTACTGTACTGGTGCTGGAGCCACATGATGGTCGCGGTCCCTTCTCCATGGCGTGACAGTTAACTGTACCACGGCGACACAACAGTGCCACGGCGACACGACCCTCCTGCCTGTCGCCTCCTGCAGGGTGGTCAGAATACACAATCTTCACCCTGGAGGACACCAAAAAAAAGCAGCACACAGCGTCCTCCTGTCCACAGTTCAGTCAACTGTCACTGGGTTATTTGATACCACGTGCGTTCTGGAGCCCCCTCCACGGCGGCTGTATCCGACCCTGGAGTGTGGTATGGTCCGTTATACCAGTAGAGATGCACACTGTATGAAACCACGGCATCGCTGACGCTGACCAGAGGTGCCACTGTGGAGTGAGTAGTATACGGAAAAGTGCCTCCGAGTCAGGTGCCCCCAGGGGTGTTGTACCTCCAGGGTGTCCTCCACGTGCGCCGGGCGGAGTGGCCGACTGACTGGGGCCGGCGTTTACCCTCCCATTGTACTCCCCCCTCCTCCTGGGCGCCTCCTCCTGTGTCTACGCCTACCGCAGCGCCACCTTCCGCCGGTCGGGAGACAGAGCGGTGAGAGCAGTCTGGCACTGCTCATGCAGCTAGCTTCAGTAAAAGCATTGCATATAGCGGCGCGGCTGGGAGAATGTCGGAAGCAGGGCCATAAATATGTATGTATATGAATATATATATATATATGTATATATATTATATATATATATATATTCATTATGTCAACGATGTCTGTGTTCTTCTATTTTTCAGTTATCATCTAAACTGCGTAGGACGATGGGCATCCCCTTTCGCATTTATGGAGTAAGCACTCGCGTATGAGGCCTTTTATTTGCACTAGGGGAGCCATGCTCAAAATGATAGAAGGCTTAGGAGAAGTTCATATTATATAGGCAAATAACATTTTGAAGAACGTTTACAAACCGATGAAACTTACATGTACTGCGTTCCCCACGAGACTAGTAAATTGGCAACATTGGCTTCTGTGAGGGCCGTTGGAATGTTAAATCATATCAGCATTACAGTGGTTCTATAGCTTCAAAATAAAGCACCATAAAAAGATTGGTGTTTCGGAATAAGTTGATGGAACCTGTATACAACCATTACAACTATGCCTATCCAGGCAACAGCTATAAAAGTTAACTACCCCATTCATGCAGAATATTCCGTGTTTCATTATAACTTTTATGTCTTTGAGGATTTCAACCAGGTCGGGCAGATGCCAACACATTTCCATCGTTACGACCTCCCTCTCGTGCAGCCGGCTACATTCCCCCAGCTGCTCCCCGGCCCGGCCAGCACGCTGGGCGAGCGGGGGCCAGAATGCCGCTATAAACTTCACCATAGCGTGGGGGTGGGTTCACTAGGACCTCGTCAAGGGCTCGGGAGGCAGGGTTCTCAATTCCCTTTGATGTTTTATGAGTGACTTTGATGTAGCCGATGAGATCGTCAGGTTAGAACCCGATAAGTCTACCCAAATCGCTAAAACCAGCTTCTAGCTGGCCATCTAATGATTCTTATCCAAGGGACCTATTGCATTTTTTCTCACTCTTTCCTGTGCTTATATTGATTGAATTGGTAGACATAGATCTATAACATTAAATTATCTTAGCTAAACGTGATTTTGACGCACATTTACACACATATTCAGATACATTAAGACATTTCAGCAGATGTGCGAGTTAGTCCTTTAGGGATATTGCAATTTAACGCATGAGAACTTACTCTTTTAGAAATACTAATAGTTTAGCATTACAAGGGGTACATGTGAATGTAATATCAATAGGTTGTGCTTTTATAATTTGGTGGCATGTTTGATATTGAAATTGAATCCGAATTTGAATATACAGCCACAGACGAATGTCTCCCACCCAGAGTTCATTGAGTCTGTCCCCAGACGTAGTCTGTGTAGTCGGAGCAGGGTAATTTCCGTGCCTCAGACTTTATATTTACCCAGAAAAGTTTGCATTTCAAGATGAAAGTCAAACAACCAGTTGACATTGTGAGAGTCAATCTTGCCGCTGTATAAGGAGTCCCTAGCAGCTTCCAACGGGTTATCGACATGTGGAGTCTCTAGCAAGTTGTGTTAATGGCATTTTTCGGGAGGTAGATATATTAGAACTTCCAATCAAAATGGCATACAAAGTGAAACTAATCTATACAGGACGAAGAGCAGATATAGACATTAAAATGAGCTTATGAAATGAGTATCTGGTTTATTCAAAATGAAATAAAAACACAAAACATGTTTTGTTATTCATACACCTTAAACAGTTAGTAAAGATGCTTGGAGCGGAGAACCAAACCATATCGGCCTTTCAAGATATGACACCGGTAAGATTCACGACCCTAAACATATCTCTTTATCTCCCTGATTTGGTATTTCACATTTTCCAAAATGAACTATATTGATATCAGATTAATACAGCATTATGTTACAAACGTATGGGATCCCATCCCTATACCTTACTGCTCAGACAAATCCACGCCGCCAGCAGCAGGGGCAGGACTGACACCCACCCACACACTCACCCCGCTACCACCCAACACCTACAGACAACCACGTGTTAACTGACTATTAACATTCACCTTTCTAAAAGCTGTGCATGGCACATCCGACCTTTTGACGAAATTTACCTTTCCTCAAAAAATCAAATAAGAATGACCGCTTGAAGGTTTTAAATCACGTGACCTACTTCGACCAATCGAATTGTTAAAGATGATGAAATTGACCTACATTATAACGAGGAGTGCTTGTAATTAAGCAATAGGGTACTAATAATAGCAACTAAACTAAGACAAACCATGTTAGATTTACTAGTGGAGATTGGTCTTCATTTCAGTACCATGTAGACCTTGTGCAGAATGGGTCAAGAAATAATTGTGGAATTTTACTCCCAATTTAAATATACATGAAGATGCCTGAAGTATACCAATGTATCCATAAACTCTAACAATATCGCCGACAATCAGTTAAAAGATTAACTGATTGATATTGATCACCGATATGGCTTCCAGTACCTTAAATTTCTGGCTAATTTGACGCCATCTGCATAACGTCTATCCCCCAGGCCTCGGCCACTCGGCTCCCCCTAGGCAGTGGCCGGGGGTGTCGTTTGGTCTCGTTGGTGAGGATTTGTGTCAGTAAGTGGCCAGCAATGGGCCTGTTGCTGCAGGGCCTGCCGGAATCAATAGCAATCAGGTAAATCACTATAGTCAGCGGCCTCCTGCTGATAGAGGCGACCAGCAGCCAGCCGCACCCGGCCTAGCCTCACCCAAACTTAAGCTTTTATTTCTTTTTTATATCTTTCTATATCCATCTATATAATATATATTTATTTTTTATTTTCCTATTTTTCCCTTGATTTCCCCCATTTTGTATCTGTTCTTTTTTCTTTCTTCTTCTTTTCTTTCTTCTTTTTTTCTTTTATTTTCTCTTTTCTTTTTTCCCCCTTTTTTTCTGGGGGGTTGGGGGGGTCAAAACGGACCTATAGCTACTGAGCGGTAACTGTGGACAACAGGAAATACCAGTCTGAGGCTTTGTTGGAGAACGTATACAAAAAATGTGGGGTAAAAAATCGACCGTTTTCGTGCCTTGTTCACTGCACTTCAGAGCACGGTCCGTTCCGGGACGGTGTTAACACAAATGGACATTGAGCGCGACACGTTAAATGGGAATAAACTTCACTTGAAACGTTACCGGTCGGCTGCCAGGCCACTTTTACCAGGCGTAATGCCTATTCTTCGTTTCAGGGGGAATGAATTTAGAAGGGCAGGTTTTGAGGGGAGGGTAATGGCTGTTACGGATTTAATTAATGGGAAAGGCTTGTTGTCGGTTTATTTCGGTATCCACGGAACTTTGTGTGGTTCATATGAGCGCACTTTTATCATAATTACTGGATTATGATTTCAAAGCGATCCATGAGAACTGGCGAAATTTCCCAAAGATGGTGTGTTACTGATATTGAAATATTGCAGTCCTCTAAATAAGGATAGTTTCAAAAAGAAATGACACCGTATGGCTAGCTTTTGATCATCATGGCATTCGAGTTACATTTTTCATTCTGGGATTGATGTTTAAATATCGATTATTTTAAGATTAGGCTCATTATTTGTAACTTCATGTATAGCGACTTTTATAAGGTTAAAAGGGGGATATATTTATTTACACGACTATGCCTATCCACCAGATCATCCGAGTCTGAGAATTTTACATTAACAAGGTTAATATTTAGTCAAAAATAGGGAGGGGGCGCGCCTTCTGCATCCCCCTCTAACTCCGCCACTGCATACTCTATGAATAAACCCCATCAACAAGCAACTTCCTGATTGGCTCTTGTATGCTACCAGTTATGTAAGAAACTGCCACGACGGTTTTGAAAAGCCCCATCTTTCAGCAGGCCCAGGACTAACATTGCTGGAAATCACTTGAGGCACGTTCACAGAATAGGCAGCGGGGCAAATAAAGACGGAAAAGGGATGGGAACCGAGATAGAAGTGCTAATCTGATCAATTTTGGCGGAAAGTTTGCGTTTCCCTTCAGAAATATGCCTGATTGGGGCTTTGTTGGGACATGGCAGAACGTGGGCGATATTGAGAGAAATTACAGAACAGCACATCCCATAGTCTAAGGCCACGTGACCGGAAGTACTAGTATTGTATTCAGGTTCCCATTTGACATGGACGGGTGAAATGGAAAACAGTAATGCAATGAATTGGTTGTATTCTGTGAACAAATGCTGATGGCGGGGGAATCAAGAATAATAGATGTTGATTTAGCCTGACAACTCTAATAGCTGAATTGAGAAATGGTTTAAATTTGCTCTGTTGTTTAACTTGCAGATGGACTTGATTTAACGTCAGCATTTAGGATAAAAAGGTAAATTACCTGCCCAACCCTTCCTTAATTATGATTGAGAAGATTGAAAAGTCTTTAAACAGCTCACTCTTTTCGATAAATCTACCCCACTTCGCCACACAGTAATGATCTGTCCATTCTTTGGCTAGGGTCTTTCAGCAAACCACTAACCCTTCTCGATCCAGTTTCAAATCTAATCGGTGGCCGTCCGTCGACGCCCTGACAATCAACTATTTATTGTCTCTATCCCGCCTGGGCTCGGACCCAGGACCCGGCTCCAGTAGAGAGGGGCTCTTAAGTCCTTTTTTTCAGATTACGTCATTACAAGTAGGGATCCAACCGGCTCCGATTATCGTGTGTGTTTGAAGTGGGATTTGGGTGGATTGGCAGATGAGGGTTAGTTGGAGGGGGGGGGGGGGGGCTACTAGGGCAGATTCTGGCTGTCCTTAGCTATCCCTCTTTTTTTAATGTAGTCCCAAACCAATATTTAGCTTATTCCAGTTCTGATTGATGCAAAATATGCAGCAATGATATGCATCAGTTGATACACCATGTTGAAGCCATACATGGGAGGCCGCTCTACCATGTACATACCGCTAGTACTGAAC
The DNA here is from genome assembly GCA_936440205.1 of Lepidonotus clava. Taxonomy (NCBI): domain Eukaryota; kingdom Metazoa; phylum Annelida; class Polychaeta; order Phyllodocida; family Polynoidae; genus Lepidonotus; species Lepidonotus clava. The sequence goes on along the minus strand of OW387144.1, from coordinate 29,223,164 downwards.
CGGCCATATAAAAGACGTAGTGTAAGCCACGTTACCTATATTGGCGAGATCTATGTACGCGACAAGCTACAAATTCCCATTTCAGTGTACTACTAATATAATCTCAAAGTATCACACACATCACCTTATCCACACATTCTCTTCTTCTCTAACAAGAAATTCTCTAAACCTCTCTTCTTAAGCATCAAGAAATTCTCATTCTCTGTAAAGAGAGACTGAGAATTCTTTCTTCCCTGAGAAAAGAGAATGAAAACTCTTTCTCCATGAAAATAGAGAATCTGAGCCTCTTTAAGAGAAAGGAATTCTCATTCTCTAAACTCCCAGAGAACAAGAGAATTCTCTGGCATTGATCTTCAAGAAGAAAACACTCAGAGATTTCTTCTAAGAGAAGAAGAGAATGCATGGATAAGGTGCACCCATGGATCGCCAGTAAACGACGCGACCATCCACACAGTCCTATTTCCATATACTACTAACAAGTTGCGTGTATGATAATAGAACCAATCCACGCGACAATGTCACTCATATTTTGAAACAAATTATGTCAACCTCGCGCTTATTGAAGACGCCGCAAGGAAAGCTAATATTTCTAACATAGTCCATCGATTTCGGCGAAAGCAGCTGTTCAACGCTATGACAGATGCGACATGACAGATACGGCTGTTTTCCCACCGCGTTCTACTCAAGATTCAGTCCAAGTTGTCAGAAATATTGGAATAGGGAATACTTAGCTTTGCTGATGGTAGTATTTCTTGAGTACGTACCTGGAAAGAGACAAGAAAAATAGTCATGCAATGGTGTGGATGTGAACAGTATATATCTGTAAAGGTTCAATTTACTCTTAGCAAACCTATAGAGCTATTTTGATGAATATACATAGATGTAAAAACTGCACACTATTGAGAAAAAAAGCAATCACATTAATTTTGTTTGAAACAATTCGAACCATTTTTTTCTAAACTAACAGCTATATTGTTCAATTTCTGTATTCGTCAATAATAATATGCAGAGTAAGTGTATTGATGTCGCGTCTTCTGTTATCAATTCGTCGTTTGGCATCAATATTGCCATATTAAACTCTTATTACTGTTCAACATGTTCAGCATGTACGCCCAGGCATCCTCTATACTCTACCTTGGACATTTTCGGACCACTTTGGTAACCTTTTCCAGTGAAGGGGAAGTAGGGGTACCTGTTAAGGGCACTTTGTATGACCTCAGGACAGCCTCCGAAGGGCCTTAAAGGTGAACGACCTAAGGCTAATTCAGTAAGACCTAAGGAGGCAGTGAGGCCAGAGGAAGGGCCGAAGCTGATTTGTGTCTTGTACAGGGTTGGCGTGGGTTATGGATATAAGGCGAGTGACAATCCTGTTGTCAAGTTTCAGGAAGATCAGGTTTGCCTTTGAGATAAACATACATGTAGGACAATTGCAGAGAGACAGATTTAATTTTTGAGATTTTGAATCACTTATTTGATATTGATGCAATATAAAATGCATTTTTCAATATCTTTTTCTATTTTTCAAAATCCTAGATCCAACCCTGTAAAAAGCAGGTCCTAATTTTGTTTGGACTTGCAATAATAGCATTATAGTCTGATAATGACAAAATATATCGAAAATTGTAATACCACATCCACATTGTTTGGACTATGGTGCACTTGGAAATGCAGAGGTACGCATGTGGTGACAAGTTCTGTGCACGTATATACATGAAAGTGCAGAGCAATTCCCAAAACATAACGAAAGGTATCTATATGCTATAGGAAGTCAAACAAAATTGATATTCATCTTTTATACTAGGAGGTTAGAAGGAAACCAAACAGTGAAGAACGTTAAGATAACATCCCCTTATAGGTACGCCGGGCTGAACCACCAATACTGTATGTATTAGATTGGCTATACTACAAGTCGAAGGACGATATCAACATTAGTATTGGACATTTTTATTGTTGAAATTCATCCATATATGAAAGTCCTGTGCATCTGTATTCAAAATAGAGCATATCATTGAAGTCGTATTACGTAGATATGATAGTACCTCATAGATAGGTTGCTCAACTGAGAAAGACAGTATAAATATTTAATCGGATTTAGACTATCTATAGGGATCAGACTTTAAAAGCGTTTAGGAGCCAGAGGAACAATCCTTAGTCCACTTCATCAACTTGCAACAAAGGAGGAGAGTATTGGGGCTTTAGCAGAATTCATTGATACGCCTACATAATATAGACACACATCAAAAGTATGAATTCTAAATTTATTGCGATACAGTTTTGTTGCTTAAAGTCCATGGAACCTCATGCATTATGCATAAGTCTAATCTCAGAGAACAATGAGGAAACGCAGAAGAAATGAGTATGTATATATACAGTAGGCTTATAGAAGGGTGAATGATATGATAGTGCGATAAGCACCACGGTGGACGTATAGAAGGCTCCCAGTCTGCCGCCACCCTGGTGGGGAACTCAGTATCTCACGGCCCAATGGCCCACTCCGGGCTGGTTTATGGCCAATATGACCCGTCCTGAGGGGATTAAGTGGGCATGGAGGGAATACATGCTGCAGATAATCCCCCGCCAAATGACCTGTTCCTATATGAGAGGGTTTTGGGGGGTTGGGGAGGGTGGGTAGAAATCCCACACCCACGGTTCCATAATATCCTATATGGCTGTAGGACTGCTATATGCAAGGATTTCATAACAGGCAAGAGCGGATACAGGATTTCGGAAAGGCTAAGTATTAAAAGGGCATTTGCACACATGGGAAGAGCTGTAGTAGGTGGCGTCCACCTAAATGATGGAGGGGTCAGGACCCCCTGGACATCCCTCTCCTGGATCCCCACCTGACAGGAGACCCTTGATACATATATACTGATAATATACACTTGTTTATAACTACTCGGAATTGACAGTCACATGCAAAGGTCTTTTTTTTCCAATCCGGAGGTGCAGCCAGTGTGAGGGAGCATAACTTCGATGAGGCTAACATTTGCCCGAAAAATGTTCTCCTGATTTGTTGGGGTATTGACTAAGGATTAACCCAATAGGGCCTCATCCTACGTTTTCCATAGTTAATCGTGGCCACAAGTTGTCAATTTGACCAATGTACAGCAGCGATTATGCATCAGTCCCTACGGTTGTTAAAACAGCCTCTTATACATGGAATCTGTCCCCAAGGACTATGCTTTGTAGCAGTGTGCTCTGTAGATCGGCTTATCAAAGGAGCTCACGTTGCATGTACGCTATACAGTAGGATGCTTATATCTAAATGATTCCGTGCTACATGCTGAATGGTGTAATATATATTTGTTTACGAGGCCGGCTACACTACTGAAACTCAGCCGATGAGTGCTTGAGTTGGGGTCAGTTAGGTGGTATAACCGATAGCATCAATCAGTTGTCAAAAATAGTTTAATGAATATGTAACCATGTCAATGCAGTAATCAACATAATTTTAGTGACAAATAGTATGACTAGCTCTTTTAAACTAGTATGTAGTTTAAAACGCATGTATACGAGCACTAGCTGAAAATTGCCAGACACGAGAACCACGTTTGCTCACAAATAACGACTCGTATGCTTCTTGTACTAAAATACCTAATAAAGTGTCAAATTACTTTGACACGATTACTCATTTCACTTCTCTGTATGTTTAGAAGCCCGTATCCTTTAATGATATGACATTGTATTAATGTGGTATTAACAATATATACACCTAATAGGACTTTGAATTTCGGTCCTGGATGTTATTTGCTGCATTCCTCCAACTGATATCATGCATACATTCTGTAATATTAAACCAATAGGTTGTGATTATGGAGAAGTGCATGCAGGCCTTAGCATGAAGGAGGTCGGGCTGGGTACTGAGTCGAAGGTAAAGGGTTGGTCGGGTGTAGAAGGGGAGACGGGGATACATTCTTTATCACCTGGGGCCACCTTAGCCCCCAGTCATGTGACAGGTCATGTGACCGTGTAGGGTGTCCGGGCGTTACGTGTCACGTGGTTGGCCTTATCAGACGCCGCCAAACACACCAACACGGGGCTAGACTTGAACGGGCCTCACGTCAGTATTTTATTGTAAAATGATATTATCAAGGATATTTTGTAAACTTATTCCTTATAAAAGAATTTCATGCAACAACGTGCTGTTGTTGCTGTTAAATTTATATGGTATGATATGGGCAGAGATTATGAACGGAACCCATCAACTCATAGATCAACCTTCATAGAGATTACAGTATCCTACATATATATATAGTCTGGAATTTCAAAGGAGTTAGTGAAGTGCAACTTCGAGTGAATGGTTGAGGTTCAAGTCTGTATTTGTTAATCCTTAGTCCATGTTCTTGAACCGGAAAGGTTGGAGTATCTCTAAGGGGCAGTTCCATTTTACATTATCAGAATCATGTCAAAGTAATCAAGCTTAGGGACTGCGCATCCTATAAACCCAATGACAATGCAGTTCAAGTCTTTGATCTCAGCTGCAGGAGTAACTTAAACTGCATCATTCAAAAAAAGTATTTGTTCCTGTAATGTTCAAACTTAAATCTACGCAAATAGTTGAAACTTGAACTTTTTCACAAGGCCCAGATGAAGGGAAATATCCCCAGGCCCTAAACACGTCTAGTCCATAGACCATTCAGCCATGGCCCCTGCCGGCTTAGCCAGGTATAAAGGGTGGGCTTAGTCAACACAGAAACGGCCCATTTCATGGAATTTCGCGGAAGCCTTCAGAGATTGCGCCGGGAGGGCGTGGCTATATGGCCCGGAATGATTGACATATGGTTGGGGTACCCCTGGGAGAGGGGAGACACAACGGCCTCAGTGTTTGGGCCAGTTTAGGAGCTTTAGGTGGGGTAAAGCTGTAAGGGGTAGGAAAGGACCCTGGGGATCTCGATGACCTTTTTAGAGCAGAATAAATTATACATCTCAAGAAGGTTGCAGAAGGTTGGGCGTGTATGCTGGGCTTCTTCTAGGCACTTGGGTATTGAACCCTTCACCTTCAACTGACCCGTGTGGGTAATAACATTATGTAGCGTCTTTCACTGATTATAGACGCAATGTTGCATTAATTTTTACCATACCTGTTTCTTACACACACATTGGAAATAGCCTAGCCGTATACAACCTTATAGATACGTTGAATTGTTAACCCCCACTTCGAATTATTTGATGCATTCGCAATACTATTACTGGAGGGACCCTAGAGAACAACCCCACAGAGAAAGCTTTCACCCTGAATAATAAGATCACAGGCCTTTACGAAAAAAGGGTATCCTGTACGCACTATGGAACCTATTTGACTAGTCCCATTGGTAGTAATGAAGATGCTCCTGCAGGTGAAAAGGGAGCCAATAGGACAAACAGGGCACCCACGGTCAATATTTGTGGCCGAATTCTCATCCACACGGTTTCCTTCTTTCTATCAATTAATGTAATCAATCATTAATGATTCCAATTTTTTTTATTATAGATAATATTTTCCCGATTAACGTTTCATAGCATGTTATCGTTGACACTTATAGGCATATAAGTCTATAAGTCTATAGCTAGGTCTCCTTGAAAATAAAACGGAAGTGACCACTGCCAAAAGAATACCACCACTAGGTGGTTCCGACGTGTAATAAATGGATCAGTCCATGGGCCACACAGTGAGAGTTCGACTGAAGTAACATTTTAATTGGACAGGCCTTCGTTACCACCTCAGGCAAAACGTACTTGATAAATGTCGGTCATTTCTCTTCCCCTTAACAACTTTTAACACTTTCTTCGATGAGAAATTGCAATTAGATCGTTTTCGTTTTCACTGGATCACTTCAATTTATTCCAGGACTGGAGGATTTGTGAACATGGCCAGATAAGGTAAGCTGACTGGTGATTAGACTAATCTAGGCTGGATACTTGTTGTGACGCAGTGAGGGAGCAAGTAAAAGTGGAAATGTCAAGGGAGTCTTCAGAGCAAACCCCTTCCCAATAATGCGCATTATGACTGGTTTGAAGTGTAACATATTATAGTGTTTAGATAAAGCATTAGGTAAAGTATTAGGTGAAACCTCGAGTTAAGATATGACACGTAATAATTATGACATGGAATCATTGTGACTCAAAATTTCGAAGTAACAATGAACCGGGTGTAAGGGTGATGTCGAGGTTGGCATGAACGTATAATACTCTGAGGCCTAGGGAAGTGAAAAAGTTAGTAGGAGCACATAACCGTGAACAGGTTGTGAGGGATGTTTAGATGTGGATGTGAGCACATAACAGTGAACAGGGTGTGAGGGACAATGAGAGGTGGACATGGTATGAGGGATGTGTAGAGGGGGGATACACAAAAGATGAAACAGGGAGTGAGGGACATGTAGAGGTGGAAATGAACACATAACATGGAACAAAATAAGGGATGTTTAGAGGTTTACATAAAGACATAATGGTGAATAGGGTGTGAGGGTTGGGTAGAGAGATGAAAATGCATAACAGTGAACAGGTTGGAGAGGTGGACATGAAAATGTAATGGGAAACAGGGTTTGAAGGATGTGTAGAGGTGGAAATGAACACATAACAGTGAACAGTGGTAGCAGATGTGAATAGTCTATGTGAACAAATAACTGAACAGAGAGTGGGGAACGGGAAAAGGTTGACATAAACACATTACTGTAAACAGGAGTACCAGTAGACGTGAACACATTACGGTGAACACGGTTTGAGGGATCTGTAGATGTGGACACATAACAGTGAACAGCGGTAGCAGTGGATGTGAATGGTCTGTGTGAACACATAACTGAGCAGAGGGTGAGGAACAGGTAAAGGTGGACATGAACACATAATGGCGAACAGGGTGTAATCATCATGGACAGGTTTAGAGGGACTAAACAGTGAACATGAACACATGACGGTGAACAGGGTGTGAGGGATGAATAGAGGTGGACACAGAACAGTGAACAGGGGTGGCTGTGGATCTGTATACATAACGGTGAACAGGGGTAGCTGTGGCTCTGTACACATAACGGTGAACAGGGTGTGAGGGGCGTGTAGGGCCTAGCCCTGGACAGCCCCGGACCGTGTCCTCTATGAGGTGGAGCTGCTCTTTGTTGACTCGGCAGACAGCAGGAGCAGGGAAAGCTTTTAGCTGGGTGGGGGATGTGTCAACGACCATGGCGACAAGTATATCCCATCGACCATAACACCTTCTCCCTGCCCCACCCCTCCCCCACATTCAGGCAAAAAGACCTCATGAAATAAAACATGGGACATGGTTACGTTGCGGCGGAACTTGTCCAGTGCCTTTTTACTCTTATACGCATTTCATTTTTCTTTTGAAAATATTGACAAAAACGACAAAAATGTTTATGATATAATCTTTTTGAAAATTGAAACAGTCAGTTGTAACTTTAATTATAATCAAAGTCTAAACCAACTACATATACATATTTCAAAATAATTGTTTGCAATTGGATGATTACATCAGGAAAAATATACCTAATTTTCTATATATTTTGATATTTTAAAATGTAGAATACAATATGCACCGCTACGTATTTTTATCATCCAATTCTTTACGTCATTTCCCGTGTTGAAACGCTCTGACATTATGCTTAAATGTTTGTACTATTCTGCACTAATAAGAAGCCCAAGAAATCGGGCTATTCTCATGGTACAAAATACCCCACATACCGACCTGACCAGCCTATATGGGCCTACGTTGTCAGCAGCAGAGTGCGTGGTACAGGAGGTCCAACCCTCCGTCTGTGTGGTCAGTGATTGACCTTTGAGGGACCAGTGCTTGTATAGGGTACATAAAGGTCTGATGTGACGTGACTCCCACCGAGCCCTGACCTCAGGTTTACAACAACACTTAGCTGCACGCCCAGGGTTCTGAGAGCAGCTCACTGACTGAGGGCTGGTACATGTAAGCAATAGTAATTAACTGTGGGAGAGCTGATCTATGTGTGCAAGGCATTTGGAAGACCACAATAATGACATGTAAGATAAACTATAGATCTGGTCAGCAAGAAACAGCTTATTTTGTGTTCCTTTTATTGTGACATAGCGACGGTAAAGAGTTCTAACTAGATATTATAAATGTTGTCTTATATGAAGTGTTGTACATTTCAAGTAACATGACTCATATTGTCATTACACTTTGAATGTGCCATTAGAGTTGCATTTTGGTGAATTTACGTGAACGGAGGTAAAGATGAACTAACATAATAGAAAGGTTTAGGTTTTTGAGTTGTTTCTTGTGTCCCAAACTACGTATAACTCATTGTGCAGTCCTTTGTAGATCAACTGATCACCAATATGGCGACCCGTTCGTTTTGAGAATTGTTATGTCAGCTGAGTCAGGTCCATACCTGAAAATAGCAGGATTGTTTTGGTGTAAGTCAAGTTGATGTTCATTTTACCGGAATTCATAGCTTGACCATTCTAACATCATACAGATGTTGTTCTATTTATAGACAAAGGGGATATTAATTCTGATCGTTCCCTTTTATTTCAATTGGATTGAAGAATAGAGACACTGCCCATGTCGTATGGTCCACAGCCATGAATAAACAAACGAGAGAAATTACCTGGAATTTGCATTATTCATAAAATCCTTTTAGTGACCCTGATAGTAGTCGAACAATAAAAATGAAAATGATCTCTTTCAGTGATACCGCAACCATGGTAAATCCATATGAATATCTCCATTCTGGAAAATCATGCTAAACATTCAATGATTGACGACGCAGAGAGCTAATCATTTCTTTTCCGAAATTGAATATTTATCCTCTACTGGTCCCATGCCTAAACTAAAGGAATACTCGTAATTGTTTCAAATTCTGTAATTTGAACACTTATATCTATACATAGTCTTTCTTGGCATTCGACCTTGCTTGCCTTATTTACTGATATTTTATATCTAAAACATTTTCTGTAGCCCGAGAAGTGATGCATGATATGATTTACGAACTGCAGACTTTTAAATCCCAAATGTAAAGCCAGGCATACCATCATAACATCGGAAGTTTCACACGTACACCCAATTCAGTATACACACCATTCAATCAGAGAGGTTATTTCAAACCCAATTCCACAAGCATTCCGATCAGATCTCCACTCTGTGGCCGAACTAATGAGAAATCGAACCCTAACCCCTCGATCAGTGGCCCTGGGCCCTCACCACTGAACCGGCCCTCCCCCCACATGACGCCTCAAGCCCCCAGTCACACCCAGGGCCCAAGGCCATATTGATGAGAGCTGTAAGGGAGGTGGAAGCTGTCAAAGAGGTAATCATGACCACACAGGGTCCCCGAGGCATGTCTTTGCGTCTTAACCCCGCTAGCCAATCCACCCTCTTTGCTATGAAGTGCCAAGCGTAAAGTGCAATTTTTGCTATTCATTTCGTGATTTTCTTAAAGAGTGGGTCATTTTCTTAACATAAAACATTTTTATGACAATATTTTACTTATTTAAGAATGTATTAGATGCTTATAGATATAAGTGGAAAAGATTGTACATGTAGAGAAATGCAAAGTTAGATATTATTCCAACGAACACTTCTAATCTTGGATGAAACTCAAGTTTGATTCTGTGCATTGAAATTCAGGCAAATTGAATATTCTCTTGATGGCTTAAAAAGAAAACGAAGAAAGGAAATTGAGGAAAATGTCTTCAAATTCAATTACAAGTGTCATATAGTGGTTCGTACTTCTCCGTAAATGTTCGTTGTGTTAAATAAAGAAACAAAGTCCAGGGTCTTCTTAAAGGTAGTATATTCAAACAGTCATCAGACAACCGTACTCCAAAGTGACAAGGCTCCCCTGGCACTAGGCCCAAACCATCAAGCTGATCACTGCAGAGCAGGTTGCTATATGATATAGGGCCCCTGATACATAGGCCCCGCCTACTGGTATGTACACTTTGACAGATACTGTTGTTTAAACATTTCCAACTATGGGGCTCTTAACAGGGGAAAACCACTAGTATGTTACACAAGAAAAATATGTCCACACTTGGCGTCGACGACAGGCGCCATGGTAACCACCAGGAGGAGGCGTCCCCCGCGCGCCCCCTGCCGGACGACCACCGCTCCCCCTGGTGGCGGCGGGGTCAATTGTGTTCCTTTCGGCGGCGGGTCTTAGATGCTTTTTGCTTGTCTTCTGACACCTCGTTATTACAGACAAACAGGACGGACCGCCGGGGGAGGAGTGGGCATCTAGACCCTTCAATTCGACATGGCGACATGGGCATTTTTTTAGTATCGACATGTGACATCAGGCTTAGTGACATGAGTGAAAAAAGAAACAACATGACATATGTTTTAAATTCGATATGTGACATGACAGCCTTTTAGAAGCCACATGCGACATGGGGAGTTATGTGATAGGGGACATTGCCACTTCCTAAGTTCGAAATACAATAAAGCAAGCACCCTTTCCCCCTCCCCCAGCAAGGGCCCTAGCAGTGGGCTGGGTGGGAGATCGGGGCTTCTCGGGCGTCAATGGTAACGGCCGGGGGAGTTATTCCGCATGGCTTGTTGCGGTCTGAGTGGGGCTGTAATAAAAGGTGTGGTCGTCTTCAGCCACATACCTGCCACAGGGATTAACCGGGGGGTTCTGAGGAAGGTTTAAAGGACTGGATAAAGGATCTCTGAGTTTAAATCTGTCACTTGGAGTCGTCTGTACCCGTCGCCTTGTAAGACGATCTGTGAGCCACTGTCAGAACCCGGATGAAGCTCAGGAGGGTAGCAGGCTCAAGGGAAGAACCGGTCCATCAGTTCAAAGGTGCCTTATTCTTCAAGTCCTGGCGGTCTTATAGTCTTTGGTCAGAGGCGCAGTTTTAGGGGTGTTGGATTTTGAGGAGGGATTAGGGGGGCTGTTCCACAGATTTTCAAAATGGGGAGGGGGCGCCCCCTGCGCCCCTCTCTGAATCCGCCACTGGGTATGTATTCGATGAATGAACTTTCATTGAGTATAGCTGTGCTTGTTGCGTTCGGTAGGATCATAAAGTGATTTAAGATGTAGAAGGGGCACGCTGTTGTTCACGAAAGAAGGCGAGGTAAAATGGGTTCTGGAGAGGAGGGTGTGAGAGGAGATGGCCTTACGCTGGCCACCATACCACCAAATGCACCTGAAACCCAGCCAACCGATGACAGTGTTAACACATTTCAAACATAGGGAGAGCGGAGGGATGCAATTCTCTCCTTGTTTGCTGCTTGATTGTCACGTATTTCAGCTGTGACCACTTTGGGACCCTCCTTCGTGCCTGACTCTTATTCAACAGGATCTTCTCACAGCTTGGACGTGTCACACTGGTGACCACTTTACAATGTGACAGCTTTACCTTTCACCAACTTACACAACAGGATCTTCTAAGTGGAAGTGTTGATATCAGCCTTCAAAGGAGGCTACCTCTACACAAGGGGGGAGGCATCCACCATTGTTTACTAACCTCTATTTTCAGACTGGCAATTGGTGTAATAGATATCTGCCAACCCTGACTAAGTACAACCCCAATATACGCAAGGCCTCATGGGTCAGACCCTATATAATATATATCAGAAATATTATTTATGGTGTGCACCCCAGCGTGACCTCTGACTGGGCAGAGAACCTTTGGCTGACAGCAGAGACACACGGTGACAGCCTGTGTCCTGTTTCTCTATCATTGCCTTGGCTCAGGGGTGGTTACTTGCAACCCCCACAAAAACCCTGGAAGGTTGAGCCTCCCGCCTCCCAACCACCATCACTTATCACTACTTGTCAATTCACCTTAATAAAGCTACTACACTTCAAGCCGTTGTCATCGCATCATTACAGGGCCTTGTTACAGCTCTTGTTACAATAAGTTACGTTATTCTGCCAATTCATGTGTTGGACGGAATCTGTTCTAAATTGCCCACCCCTTTCATGTCAAATAATGCGCGTTCTACATTAGCAGACATCAGGCATCATAATTATTTGAGAGATGGGTAAATGCAGCTAAATAATTATGTACTATATGTAGATATATAGTAACTGATTGACAAACCCTCATATTTTTTTTTTTTTTTAAATTGTTTATTAAGTAAATCACTTCAGGGTTGCCCCTGGTTTTCAATCTCATATGTTGCCTGTGGCTGTCATGCTTTAAAAAGGCACTGAAGTGATCAATCCATTTGCCCAGAAGCAAACAGCTTTGTGTTTGCCCGACTATTTGACCGTGTTTGCAGTAGATCATATTGTAAACTCAATTTGTAATAGGAGAATGATGGAAATTAGCTTTTTTTCAATGGTGGATTTAGAGAGCAGCACAGGGGGCGCCCCCTATCTTCAGTCAAAATAATATCAGTTATATTCTTTTGGAAAAGTCTCGGACTTCGAAGGTCTGGCAGATTTTTTTTTTTCAATAGCCCCCCCCCCCCCCCCCCTTGAGAATATCTGGACCCGACTCTGGGATTTAAGATACTTTTGGAACGATGACTGTCATAGTTTTTATGAAGCATTATGCAATAACTGTGTCTCCAATAATATAACACAAGTAATGCATACTTTCTCCTCCTCCTTCACGTATCAGAAAGACATCATTTTGTCAGATGAACTTAAAGACAGCTGATGCTGACGCCTGGCGTGCGTTGCGGTAACTAAATTACGAGGACTCACCCCTAGTGAGACAGAGAGGCATTAGAGGAGAGAATGAATTTAACCGTATTCTCGGTTACTCAATGACATGTACCTTTGTGTAACGTGGGTGAAGCTTATTATGATCAAGTATTAATTTCGATTTGCACTGTCTACATTAATATGATGATTGTTTGAGTTTAATGTCCGATCAGCAATTTCTCAGCTATATCAAGACCACTCACGTTTTTGACTGTAGATAGTTCGAACCCGGTCCAGCCACGTGCAATGCGAGAACTCTACCCACTACACTCTCCCTCCCTTGTCTACATTCAATGATTGAGTAATTAAAATGTCTATTTCTGCAACCTTATAATGGTTAGCGGTTATGTTACGTCTCCGACAATGTCCATTACCTGTAGATCCCTTCTACGTGATAATTTGCAACGTAATGGGAAAAAGGTATAATCTTTCTTGCAAAATATGAAGCTGAATACATTTACTGTTGAGAATCGGTAGGAGCTGTATAAATCATATGGATAACCTGGACAAGAGTGTTATATAATGCCTATGTCAATAGCGGTGGAATATAGAAAAGATAGTTTAAGATACTTGCCGTCTAATACATCTGACTTTTAAATGCTACCAAATATGAACGAAGAAGTTTGAATTAGAGAATACGTTATGAAAATGCTTAAACTTTTAGATTTCCGACGTTTCAGAAGAGCTTCTGTGTATTTTTTTTATATCCAAATTATGAAATAAAATAAACCTATCGAAATAACCAGTTGTTTTGTAGCAGGCAACATGCATGATGCATTGTTTTATACTGTTAGGAAATACCGCACCACTGTACTAAGGTTGGGGGGGGGGGTTGTTATTAGTACCCACATAATCCACTTGTTCATTAGTTACCACCAGGTTGTCAACTTTGAGGCGATAGTGTACATTGGAAGGTCTCTCCAATCGATGAGAGTCGTACCAATCACCGAGCTATTCAAGTCTGAGAATAGCTGGTCGCCAAAACCAACTGAAAACATCGAGTACAAACTATTGAATATTTCAATATGTCCAAATTGTGTATACGCCTGCACTGAACCGCCTATTTGTTCCCCATACTCATATGAACCATTTCTTCTAGATTCTAAAGTAAATTAAATTAAGGCGCCCCGGACTGAAACGAATTTAATCATAATATAAAATATCAATACCCCTTGTTCGATAAAAGAATTTTCGCCGTAGAACCAATGCATATTGATCATAGGAATTGAACATTATCCTTTTCTGGTAAGGTTGAATGATTTGGGTCGTGCAACTTGTACAATTGGTTTACAAGTTATGATATAGCTGTTATGTTTCCATGGGTGTGAGGTTGAATAAATGGTCTGAGTCGTGAAACTATATCACAATTGATTCAATGCAAAAACATAGCTGCCCATTTCCAATTGATTGACAAAACACATTATGTTGTGTTTATATAAATAGAAATTTCCTGTTTTTAATGGCTGAGAAAATATATTTTACTGAGTGTTGCACTTCATTGTATTTGCTGCTTATTCGGACTAGCGTAACAATTTGTCTACAGTGTTTTAATGATTCAATTCGAGAGGAGTAACTTGCCATACATGAAAGATTTAGTGGTAATGTATATTTATAATTATAAAATTTGGATACTTGCCTGCAGCATAGTAAAATGTAACCTTGCTTCGTCATCTACACGGCCCGACCTACACCACCACGCCGGTACCCACTGATCAGACGGCGGGGCTCGTCCAAAGGGCGGCCCTCGGATTTGGTCTCAATCATTCACTCAAGTGGTAAACAATTCCAGTTTGGCGCTAAAACTCCAAGACAAATCGAACTAGTCTATTTATCTCAAAGGGGCGACCTCACCAATCTCCCTGCCTTCAATCCCAACTCAAACATAAGATCTGTCCGAAATGTGACTCTCATTTTTGTATCTGGTCTTTTTAAGGAAAAATGAATTTCATTGAAGTTCACAACCAACTAAAAACAATCATTTTCTTGTGATTCGAATTTAATATCCACAATCTTTCACCCCTTTTGTCCGATAATTTGGACTGGTCCGAGACCAGGTGATCCTGGTCCCTGGATCCCGGGGTAGGGTATATAAGGTGGGGCAGTGACCGGTGGTCAGTTAGTTGTCCCCTGACCCAGCAGGCCAGCACTATGTGGTCACTTCTCCTCCTGGTGGCGAGTCTCGCCGTCGGCGCGCTCGGTAAGTACAGTTTCTGTGAACATTATTTTCTCTATTTCTTTTTGTCCCTAGTTTTTATCCTGGGTATACTTTAGTCAAAATTTAAAGACAGGTTTGTAAGAGTTACCAAGCATTACGATTTCTATGTGCTTTTTAGTGTTTGTTTCTTCATATTCTGACTCGAGATCTAGTCTATTCTTTTAGCTTTTATTGTATGCGTTTGATTTTTTTTTTTAAACTTTTATTTAGTAATAAACTTCAGGGTTACCCCTGGTTTTCAGAGTATTACAATGGAACATAAGAGATATGGGATGATTATAGTGTTGGAGGGATATTTACAAAGTAGAGATAACATATGATCTTATGAATCACCAGAACAGCAAACTTCAATGTTATGATTGGGGGTAATTACTGTACATTTTTAGAACCAATTGTAAGTAATCAGTAGGTAAATAGACATTCAGATTCAATACATAACAAATGGTAGATACAGGCAGACTAGAGTGATAACCAGATCACTAGCGCGATCAATACCTATAACATTTATATACCTCAATGAAGGAATAAATGGCAGATCTCAGCGAACTAATACTAGTTATAGTACAAGTGCGATCAGTACCATATAAACATAGCTATATCTCACTATAAAGTGGAGTAGGGGTTGGTTTCTTAATGAGTTATACAAGGAGATCCACATAATTCATGTAGTCCCTTCTAACATTTGCTTTAAATTCTTGCAAGGAGGGTAGGTTCTGAATACTAAGATCTAAGTGATTCCACAAAATAGTGCCAATATAGAACGAGCCTTTCATGTAATGTGTCGTTAGCTTTTGGGGAAATTTTATAGTTGATTATTTTCGGCTCGGATGGGCATTTCTCTCATTGCCGTTTAGCTAAGATTCCCAAGTTCTATTTGATTCTTGATCGTTTCTGTTGATTGTTCTTATTTTCACGGGTAACTTCTGCACGCATACATGCGAGTATATATTTTTTATCACCTAATATTCAATTAATTATTGATTAAAAGCTGCGTGTTGTGTGCCACATCAATTAGATTTTGACGTTTCCTCTTAAAACTTATATAGACTAATTTGCGTGTTCAGTAATGCCGTCCAAAAAAAATCGTTAGCATTACAATTTATTCAATCTACCAAATATTGGTGTAACACAAAATCAGTCGTAGCAGTTTGGTTGACAAAAGCTCAAAGTTTGTGAAATGTGGTAAAATATAATAGCCTAATGTTTAGACAGGGCACCTCCAGTCCATATAGGTACTGGTCAGTGGCGGATATAGCTATTTAAAAAGGTAATGAGGCATCCCAATTTCTGAAAAGGTAATGATTCACCCCAATTTCAAGAGAATGGCCATAAAAATCTAAATCCGCCACTGAGTACAATAGACCTGTCCACTTTGTGATGTATTGCCAACGAGTTTAGACTGAAGAGAGACAAAGCTCTCAGGCCGGGGGTCATCTGAAGGACCCCCGGCCCTTATCAGGGGCTATTAATCTAATTAAAGGGAGCCAAAACCAATATAATTGAAAAAAAAATCAAAACTGAGATAAGTATAGAAATGGGTTAGATGAGTCCAGTTAAGGTCAGTGGTAAAGTATTAGCTGTGAAAACTAGCTCAAAGTGAAGTAGAATGCCAAAAGAGATGGTAATATTAGCATTTGTTTGTAAACAAACCCTATTAATGCAGATCCACATTAATTGATTTGAGCAAGAAAAAAGTGTTTTCAGTGATTTTTTTTACCAGATTTCATGGTTTAGATTTTAACATAGGCCTGGAATAGGCTCAAGGAATGGATTTCCATGATTATTTGAGTTTGGAAAATTTCATTGAATTTATCGGTTTTGGCTCCCTTTAACGCCCTGACCACTGGCCTGGGACCCATTAGGGACCCTGCTGGGTTGGGACCCTCACAAGTCCGAACCTACTTTCGTTTACCAACTTTCGTTTACCAATGGACATTTCAGTATCCCCCTTCAGACTCCCGACCTATATTGTTGATTAAAAAATGACTTAAAACACTAAATATCCTATCCAAAGACATTTCTTTCCAATACCGATGTATTAAGTATACCATGTGCTCCAAGACCAACTTGAGACACATTCTGGAACAATAATTTTTCATGCAGTAAATCACTTGGTCAAAAGACCCTATTGGAAGATGCCATTTTTGCTTTCCAGTCCTACAGCAAAATCACGTTGAAAGTAAATGCTTATAAAGTTTAGTTTTGGGTAATACTAGTACTAGGAAAATTACTGTGTAAGTACGATGAACATTTTTCTAAACTTTATCATAGAAATAAGGGGTGGGCTACCTGGCATAGAAATGAGGGGTGGGCTAGGCTAGCTGGCAAAGTAGACAACTCGCCAGAAGTCGACGTACCACCAGCAAAGGGTATTGGTTGTTATGAACGCATCCGGTAAACCATAGGTGTATACCCGATGTAATGCTTAAAACTACACACACCAATCCGTTGACTTATTTTTTTAAGGTCCAAGTTAAGCTTCAAAGACGCTTAACATTTGCCCTGGAAATGTAACTGGGTACCTAATGCATTGGGACAACAGTTCCTAATAACAATACACCTTAGGGTGCGTTGCTAAGGTGTATTGTTTTAAGGAACTGTTTTCACAATACACCCTAAGGTAGGGTATTTAACCTGCTGCAAGGTAGGTTTAACATTCCGCTGACTCAGCTTATCCTGTTGTCCCTAGGTGCGGGCACCCCCCTGAAGGAAATGACGGACGCCAACATCGGGGCCCTAGCGGCGAGGATCCGAACCACCATCGACGAGTCCAGCCTGCGGTGCCTCCCCCAGGGCCGTTATACCGTGGCCGTCGGTACGTACAACACCAAGCCCAGGGGATCAACTGATTTTAAAGTTTTTCAAAATCAAAATATTTTGGGAGAAACTGCTACATAGTACATAACAATGACTGTTACTCCATCGCCCATACTTTCTAATCTACTTAAGATTCTAAACTGGCGTCTGTCTCAAGACTGCCACAGAAGAGTGATTGTCCTCCAATTACAATATTCAGAGCATTGTTTGGATCCCAAGTATACTGTTAATAATATTGATATATTAAGCGGCTGGTTTATCAGAATGATTTTGTTGTATTTAATACTAGAAACTATTAGGGAAGTACTAATTTCTTCTTCAGTTCCATCCAGTATACTCCCTTTATCTATTGACCTTGCCTATTGATACGCGTGTTCGGATCCAGAGATTTGAAAGTGGGGGACACCTTTTTGTAAAAGAGAAACTCTCGGAAAGGGGGGGGGGCACCTCATTGTAAAAGAGACTCTAGGACCCTTTCCTATCAAATGATATCTGTGGGTGTTCCCCCTGAGTAAGTTAACACCAAATGTTCTACTTTCTGTCCCCAGCTCTCCTGGGCAGTGACCTGGACCGCCTGCTGGACGACGCCAAGTCGGTGGTGAAGGGGCGGGTGTCCAGGGTGGTGGAGGAGGGGCTGGGGGCGTCGGCCGACAGGGGCGCTGTACGGGCCGTGATGTCCGACGTACGGGACGAGGTGTCCGCCTTCATGAGGGCCCAGAGGACCACGGTTCGAACCGCCCTAACCAAACTACGCAATGGTAAGTTGGGTTTTATCATAGTTTCTAATTTAAAGGATCGTCAACTGGTCAATGCTGCATACCCAAATGGATTAATGTACATAAGCCTGCGTATGCTTAAGTAACTTCCATTGACATTTCTAGATCTTCAGCTGTCAACAAGATTGGAAAGGTAAAGGGCCCACATGCTGATAATAGAATAATGTGTGTTATGAATCGGTGCTAAGATGACATTTTCGGCCGACTTGGTTAAGTTAATTCGCCTGGTGGTATTTGGACTTTCGAAATTCACCCATGTATCTCAAAAACTGCAGGCTAATAGAACAAGATAAATTGAATACATAACACCTTTAAGCATTACAAAGCTGATAAAATATCATGTACCCCGTGGGGGTTCTAGGTAAGAATAGGCCCCCAGTAGTCACTGCTGATTGTAGAAGGCAATGATGGGGGCGGACCCAGCACTGACCAAGTGGTTCTTTGGGTTCAATTCCTGGCTAGTGCTTGGTCCACTAAGGGATGAGGTACAACAAATGATAACGGGTTTTGATCCCCTGCTGTTTGCCTACCCTGTTACCTTCATCTCATAGATTCGATCACCAAATTAAAGGCACTCACTCACTCAAATATGTTTACTAACAGGATTATTATTTTTCCTGTTTTTTAGGTCGCGGCAAGTTGATTGAGCAGGCTCTTCGAGGCCTGGTAGAGGTGATACGTCGTCGGCCTAAAACCACCGACTCCGACCTGCTGGTCATAGCCGAGGTCCTCCGCGGGGAACTAGCGACGGCCGCCGCGACGTCATGTGACGACCTCCTGTCAGCAAGGGACGTCATGCAGTTTGTGATCGCCATGCAGAGAGTGTAAGTTGGGCAACTGCTGCTAATTCAAATCATCCACCAGTCATCATTAATCAGGGGTCCCTGCATGAAAGACTTGTTCCCCCTTCCCTGATCCATTGTTTCAGTTCTGTGTAAGGACTAGTCATGAAAACAGATATTTGAGAATGTGTTTGGCTTACTCCTAAAGTTGGGTGGCAAAATCTTTTTCGTACCATGAGTCATCATCTGCTAGTTACTGTGAATAATATATTTAGTTACTGTGAATAATATATTCTTGTGAATTTCTGGATTTGTAAAGTATTAACAAATCTTTACTTTTTCCTATAGCTATGTTTTTCCCCATAACTCTGTAATATCATCAAAGAATCATGATGAAGATAGTTACTGTAGTCGAGTTGGATGTTCTTCTACACTTCACATTTAATATTAAAGAAGTACCAAAACTTCCATAAATTTCCATAAATGCATGTTTTGATTAAAATTAACCACAATTAAGATATTACTGTCTAGAATTTCATACATCTCAAATTTAACCCCCATCCCAGAATGACGGAGGAGCAGTTAAGAACTGCTGTGCAGAGGCTACAGACCAAGCTGGAGTCGTCCAGTAGCCTGCCCCCCGCCGTGGGGACGTCTCTGGTGACCACCTTCAGACAGGTGCTGACCACTGTCCGGCAGACGGTCAGACAGACCCTGCAGGCCGTCGACCAACTGACCAGTCAGAGCGGAGAGCCCCTGCCCGTAGAGGAGGTCATTCACTGGCTCGGTAAGTCAGTATTTTCCACCCTAGCCTGATCTTACTCGAACAGTCTCTGTACCGTAGTTCTCACTAGGTCGGCCCCAAACCCCCGTACTGCACCAGTGAAGACCAAAGTACAACTTTTGAGCTGCAGTGCCTAGTAATATTGTAATGATGGTACATAGTTAATTTATTGAAGTTGACCTGCAGACTAGCCTAAATCAAGGTGCATTCTTGGAATTATGTAGACAAGTTGCAAGGCTTAAGTATAGGAATCCTCAACAATCTTGGCCTAACTTGTGGTTTAATATGATGAAAACCTAGCAATCACTATTTTTCCATTTTGTATCTCTATATATTTAATATTGTTCATAAAGTTGGTTTGAAAATTCTTTCATTCCAGATAGAGATGTAGCAAATATTTGTAAATAAGCTATCTGTGGTAGGGAGAATTGACTTGGAGGGGTGGTTCAGTGGTTAGCATGTGGGACCAGTGCGCAGAGGGCCGGGGTCCATTTCCCCGAGGTGTCTGTTGGACCACCTTTCCTTGCCACTATTCTTGCCACATAGATTGAGGCATCGGTACTTTGTACGAAGCAAAATCGTGAGATGGTCCCTCAATATAGCTGAGACATTGCTGATTGGACACACATCATCAGCATTCCACATACTTTTACGATGGAAATTCCTCAAGATTTATCCTTTACGCTCAAGAATACTTGTATGACGACCTAGTAGTAGCATGAAATGGTCCTTAAATGCAATTTGGGAATGGCCTATTGTAAAATAAAAGATAAATTTAATTCGCAATATGACTGCTGCTGCACTTATGTGTAAAGTGTTGAAATGGGCTGGTTATTCCTTATTTGATTATGCGTTGCCTGCTTGAGTCGTTTGTTATATATTTTTTTAGTAATCTTGGCCAAGTCTGGTAAACCTGATGAGGGGCGGCCACACCACGACAATGAAGGGAGCGACGAGTCTGAGGAAGAGGAGGACGAGGAGGAGGACAACACAATGCTAAAAAGACGTGAGTAGGGGTACTTGGGTTCATCGTCCTTTTACCTGTTTGGTCTATACATAAGAGGAGTCTTGGCCGTTTCACTGGTTAGAATCGAAATTCTTAAACTATGCATGTAAAAGATAAAACAGATGACATTCAATAATATAACCTTGTAAGACATTATATACTACATATAATATACATAATATACATAGAACCATGATATATATGTAAATCAAACTTGAATTCTGAGCTACGTCTTATCGTATACTCTTTTCAGTTAACTACCTATGTAGATCCATTCAATTTCCTAACCATTTAGAATTTTTCCGATTACTCCTGACCCTTTTGAACAAGTTCACGCTTTTCCCTAACGAAATACCCCTTTTTATGAAGCAGATTTCACTGAAATCACTCGAATACGATAAACAAATAACAATGTTGAGTCATTTTATATCTTAACTTTTGGCAATTTAAACCACCTCCTCAAGTGAGGCTTCTTTCATTACCACTACCAATACACGGCCTTTGCAATTGGCTCATCCATATGAATGCATTTCAATACTTTCTCACCCATTTAATGCATTTCCATTTCCCCATAACAGTTTTGAATCGCGTCGCTATCATCTGAAACTTTCCCATTCCTGCATATATATATTTATGAATTTCCTCATAGCCCTTTGCAATATAATGCATTCCCATTCCTCTTGCATCATTTTTCACCAGTATAGTTAATTTCTATTCCTCTAGAACCATCTCTATCTTAACTAAACCAATTCCATCTATACGATACATGTCCATCTCTCCATAACCATGTGCGTTTCAATTTCTACATAATCGTCTCCTCGCTACTTCCTGGAACCTTCTCATTCCTGCATAGATACTTTGGTCTTTCCCCATAACCCTCAAGGGCAGGGCATTTAATTCCTGGAAACGTTTCTGACATATCATTCATTACATCATGCCGCTATTCTCTGTTCAGTGTGGCCGTCTGACGTGAACGAAGCACTCAACAAACGGAGCAGTCAGAGCAAACCAAACGTTGTCTTCTTCTTGGTCGATGACCTTGGTTTCAACGACGTGGGTTACCACGACAGCTCCGTCATCTCCCCCACCATCGATGAACTAGCCCGGAGTGGTATGACCCTGGAGAACAACTATGTAGCCCCTGCCTGCACCCCCTCCCGGAGCGCTATCCTGACTGGCCGGTACTCGTGGAACGTGGGTCAGCAGCACGCCGTGCTGTTCACGGACACCCCCGACTGTCTGTCCGACCGCTACACCCTCATGCCCGAGGCCCTGCAGGCCGTCGGCTACAGGACGTACATGCTGGGGAAGTGGCACGCGGGGTATTGCAATATCCGCTGTACACCAAACTACCGAGGGTTTGACGAGTTTTATGGCTTCTACAATGGTTATGTTGACCATTACAACCACTCCGTTAACGGGTTCTATGACTGGCGTGATAATGAGAAGGTGGACTGGAGTGGGAACGGACAGTATGCTGCTGATTTGTTAGGGGATAGGGCCGTCAAGAACATCCAGGATCATGCCCAGATGAACTCTGATAAGCCGTTATACATGTACTTTTCTTTCCCCACCGTCCATACTCCCCTTCAGGCCCCCGCCAAATACCTCAACATGTACAACAACGAGAGGGACCCCTCCCGAAGGACCTTAAAGGCCATGGTCACCGCCACTGATGACGTCATCAAACAGGTGGTGAACGCGCTGAAGAGCACGGGCATGTATGACAACACAGTGATCATCTTCACCTCTGACAACGGCGGAGAGGCCTTCATGTCCAGCAACGCCCCTCTGCGGGGGGCCAAGGCGACCACCTGGGAGGGCGGGGTGAGGGTACCCGGCTTCATCCACAGCCCCCTAATGGGTCGATCCGCAGGGAAGGTCTCTAAGGGCCTTTTCCATGAAACAGACTGGTACTCCACTATTATGTCCCTAGCCGGCATCAGTGCCAACGTGGACGGGGTGGACCAGACGTCCTTCCTGCTCCACGGTGGGGCCTCCAGGCGTACCGACGTGCCCATTCACTACGACCAGTACCCCATGCCCCTCATGGGGCGCGGGGCCATTCGCTCCGGGAAGTGGAAGCTGGTCCTCGGCTACCCTGGTATCTGGAACGGCTACGACTCCATCAAGTCGGGCCCCAACGCCCTGCACCTCACCCACACCTCTCCGGAGATCATGAATGAAGAACTGGGCGAGGAGGAAATGCTCAAAAAACGGGGCGCCTACAACTTCAACTGGGGGGCCATCGCTTCCTACTCGGCCCTTAAACACTCCCATGTGCTGCTCTTCGACCTGGAGAATGACCCCACGGAGTCTCATGACCTTTCTAAGGCTTACCCCCACATCGTGAGTCGCCTGGAGGGCCTACTGGAGCAGTACGCCTCCAGGGCGCCCAGTATTAGCCCCGCCGCCGGCACCCACGACCCCACCGCCGCCAACCCGCGCAAGTTTAACGGGGTGTGGAGTCCGGGCTGGTGCTAGGACTGGCTGAAGGACTCTCAAAACAGTTATTGAATGCAACTTTATTACAGTTTAGTCTGTATGGAACTTTACAGTTTAGTCTGTAGTACAATCTAAACACATGTTCGTTGAGTGATTTTGAATAAAATGTTTTCATCACAAGTTGGGAGTTGAGTCCATTCTTAAGATTATTCATTATACAAATCAAAGCTTCATCAAACCAAACCTTCATCAGTCTTTCCTATGCCAATTTACAACCCTAGTTTCAGAAACTCAATCCTGTCTCTTGAAAGAGTAAGTGTCTTAAAATCTACCCCCATACGAATCAAAGCTCAATATTGTCAGATTGTGAGCACTTGCCCAAATATATACAGTTGCTATCGTGCATTCCTTATGCCACTTGGTTGGCTAACCCGTATCTTGCCTTTGGTACCATAGACCACTCGACGAGTTAGGAAATTACAAAAAAAAACACGATCAAAATTATAATCCACTACCCCAGTACAGCCTATGCTGAAATAAACCCTTGGACCCTAAGCCACTTTCGAATTTGAATGCTTGATACCACATTGATATGTTCATTGCGTGTATGTAATGCATACCGTGATAATACAACATGCAATATACTTGATATCATACTTTTGAACTGTTTGTACATGACTAAGGACCTTTCCCACTTTGTCCCCCACATATCTAGAAGTCCCAGTAAAACGGGACGAGGAGGACGAACGCGACGAGGACGATGAACGGGAGGAGTTCCTGGAGGAGCTGGGTGAGATCCTGGAGCAGCCCGACCAGGGCGACCCCTGCCGGCAACACAAGGTGGTCGCCATGAACGCAAGTAAGTCGGCACTGCCACTTTAAACTTTGTTCAGTTCCAACAAGAACAGAGGGGTGACCAAGTGGTCCAGGTGCCGGGATAGAACCTTGGAATTGGTATGGCTGAGGTTGTTTCGACTTCTGGCAGTGGTAGCTTACTTCCCAGATTTTGGTGCGGGTTTCTTGAGACTGGATACGGCAATATAATTTTATCCTCACCTCTTCAATATTCGATACCTTTCCAGTTTTAATTGGATTCAACTTCTGCATGTACCAAAGCTCTGCCTTCATGTCCACTATGTTAGTAGTGGGCCTTTTATACCTAAAAAGACACTGAAGTTTATTGTACCTTCAACTAAGCTCATTAAAAGCCTTCTTTAATGAATTACTTCACACGCATTCATTCCTTCCTTACGAAGTATTGAGCACCCTTATATTAGTGTATAAATCAAGTAGCTCTCTAAAACTTGTTCGTTCTTTCAGTGAGTTTCGAAATAATGCGGAGTCTACACAAACTGCAGGTGAAGATATTCTTCCAGAAACTACTTTCATGGCATTCTGAACACAAGAAGATGGTTGAGGACGTAATCAACGTGCTGGAGCCTACAGGTAAGCACTCGCATCTTTTCAGCTGGTTATAGGAAGTTTTCTACTGTATTGGCTCAACATTATGCTGTTTATTCCCTTGTGAAAAATAATCGTGTATTCGTTAATGGGAGAAGACCTTAAAAATAGGTACATTTTTTTAACTCTGTTAAATCGATTGTATTACCAGTACTATCATTGGATAGAGAAAATAATCTTGGTGTTTTCCAATGCTACACAAGGAGTTCAGCTTTGTGGCCGAGAGTAATATTTAAGGCTAAGATATGGAGCCAGCGGCATTACTCAGAGCCAGGCCTAGGGTGAATGTACTTCTCAAAAGATAACTCAAATAAGAATGTTAATGTTAACCCAATGGAGTTTTAGGAATCCATTACAAACAATTCTTCTTTTTTCAGATGAAAAAGAAGAAATGCTGATACAACTGCTGACCAACTTGGAAGAGGGTGGTCATTTGGATGAGTAAGTGTGGAACACAAAAGGATCACTTCATAATGATAACTACTCACACTCGAACTGATGGAAGGCCTCGAAACAGTAAAAGTTAAATCTTAAATTTGATAAATAAAAATGGGGTGGTCGTTATTCAAGTCAGGCCGCCCCTGTCTAGTGCCATGTCTGTTAGTTCTATCGTATTTATCCATGTGTTATCACCCGGTATATTCACTTGCTTTTTAGAATGTTGAATACAGATACAAATTTGCTGTATGATCTTCTTCAACAGTGTCACACAAACTTTGATGACCACTCCAGAGGACTTCCTGGAGAAGTTTTCAAAGTTCAAAGACTTTGTAGAAGCCTCCACACTTCTGTGTGATACTGATTCACAAACAGCAGTAACAAAATCCCAGATGATATCAACCCTTCAGCACTTCAGAGAAAGGTATTTTCACTCGATTAGTGTACGTCTGGCTAAGAATCGAATTTAGTCATATTTTCTAGCAAAAGAATTTGCTTTCTTATGCAGTCATAACACCCGACTATACATAATGAAATAGCACACAATCCTCCCATAACTGAGTGTATATTACTGAATCCAATCATAGCCACCCACCGGAAAAGCTTTAAGCATTCTATATAGATATACTTTATAATGTTTTATGATCTAAAGAAATGAGACGTGCAATGTTAAATCGTCCACTTGTGGGATCTCAAAAAACTTGATTTTCTTTCAGTTGAAACCATTGAAAAGTAGCCTTCACTTGCTTAATATTTTCACATAGTTATGATTTTAACTCGTAGATGCCTTGACATATATATGTTCACAAAGACACAATGTGACATTACTTTCAGATATGATCCGAAAAGGCTGCTCCCCCTGGTGATCTCTGCACTGAGCAGTTCCTTGAATAGCCAGGAAATAAAGGCAGTATGTCATAATTTAATTTGAATATGAATGTGGCAAAATTCATAAAAGTAACATGAAATGTTACTTGAATATCTAGATGCAAACTAGAACTAAACACGGGGGCCTTCCAAAAAGGCCCCCGTGTTTTAGGTTTGAAAAAAAATAATTATTAGAAATGATATTTTATCAAGAGCATTGGATATGTATACATTTATTGGTTTATTTAAATATTCATAACATTTCAAATATGTCATAATATCATTTCACTGGAGACCAACGAAAGGTGGCTTATTTTAACCATTATTTTGACCAAATTGTGAATTTCAGTATGAATAAAAGTACCTGACATGTTTTATACTTTCAGATTGAACCTTACATTAGAAGCATAGCCCTTCCATTCTATGAAAGAGAAAAGCAGTTTCTCACAGAATTTGAAAAGGACCAAGATTCTGATATGGTAAGCCATGTGCTTGTGACCTACATAGAGCATCTGGCTGAAGAGGGCAAAAATCATCAGGAAAAACGTACAGAAAATCAGGATGACATGGACCATGAGTTAGATGATATGCTGAGTCAGCCAGATGCAACTGACCCTTGTCTTGAACCAAAGGTGACTGCCATGAATGCAAGTAAGTAGTTGAATGAAGTGTAACAGCAATCTGTTTGTCCTCAGAGGAATTTCCTTGATGTTTCAATTAATGATTGGGTCATTTGACACAAATAAGGTTTCAGCAATGTCTTGTCTGGTATGCTCAGCTCTTCTGAGTTAATATAACTTTGATAATTTAGCCAATTAGATGACCTCGCCCACTCTCTGTTGATTATGTATTAGTCATATAACATTGATAATTTAGCCAATTAGATGATCTCGCCCACTCTCTTTTGATTATGTAACAGTCTCAATGATGTCTAGATTGTTTATACTCTGATCTGCTGTTTCTAGTGAGTTTTGAGATAATACGGAAACTGCATCAAATGCAAGTGAAGATATTCTTCCAGAAATTACTTTCATGGCATTCTAACAGTGAAAAGATGGTTGAAGATGTACTCCATGTCTTGGAACCTAAAGGTATGCACTCAAAGCTCTAGTATATTACTGATAAAAGGGCCTTTCTGTTGGTAGCATCTGATAATTTCCAAGAATATATAAGTCTCTTGGTTGTCATACATCATAAATAGGATACCACATTTCAAAAAACTTAGTGCATTTTGCAAGCTGTGAGCCAATACCTATACTTTAGAGGTACCCATTATTTATGTCTTATGGAGATTATTATTCTGTCTTTACATTTTTAGATGAAAAAGAGGAAATGCTGGTAACAATGCTAACCAACTTGGAAGAAAAGACTCACTTGGATGAGTAAGTATTAAATATGAGAGACGTAATGGAAATACATTAATTTTGTTGATGAAAATTTTATTTCTGTTAATGGGAGTACACTTCCTTATCAAATCTAAATCTAAATTTCTGCATTTGTTCTCTTCACTAGCATCATCCTTACTTTGAAAACAAAGCCTGAAGATTTCTTGGAGAAAGTTAAGAAGTTTAAAGACCTCGTAGATACCTCTGCCATATTGTGTACTACGGGTTCACAAACAGCAATATCAAAATCGCAGATGAAATCTGTTCTTCAGCACTTTAGGAGGAGGTGAGTATTTTCATTTTATGTTAGTTATGTGATAATAGACAAGAGATTTATGCTGCATATTTCATAGCTTACTTGGAAAAGTATTCATGCATGATATTTATGCTACATATTCTATTTTACTCACAAATGTATGCTTTAAATCAAGCGCAACATAAATTTCAGGTATAATCTGAAGAGACTGCTACCCCTGGTAATCTCTACACTGAAAAATACCTTGAATGACCACGAAATCAAAGCGGTGAGGCTAATCTTATCAATCATAATAATAACTGACTCCTATTACTGTCAGATTGGATCACTATATATATAATTAATATACCTATGGAAATGTAAGCTAAGCAATGGAAAAGTCATGAATGTGCATAGAAAATAATTCAGAGTAATTGGTTGCAGCAAAAACTGAATGAAAGTATAATGAAAGTATATTTTCAGATTAAACCCTACATCAGAAGCATTGCCCTTCCTTTCTATGAAAGGGAAAAGCAGTTCCTCACAGAAATGGAGCAGGACCAAGATTCTGACAAGGTGAGTCATGTGCTTGAGGCATACATTGAGCGACTGACTGAACAGGACAAAGAGCATCAGGAAAATGACATGGCGAAACGTACAGAAAATCTGGATGACATGGACCATGAGTTGGATGATATGCTTAGTCAACCAGATGCAACTGACCCCTGTCTTGAACCAAAAGTGACTGCCTTGAATGCAAGTAAGTAGTTTGTTAGATAGAGCATAACAGCCACATGTTAATTTGTCTCAGGAAAGTCATATTTCTGACTAGATAGTAACTATTCTCAGATGAAAGATTCCAATTACCTTGTGGTTTATGATATTTATGATATTTCAAATAATAATTGGGTCACTTGACACAACTGGGATGTTGGCAGTGTCTTGAGTCTGGTTTGCTTAGTTATGTAACCTTGATAATTTCACCAATAAAACTTGTTTTCGATAAATAAAAAAACTAGTGATTTCTAGACTGTTTACTCTTATCTGCTCTGATTTCTAGTGAGTTTTGAGATAATACGGAAACTGCATCAAATGCAAGTGAAGATATTCTTCCAGGAATTACTTTCATGGCATTCTAATAGTGAGAAGATGGTTGAAGATGTACTCCATGTCTTGGAACCTAAAGGTATGCACTCAAAGCTCTAGTATATTATTACTGATAAAATTGCCTCAAAGCACTAGTATATTATTACTGATAAAATTGCCTTTCTGTTGGTAACCTTTGATAATTTTCAAGTGTGTATGTCTCTTAATTGTCATACATCATAGATTTCAATAAACTAAGTGCATTTTGTAAGCTGTGAGCCAATACATATACTTCAGAGGTATGCATTATTTATCTCTTGTGGAGACTATATATCCTGTCTTTACATTTTAGATGAAAAAGAGGAAATGCTGGTAACAATGCTAACCAGCTTGGAAGAAAAGAGCTACTTGGATGAGTAAGTATTAAATACAAGGTAACCCTTATTGTTTGATTGAAATTGGAGAGATATTAATGGAAGTGCTTTTCCTTATCATATCTGAATTCAAAATTCTGCAATATTTCTCTTCTCTAGCATCATCCTAACTTTGAAAACAAAGCCTGAAGATTTCCTGAAGGAAGTGAGGAAGTTTAAAGACCTTGTAGATACCTCTGCCATTTTGTGTACTAAGGGTTCACAAACAGCAATATCAAAATCGCAGATGAAATCTGTTCTTCAGCACTTCAGGAGGAGGTGAGTATTTTACCTTAGTTTATGATTTTGTGATAATTATGTGATGGCAGAGATTTATGCTTCATATTTCATAGCTTACTGCTTACTAGGAGAGGTATTCATGCATGAGATTTATACTTTTCTATATCTTACTCAGAAATGTATTCTTTAAACACTGAGATATTGATCAAGCACAATATAAATTGCAGGTATAATCTGAAGAGACTGCTACCCCTGGTAATCTCTACATTGAGAAAAACCTTGAATGACAATGAAATCAAAGAGGTGAGGCTATATTTTATTAATTATGATAATAGCCATGTGTCTTGACTAAGATCAAGAACCAGGTAATGACTATTTGTTTAGTTCATATAACTGTTAAATTAAAAACCAAGCAAAGCAATGGAAAGGTATTGAATATGCATTAGAAATTGACTTGAAGAGCAAATGGTTCTAGGAATAACTGAATAAAAGTCCTTTACTTACAGATAAAACCCTACATCAGAAGCATAGCCCTTCCTTTCTATGAACGGGAAAAGCAGTTTCTCAGGGAAATGGAGCAGGACCAAGATTCTGACAAGGTGAGTCATGTGCTCGTGGCATACATTGATGAACTGAGTGAAGAGGACATAGAGCATCAGGAAAATAACATGAAAAAACGTACAGAAAATCACGATGCTATCTACCATGAATTGGATGAAGCACTGCAACAACCAGACCCAACTGAGGCTTGTCCTGAACAGAAGGTGACTGCTCTGAATGCAAGTAAGTTGGAGCAAGTAGTCCTAGGCCTGTCAGTAATCAGCAAAGAGTATCAGTAAGAGTTCCATGTAGTCTCTATTGTAGGGGCTGTTGCCTATGGAATCAGTTGGATTGATTTAAGTGTCGCTATGTTGGTCTCGCTCATGCTAATCACTATCATAATCAGAATTATTCTTGTAAATACTTGACATTATCTTATATAATCAACACAGTTTCACAATTTTAACATGTTGAATTTCATGAAAATCGGGCTCATAATTCTGTAGGGAATGATCATTATTTTTGTTGCAATTGCTGACATATGTATGTTTCATATTTACAGTGACTCTGCACATTTTGCTGAGTCTTCAACGCAATCAA
The DNA here is from genome assembly GCA_936440205.1 of Lepidonotus clava. NCBI lineage: Eukaryota > Metazoa > Annelida > Polychaeta > Phyllodocida > Polynoidae > Lepidonotus > Lepidonotus clava. Next base: position 29,192,451 of record OW387144.1, on the reverse strand, counting down.
GTTAAGACAGGTCTCAGGGAATTGCTTAATTGGCATCCAGATCATGAGAAGATGATTGGGGAAGTACTTAATATCTTGGAGCCCATGGGTAAGTTACAAAAAACATACATATTTTCCATGATATGATTAGCCAAGTTATGGCGTTCGGATTTCCCAGACCAACCATATTAATTTGCCTCGACCCTTTCAAAGAACATATTATTTAAGTCATCAAAATAATAATATGAGTAAACTTCCATTAAACCGCATATGGATTATCAAAATGTTTTACAGATGATAGATATCCTTCCAGAGGGTGATTTGAGTATGTGGTTTATGTTTACCCTATACGAATCTGTCATTGCAGTTTTAAACAAAATATCTAATTAATCCCGACCTACCGGCCCTAACAGTTCTGGAGGCATGAAACCTGAACGCAACTTTTTTTTCGCTTTACAAACTGCTGTCAGTAATAGTCATATGGATTCTGGTAACAGCAGTCGATATTTCAAAACACCCTTTTTTATTTCATTGTCAGACTCTCAGGAAACTATGCTCACTGGAATGTTGGCAAACTTAGAATTCACTGGCACCAGTAACGAACTGCCTCAGTAAGTAAATACAATATTAATTATTCAACTTGTTAGCATATCAACTACGTTATGTTAAAGAACGTCTTATAAACATCCAATCCCATTTTTGAATATGGATCAATTTTAGAGAGGTGGGTCTTCCTATAAAATACTGCTTCGTTTATTATAGCAATAGTAGTTATTCTTGGGATATTTGTATTAAGCCGTAATAAATGGCATTACATGTTTGACATTAAACCTTACAGAATAGTATTTGTCATTTTTTTCCTGCAGACCCCACGACTACGAAATGACTGACCCACGTGACTCCGTTGAGACGCTGAAGGAGTTCCGGGAGACGCTGGACTCCTCCAGTAGGGTGTGTGCCCAGGACCCCCAGACTACCATAACCAGGGCCAAACTCACGTCTATGCTGCAGCACTTCAAACAAAGGTTAGGGTTTTAGGGGTTTATGATACAGAACAGTAAAGATTGAATATTCATAAAACGTTCATTAGTCCGTGTATGATTCCAATCAATGTTTAGACTGTTATATCAAGGGCAGTGCCTGGAGTGCAGGGGGCGCGCTCCATTATGATATTTGGTGCATTTTTGAAATTTACAATACTTGGGCCATGACGGTCCAGAGGAATTACTTTGTAATAGGGCGCCCCTACCTTGGAAATCTCTGGAACCACCCATTTGACGCTGTTTATATTATATGCAAAATGAGAAGAGAGCTTGTCTCAGTAGAAGTGTAGGGGAAATAATTATGTCTACCTACTCGTAGATTCGATCAGCATAACCACCCTTCATAGGACCCTTGATAAGACCTTTGGAGTTTGAATTATAATGTATAAAGCAACCAATAACTCACCATCCATCCATATATGATTTAACACTGTCGAATATTAATCAATATGTTTACATTTGAATGCTAACGGTTGCAACCAGCTAAAGTTAATTTCTCTGGATTCCACTGCGAACTCTAGGTGTGACTTTGAAAGGTTCCTACCCATGGTACTGTCAACCCTGAGGACTACTTTGACTGAGGAAGAGATCCCGCCGGTAAGCCTCATTCCGACTATTCATAAATAGCTGATGTACCACATAGCTCTTGTCCAGACGTTGTTACGTGCACTTGTGGAATGTATCTTAAATTATTAACTTGTATTTTCGATCGTTTAATGTGAAGCTTTCAAATGTGATCTGTGTTAAATTGCCATCCCCAATTGGTGGCAAACCAATGGAAGTGTGATGTAATCTGCACGGCGTCTATAGTTTATCTATACGTGTTTGGCTGTGAGAAATAACACTGAAAGAGATAACTTGTCTTACACCACACTGGTTTTACTTAAATTTGATTATATCTTATAATTATTTGGGTTGGATATCTACTGAGCCACGTCAATAATGATTCACAATTTGCATAAAATCATTATTCTTTGCAGATTGAAACTAAAATACGAGAAGGAGGTACTCCATTCTACCAAAGAAAGAGGCAGATCCTGCAAGAGATTGAGCAAAGTGAGGAGACGAGCATGGTTAGCCATGTGTTGGTGCCTTACATCCGTGAACTGATGCCTGACCACCCACCTATGCCCGGCCCCGCCACCCCTATGCCCTACCCTGGCAACCCCCACCCCTACCCTGGCAACCCCCACCCCTACCCTGGCAGCCCCCACCCCTACCCTGGCAGCCCCCACCCCTACCCTGGCAGCCCCCACCCCTACCCTGGCAGCCCCCACCCCTACCCTGGCAACCCCCACCCCTACCCCGCCCTACCCCCAACCGCAGAGGACGTGTTCCGGGAGTTACATTGGGTTCTCCGACAGCCCGACCACAGCGACCCCTGCCGGGACCAGAAGGTCACAGTACTCAATGCAAGTAAGTTAGAGCTTTGACTTGGATTCAGTTGTAGCTCTCCAGGGCATTGAAGAAGGATGGGCTCCATATACAGCTTAGTTAGGGTTATTCACATGTACGAGCATGTGATCTGCTCTTTGCGTAGTTCTCACAAAAAATGGGGGATCCGGGGGTTCTGTTCAACCCATCCTCATATTCGCTCCTCCTTTCGTCCTCGTATTCGCTCACCCTTTCATTCATACAATGCCCATAGATGCTCAGTTACAAACTTGGATGAATAAGTGATATTTTGTCAAACAATTTGCTGAACTCGTGCACAAAATTCATAAGGACATACAACCAAGGGAGAAGTCAATTTCTATTCCTTATCCCTCAAACACTACAACACACAAGGACATAAGATGAGACGTTAGTTCTTAAAATGAGCCCGTGAGTACTCATCAGTATTAAAAACGACATAGTGTTAAGACTTTTCAATAATTATGTTTGAATTTTCAGTGAGTTTCCAGATGATGCGCCACTTCCATCGCATGCAGGTGGAGATGTTTTTCCGGATGGTGTTCGGTAATCTTCCAAATGGGCACGAAATAGTTCATCAAATTTTGGATGTCCTCGAGCCAGACAGTAAGTGTTACTGCATGGACAATAGCCCTGCTGGTGAGAATATATATAATAACGTAAATTGAGTAAAGGCTCTAATGTGGGTGACTGTTATGTCCTCTTGTGAATATGATTCTTCACTCCTTTAATGATGCAAAGAGAACTTTTCAAAGAGAACTCGTCAATTATGAATATGGCTTCATTGCTTTATGGCTTATTCTATTCAAGAATGTTAGTTAGCTTAATTGCCTCAAGGGTTACAAAAACAATATTTTTAAACCTTATGAATCTATTCATTCCCTCTGCAAACTTATGATGACTCCATATGGTTTACTTTCAGATGAGGAAGGTGTTATCGTCGATATGTTGACTGATTTAGAGGAAAACGACAGCCACTTGGCCAGGTATTTATACGTCTACATACGTCTACATGCACAACTCATTATGTCACCCATCTTGATAAGCTATCTCTCCCTTCCCTTTACATTCCATAATCTATTTTGAGTTTGTGCCATTTAATCCATGTTATACACTTTCACCCTGTGCCTTCAAATTAAGGATTACTGCAGCTACCGTTGACCCGTGGACCTTCATCCAAGCCTTAAAACACTTCCGAGAGTTCGTCGACCACTCCCCTAAGGTCTGTTCCCGGGACCCAGCGACAACGATCACCAAACAGCAAATACTCGGGCTGATTGAACAAACAAAGGAACGGTTAGTTTTATAGATCTCTTCAGGAAGAAACCACTTCATCTTGTGTTCTTTTGTTGCGACATGGCAATAGATGAGTGCTGGCTAGTTATCTTATATATGAAGTGTTGCACATTAACAGGACACATATTGTCATTGCACTTTGGATATGCCATTGGAGTTGCATTTTGGTGAATTTACAAGAACATAGAAAGAGAGAAACTAACAGGAGGTGACAGAAATTGTTCAGGTTTTTGAGTTTTTTCTTGTATCCAAGATCTATAGGTATAGGCAAATATGGGTAATAATTGGTGTATATTATCCTATGAATCTAGATGTTCTAGTGCGTGTGTCAGTACCATACCTCCTTGAGCTAGGCGTGTGGGGTGGAGTAGTGGTTGGAGTGTCCATCTGTAGCGCGGGCGGCCTGGGTTCAATCCTGGGCTGGGGTGGGCTGGCTGCTACCCCCCTCTACGTGTCTCCCAGTGGCAACAACTGGGTTATCAAAGGTCTCTAGTAGACCACTGGCTGTTGTGTGTAGGGCCCTGCCTATGGGACCCTGCACATTAAGAACACCTGCCTCGGTAAAAGTGTAGGGGTACGGTCTCTATCTTCTCATAGATCCGATCATTCCATAGATACAATCATCAAGGACAGGATTGTCAAAATTATGTTCTCGCCATGATATAACCTTAGATGTTGATATGGCGTAAAACCCCAATAACCAACCAACCTCCTTGAGCTCATGAGCACCCCGACCTGCTATGCTAATTGTATTACTTTCTGTCTGTAATTTTTCATATGTGAATTGTTTTTAATTTCCGTAGGTTATTCATCTCTTCACCGCTCGGTATTCACTACATACAAATTGTATATTATTTCAGATACGATACACATAAACTGCATCCAGAAGTATTGGCCGTTTTGAGTAGGTTCTTCAGCCAGGAGGAGGTCATGAAGGTACATGTTCCTTAACCCTAATTTTTGACCTCTTCTAATAGCTTTGATATTTATTGCGGACATTTATATCTATGACTTTGCTGTCCTTGATATGGAACTACCCTGAATATCATGCTACTCTTGACATGCTCTATTTCATTTCAAATCTTTAAACTGTTGCATTCTTACCAAGCTCAGGTAGCTCAGACTTTTGTCCATTATCAATTTTTCCTTGGTTATTTTGTGCCTCTAAAGGCAAAAGTATGCTACTAAAAAAAGGTCAATTTAAGCAGACTCAAGCCGAAGTATTGTATGGGTTACATATTTCAATCAAGAAATACATATATAATAATCAATTTTTCCTTGGTTATTTTGTGCCTCTAAAGGCAAAAGTATGCGCCTAAAGGTTTTCCCCATTTGTGGTCTTGACATGGGAACCAACGCCTCGTCACCTACACCTAAAAAATGCATATATATATATATTATATTTCTCTCAGTTTGACTCCCTGATCCGAGGCACGGCCGAGCCGTTCTACGAGAACGAGCGCAGGTTACTGGAGCAATTGGCGCGGGACCAGGAGGTGCACCTGGTGAGCCAGGTGTTCGTGGAGCACCTGCACCTCCTCCTGTCCCTGACCCAGCCTGGAGGGCCGGCCGATCCCCAGGAGGCCATGCTCCGGGAGGTAGGAGAGGCCCTCAGGGACCCTGAGCCGACAGACCCGTGTAGGGAGCAGAAGGTCACCGTCATGAACGCAGGTAGGTTGGGGAAGGGATGCATGTTGAGCTCATATTATCTGAGTGTCAATTCTACCATTCTAATCTGTCCAATGAAAGTTGGTCCGATGAAAGATTGTTAATGAGAATAGGAAACAAAGGAGATAATGTAAATGGGGCGATTCAGGGTATACTAGAGGTAGTGACATAATCACCTTTACAAGATTACCTTTAAAATCCTGGAAAGGTCTCGTTAGCTTCACTTTCCATTACCTTTCATGAACCTTAATGGTACCATTTACAAAACCCACTTGTCAGGTCTTATTTAAGCGCAATGCTGAGGGCCCCTGCAGAAGGTAACTAATTCAATCGGAGTTGCAACCTCTCAGATTACATAATTACAACTATCTCTATTTTACTGTCTTCCCAGTTACTACCTCCTGGGGTAGGGAGCAACATGACAATTGAATTCATAATAAAGATATAGATTCATTTAAATTTCCTTTTTCTTTTTTAGTAACGTTTCAGATCATGCGTAACTTCCATCGTACCCAAGTGAAGACGTCCTTTGTCACGTTCTTCGCTGGAAACCCCAGAATAGACGAGGCCATTCAGAAGGTGATGAACGTCTTAGAGCCCGACGGTATGTATTCTATGATCTGTCAATTCTTTAAGACAGAAAGATCCTATTTACTAGATGAAGGACAGATTATCCAATAGCCTTTCTTTGACTTGTATGAGTGCAATATTGGCCCATCCTCTTAGTATATTCACATAAATGAATGTCTACTGCTGAAAGTAGCCACTTTGATGGATATTGTTGTAAAAACGCGTTAGCTTCATGTTTTTTTTATATAATGTATGTTCCAGCCGGAGAGGACATTTTGCAGTTAATGCTGGCAAGCTTGGAGGAACACCCTGACCACGTGCACTTCACAACGTATGCTTATTTATAATAACATAAATAAGAAATTTCATTCTATAAGCAAAGACCTTTGTATAAGCAAAGACCGTATGTATATATGCCAATATATTTATCAATCTAAAGGAAAGATGTAACTGGTTTCCAGTCTTTCGACTGGATCCCAGTCTTTCCACAGCCTTACGTTCGTCACACCGAAATCATGCACTAAATACGATATAATACAAATATGAATAAGTATTCAATAAATATAATTTCAATATCCATTATTCCATACAGAATCCTGGAGGTGGCCCTGACTGACCCTACACGCCTGGGCCATGTACTGAGGCGGTTCCGGGACTTCCTGGACACGTCCCCCCAGGTGTGCTCAATACCCGTCACCCGACCCCAGCTGGCCGCGGTTATCAACCACTTCACTCACAGGTAAGGCAGCAACGCATCCCAGGAAGAAATCTGTTTTAGTTTAGTACCCTTTTCGGTTGTTTTCTTTCTTTTTTTGCAAGGCCTTCTGGGTAGTTGATATGGATCAGCTGGTATCAAGATTATGGATCAGCTGGTATCAAAATTAATTGATTGTTTGCCACAAGCCCAAGCCCCGTCACCACTTTTATTCACGATAATCCTTATTGCAGAAGTGTGAAATTGTGCCCTTATTAAGGTGAAGGTATTCATAGATGTCAAAGAATGTCAAGGAATCCATCTTCACGAGTAACGTTGTTGTCTATTGGATAGACGAGAGGTGGGACAATGCTCTGCATGATGGAGGTTTTGACTCTCCTCGCGAGTAATGTCCTTTTCTGATATATCGTTAAGATTGGAGCGTACAGGCATGGTCTATATGTATACGATGATTTCAAATGTATATTTCTGGCTCTATGTTACTTGTCACTCACAGAATAGCATGAGATAATGCGATTTGAGCGACGTAGTTGAGATTTAAATTACCATTTTTATATACTACTCGTTTCCTGTATAAGTGACAAATTTATGAGCTTGTCTCATAAATAGTGAAGCACGTGCACACGTAAAAAATGAAGCACATGCACACAACGTCGTGGTTATAAGCAGCGCCCTAATGACACCTTTAATAGCTTTAATAGTTGCCACAAAGAACATGACTTGTGTATTTGAATACTTCTGCGTTCTACACGCCCCGTGCCCGTTTCAGGTATAACGTCGAGTCCCTCCTGCCCCAGGTCATGGACGTACTGAGGACCGTCTTCAGCGAGGGAGAGGTCAACATGGTAAGGGCTTGGAATAGCAATTATTGTTGGGGAGGAATGGCTTACTAATTATAACAGAATAGCTTAAACAATCCAGTAATGGGAATGGCATTGTCCGAGATGTAACACATAGTATTGTGGTAGGCTGCGACGCTGACGCCCCCTAGTGTTATCACTGAACACCTTTCATCCCCATCCCTACATAGTTAACTTGGAGCTGCAGAAAATAATTTTTGCTTTCTACAGTGTTATGAAAACCCAAATATTAAGAGTTTGAGAAAATAGAATATTGCAGCAGTTGGTCAGAATCGCACTTTTGTCTCATGCGTACTTATTGTGACACCCTTTCCACAACCACACCACTTTAGCATATATTGTAATAAAAATTGCAAATGAACGTGTGCCTTGACCTCCCCCGCCCAACATGTACACAAACACACACTTTACTACGTATGTAATTAATGGACTGTCCATAACCCATAATTGATCCTTAAACTATTGAAAAAATAGTTGTTATTGAAATAGTTTGAAAAAAACCCTACAAATTGTGCACTTTTTCAGTTTGAGCCCATTATCCGGAACACCGCAGCGCCCTTCTACGACTCCGAGCGGACCTTCCTGTCGACCCTGGAGCAGGGGGTGGAGCGGGGCGGGGTGAGCCACGTGTTGGTGGACTACCTCCGGCACCTCCTGGAGCAGCGTCACTCTGACCACCACCATGACCCTGCCGAGATGGTGTTCGGCCAGGTCCACGAGGCCCTCCGCCAGCCTGAGGTGACCGACCCCTGCGGGCCCCAGAGGACCACTCTCATCAACGCATGTGAGTATACACCTTATCCATGAACCTGCGCAGTCCCTCACCTTGCCTACCTTTTGGGGTTTTGGTAACTAGGTCACCTCACTAAGGGAAAGCCCTAAAACAGTGTTTCAATTTGAAACCACCAGGGGGCGCCATCTTAATGAAAAATATGTATAGGGACCTGTTTTGTGCTGTTCAATTGGCAGGAGGGTGTTAGGACGCTATCCAACAAACAGATGCTATCCAACAAATGTTTGTGGTTTAGTTACTTTTTGTAGGATAGCATTCCCACAGGAGTCTAAGCTACAAACAGATGCTAAATCAAAAATATTTTAAGCATAGCATCTTTCCAATAATAGACACTAAGCCATAAATATTTGTATCTTAGGATCCTTTTGAGACTTAGCATCACCACAAGATGCTAAGCTACAAACAGATCTGCTAAGTCACAAATATTTGCGGGATAGCATCTCTACACAAAGCTATATCAAACTGTTATAGGGCCTACAGCAAAGTTACCTTTTCTGTAGGATTGTTAAGGGGGGTCTTTTATGTATTATGCCCCAAGACATTAGGTTCCTTATCTTTATTCTGATAAAATAGTAAATGTATTTTTGTCTAAAGCTTTTAGCTTTCTATTCAGGGAAATGTAAGATGAGAAATGCATTTTTCAGTGGGGCAGGGTGATTCAACGGGCATTTCCTTGTCATCAGTATATAAGAGGTGATAGGCATTAACCTTTTTCTGAAACTTTTGTCTTTTTTAGTACGATCTTCAAAGAGTATTGATAGAATTTATGAAAAAGGGACTTCAGTTTTAGATTCGTCTACATGTACACTCTGTTACTTTGTTGTCAGAAAAATAATTAGGAATAGGAATAATATTTGACAGATTGGTTGATTGGTAAAATCTAGCAATAAGGCCTATGATCAAAATGGCGGTATATCAGTCATATTTAGCCTAATGCTCTAATAAATAACGTTATGGGTGTGATCTAATTTTCATAAATAAATGATATTATTTGTAAAATCAAAAATGTTAGATGTACTGCAAACTCCTAGAGGACACAGGACTATCTTCCAGACCCCAACGAAATATCCTTCAAATTGGTTTGCTATTTTTCAGCAAATACCTGTAGGATAGCATCCATTGGTAGGATAGCATCTTGTTGGATAGCATCTGATTGTAGCTTAGCAGCATAAGGGTGCTGCTAACTGACAAAGTGCTTTGTGGTTTAGTGTATGTTTGCATGATAGCGTCCTGACATGGATGTTCAGTGACAATTGGGTTGCATTTGTGGGATAGCGCCCCTTTGTGGTTTAGCGTCCTAACAAGGGGGAGGGGTGATCCAGAGAGTAGCATTTGGATAAGTGAGACAAGCCCAGGTTTGATACCTTGGGATGTCTGTTGGGACACGTTTCCTTTCCATTGTTCTCACATTGCGAAAATTGTGAATAACTAAATACCCCTGAGCAGACCTTACACACCATCAATCAGCTCATCAATTGGCTGTTTTCCCTTTGTTTTGTCTTTTGATAAGCGAACGTTATGTAATGTAGGGGCACGAACGTAGAATGTCTGAGCAACGAGAGTAGAATGATCTTTCTGTTCTACTCTCGTTGGTCTGAGCCACCTGAAAACGAAAAGTATTATTGTTAGGATAGAAAAATTCTACATTCCTTCAATCTAGAATTACATGTTATTGCCGTCAAACCTCCTAATAACATTTAGTCTTGTGTTTCAGTGAACTTCCAGATCATGCGGCATTTCCATCGCTTCCAAATTAAAATGTTCATGGAAAGACTTCTTGGCGACAGCCCGAAGAAGGAAGAGTTACTGCAAGGGATACTGGAATCATTGGAGCCTGAAGGTAGGGTGATCATAGAAAATGTTCACATGTCGTTTAGGGGCTTTCCATTTAGGATGTAAGCACATTTTCAAGATTTCGTACCCCCTGGATGCATAAATGGAAGGCCTCTCATTAATCTGTAAAATCCAGTCACTATTACATGTATATTGATATCGATTTATTGTATTAGGTAGTATTTTGATTTTGAACCCTGTGAACGTCTGTTCTTTACCTTAATCTTTGATCTTTTAAATATGTTCTTTAGATGGAGAAGAGAACCGTCTCGTAGACGCTCTGAACACATTAGAGGACAAAAACCATTTATCCAGGTATGTTACCAGCCATAATGGCCATAAATCCACTTCCTCTGTCCGTCTAGTAAGCTATACTTCTCCTTTGCTAGATCTGCCTCGTTATGTCGGATTTGACCCCTCGCCGCAAAACTTCTTTGATTGATAATTTCCTATCCTAGCAAGTAATTAATCTCACGAACAAAGTAACGACCAGTTTCTACCAAAGTGCAGAATCCTACTCATTGTGTGGAAGCTGTACAATATAGAAATATTTTCTTATCACACAAGTTTAAAGATATAATAAATATCAAATATCAAATGAAACCGAAACATATCAAAATATCCCTAGTACTGTGAGAAGATTCGCACTTATTCACATCTTTTGCTTACAGTATCATCGAGGTGGCGATGACTGACCCGTCCAAGCTGGGCGAGGCCCTGCTGGCCTTCAGAGCGTTCGTCAACAGGTCCGGGGAGGTGTGTACTGACATGACCATCAACAGGGACACGGTCACCTCTATACTGGAGCGGGTCTGGCGCAGGTGAGCAGTGGGTGGAACAGCCCTACTAATACTGATGACTTACAAAGTATGACTCGTCAAATAGATGACCTACCAAATAAACAACAGCTACCGACATGGTTACCGGCCAGAAATAGATATAAGCTGAACATTAGCGCCTACTAATAAACTTTACAGATTGGGCTCAGAATGCGCATTCGGCATGTATTGAACTGTCATTATGAGCGCATTTTGAGGCCAGTCTGTAAAGGGTGTAAGGAAGACTCCAAAATGCAAAAGGAGCATGCTATAGCAGGTCATAATGTTAAGAAATCATTCAAATTTAGACAGCTCCCTCGCGTAAATCCATACTTTTCTAATTGTGTCATCCCTTGCATAGCACAAGTCAGTATCGTGTTTGTTATATTGTATATTACATGTATCTTAACGGCACACTCCTAATCCACCTTTTCGTGTTGCAGGTATCAGAACATTGCTAGTATGCTTCCTCAGATCATCTCCTTACTGGGTCAGTTCTACAGCCAGGAAGAAGTCAATGAGGTAGGTTTTTCACTATTCTAAAATGCGAATAGAATAAGGAAATCTATATGATCCATATGGAGGTACCAGTGTAATCTATGATTTTTACTTATCTTAGTCAATAGATATGATTAAACCTCAAAACTTGCGCATGCTTAGGCTAGTCTGAATAAGTCCAGTAGTTCATGCCCTTTACAAAGGCCATCCATAAAAAGGATAACCCAAAGTTATGGATTAAATTTCATTTAAACTCAGAAAAAGATCACATCCACATCAATTTATTGTATAGAGAAATATTTCCAAATAATTTTTCCTTATTAGTTCAACTGATATAGATAAAACTGTATGTAACTTGCTTTCTCTCTCTCCCACACAGTTGGTGTCTAAGATAACGGGTGAGGCGGGGCCCTTCTACCAGGAGGAGGAGCACTTCTTCCGCCAGATGTGGACTGACCAGGACCACGGGATGGTCAGTTCAGTGTTTGTAGACTACTGCAGGAACCTGATCAACAGGGCCAAGGACTTCTACGAAGAGTAGGACCCGTCAGATGATTAACGCCTGATTATTATAATGATAAAACTGCCATAAGTGTTTACTGCCATAGGCGCTACTGCCATAAGTTCTACTGCTATGACTGAAAGCATCTGCTATGACTGAAAGCTGAAGTGTTGTTGTGCATGGATTATTTTGTTACTGTTGAACCTGACTACTGTGATGGTGTATGTGATAATGCCCTTCAATTAGCATGCTATTTTGTATAATAAACTCGTTGGACCTGTTGGAAACCAGTGTCTTGTTTTAATTTTTCAAGGTGTAGATTATATCAATAATGTAAAAGAAATGATGTAAAAGATTCAGTTGTGAAATTAAGTCATGAAACTTTTATTGAACATGGGACCAAGGCAAGGACATGTGACATTTAATTTGTCACCTCAGGTCTACATGGTATAAGGAGGTATAAGGACCCCTTTTGCTTCCTTTATAATGGAAAGTATCTACTCAATTGGCATAATTGGCATCTTATCCGAAAAAGCTTCCTGTACCCTTTGCCCGTTATCTGTACAACTGAATTTCGCTCACATTCCAAAAGGGGCCCATTTAGACGATTTTAGATATGATTAAAAATCAGTCTCCTTCAGTCTCCTCCAGGCTGTATTCTCCCAGACTGTCTTTAACCTAAATCATCAGATGGCGGCACTGTAGTTTTTCTGTACAGCTGGGGGTATAAAGGCAGCCGGATCAATGTCCAGCAAGAAGCTTATGCTTCGTGTTTATCTAATATCGTATCTTGTTACCTTAGTGTCTCATTGACCACTCTATATCTTATAGGTTAATCTAAACTTGATGATACCACCAAATAGCTGTCACGTAGTTAAAGATGTAAGGAATCCGGAGACCCTGAGTGATCCATCTAACCGATCTAAATTGTCAGGTCTTGAGGGTGATAACAGTTTGAAATACGGACTGGTTGGTCCTCCTTCCGAGGAAATGAATATGTAAAGGGATTATATTACTCCAGATAAAATATCATCATAAATTCGCATGGCCAGCATTTCTTAGGGATGAATCCATCTTATGCTTTATTTCAAAGCGCCTGCAGACGTTACAATACACCATACTGCAAGGTCGAATGTATTTACTCAATAGACGTACGTATCTAGACGTGTAATATACCAGCTTGGGTCGCACACGCACATAGTGGTACAATGACTGTCTGTATGAGATATAACTCACGAGTGGCCTCACATGGACAAAAGCACATAACCATGGTCTAGGCGTATGGATCCAAATACCGATACAGACGTGTGTCTAAATATGGGGAAAGGATGCTCCTGGAGGATACTCAACGATACCAAGTAGATATTTAAATTCCGTAGGCGGCTCTTGCAAATGGGACCTCCACTTTTTGAGATCCCAAATTCCCGATTTTGTTTCTTTTGATAATTATTAAGATAATTACTCCTATGATTGAAAAACATGTCAGAGCAAGACCCTGTAAATAACTTGATAGTTCATAATACCTTTTGCAAACTACTCAAATCTTCAATATTAGGCCAAGAGCTAAGCTATAACCCTCTGGGAGCATCACTTCCCTGCGATTTACAGGTCTGTCACACAGACTTACCTGAACAGCCACTGTCCTAATTGCAGATATAACTCTCCACCCAACGTCTGAGGTACACCTAACGATAATCTTTCCCAACTGAACCCAACCAACCCCACTTCTAGGCACACATTATCTGAAGTCCAAAACTTACACAATCTCTATGGAAATCTCCAACACACAAAGGCCAATAACACGTTTTAGTCCAGTCGCAAATAATATGGGCAATTTTTAAGATAGACGAGACAATTTGATAACCCGCAAGATAATCTTGTCCGTTCTAAAACAGTAGTAAAGCTGTCTATGCATAAAAAGGACGTTCAAACAGTTCCCTTTGTGTAAAACTATAGACCCATTTCAATAAAGTGGCGCTCTGCTAGCGGAATGTGCCTGAACAATCGATTGGGATGTGAGTTTCAATGGGAATCGTTGGGAACAGGGCTTCTATGTGAGGATTCACTGCGCAGATTCGTGGGAAAGGCGTATCCTCCAAAATATAATGTTTTCCTTGACAATTGCAATTAAGTGCGTAAAGTCACGTCAATGACTTTACGTCATACAATCTAAAAATTATCCAACTACTTCAACCATCCCAATATATCTTACTCCCCCTCACCTTATCTTACAGATATAACGTCAAACAATGTCAGAGACGGAAAGTGGAGTAATATTTTCTTAAATTGGACTTTAAAATATTAAAGACCTCCCAGAAACTACCCGCCCGTCTAGCCACTCCCCCTCTCCCCACTCATTTCCCTTCGCGGAGCAGCTCCGCGGAGCAGCTCATCAGCCGCTCATTAGATTCGGCTGGTGCCGGGCGTGAATCCAAGTCGGGAGATAATGTTGACTTTTTTTGTCATTCGGCCTAATTAAACCAGCATCGTGGAGCCACATAATGGAATCTAATGAAGTAAAGATGTGTCAGTTGGGGAGAGAACAGAGGCGTTGGTACTGTACAGAAGTGTGCCCCATTTTTAGCCGAATAAAGTCTGAGTTTCCGAGACAATGATGTAGATGTTAATTCTTAGTAAAATAATTTATGAAGAACAAATGGCCTTATTATGGTGAAATATCTACACGTGTATTAGGTGAGTTAAGGGCATATGGAAATATAGAGATTTATAACTAAGTTTCCCTAATGGTTTCAAATATTGATATGATGAGATACCCTAGTCGTTCTCTCAGTTACCAAATGTTCAAAACTAATAAAACTGTTGACATGCTCCTAAATCTAAACGTATTTACTGTGACAATTTCTTGAGCTATTCAATTCCCAAAATGCAGTCAAAAGTAATGTATTGTAACTAATTTCCCGCACACTTTCAATTGGCAAATTATGAAATTTCCTCATGTAAATCTTTGGTAATGCAAAAGCTCGGCGGCCGTTTTCAAATTAAGAATATGATACAATGTTCCAAAACATGATCCGACGAGGATGGGATTCGAACCCACGCGGGCAGAGCCCAATGGATTAGCAGTCCATCGCCTTAACCACTCGGCCACCTCGTCTCGTGAGATGAGTGTCAAACTCATATTTTCAATGACATGAAAAATGATCTAGTTGATATTCCCTTTACTTTCATTTTCTACAGAATACGTTTTAATATCCTGATCTTTCAGAGGCTAAACTTTATACTAAGCTAAAGCCCCTACAAAACTATTTTTATAATTGCTGTGTTCCTCAGACACTCTCGAGTACCTTTGGTATCGTTTACATAATATTCAGCACATGGAATTCTAAACTTTACTTCGGTTTCCTTTCCTTTAGACCCCGACGTAGAATATAGGAAAAAATACACCTCACGCCACATTCTATTATGTCTTAGGATATCTGAGATATGTCATTGCCATTTTGAACGGAGGAATTTAAACCATCCCTGTGTGTGCCACACTTACCTTGCACTCTACTTAATGATGTTGGTACATACCTGCAACAAACAAAACCACTATTAAAACATCTAGTACATTCAAGTGAGTTTGTTAAAGTAGGTCTATCGTATAGGTTAACATGTTCTATGTGATTATCAACAGATATACAAAGTTAGACAGATATACAAAGTTACAACATGCCTCGATCGATATGAAGGGAGTAAAAATAATGATGGCCTTTATATTTATACTTTCCTGCATTATAAACCATATTTATCGCCATACACATTCTCAGACACAGTTTTATTTGAATTAAAAAAGTAAATCTGACAGCGAGAATATTTCACAAAATCCTCATTTTGGTAGATATACCCAGGGAGAAGTACACGATTGATGTCGACCACCCTTTACCTGGAGGATCGTGTTACCGACCACAATGTGGAAGTTGACACCATTGGACCCCCTTTTCAAACTGTGGAGGCAAGGCCTGAACATATTATATGACCCTAACCTTCTCATAGGGCCCTAGCTTTGACACACCTGTTGAGAGATATTTATAGGTTCGTGCAAGTGAAAAGTTTAGGGAGGTAAACCATTAAACGGTTTGCATATAGTTCTATATAAATCAACTTCACTGGTAGATATGGTTATCATTTAAAATGGAAACAATCTACATAGATTGTGTTCATGCTGAAAGTCCTATGTTCTTTTATCAAAATTATATTTGCATTTAAAGCGGAATATCTTACATTACATTCACTGGAAATGGCTTTAATATCGACAACCTGTTCTCGTGTCTGTCTAGTCAGCGTTTTCAGGACTAAAAATATGCCTTGCATTTATTATAGAAAAACTTAAGTACCAAAAGATGCTTATATCTAGCAGTTGGTAACAAATCAGTTTGATGGACGCTGTAAATGCGAATTTCTGTTCTTTCTTCCACCTCATTTGAGTGGTGATAGCCAGTGTGTCATGTTCCTCCCATTTCTATCTAAGTGATTTATATTTTTTATAGTATAATAGACTTGAGCTACAGGCTGCCGCATCGCAAATTGATCTGGGAATTACCCCCCTCTCGAGATATTCGTGATTTAAACCAAATATTAAACGTTGCGGCCCCTCAAAATGTTATGTTTTAGAGTGAAATACACTTCTATGGTGTGCGTTCAAAGGAAAATGAAACGTCTTTATTTCATTAAACCCAATATAAATCTGTAATTATTACATTATGGCAATGATCAGACAGCAGCTCAGAATGCACCAGCTCAGCACTCACCTTCCCCGAGAGAGTTTGAGCACTTAACGTCAACTCGTTCCTTGTGTACCGCGGGTTGTCATTATTGTTCATACAAAACCAAAAAGAACTGACCGTTTCTCAAGCTAGCACTTCAGTAATATTGCGCTTTCTAAGCAATTTTCCTGTGTTTCATAAAAGCACCATCATGATTTGATAAACACCACATCTATAACATTAATAATTTTCCAAATAATTTGAAATTACCTTCATATTGTGCACACAATTCTGCACTTGGGTTCCACAATTTTCAGTAATCCTTCCCAACAATCACACTTCAGACTGACAGACTCCCAAAGAGCACGTCCCTAACAACATAATGGACCTCTGGGCCAAAGGAATAGAAAGACAAATGCAGAGGTGTCAGCCTTACCCTACTCTCTTCTCGCTGACATGCCCATTACCTAAACCACCACCCTTCAGAGTCCAACTACACCTATCGGACGTTTCGCCACCTTCTCCACTTTTAGGCCTCAGACGTATAATCTATAGGTCGCGCCTATGATCGATAGATCAGTAATACACTGATTGATTTGCATCAAAGTTATCATCATACATTGACACTTTTCTTAAACTGTTTCACGTTTGTAGGTTACCTTAGCTATAGTGTTATTCAATGATATCAAATTGAACCAACCAATTTTCTGTCACAAGTGATTGTTTAACATGTAAGGGGAAGTGTATCATAAGTAAGTCGACAGTTATGGTAAGTATGCTGTATGGGGAGCAGGACTAGGGAGGGAACGACTGTTATTTGGTTTTGACAGATGTTGATGACCAGTGACGGCTGATAGAGGTCTCTTGGTGTTTTGTATGCGATAAAGGTAAATCAAGACAAGCGTGCAATAATGTCTCCACAATCTAATGTTACATAGCATCACCATGACGTTATTGTAACATTCTGGGCATGTTCTTTAACAAAAGGATAACATCATTATAATGTCCTGTATCATTAAGGTCTTAATTTCACTAAAATGCAATGTAATTACAACACTCATAGGTTTAATAAGTCTCCATCTCACATGAAATGATATATACATATAACCTACCGAGAAGGGGGTACGAGGGTGGTTACCACCCCGAGCCTGGACCCTGGTATCAGCCCGAGACCAGGGCGAGGGGTGGTAACCGCCCGAGTACCCCCTTCGAGGTTGGTTATGGATTTATTATACCTTAGCCCCCGATAAACTAGTTAAATTAGAAAAACATTACCTGCAAAATCCGGCCGAGCAAGCCGGATGTGATATATTTCTTGTATCACACTGCAGTGTGATAAAAGGCTGGTTATCACACGAGCATGATAATTCATGCGTTAAACTCTTAACTACTAAACCTGTATCGCACTAAGGTATAATAAAACTGTTATGTGAAAAGTAAACAAATAACAGATTGACCGAAAACGTATGGTTGCAGAATGTGCCCGTTACTTCATTGCTTGCCCGGTTTTTGTATCAGCAGTGTTGTATGTGGTGGCAAGAGATGGTATCCTACATTGTTCTGCATAAGTGTTGTATGTGGTGGCAGGAGGTTTTATGTCACGTTGGCTTGTATCAGTTGTATCGCAAGTGTCAATATGTTGTGTGTTACACTAATCTGCACCAGTGTTGTAAGTGGTGGAAAGAGGTTGTGTGTTACATTGTTTTATATGGTGGCAAGAGGAACATAATTACATTGTTCTGAATCAGCATTGTATCATTGGTGTTGCTGGTGGCAGAAGGTGGTGTATTACATTTTTCTGTAGCAGTGCTGGCCGTGGTGGCAGAAGGTACATAGCTTTTAAGCATTGTTCCACACCAGTGGTGTTTACCACAGCAAGAGATGGTATATTACGTTCTTCTCGACCAATTGTGGTTGTGGTGGCAGGATGGGGTATGTTGCATTGTTCTGTATCAATATTGTCTGTTGTGGCAAGATGTATCAGTATTGACTTTCATGGCAGGTGGCATACATTGTTCTGCATCAGCATTGTATGTGGTGGCAGGAGATGGTATATTACATTGTTCTATATGATATCAGCATTGTATATTTTGGCAGGAGAAAGTATTATATTAGATTGTTCTCTACCTATGTTGCCGGTGGTGGCAGAACAGGACATATTTCACTGTGTCCCACCAGAATCTTGCCTCAGGCTTCTTGTGGAGGTGACAGCTTCCGAAACAAATCATCCACCTCTAGGAAATCACATAGTTTTGCCTAGCATCTTTCATCGGTTATGGTTTCCTATCTTCATGAATGTAATAAGATATTTCTATATTCTACATTTCTACTTTTTCTATATTCTGCATTGTAAATCACTTGCTATTTGTTCTATGCAAAGATTGCTCTGCAAATTGTATTTAGGACTGTCACATAACATAGGTTTGATTTTACAAATAATTTCCTTTATTTTGGTAATTAAGATCAGGTTTATTCTCACTATCCTTCATTAATGATCATAAAAGGTAGCCCCTCTTGCAAACAACCAGCGGGTAACTACTCTGGTAATGGATGACTCTCTGGCAACACACTTTTTCAAGTTAAGCAATAAGCTTTATTGATGGTGGCCGTCAAAATATTCGGCGTATCGTCTGTTTGTCCAAAGTAGATACCATTTTTGCTACACGTTTTCTCACTTTACCCGTCAGACGCAAACAATAAACGTTTCGCCTATGATTAAAGGTCTGGATGTACGCATGTGTTTACTACCTAGATTATAATTTTCTCATTTGAATTCCCTTTGTATTTCCTTTTGGTTTCTAGATCATAAAAGCAAGATAGGCCTAGCTAGGTTTGCTTGAATGACCCAGGCTGCAACTACCAAAGTGGAACACGGAAATAAACAAATCTGTGTCTCTAATACATCTAAGATATCAATCTGAGCAACTGTACTGTACTTATCGCTATTTACTAAAGAGGATCTGATATGGCAGGGCTTATCTCAGAGATACATAGACAGATCTGACAGGAGAACGGAAGAGGAATGTTACCGCCGGGAATTAAATACTACAGCCCCCTGGTGAACATATGACCTGTATCATGGAGTGCTAACTGTAAACCTGGAGAATTCTTTCAATCAACATTTATATCCCAAAAAGGTTTATCATTTTGGGATCCACTATCCTTTTTGCTAAACCAGCTGCATTCAACAGCTAGCAGAAGTGAAATTCATTGTACCAGACATGGGTGTCAAAAGTTCCTCTGACACTGAAATGCCTTCTTCGAGTATGACAATGGTTTTCTGCCGTTCATATGGTATAGCTAAGAACGACTAGGAAGAGTTAGAAATCACAACTTCACATACATGAATGCTTACGTTCTTCCAGCTGCTCAAAATACTTATGATATTGTTTACAAATAACGCTTGACGAACCATAATTATAACCAGACTCGAGTCACTTTCTTTTTATTCGCTTGATACTTCAAACAAAATGATAAAAAGCATTCAAAGTGCTTTAACTGTAGTACACATATATAAATAAATATAAGTACATTATATATAATTTACACCTGGCTTTCCATACACTACAAAGCGGCAACACAAATCAGCACCAAAGAGCAGCACCACCAGTCTGACCACCACCCCACCACCCCACCACCCCACCACCCCACCACCCCACCACCCCACCACCCCACCACCCTAGCCCCACCACCCCCATTCCTCAGGTGAGGGTGCCCCGTCCAGGTAATTGGTCATTACTAGTACCATTACCCACCACATGGGGGCAGTGCAGGCCCAGCAGGGGTCAGGGGTCAGACATGCCAATCAGGGCCTGGCTCACTCGGCCTCTAGATGCCCTGAAGATAACGTCATGAGGGCCTGTTGACATATCATTGGTTGGGGGGTGGGGTGACGTGAGATACTGTCAGGAGGGGTCCAGCTTGACGTGCTAATCCCCTACATGGGGCCTGGAGGCAGGGCTATATCCTACTACCTCTCCTCCTGGGGTACACGTCCCCTGTGGTCCTGCATGCAGGTCATCAGATGGGTGTAGACCCTTAAAATCGACAGGGCGACATGGCTAATTCTTAAATTCGACAGAGCGACATGATCATTTCTTAAAATCGACAGGCGACATGGCACCTAAGGGACAAATGACACAGTCCTTCTCTTAAATTCGACATGCGACAGGGACTTAAAAAAGATAACGACATGGGACAGGGCTATTTCTTAAATTCGACATGCGACATGGGTATTAACTGAGTTATAACGACATGCGACAGGGCAATTATTTAAATTCGACACGCGACGTGGGACCCCCCCATCCATACCCCCCATCAGATCCCTTGGGGAGGGTTATGGGGTGGATCAACAGGGTAGGGTCTAGTTAAGGTAAAATATGTAGTCTGGTGGTGTACATAAGTAGGTGGTCTTAGACACTGATTTTGTGGTGTTGTGGTTGACCATAAAGGCGACCACCTCAGATTGGTGGTGGATCTACATAAAATAAAGAAGTAACCTGGAATAATGATTGAAAAGTGTATTTTTTTAACAATATCAATGTTTTAACAAAGACAATAGGCCCTATATCGTTTTTTTCAATTATGTTTTCCTTTGTATTGAGGAAAATCTAAGATTTAGTATATCCCGTTGTTGTCAGTGTGTTTCGTATTTTTTTAATGTATGTAATATTCTGATAATGGATATTTTTGGCTACTTTCTATTGGTCATATCATGTTGTTGTCAAGCAGAAGTGCAATTTCAATATAGATATTATACAGGAAATTAACTACCTACAGGTAAAGGTTTTACTGGCCATGTTGGAGCATGTCTGTTATAGCCATTAGATTGGCTGTAACACAAGAAAAGGAATGTGTCTGAGAATAGGTATTCCTCGTTTACTATTTTATCACCAGGATTATCACATGTTTCCTTACATACACACTTTCTTGTGATTGCTTGATCCAGGCCCTAGTGTTTTATCCTACGTTTTATAAACGGTACAACTATCTGGGAGTAAAATAAACTGATTTACACACACCATTACACAGTCAATGTCACAAGTTAAACGGAATGTGAAATGTTAAAGCTGATTTATAATGCAGGGTCCTTGAGCCTCAGGTGATAGAAATGTAATTGATTATCCATGTGGCAGCCGGCCCCCTTTCTTTTGTGAAACTTAAAACCAAATAATGAACTGAGAAAAAAGAGGTAGACACCTGACTGCGGGACAATGGTTATTTGTGTCTGTGTGCAGGAGTGGGAGGCCTGGGGGAGGGACACCTAGCCACACAGCCACCGGAGGGGGGATATGTGGTAGGTAGAGGCCGACAGAGACAAGATTGATCGTTATATATTATTACAGGAGGAATTTATAAGAGGCGACAGCATGATCTTTAGAGACATATTTCGCACGCATGGGATAGTTTTTACTGCTGGTCTATAATTCGGTTTGTAAGACGACTAGGTAGGGGGAAGAAACGTCAGATTCTTTCAGGCGACTATAGACACATTTAAGGATTAGCTTGTGTGACCGGCTTTGGATTTAGAATTTTAATCCCTTGGATCCAATCTTTACATCTATCGTAATGCTAAAAATACAAACTGATAACTCTGCAGCGGGAGAGGAAGGATTCCATGAGGTATTGAGAGGGCCATACAATATCCCTTAATGAGTTCATATAATGTAACATATGTCTGTAGATATGGGTGTCGTTAGAATCCTAAACTTAAAGGTTAGTGCTGCCTCCTGGAGCACTTGATATAAAGTTATAATTCCTAAAGCTATCGTATAGAAGTAGTTGTATATAATTTTGCAGAGTATAGAGCTACCTATACATACTATGCATGTATATAAGTTTGATCCCAAGGAACACATAAAAGAAAATGGTTACACCTACTTGGAAGAACACACGTATGTAAAAGTGGTCGATAAATAATCAAAAGATACATCTTCCTCTCAAATGTCATCTAGATATATATACATATATGCCGAATAAGATCAGTCTTTCAGATGAATCTTACTCTATTACACATGTAACGTTAGACTTAATTGCAAGCCATTTTGGCAAGGCATCGTCCTTTGTAGGGCCATGTAGAGTAAAGTACCTTTTGTGCTACTACAAACTTAGACGCAATGTGATACGATACCCAAATCCAAGCTCCGTGATAAATCAAGGGGACCCCCACTGTGGGGAAGGCTGCATGATCCAGCCCAGTACTAGACGTTGTACTTGTTGCACAGCGTTAGATGGAGGATTAAGTAAAGTGATGGTTAAAAAAAGGTTTTCAAAATGCTTTCCTTCTCGTGATCAGCACCAGGTTTGAGCTTTTCAACCTTAATGCTAAGTTTATATCGTGTTCCCCATATTTCTAAATAATGGGCGATTGCAAACTGTGTGGCGATAGAAGGCAATTTGCTGTTTGTCTCTGATCATGTCCTTTTGTACATTATCATAAGTTAATACACTGGTGATGCATATCATTTAGTCAGCTTACTCGCTAATGTCCTGAAGAGGTAATAATATGATGCATTAGTTAGTATGGCAATATGATAATAATATGAGATAATATTATATTAGAATGGTGGTTTGGTTTGTCATCCTCCAAAGGTTTGAAACAAATTGAGAGAAACAGGGAATTGAAATATGAATTGATTTTAGTTTATTAAAGGATGCAAGCTGACATTTGATATTCTTTCAGACGATTCACTTTGTGTTTATGCCACACGTCTCAACAATACTCTGTTGTATTTCATTTCTGAATGGGTTTTGACACCTCCGGTGGTTTATTAAGATATCAAAATGAAAAAAGGAATATTTACATTGACAATGAAGATTAGATAAGCACGCTCCAAATGGATTTCAATCTCGTTGAGTGGTTGGACCTGGAGCCATGGTCACAAAGTAATCACTTAGAGGTGGTTCCACTTACACAAACCTCTGTTTTCCTGATTCACAGTTGTTTTAGTGCGATGTTACTGAAACGTTATGTCGCGACCAGTTCGTATTGTATAATGAGACTGCAGTTTACGATTGCTATGCACTGCTTTTAAGGCATTATTACATCTACGGCACCAAAAGAAATTATACTTAATATTATCTTTTCACGTAAGGATACATATATAGTGAACCTGCATCAGGATGTCTAATGATTATATATCCATTAAACTGTCATTTGCTAAAGTTCTTGTCTGAAAATAAATGTGTAATAAAGCTATATCCATGATGAATTGATCCTATACCTGCAGGTGCCCAAAACATTAAAGGAGTAGTTGGGATAGAACCGACTATGAGTTATGACAGGGCTTTGTCTAAGTAATGACAGCAGAATGCTTAGCTGTCTGTGAGTTGTGACAGAGGTATATATGAGTTGTGACGGAACTATCAGTTAGTTATGGCAGAACTATCCGAGAGTTGTGACAGAAGTATCTATGAGTTGTTACAGGACTACCTGTGAAATGTGACATGTGGGTTGCTCCAGAACTATCTGTGAGTTGTGACAGAACTTTTTCTGTGAGTTGTGACATATTTATCTAAGAGTCGCGACAGAACTGTCTATGAGTCATGAGAGAAGTATCTGTAAGCTGGGACAAAATTGTCTGTGAGTTGTGACAGAATAGTATGTGAGCTGTGACAGAACTGTATGTAAGTTGTGACAGGGCTATCTAATAGCTGTAACAGGTGACAGCAGTTACATCTTCAACACCTGGATGTCACAAGGTAATTGTAGGTGTAAGCCAGCTGACTCTGACAGACTGACAGCAGGTAAAGCAGTGGATCCTCCCACCCTCACCTCCTCACCTGCCCCTCAACACCTGCACAGGTAAGGTGATCCCAGGATGATGTTAGATAAACACCTGTTGTGGGGGCGGGGCAGGGGGATGTGTCGGTATGCCAGTCGCCCTTTAATCTTGTTAGTTTGTTTAGCTTTAGGGTTCTATTTGTCTATTTGTAAGGTGTCATAGAGATGGCATCCTACCATGTAATCTTGTGTTACTGTCACTACACTACACTTCCAAAAACGTTGCTTGAATTATTCAATTAGGTTATGATTACTATATTGATGACCATCTAGTCATGGATATATCACCATTGATAATTGAGTAGAATATTACCAGCTTTTCCAGTATTGATCTGCATAAAATGCATAAAACGGTCTGAATTTCTGTATCTTAAACATCTGAATGTCATACGCCTAAAGCATTAAAAGCATTTTAAGAGAGCACAAATATGTATACCTTTTGGTGCACACAGTTCATTAACATACCATACTCTTTCACGGTGAAATAGAGAAGATGTACACACACAGCAACGAGGTCCCACTTGGTATTCTTGTTAATCAATCTTTTCCCAATGATTTGCTAGAATGAAAGGCGATTCTAGATTCATTACTTTTAATCGTTATAATTTATCTCCGAAATCAAATTTTCCTTTCATCCTGATTTGTATCATTTTCCGATAAAACCTGCAGTGAGAGGGTTGGTGACACCCGTAATCATCATGTGAGCTTTCAGCCCTCTACTCCAATGATGACGTCTGGATAGGCAGGAAATAGGTGGAAATGTATCCCACTTCATCTTTTAACTGAGTGACACGCAACATCTAAGTTACAAGCTAAGGTGGTAATTGATGTTAAAATTAGATGGCGTATGGGGAATTGCACCCAGGGAGTCAAGTTCACGTGAGATATAAATCTCAGTGCGTTAATGTAGCACTTTTGGGTGAATAAGAAAACATACACAGACAAATTGCAGGTACGTTGCCTTTGTACCCTGCCAGTAATACAATCTTATCCTTTTTAACATTCCAAAGGGTGTCTGCTTCCGCACACCATTGATGTCTTTTTCCGTTTCCTTTTGGTAAAAGGAAAACAACATTAATCTCAAGCGTGTCCATCAATTATGATCTGAAACATTAAGAGAGTTTCTCTAGCAAATTAAATCGACCAGTTTTGAGTTTTAATTAAATTTTGTTTTCCTTAAGGAATGTTTTTAGAAATACTATTAATGATAAATGTTAGAAGCAAAACATTAACTCGTGTTTTTAAATCCCATTTCGGCATGAGCCGACATGTTCCCTATGTCATAGAATCGTTCAAAACTAACCGCTATATATTATACATGACATAAGCCTATACAAGATGCATCTGTATACCCCCTAAAACTGTCTATGTTTGCTAAAATACATTGGAAAAGTAAGTTACTTCCACTCGCCAAATAAAACACTACAGCTTTAAGGCACTTCGTCGCCGAAAAAATAAACGAAAACTACGACAAAAGGCAACTCGCTCTGACACGAGACTGGTGAATTTTTCATGGACTCTGACGCGAGATGCAATATTCGCAATGACCTGGGAATATTCGCCGAGTACATCTGACTTATCTCCCTATCAATGGGCCCCCGGGGACCATATTGCGAGCAGCTCGGCGTGGCAAGGAATTGCTCGTGGGGGCCAGAAACTGCTCATCATTGGGACATTCAGAGTCGGTAGGGTCTGATGGGGGGATAGGGGCTACTCCCCGGCTGAATTTAGATGGCAAAATCCATACATCTGCGTGGCACAAACTCATTCCAGCCTTACAATAACTTGAATAGACAGGGTTGTTTTGTGTGTGGCCTTATAGAAGATACTTTTAAAGAAAAGTTTGAGAAGAAAGAAGCAGAATAATTGTTTTGTGATACAATTTTGACAGAAACATAGATAGTAAGTAGCATAACAAAGAACGGCAATTGGCTGTGAAAGGTATTTCATCATTGCTTTGCTCGTGGCTGCTTCAAAACCGTTTGAATAATTGCCTAGGCACACACAAATAATTATTCAAATTCTAAATGAAAGGAAAATTATTTCTGGAATATTCATAGTGCAATAATTGTATAATCATTATAGAAAGCGACTCGAGATACTCAAATAATGAAGATACTCAAATAATGTAGATACTCAAATAATGTAGCTCGAAATGTAAAATATCCCAAAAGTACAAAAACGGTTGAGGTGTAACATGAAATGGGATGTTTATGGGGTAAACCTAAGATTTATGGGGGTTATGTCACGTGATATCATTCAGCCAAATTAAACCAGTGTCCTTCAAAGCACTCAACTATGAACACCTGATCTGTTGTTATCTTATACTTGAGAAGAAGACCATCAACCATGAAAAAGTCAAAATATCTTAACTGAAAATACGATCTTAAAATTATGACCAGTGTGAAACTCCCCCTGAATGTGCGTCCTGGGAAGGTGCCTCAAGGATGGCCACAAAACAACCCGATCCTCTTAGATAACCCAGAATAATGTTACAGTAAACATGATCAACGAAACAAAAGTAGAATAGACACTCCCCTCTCTGGTTTTCTAGTGGATCCCCTCAAGGTGACTCCTTTCCCCAGTACTCAAAAACTCTCTGGACCCCAAATAAGCTCCACTGAAAACCCAATCTTTTATACAATTTTTTTTATATATGAATATTTTCATGTTGTTGATATCATAGTCCATAATAATGTCTTCCTATTATCTTATTACTAGTCATTAGGTATGGCCATTACACATAGAAGGCCTATGAATTGTATGTTTTTTGACACCATTCACTTACAATACTTTGTCATAGACAGAGGCCATGACAACCTTGGGCTGCCATTTTAGGCACCATTCACTTACAACCCTAGGGTTGTCAGACTGGACTTTTGACTTGTCATTTTCTTCTGTGACAATCCTATGACAACCCGATTTTCATTTTTGTTTCTTTGACGACCTTTTTGGCCCAAAGTAGTCAGGAGAAAATGACAACCTTTGGGTTGTCATCCAGCCTCAAAATTCACAATGACAATCCTCTGACCACCCCCAAATTGTCATAGGATTGTCAAAAGGTCGTCACACAGCATCAGTGGCCTGAAATGAGCCCTGCTCTTCCCCCAAACGTGACCTATGACAACCCAAAAGTGACCTATGACAACTATCTGACAACTTTAAAGTGGCTCTCTGACGACTTTGTGTTTTCAGTGTCAAGCCACACAGTTCCGGCCCAAACCATAGTTTTCTCAAGCACATCTAAGAAGCAGACCAGGCATTTACAATAGTGTTACCAGGGTAAGCAGAGCATTATTGAAATGCTAAAATAATTATCTGATTATTGCTAAAATAAAGGAACTAGTTTGCATGGACACCTGGTCATGTGACAACATTCCTAAAATTGTAAGATCAGAGAAAGAATTTAAGTTACATTGTGCAAAAATACAGCTTCAAACCACCTTGATTGAAACAATATTTAATTATTTCATCTTAACCATAATTCATGCTCTTGTATTGTTAGAAAACCTGAGACTTCATCTACATTCAACAACTGTGTCAATAAGCCCCAGAATCGCAATCCAGGTATATTTGACAGCTGTCCTGTGATACTATGGTTAATAATAACTTCACGCTATCTGTCGTTACCATTTTACTCTCCCAGCTCCCCTGTTACCAAACCAGGCAGTATTCTCATATCTAAGACTGAGTATCCCCCGCCCCCTCCGCTCCCCCGGGCGGTAGGGCCGCTGTAGGGGTGGGAAAATGGCGTCCTGTTGGGGGAGAGGGAGGCCCCCGAGCTGTCAGGTCCAGACCGCCCAGTGAGGGGAGCCTGGGGCCCGGTGTGCTTAGAGTGTTTACATGCTGTATATGGGCCGAGGGCTGCTAAGGGAGGAATTATTATGGCACTGGTCAAGTGAATAGGGACGTAAATACAAGAGGTAAGTGGCGGCAAAGGACCATCAAGATAGGAATAAATATAGGCTGCAATACTGGTGTGTACTATCTGCATACTAAAATCACAGAGTGTGTAGTGGCATGTTCTTGCGTATCAAAAAGCTATACAGAATAGATCTGTATACTTGCTTTGTGAAATTTAGTAAAAACTCGTACCAAACAGCCTCAGCTATATATTAAAGAGTCTGCAACCTCCTGCCACTGTAGATAGCCCCAAAGGAGTTCATTTACACTAGGATTACATTTTACTTCGGACTTAGAGTGTAATAGATAGGGATGATGGGTGCACAAGAGGATGCAGAACATTTGAGGTAAGCCCAATATAACATTTGTTTGTCCGTTAAACAGGTTACCGTAGCATTGTGAGCTACTCTCCGGGTGATCAGAACTGCTCATTTATTTGTTCATAACAGGGCCGGAGCACAGAGCTTCCAAACTCAACATTCATAACCCTACTTTCAATATACTACTCACGCATTTTAACAATGTTTTCCGGCGTGTTTGGTCAAATCCTGTATCGCAATTTTAAAATAACTTCCAATAACTTATCATTTAAAACTGACAAGAGTCCTGCCCCTTCGAACCCCTGTAGACAGATTTGGACACACGTGCTTGAAATTGAATGTTTTCCGTTACATCTCCACTCATTAAGCCATGATGAAGACCTACTCATCTTTCATCTTAATGGTCCTACCTCTCATGCACCTTCCTATATACCTGGTCTCCTACCTGTCTCAGTCTATTCATAGCCCTGCTCCACCAGACACCTGTAGACCTGCCCTCAGACGATCTAATATAGCCCTTAACGGCCATCCACTAACTATCCTGCAATTCTATCCTCGGCCTCCCCCCAGACCTGCTCAAAGAGACCCCCACCATTTAACACTGGTTAAACCTTTATTCTACGAGCAAATTTTGCTGTTGGTTGTTGAGATCAGGGGTGGGGATTAGGGTCAAATATACACAAGTTATATATTACTAAAAGGATTTAAAAATTATCTTTTGAATGGTATATAGGATATATATAGGCCAATGCTATAATTTTGGGAGAAAATCAGACAAATACAAAATCTTTGTAATGGTATATATATATATATATATATATATATATATATATATCGGTCAATGCTATAATCATGGAGAAAATCAAACAAATACAAAACATTTGTAATGGTATATATATAGGATATATAAGGCAGTGCTATATTCTTGGAGAAAATAAAACAAATGTAGAATTGCCAGCATCAAAATCGGCATGTGGAATATAGACTTAGTTCGTACACGTATAAAGAGTCTGGGTGAGCAGCTCAGAAGCAGCTCACCGGTGGGCCAGTGAGCAGCTCCAGGGCCATTAACTCCCCTTCTGGTGTCTTCATCGGGGGCTTTTATGGTTCAAATCACCAGACGCAATTATTCCACTTTTACTCTAAATAAAACTGGCATGTTTCTGGTCTTAACTCCAGTTATTTCACTTGTTTATGGGTGAAACTAAAATCAATAGCTGTAGGACATTATCAGTTGTGAATCCAGGGTTTAAAGTGGTTCTAAGAGATTATTATTCTTAGAATTCTTAAATTCTTCTTGATATTTGTAACAGCTAGGAGTCTAACTTCAAGTAACAAAATGATGTACTAAAATTCATAATGATACATCGATTTCCGAGGCGCGTTTGGTTAATGGTTAAATCTCCCATTTAGGTACGTTGTCTAGATTATATGTTGCAGTATGCCAAGTCAGGAAATAGACTGTCGGTATTTTTTTCAACAGTGTTATATTTTCAGATCTCTAATAATTCAGGCCACTTTTATAATTCTAGGAAAGAAATGTCGATATCTAGAAACAATATTTCCAGGTTGCTCAACAATTTAAACTGAAATAAAATTCAATAATTCTCAACTCTAATGGACAGACAGTACTAATGGCAGATCCAAAAGTGCGTCGAATGATTGGATACAGCTAGTGTAATTGAGTCACGTGAAAATTCCATTCCGCAGAAGGAAAGGAATTAGATTCTGGAAAGTCGTTGGTAGTTCATCGTCAAATAAATGCCCAAATCAATAAATCCACATAAATTATTCCCTTAAAGTTTCAGAATACAATCAACGTATTTGAAAACTTTAATTGGAAAGACGAAACTAATGATTGAACCTTTTATTTGAAGAATAGTTAACGCCTTTGAAATTGCCAAAAAGAGAATTGCAAACAAAATAAGGGACAGTAAACATTCCTACTTGTGATTTAGTCTGATTGAATTTCATCGCATCATTTAAAACTTGCCATAGGTAGCTTTGTACCAAGGACCGAAGATTGACAACTAAGGTCTGTCACAAACATACTCATTTAGTGTTTACCATAAAGTACTGTCTTGGCCATATACAGCTGTAGCCGTCATTTAGTGTATTTTTCGAGGCACTGGTTAGGAGCCACAAAGAAACACTGAACTGCAAAATCGTGTCATTTACGATAAAGTTCCTCATTGGAGACAGTTTAATAGAATGTTAGTCCCGTACCCAAGAATAATTAATAAAGGAGTAGGTATGCCCCTCAGACCCTAGTCACAAATAGTGATCAATATCCTTGGTTTAGAACATGTAAAACGTCATTGGCCCCTTCATACCTCATTGTGTGGGGAGTCTCCCATGGGTTTATGGCCAGCACAACCTCGTTAAACTGGTCCGATTAGATGCAGTTCACACGCTAACGTCTATGCACACGAGGTGGAAATGGACCTCGTGCCTAAAAGAATCAACATGTACACGAGGTCCTTCTTGATCCTCGTGTATGGACTTTCCATATAAAGTGACCTCGTGTATAACCTCGTGTATATATATGCCGTGGTGGTCAGTACAGGGCCGTGGTGGTCAGTACAGGGCCGTGGTAGTCAGTGTAGGGCCGTGGTGGTCAGTGCAGGGCCGTGGTGGTCAGTGCAGGGCTGTGGTGATCATTACAAGGCTGTGGTGGTCAGTAGAGGGCCGGGGTGGTCAGTGCAGGGCCGGGGTGGTCAGCAAAGGGCCATGGTAGTCAGCACAGGGCCATGGTGGTCAGCACAGGGCCGTGGTGGTCAGTGCAGGGCCGTGGTGGTCAGAGGAGGGCCGTGGTGGTCAGAGGAGGGTTGTTTTGGTCAGAGGAGGGCCGTGGTGGTCAGTGCAGGGCCGTGGTGGTCAGTGGAGGGCCGGGGTGGTCAGTGGAGGGCCGTAGTGTTCAGTGGAGGGCCGGGGTGGTCAGTTCAGGGCTGGGGTGTTCAGTGGAGGGCCGTGGTAGTCAGTGGAGGGCCATGGTGGTCAGTGGAGGGCCGGAGTGTTCAGTGGAGGGCTGTGGTGGTCCGTGGAGGGCTGGGTTGTTCAGTGGAGGGCCGGGGTGTTCAGTGGAGGAACGGGGTTATCAGTGGAGTGCCAGGGTGGTCAGTGGAGTGCCAGGGTGGTCAGTGGAGTGCCAGGGTGGTCAGTGGAGGGCCGTGGTGGTCAGTGGAAGGCCGTGGTGGTCAGTGGAAGGCCGTGGTGGTCAGTTGAGAATCGGGATGGTCAGTTGAGAATCGGGATGGTCAATGGAGGGCCAGGGTGGTCAATGGAGGGCCAGGGTGGTCAGTGGAGGGCTGTGGTTGTCAGTGGAGGGCCGGGGTGGTCAGTGCAGGGCTGTGGTTGTCAGTAGAGGACCGTGGTGGTCAGTGGAGGGCCATTGTGGCCCCATATCAACCAGGCGACCCTCACTTGGTTACCTGGCGGTCGGTACAGCGTAAAACACCCAATACTCACTCACTCTAACCATGTACCTCCCTATTTCTCCCACCCTATGACCAACAATGTTCCTCCCTACTTCTCCCACCTTGTGTGACCAACCATGCACCACCCTACTTGTCCCACCCTGTGACCAACCATGTACCTCCCTACTTCTCCCACCTTGTGTGACCAACCATGTACCTCCCTACTTCTCCCACCTTGTGTGACCAACCATGTACCTCCCTACTTCTCCCACCTTGTGTGATCAACCATGCACCACCCTACTTGTCCCACCCTGTGACCAACCATGTACCTCCCTACTTCTCCCACCTTGTGTGACCAACCATGTACCTCCCTACTTCTCCCACCTTGTGTGACCAACCATGCACCACCCTACTTGTCCCACCCTGTGACCAACCATGTACCACCCTACTTGTCCCACCCTGTGACCAACCATGTACCTCCCTACTTCTCCCATCTTGTGTGACCAACCATGTACCTCCCTACTTCTCCCACCTTGTGTGACCAACCATGTACCTCCCTACTTCTCCCACCTTGTGTGACCAACCATGCACCACCCTACTTGTCTCACCCTGTGACCAACCATGTACCACCCTACTTGTCCCACCCTGTGACCAACCATGTACCTCCCTACTTCTCCCACCTTGTGTGACCAACCATGTACCTCCCTACTTGTTCCACCCTGTGACCAACCATGTACCTCCCTACTTCTCCCACCCTGTGCCCAACCATGTACCTCCCTATTTCTCCGACCTTGTGTGACCAACCACGTACCTCCTTCACTGTCCCATCCTGTGACCAACCATGGACCTCCCTAGTTGTCCCACACTGTCCCACCCTGTGACCAACCATGTGCATCCCTACTTCTCCCACACTGTGTGACCATCTATGTACCTCCCTCACTGTCCTACCCTGTGACCAACCATGTACCTCCCTACTTGTCCCACCCTGTGACCAACCAAGTACCTCCCCACTTGTTCCACCCTGTGACCAACCATGTACTTCCCTACTTCTCCCACCCTGTGACCAACCATGTACCTCCCTATTTCTCCGACCTTGTGTGACCAACCACGTACCTCCTTCACTGTCCCATCCTGTGACCAACCATGGACCTCCCTAGTTGTCCCACACTGTCCCACCCTGTGACCAACCATGTGCATCCCTACTTCTCCCACACTGTGTGACCATCTATGTACCTCCCTCACTGTCCTACCCTGTGACCAACCATGTACCTCCCTACTTGTCCCACCCTGTGACCAACCAAGTACCTCCCCACTTGTTCCACCCTGTAACCAACCATGTACTTCCCTACTTCTCCCACCCTGTGACCAACCATGTACCTCCCTATTTCTCCGACCTTGTGTGACCAACCACGTACCTCCCTCACTATCCCATCCTGTGACCAACCATGTACCTCCCTAGTTATCCCATCCTGTGACCAACCATGTACCTCCCTACTTCTCCCATCCTGTGTGATCATCTATGTACCTCCCTCACTGTCCCACTCTGTGACCAACCATGTACCTCCCTCACTGTCTTACCCGTGACCATTTATGTACTTCCCGCACTGTCCCACCCTGTGACCAACCATGTACATCCCCACTTCTCCCACCTTGTAACCAACCATGTACCTCCCTACTTCTCCAACACTGTGCCCAACCATGTACCTCTCTCTGAAGGTAAAGGTGGGCACATAGGTGATTAGAAGAGGATCAGCTGAGGGGGGAAGGTGGATATGATGAGGGTTAGAAAGGAATCAGGTGAGAGGGAAGCTGGGCCTATAGTGCGTTAGAAGAGGATCAGGTCAGGGGGGGGGGAGGTGGGCACATAGGGGGTTAGAAGGGGATCAGGTCAGGGGGAAGGTGGGTACATAGTGGGTTAGAAGGCGATCAGGTGATGGGGAAGGTGGGCACATGGAGGGTTAGAAGGGGATCAGGTGAGGGGGAAGGTGGGCTTATACGGGGCTAGAAGAGGATCAGGTGAGGTGTGAAGGTGGGAACCATGGGGAGTTAGAAGGGGAGCACATGAGGGGGAAGGTGGGCACATAGCTTGTTAGAGGGGGATCAGGTGAGGGGGAAATTGGACACATAGGGGGTTTGAAGGGGATCATAAGAGGGGGAAGGTGGGCACATTGGGGGTGAGAAGAGAAGCACATGAGGGGTAAAGTGCACACAAAGGTTTATAAAAGGGGATCAGGTGAGGGGGAAGGTGGACACATAGAGGGTTAGAAGGGGATCAGGTGTTTTGGAAGGTGGGCACATAGGGGGTTAGAAGGGGATCAGGCGAGGGGGGAGGTTTAAACACAGGGGGTAAGAAGGGGAGAAGATGAGCGGGAAGATGAGGGTCAACAGTGGTTGATATGGGACTGACAGGAGAGATGATGGCCAACAGGGTGAGATGAGGACAGGCAGGGGGAGATGAGGGCAGGCAGGGGAAGATGAGGGCTGACAGGGAGAGGTGAGGGCTGACAGGGGTAAATGAGGGCTGACAGGGAGAGGTGAGGGCTGAGAGGGGCAAATGAGGGCTGACAGGGGGAGGTGAGGGCTGAGAGGGGAAAATGAGGGCTGACAGGGGGAGATGAGGGCTGACAGGGAGAGGTGAGGGCTGACAG
This sequence comes from Lepidonotus clava, assembly GCA_936440205.1. Taxonomy (NCBI): domain Eukaryota; kingdom Metazoa; phylum Annelida; class Polychaeta; order Phyllodocida; family Polynoidae; genus Lepidonotus; species Lepidonotus clava. Next base: position 29,157,687 of record OW387144.1, on the reverse strand, counting down.
GGGGAGGTGAGGGCTGAGAGGGGCAAATGAGGGCTGACAGGGGGAGGTGAGGGCTGAGAGGGGCAAATGAGGGCTGACAGGGGGAGGTGAGGGCTGAGAGGGGCAAATGAGGGCTGACAGGGGGAGATAAGGGCAGGCAGGGACAGGGGGATGTGCAAGGGGACAAGGGGAGGTGACAGAGGACAGGAGGGGACGGCAGGGGACATGAGGGGGCGGCAGGGGACAGGAGGGGGCGGCAAGGGACAGGAGGGTACGGCAGGGGACAGGAGGGGGTGGCAAGGGACAGGAGGGTACGGCAGGGGACAGGAGGGGACGGCAAGGGACAAGAGGGGGCGGCAGGGGACAAGAGGGGGCGGCAGGGGATAGGATTTCCACCTCGTGTGTATGTGTTTTAGGAAAACGACCTCGTGTATCAGTGGGGACCAATAAATACACGAGGTTAATATTCACCCTCGTGTATCGCGATCGTGCAAATCCTCGTGTATGTAGAGCCTTCCGTTCACACAGCCACATTAAGGTGTCATTGATGTTCTGAGAGGAGCATAAACACAGATAAACGGAGAACGATAAGTTATTATTGCACTATGGAGAATTATTCGGGGAAATGTCTATAGAGCGTATGCTGGTTGGCATCGTGTGACATCTTTCGAAAACAGGACTTCCTCTCTATAGGCGCAACCTTTAGAATAGGTTTTTGTCTCCCCGTATCTCTTATAATCAGTTTCCAGAGAAAAGGTAGATTACTTTGGATATCATGGACCCTAATCTATAGCATACTAGAAAATCATTTTTAATTATGAGAGACAGCTACGCAAATCAATGCTTTCTGCCACCTCCAATGTTGTAGAATAGGGGAGATGCCGTGAATGGTTCCACAGCAAAAGGCGAACGGCAAATGGCCTATAGTAATGTCTAGGGGAGAAGATACTATTTGATAGATCCCGCTTTTGCATATCAGTGTAAGAGAATACCATCAAATCAATCTTGTGGTTGCGGTTATATTGATGTTTTATAAAAGGTATAGGAAACTTTTTGAAGGGCTTCAAATCTAGGAATAACCGTTGTTGTTCCCTTTTGATTCAGCCACTATGTGACCATTTCTTCAACGATTTTATACATTTAGCTACGACACTGCATAAACTGTATAGGACCATTTCCAATACTACTTACAAAATACCGAGAGTAATGCAAGCGCACATAATAGTTGGACTAAATTCCGAGCCTGTACCAAATGATCGTGGTAAAAAGGCATGTAATGATGCCTCAGCGCCGTCAAAAAGCACGAACACTGTCTGCGCCTGGAGAGCAGACTCGGATGTCGACACCGGAAACCGTCTCCCAGCCGAGGCTCGCTCCACTGTTTGCTCCGTACACACCCAGGTGGCGCTCCGTTCTCTGTGGGCGCCGCCATTGTCTGGCTGCGCGCGCATCTCTCCCCGGTCACGTGGGAGTCACGTGATAATGCTGGTGTCTGGCGGGTCGTAAAGATGTCACTCAGACGCTGCCCGACGCTGCCTTATTTCCGGTCCACAATAGAGATGGATGCCGGGAAGGGGTCAGGGACAGGGGTCAGTGCCTGTCAGGGACAGTGACAGCGATACCGACAGCGCTATTAGAGTACTGACACCCCAGTGTCGTGTTGTGGACTATTACAGGGCAATAATTTCAACGTTATGCTTTCATCAGGCTACAGACCTATCTTCATGACTTTATGAATGAGTGTTTGTGTTGAAAATGCCAAATAGACGAACCGAGAATTTTTTTTTCTGAATTGAGAGATGAATTAACCATATATTAGTTACATTGTTTGAGATTATTTGAATGTCAAATATCATTAATATAATGTTATTAGGCTTAAAAGGAACTCTCATAATCATCTTAGAAGTAATTAATAAAGGTTGTCGCTAATGCAGAAAAATCTTTGCACTAGCAGTATTCAGAAGATGCAGACTTTAAGTAGCGCATATACCTTAATCAGTTAATGGACACATTACTTCCATGGTGCGTTCAGGTCTATTTAAGTTGATGAGAATGAAATCTTCACATGTTATTCATTTCTACCCAACAATAACTAACTGACATTATCACTGGGTTTACAGAAATTTAAAGAATAAAGTCTGTCAGACGTCTATTGTTTTTCTAGCTAATAGGATGTTGAGAGCTTTTGTTTTGTTCCTTACTTTGCAGCCTTTACATGATGATGCCTCAGTTGTTATTTAGTATTGTTGGTGTATAACTAATGCTATTAGTTGTAATGATCATAATCCTTTACTTAACTGCTCAGACTTACCATCTTATTATATTCTGCTCTTCTTCAATTACATTAGATTAATTACCATTCCTTTGTGCATATCCCCTGGATCACAAGGATGCTACAGTAGCCTATACATATGAGGGATTTGAGTTTCATAATAATGGAAGTTTGTATGGTTTATAATGGTGTATGTTATGCAGAATCCTCATATAAGGCTATGCTTAGGATACCAGATAGACAAAGCACCCTAGACCTGTTCCTACACATTTACAGCGTTACAGAAACAAGGTTAATTTGGCTCACTATATAGACACAATGTGAGAAGGAGAGTCCTTTTATAGAGTGTTCTGTTCACACTGCTTGTGATATGCTGTCCAGCTGTCAGCTGCAGGGTTTCAAATCTGCACCACCTCAACCTTTGGGATTACAATCTCATTGCCTGAGACACAGAAGTTACTTTAATCTAGTTCACTCAATAAGCAACAGCCATAGATCAAATCATCTTTTACATCTACTCGATACATTGTCCATAATAATAATAATTATGTAGTGTGTGCCCCTACACGTTCACACAAACACAAATGTTATAATGACTTATCATAGTTAATGTACGTTTCCATTGTGATAGTACCGTTAAATAATAAGTAAACATAATTAGTACATGTACAGTACTCCCTCAAAAGTATCATATTTGAGTGTGTTAGTGTGGAGTGTAAATAGGATATTAAACAATAAGTTCTTCACCTCTATAACTTTCAATTACCATTTCCATCAAATTCTCCCACAATTTTACAATCCATAATGGAAATAGGTTTTTGCCAGTGTATCCATGCCCGGCATATTCAGCCTGATGTAGTCAATAACTCCCCCAGTCTGGAGGGCTGGGGCTGCCTGCCGCCCTTCCCACCAGCCCTGGGAAAGCAATTAACGGCAGGGAATGAGATTTATTTAATTAGTGTCAAGATGATCGGCCCCAGGCCGTGGGCATTGGCCGCCATAACCATCGCTCCTCGCCAACAAATCCCTGTGCAAACCTCTCCGCCTTGTCTGCCAATACAGCCTAATCCCAGAGTGAATACAGCACATCGTTAGCGCCTGTATTCCACCAGCCGATTTTGACTGACTGTAATTTGGTGATTTATGACTTTTCATCAGTTATATGGCGCAAACATATACATCCTACATATCATTTGAATGAGAACTAAAAATCCTTTCTAATGATATGTAACATGTCTATGATTAACCAATATTCCCACCATCGATTTAAGAAACCGACTGTAAAATCGGTTAGTGGAACACAGCACAGCGTTATCGGCTGGTGTAATGGCTGGGAGGATGTTCATCACCATATTGGGTGATTATCTCCTGTAGACTCTGGTGGTTCGTAAACTAGGGGTTTAGGACTTTAAGCACTCTGGAAGGAGTTTAATCCTGATTATCTGGCGGGCTATCGGTCTTGGGAAGAATATTGATTGTTTTCATCTTTGTCTGGGCTCACAATTCATTATGGTAATGATTCAGTAACATGTACAATCTTTATCTTGTAAAGACATTTTACTGAAAAGATATACATTATTGTTACAATTGATTTATAAGCAATAATATTCTCAAATCAGTATCAATACACATTTATACTAGTCTGAATGGTGTTCCTTGTAAAATGTAAACTAAAATACATCAATGTGTCTGCCACATATTCTAGCACATTATTTGGCTTTTCCATAAAAATGGCCATTACGCTCCATGGGAAAGCCAAGCTTATTGCAGGTACAGATAAGTTTGGATTTCCCATGGAGTGTCACCCTTTACAGATAAGGCTCAGAATGCGCATTGTGTCCATTTTGAACTATCATTGTGTGCGAATTTGTGTAAAGGACAAAAGTATCAATATTTTGTATGCCAAATGACCAGACATCCTGCCCCCAACAGATAAGTAATAGAAACTCGTGGCGTGGTTCATTATTAAGGTCACTGACAAAGTCATCTTCGGAATAGTCACAGAGGTCATATGGGGAAGAAATTGATTTACCCTAGCTCTCTTATATCAATTAGGTCAAGGTATAAACTGTATTAACCTTGATTCCATGTTATCTCCCAGTAATAGGCGCCAAGGGAAGGCTTTGCGGGATGTCGGTGTGAAGGCCAATTTTGAGTGTTACCTCTGGGACATAATAGGTCTCTTGGGGGATGGCCTTAGGGTTAGGTCCCAGTCGGTCAAATGTTACAAGACTAAGATCCCTCATGATATGAATAAGGCATGCATTAAAAGGAATTATGCATTGAAAAAAGTTATTTCAATGAATCACTTTGATATATTTACACAAAGGGGAATGAGTTCCGCTGAAGTCAATACATAAATGTTATGTATGTCTATGAGTGACCTTAACCAATACTGTATTTGCATGTAAAGTACACATTTGGGCATGGGCATATTAAGTGAGCACAAGGGGCATATATTTTCAGCAATTTGAGAAGAGAGAGCTTTGACCTCTATTTTCAAAGGGGTACTCTTACACACCCAAAGGACTAGAGCATGTGAATAGAAATAATTAGTCCTATCCCCAAAGCATAACATTGGTCTTTTATAATCTTCATGTAAAAGTGAATCATTAGTATTCTGCCCTTACATGCCACTCCACTTCACAGACCGTTTGTCTCGCATAATTCTATTGGCTGATATTTCAGCCAGTCACATTCCTTGTAGGAAGTCATTGATGTTTGACCCTTGTCACATTCTCCCAGCACGTGCGTCCTCTCCGTCACTGCCACTTCACCCAATTTCATCGATAAGAGATCGGCTTGGAGAGTGGGCCGGACGGTAATATTTTCGGCCAATCCAATCAGAGATGGCCCGTCGGCTGCGGACCTACTTCCGGCGTGTTATCGGCGCCATCTATCGGGGACCGCCTCACTCATTTATTCTGATTGTCCGACAACAAAACCACATCTGTGGGTGCTGAAGGACCACCCCCACCGCCTCCCGACCACTCTGTCTTCTTACTCCATCACTTATTTGAAAATAAAAGTAAAAGGACTGCTGAAGAAAATGGGACATCCCGTACCCATCCACTCTGAAGAAAGACAAATTCACACTTTGACTTATGAGAGCCTTTCTAGATTTTACAGATTTCTATTTGGCTGCAATGTCCTAATTTGAACTGAAAAATATAAACTTGCAATCGTCTCAAAAATGGATCAAAAGAACTCTATTTTTTGGTATTGAAGACTTTTTATTACATCTAGAGGAGATTATTTAGATGGAAACAGTCTTATAGGCTACCATCGGCAGACAATCCTCAGAATGCGATTACATATTGATTGTTCAAAACAGCTGCAGGCAGAACTGTGTGCATTCTTGGGCTGTTTTGAAGGGTATAAGAAAGGGCTCATGGTTTTTTTGTGAGTAAGGGTTTTAAGCAGACCGTTACTAGTATGTTCATTCTATAGTTTTTATCTTCTTCTTAAAGGATGGGAGAATTTTGTCAATTAAAAACAGTCATATATGTAATTAGGTATAATTAATGTCAGTGGTGTATAGATAACGGCATGCGAAAAACAGAGTGGAATATTTTAAATCAAGATGTAAAAGAAAACCAGTATCCCAGACCCCCTTGCCCTTGCCTCATATTACTACTAGGGGCTGCCAATTTCCCTGTATAATAATTGCGAAATGATTAAAAGGTTATTCAAATTGAAACATACAATCTTCTCGCTTTAAACAAAGAAGAAGCCAGCTATAGAGGCAGAGCCAGTACCCCCTTTACTGCCAAGGACATGATATGACCAGACCTGTAATTTGGTTGGACGGCTGCCGCATGATCACTCAGAGGTGGTTTGCACATGCATTCTTTATCCCTGGTCAGGGGGCTGATATGGTGCCCCTAGGGGAGGCTATCTGCGGCATCGGGACATGATGATCCACGGTGATACGGCCAGGGGAGGGGTCAGGGCAGGACACAAGGGGTCCGGGCCTGGACGAACGGGACCCAGAGTATGTACTATAACAGAGGTGTGGTCACTAGTCTTCGGGGGGAGGGGAGGAGACATTAAATTGGAAATTATAAATTACTATCAAGAAACTATGGTATATATATATATATATATATATATATATATATATATATATATACGTGTAATAAAAGTATTACATGAATACATACATAAAAAAGGATCCCTGTGGTATGCAGGGCACCAGCCCTCAGGCGTACTCTGGCAATGTACTCTCTATTTGACCGAGGAGCGATGGTGGGCAATGAGAGGTTGTAAGAGTAGAATCCAACCTCAAGCGCTGCAGTTTTGAATTCTTAGGTCATTGCATCTCAAATGAGGTCGTGGCAGATGCAAATTAAACTACTTTTTATTCCCAGGATGGGAAAGAAAATGGTAATTTTAAAGGAAATAGTTGGGGTTCTTGATAATGACAACAGGCGATTTTTGGTACGGTTCTATTCAGCTCATCAGGTTTGTGTTCAAAGTAAACCCCCGAGTGTCGTTTGTATAAATACAGCTGTATATACGATTCTATCAGGTGAGGAAAGACGACAAAAGGGTTTGATCCTCTACTAAAGGTTTTACAGTGAATAAGATAACGTTTCTTTTAAAGAAAACTGCTGAGTACGTAAACCTGCACCTTTATGTTTTATTCACAGGGTTTTTTCAACTCTCTCTCAGTTCTCCATTGACAGGCCCCTATACAAACTGGGTGCAGAATTTCTGTCATTCATCAAAGTGCCAGAAAATAACGTCCATGCCCGGGGCAGTGCATAGTGAAGCAGTGGTCAGTAATATGACTGTACATGGCCACAGATGGGGGAAAGTGCCTTGAGTCATTTTGGGTTCTGCACTTTACATGTACCCAGATACACATTACTCTATGTGCCTCCCATCACTCATCATTCAGGGACAGCGCAGGTCCCCTATAATTTCTGGGAATGGCAGAGGTGGGGAACGACCTCGGGATGACCTTCTGGGAATTGATTTGGGAGGGTGCGGGTTTGGAAGGGTATAGTAGGAGAGTTCAGGTGGACCCAGACTTTATTTTGATTCATCTGATATGTTGGAGATAGCCTCACTTATAATGACCACCATATTATGTACTATGAATGATTGATTTGTATCTCTTTAAATCTTAGTTAGCCCTTTCCATAATAAACATTATTTCTCATGTCATGTCTAGTGGGATTTTTGTATTTTTGAGAGATTAGAAATTACTGTGTGTAATTGATGAAATTGGAGGCATATATCACAGCCTTTCGGTTTAGCACGTCATTTGATATTTTCTCATGGTAGCAAGTTCTGAATAATGCCTTATTTCATTATTAGCTTAATATGATACTTCATGCGCTGAATCACATTTTCATAATCATGCAAACACGCATCTATGTTAAAGTTGTTTCCTGTTCTTTGTTTCGTGGTTCTTTGGTTGCTACCATGAAATTCTACACCAAAATGTCACCCAAACTGCCGTAGAGGAACAAACTAAGAAATTATCCCAATTTCGTAAGATAACAGACCGTGATAGAGGAGTAGCTCAAGGGAAAAGAAGCTTTCTGTAAAAAAAATAATGTTTGATTTCTTTTACCATTACCTTGTTCGAACAGCAGAAGTCGGTTATTTCTTTTTGCAATGTAAATACTGCAGGATATGAATTTGACTCCACATTTTTTATAAAAGCACTTTCATAGCCTGCAAGTAGTCTTAGTATCTTAAGTGAAGGCCAAATGAAATAAAAACGTCCCTAGGGCAAGGAGAGGGAAAGAGGGGAACGTTACTTGCTCTGTCAAGTGAGTCTTTGATTTTTAATAGTTCTGCTGGCTGAGTTATTTCACAGCTATGGGGAATGGCCCTTAAAATAAGTAAAAATATCAACCATCAGTTTTCTCTATGAGCCATCAAGCAATCCTAGATGGGATTCTTGATTAATTATGCCTGACTATGACCTTTTGTGTCAGCTATTTCCATATTTAGAACTTATTTTATTACCCAGGAGCAAAAGTTCATTGTATAAATCTATATGGATCCATGCATGTCCTTTCCCATGATCTGTTTCAAATTCAGCAACCTATAACTATATGATCAGTTGTTCTCTTAGATCAGTATGTCCCCTAGATATGCTAGTTATTTAAGTAGATTAGGTCTAATACACGTATATATATACTACTCATAAACACATGAACTTAGTAAGCTCTTTTCTTTTATTAAAAAGAAAACCGCATAGCTTACTAGTACTGCAATGAGCAGCATTTATCGAGAGTGTCTATTTTAGTGGACTGGCCGTCTGGTTAAACGATACTATATAAGTGCATGCTGCAGCGCCGTCTGGTGGCAGATGGTGTCTGGTGGTCGTGTCACTGTACTTCAGATGACAGCCCCCAACATGGCCCCGGCCCCTTTAGGACCAAACTGGCCATTTCCTGGACACTTCCTTTGCCACATTTATCGAGATTACCTCCACCATGATGACCTCCCCCCCTCCCTCCAGTGTAGCCAAGCTGTCTGTACTTGGCGGCTAGCGGCTCCCCTTAGATTTGCTTTATGCTTTGTTGACTTCTTTTTTGTTTGGGATGGATGGAGAGGAGTATTTTTTTAGTTTCTTATTAATCATTTCACATTCTATATAAATTTATTGATAATTCTATACCAGAGCGATGTGAGCATGCCTTTAAATAATTGTAGCATCGGGATGATCAGACACTTCTGAATACTAAGAATAGATTAATATCTAAAAAAAGACATGCCTACCGAAAACAAATGTCGACATATCAAAATATAAAGAGTTTAAAAAAAAAGAGAAATAGAATACTTTTAGAGGCAGCTGGACGCTGGACGATGGTTGGTTGGTTGGTTATTGGTTGCTTTACGCCCTAATCAACTGCCAGGGTCATATCAAGGGCGGTGATGGTGATCGAATCTATGAGAAGGAAGAGACCATACCCCTACACATTTACCGAAGTAGGTGTTCTTTAATGTGCCTGGTCCCATAGACAGGGCCAGACACACAACAGCCGGTGGCACAAGGCCTTTGATATCCCAGTCGTTGTCACTGGGAGAAACACAGAGGGGTGTAGCAGCCCTGCCTGGCCCAGCCGAGAATCGAACCCGGCTCTCCTGCATGCCAAGCGAATGCTCTAACCACTTCACCACCCCGTGCCCCTCGCTGGACGATGGTGATGTGTGTACGATACCCTTTTTCTACCACTATCTCCTGCCAAGTATACTGACAACTTACCTCCTCCATATCTATCTCCCCCTCTAAACGTTTACTTTCCTCAATAGACACGCGGCAAGTGTTTGGGGAGGGGTCAGAAACCCTGGAAAATATGTGTACACCGTTGTATAAAATGCAGTTGTACGTTTGGTCTAGAGAACGGAGCATTCAGAATAGATATTTTTGTGTTTGATGACTGTACTACGATTTCTTTTATTAAAACCATAACGATTTATATTCAAGTCTATCGTCTCCCATTTTAACGCCTATTTAGAGATCCACGAGGGGCTCAGACAGAACAGAGAACTGTATTCCCTATTGGGCCCTTCACTCAAACAGGGTAATTAGACAATGTGTCAGTAGGGAGACCTCGGGGAATGCTACTAACATGCCTTTCAGGAGAAGCCAGCTTCTTTTAGCGTTTCAGATAGAGTATAGGAACTTTGTATGTTAAACGTAGCCCTAAATCCCCATTTTCACGGGGAATTTGGTAAACTTTTAGAGTTGAAATGCAAAAAGAATAAGAGTAAAAAGATTATGGAAGTATACTAACATTAAGAACAGACTGAGCTTCATTGTCCAACATCGGTGGAAGCCAAGATTCTGTAAGTGTTGTACAACACACCAACAACTGCCTCTCTTCACCTTCATTTTAAGCTCAAACTAATCTATATTCTTCGCGGCGACAACAAAATTTAATTTGAAGCTTCTCGAACCTAGATGAGACGTGACAAATTCAATTTGGGAGGTGTTTTACTCCGAATTCACGATCGATTTAACAGCACAACCCCAGTTCCTCAGAGATTCTCAATTTTCCCCCTTTAAATTGATCTCTTAGTGTTAATAATCATATTTCAATAAATAAAGCACTCTGAATGAATTAAGTCTCTATACTTTAGTTCAATTCAGGAACGCTTCACTTGGATATATCTTAATGGGAAGTCCTGTGTCTATAATTCACTCGCGATTTACTTTACTTGCTTTTCTGTCGACAGAAAACAGATTACTTTGTCAGAAATGACACACTGCTCGCCATGAAAATTAGATAGAAAACGTTCGCTACGCCTATATCAAAGTGGTGAATTGCGTTCCCTTAGACAAGTGATAACATTACATCGCCTCAAAACGGGACGGGGATGTACAGTAAGTAAGGGGTCTTTGATAAGAGGGAGGCTGGCGTTTGACTCAAAATATTGAGAGGCACCTTACGTGTTCTCCGAATAGAAATGCCCTTATGCTGACGAGGAAATGTCAGTAATCTGAGATGTGCTCTTATTATTCAAGTATCAAATGCCAAAAAAAAACGTTCCACACGGCGCAACTTTTGTGTGATTCACACAAAATGTACAGACAACAAAGTCTGCAGAAATGGTACCTTCTCAAACTTAGGAAGGTCAACTTAGAAATCTAAAACATCTTGATTACTGTATACACTTTGACAACTCTAGAGTGCTATATTTACTCTAAAGAGATATCTACTTTGCATATTCTGTACACGATGTTTGTGCACTTTTATCTCTGAGGAGAAAACTACGATAACAGAAAGGTTCCTTTGTAAAATGCATATGGATCCCCTTTCCCTCCTGCTGATACTCTTTCACAAAGTATTATCATCTCCCAATCATTGTACCTGTTAAAGATCATATAATATTATGTGAATCAACGTGGAAAATGGTGACCTTAGGAGAAAAATATCAATTAAAACTCAAAAAACACTCTTTCAAATGGTGCAAACCAATTCAAATATTCCTAATACAGACCGTGACTCCAACATCCCTGATTGGAATTACTCGCATTACTTCCACAATACAGCTATTTGAATTATATCAAATGGTTTTTACTTTTGAGATGGAAAAATACTTGAGAAATAATCCTGTGCAATCTGAAGATTCCTTTTTCTGTTGCCATGATGACATGGTGCACTGACATTGCTTGCTTTGTTCCTATCTAAAGAGAAGACATTCCATATCAGATTACCAATAGTGCAACTGTCATTTAAAAAAGATTGTTCTTGTGCTCAAATTGATAATCTCTCGAAAATTCTGTCAAAGTCAAAAATGTTAATGATGATATGACATTGTATGATGAGCTCTTTCTTTGTCAATAACTCACTTAATTATGGATTTCGAGCAAATTTATATATTATCTACTTTGTTACCACTTCCCAAGACTGGTCACAAATACTACATGAGGCAATAAATAAATCTTCAAAAAAACGTGTGTTGTAAATAAACACACTTCTTCGGTAAACCATGAGCCCCCCACCCCCTGCCCCCTACTTGGCCCAGGTGTGCCAATGACCGGGTAGGTACAGGTGAGAGGTATGTTTGATGTGAGGGGGTGGTCAGTCTGTCAGGTGGGCAGCTGACCACAGGCCGGTCACAGGGCCCCTACCGCCCCACTGACCACAGGGTGACCACGCCCCCACCAAGGACCTGTAATTAAGGTGTAAACTGACCCCCTCAGGCCTCAGCCCCAGCCAGGTGAGGTCACTGACATATCTATCTATATCTTACCTGGAGACCTCCAGGGTAGGGTTTGACAGGTCTTATCTGGATGACCTTGTGAAGGGTACATAGGGGGTCGAACCTTCTCCTTTAATCTGGGAGTTGACCTTACCTGAAAACCATGCTCCCGCCCGTATACAAGGCAATGTATGTGAGTCAACATTGATTAAGAGTGTCTTCAATCAAACATTTATATCTTGATATTTTAAGTCGGACCTTTCTCGGCGTAGACGTATCTACTTTCAGGGAATTCCGATATTTTTTTACATACGAAACTAGATATATAAGAGTTCGGAAACATTAATTTTGTTAAGACACCCCCTGAAATCAATTGTGTTTGTAATAGATGCAATATTGATTCAATTAAACCTTATTGAATATGTGGTACTACTGTAACTTATATAGAATCTGGGCTACAGCAGATCTAAAGCTGGTAGTGTGAGTCTCAGAAAACGCATTGGGAATATTCAATAAACTCCTTATTATATTCAATCAACTAAAATTGACGGGAGGACCCCGAAAAGAACTTCATGAAATCCCCATGGGCTAAGGGCTGTGTTAAAACTTAATGCCGTTCTAATGAGGTCATATCATTTGTCTGCAAGGCAACAAGCTCTTCAGTAAAAGCCATCACAGTCTACAATAAGGAAGAGGAGAGGCTTCTGATCCACCGGAGGGACCACAATAATTGTCGATTCGGCTCAGCAATGACGAGATCATTAGATTAGGCTCTAATTGTAATGTCAATTAAAATAATTAGCCATAGTGCCAATCAGATTAATTATCCATAACAACTATTTTGAACCTTATAATTGACATCTAAAAATATTGGCATCGAAATTTTAGTATGGCTTCGGATTGCTGATTGCCTTGCGGCTTTGGATTGGAATTTGTCACACTAAATGTGACAACACATTTTATTGTGGCATTTATTGTTCATGAACAAAACATTGCTATGAATTTTTTATTGATTTGCTATCTAACTTGTTAGAAAAAAATATTTTCAATGTATTCAATGTCTTGTGCGACCATTGAACTACACTTGTATAACTTTGGTATAGGAGGCGCTATGATTATAACTTATTAAACCTGACAAGGAAATTAGTTCAAAAGTTCTCGGATGACGTTAGTGATAAACTTGACTAAACACTTTAGCCCCATAATCACTAGGCAAGTTTTACATAGTAAGCCATGAGTCGGTGGTAAATTGGATGATTCCCATAAATGGCTGTCAGTATATCATATTACAATATATGTTTGAACTAAATCGGTGCAAAATATTGAATGATTTTGGGGGTATAATCGGCCAATTTTAGTGCTGATCTATGGCCTGACTATGTAAAACTGTCTTAGGCTATGGGGCTAAAGTGTTAGAAACTAAGGCAACAAAAATACCAAATCATTTTACAAAACCAGATATTGAGTGAGAGGTAACCTTAACTGTTAAAGCCCACCTCATTTCTAACCCCCCTGGTCATCAATAACTCACCAGGGGGTGATAGGAGGCAGTTGGCGTGTGGGTTAGAGGTAAAAACGTCTCATGTTTGCTGAGAGTCGAGGAGACTGGGGGATGGCCTCGGGGGAATGACCACTCGGCTTAAGGCCGTATTACAGTACACAATTTGAGTTGTGATATCGGGGCGATACTATGATATTACATATTATGATTTTTATACAAGAGCAATGTAATTGTGTGTATGGTTTTACATACGATTAAGCCATGATATGTGATTTGTCTACGGCATCGATCGTTATACCCGGGTTGTTATATCATACCTATAATATTGTATAGTGTAAAGCCTCCTTTACTGCCTTGCTCCAGAATCCTCACGGATAACACTGTCTTAACAGATCCTATTTCGTGTATGTAAGAGGATAGCATTGATTTACATTCGTCAGGCTGGGCGAACTTTGGCTTTTTGAAATTGAAAGGTGTCTAGTTGCAGTATAATTCCCTGTGTGTCACGCAAGTATTCCATTAAATTGATACTGAAGAAGCTTTTCCACCTCGAAACATGTCGAAACATACTCAATATTGAGTGAGTAACTATCTATCGTCCAGTAGGCTTGTTTGGTTCTTTATGTGTTTTAACTAAATTTTAAAGAGGATTGGAATGGATGCTTTGCAAATGATAAGGAAACCTTAACCAAACTTATGACATTATAATCGCGGTATTTGATATCTATCGTTATTCAAAGGATTACTCCGGAGATAATTGAATTGTATTACACACTGTGAAAGGTCATACATTATAGAATATCAGTTCTGCCACCACTTGCATGTAATAAAGGCATCAAAATGTTTGAATTCAAACACATTCTGTTATTATTCCAGTGAGAAATATGCAGGTGTAGGTTCAGTGATGAAAGGACAAGGATCGACCTATTTTGAAGGCGATGTTCCAGTCTCACGCATCGCATGCAAATCCTCACAAGCCAATCGGTACACCCTGAACCCAGTGTATTGTGTTTTTGTGTTTTTTTCTAATCACGCTACTGTAGTGTATACATGTAATCTATACTTGGCCCCCTCCATAGATCCATTTAAAGAGTGTGTCGAATGATGTAACTGAACCATGAATGCTCTGACATAGTGGGTTATAAATCTACCATACCGACAGCCCACTTTGCACACCTTAAACCTGGTGAATTAGTTTGTCAAGTTCCTATCCCGCTACTGTAGTGTGCACATGTAATTGATACTCCCTGAATCCACCGACAGAATGATGTATTTGTCTACAGGCTAATGGAGATAGCCAATACACACACATAATATATAAGTTATAACACGTTGTTTTATCACAAAAATCTACAGAATTATATTTTTAGACTGGAGACGGTATCGCACCAAACTACATTTACAGCACTGATTTCCAGTATAAGTAAAAAAAAAAATCTTTTTAAAGATCATCATTTGAATTTGGTTCTCTCAATTATGTTAAAGATCAAAACCTTATTTTATTCATTCACTTGTTACTGAAACTACTTGACGTCACACATATAGATTTTTGAGGCAGTACATATTATAGAAAATCAGTGAGGAATGTGGACATAGACAGCGGCTGTGGCTTGACCATAGTCCAGTACGGAATCCCTATGTAACGAGGCGTCCAACCAATATGATATTCTGCACACATGCCAAGGCCCAATTTGTCACCTCCCTACCCTATACCCCTGCCCACTGCAGCACCACCTGGTTATTGGTGCTGACCAGTAGTGACCACCCGGAGACCGAGCTCCCTATCTGCCGAATCAATCAGGACACAGGGTGTCAAACGGTGGGGGTTGGTTAATTGAATCTGACCCTTAGAGACTGGATGGAGGGGTGGGGTACTTTAACATAGGGTAGGCTGGGGATGGGGAGGTGTATGTGTACAGGGAGAGGAGCAGTATGAAACGGTATTCTATATGAGGATTCAACCTCTATACTATTTCACCATTGTCCTGCCTATTCAGAGGGCAGTGTATAACACAACCGTCATTGCCCTGGATGGCTATAATACCCGTCTGTGAATGCTTATATCAAATTTTCTTGTTGTCAATAAATATTTTCAATATTTTCTGTGTAATTGATATCGAATAAATCAAGTACAGACTTAGGGCATACTCATCAACTGTTATTGCCTGATTTGCATACACCTATGGCTCAGGCTACAACCCTTGACAGTGCGTGCAAATCAGGGCAATTACAGTTGCATTGCAACCCTTTGGTCTGTACTTTGTATGGACAGGAGGGATGGACAGTCTTACATTTGGCAGGCTGGGGATAGGGTAGTGTATGTGTACAGTGCTGGGGGCCCTATGATACTGGGTGGGAAGAATAGGGCCCCTGTTCATGGGACTGGCTGAGTATGGATCGTAGGATACTTCTGAGGGGAAATCAAACCAGACAACGAACTTTATACTACTTTAAGTTAAACAAAAGAGAAAACATAGTTACATTCTTGCTAACTAGATCTGGGCTGTGTTCCAGAAAGTTTTCACGAAATTTCGTAGATCCACGAAACAAAAATACCCACGTTCACTTCACTTTGTATCGTGACATTTAAGCTTTCACGAAATTTCGTGGGTTTTCATTTCGTTTTTTCCCCAATTTTTCTATTCCTAAATTGTTTCAAACATGTTAAAACATACATAAAATAGTATCCTCTGTAAAAAAAAAAATATGTTGGGAATGATTTTTACACCAAAATTCACATCCACGAAATTTCGTGAAAGCTTTCTGGACAAGGCTTTTGTTTCGTGGGCCTAATTACACACCTACGAAACATTGTGCATGTTTCGTGAAAACTTTCTGGATGGCGACCCAGAAGATTGCTATTCACACTGGAAATATATTGCATATTCAAAACGAAAACTCAAGCCAGTCATTAACAACAATTTGAAGACCCCTCTTTCTATCTAAGGTGGATCTGAAAGGACACTGAGATATTGGCCTAACAATTTAGCCTTAATGATGTTATCAATATGTTTTATATCTAATGCATCAGAATTCGATTTTACAAAATGTGTCCTACTAAAACATCCTCGATCTTATTCTCATACCAGGTGCAAACAGGGGTTTCAGTCTATACTTCCAGACCTATTCCTTCCTGAATTAAAACCTCGTAGGACAGCCATGAAACCCTTGAATAATGCACATCTCAGACACTATAAACTGCTCCGTACTCACCCCACTCACTCCATCACCCGGGTAGATATAAGTAACCACATACCTGAAAGAGTAAAGAAACACAACCATGAAGATTGATTCAGAAGTGATCAGGTTTCAGAACAGAACATTCACAATGAATATCACTTAATTTCTCCACATAAAATAGACCCTATTCATGAGATCATTTTGCTCGGCTTGAGTCTCCTAAGCCAGGCTTTCCCGACTTGTCGTTGTAAGTCAGGCGCCCTTTGTGGACTCTCTCAATGCCTATCATCAAACTGTGGCAATGTGCTTCTCCTCGCATTTCACAGTTGGAGATCAAAAGGGAAGGAGGAACATAAAGGCCCAATGGAGGCAGTGGGCCGTGAAATAGTGGGTGCTGAAGGGCCGGTGGGGGCTGGTAAGGGTTGGTGGGGGCTGGTGGGGGTTGGTAGGGATCGGTGGGGGTTGGTAGGGATCGGTGGGAGCTATAGTTGGTCTGTAAGGGTGTGAAGGGAACTTGAAGGGGGTATTCCACTACACAGCTTGGTCTGTAATATTATATTGTCGCAAGGAAATTGCACATATTGCAGATAAAATTCTATGTTATACATATGTTACATGCTCCAAATTACATTTTTTTAATCAATACAATTATTCTTTATATAAATTTGTCTATAATATCGCCATATCGCGCTGATGTCGCATCCCATGTTGTGTAGTGGAATACCCCTGCAGGCAGAACATGGGGACTGGTGGGGGCTGGGGGGGCACAGTACCACTCCCATCCTATCTACTTATGTCCCTATAAGTCCAAAGGGACGCCACTTGGGGTAAGTTAGGGTGACAGGAGAGAAAGGAGGGATCGACCTATTTATTGACCCGTGGTATCATGTCTTTGGGATCTTAGCCTTAGCCGGCCCAGATCATCCCGAGGGTCAATGGTAATATGATCAGGGAAAACAGCTGGTCTCTTTTCTGTAGGGGTCGCAGTGACGGTGATAGGAAGATTAAGGAACTAATGGGGTGGTCACATTACTTGTGAATGCACATTTAAAGTGTATGGGAGGGGCCGGAGGTGAGGAGGGCAAGATAAGAGGAACATTGTAAGTTTGGGCCCCAACCAAAGTGTCCATTGATCCACAAAAGTCAAAACCATGATTAAATATGGCAAAGAAATGGATTTCTATTAAAAGTATATTGTAACTTAAGTTTCAAAAATAAAGTGAAGCTCAATGCTTTATGTTTATATAAGTAAAATTTACTCATTTATCAAAACCAACAGTTGCAATCCGAAAATATTACAATTGATGGGGTAGCTGTGATGAATACAAAATTTAAATAATTCATTTTAAATAAATATATTCAAAAGCGTGTACATGTTGGTGGCAGGCAGCGTATCTTAAACCTGGACTAAAGCCATGTACATGTATTATAGTATGATGTTACACGTAGCCCGTAGTAGGTTTTGCCCCAGGAGAAGCATAAAGTGCCACAACCTCTGTGATATGATCAGCCTTTGTGCAGGACTGTTGTAACAGAGTTACGACACTCGCCCCCAAACGGCCTGAAGATCACATCAGACTGAAACGTTGTTAGAGCAGGAACAGCAGATACTACTACGAACATTGTTAGAACAGAGAGAGACTGCTCACACAGTGGGTTCCTTTTATCTTTAGGGAAAGTGAAATCAGATTTACAAGGCATGATTCAATTGGCACATCAAAGGAAATATGGTACACCAAAGGGAAAATTGTTTGAACAAAATTGGAGATTCTATAAATCTGAAACTTTCTGGTGCTGCACTTGTATATCTTTCTTCTAGATATTATGTTTATCTCAAAATTGAATTTGCTATTCGTATTATGTCTTGTTTGTTTTTCATCAGAGTGACTGTTTACCATGGGTCTTTAATACGATGATAGGAAGTGATTCTCCTCTTACATCTCATAGATCGTAAAATTCATTTCACTTGAATGCCTATGTTCCAACATGTTATCAACAAACAACATAAGTATAACAAAAAAGTACTAGATATAACTAACATTATTTGTAATTATACAATAAAGGTATAAAGTAAAAATAAAAGCAATGTTGCAAGAGATTCTTTACAAATGATAGTGTTGGAAATCCATCTTAACACAGGGCAGCATTGTATTAACTTGCCAGCAATGTATGCTTCTATTTCTGACCTTTAAACACTTGGAAAAGGCTAGCTCACAACAATCGTATTAAAGGTAGTTTCTGAGTCACTATCTAATTATGGCATGGTTATGATCCAAGACCCAAGGTTGGTTTGAAAAGAGGTTTTAATCCTCTAAAAATGTATAGTGTACGAAGACTAACTTTGTAAAAGTATTTTTTTATCAAAATTAACTAGTAAAGAGGAAAATTGTTGGGTGTCTTGTGGCCACTGGTTTTTCATCTTTCAACTTCTTCCATGAGGGTGCACCCAAACACCACCGCCTCCAAACCCTCCCACCCCCTTCCCCTGGAGGTAAATCTGAGTCTAATCCGCCCCTGAAATACATTACTTAACGTATTGATCCCCTTACACAGTGATCATGATTTCAGGCCCCCAGGACTTGGCCATAGCCCGCAATCCTTCATTGTAGCTTCGTTTGTGGCATTTGCCAGGTTGACCTTCAGATTGTCATGAATTAGTCCAGCCCCTTTTGGCCCAGCTGAGCAGTGGTCGTATTCCGACTTCATCAGGACCTGATTGGACATACTAAGCCTTGTTTGGACTTCATTGGGCTGGTTTGTCAGATCACAGTGGGGTTAGGCTTTCCCGGCCCAACCCAGGGTTCAGTTAGAATACGTATTTGTAAAGGATTGCTAAGCATATACTTTTAATCGTGAACATGATCTTTTTGTCATTATTTCCATATATTACGTGAATGCATAAAAACCTAAAAGAAAGATTCTGAGAGGGTCTAAGTTCCTTTGGATCCAATTATATTTCTGGAGGGAAATAGATATTTTTCCATTTGGAATTTACACTTCTAGCGTTTCAGTTATTTTTCGAGTTAAGTATTAAGCACTTCCTGTACAATAACGTTGGTTGGATTGTATTCAATTGTAGAACCACTAGAGTATGATGAATAGAAACTTTACATTCAGTGTTAGGTTGATTCATATCCCTTCACGTTGGAAGTGTATGATAAATTAGTGCAACTATAAAAAAAGGAAATTACTTGAGATATTGTACTTTCCCCTTGGTGTGGTAGAAATCCTTTCCTTGAGTTACAGCAACAATTAATTTCCCTCAATCATTGTTTTTAAATTGTGGTGGTTTCTTTTATCTTGTTTAATCTTGTTAGAGCTGTGAAAATCGATTTGTGAACTGCAGCCTGGTGCAGCCCATTCCATTTCTCATCTCCTTACTGCAATATAATTACCAAGTAAAAACAGAAATCGATATGTTTAAGAACAGCACATCATGCAGCCACCATTTGTTATCCAACGGTTCTTCCCAACTGTGATTATTGGTTAGTTCACAAGTAGGAGACGATGGATGCATTGCAACATGGAAACAGTTTCAGTAGAAAGTATCATCAAAATCGATTTGTTATCAAGAACTTCTATGTATTTAACTTCGTGTTGCAATGTGAAATTATATAAAAAGAGATGAACATCGATTTGTAACTGGGCTTGAAGTAATATCATAGTTCATATGCTATTTGTCTCTATATCCCTTTGTATTCAGTTTGTCTGATATACCCTCATACCATCTACCTACATGCAAATCCCATCTAGCTAAATGTAAACCTTTTTGTCAGGAAACATCACGTTTCCATTAAATGGACAAAACAAGAAATATATGTTGGACTCGTTTCTATATCTCCTCTTTCTTAGCGCCATTATAAACTATTCATTTGGGTTGATGCCGTAAGCGTCAGGGATGGGGTGCATTATAATTAGGTCAGCTGTGTGAATTATGGAGCCTGTGATTAGAGTATGGATTTTAGACGGCGCTATCATAGTCGAGCCGGCGATTAGAATGAAGGATTCCATTAGTGCCTCATTTTGTAGGCATATCCCAGCAGTAATCACCCGTAGTGTTACAGGAGGAGGGGAGGCAGCTATGTACACACTTATATAGGTATGAATGTGAAAACACCAGCAGGCATTAATTTTGTATGCAAGCAGAAGCTTTATGGCGGCGGAATCATAGCTAACGTGTCGTAATATTGTAGGAAATAAATGAGAGCGGATTCATATAAGACGCCTACGGAATTATTACAACCCCTACTGCCAGCGCCCAAGTCTGCTCTGCCCATAACATACATGTGTTACCCTAAGTGCATGTCTGCCTAGTGGTTGTTACCCTTAAGAATTATTCTCAACAATGTCATTTGTTTCATAAAGGAATACTGTAGGCGTAAAAACGAGAGAACAAGGAGTAGTTTATTTTCCATACGCCCCATTCGCCGTGGCCAATGGTCCTGTCGCAGGGAGTAGCGGAAATTCTGTCTCATGCCTACGATAATAATCTCATGGATCAGACAATGATCGCAGGCTATAGAAATTGATCGTATAGCATTCACACTGAAATTTAGGTCCCTTCCGATCATTTTCGCAAGCAGTTTCGTATGTAATCGCACAGGATCTCTACGAAGATATTAAGCATGTTGAATAATTTTGCAAGGGATCACATCACAGAGGGCTACGAAAATGTGACGTTTGCAACGTTCACAGATCGCAGAGAGCTGCGACAAATCACTTTCACCACGGCGAATTGGCCTATACTGATAAGAAGGCCAACTCAGTGTCCCCTAGACAGGACAAGGAGGAACAGCAGGGTGTTCGAACGAAATGCTATTGCTTACAATAAAGGACTAAAACCATAGGTGTTTTTCTCACGGAACGAAAAATTATATCAAGTATTGATATATGAACTAAGTCGTTTTGTTTAAAGGTGTAACTGGTTTTTATGAAGACCTACGATTGTTAAAGTGAGGCCGATTGGCAAAGTAACTTCAGCAATTGATTGTTTCCTCCCCACTTACCCCCCCCCCCCCCAACCTTCCACTTCGCCCCGCCCCTCCCCTCTCCACCCCCTTACCCAAACCCAATCACTCCAGGGCCTCTCCCGGTGCCACATCAGGCGTTACCAAGCAGACCTGTCATCAAGTCTCCCCTGGTAAGTGCAGTGAACCAGAACGACAGCTACCCCTCCTACCGTACATCGTCTCCAGTGTAGATTGCCTCTTGTCAGGACTGGCCTTGACGTAATCTGGGTCAAGTGGTTTTCAGGTCAGTTGCAAGGGGGATCTTGTAGCTAAAAGTTTGTATCTGAAAGTTAGCATTGTTTAGTAAAACGACGTTACTGGTTGTGACGTCACAAACAGTGCCCGGAACGCCCCCTAGTGACCAGCGTCGGATCTCCCAGGACCCGGATGAGACGTTGGCGCCAGGCCAATTCTCGTTATCAAACGACGTATCGCGAGAGTTGCCCGGGAGAGGGAACGAACGGACCAGGCAGACAGGCCCGAGGGCCGGCATGGCTTTTTCTAGTCAGCTGACTTTTTTCTAAGCCCTGTCTGTGCCGGTGTTGTTTTTAGGGTCCTTGGAATGGCGCGGGGACTGGGGACGGAGTGTTTGCTCTGCTCCAAACAATTGGTGGGGGATTTGTCTATTGTCCCCCGGGTATTGACACATAGACATATACTTTGATCTTATAAAAAGGAAGACGAACAGTGTGCAATGGAAAGCTTTAGAGAATGCAATTCTGCTAGGATCTTCAATATAATATGATATTATAGATGTACACGATATATTTTATCATGCATGTCTAAGTAAGTATCATACAGTATACATGGCGTTCCTTTGGGAAATTAAAATGCGATGACACTTCTGCAACGATTTTATCTTAGCAGAGATATGTAATTCAAAACTTGATACACACACACATACAATTTATACCACACAGGAAATATGATATAAATTCCTCGTGTTCCATATCTACCAGACGCTTTAAGCCTATCTGAATATTGTGATTTTTACCCTTCTCTCTTCCTTTCAACTTCCAACCTTTTCCCAATATATTCCAGCTCCTAGTCCTAAAGTCTTATGAACTCTGACCTAACCCCTGAAGGGTCAAGGACACAGGGGGGGGGAGTAATTTGATGTGTCTGGGCCGCAGTCTGCAGGGGGTGTCGATATGTCACCGTTTCCATGGTTACTGACATGGAATACGCCATGGATATAGTGTAGGAGAGATCCTCAAGGCACGGATGGGGTAGGGTGTTGGGAAGTGAGTGCGCTGGATGAGAACTACAAGGTCATATAAGTTCACAAGGAAAGTGGGAAATATCGACCCTGGAGATAAGTGCAGATGCAATACTGTTGGGTAGACAATGGTCAGAGCACAAGACTCTTACGTTATGACTGTGCCAACATGTCACCATTTTCCCCCTTGAACTTTCAAAAGTTTGTATTTTAGCATATATTTTGATTTTGACCTAGACTGACTTACGAATTGGCACAGAGGTATTACCTCAGCGATCACGAGAGATGGGGGTATTCCTTTGCAAATGTTTCAGTTCATTTCAAACGATAATAATAATAAAAGATAAAGGGGGACAATTCTTTGCAGATTCTTCAGTTTATATTAAATGAATAGTACTTAAATATTAATGGGAACATTAATTTTCTTTGCAAACGGTTCAGTTCATATCACATCAAAATACTAAAAGATAAATGGGAACATTTCTTTGCAAATGTTTCAGTTCATATTAAATTGATAACACTTCCAGACTATTCTTGCACAATGTTGAGAATTTCAAGACCCCGCCATCGATGCCCACTAAGTGACGTTATCCTGCGCCAATCACCCCACCACTGACCCTGACTTCACCTCATTAGGTTATTTACACCCTCCAGGGGGCATTTCCGCCTGCTGACTAACTAGTCAGGGCCACTTAAGCCTATCCAGGCATAGGGCGTGCTGCAAAGAGGGACGCAAAGGGCATGCTGTGAAAACAATAAAGGCAGGGTACTCTAGAGCTGACATCTACCTAAAACATTCCAGACAGCTGCACAGCATGCTGAGCCAGCCTGATATCTGTGCCTGGGAAAAAGTCCTACTCGTATACTTCTTATATAGGCAAAATATGTGGTACGTTCCTGTACAGTCACACATACAATCTGCCTGCAAGGTTAGAAATACAACCTCTGTAGTCTCTCTGTATATCAAGACGAATAGTCCTCCTATACAGTAAAACTACACATTTGTACAAACACCCTACACTAAAATGGTCACAGAAACATACAGTCACAGAAACAGCCTCATGAACAAAAACAAAATCAGCTGCCCCGTACTGTTACATAAACCGCTACCTCAGACAGTGCTGCAAACAACTTCCCATACAGTCACACAAAAGGACTCCCTGGACAGTATCACTTAATAACCAACATATACAGTCACATGAACAACCTCCCTGAATTGTATCACAATACAGCCTTCCTCTGCAGTCAAATAAACACTCTTCCTAAAGAGTCAAATAAAGACCTCCCTTTATAAAAATACCAAAAAACAGTCACACAACAGTCACACAAACAGCTTCAATATACGGCAACACAAATAGCCAACTATATTATTTCCAAGGCACCTCATTCAAACGGTTTCCTATATGTTCAAATAAACACTATGCAGTACTAGTCTTGTGTATAGACTGACATTTGTTGTTTCATTAGTGTGATTAGAACCATGCTTTTGAAGGTGTAAAGATGTAAAGGTTAAACCGGGTTAAATTTTACAGTAACGGTAATGTTTAAGTGTAACTGCATGTATAATTCGATGGAGCTTTTGAAAAAAAGTAACCAATAATCATTTCAACTCCGTTAAAAAGTATACCCTACCTCCTTAACAAAATAATTTGTTAACTCAGCAGAACATTTAATATGATATTATGGGAAAACTTGACTGAGGAGAAAACGCGCCAGTTAACAAAAAGTCTTCTTAATTTCAGCAGGCCTGCCGCTGGTCTAGACAGACGCTTAAAAACACTTGCTATCTCAGTATGGGGTGAAATAAATGTCTGTATTGCTGTTCTTTAGTGGGAAGAAGGCCAGCTCGCTGGGGAGGTTCACAACTGTCTGGGCGGGGGGAATTTGTCATCAGGGTGCTAGAGGCGGGGATGGCGCCTGCAGTAAAATCAATGATGATTGTTTGCATTGGTGCAGTAATTCAGGGTAAACTATTGACAAAGAGGCCGAGTTCAAAGATGAAGGATGGTAAAGTGGAGATTGTAAAATAACACTTAAACATTTATTGTGAATAACTCCTGCTGGCGCTTGACTGAAGTTCTTAGGAGTGTGCGTTCCAACCAAACCTTGGGGAAACATAATATGGAATTTGCTTATCATGAGATTAAAAATATGACATCGTTATTGTGTTTAATTCAGGGACGGGTGCAAAATTGAGGGGGAAAAAAGGGGGGGGAAGGGGGTCAGCATAATGGTTATGAGTACTGAAACATCGCACATTTGCGTGGACAAGCCATTTTTGGTTTATGAGTCCACCAAAAGGAATAGGATCAGGACCCCCTGGATACTCCTCCTCCTGGATTCGCCTGTTTAAATTATGTTTCTTCGAAACCAACTTCGCAATACCTTTTCCCTGGCCTGTGTCATATAGAAGTACTGAGCCTACATTTAAATGACCAGCCTTTCACAATAATTATGATTTTGGTCTGAGCAGTCTCTCTATATGACAGAACATCAGAGGATGATGACAAGAAAACCGCTGCAGCCATAACACAGAATTAATAAGAGCTTGGAACAAGCAATGAGTATTGGAATACTTATTTGCTGTGCTAACCTAGAACCACCCACCAAACCCATGCTTACCTCTCCTATCATACTATACTCCCCATGTCCCCATACCACCCCTCTCCCCTTCCAGGGTGGGAAGATCTGTGCGGCTGATGGCCGCGCCTTGTTGAGTCGGCCACTAATTAATTTCCGACTTAATCTCCTCCCAACTCCCTGTTTATCGCCCACCCTCCCTCCCTGTTTATCGCCCATCCTCCCTCCCCGTTTATCGTCCACCCCACGAGCTGCTCACGAGTCGCTCGGCCCTTATCGACGCCCCCTGGTGGGCTGACGAAGAAGTCCTCCAGGGGGTCCCAAGGGTCACGTGATACTGTGTCACCAATTTTCACCAACTACTCTTTTTTGTGTAGAATTGCGTTGAAATACTTGAATTGCGTAGAAGTACTTGTAATCTTTGACAAGTATCTAGACTAGGAGGAACTTAGAAGAGAGGCCTGTCCGCATACATGTTGGGGTTAGAAGGGTCAGTGTCCTCATGATCAGGAGAAGCAAAATATAAAATACATTATCCTCAGAGGAATACTTTCACACACAAAATGGGGTGTGTACTCACTTGAGACAGTATAGTCACTTGAGACTGGCTAAAAAGATTGGTTGTGGTACTGTCGGGAATCGAATGACATCATTTTAATTTCCTCTGGCTAAAAATCGATTTTTCATTACACACTTCCTTTCAAAATGACAAGTAATATTCAATGCCAAGCTTGCTGATATGCAATAAACCAAACTCTGATTACGTCCCAATGCATTATAATCCACTAAGAAATACAAAATAGAATAAATCGGAATTCTTTTGAAGATCACAACGAAAACATCTTTATTTCAGTAAATGACTTTCGATAAATTTTAAACTCTCCATTAAAAATGAACCGGCGTTGGGTTTGCCATACTTTCTGACCAGTTGAAATACAATAAAGAGTGCCAACTGTTCGTTGATACAAAGCACCCATAATCAGAACAAATCTGACCGTAAACCACCAACATACGGCTGAATAGCGGCCCCCAATAAAACCCATCGTAAAACACTCCAACACCAGTTACCTTCCACCACTCTTGAAAAAAGGCCCGGCCCGTGTACCCGCATGTAAACACGGAAACCTCCCGTCCCCCGTTCAAAGTGGGCCATAAGTCAGCCCGCGGACGGGGCCGTAAATCGCCGTCCACAATCCCCCATTTTCGGCTACTACTCACACGTGGCGCCCTGGCCATTTGCTACACGTTACAGCCTAGAGGCTGGATTCCACCCTCTGATTTTACTCCCAATTTTGAAAATCTTCAGTTGGAGCAATGGCTACTCATAAGCATGTTACATGGTTCTGTAATGAAAGAGAAGACAATGTCAAGGCAAACTGGCCATAACCTTAAGTTCCCATTTCAACTGTGATTGATTGTATCAGGATAGAAACAGTGTACCCCCAGAAAAGCAGCGCCTAGCGTTGAGGCGTGTCAACTGTATAAATTGTTGAAATAAAAAAAATAAAAATATATCATTAGAAAGGGTTTCGAATTTCCTTTTCAATGGTTACTGTAATATTTCTGACAAAATTCTAAAATTATTAAATTCTAAGTTGTCAGAATCGCCTAGTGGAATACAGGCTTTACTAGGAGGCGCCCAGTCTCATCACTTCTGCTCCAGTCTGAGCTTGTATTGCTTCATACGCCAATCACAGACATCACTCCCCTCCCAGTGCAGAGCCAATTAACAAAATAGTCAATCAATCTCGTTTGTACAGGGCTGGAATTAATTGTGTGGTTTCCCTCCAAACAGTGTATGATAGATCTCTCTTGTGAATGGTTTTGGGGTATTTCACGGGTGGATCCAGGATTCCGAAGGGTGGCGGAGGGGGAGTCAGAATGAAGGCTTAGTGCTAAAACTTCTCGTTTTTTTCAATTTTGTGTGGTTGAAATCCCCACCAAATAGGTCTAAAGTGGACTCTCTTGACCGTATTTGACCTCCTATTTGACCGTTTATAATATACATAAATAATCAACAAATATGGTATAATATCATTCTTTTCCTAATAACTTACCACGAGGGTGATGGTACAGCCTAGCTGGGAGGAACCCAATCGCATTGCTTCTGCCCCAGTCTGTGCCTGTATTGCTTCACATGCCAATCACAGGCGTCACTCCCCTACCACTGCAGAGCCAATTAACCAAATACTCAATCAATCTTGTTTGTACAGGGTTGGAATTAATTGTGTGGTTTCCTTTCAAACAGTGATAGATCTCTGTTGTGGATGGGTTTGGGGTATGTCATGGGCGGATCTAGGATTGTGAAAGGGGATAGGGGGGGCAGTATGAAGGTATAGTGCTAAAACTTTTCTTCTTTTTTTCCATTTATGTGGTTAGAGTCCCCACCAAATAGGTTAGGTCTAAAGTGGACCCTCTTGACCCAACTTGAACTGCCCCCTGTATGTTGATACATATCAAAATTTTGGTGATTCTTTTACTAATAACTAACCATGAGGGTGATGCTTATTGTTTCAATATTCGTTATTTGCATAGTTCTTTCTACCATAGAGCATGATGCCAGTATGGCGAAAATTATTAGATTTAAACAAATCAAGAGCCATGCCTGGCACCCAGACTATTTACTATATGGTACAGCCTAGCTGGGCGGTGCCCAGACTCATCGGGTCTGCTCCGGTCTGAGCTTGTATTGCTTCACACGCCAATCACATGCGTCACTCCCCTCCCACTGCAGAGCCAATTAACAAGATACTCAATCAATCTTGTTTGTACAGGGTGGGAATTAATTGTGTGGTTTCCTTCCAAACAGTGATAGATCTCTCTTTTGGATGGGTTTGGGGTATGTCATGGGCTGATCTAGGATTCTGAAAGGTGGCAGAGGGCCGGCCCTCTGCCACCTTTCAGAACGAGATGTTTTAGCACTATGCCTTCATACTGACCCCGGGGTCAGTATGAAGGCATAGTGCTAAAACATCTCGTTTTTTACAATTTGTATGGTTGAAATCCCCACCAAACAGGTCCATTGTGGCCCCTCTTGACCCCACTGCAACTGCCCTGTATATTAATGAATATTTGGTAATTCTTTTCCTAATAACTAACCATGAGGGTGATGCATATTGTTTCTATTGTTTCTGTTATTTGCAGAGTTCTTTCTACTATAGAGCATGATGTCAGTATGGTACAATTATTAGATTTAAACAAATCAAAAGCCACGGCTGGCACCCAGACGATATGCTACAAGTTACAGCCTAGCTGGAAGGCACCCAGTCTCATCAGTCCTGCTCCGGTCTGTGCTTGTATTGCTTCACACGCCAATCACAGGCGTCACTCTCCTCCCACTGCAGAGCCAATTAACAAAAGAGTCAATCAATCTTGTTTGTACAGGGCGGGAATTAATTGTGTGGTTTCCCTGCAAACAGCAATAGTTTTCTCTTGTGGCTGGATTTGGGATATGTCAGGGGAAGATCGAGATTTCAAAAATAGGGGGTCAGCATAAATGATAAGGTCAGTTCTGCTTCGCTTTTTTTCACCTTCTATAGCTCATTTTTTTCTCTTTCTACAGCTTAGTCCACACCTAAAGGGACTCCCAATGAACCCCAATGGACCCTGATCAGGACCACATCCCCCAAACTGCCTCTTTAGGATAGTACATATTTAGTTGCTCCTTTTCCTAATAATAATTGCTACAACTTGACCTCTAACTTGTAATTTCAAAAAGCAAGCTTCTTTATTATAAATATAGAGCATAGTTTCATGAAATGAATTTCTTCGAACTACAGTAATTTCGAGGCTATTTAATATCGAGATCTTTAGGCATAAATAGGCTTCCAAAAATCATACAATCCGCAGAAGACCTTTCAAATGTTGCATAGAGGCTTAAGCCTATATTCCACATGCCAATATACCTGCTGATTTCAAAATCAGCAGGGATATTTACGATTTATACAGACATGTTACGATTATATCCCTAGAAATGAGTTGCAATTTTCCTTCAAATGGTACAAAGGATGCATAGTTTCATGTCACACTTTCTGAGAAATTCAAACAAATACAAAACCGCCAGCATCAAATGGGTATGTGGCATACAGGCCCCAGTACCCGCGCCATGACCATCATCATCAATACTCCATAGGATGAGATGGGATGCTGCTCTAAAGATGTAAGTAGGAGCAGCGTCACGTAAGGGGAATGGCTATTGACGTGAAAGAGTACCAACAAGAAACAGGATTATTGGACACTTAACCTTCCCTTATAGTCCAGGAGCCAAACCTGAAAATCCTGATCTACCCTCCGCGGTGAGCCCCCTGGATTTTCTTGATTTTTTTCATCTTATAGCATCCTAGGGACCATGAATCAAGACGGTTCCGAAGAATTTAGGTATGCGAACACTGTCTTATTACGCAATTTATGCTTAATTAGCAAAAATTGAAAAACGCGTTATTTCTAAATTTCTCAGGAACTATGTAAGATATAATAACATGCTATATGTCATCTGAAAGGTAATTTTTTTCCTGATTTTTTGGTATATTGTTTGTTATTGTCATTCATCATGGCAATGAGTAATTAAAGAAAAACTGTTGTTTCAGTCATAATCATTAGAACTTAAGAATTCAAGATCAAACTTTGGAATTGATAAACCAAGTGCTAGGTATACTTAAAGGGGATCTTTAGGCAGTTTTTAAAGAAGGTTGCATCTGATTTCATTGGAAATGTAAGGTAGAAATCATTTTTTGCTGATTAAATTCTAACCGACTACAGGCTCACTTTGCACATATATTTCAAAAGGAGAGATGGTGTCATGAAAATAACACAATATATCCTAAAGAGATTGGAAAATGATAATCACTGTCTCCCTAAGGTGGTATTTCAGTGATTTCTGAGCCATTTGGGCACATGTATATAATATGGTAGCTGTTTGGAGAGCATTTTGGATCACAGTGAAAGATATGTCACAATAAAACTATGGTTTGAGCAAGATTTCTTTCCTCAGCAAAATACCATGACAATGTTTCAGTTTGATTACGAACCATCTTATTACGGCCCTTAAATTAAGTATATATGCATCAAGGGGGGGAGGGAGGTATGAAATCTTTGAAAATGTGTGTACTTTCTAGCACAAAGCCAATGCATATTTTTGACCAAAGGAGGGTAGGGATCTGAGGTTTTTGAAAATGTGTGTACTTATTAAATGGAATGCCCCCTATAGTTCCCTCTACTTCTTGTTTACATAAAGAAAAGAATAGCTCATAGCAGATTCACCCATTACCCAACCCCAATCTAGATTTCTGAGGGTATACATGAGGAACCTCTATGTATTTCTTTAAAGAAGAGATGAATCCCAAAAAGTATGTTGTCATATATCAACGGTTCTAAATTTAGAAAAGATTCCTTGTATCAATTTGCCAACTGCAAAAATACCAAGCATGCTATTTTTTAAACTTGTAAACTTGATAGGTGTGCTACCTGTGTCAAATTGTTGGTTTTAACAAATTACTAGATTGCACTTTAGGATTCTAGACCCATGTGCTAATATAAATGAGTAACTTGGCTTGACCATACACAAAATGGATATTCATTCTATATATCTGTTACTGGTATTAGTAATTTGATATCAAACTATGATCATAGTCACAGTTTTATTCCTAAGAGTCAAACTTCCAATCTTCCCGAATTACCTATACAAGTTATAACCAGCCTTTGGTCATGCTTCACTCAGATTCATCCTATCAACTACCTAGATTCTGCCATATATCCAATTTTATCAGGAAGCGTACCAGAGGGACTGAGACCTCTGCATGTGTATATACATATCAATATCATTGGCAAGACCTTTAATAAATATCAAAACCTGAAACAATACAGAAGTACCTGATATATCTTTCTATTTCAAAATTACAAACTTTTGGTATAGCCATTACTGGTTTTCCAATACTATCTAGTAGCATTACCACATCAAGCAGCATGTGCAAAGCACCCTTGCTGTGGGGCCATAACCAAGGATAACCAGGGTGTATTAGGAGAATGTAAAAGAGCAACAAATTGCTGTGATTCTGGTTGTAACCTCAAACTTTTTGTTCCTCAAACCTCAGAAACAACATTATTCCCTTATCAAAGTAAAACTGACCATTTACATTCCTCATTCCTGAACAAGGATCCAATTTCCCCAACCTACAGGTTATAGTTAGGTACTAAGGGAAATGTCAATATCAGCCCAGAGACCCAAAACTAAGGGAGTCATTATTCAAATATATAAATAATGTTTAGGATCAGTTCTTATAATACAACACTGAATACTAAGTCCACAATACAACAGGGTATAAAGCTAACTGAGCAATGAACCCACAGCCTGTAACTGTGAATCATCAAGTAGTAGCAAAAAGATAACAAAGTTTTATTTGGTAAATTGGTTGTAGGATGTTAACAAAAGTACAGCAGGTGGTCAGCAATCCCACAGTTTATGGCACACTATATAAGCCTGTAGTGATTGTACCATAGGAGGCTGCATGCATGTATGTCCTTATCCCCTAGTTCAGGTCATTCAGGGGAAAGGCTAGACCTCTTCACCACTGATAAGCTTCTGAAGATCAATTACCTTCATTTTACTGCTGTAAGGCAACATTGTCTAAACAGTTAACTTTATCATTTCTCTCCAGCTACAGTGATAAACCCCGAGCTCCTTTTGGAATTATGTGATAAAATTGAATAATAAGACAGTTATAAGTAGCCAAATGTTAAGCCTGCTCCACCCTCTGAGGGATCCTTTATTAGGTTGTTAGCACAGTGTCTTACCAATGGGTTAACTCACACAACAAGGAGATAAGAACCCTAGTCTGCCATCTTTATCATTCCTGTCTATCCAGGCCTTATCTATTGCCAGGGGTGAGGTAAACATTAGACATTGAGGCCAGCAATGGGGGGATTTAAAAGAGTATTACAGCCTAGAACTCCCACTCTCCCTATAGGAACATGGTTCGTAAGATGAGTGGCTACAGGGGTATGTAAATAGAAGTTTGCTGCATATTGTTATATCAATGTGTGAATCTTTGGCAATATAAGAAGCCATCCATACCCTTTTGAATAAATAAATAAATTACTATACTAGTTTGATCAGGCAACAAAGATGAGCTTGTCTGCAAATTACATGGACACATATTTCTAGCTAATGTATACTTATTTTACAGCTCCAGGGTTGTATACAATGGACTAAATGGCTCAGAAATCACTGAAATACCACCTTAGGGAGACAGTGATTATCATTTCCCATCTCTTTAGGATAATATTGTGTTATTTTCATGACACCATCTCTCCTTTTGAAATATATGTGCAAAGTGAGCCTGTAGTCGGTTAGAATTTAATCAGCAAAAAATGATTTCTACCTTACATTTCCAATGAAGTCAGATGCAACCTTCTTTAAAAACTGCCTAAAGATCCCCTTTAAGTATACCTAGCACTTGGTTTATCAATTCCAAAGTTTGATCTTGAATTCTTAAGTTCTAATGATTATGACTGAAACAACAGTTTTTCTTTAATTACTCATTGCCATGATGAATGACAATAACAAACAATATACCAAAAAATCAGGAAAAAAATTACCTTTCAGATGACATATAGCATGTTATTATATCTTACATAGTTCCTGAGAAATTTAGAAATAACGCGTTTTTCAATTTTTGCTAATTAAGCACAAATTGCGTAATTAGACAGTGTTCGCATACCTAAATTCTTCGGAACCATCTTGATTCATGGTCCCTAGGATGCTATAAGATGAAAAAAATCAAGAAAATCCAGGGGGCTCACCGCGGAGGGTAAATCCTTATTATGACTGATTTCAGGATTTGGCTCCTGGACTATTACATATCCCCACGCCAACCCTTGCCTGTCATTGATCTAGAAAGTCCCTAAAGTGGCTGTTGACCCTTGACCTGCTGGTTGGGTACTTGCCACAGACTAGAGCGTGCTGCCTGTATGACAGCCTTAAGCCTGGTATAATTATAGGCAGCACCAAGGAACCTCCAGGGGGAGGGGATAAGCACTTACATATTGGTGGCATTAAGTGCATGTCCTTGGAGCTGGTGTGGTTACTTTAGGAGGTATTGCACTACAACAAGGTTAACCAATGAAAAGGGATGTTGACGAGGACAGGCGAGTGTACAGTGGACTAGGGGCCTCGTAATTGTTGCCATTATTAAGTATTGTCAATGAACTAGTTCATTGTTTGAAAATATAAAGTTGATTTGGAGATACATAATAGAAAAATAGATATCTATCAAATAATTGTTTGTATGAAACAACAAAAAAGTAAACAAGTTTGGTAATCTTGCAGTATGTATAATTATGTACCTGCTATACCAACCCCTGTCTTTTCGTTGACCCTGAAGGCCCTTGAACCGCAAACGATGTGAATCTAACGCCGAGCTTTAATTAAGAACACGGACCTACACCTACAGAATAGCTTTCCTATCGCGTTGATGAGGCTATTATAAAGTGAGTGGGTTTACTGCCAGTACTACTGAGAAACTTTAAATAACCTGTGGTTTTGGGTTACTACACTGAAAACATAGAGTCGTCAGGGTGACGACTTTTTGGTGTCAAAAACGACAACCCTCTGACAACCTTGAAGGGGCCTTCTGACGACCATAGGGTCGTCAGTGAATGGTGCCAAAAACGACAACCCTGGGTTGTCAAAAACATCATCATGGTCGTCACATATCACGTGTGACAACCCTAGGTAGTCAATGAAGGAACCAATTTTCGTCTGCCTGGCAGGGATTCGAACCCGGGGCCTGTTGCATGTGAATCCAGCACACTACTTCCCTGAGCCATGGGGGATCTGTGGTTACATGTCCGATAGAATAAGATACAATTTCTAAAGCATATAATAATATAACATAATGATACTTATATCATAAAATATTCACAGAAATTTGTATATGTGAAATAGATATCTAGTTTTAGCTTGGAATAATGTGATACGAAATAACATAGAAAGGAATATCTTTCTCATTCAATGTTTTTCTCTAAAATCAATATTTATTCTGATTTTTGGGCATTTATTTGAAAATTGACTTAGAAATACGGATTTTAAAAGAAATTTCATTGATATTCATAACAATCTATGGTTACCGTGGCAACCAAAATCAAGGATTCTAAAGTATTATCTAAACTCTGTGATAATCCTATAATATTCGAATTTATGCTCAAACTCTCATCTAGATTATCAACATTTTGAAATGAAATTTTATATGTTAGTTGACAAAACCTCTTGGTGCCGTCAGGAAAGGGTTAATCAGCTAATTGCTGGGGTATAAATTAGGGGTGCGTTTCACACCAGGGGAATCGTAAATGCGTTTCTCATATCTTAAATCTTAAGATAAGATGTTTTTGCAATCAATGATCTTAACTTGATATAATATATAGCTAACAACAAGGACATAGGATCGTAAGTCTGGAATACAAAAATGAAAATGTCAAAATATCGCACTTTAAAATAAGATCTTAGAGTTACGGCCAATATGAAACACCCCCTTAGTCAATGTATTCAACATAGTTATAATTAATTCTTTTGTTACGTTACATAACAAATTAAGTAGGAAAATTATAATTCTTCCTCTAGAAGAATATTGATACATATCTTGAATAGACACTATTACACAAACTTAAACAAATGATAATAGTAGTTTCTAAACCTTCAGAAACAGTGAGAAAACATGTTTATAAGACATTTTTCTATGATGACCTTTTTGGCCCAAAGTTGTCACTCAGGAGTGATGACTCTAGGGTCGTCAATCAACCACAAAATATGCAATGACGACCTTGTGACAACCTTCCAGGGTCGTCATAGGGTTCTCACTTAACATTGAATCTGATCCTGTAGACCTATGACGACCCAAAAGTGGTTGTTTCAACTCATATGACGACCCTATGACAACCTTTTTGTGGCTCTCTGACGACTTTGTGTTTTCAGTGTACTGCCACTTCTCAGGGATATTCATATACTGTTAGTGGGTTTACTAAAAGCACTACTGATGTCATTTCATATCCTGTGGGTGGGTTACCAGCCATACTACTGTGTAAGCAACCTTTTGCCATAAGTATTGCAAAATACGCAGAGTTTTTTTTTATTATTTTACCACAGTGCTGAATGAAATGGACCACAGAATATCAAATTCATGATGTGAGTGGGAACTGGTTAGATTTTCACACTGGCATTGACTATATTTCAGTGTAGTTTGACCATTGTTATTCTCATGAACCATTTCACCATTCACATGAGGATGAACAGGAAGGCTATGTTGTCATGTGATATTGGCATAAAAACGTATTAGAACAGAGTAATGGAGGCCACAGTAAATGGAGAAGGCCCTTCCTACGTCCCATTGGGCCAGAGTATGCGGGCGGTACAGCCAATGAGATATCTTTGTTGCTCACAAAAGGCCGACCTGTGTGGTCATGTTTCACTCCACCGGCCTTTCATACATTGGGGAAGGGAAGAAGGAACATAATAGATCTAGACCCACTCTCATAGGTAAGGTCGATGAAAGTTGTATATTTAAAATCTAGGAAGACATTCATCTTGTATTATAAAGGATGAGATTCTACATCAAACTCGGCGAGGGACTTGAACTGTTGGTATCTATTAAATTGAAAAAAGTTAAAGTGAATCTTTGAGTAATGTATAC
Source organism: Lepidonotus clava (assembly GCA_936440205.1). Taxonomy (NCBI): domain Eukaryota; kingdom Metazoa; phylum Annelida; class Polychaeta; order Phyllodocida; family Polynoidae; genus Lepidonotus; species Lepidonotus clava. Next base: position 29,121,593 of record OW387144.1, on the reverse strand, counting down.
ATATAATATGGAGTTTTGCATAACCTCATTGATTGGATTCCTGGCCGTTATACTCGGTATTATAAAATGTTAACCTGAGTAAATGTACTAAAGGGAAAACTAAGTAAAATTCTATTTATCCACACTTTTCTGGTGAAGTACAGAGAGAAAGAAAGACTAAAGAGTATTGCTCAGTCTCTTATAGTGTACATGTGTATTTCTCTTAAAGTGTACATGTGTATTCTCTCTGCATAGTTCTTCAATGAAAATTACAAAGAAACAGAAAACGTGTAGCAATACAAGTATAGAAGTCTTTCTCACCAAAAGGGGTACACGTTTATTAAAGAATGACGAGCCAGACAATCCATAATCAAAACTCCGAGATGGATCAATACACTTCTAAGAGAGCCACAAATGCTCTTTAGATCTGAGACAAGATAGTGTGCATTATATAGAATCCCTACAGCCGGGGCATATACCCGCGCCATACTGCACACTGCGGTGGGCGGGCCGTATGGGGAGACCTTATCTCCCGCAGGTCGGCTGTGGCGAGTGATTGCTTTTCTGCGTAATCTCCTACAGTCGGGGGTAGATAAATGAACCGGTCGACACGTATGGCCAGACTGGCAGAGAAATGAAGCCAGACGGTCCATGTTAGCCGTATCTGTCGGATATCGGTCTGGCTCCTATACTGTACACCTACATATCCTGCTTTTTGGACACTGCCCGGTTGGTTCTGAGCGGCTCCGAGCAATTCCGAGCAGCACCGAGCAGTTCATGATCACGTACAAATTCAGACTGAAAACTACTCAGTTTTTATCAAAGTCAGTCATTCTTTTAAACACTCTGTCCTGTACCGGCACTTGCCTTCCTCGTTTTTTAAGACGTACTGTCCACAAGTTCAAAAAAGTTTCTGTCATCAAACACTGAACTACTCGAAACACTGGTATTTTGGTAGGAATTGGTGTGTGCCGAATGGCCACGATAATTCATTCCTAACTTTCTCCCTTCTCTGTAGGAACCAATATAGTGCAACCGAATTTAAGGGGGGCTGTAGTGATTTATATGTATTGGCAACCAGAGATTATGTCTTTTTACTACTAGCATGTATGCGCTGATGCATCACATCGTAAGAATGACAGTGTTTATGACAAAATGTATATTATTTAAACGATGTGTTTGTCTTAATTGCCTTCGCTGATTGTCAGTTGTAGTAAAGAATATCGGCTATAATACCAAATATATAACCAGTGGTGCGATTTCGCACGTGCACTGTCATGAATGATATATTTAGGTTTTTAATATTTACAATAATAGACCATAGTCCATTTAACTTGCTTGTATATTCTAGCATCACAAATACAATCCTTATTTGACATGCCTAGCTCTTTCGGGGGAGCTGAGTTGACCTTTCATGAATCAAACTATAAAAGCAATAAATAATGAGGCTGTGCAAACTATAAACCACAAAAACCTCAATGGCAACATTTACATGATGCTGCCCAGCATCGAAGTGTCACATTTAGTCTCAAATGCGTGGCAAAAGGGGTATGCATGATATTGTGTAATAACCAGTGACCTTTTCTTTCTAAAAGGCCACAAGGGTTCTTATCCATGAGGACTTCTACCCTGCACATCTGAGTCTGGTTGTACATGGTGTGTACATGAGTGAGTGAGTGAGTGAGTGAGTGAGTGAGTGAGTGAGTGAGTGAGTGAGTGAGTGAGTGAGTGAGTGAGTGAGTGAGTGAGTGAGTGAGTGAGTGAGTGAGTGAGTGAGTGAGTGAGTGAGTGAGTGAGTGAGTGAGTGAGTGAGTGAGTGAGTGAGTGAGTGAGTGAGTGAGTGAGTGAGTGAGTGAGTGAGTGAGTGAGTGAGTGAGTGAGTGAGTGAGTGAGTGAGTGAGTGAGTGAGTGAGTGAGTGAGTGAGTGAGTGAGTGAGTGAGTGAGTGAGTGAGTGAGTGAGTGAGTGAGTGAGTGAGTGAGTGAGTGAGTGAGTGAGTGAGTGAGTGAGTGAGTGAGTGAGTGAGTGAGTGAGTGAGTGAGTGAGTGAGTGAGTGAGTGAGTGAGTGAGTGAGTGAGTGAGTGAGTGAGTGAGTGAGTGAGTGAGTGAGTGAGTGAGTGAGTGAGTGAGTGAGTGAGTGAGTGAGTGAGTGAGTGAGTGAGTGAGTGAGTGAGTGAGTGAGTGAGTGAGTGAGTGAGTGAGTGAGTGAGTGAGTGAGTGAGTGAGTGAGTGAGTGAGTTACCCGGTGAGTGAGTTACCCGGTGAGTGAGTTACCCGGTGAGTGAGTTACCCGGTGAGTGAGTTACCCGGTGAGTGAGTTACCCGGTGAGTGAGTTACCCGGTGAGCGAGTGAGTGAGTGAGCGAGTGAGTGAGCGAGTGAGTGAGTGAGCGACCCGGTGAGTGAGTGACCCGGTGAGTGAGTGACCCGGTGAGTGAGTGACCTGGTGAGTGAGTGACCCGGTGAGTGAGTGACCCGGTGAGTGAGTGACCCGGTGAGTGAGTGACCCGGTGAGTGAGTGACCCGGTGAGTGAGTGACCCGGTGAGTGAGTGACCCGGTGAGTGAGTGACCCGGTGAGTGAGTGACCCGGTGAGTGAGTGACCCGGTGAGTGAGTGACCCGGTGAGTGAGTGACCCGGTGAGTGAGTGACCCGGTGAGTGAGTGACCCGGTGAGTGAGTGACCCGGTGAGTGAGTGACCCGGTGAGTGAGTGACCCGGTGAGTGAGTGACCCGGTGAGTGAGTGACCCGGTGAGTGAGTGACCCGGTGAGTGAGTGACCCGGTGAGTGAGTGACCCGGTGAGTGAGTGACCCGGTGAGTGACTATAGCAAGGTTCCTATAAATGAACTCTACCGAGCAACGGGCAGTTTGCCCGGGAGACCCATAGATAATCACAGAAGGCGTGCATGTCCTTTACGAGCTGGCTACGACGTCTTTTATTGCCCTATTTGGCCGCTAAGAAGCCGGGCATCTGCTGGCCTCTTGTTCCTGAGCACCAGGTCCATAACGTCCAGGGGTAGTTTGGGCCCTTTGAATACTTGAACACCTTATGATTGTCTCTGTTGGTTTGCCAATTCCTAGTAGTCACTCATTTCATAATTTCGATTATCAATGGCCTATCCTTCATTATGCATTATCTTGTTATCCGATGTCAAACCTCCTACTTAGCATTATTTCTTTTTTGTGTTTATGTTCTATTTTTCTGACAATAGTATTTTAGTTAGGCCTATTTATTTGAGGGCATATAATTTTTAAAATGCATACATAGTACCTAGAGAACTGGTAAGTATGTAAAGATAGTCGACTATACTGTCAGTAACAATCTAAAGGAAAAGAATGATATGTATGATATGTTTCTGCGAAGTTTTTGGGATATTACAAGGCGTACCCCCCAATGAGCATCACACGACAACACAGTACTCCATCGGTCCCTTGACCATTAGAAGTAATGCTGGGAACTAGGAAAATACCTATTAGGCATCAGAATTCAAACATATACACCTAACTGATTGCTACATGGTTCACTTAAGTGGTTGTCTCATCTGCTGGGAGCATACTCTAGATAGGCCTTTGTAGTACACTTTCTCACGTATCAGGGATTAATCACAAAACCACCACTTAGCCATATTGCATTAACAATACGCACATTCCACTGGTTCATCAGCCTTGACATGTGATAGGGGATTGGTCAGTCAACATAACAGCACCTCTGTAACCTACCTGATCGAGAACTGACCATCCCAGACTGCCCTACCTGTGACTGACCCCAAACTGCCCAGTGTTGAACTGTACTGAACCCAGCCTGTCCCTGTCTGTAACTGACCACTACCCTAGCCCTACCCACCTCTGACTGACCACCACCCTATCTCCCTACCTCTGACTGACCATCACCCTAACCCTACCCACCTCTGACTGACCACCAACCTACCTAGCCACCTCTGACTGACCACCACTCTAACCCTACCCACCTCTGACTGACCACTACCCTACCCCTACCCACCTCTGACTGACCACTACCCTAACCCTACCCACCTCTGACTGCCCACCACCCTATCTCCCTACCTCTGACTGACCACCATCCTAACCCTACCTGAAGGCTCCTTCATTGTGCCCCCTCTCAGGTTTCCCATTTAGACGCGCACCATACCTTAACCCCTAACCCCTCCCCTGACCTTTGCCCCCTCCAGTGTTACCCTATCTCTCCCCTCTTACCCCACCGTTTAGGGAGGGCTGACCAAACAAAGGCTGACAAGTGGTGTGAATTATCTATTTGTCACCGCGGGTGACCGGTGATGTGGTGTGACGTTAAGTGGTCATGGTGAGAGGTGTGGGTCAGTACTGGTCAGTGGGGTGTCTGGGGGAGTTAGGGCAGGGCAGGTGGTCAAGGTAGATTAGATAGGGAGAGAGTGGGTTTGGCATGGACCATTTACCTTGTCCAAATACTGCCATCTGAGCCAGACTCGCCTGGTGTGGGGTAAGGAATACTTGATTGATAGGATGATAGGTTGATAGGGTTTTGCATCTAAAATAACAATTTTGGAATACATTAACTAGATCTTTTTTGATAACTATTTTGGAACAAATGCATCATAATAAGATATATTCGTTGTTGATAACATATACTACAATGCTTGGTACATACTTTATGATTCACATGATCCTAAGTGACATTTTAATTTCAAAATAATGCTGATGACACATCAACCTTTTAGAATTATATTGCCAACTGCCTACTTTAGAGATGAACACGTTTTATCTTCAACTCCTTAGTCATTTTTCTTTTGCATATGGACTGTGGCTGTGATTATTATGTTTCACGGATAATCTGAACAAAATGAATGTCTATTCCACACTATGTGACTTTGGTACTTATTGCATGGATTATTAGGTTAAATCATTCGAATAAATGCTTCAAAAAGATTGATAAGCAATGTGTATGCATTGTTATGACATTTGTGTAAATATTTCCCATTGTTCCATTTCAATTCCAAGGGGTATTTAGGTGAAATTCACCTCAGAGGTCCTATAAAATTCCGCGTGTAAATATAACCAGAGGCCGGTGCAGCAGCGCCAGCGCCAGCAGTAAAACGTGCAAAGCTAAGGGAGAGTACAAAGCTATAGATGGAAGTGGAAGAGGAAACTGTGAATGATCATGCATGCATCTTGCTAATAATCTAAATCTTTTAACTATCTGTTTCTGAGCAAATTGTTGTTGAGTCAATGATTTTTGTGTAGAAAATCTATGATAAGGGGGGGGGGGGACTTTAATAACGTATTACAATTTTACAGTACATAATCTGAGTCACAAGCTTAGGGAGTTAGTTTTCAGAAATTAATATTAGAATATATACAACATAAATCAATCATAATTAGTTTGAAGATGTTTTTTATATCATTATTTTGTGTATCTTATGGTCCCTGAACAATTTAATGTAATTGTCATTTACTAGATTCGATTGCAATTGATTCTCTGTAATAACTTTCCAGTCCCTAGCCTATCCTATATCATACCTGAGCGTCTATTAGGTCTCAGTATATCAGTCAACAGGTAACTGGTCACCTGACCCTCAGGTGAACAGATGGGGAGGTCAGTTCCAGGTACCAGGTGTGGTGGGGGAGTGGTCAGTTAGACGGGTGGGTGGTATACTGACCACTGACAGGTCACCACTGGTCACTGACTCTGTAAGGTTAGGGGGTGGTACTGGGGTTATGGATACTGTACACATTGACACAGAGGGGATAGCATGGGGCGTGCTTGGTACATAATGTGGTTGGGGAAAGTTCCCAACACAGCAGGGTATTGTATATGAGCAATGAGTAAGGACGCTTAGGTTGTTGGGTTAAAGAGTGTGTACTCTACAGAAAGTTGTTATTATGTATTTTGTGTTTTTCAAATAGCCAAACTGTGATTAATCTTAGTGGATGCGTCTTTTCGAGGATCAAAAGACGGTTCGAACTTAAACTGCGTGGGCCTTTTAAAGATAGTGCCAGTGAAGGCGACGTTACAGAATAATCCGGGAAAATTTGGGCAATTGGGTATCTTCATGGTTGTATTTATGATCTAGAGCATTTCCTGTTATTTGTCCATGAACTTTAAATGTGTAATAAACGTTACTTCAATGAATAGTATTTTTCATTAAGTATATGCAATAAATTGTGTCTACAACTCAAAGGATGAACGTCAATAGAATTATATACCTTATTAACTAATAAATAGCTGATGCCTGTTGCACAGCATCTAGGACGGGGTTAGAGCAATACGAAACGGTAAATAGATATCATGTTCGAAATGCTGTAGCACGTAACATTACTGCTAGCTTTCGAGAATACCAATTTAATCAATCAGAGTATGCACGGACTCTCATTAAGCCATCCGTATTGCTGCATTCCTAGAATCCGACGCAAAGCCTAGCGTTCCTTTTGCAAAAATACAATGCTGTAAATGACAAAGTGAAACTCAACACGCGCTCACATCCCTCCCACTTCACGCCTGTGAGATTAATTATAACAGTGGAATAAAAATCACACTTCTAATGGAAGTATAGATTTTTTCCCTCCTTGGACGTGGGATTTGTGAATGTATTGATGGCGTGCCTTCTCTGTGTGATTGGGGAAGGTGGCAGTAAGTAGCATGGTCTGGAGGAGTTCCCACGGTCGTCGATGGGCGGGGGGAGGACACAGGGTTCTCTGTCTGCCCAGATGTATGTACAGGACAGAAACAAACCTTCACAGAATTGATTCTTACCTAAAGAAACACCTGAACCTTGTGTCACCTTACCGGGGGTTCCCTGACCACGCAAGGACAGGTATTTGGGTTGAAAACAAAAATCAATTTAACCATGAGATACTTTGTTTTCCATAAAAAGATGTTTCCAGGGAGATTCTTATTGTTTTGATGGGACAATGATATTAGATAAGATTAGATAATATCATGTTTCATTTGAGAAAGCTCATGCACGAATTGGAAAGACCGATACAAAATTTAATGAACATAACAATTTCATTCTATATGTGATATCTATAATTGTCCACTGCCAGACAGGGTATCAATATCATTGAGCAGCATCGCTTACAAAAACTGGAAATGAAACATTTATTTGCCAGGACTCCTCCTAGCCAAGGAGCGATGCAACAGTGATGTCTTGCAACATTCTAGTAACGTCCTGCAACGTTCTGTGATGTTATTAGAACGCTCTGTAACGTCACGTCCTTGGCTGGGTTTCTAAACTTCTACCCAAAGAAACTCATGAACCTTGCGAGAGAACTGATGGATCAGTTATTCCTGAGCTATTTGTATACAATTATAACCCACAAATAAATACACAGTTTATCTACAGATCCCGAACACCCGCGTTTACAATATCTAAATATGAAAAATCATTAGACATGGTTATCTATTTGAATAGGATACATGTACTATTACCTTCTAGACTTAGCGAATTGTGATGGATGCTTTTATCTTATACAGATAAAGGTTATTAAGTGCGCAACTACCCTCCTTAGGTATTTCACCTAGCTGAGGAACAAAACACCCATCAAAAGACTTCTCTCTCCATATGTTGTATTGCTATATTTCAGTAATCGGCCACACCCCTAAACCTGCAACCCACAAAAACAGGCCTGCTTTACTGATAAAGGTACGGTTAAATCCCGACGTGTCTACTCCTTATATTTAGACAGTCCTATAGCTTATGGTATAATTGTGAGGGAAAGCATAAAAGGAATATATGGATTTAGCCATACTGATTTATGATGAACGTATCATTTGTTCTACAACAATGTACAGATTTGAGAGAACATACTTTATACATTATCTATGGCCTATGGCATACGGTGGCTTAGTTTTAGTTAATCATTGAACTTGCAAATGATGTAAGGTGGATTCAGGGTCCTGATCAATATCCTCGCTCCACTTAGATTGTAACTTAAATCATGCAAACAAGGGAAATAGGAGCGAAAGTGTGTGTAAATTCGGTAAGCTTGGCGCACATCCTTTTTGCGAACATCCCCTTCCCTTTCTTCTTTCTGTCTAAATCTGAATCCAGCCCTGTTCTGATAAACTGGTAATTTGCTTATTCAAGCTGTAAGATATTAATTTTGCGTCATGCCTAGGTCTCATATGACTAAATTGTCATGATGAAACCTGTTCGGTGCTTGCAAAATGAGAACAGTTCAGATCAGTGCAGATCATTTAAAGTGAAAGCATAAATAGCCGGCAAATTAAGGGAGGTACTCTGTCTGCGATCAAAAGTATCGACGGGTTCCGATGGCCCAGTCGGCACCCTGTGAAAATCACCAGAGCCTCTCAAAATGTTAAAAAGACATCCATCGTTTGTGGGGACATTTCATGTCAGTGATGCCCAGCGATGGAAAGACACAAAGGTAAAAAGAACTAGTGATCTCTGATTGTCTAGACCCCATCCGTGTGTCTGGTGTTCGTAGCGGCTGAAATAACCCCCCCAACAAAATAAGAACACCTGCCATAGAATATCTAATTTTCTGATCGTTTCAGATTGTTTCTGATCTTTTCCAACGATTCTGATTGTCACCTAATGGGTAGACCATTAAGTAAACATCACAGCGTTTTCGACCATTGATTGGTTACGGTACTTTGGATGGGAGAATCCGTGAAATTCAACCAAAATTTCAGGCATATTGCTAGACGCCACCTCTCTAGGGTGAAAAGTTAGACACAGGCCAGTAGCCCTTCGCCTAAAAAGCCCTAATTTGTAACATCAAGAGTTATATTACATGTACATTGATATACATTTTACCCAAGGTCTAAATGTAGCTTTTCCGTCTTGCCGATTCTAGTTTCTAAAATCCCATAAAAAGAAAAGGAGAAACATGTATTTGCAACAAGAAATGCAGCTCACAAAAGGACTACTTCATTTTCATCTCATCTTTTTCTGCAAATTTATTTCAAATTTACACAAAGGAATGGGTTGCTTTATGCCTCAATGTTTTGATGTTACGATATGATTATTCTACGAACCCTGACGTGCAGCAATCTCAGAAGAGGACAGACCAAGGTAGTAGATTCTGACTCCCACTTTGTACTTTGACTGGTCTACATGGACATTAGTCATTATCTGGACAGCCCCAGAGCTGACTAAGTGATGGATGGTCTCCTGTAGGCCCTAAAACAGATGGCTTTTGGGCAGGAAGAAATGTGCTACTGGCTGTTGTTGGACTGGGCTGAGTCGGAGATATGGGCGATGATTTATGTTGACACATGAGTCTGCTGTGGTGGTGGCTTCCTTCGAAAAGGATTATAATCTGCAAGGATTGTCTTTGTGGTCCTTCGTGATTTGTTATGTTTTGGATAATTAACTCCATACAGATTACCCGTGAAATATATGTAATATTGTAAAGTTGTATCAATCGGGAACGGACGACTACATGTAAAAGGAAAAGGAGTATTGCTTACCGATATTCCATGAGCTCGTTCGATATCTTATAGTGAACTACAAACGTCCCTGTGGGATATTTGGTACATACCTGAAAAATAGAAAGTGGAAATGGAATTAAAATTATGTCATAATACAAAAATGTATGTGATTAACCTCTCACTAATTCGGTACCTGATTGAAGCCGGGCAAAATATGGAGGCATTCAGATAAATGCGTGTTATCCAAGAGTTTGCGATTCTGATTTACATTATTGTCGTATTATCAATTAGGTCTATGCAGAATTCATAAATGTGACCATTTAACAGACAATGGAAACTATGTTTCCGCTTACATGAAGATAAAACCTTGAAACAATTTCCATGATATATTAAGTGCGATGGACTTGTTGGTATAGCAAGCTATAGCACGAACATGGGTATATGGCACGAGCGGCCACATGTATGTGTAATTATACAGCTTTTATTTGTGATACAAGTACTCAACGAAAAATTTCTAGACTACAACCATTACAAAATCGAGCTATTAAGATAGCTTTACATCGAGATGATCATATTTCAACGGCTGAAATGGTGGATTTACACTGTAATTTATCTCTAGAATTACTAGAACGAAGTAGGAAATTTATTTTGTTGTGTATGATGTATAAGTTAAGTTTGAACCCGGAAAATGTTGATGACAAAAAGAAGGAGAAGGTGTTGAGAAGCAGTGGCAAGGTGGGATTAACGATAGAACATTCAAATAAGGAAAGAGTACGCAAGAGTCCTTATTATAGAGGGGTTAAACTTTGGAATGAATTATCTGAAAGCGTGCAAAAATCGGAAAATATGAGTGTATTTAAGAAAAAGATAAGGTGGTGATGAACTGATGTAAATGTTAGTGTTTATACTTATTGAAAGTGGATACCATACTTTGTAAATTCATATAATATTCATCATTGTAATTATCATAATTGTGTACTTCATGGACATCGGAAGAACTTCGTGTAAATGAAGAGATGTTAAATAATAAAAAAAAATTGTCAATTATAGTTAATCTAAGACTGATAAGTAGATAGACATTAGTAATTGAACATCTGAATAGGAAAAAAAGAAAACACGATTAACTAACGGCACAATTATCAGTAGATTCTTATAATCTGGTTAGAACCATTGCTGTTAAGTCTACAACCCCCTTCCCTTGTTGGTGGTCCTGCAATTAGTGCTCCCACACCTTGAGTTGCACGTACTAACACCACTTAGTGTAGAGACGACGGGGTGAAGGAAGGGCTGTAGGGGACTCTATACTTAACATCGATAAATCATGCATGCTCCCAAGGAAGCCGTTTCTAACACGAATGGCTCCCCCGGGGATGGCACGTGGGACCTGATCTCACGTAGGTGAACTGTAGGAATGGTTGACGAGTTGAAGGTTTCTTCAGGATACATCTGAGGTTCCCTTATTTCAGACGTGAAAGTGGAAATGTTTCTTTTTTTCTATTCAACTAATAATTCACTTATGTTATAACAACCAAATTCTTCATTTTCAGATACAAGTGTAAGATGATTTTAGCATCATCAACAATAATCCATGTGATTATAATATAAGTAATAATATGGAAGTGATATTACACGCCATTAGCTTACAGAAGGGGATACAAAAGGTGTTGCTGAGGGTAGTACCATGTTTAGACAGCCGGCAGCAAGGCTAAATCAAACAGAAACACTGCCTACATTAAGCTACTTAAAGGACCAGAGATCCAGTTATTATACATTTGTCGGGTTATTCCACTATCGCATGAAGAACCTCTTTCAAATGGCATTTTAAGTCAATATAAAACAGATCTTACCTTACTTCCATAATCTAAGTAGATTATTTAAGTAAGAAAAAGCCCTTCAGGCAGCAACAGGGGATTTGCACATTAACACCCAATAAAGCCTATATTCCGTATGCTAATTTTGTTGCCAATTTCAAGAACTGGCGGATGAAATAAAGGTTAAGAATAGACATGCTGTATATCAGAAGAAAGGTATCATAATTCTCGTTCAAATGTTATTATAGGATGTATGGTTTCATGGAATATTTGGGGAAATAATCAAACAAATATAAACTCGCTAGCACCCAGATCGGCCTGTGGAGCACGGTAAGCAATAACCCTAGCCGGTAAAGAGTATCCGTGTTTTAGAATTGGCCGTCACCTAAGGTATCATTAGCGTTAGGTCACGGGCCTGGCAGTGCGGATTGTTTGACAAACATGAGAATCCAGCTGGCAAACCAATCCTCGTATTACCATAATACAGACCGGGCCTTACGTCGACAGCAATAACTGTTTATTCAGTCTGATACAGCCATATAGATGCCGGCACCAATATACCACCACAGCCACTTTCTCTGAATATGGGTTATAGTTTAGAGAACACGTCGGTAAAATGGAATATAGTAGATGAGTGTCTTATTTCTTTTTCCTGAAGACAATGCAGGAGGTTACACATACATATACTGTATTTAATGCAATAACTTCATAAAGTATTAAGTTAGACAGTAAACAACACGAAAGGTACTAGGTACTTGAGAATACTCGAATATGTCATATAATATGAAATAAGAAAACTCAAAAAGTTACTCGAAAATCGTCAACGTCAAGGATCCCAAATTGGTAGTTGCCTTGAGCAACCCAAACCACAACAGTTTGAAAGTACTTGTACCCTGATCTGTCTTTAGCCAATCTGTACCCAAAGATGGATCCTAGAAGAGACTCAAGGGCCTTAGATGACTGGATCGCCGGCTGACCTGAGAACAGTCCCGACTGAAGGCCCTATTACACTTCACGACATGAGCTGCGACATGACCACGACATGACCACGATATGAGCACATCATGGCCAAGTCGTAGGTTGCTACAACATGAGTCTTATCGCCATAGTGTAATAGTAAAAGTCGTAACAGCTATGACTTTAAAGTCGCACTACACAATATTTATGGCAATAAAAGTCGTGGAAGTCAAAGTCGTATGCTATATCTTAGTCCACGACATGGATTCAACATGTTAAATAATGTCGTAGTGGTAAAATAGAAATGTCTTGAATTGAAGTCCATGTCATAGGTCTCATGTCATAGAGGACATAAGTCTGCTCATAAACATAAGCCTGAAAACATCGTAGTAGTGTAATACCCTTGACATGAGTCTCAGCTACGACATGGCCACGATAGGACCACGATAGGACCACGACATGACAACAACTTGAACTCATAAAGTCATACAATATCATGTCATGTCGTAAGCCATGTCGTAGCAGGCTTGAACAAGGGCTGGGAAGGTGCATCGAGGATAGCCTCCGACTTTCCCAAGAACTCAACCCACATACAAGACTGTGTAACGTTGAGTAATCAGCGAAGCTAGAGGGCAACCTTCGATACCACCTTATCCTTTTTCAATAGTCTACTTGAGCCCCATACCACAAAACCCCAAATACCCCCTAAGCCTCTTGAGACCACATAATATCTCGAGGTCCCTGAGTCTCGTTCACCCCTTTTTCCCATGTCGAACCAAACAGGGTAGGCATTTGCAATAGTCTGTGTGTGCATGTCAATCCTCCTGCATTGTCTTCGAGGAAAGGAAATATGACATGTGTCAGAATTCAAAAACTACCTTCACAGGTAATTAGTTTTACAAAGGTTACCTGGTTCTTTTGGAAGGACTTTGTCGTAAATACATAATTATTTGGGGTACACGTGCCTTTTCCTCATAATCCATATTCCCTAAGCTGTAGTGCCCTGCATGTGGAAGTGGCCTGACGCCCAGATGGTTATCTAATTTCTATTTGGTAATGGCAAATGTACTTCAGCCAAAATCAAGAAACATATATTTGTATAAAGTAACCTGAATGGTTTGCAGTTAGTGTCGAGATAAATACTGGTATATCAACTTACATGTGCTAATTTAAGGCAGAACAGCAGCAACCAGAAAAGTGACTCTAGCGTGGATGGCAGGGGTACGATTCCCGGAACCATTCATATTCCTTTAAAAAGGCATGCGTTCTTCCTTCGATGAATGAAATCAGGGAAATGCTGATATGTAACGGACAAGCCCCGTTCACGATAGACTTTAGTGAATTAAAGAATAATTCCTTTTGCTCTCGAATCAACCAATAATTGCCATTTTTATCAGTCATAACAAAGAATTCGTTTTTTGAATCAGCATTGAACAAAACAGTTGTTTGTTCTATAACAGTGGTATTCACGCTCCATGTTGGTTTATCTCACATTCTTCCCGTCCTCCTGAAAATGAACCACTACAATTTCTGGTATTATAGTGTACAATATAAACTGGTCAGTAGTTGTTTTCCATGTGAATTTGCAAATAGCCTGTGTATTAATAATCTGCTTTTTACAACTTGTTGTTGAGTAGATATGTAAAGTGAATGCTAATTAGTTTTCTGGTACATGAAACTGCGAACTGACTGTGCAATGGTATTCCGAGTTTGTTCAATTTGAATTGACATTAAATGTATATAAACAGGCTCCCTTCACCTTTTTTTATTAGATATACATGGCGATTATTTTTGTAATCATTGGTGAGAAATGTTTGTATAGTAGTGCCATTTAGAAAAATGTTGCTTTTGGGAGTGGGGCAAACTATGCAAATTCAAGCGAAATATTTGCATAAGCAGTGATCATCATTTCTGACAATTGCAATTAAAACTTGATTGTCTGACTTCTATCAAACAATCACTTGAAGCCGCGGATCGTCCCATGGATGCGGAACCGATCCAGAACGAAGGAGACAGGCAGTTGTCAAAGCATGCCTCCGCCAGCCTTGTCTAGGAATCAAATTAACTTGGACTACTCGTCCAATTTCCTGGCCGGGCCCTCGACGTTGGTGGAGGAGGGGAAGGCGCCGGGAGCGGGAATAATGGATGACGCTCGTTACAGCCACGATTTGTGCTCTGAGCGGCGGGCGGCGGTTTACTCGGCCTAAACAAGTGGTTGACTCGCCAGGCCCGCGCATTTATCTACTGGCCCCTCCTCCGTCTCCTCTACCTTCACCCTCCTCCTTTCCATCCTCCTCCTACTACTCCTACTCCTCCTACTCATTTTCTTTCTCCCCCTCCTTCCTCCTCCTACCCTCCTCCGCTTCCTCTTCGTCCTCCTACTCTTCCTCCTCCTCTTTCTCCCCCTCTTCCTTCTCCTTCTATTCCCTGCTGCTCCTCCTGTCCCTCCTCCTGCTGCCCCTCTCATTTCTCCTTCTATTCCCTGCTGCTCCTCCTGTCCCTCCTCCTTCTGCCCCTCTCCTTTCTCCTTCTATTCCCTGCTGCTCCTCCTGTCCCTCCTCCTGCCGCTCCTCTTCTTTCTACCTTTCTGGGATAGATGTTTAAAAAATGCTGATTTTGTTGGATGCTGAAGAGCCTACTGTAAAGTGGGTATGTTAAAGTTCTATTCCTCAAATGGGTTCTGTCGGATAAATGTTGTCACTTGGCTTCTTGTCCTTGGATAGCATCTGGAAAAGCTGCTGAACCACAAAAGAGAGTTCAGTCACTAAGCTACAAAGTGATGCTAAGTAACAAAAATGTTAGAAATAATGTTATACATTACATTCTTAGATGGGCTTTAGATGGGCAAGATGGGTCAGAATCTATTCTAGAGAGTTCATATATCTTAATTCACACATTATAGCTATTAAAAGATCCGATTTTATTGCGATGTAGGTTTGATTCAATTAAAAAAAAAGACTTATTTTTCGAAGGATATTTTACAGCTAAAGGCCGTATTCCACATACTGAAAGTATATGTCACCGATATTGAGCCTCTCCAGGGTAACGTTCCATATCGGGACCATCAACTTTCGGGACACTTTCAGTGCCGAAAGTATTCCGAAAGTGCAGCTTGCCGATTTACACTTGTAAAATCAGCTGCAGATACATAATCAGCAGGAAATATTTACCAACATGTTGGTAAACTTTATTGGTAATGCTTCTAATTACATATCAGCAGTAGTGAAAGTATAGAGACTGCATATCGGCAGGGCACTTTCGGTATGTGGAATACGGCCTTAAGGAGTTCGTTGGTTTACTTCCTGGAAAGAACAGTTTGAGCAATTGAACAATTGAAAAATGAACTTTTAACCATGTGTCAATCCCAATTGAACTGCATTTTTGGCACACTTTCAGTGTCAAAAGTTCACCGAAAGTGTAAACTGCTGATTAACACATGCAATAATGGCTGCCGATATAGAATCAATAGGAAATATTTACCAACATGTTGCCAATAATCATAGAGATACAGATACTTATATATGTCTATGCAATAATACATCGGCACTGAGAACATACATAGGCGGATTATCAGCATCGCACTTTCAGTATGTGGAATACGGCCTTTAGATGATTAGATAACTGGAGAATTAAAAACAGTTAAAGTTAAGAAAGTCACGAGCCAAAATCCCTTTTACATTTCTAATTCCAACCAAGTGGGGGAAGCAATACTATAACACCAAGCCCTGTATTGAGGAAGTGGACTGGGCAGGGTAGGTCCGCAGACGAAGGATCGCCCTAATGTGATTGGTCGTCGGCCCGAGTCAAAGAGACAGACGTGTCGGGCCGGCCAATAGGCGCCTTTCTTATGGTGGCGACCCCTTGTGGCCGATTATTGGCCGCCATGACAGTTTGTGAGTGAGGTGGGCGTCCGATGGGGCTGATCAGTGGTGGAGGGGGAGGGGGGGGGAGGAGGGGGGAGGTCTATTAGGGCGTTGCTGCTCACTCGTGCGTGTGTCTGTAGAGCTTGTTAAGGAGAGGAGGGTTGTGGGGGGAGATGGTGGAGAAGGAGAGGAGGGTTGTGGGGGGAGATGGTGGAGAAGGAGGTGGGAGGACGCTGCGGTTTAGGTCGCCATTGATAAATACGTTATGGAGGGGGAAGAGGCTTCTTAAAGCTCTATACTGTATGGCCGGCTGCAGCGTCACTATGGTTACCTAAGGTCTAGACTGTCTGCACCGCTTCTAACATTTCCAGAGAAGATTGAGTAAACCTCTGACATTTCACGGCACCGTTAGAAATGTGATAATGAGCTCATGTATGAACTGCCTTATAAGGTGTTGGAATCCAAGAAAGCTGGAAAGCTAGGAAGATTTTCAGTGAATCTGTAAGAACCTGCACTTTCTAGGCTTTTCCAGTAAGTCCTAGTTGCAGGAAACCCGAGACAAATCCGCTAAACCAGAAGCAAGGGACAGTCACCCAAAGAGTCGCTGGCTTTAAGTTGTCTTCTTCACTGAGCCCCTCCCTACTCTTCTGCCTAAGCTTATATATTATGGCCAATTGTGAGTGAATATAACTTACACACTTAGAGTAAGTCTGTAAATTGAAACTTGGAAACTTTTCAACGTGATTTCTCTACTAAAAGACAATTTCTTCATCAGCATGACCAAATTACATTTTTTAGTACAGATGAAAAATCTAAACTCATGCCACTCATTGCCCGTTCCACAATAGAATTTCCTTGTGGGGATCAAATAAAGATAGCATAACAACTTTTCCTTGTTAAGAAAATAGTAGAAATATCTGGTTCTAATGAATGAAATTGAATTCTGTAAATTGATATAAAAAGGGAAAAGAATAGAGAAAAAACAGTAAAAGTTACAGCCCTTTGAGGGCATTCTAAACATAGAAAAAAAATGTTGAAAAAACATACTTTGTTAGGAAAATATCTGCAAATAATTTATTATGCAACAACGAACTGTTTCACTAATAATATTATTTTCGTTGCTAGGAAACCCATTGTGCAACGAGCCACTGTGATTATCCCATCTGCCATTGTATCAGACAACAAAATTAATTCATTAACAGTTTCTATCTTCGAAATAGAGAACCATGGATATTAGATTACTCAACATTACTATGATCAATAATAAAAAATCAAAAAAGTAAAGCCATCTCCAAAATAACAACAATAAAAATAAAATACAGTTTACAATTCTGCATTCTGAATCATACTAATCATGGTATGAAGGATGATACCAGCAGAATATTCTCTACCAAGAAGTCCCTCTCTGGCTGATGCAAGAATCCATCGAGGCTCAGGGCTACAATACATTGTTACCGACCATGCCTTCTCCTAATGGCCCCGGTAAGGCTCTAGCATTGTTCCGTCTTTCTGGTTCGCCATAGTGTGAAACGTGTCGGTTTTGTAATCAATACTCTGGTCCCAGAAACACAATCCCCATCTCCCTAGTAGAGCCATGCATCATTTACCCCCTCCTTCTAACAGGAATACCATCCACACCATCAAGAATTCAATAAAAACCTAATAATGATATTCATGGGTTAGCTCTCTTGAAACATTAATAATCCCTAATTCAGTGGGGATTTTGGGCTGAGAAACAGCTGATCTTTCCTTAGCTCCATATTCATGGCTGTAGATTGAGATGTAGTGGGGTTGGGGCCGGTGGTTTAGTGTTAAGTGGTGACAGGCCCACCACCCTGGTCTGGCATCGGGCCCTGCTCAATCATATTAGGTCGGGTACAAACAGTGTGCGTGTTATTAGCTTTGCTGGGACGTTCTCCCTCATTGTTACAGTTCTACCACCACTGGAGCGTCCTGGTGACGGGATGGAGACGTTCTTATACCAAGATCACTCTCTTTGGGGTAGGTGAAGCCCCATTCGCCCTGGGCACTTTTTCATTGCGATCTGAGATATAGGCCTAGTTGCAATATTCTAGTATCTAGAATTATCATATTGGGAAAATATGGTTGTGGTTCACAACTTTTAGGAGCTTCAATTTATAAGGTTATGTGGTTATTTAGTCATAATAATAGGTTTTCATGCTTGTGATTTTAAGATCACATTGAACAAACTGCCCAGGGCAAATATAGCTTTATAGGCAAGTGTGGAGCCCCGTTCACTGTAGGCGATTTGTCATTGCGATCTGAGATCTCGCTACAATCATCTAGTATATAGTTATCCTTTTTAGGACAATATTTTACATTTCTTACCAAGGATTTAGTGGACAAGGTAAGGTGACCATTCCATCAAATTATTTAATTTTATGTGCAGTGAACAGAATTGGCGTTTTCTTTGTCATCGATGCAAAGAGTACCTACAAGGTTGGGACAGAATAATTGCATTGGCACTATATTTGTTGCAAGCTTTGGTTAATAAAGAATAAGCATTCGCTCTAGACCAAAATGTATTAAAAAGAATAGTTAAGCTACACAAGCTCGTAACAGACGATAATTCCTGCAAGGAATCTCTCAATCAATCTTATAGAAACGACAAAAAGATACCCAACGTATTGGATATTTTGTTCTCTGTTATTCCCTACATTTTTGTCGCCGTGTACCCTAGACGCCAATTTAAATTGGACCTCTAAATTACAGATCTAGAGAAACCTGTCACACACCACAGCGAGTATGGCTTCAACTATATTATAGCATCTTGTTTGTCGCAGATGTAGTACTTTCTGGTTTCAGAACCATTAGATATTGCGTCAAGAGGATGTCTCATGCCCTAGCTCATTACCATACATTAGATATAGCTGACATCAGGAGCATCAGATTGCAAGCATGAGGCATGATGATAGCACTCAAGGTACCCTAATTGAAAAACCCGATCTGGGTTGTAACAGATGTAAAATCACACTCCCTCCTTCGGATTCGGCATGCTCAGTCCGGCACGTTTGTGGGAGAACGTGTCTCCGTGTCCTTCCAGTGATTACATTAGGTCATATAAGGTATTTTCCAGACCACACTACCCCATCGATAATGTTGCAAACCATTTCCAAATATGGAAGTGCAGGCATGCTCAGGGTACTATCACCATAGTGTTATATACTTACAGTAACTATATCTTCAAAGGTGTGTATATATAAAAGCTATATGTAATATAAAAACGTAAAATGAGATGATAATATAAAAATGCGACAATTGAAGGAAAACACAAGCTTAATGCTTGGATTTCCCAGACTTTAACAGCATCACGCATTGGATCGAACACAATTTCTGTTCTCATCAAGACAGTTAAAAGCGGCGTTTTTGTACTAGGTTGCTTTGAAGTTCTTTTTACCATTTTTGGCGGGTTTGTCACATGTCTCAGTTTCCAGGGACACGGTGACCAAGTCACTCAGCTTAGCTGTATTTCATATCACGGAAACCACAGCAAAAGTATATAAGGTTTTAAATGGCAATTTGACATAAAACTTCAATGGGTATAGGACATCAATGTACTTAGAGCTTAGATGTGTGTGCTGGCCCAGGCAACTTAGACTCCCTCAGGCGAAAAGCATGCATGGGTAAAGGCGTTGTTACACTACACGACTTTGGACTCTGATTTCGGCGCGATATGATGATATTATTACAAAAGATTCCCATGCAGGAGTGAAGTAATTGTTTGAAAACTGGCAGTTTGGAGTATTTTACACATGAGTAATATAGAATTTTATCTCTAATATGTGTGATTCCTCTGCGACATCGTCATATGGTAGCTGAAGTCGTGTAGTGTAATACCCCCTTTTAGGGAGCAGGGTTTAGGGAGAACAGGCAGAGGGGTAGTGACGGTAGGGTAGCAGTGTAGAAGATCTATCTCGATCTCCGGTGTCCCCGTGTCCTTGACCCCGGAGTGTGACCCCTGTTAGCTGTGACCTTTGTCGGATGTGTGGCGCCACCTAAAGGTGGGAGTCGGAGTATAGCCCTGACCAGAGGGCCATCAGTGAGGGCGGGGGGGGGGGGGGGGGCTGGATACAGCATGCCGAGTGATAACCCCTGTGTCAGGGGGTTTGGTTTTCTTAAAAACAGATATCAATGTCATACCAACGGGAAATTTGAACAGAGGAAAAGTATCAACGCGGTTGTAATATTATATGGTTCAACTATGGGTCACTATCACTGGTAGTAGTACGCATTTGATACTTCACAAATTATGTAAATAGTAACCTTAGCCCTGAAATTGATGCCCTGGGCACCATATTCGAAATAAGGAAAAGAAGTCCTATTTAGAAAGAAGTGTTTCCCTCCCCCTCCAAGATAGTGCTTAGGTCCTCGTATATGTAATAAGGAACCTTTATAGAATGTTGGTTTGTTGGTTTGAACCACTATACTCATTGGTTCTGGGGCATTGGGCAATTTCACCCTTGCTCCTGGATGATCGAATCTATGAGAAGGTAGAGACCATACCCCTACACATTTACAAAGGCAGGTGTTCTTTAATGTGCATGGACCCATAGACAGAGCCATAGCCACACAGCCATTGGTCCTCTAGGGACCTTTGACAACCCTGTCGTCATCACAGGGAGAATTCCTGATATCATAGCAGCAGGACAAAATGTAGGTAAACAGGTTTTTTTTCAATTCCACGACCATAAATAGATGTCACAACATTTTCCTGTTTCTAATGAAATGCTAAAAAAAAAGACTAAGCTCCCAACAAATGGCATGGAATAGTGGTAGGGGTAATCGAGCATCGGCCATGTGAGCTGTGCTCTGAGAGGGTTTGGGTGTAGCATGCAGGCCTAGGGGTGTCTAGGCCCACCTCTAGTATATAGGGGTCAGCCCGTGAAGGTAAAGAGGGGTAGGACAGGTATGTGGTGTATGTGGGGAGGTATCCCACCGCCTCAGGTACAAATATTGACCATGGAGACGAGTTAGTACAGGGGGTGGGCACTGAGGTCAGAGAATCATGCACTACTACATTGAGGGGATGTTTCACACCTGTCCTAAAGATCAGATTATTAAAGATTTTTTAAATAAGATATTTTGACTTTAATTAGCGATGTTTCTGACTTGTGGCCATATGTTTTTTCATTATCATTCATATAGCATTCATGGCTACTATTGAGACCTGGGGAATCTATCTTACATTAAGATTCATTAAGATGTGACTAAGGTGCTTATGACATTACTGATGTGAAACTCGCCCTTTATATCTGACTGCAATTATAAACAGTCTCAAATCCCCTTTATCGTTACACTTAGATCAATGATATTGCCAAATCCACTTGTTTGCCCCTACTCGGCATTAGATTCTATCTTCATAGTCTACTCTCTGGAACTCTATAAGCAACCATTAAAATCAACTATGGAAATGGTCTGCCCGAGATCCTTTTTATATGTGCTTTTGTTATGATTCTAGATATTAATTTAATGTACACTTATAAACCGCAAATAAAAACCGTACATAGAGCAATAAAGAACATACAATCTCAACCTTATAGTCAACCTTTTCCAACAGGGAATATAACGTTAAAAGGATAATATCCGACTGGTTCGATCGATGTATAAAAAATACTTCTCAGAAAGAAAGTAGTGTAAGTGTTCAGGTAGCAGGTGTCACTTTAACCAGACAGGTCCACAATCACAAAGTGAAGATCCGAGTCCCTATAAACCACCACCTCCTGCACTAGTCACTCTATCCGCCAGACGGTCATGTAACCCTCAGCAGGGGGTAGAGCTTGTATTACACTAGGCTATCTTGACTGCTGAGAATTTGATAATTTCTAAGTTTTATTAGGAAAATTGTAGGAACCATCACATGTTACATACCATTTGAAAGACAATTCAAAATCCTTTCTAATGATATGTAACATGTCTATGAATAGCGCGTTTTCCGTCTCGCGGTTTTCGAAATCAGCGGAAAGATCGGAAAGTGGAATATAGCCTTTGTGTTACTCGATGTTTACTGCAGTCTCCGCTCCTCACCTTCCTCTTTGTGCAGTTTTTTTAAACAAGATTCAGGTGTCTGTGTCAGGTAGATTTGACACAAATAATAGATTAGAGTAGGTAGATCAAAGTTAACCACCTACTTTGCCCGCGTTTTGCCAATCGTGGTTTATTTTTACTAAGTAATTCCTGCACTTTACCTCCACTTAGTTGTTTTGTATATTGTAATCACGTTATCTACAAACTGAGAAATGAGGGAACAGCTGAGAATAGCCATAAAGTAAAGTGATGTGTAGACGTCCATAAGGTCAATATGCTGTTGAGGAATTTCAATTCCGAATTTGTTATAAAACTATGTAAAACTACTTAAAGGTGGTTGGACGTAACAATGTATCAAACGGTCGTTTGCAGATCACGTGACTTTACCTTACGTCTTGACTACAGTCATATTGGTGATCAGTCGAACATCTGCCAATTTTGATTTTCATCTTTACAAATACAACTGTATTTAGATAATTTGCTGTAGACTAACTCTGTAGCCAACATTGATTGAGTGAGCCAGACCATAAAGATTAAAAGCAATTCACACAACACTATGTGGTCAGGAAAAATCCCTGGTGATCAATAATATAGCTATGAGATTTGCAAGTAGAAAGCTATATTTGTACAGAATAAATACGAATGATTTCAATTACAACGTGTGCCTACACAATGGTACGTACCTAAAGCCACAAGACAGATTCACCATGTATCACAGTATATTGGACATAACCCTATTGGATCCTACATAAAACCTTCACACCTATCACCTCCATTCCCACTGCCCCTTCGTTTTGTGCACAGCCCGACCTTTTCACCGTCTGAAGTTGACAAGTGGCCAGAGTTCATCTGCCTTTATTCATGGGGTGTTGGGTTTCAAGCCACCTGAAAAGAGCAAAACTCTTTGACCCTGAAAGGACATGGGCAATTTTGGGCCCAGGCTGTGTGTTTTATGAAAGGTGTTTTCATAGTGACCGCTTCCCAGGGTGGGAGGCCGGCCACTGGGGTCTGGTTGACCACAGGTGACCGCAGGTGACCAGGGAGGGGTCAGGTAGGGTGACGGACGGTGCATCTGGTCGTTTTCAATCTACTAGGATTTGTGTATCTTCAGGACAATAAATTATTCAACAACTATTTTCTATGTGACTACTGTGTGTCCCTACACAGTCTTAGTCATATACATGATGATTTTGTAGCACGTGTCAGAAAGTATCATTTAGTGATATCTCATACGTATTTCTGCATATGTTGTTTCTTCATTCCTACAATTATTGTATGTATTATGTATTCCTTTGTCCTATCCTAAAAACCTTCTGTGAGAGTCTGAATCAATAAAGGGAAATTCCTCAAATTCATATCACCAATGATCATTAACCACATTAAACATAGCTTCCTTAGATGTGGTAGCTCGAATATCCTTTCATTTATATAAAAAGAGGGGATAAAATAATTATATGCACAAATGAAATATCTATTTCACAAACATTCTGCCTGCAATGCGCACTCCTCTGATCCAATGCATACAAAACATCTCTAGATAGCATCCAACATTCTGCCTTGGGTACAAATACCTCACACGATACAGCACTTTTGTAAGACGAACTCAGAAAGTCCTACAAATACCCGATCTCTCCCATTCCCTTCTCATCCCACTCACCCCATCTCTCTATATGAAGAAGCCAGCGCCAGGCGAGCGGCTCCCACAAGCTCTGCTAAAAAGGCCAATGACTTAATTTGTTCTCTTGCAGGCAATTTCCTGGGATTCTCTGCAGATGAAGGACATCTACAAAAAGGGCCCTATCTCCAGTACCCTGCTCCTGGCACCACCAGTGTGATGAGTGGGCGCGGGCGGCGCCTGTATGAAAATATTCTGAGACATCGCTGTAAAGAGCCGAATGTTAAATTAAAGATGTTTTTCAACTTACATTTTCTCAAAAACGATAAGGTTCTTCCAAGCGATTAGATATAACTTCCTAATTTCAGGAAGATGAACGTGATATCATATATCATTGAATTACAAATTTATATGCTTGAAGTTCTATCCAGAAATGCCATGACGTAATGACAAATCAATTAGGAGTATACGTCTACATTGCAGCAAAAATAATATAGCTTTTGGAGGCTCGTTGATTGCAGTGTGTATGGAGATGCAAAGGAGTATCATACTGGTAAACCTAAAACCTGATACAATAAAATTTGAAACTGTATCATGAGTTAATTCAATAGGATGATTATACACAGTAATATATATATATATATATATGTGTGTGTGTGTGTGTGTGTGTGTGTGCGTGTGTGTGTGTGTGTGTGTGGGTGTCGGTGTGGGTGTGTGTGTGTGTGGGTGTGGGTGTGTGGGTGTGTGGGTGTGGGTGTGGGTGTGGGTGCGGGTGTGTGGGTGTGGGTGTGTGGGTGTGGGTGTGGGTGGGTGTCTGTGTCTGTGTCTGTGTGTCTGTGTGTGTCTGTGTGTCTGTGTGTGTCTGTGTGTGTCTGTGTGGATACAGATTTTTTCCCCGAAGCCTGGCGCCAATACCTCTTCCTACCACCCCTTGTGACTGTGGCTGGGTGCCTTCAGCCAGTCCCTTTCTTGTGGTGGTCGTGGGAGCCTGACAAGCTGAGTACCGCCGCTGGACCCTGGACTAATCCCCCACCACCCCTCAGATCCCCGGCCCCCTCAAAGGGTACTGGAGGAGGGGGGACCAGGGACTGGAGGGATCTGTCAGGGTGGGGTGGGACTAACTGGGCTAGGAGTCAGTGTTTGCGCAGAGGGGTGGGGGATGGGGTAGTCACTGTAGACCGGGGTGTAGCAGTTCCTTGCTCGTAAAGCTTCACTTGTCTGTGATCTGTTATCCCTGACTTTCTGTTGCTTGTTGCTTTTGGTTGAAGTCAGAAAGTGACTTGAGTAATGTTTATTGAATCCCTGAAGATAGAGAGGATTGACATGACATGGACCTGGGTATTGCTCATGGCTATGAACATGGGATTTGCAGCTTCATCAGTAGTTGATGCTATGTATCTCAACTTAACACTAGAAGTGATTTGTCTTTGGAAGTACCATGCAAAGAGTTTAATTGTTGCCGACCCACATTATTCTGCTAGGGGAATGTTCAGAAGATGCTTGAATAAAGACCGACTGTTTTTGTCTTTTTCATTTCATAAAAATTGCTGTGGCTGTGTACATGGACCCAGAGTTGGGATGGGTGGGAGGTTGTCTGTGTGAGTGTGACATATAGCAGCACAAATTAAAACACTACATTTCCCAGACATTTATATTTTATACGATCACCATTTTTGTTGAATTAGCAAGCTTCATATGATATAGACACCCTGACACAGAAGAGACCAATCATTCATCCAAACAATGCAGGTTATTTTAAAATAACAGTAGATTAAAGTCGCCTAAGTGCCATATCTCAGCCATCTTAATGAAGACAAAGACGAAACACAGATAGGAATACATTATATTACTTGAATCTGGTTCAAATGATACAGAGGCAATTAGTAACAGATCCCATAGTTTCTCTATCCTTGATAGTGAATCATATCTGAGTATCAGCCGCTTGATAAATGTAAACGACGGCTTGAGAAATAAAAAAAAAGTGATGTTCAGCTTCAAGGAATGTATATATATACTAGCATGCACACATAATTGCAAACACTTCATGTGTTTACGTGCATACATACATGCATACATGTATACATACATACATACATACATACGTACATACATACGTACATACATACGTACATACGTACATACACACACATACTTAAGTACGTACATTTATAACTTCATAGATATATTTATGTAATCGTATAATGATTTATTCATTCGGCACCTTAAGGAGATTATTCTCAGTAATTAAGTCTGTGTAACGTCTCAGCTAAAGGTTCGCTGTACTGAATAAAGGACACATTGAAAATAAGCGCATCAAGTCTGAGATAGTGAGACTTTATCACTTAAAATAAATCATGATGACGTTCTCAGTGAATCTGTTTAAGGACGCTGCGAAATGCTCAGAGCAGACTGGTAAATGATAATCACGTTAGAAATGACTCCATAATCGTCTTAGATAGGTGGGTTTTGTCGTACATTGGTAAATGATAACCGTGTTAAAAATGACTCTTCAATGGTCTCAGATAGAAAGGATTCATTTCGCAGTATTTAAAGAATAGTGCTAGACATGGTCCTACAAAAGGTCTCAGACGGAAAGGGTTCTCAATCTTCCGTATTGAGAGATCCACCTGGTTATAAGGGGGTTGGATATGACCTACAATGGTGGGATGTATGATGTATACTAATGTACTGAACACCTGCCTGGGTACTACTACCCAAGGGCCGTATTGTACTCTGTATACCCCGTAATAAGGCCTTTATGTACTGAGCAGCAAATGGCTTCCAGGTGGAAGAAACCTGAATAACACAATTACTACTGAGGATGTGGCAACATGGTCTCTGTTCTATACCCATGGGATTATAAAGAAAGTGTGCGACAACAGACAGCTGTTGATCCGCAGGTGGTTTTAAGGCATTATACATCAACCATGACTTGTTTCGATGATCAAGACAAGATCATAAGGACATCCTCTTTTGTTTTTATGGGTTTTATTAATAGATAACCCCATGATGTAGATGACCAAAACATAATACCCAAAACAATGGATATTACAGTTTTACATATCTCTTTTTTGGTGAGTGACTCTTTGAGGTAGATGTTCAAAAAGTTGAATAACAAAATATCATCCGTAGTCATAATCCTCAAGAACAAAACCGTTGGATTTGAGACAAGTTCATTGGCGGTATGAGTCGGGTCAAAGGAAAAAATGATTCCATGATACTGATTTCCTTCATTTTATTTTCACGTTCATCTACCGTGTGATATTTTCACTTATCCCCCTGACAACTCACATGATCATTATCAAATACCTTCTCTGTTCGTCCCCGTTCTCGGACAGAAACTTTGTGTGTTACTCTATTTTTTCTTATTTGATATACAAGGCATTGCGTAACTTCAATGCCAAGTGCGTACTTGTTCTTTTATGCATAAAAGCAGCGATTGGACGACAAGTAGATCTACCTCTCCCAACTAATAAATGCTAGTCACATTACAAAACCCTGATCACTCCTCACACTCTTCCCTCTGTGCATCCCGATGTAGTGTTATGATGCCTGTTACCCAGAAGCTGACACATCTGTCGGGCCCCTTTTACAGCCAGCTCAGCCGCCGAGTCGCCCATCCTCTATGACTTCTCCTTCTGGGTAAACGACTTCAAAGGGTTCTCTGAGCTCAATGCAAACCTCGGCGGCACTCTGCAGGGAAGCCACTGCCTGCCTCCCGTCTGCCCAGATAGAGTTGTCTATACAGGGGGTGATATGAATAAAGCACAACAGAGGCGGCTGGAGTACCTTTTTCATGTCATACTACACTGTTTTATGCTTTGCATTAAAGTTAAAGGCGTATCCTGTAACATTTTCTTACAAAAGATAGCTTAAATATAATCTTGTCTGGATCTTGAACTGGAAAAGAAATAAGATGTTTAGTCGCAATTCGCATAAGGAATCGATTGACGTTGGATTTCTTTTTGTGGAATATTTGAAGTTCCATTTAATATTTTTTCTCCAAATAATTGCTCGCTATAAATTATATGCTTTCATTGTTTCTTACAAGAGTTCCCCGGCATAAACAAAGTATAATTGTTCATAGTTTTGACCAACAATTCCACATAGATGCTGTGCTTTTTTCAAAATCAACTTCAGAGTTTCCCCTGATCTTCCAGAAGATAGTAAATAGAAAGAATTAATACAATTTTAACATCAACTCATCAATCCATATCCATTATTGTACATCAAGTAAATCAGTGTAACAAATCAACATATTTCTTATTTGACATTTTAAGAAACGATTTGAACATAGATATATCTTCAGCACACTGTACATTAACGGTAAGGTGTTCCATAGTTCAGTTCCAACATAGAATGGGCTCTTATCGTATATGGGATTTCGATTTCTCTCAATCTTAAATTGAAATTTATTAGCAGCCCTAGTATTCCTAGCTATAGGTTTCCGCACTTCTTCACTTAAATCTTAATCTGCATACACACTCGAAACGGCATCACCCGTCTCTCTCTATAAGCTATCCCCACGTCGGTTGACTAAGACCAATCACTACAAGGTCCCCCGGTAACCCATTAAGGAGTTAATAATGATTGATGCCCCTCCACTGGTACTCTGGAGATAGCCTACCCCCTGGAGGGTTCGGCCCGAGGGTGGCCTCCTGAGGTCAGGGATCACTGCCATACTGTAGGCACTGATGTATATTTTCATTTAATATGATTATTTCCAGATATTCAATTAGGTGGAACCGCAAGCAATGCTTTCCCGAAAGATTTGAAATTTTGCAACTTAAAAGTGTCTTTTATAGACAATATTTTGCAATCAATCTAATCTTAACTGTGAAGTTTAGTTTTGAGCATCTCGGTGGCTTGTCATAATGTACAACTTTATTTTATACGATGTGTCTTTTCTATATAAAACATGAAAACATGTTCTATGAAGAAGTGTCATTAGGATTCCTTATAAGAGTGTATATAGATACAGTTACATTAATGATGTCTATACAATCATTCATATACAGTCTTCATTTTCTAGACGGCATGTCTATGGCCAGTGGCATAATGACTCCTTGGTAATAAGGAATGTTTTAATCAAACTTTAATCAAGGTCCTATTACAAGGACGTCCTTTATTTAAAAACAAAATCTGATATTGTGTTCTAGTTGTAACCATCCTGTCTAGAGTTGATGTTGATAATTTACGATGAATAGAAAAATATAAAGATTATATATATATATATATATATATGTATATATATATATATAGGACCCTAAGATCAAGAAAAGGGATTTTTGCGGGGCTAGAATGACAATCGTTGCAGAAAGATATTTTCTTGTCAATCATTGTTTTGTACCCACTTTCAGACAGACTAGTATTTCATGTATACAATTTATGTCATCGCTGATACTAAGAACATCCCTTACACCTTGAGTCCCACAAAACAAAGTATCAGTATAACCACGCAAGGTGGGTGATTGTCAAATATAAAAAAACGCCTTTATGTAAGAGTTTAACCACAAGATCTCGAGGAACCTTTAGTCCTTTTTCCTCCAGCCCAGCTTGACCGCCCCGTTGTCCAGCCCCTTATAAACCCGTGAATGTCCCCCTAAGCCGTCAGCACTGACCGCAGCCCACTCCTTAGAAATCCGCCACACTCACAACACTGAAGACAAATCGGCCTTTTCCTCCCGGGCGCCGGCCTAGGCTTGGGCCCGGGCATATTGCATTAAGCTTGATTTCACAAGCTGGTGGGGGACCGGTAGCCCCACTCCAGAAGACACACGTCGATCACGTCCACGTGAGGCCGTACGTTTAGGACCTGTCTCTGCTATGTAGGGGACTAGGGTGCCAGGATGTCTTTATATTGGTTTACATTTTTTTCCTTTGGTCATTTATTCTATATGAGGATTCCAGTCCTATAGACCTTTTTCATTAAGATTGTTGCGTCCCCTGGTGAAGTAAATGGAACCAATGGCTTAGGTAATTTCCCATAGTTAACCTATAAGCTTCACTTCATATAGGTTAACTATGGGAAATTACCTAAACCATTGGTTCCATTTACTTCACCAGGGGACGCCACACCCTAATGAAAAAGGTCTATACCTTCACCATCGTCCTGCCCTCTTATAAATTGAATAAATATAATTATGCTATTACCCTAGAGGGCAATATATTGTCTGTCTGCAAAATGCTATTACAAATTTGTGTGTTGTCAGCAAATATTTTCAATATTTTCTGTCTAGTTGATATAGAATAAAGTAAATACAGACCAGACAGCTAGTGCACTCAGCAATTGTTATTGTCCCAGTTTGAACATACGTCTTGGGCTAATGCTCTCATCTGTATGTGCAAACCAGGGCAATAACAGTAGCTTTGTCCCCCCTTTGTCTGTACTATGTATATATACACTTAGGCACTTTTTAATCAGCTCATTCAGCTGGTCTTCCACATTGTCCTGTGGTAGGGTATAACTATTATCGTAGGGACGAGAGACCGGGATATACCAGTTCTTCTTAATCTAAATAGGAATCTGTGACTTGCAGCATGGGGAACAGAATCCTACACACGCGGTTCTTTTGGCAGAAGGGGGCAAATAATGCATAGATCTACTAGGGCGCTGGGAATTGTATTTCTGGGCCCAGATTATTGATTAGAGAGTCAACATATCTCAGGGATTCTAGTCAGGAGAGAACAGCGCAAGATCCTAACAGGAACATTAGTAGGAGGAATGGGTGGTAACAATGTAATGAAGCCTTAGGCCAACATGAATCCTTGCACAAGCAGTTGTGGTGGTGCATAGTCTTCTGGTATCAGCATCAACATGTTTGTCAGTTTATTCAAAGTTAGGAACAGCCTAGCCAACGATGCCATCGTTATGTATGTCGCTCCTTGGCAGGAATCACATTATATCACAGAGTACATGTTTTGTAGTGATTATATCATAGGCACAGATCTGTTACAGTACCGAACACCTCAATGAGTATAGGCCTACTCAAGTTCTAAATCGGAAACTAACTTGAAAATGATATTTAAAAACTGAACAAACAAAAAGCCAGCTCTCCATCTTTGATATTTTCGCGATCACTTAAAACGTCAATAATTAAATACTGATTGGTGCAAATGGTTGTTTGTAGATTTACATCAATGTTACCACCTCTGTTTAATCAGTCAGAAATATTCCACTAAAAATTGTTTATACAATTTCATGTCTACTTCGTCCTCAAATCCTACTCTCGTTTTCCTACAAAAGAGGATTCACAATGTCAAGTTATTGCTCCCGCTAGCGTTTTGTTCTACAGCAATCGAACCAGAGGGACAGAACAGTACCACAGCAGCCTCCCGCCTCCGTATAACGGATCTATACGATTAGGGCCAAGATGTAAAAGCCCCGTGTCGAGTATGGATAAGAGGGGATGTACTGGAGGAGGTGGGGGTGGTGGAAGGGCCGTGGCACCGCTCAGCGTCTGTTCCTCCAGGGGGGACGCCAAGTGGTGTTGTTTACAGGACGCCCGGGACGCTAACAACACCCCCGCCACGTATACGTCATCCACAACGATCCTGGGACGGTACAATACGCAAAAAGGCTATTTACGTTACACTCACATAACGAGAGGACTGATATTATACGCCAGAACAGCATTTGCTTTTATTTCTGCCCTTCCAGTATTATAATCCCATGAATAGTAAAATGTCATTTTATACGCTTAGACAACATTTGATTTTGTATGTACATTTCAATTGGTTATTAGCCCAGAAATGATTCCATGAATAGTGAAATGTCAGACTAAAGGATCGTGAAAGAAATGGACCTGTACATATACCATGCACAATACAGCTTAATGTAGCATTGGTTTAAAAAGACAGATAAAGGCCTACGCTCTGACAGAAGTCTTGTACTATAGTTAGAAGGAGAAATAACGCCCCCATAAAGAAAATAGGTATTTGCATACACATGCTAAGTACTACTTTCTTTTCTCGGAGAAGTGCTATATTCACTACAGCAAGCAGGAGACATAAGACATGAAATACAAATTATGAATTGACATGTTCGTAGCATATGCATACGTTATACTACTTTCTAAGCTGAGCTTAGAGTAGCAGGATGTCACATTCCTGTGTATACCATGCCATTTATATGTAGGTATAAATGTCATGTGGCGGATGATACATTAATTATCTATACAAATATCCAAAGGAATAACCATTTTGATAAACTTATAGCAGTAGTAAGCTTCTTTCCCATAAGATTCTCCCAATCACACAATATTCCCGCCTTCTCCATGTCGCCTGAGCCAGGGCTCAAATCTTATACTACTCACGGTGTGCAGGGACCAGGAGGGACCGTGGAGGGGAGGCCCGATCCTATCAGTTAATGTAGTAGGCACCCCTGGAGGGCCTGGATTCACAGAATATTCCCAAACCTGTCTGATGGTACTTTTATGAATGAAATAAAAGCGTCCCATGCTTGGAACGCAAAATGTGAGATATTAGACGGGGAAATGAATATCTTCCTACGCTTAACTGTCAATGTTATTTCCGATGCAGCAATACTATGGTTACGTGAACGAGACCCAGTGTCTTCTACATTCTCATTATGAAGCCATTCAAATGCATATATTCACAGAGGCTGGGATTGAGCTTTTTCCAGATTCATGTGGCAAATGTTCTTACCAAATATCAAGCCAACTGGCCTCATTAAAACAGCTTACTCTGGCAGCTTCACAGGAAGTGGCCTACCCTTTCCCGGTCCCCGACCCGCCCCAGTAAGTCTCCTCCAGGCCCCTACCCCCCTAACTGGTTCATTTCCCCGCCCCTGTAGTAACCATGGCAATATACCGGGAGCCGACGGCGGCCCCTGCACCCGACCCGCAGACCACTTCGTTATACAGCGTCCGGGCCAGACACAGACTGACTTCCGGTTCCCGTTTAGAGTCATTGGCAAAAGTAGCCTGGCACCAAACTCACTCTATCTTAATTCACAATTTGTTATCGCACTTTTTTGTCTGGGGCCTATGGGGAGTACTAAGTCTTCATGCTTTTTCTGTTTATTTAGGTGAGGGTAGAGGTATTGGGAAAATAAACCACATCCGTCATAGGCCTAATGACAGTAGATCTGGTCATCTGTGTATTCGTTGGTGGCCCTGGAACATGCATAACTTGTGTGGATTCCGAATGTCAACTTGTGAACTGCTGTCGTTGTATAAACTATGATTCTTTAAACGTGAGATAATTTGGTGCCAAGTACGGTTTATTGTCACTATCTCAGCGGCAGAGGTGTACGTTTTGTGATGCATATTAGAGATGTTGACGTTGTATTTGAAACATTATCGTTACAGAAAAGATACAATTTCGTTGAATTCTGACAACAATCTAATTCGTTAGATTCAGTGATTATTTTTACGCAGTTTATACACAAACAGGTCGCGACCATGCCTTCTTTGGTTTTAAACATTAATAAAATAGATTATAGACAATTCAGTAAGTATTGTGTCATAAAATGCGGAAATGCCCATGATAATATTATGCTGCAGACATCTATAATTGGTCTAGGCCCTGACCACACGTTCCCCTCCCCGCCCGTCAGCCCGGCCCTGTCCCTGACCGTATCAGCCAATCCCCTCCCCCCGCCGTCGGCACTGCGGGCCTGTCTTATCTGGTCTCCAAGCGCAGGTCGCTGCCAATCTCCCGCCTGTGTCGATGTCCCCTGGACTTCCTTCCACCACAGGCCGCTGTCGGTGAGTCAGAGGCCCCTGGCCCCTGATCCCTGATGTTACTAGACGGTGTGAGCCTCGAGCAGTTTACTGAGCTGCTCCTTTAGTGTTTGTGTCTTTAACTGCATCACCCTTAAGTCAGAAGTCGCTCATCCTCAAGTCAGAAGCCTTAAGTCAGAAGTTGTTCTGTGTTTAGTAATATGTAGCCATAGGCAGTGTACTGCCTTTCAACTTCTTGTATCCAGCCTTTGTTAATCATTCCGTTGTCCACATACCTGCCCATGCTTATACAAACACCGTTGGCTGGAAGAATATGTAATAACGTGAAGCCTCTTGACAATAAAAAGAAATGTCCATATCATCCTTTGCCAAACTTTCTGAAGTTAATCATTGACAATCAGGTGACTGAATTTTATTTATATGGGTATGTAATGAAGGTTATACGTTATTAGCAGTCCTGCATGTCTGGATCCCCTTTGACTTTCGAAAATACAATGTAAAATTAAGGAAATTTGTCAAAAACGTGTAAAGATAACCCACTGAAATTTCCCCAGACCTTCTCAGTTTTACATGGACCCCCTTTAGATTTGACGGCTGGCTACGCCCCTGAGTAATATTACCGATATAAAGACTCCAGGCGAGATAAAGGTGCATAAGTAAATCGAATTGGAATGTACCTATTCGTAAATTATTGCACTTTCATATTTCAGTCAAGGTGCAGATCTTACTGTAAACGATGTTCTGCGATTATGTAATTGTGAGATATATCTATCATTTGCCTTTATTTGCCTTCCTGACTAGCTCTCCAAAGTTCTGGCCGTCTACTCTTTTTCTATTATGGCGGGCCTCTAGCAGAAACAAAAGCTACATCCCTGGGCATCCTGCTGAGTGCCTGCATTTAAGTGAGTCTGATGTACCTCCATTAACCTGTTAAGACCTCGCAGGTGTCTAGACGACTCCGACTTCTAGAACCGGAGCGCCCTATATGATAATAGTAATACTTTGCCCCTAGGTCTGTATGTTTTGCTGAAGGTCTGTGTTGCCTGCTAATTGCTAGTGTTAAGCCCCATACCCACTAGACGTGTGTGTGTATGTATGTATGTATATATATATGTGTGTGTGTGTGTGTGTGTGTGTGTGTGTGTGTGTGTGTGTGTGTGTGTGTGTGATGTTCATCGGGATGTCCTCAGGAGTCAGGGTTTCCGGGCTCTCCGACAAAGGGAGTTTTTGGGTTTCTTGGTCTTGGGTCGATTGGGAATTCGGGCTGGAGGCCAGTTTGCAAGATCAAGAGTCGTGCCTCGCGTGCGAGAGTGAATGGACGGACCTTTGGTGGAGCTTTTGAAGGAGGCCAGGGTTCGTTCTACATTGTTGGAGGCGCAGGGAAGGGCATATTTGAGATGGTTGGGGGTCGGGTCTCTATGTCTGGATAGAAGAAAAGAGTGAAGGGGTGGTGGCCAGTCGGGGCGGACAGTCTCAGGCTAGTCTCAGGTGTTCGGGCTACTTGTCGGCCGATCCCCCTGTCTAGGAAGTCGGGTTGTCGCTCACAATTAAAGGGTGGTAAAGCAGTGCCGAGTGGGTCACACCTTCTTCCTGTCATTCTTGGCCCACTGCTTACTATTTTGGGCTTCCATACCATCCCGGTCTTTCGGGCTAGCATGGGGTCTCGGGCCATTCCAGGCTTTCAGGCCATCTTCGGGCTTTCAGGCTACAGGTCTAACTTCTCAGTAACTCAGAATCCATAATTAGGCTTTACTTGACTATTAACTTCTACTTGTGGATGTCTCTGGCTAGAGCTAGCTGGAAGGGGGGTCATCTCAAAGAAGAGGCATGTGAACACAAGGAGTACGAAGAAGAAACTGTTTATTCTGGGCCATAACGCCCCTTTTTAATAGGTTACAGGTCAACTATGATTGGTCACTTTAATCATGTGACCCTCATGACGTCATTTCTGGTCACTTCCGTTTTTCAGGCTTTCGTACCCAATTACAGATTTTGGTCCATTTTCATACCCATTTCGTTCTATCATTTCATTATTAGCCAGCAATTACCATATTTTTCTATCATTTCACAATACAAGTTGATTATACCCGATTTCTAGTTTGACATTTCGTACCATGAAAGATGAATGGACAATTCATCACATATGCATGTACTTGCGTATGTATCTATCTATTTATCCATGTGTGTATGTATAGATAGAGAGGTAGACTCATAATGGAGGTATGACATTGTCTGTAAACATATGAATAGATGTATCGGTAGATAGAAGCCTGAATGAATGTCTCCTGTGGGATTTTTGTTTTGACAGTATGAATGTTATCTCCACTAAATGGAAACCAATTTAATTCTATAAAGTCAATGGTGTTGTTATTCAACAAACGGTTTATAAACCCTGTATTTGGGACTGGAACAACGAGAATGGTAAATGCCTTGCATGGCTATGATATGCCCGGCCAATCTTAAAGGGCCGGATAGGCTTCGATGTGTTTTGCATTGCATTGTTCGGGTTTAAACTATATAAGTGCCCTTAAACCGATTGACCTGCCCTCTATACCCAATCTCACTTCCCCCGGTCGCCCGGGGAAGCAGGGAGATCACCCGATCCCTTTGAGAATAGAGAAGTCAAAG
The DNA here is from genome assembly GCA_936440205.1 of Lepidonotus clava. Lineage (NCBI taxonomy): Eukaryota > Metazoa > Annelida > Polychaeta > Phyllodocida > Polynoidae > Lepidonotus > Lepidonotus clava. Next base: position 29,085,599 of record OW387144.1, on the reverse strand, counting down.
CCTTTGAGAATTGGAAATTGCGGCCTGTAGAAAGGGAATATAAGGGGGCTGCAGGCAGAGATCCGCCTTAACAATGTAGGTGGGGACACATTGGACCATTGACTGTATATTATGTATGTCTCTGACGGATAGTCTCTAGACTGGGCCTGTGTTCAATACTAAGTCTGCTCTTCTGAGAGACAAACACATTTACAGTCTCTGCAATGACAAATAGGTATAGCATTGGATTACTCCCAATTCTTTTCTTATCTAAAAACGTATACAAAATAAAGTCTAATTTCCATTTGGATAGCAGGCAAATACGTATGACTTGCATAAATGGTTGACCACATTGATATAAAAACGCATTGGGGAGTATATATATCAAGATATATTGCAGTTATATTTACTTCTTAATAGACCTTGAACAGATAATACTTATCTGATAATTGAATAGATTGAATAGTCTAAAAGTACAAATCGTCTAACACACTGTCGTCGATCATCAGTTATTTCTACTATCTGATAAAGGTAAACAAAAACTTCTAAACAGTTCACAAGTAAAGAACAGACAACCAACGACAGGCGCTACATCATTGATGACATCTCCAAACAACATTAGGAAAGAAATAAGAGTAAAGGACCTACATACAGCGATAGGGTACACACTAAGTTGACAACCCCTTAATCTAATGCTATATTCTGACAACTAGAAACTTGAGTCAGCCTACTCTAGAACTCGGTTTAATTGGCATTGATTAGATTATCAAGTATTCCGACAGAAACTCAATCTTACCCCACTCAATTCAATAATCTAGGCTACCTCCATTGCGCCCCAAGTATTGAAAACTGTAAAAATTAGATTACCTTGAAGGTATAGGCAGACGGGCGTAGGTCGATGTGGATGTATAATGTGTATGTAGGGGGTTGGGGGGGGTGTCCTTGGGGGCCTCTAGCCACCGCTATGTATGCCCGCCGTTGGGGCACAGAGGAGCCCAGACAGGGTCGATAATACAGTACTATAGCCGCGGATTAGGCTACAGATAGGGAATCCTTAACATTCATACCGTTTTCATACACAGATCTACAAAGTGGCAAGGTAAAGCTGGACAGATAGCTGGAGCCGTCACTAAGTTTAGGGAAACTACATTCCATTCCCAAACTCGGTTCATTCAAAATAGTCTGCCCTTAGGGGGATTGCATAACGGCCATCTTGGATTTTTGTGCCCTGGTGCATCATGGGAGTTGTAGTCCTAATTGAGCATAAATCTATAGTTACTCAAATATATTGTTTGAAAACACCAAACTGTAGCTAAATACCTATATTTTGTGGAATTGGGTGTTTTGGTCAATTTTTCTTTATTTGGAACGCAGTAAATTGCTGGTTTCCATGGAAACCACACAATAATTAGTCAATTTGAAAATAAACAGTATTTGGGTCATATCTTTCTTAATATGCAAGATAGAAAAGCAAGTGAACCATCAAAACGAAGCATTCCAAGAGTTCTATCAGATGGATCATCAGATTTGGTTGCCTTGGTTACACGGTTGCTATGGTAAAAAAAATGAACTCCAAAATATAGCCAAATTTCAGTTTTCCTTCAATTAATGTCACTATGGCAACTGGAAATAAAGGTATAGCTAAGCAGAACATACTATTTCTGATATGTTTACAACTCTAATTAGTCAATTGAGCTGTTTTGCAGAGAAAATTATTTATGGAATGTAGCAAATGGCTGGTTTCCATGGAAACCACGGAGACCACTGAGATAAACAAATTTCAAACTAAACAGTATTTAGATCATATCTTTCTTAATATGCTAGATAGAAAAACAAGTGAACCATAAAAATGAAGCATTCCATGAGTTCTATCAGATGGAACATCAAATTTGGTTGTCTTGGTTACTCGGTTGCCATGGTAACCAAAATGAACTCCAAAATATAGCCAAATTTCAGTTTCTCTTGAATTAATGTTACTTGAGGGACAAACCGGAAGGACATGGGTTCCAGGGCCAGGGGACCAACCATCCATTCAGTTGCGCCATAGAATCATATTAGGAATTTAAAGCCATCCTAACAGAGGAATTCTCCCTTGCACTTAAATCTTACAAGTGAAGAGTGTGAATGCATTAAGTGGGTTATCCCTGATGCTTTTATAGGCCGATTCTAAATTTATTTTGAAAATCTGTTTGTTGGGAAATTGTTATCATTATCAACTGTATAGTTTTAAACAATTTATGTCACAGATAGGAACTTTAAACAAGTAAATTATACATTTCTAAATACCCCCAAAAAATGTATAATCATTAATTTTACTAATTTGGCAGAAAATTAGTTGCGTTTTGTTGCATTATGGATCATTAGCTTTAGTAATGATATTACACTTGCACTCTACCATTCTTGAGTATAATTGCTCCAGCTTACAACAGCGATCAAGACCAAGAAGAAAATCAGTCACATTCTCTCGTTTATCCTAACGTGTAAACGCGGTGCAAGGTAACATCGGCCCATACCCTTTGTCTTCACCCTGTAGCCGGGCAGGACAGTCTAGCCAATATGAATAACTCTACTACAAACAGTAGAATCAGGCCCTAACCCAGGGGTATTCAGACTCTGAGAGACCCGGGCAGACTACTCATCTAGTTATATGGACCCCTTCTATATAGGAACCAGGGCTTTTGACATACAGGACTTCTCAGCCAATGTGTATTATGTAAATATGTGTGGGACTGTCTGCATCATTGTCAATATGCATTTACGGTACAGTCTTTTTGTAGACCAGAAAAATATGAATGAATCATGATATATACTAATCAAGTAGCTGGGTTTTTTTTTCTTATTGTTACCTGACTTTTTTTGGATACTGACATTAATATGTCATATGTCTAGTTTTATGTGTATATATTTACAAAGGTCAACGCTGGTTTACTATTCATAAACAGTATCAGGCCGCAATTCACAAGAAAACGATAATGTAAAGATAACAATTTCTCAGGCTCTTTGTCCAATAAACAAGAAACAGTAACACATCCATAAACACGGCCTGTGTAACAACTGAAAGCGATGTAATAAAGGTACGTTTTGTCGAGGGGATGATATGGGAAAGTGTTGACCGACTGGACAGGTGCTTTACATCATGACATTAGGATGATTAATGGGGAAAGTGAGTTTGCATCAACGACTAGATATTTTGTAATAATACCCGAAGTTTCCTCCCTGAGAGATCGATATTTTTACCTATTTTGATGACTGTTTGACAAATTTGAACAAGCAGCAACACGGTGGACGACTTGGTGTGTCCAGCTTACCAACCTTCAAATCCATATCACCAAGATCAGGAGCAGAAACAGAAAGTGGAACGGCCTTACCAGATTTGTGAATTTATATTCAAGCTGTTCTGATTGCTCAGAAAAGGATCGTTTACACACCTGGAAGATACAAAGATAGAATTGCATCGTTATTATGTGTACAATATACTGTCTGATCGTTATATCATCAAAGAGTCATCGAAAGTTCAATTTAGACATGAAACTTGTGAGGTGAGTCAAATGCTTATCAACAACTCCTAAATGTCACCTTATGTCACTACGTTATATTTGCAGCAGAAGAATTTTGTATAAATAAAGCCTTAATGTTCATCCTTCATCCATGCTCATAAGATTTATAGAGTAGCTTTTCATTCCTAGCAAAATGCCAGACTTGTATAAAACAAAGGTTCAGATTGATCTGAAAGGTGTATTCCTCCTGGTGATACAATTAATAGTGCGGCCAATGGTTCCGAGGGGACTTCTGGCAGTGTCAACTGTAGTTACGATAAGTCTGACGAGTTCATCTTAAAGTTAATTTGGGAAGTAACAACCAGATATGATTTTTTTTGTAATTTAATTGTATTCCCATATGAACCAGCTTAAGAAAAAGGCCGCATGTTTTTTTTGTTTGTTTTTTTTAGATATTATTTACTGAATGCCTATTGAATTAAGTTATCTGATCTTGAGCCCATATCACATGGCTATGTATACATAGCAGTTTTTGACATATTATATATAGGCCTAATAAATATTTCCTTCTTTTACCCCATTACCCCGTTATCTCCTCCATTCCCGGCGTCCTTCCCATCAGTCACCCCCCACTTCCGGTTCGCCCCGCCCCCTGGTGTCGTGTACGGCTGGCGGGGAGCGGGAGGGGGGGGGGGGGCGGTTCACACCTGGTTTGGGGGTATTACTACGCATTGTTCGGCCATATTACTACGCCATCTTCACAAAAAGACGGAAATGTAATCCTCCAGTGCCGGAGGGGCCGTTATGGTAAGTAGGGGATAAACGGTGCGTTGGGGGGATAAACGGTGGGGGAGTGGGTGGGGAGAGGTCGAGTAAAGGAAGGACTGGTTTTATGTACATAGAAAAAGATCCCAGGCTAGCAACATAAGGGGCACATTCTGCAACCATAATTCTTTGGTCCGTCTGTCACTTTTTTCAAGTTTCATGTAACAGTTACGTTATTTTAATTTTTACTAACAAAGTGTAATAATAGTAGTATATTAAAGTGAAGTTGATACCTTACCAATACAGAATGTTATAATAACATTATCCTTTCATGAAAAAATGTAACCAGAATGCTACAATAACGTCACAAAGCACCACATCAATGTCAAATTCTAGAGACGTGTTTGGAGTCATCGTAATCTAACAAGAACCAAACCAGAACGGAACATAACTGCAATGTTTTAATAACGTTGCATTCTTGCCTGGAATAAGTCCAGAAAATCAAAGAAGGAAATGAAGATTTAGAATTGCTGTAATGTGCATAGAAGATAACTATAGAGGCAAAAGTTGGGATAGAAAAAACAAGTAAAACCCATAAATGATGAAAAAAAAAATCAAGGAAATCATTAAGAAACAAAAGCAAAGAAATAGAAAGGGTCGAAACAGAAGTTTAGATTATTACTATTGGTCAGTCAGCATTGGCGAAGGCATTACGAGAGAGAACTAACCCATACTCGATACGATACACAACGGGGTAATCACAGGCATGCAGGATGGAGGATCTTTTTCTGTTTTCTAATTTTTTCCAAGTTGTCTGACTGATAAGGTATTCCCCTGCGTCCCAGTGTGGTGTAGATGATGCACAGTGCTTTTATAAAGTAGACCATTTCAAATGACATTATCTAAAGGAACAGACGGTGAAGAAGTGGATAATTAGACAGATATGCTTCAGTCGGGGATCTGATAGACGACAAAATGCCAACACCCCTTCGATACATACTTTCGCGCTGATAAATGTTTACGCATAATCTTAGTAAAGGTGACATTCCTTGTATCATAATATCGCGCATTTTGTGGATATCTCTCCCTGATATCACAGTACGTTTTGGCACATATCATAATTTTATATTCAGCGGGAAAATTGATTAAACTCAAATAGTTAAGACTAGAAATCCTGTTGAAGACGCCAGCCCCTCCTGCATGTGAGTTCGGGAATAGCTACTCAAGCTTTAACTCATATTTTCTATGAAAAAAAGAAAATTTTGATTTATTGACCGATTTCCTAAATAAGCTGATAATAAGGCCACAATCGCATCGTTAAACACCAACTGAACTGCCATATCAGTACCGGTTAAACTAATACAACTGCAGGCATAGTGATCAAAGAGGAAACGCCGAGTCTCCTATATATATATATATATATATAATTATTATAATATATATTCCTCTGATAAGACCCTGGAGAAGAGCCTCCTCCCGTGTACCATCAGCCCTAGCCCTAATCCCCTGTAGACAAAACCATGATTGATGTATGTGGGGTAAATCCCGGGGCGGACAGCCGGCTCCGGGACTTCATTAGGACACAATGCTTGTATAATGACTGATTACCTTCTCCTCCTTTTAGGGGTTCAGAAATAAGCCGCTATATCCCCAATTTATTATACGCCCTATCCATCTTTACGCCATTATTTATTTTGTGTGCTGACGTTATGAATTGCCCTGTCTTGGAGAGTAACTAAACATGTGATTGTATGAGAAAGGTGACGTAGAAGCTGGGATATGAATGATGAACTATGTGGAAGGTTCAGAGAATGAAGCAACGAAATCTTTGCAAATTGTTATTTGTTGTGGTAAGGCAGTTATGCTAAGGGAATGTTATGCATATTTGATTAAAATATGCAAACTATTTAGAACGCTTAATGTATCAATTCAAAGCCATTATGGTTTGAACCCGGGCATTGTATCGGTAGCCTGTGAAATAGATAACATCATAGTAAAATGATATACTGGAATATGTTATGTTTCCCCTAAAACAGAACTCCAACTGGTTGGCAGAGTGTGGGTCTTAGTAGACGTTGGCCCAGGCCATATCCTATAAACCATGGTCCAGTGGACTCAACAACCATCTGGCTGATAGTGGTCACAAATCAACAGGTAAGGGGGTACCGTATTGTCATGTCAGTTTAACAGAGGCTGGACTCATCAAATTCAGCCAGCGATGACCAGGGACTGGTCTGTACCAGAGTATTTTGGGACTTTCTATCTAGTAGTTTCAACTGTCTATTATAAAGGTCAAGTCAAACCGTGGCCCATCCCTCTCCCTGATGGTGTTATCTCTTGGTCCGTAGAGAAACTTTAGTCACGATCTAATCGCTTAGAAGATGATTATCAGTTATTTCTACCAATCAGCATTATTTATCTAGTTGCTTCTACCAATGAGAAGAACAACTTTTCTGGGCAATTGGGTATAAGTCTATCGGTGCACCTCACCAGGAACCAGTTACAAAGAAAGTTTCTGGTGTGGTACACTGATAACTAATGATGGTGCCCAAAGTCCCAGAAAAGTAGTTCTCATCCTCTTTGACACAACTCCTCATGGGTCACTATACCTACAATTGGATTTGCCCATACACTGAAAAAAGTGAAAAGTTAGAAAGTTAGTCAAATCTGGCTTTGACCACTGAAATTGTGGGTTAGTCAGTGAAAGTCTAACTATCTAACCTTTCCCAATGGTGTCAGCAGGCAGCCCTTGTGGCTTGCAGGCCGGGTCATTGCTGCCACCTGGTGAATAAAACCCCTCACTCATAACTTTCCCACCCCAAATCTTCTCCAATACATCAATCCCATAATACTTCACTCTCAACTCTTCCCATTACCCTTCACAACCTCCTACCATCAACATCTCCTACAAATTTTATCGGCTTCCATCGCCGCCATTAACCCTGCAGGCCCACGGCTGCATTCACATTTATCAACTATACGGTGGGTCCTATATTCCTTGCTGTGTATTTTACGCTATCATATTATGGCGATGGCCACCCGGGCCACCACAAGCCGGCTGGCAAAGCAGAAGGCGCAGCAAAGGCTCAGCAGACTCGTGCGGGACGACCCCGAGGTAACGTTCCCATATGTCAACCCATATGACCCCAACAATGTCACCGTGGATCATATTAGCGGAATTGAGGACCAGGGAACCCCCACCAAGCCCGTGTACGATGATAGGGTTGGTAGGCTCGAGGCGGACGTTAGTGCGGTCAAGAACCAGGTCGCCGGTATCAACGAAAAACTGGACCTAATAGTGCGTGCAACGCGGCCGGCCCCAACTATCCCGCAACACAGCACTCTGCCAAGGCACGGTATGATTCCCCGGACCGACCCGGTGCACCTCCCGCGACCAAGGCGGCTAAGGACGGAGCAGGACTACGACGGCTATGTCGAGAGGAACTCCCGGCTGGACCAGTTCTGCCCCCCAAGAAATCAGGGTAAGCTTGAAAATTTATGTGACGACGATACATATTCAAGAAAGCCATACATGTATATCGTTAGGGAAAGATGCAAAACGAACAAACAAAAACTTGATGTGAGATGTGACCTAACCGCAATGGAATATGTTAATGCCATGCTCAAACTCGTCTTAGACCCACGGGCATACCACCCGGAGGACCAGGTGTTTATTATCCGCCATATGCGCGACGTCTCCAACGATGCCATGGAGAGGGCGTGGCCTGCCGTAAGGAGGTGGTCCCAATATAACTTCGATGCGGTCGAGGCCGGCGAGATCGCGTGGTCTGACCACCAGGAGATACAAAACCACCACGTGCGTATCGCAATGACGGCAGCACAAGCAAAACATCCAGTGACAATTAGCCAATCGGGTACAAAAGAGTTTCTGTGCAGAGAATTTAACACACGACACGGCTGCCGCCACAAGACCAATCATATGGAGGGGTCAGTGAAGGTCCTACACATGTGTGCCTTCTGTGATGCGGTTTCACGCCAGTGTACACACAGCGTATTTGCCTGTGAGCGCAAGCTCCAGTACCCGTCCAACAGGCAGGGGCAGCAGCAGCAGCGCCCACCTGGTAACCAGCAGATGTGGAGACAGGACCAACCTCAGGCACAGGCCCAGTTCAACCAGCTGCCAAAAAACGGGCAACAGGCGCCTCGGATCTATTAGATAACGAGGCGCCCACACAACGGGATCACCGGGCGTATGCCACGTGCGTCGACAGTGTTGGTAAACAAACCCGTGACGTCACCCCTCCCAGCGTACCACGCCACTCGGGGAGCGACCAACATGGCGGTGGTAAACAACAACCGGGCGAAGCTCTCGGACACCCACCGCCCAATTGCCGAACAAAAGCCGGAGTGCGGGTGGAGGGGCCGGCATGTGGCCGGCCCCCGCCTACTGCTCCGCCTAATCAGCTAGACAACCATCACATGAGCGACGCGAACGGTGACGGTCAAGAAAACGGACCGGCGCACGGCCGACCCGGCACCATACCGTCACATACCTACAGCAGTCGGAGCTCCGAGGACGGTGGTACCGCCGCTAACCGACACGGCAACATAGGCCTACGGAGTGGACGGGTTGAGGAGCCGGCATGTGGCCGGCTCTCCCCCGCTCCACCACCCGCCACGCCGGACAAGCCCGCAGTCACTACGGAGCCGGACTTCAATCGTATACACAAGGTATGTGCTAAGGGCAACTACTATAATGCTAATATAGATTTACGCCCAATAGCATTTGCACAATACAAGAAAGATAATTGGCCAAACTCGGCACATAGGGCTTTCCCAGAACAGCTGGCAGCCATATATGATGTTGTCCGCGATACAGGCCTCCCCAACGCCATGGCCGCTAGGGTCCCCATCCCTTCTGCTCTCAACCTTGAGGAGTGGGACAGCGTGTTGGGTGAGATCGGGGGTAAGCCACAACTACTCGATTTCCTTACATACGGTTTTCCCCTGGGATATGTGGGTCCCATATCAGACTCTATGGAGGTAGAAAATCACCCTAGCGCTAAAGATTATCCACAACAGGTCGAGAACTTCTTGGCAAAAGAGAAGGCTCTCCACGGGGTGGTTGGACCGGCGGAGGCCCCTATGTTTGTCCCATGGTGCCATGTTTCACCGTTAATGTCGCGCCCAAAGGCACAGGGGGATGAGCGTCGGGTCGGAGGAAGGGCGTGTACCTTGCCACTATGGACATTTCACGGGCCTATAAAAACCTTAACTCTGACCCCCTTGATTGGCCCCTCCTCTGTTTCAAGTGGAAAGATATGCATTACTGCGATGTCACTGTCCCCTTTGGCGCAAGGGCCTCCTCATATCACATGCAAACGGTGGCTGATGCCATAGTGGAGGTCCTCGCAGCCAGGGGCATACAGGCGTATATGTATCTAGATGATCTTATAATAATCTCTTCCAACAGGGAACAGGCCGACAGCGACTTTCACCAGGCACGCGCACTGCTCGCCAGGCTCGGGCTTCCGGAGGCTGAGGATAAGGCCCAGCGTCCGTCGCAGTGCGTTAAGTGGCTCGGAGTCATCATTGATACCAATGAGATGTCAGTCTCAATACCGGAGGGAAAGCTCCAGGAGGTCCTGGCGCAGGTTAGTGTTCACACTAAGTCACGGTCCATCACAAAGAAGCAGTTGCAGTCTGTTCTGGGAAAACTCCTACACGTAGCTAAATGTGTCTCCCCAGCCAGATTGTTTGTTTCTAGACTTCTTGAGGCCCTCCGCGCTGCACGGGGCTTTCATATCAATGTGGACGCCAGTATGAGACCGGACTTCAGGTGGTTTCAGGAATTCTGTACTCAATGGAACGGCAAGTCTTATGTCCCACAAGTTACACCTGCCAGGGACATATACGTGGATGCCTGCCTTTCTGGCATAGGCGCATCTGATGGTCGAATAGCATATGCTGGCCAGATTGCACCTGTGGACGACGCGGCAGCTAACATTACAGAGCTGGAGGCTCTAAATGTTATAGTTGCCCTGCACACGCTCATTACACCACGCGACGCTGGCACTCATATACTAGTAAATTGTGACAATAATGCCGCAGTGCAAGTATTGCAGTCGGGTCGAGGCCGCAATAAGCTCCTCCTCGATTGCGCACGTGCCGCCTGGATGATCCAGGCATTACTTGACATTAACATTAGTTATGTACATGTCCCAGGCAAAGAAAATGAGATTGCAGATCGGCTCAGTAGAGCACATCTCTCTCATAGAGACCACCTCCTTGCAGCCAATGTTATAAGCAAATATGAACTGCATGTTATCGATCCATGTCTGTTTGCTTTCTATAATATGGCCACTCCACTCCTTTCCAGATCCGGTCATCCAATCGTTGCTGGCCAGGGCAGCAGACAGGCAACAACAGGCCCGTGCCCCGGGTACCCGCGCAAACCAGCGGGCGACTGTGGCGACTTACGTGGCGTTCGCGAGGAGGGCAAAGTTCAACCCGCTGGCCCCCGACCACATTCATCGAATACATGGCAATACACCTCCCATCACCGGCAACTGTCCGAAACAAGGTGTTCCATATCCGCACATACCTGAGGTTGGCAGGAGTAGATATCGCACCGGTGATTCACCCGACGGTGTCGAGGGCCCTCGACGCATTGGACAGGAACAAACAGTATGTCCCGAGGATAAAGATTGCCGTGTCAATGGCCACCCTAAGGTCGGTACTGCTCATTATTCCAAAAACAATGATTGGCACAGCGGCGAGGGCGGCCATCCTCCTGATGTTCTTTGGCGCGCTTCGCCAATCGGAGGTCGCCCCGCCCCTGGCCTCAAAATTCGACCCTTCAAGACATCCAACAAGGGCCGATATTACACTCTCAACCCACTCAATCCAGCTCACAGTAAAATGGGCAAAGAATATGCAAAAGAACACTCAGCGCAGGGTCATTTCTCTCTCGGCCGTCCCCGACACCAGGATGTGTCCAGTGGCGACAATGAGAGAGCACTTAGGCCACACCCCGACAGTCTCACCTTCAGACCCACTACTAAAGTACCCAATTACGTCAGACCCAATCCCAGTGTCGGTGATAAAACAGATCTGGGAAACGGCCCTCACGGCAACTGGACAAAACTCAAAGGCGCTTTCGCTGCACAGCCTACGAAAGGCCGCAGCAACGGAGGCCTATCAGGCTGGATGTCAGGATACTCAGATCCAAAGACTAGGCGGATGGAAGTCCTCCGCGTTTAGGACCTATATCTCACAAAACTCAGACAATCGGGTTAACCATACCCTTATTAAATCTATCTCTTCATAAATTTGTATTTCCACCCACCCACCCTATCTCCCCATTTCATGGCAGGTTTGGCATTTATTATTTATTATCTTACCACATCAATCTATTTTACCTTATATTACTATATATAAATTTTATCCAACAATAAAATTTAATTTACCCAAGCCTGCCTTCTCTATCCTTATTTCGCCGGTGTTCAGCAATGGTGTCGGCAGGCAGCCCTTGTGGCTTGCAGGCCAGGTCATTGCTGCCACCTGGTGAATAAAACCCCTCACTCATAACTTTCCCACCCCAAATCTTCTCCAATACATCAATCCCATAATACTTCACTCTCAACTCTTCCCATTACCCTTCACAACCTCCTACCATCAACATCTCCTACAAATTTTATCCCACCCACCCACACCTTTTATTTGACATAAAATTTTAAAATGTTATTCATTTATTATTTATTATCTTACCACATCAATCTATTTTACCTTATATTACTATATATAAATTTTATCCAACAATAAAATTTAATTTACCCAAGCCTGCCTTCTCTATCCTTATTTCGCCGGTGTTCAGCAATGTACATATTACTGTTATATGACTAACCTCTTAGTCATTATGACTAACTTTCAAAACTGTAAGGTTAGTCAAAGGATAATTTGGACTAATTATCATATGAGAGCTTTTTTAAATACAACAAAACTGTATGCCCGATAACTATGTCTACAAAATCAGTTATTTTCAGAATTTGACTGACCCTTAGTCAGATTGACTAAGGGGCCTTCAATATAGTATTTTTACATATCTTTATTTAATTCTATAGCACACAAACAGCCTCCTTTGTCCAAAAGAAAGGATAAAAATTGTAACATAGAAAAACAATCCAAAAAAGTCCAGTTTGATCGCTGTTCCGTCTACCTACCCTATGTAGAGTCCACATGTATAATGAGTTTCACTTGGAACCTTCACGTAGCCTGTCATCGATAGGGTAGTGGTTAAGGCACCTGCTTCCCATGCTAGAGTCCTGGGATCGAATCCCTGCCAGGAATACGTTTTTCGTCACTATTGACTAACTTTTTTGCTTTTGGATTAGTCAATCTGCCTATGGGTTAGTCAAAAAAAGGTTAGAAGGTTCGGACAAAAATGCACCGTCAAATTGACTAAGGTTTTTGCAAAAAGTTAGGCAATATGACTAACTTTCTAATGCCCACTTTTTTCAGTGTACCAAAACGCCTACATTTCAGTCATGATCAAGTAAACCTCTTTACATTGGTTATAATCATTAGTTGTTATGCATGGCCAGGAGGAGTCAAACCACCCCTGTTCTAAGCACCACTGGTGGCACTTTCTTTGAGTATGCATGTCGCACTTTAAAGTATCGACACATTCTTGACTCTGGACAACAGTGTACATCACCAAAATCATATGGAATAATAGAGGTTGTACTCCAATAATCTATAAGCACGTTGACTTGCCTTTCCTGTCTTTTTCGTCAAGGAGCCAGCAATAGGCCTACCATAATACAAACCCCATTAACTTCCTCTAATACCAACTAAACCAACACTCGAGGACCACCCGTGATCTATTCCCAAAGTAGAAGAGGTCCAGTCTGCATTTACCATACTGGGGTCAGTGGACCATGGTTATGTTATAGTGGGTGACCATGGTCCAGTGACCTCACTACCCATCTCACTGTCACCCATTAGCATCCAAACAAGACAGGGGCGCCCGCCTCCCCCTTTAGAAGGTGGCCGTTACCCGCCCCACCTTTTGGTGGTCCTAAACAAGGTGCTCGTAACGCCCACTCAATGGCTGGTTAATGGACTGACCATTATGTATGGATCCGGGAGGATCAGAAGGGACAGCTGACGGTCAATGATACGATGTTATATAGATAAGTCAAATTGGTGGCAGTAGTTATTGTAGGATTTTATTTTTCTTTCCAACTATCTCTTTTATTACAAAAGTGTTTTCCATAGTGTGAGTTTGGTTCTTACTTGGATTGGATGAATTGGTTTGGATTCAACCTAGCCGATTTCCAGTGCAATATGCTTTTGTTCATAGCATGAAAGCATTTCCCTTTGTTTTTCGGAGACTACTACCCTAGCTTCGATAATATGTGAGATGTATGCATGAAATCTTTGTTCAACGCTCAACAAAACGTCTTAAGACTTTCAAGCAAACATTGCTAATCTATTTCACCAAATCTGTGCAAGTTTACTCTATAGAATTACATTATTTTTCACCTATAATCGGCACTACCCCTCCCCTTTAACCACTTACAACACTGAAGGTGCGAACAAATCAGATCTTATCTGACCTGCGATTGACTAGGAAATTGGCTTACATTAGCGCAGCTATTCAGACAGCGTTGGGCACTTTTAAGTCCGTCTAGGCTAAAAGTCAGAGGCTTTAAAAGGTGCACTATATTATGAGCTGAAGGCACAAAGCTTGCCTTTAATGGCACTTTGCTGAATGGCCCTCGGGGCAACTTCTGACACTGCAATGAATACGAAGAGGATTAGTATAGGATCAATGTGTTAGGGGGCTGTATGCAGGGACACATTATACTAATCACTACCTACATGTTGGACTGTTTATCAGCTACAGGGGGAAACATGACCTTTTCTGTCTGTGCTTAAACATATATGTTGCTAAAATTAACACGATATCCAGACAGGTCTGCTGTATTTCTTTCTGCTTTATTTCTTTTTTTATCGTTTTAATTAATGCCACATTTCAAACTACAGCAATAAGATACGTTTTAAAGATATTGATTGCACCATCAATAATAAGAGTCTCACATTTCATTATTGCATTTCTTTATCCTCGCACATAATTATATATGCAGTTGAAATCATTACATTTAGCAAGGAGAATTTTTTTTTGTATATTTGACTAGAATCTGTTTGCCAACTTTGCCAAAAATACGAGAGCGTACTGTCTCATTACTCTCAGTATTCATATACAACTTCCATATGGCGCGTTTATATTCACCATTCCCTTTAATACCTAAATCCTTAAATTCAAGGCAAAATACCAAGCTTGATAGGAACTTCAGAACTCAATTCAGTTGAGATAAGAGAGCCAGATTCTTAGAGGCATTAAAAATTTTATCAAATTGACCGTTTATGTACTTGGTGTTTCTATAAAAACGAAATTAGAAAAATAGGAAACTTTAACGTTTAAAAGGACAAGGAAATCGTTTGATAATGTTGTGGTTCAAGAGAGGCCTAAAGTTTGAAATGGTAGAATCTCATTACAGCAAACGAGCAAACAACCTTTCATAGCTAGGTTTTCCTCTAACCAGCAATTAACTAAAACACATTAGCTTGACGTAGACCACACATGCTGGATCCAGACAAAAAGTGAGATAGTTCCCCAACTTTGTAATGGTGTTCTGCAGCTGATGCCCAGTCACCCAGTGAGTGACCCATCCGGTCAGTGTGGTCAGCCCCAGGCTGGACCCTCCCCACCTGCAGGGCAAGGCCCCACAGCTGCCGGTCACTGGCCACTCCACTCAGACCTGCACCTAGTGACCTCTCCAGCCCATAGCCCACCTCACACACACTGACCGCTGAGTTGGGGCTGTATACTTTTATGGGGTGTCTGCCTTGTATCCAATTTCATTTTTTCCTATTTTGGATATGAGTATGTGGGGGTATATGGGATTTCGAAATGACTGTATGTTGATAACGAATATGCAAGGGTATACTCGTATACAAAGGTGAAAGCAGTTCTATGTGCCTCCTCACAGATAGACCTATAGGGCTTACTTACTACATCAGTTTATCAATTCAAGATTGGCTGGTCTTTTCTAAACAAATTTAAATCACATCTTCTTTCAAAATTATCCTTTAGAAGCCGGAAGTTCAGTAATTTTTTTGTAAACAGATGACTTTAGAAAACATGTCTTCCAGAATATTCTTTTAACAGGTCAATTCTAGAGTGGATCTGGTAACTTTCAAATAACAATTTGAATAAGAATAGTGGGAGCACTGGGCCATGGGAAAGATCAAAAGAATGAATCACAACTAAACAGGAGAAGCGTGTATTTTATGTATGTCCAATAGATTAATGCTACCGTGTCAGTGTGAGCTGGAGGAATTCTATGCTAACAGGTAATCAGTTCTTAAAGGTACCTTGAAAGAGGTCCACTTTGTGACAAAGAATCGGAAGTATATGAATAATGAACAAGAACCCCAGCGACCCGTGGTTCCAACCTAGATCATTTCCGCTTCCTCTTTAAGGAAATTATCCGGGCACTGGCTGCACCACACATCCTTGTGTATTCACATTCAGCGTCGCGCGCCACTACCCAGCGGGGCGCCGGCTGGTGGCGACAGGCGGAACTAGAAGCGGCTGGTCTCGTCGGTTCTCGTCCATTCTCGCGCACAGTCTCGTCCCTCTTCCAGGGGCGGGGTAATCGATTCTGTCGGGAGAACTTTGTCGCCGCCCAAAACGATTGAGTGAGAAAAAAGAAAGAGTGTTGTTTTTTCTGTCCAACGTTTTTCTCACATCTGCAAGAGTGTCGGCACACCAGTGCCCATAATTATCTTGAAGACTCTTTGAATTGGTTACTAAAAGGAAAAGTATTTACTGATTTCAAGAGGACTTGCCTGTTGGTAATTATATAAGGGACGTTCTGTAACCGTGGTTCATATTTTTGTCATTTCTTACGGTTTATATAAAGTGTCAATATGTTTTTCATATTGAGACATTATGATGTTTTCTACTCAGTAATGCTGATCTATTGAAAAATATGAACCACTAGCTACGGTTCATATTGGTATAGTGAATATCAGGTAGCGTTGTGAATGTCCTCTAGACACGAACTGACCATGCAGTCTTCCCACCCTGCCCAACTGACCCTCCCCCGGTGGTCTGCGGCGTCGCGTGCGCACACACTCATTTGTCATGTAAAACTCGGACTGAAAGGGCACCCTCCTAATGTGGGAGATGCTTCCAGGCACAGAAAGGCGTTTTTCGCGGGTCATTTTGTACACAATAGATGTGAATGGAAGGGACTCCCTGCCACACATAATGTTGCCAATGTTTTCAGAATGTATGATAGCACTTCCAAAATCAAATCAACTAAGCTTGGGGAGCAGTTTTTCCTTCTATTTAGTATTTTCAGAAAAATGCATTGTGTAGACGATTGATATGAAGCTCTTGATCAAATATAATTATGACAAAATTATGTTGCTCTGCAATTTGAAATAAATATGAATAAGTTATGCCACGTTTACCTAAATTGGTAAAAGCAAGGAGATTGTTCGGTTATCTGAATTTTCTCAACACGCCAAGGGTTTGCTTACTTGCAAAAACATTACACGTAGTCAAATGCCAAATGCCCTCAGATGCCCAAAGTGCTTTAGGTCTACACTAACCCAGGGTCAGTGCAGGATAAAGGCTCCAATTGCTAAGTATAGGCACCTCTCCTCAACAGCAACAACTAATGACCTCTTTGGCATATCAAGGGCCTAGAAAAGTTCCTCGTTGACCGCTCTACAGACCCTTTCACTTTCCCCAAATCAAAGCCTTAAAGTACCCTTGGTCAACACAGGCGGAGGTTCTTACCAGCGCAATGTTTGAGAACTGTAACAGTCCCCCTAACATGATTTTCTCTGTGACTTAAGTGTGTTGGGCAGTAAGCCCCAGGTCAAGTAGGATTTAGCTCAGCTTGTTGATCTTAACAAGTTACCCTAAGTAGGCTGCTAGAGGCCTTAGGCCAACAACACTAGCCGCTGAGGTGTAGGGTTACCACACTTACAGCATCTAACCTCAAAAGACACTCTGCCTAATTCTTAGCTTTTGTTTGGGCAGCCTAGAATAAATACAATGGGAGTGCTTTTATACATGGATATTTCAGTTTACCAACTGTTGTATAGAGCTTGTATTTGAATTATACAATTGAATTGTACATTCAAGATTCATATTCTTTTCACATCAGTAAATTTTACTGATACGAAAAAATATGGATCTTGAATGTTGTTAAGCCTGTATTCCACATACCGATTTTGATGCTGTCGATTTTTTATCTTTATTTTTTTTCCTAAGGATATGACGTGAAACCATAGGTCCTATATATCATTTGAAAAAGAATTGTAAATCCTTTCTAGTGATATACATCATGTCGATATCTAAAGCTAAATCTCATTCTTAAAATCGGCAACAAAATCGACATGTAGACTATCTATAGGCTCTACGTGTGAGAATGTGTTTGTTATTTCGTGTATCGTTGTGTCTTTTTTTTTCTTGATGCATCACTTACTCTATGTTGTCACTAAATGAATGTGGAAACATCTTATCAAAAACTACCACCTCTAAAACAATAAATCCATGAATAAAATCAAACCAGAGATTAAAACACTACTTTCGAATTTAATTAAGTGGCCATTCGATAAACATCTTGGGATTTCCATTGGGAAGCTGTAAAGTGCTGAACAGGTGTCCCACTAGTTTTTATTTTAATCCTCCCATAGTAAATCTACCCTACAGCTCCTCCCCTCCCTCAATTGGCTTGACATGTTTGTGCCACCTACCTATGGGGAACCAAGTGGCAATCAGGTGAAAAGTGTGCCAACCTGTAATGTTCATCCTTCTCTTTTCCTGGTAATATATTTCTGTGTAGTACAATTAGAAAAGCAATGGATAGATAACGATACAGGTTAACTAGTCAAATATGATACAATAATGTTTTATATACCATCATAGCAATATATTGACAATCTTATGACATTTTCATTTCAATGATGTAAAATCTTCCGTTTTAAGTTCCATTGAACGATGAAGACCACTTCAATTCTTCTGGGAAATAATACATGTATACATGTGAAACATGTGTCCATATTGTAAAGCCAAGGTTTATTGCAGTACAATAAAATGTGAGGGACATTTTGGGGTCAACATTTGGCTTCCTGTACATAGCTGAACCTCGGTGAGAGTATTATCTGTTTGGTCGACACTCATCCTACCGGTGGGGGGTCCTGGTCTGTATGACAATAGACACCGTCACACTCTGCCTCTCCTGGCCCCAGCCCTTAAAGATACTTGTAACTAGTCCACCCAGCAATGAAAAAGACGAACGGTGAATTGTAATGTCCTCTTGGCTATGGGTTATTCACACGTTAAAGAACAATTTGAGAGGATATAGAAAAACTATCCCTAGAATTTGAAATCCTGCCAGGTGGGGATAAGTACATGTAACAGCCCCGCACTAACCGTATGAGCTCATAGTCGTTGATCGGTATGGATCAAAATAGTGCATTTCTTTCTAGTATGTCCCCGATGTGCGTTATGGCATCCTTACAACTTTCCACACAGCTGGGGCATGTGCTTATAATATAGCAGTAGATGATTATTTAAGGTTTTCAGGTAATATTACATACATTCTCCAGAAAAGCAGGGCAGTCAAACTTAATATCAAATGCATAATTCTAAAATATTATGAGTAATAACAAATATACTTGCTCACGAGTATGCCCTTGTGTTTATCCCCAGATTTAACAGCCAACTGTTAGTCTTCATTATGACTGACACACTAACTCTATGTACTAGCTCTCAGGCTGTGCAATAGTGTTTCCCTACTTTAAAGCTACAAGGTAGGTAAGGAGAGCAGATCTAGACTTCTCCGTAATGACACAGCTGCAGTGGTGTTTTGTTAAAGAATCCTGTGTGAACCATTCAAACCATCTGCTGTACATTAAAAACTGTGCACTTCATCAAGGCTAATCATCGAGGCTCCAGTTCCAACCATTATACAACAATGTATGCGTCGGTCCTTTCTAGTAGGATGACAGTCTGAAAGCAATAACACTGAATTAAAGAAGGTTGTGTTACTGTGTTTTAAAACTGCTTTAAACATGCAACTTGATACTCAATATTGAATTTAAATTAAAGGAAATATGCACGGTGTAAAAGCGCCATAACAAAACACCTTGAGTTAATGAGCACAATTAAGCAAAGGAAATTGCCAAGTATCAACAAATGATCATGTTTCAGCCCCTGCTCCCCTTTCGTGCCTTCGCAGTATGGAAGTAATTTGCAAATTGCACTTTTATATTGCTTCTGCATTAACTAATGCTGCAAACTGGTGCTCGACAAGGTTTCCTTGACAATACATAGACTCTACTTGTCCATCATCCCTCTGCCTATACACATCTCCCCTGCCCTGTATGACATTTGACCCACGCCACACTTTAATGTCTAACACCGGTGTCTAACCTTCCCTGGGGCAGGAATCTCTCAACCATAAATAACGCCAATTTCGACACCTATTTTGGCCATTTTCCCGCATGACTGACTTCATCTCTCCCGTGCACCTTGACATCCCCTGCTCACCTCCAGTCCTTATCTACCTGTTTACCCGGCCTGTAGTACCTTACCTGGCCCCCAGGGGACCCCCTCAGGTGAGCACCGCCCAGTCGCCATAGTTACCGTGTAAACAGAGCGCCTCTCTAGGTGGCTGAACGCTTTGGGGAACAAAGACCTTCCCACTTTAAGACCAAACTGCCCGCCTCCTTTGAACCTCGCCGGAGTTGACTTCATTTTTCCCCGCTGTGTATTTCTCTGGTATTCTTCGCTCCGATACACCTCAATTATTTGATGAACAAATGATGAACTCCCGTAGTCAGAAGGGCGTGTTATGTATTCAAACGTTATTGTTACCTTTCAATTGCTCATTTTAACTTAATAGTGGGATCACCTGCTTCTCAAATTGCTTTGCTGTATTTGAAAAGTATCATGGATAGAATATATCCATAACAAACATGCACTATACATGCATAACTATGGATGTACTTACAATGATATGTGTATGTAGGTCTATTTGTGTGTGGTTGACAAAACTGTTAAGGTAAACAAGGTTCATGAAAGAATTAGTGCATTTTCTTTTACGCTGTTTCGACATACTTATAATTGGTGCGTTTGGCATAGGTGGTTCACTTCTTTTAGATTGTAAGACAATTTAGAGGTTGACGTATGTATGTGCATGTGTGTAGTTAACGAAAGTAAACAAAATTCATAAAAAAAAAAGTGTGCATCATATTTCAGATCTATTACGGAGTTTTTTGGTATACCTATACAGGTGACGAATTTCTATTGGATAGTTAAACAAAAATTAGAAGTGTGGTCTATGCATTTTTGGTTTTAGGCTATTCGCCAAGTTGGGTATAGACATTTTAGGCTGGCGGCTACCAGGTGGTAAGTTGTGTTTGGCCTCCGGGAGAGTCAAGTTTAAGTAAGCTTTACACCAGGGGCTGCTTAAGGTGTGCTTTCATGTAATGATTGTCTCAGCACGGGGCCCACGCCAGACCAATTATCTCAGGTGTCAAGGGCCTTGGGGCAGGTGGGAAACACACCCTCCCACCTCACCGCCCGACCCCCCCCCCCCGACTCTTTTCTGTATAAGTACCCAGACCTTCTCATCTTCCAGTATTCCCACCTTCTTCCATCTGTACCTAATATATATCTTGGTTTTAAATCATAAGTGGTCATGACCGGTTTTAGATATCAAACAATTGCTCGAAGACGTAACACATAAATGAATAAGTAACGGAATAAAAGGGCAATTGGAGATTCTGAAATAAACCATCTTCAAGCCTTTCTCTGGGAATGTCTTTATACATTGAATTATCAGCAGTGAACGGGCCTTTTATTTCTTATACCTATGATGATCTGCTTAGACCTTGTAACAGATCATAGCGAGCTGCTCACTGTTTGCGATGAGTATCATCCCTAAAACATTATGTCCAGAAAAGACAATAAGTATCATAAATGAAACAAACTAGTCGGATTGTGGTTTTACGATCTCATCTGTTTGTAGTAATGATTCCTTTACCCCTGTCTAAATTAATTAGACCCTCAAATCACAGCGAAACTCTTCACCTAGAGCGCCTCGATTTTTGTTTGTGATGGATCCAACTAGGCAGGCAACAGGCCAAACAGCGTACCTTTACAAAAACACCCGTGCCAAAAACAACCTTTGAATACTCATTAAACCTTAAAAGTCCAACCCATCTCCCTGGATCCTTAACACAGAGTCAAACCCAGAAAAAAATCTCTGGGTTTGATTTTTGAATAGGAACGCTCTGAAGTGTGGTGATGGGAAGCCGCTTCTTAACAATAGGGCGAGTTATTTAGGACAGACCGCCATTGTTAGCGGCAGCTCCATAAGGAAAGGCTTAAAGAAGTCATTGACAATGAAAATTCGAAGGCAATTACTCAGATTGAAATATTACCTCCGATTGAGTTTATTCCATTGTCTGAAAAATGACATAATTTGCCAACATTTAAAACTTAAATGAACCCTAATTGATGGTTCAAAAAGCCTTAGATGGAAAGGCAAAGTGCTGCTGAATCAGGCGATTCTTCTGTCTTCCATATTTGCGTGCTTAACGAGACCAAGGAAAAATAATCATGGACAGAAGATTTGTTTTAGTATTTAAATGAGGTTATTTCCCCAGTTATACACACCGACACAAAAGTGAACAGGATTACCCAGTCGCAGATCTAGGATTTGTTCAATGGGGAGTGGGCCAAGAATTGAGTACACATTAGTAGTAGGACTATATAATTATAATGCGAATCACTTTTTTAATACGTTTATTGCCAACATCACCTAATTGCATGGTCTTCCTGTTGGTCTTAAATTAGGTGATATGATGATGTAATGAAGATGAACATGATGAGCTTAATATGGGGTGCATTTAGTTAGGAATTTCTCATCGTCAGTATAGGTCCGTTTCATGCCAAATCCGGTTTGAACATGATCTTACACCTTACTTAATTTCACCTTTGTCGTTGAGCGTTGGATCTCAATGGGTAGTCTGTCCCACAGTGAGATACCTCTGGACATTGGACTTTTCAAAAACCTTTCGTATTTATGCTTTGGAATTTCACCCTTTTACGACTCCTTAGCCTTATTTTTGGTATGGCAAAGCCAGCGTGGGAGGGTGTAAGAGGGTTTAGGGTGTGTGTGAGAGGGTTAAGGATGGGGTGAGTTGCTGTTGGAGGTAGAACAAGGGTGTTTCTTCTGAGTGAAAAATAACCTCTCATTTTGATAAATCTGGAGGACTGACTATCTCAATAAGCCTTGGAGATGTGTTTATGATAGCATCTGAAGCATGGGATGATCAGATATAACAGACAGAACCAATAAATCGGAGCATCAGAGCTGCCTGATTTCTCTTGGCTCCTAGTCAGCCAGGAGGCTGTCTGCAACAACGAACCCTTTTACCCATACCCTCAGTGATCTGACCGCCAATAGACGGATTGCATGTGATGCAACCAGGTTTTGGCAACCCCTAATGTGCCCTGAAAACACCGATGGCTTGTAACAGTACATGTATGGGGGGCTATTTTTGGACCAGGGATTCGTCTAAAAACTACATAACGGTGACCATCTACAACCATACAATTGTTTGGTCTGTCTGTCTGTCACTCAGGCCGTCACAATGTTGTCACATACAAGTTACGTAATAATTTTCCTGGTATTCTTTACCTAATTAAAAGACGTATTAGTGAATCATGATTTCATAAACAGCAGACAAATGTTCTGTGATACCCATTATTAATCAGTTTTAATCTTTTCTTTAATTTCTATAATATGTAATAGGAAGTGTATCCTTGTATCTTAGGGCAACACTTTATTCAGGTTTTGGGAGCAATTTATCGAAATGATTTATACCACATAAATTGGACACAGCTTCTGTGTACCGAGTGCCAGAGTTGAGTTTTGGCCTCTTCACTTTATACAATTTCCAGTCATTCTTTTAGTTTTGATGACATTTATGTAGAGTGTGGATTTAATTTTCAATTAAATTTTCCATCCAATTGCTTCGTTCTTTATGTTACATTTATTCTGTTACTGTACATATCTATCAGCAACACAATGTATAGTTTAAGTGTTATATTCATATAGAAATCATATCATAGAGGTTACAAGGTTTTAAGATTGACAAAACCCTATTTAACATGGTATTGTTGATGTTCACCTTCACCCTGACAGTGTTAAGTGTGAAACACTATCGAACACAGACAAAGGTCATACCTTACGTATTATAAGATATAATGTTTTTAGCTATGTCGCCCCCAGTTTAATTTAGTAGCATCTTGTCTTTAAAAACATAATGTTTCGCCTTGTACTTTTTCTATTTCATAAAAGACTACCGGTAGTGTACTCATATAGCTCATACGGGTATATATTATAACAAGGTTCAGAGAGTGTGAGACCTTTTCATAAGAGAGGTAATATGGCTAAAGGTTCAATTATTATAGCTATACAGCACTATGAGAGAATGAACACGAAAGCTATAATGTTTGCATCAATATGAACCCACAATACGATAACAATTATCATTGTTGTGTCAAAATCTGTTGGTTTGCATTAAAAACATGAAGATTGATTATCAAAAAATCCAGGTTGGTAAAATATGTCAATATATCTATTGTATTGGTAACAAGGTTCAGAGAGTGTGAGACCTTTTCGTAAGAGAGGTGTCAACAGGGTATTGGGTGCACTTAGCTCTACTGAGAGATAAGATTAGGGCTCTTTGTACGTCTGTGTAGACTATAAACCCACCCTGGAGTACCTGCTCTATCCCTTAACACCTGTGTACATTACGGCTGGAGCTGTAGAGATCTGCGACTACAGTCTAGTCATTATCTCATACAGACTGGGTTGACATGATAAACAAAGCACCTCTACAATATCTTCCTTATCATCTATTGAAAAGTGTAAAGGCTTATGAATAACAAAACTGAAAAGAGATTCTGTTTATTCATTAATTTTTGTTTTTCAAATTTGGGTAAACAGGATTATGATACATGGATATGTGTGTTGCAATATAGTACAGCTGTTATATAACTTCTACGCTCGGGGTAAGTTAACTTACAAGTTAGGAGTCTTCATTTAAGTGAAACAATCAATTGACCTTTATCAATAATTGTCCATAGCGTAGGTTTATTCCCCTGCGTGCCTTGACAAAATGTCAAAGCTTTCTAACCATTATTGTTGTTCAGCTTTCTGTAGACTAAAATCAAGCCTCTCTCACACCTTTGAAATGCATCCAAAACTTCACGACAGGACTTCTGATAGATCATGACATAAACGGAGGAGAATTGTTACAATTTTGTTGCAATACCTTAAAAGGGGACGATCCGAAGTACATTCACTTCTGCACTTTTCGTGAGAGAAGAAACTGATTGATCATTTGTTATTTGGCTAAAATGGGAAGTCTGCATTTTCATTCGTAGGAATGCATCAAGTTATTTTCGTTCCTTTTCTAATTTTCATATAATTATAAAAATGTACTTGTTTGTTCTCATTCATCTTTCCTCTTCAAACTGACAGATTTTCCTTTCCATGGCACTCATACCCCACTTCTGTATTCTCAAACAGCATTGATACAAATAGGATAGGACCTTACAAAACGGGAGGGTAGTGGGGCGGGGTTAGGGGGTTGGGACCCTGGAGGAGCCATCAGCGTCCCCCGTCACCATGGTAACAGGACACACAGACAGACGGGTCCGATGGGGCACCAGTCGCCTTATGTGTTGCCATGGCCATGGTCGTCCTGACGAGGCCATTTTTGAGTCATACATAATTTTATATGGGCCTATTTTGAGGTTGTCATATTGCCCGACATGGTTCTGGGCAGGGGTTTCTGAAACTGAGGCAGATAGAGGATGCCAACAAAGGATATTGAAGGAAATGGTAGGAACTTGACAACCGTATACCTTTCCAGGTTACAAGTTATATTTTGTTATAGTTAACAGTTAATCTTTAACGTTTAAGTTAACGATTGAGATTATCCATGACGGTCAGTGTGTGTCAATGAAACATTTTAACATGAAATTCATGATAAATGGTCACTCTTTGATCAGTGTCTGATCACCAAACGGTCATCAAAGAACATTTAATTAATAGTCGCTTTATGTTCATGGTGTGTCAGTGAACAGTCATCGAACGACCCATCATAAGTGGCCACTCTAGGTTCATTGTGTTATCACCAAACAGTAATCCTTCCCACTATGACAAGGTCATGGTTATCAAAGGTTCCTAGAAGACCACCGGCTGTTGTGTATATGGCTCTGTCTATGGGAACGTGCACACTAAAGAACACCCGCCTGGTAAATGTGTAGGGGTTTGATCTGGTGATGAATGGGTATTCATCAGGTGTCAAAGCAAGAATGTGAATGTAAAACGATGTGGTAGATCTTTAAGTATATTGTTATGTAACGGGAACGAAACCCGAAACCCGAGAAATAATGTAAACCGGAAATGACGTCAGTATGACTGAGTGAAGTCACTATGATCATGTGATATGAAATAGCCAATCAGAGCTGACTGCCAAGGTATAAAAGGGGTGGTGAGGCCCGAAAATAAAGAGTTCCTTCATAGCACTCCTGGTGTTCACACATGTCTTCTTCCTCTGATAGCTCCTTAGGAGGACTCCAATTGATAAGATGATCTAATATGGGGGCCAATTTAGGGACTTTTTACAAAATGCTTAGTATTTCACATATACAAATTAAATATTTAATGTTTTTTCCACCACGGACAGCCCAAATTCGTAAAGTGGCAGGAGAAAATGCTTTGTAAATGCTTTGTAGATTTACGAATCATAATTTGTAAATTTCAAAAACTAGAATAACCAGTTTAATCCATATAAATCTTGATGTACACTTCACAAATTAGTAAGATATTATGTTTCTATAATTTTTGAAGCATTTCTATGTATAATTTTGACAATTAAAAATGTACAAACCCAATATTCATATTCGTATATTTTAGCATTTACGAATTTTTTTGTGGTCTTAGTAAAATATACGAATCATAAAAAAGACAATTTTTTTCTTCGTAAATTGTCCCTGGTTGAAGAATTTGCTAAATATTTGATGATTTTGATTTACGAATTTTACGTAAAATGTCCCTAAATAGGCCCCATGGACTAGATAAATAGGAAATAGACGTAATATTGGTAAAGTTGTAGAAAACTAAGGCTTAAAATAGAGCGGGGTCCGAAGGCCTGAAGGACTGGAAATCATGGCCCAGAGGCCCGAAACTGCCCGACCGACGACACGAGGAAGGAAGACCGGCCAGATGAAGAAGCACGAAATAGCCAGCGGCAAACCCCTGACCGGAGGCATTAAGGCGCAACCGGCTCGGCCCCACGCTACCAAAACATAGGCAACCGTTGGCCCGAGACTCCCGGTCAGGGTATGAAGGAGTAGAGCTCCCCTAGTTCTGGCCTGAGAGAGGTATAAGAGAAATGTCCCAGACCCTTACCACAACAACAATTCTCCGCCCTCCGCCGTCCTCCGCCGTCCTCCACGCTTGATGGCTGCAACCCCTCGGCCCGACCTGACCAACACACCCTCCCCCCTTCAACGAAGACCGATCCCCCGACCGACCCACTCAGCCCCCCTCGTGGGCGAGGCACAACTCTTGATCTCACACCTCAGCTTCTTGCTCGGCCTGCGTGCCCAGCTAAGAACCGAAATAACCCCAACATCCCTCGGCGGTAGAAACCGGAAACCCCGAACTACCGAGGAACGTCACAATCTCTACCTTCGCATAGATTTGATAATCAAAGACAGAATTGTCAAACCTTGTTCTCGTTGTGATATGACTATAGATGCCAACAAACCAAACAGTAATCAAACAATTCATAGTAAGTGGTCACTCCATGGTCATTATCTGATCACTGAACTTCATTGGTCATTAAATGACCCATAATCAGTGGTCATTCTATGGTTAGCGTGTGGTCATTTTATGACTCATAAACAGTGGTCAGTAAACGGTCAATGGTAAGTGGGCGGTCACCAGACTGTCCTCTAATAACCCCCATTAACCATCCAGTGATAACATTCGGCAACCCTGATGTTATCTTTCACACTGTAATGCATATAAACAGTTGGATGCTTATGACATACAAATACAGGTGTGTTATTTTATACAGTTCCTATGAAAAGGTTTGAAACCCAGCTACTTAGGTTTGTGTCAATAGCTATGCCAGAAATAATTATATGTTAAGTCAATAGCATCTATAATAGGGCCTAACTATTAACAATAATTATTCAAATTGTCAATAACTATTACCAGTAATTATTCCGTCCTAATGATAGTATTTACCTGTACAGCTGTATAGTAGTTACATTGATGAAGCCTTGTGATTTACGATACTTTTGCTATAAGATCTAGACCTGTGCCATATGGCACACACACACTACTCAGAGATATGCTAAGCAAAATGCTTCAGCAAATATGCTGACCCTATCAAAACATTTATGTTTTTTCTTAAATGTATATTTGGCTGACGTATATATGCTTTTTTTGCCTATAATATTATGGCCCCAATCCATTAGAAACACGAGCGCCCTAACCCTAAAGGGTCCTATGTCTATATAGAGGCTATGTCCCCCTATAGTCAGCTACTGGAGAAGAAGGTGTGCTCTGTTCCCTTACCTGTGACAGGTGGTACTCAGGTGACCTCCCCCAGCCTGTCAGCACCCACTGGAGAGGCAGTGAAGGTATTTAATGGTTACTGGGTGGTACGTCTGGTCTACTCTATGCAAACTGATTTAAACCTATCGTTGAAATAGCTAAGTTACAAACTTAAATAATGGCATCACCATGCTTGTGTTTTCAACTACGTGTACAATATTTTGTTTATGTTTTACTCTAGGACTGAAATGCCCAACTATTTATTATGCATTGGACTGGTAACTTTCGAGTGTGTGCACTGTGTCTACTATGTCTCTGTGTTAATTTGAATGTGATTATTCTGTTTAGTAAGCTGTAAATGAGAAATCATTATTCATATGCCTGGAATATCATGTAATTACGTGAAGTCAAATAGAATAAATAAATAAATAAAAATGTGTGCACAATATAGAAATATATGATACATATGTCAGCGATAATTTATATATATATATATATATATATATATATATATATATATATAAGTATGTCTATAATATTTTTATATGTATGATGATATGTATAAGCATTCACATTGTTCGAATCGATGACCCCCTTTAGACACTATATGTCTGTTGTATCCAACAACACATTATCTCAAAGTAACCTTCATATGAACTCACGATAGCTCGAGTGAGTACTTGTTAGTCATGTTAGAGTGTCGGTGCCACTGAAGCCCCAAGCTAGGGATCTATGGGAGATCTATAGGACTAGATAATGTTTATGTAGGCCAGACACCTACTAACCACATCTGGGCGGCGGTATCTCTATTGCTGTAATCCGGATCATGTTCCTAGTGTGGAGGTATTCATAACGCTGGTCATCGCTGATAAACGTTTATCCATGATGATTTATAAGATAAAAGACTATAGGCTCATTATGAACTCTGAACTTAATGGACTCTAAAAATATTCACGCAATATACTAAAGCAGCTATACTTATTTTCATTGTAAAATAATTGAAAGTTCTCTTAAGATTTGGCTGTGAGTACACCGATATACGTGTCCTATATAAATATATATTGTACTTATAGTCAATAGCATATGATGTTAACTGTCAGACTGTTTCCTATCTCAGAATCATATCCTAAATGAAAGTTCTCTTCCCAAACAATGATAAGCTTAAAAGGAAATGTCGAAAAGTATCACGATTACTTCATACACATGTATTAAAGTCCAATGCAGCATTCTGTTCCTGTACATAGACTCCTAGTTTTACATACGGCTTAAGAGCCAATGGATCGAATAGCATTGTCAATAACAGTTCGTTTTCATAAAGTGGTATTCTAGAAATGTCAGACAATATGTAGCATTAGCATTGTTTTCACATTTTTTTCAGTGAGCAGACCTGTAAAGTTTCGAATATAACAGCAGTAAATTGTGTTGTTCAGAACTAGGCCTATACATTCTGATAGAAAAAAGAGATTTCAACCAAGACTCTTCGAGGTGTAAATCATAATTTGTAGGTTATGTCCCCTATAGTCTGGGTCATAAATAATATTATAATTATACATACATACATAATATTTGGGGATTAAAGAGGACATGAGCTTCCATGTAAAAAATGATCATCATGCTGAAGCGAAATGAGACGCTACCATACATACCCATCATCCTAGTATAATCTCTAACAGCTAGAATGCCCCATCCCAATAAACAAGTCAGGCTGGCTTTAGAGAGACCTTCCCACCTGATATTTCAATAAAGCCCTCAGCTCCTCCCTGCGTACAACAGATAAAGCACAGTACCCCTCCGCCTACCTCCCCTAGACTCCAGACTCCCTATCCTCAATAGAATCCTTTCCAATGGGGTCTCCGCGGCAACACTCAGACAAACTGTACCATATAGGACCACTGAGCCATAACGGCCGTCCACCAGTGTCTTATTAGTGGTTATTATTGACATACTTTTTTAGAATTTAAGACATCCCCGCACATGTATAAAGCTTATATACAAAAATGAATACGTTTATGCACTATGGTTTTCATCCAGACAGGAAATAACAACCGTATTATGCGAAGTCACAGACACTTGAATTGCATATAAATCTAGGGGCCCTCACATATATAGCGTTACAGATAAAATAACCCATGCAATCATGTACGAGCATATTTTGGCGAAAGGTTCTAGAAAATCACCTATACATTGAGGCTTCCCTCACCTGCCCAGTCCGTCAACATACCCACCTATAGACTCCTATTAAAGCTGGGGGATTCCCAGGCCCCTGGTCCTCTAACTACATAAAGGCCGCCCCACAGACGTTTGCTCGCGGCTTTCAAAGTGTTGGATCTGCCCCCAACAAAGCTGGTCCTTTTCATTATTACCCCAGCAGAGGGGTTGATTGCGGTCTAGGGTCGGCCGCAGAGGGCCATTGGTTGTAAATTGTGGGGCTGTGATGAGAATGATAAAAGCGGGGACACTGATACCGAGTTTGCACTTCAAGATTTTATTTTGACTTTTTTGGTTTTATTATTCAAATTGATAACGTTTTGTCCCAGGCGCATCAACGGTCTCATAGAGGACCAAATGCAAAACCGTGGTGTTATTTTCTCATGACAAAACATTGAATACAATAGGAACAAAATTGGAAACTGCCATGGCTCTTGACGTTAGTGTTAAATCATGTTGGCCATCTTCACCTCCCATTGCAACCAAAACAGATACATGTATTGCCCTTATGATCTAGCAAAATTGATACATGGAGGTCTTTCAATGACATCTGAATAAAATATCTGAAAACCACATGACAAGAAAAGAAAAAATTGATCTCTTAAATGGATCTTAACGTACTTGTTTTAGTTCATACAAAAAACGGTTATCTGTTTGCGTTGGGTGACGTTGCCCAACGCAACAAGATAGCGTTGGGTCTATATTAATTATAGTTATATTACACTATGCCTTGGATACCAACGCGACCCAACGCGAAGTATATTATAATGTGCGTTAAAACGACCCCAACACCAGCTACCCGACGCATATTCTAATTATGGCCTTTAAATACGTGGTTAGGGGTCCGTTAGTATAAAATAGGCCTAGACATCGTTAAGAATGAGCCAGCCCTCAGCGGAGGATGGTGACAGTCCGGGGGTCTCTATGTCTGGGTTCCCATGTTGACTCTGTGGGTCGGGGCGTCAGGAGTGGAAGGTAAAAAGGACGTATTCCATATGGCCATAAACTTTAACAAAAGTAGCCGGTCGACAGTCTAACAAAAGAGGACCGTCTCTTTTCGCCAACACATACAGAAACTTTCGGCATGAAGAGCTAACTCGTATTACTCAGCCTCTAATCATATTCACTTGATTTTCTCATAACTCAGATTAGAAAATGTCACAGAGCAACGCCACGTTAAAGCTGTTTGAAAGGTTTTTGTTATTTTGCATTACAGTATTCTCTTGTCTCGTTCGTATCGCCACATGGCACCTTTGTTAGTTACTGTGTTATTGGAAGGTCGACTGTGTTATTGGAAGGTCGATGGTACCAAAGGAAGGACACATTACAATTCCATTTCGGACATTATGAGATCTCCAGAATTCGGATTGGATTCAAACCCTTATCGTAGACGAAGGATAAATAGTAAAGTATTCCTATGGTCGATGTTTGCGTATTATAAATATGTACTCTGGTTTAAAGTTACTTTCATCGATGTTAAAGTTAACTATGCCTATATCAGAAGTATTTAAGTACCTTTTGTTGCTGAGAACATATAGAATGCTTACCTATCCTAGTGTTCTTTTTTTCTATGGTATCTCTCGTTGTTACCTCAGTTAGATGCAAGTTTTTGTACGTACCTGGAAAATATAAAATTGATTTTCGGTTAACAAGGGCTCAAAAATACCATGGCATGTTAGATTTACAACATTGAGCAAAGAGCAAGTTCGATGACTCATAGGACTGTCCGCGTTGATACATACAAACTAACAAGTCTTATAATAATGGAAAGTGAGTAGAGAGTTAATTCAGTATATTTTAAAAAAATGAAACATGCAGAATAATATTATGTCATTAACTGCATGCCTTGAAATAAAGGCTGTAAATGACATCACGTACAATTATTATAGATACAGGACTATTTTTATCATCATAATTGCACGCCTGGGTCTAGCTTTGTAGATTGTTATCTCAGATATCTAATGTATAATTCCTATTGCATTTCCTATTGCATGCAGCTATATTGTTCAACCACCTATAGGGGAGATCATTTGATGTTATGAGTATGGTTCAATTATATACAATGCGTTGATACTTCAATATCAAACGTTAGACATGCATGTATACAGAGTACTGCACGTGATTTATAGTTCAATGATAGTGATAGATAACATAATATCGATTACTTCAAAATGATTGACTGAACCAAGTATCCATTATTTGCATAGTTACTATAAGAGTTAGATATAGTGCAAGGTAAATAAATACATGTGTTTTGGGATAAGAAGGTGTTGAGTGAATTATAATCTCCTAAGTTATCAGCAGTAGTGTCCTTTTGTAATACTGACGACAGACTGAATCCCAGTAAGTGACAGAGGAGTCCCAGGCCACAAGAGACAGGGTTCGTCTCTATTACTTTATACCCAAGGATGGTTGAGATCAAAGGTAACTGTATCGGATCGGTTATGTGGAAAGGATGGAGAGTGTGGGGATGGGTTGAGCTGGGTCTGGTATTTGTTACAATACTTTACTCAACACCTACGGTGGAATTTATCAAAACTCCTCAGTCCACAGTGTCCACACCTGATAGTGTATTGTGACGTGGGATATTTGAAACAGCAAGAAAACTTTCTTTCTAACGTTCCTCACTTGCATGCCTATGAAGCTTTTGCAGATAAGAACATTTGGCCAACATATCGGCTAGGCCATCTATATTGGCATCACACACAATAGTGCTCTACCTTTAACTTTCCTGTAAGTATGTCAAATACTAATTTTTTTATTACAAAGAATGTTTGAAAACTCTGTCGCAAAGGCCTAATTAAATAATATAAACTGAATTATAGCAGACAATTTGGATGCCATAAACATCGCATAAATGCTAATGGCTGAGATGTGCGTGTTGTGTTCCTATTAATGGTACAATTGTTTGGCACTTAGGGAGGAGATAAACCACTTCTATTGGAGTGAGCACTAACCGATACGTTCAGCCTGATAATCACCCAAAGATATTTAATGTGACATGCTAGGCCACCCACGTATATTTAATATGGGCAATTTCAGATCTTCATCGACTGATGCACACCAGTTATTTACCTGGAATATGTAACCAATTAACCCCTTGAACAGGTATTCTGAAAATGTTGCATGTAGAAATGAAACATGTTATTTAAAGCAAATCATATCTAATCTCATTCATTCCTTCTAATAACATTCATGATGAACGCAACAGGAAGAATGTATTTGTATGTGAAGCTGTAAGGTAATAATTGAACCAAAAAAGATCCTTGGTTTAAGACTGTCTCTTATTTTACTGTTTCCACTGACCTATGAATGGTGAACCCAAACATGCAATGTTTAGCGGCTGCCCATTGTGCAAGTTGTAAATGATATGAAAGAGACATCACCCACGAGTGTCGATTAGGCAGGGGATCAAAATATACAACCATTAACCTAGCCAAATAGCAAAAAGCGAATAAACAAAGATCAGTGACCTTGGCACGCCATTGTACAATTTTACATGAATAGGTTGAAGTTTGTATCAAAAGAAGGAAAAACACCCTCATTGTGAAATGATGATTAATAGCACATGGTTCGGTTTAGGACAGGGCTCGTGGATTTCGCACCAGCAAAATCATGAGTGCATTTATCACATCAGAATAAACAGCATATGCATAGCTGTAGATCCTTTATTTAACTTAGGAATCATAAAAATAAAAAACAAATAAGCTAAATTAATGCTAAGAATGAAATTTTCAATACTTTTCATTGTCCATTTTACCTTATTTGGCATATCTGACCTTTGTGCCTTCAAATATATATATTTACATTATTCTTTCAGTATTGATATCCTCAAGACATCTTACTTATTCAATATTCCAGCCCATAAGACTGCTTTTTGCAGAGGATGTCCATGTTAGATAACATATGGTATTTTCCAGTCTACACTAGTAAATAGATATATTAAGGATATAGCTGACAATAGAAACAGGTGGTTGCAAATTTGAAACAGCATTTTTCATATCAAAGTCAAAATATTCTATTTAAAAAAACGATCTCCGACTTAGGACAGGTGTGAAACGCCCCCTTTAGTTTGGTCACCGTTGAATATTGAATGTACATTCATGAGTGAAATGTGAAATGTGATCCCGACGATCCTGACAGCCCCGACAATATGAAGGGGACGAGGTTTCTGCCTCCTTACACAACCCTCCCTGACAAATGACAGGAAGCGGAGAGGAAAAAAGACGAGTTATCAATAAAACTGTCAAGTTCTTAAATACCGTTGATTGTTGTACAATGCAAGGGAAGCGTGGTATTTGTGCACAACAGAAAGGAATTTGACCCCCACTTAAATGTTTTCACGTATTAAATATCTATACACTTTGCAATGATTATGCGCGTCCTTATGAAGATTATATTGATATAGACGTAAATGTTTTACGGATTAGACTAGAATGAAAGAGGTAGAGTGTTAGCAGGATGGGATGTAATACTTTGGAAAAAAAAAACTGGGAGTTATCCATGCAGATATTATATTTACTGAAGAAAATATATTGCACCATTACCAACATATTCCGCGAGTACAACCACCTTTCCCTTATATAAAGCACTTCTATGTTTGACAAAACATCTACTCTTGGTCTGTAGGCCTATGTGGCCTTAACAGCTGTTGCGTCAATTACATAATCAGCTGGAATCAGATTAATAATTCACATTATTGAATGCAAAAAAGGTAAAGAATGGCTTTAGGGTTTACTGCAATGGGCTAATGAGCTCTGTACTATATCGAACACATACTAGATAATTAGTTAAACCCTCGCTACTTCATATATACTACTATATAGAAGATTGAGATACATTTCACGGGCGACTTTCAATAATTACTGTCCTTTTTGATAACCCAAATTTCACGGATGACCGACGGACCAGTTATATGCCATTACCATCCTTGGCAATTATTGTAATACATAGTGTAGTTGTACCTCACTCTGCTCCTAGCCCAACCCTAGAGAGGCTCCCCTGTCACCGGACCCTGTTTGTGTATGGTAATGTCACTGACGACTTTGTGTGTCCCCCACTTGAGTGACAGACAGGACAGACCCCTCAAGGTTCCTACCTGTCCTTAGGCCTGATTGAAGGGTACCTAAACCCAATTCTCACAATACAAAACTCGCCGGTTTTCCAGTTTCAATCATACTTGATAAACCCCAGGGAAAAGAGCAATACCACACTAGTACGCGAGTTTCGTGAACAGAGAGATGAAATGCAATTTATGGGGATGTAATCTTTTTCATCTTCCGAAACAACAACAAACACATAGGGCATTGTTTAAAAGTTTGTATAAGCTTTTTGTATATTCATTGAATTACATAAGCGTACTTGACTAAAACATTTCCCTTCTACCTTTATGTTCTTTGGTTATTAATATAAAACTGTGATTAATTTCTTAGGATCAGCTGACTGGGAGAAAAACTAACAAAACTTAATTACGTGAAGTCAAAGTTCAATTAAAAGAAAATTAGCCCTGGGGAAACAAACTCTTTGATATTATTTCATAGATCTAGACATGAAATTCTAATTTCCGGACACTGCAACTGGGCCCAATATCAAGCTATGGTCGGCCAACCTCAACTGTGCCCCCATTCGTATCACCTTCCCCCACCTCACGTTTGATGCCAGAGGAACTCTCAAATATTTACTCCGCATTCTCTTCCAATGCATGCCCCAACTGTGTGCCTGCGACCTTTGACCCCTGAGTGACCTTGGCGCGGTATGACCCTACCCCAGCTGACCTTGACCGTCGCCCAGCTCTAGGTGGTCCCTCCAAGGCTGGGGAGGTCCAGGGACACGGCCTTAGGGACAGGGCTTAGGGCCTAGGGCCGGGGGGGGGGGGGTGACTTGGTCTCAAAACTGCAATGGTGTGTTTGTGTGTTAGGAAGTGCAAGACATGGGTCATTTTTTGGCCTCGCGTGAGCGAAATGAGTGAGAAGTTGTCACTCACAATGGGTGTGAAATTGGTTGATTCACTCATTATTTGTTTAGAAATCAAGAGGAGTTATACAAAGTGATATAGCAATTCATGAGACTGAATAATTTTTAAGTGAATTAAGAGAAATAGATGAAAATAAATAAGTATTAAAATGGCTTTATGCAATTATCATAGATATAGATACGACATATAGGCCTAAACACAATGGGTTGCTTTTACAATTTGAGGTGTCAATCAAAATGGGTTTGTTTTCTAAACCCCGACACACATATCTGGGCATGGAGAGTGGAAGTCAACCCCCACCCCCCATGGTCCAGGGACAGTGTCCAGGGACAGGTCGGTCTCTATATTTATATTGTGCCTCAAACCCAAAAGTCAATACAGAAGTAGACCACAGGGAACGTCGCCGCACTGTCGTGGGGAAACCATTCCCAGTATGAAAGCATCTTTGGAAATTCATGGATGGATATGTATGAATAAATGTATGTTCTTATGGGATATATCTGTGAACCACCAACAATGATCGATATTTCAGAGATGATTTATATTCATATGAATAAAAAAGGGTAACTCGATTATCACTTAAACCGTGAGATATTCCTTTTTATTTTCATAACCTGCAGCTGGCCCTGGAGTGCATACACTAGGAGATAAAGATGAGGGGTGGACTCAAGTGGGAAGGGAAAACAGCCAACATGTCCCACATTGCGGAAAGTACATGCAAGATCGCACAGTTTCCTTCATTCCTTACAAATGGGCAATATTCTGGAACGCCAAAGCGATGATTGCTTTAAGTCTGAACCCACTTTAGGTGGAAAACCTTTACACATTGAGTACCCACCCACCCACCAATACCCTCTATATTGTAATTTCATTTTGAACAAATCCAGGCATTCATGTTTTATTAGAGAGGGTAGTACTTTAACATTTATGCAATGTGGGGAAGCAATGTCAGAAATGAATTTTTTGACATTTGATATCTATGGAAAACGTTTTTCACTAGCCCTTATCAGCTTATGATTGCTCTGATTTAAACCCCACTCAGGAATGCGTATTCCCCCGTAGGTAGGCATACCTCAGGGGCCGTCTTCGAAATGACATTGCTGCCATGGCGACGTGTCATTTTTACGACATCCGTGACGTCATAAATTGGTTATTTACTATGACGTAGTCAATGACTCTGCCGTACGGGAAATCTTTACGACTCCCGGAGCCTAGAGAAGACCCAAGAAGATGATCAAATGCTCAATGATCGGGGCTCTTCTATAACATTATTTTTGAATTACTAGATCAAGAAGGGCACTTTATTGGTCACTGAGGAACCCAACCTAGCCATATAATCCGACATTTTGGGTGCGCCTTCATAGGAAGATTTTTTTTATTGTTTTTCTTTTTGCTTGTGAAGGTTTTCACTAATCTGAGTGCGTTTCACACTTGCAAAACCATAAATGTATTTCTCACATTTTCGGTTTTCAGATAACATGATTTCTTAGTCATCACTCATGATTATACATAATACATAGCCAACACGATGAACATCGGATGGTAGGTCTAAGGACTAAAACATCCCCATATCAAAGTCAAAATATCCTATTTGAAAAATAATTGATCGTAGAGTTAAAACGAGTGTGAAACATCCAGATTTTAGCCATTTCCCTCTAAGTACGAAGATCAGCTATAAGAAATTAAATACAAATTAGCGAGATATCTTGTAAAGCCAGTATTCCACTCAGCAAGTCCTCTTCCGAGTACTAGTGAACCATGTCACGACCAAAACATTATCGCAATGTTATAACTACACTTTAGCGTTGATTTGCTCACGACTGCTCGCAATATGCTCTAGTTGCTCGCGTTTTCTCATAAAAGGTCCGTGAGACAATAGTTAGGAGACTATGACTGGAACTTTTACTAACATTTGGATCAGATTATGAGCAATATCCCCAAGGCTGTATATCGCCATCTCTGATCAATATTAATTCTTCAAATTTGCAATTCAAACGTCGAAAATAGAATGTGTGTTCAACTGTTTGCAAACAGAGATGAACGGTTCAACAAAACTATATCGACATTTATAAAAACACACAATACAAAACTTGGGGACACTTGAAGCCCGCTTCCGAGTTTTCTTTATCGTCCCTCTGGACAATGACAGGTTACATAGCGACGACAGAATAATAGTTTTAAAAACAAAAGATGTCCAAAAGATGCTCACCCCTACGGGTATACTGTTTTTCTGATATGTTTTTACGTTCAAACCATACACAATTTGTTTAGAATGGTTTACCTTTCGTCGACGACACCGCAAACACATGTATCCAGTTCCGTCAAAACGCTATAAACCTTAGAATAACATGAAACGGTTGTCAACGACGTCAGACTCGGGAATTTTTTGGACATAAGGCATGATTTCAGAATGCTGTAAACAGTTTCTTGTTAGACTGTATATAGCTTAGGAATCCCGATCTGCATTACTTAGTTACAATATAAAGGTTATTACGGCTACACCCTATTTCTCTGCATGACATATCTGCTGCTGATTATGAGTATGTTTTGAAATTGAAATATATGAATAAAGCTTATTAAATGTATTTCAGAATGCAATATTTGTTACAGTTAGATGGAAAATATAGTTGGTATTGCAATACGGCAGGATTACTATGCTGGCAGGCTAGGAAAATCTGCGTGTCCGCGCGTCCTCGACGACCGGAAAATCGTTGTGGACGACCAGAAAATGATTTCTGGACGTCCTCCTTACGACCAGATATTTTGTAGAAATTACTGGTATTTTACCCCGTAAAAACACTCTACACTCTACTCATTTCTAAACTGTCCCAATAATCAGGACGACCTATAACTATTATGTGGACTACCGGGTTTTTATAATTGGTCGTCCTCTGACGACCAGAAAATTGGACGAATTTTACTAGCCTGATGCACTTTCACTACAAGGCAATTCACTGACCATCTATAGAATACCTTTCCATTTTTATGTTGGGATTGATATGTACACCGGAACTGTTTAGAATTGCTATCTCTCATTTCCCTCCACAGGAAACACATCGGTATTTCCCCTGCCCTTTTTGGTATGAGATAGTTGGTGTTGCCGATGCGAACCAACCATGTTGGGCATGGACGACTGGCACAATAAATACCCGAGTGTCAAGAACATAAACGCCAGACGGACAGAATATCAACGATAAAGGCCACTGATGCCTGACCCTTGTTTGCTTTGAACCTCAGCCCATCCGGGAGTCGACACTCGATTCTCGAGCAGCACAAATCCAAAGGGAACTTCGTGGCTGCATGACGATCAACGCAATTATGTGATAAAAAGGCACCCAGAGGCCGCCTGATATATGATACAGTAACAGCATTTGTTTGTATGGAAAGCAGGCAGAAGCAGCGGTGTCTGGTTTCAATTGTCTGTGTGGTGGATTTCTTATTGTTTTCCTCAGAGGGACTGCAACTTGTGATGTCGTTGGGATGTCAGCGTAGACTTATTTTTAGATGCTACAAAAATCGACGACTGTCTAGATCGACCGCCTGCTGTGTGTCTGGGCTTTGAAGGCAAGATGCATTGTTTTTGCTTTATTTATGTGTCAAATCTTACAAGATAGGGCTTTCTAATGCTTCCTGTAAAGCATTGCATTGTAACACGTATTCGACTTGCCTTTAAGGGACGGGTGATTATACACAGTAAATATCAATACAGTGTATCAGTAATTATAATAGACTGACCTTTTCAAGGTGTATATAACACAGAAATGACATTGTCAAGTCGTTTTTTAAGCCCCTCTTATCTTTATTGGTGCAAGGTTAAAGCTTCAGTGCACTTAACTTATACAGTGTACTTAGATAGCAGACCACGTTGGTGATCCCTGTAGCAGAGAACTTAGTTTGGGAAGAATGAACACTGATGGGTGTGTCTGTTTTTGTATATTGTTGCACAACATGAGAGCTGTTATACATACAAGGTAGGTTTAATAGATGAGTAGGACTGGACTATGGGGTTTGGTTTTACTGTTATAAGTAGGGGTGCTTTTAATATTTATGCCTTGTTAGTTATTCCAGTGTGCTAGCTTGTAATGATTGCAGTCTTCCTTCCAGTGTTGGGTGCAGGTATTCTCAAAATGTAGTTCGTCATTGAGAGGTGACAGAACACTCTGGTTGATGTTCATTTAGTCCAAACACCTGATATAAGTCGCAGCGCTCCCATTGACCATAATCAGTCTAAGAGGCCTTATCCACATAACCCTATACAACCCACACTTCTAGCCTTCCTACTTACTAGTCCACTAACCTGCACAACAGTAACCAGAGTTGACAGCACTGCTGACTATTCAATGTGCTAGCTATGGGCTTTCGAGTAACACTCTAGTGCTAACAGCGTTAAAGCTCCCTTTAAGGCCAGACCTATGATGTAGCCTCCCACTGTCCACCTTCTGCAGGGAGACACTCCTAGCTCTGAGTCTTGCATTTTTCTGCAAGTTAGATAAATTATCTAATGGACTGACACCCCCATCAATACAGGCCTTAGGTTATGTTTATTGCACAAAGGCCTTTCTCCAGTACTCCCAAGATACCTACACAAGAAAATTGCCATCATCCTGTCACTGTTCAACGTCTCAGATCATATTAGCACTTAGGGAACAGATCTTTCAGTCATCCAGCAGGAGTGAACAGATTATAGATTTCTATCTACAGACTGGACATTTCTTCTTTGGCCTATGTGATTGGTTTAAGAAAATCATAAAAGGAGCCTAAGACTATAACCTTCATATAGGCCTATTACACATCCACAGGCCCCAACACCTCCCGGCGCCCTAGGTATGACCAGCCTGTCTGTGGGGACACCTATCTGACCGTCTGAATGACCGGTCTCCCAGTGCCCTAGGCCTGTCTCTGGGGACACTGTCTCAGTGTCCAGTCTATATTTATGTATATAGAATGTGTCATAGCTATAGCTATGGTGCGACCATACTGTCTATGGGAGCACCAGTCCTGTCTCTGAGTGTAGAGTCTGTATATATAAGTCTGTGCCTTCTACACCTCCCAGTGCCCTAGGCCTGTCTCTGGGGACACCTGTCTGAGTGTCCAGTCTGTATTTAAGTATATAGTCTGTGTCATAGCTATAGCTTTACACACCCTCCTGTGCACTAGGTGTGACCAGGCTGTTTCTGGAATCACCAGTCCTGTCTCTGAGTATAGAGTCTGTATATATGTATAAATATAAGTCTGTGCCTTCTACACCTCCCGGTGCCCTAGGCCTGTCTATGGGGACACCTGTCTGAGTGTCTGGTCTGTATTTAAGCATTATATTCTGTGTCATAGCTATAGCAATGGTGCACTATGTGTGACGATACTGTCTGTGGGAACACCAGTCCTGTCCCTGAGTGTAGAGTCTGTATATATAAATCTGTGCCTTCTACACCTCCCAGTGCCCTAGGCCTGTCTCTGGGGACACCTGTCTGCGTGTCCAGTCTGTATTTAAGTATATATTCTGTGTCATAGCTATAGCTATACACACCCTCCTGTGCACTAGGTGTGACCAGGCAGTCTGTGGGAGCACCAGACCAGTCTCTGAGTGTAGAGTCTGTATATATAAGTCTGTACCTTCTACACCTCCCAGTGCCCTAGGCCTGTGTCTGGGGACACCTGTCTGACTCAGGTACACATCAAAGGTCACCGCCCACACCTCACCTGTACCTCCAGCCACAGGTAACCCTGGCACCGTGCCAAGTCAGGACCCCTCCAGGCGGTGTGTGAGCGTCTGCTGGGTCTGGGAGGAAAAACTCCACCCAGGGGCCAAGGTTCAGCCAACTGTGTGTTAATATGGTG
This sequence comes from Lepidonotus clava, assembly GCA_936440205.1. NCBI lineage: Eukaryota > Metazoa > Annelida > Polychaeta > Phyllodocida > Polynoidae > Lepidonotus > Lepidonotus clava. The sequence goes on along the minus strand of OW387144.1, from coordinate 29,043,630 downwards.
TGGGTATAGTACAAAGGGCTGGTGTCTTTTGGTGGAATAAGGTAAGGGGGAAGGAGTTAATAAGGAGATTGGTCTCATTGAACTCCTATTGACATTAGTCCTTTGAGTCAGTTAAGGGGTCACTATAGGCAATGAGATGCGCACTTTGCTTGTCTGAATGTTGTGAGGCAGATAAGAATTAGAAGGGAAAATGCAACTTTTATATGAGCGGAATTAAAGTCAATTATAGTTACAATATAGCAGGTCCGTTTCTTGGTATTTGCCCTAGGTATCTGATAATGTTATATGAAACATGTTCTCAATTCGTTTTGTTGTTGTTTTAACAATGGTATGATTTTGGTATCTACAAACATTCTCGTAGATAACTTGCTGTACACAGAACTCTACTAAATACTCATTTAAACAACGACTAACTCCTTTACAAACCTGGCTGACTTGTGAATGGAACCATTCAGTAAAACAAAACAAATAAATGAAACAAATCACCACAGCACAGACTATAGAGAAGTCTAATTGTGGCTGGTTAGATTCTGGTGTTCTGATGAGCGGGAAAATGCTCAGTGAGGCGTGTGAACCCAACACGCGGCCCCCTAACCACGCCCCAACCCCTCCCTCACCACGCCCTCCAGGGTGTGGGGGGATCAGGGGGTAATGAAGGGGAGAGTCAGGGTACAAAAAGGTCCCCCACACAAGGGGATTAATTAGACGGGGATGAGGGGGAGTGGAACATGGTAAGCTGATTCTGTGCCAGCGGATGGGTCGGACTGGTCGGACCGTAAAGCCCCGGCTCCACTGCCCAACTGAACTCAACTCGATTGTCGTAGCTCATCCTGGCGCCACATCCCCGACAGTCTGGTCTTAGGAAAAGAGCTCTACTGTGCCACGGAATAGGACTCGATTTTTCTACATATAGGGTATAGTATAATATATACAAAGCTACTGCACACACCCCTAAGACCCGACGATCCAGTCGTACATCTTCAACATCTCATGATGTACGACCCGACGGATCAGTCGTAGCAAGTAGCTACGATCCCAGTCGTAATGCCGGCTCCACTATGAGACTGATCCCAACTCAACTCAACTCAACTCGATCGTCGGGTAGTGGAGCCGGGGCTTTAATACAGCTTCTCTTCATAGTGTATCTGGGGAAAGATAAGGTGAGGGGGGAGGGGGGAGGTGGGGAGATGAAACAATTCTTCTGGATCGTGTTCTTACCTTTAAGAATTAAAACTGTGATATCTAACCTGATTTCTATTCCTTGTTATTATCAAATCACTTTAATGATTTGAACTCTTATAGTTCTGTCATTTTATTGTGTGACTAGAAAAACATGTTTGTTATGTTCAAAATCCCCTCTGCCTATGTCACAATGCCATTGAAAGATACGAAATATATCGTTTGTATAGCGCCTAATTACCGAGCTATTGTAACATGATAATGTAAGACTATTCACATCAGCATGGACGACAGATGAGGTGCTGAATATGATTTGGTATGCCTCTATCTAATACAATTGCTGCTAATAGGGCTTATTCATCGGTGTGCATACATTGACATTGTCCAGACCACGGATTGCATCATTCGTATGGATTGTGTAATGACCAGGGTTTAGTTGTGAACTGACTCTGCCCCCATGATCCCGTATGGATTAGGGTTCAACAGTGACCTAACCAGGACTCACTCTATAGGCCATGGAGGGTCCCTCTCTGTCTCCTTAATGCTGGTCATACCAAATAGGGTTGTACGAAAGTGTGCCATATATGTTTGTATTTTCTTCTGTAATTCAACTATCATTATTGCAATTGATATATCTTTTGCTAATTTAGATTCCCAAAGGATCAGCCGTGGATCCAGATTTTTGAAAGGAGGGGGAGTCTACATATTGGTGAATACTGCTGTGCTCAATATGACAGATAAACCTTCATGGTAAAGCTTGTTTATGTAAAAAAAAAAAAAAAAAAAAAAAAAAAAGACTGGGAAATCTCCTTAATAATGACTATCAGAAAGATAGGCTGAAGCAGTATGCACTCAGCGACCATCTCAAAGAAGTGTATAGGTAGGGGTTACTATGTCGCATGTCAAATTACAGAAATGGCCTGCTCGCCTGTCACTATATTTCTAGTTTTCTTGTAGATTTTTTTAAAAACCTCCCATGTTGCATAACGAATTTAAGAAGACCCCTATGTCGTGTCGTTTAATTTTCAATCTCCTCTTACTAAGGTCTGTGTCTCATGTCGAATTTTAGAAACTGCCATGACGCCCTGTCGGTTTTAAAGGTCTACACCCATTCTCATGGGATGTTCACTTTGCACACCTGCCGTCTGGGACAGTTCAAACCTCAAACACACAGTCAGCAGGAGAGTGGGTATCCTCTGTACACTCCTCCCCCAGGTGAGGCCTGGCTGACCCGACGTCTGACCCCGACCGTGTCCCCTACTGGGATGATTTGTGGTGATTCTCTACAGGGGCCCGTGTATGGGATCGGCAGGCCAGGTATGGTGTAAACGAGCAGACGCTGTCCCCAAAACCCAGACTACTAAACTATACACAAAGAGAGAGTTGTATGTCTGTCTATGAAATAGCAATGTTTTTTTATCATGAATTTCTCTTCTTTGTACATTAGATATGGAATAGCAGGAGGAGAGGCTCTTTTTTTGGACATATGAACTAAGACCTAATCAGGTTTGTAAAAAGTGTCTTTGTTATTTAGCCATTGAGACCAAGGTGTTTAAAAAAACATGATCTTGTTAGAGGCTTTACTGTTCATCGGGATTCCAGTATTGATTCCCTCTGTATATAAACACTATTGACTAAAGCCTCAAGCTAAGAAAGCTATATCGATGGAAGAAATAATATATATACATAACCTGCTGAGCCCTTGACCTTATCGGTTTTGATATAGCATTTGCGTGGGTGTGCAAGATTGTATTTATGACACTATTGAGGAGAGTTCAACGAGATTGTGTTATCCAATGTTAGCAATGAGTGTAGATAAGTTTTTTCTTAAAGGCCTAAAGCCCCATACCCACTAGGCGATTTTTGCTGGATCGGCATATGAATCGGCGTCGTCGTCGGCCGTCGTTGTCGGCCGTCGGCACCGACGGCCACGCCGATTGTGTGTGGGGATGGCTTGTAGTACCAGAGTCGGCCGACAACCATGCCGATGACCACGCCGACGACCACGCCGATCCATATTAAAGCCCCATACCCACTAGGCGATTTTGTCCAGAGTCGGCCGATTATTGGTGCTAAAATCGGCCGAGTCTACTCTAAAGCCCCATACCCACTAGGCGATTTGGGCTTGGTCGCCTGTCAGTATGCTTTATTGAAATGAATGTGTTTGATTTGAATTGCCGGGAAAATCGCCCGATGATTTGCCCGACGATTTTATCAAACACGTTCATTTTAATATAGCATACCAACAGGCGACGAGGCCCAAGTCGCCTAGTGGGTATGGGGCTTAAGAGTCGGCCGATTTTACCAGTGATTCATATCAAACATGCACATTTCAATATACCATACTGCCCGTTTCCCATCATCCGTCGTCGGTAAAATCAGCCAGTGGGTATGGGGCTTAAGGATAATGCCCACTAACTAAACGAAACATGGAAATGCCTTGTAATATGGTACAATTGATCCCATGGTAATGTAGAGCCAATATATGAAAAGAAAAGTGGGGTCCCGGGGCTAATTTAAGAGCTATTAGATGATAGCTCGGGACATTTTCAGAGAAAATCAGAAATTAAATACTCATGAAATTAAGATACAAGATTTACATGTTATTAATGTTTCTTGCATGAAATGTATCAAGGAGGTGCTGTAGGTTTATTTTGTGGCTAAATATTGCATTTGATATAAATTTTACTTTAACAAAAAAGTGTTAGATGTCTGAGGAGGCTCTTTTTGAAGCCCTTATTTTGCCTAAAACCTGCTATAAAAAGATTTCTAAAAATGGAACATGTCTCAAGATCACTATATAAATACCTAAATAAGTTGTAAACATAAAACTAAAAAAATTAGCATAGGTCCCGGGGTGATCTACTGAGTTAGGTGAAGAAGTATGTGTGACAAATAGGAAAAAACATCATATCTTTTTGGCATGTTTTGCAGTGCAGAGACAAAAAATGATGCAAAATAAATAAATCACCAAGTAATTTTCAAAACAGCCAAACTTGTTAACATATTAGAACACAATTTTCCTTTATATCCTCAGCAATTAGCTTGTAAGGATGAAATTTGTGAAATAATGTGTTTAGTGACCAAGTGCCACTTTTTGCCCAACAAGCATTTATAAGGCAAAAGGTATATTCCCTAAACCAATCACATTTTGGTTTAAGTTTCCAAAACAGACTTTTTAGAATATGAAAAATATTTTAGATCAAGTTTTAGGACATTTCCTTAAGCATGTTTGATAATTTTACGCCGACGGCGACGGCCGACGGTCGTCGCCGTCGGCCGACGGTAAATTGCCTAGTGGGTATGGCCCTTAATGTCGATGTACCTTTTGAACCGTCTGTAGGAATAAAAAGATCTTAACCTTTTTACTTCATTTGAACTCATTTAAGATTGTACAATATAAATCATATAATTGATGTTAATCCAGTTATATAACTATATTGCTTGAACGTCCTTACATTTATGAAATGAACCTTGCTTTTTTAACCAAGACTAAAAACTGGCCTCACATGGAAAGCCGCTATGTTGCTGTTTTACCAATTAAATTTCCGATTTTTATTATTTTGTATCAACATATTGGATCTCGTTTAAAGTTACTGTAAAGTTAAAAAAATATTCGAGCACTCCTAGACTGGTCAGCAGGAAAATAGACGCTCCTGGCCAGACAGTCAATTTAGACCGACCCCCGACGTGGCGACGTCAGCACGAGAAGACTACATTAAGATGGCCGACCGGAAGCCAGATGGACGACCCCAATGGACATGCGCAGAGGAAAGGGGAAATTGTCCCGGCGGAGTCAGTCTGGACTTGAAAGGTTGGTTTAGTATCGGATACAGCCTCTTTGGCTGTGCCATTTTCCTGTCGGGCCCCCCTCCGGTAATGAGTCAATTTGGGATGAGGGGCTCCATTGTCAATGTCACGGACACAAGGACACACGGCTTTGGTGGCTTTGGGTCTATTTAATACATTAGATATAGTCAGCTGATAGTGCTGAATGGATGGATATAACCTGTTAGATGGTATCTCTTGGGTCGAAATTGAAAGACTAGTATGACATCTATAATATTATTGGATGGTCTATTACATCGTGGAAGTTCTGCAAACTTTTGCTCTAGGCCCAAACTCTAGCAAAATGACGTGGAATCATGGAATCATATTGTCTCCCTTTACTGTGCAAGGGCATTAAACATAGGGAAGTTAGACTTGTCGTTAATTCTAATGCAAAACGAGTATGCTAACAATGTTTCACTTCCACGTTTAGTCCCAAAATAGGCAAATTAAAGGGAGTCTGTTTAAATATGCTGAGGAGTATAAGTTAACAAAACGCTTTTAAAATCCACCATGTCCAATGGCCATAATAATGATAGCTTTTGTCTATTCATATCATTCCAATTCGCTAAGGCTGGATTATGGTACATATATTTGGTCCAACTTGTGATTAGTACACTGACTTGGAAAGCGTTTTTGTCTAGCCTGCTGAACTATAGAGCACCTGATCCAACACACAACCTGTAAATCGGTGCAAGAAAAGGGATAGAAAAAAGCTGCCATTAAAACCAGGTCCACACATTCAAACGTGATATGTAACTGGAATGAGGGTATCAGTAAGAGGTTTGCAATTCAGCAGACGTACTCGCAGGTACAGAATGATAACTCATCCCCCACAAAAATAGAGATGTTTCCTGTCTCCTCATGCGTCGTTAAAGCCTGGTTCATACGATTATTTCAGTTACGAGTTAAGGCTGGTTCACACCTTACGAATTTTTCCCTTAAGATATGGGTTACAACAGTGTCGGCAATAAATTGAGATGGAATCTGAACATTATACCAGAATTATAGTGTGAACCCTATATGGGAATTCACAGTGTTAGAAAAGCTGTCGGAAGCATCTTAACAAAATCGGAATTGAATTTCTGTTCAGATCCTGTTCAGATCCTGTCGTAACACCTATCGCAATAGGATGAATCGTAAGGTGTGAATGGGCCTTTAAGGTGACCTTATTCAGTTGACAGCTTCTGAACAGAATAGTCGAAGAAATTCTGTTCTGTTTCGTTCCGACAATTTTTCTCACATTCTAAACTCTGATATAATTGTGTGATTCACACTGATTTCCACCATATCCCTGCCAATAACCCTTGTCTAAAAGAATTATAAGGTGTGAACTAGATATTTCAACGGAAGGACCCATATTGGGGATTGATCTATGATATCTAGAGCACCCATAATAACGCTAGGAAATTCAGATGACAAGTGTTTATAATCACATCCGATGGCCTGTCAAAGTCCTAAACGACCCAACATTTAATAGACTGTGTTACAGATCTAGACGTCCCGTGACCGCTTGTTGTGACTAGCATACCTCTATTTACACGAAGCACATCCTACCTGATGCCTGTCGTTATTTAAGTAGTTACCCAGTTCTTTTCAGCGGCGTTCGAGGACTTAAAGGTATATGACATATGAAACCTGTATGTCAGCTCTTGAAACATGTTGAGGGAATGCTACAGAAGATCGAATTACCTGTCTGCCCTGAGGCTAATCAGCATAGATATACTTGAAGTCATAATATGTATCTTTAAGGAATCTTGAATTACGGAATGGGTAACATGAAGGTTGTATGTCACTTGCCGATTTTGACCAGCGGTAATTTGGGCAATTCTTACTTGCCAGCAGTTATGTGGCTAAAACATATACATCATAATAATATTATATATCATTTAGATGAGGATTAAAAACCCTTTGTAGTGATAAATAACTTGTCTATGATTAACCAATATTCCGATTACCGATTTTTGTAGTTGGGAATAAAATCGGCTTGTGGAATAAAGCTTTAACTATTTTTCGCTCTGCTGCCGGGGCATGTACGTACCAGTATAGAGGTGACATAAAACCCGATTTCTAGATTGTATTTAGGTGAGATACAGTCGCCAAGCTCTCATGATGAAAAGTAAAACGATGCTTCATTGTACAAACAACAAATAATACCAAAAGGGTGTCTGATTTCTACCTACAATAGTCCATCGGTATTGTATATTTGAATTCCATACATTACAATTTATCTAGTATTTTGTTAGTCAAATTATAAATAGAGGTCGGTCAAAAGTCCAGATGGGCAGCATAATCCAAATTGCAATTCTTTAATGTGCTTAGATTGCTTTTGTTTCCTTTCTTATTTGTGTGCCTAATACTTTAGATTAGTGAGGAAAACAAATTGATATAATCTCCACGATAAACTTTGATCCCTGCTTGAATCCCAAAACGACATGTAATAAAACCACCGCAAAATGGTGAAAATAAGATCGTATCTATACTTAGTATGGATAGGTGAAAAAAAACAGTATCAGATTTCAATGGGGCTTTTTTTAACCAACAATGTTAAATAGTGCATTAAACCTAAGAAAAACACACTCCCCTACATCAGTCCTCCTACACTAACCGCCCACACAACCTATACCGACCGGCTGTTCAGTCAGTCAGTCCTTCAATCAGTGGAGAAGTGAGGCGGCCCGTGCAGGCTGTTCAGAGAGGGTCTATAAATTATGACACCGCCTTGACTCCCTGTGAGGGCAGGCGGCCCGGTCTGGGCCTTTAAGGGGCTCTAGTCGTCAGGGGGAAAGGGCCGGCCAGGAGTAATGGTGTATTTGTCCGATCTATATCGGGGTATGTATTCGGATCAGGTGGATTCCGCCATCTTGTATGTGTGTGTTTTCTTTTCTTTTTTTTCTGTCTTTTTTTTTTCGTTTTCGTTTTTTGTTTTTGTGTTGGTTTTTGTTGTTGTTTTGGCAGTTTTCAAAGAGAAGTTGCATTCCAAAGTCCCACACTCATTTTATCAATCTAAAATATAGTTTTCCCTTTCATATTGACGAACCTTGTAAATTCTTTGTACTGGCTCCCAGTCTGGTTCCTGTCAAAAACACTCTGGTTCCGTTTGTTCTTATTGGATGAGGCGAGACCCTCCTATCCCGTATAGTCGGCGTGTATAGATGTGTATGTAACCCCCTCCAGACGGTATCTATACTCCGTGAGATCCGCCCCAATACCCTTGACCTTACCAGATCTCCTTTGTCGGCGGGCAGATTTTCCCCTCATCTCGCTTATATCTGTCACTCCCCTTTTTTATGTATGCAATAAACATATAGTTTCCCTTTTTACCCGATGTCTATATATCGGGGTATTCCTTTACCACTAACTCTTACCTTAACCCCCATTGCTTTCTTCTCCCAGGCACATCTGACTCCCTCCGAATCATTCGCTTTTTTATTATTATTTTTTATCCTCATTTCCCTATTTTCCACTCATCAAATCTCTGACGGTTTTTTATTTCATTCGGTTCTCCGCATAAAATTCACAGGTTGCCTTTTATTTTGTCGGGTGGTGAGATCCATACCGAGATCCAAGAAGGCTTTGTAATTCGACTTGTTATGCGGAGACTGCGACCACATCCCATGGACCTAGCTTAAGGACAGTAAGATAGGTGTATCGTCATTCGGACAACACCAACGAGGGTTAGGATTTTGAATTTTATATTAAAACTTCAAACTACACCCCCCCCCCCCCCCCCCTTGACAAAAATAAATAAAATGTGGGCGCCTTCCTCCCGCTCGATCATTGCCAAGGGACCGCTGAACCCCTGAAGACGTTAGCTTTTGGCCGCAATATTTTCAATGTGCCAGTCTGGGTTCATTTATTTATTGGCCTATGAGATTAGGTGATCTGAATTAATGTGCCTATCATGATATGTTTGTGTCTAAATGCTGATATCTCTAAAGTACTTTAAGCAACAGCATCATAAAATCGGTTGGAAACTGTATACATTCCCCAGGTGCACCCTGACGGAAACAATATAATCAATACTCTTCAACAGGCTTATATTGTTTAAAACATTTTGTGTGTGAAACTAAAGCCAATTTTTAATCTGGTTATTGGTAAAAGTATGTTGTGTCGTTTTCTATATGACAAAATCCCACATCGAGTAATAAAGCTGTTGTAAAGGTCCAGGTGTTGAAAGTTGTGCCCACCCCCATCTACAAAGTGAATGTGTTACATACCTCCCATGGTCTGGCCCTGCCCTAATAATATGAAGCACAAAAGTATAGTGTTTCCTTTCTAAGCCAGGCTTGCCAAGACCGTACGTAAATATTTCCCTATGCCCATTCGGTATCGACTCCAATGAAAACACAGAGGGGCTTTGTGAAGGTGTGTGCCAGCCGCGATGTGAGATCAGTACAGATTCTCCCAATGCTGTTTAAGACTGGCCCAGATCTGTCATTTCACAATGCTCAAACCAACAAGCCCTTTAAGCTGGGTATCGGCAGCGTTAAACTGGATTTCCTTAGGTGCCCGTTCATTGCACACCTTCAGATTGTATTTCTAACACCGGGCCTTTAATACTTCATAGATTAAAAACTAGCACTTCACTGAGACGCTTAGCGGGGACTGAAACCTCTATTGACGATCCCTTAAGGTACCATGTGTGCTCGAGGTTTTCTATTGGTTGAGTTGTACGTGTAAATCGGACAGGAAGCGAGTCTTTTCATATCACTTTTTGCCCACAATGTCTGGTATTTCATTTCACTTTGCCTAGGCCGCCATTTTCAAATATAAGAAATCATGTTTTTATATTGTGTTGTCAAGCATTGTGCCCAAGCTGTTATGAAGGATCCACTTCGGCAGGACTTATTTCATTGATGTCTGAAAGATGGTGAATACTTCGACAGGATTCAACGTTTTACCAAAATAATAAAAGTTCTGCACTAGTGGACAAATAGACCAAAGTAAGTCAGCGACCCTGGTCAGTGGGCCGTAGTTATGAGAAGTAGCTCCAAAAGGTTATTGATATTCGAATCATGTGAATAATCCCTCTGTTTTAAAACAATTTCACCTAGTAAATTCCTAGGAACATAAACGTTTATTTGGCTGCATTTCAAAACTAGTACCTACTAGGACTATAACTCCTTATTGAACATATTGTATTAGGAGGCCATGTCAGGTGAAAAATACTTTCTATAACTGGGTACGTTGTAGGATTATGTAAAGGGTTCATGTTGCTCGAACCGTGCAATTATATCTGTGAGATCTTTTAGCTCCATGTCCGGCTATGTTTCATGGTATAAGAAAGCTTTACAGTTCTAACCTTTTCGATATTTTACGTGTAGCTTGAAGCTTCATGCCGCTCGCTGGCTTCATTTTGAGATTGGGTTCTAGGTATGCAGGATCAATTGATCGTTAGGACCGGGTATGTTTAACAGGAGTGTCGAATTTATAGTATCCAATTATCGTAACAAGGATCGATTTCATGTATGTGTTTTCAATAGTTGTACATTTCTAAGACAGTAAGGACATGACAGTGTCATGTTGCTATATCTCAATGTGTATTACTTATGTGTTATAGCTAGGCCTATATGAGGGTTAACCCTGTATTCCACTAGGCGATATGAGTTGCGACCAGCAATATTACAAAACCCCAAACATCCTATGCATCATTTGGAAGAGGATTTGAATACCTTTCTAATGGTATGTAACATATATATGAGTAACCAATATTCCCACTCCCGATTTTTGATATCAGGAGTAAAATAGGATAGTGGAAACAGTCTCTAGGCTAAAATCATGGGGTTAGTGGAAAACAATGATTGGGGTTTAAACTTTTGCAGGTACGGTATCCTCCCATTGTGGCTTGTGAGGGTTAGGATACAGTATGTTATCATTTCAGGTACGGTATAATCCACGTGTAGCGCATCCCTCTCTACCCTGTCCCTCAGTGAACCTTTAGGGCCCCTATTGAGACCGTTTGATGTTGATATGCCTTTCTGATTTTTGACACAATCTAATCTGTATCTGATCACCATGTCTGAATCTGTCAGGCCAAGTGAATACAAAGTGAGGATAGGAATTTGTGTGAGCAGAATTACCGTAAACCTTCCATACTTCCCACTTAAGTAAAGCTTAGGGCAAATATTTGTACTTTCAATTATTTACAAAAAACGTTTAAAACATCTATGTCTCCACCACATACAAAACCATGCTTTATTTCCATATTAGGTAATAACTTGTTTTCTCTAAACACTTTTAAAAGTCTAAAGGGCATAATTATTCCACATGCTAATTTCATTGCGTATATTTAAAAGATGGTCGAGTGCATTGAGGTTAATACATTTATCATAGAATGTATGTTTTCGTACCATGTCATTCTCAGAGAAAATCAATCAAGTACAAAATAGCCAGCATCAAACTAGGTATGTTGAGTACATGCTTAAGAAGTCCATTGGGGATACTCTTAACACTGTTGTACTCTATCGCAATTGGATATGAAGCAGAGCGCAAAGATATGAGGGATCTGTAAGTGTATGAGTGCAGCCATGTGGGTGTTGTGGGATGTGACACGTGACAGCGGGCAGTGGTCTCTAGGTGTGTCTCGGTCTGTGACTTTGTGGTGTCTGCAGGGAAGGTAAACTGAGGCTGGTGGTGGTAACCGTCTGCTTCTAACACTCCCTCTAACATGTGACCTCTCATATGACCCCTTCCCACGACTGATCCCATCGGAACATCGGAAAGCAAAAACTTTTGGGATCTTCATGATTTTCTACCAATGTTTTCTACTTTTTTAAGTTGCAGTTATATATATAATACCTTGATATTCCACGAATTTTCGTGATTTTCAAATAAAAACCAACAAAAAAGATAGCATTGCATTTCTGTTCGATAAAGTAACAATTCTCTTTCCTTTTCTTTTTAGCAATTTTTTATGACAGTTTTATGGCCAAAACATGTCTGATAATATGGGACAACTGTCCACGCCCTCTAAAATTAGGGTGTGTGGTCTACCCACATACTATAATATATATATATATATATATATATATATATATATATATGCGAGCAATCAACCATCCAGGAGGTGCCCAGGTCAATGTGGGTTCTGCCTCCATGCTGTATGCAGGCCCACAGACAAACTCCAGGATGTCCCCAGTAAAATGTGTAATCTCCCCATCTGTCATATAGACGTTGTGCACATGACTTCACAACTGTCAGAACTGGCCACGGCATGTTTTCAATAGTGGTGATCAATTTATTACATGGTGATCACCAAAATGTGCCCATCTGACCACGGTTGCACAAGGTCTATACATGCCCACAAACAACTGTCAAGAAATCCCGAGTATGGTGTGTCCTCACATGCCATATACATGCCAACTAGCAAGGAATTTCTAACTATGGTCTACACATAGATAGATCTATGTGTAGACCATAGTTCTACATATCTCCAAACATATCTTATACAGGCCAATGGACCTGGGCTCGCAATCAACTAATTGTCCAGGACGTCCTAAATATGGTGCGCAATCTTCCCACATGCCATATACAGGCCCACAGACTACTGCCCAGGACAGCCCTAGGTTGGTGTGCGATCTGCCCACCCATCATATATACAGGCCCCAAGTCAAACTCCAGGATGTCCCCAGTATCAGGTGTGATCTGCCCACCCGCCCTCAGCTAACTGCCCAGGATGTCCCCAGCTAGGTCAGTGTGGGATCTGCCCACCCACCATATACAGGCCCTCAGCTAACTGCCCAGGTCATCCCAAGGCCAGTGTGGGATCTGCCCACCCACCATATATATATAGGCCCACATTTAACTGTCCAAGACATCCCCAGTATATGATGTGTGATCCACCTACAAGCCATATGGAGGCCTACAAGCAACCGTTAAGGATTTCCCCAGTATGCTGTGTGATCTCCCAATGTGCCACATTCATGCCCACAAACTACTGTCAAGGAAGTTTCCAGTATTGTGTGTGATCTGCCCACCAACCATATACAGGCCCACAGTTAACTTCCTAGGACGTCCCTAGGTCAGTATGGGATCTGCCCACCCACCATATACAGGCCCACAGAGGGACCAGCAGGGGGCAGCAGACAGTGAACCTACCTGCCACCCCTACACAAACAGAGCCCTGACCCATAACAAAGGGCCACCACCACCAGCAACACCCCTTATTATTTATACTAGGGAGGACAGAGTCACTAACTTAAATGGTCAACTTGCCCCCTTGAGCAGGCGAGAAATGCCGAGGTGATATTTGAGGAGTGACTTCACTATACAATTGAAATATAATATTAATTTAAGATACTAGACCTTACAATTTCAATGGCAATTCAATGAAAGAGAATAAGGATTGTGCCCTGAGAAAATACTAATACTATTAAATATAAGGAGTGTATCCATTTAAAAGACATTTAGGCAGTACAAAGGCAGTGCCACGATGGCCTACAATTGCATTGGAATGTGCATGTGCTATGGCTTGCAATGCCTCTTGTTTGCATGTGAAAAGATACCAGATACATAGATGTTGTTTTCTGCACGATGCTACTCATACATACTGATATCTTAATATCAAATTGTTCAATTTATAAACGGTATACATATTGTACATGATGGTTGATTCTCACGAATGGGGGCCACAGAGAAAAAAAAATTAGTAAAAACTTAAAATGAAAATATCTCGATGAAACTTTGTGGACTGAAGGACTGCTTATGTTGAAATGCGTTCCCAAAGTTGGGAACACTAATCTTCGTAATTCTTTGAGTTATTAAGGTTTTTAGTTTTGTATATGTACTATGATGCAGTATATGTACTATGATGCATTTATAAAACAAAACTTCCATAATTTTACCTAATCTTTTCAGAGATATAAACATAAAATTACTCCTGCAAGCATTGCATGTGTATGATTTAATCATTTTAGGTTTGCTTTTTAGGGCAGCCCAAACATACTAGTTTCAGAGATAACTTCAATTTCGTATATGTACTATGATGCAATTGCATATGGTTACACCTGTATATGTACTATGATGCATTTATTATTTCGATAATTTAACATATTTAAACAATTTCTTTAAAATTATGAATATCAAAAATGTTTCATTAAGTAGCATATAAACATGAGTTTAGTGCACATACTTTCGCTATTGACCATTTGTATTTTTTAAAGAATTATAACACAATTAATTGTCTGTATATGTACTATGATGCGTATATGTACTATGATGCGTTCTGTTATTTTTGATATTATATTTGATACTATTTGAAAATCAAATAGATTTTTTTCCCGATTTTAATGTTAATATGATAATATTAGCTCAATCTATATTGGACACAAATATTTTCCATTAATGTTTGCATGTTTTAATTTTATGGGATGTTTAATCTGTATATGTACTATGATGCATTTGCTACCCCAACCCTACCTGGATTTACATTTTCTGTTGCCCAATGATTAGTTCTTCATAAATATATGTAATTTCGTCCATGAACAAAGCCAATACATTATTGCATTTTCTTATGCATTTTAGGGATCATTTGTTTTATTTTCTTGATATGATTAGGCTGCTGTTTTTTTGTATATGTACTATGATGCATTTTCTACACAATGGATAATTTGGTGAAAAAACATGGAAATTGTTAAAAATTTACACCAATTTTATTCAATTGATAAGAATCAATTTGTTGCTTATAATACCTGAGAAAAGAATATTTGCAGGGCCCAAATTTAAAAAAGTTACATGACTTGATTTAAATGAAAAACATGATTTTGGTTGAAAAATGTGTCAAAAATGGTACATTTTAAGCTATAAATTCTAAAATATTCATATAATTCACTTAAAAGTAGGGTTCCCATTAAAGGTTTGATAAAGACACATCCATTGAGGCTCTGATAGAATGGCTATTACTTATTGATGCAATTTTATGAATGAAATTATGAAAATCAGGTCTGTGGCCCCGTTTCGTGAGAATCAACCACTATATATCCTCCAGAATATAGTATGCTTTCAGGTGGTATGTTTTTTGTGCACCTCTCAACATTATTTTCTAATGTTTGTTTACATAGCGAGGAAGCAAAACTTTTATCACGACCAAGGGCAGTGCGTGGATGGTGTTTTCGAATGTTAAGCTTGCAATGCAAAATCATGAAGTGCAGCAGCCACCAAGGTCAATTTGATTTCATCGTGTGGCACAGCCTTAACTCCTATGGGTTGAAAAAAACGATTTAATCACATGTGAATATTTAAGAAATGGTTTAATAGTTTCATATTACAGATATTGGATTCGGACTCTCCTAAACAGAGTGGCCTGACTTGGGACTTCCATAGGTCGAATTAAAATGTAATACCCAGTGATTGTCTGTGTAATTGAAGACATAAAGTACAGAAGAAAGGAGAATGATAAATAACCCAGGGCGACAGGATCACATGACAGGGTGCAGATAGCACAATAGGCTTGGTTGCCATGGAGACATTCTTATCGTTAATAAAATCAGAGAAACGAGCCTGACCGTCTAAGTCAGATCAGACAATAAAAATTAATGCTTTCCGGCCAACGGAACTAAGAACAGCTTGGCCAAGAAAAACCCTTATTTTCAATCCCCTTTGGGTTTTTTAAGTATTTTCCAACAATGCAAATAAGGCTTTTTATCATTGAAGTATTTCATTAAGATTTGTTTCCTCAAAGGACAGATCTCTAAAGGAATTGTGGATACATTGAGTTGTACTGTGGTTAAGTATATATATGTATGATTATAATGTACTGCAATTTTCTCATTTAACTTTAACAGCTTTAATAGGAAGCAACTTCAATAGGACTTCTCCTCCACCAAACTTGCCCCAGGGGGTGACCTCTATGACCCCAACATGTGACCCTGAGTGGGTCTGGCTCATGTTGTCCGTATTAATACCACTGACCAGCGTCTGTCTGACCAGTCATCATACTACCCCAGGGCCTATCGCCACAATCTACCCCAGAGGCATGCAAAGACCACCAAATTACAGCCTACATGGAAGGGGATGTTCCCTGTCCACCAATCTGAAAGAGATAATTACTGCTGCCTCCTGCCCTCCACTTTCTTTGCACTGACTTCTTTCAGAGAGGGAATGTTTTCTGGCCCTTGTCATCTAATTGTGATTAGTACTTCCCGAGACTGAAAGGCGAAGTCGGCCGTGACAGACAAATAATTGTGGGACATCAATTCGTTCCGCTTGTTGGGCTGCCGGACTGAGTTCCATTAATTTGAAACATGAGTTGATAAAAAATCAATTATGTATTTTAGCTGGAAAGAAAAGTTATAAAATGCCAAGTAAGTGAAAAGTGGAATTATCATCAAAAAGATTTGAGTTACAAGAACATGATTTTAGTTTGTGAATTCAAAGTGACGTGAAAGGTCAAATATTTAATGTCCACGTGCAATGGAAGTGTTTTAGTAAGAAAAAGTTCCCTGTTAATCATTATAATGCATTTTGAAAGAAATACGGACATTTGGTGGAGAGCAAAAGTTTTTACTTGAAGGTTGGAGAAGTTTTGTTTGTTTCGAACTTCAATTGTAAACGCAAAGAGTCTTTGATTCTCTTGCATTTCTTCGCTTTAATATTTTGTACAATATGTATGACGTTCAAATACCAACCTCTTCTATGATACCAATTGTTTTCTAGAGTTCTCCGTTATTTTTGTAGAGGGCCCAGAGCTACAAAATACTCATACCATTGTGGGTGTGCACGTGTGTAGCGGTAAGTGACAGAAGGTTCAGTCTTAAGCTTCACCATGGGGCGTGTGTGGCTGGTGCAAAGACCTGTTTGAGGTTAAGAGCACACCACTGACCCCCACCGCAACACAAGGGGGAACACCAAGAGAAATATTATAGAAAACCTACACCTTCAGACCCCTTTATCCAGCCTCCCAGACCCCTTATGGCGTCTACACAGGAGTGACACACCCAAAACAATCCCCGTCAGAAAGGGGGCAGGTGGGGGGTGGGCGGTTTTGGGGTCCGGGGGGTCAGGACCTCACATCCCTTCAGGTGGTGGCTAAAACTTCACTATGCATCCCTTTAGGTGCCTCACATGTATTATGGCTCGCCCCTCCTTTTCCTTGATCAGTCATTTTTCCCCTCTTACTTCCGAATTTTCCTAACAAAACTGCAACTACTTGTTCAGGTACATAATTATTATTATGGCAACGACTTCTTAAATTCCGGATCAGGTAGATATTGAGCCTTTCTATATCTCAATGAACCAAAGGTTGATGCAGTGGCTATAGCATGATAGATCTCCATTAATTAACTATGTTAGCTGTTTGACAGCTAAATTAACCAACATAGGAATTGCTATATCGCTAAGGTACAATTTCCGAAATAACTCTCTTCCAAATCCAAAGGAGAGGAATCTGTTGGGTTTTAACAAGTTGCAACTAAACTCAGCTCTTCTTCATGGCATAAAGCCACCTACAGGTTCTGCCCAGAATCGGACTCGGTCTACCACTGAAGCCAATCACCCCTCTGGGACAGCGGGGAGGGTGGGGCAGTGAGGGAGATTCAACTACAGCTTTCCGAGATATCCACTCAATTGGTCATTCGAATTTCACGTTCCTTTAGATTTCTCTTTTGGAATGCAGAATACGTATTTGCTATTTCACTGAAGCGAGCTAATTTGTTCGACCATCCTTGCCTTCATGTAAAGATGTGGATACCTTCAATTCTAGACTATGTTTTCACCTGAATGTTCTTGATAATCGGATACGTACCAAATACTGTTAAAACTGTAGTTGAGAGAGACATGTCATAATTATCCATATATTCTCTCAAACATAGGATGGGTTACATCTCATCTCTCCAGAATTGACTTGAAGCCATAAACATTGGTGTTCAATTATCTAGTACATAGCATTTAAACTCTTAATTGCTAATTATGTACCAAAGGTTCTCTTTCTATCAAGACTCCTTTATGCAAATAGTTTTTAGATTAATAACCATATCACTATGATATATGGTTACTTGAGCAAAAGTGGTCACGTGTCTTTGTGTACACAAGTCCTATACAAAACGTCGAACATGGTATAGCTCGGAATAAGCGGCTTTCTAAATATTATGAGTGCGTCAGTCAATTGGGTGTATTTGTTGACCATTTCTGTAGAGTGCCGTACATGCTGGTGCTATAGTAGTGTTGTGGGAAGGTGCATGACGTATACCTCATAACCTCTCCGCGCATGCGCGAGAATGCCGCTGGTGCCTGGAATGTGTTATGGTCATTGCCATGACAAATCACGGACCAAATGCTGGTACATTCGAAATTGAAATTCCGAAGAGATCTTTTATGTGAAATTGCTGACTAGCCTCATATGTTATGTAAAATTATTGCTTTGTTTTACACTACAACGAGAAGGAGGATTCATCGTTTGACAATACTTTCAGTAAGATGCGACGTTCAATTGTAGTACTTCAGCAAATAAATGATTGGAATACTCTCAAACTAAAAGGAGAAAGCTCTAAGCAATACGAGTACATTATACATTGTCCTCAGAGGTCCGGTGCAATGCTAAATAATTACTTTGTCTTTCGGGTACCCTTTTAAATTGAAATGCAATATCACTGGGAGCTTAAAATCGATTTTGCTCAATGCCACGATTTACCCAGAACCCCCAATGCCTCACGTCTCACTGTACATGTCCCAGGCAGGCCCTGTACTCTTTAATTGCTTGCCCTGGATGGGGAAAAATTGGCAGGTTATTTGCTCGTGCACAGCTGCCTCTGAAGCAGCCGTGCCTCTTGGCAGTGATGTATCTTAGGGGTATAGGTGGCACTATGTCGGCGGCGAGGGAGGAGGGCAGGGGGTACTTAGTCTGACTTTAGTATAGATCTACTACACAGCCTGTGACGATAGCAGCACTATATATGATTAGCCATGACAACAATTCGTTTAAAACCCATTAACGATGAGAGATCCAGGATAACTATAACATGAGCCATATAAATAAAGTGACAATGGAAAAAACATTTCTTACAACTGACAATGTAAAAGGAAGATATTTGTCACCTATCAAACCAAAAGATCTGGTAGTGAAGTTGGCGAAGAAGTGTCACAGAGCATTCAGTCATGTATTAAGTGACCCCCTCCCCTCCCCTTCCCCTTTCTCACTAGTGATATCTGTAGTACCAGAGGAGGAGGGGGTGAAGGGGTTGTAGGCCTCAGTGGTGACCTGCTTGGTTTAGTAGGGCCTGGTCAAGTCATGGGGACTGACCACTGGACTGACACACTGACCACACGTACCCTCTCCTCCACGCCCACACCCCACACCACCAAATATTTACTGAGCTATTTGTGCGAGAGCTTGACCATCGATCGACGTCCTCCTCCTAGCCGCCCCCTCCCTCTACCCCCCCACTCCCGCCCCTACCACAGAGTCCTGCAGTCCCCTGGCGCAGGAACGACGAGCCATCGATCTATGGGGCACCAAGTGTTAAGCAATTCATATAAAACCGGCTTATTCTCAATAAATTATCTTTCAGCTTTTAGTACCTGATGTTATTTATTATAGTTCTTTCAATGTCATAAGAAATATCGACCATTGTATTTGAGAAAATATGTGAAATCTTTATAAACGAACTCGTTTTCTTAATTACACTTACTTTGTACTTATTGATAAACTACCCTTAGGTGAATACAAAGATAAAATATAATTATTCCTATCTATTTTGTAAAATCAAATATAACAGCAAAAATTACAGTAAAGATTGAGGAATGAAAGATAGAGGCAATAAACTTTGAAAGTCATTTTACATGCGAATTCGTCTGTTGACACTTGGACTCCTATATTGATTGGGGAGGGCTCTCAGAGGACACCGTAGGGTGTAGCAGAGGGCTGGGGATTGGAGGGGTGACAGAAGTAAGTGATGAGGTGGAGGGGCAGAGGATGAGAGACAAGGGGGCAGGAGGCAGGGGTGGGGGTGGGCCTTGGGAAGCATGAGAACCCCAATTTAAGGGTAAAGGGGTGTGATTCTGAATGGATTTGATGTGTATGCTTAGTGGAATCAGAACATGTCATTTAAAACTAGTTTTATTCACATTTCCTCTAACTAAATGGATTGTTCTATTCACAGACAGAAACGAAGGGGTGTGATTCTGATTTGATTTGATGTCTATGTTTGATGGAATCAGAATATGTCATTTAAGCTAGTTTTATTCCCCTATGTAAAGGGTTTGTTTTATGCACAGCGTAAAAGATAGGGGGACAAAGTTTTGGGGTGGAGCGCATGAGGCGCCCCCTTTTACCCCAATTATATAATTTCTTCATGGAAATTTCAAAGACCCTGAAGGGACACCGATAATCTTACATTATAGGACACTCCCCTCCTTTTGAAAATCTCTGGATTCGCCCCTGATATGCTGCAAAATGGCGAGTTTCCATAGCAGTGCAGAGCTGGTGGGGAAGCTAAGCTGGTGGTTGATACTGAAACTGGGAGATAGGGCTGCTGGCATGAGTCGCATCATGGTAGGGTCGTGATTGCGGGGTGCCCAGCTTGGGTTAAGAGGAGGCCAAAAGACCATTTAGTCTGAGCGGATTGTAGGGGTGGGTGGGTGAGGGCTGGAGTCAGGTACCTATAATAGGGAGCAATAAAAAGGGGAGGGTTCGATCAATTTGGGATGGGAAAAAGATAACAGGGGTGGAGGAAATGAAGGCCTATAGTTAAGCCTAAGGACAGGCCTAAGGGTTAGGGAGAGGGATATAGGCGGGTTCTTAATATATAGGGAGGTTCAGCAGTGGGTTGGGAAGGTCAGTAAGTCAGTAAGGACGGGCCTAAGCTCTTTAAATGTACTGTTGTTTGGGCAGGGGACTTAGAGAGTGCGGGTGGACCGATTTAAAAGGTCATAGACTGACCACTGGCTGTGAAGGGACTTAGGTCATGAAGCGTGTGGTCACAGTAAGGCCCTCAGATAGAGAGGAAAGGGCACCAGGGGTCTGCCTTTTAGCGTCTACTGGCGCACCACTCTGAGTTCATCATTTTATAGTTTGGCAATTAACAAGCTTTAACGTGTTTGATAGGGAAACTTGTTTACTATGGTAAGTGCAGCAGCAATAGTTAAAGTCTAATAAATTAGTCTTTTAACTCACCCACGTGGATATATTCAGTCCATTAAAAGAAACGATTGGACGATGCAATGAGATTTGTATAGTATCAATGTCTTGTATAATATCACTGGTGAAATATGTATCTTTACTTTCCTTGCTCCAAAGTCCATTTACCATACCAGACAGAAGCCGTTTAGTTACTAGACATTCCCATTTGGAATAATCCCTATTACATGTGTCAACCGATAGCCTCGTTTCCATCAGCGGAATGATATCCCTTTAGCATGGACCTATCATGCACGCATATATTATAGACGGTGATAGACGACACCCTTCACCAACCAACACCACCTGGAAATGCACTATTATCCCATCCTCTGTTATGGGAAAATCCGGCCAAAGTAAACCAGGATATCAAAATATTTATAATTGAATTAATAGTGCTTAAACGTAAATACCAGATAATATTGAATCAAAAAGGGGTTAAGATGAAATAACTTACAAACGTATATTATGAAGAGTCAAATCAACGGTAGGTAAGGCTATAGGAAATATTCCATTGAGTGAGAAGCTCTCCCCCTAAAACAAGTCTTTGATGGTCATTAGGTTTCTATCTGGATGCAAATGTGTAATGGAATATTCAAGCATAAACATGAATGCAAAAAAAATGTACATTTTTACAATGCTTCAGAATGAATAGCTTTGACTTGATGTTTCCTGATGTGTCACTGCCCCTCTAAAGATGAGCCTTCAAAAGATGGTTTATTGATCAATAGGGATGTGTCAGCAGCCATTGTGGGATAGTTAACCGATATACCCTTTGGGATCTGGTCATTATTGGTGTCTAGGTTTGTAGAACAGCTAAATAAAGTATGACTGAGAAGGTTCACTTGCACCTAAAACTCCCGGTTTACACATACCGCCAATAACCTTATTACAACGATCACCATAAGGCGTATGACAATTGTCTTAAGCATAACGACAGCCCTGTCAACATTGCCTGAATGTTCAAAATCCTTTATCTTCAGGGAACGGTTTTGTGAGATTGTCCCAATGTTGTTCTAAACCTTACTTGATGCAAAATTGTCTGGGGAATTAGGTTGTGTGGTTAAGATTTTCTTGTGTTTTTAAATAATTATGATAATGATTCTTAGATGGGATAATCTTTACCCATATTTGTTCTAAGTTCGTATAATGTTGTAAGGATACATGTCGTAAGCACTCATTCATTGTAAGTGTAAACTGGTCTTTAAGCAGAAAACTCGATACTTGGATCAGATGGGTATAACCTGTCTGTATCGTGCACTAACGGTGTGTGTGGCGTGAGCCGTCTGAAGGCATTAGGCCCTCCCACAGGTGTAGGCCTTACTCCACGCACCTGTCTACAGGTTACCTGCCTGGAGGAATAATTGTCTGCAGGGGCCAGTTAGGTGGGAAACGAGTGGCAGTCACTCCATGACCACTGTTACAGATACCTATTTTAGGGCATGATACCTTCTGTTTGTATCATATTTCTAAATGTTCTTAGTTATAGACATAATGCAACTATCATCATGTAAGTAATGGTCAATGATGGCCACTTTATCCCTAAGACATTGTCGGATTGTTTTGTACAAAAAAAACTAAGAAACATTTAAATGAGCTTAAAATCTAGGCATATACATGCATCTCAATCATATGACTTAGATGCAGTTTACTGCAAAGAAAAAATATCAGGTCTCGCAATACTCAATTCCACAGTATTTGGTAAATACAGAAAACACGTAATTACCCAATATTACTACAAAGACAATGCATCAATCCCTAGAAGTCAATGATTTTTCAAAATACTAGAGGCGTACTATTTTCCCACTAAAACACCCAGGCCTGACAGCAGGAGGCTAAAACGCACACTGTCTGTGTGACTGACCCTGTCAAAGTACCTCAGACCAATCGGGCCCTGGGCTGTAGGCTGAGTACCCCACAGTCTAAGTCCTTTAAGGTGTGGGTAGTGGGCCCGAAGAGACCTTCTCCTTATACCGTTAACGTGGGAGGAAAAGGAGTCAGCATTAGGAGTCAGAGGCCTAGTGGGTCTTGGGGGGCACCGCCAGCTATCAATATGGTCTGAAAGGCTTCTTGTCCGCAGTCCTCCTAAGAAAGTATTGGCTTAAGGTTTGCTGTTTATGATGTGTTTGTATTTACACATACACATAAAAGCACATATATCGTGTGTGTTTTTGTGTGTTATTTCTGATTATACTAATTTAAAAAATGCTTACATTTGAAATGTACCGATGGCAATTGTTAATCGCCCTCTCAAGGTGGTCTCCTAAATAACCTAAGAAGTATGCGCAAACCTTGTTTGGTTCATAATTTAAAATACGTTTTCAATGTTTTTTTACACCAAAATGAAGGTTGAAAAGAAGAGTTATACCAGCAAGTGTGACTGCTAGAACGATTAGAAATGAAGTGAGAAGTTCTGTGAAGGAAAAGGTTTCCATACACAAGTATCCTTGATGCTACTCTCTAGTTGATGCTTTACCTGGATTTACCAATGGAAAAGGTCTGTGCATTAGAATTCTCATTGAAGAAGTTGGTCAAAAGGGGGGCCTGATCCACCACTCCTACCCCAGACCCTCGATGCAGACCCTATAAACCATAAAAAGTAGGAGAAATGACTCACTTACACATCCCTCAACTCCTCTTGAAATCCTGAATTCCTATGCGCGCTGTATCTTTAAGGGAAAAACAATCGTCCCTTGTTCTCAAACATCTCATTCCAACAGGAATTATCTGATTTTTTGCACATTTTCCTTTATTCTATTGTCAGTTATGTTATCCTCCCAAAGACGACACAGATTACTTTTAAAAAAACAAAGAAAAAAAATACACAAAACGAAACAGTGTCAATACCAGACAGAACTATCAGATTATCATGAAATGTTACAATATAATGAGATTCTTAAACCTAGAGAGGGGCCCAGAAAAAAACTGTCAATATTTGCTGGCAGTCTCTGCTAAGTGAAATGTGTGGTTGTGGCGGCAGGAGATCTGCAAACAAACACTAAATGCAGCATGTGTTACTTGGCAGATCCCCACCACAAACACGGGCACTGTTCGCCAACAAGTGAGCCTTCTTTTTAGACAGGACAAGAACTTATTGAATGGGTCACATATCAAGGGACATTTTTACACATTCCTATATAACCTGAATGCATGTTTTTATCAAAAAATAATGAAATAGACAAGCAATGGTTAAAGGAATGGAAAATATATCTATTATGTATGTATTTTGTGTTGAATGTATGCTACCTTTTTAACACTCTATTATGTTCTTACCATGAACGGGAAACAAGTATATTTCCATCAATAACCTGTTTGTGAAAAAGAGATAATTCTTTCTGTGAAAGATTTATGTTTTGAATAGGTCCTAACATAAGGGATTCTTAGTCGCGTGGTGTCCTGCATACTGGATGTACATTGGTACCTTTGCCAGTGTGACTGTGACTAATATGTGGGAGTTCCCAAGCAATTCATCTTATACCCTTCACAGACTAACCTCAAGATGCTCTCAGAATGACAGTTCAATACAGACATTATGCTCATTCTGTAACTAGTTTGTATTAAAGTGATATTATTGAGCATGTGGTGTATAATGGCATATTTCTGTAGTAATCCTTAATTAAAAGAGATGTGGATGCTTCTGAGCTCTCACACCACAGATAATATATGGCAAACAAAATGAATCAAGGAGATATTAGAGTAAAGAATACGAATGGAAGAAAGGATTTTGCCTACCATTAGAGAGAGAAACTAATGCCTCCCCCCAGTTCTGTCTGGAAAAACAGAAAGAAACCCAGAACGACGTCTAATGGACTATCACCTCTATACTACGTGCCTATGGCATAGGTTACTCTGCTGAGGGAAGGAATGGGCACATGGATTAGCCATATAGAGACTGGGCATATTTGGTGAGGCATTAGCGTGGGGCGGCGATATGACCTATACAAGCATTACCCAGCTTATCGATCGAAGACTGCACGACCAGTACCTCTCTATACAAAGCTGCATGCTTCGTTAACCCACATAGGGTCTTAACCATAGAACTCAACAGGTTGGAGTAAGGTTACATGTTAATTAAGACTGACCCAACCTTACAGGTGGTCAATGAAGATCAACAATGTAAGACTGTGTACAAGTATGTTCCGACACCTTACTGCGGAGTCACCTCTATAACATTACATCGGGCATACAGACCTATTGGATACCGCAACAGGATTATCCATCTCCATACAATGCCACCTGTGCAATAATACACCCCCTTTTAATCCCACCTCCAAAGACCCGCAGGAGAATTGAGACTGATGCCGTGTTAAGACCTCATGATGAGAGCATAAAAGACAGCCATGGACTTATTATGAGCTCATAATAATAAATATCAATGTCAGTTAAAGAAATTATCCGGACTTTCAAAAGTACTTTCCGGATAAACAAGAGATCAGATATGTAGCTTCATTTATTGCAGAGTCAGCAAGAATGGTTACCTTTTTCTACACAACATCGTTCTCTTGTTTTGGATTGTAATACCAGTATGAAAACTATCTAGTTGTAGCAATAGAAATTGAACAATTCAAAATTGTATTATCATTTAAAAACAGAGCACAGTGTAAAAGCCAGCTTGAGTCTGGAGCCGCTGGTTTCACTTGCCTCTGCCATTTCATGAGAGGCATTGCGCTCCCACTGTAAATAATTGATGGTAATTGGTAATGTTACAGGAGGTCCTACTGAAAAACCAATCAATGAGATTTTGATTTGAGCCATTAGGTTGTGGTACAATAGGGAACTCCCGGTAAAGTCATCCTTTGTCGTTCTGTATTGGCGGCAGAATTCAGTGTTTCAATTCATTTCCAAAGTTTCCTAACATGATGTATAGGAAGGAGAGGTACTGGATTCGAATGCTAAAAGTATCTTTGAAATGAGTTCTTTTCATTGACCCATGAATTACCGTTGGGCTTCAGGGTTGGTATTTCTCTGGCAAATTCTGACAACTGAAATATGTTTATTTCTCTTCAACAAATATGTTTTAATAAGTACCCATTAAGTGTAACAATTTGAAACACTTGTCATGTTTTTAAACGCAATAAAAATTAAAAGTGTTTCAATTTGCTACAGGAAATGTATGAAAAGAATTATTATCTTCATACATTGATGACTGTTGATAACTAGATTGACAGTTATTTCTTCCTAATACATTTCAGACAAAAAGCAGACAGAGGGCACAAAATATACAACATAAACAATCTCTTCCCTCTCCGTCACAAAATAATTAGGAATCATTATGGTGGCAATAACCACCCTAGAGTAAACCAAGCCCTAAACTGTTGACTCTATCATCTATTGTTAGCTTCAAAGCCAATTGCCTGCCCATTCAATTCCGCGCCCCCCAACAGTTGCCATCTGTTTGAAAGGGGAAAAAGTGGTCCTTATTTCCTCCCGGAAGCCTCTAGGGTAACCCCCTCCAGCCATATGAGACCTGCCCTCCCGTGGCCGCCCAACCGCAGGGTTCAGCCACCATTTTGCCTACAGCTATATCGATGCCCACTTGGAATAGAGGATTTTAGCATTCATACCCCCAGCCCTATACTCCCTGAAATGGAGAGTGTTGGATTGAGATCACAATGTATGATTTTAATCGCAAAGTTGTTACATCATCATGATACAAAGTAAAGGTTGTGGGTACAATTTTAATATATTGTATTGCACATACTACACGATTATATTGAGATCTTCAAACTGGATAAAGAGAGGTGGTATCATAGCAGAGTCAAGATGCCTCATAAAAACTGATTCCAATAATAAGCAATATGAAAGCCTTCTAGTCAGTTTCAAATAAGCCTCCTGAAACATTGCTGATCCGTTGAGCTCACTACCGTGGTTCCTGTTCCTGCTAGAACAAGACCCCAACAGTTTGATCATAAAGCCTATGTGTCTCATGGTGTGAACACGGCACACCGACCATGTGGTCTGGGGCTCACTTCCACTTCATTGACTGTGGAATAGTTTTAACCTGCGGCACCTTTTGGGGACCAGCGAACCGGAAAGAAGTAAACCAATTGACTCCGTGGGGCTTTATGTAACTGGTCCCCGGCAGGTACAAGCCTCGTCTGTTACCCGAATCGGAGGGGTTTCTGGGAGTTATCACAACTCGGTCGTGGATCAATATTATTTCAACATTTCCTCCTTTTTTTTTTATATCTTTTTTGTGTTGTCCGGTGTTGGCATCATCTGGCACCTCTTAGGTGGATACTTTTAAGAACCTTTTCTTTTATTACAGATCTTGAAATCAAAATATAGCCATGATAATATTCTTTGTAAAAAGCATGTTATGTTGGTGTTTTTTGTCTAAAGGTTGTTAAGAAACTCCGTATGCCAATAAGATAATCAAGGTGTCACTTAAGTTCACGGCAATTTGATGGAGAATGTATTTTATTTACTTTTCTGATGTTTAACAAAATGGCAAACACAAGGACAGAGTAAAGATACACTTGAAAACTTTTAGAAAAACAATAAAGCAGTCGCAGGTGTTTGACATTGGTGTTTTTATTGCTTTTTGTTTTATTTCCCCCAATGAAAAGGGGGTAAAAGGTCTGCTGCAGTCCAACACAGACAGCGCAGCTAACATTTTAGAATTGACTTTGTTATAGAGTCTCCTTTATTATGTATCACTGATAAATGGTAACCCCCAAATGCATATTCCAAATTTATACATGTTGATGGCTGAAGGATGATATGGAATTCCCACATAACCGATACATTACACACGAATCCATACGCAAACTTGGCCGGCTCATCCCCAGCCCACACCGATAGCCCTAGTTATACCAGACACATTACTACAGGGTAAGAGTATCACGAGAGCCACCCCCAGACCGATCACGGAAGGCTTATAACACTCAGGAGGTTGGATCAGGGTAGGAGGGGATGGGGTAGGAGGTGGGATAAGGCTAGTAGGATGGGATCAGCCTATGAGGATGAGGATCCAGATCCATGGAGACACCCACAGACTCCCACATCACCACTGCCAGAATCAGGCATTAGAAAGATATAACCAAGTCCACATACAGGCAGATTCACATTTAAGAAGCTCAATATATAGGTAGATTCACTATGAAGTAGCTCGGTATGAGTAGATATCCCTTACATGGCCTAGTATAGAGAGATTCATATATATTTAACAGTCTGGTAGAGGTAGGCTGACTTTAAAAACTTTAATATAGATAGTCACATTGACGGGGTCTAGTATATTTGCAGATTGATTTTAAAGGTATCTAATATAGGTAGATTCGTCTTGGTGCTGAAGTAGCCTGGTATGGGCAGGTTCACTTAGAAGAAATCTCATATCGGCAGATTTACTTTGAAGTAACCTGGTATCTAGATAGATTTACCCTGAATGAACATGATATAGACAGATTTACCGCACAGAAGCCTGGTGTAGGGAGATCCAGCTCGAGAGACTAATATAGGCAGATTCACATTGAAGTATTAATATGGGTGTTTTTTTAAGGTTTGCCTAACAATACCTGCTGTACATACATTTAACCGTAGACAGCCTGGTAAGGGCAGGTTCCATTGAACCGTCTCATATAGGCAGATTCACATTTAAATAGTATAAATAAATATTGGCATATTAACATTAAAGGAGCCTAATATTGGTTAATTAACATTAAAGGAGTCTAATATTGGTAGGTCTCATATAGGCGGATTCACATTGAAATAGTCTAAAATAGGTAGATTGACATTGAAACAGTCTATATAAGCAGATTGACATTGAAGGAGACTAATACGGGGATTGACTAACATTGCCTTTTATAGGCACAAGTTTTAGATAGCCTGGTAAGGGCAGGTTGCCTCTAAAATATGATTTATTTTCAAGTTAATTAAAGTTTTGTGAATGGATTAGTATCAATCCCTACCACAGATGCACAGAAAACACAGTTCCATCTTGGAAGTAAAAATTCATTTCAAGTTTTGCTAAGTATACAAAATAAGTCATGGATGAGTGAATCCATGTTATATTACAAGCCAGTGTAAAGAGCCCATGCATGGTCTGATAAAAAAGGAAGTCAGGAGGTTGGTGTGCACCAGGATACAAGCTGGTAGTAATAAGGTGTCCATCACCTGATTGGTCAGATTCCCGGTCACGTGTCCGGCGCCAGGAGTTTGTGGTCTGTGAGGGAAGGATTGACGACAGCCAAATGCCCATTGTAGGACCTCGCCGATTGTTTTTTGGAATCTCCGATTGGTATGTGATATCAAACATTTATATGTTTTATAGAATCGTTAAAATTGTTTACAGCAATTCGTATGAAACACGCACTTCACTACAGCATATTGACGGACGATCTAGAAAAACAGGACCGGCGAGGGTCAAATTGCCCTTTTGGGTATGGGGCATGTCCTTTCAATATGCCATACCATGCAACTAAGCTGCAATTGTACCGATATCTAGCACCTTTGGAGTATTGAATATAATCGTTAAGTCTGAAGTGGAGTTCGGCGACTTTATTAGGGTTGCTTCAAGTTATTGTTAACACTTCATAACTAGACTATCCTACATCCTATTATAACGTTTTATAACTGAGCATTATACATATGCCTAGGCCCAACGGTCATTAACCTGCTAGCAGCTTCTCAAAACCTATGTGTGTTTGTATGTGTTTTTCTTAACACACATGACCTCAGATCTCTGTCCAGAAGGGGAGTATGCCTGTCTACTTATTCCCGAGCTATTCAGTAAATGGCAGTTTCCTACTCTGGCTATTTGGGGAATCAGTTGCGCGTCGCTCAAAGTTACCTACTTATCAATGACCATACAAAAACGGCACTTTACAGACCAAGTAACCTGCACCTAGAGTAACCCAGTTATGTGAGTGCATATGCCCTGTTGAATGCGTATGAGGTTTTTAACTGGCAATTGTGACGAAACGATCAAGGTTAGCTAGTCAACATGGCTAGGATTGAATAAGATCCCGCTTCCCAAGGCATCTGACAGGAGTTTCCGGTGCATATTGGTACGTATATGTGAATAGTAACTGGTGTTATTATTTTATACCTATTGTATTAAAATAAGATAGTATCAACATGGTAATTTAGTGCCCAGCCCCATATCAGGAGTACACCCAACTATACTTTGAGATGAGTTGCAGGGGCAGATCCAGCAAGAGGCGGAGGTGGATAAAGAAATTTCAATACCATTATTATATTTTGTCCTAAATAGCGGGGTCACTGCACTGGGACGCCCTTAGTCATTCTAGTTGGAAGACATAATGATTATATTAAAGTATGAATTTAGTATTTTCTTTGAGTTATTTTTTCATATATCAAATAAGTGAAAAAGGCGGGAGTGATGAACGAAATAAAGAGAAAGTGTATGTACACCTGTAGTCACCTTTTCCATGAGTTTGCGCAGTGGACCCTTCCCTTGATGCCTTGGTCCCAAAACGTCTAACCTGGACACATAGGAATCCACTTCCCAATACTCTGGTTCAGTTCTCACATACTAGTTAGTCGCCATAATATCAATGAAAAGGGTCTATTGTCCTACCTTTAACTGCAGCGTCGGCCTGCTCGATGTTGGGCAGGGTGAGTCGCACCACGCTCGACTCCAGCTTCAGCTCGCCGTTCTGCTTCTTCTTCAGCAGGAAAATCCTCGTGTCGTGTCGCCGCACCTTAGAGTCGCAGATCCTCGGATCACCAAACCCGTCGACGGTGACCATTTTCCTGAAGAGGCGGCGGGCGTGGGCCAGCCCCGGCATGGCGCGGATCTCGTTATCGCCCTTAAAGACCCTCTTGATCTCCACCTCGCCTTTGAACATCTTGGGGTGCTGCCAGTCGGGGTAGAGCTCCCTCACCGTGCCGCTCATCACCACGTTGGCCTCCTCCTCCCGCAACTCCAGGGCCTTCTCGTGGCACCCCTTCTTGTAGAGGCATTGCCCTCCAGGGGCCTGAAGGAGGAGGATCAGACCGGTAAGGAGCCACAGGAGGCTGTGCGGGGCCCTCCTGCTGGTCTGTGATTGGTACTCCATTATGACCTTTTGTTACCTTTTATGACCTTTTGTAATAAGACCCGTGGACTAACCTTTCTTTACTTTAATCTTGATAATACTCTTTAATAAGCATTCAGGCTGGACATTGACCTTTAATACTTAGTAGGAGGTGATCTTTAGCACCTGAATACTTATACAGCCTTTATACTGTCTGTTGTCCTTGTGTGGTAAAATCCAAGTCCGCCTATCCAATAGTTCTTCCTCACAATTCCTATGACCTTCAGGACCTTTTGATTTAGAACCAAATCCTGTTAATCCTATTCACGTTTATTCCTACAACATAAAGACAGGTGTCCTCTTAGGGGTATTCCATGCAGCTTTAAGATCCTACCAAAATCCTATACAAATCCCCGGTGTGTCCTTGTGGGTTGGTGGTTATAGCCGCAGCCCCGTGGCCCAGGTGGTGGTCGTGTGGTGGCCGGGGACGTTCTGCATGGAGGGTCTGGGACCACTGACCTCTGAAGGCGGCTCCCAGTCACTGTTTGTTTAGGGCCACCAGGTGAGTCGGGAGTCACTGCCAGGTGAGGAGACTTCAGGCACACTCACCTCAGACACAATATCTACAGGCACAATCCTCAAGACACAATATCTCGAGACACAATACCTTGAGACAAAAAGAAAGTGAGGTATTATAACTTAATTGAGACACAATGAATGGATCCACAAATGAATGGATCCACTAACCGTCCACTGAGTGTCACTGGGTGCAGGACCTTCTATTGAAGATATTAAAGGTTCATGTTATATGTAGGAATGCAGACAGTATTCCCAAATACCTGTAGTGAGTTGCTTTGGTACTGTCCCTTTCCTGACGCAGACACGAGGATAAGCCTTAGGGTAGAGGTGTGTATGTCCCCACACCTCCAGATGCCTATAGCCCCACAGGGAGGGGTGTTATCGACGAAACACGTGCTTCAGGGACGGGATCCCTCCTGTACACCCTCTTCAGGGGTGGACCTGAAAGAGACGCTTATGTTGGACTAGCAACCACAAAAGGGGCTGGTTCGTAGTACCCCCACGCCTGGATGACCACTGGTCAGTCACTGACCATCAACACTTCCTATGTTGGTGTGCTAGTGGTATGTGACATATAGACTTTCTCCTGTGGCTGCATACACCTATATATGTATGCACTCCTCCCGTGCTGGTCTCCTCCAGTGGGCCAGTGCTGGTGTCCTCACTGTGACTGTGGCCTTAGCTGCTGCTGCCGCCCTGGATGGGTGCTCCTCCAGTGGTGTAGCAGTAGTAGTGGTGGTGGTGGTAGGGCCTGCTGGGCGTCCTCCCGTACCGGCTGGCTGGTTGCAGGACACCTCGCCTCACTCCTCCACGGGCTGACGGCGTAGTGAGGTCCGTCCCCCCACCGACAGAACGCCCGGACTGCTCCCCGGCACCCGCGCGACACCTACACGCACAACGGGGAACTACAACCATCACATCAGCTGTGCACGCATACCCTGGTACCCTGGGATAACCGTCGGTCTTATCCCCTTAACAAACCTTATTAAACTGTCATTAGAAACCTCAATTAAGTTTGGGGCTAGTCTGTTAAGGATGCAATCATAATTATAATTATGGAGAGTATAGGAACACCACTCGGGAACAGTGTACTGTGTACGTTCATTGCATCCTCAGAATGGGCAATACACCTGTAGCTAACGATCATATTAGGATGCGCATTCTGTGATAGATGTATTACGAGTATAATACCCTTTACAGACTAGCCTCAAAATGCGCTTATAATGACAGTTCAATACAGGCAGAATGCGCATTCTGAGCCCAGTCTGTAAAGGATATAAGATGGTCCTACAGCATCAATTTTCTTACTGGAATATTATTTCAGGCTTATTCTGGGAAAAAAAACACTACTGA
Source organism: Lepidonotus clava (assembly GCA_936440205.1). NCBI lineage: Eukaryota > Metazoa > Annelida > Polychaeta > Phyllodocida > Polynoidae > Lepidonotus > Lepidonotus clava. The sequence goes on along the minus strand of OW387144.1, from coordinate 29,010,603 downwards.
TGGCTGTTTTTTCCATTGGTATTCATTATGTCCATGCTTTTTTTAGGTAATTCCATTTAGGTAACATCAAGAACGTATGGGGCAGTCTACTTTATAACCAGAAATCTCAGTCAACCTTATGGTCCATGTATTTGCCTCTAACAATATGAGCGGTAGGAAATGAAACCTTTCCGAATGTATTAATTCGAAATAAGATATTCTCTAATCACAATGCCGCTGATAATGAGCCATTTATTGTAATGAAAGCTATTATCATTATCTTGCTAGCAGTCTGGCGGTTCTGCCTGAGTTTATGTGAAGGCCAGACATACATTTTTGTCAGACTCATAGTATTGAACAAGAGTTTTGTGTATTATTGTCTCAATAAGGGATCTGCTAGATTACTTCCTCTGTCTGGTAGCATTTCTGTGAAGGATTTATGATACGCTAGCTAGTGATAGAGGTTCCTAATTCCTAATTCTGAATGAAGAGACTTGAATTTGCAGAGGTTTAAAGTTTATTAAAGTATCCATAGACAGGTGAAGGTATAATTATTATTTGTCACATGATTCAATCTGGCTCCATAAAGTCAAGTCTATCCCTATAGAACTCAGAACAGTCACAATGGATCACATGTAGATGAAGCTCTCACCTTAACAGTAAGTGTTCCAAGTCCTTAAGTAAGAAGGAACCCTTCAGAACACTGCACACAGGTATTTCTTTATTCCAACTTATGGTCACCAATGAATGTCACAAGCACTGACTTATTCCACCTTGCTCCTGTCCAAGTGTTATCCCTTTCCCTCAGTCTCTTACTCTCTGCTACTATGACTGCATTTATATAATTATTACCTTTTATTGATTTCAAGTCTTCCCAGCACAGTACCTCTGCAGGTAAGTTACACTGTCATACACATCAGTTTTGATGGCAGTCTCGGCTCCCCTTGATACCGTCCTATATGTAGCCATTCTAAAACTTATTGCTTTTTTATTATTACATATGTCTATATATCATTATTCTGATATAACCTTATATCAGTGCTCATAACATTTAGTGATCAGCTCTTCTACCTTTTCCTGTAAAATAAGTGTATCCTACCACTTTACCACAAGCAGCCCTATTCTACTAAATATGAATAAACTGAGTATTACTCACCATAAGCGGCACATATATATGGTATTTGCCTGAGGTATCCACCTCAGTACAGTATGGTACAATTTTATAACAATAGAGATGCGTTTCCCTAATATTAAATTGTATAAGGATTTATGACAATATATCTAATGGAAAAAAAACTATTATATTGATTCTCAGAAAAAGCCAGTGCACTGAAGTCCAGTGCAAAAGAATTATTATATTCTTTAGAAATTAATATTAACTATTGTAAACTTGTCGGTACTGGCAAGGATACATAGTGAAACAAGTAATGCTAATATGTGAGCTGGGGGGCGAGCGGCGCCACTGTCCTGTGGCCTAAGTATAGAGTATGGAGTTGTCGTGGATGATGACACCCTCACGCGGAAAAGATTGTAACTGAGTTAATTTGCTCTTCTACAGGTACGCACAGGTACGAAAGGGACACTAGTGCAATAGGAAAGACTGTTAGGGAGCGTTATGAGTTCGGTGTACGAAATACCCAGTTTAAGAGAACACTATGCGATAAAGGGTCTTGTCATCTACGATAGCATTTGCATAGAATTAGAAATAGAATAAGTTTAATGTAAGTAAGAATGGGAAGTATGAATGATCACTATAGGTGTTTGAGTATATATGCATATGGTGCCAAGCCTTTGGCTGGCGCTATATAAGAAATATGAAACTTAGGATAAATTATGAGCAGACCAAGATAAACTTCAATCAGAACACATGGGAGCAATAGTCTGACAAACAGATCATAACGGGTAGTGCTGAGACTGTAGTAACCACTACAATAAGGTGATAGTAAGGATTGGAACAGCTTAGGCTTAGCCTTACAGGCAGAGTACTGGATGTGACTGAGACTCTGATGGTCTCCGTTACTGGTAGACGGAAGGTGACTCTCCCAACAGTTGCCGAGTGTATAGACCTCGAAAGGGGAAGCTTAACCATAGCTATACCTGGTTGGAATGTTACTGATGTTGTTAGCATTGTGAGATGGATGGCATGCATTGTATGGATGGAAGAACTATGTACTTGTATCTTCAGAATGTCTACATGGATATAATAAAATTACCTCTTGCCAAGCGCATGTTTTTTGTACAGGAATGAGCCCCTTTACTTAGAATCTCTACCACTGAAGAACAAACGAATATCCAGGATAAAGAACTATCTGGATTAAGAACGAAAGCTAGCCAATACGACGAACAATAACGAAGAACTCCCCCTAATTTTAGACAATTATCATTTATTCACATCTTTTAAGTAGTCGCAATGTGATTGACATGTGATAAACACCACGCGGCCAACGAATGATTCAACATTTCCAAATAAGATACAAACACATAAGAACGATATTAATGAAACATCATTGGAATTAACTAAAGATAAAATAACACCAGTCTAGCTCACCAGAACGACTGCCATACTATTCATGTGGCTTATTTGTCTAAGAGATAACATATTAGTTGTGGTCAGTTTGCCAAACTTGAGCAGCCTTGAACCTTGCCCTCAGATTATTCTCTCGGAGACTAATCGAATTCAGACAAAACAGAAATGGCCTTAAGTCTCAGATCGTTCTCAACATTGAAAATCCCCAATCGCCCTCCTCCCCAATGGGGGGTCTTAACATTTTTAGTTCGAAGGGTACACATTAGTTAAGGTTTCTGCTCCCTAGTCGCAGCGCTGCCACCTTGTGCTTTTTGATGGGTCACTCTATATATCTAATGTATATAAATTATAATATTATACTAAAAGGGAGCGAACATAAAATTTCCGTTGTTAGCTGTCTATTGTGTTTAGGTTCTAATAATGACTTAAAATATTCATCTCATCTTGAGAGAAACGCACCCATAAAATGTGTTTTTTTGTGGTAAATCCATCCTCGCTTTTAGTTCCTTTGTGAAACAGGCCTACCAACCTACCTTGTAGACAAATAAAGATAATCCTTCATGAGGGGTAAAATCCAACTAGATCTATGCAATGTATATTGCAGCTACAAAAAGATTGAGATGAGTCCAAATGTTCCAATGATAACGATGCAACCTGATGCCATCCCCTTCTAGGTTTTACAACACATTACTATGGACATGTAATTCATAAATACCATAGGCCTACACAATAGTCAGTGGCCAGACATCCCATTTGTACCATACACCTCCTGTCTTGTGCTAATTAGATAATGTATATAGAGTGTATGTACACAGTGGAATAGTCCATTAACGCAGTGTGGAATTAGTATGGAATCTGTTCTTATAATGTTCATCCCTGGAGAGGCATTGCAGACAAGTGTGAGTCTGTCCCTCGGTATGCATTATTCACCTGATATGACACACAATGACAGCACTGCATACAATGTTTGTTTCCAATTAGCCACTTCCCCGTCAGCGCCCCCTGGTGGCTCATAGATCCGGCTTCGGTAGGGTTGATGGCATTTTGGAACTCTACTGTAAAACCTGTCATCTTCACTTATCCTTTATGAAATAGAACGATTTTATGGACCTTTATAAGCCCATTCCAATATATATAGATTCAGACTTTACCATCAAAACGTATAACAACTGTTCCGAAATTCAGTCTTCATGTAGAGTAACCTAATACAAAATGAATCAACGTCAACTTGAATTGGAATTATAGCTAAAGTTTACAAACATCAACAAATGGATTAACCTATTTCCCATAGAAAAAACTGCTGAAGCCTGCCAAGTTGACCGGTAATGTCCAACTTGTAATTTCCCAAAAATGTACTTCGTTTGATTGCCTTGCAAACCTTTACATTGATTTTATGATGTTGGTTTTTTCTAGTAGTACTTGATAAAATATAATCCTATAGGTTTTGCTGCCTCCATTCCCTTTAGTTCCAGAGACAGGGTTGTGCTACTTAATATATTTTGTCCAATCGTATACTAGTGTGGCCATTATGAAGGGCTAATTGATTATTATTTAAATGAAACTAACGGAATAATTTTGATTTAACTGAAACTTATGCAATGTCTACAATTTTAGTAATTCTTCAATGAACGTGATCCCAAAGAATTGTGAATCCAGTTTCACTTAGCATCAATATATATTACATATACAAAACTAGAAACATGTTCAACGATATATATGGTTACAGAAAAGAAATAGTGTATACCTATACAACATTTTTTGCTCGATAGTTTCTTGTTGAACAATGTCACAATATCCTTGTTTATTTCACACAAAAGTTGAAATCCCGAATGTAGAATTCTGAAAAACTGGGAGTGCGTCCTCCCTTTCTATTAGTGAGCCCCCAACTTTTCAAAAAGTTGGATCTTCCACTGTTAAAAGTCATGAACTATAAGGTTAATAACTTAAAGGGGAGCAATATCTCCTTAAGTTCTCACAGAATCCCTCGTGATAGTTGATTAACACTGACCCAAGACACAGGACTGTCTCTTGGTGGGCACTGACTCCCTGAAACAAGGTGATCTATTTGGCCCACACTGACTCCCTTTGCAAGGTGATCTCTTTTATAGACACTGACTCCCTATGCAAGGTCATCTTATGTGGACACTGACTCCCTATGCAAGGTCATCTTATGTGGACACTGACTCCCTATGCAAGGTCTTCGTTATGTGAACACTAACTCCCTGTGCAAGGTCATTGTTATGTGGACATTGTCCTGCTATGCAAGTTCATCGTTATGTAGACACTGTCTCACAATGCAAGGTCATCTTTTTGTGGACACTGTCTCACTATGTAAGGTCATCTTTTTGTGGACACTGACTCCCTATGCAAGGTCTTCTTTTTGTCGACACTGACTCCCAATGCAAAGTCATCTATTTGTCAACATTCACTACCTGTGCAAGTTCGTCATTTTGTCTACACTACCTCCGTATGTGGTGCCATTAGCAGTCAACTACCTATGCACCAAGAAAGGGTGACTTTAAAAGTTATGGAAAAAGGCATTTTTTTCGAACAACCATAACTTTCTAGGTAAATGAGCTACAGTATTTATTCATATACCATAGGATTCAGAATGAATTGGACAATCCATCTAGACTTGTTTTGTGAACATATCATAGAATGAAAACATTCTATTTAGAACCAAAATCAGAAAAACAAAGAAAACTTTTACAATTAAGTCATACAATCTGATTTGAGGCTCTATAGAAAGAATGTAATGTTTATGATATGTGAAAATAAATTTATTAGGCATATCTGTCTTAACTTGACGATTACAATGATGTATAATGTTAGTGGCTGTTATGTATATTCATTATTTTACAGCTAAATCTTTAAAAATTCAAAATGGCCAAAAAGTGCAAAAATTGATGATTTCAGAGATTCTCTATGGGGACTTACTATGGGATTTTGTAGTAAATGTGAAAATTTATGATATGAAGTCTTTTTCACATCAAATCATTAAAAACTGGCCTTTAATGTTCAATGACCACTTAAAAGAAACACCATAATGTCTTCTACATCCTCAGGTATCCAATAAATGAATCTAAAGTTCATATGGTGTGATTTATATGCTTCATAAATGGCTGTCAAAGGATGAAAAAGTCAACCTTTCTTAGAGCATGGGTCTAGCTATCCTTAGGTCATTAGTATAAAGAAGATATAACGGCAGCTTAAGAAAATTGTTTGAATTTTATTACTATTATAACAGTTGACCCCAACTGAACACAAATAGGGTATGAGAATAGTAAGATAACCCCAACATGAGATAACATGTAACATGTAAAAGGTTATTGAAGATAAGTGAATAATTGTAGGGCGGGTGGATGGCAAAAGCATCAGTATTGTAGAAGAGGTACGAGTAAAGAGGGGAGGCCAGGGGTGTAGTGGAGGCCGGGAAATGCTCTGCAGACCTCAGTGGATAGGTCGTGGGTGACTGGAAGGACTCATAATAAAGGGCTGAGGCTGACATGATTTCTCTCCTTGATAAGGGTCACCTGTACTCGGCCCCTGAGATAATGGCATTAGATAGGCCTAAATATCATGTATGCAAGTTTTTAGCAAATTTCATTGGTTGGGTTTTTCAGTGTAAGAATTAAGGTTAACAATGACAAAAAACTGCAATCTGACCTCAAAATGATATCTAAATGGTGTCTGAATAATGGGTTAACCATAAATATAAAAAAAACTAAAATTGTTAATTTTGGTAACAAAAATTATGCTGGTCAGATAATCAAGATGTCAAACGAAACACTTCTAATGGTTAATTCATACAAATACCTGGGTGTACTCCTAGATAATCATCTAAATTTCGAATTACATTATAATGAGATTGTAAAGCAGTTTTCTTTTAAACTGTATCTGTATAGGCGAATAAGGAGTTTCCTAACCGACTTTGCTGCAAAACTTGTGTTGAAAAGTATGGTCCTGTCTTATCTTGATTATGGAAATATATTTTTCTCATCCAGGCCGTATCATAACTTGCAGTCTTTGCAGATTATGCAGAACAATGCTTTAAGGACATGCCTAAGGATAAAAAATAAAATAGAAACACCAGTGTACTTTTTACACCAGCAACTACATGTGCAGCCTTTTGATAAACGGATGCAATATTATACTCTGTGTTGTATTTACCGTAATATATCAAATGGGAATTTAATTCCAATAGTACCACGCCGCCAAACTCGGTTGCATGCAGCTCCAGTTTTATATTTACCAATACCAAATACAAACTGGTATTCAAAATCTGTTGGTTATTTTGGCCCAAAAACATGGAACATCCTACCTAGTCATATTAGGAACAGTGAGAATATTGAAATTTTTAAAAAGAGAATTAAGGTTTACTTAGATGTAATATAGGGAACATTGAGATATTCTGCTGTGATATTGACACAATCTTGCTCGCGGTTGCGTCGGATTGTCAATTGAACAGATAATGAATTAGAATCTGTCGGTTCCATGGAGCAATACCTTTCCTATATGATTATCTGGCAACTGAATGAATGTATACTTAACTTGATGCTATTTAACTACCTGTACTTGGAAATTTGATAACATTTCATTCATCTCATCTCATCATTAATGTGTTCTCATGGGCGTGATCGTATAGTCTCTTGATATGATACTGTTATCATATCATGTCACTCTAAATTTGTAAAATAGCTACTCTTGTATGAATGAAACTTGATATTTTGTGAGATGTTAAACCAAACTGATACAGAGGGAGATCAGATACTTTGTTATTTGAACTGTACAGTTGTAAAATAAAGCGAATTAAAAAAAAAAAAAAAAAAAAAAAGGTTAAAATCTTAATAAATTTCTAGAAAATGTTGTATTTGTCATCCAGTTTCCTCACATGCTTACAATGGTCATTCTCATTCAGGGCCGCAATTATGAAGTCAGTTTTCACCCATGGTTGACTATTTATAGGAGCCATATGATTGTATTTCAAATTTGAAAATTTTTCAAATTGCTTAAATCGGCATAAAACCCCTATCAAAAGATTCTTTCCTACCACAATTCATCAGCTCTTTGTGAACTAAGAATATTAAGTAGGGGATATCTATCGACATTAGATGGGCCTAATTATCATTTATGTAAGTTTATAGCAAAATCAATCTGGTGAGTTTTTCATTATAAAAAAAGGTAAAATTCGTTGTAATTTTCTAGAAAATTTTGCAATTGTCACAGAATTTCCTGACATGTATAGAATGGACATTCTCACTCGGGGCTACAATCTCAGGGTCAGGTGTGTAACCAGCCGCGGCCTGCACAGCTAAACTTTGCTTAAACTTTGCAGCTGCTCAGCATCAATGCACCTCTGAAGGCACCAGTCATACTGATGCACATCATGCACAGCAGCATCAATACTATTGACAAAAAATATGCAAAGGGCCTCATAAGTCCTTTGACATGGCCGAAATTGATGTAGTGCAAAATTTGCGTCTGTGGCTAGAGCTTAGAGCTTCAAATCTGAAAGTTGGTAGTTCAAGTCCCACCTATGGCTAGTCAATAGTCAAGTATATATATTCTTGTAAAATATAAAACAGAATTAATAAAGCTATAATTTATATATGTAAGTATCCCAGGGTAATTCATACATATGTATGATTCTTAGGGTATGAATCGTGTAATATTAATGGTTAAAATGATAGAAATTGAAAAATAACTAATCAGGGATTTGACCTCCAACCTCCAGATTTTAAGTCCTGCACCATAGCCACTAGGCCACTGGTTACTGTGATGTTAGAGGCACAAATGCCTGGGTCGTATGAGGGTACTGTTTTATGTAAACCATGAAGTCTTTTGTTCAGAGCCCCATCTGGGGGCCTCTTGTATAACTAACATTGTGATGTCACAGGGGATTCCCCTATCCTCCCATGTCCTAATTAACCTGTTTGAAAGAAATAGTAATGCATATTATACAAGTCCTTTCCAAATAAGGGCATATGCTGCTATGCTGGGTGTAGTTTCATTTATTTCAATAAAATTGTCAATTGCCATTTATTGAGCATAAATATCAATAATATATGACAGCCAATTAGTTTATATCATTTGTCTGAAATACAAACCATTATTTTATTTCACACAAAAACATATTATAGTTTTGTCATAAATCCAAAATATGTGTCAGAGCAAACTGCAGGGTACAGTTTTAGGTTCCTACCCTTACAGTATTATAAGTAAAGATGAGACAAGGGTAGCGCCATCTAGAGAGTTCATGCCCATCGCAAGCATTGAAGAATAACCCTGAGTGCCTTTGAGCAGAGGTTACCGTTACGTTCCAGTGGTTTCCTGTGGGCCACTTTCCGAGGATCCACTGCCACCCATGCTTGGAGATTGATGGGGGTGATCTGACAACATGCTCATGTCATGTGTAAGAACTTCTTTCTGACCTATAGCTATTTTTAAGTCGTTGCCCTTACTTGCTTACTGACAGGAAGTGAATATTCTTCAAGTAAACAGAAAACAGTGATTTGACACTGCCTGATTTGCTGTAAGTAATCTCTTTTTTTGTTTTATATGTGTATGGTACATACTCCTTTGTAAAGTAATAATGTATTGCTGGGACAAGGTTCGCAACCTATAAGTCTGTATTTTGTGTAATAAAGAGGGTTTTCAGAATATGAGTATTCATTTAAATAAAGAAATCTAACCTTAGTCAAGTGTGACTGTCTATGTTAGTTACCTTAGTCACCAATACAATGACTAGAAAATGTTAGTCACTTTGGGCCCCCTCAATTTGACTAACAACGTTAGTCACATTTGATTAACATTTAGACCCTTAGGATTATCAGTGGTTATCTCTCTCTCTCTCTCTCTCTCCCCCATCAAGGGCCCCTATGAGTGTCAGTAACCACAATCCGTTTGTGGACACTGACTTCCTGACACAGGTCGTCATTTTGTGGATACTGACCCCCCCCCCCCCCCCCGCCCGAAGCCATAACTTTTGAATGTAACAACAACTCCCAAGTGTAATCACAATACTTTGAAAAGAGATTCCCTAATGGCACAGTCAGCTTTAGGGACAAAGATCTACTTCCATTCATTATCAATTGATAGCATCATAAGCCAAACTGACTACAAAACAGACTCATAGAATGAACCAAGACATAAGTAAAACCACATTATTTTTGGGTAGGAAGTGCGTCACCGTACATACACCCTTTGAAATGAGTGAATAAGCAAGAATTATGAATATTAGTGGACAATATTTTCATCAATTATAAAGTGTCTCCATATGATCAGATTTTGATTAAGATTGCAAAAGTGATTAACTTAAATAAGAATAGATACTAACAATAGGGTTTAATTTTCAAAATGTGTCACCATACATATATACTTCACCCTAATTGCCTATTATTCTTTGACGAAATAACTAACAAAACAAAATAAAATGAATGCACATAAACCGGTTCTTGCTCTATTTATAGTTCCCAGACAGCCCTTTCAACCACCTGCTGTGGTACAAAGAAAAATTATATCATAATTCAAGTCATGCACATTCAGGATGGAGGTGAAGAAAACCTATGCATTTGAATACAAATGTGGCCACCTGTATCTGTTTAATTGATTAAAGCAACCCACAACCAATGTTTTCTCTTAGTGTGACTAAATATTGAAAGTTCTATTAACTGTTGATATACATTGTAGGGGTATAGTTGAAGTCTTTGGAAAAGTATAAAGAGTGAAAACAGTAATGTTGTCGTCTTCCTTCTATTATTGAGGGTCCAACTTCTCAGTTGTTTACAACAAAAAGTGATGACATCACTATGATAGGATTTCCCCCCACCAACCACTTTAACCCAGTTCACACTATACACACAAAATATATTATTCAACTTTGATTTTTTTGACCATTGACAGTTACCTCCTTTCATAATCAAACTGGGAGCATTTGTGGGAAAAGGGACCTGTTGGCATTTCATCATGTCATGAAATATGACATGATTGTAGAGAAACGCCTCATTAGTTCTTTAGACCCTACAGGTAACAAACATAAATTGCTTGATTTCCCAAGGATTTCTATGAAGTTCCGTCCAGAACTCTTTAAATTCCTTGTATCTGAGGAAGTTCAAAGACTGACCCTACCCCATCATTGAACATTATTGAAATGGGACTTGAAGCATTGAAAAGGAAATAAAAATCACCTTTTAAACGATATATTGGCCAATTTTGTATGTTATAAAAGTGCTTTCCTTGGGAAAATATGGAAAAATCATGGAAAAACTGTCGTTTTTCCAGGTGGATACAACCGGATCAGGGAGCACTCCATCAGGTAGATAAGGCCAGTTTGGGGTCTAAAGGGATAAATGCCGCAAACCATTTTCAGTCATTCCTGATCTGAGCTGAGATACATTTGTATGAACATTGCTACCTCTCGTATGTTACACCCTATTACCAATTACTGTATTTGTTGCTGTGTAATGGCAACTTAAAGTTCGATATGTTTAATAAAAAAGTAAGCTTTCTAATTACCAAAAATTACAAAAGTGCAAGAACTTTTGATAGGAGTGCTTCTTCCACGCACTGTTTACAATATTATTGAGAGGAGAAAGATATTTTCTACATTACCTATTAACAATTCTATATATTTTTTTTCTTTAACCACGGCAACATGTTAGCCTCAATTATGCTTAGAAAATCTGGTAATAAACATTCAATCTAGGACTTCACATGATGCATTGGTTATGAAAACTCTAATATTTTCATAAGTGTCATGAAAATTTCCATGTACATCAAAATTGTCCATAAAAATTAATAATGATTTTGTCCATATCATTTCTTGATAAATGTAACAAGGAGGCTTATTTCTAGACACTGGTATTATTGCCAGATTTAGGTCTGGATTGTATATAGTGGGCGGTATTGTACATACAGTTGTAAAAGAAATAGATATTGTAGAATGATGAAATAAAGAGCAGTAAAATGCCTAGGACTTCAGAAACATTGTAAATTTCAGTAGCAATACCTTGAAATTGTTATTTCTGTGAAGTGACGATGGACGTAACTATTCTGTAACTATGGTTCCATGTGTTTTTGACAGGTAACTATATAAATCCAGATCCAAATGGTTACATTCAGTTGTCCACTCACCACTAAGCTGTTCACATCGTGAATTTCTAAATCTTTAGAGTTGTTGTAGTAGCAGGATTAATAAATATTTCCTATATATATATTTGTCCAAACTTAGTCACCTTGTTACTTGTTATTTCCTATGTTCTTCTCTTATGATTAATCACGTCAGACAAGCGGTAAATATAATACATAACGTTTGGCTATATGTCAAATAATTGTTTCATAAGTAGAACACAATCCAAAAAATGGTTGGCCAATAGACCTTTTCCCAACTACGCTGCCAACTAGTTAATGTCTTGAAACATAAAAAGCATGAAGAGAACATCCATACATATGATATTATGTTGAATACGTATGATGCTTACTCCTCTGACGGCAACCGTGAAGTGAGGGGTGTCTCACTCTCCAACACAGCTCTCTGCCCAGTATGGCTCACCTGATTGGTCAGGATTGGTCGTAACTGTAGGAACCGTAGGAATTGTCCATATGGGAGACCCTTCTACCAGTGATAAGGGTGGGCGGAATTGAACGGTAGGAAGTTGTTCCTGTCCGTTGGTTTGCAGTAGAGGTTGGTGGTCAGTGACTTGCCTTCTAATGACACAGTGGTGTCTAAAAAGTTCACCTGGGAAGTTGACTGTTCAACCGTGAACTTGATGGACTAGTGCGCCTTATTGAGATGCGCTGTGAATTTATGTAGCTCCTGTTCACCATGTTGCCAAATGCAGAAGATATCGTCTATGTATCTGAGCCATATTTTTTGGCTGGAGGGGGTAAGTGTAGACGTATTTATGTGTTGTTGTTAAATTGGAAGTTATTCATGGTGAGGACCTGGCCCAACATTTCCAATAGTGAGAGGTTGCTTGGTCATTGGCCCAGTGCCCGATGTCTGCACAAGGCCTGGTATGCTGCGTTGCAACCTTCATCATTTGGGATGTTGGTGTACAGTGAACTGACGTCCAGGGTGAGTAAGATCTCATCACCTGTGATGCCATCTAACGTGGCTACCTTATTTAGGAAGTCGGTTGTGTCACGTACATAGGATGAGCCCGTTTGGACTATCGGCGCCAGGAATTGGTCAACGAATGCAGATATTCGTTTGGTGGGACTTTCGTTGACCGACACTATCAGGCGACCAGGGACTGGTGTGGTGCCCTTGTGGATCTTTGTTTTGTTGGGGGTTTTTTTGTTTTTTTTTATTGACTATACTCAATTACATGAATTGATCTTCCGTATAGATTAGATTGACAAGATATACAAAATAACAACATTATATCAAATTATCAATATATCATATATCATTTTGGTTGAAACTTGCCAGTACTCCTAGCTAGTATAAGCATCAGAGTAATTGACAATACCCATCCAGTAAATAAGCAACATATATCATACAATTTTGGTTGAGAATTGCCAGTAACCCATAGCAAGTATAAGCATCAGAGTAATTGACCATACCCTTCCAGCAAATAAGGAACATATATCATACAATTTTGGTTGAGAATTGCCAGTACCCCCTAGCTAGTATAAGCATCAGGGTGACCGACAATACCCATCCAGTAATCAGAAAATCATAAGGTTATTAGTTTGAAATTGTCAAATAAAGTTTCAACTTGCAAAATGAATGTCATAGTCGTTTGAGGGCTTTCTTGAAGTCATATTTTGAATCCAAGTGTTGTACATTAGCTGGCAATTGGTTCCAGAGCATGGATCCAATGTAATAGGGGGATTTTTTGTAAATTTCACATGATACAATATCAGTTTTAAAAATAATCTTCTCAGCCTGACGAGTAATTCTGTTTGGTTGCACCGTAAAAAAATTCATTTAGCCTATAGTGATACATTATCGCTAATAACTGGTTATTACGCCTTGTCTCTAACATTTCAACATGAGCATCTAAATGCAATTGACATACACTGATATCTCTAGGATTGTTTATATTGTAACATAGCCGCAAAGCACGATTTTGTAATTTTTGGAGTTTATCGAGATCATGTTTTCTACAATGATTCAGGATATAGCTCACATATTCCACCAAAGGAGCAATTGTTTGTTTATAAATCAATATTCTAGTTTGAGTGTTTATTAAGTTTCGAATTTTGCTTAGTTGAAAAATTTCATATGAAAACTTTTTAAACACAGAATTAAACTGAGATTCTCAAGTCAGATGCCTATCTAGGATTACTCCTAGGTAACAGTATTTCTTACACTCCTGCACCACTTCCGAGCCTATTACAAGTCTAAGTGGGGCAGTATTTCTTAACATACCGGACGTACTATACAAACAATATTTTGTTTTCCCAATATTCAAGTTTATATGGTTATTTTGACACCAGATATTGATCCTACATAAAACAGATTGTAGTCTAGTTTCAATTAGTATAGGATCTCTGTGTTCACAGTACACAACAGCATCATCCGCATAAAGGCCAATCTTGATTTCCTCATTTCTTGCAACCATTTTTAAATCATTTATGTAACATAGAAACAAGATTGGCCCTATTACAGATCCCTGGGGGACACCACAACTCAACGCACCAGGCTGGGATACAAATCCATTAAATTTTGTTGACATGGTTCTATTCATCAGGTAACTTTTGAGCCAATTTAATAACTGTTCTGAAAAACCCATGTCTGCCAGTTTTATGAGTAAGATTTCATGGTCAATAGAGTCGAAAGCCTTGGCAAAATCTAAATAGATAGAGCCAACTATTTTCCTTGCATTGATACTTTCAGTTAAGAACTTATTATAACTAAAAATTGCCAGGGAGGTAGATAAGCCATGTCGAAATCCAAATTGTTCTTGAAAAAGTATATTCTCTATTTCCAACTGGTGCCAAATCAACTTGGCACACAACCATTCTAGTACTTTCCCAACCACAGGCCATATGAATATAGGCCTCCAGTTTTTACTCAGACCCAGATCCCCACCCTTCGGAATTGGTGTCACAGTTGCATGGGCCCAAGATTTGTTAATAGGTAGAACTGAGCCATCCGTGGTTCACTTGTAAGCAGAAAGGACTTGACTTTCTGTGTGATTTCTCCACGTAACCGCATGCTCTCCAGTTGATGTTCTACTCTCTCATTGTGAGTCTCGGTGGGGTCGCTTTGGAGCTCTTTATAGAACTTTGGGTCTTTGAGCTGTCTCTCACCTTCCTTTATATAGTCTTGTCTATTTTGTAGGATGACTGCCCGTCCTTTGTCGGCCTGTTTGATGACTATATCATTGTTGTTGGCTAATCCCTTTATGGCCTTCCTCTGGCTGTTCGGTAGGTTGTATTTGGTGGGGGGGTCCATATCAGCTGCCAGGATCCCTTATTGGTTCATCGTTATGATACTTTCGAGGTTAGGGGGGCCAAGGGGGGGGTCTAGTTGGAATTAGACTTTAGTTTAAGTCTAGAGGGGTCTGCGAAGGGACCTGTACTGGTCTCTGGTTCGGTACTGGCTTGGTTGATATTTTTGTTTAGCCAACAAGAGATTCTTAAAGAGCGGTTTAATCTATCTAAATCTCGTCTAATATCGCCGAGTTGAGGTTCCCCCGGAGTGGGACAGAACTTGAGACCGTTTTTTAGGAGGTTGATTTCATCTTCATTATAATATTATGTAGAGGGAGTCATGTATCACAATATTGATAAAGGCCTGAAGTTTTCATTCTTTGTCAAAATGTGGATATTCTTTTTCCTATTTTTCAAAGATCTGTTCTAAACTTTATGAAATTAAAACTCAAAGAGTATTTTTCAAAATCGGAGATTTGGCCACCTCAAACTTGATCTTAAGAGGATACGCAAAAAATTCAAAAGTGAAATGTTAAGAATTAGATGAGATACCTGTGTTCAAAAAGTAACAGAGAAAAACTAATTATTTTGACTTCTTTTTACCATTACTAAGTTATTCCTTTACCCATGTTTATGAAATTTATCACTAGATAGGGTTCTTAATGGGTTATGTAATGATATGAATTAGATTCATGAGTTATTTGAATGATGGAAGTATTGTTGGATATACTGCACCATGGCTAAATACCCCTTACCAAAAGTGTTCTATCCTTAAGACCTATGATAATAACAATAATCTGAGAGATAACTGATTTACACTTGGTCAAGAATAACATATAATGTGTGTTTTGCAAAGATTGATGATAATTTTGTACTTTAATGATTTTTTTGAAATCTTTAATCTTAACAAATTAAAACATTTCAGTATAATATCTGAATGACATATTCACTACACTACTCTATTCACTAGGCAAAACGCTACATGATTTTGAGTAGAAAGTATAAAGCACGACAAAAAGCATGTTATGCAGAACAGAATTTATTATATGATTCAAGCATTACAGGTTTGATGTGTTTTCCTTTTGACAGTTCTGTTCCTCCAATTGTTGCAAGAGGACGCTTTCCCAAATCAACCTCCTAAACATTGTTATAATCCAGTGGGCTTTGCCCAATGTAGTTCCCACTGGAATAAAAACAACATCCATCTAATTTTCCATAGATAAGCAGTTAGATGATATACCAATTGTAATTTCAACAGGACAGTACTGCCATACTTAAATGTTGAAGAATAGAAAACAAACGATGACAGCATGGTTTAAATCAATGTCGCTGTACAAAAGGAAAGCATATACTTACGCTGGGTGATAATTACATACAAGTAGCCTTGAATTACCACAAATCCTGCCTGCACAGCCTACATACTCAGTGCCTCTCCATGCTACCTGAGTGTAATGACCGCACATTTTACCACTTTGGCATGTCTTTCTATCAAAGTCATAGTATTTCTTTTCATCATACCACATCTTAACCGCCTTATCAGCATCCATATTTTCTGATTGTACATTGGAATGCCAGTCCCAAGCCAAGTTCTGACCCAATGTAGTTGAGCCACATCTGCAAAAGCAAGGGTTACATTGGTCTCAGGATCATAATAGTCCATGTATAAAAATTGGTTCATGATGCACTTGATGTATTACAAATAAAAATTAAATGGACAATAATGAGGGAATTGCATATTAAAGGTGAAACGCAAAGGAGAAAATAATAATCCAAAGTATTGTACAAAACTCTTAATAATTATTGATGTATATTTCAAGCAGAATTAGACTCAAATTACCATACAGGGATAATATAATAAGATAAATAAGCTTTTGTTAGGAGTGTGAATCCACTCTCACAGATTATCTCACAGGACTGTGACATCAGCTAGGCCATTAGTTACAGGGGTCTGTGTGTGCAATCATCCATAATAATAGCCTTATCAGCTCGCCCTACATGTGTGAAAGAGCCTAGATGACTTTACATGCATTCACTAGAAGCCACTATACAATGTAATTTCTAAACATGAACTCTCCCATATCTATTATATATTAGTAGTTATTACTGTGGATATGTTTCAAGAAATACATATTCTACATAATATAAAAATCACAACTGCCTTTGTGATTCTCCTTCAACGGAATCCTTTTGGAAATTGAGATCATCATAATTGTATTGATTTCTGATTTCAAACAAAGAGGCGCTTCCATTAGGAGCTATCATAGATTTCTCTGAACCATTCAATTTTGAGACCAATGATGATATTTTGCAGACTTCAAATAAATGTTCTAACAGGAGATGTTTTGCTTGATGCAGATTGAATTGCATGGGTGATAAGTGTCTCAAATGATATCTTGTTTCAATCAGAAAATATACTTTTTTTATAACATTTGCCTAGATAATGTCAAATTTGTGCTTGCAAAAATGTTTCTTTGCTGAATTTATTTAATGATGTTCATTGACTACTTACTGCCTATCCCCATGCTCCATTTTACAGCTTGCCTGATTGTCACAACGGACCTGAGCCTGAGCAGCAACTGCATCACTCCATTTCTGAAAAGAGAATCTACTTTCAGCTTAAATGGAAAATGAACACATGATTGTATCATATTACATGAACTGCTTTCCAATAATATTCTATACTCTTTATGGGGGAATAGGTCAGGTGTTGTATGAAGGCATAAGTATTGTTCTACTTAATTTTTACTGATGCAATAAAATATTTTAACTATTAAAAGAGCAATGTGTTTGTTTTCTTTCTCCATGCTTTACGAATCTCCTAGAGTGACTTAATCAATTTGCATTTAGGGTTATTTTATAAAATTGGTAATTTAATTTAGCAAGCTCTATCTAATATACCAAAGTGAATATTTACCAAAAGAGGAACACCTTCTATCTTCCTATAGTAATTATGCTTCTTCAGGTATGCATCTTTCTCTGCTTGATTTAGCTGGGATGAACCACTTGGACAGTCACTTAGACTGCGTTCTTTAAGCATGCTGATGGATGCGTCAATCTCTAAATATCACATGCAAAATGTTGATTATAGAAAAAGTCACAAAAGTCAATTTTAAGGAAATTGGCCAATGTATCAAAAACTGTAACAATGAGGAGGAAAACTACTTTACTGGTCCTTTGGGCGCCAGCAATAGGTTATCAGTGTACCATGCCAGGAACTCTCTTTGCCACTAGTTGCTATGGCCGGTACCCAGTTTGTGAGAAGAGTCATATTCATCATCATTGATTATAGTTAGGCAAACAAAATAAGACCATTCATGTTCTTTTCATGGGTACTTACCAAGGCCATATGGCAGAATTCTCCTCTCATAATGTAGGCCAGGTCTAGAATTTTAAAAAAAACATATTGTTACATTTGAAAAAGCTCAGCATGTAATTGATGTAAAATATTATCTGAATTGAATGATACAAAATTACTTAAAGGGATCCTTGCACATAATTGCGGGTTTCATATTTTCCAATAAAATTCTTTGAGCACGGTAATTGGATCAAGAACTAATAATGCTAGAGATATCAAAAGAAAATCCCAAGTATAGGCATGGTTATGGGACATTACAATTTAGTCTACTGTATCTGATTTCAAGGGAAATCCTCAAATTTGTGATGAGCTGAAGCATAAAATATTAACGCTAGGCTAAATTAAAGCTAATATTACTTATATTTTCTTCTCACCTACATTAACTGAAAAGCCCAGAAATTAGGAAATTCCTTAATTTTATTCTCTTTCCTTTGTAATTCACGAAAACTTTGAAATTTTCCATTTTTATCTGTTGAAACGTTTTTAGAATATGAAAGAGAATTCAATTAGGTAAGTACAGTAGAGACCACTTCACTAAAGAGACCAACTCTCTTAAAGACCACTTTTTGGTCAGACCGGAATATTTCCCTCTATTTCATTTTTGATTTTGCTTCACTAATCAGACCGGTCTTTAGTCTTAGTGAGGGGCTCACTAAGTCTTAAAGACCACCTAGTTTCCAGTCCCAAATGACGATTTTCCCCTGTAATGCGGGCAGTACACCCGCATGCCCTGTATAAACTAGAGATAATGAAGGAAATCTGCCATGGTCAGAACAATCGTTTTATTTTTTTGTCTCAAAATCCTGAAGTGACAAATCTGGAATTTTAGCATGTTAATATTTACGTTACATAGTGAAATACAAGGTTCCCAAGCTTTCATAATGTCTCACCCAAGTCGCCCCCTCCCCACTCCTACGGCCTCAGAAGCTCAGGGCTACCTAAGTGCTCACCAGGTTTCATAATGTCTCACCCAAGTCGCCCCCTCCCCACTCCTACGGCCTCAGAAGCTCAGGGCTACCTAAGTGCTCACCAGGTTTCATAATGTCTCACCCAAGTCGCCCCCTCCCCACTCCTACGGCCTCAGAAGCTCAGGGCTACCCTCCCCTCCACTTATCCCTAAGAAACTCGGGGCGACCTAAGTGCTCACCAGGTGTCATAATGATAATGTCTCGCCCAAGTCGCCCTCTCCCCTCTAATTGTTCCCAAGAAACTCGGGCCGGCCTTGATGCTCACCATGTTTCATCAGGTCGCCCCACTCCCCAGCACCCTCAGAAGTTTAGGGCGGCTTTTGTTTTTAGTCAAAACAATAATGCCTTATAAGAATAAACAATAATGCCTTTAAGTTTAAAGTATTTTTTAATAGAAAAACAGGATATGTTGTATTATACAGATGGGATTAATTACAATTTACTCTACAAGAAAAAATCCCCCGATAGTAAATACTGAAAGTAACCTCCATTCAAACTCTATGGCTAGGGTGCCCCTTCACTTGAGCGACCACCTCACATAACGACCACTTTTGGTTCAGTCCCTAAGGTTGTCGCATTAAAGAGTGTCTACTGTAGTTGGCTCTTGCAAATTTATATGTAAGGAACCCTTTAAATGATACCTTTATGCTTTGCATGCTAACTTAAATAATGTCACTCACAGTGCCAAGGCTGTTGTCACCATCAGCAAAATCACCAGGAGCCCTCTCATCGTGAAGTGTCTCTTCTTGCTGTGTACTGTGTTACTGCTAGCTGCTCTTGGTTGGCAAAGAGAGCATGGCTTGCTCTCTTTATAGTTCTCAGAGAGCCCTTTTGCCACCTGCTGTGGTGCTAGGATCAATTATATTGTAATTCAAGTCATGCACATTCAGGATGGAGGTGAAGAAAACCTATGCATTTGAATACAAAGTGGCCACCTGTATATGTTTAATTGATTAAAGCAACCCAAAACCAATATTTCCTCTAAGTGTGACAAAATATTGAAAGTTCCATTTACTGTTGAAATATATTGCAGGGGTATAGTTGAAGTCTTTGGAAAAGTATAAAGAGTGAAATCTAGCTCAAACTTCATAAAAAAACAGTAAATATTGTTGTCTTCCTTCTATAATTGTGGGTTGACACAACTTCTCAGTTGTTTACAACAAAAAGTGATGACATCACTATTATAGAAATTTCCCATACCAACCACTTTAACCAAGTTGACACTACACACTGTGTATTTATTTCAAACAGGGTTCTCTCTTAGTTTTCTAGTAGATTAATACCATAGGATTACTAATTAATTTGTCTATGCTACCAACATGTTTGTGGAAGAAATTTGTCTCATAAGGTCATTAGAATTAGATGCATCTCTAATAATTATGCCAGCAGTTCACCTCGTGTGAGTGAGGCCATAAGTTCAGGCTCCACCCGTGAATGCACATGGTACTGAGGTCAACAGTGTACATTTCAGTTGACCCAGTTCCTGCTCAGTGCAAATTACAATTAGATCAAGGCAGTAAGTTTCTATGTGAATTAATTAACTAGCCTTGGGAGCAAGGGAGTTCAACCTTTTCAATATTTTATTTCCACAGTTTGCAAAACGCTATATTAAGGAGAGACAATTTTTCTAAGTGGCACAATATCTCTGGAACCAAGCAGCCTATTACATCATGTAATACATCACGTGCTGCAAACAACCTGAGATAAGTTTGTATGAACCTTCTAACCTCTCATACACTAGGAACACCTTATTCCCTATTGCTGTGTTTGTTTCGCTGTAATGGCAAGTTAAAATTAAATATGTTTTATTGAAAAAAGTAAGTTTTCTAATTGTCATAAAAACCAGAAGTATAATAACCTTTGATAGAGATGCTTGTTCCACTAAATGTTTACAACATTTAGAAGATGAAAAACATTTTCTACATTGTTCTACGAAAAATATCCTTTTCATTCTCGATATTCTTTTTTCTGTAACCATAGCAACTTGCTGACCTTGATTTCGAAATCTGCTAAAAAAAACATTTCATTTAGAATTTCTCATGATGCATTGGTCGTGAAAAGTCTAATATTTTCATGATTGTGATGAGAATCTCTACAAAGTAAATCAAAATTGTTCTTCTGTGTACCTAGATCCTCTTGCACTTAATCAACATGTCTCACTCTTTCTACAGAAGTTTTGAAATATATGAGGAAAAAAAGCAAACAGAGAAACAATCCAATTAAATTGGTATTTCAGTTCTATAATTCTGGTCATAATTAACTAGCTTCAATCTATATCAATTTGAAAGATATAGATAACTGTTTAAACATACAAAATTATACATCAATTTGACTGACACATATTCTGTCTCAATAAATTCCAATATAACTACAAAACATGCATTCTTGACAACCTTCATGAAATAGGTGTTGTCTATTAACATAAAATTTATCCCAGAGGAATACGAAGTTTATAGTCTTTACCCTTTCTGTTACACCTAGTAAGCCCAATATGTAATCTGATTCTCAAAAAGTCTCTAAACTGCTTCTCTCAAATTTTCGTCTATTGGCTGATGGGCTAGTGATAGGCACAAACCTGCATATCCTATCAAATGTTACCTATAGTTTGGTACTACCAAACCAGAAATAAATATTGTCTTTCTTCCGTGAATTGTAGATAATTTAAGAGGCCGTTTCTTCTGAAATCCAAAACTTTTTACGGAATTATTCTATCTTTAAGAGAACTGCAGATATTATAGGCCTGACGGGAGTTTGTCCCTGGGTGCGGCCATATTGCACAAGGGAGGGTTTTGATAGGATGAAAAGTCGCGCTTGACCCCCGACAGCTAGTGGCGCCAAAAGACTATGCATGCGCAGACATAGACTCCCCACTGCCCTATATGAAATAAACCGAAAATTGGGGGTAAATTCTGTCATATTTTCCATACTTATCCTATGTAACTGTTGTGACTGTTTCACAGATGTGCCCAAGAACAGGAGAAAATTAGAATCGATGTAATTTTGGAACCAATAAAGTTATTAACGTGAAAAAAAAGTTACATATGGAGCAATGAATTAATAAAACATATTATACCTTTACATCCCTTTTTTCAAAAATTGCATTTTTGGCTCAAATCACATTAAAAACTTGAAAACTCACTAATGATCACCAATTACATTTCTGTACAAGGTGAAAAAGGGGTTCAGACGATTTAGATAGGCACTCACACCAATTATGATACAAATAGTCAAATATTTGACTACCTTGGTATGTAATTTTCAGTAAGATAATCACAAAAATATTGATTTGATAGCCTTAAACAGTAGCAGACATGCAAATATTATCTATGTAACAATTTAAGCACAGAATTGGCACATTTAATATGAAGACCTGTGCATCCTCTTACATGATGCAAGTTTGGTTATTCTTGAACAGAATTTTCAAAGGAATGCGTTGGTACAATCCATTTTTATGTGGGTAACTTTGTTTTTACTGAAAATACATGTTGAAATATTTTCTTTTTATGAGACCCCAAAAATTTGGGAAATTTTTATTTTCAAAAAATGTGTCGCACCCCAAAATAAAGCTGTGGAGTTTTACTTTAGAATGATACTAAGTCAAACCTATTCCATCCGGTAGGGCCTGAGATTTTGCAAAATGAAAACTAAAATTAAAATGAGAGTTGAAATTCCGATTGGTCACGTGCACAGAAAGTGGTGCTAAAAGTGTCCAGGTTCTAACACCAGTGCGTTGGTAGTACCTACTATAGTCTTATTTATATACAGAATGTGCATTTACCCATATATTTTATATGTAATAAATCTTATTTGCAGTGTCACTGGCAGACAAAGCCGAGATCTGAGCAACCCACAACAGCCCTTGCAACATTAAAACATACAACAAGAAACTGTATCCGAACATACACACATTACTTAGATTGGCATGTACCTTGCCTGTTACGAGCTGTGAGTGTTAGAGGAGTATTAGCTCCTTGAGGAGGATGAAGAAGTTCTGTAGAACCAACGAGTATAGACAGCTTCTGTCTATACTCGTTGGTAGAACTACTATGGGAAAGGGGAGCCTCAATGCATTATCGTTGATGTAGCCTACATTCACCGATCGTACGCGAACAAATGTAATGTTGAAAAGATGGTTGGGACTTTCAGTCGTAGGAAGCCTAGAAGGCTAATGACAGATCTGTAAGTTAATTATCAAGTCACATGTTGCTATGTTAGCACAGTTTTTTTATGATTGTTTTTGTTAGTTATATGATAGTCAGAAAAGCTTTGGATCTTATATAAGGACAGTCAGAAGAGAATATGAAAAGCAACAGGCTGCCTGTGCTTTAGAATTTATCTAGCTTTATCATGAGATTCTCTAAGCAAATCTGTAAAAACATATCTGAAGATGCCATAGGGCATTCTGAAGCCTATATAACTCGACAGAGTTGCTGGTTTGTGTAATAAAATTCTGATTGGAATTTTAAAATGTGTTTTTGTCATACCTCTTAAAAATTTAATCTCTACATACTAGCAGGGGCGGATTCGGGGGTTTAGGCGGACGGGCCCTTTCAATCTATTATAAGACCTAACAATAAGCCCATCCCAGTTTACGCCAACATTGTGGTTTACCATGAAATATTTTCAAAATTGCCTCCATGCTTGTTCCCTGAAGAAAGTTGTATAATACAAAAATAACCAAGGTTTGACAGATTGCTCTTAAATTTGTAAAATGGAGATTTATATTTAGGCCTTTTTCCCATAGAAACCAATGTTAAAGCTGGTCAGCCTAGCCTATAATGTCCAACCCTATTTTGAGCTGAAATACATCATATTGATTGGCTGGCAAACCTGCAACTCTGTCAGTTGATAAGATTTGAGAAATCATAATGTTCAAATAGTACTTGAGGATATAGAAATACATAATTCGTGCTTATTTCAGTAACCCCAACTTTTGGAAACAAGGATGGTTTAAATAGTTATTTTGTCCAACCCTTGTGCAATCCTAGGATGTACCTAATGTTGGATGGGCTTATTGTTCCTATTATTGAGATAATTGATGAAAGTAATGTTGTGGTGATGCATTTATAAACGGAATGTTGCATGATGCCAATTGACTCTTTTTGTAAAGCGCGAAAATTGACCGCTTCGCAATGCGTCACCTGGCGGCAAGAAACGGCAAACCGTACTGCGGCCCCACCTGGTGTGAAAAGTAGGAACTACACCGGAAGTCGCCACGATCTGTCGCCAACTCGGGATATTTTCGCCCACGACACACGTGTTGGCGATTGCAGTGTAATATTTGTGAGATTTGTCGATTATTCGTCCGTGTCATCCGAACAGGTTGACGAGGAATAAGCAGAGATGGGTCGCAAACGTCCAGACAGTACAGAGCAGGTTGTAAAAGGTCCAGGAAAGAAGACCAAGAAGCAGAAACCTCCGGAGCTCCCCCGACAGTTCGCAGCCGTAGCCAAGAAAGGTGAGGATCCGAATTTGTTTTCCAAGTGACGAGTCAATCTGCAGGGTTTTACTGCAATCACCGTGCTCAGTGTGTTTTTTTTAAAATGATTATGTTACACTCTGGCACAGGTGTTAAATAAACCCAAGACCACCACACCAGCTACTGGGCCTGGGTTGCCCACAACACACGTTACACAGTGTCGGATCCTCAGACAGTGAGACACGAGGGATGTTTGGACATGATTCAGTTTCCAAGCTGGGCAACCACATCTGAAAACGATAACGTTATGTCAGGCCCTGTAGAAGGTCTGGGCTCCTGCACAATTTCAGCTACTTAACTAAACTAACCCGCTATCAGATTGGACATACTGGATCCAATTTGTCTTAATTCAAACAAGGCAAACAAATTTTGTGTTCAGGTAATAAAACTAATAAATAATATAGACCCAATAGGTCAAACTAGAGGTCGATAATGTGATTGGTAGACGATCCGTCCTCTTGCCTGTAAGTCCTCCCGACGATCTGCCCTGTATGTTGGATGATATACCCTGCTGGCAAAGACAATCCGCCCTCTCAGCCTCTGCTTAAAGACGATCTGCCCTTTTCCCCAAATCAAACTTACAGACTTAAATTGTCTCTTAATAGTATATAATAAGGCAATTTTTTGGGGAGATATTTTGAATTTGAGTACAAACAAATGCCTGGCATTAGTCTAGTAGAAATCTTTATATTGGCACTAAGTTGTTGTAATAGGCACCTTGCGACTATAGGCCAAAGAGGAGGAGGTTGCTACTTTGGTGCCCTGTGTATTTTAGACTCAATTCCCAAAGAAAATATGAATAGTTTTGGGTAGCTTAGGCCTTTCTCTACAAAATATTACAAAATGAAAATTAATTTATCGTAGGAACATTAGATAACATGACTTGTTTGCTGCTCCCAATGCTGAAAGAAAGGCAGGAAGTCCGCCACAGGGAATGGGGCCGTCATTTTCGCACAACTGTAGCGTGAATACGACTCCAAGTAGTCAATAAAACTACTAGACTACTACACTAGTCCTATACCAAAACGCTCAGAATTTTATACTGTTTCCAATGGTGAAAACGGCATCAAAATTGGATAAGAATTGCAGGAGTTATTCAGAAAAGGACGCATCGTCCACTGCAATACCAATAGGGTGCATCGTCCACTACAACAGGGCGCATCGTCCGCGAAAATAGGGCGCATCGTCCAGGGCGGACATGCAAAAGGACGCATCGTCCATATACCGATAAGGTTAGGGTAGAGTCATGGTAGATTTTTTTTTTTTTTTTTTTTTTTTTCACGCACATTTAGGCCTGGCAAGTGTTGAAAATAGAAAAATTTCTATAAA
Source organism: Lepidonotus clava (assembly GCA_936440205.1). Classification (NCBI taxonomy): domain Eukaryota; kingdom Metazoa; phylum Annelida; class Polychaeta; order Phyllodocida; family Polynoidae; genus Lepidonotus; species Lepidonotus clava. Next base: position 28,984,582 of record OW387144.1, on the reverse strand, counting down.
AATTCTCTAACGTGCTCTAAAACTTTTTCCAGCAAATAGATGTCCTGAACATCTATGTGCTTTTCCATGCTATTTTGGCCAATTTTATTGCATTTTTAATGATATAATTTTTTTTGAAAATGTAGTGTCATGGGTTCACCGACTGTCGTTCTTACAGTCATCGGGCTCTGGCGCTCCCTTGTCCTCGTCCCTGCCCCTAGGCACAGGGGTGCACAAATAATGGGGAGAAGGGGATCGGGGAAAGGGGGGTCATGCCTCATGCACAAGGGTTGACTGCGTAGTGCTGTAGGGAGAGACGGGATGCAAGGGAGAACAAGAGGGTGGAGAGGGTGTCTTATGCTGAACTTCTACTGGGACAACTGGTCACCAGCAGGGGAGATGTGTTCCAGGTCTTCACCATTTGTAATAGGGTGGCAGTCGGTTGGCCTAGCGACATTTTGTTACCTCCGCCCATCCGGTCGCTCATGCTATTGCTAATCAGAAATCTTGTGCTGTACCAGCATCGTAAACTAGTCGATCGTCTAGCCTTAATTCGTCTAAGCCCAATCATACTCATAGATAGTAATTGGCCTAACTGTACTGTAAAGGCATGTCGTTTGTTCCTTGTGATGGGTTATCTCTATGTAGGCTCTTAGGTGATAAGTGACAAGAACGAAGTCAGTGTTGACATGCTGAGTGCCAAGTACGAACTGTTTATTTCATCCAGAAACTTGGGCTTTTGTAACCCTTAAACTCATGCTGATTGGTCACTACAGGTCAGATGATTGTTATGACCCCTTGTTGTGACGTCACTTTTAGTAACATATTTCTCGTAGATCTACCCAAATACCCATGATCTCGTACATGTTCTTTACTTTCGTGCTGCATCACACTTGTTTCAAAAAGGGAACCTTCGTTATTTCATAGAACCACCCAAATAATCACAGATATATACACCCATTGGCAGTGAACAAACAAATTGTACAAGAAGCTAACATGCTATTAATTCATCCCTAGAAGCTCGTGCCTCAAGAATTATAAGTCTTTAAACAATCATACTACCAGATTCATCACAAAAAGAAAATCCTGAAAAAGTTAGGGGAGGGCCAAAAATGTAGGGTAGGTTACTCGAACACAACTATTTGTTTTTAGGCCCAATCAGTAACCGTCTATGAAAAAGTCATGAAACGGTAAAATATGGAATTATGTAATCTTTCGATGGTTTCTTTAGATCACTGAACTCGAAATAGTAGATTTAACACTTGTTAGTAGGAAAAGAAAGAAAAAAAAATTCGCGTAGAAACGACTTCCCAAATTAATGTGAGCCTTGCCTTAAGTAATTGCTAAAATTCAATTACCCCTTTAAAAAAAGTTGTGGTCAGGTTACCTGATATATCCTAACTTACTGGCCAAACCCTTACTTTGTAATGAAAATCTGTAAATATAAAAATAAAACTGTTGCAAATCACAAATTCTTAATTTTGAACAATGCGTATGCTATAAAGAAATTAGATTTCAAAAATTTAATTGATCTATATGTACTCTAATTTTTCGACTGGTGTTACTTGAACACAACAATTGCATATAATGTAATTGAAAAAAAAACATTGTGTTGAAAATGTAATTTACGTAAAACAATTGCATATATTATTGTAATTGAAAAAAAAAATAAGAACAAAAAAAAATATTATTGTAATTGAAGCTGGAATTTAGATAAAAAAAAAATAAATAAAAAAACTAAGTTGCTGGAGTGTATGACAGCTTATTCGAAAGGCACAAAGCTGTCTATTCTGCAGTGAACGCGGTCTACAGGTGAACATGGTCCACATTGAGAATTTTAGGTGAACTGGATATCTGTACACTAAGTTATTCGGTCACTAATAGTATGAATCTGTTCTCTTTTTCTAGAAAAGCAAGAAGGAAGCACACTTGGAAGAAGACAGAAACAAAGGTATGCATGTTGGACGTTTGTGTTTGTGCGTGTTGTTTTCTTAAACTCTTTTCACCATTATAGGTGAAAATATCATAATTTAAATGGAAAACTGCTACGTTTCGAGTAAGATATCCCTGATTATTATTTTTTGCTTGAATTATTCTCTGGTAAGTTCAGGAATTTTTTCGATGTAAAACACTACATTCACATTGCTAGAATAAAGTACGTCATTGAATTTGGCTAGTCTCTCATAGATATTAACACATTCTAATTCTTTTGTTTCAAGGTTGAAGAAACGACAAGAACGTCAACAACAAAAGCAGACCGAAAAATCTGTGAAGAAAAAGCAAGAAGAATTAGATAGTGAAGGTGAAGAAAGCGATGAAGAAGAAGCGTCATCCGAAGGTAGGTCATTTGTTTGTCTTTGTTTTACGTAAAAAATTAAGCCAATATACCCATGGAGATCGGTCCACAGATTTCTGTATTTTAGTGTAATACCCTATTTTGAGTGCATCTACTAATTGCATTCAAAATAATCTTTCCCAAAAACATGAGTTTTCTCTGAATAGTAGTATTTATGTCCTTAGCTAAATAAAGAAGTGCTTATATTTCTAGGTTTTTGAGAAGAATTGAAAAATGTGAGGTGACAGACGAAATATAAACAAGCAGAGGTTCAACCCCAACAATCCCCCCACCCCCAAACCCCGTCGTTACATGAAGTATATTCCCTTTTCAGAAGAAGCGCCCCACGCGGGCTTCACAGACGATAACCAGGAGTGGCTGAAGCCGGCCAAGAAGCCGCTGCCCGGGGACGACGATGACGACGACTCAGACATGGTAAGAGAGAGCTTCCCAATCTCTGAAAGTTTTTTTGCGCGCTGTGCAACGTTTATCAAATCCAGCATGTTTGAGTTTATATTATATTCTTTGTAACTTATTGACAAAGGTATAATATATACTAGTAATTTAAGCCGCAGTTTCGTTATGGAAAGTGTAAATTACTTTGTGTATTACTTTTTGTGTGCTTGGAAATACAAGTGTATTTTAACTGTACACCCACCAAAGCACGACTCGAAAGTTAAGCCACTTAACCATTTTCGCTTTATAATGGGAGAAAATCAGGCAAGTTTAGCTTGTAATTGTTCGATATTCTTCCAGTTCATGAAGCTGCCTAGATAAAGTTCTGCATTGATCCCTGAAATTCTAAACAAGTGGCCAGTTTCTGTAGTTTTCTCTATTTTACACAGTCCTGTATTCCCCGATCAGTGCTTTTAGTACCGAAAGATAGAGTATATTTTGCAGTTTGCGATTTATATGTATTCCGATGAATTAGCATATGACAAATATAAATTGTAATAATTCAGGGATGTCAGTTTTCAGACTCGAGTCTGATTTCAGATTTTTTTAGACTTCAGGAAACTGGCATAAAATTGATCAAATATGGTCAAAACATGGATAAAATCTCAATATTATCCTAAGACATGTTTGACAGTGGCAATGGGCTTGATAATCCCCTTCTAAAATCAATACAGTTTCTAAACATTAAAACCAGTTCAGACTTACTTCAGACTATGTTCAGATTATTAGAATAGTCTGAAACCTTTCTGAGCAGTGAATAAATACTGGCCTCTGATTGGTTGATATCAATGCAATTCCAAGTATGACTCCTAAAATTTCTTTGATAAAAAGAATATCCTATAAGAGCAAGAGGTTATGATTTGATAATTTTTGTTGTTTGAATTGAGAATGAATATATTTTACAATTCTTTTATCATTTGGTCACTTAACTGTGAACATGCTCCACTCGCCACTCTCCAAGCACAGGCAACCACTCCAAGCAGAGATTTGCACACTCATAATTATAATCATAGTTTGGCATTAACTGTAAGGTTTCAGACTTTTTCATCAAGCCTCACTTACATCCCTGTAATATTTATCAATTCAATAAGACCACGTTGAATGTTGCAGCCTGATGACGACTTCGGTGAAGGTGACAGTGACGAGGACGACGATGAAGCCATGGACACGTCGGACAGTGACGATGACGACGACGACGATGATGATGACGATGATGTAAGTCAGGAATAGAGTTTTTTCTTTAAGTATTTTTGCGTAACCACTCATCATTTCGTCATATTGTGGTTTTTGTTTTGTTTTCTTTATTGTGGGCCGGTGAGCCAGTTAGACGTTCAAGTCGGTTCTGGTCTTTTGAATCTGGCGCGCTCGCCGCCCACTAAGACATAGACTTTCGTGAAGAGTACTTAGAGTCACTTTGTTGAAAGGACCCCCCGGAGCGCATAGCCTGTTTTTACCATATTTTGGCCATCGATTCTGGGCTTAAATCCAAGCATTTGGGCTTATTTGGGCTGATATTAATATCAATTGTGATCTATAGAACAAGCAGGAATGCAGATATTTGTCCCAAATTGGTCAAATTAGATATATTAGCGCGAAATGAAATCCAGTTAGATCGGCGGTAGTCGGGTATCTTCGGCATTCTCCGTGACCCGCTTTCAATCGGAGAAGAAGGGATCTGGGTCAATCTCTGAATATTCATCAAATTTGCATGCCTATTTCACCATGAAATCGGTCATTGTTACGGGTCAAATATATATACAGAGGTAGATTTGGATACATAGATGATCAAGTCAAGATCCAGAAATGAAACGATTGCGAAATAACGCGTCTAAACGCGTAAATGCATCGCGCTATTTTTTTTTGGTAATCCTTCGGCCTCCGCCCGGCCGCCTCACACTGTCAGACCGCCGGGCGCAGTCGTCCCGAGCGGACCTTGGCGGGGAAGGCTCTCTCTCTCTAGCCTGGATTACGGCGGTATCTGATGCTTTCAATATATATTTTTTGACGTCTGGACTCCCTTAAACGCATACAACGCATTGACAATTCATGCGTGATTCATGCGTTCGTATCGAAGGGAAAACATTGGATCGATCGGACACGTGGAGGCACTGTCACTGTCAGACCTAACTTAACATGGCGCCGTCAACCCTTCGCCGGGTTCTCTCCCCATCACGCCTGCATCGATACGTTGAACTCAGGAAACCAGGATGACATTGGACTAAACCCAATAATTGTGGAGGATTTAAGTATTCGGAAGCATTCAGGACTCAAGTTCAGGGTTCTCCCTAGGCGTGCGGGATGCGGGATTCCCGCATCACGTTTTTTATTCCCGCACTGAGCTCCTATAGAGTGGGCCATTCCCGCACCTAGGGGCGACCTAGCCTGCAACGCATCCCCACCTCCCCTATTATCTTTTTTTTGATTTAAGGATACTTCTATTCCAGATACATACACATATTTGGTAACGAATTAAAGCTCTGTTTGTCTGCAATTCCAAAATGGCATTCCCATGAATATACATTTTGATTTTATGTATTTTTTTCAAGTAGGTATGAACAAATCAGCAATTTATTGATAAATCTGATTAGCTCTTTTTCCATGCAAGTTTTGAAGACACGTTTCATAAACATATACAAGTTTGGTACCAAATTGAAGCTAAAATTATAAGCTTTTTGGCAAAAGGGTTCCCATAGCTGTATACATTATGGTGAAATTGCGCAAAAGGATGTTTAAGGGGGAAAAAAATGCAAATTTTGCTAAGGGGCCTTCCATTAAGTATGTACGCATCAAGGGGGGGAGGGGGGGTCTAAATGTTTAGGAATTTTGCGTACGTTCTTGTACATATTCAATGCGTATTTTGGCCTAAGGGGGGGTGGGGGGTCTAGAATTTGTGATTTTTTGCGTACGTACTAAATGGAAGGCCCCTAAGTATAATGTTAGGAGCCAAAAATTAATCATGGGGCACCTGTTTTTGAGGTTCTTATGTTCAGATTAGTTGAAACCCAGCAGTTTAAACTTTTGAATTGATCTTTATTCAAACATGATGCCTTTCTCCTGAGACGAGGGAGCAGTTAGTTTATAGCTCAATAGACTGATCCTAGTTACTCCTCGACAGGAAATTTCTACAACCTTTCAAATAATAGACGCAATATCCAGGATGAATACTTTGTCTAGGGGCACCCACTATGCGGCAAGCTATTAGAGTGGGGTAGGAGAGGGTACCTGTGACAGTTAGGCACGACTGGAGGTGTTGAGCAGACATCAGGGTACACTAGTACCTGTTCCAACTCTGCTAAGCTACATAGACACTAGAACAGCCCGCGGCCGCCATCTTGAATTTTTCGTAACTTTTCAAAGTTTGTTTACATTCTGAGTTATGATACTTATAACGCCCCAATTTCTTAAATCTTTTACGAGGCTAATGCTTGATATCTAAATATGGAATAAACTGAAATTTAGAATTTTCCATATTACAGTTATTCTGTAATTTGGCATGACACTGTAAATGAGAACCGGATGTAGAACCCTGAGGTCGAGGTCGTGTGCGTATCTACAGTTACAGCATTCTGCAACGAGATCAACCTCCCCAGCAGTCTGTAGAGAGAGTGTTGTTTTGCATAGTGGTCACGCGCGGAACAGGCTACATGTTTCTTGTTCCTTTTGCTGAACTAAACTTAGGTTTTCTGTATTATATTACTACTAAGTATACCTCATATGTTATGGTCATTAATATCATTACATTTGCGGTAACCAGGTAACAAGGTTCTCTATATTATGAAAGATGTGGGCTCAACAGTTTGGTTGGAGGGCCGCACAACCCGCGCGGTCCGCCATTACGGGATTACGCTGTTCTAGTGCTTATGTAGCCAGGCGGAATAGCGCGAGGTACTAGTGTAACATCAGGGGCTAGATGAGGGTAGGAGGGGGTACCTGCGACAGGTAGGGGCGACTGGAGGTGTTGAGCAGACGTCAGACAAGAGGTAGAGGTGGATAGGACGGGGTACCTGGGCCAGGTAGGAGTGACTGGAGTTGTTAGGTGGATGTTGGGGTAAAAGGAGGGTGGGAGGGGCACCTTGGACCTCACAGTAACACTCTTAGTTCAACAGACATCACTCTTCAGCGGACAAAGAGTTGATCCCATCAACACCCGCTTAATCATGAGTCAACTGTATTTGCAAGTGATGAACTTAAAGTTACCAGGGACCATATCTTTGACTGATTTTACCCTAATCACGGAAATTTTGATAGGGGTCCCACATTTATAAGGAAATTTTTTTTCTAAAAAGAGACACTAATGAAAATTCATCCACTTTCCCTGTCCCCTGATATGCTCCAGGATGATTACTTGTTTATATGATCAAATAATAAAGTTTTACGGGATAATGATGTGTTATATGCTTGATATGTTATGGCCCATCGTTCACGAAAATGGCCCCTTGAAATTTGCTGCGATGGGCCATTTGATACTCGAAAAAAATTTCTAGGGAGAACCCTGCAAGTTATACGGGTAGGTACATATATCTTTTCCAGCAGTTCAAATGATAGGCCTAGATAAGCTGTTGGGCTCAGCCTCTCAGGCTTTCGACACTGGCAATCTCAAAAATAATTATTTAGACCTTATTAGGCCTATCAAAATGAAAGCCATGTATATATCTATGTTCTCCTATATATCAGGGTCCTATGTATCATATGGTTTGAATATTGGGGCCTGGAAACGCTTGCAATAATATTTTACAGATGGTATGAAAAAATGTCTGGACTCATGCTCAGATAGGTTAGGCCTGAGGCTAAGCCCCCTCCGACACTGTCAATGGCGTCTCCGAAAGCAATTATTTATGATCCAAACATTAAAAGATTTGAGAAATTGTCACTATAGTGTCATTTTTTCTTACCTACCATCGAAATATTAAGTCTGAGTTCTGATATGTCTAGGCCTAAGTCACTGTCAGTGTCTGAATCATTCCCATTCAATGTTAAAACATAGGCGTCACACTGTCAATAGGTTCTCTGGTGCTGTCAGTGTCAGTGTCGAACACAGATTTAAGATTTAGATGATTCAAAGATTAAATTATTTGTGAATTTGTCACTATAGTGTCATTTTTTCAGACCTACCATCAAAATATCTAAATCATTAATATCTCAATATCTAGGCCTAAGCCCTCTCCATTAGATCTTGGGATACACCGGCCCCTAAGTGCCTACAGCACTTAACTTGATCCATTAAATCAATGGCGCTTTTGATCTAGTTTTTCTCTTGGCGTTATAGTAAGATAATAAATCAATATTCCCACTGTCGATTTCTTAATTCGGGAGTAAACCGAAATGTGGAATACAGCCTTCTAATCAGATGTTGGATGTTACAAATCTAATATCTTTAAAGGTTTATTTGTAATGACTGAACATAATTTCCATTAAATACATTACTCTGTTCCAGGAGTTGCCAATTGAGAAACAGTCGAAGAAACTTTTAAAGAAGCAGGCGAAGGAAAGGTATGTTAACTTTTTTGTTTTTGGACGAAAGATAGACATGTTAGTATATCTATATCGAATTAAATTTTGATAGCACAGGTCCACAGAGTAAAACCTTGAAAAAAAAAGTTTTCTTTGAAAAGTCGTGGTTTTAAACCCGTATCTCAAGAAAATGTTTTACTGATAAGTAAAATTACGGGAGGAGGAGGAATGCAAGGATTCATTGGCCTTTTTTCGACGTATTGTGGAAATACTTCTACCACAAAACATTGAAAAACTTTGATGGGAATCTAATGAAGGAGCTGTCGGGGGTACGATAGGGGACTTGTTCATTACTATGTTTGTTAATTCTTAGAAAAATGGCTGAAGATGAGCTGAAAACCAACATCGCCCAAGCAGAGACCTACACGCTGCCCAGTGGACAGGAGATCACCAAAGAAGATATCCTTTTTATAACCAACTGTTTATGATAAAAACGTTTCTGAAAGGGTTATACCTCAAATTTGTCGTGTACTTGGAACATAAATAGTACAATAACGTAGAAGAGTTAAACCAATTCTCATATTTTTTCATTCTGACATTCTAAGTCAGTGGTTAAAAAAAATCAAAAATCACAATTTCATGGCAAATTAATAAGGTATGAGATAATTGCATTCATACCAACTTCATTTGCAGTTAGTTTATTTCTTCATTCTTGTAAATGTAAAAAAACAATGATTAAAAAAAACTTGCTATAGACCTTAACCTGTCCCACGGACCCTGGCCCCGGACCTGCAGCTCGTCCAGCAGCGGATTAAGGACATCAGCGAGGTGTTGGCCGACTTCTCCGCCAGGCGGCAGCCCGATAGGTAGGAAAACCACTATCATAAAACCTCTAATTTAATTAGGGGTTACCTTCAGAAATGAGATACACTTAGGCCTTTGTTTTAAAGGTGCGGTTTAAATTATGGTTTAACACAACGTTGAAGACTGTTGTAATTATGAAAAATTGTTATGGAAGATTAAATACCATCAAGGAATTATTTGTTTTCGGCACATCACCTAGCATCAACTTAGTTCGATGTGCCGAAAGATCATGAACTGGTAATGGTATCCACAGGGGTACAACTATATTGTAAGACTAAGCTGTTCAATCGTAAGATGAATGATGGTAACTCTGTAAATATAAGCGTAGAACCCAAGTTTGATATAATTATTAAATTCATGTTTGCAGAGAGAATTCTCTAGGAGTATTTTGGATGAATAACCGACCCCCTACTCAGTCAGTTGAATAAGGAGAGGGTTGTTACCGATTCCTCCCCTTAAGTCTATATTTTGCATGCCGATTTTGTTGCCGATTTAGAAAATATAAGGTTGAATATAGATATGTTACATGTCAATAGAAAGGTATTACAATTCCTCTCTAAATGAGATTAGGATCTAAGGTTTCGTACAATATTCCCCGAGAAAATCACACAAAACGAAGTCGCCAGCTTTAAAATCGGCTTTAGTTAGATATCCCATATAGTAAAGTACGACCTTCCCTCCTTCAGGACGAGACAGGACTACGTGGACCAGCTGAGGCGGGACCTGTGCACCTACTACAGCTACAACGACTACCTCATGTCTAGAATCATGGAGCTCTTCCCACTCGAGGTAAGCCCTTAGGGATGTTGTGCGATGAATCTATTGTAGATCTTAGCTAACGCGGCTTTTTACCATGAGGAACCATGGCTTCATTCATTTCTTTGTTTTCTGAAAACATGCTTGTTTTTTAAACACCTAGAAAGGAATAGGAAAGTACGCGACAAAACATAATAAAGATGTAATAATGTATGGACGTTTTACAAAACAATCAATTGTTGACTCTAAATTGATAAGTCACATATCTATAAATTTCTCAAAGTACATTTTATAACGGTTTTCTAATCGCTTCCCAATGTATCTTCCTAACGCCACTGAACTAGCAAATGCAGATATCAATATTAGGTTCCTGTGGACTCGATTGAATTATTCAATCCACTGAATAAAACCTCAGCAATATCCCATATTAATTTCTGTCATCTTTTCAGACGACAGAGTTCCTGGAGGCCAATGAGGTGCACCGGCCTGTGACTATACGTACCAACACACTGAAGACTCGGCGGAGAGACCTCGCGCAGGCCCTCATTAACCGGGGCGTGAACCTCGACCCGATCGGCAAGTGGTCCAAGGTGGGCCTCATCGTCTACGACTCACAGGTACCCCTCGGTGAGTCACTTACCTGGTTTAAAAATAAATCTATAACGTTGGTTCCCGTTTGGTAGATTTCCCAATTTTTCAGATTGCGGGAGTTGGTTGACAGAAAGGCCCTAATTCAATTGTCCACAGCACCTTTGGCCCATTGATTTTCAGTTATTTCTGTACGCTTAGCTTCCCTATGTTTTCAACCCCCAGACTGACTGCTTGAACCAATCATATAACGTCTGGTTCCGTTGGAATTCATTACCCAATGTATTAGTTCACTAAAGCATGTTATAATGCTCGCCACCCTTAAGAAATACTGCACATAGGCTAAAGAGTACTTAATTTTGTGCCTGGAACTCCAAGTGTTACAAATTATTTGATTACTGCATAAAACCATCAGATCTAACGAGTTATTAAGCTGAGGATTTCCCCGAAGAAAACAAACTAACTTTGGGTATAATTTCGATATATATCCATCTAAAATATATAGAAATTATACTAAGAAATTCTATTAAAGAAACTGTACCTTGACACTCCATCCCTCCAGGTGCCACCCCGGAGTACCTGGCGGGTCACTACATGTTACAGGGCGGGTCCAGCCTGCTGCCCGTCATGGCGCTCGCCCCGCAGGAGAATGAGAAGGTGCTCGACATGGCCGCCGCGCCAGGCGGTAAGACGACCTATATAGGTGAGAACAATTCTCAGGTGCCGTACTCTTTGTATTTTTCTATAATTTCTATCAGGCACTAGTCATGTAAAGAGGCAATCTTAACATTTCAAAAATTAAATCAAACCACGGGACGTTGACGATGAAAAACATTGAAGCTTCGTTTATTCAAGTGCCATACTGCCTAACTTGTATTGGAAGTGTATTAAAAAGAATTTTCCATTTGATACTACATTCAAGTAGATTACAAATAACAATATATATTACTGGAATTTACCTCTTTCATTCGCAGTCAGAGCAGATATTGTGTCCCGTTAATTATTTCGAGTACGTTAAAAAATAGGAAGAGTGAAGCCTTTTATAATAACATTTTGTTGTCATATAGTTTATATGTATGTTTTCCTAAAGAGACACTTACCTTCCATTCTCAGATGAGATTAAACGTTGTTTTCGAGATTTCCCTTTATTTGTGCGAATATTATTTTACACGTACTCTTCAATGTTTCTGCAGCACAACTGATGAGGAACACAGGCAAGTTGTTTGCGAATGATGCCAACGCAGACCGAGCCAAGGCGGTAGTTGGGAACGTTCACCGGTTAGGTGTCACCAACTGTGTGGTCAGCAACTACGACGGGCGGGTCTACCCTAAGGTACGGAGTCCAAATGTTAACTGAAATGGGATGCTTGTTAACTGTTGTGGTGATACATACAAAATAGCTACGTGCACATATACCATGCAGTCTCTTGCTTAAAGTGGAGTGCAGCGTTTTCAATAGTAACTCGCATCATTGTAAATGAAAATACATTTATTTTTTGAACAATTTAGTAACGGTTAAGGAGTTGTAACTTTTACGTTTTCGTTGGAATACTTCCTCTTGATCATCAGTCTCTGAATCAATAAAAGTTAGTACCTGGCAAATTTTATAATACAAAAAAGTATCGTAGAAGCAATAGAAATTTGATAGCAGTTGTTTTGAATCCCTAGTTGTTCTCAGTCCTTTCAATGTATTCATCCTTAAATGAGCTACTTCCTTTTTGATCGGAAGAGATTGACCAGTTGTTTTTCCCCTCAGATCATGACAGGCTTTGACCGTATCCTGCTGGACGCCCCGTGCAGCGGTACCGGAGTCATCGCCAAGGACCCCGCGGTCAAGGTTAACAAGGTAAGGAGTGCTGAGAGATGTTTAAACATTAACATATTTAGGTCAGAAAAAATAAAATAAATCACCGCAAACCATAACAGCGGAGATTTACCATTGGGCGGAAAATACAGGGAATTTTATCGTGAAATATGAATGTTGACCCTGATTATAGCTGTCGACCTGTTTCATTTCTGCGCCTGTGGTACTACACGGCAGAATAAACATACTCTAAAACGATCACATAATTATGGTCAGAAAGGAACTGAACAGTTTATTCCACATATGTAGACTTTAGCTAAGGCCCTGTAACAACTAACGTCGTTTTGCCCTGACCCCTTAGGACGAGAAGGACATCCAGCGCTGCTCCCACCTGCAGAAGGAGCTCATCCTGGCCGCCATCGACTGCTGCGACGCCAAGTCGGCTACAGGAGGCTACATCGTCTACTCCACCTGCTCCGTCATGGTACGTGGGTGTATAGGAAACTGATGGTTAAATGTTTGGTATCTTCCTGACAAGTATGGTTAGGGAGTTACTTATTTCCAACCCATTTTTGCCGGTCAAATTCGCTGCTAAACTAATTAGATATCATATTTCATAGATAAATATTCACAGAAGATAGGTTAGCAATCAGGATTACTTGAAAAAATATTCGCTCTGTGCATATATGATTTTAAACTTCAAAACTTAACCAAGAAAATTACTGGAACCTACGAATCTGAAAGAAGTAGATTTAACTCTATAAGTATGGCCCACTGCATTTTAAACCTTGATAGAATCTGAGCTAAATTTGTATATGTTACTTTGTTATTTTGATTTCCTTATATCGTTCTACTTTTGCACTCCAGGTGGAGGAGAACGAGTGGGTGATTGACTACGCCATGAAGAAGAGGAATGTCAAACTCGTCCCCACAGGTCTGGACTTCGGGCGGGAAGGCTTCAGCAAGTGAGTAACTATCTACTTCGGGATATGAAATACAACGCACCCTAAATCCTCTTTCAAATCGCACATTTTTACCAAAACGCACGTGTGATTTGTAGTAATGAAGAACTATTGATAAAAGAAAGTAATACTTTTTGAACTGATTATGCGTTTAGACGTGTAGGTAAGGAAGCCTAGGATTATGTCTATTCCAGAAATCATAAAAGACATTATTTTCTCTGTATTTTGTTTGTGAGAGGGTCAGTGGGTGGGTACAAAATTCCGTCATTTCAGGTCAAAGATCAATTTATAATACTTCAACAACAAATCATACAATTCAGATCTTTATAGCTTTGTACGTATACTAGACTATAGATTTGATGCTAAATAATATTGTAGATTCTAAAATTCCAATTCTCTTGCTTTTCTTAATTGTTGCCTCTGGAAGCCCATCTCAAAATAGCATCCACACCCACATTGTCTTTTCAAAGAATCATGAATCCTAGCCTCGTATTAATTGTATACTGTGCTCCTACCCCCAGTTTCTCGGGCCACCGGTTCCACCCATCGATGAAGCTGACCCGGCGCTTCTACCCCCACACCCACAACCTGGACGGCTTCTTCGTCGCCAAGTTGAAAAAGTTCTCAAACTCCATCCCTGGCCAAGGTAAGCAAAACTCAACTGTATAAAAATGGTAGGGAAAAAGGGTTTTAAAACCTGACTTTATTTTTCATGAAAATCGACCATTAAAATCATTATCGTAATTTAAATGACTGTATTTCCTCTAATATAAACTATAGTATTACTATTAGAAAAGTAGATATAACTTGATGTGAGGAATTCCGATTGTCTGGACTGACAGATAGTAGTTTATTGATCCATAGATGTATTAGGTTGTCTCTCAGGAGAAAAGACACCCGAACCTATATAGTGAGATTTTGGATTGAAGAAAAGGATCGGTTCTTTCAAGGAAGCTGAATATATGCATAGCACGACTAACATGTGTAAATGCTAGAGTAGATATTCAGAGATCTATTAAACTATTCTTCGGGGGAGTTTTTGATAGTTACACTTTAGCGGTCCATTTATTAAACAAGAAACACAATTGAAATATACAAAGTAGCTCCCTTAATTTACTGAATGATATCCTTTTATGATTTCACAGAGAAAAAGCCTAAGACGAACGTAACCACATTTGATGAACCAGAGGAAGAAACCGAGACCGCCAACACATCATCCCCAGACGTTACCCCAGAAAAGAAGAACCCTAAAAAACAAAAATCTGCCAAGAAAAACTCCCCCAAAAAGTCGCCTGTAGTCAGCAACCTCAAAAAGTCTCCAAAAGGAAAATCTCCCAAAAAGCAGAAGACACCAGCGAAAAAGGAACAAACGGGAGAGAGTACAGAAAGTCAAGGTCAAACTGATGACAGTCAAGGTCAAAAGAAGGTCAAAGGTCAAAAGGGCCCTAAGACCGCCGAAAACAGAGACTCTCCCAAGCCGGGAAATAAGGTTAAGACACCTATGTCAAATAGGAAGCGGAAATCAGTGGGAGGGGATCCGGGAAGTAAAAAGAAGAGTAAGAAATGAGTAAAACTTGCATGAGGTTGGGGGAGGGAGGGAAGAAACCAGATAGCAAATGTAAACGTTATTACAGACAGAAAACTTTATTATCATTGATGTTAATAGTAAAACAAATACATTATACCATTCATAAAAATTTTGTCATTGATCATAGAACAGAAGACATTCATTTCCTGTCATATCCTCTTAAAACAGATTTATTACTTAGCTATGGAAAGAAGGCCAAAGTAAAGAAGTATGCTCTTATTTGATCGTTGTAAAGACAGTCCTGTTTTGCTGATGTTTTCGCATTGAGTAAGTCAAGCCTTATGTTTATTCTCTAAGAAACAACAATATAATAAAATCCGTTACCTGCTCTTGTGTGAATACCTAAGTGTTTTTGATATACAGTGTATTATACTTGTCACAGTGATATAACATTTTGTCACGCAATTAAATACAATTTCATTTTTAAAAAATACTGGTGAATTTTACTACGATTTAGGATCGCTATACCAACCGTTGTAATAGTATGGCATGTGGATTTCTTACAGCAGAGCTTCTGCAATTTTTTTCAGTGTAATTTACCAGTATCAGGTAAATCAGCTCTAGACGATAATGCCTTTATCATTCTTTACTTGTATAAAGCGAAATGAATTAATTACTTCTTGAATGTGCATATTTCATCACAAGATCGACCAACGTTTTAACGGCTAAAAGAGCCAAGACATATAAGCGAACCTGCAGTACATGTATATTGAATGCAAATAAACAATGCAGTTACATACTTGTGTTCATACGCCTTCTGTGCATCCCTTATTCATTTCTGTTTGCGGTGGTGGACTTTTTACTTGTAAGGAGATAAACAGCTGCAGGACCACTAAATCTACCGTCGACTGTTCTGCCCATGCAACTTCAACCAGCCGAGAAAATGGTTTTGACATTTTTTTTGTGTTGACCGTGTTACCCATCCGGAGGCCAATGGTGTGCACACCCTCCTGACTAACCATAGAAACGTCTTTGAAAGGCTACCATTTGGTATGGCCTCTACTAAGCCCTTGGTCACTAAACGCAGTTCTAGACTCCCCTGCACAGTCGCCACGCTGGGAACCCCACTTCCACATGCATCGAAGGAGCCACCGCCAATACCGGTCCCATTGTAGGGGGTCCAAAGATTTCGGGTTAACAACTTGGTATTCAATGTTTCCTGTGAAACCGTAAGTTCGGGCTGTATTTAACGCATGTGGTATAAAATGTACCGCTTTGATCCGGTGTTTATGTATTGAAGTGGAGTCATATGGCTTAGTATCGAGCACTTATCGGTATTCCTTGGAATTGCCCCCATCACATTTTGATCTTAACCGTAGTACTAGGCGTTTACACGTACAGGCGAATCATATCATAGGTTGACATTGGACTAAGAACAGTGAGTTGGACTGGGGACACAATGTCCCATTCACTTTTGTCTGATGCAATCCGTAGTTCCTATATAGCTCAGGTCCACAAAGTCCCTCACCCATTAAATCACCAGACGATTCTACTCATAATGAACAAAGTCTACTTCAACTGTTGCTTTATTATGTTAAGATTTATAAGGTCACAAGCATATTGCATGGTTTGCCAATTAACTAAATCTGTCAATATTGATATTAATAGCTAATGCAATAACTTTGATTAACTCTCTTACACCTATAGCTAGTGATAATGTAGAAACTTTGATAGCTGCAGAGGATGGATGTATGTGTGGGTGGAAATGCGAAAATATAGTGAGGGAAGGTTTCACACTTTGCTTTTGGATTACACTTAGAAATAAAACGTAATGGTTAAATAACATTTTACATTATTTTATTCACGTTTTCTCAATCATACTTCGAATTTCCATAAGACCCCTTACTTTGATGCTGTTTCTTCCCCGCCACATAAAAATTTATCGAATATGAAAGTTCAATATGGTTGTTTAAAAAACAAAAGACATAGCAGTGGCCATGAGCCCTGACACAGATGCAGGTCAGAATGGGTCCTGAGAACTCCACGCTACCCCCAACCGGCCCCTTTATTGAGAGAGTCCCCAAAACTCACAAACAATGAAAATGGCATGTGTAAGACAGGGTGGGTCCAGAGATTTTCGAAAGGGAGTGTGAGCTCTTGGATTTGTAGAGGGTTTGCACTGCCCCCCCCCCCCCTCTCCTTTGAGCCGCCACTGTAATGGGACACACCCCTTTACTAATGTATGTAGGCCTACATGTCGCTGGCTAGTCGGGTAGGTGTGTTGCATGTATGCTCGTGTGATGTGCCACTGGAGTCACAGTGTATAGTCCACATCAATGAAAGTCCTTTTCTGATGCAATCACCCTACCATGTTGTCGCTAAACATGTCATTCGGGGAAAACATGTTTATCCAGCAATAGTGTAGCAACATTAAATGCTTGCACTTGTAAGTGTGTGTGCGCGGGCGCGTGTGTGGAATGTATACATGTATTATCTTATTTTTCCCAACAGAATGTTAATATCACGCCAGTTTATTAGATGTTTCAGATATTATCACGAACATTATTGATTGGGTTATTATTATTGTGTCTACCGAGTCTTATCTGTGTCTTCACTATGTCGAAGTAGATAAGGAAGAGATACAATCACAAACAGCGGACGGTTGGGGACACACTTACATGTGTACACGCCTTGGGTGAACTACACTTCGTTTTGACTGCCAAGAAGAGAAATTATAACATGGCAAATTGTCTCTTATACCATCTACTGGCTTTTCTAGCATTGCCTGCAGCATATGAATCTATTCCTGGTAGGTTGACATGCTTTTATATAGTCGCTTTCCATTGTATTGTTTAAGTATAAATTTATGATTCTGGCATTGAATTTCCTCTAACATTTATTGTCTGTTTATTTAATTTTCCTTCCATCTCGTTATGAAGTAAGAAATCACAAAAGAAAAACTTGAATATAGGCCACAATCTAAATATTATCAAATACTTCGATTGCTTTTATAGTTATTGGTTACTCGATCCTTTTGTCAGATGTCTATGCATGTAGCATTAGGTCTTATCTTTATAATTTACATTTTGATTGTTTTAACATAGATTTTATCAAAACCTACCATCATAAATCTTTGCAGGACAGTTTTCAGAACGATATAAGTCCGAGTCTTCTTGGTTTTGAATAGATCTGTCTTGTCACATAGAGAATGAACAATAATTCCAAATTACATTTTAGATATGAGGGGGAGTTTTAGAATTCACATTCATCAATATTGATGCTACAACAAACATAAAGTGTACCCTCTAAATTCCTGTGGCGTTTTACAAGATTCTTGGTTCCAATAAATATCTACTAGCTTCATTCTCTTTCGGGAAATTCAAATCTAATCCTATAAAGAAGACAATGAGAAAAGAAGTTGTCGGAAAACTTGCAATTACACTACTTGCCTGATACGTGCATTACTGACCATTCCAGTATTCCCCCCTCTCCACGGCTCCTCCCCGTACAACGACCCCCCTCCCGACCACCCCCGGGGGTCGAGGGGCCCCAGTCGGGGGGTGGACTGGTCAGGCCTGGCCCAGGAGGAGCTGATGGCCTCCCTCTACAACTTCCCCCAGATCGGGGTGGCCAAGAACGTCATCCTGTTCCTGGGGGACGGCATGGGGCCGTCCGACATCACCGCCGCCCGGTGGTTCCTAGCCCAGAGGCGGAAAACGAGCATCGAGCAAACTCACCTCAGCTTTGAGAGGTTCCCCGTGACTGGACTCTCCAAGGTATACAGTCTCATTTTTTTCGTTTCTATTTTATCTAATATTGAGCAAAGCTGTAGGATGATCCCATGTTATTTTCTGAATCTCAGATTATTAGGTTTTAAACAGCTTTAGATCATTTATGAGTTTGCTAGGATTTGATGAGATATGGATGAATGGACTATTTGTTGAGGGCCCTTTCCTGCATTTAGTCGGAAAGGGTATTTTGTCTTAACTGAATGTGATGTTTCCTGGTTAAAACATACAATGAAAAGTGCTTTCCAGCATTAAAGTAAACTGATAATCTACAGTTAAACCATGTCATAAGGCCTGGGGGAGTTGCACCATGAGCGCTGCCTTGCCCCTCCTATACCCTACCCCCAAATCTTTCAGTACAAGGCTTGTCTAGGTACCCTGCCCCTACTGTTTGATAATCTGAAGTTATATTGTCATATGAGATAATAAGAAAGTTATAACTGAGCAGTGTAAAAATGATTGTGATAACGTGAAGTCATAAAATTATATCATCATGTGGATGCTATCTTTATTATCATATTACACCCGCTATTCACTATGCATCGTAAATCTATCAAAATCATTGTAATAATTCTGAAATCAAGTTCATCCTTGAATATTATTACTAATAAAAACCTTTAAAAACATTATTGTACCCCATACCCCATTCCCCCCAGACGTACACGGCCGACCGTCAGACGGCCGACTCGGCGGGGGCGGCCACGGCCCTGCTGTGTGGGGAGAAGGTCAACTTCTACACGGTAGGCGTGAAGGACTCAGTGCCCCTCTATAACTGCTCGGCCCTATCAGATGACGTCAAACTCAAATCTATCCTCAAACACTCCATGGACAAAGGCAAGTGGGTTTTCATGTAAATCGCTGAGGGTTCCGAAAAAGTTTTAGGCGGTGTTAATGAAACTTACTATGTTTTAAGTTACATGATCCAAACTGCTCACAGTTTGAAAGGGTGTCAGACATCCTTAGAACAGCCCCCACCCCTTTTGGTAAAGTTAATATAGGATGATATCAATAACAAATAAAAAGAAGTTTCTGATACAAGTGCATTGGTGTTTAAGATAGGTCTAGGTCTGGAGTTGCACAACCCCATTCCATTCTTTTGGTAAGGCAATTCGATCATATTCTTTCGAATAGCATTTACTAAGGTTACAAAATCAACTGAATTCTGTTATGGTTTTGTCATTGTTCAAAATCCTTAGTCACCGTCTGGATATTTATATAGCGTGGAGATTCTAACGACCAGTAATTTGGTAATTCATAACGTTTTACCATTGATTTACAAAAGACCATGCATTCTATACATTTCATCTGAAATGGAATTAAAAACTCTTTCTAATGATATTATAACATGTCTATGATTAAAACTTATTCCTTATGCCGATTTCTGAAATTGGGAGTAAAATAAGCCAGTGGAATTCATACATATTAGTGCACACCAAGGGGGTACAAAGCAATCGTTATTGTTCTGGTTTGCATGCACTGTCAAGGGCTTTAACCTGAGGCATAGGTTTATGAAAATTTGGGAAATTTCAATCAATTTGTTTACAGTTTATACTTAATTCATTCTGTATGATCAATCCTCCAGAAAATATTGAAATTTTTAATGACAACACAAAGATTGGCATTAGCATTCATATAGGCCTACATGCATTATTTCCCCCTGAGGCAATAACAGGTCTTTTATTCACCCCCGTTTGAGAGTGACGTACAATACTGAAGGTATAGGGATTGGAATCCTTATATAAAATTCAGCCTTATCTGCGCTTCCACAGGTAAGTGGACGG
This sequence comes from Lepidonotus clava, assembly GCA_936440205.1. NCBI lineage: Eukaryota > Metazoa > Annelida > Polychaeta > Phyllodocida > Polynoidae > Lepidonotus > Lepidonotus clava. The sequence goes on along the minus strand of OW387144.1, from coordinate 28,964,290 downwards.
GGCTGGTGACCACCACACGGGTGACCCACGCCTCCCCCTCGGCGGCCTACGCCCACAGCGCTGACCGGAATGGGGAGGCCAACATCCCTCTGGACACGGCCATCGAACCCGACAAGTGTGAGGACATCGCCAAACAGCTGGTCACTGGGGACGGCAACAAGAACATCAGGGTGAGAAGCAGGGGCGTAGCCAGCCCTTTTAAAACAAAAAGGGGTCCGAGGAAGATTGAGGGGATTATGGGGAAAAATAAAGGGGGTTTCATCAAAGATTTCTTATTATTTTACTCATTTTACTTATTTATTGGAAAATCAAAAAGGGTTCCTTATATCGAGGACTCACCCCCTCCCCTTCTCCGGTTACGGCATTGGGTAGGAGAGTGACTGAATTTCCTAATGTTTCCTTCTGAATTTTCTGAAGTTACAGTTGAAAATGGGTGTTATTCATGCCATTTCATGACCGACTTTTGCAATCATTAATAAGGTTTTCTATACATGAAGTAGATACTGTAATCTTTTGAAAGAAAATATCCCTTGTCATGTGGGTCACTCTCCTGAAAAGTGCCCAGTTCCCTAAAATTTTAGGTCAAAAATAAGATACTGCTGATAGGATTTATTTGTTCATTTTCCTTTTCTAGAGTATCTTGGCATTCTTATTCTAGAAAAAGGGTATTCCCATCATTTCTCAATTTCTTATATTTTTCATTTTTAGTTATGGACTTTAAAATTTGTGCAATGATGTACGTTCAGAACCAAGGTTGTCAATCTTATCATTAAAGCGCTAGGATATTCACAAAGTATGAATAATTCTTTTTTTAAAACCTATTTATGCATTTTCATATGTTTTCCAGTCATATGAAACAATCATTTCAATAAAAAGAATTATTCTTATACTTTAAATTGCACTTTGATTTTTCAATCATTTTGAAAACTTAGCATTTTTCAAAGATTTGGGTCAAATTTTGGCTTAACATAGCTTTAAAATAGTTAAATGTATAGAAATTTGCAGTATAGCCATGTATTTATATTCTTTTACATGATGTTCAAATGATTAAAAGGAAAGTGTACTGACTGAATGTATATTCTAAGTGTTGTGCAATTAAGTAAAAAAAAACTTGGTTCTGAACGTACATATCTTGGTTCTGAACGTACATACCTTGGTTCTGAACGTACATACATATCTTGGTTGAAGTTAAATATTGTAGTTTTCAACATAGTTATCAGACTTTTAAAGGGATACTTTTGTACCAATTTTTTAATTTGTATTCATGGACATGCTATAGACTCAATGAAAACATTGTACAGTGTAAAATAGGAATGTGGCATTCATATAGAACTTGCATCTTTAAAAAATTAAAAATGTATGTTCAGAACCAAGATATGTACGTTCAGAACCAAGCTATGTACGTTCAGAACCAAGGTTATTCCATGTATGGGTCCATTAGATAACAAAGATAAGGTAAGATATGAATATATCTGAATATATCAAGATCGTGCAATGGCCGCCGTCGTGTGAGGTTTGTTTACCTGGCGCTCTGTGCAATTAGGCCCCAAATCGGAGTTTCCAACGGCTGAAGATACCCAAAAACCTGTCTCATCTATGTGTAAATAGACAAACAACACACAGATAGTACAGATTACAAAAACTATTGCCTGACGAACTTATACTTGGATCATTCTAATCTGACATACTGACTGACCTGGGCAGCATGCCGAACACACGCTCCTCAGACAAAGAAACCTCCCAGCTGACACCTGCGAACACCAGTAGCAACTACACAAGCTCCAAATCCGCAAGTATTGCAAATGTACCACTCCTCTCTCAGAATAAAACTGATAGTAACGAGATGATTACCGATACGCAAAAAATAGATGCCTTGCTGAACCAAATGAACACACTTACAAGCACTGTCAACACAATGGCGAGCCAACTGTCAGCTGTTCAGTTAGAACTGGGTCAAATTCATACCATGGCTAATGACATAAAATCAAACAAAGCAGAAATAACCACCCTCCAAGACACAGTTACAGAGATAGAGAAGTCGATCACATTTAACGATGCAGACATTTCTGAAATAAAATCGACGATCAAGCGCATTGATAATGCTGATAAGCAAACAAAACGTAAACTTGACACGCTAAGTATCGAAATCCAGCGTAACTCTAACAAACCTTCATGTGAATGTAGTGCTAGGTTGGACAAAATGGAAACTGAACAAAGAAAGAAGAACTTGATAATATCGGGCGTCCCTGAGCATAAGGGGGAAAACACTAGAAACCTAGTACTAGAAATACTCTCAAATAACAATATGCAACTCGGCCCCGTTCACCTAGAGCATGTAATGAGAATAGGTCAAGCCAAAGCCAGATCATCTAACAGACCGATTCTAGTACGATTTATTAGCCAGACCACAAGGGATGAGGTGTATAGGCGCCGACATATGATTAAAAATAATCCCAATTGTGCAGAATTCTGGGTGAATGAAGATTTCACTGACAACGCTAAAAGAACCCGTGCAGACATGAGAGCTCTTGCTAACTTGGCCATCTCCCTAGGCCACAAAGTCATCTTAAAAGGCAGCCACATTGAGATTGACGGAGTAACCTATGAGGAAAGTACCTTGGACCAACTCCCCAGTCACCTCTCTCTTGAGAGAGCCTACATACGCGACACACCTAACGGTTTGGTATTTCACTCAAGGCATGCCTTTCTCTCGAACTTTGCATATGCACCATTTGTATATCAAAACACTAAGTATTCATGTCTTGAGCAGGCTTTTCAACACCTCAAAGCTACCCAGCACAACCAGACTGCAATAGCTAAGAAGATACTACTCGAAACAGATCCAATTATAATGAAAAGGCTCGGGGACCAAGTCACACCAAGCGAAGCTTGGTTGAAGATGGAGAATAGTTTAATGGAGGAACTTGTAGATGCTAAGATTGATCAAAACCCACATCTGGCGAAGAAGCTGGTCGAGACTGGGCAAAAACAACTCCTGGAAGGCACCTTGAACAGGCATTGGGGCATAGGTATGCCCATCACGCATCCGGATCTCTTGAAACCTACATTTAAAATGAAAGGACAAAATTTTCTAGGAAAAGCGCTTGAGAAAAAAAGAGAGAACATACGGCACACTGTAAACCTGCCGCCACCACCTACTGACCAATTGACCGACGCACCACTCTCCCCCCCTCCACCTCCACCAGCACCACCACTTCTCCAACTACCATCACCGCTTGACCCGCGACCTAGACCCACGCCGCTTCCATTGACTGGCAGCCCGACAAACGTACAACACCGGCCCCAGACCCCGCTGTATGCAGACCAAACTCCAAAAACCTACCCCGTGGACACGTTACGCAGAGACCTTGTACAGGTTCCACTGTGTAAATCACCTCTAAACCCAGCAGCTCTCGTCTTCAAACCTACATAAGTGAACTCAGCTAAGTGAACGCATTTTGATATCATGCCTAGTCACTCTATTATTGTGACAGACTCACGTGGGAAAGACCTTGAAAAAACGATACGTTTGGAGAACAAAGGAGACTTATATGTACCAGTAAATATATCTGTGCACTACGTACGTGGGGCTGGCATTGAGAGACTTACTCGGGAAGTTATCAATGTTGCCAGGGCAAACCCTGGATGTGTAATATATATCATTGGAGGAGTATGTGATCTCACCCACCGCGACCCTGTTTCTAAAATTATCTCCCCACACCATACAGAGGGAAACGCACTTCTAGATCACATGTGCTCACTGATTTCCAACATGGATAGGCAACTCAAGTCAGATCTTCCATATTGCAAAATAGTTCTCTGTCCTATCGTAGGAGTTGATGTCAAACGATATCTTCCCCATATAATCGATAAGGATAACAGCCTGCAAACCCAGCTAAGTAATGTTGTTGTAGAGGTCAACAAATATATACTTCGTATTAACCAAAAACGACAAACCCGAATGCCCCATCTAGCTACACCAATTCACACATGGCGAAACCACAAATTCACACACTATTATGACCGCCTTGATCAAGACGGCATTCACTTGTCCGAGAGGTTACGGGTATCTTGGGCACAGGCCATGTTAAAAGCAATAGCTAACAACTAACTCTGAACCTATACACAAGCTGGCCTGTCCAATCCAAACTTTTTAAAAAAAAACTTATCTTAAAATGATGCCTACCTGGTATTTATTTCTTGTAATTTTGAACCGATTTACAACTTAACTTATGTAATTTGATATGACCTATGCGGAGTTACTTAACTTAAAAAGGAGCCCTTTTGTACTCACGCCTTAGCTCATGTAATAGGGGTATGTCCGACAGAGTATTCTTGGTAAGTCGGTTGATACTTCATTACGCTCTCATCACAAACCTTGCATACTCGTTCATAAACACTCATCATTATATGCTACCATCACTATCTATAACTGTATTAGAATATATTATTTTTAGTAACATTGAACAATATTGCTGTTGCTTAAACTTACAAATAACTGCCAGGATGTCAACTGTGAATCCGATCTTGGTATATATTACACATGATTGAAATATCATCGCTAAATAAAGGGCTGAAGATCGTGTTTTGGAACATACAAAGCCAATTTTCAAAACAGTATGAGATTACTACCCTGCTAGTAAATAACCAACTTGATGTCCTAATTTTAAGTGAAACTTGGCTTCGATGTGATATTCCAGATAATTTTATTTATGTCCCAGGATACACTACTATTAGGCAGGATAGGGGTACCCTGAATGAGTACGGCAGTACTAAGCGTGGTGGAGGGTTGTGTATATATGTCAGAAGTGAGATACAGGCATCTTTACTGGACCAGGACTATATGACATATAATGATAGTGATCTTGAATTAATTACTATCAAATTAGATATTAAAAACATTCGGAAAATTGTGGTTCTTGGTGTATACCGTCCCCCAGCAGGTAATATAGATCTTTTTATACAAAAGTTAACACATACACTTGAAAACCTTACTACTCTTAGAAGAGCAGATTATTACATAGGAGGTGATTTTAATATTGACTACAAGAAAACAAATCCCAACAAAACTCTCCTTAGAACCCTTGCTTCAAGATTTGGTCTTACTCAACTAATAAAAAATAACACTAGACCTCTGTACTCGGATAGTATTATAGATCTGATCTTTACTAATAATGAACCAATGTCACATGCAGGTGTAATGGATGTAAATATAAGTGACCACGTCCCAATCTTTGTCGTAAGGAAAAAGACCAGATCTAAACCAACAAAAATTGAATTTATTGGTAGAACCTACAAGAACTTTAGTACAGCCTGGCTGGAGGACGAGATAAATCAAAAACAACATATCTGGGATCAAATATTGCTGATTCAAGATCCAAATGTTTGTTGGGATATGTTCTATGCTACAATAATACCTATACTAGATAACATCTGTCCGTTCCGTAGATCAAAGTACTCAAACTCGAGACCCGAATGGATTAGTCAAGAGCTGTTAGAACTTGCAAATGATCGAGATAGAGCTATGTCTGAGGCCAGAAGCCACCCGACCAATGCTAATATTGAAGCTGCAAAGTCCCTCCGGAACTTAGCGAAAGCTCAATTTAAAAGAGCGAAAGAATTTTTTATCAAAGAAAAATTAGCTGAGTTTCAATCAACACCAAAAAAATTCTGGAAGGCAATTACAAACATTATTCCTAATAATCAAAATAAGTCAAACATTAAATTACAACATGATGACGGATCAGAACTGTCAAACGATAGTCTTCCGGATCATGTGAACAACTACTTTGGTACGGTGGGTGCCTTACTGGCAGCAGACATACCAGAAGTCGATGAACATAACAAACTCATACTTGAGGCTAATGCCCATGCCTTGATGTCTGGCCTACCCAATTTACACTTTGATGCTATAACTATAGATGAAATTGTCAAAGAAATTGACAAAATTGATATTTACAAATCCTCCGGCATTCCACAAATAGCAAGCAGGCTAATTAAAGCTGTATTCCAAATTATTCCAAATATTTTATTACATATCATTAACATATCAATTGACTCAGGGATTTTCCCTACTGCATGGAAAACGGGAATTGTAATCCCCATACCTAAAGTTACTAATCCGAAAGTGGTGTCTGATTTGAGACCAATTACGTTGCTACCACTTCCAGGGAAGGTGCTAGAAAGGCTTATCCATAATAGATTGTACCCCTATTTGGAGGATAATAGTGTGATTGTACCAAACCAGAATGGATTTCGGAAATGTCATGGTACCTCAGACACTATATTTAAATTTATTGACAATATTACAGAGTCATTAAACCAACGACAGTTAGCCGCCGCCATTTTTATTGATTTTAAAAAAGCTTTTGATACTCTAAATTACCAGATACTTTTAAATAAAATTAATTTATTAAATATTCCCAAAAATATTAAAAAATTAATAGGAGATTACTTAACAAATAGGACACAAAAGACAGTTATAAACAACGTCACCTCCAGAGTTTGCCCCCTGACCCATGGCGTTCCCCAGGGATCCATTCTGGGACCTCTGTTCTTCAATCTTTATATCAACGATATGGTTAAAGTCATAAAAACTAACTTATTGTTATATGCTGATGACTCTGTTATTTTTAATCACGGAACTGACATATTACAACTGATTGACACTGTACAAACAGATTTAAATGCCATTAAACAATGGTGTGATTACCATAAATTAACTATCAATGTATCAAAAACCAAGGTGATTGTTTTCTCATTGAAATCTATGAAACCTGGATTTGTTCCACCAATTACTCTACAGGGTTCGACCTTAGACACAGTATCGTCTTTTAAATACTTAGGAATTATATTAGACAATCACCTAAACTTCTCTCAACAAATGTCCGAAACTTATAAACTGGCCACACATAAATATACACTATTTAAAAGAATAAGAACCTTTATGAATGAATTTACAGCTCTGACAATTGTTAAGACTATGATTTTGCCTTATTTGGATATTGGGAATCTTTATCTTAGTGGCAGGCCAGCTCTGGAAAAAAACAAGCTTGATGTGATCCTTAATGATTCTTTGAGAACAGTTTATAATATAAGGAGACCTATTGATTGTCACAACATGGATTTATACCTAAGGTCGAACCTCCTCCCGTTAGAGTACCGAAGGAAATATTTTCTATTGAATATAATCCATAATCTGATAGGTTCTAGGGAAATAAAATTGGTGGAACCAACTCGTTACACTAGGAGAATGCAAGCACCTATTGTACAAACTCGAGTAGCTGCAACTGAATTTATGGCACGAACCTTTACTTTTACTGCTAAGAATTATTGGAATTCATTAGACGTTGCCACTCGTTCTATTGTTCCCCATGAGGAATTCAAGAATGTAGTTAAAAAGTTGTGTTTTGATGAATACATAAACAGTGAGCTACGTCGGCTTGGCCTTGACATGTTACCTTGACTGTGATGCTACCTTGATTTTGATACACCGCTGTTACTATTATTATTACTAAATAATACTGTATGCAACTACCCTTATTCAGTGCGCATGACGTGTAAAAGCCAATGCCAAATATTGTATATATTATCATATATTATCGTATTATGTGTCCTGCAAGGAAAATAAGCCGGTAAAAATTGATGGTATCATTTCATCTCATTTCATCTCATCTCATCATTATTTCCTCACCTGATATGAAGATTGTGAGTACATTGTTCGAACTGATATGCTTCAAAATGAATAAATCTATGTATTATACGACTGTATGAATCAATGTACTGTATAATATATTCGCTGGTAGAGGAGGAATACTGGAGCAATCCAATCCTCTGCCAGGATAAATAAAACTGTTTCAAAAAAAAAAATATATATATAAACAAGGAGGCACCATTATATCTTAACCAAAAAAGATAGAGAAATGTTTCAAAAAACAAAGCAATATCCCTAAGAGTTTTGCATAAAAAAAGCTTGGTTCTGAACGTACATACCTTGGTTCTGAACGTACATACCTTGGTTCTGAACATACATACCTTGGTTCTGAACGTACATTTGGTGGTAGCATTTTGGATAAGTTATGTTGATATTAAGATTCTTTTTTCATGAGTACTTGAACATATTTGAATTGAAAGATCCCAGAACCATAGAAATATGTCTTCAGAATTTTCCTTCATGCATCGAATATTCACAAAATGTAAATGTACTTTCAGAACCAAGCTTTGTACGTTCAGAACCAAGCTTTGTACGTTCAGAACCAAGGTTTCCACCAATGAAAGTGGCATAAAAAGACAGAAAATTAATATCATGTGGAAACATGTGGTAAGGAATATCATTTCTGGATGGTTTGCGAAGGAAAAAATTCAAAGTTACATCTTAGATTATCTCTGAGAATAGAAAGAGAAAAAAGCTTGGTTCTGAACGTACATATATGTACGTTCAGAACCAAGCTTTGTACGTTCAGAACCAAGCTTTTTCCTTTATTTTCCACTATTTATACGGGAATAATTTGGTGTATGATGACATAATACCCTCCGGTAGGGTTTTTCTTACATCTCCAATTAAGCATGAACAAATATATGCAGATTTTATGTGAAAAAAACTTTAAATTGTTAAAACCTTGGTTCTGAACGTACATTTTAACTGTTTTGGCTTGCCCAATAAAAATAAACAAAGTTTTATTTCTAGTATACTTCTTTTATTCCTATGACTTTCATTTAGGGCTGAATGATAAATCAATATGGTACTTTTCATGCTAGTAACTCAAAATTCATATAATCCTATTTTATATGTATTTTTTTGTTCTTCAAAGCTTGGTTCTGAACGTACATTTGTGAATTTTAAAAAACTAAGAACTTCAATAAAAATCAGAAAATCATTAAATTGGGGGGAAATATTGTTTTATTCAGTTTGCCTCAACTCAAGTTACCTCTCAAACAAATATTATAGTTCCAAAACTGAAATTCTGGTGTTTATTGAAAAAAATGAGATGGAAAAATTCTAATATTTATTTTCTCAAATTTATAAGTCTTTTCAGCATGTTGAGGCTAAGATATATAAAAGTTTAAATTAATTTAAGGTTCCAGAGTCATCTGAAGAAGAAAAACACTGATTTTAACAATTGAGGAAATTTCTGGAGAGTGACCCATGTTGCATCCCTTGTCATGTTGCACAACGTTGCTTAATATTTACTGGATCGTATCTGCGTATTTCCATCCATTTCAGGTAATAATGGGTGGAGGCAGGAATAAACTCTACCCATGTAATGAAAAGAACGGTGAATGCACAACTGGAGACCGAAAAGATGATAGGAACCTGACTGCGGTAACTTTTTTTCTGCTGTTTAATCAACTTGGATTTACCGAATTCGAATTACAATTGTAAGCTATATACATTATCATGTTTTATGTTTAGATTTTTAGAGTTGATGAAATAACATTGGCTTACAGGAATGGCTTAAAATAAAAGGGGATGACAAAGTGAAGCCCGGATCGTATCATTATATTACCACAAGTGATCAACTAAAAAACTTGAACGAAAATACAACAGATTATCTGCTAGGTGAGTAAACTGTGTCACCAACAGTAGTATATAAGCCAAAATTTATGATACCGTTTTAATAAGAAATCCCCCTTTGCACTTTGACACTGGGTTATGTTAATAGATTAATCAGTTGATAAAATTGGTATCAGACGGTTTGGAGAGAGTTGTTCTCCAGATAAGATTAATTTTACCTAGCTGTACCTTTATTATGAAGCTTTGAAATACACTTTGAAAACTACTTAAACAATATATATATATATATATATTATATATATATATATGATATATATATATGATATTATTCAGACACAAACTGAAAATAATGCTGTTTTTACCATTATGTTAAACATGCATAAATAATGCCGCAGGCCTAATCAATGAAATGGTATAATAAGCTTAAAGCTTGTGAAATGTTGGCATATTTCCCACAATGCATCTTTATCTCTGCTAGTCTGCAGGGAACATACAGGCAATAGCTATACAGTGGTGGGGAGACTTATCAGGTTATATTTTGTCCATTCTCAGGTTTGTTTGCTGACGAGCACATGGCGTTTGAGGTGGACCGTCAGAGGAGAGGAGACCTGGACCAGCCGTCCCTGGTCGACATGGTGGACAAGGCCGTGCGCATCTTACGGCGGGGGGAGGAGGGATTCTTCCTGTTTGTAGAAGGTAGGACACTGCATGGGGTATAGTGACCACAACAGGAACTGTTTTTATGGTGTAAAGGAGATACTTGTTTATATGAAGAATTTAATCCTCATACGTGGTTGATAAAAACAGTTTCAAATTGGTATGTATAATTGCTTATAAGTCATAATAAGATTGTATAGAGTATTCCTCAGGTTAGGTTGAGGAAGTAGTGAGAGGGTTTCTGGGGTTAAGCAAGCGCAATGGAAACAATGTTTGAGGTGGAAAGAAGTTACATGTACTGAGCATTGGCCTTTCAAGTGATTATCAAAATCTGTATTCTCTAATTGGTATGTGTAATTGTTGAAAGGGTTGATAAGATTCCTTATCAGTGTTATTGGTAAGTATTTTGACTAGATGTTTAAGGCTGAACTTCAATATAGTATAATCAAAATGATGATATTGGTATGATATTAACTATATGAAAAGGGAATTATTGGACAAGGACAGGAGTTGCTTGACATTACAAAGCCACTCCATTGCTCCATTCACAAACCAATCTTTTTTGGTCGCCACTGCTGGGCATTCTTTTTGTATAAATGACACGTGACATGGGATTTTCTAAGAAAGGTCTTAAATTCTTCCATTTGACACGGTAACATATGGAACCTCTATCAAGGGCCCACATACTACAAATTACAAAAAATCTAATACCTGTCTCCGACAAGGGTCAATCTTCCTCGATATTTTCATAGGGTCCCCTAGACAAAGGTCACCATGACATACTTCCTCCCATATTATAAGAGAGTCCAATAAACAGGGGAGAAGTTGGCATGGCAAAGGTTGGCATGGTGACCTTTGTCTATGAGACTACCTACTATGCCAACTTTTCCCTATCATTTCATGAGCTTTCATAGACAAAGGTAACCATGCCAACCCTTCCCCCAGCATTTCAGGAGGTCTCATTAACTCATAGATAAAGGTAATCATGCCAACCTTTCCCCTCTCATTTCATGAGGTCTCATAGACAAAGGTAACCATGCCAACCCTTCCCTATCATTTCAGGAGGTCTCATAGACAAAGGTCCCCATGCCAACCCTCCCCTATCATTTCAGGAGGTCTCATAGACAAAGGTCCCCATGTCAACCCTGCCCATGTCATTTCAGGAGGTCTCATAGACAAAGGTACCATGCCAACCTTTCCCCTGTCATTTCAGGAGGTCTCATAGACAAATAAAAGGTATCCATACCAATCTGTACCTGGTATTTCAGGAGGTCTCATAGACAAAGGTCACCATGCCAACTTGCCATACAAGGCCTTGGATGAGACAGTGGTATTTGCTGAGGCTGTGGAGCGGGCGATGAATCTGACCAATCAGAAAGACACTCTCATCGTGGTCACGGGAGACCACTCCCACGTCTTTAACATTGCTGGGTATCCAGAAATAGACAACGACATTCTAGGTAGGTATTAACAAATATAGTCATCCTAAGATACATTTACCTTAATTATCTTATACTTCTTCCATGGTACCATAAGGTAATAGCTACTGTTCTACCTTTCAGTCCAATACAATGATAAATAGGCCTATCAAAAGAACATCTAATACTGATTACAACTGAACGATTTGAATCTTAAATGTATTTATACACTTTTATTATGGATTATATCTTCATTCTTCAAAATTATTTCACCAGAGCCTAAGAAATATTGTCAACCACTCTATTTAGTGGAAACTGAAAATAGGAAAATGGAAAAACTGAAACAGTAAGATAAGATTTTGTTTTTATTGAGTCATCTATTTCACATTACATGTGCTCTTCCAATAGTAGTAGGGTTTGGTGATTATAATAATGATGATGAAAATTGGACAGGGTATTCATATTGACGACACTTATTAAGAACCATGGCTGGCAAGGAGACATCCGCCCCATAATGATCTCAAAAAAATATACTAATATTGTCTCAATACTCATTTTGCACGATGTTACAACAACGGATAATTTAATTCACCTACCTATTTCCACACAAATGCTTATCTCCAATATAAATGCAGGGGCGTACGTCAGTAAGTGGGAGCCAGAGGACGCCATGCCTTACTGTGTCTGACCAATAAACTCACCTCCCTGACTCTGTGTAGGGACATACATCAGTAGGGGGAGCTGGAGGATGCCATGCCTTACTGTGTCTGACCAATAAACTTACTTTTCTGACTCTGTGTAGGGATGTACATCAGTAAGTGGGAGCCAGGGGACGCCAGGCCTTACTGTGTCTGATTGATATACAGACTTACTCACCTTTCTAACTCTGTGTAGGGATGTAAATCTCAAAGAGGGAGCCTGGGGACACCATGCCTTACTGTGTCTAACCGATATACTTCCTTCTCTGACTGTGTAGGGACGTACATCAGTAAGTGGGAGCCCGGGGACAGAATGCCCTACTGTGTCTGACCGATATACTCACCTCTGTGACTCTGTGTAGGGACGTACATCAGTAAGTGGGAGCCTGGGGACAGAATGCCCTACTGTGTCTGACCGATATACTCACCTCTGTGACTCTGTGTAGGGACGTACATCAGTAAGTGGGAGCCTGGGGACAGAATGCCCTACTGTGTCTGACCGATATACTCACCTCTCTGACTCTGTGTAGGGACGTACATCAGTAAGTGGGAGCCCGGGGACAGAATGCCCTACTGTGTCTGACCGATATACTCACCTCTCTGACTCTGTGTAGGGACGTACATCAGTAAGTGGGAGCCCGGGGACAGAATGCCCTACTGTGTCTGACCGATATACTCACCTCTCTGACTCTGTGTAGGGACGTACATCAGTAAGTGGGAGCCCGGGGACAGAATGCCCTACTGTGTCTGACCGATATACTCACCTCTCTGACTCTGTGTAGGGACGTACATCAGTAAGTGGGAGCCCGGGGACAGAATGCCCTACTGTGTCTGACCGATATACTCACCTCTCTGACTCTGTGTAGGGACGTACATCAGTAAGTGGGAGCCCGGGGACAGAATGCCTTACACCACCCTGCAGTATGTGAACGGGCCCGGCTTTAATGTACATCGGGAGGTGGACGGTAACCTCAGCCCACGCCGCAACCTCACTGGAGTAGACACAAGTGAGTTAAGCTTTCGAATTCTGCTCTGGACATACTGAAACAATCCTGATTTAGTTCATCTGTTTCATTTGGATATCATACCTAATTAAACAAATTAATGCTGAGTCAAAAATATTCAATTTCCTTATCAATATAATCATAGAGAATTGTACATTTGTTATATCAAATTATTGTATTTAAGCGGGGTATATTTAACCATTTTAGTCTAAAATTAAATATTAATGAAAAGACTATTGGAACTACCAATTATTAACATATACGTACGTTTTAATGACATAATATTGACTATTATGTACTCTACAGTATCCTATTAGATATACATATCAATGCTTTGTTCTTAATGTGAAGTATTTCAATATATTACCTATGCTTATTTCGCTCCATCCCCCTCCCAGCCGGTCCTGACTTCGTGTTTGACGCGGGCATCCCTAACGACGACGAGACGCACGGCGGGGAGGACGTGGCCATCTTCGCGCGGGGCCCCATGTCATACCTGTTAGGTGGGTCCCACCAGCAGCACTACGTCGCCCACGCCCTGATGTACGCGTCCTGCGTGGGCCCCAACCTGGCCCACTGTGAGCACCCCCTGCCCACCCTCAGCCCCCCGCCCACCGCCTCCACCGCCGCCCCCAGGGGCGCGCAGATCACCTCAGTTCTGCCGGTAGTTGCCATTGTGTTCTGCATGGTGTATGCTAGAAGATTTGGTCGTGGTTTGGTGTATTTCTTATAGGTCCAGCAATTGGCATCTATGTTGTATCTGTCAATAGATATATATATGGAGAATCAGAACTTCCGGTTTCATATTCCAAGAAGTATTAATGTGCCCTGTCGGACTGCTATAGTTTTTACCTTTTGTAAGTATTTTGTGCCTGTTTGATATTCAGCGGCTAAATGTGTGAGATTTTTGAGTTTGAACTCTAACAGTAGCCCAAATCTACAGTTCCAACTGCAGGGTTCAATGGCAAACATGTTGGTGCCTGTGCTGAATTATGATTGTTTCTTACAGTTTCGGATCTATTATAATTCAAGTTCTTTCAATAAATAGATATTAATATTATGCTTGTTAATTTCCAACGCCAAGCGTTAGTGTTGTGAACACCAGGCACATATTAACCCAAGGCGATGTAATTGTTAGTCATATTATAGGGATACCAAAACGAACAAGAGGCAAATGTTCACCTCATTCAGGTTACCACCATTTAATATGTAATTCTTCAAGTTCCATAACATTATCTTTCCAATTTGACAGCCATAAAGAAAATGGTGCTTGTAAAGATAATGAAATAAAATCACCCGACGATCAGACAAATGAGGTGGGGGGAAGACTTTTACAACAAAGCGCTGCCAGTTGTGTTAAGGTCATAAAGAAAGAAAATATTAGTGATATTGTGAACAATAAAGATTAAGCTATAAGCCACTTAATCATACAAATCCATACAGCCTTTGAGGGTTCCGAATTAGCCAGTCAGAGAAACCAGAACTACATTGTTTTTGACCGGAACTAGTTTGTTAAGCCATTCTGAAATAGTACGAATGTCAAAATACAATATGTAACTTATGATATATTGTTTCTATGGATATCTTAAGGCATAAGTAGCGAGAAAGATAAGGAAATAAAACTTCTCTAAATAGATATGCTTGAATGTATAAATGGCCGGTATTTGGGACTAACATCTAATCTGCGTGATTAGTTTGAGTATATTCAATTGGGGGGGGGGGGGGTAGTCGTGGACTGCCCCTAATAATTATTATTGATTTTCCTTTGTGCATAGCATAAGAGATGTAAAATAAGTAGGGCTCACATTATTTGACAAACTACGAAACCTTTTATCCAAATGTCATTATGAACTAATGTCATACATTGAGAACGTCTATATGATGAGCTATTCTTATTTTAAACGGCAAGAAAAAGCCAGACACCAGTGCCTATCATGATGTCATTTTGATGCTTCTTCGTAAAATATTTTCCTTTCTTCTATTTTCACATATTCTTATTGTGACAAAACAATAAGAAAAATGTAATGAGATCGCCGGATCAGAAATGGAGAGAGTATTCGTCATGGTTTGGAAATAATCATGTGTATAGAATTGAAATAAAACAACATGTAGAATTAATCATAGGCGTCTACCTTGTTAAAGAGACCCAACCCTGTTGCAGGTTACAATAATTAACCCCTCCCTGTATCGAAATTACACCTGTAACAAAGTTATGGAACAGGAGGATTCATATATTTTGTGATTCGTCACGAGATGCATGATTATTATGTGAAGATATAAAGGAAAATATTGCCAATTCCCTTGAGCTATACTAGCTATGACCAGAAAAAATATTCTACACCTTTGCCTCATATTTTGTAAACTTTCTGGTTCCCAATGATAGAGAACATCAACATAGCAGTAATGAATACCACAGTAAGTAAACAGAAGATTTATGTTGCACGTGATGATTTTGCTGTTAGACAATAAACTGACAAACCCATTTTGCAGCTTGGTTAAGATACCACTTTTTAATTCAGATATCACAGTTGATGGTAGTACAGAGATATAGTGTATATCATACATCACACATGTCCAAATAAGGGGAAGATTTGCTATTTCTATCCTAACATTGGAATAAGTCAAAATAGGCAAGAAGGAAAAATTCCAAGCCGACAGTTCAAATATTTGTTTTGAATTGTATATTTGAAAAAAGACGGTCCATAAACTTGAGTAATCTTAATGTCTGAAGAGAACAACATGTCATTGGTCGATAAAGCAAAGTCTCCCTCTAGTAACGCTACTTGTATCCAGGCAGTTCTTGTCTGTGCATGCAAACCGAAAGTTGACCTGACATCGGTATAAACAAGCAGGTAATGAACAGTTCCCTAGGCTTATCACTGGATGTATTCGACAAATATTTAGTTATTTTACTGAACATGTAGTATAGCCAGGTTGTGGATAAAGGTAGGTCAACTAGAATTTTGAATTTATAATCAAAATTATACTATTTGTCTGGAAGAAATAAGTGATGGATTAATTCAAATTAAGTTAAGCATATTGTGCTAGATAAGTATAACATGTTGAAGAGCTATTCTCTTTGTATTCTCCGTTTAATTTGCCTTTGGACTGGAAGATGTACAACAATTATGTTATATCATGTACCAAGTTAGTTTGATTTCACACGAAATATCCACCTATGACAAGAACGTTCTACAAGTGAAAAGAATGGGTGTAAATGATAATGATACACCATCCTAAATAACGTAATCGTTCCAATTACTAGAGGCACTCTATACGGTAGCAGACAATGATAATACTAAAATACTAGGAACACATTTTTGAAAGCTAAAAAGCGTCAACATGATACCTACTGGCTTTATGATGACTTCAGAATGGTTCTCGGATAGATAGACAGTGATATAAAAAAAAACAATGTTACACAGAAGTTGGACACTTTCCTGCAAGTGCCTATACTATTATCACGATATCAATGATCTAAGTCATATTGTAGCAACCATAATTTTTGCAAGCGTGATGATTTTTTTCAGCATCCATACATATTTGAATATAATTCAGTAAAATACCTGGTGATTACATAAATATTATTCTAATTGTTTTATCTTCTATTAACTATTCATATTTTAGTATAAGACCCTAATTCAGAATTAAGGTGTTCATCAGCTTCGATATCCATACAAAATGTATCCCTTACATTCTATACATATCAAATAATAGTGAAAAAGAAAACTCTTAACTAGCTCTTTCATAAACAAGGGCAAATTACATGGAAATTTAAATTTATATGCAATTACATCACCTAAGGACACATAACTTAGACTTTCAAAATTGTTACATAATTCTCATATGCATTATTTAATATGACTGATAACATTTCTATAGCATAATTCTTTACACTCTCCTTCTTGGTGTTCGCCCACAACTTTCATTCGTCATACACTGACAAACTGCAGTTTAATGGCCCATTTTAACAATAGTAACTGGTCATAATACCTACACATTTCTGACTAGGGAGCTCAACAGGATGCAGAGGTAAGACCTATGTATGAAAATCAACATAGATTTATATAGCTTCAAGACACAATGGGAAAGGCAAACAAATAATTAGATGAGGCACTTCTTATGTTGCAGTTTGGCCATTTGAATTATCAAGTAGATCTTGCATAGACATGGATGTTACCTGTGTTTGTATGGTTTTTAGGATGAACATTCTATTGGAATGAAGGGTAAGGCATAAAAACAACTAAAACAGTAAGTTGTTTTTAGTGTATACATATGAGAAGTATATCACTTAACCAGAATGCACCTTGCGCTGAAGTGTGAAATAAATTCTCTACCATACAACAACTTCATCCAACGTAAGGCCTTGTGAGCTTAAATTGTTTGGCATGTAGAGTGACCCTTCTGAATTGAATCTATGTAAAGGCTTGGCAGAGTCCACGTCCATCAAGTTGCTCGGGGGATGACGTGGTTTGCAGTTTTCTGAAAACGTAGTCATGAGCTAAATGTAATTTGTATGTCCATGACCTTAGAGAAAAGGAGGTTTAAACCCATCCTGTATAAGAAAGCCATTCACCCAAAACACATTAAATATGAAATATATACAGATAAAAACTGACAAATTCTTTAATGCTACTTTTTCCTCATGCAAACTATAAAGAAATGCAAGAATTAACAAAAATGGGTGTACTTCAGCCTTGTGATTTGTCTATACATTCCTCAATATGCATCTGCGGGTGAAATAATCAAATAAGCTATCCATTACCTCGGGAGAATCCTATATTAAGGAAATCACTTCTGTAAAACCTGTTTGCCAGTTTCTTGGGTGGTTTTCTAAGACATAATTATGTGGATTGCTTGACAATATCTTACCCCTAATCCTGATTATTATGGAAAATAATACAACCACGACGACGGGAGCCAGAAAAAGATTATTATGAACATGGCAATGAAGCCACTTCTTGTATGGCCCAGATTTGTTGCAACTGGTTCTGAAATGAATGTGTGATATCAATCAGGTCGTTTTTAAGTAATTGAAGTTTAAGATTATAAAAAAAAAGCAAGCTACAACTTAAGTGAAATTAAAGAGGTTTGATAGACTAATTCCTATTCAATTAATTGTTATTGTTTAACAAAAACCGATTACTAAGGCTGTCTTGCTATGAATGATCGCTCACCAAACTAACAATACCATGTATATAGGCCTATCTGTACCGTTCTTCTGCAGTCAAATGTGCCATATTGAATAATGGCGTTACTCACCAGAATTGGGCGGCTGTGGCTCAAAAATCCAGCAAAACGTTTCTAAAATACAACAGCAAAACTTAAAATTCAATTGCAACTTTTTATCCTCAATAGCTTTCATACTGTGTGTGGTGTTCTTCTTGTATGCTTTATTAATAATAATTATTATTGAATTTTTCTTATCGAATACTGTTTCTGATGTCACATCATAAGTTAGGATTGTATATGTTGTTGAAAGAAGAAACGCCTAGAATCTGCTATTCAGGATATTCTATTTCAATATAACTTACAAAGATGA
Organism: Lepidonotus clava; assembly: GCA_936440205.1. Lineage (NCBI taxonomy): Eukaryota > Metazoa > Annelida > Polychaeta > Phyllodocida > Polynoidae > Lepidonotus > Lepidonotus clava. The sequence continues at coordinate 28,945,457 of OW387144.1, read as the reverse complement.
GGAACAGGACTGGTGGTATGTTTGATCAATTTTGTTTGATGACCAATATCTTCCAACTTTGTCATTTATATATTTAGGAATCATAAATATAATCAAGGTAGCATATTTAAATATGCATAACCCTACTCACTGGGACAAAGGTCCCGACATTCCAGTTCCACTCTTTTGTTGATCCCGGAGACACAAATGTCCACACACTCCAGCTCGTTGCTGAAAGTGTCATTATACGTCTCCCGACCCCCAGTTTCCAGCCCAATACGATTACAATCTGAAACACGTACATTTTCATATTAACTCTTCGTGGTTTTCAGTATTCGTAGAATTCATATTTTCACATCATATTCAATTGTATACATAATAAAATATATATATGGAAATACGAAATATATTATATATATATATCTATATATGGTCGATTCTCCGAAAAAGTGCCATTTTCTCAATTTTAACCATATTAGTACTTTTTTTTTTTTTCCTTTTTATATATCGTTTTCACATACGATAGTGGTATATTTGAGCTACAATTTCCAGAAATTGGGAACATTAATTCCAATTTTTTTCTTAATTATTCCCTTTTATACGTCCTAACCCTTAAAATAGCTTGTCCGTATCTAGGTAATTGACATACATACTTCCCTGACATTTTTTTCCGTATAATACTCACTGTATGTATTCTATAGTGACTTGTTCTTAAAGACAACTAATGTATCTATGTGAAATAGTGGGGTTTTTTTCCTTGCAGTTTTTTTTACTTTCCTATTAAGCATTGAACTTTAGTACTCGTATAAACTATCACTCGAAATCAACAGAATACCAAAGTGAGCTCCAAAACACTCCAGTTATTTTTATTTTTAATTGAATTCTAACCCTTATTATTATATCTACATGTAGTACAACATATTCTCTTTCAATAGGTATAGAAATTCTACTTGTGGGTTAATATAAGAAAATACACTTCTCAGTGGAAATCAACCTAGATACGGACACGTTTTTTTATATGAATCACTATTTTCTCTTGGTATGAAAAGACTTACAACCACCATGTATAAATGAAATAAATTTATTTCATGGAACTCTCTCATGTATTTTCTCATTCATTACACATCAGTGTTTATTTTATTTGGCATATTCATCCTTAATGTCCTCATTTTCATTGCATATTTCATCTCTATCAACGGAAATACATTCATTTCACACGTATTTTAGTTCATTTAACATAGATTGAAGAATCAATACCAAACATTTAATCATTATTTCAACTATGAAATATATTCTACTCTATGGTACATTGCAGCTTAGTTATTAAAGTCAATCTATTCCATATTTACCTTTGAAAACATAGCCTCCTAGATACGGACACGCAAATCCATTTTCACCTAGATACGGACGCGCTCAATTCATGGTCTCCTCTTATAGGTCATAGAATACAATTTATCACTCCTCCTTCAAAATTATCATGCGATTGATTAATCTATTTAATACAGAGTATATCAGCATATTATTTTTTTCCTAATGCCTACATTATATTGTGACTGGCGGTTAAAAGTAAGACATAATTTCATTTACTGCACAATATAAGTATATTATGTGTACCCAATGAATGCGTGATAAAATTAACTATTTTTTCACATTATACCAAAGAGGTATATCCAATATTTCATAGAAGATACATTATTTAATTTTCACCGCATTTTCATAACACAACCACGGTCCATTCTATTGTATAGTCTTACCGCCCTAGATACAGACACGTTTATTTGTGAACAATCAATTCCAGTCTGTGGTGCTTTCCTACCATAGAATATTCATAAGAATCGCTTACTAGATATGGACACTGACTGTATCCATACTCCTCCTTCCCAATTGAAATTGATCAACTGCAAATCATTGTAGTTCAATAGTAGCACATGTAATGACCCGAAAATGGTTACCTAGATACGGACACATCATTAAATCCCATATGTGACCCGTTTTGGCGAAATGAGTCGGATGTCGCAGAAAGTCGAACTGAGATATGGGGCTCTGAAGTCGCATTTCGCATTTTTTATCGAAAATGGGTTTTTTCTTTTATTCATATCTCCTATATCAGAAGTCTTCCCAAAAAAAATTTTAGGTCCCAAAGCCATCTCTTAGTCCCTCTAAATAGGCCCCAAAGACGCGCAACGCCTCAGTGATCTGAAACAAAAGACCCTCGATTCACGCCATTTTCCCCTAACTTCGCGGCTTGCCTGTCGGTCTGGATCCCATCCCAGCCCCATGTTCCGGGTACCTGCTGAAAGGGCGCGAAGTGAACTGGCCAATGACAGCCTCGGATTTTGAATTCGCGCCGGCAAGGACCAATCAGAACGTGTTTCCCCGATCGTCGTCCCGTAAACAATCGTCGTCAAGGAGGTCACGTGTGCGGAATGCGGCGAGCTGATTGGCTGAGAGGCCTCGCGTGCCTTCCGGTTTCAGTTGTTGTGGAAATTTAAAGGGACGCATGGCGAGCAGGACGGACGTGCGACATCACTTCTCCGACGGATTTAGCTGTTTTAATCCTGGATCACTGCTGGATTTTGATGTGGATTACCTCCCAACATCGTCGGGAAGGACATGGATCGCGAGGAGGCTGTCGCGGATGCCCTGAATATGATAAATCGGGCAAATTTACGTGGTGTAGCCGAGGCACAGCAATGGCGGACTTTGGTCGACGAGTACTTTCTCTTCGCCGACGGGGAGGAGGGGCAAGACGATCCCCCCGAGGAAGAAGAAGATGTTCAGGAGGATCTAGGGGAACCGGAGGATGCTGAGGACGATGAGGATGAGCCACTAGTCATCCCTAACCCCACGGACGACCTTCTACAGGCGGAGTGGGACGACTGCGAATGCTTCATGTGAGTTTTGAAAAACTTTATAATGGCCGACATGCGGTCGGTTGCCCTATCTCTGAAACAAGTACGCAAAGTGCCTAAATCCCTTTCAATGTTGATGAAACTGCCTACGATTGTGCCCTAGTATGTATTCTAACTGCTTAACTAGTTTTTATCAAGTTTCAAAGTTGATTTCATGCCATAAACAGGGATGATCCGTCGGGGTTGTCCGGTGACCTACTTAATGGCGTCAGCTGATCCGGCCGGCCTGTAACGGTTATCAATCATGTCTCATGCCATTGTGGCCCTCAGGAAGGTGAACTAAGTCTAATATCATGTATGTTGTTGTCTTTAGATGTTCCTGCAAGCACTACAAAGACAAGGAGTGCAGTAAACAGTTCACGACGTCGGAGCTGGTCGCGCGTCGGCAGGAGGTCTTTCAGCTGTCCTCAGGTAAGTTTTTCATGAGATACATGTTATGCAAACCTGTCGCCACGACCATGTAGCTATGTCGTTCTTGCTCAAAACTATCCCATAATCCATGACAACGTCTTGAAGTATAACAGACAACTATTAACACTCAACCAGACCGTTTTTAAGTTAGTATTTAGGGTGTGTTAACCTAGTTCATGGGTCAATCCAGAAACCTCATTCCTTGAGTCACATGCATATCATGTACAGATTGTTATTATCCTAATCTACTTTGTTTTCTAGGCGAGAAGGACATGTTGCTACTGGGCATCGCCAGTACCTGCACAGACAATAGCAGCAGGCTGTCCACCTGGAAGAAGGGGATTAAGGGGAGAGGGGAGAGGCAGCACCAAAGAAGCCACTACCTCGTCGGTTCTCGGCCAGTCTGCAGGGACACTTTCAAGTTCATGTACGCGTGAGTAGCTTTGATATTCAACTTCTTTGCTCAACTAAGGTCTACCTAGATATCCCTACTATTATTGTACTACTTGAGGTAAATTACAAGATGAACTGTAATGAATCATAACAGAATCTGATCATGGCACTTACCATCACAAATCGTCCATATTAATATTACAATACTTACCTGTACTTGTTGCCTGTGTCCAATAATTATTGGCCTAATGTAACTCTTACCTTGTGACCTTTCCAGCATCAGCCAGAACAAGCTGACGTCCATCATCAAGTGGTACAAGTGCTACGGGGTGGTGACCAGGCAAAAGAAGACTGGCGGGCGACAGGCGACTGCAAGGATCCTCCAACTGGAGGACATCAGGCGGGTCGTGGACTTCATCAACTCCTATGCCGAGACCAACGCCCTCGTCCTGCCTGGTCGTGTGTCTTCCCACAAACGGGATGACATCCTCCTCCTCCCCTCCTCTTCCACAAAGGCCGACATCTACAGGTTTTACAGCAACGCCATGGAGGAGGCTAACTTCAGGTGTGTGGCTGACTCAACCTTTAGAAACCTGTGGCTCCAACTCCTCCCTCGCATAGTGTGTTCCCGCCCTATGACTGACCTCTGCTGGGAATGCCAGCACAACAACAGGGATATCTCTGCCTCTAGTAACCTACCTGACATTGTGAAACAGGCCAAGCTGAAAAAGCAACAAGTTCACCTGGAGGTGGTGGCTCGGGAGAGGGGCTTTTATCAGGACATGGTCAAGTCTGCCAAGGCTGCCTACAAGGAAGCAGAGTCCCCTCCCCTTGGCCCCCACCCCCCTTCTGACACGAAGGTCCACATCAGTTTTGATTATGCCCAGCAGGTCCACCTTCCCTCCTTTCCTATGCAGCCTGGCCCATTGTATTTCCTTGTCCCCCGCAAGGTCGGCATTTTCGGTGTCTGTGCCGAGGCCATCCCCCAACAGGTGAACTATTTGATCGACGAAAGCCATTGCAGTAGTAAGGGGTCAAATGCTGTTATTTCATACCTGCACCACTATTTTGAAAAGTATTCCCTGGGGGAGAAGGCGGTGGACATGCACTGTGACAACTGTAGTGGTCAGAACAAGAACAAGTTTGTGCTAGCGTATCTTCTCTGGCGGGTCCTGACTGGCCGGCACCAGTCCATTTCCTTAAACTTTTTGATCACAGGGCACACCAAGTTTGCCCCGGACTGGTGCTTTGGTTTGCTTAAACAAAGGTTTCGTCGTGAGCCTGTCTCGAGCCTCTCGGAGATGGAGGCGGCTGTGGTGAAGAGTACCCAAGAACGTGTCAACATTGCCCAACTTGTGGGGGACGAGAATGGGAAGGTGTTTGTCGAGTCGTATGACTGGCAATCTTTTTTGACCCCTTTCATCAAGCCACTCAAGGGCATTAAGCAGTATCATCACTTTGTATTCTCTGACCAGAACAAGGGCCACGTCACCTTCCGGCAGTATGCCGACTCGGCCCCCGAGACCTTCAAGATGCTGACTGTCGCCCCTGAAGCTGTCCCCCAGGAAGGCCCTCAGCCCACCGAATCCCCTGGCCTCCCGGCCAAAAGACAGTGGTATCTCTTCAAGAACATTCGGGATTTTTGTACTGAGGCATGAAGGACATCATGTGCCCTAAGCCCTCTGTACCAGAACCAGCACCCGGCCCAGGCTTCGTGCCGTACCTCCGCCGGAACCAGATGCGGAATCAGAGCCAGAGGCTGGCGAGGGGGATGGGCCAGGCAGGGGCAGGGGCAGGGGCAGGGGCAGAGGCAGAGGTAGAGGTAGAGGCAGAGGCAGAGGCAGGGGCAGGGGCAGAGGCAGAGGCAGAGGACAGACTCCAGACACATCATCAGGATCGGAGGGGGAGGAGGAGGAGTTGGTCAGACAGCTGGAGAGGGAATCAAAATCTTCATCTGACTCAGAGGAGGAAGGCCCCCCACCCCCACGGCAGGGGCCGTCCTAGTAAACGTGCTAAACGTGGTCGTGGCAGGCCCAGGACCACCTGAGAACTATTAAGAATCCGTTTTGAACATTGTTAACTTATTTTTAGTTGTTAAGACTTTTTCTGATTTTAAGATTTTTACCTCGGTGGCTTTTCACTATTTTAACAACCAAAGACAATCATGAACATTCCAAGAACTTTTATAGACACATTATGGATACCCAGGGTACTTAGGGTCATCACAGAGTTGTTTTTAAGAAGCCAAGATGAGGTATTGTGATCCTTTATGCTTGCTGTTCTAGGTTAAGTTGTTGTTTCAGATCCGGATTTTTGTCACTTTTTGCAGCGCCGGCATGAATAAAAGTTTTGTATATAAACACATGAATTACTGGTATTTGTTAGCTAGAATAGTGTAGAATGACTATGTAAAGTTTCAGGACCAAGGATTGATTACAAGTGTACGTTGCTAGGGCTTTATCGGAGGACCGCGGTAGCGCGCGGTAAGAAAAACTTTCAACTCATTTATCTCTGTTTCTTATACCCGCATAGGCGCGGTTCTTTTTATTCTCGTCGCAACTTATCTCAGGCCCTAGATATCGGACCTAGACATGCTATACCTCGTTTTAAAGCTAAGAATTAGTATTTTCTGATGGTATACCTAACTAAAAATCTTCCCCGTGCGACATCCGACTCACTTCGCCAAAACGGGTCACATATAATATATCAAAAGCGAACTTGAAAGTCAATGAATGGTGCTAGATGCGCACTATTTCTTCATTACAAATCTTTCTAAGTATTACTGATTCCATGCCGTAGTCCATTAAACTTGAACGTGAACACTAACAGGTCAGAAAATGCTACCTAGATACGGACACTCTTCTGTATTTAATACTTTTCTTGTTTGATATTTTTCATGCCATCCATTAGTGCCTTAAACTTGGCTTCAACCATCTGGATGTCATCTTTGCACAGTTGCCAAAGCTTCCCCTGAGCTTCTGGAGGCTTAATGGTGCACGGAATTGCTTCCTTTTCTACACTACCAATATCCTCTCTCCCCCACTTCCATTTCTTTCCATATGGTGTCATGTAAGAAATGTTCAGTGTGTCTCCTTCTATGCTGGTAACTTTCACAGGATACCATTTAACAGCATATATCACAACCACGAAATCACCAACATCTATATCTCCTTCCACCTGCCAGTTCTCCATGACTGCCCTCTCATCTTCTTCTTCCTCTTTCCTGGTATATTTAGCAAGTGGTACGTCATCATCAGATTCAGCATCCACTGCTCTTTTAAGCACAGCAAGAGGGGTATCATCATCTTCAGATGATTGATCTCTGTTATCATCACCTTCCACATACTTGGCTAGAGGTTCATTGTCTTCCTGGTCGTATATGTGATATAATATTATATGCGATACATTATGTATCACATATATAGATAGATATATATATATATAACTCTGCGTGGGTGTGTATTGAAATTATAATAAAAGCTAGCAGAATATTTACCTTTCACGGCTAGCTGATGAATTATATAATTAGGCTAATAATAACAAGAGATTATTATTAATAACAAGTAACAACTGTGGTTGATTTGGACGAGATAAATATATTAAATATTTATTAAACATCCTCCTAATTACAATCAGCTAAAATTTAAAATTGAGTTGTTGTCTGAGCGATGACAAGCGATCAACTGATTCAAAATCGTTGGATCAGCGATTTTTATAGTGAAATGACAACAGATCGCCCGTTGCTATGGCGATGGGGGCGATGACGTCATCGCGCTCCCGGAAAATGCATTTTGTAGGTATCGCTATTGTATGTGACAAAAATGGTAAAATTAGGAAAACAGGAAAGAACGATTTCTAAGCTACATTGCGCAAAAAACAGCTTAAAGATATCTTTATTAGAAAAGAAAATATAGCCTTTTGTTATAATTTTGGTTTATACTACTTGCATTTTGCTCTATATTTAACCCTTTGTATCTCGCTTGGTACTATTTGTTATCTATTTTTGATGGATTTATGTTGTCCGACCCTATCATATTCAGAAACCAATATCTCAGCTTCTACTTGGAATATTCAAAAGGTGTTTTCATTGATAGAAAGATTGAGACTTCTTCTACATTCATCTTCTATGTCATTAAGCCCCAAAATCCCATGGAATGTCACATTTAAATTCTTCTATTATGTTATCACAAAAATTGTTAAAGGGTTCCTTGCACATAAATTCATGAATTGCTGTTTTTTGTGTAACTAATTTCACTTAAGTATTCTAAAAATATTTCAAAAGAAATAAAGTGAAAATGTCGAAGTAACTTAATTTTGGGAATTCCCTGACTTTTGGGTTGCTCAGTACTCCCCTTGCTACGTCACAGCTATGGGAATTCCTTCTCATGTTAACTTGCGAATTCCTGATTACTGAAAGATAGTAGATGGATATATATTTCAATTAATTATGAGCTGTATTGGACCAAATATATATAAGTCAGTTTAGAGTGCACAACCCCTATTATAGATTCTTCACGGATGGGGATTCCCTTTTATGGACAGAACGAATTTCCCAATAACTCCCCGTGTGACGTCATAAATAAGGGGATTTCCCCTAAAAAATGAAATAAAATGTAAAATTTTGAATGTCCAATAACTGTGTGTAAACTAGGAATTTACCTTCAATTTTTCTTATATTTAAAGTGTAAGTTGTGAATAACATGCTGAATTGAATCAATTAAAAAAATAACCCTCCTGCAGTTATGTGTGTGGTATCCTTTAATAGATTTGCCTTCCGGCATGCTACAATCTGTTATTGGTCTTATACCCCCATCAGGCTTTGGTACTGCCCCCAAACTATGTATACATTGTGGTTTTTCATTGACGATTTTTTGCATTCCTTCATCAATCTCCCTGCTAATAATATTGTCCATTTAGGCTTTGTTATCGCCCTCAAAAACAGACTTATAATTTCTACAATCGTAGGCTAGGCCTGTATTTTTTTCAGAATCATCAACAATTTTATACCGTCTGTTATATCGCTGAGAAGTTGGCCAAATTTTTCCTTTCCCTCCTCAGTACATCTAGATATTAAATATGCCATTCTACAGGGTTTAAGTTGGGCAATTTCACCATTAATCTTGTGGATGCAATCGCAGCACCCTCCGGCACAGGTATCGTAAACCTTAACTTTGACCCCTTTCGCAGAAGCGTCCGCGGTGAACAAGAATTTTTTACCAGAAAATTCGTCAAAATTACATTTATCAACTTAGGACGACGGGAAAATGTCCTCCTTGCTCACAAGGATTTCCTCTACACAGTTACCATAACGATTCTTACCGTAGCTAGGACTTTCCGTGTCTAATACCGTAAAATCCACTTTGCATTTAGCTATTTCATCCTCCTCCTCTGACACGGCGTGTGTACTTTGTGCACAAGTTTCCATGATGTCATCAGAATCAGTACCGGCGATGGCGCCGGATTCTTCGGAGATAGGGAGGTGACTATCGCTCTTACAAGAGCCCAAAAAGGAGTTACTTGAAGGATTACACGCGTTGTTTTCAGCCAGACTATGGATTAACACCCCAGGATTATCCCTAGATACAGGATTAACCTCGACATCTTGTACTTGCATGTCGTTTTGTGAAAAAGATGGGCCGATTTCTTCAAGGACACTACACGACTGAGCTGCTGGCGATGAGCCAACTTTGACGTCATCGTCAGATGAGTACTTTACTATTTTCAAACACAGCCCAGATTTTTTATCCTCAACCTATTTGCCTTTTTTAGTACAGTCCTTCTTGGAATGTCCCTTCGTCTCACAAATTAAACAGGCGTGAAGCATAAAACATTTGCCCTGGCACCCATTCTCAGTGTTGAGTTTTGACTGCGATTCTGACCATTTCCCTTGTACTTTGGGAAATTCTTGCCCCCACCTCCAGATTTGAAGGTGTTTTCGAATGAAAAATGGCTAAACATTTCCTCTTGGTCAACAATTCCAAACTGTTGTACTCCCAGTCTGTCCGCCCTCTCTCTTACTGATATGTCATATTTGTTTATCGTTTCGAATGTATAAATCTTTGGCAATTTTTTCGGAGATCAATTTGACATGTTTAGCGATAGGCACAATCGATATTTTATCAGAGATAGCTTTCTCAATGGTCTTCATTCCTATGACAATGATATCTTCTACACACTTTGGCTTTTCACCCTTCAACATGTATTTCTTTTGAGCAAAAGACTTTGTTTTACCGTTTGCTGTTTCAGAGTCATTGCTGGAGCCCTCCGAGGACGTGGCATCGTCGCGCGGTGGCGATGGGGTGGCTTGGCGCTTCTTGCCCTTTTTCCTACGTCTGGCCCTGGACGATTTCACCTGTTGCCATTCTTCATCGCCTGACAAATCGCTGTCATCTGCCGCTCCAGCCCTTGCTTGAGCCAACACGACTTTCACAATCCTGTCAACAGTGTTTTCCAGGCGTCCTAGCCTATCGCCCATCATCTTCGTACTTCTGTCTTCAGCCCTGACTGCCTTCGAGAGCGATGGGATCGCTCCCTGGACAAAGTCATCTCTGAAATTGCCCTGCTGCTCTTCAGTCAACTTGCCAACAGGTATAGTCTGCTTAAAATTGCTTTCCCTGTCCCCGGGACCAGGGCATTTCTTGCCAACAGGCACCTCGTGGCGCCTGTTGCATTTCCAGCAATGATTGTGGTGCTTTGACATCGCCAGAAAAATAGAAAATCGTCTAAAAATTGTCGATCGCAGGCCAATTTTCTCCGGAATCGCAGGGAAATTATGTTGAGCCCTTCAAAAACCGTTGCAAAGGCATTCCCTAACGATAGCAGACACCCTAAAGCCTAGACAAATTTAAAATTGAGTTGTTGTCTGAGCGATGGCAAGCGAGCAACTGATTCGAAATCGTTGGATCAGCGATTTTTATAGTGACATGACAACAGATCGCCTGTTGCTATGGCGATTGGGGTGATTACGTCATCGCTCTCCCGGAAAATGCATTTTGTAGGTATCGCTACACAAATTATATATACTTTAGGTATTCAAATGGGACATAATGTGTAAATCATGCATGACATTGTATGCCATGTTTTTCATTATGTAGAAGTAAATGGTACAATGGTTATACACCTCTTAACAAACCATATTTGAAGAGAATATGGTGTTTCTGGAAAGGGATTTACCACAAACCTGGACACTGCATAATGCAGGTACGTATCCTGTCGGGTTCTGCTTGAGTTTCATTGCAGAGCAATGAGCAATAGGACTGCAAATGAAGGAGCCTTTTTTTAGTAGGCCTATTATCTTTTATTCATAATTGATGCAAGGCATTTATGCCTGGTTATGTCTTTAGATTTACATCTCTAAACGAACAATATGAATCAGTTATATTGCAACAGGATTTCCCACCTAGTTAAATTTCACTTCTCTGAATAAACATAGTCATATGACCGGTTTCTGTTGATCACCATAAATAAAAAGTCCCTTTGCATGAGACATAAACGTAGTCAAACATTGATGTAAATGCAATTTAATGCTTTATACTATACTGTTGAAGATAAGTAATTGTCAAATTCAGATCCAATTGATATGAAATGCGGGGTTGAATCTTCAGATAAATAAACAAGAATTTCTTAGTGGAAGCCATCTTGAGAACCTGCTTTATTCAATACATCAGTATACACAAAATATAATATCATGACAGTAATTATTTGATCAGAAATATGGCGTCCTGCCCGTTTTGGGACTGAAGGTATTTACACATTGGCTATACTCACAGCTTCCATATGTAAAGGAAGAAAGGTTGTAGCCAAAAGGACCAAGAATGCAGTCTTCAACAGGCTTGTCATCTGAAATAGTAATACATCTTTATTTCTTTTTGCCAGAAGAAATCTCACGTTCTTTTATATTAAATAAGTTTATCTTTATATCTAATAAATCCCGTAAATTTGTTTTGCCGAAAGATAACTCATGGTTGTTTTTTCTCATGAAATATATAAAGCACTCTTAAAACTGCTAAAAACAAAATCATCTCTTTTTTTCAATATTGCACGACAGCATTCCATGGATATACCAAAAATAATTGAATTTGTCTTGTTCTTGCAAATATATATCAAACCTTTATATTGACATAACAGATATAAAACTTGCTTTGGTCTATAGCAACTGTACGTTTGTATACAACCTTTTAAAAAGCCTTGGTATTGTATCACACGTTTCAATGTTGAAAATGGCTTTAATGGCTAATCAATGGGCGTTTTTTATTGATTACTTACGTTGCGTATTCAACTTTTCCTGACAGTTTGTTTGTTTGTTACAGCAGACATGAAAAATATCAGCAGCCCTAGCGTCAACATTACGCTTTTGTATGTATACGGTTTATGTATAGGCTCAGTATGGCCAAGCATTTCGAGATTATTCAATCTGTATTCATGGAATTTCCCACTATCCTTCAGAGTTAATAAGATATTGATATGCTTATATTTTGAGATGAATTGAAACTGCTAGAACCCCCTAAACCTTGTCTCTCAATCAATTTTTAGACTCAGGTTTCAAACATGATATTAGTCGGAAAATATTAAAGAAAAATATGTTCACAGTACCTTGCCCAGGCGGCTCTATGCCATCAAGTATGTGGTATATGATTATAAGGAGTCTCTGGGTTATGTGATATACAGCGAGGTGCCAACTGCGTCTTTATATCAATTAGCATAGTGTTTTTTTTCTCTATATCTGACATCTACCACGGGGCGGGGGATTCTTTAATTGCTATTTTTCTAGAATATTATGTCAGCTGGTGTGTTCTTCACTCTGGGCCTATATTACCGGATTCCCAGATTGGTCTCTGTTCATTAGGCACTGGGAAATCAGCCAGAACACACAGTAAGGTAAAGGAAACCTCCTGTTTCATTTATCCCTAAGTTCAAGTACATTGTAAATCAGCAAAGGAATATAAATGTACGTACTTTTTATTGTAATCATAGTCATCTATATCATGTCCGATATTTTTGGTTAATTGACTCGTATTTATGTCAGTTACGTCACTATTATTTGTAATAATATATCATCACATCATAAAGAGTTAACGTAAATTCATGTACTCGTGAGTATGCAATTTGGTTTGATCTGCGAAAATCTATCTCCTGGAAAATATTTGCATTCACAATGCATGTGTTTAACCTATCGCCCCCCCCCCTCCCAGACCCACACCCCTCCTGACCCAGGAGGCCCCATGGCACGACACCAGCATCAAGGTTATGTCGAGGTATTCCACTCCACTGACGGAATAGTTCATATATTCACGGTCTATATAGTTCTGTTGTTGTTCCTCTCTACTATGTCAATCCTTTGTGTGCTTCTATAATTGGTTGTTGTTATTTTATAATTATGACCTGATAATTATGTCGAGTCTATTGATATTCATTCTAAGTCTACACATCGGAGAGGGACTTCCTTGATAAAACAGAGGTCCATTTAAATCGTTTTATTCTATACATTTTTGCGAAATATTTCTTTTATAGTAATCTTTCTATGTATATGTATATATGGTGTAGCAAGTAAGACGGAATAAATGTGTGTGTGTGTGTGTGTGTGTGTGTGTGTGTGTGTGTGTGTGTGTGTGTGTGTGTGTGTGTGTGCTTTGACCCATGATCCGCTAAACCCAATTCATACTACGATACCTTCGATACTACGATACAAAATAGACCGTCCCTTACAACCTATTTCTAAATTACTTGAGTTACCTGACAAAAAGTGTCATAGGGGGTAACTGTCCGGGGGGTAAGTGACCATGGGGGTAAGTTTCTGGAAGGGGGGGGGGTATATGTCCCAAAACCCAACCACAGATTGGATAAAAATGTGATTTGTTTAAACGTCCATATTAGTACCACGGCCGGGTAGTGTTACATTTATTCCTTCGATGAATTGAAGAAAATGAGGCACTTAATTGATAATGAGTTTTTAGGTAGTTTATTACAATGACATACATTAACATAAAACTCGCGAAAACGATTGTATCTAATCAACCAATTTCATTATTGATATTTGGTAATATCGTTACAAAATCAGGTACAAAAAAGATACCATATAAACATAATATTGGATTGGCATACACTCGATTACATCTGGAAACAGATAGATAAGCACCATACTCTAATATTTAAGTAAGAAGTCAGCCTACCAAAACCAATACGTTCAATAGTTCAATATGTTACAATCACAGCTATGCATATATATAACTTTTTTCGTTAACCACATTTATTACAGTCAATGTTCTTCCATGTAGGTAGTATTAATATAGATTTTCACAGTAATTCATACGATTTATCAAGAAAGCAGTTCATAAAACAGTACCAATATAAATTCGATTATTACTGCTGTTATACTAATAGCCAATATTAAGAGTGCTAAGTTAACTCAGTTATAATGATACATGTATCAAGTGGCTTCATCACCTCATGTGAAAGGGCACAGAAAAGGTTGGAGTTGCGTGTCAGGCATTAAGACCACGGAGGAAATCGAATCTCGTTGTTTTAGTGGTTTGGCAGGACGGTCATCAGTCCCCCTGTCCACTAATTCACTGGGGAATCCTAAAATTAATGTATATCCCTCTCTTCTAATAGGTCTCTAAGATTCATACCTAAATTGCCAACTCATCCTTATTCCACAGTTTGTAATGGAGAAGAGACTAAATATATATCCCTCTCTTCTGATAGGGGGAAAGGGGGGGGGGGGGGCGGTCGACCATCTAAAGTAAATATGGGGGATTAGCCATGGTCCAGACGGGTACACCCCGAGTTTCATCGGGGCCCTGTGATCTGTTAATTTAAAAAGAGTATTTTAGAGTGAGACATGAACCATAAAATAAGCATACCAAAGGTTTTACGCGGAGGACTGGAGCAACCCAATTCAGCTCTGCTTATAGATAAATATTTTTTTATAACAATAAGAATGACATTGGTATATTGTGACAGTGCGAGCACTGTGAGGAGGGAAAATGTCATATTACAGATCAAACCAGGAGGCAAAGAGCTTGTTTATATAAACCTACTAAATACTTCTAATAAACACAAAATAAACAATTAATTGTAGGGACTATTCAAGACTATTAACTGAGTCACAACTGGAAGGAGGGACTTGCTATTAAAAAAATTAATACACTTGTGAGACAGCAGTTGTAAAGTTATAAATAATGATGACTCAGAGACATGTTGCACCATCACAATGTCATGTCACACTTCTAATTGCCCTGACCACCGTGGTTCACCACAGTTAACCACTACAGTTACACTTCATACAAAATTTGCGTAAAGAGTGGTTCCCACTATGGGATCAAAGCTCACTGTAAGATATACTATGTATGGCAAAGCATTGAACATTATCATTTTGCTATATAAAGTGTACTGTCTAAATAAAGATAAAAACTGAACACAATATCAAATGTTATTTGTTCCACGCCACCAGACGATTAGAATTCATTAAATGCTGTGATTACCTGAATACATAGTAGGTTACGAGGTTATAGTATTAGTAACCTCAAGTCGGCCAATCCCATAAAGGTTCAACGATGGCTGGAGTCTAAATGGTTATATGGTAGTTAACAGCCAAAAAATACACCTCTGATCTGATAATGTATTGTCATGATAACTATAATGGGAGCCAGCACTGATATACAAATGTATTGCACCAATATGGTTCTAGACAATTTCCATTGCCAAATAGGGGGCCGTATATAAATGACGCCATGCAACTAGGGGTGGGGGTGGGGAGTTTCAGACCACTATACATTCTTATAGAGAAAACATGACAAGGGGTGGGGGGGTCTTCAAAGTTGTTCAAATATAGCATGACGTCATTTAAGTACGGCCCCTAGTGATGATTTAGATATTATATTTAATGGACTGTTGATACAAAGACACCCGTAGGCTTTTGTCTACCATACACTCATAAGACTTGGATATGTATAGAAATCATGGTTAGATGGCGGTTAATAGTATAAAATACACCTCTTTCATTGTTTGGCAATGTGTTGTTGTCATAACATCTATAAAAGTAGCAAGCACTAATGTACACTTAAATTGTACCCAGGTCCCAGACAATTCTTGATGTCATATAGGATCGACTTAGATAATATATATCATGGACGATTGGTACAAATGCACATGCTCATGTGTAATGTATGTTAGTGATACATTGAAATAAGTTACAAAGGACTAGTATTGACCAATGGTCTTGATTACAATGATAAAACTATATGAGTACAACACATGAACCAATTCAGGGGCTTATTAACAAGTAATTTGGTATGTCTATAGTAAATAATAGAGGAAATAACCGGATATAGTGCAATAAGGTTTTGCTAAAATGATGATGTAGTTTAAAATAACAATTAATACTTCAAAAAAAACCTTTGAAATACAAATACCACTAAAATTATAGAATCAATAATGGTTTCTATTGGAAATATGTTATGTGACCTATATGCACCATTATTGAAATCGAAAAGAAAAACTTTTTAGTTATATAATGTGCAAAAATAAGCTTTGAGCTAGTATATGGGGACTTCCATTTAATGCATAAGGGCCTATATTGTTGTACCTGATTGGGCTACAAAAGTGTCCATCACAGAAAGTAGTTTCATTTGCGAAATAACAAATAAGAGGAATGATTTAGGGTAGATCTTGATTGTCTAGACATATTTACTATTAGTAAGATATTAAGCAAATTCAGCTGATTACACTAAGTAATTACGAGAACATTGTCAAAGAAATCTTGAATTCTAGACCTACCACCACCTCAACTACCTTGGGCGGACGTAAGTAATGAATTAGTAGGGAGTTTTAGCAACCCCAAACGTATCCCGCAACGCAAACGCAACGTATCTCTTATCGCTGCTGTAATTACTTATGCCAAAATTATGTCTTATGGAGTAACTTTCTTTTTCTCTATAATCAGTAAATGAATTATTGTCTTTTATATATATGGCACCAGTCGTCTGTTATGTTGCTTCAAAGTTGCGAGAAATGTTAACGTATAGAGATACATAGTGGTTGCTAAAACTCCCTATTGAACTAGACATGCGCCCACCTTCCAGAATTTTGGACCATCTCTTTCCTTTCAACTATGCTACGTATTGTATGCACCTATGTAAGATTTTGAAATGAAAGTATTCTATCTGAATCACAACATAGATCTTAATGGAGTATCACAAAATGGTGTCAATGACCATTACCATTAGCCCTATCCCTCTACTTTAGTTCCTCAAACTATCTTATGGTTATCTAGTTTAACTTGTCATGCTTAAACTTACAATCTCATTCAATAGCCTTTGACGTGATGTCAACTTTGAAAACAGAAATAAAAATATTTTAACGTTTCGATGTCACAAAATGCACGGTTCGAACGGTCACAGAAGATAAACAATCAGAGCTTTCTTCCTCCAATTACTGAATATAGGGAGACATTTCTGGCTAGTTTTAGTTCAGACTTTGTACTTTTCCTCATGTATGTATCTTTGATAAATCTCCATCATATGGTATTATCAAGAGATATTTAGTTACCGTCCCATGAGTCGTAATTGATTGTAATATCTACAAAACCATAATGATACGATATAGGCATACTCTTTCATATCAAGTTGCTTGCTCGGTACAGTGGGAAAGGATGTTAAGCAATGACAATTTTGACTTAAAATTGTCAACTAATTATGGTGTGTAATTATGGTAACCTATTCCCGAAGGAACAAAAGCACCTTGATCTAAATTTACTGCAGGCTCAGGTCTTCCTGGTTCTATATCTTGAACCCGAACTGGTCTTACGACAGCAGTTCGTCTGCGGTCCTCCTCTAACCCTCGTACAAACTCATTCTCATTTAGCTCTGTATCCTCCGTGTCAAGTCCTTCATTTTCTGCCCTATCTACTCGATATTCAGAAGCAATTTCATCCTCCCCACCCTCCTCATTATCTTCTCCCAACTGAGGTATTCCTCCTTCATTTCCAGGATTTCTGTCCCTTTCTTCATCAATTTCAACTATTGCTGCACCTAACTCCTCTTCTTCATCGTTAACCTCTTGATTCCCCTCATCCCTACCCTCTGTTCCGTCCAAATCCACCTCTGTGGTATTTAAAGCAGTTTCACCCTCTTCTCCTCCCAACCAAGTCCCATCGCCTAGTACACTTGGCTCATCGCTAAGTCGATTCACACCCTCTTCTGTTAACCGTGATTCAGTGCCCACTCCCTCCTGTCCAGTTGGCTCTCTCTCAGGTAAACTCCACCCATCATGATCCTCTACCGCTATCCCATTTTCCAATCTACGATCTTCGCTCCCCTCATTCTCGACTCCTTCCCCAACCCTTCCCTCCTCAATATTTTCCCCAACAGTGCCTCTACCCGCTGGGGCCTGAATTCCCTCATTTTCTTCTCTATCGATCTCTTCTTCATTCAAATTTTCTGTTATCTCCTCCTGTCCCTCAATACCTTCTCTGCGTGGCTCATTAGCAAATGCTACATCATGCACCTCTTGCTGCCCAGTATCAGAAGCATCTGCTTCCTCAGCTACACTCCCGTTGTCATTCACCTCGTCAACAATGCTGATTACACTCAAACCTCCCTGTGAGTGTCCGTCCTCTACTCCGCCTAATCCACTCTGGTCATCTGCAGTCTTTTTCATAATTCTTGCAATCCTTTCGTTGTTCGCGTTGGCCTCTATGTCTTCCCTGTCCGGTTGAACTTCCCGAAGATCCCCATTCAGAAGTGGTGCCCTAGTCTCATCTGGTTCTCTTCCCACATCTGCAGACTTTTGACTTTCGCAGTTATCACTCTTATTTGACTGGAAAGTTACTGTTAAAAGGAAAAAAGGTAATAGATTCTGCGGGGGATAATATGCCATGTCTTTAAAAATGGTCAATGGGGCCTTTCATAAATGACGTCATGCACCGGGGGGGGGGGGGGGGGGGGTCCAGTCCCCTATGTACATTCCTATAGTAAAAGCATGATGGGGAAGGGGGGGGGGGGGTCAAAAATGATCAAAAATAGAATGAAATAATTTTATGGACTGCCCCAATTGCAATTAGCTATTGAAGAGTAAAACTTTGATCGAAATTTCAGTAACAAAATGTAATATTATATGGACAATATAGTTGATAGTGGAGTGTTATAACATGGTATCAATGTCAACTATGAAAAGCGCTACCTCTCTACTTCAGCTTTCCCATCTAGGCCTATAATGATTACTTAATTCAATCTGTCATGCTTAAAACAAAACAAATCCATGGCCTTAAACATGATGTCAAAACATACAATCACTAATGTTACTTTCAACCAATAAATTAAAGCCTTCCCACGGCTTACTTCATGGGGATTTTAAGCTTTATCGCACACTTTATCACTCATTGCATCAGTCGCCCCTGACACGACTCCCCAATTACGTATACATAAAACAATAAACAGGTGCTCTGAGAGCGCTTATCAATATAATTTATCACGGGCAGATCATTCCGATGCATATAATGTATAGTAAAACACAATTATGGTGTATACATACTTTTGTTCAGGTAAGCGGCTAAGGTCTGTGCCACTATATACATATCATATCAAAGAGTTTTCCATTATCACAACGTATGCATATCTTATCATCACCACGAAAACTATCTGAAGGGCACATGATAGGCCTATGTGAAAAAGTTGATTGTCAATAAATTAAGATTTATTTTGAAATTCTCTGATTAATGCCTTCACTTTGAATTGATAATTAATACGTGGTTGTCTTCTGCTTCGTTTTTTTTACGGGGAAGTAACTAAATACTTAAAAAAAATATATGTGAAACAAATGAGGAAAATGTTTCCACATTGATTGTCAATCAAGCCCTTACTAATCAGATCCACGTTTTCATTGCAATTGCAAGTTTCCAAGAGACTGACCGTGTTAACAGGGGATGGGGTAATATGAGTATGTACGCATTCTATTCATAATTTATTTTTGCAATAGGGTGCCCCCTCTTTTGAAAATCTTTGGACCCCCCTCTATCACATCCTTGGCTGGGTTACGACTTGATCTATGCATGTCATTCCTAAGTCTTACAACTTCAGTCTATGAATATACCATCCATAAGTCTTATATGACTTGAGCTTATGGATACCGTCCATAAGTCTTACGACTTGAGTCTATGTATGCTATCGATAAGTCTTAGGACTTGAGTCTATGCATGCCATCCACAAGTCTTACAGAGTCAAACAAGTATTACCCAATGCTGTGAACCTACCTGTGAAACGTTCTGCTGAACGTAAGACGCATTGCCAACGCCAGACTTTTTTCTTTATCGCCACGATGATTAAAACTAAGACGATGACCCCACCCACCACAATCAGCAATATGGTGGATGTTGAAAGTCTCTCAGCTGTGAAAAATTAAATCATCAATAATGATAAACAAGTTAGCGAATACCATTAATTGTTATTCCTTATCCGATTGAAAATAAAGAAACTGAAAATGATCACAATCAAAGCGACTCAAGTGACGTGATAGATAAGTGGCATTGAAAATAAATCTCACTTATTTAAATTGCGGTATGACGTCGCTTTACCTTTTCAGATTCCCCCAAGACTCCAAAAGATTCCCTCAAAAAGAAAAGAAATAGAAAATTCTTAAGACTCACTTGGCAATGGAAGATCGCCGTACTTCTGGCACCACGTTTCTGTATGAGGGAAAGATACAACAAAATTCATGTGAATACAAGGTCGAGGTGTGGGTATTTATTTTTAATCTTTCTTTCCGTCTGTTTTTCCTGTCTGTCTGACTGTCTTTTCCAGTCTGTCCAGATAACCTCCGGAGGAGGTTATTTGAGAAATAGCCATAAGTCAGTGGTTTTATGTAGCTTATTTCGATTTGAAAATTTCTATTTTGATTTTAAAGGATTCGAACCACAGACTATAGAATTTAGAGTCTCAAAGGCTAACCACTACCCCACTGAGGCGGTTTTTGAGGTAAGGCAATGGTCTCTTTATGTTACATGGATAGAAGTGGTTACAGTATAATATAAAAATCCCACAAACAAATATAATGGAAACTCAGTTGCGTGCACAAAATGAAAAATAAAACTAATCATTAAAGAACCCATAAAACATTAAAAAAACATATTTCCTGTGTGAAAAAAAATCAATAGAACCTTTATATCTGATTGAGTTTCGAACCAAGGACCTCCTGCATGTAAAGTGAAGACCCTAACTATTTGCCAACAGAGACCGCATGCTGCAACAGTCTTCTATTTCCCCACCAAATAAGTTAAATATTTAGTGTCTATGTATGTATACAGCATATTGTTTGCTTTATCGCTCTATAAAATTCATATTTGGGTGAACACAAGAGTAACAAAACATACATCTGATGGTTATGGGACACAGTATAAGCTTGTAAACCATATAAGCTTGTAACCTCCGCCTCCGCGACGGTTTACTATCACATATATATGTTCGTTTGTTTGTTTGTTTGTTTGTGGTGCGCGCGCGCGCGCACGCGTGTGTGTGTGTGTGCATACCCAACAGATGAATTACTTAAACCGCTACGAATCATCGAATCATTAAATGAATGAGTAAGTACACACACTTACGTTTTGAAATGTCACGTAATCATATGATAACAATGGTACAAAACGTTGCAGCATTACATTATATCAAATGAGCTTCTCGCACATTAGACGTCATGAATCATTTCTAAAAATACAAGTGGACCTATTCTTATCCGCAAAATAACCCCTTTATTCTAACAAAAATCTAAATGTTATCGCATTGTATGTGATGGCAGTTGGGCTTCCTGGACTATTGCCAATGCCAATGCCAATGACAATGCCAATTAATTTTATTCACAACCTCTCCAGTGGAGACATAAGAACGTATAACGGTATATACACAATATAACAGTATTAATGATAAATAGGTAATGGTTATATGAGTGAGATTCAATAGAAGGATAGTCGCAGTGCAACAAAATCCCAATTGTTCCCTTTCCCTTTTCCATGTATATTGTAGATAGAATTTCATTTCTAAATTTTCTTCATTTGCTACACGGCTAGAAAAGTCCGGGAAAAGTCAATATGTCAAATATATAGGCCTATATTATGTTTATAATATGATCTAGTGGACCAGTGGATTTTTGAGCAACCCCCTTTAGCCTTGTATTCTCCTCATACTCACGGCCACATTTGTCGCGGCAGGTTATCTCAGTGAAGATATTGTTGGTGACACAGAGGTCCTCACATGGGAGTGGATGGACAGCGTGCAGGGGTGATGGGTCAGGCATGTACTCCTCGTTTAGCACCATCCCCATCACCTTACGGCAAGCTGGGGAAGGGAAAAAAGTAACACGATTGGGATTAAAATTCAATATTGCAACAACAATTGCCAATACATTCGTTGAAAGTGCAGGTACATGCACGAAACAATTAAAAAAAATAGTGCCCCAAAATTAATGTAAGCCAAAATACACATTGAACGTTTGTTCCCAGCACAGACTAAAAATCATACTGTTTGGGGTCTGCATACACACAAGAGTCCAATCAGGCAAAATACATAATAATGTAGTTGATTGTGTGCGACTTGCGACTCATTATGTCATTACTGGAAACGACCCCTGTTTATTGACTCCAAGCCTCCAAGCCCCCCCCCCCCCACCCCCACCCCCAACTCCCATTTATAACCTCCGTCTAATAACCCATCAGAACTTCTTAAAAACTCTCAAACCCTCCCAAACCCTTCCAAACCCATCCATGACCTCTTATGAGCTCCCATCCCTTCCCCTCCAAGAATTCTCCCAAAGCCTCCTTATTATCTCCTAATACCTCTGAAAACTTACCATTAACTCCCAAAACCTCCCATGACATCCCATATCCTCAAAAAAAACTCCTATAACCTTCAAAAACTTCCATAAACTCCCATGACCTTTTAAAATCTAAAATGCATCCCAAAATTACCTCCCAAAACCTCTCATAACCTCCAATGACCTCCCATAACCTCCCAAAATGTCCTATGAACTTCCAATACCTCCCCAAACTTCTAAAAACATCCCATGACACTGAGGACCCATCAAATCATCCATGAGCTCCCAAAACATCCTGTGACCTGCCATAGCCATCCATGACCTCCCAAAAACTTTCATTACCTCCCATATTTTCGTGAAACCACCATATCACCCAATAACTCCAATAACCTCCTGTAACTTCCCATAACATTCCAAAACCTTTCATATGGCCTCATACCTTCCCACAAATACCAAACCTCCCAAAACCTCGATAACCTATGATAATCTCCCATGATCTCCTAAACTTCCTAATAGCTCCTATAACTTACCATAACCTTACATGTCCTCCAATCACCTTTCAAAACCTACTATTAACTCCCCAAACTTCAGATTACCTCCCATAACCTCCCATAACCTTCCATAACCTCAAATAATGTCTCAATATCTGCCATAACTTCCTGAAACCTCCATTAACTTCCCAATATCTTCCAAAACTTTCCTTTTCCCCAAAACCTCCGATCACCTCACAAAACTTCCAAGAACCTCTCATAGCCCCCAATGCCTCCCAAAACCTCCCAAAACCTCCCAAAACCTCCCGGAACTTCCCATGACCTCCCATTAACTCCCATTAACTCTCAAAACTTCCATAACCTCCCATAACCTCCTATACTTTCACATAACCTCCAAATATCTCCTAAATCTCCCAAAACTTCCAACAGCCTGACTAAAGTCCCAATATTTTTCATGAACCTTTTATAACATACCATAACCTTTGATAACTTCCCTTACCCCCAATAATTTCTCATAACCTCCCAAAACCTCCAAGGACATCTCAATACCTCACAAAATTTCCCTTCACACACCAAAACCTCCCGTAACCTTCCATTTCCTCCCAAAACTTCTGATGACTTCCCAATCCCTTCCAAAAGCTCCCATTACCTTCCAAAAGCTCCCAATACCTCCAAATACCTCTCATAACCTCACAAAACCTCCAAATACCTTCTATTACCTCAAATTACCTATTAAAACCCTTAAAACCTCCCAAAATCTCTCAAAAGTCCAATGAACTCCCAAACTTCCTGTAACCCTCATTAACTCCCCAAACTTCCCATGACCTCCCATACCTCCCATTACCTTTCATAAACCTTTCATAACCTAACAAGACTTCCCATTACCTCCCAAACCTCATTTACAACCACCTATTGCCTTACATAACCTCACAAAACTGGGAATAATCTTCCATAACTTCCCAAACCCTCCCACTACCTCCCAAAACCTGCCAAAAACTCCCATGACCTCAAATTCCCTACCAAAAACTCACATGACTTCCTAGAACCTCCAACAACCTCCCAATACCTCTGAAATCTACCTGTTACCTGCATGATGTATCATTGACTCGAAGTGACCTCAGTAAAGGGTCAAAGTGACCATGTGATGTTATGTAACCAATCAGGAGCCAGGTTATGGGTATAAATAGAAGTGATTGCACAAAAATAAACAGTCCCGTCTTGGTACTCACTGTGTACACACCTCCTTTCTGTATGGGAATTAAGAAATTGTTATGTCGCCGGAACAACTTAGAAGATCATGATACTTGAGGATATTGGTCCGAGAGCTAGAATTAGACCTAAGTTCAGCCGAATTAGAAGATCAGGACTTAGAAGAAATAGAGAGTGAAACGCGTAGGGACGAACTCGGCTGCACAAAAAAGGGGTCAAATCGGTCTGATGTACGGGCTCGGGAAGTTGACGGGTACGATGACAAAGTGATGGGACCTCGGCCTTCACACTACCACCTTTTTAATTTTTTGGTCATGGTCCCCATCGTGAGTGCTGGACTGACAGTCCGAAACACCTGCCAGGCGTGTATCACACGAGAAGCCAACCACGAGCTCGGCCAGAGCTGAGTCTCTGCATGCCCGAGGGTTCCGCTAGCCCCCCTCGTGAACTCCCTCTGACCATACCGCACCCACCGCCGACCCCCATGCGTGGGGCACATTCAGAGACATTCACAACCACTCGCCCATACGCTACCCACCACGGGCTTGGACTGGTGTTCACGTAATTGTGTCCTGCTTGTGCATTGAAAGATCGAGCACAATTCGGACAAGGACCATCGAGAATATAACTATCTCCATTGGGAAACCACCAGTTTCCCCAGAGAACATCACAAATATAAGAATTAGCCCTGTCGGATGTCACTAAGCCCAATAATTGCTGTGTCGCTGTGTAGAATTTAGGATAGGAGTCTAGGGCCATTACATTCATGTATTGAGGCCCCCTCTTTCAATTTCTGGATCCACCCCTGATACCCTCCATAGCTTCCCACAACCTCCAAAACCGTCCATAACTGCTCATCACCTTCCGTAACCTCCCCAATCTCTCATAACCTCCCCAAACCTAACATAGCCCACCCAGGCTAGAAAAAATCAGCAAAATTTCTGGTCGTCATAGGACGACTGGTAGCAGAAATCTGGTCGTCCACATACTAATACAGGTTGTCCACACTAAAGAAAATTCACTATTTTTAGCCAGCTACATGTATATGAAAAAGTCCAGAAAACATAATTTTGCAAGAAAATATTTTAGTGATATTTTTCAGAATATCTGGTCGTCATGAGGACGACCAGAAATCATTTTCTGGTCATCTACAGCCAATTTCTGGTCATCGAGGACACGCGGACACGCATATTTTCCTAGCCTGCCACAATTACCCCATCAGCCCCTCCCCCCCTCATTAACCAACCATTGCACTAAAGTCCAGTCCAAAAGAATTATTACTGTCTTTAGAAATTAATATTAAATGTTGTAAACTCGCTGGTACAGGCAAGGGTGCATAGTGAATCAAGTGATGCTAGTATGTGAGCTGGGCGCCGAGCGGCGCCACTGTCCTGTGGCCTAGGTATAGTGTATGGAGTTGTCGTGGATGATGAAGCCCTCACGCGGAAAAGATTGTAACTGAGTTAGTTCGCTCTTCTACAGGTACGCACAGGTACGAAAGGGACACTAGTGCAATAAGAAAGACTGTTAGGAAGCGTTATGATTTCGGTGTACAAAATGCCCAGCTTAAGAAAATACTATGGGATAAAGGGTTTTGTCATCTACGATAGCTTCTACGTAGAATTAGAATTAGTTTAATGTAAGTGAGAATGAGAAGTATGAAAGATAGAGAGAACACTATTATAGGTGTTAGAGTATATATGTGTATAGCGCCAAGCATTTGGCTGGCGCTATATAAGCAGTATGAGACTTAGGATAGACGAGCAGACCAATATAGACTTCGATCAGAACACATGGGAGCAATAGTCTAACAAACGGATCATAACGGGTAGTGATGAGACTGTAGTAACCGCTACAATAAGGTGATAGTAAGGATTGGGACAGCTTATAGGCTTAGCCTTACAGACGGAGTACTGGATGTGAAGGAGACTCTACCGATGGTCTCCGGTACTGGTAGACGGGAGGTGACTCTCCCAACAGTTGCTGAGTGTATAGACCTCGAAAGGGGAAGCTCAAAGGAAAGCTTGCACATAAATTCAAGAGGTACTATTTTTTGAGTATTTAACTTTACTTAAGTATTCTAAAGATATTTCAAAAGTAAGAACCTAAAAATGTTAGGATCTGCTACGTCACAGCTATGGAATTCCTTCTAAAGTTATTTTGGGATTCCCTGATTAATAAATGGTTGGTGATGAATATATATTTTGATTTATTTTGAGTTACATTAGGTCAAATATTTATACTTTATGTTAGAGAGCATAACTCTTATCACAGATTCTACAGGGATGGGGATTCCTTTCTAAGGACAGATGGGATTCCCCAGGAACTCCCCTTGCTATGTCATAAATTGGGGGATTTCCCTTAAAAATCTAACAAAATGCAAGTTTTTTTAATGCCCCATAATTATGTCTAAACTCAATATTTTGCTTCCATTTTGCTCACATTGATAGTCCAAGTTGTGATTAACATGCTGAATTGAATTCATTGAAAAAGATCTATCCTGCAGTTATGTGAAAGCTTTCCTTTAACCATAGCTATACCTGGTTAGAACGTTACTGATGTTGTTAGCATTGGGAGATGGATGGCATGTATTGTATGGATGGAAAGACTATGTACTTGTATCTTCAGACTGTCTACATGGATATAATAAAATCACCTCTTGCCAAGCATGTGTTCTTTGTATAGGAATGAGCCCCTTTACTTAGAATCTCTACCACTGAAGAACAGACGAATATTCAGGTTAAAGATCTAACTGGATTAAGAACGAAAGCTAGCTAACTCGACGAATAATCTCCCCTAAATTTAAACAGTAATAGTTTATTTACACTTCTTCAAGTAGTAAAACGTAAATGACATGTGATAAACATCATGCAGTCTAATGAACGATTCAACATCTCTATATAAGATGCAAACAAACAAGAACTATCCCGACGAAGCATCATCGGAATTAACTAAAGATAAAGTAACACCAGTCAAGATCACCATGACCCAGCATTGGCAACTTTTGCTTAGGGCAACCCACTTTTAAGAATATCTTGTTCCACCCCTGATGGATTAAGCAGAATATATATATGCAATCCAGTTAAACATGTAACTGAAGGAAAGCAAAGTTTTCGAAAAAAAAAATTGTTTTTGGTCTTCTTTGGCTAAAGATCAGTAACATTGATAACCAGATTTAGGCTATATTTACTTAGCCTCATGCAAATTTGTGTGGAAGGTGCGAAAAGAAACGGAGCTATTTTTTTTAAATATAATTCTTTCTGAATCATTAAAAGGCTTACCTGCCAATGTCGGGCAAGAGTTGAGGCATGCAGTAGGACTATCCCCTGGTTTATAGGCCAAGTCGTAACAGAGACGTTTACATCCGGGTGGTATGTCCGACATCTGGGTCAGAACAGAGGTAGACATATCAGCAGTCAGTCCTTCTCAGTTTTTCAGATAATTTCTTTTTTTTTTAAATAATTATTTCCCAACTATATCTATTTTTTGTATCTAATATTTCAATTCAATGACATATTGATATTGAGACTAGGCCTATTTAGATCTTTTTATTATGATGGCTTGAGAGCAAAGCAATATACAATTGCCGCTCTATACATGCATTGAGCGGCAATTGTATTTTGATTTGCTCTCAAGCCATTACAAAATGTAAATAAGATCTAAATAAGCAATTTTGTTCAACTTCACTTTGCCATTGAATTGAAATATTGCCTACAAAATAGCTGTAAATGTTCCTTTTTTCAAGATGAATTCATTATAATTAGCTATTCTGTAATGAATATATCAAATATAAGAACCCAGATACCCTAATCTTTATTTCAAATGACAAAAGATGAGTAACCTATTAAAAATACTCAATGTGGCCATACGTGCATTTCTTTTAATAGCCTCTCCCCAAAACAAAATACTGAATAGCAAATGATTAACCAAATAGCAAATACTAAATACCAAAATTTAAAATAGCAATTACTAAATACCAAATAGCAAATACTAAATACTAAATACCAAAACCCTTTTCCTGTAAAGTAAGTGCAAGTGTACCCGTGGCTTTCCTGGGTAATTGGTCATGCCTCTGGGTATGACCAATCAGTATTTTGTTTGGCATATAATACTGTAAATGGTTCCAATGAATACTCTTTTAGCCATTACAAAAGGTGAAATTGCATTTTGTATTTAGGATTTAGGTTTCTGTTTTATAAGATGGATAAAGGGAATTGCTTAATGTGAATTGAAGACTTGTGTATATGATATTTAGTATTTGGGTTTCAGCAATATGCTAATGTAAATATAATTATAGGAATTGGGAGCATTTTGTATTTTGTATTTAGGATGTAGTTTAATGGTGATAACTTTTATGAATAATATTAAAGTATTTCATATCAAGTATGTTATATTTTGTATTTTGCATTTACATTATTAGAAAAACATATACAAAAAATGGGTATTGACAGGTATTTGATATACGTGAATGGTATTAGATGAAAGCAAAAGTGCATATTTTGAGGTATTTGATTTATGGGAATGCTATTAGAGGCCATTAGATGAAAGGAAAATACAATTGCCGCTCTATAGGCCTACACTCATCCTAACGCTATAACTGGAGCTATACAGAATTCCTGATATCAGTGTACCTTACCAAACTATTTGTCTAAGTGATTTGGATACCTCAATAAAACCTACCTTAGGAGTGAGTCTTCTTGTGGTAAGAGGAAGAGTTGACCGTATATCGGTGATATCACTGGGAGTATCTCTCGACTAGCTACCCCAATCGCAGTCTTGATTAATTAACTGACAACAAACCAAGGTTTGGATAAAGTCCAATGTCGAGGGTACTAATCCAGCAGATATAGAATTAAAGTGAGCAGTCTCTATACATTGAAGGTCTCTGTCTAGGTAAGCTATTTAAGGCCGTGACTGTACCAAATCTTTTAGGAGTATAACCGCTGCCTCACACGCCAGGCCTTTGAACGTTAAATTCGACAGCGCTACGTACCAATTTTTTTTAAATGGACATTGTGGCACTATATATAGCTTTAGAGAATATGACATTTACATTTAAATAGGGTTGTATTTAGCAAAAAAACAAGACATTACCATGTAACATCAGGACTATACCAACCGCCGGTCTAACGATGAAATGAATGTAGACCCTTATAGAACGACAGGGCAACATGGCCATGGGACATGGGGACCCCCATCTACACCTCTACGATAGGATGTTATATTACTTTCACAATATAACCTTACACAGAAACTATAACTGAACCCAAATATAATAACCCTTTCACTCAAAACCAAATGACATGAAACATTGGCGGATCCGGGGGGGGGGGCAAATGGGGCAATTGCCCCCCCCCCCTCCCCCCCCGACCAAAAATGAACTCTCGTAGGTTTGACAAATTTTGCAGGGTAAATCATGGGGGTTGGGGGCAGATATTTTGCCCCACTCCCATCCCCTAGAAGACACACCCTGAATCCGCCCCTGTGAAATTAAATGGTATTCCTTTTTCGGGCAGTGTGCTATTTTGAAAAAAGGGCTGTGGGTGCGATTTGTAAACGATACTTAGACATTATATTACTTTAGGCAGGCATTATTTTCCTTTATAATACAACAATGAAATTTACCGATCTCAAACATCCCTAAAATTATCAATATTGGACATACGTGGGGGTATAGACGGGGGCGGGGGGGGGGGGGGGGGGTCCCGTGTTCCGTGTCGAATTTAAAAAAACGGCCATGTCGCCTGTCCCTATACATTGGTTTAGAACCATGTCCCATGTCGAATTTAAGAATTAGCCATGTCCCCTGTCGAATTTAAGAATTAGCCATGTCCCATGTTGAATTTAAGAAAAGGCCCATATCATTTGTCACTTAATTGCCATGTCACCTGTCGAATTTAAAAAACGTCAATGTCGTGTTGTCGAATTTAAGAAATGTCCGTGTCGCCCTGTCGATTTTAAGGGTCTAGACCCCCATACGTAATGGGTAAACTTAGATTATATACTAAATAATAGAAAGGTTTTTATACAAAATTGATAACACTTTAGATGATGGATGAATCTAAGAAAGTGTCCATGTGTCGTGTTTACTTTTTCACTGTGTCACTAAGCCTAATACTTTATGTTGATTTTAGAAAATGGTCCTGTCACGCTGTCGATTTCTAGGCTCTGCACCAACACCCCATGAAATCAGAAAGAAAAAGCATATTGGACTTTACAGCTAGAGCAAAACAGGTGAAGCAATGAACAAACTTTAGCATATATATCAAATGAAGCGTACTTTTCAGTGGAGTTATGATATAGATGAACATTATATAGATATAGGCCTATATAATAGAGAGGATCACCTTCCCAATATCTCGTATGGCACGTAAGGCAGTCCAAGGCTCCCCAGGCACGCGCAAAAGTGAAAAGAAGGACTGGTCGGAGTTAAAAGTTTACAACCGTGGTTATATATCTAGGCCGCAAGGGAGTGCCAGGACAGTTGGTGGATGAGTCAGAGCAAGCGCTACTCCGTCCGACGGCTCCAGAATGAATACTGTGACTTTAAAATGTTTTTTTTTTCGAACCAGTCACCAACGAGAGGGGAGACTGGGTTATGAGATTCACACTAGGTTTAAGCCTTCAGCTACTAAAGGTATATTCATATAAATCTCAGCTTGCATCCAGATTCTGCTAGTTTACCACCCCAATGTCGAAACTATACATGCTAGGGGTGGATTCAGGATTTTGAAAAAAAAAATCGTGGGTGTGTGCTATAGCAAAAGTATCATCTGCGCCCTCTGGGCACAGGATTTTTTGTAATTTTTACATTAAAAAAAACTGATTTTTGGCCCAAAATAGTGGGGGGGGGGGGGTGCCCCTGGTACGCCCCCCCCCCTCCCCCATAAATCCGCACCTGTTAAAAACCCACCTTTTCGTTTCTTAGGCTGGATCAGTTAATTTGAATAAGTAATAATGACTCGAATAATGAATAATAAGAGTATTGAAATAAAAGAAACCTAAATATGGTCATAGATCAGAGGCCCGTATCCAGGAATTTCTGTGGGGGGTGACCACATCCAAAAAGCGGACCATTTTTCAATGACAGAATTAAAATTGTAGGAAGAGAATATAGGCCCAAAATAAAAATTGTTGTGTTCAGGTAACATAGGTCAATATTAAAAAAATAAATTGCTGTGCTTTTTAACTTTACTTACCAAAATGGACCCAGGCAGTGTTGGAAATAACAAAAATGACTGCCAGGGGTAATAGAGGGATGACAAGACAAAAAGGTTCAAAAAGGTGTATGAGCACAGTGTTGGATCCTGGATTTTGAAATGTTGAACTATAACTAGTAGGTTAATTATCTGTAAATGTTAGGTTCACTTTATCAGTTGATTTAGTTATGGATAATAGTTAGCTCCTATCGCACTCTCCGCCTCGTGCGACTGCTGTCACCCAATACATAATAATAGTTCCGTATTATGTAAGACATAACACTCACGTGAAAGGATGTTCTTTATTTTTCATGTGTTATTGTACTTCCATGACAAGATCTCAATTGACAATGAATAGCTCCAAGGATGGATCCCCTCAATCACACTCAGTCAACGCTCCCGCCAACTAAACAGTCTATCAGCTTCTATTCCAATTCTAGGACTCAGCTTCTAGAACTCAACCTTTCCAGGATGTTTACTCACAACAACGTTCAGCTGACTCTGACTGAGCACCGGCAATGAAAGCCCTTATGTATGGTGATACTATGTACGTCATAACCGAGACTCCTCCTTACTCCAAGACATTTGACAAGGAGTTATAGCTAAGGCGTGTGCTGGTGTAAACACTATGCTAAGCTTACAGAGCATGGACTGACCATCCGTGTCAGTACAATGTCGGAGGGGGGTGCTATTGGGAAAAACAAGTTCATCAATCACTTTATGGCTGAATTGCACATTAAAAAAAAGTCAAAATTGGCCAATAAAAAAAAGGGGGAACATAAACCCCTCACCTCCTTCTACATTTGCCCCTGGAACAGGTCTCAAGGCCGTATTAATATTCCACATATCAAAAGTGCAACAACAATTTGCTGCAGATACACTTTCATGGTGGCAATTTATTGTCATCAGCACCCCTGATAAAATTTATCAACATGTTGGTAAACTTTTCCTAACTATATATCGGCGGCCGATTTTACAGGTGGAAAACAACAAAATGCATTTTTGGCGCCAAAACTGTGAGTTGCCATCATGGAAAGTTATCCTGGAGATGCTCAATATCGGTGGCGCACACTTTCGGTATGTGGCATACAACCTTTAAGGTAAACATATAATGCAAACTTTTTCTTAGAAAGTGAACCTGGCCAAGCCAAGGGGGGGGGGGGGGCGTGACGTATACCCCACGTCACCCCCCTCCTGGATACGGGCTTGTATATTTATGAGCATTTACAGTCATATCTAGTGGTAGATATGACACAATAGGCACAGTGCTGAACTGAATTGTGCACATGATATCACATCTCCCAAATTGGGATGGCTGTCTTGTTGGTGATCAATTGAAATTAATCATTATTCACTATTCTAAAGGATTTATGATGAAGATTTTTGTTAATTTCATCAATAGAAAACTCATCCAATCATCATTAACAATTATTTCATTAGAATTGTATTTATATTTGATGGCCATGTGAGTGTGTTGACCAAAGTGATCACCAAAATCTGGTCACGTGACCCTGTCTGCACAAGCTCCATAGACCTTGTGCAGATGACATCACATTTCCTAAAATGAACTGAGCGCCATTTTGGTGATCATTTAAGGACAATCGCGCCATTTTCCAAATAGCCCAAAATTGAAAGTTCTCCAATCTGTCTAATATTTTGCATGAATACTCATGAATATATGGCTCATTTAAAACTCAAATTGAAAATTTGCCAAAGGGACTATTTTAAGATATAGAAATGGTTAAATATGAAGCATTTTTGTTGAAATTTTGCTAAAGCAGAAAAACGATTTTGGCAATAAAAGTACATTTCCCCCTGTTTCTCTTTTGATATAGTCTGGGGTCCAGACTCCAAAAAAGAGCTTATTTAAGGATTCTCGATGCCATAAAAAGTTTAAACCTAAAACCCTTTTGGGGTCCTAGGGGGGTCCTTTGGCAATAAAAATTTGCCGGTTGTCACCCTGTAGAGGTGTGCGTAACCATGACAACCGCCATTTTGTTTTGCAACCCTCATTAAAATTGAACCCCTTCAGAAATGTACTGTATATGAAATATCTCACTCAATTTTTGAGTTTGGCACTTTATATCTGGTATACAAGGAACCAAGTATTAGGTGCATCTGCACAAAAGACAACATTGACCTTGGCCAAGGTCAAGGTCATCTAAATTGAGGTCGAATATCAAAAATGGTCAAAAAAATGAAATTAAACTTCTTTCAAAGTGTCCCACCCTTTAGAATATGAAATTTTATACCGAAACCTCTTTTGGTGCCCTAGAGGGGCCCTTTGGGTAGAAGAATATGCCAGTTATGTACCTGTAGAGACATGCACAACCATTACCCTAGTGATTGTATTAACTGACCTTCCGAAATTCCATCTTTTCAGAATGACACTTTTCATGTGGTATCTCATTTATTTGATAAGAAACCCTTTTGATATCTGTTCCAAGTAGTACTATAAGAGATGTCCCTTGACAAAAAACAACTCTGACCTTGGCCAAGGTCAAGGTCAATATAATTTAGATTGATGTCAAATGACAATAAAAATGGTCAAAAAGATTGTCCAATTAAACTTCTTTCAGAGTGTCCTATTCTTAAAATATGAAAAATTATACCCAAACCTCTTTTGGTAGTGTAGAAGGGTCTTTTCAGCATAATGAAATCTCAATTGTCTCCCTGTAGAGGTGTACACAACCAATACGCATGCTATTATGTTTGCTCACCTCAAATTTCATCATTTTAGAATGCCTATTTTATGGGAAATTTCATTTATTTTATAAGATAATGATTAAATATCTATGTTCAAAGTAGTGCTATTTCAGGAACAAATGACAAATTTGACTTTGGTAAGGTCATTCAAATTTACATCAAATGCCGAAAACTGCAATAAAAGAATCAGAATTCAACATCTTCTCAAGTGTTCTTCTGTTGGGAACATGAAGGTTAGAGTTGTCAAGGGTACCAACCACACAGGGAAAACAGGGAAAATGGCAAAAAAGGATTCCCGGACATCGAAAACAGAGGGAATTTGGAAATTTTGCCAAAAAAACAGGGAAAACACAGTGAATTTCTTTTGGCCAGGTTCTGATATTCCTGATTCTCAAGATATTAGGGATTCAACTTTTTGTTGTTGGGTTGTCCAAATGTTTTCTTTGCGCAGAGGCTGAAAAATTGCCGTAGGACAGGGGAATATCAGGGAAAACACAGGGAATTTGAAAATGGAACTTCAGTTGGTACCCCGGCTGTCTTTCATCTAGAGTCATCCCATATAGTACTACTTGGAACTCAGATATTAAAAGATTGTTATCAAATAAATGAAATAACACATAAAAAGTGTTATTCCGAAAGGATGAAATTTCATAGCCAATACTCTACTGGGATCATGTAGGGATCCTTAAGACTTGGTATTATGCCATTTTTCATTCTTTAGAGGTGCACATAATGGTGACCCATGCCATTTTGTTCACTTATCCCATAAAAACGTATTTCTGTGGACTATGAAGGTTTGAAGGTATGACAACTATACCTCTTATCGTTGTTTGTATGTAAATTCTATTCACTGAACAACATTTGTGCCAAAGAACTGGTAATCAAAGTATTTTGTTTCAATTCTAAGGTTTGCTTTTCTGAACTGGTCAAATTTAATGGATAGCATGACACAAAATGGCATGGGCAATTCAGATTTTGAATTTCTCCAGGTCCTCTATAGGAGTACAAAGAAATTATGGATGTTTTATTCCAACAATTAAACAGTTGAGCAGAAGTTTAATTCCAATGATTTGCATCTTTTGGCATAAGTTTATAAATTTGTTGACCTTGAACTTCACGACAGTCAAAGTCATATCTTGCAGATATGTGACTTATGTACTATTGATTTTGGATGAAAGAGACATCACATGCAAAAAGTTGCAGTCCACACAAATCAGATTTTCTGGTAAAAGGGAATGGAATGGCATAGGTCACCACTATGTACATGACCCTGAAAGAGTATTGCTATGACATTTCATATTCCCAACAGAAGAACACTTGAGAAGGTGTGGAATTTTAATTTATCTGTAGTTTTTATCATTTGATGTCAGTTTGAATGACCTTAACTTGACCATTGTCAAAGTTGTCTTTTGTCCAGAAACACTTCATAAAGCACTACTTGGAACATAGATTTTTAATATATATCTTAAAAAATGAAATTTTCCATAAATCATGCTATTCTAAAAGGATGGAATTTGAGGTAAGCAAACAGAATAGTGTGGGTAATAGTTGTGTACACCTTTATAGAGAGATAATTAAGATATTTTCTTCTGTTGAAAAGACCCTTCAAGGCTACCAACACAGGTTTGGGTACAATCTTTCATGTTCTACAGAGTAGGACACATTGAAAGAAGTGATTTCAACTTTTTGACAATTTTCATTGTTTTGCATAAATCTATATAAAATTGACCTTGACCTCGCCCAAGTTGTTGTTTTTTTTATCTAGAGACATCTCATATGATAGTGCTTGGAACTCAGATATTAAAAGGTTTTCTTATCAAATAAATGAGATATCACATAAAAAGTGTAATTTTGAAAGGAGGAAATTTCAGGACAGTAAGCAAAATAGATAGGGTAACAGGGAGACAACTGGCATATTCTTCTACCCAAAGGACCCCTCTAGGGCACCAAAAGAGGTTTGAATATAAACCTCCATATTCTAAAGGGTGAGACAATTTGAAAAGAAGTTTAATTTCTTTTTTTTTTACCATATTTGACATTCAACATCAATTTAGATGACCTTGACCTTGGCCAAGGTCAGAATTGTCTTTTGTCTAGAAACATCTCCTATAGTACTACTTGGAATTCTGATATTAAAAGGTTATCTTATCAAATAAATGAGATATCACATAGAATGTGTTATTCTGAAAGGATGAGATTTCAGGAGGTCAGTAAGCAAAATCGCGTGGGTAATGGTTGCGCACACCTCTACAGGGAGACAACTGGCATATTCTTCTACCCAAAGGACCCCTCTAGGGCACCAAAAGAAGTTTGGGTATAAACTTTCATATTCTAAAGGGTGGGACACTTTGAAAGAAGTTTAATTTCATTTTTTTGACCATTTTTGATATTCGACCTCAATTTAGATGACCTTGACCTTGGCCAAGGTCAATGTTGTCTTTTGTGCAGATGCACCTAATACTTGGTTCCTTGTATACCAGATATAAAGTGCCAAACTCAAAAATTGAGTGAGATATTTCATATACAGTACATTTCTGAAGGGGTTCAATTTTAATGAGGGTTGCCATACAAAATGGCGGTTGTCATGGTTACGCACACCTCTACAGGGTGACAACCGGCATATTTTTATTGCCAAAGGACCCCTCTGAGACCCCAAAAGCGTTTTAGGTTTAAACTTTTCATGGCATCCAGAAGCTCCAATTTCATACCTTGGACCCCAGACTAATAGAGGTTGTATAAAGGTATATAATGCATCCAAATTATTGTTAGAATTTCAGGAACAATATACAATATTGGAAATAATTTTAGATGATATAATTTAGTATATTTATGGGGGAAAATCAAATACTCATTTTAAGCCATTTTTTACTTTTAAAATTGTTTTTTTTAGCTCTGCTGACTAAATAAGCAAAGTGACCCCCACTTTTTTGACTGGATATGGTAGCCTACATTGATATGCATGAGATATAAAATTTTAGAACACTTTTGAATTTTGATTTTTTTGTGTGTGAAACTTTATTTTTGAATTTTTGAATTTTAACATAGTTTATTTTGAATACATACCAATTAAAATATATTTCACATCACCAAATTTTACAAAGGTCTTTTTCTCTCTCACAAGAAGACATGAACATAATTATCAAAAGCATAGGGCTGGTCATGATATCATTTCTACTAAAATAATTAGCAAATAAAATCAAATTTCTAAATTCATTTCCCAAGTCTTTTTTTTGAATAATTAACATATGTTTAGACAACTGTAGACGAAAAGTTTCCACGGTGACCCCTGATTTTTTTTGCATTTTTGATGTTCATATAGGTATAACTTTTACTGTGTGGAATTAGAACAATATCTGAATACTAGATCTATAATGGCGCGATTGTCCTTAAGATCATCATTAAATGCACTCCCACAGATTCTGGAACAGGTATCTAGGCCATTTTTTACCATATACAAAAAGGCTGAACAATAATCATCAAATGTTACCTTTGGGAAATGATAGATTTTGGATTGATTTCACAGACAAGTGGTTATGGAGAGAACTAAAAAATAATCACGTGACCACGTCTGCACAAGGTCTATAGAACCTCTAGAAGTTGTTGCTTTATGATTTATCACAGGAAGAATAACACACAGACTAACAAGCTATCAACGTACCGGTATCTAATAGGAACAGAAATTCAAATCAAATTGATTCCATTGAGAATTTTTTTTCAATGTTAGTAAAGTATCAGAATATTGAAGCAAACAGGCTAAAATGCCTCCAATCAGGCTCACGATCTATTTCTCGGGATATATAGTTATATTATAAATCATTAGATAGTAAATTTAATTCTCTTAGACGTGACCCCATGTTGTCAGAATTCTTAAAAACTGACTTTTGTGAATTCTGTTTCCTAGCCCCTTCCAGACCGCCAATGCAAATTTGGTACATATATGTACCATAAGTTATTTTCTTCACCCTACTTTCAATTATTAATAAATCGATAGTAATGACCTCAGTGAGATATCAAAAATGTTATTGCCCTGGACCAGGACAATAACATTTTTTGATATCTCACTGAGGTCATTACTGGATTTATTTCGATCCCTATGAATATATAAATCAATGGGAATATAATATGAGTTCTATTCTCTTGATTACGTACTTTAAATTGTGAAAATTGATGTATTATCAGCAATATCAACAGATTAAGCTATGACAAAAAGTAAACAAGATTCAAGATTCAAGATTCAAGATTCAAGATTCAAGAAGGTTTATTGACTAATGTAATAGTTTACATTTATGTCACCGTTGGGTTGTCATTCGGACAATGATAACTTATTTACAATATTATATACATGGGAAACAAAAGCACAGATTGCATTTATTGCATTTTCTCTGAGACCATTCGGACACCTAGGTTTAACATTTAAAATTTCACATATTTTTTCCTCATAATTATGATAGTACATCGGAATTCTTTACATACTTGCTGTATTTTTTCGAGAACTCTTCTCTTTTACATTTAATTTCCGGTTGATCACACTGAGTAAGCATATGACATACATCTTGTCGTATGTTACAATGTTGACAAAGGTCATCACGTGTTTTTTTTCCCCTATAGCTACGATATCTGCAGTCCTGGGAGCAGTTGTAATCTGTCCGTAATTTAGTGAAAGTATTTCATACTTTGGGTGATTTGATCTCTTTTAAGTAACTACACATAGCATAATCCCCAGAATAACATACATTTTTTATCTCACATTTCCTATTGTTTTCAACATCACTCAGGAAACCATGAAAGCTTTGGATATACATGTCCTGAAGTCTTCTCTGTATGGATAGCTTAAGACTAATGGAGGGAATGTGCAACCTGGCAACTCAACCTAGCAACGCAACCTAGCAATGCGACCTAGATATTCCACTGGTGCGATCTGATTGGCTGATAGCATAAGGGGGCGTGGCTTAGCAAAAGTTATTCCCTTGGTTCTCTGCATTACCATTGGTTTAACCTGGAAAAGTGGGCATGGCTTTGGTTTCCTTGGTTCTACCAGGGGAATAACTTTTTGTTATTCCCCTGCTGCCTGTACTTAAGAGTTTAAATCAAGGGAATATCGTTTTTGTTATTCCCCTGGTTGAATAATCGGATGTCTAAATAGGAGATGTACAGACATTACACCATTATTATTTTTTGCCCAGATGATAGCCCAGGTTACAGCCTAAGATACTAAAATATTATTTTAACCCAATTGCTGATATTATTCTCTTTTTTTTGCACCCTGTAATAAGGCATAGATTCGATGTTTTATCATTATCAAAATTTTCTCTTGGATACAATATTACTTAAATCAAAATATTGTTTGTTATAACTACCTAGAAAGGATATTCTAGCTATACGCAAATGATATCATACCAAACACTGTTGATCTTTTAATTTATGATTTATAAAGTATGTTACAAATGTTTAGCATAGTTACTAAGTTAAACCACAGGTCTTCAGGAAAACCAACTATTAACCCTTCAAAATAAGTTTGTATTTAGCCATGACCTATCTTTTAATGAATATCACCTTCAAAATATTTTATCCATATCTAACTGGCAATTATCTATTGTTTTATTGCCCTAAATTGCTGAAAATATGCTATAGGTAATTTTTGTTTGCCGAGTTTTCATGCCAAACCTGTATTCTATTGCTGACAATTACTCATAATAATCCATACACCCATACCGATGAAGGAGAATAATATATCATTTTCTTCCATTTACCATGTACATTATTTTCTTAAAGGGTCCCTTGCACATAATTTCATAAAAGGCTGTTTTTGTCAAACTAAAGTTAATTGAGTATTCTTCAGATATTTCAAAAGAAAAATAGGGAAAATATTGAGGAATTAGTGAATTATTGGGTAAATAAAATAAAATAAGGGAATTCCCTAATTGATGGCCTTCTCATTATTCACTGTGTGACGTCATTACAAAGGTTCCCCCCCCCCTATAAATATATTGGGATTCCCTGTTTAATGTGTGTTTGGAGATGACTTGATGGGACAACAAAACATAAGAAATAGGCTGCCCTATATGGATATTCAGTATTGACAGACTTATCATTTACT
The DNA here is from genome assembly GCA_936440205.1 of Lepidonotus clava. NCBI lineage: Eukaryota > Metazoa > Annelida > Polychaeta > Phyllodocida > Polynoidae > Lepidonotus > Lepidonotus clava. The sequence continues at coordinate 28,905,262 of OW387144.1, read as the reverse complement.
AAACATTTTTTAAGATGGGAGATTCCCTTTAATAGATAAAGGGATTTCCCAATTATTTCCCAACTATTCACCATGTGATGTCACAAATTCAGGGATTTCCCTCTGAAAATATAATAAAATTCAAGTTTTTTAATGCCCCATAATTGTGTCTCACATAGGAATTTCCCTTCGATTTTTGTTACAGTGATAGATGTTGATGACATGCTGAAGGAATTTAAAAAAAAAAAAAACTCTCCTGTTGTCATGTGAGAGGTTTCCTCAAATAAAAAATGTTATTCAAAAATCAATTTTTATCCCCTTTCTGCCTGACTTTCTAACAAATTGGTAATAATTGTCCACTTTTCGTAAAATTTGTTAGGTCAAATGACCCTGATCACATGACCAGGGAACTATAATTCCACAATTCCAATAATGGATTAAGAATCCTGAAGTTATAAACTTTCCAGTGGTATATACTATGTTTTAATTTATTGTAAAAGCTTTTATGAGCATTATTATTTCTGATATTGATGTAAAACATATAAAAAGTGGCTTCTCAGCGGTCTGGAGAGGGCTAGATGTAATTCTGGGAAAAACAACTTTATATATGTATACCTACATTGAAGAACACTTTTTAAGTGATTGTGGTAAAACAAAAAAAAGAAGACAAATTTTGGCAATTTCTCAGGAGCCAGGGCCATTTCAAATATTCCAAATCTTTTTCATTAAAAAATGAAACATGCTAACTTGATTGGCTCCAAAATCAGTGCTTTCCTCTATCACTGAGACTGCAAGAGTCTCAATTCCAACGTTCACGAAAATTCTGTAGGCAATGATTGGAGTTACATATCTTAGGGTAGCTATGATATGTTGACTCCATGCACTATTAATAACAACTCCAGTCCTGCGTACGTCCCCTAGAAAGGATAAGAAATGTAATCTCGTACTTTTGGGCCATCATAGTATCGGAGATAGTGAGGGATAAGGTCGATATGCTACCTCTGGGCCACCGTACTTATGACGTCACCAGACATACTGTAGAACCAAGCCACTCCTCGCGGCAGGCTGAAAGCACCTGTGGTGGGCATTCACGCGGTGCGGACAGTGTGCCCTATCTCATGCTTCAAGCAGATATCTCGTGCTACAATTGCTTTAGAATAATGAGTAAACATCTGTAGGAGAGTGCATACAGACAACATGGCGGATAAAGTGCGGTCAGAGGACGTTCTTGGTCAGAAATGGGACCGGTGTTTGTCTGATACAGGCATAAAGTTTGGTATGTGTTGTTTAGATGCAAGATAAAGCTTCTGTTGTTCATAGAAAATGGTTTGCTATGCAAGTTAGGCTCTATATTTCATTATTTGACCAGAAGTAGGGCCTTCACTTGAGGTGAAGGTCGATTTTACTACTCTACTGCCACTGCCAAGCGCACTGGACAGTGGACTGGCCATGCAGCCAACTCCAAACTCTTAGTTTTTTATTTTTCATATTCATAGCCCGTGTGCCAGTTCCCTTTTTCTGCGGAGCTTTTCCTGACATCCGCTCAATGCTACAGCATTGGAGGTTGCAGAACACATTGATTTTCGTGGCTTTTATTGTACTTATTTTCCAGTATTTCACTAACAGAACTGCCCTTCTGAGGCTTCTCAGTTGTTTCTTCTCTACATCTGCATGTTGCACTGTGCGCCTCGAGTCGCACCGTGCTGCACTGTTACTGTGCCGCATCGTGTGCACAGAGTTGCACCGTGCTGCACTGTGTCGCACCGAGTCACACTGTGCTGCACCGCAGGGGTCGATCTTAGCACTAGTCCACTAGTGAAATCACTAGTGCAAATACTGTCGGACTAGTGCATTTTCTGGACAACTAGCCCAATGGGCTAGTGCAAATATAAAATCTAACATACATATGGTCAATTCATATGGCGGGACTTATCTAACTGTCTTTGGTTATGTAGTTAAAAACATTGAGAACAAGATATGCGAAGTGTCCGCGGTAAAAAAGCGATCCTACAGCGACGTCCGTCGCCGTGACGACGTCCGTCGCCGTGACGACGTCCGTCGCCGTGACGACGTCCGTCTCTGTCTTCTAGCTCTGTCGGCACTGTTTCTGTTGTTTATTCAAATGTAAATCCTACAATCTAGCTCTGTTAGCCTTTCCTTAGACAAAGTCTATGGTTTGCCTTGCATTGCAGTTTTGGTTTGGCTATGACGTTACGACAACGTCACTGTCACAACCAATCAGAATTCAGATTACAACTGGATTAGGGGAAATTGTTCTCTGCTGATAGCTGAAACTTAAACTGCAATACTAAAAGACCAAAACGAGGCTCTCACCATTGTGAGACCTAAATGTTGGCATAAAACTTATCAAACTAATAGAAACTAATCTTCACAATCATTTAGAAAAAACAGTCTAAGGTACAAATATATTTTACAATTATGATCAGTTGAAGAATTCTCTGTATTAATGGTGTATTTGCTTTTTCAAAGAGATAAACTGTAATTTTCTGATGTGAGACCTGAAGGTTTGCCTTGCCCATGAATTTTGGACAGGGGGTAAAGCGATCACTTCGCTACGCTCCGTTGCGCCTTCGGCGCGGATCGCTTTAAAAAATACACACATTTTATTGACAAAGATGAGTTAATTATGCACAATTCTTTCAAGTGTTTAATGGGTACTAGTGCACTTTGTATCGGACTAGTGCGAACTTCCATCACTAGTCCCATGGGCTGGTGCAGAAAAAAGTTAAAGGGACAGTCTCGTCCGTCCGTCGTTAGGCTAACGTCCGCCGACGTTAGCCTAACGACACGACAGCCGGCGACGTGTTTTTCACTTTTGGAACGTAATCCGGCGACGTTATTGGTCACGTCACGAATTTGGCGCCCATTCACAGTAGTTACAACGCGTCAATTTATGTCCGTCATATGGACGAGAACGTCCCTTTAAGGTCTATCCCTGCACCGAGTCACACTATGCAGCACCGAGTCACACTGTGCAGCACCGAGTCACACTGTGCAGCACCGTGCCTCACCTTGCCGCACCTTGCCTCGCCTTGCCGCACCGTGCCGTGTTGCACTGTGCCACACAGTGTTACACCGTGCCGCATCGTGTTGCACCGCCCCGCACTGTGTTACACCTTGTTGCACCGTGCTGCACTGAGCAACACATTGATGTATGCTGGACTCTGCTATATATCGGGTAAGCAGGTCTTAAAATACGACATTGCGCACCGAAATTTCGCGGAAATCGCGAACGGACGTTGGGGGTGCTTTTAACACTGGCTTCTAGTTCTATGGGAGAAAACATGTTATTTCGCGATAACTTTTTAAATATCACTCCAATCTTCATACAGTAAATAAGAAAAAGTTTTGAATTTATCTCAGGCATCCCATACAAGCCTTCAAATTTTCCTAATAGGTCAATTTCCCCCACTATTGCAAAAATTCCAATTTTCTTCATAGGCCCCAATGCTAAACATGGTCACTTCTAGAGCCCAGTATTTCATAGCGTGATGTCGAAAATGGTGATAATACCGCTAACCCGTTAACTCCGTATAAATAGCTGTGACGCAGCACATGGTTGTCATTTGGACAAATAAACTCATAGAGTCAACATCTAAGAGCAATAATATGTAATAAATATTTGATGTTATGACAAATAACAGTGAAATTCATTTCCGTACCCGGCATATCGAAACCCCCCTCTGGAAGAAGCATTAGGTCCCCTCCGAGGTAGGCTATGCACTTTCGAAGCATCGGCGCCCAAAGTAGCATTATCTGTCCACCAGCGTTTTTGTTGGATAGCATCCCTTTTGTATGATAGCAGCACAACCAGAATGCTATCCAACAAACAGATTTGTTCGATAGCGTTCTTTTGTAGGATAGCATCTTTAGCTAGATGCTAAGTGACAAATGTAATCTTTTTGCTGGATAGCGTCCTTTTGTAGGATAGGCCCAGGCTAGGAAAATCTGCGTGTCCACGTGTCCTCGACGACCAGAAAATGGCTGTGGACGACCAGAAATGATTTCTGGTCGTCCTCTTGACGACCAGATATTTTGAAGATATAACTGATATATTTTTTCTTAAAAAAATATTCCAAATTGGGGACGATCTACAACTGTATGTGGACGACCAGATTTTCATTATTGGTCGTCCTTAGACGACCAGAAAATTGGACGAATTTTCCTAGCCTGATAGCGTCTTAACACTTGTCTCTCTCCTTCTAGAGTAGCCATTTGACCATGCCCTTAAGGCAGCCACAGCCACTACCCCCGCCTAGTGGGTTCACTAGTGGTCTTGTGTTTTATCAGTAAGAGTAGCCTACTACCCTGCTTCCCCCCTGCTCTCAGCAGCAGCCTATGGGAAGTGGCTCACTTGTAGGTGGTCTCGTAAATATATTTAACTATCGACATCACACTACCTATTTACTTAATTGGCTCAGAGTTGTAACAAGTGCCTCACCGCCTTTCTTATATCCAAATTCCTGTTACATTACAGATGAGGAACGTAGCTATCACAAATTATCAAAATTTTCTCTAGGAACTAATAATAAAAGATAAATTGGGACAAAAACTAATTGTTAAGCATTGTGCCTACAGGCCAGAACTTCGCAATTCGCTATCTATTCAGCGCAATTGATCAGGGTGGCGGAGCGACTGGCATGGGGTCTACAAGAGGGGATCAGGGTTTGCTAGTCCGACGTAGCCAGCAACTGGGGCATGCTATATAAACCAGTAACGTGACATTCATTCAGTGAACTCACAATTTTTAGAGTCAGGCTGGTTCTAGATTTACCCCAATGGCAATGCTGGCCAGAATGAAAAATTAACTTTTCATTCTGATTTTTGAAGAATTTTTCAGTCAACGAAAAAAAAAAAATTCTCGAAAATTCAGAATTTTGGGGCAACGTAAAATCACACAGATTCTGATAGATCAGGTCTTATACCATAAGAATATGTAATTTCAACTATTTTCTATGAGAAATCATTTTAGGATTGCTCTTGAAGTTGGTATAGATCTAGTCATTTCACAAAAATGTGACGCACCAAATTCTACTAGTGCAAAAACAGCTGATGATGCATTTTCATAGCGCTAGGTTAAAAAATATTTTTATACCTCAGTTTTGAGGTCTGTTATAATAATTTATACATGACAAGCCCGAGGCGCACCATTTCTGAGATGGTATACTGTCTGGGGGCACAAAATTTATCATATGCTTCGGATATTGTCAATTTTATGAACGAATATGTGACTCCTGGACGCTTATATCATACTCGAATTAAAAATGTCCGTGTGATTCTAAAACTTACTTTAGTCACGTATATAGACTGGAATGTGATGCATACAAATGCACCAATGAAAATATTTTTCATAATTTCAATTTCAGTCAGTGGCATTGGTCTCGGGATCGTCTTCTCAGTCATATTCTTTAAGCGTAAGTATCTATCAACTTTATATCATAATGCCTTGGTCAAATTGTTCAATATCTAGGTACGATAGCGCCAGCTTTTCTTGATGCCGTTCCTGATGATTTTCTTTGAAATTGACTCACCATACTGAGTATGATAATTCCAGGTTATTGTTATGTGTTTTACGGAACGGTTTCAATGATAATTAATTTCTACATACGAATGCCTTTTTTTTTTTACCGCAACACCCTAAACGAAATCTCCTTTCCTCAGACTTTTAATTTCTGTGAGAATTGTAACCTTAATTCTAGATGACATATTATCATTTTGGTGTAAAAAGGAAAGAAAAATAATCCTGCAACATTCAATTTTAACAAGATTATGAAAGTTTGTTTTTACTATAGTTTAACTTTTCCTTTCAGGGAGACCGTGGCCCGTTGCCTTCGGCGCTGGTGGAGGGTTAGGCATGGCATATGCCAATTGTCAACACGACTTTATGCATCCAAACTTCTTCCATGGACAAATAAAAAAGGTAAATTTATGTTTTAAGATACAGTTTTATAATGCAAAACGACTGTGTTCCAGAAAACCGTTACATTGGGGGAAAAGTTAACCTATCTCGATAAGAAAAACAGAAAAACGGGACTTTCTGAACCTCGGGAAGAATATGGGGAATAATGTAAGGAAGCTGCAGCAGCTGGAATTAAGAAAAAGACTTGAAATTGTTCTTACACATCTTCTCGAACCTAGATGCTTATTTCCTGGTAGTGTCAAAGATGGTCTCTGAAACCACGTCTTTAACGTTTTATATATGGCAGGTTCAGAAATTTGTATATTGTGATTATTTTTAACACTAGCCCAGTCGGCTGGTGTTGAAATAATTTAACTGGTATAATTGTAGTTATTAAGTTTTTCTTATCAATTGTTTTTTTTTTCATATTCCAACAGGCAGAGAAAAAGGAAGCGACGCAATAAAGTGATGTGATGCTGGGAGCAATCTTTAAATCGTGCTATAATCGGAAGGACATTTATGTTCCCTGACCTATGTTGCTTAAACATTTTAGTTCATGGTTCTATTATGCATAGTTCCCTTAAGACGTTTGTAAATTGTTCATAGAAAAAAACCCTGTAAATTATGGATTACAATACAAGTGCAAATAAAAGTCTTACCTTGTATATTTTATTTTGTTTTCTTTGATTTTCGATATTGATCAGTTAGGATGTATATTTCTAAAGGATACTGCTGGTGCAATTTAGATCAAACCTTCCGTATGCCTACGTTTTTTGTTTATTTTTGAATGAATGAATAAAAGCATTAAATTCAACATTAAAAAAACCAAGGCTTCTTTGCAGTAAGATTAAGTATGGTTCCCACTGAGAAGGCACCGCCTTTACCGAACGACTAAAAGTTTATTGCAGGATCAGTTGCCAGTCTGGCGAACAACAAACTGCTTTTTAGTGCTTAGTAAACCGACTTGCATAAAAAATATCAGACAGGTCAGATTTCAAGGGTGTTCAGGCAACCTGAAGAATAACTTAAGTTGCTCGACAACGAGTTTTTATCTTGTACGGCTGACCAAATTTCTTCTAGTGACCCAGTGGGGACCCAACTTGAAATATTTATACATCTCGTGAGGCAAAACTCGATTATGTGGTGTTTTGTATCTCCAGTATCTGATATTTCACTAATGAACCAAGCGCACCATAAGCCTGTGACTGGTACCCAGTGGTCCAGAAAGTCGTTCTTCTTCTAATAACTCCCATATCATTGTGTAACTTTTTTTTTAAAGGAATTTACACCATGTAGTTATGATAATTTTATTGATAGAAAATGTAATTAAAATATATCTTTGTCTTTAATAATATGAAAAATCTTTATTAGACTATGTACATAAATATTTTTTATTACAATAGAAGCGTGCGTCAGTTGTCATCTTTCATGTCAAGAATACGCGATTAGTTAGGCTTAGACTTGCCAATCATATGAGAAAAAATACGTATGTTTCATATACAATTGTTGATAGGTCTTATGTGTTTATTTCATGACATTTGTGGAGATTTTCAGTATTTCATATAACTTCCTTGGTTCCACCTGACAGTTAAATTAAAACAAGTTTTCAGTCCACTAGAAAAAAAATAGAAAAAAGCAAGGAAATGATTGAGAGACCACTACGCATCTGTGAGGTCGTCATTGAAGAAGAGGTGGAGGGCTGGTAGGTAGGTGTCGTCGTTCATGCCTAATGTGTAGAACTCCTCGTCTTCGTCCGCGATATTGTTTTCCTCAAGGGTCTGGTCCATGTCCAAGTTGCGCATGTCGTACTTCCAGGTATAGCTAGCAGCGTGCGCGTTGTGCTTCACGTACCGCTCCAGGATCTCAGTCATTGTCTCCTCGGAACAGACCTGTTGGGAGTAGGGAAATGTTTTAAGATAAAAAGGCTTTGATAATTTTTACAGGAGCTAGTCCAAATTGTACACAATTAGTAACCCAGCCTAGGTTGACATTTTGAATTTTTTCCAGACTGTGTAATACTTTGTGAATGCTATTGGGTGAAGTTGAATTATGCAGATATTTTTTACTTACTGGGAACGCCCATTCACATACCCATCAAGTTTTGCCAAGTGCAAGGGTATGTTGGATTCCATAACATTAGAAATGATACCTCTCAACATTATCAGATTATATCTGACTTTTTTCGTCCAAGCCATGCAAGGATACCTAAGAATCCATGTGCAAGTGTAAAAATTAATCTAATTCGCGTATGCTAACACACTGAAGCGCCAGGTTAATAAATAAACACAAACCCAGCAGCATGCCTTACCTCTAAAACATGATCCTGTGACGTTAAGGTATTGATGATTTTAATAAAACGTGTTTTCTTGGACAAAATGCCTATGCAGAAGGAATCATCCCTCCACCAGGGTCGGCCGAAGTCGTTGGCCCAGTCTGAGTTGGGGAAAGGCGGTGGGATGTGGATGAACCGGCCGTGGGGAGTGTAGGGAATTACACAGCCAGTCATGGGATCCACATGTGTGCGAATCTGAAAACAATGATAAATTATAATGAAATAGTTAGAAAACGTAAAGGGGGTTAAACGATTTCAATTGTCTCTAAAGATTCATAATTATTACATATTAGGTTTTTAACATTTTTCTTTCATACATTACTTAGGATAGTTGTAAACTCGTATTTTGATTGTCGTACACTATGAGAATTTTATGGACATCAAAAGCAGGTCACAGTGGACTTAAATTAAAAAAAGTATGACAAACAATCATAAAAATAATTTGGAATTTTTCTTAACTTATAAAGGTGTTCGGAAAAACATTTGTTCAGGGGCTCTGACTTCATTTGAGAAACACTTAAATTTGGATATATATTGCAATTTGAAAATAATTTACCTCTTTTGTTTTCGGGTTAAACCAATTTGATATATCCTTTCCGCCTGACGTGATGATTGGTTTAAGAAGAACATCGCCTATAGAAAAAATAGAAAGGAAATCGATGACAAATATGTATTATATTTAATCATTTTCATTAATTTTAGAGCAGACAATAAATCTTCCTTATTATTCTACCAGTATAGACCATAGTATGCAAAATATTTCAAGTACATAGTGATGCTTCTACCAATGTGTAATTAACCCAGGAAATACATAGATCAATTAGAATAAATTAGGAATGTAAGTCATGAATTTATCTTTTAAACACTACAAAGAAGTGCAGGGGCAGATTTAGAAGGGGGTAAAATTTCAAAGAGAGGAGCCAGTAAATATGAAATAGCCCAGTGTCATAATCTGCACCATCCAAGTAATCACCATACCAAATTTCATGTATTTAACAGGTATTTATGTTGAATACATCCCAAATAATGATATGTTTCCATAATGAGCAACTTTCATTATATGACTAATAATAATGAGTGATGATTTATAGATTTATATAAATTATAATATCCACATGTTCAGGAAAAGCACATGGTGATCACCAAAACGTGGTCACGTGACAATGTCTGCACAAGGTCTATAGGTTATTGGTGTACACGCCAAGCACCAGAGTCCACGAAAGTTCCAGCGTGCTACACAGATACCTATACTATAGCTGGTACCCAGTGGCCAAGAAAAGTTCTTCTCCTCCTAATTATCAAAAAGAGTCTTCTCCTCCTAATTATCAAACAGAGCTATCTTAACCAATACAAATATCATGATCGAATGTCTTTGTAAGCATCAAATCTTAGCTATAACTTAACTATAAGTCATGGATTGAACGAAAATTAAATTTCATTGGCCCCTCCTTTTAAATTCCACCTGCGACATGAGCCTTAGTTATACGCCATATGCGGGTCTAAAAATAGAGCATCGCGCGGTGAATTTTCGCGGAAATCGCGAACGGAGGTTGGTGGTACGTTTAACATAGGATCCTATGGGAGAAAACAGGTTATTTCGCTGTAACTTTTTAAATATCACTCCAATCTTCATGCAGTAAAAAAGAAAAAGTTTTGAATTAATCCTAGGAATGCCATACAACCCTCCAAATTTTCGTGTTTTGTGAATTTTTCGCACAATCGCGAAAATTCGCGTTTTCTCCATAGGCCCCAATGCTAAGTAGGGTCACTTATGGATCCCAATATTTCACCGCGCGATGTCGGAAATGGCGAGTATACCGCCAACCCGTTTACTCCGTATATGAAGAAACAAATAAGGGACATGACATGGACTATTTCTTAAAGGGACATTCTCGTCCGTAAAGTGGCATATTTTGATACGTTGTAACTCCCTGACGGCCGCGCCAAATTCGCGACGTGACCAATGACGTCGCGTTATTACGTTCTGAAAGGGCAAAACACGTCGCCAGTGACCCTGTTGCTAGGTTAACGTCGGCGGACTTATCTCTAAAATCTCACGGACGAGAACGTCCCTTTAAATTCGACATGGGACATGGGCAATTCTTAAAATTGACAAGAAATTTCAAATATAGGGACAGGGGACATGGCCATTTCTGAAATTCGACATGCAACATCAGGACCCCCTATCAACACCCTAAGCCCCCCACCCTAAGCCCCCCCCCCCCCCCCCCCCCCACAATTTTTTTTTCTTTTCTTGGCTTAGGCTAACCTAATCCAAGAAAGAACCTAAACAAAGGTCTGAAAGGATATGTCCAGTGAAATACTGATAAAACTAATGTAATATAACGTTAAATTGAAGTGAAAATATCAATCATTAGATGACGAATATTTATGCCATGCTCACTGACTCTGAGCCACCAAAGGCAAAGGCAAAGCCAAAGCAAAGGCCAGAGCAAATGGAGGAGTATCAGTATGCTCACCTTTGTATTTATCACACAGCGGCGTCAGATCGTACACCTTCCCAAGAAATGACACCCATAGGTCTTCCAATGTATTATGAACAGCAACCTCATTAGGTGTGTAATATTTTGGTCGCACCATTTTGACCATAGTTAGGCCTTACTTGACCCAAACAAACGTCCCTCCTCTTTCTGTGTTGCTAATGTACACAGTCACGTGGTTGCTATATTGGAACTCTCCACTATAGGTCAAAAGGAGGTACGAAAAATCAAAATGGTGAAGATTGCCGAGGTCGATGTAAGTTGTTCTAGACACTTTCTTAGCGTAAAAACGTGTTTTATTTATTAATGTGCTCCAACCTCGAATAACCCAGTTATAGCGTTAGTATTCTCATCCATTTTTAGGAGTGTCTGTTAAGTATTCTATGTTCAGAAGGCGAACGTAATGCTGAATGTCGAGCGATAATAGGGCGTTTTGGTCAAATTTGGCGTTTTGAGTGGCCTTGCGTACGTCCAACTCTCTTTATGAGAGTTATCACCGTGCTGTAAGTTAGTAACTGGAACTGGGAACTGTCACACGAAATCCAGGACAAAATAAATAACTTCCATTTACCAACAATACACATTTACAGTTTAATACATGGCGAGCACATAGAGGCCACTCTGGTGATTACGCCAACTCAGCAACTGGACTAATATCTGGCTGGAGGCTCTTGAGAGAATGAATTTACTCGCGATAATGACGTCATATACCCATATATATGTAGTAAACTGTATAAGTGTGTATATAATTCCTCTTTCTTGTGATTCTGACAGAAATTTTTTTCATCTTGAAAAAAAAAAGGTGAAAAGATATGCCACGTTCAAACTGAACCTATTATGCATTCACACAATTTCCCCTAACTTGTTTTAAGTCATATAGGATAACAAAAACTATTATTTTTCAAAAAATTGCTTTTGATTATATACAAATATTAAAAGCATGTAATGTACTAATAGCTTAGTACTTTTTTTTTTTTTTTTTTAAGAGCAGAGCTTTATTCACTTATAAATGTTACAGACAATACTTTTTAACATTCTGCTTCCACTTTTTTCTTCTGTATATATATGTTCTCAGAGATACCATAAACATGTCTCAATATTCCTACAGAAGTCTTGAAATATATAAAGAAAAAAATTAAAAAAGAGAAACAATCCAAGTGGTATTTTAAATATATGAGTCTGGTTATGATTCATTAACTCCAGTCTACCATGGCACAAAAGATCTACATAGATGATTAAACAAGCAACAATAATAAGCAATTGTACTAATGCACATTCTGTTATGATAGATTTCAATGAAATTACGAAGCATGTATTCTTGACAGTAGCTGGTCTGATGGTACTTTCTCTTTTTTCTTTCCTTCTATTCTCCCTATGTACCTTTCGACTGATAGTTTACAACTCAACTCATAAATCCATTGATATACATCGAGATATCCTTCATGAAATAGCCGTTGTCTATATATATAAAATTTAGCCCAGAGAAATATGAAATTTATAGTTTTAGCCCTCTCTGTCAAATTTATCAACCCAAAAATATAGTCTAATTCTGAGAAATCCTCCAAACAATAACCTAATACGTTTCCCACCCACTGCTTTATTCTCTTAAGAAATTTATGAACAGATGGACATGAAATAAAAAAGTGGGTTATTGTATCCTTTTCTCCACACACTTTACATTTATCATCAGCAACAACCTTTCGTTTACATAAATAATCTTGACAAGGAACAATACGATGAATTATTTTAAATTGAAGGGACTGTATTTTAGTTTCCCGAGAGGCTTTAAATGCCATACAGTTAACCTTCTGCCATTCTTCTACACCAAATGCAATTTCAGGAAAATCTCTCTGCCATTTTTCATGCCAATGGAAGTTAATTTTTTGTCCACTGCAAATGATACCATATAGAGTCTTTGATGTACAATTCAATATGTTCAAAGGTTTATCTTCATGATGTATGTATATATCTCTAAATGATACATTTTGAACATCAATAGTCTTATTCTTGACCCATGGGATAGCCGCCTTAATTTGTAGAACTTCCAGAAAATTGCACTTCATGCCATATACTTCCTTAATCGTTTTATCATCCATCAATTTCCCCTGCTCTGAGATCAGATCTGCAACCTTCAATATACCTACACTCTTCCAATTATGCCAATCTACCACTTTTCTATTTATTAAAATTCTCTCATTTCTCCATAATATCTCATTTTGTATTTCTATATCAAAGATAGGACTCTTGTTATAAAAATTATTCCAAGATACCCATAAGTGTTTGTAAAACAAATTACAGATATCTTTTCCTAGCCTTCTATTCTTAGTAGTAAATGTTATATAAAGAGAATCATCAACATTAAATATCTTCCTAGGATAAAAGGTCCATGATTCAAAGTCATTACAACACAGTCTTTTAACCCAAGATATTTTAGAAGCCAAAACCATTGACTCGAGGTCAAGCAATCCCATTCCTCCATCAGAGATCTTCCTGCACATTGTTACATATGCTACCCTGTTCACACTTGAAGACCATATGAATGAACATATCATTTTTTTAAATTCATCAAAGACTCTCCTAGGAGTAAAGGTTATAGATGTTGGATATAGCAATATTGGTATAAGCAAGCTGTTTACTACTACCACTTTTCCTTTAATGGACAGATTTCTATTATTCCAATCTTGGCAGATTCTTTCACACTTCTTCAATTTCTCCTCAAAATTCCATTTATACCTTGTACTCTCATCACAGATTTTGCCGATTCTCACACCAAGTAACACCAAACTCTCTACTATTTCAAAGGGCATATTTCTTTCTACAGAGGAATTTCCTTGCCCAAGGGGCAACAGTTTTGTTTTGTGCTTATTCACAGTCAGACCAGAATACCTTCTAAATCTTTCTAAGCAGTCAAGAATACGAAACAAATCAGACTTACTTCTACAATAACATGTTACATCATCAGCAAAGAGGGAAATCTTTATCTCCCTAGTACCTAAGGCGATCCCTCGAATGGTCTCCTCCTCCCTTACCATAATTGCTAGGACTTCTACTACAATAACAAATAAAAATGGGGATAAGCAACAACCCTGTCTTGCACCTCTTGCTGGGGAGAACCAAGATGTGTTATAGCCATTATTAGTAATACATGTCTGAGCACCATTAAATATAACTCTTATCCACTGTATAAAGTTTTCCCCAAACCCGAACAGTTCCAAAGTTTCGATTATACAGTCCCATGATACTGAATCAAATGCTTTATTAAAATCAAGGGCTAAAAGCCAAGGCTGCTCCCTTTCTATCATAGAGTGTTCTATCAAATCTTCTGCCAGTCTTATATTAGTTCCAATGTATCTGCCTTTCATAAAGCCTGTTTGATCTGAGTATATAATATCTTTAAGGGGAACCTTAAGTCTGCTTGCTAAGGCTTTGGTCAAGATTTTATAATCTGTGTTTAATAAGGTTATGGGCCTCCAGTTGGATAGTTTATGTTTATTTGTTGCTTTTTTGGGAATAAGGCGGATTATCCCCCTTCTTTGTTCTTTACTAAGGATACCATTATCATAAGAGAATTTGAAACTCTGAATCAAAAGATGTTTGATATCTTGCCAGAAAAACTTATAAAACTCTACTGTCAAACCATCTGAACCAGGGCTTTTGTTACTTTTCATAGAACAAAGAGCTTTATAATACTCATCTTCAGGTAGCTCCCTATCAAGTACATCCCTTTGTTTATCTGATATCTGGGGAATTTTAGATTTGTTTAAACCACTTTCAAGCGCTGACCTATATGACTCATTTTCAACTGAAGAGTAAAGTTCTTCATAAAAAGTCTTTAAAGTACTCATTATACCTTGAAAATCTGTTGTTATTACACCGTCTTTAGTTTCAATAGCTGTAATCTTCTTCTCTAATGCTCTAATTTTTTCTAAATTTAGAAAATATTTAGTAGGTCTTTCACTATGACTTGACCAGTTAGCCCTAGATCTCAAAATTGCTGCTTGAGCTTCTGAACTCTTTCTCACTTCCAGTTCTCTCTTATAAGACATAAGTTCCTCTTCTACATTTTCTCCCTCGTCAAGCTTACAAGTAAGTTGGACGATTTTCTTATCAAGCTCCCGTTCTTCTTTCTTCTCCTCAGTTCTTTTCTTCTTACTATATTTAATTGAAAGACCTTTGATCTTATACTTTGTATAGTCCCACAAATCATTTGGATCTAGTTCTCTGACTGAGGACATCTCCTCCATGACATTCTTTACCTCATCTACATATGCTTTATCTCTTATCAGATTATTATTAAACTTCCACCAGCCTGGACCTCGAGGTACATCCCCCAAAGAAATTTCCAATGTTATTATACTATGATCAGAAAATATACCTGGCAAAATACTTGTTTTTCTCACTCTCCCTGATATACACTCTGGAATTAACCATAGATCTATCCTGGAAGCTTGATTTTTTCTATGAAAGGTATATCTTCTCAAATTAGGATTATTCACCCTCCAAATATCTGTAAGACCTAACCTGTAAATCATATCTAAGAGAGATGCCCTATATCTTGCAGCAACTATTGGGTATGAATCATTTTTACGATCTAAATGTGGATCTAACTGTATATTAAAATCCCCTCCTAGGAAAAGCTTAGTACTTTTAATATATTATCATAATTTATAATTTAGTTAGGATCAGACCTAGCAATACTACTTCTGAGAAGAGACATTTTACGCTCCTAGCGCCACCTGTTAACCAGTATAAAAGACGTTGCAAGGTAGGGAGCGAGTCAGTTAGCAGTTAGTAGAGTTTTAGTAAGAAAGTCAGCAGCATTAGCTGAGCTGCTCGGAGCTATGCCTACCAGCTCCTGCGCAGTATACTGGAGTTTACCGATACCAACTACCTCGGACAAAGGATTGTGATAGAGCTAAGCGCTAGGGTGGTCTAGGATGTGCTGGAACAACTTGTATTCTAAATGTGGTTGATCACAGAGTAGGAGATGGGAAGGTGGACTGATGGAGACTTATTCACTGTGGCTTTGACTCGGGATGAGATGTTTAATTGAATAAAAACCCTTTCATTTTAAGAGCTCCCTCATCGTCCATTTCTTTTGAACTATTGGGGGATGGATGAATTAACTTTGAGCGCAGTCTGATTGGCTCAATAACTTGGATGAACGACTCATGGATAAATTAATTATACACATCACGCAGTCTTAAATCAACACTAACAATAGTTCAGTAATTATGTGTCCAACTTTTGACACATGTGTCTGACTTTTGACACAAAAAGGAGTGTTTTGGAATATGGCCCTTGTGTGAAAAAATAATCAAGAAAGATTTTTTTTGGTATTGTACCTGATAATTTTTCCCAATATCTCAGTACAAAAAACTTGACAGATTTTACAAATTTAAACCATTAGACCTACATTAAGATATACCCAAAAGTGCCCAACTTATACTAGCTTTGTTAGGAGCTGATATATTTCAATTATTGGTGTGGCAAAGTGCAGCACGGTGCGACTCAGTGCAGCATGGTGTGACACATTTTGGCACAGTACATCTCAGTGCAATACGTTGCAGCACGGTGTGACTAGGTGTGGCACAGTGTGACCCTTTGCGGCATGGTGCGGCAGTGTGACATGGTGCAGATGCAGAGTAGAACAAACAGAAAGGCAGTTCTGTTACACTATGCAAGGGTGCCCCCTGGTGGATTCTCCTGTATACGGAGTAAACGGGTTGGCGGTATACTCACCATTTTGAAATTTTGGGCTCTGTATGTTGGCTACTTAGCATTGGGGCCTATGGGGAAAATGCATATTTTCGCGATTGTGCGAAAAAATGACGAAACGCGAAAATTTGAAGGGTGGTATCGCATCCTTAGGATTAATTCTAAACTTTTTCTCATTTACTGCATGAAGACTGGAGTGATATCTAAAAAGTTACAGCGAAATAACCTGTTTTCTGCCATAGGATCCCATGTTAAAACGCACCCCCAACGTCTGTTTGCGATTTCCGCAAAAGTTTGCTGTGCGATGCGCTATTTTCAGACCCGCTTACGGCATATAGGCTGTAGCCTGAGCCTCATGCCACTCCTCCGTACAAGAATCATGGGGACCACATGGAGATGACCACAAACAGAGCCCAGGGATAATTCTAGACATACAGGATAGGCCATCCCCATACTCCCCATAACTCTTGTTTTATTGGAAGAATTTTTCAAATATCGGTCCATGTATCTATGACTGTGTTTGGATATTAATGTTTAATGTGCATTCGTCAAATAATCTTTTTAAAAAAAATACACAAAAAAAAAACGCACTTTACTGGGTCCGAACGGATTCTTATCTTCAGGGTCCCCACGTACTGCACAGTGACAACACAGAAAAGGGCAACAACCAAAATTTCTTGACAGGGAAGACAAATGTAATTTGCAAATTTTACCAAAACACAGTTTTTTTTCTGCATGCGAAGGCTTTTAAATTTGAACAAATTGCTAGATATTAATTATTATATAGGGAAAATTTACCATATGGCAGGGAAATCTTAGGAAAAACACAGGGTATTCCATTTGAAAATGAAATTTGAGTGGGGATTCTAAATCTTAAACAGGACTATCATTTTATCATGGTGTTTAAATCATTTGCATTTTTATGACCTAATGCCAATTAAAATTTTATCAGTTACAGCTATTTACACCAAAGACACCCCAATTACTGGTTCAGGTCACCCCTTTTTAAAAGTATGTTTCATGCCCAGCTGGGAACCAATAAAAGAAAAAAGAATTGATGTTTTTCTTAGTAGGGCTTACTAGAAACCAACTGAAAAAAAGTAACTTGTAAGAGTAGCCAAAGATTTAACTGGTGACGTCCTTCTAGTCAAGTGATACGATCAGTCCAGAGGAGGCACATTCAGTCTATCCAGCTGGTGTGATAAGTCCACTCAGGCAGAACAATCTACTGTTCAAGTTCTTTAAAGAAAGAACACTTGAAGGCTATTATTCCCATACGGTAGATGGCCGATTGTCTAGTCAACATGGTTCACAATGATCTGGGTCCTTTAGTAAAATTATATTGTGAACTCTATCCGTTTTGGAAATTCTTGATAACATTGATATTCATTCAATACTCAATTCCAATTCAGACCTATATATACGTCTTATAATCATAAACTAGTGTTTGGAATCTAATAAATAATACATATACATACTGGGACGATATCCTTTTTGATCTAATTTCTCATAAAAACAATTTAGGTATACTTTTATTAATGATAACGATCTATATTAATTAGTCTCATAAAATAATGGTATATAACAGACAGCCCCTCTGTTGTGCCAAATATGTGTGCATTTACAGATCGATGTGTACCTATCATGTATTAAACGGATCTATTTATTCTCCGGCCTCGCTGTCGGGGCCGTCGTCTCCGGTCAAGCCCGGAGTGTTGTCTTGGTCATTTAGGCGGGAAACGCCATTGAACAATAGTGGAACCAGCGGCTACAAGATCGCAAATTTGGACCTGCTTCCGGTTGCAATGCTATCCCTATGAGAAGTCTATACCAGAAATTGACCATTGAGAAAGCATTAGCCGAGATCGGGTCGGAGAGTGACAGTGCTCAAACTGTATGATATCGATGCCTCAGCATTCGAAGGCCTATAGCGTTTCAGATGTGTCATGTAGTGTGGAATAAATTATGTTAATGAGCGTGATGACACCGAGCAAGGCGGGCCCCGGTCTCTGATTGGAAAGTCAGCCGGGAATGATCGCCTATTTCGTCTATTTCCTGCGCGTTTCAGTCGACTTAACGCGCCATATAGGTTAATGTCGATCTTTTATTTTTCAGAAGTACACAGCAAGCTATCTTTGATGTATTGAAATACTTTTACACTGCCCTAAATCATAACAAATTAGTTGGTGTATTATATTTAGATGTATCTAATTTGACTGTATCAATCATGAGAAATTACTGACAAAATTTATTGAAATTGGTTTTCCTGAATTATTGGTATCATGGTTTCGATCATATTTATGTAGAACTCAGCAGGTCAACTTCAACAATAAGCTATCTAATGAACTAGTTATAGAAGAAAAGAATCGGTTAGAAAACCGAAAGAACTCCGGCTTATTCGTCTTCTTTTTCTATATATGAAAGTTATTATTATGATTTCTTTAGAATGTTTCTTATCTATTCTCTAGCCTGCTGAAGAAAGTCGGGTGCTACTGCGGAGTTGGCTCAACAAGAACATGCTCATCAAAATGACAGACGGACGCACACTCATAGGTTAGTTTCGAGGAAAGCTGACAAAATAATAATCTTATCATAAATAAACATCTCTCCTGAAACCGTTGAGTTTACAACAACAACAACAAAAGGATAAGAATCTGAAAAAACACAGTTATATTTTAGGGTTAATTTGAATTAAGGGAGCTTTCTTAATTTCATTAATTAATAATTTAAATCATTTCCTTTTGTCCAAACCAGCCAACTCTTTGTACACGTTCGACCTTTCTTTTACTAACCCATGTCATTCTCTTTTTACAGGAGTCTTTGTATGTACCGACAAAGATTGTAACGTCATTCTAGGATCCTGTTCAGAATATCTCAAACCACCAGGTAAGATAGTCTCAGAACAAAAGTGAATACTTCTATCTACTTTCGAATCATTCATTGAAACATAATTGATAAATCAATTTGTCAAAATAAGCCACAAGAAAGTACGTTCTTCACATCCTTAAGACAATGCACTTAAAGTTACATTCTATGTAGGTCCCGCCAGCCAGAAAAAAATCGGTGAAACATGTTCATGAAAATAATCTGTAAATAATTATAACTTCATCCTGTTGGCACCATGAAAATCTTCAAATAAATTGTATTAGAAATAAGCGAAAGTTACTTATTTGCATTTTCAGTATGCCGTCTTGGGCATTTTATGTAAGATAACCGTAACCATAGCAATAAACAAGTATTTTTCAATTGATAATGGTTCATTACTCCAAAGCTCGATAAGTAGTACATATCATGTTATATGACGTTGCCGGGACACCCCTATGACAGTATGAGCAACTATATCGCCTAAATTCCACCTCTGATTGTAATCTTAGAAGCATATACTTTAGTTTCTAAGAGATGCCAAATTTCCTTCTCAATACGGATTTATGTATTATTGACTTTGAGTTTGAAAAGAACCAAAAGTTCCTAATTGTCATAAGAGATTGATATGATTTCAAGTAAGAGATAGCGTTTATCTGTGTTTTGTTCAATATTAGAGCCTTAATACTGAAGTATAGACAGCTACTCAAGTTTATTACAAAGTTTAAACTAACAGTTCTTTTTAATTTTCATTTTACAGACAGTCCGGAAAAGGAGGAGCCACGAGTGCTTGGCTTAGCCATGGTGCCAGGACATCATATCAAAAATATACAAATAGATGAACAATGAAGCTTAATAAAATGACACCGGCTGAACCAAACATGTTGACTCATCATACATATTCATCTCATCCTTTAAGGGGTGATCATTGATTTGCGACTTTCATAACCCATTCTGTATGTGTATTTATAAGGGAATTGTTTGTAAGTGAGATATACGTTAATAAAATACCGTTCAACTTACTGTTGTTCCTTGATTACTTATTGAATCAACCAATAATATTAATAATAATAATAACAAAAGAAAAAAACAAATATATGTGATTTATAGGGAGGGTGCGTTTGTCCTTCTATCAAATTATAGTGAGCCATTTTGAATGTCTTTAGAACAGGGGCCTGATCTTAGGAAATTGTACAATCGATTTGTAAAGCACCAAACTAAGAGGGAACACCTCCATTTTACTTCTAGAGTACGTTCATCTGGGCTCTGACATTGATTCAAACCATTATTCTGTTTTTGAATAGATCTAATCAATAATAAAACGAGTAGTTTCACAAAAATATTATCTTGTGGCTAATTCGCTCGCCTCAGGACTAAACTAGTCTGCCGCCAAACAGCCATGAAAGCTATTACCCATCCTAATTATCGAAATAGAAGACCAACTAAATCTTGGCAGATCTAAGCTACATGGGGCCTACATGGGGGGGGAGGGTCCGATGTCGGATGTCGAATTTAAGAAATAGCTCTGTCTCGAGTCTACCCCACCTACAATAATGACCCTAGTCATGATGACACTTTTAAAATTCTGCAGGACGACATGCATATATATGAGCCGTAGTGACATTGGCTTTGAAAACGTTATGGGCACCCGCTTTTCTTAAGGAAACTGAGAAAAATAAGCGACAAAGACATTGTCACTTCTTAGAATTGACATGCAACGTCATCAGTCAAACAGGACCCCCATCAACTTGATCCAGAGATGTTATTTTTCCTTCTTTCTCCGGATTTCCAGATTTTTGGAAGTTCAGTATAACACTGAAATTTACAGTTCTCTTTACTTAACACAAAAGATTTGCTTTCTATATTGTTTCTTTATGGATTCTAAGCCATTTAAACTCAATTTGCGTTTTCTCCTGAATATGTTCACCCTATTGTATATCTATGAGCGAAAATCCAGAAATGTCCATCCTACTTTTCTGGATTTTTCACCTCTCCTGAGTCAGCGAGTGGCATCTCTGTTGATCAAAGGCCCTACAATCACAATCAACAGACTAAGGGGGTAATTAATCTCATCATTAGCGTTAATCTAATTATCAGCGTAACACCCAGCTAACTCTTCATGCTCTAAGCGAAGAGAAACGGAAAGATTTAGAGCGCGGGAACTGTCCGCGCTCTCCGAACAGATTGTTTATTCCCACAATCCAAGTATCTGCTTGGAGAGTGTCATGTACGAAAAGTGCAGTCTTGCAAGAACTATCGGTCCGTGAACAGTAAACAGGGCCATCCGAGGAGGGAGGCGGACGCTAACAGCTGCTACCAGAATAATACCAGAAATACAGTAATTTGAGGCCGGATCGCTGAGGATAATTGTCACAGGTAATGTTCATGCCAGGCCCTTTGAGGCGCTGATAGTTAATATCCATGCTTTCTCACCTTTTCTTGGTGAAATCGGCTGTTACTCAGTGCTTTCAAGTTTCAGTCACGACACTCACTCACTGGTCACTGCCTATCAGATTCAGTGTCACTGTAGTGAATCTAGGTATATATATCAGACTTACTGTAGTGGTTGTAGGAGGTGTTTGGGAGACTTGCCTGACGAAAACCGGAGGTCGCGTGTACGCTCGGGTCCAGTCAGGTATCATCTGGCGAACCACGCTTGGCCGCCCGCTTGGCCGCCCGCTCGGCCGTCCGCTCGGCCGCTCGCCGCGCCACCTCGCGGATTACGCGGGAACGACGCGTTTCTGCGTTTACTACATTCCTCCCCGTTCCATTTTTTTAGGAGGGTTCCCTCCACCAGTAGTGGCTATGTTCAGGAGGGCACCCACAGGGAGTGGTCATGTTCAGGAGGGCACCCTTAGGAAAGTGGTCTTGTTCAGGAGGGCACCCCCGCTCAGGCAAGGTCCAGCCTGAGGTCTCCTAGTATCTCACTAACATGCCAGCCTGACGCCGGCTACTGACGAAATATATACAAGTTTGCGAGTTCGCCGAGTCTAGCCCAGCAGCTCACATCTAGTTACTACTATGTACAGTGGTTGTGTCTTCCTGACTTACAACCCGAAAAGGTTCCTTGCCTTCCCCGAGGAGGTCTCCCGGACAAGGCTTGGAGGGATTCCACAAAGCTTCCTCTCTCGGTCCACCACCAGGCAGCTGGAAGTTGGCCCATGCTGGTTGGACCAAATCCCTTGTGGGCTATGGCATTGGCTACTGTAAGGGCTGCCCCTCTTCCGGAGAAGTTCATCCAACTCCAGGCCCTGCACGACCTGATCTACTTCAGGGTGGCCATCAATACTCAGTAATTTTACCGAGATGCTGGACTTCGCCCCAGGGGATGCCTCCGACTTGCGCTTCTCATCTGGTCCACTGTTGGAGCACTGCCGCTGGATCTTCTGTGAAGTCAGTCCACGCTGGTTGTACCAAATCTCCCACAGGCACTGGGATGAGCTAAGGTACAGGCTGCCCTTCTTCCTAAGGAGCTTGTCCAACTCCAGGCTCTGCACGACCTGATCCACTTTGGGGTAGTGGTCAACACTCAGTAATTTTACCGAGATACTGGGCTTCGCCCTAGGGAATGCCTCCAACTTGCACTTCTCATCTGGTCCACTGTTGAAGCTCTGCCGTAGGACCATCTGTGAACCAGGCATTGACCTCTGCAACATCTCTTGGCTGTGCCTCCATGAGTGGATGGAAATGGGCTGTTCCTTTTGAGCAGTAACAGCCAATAGGTAGGCCACCACTGCCTGCTGCCAGAGGGTTGTGTCCTCGGAAACCGGAAGGTAGATGTAGATACCAATCTTCTTGGCTGCCACAGCATCTCTTCTTATGGTTGGCTTTGGCAATGCATGCATCTGGTTGATCTTGTTGTCCCTTCCCAGGACCTGAGTTGGCTGGAGTTCTGCCACATTGACAATGTATGACCCTGGGATATTGATGGGTGGACAGATGATACCACTCTCCACCATACTGGATATCATAGTCACTTCTGGGGAGCAGGTGACACTAGCGTGGCAGTCTGCACAGGCTGTAACCATGAGCTTAACTTCCCGGTCTTCTTTGTGTCCAGCACCTCTCACAGCGTCCACTTTTCTATGGGCTGAGAATTCTTCTGTCTTCTTCTCCCAGGGGGCTACCAGCTGTTGGGATACCTGGCCAGTGGATGGAGCCTGTTGAGCCTCCAGGTCTAAGGGTAAAGACTGGTCCGGGGGGCGACCTCGGTTGAGGAGGGGTGGTGACACTTGTTGAGATCCCTGGGCCAAGGGTGAAGACTGGCCTGGAGGGCGACCTCGGCTGAGAAGGGGTGGTGACACTGGTTGAGATCCCTGGGCTAAGGGTGAAGACTGGTCTGGAGGGCGACCTCGGTCTGGAGGGTGACCTCGGTTGAGAAGGGGTGGTGACGCTTTTTGAGATCCCTGAGCCAAGGGTGAAGACTGGTCCGGAGGGCGACCTCGGTTGGGAAGGGGTGGTGACACTGGTTGAGATCCCTGGGCCAAGGGTGAAGACTGGCCTGGAGGGCGACCTCGGCTGAGAAGGGGTGGTGACACTGGTTGAGATCCCTGGGCCAAGGGTGAAGACTGGTCTGGAGGGCGACCTCGGTCAAGGAGGGGTGGTGATTGGCCGCGCTGACCACCCCTTTCTAGTTTTCCGACCTCTTCAACTGATGCGGCGCCACCTTGTTTCGGCTAAGATGGCCTGGGGCAATGAATGTCAGTTTCTGACGCTTGAAAGCTGGTCCTTTAAAATTCTTGGAAGTGTAGCAGTTGACTACTGGCCTGTGTGACGGGATGAAGACCGGGATGATGACCTTGCCCAGTGTCTCCTGTGTCAGGGATTTCAACAGCTGGTATGTAGCTGGTGAGGTCCACTTCTGTTCTTTTTTCTTGACTTTTTGCTTCTCACCAGATTGACCACTCTTTTTCCGTTCCCCCTTTATGTTGCATTTTTCTTCTGCAGCTAGGGCCTTTTGACCCGGAGCATCGGCAGGTGGGCAGTCCCTGTCCCATGTCTTCCTCTGCCTCAAGGATTTTGATGCCCAGTATGGAGCTGGCAAGGTCCACTTCTGTACTTCCTTCTGGACCTTTTGCTCCTCACCAGATGGACCATGACTCTTTGGTTCCCCCTTTATGTTGCCTCTTTCTTCTGCAGCTAGGGCCTCTTGACCAGGAGTATCGGCAGGTGGACAGTCCCTGTCCCATGTCTTCCTCTGCCTCAAGGATTTTGATGCCCAGTATGGAGCTGGCAAGGTCCACATCTGTACTTCCTTCTGGACCTTTTGCTCCTCACCAGATGGACCACGACTCTTTGGTTCCCCCTTTATGTTGCCTCTTTCTTCTGCTGCTAGGGCCTCTTGACCAGGAGCATCGGCAGGTGGGCAGTCCCTGACCCATGGCTCCCTCTGCCTCAAGGATTTTGGTGTCCAGTATGGAGCTGGCAAGGTCCACTCCTGTTCTTCCTTCTGGACCTTTTGCTCCTCACCAGATGGACCACGACTCTTTGGTTCCCCTTTTGTGTCGCCTCTTCCTTCTGCAGCTGGAGCTATTTGTTCCAGACCATGGGTAGATAGACCGTCCTTGTTCAGTGTCTCCTGCCTCGCGGATGTTGATGCCCAGTATGGAACCCGAGAGGTCCACTTCTTTTTCTCCTCCTCTTTTACTAGCTTCTTCAAACTGACTTCTTCTACAGCAGGGACCTCCTCTTTTGTTTCATCAGAGAGGTGAGAAACTCCCTGGACTTGTTTGTGTGCTGAACTGGAGGAGTTTCGTTGCTCCTCTATACTTCTAAGAATGTGTACCTGTTCAGCGAAGAGCTTTGCTGTGAAGATATCAAACTCATTTTGGCTAACAGTTGTTTTCTTCCATGCTGAGTCTACATTTCTGTCCTGTATGACATCAATTCCGCCGTCTTCAAATGCAGACAACAGGATGTCCGTCAGGTCCCGGTAGGTAAATGGGCCGCGTTTTGGTACCCACTTCCACAAATGCTGAATAAATTCTTGGTTGAATTTCTTCAGTAATAGCTGGACATGGTTGACCCTGTCATATTCTTTGTAGATCCTCCCTTGTACATACTCTAGCTCCATTATCTTGTTTCCCCATTCTTCTAGGAGCCTTTCCTGTGAGTATCGCAGCTCAGCCCGTTGGTTGTCATCCACCTCTAAGCACCATTTTTCTATGAAATGGAACTCATCTTTTAGAATTCTAATGTCATATAGATGCCTTTCTTCAACGCGACGTAATTCAGCCATGTGACCCATCGCTCAATGGTCATTACATTTAAGGTCCAGAAGTAGCTTGAATATCTAGCCAATGACGCGGGTCGTCAGAAATAGATCTTGGAACCACTTGGAATATTCAGCGGATGACGAGGGTTGACGGAAGTTGATCGGGGACCACCTTGAATATTTGGCTGATGACTAGGGTTGACGGAAGTAGTTCTCAGAACCACCTTGGATATTCGACTGATGACGAGGGCTGACAGTAGATCCCGGTAGAAGGAGCCGGTTAGTTGGCAAGAGGTATTTAGTTCATTAAAGTTATTACCAGGGTAATATTCCCGGTTTAAAATGCTTAGCATATAAGACTAGCCATGGATGTTACCCAGGCCGGTGGGTGTTGGAAAAATCAGCGTAAACCTGCCGAAAAAATCTGTGTAAACTTCCCGAAATAATCAGCGTAAACTTGACGAAAAATAATCAGCGCAAACTCGCCGAAAAAATCTGCGCAAACTTGTCGAGAAATCAGCGTAAACTTGCCGAATTAGTTGTTAGTGGGTCGCAGAGGTTGGTTGATTAAGGTGGTAAATGAAGGTAAAACCAGGGGGTATGCCCGGCTGAGTTTGTTAGACACAATTAACCCAATGTCAATGAATGGCGCCGTTACCAGTGAAATTCACCGATAGAAAATCCACAAAATAATCAGTTTTTACCGGGGTGTATACCCAGTAAAAAATATTCACCGATTTTTAGGAACTGAGACGCCACCTGGTTCTGGGCCTTTAGTACAGGGCAAAGGGCCAAAATTTTCTAAGACCAAAAAGGCTTAATAAAGTTGGTAAAAATAATTCAATAATTTAGGCCAAAATATCCTTTGGTAAATATATGCCTCAATAGAATGGCGAGATAGAAAGATTGTTCACTGAGGAGCCCTTATTTGGTTTGATTGATTTGGGTTCAAAATGGCTGACCCCAGACCATGTGCTCAGGGCCTAATGAAAATTAAGACCCAAAATTAAAGTTTTCAAAAGTTGTCAAAAAGTAAAAATAATGGCCCAGAACTGAAGTTTAGGTATAATATAGTCCTTGTAGCTGACAAATAAATTACTTCCAGTCTTATTAAATGTAGGATGGCACCGGATTGAAATAATTAATTTGGTCAGGGGTTAAAATGTGGCTCCTCCAGGGTGGACAGGAAGTTGTCAATTTTACCCCAAAAGTTGATTAAAATACACCAAATCACACTCAATGTCAGATATACTTATAAAATTGTCCTGTGTGAATGAATCCTGGGAGTTTGGTTCCTGTGAGTTGTCCTTTCCTCTGATTTTGAGAGCAGCTCAGGTGTAAACAAGGGTGGGTCATACACTGAGGGCTCTGAAAATGTCTATCTCCAAACTTGTCCAAATACTGCTCCAAACTTGTACAAATCCACTTGGGTAAGCACACCTTCACTCCTGGCACCAATGTAGTGAATCTAGGTATATATATCAGACTTACTGTAGTGGTTGTAGGAGGTGTTTGGGAGACTTGCCTGACGAAAACCGGAGGTCGCGTGTACGCTCGGGTCCAGTCAGGTATCATCTGGCGAACCACGCTTGGCCGCCCGCTCGGCCGTCCGCTCGGCCGCTCGCCGCGCCACCTCGCGGATTACGCGGGAACGACGCGTTTCTGCGTTTACTACATCACTGCCACTGTCTTGTGACTAGATCTAGGCCTACCTTTCCACAACAGACAGTCAAATAATACCACGATGATATTCTACATTTTTGCAGTATATGAATATTATCAGTATCATAAATATGCTCTAGCATTACACTTAAGTTGATCGAGCTTCCATTCAATGATTGATTTGTTGTAAAAAAAAAATTCTTCCAAATAAAATTCTAGAAAAAAAGAGATTAAAATTGTCTAAAAATTTACTCCATTAATAACAAAGTTGAAATTGTAGATAGGTACAAACATGTTGGCTGCATTGCTAGAGTAAGTGTTGGCTCGGCTAGGCCTAGGGATTGTTAATATTGTGACCGTATCCTCTGGTCTGAGAAATTTTTATTAAAAATGTTGATATTTGGCCAGAAATAGAGGGGGCACGAGCCCCCTATTCCCCCTCTAAATCTGCCACTGCATTAGGCCCCCAAAAAATTGTTGTGTTCAGGTAACATATGTCGAAAAAATTAGGGTAGGTAGGTCAATTTCTTTTTTTTTTCTTTTACTTTCTTTTTTTACTTACAAAATAGAGCCAAGCAGTATTGAAAATTTAAAAAAAAATCCAAATATGCCCTAAAACAATGTTCAGCTTCTAAAATGCATGACCAGAGCATATTATGCTGTTCCGTGTTTTTCTAGTCAATTCTTTAATTTTGAAAAAAAAGAAGTAAAAAATTTCATTTAAAAAAAAT
Source organism: Lepidonotus clava (assembly GCA_936440205.1). Taxonomy (NCBI): domain Eukaryota; kingdom Metazoa; phylum Annelida; class Polychaeta; order Phyllodocida; family Polynoidae; genus Lepidonotus; species Lepidonotus clava. The sequence goes on along the minus strand of OW387144.1, from coordinate 28,877,343 downwards.
TGGGTAGGGCCAAAATGTTAGGGTAGGTCGGGTTACCTGAACACAACGATTTTTCTTTTTTTTTTTAGGCCTTTGAAAAATTCAAAAGGCCATGCGGGAAGGCCAAGTGGATCTACTTGGTTCCCAAATATATCTAGGCAAAAAAACACAAAAAAAAACATTGTGTTCATGTAACATAGGTAAACAAAAATAAGGTAGGTAGATCTAGGTCGATTTAATTATTTTTTTTGTCTTGAAAATAGAAAAATTACCCCCAAAATTGCCTAACAGTAACAGTCTCTAAAACAATTTCCACCACCGAAATAAATGTCACAACATTTATAGATATACTGTTCCATGTTCATTAAATTTTAGATATTTTTGAAAAAGAAATTCCTGAAAAAAGTTGGGGTAGGGTCAAAAATTTAGGCTAGGTCGGGTTACCAGGGCCCATATCTTCGTAACTAATTTGGCTGATCAGGGAAATCTTGATCAGTGTCTCACGATTAGAGATTCTGTCTATCATGAATACATTTTTCATCTGAGTATCCCTCTTTGATACTGTTATACAATAATACCATCAATTTTGATAAAAGACAAAATTGCTGATCTTGAGGCCCTAATCAAAATTTTCCTGATTACCCTAATCAGTTACGAAGATATGGTCCCTGAACACAACAATTTTTTTTAGGTCCTATCAAAAATATACATTGGCCTGATTGGGCCAGGCATGATGGGCAACACCCCAGTAGGTATTGCGTCAACTGTTTGATGTTTAGCCTATCAATAAAGGCAAAAATGAAAATTGATGTGTTCAGGGTTCCTACCTCAAAGAAAAGAGGGTCGGTAGGTCGGGATCCTTTTTATTTTAATATATTTTTAACTGTCATGATAGACTCTGATATCATTAATACTATCAGAGTCTATTTAAGAAATTAAGAACTTCCTATGGAAGCCTTCTTCATCGATTTTTAGCATCTGTAATACATATTTAGATAATGTATGTGCTATTTGATGACATTTGCTCAATTTAGTCTTTTTTCTAACGGTTTTCCAAATATTTTCCTTGATTAACCTTCCAATCAACAAGCACTATTGAGTAATAAGAGTAAACGTTTCAAAATACTACATGGGGCAGGTGCTGTATGCAGGGTTCCCATGTCTTTTAACATAATCTTGAACTGTAATTTCCATTTTAATCTGATTTTAATTTGATATAACTAAATTTCACGAGGAAACCGTCTTAACAATAAAACTGATTCATTTATAACAGTATCACACAATTTTAGATCTTATCTTGAGCAAATTTTCTCAGTTTAGAATTCTTCATGGCTTAATTCTTAGTTCACGGATGTTCTTTCTAAATAATGATCAAATGATAAGCTGAGTCTGCCTGCGACTGGCTGCGAATAAAAGCACATGAATATCACGCACTCCGTCAATCCAGGTCACCTAGTAACCTGCAGTGCAGGTCACCTTAACTTGAAAGTAGAAGCAATAAAAAGTCGACACGCTTAGGTGCAGACAGTCATTTATCATTGTGGGGCGAATAGCACTCATGCATAAGCAAAACTCTTATACAAAGTATAGTCATTTTGCTTCTTGTTTTCAGAAAACAACATGGCAGGTTTGTGTCAGAGAGCGGTTCATCGCCTCACCCGGCGAAAGTGTATTGACATGGGTACGGTATCAGAAACCAAACTGGCTCGATGTCTGTCTACGTTGGATCTGACTGCTCTAGGTAAGGCCAAGCACCATAATAGATAAGAAGGTGTTACAAAGACAATTTTCCACAGTTTCTATAAACAAAAATTATGTTGAAAAAACATAATTGTCTTTGCAAAAAGAAAAAAAATACCCCAGTCAGGGGTTGAATGAGGGCGCCGGAGAGGAAACAGAAAAAATAAAAGGAGTCTTTAGGACCAAATGAACTCTTTGTATGCAACGTATTTTATGTACAAAGATATCGTTTTCCAATTTTGCTTTTGTTAGACCTTTCTGAATTTAAGTTTTCGCACTTTCTCCTATTGTTTTCTAATTGCAAAATACCCACATTGTATGAGATCCCTCAAATTTATTTTGAAGGCCGGTCAGTCATTTGTGATTGTTAGAAGTCATCAAGGACAGTGTAGTTGTTACGCTCAGTCCGTGGAGACGATGGTTGCCTGGTCTGATAGGTCATCAGTGTCCGAAATTAAGGGTGCACCCTGCACCCGGGGTGCATGATTTGGCCCCAGGGTGCATGAATTATGAATGTTGTGCACCCTGAAATGCACAGATTTTCTGAGCATAACACACTCTATAGAAGGGAGAATGCATAGAATACAGGCCGGGTGCACACCTTTTAGAACCATGCACCCGGCAGGTGCATACATTTTTTCCTTAATTTCGGACACTGGTCATATGAGAGGGGAGGGGCTGAAGTTGTTATATAGTATATCTACTACTACACTCCCCACTTTCCTCACAACCACTAGTACCACTACTGTAGAAATACTAGCATCAACAACGATGTAGGTCTTACAGATTTTCGTCCAAATTCAAATTTCTTTATTCCGACATTCTACGAACTGGGCTTCAAAGATTTGTGCTCAAGTGTAAAAATTATGATATTTCAGTGTTATCGGTAATGGAGAATAATTCAGACTACTTCAGATATTTTGCTAAAAATGTCCTCCAGTCTTTAAGTCGGCAGCTGGCCTTTTTGATGCCAGACATGTTTATTAAACAGAGAAAAAGACAATTTCCAACGATGTCTTCAAGCGTGCGCTAACTCATTTTGTTTTGTCCGTTTCATAAATGTTGGCCAATGTATATATGAGGCACAACCACGACGTAAATTGATAAGTAAATCTGCCAGGTCATTCCCATGTCACAAATATCAATGTCCCCTACGGCAGTCGTTTCATTTTACAAATGATAATTCCTATCTTCGTATGTACAGATTAGTCAATTTTGATCTTAAGCTATCATCAATAATGCTATCTGTAGTCTAGAAAAAATCTACAGATACTCTCAATTTAAGGACATCATTAAGGTTAAATGTTTGGAGAACCAAAATAATTTAGGTGAAATAGTGACCTGAGGTTGCAGGACATTACTATTGACCGGTTATCATAAAAACCGGTTATCATGGACCGACCGTGGTATCATCTTTCACAATGTATGTTAATCAATGGATCAGGCGCTGGGGGTGATGTCCAGGAACGTGGATTACAACACTGTGTGTGACTGTCGTTTTCTTTAATCAGATGTTGCCTCAATTTATGCACTTATCTATAGACCTTGTGCAGTCATGGTCATGTGACCACTTTTTGATGATCACCATGTGGTGACCATAACCACGTGGCTATTATATAAATGCAACATTTATCAATTCTGAATATTTACAACTATTTATGAGTATTGGATAAGTTTGTTTTAAGTGAATATTGCATATAAAAGTCTTCTACATCTGTTAGAATTGTAAATAATGATAGTAATGAATTGATCATCATTATGGCGGACAGCCCAATTTCAGTAGTTGTGACATCATCTGACATCTGCACAACATCTACTCGTTTTAGTACGATGGTTTTTGGTTATCTACAAAGTTGTGCGCCCTCTATCTCTTGAAATGTTGTTTTTGCTTTTTAATGAATTAAGATTTAGATATCTAGTTTTGGGATAGTATCTAGATAATCGCAACAGTGGGGCATCCACAAAACGATCTTTTCTTTTATATTGTTCTCCTTACATTTTTTTGTCCCTCTGACAAAGAGTGTTTTTTAAAAAAAGGAAGATGGTCACAAGGTTGTGGCTCAACGTGTCACGTGAAACCAACACCACACTCCTCACTAAGTGTTACAAGACATTTGGGGGGAGGGGACCATTTATTCCAGCATCCCGCATGACTCGAAAGCATAGAAATACTCATCTTAGGTACAAGATACATTGTTGTGATCCGATGATTGATTATGAGAACTTGTCTTACAAACGGTCATGTCTAACGTTGAAAATGTTAATCTGAGGGCCTTTTAAGGTTAGATATACACATAGATTGAGACAGTGAAAAGAAAGTCAGTCGAGGTCGTTTATTCGTGGAATAGGAGACAGTTGTGTGTAAGACGTGCTAGTCCGTTCAGACCCAGATAACTGCTTCACTTGGGGAAACAGTGGATAATAGTGGGTCGGGCTTGACAGACTGAGAACATTTATGAAAATGATCGTCATTGTTGGCTGCCTATATTAATTAGGCTGAGAAGGTGTCACTGCTCCCTAAATTGGCTTAATTATATATATATATAGATTTCTTCGCAGCTCGTATCATACTAATTTTAAGACAATTTACCTAAGCTTATAATCAGGAATAATGTTAAGACCCTGCATAAGAGATTGTATGAGCTGAAACTTCTTTTACAAGTAATCATTTTAGAATTCCATTTACCTTTTCAGAGGATCATTAGAGATGCTATTTTTCCCACATTTTTGGTATCTCCTACTTATGAGTGATGTTGGATTTTTCCTACTTCGCGATTGCAAACCAATTTTGCCTACTTCGCTCTAATATCTGGTTAACTGTATTTAAAAAAAAAAAAGTATTAGGCTCTTTGGGTGGAAATTGGGATGCCCCAGATTATTAGTATTATCAGTGTCAGGAATCCAATCTTAAGTATCATTTTCTGCTAGTTGATTGTAGAACTGAAAGGATGAAAATGTTTCCTACTTTCTCATCAGTCAGATGTGGCCTCTCTCTTAAGTGCTAAGAAATACGGGTGGGATGACCCAGATTATTAGTATTACTACATAATTACAAATACACATATCACTTTTCTCCATTGTCTGCTGATAAATTGAAATAGTTTCAGCCGACACTGTGACACCTGCCGTATTTTGGCAAACTTATGCTTCCACTTTTGAAGTTGGATAGTTAAACACAAGTAAGTATAAAAACAAACTTTACAACCGGCAGTTTCACATCATTTGATAATGAATTTAAATCTTTTGTTGAACTTGTCTATTGACACATATTGACCTTACTGGGGATCTCGGATTGTATTTCCCAGTGAATTCACCGTTAATATTTATTCTGTAGAGTGCGCCAGGCGCCGCGCAAATAGAAAGCTCTACAATTGTGTCATCTAATACATTATTTATGCTCAAAACAGCGAGCCTAAACACTTAACCTAAAGTGTGCCAGAATGCGGGACCTCTTTATAATGATTTATTTGGAATAGATTGAAGCTTATCTACCATCATTCATTTTAAATATTTTTGAAAAGGCAGACAGGATCATATTGTAATTTGATGTTATGTATTCTCCATATATATGCGTGATAGTTTAGAGAATTCTTGATAGCTGTTTAGATAGATAATTAAGGAGACTTTAATAGACAAGCACTACACATACTGGTATAATTGATCATTTACCGTGGTAGCTTTAAAATGAATATACCGTTTCCCTCAGTTTCCAGACAAGTATTGTAAGACATTAATAGCTTAGATTGAAAAGAAAAGAAAGTTGATATTAGATAACCCGACAAATCTGTATCATTTACCCCCACACCCTTTTCCATTTGTCTCTTTAATTATCAAAATTTAATTCAAATTATTTGATGAACCGAAAACAACATCGGTTGTACCAGAAATCCCATTTTGGATTATTGCAGAGGGTTTATGTTGTAAATCATTTGTTGCCTTGGGGCGTTCTTAAGTGCTGAAAGTGCCCGCAAAGCTTTGCTAAGAGATCTTCATTTTATGCACGGGTTCTGTAATGTATAATTGGTCAGAGATGTAATTTCTTTTGTGTAGATACATGTCAGTGATCTACCTACCAAATCGACCAATGTTACATGAACACAATTATTTGTTTAGACCCTATCAAACCCCAAATTACTGATATACATCGTTTGAAGTACAGGTGGAAGGCCGCCCCCTGGGGTATGTCACATCTTCAGTGTGAATAACCCTACTTAAAATCCGCAAAACGTCCTGCTGGTTTCAATTTCCTGAACTCAAAGTTTTGTTTTTTCTCTGGCTGCAGGGGTGGGGTCGACCCTGGGTGCGGGCATCTACGTGGTGGCCGGGCAGGTGGCCCGGGACACGGCCGGCCCCGCCGTCATCCTCTCCTTCCTTATCGCCGCCATCGCCTCCATCTTTGCAGGTAGGTATCAGTTGTTTATTTTACTATCGCTGCAAAATATTGTTAATTATTTGGGATACCCTGATCTGTTGAGCATGCTATATCTGTAGTGTGATTTATCATAATACAACTTTGCAGTTTGAGCTGTCAATGAGAGAAACAAGGGATGTAAGTTTTCCGATTTTTGTCAGATTTCTGACTTTTTCTCTCCAGTATCCCAAAAGATCAGTTTCAAAATGTGATGTTTAAAACACATTTCACAGCATGTTTTCATATTGCCATTTCCGACTTTTTTCTGTCCCCAATTTATATCCTTCGGAAAGAAATACAATATTTGTATGCTTAAGATTCACCTTAGTCTTTTGATAATAAAGAAAGCATCAGGGCACAACCTCATATTTTATGTGCATTGTATAATTTTGCACTGACTTCATTGATTCTTATATAGACCATAATAAAGTTAAGATAAGTATGACTGATTATCTATTTCCGAGACGAACAATTCGTGATTCTCATTTTATTACTGTGGTTAATTAATCATCCAAGCCTGATGTTATCCACATGTGGTTTTTTTTCAGGACTGTGCTACGCCGAGTTTGGTGCTCGCGTGCCCAAGACCGGCTCAGCCTATGTCTACAGTTACGTGACTGTTGGCGAGTTCTGGGCTTTTGTCATCGGCTGGAATCTGGTTCTTGAATACGTCATTGGTAAGCGGAGGGTCATACATAAACTTTTCCTCGAGTATGTCATTATTATCGATAGACCCACTATCACCTAGCTTCGTTTCCCTCGGCTCGAGTATGTCATGGGCAAAGCCTGATTCCACATGCCGGTTTTTTTGGCAGCATCAAAATAGGTATATGGAATACTGTACAAGCATAAGTATACTATAAGCATAGGACGCCCCCCCCCCCCCCCCCTATGTAAAAGTCCACGGGCCACCCTCTGCCCCTAAAAGGGTCATCAAAGGCCGGGCTTATGGTGCCCTATCCTATAAATATCCATTTTACATTGGTATTCAAATATATAAGATCCCAATAAATCTACGTTTCAGGTACGGCGAGTGTGGCGCGGGCGTGGAGTCAGTACTTTGACTCCATCATCGGCGGGAAGATCTCGGCCTTCTTCAGCAAACACCTGGCCATGCACGTCAACACACTCTCCGAATACCCGGACTTCTTCGCACTAGGAATCACGCTCCTTCTCACCGGTAGGTTTGATTTTCAAGAAGTTTAATGGAGATTCTTACGATTTATAGACATACGGTCAGTAACAGTATTGGAGAACACTATTAGTGAAATTTCATGAACTCGATAACTAAGTGGGGTTATCCAGGCTCAGAAACTTGTCAGACGTTACGACTGTAGGGAAATACTATAGGGCATAGTATAGGGAAAGGATGCTCCGAGGGGGTTGTATGAAAATTATGTTGCTCTAGGGCTAATATTTAAAGAGTATTGGTAATTGTATAAAAAGTAGGCCTACTGATTAAACAGCCTTGAATATACTCTTTTTGAATCAGAAAATAACGATATTTTGAATGCTAGTAGAAATTTTGTTTCCAGAATTTACCATACATTAGGTATTTGGTTACCTTAAAAACAAATAGTTGTGTATATTGTCACATATGGGGAAATTTGGAAATCTTACCCAGAAGATATTTCCAGTTTAAACGGAACTCCCAGTTAAAACTGAATAATCTGAATTCAATCCTTTATCTATATGGATATTCAGAATGTGCCTCCCTTCCTATAAAATCATTTAATACATCCTTTCTCTTTTTCCTCGTGTTTCAGTGGTTCTGGCCATCGGGGTGAAGGAGTCGTCGATGCTGAACAACGTGTTCACCGGGGTCAACATGCTCGTCGTCTCCTACGTCGTCATCTGCGGCCTCTTCAAGGCCGACTTTCACAACTGGAGCATTCCCAAGGAAGACGTACGTGTCAACTCATACTCCTGTTACTTTAATATCATTTTCTTTTTCTATTTCTTTTTTTATCCAAGGCTTTTTTTATTGACCACTTACCGCAAATAAACAAGGCCTTCCGGTGCTACCCAAGGCTTGCCACTGGAAATTGATAAGAATAAAACTTGGGGAGACTCTTATCCAGAGCCCTACCGAGGTAAGACAGCCCTTGGTTAAACACAATGAGGGATCTCTGTCACTATGGAGACTTGAATCTTCCCGCAATTATCGGTCTCCCCATGTGACTGACCCTTTGACGTTATATAGCATCAAACATACCACCAGCTCTCAAGCCACGGTCTGCATGATATATCTAACTCCTCTTATTTGTATGGAGACAATAGTTACAGCTATTAAAACTGCATGAGACCAATTCGTTTAATTCTGTCCAATTCCGCCTACCAATCAAATGTAATAATAACGGTAGTTAAGGTAAAAACCTGCCTAGATAAATCATTTTGATAAATGTAAAACACATTGAACGTACATTTATATTTCACTGTAACCTCATTTTTTTCAGGTTCCAAACACTGGCGATGGTAAAAATGGAGATGGTGGTTTCTTCCCCTTTGGAGTGTCGGGGATGTTGTCCGGAGCCGCTACCTGCTTCTACGCCTTTGTTGGCTTCGACTGTATCGCGACCACAGGTATGAATGCTGGACAGAGTTATTCCGTCCTCTTTTTTTGGTAGATCATACAAACATGTGAAGTCTAAAATAACAACAACAAAAAATAGTTTGCAGAGTGTTATTCGATTTCCCTTCACAATGTTGTGCTAAGGGTATTTTTTGTAATAAAATCACATATAGAAGTAGTCAGCCTTTGATTTTGTTCTGGACTTAAATGAAGAGAACTATTTCTTGAAATATCCAATATTGATTAATAAAGAAAAAGAGAAATGGTTAAGATAAGATGGAATTGCGTACGATTTCTAGTTATAATTGCTCATCCAGTGTTCTCACATGTTATCCAAATATCTAGTAACAGACGTGACAGTTTTCCATCTTAATACGTATTTTCGTTTTTTTTCCGGTTTTTTTTATCGTTTTTTTTTTTTTGCCTTAAAGAGAGGAGCCAGTGAAATTTTAAATTTGTAAAATTCTTCTCTTATACAGTAGATATGATGCTTAAATATGAGTAGAAATCAATTCTTTAACTATAAATTGATATATTACATAGAAAACCTTGTCTATAAATCAAATCACACATTGAACCCTCTGTACACCTGACACATGACGTCTGTGTGTGACGTCACACAAAATGACAGTTAAATTCAAATTTTAAATTTCTAAATTCCATAAAAAACTTATTTTTCCATATTTTCTTTTATGAATCATTTGATTTGGTGATTCCAATCTCTTTAGACTTATAAAGTACATCTTATAAATTTCTTAATGCATTTTTTTTCAGTTTATAATTTTTAAACTGTTCTGCTTGTGACGTCACACACAGATAATGCTCTGTGCAAGCTTCACCAGGATGCACACAGGGAGACTCATTATCATTCAGAAAAGTTTGAATAAAATCAGAACTGTTAGAGATAAATGTATAAAAATTGGTATGGTGACTGCTTAGATGGTGACGGTCATGCCACTATGCTAATTAAAAGTCACTGGCCCCTCCCTTTAACAACCGATTTCACAAGTTTCAGATGAAAATTACTTGTGTATTTGATTTCCATAATTAAATATGAGGTAACGAAACGTTCATTTTCAAATGCATATGATTTTTCTGTTTCCTTCCTAAAATACGGAAATGTAGTTTCCATATTTTTCATGCTTGAAGAATATATAGCACCTCTGTAAATACTTAAACATTAAGTATCTTCCATAAATTAAAGACAATATTTCCACCCACAAAACACCCCTGTTACAGGTGAGGAGGTGCGGAACCCGCAGAAGGCCATCCCGATCGCCATCATCCTCTCGTTGTTCGTGTGTTTCCTGGGTTACTTCGGGATCTCGGCCATCATCACCCTGATGGTGCCCTACTACACGATCAACGAGAAGGCCCCGGTGCCCGAGGTGTTCACCGCCGTCGGCTGGGAGGTGGCCAAGTACGTCATCTCTGTGGGGGCAGTCTGCGGCCTCTCTACCAGGTAAGTATCTTTTCCTTTTTTAATTTTTTTTTTATCTTAATAAAGTTATCAAGGTGACCACTGTTCTTCCAGATGCAGAAGAAAACCTACATATCACCTGAACCAGATTCGTTACAATACATTTTTCAGATTTTAGATACAAATTAAAATCTACTTTATTATGCTTTTAACAATATTGATTTAAAATTTTATAGCGTTTCTCAAGGCGATTTTGTTGAGATCGTGAAGGTTATCATGCTTTTTTGTAATTAACCAAGGTAGTTCCATGAAGCCCAATGAGCACATTTTGCTATTCATAAACACACAGAATATATAAGTTCTCGATTCATGTGACCGCCTTGTGGTTATGACTAGCGTATGAGGGTCGCCATAGAGTCGTCACGTGACTAGGTCTGCACAAGGTCCAGAAGGCTATATCTCCACAAGCAAAAAATAATTATTTGTCCCTTTTAAGCCTGCTCGGAGCCATGTTCCCCATGCCCCGAGTCATCTACGCCATGGCCTCCGACGGCCTGCTCTTTAAGTTCCTGGCCAAGATCAACGAGAGGTTCAAGACACCGATGTACGCCACATTCGTCTCAGGGATTCTGGCCGGTGAGTTGCACAAAAAGGACCTGTTCAGAATACACTAGTCTATCAATTTATCAAATTGTTGGGAGATAATTTTACGATACTATTTTTGTTTTGTTTTCACTCTTAGATTTAGTCAGGGTTGTGTTTTACTGAGGACACCCTGTGCCCCCCCCCCCCTCAAAAAAAGGAAAAAAGAAAAAAGAAAGAAAGAAAGCAAAAAAAAACTACAACAAAAACAAACAAGAACAACAAAAAACGAAACAAACAAACAAAGAAAACAACTACGGACATATTTTTTTTTATTATTGCGTTTATTCATAAAAAGCAAAACTTTCAGGTAAATAACCTAATCTTCCATTTTTCCTAAGGAACGCCATACTTTGTCCACGTATAAGAGCATGTATGTCACTATTCTAATCGTTGTTGTATACGTTTAACTGATATACTCTGTCTTATTTGACGACTAAGTCAGGCGTGGTTTGCTGTCATAGTACGATGACTAAGTCTCGTTGTTTACGGTCATATCGTAGGTCTGATGGCCATGCTGTTCGACCTGACGGAGCTCGTCAACATGATGTCTATTGGCACCCTGCTGGCCTACACTCTCGTCGCCGTCTGTGTTCTCATCCTGAGGTATGTTCACAAACCACAGCACCACATGATTTTATTCTAGAAACCTAAAAAAAATAACCGAAAATGTCTACAGACCAAAGCCACATGGCGATATTTGTTTTGTGTATTATATTTCAGTCGTACCTATTAATCAATTTAATGTCACAGGATATGGTGTAAAATAAGGCTAGAATTAGAATTGTGTATTCTATGACCTCATTGGGGCGAGCATTGCGCAGAATCATGAACAAGGTGCATACACTTTATGCCAAATTTTGGCATCTTGATATCAGAAACCATGAATAATGCTTGTAAACAGTACTAAACTAAGCCATGTATTGACATAATATGGTTATTCATAATCTGGCACAACGAAGTATCACAGTGTCTTGAAAATATAGTAGTTATAACGCTCTGGATTTTCGTATAAATGTGATGTATTATTTTTGGAGATGATATTACAATGATGGTATGAATCTTTCAGGTACCAGCCTGAACCGTTCAAAAAAGTGAATGACGCCGAAGGCCCGACCCCACAACAGTCAGTACATATGACCAAGTACGGGTTTGAGCTTCTAACACCTCGCTATCCTAGTTAAGATCTCCGACCTCTGTTAGCCTTCCTGGAATCGGGGGTTACGACCATAGACATATAGAGAGTATACAGTACTATATTATGTATCTCTATGGTAAAACCCACGACGGCAGAATTTTACAAAAGAGATCTTATCACCTTGCTATATCTGCCCATTACATTGTATACATTGGTGTAAAAAGAAAAAAAAAGGAATTATCATTATTAAGTTCCATTTTTAGTGGAAACAATATTTTCAAAGACAAAAGATAGCTCGGTTTATACAAAACATTAACGAAGCTCCAAGTAGAGAAACGTTGAGCAGATATTGAAAGCAAGGTGCATTCTTTGCTGCTTTTCACTTCCAACCTGCTTTAGCCAGCAGCGTTCGTTTGACTATGTAGTTCCTTTAGACGTGATGTTGTTGTGCCCTTTCACTTGTGTGCATGAGCTTTGTGTTTTGTAATATTTTGTATCTACGGACGTGCAACACTTTTTAACAAATTCAGTTGAACATCATTTTTCAGAGAAATCAAAACATTTGATGTATGATTGAAATATTTACATTCCCTGTTTCGAATTTTACGACACTCGCAATTTCACCTGTTCATTTTTCATGATTGTTTATATTTCTATTCATACTGTATTATTTATGTTAAACTTGATTTTCCCTTTGATTTCCTTTGCAGAGAATCTGAAAACATGTAATCCTTCTCCTCTTCTCCTATTCAGACATTTAAGATTTTTAAACACCGAAGGGTGTACGTTTGTCCTTTATGTCTCTGTTCTCTTACTTTATCGCTGCATCAGTATACAATCATAGGGTTTAAGGTATAGATTAGTTTGATGGTTCTCGGGAAATCATGGCTGTCAGTGCCAGTGACAAAGTATGGTGCCCTTATTTCATTGGTGCCTTTATCTTTATTTTTGCTGTTACCTGAAAACAAAACGAACTTAAAACGAAGTAATATTATTTTGCCATAGCCCCCTATAGCAGAGATATTATTTTCCCTTCTTTTCCCGAATTTGTTGCTGTACTACAATTCAGTAATTTGTAAAAGGAAAAAAAAATCATGTTTTGGCGGCAGATTTAAAGGTTCCACACTACAATCAATGAAAATGCAGTTTTACTATATTTAGTTCACGTCGCTAGGCATAACAAGGATGCGTTTCCGTTATAAGAATGTTTGTTTTGATTTTGCTTCTTTCGATCTGGCCCCATATCTTCGTAACTGATTTGGCTGATCAGGAAAAATTTGATTGGGGTCCCAAGATCAGTGATTTTGCTTTTTACCAAAATTTATAGTGTTATTGCAAAATAGTGTCAAAGAGGAATTATTAGGGGTAAAATTCATTCATGATAGACAGAATTTCTGATCATGAGACACTGATCAAATTTTCCCTGATCAGCTAAATTAGTTATGAAGATATGGGCCCTGGTGATTTAAAAACAAATCTTTGCAAATATTCCATTGGTTTCAGTGATTTGATAAGTAAAGATAAGTAAGAGGTAAGAAAAGGTGTTAAAATTCATATAATTATGTAAATATCAATGGTAAGAGCGAGGATATTAATACGACAAGAACTGTGTGGGGAGGGTTATGAGGATTGTATGGCCCTTGGGCCGTGACGAACCCCTCAGGGTTGTAAGGGCACCTGAGGACGGCCCCAAAGTTTCTCCTATATTTTATCAGCCAAGCAATCTCCAAAGCAATACTGAAAACAGGGAGCGGTTTGTGTAGCCTGTATATATACGCCTCCCTCTATACGCACTGCTTGTCGGCCTTGCGGGTGATAAAATTCAGTACCGACCTCATTTGATATATGAACAAACATCATCACCCTGATTACTTAGATACGGCCGTCGACTTTGTAGGGTGACGGTACTTTTGTTTCGGTGGGGTAATACTTCTGTAGGTTATATTGTTTGGAACTTGAAGGGCACACCAAAACAAGGGGATGGGTTGGTGGTTGAATTGGGTCCATTGAACGATTGTTGACCATGTCAACTATTGTTTTATTGGTCTGCCCCCTCCGCCCCTAGTGGTAGTGGACTGTGGTGCCTCCACTCAGTCTCTTCTCATTGGTCGCTGGTGGTGGTTGTAGTTAGTAGTAGGAGGGGTAAGAGATCATGTGATTGCCATGTTGGGCAAATTGGATCCTCCCCCTCCACCTTCCCCCAGTGATTGGTCAAGTCAGTCCCCTCAAAGCATGGCGTTATGGTTGATTGGCCATGATTGACAGGTGCCGAGAGATCACCTTGATGTCGCTCTGAGGGAAATGGCAGAGTGGACCCGTCCCACAGCGACCACCGGGACTGATAACGGCAGTGGTGAGGTAGAGGGTAAGAGGGAGTAGACAGGCACCACCATCCATTCAACCTACGCCCCTTCTTTAAAGTATGGTGCCCTGCCAGCGGGTAGACCTGAACCAAGCAATTGGAATATTGATTCTTATGAGTACCATTGGGAACAATTCCTCCGTAGGTGGGTTCAATGTGCATGTTCATGACTAAACTTTTTTCCATTTAAAAAGTCCCCACCGAAACATCTTCAGATGTCTAGTTCATAACAAATTAGTACTATGTTTACATGCATGAGGTTTATCAGGAGGAAATGGATGCTTTTAGCAAGACTTTTTGTGCTTTATATGACAAATGTAATTGTGGCCATGCTTTTCTAATTCATTGACAAATAGAGCTTTGCGCTATATGAACGTTAATGATATACTCCCTAACCAGTACTCATCTTTCATTTCTTTTGTTATGTAGAACTATATCGTTATCAAGTATAACATTTCGGGTCTACCATTATATAAAAAAATGCATGCATTCTAATTAACAACCATATATCTCTATTTAAACATAAAATCTAGATCTAGAACATGCTTTGGACCCGAAATTAATGCTCAGTATAAACGGAATATACACGAAACCAAACATATTATGTTTGGAAGATTACGGAAACGAACGTGACACTCCCATTTACCTGATTACTGTTTGAAGAGAAGCAATTCTTGTTGTGAATTACCTATTAGTTCTCTATCTCTATATCACGAATCCTATCTTATTAATATTTTATCTCCTTAAAAATGTATCTATTTAGCTAATGTAATATTGTAAAGGATTAGATATACTTTTTCCTAACCAGGTACGACCAAATTGGAGAGGGAACTGAAGACGTGGCCGGGTTGATAGAGACAACAAAACGCTCCGTCCCTGAACACTTGGCCGAGCTTTTCAAACCAAGTCAAAGTCAAGTCAACGAGTATTCTGCCAATCTAGTGAAAATATGCGTCTTTTTACTAAGTAAGTTAATTTAACAATATTTCAGACAGTATGGGTAAATATTTCAGAAGTTACTGGTCGTCATTGGAAGCACGCTTTATTTATGGTTAAAACCAGATAAAAGAGAAGGCTTCGTGTGGTTAACATGGATAACCATGTAATAGCATCGACAGAATGTAAACCTTGCAGTGTAAATCTAAACACAATTTGACTCTGTATTACCCTGATGTCAAACATATTTGGTAAAACAAATCCTAAATCAATTAATTTATTTGATATTGTATAGTTTATGAAACTGGATCTGTGCCCACACTATGACTTATAAATCTTTTGTATTTCACGTTGTTTTACTTCAGTCCTTACCTGACGAGGACTGACCATAGTGCTAGATGAGTTGAGTACTGATCTCTGCTTTCACCTTATTTTCTTCAGTCCTTACCATACTGGGACTGTCCGTACTACTAGCCCTCGGTATCAGTTATTGATAACGTTTCATGCCATTGTTACTTTACTTCAGTCCTTACCATACTGGGACTGTCCGTACTACTAGCCCTCGGTATCAGTTACGTGGCCTCCAAGACGTGGTGGGCGCTGCTTATTGTCGCCGTACTTGGAGCCTTCGGTATTTTACTCGTCATTATCATTTGGAGACAGCCACAAAATAAGGATTGTATAACATTTAAGGTAAGTTTATACTTTTACCCTACACCTGCGATGACAAGGAACAAATGCTGACATGTTATAGAAGTATTATGGCTTATCATTCACATGGAAGGATGTTTCCATTGGTCATTGAAACGTAATCTGTGGCCGTTTACCGTAGCGTGTCCTTGTATACTCTCAGTGTTTAATTTATAACAAAATATTGAAAAATAAAGACTGGGGAAAATGCGTCTATGACGCCTGTTATTTTCACCTACCGTAGATTAATATAAAAGTGGCGTCATAATGGTGCATTGACATTTTTTCTGACTTAATCATTTTACCCTTTATTCTGCTCAAATCTTGAAAAAAGTCAACAAAACAGGACATAAATTTATGTATTTAAAGTTGATAGTTTATTTTGATTCAATAATTCAAGGAATAGATAAGTTGTAGTCAAAGAAAATTTGGTGTTGAAAGGAAATTAAGGTATGTTACTTTTATTAGAAAAAAAAAAGACAAAAAACATAACGACCCTTGGCATGTTGTACGTTTGCTGTAATCTATCAAGGATATGCGCCATACATATTTGATTCACCGTTTGTATGTCCCTCTCTACTGTTAGGTGCCGCTGATGCCTCTTATCACCTCACTTAGTATATTTATCAACGTCTACCTCATGATGAAACTTAACCATCTGACTTGGATCCGTTTTGCTGTGTGGAATGTCCTCGGTAAGTTAAGATTTATTTTCTCACCGCAGGCCAAGGTTTATTTAGCATAGATCGAATGCAAACATTTAACTATTTCTGGTACGAGGATTTTGGTGATTGAAGTTCTGACAGAATACTTATTTTCAAAACTTAAAGATTAATACCGACACCAACCTGTGGTAGTCTTCCAACTCTTAAGTTGTATCATCGATCATTTTGATATAATACCTCATCAAATTCTTATTGATCGCGTAAGATATAAATGACACTTCAATTCATTTAAACATCCATAAAAGAATCAGTGCAATGAAGTATATTATTCCTCATTCCAGGATGGCTGATATATTTTGCCTACGGTATCTGGCATAGTCAGGAGGAGGTCCGCGATAAGGGCGGCGAGGTCCCGGAGACGGAGACTGCGGAGTCCCCGAAACGCACGGTCACCGAAGACAGCACGCTTATACAGTAAAGGACCAAGAAAGTACATAGGACGGACAGAGAAGGCTAGGAAATGGGGATATAATATGTGTTTTACTCCACTTTTATGGTGTGTTCTCAACGAACCACTTCACTGGAAGCATTTTTATTGAGGATGGCTGGGTTGTTCTATGTAAAATCCTTTTAATCAATCCCTTTTATTTTTATTGTTAAAACGCATTATTTACCTACGTGTGTCTGACATATAATTGGATCATAGAAGACAAACATGTAAGGGTTAAAGAAACACCAACACCTGAAAGTTATTAGACAAATATTAATTTATGTTGCCTTCCCTCTCTCTAGTCTAAATCTATTAGGTGTGTGTCATAAGGTGCTGTATACAGTTGTAAAGATGGTCAATCTTCCAGGACTAAGGTTCTCTGTTGACTGAGACGATGCATTGACATGGCTAATGATAGAGGCAAAACGATTACACCTTTCTTCTCATTAGAGTTTTATTTTTGTATTTGTGATTTTATATTTGTTGTAGACCCTATATATGCGGCTGACTAGGTTAAAACTCACTAGATGTGCAAAGTGGATAGTTTCTATATTCTTCTCTAAAATTACATTTAGATAAAGTAAAGTAGACGGAAACAATATATGTGAAATAAGCAACTGTTTGATTGTCTTTCCCTCTTTGGAAGTGGTCAAAACACTGATTTTGCATTGTGTATATGTAATGTAATGTATTGCATAATATTATCGTAAGCTTGAGAACAAAATGTAGATTTATATGAAGACAGATATAATATTTATTCCGACATAATTATACCAGATGAATTAACATTGTACGTCCTAACAAGAGTCAGATATAATCAAACGAGTGTAGGAAAATGCACTTTTGTTTTCTTATAACTTGGGACCAAACCTTTGGTCTTGAACAATTAAGTTTACCGCGTTCTGTTCAAATTTAAAGAGCCAAACTTCAAACTGATATTGTTAAGTCCATACCAATGTCATAAGCCATAATTATCGTTACCACCAAGACAAAAGCAAATCGATATTAATTCTTAGCTTTTGAATCTGTTAATGAAATAGTTTGGGGTTACACATGGGTTTCTCTCGGTCATTTTGGAGTCATTAAGTGTTTGTTAGATGCTGTCATCTATATGTCATCTATTTATCAGTAGTTTCAGGTATCGCAAAGTTGTTGATAACTGTCTGCCAGACTCTTAACAGGGGGTTCAGTGGACTAGCTTCTCAGATATATTTGAGTTGTAGTAGCAAACGTTTGTTTAATTGAGAAATCGAAGTCGTTCCTTACATTTCGGACATATTGTATGTGTAACGAAACTTAGCCAAAATCACAGGTGTCTAAAGGCGTACCACAACTCACTTGCAAAAATGTTAAGTTAATTCCTGGCTACCTTTATTGGCATACGTTTCCTTTTTCATGTTTAAGCATGAACCAAAATATAAAAAGAGAGAAGACATAAATGTACCTTAAATCCTTACTCTGGCAGAATGTTGAGTACCATGTTCAGTAGGACAAATCAGAATCTGTTATAACAATATTCAAATGACAACTTCGTGCCTGTGTACAGCTTTTGCTGATTTATTCCTGTTACTTTTTATACTCTGAGGTAAACACGTTGTTGATCAGATTTGGGATATAATGTGATAAGACTTCCTGGCATATAACTACTATTTTCTTCCTAACATATATCTCCTAGAAAAATAATGAAATGATGTATTGGTTTTAGCGATTCATTTAGCTGTAAAAGTAAACCTACTAATAATGATTCTTCTCCAAACCGTGTGTTTAAAGCAACATTGGAGAGGGTGTCATAGAGTCAAGATACCTTAGTTTTAGGATGTGTAGGGCCCATCACAGAAATTTTACCAAAAAATCCACGTGTTTGGATCATGACCCGAAGTGCATATTTCTCATTACGTTATTTTAGACTAAGGAAAATTTAGAATATTGCACATCCGCACATATCACAGGGGGGTTGTTATCACAACAGGTTGTGAGTTTTTCTGGGGTTAGCTTTGAAATGATTTAGCTTGTTGGTAGGAGAATAAGAAAATATATTGTTAAACATATAAGCCCAGGGACTTGTTCGGGAGCTAGACTTGTTTTATCGTATTTCTTGACCAACCTTTTATCGTTATGACTTATCAAGAGCAACACATACTCAAATCTAATGAATTGTATTAATGTCTTGAATGACTTTTTGTAAAACCCGTTTCTTCCTTAAAAGTCCCATAGTCCTCTTAAATCAAACAGCGTTAGTACTGATACTGTCCAGGATTAACGCGAGAGGTTGTTTTTTTAGTATGTGTCGAAGTATAAAGTCGGATTGAGAAATTTGATAACTTTTTTTAAAACATTAAACATTGTAATTTGTAGAATAGAGACCTGATATCAAATCTTGAAGATATAATCAATATTATATTAATTTTGGTCGACATTTCAATGTTTTTAAAGTAGATTTTAAAGGTTGTCTCAAAGCTTGTATTGCATTGAGAGAAATAGTCTTTTTAAAGTAAATTTTAAATATTATCTCAAAGCTTGCCTTGTACTGGGGGAGATCAAGGGGTCCTTCCTAATAGTTATTTTAAAGTGGCCTTTACCACACACGGGTTTAGGAGATGAAGTATTCATCCATGTATTTTCCAACAAACTACAGCAGCATTCAGTAAAAAAAAGTACGATATTTTTTCGCCCCATAATGAAAATGTTATGTATGACTACTCGTGAGATTGATTGGTAGCATGCACCAAACAAGGCGAATCAATAATCTTCCGCACCTTTTATATTATGATAGGGTGCCTGCGCAAGTCGTACTATGTCTTAAAATGTCTTATTTTGGTTTTGCCTTGAAAGGCAAGATAAGAAAGGTATTGTGTTGCAATCAGAGGCCATATGAAGGTCTTACTTTAGGTTGTTTAGAATAAGAAAATTAGTTGTCTGTCCAACAAGTTATTTGAGCTGCTTTTACTAAGGAGTATCCTACGCAGCTAAAACACACAACCAGTTATATTTACCTTTTGGAATTACTGTCCAAATCTAAGAACTCTTTGACAAAAAGGTCATAAAAGGGTCTTAATTTCATTTCTCATGTCTTATTTTCATTTACTCTAAATATCCAAGGAATGTTTTCTCTTTTTAAAAATGCTCATACTTTGACAGGGTGCCCACGCAGTTCTTATTTTGTTTTTGCCCTGTATAAGGCTATTAGAAAGATCTTATCTTGCATCCAAATGTCTTATTTTGATCTGTATAAGGATTAACGATTTTAGAATTATTGTTCCGACAGTTTAGCCGTTTTTGGGTTTGTAATATTCTTTAGCTAAAGAGAGGTTTTACTTTTGAAAGGGCAGTCTGTGCTTAAAGATCTTATTAATGTCTTATTTCAAGGTCTCAAACGCTCTCATTTTAATTTTCGAAAAGTGTGGGCACCCTGTAATCAACCTGAAGAAACTTTGAAGGCATTGCTTCGTTTATTTTTTGGGAATTGTGCAATACTATTTTCAACTTGAGGTGTCTTTTTATTTTCTACCCTTATGATTGAACGTTTGTTTGTTACTTTTAGAAAAAGAAAATTAAATTGATATTTTATGATAAAACACTTGTCTATTTTCAGTATATTGGCTACTACCTTGTAATGATATATACTGATATACAGACTGAGACAAATATGTTTCTAAGTACATTTTCAATGCAGATGATGTGACTATTTTGTGTCACGTCTCTATTTTAACAAAGTCTATATTTGTTGCGAACCAACAAGACAGCTAAGTCAGTGAAGTAAGAAGTGAACAGCCAAAGAAACTATTTTTGCTTTGATTTGGATCGGTATTCAAAGCTAAGCAAACTCGACTTATGTGTCCAGACATTCCAGTAGTTTTTCAAACTTACATCTGTCTTTCTTCGTTAGTGTTATAAAAACTTACATACCCACCCGTTCTTGATAATGTTATGTAGTCAAACACTATCGGTACTAGTACTGTTACTGTTTCTGTTATGAGAAATAGGCATTCGAGGTAGTGGAACGTCGTGCGATGTACGCGTATTGTCCTCATAATCGTCGATAGTGGATTGGTATATGTCTCGTATGTTTGTGATCGTTTAAAAATGAATAAATATCTAATTGAAGCATGACATAATCAGTGTGTTTCGATTCCTTTATTTGTATGTCTTAAGAAGCTTAAAATGCCAAATTAATGAAAAAGACCTGCAATTTTTGATTGAACATTTATTCAATACTGCATTCTGATGAACATGAAATGACACTGAGAAGGTAGAAGGTGGGTGACGGCTGTACAAAATATTAATACATGTAATGCATTACAAGCCAGTACAAGTTCAAGAAACAACGAAATCATTAAATAACTTTCCAAATACTACATTATATTCTCTAAAAAGCTTTCCATTCAAAATGGAAACTTCGTTTACATAATATTTTCGCTCGACAACTTACGTTAAGACTAACCTTCTATACCTTATGTTGTATCATTTGAAATCTAAAAGTAGGATAACTGCCAACTCTCGGTACCGCAGTCACAATCTGCCACTCTAAATTAGTTGACACATCTAAGTACTTTAATTCGGAAATCCCAGTACTCTCACACAAGAGCGATTCTTCTCGCTTTCACAAACAAAGCACAGATCTTTATGATATATCCACGTTCATTCCACAAATAACCATCTACAAACAAGCACTGAGCCTTCCATCCAACTTCAACCATTCACTCTTTCAACGTTTTCTCGACTTCTATCCAATCTTACAATAATTCTTTGGGGATGGGGACTTCAACCATTCATTCTTTCAACGTTTTCCCACATTTTCTTCGCTCTCACATTTATTCTTTGGGGATGGGGGTTTGGGGGGTGCTAGTTCTCCAATGCCCATGTTTAAGCGATCCGTTCGAGCCAGTCCTCGACCTGCTGCAGGTCGGGGGAAGCGTTGTCCTTGGGTCCTCTCGCGCTGCACTCGGCGAAGGTCACCTTGAAGGGCTTGAGGTCGGCGAAGGCGAAGTCCTTGTTACGTTTACCCAGGAAGGTGTTATTGTTACTGCTGTCGTCCGTGCCCCCGAGGGTAGCCGCCTTAGTCACCCGCAGCGTGTTTCTGGGGGGTAAAAACAACAGAATTTTGTGTAATGTTTTATCTAAATATTTTTAGTTTAAATATAGAATGGAAATAGAATATAAATTGCATGTTCGAAAAGCACGTGGGAGGACCCAGTATACCCTGCCTTAAAATGCACGAATATTTTAGTAAAAGTAGTTTTTGTTTTTCGATCGTTTTATTTATGTAGGTCAACAGGATTATAGCTAAAATCTACACGCAGCAATAAACTTTAAAATCCTAAAGACATCGTTGTGATGCAAAAAACTTTAACCAAAATTATGCTAAAATCATGTGTACAAAATATAT
Source organism: Lepidonotus clava (assembly GCA_936440205.1). Taxonomy (NCBI): domain Eukaryota; kingdom Metazoa; phylum Annelida; class Polychaeta; order Phyllodocida; family Polynoidae; genus Lepidonotus; species Lepidonotus clava. Next base: position 28,854,912 of record OW387144.1, on the reverse strand, counting down.
ACTACATTAATCATGTTGAAATAAAGGAACACTATAGTAGGAATTCTTCAGTATAAAATGTATATAACTTGTAAAGTGGAATTATTGCTCACATTTCCTTCTCGAGCTGGGCCTGGATGACCTTGGCCCCCTTGGCCAGCGCCTGGTCGTGTTTGTTACAGGCGATGAGGACGGGAGGCACGTGGGACGCCATCACCGAGTCAGTCAGAAGGGTGTACAGGAACCTAGGGGAGAGATATATAATGAATATGGGCATGTTAGGGTAAGGGCGGCACGTGGGACGCCATCACCGAGTCAGTCAGAAGGGTGTACAGGAACCTAGGGGAGAGATATATAATGAATATGGGCATGTTAGGGTAAGGGCGGCACGTGGGACGCCATCACCGAGTCAGTCAGAAGGGTGTATAGGAACCTGGGGGAGGGATTTATAATTAATACAGGCATGTTAGATAGGGCCACACAAATGTAGGATTAAGTATAGAGAACATATGGATTTATCTCTCATTATACATGTAGAGATCTGTAAATTTATTAAATTGTGTTACTTACTCTAGGATTCACAATATGAATGATAAATTCCAGATAGACACTATTGATGGAAATACAATGTAGAATCCTCATAAACTCCACAATAACTTAAAGTTTGGAGTGAAACGTGGCTTGAGAGCCCTAAGGTTTGATGCTACCGCGTAAAAATAATGTTGGTGACAACTTACTCAGCGACATCCTTGATCTCTTTCTGGACAGTCAGGCTGTCGACGACGAATAGAAGGCCCCTGAAATACAAGGATTTATACATTTGAAGCTTTATTTTATACATCTCTTTTACTCACTTTATTTCACATCTCTTAATTATTATATCTTTTTTATATGAACAAATTCTCATGGATTTAATATACATATACATTGATCGATGAATATTGATATGAAGTCAATCTTACCTGGCCACGTTTTTGTACTGGTCTACATTATATAGCCGTATTCTCTCATGACCTGGCAGGTCAATCAGCCGCAGCGTCTTGCCCTTCTAAAAGGTCATAAGAGAAAGGAAGGATTCGTTACAATAACATGTTTATTGTGTGAAATTGGCATAAAAATACAATCTTATATCGCTGTAATCCTAGGGAGGGTGATAAATGGCAAGCAATGAACACTTTTTTTTTTTTTTTTTTTTTTTTTTTTAAAGATTCTATGTATTTCACCTAATGAAAAAGGCTTCGCCTAACTTGGTTTTATGGGACCGAGTGCCTTAATACGTCATAACTATCATTTAGAATTTAACATATCAATGTACCTTGCTTCCTTTGAGTTCATATTGACCGCTGTTCTCCTTGATCGACGTGTGCGTCAGCGAGAATTTTTTGTGAACTAACTGGAATAGAAAAGACATTTTCATTTAGAGTTTTTTTAAAACAACACATAATATGTGAGTTCAATTTATTAGTTATCATAACGCGAATTCAAAGAAATTACACATTCATTCTTCTGAATGCAGATCACTGTTTACCTAGGTCAAAATATATTTCAAAGCAGATTAAGAAAACGTGTGAAAACTTTGACGCAGCATAAGTTTTTTAAATTTCATATGAAAAACATCAAATTTTCTAATGAATAAACAATTGGGATATTTGAAGTACTGTCACTGCGTGGTTATAGACTTCATGAAAGAGTTTGTTTATAATGCCAAACCATACCTGTGTAAAAATTAGGGTTTTGCCAGCATCACATAAACCAACAAGAAGAACCCCTCGTCGCTTGTTAGATCCACCTCGTACGGCAAGAATCACTGTAAATATATAATCGAAATGTATAAAACTAAATGGACTAAGCGAAAAGAAAAATCAGTATGTCCGATGATATTCTAGCCACGACGATGAGTTCAGAACCTCTGTGGGAAGTTAAGCTCTTGACCTCTAGCACTGCTTACCAAGCTGTGTATTAAAACTGAGGCCTAGATGTCTAGGGGAAGTTATCATTGTTTTTATGAGTTTATGGAATCATATCATATTTGGACACTACAAATAGGCCTATAGTTACTAATAATAATGGCACTGACTTAGTCCTAAGTTTATCTTTGTTTAAAGGAGAACCGCAAAGGCAATTATTATTTTTCATATCATGGTGAATAGTTTATGTGTTTTCTGGAAAATATCTACAGGGATACCCAAAACTGCTAATTTTTCATCAATATGAGAGAAATTATGTTTAAAAATTATACGGTACAGTGGCTTCTACTGAGTGCATGTGACGTCATCTAGGCTCTTATAAATAAGCAGGGCAAGGTGTTAAGGCTCCTGCTATGGAAGACTGTACACACTGTCACCTGTGACTGATAGCCTAGATCACGTCACAGGCCTGTGAGGCAGCAGAGAGATAAATTGTGAGAGTGTCTTTACAATCACACTCTAAAAAAATGAATATAGCAAGTTTCATCATACAATGTATGTGTGGTAATTTGACTTCCAAGACTATCTAAAATACACTTGAATAAATACCGTATTGGAGATTCTTATATTTTTCTTTATGGTTCACCTTTAACTTTGTATCATAGTTTCAACTGTTTGTTGACAATGTTGTGCTGGAACAAATAATAACAAACGTCAACATTAATCAAAACTGTATGTTACTTAAGTACAGGGTACCAACCCAAATTCCATTTTCAAATTCTGTGTGTTTTCCCTGAGATTTCCCTGTCCGGCTGCCGCAGCAATTCTTCCTTGTGTCATATCCAGCAAGTTGTTTAAATTAAAAAGCCTCTGCATGCAGAAAAATAATTGGACAACCCAACAACAAAAAGTTGAATCCTTAATATCTTGAGACTCAGGAAGTTCAGAACATGGCCAAATGAAATTCCCTGTGTTTTCCCTACGACAGGCTGTGTAAGTCACTATAAGTCTAAGTGTTCATTCACTCTACCCCATTATACTTCATTACTACCTTATTGGGATTAAGCATTCTATTTTTACTGTTTAATGTTCTTCAATAATTAATTTACCATGAAAGAAATATATGTTAGCTATACACAATGACTGGCAACCACTGGAAGATCGGCTGCTAAACATTTAGCCCAAGGGTTGTATGTGTTTCTAAGTTTGGGCAAAATTTGCAAATTCCCTGTCACTAGTGTCAGGGAATACTTTTTTGCTATTTTCCGTTTTCCCCGTGCGGTTGATACCCTGTAGGAGTAAAGCACCTGTCACTAATATTAATGACAATACCACTGACTGAAAGCTGCACTAATCTGACTAAGTTAAGCCGGCATCCAGCTGTCACCCGGCGTCATCTACACCAGATGGTTCATCACCTTCCCTCCTTCCAGTGAAATTCAGACATAAACAATGAATCAAACTGAAAATAAATACTTACAAATGGTTAACGCGACGACCACAAATGCTACGAGACATCCGATAACGAGGGGATCCCCATTATTGAGACCTTCTTGGACGAAATTCACGAGATCCTGCATATTTTGCAGTTTTGGCATCAGACAACATAAGAAGCCCATTGCACATGTGGAGCCGGATGTGGATAGAGTTTTCTGTCTCCGCAAAGTGCCGCAAAGAAGAGTTCCAGTTACTGTCTTGTCGCATTTTCGTACGATATGTATTTCTGCATGTAAATAACGTTTTGTTATTACTAATATTTACATATATTTTAATCAAATATTATAGTATATTCTTTATATAATAAACATTAGTTATTAGTGGTTTCAACTTAGAGAAAATTCGCATTTGTAGTTTGAACTTTTACCACCAGGTGGCAATATGGTGGCGCCGTCTGGCGATTTGTGGTGGAAAAACCGGAAATCTTCAACATGGCGGCCAAAATCCACAAGTCGGTACGACCAGTACCAAAAAGTGTCGATTATGTAGAAACTTTGGTAAGTAACTCTTCATTTGTTTAAATGATAAGCGTTATGATTTACCCAAGAACAACACTGATGTCTTTTATGGCAGAGACACCCCCGTTTTTTCGTGTAAGACCCACGAAGACTGCTTCAAGTAAAACAAGGTTTGATTTAGAACAGCTGATTCAGTCATCAAGACATCAGTCATCAGTGGCAGACCTCAGCCTATTGGAGCGAATAGCAGTAACGACAGGGAAAATTGACCCCTGCCATCTCAATCAATTTGCCCATTAACCGGTACCGTTTTTTCATTGTTATTATTTATTTAGTATTTTTGTAAATTTTACAAAAGCAGGATCCCCACTTCACAGGGAAAATGGAGGGGGAAAAAAAGAAAAAAAAAGAAAGAATACCTGTAATGGAAAACACAGCACAGAGAATTTGTAAATTTGACCAAAACACAGGAACTTCTGTTTGTCCATCTTCAGGTTTTTCCTATTGTACTATTCAAAACGATTAAATTTTCTGGGAATATTTCCTTTCTTCTTTAATGACATTTTCAAACTTAACTATCTTGAAATAAGAACAAATTATTGTAAGCATGACTGAAAATTCGAATTTGAAAATTTGACTAAAACACAGGAAATTCTTTTTTATTTATTTTTTTTAAATCAATTTAAAGATTTTTGTATTTGTAAGATTCAGGAAATTTTCAATTTTCTGAGGATATCTCCCTTTTTCTCTCTCTTTGATGACATTTTTAAACTTGATTTGATTTCAACATAATTTTGATTTCAACATAATTTTGAATCGAAAATAAAATCAATACTCGTTACCATGTTATATATTTTTACAGATGTATGGCCGCTATCAAAAAGACCTTGGTGAATTTGCTCGCAAAGAGGCTGCACGAATAAGAGCGATCCAAGAAAAGAGACGAAAAAAGCATCCCTTCAAACAGTATGACCCCACCAGATGTGACCCCCTCAAGCGTACGGTTATCTAAACTACTATAATTTGTAAACATTTTATTATTAACATTAGAAAGAGGAATTTAAACAAATTATTGCTATCGTTTACAACTGGAAAGTGGGAGATAGTGGTATATACGATCCAACTTACATAGAAACTAACTTTAATTTTAATTGACATCTTAATGTATTATATAATTGAAATAATTGCTACATAACATACCATGATGTGCTTGTATCCAAAATTTGTAACAGTGACACTGTCTATGCTGTTCAGAAACAATTCAATCTGTAATTAAAAGATCAATGAAAGTTTGACAAAACCTTCTTTATGAATTTTATTTTGGCATAAACTTTACACATATTCTTTTGTATTTACAGGGAAATGTTCCTGGTTCCGTTTCCTCATCGCCTCAAAGATAGGAGAAGATTGGCTCTTTCTCACCTTACTAGGCATCGTTATGGCACTGCTTAGTTTTGCAATGGATTATGCTATAGAAAAATGCCAAGAAGGTAAGTTCAATTATCAATGCCCTTAAGAGGCAATGCTTTACACATTGATAGATCTGTCAGTGAATCATCCTGCATAGACTACCTCAAACCATGAACATGAAATGTTTTATGGTTTCGGAAGAATATCTCTCCTTCTAGATGTCGAGAAATCTATCAAAGAGTTCGATTTTCTTCGCATGTCTTGAATGTTTTTTTGTTAACGGATAATTTTCTAAAAATCCATAGGAAATATTTACTCAAAAAGATATTATTCATTATTGATAAGAAAAAAAGCTCGCTCATTATTTCTATTTTCTGTTGTCTCAGTCCCTCAAGAAAAGACTTAAATTCCCATCCATACATAAACAAGATAAGGGAACAACTCATACATAAATGATTGTATAATATTGTCTACTTTCAGCTTACAAGTGGCTATACGCTGAGTTACAGTTCTCACCCCCTCTCCAGTTCTTTGCCTGGATCATTTTCCCGCTTGTCTTCATCTGCTTCTCGACGGGCTTTGTACATATCATCGGTCCCAATGCTATAGGTAGGCGAGGGCTGAGCAATCTTTTTGTTACTACTTTGATGACTAAAGGGTTGTCAGTTGTCATCATTTTGCATTACATGTGTACAGTACACATGTATACAAATCATATATTTGAAGATATATCAATATCGCACTTAAAGTGCTAAATGGGTGCCTATGTCCCTCATATTCGTAAGTAAAACATTGTTTTGTTGGTGTACCTCGACCTAAGCTATCGTGTTTTGGCCCTGTCCTACATTTTCTTCAGTGATTTTTTTCTAAAAATGATCGAAATTCAATTATCATGACGTTAAGGCAAAAAAATTGCACATCGTGAAAAAACAGTTTTATCATCAGGAATCTATTTGATAGGTGTGTGGAGCTGATGCTTAATTTCTGATACTATCCGTGTCTATCAATAAGTAAATGAAATAGAAGAATCAGTTGGTGAAGCGTTGAACAACGAAATTATGTGTTAACCTTGAGCATGACCTTTGTCAGGGTCTGGTATCCCCGAGATGAAGACCATTCTGCGCGGAGTGATCCTGAAGGAGTACCTCACCCTGCGTACCCTCATCTCCAAGATGGTGGGTCTCTGCACCTCCCTGGGCAGCGGGCTGCTCATCGGCAAAGAGGTGAGCTTGACCTGCCTAAACCTAGGGAAATCTAACCTAAAAACAACACGTACAGTCTACGGGTTGATTCAGGTGGTGTCTTTCCTTTTTTTTTCTTTTTTTTTCTTTATTTATTTGGTGGGGTGGGGGTGGGGGGGGTTAGTGCGTGGCATATATGTCTCCTCCTCCTCCCCCCCCCCCCCTCCCCCCACTTTTTTTTCCCCTCTCGAAATCCTAGACCCGCCACTGAAATCTGTCTGTCTCGTAATCAACAACCATTCACAGTTTATCAGTGTACCATGTCATGTCCGGAACCAGTTGTAGACAATTTTTAGCCAGTTGCTAAACAAGTATTAGCCTCAAAGTCTCTGGCATACCTAGATTTTCCTACCCTACATCCAGTCACAAGACTGAAAAAAGTCGTTTTAACTCAATCTATGAAAACTTAACTTGAATACACTCACGAGTTAACTCTGTTTAAACTCAAAATGTATTATTAGAATACACAATGATATATTTAGGACAATTTTTTATGCATAGAATGTATGAACAGTATACATTTACTTTGAATCGCTTTCTAATATTGTATGAATTCTCGATCAGGGTCCGTTCGTCCACGTAGCCAGCATCGCCGCCACCTTACTGGGCAAGCTGATCACAACATTCCACGGTATTTACGAGGTAAGAAATCCAGTATTCATATTACTCAAGATGGTGAAGATAAAGTTCAAGATTAAAAACATTCCCATAGATGATAAGGCATGTAGACTAGTATAGAAAATTTAAATTAATCCTCACAGGTAATGAAATGCAGGTCTGCTGATAATAGAAATTGATAGGAAGGTTTTCACATCGAGAAACAAACTACTTTTATTTTAGACTGAATTTATTGTTCAAAAATAATCTTAATGTGCAAGTTTATCATCATTTTTATGATTTGACGAAATGGATTTTCCTTCTCATCTTTTAATGAAAACGTGTTCACCAATTAAGTGTATAGGGTTTTGAAGAAATTAACTAGTTCACTTTACAGACGACTCCTTTATTGCAATAATGTGAAAAGTAATATGTGAACTGGACATGCATCTACTTACCCCCTCTACATGCTTGTTGACCGAAATGATTAAAGGCGTTGGGTTGGAACTTGATTTTATTTTTGTAGCTTCCAACAAGAGAACACGTAAGTCCAGTATAGTTGAGGCATTGTTATTGATGTATATCTGTTCGAACAAGTCTTTTGTTATTATTATTTTCATTTTGTGCAAGCCTGTCCGTTAAAGAAGAAGAAATTCAGTACACAGTTTTCTTCTTCTTCCTAAGGTTCTTTACAGCTCACCTATTTGATAGTATTATTGTGTTGCCACATACAGAATTCTATGCACAGTCGTTTTCTGTTATTGCCTTTACACATCTCTGTGCACGTTGTATTTTGCCATGTTTTCACACAAAAAGATATATTGCGTGTGTGTATATTCATATGGGTTTGCGCAAAATGAATGTGTGTGAGTTTTGTTGTGAATTAGTTACATAGACGTGTAATTATCATATGCACCTTTTTGTTTGTTTCTATTTTCCATGTAACATCTTCAGTCGTGGTTCTTCTGAGTTACTAACTTTATACTCCGTTTATTACTCCTTGTTTTCAGCAAGGCTCCGCCTATTGTGAGGTAAATCTACCTGTTTCCAAACTGCTGAAACGTCTAAGGCCTTTTCTGGTTCCCAAAAGATTCGGGGAGATCGAAAGGAACACCCTCAATATCTTTCAAAATATAATTGTGCCTCTGATATAATAAGAGATCGTTTCAGTTGTTATGAAATCGGGCTGACAAAGACTTGAAGGATATAGCTAGATTTTTTCTAGGATAGGGGAGGGCATGAGCTTTGCCTTGAAGATTTAATTGGGCTTCATAGTAGCGAAGAGCGTGCATGTATTTTACTGATTACAGTCTTACTGCACCTAAAACGTAATTGTTTTCCCAAATAGCTAGCTCGTAAAGGGACTACCGGTGTATTTGGCGACCAAAAATAAGATGTAGATTAACGAAAATTATGTGTTTGAGAAAAATATATATGGCCAAAGAAATTCATCTTATCTGATCCATTAAACGTTATGTGGTAAGACGGTATTAATGAAAACTTTTAAGATGCATGGCTCAGTGCACGTCGTCTATTTGAGACCGTGGACAATACATACACATTAAAGCATGTTGTAGTTAAGAAATCCTGCCGTTTCTTTCTCAGCATTTGTCCTCAAATTATTATAAAGTCATACGTGAAAATAAAATAATCTTATCTTTTAGATTCTTGCATGACTGAGCGGAGTTCCCACGGAGACTGAAAAACTTGTAAAATGAAAGTTTTTTTTTTTTTTTTAGAAATGTCATGGAATCTAGAAAGGTGACAAAAGTTATTGGATATTGTAACATGTCTTAGAATTTTAGTTATTTTCCTCCAGAAATTTGCTTTGATTTTTGAATTCAAGCAATTTTCTCGATGGACAGTTATGGAAAAACATTTTTCATAAACACTTGGAACCCTGTGACTGCAAAAATGTAGAAAGCATACTTTCGCCTCAGACATGTGTACACATAGAAGCACAGATGCCTCTCAGATCAGGTAATGCAGTCCTTGTCCATTAATTTAGCAAATCAAAAATTCTCCTAATCCTTCAAGTCTTGTCAGGTTACACTATCAAATAAAGTGGTATAATTATAAATACATGATAGATAAATGAGTTGCAAGGTTTCTATCTGCCACTGTTAAAAATAAGTTGTCGTTTCCATCTGGTTATGTTTTGATGAGCACGATTCTCTCATTTTCTGGTTCTCAATTGTAGTGGGCAGTTACTACTACTTAAGTTTATAACCTGTGGTGTGGGCCTTAAAAAGGTTTTTGACAAATTGTGAAATTGCAAAGTATGTATTCTAATTATGATTAGATCCACCGTTTATATATGAATAAGAAAGTTTCTTAAGCTTTCGAAACTTGATGGCTATCAATTATATCATTATATTTCACGTAATGTTAGTGTTTATATATATGCTTTCTCACATCAAAACAAAAAACAATTGAATGAAACTGTAATGATACATATGATTATTCATAGCTTTGTTAAGAATATTATTGCACTTTACCTTATAGAGTCGCTTAGGCTAATATGACTCATTACAAGATCACCCGAACATGTGCACGTTACTTAATATTTATTTATCGTGTATCAGATTCAGACTGGTTATTCCATAAACAAGTTGTGAAATTTGCTTTCGCAATTTTCTGCAGAACGAAAAACACCAAAATAAGCCTACCGTACCAGAGGAATTGGTCTTTCCTAATATCATGGTATTCGTTTAGAATGATAATCTTCTGTAAATCACAACAGTTTATTTTGACATCTCAAGCACTTCATCTAAGTTGCTTACAAAAATCGTTGATTTTCAAGGCACACATATCTTTTTCTTTCAATTACCCAGCACCGGGTAAACCTTTCCGTATTGATAAAAGGAGAGCGTGGTTAAGGGATCACTCGTTAGAAACCGCTGATCTGAACATTTGATACCGATCAAACGCACGTGATGTACCATTCTGGTTATAAATGGGTACATACTGATCACGATTTCTAATCAAATGCAAAGGCTTTGGGGCCGTCAATTATTTATGTACACACCAAGGAAGATAGTGGCCAATGGTTTTAGTATGGTTTCCAATGCGCATTACACACTAAAGGGGGATAGGGGTAGGGGGTGGGAGGGGTCTGGAAACCATATGATAATGCGCACATAGTTTATGGACGGCTCCTTTCCGAGATCATGCATTTATATTGCAGAAAAAAAAACAGTAATTTGTAATTTCCACCCAAGAGCGCAACTTAAGAAATATTTTCATGTACATGTTGTCCAAGAAATTGAGTCAGTTATTTCAGTGAATTAATGATTAGCTGCATGTATCCTTTCGTTTGGCTTATAGCCTATGAATCAATGCCTAAGAGGCATATGCCTCATTATAAGAAGCAATGCATTTGTTCTCTCTTCCTATCTCTGATAAATCCCGGTTCACAAGAAAAATAAGCTGTTTCTTTCCTTGGGTCTTCTAGACTAAGTATTTATTTGGTTTATTGGTGTCTTGAAGTTTTTACACATATTGTATTTATTCACAATTTCACGTCCTCTGTAACGCCACCTCAATATCAGTTTAATCATATGTAATGACATATTTTCCACTACACTATTGTATAAAAACACCTTCGTCGAGTCTGGAAAACAACCTAAACCATTCAATAGTATACTAAAAAAAAAAAGGCTAAAGCTCATGTGTTTGATCGTTATTTATGTGAGTGAGTAATATTATAAAGATAGTTCTCATGAAATCAGGATAGATGTGCATGCATGTATCAAAATATGGTTCCAGAAATGTAAGGACATATTAAATCGTCTCTTCCTAACCAGCATATAAACAGATCCGAACGCAAGTTAACATGAACTGATTTATCTATTTCTAAACCTTTAGTCTCTGTATATCCATTTATACCGCTGACAAATACATTTTATACAAGAACTCATATGTTTTGTGGTTTCCCTGCTTTTGTACAGAATGAGTCCAGAAACAGTGAGATGCTGGCCGCTGCCTGCGCTGTCGGGGTGGCCTGTACGTTCGCTGCCCCCATTGGAGGTAAGCACTTAGCATTATCTCCCAATGATTGGTTTTTATTCAACAGAGATTTATTTTTTCAGATTTCCTTCGGAAATTTCATTTTCATGTGTCTCACAAATCTGAAAGAGTTCTGTAAAATTAATAAATAGTGATAGCTGTTGGGATATTTCCGAATTTCCCGGACCCCGTCTAACATACTTGATTCATAATATATAACTAAGTATGACCAAGAAAACTACGCAAAAAAAAAACGAGAAACTTTTTTATGGTATACAACACAAAAGTTTCCATAGTCCCTATTGAATATTTAATTAGTGATGTTTTTAGACTAAATCGACGTTACACTATTAATTTTAAGTATCAATGAGTCTAATCGAGAAGCATAGTTCTTTGTAAGATTACACATCCTTCCTTTTGATTAGGAGAATCCGTTAGTACGTTTCTTTAGCCCTTTACTTTTGCTTGTTCCCAGGAGTGTTGTTCAGTATTGAGGTCACGGCGACCTACTTTGCCGTCCGGAACTACTGGCGGGGCTTCTACTCGGCCGTCTGCGGCGCCTTCATCTTCAGACTACTCGCCATCTTCTTCAAAGACGAAGGTAAAGCCCACCGGGAAACATAAAAAAGATAATAACAGCGATAAGAGATACATGGATTTTGTCTATATCAGTGATTAGTTGGATTTATCGGCTAAGTATAAAATGTTTCAGTTCTAGTTCAAAATGAGTATCATTTGAATATTTGTTCTTCAATTTCAGTAAATTGATATCCAGGTAGTTCTAAATGCTACCGTTGGTCCATTGATGCCTTGACACTCTTACATAATTTTCTATCATGTTTCATAGACCAGTAGTGTATATGGATAGCTTATACTCAGAGATTTTCCGTGCTCTACCAACTGAGAATTCTTTTCTGTCTTTCAGAGACCATCACAGCTTTATTCAAGACTAACCTGAGGCAGGACTTTCCCTTTGATCCAATCGAGCTCTTCGTGTTTGCACTGATCGGGTAAGGACTTAGCATATAGTAATTTGTTTTAACATGTTTTTACATTGAACTTACCCTTTTTTTCTATAATTCATATTCTGCACTTTTATTTCAACTTTCACGTGAAAAATGTAATGCGTTGTACCTGTGTACTACATTTAGTGGTTGTAACATAGATTTTAATGCTTGTATTCTAAAAATCTGGAATATTAAGTTTGCAACTATAAGGTTGTCATTTTGTTTTTAATGGGTATGCCTCAAGAAAATCACATTGAATTGTATATCACAGTATTATATCCTTCTCTCCAACAGATTGGTGTGCGGGTTCGCAGGTGCTTTATTTGTTTACACACACAGAAAAATTGTAGAGTTTATTCGAGGACAACGCAGAATGACAGATTTTCTCCAAAAGAAGTGAGTCGATTTTATTTTCTAACTTGGTTGTCCTGTATATTTTCATCCTGTTCAGTAATTAAGATAAGGGAATAAAAGGAAATTAAGGAAACTTAAGATTTACATATTTTCGACTGATTTCCGCATGTTTCTTTCTCCAAGCCGAACCTCAAACAAGACCATAAGATTGCTTAGATCAAATTTTCACATAGTTTTAGGATAAATATTATTTGTCTATGTTACTGCAGATTTCATGATTGACCGGCACGTACATTCATGATCATTTCTCATAAAATATGTTTAAATAGAAGCTTATGATTATACCAATCCGATAACGCATGATGCCATGTGAATCTAGTGACAAGAAACCTGGAGTATCACAGTTAACCAGGGCCTAGTACATTAGTTAATGCGGGTGACGGTCTTATTTCAGCCGGTTCATCTTCCCCGGGGCGGTGGTGCTGGTGTTATCCTCGTTATCCTGCCCGCTGGGACTCGGCCAGTACATGGCTGGAGACGTGAGTAATCTTCTTCTTACAAAGAATAAAGTATCAGACACATAAAGTATATGGGGGCGTGTGGTGGTGTGGTGGTTAGTGCAGTTGTCTCGCTTGCGGGCGGCCGGGGTTCAACTCCCGGCTGGGGCTGGGTGCTCGAGTCTCCCCCTGTGCCAATGACAGGGATATCACAGGCCCCTTGATGGCCACCGGCTGTTGTGTGTAGGGCCCTGCCTATGGGACTCTGCACATTAAAGAACACCTGGCTCGGTAATAATGTAGGGGCATGGTCTCTATCTTCTCATAGATTCTATCACCATTGCTGCCCTTGATATGACACTGGCTGGTAATTAGGGCGTAAAGGAACCAATAACCAACCAACCAACCATAAAGTATATATCCCACATGCCAATTTTGATGCTGATTTTAGAAATCGACAGTGGAAATTATGGTTAAATTTAGACATGCTATATATCACTAGAAGGATTTTCTAATAATTCTCTATCGAACGGTATATAGGATGTTTAGCTCCATGCCATATTCAAAGAGAAAATCAAACAAAAACAAAATCGTCAGCATCGAAATCGCTATGTGGAATACAGGCTTAGGTTTGGGACACGTGTATGACAAGCAATGATCTTTTATCACAGCTGATACTCTTTGCATCTTTTTTTAAGCGAGATTAGGTCTATTCCAAAATAATCTAAAATAAAAATGTTTACGCAAAAGAAATTGAATTTAAAAATACTTTTTCTTTTCTCAGTTGACTAATGGGGAGGCGGTGAACATGTTGTTCAGTAACATGACGTGGGCCACGGGTGTGGAGGAGGACGTGCGGGACGCGGCCATCGTACAGCACTGGAAGGGGCCGCACAACAACCTCTACGTGACACTCACCCTGTTTATTATTATGAGGGTAAGTCAACTATAACCTATATGTAAAACTCACTCTCTTCATCATCATGAGGGTAAGTCAAGCATAACCTATATGTAACGCTCACTCTCTTCATCATCATGAGGGTAAGTCAACTAAAACCTCTACATAACACTCATTATTTTCATCATCATGAGGGTAAGTAAACAACAACCTATATACTGAATCCAAATACATAATACAATATACTTTTAATTTCAAGTGCGTACATTTTTACAGAGCAAAGATAAACCTTTTTCTTACCAAACCCTTTACTCATCACTTTCGTTTTATGTGTTATCTGTTTGTGTATCTCTCTTGTAGCCCTGCGACCAGAATGTTGAATTTGTAGAATTTCGTCATTTCTATATAGTGTTTAAGGTTATCATTATTATATCTTACTATAACCTGTTGCAGTTCTGGATGTCGGCCATAGCCATCACGCTGCCCGTACCCGCGGGGGTCTTCATGCCAGTGTTCACTATCGGTGAGTAATCACCAAACACGGGTGTAACGTATATATAGAGAAACAAAAATTCACTTCGCAAAGAACACTTAGACAATTCTCAACGACAATCACTGCTTTTCAGAATTATACACTGATTTCTATCCAAATTTTGGTAAGCTAATTACACAAATGGCTTCAGTAACTGTTGCTCTAACAACTAATTAACATATCGATGAGTATTGACCAAACACAGGCGCAACGTATGGAGCGAGAAAATTGAGATTGCATTCTCTTTACCTATAATAACAAACCAATCTTCAACAAACGTAGGCATGAAGGATCATATTCATTTCAGATATAGAATTTACTACCACTTCACACAAAAAAAATACTTGTAAGAATTAAAACGTGAATTTGGTCTTTGCTTTATTCATATAACCATAAGGCAATTGAAAACCTAATGTATATTAAGTACTTGTATATATAATACCAGATCCAGGGTACAGATTTGTCCCATTCGGGAAAAGAAAGAAAAAGAACACCTAATGAAAATTAAGAGGACCCTTCGCGCCCAGTTCTACATGTAACCTGACTCTGACTGACCTTCTTTGTTGTAGGTGCGGCCTTCGGTCGGCTGGTCGGAGAGAGCATGGCCGCCTGGTACCCCGACGGGATCAAAGGAAAACACATCGTTCCCGGAGGGTACGCCATCGTCGGTGAGTTGGATCCCAAATAATAAGGAACTTGATCAAAACACTTTTTTTTGTATCATCACAGTGGCCGGTACTAGAGGGAATTCCCACCCATGACTCCCTCTGGTGTTACGTATCTAGTTCTTGTCATTATGATTAAATAACATATACCTGTTATACTTATTGCGTTCATGAATAACCCTCCGCTCAATGGCTTAAGATATGTGAGTTTCGGATGTAGGTAAACCGAGCGTGTTCTCTGACAGACAGATTGTAGTACCTGTACGTTAAGCCCCATACCCATTGATGTGTTCCATGCCATTTGGGTTTTGAGGGATCACCAGTTAGTATGCCTTAATGGAATGGACACGATTGATCTCAATAACTGAGCATATCTCTCAATGATTAAAGTGACAGTCTAGTAGGTATATCCCTTTGTTCTCATGGGAGTGGTAAAAACGATACAGATGTTTTGACCTCGAAGGTCCGAGGTCCGGCTACTTGGATTTCAGTTGCGACACAGGTTCAAGTATTGCATGCAATAGTTGACAGATCATGTTAAAACGTAACGTGATCCTCTCAGTTTGTGGGATAACTACAGGCTGTACCTAGTTACCTGGCCTAAAAAGTGTTAGTCCGCAATTTAGGATACCAGATGTTTGGACCAAAATGTATATCAGTTTAAAAAAGAAAAATAGAAGAAAAAGTTAATAGTAGATTGTGAAAGTAGAATTGATGTCAGAAAGCAATAGCAAAATCGTTGAGACACATTTATGAACTTCTGGTTGCCCGCTATACATGTATTTGGGATTGTCCTAACTACACACGTGTGACACGAATGACTGAAATCTAACTACAAGTAGGTCTCTTGAAGTATAAGTACATATGTTAAGTGTCAGAAATGAGCTCTCATTACATAAGTATATATGTTGTACCTGTGTTTGTTGTGCAGGTGCGGCGGCGCTGTCGGGGAGCGTCACTCACACCATCTCCACGTCCGTCATCGTCTTTGAGCTCACCGGGCAGATGGGACACGTCCTGCCCGCTGTGGTGAGGAGGGGTCTATTCTTTTTTAGAGAAAACAATTTTTGATTAAACAAAAAATTAAATGCGGAAAATACGTAGACAGAAAACACTCAAATCAGTTGTAAAAGGCCGGCTCATCATGTTAAAAATGTATTTTTCTAAGTTCGATAGTGTTGATGTTATATGTATCAAAAACATTTTACCAGGTCATCAAAAACTGCACGTTACATTAGGGCTATTCAACATCATGAGTATACTATAGGTTAAACACTGTAAGCAGGGAGTGTAAGTTTGAAAAAAAAAACAATTTCATTGTCCCGAACCCAAGCATTAAGGAGTTGTTTGATTTTCAGATCGCGGTGCTGATTTCTAACGCAGTAGCTCACTGTCTACAACTGTCCATCTACGACAGTCTGATTCAGATCAAGAAGCTGCCCTACCTGCCGGACATGATCAACCCCAACGCCATCAAGTAAGGGTCCCCAACGCTTACTACAACACTATTACACGAATAGATAATTTTCTACAGTTAAAATTTATGGGAGATTAAAAAAAAAGACACTAATTAAGTTGAGTCAGAACATATTCAGATTGCGATAGACAAATTTTGATATTGGATGTTATATTGCGGTTGCGGAATCGATACTTCATTATCATGAAAACATACCAATATTGACAACAACAAAGGAAAAAGAAATTATATTACTATACAATTAGCAGGGACAAGTGGAATTTCAGTTAAAGTGGGCGAGGTGTTACAGTTCCAGCGACCGTATGGCTGTTGGGGGAGGGGGGGGGGGGGGCTGCCACTTTCTTGTATACCAAATCAGCAGTGCATAGTGACATGGGGAGACATTATGCCTAGCGACATGGCGTGTCTCCATAGGTTTATGATGAGGGTGTCAATACAAAAACAAATGTAATTTCGGAGCTTATTTTTGTTTACATTGAGATAGTTGGTGAAATGTCTTTGTTTTGGGTGAATCTGAACAATTTGTGATTTTTCTTCTCTCATTTCTCATTTCCTTTTCAGCGCCCATAACGTGATCGCCGAGGAGTTCATGGTGAAGAGGCTGAACACTCTGACGCTGCTGTCCACCTACCAGGACATGTACGACCTGCTGCAGAACTTCAACCACCGCAGCTACCCACTGGTCGAGTCCAAAGGTACGGCATTTTACTCAATTAGAAACTCTTGCACGACAGAAAATTTGATATGGTTTATGGAAATTTTGTTAAATAATAAAAAGTTATAAATATGAGTGTTATCAGACAAAAAACGTAAAATAACCGAGCGCATTGCTTGTGCTATTATGTCACGTTTTGATTTAAGATAATTTGACGTTAAGGGAACGTTCCTTAAGCATGTATTCCACATACCAATTTCAATGACGATGTTGTATATGCTTGAATTTCTTCGAGACTATGGCATGAAACCATACATCATGTATACCTCTTGAAAGAGAATTCTTAAACTTTTCTAGTGATATGTCTATATCTAACATTGATTACCATTGCCGATTCCAAAATCGGCAGCAGAATCGGCATGTGGATAGGCTTTACAGCTTCATGAAAAAAGGGAAATCTAAATAGTCTATGATATACAAAAATATGTCCGGTACAACGTCTCCGTGTCCGTTGCAGAGTCGATGGTACTGCTGGGCTCCATCCAGCGCCTACAGCTGGAGCAGCGGCTGGAGGCCGTCCTCACCCCGGGCCCCAACATGAGCTTCATCCCCGACGCCCTGCCCATGCCCGACCCCAACCCCTACGCGCTGTCCTCCGTGTCGGTGCCAGAAGCAGGTCCTGGGGAGGAGGCTGATACTGATGAGATGCCGAGTCAGAGGGAGCGTGCCAGTCTCACCGACAGTGAGATCACTTCACCAACAGAGCCACCCAGCAGTCAGGTTAGAAAGGGATTGAGTTTTTTTCTTTTTAAATTTTGTTTTATTTCAAACTCAACTTCTGGGATAACCCTGGTCTTCAAGAAAGTAGTATAAATGTATTTACAAGATTTCTATTTCTCACCTCAGTACATTGAGAATTTATAGAATATCTAGTAGTATAATAATACTTGATTGATATTTTTTTGATGAAAACTATCGCACCAAAAAGTATTAACCAAAATATAAACATTCCTTATAGATCAAAGGAAGGAAGAGATCTTGCTTCTTATCCCATACATTTGCTTGACCTGACAAGGTTTTCTCATTTTGTTTTGGTTTTATTACAGATGTCCAAGCGGTCGTTCAGATTCTCTGTTTCCCGAGTAGAGGAGAACAAGGCTGAATCTCCCAAAGTAACTCCGGTAAGTACAATTGTCATTGGCCATACGAGAGGTGCGAGAACAAGCTGAGAGGGCATTTCCACTAAAAAACAAGTGACCGTTCCTGGTATGGTACATTGATGACCGATGGCTGGTACCCAGTAGTCCATACTTCTCCCCAGTGTATATTGTAAACACATTAATAAAATTATATATGTAGAATAAATAGTCATAGATAATCTATATTTACCTGATTTTCGTATAGTTGTACTGTATTGCTACTTGGATACAGCTAAACTGATATGGAGTCCTGACATCCAAAATATTTTTCTTTGTAAAGTGGAGCTGTACCTCTATATTCAGTGTGATTATTTAAAAAATTGGTCCTCTTTTTATCAGATGGAGTCACTAGCAGAGGAGCCTCCCCGACCCCTCAAAGGTATCCTAAAACGGACAGAGAACGACCAACCAGACAGCAGTAAGTTAGCCCGACTCCTCTACCCTCAAACAGTTAGCTGAATTCTCGTAATGAAAAAGACTACAGTGTGATTCCACATATTTTACCCGTTACAAATAAATGTTTAAATGCACTAGAAATATGAAGACGATCAGGAGTTCTCTTCATATCTACCCGAGATTCAGAAAGGATTTTAGTGTGTGCTATACTTGAGAGATTTGTTTAATGCATAGTGAGGTAAACGTTAATGTTTTTCGTTTAGATTTCGATGATATTCAAGATACAAGCAGCATTTTGGATATCGAAATGGTAAGTATAAAACTTAAAGTGATTTCATTAGTCACGGTACAGAATGATGTATGTTAGCTGATTTTCAGCTGCATCAAATTTCTGTATAAATATCTCTGTAATCCATATCGAAATGTACCGTAATAATAGCAGAATGTTATACTTTGGAACATGAAATGAACAAAGCAGTTCATTTGAAAAGTTAGTGGATAGGCAAATCCATTTTAATGTCTTACTGATGACGTTGCAGGTTTCCCACTGGGAGCGGATCCAGCTGCAGCGGGCGGTGGACTTCACTACACTCACCATCGACCCCGCGCCCTTCCAGCTCGTCCCACAGACGTCTCTCTACAAGGTGAGAACTCAGACATCTTCTTTATAAAAACACAGGTTTACACTTTGTAAGGAGCCGATTTGATAAGAAAATAATCATTGGGACAAAGGGTTGAGTTTAGCTGATCTACTCACCGCTACCTTATTTTTCGCCATTGGAAACCAAAGCGATCAAAGGAGTATGAAAGCAAACCAAAGCAGATCAGGCGAAATTCTCTAAAGGACAGCGCTCGGACTTGCGCGTACGACGACAAGCAATAAACTAGAATGTATTGGATTTTGGACACTCGCCGGCTACAGCCCCCAAATGCTGGTTGCCCCTTACCTGGCATACAGTTTTCTCTATATATCTATGATTGCAGCAACCAGCTCCCCTTCTCTTGTTTACCGATGTTTCCGGTAAAACGGTCGTGGCGTGACCCGCCATTGGCAAAATGCGACTGCATAACCTCGCAAAACCGCCGAAAACCTGCGGATCCGCTCGTCACGTGACAGCTGATGGCCGTACTCATCTCAGAAAACATATAGAGTCCGATAGAATTGATAGATTTCCTGTCTCATATGAATCGTACATGATGTTTGAGGTACCATAAGACCATAACTTTATCATTTATATCGATATTTGAGCAAATAAGACCAGAAATCCGATCGGCACCCGACGCCGTGTTAATCGGGTCAAGTTACGCCCACCAGCCTCGCTTTCGATCGGGGAGGAAGGGATCTGGGTCAAAGCCTGAATATTCATCAAATTTGCAGGCCTATTTCACCATGAAAACGGTCGTTCTTTCTGCCAAAATATATATACAGGGGTAGATTTGGATACATAGATGAACAAGTCAAAGTCCAGGAGGAGATAATTTGCGAAATAACGCGTCAATTTGCGCAAAATCATCGCGCTATTTTCTTGGTATTCCTTCGCGTCGACCCGGTGAACAATCCAGGTCAGACCTCCCCGGGCAGGCCGGGTGGTCGGACGTTTCGGCGGGAGGCTCCTCTTTCGCCGCCTCGATACCTGGATTACAGCGCTATATGATGGTTTCAATATATATATTTTGGACGACTGGACACCCTTAAACGCATACAACGCATTGAAAACTCATGCGGGAACCATGCGTTCGTATCGAAGGGAAAAGATTGGATCAATCGGACACGTGGAGGCACTGTCACAGCTGTCAGACCGTCAACATGGCCTCAACCCTTCGTCGGGTTCTCTCCCTGCACGCCTGCATCGATACATTGAACTCAGAAAACCAGGATGATATTTTAGCAGAAACCCATCAATTGTGGAGGATATACGCATTGAAACGCATTGAGGACTCCAGGTGGGTTCATATCTTTTTTCCAGCATTTGAAATTATACCGTTGAAATCTAGGCCTAAACTCTGCCTAACACGCATTGGATCGATCGGACAGGAGGAGGACACTGACAATTTGAAAAATAATTATTTAGACCTTATTAGGCCTATCAAAATGAAATTCATGTATATATCTATGTTCTTATATATGTGAGGGTCCTAAATATCAAATGGTCTGATTATTTTAGGCCTGGATACGTTTGCATGAATATTTTACAGATGGTATGAAAAAATGACTGGACTCAGATAGGCCTAACCCCCCTCCGATACTGTCAATGTATTATGGTGGCTCCAAAAGCAATTATTTATGATCCAAACATTAAAAGATTTGAGAAATTGTCACTATAGTGTCATTTTTTCAGACCTACCATCAAAACATTAAATCTGTGTTCCAATATGTCTAGGCCTAAGTCACTGTCAGTGTCTGAATCATTCCCATTCAGTGTTAAAACATAGGCGTCACACTGTCACTGTCAATAAGTTCTCCGGTGCTGTCAGTGTCACTGTCGCACACAGATGCTTGTGAAATTGTCATTATAGTGTCATTTTTTCTGACCTACCATCAAAATATTTTATTCATTAATATCTCTTCTTAGGCTTAGCATCCTACGTTAATTCCAATCGGGCGAAATTCTCATTTCATCAAATGATCAATCTCTTCAATCCCCTCAATCGGCCAACTTGTATACAATAGCTACTTTTTATTGGAGAAGCGAATTTAGTTTAAAATCTAGTACAGAGTTCTAGTCCTTGGCTTTTCTTTTGACAACATGAATACAGATTTGTTATTTCACATTGACAACAGATTTATTGATGTGGGATAATAGTAGTTGAATCTACGTGTTTCGAGTTTTTACACTCTTCATCTGTTCTGAGGTAAATATGTGGGTTTTTTTTTTATTCCTGTGTTTACGAGTTCTTCCATCAGAATTTTATACTTTAAGAATTCCCGTTTTAAAAAATGAACATTCTTTTTTTTTGGGAGTCCCTAGTTATATCTATGTAGTATTATAGCCACTAGTGGGGACTCCTTAAATCAGTCATGTCTTTAGCCATTTAATTCTCTTTGTTCTCAATGACCGGTTACACAATCTCATGTGCAGCTGTTGAAGGGCATTGTCCTACAATGGTTGTTAGAGTCAGGCAGTGTGAGAAGCCAGGAGTGGGTTACATAATCACTACCTGAGCCAATCAGCCCTCACCCCTCCACATTAGGACCTCCACTGTCACCTGAAGGTGGGCAGATCTAGGTGGGTGAGTGATAGGTCAGTACTGGGACCTAGTACTAGTAAGTAGCAGCCCCTTTCCTAAACCCCTCCCTGAGTTGTGTGTGACAGCAGGAGTGGTGGTGGTGGTCAGTACTCATAGCCCATATAGCCTTCTAGTTGGAGGAAGGCCTTCAGTTTATTGAGGGACGACCATCGCTCATGCATGAGCGGAACTTTGTGGCTCTTTTGCTTCTTGTTTTTTTTAATATTTCATCTTTAACCATTTTATGCCATATTCATTGACCGAAAATTATCTCCTTGTTTTCACAGGTTCATACGATCTTCTCACTGCTGAGTCTGAACCACGCGTACGTGACGTGTGCCGGGAAGCTGGTCGGGGTGGTCGGCCTCAAGGAGGTATGGTCCACCGCCATCATCTTTCTTTTAGATTATGTCTATATGCTCGTCTACTGGTTCCAGGTCACACTTGTAGCCTACTGCAAAATGCCCTATCAGATTTCACTTTCAAATTCCCTGCGTTTTCTCTGTCCCATAATGTGTCTGTGTAACGTTGCTATTGTGATCTAAGGAATCGTTGGGGAAAAAAAGGAAAAAGAGAAAAACAACCTTTCCCATATTTTGTTCCATTCTGAAAGCATTCAGGCATAAACAAAGATTGAAACTAATTAAGTACAAAGTCAGAAGTCCTATAATTATGTTTAGAATAAGAAAATCACGAGGCCGGGGTATAAACTTCAGTGTGCTTTATAAAAATAATAATTTGGTGGATTTAATCAACCAAAAGATTTTGAGTTCAATCAAAATACGGTATTTCATTATATCTATATCTATTTTTTTTAGTGCATATGAGTTGAACCTGGCTGGCTTTTTTTCGACTGACATATCTTAGACTGAGCAAGATGGTTACTGAATAAACAATTTTCTGATTTACTCTTTCAAGGTGCGGAAGGCTGTGCAGGGACAGGTGAACAGCGCACACGAGGTCCATCGGCCCGACTCCGTTCGTAAAAGGAAGAAATCGGACAAGGGCCAGGACAACCCCGCCTGCCAGAACCAGTCAGAGGCCTGAGCCCGGCTTTAGGTGTCTCAATCCGGTGCTTAAAAACAGAGTTTGAGTCCAAAGTTAGTACCCATTTTAAAGAAATTATGGAAGGAAGAGATCTGCCTTGGTCGGCCCGATTCGATGATACTCATGGCTTTTTTGTATGTTTAAAAAGGCATTTGCAGCTGAACTGCATTTATATTTGAATAAGCATGTATGTTTTCCGGTGTTTTCTAAACTGTGGTCATTTGATGAATAGTATGATGTTTTTCTAATTGTTGGCTATAATGTGCTGGTATAGAAAGTTGTTTGTTGAAAGTCACAGAAGCAGTAAGGCCAATACGTAATGGCCGACTATGAGTATTTGTTAGCGTTGTATACTCAAAGGCCTTCAAATATTTAAAACAGTAACAATTCCATGCTTAATCCATATCATTGATTGAAGACTCAGCCTATACTTGAGCAGTACTTTGCTATCTAGCTCACTAGAAATACGTCCATTTTGAATTGTCACGAAACCAAAATGGTAAAATCCATAGATCGCTGCTACTCCTGTTGTAGTTACGGAGGTTTGTCCATGTTTGCCCTCCCTAGTACTTCTCACTATTATAGAGATAGTCAGAACTCCTCAATTTAGTCAACACTCACACCTTTATAATACCTCTATAACCATAATATTAGTTCTGGTATATCGGATATTCCTAATACATTTAACGTAAAAAATAAGCAATAATATTTATCTTAATATCGCCACATAAGATAGTGTAATATGAATATATGGTGATTTGACGAAGTCGGGGGTTAGATATAGTCACTTGGCTTGTGCGGGGTAGTGAAGGTGTCTTGTAGGTGCAGAGAGAAAGATCTCAGGTCTAACAGTTGCATTATCTAGAAAGGAGAGTCTTCCATAGATCTTAGTAATTTCCTCTTATTTTCATCAATTAAGATTGTCTCATACATGATCATGAAGGGTTTGGCATTCAATTCTTTCCTTTAAAAAAGAACAAAAATACATGTACAGAATTATTCAAGTGTATTCGGCGCGATAGATATAAGAATTATATTAATTTTATACGAGTCGTACTCCAATGAGAATTATCAAAAGAGTTTCTAATCAAAATAAGATATATGTGTTAGCACCTAAGGGCTGTATTCCACATACCGATTTTGATGCTGCCGATTTTGCGTTTGGTTGATTTTCTTTAGGATAATTAATCCTTACATACTGTATGTCATTTGAAAGAGAATCATAAGACCTTTCCAATGATGTATTACATTTCTATTTTTGACCTTTATTCCAGCTGCCGATTTTTAAAATCGGCAGCAAAATATGTATGTAGAATACGGCCTTTAGGGCCGTATTCCACATACGGAAAGTTGCATAATCAGTATCAACATATCAATAAGTTGATAACTAATTCTGAATACACGAAGAGACATTCATGTAAAATTGAAATGCAAGTAAAGTAAACCAGGAAGTAGTTGTCGCAAAATAACTAGGGTTAGCTAACATCATAAACGTCACTAACAGGTGAGGATGTTAGCTAGCCCTGGTTATTTAGCGACATTGGGTCTAGATTAATTAATTATGTTAGCATGCTATTTAGTTCTAAGAATATAAAATCCTTAAAGCAATTGCCCCTAGTAGTTATAAGAATATAAGAATGTGCTCCTTTTGTCAGATAATTATGCAAAAGAGAATTTTCTGATGACAATCACTTGTAGGGTGTTAAAATGAAATATTTTATTCATTCCAGATAGATCTCTTCGAAATTAGCGGAACCCGTTTTTTTGTATTGTAGGATAAGGTAGAAATCTCGTTATGTGATAGGGTAGCAGTTTGAGCATAAACTTTAAAGTTATGTGACTAATATTTCTTTTAAAAGAAGAGTCCGTCAAAACTGGCAAAACATTATCTCAAAACCTAAGGCCAGTGTTAGCTTGTACATTACACACATATTAGAAACAGTTTTCGAATGTTTAGTACGCGACGTAATGAATATATCAGAAAGATATAAACGCTGCATTCTGAAATATTGGAAATCCATGTTTATGAAATCCAGGGAATTTTCATTAAGCGTTGAGATAATCCATATTGATCCTCAAAAGAGTGTATAGAAACGGTACCTTATATTTTCGGTCCCTCGGTTGATAAGTGTTTTGTGAACTCGGTAGCGTCGTTCGAAAGTATTTTTAAGTTATACTTTCTTGTTCAGAAAATCATTGCATGCCAAAATATCTAACTGTGATACTCAGTATTCCGTTGAAAATAATCATGTATATTCTATGATACTGTTCCTTGACTGATGAAAAGTCTCTAGTTGTGTTGTCATGAATTTAGACGGTAAAACTACGGCTTTGCTGATGTTATCCTGAAATTAACATAATCTCGAAGTTATGAAATATATATATATACATACTTGTGAAGATTCTGCTGAAAGAAAAAATAAGATATTTGTATATATTTGATACGTGATATTATTGTCAATTAAACATTTTTAGAGAAACCTACGAGCTGTATAGTGTTATCTTGTGTAATTCTTAATCAGATCCCGTGAGCAAAACTCTTTATGTAGGTTTGTGTCATTTCTGCAACAAAAGGAATACTATCAGCACGACAAAGGGGTTAAACTATTGATAGCATGAATATTTCATAAATGCGGCTATACGAAAAAAAGCTTGGGTGAATTTTTTTTTCTACGGATATTACATTGATGTAACCCGCCATCCTTACTTAAGCACCATCAGATCTATGACAGGGGAAAGACTGATCTAGTTACAAGTCTCTGGCCATAAACTGTAGAATACATTTTCATTCGAAAGCACATTTTAAATGTTTTCCCTGATCTAACAGGGATTCTAACATGAGAATTGCCATGGAAAGGTCTTGGGACTTAAAGAAAAAAGTTATCTATTTTTTTAAGTAAACGAACGATCGTGACACTGAATAGTTTGACATCTAGTATATGATTTTTCCGTTTTATTGGGAAAACAACAATGAGTAAAGTTCTGCATGTATACTTTGACATTTCATATATGAAGAAAAGCAGGACTTGTTGCCTAGGTGCACACTTTTTTGGACTTGTGCAATAAACGGAATCGGTTTCACAGAAATGTCCCTAAATTTTAGGGACTGTAATAGTATAATTTCAAAAAACATTCAGTCGGTAAGATTAAGAAAGAAAATAAAATATTATTAAAGTGAAAAAAGAATTATCTAGTGTAGCATATTTCTGTACGCTCTGATAGTACAATGTAATATCGTCACTCAAGAGATAAATGAGTTTACATCTCAAATAGTTCATACTTTCTCTGATAACCTTTTCAGGCATTCATAAAACAACATCAGTGATATTAATATTAATGGCCCATTTCATAAATCATACTGCACTGATTATTCGGCATGTGACCTGCCACCAATATTTTAAATCAATATCTTAGTAATATCTTTGTGTCAAAACAGAACCTAGTCCAATTTGATTCATCCAAGAATCATATGATCAAAGACAAGTTGAATATCTTATTGTAGGTTGCCTCTTTTGTCATTAGCCTTGTTTACAAGTGGACTTTTCAAAAAATTTGAGCTCGTTTTTGTAAACAACCTACCGGGTAATACTATTTAATGCCATTCGTGATGAAAAGAATCAACGGGAAAATTCTACGGAATGTCAAACAAATTTAAATGCATGACTTGAAAATATGAATGACGAATGTAGCATATTCTGTGTTTCCTGTCAGTACACTGGAAAATAGCAAGTATTACAAAGTCATATATGATCATTCCCCATGAAAAATTACAAATATGAAAACATGTATGTAGCTAAGCCTCCCAGAAGATCGGTACTTCTTAAGAGAACCGACAAATCGGCCAAGGGTAAATAAAAGACTTTTGTTATCTACAACTATAAATATTATTCCATGGCATTACTACACAAGTTTACCTCCCAGGGTATTAATATCAATATCAATATATGTAGCAAATAATTCATAACAAACGATAACAAGTGGTATCTGAACACACATGCAGGATAATACTGTGAACAGTTAGAAATTTGATACTATTACTTCTAACTCTTTTCATAGAGCTCTTGACAATATTTGTCAACGTTACCTCTATCAATATATTATGCAAAACGTTAAAAAAAATTCCGAGTATTTTTACAGTGATCTAGATAGTCTTCGCAAGGCAATTCTTAAGCACATAGTGTACTAGTACCTTCTAATACTAAGATTACTGATGCTTCATTGATGATACATATGCATGGGCAAAAACAATACACTAACTGTATTTACTGTTCGATTACTCTGTAGAAGATATAACCAGGAAAAAAGTTTAACATCACTTTTCTTAACATGTGTATATCACACTGATAAAGAAGAACTCAGCAACTTTTGTATATAAGATGCAGGTTTAGATGTAGCAGATATATAAAGAGAATGTTACAGAACATTTCCATAACCCGTAAGTCAAGCAACCCACGTCCCATCTCTCCGAAATTCAACCTACAAGGACTTAGGTCAGGAACGGCAAAATATGCAAATCGCATAAAGAAAATCTGAATGTGTCCTAAAATGTTGTTAAGCGTGTTCTAAACATCATTTATTTTGAATGGATTGTTGATGGCGTGGGAAAACAAAATTGAAAATCCCTGAACCTTGTTATTCGGCACCAATAGTAATAGTCTTGTATGGGTTCAGGATTCCCTTGGGGTCAAAGAGTTGTTTGGTCTGCCTCATGAGGTTTACGGCCTCCCGGGACTTGCTGTAGTGGATGTACTTGTGTTTGACGAAGCCCAGGCCGTGCTCGGCGCTGATGCTGCCCCCCTTGTCCGACACCCACTCGTACAGGTAGGGCTCAATCAGACCCGCCATCTCCGACGTGAACGCCGGCGCCGTGGCGTTAAAGTGCAGGTTCCCTGTGTGTTGTAACAAATAGCATCATAGTATATATAATCTTTGATAGACCCAATTCTCTATGTTTGTCTCTAGTTTTCGAGATTTTTTTTATTCACTTTAGGACAATTAACATTTCAGATCTTTAATCATATCTTTAATAGATATCTGAGATTGTCGAATTCTGTCACTTCCGAACACTTCGTTTCTTTTGGATAAATATTTCAGAATTCTATTTATAAATATTTTAGAAATATGTCATTATTCTGGCGTCTTTTGGTAAAAATTTGTTTACAGGGCCCACCCATAAAAAATATTCTGGACGGACGAATTCCTTTAAATACATTTCACCGAAATGCCGTGTAAAAAAATAATAATTAAAAATAAGTCTTTTGATAGATTTATCCTATACATTACCAACAAGTTGCAAATAGTAATTTATATTTCAATTATGTTTGAAACAGAAGTTAAGAATTGTAGTGGCAATGCCCGTACCGTCGCCGACGTGGCCGTAGCCCACCACGCGGGTGGCCACGTCCTTTAGCCGGTGCCGCATGTCCTCCACCAGGCCGTAGAAGGACGTCAGCGGTAGGCTCACGTCGTACTTGAAGCAGTGACCGTCGTGTAGCAGGGCCTCGGCAATACGTTCTCTCAGGTCCCAGACATTCTGAAAAAAAGAGGTAAAAGTTGAAGATGTGGCCGGTAAAATGGGCGAAATTAAAAAAGGTCAAATGTTCCATCTAAAAGAATCATTTTCTTCATTAGATTTGTAAATATTTTATGATAATATTATTGTGCCATAGGCTGGGGCGGTTTCTAACCTTGAAAAAAAATCTTTTTGATAACTTATTTGTATGCTTTATCCCCATCAATCAACATTTGCCCAAGGGTTGTGGCTGTATTCTCCTACCCGATTTTACTCACAGTTTAAGAAATCACCAGTGTAAATAAGGGTGAAATATAAACATGTTATATCATTAGAAAGGATTTCTTATACCCTTGCAAGTTATGCAAGGGTTCCTCTCATAACATGCAAGGGTTCCTTTCATTGTTCTAATATCGATTGAAAGATCACCAAATCAGAGATAGTCAAATCAAGAAGTGGAATACATAACTTACCTTGATCTTGGTGAGCTCGGTGGTGACCGTACCGTCCGTCACCAGTCCCCCCTCCATGGCCTGCTCCAGGAAGCGGGTCAGCTTCTCCTGGTCGTGGTCCGCCTCCGACCCCGACGTCTCGATCAGGATGTAGAAGGGGTAGTCATCCCCGAGCGGACTCGACAACTTGAGGTTGTCGCGGACAACCGCCATGGACCCCGCGTCCATGAACTCGTATGCCGACAGGATCTCGCCCAGATGCCGCTTGGCCGAGGAGAAGGTCTCCAGGACCTTAGGGAAACTCTCACAGCCTGAAATTCAAGATTCAAGATGGTTTATTGACTGATGTAATAGTTTACATTTATGTCACCGTTGGGTTGTCGTTCAGACAATGGTAACTTATTACAATATTATATACATGGGAAACAAAAGTACAAATTGCATTTATTGCATTTTCCTTGAGATCACCTTGGATCGGGTGAAAGGATGGGGTGGTGTCAGGAGGGCTATATATTCTTTCTCGCTGCTATAATTGTTAATGGAATGCTACATATTTACAACATCTTGATGAGCAACAGTTTCCTGATGACGTTTTTCCCCGAAAACCAAAAAGAATGTATGAAGCTTTCAAATGCTAAGAGTAGCATATGGCACATCAGGCTACGTTCAAGACCTTTAAAAGATCAATCTGGGAACACTGGTTTACAAACTTTGTAAAGCAATCCAAATATAAAGTACATGTTGAAGACGGACTAGAAAAAAGACAAAAGTCAGGTTTTTATGTCTTATGCCTGACGGGCGTAAGGCCATAGATATTTAAAGGCTCTTGAATGATAAGGCCCCCATCCCCCCCACCCCCACCCATGATTTAAAGTTTTAAAGTCATTGGCTAACCGAGGAAGGCGAGGTTGACGGCGTTGGGGAGTTGTGGACAGAGGACTGAGACGGCGGTGACCACGCCCAGCGTGCCCTCCGACCCGATGAACAGCTGCTTCAGGTCGTACCCCGTGTTGTCCTTCCTTAGTGTGGTCAGCGAGTCGATGACCCGCCCGTCAGCCAGCACCTGAACGGCAGCGGGCAAGGGGGAATAATTATTTTGAAAAAGGAAAGCTAAAGCTTTTTTTTTTTT
Source organism: Lepidonotus clava (assembly GCA_936440205.1). NCBI lineage: Eukaryota > Metazoa > Annelida > Polychaeta > Phyllodocida > Polynoidae > Lepidonotus > Lepidonotus clava. The sequence continues at coordinate 28,824,767 of OW387144.1, read as the reverse complement.
AGGATAGAACATACTATACGCAATGCCCAACTTCTTTTTGGAATAACTATCTAAATTAGGTCAGGGCTATTCTTGATTCTTTTTGATTCCCAAATATACTGTGGTATGGAAATCATCCACCTCTGGTAGAGAAACACTTTTTTTTGTAATTTGACCACATACACGAAGCCAGTGTTAATTCCTGTCACATATAAAGTGTACTCTAACCGTACCAGAGGAAATATTCAGAACAACAATTATCACTTTGATCAACTTTGCATAAAAGCATGTCATCCAAATTGTTATGACATTTTACACTTATTTGATCATTGTATTTATTTACTTACAGCTTCTACACCAAGCACAGAGCCGTGCAGGGAGCCGTAGCGCAGGAGGCGGATACCGCCGGCGTTGGTGGAGACGTTACCGCCGATCTGACAGGAGCCCTTGGCGCCCAGGTCGAGCGGCATCATCAGGTTCTGCTCGTTGAGTGTGTTATTGAGCTGCTCTAAGACACACCCCGCCTGGCACACCAACACACCTGAAACAAGCGCGGAACATATTTGTTTGCAAGCCAGGTCATTTTTTTCTTATTTCATTACAGGCTAAAAGATGGTTTGATAGAATATGAAGAAGAAATTGAATTGGAGCAGACTTGTTTGAGAGAGCTTTTGAATACAAGAATTGCTTTTCCCAGTAGATAACTTTGTCACAGTTTGTGTATCCGAATTCAACGATGATAGCAGCTGCAGGGATAGGTACTGTGTTTATAGCTATTCGATGCTGTTTGCGACCGTGAGACTAAGAGTAAAGATTGACGGAAAACTGTAGAGGGTTGGAAGAATAGAAGACAGTGAATTATAAAGAAGTATTAGTACATTCATGAGGGCACATTTCACTATACAATTATTATCTTAATCTTGGTGAGGAAAAAAATCATCAAAAAACTAAAACATACATCAACTTCATAGACCCTGTGCCAGTTCCCTTTTGCTGCGGGCCGATTCCTGACATCCGCCCTATGCTACAGCATTGGAGGTGGTAGGAAATATTAGTTTTCTTAGCTATTTCTCATAAGTTAATTTTGATTGTTTAGTATTTCATAGAGGAGGTCCATATCTACCCAAAACTATCAACATTTTTTCTATTAATTGATGATATGAGATGCAGGGAGTCACAAACTTATTCTTAAGCACTGCGCCTACGGGCCGGAACTTCGAAATTCGCCCGCAATTCCGCGCGTCTAATAGGGGTGGCTGCGCGACCGGCATGGGGTCTATTAGAATCAAACAACAAATTAACCTGAGACTGGGTCTAGGCTGATGATCTTGTTCATAAGCTGAGTGGAGAGGACGATCTCGTCAAACACGGGGACACTCCCTCCGACCAGACCCGTGTTCCCGCCCTGAGGGACGACAGCCAGTTGTCGGTCATTACAGTACCGGAGAATTTCAGACACCTCCTGCGTCGTCTTCGGTCGTAGCACTAGTTGACCTGCACCTAAAATAAGTAAACAAGATTAAAAGTCCATGTATCTTCTATAAGATGACTAAATTTGACCTTACTATATTTCATACTTTATGATCTATAATGAGTATCAATTATAATAGATATAGATCTACTTTAGCATGTGTGTGTGTGTCTGTGTGTGTGCGTCTTTGACTTTTTACGTCATCTTAATCAAGTGCACGGGCAGGTGCCCGTTGATTCTGGGCGAGGCGGGGGGACGTTTTAAAATCAAAGATCAGATGGTATATTTAAAACTAAAGCACAGTGCCACTGATACCAGGCAGGCAGTCTGTTTCATAGTTTATTGATAACTCTTGATTATCTAACCTCTCACTATCCTCATCCAGTCCACGTTGTAAGCCTCTACGTCGTCAGGTGACGTGATCACCCGCCCTTCTCCCGGCATCAACTTCTCAAAAAACGTCACATCCTCATCTGTCAGTTTGGCATACACCCCTCGCTGCACGTACGGATACCTGACGCTCGTAAACTCTGGCTTATTAGAAGAGAGCACTGCGCGGGATGTTGATAAAGTTCTGGCGCAGACTCCTAATCCTCCCTCCTTCTTTTGGAGAAGTGTTTGTGCCCTTGAAAGTGAAAGTTTTGACAGTTGCTGCTTTCCAAGCAGACGAAGCCTGCAGAATGAGAGAGAGGTGCGGAAGGCCATTATTGGTGATATCTCCTTTTCCTCTATCTGACAGCTACTCTAAATGATTTCTTCACGTACTTAGATACATGTACAACTTGACTATATATCATGACATGGTAATTTAGCACCAAGGACCCGCACTGGATGGATGAAAGAGAGCGAAGTCCGAGTCCAAATCCACAACTTCGCGGCCTGATGCGCTAACTTCCGGTGGTTTCGCTGGTTTTTGTGATTTGCGACTCACCTGCCGGCAACAAGTTTAATCAATAGGGAGAAGTTATTATTATATATTTTAATTTTTACTTTTGCTTCCATTAAACAAAAGAATGACAGATAATGATAAGTATTATATAAAACTGCCATATATTATGCTAAAATAACATACACATTTTGATATTGAGGAACGATTTCTTTCATATTATGTAATTTTAATAATGTATGCTCCCTACACAAACATGGCCGCGCCCGTAGTTTGGATGCAGTGAAATTTCTACTCGAATTTGGATTAAATCGTCAGTCCTACGAACTCGATGGGGTTGGTAACTTGGAAGCGAGAATCTATAGGTAGGTAGGTATTTTAGACACGTTATTCATATTAGTATTTGTTTCCAGTTTCCTTGAAACCACTGGTATTGCTCCGTCGGCTGGTTGTCGGAACTCGCCTCGAGTTGGGACATGTTCACGCCGGCCCATGCCGCGGGCAATGCCAATACTGGCAATAGTGAGCATTATGACAGGTAGACGAAGCTGCCTGCTGGCATCATGATCTGATCATGGACTAAAGGATTTGTAATGGTAAATTAAATAGGGTTTGGCGAGTAAATTAGGTGAATTAATTACGTGAATTTTCCAAGAAAACAATGGTATGGAATAGATCTAACAGTAGTCTAACACCTACACAGGATATTATTATAACTATATAAGATCCAGTTTATTATGATCTTGACTTGAACCGTCAGTTTTGATGATTATTGATCTAGTTCTGCAGGGCTTGACAAATCGGGTGTCCAGTGGCCCAGGACCATCAAAAAGTTGTACTGGGCCACTGAAATGAGTGCCTGAGTTGCCCAGTGGGCAACCAGAGTCAAGGTCTAAAATTTGGGTTTGAAAATTATGAATATAGACCTTTTATCCCTTAATCCATGGAATCAATGTATATATCTGTCATTGGGAGGCGGGCCTTAGGCCGCCGACCTTCTCTACACTATTTCTTGACCAGGTTGACTCAATCATTGTCAATGCATTTCAATGGGGGTCAGAAAAGTTGTTACAATTTTGTGACAAATAGTATATGGTGGTTTGGTTCTAAAATTCTGAAATGTTTTGTTGTTTTCTTGTAATTTGGGAGAGAATCCATAAGTTTTTTGTCAGAAAATGGAAATAAGAATTTTCTATAGTAAAGGAACTAGATCATCACTCTCCACACACATCAAATCTTTTTCCCATAGGAATGCATGGAGATTGACAAAGAAGGTTTCACTCTCTAACGTCTGACAATCTACAGGCACATGTTTAGTATTGAAATGGTAACTGTTATGATTATTGCGCAATCATTGAAATTATAATTTTGCCCACTGCCCGCCTCCTTCGGTACGGCAGTACCCGAAAATCCAGTACATCATTCTCTTCAAATGTAACTGGGTAACCACATATTGTAGCTGGGCAACCAAGTTGCCCAGTGGACATCCATGTTTCAAATTGATTTGTCAAGCCCTGAGTTCTAATATTTTAGATCTAGAAAGTATTCTCAGACGATGTATATCTACAACTGTCTCAGTGTGGCCAGATTTACTGTCTAGATCACAAGGTCAAGGATCAAAACTTTTGAGTAGATCTATGGGTGTATACATGTGAAACTGAAAGCATTCTTCTGTCTTTTCTTGTATTGCCATCCTCCATAGCGGAGGTGGAAAGGTAGGGTAGGGATGCAGTACAGGCTAGGGGGTATGGAGGCCACTCTAAGAATCTAAAGATAAACAACATTTATCTTTATGACTTCTACTGGTTTTAAAGAGAGGAGAATTTATCCTATGTATGTGTATTGGAGGTGGATGATAAACAGGATTTTGTCTGCACAAACTGTAGTAACTCATGGCTCTTGAGGTATATGTTACTGTCATATGTTTACCTGATCTTTGACAGGAGGCCCCTCCCAGAATCAGTTGAAAAAATAACTTCTCAGTTTTTGAATTAGGAAATTCTGATCCATTAGTGATTTACAGAGCTCAGCATTAAGACAGGTTTTAACTGTTCTGCCCACTGCCACTGGGCAGGTGTAGGTCAAGTTTTACCTGTCTGGCTCTAAAATTTGCCTGCCCATCGTTAATGGAGTTTTATTATTAAATGCAAAGTTTGTATGTAATTTTCTATTTATATTAGGGTTATAACTATATTCAATAATGGTCATTTAAATAGTGAAATAGAAAACCAGGGTCACTGTCATGATGTTAACCAAGATTTCCATTTCCATTCCAGAAAAAAATAAAATGTCGATATAGCTTCTCTGTAAGTGGCTCCAAGTGCTGACCCAATGAGGTCTCTGCGTGCCCGAAAATGGGTGACGTCAGTGCTTATCGTGCTCTGGATGTGTGTCGTCATCTACTTCCTGCTGGGCGTGCTGCTGACGTCGGCAGGGGGCGACACCTCCAAGGTGATGCGACGTTACGAGACGTCCGACCCCAGCTTCAGCCTACGTAACAACCCCAAGTTGACCAAGGAGACGGTGGATCTGTTCCGGGACCTGGGCTTTATCTCCCACCCCCGTCTCTACCCCCAGGACTACCACGGCGACAGGGCCAACCTGCCCGTGTTTGTGAGTGCCGTCAGCACGCGGGACCTGCCCCTGCTGCCCGACTTTATTTACTCCGTGCTCAAGTATTACCCTGACAAGCGGCTGGTCATCTACAGCTTGGACCTAACCGAAGAGCAGCGACGGAAGGTAAATAGTTTTGCCACAAATTCCTGAAAATTGATATTAATTTGTGTTCGTAGATCAAAAGATGCTAATTTCGAACATTAATTTCTTCATTACCGACCAGATTTTCCACAAGCAATCTGAATTTTTTCTTTTGCATAAGATCATAGAGGTACATAAGATTGTATACATGTCTATGTACTATACATGTACTATGTCTATGAAAAGAGCCAATGCTCTAAAGGCTATATTATGAGCTTTTTTGATTATATACAGGGCTCACGAAATCCAGCGTCCCACCCAAACAGAACCATCTGGGTGTCCTGTGGACACCCTACAAATCATTCTCTGATAAGAAGGTTGAGGAAATGGGACCCCCAACTTTATGTGCAGGACACCCACGAGTCATAGGCTGGGTGTCCTGTGGACACCTGTCCATTTTAAAATTCCTTGAGCCCTGATGTACCATTTATTAACTTGTATACTTGAAATTCACATCTTTCAAGGCTGTGTTTAATTTGTTTATAATTCATTTCAGATCAGCACAGAATGTCGATGTCTGGTTCGCATAGTCCAGTGGGGCACATACCCAGAGCACGTTAAGAACTTCCAACTGGAGGCCTTTCGTCCGCTACTCTTACAGGTAAGTGAATACGTTTGTGACTCAATACGTGTTTCACTTTTAATCTAGGAACCAATCTGTACATCTAGAGTATTCTGAAATCTAGTTTGTTATCTTAGATATAGAATTCAAACCGCTCTTAAAGTGAGGGAAAGGGCTCGTCATGTGCACATATTGAATCGTTATAAATACATTTAATCCAGCGGGGAAAAAAATTCCGAGTGGCAATTGAAGTGAGTTGGGAATGTTATAAAGCATAATTTCTATCATTTCCATTCGAAAACAGAGTGTATGCTTTACTTTGTTAAAGGTATTAGACTTTTAGTCACGCACGCCTATATACGTAAGATACTTTACTCCATATTTGAGTTTCCAACTTTATATTGATAACACCTAGATTTTACATACAGTCATAACGCTTAACCTTTCCACACCTAAAGTGTGAACAATAATCCTAATATATTCTGTTCTCTTTTTTTTATATGTATAAAAAGGAGACACTCCAAGAATTTGGGATCGTCTTCTGGGCTGAGCCGGCCACCCGCTTCCGTACATCTGAGCTGTACTCGATTGAGCGACAGGCCGAACAGACCGGTCTGGTCGCCTGGCCGCTCACCCACCCCACCTCCACACTCACCCACTACAACATGTTCCGCTACTTCAACACCACTCACAAGTTCTACCACTTCCACCGCATGGTGGAGCCCCACCGCCTGCTGCTCTACAACACGCCCGTGGTGCACCAGAAGCTCATGTTGCCCTGGGTGCAGTGTGCCCTGGACCTAGACTGTATAGCCCCTGTGGGCTCCCAGCCCCACGGCTGTGACTACTCTCACCGACCCCGCTACGTCTACGCCGGCTGTCACAAGTATGACATGTCCGCCTTTAACGTCGTACTAGGCCAGGTGTTTAAGGGGGAAACACCATACATTGCAGTCATGGACCTTTTTACGGTAGCGACCCCCGCTCCTATGCCCAAAAGAAACTGGATAGGGACGTGGAATTTGACAGCTGCATTCAAAATGGGCAGCTGATTGTAGTTTCTTTTTCTATCACCAGGATTGTACATATTCCCGGTTTGATAAGTTTTGTTTTCATTCTTGTTTCAGTGACAAGTTTTTGATGTGATAGGATCCCCCCACTTTTTGTTTTGTTTCGATCGCTGATATAGGGGTATGCATATAATTATAAGCATGTATATAAGGTTACACATGATTATTCAGGAAAGACACCTTGAATATAATTATGGAGATTATTTCTATTGGTTGAAATTGTGAGGAAACTTTATTTATGAATATTGATGTCATAACAGATATGCCTTATCCTTTAGATGTGCATAACAATGTTTGTCTCTCAAATATATAAAATATATGTGTGAGTGTGTCATACTAAATCTTCTCAAAACATTATGGCTTGAACCTGTTTTCCATGTTGTGGTGATAGCTTCTGTTTTATTTACAAAAAAAACACACGTTTAGACGGAATTCTCAATTGATTACATCTTTAAAGGACCAATGGTTATCTTGGCAGCGGTCAACTAACATGATAGGACGTGTTTATAACGAGTTATAAAAGATGAAAAAGCATTAAGGCCTTACATTCGTCCTACAATATAAAGTTAACTTTATACGTGAAAGACCGAAATATACGCAACAGCAACAGGTTTATTGAAGAATAAAGATATCAGTAATTGTGTTGTCATGCACCCCGAACGTTCTTGTACATATTTTATCAGGGGCACAGGTTTGTGAGTCTAAGTTGCATAAATAACAGCTCATAATATTATAAGAAGCATTTATGTGTCTAAAGTAAAGGCCTTACACAGAAATATTTATAGCACTACTGTTATCAGGGACATCAAAAATAGAAGCTGGAAATAATCCCATCTTGTGTGATACTGGTTTATACGAATTCTAGTTGTTTAAATTTGATAGTCTTTCTCATTTTGAGACCTATCAAAGACAACTTTGAAAGGTTGCATAATGAAATACCACGGACGTTCTTGGTTCTGAAATTAGCTTTCTCATTTGACTTTTTTTTTTTCAATTACACGTTCAATAGAAAACGCGTTCATGATAAGTTTTTCTTAGAGATGAGGTAATCGAAGGTTGCATGTCGAATGTTATATTAACGTTTCCATATTGATTTACAGCCACTTACAAGTGTGACAAAAATACAAGATAATAGTGTTTTTAAAGCTGAATCCGATACCTGCATCGAGACGCTTCATATGAAACTTTATAATGTTGTAGCGTTGTAGCACCAGAAGTACATTCCTGACCATACCAAATATATCGTTAACCTTTCTGTAATGAATGCGTTTGTATATTGTATCGTAATCATTTGTTTAAGGAGAAGTAATATTTGCATTCTCTGTTGTATTGACGTTGTGATATTTTGTGCGGTAATATTCAGTGGACGAGCTTGCTGATTCATGAACTGCTACAGTGTAATACCCAGTGAGTAATTTACACGGACGTTATTGTTAAAATTATACTCAAATGGCTGAAGCTCCTGAAATCGGTTACGTTTGAAAAAGTAATATGTGAACGACTACAATGGACTACATGAATGAATTTGGTATAAATGGCTTCAGCCGACAGAGACTCGGACACCACAATCCAATATAGAAGTACGAACAACATTTTCTGACAGGCCTCGACACAAGCATTACCAGGCATCTGCTCGGAGCAAGTAAAACATAGAGGCGCACCTGCCTAGATGGGCAGACTTCTGTCCATACCTAATCAGAATATGACATATTATACTGTTATAATTAAGTGAAGATAATGTTTATGAATCTCAGGCAGGTAAATCTTCCCGAGGCAGTTACAGATTGAGCTGCACCTGTCTAAGGGGTTGTATTATCTGAATTCTCTTGAGCCCTGTTAATTAGAATTTTAGAACGCTCTTCACCCTCACTCTTTTGTATGAACCTTAATTCATTGGGTTTTAATCAGATGGATCCTGTTTATATTGAACTAAATTAATGGATTCAATTCAAGTGCGTCCTATATAGATAAACCATATTTGGACGCACTATTTATGAATAACATCATTCAGAATAAAGCAGCCACTTTATGTGATTTAACATACCCATAATCTGAATTTGAAAACTCGTTAGAGGATAAACAACCAACCCCCACCCCAACCAACTCTCCCAGTAAATCCTGGACCAGCCACTGACGCAAAAAAAAACAAAACAAAACAAACCTTTGTTGGAATCAGGAATCTGGTCGTTTCTGTTTATTCACCTATTCACCGAGTAATAGTCTGCGCCATCGACTTTGTAGTTATAAGCTGATTATTTCCAAACGGTTTATACAGTTGTACCAAAGGGAAGCCGGCGGATGATCGGCCAGACCCAGTTTACCTGATAAAATTCAATTGAATAACTAAATTCGCAAGTGTGTCGACATATATAATCATGCACTCTGGATATCTATAAGTGAGTCATTAATACAATGAGAACATTTTGCAAATAAACTATTTGTACTGAGAAGAGTGATATTCTTTTGTTATTGCCGTGGAGATAGCCGAGGGCCGACAGGGATTGCAGCGGTGGATCCTGACCCTTCCACCCCCCCCCCCCTCCCTTTTCTTTTTTTCTTTTCTTTTTTTTTCTTCTTCTTTTTTTTTTTTTTTTTTTGGTCACAGGTGCACCCCTTAACTACATAAAGAGGGGGGAATGTTGCTCGGTATGTACAAATGCACACCGTTGGAGTGATTAGCCCTGACCCCCCCCCCCCCCCCTCCATCCTGTATCCGTCTCTGGATTGCAGATGGTTGGCAGGGATAGGTGGGCTGGGAGGGGTAGCAGAGGGCCAGTGGTGATAGTCAAGAGTGGATCCGGGGAGACTCAGAGGAATGGTAACAAGGGGCCGTCCATAAATGACGTCATGCTATTTTTGACCATTTTTTACCCCCCCTCCCCCCCTTCGTCATGCTTTTACTATAGAAATGTATAGGGGCCTGGACCCCCCCCCCCCCCCCCCCCCGGCGCATGACGTCATTTATGGACGGCCCCCAACTGTTCAATAGGGGTAATCCAGGGCCGGGAGGAATGACATAGAAGACTGGTATTTTCGATCTCCACATCTGCCACTGACCTATTATAACCAGTATAATGATCTCCCTTTGAGAGCAACAGTTATATGGTATAACTAAATCTATAGATCTCAAGCAGGCCTGTCAGCATAAACTATTCACAAGACACGTTCCCAAAATCGCCATAAAATGAAGGATGTTTTGTCCGAAAGCTGGTATTTTCGAAAGAAAATTATGACATTCAAGAGAAAATCTTGAAAGAAGAGACTACTTCGATCATGATGATGCCAAAAATATTATAGCTCGATCTATCTAGAAAACTTTGTTAAATTGGGCAGGTTAGCTATACAATTTCATGAATTCTAATGGTTCTGAGCATTGTCTTTATTTGGACATTTAAATTCCCCTACGGAACACATATAAGACAAAGTTATTGTCCCGTCAAATTAATTCGGGGCAGATGGCAGGCCTGCCCAAGTGGGCGGGAAACCCCTATTATGTGTTATCCGGTGTGAAATAACTTTGTGTTGTGACCCCTTATCTCTTAGCCAATCAGAATCAAGAGTTTCAGGGTCAAGGTCGGGTCACACAGTAATGGCGGATAAACACAAATACAAAAGTGGAGCTGCCAGTTGTAAGATAGTTTACGTGGATTAAGAAAGAAACAAGATCAACAATGTTATTGTGAACGTGTTTGGGAGATAAAAGGTAACGTCCTATTTCAGTTGGGCTTAAAAGATAAGGGGTTTCATGTGCATAACGGGAAAGAATGTTTGCCATTAACTGAACGAAAGTCGAAACGTTGCTTCCCGAGTTCTGTTGACACGTTTGGACTTGACTTGAACTCGGCAAGCCGAGATCATAGACGTCTATGAATGACAGCCTATGAACAAGGAGGAACTATGGTGTGTGACAGATCTTTGTTGCAAAACACTATTTCCATGACCTCTTGAACGTTGTCGTAGGGCCTGACGTAGCTGTCGTCTCTAATGTTACTGAGTGATAGTGCAAAGAACGAACTCTGCAGAGTCAGGGAGAATGTCATGATTGACATAGTCATAGATCTAGATCTAAGACTAAGTAAAGTAGGGCCCAGGGCAGGGGTGGACATAATCGGGGACCCGAGGACCTTAAAGTTTCACATGCCAATAATATGAAGTTATTTTTATGAGTATCATTACGGTAAATATTGTACTGACGCGGGTGGTCAGTCCATGCTCAGTAGTTCGAGAACGGCTCTAACTGTCTCTCCCCCCACTGACAGAGTGGGTGAACGTCGGGTCGGGGCCTCTTTGACTAAATTCACTAATGCTCAGTAGCTCAGCGTAGTGTCAACATCAGTGCATGCCTTACTTAGCTACAACTCTTTGTCATAGGTGAAGAGTAGGGAGGAGTCTAGTAAGTGACGTGTATTGTACCATCATACATAAGGGCCGTTCAAGGCAGCACTCAGAGTAAAGCTGAGTGTGTTGTGATTTAACCATCCTGGAAAGGTTGAGTTCAAGAAGCTTTATCCTGGAGTTGGAATTGAAGCTGACAGACTGTTTAGATGGCAGGAGCATTGAATGAGTGTGGTTGAGTGGATTCTATCCTTGGAACTGTTCATTTTCATTGAGATCTTGTCATGAGAACATCGTAACACAGGAAATAAATAAAGAACATCCTTTCATGTGAGTGTTATGTCTTACATAACACCGGAACTATTATTATGCATTGGACGACAGCAGTCAAATGAGAGGAGACTGTGATAGAAGCTAGCTATTATCCAAAGGCAAACCAACAACTTAAATGAAACCTTAACTTTAGTGGATAATTAACCTACTATAGTTCAATATATTTATTGAAAAAATCCCGACTTACCTACCTCATCTTCTTGGAGGCATGAAACCTGAACAAACCTATTTAGATTTTGGAAATACCAGATGGTAGAGAATGGGTTCTTATATTTCTAAAATAGGCATAATTCTTTGTCTGCAATCCGTGTCATAAATTAACGCTGCACTGGGATTTCAGAAAATGGAGCACCTTCGGCCCCCTGTGGGTGGTCGGTCCGTCATCCCGCCCACGTCCCCAGCCCGCACCCACACCGGGGAGGCCCTCAGCGTTCTCCAGCACCGCCTCGCCTCGGTCGAAGACGACGCCAAAGACCTGGTCAACCAACTCGCCAAGATGGGCTTTCACGGTTCTACAGCCGAGGGCGGTACAAACAACAATAATAACGACACATCTAAAGACCCTACTTTGTTAACGGTATGTGACACAGTGATGGAAAAGGATTTAACAAGTTTTGGTTTGTGTTTTACTAGTTAAAGAACGTTATTAAAATCGATTAGTAAGTGCCTTATAACCATTCTGTTAGGTTAGCGTTTAGCAAATAGAGCTTATGTAGATGTCGGCACATTTTCAGAATCACCTCAGTCACACGATGCAGGTGCTTACCTGATTCCCTATGACGACTTGGGGCAGGGTTGTCAGTTTCCTTGATTAAAACATACCAGAATATTGACAGAGTCGAACGAAGAACCTGGCAGTCAAAACTTCCACCAAAACCTCCTAAAAATAATTTGTTGATTAATTTGGCAGGTGCCGCCGTACAAGGCCCCGATGGCCGACACCAAGGTCCTCCAACAGAACTACGAGGTGCTCGTGTCCCGGGTCTGTAAGATGGAGAGCGCCGTGCAGACCATGAAACTCAACTTACTCAGGTGAGAACACGTACCAACAGTACCGTATCCCTATTTAGAACCAAAGGATAATATCCATTTTCGTGAACTAGAAAATAAGAAAAGCTTTGAAAAAGATTATTATGACTCAAACTGATCAGGCTATCGGGAGTTATTTCTAAAATAATTTGCTCATACTAGTCCTTGCATTTCAAGGATAAACCTAGAAAACCAATGTAAAACATTAAAAGCCCAATTCAGATTAATGTTACATCCTCTGCCCAAAGCAGATTATTCCGCCTATAAATAAAAGGGCGTTCTTTCAACAACAACAAAAGAAAAGAAAAGAAAGAAAACGAAGGAAAAAGTATCACTGCACTTGAAGTTCCCACAGGTCAATGCGGCAACTATAATTGCCTGGTATGTGAGTTCCCTTATTTGGCACAGTATGTACGTTCCCTTTTTCTCCGGCATCGCTGTCGATGCCGTCGTCTCCGGTCAGGCCTGGAGTGTTGTCTTGGTCATTTAGGCTGATCACAAGCTCTATTCTTCTATAGGTGAACTCATGCTCTCACCAATAACCAGCTTCAGTCAGTGAGGGTGTTGGCATGTTGACCATGTGTGTGATTGGAGAGTGTTGATCTTTACCATTGCTGTCAATGGGGATTTTCCTATCTAGGTCACATCAAGACTCTGCTTGCAGATTGACAGACTGCCATATATGGTAAGATGGCATTTGGGAGAGGCCCAGTGGGCACTGCCATCTTGCTCCATGTCAGAGCACCAGTCTGGGCTCAGAGGGTGGTCAAGTAACACCTTCCTCCTACAGTGAGCCTACCTAAAGGTTGATACATAAGAATAGTTTGCATCAAAGTTAATTAATCATCACAGTATTATTTGTATATCATGATCTTCAGAATATTTTTTTGATTTTCTTAAAGTGCTTGCTAATAAGAGAGTTATGGCTAAGTAAAGATGGGTGTTTTTATCCCCACAACAACTTGCCGCTGTTGTACCCCTAACTTGGAGGATGGCATCGGCATCGTGGTCATAAATCTTTTTGTTTCGATACTTCAGCCGATAATTCAATTTCCTGCCACATATTCGATCAATCTTTTAACTATCATATATTCAAAATAAAGACGAATAAGCCGGAGTTCTTCGGTTTTCTAACCGAACTTTGATCTACAAGATCCACCTGGGACCTTGTCTTATGCAGTCCTTCTAGACCTTGGGGGTACGTGTAACCGTTAATCCCGTTTTATCCTTCAGGGCGCAGGCCGAGCGTGACCTGAGTAAGGAGGAGAAGGCGTCGGCCAACGAGAAGCTGACGTCGACGGCCGAGGCCTACGAGAAGGAGCTGAGTAAGCTGAGCCGGGAGTTGGTGCAGGCCCGTAAGGATCTGAAGGAGGGGCAGGACGACCGGCGCCGGGCCCAGGAGGACGTCAGGAGGCTGCAGGAGGCGCTGGAGGTCGCCACCACCGGCAAGGTTAGTAACTACATAGTGTGGATGTGTAGGTCTGCGGGTAAAAGTGGCTTAAGGACAAGCAGGAAAACCAGAGCATTATAGCCATGGATTACAAAATGAGTTTCATCCATCTTCCTCTTGGAATAGCCAACAGCTTACCTAAGACCAAAAATATTATAGCTACTTTGGAGGCTCGTTGCTTAGACCTTGATAATTTAGGGTTCTGTTCCCAGATGTACGCTACGTTTCTAAATTCCTAGTCCCTTGTCTCTACCATCGGTATATTGTATTAGTCTACCTCAGGACAGTGTGCAAAACCATGTGAATGCACTGAACATTAAGTTCTCGTTGGTTTAAGCATGAACCCTACAAACAGATGATAAATGTGTGAAAAGTAATACAAATTTGGAAAAGTTACAAACGTATTCAAAGAAGAAATATCCTCCCGGTTGGTGAACATATTATATCTATCCTCCCATTATTTGTGTATTTCAATATTTTTTTAATCCATTCACTAAGGGTAGACTTTTCTCCGTTGTTTCTAGTCTGAGGCGGCCGGTATGATCGAAGACCTGCGTGCGACCAAGGCCAAGTGTACGCGTCGTGTGGGGGAGCTGCGGGAGGAGCTGGGGCGGGAGGCCAGTCTGAGGGCCAGCCTGGAGGAGTCCCACAACACGCTGCTCTCCAGGGTCCAGGACATGGAGGACATCGTCACCCAAGAACAGGAGGAGGTAGGAACATTTAGGGAACTAGCATTAATTACTTGCATATTTTTATTCTAATTAAATTATTTACATATTATTTCAGGAATACAGAAACACCATCCCTTTGCGAGGATACACTTAGTAAATTACATAGGAGCTCTTAAACGCATTTCTTCCTGGGCTCTTGCCCTAACACCCGTCCAATCGCCTTTGCTGAGTACGTAATTATTGGGAACTCCTTGTCAAAAGATATTCAGTTTGCAATATATTTGCTAACTATGTGAATTATAAACATCGAATGGATAACGTTAAAGTTCAACATACAAAAATATATTTAGAAAAGCTATCATAGGATTATGGGAGGAATGGTAGGGAAATAGTAGGAGTTGTCCTATAGGCCTACTGTCAGAAACAAATTTAGTTAGCCATGTTGAACTTCATCGATGAGTTTAGTTAGCCAGAGACAGAATAACTATAATTCACATTTCATTAAAAGGTGACCAAGTTAAACACGACGTGCTCACACCTGAAGAGGGACTGTTTGCGGGCTCGGGAGGAGGCTGAGTTAGAGCGGGCACTGCGACTACAGGCCGAGGACACCATCAAAAAACTAACCTCCAAATCAGGTACGAACAATATAACTACCATACAGCAAGCCGAGTGCTAAATACAAATTTCTTTTTCCTACAAAAAAAAATCTTCTCTTTGAATTTCAAGTAGATGGCGTCAAAGATCATGTACCGCCACTTCTTGTGTTGCGTCCGTAGCTTTACTAGTCCCAGGAATGTACGATCTTTGATGACGTGCTTAAAGTTCACCCGAAGTAATGCTACTATAATGTCTATCAAGGACTAAAATCAAGGTAGATTTACTCATAATAGGCTATCAGTAGTCAGAAGTCTTTCAAGTATGCTTTGTGTTGATATTCTAAGCATTTTCATGTAGCTGCGAAGCCACTGTCACACCTGCGTTCCTAGTCTTGGCAAGCATGCTAATTTTAGAGTGATGACGTCATCGGCGCCACCGCTGACTACGCGAACATTAGGTAGATAGGCAGGTATGCAGGGCTTCTCTGCATTGTTTTGGGCTGGTGTTACCGAAACGCAACAATTTGTTTTCCTCAGCCTAATTATAATGGTTAATTGACTGTGAATATGACGGCAGCCTGAACAATCTAATATTTTCTGAATTTAGGAATATCTTTCTTTTTGTAAAGAGACAAACTTGACCCAACCCTCAGGACAATAGTTATGCTATTATCTACATGCCAGATTCTGTAATTTTTTTTGGTAATAGACCCCTGCATTAAAATCAATGACATAAAAAAGGTGGTTTACAGGGTTCGAAATTAACGTCAGCCCATCAGCCCGTCAGCCCCAGGCTGATAGTTTAGAGTCAGGGCTGACAAGTTTTGAGAAAATTACATTAAAATCAGCCCGGATTTTTCACACTTGTAATAGTCTCTAGTATGTCCGGGCTGACAGCCTGAAAGGTTAATTTCGACCACTGGGTTTAGGGGCCTTCCATTTAGTATGTACGCAAAATTAAGAAAAATGTATACCCCCCTCACTTGTGGTAAAAATCATGGATTTGTACAGAAACGTAGGTAAATTTTGAAAAAAACGGACCCCATCCCCATCTCCCTTGGTACGAACGGGTATGAATTATTCTTTAATTTTTCCTCAATTATCTAAAACTTTGTTGTTAATGCCCGAAAACTGGGTATACTACTTTATATATATATATATTCCTAGGCCTGCATCAAGACTCTGTCTTAAGCGGACCTGGTCCTGTCAGTGTCTGCTAAAGACAGAGTCGAATGTATTTGAATAGCATAAAAAGCTATCACAAAAATACTATAAAGCAGATGTATGAAAAATCCAAAATCACCAAAAAGTATGAAACCCTACAAAAGGAGGAAAAATGTCATCTCTGATTGTTACTTCTATCGGCAACATAGTGACAAGGTTGAGTGAGTTCTGCATTCCAGTACCAGTGCAGTGTCCGAAAATAAGCTGTACCCTGTGCCTGTCATGCTCATTTTCGCGGCCAGATGCACAATTTTAAGAGGTGTGCACCCGGAATGTGCACAATTTTGGGGTATTTTATCATTACTAGGCCTATATGTTGGGTGGGTGCAAGGAGAAAGCTCCGGGTGCACAATTCCAGAGACTGTGCACCCCATGTGTGTACAAAGAATATCCTAAATTTCGGACACTGCAGTGTTTGTGGTATAACAAATGGAACCAGTGACGCCGATGACGTCACACGTGTGGTAGTCACGTGACTATCCCTGTGGCTAGCGCTTGGTATGGCTAACGCGAAATCACAGGGAACTTATTCTGTTTTTCTTCATAAATAGTGATTTCATCAGTGTTCTTTTTTTTACACATCCAAACTAATATAAAATGAATGTATTTATCACGTTAAAATCGTGATTTCGGGTGAACTTTAAGGTTAAGTTTTTCCGATGATTTACATCATGCTACAACTAATCTTTTCCTTCTCGATACGTGTATGGTGAGGAAGACTCACTTAAATGATGTATGTAGTTAATATAAAAATAACTTCAAGAACAATTTCATTATATTTCTCCCTTACAAAAAATATTAATATTATATGCGAATTGGGTCCCCGGTATTCGATATCATCCTCTGGTCTCAATACTGACCTTTTTTTAACTATCTTGTTGTGTTGTTAGAGGGTCGTCAGTCCGAGCTGGAGACGTTACAAGAGGACAAGGCCTACCTCATGACGGAGATGAACAAACTCCGACAGCGGTACCAGGACCTCATCGCCCAGCTCGACCAAACCCACCAACTGGCCACTGACAAACAGGTAACGAGAAAAAGAGAAAGACATTGAATCCTGATCACAGAAAGCTTAGGATTCATCTTGGTGGGGACAAGTTTCTGACGTCGCTTGATGATCGGAAGGTTGTAGGGTGGAAACTGTGGTTCCAAACTTTTCACTAACAATTCTAGGGATGGCTATGTGCTGCCTACTATGGAACATTGCACATAAACGAATCAGGTTCTCCAGTGTTGGGTTTGCCTGTTGTAATGACGAATGAACGATACTAGCTCGCTTCACACATTAATCTTTTCTTTAGACAAGATGGCAAAGATTTAATTTAATTCACGTTGGCTTACATTGAATCCATACGAGTCATAAGAGAGCTATGTCTACTTTATGAATTCAGTCAGTATTAACATTTTCATGTAGGCTTGACGTGGCTGTTGGCTCCCTGTCTCAAGACCACAATCAAGGAAAAATTTCGAATACCAGTATTAACATTTTTGTTTGCGTCCTTACAATTCTAGACCACCCACGACCAACTGGAGAAGGAGAATAAACGCCTTTACGAAGCCATGAAGTCTGCGGCTGCACAGAATGCTAAGCTGATTGCCAAATACGAGCAGGAACTGGAGGTATGGACTCATTCTTATTTCTGTTAATTAAGGTAAACGGCTGGCTTGGTAACACACATATTTCTTTCGAATAAATGTTATACCTTTATCCTGTATAACTTTTCTTTTGGCTACACCAGGATTTCTGCCATGCACTGATTGGTGCCAACGACTGTCGCAAAGGTCCACTTCAATAAATTTGATTAAAAAATATTTGTTTGTTAGGTCTGACAATACTGTTTATTCTTACCTATCAGGAGCTACGTGCAGAGGCCGTTGCTAAGGCTCAGGGTGAGCAGCACATTAAAGAACTGTCGGAACAGCTGCGGTCAGAGAGTCGGCAGAAGGGGCACGTACTCGCCACTAGGTAAGTACAAATACTACCTTCAGAATTAGGTAGATCGTAAAATTCTTTAGGTAGAAGTCCGTATGAAATTGAATATATCATACACAAAGATCAAGCTTTCATTGAACAAGTATTTACTTGTATCTGCAGTGAGGACCTGATGCTTTGAATGAATTAAAATTACCCCATTGCAAGGACAGCAAAATAACTCATATTATAATATAGCTGCGTGACATTTTTTTTCTTTGGAAAAAAAACCGCCGGAATATGTAGAAGTTTATGTATCAGGTTGAAAATCTGTTGACATTAACTCCCCATGTATGTTGCCGCAGCTCTCAGCAGGAGGCGCGCATCCAGGAGCTGGAGGAGAAGGTGCAGCGTCAGGAGGCCGACCTGACTGAGCGGACCGAGAAACACCGCAAGGAGGTGGCCGAGTTACGGGAGAGTCTTCGCGACAAGGAGGCCGAGAAGGACCACGCGCTGAGGGACAAGGACAGTCTGCTGGACGAGGTAGGTTTCTTAGGGTAATACAGACTTCTGCTAAATAGATAAAATAATACCAACAAAGTTATTTTACTGCGGCAATTTTTTCATCTATACTCATGCGGGGTTAAATACTAACTATTAGCACAGTGCGTCAGTCAATTTTAGAGGAGTTAAATGGATTTTTTGCCCCCCCCCCCCTTTTTTTTTTTAACAGTATACGATATTAGTATATCTAATATATTTTACGCGTGCATACTCCCCAGTCCAGGTATGCCAGCTCGTTGTGCGACTTTGGAAGAACATGTAAACACAATGAAGTCAATGAACACATTTCCAAACAATAGTCAATGAAGGCGAAAAGTCGCTTCTAGACATAAGGCACATACTTTAGTAAGGCGAAATAACGTATTTAGCTCTCTGTGTGATTGCCCTTCCCCCTCCTGTACCAGGTGAACCAGGCCGTGGACGAGATGGTGGAGGAGAGGGGTCGTCTCCAGGCCCAGCTGGCCCAGAAAGACGTGGACCTCCAGAGTGCGGAGCAGACCCGCAAACAACTGGAGCAGGAGAATGGCCGGCTACTGGAGCGACTGGCCGCGCTCGAAGATCAGGCCGTATGTACCACTTCATAGTGTCTCAAAAGACAAAACCTTCTATGGGGAGGATAATGCTTTTCTTGGCCACTGGGTATTAGCAATAGGTAGTAGGCTAATAGTGTACCTCGCCGGAAAAGGGTGCCAAAAAAAGAATTCCCCACATAGTCCACTGATAACTTATTACTGTTACCCAAAGGCCCAGAAAAGTAGTTCTTCTTTAAATTTCCCACCGTTTTTTTTGTATTCGCCAAAACTTATTCCTATAATAGAGTGCCATGTGTAAACCGACATTTACCAGTATCACTCTGCTGCAACAATGTAAGTTTATTGAATGAAGCTATGGATGGTCAAAATCTAGTTATTCCAATAAGTTTTTTCAATTTAATTTTGTCATATTGAAACCAATTCCTGTCAAACAATACTTATTTTCCTATTTTCCAAGCAGATTCAATTATCTGTACGTTTCTGTCTGAAATTTATGAAAGAAAATTTAGAGCAAAAGTAATTTATGTGACGGATCTTCCCCTGCAGGCCGCATCTGGTCAGGTGGAGAAGGCGCTGAGCGACATGATGGAGCAGAAGAACAAGTTGTCGTACGACAAAGGCCGCCTCTCTAACCGCGTGGAGGACCTGCAGCGAGAGGTGGAGAGCCTCGCCAACTCCCAGTCTGAACTCACCCAGCTGCGGAAGACGGCAGCCGCCATGGAGGCAAACTACAAGAAGGTAAGACTCTTTATGACACATTAACCTGAAATGAAGGACAAAATATGGATGAACCAATAGGATGTTAGGTACCAAAGGCAATAGGAAAAAAATGTATGTCCTAAACAACTAAAATGAGAAATTTATTTGAAACAGGGAACTATAATTTGAAAGGGAATCATTAGACGCGTCTCTGGGCGTGGCAATCGGGTTTGAAATCGATTTGTCCATTCCTATAGGTCCTCTCGACATCTTAATAGAACGTTGTGCCAATACTCTAGTTGCTAATGCGTACAAATCCAAACCTGTTACTATTTGACATTTTTCATCATAGTTCCGTTGCAACCCAGTCTGTGACAAAAATCAATCTTGAATAACAATTGATACACCCTTCCCCCTTACAGGTGCAGACAGAATTGAACAACGGGCGAATCACCATCCAGCGCCTCGAGAGTCAGGTCAAACAGTCCCAGAACAGTGGGAACCGTAAAGAGGAGGACTTCCGACTGGCCATCAAGGCCCGGGACGAGGCGCTACAGGAGGCGCAGCGCCTGATGGACCACATAGAGACACTCGAGGATAGGGAGCGACAGCGGGTAAGTAACTTACAGTTATATGGACCACATAGAAAGCCTGGGGGACAGGGAGCGGCAGCATGTGAGTTACTGATATTTTTACGGTTATGATGGGCAGTGGTAATATTTCTATGGACCAATAATGGGGGTCGAACGGCAACGGGTAAATAACTAACAATTATAAAGTTAAGTTGGATCACATAGAGATCCTGGCGAAAAGGGAACGGCAGCGATTAAATAAAATGACAATTGATGGACCAATGATGAGGTTTTGAATGGCAGTGGGTGAATTATTAAACACAATATATGAAATTGCCATGAATACCTAAATAGATTATCAAACATGGTACATATTCTCAACCTGAACACCCTTTTCTCTGTGCAGGTGTCAGGCCTGGAGCGAAGTCTGGGCGACACCCGTCAGGACAACAAGAAGGTGGCGGCCACACTCGACTCGGTCATGCAGTCACACTCCCAGCTACAGATGACGGTCGAGGGTGAGTAGACATTTATTAAATTTAATCAGTCTGCTCATCGCTTTCACGAACTATGGTGCTGGTTATTATCCATTCCTCTCAGCCTAGTATCAGTTCGTGCTAGCATAGAGACTTTTTGGATGGATGCTATAATTTGGGATATATTTGAAAATATTTTGACTGTAGTTGAATTTAAGCGACTAAATATTTAGCACTAGTAAATCCAACTACAAAGAGTAAGCTATTTACTGGCAATTAAACCGTCAGTAGTAACTGTTGAGTCTTTTCGTCCGTCTCTTGACGCAGTGCTGAAACTCTTACCCTGCCCGCTCTGTGATTTACTACAAGCCTGTGAATAACCTATTGTGAACATAGGGTTTTGTGTGTATAAATGAAGAGAAGACTTGAAGGCAGGAGTTGTAGTTGATGTAAAATGTATTCTCTACAGAACCAGGAGTGTAGGCCAAAAGGCCTATTGCTGCTAAGTTGTTTACATGTTGACTCTTCTGCTGCTGGACCCAGAGTGTCCCTTACAGCCTACCTGCACCTCCCACCTGACCTCTGGTCAGTGACCTA
The DNA here is from genome assembly GCA_936440205.1 of Lepidonotus clava. NCBI lineage: Eukaryota > Metazoa > Annelida > Polychaeta > Phyllodocida > Polynoidae > Lepidonotus > Lepidonotus clava. The sequence continues at coordinate 28,803,048 of OW387144.1, read as the reverse complement.
ATTACAACTGACCCTGTGTTCACACTATTAATACATAATAGCCTCACATATCCCGACTGGCCCGTTTTCTGATATCCTTACATGACAACGTGGGATTATTCCCTTACGCACCCCTACCTTGTTTTCCCCACAAGTCTATAAATTATATACCTGTCCCCCCCGTCAGGCCTCCAGTTGGAGTTGGGGCGGAGGGACGCCCGTATCACCCAGCTCAGCGCAGACAAGTCGGACCTCACACACCGCACCCGACAACTACAGAAGGAACTCGACAACCTGCAGTCTAAACTCGTCTCTATGGACACACTGGAAGCCAACGAGGTGAGGTCAACAGCCATCTTATTTTTTACCCAACCCAAATCGACCAGTGGGCCTCCCATATTTTCCACAAAAATAGGGAAGGGGTAGATAAATAACTATCAACAACCGTCTTATTGTTGGGAAAATGTTAACCAGGAGTCTTATAAATCAAAATGAAATGCGACATTTGTATCCACAAAGAGATATCGTTGTTACATAACTTATAAGTATAAACACGATTAATATAAAGTCGTATACTATTAATGCAATTTTTATTCTTATTGCAGTAAAATAAGACTTGAGTTTTTGGATAACCAGGCCTTGGCGTGTAAAAAAAAATCAGTATAAATAAAGATGTTGAAAAAAACTAAAAAGATAAACATTTACCAGTATATGTCTTACAAGGTCAAGCTGTAGATCTGTTTTCTCTGAAAAATGTAACATAAAATCTATAATCAGCAATCAGAAACACTAATCGTAAACCAAAATCTTATTCATACATTTCAACCATGCATTACATATCCTTTCCTCCGTTCAGATTGACCCGCTGCGGTCGGCCCTCCAGCAGTGTAAGTCGGACAACGCTAAGATGGCCTCCTCCCTGGAGACGGTGGTGCGGAGTAACGGCCAGCTGCAGGCCTCCGTCCAGGCCCTGCAGGACGAGGCCGAGAAGAAAACATTCCTCCTCGAGCAGACCAACGACGCCAGGTAGGGATAGGGAGCACGAACACTTTTTTTAAAATAGAGTACATGTACTTCAATTGCTATATTTGATACAAGCTGGGTGCGCGAAGTATCGCAATTTGATAAAATTGCGATATCCTGGATTTTTTTAAAATATTTTTTCTTATACCATAACGTGTTCTCGATATGCACAAATTGTGAAGAAATTCTAATTGTACTTGTCAATTTATCATCAGTATGGTGTCCAGTCCAATTTAAAGGGATGCAATATTATCTGCACAATTTATATGAAGAAATGAAAAAGATAAACCTGCATATGATAAACGGCTCTGCATATTTTATAGCAGCTGTCCAATCGCATGAAGGTTTGCTCAGTCAGGAGATTAGTATACAGTAAGAAGCACATTTCACATGTAAAACTATATTCCATTCACCATTCTTGTGTTTTTTCTAGGGAGAAGGAGCGGGAGCAGCACTCGTTAGAGGTGCGGGCGTGTGAGGACCGGCTCGTCCAGGTCAAGGAGCAGCTCGCCCGGGAGAAGGAGAAGGCCATCAAGAGGAACAACAAGGAGGTGCTCGAGGTAAACCACTTCTGTTATTAGTTACTATTAGCTAGGTGTAATGTGCTTCACACCTCTGCGAGTTCAAGTACGTGTTAGAAAAGCTTCCACCCAGCGTTGAAGCATGTGAATACGTTACGTTTCGTGTTGAACAGTAAATATATTTGTATTTTTTGAATAGAGGTCGTTTAATTTTGATTTCGTTATATTTGTTTAAAAATGATAACCTAGCATAATATGTGTAGCCTTAAACAAGCCCAGGGTTTATCAAAATATAAATATTTACATTATCAAATAACAACCTAATTAAAGAGGAATGTACGCCTTACAGAAGTTTCGGTTTAAAACCCTGGTGAAATGGTCACAAATGTAAATATGAACTTGTAAATTTCACCGGACACCAAACGGAATAACAATTGACATAATGTGTGTGATCGTAACGTAGTAGTCCATTGTAGAAGCTTGCTTCCTAACCCTCAAACACCTTGTGACATTTAACCCCTGATCCCAGAGCCTGGTTCTAAAGGACAGCTCTTCTAACAAGCTGACAACACTTGCTAAACACTTCTGAAATCTATGCAAAATTCTCATCTTTTTGAGAAGGATTATGCACATGGTGCTACGGTTTTCAGTCTTGAGGTTTTGCCGAATAGAACAGTGTCAGAATGTATATAAGGATGACGAAGTGATGTTAAAAAATTCAATAAATGGAAAGAAGTTGTTCTTTTAAACAAGGCTCCCTCTTGACCCTGACCTCTAACCCCGTGACCTTTGACCTCTAACCTCTGACCCCTGAGCTTTGAGCCCTGACCTCTGCCCTCTGGCCTGCAGGTCCGCCGTCAGTTGGAGGACCTGTTGGGTAAGAACGGTGACCTGTCCCGGGCCAATGCCGACCTGCGACACCGGGTCACCGACCTGGAGTACGAGTGTCGCGAGCAGAAGGAGAAGGTGAGCGCTCAGCGAGCGCAAAACGAACATCTCACCAGGGTCCGACAGAAACAGGACGAGTCGGTGCGCAGCCTGCAGGTAATAGGGGTACAAGAAAGGTGTCTGATAATTTAGACTATGTGGTATTGGTAACATACAGTCAATTAGAGTATGATTTTTTTTGTTTAATAGGGGTATAAGAAAGACGTCTGATTTGTGGTAAATAGTCTGCAAGTAGTGATGATGCAAGAACTTGTATTTGATATATTTTAGTTGCAGTTTAAGATAATACAAGGAACATGTAAATACATTTGAATAAGCAGTTTGCAGGCGATATGCCACGTATTGTAATGACATAGAATATAAAGCCTTAAGGTAGATACAATACAAGAAGTGAGCTTATTGTAAAAACAATACAGAATGCGTCCAATCATTTAGTGCACAATACATAGGTGATCTTTACAAATAAATCATATGAGGCTATTGATTCTAGGAAATTTGACAGTGGTTTAGTTCCGCTACACGCTAAGACCCGCTGCCTCCCCGGCCCCTCCACTTTTCTCCCCTCTTTGTGTATATTAGTTGTTAGATGTATAAAGTATCGACTGTTTGTGGTGGTATTCCTTCTCCCCTTTGTGTGTATATAAGTCTTAAGTCGTGTGAAATATCGAGTTTATGTGGTGGTAATACTGTAGCACGTGTGATGTAACTGGATGTTGATATTAATACGTGTGAATTTGTCGTGTTGTGGTACGGAAAAAAGTGAGCTTGACACTCAAGGAAACACTCGGACCTCTATATTAACAATGCCGTCTTGTCTCTCCTCTCGCAGACCGTCAGTGAGCAGCTGGCCACGTTAGAGAAGTCCAACCGAGAGTACGTGAAGAAGAACGACAACCAGGTAAGGCCCTGCGGGTACCTTGAGGGACAGGTCTTTTGCTGTGTTGAGGGGGGGGGGGGGGGGCGAGTGAATCTCAATCTTGAATTGCTGAAGTACCACCAAGTCATACTCACGTGGTGGCTAGATCAAGTGGGACGCAGATTGCACTAGAGGGTATGGAGCTTCATGTTTTCAATGGCTAAGCATTGCCTCTCATTTGACTGGACCCCATTCTATCTGACAATATCGGGTTTCAATAAAAAAAAGTTTTAACTGTAAGCCAGACATGTCATTGGGGGGGAAAATCCAATCAACCTTCCCCAAACCTCTCCTAATTGTACAGAAACTTAACATTTTCGTCATGATCTTATTGCAGGCGAAGTTGATCCAGAAGTTCATGTCTCAGATGGCGAGTATCCAGGAGGAGCTTCACGGCGTGGCCCAGACCCAGTCGGACATGGCCGGCATGTTACAGCAACAGGAGGAGCAGCTCCGGGCCGAGCGCAGCAAGTACGACGACCTCAAGAGGAAGTATAAGGTATATATCACTCAGGGACAAGCACGATGAGATCAAGAGGAAGTACAAGGTATGTATGACACCGGGATGAGGGGAGCAAGTGTGACGAGTTCAAGAGAAAGTACAAGGTACGTATGACTGAGGGACAAGTACGACGAGCTCAAGAGGAAGTACAAGGTATGTATGACTCAGGAACAAGTACGACGAGCTAGGTACGTGGATGTTGGGATAAAAAAAGACGTAAAGGTATAGTATAGTTCAGGTCAGCGAGAAACGTGTACGACAAAAGGAAGTACACAATTGATATAACACAGGGCAGAGGGGAGCTTCAGAAATACAACTATGGCGAGATTTGGTATACGATTAAAATGTCTCATAAATGTACATGCGTTTCCCAGTGCATAAACATAACCTGAAAAATCACGAATTAGTCCCCTGTCATCAATAAGTACTACAGTATGTACTAAATTCAATTAAAGATCTGCGCTTTGCATGTATTAGTAAAAAAAAAAAACATTGCCCAAAATAGTGCTGTTAATTCTATATAGGACAAAAATATCTATATTAATTTTGATAACCCCTATCATGGGTTTATTCGCAGTTACATCAGGGCATTTTTGAGATACAGTATCTCAAGGAATAAAAAAAAAAGAGACCAAGTCAAGGTTTACACGATTAGAATAATCAGTTATGAAAATTTGCCCCGAAAAGTCTTATCATTCCAAGGCCTGAGTTGATTAAAAAAAAGAGTAATTTAATTATGACTCTGCCCGCAGGCGACCCGCCGCCGGGAGGTGGAGCTGGAGGACCTGCGGCGTCAGACGGAGGAGAAGCTGCTGGAGGCCAACAGCGAGTCGCTGGAGATCTCCGCCAACCTCACCGACGCCCACTCCTGGTTCAAGTCCAAGTTCGACTCCCTGCAGTCCGAACTCACCAAGTCTAGGTATGTTTACCAGGTCATTATCTAACACGGGATTTCATTAATAATTCCTGTTAATAACCTTGTATGGATATTTTTATCAAAGAGGGAGTGGTTGGAAGATGGGCTATACTAAAACCATTTACCAGAATACAGACATTTAAAAAAAAAAATCTTTTGGCCCACCTCTCCATTGGACTTGTGGCTGGCTTTCGGAAATAACCCAGAACAACCTATACTAACCGTAATATGTGCGTTTTGGTTCCTACTTGGAAGTACCTTGGTAATAACTGTCTATTACAAATAAAAAAGAAGTATTGAAGGCAAGAGGAAAGATGAAAAAGTGATTATCTCAGTTGAGAGCACAAAAAAACCTCTGAAGTTTATGACTCACTCTAATACAAATACGATACAAAAATGCTAAACTATTAAAAAAAAAAACTTCCACAAATCGTCGGCCTGGTTAACTCTACTTCACTGATCTACACTGCTAATCATTTACATTCTTCCTTCTTTTCTCTATTATCAAAAACTGCTTCTCTCATCTTTTCACTGTAGTATCGTCAAATTGATTTTATATATCAACCTGCATACTCTAATTCTCACCTTTTCATTCTAACATTTTTTCTAATACTTAGTTCTACGATACAGATGATATGATAAGATATTAACGCTAATAATTTGATGGTACATTTTAATGACGTTTTCTGGGATCTTGTTGGTTTTGGGTGACCTGCAGACAAGACCGGGACGCCGAATACACTTCTTGTTTGATGGAGAACCTGCAGGATGAACTCAGAGAGGCCAGGTAGCCCATAATAGTCTCTGACCCTTGACCTATGACCTTTGACCTATGACCTTTGACCTTTAATCTTTGACCTGTACCAACGACCCACACCTTCCCGCCATGCACCTTTCCATACGTATCTTAGAAATAGACACACTGAATTATTTCATTGTTGATTTGGACAGTTTATGGCAACCCTATGCTAAATGGAGTAGTGAACGTAGAACGGGTTATAAATACTTTAATATGAATGGGTCCAACACGCCAGATTTAATGAACATCGAAGGAAAACTTTCAAAATTGTTGCTACAATAAACAGAATTGATATTTGTTTGAGGTTGTTTATGCAAGGGCAAATAGATGCCCCAGTGTAGCAGAGTAGCTTTAAATGTTCCCAAGGCTTCCCTCCCCGCTGACCTATCTGTATGTGCTTAGTTTTCTCGGTGTCGGTGTAGTCCTTTGTTTCTTCTGTAAATACATGGATAAACTTGTTAAAAAAAATACGCTTCATTTTGACTGCCTTTCAGCGATACCCTGTTTATCATTTGGGTGACTTACAATGAAAAATGTCCATTATACCAGAATTATTTCAATATTTTTTAGTCTGATTTCTTGTCATACACTCCCGATTTTGTAGATTGTCAATGTTATGTTTATCAAAAGAAAAAAAATCGCAATTGTACAAAAAATAGTTGCTTTGCAAGGAACTGGTTGTGAAAACAGCTGAAATTTACATGTCTCAGGCTTCAATCCTGGAGTATGCCTTGCTACTCTGTCCATTTCCCAACGTATGTTAGACAACTGCATTCTCTGTTTTGTAGGAAGAATCAGGCTGGCTTGGTTCACGAGAACTACGAGGCCAAGATATTACTGGAGGGGGAGAAGAAGAAGGCACAGGAGACGGCGGAAAAGGCACGACAGATGATCAAGGTACAGCTTAGTCTGTTATATTTCAGTGAAGTACAGCTCAACTTATAGACGTTCGGCAGATTATTTCAGGATGCCTCACATTGGGATGGACGTCATATTGGCGAACATCTGATCCTTTGATTAGAAATTGGTTACTCATAAAAATTACAAACTACAGTCTCATAAACTTGCACAATGGGATGCACATTAGCTCTGATTATTGTACATGATTTCACAGCCCCATTATTTCGAGTCAATATTATAGACAAATCACCTTTCAATGGAAACATATACATTATTCAATAAGCCCTGCCTTTACTACCCCGTGCTATAACTATTTCTCTGTCCTCCAGGCGAGTCGTGAGACGATCAGCCGGCTGGCCGACTACGCCGAGGTGGCCCAGAAGGAGACCCGTAACCAGATGTTGGGGATGAGGCACCGCCTCGAGTCGGAGAAGGACCACGCCCGGAGCGCAGAGGCCAGGTACAAGGGGCTGCAGGTGAGGAGCAGTTTGTAATTTTATCTTTTGTTACCAAACTTACATATATAAGTTCTTTCTTGGCATTTTATTGTTATCTACGATCTACCTGTCAAAAACCTTTAATGAGTAGAGAAAAATTATCAGAAATAAAGTGAGGGATTTGAAAATCGAGCTTTATATACACGCCTTTACCATGAAGACAGTGGAACGCGTGCATGTAGATTCACTGAATGATCATCTTTTGATAAAACGACATCTTGTCCACGCGAGTCACAAAACATCTCGATATATGAAATAACAAAGTCTGAAAGGCTGGAGCTGCCGCGTCCTTAAAGACAATGGCGCCATTATAGATCCAACCTTAAGAAATTTATGAAAGTTTAGGAAATAATAGTTAAACATATATGCATCCTAAAAAATTAAAAAAAATAGGGGGTCACCATGGAAACTTTTGTGCTAGAGATATAACAATGTGAGCATAATTCCTTTAAAATAAACAGTTTTGAAAAAAATATGCTCAAGTAGAATTTTCATGCAAAATTTCATAATAGTCCTCAAATCCATTATAAAATCATTGAAATCTAAACCTAAGACATGTATACACAAAATCCATGCACCAGTTAGAAAATAATATGGCTTTTATTGTGGGCCGGTGAGCCAGTTAGACGTTCAAGTCGGTTCTGGTCTTTTGAATCTGGCGCGCTCGCCGCCCACTAAGACATAGACTTTCGTGAAGAGTACTTAGAGTCACTTTGTTGAAAGGACCCCCCGGAGCGCCGGGGCGATGCACGACATTTTGGCGACCGATTCTGGGCTTAAATCCAAGCAATTGGGCTTATTTGGGCTTAAATTAATATCAATTGGCATCTCTAGAACAAGCAGGAATAGTTAAAATCGTCCAAATTGCGCCAAATTAGACATATTAACGCAAAATAAAAGTCGGTAACATCGGCGGTATTCGGGTATCTTCGGCATTCTCCGTGACCCGCTTTCAATCGGGGAGGAAGGGATCTGGGTCAATCTATGAATATTCAACAAATTTGCATGCCTATTTCACCATGAAATCGGTCGTTCTAACTTTAGTTATTGGTATCCACAGATAGATTTCGACCCATAGCTAAGCCTCCCACTGTCCCGGAATCGAAAATAATGCGAAATAACGCGTCTAAACGCGTAAATGCATCGCGATGTTTTCTTGCAATCCTTCGCCTCCTCCCCCCGTTGACACTGACAGAGCCCAGACCGCCCCGCTCTGCCGGCGGGGACGGTTGGTTGTTACCGGGGGCTGCGCCTTCTCCAGCCTGGATTACAGCGCTATCTGATGCTTTCAATATATATTAATGGAATCTATGTGGACCTGTGGACGCATACTAACGCATGAAGGGGTCTAAAACATGCGTTCATATCGAATGCAAAGACTACATTGGATCGATCGGACACGTGGAGGCACTGTCACTGTCAGACCTAACATGGCGCCGTCAACCCTTCGCCGGGTTCTCTTCCCATCACGCCTGCATCGATATTTTGAACTCAGGAAACCAGGATGACATTAAACGCATGAATTGTGGAGGATGTACGCATTGAAACGCATTGAGGACTCCAGGCCTTAACGGTTAGTTTATATCTTTTTTCAAGCATTTGAAATCTAGGCCTAAACTCGGCTAGAGGCCTAACACCCGTAAACACGCATTGGTCGGACACTGGCAATCTGAAAAATAATTATTTAGACCTTATTACGCCTATCAAAATGAAATTCATGTATATATCTATGTTCTCATATATGTGAGGGTCCTAAATATCAAATGGTCTAATTATTTTAGGCCTGGATACGTTTACAAGAATATTTTACAGATGGTATGAAATAATGACTGGCCTAAGGCTAAGCCCCCTCCGACACTGTCAATGTATTATGGAGGCTCCGAAAGCAATTATTTATGATCCAAAGATTAAAAGATTTGAGAAATTGTCACTATAGTGTCATTTTTTCTTACCTACCATCGAAATATTAAATCTGAGTTCTGATATGTCTAGGCCTAAGTCACTGTCAGTGTCTGAATCATTCCCATTCAATGTTAAAACATAGGCGTCACACTGTCAATAAGTTCTCCGGTGCTGTCAGTGTCACACAGATTTAAGATTTAAATGATTCAAAGATTAAATAATTTGTGAAATTGTCACTATAGTGTCATTTTTCCAGACCTACCATCAAAATATCTGAATCAGTAATATCTCAATATCTAGGCCTAAGCCCTCTCCATTAGATCTTGGGATACACCGGCCCCTAAGTGCCTACAGCACTTAACTTGATCAATTAAATCAATGGCGCTTTTGATCTAGTTGGAATAGAATATATCTTTTATTTTAAATAAATTGTTAAATTAATTAAATAAAATATAAAATTTCTGATAGAAATATTCCCCCAAAAAAATTCAACCTTAAGAAATTCTCTAAATTTATACATTATGTAGATATAGGTGTTATCTATCATTTTCTGGAAAATAAATTGGGGGTCACCATGCTTATTTGGCCAGGAAAGCTACATATCTGTTCCAATATGGCAAAATGGTTTTTATGTAGGTACCTATGAATTTTTGGGTTTAAACCCATTTTAAAATTTTGCCATAATGAATGCAACAACTGTTTTTTTATCCCTAAGATTGATATAAAACCATAGATATTTACTTCTTAAATATAGTTTATCAAGAAAAAAAATATGAGCAAAAATGTTGTCATTTTCATAAAAAGTTGTTTTCAGCAGTTTCAAAATGTTCATGAAATTAGCCATGTTTGAAGACATGTAGGTCTCAAACTAAAATAGTACCACATTTTTCTTTTACATTTATGAATTGCCCATATACTAATGTCCATTCTAGCCAATTTTCATAAGAATTGAAGGACTTTGGTTTTTTGATTATGTGTATAATGGCGCCATTGCCTTTAATCTTTAATCAGTGACGAACGCTTTCAGATTTCAGATTATTTTTTTCAATTGAACAAATCTCGTTACAAGTAACGCTTTTCAGATAGCGATGGGTTAGTTACACATAATCAATAGGTTAGAACTCATTTCACGTTTCAAAGCATATGGAGATAATTCCAAATATTCTTTGTTGAGTTTCATATTTTTTCATTAACCCTGACATAGGTCCCTGTCTTAACCACCCATGTCTGTTCTCTCCCCGCAGGAGTCGAGTCTGCGCCACACGGAGCAGCTGGCCCGTGAGCTGGACATGATGAGGTCAGGGTACAACCGGCACTACGACAGTCTCGACAGCTCGGACTGAACCCGCGGAGCACACATAGGGTTATGTAGTTGTGCCAAACATCTCATTAAACTGTTATTCGTTGTTTTACGAATCCACAACAAATGCTCACTAATGTGTAGTATTCAGGTAAGCTGACAATTGGAAACAAGAGTTCTGCAGCCAAGTACACTACCTAAATCCTTTGACATAGGAAATAACTTTCATTTTGTACACCGGGTTTTTACATCAGTTATATTTCATATTGAATTCTGTAACTTGTCTTATCCATTGGTACATTTCTACGACGTGGTTATTCGCATACTGTGCCAAATCCAAAAAATGTATAATATTTATATAGCTTTTATATTTTGTCCTTGAATGGAAGCGTTTTGTAATTCAGTTTAAAGATAATAATTAAAACCGTGTATAATCCTGTTTTCAAGTCATTGTAATTATGCAGCATCCGGCGGGTATCTCCGTATAATCCGAATATACTTTAAATGCTGTTGAATTGTATTAGAAAATATTTAGATAAGCACAAGCTTGACAGATTTCTTCAACCTTGTCAGAGATAGTTACGTTAGGGTACAATAGACATTAATCTAAACTATATTAGATCTATATGCTAGCTTGACTTCATCTGTTCCTAGATGATGTCACTTGTCTCGATATGTAGAATATAGAGTCATTTATTATCTGTATAGATTTTAAAAAGCAGAGTTTTTCGGAATAATCTAGGGATATTAGGTTGTTATCTTCATGTATGTGTCACGGCTGGATACTTTTTTTACAGCTCATGAGCCTGATTTTGTGTATCACTGAACTTTGAAGATTATGCCCGTTTTTCTTCTGTTTGATATTTTTAACACTTTTTTTTAAGGTAAAATCGGTGTATATTGTGACCATTTTATTTTTGTACCATGTAATATATCGCATCCCTCCGTCCACTGTTGGGAGTCAGACATCTCATCTGTAAATATCACTAAGTATGTGTCTGTGTGGACGCACTGTCATCCCTACTGCTGGGTAACATTAACGTGCCTTTGACTTGAGATCTATAAGGACAAACTTAGAAAACTTAGAAAACTTAATTGGATATCTGTAATAATTTGAAAATCCCATTTGAGGGTCCAGTAGAATGTTTTCGATAAATTTACATTTTTCAAATGTAAAACCCGGGCCTCAACTTTGTATATATGCCATTGAATGTTTTAGCCAATTTTGTAAGGGAGAGCAGTTTCGTTTAGGGCTGAATATTTTGACATAAAAGACGATAGGTAAAATGATTCTGTGATACATACCAGGAGCACTATTCTGTTGATATGTTCCTGATTATTGAATAAATGTGAAAAGTATGATGGATTCAGTACAAACTGTCTTGCATTTCTTTGTTTTTGATATATTTACGTTATAATGCAGTTCTTCATTTCTTACTTTGAATATCCATCAGTATAACTGTAATAACAAGTATGTTTTCTTCCGTATTAGGCCGCCAAATAAAACAGCCCAAAGGTCTCATATCATTGAAATGCAAGGTCATAATCCTAAGGAGACATACAAAAGATGCATACTGTTTTATTCCCCCGATTCCTGGTCAGACCGTTTTATTGCAATTAAAAATTATATTCTGTCTATGCTATTGCATCGACGTTGTTTTCCTCCCTGACGCATGTCGAGATCTAGTCAACTTCGAGTAAGCCAGACAGAAACAAAGTATCATTTCTCTTCACTTTTATTTAAGTCTGAGGCGCAGAACAGTTTGACATTAGTCATGTAGAATAAATATAGACGTGACGCTGGCCACCTGGTGGTACATGAGCAAACTAAGTAGACCAGTGGCGCCCTCTCAACGAACCAGCAGTTACGCCCCCTAGCAGCGGACTCAGAAACTACACACATATTCCACCTAACGTCTTAAGCTGGTTCCTGGTGTACAAACAGAGGTTATATGTACATGTTATTATGGGATGCACGCGGTTTATACTTTAACACCTTTATGACTATCTACAGAATATATACTCCATGAACAAAGAGTTAGCAGTAAATGATATCTGACAAAAATAAGACAATGCTTACTTAACAATAATCGTTTCTTCTGGTCAACTTCAAATTTCACAGACCTGTAGAACTGAGGTAATATTTGTTGCTTTTGGCATTCTTATCTGAATGAGGTTTCATGATACTGAAGAGCTGAAAATATAAAAGCTGTAAGTGGGACAATCTTTTATCGGGAGTTTCTGTTAACAAGGTATAGATTTTAACAAGATAGAACATTGATTGATACAAAACGTTGCCTGTTTTATAAAGTTAGATATTCTTGCTATCTAATGTCATTACTTGAATGATCAGTTTCTGAAGCCACCGGAACTGTCAGCTCATTTTAATATATTAAGGAGCCTTAAACTAAAGGATGAACCGTACCTTTTCTCCCCAGGTTTATTACAACTAACATGTACAGAAGACCGCCTATACATATTAAACCAAAATGGAGATTAGCATTTCGCATCAAATACTGGGGACGATCGTGTTTCTACTTTCGTAAATCTTCCGTTAAGTAATAATGGGAATACAACCACAAAAGGGATACAACCATATTAACACCTATCGGTATGAATACAATCTTTAAAAATGTTAAGGCTTTATTACACAAACTAACACATTTTAAACTGTAATAAGTCATATAAAGCTCTTAAATATCGACAACCTTTCATGTCATGATGTTCAGTTAGAAATACTTTTAAACTTGTTTGTGTTCTTCTCATGCTCATTATATAAACTTTTTTCTCATTATGCCCAGTCATACAATTAAAATAATATCATTAACCTTTCCCGACATCAGCTTGTAGGTATAACATGCAGTTCTAATGTTATTTGTGAGGAATATCTTAGCACCTTTATGAAAACCTAGGACTGCAAGGAGGGTCTTGTGCTGTGTCATCAGACATATACTTGTTATAAATAATTATCTACTCTCAGCAGCAAATAGGAGTATTTTAAAGGCCTAGGCCAGCTAATACATTGCCTGCAAGGCAATGTTGTGACAGAGTATTAATTGCTACGAGAAAGGATGCGCACAAGAAACCGCGCCTAGGATTCCCACAAGACTTGAAAAACTGAAAACTGAATAGTTATGGAAAAGTCAAGGACTTTGAAAAGGTGTCAAAAAGGGATGGATTTCTTTTCCACATGGAACTTTGCTAATTTCACTCCATTTTGGTAGCATAAAAATTTAAAGTCCGTGTACCAGCCCAGAAAGTCTGACTATTCTTGTGAATTGGATGAAATGCCGATAATACAAAATTTGCATGGAACTAGATATTGGAAAACATTAAAAATTGTGAAATTGTAATTTGTCATGGAAAAGTCATAAAATGGTCATGGAAAAAAGTATTATCGAAGTCTGTGGGAACCCTGCACGCTACAATGTATAACTATCATACTATTACAACTGGACATTATGCAATGCCATTTTCACATCTAACAAAAGACACAGATTGGAGACATGCGCATATGATTACAAAGTTGCTTGAGATAATGCTTAAAAAGAGAACTTGTTTTAGTCTATTGTTTCCTACTCTATGCTTATAGCTGGTACTTCCTTAAGATCCTCTTACTTATAGAAACAATTATTATCACATGATTTCTTATAACTGTATTGCTAATTCTTGAAGCCGACCAAAATATGAAAAGTGCATACTTCTTATATTGCATTGCAATGAGAAAACAGATTCAATTTTACTCATGGACATACTTGAATATCCAGGATATCCAAGTCACTTTGACCAATGACTTACGTACACCAGTATACCCATGTATTACATTAGGTTTATCATATGATATTCACCAAGCAGCCTATACTGATGTATACATGCGTCTAATAATGTTAGACCCCAATACGGACACGATTTCATCCATTGTGCGTTGGTACGCATAGACACCTGCGTACCTTATCAAACGACCAGAAGGGTTGCTAATATGCAAGACGGGACCAGGTACACGAAATAAAACAGCACTCCCTCAAACACACATCAGGAGCAAACCATACCAAAAAAATACAAAATCAGCCATCCAGAGTTATTTGTCCCCAAAACATACCACATACATTGCCAATTATAAATTCGTGTATCTGTTTGGATTTCGAATATTTGCTGCGATATTGTATATAAATAAGATATTTTGGTGATATCTGTCATGAAGTACAAAAATTATCATAACAATGTTAGGTCCCTGCACACAAGTGGATGGCACTTTAGTAATTTGCTGTATGAAGATTTGTGTGTGAGACATCGCCATCGCTTTCCGAAGTAAGGACAACATACGTACTCCATTCAAACAATTAGAAATAAAATAAACCACAAAAATAACATTACCAATAAAATACCTTGCGTATCAGGGGCATCCATGAGTGAGTATGTATTGGATGAGTCGCTTTTGTAATCTAATTGTTTTTCAAGCTTGAATACCATTTCATTTCATTCTTTAAGGAACCGCGTATGTCCGTTTGTATGTTTTCCTTGCATAGAGGAGTCCTGCATTGGCTAATAATAATCTAGAACTTGTGCAGGGGTTAGACTCCCTGCTCGTCATGCCCAACCATTGCTTCATCAGCTGTGTAAGCCATATATTCTTTAATTTCATCACCTATTTATATTAGTGTGAAACAAATTACTCTAATGAGGGTCTCTTCCCCATCTTTCATTTAAATATTCATTTGAAAGGGCTGCTGGATTATTTACAATGTACATATTACATGAATACGTTTTGGCAGTTCAACACCGAAATTGCAGCTCTTCGGTTTGTGTCTTGTAAGCTTACACCTGATTGGCTGAGAACTCTTGATGATTTGTGATGGACTTCCGGTTGGTTTCCATAGCGACGGTCCCTAACCACCCAGGGGTCCAGGGATGTCTCCTCTTAGGGGCCCCTTATCTGGAACACAAAATTGGGGAAAACAATTAATTAATCATTATACTAATAGAGAAAGTATTCTAGCAAGAGGTGCTCTTTAAATACCAGTCTAGGTTTTACCATTATCAAAATGTATACTGACATTGTACCCAACCTTCCCATTTAACAGCAATATACAATATGCTAATCCATGTACTGTAAGCTATGATAATTTAGGTCAGTCTATTCTGTCTGTTCAACATCCCCTTCTATCACTATGAGTGTATCAAATGTAGTACATTTTGCATATGGTGGCACATACTCAAAGTAGTCCATTCTGGCTTATAATCTTACATCCAGGCCCTAACTAAAACAGTTTCCCAAGCCTCATTCATAATGTAGTCACCAGAACAAACTACTTTTATTGTACTACAATTTAGATATCCACTGAGCTCAACAAATGAGCCAACGGGTGGACACCACATGCACATGCCAATCAACTCTGTTGGCCACGCCCCCTCTGAGAGAGGGAGGGGCCTGAGAGGACATAGCAGTGCATCACAAGGACACTACACTTTCAACTTAGTTTAATAGAATAACATGACACTCCCATGCTCCTACTTCATCAAACTGGGAAAGAACTACTCATAAGTATGATAGAGAAGACATCTTTGTTTTGGGATATACCTATAAGAATTACATTGTCAGTGGGAGGTGCCACACATAATACAATGCACATTTTTCCTTCTCATATAAGGAAAGCTATAATGTTTGAAGTAAGCTAAACTATTGTGGTCAGATGTTAAAGTTTGTTTAGAGGCAAAAGCAGATCTAATAAATATTGTTATGCAATATCGCTTTTTAGGTGCAAGCAAAAGTCTGATTATATTATGAATAGGTCCTACACACTATAACTGTCATGTCACTGAAATAAAAGTTTGCGAACATGTCTTTGTCATTTATAGACAACTGATATCTCTTTCCAAAAGTGATTTGCATTGTCATTCACATTGTGGCCTTTATGTTCTTCATCATACACCTTCAAATACCATGTAGGCCCCCATAGTTCAAAACCGAAACTCGACCTATGCTAACATGACAAATTCATGCTGAGGTTCTTTAACAAATCTTTTGCTGTCAATATTTAACCTACCAACGAAAACCACATATCACTCTTAAGTACATGCTCAATTATAAACCAGGGGCGACTACACTAAAGTACACCATTGGGAGGAACAGACTGTTTGAAAAAATGTATGTAGCACCAGTCCTTTGTAACATAACATCACATGATGAATAGTTCCAGCAATACACAGAGAAAGAGTCAAACATTTCATTGTCCTTATGACCTTCAGATAAGGTGTCCTGCAAGGAAACACTGAGTCAGTATCGTCAGCGCATGCGCCACCCACACCTGAAAGCGAGGCTAAAAGCGACGGCTACTGCACCCAGCGAGATTCAGAGAGAAACCCTGAGATTAGTGTGAGGGAAATCATGAAGTTGTTTGAAATTTAGAGGGAAATCATGAAGTTGTTTGAAATTCAAACAGGTAAGCCTGATTACTCTGAACATCTGCTTGTATCAGAAGAATATCTACTTTAATTGCTATTCAGGTTTTCTCTTCGGATCCTTGAAAAAGATACATGAAGTAATGCAATTGAGTAAAAGGTATGCCATATTGGTAAATTGGTTGTTGAGATTGAATATGTTGTATTGATGCAACAAAGTAGAAACAAGCAATTTATAAAGATGACAATTCGTTGAGAAAAAGCAGGGCATCTGGTGCCAACATGGGAAGGTTTATCATAGGTGGAACATGAAAACTACCTGATTAATATACACTTTAAGCCAACAGACAAATTACAAAAGTAGATATGATATTGCCATCTATAAAGCTATATTTCAGAATTAAACTCCATGAAGATCACATAAAAACATTTCAATTATTTATCTAGCTGGTTTTATCAACTTTTCAAAAGGATAAAAGAGAGAAAAGTTATGTTTTTATCATATGACTTTGAAAGGTCTAAATATATGTGATGTAATGGCTAATATGATACATTAAACCCACCCATGATAAAGACATTCCCATATCACCATTTTCCACCAATCCAAGAAGGCACCCTGCTGGTCGACTACAGTCCCTAGCAAGAAGCAGTCACCAAGCAACTTGTCACCATGGCAACGTGTCACCAGGACAATCTGTCACCACAAAAAGGCAACCTGTCACCAGGACAACCCCAGTAACCATGGTCACATGGAGCAGCTGCCACCAGCCCCTCCCCAAGCCGAGCTACTTACTTGGCGCCTCCTGCGTGAGTGTCTCTGGTCTTAAACAAAGAATGGTGAGCGCGAAATGAGTGTGAGGGGGTGAGGGACCTGACCCATCTGCCCAGAGGAGGTGGTCAGGTCAACGACACTTGGTCCTCGCTACAACAAAACCCCACCTTTCTGATTTCATAAGGACCTTCACAAAATGTGTGAATGCACTATGATTTCTGATTTTTATCAGTGTTACCATTTGTTCTCATACTTTCTATTTCATTTTTGATAATTTTTTTAATCTGACTGTTCTCATAAAATTATGATTCATTTTTGCTTTAATATTGTTATGCTTTGATATAAAAATTAACACTCTTGATGTATTATTCTTTCAATAATCTGTTAAGGGATATGTAATAGATATGATAGAGAAAATCAATAAAAAAAACTTCGAATGCCTATTGCAAAGAATTAGCAGGCTGTAACCAAAGGTTCACGAGACAATCAGAGATGGGTCCTGCTCATGAAATCAGAAACGCGACGTTCTTTGACAAGCTAAATAAAGTACTGCTGCTGCACAATAATAACAACAAAACTCCCGACTGTAATGTGTAAGCTTATAACATGCAACCTTCTGTGTGTGGGAATTTCGTTTTTATTTCGTATTCAGTGGAAGCAATACGTGAATAAGTAAGTGAATAAATAAAGCTGGGTTGGTGAGATTGGGCAAATATCTGTAGACGAGATTGAAAGTAGACAATATAAGAGGGTATGTACTCCATGCTATTTCTGAAGTTCCCATGGGACAATAATCATATCTAAAGACTACCAATATCTTATAGCAATTGATTAAATTGATCTGACTCTTTAGGAGTATTAATGATGTTAATGATGACTATTCGTGTAGAATCAAATATAAAAATAATGTCTATGAATCTAAATGGGTAACCCCTCACCCATTCCTCTTTGTACCCTGGTTAAACATCTAAAACATAATTGTCCTTGTACCACCAGCCTGCGGTACGCATACCTATAACCATACTAACATTTCACATGCAATATTCTGAATGTGAACCTATAACTTGGATTTTACTGAATCCCATGCACATGGATACCCTGGAAAAGGACGTAGGACGAAAGGTTCAGAATGCCGTTAATCCGGGAATAAATCGATCGAATGACCCCCTCTTTTCAATAAATAATATCAGTTCAATACGTTTTACCAACATAATTATGGCCTTTAGTTTTGCTAATTAAAATGGTTTTCTAGTCTTTTTTTCATATGACTCATTTGCATTTCATTTTCTATATTCCCTTAGTTCTAAGAACCCTTTTCTCTAAAGCTAGCAGTCTTAAGTTAATCAATGCATCGATAATAGATTAATGGCACTCTAGACACGGATTTAGCAGTAAGATAAGAACAGGAGGGAGGCTCTACAGTCTAGATCCCACATACATATTCCACTGCGACAGTCACCGGGTAGAATGTAAAAATAGTATTTGTAGGTAAAATACCCCGCTTTTTGTAGCGCTTCTTGTTTCGCCACTTATTCCGACCGAACCTCAGTGATCGGAGTCGTTTAAATAACGGACGTCCTTTGGGAGGTGTGAGAGAAGTTAGGAAACGGAGGGGAAACTATCAGATTAGTGACATACATATAATTATATGGATGTGAGTGAGCATTCTCCCAATATCCAGTCCATATTGTAAAATTGCAAAAGATGAAAAACAAAAAACGGAAATAAGAAAATAAAAAGATAAACTGATAACATGAGAGCTCAAATACATTTGTAGGTGCATAGGAACTTCACAAACCGACAGTATTATAATAACTATCAGTCTGTCCGCCAGGTACAATGAAAAATTGAAATTATAGCGGGTACACTTGGCAAGGTCAAATTGTCCGTAAACGTGCCAATTCCTTTGTCAACGGCTCAAGTTTCCAATCTCAGCCCTTGGTCTGTGGCAGCATTAGTTCATTTGTTAACAAAATGAAGCGTATTATAATTAAACAAGTTACCCTGTTAACGTGCATGCAACAATGTAACGGTACACATGTAAAAACACTCGTACAAACACACGTCGAGGACAACACAGACGGAACACGAAGTAAACGCCAGAAAATATCACAAAGACATAAAAATAAAACCGTTGACCTAGTCAAATCTTCTAAAGCAGAACTTGGCCTCCAAAACGGTAAAGCCCTACTAAATGATGTATATCATATAATTTCTCTTTTATTTTATGTCATCAAATCGACTTGTTCCATATAGGTAAAGGAGTTATCCCTCACTTAAAACATGAAACGTGTAATTGCTGTACTTAAACCTATAAAAGAAAATTATGATAAAACACACATAAAGCACGTAATGACAAATAATCGACCACATTTCCTTATACCTAGGTGTGAGAAGTGAATATCATCTGAGGTGCTCACTTAATTACTCAGAGTGACTCGTAACACGGGAGTCACTCGGGTGAATGACCACAACGTACAGCTCCGGGGTTCAGACTATAAAACAATTTCCAGGCTACCCCCTCTCCCCATATGTTTAATGTTGTCCTGAAGTGAATGATATTAAAGTGAGGACACTCATATGGAATATCAGTATTACTCTAGAACTAAAGTAATTTGGAAATGCTATACCTTTAGTTATGTATGCCGAAAATCGTTTTTCAATTACAAATTTTTGTTATAGTATTTTTTATGTCGGATATGTTCCATTGAGTCCAAGAACACTTTAATGTATGTAGTGAGAGCGTGAACCCCATAGCTGTTACAATACAGACAACATGTAGAATCGTGGAAGGAACATGTTACCAACTCATTTACCAATTTATTAACCCACCATAAAACATTGCAGGGTCTGAAAATAGCAAATTACCGATTCGCTTATGTTACTTGTATAGATGTAATTATTATATCTATTTTTGATAATTATTTATTTAATCAATTGCACGCCGTTTTAACTACATTAGATGTAGCAGTTATATGAAGCAGGTTTAGTTATTCGTCAATATAATTGTTAGATATTTATGTTTTAATTGTCAAACTAATACCATTGCGATTTTGAGACAAGCCGATGATAATTTACACATAGATTATAGAAAGGAAACAATTACATAACTCAGAACAGAGAACATTAAACCTCTTTGATATTGAATTATACCTAGGCCTATCTAATATCATTTTAAATCTGCATCTAAGCAGTTCTAATACAATTTCAAATAGAGCAGGATTAGCCTTAGGATATTTGAGATGAACTATTCATTTCTCCAAATTATACATGAAATACTAACAAACACCGTGTGCCATCAACCTTGTTGCATTTATATAACCGCTAAAAAGGCACAGTTATACAACATGACGCTCACTACATACAGATATGTGAAGTAATAGTGGGACATAACCCTCATAACCTACCTTCTCCTATCCTGCACTGGGGCCCTATCCAGCCTGCCTGACACTTGCACTGCCCCGTGACGGGGTCACAGGACGCCCCGTTATCACAGTCACAGTAGAGCGAACACCCGGGCCCGTACCGCCCCCGCCGACACGCTGAAAACAGAGGAAGGTCGGGTTTTAGACAAGGATAAGGATATTGGAGGGAATTTCTCATACATGTATTTCTTTTATACAGGGTTCTCATATTTCTCATATTCATTTTATACAGAGTTCACGTTATCAAGTGTTCTTCCACTGCAGACTTGAGTATCATTCGGGCACAATTCCGTGCAGGGGTCATCCGAATGTCCAATTTTCCATGCTGCACTGCATGGGAATCGAAACAATGCAGTGCCAATGGCAATGGGTTGTACCAACGCCTCAACGACGTTGGCAATCCCGACCCCTTAGGCCAATAGCAAAGCCCGAAGGGAGGAAGGCTGTTTTAGGAGAGTGTTGTAATTACTATGACTTCAAGTTGAACAAAAAAGTTGAGGCGCGCCGGAGTACCTGGTGATACGCCTACTTTATATACTACTTACATGGTAATTTAATGTGTAAGTAGTATAGAAGACTGACGATTTGCGTCGGGCGTAAACGGTCAACGTTATGGCTCCATAATTGCATTCAACTGTTGGAGACTGCATGTAGCTCTATGATAATAGCTACATGTATTCTATAAGTAGTATACTTGGAAGTTGAAATTTATGTGAATGTGTAATTGAGTATCCTCGGTAGTAAAACTTAAGGATATTTGTTGAAATTATAATAGGTTATGGGATTAGTCTAGTCTACTTTACTATGATTTTGAACTCGCTACCATACACGAGGATAGTGATTGTAAATAAGTTATGGCTGGATTGGGGGGCAGACAAGGATAATCTCCTTACCCCAACCAGGATAAATAAAACGATTGATAAAAGTGTAGTCGGTACAAGCACCAGTGTGCAGATCTTTGATAAAGTGAGGGATGGTTCCAACTACATTTTTTGTTTCAAAAAGTAGCGCAATTGCACACATACACAGTTCATTTGCAGCTTAGGGCTAAGGACCCATTGGGATCCCTCGATAAAATCTCTTCTGAATCCTCTGGTTTATCTATACAGTTTATATTGTTTGTGACTAACTTTGAAGCTCCATCTCGATCAGAGCAATACGCGATGATTATGGAAAAACCTTGACAAAGAACTTTACTACTGTGATATCAATACGTTTAAAAAAAGTGTTTAACTTTCACATGCTACATATCAAGAACTAGTCAGTGAGTGACTACTATGATTTGAATGTACTTTCTAAATGACCAAATTGAATTGTTTGTTTGAAACTTGTGCAATACTTCTTGTAACATACATTTTCAAATCATTATGCACTTATATCTAGATCCTACTTACTCTGCAGACACTGCTGGCCCTCCTTGCCCGGGGGACACGTACACTTCCCGGTGAGGGGGTCACAGCCGTGCGACCCGCAGTCACACGTCTCCCGACAGGTGGCACCAAAGTACCCCGAGGGGCACACTGAAAGGGACGAGAAACAGGGGTTAGAATACATGTAGTATGGGTTATTATCAACTGCACGGCCGGAGAACGGCGCGTATTGTGGGCAGGGCGTATTGACAGGCTGTATGTACCACTCCATATTCTCAAAATTTTCTCAACATTTTAGGGTTGTTTGGGTGATAAAGTATAAAGAAGCACATTAGAGGTCGTCCTTGGGTGGCTGTACGACATATTGGGATCGTACGAGCCTCAAGCTTTATCCTCAGTACGTGACGATACCCTATGGGTCGTACAGCCACCCTCGGATGCCCTCCGTAGTGCTTCTTATTATATTACGTATTACAGGCCCAGTAGTATCGTGGTATACATCCAGTTAGGGTGTCACAGTCATTTGACCCGGACACACAGAGAGGGGATGAGAATAGTAAAATAGTCCTATATTACATAAACCTTATTATTTTGCCAGATGTGCATACATATAAAAGGGCGGACTTTTGCATATGAGAGCTGGGAATAGGTCAATAATGTATTGATTTATGACACGAAATTTGCTACATTAGGAGCAGTGAAGCACCCAAGAGTTTTGGAGGAGGAGCAATGCCCTGCGAACTTCATGCTGTCTCTGAACACAATCATTTGCATGCGTAGAATAATAAAAGATATTGACATAGATATATGCAGGAATCAATGGTTTTTCTGACGTACCTTTCTGGCAGCGGTCGCCCCCGTAGCCGGGGCGACACTCACATTGTCCCGTCTGAGGGTCGCACTTCCCGCCGTTCACACAGTCGCACTTTTGGCTACAGTACGAGCCGAAGAACCCTTCAGGACACTCTGTAGAATAGAAAAGGTTGAGTTGCATGGAATATGTTATTCTGTGGTTGGAATTTCAGATTATTACTTTAGGAGCTTCATGAAAATGTACTCTTAGTAAATTTTTGATTTTTTAATTGTTCATAATTACCTTTTCATTTATTCTTTTTTATATTTTTGATCAGTGATACTTTTCTTGATAAAAGAAAGTATGTGTGGAATTCCTTACGGAATGAAAAAGGTAAATCTAAATGTATACTCAATAAACCGTTTCCATAATTGATATGACGAAAGAGCACCCACTTACTTCAATAATACCTACTGTATTATCTGAGAACGGTATGAACCCTATTCCAGGGACACATACTTGTATAATCTATTTTCAATAATCCCAAGACAGAAAACCCAATCTCACCCAGGTCACAGTGCTGGCCGTACCAGCCGGGCGTGCACTGACAACATCCGGTCACGTGGTCACAGGTGGCGCTGTTCTGACAGTCACAGGTACGTTTACATCCGGGACCGTACTTCCCAGCCTGACACTTTAACGAACACCTGAGGGGTAGGAGAGAGAATTCTTAAAGATAGTGTGTGTCATAGCCCTATCTGGGCCATGAAAGTCCTTAGAAACAGTCTCTCATGGTCACTCATGCAAGGCTGTCACTATGGCCAGAGGTGGGACAGATCAGCTTAGAGATAAGGACAGACCAATAAGAGCTTGGTAGAACTGCAACGTTTGAGGTTGTTACTCTTGCAAGGCATTCATTCTACCCTGTTCCTGAGAATGGTTATACCTTAGTTACACAGACATCAGAGCAGTTTGTTAAGTGGAAATGTAAAAACAAATCAGAACATAAGCTTTTTTAAGGCACAAGCGTATTGATACATTGAAGGGAATATGGAACATATTAAGCAGGCTTGTGTGTGGCACTAGACTTCTCCCACATATTTATATGTGAAGTCCAACGTGCATGGCCCTCACACTTACGCATTAGTCTTTTATAACTCTCCCTTTACATTCTTCCCTTTGAATATACATATCTCGTGCCCTTTCATGGATAAAGTCAAATGACAGTCATAATAATTTTAAGGGCCATATAGGTATGCAATGCGTATGATAGTATATAGGTATTTCTGTCTATATATGCATTATCTGGTCCCCATTACCTGGATCAATTTCCCACAAAACACATGCCCCTTTGTACATAGTCAGATGACAGTTATGTTTGGAGAAAGTAGAAGCTTAATGCTTATACATTATGTAGTATTATTTTATATGTGTTTTGTCGAGCCAACAAGCCCAGTATTCACAATGCCCCTTTGGATATTGTCAGATAACAGATAAAATTTAAATGTAGCAACCCCAGCATTCAAAGACCCACGGTTTTACAGTCAGTTACAAGTTGCTGTATGGGGTACATGAATGTGTGTTGTTTATATACAGGTGTGTGTCTTACCTGGTGCCCATGTAGCCGAGTCCACAGACACAGCCCCTCGTGGTAGGGTCACACAACAGTTAATCTATACACATAGGTGTTTAATTTTTAAATATAGAAATATGCCTCACCTCGTCCCCATGTAGCCGAGCCCACACAGACAGTCCCCTGTGGTGGGGTCACACTTGGCGTTGTCCTCACAGTCACATCGCTGACTACAGTTCACGCCGTACTCCCCTGCCTCACACGCTGTCAAAGAGAAAGGGACATTTATACGAAAATAAATGAAGTAAAGTTTATCAAAGCTCGGGAATACATACATACTAATGTGGAAAGTTTAATTACACTTAAACAATTGCCTGCAGAAGAAAAGTTAAATCAGTCAGATTTATATATTTTGCTTCTGCAAACATGTTATTCCGCGTAAGCCAGTTGAATTGAATTGTTTAACTATGGATTAAAGTGAACAATGTACAAAAACTAACGATGATGAACCTACTTCCTACAAAGTTCCATCAAAATCCTTTCTGATCAATAATATTATTAGTCTGTCAATGCTGATAATAACTCCATCTCATTATTGACATCCTGTATATATTCCAATTTAATTAACCATCTTGCAAAATCAGGGTAAATTGATAAAATCGATTAGTAAAAGCTGCTGGTGTCAAAAATATCAAAATTTAGCCAAACATAATTTATAAACCCAGTACTCACGTCGTTCACATCTGGGCCCGCTGAATCCCGTCCCACAGACACATCCCCCGGTCACCGGGTCGCAGGTCGCACCGTTGAGGCAGTCGCAGCGTCGCGTACAGTTGTCGCCGAACTGTCCCGGGGGGCACGGACGGCTGCAAGTGGAGCCGATGTGGCCCCGGGGACAGGAGCACTGACCCGTGACGATGTCACAGGGCGACCCGTCCCCACACCGGCACACCTCCTGACAGTTGGGGCCGAACCGACCCTCCCGGCAGCCTGTAGGGTGGAGTGGTGTGGATTTGTTATTGACCATGCTATTATGACGTGTTTCTTTCAATAATTCAAATGCAAATTCAAAGTACAACGTTAACGTGATCTTCCAGTAGTTAACATAATAAGGGCAATTTTGACGAACAACGGACAATGGTTGTTCCTTACATCTCAGAAAAGGGGCGGTTAAATCTAATTAACGCTAGAAACGCTGAGGTTGCTTATTAGAGTTTAACAAATGAATAAACAACCAGGGACGGTGATGCCTTTTTTTAAAACAAATATTGGAAAGGGGGTTTAGAGGTAAGAAACAATATGGGCAGTGCGAACTTGATATGCAACTCATTTAAATAGAAAAATGTTATAGGGTCTCTTTGAATTAAAGTTATGTTAATTGTAATTGTCGAGGAAGTGACTGTGAAAATAGACATAAGAATATAAAGCATAAAATACAGACTGACCTCTGCTACAGTGGCGCCCTCTGTGGCCAGGTTTACATTTACACTCTCCGGTCACGTGATCACACATGGAGTTATGGCCGCACCGACACACGCCGATACAGGCAGGCCCGAATGTACCCGGCGGGCACGCTGAAAGTAAGAGTATTACAGACGATGCACCATTCAGGTCATTGTTTCGAAATGCGCCTGGAATTAAGTTCAATTTATAGACTACTTACACGCTGACCAGCCACCACTCTTGTTTGTTAGTAGTATACAAGGAGGGGGATTTTAATATGGCGCTAAGTGGACCTAACTAGGCCCTATCCAAATTTGGTAATTGGTTCAATCAAGAACGATCTATATCATATAATCACATATACTTAACAACATGATATTTATATATTTTAAATGTTAGACTACTTTTTTCTATATTGTTCTCTCTAGGATAGTTGCAATCTTAATCTAGCCTATGTCAAAAGAAACTTGCGAGGTGGCATATTTCTGAGGTGTGTTTATCATTCTATAAACTGTAACCAATGATCTCATAAATGACCGGAAGATAACAGATTAACCCCGAGAACTCTGTATAATTATGTTATTAATCAACTACCATCTTAGTACAAAAGGAAATAACATTTATGTAATAACCTAACCCCGCTTTACTGAACTAGATCAGGATAACAAATAATTAGAAATAACAAGGACGATCTGCCCGGTACTACTTACGTTGCTCGCAGGCGAGTCCCGTGTAGCCGGGCTGACAGCGGCAGGCCCCGGTGACGTGGTCACACGGCTCGCCTTCACGACAGTTACACTTCTCCTTACACAGCTTTCCGAACGACCCCGGCAGGCAGGCTGTTAGGAGAAGGAAGGTTAGGGTTTACTTCCATGATCTGATAGTTTGTCAAATCTTAATGATGAAGAATGTATCCAAGTGAAAAGGGATTACTATGCAATCGAAAACATAATCTCGCTTCTAACGACCAACAAAACATAATCTCACTTCTAAAGACACAATCATAAAGCATACAGGGATGTAGACATGTTCTTTGTGTTTAAGCCTTATTGCAAGGTAGTAACAACTATATTCTGACGCCCTGTTAACCCCCTACTCTTCAAACATTACTGCATTGACAGTAGCAGGCGATATCTGAAGGTCCAGACGGTTATCTCACATAATGTTGTTTGATGAAATGGTAGAATACATTAATTAACTCACCCTTTTCTGTTGAACTATAATACATCTTAACACACACATTACTAAATATACCCCTACTTACGTTTGGTACATGTGCGCCCCCTCCAGCCGGGAGTACAGGCACAGCGGCCTGTCACGTGGTCACACCAACCTTTCTTCTCACACTCACACCTCTCAGTAAGATACACATACATTACATATCCAACCCCTACTTACGTTTGGTACAGGTACGCCCCCTCCAGCTGTTAGTACAGGCACAGCGGCCTGTCACGTGGTCACACCAACCTTTCTTCTCACACTCACACCTCTCAATAAGATACACATACAATACTTATCTAACCCCTACTTACGTTTGGTACAGGTACGCCCCCTCCAGCTGTTAGTACAGGCACAGCGGCCTGTGTCATGATCACACCGACCTTTCTTCTCACACTCACACCTCTCAGTAAGATACACATACATTACATATCCAACCCCTACTTACGTTTGGCACATGTGCGCCCCTCCAGCTGTTAGTACAGGCACAGCGGCCTGTGTCATGATCACACCGACCTTTCTTCTCACACTCACACCTCTCAGTAAGATACACATACATTACATATCCAACCCCTACTTACGTTTGGCACATGTGCGCCCCCTCCAGCCGGGAGTACAGGCACAGCGGCCCGTCTCATGGTCACACCGACCCTTGTTCTCACACTCACACTTCTCCTCGCACGCCTCCCCGTAAAAACCGTCAGGACACTCTAAAATTGAGAAAATATTGTCAGATTATTGAAGGAAACCGTCAAGTTATTCCGTCTTCTTATGAGGAGATTGAAAGGTTTTATAGGCCTAGATGATACAACCAGAGTACAAAACGTTTGGCTGCATGCGTAATAGTAAGTTTTAATTGCAGCTTTTAACCATTCGGATTTATATAGCTAAATTCCATCTATAAATGTACGCACTTAACTTGCATCATCCATTAAGGTTATCGCTCTATTCATCTGTCAACCTCTTTTCCTTTAGGTGTTTACTTGTAAAGTTTGAGGATTGTAACCCGTATCATTAAGAATAAATGTAAAGAAAAAGCCATCTCACTTACTGCTGTCACACTTGTCTCCGTTGTAGCCCTCCTTACACTTACAGGTTCCCGTGAAGCGGTCACAGGACACACTGTGCATACAGCCGCACCCCACCCGGCAGTCGGCCCCGTAGTATCCAGCAGGGCACTCTGAGGGAAAAAAAGAGTTGGTTAGAAATAATATTGTACAGCTTTTAGACACTTATAGCCTATGGTATATGAGATGCAGTATAATGACCCACCAGACTCTCTTACTTCTTACAAGGTTGGATGTAAAAAATGTTCCTTTTTGGGCCGATTTTTCTTATCTTCTTCCATGTATTTTAAAATATCCCCTTTGTTCAGGTCTATTACTTTACAGTAATTGTGAAAAAATGAGCACAATACAATAATAACAATGATTATTAAAAGAACTGATTTTTAGTAAGGGTTCCAATCAATAAGAAAATATTTCTTGTCAATTTGCACATGTTTAATGTAATGAATACTGTATTATTTTTCTCCAAGAAGGCAGTGCCAATTAGATAAGATAAAAGAGTGTTTTGCTCCTGCTCACCCCGTTCGCAGGCCCGTCCCGTCCAGCCGGCCGTACAGTTACAGGCGCCCGTCATGTGGTCACATGACCCCCCGTTTATACACATACACCGCTGACCACAGTTCACCCCGTAAAAACCAGGGGCACACTCTGAAAGAATAAATCAGTTAGATAAGTAGCCGTAAAGCACATGTTCGAGGGATTCTACATATTCAACTATTAGCGAACTTATAGATACCATCATTTTCAATGTTTCTATCACCAATAAAGGGAAACTATTGGTACATGTACATGCAATTGGCAAGATGAAGCACACTTCTTGTAGCAAGTATCATCATGGATTTGTAGTTGGGAGCAGAGGTCACATTGATGGTAAAGTCGGTAATGAGATTAGCACCATTCGGTTCAAAAGGTAGGTTGTTGGATACCAAAATCCAGCAATATAATTTTGCTCACTGAATAATTATCAAAATATCATCACTCATACAGCGTGCGTTTTCCACTACGACCGAATCGGTAAAGCCCCTTTTCATCCATATCATATTGGGCTGGTAATCAATTTTGCTGATTTATTTCGGAGAGAAGCTATAATAAGCTCGCAATATACACAAAACATTAACTGCTGGGATGACATGGGAATGATGCAAATATAAAATGAATGGGAAAATGAAAAATAACTGAATAGATACAGAAATGAATGAATGAATCAACCCGTCAATAAACCAATAGATAAATGAATATAAGATAAAGCTACTCACTCTCCTCACATGTGAGCCCCGTCCAGCCGGCCGGACAGTTACACCTCCCCGACACGGGGTCACAGGTAGCCCCGTTCCGACACTCACACACCTGGCCGCAGTCCTTGCCCCAGAAGGAGGGTGCACACCGGTCAGTGCACCCCCGCCCCTCCCAGCCCGGCCGGCAGGTGCACTCCCCGGTCTCCGGGTTACAGTGTGCACCGTTCTCACAGTTACAGATCGACTGGCACTCCATGCCGTAGAACCTGGAATGAGGGGAGCAGAAACAGATCAGAAAATTGAGCAAAATTTAATAATTATGACAATAGGGTACGCCTCACTAACCAGTAGATAGTCTTGATTATTGCCTGACATCAATGGGCGGTATAAAACTGATATTTAAAACCCTTTTGTTTGTATTACATGCACTAAGTTGAATAACCTTTCATCCTAATTCGCAAGAGAAGACATATATCTATGTACAAAACACCCTATTAGACTTACATTGAATAATATCCGACCCTCTCTTTGTTTGGCAATTCACTTTTACTATAGATTGCACATGGTGGTAGACAAGGGTCGACACAAATTAAATGTGTGAAAGGCTTAAGATGATCAAAATATTTTCTTTCATTTTCAAATACATTTCTTTACAGATTATCCCATGTTCAAAAGTATTTCCTCTTATTAGCGCACAGCAGCAAAAGGTACCATATAGCAGCTGGCACATCGAAATATACAACATATCTGCAAATACGGAGTTAGGCAAAGTACACTTACCCGGCCGGGCAGGGTTTCTCACAGAAGGCGCCCCACCACCCTGAGGAACAGGTACAGGCCCCGTTCATATGGTCACATTCTGCGCCGTGTTCACAGCGACACGCCTTCTTACACCCGGGGCCGTAGGTCCCGTTAGGACACTCTGAATAAGACAAGCGGAATGAACCGTTATTTAATCAGACTAACAGAAAACAATTCATTTGCTAAACGATTAGTGTTTCCACATGCCCCATTTTAGGAATATCCCTTGTCATCTACTACATGTGACTAATAAGGATGAATCTATATTGGTATTCGAATAAGATAATTATGATCAACATGTCATTTGTGTAATAAACCTCCTCATAATGTTATCCTAACGTAATTTGGCAATGAGTGACACTACTTTTATACTATGGCAAAATACCACGAATCCTGCATATCGTTTCAAAGATAATTGAAATACCTTTCTTGTGATATGTAATATATATGCTGTCCCGTATTCCCACTTGCGAATTATGAAAACGGCAGTAAAATCGGCTAATTGAATACAGCCTTAACACTAAACGATTTGACTAGTTAAAGCATCACTTACTCTGGTCGCAGCCCTCTCCCCTCCACCCCGGGGCACAGATACACTCGCCGTCCGTGGGGTCACACTCAGCACTGTTCCGACACTCACAGCGCAGGGCGCAGTTACGGCCGTACATCCCCGGCGGGCACGCTGAAAGAGGGGGGAAACGGGGATTAACGTATTTTTCAATGTAATACTTATATGCACAACGGATGATAAATGTTCAGACAGTAATCTATTCAGAAGTGCAGACAACAGTGCTGCCGTCAAATTGTGTACGTTGAAAAACAGAGGCAACTCTGATGTTTATCACTGAATAAAAGTCTATGCACAAAAAACACAAAAAAACATTGGCAACATACTCTCATATGAAAGATATAGCCTACATAGGCGTTACTTGGTCTTAAAAACATCTCAGCCATGCCCGCTTAAAGGGAGTCAAAAGTAAAAGTTAACTACTGAAATGTATTCTATTGCCATAACCTAGGCCTGTGGTGAAATATAAAATCTGATTACACACTTAAACTCTATCAAAATACACAAAAATCCGTCCCCGGTCAATTTTGGTGACCCACCAAAATTGGTTTGTTAACAAACATTACTGTCTCCAGGCATAAATAACATGGGTTTTAAGGAATTCAAGTGAAGGTATAGTTAGTTATCATGATTTATATTGTCCCAGTGGCCAAAGTTAGACTCTTAGAATGTATTTTCATAGTTTTTTGAGTTTGCAAAATATTGTCATCTTTTGACACAATATTGATTTTGACTCCCTTTAAGGAATTTAGACTGTAAACTTTATGGAACAGAAAACCCACTCTTTCGAGACATTATTGGACAAGATATGATTTCTTTACGCATATAATAACTAGATCATAGGGTCAAGCATAGTGGTGGGTATATCATTTGATAATTCCCAACGCCAAGTACCCCACCATCAAATATCCATTCTTCTTTTTCGCGTCATGTAGAAATGTAAGCTGTACTCACGTTGGTCACAGATCTGGCCGGTCCAGCCCTCGGTACAGTTACACCGCCCGTTGGCCGGGTTACACTTCGCCCCGTTCCCACACCGACACCTCTCCACACACAGCAGGCCGTAGTAACCCTCCGGACAGGCTGGGGATAAAGAGAGCATACACAATTATTTGGACGTTTCTCTGAGAATCAATTGATTAGAATGTTTCATCGATAATTAATAAACGTCTTTTTCATTGTAAAATGCTTTACATCCAGATTATTGGTATTCATAAAACCAATCAAGGGAAGTTTGATATGATGGTAGCGTTTTTATGTTATTGTGATGAATGCCTATTCATCCGATATGCAAAGAGACCAAAATGAGAAAAGAAAGGTAATATGACAAAAGTATATATGTTGATAAGGAACGAAAGTGTAAAGGAACGAAAAGTGTAAAAGCCCGAAAAAGAGGCCCGAAAATGTAAGAAGGACCGAAAGTGTAAAGGAACGAAAGTGTAAAGGACCGAAACCCGAAAGGTCCCGAGAAATGTAAACCGGAAGTGATATGTAAACCAGAAGCGATAATGTAAACCGGAAGTGACGTCAATTGTAATCACGTGACCAAAAGCAGCCAATCAGGGCTAACCTCTAAAGTATATAAAGGGGCAGTGAGGCCCGAATAAACGAGTTCTTTCACAGTTCTCCTTGTGTCCACACGTGTCTTCTTCCCTTAAACAACCGCTGAGATGAGCCGATACGAGTTAATTAACTACAAGTTCGAGTAAAATAGTAGAAGTTCGAGGTAACTAAGCGAAACTTAGGACGGGGGCCCGAAGGCCCGAGGAACGGAAGTGAGGCCCGGAGGACCGAAGTAGGGCACGAAGGCCCGAAACTGGCCCGGATGGAGTCCCGGAAACGCAGGCCCGGAATGGCACGAAGGCCCGAAACCCGGCACGGAGACCCGGAATCCAGGGGAACGACGGCGCGACTGGCTCGGCCCCACGCTACCAAACAATAGGCGACCGTCGGCCCGACAACCCCGTGGACCGGAACCCGGGGTGGACCGCCCTATCAAAGTGAATACCGGCATTGGAGATAGAGAGACGATCCATGACTCCCCCCTACCCCTACCATATTTCCCCTTCCCCGCAGTCCTCCGTACGACACCGAGCACCGATTCCCGACCGACTCGCTCAAACCCCCTCGTGCGCGAGGCACGACTCTAAAAACATCACATCTCGGTTTCTTGCCCGGATTCTCCGTCCGTCCGAGACCCGAAACAATTCCCACGTCCCTCTGCTGTAGGACTCGGAAACCCCGACCTACCAGGGAACGTCACATTATCAATAAGGGACTCCACTGATACACTCATAGTCCTAGTCATTTGACATCACCATCTGATTGAACAGACTGTCATATGCCTATGTCTTGTCATACAAATTCAATCGTCACATACAACATAGATCTATAAACAGAGTAGATCCAATCATATCTCAGTGCTCTGAGGGTCAAATGGTTCAGATGTTTCATCGTTAAAGTGATCTATATTTAGACTACTATTATTTTTGATATGGCGGTAGCGTTCTTATGTTAAGGGACGCTACTGATACATCAATAGACCCCATGCAAACAGGGTCACATGCCCAAATTCTGATGATCACCATGTGATAACTGTCACCAAGTTGTCACAATGAGATAAACAAGCAAATTTGATGTCATGTAGTTTCATGAACAATACCAATATGTCATTTAACCATAGAAATATTATATCCCATAATGTTTTTAAAAACTAAATAATCAATTGATCACTAATATGGATGCCATCCCATTTCTGTCTACGGTGATGTCATCTGCACAATGTCTAAATGCCTACTAACCTAACTTCCTTTTTCACATAGCACATTAAATTTTCAATATGAGGTATTTTCTAATGATGCCACGGATTTTATATGTTATGCCGTTTATTTCTCTTTAGGACAAAAGTACTCACGTTCGTTGCACTGCTTGCCGAACCAGCCGGGCTCACAGATACACTCGCCGGTGGTGGGGTCACAGGACGAGGCGTGCATACAGTTACACACCTCCTTACAGTTCACCCCGTACGTCCCGCGAGGGCAGTCTGGGAGGCAAATAAAATGTTATAAATTATGCATCAATTATGACATATATTTAATGTTTATGGCTGTTTAAGGATGATGTTACCATATCACGGTGCTCAGTTCTATTGGGATTAGCTCTCTCAGATGAAACACCGAATAAAAGGAAAACATATTTGAGAATGTATGGAAAAACACCTACACTTTTGTACAAACATTCTTGGACTAGGTATGAATTCAGTACAAGCTGAATAGCTTGACGTTAGGATAAATCAAAGTAGTGAATCTACAAATGTGGTCAATCGCAATGGACATAATTATTCACTTTCAACCAATGTTATGATAAGGAGGAGAACTATTTTTCCGAGCCTTTTTAGTGATCAATGTAAGACGCCGGGAACTTTCTTTGCAACAAATTCCTGGTGAGGTACACAGATAACCTATTGCTAAAACCCAGTACCCAGATTGGTGACGCAGTAGCAGTAACCGCCTACCTTGGTTGCAGTGCTCGCCCATCTTGCCCGCCTCGCAGACACATTCGCCGTTCTCGGGGCTGCACTGACTGTCGCCACAGTCACACTCAAAGACACAGTTCTTACCGTACCGCCCGTACGGACACGCTGTATGGGGAGAGAAAGTTAGAGTTCAACGCAATTTCTTACTATATATTGGCAATTTTCACAGTCCTAACCAAAGAAATAACGATCTCCACAACATGCATGTAAGTTGAGGTAAATACTTAGGGTTTCACTTGGAACAACTTTTATTCATTTGAATATAACTTTAATAATTTTAGTTTTTTTTAAGATCTTAGTTATTACTTTAATCGATGTATGCCTACACCATTAAACACATCAGCATGATATGTTATCACCTTCATAGTAGATAGCAAAAAGGAAAACAATAAATAAGGAAGCCATGATAGAATTGTGTGTAATCGCACATAATTACCAGAACAACATAGACTTGGTATGGAAATTGATCTTTTGATTTATCAAGAGATAATCTTATGACTAACATGAAATCCAGTTAACTTAAGGAAAATATGACCTAATCTTCCGCAATTATTCTTTACTCACGCTGGTCGCACTTGTCGCCGATCCAGCCTGGAGGACAGTTCTGGAGGCAGACCCCGGAGGTGAAGTCACAGGGCGTGCCCACGGGGCAGGTGCAGAGCTTCTCACAGCCCTCTCCGTAGTAACCCTCCGGGCAGTGCTTGGAGCAGTCGTTACCCAGGTAGCCGGGCAAACACTCACACGTCCCGTCCTAAGGAGAGGGCGAAAAACAAAGACGAGGTAGAGAAAACAATTGTGCATTGATTTTATGTTAAAATTGTGTCTATTAGATTAAACGACTATATTCAGAGAGGGCAGGAATGGGTCCTGCATAATAATTATGTTGGGGAAAAGCTAAGCTAATTTCAGCATTTACTATATTTGCTGCACTGATTCACTCAGAACTTTGGGTCCCAACAAGAGTGTTTGGAGGCAGGCCTGGTACTAAGGTTTGTTCTTAAACAAGAATGCAGAACCAGTGTTATAATACACTGGCGATCGCAGAGAGGCGATCACATTCTCTTTTCGATCAAAATCATTCAAATATTTCTTTTTCAATTTGTATTCATTTCTTCTGAGAGTAAGTTAAATTTCCTTACGAAGTCTAGTACAATTCACTGTCCAGATGCTGGCCTGGGATAATCTGACCATCAAGTCTCAGTAGCACTTCATGCGATATCATAGCTTACGAAAATCATGACTTCTACGTAGAGGCGATTGGATGATCACTTTTTTATAATGATCTCAATTTGCATCAGAATTCCCTTACCTTGGGGTTGCAGCCCGAGGCATGGGCCTCACTACAGCTGCACTGGTTCACACAGTTAGGACCCCAGGAGTGTTTGGGGCAGGGCTGGTTACATTTGTTATAGACAGATCTGTATAATATGAAATAATTCCCTCACCTTGGGGTTACAGCCTGAGGCGTGGGCCTTACTACAGCTGCACTGGTTCACACAGTTGGGTCCCCAGGAGTGTTTGGGACAGGGCTGGTTACACGCGGGACCGAACATGCCCGCTGCACACTCACAGAAGCCGAACACACGGTTACAGTAGCCGCTGGCACACTGCTGCAGGCACCGCGTACTGCAGTCTATGCCGTAGAAACCTGTGGGTAATGTAAGGCACGTTAAGATATGCAAGTTTGCTTGAAATAATAGGAATTCTTTACCATACGTGCAACAAGCTAAACACACCATCACAAATCGTAAATTGAAATTTGGGTTAGTAAAGTAAACCATTGCATCTTAATAACACAATAATTATAACCGAATAGGCATGTAATGTCATTTTCTATACCTTTGAATATCAGATATTGGCTTTTTTGAACTAAAGACTCTAAAGTTACTTTTCATGCTGTACAGGTAAAATCGTAGATTACTTTTCACATGCCATACTTTACTACCTCGTTGACTTCCATCATAACTTCTATGATTATTCTGAAAGACCAGCTGGAAACCTGACGGCTATTGCGAAATGGAATCCATAAAGAAAATTAAGGACGCAAGTACCTTTTGTACACTTCAACAACAAAAATAATTGGGGATCATTTACCTGGTGGGCATCCGTCCTCGCAGTTCTTGCCCTTGATACCAGGAGGACAGATACAACTTCCGGTTCCGGGATCACAGGTGCCGCCATTTTGACAGGTGCACAACCCGTTACAACTCTCACCCCACGACCCCTGGTTGGAAAAGAAGGTAGGGATTAGTTAGATATGTCAGATGAAGAAGTAATTGTGAATTAATCAGGCTAATAGCTTGACTGTATACAAAGTGAAGGATACATTTTAATATTCATCTTGTAATTTAGTCCTCAAGTTAAGCCAAAACTGCCATGATTTTCTAATGATTTATAAAGGAATTCCAACAATAAGTAGTACTGATAAAGTTTGAATTGTTTCTGTACACTCATAAAGTATTAATTGTTTCTGTACTGAAGCACAAATAAAGCAATATGATTGTTATAAAAAAAAATCAAAGTTAGTTTTACATTGGTACACATATCTTTGATATGAGTGTTTATTGACTTCTTCATGGTTACATGATCTTCCAGCAGTCGAATATAATGCAAAAGGACACCACAGACCAAACCTAGATATATTTGGGAACACCTAACAGAAGTAATGGATATGCAATGTTACCTGGGGGCAAGTGTCGTTACAGATTGTTCCGAGATATCCCGGTTTACAGTCGCAGGCGGTCCGTTCCGGGTTACAGACTCCTCCATTCTGACACATGGAACAGTTAAAGACACAGTCCTCGCCGAAGTTACCCGGTTTACACCGAACTGTAATACAAAGCATAATCAATTAGAATGATTCCCAGTATACTACAGAATGATTAACAAGAAACTCATATTTGCTATAAATGAGGCGCCGACTAAGTTCATAAAAGAATATTGAAAAGCATTTAAATATAATCTGCAAGTATAATTCAGAACAATTACTTTGAGGATCCTGAATATCAGAAAGATATATGTGTTGTAAATTGGTAATTGCTTAGAATAATCGTAGGATCTATATGACCTGACAATAGTTTTTGACCTTTTTCATATTCGCAGTTCGTTTGACAACGGTGACCCTAGACCATATAAACATATGTATACACACTAATCAATCACCAGATTTTGACTTTTGATTTGAATTTTTCTTGTTACTTGATGGAAGTTGTAAAGCAATGTCAAAGCTAATCTAGTTCTGTCAATAGCCGGACTAATACAATCATAAGGGTCTTATAAAGCTCTACTTCTACCTTTACACCAATCAATTATGTTGTAATCAAGTCTTCTAGTATTTTGTAACGACCTAATACGATTGACAAGCACAGTGGATTTTGTATCAACAGCATTATAACTAATAGTAGGCCTACATTTCCGAAACATTTGCCAAGTAAAATAGGTCTTAATGTTAGAATGGATTTTGTAGAGAACACATGACTTAGGTCCAAAGGGGTTACGTTAGCACAGGTATATAAATGACGTATGCTTGGGTATGAAATTGGTTGAAGAAAAGACAAAAGGGATGAGAGACATTATTGAATGTAGACACAAGGTGGCAACGTGAAGCTGTAAAGAAAGTAATCATGAAAATTGAAAATGAAAATATATACAAGCAAAAGCATGAAGCACCAAAGTAGGGAAATCCCGAAAAACATCAAAACAGCCACAATAATTAGCTGAAATATAAGCTGGAGATGAGTTGATCATAAAAGAAAAAGGCTGTACATTCAGAAACATGATTTTAATATTTTGTTTTGAAAAGAAAAAAATAATCTGAACTTTGCTTTGACAACACAATGATTTGAATCAATACAATTGTCTATACTGAACAATATCCTACTGTATAACTAAGGCCATCTTTGTATCCATATACCATATAGAAAGTCTATTCAAAAATGTATTCAAAACCATTTCGATAAAGTCGCCGCTTTCCTTTCTTGTCCTAACCAAAAAGATGCGATTCGGACGTCATAAGATAAAATCGAACGTCATTTATTGTCTCTGGCTACATTTTCTAATTGCCTGAAAGCGATATCTTATTCACTTCATTGTTTGGGTGTCCATCTCATATTGTGGAAAACAATATTCCCCTAATACTTGAATTATGTGTTGAGTTATTTCTGAAATACTCGCAAACTAAATTACAAAAAAAATCACATGCAAGGGTCAGATTGGGGGGATTGATTTTGATCTTTGATTGTTAATTTTGCCCATTATTGGCCTGTATTACAACAACACTGTTACAAGCAGACACAGGGTCAGTCCCAACCACCAGTGAGAGGAGGGTAGTCGTGGTGACGGCGGGTTGCCATGGTTACCTTGAGGGACGCGCTCATGGAGTGGTAGTTCTATGTCCACCTCCAGGGGACTCACCGTTTCTATGGCAACGGATAAAACACATACACAATCATAAATACCTTAATGAAATGATAATTAGTACCCCCGTGGATATAAAGGAGGGCATGCAACTACAGGTTCACTTTTACATTAGTTTGAATGTCTACATACAATTGGATTCTTTTTTGTACAAGAAATCACAGATTGATATGATTGACACATTGACATTGTCCATGCCATAGTCTGTTCCTACAAGAGGCAGAGAGCCATATTGGGATTATTATTATCATAAAAGTAATAAAGCTGAAGTTTGAAATCTCTCTTTCGGTATTCTTATTCTTCACCTTATAATTATACTATGAAGCTAGGCCTTAATATAGGTACAGGGTTTGGGCTTAAGATAAGAAAACTATGATATCGTATCTATATATATGGAGTCAGTGTAAAAGTTGACTAAAGTAACAGATATTAAAACACTCTATACACAATTATATTACATTTTGGAATACCTCAGTTGGATGTAATTATTCATTTGTCTTCATTAAGAGGATACCGCATTCAACCAAGAAGAAATTAGTGAATTTGTTTATTAACTGGATTTCCCCTGACTATTGACTAACATTTTGATTTCTAATGACATTAAGTTAATCAGGTGGTGAGGAAAAGTTAAAAGTTTTTATTGTCCAAATTGTAATCCATTTCAAAAGAGAAGGCTATGACAACTGATGGAAAAATATCATCTATAACAATAATTGTTGATTGCAACAAAAATGCCGATGCGCACATTCTCATAGTGATAGCAAAAATAAGCAGTCTCAAAATATCTTGAAGCAAGTGCTTAAATGAACAAAATCGCCAAAATTATACTTCCAGGCTCCCCTCTTCCCTGAAATGGAATAGCTTGAGAAAGTCTAGTCTACTGTGATAATATGATGATACGATGAAATAACATTGTTCTGATGTCCTCCTAGCTACTCCCGAATCAACCATAGGGCCTCTTTAATGAAGAAAACTGAGCTGAACATGAGCTTATAGAATATTTTATTTTATTTTTCTAACCAAATTATACCGTTACCTTTAAGGAGGAGACTGTTAGCTGGTTAGACATTGTTATTGGGGAGGGTTGGGTTTCTCAGACCTATTTCTTTGTGAAATGGATTTTGAAATATGCAACAGGTGTTTGGATCATTAATACCAATCTTTTTGGTGTGTGTGGAATGGTTATACTATCCTAGAATGGCCTTAAATTAAGTTGTCTTTTTTGGCATTGAACATAGCACATGATAAAAGGAACATAACTTCTGTATGGCCAATAGATCAAGCTGGAAGTCAAAGATATTTGGACAGATTTTGTCTAAAATGCCAGGCCATATCCTGGTTTATTTTTAAAGGCTTTTATTTCATAATACCATTCAGGGTTGCACCTGGTTTTCAAGGATATTGCATATAATTATGTAAGTGTGTGCTGGTATATTCCACCAACCTAAGAAAGCTTTCTCATATTAGCTCAGTTTTCATCATATGAGAGGAGGCCCAGGACGTCTGACACAATTAGTACCTGGCCCTTAACATTAAACAGGTGTGTACAGAGGTGAGTGTTGGTGATCTGTAGATGACCTGCCTACCTGTCTTTATCACCTTAATGCCTGCAGCAACGCACAAACAGAAAGCACATCAAGTACAACAGCAGTATTATGTACAACTCGTCATAACACATTGTCATGAAGGACAATGCATGGGTGATACAATATGAAGAATAAACTGACGTTGGCCTGTCATTCATTATGGTACAATAGGTCAGACAATCATATGTGAAGGGTTCCATACAAATTGTTGTAATTGTGGATCACATGGCTAATCTTGTAAAATCTCCGTTTCTCTTGGGTATATCTAAACCAATTTCTAGGTTCGATGCGCCATTATGTATTATGGAGCTCATAATCAATAAGTACATCATGTCAGCTGCCCCCAACGTACCAGACCAGGGCATTTGTAGAGGGAATTACTTTGGGTGAGAATCATTAAAGGGTCAGCTATTACACTATTGGATTACTAAGATAATTCTAAATTCTGACGATTCCTGATGTTTTATATTTTCGTTTCAGTTTCCTGACCGAATCTATACTTTCTATGAAGTAGTTAAATAGCCCCTGTCATTTGAATTGAAATATACAGTTAAATTGACACATCCATAAAAACAATCAGAGTATGATCACAATCCAATGATCTCCGCACCCCTGCCTTTTTAATGTGACCATTATGAAATAGCTGATAGAGAGAGACTGCTCCTACCTATTTTGGGCCTGATGGGTTGTCGGAACTCGTGCCTGTCGTACGAGTCGGTCAGGGGTATGATGGGCTGGGGGGTCGTCTGGAACTTGATCATGTGAGCCGCGTCCTCAGGGACCAAATCTGCAGGGGCAACAACCAACAGTCATTGTTATAAACCCATGGAGAAAAAACTTTCTTACTTCATCAGATGCAATATGGTTTTCACCGGTATATCCTATTTCGTTGGACAGAAAAAGAGCAAAATCTGTTCAATTCAGCCTTCATGCCCGTTTTACATTAATTGATATGCATTGAAATCATATTGGTTAACCTGGAAAGATCGCTTTTGATATTATTGGCGTTAACAGGTTTGAAGGCTGAAAATTGGTAAAAGTGAGTTTATTTTGTAGCTAGAACTTGCTCAGAACCCCATTAATTTGATATTTCCATAAAAAAAATTAAGTTTGTTTCATTGATTAAGTTTTAGGACTCCATTTGGATTTCTCAACAGCAAGTTTCACTGAAGTTGGAAGTTTAGTTTTAAGCAATGGCAATGTAAGACATTTTAGAATATGAAGAAAACTTACTATAAAAATCTAAAATCCGAGAATGATAGAAGATGAGAGGAAAGGAAACATTGTATTCAGTCAAAACGTGTATTCGTTTATTTACAGATGATGAATAAATCCAGGCGTCACTGTAAGTTATAAAGGTTTTTTTTTTACAAAGACTGTATCCTCCACCTTGCATTAGTATTCACGATTAATATGATTTTTGCCGTTAAGATGAAGCAAAATTATTACACACCAACACCAGCAGTTGTAATATATTTACACGTTTATATTGGTAAAATTGCTCAAGAAAATAATTCAATGTATAATGATTTGATAACTCTCATATTACGATACTGAGACACATGTAAATGATTATACATTTACTATTTCAGTGAATAGATAACTGAATAAGTCCATGCTAATAAAACCACTCTGAGAGAAGGATTGATTCTTTTGGGTGACAAAGCCTCTGAAAAGGGTGAAATTATTTGGAAACGTTTAATTCCACATGTTTTATTCCAGACAACTAAATTTAGTTGAAAACATATGAAATTCAAACTTCCTAAACTTGTATCTTTTCTTTTTTTGATCTAAAAGGGGGAGATAATGAAAGTGATAAGCCATTTCATGCACAATACATGGGTCTAACAAGGTAATGAAGCATTGCTTTCTTCCTATACTAAACGAAGAATATAAAACGAGAAATCTGAAAATTTTGATGCTAAAAATCAGTTCACAGTAAGAGGCAATAAAAACCTTTGACCGTATGCAAGATAAAAATGGGGTTTTGGAAAAATCAAAAGTACCCATGATACCTGGCATTTACTCTGCACAAGTAAACATTTTACAGTAAAGCCCATCCAGTAAAGGTTATGTAACTACGAATTGGCAGGGCCAATATTACTGTCTAAATGTACTTGCTAATTGGCACCAAACAAGACAGGGGATGCCACCTGGTGTGAGGTAAAGGGGTTATGTCCTGGAGTGATGACCTTGACCTTACCTCTGACTCTTTCATACCCCTGGAGGTAGCCTGAGTGGTACAAATGTGGGTATGACATCATTGAAGAGTAATATAGGGCCCTACTTAAAGGATTCTGAGATATAAACATGGTAGTCAAAACTTTTAAGGAGCTAGCATAATCTTTCACATTAATAAACCTTAAAGCCACAATGTGGTATATGCCCTTTCGCGTATATTTAAAGTGTATGTGTAGCAAATAAAGAAACTCAAGCAGATAAGAAGTAAAATGATAGGAGCCACCGTGCCAACAACGGAATAGAATGATAAAACTGTAGAATCTGTTCAGAACATAATTTCATTATTCAAGAGGTTACAAAAGCTGATATAAATATTTTTTTCTTACAGAAGTTGACGGAAGTATCATTTCTTGTTTTTGAATGAATAACTTAGAACCCATGTATCAAATATTATTCTGACTTTTATCTAATACATGATTGACAACAATTTTCGAATATCTAAAGAAAGTGAAAAAATCGTAATTTAGGTTAGTTCAAATTGTCAAAGACTGCCACAAC
The DNA here is from genome assembly GCA_936440205.1 of Lepidonotus clava. Classification (NCBI taxonomy): domain Eukaryota; kingdom Metazoa; phylum Annelida; class Polychaeta; order Phyllodocida; family Polynoidae; genus Lepidonotus; species Lepidonotus clava. Next base: position 28,759,905 of record OW387144.1, on the reverse strand, counting down.
AGGAATCTATGATTCCACATGGTCATTGCCCAGAAGTGTAAATACGGACTTAAAACAATAAGTTCTATGTTTATTTACCATTGTCAATGAAAGAAAACATTAGGCACAATGGTGACCGTACTTTGATTATTAACCAGCCTTCCAGATATTCTTTATACATTTTGCATTTAATTACAAGATGGAACAGGTCCCTGGGGCCGTGAAGAGGCTCTGGGAAGATCGCCACTTAACAATATTATCTCAGGACCTGTCCTTGATTTACTAACTATCATATATACTATACTGTACTCACTCTTCATACAGCTGCGTCCATTATCCATGATGCGGTACCCCACGTTACACACACACTCGTAGGAGCCCTCCGAGTTGACACAGAGCTGCTCACACCCTCCGTTCTCATTGAGACACTCGTCAATGTCTGTTTGTACGAGAGGTCATAGATATTACTAGGTAATCTGTTTGGGTCAAAGATCCGAATGAGTTAGGGGTCGGTTTTAGGGCACGCTATTATAACATACATGTCTGGAATGAGTTACAAGAATGTCATGCAATGTCAGGGGAACATGCAATGTTAAAGGGAGAAGTTCGAGAAATAGATTCCTCGCAGATTGGTTCAATAAGATGATGTTTTAGTTCGATAGCTTATATTTTAATGCTAAAAGCCAAGGATTACACACTAAAAATTAGGTCATTAACCTGTCAAAAGGGAAAACAATGCCAGAGTTTGGAAGGATAGCTTCGTGATTAATAGACTGGAGAAAAGGAAGGAGAGATTTGGGGATTAGTTTGATCTTAACATTACTATCAGCAGAGAAGGAGGAGTTAAATTAATCTGATAGGAAGGCTTTAGATGAAAAACTTCGATAAATAGCTTAGTGGTATTTGAATGACATGCTTCAACATCCACAACATCCAGAGATTTCTATTATGAAAGAAAAATCCATAAAGTATCAAATATAAATTGTTGATATCATGCTCGCTACAGTGTTCAAAATCTAAAAATACATAGCTATCGTCTCTATTTACACGATGTAAGATTGAGGAAAAAAATGATAAGATGTAATATCTAGATGCTACCGTTTTCACTAGTGTTTGTCAACTATAGTTAAAGAGTAAGGAGAAGGTAGAAACAAGAGAATGTAATTGTATGTTAAATCACAGACCCAAGTGCTATGAAAAGGCGACTCTAAAAAGGATCGATAATAATTGACAAACTTTTTTTGATCTCTCAGCTGCAGAAATTGTCAGAACTTCCATTGAGAGGGCAGGGGGCACCAATAGCTGACTCCATATTGTTAGGGTCACTCATGACGTTGCTACTGTACAATCATGATAAAATATAGCCGGGAAAATGTAATTCTTAGGAAGTCACCTTTCCTCTGCGCATGGGTCTATACAATTTACATGGACATTTTAAAACACAATGTAGTATAAAATAACACCAGAAACAACGGCGAAATATTTATAAAAAGCGTAGAAGCGTCCCACCACCGACCTGTACACCGACACCCGTCGGCGTTGAGCGTAAAGCCCACTTTACAGCCGCACGTGTAACTGCCCGGAGTGTTGGCACACAGCCGCGCATGCTCACAGCACGCAGTGCCAAGGTCACACTCGTCGGCGTCTGCAAGGTCAAGGTTAAGGTCAACTACCCCCTCTAAGGTCAAGGTCAGAACGAACCACCTCCACCAGCGGTTACTTAGAGAGAGGGAAGCGGCGGTATATCCAAGGTAAAGGTCAATTGATGTGGGAAGTAGATCAAGGTCACAACTTGAAGACAGATCAAGGTCAAGGTCATTGCCCGATTCCTGATTTGACTGCAAGTTCTGACTTATAGCAATGTTCTTTCAAAGATGTTCATTTCGTTTTCAAAGATAAGCGTTAAAAACCCAGTACACCAAAGCCTTCTAATGAGCATGTAGAAAGTTAAGAGTTAAAATGAATCTGTTTTCTACTAATAGTACTATACAAAGTGGCTAACTAGAAATTATATCAATATTATGCATTCACAAAGTTAAAGAGTAATTTCTACTTTTTTCTAATCCAAGTATATATACATACAATTGAAAACAGTCAGTAAAAGTAGCTGCTTATGATACAACTAACCTACACAGTCTAAAACAGACTAAGAAAATATTCAAAAAACAAAACATCCGTCACCAAAAATATACAAATTTAATCATCCATGTATGTTGTGACAAAAACATGAATCCAGTATGGTCGGCGTGGTCCATCATTTGAAGTCCATTTTTTGCAACAGAGGGGCGTCTCTTGTACATCACATGAGGAATGAAGGGTTATCCCTAATCCCAACACCGCTGGCTCAGCTCTATAGGTCCAGTTAACAAGCCCTCCTTCTGAAACCAGAAAGCTGTTTATTTTCATATCACCTTTTAAATAAAGATGGCCGTCTCTTACCTTGGCAGGTCTTTCCGTCGGCCTGTAGCTGGTAGCCGGCGTGGCAGGAACAGACGGGCCCGCCCACCCCGTGCACACACTTGTGGTCACACCCCCCGTTCTTGGTGGCGCAGCTGTCAATCACCTGCATCTTGATGACTGTGGGCGGGGCCAAGCAAAATGATTGACAGGTGGTGAAAGGAATATTGGAAATTGCAACTTGGAAAGTAATGTGGGGTGAAAGCATGTTGAATAAACTTGGAACAACAGTCGTAATGGGACTCCTATTAGCGTTTCTTGTTATTTTAGCTGATGGCATACAGTGCTTACATTATTAAATTATTGTGCTCACTTACTTGAATTTCTATACTAAGTATGCTTGGAATGAATTATACTGGGGCAGTCAATTGTGTCATGGATTTCAAGCAGTCGAAAGGATTCATCGTACAACAGGTAGTCCTACTTAACATATATAACCATATGGATATATTCATACACAGTCGAAAGGATTCATCGCACAGCAGGTAGTCCCACTTAAGATATAACCTTATGGACAGATTCATACACATGACTTAACGCTTTACCATCAGATATATAACTATGACGTGATGTTGGTAACCATGGTACTTACTGTAGCAGGATCGTCCGTCGGTACCGAGCTGGTACCCGCCGGTACAGGTGCAGGTGAACGACCCCTGCGTGTTGACGCACGACTGGGTGCACCCCCCGCGGTTCACCTTACACTCGTCGATATCTGCGATCAGAAAATAGGGTTTAACACATTCTTTGGCAGATTTGTTTAACTTCCATACATGCATAGTTCAAAAATTTAGCGCATTCTGGTGATGCAACGAACACTCTTCATTGTGTGAAGGCAGACGCAGCTTAGTTTTCTTTAAAGAAATGAGGCACACTTTAATCTGTATGTGTGGAAAAGTACTTTTATGGACAGTTTTAAGACTAATCTCAATTGCATCCATCCCGGTTCACGTTGTATTTATCAATAATTAAGCGCTGAGTACTGTTTGCGCCAACAAAATTTTACTACATGTTCTCAGGTCAGGCACTGAATACTGCTTATTTCAAGTGGTTAGTAGTCGGATATATTGATTGTGGAATTATCATGTTTAAGTTTTAAAACACTTATATAAAATATGTAAGGAATGTTTTCTGTATCCGAGTGGCTATATAACAGTAAGCTCAATAAGCATTCATTCAAATGTTCCCCTGACGTCACTATTCGGGGCATTACTTTCGGACGCGACTTTTCAGTGTTAATCCTACGGCGTCACCGCGTCCGCGCCAAATTTCAAATTTCGTACATTACACGTACCTTCACATGTTTTGCGGTCCGACGTGAGTCGGTACCCGGCGTAACACTGGCACACGGCCTGGTGGCCGTAGTTGACACACTTATGAGAACAGCCACCATTGTTGTCCTTGCACGGGTCTTGATCTGAAGACAAAACACGTAAATACTTGATAATAACCGACCATATGCACATATAAGTTCGTTCCTAATATTATGTTTAATAACATACTAAACTACGCTTTATTACCCTGATGGCATGGGGCAGATAAAGCCCAACAATGCCAATAACAATCACAGAAAAACTAAGATTAACATTAGAAATTAATAAACTAATAAGATAATTCAGACGCTAGATGCAAGTATATTTTATATATTTTCTGTTGCCCGAAAATTTTTGTATTTGTGATATAGTTACATTTCATAAGGTCAATTCAATAAGTCTCTATACCCATCAATTAGATCTTGAATATGGCAACAAAAATAGGCTTAAAGAATAGATTAAAAGCGTACCTTCGCATGTCTTTCCGTCGGAGCCGAGCCGGTGGCCGGGGCGGCACCTACAGCGGTAGTGTCCGTTGTAGCCCTCTTCACAGAGGTGGGCACAGCCGCCGTTATTGGTCTGACACCCGCCGGGGGCTAAGGGGGGAGAGTGAAGAGCAATCAACGGGCGATATACAGACTAATAATATTTGCAGAGTAAATTATACAGAATTAATTACAGAATAGATCATAAAGAATTATGTCCATGACAAACTTCAGATGGCCGCGTTGTTATTTTATGATTATTTTTATGCACTATAAGACAGACGATATGTATGCCTATGAAATACAAAACACGTAGGCAGAAATTAGGTATATCCCATTGTTAAACATAATCTTTTCGACGCTACTAGATCGACTTCATACATCTTGCAGGAAGTTTGCTTCCAACAAATAAATGTTGATATAACAATCTTAATTGAAACAATATAAAATAAATCAACGAGAAGAACTCATTGAAATCTAACAGAATCCTTAAGTTAAAAAAGATGGGACTTTTCGCAAAGGTAAACTATCTATTGTTGGAATGCAACTTAGAAATTAAGAGGAAAATAACATTTCTCAAAGTAACGGTAATTTCCTAACCAGTGAAATCATAAGACCAGAATTAGATCTAGAATTAAATGTTCAAGCATGCTTTCAGGGCCTTGGGCAAGGTATAACAGAAAAATGTACATTCGCTGACTAGCGCTCAGATGTCTATAAGACATGGTCTTCGGGAGGTGACGCAGTATATTAAAGTAACATTGGTGATTTTTCGTCGGTTTTAAAAAGACAATTGCAAGCCAAATAAACTGTCGTCAGACATTTATATCAGAATATAGCATTTACCAAAAGCAACTATTACGTCTCGTTATCTAGCATCTGAGGCTTTAAAAATCACCAATATTTGTGTGAGTGACTTCCAAGCAAGGATACAAATCTAAAGAAAGTAAATGAAAGGAACCAACGAATAGACAAAAAATTAAAAAGGTAGTGTTTAGATTATGTTCAGTCTTTAGGGCAATCTTTCCACAATTTCGAAATATTTCTCATTATTAATTATGTGTAACACATTAGGCGATGGAAAGGCAGATTTAGTGTAAATCTGGGATCGCGCTAACCACTCGCCGATGGCGAATCTAGAATCAATCTGGAGACTAAATTTCATGATAAATTAGCCAAATTTGAAATATATGGCGAATTGTTTTGGCCAAAATGTGTCCAGAATGAAGTCAAATTATTGCCTATTTCCCGTCAAAAATCTACATGTATTTAAAATATTTTTTGATGGAAGAAAATTTTGCTAACCTATATAATATTTGGCTAATCCAAATCTTCATGAATTCGCCAATTTGGCGACTTTAATAAGGAGCTTGGCGCGAACCCAGTAAATATAGGGTTTCAAAGGTTTGGATAACCTATCACCTCGTGCACTTAAAAGGGTATTCCTTCAATCAATTTACTTGATAGATTCCTGCCTTACCACAAACGAGTTACCACAAAACCCTGTTAGAGTACTCACCAGTGTTGTTAGGCCCTAGAAGTATCATACAGTGATATTTACTGACCGGCACCAACAATATTCAACACAACATACAATCAAAATACACTACTTAAAACTCTGAGGTAACATTTCACAAACCTGGGTTCTTATAACAAAGCAGTGTGGAAGAAACATTTCAATTTCCATAACTACCCGAAAAGTGAGGAATTTTGCACCGTTATCATTTACTTAATCGTCTAAATACATCTTGATAACTGCCTGTTCCCCCAGTTACCGGCATCTTAATACTACCCACATAAAAGGTTTGGCATAAACAATAGTATGAAAGCCTTCCACGACTGCTTTTAAAGATCTTTTGTAAAATGTACAAAACAGGTCCACAATATTACCTACAGCTATTGCATGCTCAATCAAATTCTTACGAAATACAAAACGGAGAATTTACAGAGGCAAAACAAGTTCCGTTTATGAGTGTACTTCTACTGAGGCCATTCAAAATGCTACATAAATCAAAGCACAATACAATAAACATCCTTGGCACCACAGATCATCGAGGTATCTTAATATCTATTTTTGTACAACAAAATATCCGCGCCAAAGACACACAGATAAGCAATGATCGCGATTTCACCTCGATGAAAGGTTAGGCAGTGAGTTTGATGGATATGAAGTTAGTACATGTAAAGTAATGGTTTAAGTTTCGGGCGGAAAGATGTTGACGTTGTTATCAATTCATAAGATGTAGTGACCTTAACCTAATACACACTGTGTACACACGTTTGTGTATGTTATTAAAACATTGCTTGGGAGTTCTTGTTTGTGATTTTGTCCAATTATTAGAATCTTTATTTCTATAGCATTCTATTGAGTCTTACATAAGAAGGACAGGCTCTTGGTGCACTTATTTTGTTCAGATTCACCACATATGCTTAAATCTACCACATGGTATGTGCTTATTGAAAGGCAGACTATTGTCCTCAAAGCGCTGAAGTATTCTCCGAAGTTTTAAACCGGCCTTATATTTATTTAATTGAATCTCACCAAGAGTAATCATTAAGAGGAATCAGGAAAGAGGATTTGAGATAATGTACAAGTGTTAGGGGGAAAGCCTTTCCTTTAAGTTGGTTCTCACTGGAAATCACGGGCTTGCATCTCAAACCACTGACACTTTGAATGGATGATCAACATTCATTTTTCATTTAATTTGTAATCAAATTCATATAAGCAATTGTCAATAAAATATAGACCACTATAATAGATGAAGCGAAATAAATTATTACTATGTACAAGTTGGAAACTACGACGAAATCTTCTAACTAGTCAGTAACCTTGACGACAGATCATGTGACCCACGTTGAAGACCCTTCCCTAAAACATTATTATTTGCCCATCCCAGGACGTGTAGGCATTTGCCACTGACCTGAGCCGGTCATAAACTATCACCATGTGAACATAGATCAGCTAAGTCAACCACCGGACGTTTACAGACCCCCTCAGAGCGTCCTGCTGAAAGCCAAGCCGTGGAGGGAGGGGCGGCGACAGGTCCTGGAGGGCCTCACAATAAACACAGGAGCTGCTCACACTCTCACAGCAGAGGTCAGGTGAATGGCTCACCAGTCTCACAGCAGAGATTGGGTGATCACCTCAGCAGAGGCTTAGGGATAGGCTCACCACTCCCACAGTAGAGGTTTGGTGAATGGCTCACCAGTCTCACAGCGGAGATTGGGTGATCTGCTTGCCAAACTCACAGCAGAGGCTTAGGGATAGGCTCACCCCTCCCAAAGCAGAGATTTGGTGATGGACTCACCACTCCCACAATATAGGTCTGGTAGTGGGCTCACCACTCTCATAACAGAGGTTCACTGATTGGTTCACCATTCTCAAAGCAGAGGTTCTGTGATTGGCCCACCACTCTCAGAGCAGAGGTTTGCAGATTAGCTCTCCACTCTCACAGCAGAAGTTCAGTGATTTGCTCACCACTCTCACAGTGGATGTTTGGCTCACCCCTCTCTTACAGCAAAGGTTCAGTGACTGGCTCACTACTCTCAAAGCAGAGATGGGGTGATCCGCTCATCACTATCAGAGCAGAGGTTTGGTTAACTGACTGAACACTCTCACAGCAGAGGTTTGGTTAATTAGCTCACAAGTCTAATAGCAGAGGCTTGGTGATCAGTTTACCACTCACAGACAGTAGAGGTTCACTTATTGCCTCTCCACTCCTAAAGCAGAGATTGTATGATCAGCTCATCACTCTCATAGCAGAGGTTTAGTGATTGGCTCACCACTCTCATAGCAGAGGTTTAGTGATTGGCTCACTTCTCTGACAGCAGAGATTCAGAGGATAGTTCCCCACTATCATAGCAGAGGTTTAATGATTGGCTCACCACTCTAAAAAGAGAGGTTAGGTGATTTTCTAACTGTAACAGAGGTCCAGTGAATGGGTCACTACTCTCACCACAGAGATTTGGTGATCAGCTCATCAATCTTCCAGTAGAGGTTCAGTAATTGGCTCACCACTCTCCTGGCAGAGGGTTGGTGATCAGCACACCACTCTCACAACAGGGGCTGAGCGGATTTCGAATAGAATTCTAAAATCACAATAAACTGTTGCGATTTCACCTAAAATATTGCATTACATTACAATACTTGGACAATAAACTACCTCCCTTTACCACATACCACAAAGGCCCCTCGGGAATGGAAGGACTAAGTGACCACTGTGAAAGGATGGGGGCACGCACCAAGTAAAAATACTGTTTATGGGGCTGAACCTCATGTATTGGTTTACACATTTGTTTAAATACGCACTTTTACTTTATTTTCTAGGGAATTGCTATAATAAACTTAACTGCACTGTGCCCATGTCCGTGTTTCTTCTGGAAGAACATTATTAGTCTTTAAACGAAAACAGGTTTCGTTATTTTAGTTTTGTAAACATATAGTTTATAATAACCAAAAGAAGATCCATTCTATTTACAAATGTTGCGGCACGTTAAACAGCCTTCGCTGCCTTGGAGAGGGGTATGCAAAATCTGTGGGACAGAGGCCCAACCGGGTCACTATGTAGGCCGTTTTTGACGCCTTGCACACAGCGATCAGATCTGATTTCCCCTTGGCCTACTCAGGACTCAATTGATGCTTTGTTTTGAGCCTGCCTCAGTAGATCTAGATTCTGGATACGCAATGTACCTACCCCCTCAAATTCTGCAGGGCAGAATGACAATGTCTTACAACTGATATAGGACATGTTGGGCTTAACATCAAAGACCATACGTTAGCTTAATACAGAGTTGCTTCTTTTTCTTTTCATGATATAAAACTGTCTTCAGAATAGTAATGGTATATAATTGAGGGTAGATCTTACTACTGTTGTTATTCTGCCAAGCTCTGGGAACAGATTTTCAATCGAAAAAGAACAGCTATACTAGAAAAGCTAGGGGCTGTCCATAAATGATGTCACACTTTTTCAGGGTATTTTTAGGACCAACCCACCCCCCTGTCACACTAAATTATCTAATCTAAACATGAAAATAAGACCCGTTTTCAGATAGTGTCACACTGTTTAACCCACCCACCCACACCCTCGTGGGTGACACCATTTATGGACAGCCCCCTATAGAAATGTCAATGATATATAAATATGTGCATATAAACCTGCAATCTTGAGAAAAATCAAAAGCCCCGCCAAACGTATAGACATATAGAATTTCAAAAATGTCCTTTACCTATAATTTGATATTTGTCCCAAATGTTCTTACCAGTTCTATATATTCAACTTTAGCTCTTTGAACGGATTTAGTAACAGACTTCTATCCCACTTCTAATTTTGATAGATTCACACTGAAGAAATAGACTGAGAACTACTTTGTTCCTTCCATTTCATCATGATGATGAAATGGTATTAAAAAACCCAACTATTTACAGCTTTTTCATATTCTGTAATGGCCTAAGAGCAAAGCAATTGCCACTCTATGCACGCATCACGTAGGTCTAGGTTTGGCCCATCCTTTACCAAGGCAACGTACCCTTTGTGTCCTCCCCTATAACGTCCCCCTGGGCGCCCTATTGTGTCCTCCCTTCCATCCTGCCGTGACAGTTACGTCAAACACAATCCCCGTTGTCACGATCGGGTTTGCCTCAGTTCCGATTGTTCTCACCAGGTGTCCTCCCAGTCCCAGACTCAGACAGTCATGCGCCGACGCATGCGCAGCAGGGTCTTGTAACACGGTAACAATCAAAGCTCATTCAGTTTACTGTCGATAAACCGTTTCTGTACTGGCTGGCCTGAAATTCAACTCCTGTGATTTTTTAGCCTTAGATTGTAGATGTCATTCATCAATAAATATGGAGCCATCATATAATATTGTAATAACTACTTGAATAACAATTGGATATAGGCCTACACTTTCAAAACTATCATTTCACTTTCGTTGAAATCCCTTTCTACAGCAAAACAAAATTATCAATGATTGCAACCCTAAACTTGTCTTGTGGTGACTTGGCAACAGGCCTCAGGCAGACTGTGATAATACAATCACACCGTACGTCCATATAGTTGTGCCATTTCATGCCTTTCATTTTTCATTTGACTGTATCATGGGGATATCATGACCTTAAGCATATATGATATCCAATTCAGTAACCGAATAACAAACAAAATCTAGTGGTTGAGATCAACAGCTGAGATCATCAGGCCCAAGTCTAGGTGGTTATGTTCATACAGCATTATGGGCTTAGTTGTAGGTATACTGACCCTTGGCATAAGTACAAAGTATTCGATATAGACAACCAAACACAACAAAAGGGGATAATGGTCTTCAGTAGGGATGGGGCATGATTGTCAGTTTTTATAAACAACTTTTACTATTCCATACAAATCAGGGGATGAATCCCGAACCACCCAGTTGGGAATCGCGTGCCTCTGAATTTAACCTTAGGGCGTTTCAATTAATGTGACCAAGTATGCTGTTGACCCTTATGTACCTAACGTGGGTGGCGCCAACCCTACACGGTGGTCGACGTGCGAACTAATTATTGCAGTCTGTGGTAGCAGCTTAAATGTCCATGTATTCGGCCAAGGTCAGCCTGGAGGTTGAAGGTCATATCTGGAGCTTAGAGGCCCCTTAGAGGTCAATGTCAGGGGTCATAGGTCTGGGTGAGGGTCGAAGGTCAAACTAAGAGGTTGAAGGTCAAACTCAAAGAAAGGTTGGATCAATGTCAGCTTAGTTGACAATTCAAAGCCTGCTAAATCATCACGTAAAAGTTGAATAAGAGTTGAATAAAAGTTTCTTTGATATAATGTTTCATATGAAAAAATTGGAAGCAACATAATAAAAAGGAATTCAAAAAAGTTTGGGTTTATTGTCTTTTTCTGTGTCATTTTCTCGGATTCAAGAAGAAATAGGTACCTAGCTTTATCACAATATAATCTTACTGTATTATTGTTACATGAGTTCAAAGATTAGAGCACTACATGACCCATATGACAACCTTCAGCGACATTTAGACAATGACCTTGGCACCTACGAAGGTCAGAGGTTAGCGTGCTAACCCGAGAGGTGTCTACTGGTTGTTTAGAGAAGCGGACAGGGCGGGGCATCAGAGTATACCGGAGACCTGCAACTATAAGGCGTCAAGTGTAAGTTCACTGAGTCCAGACTAATAAAGAAGACCATTACATTCAGAAACAGGCACGCTGTCCTGTCTTTGTAGATATCATAGAGATACATAAGTGTTATGTATGTCTACGTAGATATCTATCAAAATGTTCTACTATTCAAGAGAGACAGAACAATGATTGGTTGGACAGTGGCAAAATTAACGGCTTTAAACTTATCGACCAGTAATAAAGTAGCTGATTTGTGTCACTGTGCACTCATTTCTATTAGCAGATATGTGGGTTACATTAATTTTGTCACGTAACACTCTACTGTGACTACGTACACAGCAGCCTACCTCGAGATATCGTAGGAGAACCTCGTAAACCAGAAGGACATGGGGCTATTGACACTGAAAATAGTGGACCGTGAGGTACTTCCTGGGTAAAGAGGGAGCAGAAAAACTTCACTATTTCCACTACAAACATCTCTAGTTTGTTCCCTGGAGTACGGGTTGGCGTAACGTTTTTGATATGCCACGACCTGTTAGTAATGGGGCTGGGAAGAGTCTTTTTCATTGGTAAAAAGGACGGTAATAAAACATGCTAAACCTCCACTAGGCTCTTATATATCTGGACTTGCCTTGATAATTATCGTGTATTTCTAAACAAGTAAGATACCGGTCGGAAATTATATCAATCCAGGTTCTAATCATTTGAAAGCAAAATCTTTGATTATACTTCTTATTTGATTATTATTTCTTACTATATACAATCAAATTGCATTGCAATAATTGGTCAGTAAGATTTTGAGTCCCTGATATATATCTTGACATCCCTATCAAAATAAGAAAAATGACAACAGGTGCTAGAAATACAACATCATGTTAGTCTTACACAAATACCACACTTATTTCTAGGCATGTCCATTCTACTCATGCAACGAATCACACACCTAAACCTACCACCTTAAACCTATGTCAAATTTGGACTTTTTTCTTGGGACTACTTTCTAACTTACGGTGGCGGAGGCACGTCCGTCCGTCGGCGTGTAGGCGTTCTCCGGTCGGGCACTGACAGTTAAACCCGCCGTGTGTATTAACACACCAGTTCTGACAGCCGCCATTGTGGTCCCGGCATTCGTCGATGTCTGCATACGGGGGAACAAGCGGAAGAGGAGAGGGTAAAAAGGTCCAAGGGTAAGGTGACATTGGGTTAGTGGTGGCTGGCAGAAAGACTTGGATATTGGTTTTAGAATTTTGGTCCTGGTTTTAGGTGAAGCGTTGCGTATTTTGTTTCTGTTTCAATAATGCAATGTATTCTTGAAAGGATTACTTTACATTTAAGATAGAATAGGTAAAAGATTTAGATAATTATATATACAGCTGGAATTGATGAACCTGCCAATTTTGTCTTAAACTTTCCAAAGGAAATCTCAACAGAAAACCTTAGAGAATCATTTTCTTAAGTAAGAGACAACGGAAAGGAACAATTATGGGTAACCGAAACGCTATTTGCCATTGATATTACTAAATGATATTGATAACATTACGGAATTATAGGGGGCTATGAGGAGAGGATTGCAACTACAGGACATCTCAAGTAGCAAATGGGAAAATAGATTAATATGTATAGGGTTATAGGGGCATGAATGTTTTATCGTTGAGCATGCATGCACAAGGAAGGGATGGGTACTTTTGAACAGAGGGATTTAAGATGTCTAGCTCTGTGGATGTGTCAAGTTAAGAATAACGTCTCATTTCTCCAACGTTGAGAGTCAAGTTGTGATACATTTGGCTCAATGGTCCCAACGATACACAAAGTAAAGATGAAAAATACATTATTGGTATTGGTATTTGCACCCTCGGGACGAACTGTTGACATTTTCCCTGCTTTTTCACCTAATGATACTCTATGCCACAATTATAACCCTGTACATCTATATGAACACCAGGTTCAATAGCAACATAATTATTAAGACCTATCATAACCTTATGTAATCAGGTGGTATATGAAAACTGATGAAACGATGAAGACAATGTGGACGCAGGGGAACGCGCAGTAGCCTAGGAGCCTGCGCCATAGGGACTCCATGATAACGAGATACAAAAAGGGTTGCACATTCATAATAATAAGACAATCCGCATAGCTCCCTTGCCAGGGGGTACGGCAACATGTTTTTGATTTTAAAATACCTGAGAGAGTTCGACTCACCTTCACACTTCTTACTGTCGGGGCTGAGTCTGAAGCCGGGGGGACACTTACAGACGTAAGAGCCGATGGTGTTCCCACAGTCGTGGTCACACCCCCCGTTATTCACAGCACACTCGTTCACGTCTGAAAGGAATGAACAGTAAGTCAAAATTAGAAAAAAAATGTAATCAAGGAATTTACTTATATGATTCGAGGTGGATTAGTTCAATTAAAACTGTTTAATGTGAAGTTATTACATATTGCTTTAAGAAGTGGTTAAACTGTATCAAACCCAATTATACTCCCAAATTTGTGTATAGACAGGTATCTTTATTATAGGATGAATTCGGAGTTGTACATCAACATGTCTCGATTCTTTCGAACCTTCATCAGGCTTCATCAGGGTATTGCTTTTAGATAGGATCTCAGCAGAGGAACGGAAGAAGAAGTTTTTTAAGCTAAGCTAATACTATGATCAGAATGAAAACCATTTCATTTTTGATAAACTCCTTTAAACAGCTGATTCTTTATCTGGAATACTAGCTAGCTGGGTTTAGAGCCATACAATCGCCACAGTGGCATTATTTGTATTCACTGCATTCAACATGGGACACAATACCCTGGAACATGACCACTTTTCAATTTTGATTATGAACATGGGCAATGACTTGCGCCAACGACATTGGTTACACGCATTTAACTGCAAGATCCCCAATCAAGTCCCCCATATCAGCACTTGGAAACTTAGCTAATCATTCCCTGTATCAGAGAGCCCTTTTTGTGTTTGTACCCGTGTTCTAACATCTTGTCAAACATCACACGTATCTCTCCTGGAGCTGACACTATGTAGGGGGCTGAAGGTAACCCTGTATGACCCCTGATGACCCCTGGAACCTGGAGTGAAGGCTGAGGGTTTTATCTGGGCAAACTGAGGCAGTCCTACTGATGACTGCTCTGGCAGACACACGACAACAAGATAGCCGCAAGGTGACAATGATTCCGTTGGCCTGGTCCTTTATATTTCTAAAGGATTTGTTGCAATAGATAGTGCACAGGGCATATTGACGGGGAATCCATCTGTTATAGCCTAATCCTGAATGAGGTAAAATGTACTTTTATTTTAATTTTCTTTAATTCCCAGTGGTCTTATCTGGGTAAACCGAGGCATTCTACTGACGGCCGTCTTGGTAGTAGTTTGCAGACAGACGCCCCAAGACAGTCACAAAGTGACATTGATTCAGTTGGTCTAGTAGTTCTTTTTTAGCATTTGATGTGATAAAACGCTTGGTGCAAGTCAATGGGGAATCTTTTCTTCACTATTAAATCCTAAACATTGTATGTATGCACTTTACGTTCATTTTTAGTATCCAGGCTTTTATCTGGGCAAACTTAGGGAGTTTACTGACGTCTATCCCTGTAGTAGTCTGCAGAAAGACGACCATGTGACGACTGGAACATGAGAGTGATTCAGTTGGTCTGATTATTAACACATTTATGTTATAAAACCTCTGAATCTATCGAATTGATTATATCATAGAAGTTTCGTCCCACTCCCCCAAAGTTTCTGCTGCCCACTTCACATAACGTCACACCTCACACCTCTACTTCCACGAGGCCCTCAGATCCTCACATACTCATGCAGCCTTCGTGCAGTGATGCCCGACTTTGACACAACCCAAACACTCTACCATACTCATTCAGCTCCTCCTGACTCCCTACCTCCAGCACTCCACCCTTATTCTCTTCACCTTCTATTCACCTTCCTAGGTCAAAGAGGACACAAACCCAGCATTATCAAACAAAATGACATGAGATGCCTTTCAACCTATCATAAATATGGCGAATGACAGTAACCTACGGAAATCAGAGTAAAGGTAGATTTACTTTTCCTCATTATGTGGTATCAGTATGGTGGGTTAAGTGGTGGCGGTAGCAGTGGTCAGCAGCGCTAGGTGCATGTCTTAGGAATAATGAAAATTGCTTCTTGTAATCTCATATAAAATCTTATCAGGGATTCAGGGAGCAGGAGGATTCGGCATTCTATAGATACCTTTTGGATCCAACGTGGGTGGTGTATAGGTAAACATCTATTCGAAAGTCATAAGAAGTCCCAAGGAAAAGGACCCCAAAAAGGGCACGTGGGGGCGTATAGAACATTGGCCATATCCTAGCTATTTCAAGGAGAAACCTTTCCTCTGAGAAGACGTTCAAACACTCATGGGGATATTCCTCAGAAAGGAACTCTACTTTGTTTGTTATCGTCACGTTTTGTGAGTTTATCACGTGAAAATATTCCAAAAGAAATACTTTTATATAACCACAATGCACCGAGCTGTGAATTTACATCTAGAATTGAAGATGGAAGGTCGTACTTTTGATGAAAAAATAGTCCATTCCCATATAGCTCTCGTTAATAACATACATTTTACTCTCAAGTCTACTTTAACAAACCAATAAGATAGAGATCAAGTCAATTTGGTCCAATGTTGACCAAATTCTCACTGTGACCCCATTAACTCTAGTCTCGTGCTCTCTCGTTAACTGCGAGATTCGCCTGAATGCCCATCAGAAATATTCATCCCCAGACACAGAAATCTAATCTAGTTTTATCACCATCCCCCAAATGGCGATGGCAGTAGCATTTTGGCGGTTCACTTCACTCGTATTCCGGTAATCTAAGTTTGCTCTCAGTTGCAGGAAATTGATGTAAGTCACACTGATTGTGTCTTTATTTTTTGAACAATTCTTAGGTTTATTACCTATTGAATTTCATTGGTTATTTCAGATTCAATTGTATTGATTGCTATAGGCTCGGTGTTATTCTGCGTTTTATTGCCCAATCTGAACTTTCAAAGGGCCAATTTACCGTGTGTCACAGGAAGAGAAGCTTAGCATACAAATGTTATCAGGCTCTTTTCTACAATGACAGAAAAAAAAGTTCTCAATTAATGTAGCAATGCGGTCAGGTAAACAGTATAGCAGATGTGACATAGGCGATCATTGAGTTTGCGAAGGTGTGTTATGTTCAGGTGGAGGATGGTAAGAGCTTAGTTTTTGTAAGAATACAACCAGAAAAAACAGAAACCATCTCCTTTGTAAAACGGTTACCTCTTTTGAACAATTGCTTTTCAATTATATGTATGCTGCATACCACATTAACTCATACCTACAAACTATCATTTTCTGTAATATTCAATATCTAAATATTTCTAAACTGTGTCAAATATATTATAGTAATCATATATATCAAGCAGTATTTCAGTTCCATCTGTACATCGGTTATCCTTTATTACCAAACTAACCCATGTTAGGCCTACATGTGGCAGCAGCAGGACTAGACTATGTGAACATTATTTATATCTTATTTACGTCTGTGATATCTTTCCTATCGTTTTTCTAACCTTAGGAGGCTAGAGGCATAAAACCATATCACATAACGATCCAACTCCTTGCCATCCATAATTTCTACCTGACCTGTTTTCTGATTCATGCAATGTTAAACTCATAATCAGTATGTCATCTTTCAGAAGAAACATATCTGTCAGGGACAATTGAAAACCGCTAGGGATGTGTCCTGGAATATCTACACGTAATATAACTATCATTTCACAATATGTGCTATCGAACCAGGCACATGCGGTTTGAATTTTGACCTCTTGTGAAAACATTCTTGAGTTCAAAAGGATCAATCAAACCATTTACTAACAATATCTAAATAGGCGTAGAGTTACCAAGGCACCCACGTGTTGTTAATCTTAGATCAATCATTTTGAGACGGAGATGCTTGCCATGGACCGTGACCTTCAACAATGATGTGACCTTGACAAAGCTGGATTCAGTTAGTAGGGATCGCCTGGAGGACTTCCGGTAATGAACTATCACTACGCATGCGCCTTGCGCCCTGTGATAACGAGGTTCATAGCCTCGAACCCTGCTCTTCCAGCTGTGATATATTCAGTCACAATAAAAGCTTATCCTGGATTGTGGTTGATGTGTAACCGATTTTCTTTATTGTTTGAGAGGTTCACGTAGTTCATCCTATTATAACAACTTCTACTTAATAAAGTCGCAATAGTCGTTCACTCAAACATATTGCATGAACTATAGAATTGAATTATAGGTCCATACAACATAATTCTATGGGTGACATGCAAATCAATCTCAATGTACATCAGCTATAAATAAAACAAAAACGACAATCATCACTTGGTTGACTAGCGTGAGCCTCATGGAAATCATAATTAAGATCAGATCTGTCGTTACAATTACATAGCACACGATTCTGTCAGCTAGCATATCTCCATCTGCAAGAAAACGAGTCTGCAAATTTACACCTCCTGCCAAATTCCCAGTTAAAGGAACACTTATAAACGTGTTTGTTGATTCTCATATTTCTTAAAGAGATCAGAGATATGTATTCCAACACCCCAATATGTGTATATTACCTATATATCCAGAATATTAAATGGTGTTTGATATGCCTGCTTATAGGGTTTAAACTCATTATTTTGATTTGCTTTTCAAAGCGTAGTTAACCAATGGGAAAATGAAGAGCTGGACAATTATATCAAGAGCTAGGAGCAGTAATAAATGCCACAAATCTGTATAAGCTGATCTACATCCCCCTGCTTTTGTTTCATTCAGTTCCTGCATACCCAAGAATTCCCTCACTTAACCGGGTCACTCAGCCGTGAAAACGACTTGACCTTGTCGGAGATGACCTTGAGATTGCCCTGACCTTGGGACAGTGCCTTGGTCGTCATGGTGATAACAATACGGCGGCACATCAAAAGGGTCGGCCCAGCCTCGTTATCGATACACCTGTCACGTGATAAGAGGGCGATAATGGGGGGTGGGATAGGGTAGCTGGTACCCGGGCTGAGAAGGGCCCTTATCAGGGGAAATGACGGTAACCAGTGTCAATGAATTGATAGCATGAAAAGGTAAAATAAAATATTATGAATCTAGGTCGATGATTTTATACAATGTGATGTTTATCTCGGGCTCTGAGAGTGTGTATAACTATCAGGGAAGAAACTCAAGCACTGTGGATTTCGTATATGCAGTTTTTTGGGGTAATGGGATTACCCTATTCCTTCCAAACAGGATATTTGTGAATACAGGAGTAACAAGAGCATAACTGATCATTATCTAGCGGCTAATCTTATAGATGATCCACACACAAAAATCGCATTATCTCTTGGGAATCTTAATGTTAAGGATCAGGGGAGGTGAAGTAATTGAAGGCGGAAGTCTTTTAAGTTGAAGGGTGTAGATCAGATGGATACATGAAATACCTAAGGAAAGAGTGTCTACTATTTGGGAAACTACTTCTATGCAATCAATGGACGGCCCACTGACATTTTGGACGTTTTTTACACGAAAATGTTGGGTTGACAAGATGATTGTGTTAGATTTACGAGACCGATCCATCACATTTGAGTGGGGAAATTTAAAGTGCAAAATAAACGTTCATGTCAGATGATTAATATCCAAATAACACTGAAACCCTACAGTAGTTTTTGTTAATATAAGGATTCTGCCCCTTCTTTGTTATTCGTTATTGGCCATCACTTCAAGATAAGACAACATAGACACATACTTTGTTTTTTAAAACAACCAAGACAATTTAAGCATACGAATCCCATGCTGAAAGGGTTATAACCCTTTCAGCATGGGCCACATGATTATGAATATATGCCCAGATGGTCAGGGGTTACTCTGGCCACCACCCTTTTTGCTTTTAGCTTTTCTCAATTCGACCAATTACCTTTTGGCTTTACCAGGAAAAGGGCATTTTTTTTCAAATATTGCTTAAAGAATAAAGTACCCACATTTGCACAGGTATCTAACACATTATTCCTATTTCCCACCTCTTAATTTCCCAACTCTTCCTATTTAGGTTTTATCGTGTTTGGAGAAAAAAAAGCCCAAAGCCCAAAGCCCTTAGCCTTCTACTCCTTTTGCTTTTTGCTTTTTTGCATCATCCATGTTACTTAAGCCACTCCCGTTTATGCATATTCATAAGTAAGTAGGATATAGTCCTTCTGCTTCCACACACCAGGGGTCAGTATACAGCACTATAGTAAGGATGACAGCCAATCAGAATCAAGGCAGTACTTAGGTGGGTATGTCAATGTATCCCACCACTACAAAATATAGTCCATCTATGAAGAGCCTACTACAAGGATTTTTAAGTTATCAAATCAACATAGAATCACTAATTATAGAGTTTGTAGCTTAGAAAAATGTGAAAAATCATGAAATTTATATCTAAATATGTATTCTAATAGAAAAAAAGGTTGTATGGAGGGGGTATGGGGGTTAGAATACCCGGGGTATGGAGGATAGAGTACCCAGGGTATGGAGGGGGTATGGGGTTATGATGGGGTAGTAGTAGGTAGATGTAGTGTACCCAGGGTATGGAGGGGGCAGTGTACCCAGGGTATGGAGGGGGCAGTGTACCCAGGGTATGGAGGATGTAGAGTGTACCAAGGGTATGGAGGATGTAGAGTGTACCAAGGGTATGGAGGGGGTTGTGTACCAAGGGTATGGAGGGGGCGGTGTACCCAGGGTATGGAGGGGTATAGTGTACCAAGGGTATGGAGGGGGTAGTGTACCAAGGGTACGGAGGGGGTAGTGTACCTAGGGTATGGAGTTCCAGAACTGAGCCAGATAGAGCCTTGGGGAGCTGCCTTGAGTTACCATACCCTGGGTCTTTAGAGATTATACCCTGGGTCTAAAATTGAAATTTAACTAGACCCAGTGTCTTTGCTGACTGTACCCTGGGTTTACTTCCAAAAATTGAGCCCTATTCCCTTATGCCGGCATGGCCTTCCTCAACTATATACTGTACACTACACCTCATACCCCTTACATACCCTGGGTATACTACCCTTACATACCCTGGGTATACTACCTCCATATCCTGGATACATTACCCTCCATACCCTGGGTACACTACCCCCTCCATACCCTGGGTACACTACCCCTCCATACCCTGGGTACACTACCCCCTCCATACCCTGGGTACACTACCCCATCCATACCCTGGGTACACTACCCCTCCATACCCTGGGTACACTACCCCCTCCATACCCTGGGTACACTACCCCATCCATACCCTGGGTACACTACCCCCTCCATACCCTGGGTACACTACCCCCTCCATACCCTGGGTACACTACCCCCTCCATACCCTGGGTACACTACCCCTCCATACCCTGGGTACACTACCCCCTCCATACCCTGGGTACACTACCCCATCCATACCCTGGGTACCCTACCCCTTAATACCCCCTCCAATCAACAACCCCTCCATGCCCTCTACATAACCCATATAACCTCTAATGAGTAAAATACCCTGGGTATTCAACCCATTTTTATCTGCTCTGTACCCTAGGTATTCTAGGCCACCACTAGAATGACAACATGTCACTGCTGTGCGTAGGAAAATATCCAAATGGAATGCTTGCTTCTGATTGGCTGCTCTGTAGCATACCCTGGGTGTGGCCAGGAAGTATACCCTAGGGCAACAGATAGTGGGCGAATGGCCCACAGATGTTTAGAATCCCAGCCGTATTTTGCTGCCACCTAGGAGATAAGGACTGGCTTATTATTGAGTTAGGGGAGGAGCTAGAGGAGGAGTTATGTTAATTAGGAGCAGGATATGGTGAAATATTGAATATTCATAATTAGATTGAATGTACAAAAAACAAAAAAACAAAAAGGGAGAAGATTGAAAAAATACAAAAAAGCAAAAAGCTAAAAGGTGAAAAAATACAAAAAAGCAAAAAGCTAAAAGGTGAACAAACCAAACCAAGGATAAAAGATAAGGTAAAAGCATTGCTGTTACACTTGTGGTCCTAATGCTAAAAAGTGATTAGTGAGGGTTAAATTTGGTTAAATAAAATGGTGAAAGCTATTTGGAAGGATAAAAAAAATATGACAAAATAAGGAAAAGGTGGAAGCAAAAAGGGTCAAAACACAACAAAAAAGCAATGGCCACTCTATACCCTGGTGCGGGTGCTGGTCATATATTCATAATCATGTGGCAGCTTTATGATCATATGTCCATAAGCATTGACAGTTCTACCACCACTTTTCTGCTTACAATCTGATAAATCAATTGTACATTGAGCACTTTATTTCAAACAACCCTTGCTTAAGGCTAAAGTTGAAATAGTTTCATGTACGGGTTGACCTCATGGTCTCTTGTGGAAAAGACGTCTATACCCATCGTCTTTGAATTACATAATGCAAATAAAATTGGCCTCGCAAATAAAAATGGCAAAGATTTGATATTCAAGATGTGTAACATTTAATGATTTAAAAACGAATCAAATCTTTGATGGTGTCACGTGACCATGTCACAGTGACTTAAGAGTAGACCCCCGAACGTGACCTGCGTGAGAACTACCATTGATAAGGGCTGTTTTGATTGGTTCGTGCAACTGCGCAGGCGCGATTGGGGGTGCAAATGTGCAAAGCGCTCGACAATAATGTTTCTATAAGGTATCAATCCTATATTTTTCCTTAAAGCCTCTGGGCGCATGTATACAAAGGTAGAGGGCTTTCTTGAATGGAGAAAAATCTGCAGCTAATACTCTTTCTATTTATACTATTAAGAGAGGAAAAGTGCCCAGAGAATGATTGAAACGTACCCATTCGTAGGAGAAAGATAGAAGGCAGAAAAAAAACTGTGGAATTGGTAAGAGAACTAACTAGATACGGCCTGGAGACATGTCAATACAGACACAGACACGTCTACGTTGGTATTTGCGGTGTTATACGGGGTTTAAACGAACCGTAATCTGATATTCTGATTAGAAAAAAGGTGACGTATAGACCTATTATGTGTATGCGTATCCAAATGTAACAATGGTTGCATTTGATATGATATTTGATATTTTTCATATAATTGTACCTCACAAAACCAACAATACTGATACGCCTATTATGCTACTGACAATAGCAAGATCTGCATAGGAACACATAGCTTGAAATACCAAAAGTTTAAACTGCGAAACATATAAAAAAATGTTTAAAATGCCATCAAGTACCCATGGCAGTGGCCCTACACCCTTCATCCAAAAGTTGAGTCACGTACTTATCCCCAAGGTTTCTTAGGAGAATGTTTCATGCGACACAGGCCATGTCAATATATACAGAAGGAGATTATTTCTGTTGCCACTGAACTTGAATCTTTGGCAGTTGAAGTGAATCCTGAATACGTCAGGGTTGTCTAGCTTTCAGGAGGAGAGAAAGAAAAATATTGTTGGTCATGCATAGGGGCCCTGGAAAGATGGGTGGGAACGTGAGGAAGTTAGGGGCAAGTGATAGGGGACACTCTTAGTTACAAGGTTGGTCGTTAAACAGACATTTGAGACTGTTTTAAATTCATTTCGCAGTTTCAATGGTTTTATGATTTGAATACAGCAGCAGAGACAGTAAACAGGCAGGATATCTTTGGTTGTTGGGTTTCATGCCATAGCTATAAGTCCCCATTAATCAAAATAAATTTGATTTTGATATGAAGATGAAAATCTGTTGGTATTTATGTGAGTTCACAACATGTCCCTATTCGTAGGAGAAATAGAAGGCGTAAAAAACATTGGATTTGATAGGAGAACGAACTTGGATTTGATAAGAGAACTTACTAAGTCTTGTCTCTCTCCTGCCATAACTCATGAGATTTTCTTAGCCAAAGAACAAAAAGTTTAAAAGCGTAATATGGATCTTTTAGTGCACTAGCAATGCATGTTTTCACTTATCAATATCCTGTTTGTCAACGAAATAAATGTAACCTCTCAATAAGTTTTTTCTATATCAATTCTAACACATGGAATTGTGAACGTTGGGTATTCCATCACAGTTATAAGGGCCACAATATGGTATAAAGATTCAATGTTCAGTGCGGCGCATACTTCTGATCGGGAGGTCTAGGGCCCAGGTTTCTCTCAGCTGCGGCAAACAGTTTTGGTGTCATTCTATCATCTGTGTAATCAAACCCACTGCCTCCACCCACTCCTTAACCCCTGGCCCATATCTTTTTATACATAACCCTTCATAAAAGTGTAATAACTCTATAAATGGTTTAAACTTCTTGAATATGTATCAGAATAAATATAAAATATAACCGCTTATCTATGGTGAATAACATATTGTACTGAGTAAAGTTCTACATAAAAAAAATTATGATTTAAAAATAACAAATAAGCCCACTGTATTTATATTTTTGCATTTGTAGGAAATAGAACGCTGTTCTTCCTTGCGTCATTTCCGGCACAGCTCTACTCAAATAGCCCAATCAAAACAGGCGTTACATCTGTGTACGGTGAGCTGTGAAAGACGTATGGCGACTGGCGATTGGTGACACGTGCTCACGTGACTGAAAACAAGCTTTTGATGAGAAATGAATGACGCCAAAAAAATAGGGGAATACGAAAAGAAATCAAATAAGGCAGATTAAAGTTGAGTTAAAAAGGAGATTAAATATCGAGAATGAATTTCTTTCCTTACTTGGTGAACGGGCAAGATACTTCCGGTGAAAACAATATATCTATTCTCTTTTTTTATTTTCAAAACCATTTTTGCGTTTCTATGTTTCAGTGTAAATAGAGGACATCTTATCTACATGCCTCTACAGGGGTTACATAAAACTACTGTTCACTCAGGGGTTCTTTATTTAAGTCAGTATAAAACTCTAGTATTCAGTGATATCCCCTGCCTAGAATGGTTACACAGCTGTCCATCTTAATACAACATATTGCCGGTGATAAAACACCCTTGGAAGTCGGGTTATTTATTTGGATTTTTGTTTCCTAATAAAAGACCGACATCAAAGAGTGGAGTAGAAACTGTGACAGCCGATAGGGGGAGCCTCACTGCCACCATTATAAATATGTCAGAACCGGAAACGGAAACGTCGCCATGTTGGGTCCAGAAGAAAGCAGCATTTCATTGGTTGTTATCCCATTTCTTCTACTGGGGGCGGTGATGTAAAAATGGACATTGTGCTCAGATCCCCCAAGCCGAAGCAAAAACCATGCGGGATCCTTGAGATATCCCTTCATTTTAAGTTTACTTCTATTTCTTTTTTTTCTTCAGAATATAGAAACAACCTGCTACTGTGCTTCCTCCTGGTGGTCCTTAAGTGATTCCCCATTAACCGGCTGCGGTTTCAACAACAATCTCCCCAGTACTTACTTCTTTGTTGTCCTTTTTCCTGGTGATTTCAGGTCTCACTGCCCAGATTTTAGGGGGGACGACCCCCAGTCAGCACTCAGAGTTGACAGTGTGAGTAGGAAGGATGATGTGACAGTGGTGTACTGATAGCTGGGGTCGTGCCGACTTGACACCGTGGTCACGACTCTTCTGTCACGTCCAACGTCACATCAAGGCAATGTCACGGGGAACTTTGCTGGAGACAGTCACATTAATAGGCCTGGACTGACACTGCGGATTTATATCTTGCTTTTTGAATGAGGAATAAGTTTGTAGGAAGCAATAAAATTGTCTGCCCAGCTTTGACCTGAATCTCTGTGTATGTCATTCGTAACAATTACCTGATAACTGGCTTGAAAATCTCATAAAAAGACTGAACAATTCATGCTAGAACATTACTTGCCAGGTCCTGAGGTGTATCTCCTCTACTATAGTGAAATCAAATTAGGGCAAAGGCATATTTGGGAAACAACTTAAGGGCTAGAATAATGAGGTTCTGAAATCATTGAAGACATTAAAATTGGAGGAAACTGATTTTTTGATAGACATAGGGCTTATAGATTGCCCTCAATGGCCGGAATGTCTGTTCTAATATGTATCATTGACCAAGTGCTTTAAAATCAGTTGTTTACTGTCCATGAAACCAATCAGACCACTTTCATATATGTTTTTCCACATCGTCCTTTTCCCTTTCAGGTTCTCTAGAGAAACTCGGCTTTGGATCAATATAGAAAGATGTCTATCATTGTAGATCTTTTTTTCTGGTAAGAAACGTTGACTTGTACACAATAAATGATACCATGACTAAATGGAACCACATGAGGTTAGTTTCGAATAGAAAAAAAACATAGAGGCTGACTCCAGAGAATATAATATAGTGCCTACTGAAAACAGGGGATGGTCAGGAGGGGCCAGGGGAGGGGCATGGCAATCCATGGGGTCTTTGTGCTAATAAACAACAGTTTCTCGAACGGTGTGGTTATCTAAGACGCAATATGTAAGAAAAGACACCCATGTCCCCTCAAACATGGGAACACATCCTTTGTTATGTAGGACCGAATTCACAATAGAGAGGATAGATATAGGCTAGGCGTGCACCTTACTTACGTATGTACAGTTTGTTCTGAAGCCTATATCTACGATTTAATGGAACAAGAAAAGGAGAGATGAAGGTAAAACAGTTTTTATGACCGATAACTATGAAATCCGTGTCATTCTTGTTGAGTATGCCTCTTTTTGTTCCCCAAAAATCAATGCTTTTTGAAAGATTCTTTTGGTAACTTTCTATCAGCGATCAGCTCCCAAAGTCTTTTCTATATCCTGGATCTACTGCTGTTTGCTCCCCAGCTGGTCTTTTATACCGCCAGTAAGCACTACCCAACTCCAGTTTCTCACTTCTCAGCCGCCTGCCAACCGCAAACCCTATCAAACATTCAAAACCACAATCTTCTCCCTGTAACATGACCCCAAGGAACAGAAAGAAGCACGGACAGGAAACGTTAGCCGGGCATGCGCAGAAGCACTTTACCACAGTCCCAGAGGACGTGAGCGATTTACCACGTTCCCCTTACGACCTCACGTTCCGGCCGAGGGACCCGGTAACTTTTTTCCGGTCTCATTTTTCAATTTTATTCTTGTTTATTTTGCGTTTTCTCTCAATTTCTCGACAGTGCATAGCCCCCTAGGGTGTACCGGGTGACCGGTACGTGGTCTCTGGCCGTTTCGGCGGTCAAATAGAGTTTGTTTTGTATCGTGAATGTTGGTTTTGCATGCTTACGTCCTACTGCAGGAACCTTTAAGGGCCTGGAACTGTGGTGGGGGAAGTTTGAGATATTCTAATTCTGATAGGACTAGGAAAAGGGGATACCTGCAGCATGAAAACCAAGGGACGGCACCATGCCATTACACAGGATCGCACACCACAAGATCCAATGCACTTGAATACTTAAGCTGAAATAGGGTACAGAGAAATAGTTCGGCTGATTTCTTGGTCAAATAATTATCTTTATAGGCCTATTATGGACTTAAATAAGAAGCAACATAAAGACCCTCACGTCCAAAATCGCAGCAGTACAGTTTCATTTTTTAAAAGGCACGTAAACTATGACATGCCAAATTTTGTAAGTCATGGTCAGACAATTAAAATGTCATAAGTCGGTGTATTCAAGGGCAGTGCATTCTGACCAAAGCTGTTAGAGCACCCGATCCCCGAGCTATTTTAAACTGATGGACGAATGTGGATCTGAAATTACTTTTATTTGCAATTCCCGTATCTATAGGAAATAACTCCTATTATTTGTCTAAAGTCGGGAGGTTTTAGTTGAATGGTAACTTTACATGATGATGTCAATTTGGATGAGCTTATGGTGAGCAAAAACCTATACATATACCATGTAGTCAAGTTAAAACATGTCTTCTCTCGGACTTTCAATCATTAACAGATGCTCGTATAATAAAGATGTACGGTGTTCCAAAAATAATGTTCAGTTTTTAACTAACTTGCTTGCAGCGAGAAACACCATACTTAACTTGCAATATCTTAGTTTCTTACACATTATAGCTCGGTTGGAGACCGTGTTTCTTACCTTGTATATATTTCTAATGCACTTGTTTACCCTCACCCACTACCCCACCCCCTCAGGTATAATACATATCTGACAGAACCTCCCATCTTCTGTGCCTTCAGAGATCTCTCCAACCTTTTACAAACACAAAAAGTGTCCTTCCCCTGGCTGATACTGTATACGGTCGACATGTCAGTGTAGTGTCTAAGGTTCCAGCATGCTGGGTGAATACCAACTACTGTAGTGACGGACATCGCCTACAGGGGGCTCTGTCAGCGTCCCACCGACCAGAGAGGGGCATGCTGGGATAGGTGGGTACAGGTGACAGGTGCCACAGCGTCCTGACAAGTAAAAATTGGGTTTCTGACGGCTAAATTCAGTTTATTTTCACATTCCGGAAATTGCAGACATGTTTAATTTGCACAAATATATATGTTTCAGCATGGAAGACAAAGGTTTACTTTCATTAAAAGAGAAGAACTAGTTCTTACATGTCTCTAGTTTAATGGACCGATCTCAATTGTATTTCTTAGACGTTGTGGTTAATATGAGGCCCTGTGCGGCAACAGATGTTATGCTGGTTTCTCAACCTCTAGTCGATACACTTCGATCCTGCTTCATCTATACCCAAGGCAGTGATTGTTCATTTATCAAAGAAAGAAATTTGGTGAAATTATCACCAAATGAAATCCCCATTTTAAAGTCACCAGTCAAAAACAAACAACAACGTGATAGACCATATCCACCCTTTTCAATCTGATACAATCTACATAAAAAACACTGGACAATTCAATTCAAAGGACTTGTAGTTCTGTAATTATTGTGTCTAGCAAACAAACACGTGACACTAGCAAAGTATCCCTGCCTATCACTATCAATCCCTGACTCTAGGAGTTCACTGGTACATTTTTACATTGTGGGAACCATAGGGTTTGCATGTTGGGGTCACCAAAGGTCATGTTCCACATGAATGACGTACGCCCCTTACTGAAGGCTTCAGTGCGAACAGAAGTCGGTCAGCTGTACAAGTATGATTACACATTACAAAGGGGTTTGTTGGGGGGGGGGGGGATTTATCCATTTACTCGCAAAGGTTAACAGAAAAATTGCTCAATTGGCTTTTTGAATTGCTTGCACAACATTCTTGGTCACATTGATCTATTGTCGCTCTACTTACTTGCACGGTTTTGAAGTTATGTAGGCTACTTTGTGTAAGGCAGGAATATTTCTCCTTCTGCTTGCAACCTTATTGCCGTATTTTTAGGTTCCACAACTTGACTTTTTAAATTTGGCTGTCATTTATGACGGATGTTTATGTCTTGATTATCATAATTATTCATCCTGATCTTAATCTCGTCAATCCAAATTCTACCATATCCATGATCCCTGCTGGCCTTTGAACGTTTTCACCCTTTGCTTTTTTAGTTACTTATAAGGGAGGCCTGGCTTGGTTTTCCTTGTCTGAAGTTTCAGTAAAGGGGGATTTGTCCTTCAGTACACATCTAATGATACAAATCTGTCCAGTCTCATTCCAACTACCACTAAGCAGCCAAGGCACCGGACAGCTTAAATACAGGACAACTAAACTAGATGTAATACCTAAATAACAGCCCTTTTAACCCTCCACATATACATTACGTTCACGCAAACTGTAGTTTCATCACCCTTACGAAGAGTTGTGTGTGACAATGATATATCTCCCTCTGATTATACTGATTATCTCATTTCCAGAGGGCCAGGCAAATGTTATGTTACTGACATTGATTAAAAGCAGTTTACTTATAATTACCGTATATCTTATGACCAAAGGACATGATCTAAGACCCTTCAATGACCAGGTGCCTACAACCGTATAATCCTTGGGGGAGGACACATACTGTGGGCGATGATAGGGGTAGTAAGGTAAGGGTCAGGTAGAGTTACTTACAGGGTCTGGGGTTAGGGGTAAAGGGTAGACTTTGTTACCTGTATCTGTTTGTAAGGAGACTCGGGGAGAAACGCCTCCCTAGTTGAGACCCTTGTGGCGGATATGGAGGAGCTCTGGGATAGATTTTGAAAATTGGGAAGTGGTACACACAATCTATCAGGTATCAAAAGACTTACTTTGTCTAAAACCCACTACATCTGGTTTCAACAAACGTGAAGGGTCTATTATGACGAACTATTGCCAGAAAGATAGCCTAAAGCCAAAGGCAGGGCAATTGGCCAAGTACAACCTGAAAGGCACTATTTTATTTCA
This sequence comes from Lepidonotus clava, assembly GCA_936440205.1. Lineage (NCBI taxonomy): Eukaryota > Metazoa > Annelida > Polychaeta > Phyllodocida > Polynoidae > Lepidonotus > Lepidonotus clava. The sequence continues at coordinate 28,730,352 of OW387144.1, read as the reverse complement.
TCAATCCTTTGTTAAAAAATCTTATAATAATGAGCATATTCTCTAAATCTAAGGGAAACGCTGGGTATGGGTTTCATTGCCCTCTTTTTATTTAGCTGCTACAGAATTGTCAGCCGCTGACAACTCACCAATCGATACATAAAACTATCATGTCACCTGTAAAAGTCAAATTTAAACTCGATAATCCCACACATGACGTGTTTATATTGGGGTGATGAGTACCTAAGTGGATAGGGAACAAACACCAGGTAACATCCCGGAACTTTTGGTCATGTGATCAGTTCGTACTCAGGCCACGTGACATGTGACATCAAGTCGAGCAGTTAAAATTGTACCCTAATCCCTATCCATCAGTCCATGCACACACGTATTGCTAAGTGAAGGGAATCTTATGATCAAATGTCCGTAATAGGCCTAACTTGAAAAGAAAAAACACATAGAAAGTCCCCACTTTGATCTTGAATGGAAGGGTCTACTTTAATAGGCCCTATATAAACATACGATTCACATCTGTAGTAGACCTTTTAAAGCGAATCTTTGCCCTATAGTTTAATCCAGATTTGTCCCTACAAACGTCTCTAGATACATGGGGCGTAATAATGTGGTATTTTTTCTTCCTCCCCTAACCACAGAGAAAAGGGATCGACCTTTGTTAGGGGATCCAGTTACCCTGCCACCTGGTGACCAATCCTGACAACATGTCAACGTCATTCTCACTCTCCAAGCAGAGGCACATGTGTGTAAATACAATAAATACGGTAGAAAGGCCTGGCAAACACTTGAGGGAAGCGGAGGCTGTGAAAAGGGCTTCGGTTAGCACAGAAGTCGTTGTGTCCTTGGTAGGGGACGTTATTTGCCCTACTTGCCTTACATAGGGTTGACAGGGCCTGACAGTAGGGGGCGTGGCGGGACGTGGTGGGGTTTACAGGGGTTGGGTTAAACGGGTTTGGGTTAACAGGGTTTTAGTTTATGGGATTTTCAATTGGGTTTATGGGGTTGGGGTTAACGGATACAATGACCCAACGCCAATAGAATAATGGCTTTATCTATTAATCAACTGGCAGTAAATTACTATATTTGTTGGTTATACATGTACTTATTATACTTAGGTATTCCTATAGTTGAGCTATGAAATATTGTCACTATTGTTTTCAGTCCCCTTAAAGAGGCGAGTATCAAGGTAGGTGGCGAGGCGCAGTGTGTGGCCCTCCGATGTACTCTACAAGTCCCCTCCTGTCCCCTCCAGTCCCCTGACCTGTAGTCTTTGTTGACACGTTGCCAGGCAACCCGCTCACCTGACAACGTGGGCCCGGGGGGTTGCCAAGACAACACGTCGGCGGTCAACCCGTCAATCTCCCCGAGCATTATTTATAAGGTGCTAAATATCTCAAATACCAAAGCATTTTCACAATTTTAATAGCTTTGCTGCATTAACAGTGTAGTATATCATAATTAGACCTTCCTACATACTGTCATTATATATGCATTTGGAAGGATTTGAATTTCAAGACCAGTATTGGTAAGGTTGTGCATAATTATACACTAAATTCACCAAAGAGCAAAACCTTAACGTTTCTTTAAATCGCAAGTCTTCACAAATAAAGAAGAGCTATATAGCACGATGAAAAAAGAATGTCAAATGATTGTGGTGCAGTAGAGATGCATACACCTATGAACAGCTCGCATGAAAGCAGTTAAACAGCTGCCTTGTATCAGACACCCATCACATCCCTCTTCTGAGATCAGGCTGACATTTATTTGCACAAAACCTCAACTGCCCCAACTTAATTCATGGCAACTGCCAAACCCATCTTGATCATTTACCTCTCTCTAGTATGCCACACAAATCAAATCAAAATACCAAGGTACATCGTCATTGTGAATGAGGGAACGATGCGCAACCCTATGAAAATGAGATATGGTCCCTTATACTTGATCGTTTGATGTGAAATGAACAAATGTAATTTTTTTGTACAGTTTTTACATGAAAAGTTGCACCAATAAAAAGTTCTTGGAGATGGTTAGCTTGTATCCCCTGGGTCCCTGTTGGGTTCAGACGGTGCATAACAAACCGTCTTTTTGAAGTCTTATCTGGTTTCTGAGTCATAAACAAGGACAATTAGTCGCCCATGCCTTGGGCAGGGCGGTAAGTGAGCCTGGAGAACGGGACCCACCCCTCACCTGTCGGGGTGGAGGTGTAGGGGTGTGAGGGGCTGATGGAGACGTTTATGAGCGGCACCATGCAGTCACATCTAAATGGGTCTTCTATAACAGTCGGGACACAGATCGTAAATACATGTTAGCTAACTGGTAGACAGATTCAACAGCATTATTGTAACGGTAGGTTTATACTGCATGCATCTTTTTGAACTACTGATGTGGTGCAGATTGGAAGAGACGTCATTTTCATTATGTATTTTTTCCTGTGCATACAAATTCTTACTTGTCTCCAATATCATATAGATAAATAGATCAAACAGGGGTCAAGAGATCCAACTGAGAAAAGTATCAATATAATAGATATATAAAGGGTAGGACAACACTCTTTGTCCCTACAGATCAGTACGGCCAGGTTAACAGAAGGAATCCTTCACAGATCTCAAAGATTAACTTCTGAAAGGAACCCTAAAATGTGACCTCAGAAGACTGACGTTATGTGTGGATAGAATGGAAAGAATCAAGGGTGCACTGAAGACTGTGAGAGGCTAGATGACGGATAGGATTGAGAGATCTGTCATCTAGTTCATCTGTCACGTCACTATAAGTGTTCAGTGTTGAACCTGGCGGATACAAATGTAGCAATAACACTGATAACCTTTGAATGCCATGAGAACGTGATTTAAGAAAGAAATATCATCTTGGTGGTATGGTATTGTGCAGGAAAATTGTACCTTAACTTATGAACAAAACTCTGGAAAGGTGTTTAGCCCACATCCATGAGTGTAGAGTAAAGTTCTGACAGATATAGTTCTGAGGGGTTATCTCGACAGCAAATGTTTCTTCTCATTGACTGTATCAAGACGGCTGGGCCATAAAATGAATACATCGGTGGAGAAGGGCGTTATCTCTCTGCCTGACAGGGTTTGATGGAAATATCTGCTTACTGCTCTACTGAGGCAGTGGGAGTGCGCATGTGCAGCCTCGTGCTGAGTGACCAATAAGACAGCTCCATACAGCGCCACTTAGCTCCATGGTATTCACCCTCCAAACTGACATTAAGCTTCTGATAAAGGATTTTCTTTGCAAAATGGGAAAATGTCTGTTTGAAGTGCGTTCCATGTAAATCGGCTGCCTTTTCAGTGGCCTATTGTGTCTTATTTATTTGACATGCACCTCATTTGATCCGTTTAACTTTCTCTCATCCTTTAGGGTCATTCAAAAGAGGAGACAATATGGCCCATTGATCGAAGGTTTTACCTTCTTTCATTCAAGCAGCTCGAGTCTTTTCTTACTTAAAAACATCTTTATCGTTGGTGAACTGGTGGACTTGAGGGGGAGGAACCCCTAAATAGAGCTCAATACCTGTAGCCGTTACTTATGAGATATGCATTAATGGTAAATGGAGGAGATGTCCTTAGCAATCAGACACCCAGCGATACTGCCAAAATAAATCAACTCAACTGAAAAAGGTGAACTATGTACAACCATGGGGCACCTACACATGTGTACAAAGGAGGAACATGAGTCATCCAGACCCCACTCTGGGGGCAAACTGACTCCTGTTGGGGGAGGTGTGAAGGAAAATTCAAAGATGTTTTAATAAAACCACAAACATAAAAACAAGAGACGATAGTTGTCTATGTGTGTAAGACACGGTTACCGCAATGGGGTGCAAATTGACTTCTTTTGTGAAAGGTGTTAAGAAAACCAAGAGATTCTGATAACAAGATAAAGGAAAGTTGAGCCTTAAGGTGTTAGATGTAAAGAGGCATGAACAGAAAGTTAAAAAGGATACCAATTTTTAAACAGGCAATAAGAAAATGGCAAATAAAAAGTTGCAAAGATATGCTATACTGTATAAAGAGAGCAGTGGGCCCTGTTGACACGTGTTTGACGTGTCACATGGGAGGGGTGTCGTCAGAGGTCACGTGATCCCACCCTGGAGGCAGGGTGCCCCCTGGTGGCAGACCCTGGTGTTATACTCAGGTGAGATGTAGGTGTCTGGACAGGAGACATGAATCAAAGAGGCCCACAGGTGCACATGCTGAGAAGGGCATTTTTATGAAAGAAGGATGCTTTAATTTCAGATTGAAGTTTGAAGGGGATAGTGTATATATGAACTCTGCCATTGAAAGGAATTATATAGATGTTTCTATAAATCTTATATTCTTAGCTGCTTGGAATATCAATTCGATAATCTATGGGCTTTGACAACCTTCCTACCTACCGATGAATACATAATCCACTGATGTCAGTAAGCTGATTTATCTCAGCACCCTCCTACTCCATTAATCTCTGGTTTTTAACAATATTGCTACTGTTTTTTTTATACATCTGACAACGTTCATCAGCTGTTTACACTAGTGTTCCATTGTGCTCTAGATTATAGTATTACCATACACAGAGCATAGCAATTTTCCCTGATCACGTTTATCAAATCAAAAAGAAATCAAATAATATTTTTGTGTATAGAAGTTGAATCTTGTAGGCCTATACTTAACATTTTTCACAAACTGATAATGTTGACTACACAAGGAGGAATTCGCATGAAACAGTTGTTTGAAGTGATGTGTGTATACCGAGTTTTAACCTGATACCCTTAAATTGTGATATCCTAATTATTATCATATTGTAATGGAATTGGTCTACCTGCCTGCTTCGGTAACTACACTTTTTGTTTACCTGTAGTCTTCGTTACTTTTTATATTACTGCCCCACCCCACCTTATTCCCCAGGCCATTGCACCTGCAGCCTTCGTGTAGTCGTGGGAGGTATTGGGGAGGTCTTTAACACTAATCAGCCAACAGTTATTGTTTGTAACCTATACTTAGGATCCACAGGTACCTACACCTCAGGGTATTCGGTGAATAACACCTCTTTTGCTCTAACTTGTGAGGTCTTAATTCACAAAGGACCGAAAGAACTGGTGTCATTGGACTGGTATTCTGAGACCCTGGGGTATACTGGGCTAAGAAAAGTAGCAGATTTATCTTCTATTTTTGTAAGAAGAGGCCCAAAGCTGTGCCTGGTGTCCAAATGCTAGGGTGTTGCTGTATCATTCACTGAATAAATTGTTTGGATCTTTGATCCAAGCTTGAACAAAGTATTCCTTTTCTATTGCTTGATTTATGTATCTATTTTTGTACATCTATATGAACATGTTATATGTAGACCACACATTGCACTGCATTGATTATCTGAAGTACTACATATATCAAGTTATGTCGAGAAACCACAGGTGATCTATAATGCAATAGCTGCCTTATACCTGTCAATGATACCCTATGGTTGCTTGAACAGTTGGCCAGGAGGGACTGGCCGACTGAAAAATATAATAAATTTGCAAGATTTATCATTTTCATATCCCCCTATGATATATATTTCTTTAACAAATGTAAAGTGCTTATGATAACATTTTATACCCATCCCCCTTCCACTAAATTCTGTTCAGCTTTATTTTTTGGCCGTCACCCTCTAACATATGCATCGTGTATATTTCAATTCATCGCCAAACAATTTTCTAAACACAACACTTGACATATCACCTTATAATCAAAGGGCTATACCTATGACGTGTGAAACCCCAGTGAGATGGCGGTAAGTCGATATCCATAACGACCTCCTGGTTGGGGACTAATCATACCGCTGTCAAGGAAGTGAAGACACAGCACAGTAATAAGATTATGAAATAACGTCATAACACCCCTACTTTCAATGATGTATAAGGCACTTCCGCCAACGTCTCTTCTGTAGTGGAGGTAAGAAAAGACCAGTTCACGAGACCGTAGAGAGCAGATTCTCCCCCCTGGAGAGATGATTCTGATCAGAATAACTTACACATCTCGACTTACCTATTGATGTTTTTTTGGGGTCTAAAGATGGCAAACGAACTCACCTGGAATACATAAAGGTAACATTGGTCATTTAATCTTTCAACGAGATATCTGATATGAATGTAACACATTGAATCTTATGAAGTAGATGTACAATATAAATCAGTACAACAACGTCACTACCAGTCTCAGTATAAATGTCATGCAGATGGCAAATGTATTACTATTTTTCAAAACCTTTCATTGTTATTTCTAATTAGGGTAGGTGTAATGGAAAATAATGGAATTGGAAAGAAATCTGGACATGAACTACCGGAGCACCACGTCCACAAGACATAGCGTGATCTAACATACGGCAGGCGTCACTCTCCACGTACAGCTGTGCTCTCAGACCCGCAGATTAACGAGGAGCTAGCGACAAAGCATCTGCTTAGAGATCGGTCAACGACGGCGATTGAAAGTCGGTTATCAGGGGACCACCAGGGGACATGTGACCCTGACCTCAGCAGGGCATATAAACCTATTTATAGTTACAAGGGAATACCTTATCAGGGATTCCCCCAAATAAGTGACGACAGAGAAGCAAGTGTCAAACTAAATAAAGTAACAGCAGAGCAAACGGCGCGGGCGGTTATCGCCATCTTTATCGTAAATGGGTTCGTGACGTCGTAAAATATGCTAATAGGACTTTAAATCTCGGGCCAGACGAGACTCTGCCGAGACTTGGGCTGGGAGTCTGGGAAGGGTGTCAGAGGGTGACACTTTTCTTTGTTTAGACCCTTTTATCTTCCCCAAAATGTCCCAAATTTAAGGAAAATGTATGGATCTTGGGGTTGAGATGTTGATAAGACTTCCCCCTGGGCTTTGATCAACTGAGTTATGTAAGGATTCTACGAAGAGCTGATCAGAGGGGGAGTCAAGGAGGGGCTAAACAACCAGACCTACAGTAAACCTGGACCGTCCTGTTGTTTTCTCTCTCCTGAATGAATGGAGAATTAAGTAAGAACAGGCAAGACAACTTGAGACGGTCCTGCACTCCCCTTATGTGTTATTTCTGATAAATGGATACTTATGGTAAGATTACAAATTGACGTAGACAGTCAAGACACATGCACACCGAACTTTAGATATTTCATTCTGAATAACTGTATTTCATAGGCATTGAGGAAATAAAAGATCTACCTTTTCAGTCCCAGCATGGAAAGTAAAATCTCGTTTTACTCTCCATGGTCCCAGAGTAGGATAGCAGCCAGGGATGAAAGAAAAATAAAAATCCCTAGCAGCACACCTGTATCGTATCTCAGCTGCCGACTCACTTTATAGGCCATAAAGCTGGCGCCATGGGGTTTGACTAGGTGGTTATTGACTCAAACGACAACACGTCCCACTCAAAGTCGTTCAAGGTCACTCAAGGTCAGCGTCTTGTTGACCCCTTGTCACCTAGTTGGTGTCACGTAACCTTCCAAAGGTCACCTAGCCATGTCCGGTGTCGCGACGCATAGTTCGCCCCTTAGATATCATGGACGTCAAGGTCAACAGGTAGTAAGAGATCAATGTCGAGGTCACTTCTCCATGGTCTGAGAGTGATATTGACACCGTCTTTGACCCTTAAAGGCGGACCTTGACCTTCAGCTGATTTAGATGAATTCTAATCCTCAAAATACGGATTCTCCTGTCTGGTACGTACGGTACTTAAAGAGCAATAAGTTTCAAATTAGTCTTTATCTATTGTTATACATGGCCAGATTTAAGGGAGCTGTCGAGAATTGAAGTGTAAAACAATGATACATTCTCTCGGAGTGAAACTAAGGAGCATAGGCCTATATCATGAGATATGCGACAACAAATACCATTAGAGCCACTCAATTCTTTGAATTCCTGTGAGAATTTGTAATCCGGGACTCTATCTAAGTGGCCTCTACATAGTTATTCTCAGTGGAAATCTTCACATTTTGCAACTTTAAATTTGACGCTTTATAGAGCGAGACTTAACGTATTTGCTTACTTAATCATGAAGCTTTGACAGGGATAAGCTTGTCAATTTAGTCCACACGTGGAGCATTCATTTGATCACGATCCTACTACAAACCGTAAAACAAACGATCTGTAGATAATCCTTCCATAGTGGTGACAAACCTTCTTACTGCCAACATTCACACATACGGAAACGCTCAAACGTTTTTCACCCACCACAAAAACGCTTTCTTTATTTCTCTAGCATTAGTCCGCAGGTCCCAACAAGTGGGTAATCATCCTCTCCTCTGGGATGATTCACGCATGCGCAGAGCCTCACAAGACAAAGCAATATGGCCGCCACATGACGCAAACAAATGAAAAGGGCCTCTGTGGAGGGTGACCTTGGAGCTTCCTTGAGTGACCTTGGGGACCCTCAGGGGGCATCAAGTGGTGGGAGGGGTCAGAAACCTAAAGCTCACTTCTTGGGCGGAGAACTTGGGGAGGTCAAAACAAACAAATACGTCACAGCAGGCAGCAGACGACATTCACACTTAGCACCACGCAGCGTCCCATTGTCGGCGCGCCACCTGGGGGCAATACGCCAAGTCACCCGCTCAATCGACCGTTTCCGGATCCTTTACAGTTAAGCCAACCTTTTTTTTGTCTTAGAAATAGTGTAGGACATTGTTGTTTCCGCTAAATTTGTAATGGCGTTAGATCATTTTGTTGCCCTATTGGACACCGATCAAAACTGAATGTCCCTTGCAATTGATGTGCAAGTATGCCAAATAGATGACAGGGGCATAGACTGAGGGGAATCCAGCAAAATCCGAGGGTGTTCCGTGTAAAACTGAAGGGTTTCTGTCTCGTTCTTTGGATGAAATTCCATCTATTGGTAGTTTCCTTTTATAAACTTTGAGAAATCTGAGGGGATTCCTCACACCTGGAATCCCCATTTGAAATTAGAATGCTACAGGATGAAGTGAGCAGATTATTTCTGAGACATTTACTGACTTGTTTTTCATAGCACACTGACAGCTGTTTCGTGAGAGTTTCGTACCCATTTTTATATCTCATGGGAACTTTTTTGTACAAAGTCAATTAAAATTGATTACGAGATAAATCTACATTCTTCTCAGAAGTTAACTAAACCTTTCAACGAAAGCAGGAAGCAGCACTTGAACCTAATACTTAAAAATAAACTAATTTATTGCAGACGACAGTTAGAAACTTATTTATAGCCACCAGTAAAGGAGATATAGCACAGGAAACTCGTCAGGAGAGTTCAACAAACAGTAGGGGGTTTAGGACCTCCAACCCTGCCTGTCTCCTTGTCTGTCTGCCTGTCTGTCTCCGTCCCCGTCTGTCTGTACGTCTTCCTGGTCACCTGAAAGCGAGGCTTTGTTTCCCAGCGTGATTATTGGTGATAGATGGGGCCCGCAGCTGATTGGTGGTGACAGAAGGGGCCCTGTGAGGAGACGCAGGGTAGGACGCGGAGGGCGTCTGTTTACGTTCCGATGACCTTCACGTTTACCGCCAGCAGACGACGACAAAGAAGGTCGTGCAGGTCTTCCCGATAGAGGGCGATGTTGGTAGGATCCCATTCAAAAATAAGGAAAAAATGAGGGAAAAAAATCATTGGACACTCCCTATGTATAAAGTTTTGTTAAAGGGAGCTGAAGGCAAATCGTCCTGAGAAACTTGATTTCAAAATGACTGTTACAGGCACCAACTAGGCACCTATTGGGTATCATAATGTCTACTTCTAAGTATGATGATTTAGACACTGGTCCTATATCATAATATAAGTCTCCGTATCTATGTGTGCTGTTGGTGGTACACATCATTTGAAGGGAAACTAAAATGTTGATCGTTGATCGGGTAATCATTCCTTCACAATCCAATGATTTTGGAGTGGATAGATAAGACACAGATACCCTTCATATTTCATATTACAGGAAAATAGACTCTACAAAAACATCACTATTCGGTTTGACTCATCTAAGTATTCAGCAAAATGACAATAGAAATGCTATTCCAGCATTTATTAAAATGGCAGATATGAAATTTTAACGTCCACAACATAATCCATGATACTGTTTTAGAAAAATTCATTTCTAAGTCTTTTTAGGCCTAGAAATTTCTTTCTTTAATAATCCATGATACTGATTGGAAGACCATCGCCTATTGTAATAAAACGATTTGATTACAAGTGATAAAATAGATATATGTATTTCCGCGACAATAAAATGATACAATAGGAAATGTTTTATGGAATGACTAAATTCATAGTAAATGCATAGATTGTATTTACTGATGTAATAAATGGGATAGAGGGTGGATATCAGGGTGGCTATATATATAATGGCGTAGAACATTGGTGTGATAGCATAGGCTTCTTGGAAGTAAAACTCTAGATGCTGACGTGAGGCCTAGGGCCAGTGGCAAACATATTTTGATCGCACTCATATAAACCTATGGTTTATGATAAAACAGTCTAGTATTTGTCAGGTTGAACATCAATAAACCTGTAAACACACACCACTGATTCAGCATTTGGCTACCGGTATGTTAACAACCTCCAATAACAAAGAGTTCCACTTATTCATTTTTTAAACCATCCTCAGACATATTCGTAAATGTTCGAGAGGAGTAAAGCGGTACCATATGGATTGGGAAAACAGTTTTTGTTCTCCAAAGTGACTTTTGTTTATAAGAGTTCCTTCTTTCGTCTTTGAAGCGTTCAGAGGCAATCGAAGGCACTCGCCCATGGCGACAGCACGGGTCCGGGACTGTGATGCTCTGCTGGAGCCCACACTTAAATCTATTGTAAAAAAAACTGTCCACTCTGCAGAAAAACGTTAATTGGTTCTAAACAAAGGGGTACGACAGTAGGAACCTTATATGGACCTATTATCGTCCACGTCTTAGCCTCAGCTAAGCCTGTATGACCCGAGGCCCTTTGGTTAATTGAAAACTATTATGAAGAGGGTAAATACTGCTGGCTCGTGCATGACTTATAAGGCCTACGTATTGTGGCCTTGGTTATTGTTTTTCACCCGCAAGTCTTTTGTTTTTCTAAACAACATTTGTAATACTACGTAGCTAACATTAACCTAAGACATAGAGATACATAATATATCATGTATGTCTATGCCTAAAGGGACGGTCAGATGTCACTAATGATATTTGCCAGTGCCCAATAGCGAGTTGATAATAATTATAATGGCAACATTTCTTTTATTTCTTCTTTCATCGTGTTTCCTACCGCAATACATGCCTTGGTTATTGGAAGCGTCATGTTGCTCACTCTGTAGCCATATTCAATTGGAATTATGCTCCGTAATATTTCGGTGCACTGCGTCAGTAAGTGCTTTTTCATATGGGCAATGAAATACACAAAGATATTACGTGTAATTAGAGCAAAAATAAATTCCATGTAACAAAGACAAGAGAACAATTATCTAATAAGCGACATAATAGGAGAGCCCAAACAATCAAACCATTTATAACCATATCGCATTTAGTAGGGTGTTACAGCATTCGATGAAACCACCACTACTTTTCTCGCCAGGGCCCGACGGCTCGTAGCGTCGCTAATCACGTCGAACGTCCGTAATTAAGTTAGGTGATTAGTGCTAATCATAATTAGCAGAAACGGCTCGTAACTCACCCAACAGCATATGGAACAAGCAAATCTCATTGGTCTAACCTTAATCAGATCCCCCTTAATCATGATTAGCGACCAAATATTTAATCTAACTACATAGGTAAATTAAGTTGATGATTAGGGACCATTAGATAATCATGACAGTCTGTCCTTAACAACCTACGGAGCTACGAGCCGTCGGGCCCAGGATCCCACAATCATGGGATCAATGTATCAATCACCCATGAGAAAGGAAACACACCATGTAAAAACGAACCCACCCAATTTATTAAATCAATGACAAAGCAGCGCTAACTCCCATTAGGGACCAGCTCAAAAAGTGTGATCACGTGATTGCTGATTCAATATAATACCACCAGAGGGTGCCACCGGAAGTTGGCCACCAGCCAGCCCCCGCAATGCCTTCTGGGACGCAGTGCAGACCGGAAGTGGTACAGTCTGGGGCGCTGTTACCGGCAGGTCGCTGGTGATCTAGCTAAGAGTAGATTGGTACCAGCGAAGTCTGGGGACTATCTGTGTTATGATCTATGTCTGATTAACTGAGGAAAATCAATGAATTAAAAAAGGTACAGACTGAGCCAACTGATTTATGTGATTATCCGAATGGCACTTACAACCTCAAGGCTTTTGAACATTTCTCAACATAGAAATGTGTATAAAGAAAACAATATAGGCCTATAGTCATTACTTTCCTAGACTAAATCCTCAGAATAGCGTAAAACTACACTATTATGTAGGCTGTCTCTGCCATCGCTGTTATCAACAATATGAAATCACTTTTATACTTGCACGAGGTGAGAGGATATAGAGTCTACTTATACACTCCAAAGCATGCCTACTGCAAATATATTGATCAAAGTAATAAACGGCCGGTCACTATACAAAGCTTTGCAATGAAACACGTAGCGAGTAAATCATCAAATCCATTCATCTTTTCATACACAATAAGGTACTAAATGTCCATATTCCGACCTATTGGCCATATTTTGTTATATCCAGGTTTATGACAACCAACATCACTGTAACGAGGCCTGTGATTGGCTGAAACCCAAACTGACACGACCGAGGTGCATGCTGGGAGCTGCCGGTGCTGCACCCTGGCGGCAGACAGGCTACGCGCGGTGCATCACGGTCCAAAAACTCACGTGACCTCTGACCAGACAGAGCAGGCCTAGCGGCGGTGAGGAGAACTACATTGGCCCGTTGTAACGGTGTGGTGCTCAGACAGGGACCTCAGCCCTGTGAACGTAGGTACAGTAGTTGAGGGCAGACCTATAAACACGGACACATTAACCTCAACTTACATACTTTAGGTGCAGAGGCTAGGGCACCGTCGCGACACCTATAACCACCTATGGCTGGACCTCAGTGTTTGAAAACATGAAGATTCAGTAGTTGTCAATCAAAATAATTGATGTGTTTACATTTTCTTAATTGTAAAAAATAATCTTTCTATTAATTGCAATAGTTATAATATATTCAAATTACAGTATTAGAATGCACTAGCATAGAACAACATTGTTTAAGATACCTTGTGAACTATTTTATGTAACAAGAGTTTTGCTTTGAAGATACAGAAATCTATCCATATTGGGTAGTAGAAATTACAGTTTTACAATATTGAACTTGGAGGTGAACATTGGAACCCTTAGACAAAGTATTTGTCCCTGAATATTGCCATTCCCGAACAGGGGAGGGGCTTGCGGCGCAGGCTATGGAACCCTTAGGCCTTGCCCTCGATGAGGAATTTCGCTTGACGCCCTGCCAAAATAATTACATGTATATCCATAACTTCCATTTGATAACTTACTCAAACCCTGTCCATATAAATATAGAAGTCAAAGTGCTTGTTGATAATCTACTCTATGTTTACGTTTATGTCATATGTCTAGGCTGTCTGGCTCCAGGGTATATAAACACAGACATATAACACAGACAGCACTATAAAAGGGAACTCGAATTTTATGTCCACAGGTCGTTGTATCCCAACTCGTCAGGGTTCCTCTCGGTATTCAAATGCATGTACTAAAACCTGACATCTACGTTTATGTTGTAAACAGTTTCACAGCTCTCGTAGTCTCTCGTTCTAAACGAGTGACTCGCGTGACTACTGCAAGATCCCATGAGATGACAGGAATGTATGCGTGGCTAGTCATTCTTCCCCCAGAGATTTAGTCATTTGCTAGGCTAATAAACAATGTGCCTGAAGATTGGAAAAGGGCAGTCACGCGCGCCCCCTGCAGGGCAGAGGATGAACCTGGCAGCAGACGACAATTATCTCCAAAACAAACACGGTTAATGCAGGAGGCGGGAACTTTAAGACCCCTGACGACTTTTTATGGGAGTTTTAGTTTGACAATGCCAGCAGTTGGCTGCCAAACATGGTCATTATTCCGCAGAGAAAAATAAACCTGGGGGGACTTCCAACCATTTTAAAACAACGCCTATAACCATCTGAGAGTTTGGAAGGGATCTACTGAGTTTGGAAGAGGTTTAATTATCCACAATAATTCTTTTTTTATAAGAGATTTGGGTGTATTAAAGTGTATGCCCCCAAGTGGGACAATTTTAGAATTCTCAAATCATGGAATTTCCCATCATGCATTGATGATAGTTTACATAATATAAGAAAAATGATAAAATCAGAGACTTTGAATAATAACCAAAAGCGTATCTAGTTTTAAATGGATCAGGCACACATGTGCCCTCTGGTGACAAAAATGAAGGGCCTCAAAATTTGGAAATTTCTCATTAGACATAAGTAGGGGTTGAATTTGAAATAAAATGAATAACTGCTGGTTGTTTAAAGTGAAAATTTATAGGACTAGAAAAGAAAGTATTATAAAGGACTATACAGAAATAATCATTAACTAAAGCCTTATCAATCTCCAGCTCGTTAATAACATTAGTGACCCCTATACTTTTTGGCATTTAAATCATGTTATAGACCTAAGGTACATATTCCTAGGGCTTGGTGAAGCTGTAATGGATTTTGAAGATTGTAGGGTCAGTTGAATATCAGTAGGTACATTTTTCCCATAGAGTTCTATAGTTAAGATCATTATCTTTCACAACTTATCACTCAGAAATAAGCAGGGTGACTTGTATGTTTTTTTTTGCATTTAAGGGTTCTTCTTATATAGCTCTTACATTTAGTTCTAGTTTTGGGACCCTGTAATGGATTTAGAATTGTGGTCAAACAGTCCGTTATCCCTTTAAGCTAGACAATGAAGAAAATATTGTTAAATAATGGAGGAAAGAACCTTCACTTTGTCCGGAGAAGACAGAGCAAGTGAGATTATCAATAAGCTCCCATATTATTTGAGATTTTACTACAAACTCTTCCACGTTTAAGACTCATGCCTTTCCTGCTCTAACATCCCCGATTATTCCATACGGGCCTGCAAACTATCAAAGTCTCGAAGAACTATTTTTCCTCATCACTTGGTATCCTGTGACATGCTCACACCAGGCCCCTTTACCGCCGCCTAGGGAGTAGATTACTGCGCGTGTCGGAACTCATTTAGGGCGAGCGGCACCAGCGTCAGGCGCTGGTAGACGGCCTGTCGTCGTGTTAACACCGGCCTCAAGGGGGTACCAGCGGAAGACAAACGACTGGACCTGACTGACTGACCCCCAGAGGTCAAGGACCGCAGAGTTCGATCTCCCCCCGGATCTCCCCTCAGTGGTATCCCCGTGGTCTCTAAAATGATGCAAATCTCGAAAGTTCTCAAAAAAAACTTTGCACAAAATGTTGAAGTCGAAACCTACGCCAATCGCCGTCTGGGATTTCTGGTCATTTCAATAATCATTTTTCTCATATTTTTCCACTTGTACCACTTGATTAGTTCCTACTCTACGCTGATCGTGGGATGATCTAAGAGTCACAAGGAAAAATGCCAAATATGAGATTGAGGATAAATAATGCTTCATTTGGCAACCACTTTAAGTCTTCATCACACATTAATCGTATAATGAAGCAGAAATGATTTACAAGACTCTATCTGTGTGCTATCTTTGCACTGGTGATCCAACTTCAAATTGTTGTTGTAAATATTCCCGTTTCAAATCAGCCTTTCTAATCACACCACCTCCCGTGTTTTTAAAAATCACAGGGGGAGTCGCCCTCAATTAGATTCTGTCTCATTCGACTGAAAAAGTTTGGAGGGGACTGACAGTCTCTAATCTGGGCGTTAGTTCCTGCGTCCCTCGGTGGGGGCGCCTCGACATCACTGACCCCCGGATATTGGGGTGAAGTCTCGTGTGTTCTCGGGGGATCTCGGCCCAAACGAGAATCAATACGGTCCCCAACTGGTCAAAGTGAAGTGAGATCTGGGAACAACTGACAGAGGGTTACTGCTCATTTTACTAGTGTTCTGCTTGTAGTCTTTGGCATAAGGGACTCCATTGTGATATCAGAATGAAACTGTCTTACTAATACTAATACTGAGAAAGATTGTCTCCTATGTGTCCGTTCATTGTCACATTATCACAATACTAAGGGTAGGCTTAGGGCCGTGCTTAGGCTGATATAGTCTAACAGTCTGAGACGGTTCAAGCAAAGGATAGGAGTTTCTAAATGCTAAATTTGAAAAAACAAGTAGTTATGCGAACTAGCTAGACCTTTTGAACTCTAGGAGGGTTCGAGATACCCTCATACCCCCCACCCTCCTTAGGATGTCACACCGTACTCATGCAATAGATCATCACCATTATGGTTATTTTTACAGTTTTAGTTTTCGTTTCTATTCTTAGGAATTCATGAGTGGTGCAGTATCACCAGTACTTAAATGATAATATGAATCCATATCATCGTAACGTTTTAGTATCTTTTTATAGAATTTTATAGAACTTTTATCTAACCTTTCACTTTCGGTTGTGAATCAGAGTTCCTATATTTGCTATTCGGGCCTGCTCCCTCCAAAACCATGCCAAAACTAACCCAATTATTTAGACACACGCCGCCATCTGTCCTATTTCCTATAGAGCTATTCGCCTTGTATGATGCACAATTACAATAATCATCTGCTCCAATTCCTCATAGATCCTGCTCAGTAGGGGCATGAGGCAGAACCCAAACAAGCCGCATTCAGTGTCTCCAGAGGGGTCTGTGCTTAGAGGGGCCATTTGGGTTCCTCCAGGGCTGAAGCCACCAATCACCAGGGGTCTGTATGGAGGCGGGACGCTGGAGGGGGTGGGACGCGGTAGTGGGATGGGCTGTGGCATGGTCTGGACAGGAAATAGGAGAAGAAGGGAGGGGTTACCAAGAGAAGTGATGCAAGAAATGTACAAATCAAGGGAAAAGGCTGCTGCCAGTGATAAAATAGAAGTATACAATCACTACATAGTTTCTAAAGCGGAGGACTAGCTAGGTACAGTAGCCTCAATTTTTGAAAAAATAAAAAAAATTTGAATAAATGCTTTAATAATGAATCATGAAAGAGAACATAATCTCAAATTGCTTGACAAATACAGTTTTCCCGTGCAGCTTCCAGTGGTGGATTTAGGAGGGGGAGGCCCCCACTTTTTTGTGGCAAATTTTAGACTTTTTAAATATAAAATTCGGCCAAAAAGTCATTAAGGATAATTTTTTCTAATAGCGCCCACCCCCCCCCCCCCCCCCACTTTTCAAAACCCTGGATCCGCCACTGGCTTCCAGACAAGATCCCGCCATCCCACACAATTACAGTGAGTCTGATGTCTGTCAATAGTCGCTCGACGCTAGACAGTGTGACCTAAAAAGGAAAATGCGTGCATTCCCTCTTATTCTGTCCGTGGCCGACTTTCGAGGATTTGCATAGAGGAGTCCATCGAGAGACTTCCCTGTCAATGAGTACAAGTCCCGGTACAAGTGGTCTCCCCCAAGTGAACGCCTCATTGGGTTAGTGGTAACAGTCCCACTGAATGATTACAAGGCTGGGGCCCACCGGTCACAGGGTCAAGGGTTCGAGTCCACGCCCCTCACTGAGGGTCTCCATGAGAGGGGCCCTAAGTGAATCTACAACACAATCTATTCATTGAATTCACAATAGTCTTCAGGGTGGATTCAGAAACTCCTTGATTTAGGAAAAGCCTTTTTTAATGTTTTAGAATATTTGACAGGAATTCAGTACAGAATCTATAAATAATTATTACTTTGTAAATGCGATAAGTAAGATCTTCTATATTGCATACAGAATAAAAAAAATACTCATGGCTTTAAGGGTTCAGATCCCCCCATCGCTCACACTTAACCCAAACCCAGTTATTTGCGAAGTGGACGCTTCTCTAACAACCAGCCAAGTACTTCCGGTTCTAGAGTGTACTTCCCATGGCAATGTCAAGGCCACTGCATTGAGTAATGAATTTGTAATATTGACATCACGTGGGTTTTTGTAGGGGAGGTCAAACGAAGGTCACGATAGTCACGTGACTATATTGACCTTCATTCCTGTGCTAATATTGGCACTATCGTCCCTCAACCCTAAATTGCCAAAGGTAGAATTGGTCATTGAAATCAATATAGGGAACATGCTACATAAACAATAGAAGTGGTTATTTATTCAGTTTTTCAAAACACAAAGTAAATAATCTTAATTGAACAATTTCTGACATCATGAGGTTGTATCTATTAGTATAACGAGTGATTGCAATGACGTTGTAAATATGCAACCACTATTTTCTTCAAGTTCATTGTCTTATTATCAAGCGTATAAATCTATAATCGATTTATAGCTAGTTATATATAGTAATATATTGTTGATTATTTATACTACAGCAGCTTTTAATTCTAAAGGTCAAACACTCCTCCTAATCTTGTCTGATAACGTCAATCTAGGCATGACGAGAAAACTATGATGAATCTAGGCCATTTCACACCACCTGGTTTTTGACGTCCCACGACCACATTAATAAATCCTTAGCCAGGTGATCGACAAACGTGACTTATCGCTCTGTTGTCACGTCATTGTGACGTCACCCACTTAACAGGTCCGCACCAAATAGCTCTACTGCATGTACGATATTAAATGAGTTTGGGGCATGGCCGGAAGTTTCCTAAGCCACTCCAGCCACTGACAGCTTTCTGGGTACATTCACCCTATTGTAACTCAATTCATTCTGGCAAAGCTCACCGAAGGAGAGGGAAAGGCTGAACAAAAATAGGACTATATATATGATTTCAGTGGCCATTGTTCTATATTTGCTATAGTTGCATGTCATTGTTTTTAAGTAAAATGAAAAAGTTGCCAATGATGAAATCTATATGCCTGTATAAGCCTATTGCCCCTATCCTTGATATGTAAAATACAGTATTACTTCTAATCTAGATGTTTTAATACATGTCTAGCATCTAGATATATTGCTCTTGGTTATACTTCAAATCATTCATCGTTGTCCCAATGCTTTCCGGATGTCCATAGGCCTATATGTCAGTATTTCAGTTCTTTCCAGTGATCTTGAACCGTTTGAAGGTGTTTAAATGAGACACCGAGGCGCTAGTGGCGGCACCTTCAGGCGCAAACCGGTACTTCTCCCCTATTAATACAAACCCACATGACGTATCCCAGACCTCTGACGTCACCACCGATCTGCCCTGACGACACTAGGTGTCGCCACCACCACACCTGGGACGTGTCCCTACCCAGCATGCATTGCCCGGACACTTACACGCTCCCACTTCCGGCCATGCATCCCATAATTACTCCCGATCACGTGGGCAGGGCAGGTCACGTGACCAGCGGCAGTTCTCGCCAGGTGCGTTGTTTGACGAGATTTGACGAGATGTGTATGTGGAGTGAGAGAAGCAGGTCAAGCAGAGACATGCATATGGCGCGGCCATGTTTGTTGTCATGACAACACATTGTGACATGACATGAGGCAGTTGTCAAGGTCGGGATGTCTTGAAAGGAGTAGAAAGGAATCTGTTTTCTCTTCAATATTTACCCACACAGAGCCTTATGCAAAGTCAGGGAAGGCATTCTCTCCATGAAAAGGAGGGACAACGTAGCAAAAGCTCTGTCACAAAACTTTAACCATTTGCAAGACCATCGGGAAATAAAGCTTTAAAACTTGTGCAAACTATTATCTTTCCTCAGGTAAAATACAAATTGGTAATTTTCTGAGTGATTTAGAACTCTACTTAAAATAATTATTTCCTTTCGATATATTTATTTAGTCCCGGCTGAATATCAAACATTCAATCACAATGAAAGCAATCAGAAGGGTAAAGATCTTTAACATTACCAAATACTATATCATATGTGTAGCGTTAAACCGTCACTGGTTCAACTAGGGAGAATGGAGAGGCTCTGTGGGTTCTTTATTAGGTTAATTATCTTTTCCTAATTAAGCAGTTACTTTCTTATATATGTGTCCTGCCAATGACGAGAAGGATTATATGAAATATGCTGGGAGAGCGTTATAACGATATTATCGTAGCATGATGTACATTTTGTTTCCAATGCCAAATAGGAGGCCTCAGACATAGATTAATGAAATATGCATAGACCCGGTAATTAGCTGTTACTCCTCAGTATATTTACCCATTACCCCTACAAATACCAAACTGGAACCATACTGACCAGACGCCTCTGAAACGGATCAACACGAGACTATGAGAACAAGTCACATGGAAGATGAATGTGTTATTAGCACAGGGGAAAAATAAACACTAAAGTCAGGATTAAAACAATTGCCATCGAGTTGTAGCAATGCCTAGATGTTGTTAATTTCCTCCATAATCACTGACAAGAGAGCCCTTACAGAGAGAAGCTAATTAGGTAGCGGGTAAAAACATCCAGGCGTTCGGTCGGCCAGACTGACTGCCAGGAGAGGCTAAAATAGCAACATCCAGATATGGGCGAGAAATTGCACTTTTTGCCGGAAATGCAGAAGCCCTTCTATTTCCGGTCTATGTTTGGCGGAAGTATGGGAATGACGTGAGCGGAATATCATTCTCCAAGCGGAATGTGCTGCACCAGACACGACAGACTGAATTGCCGGTGACTTAGATACCTCGGCTTGGAGAGTTTTATAACTGTTTGATTTGGTGGAGGGTACAGTATGGCATCCCACTGGGGCTCAGAACCCGGTGGAACCTGAAGACGACTCGAACATCTATCAAAGAACTAGAACCATACAGCTCTTAAAGGGATCCCACAGGAAGTCATGACCTCCCCCCTCCCCGCAACTTTTATTTGGAATACCTTAATTATGCAAATAGGGGAAAATGACATGTACATGCAGATGCACACTCTTTTAGTGCTTAGCTTATACGCTGCCCCCCCCCTTTCGCAACCCCGAATCTGCCCCTTATGGTTTCATAATTATAATTATAAAGGAAAACTTTAATGTTTTGTTTTTCAGAAATAGGAATTCTCTGAGTTTAGATTTCCTTTATCAATAAATGTGACAAGTGAACCTTATTAGAAAAATGGTGACTTGGCCATTTTCAGGCTCACTAGGTGACACCGGGACTCCCTATCCAGACCCCCTTCATGGGGGAGGGGTATGGTGCGGAGGAGGGGGCAGTTACCAAGGCAAAGTCTGGACACTGTGAGAGTGGCTGAATGGACGCTGTCTGAGGTCCCTATGGTGAGTGGGGGATGGGGTGTGGGGAGGGGGTTGACAGGATAGAAGAGCCAGACATCGGGCTCACAGTCCATGAGAAGTTAAATACGAAAGGGAACGCCCATTTGGTATAAGGCAGAGCTGGCCACGATTGGAAATGGTTTCAGTATTATGTATCAAAACTGAATCCCAGTGTACATGACGTATAATTGACATAGGTCCAAAGCATGTCCCCTTTAAAAAATCACTGTGTTTCATATGATCATGTTCTCCTAGATGTACTACAGGCAAGGTTCCATTGCCTTTTATATATCTGAACATGTTGGCACTCATTAAAAGTAACATGTAGACCAGCAAACATGATCCTTTGAATATTTAACAATAGAAAACAAATAGTGTAACAAATGCCTATTTCTAAACCTTCCCTCCCAACATCTAATGGTTGGCCCCCAGGCCCAGACGGTCCCAACAGCCGTCGCTGTCCCCGTAAAAAGGCTGAGTCGCTAGTTTGTATTGGTCCAATAAAACTCGGCAAAACTGCCGCCTGCCATTCAATAGTATTATACACAACCGTACAAACTTTGGAAGAGATGGAGTAGCCTCATTTGCCCTCATAGTAAATATTGCACTTGATAAAGCCTGCACTTAAAATATAAAAAATATTGTTGATTAATTTTGTCCTGTCCACAGAAGAGGTTGTTTTACTACTGAACTTTTATATAGTTTAACAATAGCTGTACATTCAGATTAGCAATAATGGATTCAGAAGGTAGTTGCATGATTATGTAATTTTTCAATATTCATATCAGATTACAAAGAACTATTCACATTACAATAAGTCATGTCGATCTTAGGGGGAAAAGTCCATTAATTGAGATTTTCCACTAAGGCCCATGTTGGATGTCAGAATTTAGAGATAACAGAATGTGCCTAGAGTTACTCGCAGAAATACTGCCCCTACTGTTAACATTCCCTTTAAAAGGCTTGAATACATAATTAATTCACCAGTTTCTGTAGCACGGAGGCTATGGAACAACTTAGACAATAGTTTAAGAAATATGGTAGATTATGATGCCTTTAAAATAAGAATTAAAGCATTGTTACATGCAGAATATGTATTGAATGAAACCGCTCGTCTAGCCCAAGGTATCTATGTATAATGTTACATTATGTTAGGACTAAGTATTACTACTCCACATCCTGATTAATGTACAAATCTATATAATAATAATGTCATCTATGACTGGTGATCTTTCATAAGCCATCTCATTTCATCTCATCAAACACTTTCACTTTATAAATGATCTAATTAGCTATCATCAGTGAGTTGATTTAAAATATATGGAACGATTGATGTAAAATATCACAATTTTACTATCCCATGTTAACATCGGCTGGATAATGGAACACTGATTGTAATAGAACTAAGTTCTGCTGGCGACAAGGGAAGACTGGAGTTAATCCAACTTGTGCCAGGATAATAAAATGTATTAAAAAAAAGAACTCCGTTCTCCTGTCAATGTTAGCTCTCCAACCGCTGATGGCTGGACCTCGCGATCGGAGATGTTTTGCTGGATGACGTGCACAATAACAAGCTCTAACAATTGACAACGTTTGTGCTGAGAAAAGATAGAAAAGGCATTCCCTTTGGGAATTCGACAAAAAGATGATATCAAAACGGGAGAAAGAAGTGAGTATCACATACTGCATATGTCTAGGAACTACAGCGGGGGGGCAATTCCTCACGAGGCAAGGACTCCAGTGGTCTTACAACAATAACAACTGAGGAAGATACAAATATCGATTTACCCTTGGAACAAAACATACAGCAAAACACTGTTAGAGCCCCATATGCTCGGAGTAATTCAATTTCAGTTTTATGGTCCCTGTAAGCCAGGGCCGATTCCCACTTGGTCAATACACTTGTGGGAACGCCTGTTCGTGTCTTACTGGTGTAATACCCAGATCCCTATCACAACTCTTTCCTGTCTACTAGTATGTACACGTATTAGAGCATTTAAAACCCTTAAATCTCAAGGAAAGATGCACTTATCAAAAATCTAAGTCAAGCTCATCCTTGAGAAATACTGGGAAGGAACTTATCAAAGAACTGAATGGTAAGTTGCATTCATTTGTAGGTGTTAAACTTGAGAAGGAAAGGACAAAACATTCAATGGGGGCACCACTATCGGGCAGGTCAGAAAACCTCTTGCTTGACTCATATCAATGGACTTCGATGATTTCTTTTATCTTACACACCTATACCTGCTTTGGAGACATGGTGTCTTTGCGAGCTTAATTTGCTGCATTGCCCCCAGGAAGACTGAAACGATGAAGGACTCAAAGGTGACGGGCTGCTATTGGCCTGATTAAAATGTCTACACTTGTCACATTTACAGTTCCCCTATTTTGATATGGGAAATAGCAGTTCTGCTATTAATATACCTCTGTTCAATACGCTCATTAGTTCTGATGATTAGGTGGTGCAATAGGAAGCATGGCAGTCGTATGTTTTTTAATTATTGAGCAGATCTACCTCGTTCCAAAAACGCTTTTCAGGTAGTAGATATTAGGAACAAAGTTTATGTGTTAGTATACATAAATATAAAGGAATATACTAACTCGCCACATAGCATCGAGACCCTCTTGCGCCGAAATGTGAAAGATTGTTATGGTAACGAATAGTATAAATCATCACAGGTTGCTATAAATGTAGAAATTTACCACCGTGTTCTGTTATTGTATGGGCGTATGACTAATAATTTGTGCTGTCGTAGTGATGTCGAGGTAAGATAAGCAAGGGCAAAACCTATATAATTTCCTCAGAAATAATATAATGAAAGAAATAGATATAAGATAAGGGTTACGTCTATCCATCAAACTATTTCCTATTATAAAAACCTATCACGAACCTTAAGCCCATACCCACTAAGCAATTTTACCGGCAACGGCCGACGGTCGACTGGGAGAATTGGCGATTCTAATAAACGCCTGTCAGTACAGTATATTGGAATGTGCAGGTTTGATCTGAGTCTCCGCTAAAATTGGCCGATTCTAAGGACAGAATCGGCCGATTCTAGCGCCGATCTGTTGCCAAACTCTGTAAAAGTTGCTTAGTGGGTATGGGGCTTTACCCATTTCAAAGTAGTTACTTTTTTCATTATGCCTGTTGTTACTCCAATTCTCTTCCAGTTTTAACCCTTGTGCCAGTATTCGGCGTGAGTGAGGGATCAGTTTGTGAGCTTGTTAACTGACCAGCGAAACAATGCGGAGACTCACAATGGTTCCCGCCCCAGGCTACAGCCACTGTCACTGTCACTGTCACCGTCAGAACATCTGTTCACTGTCACAACTGTCACACCCTTCGGCGGAGTCATCACGTGACCTACAGCTCTGAGTCTCACCTCAGAACTTGACCCTTGACCTATTTGACCTCATCAGGACTTAAATCATATATATAGGAGTGAACGAAAACTAAATGAAGTCCCTCTATACAACATTGAGGCCTGGGGGTTAGATTTAATTGTTGAAAGAAATAATAACTATTTCGATATTTGATGCAGCTGATATTTCACGTGGTTTAGGAAACGCCATCGTGATCTCGAGCGTCCAATCGTGCCATGGGCGAAATTTTTTTTTTTAATAAAGCAATACATTTGTTAATTTAGCACCAGTTGTTTAGCCAGTTACACAAAGCTACACGTCACTATGCATGGTCAAACCTTCTTACTATGAACCTTATATTCTTTTCGTGGGAGGAAATACTGGATTGCGAGAAACCCCATTAATTTACATTTTATAAAAGCCTCTTCAGTGACGTACACATTGAATGATACACACTGAAACAAACACTATTGAAGGACCCTAGCAATTTGGAATCTCGAGAATATATAATTTCTCCAAAACAATTATTCGGCAGTATACTAACGTCTTAGAAGTATAGGGTATCCAATTTCATAGCTCTACCAATGTATGTACTTTTTGCTCTTTGAATTATACATCAATCATCAAAGACTGCCTCACTACTTGACATGCCTCTCATCCTTCACCCTATCCGTGACGTGTTCCAAACCCTCAGGCCATGGGTCGACAACATTAGTGTGGATTCATATAAAAAAATAGTCTAAAGTCATTTTTGAGATACACATAATTGACTACCACCCAAGGAGTTATTAAAAAGCGAAACGGTTACAAAGCATGTGATCTTCAACTGAGGGAAATTGTGAAGTTGATACACTTTATTATTAAACAACTCATTTATGTGATTTGCAGGTGACAACCAATCAGGTTAGGAAATAGGACTTTGCAATTTAAAGGGAGCCACTTTAAAGATTTCCAAACTCAAATGATCATAGAAATCCATTCCTTGAGCCTATTTCTGGCCCATGTTAAAATCTAAACCATGAAATATGGTAGAAAATCAGTAAAAACATATTTTCTTAAAATCAATATCTAGCATATTTCTGTACTTATCTGAGTTTTGAAAATGTTGTCAATTATATTGGTTTTGACTCCCTTTAAATTGCTTGTGTTATTTTGAAAACTTGTGCGCAAGAGACGTTTATAATTGCACAACATAAACTACTAAAATCTAGTATTGCTATGTAAAACATAAAAAGTCACAATGTGTTAAAGCTAATTCCAATCTGCTTTTGAAAAGCAAGGCTAAAACTGAGAAATCATTAACCCATCCCCTCTCTATGCAATACTTTGTTATTTTCGGTATGAAATAAACCACATATAGAAGTGTCAATACGTACGGGTATTATGTTATGATGAAAAACGCTCCACTAAAAGGACAGTTCAGTAGAATTATCTGATTTTAATTATTTCAAGAAAGCAGGGGAAGCAGGGGAAGCAGGGGAAGCAGGGTAGGAAACAGGGACTTTTAGGAGTGAGTTAGGGGGGTTAGGGTTAGGGGATAAGAGCGTGAGATCAGCACCTACCTTAATTATCAACACCTGGGGTCAGGGGCCACCCACTAAGGCTAAACCTCCATACTTTTTATTTGCTGTGCCTTTGCTGTACTGTTCGTCTTTCTCTTAAACTAAAATGGTTTTTACCCTATAGGGCCTAACTAAGTATATCACGAGGGCTTCCTAATGACTGTGTTGATTATATGCTCTTGGGTATTTCAAATATCATGATGTGTTCTTATCCTTTATGAGCACAACACTTGCAATTGTGCAATTCAACCATCACACTGTATTTGGTGATAAAGCAATCGTATGTACATTTGTCCTTATACAACTCTGATGCTAGACATAATACAAGAGAAGTACAAGGTTACCTTCCAACTGCACATGTCAAACATTTATCTTATTGGCTGTGAGGTTAAACAGGTAAGTCAATGTTCCAGTGGCACCCCTAGCGGCAGCGAGGTGAGTTAATTACATATAGCCCTACACCTAGGTCGTAAACCTGACGCCAGGTGTCGCCCCGGTAGTCTGGTCAGTGTCCCGGATGGAGACCACACACACGTCGTCATGGTAACCGTCACCGCCATGACGTAGTCCGCTCATAACCTTTGTAAATAGTTCTGGGGCTGGAGGTGTCTGTTCTGTGTAAGTGAGTTTACATATACGGGTATGAGGTCCGACATTTTACCCCCTTTTATTTTAGTCTAGTCTATACGTTCTTCGTTAGCATCTTTTGCGGTGTTTCCTAGAATTATACTTCACATACATGCTTCACAACAATACCCTCTTTCATATTATGTTCTTGTGTGTGTTCTCTCTTTCGTTCAGCTCCTAAAAATGTCAGGGATGAGCGTTTGAACGCTCAGGAAGAGCTACCGGTATACTAATAATCTTTACTAGAAAGTGAAGAGAACAAGAAAAACAGGATCGATGTTTTGAAGAACCAGACAAACTGGAGTTCAAAATATTACTCTACAGTTAACGTGTGATGGCAATTGGTTCATACACATGTACGCACATTTATCAAGTAGTGCAACTTTCCCAGAGCAATTATTAACTATTATTAAAACATGCCTCAAACTAAATTTCAATGAGGCTTCAAGACCAACAGATTCTGGCATAAACCTCTATTATTTTCAAGCAGAAATGTTGTGTTTAGTTGGTGGGAAGTATAGGCCTACCTCTCAGAAGAGAAGGCTACAGAGTAAGGGTCTGATCGAGTACCTAATAAGTGGGTCTTTCCCAGCTAGGGTTTGGTGTGTTGGTCGGAATCGGCCTCGGGCTATGTTGTATACAGGAAGCTATGCACATGTACACGCATATAACATGCACTGTTTTAGGGCATTCAAGGCACTATCCGGCATACTCAGTTGATATTGTTCCTTATGTACCTATAAGGGATGAAGGAAGGATATATGGCCTCTGCGAGTTGGTCGCATTTTGATATTTGGCTTTGACATAGGTAGCATTCTGCCAGTATGACTCATGAACGTTTATAGTTTTATTTGTTTTAGTATACGTAAACAACCTAATAAAATATACCTATACAGCTGAAATTTATATATAGTCATTTTCTATTTGTCAATGACATTGTAGACGACCTCACCCAATTTCCATCAAGTCTAACAAATTTAACTTCTGTAAGAGACGGACGGAGTGACTGAGTGAGTAAATACAGGCCCCCAATATGTTGGAGTATGGCCTGGAGTGTAATTGTCTGGGACTCAGAGGCTCCTTGTCTGGACGTTCCCACACTATATTGATTCTCTCCCTGGCTGCATGGGACCCTCTGAGAATTAACGATCATCAGACGTCATGCCTGTATTCTCAGATTGAATAACTGCATACATCAATTAGATGGATTGTGTAATTACAATGAGAGGAGCGTGCCTATTGTAGAACTATTGATGTGAGATCTTGCTGAATTCATGCCATAGTGGGGTTGGCATTATTTATAAATGTGACTTGTAAATCAAGATTCACATAGCATAAATCCTAGAATCCGATTAGGATATCTAGGACTATCACTAAATGCCATCATCACAAACACATGTATATGACAGTTAAAATGACGTATTTAGAAATCTGATATAGATCTGAATACTTTAGTATAGAAGTAAAGAAAGAGATATATATTTGTCCACTGTTTTTGTGTCTTCATTTTTTAAAGCAGCTCTCGAGATCCCTAAGGAGCCCTGAACACAAATGGTTGAATTCAAATCTCCATACCCAATGACCTTGGGTGACCTTTACCTATACCAGTAACCAGGTAAGTGGTGCCCCCTGGTGGTCGATCCCTGAGGCTGTCCTTAGTTTATTGAGTAACAGTCCCCCTTTAACAAACACTACTTACAGGTCGTAATTGCTACATATTGGGCCTGGTAAAAGTAGTAATTGGCTGGTAGCGAACACAGGCTTTTTCCTTCACACATCCTAAATGTTTTAGAATACTCCAAAAAGGGAATTTCATTAGACCATTTTTATAAAAGTATACTATAATGTATGGATTTTATTGTGCAAAAACGTTCAAACTGTGGTCGCCCATGAATTCTCTGAAATATAAATGACTTATCATGGATCTTCTTAACATACTTGGTTAAATCATGAACTGATTGCGACTATTTACTTGCAATGCACTGTTTCTGCAAGACATTCAACTGAGAAAGTGAACTCAATGTTTTCCATAATACGACTTTTCCATACACGCCAGCTCATAGGATGCAGCTACAGTGTAAACTATTTCTGCCCTTGTAATATATCCTCAAGGTTTTCAGTCAAAAAACAAATTGAAAAAATGACTGTTTGTACAAAAATACATGCGTGTTATTTTTGAGTTATTCCTGGAAACCTAGAAAAACAATATTCCCTTTCTCTATAAATAATAATTTCGGTGAACTACTTTTTTCCTCGGAGACCGGAGCACGGTGTGACTTCAACCCGAATTCCTACTCCGGCCGGCGCCGGGGGAATTAATTACAGATTCTGGTTCAAATCACAACTACTCAGTGGAAAAGGGTAAAAAAAAGATAAGGGGCTGCGGGCTGTTGGATCTGGAGGGGCGCTAAGGGCGGGGTTGGGTATCATGGTTCGGGGGGGGGGGGCTACATACCCCCAATTTCATTTTGCAGTAACAGTAATAAACATTTCATTTTGCAGTAACAGTCAAACTGATCCAATGTGCCACACAGAAAGTAACCAACAAACAATATCAAATCGCACACAACAGATTTTTTTCTAATCAATATGAGAAGAGCTGGCATAGCGGAACTCAACCAGTCATATTCATCTACCGCTCCATGAACACAGTTATTTCAGAACATACCAATTGTTTCAAAGCTTGGCATTGCAATGGCCAGTGTCATCGTTGCAGAATTATGATGGAATTTTACAGGCCCTAAATTGCCATTTTTGACCTGTGTTGTTGCTTCGGGCTTTTCTCGTCAATTTCCCCAAAAGTAGCCTTTCTTTACCGAGTGCCGCTCCTCAGTAGTTTGGGTGTGTGCCCCCCCCCCCCTGTGGTTTGACTGTGCTCCTCCCCTATGCACGTGAGCCGCACGTGGCAGGGGAGTAGTAACAGTTGCTCCCTTGGTCCAGACCGTTCAGTTTACAGGCCTGTAAAGTAATGCTACATCAGGCTGTCTTCTTTTTGTTGGTCCATTATGAGTTATGTCGATATTGTTGCCTTTGATGATTGAAAAAATGACCTTATTCAATAGATATCTGACAGAATATCAACATTCAATAAAGATGTTCAAAAATGGATCCATCATCATTTTGTTTGGGGCCATGCATAAATGATGTCACGCATAAGGGGGTGGGTGGGTAGGTTGAATATTGTAACACTGCCCGAAATCGGCCCTTATTTTCATGTTTAAAACAGACAATTCAGTGTGACGGGGGTTGGCCGGTCCTAAAAGAACCCTGAAAAATTGTGACATCATGTATGGATGACCCCTTTATGTTACTTCCCATATTGATAATATCAACATTTAATAAAGGTGTGCAATATAATGTGAATATAAAGAAAGACCGACAAAGGTATCAATGCGGCCGGTACATTCATAGGCTAATGCACAAGATCTAAGAAGACGGCACAGTAACAAAAATAAGCTTTAACGTGCCTCCCATTAATCAGGCCCAATATCAATACATAAACAAGGCTTGTTGGTCACCAACATTCCTACACCACTACACTTAAAATGACCAGTTATCATTTACCCTTAATCTGTTAATGTGGGGCTCAGTCTTCCTCGGGCAGTGTGTCGTAATCCTCACTGCACAATGTCAAATATCACAAGAAACGAAGTCATAATTATGTAATGTCGGAAAGATCAGTTGTGAGTTAATGTACTCTGTAACACTTAGTACTCAGCTGCACAATTTTCTTTAAGTGGTTTATTTTTGTGAGTAAGTTAGCCTCGTAGAAATTCAGAGCGAGAGGTATTTGGAGAAAGCTATTTTCATGTGCATTGCCTATGACTACCATAAATAACCCTATCGTGGGTTGATAGGAAGACGTCCGCCCCCTCCCTCTGCAACACGGAATTTGACTATAAATGTACATGTAACGCCGTTACATACCAATATCCAAAATAGCATTTCACGAAGTGTTTGATCTTATTAAACCTCCGGGATCATTGATGAAATAAGTACTACAATGGAGGCCCGGTCGGCTTTCTGTCCCTTCAGAACCCCTTAGTTGATGCTGAATTGCCTGTAAATGTATGACAAACAGTTGCGTGGGCTGTGTGTGGTCTGGCCGAAAGGTATATAGGTATTGCCTGGGTTAGATTTCCTGAAAGAGGATAAAAGAAGAGTAGAGAAAATAGATGCTACCGATTCAGCCGTCAACACTTGAGTTAGAGTGAGACATACGTTCTTAGGAATGCCGGACTCACAAGGATAATACCGAAATATGTCGAGGAAAAGGATGGTTCTATCTAAACTGGGGTATGGGGAATGGTTCTCAGGGACATCCTAACAACTTCTTTAAGTGACTTCAGAATATCCCTATTGAACTCCCAATGTTATCTATATGGGATGTAAATTTCTCTTAATAAAATTACCATGTCATGATCTTTCTTAGCGGAGTAGAAACTAAAGTATACATAAACTTTAAAAAGTTTTAAAGTAACATCAGCAATATACCCTCCCACATAGTATAGTGTGTATACCGTGAACCAACTTAAATACATAACTTGGAGACATAACTATCCAACGATTACGATAGTATGATACGAACACATCAACATTGTCACTTAGCCCCCAAATGCTTGTTTATCTACTACTCACTCCCCACTGACCACCAAGCAATCCACTGCCCCAAAACCAACATATCAAAAGGCGGTCCTTAACCCTGTAACCCTCCATGTGGGTCAGGGGGGCATTAGTGTCCCAGCAGGGGCATCAGAACCTGAGTGGGACCTGAGCAGAAAGTGAGCATTACGTGAGTGGAACAGGAGCTGCTCACAGCACGCTACATCCTGTGGCTGAGAGGGCGGGGACCCCTCTGTTTACATCACATGTCAATGGGGAATACTCTGTGTAGCCTGACGCCATCCCCCCAGTAGGGAGCCTCTGTCAACTGTCCTCCCACTGCAGGCTCTATAGGGAGATACTCGTGAGGATAACCTCCAGGGGATTGGTACTTGTTTTTATATTATTTTATTTAAAAGATTACAACAAGAAAAGTGTATTTATTTTTCGTTTTCCGTTCTGGTCATCCATCACTGATATACCTATACAAATTCATAAAGGTGTGGAAGATGCAATAGGATATCTTTGGTTTATAGAACCTAATCTTAAACCCATTGGAAAAAACAATAACAAGGTAATTTATAATGCTCTGAAGGATGGGACATCCTTGTACCAGCCTCCCAGGATGGGTGTGGGTTTGGCCATCAAACAGAGCCCGGATGTTATGTCTATGTCATAGCCCTGTCCTTGTATACAATGACCAGATCCCCAAATGAACCCACGCATTTCTTGAAATCAAATCAAAGCATTTCTTTTTTTTAAATCGTCTAAACCCACTCCAGACAATCAATTTCAGCAAGACATCTTATAGCCGGGTCCCCACTGAGCTCCAAACGTGACTTTGTCGTCCGCAAAATGTAGAATGTCGCTGACAGAGATCATTTATGTCGCTCAGGCCGACTAAAATCCAACATGTTTGATTTTTTGGGGGGTTTGTCAGCGACAAACAACCCTAAAAAGGCACTTTGTCGCCAGTCAACCTGGCGCCAGGGCAGTTTGTCGCTTGCAGGTTAGTCGGCGAGGTGTTGGTTTGCTCAGTGGGGACCCGGCTTTAATCACAATATCTACAGCCAGATCTCAATATTATTACTGTGTCAAATTGGTACAAGAAAGGAAATTATGTGACAATATGAGGCATTGAAAAACTGATCTCAACAAAGAATGTGCAGGAAGTGATGCATTTGATAATCACCCCCTATAATGTGCTAGCCTGTACTTTTTACATGGAACCGATGAAAAGAAAACCAGACACCGCAAGTCACACACTTGAATGAATGTACGTGTGGAAGGCATTGGCAATTTGCACCTTTGGAAGTATAGAACCAGCTACAAGTACCTACTATCAGTGGTAGACGCCTGTATTGAATTGTCATTTATTTCAAAATGTGTATGTAACTCATTTTAAATGTATATTGTTTGGTCTTTGAAATAGACCTATTGTAACCGTATCATTTCATCTCTTTCATCTCATCACTCGTTGTTTATAATGATCGAACTGTGATGTATGTAATCATAACCATTATTAATGCTCTATATGCTAGTAAAATATTATACATTTTTATAACCACTCAATGTGGCTGGAAGATCATGTAATAACGTGAAGCCAAATAAAAAAAAGAAAAAAAAAAAAAAAAAAGTACCTACTGATTGGTGCGGCAACTACTGTGAAGCCAGTAAAAGTCAGCCTCAATGGGGACCCCGAGGTATATTATTAGCACTCATATGTGAACCGTTTGCAGTCCACCTCCAATATTTGCTGAGTGAATTAAGATTTGGTCCCTCTTCACACAGGCAGGTGCCCCCTCTGCTCTGTACCCCAGACTGCTTCACAAAGAGCTAGATTAGTTACAATGGGACTCATTTCTTAACCCCAGGGATATGCCTAGATCAGTTCCTAAATCGCAGTCTCGCAATCCCTCCTAAAAGAGTGGACATATTACTGTTGTAATATTAGTGCTTTCTACGTTGCTGTATGGAGTAACACATCTAATGTGTGTTGTCTCGCTAAAGATAGAATTAAGGCGAAATGGAAATTTCTATTTAATATTCAATGCTGACAACCATTTTGAGTAACAGGTACATACAAATGCCAAGATATCAAAGGAAGTACATTCTATAGTAATCACACCATCTAACAGTGAGTAAATTGATTAAGTAAATTGATTATTGTTTGTTGGTTATGAGCCAATTTTGGGGAAAGTCAAATCATCTAAATGGTCATGTTGCGAGTCTGTTACATGTCATAGTTTGACCGTGTAATACTCCTCTAACCCAGGCTAAACTGTGGAGCCTGCTCCGGGTGCCTCCCAGCCTGTGAGTCTCCTGCTGGGTCAAAGGTCAGACCCACCATGTCAAGGTCATCCCCCGCGGGGCCAAGGTCAAACAGCCAGCATGCCTCACACGAGCGGCAACTAATTGTAAACTGCGAAAAAAGTAGTCGGGACGTTTTTACGCCTCCTGTTTTTCTTTCTACATGCTTAGAATTCAATGGAGCCGTCGGAAGGGAGTGGGAGAGGGCGGAAGGAATGGCCTGGGGGTCGGGAAATGGGGTGCTATATGAGGTAGGTGTGTGTTGGGCGGGGTGCTAACGGTAGGATCCCCTAGTGAGAGGAAATGGTACCTTCTGTTAGATAGCACGGGCAGGCCAGGACTGAGAGACTGAATTCCCGAACGTGGAGATGTAAGTGAACACAAGACATAAAACTGGTTTACACTGTGCATCAAACGTGTGGCATAAAACATTTTGTATCGAACATGTTCGATAAAAAGTGAACATGGATCCCCCCTTTATGGTCGGGAGGTCTTATTTCATAACACAGTCTGGCTGAGGAAATAGGGAGGGAACGCTTCATGACAGAACTGGTCGGGATCAAATAGCTCAGTACTTACAGCAAGGAGGACTGCTGCTATGATATTTCCTAAGATGATTAAAAAATATTTTACCATTGTACATTGAGTTCCTCCAACCTATCTTTGCATATGACATATCATGCTCCATTTCTACTACAAGCTCCTTAGAAATACGACAGAGTATCAACTTGGAACTCACATTTTATAAAAACTATTGGAAAGAGCATACTCCATTAGTTTAAAAGTAGGTAATGTATTTCCCTTTGTATTGGTATCTCATGAATAACAACTAGTTACAGCTTGAAATTAAACACTTACGACAATAAACATGTTAGAAATGAATGCATAAAACCTAAGTACAGTGCCATCGGTAAGGCAATTAATAGCAAAGTTTTTCATCAATGTCCTTCAAAGATTGATTATACCTGGATCAGCAACAGGACAGAGGACGTTCTTCGAATTTCAACACGCTTTAAGCCGTGGTTAAAGTGATTTCAAACCTTAGCGCACTCTGCAATGAAAGTATCACACAATTCCTCGCTATTAGAAGTATCCAACAATACATCACTCTCTAGTCGAACACCCCCGTGCCCATAGCAACCTAAGTCGATGAACAAATTATGGGATAGAGTGCCACCAACCCTCACAACTCCTCCAGCCATCCCTCCCCCTTTCTCCTCACCTCTTGACAGCCCCACTCGGGCCCCCACCTGCTGAGGTAACCTGACAAAAGAAGGGGACCCAACACAGAACCCTGAGGTAAGCTATTCAAAGGAAAGTAAAAGAGCAAATAAAGAGCCCTGGGGTGCTCCCTACCCAAGTTACCGTAACGAGAGTGCAGTCATTAAGGGCCTTAGGGTACTGTCAGGATCACATAAGGGTAGGGGGGAATGGAAGGGGCTTAGCAGGCCGCCTTTTGGGACCCCCTTAAGGATGGGTTACCAGGGGAAGAAGTGGCTTGGGAACAGGTTATAAGTGGACTGAAAGTGTTTACCTATTAACTTGGTGTTTTGATCAGAACTTCTCTCCATTAACTGAAGCTAGGAGTCTAAATTCTTACGTCAACAATTTGGTAATGTAGCATGGCCTAGATATATAAACTTTATTAAATATGGGTCTGGCCTTATGATATCATCTATCCAAATCAGAAAGAAACAGAAAAAAAGATTAAAAATGGTAGTTGAGTCTAAGATACGGACAGTCTGGTCAACAATGATTACCAATAAATGCTGTAATAACAATCTTTCTAACTCACACCCAGCCCGAATATCCATTCGTAGATTCGTAAGCCAACAATTAGAATGGAAACCAAGCGTTAAGCATACAAAAATGTATAAATCAAACTGGGTGGTAATTATGTAGGAATTTAAAACCCTACGTTACAGTTGAGTGCTCCTCTACGGATAGTCCTTAAATGGCAATCTGACTTAGCATTGAACCAGCTCGCTTTTAAGGCTGACTTTTCAATTTACAAGTGGCCAGGTAAATCCCCCGAGTGGCGAATATCAAGGGTTTGCATTACGTGAGTCATGCCTTGATTCTATTATTGAGGTAATGACTAGCACTCATTATTACACCTCAAGTGGAGGGGATGAAGGCACATAAAGTGGCTTTTACACAGAGACAACCCCTTTCAGTATTATGCCTCAAGTTTAGAGATCAAAAGCTCTGGAAGCTTGTCCCAAAAGTGAAATGCTTCTAGATGATCACTACTACTTCATAAGCCAAGGAAATGAACACACTGAAAATGGCTTTTCCGGCCAGGCAAACACTTGTAAAGATCCTCAAAGTGGCTTTCTCAGCTAGGAACCTCTCCATTCATGTTTTGATTCCAATGAAGGTCCAGGTGTAGTGTTCTTGGGGCACAAGGCAGGTAATGTGGACAGGGCTCTTTACCTGTAAGGGACATTCAGTACACCTGTATACCTGAGTTTTAGTGTACAGGTGGGGATGCAGGTGATTCACTGTAGGGGTCTTAGGGTTTACATGGCAACCATGAGCCAGGATCAAGACTCACGATAACTTTTTCCGCTACCTTGGTTTGTCGTTTGTATATGGGTAGAAAGAAAAACACTAAATAACAATAATTAACATGACATTGGTTTGCATTTGTATGTACACGTAGAAGGAAAAGCACTGAACAGCAAGACAAGTATTATAAAAAGTAATCCTTCAAGTCCTATAAAAATTGCCTTTCTGTCAATCAATGAAATTCTTTTGTAAAAGGGGATGGGTCAGGATCATGCACTGATGGCTAGGGATGTGTTCTCCACAACCTGACCAATTAAAATCCTGAATCCAGGAAACCAAAGGGGAAATCACAGCCTTTTAATTATCCAGATGAGCACAATACTGTCATCTTCTTCAGCTGAACAGCTCCCTTTAAGGTCTCACTGCAGTAAATTATCGACTTGTCTCCCAAGCCTCCCGGGCCCTATATAAGGGGTCCCAGATAATAAGCAGGTGGTGTAAACTGTGCTGTGCCACCTAAAGCGATGACGTAATGACCCGGGGGTCGGCTGAATACGGCTAAGGTTGACCCCTTTTTGTTGAACCCCAGATAATTACTATTTTACCATCACAGTAAGTGATGGGCGATAATGGGCAGTTTACAGGGGAAAGTTATTTGGCTGCAGGGTCTTGGGAGGCTGATAACATTGTATGGTGGCTGGTGTAGAGTAATATAATAAAAGTTTACTTATCTTATAAGCAGGTGGTTAAGCCAAAAACACCTGGACTTCTTGCAGATAAGAAGTAGTCTGTAAGCGACCGAACCTTCACTGTTTCTTATCAACTCACCAGAGAATTAATGTCAGAAATGTATCTACTTTCCATTTGTGTGACCCTCGAACTCCTTGGATAGACCACTACCTCTTATAACCATTGGTAGTTGAGGTAAATGTAAAGTAGTAGTAGGCCTATGTGAAC
Organism: Lepidonotus clava; assembly: GCA_936440205.1. Taxonomy (NCBI): domain Eukaryota; kingdom Metazoa; phylum Annelida; class Polychaeta; order Phyllodocida; family Polynoidae; genus Lepidonotus; species Lepidonotus clava. The sequence goes on along the minus strand of OW387144.1, from coordinate 28,693,231 downwards.
CCCCCTGATAATATAGACAACTCTGCCTACATATTGAACACATGCAATTAAGAGGTAGACAACTCTGCCTCCCATAGTAGCTTCCTTTCTTTTTTCTGTATAGCTTTCAAGAAATGCATATTATGGCTCCTGTCACTTACTTTTACTATAGTGATTGTCACATGTATATCGCAGGGTTTAGGGTCACACACGATCGGTATCTATAAGAAAGATCCATTTTCATACAATCTCAACTTCTTAGAAAAGCCTAAGGTGCCAAGGAATGTTACTTGCTACAACTAGTACGCATCTTAGGGATCTAAATAGAGTTCTAATCCCCCAAATCCCAGCGACATTCATAGGCTTCAGATCCAATCTGTCACCAAACCCATCAGTCTGTAACCTTACCAAATCTTCAAGCAGATATCTGAACAATTTTATCCTTAGAGCAAGACGAACGATCTGCTATAGAAATTAATCGTCAATACAAATATGCTGTAATAGGCTGTAATATGCGGCACACCTATACATAATTTTATAGATAATGGACAGCATAATTTGGATTATAGCAGATGCAGCCGCTTTGCATTGATGACCAGAGCAGACTATTCACCTTGGTAAATTTGTTCAGATGAAATCAGATAATGTTACTGTTTGTGGGAAAACCCAAGGTATTACTTGGTGGCCCCTCACAGAAATAGTCTATTATGTAAAGAATAAGTATCCTTAAAAAGTGTTGAAAATGATGAAATTTTGAAATGTTTTTGGTTGCCATGGCAACCATGTAACCATGACAACAAAAGGCATTCTCTTTTCACATTCCCACCTCCATGGGCTTTCATTTGAGGTACAACAATGCACAGTTTTGCTCATGTATGAAAAATTATTTTGACATTTCTACTTTTTCACAATGTTACTTAAAATTCTGTGGTTGCTATGCGTTGCCATGGATACCGGCCAAATGTGCATGTTGCGCAAATGCCAACACGTCAAAATGTAAACTTCAGGTTATGGGCTACGATTTAAAACCACTTTTAGATCCTCCGTCTTTTTGGACGAAAAAAGTCATTTTTTGGATTTGGCTCCTGGACTATACTAATCAAAGATAGTCTAACTTGCGGCAAGAAATGGGAGGTCTTACGATCATATAACCAGTGGAGAACGATCCAGGCAACTGAGTAGCCAATAACGACAGTTGGTTTAGACTGACTCCATGCAGTGGATGGAATGACGTACAATTTTGATGTACCATTACAAATGAGTTTGTTAAACAAAGAATAAATTGGTCCTTGCATAGTTTTAAGGTTATAGTGAGAAAAGAACTAAAATCCAGAGATAATTATCTCTATGTCTGCAGCAAACGTATGTCCCGGAGTTACGCTAAAAATTTCCATACCAAAAAAAGACGTAAAAGATTGAGTTGAGAATTAAGTACCCTCATATTTCTTCAAAACTCCCCTGGGCTCTAACAGACACAAAACCTGTTCATTGTGCAGGGCCCAGAAGACCCTGGAGGCTCCAGCGGATGGGATGTATGGGCCCAGAGTAGGTTGACAAATTGGTGCTTCCTACCTGAGTTACAAAGTTCGGTCCTTTCTTTTTACCTCCAGGAAAAAAACGACTTACCTGAAAAGAGAAAGAGAGACAGCAGGTGTTAAAGTGAGTTATAAGGCAAACAAAAGGTGAACAGAGAACTGGTGGGAACCTGGGGAGTGAGGGATTATATATATGGGAAATGATGTACTGTTTGCAAGGTGACTGGACCAAAAAGGATGTTTAATTAATGGAAAAATCTCTACAGAAGAACAGTATCAGGGTGACATATATTCGAGCAATTCATGTATGGTAAATCACAGTCCTGGCCAACCTATCTATCTAAAGTGAAAAAAAACACACGTTGCTTGAAAAGTATACACATATAGGAAATACGAAATACAAGTATACAGGACATGTTGCTAGCAGAATAGTGGAACAACACACTTCGAGGATAACAATGATTAAATATTGATAACAAGAAACATTTAGGATTATGCTAATTCATTGTAAAATCTGAATTTCCATAAAAAAACATTCCACAACGTTTCGGAGCTATTCTTCCATAAGGGCGATAAAGCTGTCAGTGCCTACCCTTGATGCCTTTTCGGGTTACTCAAGTTGATACCCTACACCTATACCCGTATCTGTACAGGTGTTACAGGACCCTAGTTTATCACACAGGGTCTCATAAAAAATCACTTTCGCTCCATAGGGAACAAACGGCTAAACAATGTTTGCTCGAAAGTAAGAACAATCTGTTATCTCAAATAACAACATAAATATTTTTCATGAGTCCTACTCAAACCTATATAATCATATAAACATTAAAAACAGCGTATACCTTAAGCTTGGTATATCCCATTTCAATTTATGCAGACCTCTTTAAACTGTGTTTTGTTTAAAAGCAAAAGAAATACATTCTTTGCTATGGAATTATATACTGTTAAGGCTAGCTTTCATGGATATTATTCTACAACTTGATTAATTAGTCTTTAGTACCATATTTCTCGGAGTTTCTGAGTTTAAAAGATTATTTCACTTTGAACATTTCGTTACTTTTGACTCCCTTTAAAAACTAATTTTCAACTTTGTGAGTTTTGATTCAGCTTTTTATGATATCATTTGGTATGAAAACTTTTATAGCACTAAGAAAATAAACTGCTTTGATGACAACCCTAGTCAAATGTATTCAATTGACAAGAATCCGTGGGGGGACCCTTTATGATGGTTATCCATGGTCTATGAAAAACTGATTCAAACGAAACACATTTCTTTACCTCCTTCTATGTGCAATGAGCATTCAGCGATCACAAGATTTACACTTTTGATATAAAACTTTTTCTCTCTCTTATATTTGTTCAGATGCATTTCTACTCAAGAGATCACCCGTATGCTACCTGTTCAGGTAAGCAGACACCTGACAGGTAAACATTAATCAACAGGTGTGTCAGCCTCCTTCACCCCCTCCTGTCACCACACTTACACCCCAGCAGTAATGACCCCTTACATCACTTTACATCTGGGTTCTGAGGCTACCTCCTGAGGGTATAGGGGGTATAGGGGTGCACCTAACTGGTGGGAGGTGCCTCCGTCAAACAAACCATTATTTAAGAGCGCAAAATGTTATTAAATAAGTATTCAGATAACAACTTCCAGGTGGATAGGTATAACTTTGCTTCTTGATAGAGTGTCTGTAACAGTCATAGCCTAACAAGGAGGCTTACTGGTACATTGATCCAAATATACCAATTTTGATTTTCGCCCTGATTGCATACAGGAGTCATGGGTATGACCAGACAAGCTTTAAATCAGTTCACTCCTGCCGTGACCTACAACTTACCAACAGCTGCACCCATGTTGTAGTATTCTCTCTCCTATGCACATCCCACATTTCCATTTAGATGTATAACGGCAGGTGATAATATCAGAAATACTGGTCTCTTGTATTTACAATAATACCAGGTGTACCATACTACCCCAGGACCATAAAGAAGACCAACTTTATTTACTATGTTAAAGCACGAAAGCCCTGGTTAAATATTACGAGGAATTAAAACATTAATAAAAAACTCAATATATTTTTGTAAATAAATTTTCTCATTCTAATTTTACTTCATAGTTATCATAACTGTAAAGTAAAATCAAAAATAGAAAAATTCAGATTTGTACACCTGGCTTTTCAATGAGTGAGTACCCTCCTGAACACCAACTAGCATCAAAAGTCTACGTTGCCACTGTTCACTTTGAGCACCCAGGCCTGTTGGTTCAGGGTATGATTCTCAGGTTTCACCGGGCGTCTCATGTCAGGGATTTATAGGCTACTTTCACTAGTTTGAATCATGATAAATGAGTGGAAATACTGTAAAACATGTTACCTTTCAGCTGTGTTAAACCTTTTTTATAAGTATCTTAAGAGAGAAAGTGGAAACAAGAATAGAGCGCCAACCAAATTGTATTGGTCACATTCTGCCAGAACTTCAATCCAAAGCTTCCCGAACTCAGATTCAAGGAAATTGTCATGTCATATGAGAAATGTGATTACTTTGAAACATGGTTTAGTTTTATAATCTTAAGACTTTGGTTTTGTGCAGAAAAAAGGCTTGATTGTAAGGGAAACCTGAATAACAGATAAATAGTAAGCATAAGTAAGTGATAAATTATCGTGATGTATCTCTACTACTTTTTCAATCACATCTTGAACCCGCACGTCGTCGATTTCCATTCAATACTGTTTGTTTTAGCTATATGTATACCTAGTATTGTAAACTGTCAAAACTGGGAGCTCAGTCACTTACGCCGAAACGATGTGAGACTCAACACCTTGTGAATGGGAAAAAACACAAAATGATAAAAATTAGTTTGAGTAGCGGATGCCCCAGCCAGGTGGGCACAGAGAGGGCTGAGGTAAGCATCAGTCCACACTGAGGTGGGATTTGTCAGTCTACCAGTCGGTCTACCTCCCCCTGGGGTCTGTCAGTCTGTCAGTCCCAGTCTACCCCTGTCAGACCCTGTCAGTTCCCCCCTACACTCCCCACCCACAGCCCCTTCTGATGTGACCGGCGCCCTGGGGGGCAGTCACGTGATCAAACCCTTCACTCTCCAGGCTGAGGTTTGTTACCTGCCCCCTGGGACAGATTGGATCTAGGGTTCGGATTAAGGGAACATCTGTTGGATCTACACCTGTTGGGGATCAGATGTAATGGTCCCTCTTGGGTCCTGAAAGAAGGCTGATGTAAGGGTACAGTGAATCCATGTTTAATGGGAGTTATAATTGCCTAAACACTTGTTGTAATTTATAAGCAAATCTTATAAACAAGCAACAGTTAACCGTGCGGTCACACATGATTAATCACTGATAGGTCCCATGACAGTTAGGCATACATCCTACATTTTCTACCTTCAGGGGGCAAAAGGCTAAAGTATCTTATCCATTGGAGATCAAAGGAACTTTGGGTTTCTATTTATTCACAACAATTCTAAACTAACAGTTCCAGTGAAAACGAAATTCTGCTTAAATGAGTAAACTTTTCAATAGAAACAAGTAATATCTGACTTAGGAAACATAAAACAACAGTTAGAAAGTTCCTGGAAAAGCCGTTAACTCCTATTAGCAGACTAAGTGAGTGTAGGGTTTACAGACTAGGAGGATGCGTTTAACTCGGTGATGGCCCATCAGTAACACATCAACAGGATCAGAGATAAAAAGGTGGGTAAGGGAGCGTGTGTGCAAACCTTCAGATGCCTCTACCATCTCTCTGGTGCCCCGAGGAGGTACAGGTGCGTTCCTACTACGTGATATTACAGGAACCATCGATGACCCTTCACCTATTGTACAATAGAGATTTTGCTTATAATATATAAAGACCCATGAAATACCCCTCCCTTAGTATCAGATAAAGGGATTTCTATTTTTGGCAAACCTTTCTCTTGTTTCCTTATTTAGGAATGGCATAAAAATGTCCAGGTGCACCCCTCCCACCCTTTTTAAAGTTTCTTGGCTCCTCCCAGTTCCCCTCCTCCTTTGATTCAATGGAAGGATCCCTATCGTCTAGAAGACCGCTGTTTTTCTTGACATAGCTGCAGGTTTAAAAAGGCAGACTGGGTACATCTCATCGTGCAGTGGTGACTGGCCCTTACTGAGGGGAACTCCCTCCCTGGGGGAATCACGAGGGTTCTTACATCAGCTGTACATATCCACTTACCAAGGGTCATTAGGAATAATCTGATGTTTCTTTGCGTCAACATGAACTGCCTTTATAATGACGGGTTGGCTTCACTTTTTAATAGACTAGTCTATTTCATACAAAAAGAAAAAATAATGTCTAGACCAGCCAGGGGTTCTCCCTTCTTTTATTCCTGATCCATTTTTGGGTCAATCCAATATCATGCACACGTACTACGCTTAATGAAGATTTATGGACAACTCATGAAAGTAACATAATTCTTTTATAGAACATGGCACCCTTACATCAGCATGATACATGAGCATAGCCACCCATAAATACTATTCATAACTCGTGTATTATTACGTAAAGTGTACGTTGGACATGTTCATGTTAACTTCTAACAGACTGTACTACACAAGGTACACTGCTTTCCATTGTCCATTGTCCCCTTAGTACTTCTAGGAGCCGCCAGGTGGGGTGTGACGGCAGGTGAGGGGTGCCTCAGGTGGGTCCTCCAGGGTAGGGACAGGTAACCAGGGTAAACAGGTAACAGGTGAGTTTACCTGCAGGCGGGGGATACCACAAAACACGTATTGTAGGTAAAGGTGTGTACACTTTAGGCGAAACTAATGATTGACAACTGAGAGTGAAACATGTGGTTACTATTATGCTATTCTGGGAAGGGAGGCACTGAAATTCTACAACGTTTGGGAGAAACAGTTGTAGTTATAAACTCATGTTTTATGATGTAGTAGTTGCTGGATCTAGCAAAAATCTGTTTGTTAAGGGGGCCTGGTTCTAACTGTAAGTGCTGAATTACGTGATATTGGAGGCTTTGCTGCTCCCTCCTAACGGTTTAAATGCATCTAAACCATCTCCACTGGTGTCATTTTTTATCCCTTTCAGAAAGACCAGTAGTAAAAACGACCACTGATATGTTTATTTAGGCCCAAATCACCTCCACCTCCCCATTGACTGCCCTAAGGGTCAATCAGTGGATAACCACCGGTAACCGGTCATTATAAGATATTACCTGAGGCAGGCCAGGTACCAGCGAGTTTTACTGATTTTATAACGTAGCTCGATTACAGGAAAACCGACTACTGATGTTAAGATTTCGATATAATAGCTCGCATAAATTAACTATTAATTCACATGGGAACAGAAATGGCACAAAACAATGGTTAGGTAGATATGAAACAAATCTTACAGTTATATTAAGTCCCCTAAATTGAGATGGTGAAATGAACATCTTTGATAATGTGACGTTCTCTGGTAAGTCGGGGTTGCCGATTCTTACAACAGAGGAACGTGGGGGTTGTTCGGGTCTCGGGGCGGACGGGGAATCCGGGCCAAGAACCGAGATGTGTTTCTAGAGTCGTGCCTCGCGCACGAGGGGGGGCTGAGCGAATCGATCGGGAATCGGCACTCGATGTCAACGGAGGACTGCGGGGGAGGGAAATTATGGTAGGGGTACGGGTCGGCCGGGGTTCGTCTCGCTCTATCTCCCAGACCAGCATTCACCCCGACCGGGCGGTCCACCCCTGAGTTCCGGTCCGCGGGGGCGACGGGCCGACGGTCGCCTATTGTTTGGTAGCGTGGGGCCGAGCATGCCGCGCCCTCGTCCCCGCGGACTTCGCTCCTTCGTTCCGTTCCCCATGTCTTCGTGCCATACTACGCCTCGGTTTCCGGGACTACTTCGGGCCTTCGTGCCTTACTCCGTTCCCTCGTTCCTCGTTCTTCGGGCCGTCGGGCCCCTTACCCTGTGTTTCTACTACCTATCTCGAGCTTCGACTGTTTTGTCCTAACTTCGGCTTAATTACTCTGATCGGCTCATCTCTAGCGGTTGTTTCAGGAAAGAGGACACGTCTGGACACCAGGAGAACTGTTAAAGAACTCTGTTTATTCGGGCCTCACCGCCCCTTTATATACTAGAGAGGTCAGCCCTGATTGGCTGCTTTCGGTCACGTGACCTACAACTGACGTCACTTCCGGTTTATATATTCCGTTTCCGGTTTACATTTCACTTCCGGTTTACATATTTGTGCCTCTTTTTCAGGCTTTCTATACTTTCGTTCATTATTACATATTCGTTCCTTTACATTTATTTCGTTCTCTTACATATATTTCTACTATTACCTTATTTCTATTATTTTGACCTCTATTTATTTTGGATGAATAGCCGTTCATCACACCCTCCCGCACCTTCTTGAAAGGTGGGAAAACACGTTTTACAAAATTTCAAAACAGTTCATACAGCAACGACAACAGAACATACTCTAGAACCAGAAACATTTCAATCCTACGCTCCTTATCGGCAGAGGAGGAGGTGTCACCCTCTGTCCTCCCCGGTCTACTTCGGAGGGCCCCCGGGGCCTATCCGGCTAATTATTATTTCTCTTCTTTCTTCGTTTTTCGTTCTTCGTTTTTCTCTCTTCTTAGTGAAAGTTCATATAATTCGTTTTATATATCCTAGTCTCTTTTTATCTTCGTCAGAGTTCTTATCCTGGATCTATTAGGACCCGTTTTACACCTCCTCTTTTTCTCGTCTTTAGGATGAGCGAGCCGGTTGTGGCTCTCCCACCCGGGACTGGGGATCGGTCGTGACCCCGTCGCCCCCGCTCCTCTCCTCTGGGCTCTATTTACTTAGCCCCTCGGCGCGTTTTTCCTCGCCTTTTACCCTCATTAGGACAGAGGGACCGGTCGTGGTCCTCCTGCCCGGGGCCATGGGTCGGTCGTGACCCGCAGTGCCCCCGTTCCCTTCGTTTTTCGTCGTCCAGACGTTCTCCCCTAGTTCGGGTGGAGAATCGGTCGCGACTCTCCCACCCAGAGGCCAGGGCCGGTCGTGACCCTTAGTCCTCTCGATCCTCGGTCCGTTCTTCCGTCGTCCAGACGTTCTCCGTTGTTTTTGGGTAGAGAATCGGTCGTGATTCTCCCACCCGGTCGGTCGTGACCCCTCGTTCTTCCGTAACTATTACTCTTCTCTGCGTTCTCTTAGGTGATGATGATGATTTTAAGGATGAGTTGAAGAAGAAAGACTGAAGTTTTTGTAGATAGAATGTTCTTTTTGGACTTCGCACCCTCGGTCGCCTCGGCATTCAGAGCCCTCCAGTGACTTTTTCACGTTTAGCAAGGACAACATGTTCGAGCCAGAGGCCAAGGTACCCAAAGAAGAAAATGGCGTTGTATGTGGAAAGGAACTTAACTTCATGCATCAAAGCTTAGAGTGGAAGCTTCAGCAGACGACGTCGCGGGTTTCGTGCTATTTGTCACAGTGAAACTTTGAGATGGAGTCCGGGTGAAGGTAAGACTGAGAAGATTAGAATCATTAATTATCGATGAGGTGTCCGTTTTCCGTACAGGAACTGAAGTTTGACTTTTACGGCACATGTCCTCGTGGTTAACCCAGCACCAAGACGTTCAGTCCTCGACCACGTCGACACACTCGAAGATTTCAGAAAGAGATGTCGGAGAGAGTCCACCATAGTAAAGTATTTCCGTCACCGTTCCGGGCCCAAGTGGCATGACAACAACCGGAACGGAGACCCGATTAAGAAGATAATTTTGATGAAGTTTCTTTTGATGACAGGAGCCGGTGCCTCTCATCCCTCCCCCCTCCGTAAGCAACGGCAGGAAGACAATCCTCTTTGGGGCGAGAGGGAGGCTCCTTCGTTCCACTGATGAGATGATTTTCCTAAGAAGAGGATTCCTGCTTCGGGCACTCGGGCCCTCGTTCGTTTCCTAGGCTCTCGGGCCTCGCTCTGTTTACTAAGTTTTTCTCTTCGTCCTCCCGGAGGACCATGCTTTTAGACGATTTTCGTGAGACTGTAATACCAACAAATAGTTCGTTAATAGAAGTAAGTTTAAGATCCGGTCTGGTTTGATTCTGGAGTAAGGCCACAGTCGTCCACGGTGCCATGTCACATTGCATGAAGCCACTATGCCTATGACGAACGCCGAGACAACAGCTCCGAGCCGTTCCGGGCTGCTCCTAGGTACGGCGGTTCGAAGTTGGTAAGTTGAAGATATTAGTGAGAAGGAGAGGAAGAAGCCGTAGAAAGTGAAGATGGACGACATCAACTGGGATCTGCACCCAACGTCAACCTCTGAGATCCGGAACGGGCCCATTCTCAAAAAAATAGCATATATAGAGAACTCATCCGATGTCGAACTCCAAGAAGGATCGCTCCTCGTCGCTCTTTGCAGACCTCTTGAGGCGTCTATCAAGGCATCCGCGGCCGACGTTCCAAGCACCACCTCCCTGTATATTTCAAAGACTACTTCCCTATATGTTTCAAAGACTATTTTGTTTCGTTCCTCGAGAAGAAGATACCAGGAAGTACGACATGGAAGCAGTCACTGTCGTTACCGCAGGTAAGATATTAATATAAGTTTTTAGTAAGTCTATTAATTTTCGTTTCCTGTTCATGTATTGCTTCGGTCGGTCACGAGCCAGGGCCCCTAAGTTATCGTCCCTGCTCGTGCCTTGGTCCTCCGGGAGACATCTACGACTCGCCGTAATCCTTTCACGACTCGCTGCATCAACTCTGGCACGATAAAACCAGCATTCAGGTCGAAAAATTCCATTTTGCCGCTCTTCGTATGCGGTAAGAGGCTGAAGACAAGGAAACTCAGAAGATGATGGTACATGAATCCGGGCTCATCCACATTCTGATCGATCCATCCAAGATCAAGAAGACGAAGTTGCAGGGAGTAGAAGTGCCGCTAGAGGACAGAGGTCGTCTCCTCCTCGCCCCCAGATCGCTCAAGGCAGCACGGGAGAAGGGTTTTCAGTCTTGGCCCGCGCCAGCCTTTCCTCCAGCGGCGAGTCGCCGGCCCACCGGTACCTTATTTACCCCGGCACGACCGTCGACTCAAAGACTACAATGACAACACTATCTGTCCATTCTGATTTCCTTTCTTCGATTCCGCCTCCCAACTTTCACTCTCGCTCCTGGGCCGCCCGGCCCGCTATCCATTTGATTTCCGCGACCGGACGATCCCGTTCCACCTGCTCGGTCCCAACCAACGCAGCGGGCTCCAGGGAAGAAGAGGAACAGCTACAAACTTGTTTTTCCTCCTAGCGCCTCCTTCCGTCCCGTATTCGCCCCGCAGGCTTAGTAAGTTCGTTCCAGTCATGGACCCTCCAGCTCGCTGATTACGCTCAACACCTCCTAACACATGTGGTTTCGTTCACTTCCGCAAGAAGATTCCCATAAAGAAACTAGTAGGAATAAATTAAGATAAAAATATTCGAGCCCGCCAGTCCGTTCCCGATGAATTTAAGTAAAGTTTCGGGCCCGTCCAGCGGTCTCCAGGAGAGTCTTTTTATCCAGGCTTCGGCCTCCTGTGCGGCTCAGGTACCTCCGCCTCGGCCCGGTTCTCTCCCTGGGGGTTTGACACTATGGGTGAGGAGCCAACGCCCCGTAATCCCTCCCCACCCGACTCGCGACGCGCCATATTCCGCCTCTGGTTCCGTCGCGCTTTTTCTCTTCCGTGCAAGACCTCGAGCAGCATCTACTTCACCCTTCTTCTTGGCGTCGGATCGGTAGCAACAGCCTCTCCTCCCTAGCGGGGAGCTCGAGAAGCTGATCCACCATTCCGCTCTGTTTTTCCGCCTCTCTTGTCGCCTTCAACAAGTCATCCAGTTGATCTTCGTTTTTGTACATCACTAGGGTCTGAGCCAATTGGACGGTCCGGTTGTGTTCGTTAACTAGCCGGTCGACCCCCGGGAACTCCCTGGTCAACGGCCCCAGTGCCGCCGTCGGGAACTGCGCCATCGCTTCTTCAAATGTCTCTGGCTTGCGGCCCGTTTCTAGTGCCATCAGGAACGCCATAGACGCCGAAGCCATTGCTCTTGTCTTGGCCGTCATTCCTCGCACCTCCCTCGGGGGCCACACCAGTTGCACCCGAATGGCCTCTTCCGCGTCCCAGTCTCGTACTGCTCGCGCCGTTACCGGAAAGTGTCCCTGTAAGACCTGGTGAATGGCCTGTGTCCGTAATAACTTGAGTCTCGGTGTTTCTTTAGATGGTCCTGCCGTCGGTATCTCCGTTCCTATGGACCCGAACACTGAATCCGCTCCCGACTCGTCCAATTCTTGCTTCTCCGGCTCATATCCTCTGGTCTCGGCCTGCCCCAACTCCATGTCCTCTGAGTCTTCCACCTCCGCGTCCATGGACTGGGCAGCCGGTATTTGCAATCTGTGTATCACAACCCGCGGTTGTAGCGCTCGCCCGTGTTTATCCTCGTCCTTGAGTGGGGTATCCGGTCCTGGCGGCGATCCCATACGTTCGGGCGACGGTGGTCCCGGGGTCTCCTCCGATCCCTGCGACCCGAAGAACGAGCTCCCCAAACTGGCTCGAGTCAGGTTGTCAACCGCCGCCCGTGTCTCTGGCGTGTCTGGTGCTACCGTAATGTCTCTCATTCGTTTCAGTCCCGGGGGCGGCACTATCGGCTGCTTACATACCATCTTCTCCAGGGGTGAATCCGCTCTTGTCGGGGTAGGGGTAGAGAACAGCGGCTGTGTCGAGGCCATCGACGCCGTGTCCTCCGGTCTGGCCGCATGCCGAACATACTTTACTTTCTCCACTCGCCCCGACGGTTTGAGTCCCTGCCTTTCTGCCATCTCGCGTAGAAACCTCCCTAGGTACAATGCTTCTCTTTCCACCAGCCGGCCTCCCTGTGCTTCCCGAATGCTGTCCTCCAGCTCCCGGTCGGATCTTGCCTCGTGGTAACCCCTGAACGATCCCTCCCGGTTCATTGTTCCTTTTAAATATCCGGGGTACCTCGGGTGTCGTGATTCGTATATCACCGATTTCTTATGAACTGTCATCATAGTAAATTGTGCGTCGCTACAAGGTGGTTCTAGTCCCGTGGTCCGTTTGACTCCTGTCGAGGTCTCAGGCTGTGATGGTCCCAGCTCTCCCGTGCTACTAGACTCAGCAATAATCAAGGATCGATCGCTTCGGACCGACATACTCCTGCCTGACTCCGACTGGTCCGAACTCGTTCCCTCCTCCAATTCTCTCGGGACTTTCTTGACCTTTTTCCACTTCTTCTTTCGCGACGGCTCCTCCGCCGGGCATCCCTCCGTCGGGGGCCTCTTGAAAGCGAGCGGCTCCTCTTCCTCTTTTACTTTCAGACGTTGGTCGTCGGACGAGCTCACCAATTCCACCACCTCAGCCCCCGGTGGTATTCCTGAGCAACCCGGCTTCGGGGTGGGTGTGGATGTCCGTCCTTTTCCTCTGCCCGGGAGTCCTCGTCCTCTCGGTTCCCGTGGTTCTCCCTGGGCGTTTAACTTCTTAATTCGGCTCTGTACCAACCCTGATATTTGGTCTGGTGTCAGAAGTGGTTTCGGGTTGACCACGGCTCGGCTCGCGCTTCGCGGCGACTCGGTGGCTTCCTTCCGCACTCCTTTCGCGGCCCTCCAAGGGGAACGACGCGTGGGTGTCGATCGTTCCGCTACCTCGGCCAGGGGTCCCTTCCCTGCTGCTTTGGCTGCTTGGGCTCCCTCGCCGGCCTCGTCGGCCTCTGATCCTTCTTCGGTTGCTACCTGCTCCGGCTGCTCGGCGTCGCTGTCCTCGGACCCTCTCGACGCCCTCGGGTAGTAAGGTACGCGGATATGCCGTCGCGGCCTCTCCGGTGCCTCCTTATCCACCGCCCTCTCGGGGGTTGAAACCCCTCCGGATGGCGCACCGCGTAGTCCCGTTCCATGTTGGCTACCCGGGCCGCCGTTTCATCTCCAGCAGCGAAACTGGTGTACGGCGGTCGTCCTTTCGGGTCCAAGGCGAACGCCGCAGCATACTCCAGCCTCAGAAGGGGGTCTTGCTTCGGCATCCCCCTCTGCAGGTTCCCTTCGTGTGAGTCCGTCATGTGCTTCTTCCAGTCCTGGTGTGTCGAATAGGCTCGATTCGAACACACCGGGCACATGTAGTACTGCTTCCGTAATCCATCGTGCTGGCCTTTAATATGCTTGACCAAGTGCTTAAACTCCTTTCCGTGACAATGTCCTTCCCAGCACTGTCCGCTCATCGTATCCGTTTTCCGGGCTTTCGGGGCTCGTTCCAATCTTGAAGCTCGTCCCGTCAGCCTTTTCCGTTTTTGTCTCGTGGTGATGCTGCTCGTCTCGCTTCTCTGCTTTTTCTCTTGTTTTCTTCTCCTTAGCTCAGTCTGCTCGTCTGCGATTTGATGAATCCTGATCGGCTGACCAGAATGACCTGCTCCGGCGAGCGCTCTGCCTTTTATAGCCGCCGCAGGCGGAAGTGGGCGTGGCCTGCACTAGCGACCCCTAGCGTCAGACTCACCATCCACTTCTACGGTGGCGCCCCCTACTATTTTCCGGTCCCCGGGGCCCGCCGCTGGTCACCGCCTCGCCTGCTTTTTTTACCTCGCGGCCCTTCGCCCGTCCACGCGTTTTTTCCTAGGCCTTTTATTGCCCCACCGGACGTCCTCGGTCTTTTCATCCTCCGTCGCCTTCTCTTGCCTTTTTCATCTTGGCCCTCACAGTGCTTCCGCACACTTGCCGGAGAACACAGGGGCTCGACGTTATCATCTCCTCGCCGCCGCCCCGTTCTCTTTGTCCTCTTTTACTCCTTTTACGACCTACTTTAAAGCCCGTCCTCGTTTCAGGCCTCGCCTTTTACAACCGTCCGTTCGTTCCTCCGGCGTTCCCGAGAGTGCCGCATCTACTCTCCTCCGGTCTCCTGGACGCTGTAAAGCGGTATTACCAAGTCGGCATTACTCCAAAAGTCTTCACCAGCTTGCCACCGGGTCTGTCTTCTGTTGTAATCCAACCATCTTTTCCACGCTGTGGTTCCTCCGAACTGACCGGAAAGCGGCTCTGTGGGACTACTTTAGACATTCGGGCCGTCGTGGCTCCCGAACGCCGTTTTTCGTTCCAACCCCGCATTTCCCACCTATATTACATCCGCAAGAGAACCAATCTTCAGCTAGGTAGCAAATCTCTACAGCCTAACGACCTGCACTCCTACTGTAGTGGTCAACGCACCGCCCCGACTCAATGGCCCCAGGTTGATCAATCCTTTTTGGCCAAAGCCTTTTTGTGTAGCGCCGATTTGGTCGTTCCCTTGGTCCTCTTCCACCTGCGGAATCGAGACACGAAAACGACTTCATCACAAAAAGGGGTGCCCCGTTTCCTTACGTGCCCTAGCGCGCCCCACCCCAAGCATTTACTGTGCAGCCTCGTATCCTTGCTGGTCAGCTACCATCCAGGCTGGCGCAGCGTGTCCTCGGTAGGGTTCCAGGCGGTCCACATGGACTACCCCCCCCGGTTTCCCTCGTTTCTTCCGTACTACCACCCGTCCTCGGTCAAGCACCTTGACGATCAGTGCAGGGCCCATCCATGGAAATCGCAACTTCGTTCCTTTGTCCCTATCCACTACCGTATCGTGCACCCAGACCAGTTCTCCGGCGTGGTATTCCCGCCGAGTCACCTTCCCATCGTACTCGTGTTTCTGATGGATGGCGGCTCGTTTCAGCCCCGTCCGGGCCTCCCGATAGGCCGCGACTAGCCCTTCCTCCAGGCTTTCCACATAGTCGCCTACCCGTCGGGGTTCCTCCTCTGGTCCTAGAGGTCTCCCATAAATCGCCTGTCGCGGCATCATGGTCTGTCGGCCCAGCATCATCATATTCGGTGTCACTCCCGTGCTGGCTTGCGGCGTTGCTCTATAACTCATCATCACGAGCGGGACCATCTCGTCCCATTCCCGGCCTGTTGCTCGGCAGCTGGCTTTCAAACAACACCCCAAGGTACGGAAACTTCGTTCTATGTACCCGTCACTCCTGGGGTGGTACGGCGTCGTTCTTGTTTTGTGTATTCCAAATAGTGCACAGACCTGAGCCACCACCTCGGATTCGAAATTCGTGCCTTGATCCGAGTGTAGTTCCCGAAACGCGCCGTACCGTGCTACTACTTCTTCAACCAGTTTGTCCGCCACTGTCGTTGCCTTTTGATCCGGGATCGGGAAACACTCCAACCATTTGGTGAAATAGCATCCCACCATCAGGCAATACTTATTTCCTCGTTTGGTGACTGGGTACGGGCCCGAAACATCCATGGCCAGCCGTTCCATCGGCTCCCCCACTATGTACTGATGTAGCGGCTTCCGTCTTCCTCGTCCTTTTTTTAGCAACGCGCAATCACATTCTCGACATTCCTTCCGCACGTCTTCCCGGAGTCCCGGCCAGTAAAACCCTTGCTCCAACAGGGCCGTCGTTCTGGCGACTCCCAAATGCGCTCCTGCCGCGCCTCCATGGTATTCCCTTACCAACTTGGCCCGTTCCCCTCGGGGAACGACCAACTGGTTCCTCCAACCATGTCCTTCCAGTTCCCAGTACTTCTGATGCAGCACGCCATCCCTGAGGCTTAATCGTTCCCATTGCCTCCATAGGATCTTTGTTTCCCGGGATTCCGGAGATATGGCCTCCCAGCCTGGCCGGTCCGCATTCTCTTCCATCCGTGCGACAATCGGCCCTATATCTCGATCCCTCCTCTGCGCTGCTCTCATCTCCTGCGGGGACCATCCGGGCTCGTACCCCCGGGCCCGCGTCACTACTCTCACTTTTTCGGTATTCTCGTGCTCCTCTCCACATTGTTTGCACGGATACCGGGACAACGCGTCAGCGTTCCCATGCTTCCTGCCCGGTCGGTGTTGGAACGACACATCATGCGAGTCGATAATCTCAATCCACCGAGCAGCCTGCCCCATCGGTTCCTTACTTCTCTGCAGCCAACTGACCGCGCTATTATCCGTCCGGACTATCACGCGTTGACCATAGATGTAGCACCGAAAATGCTTCAAAGCTCGCACCACCGCCAACAGTTCTTTCCGCGTGGTGCAATACTTTCGTTCGTTTGACTCCAGGGTTTTGCTCGTGTAAGCTATCACCCGTTCCTCCCCTCTCTGCTCCTGTGATAGCACGGCTCCTGTCCCCACGTCACTGGCGTCCGTGTCAAGCCACCATTGTCCATCTTCCTCCGGGAATCCCAACACCGGGGCCTCTGTTAGCGCCTTCTTCATCGCATCAAATGCCTCTTGTCGTCTCGCGCTCCACACGAACGGTTCCTCCTTCGTTGCCAATTCATACAAGGGGGCAGCCAATTCCGTGAAGCCGTTTATATGCCTTCTATAATATGAACATAATCCCACGAAGGCTCGTACCTCGTGGAGATCCCGAGGGACCGGCCACTCGGTTACTTGCCGACACTTTTCGGGGTCGGGTTCGATCCCGTTGAATGAGACAACGTGCCCCAAGAACGGAATCTTCTTCTGGAACAGCTTGCATTTTCGCGCCTTTAACTTCAGTCCTGCAGCGTTCAATCGGTCCAGAACCCGTACCAATCTTTCCAGAGTCACTTTAAACGTTGGTCCAAAGACCAGTATGTCATCCAAGTATACCAGACACTCCTCGCACACGATTCCTCTGAGGATTCTTTCCATCAGTCTCTCGAAGGTGGCTGGGGCGTTCACTAGCCCGAATGGCATCACTTTGAACTCATACAATCCTCCTTGAGTCACGAAGGCCGTCTTTTCTTGGTCCTCCGGTGCCATCTCCACCTGCCAATATCCGCTTGCGAGATCCAGACTGCAAAAGAATAGGCTTCCTCCCAAGGTGTTGAGGCTGTCCTCTATCCGTGGGAGCGGATAGGCGTCCACTTTCGTAGCCTGGTTCAGTTTTCGGTAGTCGATACAGAACCTCGTTCCTCCGTCCTTCTTTTTGACTAGAACGGTCGGGCTACTCCACGCACTCCCGCTCTCCTGGATAATCCCTAGATTTAACATATCCTCCACCAGTGCTCGTTCTTCCTCTCTCCTGGTGGCCGGATACCGTCTGACCCTCTGCTTGATCGGCATCTGATCCCCCGTTTTAATTCGATGTTGTACTAAATCTGTCCGTCCTAACTCATGTTTCGAGGTCGCAAACATTTGTTCCCGGGCCATGATGGCTTTCTCCAGCTCTCCGCCTTCCTCCGTGGTCAGGTCTTTCTTAGCCTCCTCTATCATTTCAACGAGCGCTCCAGGGGGTTCTTTTGCTTCACTTCCTATTCCTCGTACCTCTTGTACGAAGGTGGCTTCTCCGAGTACCCCGCCGGTTTCCAATTTCGCGCTCTCGGTCCCTCGGTTGGCCACCCAAACTTCATTTTCTTCTCCCAATGTCACCGTTCCTGGGATCACCTCCAGTCCCATAGGTAATCCAGCGCCGGTGATGACAGCCAGCTGTCCACTCTGTCCTATGTCTACTCTCGTTACTACTGTTACTCGGGTCACTTGGAGTAGGGGTATTTCCGTCGTTTCCTCGATTCGCACGACCTGTCCTCTGACGGTAACTGCCCGAATCCCATCCGTTCTTTGTTCTACTCCCGGGATTCGTTCCCCCTCTCCCTTCCCCTCGGCGGGCAGGAAGATAGCACTCGCGTGGGGCTTAACTGTTAGCCGGTATTTCACTGCGAAGTCGTTTCCCAGGATCCCTTCATCTCTACCGATGTCTGCCACCATGAATGTCCACTTCAACACGCGCGTTCCCAATTTTACTGGCAAGTTCGTGCATCCGTAGCACCGCAACGGACTACCATCCACCGAGCAGAGACGTCCTTCATATCCATCCAGTTCTTCCCATTTTCGTCCCCACTCTCTCCAGAGGCGTTCCGACAGCAGACTGATCATAGATCCGGTATCAACCAAAGACGGACAACACTCTCTCCCACCGTCCCGGCCACATAAAGTCCACATTCTCCCATGCCTACTACTTCTCTCGCCGCGCCCGAAGGGGGCCCCGCGCTTACTGCGACGGCGACTGTCCGTTTCCCTGACGCTGAGAACACTCTCTCGCGAAATGGCCCTTCTGGTGACATTGATGACACTCTAAATCTTCTTTTCGCTTCTTAAACGCCTCCCTCCGGGCCGTTGCTTGTCTTCTAGCTTCCCGTTCTTCTGCCAATTCTTTCATCATCTCCTCCAACTTACCGTTTAAGGCCATGATCTGTGTATTGGCGTCCTCCTCGGGCTTCACTGCCCGCAGGAGGCGGCGTGAGTATCGTTCCTGTATTTCTACCACCTCTACCGCCTCCTCTAGTGTCTTGCATCCTTTCTCCGCACACTTCAGCTGAAGGTCTTCCCCAACTGCAGCCTGGAACGCATGTAATGCTGCTTTTTCCTGGCTAGCGTAGTCGTTGGAGAAGTAGGCTCTCGATGCCAGTCGCCGGGCATTATCAGCCAACTCCTTCGCTGTCTGGTTCTTTACACGTTTCAATCCCGCCAACTCTTGCAGAGCATTGCACGTGTCCTTCTCCTGACCGAACCTCCGGCGCAACGCATCCACCCTCGCTGAGTAACGGAGTCGTTCCCTGTCCGGGAGCCCGACAAAGTACATTCGTGCCGTTCCCGTCAGCGAGAGAAAGAGCATCGCCGCTTTTTCCTCGGCCGTCCAGCGTCCCAATGTTGCGTACTCCTCAAACTGGTTGATCCATCCCTCGAAATCCGGTTTACCGTCATACTTCTCCGGTCGTAAACTGAACTTCTTCAAACTCGCTCCTACCTGGCCGGTCTGTTGTTGTTGAGCCCGCGCATTCTGCTCATCCGTCGGGGTGGACGTTCCCATAAAATTAAACTGCCTACCCATGATGGTCGTGTCCTCCCCTTTGGTTTCGGTTTTCGCACCTCCTTTCTCCTCCCCACCTTCCTTGAAGGCGACGTCAGAATCCATCTGCTCGAAGACTGCCGCGGTCGCCATGAGTATCCAATACCGACGAAACACCCAAGATCCACAAGTCCGTATGTGCCTATTTCAGCACCACCGCTGCCACCAGTGTGACGTTCTCTGGTAAGTCGGGGTTGCCGATTCTTACAACAGAGGAACGTGGGGGTTGTTCGGGTCTCGGGGCGGACGGGGAATCCGGGCCAAGAACCGAGATGTGTTTCTAGAGTCGTGCCTCGCGCACGAGGGGGGGGCTGAGCGAATCGATCGGGAATCGGCACTCGATGTCAACGGAGGACTGCGGGGGAGGGAAATTATGGTAGGGGTACGGGTCGGCCGGGGTTCGTCTCGCTCTATCTCCCAGACCAGCATTCACCCCGACCGGGCGGTCCACCCCTGAGTTCCGGTCCGCGGGGGCGACGGGCCGACGGTCGCCTATTGTTTGGTAGCGTGGGGCCGAGCATGCCGCGCCCTCGTCCCCGCGGACTTCGCTCCTTCGTTCCGTTCCCCATGTCTTCGTGCCATACTACGCCTCGGTTTCCGGGACTACTTCGGGCCTTCGTGCCTTACTCCGTTCCCTCGTTCCTCGTTCTTCGGGCCGTCGGGCCCCTTACCCTGTGTTTCTACTACCTATCTCGAGCTTCGACTGTTTTGTCCTAACTTCGGCTTAATTACTCTGATCGGCTCATCTCTAGCGGTTGTTTCAGGAAAGAGGACACGTCTGGACACCAGGAGAACTGTTAAAGAACTCTGTTTATTCGGGCCTCACCGCCCCTTTATATACTAGAGAGGTCAGCCCTGATTGGCTGCTTTCGGTCACGTGACCTACAACTGACGTCACTTCCGGTTTATATATTCCGTTTCCGGTTTACATTTCACTTCCGGTTTACATATTTGTGCCTCTTTTTCAGGCTTTCTATACTTTCGTTCATTATTACATATTCGTTCCTTTACATTTATTTCGTTCTCTTACATATATTTCTACTATTACCTTATTTCTATTATTTTGACCTCTATGTATTTTGGATGAATAGCCGTTCATCACAATAAGATCCTGGTTTCGGGGGTTCCCCTTTTTTCACAGAGCTCCTTTTCTACAAACCCCGTATTGTAACATTTTGAGACCAGACGGATTCCCTACAAACAGCTGTTCGAGGAAAAACAAAGCCAGGCTTCGTTTCAGAAAAGAACCCATTAAAGGAAGTTTAAAGGGGGAATTAACGTCCTGAATGTGACAATCGCGCCCTTGTTACGGGGCTTTGGGAGAGGATCAAGACACGGAGATTTGAAACCGAGTTTCTGCTTTCAAGTGATTGTTAGAACAACATGGACTAGTGTCGGACCAACATGAGGCGAAATTCCTTTAGATCTATTCCTTCTGCATGGGTTCATTGAGTTGACCGTGAAAATCAAATAGAAATGGGTGCATTTTGGTGCAAATGTGAATTTGACCATGTAAGGGTAAAATTGATAATATTATCAGACAAATGTATGATACTATATCCCCGGATCCCCAATACCCAAGACTTTAATTGTATTGCACTGGCCTAATGGAAATAGGTTTTAGTCTGGTGTGTGCAAAGGGAGGTATGGATACAATGTCACAAGAGGCCCCTTAGGGTTTTATATGCGTTTAACTGTTTTGTCGGAGAGTTACAAGGTTTAAGGCCACTGAAAACGGCCCGTGTCCAGAAGTGCTTGTAACAAAGTTAAAAGGTGCGTTTTTTATGCCCCACACGAACCCAGCACGGTCCGTAGACCTTTAAGGCCAACTAAACATAGGTGGGTGACTCCCACTTAAAGCAACCCACAATCAATCTAACTACATAAATTGTCACAAATTCATGAAAATGTATAAATATTTCCAACACACCCCTTGATCATTCTAAAGTGCACTACATATTCCTTCATATGCCATATGGCATATCCTTATGGAGAAAAATGCTTTCAAAGTTTTGGGGTTGTTTTGGTTTGCTCAATGACTAAAATACTTCTGGGAAATACCCCATGTGACACCCAAGAAATGATGATGTCATTGACAAAGTACTTTCAGAAGATACTCATTTTAAGAGAAGGGGGTAGTGGGTCGAATTTTGTAAATATGGTTTACATAACTCCTATTGTTTGGAAGACTTCTCCACCCCACAAATACAGCATATTCTAGAAATAATCTATTTAAGTGAATAAAGCATTTTAATGATACATTACTAAAGAAAGAGGGCCACTCAAGTGCATTGATTCATGAGTACTCCCCTGCCATCAATGAGCTGGTCTTGAGTTAATTGCAGTGTGCACTGAACCAGAACTGGGTCAAGTGAAATGTACATGGTTGACCACAGTGTCATGTACATTTCACTGGTGGAGCCTGAACTATGGCTACACTCACACTAGATGAACTACTGGCATATTAGAGATGCATCTTATTCTAATAACATACCTTGTTAGAGAAATTTCTTCCACAACCTTATTTTAATGTAGATAAATTAATTAGTAATCCTATGGTATCAATCTACTAGAAAACTTGCAGAGAACCCTATTTGAATTAAATACAAAGTGTGCATAGTGTGAACTGGATTAAAGTGGTTGGTGGGGGAAATCCTATCCTAGTGATGTCATCACTTTTTGTTGTAAACAAATGAGAAGTTGTGTGGACCCACAATAATAGAAGGAAGACAATAACATTAGTTATTTTAATGAAGTTTGAGCCAGATTTCACACTTTATACTTTTCCAAAGGCTTCAACTATAACCCTACAATGTATTTGAACAGTTATTGGAACTTGCAATATTTTTTCACACTAAGAGGAAACATTGGTTGTGGGTTGCTTTAACAGTACGTTTTAAAAAGGAATCTGATCTGAGGGACGGACGTTTACTTTTTTAGAGTAACTTTATGGCCATCTGACAATTAATTCAAAGTGGTTTTGCTTGTGTAATCAGATGGCAAGCATCACAGTGACACTCCATGGGGAATCCAAGCTTATTGTAGGTAGATCTATAGATAAGCTTGGATTTCCCATAGAACGTTTAGTATGGTACCTAATGCTTTCTACATCAACGGCGGTCGTGGTTTGAAGTTTAAGCCGTGAATTCTCGATATCATTATGGAAGTATTGGACATAAAATGAATGGTGTCACTGTAATTGCATTTTCCAATCATGCCTTTTTCAATAGATATATTAACACTTCTGATATGATACGTTTTCCAAGTAACTCCAAAGTTGGATAAATACCCAGGCTATTGAGTATTTCATGCACATAAAATATTCGCCAGTTTTTTTTCTGCAGCGACATGGTATTTTTTCTACCACATAGTATCCCGGCCACTTCCCTCCCTCATTACTTAGGCTGAATGGTCACATACAGTCACTGTTATTGTAGCTGGGTTGCGTGAGGGGTTACTTTCATGACCGCTTTTTCATTTATCTTTTTTACCTTTTTATGATTATATTTCCCCGTCTGGGATAATGATCAATCGCAGGCTAGACGGCCATTATCAAAAGGTCAAGTGTGATTGCTTAAAGGTCAAAGGTCATAAACTACTAAACCATCAGAGCTTGAAGGATCTGAAATTAATATGAAGGTGTTTGCCATGTAGTAGACATATGGCTGAAGTATAAAACACTTTTTCATTGAACGAATTCAACTTGTGCGGATGACACATGGTCTACATGTAAGAGAGCCTCATGCCTTATAGTTTTAATGGCCATAACAAGTCAGAATCACTGGCGGATTCAGGATTTTGAAAAAAAAGGGGGGGGGGGGCGTTATTGGAAATTTTTTTTCCTTAATTGCTTTTAGGCCGAGTTTTACATAAAAAAAATGTAAAATTTTCCTGAAAAAGGGTGGGGCGCGCGCGCCCACGCCCCCCCTCTGGATCCGCCACTGCTGAATGCATATGGATTGTGATTTAAGATCTACCTTTCCAGGCCTCCGACTTATGCAAAATGATTTCCTGTAACTAGATTAGCAAGTGCATAACAGTCCCCACGTGTTTTATGGTATGCAAGAGGAGAGTCATCTGACATGGTATCCATTGTATTCGGATCAGAATCACGGATATATTTGTCAAACACCTTTTTATGATTGAATTCTTGTGTTGTGAGCACTGAGTCAAGAACTACGTCAGAAAACCACAACTCCCCCATCGTTCCCAGGTTTCAATGGCCAGCATCCTGCACAAAGTATCCTGTGTTCTCAGAAAAGCCATAGATTATATTGATTTTCATACATATCAAATTCAGGATTGCTGACGTTTGCAACATTATCAGGCGCCGTATGATATCATAGCCACTATGCAATAAAAATGAAATATAAGCATTTTCCCCAAAGATTAGAAAACATAAATTTTATATATTTCTTGATTCTTTTGTATTTGCTTGCGATTATGATGTAACATGTTCTGTGGTGTAATTATTACATTTATGCATACGGAACAAACCATGTAATATCTACATCAACTGTCTCTACCCATGTGTCATTGTTTGTAATCTATTAGTTTTTCCTGAAAATGGATCTGAATCAACAAAAACATATTGATTTTATGACTCATTAATCAAAAAAGTCAACGATGTAGCCCTTCTCAGGATGCCCTTCCGTCACGAATTTATAAGCCTCTCCCCGCCCATTCCTACAAAAACTAACTAAGTCCTTGACAACTTGTGTATCATTTACTGACACTTGACATGGTGACATAAACCTAAACATTGGACCCAGCCACAGGAGCCACAAAAATGGGTTAAAAACATCCCACACACCTCGGGAAATGTCCTCGGAAATACCTCAGAGAGTTGGGAGTGATAGCAGCAGGTCACATGACGACAGCCGACCAATGGGAGGGCAGTTTTTATTCACCTACTTCCCAGGGTTCCCCCTGTTCCGGCGTGTTCCGGTCATGCCCTTTTGACTGTGGTCATTGACGGGGCATGCGTACTACATTCACGTTAGGGACCATCCCTACTGTATCTATTTCTACCTATAAAATACATGCTATTCCCTTATCTTATTCATACATATTCCATGAACATCCTGTTAGAATATATTTTCTCATTATGTTTTTTGATTTTCTGCTGGGGAAGACCAGATCAACTGATTGGCAGTGGCGGATCCAAGGGGGGGGGGGGGCCGCACCCCTCCCTTTTTTCTTAAGAAAATTTCGTTTTTTAAATGTAAAACTCGGCCAAAAGGTAATTAAGGATTTTTTCCCCCAATAACGCGACCCCCCCTTTAAAAATCACGGATTCGCCAAATATTGGTTGTTACTTTTCTTTACTTATTTGAGTTCTAAAGTGAATAAATGAGTGTATGGCATGTTTATTGATTTATTGATATTCGACAACTTCATCACACTTTAAAAAATAGTTTATTCATGATTTTAATACACATGATCTTCCAGACTTTATAATATAGTTTAAACTGACAGAAACATCCCAATAATGAAGTTTTAATACTCCATTTCCCTCTCTCCCCGTAGGTGTCGCTTCTGTCAGCAACCGGATGTGGTCGACAAGGAGCTTGTTCCCGGTCAGCCTCCCACGTCTTTAGAAACTGAAACACACGAAAACTGCGGGAAACCAGTGAAAAGACCCTTCCCCTCAGGCTGCAAAAACACCACGACCAGTGAGAGATCGACACTTTTGGTTCACTTTTTTTCTTTTTAAACGTTTATGTTGGATTAAGTTCACAAAAAGTGTCAGAGCGCTAGTCCCCACCCGCTGATTGCCAGCGTGTTCAGCATGTAAATGGTACAGTTTCAGCCCAGTACCAGCTATCTTCTCTAGACGTGTACAAAATTTAATTACAGTCAAAATCATAAGAACATCTCGTAAATATCTTTCATACACTGTCTATGGTTGTTCTGTGTTTGGTGTCAGTGGTTCTTGAGAAAACATTGGCGGATCTCAAATGACAGGACATACTAAAAATATCTTCTTATTGCTACGTTTATCAGGAAAATGGTTCAAGTTGATGTGACCAAGGTTCTAAGTACATTTTCAGAAAATTATTGGTGGGGATCATGTATAAACGGTGAAAACGTGGATGCCTTTACTAAACAGAAACCTGCTGAGGTTCAGTAGATGCGACAGGCTACTTTAATTCAAGACTGGGTGAAACCGTTTGGAATCAACAGAAAGGTAGTTCTGGGGAGAACCGGGTGCATACCACTTTATAGGTAGTTGTACGGAGTTCAATGGAAAGAACAATGTGTTGTGTGATAGTATAACACAAAAAGTAATACAAAATAAAACAAATAAAAAGGTGAGACCTCGCTAAAATTGTCCCGTACAACTCCCACTTTCTGCCATATGGACTTGCATGGTGATTTACATCAAGTGTAGTTGTTTTTTTGTACATCTACCACCACAGCATCATCACTGCGGCCACTTTCACAGATGTAAGATGGCGGCGTCTAATGGCGGACCTGACCTTGACGTGACCTTGACGTAGCGGTGTCCTCAGAACTGTGCCCCCTTGAGTTTTTATCAGATGAACACAAGACAAGGAAGAAAGCTCCAACGTTAATCCATTGATAACGGGTTTCACTTGTCTTTGTATGTGAATGAGCAGGGGGATTCAGGATAGTTTAGACATGTATTAAACTGTATAACTTTAAGGACGGTGTTTCTAGAACCACTTGTCTACATTGGCTTTTTTGTTGTCCATTTATGCCCACTTGAAAAGTTGAATTACAACGCATAATATAGGAGGAAAAACATAATAAAGTATCTTTGTGAATTTATATGGAAGACCTTATAAAAGTTGGGACTGGAGACATGATGTATTGCCACGCTATGTATATCAATAATGTTATCCAGCTTGGTACGTTTTTATCCCCATAAGGACCTGCCACTGTTGACTTTGTACTGTTTTAGGTGTCAGGTTACCCAAGTGACGGCGATATCATCACATTAGATGGGCATACATCATTTCTAAAGTAGATCCCATCTAATGGACACTTCTGTGATGGCAATCGGTCTTTGAAGTCCAACAAAAACAGCCATATCCACCGTGAAATCTCCACATAAGACATCCACCAAAACCGGAGTGCACTCAAATGACATCCAAGTCTGTAAAATGAAAACCTGGGATAAAAGTGGAAGAAAATCTGAGAAAAAACGTTTACTTATGACAATGAAGTCTTTTACTTGTCTGTGTAGACATGGGTGGTATGTTAGCCCCCCGGTTAGCCCCCTACTCATACCACATCATGCCAGTTAACAGTAGGGAGTTGGAGGAGGACATGCATGCTAGCTTGGGGGGGGGGGGGTGTTCAGTCTGAAAGAGGTAAACCCTTCGTAGGAAAGTAATCCAACTAAAACGAATTCAAAGAAAACATGATATTATTCAAATTCATTCTAAAACCCTCTTCAACTAGTTATTCAGAAACAAAACTTATAAAACGGTTACAACAGACATTACAGACCGATTTGGCGTGTTTTAGAAATTTCTAAACCACTTTTGATATCTTGCTATTAGCAGCACCCGTTCTGTGTTCTGACCGAATGAGGCGGATGTCACACAAAGTGTAACTGCATGAGGTATGGATTAATTATAAAAACTGAAAATTCTTTTTTTTTCAAACAAACTATAGTGAGTCCATATAACGATTATATAATACCACCATATGTAATGTATAGTCCCTTCACAGACTGAATCTCCCACTTTCCCAAGGGTTAAATTTGTATAGGGATTTTTTTCTGTTCCCTCCGCCGTGCAGTGCATTCAGCATGCAGGGCCTGATTGTAGCCTGGACGTTGGTCGCATACTTCACACATCTGGTGCGAAAGGCTCAGGCCTCTAACAATACTCTCATTATAGGCGCACAGGGGCCGTTTTAGCACCAGAGAAACCACAGACTTTTCATTCCTGTCACACATACTTGCATAGGGCGGACAAAAAACACTACATCCCCGAAAAACATCTACTCAAATTAAAAATAACCAC
This sequence comes from Lepidonotus clava, assembly GCA_936440205.1. Lineage (NCBI taxonomy): Eukaryota > Metazoa > Annelida > Polychaeta > Phyllodocida > Polynoidae > Lepidonotus > Lepidonotus clava. Next base: position 28,665,893 of record OW387144.1, on the reverse strand, counting down.
AAAAGTTGTGTTAGGGGCCCTGGGTATTTTTAGAATAGGTTGAAGGACTTTTCATGTTGCCTGAAAATAAAAAGAAATTTGAAAAATATTAGCTCTTGATTTACTTTGCAGCTTTTTTGTGTCCTGAGGCGTCATATGCCACTTAAGATGTATGGTGATATAGTCTGGATGTGCCATAGAACACATATGATGTGTAGGATTTAAAAGTTATTTAGTTAACTGTTAAATGGCTAAATAGATGTGTCTGTCCTTATAGTCTCCCAATCCCATGCTGTCAAAATGGAAGATTTCTGTCTCGAAATTAAATGTCATAGTCGCAACTTGTACTATGACCATACATGAAATGTCCATGTTGGGTTCTTGTGTAAAGTAGGACCATAAAAACATGAAGTAACTTCTGAGGTAAGGCCCTCAGGGGTTAACACTGCTAACTTTCTAACGGGCTTCAGATGCCCTTTTCGAAAAAAGATTTACTGCTTTGGAGTGCTTTGTTCGGACATTTGACTTGAAGGTCGTTTTGTCTCTTTAAATGGTTCAATTTATGGCTTTGACACCGCCTTTGGATCCACGTAGGCCAAATGTTTGGGGCGGAAACATTTCCCTGCGACAACCCAGTGGTCCTCTGGCCTAAGGAAACTTTCGGAAATAACTTACCCTTTTGTATAAGAAAGTAGGATTTTAGTGCATTACACTTTCACATTGAAATACAATACTGTCTAAAATTTGAGATAATTACAAACATTACATTCAATCTTCTTAATGGGGCCACGCAGCATTCATATCTTTCCTCTTTATTTATCTATTTAATATATCGTCAAGGTGAGTATCTGACGCAAAATGCTGGATCAAAACAGAGAGGAACATCACCTAATGGTCTAATGAAAGGAGTGTAGCTACTATGAAATTAAGTGTACCCACTTAAGGCAATCGTATGTCATTTCTTCACTGTTTTACACAGTTTACATACAGGTACATACAACAGCATCTACCAGATCAACAGGATTATCCAGAACACCTTATGAAACATAATATCCCCCAGCGAACTTATAAAAAATACCAACTTTTCCTAACGTACCCCAGACACTAGACACATGGCAGGAGACCGACTGCTGAGATTCCCCACCCTGAGGTCCCCAGACCCCATCTCTTTACCTCTCTCATCTCCTTATTGTCAGAGGGACATTTGTTAGGCCCAGACACAGAGCTAACCTTGGTGAAGTTCCGACATCTCTCTGTATGGACTTTTCTAAAGCCAGTGTTGCATCTATGACTTCTAAGATTCGCTAAAGCGACCAATCATTTACAATATAGAACTTTAAGTAGTGGTCTGCTACTTGATAGTATCTTGTTTATCATATCATATCAATGGGCCTGTGATGTTGCTGTAACTTTGCTCGTACATTTATCATTCTTCTATGCAAGATGACAATGAAGGATTATTCGAGTATAACGTCCACTCAGCATTTTTTTTTTTTTTTTTTTTTTTTTTTTTTTTATTAACCATACTCACTCATAAGAATGATCTTCCGTATAGGTACAAACAACGTAATTATAATAAAGTACACAAAGTAAAGTTAGCTATATCTCAATTTACCATGTCTTGTATCTGAGATCAGAATCCAAGACAATAGTATTATAGCATATCAAAAAAGTTCAAAGATGGTCACATAATTTGAATAATACATAGAAAATGTCAACAGTTATAGGACAATTCCCACATAATCGGTAGTCCATACTGCAAATTATGTATGATGAGTCAATAGTCATAAATCCGGTCTTCAACATAACAATATACAAGTAAGATAACAAAGGTACAAACAATGCATTTATAATAAAGTACTCAAAGCAGAGTTACATTTATCACAATGTACTATGTCTAGTATCTGAGATCAGAATCCTAGACAATAGTATTATAGCATATTAAAAAAGGTCAAAGATGATCACGTAAGTTGAATAATAGCTAGAAATTGTCAACAGTTATAGGACAATTCCCACATATTTGGTAGTTCATACTGCAAGTTATGTATGATAAGTCAATAGTCACAAACTTGGTCTTCCAGCATGCTAATATATATGTTAGATAATATTTATAAAATCAGCAGTAGTTTTAATAGGCGATGTCATATATCTGAGATCAGAATCTATGACAGAGCTATTAGATGGAGATAAAACTAGTTAGATATAATCAATAGAACACACAAGTCGAAATTTTAGGCACATCAGACTCTCAAAAGTTTGTAAAGTGATTTTTTAAAAAACAATTTGCACGCTGATTGTTGAACCTCAACAGTTAATCCATTCCAAAGACGAGCACCAACATGATATGGTGATTTACGATATACCTCACTACGTACAACATCAATATCAAAGATAGTCCTGTCAGCTTGCCGAGTCTCTCTAGCAGGAACAACTAAGTTATTATCATCAAAATGCAAATTATACATAATACAGGCCAACTGCACAGTACGTCTTTGTTCTAATATATCTAGCTTAGCCAACTCATGCAAATCACAAACAGACATTTCTCTAGGATTATGGATATCATAACAGAGTCGCAAGGCACGATTTTGTAATTTTTGCAATTTATCCAAGTCATGCTTCCTACAAAAGGTTAACATAAAACTCGTATATTCCACTAAGGGTAAAACAGTCTGTTTGTAAACTAAAACTCTTGTACGAACATCAAGATAATACCTTATTTTCCCAAATTGGAAGATTTTGAATGAGAATTTCTTGAATATTTGATTAAAGTAATTATCAAGAGTAAGACATTCATCAATCAGAACACCAAGATAATTATATCTATGACATATACCAATGTCCTTCCCTGAAATGGTCAGACAGGCGTGACTAACAGTATCAACTTGGTGCCTAGTACCATAATAACACAATTTTGTCTTATTAATGTTCAAATTTATACAGTTTGCATTGCACCAGGAGTACACCTCCTGGAGAGCTGATTGCAATGTAACACGAATAAGATTCTCATCTGAGCTAGAGAAATATAACACAGCATCATCCGCATACAGGATGATTTTCACACCAGGGGTTTTAATACTATTTACCAGGTCATTAATATAGCATAAAAATAAGGTGGGTCCTAAAATAGAACCCTGGGGGACTCCGCAACTGATGTAACGAGAAGAAGACTTTTGATTTTTGAATTTAGTTGTTATTTGTCTATTTGATAGATATGATCGAATCCATGTAACCATGTATTTGAACTACATCAGGTTTATCAGGACAGACCACGGGGGACGGACTCACATCTTTGTCTGGATGCAATGCTTAATTCTATGTCAATCTTAAATGCACCGAAAAAGGGGATGGTTGGGGGGGGGGGGGCTTTTAGATATTGAATTTCATATTTTCCGTTTGCATCATCATATGCATGTAGCACACAGGTTTCTATAACACACAATAATCTCAGGATAGATGGTAGAGGAATAAGGCAAATGTGCTCCATTGTTCTAACAATGAGGTCTTTGGGTAGTGGGGGGGGGGGGGGGGGGGGGCTTTTAGATGTTGGATTTCCTATTTTCCGTTTGTATCATCATATGCATGTAGCACACAGGTTTCTATAACACACAATAATCTCAGGATAGATGGTAGGGGAAGAAGGCAAATCTGCATCATTGGTCTAACAATAAGGTCTGCTAATCTTTGTTAAAATTTCAAAATTCAGGTTTTAAATAGTAGAAAGCTGTAAAGGGTAACAGCTATATAAACGCCTTCAGGTTAAACATGGTACACGTTATTGGCTTATCCTGCAACTGGCATTTAAATCAGCGTCGTCAATAGGTAATGCAAATGTCCCACATTCCTATGTGTGAATAGGATCGTTAGTGTGTGAGGTTACCAAAGTGACGTCACAGTGTGACAACATGTGACCAAATAACATGTAATGTCCCACATGTTTGTGTAACAGGTATTATGTTCTTCTGGCAATAGCACTAGGCCTGGTAATCACCATTACAATCATTGCAAAAGCGTTAGTCATTTGTATAGTTGAATTGGAGTAATTATGGTAGGAACGTTGAGCTGTCTGAGGGCTGATTACATGTTCAATACGTCGACTGCTCAACTCCTGATTATGTTATCACAAGGGTCATAGTTATGTGACTTGCAGGGATTTGATCTGGATCACCCTCGGGGACAGTGTTTGAAAATAATACTAGACACAGATATTATGATAGTGATGGCTGCAAAGAAAATTATATATGCTTAGTACCTTACACATGTATGATTTATACGTACATATGTATGTACATTCTTTTTCAAAAGCTCGTCAAAATCGCAATCTTACAGCAGAATGACAATCTTCATAAGCTGTACACAGAATTCACCTGTGCCCTTGCCAATTGACTTAGGCTAATCCTTCCCCTAGTATCCCCCTCATTAATACCTATCTATACCACCCAGGTAATACCTCCTCACCTCTCCAGGATCCCACATTAGGGGAGGTACCCGGCACAGGCCCCTCATCACTTGTACCCCAGCTGTCACTCATAGCTGTTAGTCATCCCTACGACGTGTGACCACGCCCCCTTAACCCCTGGTGGGCGTGGCTTTACGTGGGACCGCCGGTAGGAGCTGTCAATCTAAATCAACGCCGGGATGTCCAGGTCAGTGTCAATGTCAGGGGTTCGGCCGTCCAAATTACCCATGCTTTTCATGTTCCTTCCGAAAGAGGATATTGATATCTAACATTATATTCATGAACTAGAGTGGGGGTTCAACGATACCAGAAAATATAGTGGGTCAAAATAATAGTCCATTAATGTCTATGTTGGCAACTAAGGTGACTGCTGCAATTGAAATATAGAATTCGAATATTGACCCCCCCCCAATGTGTAAATTTATATGATATTTCATATTTTTCAAAAATTGCCAAGTCTTATTACGTCCAAGTGCACCCAATATTTGAATAAACAATTTACCGCTGGTGAATGCTTTTTCATGTCCACGGAAATTGTTTCCCGAGACAATGGGAATCCAGGAAACAAAACAGACTGGAGCCCTTAAAGTTGTGGCATCTAACATTCTAGGCCTATAATTATATGATCCCTGTGATCATTTATATTGATAGCCATAGGTCCTTGTACAATGACAAAAAAGTCTGGTATCATTATGGGGAACTGGTATTATATTTCGGGAATGTATAGGAGTATTGTGGAAGATGACTATCTTCTGCAATTGCTCTATTATCTATATTGTATCTTAATAGATCTTTATATCAAGTTCCAGGTGGGACTATGGTAGCATGTTACAAGAGCCTCAGTCATTTCTGAAACTGTTCTTTGGCAATGCCTGATAGAGAGACCAACAGGCCTATATCCACAAACGGCTGCCTAGTGTCTCATATTGCTATTAAGAAACAATCATGTTATCTGTGTAGACTTTAAAAAGTCCAAAAATCCCTTGTCAATTCGAGAAACCAAATATTTCGTGCTGGTTATTGGTATTCCAATGTCGATCTGCTTATAAATTATTGCATGTCGATTTAAAAAATAAATTCGCCACATCTCTGTGTCAAATGTAAGGGTCAATGGCCCAATGAGCATTGGCATTTGACCCTGTCAGGGTAACTGTCAACGTCGGAGGGAAAAATTGTGTTAATTACTGGGTTAATTGTCCTCATAAATGGTGAGGTCATAGCGGGGTGTAGGTGACCGTTGTTTGGGTTAGGGTCCTCGGTCAGAGGGGATGTTAGTAAACACCCTGACAGGGTCAGCCCGGGTCAGAGACTGAGGACATCTTGGTTAGTATGACGTCACATCATTGTCCACACAGAAAAGCTATCGAAACAACTGCATTAACAAAAAGTCAGATTTATTTTTTTCTTGCAGTTGTTTTATGGTAGTTTAATTTTAGAAAAGAAGAAAAGGAATAGATACATCTACATCTAAAGCTATTTCATGATCGAACTGAGCCGGTCCTATTTACAGAAATTATTACTACCAAGGCCGATGCCTAAAATTCCATACATGAACATACATGAGAAGAATGATTTCATGAGCTCAGACCTATAGAAAGGTAAAGATAATATAGGAAACGCCTTGCAACGTATAATGTTTTGTAAAAGTGAAGCAAGATAACTGTTTTGGATGTGTTTATAACCAAACGTCAGCAGGGCCAACGTTTACGACATCTTCACTGTCCCTCAATCATTGGGGTCGTACCCACGTTTACGACATCCTGACTGTGTCCCTCAATCATTGGAGGTCGTATAATAGCGTCAGAATGGGAACGACCTTCAGGCAACATCAAGCTACATCAGAAGACACAGTACATCTTAATAAGATATATTGAATTAACTGTACGTCATACGCTGTTTCATTCGACTTGCTGGTATTTCATGATCAGAGATCTTCAACATCACACGGACGAAACATTGTACGATAGAATTCTTCCGATTTTTTCTTGCATGAGAACAACATCTCGAACACCACGGAAAAACAGACGGAAGTATTTCTTATTACACGAACTGGCACTGTTATATCTCACTATCAAAATGATGATGGGACGAGCAAGGGTTGGGGTGGGGTCACTTCGTCTAAATTAGACAAGTACCTACAGCATGGCTACCTGGAGACCGTATGCTTGTGAAACACTAACAGGAGACGGAATAAATATTATATGGCACAAGTATGTAAGGTTATGGAGGTAAATTGGGATTTCTAAATCATAACTCCTTGCAGGTTCCAACGATAATAAAATTACCTTACTTATGAAGCATAACTTACATAATGATGAGTTAATCTCATATTCTGTAAATTTAGGTGAACATGATTTTACATTACTATAATGGTATAGAATAATCTAATTATATTGAACATGTAATAATAAGATAAACATAGAATGTAAAATTGTATGCATTCATCATTAACCCTTGGAGGTGCTGACGGGGTGGGGCGGGGAGGTCGTCTGAGGAATTGCCTGACCCGCACGCAGTGGGCACCAAATTTCATAGAGTACGTCCCCCTAGGCCTATGCCAATCTACCACTCCCTGCCTCTGTCAACACCTAGATATCTACTACGTCGTGAGTGCAGAAATACGTCCTGGTCGGCCCTAATGGCTTATCCAGACACGGTGTCATATTCAGGAGTAGGTCTACTCTATATCATATATATTTGTCCTCAAAACCATTCACTTTGCGACACAATAGAGATAACAAAATGGTTCACTTAATGTTTTTTCTTGTACTAATAGGGCCTATCTAAGGGCCTTTAGTTAGAGCCAAATTAAAACCGTTCTGTATCTGACTGTCTCGCTACTGGTTATCAAATATGCCGGTGCCTCTAATACTGTGGAAATCTTTGCATTGAAATATGATCAGAAATCAATGGAACAAGTATTGTTTTATGACTGTAGCTCACTCGTGTCTCCTGTGATAATACACAAGTTGCCCCAAAATATAGCTCGATTCTCTGCTTTACATACATCAGTGCTGTGACACATTTCTAACCATAATTCTCCTAGATCATCGGAGCCATATATCAATGTTTGTTTTTCAGACTTGTGTTACATTCTCAAAGGGTATACGATCCCTGGACCATGGAACGCTTCACACTGACTCTCTTTTGAGAATATTCCTCCACTCGCCCTTCAAAAGGATTCTGGCTGAAGAGGATGGTGTGTAGGGGTGGTTGTGGCAAGTGTTTTCACAGATAACATATATCATGTATTCGGGTAACATTTCACATCAAAGAATTATTTTTCAAAACTGCTATTTCTCGATTTATGGTTTAGCGTTCAGCACGCGGATACTTGTAAAAAGCATCGTACTGTTGGGAATATCAATAGTCATGGTATACATGTACTTAACTTTGTTGGAAAAAGGGCAAGGAACACACCCACTTTGAACATGGGGATCCTAGAGACTAGAAAAGATTGAATCAAGGCGGAACTGTATAGTTCATCTCCTCTTTCATGCTTCCAATATTCTGCTCTACATTGATAATTTACGGTGACGTCTAATGACGCAAATGTTAATGTTCTACTAGGCCTATACTGAAGTTCTATACTGAATGTTATTTCACGGTGGCGGGGGTGGCACGCCACTACCCCCCCCCCCCCCCCACCACAGAGAACAATTTTCAAAAATGTAAAAACCCTTAAAAAATCATAAATAGTGAAAAGTTCCATTTGGTGAACTTCGCCACCCTCCTTTTTAGGTTACAATTATGGAAATATTAAGCAAATGTTCCACTCAAGGAACCTCGCCACCCCCCGTCAGCAGAAGCTGGGTACGCGCCTGCTATAAATTCAAATGTACCTAACTGTACCTCCGCTTCCAAGTGCATCAATATTGTTGAATTGCAATTATCCAATTAAAGTGACCTGCCTATATCCAGGGCCTATTCCTATCCCACCAAAGCCTAAAATAACTATGCTGTCAACCAGTAAGCCTGCTTAATTAACTGAGTCAGCTGTCAACTGTCAACTGATATGTCCCCTGTCAACCCTTAACAGCACACTGTCACTACTGTACCAGATCGGTTAACTTAATCTGATTGCTGGACTACTTATGGGACGGGGGAAGTGGAGAAAATTAAAGCAACTTCGTTCGAACTTGTTAAAACAGTCGTCCGTCTGAGGATAATGCCTTTGTTGTCAGGGAAACAATGTGGGGTTTATACCGGATTAACCTTTTGTTTCTGGGGTGAAGCTTAAGCTGCGGGATGGTTGTGTTTAACTCTTTGTTCCCATTGTCTGGTGCAGAGAGGGTTAACCTGTTTGGGGCGGTCACTGCTGGATCGCATTAAGTTAAAGTGGGGGTTGTTTTAATTGCAATCAAGTTGAGACGTTTGGCAGTGGCAATCGTAGGCTCAGATTTGTCAGTGTTTTGTTGTGTGCGGGTGGATATGACTTCTTATGATTTTGTTTTGTTGTGTGAGGGTGGATACGACTTCTTATGATTTTGGGTAGAATTGAAATTGTCGGTGCCCTTCGGTTATTTTCTCCATAGACATTCAGTGAACGAAGGAATAAAAGATGAATGTAAAGGTATTTCACTGAGATAATTATTTTGCATAGTAGAAATCATTCTTCAAAACTATCATAATGTCTATTATAATGTCTATATATCAGCCTTATTTTAAAGATATTTAGAACAACAAGTATAGTCACTCTTCATGATACAAACATCACATTAAATATCACACTTCCATATTGATTGCTGTATTCGGGCATATCATGCAACTATAGGTGCTACTTCCTAATCTTATATCAATAGAAATCATGACAATCATTACAATTACATACTATAACTGTTTTCATTCAACTACTGATCGCCATAATTCTTCTTCTTGTAGGTATGTCACACCTTTAGGGTGATTAGAAACCGTTAATATGCAACAGGTGTAGAACAGGTAACCGATAAGTAATTGGCTGTATTATTCTGTTGTATGGGTACTAACGATGTAATCTGTATCACATATTCCTACCCACACCTATATGACACCTGTTAATGGCTAAAACCTGTATAATCCAACACCTGCATGGAATAACACACGTATATAGGTTAACACCTGAAGGAGGCAAAACGCCCCACCATGCACAAATTCGGCTTTCTACTGTTAACCCTTTTATTCACTTATTTCACTATAACTTACATTTGAGACCCGACAGATATCATGCTCACATAAAACCACCATATACCTACTGACTCTGACTATAGGTATTAATACAATTCACTCAACTTAGTCCTGTAAAGGTCTATATAGAGCTGTCCTTTTAGCCTACTACAAAATCGTTGGGATTGCATCTTTCCAATATCAGGAGCTGTTGCTATTTAATAAATGTTTTCATGAATATCACACGTTCTATGTATGAAATATAGCTGACTGTTTAAGGGACTGACAGAATGCATATTTGATTCTCAAATACACTTTCGAATGTAAAAATCGCCACACTTGCAGGCAGCTTCCCCCAAACAGGCTTAAGACCCCCTCTCCTCAACCCCAACCTGGCCACTGAGAGGGCTTACCTGTAATTCGGGGTATCACCCAGAACAAAGACACCTGTTGTACCCACACCTACTGGAGGGGTTCACTGAACCCCCTGGTAAGTCTAAGATCTGAGACATTTTAGACCACTGAAGTCTTACATTCTAAAACAAACAGAGATTTATTCTAAGTCCATTTAAGGCTGCAGGTTTAGTCTTATTCTAGGCTCGATGTAGGACGATAAATCCCACACAAGTAGTTCTAAATGGGATAAACTATTACAAAGACTGGTCCATAGTGGCTCTTAAGATTAAGAGTGGCAAGGGGCAGCTATGATGATTATTGGTGTATAACGCCTCTTTAACTGTATTTCAGGAATATACAGGCAGACCAAATGTGTCAGTCTACTCTTACCATGACAGAATCTATGGGGTGAGAATGACTGGATTTAAGGTTAAGTGGCGAGAATCAATCTTGTGCCACTGGCATACGATGCAAGAACTCCACTCCACTCTACCCTTCACCCCAATTGTATGTACATTTGTACATGTAATTGTCTGCAGGTATTTTCTGATCAGAGATACTGTGACTGCTAATCTCTATGTTGATATCACTCTTGAACCAATACTACATCTGAAAATTATCATTAAATAATCAATTTGAAAAAAGGTAAATATAACGTACAGATTTAATTTGTGTTTTATTTCTAATATTATAAAATACATTTACTCACAGATCAGTGTAAAGCTTAGCTATTAACGTAAAACTGTCGGCAGCTTTTATAGCGATAGGCAGTGACTGAGTGTTGTTGGTAGCTACCTCCCTGCCTCTTGGATCCCACATCTGGATCCCGTTTAGTTGGCCTATCTACGTCTCGATTTTTACCCCAAAAGTCACATCAAAGCGGGTATCCTATCAGGGTTTGTAATGGTGACGAGTTGTAAACTATTTTCTCTTTTTATTTTGGGGTTATATCCTGAACAAATTGTTCAGCATTTCAGTGTGTCTATCTTTGTTTTTGTCGCCACAAGTCTCCGGAGTAAAAATGAGTAGTTTTATGTTTTGTCAGGTTTGTTTCTACGTAGACATTGTTGTGTCTGAAAAACACTTTAGTTCCAACCCTAAAATACACATATTCAGCTTATTTCGTGTATGAAACAGCCAGGTACGAATCTTGGAGATTCGAATTAGAATAAAGATGAATATGAAGATTAAAATAACATGATTGAAATAACTTACCGTATTGACACCTTGGTCCTTGGAATCCGTTGGGGCACGAGCACTGGTCGGAGACGCCGCCCATACCGCACTGTCCGCCATTAAAACACGACCCACTGTGGCACTGACCTGCAGGAGACAAGAAATACAGAAATGTTGAATCTATTTTAATAGATTTATACAAATATACACATTTTTCTTATAACTGGCGTTTTCAAAGAAGTCCATTTGTTCCCTGTTTCTGTAAATGATTTGTCATAATTTTTCCTCCAAAAACCGAGAATATTTGTAAGATAATTATACAAACTTCATTTATATATAAACTCCCACAATTCTGTGAGAAAATAATAACTCTAAATGATCATTATAGTTGTCTATAGCCGGATAATGACTGGTCTGTCTTGTTTTCCATTTCAGGATGATTGTGGAACGTAGAATTTGTTCTATTAGATAAAATCCGGATTTTCTGACATTCGTTCATTGGTTGATTCATAACACTAGAACACTAGAATGAGAATAAGATTATTTGCACGAAACTGTTAACATCTGCAACAAGACACATCAAAACAAAAAACACAACTTAAGCCTTACCAACTCCCTCTTCAAAGAGAGGGCATATAGAGTCAGTCACTCGAAGTTTGCTCATGTAGACTTAAAGTTGTGGAGAGGTCTTATACAAAAGCATTGGTGCTTGAACAAGTGTGAGAGGTGGTGGACAAACCAGACATTGTAGTCTGTTCCACACTTCAGTTTCAACCCCCTCTCCCACCCAGAACTCACCCACACACCCCAGGGACGTTCACAGAATGGTCACACTGTGTCTGGCTGCCGTAGTCAATACGCCACTCAATGTACTCCAACTAAAACTGAATTTAAATCACACTTTATCCTCCCCAAGAAAAAGTTGTCCTTTCTAGGTCTGACACCTTGAGGTACTGCCGGAACGATGTGGTAGTAGGGGTGGATTCAGTGGGTTAAGTCCACCACAGAAGTGTGGATGTGTTTTCAAGTTGATCTGTTACAATGGGTAATTCATAAAAAGAAGCACTTAAATCCAGAAAAACTGTGAGATGACTTTGATGGAAGATCAAACTCTGATTGGAGATTAATAGAGTGGCTGCCATACGGCTCACTTCAGAAGGATACGGAGAGGAAGCAGGCACTCTATAACACTGACAGGAAAGAGAGTCTAATACATTTAAAATAACAGTACCCAAAGAATATTGATATTTTCTTTTATATGATACATAACAAAGCTAGTAAAATACACTTGGTTGGTTATTGGGGTTTAACGCCGTAGCAACATCTAAGGTCATATCACAGCGAGAACAGGATTTGACAATTCTGTCTTTGATGATTGTATCTATGGAATGAACGAATCTATGAGAAGATAGAGACCATACCCCTACACATTTACTGAGGTAGGTGTTCTTTAATGTGCATGGTCCCATAGACAGGGCCACACACACAACAGCCGGTGACTCTCTAGGAGTCCTTGATAACCCAGTTGTTGCCACTGGGAGACATGTAGAGGGGAGCAGCAGCCACCCCAGCCCAGGATTGAACCCAGGCAGCCCGCGCAACAGGCAGACACGCTGACCACTACACCACCCCACACGCCTAAAATACACTTGGTTGTTGTACGTTGAATATACATTTTTCACCGATTATAATACTGCAAAAAGGCCATATTCTCCTCATAGGCCTATATTAATATATACTTCTTTCACTCAATTTCTGGGCAAATGACAGATGCGGACACCATCTTGGTATGCAACATAGTTATCATTCTCAGCTTTATGTGCCGATGCTTTGCCATAGTAACTATTTGGGTTCTGAAGTAATGCAGAAATAGCGAGAACTGGCGAGAAGTAGGTGGACCATCAGCTGGCTAGGGCGGATACATGTTTTTTATCAAAACAACAAACGATATCCCCCAACCACACGAGATGATTTCATGCTTTCTGTAGGATAAAAATACTAACACAAAAATATCCACCAAGATGTTGCTAAGTGTTTCCCTTCGGATCTAAACGCCGCCTGGTGGACGATATACGAAGTGTGACCTACTGTCCACTTCCGGTTCGAGTTTCTAGGACGTTTAAAGCAACATAAAATGCCAAGTTTTGACATGCGCATTTAGGGGACAGAAATTGATAAACTTTTGAATCGAGGGACCAGAAACTTATAAGATTTAAAAAATGGTGACAAGTCATGTGTTTTTCTTGGGTTGTGTAGGGTCTTGAGTAGGTTATTAAGAAGTGTACATTCGATTGATTGAATTATTTCTTTTGTAAATTGGATTTGAGGGGGCAGATGTGAAGGCATAAAAGAGACAACATAAAGAGCCTCTTTTCTAATTGGGGGACATTTATTTTCCAAAAGCATCTAAGCAAGAAAACAAAATGGGCAACGAATGAATTGTGTTTCATTGTAACAATGCCTCTTTTGTAGCCAGTCTTTTACAGGAACTTGCTAAATATTTGTTTCGTAGTCCTACACCTTTCCTTTCCAAAAACCTCACTCCGAGGGCGAGACCTTGTTAAGAAGCGTTTAACCTGTGATCTACAGAATATGGTCTACATACAAAATACCCCATAGCTACCAGAGGGCAATCCCCCCAAAACGCACCTTGTCATGCATAACGTTGGAACAACAGGGAGGGGGTATGTTTTGTTCTGAAGAAATGAAAGCAAGAAAACTGTAGAAAGTCTGTTGCTGTGTAGTAGAAGACTGAAAGGATGCAAACTTCATTTAATTGATGAAATAACAGATTCGAAATCAGTTGTATGTACTCTTGGTACTCTTGCTCCAAGCTATTTGGAGTTTTCAATCCTTTAAGAAAAAGCCCTCCATCCTATAATACTCATCATGAGGTAGTTACCATCCCACATCCATCCCCAGTACCATGCTCGTGCATGTCATATGATCCCCCTCACGTGCACCACGTAAAACACATACACACCTATTTCCCCAATCGAGCAGCACTTATCACCCCATACCTAGCCCCACTCCTTTCACCTAACTCATTTCACCTGGGGTTAATTTGGGGGATCCCGCCCCCACTGATCGGTAAGGAGGAGAAGGGTCACGACAATCCAGAAACATGACCCCCAAATCGTCCGACCTTGACCTGACCTCCATGACCTCACAGGGTCACGTGGCCACGAGAATCGGCGAGACCTGTCAGACGGGGCACTCTCCCAGCAGATGTTAGCTATGAGTTGTTGATGTAACTGAACTCGCCCCAGGGACTCTTACTTTTTCCTTGTAACTAAAACATGAATTTAAGAAGTGAAATACGTTTAGTTGGGACGTGTGGATTCAAAGGTCTCAGCTGTAGTTGTGGTCTCACCCTTAAAGATCCAGAGACATGATAATAGTGCAGGATCAAAAGTTAATGAAGTCCCCTCTGCATGTCTCCATGTGACAACGACAGGGATATCAAAGGCCCCTAGTGGGCCACCGGCTGTTGTGTGTAGGGCCCTGCCTATGGGACCTTGCACATTAAAGAACACCTGCCTCGGTAAATGTGTAGGGGTATGGTCTCTATCTTCTCATAGATTCATTCATTCCATAGATACAATCATCAATGACAGAATTGTCAAACCTTGTTCTCACCATGATATGACCTTCGATGTTGCTATGGTGTTAAACCCCAATAACCAACCAACCAACCAAATCTCAAATACAATACCTCAGATAATCATTTTACAACGGGATCAAAGTATAGGCTATGAGGTATCGGCAGGGAGAGTGTGGTAACGATGCACATGCGCAGTGGGAAGGTCGGAAGTCACGCGTTTTCTCGTACGAATGGAGAAGGGGTTTATAGGGCGACAAAAAACATCTGGTGATCCAACTATAAAAGGTGGCAGGAAAACAGATACCCGGATTAACTGTCAACCCGGGGATTTGTCACTGAGAATAGGGAACATGGCAAAAATATTAGGCACTCAGAATACACAGCTGGTCTGCATTTTAAACGTTTACTGTTTTGTTTTAACATCTCTGTTTTGTCAAATATAGGCCATCAGGCTTTCTGAACTCCCATCAAAACAAGACGGAAGCTTTTCTCTTCTCTTGCTACTTTGTTATTGATAACAAATCTGATATGGTCATAACTTTCACTAGAATGCCAGCCACCAGCCCCCATAAAAAAGAAATTAATAAAAGAAAATTTGATAAATTTAAAAAGAAAAAAGCAGTAAATCCTTAAGGGGTGGGGGACGTTGCCACCAGATGTACAGGTACTTGATCCTCATGCCCTAAGTAGCACTGATTGGGGAGGTCCACTGCTCCAGGGCTTTGTCTAAAAGGTCGTGATATGCCTCCCACTCTGGGTGGGCCTAACCCCAGGAGCTGGGGACATGTCCCAGCCTTATAACGGGTCTGTGCCCTAATAATAAACACCACACTGCCCCAGGGCTTTACCCAATGTGACATGCGACTGTAGAGGTGTGGGGTCTATCATTATTTTTCAAAAATAACTAAGAGACATGAGACCCTCATAAAATCGTCAGACAATTCTGGAAATAACATGACAAGTGGCATAATAGTGTTGAAAATTCAACATGCGATATCGGATCTTCAAGCCACCACGCCAATACAATACTCACAAAGGTGTAGAATCAAATCCTAACAGGAAAAGTAACATGTTCAGTGGACTATATCTATCATTAGATTCATCTTACATTATATCACGTATATCAATATAAGATTGATTGCATACATAATATGAATGATAATGTAATGTATAATACAATATATTACGTGTGTATATGCATGCACGTATACATGCACGCTTAATATATATATGCATGCATGGATGCTTACATACATAGATGCATGCATGGATTAACGTATCATCGAACGCGACAGGGGGATCCTGAAATGGTAGCACAGGCACTGCATAAAGCGAATGCCCTTCCAGTCCCAAAATCTAACCCACTTTATCGGACATAGCCAGAGATGAGCCATTCCCAGTCTGTCTGAGTCTGTGCCCCTAGACTCCCGCCAAAATGAGACAGTATGGCAGACGACAATCAGACAAGACGGCGTCTGGACAGAAGTGTCCTCCTGAAAGATATGATAACCCCCACAAGAGGAATAACGACCGAGAGGGGCCAACACGTGTATTTTAAAGTCGGTAAATGTCAACGTGCCTGTACTATGTGGCTGAGGAGGTAATTTGTTGAGTCTATCCTCATTCAGGGCCTAGCAGGGGTCTGTCATTATATTCTGGCGCTTTTTACGGCAGAGAACGAAGATCACGTCCTAGCAGACGACATTTTATCGGTTCCTGATTGAGGCATCTTGACATGAAAGGAGGCAGAGCTGGAGAGGAGCATTCTGAGTACCAATTGATTCTCAGATACCCTTTTTAATTCTCATTTAAGTACAGTTTCTTTGACACCTCTGTACAGATCTTCTGACGGGAAATTGCCGATTACGCCATGCTGTCATGAGGTTTGACAAGCTACAACCGAAACGTCCGAAGACCTGTAATATCCTCGATATATGTGTACCTCAGACACGGAATTTGGTTTTACAAACGCTTTTGATTAGTTGAAAAGCTACATGCAGGGGAGCGATTGACATCAAGAGTATACAGTTTTGGCACAGTGTCTCCAACTAAAAAAGTATCGGAAGGGATAAGAATAGAAAGCCTCGTCATTATACATATTCAAAGGTCGAAAAATGACATAAAGTCACTGTCAATTTCGGATAGAAGCCTTTCATAACAATGAAGAGTTCGGGGAATGGGTTTGTGTAATGCTCCAAACTAATATCGCACACACTCACTGCATTTTTCTTTTTTCCCTTTAAATTCCAATTCGTGTCTCTTCTGTCTCTATAAAGCCTGTAGGGCCAAGGCTCCTATGAGCACCCCCTACCCCCACCTCAGGGATCCACCCATGGATACTGGACTCTGGAGTTGGCCAAGACGCCGTCGACCTTCAAGTTCAAAGCGATGTCCACACCTACAGATCATTCAGTTTCCTTTTAGGTTCCTTCCTGATAGGCCCTACCATCCTAACCGAAATGGCTAACCGAAATGACAGTCCGTCTACTATATATCTATAACTTTCCCATGATTATATGGGAAGGAGTGGGATAAATAATTCTCACGGTTTAAAGATGTCCCACAATGACAAATTAAGGCTACCTGTAAGTGTAGGTTGTAGCAGGGGTCGAAAATTGTTGCCACCTTTCAAGAAATGATCAAATTGTTCTTCAAATTTTACGATTTCCATGCCATTTTCATTGAATTGGGTAATGGTTTGGAAAAACCTGAATCATTGTTAGTAAATCGTAAGAACCAGTCGGGAGGAGGTACAGTCGCTAGGTGTAAACCGACCTTAAGGCCTCCCCACTTCGTCCGACCCGGGGTGTTTTGCTCACGCCTCGCCCACCGTGGGCTGGGGACACCTAACACATGGCCCCACTATAGGTCCCTCCAGGCCCGTCAGGGGGCCTGGGACGAGGGCCCCGGGGATCCCAGACCCAACAAACTCCCCCACCGCAGCCAAAAGACTCCCTAACCTCTCTTTTTTCCACAAAGAAAACGTGATTTTCATACCGTGGCCATGTCTTTTTGAGTAACAGAACCATGTGAATGTAACCGAATTACATGAACATCTTCCAGGTTGAACCACTGATTTGTTTTACAGAGTAAAGGCATATTCAAACCTACAAAGGTGGCTCAATGGAGCCATTTGCTGATGCCACACTTACATGAAGAACACACCTCAATTTTCGCGTTCAAAATATCGGAAGCATGTATCAGTATGATTGTTTTTAAATGTACTAAGATTGCAAGTATATTAAGTACATGTAGTTACAAACACTTCTGAAACCCCGTCTCACGTCCCCTGACTGAGGGCACCTCCAGCTCCTTCACAGGCTACAGTATCCTGACGGGGTCAGACGCCACCCTCCTGGGGCATGCGTTCAGGTCTATGGACGCACGTCACTATACAACCTAGCTAGAGCATGCCTTCTGTGGGTATCCACCTTTAAAACCTGCCATTGTCTCGACAATTGGCAACTATTGGCAGGAAGAAGTATTCGAGGAAGAACAGTAACGTCCCATGTGTATCTTCTTGTATATATAATAAGTAAATAGTGAATTAAAACTATTATGAAATGAAGCAACATTTCAGAAACGGATCAGGGAAAGGGTTGAGGACTATATTTTTATGCACTCAGCTGGTATTCACCCTGACTTCATAGTCTGGATCCCAACATAGAGAAAAGGGACAACACTGTTAGTCTCCC
Organism: Lepidonotus clava; assembly: GCA_936440205.1. Taxonomy (NCBI): domain Eukaryota; kingdom Metazoa; phylum Annelida; class Polychaeta; order Phyllodocida; family Polynoidae; genus Lepidonotus; species Lepidonotus clava. The sequence goes on along the minus strand of OW387144.1, from coordinate 28,647,442 downwards.
CCTCCCCTGCATGCCAACCAACATGGCGACTGGAAGGAGGCCCCTGGGCAACCCGGGAAAACTTGTTTCCTATAACTGATGTACATGAGTACCCCCCTCTTGGAAACCTTACGTCCTGTATCTGTCCTCTTTCCTTACAACGTGCCGTTGCTGGGGTTGTTGGTCACGTGACCATCCGTCTGGTGTCACCATGGTAACCTGGTAACAAAGACGTCTCTGTTCTTACCGTGGATGTCACTACACAACCCTAAACATAGGGTACAAGGCCCCTCCATAAGACTTCTCTACTTCTGCAACCATAGAGACTAAGAGCAACTAACAAACCTCTATTTCAATAATGTATTCCTATTGCCAATAATTATTATATCGGAATATTAGTGCACCCGTGTCGCCCAACATGCTTTATATCAATAGGTAGCAAATAATTAAGGTTGCGCATCCATGTTATTTTTTAGTCCTGACAAACTTGCCAGTTAAAATTGTTAAAATTCACATTTTATTGGTGAGATTTTTTTTCCTCCTCCTCATTTTCTCCAAAGAAGTTGTTTTAAAAATATGATGGCTAAGTTCATTGCAGATTTTTTTCATTTTTAAATTTACATTTATATGCAGATATATTCCCTTTTACATTAAACCAACAATGTAACCGAACCTAACCAGATCAATATTATCAATATTATCATAATGCTTTTTTCTAGTATTTCCCATTGATATTACATCGATTGAACAGCTGTGCCACTCGTAGGGTATTAACGTTAATCCCTACCCGTACCCGTGCCCATAGTGCCCCATCCCCTGTACTCATCCCACTTCACCCCATAAGGTCAGCAATCAACGACCCTGGAGGAGACCTAACCCCACGTAACCATCCCATATGTTACACATCAACCCATGGATTGGGCCATAGTTCTCTAAACTTCAGAATTGACAGAGTGATCCAGGTATATTGAAAGAGGCCCTTTCATATTGATTTCATTTGGCTGTTACATATTAATCAATGCTATACAGGTGTTGATCCGATAAGTGGGTGGGATTAGGGACTCGTTTATAGTCATGTCAAGTGCGGGATTAAATCTTACGACATGCTGGGAGCTCGAAGTGAAAAAAATAATTTTATTTACTAGTACGGCAGGATTATGATACATATATTTTCAGAGGACAAAACATCATACTATAGCTAGGAGATCTTTGTCCAAACACCCTTTAATTGAAATCATATTGAAAATATAAGAACAATGTAGCTGTTTCGAATTATTGGAATGGAGGTACATAATTGATATTTTCGAACCTTGTGTTTTAATTTCACTTTTTATTATAAAACATTGTTTGAAAGGGCAGAAATGGGACCACTCCTATTTGAAATGCTCGTTGTTTAACAATATCTCTTCTGTTTTATTATGCTTGGAGAATGTGGAATATCCAGGGCTAGCTTTATTTTAGTGTGCCCATGGCAACTAAAAGTGCCGTTACCATAGATCATAGAAAGGCCAAGCAAGATGCTAGTAAATCCCAGAGAATGTTTTATTGCAAATCAAAGAACCGTCCACCAACATGACACAATGTTTGTAATGGCGTGAGTAGGCAAGTTATGTTCAGAGAGAATAGGCTACTTGAAAAAGGCAATTGATGTCTCCTGGTGAAGAATGATCTGAGCGACAATTGCCATTTGACACATACCAGGGGTAGGACGTGGAAGGATGCCGTGTATTTAAGATAAGCATGAGGGTTGTATAAGGGGTATGTGATCATCGGCTGTGCCCCAACCTTTCTAGCCTTTACCCTGATTTATATGCGAACCCCTGGCGCCTTGTAACGCTTGTATAAAAGATGTCAACTTTTCGTTAGGGTTATTTATCCTGAGGCCCCATGGTGAGTTGGGGGTTTATGGGAGGAAGGTCACATGTGATACATCGATTGTCCAGGCATAGTAGGTCTCTTTTGCTCTTGAGGGGCAATGTTATCAGGGTACGAAGGCCCTCTCCTAGTTATCAACAGCTGGGTATCAGAGGGCGTAGTAGATGACTATGTCCTTATCTGAGTGCACATGCACGCACGGGAACTATCTCCATACAATAGAGGCAGTTGCTATACCGTTCAAACATTTTGCATGTTCATATTATTCTGCTTCAAAATGTATTGTTACCGTGAGGTCTTGATTTCACTCTTATCTACAGAACTGACAAAGAATATATAATGGAAAATCTTTGACATTAATTTTCTTTGGATTTCTTTCAAAAACGTATGTTCAAGAATAGCTTTACAAAATAGTTTCTGTCCGTTTGGTTGGTTAAACCTAGTCCTTGGAAAACCAAAAGAACCAATGAGTTTACAAAAGGTAAGTCGAGCAAGGAATCAAACTAGTTGATGGCATTGCTCAGGAAGAGGCCATATATCAAGTATAGGGGGTAGGCTAGATATCATACCATCCAACACTATACAAAGGAAGCCATCTTTAGCAACTTGATAAACTATGCCAACCTGTTCTAGGGGTGATTTGTTCTGAGACAATCTCCCTTCCGGTGGTACAAGCGGCCCTTGTTGGTGGGCTGTTTTTAGTGTTTACTTCGGCCACCAGGGCGCACCGGGGACCCCCTCCCGACCCCCTCCAAAGATACCCAACTGTTTGTATACAAATAGAGATCAACCCGCGAGAAATTGTTGACATCCGACACACGGCCCACCCGCTGCAACAACGTTGTAACTGGTAGCAAAGAATACATACATTATGACGATAGGGGGCTCTGCTAACTGAGCATCCGGTGTCACCTATTTAGATACCATTCATATTGTTATAATAAATAGTTAGGTGCCTTTTTAAACTGTGAAACTGCTCAGAGACATTAGCTGTGTAATAGGATAAAAAATAGTTGTCCATTTTGAAAGATTATTGCTTTCAGAGAATATTTGAAATTTTCAATGTGGTTTCACAGGGTTAACCGCCTTGCAACGGGTACTCATATACAACAGTTATAGATGTATGTGGAAACAAGTTTTGCCCGGGTGGCCCGGGGGCCTCCTTCCGGCCGCCATGTTGGTTGGCGGGGGGAGGCTAACTGTTATTATCTTATCTGGTATCTGCCGAGAAGGGTAGTCCGTTACTACTCACCCGATGGGGTGAGCTGTCCGACATGAGCGTCCCTGATAACAGACGGTAGACTAAGTGTAGGTCCTGTGTTCGTGTTCTCGGCACCTATACTAAACGGTGAAAGGCATTGGCAATGGGCCATGGTGTAACAAATTCACACCCGATGGTAAAGGGGATGTCGGCAAGAGTGTGAAACTAAGGTTATCTTAAAATCCATTTTTTTCTGGTAAAGATCCTGTGCTTGTGTTCTAGGCACCTCTGCTAAACGGTAAAAGGCATTTGCAATGGGCCATGGTGTAACACATTCACGCCCCACAGTAAAGAGGGTGTAGGCTAGAGTGTGATCCTAAGATTATCTGAAAATCTATTTTTTTCTTGTAAAAGTCCTGTGTTCGTGTTTCGGGCACTTATGCTCAATGATGAAAGGCATTTGCAATTAGCCATGGATTGACAAATTCACTGCCTACAGCAAAGATCATGCACGTGTTAACCTAAGATGATCTTAGAATATAAATCGTATGAGGTATTCACAACATCTATTTCCATTCCGTAGCCTGCCAGACTAACATGAGAGGTTCTAATTTGTACACCTAAAAGTGTGACCTTTCTACTGGCAGGTTTCCTGCACAGAAGGCCTATACTGTATATTCAATTATACAGGAAAATTATTGACATGGTTTCCATTAGAATAATATGTATTTCGAGGGATAACAGGGGGAGAAAGGTTTTAAAAATAATTAGATGTCATTCGAACACACTAGGGATATGCCATTCGTGTCAATCTCGTGAGTAGTTCACTGTATGAACGTACGAGCGTCGTGTAGTTTGTATGTGTGAAACCCGCTTGTATTTTATTACCTGCGCCTTCTGTCTCTTCAGTGGTGGGTTTCGAACCCCAGACCCCTCGCACGACAGTCGAACGTTCTATCCACTTTGCCGTCGGCCTGACGCCCTCTTACTGAAAACTACATGTACGTTTTAAACCTCAATCATTTACGCTGGTACCTTACAGTAACAATAGACTGCCGGGTTCCAGCGAAATGCCCATTGAAGGATTATCATTCGGATTACCTTTAGTGCTCCTGGACGCGCCGCAGAGCAACGCAGTGCCTGAGTGGGAGTTGTGAACAAGGCTGTCAAAATGAAAAGTTAAGTTAGTCGACCAATCCCTATCGACTGCCCTCTTTGCACAAAGGGTAAAAATTTTATGTCGAGCATATTCAAGCCTGTATGATAATTCATAATAAAATGATTAACTATGACTTTAGAGAAGAAGGCGAAGGTACTTTGCTGATCAATTCAAAATCAAGTGGAACATGTCGAAATATTGACATGAAACAGTACAATGTACGAGCTAAAAAAACACTTCTCTGGATCATAACTGCATCTGACGACACGACTTGTTTTACTTTGAGACATGTAATATGACAATTCCCCATATAAAAGGAGACACAAGCCACAAGTAGACTCCCGTGTACACAGACCACTACAGTGGGAATACATCTCCCCTGTCAAAACCACATGGCGACAGCCAAAGTCTATAGTAGCATTCCTTCACTGTTTGATTACATATTTATACAACTTCTTTTTCTAAACACAGAGACCATCTTTTTCCCTGGTCCCCTGCTTCCCGTCCAGTAAATACCGCCATTTTCAACGTCAAAAGACACAATCTGGGTCTGTATGTGTGCCTAAAGTCTCCGCGGACAGGGGGTATTTTTCCTGGTTGTTATGGAAACAACAGGTCATTTATTATATAAATTGGAAAAGGGGAGATAAACATACGGTCTGGGCATATTGTATGGTCCGGATGAAAAAAGAAGTAAACATTGTCTGTGGTCCTCCCGGACGGCTCACTACCATGTAATCATGTCGGTAAATATTACTGAGACACCCCTCTTATTTATTGGCTCCGACCCCTGTGTAGACTATGGGATCTGATTTAGTCTAGAGAAGTGCTTTGAAGTAGATTATCTCCTGGGTTATTGGGCATTGCAAATACTCCTATACTCGAGGGGTTTACTGCCTGATAATGTCACATTTCTGCTTTAAATTATACCGATTATTGGTGTGCTTCACTAATTTCCTCTGGCTGAGTTGTCATCTTGAAGAATGGGGATCTCCACTAAACCTCCTTTCTACTTATTGAAGTATCGTTTCCTGACAGATCTCAACCAGGATAGAAGGAAGATGTACTGCTAGAGGGGAGGTGTTGACTGGAAAAATAGATCAAATGGAAGATCTACGCTGTTTGGGAAACAGTAACTTGCCAAGGTTCACAAATTGTGAAAAAAGACTGATCTTTATAGAACTTTGGAAAGGTACAATGTCCTTCATCCTCCCTATTATCCAACCATTAACTGGAGACACTTTCTAGATGGTCGTTACTTGATTAGGGCTCAAATACATTCTTGGAGGTATAGGTCTATCACTACTTAGATTGAGGCCAAGCCAACAAAAACGTTGCACATAGCTCATTCAGGTCTATCTCGCAATTTGGACCTGTCACCATACACTACCATAGACTTGTTACAATAACTGAAAGTCTGCTCCTAGATCTGGCGAACATCTCAACCCAAGTTACCCCTGGAGCTATGTCTCCGGAATGAGGGCAACCTATAGACCTTTTGTCCATTTTCCCTGATGTGGTCTCTTTTGGTTGAAGCTCGTTTACAGAGTTTCCATAGACCCGTTACAGTTACATTTACTTCCCGCAGTCCTCTCTTGACGCTGCGACCCTCCCACTTACACTTTGTAAGTAGCCAACGGAGGCCAGATTCGTATCCTAACAGCTGAGGGCCTTTCTCCTGTACCTTTAGACCCAAACCAAAGGTCCGTCGTCCACATGACCTCGTGTTTGACCTCTGACAGTCTGAGGCCCCGGGCCCGGTAAGTGGGCAGTTTTACACCTTAACTTTATATCCGAACACACCTGGGGCAGGTGTCGTAAACTGTCTGTGCTTTTCAATGCTTCATTGGTCGTCTATACAACTTTTTCATGAACCTATGCAGTGAACCTTCCCATAAACGCCTTGTTCCGAATCGTTTGACCTTTGGTACATGGGAACCCATATCCCGAACGCTTGCTTCAGGTCTATTCGCTGGCAGGACACTAAACTATTGAAGAAGGCATGCCATGAAATATACTGATAAATTCTTAGCTTGGGCTATGTAAATATCTTCTTTTTTTTTAAAATAGTTTTTATTAGTTATTCACTTTAGGGTTGCCCCTGGTTTTCGGTGATAATACAATGAGTATAAATTGTAGTAGGCCCTAAATGAAGATTTTAAGTGTAAATTATAAGTATGTACATCAAGATCAATCCATCATTATACTTCCTGCAGTAGCAAAATAGTCACATAAAGGATCAGGAGATAAAAAGGATCTATGATGGTAAAACGAAATTAACATAACTATCTTTGAGAAATAGATACATATTAAAGATGATTATACCTTTATGAAAAAAACTAAATACAATTACATGATACTCGTTAACTCGTCAGCCCGCCTTAGTTTCAATAATTGATCAGCATGTGACCTGCCTCCCGCTGGGTGGTCCTGACCCCCTGCCCCCTAATTAGCCCTCTAGGCCTAGAGTGGCGATCAAATCAGCAGTACATTAGCCGGGGTCCCACTCACCTGTGGACCACCACCGACCTCAATCTGTGAACCATAAAAAACATCACTTTGTACCCAATATCCTGCAATAAACTGTTGAAAGATATAGTTGTACTCTTTCAACATAATCATTGGCTAAACTCTCCATCATATGTAAAATAATACACATACATAATTTTATATGTTCACATTTATACATATATTCGGCGCTTGTACATGTTAAGTTGCTTTGGCGTCTGTGACTATTTGAAAAGGGTTCACTTGATCTTACTTAGTACGTTTTTTATTTGATTAAAAGTGGGTTAATTATCAGCAGGCGGTAGGGAGATGATGATGGAGGTTTAAACATATATACAATCTTCGCTATGGGCAACATGAGGCCTGGATATTTTGGTTTATTGTATCAATATTGGCCAGCCCTCGTCAAGATCTATGGCACTCTAACATAGGCATTTGATTTGATCGATTGCAACGTCCCGTTTCATTGACACATTAAAGTAGCTGGGAGCATTTCATAATGACTATCACTTAAATTTCAGTGGCGGATCTAGGGGGGGGGGGGGGGCAAAAGGGGCAATTGCCCCCCCTAGACCAAAAATGGACTCACGTAGTTTTGACAAATCCGAGGAGAAATTTTGCAATTTGATATACATTCTGCATGTTCTTATAGTGCTATAGCAGCTTTTTTCCCCAAAAGACATGTGTGACGTAGGTCGTGATATAGGTACAAATAAATCTTAGCTAATATCAAACCAAGAGGTTCATATATTAGCTCAACAGTTTCTGATTGACATTCTATAACAAATAAAGCACTGTACATAGCGCACTCAAACCAGGGCCTACAGCACAAACCATACAACAAAACACTCACCATATATCCATGTATCTTTTACCTAAAACAATATTTTCAAAATAGCCAAAACAACCCCCAGCAGCTGCCAAAGGGCTGACATAACCTGACTTTCCCAGCCCCACATACCACCCACCTGATCTCTCTGAGTGCTAGCTACCAGTCTACAGGGCCTCTTCATGCAAACAAACATGTCAAGTGACATTTAACTCTTATAATGATGACATGCTACTGTAGCCATACTTCTTCACCTCAGTCAAATACAGGTCAGAAAGGTCTTTATGCCAATTTTCCTCAAAAAGTGCCAAGTACAACTGATCAGGTCAACGAATTTTGAAGTAGAGTCGATTAAGGTCATATTTCCTTTAGATCTCTTAAAGAATTACCAAGAATGGGTCAAAAAATGTAGAAGGGGGAAATTGCAGAAATGTTGCATAAGTGCATAGGTTATATATAGGTGTATTATAAAAACCACGTCAAAGGCAAAAGGCCATTAGCATATCAAAATCATAGGTACTATGAACGGTATTTTAGATCAAAGTTATATTTGACACGGTCACTAAATAACATTTACGTTAGGTGCTTAACGCTTGATTTATGCTGTTGATCTAAGAAAACCCACATTCACAGTTAGTTGTAGGTGTCTAGACCCCCTCCACTGGCAGGTTCCCGGGCTGTCACAGTTAAGTAGTCCCCATAGGTTTATTTACAGGTTACTGTCTTTACTTGCCTCCTGACACAGATTCCCGGCGTGTACATGTGTTGAAACCATCAGAACAGCCGGTTATCAGCGAATGTTCACGCCCAAAGAGTACTCAAGACACAGTGGGTCCACCCTTTGGTTCAGGCTTAGCTCTGTGGTGCTTGGCTCTTGAACTAAAGGTACCTGGTTTGATGTCCACTACTCAGCATGATGACTCATTGAATAGGTTTTGCAGACACAGCCTGTAGAGCAATAAGTACTGCACAGTTCAAGACTCTCTGGCTGTCCCATGCCATTGGTGGCTTAGGGCTTAGCTCAATAATGATAAAATACCACAGTACTGTAATTGGGAAAACATGGGGTATTGTCCTCAGGAACAATCAAATAATCAAAGAGCAATCATTGTTCATGCAATAATAGTAAATGAATTACAAATAACCACGTAAATCACAATAAGCCATCGGTTATTGATCACAAGACATGGTGTTCCACCACTCTCCCTGGGGCCTCACAGACTTGAAGGCTGCCCCACCATCCTGTATACGATGGGTCAGGGCAGAGGCCCGATATACAGGGTACCCTGCAGATAGGACCCCCTCTGATAAATAGTCATGGCCTGCCCTGCCCAGCTTGGGTCGGTCCCTGGAGAATTGACATCTTACAGAGCCGGTATACCCCTCTGAGGTAGGGCTGAGGGCCGCTAGGTCTGGTATTACAAATAGCAATATCATGGCTAGATGGGTCACACTATAAGAATTATTTCAATTTTACTTTGTTGTTCCGGTAGGACCGTGCATTCGCTGTACTCATTATTTTAAGTTTAGGACACGTCAAAACTACTTATGGGAACATGTAATGTGTTCTAGCAGCATAATAAGCTGGCTGTGCATTTCATCATGTTAAATATTATGTAACAGGATTTCAAACTTCAAATATCCAGTGACAACATATATTCTATCTTTTCTATTTATCAAAATAAATAATGTAGAGTGTGAAGTAGGCGGATATCAATTTGAAAATAAATTAGACTGGGTATTCTTTAAATTGTTAGACTATCAAACTTAATAGGATTCAATTGTTACATGTTATTACCCTTTTCTGGGCCTGAATTGGTCAGAGGTAGCCAGACATAAGTTTTACATAGCATTGACCGGCAATGATTGCCCCTGTTCAGTATAGGGGGCAAGCCCTCACCCCCCCCCCCCCCAGCCCTACTCCTACTCCTACCCCACCTGTCGGAGCCGTCAGACGGCGACAAATATTTAACGTCAGACCCACAAACACACCTAGAGTCGGTTCTCTGGAGGTTGACCCAATGCTGGGATGCCAGTAAATGATCATTTCCAGAAAAGGCAAAGACTACAGAAGCGTTGATCACACTAGCAATATCAGTTAAACTTTCGATGAAATTTCGGTTCATCAGCAACATGAATCCTTTTGCTTACTCTAGTTACAAGGGGAACAATTTCATGCAATGCAAGGTAGCCTGCATGGAAACTGTCTGTAAGGCAAAATTGGCGACAATGTGCACAGATGAGGTGAATAATTATATTTTGACTGACATGTACCTCCTGAAGGGTGATGGTTGATAATTATCAGCCTTATCATAAAAAAATATAGGCATTACACAAAATGATAGAGTATTTCATATTATCCTCGATCATTTATACCCATATCTGTTTCAATGTCTGCATCTCATAAACAGTAGATAAAAACGACATATCTTCTACAAAAGTGTTTATCAATATTCCGCCCTTCCATGTTATATACCAATTTCTACCCCTCCCACCCCCACCTCCAGTGAGTGGCGACGCCGAGGCCTTATCCAGTGTCTGCCAGTCTTAGCGTTCGGCGACAGGCTGAACCCCACAACACAGAGGTCCTAATCTCCCTCCCCATCCCTGAGTAAGTTCAATATTGTGATTGTGGTGCATGAAAACCCGGGGATTCAACGTAAGGACATATCCGGATGTGTGTAGAGGGTGAAAAAGTGCGGCAAACTGGTTGTGTAAATGGTGGCGTGTGGCCAATGCACTACTTTGTTTGAAAGAAACTGCAGGTGAGAGGATATCATAATAATGTCTCCAAGCTGGGGTTGTCCTTGCAGTACCTCTCCCTAGACAGACATGCCACGTTCTTTATATACATGCGTTGCCCTTTCTGCTTCATTGTTTTCTTTTATGTAGGCCTAAATGGCGATACAACCTTTGTAGGTCTCTTTTATATCGGAATGGAACACAGGACATAAATAAATAATAGAAATTCCTACATCAAGAAAGAGGTATAATGCATATATGGGTTATAAGCTATGAATGTATTAATATACTCCTTTGTGTAATATGCTTTTAGCACCAATAGTAGACTACCAATTGCCGCAAGGCTAGATTATTGATCCCTGCAGTACTATCAGTATTTCCATTCATATTAATCAAACAACTACTTGGCACTTAGCCTGATCTTGCCAATATATAATGTTAATATACCTATCATTCAGCTATGCTTTTAGCACCTGAAGCGACTTCACATTACATGTACTTAGAAGGGCATTGCATTATTATAAGCGTATGAGGAATGCAACAACAGGAATGCTAATAAATCCGCAGTTTATTAAAATGGCTTGTTAACTATCTTTTTTTGAAAACTGTAATTGCATATTATTGATCCATGACCATTCTGTAGATTGTCCTGTTATAGGACAAACTTTCCATCATTAAACTGTGACTTCTTTAATACATTCCCCAAAAATAAATAGCACAAGACATGAATCCTATTATATTGAATTCTTCCCTGGCACCAAAGGAGACTCTCGCCGAGGAACCGGCACACTGTCTCTGGTGCATTGAAACATTCCACCTATCGGTCATCAATTCACGCCAATTTAATTATTTTACTCTCAGAAAATGCTCCAACCCCACTACTCGTCCGTGTTAAAGATGGACGCCGGAAGTGACATCAGCGCCGTCCCGCCATGCCCTTCGGCTGTAGTGCGTCTTTTTCCCTGTAGGGGGCACCTTTGGCGTTTACGTCAGACAAGACAAATGGACGCTGGTTGAAGGGGGACGCCGATCGATAAACTCGTGTTTTCTCGTCTGCATGATGAGATCTCGCGATGTCTCCTCATGTCTCGTCTCAAACGTTGGACCTTCTTGACAATACCAGACAGATTGCAGCTCAAAGAAGGACGAGTGCCCTCGAGAGCAGTTCCCTGAGAACGTCATTGATACCGCGGAAAGAGGTATATCAACATCATGCAAAGATGTCTGATAGAGACAAGCTTAAGGTTTCTCTGATTATCTCTGATTAAAGATAACATGATTTCTAAGGTTAATTTGAGCTTTCTGTGTAGGCTATATCATATTGGGCGTGGTACCCATCCTCAATCTCTATTCTTCCTGTATTACCAAACATAAGATAATATATTGACGTCTATATGGCATATAGAAACTGATATGCATACAGGCCTATGTAATCCAAATTGCTTGGCCTCGGGCTGTAATACAAATATTTATATCAGTGAGCAGGAGCCAATCAAAACTCGGAGGTGGAGTCCGATGGGAGTTCGCTGAGATCTGGGCGTCGGGGCACATGACCAACACGTTACCTTGATGACGTAACTCAGACCAAAGCTGGAGCCTAATCAATTAGAGTATGGGTAAACTAGGGGTGAGATATAGACAGGCATGGGTCTAGTACGAAGGGTGGATGTAAGGGGGGGGGGGTGACTGTGAGGGGGTCCTCTGTTACACCGATAGAGAGGGTTTAACTCCTCGTCTTGATTATACTGTGGGGGGGGGGGGGAGGGGTAAATTACACAGAATATATCACATTTGGAACTGATACAACATCAACATGGCTTCAAGCTTAGTAGATAGTGGTTCATATTGGTCTTAATTATAAGAGAATACTTTTCAAGTAAGATAGTCGGACTTTGTCAGTGTAATTTGTCAGACTTATACAATCACCTAATAACTGTATAAAATATCAGTATCTGAGATATTACTAATCAACTTAACTGACCCCTTATCGAAGTGCACTATAGGTAATTGCCCAAGCTACCCTGTAAGTGAGAGCTCCGTATCCCATGGAAGGACAATGACATCAGTGGGACAGTGATGTAACGATCCCAATTTAAACAGTCTAAAAGCAGTGGCCAGCAGTACATACCTCCCTGCTTAACATCATTACTGGCCATAGTAAACAGGTTTGTGGAAGTGGAAATGTACATTCAGGTTCCCTGGGAAATGGTACCACTTTGCTGATTTGATAAACCAATGGTTCTGATAAACTATTTATTCATTTGAAGGACTTCATTCCCCAATAGAACCCTCACGAGAAGAGAAGAACAACTTATTCTTTACTATTCTCTTTTCTTTAATTGGACCTTATTAGATAAAGAAATAGGCCAAACAGTTGCCATTCTTAATAGTCCTATACAGGCTAGGATAAGATCTGGTACCTTGCTAAGGTGTAAATCACATCTATTTTGGTTGCATTTAGATTAATTCAAATATAACATTTTTTTGGACGCGCACAACAAGATTGAGAAGTTTACACAATATGGGGACCTCCCTTAAAAAATCTGATATTTTCTCATGAAGGGTGGTCTTCAACATTTGAAGGTCTACATTTGGAAACTCGAGCACAAGATGCATTGGTAAATTGAAAAGGCCCAAAGGTGGCTGGGAATCCCTGCAGGCCGGTGGTCGTGTTGTGAAGGGTGGCCCTCGGCGGCCTGAGCAAAGGCCATTCCCTGTTGTCGTAGTGTAAAATGTGTAGTTAAACACTTAGGAGAGACCCTTGGGGGACCCTTACTCCAGCCTTAATGGGTCCTGGGCCTAAGAGGGGGCTGGGGAGGGGGTTCGGGGACAAATAAGGACTAGGCAAGGACAGTGGGGGGCTGGGTTTTGGGTAGAGAGGCACAATTAGTAACTTATTTTTAGTCTATTGTTGTTCACTTTTGGACAGGCACTGCCGTACTTTTTTTTCAGATTGGAGGTTAGGAGAATTGTCAATAAATGATCTGGTTTTATGTTGGAGAAACGAAATCTCCACCTAGCTTTTTCTTGTTGAAGAAACACATATTTTCTTCATGAATTTGTGGGAAAATAATGGTATTATTCCAAATAATACTGCTTGTATGACTGATTCTAAAGAAAGGATTCTAGACAGTTTGGAAAAGAACAATGTCTTTACAGGGCAAGAATACCCTCTCAGTTGGCTTAATTGGAGTCAAATTTAAAGCATTGGCCACTCCAAAGAATAATGTATTGGATGTCCGAAGGGAGTAGATGATTTGCAGAAAATGATACATATTCTAAAAATGCAGCAATAGGGCTACATAAGCTTTACATACACACCATTTTTGCTAGCAATCAATATTGGTATATATAAACATAAACAGATACAAATTATTCTGAAAATTCAGTATTCTGTTTGAAGATACTTATAGGTATGCAGAGCTGCACTAGTGTACCAGTAAGTCGGTACCCAGTCATAATTATATAATGTCATGTACTCAGTATGTCGGCTGATGGATTAAGTAAAGTGTTTTCACAGTCACATTAACATGTCTCTGTTACATGAAGACAAACAAGCTTCACATTCCATCATAACTGGGGCTGCCGACCTCTCCGTACAACACTGTTGGATCATAGACTTGCCTGACATAATTGGGTGTAATCCTTTTTTGGTATTATACTTTATTCAAAAAAACACTTGAGAGGGATTTGTTGAGTTCTGCGAATGTCTGAGAATCATTCTCAGAAATTAAAGAGTCTTTAGATTTGAGTGTTTATGCCTAAACAAGATTGTAGGAAATCTGGGCTCTTACAAGATGAGCAGTGATATTACATATCATAAGATATCTCCTTGTCCAATTTAACAAATAAAGTAGAGGTACCAGTCCATAAATACCCAAGGGGAGGATACATACAGAATGTCTGAAATGGAGGGGTCAAAATTTTGCATGTATTAAAACAGTGTAAATTTACTCGCACACTCAAACCATTTTTCTCTATTTTTAGTATAGGGTCCACCAAAAGGGGAGGGGTCTAGACCAACTGGACCCCCACCCAACTGGATCCGCGACTGAACCCATCCAGGGCCCCACAGCTGATCTGAAGATCCCTCCTACACCCATAACCCCGATGCATCCCCCGAACGATAACTGGGGTCAGTCCGGTGCTCACACCTCCAGCACTAGAGGTGTAGAGGTTTCATAGACCCTGGAGCAGGGGACGTGTTGACGTTAGAGATGAGAGCCTCTCTCCAGACCTTATCATGGACTCACCACTACCATAAACCCCAACTCTCCCAGCACAGGGCTGGTAGAACACTCATGTAGATTAGTATTCATATTGGGGATGAACAGGTCTGCTTGGAGAGTGTGTATCAAGGTGCATCTACCACTGTCATGTACCTACTCTGCTGTTGCTGCCAGTCTTGATGGTGATATATAGTAAATCACAAATCTAGGGTCATTTCAGGTTCAGCACTTAACGTTCCCACTGGTCAAGCATACACATGTATCGTAGCTGTGAGCTGGCCAATTGCAAACTGTACACAAATAGAGGAGGCCTTACATTTACTCTATAAGACACCATTAGAACCTCTTCTAAGAAAACTGGTAAATAAAGGATTTAAAATTTGAAGTAGAAACTACTGAACTTCAAAAAACATTTCTTCACTGCATCATGGATACTTCAACCACATTTCACCCCATACTCCTACATCACAGAGGCAGTGTTTTGTACTAAAGTGGTTGGGTTACATAATTCGAATAGAAAGGGACTCACCAAAAGGTACACATACAAAAAGCAGACAAATACAGTCAGCAGGCAGCCGGTTAACATCATGGGTTCACCAAAGAATAAGAAGACCAAATAGAAGAGGAATGATCGTTACGTAAACCATCAAAGACCCAGTGCCGCACTTACCCCCCTATTGCCGGCCCTCACGTAACCTGTTCAGGTGTGGAAGTTGGCAGGTAGGGGACAGTGACCACCTGTCCGGGTGTGACGTCACCATGACGACCACTACTCACCAGGTGAGAGGTCCCAGGTACGGCGGGGAATGTCGCACCTGGGACAAGTAAGACAGGTGAGGTGAAAGGAGAATGGGCGGACGGAGAAAAGGTCAAAGAGAAGGCTTGACCGTCCTGTGTGGACAGAGAGGCGGTGCCTCAGGAGGTGTGGGAAGTGACCAGTGGCCACCAGGAGAGGTGGTCGGGGGAGAATAGCAAAACAGGCAACGTGTCTTAAGGCCAACAGTGATTGATGTGGTTTTACGTTCTGCTGGCATTGGACACCCAATTTGTAAAATTTAAGTTGACAGCCTAGGCCTGGTTAACAAGCGAGATGTAATTTGGATAGATCATGAGAAACAGTGGCATTTCTTTAGGTACCCTAGGCGTAATGTCAGACTAGGCTGGGATGTCCATTTAACTATTTGATTATTCCCACTATAGTGTCCTGTACAATAAAATGATCACTAAACATGATTACATTTCGTTGGTTAAGTTTTTACAGAGGACTTTCTAAAGGTAGACTTGATATTGTTATCAACAATTTGGTGATCAAAGATTCAATGTTTTTGTTTAATTTTTCAGACTATTCACATTAGAGGGATAGATGCGGAGATAAAATAAAAGAGAAGGTATGTTAATTATTTCTTTCCCTGCAGTCGTACAAAAGTGATCGCATAGTTCGGCAATTGCCTCATTGCTGGCTAAGCGCGCCCCCTGCAGGGCCCAGCGGGAAGCTGTCAGAGTGACAAAACGACCAAAAACGGGCCACTCTCACAGACACCCCTGATCCAAATATTTAATGTCCGCCCCTGAATGATAACAACGGGCAATTAGGTTTTTCACAGGCTCCTGGTCGTACGGGGCTTACATTCTTCACATCAGGGGGTCCCCGTGCCTCAGACCCACTTGAGACATTAAAGGAGACCCGTCACCCACTCGTGACGTAAGCAAAATGGGGGTGTGACGTCATGAAATTTAGCTGATTGTTTGGCGGCCATGTTTGTAGGAGAGAGGCTACTTCTGTTGTTCTCATTAGCTCGTTAGCGCGTGCGCGGCCGTCACCCTGACAACCACTTGAGATGGCGGCGTCTTCAGAAACTGGGGGGATTTCTATTCCTAGCATCTATTAGATATAGAAGCGTCATTAGTATGCTTCTGTTACTAAACTAAAAAGGGTATTCATTGAGGTTGGCGGCCAAATGAAGTATCCAATTGAATTACTCTCGATGAATTGCAGCATGAATATGCAGTTTCAATTATTCTGTGCAAGAATGCAATACAAACTTCATATTCACATTTTACATTACAAAGGCTGTCACAGCAGATTTGTTGGCATGTTTAGGTCTAGGTAGATCTGCCAGATGATTTGATTTACTAACGATACCCCTATTACATTCTCAATATCCTTATTTAAAGGACCACGTCATTATTTGTACATGCATGAAAGGTTGTGTCATCTTACCAGTAACATTGAATGATTTAATGAAAACATCGGAATCTTCCCTTCAATCACAGACGTCACATAATATTGTAAATTAATTACAGTCTTTTTTCCATGCATACTTCTGTGTCTAGTCTAGGGATAATATTGGTCAATGTTGCGGCATGCCCGTGTCGGTCAAAGCCCAATCCCTCTTTGCGTGACGGTTTCTGTAAGCCCTCACACCTCACACACAGAAGTCAACAGATAATATTAACCCGGCGATAACCAATCAGAACCACCAAAACAAACAACACCTCCAACATCAAGCAACCCGCCAATCAGAAAGCCGGAGACAAACACCACTCGAGATTGCAGATCCCAAAGACAAATGTCTAGAGCTAACATGGCCGTCAATTAAATTGTCTCTGGGTGAGGGATACGGGAACCAGTTCAGGAGGCAATTCCTGTAAGGATTCGGATGACTCAAAAAGTTAAAGCTAAAACTGTTTTCTAAAGTATAATTATAAACTATGTATGATATTAGGGATATTTACAGGTCTACATGTATACGATTACGTTTTCTCTTTTTAGTTGCCACCTCATTATTTCCGTCTATCTAGATGTTTCCAAAACATTTCAGCATGTGCAAAATAATTACAATCAATAGATAACTTAAACCGAAGTTCATAAACTTACACAACCAAATATTCTTGAGCAAACACATATTTCGGAACTTGCTCATCAGTGATATGATCTTTGCATTCATAAAGATCGAAAATGATTCGGCGACACATGTATAAGACCAGGTGCAGTCCACAATAAAACAGAAAATACAAAACCAAGGAACTGATTTGACCTGGTGTGGAGGCAAACTGGTACGCTTCACAGCGTCCCACCTAGGTATACCCAAGGGTTCTGGTTAAGGGTATAATCCTGGTACAAACAGATAAGGTGTAGCACACCTAACTCTACGTCAAAACACTGGCAGGTAAGGCTCTAGGACCATGTTGACCTAATTAATTAATGAAGGCCGGACACTGACTGACCACAGGGTCTGTGGGTTAATTCGCCATTCTATTTACCTCCCTCTGCGTCATAGGATAATTGCAAAGCTGATTGGATGTAAATATTGTCTGCAATGTTTCTCCAATTGATTAGGGAGAGAATCGATCTACATCTTGAAGTTGCTATTCTTGGCTTGTTGCTGTCTGGGCTTGCAAACAATTCCTGGTTTGCATGACCCAAAACAACCTAAGAATGAAATATGAAATAAATAAATAATCAAATGGGAAGAAAAAAAGAAAGATAGAATAAGGACATCAATAATGTGATGAACGGCTATTCAGCCAAAATACATAGAGGTTAAAATAATAACAAATAGATGTAAAGAACGAATATGTAAAGAACGAATAACGAATATGTAAAGAACGAATAACGAATATGTAAAGAACGAATAACGAATATGTAAAGAACGAATAACGAATATGTAAAGAACGAATAACGAAAACGTAAAGGAACGAAACCCGGAAATATGTAAACCGGAAGTGAAATGTAAACCGGAAACGGAATATATAAACCGGAAGTGACGTCAGTTGTAGGTCACGTGACCGAAGGCAGCCAATCAGGGCTGACCTCTCTAGTATATAAAGGGGCGGTGAGGCCCGAATAAACAGAGTTCTTTAACAGTTCTCCTGGTGTCCAGACGTGTCCTCTTTCCTGAAACAACCGCTAAAGATGAGCCGATCAGAGTAATTAAGCCGAAGTTAGGACAAAACAGTCGAAGTTCGAGATAGGTAGTAGAAACATAGGGTAAGAGGCCCGATGGCCCGAAGAACGAGGAACGAGGGAACGGAGTAGGGCACGAAGGCCCGAAGTAGTACCGGAAACCGAGGCGTAGTATGGTACGAAGACATGGGGAGCGGAACGAGGGAGCGAAGTCCGCGGGGACGAGGGCGCGGCATGCTCGGCCCCACGCTACCAAACAATAGGCGACCGTCGGCCCGTCGCCCCCGCGGACCGGAACTCAGGGGTGGACCGCCCCCCGGCCGACCCGTACCCCTACCATAATCTCCCTCCCCCGCAGTCCTCCGTCGACATCGAGTGCCGATTCCCGATCGATTCGCTCAGCCCCCCCCTCGTGCGCGAGGCACGACTCTAGAAACACATCTCGGTTCTTGGCCCGGATTCCCCGTCCGCCCCGAGACCCGAACAACCCCCACGTTCCTCTGTTGTAAGAATCGGCAACCCCGACTTACCAGAGAACGTCACAATAACAATAAATTCTGAATATTAACGAATATAAGTACATCACCAAGTAATATATCCAGAAGCGTGATCAAAAGGATGCCATTGCAGAAGAGAGAAAGATTGACAATATTACTGCTATAATATATAGTGCAATTCTATATCATCAAAATAAATATTGGCAATAAATGCGGCAACAAATGTTTATATAATAATTCCATTAAAGGCAGACGACAATTGGCGTCCGCTTGTTCCCGGCGGTCACTGAGGCGTGCCGAGATCAGCGAGACCCGAGATAAACCGCTGGTTCCTGGCGCTCCTGTCACTTTATTAATCTACTTTACTGACAGCTTTGATCCTCGAGAGGTACCAGCGGCAAAGGGAGAGAGGCTGTTTGTGTTTGTTGAGAATACACAGCTTCATTTTAGTGATCTCCGAGGTTATCTATACTATGATGCCAACAATGTGGATGTTTCTGCCAACTGTCCCCAGAGGAGGTTTCTATCTTATAAATCAAAACTCCATATTAGCCAGCTGTTGGCTAAATGTAGACCTTTTACCAACCTTTATATAGATTAGATCATTGGATAAATCATGCCTTGTTGATATATTGCACTTTGGTTTAGTCTGCAGGTCCTATAGAACATTCTGAATGTGTAGGATAAGTTTGGTGTATAGCCTAGAAATACCTTCATTTATATCTTTGAAAATCCTGAATACGATTTTCAAAAACTAAGTTTTTAATTTGTTCATTCTCTAAATCCTTATGGAGAGACACACATTTAACTCAGTCTTTAATTCATATGCCATCATGAAATGATAATATCAATGTTATTTCAACCTAATTGTCTCTTAACCCCTGTTTTGTTTCGCCTTCCCTCAGAGGAGGATCAGTGTGGGGGCCAGGTGCGAGGTGTGAGTGTAGAGGGCTTCACCTGACAGGGCTTTATCTAAGGCCCTTCTGTCACTAAGCCACCAAAGAGGGATTGACCTATCTGTCAGATAACACGACTCATCCCTCTGATAAGGGATACGCTAAGGCCTCTGCCCAGTATGCACATAACCAATGATTTCCCAATTATTTTTGTAATTCTATAAAGTTATTATTTCCATATTTTCTAATTATAATATAGGAAATTCGGGGTTAATTACAGGAAAGTTATACACGATTCAAAAGGTCACATCGTGTGAATTGGTAGAATTGTTATCTGCGGTGGGTGTTAAAAAAAGGTTCTTGCCACCTTGCTATCACATTATCATAACATTATCCTAGCGATTAATGATACACTACCTAGCTGATCGCATCATTTCTGACAGGTTGGGGATAATATAAAGACAAGTAGCGATTTCGCAGATACACAATGTTTTGCGTTTGGTCGTCAAAATCATAGATATGCATATAGCTGCCTACCTCTGTCGACGAATAAGTCGATCATTTGATTGTCCCTGACTCTTAGATCTAAATCAGGCAGATTAAACCGCTCTGTATGACATGTTCTAAATTTATGATTCATGCCGAAAAATATCAAAGCCTTATTTTCCATAATCATAGCCATTGTAAAAATAAAGATTTTACAGAAGTCCTCTGAAATGATCCCAACCACATTTGATACCATGCTGTGTCTAGCCAAACAATGTACCAAAGGCTCCATGATAATTTTTAAATCAATATCTCCATGCTGGTCAAATTTACATGATTGTCCCGACAGTCAAAGCAATCCGATGGTTGCACAACTCTCCCCTGTATTTGGTCAAGTTCAATAGGCCTGTACCCCAGCAGTCAGGATGGCCGAGTGGTCTAAGGCGCCAGACTCAAGGTTCAGTCCTTGCCTACAGTGTAGGTCCATGGGTGTTCTGGTCCACGAATGTGGGCGTGGGTTCAAATCCCACTTCTGACAAACGTTTTTCGTAGCTGAAACCTACGTTATGACTTATACACATATGATGGTATGTGATAACTGTTTATGGAGACAGAAATTTGTATTTTTAACGTAGGTTTTTGGCCGCCATCACTTTGTTGAAAATTGCTCTGAGCGTTTTGAAGAAATAATGGTTAAATGTATTTAGTGCTTACATAGACATACATAACTATTTATCACTATGGTGCTTATTTCCATTCTTTTAACAATGAATATAATTTTATGTTACTCTGAGCGATTTGAAGAAATATAAAATATTTACATTTTTTCATAATATATGCTATTCTGACCGAGTATAGGCCTGCTTGCTGAGGGAGTAAATCAATATATCCACCTTGATGTATTTTGCAAGAGAAGCCACTATTCTGTACCAGATGAGAAAAAAACTTAATTTTCTCGTCCAAACCATAGATTACACGAGTACTACAACTTATAGCCCCTAATCTCTAGATGAATCGTTGGCAGGATAATAGGACCAGTGACTATATTTGTATACATCCCATTCCTGTGGGTGCGGACCACTAAAACCAACCAGGTAAAAAGTTGTAAATCTAAAACAGTAACTTAAATCTAAGGGACAGGAAAGAAAAACACGAAAGAAAACAGTGAGTATTACGTGACATTTCTCAAAACCAACATGTGACATACAGGTTAGTTATATAAACAGCCGTTATGAAACGGACATTAAGATAGTAAAACTTGACAGAAAACATGGAGACCCTTCATTCTGAGCCCCATTCACAGAGGTAGGGCTTAGATCAAAGCCCTTCACCGACTAATTTCCCTGACCCTTTGAAACCATTTTAGGGTACTTTAAGGCCATCAAACTGTGAATGTCCAGGGGAGTTAAGGTGTTGGTGAAGGGATATGGAGATGTACCCTGGACGGGGGGAGGGTGGTGGTGGTGGTGGTAAATTGGGAGTGTCAGACATTGTCCGAGACTGGTCACAGTTTACCCTACACAGATTTGTACATCCCAAGTGGGTTTATATCCCCTCGGGGGATTCACTGTTTAAAATTTGGTCCCAACTGAGCACTGGAGTTCCCACAGGCACTACATAGATGCTTTGTTTAATGTGATATCTCATTATTCATGAGGTCCTAGTCTGGAACGTGCATGCAGATCATTAAGATATCCTTCTTCAAGTTGAAGACTTTTCACATCATGATGTACATGTATATCATACGCATGCAAACGCGCTATTAACTTTGAAATGATAAAATACTTTTCCAAGTGACTATCTGACGTCTTTTGCACAACGTGAGTACCATGCTTATAAACGTTTTGCTAACTTTGAAATGTATATGAAAAGTGTAATATCTGTAAAAAAAAAAAAAAAGTGTCTCTAAATACTATTTAGGTATTAGAGATAGACTTTTCGTTAACAACCAGCTGAAGAGGTTAATTTATAAAGTAAGAAGTATTACACACAGCTGGAGCTCCTTACAGCATCTAAAGATGGTAGACGTTCTTATCTCTCTGAATGGGGAAATACTTCTTGATAGATTTTTGATATAGTCTCTCCCATTTATTTTGATATAGTCTCTCCCATTTATGTTTGCATTTGGATCGGCAGTCTCCCCAAAAATAAATTTTCTTTTTATCAGGTACATTTACTTTTACTTGATCCCTTCCCTTATGATCCCTTCTACCATTTACCAGACACACTGGACCGAACGCTTTGATGAAACCAATATATCTCCCACGGTCCCTGCTCCAATTTGTCTCCCAGATCTATTTCTGACTTGTCTGTAAAGGAGAGGGGGCTCGCTTTTTGAAACTGAAAGTCGATAAGCTGGCAAAACGACACCATTCCTCACAATATATCAACGAAAAGGGCTCTAGCTATCATTGGGTTCCATCTCCCTCCTTTCAAAGACTAATGTAGGATACATTTTATTTAACTCATTCGTATATGAACACATGCCAAAAATTCACAACTGACAATCACATTTCAGACTAATTACTCCTACTCTTGTAGGATATGTAATGAGCCAAGGGAGGGCCTTTACAGCTCCCTCGATATGGCAATGGTTGATATGTATATATTTGATTATAAAAGATATATAGCCTCTAAGTATAGAGGGTTTGCGCGTCTCGACAGTAATTTGTAATGATACGTTTGATGTTAGCCCAACATCAGATGATAGACATTTTAATGTTCATACATATTTGAGTTCTCCTGACATATTTCACGGGGAGAATTGACAGATTCTTTGATATGATTTCCATTACTTGCCATGGACAATCAACAGTCCTAAAAAAACAACGCATATCGATATATGCAAATGTAAAGTGAGATGGTACAGGTAACGTAATTGTTACCTGTCTATCTCTAGAGGTGGTCAGAACCAACCTCCCCACTCCTCCCCCATTATGGGCCTCCCCTGAGGGACAGGTGGCCCAGCAGACCCCACAGGGAGGTGGGTGTGATGGTCAGACTGACCAACTGACCATCAGACTGACCAACTGACCATCTGCCCGTCCGGTCAGTGTCCATCCACCTATAATAAAGGGCAGGGTGGACATTGACTCTGATGGGGACCACCTTTGAGAAAGTAATTGATCTAATTAGGATAGGTGAGTTAGTCTGGAATACGGTTATATAACCTTGTAAAACCATTAGCTATCACGCAGTGCATGTGTAAGGGCATTTTCTACACTGGTATGAATAATCGAATTTTGAAATTCTCGTTAGCTCATTAGTTTACCATAGTATTAAGATTCTCAAAAGATTGATAGTAAACCCATCTGAAAGGTCTCTGTATCTTTTCAATGCAATCAGTTAAACCAATCAATACGATGAAAAATACCAGAACCTACTATCATACCACATACTACTACCATAATGAGGATCCTCTGGCCCATTAAATTTTACCTTTTCTTGAACACATAATTCTTTTAGAGGTTAAAACATAAATTCAACCCAAAAACCAACAACAGTAGTTTGTGTTAAGTCAGAGTTACCAAAAGCAAAAACTGAAAAAAAGCCACCACAAAAACCTCAAAAGGGGATTGCACCTCAAATTACTTTTTCATTTGTCTTTATCTTTATCAATTGTGATAGGTGATATCTAAACGATATCCCTTCGATCTAGACGTCTTTTCAGTTATCTGTTTATCATTAGTTATCTTTCACCATAGGGTACACTGTTAAAAAAAACCCGTCAAATTTACGGTAAAGTACTGGCAACTATGTTGCCGAACTTTTACCGTAAATTTAACGGCTGACCGTACTTCTGTCTGACCGTATTTTTTACAGGTGAACACCGTTTAAATTAAACAGTAATATACCGTAAAATGTACAGTGGACTTTCATTTTTAAGGATCAAAACCGTTTAAGTTCAACAGTAATATACTGTAATACATACAGCGGACTTTTATTCTTACTGATTAAAACCGTTTCAAGTTCAACAATAATAATATTATACTGTAATACATACTATGGTACTATACCATACAGTTTACACTGGATGTAATGTTAACAGCATTGAAAGTTTTATTTTTCCTGCAATCACACTACAGGAAAATGGAGCCAATAACCAAGTACATCCATCCTTCTTGGTTTAGCCTTGCATGGGTTGTTTGATTGATTTAGGTAAAACCTACAGGGGTATAGGTGATAAAGTTCTTGTACTAAAAAGGTGTCTACATATCAATCCTACTGAAAAGGTGTTTTAAAACATCTTGTAAATGTTTTAGGGATGTTCTGGTTGGTTAGACATACCAAAAATAGCAGGCCAATGAGGTGATTATCTTAATAATGCTACAATAACTTAAAGATCTATATTTTTAATCACAAATTCCAAATTCCTAAATGTATGAAAAAGATATTCTACTAATCATGGCCAAAAATTCAGAGGACATGCTGCAAAGCACTAATACTAATAGTACCACTACTGCATAGTAGTAATTTGATGACATGACTTGCCGAGGATTGAACCTGGGATCTCTCACATGTGAAGCCTATGCTCTACCACTGAGCCATGGAGGCCTGTAGGTAGACAGTGCCTGGCTTTACTACTTAACTGAATAAGTAGGGGTATGAGAGTACTGACCTAATGTCTGTGCAATGTTGAACACCTGTATAGAAGTACTGATCCTACTCATTGGTACTGACTATGAGAGTGTGCACTGCATGCAGTCCAAGTTAGCTCAGTTGGTTAGGCTTCTGCCTTGAATGTGGAGAATGTGGGTTCTAATCCCAAAGTGTCCATTTTTCTTTTCCATACCAATATACAATTCCCAAATACGGTATATTACTGTGAGCCTAATTTCCGTAATAAATAGAGTTATATACTGTAAATTTCAATGATATTATGGTAGATAGCCGTAAAATTAAATACGGTATTATACTGTTGAGGTTTACAGTATATTACTGTCAAACTTACGTTTTTTTTTAACAGTGTAGAGCATTGTAAACCTCATAATAGTCTTGAATTTCCATATGTTTTCTCCACAGTCCATTCATAAAGGTTGCAATTTGATTAGCACGAAAGGTGCAAGTCTTGCCTTATCAACTAGATGCGATCTGTAGGCAGACTCCTGTGAGCTTGTGTGCAGGCTATAGGTCCTTGTCAGAGATATAGCCCCTGATAAAAGTGTACCTTTTTCAGCTAATGTATGCAGAGGTCACGGGTCACAGCCTAATTAGCATAATATTGAAAGGAAGGGTCTCGGGGGCAATTTGTATCCCGGCAAATATAACGACAGTGTCAAAGGAGGTCTGTATATAGCCTGCTAACAGAGGGTGTTTTCAAACCCTACTAGCAAACAGTAAGGCCACTTTTGAATTGCCTGTAACGAGAATAAAATATTCTCAACAATTTGAATGATATACATTTATTCCTGAAAGAGCTATTATTTAGGTGAAAAATACATTGCTTTTAGATCCTACTTCAACAGTACGCAATGCTGTTTATTTTAAAGTGTGACTTCTGTCATAGTTTACATGTACTCTTTCTTGATTTTAGCTAATAGATGTAATGATTGAAATAGAGTTGATGCATGGAGATTTGAACAGCGGAATGTTTTGCCACCAGTAAGCAACAACTACCTTACCAGCCCACAAAATTAGCGGTAGTTCTAACAAAATTAAACTCATAATTCATATAGTTTCTCGAAATGTGTATTGCAATACTTAAATGCCTCTAATATAAATTAGTACCACATAGCTCTATACACTCCTATTATACTTTATCAAACATTAACATTGATTGGCGGTGACTAGACTTATGAGATTTGCTGGTTCCATTTTATTTCATTTTATTTAGCGCACACACTGCCATGCACAGAAGTCAGAAGCATCATCGATGTTGTAAAGCAGTAGTCTTATAATATTCCTTCATGAATGCCAATGGACAGATACCATCTCTAATCAGATTAATCAGTCATAGCTGTTGAATAATAACCAATTTGTTTAGGTCACTGTAAAGGCCTTATCATTTCTACACAGGCATAGGTTCATAACCTTATAGGTAAATGTTAAAGATCATTAATAGTTCCATTATATGGATTGAATGATTAATGGTGTTCTATCCATATACCCAGGTTTACTACTGTAGTACTGCAGGTCAGATATAATCTCTAATCGGTAACATCTGAATGGGTTTGCACACACAAACAGGCCAGAGAAATGAGTATTCATTTGCTGACGATTATAGCACTTAAAGTCCTACCCATTACAACCCCTCATGTATTGTTATTGAGATGACCCCTATAGTCCTAACTGGTGGGGGCTGGTAGGTTAGGTGCATAGGCCACTACAAACGACACCAGTACTCTCACATTCCAATTTGCTACTACTTATATCACATCCACTATTCATTTTATTTTTACTGTTTCATAATAGAATCTTGTTGGCAAGAGGAAACACAATGTAAAGAGGTATGTGAATAACAGCTTCAAAGATTCTGACTTTATATGAAATATAGTATCAATTTGGTGACTGCAAACAATATGCTGTATCATAAGCCTATCCCCGCAGAATTAAATTGAGTGTGAAATAAGGCAGGTTCCCACGAGCTGACCAATTTGCCTTGCGCGGCCAAATCGAGTTACATAATCAGGTGGCTTTATGCCGTTGTTGGCGGGAATGCTTAGAGATTGGGACCGGTCAGGTATCCCTGAGGCACCTTACAGAGGTGGGCCATAGCCCTAGGGCCCCTGATGTGAAGGGTATGAGGGGTGGTATGGTACAAAGCCGATGGAGGGCAGAGAGGCTGAAATGTCTGGTCTACTGTTACAATGTCTAGACATATATAGGATGGGTCATATCAAAATAGCCTCTTAACTCTCGTTACACAAGAGACCAATAAATCTGTAACATTCTGATCAACCTTGAGGTCCTCCATTCAGAAGTAAACATGGATAAAGTGACACACAGAAGCGATAGAATTCTTATCTGGTCTATACATCAATTATAAGCTATAAATATATTAAGGTGGTTGGTATGAATTACTATAATATGTCACATCAATGAACATTCAGTTGGTCCTAAATATTTTAGAACATGCTACAAAAACTTTCTAGATATACCCTCTTGTTTACAGAAAGCAAATCCCACGGAGAGGCATAGAGGTGCCTATGCGAGGAATTTGTGCAAATAGGCATGCAGTCTTGTAATTACTCATGTAATTCTCTTCACAGCCATGCTGCAATTGATACCCATTTTGAACTGTAATTCTTTAATACAGTTCTGCATTTAAATGGTTCAGCACACATACACAAACAGAAATACTAACCTAATACACACACACCATTGCACTTTCTACTACACTGCACTCTGTCAGGTATAATCCTCTTGCTGTTTCCATTTAGGTTGGTACTAAACATACTGCATACAGAGTTAGGTAATTGTATACAGTTGATAAGTATCAGTATATCTCTCAAGAACATATCTTCCCAATCATTAAAGCCATTTCATTGCAACCTAAAATGGATTTACCTTTTTCTTCTTCCAAAGTCTTACTATTTATAGGGATATATATGGGGTTTATTTACAGGATAGGAGAGGTACTTTGTAATAAGATAGGCTTGGTGAAGACCCCCCATGTTAGACATCCACAGCTTTAGGGGTATCCTCTTTCATCCTACTGGTATAGGCCCTACATGCTACCATCAGACAAACAATTCCTGTCGCTCTATTTGGCCAATTATTTCTATTTTAAGGAAATAGTTGCTGCTATTTGCACTTTCATATTATACGATAATTTCATAGTGACTCTCTCTTTAGATCTTGATACTATATCAGTATCATGTGACCTAACATCAG
Source organism: Lepidonotus clava (assembly GCA_936440205.1). NCBI lineage: Eukaryota > Metazoa > Annelida > Polychaeta > Phyllodocida > Polynoidae > Lepidonotus > Lepidonotus clava. The sequence goes on along the minus strand of OW387144.1, from coordinate 28,619,301 downwards.
ATTTTCAACTAAATTTATACATGAAGATGAGGATTAAGTTGATGTTAAAGGTCAAATGATTGGTATCCAATATAAGAGTCAACACACACAAACACACGTACCAATATGTCATGTAACCGACGAGGGAATAATTATCTTTAACTTTTACAACCATTTTACATGAAAGAGCCAGCATTTTTTAAGCCAGTCTGTCTGGGATATACCTAAGGTCTGGGGAAGTCCGAGCTTGGTCCCTCTGTTAACGCATGGAGTGTAAAAGTGCCCTGGAGGTCAGTTGGTGTGTGGTCAGTTGTGACGGGTCAGAGGCCTGCAGGTAGGGACCACTAATCACCAGGTGTGAAGGGACCACAATATATAGAGCCTTTTCCCTGCTCCAACCTATTCTGTAAACAATTTAACTAACAAAGGCTATGTGGGTGGTAGAAGTCGGATTAGCATTGAAATACAGGTTGTGTTGAAAAGATTTGGCGCTGGGAGGGAAAGACGTAAAATGGCTGTTGTCATGGAAGGAGAGGCTTGCTAATTTGGGGCCTGCAATTGAAGCGATATATTGAAAAGTAGAAAATCTGGATCATTCTGAAGACACGTATTTACTAGATTTTTATATAAACATAACGGTAAGGTGAAGAACGTAGTCTATGATGGCCAACCCCTATACCTGTATACCATCCTGCCCATGATCCATACACTTCACCTGAAACCAACAGAAAGCACTACCAGCTCCAACCCCTCTCATACACATCCCTAATTCCCAGCCTCATGTCCTTCTTACCGAGTCAAAGTTTACTCCAACTATATTTTACCAATTAGTCGTTCAAATTTTCTGCATGGCCATATGGTTTCAATAAATGGCAAAGTATGCCCTATAACTTCCTTAGAATCGAAAAATAGTAGCATTTATACAAATAAAATATTGAAGTGTACAAATTAAATCATGCTTACAAGACAACAACATCATTTCCTGTCCCATATCAATGTGCACACTGATGACCAGTATGGTCTTATTTCTGAACAGACATCTTCATAGTACATTAACTGATTTACTGGAATTTGATATCAATCTTTGCAGATTCCAATTCAGCCTCAAATCTGATTAAAGGGAACAGTGTCAATAGAGCCATAGACTTGACCCAAAGGAGATTCACTTGCCCAACTTCAAACCTCCCCTCCCAGTGACAATATTGACATCTTAGTTCATTAACTCCCTGTCCAGCCCCTATGACCTTCACTAAAGATGACCTCAGGGCTGACCTTCAGTAAGTCAGCGTGACCCTGGAGGGGCACCCTATCATTAGGGCGTTACTCCGACCTGAATACATCTGTCAGACTCAATCTGAGCCCCAGGGACAGAGGAGATGGGCTGGACTGTTAGGGCATTGGGTGCTCACAGATGGGCACATCAAGGATCTTACCTATGTCATTTGGACAGTGATGAAGATTCAATATATTGATTGTATATATAATGGTGCAACTCGGGGAGATATATGTAATGCTGAGTTGTGGCGTTCAGGTTTATCTAAATGATTAGACCTCAACACGTTTATAGTATATGTATTCTAGATTGGGGATTAAATACATCTGTCAAAGTCCATCTCTAGCCTCAGGGCTCAGGAAGGGGGACCAGCTACCCTACACCCCACCTTAGACAGTTGCATATATATATATGTAAATAGGACTCTTTCCATATAAACCCTTGACACAAAGGGGTGAGCACCTTTCACTCTCTAATCCTGACAGCATTTATGGTGGTCCTTGTATCACACTGCACACCACACTTTAAAAGGAGAAACAGTACCTAAATAAGATAATTGTAATTGTCTTTTTTGGTTTCTTGATGTATTTAGTTTGAAAATGGTTGTATATTTTCAGTTTCGAATACATTTGTATAATCTGTATGTGAGTTCTAAAGATTGATATTTCAGATATCCCTCGGTAGCCTTGGACAGAGCTGTCCTAGATAACTTACGAGGACGGGCAGGTCTTATGTTTCAGAAACCAAGCCCTGGAAACCTCCAGGCAGTAGATCACGTGACACTGGTTATATTTCGGGGAACGGCCTAGAAGCCTGATATCAGCCAGTTACCGCCTCATGCACATTCTGCGCGGAATAGGCTTCCGGGAATTCGGAGAATGCACCGATCCCAGTGGGAGGATGACCTCTTTGACCTGGAATAAAACGCGATACCCCAATAAACTCCAGGGGGTAACGGAGACTGGTAGACCGCTGCCGGGGCCTGCTGCAGTGCAATATTCAGGAAATATGACTTACATGTATTCCGGTAACCAAAACCATGAGGGGAAACTTTCGAATATTGTTGGATAATCATATTAGATTAGCTAATCATTGAAATATATGCCGTTCTTAATATAACTTTGGGAGTAATTTTGTAAAAATCCTTATGTTTGGTATCAATGTAGGACAAAAAAGCAAGGGAAGGAGGCCACTGGGGCACACTCACCCTCTCCCTCCTACAAAGTCGTGGCGGGTGGCATGCAATTATTAACAATACCTCCGACAAATAAAATGTTGGTGTTCACATTAATGGGTGGTTATTAATCGGCTTGGCTGCTGTTGGCCATCACACCCTGAGGTGTCACAGCACTAAGTTCCTGACAGCTACAAACGGTCGTTTAAAGGTCTCTCTGAAGGTCTCCAATCAGCCGGCAACAGATCTGAAAGGGAGACGGCCCACCTCGTGCCATAGAAATCAGCCTCACGCTTCAATAGGTCAGCAAACGGCCACGTGGACATGGGGCGTGCTCCGGTTCACTGGTAACACGACCGGGGCCTATACCTGAGGGGTGCGGGTTCACGTCTCACAATGTGACCAGTTGACCGTGTGACAATGCCGGGGTTCACCACCAGGGGGAGCTGAAGGGTCAAAGGTCAGGGGTCAATGTAGGGGTCAACGGGGGAAACATCTCAAGGACATGTCGTGGTGTTTGCTGAAGTACTGCTGGCCCAAAGGACATATATATCGACAGGGACAGCACTCCTCTTGAAAGTATACACACTTCACTGGTTAGCCCTGGTACCATGACAACGGACCCAGCTTCAATTGTCTGATGAGGTTCATTATAAAGTAAAGCCCATGAAAGCACATACATCCTTGTTCCCTTGGGCTCCCTTTGCCAGTAAATCGCCTCTCCAGCCTTTAGAATGGTTTCCTGATGACCCTCAATCCATGTTAAATATTATACCTACTCTACTGCTAGAAACGAGTTGAATTTGGTCCAAACTCTGGCCAAGGTCAGCTCTACAGGGGTCATGGTCGGTCACCCACCACTGGCCGGGGTCACACGGGTCAGATTGGTCCTGGGTCAGGGGTCAAGTAGTGTCTATAGACATCCGGTTTGTGGTGAATGTGAAAAAAGGAGGGCGTTTCGATGTTGGTGTGAGATAGGAGAAGTGTTTGGAAACTGTAAACTCAAATGTTTGGTCAATGTTTAGTGGATCAGGTGAGGGCCAGGGACAGGACTTGACCACAAAGAGATTTACATGTTTTAATCCTTAACTTACACTACATGAAACTACCAGGCTTAAGATAAACTATTTGAGTGTTCTTTTAGGATTTCGTGGAAGACACTTGTTTTTTTTTGCTTTTGAAGGGTATTAAAAGAGGTGAATATAGGTGCAATATGGGTGCCATATGACAATGTTGCGCACAGTCCCAAACAGTTGTCATAAGCAATATACCTTATTGTTTATCAGATACGTGTAAAATCCTCCAAATCGCATTGGCATCACTCTAGTATTTGGAAACAGCCTGGAGCCTGCACAAGGAAAGACATAATGTAAACCATTGATATGTCACAAACATGTTGATCAGGCTGAACAATAATACTGAAATCTACTTTACACACAATAAGGAGCCCGCTGCAAATGCCTCATTTGGCGTATACCTAAACCACTTAATTAACAAAGATAAAATCCTTCTGAAATGGAAATCCCATCTAATCAAGATTGTATAATAATGGTACTTCTATAAGAAAAAAAGGGGGAGGTGTAATCTTAATTGTTAAAATAAAGTCAGTAGACTTCAGTAGACTCATTTTCTGATTCAAGAAAATGGTCACGATATCGCAGGCTATTTCACATCTTCTTGTTTGCGGACACAAAGCTATCTTGACGCGGAAACTTTGGATCACAGTAGGATGCCTAGTAGGTAGATATAGACGTAGGTGGGTATAGGGTGTTATTGCATTGAGGTGATCCTGCCATGCTGAGATATACCACTTATATATCTGTATAAATAACCGTCTCCTAAATCACACCACAACGTGGCTGGTCCCATAGAGAGGTGTCCTTTAGGTACCGGCCATTCGATGGGAGGGTGTTAGCCTGTCACCTGTAGACCAACACCCTAACCCCAGGGAGGCTGCAGGCAGGAACAACTATGGCCTAACTGGGTACCTGGGGCAACAGCAGCTTTCTTAGTGTTCTTGTTAGCTGGCCGTATAAAGACTCACAAGTGTTATCTGGTTTCAAAAAGTATCTGTGTGTGGCCGTCTATATCTTTAGAATTATACTTGTGAATTAAGCTGTACACTGACATACATCTTAAATAATATCATATCCAATAATTATATTTTTTTATAATAAAAAGAGAAGTATGGCCTGAATCAAGAATCTGAGATAACGTTCCCTGCACAAGGACCTTTTTGAGAAACGTGTAAAATTTGAGTTTATATCTTTGATATCAAGGGAGATATCTGTGTTAAAAAAAGTGGAACAAATCGTTTTTACTTCAAAGGATGGCAGTTTTTATGCTGAGTGTAATTTAGTGAGATATTACTGGAGAGAGAGAAATGATTGAGCGAATCATACCCTGCTTACTATTGTCTATGCTTAAGAGCATGGGGCATCAGACCGAAATATGCATTTCTATTACTATTGTAATTTTCAATGATATTTTGGGAACCAAGGCTATGGGGCAACCTCATGCAGTATGTTTTGGCCACTCTATCAGCTGTACATCACACGGGACCTTTCTGTAGAGGCCTAGAATGTTAAATCAGGTTCCTGGCACCATTTCCCCTCCCCCTCACGAGACGTGATGTGGGGGTATTGGGCCCATTGCATGGCGCATTATTTATATAGGGAAGCTCATGTTTTATAAGGGCCATCTCTAGGAAGTACCAGCGCCCCACCGCTGTCAGAACAACATTATAGCAGGTGTCAAATTCACATCAGAGTATAAATGGCCCTCCCGAAAAATAGTGCCACAACCAATGTTTAAAGATCCATTTATCATCAGTCAATTTGATATGAATACGATTTGAGATATCCATACATTCAGTAATTCAATGTTAGAGAGTTTGATATGTTCTTTAAATTGTAATGTGTTTAAAAACCACAAAGAACTATGTATAATATTAATATGCATTTCGGTTCTATGGAATTATCAGAAGACAATCCTAGGCATCTGAGTAGTATGTAGAATTGTGATTGTCATATCAAAAAGTCAGAGAAGGTAATAATATGGACGTATTCAAATCTGTGGGGAGAAGGAGGGACTTTGAAGAAAGACCAGCTATTTGTTTGCAGTCCAATCTCTTTACGATAAGGAGGGACAGCCGAAGGATTACACTACATGTCCGAGAACTGGGTCACAAAGGTTAACCCCTATTGTTTGTATACATTATACGCCCACCGTGTGTTTATACACACATTTATACACCTACACCCAGCTAGATCGCTGTTCCCTGAGTTGTGACAAGCAGGGTAAGAGACAGGCCTTTAGGGAAATGGGAAGAAATACAAAAATTGTGAATTACTCAAATGTATTCCTTTCATTTCGTTGTAGATGTATCATATTCACTAACATTTCGAAATACCATACACCATTGCTGTAGCTTGTGCAAATGTTCCTTTATACTATAATTTATAGTGGGTACCTTTACGTTACCCACTATATATGTTTGGTATAGTTTTTTTTGGTATATGTTTAGGTCAGAAGAAAAATAAAATATCAAGGGCAGTGTCCAGAGATTCTACAGATAGTGAACCATCGACCTAATTACATTTTAAGCTGTCAGTTAGAAGTGATTTAAGGATAGACAACACCTCTTGAGGCGCCATTTAGGGTAATTTAAATTGCGCTCTCTCCAGAATAGGTACAGGTATGTAGTGTATATCAAAACTTAACTTCAACTGGTGTTGCATGCTATAATTATGGACCAGTATCATTTTGCTTCTACTTCTTCACAGCACACAATGTTTTTCTTTCAATGTTTACAGGCAGGGATTTGTGGTTTGGACAGTTGGTGTAGCGTATAGAGGTTATAAAGCCAGAATCAGGAGACCTTTCAGCACCTCCCTTGTTTGTAGTCCTGATGAATGATATGAAGGGGTAGGTTCTTACTGCTTGGGGTATAAGGGGGTAAGTGGACCAGGTCGGGGTAAAGGGAATAGGGGATTTACCAGAACGCTCCACCTGGTGGTGAAATGGAGCGAACCCAACGAACAGGAAGTCAGACAAACGACATATCCTCTGTGGTCTCTGTAGGCAACTCGTTGCCATGTGGCCAAGTTACGTCATGTATCATACTCATTAACCATTATCATACCACTACTACTATTGGAAGAGCACATATAATGTGAAATAGTTATGATTCAATAAAAGAAAAGTAATTGAATTCCATCATGCTGTATTGAGAAAATACACATTTTTTTTAGATTTAGTTTTTGCTGTTTTAACACATATGAATCATGGCGTTCACAACATAGAGTTACCCTCTATGGTTGGCAAATCCGAATGAGACTAACCTCTTTGGCCAATGGAAACGGCTCTATTAGAGAATATAGGATAAGAGACCTAGCTGGCTGAGACATTAGGGGGTTTGGGTTAAGAGGACATGGATTAGGGATAAGGGGGGCCGATAGCCCCTGAATACTGGGTTTATTGTTAGATGGGGGATTACAGGGCTAGATAGTAAAGGGTTAGGGGGGTAGCAGTATAGTGGTAGGTAGATGGTTGAGGAAGGGGCACTAACTAACAGGGAGGACACAGCTGAAGTCATCCGAAGGGAATGCGCTACTAACCAGCTACAACACAAGTCCATTTAGGTTTCGAGGGGCAATCTTGTCCCTTAAATAGCACACAGAAGTGTAATGCCGCCCAAGGCTGGCCAAGTCCATCTATCTTGATCAGCATTGTCTTTATGCTTTAAAGAAATGTTTAGGCGTTATCTACCTATTCATCAAGGACGATTGAAGCATTGTTTTCTAGCTAGGAGATGCACCAACAGGTTGAAAGTATGTCATGTTTCCAATACCTACGTTTCTGTACCTAAAATCTAACAAGGGAAAGCTCAGGACAGAAAAGTACATTTAAACTCTACACCAGTGCTGTTAAGTCCGTGCTGAATGATCTTTTTAGGATTCAGGGCACCATAATACCTTAGAGGGGAGACCTAGGTGTGAAGGTAGTGGGATTGGTGTTGTGTGTGTATACATGGTGTAAGTGAAAGCCCCAAGCAGTCGTGCATACAGGGATGGCAGGCTGAACATGCAGGTTAGATGGGGGTCGCCTACTATCGGGGGATCAGGGCGTGAGGGGGAGGGTTATAGATGATCTGTAACCCCAACCTCCCACCTTGAACCCCTCCCCTCTGCTCTCCTCTCCCAAACCATGAAGATCCCTAAGGTAAGACACCCGCATCTCTCCCGCATTTCCTAAACAAAGTGTAATGTAAAGCTTAAACAGGCTTACTTCCTTTAAATTTCCGTCTACACAAAAATCTAACTATATAATATACATATAATATCAGTCACCTTCCAATATCAGGTTTGTCATCCACACTTCTGATATGTAGTTTGACAAGGGACAATATCATGATGTCTGATGCTCTGCTATTGAAAGCGAGAAATTTGTTTCCGTAATATTTGGTTCACCTGTTTGTATTAACCCAAAGTTTTTGGTATCAGAGAACTGCAAGGTAAGTTAACTGTTCCTTTAATTTCTACCATAGGGAGCCCATCAGTGAATCTCAATCTAATCTTTATATATAATTCACATAAAAGTTCATTCCTCTAGTGCAAAGAGTTATCAGATTGTGAGGCGACTATTTGAGGTGTACAGACCAGGGATCCCCTTACCAGAGGTCACACTTAAACTGACGCCACAACTCGGGGAGATCACACTCTCCCCCCTGATACAAGGTCTGATTTCACACTCTCCCTCCGATTTCACACTCGCCCTCCTCAATCATCCAAGGTGGGGGGTAGTGGACTTGTGGTCACACCCTATGTGTGAATCGACTATGTAAGATTGGATAGGGGGTAGTGCCTCTGAATTCCATGGCCCTTAGTTCAATGGCATGGCTGTGACATTGAGACGTGATGCTCATCTCAGCTTCATTTGAATGGGCAAAATTTATGACTAAATGAGAACTGAGTTTTCACACGCTAAAGTATCATATACATGTAAAATGATATCTAGAATAAAAATACACTTTAATCATCTTGATCTATTCTGAGGGAAGATATAATAATAGTGCTGTGTTGGAGTTTATGTCCCACTTAGCAATTTGTCAGTTATATATAGAGACCAACGTTATTGCCTTGTATAAAGTACTGATGACCAAATCCACAGGGTGGGAATGACAGGAAAGTTGGCCCAACAGACAGCTTGGGGAATTGAACCTTGGGCCTGCAATACGGAGTCCCACATGCTATCTAACTGGACCATCCCTCTCCCCTTCTAATGGAAGATATCATTTAGAAAGAAATACGGAAAGTGAAGGCAAGTAAAACCGATGTCCTGAAATATTGAAGGAACTGACGATATTTGAATTCACCGAAAATGCTTTTGTAACCACTTGCATCACCTCAATTTTTTTTTAGAAATCACCTAATCACTAAGGAAGGTTCGATATTTTCATTGACCTACATCCTTTTTGATTGACCAGCTGCGGTGACCACCATCCAACGCTGATCAGTGATTGGCTAGCTGCCCTGACCTATATCCCTAAACTGCCCAGTCATTGGTCAACTATAACTATAAGTAGGCCATTAATGAGTTACTCACGGTACATGCAGCCGAGCTCGTCTCCCATCTGCTGCCAGCCGTTACAACAGCGCTGCCGGGTGTTGTATCTCCGCCCCATGGACTGCTGGTACGTCGTGTAGTAGTAAGTCCTGGGGGAGGACAAGTTATGCATTTCTTAAAACCAACATACATGTATAAAGGTATTTAGGAGGGACCTAATTGGTCAATGTCTATGAAAATTTGATATATTTATAAAAATTATAATCATGTACTTATATGATCCTATCCAAGAGACAGACAATTTTGTCTGTGTTTCACTTGAAAAGGAGTTTGTTTATCAATAATTCAAGACAGTAACATCAATTCAGCAACCCCGCCCCCCACACACATACAAAACAGCGTTATTAAATATTGCTCCTCGTCATAAGCTCTTGATTATCTAATGTACAAAATGCTTTTAACACGTTTGGCGACATTGTACTACAGCTATCAACCCATCTTTTCGTTGGACATTTTGCCGAACTCTGATTGAAAATATGGAGTGTGTTTGGATCAGAACTAGGAAAATTCTATGAGGGAAGCACTCGGTCCGCAACTATCATATTTATGGAACATCAATAATCTTCTTCTGCTCCAATCCAAAACGACATTTTACTCTCATTCCAAACGTCAATGTCATCCCTAATGGTGGCTGGGACAAGAAGACACGAGGAACACACTCGGTGAAGAGATTGCCTCCTTCTGAGTGGTCAATTGGTTTTCAAAGAATGGTCTCAGTCTCCAAGCACAGTGGGATCGTCCATTGCTGTGCTTTAGGACCGTGCTTGGAGAGTGATTTCCCGGGTGATCGGAAGCTGAAGGTCACCCACTTGACCTTGGTGATTTAGTTGGTAGCCATTTTGGAAAAGGGAAGGGAATAACCTTCTTGGCATATTTCTTCCTCAAAATCGATCACAGAAATCGTTCACAAGGATTGCTTTGGATTTGACTTCTCGGGGCAAGAAAACTCCATTCTCAAATTACTCGCTTTTTGAGGAAAATTTAATTCTGAACTAGTTTGACTGAAATGCATGTTCTCCTTTTACTGAATGCCCCTCTAGATATGCCACTCTTACATAGCTAATGTCCTTACATTTACAAAAAGATCTTTGACAAACAATTCCAAAGCAGACGCTTTGCATCCTATTTACTTTGATTAGATTTTTTAGAGCCAAAGCAGTCCTATATGACTGTTCGAGGTCGAAATCTGATTCAAATCACCAATGTTTAATTAACATATTGACGTTTTGGTGACAAATGACCATCGTAATTAAAGAAATGAAATGATGATAACAGAAAGAAAGTTGCAATATAAGAGCGATTAAACAAACCCATCAACTCACCGTCGTTCGTATCCGACGCACCAGTTGTGGGAGTAGCCGCAGTTGGGTTTCCACACCTTGACCATGCGTGTAAAGGCCCGGGTACACGGCTTACGGACGGGCACCAGCTCCACGTCCCGGTACTCACACACGTTAGGCCTGGAAGAAAAGGAGAGGGGTTTAGTCACTCATACGTTTTTGACAAAATGTGTAAAGGCACGGATATATGGCTTGCATATTGGCATAAGGAAGAGAGACATTAGGAATTGTAACGTCTCAAGTTATGCCGGTTGGAGCTGATTTTACAAGAAAAGTCAAAATGTATGTAGATATAAAATTAACCGTTCAAAATTACAGGTGAAACTTGAAGGGGTCTTAACAAACACGGATTCATGAATTTTGCTGACTATGTTAATATGGAACAATATGACATAAAGTAACAAACTACCCAATCAATATGCAGTGATGCAAATTTATACAAACTTCATATCACAGTTTGTTGTGTACCATTTTATGCAGACAAATAATGACAATTGATGGTGATGTTCAGATAGTTACAGGATTTTCGAATTACACCCAACTATAAGCACGAACCCAACAGATCAAACCCCATCAGAAAGATACGATTGTTTCCCCACAAAGCCATGTCCTCTGAAAATACCCTGCTATCATATCAGGGACGTCCAACAGCCTTTATATCCCAAGCACGGTCGGGTGACGTAACATGCCCTCATTACACGTAGCCCCACCTTTTGTTACGGGGGTAGTTAGGGGGGATATATTCGTCATGTAATTGTAGGCTTCTGGTCGGGAGAGATGGGAGAGATAAGGAACCCATGATTACAGTCAACCATGTGGCCACTCCACAACCATATGTCTATAGCCTTGCCACACTCAATACATTCAGGGATTTATCTAAATACAAATTCAACGTATCTATTATAAAAAAGACCACTTGTATCTCTTGACATTTTGCCAGTTATTTTTTGTATGAGGAGCGATTCTTACCAATATTAATCCTCCTTTCTTAGCGATAGAAATGATAGGGCTACAGTTGGCCAACGTCACAGATCTGTGAAGTGCCTGGTACGTTTTTTTTTTTTTAATTTTGTTTGCACGTGTAAAAGAACTTTTTAAAGATATACTCTTTCAAATTCAATATCTTAGGATATAGAAATATCAATGTAATAGGATATCATGGGCAATAGCAATCACAATTTTGATATTATGACTCCTCGTGCGTTAGTCCGTACTACAGTGAAATAGGTAGGACACGTGCACGTGCTCTGAGAGTCAGGGGATTTACTACTGGTAAGGTCAAGGGATTTGCACGCTCATTTAACCACTGATCCCGGCCTTAGGTGGATTTAACGGAATATAATCACAGCAGAGTCATTCAGTCAGACCTAATGTGCACAGCATGTTTAATACATAGGAAATGTAACTCCGTTTGATGAATTATTGTACTAGATGCAGGTATGCCATAACCGACATCTATATTGTTTAAAGAAATAACTAATATTTCTGTCGTTTGTGTGTGTGTGTGTGTGTGTGTGTGTGTGTGTGTGTGTGTACACGTGTGTGTGTGTGAGGGTTAGCAAAATGAAAATATATATCGCAACAGGACTGAGCAAAAAACAAACAAAGAAGAATTGTTGAGAAAAGTCCTGTATTAGTGTAAACATATTCATGTTACATGGGTCTTCACAAAATAACAGAATTATTCTGCCTCTTTAGGGTGACTTGCCTTTCTTCAGTGCGTGCTCCAGGCACCATCCAGTCCTTAAATCACACCCCCTCTCCCCATCCACCTGATACTATATGTTCCGCCATTACCCACCAGCAATACCAAATAAAGTCAAGCACCCCTTCAGTGCCCCTATTATCGTCCCCCCCAAACTCTAGACTCAATCAGCAGAAATGGGAGGCGCTACAATACAATACAAAAGCTAATAGAGGTGATAGCACGGGGTGGTGCTGTCGGGGGTGGGGAAGAGTTCCCTCTGAAAAGCAGGACCCAGTTTCCAAGATACAAACCCTAACCAGAACCAGGAATAGAGCGGGAGGGAAGGTGGTTTTGACTAAAACAACGTGATAATATTGTAGAAATACCTTCTGAGATATAATAAACCATTTACATCATACAGTCAGCAGAAATGTTGAGGGATTTATTGTCGAACAAATATAATGATCAAAACATTACCGCTCATCTACAGAGAACATTCTGTTTGATATGTGGGAATGTTTACAACGCAGGTTTTAGTCCTCTCCAGGCTGAGCCCATAGCAAAAAAAAGCCACAACACTGCACACCTTGTAGAACGATACGGTTTTTCCAGGTAATGGTACTGTTGGAGATGATGGCGAAGGATGCAAGAGTAGGGTCTGCGGTTCCAGGACCTGGAGGTAGTCTCTGACCACACCTGACTGGGATTAATCACCTGTCTGACAGGTGAGGAGGGCCCACAAAGTACAGGTGTGCTTCAGGTGAGGCAGGGGGAAAGTAAGGGCTGAGGGCAATCCGGACCAGTGCTGAATGGTAGGGATTTTTTTTAATATTACACACATATACCATATGATGCTCAATTTACACAAAATTGCATACAGGTTTCTTTGAGTCAAGTATGTTTTGGACTTCTTTTTTGCAGGTACATCTGTGTGCTTAGCAGCAAGTCCCTGTGCATAACTGTTTACACACATATCCATTTATGAGTGGTTTACGAATGACTTATGTACAAGTTTGTAGCTGTAAAATATATTTATACTATATCTTTTAAATGTTAATAACCAGCCACAAATCTTTATTTGATGCAAAAACAATCGCATGGAAAATATAATTTAAGATGGGAGAATCACTTCAAAATAAACACCACAGATGGCATTACCGTTCGCGGTATAGAGAAGACCCACGGAGGTCTTCAGTTTTGTTGTGCTAACCCTTCTCCCTGATGTCAGTCCAACCTAAGCCCCCCTCCCTCCCGGGGATATCGTGGGTGGTCAGGGTTGTATCGGGTACCGACAAAATCCTACCTGTCTAGTCTAAAGATTGGGTTGTGCATCTTGTTTTGGGATACTTCCGGGAGAAAGGACAACAATAATATTATTTCAAATTGCATTGCTTTAGGTTATCATTCTTTTATCTATATTTGCATAAACTAAATATTTCTGGCGAGGACCCTCTGCTTCTGGCCATGGGAACTAGAAAACACATCAATTGATTTTGTTAAAAATCATTACTATATTACGCCAGCAAAAAGGGTATAATGATGCCGTAAATTTCTTAATGAATGCTGTAGATTACATGTGGACCGAACCTAGATTTTCGACAAGTTGCTAGCCTACCAAGCTTACGATTATAGCCTCATTACACTCGACATTCGTATTTTGGCGCCCTTTTCTTGGAGTGTTATTCCTAAATGTCGGCTGCCGTAAACCACGCATAGCTCACTCAGTCCACCCTCCTTTCATGTGCTGTGGTTAAACGCCATCAGGGAAATGTTTCCTCAGCAAAAACAACCCGCTAAGGTCGCACAAGGGTCGCTCAAGGGTCGCCCAAGGTTAGCCAAGGTCGCCAAAGGTGGGCGACTGGCAGGTCGGGGTCGCAGCTGTGTTTTTAGGCTAACATTGCCCAGATTTCTACGGGATCTTACGAGACAGTTTGGGCAGCTCGTTTACCTTGTGTTAAGGTGTTAACTGGTTTAAGGTTAGGGGAAAACATGTTGGGGTTGAGTAAAAACCTTCGTGTGTAAAAACTTTATCTTCTCGCACCAGCTCAGGGCCAGCCCACGGAGGCAAACTTCACAACAGACGAAATAGTTCATGATCTGAATGTACCTTCTTCTGACACTTTCTTTGCAGTTTCCACACATTCCCACTAATAAATCTGTAACATACTATTCAATCTAATACCCCTTTTCACACTTCCTGGGAAAGCGAAGTAAAATATATAGCCAGCGAACTGAAGCAAACCGCTACTGAAATATAGTATTTGATATTAGATCAGGGCTGTGACATTATTTCATTATCCATGTGACTTGTCAGTTTTGAATTCTCACTTTAAACCATATATATCATGTATGTATATGTGTAAAATTTAACCATTAGTTTTGCCACATCTGCTAATTCATTTACCAGAGTCGGTCTGTAATTTCCAGACAATTGCCAACGGTTCAAACATGTAAAAGTAAAATTGTGAAAGATTTCATATACATAGGGCCTTTCGTGCAGACTTTCAGCACCAACTCAAACCCCAGGGCTCTTCACATGCTGAGAAACCTGGACTAAACAACATCAATCAAACTTTTAGTTTATCCGCCCTCTAAGCTGCTGGGTGCGCGTTCTGCCAGTAAAAACATATTAGGCTTTACCCGTTAACTATTGTGGTGCCGTCAGGGGGTTACAGACACACAGAGGTAGGCCTAAGGTCTGCTGTTCGACCGGTGTCAACAGGGAAACTGCAGTCATAGTGCGTTCTGGGGATGTTGACTCTAGACAAACTAGAGGTATTAGAGAAGTATGATTATGGACTGGCAATCGCATTTAACATCGTTTTACAGATTCATACATTTCTGTAACCACTCATGAGCATGAAGGTCTCAAACTAGGTTGCTGTGGGCAGCAAAAAAGATCATGCTATATTCCCCATCTTGTCTAATGTGTAAAATAAAGCATACGAACTCACATTCAAACCATACAGCTAGTTCTCACAGTACATTCAAAACCCAAGACAAGACCAAGGTAACTGTCCCTGAACAGACTTAGGCCAATGGTGTATACGCCTCTCTTGTTTCACATTTGAATTTTGAAGATAATTTTTCCAGCATACAACTGTATACATCAGTTCTCAAAGCCAAACTAACACAACCTGACCCGACTATAGCCTGGTTGTGCCCATGTTTATTAGACGAGGGGTCCTACACCAGACATGGCCGAGACACGGACAAGCCGCCGTCCGCCCCCTACATTGGGATCTGGTATCAGGTAAAGTAAGATGTAAAAACAATAAGTTAAAGTAAGACATGTCGCCTATTGTCCTGTTAATCCTATTAGCGCCACGCACGGACAATCCGACTCCCTGTGTTTGTATATAGAGTAGAGTGGGGGTCTGTCTGGAACACTGGAGGTTTTTCGATGGTTTTAGCCAGATTTTCAAACACATTCCCCAATACCTTTTTTCTATTCTTTTTTAAACTTGCGATAAGTTGAAATACATTCTATGAAGATACTATGAGGTTAAGATGTCTGACAATTCCAGCACGTTTTCCTTTCAAATTATTGATAGATCTATTCATTTTCTTTTATTTAACAATATATAATTTGATAGAATAGTTCTTTGTGCATTTTACTGGCCGATGATAAAAAGATAATCAGAGATAATAGAGTATGAAAATTCCTTTTAAATCTTTTACAATAACACAAATACAAAGTCTGCAACAATTAAACATAAAAAGTGCTTAAGACGTGGAACCTTAATATTCTTTTGGAGGGAAATGTTTGGAATTACACTTATTACTGAAATGAATATGCAGCTTTTAGATTGATAAGCCACAACGAACGTTCCTTGCAGCTGAGACTTCCCATATATAAACCTTGAAATAAAACATGCCAAGGCAGAAAATGATAAATCATGTTATAATGATGCAACATGGTTCAATGGTCAAAGAGCCCGCCACAACTGGGTAGAATGAAAATGATTTAGTCAAGAGGCACTAAACTATAATAAAACTCCTCTTCCTTCACAACATCTTAGTAAACCTGCCACCCAACCTCACGTACAGACACACAATAAACTCAATATTCAATTGATATATCCTAAATCAAACATGGTGACTTAGTATGCTGGTCATGGGCGGCGCCATGTTGCCCAGGGGGCTGGTCACATGGCTTTGAGGTGTCAATACAGTAAATCTGGGTGTAGGGGGCAGTCGTCATGGCCCCATCTCCCCCAGTCTCCTCCTGGATCACTGATACACGCCTATACCCCTGGGGGAAGGGAGGTGCATTTCATAGACTTGCCACTGGGGTTATGATTATTCCTGCAAATTATGATTCTATTGACACGTCAACAGCTGGTCAAGGAAGTCCATGCCTTGATTGCAGAGCACTGATTTTCAGGTCAAAAGATGCAGAGGTCATTGCTTGACCTCAGTCAATATCTTATATCTTATAAAAATATACTTCATACCATATTTATTTTGAAACAAGCAGATACGATGTTTTATACACTATAAGGTCAGTTCATGTGTTACAAGGATAAGGAACGTTAGTGGTGTCACACACAAGGGGTTGGGTGGGTAGGTTGAATGGTGCAACACTGCCTGAAAATGGGCCTTATTTTCATGTTTAAAACACGAGATGTAGAGTAACAGGGGCTGGTGGTGGTGGTCCTAAGAGTACCCTGAAAGAGTATTACATCATTATGGACAGTCCCTTATACCCTGGTTAATAATAATTCATAAGAGCTTGACCAAGACTACATGGGTCTGGGGCTGAGAATTGACACCTATCTGAAGGAGGTCACCCACATAACTGACTGGAGGGGGGGGGGGGTTATGGGGGCAGAACAAAAAGTGAGGGTCATTGTCTTTGGGAGTAGGGTACTACTTCCTGGCATACCTTAGGGGGCAGAAATGCTGGTCTCACGACGGGTATGCTTGCACCCAGAGGGTATCTGTGAGAGATAGAGTCTAGACTCACAATTGTTTTAGAAAAAGGAGAAGGTTTCTGCATTGGCAGAAGGTATTAACTATAGGAGACTGAAGTTTGTTTCTGAAGTAGAGTATAAATTTCACATAATGTATGCTGAAAAAATAACCTTATCAGAATGAATCGGACAATGGGAATTATATTTAATTCCATGAGTCAAAATGAAATAATGTGAAAAGACTAAATGAGGAAAAATACATAAGAAACTGGTGTTCGACTCCATATCTGGATTTTCTTTCATATAATTATATCCCGTATACCTGTAAACACAAAAGGTCATATGACCCATCACCTGACCCCATCCTCACTGCGCAGACTGTCGTCGTAGTAATGAAGCACATTAAATAAGCTAACAACTAACCTTACTCTGAGAAAGTGGGGGAACGGTAAATATAAAGTTCAGCAGGTATATAATATATATCTTCAACCCTACATGTCCTCAACTCCAGCCCTGATCCTACACCTCAGGACCCCCATACCCCACACTCCGTGGACACGGCTGTGGGCGGACCTGAGGACATACATTACACACTAACAATGCCCAGCTAGACTCACTCTTGACTTAAACAGAGTCTGATACCCCACTGAGGGGAGCTGGTCCGAGGTGGTGGAGGGGAGCACCCAGTCTACTGAGACAGATGTATCTGAATGACATGTTGTGCATGCCTTATGTTTACATTTTGCTCTTTGGAGGCAGCACATCATGGCTGTCCATTTTACCAGTAACCAGGACACCAAGTGTACTTATATGAGGTATCAGTTAGTAGGGCCTAATTAACAATCAATTGCAAACCTGGATTACCTACAGTATATCTAATATAACAGCAGTCAGGAAAACAATACCATTGCTCTCTGCACCTATATCTGCTGTATCGATTTATAAACCCATAATGAGCACCTATGGGGCAGCAATCATCATCACACTAAGTGACAATGTGTAATTAAGAACCTATTGGATATTGGGAATACATGTAGGGTATTCTGTAACCGCCAGAGTATGGTCTTGTAAAGTGTGTTGGTACACTGTGGCCTTTATACATATTTAAGAGCTCGTACTGTCTGACAGTGGCTAACCTGATTTGGGCAAATCAACATCCCCCCTCCCTTTTGTGGACTGGGGCATGCACTAAAGCTGAAGTATAGTACATGTATAGCAGAGTTTGTACATGGTTATTTATTGTATTGAGACCTATAGATCAGACTGGGGATCTCCAGTTTAATGACCCCACATGCCTTAGTTATAGAAAGTGTCTGAATATGCCCCTGGGGAAAGATTTAAGTCAGGATCGAGTGTAATAAATTAGAAACCTAAAGAGAGTGATCTGGTCCAATGGAAACCTTTGCCAACAGCGCACATTATTTTGCACTGACATACAACCACGCTTTCGGAATTTTAGTAAAGCACTGAAGCAAATTAGGCCCGATAGCCTCATTATGTCAGATCTTGCAGTCAGTTACTATAAACCTGTTTCGATATGACTAAAACAGGGGTTATAAACGGCTAACTTGCGACACATGTCCAAATGCAACAAGATGCAGCTTCAAATAATTACTAGGATAATCGCCGTTCATGATTGTTTCCTTAACCTATACTGTATTTGACAGAAAGTGTTTCTCCATCTGGGGTAAACAAAAACTCAGGTGGCCCACCTATGATGTTGGGATCCACAATATCAGTAGTTTACCCAGGGGGTTCACCGACCACGATAGTTTACTTATCGGGGTCCACCAACCTCAGTAGTTAGCCTAACCTATAGGGGCCCATGACCACCAACATCAGTAGTTAACCTATAGGCATTCACCAACCTCAGTAGTTAACCTATGGGGGTCCATCAACCTCAGTAGTTAACTTATAGGGGTCCACTAACCTCAGTAGTTAACCTATGGGGGCCCATTAACCTCAGTAGTTAACCTATGGGGGCCCACTAACCTCAGTAGTTAACCTATATGGGGGTCCACTAACCTCAGTAGTTAACCTATGGGGGCCCACTAACCTCAGTAGTTAACCTATGGGGGCCCACTAACCTCAGTAGTTAACCTATGGGGGCCCACTAACCTCAGTAGTTAACCTATGGGGGCCCACTAACCTCAGTAGTTATAACCAATGGGGGCCCACCAACCTCAGTAGTTTACCTATAGGTATTCAGTAACCTCACTAGATTTTACCTATGAATTTCAGCCCCGTGGATCAGCCCCCCACTGGACCTCAGACCTCCAGGTGAGGTCAGACTGACCAGGTGGGGGACAGGTGGTCGCCGACTGACGGGCACAGGTGGGAGGGCTTACCTGGGGGTGTGGGTGGGTATGGGTAACTAGGGTGGATGGCTTACAAGCTATAACTCTATAGTTATTGTCTACCAGAAACTAGTATACAATAGTGTATGTGAACTCAACTTCATTCAATACGTTTACAAATGATTTAGGGGAAACATGCATTAAAATTACCTTATCACCTATTCTTCATCACTCGATCCAAATAAGCAACATATACCCCTACATACTACATAGGCCTAATTCAAAATCCTTCTTACATGCATAATCTACATATCTTCTTTCGTCTGTTTTCCTCCCTCCACGTCATGTTTTTGATTAAACATGAATCGTTGAAATCAATAACATGGTTAAAGCAAGTTGCAACCTTAAAATTTGTAAACATCTGCAGTCGACCTTGGAGTCTAAACCACCCTACGCCCCCACCCCACACCCATAGGGGTGGGTAGGGGACAGTGGACAGGGCCCCAGGGGGTATAAGCCCTCGGGGGGTGTCCTGGTATGTAGGGGGTGTTTTGTAGGCCCCCCACCCCTACCACAATAGAAACACACGGACACAAACGTATCTGGGTACGTGGAAAACGTACTCCATACGTGACCAGGTGAAGAGACCCCCCGGGGCGCTCCTGTGTGGCCGTATTCAGGTAGATAACTGGAGGAGGCCAAACACAGGAGGTTTAAGGTGTTTAAGGTGAGCCCGGACCAAAACAGTGATGGCCACTTGCACCCCGGAATGTCTATTGTTTCTTCTGGAGAAAACCTTAAATGAACCACCTGTTGAGTCCCCCTGCTTGGTACTCCTTTTTGGTGAATTATATTTGGAGAACAGCAAATGTACAAAATAGGTAGAAAGTTAGTCAGTTGAAAAACAAATGTAGAATTCAATTGTTTTTCAAAATATGCAAAATCTATCCATTGAAATACAAATTTGGCCACTTATTAGAATCTATTTGGCGACTTTTATAATTTTAGACTGTGTTATATAATCAACCATTTGCATTGATTGTGTCTTTATTTTTTATGACCTTTCATACTTTTTTTTACCCTACGTTCTTTTTCCATATAATTAACCCTTTATACCTCATATCTACCTCTCTAGAAAAATTCATGTCTTGTAAAGGAGTATAATCCAATAAATAAATAAAACAAACACATATTATTCAGTTACAGTCCCGTTCAGAAGTTAGACACACGACGATCACTCATGCAGGTAAAGAGTCCATCCGACCAGCTGGTTGGACGAGTACTCAGTTGTCTGTGAGAGGAGACAGCCCTCCCCTGGACTCACCGACCAGCCAGGTGAGAGGCCTGGGGGGCAGAAGGTAACCCAGGTAAACGGGCCGGTCAGGGCGTTAGACGGGGAGGCTTTGGTCCGAGTCAACCATGGAGAAGGGGGCACGGCTTGAGGGGTGTCTGGAGGTGTGTATGTTGGGGGGGGGGGGGTAGATAGGGGGAGGGGATAAAGGGGGTACCAGAAGGTACCAGAAGGTACCAGTGTCGTTGTATTAGACTTGTAACTCTGAGATTGTGAAAAAGCACTGTTAATAATGTAATAAACCATTGGAAACTGACATAACTAAATGAGCTTCATTAGTTATATACTGAAGTAGTTATTGAGGTTATTATCTATAACAGCCGAAAAATAGAGATAGTTGTCATATGACTGCTTGTGGCAATGAAAGGCTTCTTAACCATGTTGTCAACTGTTTTACTATTAGTGAAACAGTTAACTGGGTGTTTCCATGATGTTAGCAAATGTGAAATAATCTCATACATTCAAGTTTAATAAATCGAAACCAAAATTACTATATGAGTAGATATCAGCAGTACTTGCCATCTTGTCTTTTTAGCAACATGGCCCCATTTAACTTCTCTAGCAGTTAACCTCTGGGGAAAAAACCCCGGGGAAAAACTTTCTGACATGCAGCCAATACACATGTATCTGTCTCAAGTGTCACATGTTAATTTTCTACCTCAGTTTAATCCCCTCCCCTCCCTCCAGTCGCTGTAACTGAGGCCGGGTGCTAATTTTCTGCCACTCTCTATACCCGTCTGGGACCCCTCTACCCAGGTCTGGCAGCAGTACTAATGTCTGCCAACAGAAGTAGTCTTTTTGTAGACTCTTACTGTTATGTATAGCAGTAGAACTAGCGCTTCGTGGCCAAGAGCGCTTGTCGCCTAATGTACCAGGTAAAACATATTGCTATTGGGCATTATTATATTGTCTTTAGTCAACAAACGTAATAAATAGTAAATTTGTGCTGGTTTGCATCTTAGAAGGGAGCCATAGTGACACCTACACACACTTTCCTCTCTTGAAGATGGGTCTTTTACACCATATATTTTCCAGAAATTAAGTGCAACAGAAGAACGGAAACTAAAAGTATTGAACAGATCTAAATCAGAAACTATACCCAAAGATGTATATAAAAAGGAGTATATAATTGTATGATATAGAACAGTATCAATTTTTATGACCGGAAAAAAGATTGCAAACTTGTAAATGATCAACGAAGCAGATGGCAGAAGCTGTACTTTATGTGTAACCTTCTCCCTACCCCTCAGGCCTCTCATGGGTAGTTTACGACGGATCAGACAGTTGGGTCAATTTTAATTGTGTCCCCTCCTCGGGGCTAGAGATAGATTAGGACATATCTGACAGGTGGGCTGAAAAAGAGTTAGTTTATATTAACTTAGAGTTAAATCGTGAATCTTTGTCAGGTTATATTCTTTAATGTGGTCCTGCCCCCAAGTCTACTTTCCTGCAGCATAATAAACGGCTACGAGTCTATTATCCGACAGGGTATATTCAGAACACAGGCTATGGTGAAACCCCTCCCCAACTGGATCCTCAAGCCTCTAGCAGGTAAGTAAGGACATATCTGATGGGTCAGTTTTTAACCTCATTGCCCTTCCTCTACGTGCTCAGATTTCTAACAGGTGGTTTGGGACAGGTCACAGAGGTAGGTCTACAACAGATGGATCAGGATAGATCTAGTGGAGTTTAGCCCCCCCCCCCTACCTTCCTCAGGCCCCTTACGGGTACACATAGATCCAACAGATAGGTCAGTTTTAACTCTGTATCCCCCTCGGCCCCTTACAGATAGATCAGGACAGATCTGATAGGTTGGTCAATTTAACCTTGCCCCCCCCCCCCCCCCCCCCCCACACACTCAGGTCCCTTATGGTGGTGATCCACGATACGATTTTGGGCCGGTTATGGGCAATTCAGAAATTGGTTTGACAAAATTTAATAATGATGAATCTTGTACAATATATGATTCTTGTACAATATGCAATTTCTTAGCCCCTAATGGGCCCCTTACAGGTAGATCTAACAGGTAGGTCAGTTTTAACTCTGTATCCCCCCCCCCCACCTTCAGACCCCTTACATGTAGATCTGACAGGTAGTTCAGTTTTAATTCTGTACCCCCCCCTTCACCCCCTTACAGGTAGATCCAACAGGTAGGTCAGTTTTAACTCTGTGGTCCCCCTCAGGC
Organism: Lepidonotus clava; assembly: GCA_936440205.1. Taxonomy (NCBI): domain Eukaryota; kingdom Metazoa; phylum Annelida; class Polychaeta; order Phyllodocida; family Polynoidae; genus Lepidonotus; species Lepidonotus clava. The sequence continues at coordinate 28,596,472 of OW387144.1, read as the reverse complement.
CACTTACAGGTAGATCCAACAGGTAGGTCAGTTTTTACTCTGTACCCCCCCCCCCCCCCCCCCTTCAGCCCCTTACAGGTAGATCCAACAGGTAGGTCAGTTTTAACTCTGTGGTCCCCCTCCGTCCCCTTACAGGTAAATCCGACAGGTAGGTCAGTTTTTACTCTGTACATATCACCTTTCACCAGGCATGCCGAGTCACGTGCCACAAAAACCGAGTCAGAAACGTCCCGAGTCCCGTTAGCGTTACAAAAACACTGCGGTTTTTTTACCTACAGGGACGAGGTATATGTCTCTGCTGTAGTAGTATATCGGTTTCTGCGGGAGAAAAGGCAGGGACAGGTCGTGGTTATATCGTGTAATCCCCCTCCCCGCAGCTGCTCACTGTAGATCATTCAGCTGGGTAGACATAAATGTGTCAATTCAATAATAACAAAGTGACAGTGTTTCCTTAGGCCTATAGTTATAGCCAGCTCAGCTGATCACCAAGGACCCACATCAACCAGGCAGAAGTTGTCCAAAAAGTAAGAAATAAATGGAAAAGGTTACGTTGTCATAAGTAGAAAACTAGATATTTAGAATGATCATTTTTACTTTGAAAATAAAACCAATAACAGCAAATCACTAAGCCTTACAATATCGCCGAAAGCCAGAACACATATATGTAATTATACTGCAAGGTATGGGTCTAGAATAGCTTCTCTTTGTTATTGTTATTGACTGAAACTACGGTAATCATTGCTTAACAATAAGTCGTTTGTTCGTTGTGTATTCTTTGTGTTAGTGAATTATAAGAAGTCAAAGTTTCACAACATCCCCTTGTAACCTGATCTGTCGCCGAGCGCTATAAACTGTAACCATACAGCGCACCATGCTGCGCATGATTTCCACAGCTTAAGGTATCACATTACAAAACTTCTTTTTTCATAAAAGAGGCACCCTGATGGCAACGGAGATAAGGACAAAATCGGACGCTATGAGGTTCAATGGTGGGTCGTGATTTATGGTGAGACCCTCTGGGGAGGGTAGATAGCCCGCGGGCCTGCACACCTCTATTCATGTAGGACACCCTAGACGGTGTCCTGCAGCAGGGGCCAGCTAGAGATATTGCTCCCAAACCCCCTTTGTAGTTTATCATTTTGTGGTTTAATGACTGATTGATGGGATTTTCTTTGTTTTTAAAGGAGATATCTGCCGGGCGCAAGAGCTGCACATCATTGATAAAGGTATGATGTGTCACCTCTGGTCGAATCGAAGAGGCCTGAGATTGGTTTAAGCTGGGGCTACAGGAGGTTTCCTTTCACAAGATATTGCTCTACCAGCACATCCACATTATGTTTTTCAAATTCTCTATAGAGGCCAATTTGCCCTACCCTATTACCAGGAGCTTGTTGACCGTAGCGGCAATGCTTTGGGACACCATTGGCTGGGATTGATCTGCGCCCGTTAACCTCAGTTAACCCCACAATGAAAAACAATACATGTATAAGAGAAAACAAACAAAAAGATATTGTTTAGAAATTGACAGGTTACTGATGATTCCTAATCATAAATAATCTTGGCCTTCACATTGAGATTAAATCAATATCCCACCTCCGGTTTAAGTCTCCAGTGTTGGGGTAGGGTAACTTTAGGGCCTTCAGGGTTAGGGTAACTCGGGTCCTTTACTACTGGGACCCTCATTGTCGGAGAGTCGGGTGTGTGTGGACAGGGGACGGATGTGGGTGTCGGGTAGGGTACTCAGGTAAGGCTACCTGAACAGGGGAGAGGGAAGAGGGGTCTCAGATCGGGGTGTGTGGGGTAGGAGAAGGTGAGGGGGATGGGGGCGTCAAGAGGTTCGTATTTCACAACACCACACGACCTAACCCATTCAACATTGTAGGAGGCGCCTGTGTCGGCGCCATGTCAAAATGTAAGATGATAATGCACCATGCATGACTACCATGCAACTTAGTATTGAGGCATTGGGAGTGGCTACTTTTTTTTCATCTCTTCGGTCATTCCCTGGGTGATGTAAATCAAGGTCCTATGTTAAAAGGATAGCTATATTGTTATGATCATGTCAGGCGAATTTGTTTACATTCTTAGTATTATATCGCTGGATAAGTATATGCCTACCTACTCAACAAGAGAGGAAATATTTTCCCTCTTGTTAAGAAAGATATTATCTTTCGTTGGTTGTTGATAGGGCTAAAAAAAACAACAGCTCTCAATGAAATCATGATAAGGTATCCCTTTGTGAATGCAAGCGTGTGTGTGTGTGTGTGTGTGTGTGTGTGTGTGTGTGTGTGTGTGCATGTGTGTATGTATGTATACACGCTAGTATTATGTTTAATTATATATGTGAGGGTGTATCAGCAAGCAACTGATCACATATGGCCTCTTTAGCGATGGACCCATTTCTACCCCATGCATCACCCCACACCCCGCGAACCCCCAATACCCACTCCATGATCCCATCCCCTTGAACCCTTCTCCTTCCTGCAGACTTCCCTTTGATGCCGACTTTTATTTCAGTACGGCCAGCCCCAGCAGCACTTCCCACAAAGTAGGTTCATCCATTCCTCACCCCGACATGTTTTTTCATCCGCCTGTCTCCTCTCATATCGTTATAACTTTCCTTTTATGCTCCTCCATTTTTTCGTTCATATTTTCCTTCTTCAAAAGCATAGTCACGAACTCACTCGAAAAGATTTACACTTTATTACATAACAATAGTAAACAACCCCTTGCGAAAGATGTGGGATTCACCAAAAAGTGAGTTGGTAAAACCATCTCACCCCCTGGCGTCCATATGATACTATTGGTGATGCATTCCATACATCCAGTCTACAAAAGGTTTTTAAAAAAGTTTGCACTTTGTGCCCGGTCTTACTTCAATGGTGTGTGTGCCAAGGACTCTACAGACTTAATAATGCGGGTATCCACTTCCGTGGGATGTACCCGATATGACTGTCTATAGATACAGGGGGGTTTAGAGTCGTCATCACGCTATAGAGTCTTTTCTACCAACCGCCCTCATATTATTCTGACATAATATTCTGACTTCAGTTGTACTTGATATAGAGCATTGTCAATGTGATATTATCATGTCTCTCTGGTATTAGCTGATGAAACGTATAAATAGCCATGCCGTATAGAAGGGTTAATTCAAGATTAGAAATATAATAGAAAATATGTCTTCGTCTTAAGTCTCACAGTCGGCCGTTAGGAATTTGGGGTATGTAGTTTGCACACCAACTCACACTACGACCAGAAGTTGTTCTCCGGAAAACGGTCTATTACTCCTCCCCTCCCACCAGGTATTTGCTCCCTCGTGATCCAAACCGTGATGTCCACCCAAGTATGGATCTTATAAAGGTGCTGGCCTGGCCTATAGACAAACACAGGCTGAGGGGAAATACTAATAAGGTAACAAGCACGACCACAGGCTCATAACCTTTCAGGGGCGGCTGGCCAGGGGAGCCGGGTCTGATATTGGATACAAGGCAAATACCCGGGTTCTATTATAAGGGTCCTGGGGCCTCTTTTGTATGTAACGGCATCTTGATTCGACGCCAAGCAAACAGGCCCGTTTTATAGCAAGGGTTTGACGTGTGTGTTTTGTATGTAATGTCATCCAATTAAAAATAGCCCCCACTCCAAATATCACTATTAAGACATTAAAGGAATCGTGCGAGGGTTATAGGGTTTCAACCGTAGCGTGGTGTTTATGTTCAATGTCATAAATATCAAAACAAAGTAAAAGTGGTTGAATAATGAATAATGCTTTTGAATGCAAGCGAAATGTAAACAGAATTTATTGCGGTAACCATGAGTAACTATAGTCACGAGTAACCACTTTGATTGAAATATAACACTATTGATTAAATGCAATGAACCATAATGCGAAATTCATGAGAGAAAATAACAACCTGTAATGATAGGTCACAAAAAAGTTATTTTTCATGAAGGATGGGATATTTTTTCTCAGAAACTAATTGGAACAAAACGTATGATAAGCACTATTTAATGTCATTATACTGTGAGGATATCAAATACGCTAATCAGATTATGGATATGAATGTTTATTCTTGCCATCAGTTTCCGTGAAAAACTGTCATTTATTTGAGATAGTTCTACAGCACAGACACAGATTCAAACAAATGTAATTCTTTTGTTTCAGACCAAAAATGTGCCATAAAAAATAAATATATGCACGAAAATAAGAGTAGTCTAAACACACTCAGAACCGATAGGGACACAATAGTAGTACTCTCTGCTTACAGACATTCTAATTCTTTACAAAACTAAAACAGGTCCAAGCTGTCCCCACCCGTCGGTAATACCGGAGCACCTCTCGATAAGGGCGTGCTACCGAGTACAACACACCAACCAACGAGCTCAGACTGAAGTGGGAAATGGGTCTTGATTTATTCAGCCGCGGATCAGACTTATGAAGGGGAAGACTAAGCTGTGGCTTCAGAGGGCAGGCCTAATTATTATCCGATATATTTCAAGTTGTCAGAAGGCATAATCAATCGTAATTGTTACATGCTAAACCATGTACCCATTTGGCTTTTGATCTCCGACATTTTTTTCTTTACTGTCTATTTTCTTGGAAGTTAGATTATTGTCCTTGAGACAGATTTATTAACACCAGTCACTTTTGCCAAATTACCAAATTTCTTTATGGCATAACAACATGAAAAATGAGGGTATGGGCGAGGTAATTGAATACAAGAAATTGTGAGGCAACTGTAGGAGGCAATTGCAGGAAGGGCACTTTCCAGCAATCCCATAGATGTGCCTCTAACAGTAATAAAAAGCTATTGTCTGCAATAACAAAAGCAATCAAATGCAGGCAGCCACTACGTTAATTCTGCACTCAATTAGCGAATCTTTGCAACCGAAGACAATACCTGCTACTTTATGCAACTGTAAACAATCATTGTCAGATGCATATAGAATATGAACCCATTGTGGGCAACCATGAGGAAAGTATCGCGATTGATGGCAAACATTAGGGAAGTATCACGATTGCATATCGCACAGGCAATTAATCATAAGCAATTGCTGGCGAATATCACTCAATGTGAACCCGGCCTAGTACTCAGTCCCCCAAGGGTCTGGTCCGACCATTTGTGGATCAATACTCAAGGCTATGGGGACCTCAAGTTGGTGAATGGACAGCCAGTCGGCATCACAGCATACCGGTTTGTTTGGGTCCCACGTATAGAATCGGGCTTTACACGTACATGTATGTATTGTCCTGATCAGGGGAACCGGTCCATATCTAACATGACTGGGTAGTCTTAGTACGTGACCTGTTCAGGATAAAGTCAGGCTACATTAATTTGAGCCCAACCTCATACTGGTCTAACTGTCGGAATACAAATCAATCCAAAATACTCAGAAGAGCAGTATCCATTGGCCGATTATGAATCCATTAATTGTACTACGGTAACTCTCACTTGAAAATCGAGAAGATAGCGAAATCTAGTTAACCGATGTTACAAATATACTAATATCGATAGCATATTATTCCTAAGCATGGGAAAACCTTTCCCAACAAATAAAATAATCCTACCATTAAATGCTGTGTCTCAGTCGTAATTGTATTCAAATCTGATGGTCACTTGCGTACAAGCCCTTTAATAAGTTACACCTTCTTGCTAGAATGGTGGAATAAATATGAGGTTTCTATACATATATCATGGAACTAATTTGAATATTATCCAAATGATTCCAGTAAAGTAGTTATATCATACTCTCGTTTAAGAAACGTGAACAAACACTTTGCTTACACAATCACAAAAGCTTCTCCGTTCGGACATAAAGTATATGACGTGACAATTATACAAATGGCAAGACGTTAAATAATGAAAACTTAATTCTGAAAAAACGTGTGTTATACTCACATGCCGGTTTTGAGGTGGTTGTCCATGTACCCCCCGTTAAATCGGGATGTCGTCCCCGTAGTACGGGCTCCCTGGGGGTTCTGACGTGGGTCCGTGACGTCATTGGGACCGCGACGTCGCGTGTCGCCGCCAACGTCGCCATTGGTACGTCGCCCCGTATCCACGTCGCCGTAAGTGCGACGGTCAGGCTGGTAGTTGGTCGGGTACCGACGACTGTTTTGGTAAGGGTAGGCCTGACCACCTCGGTAAGATTGACCCGAGCTTGAGGTCAAGGTCATGGCAAAGGTCAAGGTCAATACGGAGATCACGTGACCCCATCTGAGACTGCGGTACTCCATGATTAATCCTGTGATTTTCCCTTTGATGTCGCCGACGTTAGTAGACCCCTGTCATCGTCCTGGTCGTCGGTGTCGATCCCTGGGTGATAGACAGGCAGTTTAGGCCGCGAATGAGAGGGTGAGTATTGAACAGTTGAAGACTGCACACTCCCCCTTATTTGGGGCATGTGATTGATTCCCTGACTGCTGCATGGGTGAGTAAACTACGAGTAAGGTATGAAGTGGTTGATTATTCACTATTTATTTCACATAATTTCCAACTGTGCGGGGATCTGGGATTAGGGGATGGAAACGTGTGTCGATTGACAACAGTCTAACATAAGGTAAAGGAGATAAAAACAGTGGCTAGCTAACATCCGAACAACAATCGATGGCAGAGGTCGTGCAGTTCTTATTACATAATCACCTCTTTTGGTACTGGTCTGACCTGTGACCGGAGGCCGTCATTACCTTTTTGTATTTTGGGAGTAGTTGAGGATGACCTCATAGGGATCTACTCGGTCAATTCAAATGTGACCATAGCCACCGAGAGGTGTTGCAATAGGACAGTTTTATATCAATTTGTTCTGATCTAAGCTCTTGGCTGAACGCTTGTCATGTACAATTAGAATAGGTATGCTAAATTTCTTAAGAATCATAATGGATTCGGCTGTCGACAAAGTAAAGGAATTGCTTACACTTATAGCCATATACAAACATTGGGTCTCTATTTTACACATTGGGTTCAATTTCAGCGTTTGGCATCGAACACAGAACGAAGGGAGGGGACACTAACTTAACAACTTATATAGAGAGGCAAGGTCGGGCTGTAGTTTCTTGGCCCCTGGGAAAAAAAACTGCCAGGGTTCTAAGCAAGGTATGGGGGTGGTCCGGAAGGTGAGATCTCAGGTACAAATTTACCTGGCGCCGGTACCTGCAGAATGTTGTGAACAGCCTGCAGGTCGACAGCAAGCAGTGAAAGTTGAACGTAGTTGTCTGCAGGTTGGCTGTGTACATGTTAGGTGTGGTATGGTGGGGACTGGTGGGCAAAGTCAGTCCCTTTAAGAGTACTGGAGACCTGAGGGACACGCGAGTCTCAGTATTTAGTCTGCTGAACAGTATAGAGGGAAAGGGGCAGGGAGTGGGTGGGATCAGTCTGGTATCAGTCTGGTATCAGTCTACTATCAGTCTGTTTTCTAATGGGGAGGGATCCAAAGAAGTAGTTTACACTAATAGAATGAGTATTCATTATCTAAACGAACCAAAAGGGCCCTGGAACAAAAGCTTAGACGCCAGTGCAGAAATAGACGGGGGCACTCCGGAAGGAAATTATTGGGCGATTCGGAACCTTTTTCAGAAGTCAGTTTGACCAAAGAGGTTATTGTTACGAATAAATTGTATAAATAATTGAAGAGTTTGAATTTTAATGTTTACCCCTCACCCCTTTACAAATCATTTGGCAGTGCATAGTTTTTTTTCCAAGATCGAAGTGCCCCCCCCCCCCCCACACACACACTCTTGTAGGAAGCTAACTGCACTGGTTAGTTATAGTATATCTGTTTTACGTAAAGTGATTCTGAACAATGTTTTATTTTTGCCCTTTCTTATAACAGGGACACTAACACTCTCTTCTGGTGAGGTTTATCAGTGATACATGGCTCTATAGACACTATTCTAGTATATCTTTGGTATATCTTGACACTGAGGGACCTTGTCTCCCATACCGATATGCACAACGACCACTGGATGCACCGCTTGACCGGCTCTTGGGGGAGAGGTGGGAGCCGGGGGTTGGGGGCAGGGAAAAAGGTGGTTAAAAAGGAGGGGGCGGGGAGTTGTTGTATACGTGGGGTGTATCTCGGCTACGGTCTGGGGGCTTCCTGTAGTCCGATCTCAGCGTCCACTGTAAAAAGGAGACGACCTGTGGTACAGATACTAGGTCTAGGGGGAGGGGTGGGAGGCTGGGACAGGGAGGGCCCGGAGGGGCAACTTGGCCCTGGGATGTGAGTATCGAAAAGAGGAGGACATGGGCCATTTTTTTTGCCTGAAGTGAGTGAAATGATTGAAAGGATTTCGCCCAAAATGGGTGTGAAATCTACGTATACTGCTTTACTCGATATGGGTTAGGACTTCAGGAGGGTTCCTACATAGTCAATGGTAATTGTTGAGACTAAATAAATTCTGTGAACTAGATGGAAATGAACAGACGTTTATGTCTTAATGCAATGATTGATAAAGGTATAGAATATAAACAGTATCCCGCCCTTATATTTAGGTGGGTTTTGCAACTTTCAAAATGGATCTGTTTTAAAAATCCTGACATACACATGGGCATTAAGAAAAGAAGTACCCCCCCCCCCCACACACACACTCTGATGGAGGGCCAGGCGCGAGGCTCGGGGCTCAGGGTAAAAGAACCAGTGGATAAAGACGGGAAAAACGTGTCACTCTGTTTTCTGTGGTCGGGCTGGTGTGTGTGAGAAGTGAGAAGGACGGAACTGGGATGGGGAGAGACGAATTATGATGACGGGGCCCACGGCTTCATACCCTGCCTTTTCTTGGGAGTAGGCAGGGTGTTATAAGAGGACAGAATGCTGGGTAGTTGTGGGGGACTTTCGAGAGATGAGGATGAGCAAAGACTGAGAGAAAGAGACTATAGAATCTATATGTATGAGGGAGTGGGGAGCAGCAAAGGGAACAATAGGGTCATAAGGATAAGAATTTTAGTTCAAGATATAAATATGTGTATGGGGATTTTTTTTAAAAAAAGTACGACGTGAACTATCAAGAAGATTTGATGTCGATATTGTCACAAAAACTGGAAAAGAGAGAGAGGAATTACAGGAATTACTGGAATATTGTGGACATGCAATCGCTACATTCGACTTAGGATGAGGATGTATCATGAGGAAAGCAGGGTCTTATTTTCGGCATCATTTTACTCTCTATTCTCTGAGCTGGGCGAGGGAATTGTAAAACTTTAAAATGTGCACAAAGTGGGAAATGACCGCTAGGACGTCAGTACAGCCGGTGGAATTGGGCTGATATGTAAGTGACTGGATTATTGTAGGTACCTACTGTGCACACCCGTGGGTTGTTGTAGTTGGGTTTATTAGACGTAAAATCCCCGAGGAGAAAGCCTTCTCTGACGGGAGGTAGACCGGGCCCCTCCGGCGGGCAAGTTGACGGACCCTGCCGGCCTCAGTCCCGGCCGAGAGTGGTCCTCTCGCCGGTCTCCTCCTCCCCTCACAACCAACACCCGCTACAATCCTATTTCCACAACTCTCTGCTCAGCGGTCCGGTAACATCCATGAAAAGTAATAATCCAATGGTGAGAAAACCTCAAAGATTTCTCCCTTTTTCTCCTTGGTATGCAATAAATGCCAATGTATTCCCTCTCTATAGAGAGTATTATATCCAGTGGTAGGGAGTTGGGACCCAGTGGCACAGCGTGTAGGTCCGCGCGCGGCCAGCTTCGGTCGCCGAGTGGCGGGGTAAGCCTGTACGTTACGGGTCTACGCTCAGTCACCGCGCCGCGCCAGGCCGCACACTGACCCACGCGTCACTCTGCGCCGCGGTCCGCCCGCGTCAAATGCCCCGCGACGCGTCAAATTTCAATAGACGCGTTTCTGCGCTACGCCACCATACGTGAAAAGAATGCATGCAGTTTTATGTGACATCAAAATGCATGGTTGTGTGTGTATACATACTCTTATAAACAATACATGAAATAAGATATAAGGTTAAGAATGTATTGGCCTCAAATGTATAATTATGTGTTTTATGAATTATTCCATAGAAATACACGTCTTATACATGTACATTTGATTATTCTTATCAATGTATTTTCAATGAATTATTTTGAGTTGGTTTATATAGTCCCCTATAGCAAGAAATGCATTGCTCTAGTCAGCTCTGAGAATCCTTACCTGTACATTCACGTGCGAACTTATGTACAAGAAAACATACTTTGCTGTGTCCACTGGACCAAGAGAGCTACATGATGTAAAAGGGTCTATTGACGCGCGCCGTTTCACTGCCACCCCATACAGACACGCGCCGCCCCGCGCACTGAACCGTTGTTGGCGGTCGGCGCGCCAACAGTTTTTCAGGCATAATTATGAAATGAAAATGTTAATTAGGGGTTCAAATTGGCCTGATAAAGGGCATTGAAAGTGGTGAAAAGAGTTCAATTCCCGCTACACGTGCATGCCCTATCCGCAGTGACACAAAGACTTGAATAGCAGACTATTAGGGTTTGGAGCTCGCGATATTTAATTTGACAAATCTCGAATTGCGGTCTAGCAATTGAAATCATTTCGCATGAATTATCTTCAGAACAAACTCCTATATTCTTGTGGAGTGGTTCTCGGGCAGATGTCCACGAGTATACACTACGTACAAGGTATAAAATTAATGTCTGCATTACAACATGGGATTATTACATTGGCGCATATACATTTAGCGTTGTTTTATGATATCGTGTATAAGATTAGAATAAAAACCTCCCAAAAAGAGTAGGTCCAAAAAAAGAGAAGGGAAATAGTTATTTTTTTAACCATATATTTTCCTCCTCCGACATCGACTTATATCATTCAACAGGTAAAACTACCGAGGCCTCTCCCAATCCCCCTCCCCTGCGGAGTCACACACGCCACCATTGGATTTACAATCCACCAGAGCCAACAATACCCTATAAGCACGTTGGGCATGTCCGCGCCGGGCAACGATGGTTTAAACCGCGCGTAACGCCCCGGCCCGCGCCTAATCACCCTAGTGTAAACGGGACAAGGGGAAACAGGGGGTGGTAATATGACTGGGGGAGTGTGTGTGGCCGGGGGTGTAGGTAGTTGTATGGGAGAGGTTTAATGCTTGCAGGGTTTGGTGGGGGTGTTGTTATAAGGGTTTTAGCGGAGGAGGGGGTGTTTTCAGGGGTTTAAAGGTGAGGTTTCAGTTAAGGGTGAAAGTGGATTAGACCCGGAACCTGTGCCCGTACTAATTCACTGATTGTGTTGGTCTAAGTGGTGTGTGTTGTCCTAACGGTCCGAGTCCAGTTTTCTGTCACTAAGTCCTCAAGGTTGGGTCTTTGTTCCCCGCCTGTCTTAGTTATGTTCCTGTGTATTCCTCTTTCTAACACCCCTTGTGACACCCTTTTCCTAGATTCTCAGAGATTTCAGGGGCAGAGCTACTAGGTGCGGTTGGGGCAGGGTTGGAGAAGGTGTGCAGGGGTTAATAGAGGTCCCGACCGCTCCCGACACTTTCAATGGGCAATTGAAAGTAGACTCCATTCCGCTTGACTCCACCTATGCAACATCCCGCACCCCAGAAACTAAAATGAGAAGAGAAAATCGTAATGTCACATCGTTCGGAATGCACGACAGCTTATGCTTCTGTGACGTTCTCTGGTAAGTCGGGGTTGCCGATTCTTACGACAGAGGAACGTGGGGGTTGTTCGGGTCTCGGGGCGGACGGGGAATCCGGGCCAAGAACCGAGATGTGTTTCTAGAGTCGTGCCTCGCGCACGAGGGGGGGCTGAGCGAATCGATCGGCACTCGATGTCGACGGAGGACTGCGGGGGAGGGAAATTATGGTAGGGGTACGGGTCGGCCGAGGGGCGGTCCACCCCTGAGTTCCGGTCCGCGGGGGCGACGGGCCGACGGTCGCCTATTGTTTGGTAGCGTGGGGCCGAGCACGCCGCGCCCTCGTCCCCGCGGACTTCGCTCCCTCGTTCCGCTCCCCATGTCTTCGTACCATACTACGCCTCGGTTTCCGGTACTACTTCGGGCCTTCGTGCCCTACTTCGTTCCCTCGTTCCTCGTTCTTCGGGCCTTCGGGCCCCTTACCCTATGTTTCGACTACCTATGTCGGACTTCGACTGTTTTGTCCTAACTTCGGCTTAATTACTCTATTCGGCTCATCTTTAGTGGTTGTTTCAGGAAAGAGGACACGTCTGGACACCAGGAGAACTGTTAAAGAACTCTGTTTATTCGGGCCTCACCGCCCCTTTATATACTAGAGAGGTCAGCCCTGATTGGCTGCCTTCGGTCACGTGACCTACAATTGACGTCACTTCCGGTTTATATATTCCGTTTCCGGTTTACATTTCACTTCCGGTTTACATATTTCCGGGTTTCGTTCCATTACGTTTTCGTTATTCGTTCTTTACATATTCGTTATTCGTTCTTTACATATTCGTTCTTTACATCTATTTCGTTCTTCGTTCTTTACATATTCGTTATTCGTTCTTTACATATTCGTTATTCGTTCTTTACATATTCGTTCTTTACATCTATTTCCATTATTACCTTATTTCTATTATTTTAACCTCTATGTATTTTGGCTGAATAGCCGTTCATCACACTTCCCTTTCTTATCCCCCCCCCCCCCTTGCAAGACGTGCACGACTCTTTTTTGCAATCATCGGCCTACACAAGGGTTTTTGGAGGATGTCTGGAAAGAATAATTGAGTATACCTTTTAAATCAATCGTCCCACGAGGAGAGGTGACCTATTAGAATAATGTTAAAATACCACGGGTATATACATGCGCGTATAACCATAACTATCGTGATTCGTGTTATTAGGCCTACATCCCTAGAAAAATGCCATATAAATCCTACGATAAGGCATAGTTTTAATCATATCATACAATTAGGATATAAATTACTTATTCAGATTCAGCTTTAGATCATTCTCACATAAACTGTACATGTACATAGACATATAATGACACAAACATACAGTAATTCACGAGCACACTGTAACTACATGGTTCAACGTTGTGGACCTCTCGTCACAGGAGGAGCAGCACATCGCGCCATCTGGTGGTTAGAAACGACAAAGCATTGGGACGACACCTAGCGATAGGTACTGAGAAAAATCAATGTGATTTCAAAATTATGACATTAAAATAACAATTTGTTTACTCTTGTTCTTTTCATAAGCCAATGTATTGCCCGTAAAAATATGTCTTTGTTGCACATCAAGGACCCCTTAATCAGGATATTAATTGTATTTCCTCTCATCGTTGTGATGAAATGTCTGGAAGGTGACATTGAATAGCAATTAGGCCTAATTCAAGGTGACTAGTTTGTAAAGTAGATAATTAGGAAATATTTATCAAACCCTTCCTAGTTACATTGATTCGACGAAGTGGACAGGATGGTGGTTGGAATGAAACTGGCGAAAATGGTTACGACAGCGGATCTTAGGGGCCTATATAGAGAGATTTTTTCTATACAGTTACGTCATCGCAACGTGCGAAGTGATAATTTTCATTCAGGTATTGCTGCAGAAAATAATACATTGTGTGTGAATACCATCTCGCTGCACAAAAACAAAAAGGAAATACATGGCGTGTAAATACCATTGATGATTCTTTTATACCATTCCAGTTTGCAGAACCAACTACCCCAACTGCATCAGTTTTATCATTTTCATGAGCTGTATTGTATTTATTCTACCTTTTGCCATATGAATGTATCATATTTCCAATGGATCTCTTAACATGCATGTTGTCACAATACTAGTATACCCTCAATTACTGGTACGCTGCTGTGGGATTTCAACATGTTTTCTTTTCTTTTAGAAGTTCTTTTCTACTTCTAGAAGTTTTTTTCTAGTTCTATTAGATTTATATTATAGGCCCTAAATATAATAGAACTACTAAAAAAAATTCTCCCGGTTTAGTTAACTACGAAAGTATCTTGGAATAGGAAATGCACCATATTAGGCTTATTTGACTGTCGCCCATAAATGCCCTTACTAATCCATAGAGGACTTTATCAAGTGGACGGCCATTCTCTTTTTCTATTTGAATCTCATGAAAATGACTAAGATAGTACTAACCAAATAGAACGAATACGTTTCCTGTTTTGATTTATGTATTTTAGTATTCCATTCCCAGCTGGTCCTGATTCTACATAATTCACTATGTGTACCCCAAATCCCCCCTTATAGGCCTACATTAGTTCTATAGAGAATCGGATACAAATATCTCTGATCATCCTTTCCTCTTTTCATAAGAGATTTAGATAAAACGTAAAGGAAAAACACCATCTATCGGCGCCCGGTTAGCTCAGTCGGTAGAGCATGGGACTCTTAATCCCAGGGTCGTGGGTTCGAGCCCCACATTGGGCGATCTACGCTTTTGTATTATTGCGCAACATGTATACATACTGTCTGAACATTGTCCAGCTTGCGTCATCTCTGTCAACAACCCTCAGGGAGCAGCACTGTGAAGCCCATAAGGGAACTCCAATGAAACTCCAGATGGCGCCACCATAGACCCACACCCTTGTGGTCATATCAAAAATATGATTTGACTTGACTCTTTGAAAAAGGGTTGATTTTATCATCCTAATAATTATGAAAGTGTGATGAAGAAATAATGTGGTTATCAGAGATTTTAAGCTGTTGTTTTCTGTATATATTTTGCCACGCCTTTTCAAAGTCCTATTGCAATGCCGTGCATTGCATATTTTTCATTTCTGGCTAAAGTATTAGTAGTACTGTACAGAGTACTATACATAGTTTTCATTACCCGCCAGGGTATTAATACAATGGTTACATACAGTATCTTTTGAAGTTTTAACAAAATATCCAGTTTGCTTTAAAGTGTTCGGATGAATACATTTGTCACATGATCATCCGATACTTAGCTCAATACAAAATTTGACTATCTGTAAAGTATATCAGGTATCACAGAAATCATATAGGCAGTGTTGTCAACGATTTAGAGGGAAGCTCATTATATAATTCCAAACTATAATGGGTAGCAGAATAAACAAGATACGAAACATGTAACATTTTGGAAGGGCTAAATTACACTATACCAACTGATCAATTGCAATTGAACCAGTCAGCCATTTTCGTAAATACTATTTAAACTTAGAATATCCTTGAATATTTCTAGTGTTTATACACAATTGGTTTCAGTCTACAGCACCCCTAGGCCTGTATAGGTGCTCTTTTTATATTTTCACAGGTTGGTTTACCAGTTCCCATTACAGGGGCATCATGTAACCTGGTTTGGATAATAGGAGTTATTCTAAGTAAATCCAATTGTAAGAACATAAATTTGCGCAGATTGAATTTATTTCTGTTTTCAAGTAAAGGTACCCTGCACATTAAATGAAGTTTATTTACTGAGTGTCTTTTTTCATCAAATATACAGATTCTAATACCCTTACTTTGAGTTCGTTGTAACATATTCAACTTCTTTGGAGAACCACCTGTGTAGCCTATATTACATCACCATAGTCAAACAATGGCATTATCATTGTTTTGTAGATGCGAGCAGCAGTAGTAAAATCGATATATTGCCGGATTTTTTAGAACAAATAAATCTTATGGGAAGTTGCTTTGTTACAGTAACCACTTATAATTATTTACATGAACGTTTGAATCACATAAATATTACCTGAAGCTGTTTGCGAAAGGTCTATTCCACAGACAATCTCATAACTACATGAAACCCATTCTAGATACACACGGGATCCTGGATAAAATTCAATATCAAGACACAAATGCATCCCTAATTTGTTAAGGATTTCGAGAATAAAACAAATGCATTATTCCTGACTAGACCTCGTTAGTTCCACATTGACCTATAATTTTTCTTTCCCTTTTTGTACCTACAGACATGTATTTTTGGTTTTGCGAAGTTGGGAAGATATCTCAACAGTAGATCAATAATGGCTCTAATAATTGGTGCAACTTAAATTAGCGGTTCTGCGGTAGTAGTATAGGAAATGGGAACACCTGTGAACCACCGAACCCTGCTCTGGACAATGTTCCGTCAATGGCCCTTTTGTTAAAAAAAGACAAAGGTGACTGATCACATTTCAGGACCGCACGATATGGTGTACATATTCTTCTCACCACCTCAACTCCCTGTGATGGAGAATAAACTGATAAAACGCCAGTGGCAGTGCAGTCACCAGGGGTTTCCTGGGTGTTTGGAAGCCCCTTTGATTTTCCAAAATATTAGAAAACAAATATTAGATACAAAATCTAATATGCAATCCCCTTAAATGAACTGCAATCGTTTAGGCTGACAAGGAAAGCCCTTTGATTTCAGTACTGGATACACCCCTTAAAGGGTGTACATGGTCGGGTCCTGTCAATTTGTCCAAGTTGTAGCCCATCAAATCAACATTGTGAGCTGGGATCTAGGAAAAACTGCTGATTTGCAATAATTGTTCTCCTGTTTTCGGTTTAAAACACTTGATGTTTTCCTAATGAGGCCAACTAGGCCAACTCAATCGGTTTGATAGTTGGCACTTACAGGAATAATAAGAGTTCTCTCCAATCAAAACAAACACAGGTCTGAGAATCCGCTTGGAGATCGTCTTGCAATGAATGTGTTCGGAGAGTGACTGCGGAGGCGTGGTGCGCCTGTCAGCCAATCAGCGCCGTCCTAGGTAGGCCAAAACATGGGCCTCCAAAGGTGGGGTGGTGCCCAATTGCTTATTTCTAAAAGTATCATTTAGAAATCATAAGAATGAATTATCTGTATTCACAACATGCTATCATCTGATTTTTGTAAGCGGAAATTACTCAGTAAAAATATAGTCCATCATATAAAATGGTTTTCATATTGGCGAAACATTAATTTTGTACCAGGCTCAAAGGCTAACTGTATTGTCTCAGGATAACAAACTTGTCTAAAAAAAACTTGGTATAGTCTACTTGATTAGCACTAACGGACGTGGCACAACACAAATTAAAAGCATAGAGATACACAGTTTTATGCATGCCCATAGTTAAAGTTTTAATCTTTACATTATACATAGTCTACTACTATTTAATGAAAATCCGTTGGAAATTATATGTAGTTTCTTGCACCATAGCATGCATAGTAGCGGAATGTCCACTTAGCCAACCTCTAATTTTAGCTAACGAAAACAACATATACACGACAACAAAAATAATTTTCTAAAACTTTTCTTAAATCATTATCTCCCTTATCCCCCAGGTTGGCGGCCCCGGCCAAAAGGACCCCCCGCGGAGCTGCCTCAGCATCAGCAGGCACCGACCAAAACAGACGGTCCCCAGCGTGCTGCGTGCCCCGCGCCCACTACACACCCCAACACACGGGAACCAGCTACCTACAACCATCCCGCACCTACAGGAGGAGACCCAGGTGAGGGACGCCGAGGGGACGCTGACTGCTGATGACCTTAGCAGGTGAGGCCGTCAGACCCTGGAGCAGAGCGGTGATCAGCAGGTGGTGGTGGTGGTGAGGGGGAGGAGCAGTCAGTCAGTGAGGTCGGACGACGCAGTAGGCTCCAGTAGTGGAACCGTCCCGCGCCTGGAGAAGGTACGGAGGGAGTACTGGAGGAGAGAGGCGTGTGGGGAGGTCTACACTACAGGGAGGGGCGTATAGCTAAACGTGCAAGCCCTTTACCTCAAACGCCCTTTACCTATAAACGTATATAACGCCTACCATCCTGTAAGAAAAGAGTCTACGAAAATAAGGTGTCATTCCCTATTCAAAACCCTGGATCCACCGCTGTATATTGGAGGTGCGAACCCCTATAGAGTAGACTAGGATCGCGTGGGTGGATCATCACACTACCTCCTGCAGCCTCGTGTAGCCCTCGGCGACACCTCCACACCACCTCCTGTAGCCTCCGACCCACTGGAGGTGCTGCCTCTAGGCATCAGCCACCTCCACACCAGCCCGGAGAAAGGCAGGCAATCAGCGTATGGTAGTAGGCCACTGTAGACGACACGCCGATACCAGCCGCAGGACGTGAGGGGGAGATAACAGGTGGGATATACTGCCCGCTGATCGCGGACGTGAGAGGAAGCAGGTGGCCAGGTGGGTAGTATGATTGGTGGGTGTATTGGGAAAGGCAATGGTTTGGGGGTATTGGGTAATAAGGAGGACAGGGCTACGTCCTATGTAGGCCTATGTATAGGTTGAAGGTAAGTGGTATCTTGCTCAGAACTACGCCCTGGTGAATAGTCGGATTCAAAAGCACTCTGTAATTACCTTCAACAGTTCGAAGAGGATTGCCAATATCAATGATTGTTGCGTTTGTCTATTATGAGGCAGCATTCTAATTGTAAACTGCTGATGAAGGTTGTTGCCTGTAATGTTGATAAAAGGGAATTGAACAGGGGTCCGGTAGGTACATCAAATAAGTGTTGGTTACGGGGCAGAGGGATAGGGTTGGTTTTGGATATGACAAGGACAAGTATGGAGAGGGGACGTTATATCAGAAGCATTTGAGTATTGGGACACCAAAGAAGCATAGGAGAAGGGGCATAGAAGGAAGATGTTACAAATGTATGAAAAATATTTACAAAGTTGTTTTTTTTAATAGTAAGGTGAAAGCCTGAACCTTCTATATATTCACAATAGAATCCACAATAATGTACACAATCAGAATGAAGGTCATCACGGCCTCAGCGTGCTATATGGACGAACACAGGACCCCAAACCCAGCACCACACGTCAACACCCCACTGATCTAAAATGCGGCAGGCTGCCCCTAACGAATGCTAAGCGTACGGCCCCTCACCCCCCCCCCCCACCCCATGATCTCCCACGGCGGGCCCATTATTAGCATGAGGTGCTCAGAGGGTCAGGGACGCCGGGGTCAGGACGCAGGGACGCAGGAGGGACGCTGGGGAAGGGACGCCCATTTGGGGGCCATTTAACCGTTACTAAGCCGCTCAGGGCCCCTGACATTGTGGGGTTAGGGCGTCAATCCCCCCCCCCTCCCCTACCCATATTAAAGGGTGTGCCCCATTACCCTAGATACCCTGAATAGACGGAGCTGGTTCTGGGCGAGTCGCAGGCGGTGAATTGATTTCCACGCTGGGTACTAGTGGAGTGGTTTTAGTTCCCGCCTCGGCCGCTACATGGAAGGGGCGTTGCTCATTATCATAGGTCTATTGGGAGAAGCGCGAGGTAGATTCGACTACAGTTGGTCCCAAGCAAGAATATGACGCTATTATAACGTTGCAGCAACGTTCTATTTGGCACACAAAACGTCTTTGGAACCCAAAATTGCGAAGTCGCACTGTAATGTTATTGTGACATTCATTTTACAATCTTTCATGTTATAATAATGTTATTATAACATTCTGTATTAGTAAGGTCTTGACTTCACTAAAATATAATGTTATTGTATTATTCCTTTTTTTTTTTTTTTAATAATTCTTAACTTTACCTAAAAAAACATAACTATTCTGTGAAAATTGGGCAGGTAAGAGACTCACCAAAATGTAGGGTTGCAGAACATGCTTGTTACATCGCCGCTTGCCTTGGAATTCTGATTTTCTTTCTTGCTTACACCCACAGAGTATTGCTTTCCCTTGTTATATAGCTCTCTATTATAAGTTTGACTTCATCTTGCCAACTGAGTTCGGTTGTCAATTACCATTATGTCTTATACTGCCTAAAATAAATATAGTCTATTTAGCAATCCCTATGAAAGATACACCAGCACTTCTAGACCTAGCAGTGGGGCATGAATACGTAGTGCTATAATTTACTTAACCTTATCCTGATACGTTATTCTATCCTTAGACAACCTGTTATTCTACGAACAAACACGAAGCATGTATTTTGATGAAAGACCCACTAGAGTATTCTGAATACGCCATAGGCTATATCGTAAATAAACCACCTCCCATTCAGGACAACAGGTCCCACTTATAGCCTATAGCCTGCACCCTGCAATCACTCACCTACTTCTTAATATTTAATGTCTACCATATATTATTCACCTAAGACGCCCCATTTAGTTGTGGCCTCCTGTATTGATGCACGGACCACCTGCAGCATGAGATATGCATCCGTAGTGGGGAACCGGGAAAATGTTCGGTTAATGAATGTCATAATGTATATACATACTAATAATTATCTATTGTTTTGACCAAGGAAAAAAGAACAGGAAAGGCTCTCTTTGCTATCACTATGTGGCTTTAATAATTACATAATACTTAAAACCGTATTATACTCTCTATTTATAATACCATAAATATTTAGGGACACCTCTTAGGATATACTTCCGGCACATTGACGTTTACTGGTATATATACAACCACCGAGAAAAAAACTTTCTTCTTTTAATTTGCCATATGAAAACAGTCTTTTTACCTTTCATTATTTGTCTATTCTGTTATAGATAAGCTTATGGATATGAAATCAAATATAATGTAGGCCTATTCTTCTATATAGCTATTTTAAGTACTGTACTTGTCTAAGGATAGTACTTCGTTAGCCCCCTGGGTTAAACTAGACTCTTTGGCATCTTCAGTACTTGTAAAATGTGTTCAGCCTCTGTCACAGCCTGGTACAGTGACACACACCCAAGTCGTTAAAGTATGTAACCCACCCTCACCAGCCCCACCCTAAAGGCAGCATGTACATGTGGGATTTGAACAGAAAAACACAGTGTGGAGGTTTAAAGATAACACTCTACGCATGGGATATATTAACACAGGTCCCTAATGTTTCAGCACCGCTAAACTAGTCTCTTCAATAGCCACATAGTCAAATCTTGCCGAGGAAAATTCCCCATGTTGACAAATCCAAAATATTGAATCGTGAATTATGATTGACACAAATCACTGAAGTCAGAGAAAGGATATGTTTTTGAGCCGATCGGGTGATTTCTGCGTGCCTTGCTATATGAACAGAAAAACATCTATTGCATCAAGTTACAATGTGAATATTGCCCCACATAATGAATCCCCAGACAAAGCACAAGGATGAGGAATTTAAGATGCATTCTGTACTGAGATTAAGCAATGGTACTCATATTTTGAAACAAACACATGCATGTAGTAGGTACAAATGTAACAACAGAACCACTTGTAAAGGGTGACGATAGCTAAATATAGCTTTGAGTCCTTTCCTGATATGGGAATCTACACGTTCATGTGTTGATGAAACAGACATGACCCAGCCAGACTAACTTTGTAAAAAGTGAGAGTATTAAACTTTGTGACAACGTGAAGCTAATGTTGTAACCCAGGCCAGTGACACTAACATTGCTTAGGCTGAACTTCTGACCCATTGAAGCTAATGTTATGACCAAGTAAGACTAATGTTGTGACCAAATCAGGCTTTTCTACTGACCCAGTAGGACTAACGTGACCTGGATGAGCAGGTTGCGTGAGGACTGTAGTACGAGCAACTCATATCTATACCAGCCACTCTGCATTTATTCGGAGCTAAATTTGTACATTGGAAGGCGATATGTAGATAACTCAATAAATGTCTTAGGTCATTCGAAGATCTTCGACTGTAATGCCATTTCTGATAATTATGGGCCTTAAGGTTGAATGTAAACTGGTATTGGCATTGTACATCTTATTTTAACTAATATCATGTTGAGTTGGATTCTTCTTGTTTTTGTTAACATTCTCAAGATACCTTTGTGTTTATTAGAAAATCGCATGTATCTGCGCGGTAAAACGCTAGATATCTATGGACTGAAAGTTAAGTTGTACCAAATTTCTCCGTACAAACTCTCACACCGTGAACCTTCACCTCTACAGTACCCGGCTGCTCGGTGAACTGTGCACTTCACACAGTGCTCAATGTATCAATTCATCTGGGATGACAGTGCTTTACACCCAAAGGACTTCCCCATAATAAAAGCGAGAAAATCTGTGTGGCCATCGGCACGTTTCTCTGCTCTATAAGTCATTCCTGGCATTTGTCCAGCCATCTTAGGTGAAATCTGTTTTCAATAGGCGTCGGGACAGCTCTCAATAGGAGATTCCCAACCCTACATCTCAGTTTGTGTGTATCAATGAAAGCGAAAGAGGGCATGTATGCTATACAACAATACATGCCGTACTCCAAATTTTCGACACGACCCTAAGGATCAGCAAGCTAAGCTTGCCAACGTCTGTTGTTTCTCTTATAAGAATATCAAATCAAATAATATTATGTTTCCGAATTCCCTCAAAAGCATCCTATTATCTTAAACCAATTTTGAGAAGTGCCCATGTCCTGTGGTCACATACCTGACATGCTTTCTATTTCTGGGGACCAGTGGCAATATCAAAGTAAGTATTATGTCGATACCAATAGCATTTCTTTTTACAATAAATTTGGGTCTATTATTATTGACTTTATCTTCAACCTTTACAGTCAATATATTTTTAATATGCCGTATAGTTCAACGTATAGTTAATAACATTCGATCTCCTTTTGTGAAAAACTATAGTTGTTAACTCCGCGTCAACCAAACATAGGCCCTACTGACGTACATTATAGATGGGGCTTGGAATTGCCTGGACTGACTCGAATAGCTAAATCCTTTCCACTTCCATTTCCTAGCACCCCTCGCCAATGCTATCTCTCGGCAATACATCATCCCCCCCCCCCCCAGTCCCCACCCTTCTCCCCACCTGCAGCTCGGCCCGTGGTTTGACTCCCTGGAAAGGTCAGGTACAGATGTCCTACAAATTGGGGTTACATTTACTGGTCGTACATCACCATAGGGTGGTCTAACCAGGGCTCTGGTATGTGGCGTTTAATATGTTTTGGCGATTTTACCTAGTACTGATATATATCTGAGATGGAAATGATCTATTCACAGGAAATAATTCTCTAGACAGATGAGAATCCATATAGGCATTTCAAAAGAAATGAGTGTACATTTAAGGAAACATTTGAGAACTTTTCCCAATTTGCTTTAACGTTTTCATACTTAAGGTTCGTAAACATGTGCCTCAGAATGCCAGAGATCAGGCGATCTAAGTCATCTAGATTACATCTGTTAATCAGAGTGCAGTTTGAATATTGCCTTCATCTGGATAGAATTTCACTCTGCTTTCCGTTCTAGGAAGGGTCTTGACAGCGACTGACAAAAACTGTGCTAATGCATTCTCACTAATAGGAAATCACAGAATTCCTTCTATCATAGACTAATCAAATCACATGTTAAAATAATGACTATGATAATTTCAATTATGTAGAGAGCAAATGATACCAGAAAAACCTATATTCCCACAGCTTGTGAAGAAAAGTGAAATTTCCATATCTCCTATACTACAGGGGGGCATTCCATAAAAATTTGGCGATAATCCAGGTTGAAGAGATACCACGATACCAACAAATGTTATCGCCACATAAAATTTTTGTTTTTCATTTTTTTTGTTCAAATTTTTCTTCAATCAAATTTAAATTTTACAGGCTTCTTCCTTGGTCACATATACATATTTTGATATATTAATATTTGTGAAAATATATATTTTTATAACGGCGATATTTTGTAATTATCGCCATGATACTGATTTGAGGCAGTGGCGATAATAATTTGAGTATCGCCAATCTTTTATGGAAGTGCTTTAACTGGCGATAATTATCGCCAAATTTTTATGGAATGCATACTAGATTGATTTCATTGTCAGGTACATGCAAATATAGGGAACCTCTGATGCGCTGTTGGGAGGACTAACCATCAGCTGAATGCAGCAGAAACTGCTCCAGAAGTATTAATTCATATGACTCACCCCTGCCTGCCTATAAAACCCTTATTACTATACCCAGACCCCTGATAGGTCACCTGTAGGTCAGCGTTAATAAAGGGTTTTTATATGGGTTTTATTGACCCCTCCGTGCTGTTAGTCTGCTGTTTGTCTCATTAGTCTCCTGTTCACAATGGGAAGGTGCCTCCCATTTATTACAGGTACTGAGGGAGGTGGCATGTTGTAGGCCCATACCATGTACCCTGTAACTGCAGGATTAATAAGAGCATCAATAGGTGGTGATCATTACCGCTAATAGGCTGGGGTAGCTACTCCGACGCACCTTCTAACGGTCTGACAGAATTGGAAGGAAGCTAACGTCAAGCCAAAGTGATGTATGCAATGACATTTTTCAATAAAAAAAAAGAGTACACTGCTTACCTCCTACGCATTGTCTTTGAAGAATTATGCTGTATATTTTCTTAACCTTATATAACTTGTCAGTGAATCAGTTTATTATGTTTTACAAAGGGAAAGGGACATGGATAAAAAAAAGCTTACCTAGAAAAGGTATAATAACTATTATGTTTACGTTTATGGTGTGTTGTAGCAGGGAGTGATCTATAGACTTAACGTTTCACCATTTTCCACTGGGGGTACTTCATTTTATTTGCTCGCGATACCTTATTCCATGATAAACCATCCCCATGATGAAGACTCTAATAAGTATATTTTTTAAATGCAAAATTCTAACATGAAAGGTTTTATGCCAATAGCTCGTTTTACTGGTTATTTCAGCCATTCACAGCGCTCCAGCCAGTATCCACGGTCCGGGGACCTCCCTATTTACATTGTACTCTCTCCTCAGTCATCAGGGATATGAGAGGTACCTGTGTTGTGTAACCATGGTAACCACAGGTAGATCCCACATAACCCCCCCCCCTCGTGTCACCTGTTCGGGTGTTCAGGTGAGAGACGCTGGGGGTAGAAACCCTTATCTATAACTACTACCCGTATAACCGCGCATAGGGGTAGGGATGGTTATAGATCATTTGCCAAACGACAACTGCGGATCCAGGATTTTGAAAATTGTGTTTCTGCATAATTATGGGTTGCATATTGCTGGTTTGCTCGGATGTGTATAGACTCTTTTCGTACCTTATGTCTCTATAGTAAAGGAAGGATTATTCGAGTGAATCCGACCTCCTCGATCTGCCCCATGTATCCCCTTGCTTTTTGAGAACAAACACAGTTCAATTGATTGTAACTATAGATTAAAATGCATTATTCCGATGATATACAAATTTTCTTCGCCATCGAACAGTTGAATTAATAGATAATACATACCAAACGCAGCATCGAGGAAGTTGTGTTCTTGGATGTTCCTGGTCAAGTGTGCAGAAAAGCAGCCTTAATAAACCGGTGTTTCAGGATCAGATACCCACACAAAAAGGCTCTATATCATAATCAGGGATTCAAGGTGGGAACAACCTCGGGGGATAAAACACCTGTAATTCAGGATCCAAATGGCCATTCGTTGAAGTTGGCAACTGTGTGCGGGGAGGACAATAAGTTCTTTTTTTCCGTTTATTTTTGTTTGTTAACACAGCCTGCTTGACAAAGATATTATCATAAAACTGCAATTTGACAGTCAGGTTTTTCAAATGAAACGTGCCTTTTCATTTTGGTAGTTTTCATCTGTATTCATCACTTCAGATTTTTCAGCGCAATCCAGTTTGATATCTTCATTCGGTGTAAAGGATAATACCCTTGCAGGTTATCTAGACTATCTGACACTGCACGGCTTACTCCATAGTTAGATAGCAATCCTCACAGGTATAAAATATTTACCATAGAAAATGCACTCAACTCTCACATTGACAATGTTTGAATATAAATAAAATAACGGATGACAGAAATGAGCACATGTGACCAGCCTAGGGGAAAGGATGCTCCGAGGTTCCTATATTTGCTATCCTAAACCTAATATTTAAGGAGATATGAGTAGATTTATGAAAAATAGTAATAATTTTGTCTTAGATCAACTTTTTGTGTAGAATTCATTTATCATACCAAAAACATTCCATCATGATGGAATATTTCCATATTTGGAATGTCAATGGAACGTTTTGAATTGGAAAATTCACTGAATTCAATCTATTTGGTTGCCATGGAAACTAAGATACATGAGATTTTCAGAAAATAGTTTAAACTCTGAGAAACCGTAATTCTCAGGTCTCACCATTGAAAACAGAATACATTTATCATTTCTGGTTAAAAAATAATGGATAAAAGTGTGTTTTTGAATATTTACTTGCAATTATGGTAATTTATGATAATTTATGCAAAATCTCAATATATACAAGAAAATTAAGCTTTTCCTCATTTTCTGGTATCCTGACAGTGTTATGTATACGAAAGCTAAGAATCTTCTCTACAACATTGGTTCCATAGAAAATCCCGCACGGAGCACCCTTTCCCCTCGTTGGGTCACAGTCATGCTCGTACCTAAAGCTGCAATTTATCATGTATGCAGTCTAAACACTATTGATGGGACAGGAGACACATGTATTGAATTGTCGATTTTAAACTTTACAAAAGAACGGTAGGCCTATCTACTGGTTTTCTAACTATACAATGTTTGCAAATGCATTTTGAGTGGGAAATGTAACTTTACTGGTCTATAGGATACATAAATATTGCATATCCTTTTGACTCTGTAGTGCATTCTATTCTTTAAGACCACAAAAAAAACTAAACCCTGCCACCTGTGTAGTTCAGTTTACAGATCCAAGCGTGTCTCCTGTGGTCCCGCACATCATAGAATAATAAAAACCAAACTCGGTTAACCGCGTTCATATACATTGTTTAAAACGGACAGCACTAGATAATAATGACTTTCTATTCTACTAACACATTTCATAACTTTGGAAAATATCTTCTTGTAACGTTGTTTCCAGCATAATTAAGTATGATGCATTAAACTAGTCTGTATACATTCATTCCTGATTGGTTAGAATTGTGGAGATTCCCTTTGGTACCGAAATAAAGTTAAAGCAGTAAAATTTGTCAGATCCAAGATTCAGTCATTAGGTTTTGTCTTTATTGGAATATATACATTATATATACATATACATTATGATATATACATATATGAAAATGTATCAATATGTATAGTTTTCAACTAAGAATCTTCCACAAGAATCATAGGGCACGAACTCTGATGCCTGTGTTCGTATACCCCTAAGCATACACCGACGACACTGACCTGATTTCCCCTGTTCAAGGATGCTGTATTGATCAGCGTAATCATGGTCTTTCATCCATATAGATTATAAAGAAGGGTGCTCAGTGCATTCTGCTCAAGGGCCTCACGTATGCATATAGGTCTATAAATTGTACACACACTGTAACAAGAAGAACTTCTGGGGCATCTGAGGGTGGCTCTACTACCCAGAGGGGTTTGTCACGGCCCTCGGGCTGTACAATCCTTATGGGTCATATGGCCATACAAGGACGAGCCCAAAGATTCCTTTATATTTTGTCACTCAAACAATGTTCAAAGCTGTTGAAATACTGAAATCAAGGAGTGGTAGATATAACCTTTCAATGGCCACATCCATCTGTTTGTGCCAGTCATCATCATTGCTGGTGATAAAGGCACAAAAAAAAGACGAATTCTAAAATAATCTATTTCATAGACAAATTTGAAAATACATCGCTTTCAGCTTATCTAGGATTACCAGAGTGTGTTCATAAAGTGTGTTTCAAAAGGCCAAGTTCACACAAACACCTGCCCATTTCAATTTAGAAATTATTGATATTGCGGCCAATTCAAAACCGACCTTTTTTTCCAGCTGATTTAGTGGCATGTTCCCATTTTGTAAAGGTGACTGCCTGGGTTAGAGCAGGAATGGGCTCATTATGATTAACAATTCATAGGGAAATGCGACCAATTTCATTGGAGAGGAACTCTTCATTTGCTTTGTGGATCATTAAGGGGATAAGCTGCTACACTCAGGATCATTTTAGTATAACTAATCAGCATTAGTGTCCAGAGTTCAAGTCCCATAGGACCATTTAGGCTGAACATTTTCAACATTAGCCGTCTCTATGATAAAGAGCTCCTCTAGTCCTACACTCTCCAAGCCTCCTTAGACCCTGGGAGATGTATTGGATTTGGATGACATTGACAAATGGTTTGTGCCAACGCTTGGAGAGGGAGTCCGGTCAAATAGAGAGTGTCTAGCATTTAGCTGTCAGAGAAGGCTCATATTATATGAGGAGTTGATGAAACTACTTCATTGTGAAAACATAGCCTAACTCTAAAAAGGTGACAGGATGTTAGTAAATGTTTGGAATGCTTGTGCAAAATCGATATTGCAAGAAATGGTTGACACTTTGTTTGATCATCTATGTTTTAATTGTTGAAAGAGGAGATTTATCGTAAAGTCAAAGGTAGAAATACAATTATACTGGAAAACCTTGGGCTCAGCTGTCCAAATGGAGTTGCCGTTGCCAAAACGACCAACCACCGACTCCTTTTGTTTAAAGACATTGCTCAAGAGCTCTATCATAACCAATGTTAGGAATAATCTTTTGAAGTAACAGCGGGAATTGGAGGTACTTAAAGAAAGGGCGACTATGAAATTACCTATTGCTCTCCTATAACACCAGACGGGACTAAGATTCACTATATCACATTTTTGGTTTTGGAGTGAGCATAGGGAATGTCACCATGCATTCTAAAATACTCTCAACATACCACAGTCATTTATGTATGAATTGCCTCCTACAGTCTTAAGCCATATTCTGGGGTCATTTGTTTTAGGGGTCGGTCTGCTAATACGATCTAGAAACTACATTGTGTCTTTTCTCGTGGCACATTGTGAGGGCTCCTCTTCATACCCTCTAACCATTAGTCTTTTGAGAGCCTACATCAAATGGTACAGAAACCAGACAACACTAACCAATACTTTGAGAGAGACTCAGGCCAACCAGAGACGGACTCTTTTTTTTAACATTTCACCTGTTTTAAGTTCTGTGCATTATTGATACATAAAAACAGCCTTTATAACAAGGTGATACCATAGAACCATGTGAATTGTAGATTCTGTGCAGGTTTACCTAAGCCAACCACATCATAGCATGGATAGCTGGTCACATAGAATATCATAGTATCTCTAAATACAGGACAGGCTACGGTGAGCCAGGGGACAAAGGCTGTATTGTTATTGATCTGCTGTACATTTTAGGAAGTTAACCATAACCATTAACCAGCTATAGTTAAAAACCAGTCAGAGCAATCTGCTTAAAATGGATGAACCAGAGAACAAAGATGTATTGTTACTGAGTGGTTGTACACCATGGAAAGTTGACTATTATGTTCATGAGTCAGGTGACAGTAGGACAGTATAAACGATATACATTGATAAAGCAGTTGTATATATCCTAGAACACCATGAATGCCCACCTGTTGCCTAACAACTGTTCTCAATCCACCTGAGGTCAGGACTCATATCCTGCAGGGGGCACAGCAGTGGCTCCACCATTTGACCACCTTTATTGCATACTATAAATGGAGACCTCTGTCATAAGTTTCCACAAACTAGAAGGAGGCATCGTCTGAATAATGATATACATAGATATAACCGTGGTATATATCCCCCAAAAACATGAATTTCCACTTGTTGCCTAGCAACTGCTCTCGAACCACCTTAGGTCAGGACTCATATCCTGCAGGGGGCACAGCAGTGGCTCCACCATTTGACCACCTTTATTGCATACTATAAATGGAGACCTCTGTCATAAGTTTCCACAAACTAGAAGGAGGCATCGTCTGAATAATGATATACATCGATATAACCATGGTATATATCCCCCAAAAACATGAATTTCCACTTGTTGCCTAGCAACTGCTCTCAGACCCCCTAGGGTCAGGGTTCATGCCTGGTAATGGTGTGGCATATTCTTGGATACTTTGCTTTAAATGTCAGTCTCCTAATAAGAGCTTGAAGTTACATTGTGCATTATCGCAAGGCGCATTGTGAGGCCGCCTTTTCCTATGCTTTTGCTCCTTAGTCTTTTCAGAGCCGCCACTAATAAAACATTATAGGATCCAGACCACACTTACCGAAGCTTTGAGAGGGAGTCAGGTCAACCATAGCCATATTTTCTTTAAAATTTCACCCGCTCAATTGCTGCTTCAAACTTCTGTGAATTATTGATACACAATAACAGCCTTCATACC
This sequence comes from Lepidonotus clava, assembly GCA_936440205.1. Lineage (NCBI taxonomy): Eukaryota > Metazoa > Annelida > Polychaeta > Phyllodocida > Polynoidae > Lepidonotus > Lepidonotus clava. Next base: position 28,566,558 of record OW387144.1, on the reverse strand, counting down.
AAGATACTATCATACTTCATATATGTCATATTGTGTGCAGGTTTAGCTATGCCAGCCACATCATGGTATAAACAGCTGGTTACATGGATTATCAAAGATAGTATCTATAAAAACAGGACAGGCTACAGTGAGCCAGGGGACAAAAGCTGTACTGCTATTGATCTGTTGTACATTATACAGAGTTAACCAGCTACAATAAATGTAGGCTGGATAAATTTTATCCGGTCAGAGCTATCCGAATAAAAAGAATGAACCATAAAAACTAAAGTATTGTTACTGACACGTTGCACACTTTGCAAAGTTGGCTATAGTCATAAATCAGGTGCCAGCAGGATGGTTACAATGATACACATAGATATAACAGTGGTATATATCCCACAGTGTCATTTATGTCTACCTGTTGCCTAGCAACTGGTCTCAGACTGCCTAGGGTCAGGGCTCATATCCGGCAGGGGGCGTGCTGGTGGCTCTACCATTTGACCACCTTTTATTGCCCACTGTACATTGAGTCCCACCTCTGTCATAAGTTAGCATCTCCATAAGGTACAAGTAGACACCACTTGAATAATGTAGTTGGACGAAACTAGAAGAGCCTAAAAAGACAGTTCTTCTCCAGACACCAAGCTTTTATGCTTGAATTGTTCTGAACCTAAAAGGCTGCTCTGGATCTGAGTAAATATCATGTCTGGTTCTATATTTAAGGCTGAGGGACAATGAGGATCACTTCAATATTTACGCTTCTTATAATTATCAAGATGGCGTTGCCTCAGATCTTTATCCAAGGCCCAGCTGTTTCATTCTTTCCATTATTGAATACAATTAGAGACCAGGGCCAAAATGCTATCATGAGATACATGCTGGCACTCTGAGATAGGCCCTACATAATTATACTACTGTATGTTCTTGAAATGATATGACATAATGTAACTATCCAGCTGTCCCATTATCTTTTTTTCTAACATGAATTTCTATAAAAGTAAATTGCAGTTTGAGATTTTAATGTGGTTTCATGAATTGCGGTGTTAAACAATGCAACATAATAATAAAGTTCTATGGCTATTTTAGTGTATGTGAAACATTTTAAGCAGTAGTAAAGAACTTTGCCTCATTTTGCGTCCCGCATGCCCGTGTTCTGGTGTCCCCTGTCGGCGGTTGTAACCCGGTGGTTAAGGGGCAGTAAATCAGGACTGACCGACGGCCAGTCGCCACCTGAGATAATAAGGCTATAACTTACCGGGGTGGCTCTAGAGAGATCCTTCCTACAGGGCACATATTGTGAGGCCCTGCATTTAGTTGAAGACGAAACGGATCTGATATTTCATACAATATACGTGGGCAATAAATCATGCATTTTTAATCATTTTACAGATTTTTTGTGTCTTCGGAATACATTGAAGATGAAGTAAGATTACAATCATCATCAAATCCCCTTTAAAGGTTATTTATCTCTTCACCATCCCGCTGCCATTTTGCATGTTTCCTGTATCATAAATAGCCATGGTAATTCTTATCTACCAATATAGTTATATCATTTCATAATTAAGTATTGATTATGTCCCTACACGGAAGCATCTCATACTAAAAAATGTATATATACGTTTCACTTTAAGTGGTGTTGCTCTTTCGAGATTTTTTGCCCTTTTTTTAGAACTATTCCAGTAAAGGTTTAACAAAGAATAAAGGGTCCATTCTAAACGCCTCGCACTCGGCGGGTCAGGCCTCAGATTATGGCAGTAGTCCACCGTTAATTATGGCCATGGTTGACATGTCCCATGTGGGATATGGAGGATAGTGAGGGAAAGGATCAGTCAATGAATACCTCTGGGTCATGTCATTAACACGACGTTGATATGATAGGCCGCGATAACATGGTTTGTAATCAATCATTACAAACTAAAGAGGCAGAACGTTCGGGCACTCATACATTGTACATGTATATAAAGTTGGTTACAGATGTTAGAGATGCGATAAACAGGCAATATTAACGTTGTAGATATATCTACAATTCTAAATATCAAAATGGTTCCATGGAATCGTAGAACATGTTCAGATTATAGCCACACAGATCGTATTAAACTGTATGGCTGAGTGAATTTTCGTGATTGTTGATCATATAGGCCCAAGTGAGGCTGCAACTGCATAGCAAATAAACTATATCTATCCTGTGATTGTTGAGGCTATAGAGCACAGTCTCAGAGTAATAATAGGCGTTATTTTCAGAGCCTAAAGCCTCATTGAGGCAGTCTTGGCAGAGAGAATAGGCAACAATGGGGCTGAAATTGATGAACTACCTGGCTATGCCACAGTTAACTTGTGATTACAGAGACTAAAGGTTTCAGCCCGGTTTCAGTGAGACTGTGTCTGCATAGTTTTCACAAGCCAAAGGGGAGATGATTGCAGACCCTATAGACATCAGTGAGGATGCAAATACAGAGCCTTTATGCAGTAGTGTGAATCGGCTTGCTAGTCCTTTAGACTTTGAGGCTATATTCCACAGTGAGCCCATAGTCCACGGTGAGGTTATAATTGCAGAGTATATATGGTCACACTGAACTGTGGTTACAGATCCAAAGGACCACAGGGACGCTATGATTGAAGAGCCTATAGTCCACAGTGGACATGTGATTACACTCCTGGGAAGCTTGGGTTGCAGGGCTTATAGCCAACACAGAGGATGTGGTTGCAATCCATTTAGGCCACAGCCAACCTGTGATTCAAGAGCATATTGTCAACAGTGAGGTTTAACTATTTTTTATTTTTTTTCATTGAAATACATTCTTTATGATTAATGTTCTTCCATGTAGGTAATACACTATTGTTTGTTTGTCTTTTTACACTTCTGACCCTAAGGCTTCGATGAGACTGTGATTGTCGATCTGTAAGGCCACAGCAAGGCTATGGTTGCAGAGCTTATAGTCCACACTAAGGCTGTGATTGGCGACCCCTCAGGCAACTACCAGACTGTGATTTCAGAGCATTATATGCGACAGTGAAGCTTTGACTTTGGGCTTTTGGCTACAATGAGCTCGAGGCTGTGATGGTAAACCCAAAAGGCCAAGAGTAAGCTATTACTACAGAGTGAGTATAGTATTTCACAATAAGACTGGAATTGTAGAGCCTATAGATATTCCACAGTGAGAATGTGGTTGAAGAATTTAGGCTATCGTGAAGCTGTGATTGCCTATTTACCTCTGGGCAATTATGGCCCTTGCCCTGACGGGCGCGGGCCATAATTGCCCAGAGGTAAATATATCCGACCTCATACTCCATAATAGTGTCTTCTTATTATAATATATATATATATACAAATACATATACGTACATATTCACCTTCTATATTCAGGATGTTAGTATATCGAACTAAAGAAATAGACATGTCAGTGCTTCGATTTTCGGGTTGTACAGTCCTCTCTCCGAGTAGGGCTGGGGTGGAAGGGCTAATGTGCTTTTTGTCTCAGGCCTGTTGAGAGGTACTCAGGGTGAGACGAGGCCCCTGTCCGCCATCACAGTAAGGGGCTGGAGGGGGCATTATGCAGGAGGCGCCGGGCAGGCAGGAGAAAATAACGAAGACGTAGGACGACGGGATCCATCATAAAGTGCAGTTTTGTATTCTGCCTCGGCGTCCAAGTAGTAGCTGCTTTACATCAATCACTGATTTTACCGTAATCCTAACTGCCTATTGTACAACGAACTTGCGAGTGTAATGCAATTATGACGCTTAAAGTTATATGTATGACATACGCCCTCATATTTCCACCACTGGTCGTGGTTGTACGTTCCATTCATTTTTTAAAACGACTTAGAGACTGTACGTCTGCAAGAGCTAATGTTGTTAGGTAGGATACGTCAATGCATTCTTAAGCCTAGATTCCACATGCTGATTCTGTTGCCGATTTACAAATTCGGCAGAAAGAATTAATATTAATTTTATTGATATCATACTTGTATCTAGTTATACAGGGATATGTTATAAATGAGTTAATAGCTAACACAGAGGATAAGCTACATTTATATAAGGCTATGTTTAACCTCTTTATTGCTTTTAATTCTATAAAGTATGCAGATTGAAATTCTGAAATCTAGTTATATTTCTCGATCATTAGGTATAACCCAAAGCCTCCTCCCCAACCCAACCCCCTGAACGGCCAGCCAGTCGTCAGTAGCAGCTCGGGCCGAGCAGCACTGCCCATTTGTATAATTAGATAACCTACCCTACCCAAGGGAGCCACAAGGGCCGGCGAGGGGGGATTGCAACGGGAATTTATGTCTGTTCAGGATCTTCTTTTTTCACTGGAGAATCACACGACTAAAAGCAAAGCGCTGCCCAAGTGTCAATGCATTTAAATAGTCTTAATACGAAGATATTGACCCCGCGCTGTTAATATAGATTTTCTGGTCGGCAATTCAAATTGTGTGAACAGGTTGATATTAAAGGCATATTGACTGCTCTCATTCACAATTATGATATCGGTGTAACATTATTGAAGTAATATGAAAGAGCTAGTTTTGTATTTATAAAGTGAATAGGTGACAATAGGTGCCTAGCCGCAATCCGTCGAATCTATAGATCTAGAATGTTGAAAGTTGTACAGTTATTATCACGGTCTCTAGAATTGTTGTGTCATTATTGGAGTAAATTATTATAGGTCTAAATGAGTATGCGACACATTTAGCATATCACTCTGAGTATAAGAAGGTTGTTTGTCAATGTTTGTTTGCTGCTTTCATCCCTATGTTTTGTACAAATTTCTTTTCTCTACCGTATTTGTATACATATATCAAATACCCTGTTCAATGTAATAATCTGAAAACCAGGGGCAACCCTGACGTTTATTGCAAAAATAAAATTTCCTTAAAAAAAAAAAAAAAAATATTCATAATAATGGAGAATGATGCTCATTATGGTTAGAATTATGCATTGGTAATGTACCCGCATTTTCACGTACCCTCAGGTGGATAAGCTCATGATATCTTTGCCTTTATGACGTCGTCTTCAGTTTTTATCGTATTTGTTTGGAACGACCAAAACTGGACTAACTGTGTTATTATTGTACATGTTCAAACATAGTATTTTTTAGTTTTGCAGAGGTACTTTTTATCATGATTTAATAATTTAGATTGTGTCAGTTTTATGAATTACCTAAAACGTCTGAACCGGTGTTCTTATCTTCCTAAACATCTCTTTAAACAAATCTCCATTTATTTATTGGATTTTCTCTGTGCATTGTCCAAATAGCAATAGACAACGAATCACATAAAAGGAAGTTCAGATTCGGGATGGACTGGTCAGTTTCCTTGTCAACAAATTGTCTATACATTAAATAGTACCATTACATGGGCCTCCCTACTTTCAGAAACCACTTACAGGAACCTGGGCGGAACATTCAAAACATACTTTGTATAATACATCTTTATCAGGAATATTTCTTGGGCCTTCACTGTATAATATCACTGCACAGCTTTTACACGCCACTTGACTATCCACACACCCTTCTGGTTCCCCTTGAACAGGTTACTTTAAGGAGATGATGTAAAGTATTTATGGGTGTTACCCCAGCAGCCCTTGCCCCCTCCCTCTTCTCCCCTACCCCTATAAATATTATAGTAGAGGCTTCATCTGCCGTGCAATCGGTTGGCTTAAACAGGTGATTCTTTCTACTTAACATGCAATTTTGCCTAAGGCGACGAACATTGTTTTCTTTGATCACAAAATAAAAGTACCCATTTAGTGCAGCTGTGCCTTTGAAATATTTTTAATGTATGCGTTTAGCCATACATTATGTCTCTGTGTGATATTTATTTTACTCAATTTCTGTTGTTACACATTTGGTATTACGATGCCTTTGTTGCTGAAAATTTCGAATAACGATTAAAACTGTATTTAGCTTAGGATATCCAATGCAGCAGACAATGAGCTAAGGAGAAGAATGCCTGTGCCTATTTGCTGTTCAATTCCTTGACTCTAGAATCTACTAACCACTGTAAGTAGGAGTTTTGTTAATATTGGTGGTAGGGACCCATAGTATACATAATATGTGATCACCTACCCTCAGGAACTCTAATCAAATAAGAAATAATGATTCCAATCTGTTATCTGGTTATAGGTTGATAGCGTATAGGAAATGGCAATCACAACACAAGTCAATAATTGATGCTTATCTTAATTAGAATTACCACTAGTACTGCAACATCTCATCCCGAAACAACCACTGAAACACATGCGACATAAACTGAGACTAGCATGAAGCAATTCTTGATGTTTGCTGCTCCAAACAAAATGATCTAAATTCAAGGAGAGCAATATCACCTAGACATAAACCATTTAGCAAATCGAAATCGAATCTTATCGAAAACACATGTCCACATGTCCTTAATGTCCACACTCCGAATTTAATCCGAACTGGCGATTAACAGAACTAACATGGTCATAAAGCAATCACATTGATTCTAACTATCACTGCCAACACGGAAGGGGATGATGACTGCCTGCGAGTGTTATTTTGGGTTAAAACATTATGTTAGAAACACAATGTTACAAATCTGGGAGGTAAAATACATAAAAAGAGACAGCATTCTCTGTTTTGATCCTTTTGCAGTTTTAGGATTGTCCCAAATAAGGCTGGGGGGGGGGGCATGCCTGCCGTATTTGGAAACTCTTACCAGTGACCAGAGATATTCATATCATGTTTAAGGATAGAGTAGGGGGACCAGCGTCCAATAAGCCCATCCCACATTGGGTATATCCCATGGTTGGACAAGAGTTGGACAAAATAACTGTTTAAGCTATCCTTGTTTCCAAGAAAGCAAGTTTCATGTTTTTCTATATCCCCAAGTACTGCTTAAGCATTCTGATTTCTTAAATGTTATTGATTGACAGATTTGCAGGTTTGCTAGCCTATCAAAATGCTGTATTTCAGGGCAAAATAGGGTTGGACATTATAGGCTGGGCTGATAGGCTTTAACATCGATTTCTATGGGGAAAAAGCCAGAATATAAAGCTGAATTTCACAAATTTCAGGAGCAATCTGGCAACAAAATTGCTTTGGTTGATTTAGTTTCATCCAGCTCTTCTCTTCAGATAATAAGTTAATAAGGCAAGTTAGGAAATATTCATTGTAAACATTAATGTTGTGTAAACTGGGATGGGCTTATTTGGGACAGCTGTACGAGTTTATTCATAACTCCGTTATTTCTTTGTATTTTTACACATGTCATACATCAAATGAAAGCTGAATATCTCAGCTATCGAATGAACAATATGATATGATTATTATTCCAGTTAGATTTGAAATTTAAAGCGAAAATCGCTTGGCGGCGTGACACTTCTATAAAATTAATATGCTTACGCACTTACCGGTAGGCCCCTTAACCCAAAGTATATATCGAAATAGAACTAGAGACCATGTTAACAAACCAGGAAGCTGAGACAGCAAATATTCCACTATAAAAAGTACAGACAAAAACAGATTATCGCTTATGTAGAGCGAGTGCAGCTGGTGATGGTACCCACTATCGGTTTAAACAAATACACGTAGGTTTTTCTTGAGCAAAGGATGAAAGGCATCTTTCTCTGTTCACAAATCAATATCACTGCCTTCTTGCCCAGTACGGTAGTCTATAATGTATAGTGGCGGCATAGAACCTTACGAATCAACAATACAATCTTATACGTCATAATCTAGATCATCGAATTGGGGTTTAATCATTGGAATTTGAAAACAAAAACAAGGCTTATTTAGATAATGGGTTACTCAAATGGAGCGTCCTCAGGCTGCTATACGACCAACCCTTGGCTGCATGTGTATAACCTGAAGGTGCTTCTATATATCATTGCCCAACCATTTTCCAATATGCGAAAAATTATGGAAATTAGACTTGGTGTATATGTAAAAGACGCATTATTCACCTTCACTCATACGAACCGATCGTCACGTCTGGCGCGGGTAGTAAAAACTACAGTATAAAGTCACACTCAGAAGTCAGCAGCGGGCATGGCAACCCATTGAAATGAAAGACGACTTGACAAATCTAAACGGAAGGCAGACTGGGGACCTTTTTAGAGTCGAGTCTTTGAAAAAGTTGACTTACGACACGGGGACCCCCCATTTAGTTCCCCTCTCGAGGGAGTTCTCCTGCATTGGACCATTCATCATGTACCCAAGGGGCCCTTATATTTCGCCTCACGGTTGCAGGGCTTGGTTTGAGGGTGAATGTGGGTGGCTTGGGGTGGGTGGCTTGGGGTTGGTGGCTGGGGTGTGTGTGGATGGGTTGGGTGACGGAGTTGGGTGACTGGTGACGGCTAACTGGGGGATTGGTGACGGAGATGGGTGACGGGGACAGTGTCGGGGTGGAGGCCTCACACCACTGATGGCCAGTAAATTCGACTTAAATCATTCAAAGTGGCTGAGGACTAAAAGAGACACTTCCTTCCAAGCTGTTGATGGTCGAAGTCACGTCTACGGAGGGCCTTACGATGTTAGACATGCGACTGTAGGTGAACATCAGATATTCCTGCTGGTACCTATACGCGATCTGGACACTTTCTGGAAACATTTACGTGTTTAGTTGACATGATAACACAGCATTATTTCATATTCAGGGGCTTTCCCAGAACTAGAATGTGAGGTGGTTCTAGAACGGATTCAAACGGGGTTCCAACTCGATATATTTCTTTTTATTTGAATACTTTATTCGAAGAAATGACAGTGAATAATATTATGTTAAATTGAATAAAGTACTTTTACCAGAATGAAATAGTAGTAGAAGGAAGATACAGGAATTTAAATTTCAAAATCTTTGGCGGAATAATACATCTGTAAACATGCATAAAACATGAACGATTTCCAGGACATTAGTACTTCTCGTTCAATGATCTACTAATCATTGCGCAGACCAATTAACAGAATCTGGTTCTGTTCAAACATGAATGAGAAGGACACAAATAAAAAACAATGAACGGAGTTAATTATGGATTGACGGAGAAGCAGGGAATGTGGGGTTAATACAAAGAAAATGTAATTGGCCAGAGAACAGGCACTCAGAGGGCGGGAACCTGACGTAAATAATAGAAATAAGATGAAAATGGAGGTTTTAGGGATTACATCTTTAACGTACCCAGAGAGGACCCGTGATTCTCATGGACGGCTTTACCTTTTTGTTAGGCAAAAGAGTCAACCCAGATTGAGATGCTGTTCACTGCGTTAAATGTTATTACTTTAAAGTTAAAGGTGGTACGGGGATGGAGGTGGATAAACGCCAATCCCCTCATATGACAAATAGATTGGGAAATAAAAAAGATGTAAAATGTTTCTACTTTGACATGGTCCAGTTCAAGAACTCATGCCACATTTAATTTATCACACACTAACTAGCCTCCTTAGTGTTTATAATAGGGATACCTGTTGGAGAAGTTCACCAATATTTTGTTTCAACAATTTTCGTTTTTACCGAGGAAATGGCTGTGGTGGTAATCGCTTTAGTTGTGTGATTCTGCTCTCTCTTCTATCCTTCAGATACTTCTTTAACACCTGAGGTACGAAGGTGGAGTCTGACACGACACAGGTGTGTGGAGGACAATATTTAATGGCGGTAGTGGGCCATACACATAATGACAATGCCGGTCTAATCTCTTTATGATGGTGACTTTTAGAGAATGCAAGATGATTTCTTAATTCATTTTCTATCTCTGCTAATACATTCAACTCTAAGACAATTCCAGGGCTTTTTCAAATACATTGACGAAGACCCGGGTTATTGGAATAAAAAATCCAACATCACAGCCAACCTAAAGCACATACAGCTATGTACAGGTTGCATTGATCGAAACGGTACAACCCTTTTACAGTAGGGGCAGTGCTGCCTTGCACCCTTCAGGTAGCAGGTGTTATACTGGAACTTCTATAGTTAAGGCCTGTACTAAAGGAAGTATAGGGGCGGACCACCAACCACCCATCCCTCTGACGGGGACACTACAGAAACGGGTACTTAGCCTATACATTTACTGACCCCCTCTCTGAACCAAAACGACCTCACCCCTTCTTTTATTTTCAGCCTCAAAAGTATTTTACAGGTGTTTTCGATGGTAGACATCTTACCATAAGAATCTAACACAAAGTTGTTTTAGGTGTTGACATGAGAGCCATACAACTGTAAAAAGAAATTAGAGTATAACAAAAATATCAAGATCCGTGGAAAAGCTCACATTGAGAGCAAAGGATTCATATGGTCCACTACACCGTGGTTTACCAGGCCGCTCGTAAAATATCTCTATTTCTAAAACTATACTCCTAACAATAATCTTTGCGTGTGTGAATATGCTCTCCATAACAATTATTATAATTTACACAGATTAGGATTTCTGAATCCTGATTTACATGTGGTCAAACCCAGACTATTTTTCTGTGAACATGCCTAAATTCACACACGTTTTAAAAGTATTCTTATTATTATGATTTTCAGTATAAATGAGAGCTGACGCTTACCCTTTATGTCCATATTCTCAAAATTACCTATATTCTTCAGTGTATTTGGAAAAAAAGGTTCAATGCGATTCAATTCTCACAGGTGCACATAAACTAGAGAATCACACAGGAGGTCGTAATCCTGATCTGAGACACAGGTACAAAAGGAAAATATGTTTACTACAAAAGAGGCAGGCAGTCTTAAAGTACGACTTCTCCGTGGAAGACGTACAAGAAACAGTCTGGGGTCATTACCCAGCCACCCGCATGGGGGCGCCCCCAACCGGAACCGGAAATTAGTAGTGCAGTTTCTTGTAGCTTATTAAGTTAAGTTCAGTGAGTGAGTAACTAAAAAAAATATAACAATAATAACAAAACGGCCCCGGTATTACAATAGGCCATGTGACTCTCAAAGCAGAAAGGAGACCAGTCTTGTATTGTGTTTCTAGTTTGTGTTGTTTTTCTTTTTTTATTCAAGATACAGTGCAGATGTAAGATTTGCTTAGGTTGTGCCAAAGTTTCTTCATGCTTAGTTGTAATATTTTGAAGAAATATACCTACACCTCTTGAACACAAAAGTAATATGAAATACCAGATCAAGAAGAACCTTTATAATGTACATAAAAACAGGGCTTATCGTATATCAAACTGTTACAGAGAGCTGTTAACACAATGTAACCTTAATCCTTAAGGATAGAGAGGTGTTATCGACGGGCTTTTCAGTAAAATTGCAATAGTTTGGTTAATAATGGTTAGTGTTTAATGTTTCATATATGAAATAAAAGCGCAGATTTTTCTCTGTCTAATCTGTATTGTATTTTTTGAATGTCGATATCTTCATAAATAATTGTTCCTAAGCACTGAAACTTTACAGATACAACAAGAACCTTCCAAAGGAGGGAACGTTGTTTCAGTTTTTTATTTTAGGTCTTAGTTTTTATTTTATTTAAAAAAACGGGTAACTTTTCAATATTTTTTTAACATTTTTTTCCACTATTTTTTCAAAATTGAACTAGGACCTATATAAGAAATCTGAGTCACAGTTCCCTGCATTAGAATGTTCTCAATGTAAATCCAAAATTTCAAAAGGGTACCTTACAAATTAAATGAGATATCCACCTTCAAAATATAAAAGTTAAAAAATATATTTTTGTTTTCATGATTCATTTACTTATTCAATTTTCAACAAATTGATATATATCATGCAGTACTATGTAGAGCTTATATTCAAGTTTATATATTGAAATTATTTAGCAGATATTACTACAAATAGTTAATTAAAACAGAAGTAGAATCAACCTCTGCAAATTACACGATGATAACACCTCTCTGTCCTTAATGTTTTAGTAGAGAATCAGAGATTACCCTAATGTGTTAGTAATATATATAAAAGGCTAAAGCGATGCTGGGAATTTTAGAACAGCTTTTTCCTATTATATTACACATGTCACATTTTAGTACATAATCCCATTAGCATATGCCTACTGCTTGGGTGTCAACCCACTGAGTAATCATGTGGCTACGGTGCCCTTACCCAGAGGGGTCAGGACCCCCTGAGCTTCAGGGTGAGGCTAGGGTCCCTGTAAGTGTGTCATACCCACATTAGCTGCTTATAGCGTCAAATGGTAAACCTTTCTAGCATTATGTGATAACCAGAACAGTATGTCTCAAAGTTTGGTAGATGGTATTTGGTTCCCTGGAACAAATTACTTTTTGACAATCCTAGTGTTTGTGAGTTGACACAGTGCATCATTTTTATCAAGAAATAGAGGGTGTTCTCATAATGAGGAAATAAAGAGAGTAGGTAATATTATAACTCTCTTACCTATAGCGTCCAGCCTGTTGCCCATTACATTATGCATGGATCTGTTATCATCATATTGAGTTCTAATCAGAGCCCATATGCATGGGTATATTCCCTTACTTCAGATAGGCAGTGAATGTACAGTAACCCATCAAAGATATTACCATTGGCACATTGTCCCTTCCCCTTCCTTACGTCTTTGGGACATACCGTATACACCATGGAGTTTGGATTATGTAAGCCTGGCATTTATCAAAGATGGCCAGGAGGGGTTGGGATGAGAAAATCCATATTGGGGTACGACCACTGCCGAACGTGTTCATAACCCGTGGGAAATGTGGGTTGAGGGGTTCCAGATGGTTTTCATAGAACCGGAATTTGGGTTTGGCAGGAATGTGCATAGGTTATGGAGAGAAACTTTCAAGATGGAAAGGGAGTAAGATTTTTAATTGCTTGCATTTGACTTATCCATTTACATTCATTTGACAACATTCTTCCATTTAGGTATTATCAAGTAATCATTATAGAATGATAGGAAACATTGGCGCATATAATAATAAAGTTCTTATAAAAAAAATTCTCTTACATAAATCAAATCGATTTAAGGACAGTCCGGAAGAATTATATTGTCGACAGGAATCCAATACCAACAAGGAAATGAATCAACTGGGATGGTAAGGTTTGAGCTACATCCTTATGGGATCTAAGAGTGAATGCCAGGATCAGATTGGAATGCCCCCAAGATTGTGAAGTACATCTGGCCAACTCATTTTCCTGCAATGCGCTATATGGTAACCCATCAGACCAGTATACATGTATACCTGATCAAAAAGTGCTGTGCTCCATATTCGACCAAATATCCGAGTTAAAAACACTTCCTTATTATTGTAATTAGATGTATTGCAGATAATGACAATAGTACAGATGAAGTTGGAACGCGCATATATATATACGTCATGGTACCCCCCTCCCTATACGATTCTGGTTGAGTAGTGTTTCGGGAATCCCAGCTCAACTTTAGAAGTATGTATTTTTGTGGGGGCCAAAGTGGACCTCTAGAAGGTTCAGATGGTGGAAGTTTAAAGTATTACAAAGGGAACTAGTATTCGGCCAAATTACAGCTTATTGCAGCTAATTGTTGATGCAAGGCTAAACCAAAGACTATACTGTTGTTATCTGAGCTTTTCATTTACCTGGATTTCTAGACCTTTTAGGTAAAGCAGACCACTGTCTTACAAAAGGGTGAAGAACAGTCCACCTTTATCCTGCTAGTCCGACCATTACCAGAGAGGTAATAACTATATTATAACCTTTCTGTGTATATGTATGAACATACATGTAGCTAATTTTATGCAATTGACATCTTGTTTCTCAGAATATTTATGTCTGCGAATATTTATGTCTGCTGATTTTTAATTCGCAAATGGCGTGTGGTTTATGCCCTCATCTAAATATCATAAAAGGAATTAATAGACTTCGATATATATGTGTGTATATTTCATTATATGGTTGCAAAACTGTTGGGCACATCTAGATTTACGTGGGCTGTGTTGTACCCTACTGTCCTTGAATATGCTGGGAAGGACGGTCATTGAGCTAAATCATAGAGTTGAAAAACATATTCTACACAGATTTCTACAAAAAGCCATGTCCCATTGCCCTTAATCAAATTTGTCCTTTCTCTAGTCAATGTTGCGTGCTGAGCATCAAATTTAAGTCGCTTATGACAGCTTGATAGTTCTAATGGTCACAGGCTCCTCACAGAGCAACCCTCAGAAAATACAATGTGTGAAGTGGGTCGGATTAGATCATTAGTTCTCAGATACACTAAAAGTGACAAGGGAAGGAAATTAAACCCTGCAGACGGAGTGGGCTCTTTTAAATCGGAGAGTAGGAGTACAAACGATGTGACATGCCAACCGTTTCCTTTGCCAAGGACTTTTATTGACGGAAATTGTTTATTTTGCCCCCCCCCCTTTAATCCTTACATTGCAACAGTTGTGGTTCATAATTGGTTTCTCAAGATTGCACAGTTTCAATTGTTATAGATTTGCTCCCTGTGTTGTGTCAGTAAGAATCAACGAAGGCTTCTAAAACTAAAACTAGCACAGGACATAAACTCTTGTTCTTTTATACCAAAGTTTATCCGTGCAAAAAATCTATATTCAGAAGGAACCGTTTGCTAAAACCATGCAATTTAAAATAGGAAAGTGGGTATCTTGATTAGTTGTGCTAAAATTGTCGTTTCAAATTTGGCAAATTGCTATGAGAGATAAATAATAAATATAGGGCCTATACAAAAATTGTGCAACAGCTCCACCTTGATTATGACCTTGGATTTCCCTCCTTGTCTTCTCCACTCAGAAAAGGCCCTGGTAACCCTGGTCTAGGTATTGGTGTGAAGCACGACCTCAAACAATTCCCTTCCATCCTCTCCACGCCCCCATCATCCCTCATGACATCCACTCCAGACTTTGACACACTCTTCTAGCAGATTGTCCGATGATTGAGAATGGAAGGCCCCCTCTAAAACTCGGCTTGTAGAGTGGAGAAGGCCGCTAGGCGGCACCACTTCCGTGTTTGTCCTCAAACATGGCACCGCGCATGCGCATAAGTGGTCGTGAAAGAGGACGGGGTTTTGTGGGTTTTTTTCCAGAAAAATTGATGATATTATCATTAGGTGCTGACAGGTGTTCATTTCTATATCTTTCCAATATTTTGGAATATAGAATACAATGGAGCATTTACCAATTATTTAAATCTATCATTTAAAAGATTACTGTCTTCCTATCCATCTGGTTTAATTCTAATGCATAACATGACAATCACTTAGAATACATTGTCTAATCATAGACATATCTAAGATGTATCTCTATGTTTCTCTATGGTCTAATCCAAAATGTTGTAACAATATATCTAACATTCAGCAAAATCAAAAACCTGTTCACAGACCCCTTTGGATTATTCAGCCCCCAGCCCTATTCCTTTTCTCTAGGCCCACTTCATGGTTCTAATCAAGATACCACAAATTGAAAATATCAACAACCAGTAAATTCTGTTTTGTTTGACTTATTGCTAGACAAAAAAACAGGCAGTATTGTAACATGGGAATAATGATAGGCATCCTTGCATTACAACAAAAAGTGAGCAATTGGTTATTTTGTATAAGTACCCTCATGTTACCTCTGATGTTCTGATGTAATGACTCATCTCCATCTACATACATGCCTTGGTGATAGTTAATAGGGCCACTGATTTAGACACCAAAAAGGGCCCTAATATACTGTGTAGTAATAGGCAGCAATATAGGCCGGAGGGACCCTGGGAAAGGTCCTTAGTGGGGGAGGGACCCGTGGAAGCAGCCTCTGTCCTGTTTATTCTGAATTGTGTGAAATACACAGATAGAGTTGTTAACAAGATATATAGTTTTACTTCTAAATTAGAAAATATCACATAGACCTAAAACCTTGGCATGGGCAGTCCAATCCCTTGCCTTCATCTCACTATTGTCCATAGTATGAAAACCTCTATTGTAATCTATATTTATTATTCTTTGCTTCTACCAAATGGGCATGTTATACATTTATTTTATGACTGGCACTTGCTATGTTATACCATTGGCCCACGTACCCAATATATACATATATGCATCAGCATTTTCTAAAGTCGTTCTATGGAGATACTTTTCCAGTAGATTAAAAAAAACACAAAAACATATATCTGGATAAGGGGTTCTATAATTTTTCTGTATCCACCCTTGCTGATACCGAGCAAAATATGACAAATTGCACAGGGACATGGGGGCAACCAGCACGGTCCACTGCTCATAGACGTATGATATACTGATATTTATTAATATACATCACAGTTCACAAGGTCTGAGACCAGTTACCCTCACAGCACCCCCCCCCCCCCAACCGCACTCTACAGCACGTAGTCTAATATCTGCTGGGAGAGTGATGGGTGGCGTTATACAGGGTCACGTGCTTGTCACGTGGTACGGACGCAACCGGAAGTGATGCGTAAATCTGATACTGCGTCTGCGCCGTTTTTGTTGCATGAATTATGGACTGATGCAGTCTACAGGCTACACAAGTGAAATTTGTTTTCGCCGCTTTGTATAACCAGCTGCATTGCTTCTCTATGCGAGGAAGTCAAGGGGCCAATATTTCACCACCACATGTTTTGTTTTATATTCACACAGTTTGTTGAAGCTGCTTGTTAGTGTATGCACCAGGCAGGATGAGAAATAGCATAGTGAGATATTCTAAATACGGTAGGGGCGAGGGTAAGTAATATAGAAAAAAAACCATTATGGTGATACAGCCATTTAAAGATCCATATTATAAATTGTGTCATACTTTTTATTTGAATTGAAAAAAAAGACTATTTTGCTTTTGTGGAAGAGATTGAAATTGATTAACGAAGGGTCAAAAGAGGAAAGAAAGACAGCATTTTCAACACGTCCCTCCTATACATTGGAGGCACGTCTAGACTAAAACAATCGACCTACTGTTGTTCATGTTAGGTAAGGCAATCTATGGATTTCTATCATGTAGTTCTTGATCAGATGCTTATCGTTCTCTGGGAATATTTTTATGCTCATGTCTCACCGTTGAGTTCCAAGAAGGAACTACCATATTTCAAAATGCTACAAAAATAATTTTTAAAGTAAGAAAGAAAAGCTCTGCGCTCAATTACCTGCAGGTAAAAGATTACCTTTTAGAGAGATTACCAGTCGATTGCGGGTGGCGTATAACCATGACGTATGGGGCGGGGGCCCTTATCAGCTTATTGGCGGTACTAGGGGGGGGGGGGGGGCTAGTAGACCTATATGGTGGGGGAATGGATGAACGCCCTTGGGTGGGGAACCATGCTGATGGGCTGAACTGAGAGAGTGCTCTGAGTAATTTTAACAAACGGGAGTATTGCTGTGTCATATTATAGGTTGTTAGGCATGTCTGGCATAATGGACAATCTAAATCTGATGTCACATTCACTGTCCAAAAAATGATTTGATCCACATTAGTTTTGAAATTGCCATAAGTATAACTGACTAGATGCCTCAATTACTGATTCTTAAAGTCACCCACGACCTTTATATTTGTAACTTACTTTGAACCTCCTTCACTGGCCCAGCTTTAGTAATTTTCCCATGACGGGGCATCGTCCCCAAACTGGTATGTTCCGCAGAGTGTTCATTTCAGCATACAACAGAGGTGAATCCCACGGGTGGGAGCATAATTTAAGGTCCTGATCCACACCCCAACCAGTCCTGTTCTCCAGTGGTGATCCAGCTCATTTTTTAAGCATCAAATAGTCATAGTTATCTTGAACTAAGCAAGCAGGAATTTTTGACGAACCCTTGTGAATAAACTAATTTAATTGAGTGGGGACACAGAACCAGGAATCAATCTCATGCTCTGCTGGAGACCATAGCTACAGGAGTACTGTACTACATACAGCGGCCAAGGCCTGGTCATTGTAGAGTGTCGGTGTCCGGAGCAGGGACTCTCCGTGAAGACAGGCCGGTCAGAGTAGACCTTTGGGGCGGTCAGAGGGGCCGACCAGCATGCATTATAGAAAGGGCCTGGGCGGGGGCCGATTTGTAGCCCTGACTACCACCGGCCTCTGACTGCCACCAGCCCCTGCTACCGGCCAATAAAGCCCTGACAAGGCCAACCACAGACCCCTATTGTCGTTTAGGCTGAAACAAAGGTAGTTTTGTTGTACGTCTATTCAGAGGATTTTGACAGAAAATTGCCATTGAAGATTGTCTAATAGAAACTTTCATTTCAAGTTGACTGGGCGTGTAGAAATTTAACTTAACAACAATATTTTGGTATCAAAGTATATTCTTAAAATCACATCAATGCGTTCCTCAGTCCGCAATCACGCCTCGCCGGGCCGCGCCGGGCCGCGCCGGGCCGCCTGATATCACTATTATTGGTATAGGCCTATTAAAGACGTTAATTCAAGAGTTTTTCTTTCATGTCATCATAAATGCATGGGCACGCATATCATTCAGTTGTACAATCCGATATCGATGTGCTGAGATGACCACACCACGTTCACCTTAAACTCTTACATTATGCACCTGTACTGTTCTCTGAAATGATAATAAGTTAACCTACATTAGGCCAAATTGATAATAATTGGAAAAATGAGATTGGGGCATATGGATTACCATTTAATCCCTGTAATATTATCCTCCAGTCCATTGTGAATTGCCTGTATTCGTGCTGGCCTTAGTGCTCATCTACCTGAGGATCGTGCCCACCCCCGCCCGGATCAGGAGCCAGCAGATTTATGGCTAACGGTGATGTCTCCCGGCGGCAGTGGCTCTGAAAGCTGTGATACAGATACCACCAACACTACCTCCACGGTCGGCGGGCGTAGGGGGGGCGGGGGCAGAGGGGAGTCGGGACTGATACAGATATAAGTTATGACATCTATACAACTAAAAACAGTACATCTATACAACTAAAAACAGTCCTCATGAGACATATGCAATGTTTTCTAGCATGTGCTTTTTGCTTAGACATCAGTATTGTGGCTCATTTGCTGTATGCAATATCGCTGTAGGTCTTCCTGTCTTATGGACACCATAAAGATCTCTGCGCTTTATTCAAATAATAACAGAGGGGGATTTCAGTTGCTCGCTTGTAGCATTTTAGTTTGATCTCTATGATCCAACGTGTTTGATGACATTTTAATGCACCTTTGAGACCAGGGATGCGAAAATCTAATCTTCCCAACGTTCAATTATCTCTGAGAACCTTATCAGGCACAACCAATAGGGCTTAATCCAACACAGAATAGACCACTGCACAATGACAACATTGCTTTTTGCAAGCCTGCAATAATCAGAAATAACATTCAAGCTTTACAGCACGGCCCTTTTAGCGATTATCGCACCAAATCTAATTGCAAAGATAAAGCAACAATCCAAAATGTTGGATATCTGTAAGAAAGAAAGAAGACACATGCATTGGTTTTCTCCCAAACGTCATCTTATGCCACAAAAGGCTCTCAAATGCCTTTCCTCGCACCTCTCCGCTCTCCACTGTACAGGAGCAAAATTAAATCAGGTGAAACGCAAATACAAAAGAGCAGACAGCATAAAAAAAGACAAGAACAAGATTGTCCTTGCAAAGCCGAGCCTCTTTCTCCGATGTTCCGGAAATGACGACTAGGTGACTTCCGGTCACGTGGCGGTCCGAGAGAGTCATTTCCGGTGGGTGATCCATCAATGGCGGCCGTCGGAGGGAACTGGGAGGTCGGGGGCCGACGGCGGAGGGCCTGGGTCGGGATTATATATACAAGACAGCAGGAGGTTTTAGAATTAGCAGTGGCGATTCCGATACTAGGGCTATACAAGGACGGATACAGATCAGAGGCATATCCAGTATTTCCAAAAGGAAGGGGTCAGCATATGGGCTAAGTATTAAAAGTGCATGTATTCGAACAGACTCATGCGCTATTTTCCCCTCTTTCCCTAGTTTAGGGGTCCACCAAAAGGAGGGGGACCCTCTGTATCCGCCCCTGCAGATTTCGCAAACGGGCAATTGAAAATTTTGGGCAAAGAGCCAAAACATCGGTAGGGATGGTGTAAGGATTTCTGACAGGGGAGAGTCAGCATACACTAAGTACTGAAGATACTGCCTTCTCCTCTTTTTTTTTCATAGTTTTTGGGTCCACCAGGAGGGGGGTGACGTGGGGGTCACGACCCCTCGGACCGCCCCTGTTGTGCATTTAAGCGTGATCTTATTCTCTTTGAGTAGTTTCAAAGGACACGAAAAGACTGGAAGGGGAGTCCTAGATCCCCCGGATCCCCCTTCGTTATACCTGGTCACAATACAGTACGGAAACCAGATGACTAAAAGAGCCGTTCTTACCTATTGAATTATACCCATAACCACTCAAACGGCAAAATAAAGAACCCATACCAACTAGGCGATCTTGACATGACTGACACTAAAATTGGTTGATGGAGATGAATCGATGAATCGCATAAATCTAGGCTATGTAGAGAGTGACAACGCCATAAAACACACGAAGCCATCGAAATCGGAGCATATAGACCTCCTGCCAACCCTGCAATGCTAACGCATAGGGCGGAAGTTCATATCTTTCTGGCCATGTGCGACAATTGGCAATTGCTCAATTGCAACAGCATCCTATAGTATGACCCTCCTCTGATGGGGAGGGTGAATAGGAAATACATCTAGGTGGGGTTGGCCTCCCGGGGTTGGACCTCGATTGGCACGGTGTGATCTAATGAAGCGCCCAGGGCTGTTCCCAGAGCTGTGCACACGGTTGGTGAAGTAGGTACCAAAGCAGGTCTTCTGGTAGTAAGCCAAGTAGAAAAAACAAACGTTTTTGGATAGGTGCACACCCCATTGAGGGAGATGTGATTCAATGTAGGACTATCTGTACTGCACAACATGAAAAAACAAAAACAAAAACAAAACAAAACAAAAACACCCCACAGGGTGGCATGGGGATAGAATAATGTCTATTAAGATTAAGAGGTTGAGGTCTGAAAATAAAAATTAACTGAATGGCAAAAAGAAGCATCATGTAAGTATTTAATAATTTCTGGATTTAAACTTTTGGAATGTGGATCCCATCCCGGCTTTTAGTTACCCGATAAGAAGTGTATTAAGGGAGTAGTTCGTCTAGTTTAGAGGGGACCTGAGGGCCAGTGCAGAGATTGAGCTGATCAAATTTAGGTCCTTACAGGCCTCTCCGAGCTGTACACACGGCTCTGTGTGTCCAACAAGGACGTCCTGCTCGGCGGGATACAGGGAGTCAGTATAGGCAATACAAATATCTTACGCCCGAAAAATGAGGGGAACAGAAACAGGTACAAGGATATGATATCCAATGAGATATCCAATGGTTTCAAAACACCCCTGTGATGCAAATAAAAATTGCTTCGTTTAATGCAGTTTTATCATATACTACTTCAATTTACAATTTAAACGTGTTATAATTTATATTGACAAGTTTTCATTTTTGTTTTACCGTGGCCAATTAAAAAAAGATATTTAGAATTTGATCTGCGGAGAGACAATAATTATTATTCTATATAACTTTATGTTAAACATGTATACAGTTGCCCTATGCATGTATCTAGAACACAATGAGGCTATAGAGAAAATCCTACAATTCATGGTCACCACAGGTAATTTTCATTGGATATTTCAATATTTCTTTTGTACTAAATAAATTTGGATATAGCCTACATCTAGCGGAGATGTTTATCGAAACACACCGAGGTGCGGCGTAACAGTCACTTTCTGCGACTTTCTAATAATGTTCTGTGACGTTCTACGACGTTATTAAAGCATTCTGCGACTTAACTAAAACGTTCTGGGACGTTACACCCTTGGGTGGTATTTTAAGTATCAAAATGAATATATCTCAATCATGTCATCGAAATATTTATCTGAAGATTATTTCAAATGGTATTAGTAAATGTACTGTTCTCCAGGTTAGTTGGAATCCAGCTGTTGACCAATTGCAGTCAGCGCCAGGGCACCAGACAACATAAATAGATCGATGAGCTTTTTGTCTCTTTGGAGTAGAATCTGACTAAAAACGTTTGGGGGGACCTCGCTGAAACTACGAATCAATATGCGGATTAAAAAAAATGGTTAGTGGCTCATAGTATCAAACACTTGTACGCTAATGTTCATACAAAGTATCTTCATATCATGTTAGTTAGAACTGAACAATAATTATCAAACTCTCCAATTCAGAACAACATTCTGATTTCACATAATATTATGAATTGAATCTCAATCTAAAAAAAATATGGTTGTCATAAATCCCGTGATAATTCCAGTTATAAGAACATTACACAATATTTTTGCGCCCGAATAATTACAGGTCGCATTAAATTTGAATGCAAGGATGAGCCTTTGATATTTCGGAATATCTGGAAACAATGATTGCAGAAAAAAGAAATAGTTCAATCTAATTGCAATAACAAACGACTATAGATCCTCCGAGTCAAAAGGTATTCCGCAATAATTTAATGTTTGTAGCGTTGACATAAATACTCTAAAACATAATCTAAAATATAAGAAAAAAAGAGATCAACTTGAAAGGCTTTAGCTTTTGATGCTGGCTCGGTCTGTTTATTTTCTTTTTACCTTATCAGCTCTGCACGGCTGGGTAGTGTTTGTGTTTGACATTTGGACGAGCTGCTCATGTGAGCAGCTCACGTGGGGAACTTCTGGGAGCCAGACGGTCAGTGGGTGCGGCAGGTGGGCACCCACTGACGGCCATAGCCAAGTACTATTACATGGTCTAAGAGGTAAACTATCCAAGCACCCACCCAAGGATATCTACACTTTGGGGCCAGCCTCTGTGCGGCGTTGCATAATATAGAAATGGCACAAATCAATGTTTATGTTACAACAGGGAAATTGCTGTTTTGATGGGTCTCACTGTTGATTTCAAGCTGCCCTTCTTCCAAATTGTATTTTTGTAAACAGTTATAGAAATAAGGCGTTTAGAAAAAGAAAATCCTGAAATTTTTTAAATAGCCCAAAATGAGCATTTGATTGAGAGAAATGTGATACTAAATATTTCCACAACAGTGGCTATTTTAGCAAGGACGTTGTTTGATGTTATATGAATTACTATCGTGGCCTGTTGTAGAATAAGCAGTCAGGTGTTGACCAACGGACAACTGAATACTTACCATCTTGATTATCACGATGTGTTATAGTCAGAGAGTGTGTAAAAGCCCCGCCAAACACTATGCTATATTGTCGACCCACGACGGATGTATTTTTACTCACCCCGGTCCTTTCCATTTGGTTTGTGGTTATTTACAACGTTAAATGTATATTGCTATAAATGTTATTTGCGAAGGGTGGTTACTATAACACTGAATGGTGTGATAACATGTTTGTAAAAAGCATAACTACGAGCTTAGATTTTACAGGAATGAGATTTTTTATATTTTTTTATTTGTTTCCTGTACATACAAGATCTTCCAACAGAGTTTTTTTAAATTAACACATCAATCAGTGATTGATTGATACAAATAGCAATTAGAAATATTATAATATATACAACCTATATATATTTTTCTCTATTGTCTTATATAATAGACATTATACGCTTCCATACATAGTTGTGTCATACATTCAATTCAATATAGTTACAGTTCAGTCATATATACAACCACATAAACACATAATTATTATGTTAGGTCAACATGATAAATATTTTAACATTCTTTTGAAATTCTTTTTGTCATCTATCTTTTGTTGCTCCTCAGTCAGACCATTCCACAATCCTACCCCTCTATAGAGAGGACTCGATTGTATTTTTGATAACTTCGTACTTTTATATTTTATCTTTACCATACTGTTATATCGTAATGTAATTTTCGGTCTTTAATTATCAATATGTGCCTCATTTGGAGTATAATTGAACATGACCTTCAATAAATTCCGTCTTCTTCTCAGACCAAGATCCTCAATACCATATCTAGTCTGTAAGTGTTCTATCTTACTTTGATTAGTCCTAACTTTACAATATTCGATTTTCCTTATAGCTTTGTTTTGCAACTTATCAAGTTTTGAAATGCTTTCATAATTACTCGATTCTATTACGAAATCCACATAGTTAAAATGAGGTCTTATCATGACCTTATATATCTCTAATGCTGTGTCTTCAGAAATAAACCTTCTAATTTCTGACAATATACCCAAACGAGAATTTATCTTTTTATAGACATTTTCTACATGTTCATGCATTGTAAGCCTGTCATCCAGCCATAGGCCCTATAGACCTTCCAGCCTCCTCCATTAGTTCTATTTCAATCCCTGTTGTCCTGCCATTACTCCAATGGGCAGAGTAAACAGAACCAGGGGTAGTGTCCTAGTATGAAGGTCAACACCAGTCCCCAGTGTCCCAGTACAAAGGTCCCTAGTGTCATGTAGGAGTGTGGTGGGTATCAACGGCACACGTTTGTATAAAGTCCCACGCCATGCGCACCCCTCCCCCTATTTTGGACCAAATCGTATTTTAATCATGTAAAATTCCTGCGCCGGGAGGGTGCAGGCGAAAATTTTGCTATGGCACGGCCCCCCCCCCCCCTTTTTTTTTTTTTTTTTTTTTTTTTTTCAAAAACCTGGATCCGCTCCTGATTGTAGTGGTCTTTGCTAATATCACTTCCGGAAAGTATACTTATCATGTGATCTCACCAGGGAGGTAAACTAGAATTAGATCCACAATAGAGCTACGTGTAATGACTAATATAGGTATAACACAAATAATCGTTTATACACAGTGGGACTATTTTAGAGTTCATGTGTTCCCAATTCATGTACCTAAATTGCTAGATCGTTGTTTAAGTCATGGAGTGATTTGTCATGATCTTGTCATTTGAGGTAGTAGTTGGAGCTATTCTTATGTCCTTATCTTTAGTCGAGAATCGCCAGAGTACCCATATATACATATACAATGTATCTACATGAGATCTAGTAAGCTCCACAGTATGGTAGTAGGAATACATGAACTTAAAACAGGTTTAACTACAATATGGAGATCCCAGATTATCCCAGAGCTAATTCACTCTAATTCCCTTTTTCATCCGTGTACAGGTAATCTAAATATACCTCCAGTTTTTCCAAACCTAATACAGCATTGCCTTTCAATGTTACAATCATCTGCATACTATTAGCACCTTGCAGCCATAGACAAATAGCATAAGCCTGTTATTTCAGAGGAACAGGCCTGGATGCCTACCCCTGGTGCTAGAGGCAGTGCTAGCTGTGACATTTGTCCCCCCTACTTGTGGTGCTTGTATGGCCTCACCCAGTCATTACCATGCTGGTCACGTCTGGCCGACTAGGGGGAGCTCGTGTGAGCAGAATCAGTGTTAGCACTGGGTGGGTAAACTGACGGCTTGCTCAGGATCCCTGATATCACTGCTCTGCTGAGTGGCTGACAATCTGTGTTAGCAGAGTTTTGTTTGATTAGTAAGTGGCTGACAGTCTGAGGCTTCATTTGATTGGTGAACAGCTGAGAGTATATATATGTTGGTAGCGCACCATTCAATCTGCCTGACTGTCTGTATTGAGGGTTTACAGTTTGATTTGTGAGGGGCTAAAAATATTATATGTAGCATATGGACATCAGCTGAGAATCTTCAGTAACAATGTTTTGTTTGAAAATGGTGATTAGCATATGATATATGTTGGCAGTGCTTAGTTTCACTGGTGATTGGCTCGGAATCAGTTTGATAGTGTTTGGGTAAACTGACGGGTGGTTCAGGATCCCTGATATCGCTGCTCTGCTGAGTGGCTGACAATCTCTGTCAGTAGGGTTTTGTTTGTAAGTGGCTAAGAATCTGTGTTCAGAGTTTGCAGATTGATTAGCGGAGAATCATAGTAAGCAGTGTGTTGGTAAATATATGGGTAGCATAAGATCCCAGTCATGACTACAGAGTGGCTAACAATCTGTGTTAGCAGCATTTAATTTGATTTGTGAATGGCTGAGAGTCTGTGTTGAGGGTTTTCAGTGTGATTTGTGAGTGGCTGAAAATAGTTGGTGTGGTGTGTGGTCATCAACCGAGAATCTCTAGTGATACACCTGTTCCAGCGAAAGTGATGCAACTAGGCCAAAATCGGGTTTTTCTGACCTGCAAGTTTCCCAAATGCTTTTGGATTATTTTTTTTTATCCTATTGGGTCCGGCTCGATGAGAGCTTTCAAGGTAACAACGGTTTTACTTATCTGTGACCGATATTTAAGGAACTGTGGGCCAAAAACATGCCAAAAATGGCCTTTTTTGACATTTAGAACACCTTTCTTTCATTTCATGCACTCAGTACATAAAGAACATGCCGTGCACATTGTTTTTTTAATGTTTATATGCTTGGAAGTTACATCAGGTTTCATTAATACCCGGATTTATTAAAATAAACCCAATATTTTAGGCACAGGACCAAAATGAGTGATTGTAAAGTGGAAAATTTCCATTCTCAGCATTAATGCAAGAAGCACCACAGTATTTTAGGAATTATATATACCCTTACCTAATGTAGCACATAAGAAGCGGACTAGTACGCCCTACCTCCACAATTTTTATTGTGACTTTGAATATGATACCTGGCTTACAGTACGCTCAAGAATGCATCCCGAGATCCCCGTTTAATGCGCGTCTCAGCAATAACAGATTTCTTATTTTCTGTGCCATTTCCACAATTAATATATTTAACTATATACTCTATATCCAACAAGGGCCAAACTATATAGCCGTAATATGAATCGAAGTACTTACATGTACATACATTACAGTGGCTAGGAGAGGCATTTTTCATGTTTCCTGGCAATGCGCGTCTCAGCAATAAGCATGATGCGCGTCTCAGCAGTAAAATCGCCGGCGGGAAAAAAAAGCGATCTGCGCGCCGCCTGCACACCACCGTTGGAACTAAAAGCACCGGCGTTCCTGGCTTGCTGCTGAGGCGCCCTCTAGCGATATACCGGCGCCATCTTGGATTTGCGAGTAATGCTGAGAGGTAAGAATATCGAACAATTTCTCTAAATTTTCGTGTTTCTCAGATATACCGTTGCATGTCATCCATGAAATATGAAAGAATAACATGCAGGGAACTCCCATATTACATATTTAGCTTCCCTATTTGTGAAATGTCCTTGTATTATCGGTAAACATCGACGCGTAAGTGCCGATCTGTAGAGACGCTCGGCGGACCCATCCACTCGTAGCTCTCAGCAACAACTCGCAATTTATTGCTGAGGTTCTGTAAAGTTCTCTGCTACAGTCCTTTCTCTTTGTATATTTGTAGACTACACTACTACTACACTACAGTCGACTACGCCACTATGGCAGACGATGGCGAAGGGAGTGAAACGCCATCCAAGGAGATACATAGACGGGCTCTTAAGCATATGACGCCGGAACAAAGAGTGGAACATAGGAAGGAACAGAACCGCAAAGCTTCGAAAAAGAGGTACGATCGTCTGAAGGATGACGAAACCTTCAAAGAAGAAAAGGCGAAGAAGGATGCTGTAAGTACATTGATGCAAAACATAGAAATCTACTTCTCTCTTAACCCATTCAACATCCTTCAAATAATTTTTTCATGTGAAATTTTAGCAATGCGTACCTGTCCTCTTTTATATCAGGTTTTTTTTTATAATGTTAGTAAGGCTGCCCTATCTTTCTTCCAGAAACATCGTCCCAAAGTCGCTACGATGACTGATGCGCAGCATATTAGTCAACTGAAGCGCAATAAACGTGCATATGGTACTAAGCAAGGTATGTACTGTTCATTGTACTCGTGATATATTTATTTCATCTCTTGGGAAGCGGCAAAATACGAATTTCATAATATCAGCATTAATTGGTAAGGCACTTTGAAACCACAGCAATTTATCTCTCAGCAATATCACTCTCAGCAATATCAGTCTCAGCAATAATAATCAGCAATAACATTCCCTGTAAAACTTTAGAAATACATTTCTAGATATTACCAACATCAAATTTTGACACAACATGTCACTATCAATATGTTTTTCATATAGCATACTTAAATTAAATTTACAGAGAAGCAAGGCAAAGCGGTGTCGACAAAGGCCACTAAACAAACCTCTGTGCCTGAGCCAGCCAGGAAGAGCAAGCGGCAGAGAAATCAGAAGGCAGACAACCCCCTCCCCCTGCCTGCCAAAAGAAAAAATACATCGAGTGATGGTGGAGAGCCAACTTCAAAAAAGAAGAAATCATTTGATTTACGTGTTGTTCTCAGTAAGTAAATCTCTGTTAATTTTTATTTTCGTTTATATGAAAGTATTTCCTATGATAGAATTGATAGTACAATATTTTATATCATCGTTCTCTCTCAGCATTAATCCATAATAATTTTTCAGCATGTAAATAATTTAGCACAGTACCTACCTAATATTTTACTTGTAACTGAATCACATGTGTACAAATATATAAATATTACCCAAACATCCAAATTAATATGATAATCATCTTTAACTTCCCTTCCACACTCATTATTGGAAAGTAAATGCTGAGAATTTAGTTTTGTTAATTTTTTTTTTAGAAAAACCCAATCCCCATGATGGTAAGGAGGCCGACGACGTACCACCCCCATCCCCCTCCACTAGTGGTACTGGCGCTGGAAACACTCCCACCAGGAGGACCAGTCCCCGAAAGGCAAAGGCAGTTGCTGCTGAGGCTGAGGAGGTGCCAACTCCATCACCCTCCACTAGTGGTACTAACCCTTCAACGCTTCCCACTAGGAGGACCAGTCCCCGTAAGGCAAAGGCAGTTGCTGCTGAGGCTGAGGAGGTGCCAACTCCATCACCCTCCACTAGTGGTAACCCTTCAACGCCTCCCACTAGGAGGACCAGTCCCCGTAAGGCAAAGGCAGTTGCTGCTGAGGCTGAGGAGGTGCCTCTCACCATTGAGGCAGATGGCGAGCCTGAGACAACAGACCCTACTCCTCTTGCTGCTGAGGGAGGACCTACTTCTCTTACTGCTGAGGCAGACGGCGAGCCTGAGACAACAGACCCTACTCCTGTTGATGCTGAGGGAGGAGCTACTGCTCTTACTGCTGAGGCAGACGGCGAGCCTGACACAACAGACCCTACTCCTCTTGCTGCTGAGGGAGGACCTACTGCTCTTACTGCTGAGGCAGACGGCGAGCCTGACACAACAGACCCTACTCCTCTTGCTGCTGAGGGAGGACCTACTGCTCTTACTGCTGAGGCAGACGGCGAGCCTGACACAACAGACCCTACTCCTCTTGCTGCTGAGGGAGGACCTACTGCTCTTACTGCTGAGGCAGACGGCGAGCCTGACACAACAGACCCTACTCCTCTTGCTGCTGAGGGAGGAGCTACTGCTCTTACTGCTGAGGCAGACGGCGAGCCTGACACAACAGACCCTACTCCTCTTGCTGCTGAGGGAGGACCTACTTCTCTTACTGCTGAAGCAGACGGCGAGCCTGAGACAACAGACCCTACTCCTGTTGATGCTGAGGGAGGAGCTACTGCTCTTACTGCTGAGGCAGACGGCGAGCCTGACACAACAGACCCTACTCCTCTTGCTGCTGAGGGAGGACCTACTGCTCTTACTGCTGAGGCAGACGGCGAGCCTGACACAACAGACCCTACTCCTCTTGCTGCTGAGGGAGGACCTACTGCTCTTACTGCTGAGGCAGACGGCGAGCCTGACACAACAGACCCTACTCCTCTTGCTGCAGAGGGAAACGACGCCCACTCTTCCCTTACTCCTCTTACTGCTGAGGAAGAGGGTGTGCCTGAGACAACCGACCCTACTCCTCTTGCTGCAGAGGGAAACGACGCCCACTCTTCCCCTACTGCTCTTACTGCTGAGGAAGAGGGTGTGCCTGAGACAACCGACCCTACTCCTCTTGCTGCAGAGGGAAACGACGCCCACTCTTCCCCTACTGCTCTTACTGCTGAGGAAGAGGGTGTGCCTGAGACAACCGACCCTACTCCTCTTGCTGCAGAGGGAAACGACGCCCACTCTTCCCCTACTGCTCTTACTGCTGAGGAAGAGGGTGTGCCTGAGACAACCGACCCTACTCCTCTTGCTGCAGAGGGAAACGACGCCCACTCTTCCCCTACTGCTCTTACTGCTGAGGAAGAGGGTGTGCCTGAGACAACCGACCCTACTCCTCTTGCTGCAGAGGGAAACGATGCAAAGTCAAAGTCCCCTGACACTCACACTCCCAAGAAAGGGAGGAAAAAACGTAAGGGTGTTAGTTCTGAGGCGGAGCACCTCCCCACCGAGTCAAAGTCCCCTGACACTCATACTCCCAAGAAAGGGAGGAAAAAACGTAAGGGTGTTAGTGCTGAGGCGGAGCACCTCCCCACCGAGTCAAAGTCCCCTGACACTCATACTCCCAAGAAAGGGAGGAAAAAACGTAAGGGTGTTAGTGCTGAGGCGGAGCACCTCCCCACCGAGTCAAAGTCCCCTGACACTCACACTCCCAAGAAAGGCAGGAAAAAACGTAAGGGTGTTAGTGCTGAGGCGGAGCACCTCCCCACCGAGTCTACCTCGACCCCCAATAAGAAGTCAGGGAAGAAATGCCCCCCCAAAAAAACACTTGCTTCCGAGTCTGACGTGATAACCCCACAGTCCCCATCCACCCCTGACACTGGCGCTTCCAAGGGTGGAGACCATGTTGAGCATATCGTTACCGTTAATGCTGAGGTCCACCACATCCCTGAACAATCTGTGGACACGCCCCCCAACCCTGGACATGAGCAAGATAAAATTGTGAGTGACGTGTTAGTCTACACACCTGATGAGCCTGCATCCACTCCAGTCAGGGAACGGGAAAAGAAAACGTCTACCCCTATGCCATCCGCAGTTAATGCTGAGGACAATAACATGGACCCGCAGTCTCCTGCTATTACTGAGGTGGTGGGCACTGCAGTAATTCAGTACGTCGATCACGGCGAGAAGCCCAACAATGAGGACGTGGCAGAAGACACCGTGATCTCCTGGGAGGATTTCCGCAAGCAGCTTGATGGTAATTAATCTCTAATAATGTTTTATATTCTTATTAGTCTCAGCAGTAATGTTGTAATGCACATGTACAGGTGTCTCAGCAATAATCCATCACAGATGTGAACGTATGCATACTCTCAGCTTTAAATTCATTCCTGCCATATATGCTGCCGTATGTAAGAAATATTTTAATTCAACATACATGTATATATATTTTAGTTCTTTATTTATTTGGTTACCTTTTGTTCTTGTACACAGGTAATGCTGTCACACTCGAAATATTCAGCGGTGAGCGCATGGTGGGGGAAGCTCAGTGCAGCAAGAATGACGTGCCTAATCTCTTAGCAAGCCTTCCTAGGGAAGAGGCGTTAGTACCAACAGGTAAATATCAGCATTAATGGCAGAACATATATATTCTGTAGAGTGTTGAGAAACATCCAACTGTTATATATGTTTGTGGATGTTTGTAAAAACTCAGATGAAGTAACTTTTTAAATATATTACAACAGTGTTCGTAGTGAATGCCTTCCTTCCTCACATTCTCATATAAAAATTCTTTTTAATACTTTAAAAATGATGATATATTTCTAAAATTTCAGCATCCTCCCAGTCAGCCGTTGCAACAGGTAGAGGAGGCCCAGCCGAAACACAACGCTCTATTCGAGGTAAGTGATATTTACTATGAATTTCCACACACCCAAATACATATATACAACATGCAGTAGTTAATGCTGAGATAATTTTTGTGAATTACAGTGTTATGTACATTTGTTTCATATATATATATACTTGCATGTACATATATATACATATGAAACAAATGTATATTGCAGGCAGGAGAAGGAAGGGAACCCCACGTAGGCTATTTGTTCCAGAGTATGAGGATGAGAATCACCCCGACGAATCATGTACTCCAGAGAAAGTTCAACTGGACACCAAAGGAAAAAAAACTTCCAGGTATATATATAGTTAGAAAAACATTCTTGACGTTTGTGCGAATTTTACCATACACAATATTTATAAATCTATAAATTTGAAGTAACATATAATTTACAATATTCTGATAGCACATATCTAGCTTAACTTACATGAATCATAACATTTTTAATCTCTGTTATTACAACACTTAGAAAACTGCACAAGATAAATATCTATTTCAGTACTTTTGACAAGACATTTTAATCAATGTTTTCAACAGACTCAAAACTCAGAATCGTTATTTCTGATTTCCAGGAAGACTCGTTCAACTAGGTCGAAACAGACAAAGAATTAATGCTGAGGACGATGCTGGTATCCAGATGTTACTGTATTTAAACATAAGATTTTTCTAACCTCCGGTATACATTTTTGATAGAACTTTAGTTGACATGTTGACAACATGTAATACCTGGAGATAAGGACCACACATGTGAGAAGACTTTCTGAGTAGATGATGGAGAACACAAAGATCTGGAACTTAGTTACTTAAGACGTTATGTCGTTTCCTGTTATTTATAATTAAATAAATTTAACAATTTCTGATTGGACATTTACTATCCAATAGATGGATAAGGACTACCGGACACAAGAATATCCTTGGACAATGTTTACCCGCCCAGTAATTTTAATGATCATCTTCACATTGCTTCAGATTACCACTGTTCATGAGGACCAGTTCTGTTTGATATTAAAAAATTTCTTGATAAGAATCTGGTGTTATTGTATTATATCTAGATTACTGAATGCTATGTCATTTCCTTATTCACGGCAACAGTACTGAGTATTGGCACAGTCAGCATCCGGCTACGAGAAAACTTAAATCATCCATGCGATCCCTGGAAAAAGAACTTAGTGCCGAAAGGAACCTTAGGATTCAGGCAGAAAAGACAGTGTCTAATCTAGAAGAGGAGCTTCTTGCACTAAAGGAACAGCTTAGACAGGTGCCTGCTGCAGTCGACTCTCCTAGTTCACAGCAGGAAAAGGTCAACACGACTCATTCTCAGCAACAACCAGAACCTCAGCAAGAACTCGATTCTCAGCAACAACAACAGCTTTCTCAGCAACAACGGGAGTCTCAGCAGCAACGGTTCGACTTGTCAAACCTGTCTACGAATTCCCCTAGGACAAATGCCATCGACATTATGCATGACATGGGGGTAACACCAACAAAAGAACGACTCTTTAATGTGCAGGTGCTGTGCGAGGCCGTGGGACAGGTAGCACACCAGCCTACCTCCATCAAAAAGAAGCTGTACCATCAAAAAGTCACCAAAACCTACTATGGTTCTGCAAGTGCTATATCCAAAGCAATAGGCCTATGCAGAAACAACGTATATAAAGCACAGAAACCAAAGTCAACGGCAAGAAAAGAATTGTCCCTCTCAAAGAAAGCTGCCATCAAAGAGTTCTTGCGGAGAGAAGACAATTCCTACAGCATGCCCGACAAGCGCATGAACAAAGAAGGGCAAGAACAAGTTGTTGCCCTGACAGACACGCTCAGAAACCTCCATCAGAAATTTTGCATGCAGACATCCCTTCAGGTTTCTCTAGCCTTGTTCTGTTCTGCCAGGGAGGAGAACAAAAGATCGATTAAGCTGTGCAAGTTCCTGAAGAGGCATGTCTGCCTATGCATCTATCATGCAAACATGGGATTGATGATAGAGAGTGTCCCCACACTTCCATCCTCTACAACGGCACTGCTGAAGATGGATAATGCTGAGGTAAGAAGCAACATCCAGATGTCAGAGAAGGACAATATCTCCTACAAAACGTGGGTGACTGAAAAGAAAGAGTACATGGACAAAAAAACCAACAAGATGATGACGACCAGACACACCGAACTGGTAAAGAAGGAGGGTACGAAAGAACAAATGGAAGAACTCATCATGAGTGCCTTGCCTGCATTCCGTGAACACGCTTATCGGGTGCAGGCACAGTACGATGCAGTCAGCCTGTTGAAGGACAACCTGCCCGAAAACCACTGCACGGTCCAGGTAGACTACGCCGAGAATTGGAATGCAGCGTATATGAAGGAAATCGCGCGTGTCTTCTACGGTAAAGCACAGGTGACGATTCATCCCATGGTGGTGAACTACATCAGCAAGTCTGAAGATGGAGATCGAGTTCTCAGCAGTAAGGCCTTTGCTGGAATCTCACCTGTGCTGTGCCACAATTTCGCCACCACGCTGTCCTTCCTCGAGATGCTAATACCGAAAATTGAAGAAGACCTAATTCCTGATCTGCAGCACCTCCACGTCATATCTGATTCGCCATCCAGCCAGTACAGGAACCGCCATGTGTGTAACTTCCTGCGCGAGGCTCCTGACATGTTCAACCTGAGAGTGACATGGAACTGGCTGGAGGCTGGACATGGGAAGGGCCCTTGCGATGGGGTGGGAGGTGGCCTGAAAACGTTGGCCGACCGCATTGTGAAAACAAGCGGTGCAGTGCAAGATGCTCAGGATTTTATGGAGCAGGTTAGCATTGAAACAAAGAAGGTGCACCTGCTCTATGCAGACGAGAACAACGTGAAAGATGCAGAGCATACGATCAAAACCTGGAGCACAAAACCAGTGCACGGCCTCATGAAGGCCCATCAGGCCACCTACCACCGCGGGGCTGTGTTCCTACGGCCAACCTCCTGCTACGAGCCATGTTGCTTTAAGGAAACTGGGCAGCTGCTCCCAGTGGACGCGCAGTGGACGAGAGAGACGGGAAACCAAAGGAAACCAGTGGTGGAGGCCTTCTCATACAATGCAACCCGTCAAGATGAGTCATCATCTGAAGAAGAAGACTCAGAAGAGGAATATGATGAGGATGATGACAGCTATTATAGTGAAATGGTGAACTTCTCCTCTGAGGATGAGGATGAGGATGAGGATGAGGATGAGGATGAGGATGAGGATGACAACGAGGAACCGATAAGTAAAAAAAAGAAAACAACTCCTGAAGCAACTGTAGAAGCGAGAGCTGTGGAACAGCCAAGAAAAACCAGCCAAAGGTTGAAGGAAAAGAGGAAAGAAAAAGAAAGGGAACATGAGAACCAAGTATCATATGCAGACCTCTGTAAGACATATCTCACGAGGAGAAAGTAAGACAGAGGTGGACAGAATAATGGACAGAATTATCAGCACTAATTTTTCTCAGCACTAATTTTTTCTCAGCATTAACAGATGCCTGGTCATTATGTACCAGACTCCAGTGAAGTATTATTGTCTGGAGTAAGTTTTACTAAAGAAATATGAAGATTAATGCTTTAAATACTAAATCGCATAATTGTATACATATTTCTTAGCATTAATGTAGAGGTGCTTAGCAGGAAAACCAGAATTTATCACAAAATTAGCACCTACATCAAGTTTTATAACCATTGCCAGGAAAGATAAGGAAGACAGAACTTGTAGATATATGTGCTTTTATTCCTTATACATATATACACAGAAATACCATCAATTTATCATATGCGGACTTGCACAGAACTGTCACTGAACTCAAATGAATTCTCAGCATTAACTAAAAAATCATGCGCGTCTCAGCAGTAACAGATTCCATACATTTTGGAGTGCTGGTAGTGACAATTTTCATTGATTAATAATTTTATGGGACGGCCATACCACGATTAATATGTAAAGAATGATATAAGACTGTGAAAAAAACATTTCCACAATGATTTGAATGATAGATTTTATGATACCGTGAAATGAACACCTACCTGTGAAGAATGATGGAGAGAAAAAAAATTGAATGCATAATTAAGGAAAAGTTTTACAGTATTCAACCACACAAACATGTTGTCTGATGATTTAAATAGGAATTATGAACATATAAAGGCATTTCCCATTGATAGATGACAAGAAACCAGGTGGGGTCTATTTGGTCCTGTAGTCCGGGGTAATGCGCGTCTCAGCAATAACGGGCGTGCCTCATCAATAACGTTGTAGTCAGCTACTAACAATGCATAGGATACTTATTTATGGGGAAATAGTTCAAATACATCATAAGGTATTATTTAGCTGCTAAGAAACCAGTTAAATATGCCACATAATTAAAAACTGCAGGAGATATTGGTAGAATTGAGCTAATTACTAAGACAAAACACCCATAAAAGTAAATTGTTAGGACATATACATACATAAATCGACTGTCATATATAGCCGAAATATGTATGTTATTCATAACATGCAAGGTATAGCAGATTCAGATACAATAATACAGTCAAAAACAGTAATTACTGGACATAGTTAGTATTTGTCTGTTGCATTGGCGTCTCAGCACTAACGAAAACATTCTCAGCACTAACGGCGAGATTCTCAGCACTAACGGTGGCATACATAGAGTCCCATCTATAGAAATATGTATGAACCTAGAACCAAAAATGTTTTTCCAAGTTAGAGGCAACACTTATAAGAAACAAAATATGAATGCATACCTGGTAAATGCTTATAGTTATTAAATGGGAGTATCTGATATGTAGTGTAATGTAAAAGAACCTAAAAAACCTGCAAAATACAGTAAAAGTGACCTATTTGTACCTGCTGCTTCTCGAGGACTTGTACAGATATTATTAATCTTTCTTATTTACATCGTAGCCTTACATAAGTAGATTACATATATGAAATAATATTCTGAAAAAGTCGATAACATATATATATATAGACCATATATCCATATCTGGGAGTTAATGCTGAGACGCGCATCACACACCATCAGGTGACCGACTTTCCTCGGTTACCATGGCAACGGATATCATATTTAACGGATTTCACCTATATCATAGGTTGCCCCAACACCTAGCCTATATGCACACAATAGGATTTCATGGTATTCCTATTTGGATATTTTGGCCCCTGGAGGCCTAGTTGCATCACTTTCGCTGGAACAGGTGGATAATGTTTTTTTGTATTTGGGATTGGCCCAGAATATGTGCTTTGTCGTTAGGTTTTAATGGTGATCGGCTTAAATAAGTCTTAACTCTGTGTGGGTAAATTAACAGTAGCTGGATCCCCGATATCTTTGCTGAGTGGCTGACGATCTTTGTTAGCAGTGTTTGTTTGATCGGAGAGTGGATGAGGATTCGTGTTGGTAGTGTGATAATGTATATCGTCGGCCAACATTTGAGTGTCCATTTTAAAATTAGTCTCCCGGCCAGCAAAGCTATACAGCATCATATCATTCTGAATTGCTTTTCTGTGCACAGGGGGATATATATAAAATGGGTGAATCCTATAGCAAGAACAAAAAAGTAAAATATGAAAAAAGCATAATGAAGGTGGCTGAAATAATTTTGATTTGAAGCATTTAGAATGGTGTCAGACATTCTCATTAGAACTATCTAAAATGCATGGCTCGCGATGACAAATAGATGACATAATCATTGTATCCCGCATGTGGCGCAAGTTTTAATACTTTTCCTATTCCCCTTACACGAGAGTAGGCCTATCGGGACAGTGCGAGGCAGGTGAAATTAGGTCTTAAACGTTCCTTGTTCTCTTGATGCTCTACAATATGAGTAGCACTTAAGGACAATCGCGCCATTATAGAACTACCATTGAGATTTGTTTAAAGTTTTACACAGTGAAAGTTACACATATATAGGTATCAAAAATGAAAAAATAATGATAGGTCACCGTGTTAACTTTTCAGCTACAGCAGTTTATTTATATGTTAATTATTCAAAAAATGCTTCAGAAAATGAATTTTGAAATTTTATTTTATTTGCTTATCATTTTGATAGAACTGATATGACAATCAGTCTAATGTTTTTATTAAATGTGTTCATGTGTACTCAAGTGAGAAAGAACAACTTTTGTAAAATTTGATAATGTAATATATCGTTTTAACAGGAGAATATGGAAAATAAACTATTTCAAAAATAGAGAAATTATAAAATAAAGTGTCATACAAAAAAATTGACCATTGAAAATTGCTCTAAAAGTTGATATGACATGCATATGGATGTAGGCTATCATATCCAGCCAAAAAAACAGGGGGTCACCGTACTAATTTGGCCAGCAGAGATGAACATCCATTAAAAAACCTGAAAATGGCTTAAAATAGCTATTTATTTGTTTTTCTATAAATTCACTGAAATAATTATTTTAAAAGTATTTGACAATTCTATGTTATTCCTGAGACCCTTACAATAATTTGGATGTATAATATGCCTTTGTACACAGTCCCTATATTAAAAGAGTGACAGAGGAAAATGTATTTTTTTATGCAAATTTCATTTTTCAGTATTTGCAAAGTTTTCTTTAGATTGGTCATGTTTCCCCATTTCTCCCTTGAAAACTATACATCTTAGACAATTTTCTATACCATTTATGAATTCTACATATATTATTGAGCCTTTCTACAAAATATAAATTAGATTGAGGAACTTTCATTTTTTGGATATTTGGAAAATGGCGCCATTGTCCTTAAACTGCTTGCACTAAGTTGTAGTAATGCTTGAGGACACATCTTTGAACTAATTATTCCATACTTTAATCTTTGTAATTCGGTTTTCATTGACATTTTCATCATTGAATTTTATGCAGTCTGTTCTAATATGGTCCTCACTCTATATTATACAGAGACAACGAGTTTGTGGCCCATTAAGTGACGTACTTTGTGTGGGAGTGCAACAGGATTGATGAAATAATTTGAGAATGCAAATTTGTGATTTGATTGCAAAAATATGTATATGTGCAGAGGAAGGAAAGAACTTACGACGGTTCTCTTCCTATATCGTCACACAGCTATCTACACCATGAGACAGGTTAAAATTTAAGCTTGAAGGATAAGTGAATTAGGGAGACTGAATGGATGTTCAGTTCCGCTACTACTTCCTCCTCAGATGTGTTCCCTTTTCTACATCGTATGAAGATGTGTATATGTACAAAATATAGTACTGTATACAGTACTTTGCATTTAAATAATGCTTCCCCTCTTGATGATAACAGCCTGTTGACATCAAGGAACCCACAGAAACAATATAAAGAAGGTGAATATTGCTGCATTTACCCATGTCATATCTTGCGAATGCATTGTTTCGTAGAAATATTTCACTTTATTTATTTTGATATGATATCCTATTTTCTCATAATAGATTATTTGTTAGTTATCAACCTTACATGTTCACTCATAATGACAATCAAGTCAAAGGAATATCCACCTATAGACATAAAAATGTATTACATTTTTACCATTTATCATAATTAGACACTCATAATATATTTCTGACTTATTATGGTTATATATTGAAGGTACCATAACATGATAAGTAAGACAATAATATTATTAGAAAGGGTGGTGTTCTAGTTTATACAAGCATATGTCAGCTTTGCCGCACTAGAAAGCCTAGATTCTTTAGCCCAAGACGAGGGTTGAAGGGCTTAATAATAAACTTATTACAGGTTACAGAGAGCTACATAACAAAAGGTGTGATGTAGCCTTTATCTTTATCTTTATATCATACTTGATAAAGCCATAGTGCCAGACTGACAGTATAATGATCAAGGAGAATACAGTATATTTGTTGGGTTTAAATTTACCACCATCCAGGCATTTCTCTGTAAACCTCACCAACTATAGCATTAACAGATATGTTATATATTTGGATAAACGATCTGTTCCTGTCTCTG
Organism: Lepidonotus clava; assembly: GCA_936440205.1. NCBI lineage: Eukaryota > Metazoa > Annelida > Polychaeta > Phyllodocida > Polynoidae > Lepidonotus > Lepidonotus clava. Next base: position 28,527,149 of record OW387144.1, on the reverse strand, counting down.
TCACTAAAAACATAGGGGCATGGCAACACAAGGATAGAAGGCATGGCTTTTTCAAATCTGTAGTTTATTGGCATTGATCGTTCACAGTACTTAGGAGCTTTGGGTTACGTGTGTGTCTGTCCACCATCTTTTCATTGAGTCTCTGTGGACCATGTTTGGTGGGTTTTATAACCCAACAACCATTGAGTCAGACAGACAACACCCCTACCCTTCAGTGAGCCCTGTGATCCGTCTACCTGTTGTACAGTCAGCAGGTTGGCTTGGAGAGTGTGCACAGAGGAAGGAGAGTGACGGGAACCCAGTTATGAGCGTCTGTCAGGAGAACGAGGCTCCTTGCAGACGCTCCCCACGCTCAGAACGAGGCTCTTCTTAACTGGTTCCTCCTAACAAGGTCTTGTTAGGCGAGGAGTCAAGGCTAAAGATGAAACCGTTTAGCTGCTTTTATACCTATATATTTGATACACTAATGTGCTTTCATATTGAAGAACGAACAAGACCACTGTATCTTTTGAATGAAGATAGACAGAAAATTGGAATTGTTATAACATGCAAAAGCATAAACCAGAGATGCTATTTAGATTATTGAAAAAAACAATAGGATAAATGTATATATGTTTTTTTTATAGTTGAATATAAAAACAAAACTGTTTCTGTGTACCTTTGATAGATGATTAACTCCCAATATGAGTCATTTTATTGGCATCTTTTGGTTAGGGAAAGGCATGCGTTTTACTTTATTGTCTATAGTCATGAGAGTTTTACTGGTGCTACATTCGCTTTCATATTCCAACAGGTGTGTGTAATGTACAAATTGCATGCTGTTTTCCCTTAGTCCCTGGATTCTACATGCAACATGTAGATTACGGGTGTACAAAGACATGGGTTCTCGGGTTTTCTTAGGCTCCTGGGAAACTCAATATCTGGCCTGTGAAAATAAGGGGAAAGGCCTGGGGAATTTCGTGGACTAACTGGGTCGGGAAACTCGTGTTTCAATCATGGCATGTATTAAGTGACGAAAACATTCAGCATAAGGTAGTGTAGAAAATCATTATGTAAGCCCTTCTATCTATTTTGTCTATCAGCATTTAGAATTGCCGTATTTTTAGCCTTCATATGGTATTTGCAAGGACATTTCAAGACTGTATCATATAACACTCAGCTTTATTGAGACTGCCATACACCTTTTATAATCTATTTATATGATGTGAGTTTTTAGTATAAATTTTATCAAAGGAATTTATTTTGCAATAGTCATTAGGGTCGCCCCTGGTTTTCAAATGATTACATGTGATGTAATTTATAGAAGCAGCATACAGGAACATTCTCAATCTAACCAGTTCTGCAGTATTTTTTTTTATTAAAGTTATGTTTGACACATGATTATGATGTTATCACAACACTGTACATAAATTGCACTGTGTCGAATAACCATCATATATATTATACGGAATTGTTGTGTCAGTAGCATACGCCACACTGCATATATACATGGGAAACTACTGTTATCTTGGTCAATGTTGCGAATCAGAAGCACCATCTCCGCCACTCGAGACGGGGATCGGGAGTTATGTTTGAGTTATTGCGTTGTGTAACGTGTATTCCACATGTCTAGACAACAGTGCAGTACTCACAAAAAAAACACTGTGGGCTGGTGCAAAGCTGTAGTATGATAGTAGTTGATGATTGAGTGTCATTGCTTCCTACATAAGGTGCAGTGAAGCTTTGGCCATTCTGGAAAATAATAAAAAGAACAAGTAGAACATTGTGGTATATATGCCTATCAAATCAGTGAACTGAACACTGTACCATTACTCTCTGAAAGCTCACACGGCTTTTACCACTTTACAGCGAAAGTCACATAGAGTGCATCTAAAGTAATATAGTTATTCTAATCAATGAAAGCTATAACCCAGTTGCATGTTCACTTTTGATAAACATTATTCATACATAGGGTAGAGATGTGCTATTCATTGTCTTACATTTGAAAAAGTAGATGACTTTATAAGAAGTCATGATCTTTAATTTCTTATTTGAATTTATGAATGTTCTATCATTACTTGATCAACGATATAACTAAACACTGGTTATTAACAGGCACTAATCTTCTGTATCTTTTGTTTCAGTGATGATCACCAGGTGGCGACAATGTCCTATGGCTAACTGGGCTAACTAATAACTACTTCAAAGGTCAAGGTCACCAGAAGCTCACTGCAGGCATGGCAGCTGTTACCTGGTTTATCGTGGCGGTTATCGCTATGGAATCTCTCATAGTAACAACAGCGGCGATGGATGATGTCGCGAACATCACATGTCCCGCAGAGACAGACTGCGAGTGTAAGGAGGCACTCAATGCAGAGGGAAGTGTTGAAAAAGTGATTGACTGTCAGAACTTGGGTCTCACTGAAGTCCCCAACTTTCTTCCATTTACTGGCATGACATTTGATTCCCTACTGTTGAATGACAACAAGATCTCTAGTCTGGGTCGAGGCGCTTTCAATGGGCTGGACGTAAAGCGAATTGATCTAAATAACAATCCTGAGCTGGAGTCCTTCTCCAACTATGCTTTCCAATTCCTCCCAGGGTTGGAGGTATTGTCCATTGAGAATGCCAAGTTGACATCTATGCATACAGCGTTCAGGGACCTTGCTGAGCTAAGAGAACTGCATTTGAGGAACAATCAAATTAGACGTTTGCCGAAGACGGCGTTCTCGAAAATGACGAAGCTTCGTCATTTGGATCTTAGTAACAACCATGCAGAGTTCCCCATGCCATTTGAATCTTTCCAGCCCCTAACCGACCTGGAGTACCTCAACCTGGAGAACAATGGCCTCTATAACATCCCAATAGAAGCTATCAAGGACAAAGAGAAGCTTCACACTCTGATCCTGGGACACAACCACATCCAAAGAGTACCCCTGGACGTCCTCAAAGAGCTGAAGAGTCTCAGGAGGCTGGAGCTGGTGGCCAACCCCATCCCATTCACCAAACCAGAGGATGGGGTTTTTGTAGGGCTGGACCTGGAGGTATTATCATTGGGGGGCTGCACTATGCCAACCATCACCCCACAGTCATTCTCACACTTCTCCAAGCTGCAGAATCTCACTATTCGGGAGTGTCAGATTCAGAGCATCCCCAAAGGCACCTTCCAGGTTCTCCGCCACCTTCGGGCTCTGGACGTAAGTGGTAACCTCTTCAGACTAACACCTGAGGTCTTCCACGGTGTCCAAGGCCAACTGGACCTCCTCAAACTGGAGAAAATGAACCTCACCGAGTACCCCCAACAGCTCCTGGCCAGGTTCCCACGCCTGAAGGACATCAACTTGTCTGGAAACAAAATCACCTTTCTCCCCGGAGGGATCTTCAGAAAGCTTCCCTACAGAGGATCCAGAATATTCCTTGAAAGAAACTTGATCAACTCCGTCTCCAACCACCTCATGGATGGCGTCCGCAGACCTGCCAGTCTCTTCCTGGCCGGTAACAAGATCCGCAGTCTTGGCTTCATCTCCAAACACCCCTGTCAGTACGACGACGTGTACATCGACGTCTCATACAACCCTGTCCACTGTGACTGCGAGACCTATGAGATGATCCAGCAGAAGATCTTCGAGCTGGTCGGGACCTGCCAGTCCCCGCCCCACCACGAGAACCTACAGCTCGTCTATTTCCCCGGACAAGACCAGTCGACTGTGGCCCACTTTGAGAAAAGCCTAAACGCCACTGACGACTGCTCAAAGCAGCATCGCTACAATGAGCGCTTTGAGTGTACCTGTGGCACTTGGCAGGATGTCGGCAGCCCGGTCGTATGTGCAGTGGTCGGGGCATCAAATCGGGCATCTCCCACAATTTTCGTTATATTCACTGTTGCTTTCTTAGTCCTGTCATCTTTCTGAATCTGTTTAATCCCGCACATTTAAAACATGGTATGATTGTGGAAAATATACATTACTTGTGTATACAGACATATTCGTAGGACATAGAATTAACTCATCAACTTTTATTGATACAAGTAGGGTCGAATAAAGGTACACTAATGCACATTAACATTGACCTCAAAGCGGTAGATTGCATTTCTATGCTGGAGGCATCTATATGAACAACTAATGATTATTAGCATTGTACCAGTTTATATGTGGATGAGTACTTTTTGTTCAGTTCATTTGTCCAAGGTAGATATCAATCTAAATTACGATATGGTATGTGAAATATTAATGCATAAATGCTTATTCATATCTATGATTTATGGCTCGGCAAAGCTCGGTTGTTTATCAAGGCAGCATATACTATACGCAGCAGCCTACAGCATTGGAACCATCTCTGGCATCTCAGGACAAGACGAGCAACAGAACAGCTAAGATATTACAATTAGTTTTTGGGAAAAAGAATGCTACTTTATTGCATGTTTTGCTACACCGCTTTTCACCCGAACAGAAATGTATTCGACTTTACTCACCATTGTAACTGCCTTACTTACTTAGCTTTTATAAATTTGTTGATCGAATAGTTTACAGTATTATGATCCTCTCAGGACAAGGAATTTGTGCAGAAACTACGCAATATACCTACTGGTAACTTTGGCTTTGGGAACCTTCCATAAATCTGTGTGCCATAGCTTTCTTGTGAATTCATGTTGAAACACAATTTAGAAATACCCTAGAATGTTGTGACCCCAAATTCAAAGGAAGGCAACAATTAGAACAGATGCTAGCTTTGTTTATAAAGCAGCTGTGGTTCACAAATATTGTTGCCTTTGTGATGTTCTCTGACATCCTACTTTGGATATTAGAAATCCAAACAATTATGTGTATGTAGGCAGAACCTTTTGTACATTTAAACAAATTAATATTGAACGGTGGTTTTCGCAGTAAGAGATGCGTTCTTCTCAAAATATGCACCAAAGAGGAGACACCAAATACAACATTCTGGCAGTGGTATAACATCGAAACCGAAAATGACAGAGCATGCTCAAATGCAATAATTGTCAGTGATGATGATTGTGTGTTATCCTTTCAGTAATATCGAGACTAACTAAGAAGTATGCTTTCTACAATGTACTAATGACCGAATCTATAAGGTAAGGATTATTGCAAGGAAAGGTGGTTCAAGAAGCACTTCGGGGAATCAAACCTGGGCCCACCTTGCAGAAGTCTCACATGGTATCATCCTCTTCCCTTTAATCAAAGGTGAAGAATTACAATGAGACTATATCTTTAAGAATAGCCCTACCTATAGTGTAAGTGTAAACAACAGACAGTCTCCTAAACTGAACCCTTCCGAGTATAAACTATCAATAGTATGTCACCAGCATCCTATCATCCTCTTTTCTTCATTATTTGGATGTCGATATTCATGTATACCAAACCACACTGCTCGAACTCTGTATATTATATATATATTCTATATGGACTCTCTCTATATATAAGCCTTTCAAAACGCCCTTCGATGTACCGTCATGTCTATAGCGAATAATATGTGAAATGTCAACCCCACCCCATTGCTTCGACTTCTGGGGGCAAGTATACATGTTAAAATTCATTAATGAAAATCCCAAACTGTATAAATATTTCTAGACATCAAACTGAATTCCTAGCTTCATGTCCTTGTCAGCATTGACATTTAAATACTTATCTAAGTTTGTAAACATTCAGTTATCTAAAATAGCCTTTCACTACAAGCTGACATGTTAGGCAAATTCCATGTTCTTTTCTTATTTCCTGAAATTAAAGGCTTAGGTAAAATTGAAGCAGTCAATATTAGCAAGGGTATTCTTTGAAAGCCGATTCAAGAACAGGTTAGATTAATTCGAGTCCGTGAGGAACCTCTACCTTCTACATAATTATTTTGATGGTTGATGTGTAATATAATGGTAACAGGTGATTGTCAAGTATATAATCCTTGCCTCTTGTTGAATAAATCATGACATTGTAAAATAAGTATGACGCATGTACAAGGCAAGTAAACGTAGCTAGGCCTATAGGTGGTATTCTCTCTTACCGCATATCTTGTGTAGAGATCGAGGTTTTCCAACCTCCGGATGTTAATGTGACAAAAATAAATGCGATCGATAATTTTGTTCCCTGGAACTTTGAAGTATACAAATTGATACTATCATGTTCCCTCATGCTGAGCTCATCCAACAACAAACTATTGAAGTTGAAATCAAACACACAAACAATTAACAAACACACTAACACACTATTGAGACACACACATTATATATTATATCTATCTAAAGTCAGTTTCAAATTGTGACCAAAGTTAGGGATTGCATAGAATATATACATATTATAGACTCTACATGGTCATGAGAAAAGAGAGTCCTGTAAATTTTAGCCCAATGTCAATTATTAGTTCATTGACGTTTAGGTCGACAGTGGTGCCATCTGTAGGATAAATCCGGCATTACGTTATCTTGTGAATATCTCTAACTTGGAGCTTGCGATATTGTATTAGTAACTTTTTTTCATTTAGAATATATTAGTTGCCTAGACAAGTATGTACCTAAGTAGAAACAATTTTGAACGGTTTTATATTTTGATAAAATACAGATGCTGTTCACATTTATCTATGAATTGTGCAGCTTGTAGTATAGTAACAGTTAAATGCTGTGATATTTTCCAAAAGCAGCCGATCGATTGACTGGGTCTCAGCCTTCATAATTATACTTCTAGTTTGTTCTGGTTTTACAGGTATCTGATCGTTATATTGGCAGCATATTGAAAAATGAAAACAAAATGGAAAAAGAAACGAACAGGAAAAAATGTGTAAATAAAATTCGTCAGAATGGTTGAGAAACACTATGTTATGAATGCTTCTTAACTATACCATTCGTTATTCACTCAGTTGCCTTCCTATTAAGTACAAAACATTAAGGCTTTTGATAAATGGTAGTGTTGTTCTGCGCTCCAACTTATTAATGACACGTGTTTAATGTGTTTAACTTAGTTAATATAACCTTTTAGTGTACAGAGAAAACTATGTAGAATGCAGATAAAAAACGAAAGGTAAAAACAAGAATTACAAAAAACATCGACCTTCAAGTACTGCATTATCCCTTTTTAAACACCCTTATTTATGTACATAACTTCCCTCTAGAAAATGCACAGTAACGCTCTAAGAAGTATCATCTGCATTATGAATGCATAATGCAGATGTATCGTGTGGTGCCATCTATAGTGAATAAGAAGAAAATACACAATGTCATACTATGTTCAGTAAAGGGGAATTTATATTTTCCTGTCTTAAATGGTTCCCAGTAATACCCTCATACATGTGCAATTTTCTGTATGCTTCTTTATATGACAGTCTTCGTCATAATTGATATAGTGAAGAGTAAGTTTCTGTAAACATATACATGTAAAAAGTTGTAAACTCTTAAGCCTATATCTATTGTAGCAAGCTACATTGTAGTCCAGTGGTGATAGCCAGGAAAGCCATGTTAATACCTATGTATAAAGTTATTACTCAATATGTAACTGCTAAAAAACGGCCCTATAACCTAATAAAGGTGTAAACGAAGAAGGTGTCAAGACTGCATCAATGTTTTGTATGCACAGCAAACTGTTGTTAAATACGACCAGCGAAGGTGGTGCAAAGTATTTCTGTGGACACCAAGGCCCATATTTCTGTAAATAAATAGGCTATAATCAGGGACATTTGTACTAGGGTCTCAAGATCAACAATTCTGTCTTTGACAAAATTTAATAATGTTTTTGCAAGATCATCTCAAAGAAGGATTATTATATGTAAAATTTATTCATGACATACAGATATTCTTATCATGAGGCACTACTCGAAATCTTTCCTAATTTGCCTAACCAGCTACAAAGATATGGACCTTGGACCCTAATGACACTCCATGATGGTAATTTGTCTGGGAAACAATAAAAGTCTAGATTATCAACCTCTGGAAAACTTCTTAGAATTTATACTTTTAGGATACCTTCCTTAACCAAGTTCTAATTGCTCAAATTGTCAATACGTGTTTATAGCAGTGTCCAATGAAAACCCTTCTGTCTGCAAGTCACCTTAACCCTGCTGTTCTAGATTATTTGTAATTTATGCAGCTAAACGTTTTTGTCTAAGCAGTGCACAGTGAGATTGCTTGTCGTTCTTATGAATGGCTAGGCTTGACAGTGAGAATATATCATTGCCACTTGCTTTACTGTACTTCTGCTTTAATGAGAAATAAACATGAATTTAGAAATTCGTTGTTCTTGTTCTACATATTTCAAGCCCGTATCCAGGGGGGTGACGTTGGTTACTTGTCACCTCCCACTTTTTGTGTTTTCTATTTTTTAGTATGCTTTCGTTTGACTGTCTCCAGATAAGTCTGTTCAGGCAGTACAATTAAAGTATTATACAACAGTGTCTAATCGAATTATACTGATAAATTATACAAGTGATGATGACGATGATGATGTGTGTATGTATTTGCATATAACCACATGTAAACACACATTTATGTATATATATATATATATATATATATTTTCACGGCTAGCTGATGAATTAGATAATTAGGATGATAATAACTAGAGATTATTATTAATAACAAGTAACAATTGTGGTAGATTTGGACGAGATAAATATATTAAATATTTATTAAACATCCAAACTACTCCAAAACAACCACCTAACGTAGTGTAAAATTTTTAACATTTAGTTTATCTTCTAGGGATGGTTTAATATATGTATAAACACAACTTGATAACCATTGACCCCTGTCCTTTATATAATCAATTGGATAACCTAAGGCAGCCAAGTGAGTAGTCCCACCTCTGCGAATAGAATGTGTTGAAAAATTAGCAACAATATTTGATCTTTAAACAATTTTTTTTTTTTTTTGTTAAACTCCGGGTATGTTTAACCCGAGCAGCCCTTTGTTGAGAACAAGCAGGAGTCCCTACTCATGGGGAACCTTGAAAACAATTTTTCTAACATTAGAACAGGGCATAACTTTCTATCCTCACTATAAGTGATAGGAATTTCATGGATTTCACCATATTGTTTAGTCTTAGAGGAGTGAATTTTTACTAATGCACCCCAATTTTTAAATACAACATCTCCTCTCTTAAGAGTGTGGGAGGACAATATTACATGTCCCACCCTTAACAATGTACTGAATAAAAACAGTATCATAGACCACAATAAAAATTGGCTTTCTTTAGCCTTATTTACCTGCCTATACATACAAGCCTGGTGGTCCGCCCTTAATGGGTCCTTAGTGTCCTTTGACACTTTCTGGGAATTTTTAATACCCCTACAGGTCTGTGAGAGAGTCTTATCTGACCATTCCGCCACTGGTACTCCTTTTAAATTATGGAAGAAGATTACAGCCTGATAATAATTTTGAATGCTCAAAAATTTCATTTTTTGAGCTAAAAATGTAACATATTTACATGCTTGCGCCAAATTACAGGCATATTTCTCCCATTTAAATTTTTTGCAAATTTTTTCGTAGCATTTCCACTGCTTTTTTCTAGTTCTCATAGTGCTCATACTCACAGACGCTGCTTGATACATTTTGGCCTGTCTTTACAGGTCCTTCTTGGCTGCAAAATTAAAAAACTTTGTTTAAGCAACATAAATTTGACCCTGCTAAGCATTTTTCAATTTCAGACCTACTATTAAAATATAATAGGCGAGACAAGCTGTCTGCCACAAGATTATTTTTTGTGTTGATATAATGTGGTACTAACCGAATTTTATAAATCTTGCAGACCCAGAAAAGTTCTCTTAGCCATGACATACATGTTTTATTACTACTTGTGCCATTTTTTTGACATATAATAGACTTGTGTGTTGTCAGTGAATATTTTTACAGTGAAGCTGGCAAGGTCTGACAACCAGTATTTTACCCCGACAACAATGGGCCAGAGTTCTAACTCATTAATGTTACTTTTATCATATATATCCATACAAGGACTGTCCACTATGTGAGTACATTTTCCTGAATTTAATTTTTTCTGCCCATGTCCCTGCTAACCACTCTCTGCCTTTGTATATAGCGAACCCCTTCCCTGACGAGTCCGACACTAAAGCCTGATGGTATTCTGGATAGCTAAATTTTCTTTTTCCATTAAAATTTTTGCATAAATTCTTCCATCATGACAGGTCACTTTTTGCTGCCTTTCCAATTTTAATTGCTCGAAGATCATGTTTTAAAATTATTTTATACAGATCGTAAAATCTCCTACTGTGTGTTCTGCCTCCATCTACAACATGAGAACAATGGGAAAGGAGACCGCCTAATTTTTCCAGATCTTTTTTGGAAATTGTAGCCTTTCCATGGAATTTATCTATCATAAATATTAAATTCTCTAACTTGTCTTTAGGCAGCCTGATTTCCATTTTTATGGAATCTATATCTAAACCCAGATACCTGCAAACCTGCGATGGAGGGGTGACTTTGCCCCAAGAAATCTAAAAACCCAAGTATCTCAGTAACTTTATTACAATACCCTGGGCCTTCTCAGCCTCTTGTAAATCGCTGCCAATGATGATAAAATCGTCCAAATAGTTTACAGCCTGTATGTTGAAAACATCCCTTAGTATACAGAAAATAAATTCTGATATTCTGTTAAAGTACATGGGACCTACCCTTAGGCAAAATGCTATAGCTAGCCTACCATCCTCTAGGTATATTTGTTCCCCATCTAACTCCTATCGAAGGCCTAAATATTTTCTATGTGAAGGGTATATGGGGATCGCTCTGTAGGCTGACTTGATATCAACCACAGCCATGTAATCGCCTTCGTTAACAATTGCCAGGACATCGTCCACTGACTTGTATTTAAATTCCTCTCTTATATTATCACAAAAATTGTTCACAGATTTGCCCTCCGGCATGCTACAATCTGTTATTGGTCATATACCACCATCAGGCTTAGGGACTGCTCTTAAACTATGTTTACATTGAGGCTTTTCCTCTACGATTTTTAGCATTTTTTCATCAATTTCCCTGCTAATGATCTTATCCATTTTGGCCTTGTTATCGCCTTCAAAAACCGATTTATAATTCATACAATCGTAGGCTAAGCCTACTTCTTCCTCTGAACCATCAACAATCTTTATGCTGTAGGTAATATCACTAAGGAGTGGACAGAATTTTTCCTTTCCCTCCTCAGTACATTTGGATAATAAATAAGCCATTCTACAGGGTTTAAGTTGGGCAATTTGACCTGCGATTGTGCTCACACGATTGCAGGTCAAATTGCCCAACAGGTATGGTAAACATTAATTTTGACCCTTTCCGCGGAAGCGTGCATGGCAAATAGGAATTTTGTCCCTGATTTTTTCTCCGTAACATTTTCCGTAAAACATACTTTGCATTTAGCCATTTCATCCTCCTCCTCCGACACGCTATGTGTACTTTGTGCACAATTTACCGTGACGTCATCAGTTTCAGTACCGGCGATGGCGCCGGATTCTTCAGAGATAGGGAGGTGACTATCACTTTAACAAGCGGCCAAAATGGAGTTTTCTGACCGATTATGCGTACAGTTTTTTTGCCAGGCTATGGATTAACACCCCAAGACTATCACTAGGAACATGATTAACATTGACATCTTGTACTTGCATGTCTTTTCGCGAAAAAGATGGGCCCATATTTACTAGCACACTACACGACTGAGCTGCCGGCGATGTGCCAACCTTGACGTCATTGTCAGATGAGTACTTTTCTATTTTTGAACGCAGCTCATATTTTTCATCCTCATCCTATTTGCCTTTCTTAGTGCACTCCTTTTTGGAATGTCCTTTAGCCTCACAAATTAAGCAGGCGTGCAACATGAAACACTTTCCCTGGCACCCATTCTCGGTATTGAACCGAAAACATATCTTTTCACTGCCGTTCTGACGGCGATTCTGGCCATTTCCCTTGTACTTTGAGAAATTCTTGCTTCCACCTGCAGCTTTAAAGGTATTCTCGAATGAAAAATGGGAAAACATCTCTTCTTGGTCAACAATGCCAAACTGCTGTACTCCCTGTCTGTCTACCCTGTCCCTGACCGATATATCGTATTTGTTTACCGTTTCAAACGTGTATATCTTCTTAGCAATTTTCTTGGAAATTAACTTGACATGTTTGGCGATAGGGGCAACAGATTTCTTATCAGAAATGGCTTTCTCGATCGTCTTCATCCCCAACACAATAATATCCTCTACACATTTTGGTTTTTCGCCCTTTAACATATACGTTTTTTGAGCAAATGACTTTGTTTTACCGTCTTTGTCTTCAGAATCATCGCTGGAGTCCTCCGACGATGTGGAATCGTCGCGCGGCGGCGATGGGGTCAGCTGGCGTTTCTTGCTACTCTTGCACTTCGTCCTCCGCCTGGCCCTGGACGATTTCACCTGTTGCCACCCTTCCTCTCCGGACGAATCGCTGGGATCAGCAGCCCTAGCCTGTGCTTGGGCCAGCACGACTTTTGCCATCGGGTCAACAGTGGATTCTAGCCATCCCAACCTATCGCCCATGATCTTCGTACTTCTGTCTTCGGTCCCAACTGTTTTCAAGGGCGATGGGATCGCCCCCTGGACGAAATCATCTCTGAAATCACCCTGCTGCCCTTCAGTTAACATACCATCAGGTAAAGTCTGCTTAAAAATGTTCTCCCTGTCCCCAGGACCAGGGCATTTCTTGCCGACAGGCGCCCCATGGCGCCTGTTGCACTTGATTGTAGTGTTTTGACATCGCCAGAAAATTAGAAAATCGTTAAAAAATTGCCAATCGAAAGCCAATTTTTTCCAGAATCACAGGAAAATTATGATGAGCATTCCAAAAGTCGTTTCAAAGGCATTCCCTGGCGATAGCAGACACCCTAAAGCCCTGACAAACTTAAAATGAGTTGTTGTCTGGACGATGGTAGGAGAGCAACCGATTTGAAATCGTTGAATCAGCGATTTTTATAGTGACATGACAACAGATCGCTGGTTGCCATGGCGATAGGGGCGATGACGTCATCGCGCTCCCGGAAAATGCATTTTAATTCCCTTATTTACAACTGGTGACGTTCTCTTCATTATATTGGTATACAACTAATTTCATGTGCAACGTGATTTACTCTCTACCTTTGTGCAATATGCACTTTTTGCCCATATATTTAAGGGGGGTATGAGAGATGATGTTTAGCAATGAAAGAGATTATTCAGAAGAGGAAAACAATGAAATTATGAAAGATCTCCCATTCAAACTCAGATATCTGAATTTCAGTTATCTACACTCATTATCAAAGGCTCCAGGAGGACAGGAATAGCAAAAACATCTCTACGAGAGATTGTAAAATGATATATCTACCACTGATAGCAAATGATCATAAAATTGATCAATTCAGGCTAAACACAGTTACAGGTAAATTTGAGAGATTTGAACTTTATAGTATCTATCAGATGCTCCTCATTAGATAGCTAAGTGTAAAAATAGTTTTCAGGTACACTGACACTCCTATGTTATTTTAACTCCATCAATAATTATCATATTTTGATAGTTTTGGTATCATTTGGAATCTCAGATACTACTCTTGAATGTCAAAGAGGGTATCATATTGTTATGGTGGATCACATTATTAGTTCTAAATTGTTGAATAAAGAAACATTAAAGAAAGCTTTTATCCCAGTTGGTCATATACATCTTTGAAGTGTCATATCTCTATTATGAAGAAGTCTAACGAGCCAATTTTTCAGGTCATTATGTCATCATGTACTGCAAGTTCTCTTTATATTAGCACTCATATTGACTGAAATTAGATGTGCAGACTCGCACTAATCAGGTTGGGGATACCACAGAAAAATGGGACGTCCTGTAAAAACAGGATGCCTGTAATAACAGGCAATTGTGAAACAGTGTATTATTTAACTATTGCAGATGAAATTATACATGAATAATACACAAGATACACATGACATAATACTTCTACATAATGCAAAATACAACAATTATGAAATTTTGCATTTAACATGAATTATATAACATTTTTCATTTTGACAATTTCATAAATTAGAATTTTACAATTAATATTTGTACATGAATAAAAATGCTCAGAAAATCAGAAGTTTGCTAAATTGAAAAATGATTTGTGATAAAAGAGCACATATTTTGCATCAAAATGATCATTGCATTTTCACATTTTATTGTTGCATTTTTTTCTATTAATTTTTATTTTTTTAAAGTTACAAAAATCATGCCAAGAAAATGGCCTGTCCTGAAATAATAGGACAGTTTTGTGACCTGTTTTTACAGGACGTCCCGTTTTTTCAGGCAGACTTTTAAAATCCATTAAAACTATTATTGTATAGATGGATTTCGATTTTAATTCAACCAAATAATCATTTGTCATACATGGTCATATTGAACTATAGAGGTTAATTATCTGTTATGTGTGGTGTACATAAATTGTCCCAATTAGGTTATAGATGATAACTAGCTCCGTACGCAGTCTCCTCCTCGTCGACTGCTGTCGTCCAATACATAACTATAGTTCCGACATCATGTAAGACATGAACACTCGCGTGAAAGGATATTGTTTGTTTATCATCCAGTGTATAGTCGCTTTGTGACAAGAACTCAATTGACCATGATCAGTCCCGAGGTAAGAATCCCCTCAAACACATTCAGTCAACGCTCCCGTGCTCTTACATAATTTCTATGCCTCTATCCAGAACCAAGACTGCAGCTTATAGGTCCAACGTTTCCAGGATGTTACTCACACAGCGTTACAGCGAACTCTGACTGACTGAGAGCAAACACGCTCTTTTAATATGCTACGTCACACTGTGACTCCTCCCCCATTTCACTATTGACAAAGTGAAACATGGCTTGCACATGGCTTCTAAAGCTCACGCCGTAGTGCCTACAAACATGGACTGGCCACCCGCGTTAGTACAATATTTCAAAATTGAAAAAATGAAAATAGAATGTTTTAAAATGATTTAAAGGGGGACGTCCTGAAAAAACAGGACGTCCCGATTTTCCCATTGTAGCCCCAACCTGCTAATGTCATAGATATTGATCCCAGATTTAGTGTGGTCTACTGCTTTATTATCTTCACTATTGTTTGATTGTATGTTGTATTCTAAAAATGTATACCTCCATAGAAGATCATTTATGTATGAGTGATTATGGTTAAATATAAATAAAAAAAAAAGTTCCCTAATAAGTACACAATTATTACAATGATAATTATATAAGTTTATTCAATTTTTTATGTAATGTTTTGACAACTCAAATACAGTTGGATGAAACCACGTTAAGTGTGGACTTTGATGTCCCAAGAATATAAAGTGCTGTAACTTTTTTCATAATCATAATTTGATATCATTGTGAACTATAGAGGTTAATTATCTGTTATTTATAGGGTGCGTAAATGTCGTAATTAGTTTATAGATAATAACTAGCTCCGTACGCAGTCTCCTCCTTGTCGACTGCTGTCGTCCAATACATAATTATAGTTCCCACATCATGTAAGACATGAACACTCGCGGGAAAGGATATTGTTTGTTTATTATCCAGTGTATAGTCGCTTTGTGACAAGAACTCGATTGACCATGATCAGTCCTGAGGTAGGAATCCCCTCAAACACATTCAGTCAACGCTCCCGCGCTCTTACATGATTTCTATGCCTCTCTCCAGAACCAAGACTGCAGGTTAAAGGTCCAACCTTCCCTGGATGTTACTCACACAGCGTTACAGCAAACTTTGACTGACTGAGAGCTATTTCACATAATTCATTCTAGTTCGTACCTCTAAAACAGATGAATGGACAATTCATCACAAGATCATGTGATTGTAATTGACCAATAGGAAGCCGCTTAAGGCCATATAAAGTGTGGAGTAGCATGAAATAAACAGTCCCTTTTTGGTACTCGCTGTGTTCACACCTCTTTCTTCTGGGCACAAACCATCTCTCGACTTGGACGATTAAAGACTATGGTGCATGAGGCATGAACAGCCGAATTAGGGTTAACAGGTCCGTGAGAACGGGAGCATGATTAATAGGGCAACTATGGGGAATGCCACAGCAGACAACACACCACTAACCCTTTATTTTTGGTGACGACCCGATGGCCATCCCGCACTGTGGGAATCTGAATAGTTAGTAGCACGATAGCACAAAACCTAACGATACTTCCCCTGGCACAACTGAGAATGCACAACTGAGAATGTTCCCTCACTCGACACTCCGTGCCCGGTCTGCAGCTCCACGACCTGGCCCGCAACTCGAGTGAGTGCTTGTACCAACTTTCTATTCTTTCTTAGAGGATCACTTTTGCAAATTTATATCTATAAATCTTCATTTTGATTTAAATCACTGAAAAGTGTCCACAGATAAAGGTATCTCGGCTGTTTCCTTGCCAACCTAAGAACACTGTCACTCAACTGACAGGGTTGTGGTAGTGTTAAAAGTGGGAAGTCGTAATCCATGTTTCCTAACCAAAAGAAAAAGGTATCTACAAGACTTTTCCATCAAATAAGGCATTTTTTTAAAACATGACGTTGTGACAACATTGTGACAATGTGAAATTCTTTGCTGGGAGTATATTTAAGGAGGGTAGGCCTATTTAAGACCATGCATATCTCCCAACCTGAAAACAGATTTAGCATTTTCTGCTAACAAAACCGGAACCTCCAGCAATGTAGGCAATGTACTATATTATATCAAAATAAAATTACCTAGAACCATTGTGCTGTGCAGTTGCCAAGGGAAGCTTTTAACAAAAAATACTGTAAAATGATCTTTTTAAGATAAAATATTAAATGTTAACCAGTGTTCAAGACTAACGCCTGCCCTTTGGCCCATGGCTGAGACTTTTGGGTCAGGGCTGACAAGGACTAAAGAAAATATTGCTGAATCAGCCTGGTATTCATAACTATTTTTAGTATTCAAAACATGATTGTAGAGAAACACCTCTTAAATGCCGCAAACCATATTTAATTATTCCTGATAAGAGCTGATATAAGTTTATATGAACATTGCTGCCTTTAGTATATTAAGAAAACTCTATTACCAATTTAATACTGCATGTGTTTCCATGTTATGGAAACTTAAAGTTAGATATGTTTGATAAAAAAAGTAGGTTTTCTTATTATTAAAAGTTCCAAAAGTGCAAGAACTTTTGATAAGAGTGCTTGTTCCACTCACTGTTTACAATAATATTGAGAATAAAAAAATATTTTCTACATTACCTATAATTCTTTTTTCTGTAACCATGGGCATGGCAACATGCTAACCTCCATTATGCTTAGAAACTCTGGTAAAAAAAACATTCCATTTAGAATTTTCTGAAAACTAATATTTTCATAAATGTTATGAGAATCTCTACAAAATTTCATGTACATCAAAATTTTCCACAAAATAACATAGAAATGTGTTTTTGTCCATATTATTTCTTAATAAATGTAACAAAGAGGCTTATTTCTAGACACTGGCATTATTGCCAGATTTAGGTCTAGATTGGATATAGTGGGCTGTATTGTACATACAGTTGTATAAGAACTAGATATTGTAGAATGATTAATTAGAGAGTGGAAAAATGCCCAGGACTTCAGAAACATTGAAATATTTTGAGTAGCAATGCTTTGAAATTGTTATTTCCATGAAGGGGAAGAGTTCAAAAAGTAATAGTGAAAAACAAATTATTTAGCCTTCTTGTTACAAAGTTACTCCTTTACCCATGTTTATGAAATTTATATCACTAGATGGGGATCAATTGGTTGCGTAATATTATGAAATAGACTCATGAGCTATTTGAATGACAGAAGTATTGTACTGTGCCATGGCTAAATACCCCTTAGCAATAGTTTTCTATCCATAAGACCTATAATAATAACAATAATCTGAGAGATAACTGATTTATACTTAGTCAAGAATGACAACTTATAGTCACATTATGTGTTTTGCTGAAAGTGATGAGAATTGTGTGCTTTAATGATTGTTTTGAAACTTAACATCTTAACAGATTAAAATGTTTTTCAGTATAATACCCAAATAACATATTGACTTCCCTACTCTATTCACTAGGTAAGACAGTACATGATTTTGAGTAGAAAGTATAAAGCATTACAAAAAGCATGTTATGCAGGACAGAATTTATTATATGATTCAAGCATTAAAGGTTTGAAGGGTATTTCTTTTCGACAGTTCCATTTCTCCAATCGTTGCAAGAGGACACTTTCCCAAAATCAACCGCCTAAACGTTGTTTTGATCCAGTGGGCCTTTACCAATCAAGTTTCCACTGAAATAAGAACAAAATCAATTTGATTCTTCATAGATAATCAGTTAGATAATATACCAATTGTAATTTCAACAGGACAGTACTCAGCTACACTACTTTAATGTTGAAGAATAGAAAACAAAATTAACCACCTAAACGTTGTTTTAATCCAGTGGGCCCATACCCCGCATGTTTCCACTGAAATAAGAACAAAATCAATATAATTTTTCATACATAATCAGTTAGATGATATACCAATTGCAATTTCAACAGGACAGTACTGCCATATTTAAATGTTGAAGAATAGAAAAGAAATAACGACAGCATGGTTTGAATCAATGTCACTGTACAAAAGGAAAGCACATACTTACGGTGGGTAATAATCACATGCAACTAGTCTCTTATTACCACAATTCCTGGCTGCACAGCCCACATACTCGGTACTTCTCCATGCAACCTGGGTGTAATGACCGCACATTTTACCACTTTGGCATGTCTTGCTACCAAAGTTGTAGTCTTTCTTTTCATCATACCACCCCCCAACTGCCACATCGGCATCCATGTTTGTTGTAAATGTTTGTGTAGACCAATCTGAAGCCAAGTTCTGACCCAATCTGGTTGAGCCACATCTGCAAAATCAAGGACAATTAAAGCTTCAGCATCAGTTTCATTGATCTTGGGATTATAAAAGTACAGGTATGAAAATAAGTTCATGATATACATATGACATATTTATTTGAATCCAAGTGAAATGGGAAATAATGAGTGACTAGCACATTAACAGAATCCTTTTGGAAAATTAGATCATCAAAATGTATTGATTTCTAAATTAGAACAAAGAGGCCCTTCCCTTAGAAGCTATCATATATTTCTCTGAACCATTCAATTTTGAGACCAATGATGATATATTGCAGATTCAAATAATTATTCTTACATCAGATGTTTTGCTTGATGCAGATTAAATTGCATGAATGAAAAGTGACTCAAATTATATCCTGTTGCAATCAGAAAATAGACTTTTTGAAAACAGTTGCCTTGATAATGTCAAATTTGTGCATGCAAAAATATTTCTTTGCCAAATTTATTTAATGATGACCATTGACTACTTACGTATAATCCCCATGCTGCATGTCACAGTTTCTCTGATGATTAATAAGGACCTGAGCCTGAGCAGCAACTTTATCACTCCATTTCTGAAAAGAACAAAGAGAATCTAGTGCTTAAATGGAAAATGAGATCATGATTGTATCATAATATCACACATGAATTGCTTTCCATTAATATTCTAGATCTATACTCTTTATGGGGGAATAGGTCACGTGTTATATGAAGGCATAAGTGTTGTTCTACTCAATTTCTACTGTTGCAAACTAATATTTTAACAGTTAAAAGAGCAATGTGTTTGTTTTGTTTCTCCTTGCTTATGATTCTCTTAGAGAGACTAAATCAATTTGTATTGCAGCTAATGTTATAAATCTGGAAATTTAATTTAGCAAGCTCTATCTAATGTACCAAAGTAAATATTTACCAAAGGAGGAACACCTTCTATCTTCCTAAACTTATTATGCTTCTTCAGGTATGCCTTTTGCTCCGCGCTACTTAGCTGAGATGAACCACTTGGACATTCTTTTAGACCGCGTTCTTGCAGATGGTTGATAGATGCATCAATCTCTAAATATTAAATGCAAAATGTTAAAGTCATTTTTAGGGAAATTGGGCCAATTTATCTAGTAAGGTGTTTACTTGGCTGTACCAAAAGAAGGGCTTTTACTGTTGGAATTGCTACAATAATCATCAAAAACTGTAACAATGAGGAGGAAAACTACTTTACTGGTCCTTTGGGCACTAGCAATAGGATATCAGTGTACCATGCAAAGAACTCTCTTTGCCACTGGTTCCCAGCAAGATTCACCAATAGGCTATGGCCAATACCCAGTTCATGAGAAAAGTCTTGTTCATCCTCATTGATAATAGTTTGGCAAACAAAATAAGACCATTCATGTTCTTTTCAGGGGTACTTACCAAGGCCATATGGCAGAGTTCTCCTCTCATAATGAAGGCCGGGTCTAGAATTCAAAAAACATATGGTCAAATTTAACAAAGCTGAATATGTAATTGATGTGAAGTATTGTCTGAATTGAACTATATTGATTTAAATGGTACCTTAATGGTTGCATGCTAACTTAAATAATGTCACTCACAGTGCCAAGGCCGTTGTCACCATCAGCAAAATCACCAGGAGCCCTCTCATTGTGATCTGTCTTTTCTTGCTGTGTACTGTGTTACTGCTGGCTGCTCTTGGTTGGCAAAGAGAGCATGGCTTGCTCTCTTTATAGTTCTCAGACAGTCCTTTGGCCACCTGCTGTGGTGCATAGATCAATTATATTGTAATTCAAGTCATGCACATTCAGGATGGAGGTGCAGAAAACTAATGCATTTGGAAAAGAATGTGGCCACCTGTGGCTGTTTAATTGATTAAGTTTTTGTAGGTATTGTTTTGCAATACTTTCAGAGGTGGACTTCCTAAAAGTTTGTGAAACATTTATCTTCTCGAAATTTCTTTAAATTTCTGAGAATAACATTTTTTTAAGCATGGTTTTACAACCCTTCGATAATATAGAAGGAAAACATTTAAGTTTTCAAGGAAAACTTCCAGTGGAAACATTTTGATTACACAATTAAAAGACAAGCACATGTGTATTTCAATTCAGCATCACTAGGACTCCGTCTTGACATTTTTTTAAAAATATACATCAGATATAAAACTCGCTTGAACATTTTCCTTGAAGAGTAATCCTCAAAATATCTCTTTGGTCAAAATTCGATAACATATTGAGCATTAAAAACGATAGCTGGAACGTTGGTAATAAACATTATATTTGCTGTTCTAGTTATGTATAAGATAGATTTTATTTCCATAATAGATTAACTTGATATATGCTTTAACATGTATACTGCCAAAGCAGATTTGTTCCTGGCATATGAATCTGAAATGCAATTTACCATTCAATTTTGACATATCTAATGGGTTTAGATAAACTTGAAGCTTGTAGTGAACGTTACATTGGGCTACAATGAAACTGATATATAACATCTACAGACATTGCGGGTTTATGGTATGCCACGGAAAATTAATCTAAAATGAAGAACATGGAAAAAATGGTTTGTGCCAAAAGAGGATATTTTGGTAACATACATTACATTCCTTGTAAATTTTGTTGATAGAAATATGAACACAAATCTAGTTAGAAAGGTGAGACATGCGGTTTAAAAAGCTGCTAAATTGTTTAGCTTTATAATATCTGTATATATGTGGGATGGCTTACACATGCTTTTATACTAAAGATATATTTTTTCCATTTGAATTTTGTGTGCAGATGGGTATGTCTGTATATCTTAATAGCTTTTGTATACCCAATACATTATGCATTTTAGGAAAAATCTCTTTCCTATGACATGTTCTGTCAACTGTCAATTCAAAGGAAGTTGAAGGTCCTGAAAAGTTGTCAATATAACTGTATAAAGCACTCATAAAATGGCATATATATGAGTGCTGCTTATATACATGATCCGAAGTCTGGGGTGCCCACCAAAAAAC
This sequence comes from Lepidonotus clava, assembly GCA_936440205.1. Taxonomy (NCBI): domain Eukaryota; kingdom Metazoa; phylum Annelida; class Polychaeta; order Phyllodocida; family Polynoidae; genus Lepidonotus; species Lepidonotus clava. The sequence continues at coordinate 28,505,340 of OW387144.1, read as the reverse complement.
ATCCACTTTATCCCCCCCCCCCAAGGCTGGGGTTATACACGCAGACATAGCAGCAGAAGGTCGCGCTCACAGAATTGCTTGTACGCGCAGGCGTGAAGTCCGCGTAAATAGATCTGCTTATACACGCGGACGTTGTGGCCGCGTATACAATTATAGTAATATACGCGGATGTACCTTATTTTGTCATCATAATATCATTTTTAAATCGGGGGCTAAGCCCCCGAACCCCCCTTTTCTTGTCTTATTCTTATGTTTTTCTGATATCTGTACATATAGGATTGTGGAAATACAATATACTCCACCTTACCTTATGTCCGCGTATGTAAGCAGATATATATGCGCAACTTTGTGTCCGCGTGTACAAGAAATTCTATATACGCGACGTCCGCGTGCGCGACAATCGCGCATATAGCCACTCCCCCCCCAACGCACATTAAAAAAGCCAGAATCACAAAATTGTGATCGTCGGATTTTAGTGGATTTTTCTTTTGATTTTTTTCATTTCTTTCTAATCTCAAACTGTTCCAATGTCCTTTAAATACACATTAAAAAGTATTATATGTGAAATCAGATCTATTTTGAATGTTTCTGATAAGATTTATCACGTTAGTTTCATGTCCAAGATATATCGTAGATGTTTTCTGGTTAGCATTTTTGTATCGTGGACCCCATAATACATGGCATGATAAATTCTGGTGTATCATGAATGTTTTTCGGTTGGCGCCCCTGCAAACTGAACAATGATCAAATTATGCCTGACTGGTATAATCCCAAGAGTTTCCTTGTATGAATAAATCAATACAAGGTTGTATCTGATTGTCTTTTAATTTGTGTATTTGTATTGCGATATTCAAGTATAATTAGAATAATTGAATATGTGGCAAAGGGATTATGATGGAAGCTTGCAGAGCCTCAGATAAAGTAAGCTATTCCTAATGAGTAAAGTACTGAATCTTATTATTGATCTTCATTTATGTTTTGCTCTTTTTTATCATTAGATATTACGAGAACACTGTCTTAGGTTGCCCATTTCAATTCTGAATACTATAGATCTACCAGAAAAGAAACAAACCAAAAAACTTGAAAAAATTCTGACCATCTGCATGGTTTTTGTATGCTAAATTGTCATTTTACATCCCTTGTCATTGAACTTTATATCTCTAGATACGTTTTTTCCTCTCTTTGATATATAAAGCAAGGTCATATGTTATATTAATTTCAGGAATATTTTGAAAGTACATTTAACCCTTTCACTGCCAGATATATCACAATGTAACTGATATTTACTGAAATAATGCCCAAATTACAAAAATTAGTGCATAAATTCCCTAAAACTCAAATTTAGTTTAGATTCTTCAGATGAAAAGATTTTTTCAATAATTTTTATATAAATGTTCCAAATGTTGGCACTGTGCCAATAAGCCAAATTTCTTGTGTGGAGTTATTGTTGGTACTATCGTAATTTGCAGGTTACCATGGTAACCGATAATTCATAAAATAACTATGACACTCTTTATAAAAATAACATGAAAACATTATCTTTTTTGTGCAAAAGACAGTTTGTGATTATCATAAATGAAAGAAAAGTTAGAGCAAATTAAAAATCATGTAATTTACATAAATTCACCCATTTTTCATGATTTTTAATTAGTATGGCAAATTCAAATGTAAATACATTGTTTATGGTTTCTCAAATCGCAATTCTAACATTTTTGGGGGACTTGATAGTCCGATGTTCAAATACCTGTATCTCTGGTTCTGATTGGAATATCTGAAAAATTCTTTCAGATTCTGAAAGCATAATTTGCATTCTTTCAATGGTGTTCCTATGGGATTTTACTATAGGGCCCCATATGAGGCCTCTGGCAGTGTAAGGGTTAATAAGAAATTATAGTAAAGCAATTCCTGCCGCACACTCCAACACATTTTACTATAATTATACAATTATATAGGTGACCGCAGGACAATCCCATTTTTATTATCAGCTGTTAAAATCCTGCCACTGCACTCCACTTTCCAAGCAACATACATAGCTTGCTTATGTGACGTTCCTCGGTAGTTCGGGGTTTCTGATTTCTACAGCAGAGGGACGTGGGGGTTATTTTGGTCTCAAGCCGGATGAAGAGTCCAAGCAAGAAGCCAAGGTGTAAGATCAAGAGTCGTGCCTCGTGCATTAGGGGGAATGAGGGGATTGATCGGGAAATCCATATTCGTTGAGGGGGGAGGTGTGTGCAGGTCGGTCGGGCCTGAGGTGTTCGGGACATCAAGTACGGTGGACCGGGGGGTTCAAGCAAGAACACGGAGGATAATGGAAATGGTGGGGATGGGTCGATGGTAACAAGATGGTTCCTTTTGTTCGTCCAGGGGTCGGATGTCTACTCTGATCTTCCATGGGGCGTGGGGCCGACGCTCGCCTAGAGGGTGGTAGCATGGGGCCGAGCCGGTCACGCCTTCGTACCCAAGGTCACGGGACGGCCGTTTACTATTTTGGGCTTCCGTACTTGTCCGGTCATCCAGTCCCGGGTCACTCATCGGGCCATTTCGGGCCGTCTTACCATATTCCGGTCCTTCGGGTTCTCGTACCTCATTCTAGTTCATACTCTAATTATCTATGAACTTTACCTAAATAACTCGAGTTTGTCTAGTTAATTAGCTGCTGTCTTATCATCTTAACGTCTTAGACCCTTCAAGGGCTATGCTATGAGAAGAAGGCACATGTGAACACAAGGAGTACCAAGATGGAACTGTTTATTCCAGGCCTCACCACCCCTTTTTATATCCTAATACTCGGCCCTGATTGGCCATTTGAGCCTCACAAAATACACTTTAATTTATAACATTCTATTATTTTCGATACCTGATTTTGACACAAGTGAATGGACATTCATCACACCTACATAGATTGCTTGGAGATGGATACATTGAGGGCACTGAAGTAATTTACACGAGATTATGCGCAGAGGAGAATTTCCACACATGCTGGAAACATTGGTATTTCGCACCAGTGTTAAGTGTATGGGGGAAATTTCAAAATATCTCTACAAGTGTGAGGAATTTTTGGCTGATTCCTGAAATATAAACAGATCAAAACTAGATCTCATGTGAAAATTTTTTATTTTACAGAAAATGTAAAATCTGTTGAAAAACTTAAGGGGATTTCTGGATGTCCTGGACCATTAAATTTTCATCTGTAATATCAAAATACAAAAACAGCTGTTTATGCTTGGTAGATCTATTATAGATGGGTGTCAACAGATTAGTGCACTCAGCCTTTTAGTTTCCAGCGATATGTTAGTCATATGCCAAATAACTGAACAGTCAAAACGCTACAACTATGAATTGTTGTATTAATTTCAGTGGAGCGGAATCCTGCCCAGAAGTAGCAGGTCTGGTCAAATGAGTGAAGATGACCCAGGTAACAAAGACCCATGTTATGCACATTCTAGGCACGGGATGCAGGAGGTCAACCCTGTGTTTTAAACTCAAGTTATACTCGGGATTCTGTGGACTATATTTCTGGTGTTTCACATGTGTTTTGAACTTGTGTTTGCAACTGAGACTATTCTCATGTACATCTCGAGTTTTATAACTTTTTAGAACAAGAAAATAGTGGGGATTTGAACCCACTGAGCTATTGAATGAGCAGATAGAAACTCAAGTATATCATGTGTATCTATTTTAACAGAACATTCAGTTTTTATGGAAATCAGTCAATTTCTTTTCGATTTCCACTTTAAAATTGATCTTAGTTATCAATTAGAATTCATTATATTTCAAAGAAGTCAATCCTTCTTCCTACCATGGGTTTACTATGTATAGAGATGGAGTAGATTCATGTGTTGCTGAGGGATGACAAGTTAATCATTCTAGGATAACTCAGGCAGAACTTATGTATGACAGGTGGTAAATACGGGGTTTTACACTGAAATTACATATGTCTAAAACTAGTATCATAAAGGGATTGTTTTCACATGACATTGTTATTTCACACGTTATACACTGAGTTTTACATCACACAAAATTAACATGAGAATAACCACATGTTAGTCTAGTGGAAATATATAATTTACAGGGAGATTTTCACCGCACCAGAGTGTAACTAGAATAACACTAAAAGTTTTTGTGTTATTCTAGTTGATATCAAAGCATAAATACAGATAGGATAAGGTAGAATTAGAGTTACCACGATGCATATAATCATCTAATGTACATGAATATTGTTGTGAAAACAAAATTGACATATATATCAACATGTAAACCCCTAGTAAACCCAAGTGAAACACTAACGTTACACTGAGATTAGCACAGCACCAGTAGCATTAATAATCATGTCCTGTTTCCTGGCCAGACTAAAGCAAAAGGTGACACAGCTAACAATATACTCTGAGGAAATGCTGGAGACCCTGATTTTGTAAAATTCTAAACTTTGTCTAATCCTTGTTGTATAGAAAACTTATTCATTTTGGAGACAGATACTTTAAAAATGAGAATCACAATGACGTTGATGTCTTTTCTGAAGTTGCTTGATACTGTTAATGGATTAAATTTTGATGATCATTATGCTTTTTACGTATCATGAATATTCCTTTGAATGAAAAGCTGAAATTTTGAAAATGCCAAGAAAAATGTAAGCAGTTCATAGAAACACTAGGGAAAAGAAAACTTACAATAATTTTCCTCTGGAGCATCCTTAAACAATCAAACCTTTTGTTAATTCATAAAACAAGTGCAATTTTGGTCTTTTTTATTTTTCATTATAATTGGAGACCTATTTATCATAACCTGAATCAAGATTATGATACCTCAAGTATGCTGGTTAGATGTGCAACTATAAATCCAGGATGCCTCGGTGTTTGTTTGCCCCAAACACTTAGATCATTTTTGATAATGGTAACTTAATATTTCAAAGTACAATTACAGCGTTAATAATTGATTGTTTTTAAATGACCTCATTTGTACCATTAGGAATGGTTACACTCCTGGGCAGCCCAAGCTAATGCTACTGCATTTGAAAGTGTATCTAGAAAACTTTGGAAAACAGTACTAGTTAGTGCTGTTTCCTTCGTAAATTTGACAAATTTGAAATTCAGTGTCATTTTTCAAAGTTAATAGAGCTGTATGAGCTGTAATATTGAATATTTACTGATGTTTGTTATTGCAGTACCAGGACATTTGTTATGCCTCAAAATATAAATCAATTTCATTTGGAAACGTGTCATCCATAGTTATTTAAGCTACTATGCAGTTTATGTTTGTTGTTGCCCGGTGGTTCAGTTATTTTTTACATCAGAATATGGTGGGCAGAATAATAGCCTATATCAATGTGCTTCTCTTTTAGTCAACAGGCAATAGAAGCTTTTTCTCTCTCCACATTCCCATTGATATCTCTTGTTATAATTGGTAAGTTATTATCCGTCATGCCATTAAGACTCAAATATTACCATGAAAACTCCAATAATACAACCAAGACTCAATTGTAATATCTATGCAAGGGCACAGACTTATACATGTAATATTGTGTGAGTCCAGAGTGACACTAAATCTTTGGCGGTTGCTTCATCAAAACTTGTGTAAATAGTAACATAATCTATTATTGACCAATCCGAAACCTGAATCTCTGTTGATGAGCCTATAAAAGGTGATTTTATGGCTGTGACATGATGTTTTCTTGTTAACACTTGCTTGTTGGTTGTCTTCCTTGGTGAAAAAACACAATAGAATCGACAATGACGGACCAGGAAGTGGAAATGACGCTGACTCGAAAATTAAAGTTGCCCAAACACCCTCTGTGAAACTAAAGGTAGGTACCCACTGAGCGATGTGACTACTTATATATTCTGGCCGACTTTTATATTCCTAGGGACTAATATCTAACAATGTTGAATATTTTTCAAGCGATTGACCATTTCTTGATAGATTTCTGGTTAAATCGCTTGATGGGAACACTATTTTCGACGATTTAAACAGATGAGAATTCTTGAAACACCGATGCTTATTCAAAATTATGTACCGTTATTGAAATATAAAGAGTATCAGCTTCAAACTATTACTGTAAGTGATCATCATATTGTTTGAAAGTAATTCAGGCTTGCGACTTTAAGAACCTATGAATCAGGCTCACTATAGAAACATGAATAAATAGAATGAAGAATCCTGGGTTGCAATATTTTGTTAAATATGTTGCTTTATTATAATCACTGAAATATTGAAGATATTTTAATTTCTGATTTTTACTGTTTAAAAGCACTCACACCAGGTGGCGCCTACTGGACACCCTTTGGTAAGTCTGTGAAAGTCACAGAAAAATATTTATGGACAACGGAGCTTACTGGTCAAAGTTATAAAGACATGTTAATTTGTGTGCAATACATAATCAAGGTTCTCTAATACCTTAAACCTCTTTTGTGAGGTGTAAAGTACACTGTCATGAGGTATATCTTAATGTGCATGCTTGAGGTACCTGTGCATAGGTAAAATCTGATTCTACTGAAAAAAAGGTGTTGGTCATAAGCCTGAAACTTTTGCAAGAACCTAATATTTCAGTGTGGATTGTTTCTTCCTAGAGCTAGTTTTCTAACCAAAATTGTGCGAATATCGTTTCGTAATAGAGGATAATGACATAAACTTTTTTTTTTATCAAAAGCCTGTATCAAAAGCCTGAATGCTGTTATGTAATGAATGTCTATTCATCAGCATGTCAGTATCGAAAACAAATAGAATAGAAATGATGTATTTCGAGGGACCGAAAACCCGAAACTCGGGAAACCCAAAACCCGAAACCCGAAAGTGTTGTAAACCGGATATGACGTCATAATGACCACGTGACCTCTAATGGCCAATCAGGGCCGAGCAGTAGACTATAAAAGGGGGCAGTGAGGCCCGAAATAAACAGTTCCATCTTGGTACTCCTTGTGTCCACATGTGTCTTCTTCCTATGCTAATGCCCTAAATAGGGTCTAAGTCAATGAGATGATTGGAAACTAACTAAGTAACTCTGATAAGTCGAGATAATAATTAGTAGAAGTTCTGAGAAAATAGCTTAAGAAGTAGTACGGGGTCCGAAAGACCCGAAGGACCGAAACATGGCCCGAATGACCGAAACAGCCCGAACGACGGTATGAGACCGGAAGACTGGACAAGTCTGAAAGCCCGAAATAGTGAGCCATCCTCCGGTAACTGGGAGTATGAAGGCACGACTGGCTCAGCCCCACACTACCACCCTTTAGGCGAGCGTCGGCCCGATACTCCCGACACATCGGAAAACTGGCACGTGTGAGAGACTAGCGAAGGAAGGCATCGACTGCTGAAGAACTAAACACACCCCCCAATCCACCCCTCATCGTTCCTGTCCCACGTATCCCCGACTGAAGAATTAGGAGTTCCGGTCCACCGATCCCAATGACTGAGACACCTCGATTCCAGGACCCCCCTGGATCTGCCCCTGGTACTAAATCCCACATCTGATATTGAAAAATGAAGAATGGATGAAAAGAACATGCCCTCTGAATACAAAATATGTATCATTAATCACCACCACTAGGTGCGCTGTGGTTCCTGGCGTCACTAGATATGGGGAAGTGGTCTCTGCCATATGTGTCTTTGAGGGATTTCAAAATGTTTTACCAAAAGATTTCAGAAAAAGTTCTCTAGACAAAGACTAGTGGCTCAGTGGGTCTATCCATTCAATGTGTCCGACAACGAGGGAGTGTTTCACATTGGTCTTAATCTTTAGATCTGATTTTGCAAAATAGATATTTTGACTTTTAGATGGTGAGATTTCAGACAAATGATGTCATGACATTGTTTCTGGTATTAGTTACATAGTAAGTATAGCATAGAGTAATGGTTAGAAATATAATTTTATTTTAAAATCTAAGATGTGATAAATTCACTTGTAGTGTTACCAGTGTTAAACGTGTCCTAAGTTGTATATGTATATTCGACAAACACTCTTAACAAATGATTAAAGATCTAATTTAAGAAATTCATGTTTTAGGTAACATTGATGTGATTTTCATGGAATAGACTGCTGGTCAATGAATTTAAAAAACTTTTATCAAAAGGCTTTCTTTTGCATTGCTAAGTAGCAAAATAAATCGGATAGGGTTATTGTTCTTCAATGGAAGAAACCGATTTTCTTTTTAAATTTGGAAAGATGTCTGTTTTCTTATGTTTTGCAGGCATTGATTATGGACATATATATTCTATCGATATTCATCACGACAAAGAATTTCAGCTGATAGCCAAAAAGAATGTCCTCATGATGTCGCAATCACAATTTCAAGAAAATGCACCAGGTGGCACCCTACTGAGCATGAAACGTTACATTCAAAATAAATTTTCTTAATCTTGATTTTACTTATTTGGATGCAGGAAATGTTGGATTTTAAATTTACATGCAACACTCGATGAACGCTCCTGGAGAGAACTAGTTAGTTGAATTCATGGAGATAGTTTGGATTACCTATTAGACACTTTACTTTCAATGTAGCCTGTGAGGATGACCGCAATACACGTCTGCCAGTGGCCCGTCGCATAACGGACTTTGCAACAGCGAGGATTGTCCACCCCACTCCCGCAACAAGGACGTCCCTGTTGCGATGGGTTCCCTTGTTGATTTGTGGCTGTTCTGCTCAACCGATTTTAATTCTGTAAAAAGTTCTGGAAACTAGACATTTAGATCTTAAATCCCTGAAATCTTCATCCCGGAAAATTGATTAAAAATGGGTGAAAATTGATGCCGAATTTCACGTATAACAGGGAGACTTTGCCAAACCCCCCCTGTTTTAAGGAGCGATATCGTTCCTTCCGTTATGCGACGGGGCACAGATGATAGTAATCAATATGTATGGTTAAACAAAAAGACTGTGCATTAGTTATATAAGGCGTTTATTTATTCTCTTCAGATATTATTAAAGTCTGACACCGCATGGTAGACACAATAAATTCTGTATACATGAAACGTCAACAATAGAAAAATAAGTCACTTCCACAGTTACCATGGCAACGAGAAAAGGTTATTATTGGGTTCCCTATGTACAACAAATCATCATATCTAAAAGTGCTCTGTTATACAAATTTACAATGACAAAACAAACTCCTTGAAAGTACAAACTGTACTAGCAATATGGTTTCTTTCATTTCTATATATTTCTTTATAAATTATGAAACATACATACGCATAAAATTGGAGAAAGAAAATGGCAATTATTGTTGTTTTAGTGGAAAAAGCCGGTACTTAATTCTGAACATCTGGGATGGTCCTAGGGAATAGGAGACTCTATATTCACATTCACAATGTGTATTCCTTGTTTTGACATAAGTACGTCTATAATCAACACTGTGCCCTATCTAGAATATAATACAGACAAACGCACAATCTGTTTGCAGTAATATGCTGGTCACAATACCGGTCACAAAGCGTTTTGCGAGATTTATTACTGAAATATATGAAAATTTAATCTCAAGAAAGCTTTGCTACCGGTAATTAATCGGTAATAAATGCATGCATTTTGATCCAAACCTTCACTATGTCCAGGTTTAACATTTAGACGTTTTGCCTATTAGGATTACCAAGTATTTGTTTTAGCACCACGTTGGTTGTTAACTAATTGAATGGGTATGACTTGCATATGGTTCCTGTCCGTTTTAATTAACTGTTTATCCACATTTAATCCGACCCCTCAGTCCCTGTTCTTTAAAGGGCGACCCGCACCCACAACATTTCCAGTACCGTAAACGTATTAATTTTGGCACCGTACACATGTTTGCGCATAACACACATATACATCTGTGTGCTTGATTTGTGTCATTCGATGTCATATTACCTGACGAATCCTCAAAATTACAAACCACTGCTTGATGTGCGAAAATTTACGGAGCCAAAGTATGTACGTTTACAGCAGTTGGAATTGGTCAAATAGCAAACATATTGTATTTTAATATGGAATACAGCAGGACACTTTAGCGGATAAGTGAACTTCAGAAGATTCTGATGATACAAATGGATAATCCTCAAACTATTACAATCAACAAAACGATCTTTCAACAAGTTTGTCATAGATATCATAGAGGTTCAACCGGGAATTTTCTGTATAGGTCTAACAGCTGTGACATCCAGAGCAGAGGTGAAATTACACTACACGACTCGAGCTGTGATATGACGATGTCAGAGAGAAGTCAGACATATTTGAGATACAATTCCATATCGCTTTTGGATGTGATTTGCCTGTGATATCATCATAACTATTGCACCCAATATCGCAGCTCAAGTCTCGTAGTGTTATAAAATGGGGTTGTTTCTTAGCAGTCGGGAGGTGGCGACATGTGGCTAGGGTTAACACTTGCGACTACAGGTGGATTCCCCATATACCCCAAGTGATATAATTATCTGTTTGTATAATATATGTAGGTCCAATACCATTAGGCTATGTGAAACGACGGTCAAGATCTAACTGGCGCAAATTGAGGTGACACCAAAACACAAGAACAATATCCCTATCGTATTCCATATCAATGTGACTCTACATAGTTCACCATTGGTTAATCCCAAAGCCGCCAGCTTTCCTTACTTTCTCATGCATTAGTTTTGTTTGTAGCCACTCGAACTCTCAGCCGACTCTCCACCTGTTTACAGGATATATCCTTTAAACGGGAGGGACAAAAGTCGGGATTTAGACAACAGAAATATCGTTTCGTATCAGTATTAGCCACAGGTAATATACTTATCATTAGGATTTGTTCCAAATACAATGTGAATCTTGCATTGACATAAAGAAAAAGGCTGGAGAAAACTGATGTAATCCTTTACCTGTAAATCTAAACATTGCACCTGGGTCATCAGAAATGGGATGAAAATAGCTACACCCAAGTGGCAGGCTTATCATGCTGCATATATACAAGAAGCTACTATACAAGAAGAAACTAGCGTTTGTCTTATCCAAAATATCAGAAGGGTTTTCCATGTAGTTTAACACATTTTAAGTTTCAGTGTAACTTAGTTATACATAAATATTCAGTGTATGTAAAAAGGGAGCCACAGCACCTCTCCCTCCCGTTCTAAGGTGGCTAATGTCTTTGTATTAATGTCTAGTTTGGGGGAATTCATTTTGAGTAGGCTTTCATCATTTTACCATCCAAAAACTTCAAAGAAAGTTGTTATAATCGTGTTTTTGTTTACATTACAGATTATTAAATCATGCATGAATATATTAAATATTGTAAAAAGCATCCTTGGTAATGTAAGAAAAAAGCCACCGTAACTATGGAAAGTAGCAGTCATGCGCCATTTCTACATTATGTTCAGTTCATAGCTCTGCTGGACCAGAGACCTTCTACCTTGTCTGTCCTATCACATCCTAGTCGCACCATTATTGACGTCCCACCCCCCGTGACCCTATCTAAGGTCGCCTAAGTTAGGCTGGTCGACCTCCCCTTCGGGGGTATGTCTCACGTCGTCATTATCGGGGACAACGTCGCGGTTCAAAGGCAGTGACGTGACGTCCCTCCCGCCGACAGGCCGCGACCCAGGCGCCACAGCGCACTCGGACCGGAAGTCGGGAATCCGGAAGTCAGGTGACCGGAAGTCAGGTGACCGGAAGTCAGATGACCGGAAGTCAGGTGACCGGAAGTCGGTGGCGGCGGACGTCTGGTAGTCTGGGCGGTGGGCGGGCGGGTGGCGGAGGGCGGAGGGGGAGGTGTTGGCGCTGTGCACGTCCACGTGGATCATGGTGGTCTCCTCGTTGTCAGACAACCCCTGACCACTGCGCGCGTCCGCGTTGGCGGCGGCCATGGCAGCAGCGCGCGTATCTTCTTGGTTCCACCTCAGCGCGCATATAGTCCCCAGAAAGCAGGCCCCTAAGGCGACCAGCGCGCCCCCTAGGATGTAACTGCCGTACTCGGGCTTGATGGCGGTCCAGACGAGGCAGACGAAGCCCAGGGTGACGAGGATGGAGGAGAAGACGACCATCTCCACGGTCCACGGCCCCTTGGTCACCGCCGGGCGCGCGAACATGGGCGCGATGTGCATCAACTTGGACCAGCCGGTCACATGGCCGCGGTGACGGCCGTTCTGCAGGGGGATGCGGTAGGCCATGACGACGGGTGGTTACGTCACGGGATGACGTCACAACAGGAGGGGTGACGTCAGGGGATGACGTCACAACACAATGAGTAATGTCAGAGGATGACGTCACAACAGGAGGGGTGACGGGGTGGGATGGATACTGGTAGATTTTTATGAAGTGGCTGTTTATTATTATTGTTGTTTTAACGCCGGAAGTGCTGGTGATGAGAGAATGTATGAACAAACCAGCCAATATGTCGCCGGCAACCAGTAACTGAAAAATAGAAAAGGAAGAACAGTGGTTAGCATCATGAATGTAAAAACAGTATGACATACGGTTTAACGTCTGTTGCATGAATATGGTAAAATAAACTTGCAACTGTTTTTCTGCAAATGAAAAAAAAAGCGTTGAACATCATGATACTATTATAACTCAGTAGTTTATAGAATAATAATAAAAATCCAATGTGAATTTCAGGTAAACTTGCCAATGTTTAGGCTTAAGGTTCAAATATCACAGAGGGACAGGTTACTGGAAAAAACCTCTGTACCTCTATACAATCCTACAGACAAACAATGGGTGTGTCTCCGGCATTTTTACAAAGGACCATCAAATTTAATATTGTATGCTTGTGCCGACGCTGCATCTGTGTACAGGTGTACGCGTATTAGAGCAAACGTGGAGCCATGGCCTAGAAGCTTGGTGGTACATAGTTGTGAAAGTAAATGATTAATGGTAGGGAAGTCATTTGCATTATTTAAACCAAGACAAAAAATTGCGTTAACATCGGTGATAACAATTTTGTTCATTGGAGTTGCCACTGAGTGTATGTAGGAGCATTATTGTTACAGTCACAGTAGTGGTTCTAAGTAGTAGTAGTACAGGAAAAAGAGACCCTGTAACAGGCACCACTATATAGAAAATAATGCTGATGTGTGGAAATGACCACCACCTACAACCAGCACATAGTACCCTCTCTTTTAACTTTACATATTCACAAAATCTACATATTCAGGGAATGTAATAGGCGTCACGTTTGATGAACATGAGACGGAAGTAGTTTCTGACGGTCTGAAAAAAAACATACACGGTAAGAATACATGGAGGTCTGAAAAATAAATGAAATAAGATGATTAGTTTAAACAATAATAGTGACCACATCTCAACTCCACGATACTGCAGCCTCAATGGAACGACAAAATCAGCTCAATACTATAAAAAGAAAAATGAAAATCATAAAATAGCTGTCATTTTGTGTTGAATGAGGCGCACTGCCACCTAAAAAGGAAGAATGGTTTGAATTTATTGGGAGGTGGAGGGGTATTAGGCCATCAGTATTACATGTATGCATAATGAAAAGCCGCACGCGAAGGTGGCAGTTTTTTCTCCGTGTAGTTTGGGTCCCCTGTAATGGGATGGGGTAGAGGAGGATCCGATCCCTGCTTCCATCTAGGGTCTCACATTAGTCTGATTGGTTCAACTAAAGTACCTCAAAATGTTCGAAGGCTGACTATGTCTGAATTGACATGGATATCCCAGCTATAATCTTTGGTTAGATCGATGGCATTATAATGTATCAAAGAGCGCTCATTAGAAATCACTCAAATCAGCAGGTTGTTGAATTATGAAATAGGGATCAATGACTACTTTTGCTGCCTGCTGTTAAAAGTTTTTATGGGTAAAGGTCCAAAACACATTTCAGTTGGGCTGTCTACCAGCCTGTCAATTTGTCTCGATCTGGCTGTCTCTCTGCAGCTGATCATGAATACTAGATTGGCTGGCTATCTCTCTATTTTGAATGTCTGAATGCCCGCCTGCCTGCCTGCATGTCTATCTATCTTCCTCTCTATCTATGTGTTTGTCTGTCTGTCTACATGAAGGGATATATTTCTGTTTCTCTCTATGTCCTTTCCCTCGTTTGTTTACCACTCCATATTTCCACAGGGAATCCCCCTCCCCCTCTTCCCTTCCCTCTCCTCCCTTCCCCCTCCCCCTTCCCCTGGACGTCCCCCCCCCCCCACCATGTCATGTACAATCCAACATGGCCGATTACCACCCGCCATCTTGGTCTTCGGACCACCCAACCATTGAGTGTCCCCTCCTTTCCCCTTCTCACCTTCCCTCCTCTCGTCCTGTCCTCCACTCCACTGCTCTCCACTCTCCTCCTCCACACTTCCTGCCGCCCTTCAATACAATCCTTACCCCTGTCGCCGCCTCCTGCTCTTTTCAGTGCTGGCTGTGCCTCTACCCCCCTCCACTCCCCCCTCCGGTCCAACCAACCATACACCCCCGGTCCTTTCACATCAACGCTTCCCCCACCAGTCCCCCCCGCAGCAGCCAGCCAACGCTCTATCTACCCTAGGATGGTCACAGCCCTGTGTGTCTACCTAATACAGACAGGGACAGAACCAGGGACAGAGGCAGAGACAGAAGTAGCCCAATAGACATAAGCAGAGAGACAAAGGCAGAGGGATGGGGGATAGGGAGAGGCTAGGAGACGGAGCGGAGATACGCGGATGGACCTACCCCTGGTTGAGCTGCTCGCCGACCCCGGGGCCGCCGTCCCGCCGAGCTGCTCCAGCCAGGTCTGTCTGGTCGTCACGTCACGGCCACCAGCAGCCCCTCCCGTACCACGGGCAGGTGGCGCCAGGAGTGGGGGAGGGGGGGGGGAAACCAGGCCTACGTGTGGCTGATGGAGGGGATGATGGCAATACTATGGGGTGCCAACTGTTACCAAAATTAATAATGATTGTGTGTGAACAACGTTCTAGAATGTGTTGCTGTTTCAGGGGCGGATACGGGGGTGGGGGAAGGTCAAGGGGGTCCTGACCCCGCTCTTTTAGTGGACACTTTAGACTGAGGGGGAAATGACGTGTGCATTCACACGAAAAACGCCTATTTTTCTATACTACTATGCTGCCCCCCCCCCCCGTCAGAAAGCCTAGATCGGCCACTGCTGTTTTCTTTTTCATTCTCAGAGGAAGTAATATGGCTTTTGCCATGTGTTGCGTCTTACCAATAATCAGCTTAATGTATACATCTACCAAGTTAATTAAAGTATATTCCTTTAATGAGGCTGTCTATCACCTAACACCTGGCGCCCCTCAGCCCCCAGCCTGCTGAGGCAGACTGCCTATGGCCGCTGGTGCTGATACTGCGACGTTCACCATGAGTGTAGACAGGACCAGGGGCAACCAGCGAGACAGGCAGCTGGTGGCCAGTGTTCTGCTACGCTGGTCTTAAGGGGCGAGCATTGGTATGGCCTTAACAGGATGTAGGGGTGGTGACTCAGACTATGTGGCGGTATGAAGCCCGCAGTACATTGCGAAAGATCCCTTTACGTATATTTGAACATAATATTTGTCACGCTATGCTGAGTAGGTCGAGTAGAATGAAAGGAACGGCATTTTGTTTGTACCTCGAATGGTCAGCCAACATGTTTAGCAGGATAGGCAATCAATGGTAATTCACCATTAATTTGGGAAAACGATATGGCGTTGCGTAGTTCTTACAGTCATAGCTTCTACGTTACATTGTACTATAGATAATTCTAAGTGCACTTTAAGTCTGGTCTGTGAAGGGTACTACAACTTACAAGGGGGCTACGGGTTCAGAGAGAGGAACACCACACCGTCTAAGAAAGGTAAAAGAAAACCCGTATGAGAGACAGGGGGAAGCTATAAGGATACAGAAGAAGATTGAAGAGGCCTGAGGGTGATCCGGACAGGGCTGGGCGGGGAGTGGGTAATAGGGAGGTGGTCGGCGGCGGGGGGCCGGAGACGTTAGTCGATATAGGGTGTCTATCGGGGTGTCTGAGTAGTATATGGAGCAATCGGGTCGGGGTTGGAGGGGGAATTCCCGTCGTTTTGAGCATTGCGCAGCGAGATTCAGGATTTCATTTGTTACCCTTTTAGCACTGGTGCCTATAGAGACAAAGGGAATCCTAGCTATTGAGGAAAGAAATGGACATCTTAGCAAACGTCCAAAGCCATGCTATGTATTAGGTAATTCGATAACTTTCCTCAACTTACAGGGAGCAACATAAATAATGAATTAAATAACCACACTTCTCTCACAGAAGCATATATTATAGTAAAGCTACAACCAGCAACAAATTGTAATTTCGCAGGATTTACGGCCTGTATTACCGAATTTCGGGACCATGTGTATGTCGCATACCTTTTAGTCGATGGTACTTTACCTAGTGTCCAAGTCTGACCTAATCTATGAGAACAGCGTTGGCCTGTTTACCAAAGGAACCAGCTTTTGAAATATTTTCATTTCCATGCCTTCATATCTCTGTGAAATGCTAGTTAAATGCAGTCTGTAGTGGCCAAGGAAGATACATCACTAAGAACCTATTGATTCGAATTCCCCACTTTAAATGAGGTATTTGAATTTTTTTTTACACGGTGCACCCCGTTGCCGATGGGTATCTGTTGTTGTGGGTTGTCTGCAGTCTGGCCGTGGAGGAGAGATGGAGCATCAAAGGTCATCACCTCCATACAGACTCCTCAAAGCAGAACAGCATCCCCATAAAGCCCATCTGATAGTGGACCCAAGGCCTAGTAGCCAGGTTTAGGGTCTTCTAGACAGACATCTCCAAAGGGTGTACCCAGTATGCGATCGAACCTTTTAATGATTGCCACTGTGCAGCCATTAAAATAGATTCAGATCCAAAGGTTTTAGCTGTTTGGGCTAAAAGAGGATGAGTGTGCACTAGCTGGGCCTTTTCCTGAGACGGTACAAAATTATGTTTAGATTACATAATGACTCGAAGTACCCAGTCATTTGTGCGCAGGTCAAACGGATGTCTTTAAACTAACTACATGTACATGGACGACACGGATGACACTGATTAGCGGAATACAATGTACTCTTATCTCAAAATCATATCAAACTTATCTGTTCACTCAGCACAATACATCTCAAAATATAATGTAATAGTAAGTAATCACGAGTGCATATATTCCGTAGTTTGACACACCCGATATACAACAGTTTCCTAATGACTGAGCAATCCTGGAAATATCCTAATCAAACGTCTCCTGAAAAGCAATTGAAAGTCCCGTTTCTGTTAGTAAGTATTTGAAAGTTAACAATAACAAATAATATGTCACTATTCCTGAAAATAAAATAGTTAATGCGTGTCATGCTGTCATCCTGAAACAGACACAAATCTGTAACATATTATTAGTCGTCGGGTATTTAAATCTTATAATGAATATTAATCTAGGATTGCTTTTGGCAAAAAATAATTCAGTTGAAATCATGGGAACAAAACGAAAGATGTAATCTACAAAATCATGTGAATATGCTTATACAGCATGTTTGCCGATGAGTTAAGCAAATTATAAACATCAATGAAATGAAAGTAGTGTAATGTTATAGATTAGACGGAAAGATTTACCTCCAATAGATTCATGTTTTTAGCCTTCGTAAATATATATCTGCATTGATACCCCAAAGGAAATTTACCAGAATTATCGACGAACTAATTTAGTAACAGATCTAGCCATTTTGGAGTGTGACATTCAGAAACTATCTCTGTATTTCTGTCCTGCTTAGACCAGCAGTTCTAAATGTCTTGACACCCCTCCTGACTACATAATTAGGTGTTAAACCTGCTGGTTTTAATTACGCTTTTAGAAGGCACTATTTCATTATTTCATTATTTCAGGGTAAAGTAATATTATGTTTTTTTATATTCAGGTCGTTCAGAAGGTACGACTTATTCAATGAAGTCTTAGGTACATCTATGCAGTAAAGTTGGAATCATAATCAAAGGGATAGAGGGATTTTTTTTAATGAATTAGATGTAAGAGTAGGTTTTCTGTTTTATACTATCAATGATGATTTGTCGAGTAGTAACTTGTATAGATTTGGTAAATATATTTTTTCAATATTAAACAGCAATTATGATAGTGAATGGAGAGACATGTAAAGTAGCGGGACACATCCACCAAATAATATGCTTAATTAATATTACTATTATTTACCATAGCACGTATTTAGAAAATAAAATACTCACCAGTCTTGAGAGGTCAGTCCGCGACATTCCATCTCGACATTCCAATCCATTCCAACTTTTCACCGTTTCTCAGTGTTCTCCATCGTTGATACAACGTCCATATACTTTTACAGAGTCAAGAACTTTTTGACAATGTTGTGCAGAACTTGTAGGCATTGTTTGAAGACATGGCAGGTGCTTTTACATTGTTCAGTGTATTTTCTTTTGTCGGTATACGCCTGTTATTCAAGTTGCCCAACTGTTTGGTTTAACTTTAGGTGCGTCCGTGTTTTGATCCATATTGTGTATCAAGTATAGTAAAATGGTAAATGAAGAACAGGTAAACATCAGATAAAAACGACGACGCCATCAGATAAAATACCACCTAGCATGAGTACACAACCATTAGACTGGAAGCTTACGTGACTGTGTCCATCAAGCAAAGTAATTAGAGAAAAGTCGTGTATAACGTATAAATGTACATGTAACGAATGTGCTCCCAAAGAATCCACGTATAAATTGTCCATCTTTACCGTCAATTGGGCAATACTCGCTAGGTGGTAGCGCAAGAAGCCCCGGATGCAATGGATTTGCATATATATAAACAAATAGAAATGTATCAAAAAGCTAAAACCTAAATATGTACAGTTTGCAAAATGGTATAGAAACGAATCACAGATAACTTAATGTTTGTCAAGAGTTCAGGACAACACGGCCCATACAATATTGGAACATTGACTCATGAGCACGTTTTTATATAGTTCTTTTTGCAGTGTAGGTTTTCATACTCCATTCATCCATAGCATTGTCTTCAGTCAATCATTGCCACTTGTGCAGGTATATATGCGTAGACACTGATACTTTAGGCGTATGGAAAAGTTCCGAGAAGATGAGGAATAAATGGGTATACATCATCTGTATATATAACCAGATTTACATCCAATAATAAGTCCCATATAAATAGTTAGCAAAAAATGACAATTCTTCCTTCCATTTTTGCCTTGAGCTCCTCTCAGACCTTCAGTGAAATGTTGCCGTCCACTCTTTGAACTATTCTGGGGACTACTTGTACTGGTACACCGGGGGCTGCTGGAACCTCACCGTTTGACCGGAAGCTCGGCGTACATCCGGGTGCGCGCGCAGGGCGGACGACCCGGGCGGGGGCAGTGTGGGGGGCGGGATAGGCGGGGACAGGGGCGGCGATCGCGACGCGCGACTTCCGGTGCCACTTCCGGTCTCGCAGTCCTCGCTGAGTCTCGTGGTGCTGGTGTTGAGTGAGGTGGGTGACTGGAGGCGGTCATCGATATCCCCCAGCTCATCAACCAACTTCTCCGCCTCCTCATGACTGGTGATATTCTTATACCAGCAGAATCCCAACAGCAAGAACGCCGCTCCGACCGCAATACACACCCAGCCTCCGAGATACAGATCGTTCCCCTCCAGATCTGCGCTGATCGCCAAAAGCACGATGCCGGCGACGACTAAGGTGAGTGCTATGAAGATGTTGGACATCCAGGCCGACCACCTGCGGGGGGCGAGTGAGGGCGTCATGTACGGGTTGGCTTTGTAGGAGGCCTCCGTGCGATTCTCCCCCCGGATACTCGCCATGATGTTCTTGGACTTCTTGCCCATGGTGAGGCTGGTGCTCGTGTCGCTCGACATCACCAGGCCGTGATGATTGACAGCTGACGTGGAAAAGGGGGCGGAGCTTCGGGGTTGACTGACCGCTAGGGCAGGATTTCTCAGGTTGGCTGGAGATCCTCAGAAAATATCTGAAGCGAAACAAAATGGTCATAATTATAGCTTACACAATTTGTTCTTTGGGTTCTAAATAGGGTATGGTACAGCACAGATAGGCATATACTTTTAACACATTTCAGCATATGAAAGTACGAAATGAATCAACAGTCTCATTCATTTGTTTCTAAAAAATAACAATAAGATCCACTAATTTATTTTAACAAAATAGTTTTCTTATTAAGACTTACACTATGGTGACTTATGAACTATCATGTTGACTGTACTATAATTTTATAAAATATTAGTATGGAAAAGAACACCCTCAATGCACACGGCGTAGTGGCATGACCTTTTTAATATGGGAGATACACCGACCCTGATTTGAATCACAACACCGTGCTTGCTAAATTCTAGCCTTTTATTTCCACACCCATGATCTGATCAGGAACAGGCAATACAAATCTCACTCTATTCTCCCACATCAATGTACAACCCTCTATCTACAGGGCCGACTCCATCAGAGCTTTCGTTATTGCATTCGGTGGGAGAGGTACTGTGAATATTTCATGAAGGACGCCCTACTGCTCTCACTAGCCTAGCTATAGTTCACCAAACACCCACCAGGCGGCCTCTCCATCTGCTCGGGAGCAGCTCAGAGTCTATAATGAGCAGCTCGCAACCAGCCATAACAAGGGGAATACAACGCTGTCGAGCTATATTTCCCGAGCAATACTGTATCAACACATACAGGTAATTCCAACAGGTAAAATACATTGAGACACTGTTATGTCCATACACATTCGCATAACCATCTGCAGAATTTGGAGTTGTAACCAAACAATATAAGGGCTTTTCATAATGTTATTGGCTGTTCTGGCTAAAATGATAATATGGTTGTTCTTGTCGTGGCTATTATAATTTGCACATGTAAAACGATCTGCGCAGGAATGGAGGAATACAGAGCAGAGGGTTCGGTGGGTAACAATAATTATTTTGGTTCAATAAGCTTTACGGGGACTTACAAAAAGAATTATGACCCGGAGAAAATATGTCCTGATTTTGATGAAAGACTATGAATTATCAGCATCCTTTCCGACTGAAATATTTTCTAGCCATCTTTTTCAAATATCTTATTTCTCCCTGTGTCGATAGCATACGAACGTCTGATGAGTTCTGTCTGCTGATGTTCGTGTGGACACTTAACTCCATCAGCTGGTGACCCAGACCTGTCAACTTTTGAAAATTGGTTTCAGGGAGATTCTGCGTACAATAGAAAATGTATTGGGGACAGCGAAGCCGTCCCAGGGGAGGGTGTGGGAGGGGTGATCCTTCCCACTGGGGAGGTATGGGGGGCCACCCCCAGGAAAATTTTGAAAATTTACCCCTCAAATATGAAATCTGGGACACTCTGAGTGAATTTAGATATCTGTACTTAAGGACAATATAACCTCATTTATGGAATCTTGGGCTCTCTTAGCAAATAGAGATGTCAGTTCATGGATGGTGAGGTTTAAGTTATTTCTATCCTTTGAGAATATTTATGCACTGGAGGGTGTGAGGGTGCCTCCCCCAGGAAAATTTAGTAAAATTTACATTTCAAATATGTAATCTGGGACACTCTGAGTGAATTAAGATATCTGTGATCCAGGGACAGATATTTTGAGAAAATTTTGGAAAGATAACCTTTCATTCATACAATCTGAGGCATTTTGAAGTACTTGGGGGACCGAATTCAAGTCCAAGCGGAGGGTATGGGATGGGTTCCCCCTCCCATTGAGGGGGTATGGGGGGCCACCCCCAGATTTTTTTTGAAATGATAACCTCTCATTCATGCAATCTGAGGTATTTTGAGGTACCTTGGAGACCTTGGGGACAATGCTTTTTACTTAATTATTTTGAAATAAGGATGACATTAGGTCGACAGGGGAGACAGAGGGCCAACAGGGGAGGTGTAGGGTCGAAAGGGAAGGCACAGGGGAAACAGGGGAGGCACAGGGACGTACATCTTTTCGACGCTTACCAGTCCTCAGCAGGGTTCTTCCCAGAAAAACATCTCGAGTATCAAAAGTCCTATTTTGCTTATCCATAGGGGACCATTTTTTGAAAATTGTGGGTTTTCTGACTATATCAGATCGAATTTCTGCAATTTTAATGCGGGAATGCCCCCCCCCCCCCCCCAAAGTCATCCAAATTCGGGAATTGAATTACTGATGCAGGAATCCTGCATCCCGCACGCCTAGGAAGATCCCTGCCTCGGGCAGAGGTTGCTCCCCCTCCCCTGTGAACCATCTCTTCAAGGCCCACCCCTGTCAGATGTTGGGCGCCCTCTCCTCTATTCCATCTATTCAAGGCCCACCGGCCCTCAGAGGTCGGCCCCACTTCCCCCTCTAACACATCTATTCAAGGCCCACCGGCCCTCAGAATTCAGCCCCCCACCTCCCCACTCTAACATGTGCACATCTGTTCAAGGCCCACCGGCCCTCAGAGGTCGCCCCTCCTCCTCTCTAACACATCTATTCAATGCCCACCAGCCCTCAGAAGTCGGCCCCCTCCCCTCTTTCCTCTTCTCTTTTCCTTTCTCTTTTCCCTCCCGGCCCTATGCTTCCCCTCCCAACCCTATGCTTCCCCTCCCAGCCCTGTCCTTCCCTTCCCGGCCCTGTCCTTCCCTTCCAAGCCCAATCCTTCCCCTCCCGGCCCTGTCCTTCCCCTCCGGGCCCTGTCCTTCCCCTCCCGGCCCTGTCCTTCCCCTCCCGGCCCTGTCCTTCCCTTCCAAGCCCAATCCTTCCCCTCCCGGCCCTGTCCTTCCCCTCCTGGCCCTGTCCTTCCCCTCCCGGCCCTGTCCTTCCCCTCCCGGCCCTGTCCTTCCCCCACCCCCAGAACATTTTTGAAAAGATACGAATATATATATACGGGTATGAATATGCCCTGCCCAATTTAAGGTATGACAATAGGGCCGGTGCAGTATGCCCTCAAACCCTGTTTTGACCATCCAACCATTGGACGATGCCCTCGACACCCCACCCCCGTGGTGCCATGAACAGCTGGATGTCGTTAGGTCACATTGCCCACTCCAGGGTACGAGGGGGACCCGAATCCGCTTCTCATATCTGGATATATGGTATATGAGATACTTGACTTTGAATCACTGACCTGAAGACAATGATACAATAATGGCCTTGACGTGTACTGTCTAGTCTAGTTTACCATGTAACTTATCATTTCTGTGAGGGCCATTAGCTTTAATGAAGACGGACGAGAGGCAGCACAATAAATAACATTGGTCTCGGCGACGGTCATATTAGCCTGGTCACGTGACCACGGTCTCAGCTGGTGTTCGGCCGTAAGTGGCGTTAGGTCTTATTGGATGTCCTACCCGCCGGCAACCGGCGTAATATTCCCGACAATCACATTGGTGAGGAATCACAGATTCTGCGTCCTGACGCCAAGGGATATTCATGTTGGCAGCTTGTTTGTTGATACAATGTTTTGCTATTCGGGATAGAATAGAACGAGAATGAAATCATCACTCTACTGCCTTAAATGAGAGCATTAGGGGCTGATCCAGGGGATCCCCCCTTTATCTTTTATGGTAAGTATTTTAAATATATATGCAAAATGAGCCAAACGTCCACGCTTTTGCTCGAATGCACAACATTTTAATACTCCGCCTTTATACTGTGCTCTCCCATTGTGACATCCTGTATTCGCTGCACATAATATAACCTCATTTACATGTAAAGCCTATTGTGCAACTTGGCAGTTTTTACGGTATGAATACTTAAAGGAAACCACCCTTATCTAAGTGCCAGCGATACCATCAACAATGACCTAATCCAGAGATGACGATCTATTCTATTACCCACCACCATCCTATATTACACGTTTTAGCCCAACGCAATGGTCGAGCTTTTAGCTTTATCACTCTGACAATCGGCCGACCAGGGTACTGATACATCCAGATAGATGTAATGGTTAACCCTTTTTTGCTTAATAAACAACATTTCTTTAAAACACTGACACACAGTCTATATGAAATAGAATCGTTCTAACCGAATAGAGGAGGCGTATGTTAAGATTGTAACTTTCAATAACGAATGATGTTAGTAGTATATAAAAAGTGTTGTGAGACCCAGGCGAAGTATCACCTGAACTGTCCTGGCTCAGGCCATCTAGGAGACCTCCATTGACAGCGTTTCATGTATTTCCATATCCTACTGAACTATATTCGAAGGAAAAAATTAATGTAAAAAGTATAAAGAATCCCATGTTAGTTGGTATAAACCAAAGTCCTCCTGTTTATAGGTCATTGGCAAGGCGCCCATAGTCAACAAACAGAAACCTCACAACATCCGGGGAAAACCCAAACTGGCTTCCGAGGATTGCTTGTATCGGATGTCAACAATGGTACTGCGCAATGGGAAAACACACCAAGATCTAAACTTTGTAAGCAAAACCGGACATAAATAAATTAGCGTGTCTTTGAGATAACATCATGTACAATTGGATGTTTTCTATGTTATAATGTCGACTGGTTTTGCAGAATATGTTTTGTTCAATAGTGTTGACTTCGTGGAGTATGATCAGCATATAAATGTGTAATAACTAGTTACCCAGCGAAACGTCTATACATACTAGACATAATGTATTCATTGCGTAAGTGAGTGTAGCTTCCAACAAACTCATTGAATAAGGAATGGGCCTGGTCATGAATTAAATTACAAAGCCTTACAGCACTGATGAATATTTACTGATAAGGCTGACCAACCTGCCATCCGAAATGGAAAGAGTGTGCCAGGAAATCCTTCGTATACCAAACATCTACCGTACAATATATACCAAAACGTTATACAATGAATGCAGTCTCTGGTTCTCGTCGCTGAATGTTTTTCACAAACACAGGTATCAGACCAGCTCAACGACCGCCCTGGGAGACATGAGTCACCGTGAGCCTGGTCACGTCCGTCTCACTCAGCTATACCGCTTAGGCCAGAGGCGCCATGTCTTTCATTGGTTCCTCTTCTTTTCTCTTGCTGCACAGAATTAGAGGCTACCTTCTCCTAGTACGGTGAATCTTTCGGAACAACATTGTAGCTGCGCAGGCAAAGCCAAATTACAGCTTTTGATACTCTTTATTGTTTTGTTCTAATAAAAGAAGACCTCCAACCCAGGGGCTCCCATAATCTTGATTTAGAGTTAGACATGTATAACTACGTATAGTGATGAGATTTTATTAAATGCATTTTACCAGAATGTTCCCTTCTGAGTGCAAATAATTGTTGAAAACGTAATAAAACTCATACTCAAAATCGCAGTTTAAATTAGTTAAAAAAACTTTAGATTAAAAATTGATATGATTCTCTATTTTTCTCTCAGTAGATCCTCAGAAGAAAGTTATGGTTATCAATTTGGGTTGGCTAAATTGCAGGCTCTTTTCTGGGTTGACATTGAAATGACATTTTAAAATCGATATCAAGATAGCTTTGATATTGCATTAGACACGTAGGGGAAACCGGGACAACTGTGGGAAATATCCGACCCGTTATGAAAAGGGAACTAGGTCACTGATGATATGTGATTTGGCACTAGGAGTCATTCTTCATACGAAATGACCACATCGAGTCCTACCATTGAAACGTTTTTAAAGAGTTCTTGAACTAGTGAACCATTATAGATTTCCTTGATTTCTTGAGAAAATATTCATTAATTTAATTGAAGTAGGTGGTCTTTTTTATATCACATTTTCATTCTTCCTTGTCTATTGAAAACAATCTGCTCCTTGTTTGTCATGTCATTCTTAATATAAAGACAGAAATTCAAAATGTGAAAGTGTTTGAAGATCCAATTTTCGGTTATTTTCATGTGATTACTGCACTACATATTTGACGAGATAGCCTTATAGCCATACAGAAAACATGACAACACACAGTCCATGCAGTACATTTTCTCATCTATTCACAAAATGACACAACTATTGTAGCTATCCTGCACCTGCCAATTTTTGTACAGTAACATTGCTGGACCGTACAGGAAACCAGACACATAGTCTGAAATCCGACCCAGTGAAAATAAAAATGTTTAAAAAAAATAACACAATAAACCCCACATACTCGCTCCCTGCACATTGTTCGGTTGACTAGGCCCTGCGTCATAGAGGCCCTCGCTACATACATATAATATATAATCCCGTATACACTCTGTACAACACGAGGCCCGTCAGCCATGGTTTAGGCCTACGGTGACATAAATATTGATCACTGTAGGAGTACCACTAATCGATCTAACCGCAATCACCTGAGCCTGAGGATGGGAGATGTATTTATTCTGCAGGTGGAAAGGTAGCATGTTAGGTTAGGACTATAGCATAATGACTAGCTCTGCGAATTTGGGGTTTATCAAGGTAAACTCCGATATGTCTATCATCAATATTTATAGTGGAAAAATTATATTTATGTGTGGGACCTTATCAAGTAGGTACGTACATTTAAACAAAAAATAACACCCCTTGACCCTCTTCTATTCTGCACATCGATGATCGCACTCTTGAAGAATTCAGTCTTGGTTGAGTTCACATTTTCAATGTTAGAGCCCGTTATAACTTCCTAAGCATCATCTGTGTCGTGAACTATTATTGAGCTTTTTTTTTTATATATATATTTCCCATCATTTCATTTTTTTGGTGTTGAGGATCCATCCAGGCTAGGAGGGAAATGAACTCAATTTTAAACTATGGGAGCGGGGTTCTGAGGGGGTCTAGAACCCCCTTTGATTTTCAAATGTTTGATTGGAATGACCAAACATAATTATATGTGTCTAGAAGTAGAACACTGAAATTGACACAGTGACACGGCTAATTTTCCGCTCAGTAGCATGTGGCAGAGGCTATTCTTGAATTCAACATGGCAATTTATCATATTCAAGATGCGACATGGCAAATAGTGACGTTTCTTAAATTCAACACAGCCCTTTCTTAAATTCAACACGGCGCCAGAGCCATTTCTTATATTCAACATGCTAAATGGGCACACCCCCCCCCCCCTCATCTAGGACCCCAATTATACCAGATATTGTGGATCTTGTCATTTGGAACCCCCTTAGATTTGCCTGCAAATCTGCTTGGAACCTTCGCATATTCAATAAAAATCTGCTAGGAAGCCCCTAAGACTTATTTGGAACCCCTCAGATTTCCTCAGACTCTGGGCCCGGGAACCCCCCTCCCTAACCCCTTGTTGTCATTTTGAATATTGTTTTATCTTTAATTATATACTTTGAATCTTTTTTACAACCGATAGTTATTTGATTACGTATTGAGCCTTTAGAAATGTGTAATCTTTATCAACGATTATAATGGCATGGTTAATCCTATGCAACTCAGACACTACATGTAAATAAGTGTATTCACTTATTTTTTGTCTGAATAAAGAAATGAATATAAAAAAAACAGCTGTGACTGGTCGGCCAGCTGCACAGGGACACACCGGAAGGACATGACGCAGTTTGCTGGAGTCACACGACACATTGCCTAGCCTGCCAAAAAGGGCTTTTAGGCCTCACTGCCCTAATCATTATTGAGCAGCACAGAGACAGTATTCAAGAAGGCTTCAAGGCGAAGATATGTGCATATATATTAAAGATACACACACTGCATGGAATACAGCCATGTAGACGCAAGCAAGGAATATAGTGTCAGTGTTGTTTAGTCATCAGTGCTAGTTGCAGTAACATCCTATCCTTTTGTCTGTCACTCTCCTTACATAATCGAGGCATTTTCTTTACTAAGGCAGCCTTGTGCAACCTTGTATTATGCAGGTATGCATGGCTACAGAGTGAGATCCGAGATTATTCCAAGTCTTTAAACGTAGACACTGTGTCTAACTGCATCCTCAGACAGAATACATTACATTCTCACACACTAACTTACCCACAATTGCAATTCTACTAAATGTATATCATCATAATATTTCAGAACCTTACCGTATAGTCTAACGGAACAAACACAACAAACGCATATTGCAAGCAATGGGAGTATGCATCCTTATTTCCATTGGTTATAATAGCTTGAAAAATGACCTAATTCTGAGATGCGCTGCAAAACATGGCCAACCTCAGTGAGAACCCAGCTGCAGCTGGATCCAGCACCCTGTTCACAGCACGCAGGGGGATGCATATAGCACGGCCATGTTGTAGTGCATTCTGACCCGCCAGGCCACCCTGCAGACTACACCAACAGCTGCAGCATTGGATACATTGCATCTAAATGGCTGAACACCTACCTTGTATGCTATGATGGCCTATGGTGGCTCGGGGAGCTCCACGTTGTGAGTTGAGCACGGTGACAGTGGCAGGGTTCTTTGTGTGGTGGTGGTGTGGTGCTGTATGAACCAGAGGTAGCGTCCTACTGCTGCTTATGGCGCTCTCCTCCTGCTCCTGCTGCTCCTCCTGTGTCCACTACTGCTCCTACTACTGCTGTTCCTCCTGCTGCTGGCGCTACCCTCGGCTAGGCCTCTCCTTGTTGGCGCTGGCTGTGGCGGTGGCGCCTGTACTGGAGGATGGGGGTTGGGTGGGGGTGAGGCTGCTGGCGGTGGTGCTGGTGGTGAAAGTGGTGCTGGTGGTGGGAGTGGTGGCGCTCGTCCCAGTATCGATCTCCCAGCAGAGGCAGCGCTCTCCTGCCGCAGACCGGGTTAAGGCTGGCGGTCAATACTCGCCGTGCTATCGTCCTTCCCCCGGACGGCCGTTCATACAGGCCCTGTACTGCCGCTGACTCGACCCGCTGTTTATTGTTCCTATTACTACTACAGAGTTAGTGTGAGCTGTAACACAGCGGGTCTCCCGGGGGTCGGGGTAGACGAGGGTAATACGGGCAGCTTGTACGGACCGGTCGGTGGGCAGTGATACAGGCCTTACAGCCTGATGCAAGAGTCCTGGGTGTTGGGATGTGGATTGAGAATAATATCACCAGCATTCACCTGGGGATTCCTAAATTGTCTAACTTTAGAAGGGTATATTGTTTGAATATGTATTGTTAAATTGCCTGCCAGTGCGTATGGGCAAATGTAAAAATTTGATGACACAATTGATCAATTGTTGGGATACAATTTGTGGATGGTTGCGTATTGATGAGCGGCCACCAACCTATATGCGCAGTTGAGGTGAACGAATTATACAAGCAGATTCGTGAGCAGATGGTATTTAAAACTATGCCGTTTAGCCTATTAATTTTACTGTATACGATGAACCCTAGGCCTATGCGTAGAGCTTTCCTGAACAATTATTTTACTGCGCAATAGCTGTACATATGATAGCCGCTATATATGGGTAATCTGCACAAGGTGAGCATATCGGTGAGTGTATCTGAGCAGGTGTGAGCAGGTATGAGCAGCTCCCCGTGGTCGGCGGAGGACTGCGGACTGGTCACCGTGAGCCCGGCCTTTTATACGGCCCGGGGAGCGGAGGTCTGGGGGAGGGGGAGCAGAAGGTGAGTTAATGCACAGCCAAATATAACCAAGTGAGCAGCACGCACTATGGAGCACCACCTGTCTCGTCATACTGAGCAAAACATGATGGTATTTTAATAAAGACTATATCTTCTCGGTGAAAAGCTCTAGTAAATTTTTGTGTATGTTAACACTCGGAAAAATAAATTTGCCATTGTTTTCTTTGCACTGGCATAGAAAAATAGAGGTTAATCTTTATATTCGTAATCCAGAATAGTTCTGTTAGATGTTGATCGTCATTCGAAATTATCTCTAATCGGGATGTACAAGGCTGCACAAATGTGCGAAAAAGTACTGTCCCATTGGTAGCCGCACATGGCAAATGGGGATGAAGATGTTGGGGATTTAAGGATGGCATCGGTGGCTGAGACGGGCTTCCTAGTTGATTGAGATGAATCTGAACAAGTCACCAAAACATAAATCAGAT
The DNA here is from genome assembly GCA_936440205.1 of Lepidonotus clava. Classification (NCBI taxonomy): domain Eukaryota; kingdom Metazoa; phylum Annelida; class Polychaeta; order Phyllodocida; family Polynoidae; genus Lepidonotus; species Lepidonotus clava. Next base: position 28,475,607 of record OW387144.1, on the reverse strand, counting down.
TCAGGTTGGTTAACGTTGGATTAATCCTAGAACCTTTTCTCACCCAATTATTCAGATTGGACCTATATTTCAAAGGTTCACGTTAAAGAAGAAGTATAATTTACACATTTTATGAACAAAATAAAACAAATGACTAAAATCACATTTGGCATACTTGGTGCCCCATAAACTGTACAGCCACATAAGGCATCAGGCTGGACAGTGATCAGTAATATAAGTGGTAGACAAACTCACCGCGAGGGGGCAGAGTGGTGAGGATTCCCCCACTACCTTTTACGTCATTACACATCTTCGACCTGTGGGGGTTCCCCCGCCGGGAGAGGCAGTACCGGCCGGGCCAGTTTTGGCCAATGATTAGGTCCTTTTATGCGAGCAAAAGGTTAACACTTTTACTCCAGCATTTGCTAGGATCTAAAGAAACGGCCCCGGCAACGTCATTGCCAAGCAGTCATTGGTTAGATCGAGCAACGATCAAAACAACATGATCTTATCAAAACAACATAAGAAATCTTATGAAGAATGTTAAATGACTAATTTAAGTGCGTAAAACTCGACGCATTCTGCATCATTTAAGGTCTGGGGGAAGCCCTTTTGATGAGTCTCTATTGCATGTCTGAAGGAGTTCCCGATAGGACAGAAGAGTGGTGTTTGTGGCCTGTTAATTGCGTCGTCATTTTGAAGAGCAATGCAATATCTAGAAAGTTGAATAAGAAGTTGATTCAGGATTCCCTTTGCCATGGGTGATGACGCCGATAGTCTGGAGGTTGCAATTTTAACAGAAAATACACTCATTAAGACGTCATTTGTTTACCGAGCAGCAGCATTCTTGTAAATAACACGTCGGTTGATTGGCGCTAATAGGCAGATGTGAGATCCAGGTTACTCTGAAGAAAAATAGCTAAACATTAAAGAACATAAATGTACTAAATGTTTACGTTTCATTTATATACATATTTCTCCTTCTCCCTGATTTGAAATTCATCAAAGGAAAAAACTCTAATTTAATCGAAGAGAACACCGTGACAATTGAGAACATAAAAAAGAGGTTCTTAGATCGACTCTTCATTTGATAATACAAAATTGATTATGTTCATGCCTTTCATCAATGCAATTAGCAAGAGTCTATATCTTTTAGCATAATAATTTATATTGGCAACTATAAGCTAGTAAACTAGTAGCTGATATTATGTAGCAAAGGTTTTGTCATGTATTTGTTCCAACACTTTGTCTCTTTTGAACAATGTTATAGAATCACCTCGTTCTAACAGAGAGTAAGACAATGCTACAAAAAAAATGAAGAAATAATTGTAATTAGGAATGTTCCTTGGGCAAAGAAATATAGGGCATATTAGTACAAAAACCATCCTTTTTTCATTTATTGTTTATCAACATCTTTACGCAATTACATATTCTCCCAAATTTAAGTGAATAAAGATTATTGGTGTAAAATGATAAAGAACATAGAGTTACAGATGATGAGCAGTGAACGATTAGAAATAAATTGGACAGTAACCCAAAAGGCCTGAAGATGGTACGAACAGCTCGTGAGACGACCTGAGCCCGGAAGACCGGACTGGCATGAAAGCCCGAAATAGTAAGCAGTTGGCCCAATGCTACAGGAATGAAGGTATGACCTGCTCAGCCACAATGCTACCAACCTCTAATCGCAAGCAATGACCCGACTCCCTAGGCGGGCGGACCAACCGATACAGCACCTTGTTGCCCGAAACTGACCCTAGCTCAAAGCCCCTACCAGCTCGACCGTTGAGAGCTCCACCCAAACCCTCCCGTTCATTCACCCTCATGTGCGGGGCACGACTCTTGATCTTGCAAATCCGTCTCCTGCTCGGACTCCTCATTCGTCTCGAGACCAAAGCAACCCGAAAGTTTCTTCGTCATAGAGTTCGGAAACCCTTACTCAACAAAGAACCTCAACAAAGAACATCATACATCCATGGTTATCTTAATTTTAGTTATATTTCAGCTGAATCTGCAGATGCATATAATATTATACTGCCTGCATCACTTCTTCAATGGTGAATATTATACAAAGTCAAATAGTTCTAGAACGGTTTCTTTTGAATTGTATTAGCCACCTCACTTGAAATATACGGTCCATTTTTTCGTAATCAATACACTCTGTAGTGTACCTTCCTATATTCTTTGTCTACAAAATCATTTAAATTCAACTTGCCTGACGAATAGACAAAAAAAAGATTATGAAGGGAAAATATACCTTGATATTTTCATGCATCTTTGCTACCATATTTGCTCACCTTATAATTATAAGATCGAGAAGCCAAACTAAATTGAAAACGTTTCATCTATATGTACTGGGCAATGTTCTGCATTACCAGCTTCGGTGAGCACCCGGATGTCTCCACTTGTACCCGCAGCACAGTCTCTCTAAGTGCGTGGGACCAGCGACATATGGCACTTCCATCTTTTACACGTCCTCCCCCTGCCAAACATCGACTAAAATCTGCCTAGAATTGTTCCTAGAAAAACCGTCTGCGGCTCATCAAATTGCCTCTACCATTCCTGTAGAGACAAAGGTGGACTAAACGTGTACAATCGGGGCCCTGGGCTTCTGAAGGTCTACCTCACAATCTATTCCTGGCAACGTGGAGAGAGAAAGAAAAAAGTTCCTAGAAATTCTAGGAAGTGCGGCTTGTGGTTAGGTAAATACCATATGAGTTGACATTTTGGTTAAGGCGAGTTGTTCTGAAAGGGCAGGAATCCCTGGGACTGGTACGGATTTAGGACCGAGTTAATGAGTTAATTAGAGTAGATATAATTAAAGAAGCTTTGGACATGGTGGCATATTGAACTTTAATGTAGCATTTATTAGAGTTACAAAGATCTAGTATGACAAGCAATTATATAATGTCAGGCCTTATTTCAGGGGAGCGGTGGATCGTTTTCTAAGCGTCTACAACGACGCAAAAAGATAAGTATAATATTATTACATGTATGTGTTGCCTCTTTATCTTCTCTAATATATCAATTATAATCTTTGAATTGATGTTTGTGATTTGTATAAATCTAAACCACCTTTTGGAGTGAAAACTTGGTAAATCTGTAACAAAGGAATTAGTAAAAGGAGCTTTTTTTTATTTAACAGACAAGCATTGATGAGAATATCATTAGTCTGGACATATATTATATGTCTAGACTAATGATATTCGTGTGATTTAATTAGATGTGTAATTCAATTTGAAAAAAGAAATCACAAATATACATGCACACACAGAATCGAGTACTTTCCACCGACGTCACAACAGGCCACTTCCAGGAAATTTAAAAAAGGAAAGAAAAAGCAAAAGGTGCTACTTCATCTCTCAAGAGCTCAAGGCCAGTTGGGGAATTGTATTTGCAATCGCCATACATTGGCCGGACTCCTTATGCCCTATTTTTAGCACGTACTTTCCCAGCTATTCCTGTCGTATCCACAATGCACCGCATTTGCTCGGCGTTTATTTTTAGCCTTGCCAAGTGACCTAGTTAGGCCTGAGTGGGTGTCACTTGCTCAAGGCAACTAAAACTGCTCATGGTGCAAAAAAGTGAATAACCTTTTTATTCCATTTACTTTCCATTCTGAATTGGGTGTTAGTAGGTGTTCCAATTTAGACGGAGAAATAGGGCTGTCACGTTGCTTGATATAGAAGTGGGTTAGTTTTTACGTGGTATAACTTTTCAAGTATCCCACAATAGCCTTGATAAAAATGGACATTGGATACCCTTGATGGTCGTAATACCTAATTTGACACCCGTGATGCTTGCACAAAGAGTAGATGATAAGGTTAACTCCGATTCGAATATTCAAACAAAGACTTTCAAAGGGCCCCTTTTAAATACCACTTGATAATTCAACAGCAATTCTGAAAAAGCTAAAGAACTCGAGTCTAAAATATAATATTATGTAAGATTAGAGAATATGAACATTTATGTTGTCAACTGATAAGAAAGGAAACGGTGTCAAATGTATTCAATATAATTATACGAATCATATCTGCAAGTTACGGTTTACGACGTACTGTGCATTTTTTTCTTTTGTTTTTTTTTAGCTCAATGCTTCAGGACTTGTAAAATCCAATCGTGTCTACTGATTGATCCCTGGGGAAAAACATGATTTTCATTCCTAGTTTGGTCTTCAAGAGCATTCTCATGATTACCTAACTAACCCTTTTGATTGTACTTCTTGGGAGTGACAATGGGATTGAAAACAATGTCGCCCCTGTTATTCATATGCCTACAAAGTTCACGGTTAGTCTTTGACGTCAAGATATACTCTCTGATACCCCTTTCAGACTACACGCTAGAAGAGCGTCGAAACGATTCGCTCCACTTCGTTATCCTCCACTTCGCTTTGCCATGAAATGTGAAAGGGTACTGCAACTGTGATAAAAGATGTAACTATTTGAACTCTGATCTATGTCTAACGACACTTGATTCCCGTGGTATATATGAATGGTTAGCAAGAAGACATGTACAGTTACAAAGGTGCCATGGATGGTTACACAGAGGACGTGGGTGATTACAAAGAGGCCATGGTTATGACATGGAGGACATGGGTAACACAGAGGTCTTGGATGGTTGCAGAGAGTACATTAGTGGGTACAAAGACGTGAAAGATGACATTGATGAATACATAAAGGAGACATTGACGGTTAAAAAGAGAACATGCATGGGGCTTAACAAATACGACATTGTTGCTTACAAAGGGGACATGAGTGGTCTAAATTCAATGGTAAGATTGAATCTATTGGATGTAACTTGAATGCCTCATTCAGTTACATCAGTAACCGCACATACAGATAAATATTTATGGTTGGCGGATCCAGCTTTTTGAAAAGGCTGGGGCGTGCTGATAAAAGGGGGTGAGGGGAGGCGCTCACATTTTCCCAGGGTTTTATAAATTAAAAAAAAAAAGAATTGTTTATTAGTATCTTCGCTCCACTTCGTTATCCTCCACTTCGCTTTGCCATGAAATGTGAAAGGGTACTGCAACTGTGATAAAAGATGTAACTATTTGAACTCTGATCTATGTCTAACGACACTTGATTCCCGTGGTATATATGAATGGTTAGCAAGAAGACATGTACAGTTACAAAGGTGCCATGGATGGTTACACAGAGGACGTGGGTGATTACAAAGAGGCCATGGTTATGACATGGAGGACATGGGTAACACAGAGGTCTTGGATGGTTGCAGAGAGTACATTAGTGGGTACAAAGACTTGAAAGATGACATTGATGAATACATAAAGGAGACATTGACGGTTAAAAAGAGAACATGCATGGGGCTTAACAAATACGACATTGTTGCTTACAAAGGGGACATGAGTGGTTTGAATATATTGGTAAGATGGAATCTACTGGATGTAAACATACCAGTAACTTGAAAGCCTAATTCAGGTATTTCAGTAACCGCACATACAGATAGGTATCAATGGCGGATCCAGCTTTTTGAAAAAGCTGGGTCACGCTGATAAAACGGGGGAGGGGAGGCGCTCACATTTTCCAGGGTTTTATACATTTAAAAAAATGAATTTGGCCAAAAAAGGAGGGGGCGCACGCCCCAGCGCCTTCCTCTTATCCTGCAACTAAGTGTAAATGCTATTGTCCCAGTGTGAAGAGCCCTTTCTGTCAGGGGCTTCCCCCTGGGGGCTTCCCCTGACCGGCAAGGTAGTGGAGCAATGTATGCGCATGCGCATTTCCTATAGGGGAAGCAGTTCGGACGGCAGTGAGACGCCGACCAAATGGGATGAACAAACAGGGGCCTTTCTGGGAGAGAAGAAATTGCTGAGTCGGGGCCACAGCCTCATGTGTTCTATTTATAGTACTGCATATGCACAGTGCGCACAAACAAGCTTCACACATTGGGTACGTCATTGAGGTTAGGCAAAATGAGTCATACGTCTTCTCCCAGTTTCTGCAATTCGAATCATCTGTATCAGGTGGAAAATAGGCTCTCGAAATTACTTTGGATTTACAGATTCAACTTTACATATTGCATATTGAAATGGAATCGGTATGGTTAGAACCTATATTAATGACTGAGCAAAATCATCTGGGTTCGTTGAAACTACATAGGTTGATCGCATCAGTTAGGAAATGATCTACAGATTGGCTGCAGGGTCGACCAGCCTGTTGTTACAGCCCATTTGTACCACTAATCACGACCTGCCAGTATGAAGTGAGCCTATTGCAGAAAGTTGTATACTCGTCCAACAGAGCGCCGACTTATTCCTCTATGAACGTGACCGAACGTGACCCACCATGCAACTGACAATGATGTTTTTCGTGGCTGCCAAATTCTATGTATTTTCCTGTGAATGCTAAAGCTGTAGATCTGTTACACCTGCTTAACAGTTTATTTTTGTAATTATGTCAAAAGTATTTGTAGCCTACCCATGGCCACACCCCTAGACATGATCCAAAGACGTTACACCTTACGTAACTGTGTCGTCAATGAGGGTGGGGCCACCTGTATGGCGCAGGTAATGGTAACATGTGGAGTACCGGTAAGGAAGGGATAGGACTGACTTATCTGATTACTGTGGTAATGCGTTTCATTCTTAGAATAGAATTGCCTTTGATGCGGGCGACTGGAGACTCAACTGCGTTGCATTATAGCAGTGGGTCTTTTTGTAAGAACTTACTAGAGAACAGTATCTACGCAGTAAGGCTGTACCCTTGACGACCTTAGTGTTCATCCTTCTGGTATGTGCCTGCACTTAGTTAAGCAATATTTTGAATTGTGCAACGTCCCTTGCTTAGTCCACTAATACTCATCTAAAATATATATAGAGAGACTCTCTTTGCACCCAATGAATATTTGCGTTATAATAATTTCTGTACAGTCATTTAAAATCTGTGGAAACGTTTGACAAGAGTTTCAGATTTTCAAAAACGTTTGCAAGATATAGGCCCCAAGTTCTTTATTATTTCTTTATTATTCATTTATTGATGAAGGATATAACAGTTCGAAGCATGCCAATTTGTTTCTTCAAAGTCGTCTTTGAGTTAGATATACTTCTCAACATTTTATTACTTTAGAAAAAGTTGGTGCTCCTCTGTCATGTGGCGTGCTACGTACAAGAGATGTTAACTATTGGTATGAGCACAAAGTAGTATAAAAAGCTAATATATTTTTACCATTGCGCCACCTGACTTTAAGTTTGACTAATAGGCCAACCATTAGTTAGTCATAGTCACGGTTCAGTTAGTCATGGTCACGGTTAAGTTAGTCATGGTCACGGTTCAGAGGTTCCTTTCATGATTGACCAAATCTAATGAGGCGATGACATGTCTTTTTTTACCTAGGCCTGATTCAATGCGATGTTTCCATGTACTACTTATAACCTAAAGTATATCTTTAAAGCTTTCTTTTTAAACACTACCTAGCCAAGTTGCTACATAAGAGAAACATTCTTTGAAAATACTTTATTGGTTAGCCTTCAACTAAGATAACATAACAATAAATAACAGTTATGTTATTTGATGGTTAAATAGCAATAGTAGTTTTGACATTCTGATTAGGTATGGTTGAAACCTTCCCTCAAACGAATGTTATATATTTTAACAATGTCATGCATACACAACCAGAAAAAAATGGTAGGTTGCGGTGGCATTATTGGGAGTAATCAAAAAAGCGGTTTTGCAGTGTCGGAAAAGTAATATAACAAGAACAAAATCAAAAGGGAATGTTGATGCAATGTTATAATAAGGTCATATGCTTGACTGGGTATGGCCGGTGCAGGAGCCTATTCAGAGGTGTACATGGTTATTAGGATGGGACCCCTGATTCACCATAACAGTTGTTGGTACATATCATTTTTAAAATATGAATAGATTCAAGAACCATAATCTTTATAAATGTGAGCTCCTGCAGACTTGATAAATCGCATAATGAGAACTAAATAATGTGCATAGGCCATATTTCTGATACAGATGTTCCCAGCCACACATGCACACAATCATTATAGATGGGCATTATCTGACTGTGTACTGAATTGCTGAGTCACAGGCTATCGATTAGCAAACAGCATTATAGATTTTTACAGGCTGATTCTACATCAAAACTAGATCAGCTTCAGTAATAGATTTAGGTAACATTAATGAAATTTTTCATCGTCATTGCAACATAGAAATCTGATCGGCTGTAACCATTCTAGTATGAGAAGATCAATAAAAACACCACGCCCAACAAATTATACCTAGCGAAGACCAATTGAAATAGCAGGTCTATCGATGTGTCTATACACTTTTTAATGAATTCCACAAAGTCTTTTGTTGCACAACTATTGTGATTCGAAAAGAAGTAATTGATAATATATTACAAGAAAAATTGTTTATGCATGTATCAAATCATCGTGGGATAAATAACCAAATCAATGACCCCATTATCATAACAGTAGGTATTAGTTCACATGATTAAACATGGTATCATCTCCCTTCGTTGACTCCATTCTTCATTCATTCATGTATTTCAGTAGTTCATCCAGAACAAATGGCGGCAAATACTAATGAGAGTGTTTATTGATCCAAGATTAACTAGTCACCAATATCACTTGAGTAATCAAAATTAGATGTTAAAAGCTCCACTTGATAGAGTAACATTTCCCTCCTTGTACAATCACTAGCACAGATGTTCCTTGTCCCCCACACAACAGGTTACCTTTAAGTCAAGATCCATACATGAGAACCTTACATGAGGACTGCTGTACGCTCTACATTTAGACTGCCGGGTATATAAGCTCACTACATTGTCGGGGTATATGGGGACCAAACTGGGATGAAGTGTTTTGTTTGTGGAAAAAAGGAAATTTCAAATATAACATGAAAATACATGCCACTGCCACCGCTTAAATACCCTGGCCGTTGACTTCTACGTATCAATGTCAACCCATATGATGTAGAGGGAGGCCAACAACACGATGCGACAAAACGTCAAGCTCTTGTAATATGTTTACTATAAATACAATTTTATTCCCCCCTCCATAATGGAGCTACCCCCGTGGAGCCCCGCTGGCACGTCCCTCCAGCCTGCGGCCTGCGGACGGTGGAGGACCAGGATGTCCTCCTGTAGGCCCCAGGTACACGGGGGTATTAACTCCAGGAGGTGACATGATGTACAGACATGGGGAGCCCGGGGAGCCCTCCCAGGTCCGGGAGGCGGCCTGGCACATTGTCAATGTGTCGGATTAACACGCTGTAAACCGGACTGTTTGTCTGAATGGATGTCTCAATCCTATCCGGGTGTGGGGAAGGGCCTTTTAATTCTCCCCTCTGTAGAATTAAACTGCGGTATCTGTATGGAATCAAAAGTGGGGAGCATCAAGTGCACCGGGTAATTGATTACTGATTACACGTCTAATCAAGTCTACTAAGTTACCAAGTACATACTCGCATTCCTTCTGATTGTATGCTTCATGAAGAGGGAAAATAATATTTTTTTCATTATGATTTATTCTGTTATGCAATTATTCTTTATCTAACACTGGCCCAGATGATCAGATCATATTAAAATTACAGGTTATAGTAATGATAATGTCAACATTTAGTATTTATTTGTATATATCATTCTTATCATATACTCTGAAAGATAATATTGACTCAGAAATTATATCAATGTATATAAAATTGTGACGTCTGGAAGATCAGTTTGAAGATGACAATTAACATTAAAACAAAAAAGTTTTGTCCATCCCAATCTCAGCTAGTGGCGACGACTGGAATGTACGATGAGGTCGATTTTAAACCAACATCGTTGCAGAAAATATGAATATTATTGAGTATTGCCTGTCTTTAGACCCCACCGATAACGAGGATGAATTGCTGGATTTCCCCAGGATTTCCCGGGATATCCCTCAGAAATCCCTATTTGTTTTAATTGAGAAAGTTCAAAAGGTTACTCATCAATAAATATCAAAATTATTGAAATCTGGTTTGAAGCATGGAATGAGGAATTAAATCAGCTTTTCGACGATATATTTGCCATTTCTGTATGATGAACACAAATTAAAATGTTCTCTTTCGGAAAAATATGGAAAAATGACAATTTTTCCGGGCGGCCATGGCCGGATCGGGGAGCACACCCTCGGGCGGCCATGGCCGGATTGGGGTCTAAAGGGTTAACCAAACTTATAATCAGAGGAGGGATGAGAAGGGGATTTATTGTTGATATCTCCTACTACATTCACCTACACCAACCACATAATAATATATATACATGTAGCCCAGGTCCGTAGCCAGGGGGGTTCGGGGGGTTCGTACCCCCCTTGGACGAACCCTCCTTTAAAATATGACTTATATGGAAGCTACAGATAGAGAAGTATATATAATTATATTCTAGGCAAAAATGAAAAAACGACCCCCCATCCCCCACTCTAAAAAAAATAAGCTAATTGGTCCAAAAAGGAATCCCTCCCTCAAAAAAGCTGGCTACGGACCCGTAGTCGACGTCCTTCAGTAACTGATATCATTTGGCAACAAGGCTTTCGTTTGACCTACAAAATATTATTGCTGATTTTGTCAAAAAAGTGAATGCCCGAAAAATGCCAAACTGATGGCTGTTTTGTCAAAAGAAATAATCATTCAAGACCATACAACCAGCTTTTGAAATATAAGATGTTAGTCAGCAGACGCCCAGCACACCATAACCTATTATCTATCCCAACTTGGCTGTGAGACTTGACGTTTAACATTGATCTCAGAGACTACCGGGCATCCCCCAGGGTGATGTCCCTTATCTACAAACAGTTCCAGGAATCCGGGGTGGTTTCTACTGAGTGGACAGACACGGGCACACTAGGGTTTCCACAGCGACCCCTAGCGAGAATCGAGGGAATTAAGAATGACTCTTGACGTAAGCCAGTTGTAACTAGATGTCAATACGATGAATGTATTATTTTTTTCCCTTTGCAATAGGTGTCAAACAAATTCACCAGGAACCATGTTTTCATAACTGATTAGGCTGATCAGGGAAATTTTGATTAGGATCTCAAGCTCATCAATTTTGTCTTTCGCCAAATATAATGATGTTATTGCAAAATGGTCTCAAAAAGGGATGGATAGGTAAACAATTAATTCATAATACCTATACAGAATTTCTAATTGTGAGATTATAATCAAAATTTCCCTGATCAGCCAAATAAGTTACGAAGATATGGCCCCAGGTGCACATGTACTCATGACGCATAATTATCTTGAAACAATATCTTGAAAGAATATCTTGTACACTCACAAATAATGCAGACATGCACAGTTTCCAAACTGCAGAATGATTCCGATCTTGCGCAAGCGCTATATGGCCTAATGAGGTTCCCCACTCCCCACGGCACTGGCGGGTTGCTCCAAATAGCCCTATACAATGAATGGTCTATGACCTTACTATAAAAGGCGCCCATAGCTCCCCCTTGTGCCTGACTCATACATTAGTTGTAGTCAGATCATAATGGCAGACAGGATGGGCTATACACTGAGCATAAGTGATAGACAAGTCAATGTTAGCAGATTGTTCAGGAAGGGAACGGCCGCCACTATATTTATTCGGTATTGCATTGTGTTTGGAAAGGTCAGGGTCCTACGTCACTGTGACGTCAAGGGGCCAAGGGGCGTTGTGTTGTGGGGTAAAAACCATAATGGTGCACATAACTTGATATGACTTTTTTTATCATGGGTATCATGAGCATTTTGAGTAGAAAATTTGTCATTTATGTTGATACTCCATCGATATCATTATAATTATATAGATATAATATATATCCTAATAGTATATTATATCGTTAACTCTTGAAATTTCTCACAACGTTATTTCCTAAAGTGTTTTTCAACTCCACGTAAAATATGGATTTCCTACCCTTAGCCCATGCAATGTGTGTCACTTCAATTTTATTTTAGCACCCTCAATTCAACTCCATAGCTGCTTCGAATTAGCTTCATTAGTCATTTTAAATTACCTTCAATCGAACAGTGAGGAAGTTGATATTTGAAAAAAAAAGTATTAGTGCATAATTTTATTTTGCTGAAATCATAACATTCCGCATTCAATTGTAACCGGTTAAGCAAAGAAGACACGTTAACGTTAGCAACATCACATCATAAAATATTTTATTTGGATACAGCAGACCAGTGTTGATCAAGTCAGTGTTAATCTCGTCTCAAAACTGTGACTTTCTCTGCCTGTGTGTCCAACAGATATGTATCCGTTCTCAGAACTGCCAGCAGCTACCGAGAACCCTGCGTCAGCGCATACGGATGATTATGATGGAGGGTTAGTGCTTACCTACTCACAAATGCACAGCTATGGCCTTTTTGTTTTGATGGGTCTTCAATATACTGCGAAGTAAGCACTTGGTCAGAAAAAGGGTTCTTATGATTAGACTACTTTGGTTTCAGCATGAGTCATACCTATTTGGTTGCCCGGTTATTCGCTCACTAATATATCATAATATATAAGTTCTACAAAATTATTTAAATTTAATTATTCAACCTTTTTCTGATGAACATCGCATTTTCATGAGGACTCATTGGTTACCAATCGCGAGTGATTCAATACCCTATCTGCCCTAAGGCCTTGTAGTCTGCATTTTATTTAGTGCGTGGGGTTGGGAAACGGTTCCTGAGACATAAGAATGGCAGTTCTTTTTGTTATTAAAGTTAGGTTGATAATTCAAGAATATGTAACGTACACTGGGTCCTTTACATACTAGTTTTAATAGCTAATTCATGTAACATAGATTACACAAGATGTTGGTGTGAGATCACACCTGTGTGATGGAAAGGGGTCTTCAACTGATATCGTAGCTCCTTTCATTTTAGTCTTTTCTCTTGCTGAGTCCAGCCATTCTTCATGAAACAAAAAAACGGGTACTTCGTTGGAAGTTGATAATCTGGACTACAGGCTTGGACACAAGATTGCGGACTGAACACGAGAGCGCTGATCGAGCGAGTAGAGTTTCTCGGAGTTGTGCCTCGCGCACGAGGGAGGGCTAAACGGTGCATTGTTGGAGGGGCAAACAAATTCCAGTAATCTTAAGAGGGCGGGCTGGGGAAGGGGGTAAATATACATGTATTGATGGGCTCACATATACCAATAATTAATGCACAAACACTTATCTAATGTATTTTACTGTATAATTAATGCTTAATCAGATTCTCTAAAATTTGTGCCATTATGATGTTCATCACACCGTTTATTTGTTTCACAGTATTGTTGTTTCACTCAAATTGTCTCAGATTTAACAACCTGAGCCAATTGCAAATAACTTTAGTTTACCGTACCTGTTTTGATAACTCACCATCATGAAATAATGTTATTTTAACTGCTTGTCCTACTTATAAGATTCAGTCTAATGAATTCAGTACACAGTCATTCAAGACCGAAAGGAAGAAGACATGGTGGCTTTGAATTGTTTTGAAAAAGCTTTTTTTACACATGCATTGGCATAAATAAGCTACAGTCTCGTGGTCATAATAATGTCATATTTTTGCTTGGGCTGGCCATAACTTCCATGACCGCTTGAAGGAAAACAATTGTATGAAGCTCTACAGTATTTAGGAATCAATGGATACTTTGGGGAGAGTATTCTTTGAATGTTTCATATGTGCAGACGTGGTCACATGACTACTTTTTGGTGATCACCATGTGGAAACCATAACCATGTAGCTATCAACTAATGCAATACATGATAATTGTAAGGTTTGATAACTATTAATCATTATTGGGTAAGTTTGTTTTTAGTGAATTTGGTATATATTTGTATTATACTTGCATTAGAATTGTGAATAATGGCTGCTTTAAATTTATCACCAATATGGCGGACAGCTCAATCAGGGTAATTGTGACGTCATCTGCCAACGCCTATAGGCCAGTTACCATGTGCTAGTTCGAGGTGAAGAGGGCTTTTGCCAAAAGTCACCATAAATAAGGTCCAAATGAGAGGTACTATTATAGTCATTATTCCTATAGTAATAATAAAATAGATTCCAGTGTAGGCTCAATAGTTACAATTAATATTAAGTGGAATTTTTTTTTTTTTTTTTTTTTTTATTTCACTGTTTCACATACGATACATGATCTTCCAACAGAAGCTATATAGTTGAAAATAATAATGACAATTTCAGTAACCTTAATACTATATACATACAATTATAATAATTATGTTACACCGTAAAATGCTAAACAATAAGTGTAGTATGTCCATCATCTAAGTTTGTATATTAGACAATCAATATTTCGTCAAGGCTAAAGACTTATCTTTCGTATAAGTTTCTTGAAATTGTTCTTGTTTTCTTCTCTTTGAACAAAATCATCCAAATTGTCCCATAACAGCAAGCCTCTATAATAGGGGCTTGACTGTATCTTAGTGAGGCTAGTGAACCCGTGTTTTAATTTTACCTTGGAGTGACTACGCAACTCCATTTTCGGACGTGATACATCAACATTGCATGCCTTTTTACTTTCAGTAAACATTATATTTAGTAAATTTCGTTTCCGGCGGATGACAAGATTTTCAATACCATATTTATCCTGCAAGGATTCTAAAGGAGTCCTGAGTTCAGGACGTACAGCATATTCGATTAGCCGAAGAGCTTTGACCTGCAATCTATTTATCTTTTCTATACATTCTTTTTTTCCAGAGTCTATTATATAATCTATATAATCCAAGTGTGGTCGAATCATAACCTTGTAAATCTTTGATGCTGTACTGTCAGAGATAAAAGGCCTGATTTTTGTTAGAATACCTAGCTTTTGGTTTGTCTTTTTCCATACCTGATCAATGTGCTTGTCCAAAGTAAGTCTATCGTCAAGATGAACCCCAAGATATTCATACTTATGTACAGTTTGAAGTTTATCATTACCTATGAATAATGCCGAGTTATAGTCACACTTATTATAGTTGATAACCATGTATTTAGTTTTTTCCTTATTCATTGTCATTTTGTTTTGATAACACCATTTGATTACTCTGTTCAATAAAGATTGACTCTTACAGTCAGTTTCATATATAGTATCAGCACTTTGTATCAAGAGGGCATCATCTGCATACAATATAATAGAATTTTCACCATTTTCACTTTCAAACATATCGTTTATATACAATACAAATGTTAGCGGTCCAATTATTGACCCTTGAGCTATTCCATATGTTATTTTTGATGCAGTTGAGGTGTTTGTGCCGATTTTTGTACATTGTACCCGTGAAGACAAGTAGCTTTTGAAGAATTCCAGTGACATTTCATCCAAACCATAGATTTCTAGCTTACGGAGTAGTATATCATGGTCTATACAGTCAAACGCACGTGAAAAGTCTATAAAGGTACATCCAGTATACTTTCGATCATTCCAGTTACTATACAGTATTTTTAAGACTTGGAAGATAGCAGTTGATGTACTTAAGCCGGGTCTAAAACCATGTTGGTTTGTATGTAATAAGTTATGTACATCGAGATATGAATAAAGCTGTGTGTGTATAATTTTCTCTAAAAGCTTACCGGGTAACAGAATTTGTGTAATCGGGCGCCAATTTTTAGGTTCTTGAGATGCTATGTTAGTCTTTGGTATTGGTGTGATGATACCCATACCCCATTTAGCCGGGAATTTTCCATTTGACAAACACTCATTGAAAAGAAAAGTTAACTCAGTAGTTAATACCTCAAAGGCATCTTTTACAATTCGCGAACTTAATTCATCCATTGCAGAAGATTTTCCTACAACTATATCACCAACTAGCCTCTGAACAACATCTTCTGTCACAAAGTCAAAAGTAAATTTACTGTTTGTACAATTTTCCATATTTTCAGATGTCCAATTACTATCAAACGACTTGGCCAAATTAGGCCCAGCGTTCGTAAAGAAAGAATTCATGAACTCCGCTGCATCTTGGTTCTCAAATTCATTTCCATTTTCATCTACGATTTTTTGTAGTCCTTTTTTACTTTTGTTCCGACCTAGCCCACTAAGTTTGTTTATAAAACGCCAAAACTTCTTGGGATTTCCTTCTAACATTTCCAGATTTTCAAGTATACAAGCCTCCTTTGCTTGTTTCAGTATTTTCTTCAATTCATTCCTTTTTAATTTAAAATTTTCCCAATCTAGTACGGTTCCACTATCTTTAGCCTTTTTATATAGTTCATTCTTTTCGTTCACAAATTCTAAAATTTCTCGAGTGAACCAAGTAGCTGAGTCATTCCTTATACGCATATTCACATAGGGACAATGTATGTCAGCGCAAGTTTTTATTATGTCATGCATGATATCCCAGAGAGAGTCGACAGATATGTCGGGTAGCCAATAACTTGCCCACTTAGTATTTTGTAGAATATCACGCTGGAACAATAGCCTGTCATAATGTTTGTAACTTCTCGCTCTAAAGTTTGAATTTTCATGTTTTATTTTGATTTTCTTTTTTATTACATAAACAGGAGAGTGGTCGCTTATAGCAATATCAAGAACACCCCATACACAAATACACAGTATTTCAACAAGTCACACATTCCATCCAAAGCTTAGCTTTATATATCAGTTACCCGTGTCTGCTGTCTTGGGGAAGGTTTAAAAAATAACATGGGAGACTTTTAGCAAGGGGAATGCCTAGGAATGTCCTTGTTAGTATTTAGAGGTTGTTTGTATCTGACCCTGAATATATCGCCTTGGGGGTGTTGATAGATTGTGCCTTTGTTGTGTCCTCTTTATGTGTCCTTTTAGAAGTGACATTGGCGTATTTAACTAATATAAGGTTTTTCATGTGTGATTGGTTGGGTCTTTCATATCACTTTTTAGAGGTGACTTTGGGACTGACCCAGACTAAAGTGCCCTCTACAGTGGTGCCACCTTGATTTAGGCGGGGTTTGGCTTGTGAGAGGTAATTATAACTAGTTATGATGCCTTCCTTCAAGATAGATGTTTGTGAATGACTTTTGTAGTTCTGAGTTTGGGATGATTCTTGCCTTACTTGTCCTACTTGTAGGTGTGTTGAAAGGTTTTTTAGAACCAAAAGGAATAATTTGATTTTTACACTGATTCAGATCACAAAACATTATACAATGTTTTAAAGAAAATATGAATGGATGCAAAAGTCTGCCAATTATTGTGGTAGAGTCTGACGATATTCAGCGCCGATTGGTAGGCTGACTTGCTTAAAATCGCTCAGTGGGTATGGGGATTTAGAGCATGGTAACGTCTTGACCTGTATCGAGATGCATAGAGGTCAGCACTGCCTATACCCTATTCAGAGACACCTGGTGGGCACAAAGAACACCATATCTGCCATCAGAATTAAGGAAACATATATTTCTACTAATATGCCACCACTAATGAAGGAAATATCATCAAGAAAAGTCTTGGGATCTCGGGTGATATTAATATTTTTTGAAAAAGGAAAATAACATTCCAACTTTTAAGAATGAGTTACTAATCTGTATTTTTTGGAAATACATTAATTGATTCAATAGCTTACATTCTATTTCTTTTTACGTTCTCAACACTGAAAGACCACACTTAACGTCGTTTGAGCTTAATAATAATTCCAGTCATTAGAGATATTTCTTTATGGTATACGTAAACCAATATATTAGTAACAACCTCAAATCATTTGTATATATGGAGGTAAATGGTTTATGAATCTTAAACAAAAAACATAGAAACAAGTCTAAGATATATCTTAAGTTTTTTTTCAACATGTTTATTAATCATTTTTATCATCGCGGCACTCGAAACATACCCAACATCAAACAGAAATAATCAGCATCAACGTCACCATGACGACGACGTCGGAGTTGCTCGGGTCATTCCGGAGCAACTCGGGGGTGGAAAACGCGGGAAAACAAAGATCAGACGACATTTTGACACCGGCGGTTCTCTAAGCTCCTCCCAGAGGGCGGCACCTGCCAATGTCAGCATCACCAAGCAGATGTTACGTGGCGATTTAAGGCCAATTTATATAAACAGATACAGACTGTGCTTGGACAAAGAAACATCTGTACAATGTGGGTATTTCTTAACAGGATAAAATCACAGGCAGCATACTAAATATGTCAGCTACAATAACTTGGTAACTATAATCAGATAACAGATAAATTCATATAATATTATGGGCAAGGAATCAGGGAAATCAATGCACCGTCACCTTTATTTTTATGAACAAATAATACACTATCACGTTGCCCCTTTAAAATCAGAATGTACAAAATGTAAACAAGTTATACATACATCATTGTACGCACAGAACTCGAAATCAGCTTAACGAAATTTGATAATTACTGGGTAAAGCTTGCGAGGGTTGGGAAAATTGATGGGGTCTTTTTAAGTAGAGACAATCTCTTGCATGATTAGATATTTATCATTAACACAAACAAGATGGAATTGGGTTGTAATGGTCACTACACGCGGCAACTTATGGTTTAGTGGTAGTGTAGCTCCTGGCGGTGACAACATGAAACAAACAACCGGCTTTTATTGTTATCAATAGATAATGATAATAATAATACCAAATGCCTTGAAAAGTAAGCCTAGTAACCTCACCATCGTATACATTCATGGCAAACACAGTACAGAACCGCACAGCCTTTACATGTTGCCAACCAACAAGCATAGACCTACCAGGCCTGAAACATTTAAACAGTTAGAGATTCAAGATAAAGGATGTCAATTGGCGACGACAAATACTAATTTTCAGGATGCAATAAATTGTGACTTACTTCGTGTGATTTCCGCAATACGAAGGTAATTCAATCAATCAAATGAGTAACACAAAATACTGTATCGTAGGGCTTTTTGAGTGAAGCTGACAAGCTTAGCTTTAGCACTTTTTGTCATGGTAAGTAACAATTATCCATAATAAGTTTGTTGGAGTTTGGCAAGCTTCAGTTACAATCTGTTAACACGAGATTAAGATAAAGTTATACTGGGAGACTGAACCTCGAGATGAGTGTAGTGTCTAAAATTGTTATAAAAAAAGAATGGCTTAATAAACCCATTCTAGTTTATATAAAAATGAAAATCACGGAATGATCCCAACTCTTGTATACTGGCCTACATTATTTTCAGTTGTTTCATCCATCGATACTCCTTTACCATATTTTTTCAATACCACACATTTTTACAAACACAGTTAACTTGCTTGTTAGAGGATGGCAACAATGATCGGCTGTCAATGAACACACGGATACAGTCACAGCAGCAATACTCACCGATAATAATGATAATAAATACACATACAGCTACATTGATACCCACGTGTGTAAGGTTATAATAATGATAATAATAATCAGTCCCTGGGTAGCCGGGGTATGCAGTACAAAACAAGTCCACTGTGGACGCCGAAGAAAGAGGCAGTCACTGAGTAAAATGGTCCTGGTAATAATAATCGTCATAAAAGGTCCCGGGCAGAGCCGCCAAACTGTCCCACCTCACGGTGGTTTAGTTTGAGGGGTGCCCATTGGCAAACTATGTCTGATAAGGCGGGTGGGTGTCTGTTTTGTAGTATGTTCATTGGGTATTGTTGTAGTTTTTATTCCTTGTCTGTTGTGTTCTCAGTCAATACGTGAGGTATGTATTTGCAAGTGTGTATGCAACAGGCTATGGTCATGCACGGTGAATGCACATATTTGTACGGTTATAATTATTCACCCGTGTATAATTGTTTTGTGTAGATGCATTATCATTTTGATCTGCATCTCCTTATATCCATCATATTGGTTTCTCCAACTTTTCGGTTTATATTACGTTTAAACCGGGAAACTCGCAGTTTTCTGAATATTCAGTCCTTACACATTCCTTTGGAACCTAGAGGAAATAATGGCCAAACTTTAGGTCACGATAAAGCCAGGACAGAATAATCATGTTAGATAGCAGAAAGCAATCGGCATTATGTTCCATGTCCACATAAATGTCTTATATAGACAGCTATGCAACTACATTTTATTCGTTTTTATGTATGTTAATGTTACAGCAATATGATCCATGCGACAGTCACTACTATTTGTCAAATATGGGAATTGTGGAGGCCCCATATTCATTAGAGAAAGACACTGAAGGCATTTAAAACACAATATTCGTTTTATGAAACGTGATCTTACAGAAATCCTAGCAAAAGCCATTCAAGTTATGAAAAGTTCTGTTATTTGAAGTTTTTGGCCCTTCATAAGACAAGATATTGGTCTTTGCCTGTCTGAATATGAAATCGGTTTTGGCTTCCTCCAGGGTCCCAGTTCATATTAAGTTTAAGTTTTACACATCATTTTAATACACTGTTTGTGATTGTGAACTCTTTGTGCACGTATTTTGTGCCACACGCTGGATGGTTATATACCACGTAATTTCTATACTTTTTTTCTGTCCATAGTGTGTTGTAGTGTGTATGTTGATTGTGAAATATGCGATTTGTTTGTTCATATCTATGTTTCATGTTTTCTGTGTGATTGACAGGGGCGAATCCAGATTACTAAAATAGATGGGGTCCGCTTACATATTACACTATACACTAAGTACTAAAACGTCTCGCAAATACCCATCCACGCTCATGCACAATTCCCATCTCTTTTTCCTGGGTTCTGTCCCCACCAAAAGAGGGTCAAGACCCCCTGGACCCCTGCTCCTCCCTGGACCCGCCCCTGTCTCAGTCTGAGCTGTGTTTCATGTTTTGGTATAATGTTAATGCATGTGTTGTGTATACATGAAGGTGCTGGGGTCAGACCATCTGCGGCGTGGTCTGACTAGCGTTGCTTGGTGTTCGAGCGAGTTTCAAGAGCTGCTTCGAGTTGAGAACCTTCAGTTCCATGTCCTCGTTTTCCTGCTTTTGCCTGGCCAGCGCACAGTACCAGCAGAGGCCGAGCAGCATGAACATGGCTCCGAGCCCGATGCACACCCCGCCCACCACCATCCACACCCGGATGCCAGTGGCCCAGGACACGATGAGGGCCACCAGGCCTACAATGATGATCAGGGAGGCAATGAGAATCTCCGCCGCCGGGGTCTTGTAGGCAGAGGACAGGTAGGGCGACATGTAAGGACCTGTTGGGTGCGACGGCTTCTTGCAATACTCTATATGCACAGGCGACCCGTTACTTTTGGCACCGTCGCTCGCCGACATGATCGACATGCGCCGATTAGGTCCGTGATCGTGGAGACTGGACTTCCGGCGATCTGACATGCGCATTGAAGAGCGCCGGCTGCCGGTTCCGCCGGTTCCGCCGGTTCCTGTTACAGTGGCTGCGGAGGGTCGGCGGTGCTCGTGGTGGTTCCCAGACGTGGATGATGACCGCTGGGAGCGTCGCCTCTCCGACATGGCTCGCTTCGGGGAGCGGTGGTGGTGGTGGTGATGGTGGTGGTGTTCGTCCTCACTGTCTGTTGAATGCTTTCGGTGATGTGACACTGTGCTGTCCGACTTAGCCAAATGTCTGTGCTCCCCACTCCCGCTCCCGCTCCCACTGCCCCGCCCGTGGTGCGCGTCATGGGAGTGACCCCTTCTCTCCAGATGACGTTCATGTAACTGTTCCTGTTTGGAACGGCTACCCGAGTGAATCGGACTATCCGGAAAGCGCTTCGGGCTATCCGCAACTGCTGTCGGTCTCGGGGAGCGCGGCGCAGTCTCAACTGATGACGCGGTGGGTGACGAGGGAGGTTTGGGAGCGGAAACAGAAACGGGAGTGTCGGGACAGTCGCCCACAGACCGCGGACTTTTGGGAGCGATACTACCGGTGGCACTTCCGGACGTACTTCCAGTTGCGCTACCGGGAGACAGGCCATCCTGGGTCTCCCCTGTGGCCGCGGTGGGCCCACCCGGTATGTCCAGGTTTGGAGGTTTTTGTTTTTTACCCTTTTCTGCAGTCTCCACTTCCTCCTCAGGTGGGGACATGGTTGACACAGTTGAGGGATCCCCAAATGGGAATGAATTTCACTTTGATAACAGTCTCAAATATCTCTCATGGAGACATCAGTAGTTTCTCGGCTGGTACATCCCGCCTCAAGTGACATTTCCGAGGAGATGGTTGGTTCCTATCCCTTTGTTGAAGAGGCACAGAGTGGGTAGAATCACTGAGGGTCTTGGCTACGTCCTTCTGGGTCTTCATGCTGGAAATACATTCAGAAAATTTATGTTAGTGAAACAACCAACAACATCTACACAGTGATATGGTGATGCAAAGTTTCAAGTCAATTCGAATCCTATGCATGTAAAAATACTATTATGTACTACGTTTAAGGCATATTATGCTTGGGGGTTTTACTTTACTTTAGTGATAAAGTGTATACATGTTAATTTATTTGAAAGTTGTCGAAGAAACCAATAAGGCTTCAAACAATTTCATAGTCCTAATGGGATATGATTAATTAGCTAAGATGGCCTTCTGGTCCAAAATGAGTTCTGTTTTGAAATAAAACTTGGGACTGCATCTCAAATCTGAGTTTAATATTGATTATTTTCTTTGCCTAATAAGAATTAGCAAACTTATAATTATGGACAGACACATTTTAAGGCTATCCGTAACCCGTGCGCAGTCAGTTGCAAATCTTTTTATTGTCTAAGATTTATTTTCTTAACAAACATGTTTATGTCAGTAGCAACTCTGTTCGGTGAATATCAAGGTCATACCTTTTATATTTCTGTCAATATTCACACCTGATTTTGTGTGAATATTTCAATTCATAGTGATTCTTGGGCTACAGTTTCAAATTTCTACATTAGGTGGCGCCACCATTTTCAGTGTTCACTGTCAATTTGTATTGCGTCCATAGCATACCACGGTTTGCGTGTGTTCAAATGGTTTCTAGTATGGTACACACACTTCTGTTTTAACCTCATTGTTGACAGATACAAGCTAAGTGTAGGTTTTGGGTCTCTTTGAGTTTTGCATAATTGGTTATTGTCATCACAAATGAAATAAAATTTGTATAAATTCATAGTGAATTTCTAAGAATGGGTAATCAAGGATGAGATCGTATCCCAACCAATTGGTAAGGTCCTGCCAAGGAGCAACGCAATGCTAATGGTCACGTTCTGTGACGTTCTAATAACGTTCTGATATTCTGCAACGTTATTAGAACGTTCTGAGGCCTATTTGCTAGGACAGTAGGTACTGATGAAGGCAGCTCCTATTACAGCTCAATATTTAAAGGTAAAGTAGAGCAATTTCATTAGAAGGACGCAGTCCACAAAATCTTACCATCCCCAGCTAGTTTAGTGAATCGTGTGCAATGACTTCCTTTTTCCTTGCTCGGTGCAGCACATCACTAATTCACTCCCTTGATTAATTCAATCACATGTCTAATGCTATTAAGGTTGTCTCAGAGGTAGAGCGAATAGGAAACACATTATCGTCTAAGCTATATTCGTTCAGCTCAGTGCTATGCATAGACTACACCCTAATTATCTTTTTTATGACGCAATGGCCGTTTGAGATACAAACATTAATATGCAAACAGGCACTAGCAGATATCTAACAATAAAGAAGGCCTACAGCTCGCCTTACGGATTTAATACCAAGTGCATATTACAGTAATATGATATGAGGATGACGGGATCATATATATATATATATATATATATATATATATATATATATATATATATATACCTGCATGATGTAGGGCGACACACAATACATCCTTAAGTCGATTTAATCAAAGAACTATACATATATTCTCAAATTCACAGGAAAACTGAGTATGGTTAGTACAGGCGAGCAGAAAGAAGAGATGAAATATAACCTAAAGGTCTCCTGCTTAGATATTCGAAGGTCTGGGAAATGATTGCTTCAGAAATTCAAAGGCAATAGCAAATGTAATATATAAATAGCTGCAGACTCTATGATTATGTCCGACAAAGTAAAACTGCATAAACCTGTTCCACGGATATCATAATTCTATTGCGTTTATGTATTCATAGCAATCAGGATTAGCGGAAAACCGACACAATTATTCTGACTTCTCAGTAACAAAAATCCATCTATTTGCTTGTACAACTCCAATAAAGTCTGAATAATTCATATGTTATACTTAGCTCTTTAAAATAATTGTTATCGTTCATTAGTCAAGTTAAGCTGGTGGTCAGAAGATTGAATGCATGAAAGGTGTTTATCAAAAGTGTGTTTAAAACTCCCAAAATAATTTATGTGTATGAAACGTTCAATTTTACACTCCAGTGTTTCATCAACGGTTCCCAATGATTCACTTTTTTCTAGATTGTCTCTGAATTTGTCTAGGAACTAGTACATGCTGCCACCTGGGGTCTTTTCAAATCATAGCTGTGACCTGGGCAAACCACACACAAAGGCTACGTGATGTCCCCACTTTGACATTTTGTGATAAGCCAACCGTTGGATGCAGCAGAGCCAAATTCATTGTGTTCTTTCTCAATATTAACCTAGCCCCAGTCAGGCACACTTTGTTGTTTTACATTAACCACACATCGTAGTTCGCTTTTTACCCACCAGAGGGAGACACCTTTAGTTGGAATGGAACCTTTTACACAGGGGCTCCCCACACGGAGCTCAAGCAAATTGATACTTTTAATTAGAATCCTGCCCCTTTTTATATTTCATCTTTCCTTCATAATTCCCGATACTGTTTCTTTCACTGGAAGAACTGCTTTTTACAGATTGTTTTTAAATAGCTTTCACTTGTTCCCGTAAAAATTCGAAGCTTATTTTATTTCCTCAATTTCTTTTTGCCTTAATGAAAATCCTCGCAAATGAAGTAGATCTTTTCTGCTAATTGTAAATTAACTATTGAAACATAAAAAAATATGGGACGATATGATCTACAAGTATTTATCAGTCAGGTTTATCAATGTTATAGAAATGAATATAAACTGTGACTAATAAGATACGACAGAAGGCTCCAGTGAGATAGATACAATAATATCATATGTATAAAATTCCACCTAGAAATTCTATCACCAATTTCTAATGGAGCAACTGTAAATATGGCCCATGCCAATCCCGGTGTGTTCTCGATATCCCCATGGCCTGTTGCTCTAGGCAGACGTCCAAGAACCGGTCCTTATTCGTCTATCCCCACCCCTATCCATCAACAACCCTACTCATGTCCGTTATTACAGCCCACTGAATCTGCCAGCCCGGCCAAAGCCACGGGAGAAAAACTAATTTGGTGTTCTCTTGTGCCAGGCACCAATCAGAGTCAGAGCTATTGAAGGCCAAATGTAACAGTCCCTGAGTACACAATGAGAAATGTAATCTTCCTGGGACAATATCTGCACGGAGTCATATTTGACAACATATATCCCATGGATTATCTTCATGTTCTTACTGAATAAGGAAATACGTATTGCTTGCAGCATAGTTACCTTTTCGAACTGTCGTAAAATAGTGCTAACTTTTTTTCTGATAAAAACAAAAGGTCATATCTTAGAAATACACTTTCTTAAATATTCTCTTATACACCCTGTGTGTGGGTACCAGGGTGGGGCTTCTGTTCCCGGGAAGAATATATAGGCCCTCAGTAGCCCCTGCTGATCAAAATAGGTGATGATGGGGGGACCCAGCACTGATCAAGTTGTTCATTGGGTTGGGATATTCCCGGATGATGTTTGGGTTCACTAAAGGATTTCTTTTTTTAATTTATTAACTTCTTTAAGTTTATACATGGTCTACCAGAAATTAGATAAGGTACAGCAAAAATGATTTCCAGGTTTTGATCCCCTGCTGTTTACCTGCACTGCCACCCTCATCTCATTACAATCACCAAAGACTGACCAAGTCAAGACACGTTCCTGAAAAGTCAGAGTTCATCCTAACAGGTTTTCGCCATGAAAATGACCCTGGCTGTCAGTATGGGGTAAAACATCCATCACTCACTCACTCACTATTCTCTTATGCTTAATAACGGTTAAACCAATTAACTCAGAATACAGCATAATATGACACTGTTTCCCAGTCAGTATTATCCAACTTGCGTGCGTCTGGTATGTTCTTCAATGATTACCTCATATTATTTAGTTCATGTGTGGCAGTACACCTACGGAGCACCACTGATTCATAGGCACTAATAGCCCCATATCCACTTGCCAACATTCACCAAGTCGGCCAATGCATTAGTGCTAGAATAAACCGATTTTACCCAAAAGAACTCAACATCTTTTTGCACTGATTAGGATCAAACATGTGTGCATTTCAAAACTGTTTTCTAATGAGCAATCACGCAAAAGCACAACCCAACATAACACCGCCCTAGTGGGTGTGGGGCTTAAGAATATGACCACCGTTTGGTAACTAATCGGTAAGATGAAGTGTTCCTTTAATCATTATCATCACGTGCCTTATGACACAGAAGCAGAAGTCATGAGGGTATCTAAACTGGACATTGGCGGATCGAGGTATTGGAAAAAAAGATGGGGCGGGGGACGGGGTGACCCTAATAAAAAGGGAGGGGCCAGTAAGACCTCTAAATTTGGCAAAATAAAGCGCCACTGCTTGTATATTGTATCAAGTGTTTTTTTGTATTTTCTAGTATAAAAAGTGTATTTCTAAACATCCATACTGGGGTACATTTGGCTCTCCATAGGAGGTGCAGGAGGGCAGATCGATGCCGGAATCAGGACCCTGCTGGTCTAGGGTGCAGAGGAGGTAACAGTGTGTGTAGCTGTTTCAGTGAAGGGTGCAACCAACAAGGGGAGGTTAGGATCTATGGCTTTGCTATTTGATATAAAGGTTGTCAGATGAAGCTACTAAGGCCCTTCGTATTATGAAGAGAATTGGGCAAGAGAAATGACTCTGAAAATTAATACATCTGTAGCAGTAATGGAATGTAGGGCTGAAAACATAATAAGTGTAGATAAACTGGTATAACATGAAGATGAACAAGGAAAGTCTTTATTGTTCCATTGCTCCATTAATCCTATCATTTCCTGGCCATTACAAACCAGTTCGAAATAATATCTGCACATGCGAGCACTTGTACCAGACGTTATAAAACTCGTTAATTTGTGATTATCAAATATTAAAGGTTTTACTGGGAAAATGAACGTGGTTGTTTAAGACTGACAGACCAGCAAAATATAGTTTCTAAGGACACTGTGAATATTATGTGTACCACTCGTTTTACTTGATTTTTAGATAGAATCAAGAAAATGGAAACACATTTATATCTTACAGCATGGACCACAAATGGAAGGGATAGCGAATGGATGTTTTTCTGTTTTTGCCTTTCTTTTTTAAAAAGAAATACGTCTTTTGTTGACGCCGAAGGATGTGTCAGGAATTGGAGAAAATAAGAATGGATTGAACAAAAAACGTCTTTTTAGATATCAAATATTAAAATCTATAACATTATTTCTAATTTTTCCTTTTGATCACACATGCAAGGGTCGCCAATGCCACAGGAGGAAAAAACCCTTTTTGATGCTCCTTGTACCAGACACAAAATCAGGATCAAAGTTGGCTGGGGCAAGGAATCAATTTAGGTTATGGACCTTTTTATTTGTGAAGGGACGTTCAATGTCAGATAGTTTTGCCACGGGAATTAGGTCATAAAGAAGTAGCAAGCTACAATCAGGATGGCAAAAGTAAGGTCTTGTTCCATGATAATCAATGTGAATTTTAACATAGGAGGGACAGGTCAAAACAATCCATATTGCTGAACAAGTATACCTTCCTCATTTGTTCACGACAGTGCTACAATCTTCAAAAGCATTTAAAGTGTCGTCGAATTAGCACTACATATGAAACAAAACATGTAAAGTTGTAATGATAGGATACATGTGCTATATTTGACACTGAAAATGTATTGTGAATTTATATATGGACAAATTCTAAAGCCATTGAAAGAAGCCGTGCACCATTTTGGAAACACTTTTTTAAATATCATAACACATTACTGCAAAAAGCTTTGTCTACATTCTGATCTTGGCTACACAATAGAAATCTAGCAGTAGTTATTCAAAACTGTTCCTCCATAATCCCTTTCATTCAACGGGGGCTATTTTCATAACAATGTAATATTAATCTGTAGATTGTGTAACTCGTTATTGGTGGTAGGCCTCATGTGACAGGGCACTGATGGTCAACACAACGACCCCTGTCCCATATTGCTGACTAAGCAAAATTGCACAGACCAGGGATAAGCTTAAGGGGAATGTAAGTTGAAGATGGACTAGTAAAGAACGTCTCCGGATGTCCTTGAAAGGCATTGCTATCAGAATCAGATTAGACACGAGATTGCGTTAGCCTACGAGAGCATTCGTCTGTCTGATATGATTGTATTTTTTTTAATTTTTTTAAATTGTTTATTTCAACTGGAAAAAGATTAGCATAAGTGCTAGTTTACATCTAACTCCAGCAACGCAAGCTGATGATGAAGTAGTCATATAAATCTTGACATGAATAGGGATATAAGGAAGTACTACTCTCTAAAAGGTACATAGGAAACACTAACAATATTCCACCAGTTTAGCATAACTACTCTCTTAGATAATAACAATAAACTTTCGCAAAAACAATCATATGTTACTGTAAGGTAATCAAGAGCAAAACAACAGAAACAGAACAGGTGGGGAGACCTGAAGATTAATAAGTTTTCTACCACTAACAAACAAATCTGAGTTGGTTGATACACACAAAGGTCGGCCTGTAGCTGTAATCCATAGAGACATCGAATATGTATCACAGAAAATACCCCTGCATATAAATTGTTGTTTGCATCCATTTCTTTTGAGTATTTTTAAATCTTATATAGGTATCAATATTACGCGTTAGTACATTCAATTCATTCCAAGCCATAGCACCCATGTAGAAACAATTCCTTTTATATTTCTCATTATTTGGCTTTTGTGTAGTAAACAATATAGCACCATGAGCACGAGTATTGACTCTCCTTGTGTTTACTAAATCTAGGTTTGATTTTTGCTTAAACATAAATAATCGTAAATGTACAAGTCTGCGTACCTCCAATACAGCTATATTACACCTTTGATGTAGTAAGAAACTAGGAACACGAACTGGAGACGAGACACATATTCTTAAAGCACGATTTTGTAAAGCTTGTAATTTATGTAGTAAACCCATATTAGCACCATTATAAACAATATCCCCATACTCAAGTATTGGTAAGATCATAGATTTATAGATCAAAGATGCTGTGTTAACAGTCATGTATCGTCGGAGCTTGGAAAGTAAATATACTTTGTAGGAAACAAAACGAATACAATTTTCCAAATGTTTGTTATAAGTTAAGTTCATATCAAGTGTGACACCGAGATATTTATATGACACCACTCTTTCAAGTTTGTTGTTTCCAATAGAAAGATTATGAACTGTGATATTTTTAGTTTGAGATTTCATGCCAAATATTACATACTTAGTTTTTTTGACATTTATAGTTAGTCTATTTTTATCTTACATAAAATCATTTCTTTTGCAATAAAACAGAGCTCTACTTCGTAGTAATTGCAGACGTCATGTTTCCCAATTGCAGAACAGGTGACCTCTCTTTTCCTATGTCTAGAGTACACAGTTATGAACGCACTGCTCTACGTACGGGAGCAATCATGTAATGCACTATTTCTGTTAAACATTTAGCACAGAAGGCCCTTGCAAATACATAACTGTCTGTCCTGTTTCTATCGGGTTAAATGAAAAGCACGATCTATTTAAAGTTTATGCGATTTGGAAACCATCGGTAGTTGACGTTTGAGATGTATTTCTTATACATGCATATATGCTCACCAGAAAGAGTTATTCTAAATGTATTAAACAACTAATTAATGCTGGAAGTTTTGCCCATTCTAAGTAGAATTTCAGTAAACATTAAGGAGAATAATTCCACCAGTGCCACAGACCATACATATACTATTGTTAACTGAGTCATTATTTAAAGAATATGAACCAACATTGCAAGACTATTCTTATATCCTTTGTTCAAGAAAAGGAGATATTGCTAAACTATGCATACTGTTTGCAGGTGACCGATTCAAATCATTTGAATTAGGGATTTTTAGTATCTTCCCAATTGAGAAGAACAAAACGTTTGTCAGTTGTTTTTAACTTTAGAAAATTAACAAGGAAAGAATACTTAGTCCTCCTTTAGTCTAATATCTACATCTCTAAGCCGATACGTCATACTATTTAGCAACATGTCATCTGAATTATTCTATGTAGACTGGCTGGCCGGTGCAGATAGGAAAATGAATGATTATAATGAACTATAATAAGCCAGTCAAATGCAGTTTTTGAAAATGATGTTTTGGAAATTTCACGGCAAAACACTTTCCATGTATGAACTAAGAAAAATCAATGCCACATTTTACTTACGTTTTTTTAATCTCAGCATAGAATGGCGGCTTCCCTACCGCTGGCCATGGTATGCTGGCATCAGACCGACGGCTCAGGTCGATAATGATAATTAACTTTTAATACGGAAGGAGCTTAATCAGTAATCAGTGGGTCCGACTGAGATGTAGTGTCGTAAATCGTTTTAAGGAAACTGTGGCACTCAGGCTATCATCTGACTAAAATTGTTTTCCAGCAAGAATACTCTTATTACCGCTCAAGCATTCCCTACTTAATTCTATTCCTTCTTTTTATACTTCCCCAGTGGGATTAGTTCAGTGACCATTTTGAATGATCTATTTAGGAGAACTGGACATCTGTTGCTTACTCAAAATTATTTTGGTCTATCATCTTTATGGGTTCTCTTTTTGAAGCAATCGTTATCTAAAATAGAACTTTTCTTATCTAACATACAAAAGGCCAATACATACTAACAAGTTGTGATAATATTAGCCTCAACATATATAATCAAGACCATCTTAGTCTAATTTTCAAAGAGCAGTAGTGAAATGAAAAAGTTCTTTTTTTTTTTTATCTAAATCCTGGCTGATGATTGGAGTAAACTACCTCTGCCTCCACACTTAACATTTCTTGTGATAATTGGAATAAAGTCTTCAGCCAAAGTCCGTTGTGTGTGACGTGATATTAGTGACAGTCTGAGAGACAGGGGATGTCATAAGATGAGCGGGACTCTGTGACCCCTGCCGACTTCTCGTAACCTGTCGTGACCTCCCATAACCTCTGAGATGCGGCGAGACTTCTGTCAGTCACTTAGCATCCGTCACTGGTACATGAGAATCGCATTTGTCTTACCATGTTTACTGCCGTCTGGACCCTGTCATTATTCTAAGAGCAAAGGCGTACTTTGTCTGATGTAACCTAGCTATGTTATGCATTACTTTCAGAGCAATTATCAGAACCATCACTTGAAGCAATTATTGTGCAACTTTTCATTTAAATAGATTTTCCATCTTCACAGGAATATGAATCATTTACAAATGGTTTGTTATTATCTCTGTGGTGGCGACCGTGATAGTTCGGTTTTATATTTGAGTACAAGTATAATGCATAATGTATGACAAGCCAGATAATGCAAGTTAAGAATTTTGAACAGGCATTATATCATTTCTATCATAAACACTACTAAAATAGGGGGACAATATTCTAACACCAAATCCAATATTTTAGATCAATCAATGTTATAATTATATCCTTAGCCAAGCTGTTTTCACACTATTTCATATTTGAAAAGGGTCATTACATTGCTTGATTCCTTGCTGACCTAAGCTACCTTAAGAAGGTAACCTCTATGTTGGAACTATACTTCGAAACCTTAGAACGTTTTAAGGTAAACTCTACTTTTAATATAATCTAGGATATACTTAATGATGTTCTGGGACTTCCTGAGAACTAAGCGTTTAGCTATCGAGTTGGAAACGTAAAATTATCTATACAAGAATTTGTGTACACGGCGTTGTCTGTATAAAAAGTACTTTCTTCATATACTACTCATACAGTATAACGAGGCCATTGCCAAGATACAAACAAAAGATTAAAACTTGCTCTCAGACTTGTTCCCATATATCAAAGATCAGGTAGGGGCATTGCATTGATAAGCTATTCAACGAATAACGTTGCATGCATGTATAAACTAGCGGATTATAATATACATGCAATAATCAGCTCTTAAGTCCAATTTCCATATACTACTAACGTGTCGTGTATATAACAGAATCATCACTGTATGCCATATCACTGAGTGTACTGTGGGCATGTATGTATTGAAGATGATATCTTGTATACGTGGCCTGCGATGTGCGCAACACGCAGCAAGCTCCCATTTCTGTATACTACTATATTTTTCTAGAATACAGTACAGCCGATCCTAAGTGTATTGCTGTGTGTAAAGTAAGATGTGTTCACATGTTTAAATATGTTCACATGTTCAAAATGAATAAGAAGCAGATGTACCAACGTATTATGAGATGAGGTTAAGTTATCCCCCGAACCTGTATTTGGCTGCACCTGCTCCTCTACATACCGTTCATATAAATCCATCTCAGAGATTTCTGGATGTAGAATAATAGAATAACTGTAGGAGCTACTAGGGCTTACATTCTTGAAGCCTAACTTGAATGGCTCGTAATTGGTCGTATCTATGCCTAGCGGGGGTTGCACTGCTTTCACCTTGTCTTCTAGTAGATGGGGATCTAGTCGCAGTACTAGTTTTGATAGTAAACACTTCTAAATCTCAGCTGGATTTGCATAGTATAAGTAAAATAACACAGTTCTTTATCTGTCAACATCTCTTACCTAAACGTCATATGGCAATGTTCATCGGATACCATCGGCGGTTACGGATAAAATCTAAGGAAGATGAAATCTAGGTGCAATATTTAACTCCGTCTTCGGAATAATGTCTTGTAATGTTGTGATTCACAATTGATTGGATATATAGAATCTGCAGTTTGAATTGTGCTTAAGTATTTTGGATACACACCTTTCAAATAAACCGTCAGACCATCTTTATTTCACAAAGGGTCTAGACTAAAACTGTAATGACTAAAAATAATGAGTTTCTGGTGGCAGCAGGTAGTGGTGAGGAAGTAGTGGTGTGAGTGGAAGCACGTCTCTTTTTGGGCGGTCGGCACCAAGCTCCATCACATTAAGTTGTCGTTTAAACCGACCGCCTCTCCTCAATCAAGTAACCTGCCTTCAATAGCAATCCAACACAGGCTTCCCCCATTCCTCTGTAGACGCATCCATCCACCTGAATGCCTCATCCCCCTTCTCCACCCTCTCCTCCTCAGAGTCCTTTCCTTTGTTAATACCACCCTTGATATAACCCCTATATAGGGGCTGATACCAGTTAAATTCGAAAGGGGCGGTTGACACATGGGCAATAAAATGTCGTGCATTTTCAGGTGGACGTTTTTTCTCTGAATGAAGTATAAGTCTCCGCCTAAGGAGGGGGAGGTCACCCCCCTGGATCCCCTGGACCCCCCCCCCCCCCCCACCTGGATCAGCCGCTGCCTATAATTATAAATCCTCTTTCCACATACTCTATTTACCTACATCCCCTCCCATCTCCCCCTCTATGGGCTCCTGGAGGCAGCCCATTGACATTTCACCATACTTGATCTCGCCAGGTCTGACAATTAGAACCTAAATGCCTGCTCCTCTCCCGGCCCCAGCAGTAGCTAATCCACCTCTCAGACTCTAACTTGGGAAATGTTGGCCGTATTTATAGCCAACCACATAGCGCAGTATCAAAACAGTGCGCCCTGGGACAAACCAAGCTTTTTTGAAGAACATTCTCCATGAAGAACCTTCTGTGGTAAGAAGCGATAAGGACAAGCGGTTAGGATCTAATTCTGGAGGATCCCGGAAAAAGTGTTGTCTTATAAGTGGTTCGTTGGGACTAATTTCCATTTTCAGATGCCTGATGGGTGTTACAGCAGGTATGAAATGAATGTGCGCATTAAATGAAAAGTATTAACTGTACGGACTGGATTTGCATACTCATAACACTACGAAATTTAAAAATGCTAGACGTTGCTGCAAAGATGACATCAGTTAAAAGTTAGGATCAGGTATTAATTATGTTAAATTGTATATATTTCCTTGGTCTTAATCACCCAATAGTTCACGTCCTACTTATATAAGCAGGCTATCCACCCACTATATAGTCACAGAGCTGACTCATGGTTTACGTTGTTTTACTACTAAATACCCCCTATTGCTGATATATTGCTTTACATTTATAATAATACCCTCATCTCAACTTCACAAAAACTCTTGATGTCTTTATAACAATTGTTATACCCTCAAAGTGGCTTGACTCATTCTGAATTGTTATAACAATATACTGCCTTAAGTATGGCTTCACAGAAGACCCTTTTCTAGTGTTGTTATAACCGTACAGTACCCTCACTGGGGCCTTCGCGTGACGAGCTTATAACTATAAAATATACCAATTGAAGTTGCATGACTGCTTCTTCATAACATCAAATGATAACCTCGCGGTGGACTAACAATAGCCTCGTGCTGCGCTTCATTTAAAGGGAGCCAAAAGCAATGAAGGGCCAAAATTTTGCAAATTCCCTTAACTATTGAAATATATTCTATTGTCATAACCTAGGCCTGGATAAAATATAGACTGTGAATAGAGGCTTAAACCACATAAAAAAAAACCTGTCCCTGGTCAATTTTGGTTACCCACTAAAATTGGTTTGTTTCAAAACATTGCTGTCTTCAGGCATAAATGACATGAGTATTATGGGATTCAAGTTAAGTTGGAGTTAGTTATCATGATATATACTGTACCAATGGCTTAAGTTCAACTCTAAGAATGTATTTTCTTAGTTATTTGAATATGCACAATTTTGTCATATTTTGACACAACATTGCTTTCGGCTCCAACGTCGTAAACTCTATCCTGTAATGGGACTCAGGTATGACAGAGTTGTTGGCGGAAGTTGGTGGTTATTTCAGTCCCCTGGAGGTGGGCAGGTATTGATCGCTGCCTTAAGCTGTGTGTGTTATTAAACGGTTAATTCACCAAGGGTTCAGCTCTGGGTCAGTGTGGCTAACTCATTACATGACGAGCAGGAGAATTAGATGTGCTAATTGTTTTATTTGCCATACACTTATCAGGCCTAGGCCCCAGGTAATTAATTCAATAAAGAAAATCTGAAAGGGGAGAATTATTTCCGACAATACGTTTTTATAAGAAATATATGGAGGAAACCATTTACATAATTGTGGGCAGCTATTACGATCGTATTATGGTAGGTGCTTTATCTTTACTAAGGCCACGTGATTGTTTAGAGGAAATGGCTCAAGAATGTTTTCCTATAACTCGTTTTATAACAAATCTATTGAGGAAATCATTTACTAGAAGGTAGTCAGTTATTGCGATTGTATTTAGGCGAGGCTTTATTTTGACCAAGGTCACTTGATATTTAGATAAAATGGCTCAAGAATTGTTTCCTACGACTCATTTAATAACAAATCTATGGTCGAAATCATTTACTAAATTGTAGTTAGTTATGACGACCGTGTTAGGTAAGGCTTTATCTTAACTAAAGTCAGTTGGCACACTGTTTGTTTACACGAAATGGCTCAAATAATTACGGCATCATAACCCTCCACTTATCACCCTAAGGTTGTGTTTCGGCGAGTACAGTTAGAAAATAGATTAAAAAAAAGATTAATACATTTAGACCGTATTATCAAATTACATCATTTTGCACAGTAGGTTCTCCACAACTGAATTGGTTAAAATAAAGCAACTCGAAGCCAAGGATGCAAGGCTGCCGAACGTTATCATAACGTCACAAAACGTCACAAGACGTCGTAGAAAGTTACCGTTAAGTCGATCCCTGGCTACGTGTTATTTTGTTTCATCAAGTGCGGTTAAAACAAACTGATTTCATAACTTTAATCAGTCACATCTTTCTTTAGCCTTGCCCGCTAATTAAAATGCTGTATCACAGGGCACTAAAAGTTGGACAACATGAGTCAAACTAATGGGCCTGGTTTTCTATGGACGATGGCTGACGCACTGGGTGGAGTTCTGTAAGTCTCAATTATAATTCCTGAACAAACATCTTGATTTGTTTTATCTAAAGTACTGTAGTGGGATAACTTACCTGAAACAAGAGAAATGATAATAATAATATTATTATCAAATATCTATAGATACACAATATGTCATGCTTGTTTTTAGCAGTAATAATAACTAATAACCACGAATGAATAATTATGTGTGATATCTGTAGTAAGAGACAACCATATATTCCATGATACTCCCCTGATCCTCCCCCGCCGGTGGAAAAACGTAGCATATGGCACAGCCGTTTTTTCCATATTATCAATGAATGGAAACAAGTATAAATATCATTTTGATGCTCTATAGATATATGCCATTTCTGTAGTGAGAGCGAACCATTTAAATTATAGGCCTATCCAGTTACACGAGTCTCCCCTGATCCACCCCTGCCGGCTCTGTACACCTCTGTTGGTGTGCACACAGTAAAGATACATGAGTCTTCCCCCAGGCGGGGGCAGGTCAGGCTGTATAATTCACACCCTACCTCAGACCCAGGGTAATTTCTGCCCTCTCAGCTTTGGCCCCCCGCCCTGCCAAGATCAATGACTGGATTCATCAGGTGCCTCTGGCCCGGAGGAGGAGTCCCACCGTCCGACATGCGGGAGGAGGGGAAATGTAGAATGCATGGGTTTCCAGGGGCGTTGCCAGCCCAGAAATCAAAAGTGGAGGGGAGGGGGGGGGGGGTGTAGCGGGTTTCCAATAGGATTGAGAGCATTGCAGGTAATTCAAAGGGATTTCTATCATACATTATTCAAAGATTCATTTACCTATGTTTTGGAAAATACAATGGAGATCAAGACACCCAGAAACCCTCCGACAACGCCACTGGCCTCCGGTAGTTTATTCTTAGTGAAAAACTAATTTTAGAATCAAAACGCAATATCTAAATTCTGGTCAATAGCACTTGTCGATGAGTCTTAAATGCCTTAATGTTGTTGAGGTAATGATCAACGATGCGATTATGGCCCTGTTCAAAACATATTTAGAAAATCGGTTTGATAAAGAAATACGTTGGTTTCCATTCTAAATGAAAGCGCTAAGCCAAATCTCTACCTTGGACAGTGTAATGTACCTTTATGAGAAATATGTTATGGTTTGGGGGGGGGGGGGGGGCTAAGTGTTTGAATGGAGACGAATGGTCGGCTGATATAGGTAAAGGGATGAACAGAAATAACCCATTCAATGTCCCCATTTTTGGAAGGTCTTTTATCAAAATTATTCCAATTTACATCAATGCAACCTTGGTGCAGAGGCGCCAGATACGACTCTAGGTTAGGCACAGATGGTGATAATCATATAATGATATGTTGATATCTTCATTTTTCTACTTTGCAGACTATGTCTACGAACAGCTACAAAAA
The DNA here is from genome assembly GCA_936440205.1 of Lepidonotus clava. Lineage (NCBI taxonomy): Eukaryota > Metazoa > Annelida > Polychaeta > Phyllodocida > Polynoidae > Lepidonotus > Lepidonotus clava. Next base: position 28,438,342 of record OW387144.1, on the reverse strand, counting down.
CGCAATGCCTGACACTGTTAACGATGGCTCTCGTCCAAAATCTAGATCAGCTCCTTGAATACAGGAGATGTTTATCACAATGCCGGGGAAAATTACCTGAGGTACAGGAAACCACACACCTGCCGACAGGGAAAGAACCATGAGGAGGACACCCCTTCAGCTACCATTAGAGGGACCAGAATCTCTGACACAATCTATCACAATACGTCACACACTGCTTGTCCCACACCAACGACTTGGGCCTCCTTCATTCTGTAGTGGCAGCTGGTGTATAGTGTATAGAGATTCACTGAGATTGATAGGTATATACAAACGCTTAGACCTGTTATTGTATGAGAGATTCATTATGTAGTTTCTCCATAAGTGCCACATACATCACTTATACATACACTTGCACACATCAGACATACACTTAAACATATACACGGACATGTACTCACCCACGCACATATATGCACACACACACACGCATGCATGCACACACGCATGCGTGCGCGCACACACACAAACACACAAACACACACACACACACACACACACACACACGTTTTGCAATTACATAGGCATCTGAGCCTCTCCATACGTTCCTCAAACTCTAACCTTAAAAGGGCATAAGTAGAATGAGGCACAGTCCGTTAGAGTTGATGTAAGGATATCCGTCGCAAGATATAGTACCATATTTAGCCCAGGATAAAACCTACAAATATTCTTCTTAAGGGATGAACCCTCTCTATCTCATTTGAACGATACCCTCCTATGTCAGGTTTTCGTGTTGAGCATACCTCACAAACTTCAGACACACTCAGAGGTGGTTTAGGAGAAGAAGCACATTTATGGGCCACTGGATACTCAGCATTGTTCATCAGTATACCAGGTCAGAAACCAGTAGCACAGAGAGTTTCGAGCTTGGGGTACTGACAATCTATATCATGCTGGTAACAAGTGGCCAAGGAAAGTAGTTCTGTTCCTCATAGATTGACATGTTTACACCCTATTATTGGACAGTCCTCATCTATATGGCGTTCATTATCGCCGAGTACCGTTTCCCCATCTTACCATCGTCAGAATCCACAACAGGTGAATAGGTGTCAATGTCTTAGTGTTGAGTTCTCAGGTCATCCAATTATTTCTGTCTTTCCATTCGAGACGTGTTCGAAGCTTGCATTATTTAAGCGTAATTTGAAAGTCAATACATACTTATTATGCCAATTAAGGCAGGGTCCAATTACCAGCATATTACCTCTGGGCTCATGTAACAACTTCTTTCCTTATATGTCAAGCATAGCTGCCTTGCCACCTTTAATCCCCATACCCACTAGGACATTTTGTGCCTACATTAATGCCATGCCATGGGTCCAGCTACAGTTTTGAAAGGGTCAATAAACATCACACAACAATAAAGGTTTATTGCCCGGTGTATATCGCCTCGTGGAGACATGGCTTAAGTATTCTAATTTGAGGGCATGGGCAGAGGATCCAGGATTACCTCGTGAACCCAGGTTTAAGGTTTCCCGGGTTCTTGCCTCCAGGGTTGATTGGCCGTATGTAGGTCAGCCCTAATTGTCAGTTTTCTAATTACTGTTAAAGGAGATGGGTAAGCCAGTTAAAGTAACTCAATATACCCTGAAGTATTTGGGGGTAATTGGGACCTCTAAACGCATTAAGGAGGGATTGGCAGGATCTCCGGGTGAGACTAATTCAATCCGCTTATTCATATGATCTAGCCATATGTACCAATAACTGTTAATGATCAACCATTAATAGGTGCTTCTTTTAACACGTACAAAAAGCTGTCTTAACTAGAGACCTGTGAAATCCCTACCATGAAATAATATTAATTTCTTAGAAACTTTCTATATTCATGATAATATTTCTGAATGTAAAATCAGCAAGTCAATTGATTGTACAGTTAATGTGGGTCAAAACGTAAAAAATGCTCAGCTAAATTGTGGCCTGAATATTGCCCAACAAAAGCAATCATACAACATTTGGCTGTATCTGTTTAAGACGAGTCCTTCCATTAAACAAATGCGGGTTCTTGTTTTTCCGTTAGTCATAATGAATACAGCGACATTACTTGACAGCAACATAGTGCAAGTTTCTCCCTGATTGCAATGAAACGAGACACTGCACTTATATTAGTTGTATTCACCTTCCAAGAAAGTTCGGTGGACATGTACAAGGCTTCATTTCACGGATTTGATGGCTTTGGTGATAATGTTTCTGTCCCGTTTATTGTTCAGCCGCTCATGGGCAGCCCTGCAAGTGTACATACCCTGGGGATAATAATAGCTTCCCCTATCTGGAGAGATGACATTTCACTATGGGTTATATTACCAATAACACATGGCGATTTGCCTGGATCAGAGATGCTGTGGCTTCCTTCATTGCGCAAGTACGGTGTGGGAATATTCTATTGTATTTGTTAGCGTGAATTCTTACGTGCATATGTATTTTTGTTCTGTCTTTTTTTGGGTCAATAATAAAACTTGACCAACAGGTCGATAGAAATCGGGTATACATGTATCGGATGTATTACAAATAAAGATTGGCAGATAGAATACGCGTTATTGCCTTGGGATAACATTGCAAATGCACATATATAGCCCTGCCTCTCTATGTAACGTCGCATCGTTTTGTTTCACAATAACTATAATTATGCATCGTTGTATCATGGGATGATCCTATTGTTCCGCGACGGATAAGTTGTATACGGAAATGGGAATGCTGGAGTCTGACTCCTACACAGCTTATCAAATTAGCGCGACGTCTATGAATTTCTCACAGATGCAAGCTTAAGATAAGATGAATTTTCAAGTCCATTTTAGTCATCGTTAATAAGATGTAGCGTACCACAAGAGATATTCTCATGGTAAAATTAAGGTATTATATCAAGAGACATCCTATCTGTGAGTACATGTAGATCTAAAAGGCGCCCCTAGACTGTAGTAACTGCTACTTGCTCAAACTTTGATTGTTAACCAAAAAACTTTTTAGGTGGGAATTACACCCTGGATCCCAGCATGCTTTGTAACTGCTGGTTGGTTTCAGGTAGGAATATAAACCAGCCAGCAGCCCAGCAACCATCAAAGGGGTTGCCCATACCATAAGTAGAGGGTCAATAAAAAAGAAATGTTTACAAATATTAAGTGACCAGTAGTAGCTATGGACTGTTGTGAATGTAAGGACCTATCATGTAGGAGGTAATAAGCTCATGAACAGACCAGGCGCCACAAGAGGTGAGTTACCTGGTGATGGTGGTGGTCAGAGGTCACACGGAGTGGGTGTCGGTTAGGGCGTCGGCCTGTGGGAGACAAAGAAGACACTGGTCAGATAATGTACACTCCTGTTTACAGTCATACATGCTAAGATCATGATTAGTTCTGCTTTAAAATTCCAGGCCTTTATCCCTGAAGACCAAGCGTAATTCGTATAAAAGGGGGTGATTTTCAACAGAAATTTAAAAATATTTCCATTGATATTGAAAAATCCGGAACAAAAGAAATTTCTACCAAAGCAGGCAAATTTTTACAATACAATTATTTTTCAACAGAACCCTTCAAAAATATTTTCTAAATCAAGTACTAGCGACCCTGAAATGCTACGAGTGTTATTCAAAATATAAAGAGGATATTGAATCTCATCCTAACCGCCCCCTCAGCCTTTATCTTGAGTTTGTAAACTCTCGACCGTACCACTGTAGCGTCCTGTCAGTACCTACTGACAATGACTTAAACCTGATTAGGATACCCAGACTTCAACCAGCCCAAGGACAGAGAAAATTAACAATTGCATTTTTCCTTGAATTAAGCAGTTAAATATAGTTGTTTCCCAGTTGGCAATGACAAACTTGGGAAGTTAATTGGAGCCTTCAAGGATTGAAACAGGCATGAATTAAAGAGACATTCTCAAAGCTGGAAAAGCCAGTTGGAGCTAATAATTGGGCGTCTCCCCTAGCCTGTTTGTGTGTGGGAGAGTGAGTGTCTGTGTGTGAATGTGAATGTGAATATGTATTTGTAGGTGTGTAGATATGAGTGTATAATTTACATGTGTGTATGTGAACATGTATGTGTGCATTCATGTTTTTGTGTGTGCGAATCTGCCCATTATCATCTCCAAAGTATGTAGCACTACAGTGGGACTACTTTACCATTGAGCCAATTTGTGAATCCATCTCAAAAAGAAGTTCCATAGTTTATCACAATACAGGAAGACTTGTAATTATTGGTTCTTGTAAAATATACCTTTTCCTAAAACTTCAATGAAGCTATTGCTTCAGACAAATCTCAATGATTAGTTTAAATAGCCGGTAGTGAATTGAACAAACGGTTACTTGTAATTAGACGTCAACGATTCATAGAGTACCCCTTCTACAGGTAATTTACAGGTGAACTGCTCTGCTAATTAGACCCAGATTATAAAATGTGCCCGAATCAAAAGCTAGTAAAAAAAATATTTTAGATACCTTGGTTCATGTCAACTGTTATCTGCTGTGTTGTATCAGATATTATGTAGAGAGTCTTATAGTTAACTCAATGATATCAAAATCTAATTTATGGGTACCTAAACCATTCACAGAAAACAACACATGTACAGGTGTGCAATATTTATGGGTGATAGAAAAGAAACTGATTCCAATAATGATGTATGGAAATATGCAATGTAACATATGCCAATACCCTTAGACAGAATGGATTTGAATAAATGATTTCTGGTCTGCATACTTTCAATGATAAGAGTGATAAGGAGCTTGCACTAATCTCCTTAATGGCCAACAGGGAAGTGATTAACATCTGCACCTTCCCCCACAATATGGACGCCATTCAGCATACCACATGGCCATTATCAGGCTGTAACAGTCACGTCTTTCCACCTGATAAACCAGCACTAAAACCAGCACAATCCTACAATGTAGTCCCATCAGGTACTAGCAGAAATGCTTACTTCCGGTCGCTGGTTACCATCGACGTTTAGGTTTAATCCTCACGTCCCGAGGGTAACAGCGAGCAGTAAGATACTACACGCGAGATACCAGCTCCAGTCACGTTCTTCTTGGTCAGTATTTCCATTCAGGCGAGAATGTTTCTACAAGTACCTCGTTTCTTTTACACCATCATATCCTAGGGGACTTGACAGTGCTTATTTCGTCGTGGCCAAGAGACATGATTAAAATACATTTTTGATTATCACTCATGAGTCACAAGCACCATTAAGATATTATGCTATCCCATAAACTTATGTGGTAGTTTTCTTCTATAAGAATATTATGTGTCCTATAAGTGTTGATATTGTCCCTCACCACTCACGATGAATGTAGTTTAATAAAGGAAGAAAACAAGGTATTACCCTTTCCTTATCATATATCCATGCACTGAGAAATGGTGACCCACGTGGATGTTGAGGCTATGAAATATGAGCTACGGAATCCAAAGTGACGTGATGCAGATGAAATGTCATAGCCAATGACAGAGGTCAACAAAACAATTATTTTGAGAGGTCCTGTCCGAACAATTTTGGTCGAGTTATTTTGATGCAATACACAAATATCCTTACACTAAGTAGTCTCATTGTAAACCTGTACAGACTTAAGCCCCATACCCACTAGGCGATTTAACCGGCAACTGGCAACGGGCGACTGGCAGAAACGGCCAATTGTTATGATTGCCTGTTAGGATAGTATATTGAAAAGTGCATGATTGATCTGAGTCGCTGGTAAAATCAGCCGATTCTAGGGGTAAAATCGGCCGATTGTAGTTCCAATCTGTTGCCCAACTGTGCAAAAGTTGCTTAGTGGGTATAGGGCTTTACAGATCCCCCTTAATTATAAAGAATTTAAAAAAACAAAACTAGTACGAATGTGAACAGGCTTTAATACTAGCCAGGAAAGCCAGATAGTACAAAACTATGCCTAGCACTACTATCACTTTCTTTTTATATGAACATTCATCAGATGGCTGCTTATCAATGCTAAAGATTCAAAATGGGACTCTCCCATTCTATCATATTTGATGGGCAATATAGATCTGATTAGAAATTCAGTTTTATCAAACATATTTCAGTATACGTTGCAACTATAAACACAGTTAGTCAGTTTTGGCCCGAATGACTGGGTCAGGTTATCTCAGGGTTTGACATTTGACCTCAGGAGTGAACCTACCCAGATTACCCAAAGTCCCACGGCAAGGTGACAAGATGAGTTCGATACGGTTTGCTCGGGCAGCGCCGCCGGCAAACGCTTTGCTGGCGTTGCTGACATGTTTTAGTACTTTTTCACTGTGGACCTACCTATCAGCTGTTTCATCTTCGCAAGGCCATGACCAGTTTTCCCAGTGGGCGTTCAGTGTCGGATCCAGAATGGGTTCAGTTGTGCGAAAAAGACCTTTGCGGCAAGAGGTTTATATCCCAATATCTGATTCTGACTACCGGGAAATTTGTGATCTGTATGTTTTCGTAGGGAGTGCATATAGGAATCAATACATTCTACCAATCACTTGAAAGAGAATCGGTAAGAGTGGTTGGTGAAAGGAATATAGACTATCATCATTTGCAGGCTGAGACTATAAATCATCGGTTGAAACGTTGGGGGCGGACCAAAAAACATCCACGATTTCTCGTGGCGGTGATTTCAGGTCCACGAGAAGAATTTCACAACCACGAGAAGAAAAATGTGCCCAGAAAACATCCACGATAATTCCTGGACATTTAAATTTCTTAAAAAATCATACTAAAACCATTCCTTTAACATACTTACTAAAAGATAATACGTTTTAATTGTGTTAGAAGGATATTGGAACACAATGGTTGAAAAAAATAAAAATAATGACAACAAAAACCCACGAGAGAAAAAAACCCACGATTGCAAATTATGCAATCGTGGGTTTTTTAACTTCTCGTGGATACGGAATTCTCGGGATTTTTTTTGGTCCTGGTTCATCGGCTCTTGCTGAAAAAGTGCTGACGAATGGCAAACCCTAATCTAAAAGGCATACAAGCAACTTAGGTTATGTAATATTCGACGAGGCATTCTCAGATATAATTTCTGTTGCATGACCCAAAGTGATTACGGCAATATGTGGATAACCAATTTGTCACGGTGAACACTAACCTATGGTAATCAAGTATACAAGGGTGTGGCCGAAGACCAATGCCTGTTGAGGCACTCAGAGATTTGTAAAGTGATTAGTAGAGTCAATTGTAAAGTTTCTACTGAACAGCGACTAGTGGAATCAAGAATGACCCACGACGAACTGACCACACCTGCTACAGAAAACCTCCATACAATGATCCAAGACAAATTACACAACTTTTGTGAATACTTTCCAAATGGACCATTTACAGATTCTAAGCCTTAAGCGTTGCATGAATGATGACGACAGCATGCGTGAATGCATATTCATGTAATGCATCAACATTATGCATCTGAATGTAGATATAATCAAGAAGGCATTCAAACAAAAGTGCTGTCCATAAGCAGTAATACACTGACGACATCAAAGACAATGCTTAAATTGGATTGGACCAGGAACAATTATTGTGTTTCCGTATTTTGCTTGGCAGACAGGGACATTTTCAGTCCCTAGCTGATTACACGGGCGAAGTCAATGGAAGAGCACAGTCCCTTTAAATACAGATGTTTATTGGATTCCTCTCAGGCTTATACTCATTACCAGCGAATGATTTAGAGGAAAATTGTCTTAACCTTTTGAAATGTTTATATGGATGTAAAACATGTTCTTGGAGTAATGCTGCTTCACAATGAATCTAACCTTAGTAGAAATTTTCCTTTCCTGTTACAAAAGTGTGTTCATGAAAAAGGGCTAATGTAGGTACATATAGCTTCAATACTAAATGTTTGCCTCTTTGCTTTATCTTAATCAGTGAAATGCAAAATGTCCTTTCATACAGACGTCTCGGTCTGTTCCACACAATACATTACTGCTGACGGAAATGTAAAACCAAGCCAGTCTGTTTGTGTATTGTATAATGGTTTTCCATTTTTGTAATCCACCATTGCAGTTTTAGCTCACTTTTTAGCATCATCTTGCATCAATTCACGTATCGTTAATGGGTCTGGACCATTATGCAAATGTTTTCAAATGATGAGGAAATTGTGTTCTTGGGTTTCTAATGTTCAGATGGATTCAGTACATTTTGCAGTCTTCTCCAGTGCTTTAGGGCGTGAACAATGTTGGCTTGTTTTGATCATCATAGCAGTGCATGATAGTCAACGCAATCCTAACCGGGTCGATTCTAACAAAGTCTGCCACATTCAGCCAAACTCTTGACTGACCAGCCTGCCCTTCCAGTGGGCTGAATTTGTCTTATTATATTTCTACGTACAAAAAGGCCATGCCAAATTGGTACACTACGTACCTTATTGGCCGATGAACTCATTTCCGGCATTCTACACACATCCGGTCTGGCGGGAGAAATCAATGAAGCATGATTACTTGCCAATAGTTCTTTAGCTTGAAGGTTGATCCGTATAGAGAAAGCTTCTACCGTTTAATGTGGGTAATCGACTCTTTTACACACCAAGAAAGTTGTAATATAGCGCTAGACTTAAATCTGGACACATTAATGGCATGTTCTTATGTCACACGTCAGAATAAGGCAAATAAAGCTTCACATTGGTCGAGTATACACAATGGCATTTATTTAAGCACTGTGATTTTAGGCAGTATTTTATATTGTATATCCTTGTCCCAAAACGTATAATAAAATTATATGAATGTATGTTTATATTGTACACAACAATTGAAAGTATGGTCTTGTATGATAAAGTTCGTTATGCTTTAAGCTTGTCGAGGCACCTACAGCTGTCGCTTCTAACTAATAATTCGCCTGCATTTAGCTTCTAGGTTCTCCGGGTCCTAATACCAAGAACATAGAAAATGTTACCTGAGCAAATTGAAAGACCTTAAGCCTCGTTCCTATTGTTTATTCTCAGCGATAATGAAGGGTCTGTTCCCGACTGAAATAATATTGTTGTCTATTGATCAGACACCTAAACCAACGGAACAAGTATAGAAGAAATCTACATAATATGACATGATATCTCATTAAGATAACTATTTAGATAATCAATGTATAATACATTATAACTATTTAGATAATCAATGTATAATACATTGATTATCTAAATAGTTATCTTAATAAGATATCAAATTATATCGTATGTTTTTCAGTGAACGACAGCGTTTCAGCATAACCATTAGACTTCTTTAAGGAACAAGAAAATAAACTATTACATACATAGAAACGTACATGCAAAAATGGGTTTGTGTCAAGTATCAAATTATGTACTTTACGTTCTAGATATATATTCTTTATTTTTATTTTGAGTGGTAATATAATTTAAGATATCTTTATATAATCTTGTTCAGCTTCGCCCTTATACCATATATATGGCATAGAGGCGGTCACCATCATCAACCGCTCATAGTCATTATAACCCAATCTGTCATGTTCCGACACTGGTCGTCCATGAGAGGTGTCTCTATTTAACCCGGTGTTGTCTTACAGGGACCAGCACCTGCTGATACCCTATCTGTCATTGGGGTAACCTTCACACCTGACCACCAGGTGGTATCAGGTGTCACACCTGTATCACACCTGTATCTCAGGTGGGGCAGCCTCCAGGGACGTACAGGAGGAGCAGGGGGGGGGCACTCATATCTCCATGGCAACAACCGGGTGGATGACAGATTATCTTTGAAAAATCTAACATGAAGACTTTGCAGTGTGTTTTTAAAAAAGAAGGAATGTGGTTATCTAACAGATGCTCCCATAGGTAACCCTGGGTATAATAAACCCATTTAGGTCTATTTCTGTGAGGTTAGAAGTATCCCTCTATGCCCAGGTTATCAATACATTATTTCTTTTATTCGTTTTTTCCCCCTCAATTATATAATAAACTTGCAAAGTATCCCACTATGCCCAGTTTATCAATACATTACTCCTTTCATATATTCGTGTTTTTTTTTCAATTGTAAACTGGCAGTTTTTAACAGTTTCGTTTTATACAAAACCAAGGCATTTTACTGGAAAGTGCTTGATTTAAAGATGCAAGTTTGGTGTTAAAAGGGACAAACGTATATCGAGAAGTATTGGTCTCTAGAGGAAATGCCCTTTGGTTAGGTACATCTAATTCGATTATGTCGACGTTTTCAACTCACCAGTAGTGCAGAAAAACAGGTCCCTTGGGTAATAGTTCACCGTGTTAGTATGCCTACTTCGTTCTGGGCCTGGAATCAAGAGTGATCCTGCCCCAGGGGTAATCTCCTGCAGAAAGCTGGTACCCAATAGGGACTGGGTCTATGAGTGATTACATTAAGTAGGAGTACACTAAACTGTATGGAAGATCCAATAAGGGTATCCCCTATTAGGGTAGGGTTGTATACGTCTGAACCTCAATTAAGATATACATGTATTGATAAACTGTAAGGGAAGACTTTCCCGTATTGAATTTTCATTATATACCAGTTTGAGAGGCCTGGATCGAGAAATGTTAGTTATACAAGCTTATCACATTTATGAATTGACCTTTCACAACTGTGGGGAGAAATGCTATTAGACATCAGGCTATAGGTGGTGTAGATTACATTTAATTTGTCAGCGACATTAAGTAATATGTCAGTGCTGATGATAAGTTCACGGGGGTAAATACGATAGAGGAGTGCATTTCAGAGGATATTTACTGGTTCAAGCTCGTTATTATTAAATCAGGTTTAATGGGAAGAACAAGTAACAACAGTGATTAGTTTGGACACATATATATGTAAATATAACAAATATTTATCTAATCTTCCTTTTACAAAAAGCTAAAATTTAAAATTCAACGATGTGAGCAGGTCGGTGGTGTGGGAGCAACTGAATAACAACGGTTACACTCCAAGTTTATATAGTGACATGTCAACAGAGCCGCGTAACTACGGTAATGGAATGGTTACGTCACCGCCCTGCTCCCGGAAATAACAATTTTGAGGTCTAGTAACCCAAAATAATAAATTTTTAATCAAGAAAAGGATGGGAGGAGGATGTTGTAAAGATTTTCCTCAGCATTTCGCGCGGGTTCCTTCAGTCTTATCTCGAGGTACAACGGATATTGGCAACATAAAACAAACATTTGTCGCTCTTGTATGTGAACTTTTTACCCTGTTTTCAGCCATCCGTAAGTTATATCCCCAAACGCCCTCTGCGCATGTCCACTAAAAGTGAATCTCCGGTTGCATGACTTAATATTGTATCCTGACTCTCCCAGTGGTTCTTTCGCTACCATATATATCCTGGCCATATGGGGTATGAGTCCCTTGTGACACGGCGCTATATATGAGTTGTGTGTGTTGCATAAAACATCGGACAAAGACTCCTATAGTCATGGTGGGTTTAGTGCCCCCCTTCTGTTGCGTGAGCCAGTTCTAAACAGATGTATTTGTCTTGACAGTATCCTTGGAGTGGTAATCAAACAAATAGATAATTAAATCATAAAGGAATATCTTGTTACATAAGCTTTGAAACATTATAATGTAGATAAAAACTCTTGAAAAAGGAATTGCACAACTTTTTTTTTCTTATATCATAGGGAGTATTCAAGACAAGCTATTTAACTCTTGAGTGATGATTATCTTCTGATCAGGAAACTGTTTCTATATTGCAGCCGCTAAATGTAAGTGAGCATATCCTACTCTACTTGGCTTTTGTCTGGGACTGAAAGACAGAAAACCCAAAGAAATCATTTTATGATCATACAGAATAGAGTGTACGGAACCACCACTTTAAACTCACCAAATCCTTCACTGGGGTATATGTCATATGGGGAGCTACAAACTGAGGCAAGGTCCTTTTAGATCCCTCTTAACCACGATTTTAACGAGAAAGGAGGAGATGCCTTAGACAATGGACAATCACTATAGATCAGGGACAACCTGAACGCTGCCACGTGACCCGAAGGGAGCGATCTGATTGGCCAGATGGAATCAACACCCAACGCGCATGCCTAAAAGCAATAAGGACAACAGTGACTGAGACTCCAGGCGTGTGTAGGCCATTGTGGAGGTCTTAAGCTGAGCCTTCTAAATGTCAAAGAGGACTTTTATGACACTCTCAATTAAGGATTGTAAATGTCAACTGCCCTTACCTCTACAGACTATAAAGTTTCTCTTGATCGACCTTCTGTTACCCCATTTTAACACTTAGTAGTTAAACCTTAGTGTAAGGCAATGATTGAATGTTAAAGGTGAAGCGCAAAGGAGAAATCGAAAATGCCAAATATGGTACAAACCTCTTAATTGATGCATATTATAAGCAGCATTAGACTAAAATTAGCATACATTAATAATAAGATATGCTAAATCAGCTTTTGTTTGGAGTGTGAATACACTCTCACAGCTTATCAGAAAGGCCTGTGACATCATCTAGGCTCTCAGTCACAGGGGTCTGTGTGTGCAGTCAGCCATAGCATGGGCCTTATCAGCTGGTCCTACAGGTGTGAAAGAGCCTAGATGACGTCACCTGGACTCAATAGAAGCCACTATGGAACTCAATTTGTAACTATCAATATCTCCTATATTTATGATAATATTAAAACTGTTTTTGCACATATATGTAAAGAAATACGTATTCAGCATAATATGCAAATTTAAAGTGCCTTTGCGGTTCTCCTTTAAGTGAAAATAATATGATATTGTTGCTGTGTGCAGGGAAATATGATAGACAGTAAAGTTTACGGTTATAGATATTATGAACCAATTTGTATCCATGGCAGATAGTCACCAGTGAAAGCAACATGCAACATTATGTACAAATGCAGCAATATAAATCTGAGACAAAAACGAGCCATCAGATAATGAATATAAGTTATATTTTGACTTTCTCTTTTCACCAATATTGTGGGAGTATATAAATGAAAATTGTATAATATAATTTCAAAATAATGTACCTGGTTTTTAAAAGATTTGTTGGCCTTTTCAGTCACGTTTTCGTTCCAAGGGCGAACCATCAATGAATAGAATACATCTAAATGTGAGTTTCTCTTTGTTGGGAGAGAATTTGGCAAGTACATTAATTGATAGAAAGACCCCATAGAATATCCTGGAAAGCCCCTACAATCACAGCTATCATTATGGGGGCCAGCTCCCCCTCACTGGTCATCGTACCCTGGGGTCCCCCAGACATGGTCAGCGGCCCTGTGGCCATCTACCAAGATGACCAACCACCTCCCCGCACCAGCCCTGACCGCCCTGGAGGACTCTGTCAATAAGTCAACTGCTGGACGTGGCATGAGGGCCTGCCCCCTGCCGGCTTAGCCTGGGTCTGGGGTGGCCTGGGGTGGTCTGGGTAGGGCTAGGGGTGTGTGTTACTAATTCACAATGTGGGAGGCCATGCTGGTGGTAACAGTGCGTCGAATATAACAAAGGATGGCTAGATGATCACTGCAAATTTGGTGCATGGAAAGTTTGAACTGTAACATTAAACATGACCATTGGCATGGCCTTAGGACGATGTTACTGATTCACAGTGTGGGAGGCCAAGCTGGCGGCCATCGTGTGCAGAATCTTTATAGCAATGGATGGCTAGAGAGTCAAGATGGTCACTGCAAATTTGGTGCATGAAATGTAGTAACCATAATTATGAGTATCGGGGTGGCCTGAGGCCTGTATCATATTATAATTCATACATTTAACACCATTCTCTCATTTGGCCACAAATCTGATTCCCCAAGGGTGGTCACAACTTGGGGACACCACTGTATAATTAACCATTTTAATCACTAGTACTTATCAAAATTTAAATTGGTATTGTTATCCCCTAGCCAGATTGTTTTATTTAGTCAACCATCAAAAGAAAACGACATAACTAAGCCACTCTCCCTCAGACCGCAATTTGGGATCCGAAGTTAAACATTCTATTCAAGATCAAAAAGCGTATATATATACATAACCTATAGTTTCAGTGCGGCCTCCAACTAATACGGGTGGTATAATTGGAATTCTGTAATAATCAACCCTTAGAAATAAAAATACTTTCACTTAATGATCCTTCTTTTAGGTTATGTTTTGCACTGTCACTTATCGTAAACGGCTGAATTGCTAATGATCAAGAAACACTAATCATAGCAATCTTATCAATGACTGATTAACCTAATCAGTACTGAAAACACGGGCCCAGGGTGTCACATCACATGCAGTAAGATGATCGACAGTCAGGACTACCTCGCGATAGCTATCATTTATGTTGCCAGTTCTGAAGCTATAATCTTTGTGTTATCAGGTATGTATATAAGCTTTAGTGACCCAATACCTATTATTTGTTTTGAGAGGCCGGTGGTGCCTATCAAATGATAACATTCAAATGTGAATATTGTGAAGGTTACATATAAGAAAGGCTTCTTAGACAGGTAAGGGTAAAATGTTGGTGATGTATTGTCATTTGATATAATGACGTATTTTAGCGATGTATTCTCAGTTTATCTGCGAGTAAAATGCCATTACTTTCTGTGCAAGTTTTATGAGAAACGTTTATGAATAAATATGGAAAGAGCCACTACTCATCCTTAATGCAGGCTTACTTAAGATATTGGGGAAATCAGCAGGGAAAAGACTTTAAGTATTAAGTATTACCATGGTAAGTCCTACCCAGACCACAATGAGTCTCCTGAGACCCCCGTATAGTATTCACACAGAGTGTATATATCATTACAGAGCCGTCACATGTCCATTTAAAAGTCTACTGGATGTCTCTTTAGCGCTCCCGCAGACAGCACAGTAATGATTTACAACCCTACCCCATCCTTGCAATGAGGATAAAGCTTAAACCACTGCCCCCCAAAAAGTCCCATAATCCTTCTACTAAAGTAGGTGCCTTTACATGTATAGAAAGTGAATAAGTATTTTACATTTTATCTTAAAAATGTTTTATGTTTATAATTATTTTGTTATGATAATATTATTGTTTCTCATAGAATAACCTCAGGTATAGTTTGTGTTTTCCACTCAGCACACACAGAGTATTCCCTTCCTGACATCTGAGACAAATGGACCCCTGGTAGGATCGATCCCAGTCAGGGGACAACCCAAAGGGGGTCATCCCTCTTCACCATATTTGCCTCATCCCGCCCTAATCCCACCCCCATCCGTCTTCTGGTCTCTGTTGGTCCACGTCTCTCTGTTAAATAGAGCGGCAGGCAGAACAGGGCCCTGCCCAAACACTGCAGATATTAAAAACAAGGTCCATGAAACTATGGTTCATCTTTGGCTCAAAGATTTTCTATATGCCAGTATCATGTAATTCATGTGTATTGTATCAAACTCGCGCACTTGGTGATCTTGTGATAATGATGACATAACTTTATCAAACCTTAGAACTTTCGTTGTGTTGAACAATACGTTCTTTGTTGGAAGATCTATAGCAGACACATTAGTTTTTGAAAAGAAGTGTATTAATAATGTTCAGACCTCCTTATCAACTGGTTTCGAACTGTTCATCGGGGGTAAGGAGGACATGAAATTGGTTTGGGGTTCTTTCTGTTTGATAAAATTTAATCCTGACGTGCACGATAATTTGGGCATGTACGTAGAACTGAAACCAGTAGAAGTATTTGTTTGAATAAATTGATGATAATATTCTATGCACTGTAGTTTAATCTTATAACATTAACCGCTTGAGTTCAGCAATGATCTGCAATAGCATCTATATTGTACGAATGACTACAGCTGCACTTTGTATACATAATTATGTTTTCCCATTATTTCATGTCAGGATGGAATTAACTTATTAATATAGACGTCTGTTTCAATGAATAGTTGGAAAATTAACAATGGTATAACAAGATGGTTATTTCTTGGTTCGCCTTAAATAACCTCAGACCAATAAACACAAGATGGTATTTCTAGTTTATCAAGCTTCGTCGACACTTCTGGTCATTTGTTCATGAGTAGGTTTTTTACTGTTCTATCATTAAAACTAAATAAAAAGGTAACTGATGCAGATTATTTGTGTTATAGATGGCGCCGTGTGTAGACGCTTTATGATTAGAAATATAAAAAGGAAAATAATTGTTATGAGAAACCTATATTTAATTTTCATTAGGCGATGGCAAGAAATAACATCTATTATCAGAAAATTATTATGTGTCAGTTGATGTGTTGATCAAAGTTAAATTGATTTAAAAGACAGTACTGTTTGTCTGAATAAAACGTACATCAAATAGCATAAATTATCAATTTATTATATAATAGATATTAGATGCTAAAATCGTGATCCTGCTTTTATCCCAAATATAAAATGTGCACGGCATTCACGTGGCTCTGCTAGGCAGGAAAAGACTGTCCAGGACAAACTCTTTTCAAGATTCTAACCCACAATCTTGAAGTTTATAGGTTAGGCCACATAGAGGATGAGAGTGGAACTAAATAATTTGCTGGTTCTCACATGTTCTTTAAAAAGCAGTTTAACAAACCAGCAACCAAATGGACAGGCTGATAATACCCTATTTTGCTGGTTCTTGGTATGACCTGAAGTGAATTCAGTGTGTAGACTACTCCATGTGAAAGGACACCATTTTAGAAGTAGTATTTAATTTTGATATCCACCTTTCTCACGCAAACACAAGCTAATTATGAAACTTTCATTAAAATGGTCATTTTAAACAAACAAGCAGAGTGGCTCTGTAAAATCAATGCTTTCCTGGCAGGAAAAACACTATTTTTGTTCTCACCATGAAGAAATAATATGATGGGGAAATCAATTTCTTAAAACAGTCCAATCTTCTCCAATAGGCTGTTTAAGTCTCTCAGACCAAATTACTAATCGTCCTTTCATTGGTCGTTTTTCTAACACCTACCATCGGATGCCAGACTTTCCGAGAAGTCATCCAACGCACTGAATCCTTGAGAATGTTCATGCCTAATTCCTCCACCGAGAACTAATTCCTGTTCGGTTAAGTCTGTTTTTTTTTCTGTGTGAAGATTGGCATTTGGCTCAGTAACTGTCCTCCCCCACTAACTGTCTCAGTCTAATGACCAATTGGTCTCTTTGGCTGGAAACTTCCAAAAAGTAGCAAAAACGAACCCTTTTTACCTTAATTCCACTGAATATCGCTCAGTCATTGACCTATGTAAGTGAAGGTCAAGCAGTTACTTCCGGTTGCAATTGAATCCGGGTTTGTATAAGCTATATGGTCTGCGTAACGGCACTGTGGGATTTTAAGTTAAGGAAGACAAAATGATATGATACATCTACTGGAGAACTAAACAGCGGACCACCTACCAAAAATGAATATACATATTGATTATGCTCAATAAGTATATATGCTTGATTATACATCCAAGTTATTTCGGTGAAGTTTTTGTTTTGTATTCATTCACAATATCAAAAAGTAGAGTACATGTTTCAAGTGTTATCCAACTTAAAATGTTACATAAAATGAAATCAAATACAATCATTGAAGTTGATAAATCCTGGTCTAAGCATGAAAGACTACAGAAACAGCCCATGTCATCTCCGAAAATATCCAAGCTCTAGAAACAATTTTCTGAATAAGCGAATATTTTATAGACATGGCCCAGTCAAAAAACAAGATAGCGTTCGCAAATTATTCAAGGTGACGAATTTGGTAAATACTGATACACAAACATTTCCCACATACGTCTACTTGGTAAGATAATAGAAAGTATGCCCAGTGAGACAAACAACTTTTTCATATTTAAACGTCATGTGAAGTTTTCCTTTCCATTTCTCAATGGTTATATCTCATGACTGACCCTCAGGAAGTAGTAGATGTGTAAAACAGGCCAACAAAAAAAGCAAAGATTCTCTTTTGGCTTGGGCTTTTCTCCTCGTAGGAAGCAGATAGTGGGGAGTGTGGCTTATCTCTGAGGTGGATTAAGGTGGGCCCATTCTGAGTCCTCCAGGCGGAAGGCTGGATCAGCCGCCGAGAAGCCACGTAAGGCCGCCAACCATACCAGACTATAATGTTGGGATATTATGGCAAATGTCCATTTAGGGACAGAGTGGACTGAAGGCTATGTACTCGGCTAGACGAAGGTAGTAAAAAGGTAGGGGTGACTCTGTAGACTTGATATGGCCATTATTGTCAAATTACAGGGTGAGGGATGGTTTGTCAAATTAGATGTTTTTGAATAACATAATATCATATATGATATACAAAATTATATCATATATAAAATTTCCAACTGTGTAAGTTGTCTGTCTGGCTGCATATGAGATTTGTCTCCTTACCTTTCTCAAGGTTATCATACAGATTTTATACAGAAAGAATGTGGACAATAGTGTAGCAGTTGCCACTTTGAGAAAATCCAGTGGTATTGTTGAGCAATGATGCAGCGACATTGTGTTGAATTCTTCATTATAAAACATAGGAAGTTTCATAACTAGCTCAAGTTACTGAAACAGGCCACTGAATACTGGCCTCCTGTTAAGAGCGATATACTGACCGGGTATGTACTGACCACGTCCTCATTAGAAGACTGAGTGTTGCACAAGGTAGACTGTTCAAATTTCTATCATACCTTGATCCAGCTTGATGAAAGAGAACAACCATATAATATATACACGGTGGTCTGTAAAGAAATAAGTGGTTTGTTCTTGCTGGGTAATTGATATCGATAGAGCCAACAGGAAAAGCCATTGGAATTAGAGAACAATAAATAAAAAGAAAGATTGAAAAGAAGGAAAGAAAATTGAAAGAAACACAGAGTAATGAAAAGTAAAACAAGTAAGGTAAGACAAGAAAATAGGCGACCAGTCCGGAGAGCGCAGGAAGTCCCCCTCATCTGTCTCCATCCGGGGCTGATAGGTGGCGCTACGAGCAAATACCCTGGACAAACAGTGATCTACCTTTAACCCTGGGCCTTTAACTGCCATATAATCCATATAACTAAGACATTTAGCTAAGGGGAGGTGTATCTGTTATTATTCTGCAAACAATTACTATAGTTCCGATAGTTTTAGACCAGCAGGCCTATACGAAAATGAATTACAAATATCTAGACCTTGGTGTTATTGCTATAAACAGGAATTAGATTCCTGACAAGTAATACCTATCAACAAGCTACAGATTGAAGTAGTTTTTGTGGACATTTACAATATATTCTTCTATGAATTATTTTAGTTTTCAGGTCAAAAGATTTCTAGGTCACATATTTCATATCATTTTGAAAACGTTTGTGAATAAAAAGCTGCTAATGGAAATGGCATGGAATTTCAACATAAAAGAGTGTACTTTTGGACTTCTGCAACGGTTTGACAGATGGAGTTTACACGCTGTGCAATCTCTAGTATTTTAGCATTACATCTTATAGCTACTGCGGTTGGGCATATGTGTAGCTTTTTTCCCCAATCAGCGTACCCTCCATCGCTCCCCGTTCCCCAACCCTGGAGGCCGAGGTAATGACCCTGTCAGCGGCTATTGGCCAAATGGTATTGGGAGGAGAAGGACGATCCACTAACGTAGATGGTTAGAGTCAGGGTAGATGGGGGAGGGGAAAGTAACTCTGAAGGCTGGTCAATCAGAATCACTCAATTTTGGGGGAATCTAATACAGGAATTACTGTTTATAGCAGACACTATTTCTTCGTTTTTAGTCAGTCAATGGGGATTGAAAAAATAGCTTGGTTATATTATACTTGTCATATAGAGCACTTAGCCATATCAATATTTTCAGGATTTGTAATTATATTAGCGTTATTTGATTAAAATAGATGTAATTTATAACTCTTGCAACCTAAACTCAACATGTGCATTTTGATGTTTTTTCCAGCGTTTCATGAAAGCTGCGAAATATATCACATATACGTTCAACTGTAGGCAGAAATATAATGATTGATCTTTAAGTAATAATTATGCAGAATTATCTTAGTGTTATCCAGGTATGGTTAACACTGTTCCAATGTGTGAGACGCTGTTTTCACTTTGTCTATTTGGGAGAATGGGAAAAAAAATATATGGTTGACTATGGAGAAAAACTCTTTGGTGGATCAGTCTGGAGTAGAACTTTGTAGCTTTAGCGCAGGACCTCATAAGTCAGACATGCCTCAGTTCATTAATGCGGACCCTTCATTCAAGGAAGACGGGAAATGTGCCCTAATGACATCCTCGGAGGATCTAGATGTAATATTCCCATGTAATAACCAGTAAATATTAAAAAGGCGGCAGGTAATAATGAGTCGTCCTGATGTTGGGATGATTACTCTGGCTGTAAGCGGCAGTCCCAGGTAGGCCGACCAGTGAAGCCGTCTTGCCTTACCTACTGCGGCTTTTACAGAAATCAGGTATCACCCAGCACGGCTCTGGGGTCATGATTAGAAAGGGGAGTTTCCAGATTGAGATTGGAAATGGCCTCGTGTTGCAACATTAAAATGTCATGGGGAATTGTGACTCGGGATATTGAACTGTCGGTGAAGACATGATATTTGGACGACGCTTTGTATAGCTACTTCTTGTATGTACAAAGGCAATGTCATAGAAAAGAAAACAAGTGAAATGGATGACTCCTTGTTCTATTCATAATAGTATCATGACACTTGTTCTACAGACCATACGATATCAGATATCTGTACATATTGGACATGGTCTATTTCGATATTTATATATATATACAATTACATCGAAAAAGGATCTATAACAATGTAGCCTATGTGCTGTATGTTCCCCGGTTGAATTACCAACAAATTAAAGCATAGACTGCTATAAGAGTAATGCTGTAAGATTAAATGAATGTACACTGACCAACTGAAATCGACCCATACTTAAGCCCCATACCCACTAGGCTATTTGGGCCTCAGCGATCGTATTCCCCCTTGATCGCCCGTCAGAATGGATATACATGTTTGATCTGCATCACAGGGAAAATCGCCTGGTGAACCGCCCGGCGATTTTTATCAAACCTGTTAATTTCATTGTAGCATACTCATGGGCGACGAGGCCCAAATGGGGTATGGGGCTTTACAGGTGTTCCCGTACATACTAGTGGTAGAGAATGTAAACGGCTCGTCCTTAAGTTCAGTATAGTACTTTTATACGATCTTATCCAGCAGAAATAATTAACTATCCCATAAAAGCTGTCTCAAAATGAATATTCCTTCTTGAACTCCTAAATCACCGCAATCTTTGTTGTGTATGGGCTCCTTTGTCCAATAACGATAACTCCAGGAAACAATAACATGCTCTTTATTAAAAATTAGGAAAGTAGGCAAAGTAAACTCATTAGTTGGCTCATTATTGGCAGCTGCAGTCCTCTTGTTTTACGTTCCCATAATGTACAATGGAGAAAGTTGACATTTCACTTAGTAGCAAAAATACACTATGTCTGAAAATACCCAATTTACGAGACATTTACTCAAACAGTTTCATGAAAATAAAGTCCCATTTTTAAACTACAAGTTAATATCTGGATAAAAGTCAACTGATAAAGACCCTTCATTTCTGAAGATAATTTAAGACAGACGATTATTTCTAAAACATTATTATGACATTCGCCTGTAAATATAATAAATTTGTAAAGTCAGTACGATGTGGGATGTTTTGAAAATTTTGACTTATAATGATTCATTAAAAATGACGCGAGAGTGAATGTACATCACACATTAATATAAGTCTTAAACCTTGATTATTAATACCACTTTAAATGGTACAAGTGAGTTGTTTTAGGTAAGTGTCCAGTGTCTTGTGATGGCAGCACATGACAAAAGGTACAGAATGGCAAAATTTTATTGTTCATTGCCTTTTGCGACTTAGCGTTTTTTTTCAATGTTTCCAATCGCGGAGTAGTTTACAGTCTGGCAAAATATTGTCCAATCGGCTGTAAACAGTCAAAGAAAAATATTAGCATAGGGGATAGATTATGGTTCAACTTGAGGGAATTAAAATACATAGGGTAGATGTTACCCTAGGATGCTAATGTGGACAGCAGACCATGGGTAAAGACAGCACACCATGGGTAAATAAACACCCAGGTGATTATATATAATGGACAAATACTCCTATGAGAGGCTCTCGCACATCTATGGAATGCACACCTATATGATAACAGAGTTTACAATGCTGAAACATCTGCCATAAACAGTCCTAATCACCAGCTAATTACTACCTTCAAAACTCCCAAGCCAGCTGATCTACTCGGAAAACACCTGCTGCGTCCTTAACAAATGATAGGAAATTCATAGATAATGACGTTGCTTATTGGCAATGCCTGTCCACTGGAGGACGAATAGCCCTATCCTGATTAAGGTCATAAAGAGGTATCCGCTCAGCTCTTTAACTACCGGCAGTTAGTCCATTATAACGAGCCTCTCCTCAATAACTGCGTCACGTGACCACCGCGGGCCACAGGGCCATCATCCGGGTCGTTAGCCTGTGGTCACGTGACAAACAACCCCCTGGTGGAGGTGGCCCTAACTAATCACCGCTGGTACCCGTCTTATGTGGAGTGGTCTGTCCACATCTAGGCCCTCAGGGTACGCCCCGTGCCCGCAACCAGCGACATATTTTTCCATCGTTTCTCTCTGCCCCTTCTCTCATGACTCCCTAACGTACCTCACTGTCCTACATACAGCTGGTTGTTATATCTCTAACAAAAACTGCACTCAGTAGTATTACTTACACCAAGTGCACCGATATGTTTACCCATCTTTTTATCTATACTGCTGAAAGAATGTTTAGAAGATTTTTCTTACAAAATATAGAAGGGAAATCACACCGGTAACGTACCTGGACTCAATGTTTAACGATATAAGGAACATCTCGTTTTTGATCAAACCTATTGGTTTCAACATGTCCATCTCAGTCAGACCATATTTTCAATTATCTGTTGATGTCCCACAAAGATTGCCCAACGTTGGCAAGACTGCTTAAAGCTATCTCACAGGCATGTTCGGAAAACCCTAACAAAATCACTTCTAAATTGTAATTATCATCCACAAAACCAAAGATAATATTGCACACACAGGTCCCCTAAGGGGTGACAGGTGGTTTCATTGCTGCCACCTGGGGTTACCTCCCTTACACTAAAACATACATCCCATAATCTACATATTACCCACAACCCCCTTCTCCTTCCTCCTTCTTCTCCATTCCACCATTACCAAAACAACTACTCCTCCACAACCAAAATCCTTTGAAATCCTCGCATCAACCACCCTGTGGCTACAATCGGCGCACATCGGATAAACCACCACCCCAGCACATCCCACGGACCACGCCATCGACTGTGGGCACCGTCGCAGGGGCCAGATAAGTCACATTTCGTAACACTTTGTGCTTAAAATACACGCCGGTCGTGGTAGCCATGCCGGACACAAAGCG
The DNA here is from genome assembly GCA_936440205.1 of Lepidonotus clava. NCBI lineage: Eukaryota > Metazoa > Annelida > Polychaeta > Phyllodocida > Polynoidae > Lepidonotus > Lepidonotus clava. The sequence continues at coordinate 28,415,020 of OW387144.1, read as the reverse complement.
CCGCACCAGGGCGTCTAAGAGAAAGGCACAGGAGCTTATGAGGGCATCGATGGTGGAGTCTGAAAGGGGTAATGACAGTGAGGAGAGTGAAATAAGCTTTCACCCTCGGTACGAGGGGGACACAACTAACGATGAGTACAGTGCGGGGGCCGGCGGCCATGAGGGCCGGCCGGGGCCAGTACAGGCAGACATATCAGGCCGAGTGGGGCTGCTTGAAGGGGACATACAACAGGTCAGGGCACAGGTAGACAGCATTGACGCTAAAATTGACCTCTTGATAGCTTCAGCAAACTTCAACAACCCGCGGGCAGCCAGTACTCCACCCGCCAGACGAGTCGAGACGCGCAGCGCGGAGAGAGGACGGGCAACACCATGGGCCGAGACGCCAACGCTCCCGCCACTGCGGACGCTGAGAGCAACGCAGAATGAGGGCGGATACGTGGACCAGGTCCTACGCAGCGAACGCTTCGCACACACACACATGGAGGGTAAGATGAACATTGCCTCAGATGTTTTCTCCGATTCCGTTATGCCTAAGCCATACATGTATGTGGACCGAGAGGGAGCGTACACAGTAAAGCAAAAGCTGGATAATCGGGCATCCCTCTCCCTCCCGGAGTATGTAAATGCCACCCTGGCCCTCATCAGGGATGAACGCGCTGTGCGCCACGGGGATAAGGCACATATTTTGGCCCACCTCCAGGACGTCACACATGACGCCATCGACCGCCCATGGGAGGCGGTCAGGAAGTGGTCCCAATATGTCTGGGATGACGTAGAGAGGGGCAATATCAGGTGGTGTGATGATCAGCGTATTCAAAACCAGAGGTTCCGTATAGCAATGATGGGCGGGGCTCGAGCTGGGGGAACACAAGCATCATCCACGGAAAGTAAGCCCACAAAACGGGACCTAATATGTAGGGCATTCAACACAAAGGCAGGGTGTAGGCACCACACACACCACGAGGAGGGTCAGGTACGCCTCATGCATATATGTTCATACTGTGATTCAAATGGGCGCCAGTGCCCTGGCCACAACGTGGTGGCATGTGAGAGTAAGCTGCGACCGCAGGGTGGAAGGGCCCCCCCGGCTAGTTATGCCCCGCCCCCGGTGTACACGGCGGCACCCTCCCACCACAGGGCATCACTACAGGAGCAGAATTGGAGGCAACCTTCCACTGGCCAGCAATTTTATCAGTTCCAGCAGCCAAAAAACGGACAGTAGGCGCCCCAGTCAACGAGGATAGACTGGGTGCGCCTACCCGTCAGGCCGGTGGCCGGCCAGCTGTGCGTGCGGACCCCGCCCCCGTGTGTGTGGGGCGTGGTGTGGTCCCAGGGGGCGGCGGCCGGCGCCTCGAGTACGATAGGAAGGCCCGGGCAACAGAGGCCGGGGCGAATAAGGAGGATAGCTCACACGATGGGGCATCTGTGGACGACCCACACTTCGAGGATATACGCCGCCTGTGTGAGGGCGGCCTCCCGTTTGCCCGACCGGTGGATGCCAGGCCCCAGGCACTGGCGGCGCATAGGAGACGCTGCTGGCCGGAGATGGTGGACGTACCGGGCCGTACGGAGTTGGCCCCGATATATCGGGCAGTACGTGATACGGGCTTACCTAACGCGCTCAGGGCGAGGATCCCGGTGCCGACTAACCTAAATATCGAGGCTTGGGAGCACTACTTGGGCCGCTTGGGGGATCGTCAAAATGTGTTGGATTTCGTCAGATTCGGCTTCCCGACAGGTTACGCAGGGCCCGTATCCGACACCACTGACACCCCGAACCACCCGAGCGCCACAGACTACCCGGTACAAGTGCAGGCATTCTTGGATAAGGAGATGGCGCTGGAGGGGGTGGTGGGCCCGTTTATGGCCCCGCCCTTCACCCCCTGGTGTCATTCGTCACCGCTCATGACAAGAGAGAAAGGGGCCGGACCGGACCGCCGGGTCATCACCGACATGACCTACCCGGAGGAGGCGTCGATCAATGCGTACGTGGTGAAGAACGGCGTATACGGGGTCGAAAACAGTCACAGCCTTGCCACCGTGGACGCAGTGGCTGGGTGCCTCAACCGCATGGGCCCGGGGGCATACATGGCGACGCTGGACGTGTCCAGGGCGTATAAGAACTTTGCGTCCGACCCCCTGGACTGGCCACTGCTGTGCTTCGAGTGGCTGGGCAGATATTACTGCGACCTGTCCATGCCATTCGGGGCCCGCGCGTCGTCATATCACATGCAGTGCGTCGCAAATTGCATAACGGACACCCTGGCGGCTGAAGGGGTGTCATGTTTCATGTACTTGGACGACCTCATAATCATCGCGGGCGACAGAGATGAGGCACAGCGTCATTACGACAGGGCCAGGCGGCTCCTGCGGGAGCTGGGGCTTCCGGAGGCGGTGGACAAGTCCCAGCCCCCGGCACACAGGGTGAAGTGGCTAGGAGTCAACATTGACGCCGAGAACATGACCCTGTCCATCCCCCCAAACAAGCTGGCGGAGGTTATGGAGAACATTACCAGGGTCCACGGCGATAAGTATATCACAAAGAGGAAACTTCAATCGCTTCTGGGGCACATCCTCTTTGTGGCCAAGTGCGTGAGACCAGCCAGGGCGTTTGTGTCACGCCTGCTCACCGCACTTAGGGAGGCCGACCAGACACGCATAAACATCACGGCGGATATGCGAGCCGACCTCAGCTGGTTCATCCAGTTTGGAAGGGTCTGGAACGGGGTCTCAGTCATCACGCCCCCGGAACCAGATAGATGCATCCTTGTGGATGCGTGCCTGTCAGGCGTGGGCGGCACCGATGGGCAGCGCGCATATGGGCTGCAGCTCTTCCCAGAGGAAAGCGGGGCGGATAATATCACGGAGCTGGAGGCGGCAAACGTCGTCGTCGCCCTGCACACGTTCCTGTCGGAGCAGGATAGGGGCACACATGTGCGCATACGCTGCGACAACCTGGCGGCCGTCCAAGCACTCCAAACAGGAAGGGCCAGAAATGTGGTCCTGCAAGATTGTGCTAGGGCCGCATGGATGGTGCAGGCCATCCTCGACGTGGCAATCACCTATGATCACATACCCGGGAGGGAGAATGAGGTGGCCGACGCCCTCAGTCGCGCGCACCTGGGCCGCCCCCAGGATGATGTGGCGAGGGCCTGGGTGGCGCATTACGGCTTGTGGTGTGTACAGCCCTGCCTCTACTTCATGCATGGCTTAGGTTTGGCATTCTTCCGCAGATCCAGCAATGAACGACCTCATGATACGAGCGGGCCAACGACAGCTGACGGCACGGGCACCCGGCACGTTACGGAACCACGACGCGGCAGTGACGACATACATTGCGTTTATGGCACGCGCAGCAAGGGACCCACTCGCGCCCACGTACCAAGTGATCTGCGCGTATCTGGAGTACGTGGCGCAGCATACGCCGGCCCCAGCGACAATAAGAAACAAATTGTCGCACGTCAGGACCTTCCTCAGATTGGCAGGCAGGTCGACGGAGGCCGTCGACCACCCAAGGGTGAGACTGGCGATGGACGCATTCAAGCGCGACAAAACTTATGTCCCAAGGGTGAAGGCCCCAGTCCCGATGGATGTGATGGTACGGGCACTACGGATACTACCGGTGTCCCCGAATGAACAGGCCGTGCGGGCGGCGGTCCTCGCCATGTTCTATGGGGCCATGAGGCAATCGGAAGTGTCCCCAGCGACCATCAGGGCCTTCGACCCGGCCCGACATCCGACAAGGGCGGACATCACATGGACACACACAGGGGCGGAGCTACGAGTGAAATGGGCGAAAAACATGCAGAAGGTGGGACTGTGATATTGCCGCGGGTAACCGACAAAGCGGTATGCCCAGTGGCAGCCTTGGCACACAATGTAACCAACGTGCCAACGCGCTCCCCCGACGACCCCTGGCTGATGTTCAAGGACACGCGCGAGCCCATTCCCACGTCATACATCAAACAGATATGGGACATGGCAATGGCGAACGTGGGTGCGGATACCAAAACATTCTCACTACACAGCCTTCGCAAAGCAGCAGCGTCACAAGCACATGCGAAAGGCTGCCCAGAGGTAGAAATACAGAGACATGGCGGTTGGCGGTCGATGGCGTACAGAACATATATCGCCACCCCAACAGCACGCGTTACAAACGCGCTCGTAGACTCATTACATAACTAATTATACTCTTTTATTTTTAACCCCCCCCCCACCACCCACTCCCACTCTTTATCATACAGCCTTTGGCATATTTTTGGCTATCTATTCATTACTATACTATATCAAACATTATATATAATTCAATTTTTACTTCAAAATAAAAATTTAATTATCCCAAATTTATGCCTCTGGCTCCTTCTTTACCACGGGTGGGCAGTAATGGCACACACAGGTCCCCTAAGGGGTGACAGGTGGTTTCATTGCTGCCACCTGGGGTTACGTCCCTTACACTAAAACATACATCCCATAATCTACATATTACCCACAACCCCCTTCTCCTTCCTCCTTCTTCTCCATTCCACCATTACCAAAACAACTACTCCTCCACAACCAAAATCATTTCCTCCCACCCACCCTACAAATAATATTATCTCATTTTATCAAATACAAATATTACTCTTCATTTAACTATCTATTCATTACTATACTATATCAAACATTATATATAATTCAATTTTTACTTCAAAATAAAAATTTAATTATCCCAAATTTATGCCTCTGGCTCCTTCTTTACCACGGGTGGGCAGTAATGATACCTAAAACGTGCTTTTGTCTTTCTATTGTGTTTTCGTCTTTCTATCGTGGTTTCGTCTTTCTATCGTGTTTTTGTCTTTCTATCGTGTTTACGTCTTTCTACCTTGTTTTCGGCTTTCTATTGTGAACTGTTATCAAGACACTTCCCATAACTTGACCCCGTTTTACTTGTGCCCTCACAACCTGTTCCAACTAAACAGGAATCTGCGTGCTAGCTTCCTCTCTATTCATTGGCCCTACAGAATGATCCATCGGAAGAGCAAAAAGGAAACAAACAAAACAAGAAGGATCACATAACACCTCCCGGAAGCGGGCCCCGAGTCTGCTCGGTGCGCTCGTCGCACCTCTTATGACCTATGGCCTGGTGCCGTATACAGAGAGTTGGTTGGGTCTCACACGTCTACCTACCTCTATACCTAGGCAGGCAACCATATAAAAGGTATGTTCTGCAATCATACTTTTTTTGGTCAGTCTGTTACTTGCTGAATTTTCATGTAACATTTAAGTTATTCTATGTAAGGTTAAGAAGCTTTTCGTGAAATAGCATAATAAGAATGGAACAATAACTTCAAAATGCAATGTTACTATGTTAGGTCCTAAAGACATTATTAGTGCCACTAAAATATCATAACAAGGACCAAATAAGGAATAAACAGAATGTAATTGTACTTGTTCGTTATGATAATGCTGTATGTTCGCCTGGGTATACCAAAGGAGCATTTAGGGTTTTGCTGGGAGGAGTTCTGAGAGGGTCTAGGAACCCTTCCGACGTTTCAGCTTCTATGTTACAACGCTTTGGATAATTAGGTTTATCAACAGATTTTGTTGGAAGCCCCTTCGAGTTAAGTGTAACCCTCTAAAATTTGCAGGAAACCCTCAAAATGCAAGGTTTGGTACAGGTACGCTATGTCTGACATAGCAATTCCCCGACCAACGGGCCATGTTCGGGGTGAACATCCATCGAGCCTAGCCAGGCTAGGCTAAAGTCAGGCTTTCACGGACATGTTTATCGCCTTCTTCTTTTGTGCGACCAACAATGACTTTAGGGTGAGACCAATATGTCAGAGAGCAAGGCTCGTACCGGTATGACTTATAGGAGGCATAGGCAATCTGAAACGTCACCTTCCCTGGCCGGAAGAAAGAAGTCATGTAGCACAATGGAGGCATAGAGTGTATCATAGGAATTTCCTAAACATGTTGCTACCTCTGGATTCCCTTTTTGAGAATACTACAAGCTTCAATACAGATCGGCGTCATATCCATTTGACTATTCGTCTATAATACACCTACGTCATTGTGCAGCATGTGTTATGTTATCATTTCATCAATGTCAAATAATCAAATATGCATTATCAATGTAGGGATTAAAGATCAACCCCAGTTGCAGGTAAGGATCGAGCACCCTGTCACTCAGGTAACTATCGACCTAAGATAAGAGTCCAATAAGCCATTGCCTCGCAGCACACCCGTTGACACCTACCCCTGGTTGCCCATATTAAAGCAGGGGCCTTCCATTAAGTAAATACGCACATTTTTTCAAAAAATGCAGACCCCTCCCCCTTCCCTCCACTGGACTGAGGAACGCATTGGATTTGTATAAGAAAGTAGAACAATTTTCAAAAAACGCCTGACCCATCACCCTATATGTGCGTACACATATATACTTAATGGAAGGCCCCGCAGGCCTACAAAAGGCCGACCCAAGCCTATAAATTGTCCCACCTGAGGCGCTTGTCGGGTCCCCCGGGGGGCTGGGGGCGGCCCTCCTTAATTCTGTCACACTGTGACTGATATATATGGCCTTGTGACAGGCGCCCATACCTCAGTAAACAACCCTCATGGCCAGGGCAAGGCCTGGAGACCTCTGAGTGGACTAGGGGCGGCAGGGAACGGGGCTAATTTAGCAGAATAAGGAGGGTATAGTGGAAATGAGGATGCATGTCTGTATAAAAATTGGCAATGCTGTTTGGGAACGATATGTGTGAGTGAGTATGGGTGTGGGTGTCGTGTTTATTGTCTTTACAGTGCCTGTTGTAAGGAACTTAAGAACATAAACAGAATTAGGGAGCCATTTGACCTTTCCAATTTACAAAAATTACTATCAATTAACAATGAACACGCCGGTAGATCTTTTTTGTTGGTTAAATGTCTGTATCATAAACCTAACAAATGCCCTTGGTTTGTCGTTTTCTATGACGTGTCTTTACAAATCAGCAAACCAGTTTTTCGGAGAGCATCTTCTTGATTTATCTGTCCCGAGTAGCAATAGAAAATGTGCAATAAATCCTATGAGATTTGATGATTTAATCTTAACAAGACAGTCTTTTAATCCAAGTGTCAAATTGGGGGTTCTTATCAATATTTACGGTTTGATACATCATATTCTTGAATTCCTTTATGACGAGACTAAATCAGCTGGATAAGACACCAGATTAACTTTGCCAAATAAAGATTTCCAACGTCGACACGTAATTCAGGCTCCTTCAATCAGGGGGACTGTAAATTGCTAATCCTCGCCAATATAAATCCGCCATTTTTTGGACTCTTTAATATTACATTAGGCAATTGTGGCTGGCAGGCGGCCCCATGCTAGCGTGCCTGGTTGATTTATAAGGGGGCCGTGTCCGATGGTGATATAGGGGCGAGAGGAGTGGGTCTGGGTGGGTTAGGGAGAGGGGACTGGATGAAAGAAAGGAGGAGGACGGGGAGGTAGAGGAGGGGGGTCCTCTACCTAGAAAGGGTTGTTGCAGGGAAATGGCAATATGACTGCACCCAGGGACTGTCGATCAATCAAACCCTGACTGTCACAGACTAGGTCTCTTGGTTATGTAAGAAAGGAAAATGTTGAGTAATTCATGTTTTCATGAGACGATTATGTCCAATAACGAAGCAAAATAATGCTTTAAAGAAAAGATAGGCACAAACAGTAATATATTTTGGGTAGTTTTTAAGGATTTGTGCGTGACCACAGGGAAAGGATGGTCCTGTCAATTTTAGTTGATGTTGTTTTGTTCAAGCTAAAAGCACGAAGAGAGCAAACCAATAATAGCCAGGGTTGTACTTCGGTAGTTAGCACTTATCTTCACGCAACCAACATTCAGAGAAAGCTTCCCCTCCTACCACCACTACTCTCAGAACCTGGGCACAGGGTGCTGCGGGACAAGGGGCGTGGCCCAAAGACTGATCACCTAACCAGGACATGCGCACTGCCTCTCTACCCTAGTGTCGGCCTTGTCCGCCAGGCGACGGGTCTGTGATATGCCCCTGAAACCGCCCATCCCCTAACAGTAGGGGCTTGTTGTAAGGCCTTGATGCACCTCTAATATCGCCCATCTTTGTCTGGTAGGGGTTGTTAGGCCGTGATGTACCTTTAATATCGCCTAACTCTGTCTGGTAGGGGTTGTTAGGCTGAGGTATACCTCTAATATCGTCCACCTCTGTCTGGTCCTGCTGTGTATGGGGCAGTGGTTGAGGGATGTAGGGAATCTATTGAGTAATGTCATACAGGTCTAAAAGATCAAGGGAGAGTCCAAATATCATAAGGCTGAGGAAATGACGACATATCGTACAATAAACTATTGGTTCTGTCTGGGCTGGTCAAAACAAAAAGAAGCAAAATGCTATACTGGAACATTGGTGATAATGGGAGCTTATCACGCCTACTCCTGGCTAGACAATTCCACACCTGCTTTAGTCTATTTCACACCTGCCCTGGGTATGATTACCATTGGTACCATTGGTACGTGGTTCCCTATCAGCTTATTGCCTAGCTTTGTCCAATAACTTAGGAGGCTAGTATTGGGCATTGCTACTGATGCAACAGTTGATCTGATGCAATATAAGTTAGTGAGTAGGTCCCAGTTTGGAGAGATATATTCAATCCATAACTCGGGTCGCCCCTTATCCCCAATAAGCAGACCCCTTATTTATTGTCACCACGGTCTATATCCTTGTGCCTTTAGACCATGATCCATCTGAAGCTTAGAATTATAGATACAGTGACATCACTCTGGCAATGATGTATCAATCAAATACACTTCATAGCCCACAGTGACCAAATACAAGACAGCTTCATTAAAACCGGGCTTGAAACGAAAACATCTAGCATCCAACACGCTGTAATGGCCCTATGTGTTAGATAACCACGTTAAAACAGTGTGTGAATCAGACGTCTCGGTACCCGTTCTAACGACGAGGGCCTGGACGCTGGGTGTGATTACCGGCTGACAGAGGTGTCCCCTAACGACAGGACGCACCCCCGACGCGCGCCCACGGCCCCGTGGTCCGCACCCAGTAATGGTCGGTAAGTGGCCGCGCTGCTTACCCACACAGCCTCTGTGTTCGCCGGGCGTTGCGAAACGAACGCAGTCAATCTTACAGCTGTATACATCTATGTTAAAGCTATCTTAGGTATCTTAAGTTTGTTTCAGAGTGACATGCGTTCAAAAGTTGCGATTCAGTGCAGTGGTTCGTTTTGAGTAGTAGGTATAATTGGCGGTCTGCCGCTGGGTTCTATATAAGTAGTATACTTAGATTGGATATTTAAGCAGGCTAGAATGTGAGTAGTATAAACAATGTGTGATTTACCGTAGGCGATATACAGGTGAGATTTCTAAAACAAAAAATAAAGTGCTATAAAGTACAGAAGTAAATTTATTTTGATCCTAATGTTCAATGAACTAAGGTTCATGTAATTTGATTTTCAAATTAGTGTTTCTTATTTTAGTGGAAATGCAATGGATTGTAACACTTTCAGTAAGCATTATTCATATAATGACAACAGATCCTACTCCTTTCATACACAAAAATATTATTTGAATCGTGAATTAAATGAAGTAAACCATTTTGAATAATACATACTCAAATCATGACTTCCAACTATATTTTCCCCACACACTAGTACTATAACGTGCAAAAAGTATATCCCCGGGTTAGAAACAACAAGTTTTAATGAAATTAAAGTCAACTTATTCAAAAAGCCGGAATATGATTGGTTTTACTTTTAGTTCTTTGCATTTTGTTTATTAGGATTGGCAACGCCCATATTCCGCCTACTCCCATATTTTTGTCCTAATACAGCTATTGGCGTATCGCTTTGTACAATATTAGCCAAAATAGAGTTCCCTGTGTGCAGTTTATTTCTTATCAGATGTTCTTATATCAATTCGATTAAGCGTGCCTGGATTAGCCATTCGAAAATCCAAAATGTTTCATATAGGCTTTGGCCTCGTAGATATTTGAAACTATTTGAATTTACTTTGAATCGAAGCTTCTACAAATAACCTACACACGCTTAGACAGCCCAAGGTTCATTAGAGTGATTGCCAAAAGAACCAACAGCAGGCAACTTTCATTCATTTGTTAAAGGAAAAACCTAATATTGAGTTGTTTAATCAAGGATTCAATATAAAGATGATATTGAAACTTGATTAACAAAATAGAGATCGAAGTTTCCTTTCTACATGCGTAGGACTATATATATTTGCCTGTTCAACCCTTAGAAATAGTTTGTAATAATGTGCATTATTTTCAGTTGCTCTGTGAAATCAGTATTGCCATTGCGCTGACTGCACATCTCTCCATAAGGTATTTGCAAATGATGTATAACTGTATTTAGATACACCCAACTCAACAACAGTATTTGTGGACGGGTGACGATTATGCTGAGTTTACTGAATTAGTGACATTTAATAATTACGGCTTAATCAACATGTTTCAACTTCTCAAACTTCTCATTAGGATTACAAATTCAAGCATTATCTAACAGGTACATATGCATATTCAACAGTGTGGAAATCACATTGTGAATAATTTTTCATTAACTCAGCAGATCAGGGAGTTTGCATTAATCAAATCTTCTTGGCTAGAAACTGTTCATTGTATTGATTTACTAATGCTCATTTCTATCAATGTTATAGTTATAAGATTGAAATGACAAGGGTCCAAACATGGTCATTAATACTAAATATCGAATAACAGGAACATTCTGAATAATAACTTGAATAATGAAATTAAACGTGTATATGAAAACCTGCCTAATATAAGAAGGCCCACTGGGAGCATCCGAGGATTGAAGGACAACCCGCTGGTCAGCGTATGACCCAGGGCTGAAGGCCATGGGTCATACGCTGGCAAGAGGGTCATCCGAAGACCCGAGGGTCTTCTATATTTTATCACCCAAACAATTATCTAAATGTCGCTAAACTACTGTAAATGAGGAGCGGTAAGTACAGCCTGTAAATACGTACTGCCCCTTATACCAACCGCCTGTCCGCTGTGCGGGTGATGATACAGAGTAAGACTGGGATGTCAGTACTTCCCCCCCCCCCTCCCCAGTCTTATTGCCATCACCACCAGCCGAGTCTGGGCTGATCCATCAGTGCCTGTCACCGGGGGATCGGGTCACCCTGTACGCCCCACCCCAGGAACAATGGACGTCAGGGGTACACTACCCGCCCCCTGGGGCACTCAATACCTGGATTATATTTGACACACCAACGGGCCATGTAGTAGACTACATCGTGAAACTGTTAGTGATATAATATTATGGCCTAACGGTGCTGTGTCCGTGTTGATATCATCCATTTGTGTTGCTTATTTCAAAAGGTTGAAAGGAACTTTGATCACGTAATAGATTTGCCTTGCTGTCATTGACGTTCCAATGGGAATTCAATGTTATCCAACTTACCAAACTGTGTACTAAACATTTAGATATGAGGTAGAATGATATGTAGCCCGTTTATTCATAATGGATATCAACTTTAGATTATGTATAGAACATCTGAGTAAATTCATTAAAAAAAAGTTACATTCAAAAGTTACATTCAAAAGTATTACCTCTATCATATTATTTACTACTTTCAGTACTTACCATAATGTCGACCATTGGACCCTGGCCATCCCCTTTCTGCGACATATTGCTCCATGGTCTTGCATCTAATCAAACTTCACTCCAATAACTGCTTTCAGTACTTATTGGCAGTGATTACCCATACCTCATTTCACAGTAATCCTGACCGCACATTAGACGTTATCATTGTCTAATGGTACAATGCCCCACACCCCCTAGACCCCCTCTACTCCTAGTCCAAATCCACCTCCAGTGGCCCCTAACATATAGCACCCCAGCCAACTCTGCTATCAGAGGGCAGGCACCCCTATTATTGGCGCTGTGCTGCGTTTATCCCAGTTATATGACCTTGGTCCGCCATCAATGACATTGACCCGGGAGGGGAACGGCCGAGGTTGTGGGCCGGCTTAGGAGCGTTTTGTTCGACTAAGCCTCGCGGAGGGAATATTAAATAACCTAATGTCAATGAAAATAAGGAACTGGAGTGGAGGGCGGTGAGGCCAAAATCGTAACTTATTTTGGGGTAAACATGGTGAATGTATGGCTTTCACGCCAAGAATGAAAGTAGAGGGTAAGGCATGTAGGCATATATATGGTGAACGGATAAGCTACAGCCTACATGTAAAGGCCTAATACATAGGGGGCCTACCAGTTCATACACATATTTTTTAAAGAGACCCAAAACGTAATTGACAACATTTTCAAAACTCATATGATTATAGAATTATATGTTAGAGGAATCTGGTTAAGGTCAGTGTTAAAGTATTAGCTGTGAAATCCAGCATAATGGAAGGCCACTAGTGTTCAGCCTGAGGATGAGTCTGCAGGCTGTATAGGATATATCATAAATGTAAATGGTATAGGGATAGAGCGAATGCAGGAGTTTATGAGGTATAGCCTGCAGGTTGAATGCATCATAAGGTGTGGTGTATGTTAGCGGGAACAAAGGGCCCCAGTCACGACCAGCTTTATGTGGGTAATATATGAGGACACCAGGGTGTCATATCACAGATAGCTGACGTGAGATAGGGCCATGGCTGCAATGCACTTTGACAAGTAATGCCTTTGGGATACCATACTAGTACATGAAATATATGCCATACGTCTTTGGCATTGCCCACAGAAATATAATCTCAAAATGCTTTAACTGTTCCCTCCAACGGGGGGGGGGGGGGGGGGGGATGAGAACAATGATTTTTATGAGTGACAACAGATGAATCATTGTCAAAGATGTTTGATTTATCAACTGATTCTTATGATGTCCTTTATAAAGTTCCGACCTATTGTCATGCATATATAACCGGAAAAAATACTGCAATCCGCATAGGAAAATGATTTATGATGGTACATACATTGTTCCCAGGAGCTATTGTTGAGAGAAGAGATGCTGTCTCAGCACTGGATCTACAGACTATAGCAGGGATGTATATGGCTGAATAAAAGTAAGGGAATCGATATAAGGTTGCGAGCTAAACCTGATACTTTTGCCTAATAATGAGGATAATCAAGAGAATGCCGGTAGCACTCCAAAGAAGAATCTTCAACATGTAAGCCTTGGAAAACCATTGGTTTATATGTTGACCATTTATGTTTTGTTTTTAATTTATAACCCTTGCTTTTCAATCTCCTGTTTTATTCAAATGGCTCCTTATAAGTCAGTTTTGCGTTAAAGCTTCGGAAACGCTTATGGTGTCCACAAATCAGGATGATGCAGCCTGAAACTTCAAATTGTTTGCAACCCCACATATCAGTTCACTTTAGTTTGGTCACAGGCAGATAGTGTGTATTAATATGTAATCTCTACCCCTCCAACACCCCTGCATCATTTATCATTCTGTCCTCTAAAAACATAAGGCCTATATCGTACCATTCTATTAGACTTATTGCAAGGTGGCCCGTACAAACCTCTAATCACTTTCCCCTACAGAAAGCCCTGCCGCCTCTGCTTCTAGGAGAGGTAAATCAGGAAGTGGCAATCTGTGGGCTGTACACAGGTGATGAATATTGAATGGATGACCTTCAGGGGAGGTGGTCTGTGTTACTTTACCCCGAGTATTAACCTGTCGTGACGAGAGGCAATGCTACTTGGGAGCTACAGGGGCGTCGGGGAGTGTAAAGTTGGAAATGTTTGTTTTACTCTGATTGGATTGCAATTTTTTTAGTAAAGAAAACGTCTTAGAGGTCCGAGCTTAAAAAATGGATGCATTCATGTCTACAACTATAACTATTTAAAACGTGTAATTCCTTGGATAACTTTATGATTTTAATAGATGCCTTTTAGAATTCAAGAAATGTTCAAGCCCAGGACCTCTAGTCTCCACTACATCTCAGTCCAGATGACTGTTTTTTAAATTGACAGACAATTCTAACAATACTACGTATATCCATATCCGTTGTTTAATACAATTCCCTTTGAACTAATACATGGCATTGTGAAGTCATATCTTATTTATTTTATGGGGATTGGGAAATGTATTATATATTCATATGGATTTGTTATGTGTAAACTTTCCACATAATTATTTGTAAAAGGCTATGTTTACAACACTCTATAAAGTAACAGATTTTGAGAATTACTGTTAAAAACAAATGAGTGAGTGTCATAAACTACGCAATCAAAATGGTATTATTAATTTTGGGTTTACGAACCATCAGGCTGTTATGAGCATGGGATGGTTTAGTAAAACAAAGATTGTAATGATTAGTCCCAGGGTGCCGATACAGTACCATTAGTATAAGTCACGAAATAAAACTACATAGAAGTTTTACCTCACTTTTATTTCACTACTATCTCAAATTATAACAAAAGTCCCGAGATGAGTGGATAATGAGCTGTGAAATTGTACAGTCCTAGGAAGTAAAACGAACTGTAAAACAACACACCCAATATTCTGTCTGCCTCACTAATATATCGTATGCTAGATACATATCCATCATCATGTTTAGTGATACTGTTAGATTAGGGCAAAAGGGCAAACTCTGGCGAATAATCTGTTGTCCACACCACAAGCTTACGAATCAGATGTGAAAAGGAGTAAAATAATTCTAAACGTAAAGATAGAATTACTTTTAAAAAAAAGGTAATATCATAAGAAGAATTGGGTAATAGATTACAAGAAGTTGATCGAGATATCTTCGCCGGTACTACTGTAGGCCTTTACGTAGTCTGGCATCGTGCTACGCGAACAAACGTACCCACATCCCCACCCCCCACCAACTCCCCTGATCTGTGCTTAACAGTCTAGCGACCTCTATACTAGATGTATATAGACTGTTCACTGGGCTATCCAAATTTCTCTTAATCCGATGATGGAAAAATGTAATCGTCAGACTGTGTTTAAAATACTAAATTCATGGACCCTTACTTTGGTAGTATACAGCAGGTCGGTGTCTCGTGTGCTATTGTTCATTCTGAGTGTGTTTAATTCTGTGAGCCTCTAGATAAGTCAGGGCCTTGGTGTTATCGGTGAGTGCCAGCCTCTATACCCGTATACAATCACTATAGTCTTTAGTGTCTGGGTAGTCTGGTGTGGAGAACAAAGTAGGTGACCACCAGTCTTATCTAATAGCAACAGTCACAGCATAATCCGAACGCGATGTTATCTATTATGTGAATATCTACCTAAAAATTAAAAATAATATTTACATTTATAGTATCTATATCTACATCTATACCAATATTTATATTTACCATCTGAATAACTATCTATATTTTATCTGTTTAAATTGTGTTGAACTATGCCTGATCCCTGAGTCTTCCCGTATTATTGTGTACAGAATTACGCTAAACTCCCCTCTATCGTGTACAGTGAAGCAGGAAACTGCAACTATCTGAATAGCGTAACGTATTTCTTCGGCGACCTTTGCAGTATATGTTTCTTATGGTAGAACGGCGTCGTCACTTCGCAGAATATCTTTTCCAAACGCTTTCAATGACCAATGACCTTTATACAAGGTGCGATAAATTATTTTCTAGAAACATTTCCCCTTTGTGTCATTTCCAGTCACAATAAAACACCCTCCTGATAGTTCTGCCTTCGCTGTTGCAATGATGCATTACGAGTGTAATATTGTTAGTCTTCGTTAAAGAAGGAGACGAGGACTGACTGCATTAGGTCTAACCACCAGCCCAGACTTCCACTAGACGGCCATCAGCCGCCACACCAGACCGCAGGACGTCCCCGACGTTTTATCCCCCCTCTCCCGGATTCTCATAGATTACGATATTTTCTCTGGACTGGTGTGATCTTGCAAGAGTCCCTATCTGCGGTTTCCTTTGAATGAGTCGCCGTTTCAATGCTTTCGTTATAAGTTTCAGTTTAATTTCATAAGTAGAACATGGCGTCCGTTGTTATCATAATTTGGTGACAACATAAGGAAATAAATGATTGGTTACACATCTGCCCGAGTGTTGCAGCTATGATTGTGTACATATGTTTTTGGCAAGAGCAATGTATCTTGGAAGCTGCAGTAAGTATTCTGTGAAATTAATTGGCACCTGTTCAATACTAACAATAACATATTACGACATTACTTATGTCCCGCCGTTATTGGAACTAGTAAATCTGTGAAATAAGTTTTGAATAATGTGCAAGTATCAATGGGTTAATTTGACTTTTGCAGGTGTGCAGGTACCGATTGCTGTGTGCATTATCTCAATGGATACACCTAAGAAACATTATATATGCGTCGTCAATTACGCAGGGTAACAGCAGTTTAATTTTTTTTAATACGTTTATTGTCAACATCATAAAAGATTACATGGTTTCCACTGGAACCAGTGTTAGAAGCCAAGCAGCTTTTTACCCAATCCTTAGTCCAATTGCAAATAGTTGAACACTTTAAGTTCAGTGGTTATAAACATACAACCCAAAACTACTGCAAAGGTAGCAAGTCTATTGGGGCAGTAATCCGCGGGCCGAGTGGCCCTGCCCCAGTCCGTGACCGGCCTTTTTACCGGCGGTCACTGCGGCCTCTATTCACCCCCTGTCCGCCAGGGGGGTGGCACCTCCTCCAGGGTCCGCCCGGCGCCTGCAGACAAACACGGCGTCCCAGATAACCTGCAGGGGCGAGCAAAGACAGAAAAACTGACGGAGACGCCGTCGTTCGCGACATGGATTCTTTTTTTTTTTTTTTTTACTGGGGGGTGGGGGGGTTCAAGGGATTGGGGAGGAGGGGTAGGGGAGGAGAGGGGTTTATTATGAAGGGGGTGGGGCTTGGGTCGTCTATTTGACGTGATTAGGAACTAGGGCTCTAGATAATAAGGATCAGTAGGGTTAATATACCATGACGACGTAGTAAGGCCCTGCGTGTAGCGGAAAGATTAGTATGTAGATTCTGTGAAACGGGGATAGTAGGTGCTTAGAGTGTTTGAAATATGTGCATGTATTTTTTTCTGTAGGTATTATTTATAGACAATGGTAAAATAATGGTAAGTACGTCACCATTTTAATGTTGGTAAAGGCCTATTGGTGTGGAAAGGACCAAACGTAAACCCAATGCACACAAATTACTCAGTTATCAGTTTGACTTCAATGACTTTGAATGGAAATTGTTGTATTTGATAACAAGGTGTTCGAAACTACCTATAACCCTGTGCGCATACGATCTTTTGTCGGTATCTGCACAGCGCCTAGGAATACCAATTATACATAGCAAAAATGATGTTAGCTTAAAGAACAAATTACCACGTGAGGCTTCGAATACTAATACAAATAGAAGTACGCAATAAAAATGTTCTGCACAGAGTTTCCAGTTTCCCATGTTGGATCTTGTTCCTAGACCAATCAGCTACACAATATCAGTGTAATAGATATGTTGTTTTCCCCTGAAGCAGTAGATTAATTTGCATTATAGTAGGAGTGGCACAAGAAACCACGGAGGCAATTACAAATTATGGCCACTGACTGGGATCAACAGAATGATATTGGCTATTACCCGCATTAAATCGTCACAGAATAGCCATGCTCCCAGACGAACATTGGTTAAAAAGTCAAATAGCATGGCAATAAAAGGATGATGAATGAGACATCTGTTCTACACAGTGATAACACGAGTGAAATAAAGATGGAAATAAAAAGAAGGACGATCAAAACTAGTATTCCATGGAGTCCATAATTATTGGTTTGTGCCTCCTTATTTCTACCTCATGAGCCCTTTATTCCAGTAGGAAAAAAGCAAAACTGTCAAAGGTTGTGAAGGATAAAGGCCAATCATCGTGAATGTGGCACGATACATTTGGGGGGATGCCAAAGAACGTGTTTTTTTTCAGATATATTTCACGTTACGATGTTTGACATGTGCCAAAAATCGTGACCGACTGCTTATCTTTGACTTTTTTATAATAAAAATCGGCAAGATCTCCACAAATATTGTGCCAAACATCGTTTAGTGGAATACGGCTTTTATCTTTTAGAGACGTATACATAGACATGTGGTCGTAGCTAAATAATCCAGAAATTACCCCCAGAGATAATGTATAAACAGTGATCTCCTGGGTAGAATCCCAGAAGCCTGTTATTCCCTAGATACCACTCAGTGAATAATCGGGAACTTTCCCTTCTCATCGGGCGATGGGGAACGACGAGTCGTACAAACTGCATCAATACGACTAACGATATCCGTTCCCCTCAGGGGGGTGACGGATATTAACATTACCGAGCCCCCAGTAATTGACTGGACCACTGCTGGCTAGGGGGGTGGAGTAGGGGATGGGGGATATCGCCAGCACTAGGTTACACTGGGTGTAAATTGAAGAAATGTACATTTTCTCTAAAAGGCCTTTGAAAATGTGCGTACATACGTATGGAAAGCCCCTAAATTCTATAATCTGTGGGAGATTTGTACTCTATAAAAAGTAGAAACCTTGGCATTGATCCTGACTATTTGTACTTGAGCTGACTTAATATCAAAGGCCAAGGTTCAGTGTGATCCAATTTAGCCGGGCATCACAATTAAGTCACTTGGCAACTTTGCTTTTTAACTATATGATGATATCTAATATGACCATTCCACTGGATAAGTAGACTGTGCTTCCACCAAAGAACCGAGTAATCTTTCCCTCCGAAGGCCAACGTCTCAGCAAATTAAAACAGTTTTTTTTTAAAAAATAAACACGGACTCATAGGGACCATCCATTCATTACGTTCGCACAAAGAGGGGGGAGGGTCAATATTACATACCAAAGAGGGCTAGGGAGGGGGTCAAGGAGACATGTCAAATTGCGTACATTAATTAATGGACGGCCCCAAGGTCCATGTTAGAAAACAAAAAAAAAAGCTGTATAAAAAAGAACTCGTCTACACTTGGCACCCTGAAGGTTACACTGCTTCCCCTGGAGACGGGCAGCAGCAGAACCTTTCAGGAAACCCGACCCAGATGGCCCTGCCCCTCCCCTGATAATGACGACGTGTTATGACAGGTTAGGGGCTCTCCGCTGATAATATAACGACATGTTATGACAAGTTATGGCATGCTCCAACATGGTCTGCCGCTCCTAGAGGGTGCTCCCGTGTCCCCTTGGCCCCCTTGGGTAGTGTGCTAGGGGCGGTTGGTTTTTATTTCATGATAGCTCGTTAATAGTGTGTTTGTACGAGCGGGGTTTATAGGGGAAGAGAGGGCTCTCAATTGAAGATACAATCTACCTAAAACTGATCAAATTGTACCTACCATTTGCATCCCGATATTTTTTTTTCTGGTTTTCGTTTTCAAACAAAATTGACACGTACTTCTTTTTGTTTTCTCTTCCTTTACCAGGCAGCTATCCGGCGCATGCAGCTGGTATTTCACATTCTGTTAGCGGTTTTGTTTCAGTGTAATATACCTTCATCTTCTCGTCTTACCTGTCCAAATATATGAGTCTTGGCTTGCTTTTGGTAAGTTGTCGGTCAATCCTGAAGCAAGATCTCCTGAAACATGCAGTGCAATAGTTAATGAGCCTGTTGTAAAAAATGGGAGGAAATCGAACCCCGGACCTTTGGATTCGTGGACCATCCCTCTGCTACTGGACAAACTATGCGCTATTTTGTTCATAAGTGTTATCCAAATATCGTCTAGAATGAAAAGTGTCAACTTATGAAGTTACGTTTGCCTTGGACGGATATTGTATGACCGAAATGACGAAATATTGATGAATAAATCTGACAAATTATATGCTCCTTCCCCTTGAATTTAAACTGCATGTTATAGAAACATTGCCATATCTGCCAAACAATGACAATAAAGATACAGATCTGTTGTATCAGTGTGCGTAAAGAAAAAAAAAGTGTACTTGAATAAACAATTTGACCTGACATCTTTTTATCCTACCTAACACAATCTGTCTCCACTCCGGACAACAACACACACTTATCTCCTCCTTAGTACACACAACAGGCGGTAGGGGCGCCACTCACCACAAGCCTCTTTCTGAGCGCCACCGGAACCGGAAAGCGGCCTATTACCGCGGGGAGCCTTTTTCCTCCATTGTGCGTCCTAAGAATAATAAGAGAGCCCCCCTCCCCTCCCCTCCCCACTTCCCTATCTTCTATCCCCCCGACACACACCTGACAGGGTACTTCAGCCAGTCAGCACCAGGGGGCGATGTAGGCCATCTGTCTTCAGGGCCCCGGATGTTATGTTCATCACACAGTTCTTTTTTTTTTATTGAATTGATGATATTGTTATTCCCTTGAAAACCTCGCACCTTATCTGGGGTGGATCCTTTTATGACATTAGGAGTTTGATAATATGGAGTGCCGTTTTGTCATTATTCTTTTTCAGGTAGATGTACAGCACATGTAGGAAGGTCCAATATTAATTGTAGCTCCTGGTATGACAATGGAATAGATTCTACTTCCCATTTACAGGCAAATTCATAATCACAATAAGAAACCTACCGCTTGTTTATGCTTTCCTGTTTTCCAAATCCATGGCCGCGTCTTTACTGGGACAAATTAGCAGACTGAACTTTACTACTGTAAATGCCTGCCCTAGGTGGGGCCGAAGAAGAAGATGGAACAAGAACAGTCCCGATCGGGGTCAGAGCCCGAGGCTTAGGGGGCAATTTAGGCCCGGTGTAAAAAGAAAAGGGGTGGGGTGGGGGGATTTATCATCGGGGTTCTTGTTTGAAAGGGTTATTCAGATTCAGGTAATCTCATATGCTCTATATGACCACACTGCATCTTCTATTATGGAAAATACAGCATCATATCCTCCGCAAGCTTTCAAACAATTCAATAGAATGGTCCCACACGTTACTATCCGAAACAGTACATCACGCAGTAGGAGCCAGCCGTCATATATAAAAAGTACCCCTTTCCTTGTCCCAGTCTGAAGCTTGTGGTATGTATGACGTTATTTAGGGAGGCCCAGTACCGTTTGGCATCGATTCTCTCGGCCCAGTTGTCCTCTGATGTCTCCGGTCACGCACCGTGGTCCTGTGAATATCTCACTCTCCGCTGGAGGCTGTTTTATAGTGTCTGCTTTGTCTGTGTTGGCGTCCTACAGGATATGTTATGTGGGGTACGGATTGTAAAGGGAGCTAGTAAAGTATGTCTGGAAAAATATCGCATTCACAGTAAAGTATGTGTGGAAAAATATTGCATTCACAGTAAAGTATGTCAGGAAAAATATCGCATTAACATTAAAAGTGGTAAGGAACTGACCATCTAAGTTAGCTTGAATCTCAGAAGAATTTAATTAGAGTAACGTACGTCAATTCCATTTGCTTGAAAGGAAACTGTGGGTCAGCATCTTCCGGAAGTGACAACAGTAAGGTTACGATAATGATATTTTATCAACGTTTTATCTTACATTTTCACTGTAACAGTTCATCCATAGAATGCATTCCCATGAATATTAATTTTGTGGTTGAAAGATTCTCTCAAATGTGAGCACTACGTGTAATCTAGGTTCCCGTTAGGCTATTCAGCACATCCTAGTCTCTAATTTAGCAAGTTTGAGACATTAGATAGTGATATTGATCTAACAACCCAGAAAGAGCAGGTAAAGGCTATCATGTCTTGAACTCTTTATATTACTGTTTTCGTCTGGCATTGGTGATTCGGCCAAGTGACAAGGTTTGTTGGTCTATCTTTAACCTTTTCATAGCTGACCACTAATGTTCTGTAGCGCACATAAACTGTGTCTCTAGTCCTGCCGCGTCGAGCGCTATGAGGTCTAAACTGTAGTCTGAAGTACCTCCACCAAACGCTATGGCTGACTGGAACAATAACAAGTGGCCTAGAGGTCAGTCATTATATGGCGATAGGTAACCATACCCAGTAGACACTATATAGATGGCGTCCCTGAATAATAGACCACTGCTAATATCAGAATATCCCATTGGTAAATGGCTAAATTAAGCAAACTTTCCAGAATACGAAAATGAATAAACCAAAGAAGGCGAAAAGTGCCAACAATTATCCTCTACAAATATACACTGCAGAAAAAAGAGGTACATACCAGATACCACCTTTTTACAGTGGGACCGTACATGTAACAGAAAACGATGTAAAAGACATGCTTAAGAAAATCTTAGGATAATGGCCTTGAGTCTATACAGGTAATTCAGTCACCTGTCTCCCCAGGTGACCACCCTGGGGACTGACACACCTGAAGATAGCGTTCTTTAGTGTGGTCTGCAACTTTTGTTTTTTGTCTCTAGAGCTTTTAAGATTTTTATCCTGACGCTATCCCCCCGAGTATATACTATATATTTCTTAACATCATTTTATATATAGTGAATCATTTGACATCTTTGCAAATCTACCTGTAAAATATTTATATCTTTGCAAATCTGCCTGTCAAATATGAACTGACAGGTTATGAAATGTTAATGATAAGAATAAAAGAAACAACACGTTCATAGAAACTTCGTTCATAGGTAAAATGACGTGAAAAGACGACGGTAAGTTAGTGCTTGGAGAGAACAGTTAAAGAAACAGATCGGTTAGGATGGATCGAGAAGCCAAATGCGATTGAGGGGAGGACATATAATCAGACGAAGTGGAAAAAGCAGGCCTACAGTCAGAACGATAAAAAGAAACAAATCAAGATTTCAGACAGGGCCATAGAAGCAGAGACTTCTGTGACAGAGTACATGTCGCAGCCACCCAGACAACGGTCAGTCGGATTGATCTGAAAGTATGGGAGGGGGGAGGGGTCAAATACTGGCACAATGTAAGGGTGGGCTTATACACAACACAAAGAATTGGGAGGGGTTGGGACATTTGGCAGATGCAAATTGAACATGAACAGAGGGGGTAGCATTAGTTTCCTGTATGTTCACGAATGCCCAACAGAGACTTTTGCAAATAGAATTGCAGGCATGTAAAATCTATTAATATCTTACTATTGATCAGGAATTTGAAGTAGATTTTCTATAAATAAGGTCCTCCAAAACTATAAAACAGAGGGAAATGTTGTTTTACAGTATCGTCATTTATCGGATTTAAGAGTAACAGAAGTTGCAATATGTTGTTATATCCCACTTGCTAGAGGACAATGACTGGGATGTTTTAATGAATGATTTTAGTGGACTGTTATGCACCTCCCCATGGTTATATCAGAATTACCGTACAGCTATTCGACAACTGCCTACTTTAATTCGGGTATTAAAGGATGTGGTTGGTGGTCTGATATAACAAGATGAGGCACAAGAGAGAGAACTCATAGATCCGACCATCCGGGCCAAGATTGTAGGAGGACTTGGAATTGGGCAGCCGTCTGTGAACAAAGCTCTGCCACCCCCCAGACAGCCTGCAGTCAGCCGCACCGATCTTACAGCCCGAGCAACACATACATGTTGGGGGTAAAGGCAGACATATATGCAGCGGCGGGTGTGAGAGAAGAAGAAAAACATGGGAGGACAGATTGCGGGGAGACAAGCGCAGACACAGCCTATATATATGGGCCATGAAAAAAGAGCAACGCTATGATATCGGCTTTACAATGAACAGTCTGTCCCTGCAACTTCCACATGATATGTGAATGTGTGGTGTTTAGCTTGTGCAACGAAGAATAAAGTATGGTACGTCTGTGACATGTTTGCTGAATATTTAATTAGTAAAGGATTATGCATGAATGTGGAATTTGAATTGGTTTATTTAATCCCACAACAGAAATCATTATGTAGACAATAACTCATGTAACGAGAAACTATTGAATGAAAGGGACTAGGCCTAGTTCTTCGTCTTCCTTCTGTAAAAACAATATAAACATTTGCTGATATGCAAAGGTTAAACAGTGATGTTTATATCATGTTTCCTCTCAGTAATTGAAGCATTGCCGATCTCAAAACGATCCCAGGAAATGATTAGTTTTTCTATGTGGATCCAAACCTGTGCACCTTGCCCTCTTCAATCACTTGGTGTTTTCGTTTGGTATATGATATATGCACCCATATTATTCATGCACTGCCATAGCTACCCCAGCAATACGGACCTATGGATTTCACCTGACCTGTACCGACGCAGAGGCCACCCTGTGGCGATAAGGACCTCACGTTTATCTTTGGCATTTATACTAGTGCATAGTTTCCTAGGTAGTAAGTGAAAATACTATCCGTATCACCGGGAATATTCTCTAAATGACCGTTTAAACTTTCCTCCCGAGGAAAAAGCTTAAAGTAACCAAAGACACGCTTACTCCGAGAAGAAGACGTGGTGTAGAGTATTGTGGAATGTTACAGTACATGGCATTTACATTTAATTAAACATCATTTTAAAGAACTCAGCTGCATTTATTCACACATCATAACCCTTTTTCTATCCCCAATGCTCAATCTGACAACTCCGCCCATACTCTACTCTTGCTCTAACCATTACTACTTTTTTAAAGCCACACTACCTTAAGACCAGCGCACAAACCAGGCACATGAAAGTTGCACCAAAAAGTTGCTTTCTCTAAACCTACCAAAAGAAATAACAAAAAAGAACCTTAAAAAATTGCTCCTGTCGCTAAAGTCTGGTCCCCCTTACAATGTCTGGTCAACAAAAAGGACGCGGCTCGAACGTCGCGCAAACTTCCTTGGCGTGCGTTTATGACCCTTTTTATGTTCGGTTTGCCCGCCAGATGGCCACCTCGTCAATATTGCTTTGCCAACCTTCTACATCGCTTTCTTTTTGCGCCGTTTTTTTTATCGGGGGACTCTTTTTTCTTGCGGAGAGAGCCACTCTTAGGGCGGATCTAGGGCTGCCAGCTACTGATTTGTGGCTCCCCCCAGTGGAGAGCGGGGCAGGTCGTTTCGTATGGCCGGAGAGGGGGTTGTATTTTACCCCATCAAGAGAGACAACAAGGGCAGAATTAGAGGGGAGAGACAAGATGGACAGGGCCACTTTCCTGGGTTTAGGGGCAAAGAGGAAAAAGTGTTGGTGTTTAGAACAATCAGGCTGTCAGTCTTGGCTCGGCCTTTTACCATAGACCAACGTCTCCCAGACTGTTTATACCGTGAAGGGCCTTGACTGAGGACGTAACACTGATAAAACCGTCCAAGGACATAAGAAGGTCGATGCAGGTGATATCCCTAACGTGAACCATGGTCAATGTCGGATCCAGCATTTCGAAAGGGAGGGAGAACTTTTGAAAAATTTCAATTTCGCGCTTAATTGTGTTTGGGGCCGAATTATACGTTAAAAACCACAAAAGTTCTATAAAATAAAAAGGCATTTATTATATTGCTCCTCTCTTGAACAGTATTAAATATTTCATAACATATCATTGTAACTGCGTGGTTACAATATTCACCAGCAAGCCCCGGTGCCGTATGGTTTGGTGGTTTGCTCTGGTTGATAACCTTGTCCCGTTGCCAAGGTTGGCAGCCATAGTAAACAGCTAGGTTGTCAGAGCCTATATAGCGGCCTTTTTAACCCTGGAGGTCCCTGACATCCGACCAAACACATGGCATGATGGGTCCCTCACATAGAAAGGTTGGCGTGGTGTAAGTCCACACTGTTTCCATACCGCTTTACATGCCATTATGACTAGCACGGTTGATATTTGACACTGAGAAACAGTATATTGCCCACTTTTGCCCGCTTTTGCCCGCTTTTGCCCGCTTTTGCCCGCTTTTGCCCGCTTTTGCCCGCTTTTGCCCGCTTTTGCCCGCTTTTGCCCGCTTTTGCCCGCTTTTGCCCGCTTTTGCCCGCTTTTGCCCGCTTTTGCCCGCTTTTGCCCGCTTTTGCCCGCTTTTGCCCGCTTTTGCCCGCTTTTGCCCGCTTTTGCCCGCTTTTGCCCGCTTTTGCCCGCTTTTGCCCATTTGTGCCCGCTTTCACTGACTCATGAAATATGGATTTTAGCAGTCCGTTCTCTGATTGAATGTATGGGGATGGCTGCAGACGGTTAGCCAAGTTGGTGCATAAGAATTGCGTCGTGTTAAGTGTTTGGTTCCCTACCTGTCTGTAACACTCAGAAATACGTGGCTGTGGCAACTGCATGCATGGACAGAGATGGACAGAGACGTATGATAAGTCACCTAAACCATCATTGTCTTTAAAAAATAAAGCATTGGAATAATTATGATAGTATCATATCATTTTTTAATTATTGGCAATAAATATAAAATGCAAATTTTACAGTAATAGCTCGAGTGCAGTGGCCTACCCTACACCACTGCAGTCTCATATGTAATATGAATAGGTAACAGGGTGGTTCGATAAACGGCCCTGGGCGGTATAGGATTGGTGCTAAGAGTGGTCTCAGCCTGTATTCACATATCTCACAATGGTGTGAAGGAGGTAGCCTTTGTCCCCCATACACAGGGCTACTGTGATCACCGCTGACCCCCCCCCCATGCCTCTCTTCCACCTCAGCCCCAGGCCACCCTAACACCCTCCACCTTAAGCCCAGACTCCACTGTAGGATCGTGGTTAATGCCAAAACGCCCAAATCGTGCCATCCATCATGCAACCTTTCTTTGGCCATTTGGTCCAACCAGGATATTTTATTCGTTTTGTGCATGATAGAAAACCATAATAAATCACGCTCTTTCTTACACGTGGATTGTCGTTGAACGTTTATTATAACCTTAAAAGAAAATGTGCGATCTTGTGCCACAGACTTCAATATTCACGCGACAATATCACAACGGTTGACACTTTATGATGATGCGAGTAGTATAGAGAAATTGGAATCTGAAACAAGTCAGTTACATATCACACATATTGCACATCCTGTAGCCTATACGAAATAACCTATATCGTGTGGATTATATTGCCAAAATCGTCTGAGTAGTATATGAAAACAAAACTTTGATTCATGTCACGTTGACCATTGTTCTTATACAGGCAACAGCAGCTATACATTCTTTCATTATGAACGATGTGACATTGCGTACTTGGCCGTTACGGGAAAGGCCAAAGTGCATCACATTTAGGCAGATGTTACAGATTAATAATAATTATTGAAAATAGAAAATATAAGGACATCAAGGAGAGCTCATCCAAAAACTTTACCAAAGTTACACTAAATTGTCCAAGGGTGTGTACAGAGTCATATCCAACGAAAACACCAAATAATCAGTAAAACATTGTGTAGTGACACAGAACCTCCCCATTATCGCCCTCTGCGGCCCTCTGTACTCACAAACGACGATCGTTGGCGCCATTTACGCCCACAAACCTCGGACAATGGCCGCCCGACGGTTTCCGGTTTGCCCTGGCGACAAACACAGGAACTAATCGATGGCTGCCAGGGGGCAAGTCGGACCGGAAGTGAGCAGCTTTCTGTTTCCGGTGTGTAAGGACTGGTCATGGAGAGGGCTGGTGAGATTAGATAAGATTATTGATTCGGGAGTGTTTGATGTTTGCCGATCTGATGTCCCACCAGGACAGTACGTGTGCAGCACAAATGTACCGTCTGAAAAGCACGTTACTGCCTCACAAAATCACAAATTGTAAAGGGTAGGCTTGAATCGTACTTATCTCTATTCTATAACGTTGTGTCCCGATATCAAAACGATGATCAATCAAGTCCGAGTTCATTTTCCTCCGAAAGTTATGAGTTTCCAATATGCATTAAACATGTGGCATGTAAGGATGTAGTTCGAGTTACTTTCTTTACATCACCTGCATACTTGGGTATTATGATATAGATGCCAAGAGCATCATTCGTATTCCTAAGCAGGTGTAACGGCTATGTAACCATGGATTTAACGCATCAGTGCATCAGTTAGCAGGGAAGAGGTAGGGGTTCCTTATTTATCCTTATTTCTCTATCTTTGATAGAAACAGAAATAGGAAAAAGAGGGGTAAAACTGTACATAATTGTAGATGATCAATTAGCAGTTTAGTACTTTATCTACTTTCTCATTATGCAGATCCTCTTTATCGAAATATTGTATCCACTTCTGGTATATACACATCAACAACGAGAAATAATGGCGGTTATATACAACTGCGGTATCTACAAAGATGTATTTCTCGGTTATGAATCCATATTTCTTTGAGAACACAATGCACGTCCACCTGTTATGACCAAACTCCCCATAGAGACCATCTACAGAGGCATTGTACACCATGGTACTGAGGTGAGCTGGTGTGGAAGGGGTACTTGATTACATGTGACATATTGGGGGCCGGGGGTCGTAGGGAGGGAGCTATACTCCATTGTATGGGGATCTAATATAAGCCTCTGTGTGACTGAAACCCCCGGGACGTGGCCGGCTATAGCGGACAATACTCATGTGGTGTTATAAGCCTAGTCCATGGGGCTTTGTGTTGACTTGTCTTGGTTAGGGATACTCTAGGGGCATTGTTCTGAGAAGGTGGTGCCTTGTTCGGTTTCAGGTGGGGAAACTAGCCTTTTTTGGTGCAATTGGATACTTAGAAGGCAAGTGTTGTTGTAATAATGTTCAAATAATTTATTTCCTATTCGTTTCAAAAGTAAAAGCCAAAAGGCAAGGGTTACATCTCTTCTGCTGCGAGGGTATTTCGAGGAAGACTTTGCATTAAGATTTGATATCGATAATTCAGACAAATCAAGGTCATAACAATTATTATGTATTATATTTATTTTTCAGGATGTGGGATGTGCTCATATAGCTCACCAATAGGGCAAATGCATTCACAAATATTGTATTAAGAAGCTAAACTCAGAAAGCATCAGCCACTCTGCAGTTATTGGCAAAATGATACCTGACATGGTATTTATAATCTGGAAACATTGATTAAAACACGTGGGAAATATTAAAACGAACACAACGTGCAGTTGGATACTCATTTGTAAGCCTGTTCCTCAGCTTCGATCAGAGCTCAAAGTCAGTGTTTTCATCAATAAAATCCGGAGGCTTTATTGGCTTGCGTTGAAACCTAATAACGTGAAAGTTAAAATCCTCAAAAAACGAGATTTTATTTTTTTGTTCACAGCCTCTGAGCATGCGCAGAGTGGAAGTTGTGTCCCACTCTTTCCTCCCCCCATCACGGGAGAGTTCCACCGGAAGCGCCCCCCGGTAAGATAGTGTCATTAGTGGCGTTTAAACAATTAAAGAACAAAAACACTTTAATATCTCAGGGAGAAAAAAGAACCAGGCCAATGGACCTGAAGAGGCATTGGATGAAGCTGTCAGATGGCGGTGAAGTAGTCTTAAAACGGGGACTGCTTAGTTAAATCAGGAAACCTGAGGTGTTAACATAAATTACCTGAACACGTCCAGCAATAATTACACGTAAGAATAAGATGGAGTAATATCTCAGTTAGATATACTATTCCTATACCCCAAAAAATGCAGAGAAAGAAAATTAGCAGTGTGTAGGTCGGATCGTATAGTGAAGACAATTTTATATTGGTTAAACTCCTTTTATTCTTCAAAGTGTTCCAGGCTGTTGTTCCAGGATGTTAACTGTTACCCTGCCTTCATACACTGGGCTTTCCTTGCAACCCGTCTGGTCCCTCTCCCTGCCGCCGCACCCCTGCCCGATCTTGAGACGGGGCCAGGCAAGTAAAAGGAGGCCACAGGTCACGGTGGGGTCCATTGATAAATATTCATGCAGGGATCCCCATACACACCAGTCATACAAAATAGAAGTAATTATAAAACAAAAGCACAATAAAATATACACTGTGTAACAAGTGTAAATTGTGAAAGAAAATAAAAAGAATTTAAAAAAAAACACGGCATAGCAATTACATAGGAAATGGTGCAATGACTTTCAGTTATCAGGTTATTTTGTATGCCCCATTTGAATGGCTTAAAAACACTAACCTTGTATATTGTATTGCCTTAGGTCTTCTTGGTAATACGGTTTTCCTTCTGTTAATCAGTTAACGTCCAACACTGATGTGTTCTAAACAAGCTATGTTGATAACTCTTTAAGATGTCACAACATTATAAGACCTTTTTGTAAGGATAGGTGAAGAAATTGCATCTATTGTACATTTCAGTACAAGCAGACTAGTTTGAAAAGTATTTGAATAGACAAGACACGATGAGTCAGTGAATTTCTAGACATCGAACTATATCAAAACATGCAGGCAGACACCTGCCTACCTAAAGTACTCTGATTTTACCTCCCCATCGAATCCCAGCTGCTAACTCTAATGTTATCACCCACATGGCCGACGAGTACTGTAAACATGGGGGAGGTGTGTATTGACAGGTTGTATGTTCTGCTTGTTGTTTTCACTATTTTCAACAGCTTGTGTATATTACTTGGGTGATAAAATATAGAAAAACCTTTGGCGTCGTCTTTGGATGGCCATACAATCCATGGGGACTCTGAGGAAGTCCTCTGGGTCATACGGCCAACCTTGGACGCCCCCCTAAGCTCGAGGCTCTTCTTTTATCAGTCCATCTCTCAAAAAGGTCCACTATCGCAGCTCTCATTGCACTGGTGTCAGAATAGGAAGGAACCATGGCGAATTTTGCGGAAAATATAATATTGTATCTAATGACAAAAGACGCATAGTGAGAGAGTTGCTCTTAAATTTCGAAAGCCCTCGATCGTTTTTCTCCCAGGAAATACGTTTCTCTTGGATAAGACAAATTTTCACAGCTGTCTGTAGGGGTGAATGGGACATAAGTTTCGTACGCCTGAAGCCTACAACGCTTCCTTCTATACATAGTTAAGAGAGTACTCCAAGCCGTCTGACCTGCAGCCTTTCTACCCTTAAATAATTTGTCCTAAAGACAAGTTCACCTGAAACAACGGGCTTCACAAGGCTTCAGGTAGTAGACTAAACTTTAATGGCTTCTGTTGGTTTACCTGCAAGTCTAGGTAGTGTATTCTAACCTATCTGAAGGCAGCCCTCGCTGATCATTTATGGCTTCTCCCAATCATATAGGTTATACTCCGTAAGCAGGTTTGCCGCATCTGTCTCTACGAGGCAAGAATGGCATTCTGCAACGTCGCGTAACTCGCGTACATTCGCGTCCGAAAAAAGGCGCTCGCCGCAGAATATTCCCCCCAACTTCCGGTCTCTCGTTGCCTCGCGGACACAGATGACCCAAACTCGTATGCTCGGTATATGTATGGCCGTTAGTTTGCAACATTATATTGAGTTTATTACAATAAAGTATATCACTATAAATTTGTATAAAAGAAATTATGAGTTTCGTCCTCCAGCAGATATGATAAAAGGACGATTTTCTTTCTTACAGTAACCATCCCAGATATTTACGTTTTAATGCATTTGGTTGGGCTCCAATGAATGTGATGCACATATCCCTGTCTTGTTCTCAATAAAGATGGGTCACTGTCGTACATGTTACAGATTTAGGATTTTGAAGGGGGCCGGGGACCTTGGATGATATGTTTCAACACAGAAGTAGGCGCTCCCCGCGCCCCCTCTAAATCCGCCTCTGCAGTCCCAGACCCCCAGTGTGGGGACAGGCCTGATTCAGTGAAGCTCGACGTTGAAACCCTACCCCAGACCTGTTGACTGAGACGGAGGCTGAGGGCTATTCCTAGTTCCATTGGGCTGAGATTTGCTCCCTGATTAGTCTGAATTGGGCAGAAACGAGGCTGGAATTATAAAAGTGTTATCGACGTAACGTGAACATGTACGGGTTCCCCTTCCGCAGCTTCGTTTAAATCAGGAACGAATTCTTGTGAATATTCAAGAAAATGAGAACAATCATCAGCCGTGTTGGGGAAAGGCTCTAGCAGTTTGCCATTGAGAACTACTTGCAAATTAACGTGATAATGAAGTAAAATATTGAATGCATACGACTACGAATATGGAAAATGTTTCGATGGTAAAGATTTGTAAGTCACAAGATTGAAAATTAGCTGGTACTGATGATGTTTGGGACGTTCATTTGGAATGGGGGTTCAGCTAAGATAAAAGTCTTATCAATGATTTCAGTTTCGATTTCGATTTTTTGTCAAGTAATATCCTTTAACATGACGCGTTAGCATACGCACCTCCATGCCTCCATGCCTCCATGGCTCCACGGAAAACCACGCGGCTCTGGCCCTATACAACTTTAGTTTTATTGCATTTATGTGCTCATGCGGATGCTCTTGGTTGGATGAGACACTTACATGTCTAGTATTCAAAGAGATAACTCGTTTATTTCTAGTATCTAAGTCAGGCTCAGACATCTCTGAGTTCATTTACCTCACGCACACAAATCTCGTTATCTATGAACACACGGTGCCGGAGCTAATTAGTAATTATGGAAATTACAAAATCTATCTTGAAATCTGCATTTCAAACATTCTCTTTCAGAGATGTAAAGCTTCAGATCCTAATCCACAAAACTCATTATACCGA
The DNA here is from genome assembly GCA_936440205.1 of Lepidonotus clava. Classification (NCBI taxonomy): domain Eukaryota; kingdom Metazoa; phylum Annelida; class Polychaeta; order Phyllodocida; family Polynoidae; genus Lepidonotus; species Lepidonotus clava. The sequence goes on along the minus strand of OW387144.1, from coordinate 28,382,718 downwards.
TTAATATTGTTAATGGCTTGTTCCTAGTGGTGTATTCAAGACTCGTGCCTTGTGAATAAAAGCACAAAAACTGAACCACCTAAGGAATATTGTAAACAGACTGAACCGAATATTATATGAAACGGATCACCCAGTAAAAATGTAAACAAAACTCGGTCAGTATAGGTACAGATGGTCTCAAGGCTAGTTCTTACTATGTAAACACTTTACCAATTTGCCCTATAAATAAAGGTTATATTATCAACTTCAGAAAAAATAAGGCATTTTATCATCCATTTGTTTGCCTTGTTTTAATCGTGTCAGTTGACAATTATTATTAAATTTGTTGATAAAAGCGATTGACAAACATTCTGAATATGAACCGAATTCTGTAGATGTCTTTCACCGGGGGAGCTGGTACGGAAAAATCTAAATTCAAACCATGTGTATATATACTGATCTTGGTGATCTTACCTTGTATATATAATTATGTCAAAACGTTTATACTATAATAACCCTTTACACCCCAATGAGGGTGTACTCCCCAAACCATGCAGCCGTAGCCGCGCGAAAAAACGGCAATTTTCTATATTTTTTCCATATTATTACAAGAAGTACAATTTGGAGGGTATTACAAAGACGGCCAATACATCATTCAAAAGCTGATCTCATTACCTCATCAATCGTGCAAATAATATTTTTATAACCTTGATTGATAAGGATTGGCAATCCTTTGGATATCCCCAATAGAAAGGAATTTAGGGAATTTCTAAGTGGAATGGATGGAAAACATGGGGAAATGCAGCATCTCATGAATGCAATTCATGAGGTCTAAAGGGCTTTTGTATGTGTATGCATTTTCTATACAAATATCTGCTTACATGTGGATGTATGTATGTATAGATTGATTGACAGATATATAGAAAGATAGATACTTGTATGTTTGTGCATTTATTTATGATCATACGAATCCCCTCGGTTGGTAGTTTGCAACCTACAGGCTCTGTACCTCCTCCTCAAGACGCGTTGCATGTCTGCTGAAAACCTGAAGTAGAAGATCAAAGTCCCACCACCTACACCAGCCTACACCAGCCCTCCTCTTCACATGACTTTGTTCCAATACCAAAGACCCCGTCCTCTCCCCCCCCCCCCCACCTCACACACACACGCCTTCTTTCAGCATGAAAGAGATAGCCACAAAAGAAAGCCTCACTCGATCATGTGACGCCTAGGATGTAATGAAAAGTCATATACGTTCATAATCAGACCATATAGCCTTTTTCTGCACAGTCAGAGAGAGTGCACTGCTAGGCCAAGAGGCACAGCGACGACATAGGCAAAAGAATGAACGACACTAGACCAAAGTGTGATTGAATGTTTCAAAAAAGGGCAATTTACAATACAGTTTTTGGAAAGTATGTAGTAATAAACCTTTCTATTAAGTACATAATTGTCGTAGCATGCTACCCTTGTGGTAGGCAGGCTGGGTCATTGGTGGCGCCCCCTACTGCTTCACTACATATATTACAACCCCAATCCTTTCCATATACACCTTCCCCCAATATCCCATAATTCAATAGGTCCCTCACTCCATTACCTCCTTCGCCCTCTTCTCAACAACACCGTCCCCATTTTTCCCACCCACCCACACCTCTATTAATTTATCTATCATATCTCATTCTCTTCTTGTATTTTAACATTAAATTTTATCATAACTCTAAAATACAATTTTATCAACTTATTTATTCTTATTCTTTATATACACATAAAATTTATCAATAATAAAATTTATTTACCCAAGTCTGCCTTATCTCCTTCTCCTTTCACAGCGGCGGGGGGTGGCCATTAATGAAAGTTGGACAAAACGCTTCATGAAGTAGGACAGGTTAACTTAAATGACTGAAATACTGAAAGGCCTGTTACTTTTCAAAAAGCCACGTCATGGTATGGTATTAAAGGTCAGGTTGACAGCCATTAACATTGTTTACTATGGGAAATAGGCTATTAAATTTGCTGAGCTTCTGCAAATAATATTTGTTATTTTCTTCGAAGTACATCGATTTCTTTTGTTCAACTATTTCTATGTTGAAAATAAATTTGAGATTGATTGGAATAGTATTTCATAATGAACATTTTCTGAATCGTTTGGAGTCCATTTTCCCCCAAAAAAGTGTGCACTAATGCAAAATGAAACATAGTCGATTATCCCTGAGCGATGCCGAATAGGCCGAGGATTCCCCCTGTACCCTCAGACCTGCACAGGGGCTAAACGCTTGGGCTGTTCCAGAATACAATCAAATGCAAATTCTGAAGTGTTTTTGGAAATTGCCCATACAGAAACAATAATGCAAATTTAGCTTTTCTTACACAACCTCTGGTATGATAATACCGTTAATTCATTTCGTTTGCAAAGGATCATCATACATTCATATTATACAAATGAGTATAAAGTTTGTGCTATTATGGTGGAGTTATGGTTCAGTATATTGTCGCATGGCACCAGATCACTTGCTTCTCTTGTGTTTTGTGGCTGGCCGACTCCCCGGCGCCACAGGCCTTAAGCCTGCCCTGGAGGTAGGATAGCAATAGCACCACTCATGAAATGTGCCATGTTAAGGAGCAGTTATCCACTCCTTTCAAGTTCGAAGGCATTCAGTTCTCATAAAGACTCACAGGGAAGTTTAGGCATGACCCAATAAACAGAAAAGTATGAATAGCATGCTGTAATCCCGTTTTACGGAAATACTTCTTCTGCTGGTCTTTTCACCACACAATCGCAGGTACATATCATTTGTCTTTTTGTTGCAATTTTGAGGAACAAATCCTATCTTACACGCAAGCTTAACAGCTATTGAATGCCTACATGTTATGCACATAGCATAAAGGAGGTATGTCATTTTCAACAGCTATCTCCTACGACCTACCTCCATAGGAATTGGCATATCTTCATCTTTTATGTAAGAATTTGGATATTATCTAAAGACACTATACCTTTTAGTTAGAATATTAGGTTTTACCTTATTCAAAGTAAAGTTAAAGCAGCCTAGAAAATTGAGCATGTTAGCCTACCGCAGTTTAAGAACTTACTCCATGGTGTTACATGGAGTTTGGCGTCAGTCATTCTGACTTAATCAATACCACAGAAGCAGGGTCCTTGGGACGACCTTTGAGGCAGCGTACACCTTCCTACTACCTCCTATTTCCCCTGCCTACCTACCTACATACCTATCTCTCTCCTTACCTACCTACTAGAGACCCATTGCCTATCTATCTTTTCTGCTTATATCCCCAGAGTGTTCTATGGGCCATTTGTTTATGATCTAAATGTGTCAGTATAATATATATATATATATATATATATATAATATTAAAAGGTTGGAAGCTACATCGAACCCAACTCCGGTTGTTGTTGACTTGTATTTATTAGAGTAGACATGGATTATGACGATTCAACTAGTTTCGGCATTTTACTGCCTTCATCAGGAATAGATATATATAATGTATTTTTGATGATGAGTTAATCCAGCTGTAAATCTTATAACACAAAGCTCGCCAAATTGAAAAAGACAGACCGATACTTTTTCAGTAAAGATTTGTAATTAGAATTTAGAATATCATAGTTCTATCCATAAACCATATATGATTTAAGAGGGTAGTTCCTACTATGGCTGACGACAATCATATGATATACCAAATGAGATAATTTGGTATCAGGAAAATGAAGAAAATGTGTTCTTTATGACAAACATTATGCGCATAAGGTCTACAGCCCTGTTCAGCATCTCCCCCCACCCCCACATCACACTGTGAGTGCATCTCCCCTCTCATGGCTCGGCCAACATCGATATCAGGGGGAGGGTCCGGCGTGCAGTGGTTGGGAGGGGGTGGGGCCTGAGGAGATGTAAGGTAGACTGTAAGAAGAGACGTGTTGGAGTGCCAGGAGGTTAGGTGACACGGGAGAGTTGAGATGTTTGTGTGGAGTGGGTTGGGTGGGGTGCCCGTCTGAGGTGACGAATCGTAATGCAACAGTGCACGTGCACCTCCAACGGGAATCAATCCAGACACGGTTTGACCTTCGTGTCTCAGCGGATAATTGGTAAGATCCAGACGGTTCAAAAGGGGGAACAGAAACCAGTCGTCCATATTTCAGTGAGGGGTATTGGGCTCTCAAATGCACCGACTGGCACTTAAAACATCTGTTTCAATTCCAGTTCGCCGGAATGAGAATGACACCAAACACTCCGGTCCAACTCTTAACACCTTCTAGTCGATTCTCGAACCAAAGTTAACTTGACCCTGCTTGGGGTTTTGCCTTTCCCTTCTGTCTGATTCTCTGTCTGTCTCCTTGCCTTCCGGCTTCCTTCCTTTCATGCCTCCCTTCCTCATTATCTATCTCCATTCTGCCTACCAGTCCCTTATCTGGCTTCCTTCCCTGTCCTCCTCCCTCCCTCTCTCCCTACCTCTGCACCACTTTCTCTCTCCGTCTCCCTTCCTCCTTCCTGCCTTCCTGCCTCCTTCCCTGGTCTCCTTAGCTATCTCCCTCTTAACCCATCCTACCCCCTTCTCTCTCTGCCTTTTTCCTTCCTTCCCTGTCTCCTTCCAACCTCCATCCCACTCCCCCTTCCCTATCTGCCTCCTGCTCCTTTCCCCGCTCTCCTAATACCCTCTCTCTCCCTCCTTCCTCCACCTTCCTCCACCCTCCCTTCCCTCCATCCCTCTCTCTCCCTCCTTCCCCCACCCTCCCCTCCACCCCTCTCTCTCCCTGCCTCCCTCCTTCCTCCACCCTCCCCTTCCTCTCTGTCCCTCTCCCTGCCTCCCTGCCTCTCCCTGCCTCCCTCCTTCCTCCACCCTTACTTTTCTCCCTCCCTCCCCCCTCCTTCTCTCCCTCCCTCCCTTCATAACCCCTACAATCACAAATCCCACCCCTCCAGACGTCAAATCCCGATCTGGCTGCTTTCACGCGAGAGTTCCGACCGCAGGGCCTAGAGTCGTCGATCGATAGGAGACAGAGGCCGACGGGGGAGGGGGGAGGAGAGGGAGCTAAAAATAGCTCCTCCCCCTTCACAGACACTGCTGGGGGAGGGGGGGGGGGGGGGGGCTCCGGCAGGTACCTCTCCCCTAAGGGACGGCTTACACTTGCCACAGGTTTTTAATATGGTAAGGCGTTAAGCCCCATTTATACCTTTGACAATTAAGAAAGCCTCCCGGTAGTGCAATTTAGGGATCGGTTAGACAGCTTGGATAGTGTTGAGTGCAATTCAAACCGTACATATCAGGGTCGGATACAGGGATTTTGAAAGGGGGGGGGCAACATTTCCCCCTCTTTTTGTAGTTTAGGGGTGCACCAAAAGGGGGGGGGGGGTCAGGACCCCCAGGACCCTCCTGAATCCACCCATGCATATTGCGTCAATAGCTGAGTATAATGGTCTAATTTCTTGATGATCTTTGAAAAAAATAAAAATATCGAAAGATTTGTACATGTTAGATAGTAGCTTTATCGGAGGGGGAGCTGAGATCTACCCCTTTACCAATGTGCTATCATTTGCTGCTTCTATTTCAATATCAACATCAACTCAATATACTCAGAATGGTTTTCTGCACGTGTCCTGAAGCAGTCTCAATGCTCTGTGCTTTTTATTACAGCCCCCAACGCCTACTTTGCCCTGCGGTAATGCTCACTACGACTTGACCACGAGCGAAAATACCTCAATATTCAGACATGGTTTCGTCCGGCGCCAGAAGTGATGCTGTTCAAAGATTATCTTAGCGTGTGAAAGTACCATTCCCCTGACGCCCCACGGCATAGCTGTGGTTATTGCTTGGCATCGTTGCTCCGTGTATCAGGGTAATATCTTGTACACTGGGGATATTTTAGTCATGGGATCTGTTTTCGTTTGCGCTAGGCCGTCTGAGCAAGGACACGTTTAGATGTTCAAATGCACGCTCATAATAAATGGACATGGATGTGTCTTCTATAATAGTGCTTTTGATAATGTCATCGACGTAATGCCTCTTTGCAGTGAGATGGGATGGTCCTGACTTTGCACTGCTTTTGTGATAATAAAAGCAAAAATTGTTTAGGTTGAAATGCTCCTCTTGGTTTTAGTATATTTACATAGTTACCGTATCTCAATAGTTATATATTTAGTCCATATTTACAAAATAAAGATATACCCGGCCTTATGCTATCTAATTTTGTCCATGGAACCCACTGACCTAATTTTATTAAGTCGCATTCCCCAGACGGTATTAGGACTGACCTATCCTCGTCTGACATTGAAATCAACAAGTTAGAAAAAACGTTAGGGCGCGGGCAAGATGGAAGGAAGCCAGTAATTGGAGAAGGACATAAAAGTGGGAAGGGCGAATGTTCTGGTGGGGAAACGAGCACGAGGGGGAGAGCCATGGCTACGTTGTAACGGGTCCATGTGGTGGGTGCCTGGGTTAAACGGGTATTGATCACGACAGGTTGGGGATGGGGGGTGTCGGAGGGGTTTAGGGTGTAAGGGTTGGCGGATGGAGCCTGCAGGATTTGACAGGAAATGGAGAGGAGTAGCGACGTCGTTCTATAAGGCAACCCTGTAATATTTTAACATTCGACCCCGTGATATAATGTAAATTTATCATGTATACATATATATCCTAAATCTGAGTGTTCGTTACAGCTGCATTGCATTGCCAGTTCATAACAGGAACGACATGAACCATTTTATTAACGGTAGCGATTCTACAACGATCTGATTCAAACGTGAACTAATTTGGAAAAGTCTCAAGTCATTGTTTTTTCTGTTGACGGCGTCGGTTGTGCTCTGAATTTACCTAGCAATGCTGTACACAGATACACTACAGCTGATGAGAAAACGGGCTATTTGCAGAAGGGCTTGGCAAGAATCAGGAGGGGAGGGGTATTCTGGGTCAGGGCTCTTTTTATGGCAGGGCCATGTGTCAGGATTCTCACCACTGCCCTACAATACAGTACTTTGCTATCGAGAAGGGTTTTCCATTGGCTGCACCGGGTGTTCAGTGTGGGTGTACTCCTGTAGTCATATATAAAGGTGTGTGAACTAGGCGTCTGGTAAGGCGGATTATCTCCACATCACCTATCTAAGCCTCACGTAGAGTGGGGATTATAATCCCTCTGGTGCAAGAGTTGTCAAGGTGATTCAAGGGTTAGCAAGGTAATGCAGGCATTGTCAAGGTCAAAGGGAAGAGCTGGGCAACTCCTTTTCTTGAACCGTCATTCTTTGACCAACTTTTAATAGCATTACATTAAGTTTGTTGTTCAAATGATTATAAAATTGTTTTATATACCTATGAAACCTCTAATTGTTCTTTTTATACCAATACATCAAAAGGTATGGCTTATGAAGAAAGAGAGGGACGGTACCTACTATACCTCGGCCTACAATAACAAACCGGTTTAGATTGAACACAGGGTTGTTTACTATAGTGGTATCAGCCGGGGCTTGTAGGCGGGGATAGGTAGCAGGTCTGGGTAATGGGACTCCCTGACCAGCGGGGGTTGGGGAGTGGAGATTGCTTGTCAACCAGGTAATCCCTAGAGAAGGGCTTGATGGGAGTGAGTACGGGTAGCACTAGGTTTAAGGGGAGGAGCCGAACAAGGCGCAGATATAGGGCGTATAAGAGGGGTTTTAGGGCTACAGCCAATTGGAATTGGGGACTGGGAGTCTAAAATAGGGTGCGGTTTGGTTGGGATTTGACAAATGTGGCATTATATATTATCTCATTTTGATGTCATGTGCTTGTTGGTGCCTGTGCCTGTGCTTATGTATACGTGTGTATAGGTGTTAGTGTGTGTAGGTGCCAATGTCTATGTTCGTGTGTTTGTCTTTATGTGCACGTTTATGTACAAATAATAATAATAATAATATATATATACATATATATATATATATATATATATATATTATATGGGTCTCTTTGTAAGGGTGTCCGTATATTTTCTATAGATGAATGGGAAAATACAATTTACTATTTACTCATCAAAGCTTTCTAGCTACATCACTGTCGATCATAATTTGATATAGAAAACGAAGGGATGGGTGTTTGAATATCAATCACGTAAGTACTGTGTTTGGGATAGATAGCAATGCTTGGTAATGGAATGGGTTAACCGGAATAGGAAAATGGACATTGCTTGTTAGCTAGTCATCCCCAAAGGACAATTTGGTCGGCCTGGAAGCTAGGTTAACCGATTTGGTGAGAGGTTGTCCAATAAGGTCGCGCTGAAGTTGGGGAAGGGTAGGGGTTAGTCCAATATGAATGGACGGGCTTCTACGTTAGCTGTGAGGGATTGATAAAGAATGATGACGCCGGAGCGACCATTTCTTAAAATATATGTCCGCAACGGTGTAAAGGGCAGTGAGTAGTATATAGACTTGGGAATTTTGAGCTTGCGTCGATGTGGTAATTATTCTAGGGAATGTCAAGGAGGTTTTTGTCCTAGAAGCATGCAGTACTTAAGAAATAATATTATAATAATATATTATGTTGACGCTTCAACGTTAGATTAAAGTATAAAGGCTTATATCTAGGTCTCCCTGGTGATCGAATATTTTAACTCGTTCTAGCAACTATGTATTCTACATAACATCAGTCAATGTAGTTTTCGGTGTTTAATCAATAACATAGTTATTCGTTAAAGTTATCATTTTTTGTATCATTAATCTATTTATAATTATAAAATATTTGTATAATAAACTGTAAAATAACTTCAACTATTCAAATAAGAGTAAAAGGTATTATATCTGACCAAAATTTGGTAATGACACTATCCTGATGTGGGTTGTTATGAGCCGAAATGGCAAATCCTTTGATACTGAAACTTTGACAATAATGATATAAAAACAACATCTACACAACTCTCGAGGTTGGTATTGAAGTGCTTTCAACGTCTCCAGAACGTCAGACGGCACAAAGACAATGCATTTGTCCCGCCAAGACCCAGAGACCAGGTGAATCCAGGTGTACCAAGGTGAGTCACCTACCTGAGTTACCGTGACGTAGGGGGTCGACCACACCTGTAAGACAAGACAGAAGACCGTTATACAGGTGAACAACTTGTACAGCAATATTACCTCAGCTTGAATGATATATGGCCACTAAAGTACGTAAAGAAGAGTCTGGTTATTAGCTGCTGCCATCTCACTACGCACTAACAGTAATATCTATCTATGTAGAAATTCTTTCTAAGAATATTTATTTTTATTTAAATGTCTCTTTTTCAGGTATATCTACACGTGTATCAGTTCGGTCATAGCTGATGTGCATGTAGAGGGAACTGTGCATAATTGCTGCATAGGACAAGCCCTTATTAAAGGGGGTAGGGGCGGGGATGGAGCAACCACCGCCACCCCTTTCGAAATTACAATTATTGATAATATCCCAGACAAGGATGTGACGTTCTAACGACGTTGCAGCAATGTTCTTGATTGATTCTTGTAATGCTACTTTGTAGCATTGCAGCAACTTTAGTTTGATGACTCCCGATAATGTTGGTGTAACTACCTATTGCAACATTACATTCTGACGTTCTGGTAACATTGTTGCATGTTATTATGAGGTAAGCATTGTGACCTCACCCAATAATATTCTCGCAATAATGTTCTGTTTAGGTTCGGTTGACACCTGACCTAATAGCCTAGTCACAGTCACAGATAAATAACGTAACAGGTGTGTAACATTTCAGCAAGGTACAGACTAGCAAAACAGCATGGTTGTATAATGTGAACCTCACTTCACACCTTACCTGGGATGTGACCCAGGGGTGATCCTGAGGTGGAACTTTTGTAAATATACCTCATGATTTCTTTCCCCCCGCCCCTTTATCAATGAACCTGGTTGATTCTTGAGATACACAAAGGGTGTGCATGCTGTTCCTTTATAGCTCCTATTCATGTGGTTCTTTTGTATCCAAGCGGTGAAGAAAGTAACGAAGTAAGTCGGTCAGAAAGGGGGCTGCTTTTAAACATGACCTCCCCCCGATGCATTCAGAACACAAAAGAAAAGGGGAACCTTCTGCAATGAGATCCAATATTGGTGTGCTCCTCTTTGTTTCACCGGCTAAAGGTGCTTGATGTAAATGGGGGCAGGGATACTTTTTGTGAAGGTGTTTTAGGGGTATGAATACAAGAAGTAGGTCAGATGTCGGTACAACTCGCGAGCTGAAAGTCAATGCTACCTGACCCTACTTTAAGGCCTGAAGGAAGGCCTGAAGGGTAAACTGCAGATTACATGCATACGCTCTTAGATCCAGTCTTTAATGTGCCCAAATTATTATCGTTAAGTTTATCATATAACTAGTATTAAGTGGATGCCACGGGTCCGAAACATACATAAAACTGGGCAATCGGTATAGCTCAACTATTACGAGCTAGACTGTAACTGCAGTTAATGTAAACTCGCACAAAGTTCAAAAAACATCGTGAAAGATACGGAAATAATGTAGGAAGTCGATATCTTAAGGCTGTTGGTGCATAGTGATTCGATACCACCTGCCAAGGCGAAGTAACCCTTGCATCTTTTATCTGAGTGACTTTTCAATGCCATCCCGTTCGATTTTCCGAACAAATAGGCCTTTTCATGCTCTACCTAAAAATAACCAGGATCAAAATAGCTATAGAAAGGACATGTGGTGGATGGTACTGCGCTCTATTCGTTTCTAGGTTGGCCCTCAATGTGGGGGTTGGCTTACTAATATCAGAGATGACTTGACCTGCAGCACACCTGGAAGTATGTCAGGTGTACAAACACGAGAAGTGGGTCACATACCAGTGCACCTCATTGGGAGCAGACTGCGGCGAACACCTGTACACTCTGTGATGTGAAGAGGCTGCTTCTGCGCAGGTACAAAATGTAGAAATCAATATACATTTCAGATATTTTGATGGAGCTCAGTAAGATCGCTCGTTTTTATTAATAAGTGTGCAACAAAAGTACTATCTCTTATTCTTCAATCTGAAAATAAACGTAAACATTTTTGACCTTAATGGAAATATTTGTATTATTCTTATTAAGGAATTTAACATGACAAACATTTATTGGCTCATTAGTCAAGCATAATTCTATTTCTTGAATAAAAACTGTTTAGTGCGTTCATAAAATTAATTATTATTCACAGACATTTTCGAGATGCTTGGAAATTTGTATGAATATCCAATAGCAAAAGAATGGATAGAACAGTTGTACTCTTTGGTGGAAAATAATTATCCACTACGGAAATATAAGTCAATCTCTGCAGTTGGCCACCATGGAAAAAACTCATCTATTTGTATTGTAGAGTAAATAGAGGATGAATAGCTACTATGTATATAATTATTTGATCACTTTCCGAGTGGCTCGATAAAACAAACAACTCCTCTGTGGCAAGCTAAAACAGACTTGTCAGGAACAATGTGTTTTGGAATATAGAACCATAATGCATATTTTTCCGCTTATAGTTAAAATAAGACCTATAGAACCCCTCGGTGACACAAATATGCCATAGAGTTCGCACAATGTAATTCCTATATATTCGAGTTGATTAGTAAGGTTGCCTCGTGAAATTTCGATGCGATAAGATTAAGCAATGATAACTTAATGACAAACTATTACGAGCTAGAACATCAAATACATGTGATGAAAAACAGAATTTGATATTCCAAAGCAAATGATTGTCTATTCTATACTTAACAATCCAACAGCGAGCGCAAATGCACATATCGCTTGTCTAGACCATCGCAAAGTAAGGCCGGGATTATAGGATAGAAAGAGGAAAGTTTTAGAGCCTAATATCAATCCATGCTGAAAAGTCTACTGACGGCCGTCATGAAATATCTTAGATAACTCGGCCTCCTCTTCATGTCGTTCCGGACAGTCCATCACAATCCATCGCACGGCAGGACAAATAACCGCAAGTGTCCAATAATGAAAACTTGATAGACATGAAATGAAGCCGTTTTGATTGCTCTTCACGTTGAATGGAAATTCACAGTAAACCGATGTGGACATTGAATCCAAGCGGAGGTCATGATGGACAGGACATTGCTGCATATTGGACAAGATGAAGTACCGCAATAACTCTTTGGCTATAAATGAACGCATTTATTACAAGTATTCTCTCACATCCAGGACAGTCATCATGAGCATCGGTGTAAAATGATATAGGTCCTCTAAATTACCATATTCCTAGGTTGCCCTTGCAACTCCTATCTCGTAAAAAAAACAATACATTTTTCAGCCAATGGTAAATCCTGACACAACAACACTCTCATTTCTCAACTTTCATTGGCCGCGCAGGTCATCACGTGACCAAACTAACCAATCCCCGCCGTCGTCTCTGCTACTGTCATTACTGCACACGGTGAACATATAAGAGAAAGGCGTGGCTGGGGAATAAAATTGTATATTTTATTTATAAATATTTAAATGTTTGAAATAATAGTTGGATATGAATATATGATAAGATATAAGAATAAAAGTCCGCCCTATGCGGATATTATTTTATAAGGTAGTGGGTGGGTGGGGATTTGAGATATAGGATTTGTGAATAGTAGGTTGTTTTGGTATGGTGGTAGGAGTTGGAGTGAAGGGGGGTGGTGGAATTATGGGATATGGGATATGTGTATAGGTAAATGTAGGGGGAGTAATAGTGGAAGTAAGATGTTGTTGGTGTACACCAGGTGGCAGCAATGATCCCCCCTGCACTGCAACAGCAGGCATGAGTTGAGCATTACTGCACACGGTGAACATATAAGAGAAAGGCGTGGCTGGGGAATAAAATTGTATATTTTATTTATAAATATTTAAATGTTTGAAATAATAGTTGGATATGAATATATGATAAGATATAAGAATAAAAGTCCGCCAAGCCAGCCAAATTTATGGGAAAATTGGGAGAGGGTGGGATATGGGGATAAAAAGAGTAAAGGGGATATTTATAAGACGTAAGCGTCTAGTCCATAATTGATTTGACAAGAGCGTTCGTGACATCTGCTGTTTGGGTGTCTATATATGCCCGATATGCCTGCGACCTCCAGCCCCCGTGCCGTTGGATCTGTAGGTCTGAGCACCCACGTACGTGCGCCTGCGTGGCAGCTGTCTTCCTGATGCTGTGCAGAGACATAGTCTGGTGTTTCAACCCTATGTCGGCCATCGCCTTGCGCCACATCTTTGATATGATGGACACTGTGATCGGGTTGTAGTCCTGGAACATCAGGAGCGGGTCCGAGCCCCTGCGAGTTGGGACCGCCATGATGTTTGCCTCGATAGCCGTGACTGGGCAATGGGACCTGTTCGACACCCTGGGCAACGTCACCACCTTGTATTGTCCCACTTTCTGGAGGTTTTTGGCCCACTTTATCTTTAACATAGCCTTGTCTGGATACAATGTTAGGTCGGCCCTTGTCGCGTGTCGCACAGGGTCGTATGACGCGACCGACGTGGGGGCTATCTCCGACTGCCGAAGGGCGCCATAGTATATGGTCAGAACTGCCGCCCTCACAGCCGTCCCCACCACGTCGGCCGGCAGCGCCGCGACCCCTGATGCGAGAGACTTCACTGGCAACGGGGGCTTCGTGCGCGGAGTGTACGACTTGTCCCTCTCCATCGCCTCGATCGCCATGCGCACCCGCAGATGATCGAAGGGGGCCGTTGTCGCCCCGGCCATGCGCATAAACACGCGCAGTTGTGATAGTTTGTTTTTGATTGTAGCTGGTGCTTGCGTATGCTGGGCCAGATATTCGAGGTACGCGCACACCTGGTATTCCGTCGGGGCCATTGGATCGACCTTGAACCTTTCCATGAAGGCGATGTACGTCCTCACCGTGGCCGCTTGGTTTGCCCTGGTCCCGGGTGCCCTGGCCTTCAACTGGCGTGCTGCGGCCCTCTGGAGGAGCGATGCAAGCACCGGATCTGGAACACACAGGTGAGGTGACATTGAGAGGGAAATACATGCAGGGGGAAACACATGTAAGGGCATAGTGGTCAACAAACGCATTAGCTAGTTGGCAATATTTCTGATTCATATGTGCCCGACTGAGGGCGTCCGCCACGTCATTGTCGGCGCCCGGGATGTGGTCATATGATATTCGCAGGTCCATAGTGGCCTCGACCATCCAGAGCGCCCTTGCACAATCCTGCAGCACATGGTTCCTAGCCCTTCCCGACGTTAGTGCCTGGACCGCTGCCAGGTTATCGCAGCGCACCATGATGTGGGAACCCCTGTCCGCATGGGTCACGAAGGTATGAACAGCGACCACAACATTGAGGGCCTCCATCTCCGTGATGTTGGCCGCTGGGTCATCGTCGCTTGCCATTTGCTGCCCATATGCCAGTCTACCGTCCGTAGCGCCTATTCCCGTTAGGCACGCGTCGACCAACAGAACCTTGGAAGGCTCCACAGGGGGGATGACGCCCACTCCGTTCCATGCGCTACAGAATTCCATGAACCACTCTAGGTCCGCCCTCACCCCTCCCGAGACATATATCCTGTCACCTGCCGCCATCCTCATCGCTTCCAGGAGGCGAGATACGAAGGTGCGGGCGGGGCGGACGCACTTTGCGACAAATAAGAGTTGGCCAAGAAGTGACTGCATAGTGCGTCTTGAAACATATGACTTGCTATGGACTTCCGTTACCTTAGTGAGGACCTCCCTCACCTTGTCGCCCGGTATGGAGATGGTCATGTCTGACGCGCTGATGACAACCCCGAGCCATTTAATAGTCTGGGCCGGGGGCTGCGCTTTGTCCACGGCCTCCGGGAGGCCCAGGGCATCGAAGAGGGCCCTGGCCGCATCATAGTGACGCCTGGCCGAATCCTCATCCTCAGATATGATAACCAGATCGTCTAGGTACATATGGCACCGGACCCCTTCTTTCCTGAGGATGTGAGTAATACAATTGGCCACTGACTGCATATGGAAGGAGGAGGCGCGCGCTCCGAACGGAATAGAAAGATCACAATAGTACGCCCCCTCCCACGCAAAGCAGAGCAGCGGCCAATCCAGGGGGTCCGATGTAAAGTTTTTATAGGCACGCGAGATGTCCACTGTAGACATGTATGCCCCGCTGCCCATGCTGAGGAGATCATCCGCCAACGCCTGGACCGTAGGGAGTGAGTGAGGGCACTCGACCCCGTACACCCCATTCTTGACCACATATGCATTAATAGAATGCTCCGCGGGGAAAGTCATATCCGTAATGACCCTCCTCTTGCCGCCCGCGGCCTTTTCCCGTGTCATTAATGGCGACACGTGGCACCAGGGAGAGAAGGGGGGGGCCGCAAAAGGGCCCACCACCCCTTGTGATTCACTCTCCTTTTTGATGAAATCGGAGACGTGGTCCGGGTACATGTCGGCACTGGGGTGGTTGTTGCCTCCTACCGTGTCCGACACCGGCCCCGCATACCCCGTAGGGAACCCGAACCTAATGAAGTCCAACACACGTTGTGCTCCCGGCACGCCCTCCAGTCGTCGTTCCCATTCCGGTACATGGAGTCGTGTGGGTACCTGTACCCGGGCCGACATGGCGTTCGGCAGGCCCGTGCGGCGGACAGCATCGTATATCTTCACCAGCTGTCCGTCCCACTCCGACCCCACCATGTCCGGCCATGACTCCCTCCTGTGCTGAGCGACCACCTGCGGCCGCGTATCCGCCACCTGACCAAAGGGGAGGCCCGACTCACAAGATCTGCGAATTTTATCGAAATTAGGTCTTACCCCGTGGTCCGCGGATGTGCCCTTGTAGCCCGACGCTGCCCCTCCCGTCACGCTGGCTGCCGTGCGTGCGGGTTGCGCGCCCTCGTCCCCCACTTCCCTCGCGCCGGCAGCTGGCGCCGATGGTGAAACTTCACGATGAGGCGTGTCAGCGTATTCGAACACCGACACGCCTACTGTCCGTTTTTTGGCTGCTGACCATAGAACGCGTGCCCTGGAGCCCTCCAGTGTGGGGCGCTGGCGCCCTGCCCGTGCGGCGGGATGCCACCCTGCATCTGAGCGGTCGGTTGCTGCTGGCCCGGCATCCCGGTGTGGACGCGCTGTGCTGGCAGCTGATGTTTCCTCTCGCAAGCTGTGACGTTGTGGCCGGGGCACTGCCTATTTATGGAATCACAAAAAGAACACATATGGAGGAACTTAATATTGCCCTCCTCATGATGAGAGCGATGGCGGCATCCCGCCCTGTTGTTAAAACTTCGACATATGACTTCTCTCTTTCCCCCCTGGGGGTTCACCTCCTGGTGTCCCTGTGTGGCTGTGTGTGCCCTTCCACCTCCCGTCATGGCAATACGGACTCTATGGTTTTGGATGAGCTGATAGTCCTGCCATGTGAATTCCCCCCTCTCGACGGCATCCCACACATACTGGGACCAGCGTCTGACACCCTCCCATTGCCTCTCCATGGCGTCATGTGAGACGTCCTGGAGATGGCCTAGGATGTCGTCGCGGTCTGCCGGATCGCACGCCCTACGGTCCCTGACCAACTTGAGTGTGGCATTCACATACTCCATCGGTGTGAGACTGCACCGAGCGTCTAGTTTTTGTTTAGTGGTATGACACCCTTCTCTAACCACATACATATACGGTTTTGCAATGGGGCGGTCAACGAGGTTGTCGGCCCCTTCAAAAGGCTTACCGTCAGCATGGGGTGGGTCAAACCTATCGCGCATCATTACGTTGTCCACGTATCCGGGAGGTGCCTGGTCGCGGAGGGCCCGGGGGGGGGGGGGAGGCTTGGTCCGTGTCCCGCTGCCGCCGGCTCCACTCGCGTCCTTTTGGCTGGGGTGCTGGCGTCCCTCTGCTGGCCAACGAGCGCTGAATTAATAAGGATATCAAGTTTATCGTTTATGCCCTTTACTTCGGCCTTGACACTGCTTATCTCGGCTTCCATTATCACCACCTTTGCCCCAATATCTGCTCCCGACTGCCCGAAATCACTGGCTTGCTTTTCCGAGCTGTACGACTCGGTTGTAGACTTAAAATCCAGCTCCTTACCGTACCTTGGGTGGATGGAGACCTCTGGGTCGTCCCCGTGTGTTGACAGAATTGACTCACTGATAGACTTGAGAGCCTTCTCCTTCGCCCGCCTCGCCTTGCCCCTCGTGTTAGGTGCCCTCGACATGGCGGTTGCCCGATTGGAGTTATTTCTGTCGAAACTTCCCGTACCCGCTTGACCAATTCGTCCGTGCCGACCGCGTTCGTCCCGGCCTTGGCTGCGTATTTCCCGTGAGGGTGAAGATGGCCGTGTTGTGGCGATGTTTTGGGATTTGAGATATAGGATTTGTGAATAGTAGGTTGTTTTGGTATGGTGGTAGGAGTTGGAGTGAAGGGGGGTGGTGGAATTATGGGATATGGGATATGTGTATAGGTAAATGTAGGGGGAGTAATAGTGGAAGTAAGATGTTGTTGGTGTACACCAGGTGGCAGCAATGATCCCCCCTGCACTGCAACAGCAGGCATGAGTTGAGAATGTCATTCTCCTCCTGTAATGTCTCCCCGTGACCTCCACCTGCCTACTTTGACCTTGACTCTGTTTATCTTCTCCAAGCCACATTCTGACCTCTGGGTCTCCTAAGAAATTCTGTCAGCATAACTGGATCTCAGATCAGGAAGCCATTGTCCGGCCCTTGCGACAGGTCGCCAGAGTTCTTAAAAGCATTGGTGGTTTCGGTGAGAAATTGAATGGGAGGGCGTTGCGATCTATTAGGAAAATACAAGCCTAATCTCAAGCGAGCATACTTAAATTTGATGGCCCCGCACATACGGCACTGCCTATACTTGCGACGTCGCCCCAATAGGCTTCACTATTGACCCGCCGCGTGTATCAATTGAACACGCGACATGTTAGTAGTATATTGAAATGGGAATTAACAGATGGTAGTATCATTTGTCACTTTTTATGGTATGCGCAACACAATTATTACTGATGTAAGTAGGCCTGGTATATGAAATGGGAATTTGAAGCTCGTCGCGTACATAAGTAATCTTATGCAGGTGACGTCGTCTATACAGACGCCGCCTAGGCTGGCACTCGTTTCACAATATAAGCGACAGTCTCGCATGAAATGTTCACGTGACATGGTAGTAGTGTACTGGAATGGGAATAAACAGATAGTTTACTGTTGTCGTGTTTACACTTCATCTAATTCAAGTGACGTCGTCATCCTACTTGATATAAACGACGTCGACTGTACAATCTCGCTAATAAAGGCGACGTCACTTGCATGACGTTGTGTATAAAGCCTGCTCGCTCTAGGCGACCCAAAATGACCTAGTTGTATCTTTGAACTGACTCATTATGTTACAAAGGTGCACCTACACTTGAAAAAGCTTAGTAAGGATAGAGAACGGTTGATAAGGGTTGTTCTGGCACATTCGCAATAAAGTGTAACCTATTACAACACCCAAATTCCCTTAATTGTTCACAATTCTAATAAACCATTAAATAACTAGATATAACCATTTTCATCGGCATAAATCATATCGAACTTTGTTGAACAGATGTTCGTAAAAACTTGGTTGTGAAAACAAACCTGACGTTTATTTTAAACACAGATATTAAAATAACAACCACATGACGATTTCTCTTGAAATTTGGGACACAATGGCTATAAGGAGGTACCCCAACTCACCCATATTATGTAGTCTATGCGGGCACACGTCGAGGTTATTCAGACGCGGCCCGGAACCTTCATCACGACGGAACCAGAATCCTGCCTCCCCTCCCCTCACTCCCCACTCCCCCTAGCGTCTTTTGGACACAGCGGTCACTGGTATCCCGCCTACTGCGACCTTTGATGGGCCTTCTCCATCCGAGTCGCCGGGAATCAGCCGATCATCTATCATAGTTGTCGGTTGTAGGTCACATGACATGGGCAATGTGACCCGGGCAACCAAAGGAGTGTATGATCAACACATAAAAATATGACGTCGAACCTTACACCGTGGTACACCGACGATGACAGGGGCTTCATCTAGGGCAGCGACGAGGTTGTACGGTGCTCGACAATTTCATGGTTTTATAGCTACCAGCTCTTGGATCGCCATCCATCATACAGACTGTAAGACGGGAATTTTCAGGGCGCACTTGACGAGGTTAAAATTAATGGAGCCAAAACCGATTAATTTAACAAAATTTTCCAAACTCAATAATCATGGAAATCCCTTCCAAAAGTCTATTTCTGGCCTATATTAGAATCTAAAGCATGAAACATGGCAGAAAATCATTAGGAAACTGTTTTTCCTTGCTCAACTAAATTAATGTGGATCTACAAAAATGGGATTTGTTTACAAAAAAAAAGGAAAAACAACCATATCTTGTTGAATTCTACTTTTATTTGAGCTCGTTTTTACAGCTAATGCTTTACCACTGACCTTAACTAACTTCATCCAACATATTTCTATAATTATCTGAGTTTTGACAATTTTGTCAATTATATTGGTTTTGGCTACCTTTAAGGGAATCCTGAGGCCAAATGTCAATTTCGAAAAATGTTGACTTAGAAGAGCAGTATTAAAAGAGGATTTCATGTAAAGTCACCAGGCATGAATTAATTCACACGTGAGTGGCCTTTCTCATCTATCTGTAGTTTGGGTGTCAATCAACAAAGGATAAAAACGGTGTCAGGACTTACCTAGATTCTCCTTTATTTTGTTTCTATAGTCACGAAAAACGTGGGCCTTCGCATTTTCCTGTCCCCGTCCAAAGTGACATATCTCTTGTCGGTCCCAGAGCCCTAAGTTGTCATGGGAATGCATGTACACGACAAGTGCTTACTCTATTGTAGTATGCAATCTGTGGGAGAATATGGAACGATGCCATGTCACAGTGTCTGTACATGTCTTAGGAGTCTCCTTAGATATAGGTGAGGGACAGAGGGGAGGTGGATAGGTAGAGACTGTCTTCTCTATTCATCATCCCCATAACTCATCACTTGAATAGATTCGTCCATAGACAATTTTCATTCTTTCTTGAAGAGAAATGAAAGGGCGAATAAAGTTACACTTACAAAGGTATGTTAATATGTCAGGTTATATGATTAAAATCAGGCCAATTGTAAATTTCCAAAAATTCAAAAATCTAATGAAGCTGAGAGATGGAAATACTAAAGGAGAGCACACCAATAAATAGCATGATATATCTTAGTGTAGCCAACCCATTCCACATGTGTATGTGAGGGCTTTGTCTGCATTAACGTAACATATGTATTTACAATTTTTTTAGTACCTAACAGTATAATTATTGTGATAATCTCACAAAGCTCTCGAGGGAAATAAAGGAATTACCACCGCGATTTTTATTAGCTCATTGGAGCAGGGCGGCCTATGGAAAGGGCTCTATAGTCCCTCTGGCCGAGGGGCCTTACACCCATGGGGCCGGCCACGCATGCCCGGAGCCTGCAGATAGTCCCCAGCCCCTGGACTCATGAATATTCATAACCACGCCCCCCCCCCCCCCTGGCGGCCTCCGCTGTGAGCGTCGTGGTGTTTTTGTTAGGCGAATAGGTGTGACATAATATGCGGTCCGAAGGGCAGCGTGAATTGCCCACCAAGACATGGATACTGGTGAATGTGTTATGCTTTGTGGTTTGACTCGCATATCCCTGAATTTGTATGAAAATAATATTTTCATACAAATTATTATATTATAGACGCCATGGAATGAGCGATATTATGATCAGTTGTCATAGTAGACATGTTGTTCTAGTTTCATGGGTATACTATATGACCTAGATATCATATTTCTTAATAATTGTATTTCTTGAACAGTCATTTGCTATGACTTTGGCTTTCGGCTATCAATTTAATCAGACCAATAGACACATAAATCAAGTCTCAATTAACAGGACGAGACGTAGACTATTTTAGATAGATTAGTCTATTGTTCTTTTTAGGAAATCTATCGGTTATCATTTCACAATGAGGACATTAGGAATATGTCGCCTATGCAGGTATTGATTGCCATTCATTTTTTCACATTATAGGCAAGCAGTAGTTACCTGATTTTTAAAAGAGAGTAGATATTTTGCCATATGAAAAAGTGACAACTTTCACGTACGTTTTTGATGTATAAAGCTCTACTTGACACGTTTAAAACATGAATATATATTCATCAGTATGTACATGGAAAGGTGGTAATAAAAGATAAGTGTCCTATTATCAAAATGTTTTCCTAATTGACCCTAAATCTTTTCATTTATCTCTTGCCTATGGTATGATGTGAAAACCTATAAAGTACGCCTGGGCATCACTATTCATTTATTTTTATCAATTATTTCTTGTAGCGTACTTATTCAACTAAGCGCCTTCATAATTTTTGCATAAGCACGTAGAAAATAAAATAAACCACTTAATGCATATAACCCATGTACTGATCGTTCACCCGTGTTGTCCTTCAGCCATAAATCGTAGTACAATGACCTTCAGGGTATACAGATACCCCCCCAACTACAACCCCCAACCCTAGCCCCACTACCCCCCTACGCCCCACCCCTCCCCGACCCCATGACTACCCTTTCCCTTTAACCTCTGACCCCAAACCCCATTACTGGGGACCTCCATCTACGTCACACAGATACCACGTGACAACACAGCACGTCACGTGACTGGGCCAGGTCCCACGTGACCCAGGCCGATTAACTGGATTACGGTGGGAGCTGTTGGGAATGAAAGGAATGGGAAGGAAGGTCAGGGGTGGAGGAAGGGGTTGTTTAGGGTGGAGACATCCAGGGAGAAGGGTTTTGATACATGGGGAAGAAGGTTCAACCTTATTCAGAAATGCCCCGCCCTGTTTGAGGAAGAATTTTTATTGAGATGTAGCTACCAGTAGAAGAGGGAAATCCAAATCCTATTTGGTGGGCTTACCCTAATGGACAGATTTAGTTTCCAAATAAATCATATTAGCAGAATTGTATTGTATATGAGTGACATTTACTTGTAAAATAACTTTTAAGATATGTAATAAGCCTTTGAACCTCTTTTTTCGAAATTGAAATAATATCTATCAATATTTGATTTCGTAAATTAAATGGTGTAACAAAAACGTAATCTAGAATAAATATCCCTTTATTGCCAAAAGAAGATTGAATGCCTAAACCGATTTTAAATAATACTTGAACGTCGCACGTTCAAAATCAAGAGTGTGCATTTATTGAAACACAAAAGAAGTTGACGGGTCAAAGAGAATACCAAGTTGACTGATGGATGTGCAAAGAACAGTCTCCGAAATCAGATAGGAAAATTGATAGAAAAAGCGGGAAATGGAAAGGAAATGGCAATCCATCTGCGCCCTACAAGCTCGGGCCCTTCCCGCCAAGTGTCTCTCAGGACGTGGGGCCCGTTCCCCATCTGTCACTCTGCATATTGTAGAAGGGCCTTTCTCCTCAAAAGGGCTTTTTATAACGTTATAGCGTTTATTTCCAGGGTCGTTCTGGAGAGTCCTCTTCTGTTACAATCTCAGTGCCGAGGCCTACCAAAGGGAGGGTAAGAAAGCTCTTAATCTGTCGACTTTCTTTCTCTGGATGCCATCTCCAATAAGCTTTCCTATTGCACAAATGGCTAAACAGCTATTTTTGACTTACAGATGAGAATGGTTATATACTGAGATTCATGTGTCAATGGCCTTGTGTTTTAGTTACTTAAATGTATGGCTGGATTACCAATTGGACAGCCATGAAAATAAAATGTACACTGCACACATGCCATAACAAACACACGCACACATTCAATACAATAATGTTTAAATTATGGCTAGATATAACGATGCTTCTGTGTAGTTTTTCTTTTAAAAAGACAAAAACATCATCACTGACACGGGAAGTAAATGTGGTGGCCCACTCCTGACATTTGTTATAACTTTGCTATTATAGCTTGCCAATGCCAGTCTGCTAGAGATATTGCCCATTACGAATAATCAGTATAATTATTTCTATAATGTACATCGCTTCATCGTTCATTTTATCGCACTCTCTCCAGCAGCTGTACCAAGGGCCCGGTTTGTATGATCCTTGATTTTCTTTTGTCAGTAATTTACGTTTTCTTTCCTATTTTATATCTAAATTTCTTTTAGATCTACACACGCGGTGTGGTGTGTCAGAATGCGACTTTTCAAGGATTTACAAATCTTTCCCAAGATATGCTTCAAAATAATGTCCCTAGCTTTTGCATGTTTCAAGTGTTTTATAACAATTTCATAAATGTATATGAGGATGCACTGAGACGTATCCCGAAGCTCTCTATTGAAACCGGCCATATGGTTTTATTTATGTGCACATTAGACAGACATGTAGAACCTACTAACCAGTTTCCTTGTCAGCCCAAAACACAGAACAGCCTGTTCAAATGCCAAATAGGACCCAGTTAGACGTCTCCTGGTATCTCAGTCAAGTCATCCCGTTTTTTGACCACACCATTTGGTGTTTCCGAGCGACGAACACCAGAAATAGACACAGTCCCATTCTAGAGGACGCCCATCGGCAAACGCAGCGTCTCTAAAGGTCATTCAGTGCACAATGGCGGCTGACCGGGCTTATCTACTTGGCTGGTACCCGGCAATACCAGCCCCATGGTGCATCCCCCATGAGATGACACGAAGGGCTGCCCGGTACCAGTGAAAAGGGGGAGAATCACGTACCTGATAAGGTTGTCACTTTCTGCTGACCTTTGGCGTTATGCATTTAAAGGTTTCTTTGACATTTTGGGTAATTTACTTTATGTCACATGGCATCATTTGAGAACTGGTGATTTGAGTTTAAATCGCATTATAGCCCCTGTCGAATCTTATTTGAGGCAAACTAGGATAATCCTATAATTTATTAAACAAATAAAAACAGTGTCCTAATCCTTAGTCCCCATCCCTTAATTGTCTTGCTAAGTCCTCATGCATTGTCTCTTCATGTTAGTCGTTCTGAAGGTAATCATCTATACACTCACAGATTGATATAAGAAAATACAATACGTAGATTTATTAGTTTCATTCAATGTCAAATTTAATTAAGATCTTTCCTTGGCATCAACAACCTGTTTTATCATTTTCCAGAAATACTTCAAAGCTACGGTCGCAATAGGCCTGCCAAACCAATTTTGTATCCAATCCTACATTTCCATTAAGCAAACCATACACCATATCCGGAGGGCTAGAGGAAAATCTCTGTGAGAGAGGAGGACTGAAGCACTCCTATATGAGATTTAAATCTGATACAACATCCCCTTTCACCAGGAGGAAGCCATCAATACCCCGACGACCGTGGAGACCGGTGCCCTCAGTACCGGTGCGTTCTGTAAAAATATAAATCCTCGGTGCTCATTTGTTATGCAAACTTGTGCCTATTGGCCCAGGCGGAGGTGAGTGCGTTTAGATTTATCTGAGGATGAAGTGTCTTTGATGTAGTGTCAGTGGGTTCTTTGGGGAGGGAATGGAGGGGGTGGACTGGTATAAGGGGAGGGAGGGAAGGGGTAGGTGTGTTGAATATATCATGGCCGACGTTATGCGGCAGAAGGAGTCACACGGTGTAAAGCAAATCAGTTGGTTATTGGAATCATAAGGGCACGTGTGCCCGATATTGACCTCTCAAATATGAAACTCTTTACCGGTCTTGACATATAGCTCTATATTATTGATTCTGATATCAAGCATATTCATGCTGCATAGATATGCTGTCATATGAATTCCTTCTTTCGTCCTGTGTAAGGAAATGGTAATTGGATTCCTTTTGCATTTATGAAAGAAAACTAAAACCAGTATACTGAAAATATTCATGTTGAAATTCCATAAAAATAGAGCATATATTATCATACGGTCAAGAGGCACAAACGGTCTGTATTTGACTGACATGACACGTGTTTCCCCTTTTTATAGGAGCAAAGGCAGTTGGGTACAACCAGGCTGATCAGCGAGTCAGAATAATTGACCCCTGTAAACCTTATGATCCTCATTTTGATCCCCGACCTTATGGGACTATATCTGCAGTTTTCCCCATGCTGGCGTGGCTGAGGTTTTATTCCGGTGGTCAGAGTGCAATTTTGGTGGGACATGGTGAGACTACTCGCTTTAGATAAAGGCTGTTTTCCACTACTTCTTACTCAGGAATCCCCAGAAGAAATAAGGACTTATCTAAGGCATGTTATATTATGTCATTAGGAATGATTTGACAATCTCTATCAATTTCTATGTAGAACTCATGGCTTTCTGTCATTTCATAATGAAAATTGGAAAAGTACAGATTACCAAGATGTTAGAGACAGAATCCTAGAACATATAAAAATACATAAAATGATAATGCTGTCCGGCTTGTCATAAGATTTTCTAGAAGCATAAAAGAATTGTCGTGACCGCCACAAGCCCTACAATAAAAGTCATCATAGAACTCTAGACCATATATATGTAAACGCCCCTTTGTGTTGCGGTCTGCGCATGCTCAGAGTGTCGATGACTCTTATTGGTTACTGACGTCTGGTGGAAGGAATACCTTCATTGGTTATTGGTGCTTGGCATGAGATATCCCTTTGCTGGTGCCAAAAGTGTTGGCTGGTTTTGGCAGTTACCAGCGGCAACAAAGCATGCTGGGAACTAGGTTGGACGCCGAGTCTAAATGGCTGCTTAAGGAAAATCTACAACTGTAGTCAATTAAGGTAAATGGGACCCATTGCAGATTACATAACCTTTTCCTTAATTGATTTAAACATGATACGGATTCTGGAGAATAACAGCTCTCTCCCTCTGTCTGATCTTGAGCTGAAGTGGGATAGAATATAGTTTGTAAAAAGTCTTATTTATTCTCCATTTAGTGAAATGCAAATATAACAGGAAATTCTAACCTTGTGTTTTTCATGTATGACAACTTTACCCATTACTTTTCCGGAGTAATTGAATTAAAACCTGATTAATGCATCATCTATACCAGTGCCCAGGAAATGAGACCTTCTCATTTGATGCATGCGACAATTGCAGCTAGTAGAGTTAGCGCCGACAATGAGATAAATACCAAACACGCTCCGGCCAATTACCTTAACGGTGATAGATCGGGGCGCAGTTAGGCCTGAACAATGAGCATGTGGCATGTTGCTATTTATCTGGGTGTTCCGTGAGTCAGCCTCTGACTACCTACTGCCTGGGGCAGGTTGAAGGGGGGGGGGGGGGTACTTTGTTTGAAAAGAAATGCATCAAAATAATCGTATATTTGGGAATATGAAAGACCTGTTTTATCGTAGGGGTTCTGTCTAAGTCCACTTACAAAAGCAGCAAAAGGCCTTCTATAAAGAGATGGTGGGTGAAACTGATACTGTTTTAGCTATATAAGTCTTGTCCTTTAGAGAAGGATTTCACAAGACTTGTAAATGCAAAAGGCAATTTCCTCCTAAACGACATATACTACAAGAAAATGACAAGTATATAATCTTGCTGCCCATGATAGCCAAAAGTTTTCGGAATACATAATCCACCCCTTTTCTGGACTTCGATTCCAATATCCTTCCCTAAGGGTTGCACTTTTAACCTACCTCCACACAGTACCTTTACAACACCTCAAGAGTTCCCCCTCCCTCAACCGCCACCTTTAACTAAACACACCCTTGGGGCTGCAGCCACAAAGTGGCTATGGGATCATTTCTTCACAGTGTGCCTTATCGCTATTCCTGACACCAGTGTGGAGTTTACCCAGTAAGAGTTTACCCCCGGGCTACCCCCCGGTAATCCCCCCTCTCCCCTACTGATCCCTCCATCCCTCACACTCTGCCACTACACACAGGGCTTATTGCAATGTATACCTAATGTGCTGACTCAACAAAAACAAGAATAGCCTTAGGAGGATAACCTGTGGTTTCCTTTGTAATAAAAGTAGCCAGGACTCCGCCGGGTGCCCTTGATGTTACTGTATATGGATCACTTTGGGCTGCGGACATTAACAAGTCTGTGGGAATATATGTATACCTTAGCCAGAACGACTGAAATATTCTAAAGAGGGCAAGGTACTAAGCAAAGAAAGTCATGAGTTCCGTGACACACTGCTATTATTCAACCCATTTGAAGTAGGCCTGTACCACTACATACCTCCACATCCCATTTTCTCATGTGAATTAGCTTCAATACAGGAATGTCTCGTACATTGAAATATATGATATTATCCCAAGCCAAGGATGTTACGTTGCACAGCATTATTTTAACATTATTAGAACGTCACAGAACGTTATCAGCAGGTCACAGAACGTGCTCCTTAGCTGGGTAACTCCCTGGAACCAACTCCAAGACCAGCAGAATTGCAGGAGTTTAGTTAGCATAAAATTAAAACAACTTCTCGAGCTGTGGAAGAAGGAAACTTGACTCCAATCTCCCAAGGATCTTTGTTTAAGATAGTGGGGCAAGAACATGCTGACTCAGCAGCTAAGACTCAACAGAGTAGGTATTATCTTTCATCACTGACCTCAGGTTTCTACACCCTGCTCCGTACATTGTTGTACTTAGATGAGACAGTCAAACATGCTTTGGAATGATGTCGAATAATATATATGTATATATATATATTTAGTTTCATTGTGTTTAATTGCATTTACACTTAGTCATGTTCTCTAAGATGCTAAACAATATTATATTTCAGTACAGGTGATTTATACAGATGATGATTAGTGATGTCTGTGGTTACAGTGCTGGCAAATTGCAATACAGGACAACATTTTCAAATTAGGGGTCCTCATAACTCTAAAGTTTTAAATATTCACACCTTTCTCCTGTGGATCAGTGACTTTAATTTGACATTTTTGTCGCCTTTTATTGCTCCACAGTGAGATGATCACAAATTCTCACTCCCCTGTAAAATGGACTTTTTTTTATAAAATTTGTAACGCCAGTCACGAGTTTTGACTTTTACCTTCAGAGTATTTTAAGTTTATTCCAGGACATTACAGCTTAATTTCAAATTCACTTTGTCTTTTCATATCAATTCCTACTTGAACTGCAACAACTCATTTTGGAAAATAAGCAGCTTTATTTTGGCTGTATTCTAATGTGGATAGGCATGCCGGCAAGTACACATGTTTACGATGCTCTCCATTAGACCATTATTGGAATTCGCCATGTCCTAAGTCAACTTTCAAAAAACAGAGTGTAAATGTCATCGTCCCTCTGGGCAGTGGCGGCGGGCGCTACCCACTAATTGGTATGGCCTGATGGGAGTAACAGACAGGCCCCGGGATGCCCTATTTCCCTCCCGTGGGAGTGAGTGGGCTGTCGGGGGGGGGGGCACGCATGCCTTAAGGCTATGTCCCACTATCAGATTTTCCTCCCAATTTCGAAAATTTCGAGATGGAATGAGCATTTATCATAGACATGTTATTCATCTTTAGAAAGGATTTTGAATTATCTTTCAAATGGTAAATAGATAACATGCGGGGGTTCTTGTAACATTTCTAACGAAAACCTAAATAATACAATTTTAGATATTCCTATCAGTCAAATCGCCGAGTGGAATACAGGCTTTAGGGAAAGCGGAGTTCGCGGCGATGGGATGAGAGGGGGAAGAGGAAGCTTCTCAAGGGTATAACGATGAGGGATAATTCAATGTACTCTATGAGTTTAAGACGGCTCCTCGTATATTATAGCCCCTGGCTGGTTGGCTCTTGGTTTAGAATGCCGTCTGGACGCCTGAATGTAATTGAACGCAGTTGGCATAATTGTTCTATGACTGCCATCTATGAAACACGTGTGGTTCTGTGTCTATGATCTTATTGAGAATATAATTATGTCATCGTTCATATAAACACCGTTGCGTATATATATATATATATATATATTATCCTATCTTGTAATTTGATCTCAGTAATTTAAAGTGGTCATTATGTGATCCTTAATGTGACGCATTTTGTGAACACTGCTTAGAATATTTCATTTAGGACCAGCAGAAATCTCAACGTCCGATAATGCCCTCATCGTAATTTTATAATAATCCAAATTTATGCGATCTTTCATTTATGATTATTCCATATGCATACTGATTATTCCCTCCAAAACATTTTTGCATTTTATATTTTCATGCTCGCTTTTCCAATTACCTCCAGAAGAATACAATGTGCATGGTAATCAGATTTCTATGTCCTGATTGATGTTTCTGCTTTTGATAAGAATAAGCTGAAGTTAGCGATGCAGCATTTTACGAAAGGCACGTTCGGTTCATTTCACAAATCATGAATCGCTATTTTGTGATCTAGCTGGCAGGGCCTCTTATCTCAATTAATTGTACTAGTACTTGATGTTCACGAGTCTTCCAGACATTTCAATCATATTGGATATCTTTGGTAGATGAGCTTTCCTCTAAGCCTGCCGTTATTTCAGTATATCATAAAAAAGGATATCAAAGCAGTTAGAATGAAGTGTGAGCTGTATGATTTATATCATGCAATGGAATATGCTTACTTTTAACAGATCTAAAGTCTAAAAATTAATTTCAGTCTGCTGTGTCCTCCCTCCCGTGCCATCAGGAAGTGTTAAGTGTTCACTAAGAGTATTCTTGTCTATTGTCATAAACTTCTGACCCTACTTTCATTATTGAAATCAAATCGTCCGCGGACATTTATTACGGAATTGGCTGTCTACATGATAGCATGTATGTGACCACATGTCAATGTGGTGTTGTGTACATGACAAAAGTTGACATGTGGTTGAAAAAGATGACAGCCCTATTTCGTTGTGTATATAAGGTCAATCCCTGGAATATGTAACAAATGTAAGGTTAAATGTACACACGGCTTCAGGCTATGTGAACAGGTGGGGTTGTGTACAACTTCCAATATACAGTACACGCACTGAATCTCAATTCCGATATACTACTAACATGTTACCTCTATGTCTTGTCGTATGTATATACATGAAGATAAATTCAAGCAGTGTTATAATGCATTTGGCGGATTTGCGTGATGTATATGCCCGTCATCTCGGATGTGGGTGAAAACTATAAGTCGACATCCCATTTCAACATACTACCCACATGTATCCTTTATAAAAGGATCATTATTCAACGCGATACTGTCATGTTTACTGAGAAAGAAATCTCGGAAACGATGAACAAGCCAATTATTTTGTAAGCAGTGGTACATATCCACACAACGTGACTAGACCCATTTCATTCGTAATATTATTGGTATAAACCTTTTACCGAAATGGTCACGTGTAAATTTTAAAAATATTTCTGTAGTCACAGCCTATTCATTTTACTTTTAACACAGCAACTTCATGCCGAGCCATATTCCTAGCCATCTGACATCATCTACACAATATCTATAGTACCAGGCAGTCACTGGTTTCTAGGGTACCATGTTAAAGGCAGTCTGTTGGCTTTTCTGCTTGAATGGGGACGGTTTAACCCAGCTGTCTGAACGATTACAGGAGGGTTTATGAAAATGCCAAGGTCTATATAGCACCCACTGATTCCTTTCGGGGAGTTGGCAGTACTTTGTCATATATTTCGATGAGATCTTTAATTAGGTTAATGGCACATAAACGAGAAATCATCTATGTTAAAACAGTTCAAAGATACCAGATGCAGCAATTATAGTAATCTCGTCTGTGTCTAGGCAATCAGATCTAGAAGAATCAAAGGGATGAATATTGTCTTCAAATGATTAAAGCATTGTAACCTTTTAGATACTTCTCGTTATATCTCTGAAAGTCAACCTTATTATTTGTTTATAATTGTTATACATTTTCTGAAGCTGTTTCAAAATGTGTGTGTGTCGAATAGGCCGCCCTTGCAGAATTTCTTTTGTGTATGTGTTTCCTGCGAATTCTGCCTCTTATTTCTTTGTAATGATTATATGATAATGATTAAACAGTTTTACTTAAATTCAGGAAATGGACAACCTGTGGTAGAAAGATTTGGTAACCAGTGGATACCAGTCACCCGGTAGCGTGAGACGGCCAAAGCTACTCATCCCACCGTTGCGTGATGCGGCTAAGGGTAATTATTTGTTAAGAGCCGACTACGGGAAAAAAGGCATCTAGAATAGCGTTCTGGGATATTGTTGATGATTGTTGAGGTTTTAGCTCACACTGCACGCTCAAGGCAATTTCACAGCTCCTGGCAAACCGCGGGGACGACCTAATAGTCACTGGGGACCCATCAAAGGACTGGGGATGATAGTCGACGAGTAACACGTCCACGACGTTTAAGGGGCTTATCCAGGGTTTCCATGATAATATTATGGAGTCCGGGTATTGGTTAAATTATGTTTGTCATTCATGTGCATGCATACCCTTTTCTTGGTCCTACACAAATGGTGGCAATTTAAGGTCTGGTACAAGGGCACCTCCGACATTTGGATATTAATGGGTTTTTATTATTTCTATTAACTAACTAATGTACACTTAGACCTCTATGTTTAGACCCATTTGCTGCTTAGATGTCCCATAAAGCTGAGGTATTGATGTTCCATGTGCAGACGAAGTCGTCTGTCCACTTGTTGGTGAGCATTATATGGCCATAAAATGTAATCTAAATGCTTAAGAATTATGAATAATATGATTACAAAGAATGGATCACAAAAATGGCGGAAAATTGGGAAATTTGATATTTGCAGATCTGCACAACGTCAATATGACTATCTATCTATATAATTGAATATGATATTTTAAGACAGCAGACATAGTTTAAAATTATTATGTATATAAGTATCCATAAGGTAAATTGTTTTAAAGAGCTGGCCCCTTTTGACGTCATAAACATCTTTAAATGACCACTTCATTCCGTAGAAAATTTTGAAATGAATTAAACTAATCTGCAAAAACCCCTTGAGCCTAAAAATAGAACCAGAATGATGGTTATGAGAATACAGTATTAGAAGTACCTTGTTCAATATCAATTAGGGATTCATCTTCTCTTTAAGTTTTGTTAATGAATAAATACAATGCTATAATTGTAATTTCCAATGCTAGGCACAAACTAATTCATAAGCGGTTGCACACAATTAATCGTTTAAAGAATTGCTTAATTGTCTATTATGTTTGTAAAACATTTATCACTGAGAGATAATTGATGTCTATTAATGTATTTTCCAGGGGCAAAGATGTTAGGAATCTTCACTTTGATACAAAAAGCAGTACCAAAGATAGTCCCCAATTAATCTTTATTCCGTCTTATTTCAAAGGAAGGCGATAATCGCGGGTATTTATCACAAATCCAGGGTGATAACCATTCTATTACTATCAATATCAGGACATGCCCGTCACATTGGTCCCATCCAGGCCAGGCGAGCCCCTCATTTAACAACAGATAATCATTACTAGGCGTAATTAACAATCGTTAGGAGACAGAGTTAGAAGGACAGGGATTTTTGTAACTGCACCAAATTCTGAAAGAGCTAAAACCTTCAGAAGGCTTGGCGAGGCTTTAAAACGTCGCCCGGTGACATTTTGGGAACAAGGGACCAATTGATTTGCATGGAAACTTAAGGTGTGATTACGTAAAGGGATTGTTGTCCTAAACAAGATGCGTTCTCACGAAACGTGCTTTTCATTGGAGAAACCATTCTAATACAAAACTAGAATTCTGAGAAGGGGGTGAGGGATTTACATAATCATGTTGAATGTGAAAGACAATTCTTTGATGCATTCTATCTATTATCAGTAAAGGTAATAGGTATACGTATACGTAAGTTTCACCTGCGTGTACACTTTAAGCCCCACGTTGTCAAGGCTTCCCAGAATTTAGCTTCGGGTTTGTGGCGTCCAATTAACGGGTACTTTTCTTAATTGTTTCATTTCAGAACCCTTAATGTGACATTATTTTCAAGTGTGTATCAGGGATTACAAATAACTCGGGCATAGGAGGGATTAATATTGGTACTTTTGTTTGAAAGTATATGACGCATTAAGGAGAATGAAATGTATGCAGTATGGGTATTGGATATCTGTGCCATACTGAATATCATTTTACTGTGTTATACATTTTGTTTGGATTGGATGTTTTTTTTCTGATGGTACCTACAACATAAAACATCATAGCTGGACTGAAATGCAGTTTGTCCATCAGCTGTGTCAATAGATGGACCACGGGTCAGGTTGCCCGCATACACATACTTAAATGGCACTTTCCATACTAAATGTTTTTAATCATATCCTGAATTGTTGAGAGCCGGGCTGTTCACCAGTACAGTTACTTTTGTACAAAATAACAAAGATGATTTGTTCACTGTATATGCATAAAGAGTCTGTTTGAACATCAAATAGCCAGATTATCAAAGGAAAATATACATATTCTGTCAACCGATATTATGTGGGCATAGCAGTGATTATGAAAAGCTATACTGAGCCTCCATATATTGCAAGGGGCTTGCCATAAGTATTAAGCATGAATATAAGCTAAATGTTTCAAACTAGGTGAAAGAGGAAAAAGATAATTATAAAGGATTGATTTCAGTCCCATTTCGACCTTCTGATAATAACTTGCTGTGTAAAAAAATGAAGGGGCAGCTAAATGTAGACGTATAATATAGACTCGGAAATAAATCACTTTGTGATTCATGTCAGCGTATATAAATCAAAATGGGATAAAATGAAACATAATGGACATAATGTACCAACGTACTACAGTCAACCCCTCCAGTGCCAGCAGAATCAAAGCTTATGTCCATACGTAATGTCAGGTGTGATACAAATAACGTTAAGTCTCTATGTTTTCAAAATTAATATCCCATATCTTAGTACAGCCCGTCTATCAGGTTTCAATAATAACATTTATCAAAATATACTCATTACGGATCGTCCCAGCCAGAGGTACAACAAAAAATATTGTTGTTGTTGCACCAGCCGTTTGTCATTGGCATTTCTGTCAGCAATCCACACCCATTGACATGTTTTTTTTTCTATACTTAGGCACGCAGAGAAATGATATTGGATTTAGAAGTGACATAACGACCTGCCGAGAAGAAAAATACTCATTATTAGCCGAGATGACCTGTGTCATATAAATCATAACTGACTTCGTAAGGATTATTCTTTAAGATATTTGTCCCTAAAATGAAGGTAGAGCATCATGATTTCATGTCATGATTACGAGTTATTTTTCACAAAACCTACCATCAGTGAAGGGGATATTTTCTTCTATGTTTCAACTGGAAGCTGTTATAATAGGGAATAATTGCTCTATTGTGCTAATGGTACATGTATAGGACACATGCTGACATCAAGTAATGTCCATAATGATTTGTCATGACATGTCTTAGTAAAGTTATCCATTGTATCATTTATTCACTGATTTTGAGCCACTCAGAATTTTTACGTTATTTGTTTATGTATATCTCAAGCAGTATATCTCAAGCAGTCTATCAGTGCATGTGTTGTGCTGGGAACCTGTGGCAATATAAGTTATCATCGTAGTACACAGATAACTATGTCTTTTATTCAGTGGCTTACAAAAGAATACTTCCTCTTTATTAGGCATTAAGATCAATAGAATCTTTACACATTCTTCCGGCTGCTCATGTATACAAAAGAAAAGGTGGTTATAAGTTACATATATACCTAGAATACAGATAAAACTAGAATCCGCACCTGGTAGATCTGATACAAAAGACTTTTTTTTATATGATATTCTTTAGACAGTGTCTGTCTGGGACATAATGGAACCGTGTCACATTCATATTTCAAGATACAAAAAGGCTGGTTCCGGGTTCTTTATTTCATAATTGAATTTAAGAGAAAAGTGCCTTTTCTAATTCTAGGAAATGTCATCAGGTTTCCATCTCTCGGGTGAAACTAACAGATAAATTGTTGTCTTTGGGGATCCCAAGAATGAGGCCAGACCCTGGGGCTGATTTTGTAACAGTAGGGAATGAGTGAAACCGATAGTTCTATAAAAACACACCCTTCCAGACTTTTTAATCATGACCTAAAGCTTAACCCTTTCCTGACGGCACCAAAATGGATTTTACCATAGAAAATCAACATTAGGTTTTTCTTGGTCAAATTAAAGTTTTCTGAGTGGGGGTTTGATGATCGAGGCTTATATCATTATGTTACACATTATCACAGGATTTAAATAAACATATCTAAATCTTAAAATTTGGTTGCCATGGTAACCATGGAACTATAATACTGTTGCCCAGATTTCCTGAAAAATCAATATTTCAAAGTCCATTTTCTAAGGAATGCTTAATATGTGGAATAAATATTGATTTTAGAGAAAAAGATTGAATTAGAAAGTTGTTCCCCAGGACATTTCCTATCATTTGATACCAAATTCCAGTTATTTTCTGATTTATTTGAGTATCACATGTGAACAAGATTATGGGAATATTGTGTTCAAAAAATGATAAAATATCCATTAATTGCCAATAAATATGAAAAAGAATGATTATATTGATGAAAAATATAAGTCAAATTATCACAAAAACCTAAAATATAATCAAGCTCCATACGTTAAGGGTCACTGCATTATTTCAGAGCATTTTTCTGATATCATTACTTGTAAATTGTGAGATAATGGATCAAAACACAAAGACATGCATTTCCATGGGCGGCCATCTTGAAATTGCTACAAAATGGCTAATTTGTGAAAATTGTCATGTGAAAGAGGCCAAAATTAATATGACAAAAATATGGAGGAAAAAGTTGTACAAATGCATTGAGGAATCATGATGTGTAAAAATAATGGTGTTATAAATATATAAGTGCATAAAAGTAAAAAATAATATAAAATTATGAAAATAATTCCACTTAAACCTTAAAATACATGTTTGATTTATGGGTGAAAAAGAAGTGTCCTGTCAAGAAATACTAAAATTGCTCAAGGTATGGTCTATCAAACCCTCAGAAAATTAATACTAGGCTATCTATGAATGAATTAGGGTTCTTGATAGCAGTGTCACTACATCTGATCACCCCTACCTCAAACCGATTCATTCCCAAGAGTATTACCTAAGGCAGGGCAACCATTTGGTTGTTATAGAAATGTGATACAGGGTTTGGGGCTCTCAACTGCTAAATCCAACAGCCAGTCAATGAATACAAAGTGAGTATGTTATGGCAGAGGCCGTGCAGGGGTAGAGACCCCCAGTGTTAATCTGGTCCCAGTGGGACCTTGCTGCCGACCCTGTTGTTTTGACTAGCTTATTCTGAGCTGAAGCTAACCGGTCTGAGGTAGGGGTGTGATATAATTATTGAAAAATTCATTAGTGAGTCATGAAAATTAAAGAAATAAGAGGGCAAATACTGCCCATCGATCATATATGATCGATTTCCTATGGGGCCGTCACTAAAGGGTTAAGCTGCTCTGTTTTATGTGTTCCTGAGGCTGATGTCTGATAAACTCCATGCATCTAATTAATCAGTTTTGCTTCAGATTAATGCATTACATAACTCATTTTCTTCCAATCAAGAAAGTCACTTTAATCTATGGGTTTTAATTTTAGGCTTGTAATGAATAATAAACGATTTTTATTTGATTATTAGCAAGCACTGCTAAGGTCAGTTGAATATACAAAATTACAAGCTACAATCTAAGCACACATACTGTGCACTTAAAAGTGTTTATTTTCATAATGGGAATGTCAAAAACGTGTACGGAGGTTGAAATTTTAGAAATCGAATTAGTGTGAAATAGTTTTTAGATGAGGGAAGACCCTTTGTTTTGGCTGGAGGGCCAGCATATTAAAATGTTGTTTACGTTCGAATTATTTCAAACCCATTAGATGGAGACGAGAGAGAAAAAGATTACCGATACTACATGCCGTTGTTTCTTGCCAGACCCCGTCCTCTACTGAAAAGAAATTAATACAAAACACTTATTT
This sequence comes from Lepidonotus clava, assembly GCA_936440205.1. NCBI lineage: Eukaryota > Metazoa > Annelida > Polychaeta > Phyllodocida > Polynoidae > Lepidonotus > Lepidonotus clava. Next base: position 28,345,978 of record OW387144.1, on the reverse strand, counting down.
CCCAATACTTATTGGACACCTGGAAATAAAAAATTTACCATATCGATTTTGGTTGTCCCGTTACATAAAAAAAATAATTCAATTGTGACAGAGTAGAATCATGCAGTCACATGAGGACAAATGAATTAAAAGCCATGTCGATATAATATTACCTTGATTCATTAAGGCGTCCAGTAAAGGGAAAACGATACGTAAAATGATAGGCTTTATTGTGTACATGTAATGTACTAATGGAAACTGGTCAGGTGATCTTGGTACCTGATCATGTGACCAGGGATGCTGTCATGTGAGCCGGGACTGTGAGGTCTGACCAACATTAGTTACCATGACCACGATACAAAAAGGAGAAGGTTAGCCAAACATTATGTGCTAGCTGGTTTTACTCTCATGTACCACAACGGCAATAGGGATTTCATAGTGATATAATTATAATCATTAGTTAATACAAGTATTCTGCTTAAATTGTATATCCTTGAATCATTATAGAAAGAGGTTCAAGTTCCTCTTCAAAATACCGAGTTATGGTTATATTGGTTATATTTCAAGCCACATTTACAATTATGTGTAATGAGATGACTATCAGGGGTTACTTGATAATGTTTCTCATTTCTTCGCAATCACAATTCAAGTTCACATTGACCTTCTGATCCAAAGACCCAAAAGTTTGAGATAATCTTATTCGACCTTCTCAATGGACAATCACATGCGTTTCTGAGATCTATTATGATGATAATGTTCGTTGGAAATAACCGACGTTGTAATAAGATTAGAGAATTAACAAATTGCCCATCATCCAAACGTAATGCCTAGCACCTGATCAATAACAGTGAACCCTGTGCACTGAGAGAACTCAAGTGGTTTACATGTACTCTGCTGGTAGTTTACAGGGTTAAGGTGGCATCAAACTACACGACATGAGCTGCGATGTGACAATGTAGCAGAGAAATCCCACAAATTAGAGACAACATTATTTCTTACACTTGTTTTAAGTATTCCAGATTGCCAATTTCAAACAGTGGTATTACTGATGCCTGTGACTTTTCTGTAATATCATCATATCGCATCGATATCACTGCCCAAAGTCGAGTAGTGTATAAGAGCCTTTAGGTTGCCTTCTCCCTATAAGTTAACACGCGTCTGTCTTACATCTCACTTTTCAACAGGCTGAGCACGTCCCACGACGATACACGGCGTGTACAAGCATGCCTTAAATAACAGTTACACGCGATACTGGGCCAGATGGAAGTAGCGAGCGGTGAAAACAGAAACCTTTTAGGAGCAATTGAAAGAAGATACATGACTATAGACTTTGACGTTAGAAACTCTCAGAAACTCTATACCACCCTGTGATGGACAGATTTGTTTTTATTGGCGGCTATCAATCAACATGTTTCCATCTCTGACGACCTGTATCAGGATAAACGTAGAGGGTGCATAAACAAATGATATGGTCTAACCAATAACATTAATATTGTATCACAACTGGAGGAAAAGAAAAAAGAAAAGATATTAATGGTTCTTTTGTTCTTACTGAGGGCAAATAATCCTTCCCAGCTCTTCCAGAGAGGGGGGTCCAGGGGGTCCTGACCCCCTCCTTTTGGTGAACCCCTAAACTAGGGAAAGAGGGGGTAATGTTGCATGTGTGTGTGCAAATAAATACATGCATTTTTAGTACGTGGCCTATAAAATTATGCTGAACCCCTCCTTTTGAAAATCCTGGATCTGCCTCTGCCCAGCCAAGGATGTGACGCTGCATAACGTTCCAATAACGTCGCAGAACGTAAAAGAACGTCTCAAAACATGACCTCTACACCAATCCAGGGCTGGGAAACACGAGTATGTGGCCCTTTTCGATAGGTCCTTTTTATGCCCTACCATTAGTAAGACGACCTTGATTGGCTGTTGACACGACCTTTCCGTGACCTTTGGCTGACCTTGTCGGTCCCTGGACCAGGCTCAGTGAGTCGTGTTCACTCTCCAGGTGTTGGCAACTTTACTTGTTGTTGCCACTCTCCGGGCGTTGACACCGTTTACCTGGCGTGTCCAATCGCCCACCCAGCACTCAGGCAGTTACGTTTCAGGTACAGTTATCTTTCAGGTAAAGGGATGTATTGCCACCTCAGTCTGAGACCGAGATATACAGAGCAACTCAAATATTTATGTGTTATCACATTGAGGTTTTAGTCTAAAGCCCCATACCCACTAAGCGACTCAACCGTTGACGGGCGACGCAAAACTGACACCCGATACAACCATGTCCGTTCTGTATGGTACAGAACGGACAGCACTCTGGCCGCTCTGTTCCCACAGAGCATATTTTCCCATTTACACACTCTCTTTAGACTGGCTGCTCAGTGGTCTTTGTCCTCCTAGTACATCAGTGCATCCCTATATTCATGCCCTTTATAAAATGCAATATTGTAAGGCTTAGGATGTGGACCGAGACCTCTAAATTTGACACAGTGACATGCTGATTTATTATTGCTGAAATGTCATTTAGCACTTAAACTATTTAGAAAGGCGTCTATTGATCAAATCATTTGGAATTTGAGAAACGGGATGATTTTGAGAGTTTCTCATATTAGGAGGTAGATCTCATAGCAGAATGGCGATTGACCAAAGTGTCTGCAGTGCAAAAGCAATTCTTTGGCCGAGATCGGTGAGGTGGGGAGGAATGATAAACGTGAGATCGGCGAAGTAGCAGAGTGCCACCATCGGATGGGGATCCCTCCAGGGTGTGCTGGACTGGTGACGGGGTGTGCAAAGGGGCTCATGTCCGTTTAATGCTTTATCACGCCGTCCGGCTGCTGTAAACCCCGCCCCCTCCGGAACGGTCATAACGCTCATTATTTCCAGGGGGACTTTCAGTGAATTATGGAAAGATAGATTGCGTGGACCCAGCTAACACACATAGGTCATGACCCTGGGTGGGCCATTATAATATAGGTATATTAGTCCATAATTTAATGAAATTACTCGAAAATCAATACGTATTTTTAATGCAAAAAAAATGTAATGCAAAAATTGTAATGCAAAAAAGTTAGGTACTGTAAACTGACAGCAATCTTTATAGTTTATAATTAATATGATCTATGAAAATGCGAAATCCTGTCCACATACCTAGAATGAGAAATTTTTGTCTGACCATAGAGATACATAGGTTGGGCTGTGTTCCACAATACACTTTTCCCTGGCCCTGGTCATAAAGGATTAAAGCCCAATGAGTGGGCCGATTCTATTCTCACATCTAAAACAAACCACACATCTAAAAATCACACATCCGCGGGCCCATGCGCGATGACTACACACATCTGCGGGCCCATGCATGATGACTGCAGGGTCAGAGAGTCAGCGCGAATGGGCCCGTGGATGTGTGACCATGCGCGATGACTTGGGGTCCATGCGCGATGACTTGGGGTCCATGCGCGATGACTTGGGGTCCATGCGCGATGACTTGGGGTCCATGCATGATTATTTGCAGCCCATGTGCGATGATTTGTCTCCAAATTTGGGACTTCCAGTCATGGCGCATGGGCCCGCGGATGTGTGCAGTCATCGTGCATGGGCCCGCGGATGTGTGCAGCCTGACGGCGCCCAGTGCAGGGGAGGCCGGGGGGCAGAATATTCGCGGGGGGGTTGCCCCGGCCCCGTGGATGTGTAGGTAACCCATGCGCGATGATTCCCGTCATTAAGCGTGGGTTCCCGTGGATGTGTAGATGTGCGAATAGACGGTACCCAATGAGTGGTGTTGTCTGTATGTGAGGCGGGGAGGGGGGGGGTAGAGACGAGCGGGGCAGTCCATGAAGACACACTTCTCCCGGTAAGTAGGTCAGAGATGGACTAAGGGGCGCAGTACAAGCAGGAATGACCCGGCCCGGGGCTGACTTACGTAACCGCTCCAGCGGTGTGCGACCTTCCCCCCCCCCCCCCTCTCCCCCGCCCTCTTAATAGGGCTAATTATAGGTTCCGTAGTTGGGCACAGGGACTTAGGGCCAGAAGTGGGCAGTCATATAAAACAGTAAAAAAGGCGGGGAATATTAATTGGGCCTATTTCTTCGCATAGCACAAATTCCCAGCCGTCCTATTTAACAAAGATGAACCATGTTTTGAGGTTATATCCTTTATTAGCTCCAGCTGGGTGATGCACGGATTTTTCTTCCTGTGTTCTGCTAGTTTGTCCAAACATATTCAAGATGCGGTATAACTATGTGACACAATGAGTTGCACACTCCTTTCTCACTTCAGATTCCCGTGTAATCATTACTTGGTCAATGTGAAGCGACAAAGGAGTATGAATGAGTTGCCCGACATGTCTCAACAAACTGACACTCTGCAGTCTCGACATGCTGGGCAATGTGTGTTTGGAGCCTTCTGCATGAGGTCTGTGACAAGACTTGAACGATGTCCTGTTTTTTCAGTAATTTATTTACATAGGCAGAATCCAGGAAGTTGCATTTTTCAAACCTTTTGTTGCAAGTTGGTAATTAAGTAATGTGTCTTTATCTTCATTACTGTCGTATTTATGCTTATAAAAACATTATAAACTATGATTGCAACAAGTTTTGCTTTGGCTTTAACTTTAATTTTGTTCAGGAATATATCAAAAAACGGTAAGGTTTTGTCAATTATTTCACCGTTTCTTTATCTCTAAGATATCTATTGAAGATTAGAGTTGGCTTTTGTTTACATTTTTGTGGATGAATACTTTATAAAACAGGCTGGTATTCCCTGCCTTTTATATGTTTCTAGTAGGCTTATAAGAAGGCACTTTTAGAAAGTTCTACTACTTTTGAATGACCTCTTAGGTTCATAGCACTAACAATTCACAAATATCTGAATGCTATGCTAGATACGAGAGATTGAAGTATGATGTCTTATTGTTGATACGTAACTGCAAATATTTTTAAGAAAAGGGATTTTATTTTAATGAAATGATCATTTTCAGTTGTTGTCCACGTTTGCCATTTTTCATGCACTTGTGTGGCTTTGTTTTCTCCAAAGTATTTATTCTAACTGACATAATCATTCTGAATACACATTTTCATAAGAGAAGGATTACGTATGGACCAAAAGTAAATAATATCTAAACCAGATAGGTAAACGTGCAATGGTTGAATAAAAGTCACCCATTGTACATCTCGCACTAACCCTTATGCGGTATTGAATGGTCAATCTTTGGCTTAATATCACACATAATTATCAGGTTTACATCACCCATACAATAGTATTATGGTTACAGTAAACAATTATGATGAGCATTGTATAGATCATAAAGATATCATAATAAAAAGATATACTTCTAATGTTTGCAAAAAGAATGATATGCTTTTCAAGCTCTTCCTCCTTGACAAATGGAGTGAATGGGAACAGTCAATTTAATGATTACATACGGTAAGACAATTACTAAGAGTAAAGGCACACGATTTAGTAATTATTCAGTGGAATTTACCATTAATTTTGTAAAAAAAATCAACATCCTTAACTTTTTTAAAAGATTTGTTTGATTAATTTAATGCCCCATCAATACAATTACCTATCAGTTTTTTATATTACACCAGGTGGCGCATGGGTGAATGGATAAGGGTGCTACAGGGCGGTTAGGGGTACTACAGGGCAGACAGGAATACCACTGGGTGGACAGGGTTACTACAGAGCGGACAGGCATACCAATAGTCGCACAATGTTGCCACTGAGCGGACAGGGATACCATTATGCTGACAGGGGTACCACATGGTGAACAGGGAACCACAGGACAGAAAGGGTACTATAAGACTCCCATAAGTATCAGAGGGAGGACAGCAGTACCACTAGGCAGCAAGGGTCACCACAGAGCAGACAGAGATACCACAGGGACACCACAGGGAGACCACAGGGCAGACAACGAGACCACTGGGCAGACAGGGCTACTACATGCACAGGGCAGCCAGAGGCAGTACTGGGTGAATGGTGGGTACAATAGGCCTCCTATGAGTATCACAGGGTGGACAGGACTACCAGATGGCAAGCAGGGGCATTACAGAGCGGACAGGACTACCACATGGCAGACAGGGGCACTAAAGGGCAGCCAGGAGATCCACAGGGCGGTCAGGGGCACCACAGGGTGGACAGAGCACTACAGGGCGGCCAGGGGGACCACAGGGCAGACAGGGAGATTAGAGGGCGGACAGGGCACCACAGGGCAGACAGAGGTACCACAGGGCGGACAAAGGGACCACAGAGCGGCCAGGGGACCACAGAGCGGCCAGGGGTACCACAGGGTGGACAGAGGGACCACAGGGCGGACAAGGCACCACAGGGCACCACAGGGCACCACAGGGCGGCCAGGGGCACCACAGGGCAGACATGGGCACCACAGGGCGGCCAGGGTACCACAGGGCGGCCAGGGGCACCACAGGGCGGCCAGAGGGACCACAAGGCGGACAAGGGGACCACAGGGCGGACAGAGGGACCACAGGGCGGACAGAGGGACCACAAGGCGGACAAGGCGGACAAGTGGACCACAGGGCGGACAGAGGGACCACAGGGCAGACTTATGCTTGCTGAGCAAACATAAAACACCACACACTATCAAGCTCACTGGGTGACCGAAAGGACTATGCAACTTTGGTTACTAACGAGTTTAATGAGCAGCCAAAGTTCCCTGCACATCTAGTCAATGATACCAAGGTCACTGACTGGCCTACAGGTAATATCTCCAGTCATAACCAACTTCACTAAGCGGCCAAAGGGCACAATACATCCGGTCAATACAAGGCTCACTGAGCGACCAAAGAGCACACTGTACATCCAAATTTGAATGTGTGTGTAAAAAGGAAATTGTGTTCTGTATGCACTGAACGGCCAGGGTGCTGTCCGTTCTGTGTCATACTGAGAGGGCATGGTTGTATCGGGTGCACCTGATAGGATCGCCGGCAAAGTCGCCGAGCGACTCAAATCGCTGGGCGATGCACCGTGGGTATGGTGCGGATTCTGGGCGATGGGCGACGGACGACGGGATCGCCGGGAAAATCGTCGGGAAAATCGCCGGTAGATTATCAAACTTGCTTGATATTGGCGTCGCCCGGCGACGGCGACGGTGATTCAGCCTGTTGCCAGTCGCCCGTCAACAGTGAGATCGCCTAGTGGGTATGGGGCTTTATTAACTTAAATCTTGTAATAATTGGATAAAGTATTAGGTAAAGTGAATAACTCGAAATATGAGACGAAACAATTGTGGCACGCACAAAATGACAACGAATTCTGTAGAATCGAGAGCCTTGAAATGTCAGTTGCCACAAAGGCACATACTATCTTAAAAGATTGTAGACTTGAATATTAAATTGTTCTTATCATGTGATCTGAATGGACCAATCAGCCCCTATGCAACTCCTGGCTATCTATAAAAGTCTAAGAGTTTACACCTTTATAACAGTTTTGCTTCCGTCAGCACGACATTGTTATGCTCTCAGAAAAGTATGATTTGCATACGTTATTTACAACCAATATTTACGGCAAAGGTAGAACACTACATGATCCAGCCTCCTGAATTCCTTTAATCAGACGGCCATTTATAGTTTCATCTCCAAATCTTTTACGCTTTTCTTAAATTTGTAACTTTGCATTTAAAATAAACACATCCCAACCAAATAACATTGATTAAATGTCAAGCTTAAGCTGTCAACAGAAACAAAGTTAACGTCCTGGTCATCAGGAGTTCGGCAGGGGAACCATGCTTCTATTACCATGCCCGATATGATATAGCATTCTTATTGGCATACACATTTTACCTCCATCCATTCTGTTATGTCGAACCGCTGCTAGTACCCCGACGACATTTTCTTTCATCCCTATTATAAGCTCCATGGACAGATTGTCGCGTATGGTCTGAATAAAAACATTGTAGTAAATAACTAAAATGTTGATAAAAGGTGCGAGGATAAAACTTGACCTCACCACCTCCTCACATTCCTAAATGACAGAAATGTGGGACAAAAGTGAATTCAAAATGTCTGCGTGTAGAATAATTACTCGGATTTAGTTCACGTATACTGACATTGTAGGACCAAGCTCTATTATGGAAGAGGTATCTAGGTCATAGAAGGACCATATGTGTGGTACAGTGTAGCCATATATGCATGGTAAAGTGTAACCATACGTGTATGTGGTAAAGCTTATCCATACAAATGATAAAGGGTAACCATACGTGTGGTAAATTGTAACCGTACGTGTTTCATCCCTAACGCCCCCCCCCCCCCCCCTCCCCCGTCCCCTATGTCGTGTGGCCGTGCCCGCACCGCCCCCTGGTGCCCACAGCCCGGGATCCAGCCGGTCGGCCTTTTACCGACCTCCTCAACAAATTAATAACATCATTGACAAAATGACCACTTTATGGTTTTACCTGCTGGCCTGATTGCTCTCGGGAATTGGAATATTGAGTTGCACTGGTTTTAAACTAGCGCAATCATGAGTTGAATACGATGTGCCTCATTCAACATCGATTTGAAATTATTATCTAAGTAATGTGAATGAAGACACCACTTATTTATTACACACACATTGATGTGTCTCTGCTGGATCTGATAAGTATTACATTTTCTTTAATTATTATGATACTGACAATGAAAGCTAATTTGAAGATATCTATAAAGTACTTCATATTGCACACATCCTGTAAAATATAATTTTTTTAAAATGTAGAGACTTCAATAGATGATATTTGTTCCGGGATACATTCCAATTTAGGCTACAGGTGTATCCAAAATACATTGAGACAGTGACCAGCTCCTGCGAGACAACCAATTCAGTGTGCATAGAAAATATGGATAAGGAAAAATGAAAACAACAAAACACAATCAGAGGATGGCACACGCTTACTGCGCTCTCTGCCCGAGCCACATGTCAGGAAAATATGCCCTTAGTTCTTTGACGTGCACACTGCGGCCGATGGCTTCCACTTTCATCCCCGACCCCCTTACGCTCTGTTTCTACCAGCCGATTTAACTACCGATTTGTTGGCATTTCATTACTTTTAACTAGCAATTATAACAAAATCCTATGCATCTTAGATATCATTTGAAAGAGAATTAGAAATCCTTTCTAATGGTATATAAAATGTTCATGATTAACTAATATTTCCACTGCCGATTTTGGAAATCGGTTGTAAAATCGGTTGGTGGAAATTGGGCTTTATCTTCCTAGAGGCGCCCTCCAGTGGTCTGCATAGGTACCAACCTCCCATTACCGGGGTTGGAGGGGTCCCTAGTACTGACTGGAGTTGAAAAATATGAATATGAGTATGACATACACACACGATCTAAGGAGGGTGATAGGCCTTGTCCTCGGTAATCTGAGAACTGTAATGACAGGCCCCATGGGATTCGGGGTCAATATCTCTCGTCTAGACAACATAATTTAATGGCCTTTTTACTCCTGTCCACACATGAAAAAAAAAACGTTTAATATTACGTGCACACTAGCGGCGAATATTCCTCCGGTGCTAAATAGTGCAATCTGCTAAATCTAGTAGTATCATTAAGTGCTGCGTGTAGAAAACTAAGGATAACATCATAATCATATGATAGGATATCTATGTAAAGTTAGATGTAAGCCATGATTCCTACAAGCAATGGATAAGCTGTTAATGGGTAATCTTTTGATGGCTTTAGCTTTACCTACCCCACTTTGCTTAGTTTACCAACTCTGCACTGCAAGGACCGGGCAGTTCTGCAGCTGTCTCTCGATCAGTTAATTATGTGCAACCCTGACTTCTAAACAAAATCTGCCTGTTTGATATAGACGATCCGGGAAATTATGTTTACTGGAAAGCTTTACGCTTCACGCAATTTTGGATGTGATATTGTGCTTTCTGGTTTATGGGTGTATGACCACCACTCCCCACGATTCATCACCCAGCGATCACACCCCCACTTATAGGGTGCGGACAGGGAGCAGCGCTGAAATATGGTAAAACGGGGAAACGTAGTGGGGAAAAAGAGAGCTGGACGTGGTCATAGGAGTGAGTGATTGTGTGGCCGAGCGGTTTTGACATATTGACGGTGATTTGGGCCCGGTCGGCACCCGCTACCCACACCCCTGTAAGGTGACCTCCACGGGGGGAGGCAATGTCACGCACAGGAGGAGCTATGTGGGAGTAAAAACACGGGGAAGGGTGGACACCACAACAACGTGGAGTGACATGAGCCACGGGAAGCTTTTAATGACGGATCCGGAGATTTCAAGTTAAGAAAAAGAAAAAAAGCGGGGAGAGGGGGGGTGGGGGCTTCCTAATATAAAGATTTGTGGCGCCCAATCTGTGGGCTAGAATTTTACATTAGAAAAAATAAATTTGACAAAACTTGGGGGGGGGGGGGGGATTCTAAATCGGTCCTTGACTTGAAAAACTGATGAAATAGGGATAATATTTCAAAACAATAACAAAATTAATGAACTTGGAACAGTGGTGAGGGAGTCGGTCTGCGAGGAGATGTCAGTGATTCACTGATTTGGTGATTTTAGGAGGGTCGGTTAATGCTTGTAGTGCCCCGAAACCTACCGGTTCAGGATCCGCTGTATGAAGCTCAACGTGATGTAAAACGCCGTCTTCATTTTAAACCAGTTCACTTTTCATCCCAGACCTCTTTATTCTGACATTTAGAACGCCCCACTAATATAGAGCTAGTCGGGGAATGTCATATTCCATTCATGAGCGGAATCAAAAAGTAGTTGATATATGTTGGGAAGTGAGAGTAAAGTGGGGGGGAAAGTTTTTTGAATTGTTGAGTGAGTGCGTTGCTCCATGAGCTGTTTACACATACTAATTAAATGCTGTATTCCCGGGTTGTATTCCACTATGCGTTCTTTTACTGGCGTTTAGCATTTTACTTGTGTTCATTGACATGAATGAAAGTCAAACACAAGCAATTCGCGAACGCATAGTGGAATATGGATTTTGCTTGCATTCATACTTGCATACAGGGAATGCAAGTTTGTTTTTTTCTATAGAGAACATGCGTTCAGATACAAACATGTTGGTGTCTGAACGCAATAAACTTGTGTTTCTTAGCTATAGAGGGAATATAAGCGCCACTGAACGCATAGTGGAATATAGCCTAAAGTCCACATTCCACTATGCAGTGGGGTACCACTTGTGATGGCTGTTTTCGCCACCACAAGTAATTTGTGTTTCAGATACCAACATGTTGGTATATGTCACCACAAGCATTCCATAGAAAACCTATAAAAAATCATGTGTGGTGGTACTTGCATTGATTCAACGTAAGCACCAGCCCAAGTACCAATGCAAGTAACACCATAATTATATTCCATGTTTTTACTTGCGGTGGTGTTAAACACCGCTAGAAACACTCCACAGCAGACAAAACGCCGCATAGTGGAGTATGGCCTTAAGCGATTCTGTCTTCCGGCAATTGCTTGTTTCTTTCTCAATAATATAGCAAAAGACCATACATCCTACTTATCGTTTGAAGGAGAATTAAAAGAAACCCTTACAGTGATAAAATACATCCCTATAATTTACTATATCAATTCTGGTGATCTGTGAAATCAAGGGTAGAATTGGCTAAAGTACAGACTTCAGTTTTGTTCATCATAGTCCACCGACCATGAACGTGGTGCTGCAGCTTCACCACCTATGCACAGTGGTGGCAGTATATATGTAGTGTGACAGAAAAAACATACATTCCTTGACAAATAATAGCCCCTTCTCAAGTCAAAGTCCCTACGGTACCATTGCTGTCGCTCCAGTAGCCTCTTGATAGCGACAGCGGCTCTGGAGAACCTGGACCTTTCAAGATGGAAAATAGTAAAAATAGAAAAACAAAATAAAATAAAAGGGGATGAATAAAAGTAAAAAAGAAAGAAAGGAAATTATTGAAAAGGTAGAGGGGTGCTGGTAAGGAGCGGGTGAGGGAGTGGGTCTGCGAGAACCTGAACTTTCAAGATGGAAAATAGTAAAAAAAGAAAATAGAAAAAAATAATAAAAGGGGATGAATAAAAGTAAAAAAAAAAAGAAGAAGAAATTATTGAAAATGTAGAGGGGTGCTGGTAAGGAGCGGGTGAGGGAGTGGGTCTGTGAGAACCTGGAACTTTCAAGATGGAAAATAGTAAAAAATAAATTGAAAAATAAAATGAAAGGGGATGAATAAAAGTAAAAAAAAAAAAGAAAAAAGAATTATTATTGAAAAGGTAGAGGGGTGCTGGTAAGAAGCGCGGGGTCTCTCCCCCCCCCCCCTGTCCAGGACGTGCCCAGTAATACGGCCCACTGTGCCCGCCTTGCAGTTCACGTTTTTCATTTCCCCTGAGATGGATCAGATTTTATCCAACATCACTCGACCCGTCTCGTCCTGACAATCCGCCTGTCCGGCTACTCGGTGTTGAGTGCAGAGGGCCTTTATTCCACATCCATAAAATATCAACATAAACATCTGTACATCTAATATTATGTACATCTATTATTGTTATTATCTATATTATGAATATTTACAGTCATATCCAGCATAGGTCTTCATTTATACAATGTACATCTTTAATCCTTCATTGGCATTTATCTGTATATCATAAACTTCGCTATGGATCCATCAATAGAATATAGTTATCTGTATATCGTAAACAGCTAGAAATAGATGTACCCAACTCGACGACAGTGTGTTGAAGGGCTTGTAATTCTTTTCATTATGACATGAACATGAATAAAAACATTGGCGTTATCAACATGTTTTGACTTGGTCAAAAGTCTTCATCAAGATGATCTTGAAAAATCTGAACATCCCTTATTAGTATAACTATATATGTATATATTATAAAAGTCTATATGTCCATCATTATCATTTTGTATATTATCATATAAACATCTATACATCGACTATTGGCATTTATATGCATAGTGTGATGAACGGCTATTCATCCAAAATATGTAGAGGTCAAAATAAGAGAAAATAAGGTAATATTATAAAAAGGTATATATGTAAAGAACGTAAGTGTAAAAGAACGAAATATATGTAAAAGAACGAATATGTAATAATGAACGAAAGTGTAAAAAGCCCGAAAAAGAGGCACGAATATGTAAGGAACGAATATGTAAGGAACGAAAATGTAAAGGAACGAAACCCGGAAAGATATAAACCGGAAGTGAAATGTAAACCGGAAACGAAAGATATAAACCGGAAGTGACGTCAGTTATAGATCACGTGACCGAAAGCAGCCAATCAGGGCTGACCTCTAGAGTATATAAAGGGGCGGTGAGGCCCGAATAAACAGAGTTCTTTAACAGTTCTCCTTGTGTCCAGACGTGTCTTCTTTCCTGAAACAACCGCTAAAGATGAGCTGATTCGAGTAATTAACCAGAAGTTAGGATAAAACAGTCGAAGTTCGAGATAAATAGTAGGAACTTAGGGCAGGGGCCCGACGGCCCGAAGAACGAGGAACGAAGGACCGAAGTAAGGCACGAAGGCCCGAAACAGTCCCGGAGACCGAGGCGTAGCATGGCACGAAGGCATGACAGGCGGGATGAAGGAACGAAGTCCGCGGGGACGAGGGCGCGGCAGGCTCGGCCCCACGCTACCAAACAATAGGCGACCGTCGGCCCGTCGCCCCCGCGGACCGGAACCGTGGGGTGGACCGCCCGGTGGGGGTGAATGCTGGTCTGGGAGATAGAGCGAGACGAACCCCGGCCGACCCGTACCCCTACCATAATTTCCCTTCCCCGCAGTCCTCCGTTTGACATCGAGCGCCGATTCCCGACCGATTCGCTCAGCCCCCCCCTCGTGCGCGAGGCACGACTCTAGAAACACATCTCGGTTCTTGGCCCGGATTCCCCGTCCGCCCCGAGACCCGAACAACCCCCACGTTCCTCTGTTGTAAGAATCGGTAACCCCGACTTACCAGAGAACGTCACACTGGTGGCAGCGGTGGTGCTGAAATAAGCACATACGGACTTGTGGATCTTGGGTGTTTCGTCGGTATTGGATACTCATGGCGACCGCGGCAGTCTTCGAGCAGATGGATTCTGACATCGCCTTCAAGGAAGGTGGGGAGGAGAAAGGAGGTGCGAAACCCGAGACCAAAGGGGAGGACATGACCATCATGGGTAGGCAGTTTAATTTCATGGGAACGTCCACCCCGACGGATGAGCAGAATGCGCGGGCTCAACAACAACAGACCGGCCAGGTAGGAGCGAGTTTGAAGAAGTTTAGTCTACGACCGGAGAAGTATGACGGTAAACCGGACTTCGAGGGATGGATCAACCAGTTCGAGGAGTACGCAGCCTTGGGACATTGGACGACCGAGGAAAAAGCGGCGATGCTCTTTCTCTCGCTGACGGGAACGGCACGAATGTACTTTGTCGGACTCCCGGACAGGGAACGACTCCGTTACTCGGCGAGGGTAGATGCGTTGCGACGGAGGTTCGGTCAGGAGAAGGACACGTGCAATGCTCTGCAAGAGTTGGCAGGATTGAAACGTGTAAAGAACCAGACAGCAAAGGAGTTGGCTGATAATGCCCGACGATTGGCATCGAGAGCCTACTTCTCCAACGACTACGCCAGCCAGGAAAAAGCAGCATTACATGCGTTCCAGGCTGCAGTTGGGGAAGACCTTCAGCTGAAGTGTGCAGAGAAAGGATGCAAGACACTAGAGGAGGCGGTGGAGGTGGTAGAAATACAGGAACGATACTCACGCCGCCTCCTGCGGGCAGTGAAGCCCGAGGAGGACGCCAATACACAGATCATGGCCTTAAACGGTAAGTTGGAGGAGATGATGAAGGAATTGGCAGAAGAACGGGAAGCTAGGAGACAAGCAACGGCCCGGAGGGAGGCGTTTAAGAAGCGAAAGGAAGATTTGGAATGTCATCAATGTCACCAGAAGGGCCATTTCGCGAGAGAGTGTTCTCAGCGTCAGGGAAACGGACAGTCGCCGTCGCAGTAAGCGCGGGGCCCCCTTCGGGCGCGGCGAGAGAAGTAGTAGGCATTGGAGAATGTGGACTTTATGTGGCCGGAACGGTGGGAAAGAGTGTCGTCCGTTTTTTGGTTGATACCGGATCTATGATCAGTCTGCTGTCGGAACGTCTTTGGAGAGAGTGGGGACGAAAATGGGAAGACCTGGATGGATATGAAGGACGTCTCTGCTCGGTGGATGGTAGCCCGTTGCGGTGCTATGGATGCACGAACTTGCCAGTAAGGTTGGGAACGCGCGTGTTGCAGTGGACATTCATGGTGGCAGACATCGGTAGAGATGAAGGGATCCTGGGAAACGACTTCGCGGTGAAATACCGGCTAACAGTTAAGCCCCACGCGAGTGCTGTCTTCCTGCCCGCCGAAGGGGAGGGAGAGGGGGAACGAATCCCGGGAGCAGAACGAAGAACGGATGGGATTCGGGCAGTCACCGTCGGAGGACAGGTCGTGAGAATCGAGGGAACGACGGAAATACCCCCGCTCCAGGTGACCCGAGTAGCAGTAGTGACAAGAGTGGACATAGGACAGAGTGGACAGCTGGCTGTCATCACCGGCGCTGGATTACCCATGGGACTGGAAGTGATCCCAGGAACGGTGACGTTGGGAGAAGAAAATAAAGTTTGGGTGGCCAACCGAGGGACCGAGAGCGCGAAATTGGAAACCGGCGGGGTACTCGGAGAAGCCACCTTCGTACAGGAAGTACGAGGTATAGGAAGTGATGTAAAAGAACCCCCTGGAACGCTCGTCGAAATGATAGAGGAGGCTAAGAAAGGCCTAACCACGGAGGAAGGCGGAGAGTTGGAGAAAGCCATCATGGCCCGGGAACAAATGTTTGCAACCTCGAAACATGAGTTAGGATGGACAGATTTAGTACAACATCGAATTAAAACGGGGGATCAGATGCCGATCAAACAGAGGGTCAGACGGTATCCAGCCACCAGGAGAGAAGAGGAACGAGCACTGGTGGAGGATATGTTAAATCTAGGAATCATCCAGGAGAGTGGAAGTGCGTGGAGCAGCCCGACCGTCCTAGTGAAAAAGAAGGACGGAGGAACGAGGTTCTGTATCGACTACCGAAAACTGAACCAGGCTACAAAAGTGGACGCCTATCCGCTTCCACGGATAGAGGACAGCCTCAACACCTTGGGCGGGAGCCTATTCTTCTGCAGTCTGGATCTCGCAAGCGGATATTGGCAGGTGGAGATGGCACCGGAGGACCGAGAAAAGACGGCCTTCGTGACTCAAGGAGGATTGTATGAGTTCAAAGTGATGCCATTCGGGCTAGTGAACGCCCCGGCCACCTTCGAGAGGCTGATGGAAAGAATCCTCAGAGGAATCGTGTGGGAGGAGTGTCTGGTATACCTGGATGACATATTGGTCTTCGGGCCAACGTTTGAAGTGACTCTGGAAAGATTGGTACGGGTTCTGGACCGATTGAACGCCGCAGGACTGAAGTTGAAGGCGCGAAAATGCAGGCTGTTCCAGAAGAAGATTCCGTTCTTGGGACACGTTGTCTCATTCAATGGGATCGAACCCGACCCCGAAAAGTGTCGGCAAGTAACCGAGTGGCCGGTCCCTCGGGATCTCCATGAGGTACGAGCCTTCGTGGGATTATGTTCGTATTATAGAAGGCATATAAACGGCTTCACAGAATTGGCTGCCCCCTTGTATGAATTGGCGACGAAGGAGGAGCCGTTCGTGTGGAGCGCGAGACGACAAGAGGCGTTTGATGCAATGAAGAGGGCGTTAACAGAGGCCCCGGTGTTGGGATTCCCAGAGGAAGACGGACAATGGTGGCTTGACACGGACGCCAGTGACGTGGGGACGGGAGCCGTGTTATCACAGGAGCAGAGAGGGGAGGAACGGGTAATAGCTTACACGAGCAAAACCCTGGAGTCAAACGAACGAAAGTATTGCACCACGCGGAAAGAACTGTTGGCGGTGGTGCGAGCTTTGAAACATTTTCGGTGCTACATCTATGGTCAACGCGTAATAGTCCGGACGGATAATAGCGCGGTTAGTTGGCTGCAGAGAAGTAAGGAACCGTTGGGGCAGGCTGCCCGGTGGATTGAGATTATCGACTCGCATGACGTGTCGTTCCAACACCGACCGGGCAGGAAGCATGGGAACGCTGACGCGTTGTCCCGGTATCCGTGCAAACAGTGTGGAGAATAGCACGTTAACAGAGGCCCCGGTGTTGGGATTCCCAGAGGAAGACGGACAATGGTGGCTTGACACGGACGCCAGTGACGTGGGGACGGGAGCCGTGTTATCACAGGAGCAGAGAGGGGAGGAACGGGTAATAGCTTACACGAGCAAAACCCTGGAGTCAAACGAACGAAAGTATTGCACCACGCGGAAAGAACTGTTGGCGGTGGTGCGAGCTTTGAAACATTTTCGGTGCTACATCTATGGTCAACGCGTAATAGTCCGGACGGATAATAGCGCGGTTAGTTGGCTGCAGAGAAGTAAGGAACCGTTGGGGCAGGCTGCCCGGTGGATTGAGATTATCGACTCGCATGACGTGTCGTTCCAACACCGACCGGGCAGGAAGCATGGGAACGCTGACGCGTTGTCCCGGTATCCGTGCAAACAGTGTGGAGAATAGCACGAGAATACCGAGAAAGTGAGAGTAGTGACGCGGGCCCGGGGGTATGAGCCCGGATGGTCCCCGCAGGAGATGAGAGCAGCGCAGAGGAGGGATCGAGATATAGGGCCGATTGTCGCACGGATGGAAGAAGATGCGAACCGGCCAGGTTGGAAGGTCATATCTCCGGAATCCCGGGAAACAAAGATCCTATGGAGGCAATGGGAACGATTAAGCCTCAAGGATAGCGTGCTGCATCGGAAGTACTGGGAACTAGAAGGACATGGTTGGAGGAACCAGTTGGTCGTTCCCCGAGAGGAACGGGCCAAGTTGGTGAGGGAATACCATGGAGGCGCGGCAGGAGTGCACTTGGGAGTCGCCAGAACGACGGCCCTGTTGGAGCAAGGGTTTTACTGGCCGGGACTCCGGGAAGACGTGCGAAAGGAATGTCGAGAATGTGATTGCGCGTTGCTGAAAAAAGGACGAGGGAGACGGGAGCCGCTACACCAATACATAGTGGGGGAGCCAATGGAACGGCTGGCCATGGATGTTTCGGGCCCGTACCCAGTCACCAAACGAGGAAACAAGTACTGCCTGATGGTGGGATGCTATTTCACCAAGTGGTTGGAGTGTTTCCCGATCCCGGATCAAAAGGCAACGACAGTGGCGGACAAACTGGTTGAAGAAGTAGTGGCACGGTACGGCGCGTTTCGAGAACTACACTCGGATCAGGGCACGAATTTCGAATCCGAGGTGGTGGCTCAGGTCTGTGCACTATTCGGAATACACAAGACGAGAACGACGCCGTACCACCCCAGGAGTGACGGATACATAGAACGAAGTTTCCGCACTTTGGGGTGCTGTTTGAAAGCTAGCTGCCGAGCAACAGGTCGGGAATGGGATGAGATGGTCCCGCTCGTGATGATGAGTTATAGAGCAACGCCGCAAGCCAGCACGGGAGTGACACCGAACATGATGATGCTGGGCCGACAGACCATGATGCCACGACAAGCGATTTATGGGAGACCTCTAGGACCGGAGGAGGAACCCCGACGGGTAGGCGACTACGTGGAAAGCCTGGAGAAAGGGCTAGTCGCGGCCTATCGGGAGGCCCGGACGGGGCTGAAACGAGCCGCCATTCATCAGAAACACGAGTACGATGGAAAGGTGACTCGGCGGGAATACCACGCCGGAGAACTGGTCTGGGTGCACGATACGGTGGTGGATAGGGACAAGGGAACGAAGTTGCGATTTCCATGGATAGGCCCTGCACTGATCGTCAAGGTGCTTGACCGAGGACAGGTGGTAGTACGGAAGAAACGAGGAAAACCGGGGGGGGTGGTCCATGTGGACCGCCTGGAACCCTACCGAGGACACGCTGCGCCAGCCTGGATGGTAGCTGACCAGCAAGGATACGAGGCTGCACAGTAAATGCTTGGGGTGGGGCGCGCTAGGGCATGTACGGAAACGGGGCACCCCTTTTTGTGATGAAGTCATTCTCGCGTCTCGATTCCGCAGGTGGAAGAGGACCAAGGGAACGACCAAATCGGCGCTACACAGAAAGGCTTTGGCCAAAAAGGACTGATCAACCTGGGGCCATTGAGTCGGGGCGGTGCGTTGACCACTACAGTAGGAGTGCAGGTCGTTAGGCTGTAGAGATTTGCTACCTAGCTGAAGATTGGTTCTCTTGCGGATGTAATATAGGTGGGAAATGCGGGGTTGGAACGAAAAACGGCGTTCGGGAGCCACGACGGCCCGAATGTCTAAAGTAGTCCCACGGAGCCGCTTTCCGGTCAGTTCGGAGGAACCACAGCGTGGAAAAGATGGTTGGATTACAACGGAAGACAGACCCAGTGGCAAGCTGGTGAAGACTTTTGAAGTGATGCCGACTTGGTAATACCGCTTTACAAGCGTCCAGGAGACCAGAGGAGAGTAGATGCGGCACTCTCGGGAACGCCGGAGGAACGAACGGACGGTTGTAAAAGGCGAGGCCTGAAACGAGGGCGGGCTTTAAAGTAGGTCGTAAAAGGAGTAAAAGATGACAAAGAGAACGGGGCGGCGGCGAGAGGATGATAACGTCGAGCCCCTGTGTTCTCAGGGAAGTGTACGGAAACACTGCGAGGGCCAAGATGAAAAGGCAAGAGGAGGCGACGGAGTAGGGGGCGCCACCGTTGAAGTGGATGGTGAGCTTGACGCTAGGGGTCGCTAGTGCAGGCCACGCCCACTTCCGCCTGCGGCGGCTATAAAAGGCAGAGCGCTCGCCGGAGCAGGTCATTCTGGTCAGCCGATCAGGATTCATCAAATCGCAGACGAGCAGACCAAGCTGGGAGAGGAAAAAAAGAAAGGCAGAGAAGTGAGACGAGCAGCATCACCACGAGGCAAAAACGGAAAAGGCTGACGGGACGAGCTTCAGGTTTGGAACGAGCCCCGAAAGCCCGGAAAACGGACACGATGAGCGGACAGTGTTGGGAAGGACATTGTCGCGGAAAGGAATTTAAGCACCTGGTCAAGCATATTCGAGGCCAGCACGATGGAGTACGGAAGCAGTATTACATGTGCCCGGTGTGTTCGAATCGAGCCTATTCGACGCACCAGGACTGGAGAAAGCACATGTCGGAATCGCACGAAGGAAACCTGCTGAGGGGGATGCCGAAACAGGACCCCCTTCTGAGGCCGGAGTATGCTGCGGCGTTCGCCTTGGATCCAAAAGGACGGCCGCCGTACACCAGTTTCGCTCCTGGGGATGAAACGGCGGCCCGGGTGGCCGATTTGGAACGGGACTACGCTGTGCGCCATCCGGAGGGGTTCCATCCCCCTGAGAAGGCGGTGGATAAGGAGGCACCGGAGAGGCCGCGACGGAGGATCCGCATCCCTTACTACCCGAGGGCGTCGAGAGGGTCCGATGACAGCGACGCCGAGCAGCCGGAGCAGGAAGCAACCGAGGAAGGACCAGAGGCCGACGAGGCCGGCGAGGGAGCCCAAGCAGCCAAAGCAGCAGGGAAGGGACCCCTGGCCGAGGTAGCGGAACGATCGACGCCCACGCGCCGTTCCCCTCGGAGGGCCGCGAAAGGAGTGCGGAAGGAAGCCACCGAGTCGCCACGGAGCGCGAGCCGAGCCGTGGTCAACCCGAAACCACTCCTGACAGCAGACCAAGTAACAGGGTTGGTACAGAGCCGAATTAAGAAGTTAAATGCCCAGGGAGAACCACGAGAACCGAGAGGACGAGGACTCCCGGGCAGAGGAAGAGGAGGGAGATCCACACCCGCCCCGAAGCCAGGTTGCTCAGGGATACCACCGGGGGCTGAGGTGGTGGAATTAGTGAGCTCGTCCGACGACCAACGTCCGAAAGTAAAGGAGGAAGAGGAGCCGCTCGCTTTCAAGAGGCCCCCGACGCAGGGATGCCCGGCGGAGGAGCCGTCGCGAAAGAAGAAGTGGAAAAAGGTCAAGAAAGTCCCGAGAGAATTGGAGGAGGGAACGAGTTCGGACCAGTCGGAGTCAGGCCGGAGCATGTCGGTCCGAAGCGATCGGTCCCTGATTATCGCCGAGTCCAGTAGCGCGGGAGAACTGGGACCATCACAGCCTGAGACCTCGACAGGAATCAAACGGACCACGGGACTAGAACCACCTTGTAGCGACGCACAATTTACTATGATGACAGTTCACAAGAAATCGGTTATTTACGAATCACGACACCCGAGGTACCCCGGATATTTAAAAGGAACAATGAACCGGGAGGGAGCGTTCAGGGGTTACCGCGAGGCAAGATCCGACCGGGAGCTGGAGGACAGCATTCGGGAAGCGCAGGGAGGCCGACTGGTGGAAAGAGAAGCACTGTACCTGGGGAGGTTCCTCCACGAGATGGCGGAAAGGCAAGGACTCAAACCGTCGGGGCGGGTGGAAAAAGTAAAGTATGTTCGGCACGCGGCCAGGACCGAGGACACGGCGTCGATGGCTTCAACACAGCCGTTGTTCTCTACCCCTACCCCGACGAGAGCGGATTCACCCCTAGAGAAGATGGTATGTAAGCAGCCGGTGGTACCGCCCCCGGGACTGAAACGGATGAGAGACATTTTGGTAGCGCCGGATACGCCGGAGACACGGGCAGCGGTGGACAACTTGACTCGAGCCAGTCTGGGGAGCTCGTTCTTCGGGTCGCAAGGATCGGAGGAGACCCTGGGACCGCCGTCGCCCGAACGGATGGGATCGCCGCCAGGACCGGATACCCCACTCAAGGACGAGGATAAAGACGGGCGAGCGCTGCAACCGCGGGTTGTGATACACAGACTACAAATACCGGCTGCTCAATCCATGGACGCAGAAGTGGAGGACTCAGAGGACATGGAGTTGGGGCAGGCCGAGACCAGAGGATACGAGCCGGATAAGCAAGAATTGGACGAGTCGGGAGCGGATTCAGTGTTCGGGTCCATAGGAACGGAGGCACCGACAGCAGGACCATCTAGAGAAACGCCGCGACTCAAGTTATTACGGACGCAGGCCATTCACCAGGTCTTACAGGGACACTTTCAGGTGACGGCGCGGGCAGTACGAGACTGGGACACGGAGGAGGCCATTCAGGTGCAACTGGCGTGGCCCCCGAGAGAGGTGCGAGGGATGACGGCTAAGACAAGAGCAATGGCTTCAGCTTCTATGGCGTTCCTGATGGCACTGGAAACGGGCCGCAAGCCAGAGACATTTGAGGAAGCGATGGCGCAGTTCCCGACGGCAGCGCTGGGGCCGTTGACCAGAGAGTTCCCGGGAGTTGACCGGCTGGTCAACGAACACAACCGGACCGTCCAATTGGCTCAGACCCTGGTGATGTACAAAAACGAAGATCAGTTGGACGACTTGTTGAAGGCGACAAGAGAGGCGGAAAAACAGAGCGGACTGGTGGATCAGCTTCTCGAGCTCCCCGCCAGGGAAGAGAAACTGTTGCTATCGATCCGACGCCAGGAAGAAGGATGAAAGGCCTCGAAGAAGGAGAGAACGGTGGATGCTGCTTAGGGTCCTGCACGGAAGAAAAAGCGCGACGGAACCAGAGGCGGAGAATGGCGCGTCGCGAGTCGGGTGGGGAGGGATTACGGGGCGTTGGCTCCTCACCCATAGTGTCAAACCCCCAGGGAGAGAACCGGGCCGAGGCGGAGGTACCTGAGCCGCACAGGAGGCCGAAGCCTGGATAAAAACTCTCCTGGAGACCGCTGGACGGGCCCGAAACTTTGCTTAAATCATCGGGAACGGACTGGCGGGCTCGAACATTCTCATCTTAAGTATTCCTACTGGTTTCTTTATGGGAATCTTCTTGGGGAAGTGAACGAAACCACATGTGTTAGGAGGTGTTGAGTGTAATCAGCGAGCTGTAGGGTCCATGACTGGAACGAACTTACCAAGCCTGCGGGGCGAATACGGAACGGGAGGAGGCGCTAGGAGGAAAAACAAGTTTGTAGCTGTTCCTCTTCTTCCCTGGAGCCCGCTGCGTTGGTTGGGACCGAGCAGGTTGAACGGGATCGTCCGGTCGCGGAAATTGAATAGATAGCGGACCGGGCGGCCCAGGAGCGAGAGTAAAAGTAAGGAGGCAGAATCGAGGAAAGGAAATCGGAATGGACAGATAGTGTTGTAATCTTTGAGTCAACGGTCGTGCCGGGGTAAAATAAGGTACCGGTGGGCCGGCGACTCGCCGCTGGAGGAAAGGCTGGCACGGGCCAAGACTGAAACCCTTCTCCCGTGCTGCCTTGAGGGATCTGGAGGCGAGTGAGAAACGACCTCTGTCTTCTAGCGGCACCTGAACTTTCCGTGGCTTGATCTTCTTGATCTTGGATGGACCGCTCAGAATGTGGGACCGGATGGGCCCGGATTTATTGTACCATCATCTTCTGAGTTTCCTTGTCTTCAGCCTCTTACCGCATACGGAGAGCGGTAAAGTGAAATTTCTCCACTTGAATGCTGGTTTTGTCGTGCCAGGATTGATGCAGCGAGTCGTGAAAGGACCGCGGTGAATTGTAGATGTCTCCCGGAGGACAGGGGGGCGGGCAGGGACAGTAGCTGAAAGGCCCCTCGCTCGTGCCCCACCGAAACGATATATAATAGGACGAAATTAATAGACTTACTAAATCACATGTTAATATCTTACCTGCAGTAACGACAGTGACTGCTTCCATATCGTACTTCCTGATATCTTCTTCCCGAGGAACGGAACAAAATAGTCTTTGAAACATATAGGGAGGTGGTGCTTGGAACGTCGGCCTCGGATGCCTCGATAGACGCCTCAAGAGGTCTACAAAGAGCGACGAGGAGCAATCCTTCTTAGAGTTCGACATCGGATGAGTTCTTCTTTATATATGCTATTTTTGAGATGGGCTCGTTCCGGATCTCAGAGGTTGACGTCGGGTGCAGATCCCAGTTGATGTCGTCCATCTTCACTTTCTACAACTTCTTCCTCTCCTTCTCACCAATATCTTCAACTTACCAACTTCGAACCGCCGTACCTAGGAGCAACCCGGAACGGCTCGGAGCTGTTGTCTCGGCGTTCGTCATAGGCATAGTGGCTTCATGCAAAGTGACATGGCACCGATGAAGACTGTGGCCTTACTCCAGAATCAAACCAGACCAGATCTTAAACTTACCTCTATTAACGAACTATTTGTTAGTACTACAGTCTCACGAAAATCGTCTAAAAGCATGGTCCTTCGGGAGGACGAAGAAAAAAAACTTAGTAAGCAGAGCGAGGCCCGAGAGCCTAGGAGACGAACGAGGGCCCGAGTGCCCGGAGCAGGAATCCTCTTCTTAAGGAAATCATCTCATCAATAGAACGAAGGAGCCTCCCTCTCGGATGGTCTTCCTACCGTTGCTTACGAGGGGGGGAGGGATGAGAGGCGCCGGCTCCTGTCATCAAAAGAAACCTCAGCAAAAGAAAATTATCTTCTTAGTCGGGTCTCCGTTCCGGTTGTTGTCATGCCACTTGGGCCCGGAACGGTGACGGAAAAACCTTATCTAATTATGCTGGACTCTCTCTCTCCGACATCTCCTTCTGAAATCTTTGAGTGTGTCGACGTGGTCGAAGACTGAACGTCTTGGTGCTGGGTTAACCACGAGGACATGTGCCATAAAAGTCAAACTTCAGTTCCTGTACGGAAAACGGACACCTCATCAACAATTAATAATTCCAGTCTTCACAAACTTACCTTCACTCCAACTCCATCCAAAGTTTCACTGTGACCAATAGCACGAAACCCGCGACGTCGTCTGCTGAAGCTTCCACTCGAAACTTTAACGGAAGAACTTAGTTCCTTTCCACATTCATTGCCATTTTCTTCTTTGGAACGGTGGGTACCTCGGCCTCTGGCTCGAACATGTTGTCCTTGCCAAACGTGAAAAGTCACTGGGGGGCTCTGAATGCCGAGGCGACCGAGGGCGCGAAGTCTAAAAAGAACATTCTGTCTACAAAACTTCAGTCTTTCTTCAAAAACTCATCTTCAAATCATCATCATCACCTAAGAGAACGCAGAGAAGAGTAATAATCACGGGAGAACGAGGGGTCACGACCGACCGGGTGGGAGAATCACGACCGATTCTCTGCCCAAAAACAACGGAGAACGTCTGGACGACGGAAAAACGAACAAAAGGGTCGAGAGGACTAAGGGTCACGACCGACCCTGGTCTCTGAGTGGAAGAATCACGACCGATTCTCCGCCCGAACTAGGGGAGAGCGTCTGGACGACGAAAAACGAAGGGAACGGGGGCATTGCGGGTCACGACCGACCCATGGCCCCGGGCAGGAGGACCACGACCGGTCCCTCTGTCCTAACGAGGGTAAAAGCGAGGAAACGCGTCGAGGGGCTAAGTACATAGAGCCCAGAGGAAAAGAACGGGGGCGACGGGGTCACGACCGATCCCCAGTCCCGGGTGGGAGAGCCACGACCGGCTCGCTCATCCTAAAGAAAAAGAAGTGCAGAACGGGTCCTAATAGACCCAGGATAAGAACTATGACGAAGATAAAAAGAGACTAGGATATATGAAACAAATTATATGAACTTTCACTAAGAAGAGAGAAGAACGAAAAACGAAGAAAGAAGAGAAATAATAATTAGCCGGATAGGCCCCGGGGGCCCTCCGAAGTAGACCGGAGAGGACAGAGGGTGACACCTCCTCCTCTACCGATAAGGAGCGTAGGATTGAAATGTTTCTGGTTCTAGAGTATGTTCTGTTGTCGTTGCTGTATGAACTGCTTTGAAAATTTTGTAAAGACGTGTTTTCCCACCTTTCAAGAAGGTGCGGGAGGGTGTGATGAACGGCTATTCATCCAAAATATGTAGAGGTCAAAATAAGAGAAAATAAGGTAATATTATAAAAAGGTATATATGTAAAGAACGTAAGTGTAAAAGAACGAAATATATGTAAAAGAACGAATATGTAATAATGTACGAAAGTGTAAAAAGCCCGAAAAAGAGGCACGAATATGTAAGGAACGAATATGTAAGGAACGAAAATGTAAAGGAACGAAACCCGGAAAGATATAAACCGGAAGTGAAATGTAAACCGGAAACGAAAGATATAAACCGGAAGTGACGTCAGTTATAGATCACGTGACCGAAAGCAGCCAATCAGGGCTGACCTCTAGAGTATATAAAGGGGCGGTGAGGCCCGAATAAACAGAGTTCTTTAACAGTTCTCCTTGTGTCCAGACGTGTCTTCTTTCCTGAAACAACCGCTAAAGATGAGCTGATTCGAGTAATTAACCAGAAGTTAGGATAAAACAGTCGAAGTTCGAGATAAATAGTAGGAACTTAGGGCAGGGGCCCGACGGCCCGAAGAACGAGGAACGAAGGACCGAAGTAAGGCACGAAGGCCCGAAACAGTCCCGGAGACCGAGGCGTAGCATGGCACGAAGGCATGACAGGCGGGACGAAGGAACGAAGTCCGCGGGGACGAGGGCGCGGCAGGCTCGGCCCCACGCTACCAAACAATAGGCGACCGTCGGCCCGTCGCCCCCGCGGACCGGAACCGTGGGGTGGACCGCCCGGTGGGGGTGAATGCTGGTCTGGGAGATAGAGCGAGACGAACCCCGGCCGACCCGTACCCCTACCATAATTTCCCTTCCCCGCAGTCCTCCGTTTGACATCGAGCGCCGATTCCCAACCGATTCGCTCAGCCCCCCCCTCGTGCGCGAGGCACGACTCTAGAAACACATCTCGGTTCTTGGCCCGGATTCCCCGTCCGCCCCGAGACCCGAACAACCCCCACGTTCCTCTGTTGTAAGAATCGGTAACCCCGACTTACCAGAGAACGTCACACATAGTATACATACCTATATATCCATTATGGGCATTTGTCAAAAGAGTACATTCATCTACCATTGCCAGAATTATAACTTTATGGTTCTAGTCTTGATATTATGGTAACTAAAGGGTAGTACCCTGATCCAGACGGAGTAGTGCCCCCCTCTACGACGCCCCGGTGCTAGTCTACAGGGGGCTTTTAGAATCGATGATCTCAGCAAAACTGGCAGCAGCGACAGGGTGCACGTCTATGGGGAGAGAGGGGGATGATATAACCATGTTAGTCAGGGGAAACAAGGGTTGGGAGGTTAGGGGCCTAATCTAACCATAGAGCTATAGAATAAGAAGATGCTATGACGAAGACTAACATAAACAAATAAAGGTTGGATAATGTAAAGAATCACGAGTTGTCCTGGTTGTATGTACTTTAATCTCGAACTGAGCATTTGGGTAGAAAGTGTGATATAGGGAGATTTCGACGGATATCATGCGTGTTAATAACAGTTATAGTAAGTGGCAGTTGCTTTCCTTAAAGATAACGACTTGTACGCTTTAATAATGCTAGTGCTAATATCAGTGACCATAGTGTTATTTTCCTCTATTATCTAACAATGAACAAACAAGTTAGTTTTAATACATGGCATGGAATAGATTATTTTATATAATACTATTTTTCTTACTATTGTATTTGTATATAGACATGATGACGAGTGGACTATTACACCTTTAGATTAAAATATAGCGGTTGCTGGGACAAATACATACAATTTCATCCACACTACCTTTATTGAACTGATTGATGCAGCTTTGATTGCAGACTGGCTGCTGCTAGGCAACAATAATAAGGAGGCATGTGACATATTGATCACATTCATATGATGGTTAGATGAAGACCATCATTAATTGAAGACGCGCATAATAATTATCCTTGCATCATCTCCTAACGTCTCTCCAACAATTAAGGGTGTACTCCGCCTATAAACAGCTCTAGGAAGCTTCTATAGACTCCTTACAAAACATTCTAGTTTATTTAAGAAAAGACTCCTTAACGATGCACAAAGGGACTTTGTGGCTGGAACTTGGAAATGGTGAAAGAACCTGAGCCTAATTTGTGGTCAGCAAGTGATGGGCTGCCTCCATCGTTTAAATAGGGACGTTAAGAATCGAGAAATCTTTTTAACCAGATACTGTTGATACTGTTGATACTTTCTAAGCAGATACTGTTATTATTTGATACTGTTGGATAGCTTAAGTGATGCGGCTGTTAAATACAACCTTCATTCTCAGCTGTTTAGAGCAATGTTGAGGAACTACTTAATGACCAGAAGAGGGCTTCTATACCTAATGACTGACGAATTGGCCCTTAGGACTAGTAGGCCTATACTTAGATGTGACGCATATCCCTAGGGATAGGTCTCCCTCTGGACCAACGCCCCCTCAGACAAGCCTCCTTATGTATACTACGAGCACAGGGCCAAAGGGGATAACGTGTATACACACAACTTCACACTCACCACATTATTAGGTTTGATGACTCCAAGTGGCTTCTTCTGCACCATAGAGGTAATAATAAAGAGTTGGTATGTGATTACTCATACATGATTTATATCCTAAGTCTGCCTTGTTGTATTCTTTAATTTTTGATATACATATATCTGTAAATGCATGACATATATTGTTCTGCCATGTGGTATACTCTAATTATTAGTAAACATATATCTATAAATTTACAACTTATATATATGATCTGCCATGTGGTATGCTGTAATTATTAATACACTGATATCTATAAATATATTCTGGTTAACTTCCAAAGGAGCAACTAAGAGAAAAACACCTCTCATTACTTCAGAAATTGCAGCCTGTTATGTGAAAACCTCAGTGGAGAACTACAAAGGGACGTGGTGTTTTAAGTCTTGCAGGCTAAGAAAAGATTCGTCTGGCTGATGGTTAGTTATTGATGGGACCCTTCTTTCTGATTTGTGATTTTAATAGCGAACGCATTCTTAAGCCAGCTTAAGGAGGTCTTTGGTGTAATAAAAATGCAGTTTGAGTATTTGGGGAGAGTTCAATGTCCTAAGCCAAGACTTATTTTTCACAGTCAATTTTACCAAAATTATCTTAAATTTGCAATTGCAATCATGTACAGATATATATACCATACTGACATATCTCTTGTTGAACTAATACTATTGCTGTGCTAATAACTATTTTTAATGAAACACTTATTCTGAGGAAGACTGTCGAAATTCGAAACATATATCGATCAAGCCAACTGATTATTCAAAGGTTTATTTAATAAATAATCAACATTGTCCAGTCCAACAACACTGTCGTCAAGTATGGTGTATCATCAACATCTTTAATCAATACTATTGTTGTAAAAATTAATATTACGGCATATTGCACATCTTACTTAAATCCTGGGATTAACTGTGTATACTAACAATCAACTGCAAGAAGCGTTTACTTGTAAGGAGTTAATAAAAAATAATTTTAAAAAATGCTGCTTTTGCCCTTTATCTATGATATAGGCCCCTACGTTCCAGCTGCCAACCATTATTATTGCATCTTCTATATGCCACATTATAAGATCGCCTTTAAGTGTGACTGCAGTTTCTTAATGTGAGAATTAAAGTTGGCTTCCTAGTAAATCCTTATTACCATCTGGCGCAGACCTCGCAACGTCCAGCAGAAAAAGGCTTCCATCAGTACAGTAAATCATACACTAATAACATATGATAGGCCTCACTAAAACCTTACAACAATATACGACAGGCATAATTTTACCCCGAGACCGGGGTGAGTGAGGATACCGTGTAACTTCATCTCGAGTTGATTTATCTAATTCAATTTGGTCGGCCTTACATTACGTATGATGACGGGAAGGGACACTTACATGAAATCAGGTAACATTCAGTAAGAGCTGCTTGCCGTAAATGTATATATTTTTGCACTGCTGAAAGAATATGATTTGGAAAATCTGGCATAAAGGACAATTTATTTACAATTAAATTTCGTGCATTCTGTATGTATTCTACTTGATCCATACTAAATATTCACTCACGTTGTTCTTCTGTACCTTGACAGCAGTCTATGTCATATGCGAATATACAACGTGAAAAATACCATATTCAAACTATATTCCTAATTCAGATGCAAAGAGACATCGTACATACATCTCTGACGTCAATTACAACCATAATCTTCCGGCTACTATGTATAGTAGTGGTTTCCACTGGCTCTGATGTTTGATACATTACAATCACACTGGATGCCTTTTTGACTTATTGCTTCGTGGTCATTGCATACAAGCCATGCTGCATACATAAAATGCGTCCCTAGATGAAGTGGAAATAATTTTACAGAGAGTCACAAGATTTCTGATGAACACTTTCTTATTCCTAAAATTATTTCCATTAAAGACAATAAATAAATGATATTGACAAAACAATCAATTATTTGTGCACATTTGCACGTTTTTCCTTTTAGGGGGACCAAATGTGTCCAAAACTATTACAAATGTAAGTTATTTTATTATCCTTCTTGTTTGATTGTTTATTCTATGTTGAAAAATGCGGATGTTCTGCCAATGCAAGCAATTCACAAATCTCCTATACTGCTGTAGGTACCGGTGTAGGTATCGTCTTCATTTAATACTGTATTGTGTCGTTAACAATCAACAGATAAACAAAGTATAATTTTTTTTGACAGTAAATCTGCATTTACATCTTGCAATGACAAAAAAGAAAGTTATGCTCCACCATTCTGATCACTGCCAGAGGAGCGAACTATCCCGGTCCCCAGGCGTCCAGGGACTCTGTTAATGATATTACCCCGACAGCTCCCACTGATTTGCTCCAAAACAACATCTGCCCACTAATGAGGTCAACAATCCCTACGATGATACATACCTTTCTGATCTACGTTTTCCTGGAGAATCTGATGACGAGTGACAAAGTTTTATGAGATAAAGAACATGAGCTGTGTATAAGCAGAGAGTTAGCAGTGTGTGACTAAAAAGTAAAGATTATTTGATCAGTATGTGAACAATGCGTGAGCAGTGTGGAAGAATATGTTGGCAGTGAGTGAGCAATGTGGGTACAGTGTGTGAGCAGTATACGTAAAGCTTTGAGATGAGATTGTGCGAAAGGTGACAGCCATTTGTGAGCACTTGTGAGCAATCTCTGAGCAGTAGTCAAGCAGTATGTAAGCAGTAGATCAGCACTTTATGAGTAATAAGTGAGCTGTTGTTGAGAATTATCCTTACGTGATATGAGCAGTGTCTGATAAGTACGTGAAGTGCACGAGTAGATTGTGAGCAGCAATTGATCAGTATATAACAAGCGAGGACCTGTTTAAATCATTTTCCTTAAGCAGTACTCCACATACATACACTAACAGTGTTGGAGTAGACTGTAGAGTGGCTGGGAGTCGGTGGAGGGCCCCTGGTGACGTTGGCCCGATTAGCTGTCTAAACTCATTAATGGGTTTACACCGGGCCCCTGGAAACAAACAGGACGCTGGTACCCATCAGTTGGCGGGAGTTAGTCCCTATAGCCGCCGGTCCCAGCGGAATGTTAACAGCTGTGAGTACTGGAGGCTGGTTATTGGGTGTGAGGATGATATGAATCGGGAGGATAGGCGACTTTTCACACCACGTAAAGTTTCATGAAGCAGAAGGCCTGGACATGTTTGTATGTCTGTCCTATTAATATGCACTGAAGTGTAGAATCAGAGATTGGTTTCAAAAGGCCATTTTATATAGTGACCAGCACCCGTAGATATAGAACGTTCTCCCTATGGAGCCTTCTATCAAGTACTGTACGTATACATGCATTTCTTTGCAGAATCTTAGCCCCTGCCCCACCTCTTCGCCAAAAGTACGTAGTATGGCCCTAGACCCCTAAATTTGACACGGCGATATGGCCATTTTTTACGATCGACATGCAACATGGAGCTTCGTGACATGAAGAAAAAAATAAACGACATGACAAGGACCATTTCTTAAATTCGACATGGGACATGCTACAGCCTTAGAGGCGACATTGGACATAAGAAGTTAAGCGACAAGAGATATAATGATTTGTTAAATTCGACATGCGACATGGGGACCCCCCATCAAGGGGTATGCAACATGGCTTCTATGCAGTGAGCATGAAGCAATAAGTTTATTGTCTCGAGTGTGATTGTAACAAGAACGTATAGATATTTCCCGGAATTTAGATGCCTATGTACATGAACGCCCCTACGGTCACAATCAATGCAGACCGCAGAAAAGGCTCTATAGTATCTGGCGGACCCTAAGGCGTTAGGCACTTTGATCATGGCGTTTTCAAAAGCTGTTATGAAGTAAGATAAAAGTCCAGCCTGGTGGTTTATAACGGGTTTAGATGTTAATGGACAGTCTGGTGGCTATTAATACTGCCATGTGATGGTGATGTATTAGTCTCCCATGGCCTAGGCGACCACCCAAGCATAGTATATAATTCCCTGGTTACAGTCAGAAACCAAAGCCTCCCCGTAGCTGGTCATATCTATAAAGCAATCGCGGCGAAACTGGTAGTGCCTTCAATCTAACATCTTATGAATGGGCTAAAGTTAAAAATGCATTTCTCTGGTTTTGATATATGTATATAATTTTTATATATGTGTGTGTAACCAGTAGCTTAATAGAGATCTACAGGACCATGAGACATTTGTAAATAGCACGCTTATGTTAAAAGATATTCATGTCAGTCTTGTTATGCTGTTCCACTGAGGACACTTTATTGATGCAGACTCATGGAGTGCGTAAAAGGCTCCATGGCTAAGTAAGTGTGATCCTGCCTTCAGCGTGTGATCAGGACTAATGACTCTAGATCCTAATACATTACACCAGAGTGCTAGACGCGGAACGGCGGCATCAAGCGAAATTAAGGTAAATTAGACTTTACGTAATAGTGATAGGCCTTTCGATCTCCCGCAGTATGGAAGTGGTGATATATACGGCCCTATTAGTCACTTATACTTAACACTTGCGGCATCAGGACTTTACCAACGTCTGGTGCTTTTCCAGAAACTTGATTTGCGTGACTGGGATGTATGCATTACGTAAATGTGATGATATTGTGATAGGGGGGACCTGATGTTTCTATTTCATATGGTTTTTATAACGTGTATCAAAATGATGAATGTATATCATACGAGCTCATGTTGCTATTCAAGTCCCTCTTGCATGGGTGGAATATATATTCCACAGAAGAAATAACTTAATCAACTCCGAAAAGCTTATCATTTTCTTCACTTATACCGTGCAGTTTTCAAATTTCACCCCAAATTCATGTTATACAAGGTCAGCTTGGACTGACCTTGGCGTAGGTCCCTACGGCAAACTATCCAAGGCTGTAACGTCAGAGATAGAGGATACAACAGTAATATTTCATTACTTTAATTGACATTTTCATATTGACCTGGGCTGCGTTCTTGACTGCCAATTTTTAACCCTGTTTTGGCTAACTTATATTTTTAGACCCTACTTGAGGGTGGTGCATTCTTGACTGTGTGTCCAGTCTGCCTCTCTTAGATTACAGCTAAAAATATCTCTCTATATGGCATTTAAAACTGTTCTCAAGTGCACCAGAAATAAGTCTAAGTTAGCTGAGAATGGGCTATTTTGGGCTCCAATGTAAAACTCCTCTCAGCTAACAATAAGTGTCTATGAATTTGCACCAAAATGTGCAACTACTAAAGAATGTGTTAAAACATTAGAAAGAAAGTACTATATTCTGAAAGCTGAGATGTTATGCTAGAGTTACATGTAAAAAAAAATAAAAAAAATCTCGACTTAAAGCTTAATAAATAGCATTTAGAAAAAGTGTGTCCAATTTTCAGTGAAGTTAGTGTCTGTATGCTAAGATACCTCTCTTATGCATGACTTACTAGGGCACCAGGAATGATTATGTAACACTGGTGCCAGTGGTCATTGAGACCGGTGCCAGCAATTATAGGCCCTCTGAATTGAATGACCCATCACCTGTCAATCACAATTACCTGGCTGCCCACTGTCTGGGTGCACCAGAAGGGCCTAGACAATTGTCATGCTCCAGTGCACACACTTCAATCTTTCCCTGCCATTTTTTGGTATCTAAATGATTATAAAATAGGTGAAATCATACATCAATGGAAAGCCACAGGAGTTAGCTAATTTTTGATATAGCCTATAAACAGAAGGGCATAACAGTTTTTGAGAAAATGTATGAAATACAACTATGGATGATTTGTCATTGTGCTGAGGGGGGAGTATGTCCCTCATGAAATATTAGCCCTGCAAGTGCTATTGCACCAGAAGCCCTTACCCCTGTGAGGACTGACTTATTTTTGGCTCAGGAGAACACCTGTCTGTAAGTTTGGCACTATAAAATAAGCTAGCTGACCCAGCAACGCGGTTGAGTCAGGAACGCACCCCTGTAAAGCAGCATGATCCTTCGATAAGTTTACCATTGGAGAGGAGGCTGGTTGATGCATACGGTGCACAACTCACGGTACTTTAAGAAATCTCCACAATGAAGATTAGCAATATTGTTATCATACAAATTATTACCTTAAATAGACAAGTCGGATATAAGTACATACTTAGTGGATTGTGATAATTAAGTAAAATGTCATTTTACTGGCCCGTGCTCTCGGGCAATCTAGGAACATGAAGTGAAAGTAAATAAACACTTCATATCGGACAGAAATAAATGCTGATTTCTCACGATTTCTCAAATTCTGGTCCATTTTGCGTTTACAAACTATTGCCTACAGTATATGGTTTTCATAGTAAAATATGAAAGGCATGTCCAATGTCATTTGTCTTGATGCACTCTGGGTAATATAGCAAATCCATACCAAGGTTGACGCTCAGCCCAGCACCAGAAATGATGGGGAGAAAAAAGGGGCAAATATCATATAGGCCCATGGTTATATTATTATAATAACAACCAGTAAACCAATAGAAATTGGCAATATGGAAGGTTATTTGATTCAAGGGGCACGTCAGAAAGATTCATAACGCCAACCACCTCCCGACACAAGCTGGGCAGACTGACTGGGGTAAATCCTGCCCGTCTTAAGAGCGCAAGCCCGGAGAAAAGAAAGTAGGGGATTTCCATTAGAAGCTTCAATAACTGGCCCTCAGTAATCCCGACCTGCCTAATGAAAATGAATGGGGCACGGGAGAAATGATGCAGTTTCATTTTGATACGAATCCAGTTGATACTGAATGGATTTCACTTGAGCCTGCTTATGAATTCTAAATACGGAAAACATTGAACAAGTAGGTTTGGGCGTTTCTGTGCGAACAGTTGCCAGTTTAATGGATTAGTGCATAGACGTATTTAGGATGACCTATGATGGAACTACTTTCTGAAATGAAATGCAGAAGAAAGAGTAGGCCTATCCTACAATCAAGCTTATTCTTTAAATGCATAGATTTATCAACCAGGTATACATATTCCAACTAAAATAGCATGGTAGTGAGGGAAACCGTGCCACATCTTGCAATGTTATGACCTTTCGATGCGATCACTGCAACTTAGCTCCCAGTGAAATGTCAAGAAACAGCTTATACTTTCATATTCGGTGAGACATAAAAACTCAGTAATATGTACGTTAATGTGGAAGCTACTGCGTCAGTTCTGTGTCAGTTATAAAACAGCCTGTTTTTTAATTCACCGTTTTTAATCCACCGATTGAAATGATATAACTTTATGAAAACTGATATAAGTGACTATCCAAGAAAAACGCTATAGCAAGGTATGTTAATCAAGGATTACATAAGCAGTATATTTTGTTTAAAGTTTATAAAACAAAAAAAATGCAATTAATAAGGCGAAATACTATTGATAGGCGGATCAGTAGGCAACTAATCGTGAAATGACGAATGGTGCAAGCAAAGCGGATATTTTGGTTAATATTATTATAGATATAGTCGATATTCGGAGGCTATTTAACATTTTCTAAATGTGATATACCCTATTTTCGTGATTCACATTAGTGAGAATACACTTTCTATGTTTGTTATGGGCAGTTACAGGCAGATGACAACGTTTGGCCGAATTGCTTTTCAGTATTTGATCATTTGTGTCCATATGAAGGCAGGCACGTAAAACGGTTTTCCGTTTCAGTTAAAATTGTCCATATAGCATAAATAATTATTCGGACGTCACAGAAACATGTCAGTAATTTCAAAAGACTTTCTTTCGATCAATTAAAGAAACTGGCGTTTCTCTATAACTCTACAAAATTGTGCAACATAGTAGTTCTCTATTCCGCCATCAATGTTTTTAGATGGGATATGCATAATTCCATTCCTCCTCCCGATCTGTGCTAATACAGTCCGTACAGACCGTATAATTTCACATCAATCACATTTCCTATGATTATCGCTCGGTTAATAGTCCGCCTATGGCCGGTATCATTCATAGATCTAGTCGTCCATGTTAATACCCCAGCCACCCCGTCATCCTAGACCCACCAGCCGACAGGAACAGGAAGCTAAAATAGACCCTTTTTCTTTCTTTTTCCTCTTTTTTTTTCTTATCATTCCTAGCGGCGGGGCTCAACATCAGCCTCGGTCTGGATTTGTCATATTACCCAGAGTGCATCGAGACAAATGACCGTAAATCCTATTCTGTTTAGTTTGTCCGTAATGAAGTGGTATGGGCCATCCGCAACAGAGGACGTCGGTTCAATCCAATGCTATATCCCAAATGGACCAGCACATGCACTGAACAAACATCTGAGCACAATATCCTTTGTTTGAATTGCTTTATACTGTATTAATTCCGTATGAAATTCCAAGCAAACCCGCATGATATTATCGTAATTTTTAATTGAAGTATACGTTAAAATCGATATTCCTGTGTATGAGAGTATACCAATTATAAAGTGTCTAGCATGTGTCTTCAACGTCTCGTTCTATATATTTCATTTTTTCTAAAGATTTGTATTGAGTAGCAAATCGTCAGGGTTACCTTTGGTTTTCAGATGTGTTACATGATTATGGATGAAATGTAGAGATGTGCAGTACAGTGCAGACATCAATATTATACAGTAAAGATAATAGTTTCTTTATCAAAGTTAACCAATACGAGTAGTGTCACAGCCCGTTAATATGTCTGGTCTTACTTGATTACACAGACCCTGGCACGTACTAGGAGACTTACGGCCCATCTCTGAGTCCTGAGACGTCAGGAGGGGCTGTCGGCGACAGATAACTGCTGCACTGTCTTAGCCAATGTAAGCCTGGCAAAGGGACGGGGCTGGAGGAAGAAGAGAGAGGAGAGGAGAGGAGAGAGGAGGAGGAGAAGGAGGAGGAGGAGGAGGAGGAGAAGGAGGAGGAGGAGGGGAAGGAGGGCAAGAAGGGGGAGGAGGAGGGGGAAGAAAAAGAGGAGGAGGAGAAGGAGGATGAAAGGAGGTGTAGAAAGAGGGGGGAAGGGGTGAAGGAAGGGAGGAGGAAGGTATGGATGGGAAGGGAATAATTGGGTTTGCAGTTAAGTGTGATTCAGATTGCAACGCAAAGAGTGGAGCTCTCTCTTTACCCCTCTTTCCTTTCCTCTGTACAGCCGATCTTATGTTTACAATACCTAATTCTGTCTATGGAGGCTCTGGGGCCTCCAATACACGTACATACTGACGGATGACTCATTCTATCTAGTTATAGGATGTTATCCACGGCCGACTGAATACAACCTATATACTCTGGCTTTACTCGCAAATCTATCCAGCTCAAGCTTCACATTCCGAGGACGAGATTGAATTTTTGTTTTACATTCCATCAGATCTGTTCAAGGCTATAAGAGCTTTAGATCTTCTGTTGCCATCTATATAGTAAAAGAATATTCTGTAGGTACTATCGACACAACTTAGTATCTATTCTTGTGGAAGATTTCTTTTGAAACGTTTCTATCGTCTGTCATGAAAAGCACAAGATCAATTTTCTCAAAATAAAACGTCACACATTAAAACTGCTTTAAAAGAAGCACCGCAGGTCCTAACCCACACCCTGTTAATTGTGTATAGTGACTAAGGGGCAGCTTTATAGATATTGATCTCTTATTGACATTCTGTTGACCGCCCAGCCCCACCCACTGTGGGCATACCCTCCTTGTGTGCCTATTAGTGAGGGTTTTATAACTGTCGACTGCCCACACGGTCCCTAAGTCACCAAACACAGCCCCTGTGTGTGTACTCAGTCAATGTCGGACTCATTTGTTCCAGCTGATACATGTACTCAAACAATGTGAGTAACTTCTCTGAATATCGACAAAACATGTTTTCGTGTTATTCCAGGAATTCGCAACTCGTAGCAATACAACCTGTGAATGGAAAGACGCAGAAAGGAGCTGGAACTCTATAGGTATTGATCTCTATTGACAAAGTGTTCTCTGACACCCAAAGAAGTTTCTCCTTCGTTCTCTCGAAGTAACCCAGCAAACAGGGCCAGGGATCTTTTCCATTCTAAATAGTGTTTTATTCGTTGTAACCAGATTCAGCTCGTACTTTACTCCAAGATAACCATGAACTCATAACAGGACTATTGAAGTGGTGTTCAACTAATGTTTTATAAAGGTTTTACTGTGTGTTCTAAGCTAAAGAAACTTACAGAAAAAACAAGAAATCTACAAAAGCACAAGAAATAGTATTAACAAAATTTAGTGAATATTGTTATTTCTTGTCACCTGAAAAACACGTGGTAACCCTGGTCTCTGCATCTAGGGAATAACTTCTGTTGGTATGTTAATACGGTTCTTTTGACTCTAAGGCTGGCCGTTAAAGGACATTTTCCACTTTGCGTTTGCGATGCATGTCATAAACCGCACCAGAAACGTAAGCAAGGACTGCAGAGAACTTTCACCAATGAATAAAAAAACATTTTTGGTACCTGCATATTGGCACTGCCAAGGCAAGCAAAGACCACTGCAAACATGCTTGCATTGCCTCAACACAACATCCAACGCAAATACTTTTCAATATTCCACCTTGTGATGTCGGAAATCTCTGCAGGGACAATACCGCAAATCACTACTCTACACTCTCTACTCTCTGGAATATGGCCTTCATATAAAACATGGATAGGCCTACAGTGTTTGCCCAGTCAATCCGAGCCCACTCACCCTCACCGCAGATCTATAGAGATATTCGTAACTTTATACAAAGCTAACTGTGAATTGATATCTTACATAACCCAATGAGAGGATGGAAAAATTATTCCAAACGTCTTTACTAGTATGTATATGATACTCTTCTACAATCGACAAGGTACAATATTGCTTCTCATTAGCCCAATTACTTCTAACCATTCCAGCTAAGTATGTCCATTTTCATTTAGTTAATATTTCACAGACCAGTTTTTCATCCATCAATCATATTATTATATGCTTGGCAAGGCTTCAAAGTTTACTTCATGAATGTATATTGATTGACGCGATCAAACTAATGTGATCAATAATTCACCCAATGTCCATAAAGACTACATCATGCACAAACTGCTGCTGTTATTAGTTTGATAATTTGCTACATCTATCAAAGGCATGCTGAGTGCAAAAAGGGACTAGGAAGGTGGAAATGTACAGATATCTCACTACCAACATCTTTCCCCTTCCCTCTTTGCAAGTGTGAAATCTCCTGTGCACATACTAATATAAGAAGACTGTTCATGTTCATGTTGTCGGGTTAGGTGTATCTTCAACATCTTTAATATAAGACTATAACATCAAGATCGAGGTATCTGAGGGTGGCCATACAGCCCAGAGGGGTTTGTCACAACCTGAGGGTGAAGCCCGAGTGTTGTGTAATCCCCATGGGTCATATTGCCACCTGAGGATGACCCAAGGGTTCACTTATATTTTATCACCTAGACAACATTCAAAAACTATTGAAAACACTAAAAACAAGAAGGGGTACATACAGCCTGCCAATACACACCTTCCTCTATATGCACTACTTGTTGGCCATGCAGGTGATAAAAATAACGGCCCCTGTCAGACTGCCCAGGTCTTCAGCATAGCCTATAATGCGACAAGTCAGTTTCCTCTTTGTGTTCCCGCGTCTATTTATATACATTTGAGTAATTCAATACCCAATGTATTATAACCTGAAACCATATAAGCAAATACAAGGGTGGGATGGGGCTGATGCGAAGGATCGGTTCCAAAATAATTATAAGGAAAGTTTTAGATAGTTAATTGCTATTGAATTCTTTCAACTGAAACAGTGTTTTCGATATTTGATTTAGATGCATTAGGAATAACTGAGAAGGGGGCAGACAGCTAGAGGTTATTTTCCAAGAGAACATTTTCAATTACAACTTTGATGAAACTTCGGATGCTGGCCGTTGCTGACTTCATACACTTTTGTTTTTCCACTTTGGTGTTGGAGAGATGCTTAAGGCCGTATTCCACATACCGAAAGTGCGGGCTGCCCATAACGACCCTCGCCATGGTAATGTTCTATACCGGCAGCACGTACTTTCATCGCACTTTCGGCCGCTGATAACGCACTTTCGGCCAACGATGGCGCAATTTCGGCGGCTGAAAGTGCGTCATCGGCGGCCCGTATACAATTGGCCCGGGACAATGGGCCCGAAATATTTACCAACATGTTCGTAAATTTTATCAGCAAGGCTGCCGAAAATACAGCGGCACTGGTGAAAGTACATCGGCGGATTATCGGCGGTGCACTTTCGGTATGTGGAATACTGCCTTTATTCTACCCAGACATCCTTCTAAATACAAAGCATCTTCTCAGAAAGTTCTCTAGAGTCCTAGACAATGCTTTCTTTCCCTCAGACTGACTAACAATCTCAAACAAGTATGTCTAATTCTCTTTATTGCAAAATGAAAAGCTGTCTTCTGCAAGATACTAAGGAGGGAAATACAATAGTAAGTTTTCAGTGTTTTAATGTACTAAGTTATGTATGCATGGTGTATAACTCGCGTGATCCAAAAAAACATAGCCTCTACCAGTAAATCGAGTTAATAAGAGTTGAACAATGCTTGCGTGCAAAAGGACCTCTGAACAAAGTTTATATGTTAATCGTATTACATTCAGTGTGGATCGGCTTTGAGAAGATAGGAGTATGTATGATAGGCTATACCTATGTCGTATTAGCATGACCTTTAGTGTTATAGATTACATAGACTATCATATAACACGATGCTGTAGATTATATTTGGTTATATGGTAGTTGCACATATGTCCTTTATCACTCATCTTAGATATCAAATTTTGCAAGTGATATCTATTCTTTTCGTAGTTCAAACTATTAAGTTATAAAAACTGCTTTTAAAGTTTATATAACTGACAAATATCTTGACAAATGTTAATCCAATTTATTCACTATATTTATAAGCTTAATTGTTAAAGGTAATTAGACTTATGCCTAATTCTTTTAGCCTTTAATTACCTATGCTGCTTTGCTTGCATGACGCAAGTATTTAAGAATTGATAATTAGTCCAACTCTGGCTGTTGAGCCTCCTCTCGCTTAATCTAATGATCATATAGCACGAGACCAGTTATCTCTGCAACTTGAAATTAAGGCCACAACCATATAAGAATTAATGTGTACTATTATACTGCAGACGAAACTTCGAGTGGTTAAACTAATTATCCAAATATAGATTACCAAATAAATAGTGATTAGGGTAATATAGCGCGTTATCTAACATAGAACAGGGCCGTCATAATTCGATAAACTGCAGGTTAAAAAGTACCCCTCTTTTCTGGCCACTAAAACGCTGACGTGTTACTTCTCATTGGCACTCACAGTGGGTTGTTTGTCCTGATCGTTCTATGTCTGACTGATAATTATGTTAATTACCCTAATTATAGCCTATTGGCCGCACCCAGCAGCCTAAGATTACACCTCACACCCGACCGCGGGCCTGGGCCCTGGACCCCGAGTAGTATATAGAAACGGGCATTTGCTGACGGCAGCATTGGGATATAAGTATCTTTGGAATTATAAAGTTATATATAATGTCAGTGGTTATTGCAATGCAGGTTACTCCTTAAGTTGTTTGTCTCCCTCTATTCTCTAAACAAACATCATACAATGGTTACAAAAGTCTATGCCCCTTGGGTATGTTTGGAGACAGTTATCGATATGAAATAATAGTTTAATTGTGAGTCGCATGCTGGGGGAGCCTCTGTGTTAAAGTAGCGTATGAAAATGAGGCTTTGGGAAGGGCAAACAGTACTACTGGATATTCTCCTTTCTGATGATGTGGGTGGCTGTTTGATGTGAAACATTCTTCATCGCTGAATTAAGAATTAAGTCATGTCTTCATAATCCAAATAATAATTATGCCGGTTTATCCTCAATCATGCAAATGAACAATATGCCATACTCCATTATGAGTCGAAGGATTGTTAAAGCGTTGTAAGTTAGTTCAAGGAGGACAGATCTTACAGTGATTGCAATTGCCACTGTAGGCCACTGTCTTAGGGTTTTGGAAAGACGCATGACTATTACTGCATTTGAGCTATGCCTATGATTGTACAAATCTCCACAAGGATGTTGCAATGAGACCTGTACGTAATATTATAGGAGAACGCAATCTGCTCATATCAGGCTAGATGGAGATATCATTTCATCATTTCACATATAAGGTCAAGTAATATTAAATCGATATCCCAGAATGGATATGTTGGTCCCTCATGGAGTTCTCAATGACTCAGGTTAAAGCCACACTGTCTATCAACCACGGTCGAACAAGGTTTGCTCCAGTCTCCATAAGAGTAGTAAATAGAAATATGGATTTTCTGGTGGCAATGACATTCTGTAAAAAGCATTATATTATCGAAATTTTGCCAAGGTTTATAACTGTTAATTCCTCAACGCTGGAATTTGTTGCTTGATGATAATATCATTTGCCACTTTCCACTATTATACTTTCACTATGATATTATTATAGTAGAAAGTATAACAGTAGAAAGTGTGCGAACTGCCTTTAAAAGTTCTTTAAAGGGAGCCAAAAACAATGTTGGTTCAAAGTTTTACAAATTCTGTTAACTATTGAAACATATTCTACTGCCATAACCTAGACCTGTGGTAAAATATAGCATGTGAATACAAACTTAAACTACATTAATCTACACAGAAACCCATCCCCAGTTAATTTTAGTGATCCACCAAAATTGGTTTGTTTACAAACATTATTGTCTTCAGGCATAAATGGCATGAGTTTTATTGAATTCAATTAAAGTTATAGTTAGTTATCGTGACTAATACTGTACCTTTAGCTACAATTAGACTTTTAGTATGTATTTTCATAGTCATTTGAGTTTGCAAAATTTTGTCATATTTTGACACAACATTGCTTTTGACTCCCTTTAAGGCAGAAACCTAGCATCTTCTGACTCGGGCCCCGTCCCTTGCCCGATTGCTGGACTGGCTAACCTTTGCTCCATCGTTTCGTCATGTTAGGTACGTGTGTGATG
Source organism: Lepidonotus clava (assembly GCA_936440205.1). Lineage (NCBI taxonomy): Eukaryota > Metazoa > Annelida > Polychaeta > Phyllodocida > Polynoidae > Lepidonotus > Lepidonotus clava. The sequence goes on along the minus strand of OW387144.1, from coordinate 28,302,709 downwards.
AAATTAACGTTACATGGACAACATTAACTGAGGTGCTACAAGAGCCAACTAGGTTATATTCGCAATAGACGGCGATGATCAAAATCTATATTATTGGTTGTCCCATAACGTAATTATTAGTATCTGATTTGGAGTCAATTTAATCTTGTATTCTCGTCCAGAATAGGTCGGAATATCACACCATTTTTAAGTATACCTAAGGATAATTGTTTGCTTATTCATCGTATGATTTCAAATGAATACTGTATATCTATCAAACAAAATAGAACATGCTATAAGGAAGTACGCTGCCTGATAACGGATTCCTGTTTGGCTGGCGCTCAGATATGAAATTGCATACTGGTCGTTTAAAACAACGATTAGATGGAATTTCAAATTGAAATGGGTATACTCAAAAGACGAGTATTGACTTTGTCATAGTCTTCATTGTACACAATATGCTGCTACAACACGTACTTGAGTAACATCTATAATTTGTGGATTTCTCTGGGTTGACGGTGGGGGGGAGGGAGAGGAACTGACTAAAAGCGGATGCTTGAACAATGTCACCTCTTGATGAATAGTACGTATATCATGGACCATAGGCAAGGCCAATGAGACCCTAACGTGTGAAGCAGTAAGACAGTCATCTTGTTTCCATCCACCACATCATACCAGTCTAACTCTGCCCGAACGTGCGTAAGTTGTAAGTGCTGCAGCAGGTTAGAACATGGTTTTGCATCTTATGATAACATTTACGGAATATTTTTCACCAAAACTGAACTCGAAACTTCCGTGTATTGCACTCATGCTTATAAAATACAAGGATCAACTATAATGGTAAATAGAAAGGGATAGCGGCAAATCAGTTTACATAAGATACAGTCGCATGAAATCCAATCTTCAGTAACCAACCATGTTTCACTATTAGGTTTACCGAGTGTACAAAGGTCACCAAATCATGTCCACATTCTCCCTATTGTGTATAATTATTCGGTTGCAATGGATAAAATAGAATCAAATAATTTCCAGGACCAAATTAGTTACACCAATACTGCAAGAGCAGTAATATCAATATAGCTTCAATGTAGCCAATAAATAAAATGATGCGCACGAGTATATATACCGTACTGAAGAGCATGGGAAAAGAACATCGCGATGGTGTGCACAAGAAAAAAAATCACGGTTGGATCTAGACTCTGTTATATAGGTGGACCCCACCCTCCCACTAAAAGAAATGAAAATAATTAAACGAAGATTCATACGAATTACCAAATGAAGGTTATTCGCAAATATCAACCCACGGTCGGGTGTGGGGGGGGGGGGGGACTATCCCTTTTGGCCCCCTGGAACCGCCACTGATGGCAATGATATGCTTGAAAATGCAACACTGAATCAAGCAATCATGTATACCTCAAGTACATCGAAAACAGCTCTTGAAACACCGGTATCCAAACGCCGTCTACCAGGAAGACTTCACTCACCGCCCTCACCTGAGTCTTGGCCTCTCCACACCTACTGGAGGAAACTTTATCGATCCCTCAGCCCCAGCCCTCCAGGTAGGCTACCTTTTATGACACACGGCGTTAACTATTTATTACCTGGCTGCCTCTGAGCTAACTATTTATCCGGCCTGGCTGAGATACAGGTTACCAACTTTTCTACCATCCACACCAGTCATCATTAATGTATTATTATTTGTGTTGTTCCTCGGGACATTAGCGGAATATGTTCCAGCCATCTTTGTGTTTTATTCTACATCAAAGGTGTTATTTTTGGTGAATAAAAGAAACCAGGGGGAGCTTTCCAGACGGTCGTCAATTATTGAGTGGTTCTGTGACATCAGCCGCTGTGTGAAGTATGCAGGAATCAGGAGATGACTTGATTGATTTTTCACTTAGCTTAGCCTCAGATCAGATTTGTGGTCTGTCATCTAGTATTAGGAAAACCATGGGTCTATTTTTAGATACTATATATGATACAGATATATCGCTCGACCATTCCATTCTATTATTAGTATCATTAGTATATCTTTAGAGATCTTTAGGTGAAATTTGGATCCACAAAACTTCGAATTAAAAGTCATTCAGAGATAGAAGATTCGAGCATAAGATCCTGATCAAAGACAATACAAATTGGAAATTTTACTCTCATGAAGACTGTTACACCCCGAAACTAGTCGATTCGGCGCTGCGTTAAATGTCTGAATAAAAACATCTAGTTAACAACAGTTCTTCGTGGGTTTGTTGTAGATTCAACATTCTTAAACTTTGTAGTAATAGAGGCAGGCTTGTATAAATATATATGTACGTATTTATAAACAGGAATATGCACGGCACTGCAAACGGAATAAAATACAACATCAATCAATAGGTCAAAGAAATGTCAATAAGATTAACCCCTTACCTGATGGCCGCCTGCAGGGTGTTTAACCTCCGACTGACCACCACAGGCCTTAATCTCCGTATCCGTCCTTAATCTTCAGCCGTGGTTAATCCCAGTTTGACCACGTGTAAGGATTACTGCAGGTTCAAAGGTCATATGACCTGCAAGATGTATTCAATAGGTCACTCCATCATCTAACCCACCGACGACCCACAGGTCGATTATCTCATTTACCGAAGATCGGGTGGCCACCCCTGCCCCCTGCCGCTGGGGCCCGGACAGCAATATAGTAGCCAAGGTAAGGTCAGACTGGCACCAGCGTAATATCCTCGGGGTCGCAGTTACAGAGGTAGCTGGTTCCCTCAATAACACGGCTTTACCTACGGCGGGAGGCGGGGAACCAGCACTCGGAGATCAATACGAGGCTTGGTCAGTTTGTAAACACCACGTGACCGGAGGTAAACAGCGGTCGTCACGCTCGGCTACACACGCCTCCCCGGGCGGCACTTCCGGTGGGTGGGCAGGACTTCCGGTTTCCCCGTCTTCTCACCTTCAGAGGTCAACTGAAGGTCGTGGGTGTAGGTTTAAGGACTCCGATCACGTCTGAGTCTCCCCACACCCAGGCCTGGTGCTCCCGTCCCTACCAGCAGGCCTCCTCCCCTCACCTGCCTCTCTCAGCACCGTGCAGCACTCCTCCTACCAGCACCACCTCCCCACCGACACCACCACCACCACCACTGGTACCACAAGTATCGGCTCACACCCCACGCTCAGTAGCCACAGCCAATTATAAGGATCAGTCACAGCTACCAAGATTGGTACACGGCTAACACCCTAGCCTATTCACATTTGATTCAGTGTTGATAGTGTTATTCACATAGTTATTCACATTGGTGTTACCATCGAGAGTGGTGCGGTATTTCCTATAGTGGTGGTGGTATTGATATTGGACATAATCTCAGTTCCGGACAGACTTTCTGGTGTTACTATCCTGGGGTTGGCGACTGGGTCAATGCCCTCTGGGATTTTGTTATTGTGGCAGAAATTATGGTCTGAAATAGAGGTTAGTGTACTTGAATGAGGAGCTGCGGGTTGTTGTTTACATCACTTGACCGCTCTGTTGTTTACTCCTAATCCTCAGTAACTGGACTCGTACCCTTGAGACAGCTTGAGTTTTGAACCAGGCCCTTACCTGGCGTCAGAAGAAGTAGGTGGTCATGTAGACAGTAATGGTGCCCCTTAGTTACAATAAACCTAGTAGTTTGTCACAGTCATATCAACAAAATCCAGAATGGTGTCGTCAGAATAACACCCTTCTGTGACATCAAGGGTACAAGGTTGTCATGGGGACGTTGTTAAGGGAACGTTGTCATCTAGACCTTGTCAAGGGGACGTTGTCATCTAGACGTCCTTTACCGACCTCTGTCTGTGTCCGCTGGTAGCCCGAGTACTCTGTGTCCCCTTGGGTTACCAGCAGCAGACCCTGGAGGAGGTGTTTATCTCCACCCCTACCGGTTACACCCACCCCTCCTCCCGGGGGGTGCCCCCCTGACCTTGGCCGGCTCCCTCCTCCTGGGTTTAGGGTTTGACCAAGGGGGATTGGAGGTGGAGGGCGTTAAGGGGTGGGCTTAAGGGGGTGGATTTAAACTGGTGGTAGGTGGTAAGGCGGTTGGGTTTAGGCTACCGGTCAGTGTGTCTCAGACCTGGTGCTGTCCCTTAGCTCCATGCAATCTCCCATGCCACAACCTCCGAGGGACACCACCACTCACTGCCTACTTTTTAATGGGGGCCTCCTCACGTGCTCCTCCTCCTGTAGCTTAATTCACGCTAGCGTCCTTCCAGCGTACCCCCTTACACCTAACCCTTCCACGGCCGTGTTCCTCCAGTGGTTTCCCTACTGTGTTGGTAATAGGTGTTCTGTGACCAAACGTGAGTTGCTCCTGCTACCTCTGGGTCGGCTCACACTGCTCCTGGCGTCCCTCCAGCGTTCCTGCAGCGTTCCTCCAGGGCTGCCTCCTCCTGCAGCAGGCGGGAGGCGTCTGGTGGTGTGTCACGTGAGCAGGTAGCGTCTCCCGCCGCCCGCCGTCGTCGTCTGCTGCTGGAGGAACGCCGCCTCCAGATACCTCCTGCCGCCGGGCCGACCACCGCGCCACCAACGGGCCGGGCGGGAACTGAGCCACAGGTCATTCCAAGGGTTTACCGTACAGGTCTTGACATGCAGTTGATAAAAGCAATTAATAATGTAGTGATTTTTTTTTTGGATTTTACTCCATAATAAACACAAAGGTCTCCGTTGGTTTTCACAAGGTATTAAAGGTGACTTTTACTTAACAAATATTGCTTACATATTTTCGCCCTTCAATTATAGACATGGTTTTAGATAAGATCTAAAGTAAGCATACAATACTTATTCGTCAGAATTTATTTTTTTGTTTTATTTTGTATTGCTTCCCTTATATTCTAAAACGTACAGGTACTTCTCGAAATACGTCATTGGGTCTTGTCAGTCCAACTTATCGTTTAACAATGTCAATGAGGACAAGCAACATTCATAAAGAAATCTTAATATTTGATATTCTTTGGAGAAACATTATGAACCATCCGCAAAGCTCCTTTTCGATATACTTCTCACAACCTAACGAGCTCGCTATTCCCGCTATGTGCGACGTTAGAGCCATCCTTCTCAGAACTGAACTTGCCGCTAGATACGTTTTATAATAAGCCTGCTCCATCAGTCCAATTCCTAATGAAACCTCTACTTCAAAATATATCAATTATTGTTCACAATGTTATTATTTAGTTTTTGGGACGGCCTTCCATTAAGTCCACTTCCCTGGGGCCGTGTCAATAATATCTACGCGTAAGCTGTCTGCCCAGTACGGTAAACCGTCACATAGGGGCGCCACCCACTGGTTCTACGTCCTGCATAATCCATAGGTGCTCCAGGAGTAGGGGTACCTGGAGGGGTAGGCTAGGGCCAAAAAGCTGTTTCATAACAAGGCATTTTAGAACAATGTGGTCTCTATGGGGCAGAGAATACGGATGAATGTGATCCAAGTGAAAAGAACGTGTTGATACGTCTTTCTTGGCATGCATCTGAGTAGGAGGTATATCCGTACCAAGAATCCAGAAAGGAGGAGGAGGGGGGGGGGTCAAGGATACACTAATTACCGAGGGTCGTGTTTCCTTTCACAGACGGGAAAAGGTGCCTTACATGGAAACCTGTAATAATTCCTAATAATTCCTAATCTACGTGCAAGAATATTGGACGTAACAACATGAAAGGTAAATGAGAGGATCATCTTTCACCTGCTTTGTCCTTACATATCGATCGCAGCAAAGCCAAAGGGCAATTAAAAGTCAGCATTACAATCACCTTTTCTTTCGGTCTGTTTTCACTAAACAGCACTTTAATCAGAAGGAAGTCCCATAATCGCCACGGATCTAACAGCAAAGATAATTTCAAATACAACCGGTGCAATGTTCTTTTAATCCAGAGAAAGGCATCATGAATATCGAAGAAAATTTCAATTTTGTCAGGCCACACACACACACACAATGTTATTTCTGGCGTTCAAAATAGGTATCTAATGATTAAAGGTATGATAATACAACATCGCAAAAAATTGCACGGTAGCTACCCGGCCTAAGACTGCCTTCCCCTGTCTGCTGTCAGAGGGCAATGCCTTTTGCATGTTTGAAGGTCTCGCCTGGCGAGCACAACCTGCAGCCCGCGGCCATATTCCAGGCCTCTGACTGCTGAAACATTCACCGCCCTACATCAAGGTTTAATATGGCAACAATCACGTCTCACTTTACACAGATGCTATACCACTCCCAGGTGTAACATTGTAACAATCACATCTCACCGTATATAGACGTGGGGGATGCAGTTTTTGGAAAAGGTGGTGGTGCTCTGATAGAAAAAGGGGCGCCACTTTTTTCCAACAGATTTACAATAAAAATCTACATTTGGGATATAAACCCCCCCCCCCCCCCCAAACTTCTCAATTCGCTACTACCTCCCAATTTAACATAACAACAATCAGATTATCGTATTTCTGACCAAATATGAAATACTGATAATGATTATTACTCTGCTCAAGAGCTACAGTAGTAATCAATTGAAAACATTCTATATATATAGAGATTTAAAATGTGATACATGGGGTACCAAATAAACCTGAGAGGTTTCTAGGTAAATTGAAGTGGGTGCCATCAGTACTTTTCCAAAATATTTCTCACATTTTTACTTTGGGTAATGAAATGGGGTTCCAGACAGCCAGGAACCCCCCTGGCTACACCACTGCTGTGCTTCTTGCATGTGGATGATTGATTTCCAAGTCGGTGAGGTGGTGCCTGTGAGGTAGAGAGGGCAAGGGCCAAGATGATGAAGTGAGCGTGGGAGGGGAGGGAAGAGTGCTCATGTGTGACGTTACAAAGGAAACCTTTACACAGGCCCCAATGTTTGCTGGGGTGTGAATAACTCGGTTGCGTGGAATCCCGCAAGGTCAGTGAACCCGAGGGTGGCGGATTAATATTGCATCAGTTCTAAGGGATTATCCTGATCTTGATCTCCCCAAATGAGGATAGGTGAGAACCAGTCTATTGAAAATGTAGGTTTGTGCTGTTTCAAATTGCTGTTCTTAAATTTCTTACCTTTACCTGAGTTTGTGGGTAAATGCATTGTCTATGCACATGTGTGTGTGTGCGTACGCATGTATAAGTCTGCATGTGTGCCTATTTGTAAATTTATACATATAATGATGCGTTTCTTCAGAAGGCTAGTCTTTTTGCCTGTATTATGAGAATTTGTTTCGGTATGATTTCAAATTCATATTTTGTTGTCATTTCATATGTGTTCTGGAATTCCATTAAAACACGGGTAATATGAAACAAGGTTATACCGACACCAAACAACAGCTTGTTGATCTAGTATGCGAAAAATCAGGTCCCATCATTCAGTGATAAAGTTTCATTTGACCTTCACCTCAAAGGTCTATAAGGAGCTCAGCCAATCAAAACATTGCTCTTTCTACTGCTCTTCCTGTCTTTGCGACACTAGCGCCACCTTCAGGACGCTGTGAGAACTAATTAATCTCCGTCCTGCTCCAGCACCCCCCAGTTAAAGGTCAGTCACCCGTTGCTATGGTAACCCCCTACAGGAGGAGGCGACATGCTGGGCGATAATTGGGGGATCAGGTGTCACAAGACGGGTGTGTTTGGTTACATAACCGTTGGATCTCTCTGAGCTGTCAACACTGCAGGCCCTTACACAGGTGGAGGGGGAGGGGCCACCCCCCACAGAGCGTCACACATAATTAGTTCCTCCCAGGTAGAAGTATTCTCCTTCTTTGAAATTCTATATTGTCAAAAATATTAGAGGATAAGTTCCACTGAAACAACTAACAAACTGTTCTTTCCTTTTCAAAAACCTTTGAATTCCTACTTTATAATATAATATCTGCAAAAATAAACAGTTATAAGTCTCAATCTGTCCATTGCAAGGCATGGGTAGTTTCCAAACCCGGCCATAGCCACTGAGAAAAATTTCCATTTATCCCTTTATTTTTCCAAACAGAACATTCTAAGTGATGATCATCTCACAAGGACATACACATTTTATAAACCAAAGAAAAGCTGATCTATTTTTCTACATGATTCAACCTTGGCAGATATTTTGATGTTCTTAGATGTTCTTTATATTTGGAAACTTTGGTGGGACATACGCATTATTCATCCACATTACTTGGGGTCTTCAAGTCAGCTAACACAAAATAATATGATATGCAGTATTGAAATACACACATCTGACCATGGAAATTTGTATGCTTAGGGGCAGGATGTAGCTTTGGATAGTGAACGTCAGAGTTGCAATCTGACTCAGGACCTTGCCATTGTTAATGTGTTTTCGTCAGGTTCTTTGCAAGAGAAATAGTCTCAGAATTCTGATAGCAGTCCCAGTTTTGGTTTTATGAATACCAGAATAATCATGACCAACCCTGTACACGGCCCTGTTATTGTTAATGCCAATCTCTATGAACTGTGACATGTAGAGTGTTGCAAGGGGTTGACAGAAGACGGCAATGGCAGGTTCTGGGTTACAGCTTGCTAAGTACCACAGATCTTTCAGGGCATTAAGTATCAATGGAATAGTGCATTCTGTGTTCTATAAAAACATACCATTCTGGAGTTATATAGATCATCCACATTCAAATGAAAAACATAAGTTATTTAAGAGGATGGAGATAGCAATAAATCAAAGATACTCACAAGCAATAATAGTTTTGCCTTCATCTATTTCATAGCTAGTGTAATGGACAATAGAGAGATGCATTTGTTAGTCTGAATTTCTATTCCGTATAAATTGCTGCCAGAACCGAAATGATTTAGGAGAAGAACATCAAAATTATAGCATACATAACAGCTATCATTTTGATGGTGTATATATGTTGTTTTCTCTCAAAGAGGATCTGCATGGCATTATGCACATCACATGAAAATCAATGACGTGATGTACAACGTGGTTTCCAAAAAAGCATTGAGGTACGTGGTTAAGTGAGGAACGTCATGTGTTGCATTTCAAATGAAGACGTATATATGATTAGTACTTGGACGTTCACAGTGTAAAAAAACAGGATTTCTAGCTAAAAAGGAGTTTGTATATTTGCAATGCTAAGATCTTGATCAATGTACTAGTCTGTTGGATGTACATCAACAAGAGACAGTGATCTACGTCATCATTGAAAGAAACAAGCCTTTATGACCAGTCCCTTTGAGTAGCCTCCAAGACAGGTGCTGGCCAATGGAGACCCTTAAAGAGAAGATTATGATAATTATGCTATGCTCCACTATGACATATTTTGGTACTCTTACCCATTACGCACAACAAATTGATAGACAGCCAATGTCCCAGTGTACATGGTTAAATCTAAACAAGGATTTTGCATGCAGTCCTCTTGAAGGTTTATCTCATTTACTGTTCAACGAACGTTAAAAAATCTTGGATACTTGAAAACTCAAAATAAAATGTTACACAGCCAATCCACAACCACACCATTAAAATACTCAATTTACTTTCTGACATAGTCAGAGACAAATCTAACATGTGGCTGCATGGTGAAGGGTATCAGGACATATTTCGAAACAAAACTATTAAATTGCTACCCAAAAGGAAAAGCAATATGAATACCTTATTTAATCGATCACTGTTGAGCAGCCTTTCCAATTTCAATTAATTATTTATTGTTATCACCTAAGTGGTTTTATTTTGATTGGAGGGCCACTCAGAAACCCTGAGATCCTAAACAGATGGTCCACGTTAGACAATGGCTCTCATTACCATCCATCACTCTCCCCCCACATTCTCCATCCTTTTACAGGTCCGGACGTGCACGCTATGAAAACTAGGGCCATACGACAATCACGAAGGAACGATGTAATCTCGTAATACAGATTCCGGGAGCGTTTCACATTAGCAGTAATTTCCAACGTTTCCAACAGTGTACTGTTATACTGTTGGAAATGTTGACAGGCTATTGTATGGCTGTCGGGACCCTTAGGAAAACTGGCGGGGCTATCATAAGGCTTAGGATAACCGAACGGATAACAATTCTGACTGCCTGTCCAAAACCCTTAAACCTCCCTCGGTCTATAATTTACTTCACATCAGTCAGAAGATAATGTCTAGGGTATATGGGGTTGAAAATGTCTAAGCTTATCCCATACATATAATAGGGAAAGATGTGTAGTGCCAGTGGAGGGGGAAACTCACTCAGGATATATATATATATATATATATATATATATATATATATATGCCTATGTTATGTTCATGATGATACTCCCTCAGTGTTTACCTTACTTTACACCTGTAATTGAGGAGAATTTGTTGTGTTCCATAGGATTTGAACTTCCCTTAGTGTATACTCTGCCCAACACACGTAGACGGGTCACTTCCTTGGCGAATACCTTTCTCTGCATGTGTAACTGTATAGGGAGAGATATTTAGGACCTGTTGCTGGTGCAACTTCCATAGCGTATATTGATGTTACCCAACACCTGTCAGTAAGTATAATTAGGGAGATGCATCTAGGACCTGTTCTTGGTGGCACTATCTCACTATATATGTTACTCCATACCTGTAATTATGGAAAAATGTGTAGGACATGTTAAAGCCCCATAACCACCAGGCGATGGCCCTTAAGAGTGATATTTCCTCCGTGTATAATTTACCTAACGCCTGTAATTATCGAGAGGTTTTAAAAGCTTGAACCTCCCAACTTTACCAGATGTTTACCCACCCCTTTTCTAAGAGGGACGTCGGGGTAGGCAGACCGGAAGTCAGCTCACACCCTCATCAGTGGCCACCAGGTGGCACCATAAGTGTGTCAGGGGGCAGTGTATGTCCGCTGCCACACGCTACCACTGTCACCACAGATCAATGGCGTGTTCTTTTGGAAGAGTGAAGGGTACACTCTTTTATTTGATATGTGTATCGAGGATAGTAAATGAAGTCATCATGGATGGTCTGCAACATGTAATTCCGTGTTTTGAAGGCTTTGTTTATGTTTGTAGCATAATTCACTTTGTATGTAATCACGTAATTATGAAGCTATTGTAATATGGAAGTTATCACTGGAAGACCTATCCCATGAACGACCTAGTAGTGAAATCCACATCAGAATCAGCTGAGAACCATCATTTAACATTTTTATGTACAATCGCTAGCATTTTTAGCACCCATCCGAAGTTGATGGGTGTTAAATCATGATGATATATATCAACAATAGTCACTCTTTTCGGATATCATTTGAAGTGAGTATATTTACAGTACACCACTGTATTCTAATTCCTTACGGCTGGTTTTCAAAAAAGCAATCAATACGTCGATGCTAGCGAGCACCTGCAGCTATACATACCACTTTCATTTTACTAGAAAACTGGTAAATTGAAATATATAGGCTGACTCTAGGAAAGACAAAATATCGCTCATCTAATACCCGTTCTGATATAAGGAGTTGATGGAGCTATTCTACAGTGGTAGGGACTGAGATCATAGATGGAGTCCTGATGGCTTTAATCAGGCCCTAGCTCACATATACATATGGCCACGTGACGAGGGGGTTCTGGGAAGGCTCAGACAGCTAGTAGCTCCATCCCTAACACGTTGCCTCTCACTCAAAGCCATAGCTATAACATACGTGTTTTAATTACGTCCACCTATCTTATTTCACGCATCTTTTAACTACCATAGTGAAGCCTTACAGAATTATCTGAGAGAAGAATATTCAAAGATGTACGCTTATTACTGAGATAATATTATGTTTGTACCACTCATCTATAAAATAATGATGCCTGCACGACGTGCTGAAAGGCAAGTTAAAGACACTATTGAATCCTGCTTGGAGAGGGAAAGCAAAAGTCAATGACATATATAAGGAACCACTGTCCTTGATTAGTGTTTTTTCAGGAAGTGTTGTTCAATGATTTTCACCAATAATGTTGTTGAATAATGTTGGTGGTATTTTTCTATTGCGTAACAGAGTACTATACATTTTTTTATGCAGAGCTGAGTATCTATTATACTCTAGTAATATTCACATTAGGCAGATGGAGATGGAGGCATTACATAGTGGGTAAAGCCCCTTCTCAGTCTTATGGTTAGTGTAGAGACTCCTCACACTTCTAGGTCTTGATAGTACACTACCTGTAGTCGGTAACCATAGGAACCGTTGTTCTCTTCGCCAGAACCTGACAGGAAAAAAAACAACAGTTTTTCTTTGGAGCCCTACCATGAACGTTTTAAGTGGTCACGATGATCTTCCCAATTCCAGTCCAGATGATACTTTATTTATAATTAATTCCAGGCTGTTGGTCAGGGTGGGGTTTCCTTTAATTAAATCCCGACTATCATCTTAACTCTGCCGTCTGGGCCTCTGGCAGAGGACTCATCAACAGAATTATGTAGAATTCCACGTTCTTCAGTCTGTCTTATTTCCTTTTCCTTGTATGTTTCTCCACCGATATGGTTTATTCTACAACGTCATGCCTTCCCCTAATTAGGTAGACAGAGACAACATGGGATCGGTGTATGCGTGTATGAAATATTGATTATGTCCTGCTCACATGAACAGAGTTATGCTACCTGGAAGAATGTAACAGGATACAGATAAATATTCTGTAAACATAGTGTATTTAGTTGTACATTAGTAAAATGTCCAGAACCTAAGCCAGTGCTATGGCTCACTTCCTCTTATATTGCTTTAAAAAATACAAAATAAAATGTTGCTATATGTGCTTATGAGGTGCTATGTGAAAGATATGATTGTATTCAATAAATCAATATCAACAGGCTAACGGGTTCCAAGAATAATGTACGTAAGTAGCAAGCAATAAGCAACATGAAGGCCAAGGTTTGGGCGGCCGGTTACACCGGCAGTGAAATATGTATTTTATTCACAACGGTGAAAGGCAAATAACTAGCCCGGAAAAAAAAGAAATTCTACCAACAGGTGTGTCCATGTAGGTCTGGACAGGTCAGGCTCTCAAGGTAATATGGCCAGCAGCAGTAGGGGAGAGTTCCAATGTGGGTCCTTTTCCCACAGGTGGCAGCAGAAGTGATTGTCCAAGCTCCAATGCCATGTAGTGTGCTGGCCCCTAGTGAGGAGTATTCCTGACCTGGCTATTGATACTTTGATATGTGGGACATATCAGCCCATCAACAGGCTAACGGGTTCCAAGAATAATGTACGTAAGTAGCAAGCAATAAGCAACATGAAGGCCAAGGTTTGGGCGGCCGGTTACACCGGCAGTGAAATATGTATTTTATTCACAACGGTGAAAGGCAAATAACTAGCCCAACCGCCCAACCAAAGGCCGACAGGTAGAAGTATAGTTTTAGTTCGTGCTTGCACTAAAAACTGTCTGACACATACGTTCATCTAGACGACGTTTGTTATCAAGTGTTTTTGATATATACTGCAATACAGCTAAACTGGACCAATCTCCCATGTCTCTGATTTGAAGAAGGGTGAACCCAGCATCCGCAAGTGCTGAAGCACCCCCGCGCCTCAAGGAGTGCGTAGACAATTGATCAATCTTGAGCACATTAGCAATACCAGTCAACTTACGCAGGAACCAATGATAAGTCCCTCTAACTAAGACATCTTTAGACATGTAGGATATTAATTGCATCGATGGACAACTGAAATCTACCAAAGAAGATAACAAGTGAAAAAACTTATAAACACAGAATATAGAATCATGAATGCAGTTGAAGGGAATAACTAATTCTCGCTCCTTAAAGCTAATAGTCTTGGTACGAGCTACCTTCAGAACTAGACCCCACGAGGTAAGTTCTACATCTGAGAATTTAACTGCTAAATCAGGTTCTACCACATTCGATTTTCTAAGAAGACCCCTAAAACATAGCAGAATTGCCAGCCAAAAAGCGACATCTTCCGAATTGTCCATGTCTAAGGTTGAAAAAATTAACCGTAGCTCATTAACAGTTACTGGCCTAGCCTGAGATTTCCTATCACCCAACACCCTGCGAATGCCTTTGAGTGTCGAAGTAATAGGAAAGGAAGATGGGTTAATGTGATCTAACCCGTTCACCTTATGAAGAGACCACACCGCAGACAGGTAATTAATTATAGTAACATACGAGCGAGTTTCTGCCAAAAATGCTAGATATAGAAGTATTGTATCTAGATCCGCAGGTAGAGGGTCTCTATCAAACTCTGAGCAAAAGGATAAATAGATTCTCCATTGACTCATTTTTGTAGATCTAGACGATTCTGACAGCCAGTTCATCTGGTACGTAGTTACTGCCTCCCGTAAGGTATCCAACCCTGGAAACAGCAGAGAGACTGAGTGAGAACGTGGGGAGGACTACCTTTAACCCTAGCATCAAAAAATCGGGACAGGAAATCAGGGACAACATTATCCTCAGAGGCAACGTGGGAGGCTACTAAGTGAAAATTAAAAATAAACGAGAGCCAAAACAATTCCCGTATCCAAAACATACAAGGGACGCTGGAACTCCTCCCACAGTTAATCATTTGAAGAACCTGAGTGTTATCGGTAACTAACCTTACTTTCCTGCCCCTCCAAAGCGGACCCCACCGCTTCGCAGCTGCGACCACTGGCCACAACTCAAGAATATTAATGTTCATGCCCTCGTCATAACTTGGAGGCTGATCCTCAACATGATGATCTGGAATAACACTAATATCAACATTTGAAGGTTCCCAAACACCTAGGAACCAATCCGTACCCCACACTCCACCAAAACCAGTCATAGAAGAGTCTGTGGCAATAACACCAGGTGAAAGAGGCCAGGGTTGAATGATTACGGCATAACCATTGAAAATTTCCAACAGCCTGTTCCACCACTCTAAATCGGGAGACACCCAAGGGGGAAAGTCAACCTGCCTAGGACCGTCGGGTAGGTACTTAATTAAATTAAGCAACCTTCTAGAAAAAGTCCTGCCTCCCCTGACCACGGTACTTGCATGTGATAAATGGCCGGCCAGGACCTGAAGTTCCCTCTTTGTGGCACTTGAACGTGCAGAAAATTCCCTCACTAGCTGTTTCAACTTAACGACTTTCTTATCCGGTAAACTGAACTGCATAGAAACGCTATCTAAGTTAATACCAAGATAAGTAACAAGCTGAGAGGAAGTGACTAACTTGTCCCAAGCAATACCAAAACCAAGGTAACGAAGGATCCGTATCAAGGAAGCTAGCTTCTGATCACACTCTAGTTTGGTTTTACCAACCACCAGAAAGTCGTCCAAATAGCCAAAAACTCCAGAGTAACCCCTGCGTTCCATTGAGCGAACGATGAATTCAGTCATACGAGAGAAAATGTAGGGGGCACATTTTAATCCAAAGCATAAGCAATTATCTTGGAAGTAGTGATTGACACCTTCATAATTCCAAACGAAACCCTGGTAAGTTCTCTGTTCGGGAGCAATATGGACTGAACGGTATGCTGCCTTAAGATCAACCACGGCAAACCAGCAACTATCTGTCATATATTCTGCCACAGCATCTAATTTAGTGAAAGTAAATTCCTCACATGTGGAACTCATAAAATTATTGATGCTGTGGCCTTCCGGTCTACGACAATCAGTAATTGGTCTAAGCTTACCATTAGCTTTACGGATTGCCCCCAAGGAATGAATACATCTCGGCTTATCTGTTACGATGGAAACTTTCCCTGACTCTAATTCATCATGAATAGTACGATCCATTTGAGACTTAAATTCCGATTCCAAAATAGAATGATAATTCTCACAACAATAGGAACCGGAAAAATCCTTGTCAACAATGTCGAACCCATATCTAACACCACAGAAAATAAAGTCAGCATTGCTATCAACACCTGAAGGATGAGCGAAACATTCCTCAAAGAAAGCACATGGGTTCAGCTGAATAGGAACACCGCCAAGAGTATGGAAGCCGTTACAAGTGCTATCACCACAAGGCCTACCATAAGAAACACCGTTAAGTGTTTTAGAACAATCAGACAAGTCAAAACTGAAATCACGGCCTATACCATAAGAACTCAATTTGGAAGACAAACCCTCATGTACGTCATACAAGGAAATACTGTCTGAATTTTCTATATGAGTAGACAAATAATCCGCATCAGAAACAAACTGACTAGGTCCAATTGGGCTAATTGAAACTAAATCAGACGACCTGTCTGCAACGCTGAAAGACTGGGCTCGCAAGCGAGGACAGTCAAGACCGCTGGGACTTATACGGGGTCCGAATCCCCCTACAAGGTTAGTACAAATGCCCGAATCATTTGAACAATCAAGAGAAGACGACCAAATGGCCTCAGAAGGCAAGTCCAATGAACCTGCGCCTGAGGCCTCCGCATCCTATTTAGTCTTAACAGCTGTCTGGGCCGTGTTAGTCTTACTGGGACAATCCTGAAATTTGTGATCACCCTGACAACCTGAACAAACATGTTTGAATTTGCACGGAAGGGATTTGCAAGGTTTGCTTTCGTTCCAAGACCAACAGTAACCAAACTTCTGAACTTTTGACAGTTTCTTTTTGTCTAACTTCCCTGACGATGTGCTAGACTGACTACCGGTTTGCTTAAGAGCCTCCACACCTAGCCACCTATGAGATAACTCGTGATCACCATATCCAAACACACCTGGACCAAAAAACTCCGCCCTCTCTCTCATCTCCGTGTCATAGCCAATAAGAGCAACAGAATTATACACCTTTGCTTTCTCTACAAGGAAACGGATGTGCTTAACATATCCAGAACAATCTACACCCTGCCTAAGCATCGATTCCAGTAAGGATAAACTACCTGCAATAACATCTTCTACTGTGACAGACGTTGAACTGGTATAACGCATGTGTACATCAAGATCGAAAACTGTCAACTTACGCTTCCCGGTGGAGCAGGTGTGACGAGGAGGATGTTGATGGTCAACCTCACAACGATAAGGAACTTGAGTAGACGTTTGCTGAGTAGCCCCCGGCAGAAGATAAGGAGGGAGATAAGGGTTAACCACGGCCTGTGTGGTCGTAGCCCCTGCTGCCGTCGCCCCTGCTGTAGACCATGGCGGACCACTCGGGGTCTGGCCCGCAGATGTTGCCCTCGATGTTGCCCCCGTTGTAGACCATGGCTGACCACTCGGGGTCTGCCCCATAGGCGCCCCCAACACTGCACCCATGGAAGTGGATGTAGGAACTGCCGTCGACAAAGGAGTCACCTTTGGAGGGAAAAAACCGGGAGGTGCTGGAGCCCAAGCATTAGGACCAGCAGTAGAATACGTGTTAACCGGCAGAACCCCCGGTGAAGTAGTGGACAATTGTGGCTGAATAACAGGTTGGGCCTGATCCACTTGACCCGCCGGCGCGCCGGTACCCTGGTATGCCTGAGCCAACGTGTCCTTGGTCGCGGTACTAATTTTTAAATCTAACAACTGAGCCATCATACGTTCAACTTGCTTCTGACTAGACTCCAATAAATTCCGGCTCTGAGCATTTTCAGACACAAGCTCTCTAATCAGTTCACTGTCCATACTCAATGGCTCAGAACGCTCAGCAATCGGAGATAACTTTTTCAAACTTCCCGCCACACTGCGAGACAAAGGTTCTACATGCTCAGGTAGCAAGTCTGGTACATAGAGTAGATATTCAGACGAGGACACACCTAATTCTACACAACGAGCTACAGCTGCTTTTGCATACTCACAACGTGTGTTAACTGGACGTTTATGTCGGCGTAAGCAGGCAGTACAATCGACAAAAGCCATAGCTAAGTCCAACAGGTGTGTCCATGTAGGTCTGGACAGGTCAGGCTCTCAAGGTAATATGGCCAGCAGCAGTAGGGGAGAGTTCCAATGTGGGTCCTTTTCCCACAGGTGGCAGCAGAAGTGATTGTCCAAGCTAGTGTGCTGGCCCCTAGTGAGGAGTATTCCTGACCTGGCTATTGATACTTTGATATGTGGGACATATCAGCCCATTAAAGTATTAAACCAAATATCTAAACCATATCTTTGATCACATATCATCCACCCTTACATATGTTTTGGATGTGATGTTTTATTAATCAATGCAAGGGGAATACTGTCAGCTAGTTTCCTAGTAGTGTGTGATCATTGATCTGAGTCCCATTGTGATGTTCTGAGAACTATCCCTGCGGCTGTAAGTTCGCAACACGAAAAGTATGGGGTGGCCATCCCACTGCTCTAACCAGTTATTTTAGAAAATATCAAGAGCCTTTTATTCAGATCGGAGTTTGGAGTTTGGGTATTTCTGTGAAAACTATTTGGCCATTCTATGTAACCCCATATTAGAACCAATGTGCTTCTTCCAGGAATCGTTTCTCAGAAATTCGTTTAATCTTAAAGGCACCGCTACTCTCCAAAAGACGCATAGGTGAATTCATTAGTGCCATATCTATTGCCAACTGACACTGATCTATATCTGAAAATTCAGAAGAAAATAGTTTATACTACTACATTTTTTTGTTGTTTTTATGAGGAAACTAGAATCTAATATAAAGTATGTAAGGGGGTAGCCTATAGATTTCGACCTAAGATACCCAGCCTTTGTAAACCAGAGCTGGCAGGGCCTTTTTAAGTAGGGAAGGGAATTATTAACCCGTGTTGGTCTGACAAATTAGACAATCCGTCCCTCATATGGACCATTTTAAAACCAGCCCACCTCCTGGTCAAGCCAACTAAATAATCCTCTCCACCCCATGCACGTGATGTCGCCCGGCAACCAATCAGATGACAGCAGCGCCTTTTGTCCGGAGCTGAGGTCCGCAGTGAAAGGGGTGCAGATTCACCATTGGGTATGTATTGGGGGTTTCGGGAGGCGGCCGCACGTCTGGTGTTCGCAAGCGGGGAATGGTGAATGGCACAGGTTGGGTGTTGTATCGTCCACACGACGACCGTGTTTGTGCTTGGAGAATAAGGCCTTGTTTCCACCCAACGACTTTGGGTTAATGACGCCATGGTCAGTTTTGGCGGTGTTTGATGATATCATCGTTCACTTAAAGCATTTAATCTGTTGGCTGGACGACTGCAAACGGCTTTAAAGGACTGCAGAAATAAAACGTTTTATTGGACCCAAGATTAAACTTGTTTAATTTTTCTGACGCACTCGATGTTCTCCAATCGGCTTGCAATAGTCGCCCAGGCTTGCCCAGAGTCGCCCAGATTGTATGACGTTGGACTTAAAGTGATAACAGGCAGTTATAAATATTTGTCTATCAAAACGACAGATAATTTCCTAGCAATAGTTTTTCCTAGTAGATTGTAATTTACCGAAATCTTTCAGCGTGAACCAGCCTTAAATCGATGGAATTTCGACCACCCACTGGCTATCACGTGAGCTATGGTGTTTAGTTAAGGTGTATTATATACTTACTTTGACCTTAAAGAGAACAAGAATACTCATGAATGGTTCGTTTTCAATACCCTATATGCATTTTGTCCAATAAGGAAGATCCTTTTCCTATTTAAAGGGGTGGTTATAGATTGGTCTTAAATATAAGATCTGGTTTTTAAATAAACGTGCTTCTCTATACTAAATCTAACATCTGGAATGGATATTTGAAAAGAAGAGATTTGTATAATTTTGGTCATCTAGTACTCATTGTTAGTGGAGAAAGGATGAAAAATAAGTTGGATGGTCAAACAATGATTAACTTATTGTTTGGACAACCGTTTTGTGCTAAATCATACGTTGGCATATTTTTCCAAATATTTCCAATCTGAAAAACGTTCCAAATAGAATGATTTTTTTAATGTTTTAGGCTGGTTCCCAAAAGAATGTTATTTTCATGGTAACCAGGTGATCTATGAAAATGAATATCTTATAACCAAGATATGGACAATTTCATTTGCTATATTGGGAGTAACCGTGGCAAGTTCTACAACTCTGCTTGCATGGTTTATTGCCAAACCATGGCTATCACTTTTCCCATCCTGTAAAACATGAATCACTTTCTGCGAAGAAATTAATTGTAGATTGTGTTTCGGATTCCTGCTTTTTCCTACACCATCCCTTATGTAAGTATTCAATTTAGCTTTTTATCTAAATAAAATGGAACTATGATATAGTTCCAGCAATATCAATAGATATTACTATCTATCCTCTGGCCCCACCACAAAACAAGGTGTGCCCATATGGAGCGCCGTTGTTGATAATTGAGTTTTCACTATCACATCATCATCCAAACAACTTATGGGGCCCTTGATGGGGGCCCTACGTCCCTGTTGAACGTAAGAGATAAATCATGTGTCGTGTATCTCAGTGTTCAATGTCCCGTGTTAAGCATCACTATTACTGTATTAGGCCTACCATGTTTATGTTATTCTGTAAAATGTTCATGTCGCTTGATGATATCTATTTCAACTTTTCCTATCAATAATTATTGTAGTAAGTGTTTTGCGCTACGTCGGTATGATCATATTGGCAGTTGATTCAATTGAGCATCTGAAGTCATCTGCGATGAGCTTCAATGGGTTGGGATTTCAAAAAGTCTACAATCCTCACGACTTAGATATTCTCTCATCCCTCTGTCTACATTATCCATGTACGGATCATAATTACAACTTAGAAGTTTATAATCCTTTGTCTACCTCATGAAGCAAGTATAAAATGGGTCTTCCATGAAGTACGTAGGCACCAAGTTGGAGTAGGTATGGGGTATTAAATTTACGTTCCTGTACAGATCCAGTGCATGTTTCACCTACAGGAGGTGAGGGAGGTCTGTTTTTTTCTTTAAAGTGCTTAAGAAGTTTTCAGAAGGCCCCATTTCAATAAACCGACCTAATATCAAAGTAAGTAGTCCAGACCCATGCATAGTGCTACTGGTATTATGGACTTTGTGGTAGACAGATAAGATAGAGATAAGGCTGCCCCAGTCTATATAGACGGATTACCGGCGTGTTACAGGTGAGTCATTAAGGCCTCTCACTGCCCTCTCACCGGTCGGATATACACTCTCCCCTATAGGGGTCAGGTTACAGCTCCACACCTTTTAATACTGAATAACAAAGTCAAGGTAAGTTTTTTGTTGTTTGCACTGATTGCGCTCTCTCGTCGCTACTTAGGTATAGACAGTGTGTGCAGCCTGTATTTCAAATAAGTGCATTGTTAAACACTTCTGGTGATATATAACATGTCTAGATTGAATTGTTATTCTCACTGTCCATTTCTTAAATCGACAGCAAGATTGGAATGCCGGAATGTTTAATGCTAACTGAAAACAGCAACAAGGTTTGACATCTATTGATGAACATTTCTGGCTTGAAGTATGACTTTCCCTGAGTCGTCAGATGCTTGCAAGTAAATCAAAATGGCATTATAAGTTAAATTGAGAAAGGTCAATTTTATTACATTAGTCTTCAGCATAATACAACATTTTTTAATCATGTATGATTTAATCTTGTGTTGCAAAAATGGAAAGTAAATAATTCAGTCCTCCTTTTTCGGTTTGTTTTATAATTCCTTGTTTTAATATATTATATAATATAATATATATTGTTTTAATATATTATATTATATTATATATATTATATTATATATTTTAATATATTATATTATATTAAAACAAGATATATTAAAACCTATATTACAGGTTTTAATATATTACCTGTATAAGATATTTCTATACGGATACCAGATCCATAATCGGTGTAAGTTGTCCTAATGTTAGGTTACAAAAGAATAAGAAAACCCAACTACCCATCCAGAATCATGAGTAATCTAACTACAGACGTTACCATAATACCTATTCTCTTGAGCATCGAACATTTTCTGATGTGCAATTCCAACTTTTCAACCGTTGCATCAAGGGTTAATACCCAGTCTACTATTTACATGTTCTCGACGTGTTCATTTGGCATGTTCAAGAAGAATTTGAAAAATTTCTATTGTTGTTCCAATATCTATAACTAGATTTATGACTAGCCTGGCAGTTTAACTCTTGACCCTTGCCCAGAGGAGGTCATGAAAGAAATCCTATCCTTCCGAAGTTTACTAAAGAATCGCCGCTGTGACATTAGGTCGACTTTCAGATTAATTTCAGTTGTGGACTTTACCGATTAAGTTGTATCAGGGAAACGATTAAGTTGTATCTGGGAAAAATACTAATTCATTAAGCTGTCGTGCCCTGTCATCAATTAAGTCAGGATATACTTCAGATAAAGATTTTAATCAAATATTGAAGATCTATATAACAAGCTGCAACAGCAGAGTTCGATAATGCATGGATTTACCAAATGTGCAAGGAAAATAGTTTCACAATATTATAGAGTTTGGTTCATATGAATCGGAGCGCGGTATGTACAACAATATATACCATTACAAATTGAACTCAAAAATCAAAACAGTCCATAAAAATGGAATCATCGTACACCAAGAGAGTTCCATTTAATGATGCATAATTCCATAGCTTTCTGTACATTATAGTCTCTATGAAAACATCACATAAAGGGGCGATTAAATGCGGAGGTACCTGTTTGTCATATCACGTTATCATCAGGGACTTTCACTGACTATAGTGGCATGCCGCTACCTGATTGATTGACCAGTCACAGACGAGATAAGATAGGATGAATCGGTCTGTTTGTTACATCATCACTCATTGGTCGGTCCGCTTTCATAAAATGAAATGTATGATAACGGCAGTGATCAATAGGCAAAATATCTTCTGAATTAATGAATGTAGGATGCCGTTATTGGTTGCCTCACGTACTTGCCACTGTAAAACCCCGGTCACTCAGTCTATCTACACGTCCATAGAGATGGTTAATCTTAACCTCAAAGAAACCATATTATAATAACCAATGACAGTTATTTGCCCATAGAATATCTAAATTGTGTTAATCAAAGGCATTATGTTCATATTCATACATATTATAATTCCACTACATACAAACTACATTACCTGTTGATAAATTGAAGGAAATTACAGCATATCCAAAACCAAATCCTTCATAAAACTTTAGATATTAAGAATTCTATTGATACTTTGATTTACGCATACTCTGCAAAATTGACGAAGTTGAAAATAGGCCTGATTTGCATTTATTATCATTAATGTCGAGAAAATTCAGGGTTGCTGGCATGATTGTAATAACATCCAAGAGACACTTCTGACAAAGTCTAATAAAAGACCAATTCAGTACATCTTAACACCTAAAAGAATGGCCCCAGTTGGTTGGTACTAAAATGTAGGATCGAATGCTAGTTAATATCTATAGCTTAAAAATAGCAAAATATCTTTCCCGATTTATTTGGAGCTATGGAGATGACAACACACCTAGGTTATTGCTGTTACTGATTTATGACCAGTGCTTAGCTTAGCTCGGATAAGGTAGTTTAATACGTTATCTGACCAGAACCTTCTTCTCTCAGCTGGGTTGACGTATATATTAAACTTGATTTAAATTGATTTGTGTACGCTGTATGAGTACTATTACTATGGCTAGTATGATTATATCGAATCACGCGTATATCGATTATGGCACTAAACATATCTACATGGAAGAACATTGTCCAAAATAGGTGTGGTTAAAAAGATAAAAGAAAGGAAAATAAACGGCTTCACCAGAGAATAACTTCTGAATTTTGAGTATGTGCATTCGAATAGGTGGATTTCAACTCAGGCAAACTCTTGTCTTTATCTTGCCGATCACTGCCACACCCATACAGAAATTTGATTCACATGTGCACTGAAATATTTTAGGTTGCGAAAATCTAAAGCTACTGGATTTTGACAAAAAGTTCATGATGGTATCTTGAACGGATTCGTTCCATGTAATCAACAATAACTGTGACTCGAAGTAATATACACGGGAGATGGCTGAAAGAATTTTCCCTCCCTCTAATTTGTTTGAATTAATGGGTACGTTATTTGAATACATAGTGTAGACAAGCTAACCTTTCATCTGAAACATGAGCCCAGAGAAAACCGACATACAGCTGCCAAGATTTTTTTCTGGTTGTCGTGAAAATATTAGATAACATGGCTTCTATAAAGGGTGCAAAGAATGTTGTCTGTGCTATTAAGTCTGTGTTATTGAATCCAGCTTGTTTTTGTCCTTGGCAAGATGACGCACTCGGTAAATGAACAAGAAAAAGGCATCTAATACTAGTAATAGGGCTTCAGTTGTTTAATGGCGCAGCGTTTGATACTTATGCAAAGCCTCATTTTCTGAGAAGGCTATCTAACTGAATACTATCGGTCTGTATGTATATAGACACACAGTGTCTGTCAGCAATTGCCGATCCCGTCTCACGCTCTTATTGATTGGGTGATAAGGGGGATATGATCATGTACATGTATTTTTGTCAAATTATCAACATTTCTCACAAAATATGCTCCCGATACCCTGCACAACAGAAGGCAAAACAAAAAAGGAAATACTCTAAATTCCTATATTCTGAACAATAGCAGCTAGAGGATGATTCGACAGTTTGATGGATTTTTATCTACCCTTAAGGGGTTATCTCTAAAACAATGAAGACCTCCAATTACCTTCGACATTCTCCACATTCAATACATTCCAATAACTAATACTAGGCACTGCTTTCAATTTGATATGACACATTTCAATAGTTGTGAGAATAACACAATTGTAATTGTAACAATATTTATCTAAATAT
Source organism: Lepidonotus clava (assembly GCA_936440205.1). Lineage (NCBI taxonomy): Eukaryota > Metazoa > Annelida > Polychaeta > Phyllodocida > Polynoidae > Lepidonotus > Lepidonotus clava. The sequence continues at coordinate 28,278,172 of OW387144.1, read as the reverse complement.
TTAATTATTGGTTTCTTGACCCAGGTGCATGCTTTTGCATCCTTTACAGAGCATTTGTGTACATATCCACTTTCTTATACTCAGACAAAGACAATGACAACCAGTGTACAGCTTCACGTCCTCTGCATGACAAAGATAATTCATCCTTCCCAGTTGATATATAATTTTCTACTGAATAATTAACACATGCATAGCACTTGTTTGTGCCTAGACACAAACATACAGGATACCACCCAAACTTTACAAAGACGTCTAAAGATGTTTTATTCCATCACCTTTTCTCAATTCTCAGACACAAACATGGGCAACCAGAGCACGGCCTTACGACCCGAGGTGCTCAGCGACCTGAAGGAGAGCACGGCCTTCTCCGTGGAGGAGATCCGCGCCTACTACCGGGAGTTCCTCAAGGAGTGTGACGCCCACCGGATGACGGTGGACGAGGAGGCCTTCAGACAGATCTACGTCAAGGTCTTCCCCGAGGGGGACCCCACCGGATTCGCCGCGCAGGTGAGATATTTTGGACAATTGTCTTGGGGACTGTCCATAAATGATGTAACCCTTTTTCAGGGTATTTTTAGGACCCAACCACCCTCCGTCACACTAAATTCTCTAATTTAAACATGAAAATAAGACCTGTTTTCAGGCAGTGTCACACTGTTCTAACCATCCATCCACCCGTCTGTGTGTGACATCATTTATGGACGGCCCCTTGTGTGGCAAAGATTAAATGTAGGTAAAGGATTATCTAACATTAAAGATTATACGTTTTATTACCCCTAGCTTAGGAACAGGTCGCATACATTGGCGGATCAAGGGGGCAAGGACGGTCGCTCCCTCGATGAAGGGATGTCATATTTGATGTTATAATATATATATATATATATATATATATATATATTATGATTTCCATTTTTAGTAGGGGAGGTGCTTTGCCCCGTTCCCCTATGTGACTGAATCTTGATTCGCCCCTGCCATGGTATTGGAGTAATTGTGGCACAATAAAATAAAACGAAATAATCTATGTGATAAACAACAAAGTACCACAACATTTATCATAGTTAACCAATGGAAATGGGTTTCTGAATCACTATTCTACATAATATGATATAGCAGGTGCATAACAGAAATTATACGTGTATCCGAATTATAAATAATAGAAAAAAGAATTTATCAAATGTGGCCCGTGAATCATTTGTCATCATGAAAACTGTCTTTGATGTAGATGTGAGTTATACAAAACACTGATATAACTCATTTGAAATCCATGATCGTAAGACACACCTAAACAGTATGACATTTTCTATTTGTAATTACCATGCTAACACATTCTCCCCTCATCCCCAGGTGTTCCGCGTGTTTGACACGGACAACAACGGGCGACTGGACTTCAGGGAGTTCATGATGTCCATCAGCATCCAGCAGAAGGGTAGTACGGCCGACCGCCTCAGGTGGCTCTTCAACATGTTCGACCTGGACGGCACCGGCTACATCACCATGGACGAACTCACCACATTGGTCGAGGTAAGTCGTCCTTAGTTACCATATATTTAATAAACTAAGATAAAGAAGGGGCCTTCCATTTAGCACATACGCAAATTTTCCTCAATTTTAGACCCCCCCCCCCCCCCACCCCACCCCCCTTGGACTAAAGTATAATATTATACGCATTGGATTTGTACAGGAACGTACGCAAATTATCCAAAATTTTAGACTCCCCCCACCTCCGATTGCTGCGTATGTATTTGATGTAAGGCCCCGAACTGCATTTGGACAGGTTCTGCCTTCTGTGTCGTAGGCTACCTATTTCCATATACTACTTGCGGCGGGGGGCGAATTACCTTATAAACATATACGCTTGGAGGTGTGTTTTGGGGTTTCAAAGTTGGACTCATTTGGAAAAACTTTGTCCATGCAAAAACACACCCATAATGAAGGGATCATACACCAAAGACATCCTGAGAGAATTATTACAGACCACATTATCTTGAAGGAGGAAAATCAGTTTTGAAAGCGCTGGTGAAGATTTTGGTAATAAATGAAGTATGGTGTGACTCTGAACTTCTTCTGGTAGCATAAGATATACTAGGGTGATTCTTTAAAATATGGCCCATACTGGTTTGATACTCATTGTGAGTGAGTGTAATGCCACTCATTTAACTCATGATCACTTGAAGCTGAAAAAGGACACTTGTCCTCACTTTTCGACACACACATCCGGGTAGACTTACCATGAAGTCGCGCCTCCATTAGCATGAGATGTTTGATCCCCTTTACTGCATGCGCCACAGCATTATAAGATTGATGAAGTAATTTCAAATATTTGAAGTAGGAAAGACACAAATCCAAATTGCCCATTATTGCTGAGTCAGGATAATTAAATAATAAGTCGGCCCTTTTATTTACCATCTCTAGGTTAAAGAACCAGTGCTTCCAATCCCTACCCAAGCCTAAACTTTGAATAGGAGGCACCAATGATATAGAGAGTGAGCCAAAAGAGAGAGACAGAATGCTACCATTTAAAAGCTGGTAACTCAACTCATACATGCCACTATGGAATACAGTGGAGAACACCAGCAACCAGCCAATACTTTAATTCTTCATTAAATTGCAAAAAAATCCAAATCTTCAAAAAATCATTTATCTGAGATATTCATTATATCCCCAAGGTTCTTACAAACATTTCACTCACTTACTACATGTATTTTTGATGACCAGGTAAAGAGTTACATGCAAAAGTTTGAATAAAAAGTTGTGTACTCCACTACTATACTACTACTTCTGATGTCCAGTGTGCTCAGCCTGGTCAGTGGTTACCCACCCAGACGAGTAGGGGTGGTGGGGGGAGGGGGGAGGGGGAGGGGAGGGAGGACTGTCTGCCTGGGGTGTGAGGGGCCCAGCGAACGCCTCCCCGTCCCGGCGGCGGAGCCGACTTGTAAATAAATAAACAATGAAGAAAGAAAAAATTCTAGAACCAGTGGAAACATGTGAGGCTAATGACGGCTTGAAATACAGTGATTGTCGCCAAAATAGCATGTGACTTACATAATACTCATGAATATTGATTAGATTGCCTCAGATACAGATTGACATGTTTCTAAAAAATGTATATACTAATATGATATTACAAATACTTATATTACACATAATGACCTTTAATATAATTAGACAATAAATCATATAAATTAAAATCAACCCAATGACAAAATAACCTTTGTTCCCTCCAGGCCCTGCGCCGGCTGCACGGCCGCCAGCCGGCCGACCCCTCTAAAGAGCCGGCCAGCACGGAGGAGGTGGCCCGCCACATCATGGTCAAGGCGGACAAGGACCGCGACCAGAAGTTGTCTCTGAGTGAGTTCCTAGAGGGCGCCACCACGTCGACGACCATGCAGCACCTCCTGCAGGGGGCGCTGCGGGCGTCGTCGTCCCCGTTCACGGCCCGGAAACGGTCCACGGTCAAGAGACCCGCCGAGTGACACTACGTATAGAGAGTTGTCTATGAATATTTATGGTTTTAATATTATTTTTGCAAGCATGTCTAACTAAATAATTATATAGATAATTATATATTTGAATATAATTATATAGATAGATTTGAAGTATGGGGTCCAATATGTTACATGTACACCAGGCATAGGCTACATTATAGATACTATCGAATATAACTGTCTAAATACATATTTGTGTTTGGACGTACATTATTTCTAGGAGTTATTGGATTTTTGTAGTTACGTTATGAACATAAATACTTGTTTACTTGTAAATGTGAATACAGGTTTTGAGGGATACATATTAATAGTAATGTTTTATTATCATTCGTATGTTCAGATTTTGTCTGGGCATGCAAAATAATAATTTTGTGCATGAGATAAGCCCGATGGCAATACTATAGTATAAGTTTGATTGCATATTGTATTTCCATTATACATGAGAGCATGGGAAGAACGTATGATAATGTATGATAACGGTCTCTGGATAAAGAAATATGAAACACTTGATAGCGGTCTTTATGCATCATCACTTGCGTATATGGCTATGGGAAATGTAACTACTATTATACATATTTTATAACATCACTTGCATATACATATGGGAACATTTAACTACTATCTACAATTAACAGCGGTAATTTTCTAGGGAATAAGGGCAATAAGAGCTATTCGATAATTATGTCAAAGTCCATTGCCCTTGTCGGAAATATATAGGAATTAGAATCACGGTGCGTCCACCATTTATTTTGCCGCGAATGTGACAGGCTTTGTAGGTATGTGCTACTATTAGGTTCTTATCTCTAGGTGGGTTGGACACGGTCTTGTTTTTTACCCGGAGCTCAAGCAGGCGAACCACTTGATGTTTCACCAAGGACACAATTATTGGGAGGGAGGGGGGAGCAGCCCCACGGTCAAAAAATTACAAGTTGCCTTATCAAACTTATCTGTTCGAACTCAGACTCCTTGATCTGAGCAAATATACCGACTTAACTTTTGGCATGACATAATTGTATTACTAGTACTACGAGCTATCTTTTTAAGTATTTATTCTAAAATTATTGTGAAATTCCATTTGTAACCACTATACATTTTAAGTATGGGGTTCAATAAAAAATGATTATAGATAAAGTCGTTACTCGCAGATGACGCTATAGCGAGTCCAAGTCATCCACCATCCTGTGGACCTTGTTCAGCTCCCAATGTAGTTCCGGTCGCCCGGAGTGGACAAAACACTCATGTGAAAGGATAAAGTTGATTAAAGTTCTAACCATGAGTAAGTAGTCATTGACTTCCTGTTAGCTTTTCACCAGTATGTAGCTAGGCCAAGTCCACTTAGCTCACACATCCAATAATGCTCCCAGACATATTCTATCCTATCTGTGATGCTACTTCTTCACCCAGACTATTGGCCTAAACCAGGTCCTCAGATGGTCTGCATGAACAACTCCGACTGCCGCACATCAGGCCCCCCATTACTCTTTCACTCTTGCCATGGCTCGCTCTCCATGGTGAGATACCATATACATGTACCTATATTTGGCAACCATAACCCTAACATGCATGATCTTAAGTAAGGTCTGATTCTACATCAGTACAATTTATACAGATAGTGATTAAAATTAATATAATTATACAATATATAGACAATCATTTTGCACATCAGTATGTATGCATATAATGTAGGGATTACTATAAAGACCAGCAGCGTCGCGTATTTGTATCATTGTTTATGTTTATGAAGCAGAAACACATCTCCTTCAATTCATTGTAAATGTAGGTAATCAGAAAATACAGAAATGGGTAGACATATAAATGATCGAATCTAACAAAAATGCATAGGTACTGTACTAATGGCTTAGTACTTTTAATATATTGTCATGATATATAATCCAACAAGGATCAGGCTTAGCAAGTCTACTTCTAGTCTAAATATCTTACGCTTCTAGCGCCACCTGTTAACCAGTATAAAAGGTGTTGCAAGGTAGAGAGCGAGCAGTTAGTGGTTGGTAGTCACTACAGTTTAGTGAGAATGTCAGCTAAGTAGGTTTAGCCAAGGAGTTATACTTGGAGTAAGTACATCGGCTCCGTGTAACAGACTGGAGTTTACCAATACCCATTACCTCGGACATAGGATTGTGATAGAGCTGAGTACTAGAGTGGTCTAGAGGGTGTTGGAGCAACTCGTGTTCTAAATGTGGTTGATTGCTGATAGGAGATGGGAGGTGGACTGATGAAGACCTATACCTGGTGGCTTTGACTCGGGATGAGATGTTTATTGAATAAAAACCCTTTCATATTAAGAAGCTCCCTCATCGTTCATTTCTTTTGAACTATTGGGAAGTGAACGGACAAACTTTAAACGCAGTCTGAATTACTCAGGCATTCTGGAAAAACAACTCATGAAGACTTGGATATACACGAACCTTACGCAGTCTTAAAATAAACATTAACAATAGTTCATTTGGTGGAGATTACCCGAAACATGACTTTTATCGTTTTGCTCATCCTTGATGTCAGCCACCGGTGATTTTGAGGCTTCTTCTAACGCCAAGCCTCAATCTTTGCGGCCCGCAGGACACGATGTGTCAACATCATATACAGGAAATGTGGAAAACCGCCACCAGGTAGGTGATTCCTTAGACGGGGAGGCACCGAGACAAGGGGTCTCAGCCAGACCCAAGCAGCTCGGCCCCGGAGGTACTCATAATCACCAAACCCGTGGCAGAGGTAAACCATTTTCCTGGCACCTAGGGTCCAAAGATAGGCCGGTTCTTGACGAAGGACTTGAATCCCTAAAACACTCAGGACGAGTTGAAGGGAGGAACCGTCTCCAGGAATATCAGCAATATTGGAATCCAGGGTACGTACCACCTACGGACCGCGAACCTGGTACGAGCTCTCACTCTACTTGTGAACCCGATGTGAACAGTCTGTGGTGTGAACCCGATGCGAACAATCCGTGGTGTAGTCAAGGAGTTCCCTATCGTTTACTACCTGCAGCAGGAGGACAAAGTGAACAGGAAACTTTCGATGAGGATTACTTATTTCCCATAAAGGACAAGAAAAATCGACAAAACACTGCAGATAACTCCAGCCCATCAGGGGGGAGACGCCCCGCAAATCCGGTAATTCAACCTGATGGGAATTCTCTCACCTATCCACATCCCCAACGACTTGAGTCTATCAGTCACCCGCTGGTAACACCGACTCACCCCACCCCGGGGGCGTCCATTCCTGATTCCACTGTAGTTAAAAGGAAAACAGTAGGTAGGGACAGGGGAGTGGAAAGGGAAACAGAGGGAGAGAGCGACAAAGTAGGCAACTTAAAACCCTATAGACTAACCTTTGACATTGAGGAGAACTTGGACGACGCTAATAAAGGAGCAGAAGCTCGAGTTCCAGATCTGGGGTGGGGAGGGTATGAACCTGACCCGGCAGAAATAATAAGGAAGTTAGCAGAAACAGGCCCCGAAGAGCATGAAGAGTTAGAAAGGTTAAGCGATCAGGATAAAGTAGGAAGGGAAGCAGAGGGAAACAGCGAGAAAATAGACAATTTACAACGCTATCGATTAACTTACGGTGTAGAAACGAACTTAGACCAAGCTGGTAAAAGAGCGGAAGCTCGGGCCTTTAATCCAGCCGAAATATTAAAGCAGTGGGCAGACTCAAGCCCCGAAAAGCACATAGATTTAGAGAGGCTAAGCGATCAGGATAGTGAAGAAAATGTAACGCTTAAAGCACAAGATTTTAACACTCTAACTCAAGAATTGTATGAAGAATACGAGGACGAGTACGAGGAAGAAAATAGCGAGACAGAACAAGCAGCCGCAGATGTCAGAGGGGGTAGTCCTGATAGAAAATTAGCTAGAGAAGATAAATCAACCTCGTCTTCATACGAACTTATTACCGAGGATGTTTTAGACACAGGTAAGAAAGCTAAACTAGAAAGTGAGGACGAAATTAGTGTAGAAGAAATACCTGTGAAAGAACAGTGGGACGATCACGATATACAAAACCTCCACGAAGATAATATGGTGGTAGGAGGCGTACCTTTGGTGAATCTAGTAGGTGAAAGGGATGACCAAAACCAACTCCAACAACCCGGCGAGGGGGGAGCTGGTGGTGTAGATCCTGGGGGACTTCGGCCACGGGGCCGAGGTGCGCCGGCAGGAGGTGGGCTAAACCTTGGGCCTATACAACAAAATATGTGGCAGCCTTTCTTTGCGCAAGCAATGGGAGCCCCTTTGCAGGCAGGTCAAAGAAGAGGGGGAAATCAACAGGCTCAAGGAGGCCAGAATAATCAGGCCGATCCACAAGGGCCTAACCCTCCTCTAAATCAACAGGCTCAGGGAGGCCAGAATAATCAGGCCGATCCTCAAGGGCCTAACCCTCCTCTTAACCAACAAGTCCCGGCAGGCCAGGATAATCAGGCCAACCCACAGGGACCTAACCAACCTCAAAACCTTTTCAACAACCTCCCTCAAGACCTGTTTAACAACCCTCCTCAAAACCCTCTTAATAATCCCCCTCCGAATCAACCCAATCTTGGGATAAACCCTGGGGGGCTGCAGCAAAATGATGGGGATGGCCAACCAGGCCAACAACCCGGCCAAGCCGTGCCAGCAGGAGGTGGGGTCGAGCAAAACGTGTTCCCTTACCTATTGCAGGCGATGGCGGTCGCAGCCAATCTTAACGCAGGCCGAGGAAGAGCGGGTAACCAACAGGGTCAGCAAGCCCCGGCAGGCCAGAATAACCAGCCGAACCCACCAGGACCCAATAACCCTCCCCCAAACCAGAACAACAATCCGTTCCTAAACCAACTCAATAACCCTCCTCCGAACCCACCTAATCAACCCAACCCACCAGGTCCGCCGGGCCCACCAGGTCAGAACAACCCCCCAAACCCACCGAATCCTCCACCGCCCGGACCGCCGGGACCGCCAGGTCCGCCGGGCCCACCGGGACAGAATAACCCTCCAAACCCGCCAAATCAACCAAACATTTGGGAAATTCTACCACAGTTAGGTCTGACACTGGCGCAAACACCAGCGCCAGTGCGTGAAACGACTCACAATGGTCACCAAAGGGGACCAAACATTAGGTTACCATGGTTTAGTGGAAAGGAAGACGAGCAAATAGAAAAGTATTTCAGGGAATTAAAACGACTAAAAGCTATCTATGACTGGTCGAACGCCCATCTCCTGAATATGGCGCTGTTAGGCCTAAAGGGAAGGGCAGACGACTGGGCAGGAGCGTTAGCTGAGAGTGAGAAAGACACATTTGAGAAGCTAGAAGCTCAAATGACAAAGATCTTCGGTGATCGAAGGGCTAAGTGGCAGAAACACGCAGAGTTCTGTGCCCTTAAACAAGGAAAGGACCAGAGCGTGATCGAATTTGCAGGTGTTCTGAAACAAAAGCAAGTTAAGGCAGAGGCGAGTGAAAGCATGATGTTAGCTGTGTTTTTAGAAGGATTAAAACAGGGCGTAGCCAGGCAAGTAGCTATACTGGACCCTAAGTCGTTCACCGAAGCGGTGGATTGTGCAACGAGACTAGAATCGTTGGACAAAGGCAAAGGGGGAACTAAAATATCTAATGCAGTGAGCGAACTGGCTGGAAGCCATGAATCAGAGGAGACCGCGGCCCTAAACTCCATCTCCGAACTATTTGGAGTGGTGCTGGCCCGACTGGAGGCCGCCCCATGGTTCCAGAAACCAAAGCCAGGGCAAAGCGGGACTCCCCAGAGTGGTGGTAACTTTAAACAGCAAGGTTATGAGAGAAAGGATAGGTACGAAAATCAGAAAGGTGAAAGAAATTCAGATCAGAAGCCTAAATCCAATACCGCCCCGAACAGAGAGGCAGATAAGGGAAAGAATCTGCCAACTCAACAGAAAGTAGAGAGACCCAGGTTGCCTTTTGATGAAAGTAAGTTTTGTATCATTCACCAACAGCATGGTCACTCTACAGAAGCGTGCTTGTGGTTGAAGAATAGGTTGAGGGAAAAACCCCCGCGGATCTACAAAGATAGCAAAGCCAGTGGTACCGAACAAAAGAATCAGGGAAACTAGAGGAAGGGTCCGTTCATTCCACGATAGAATTAGGCGCAGTGGACGGACCGGCTAGGAGAGAGATAGGAGACGAAGCATTTTTCTTAACGTTAAGATTTGATGATCAGAAGGAGGTTAGATCTTTAGTAGACACAGGAGCGAGCGATTGCTTCATGTCCACCCATTGTAAACGACAGATCCCTAAACAATGCATTTTAGATGAATGGAAGGTATCGAAGGGAAACATCAGTTTGGCAGACAACTCGTCTCAAGTAATACTAGAACAAATTAGATGTAAGTTTTCAATCCAGGGATCGGTGGTCTGCTATGATTTCAACATAGTGGACGATCTATGCCACCTAATAGTAATCGGGAGAAACTTATTAACAGTGCTTCGATCAGATTTATCTCTACCAGGCGCAAAGATAGAAGTGTTTTGTGGAAACCCTATAGTTAGCAAAGAAACAGTGAAAATTCCGCCGGGGAATGAATGCATCATACCGGTAACCACTCGAGAGCCGCTGGGATTAGACTCGCCAGTCGCTTACTGCGCACCAGCAGTCACTGCCCCGGTCCTACTGGAGGGGTGCGTGAATACGGTGGGAAGTCAGTGGTGGATCAAAGTCATGAATCCGCTAGATGAAATGCAAGAAATCACTCCCCAGGAAGTATTAGCTTTTGCAGAAGAATGCGCAGTACCTGAGGTAAACCAAAATCAGATAGAGGAGTTCCTAGACTTGTGTTATCTAACTAAAACAGAGACCCCAATGTCCATCTGTAGGATTTCTGTAGAAGTAATGAAAGACGCAGTGCAAATGGAAAGCCAAACCTCTGAGGAGAAATCCCGAGGTAAAATGGATGAAAATGTAAGTAAAATAGATCTAACCGAGTCGTGCTTAAACGAAGAACAACAGGTAAGGTTTAGACAAATGCTTAATAACAACAGAAATGCACTAGCGTTCTCAATGGAAGAGTTAGGTCACTGTGAAATAGCGCCGATGAGAATCATTGTGGATGAGTCGCAGGGAGTCATAAGTTCTAGACCATACCGATACTCTCCACAGAAAATGGATATCATCGATGAACAGGTTAGGCAACTCATAGATATAGGTGTCATAGAGCCCAGCGAATCGGCTTGGCGAAGCCCGCTGGTGGTAGTGCAGAAGAAAGATGGCAAACCTAGGCTCTGTACAGACTTTCGCATGCTTAATCAAGTCACTTTTAAAGATAAATTCCCCATGCCCACGGCTCGCTCGCTTTTCCTGTATATGGCTTACAAGAAACCCACTATGTGGACAGCTTTAGATCTGTTGAGCGGCTATCATCAGTGTGTAATCGAAGAAGACAGTAGAAAATATACCGCTTTTGAAACCCCGATGGGTGTGTATCAGTATAAGCGTGTACCATTTGGCTTAGTTGGCGCGCCTTGGCAGTTTACCAAGGTAATGGCCATAGCGCTAAAGGGATTGATTCCTAGAACATGCTTAGCATATTTAGACGACGTAATCGTCTACGACACTACATTTGAAGAACACCTGGCAAGTGTTGAGGTGGTTCTCCAAGCTTTGGCGAGAGCTAATCTCAAACTGAAACCGTCAAAGTGTGAGTGGTGCCGCAGTGAAATCAATTTCCTCGGCCACGTAGTAAACGCGGAAGGAGTGGCTACACAAAAGGTAACCACAGAAAAGATTACAGCCTTTAACCGTCCGCATAATGTGAAAACTATTAAATCCTTTCTGGGGCTGTGTAACTACTACCGTCAGTTTGTCCCAAATTTTGCTGATCTAGCTAAACCATTAAATCGGCTGTTAAAGAAAGAAGTCTATTTTGAGTGGACGGAGGCTTGCGAGGAAGCGTTTCAACAGTTAAAGAAACTGCTCACCTCGCCACCCTTACTAATCCATCCGGATATAGGAGGGCATTTCTATCTGCTAACAGATGCATCAGACGCCGCGTGCGGTGCAGCGGTTTGTCACAAACTAGATGAAATCTACCGTCCGGTTGCTTTCTGGGGATGTACTCTCCGAGACGCCGAATTAAATTATTCGGTAACAGAAAAGGAGGCTCTGGCAGTAATTAAAGGCATTAAGAACTATGAGGACATGTTGCAGGGAGCTAAAATCACAATAGTGACTGATCACAAACCGTTGATTCCCCTGCTACAGAGTGCCTACAAAGCCCCGTCAGCCCGGCTGAGACGGTGGGCTTTAGCGTTATCAGATTTTGATTTTGAAATCATATATGAGCCAGGAGCGACTCATTTTCTACCGGACTATTTGTCTAGAGTCTATCATGAGCATGTCCCAGGTGAAGAATATGAGCCCGCTGTGGGATGTGAGTTATTTGAGGCCGAAGTTCAGGATGAAGAGCTTTCTGTGGCTACGGTAATAAACGCGCAACTCCAAGATGCAGAGTGCGCGCAATTGATAGACTACCTGCAGGACGGAGACCTACCGACAGATCCCCTTGAAGCTAGGCGAATAATGGACCAAGCCGATTTTGTGGGAATGGTGGCACCGGGGGTACTCTGTAGGTTCAACGTAAAAAGGTATAACAAACACCAAGACCAACTGGTCAGACTAAAACCCCGCATGATAGTTCCAGGTAGGTTAATTCCCAAAGTCCTGAGACTATTACATAATGACATCTTGGCTGGGGGACATGTAGGGATCAGTAACCTCACTACCAAAATCTCTGATAAATTCTACTGGCGGAACATGAACGCCGATATAGTAGACTATGTGAAAGCTTGTGAGACCTGCTCTCTGAGGAGACGGGCTCCGCATTTCAAGGCCTTAGCTAAGTCTTGGGAGAGACCGACCCGACCCTTTGAGGTGGTACAGTGTGATTTCATCGGGCCACTAAAGAGGGCTAGGGATGGGTCAAAATATATCATGACCTTCATAGACCTACTAACAGGTTGGCCGGAGGCTTTCACCACGAAAGACTCCACTGCGCAAACCGCGGCCAACTGTTTCCTAACCGGAATAGTGTGTCGGTATGGGCGGGTAAACCGTCTGCACACAGACCGAGGGGCGGCCTTCCTATCAGGACTGTTCCGGGAGATTACTACCCGACTAGCGTGCAAACAAACGTTCACTACCGGGCGAATGCCGACTGGCAACGCTCGAGTAGAAAGACTACATAAAACCATTGAAAACCTGATTGCTTATTATATCCCTGACGACCACTGTAACTGGATCGATCTACTTCCCATTGCATTATGGACAGTTAGATCCACAATCAGTGTACGGTCGGGATACAGCCCGCACACCCTGCTGTTTGGCAGAGATCCAATCAGTATGGGAATGCCTGAGCAGGGAACGATCCCTGAAACGCTGAATGACTGTGAATTCTTCATGCAAACAAAGGACAACATTGCTATGTTTAGGAATATGGCTGAAAGGGTAGTTCAAAACTACGAAAAAGATCTGAGGCTGCGAATTGATGAGCGAGCGCGGCCCACTCAGATGTACGAAGGTGATATGGTATACATGTACGACCCTTTAGCTAGTGAAAATAAAGCGTCTAAGTTCTCAAACAGGTATACTGGGCCATTCAGGGTAATTGAAACAAAAGGAGACCACCTTGTTAGACTAGTGTCTTTAAAAACTGGAAAACAGGTCCCACATCTAGTAAACATTTCGAAACTCAAACCTGCACATGGGCCTTGGTCTCCCGCTGTCCCTCATAACATTCCCAAAATGGTGAGAGAAGCGAAAATCACTAACTCAAAAGGGGCAGATCCTGACCGAAACCCTGAATTGCATCACACTCCGACGGGTGAAATCGCTGAGGAAGATAGCGAAATAAGGGGTGCTGAGACTGAAAACTCAACGGGAACGACCGGTCCCCGTGAGCATGATGCAGTTCCTATGACCAGGAAGGTACCTACACAAAAACCTGGTCCAAGTCCCACTGATTTAGCAGAAACGGATGGGCAAATCACTGATGGTCAGGGCACCAGTGCGGACACCGCGCTGTCAACAAACTTATCCTTTGTTCCTAATAAAGCCGCCTGTGAACGGGGAACAGCTGGCGCTAATGGACAGAGGAAACGCAAACGAGCTAAACGAAGGGGCAAAAGCCAGCCGTTGGAGGGGAGATCCCCTCCAGGCAACAACAAGCCCATAAAACTACCCTGCGGTGATGTGCCGATCTTGGATACATCGGAACAGAGCCCAGAAAAAACAGTAAAGGACCATGTCCCGACGAAAGGTGGCTATAACCTACGTCGGAACCGCCGCCCTAACTACGTCGCTCTGTCCAACGGCGGGGAAAGCGACGACATGGATGATTAATGCAGGAAATCTAGCCGCCCTGTGAAAATAAAGGTTCGGCGGAGCGACACCGTTAGCATCAACGCTAATGGAACAGGTGGTCTACCTCACGGCCACCTCGCCGCGCCCAGGGGCGTGGCAGAAAGGGAGGGTGCGCACACCAAGAGAGATGCCAGTGGTTTGGCGTCATCTCTTGGGACCGGATACAAGCGTTCCCCCCCCACCTGAAACAAGATACAGCTCCAAATATGGAGACGGCATGGACAAGCGGATCGGTTATAATTTCGTGGGATCCGCGCCGATCCACCAGTCGGTCCGCAACTCTGCTCCTAGACGGTCACCTCTGCTGCAGGTGATTGTACGCACAACCCAGCCCGGGGGGAGGCGGAGATGGACATTGATTCTATCTCTGAACAGAAGTTGGAGATAGAAATTGTTCAGTTTCCGACTTCTCCTGGAAGGAGCAGAAAGAGAACTTAGCTGGGACACTGATCCACCGACTCATGGGGAACTGTCTAGCCCTCCGGCCACATAGCAATCCAAAGGGAACCACTACTTTCCCTGCGGACACGGAGGGAAGGATCATCGTCCCCCTGAGAAGGAAACGGATTAGCCGCCCCCACCAGAGGGCGCTACCTACCCAGGGAAGGTTCGTTGGGCCATTCTTTTAGGATTTTACCAAATGAAAGAAAAGACAGTCGAAAAGGAGAGTGCTAGGAAACAACCGGCTCAGACCCTTAGGCGGTGGAGTTGGCCGGGCCGGGGGGGTGTCCGTCCGGACTCAACCGACGCCGGGATTGCCCGGAAGAAGCCAAGGACACCAGCCCGGCGGCCCACCAGAACGACCACAGGCGGAGCCAAGAGGTCCGCTAAATCGGCTCCAGTCAAAAAGAAGACAGCAGATAAAGACTTCTACAATTTATCTGAGGTGAGTGACTCGGAGCCCGAGCCAAGGCTAACGGCGTTGGCCAAGCCGGTTCAGAAGGAGGAAGCGGCCAACCAACCGGTGCAGATTCAGGCCGGCTGGTTCTGGGACCTTACGCAACCACTGTTCCAACTATTTGAGACTGTTGACGAAATTAGAAGGACAGTAGGACTGGATGTGCCAAAATCAAACAAACAGTTAGCTGAGATTAAAACTCAGGTAGCTCCTTTCATTCAAAGGACCACACAAAACTCTAAATGCGTCAAGGAAAGTACCAGCCTACAAACAACACGAGGCGGCCGACCTCTGCCCACTCTGGAAAGGCGATCGGGAGGGGAACAGCAAACCGTCGCCGCTCCAGGACTAAAAGTGGAGGTAGCACCCGTTCAACACGCGCCAACCCCACCGGTGGGGAACGGGCCAGCGGGAGCTCCCCTCCTCCACCACTTACAGCCTGCGGACCCCGCTTGTTTAGACTTGAGCAGCTTGACAACGAGCTGCAACGTCAATCCCTCACCACTGCTATGGAACCAGCAGCAGTGGACGCCAACCAGCCAGCCGGGGGGCCCACTGTGGCCGAGCCCACTCCCAACGACAAACCCACCGCAGGTACCGAACCCATACCCCTCGAGCCAACCATCGTACGATCCAACGGGGGCCGTTTCGGACTGGAACCTACTAGGCCAAGACCCCTCAGAGCAATGCGCCCCTCGTCCTGCGAACGTATGAGAGGCTTGAGGATCACGGTCACCAAGGACGAGAGCGGGATCATCAGGCGAGTGGTAAATGACAACGGGCAAAACCTCTACGAGCATGTCCCAAACTAAACAGACCAGAGGACCCGGGAGGAGAGCATACTTCGGCGCATGGATGATAGTAGTGCGCAGGAGAATAAAGGTAACTTTGCGGTGAACATGTTTTAGATAGACTTTTTCAGTCTAAACTTTCTCGAACTAGCACTAAGGCCAAACAAAGACAATGAAGTGGCTAGTGCTGTTCGTATTAGCTATAATAGGGGGCATTAGGGGAGTGCATAACGACTCCAGCCCACCTGAAGGGCTAGCCCCTAACGCTGAAGTGATAGCTTTAGAACAATATGGAGTAGTGTTAAAACCAGGGAAGTTAATGTCCACCGCGGATATAACACACGTCCGACAAGGCTTCCTAATCACTATTCCAAGGAGGCGCTCCTTCAACAAAGCTACATTTGGCCAAGTCTGTCACCGATATCTACAGGGAGGAGACGCCCTCGATCGGGCCTGTTACCATATCAGGTCGCTGGTCAATTGGATGGATCAGACGTCGCAAGCGCTTAAGGGTCGGTACCGGGAAGTTCTTAATGAAACCTTAAGTTCCCTAATAAAAAACACTCAACAAGACCTTCAAAATCAAGAGTCGGAGTTAAAATCAGGTGGAAGGGTCAAGAGAATGAAGAAGTTGCCCACAATGCTGGACGATCCAGGATGGCCGACCTTTCCTCTTCCAACCTCATGGAATCAAGGGCTGGCAGCTGATGTCAAATATAACAGGGAATTGATTAAAGTATTGCAAGAATCTTCGGACCAAATGATCGAAGACTTGGCTCTGATGAATGAAAAACATGACGAGGCTGTGGAAAGGGTTAACCATGTCGTGATAGGCCTACTGGACAACCTAAGATCACTAAATAAGGCACACAACACGACTCGCCGAAGGATGAAACTCGTGCAACATAAGGTGGACTGGATGGAACTGTACTTGAATATGATACCAGTGGCTCTAGAAGACAAGCTAGGAGAGATGGTGTATCTTCAACTAATGGTAGAGCAAACACGCGTGTTCAGGAAAGGTGTACAGCGCCTGACGCGGGGCCAGCTGACTATGGACTTGGTGCCCCGCCAATATATGGTCGGAGCGGTCCAGGAAGTTAACAGATATCTAAAGGGGATCCACCCCAGGTTCCATGTCGCGTTCACAGATCCTTCCTTCTATTACGAGAACAGTCAACCCTCGTTCAAATTCGATGAAACCACTCAGGAATTAATAGTGTATGTAAGGGTGCCAGTGGTGGCTGACGAACATTTGTTCAGGGTCTACGAAGTACTAACTTTTCCTGTGCCAGTGACGGTTAGGGGACGACTTAAGAAGGACGCTCTCCAAATTGTTAATCTACCCAAAAGTGTCGCCATGTCCATGTCCCGCCAGTATTACGTACCATTGGCTAGTGGCAGTTGGTCAGGTTGTTATGGACAGACCATCACGCTCTGTAAGGATCTACCCTATATGAAAAAGATTACAGACAACACCTGCACTGCTGCGCTACTGAGGCGCGACGACCTAGCGATCCAAGAAAAATGTGAGCTGGACTATCTACTGGAAGCAGACTTTGGAGAGATGGCAGTGTACCTAGACGACGGAGATATGCTAGTGGTCAGCGCCGACACCCGAGGCCAAATGATTTGCAGAAACCAGCCTGCGGTCGGAGTGAACATAGAAAATTATGCAAGGGTTCAGGTGGAATGCGACTGTGCATTCCAAACACAAGGAGCGTGGATACCGTATAGCTTGCGAAATTGTGACCGGCACACCAGGATCACCACGGTTGTGTACCCACATAATGACCTGTTGGAAGCAGCAAGTCGTGTGAAGGGGTGGGACATGAATTTCACAACGTCCAAAAACGAACCCACTATGTTGGAGTCAGACCCTATCCCTGAAACAATTAGGAAAGACCTGCTGGAAATCGAGGAAAGCCTGAAGGTCAAAATACCTGTAACCTCCTTGGCCAAACGAATACAAAAACACCGTAAAGACTTGGCCAAGGGCATCAAGAAAGCGACTGACCGTTACGAGGTAGAGAAACACGCCCCGTGGTTCTCTATAGGTAACTTCGGAGGCGGTTTTGGTCTCCTCACCATCTTCTGCATAGTGGTGGCTGTGACAATTATTGGATGTGTCCTCTGGAAATGCTGGCGGAACCATCAAGGTAAGGCTGCCCTAGCCGGACTAACCATGACCTTACCTCGGGCCATGGCCTTGGAGACGGCGGACCCGGAGAAACTGTTGCACCATGAAAAGGCACTAACTGGGTGTCCAGACGCGACCGCCAACCCCACTGCAGTGGCAGTGCTGGCTATATTATTAGCAGTACTAGTCATCGCTATAGTGGTCCTCGTGTGGCGAAAGTGGAGAAATATTAGAAGAAAGACTGTGGATGGGTTGTACGTACAGTTTGCCAATCCACATATGATAGAAACAATCTTCCTAGGCGAACTGGCTATGCCTTCAGACCACACTTATACGGAGGGCTATGTGCTCATTAGGGATCTACTGGTGACCCAGCTGTGTCTGAAATATACTCTGACAGTAACCTGGGGGGCGCAGCTGATGGGAGCAGCGACTAGACCTGGACAACATCCATCTAAGGTGCCACTACCCGACACCCTGAGAGTGTCTAAAAAACTAGCCCGTCTGATGATGAGTAACTTAAAATACAATACCAGGGCCAGACTACTGAGATATTCCTCGGGGCTAGCCACTCCTGTACCCATGGGAGTACCTCGCCTCATCGACGCAGGCTGGTCCGATGTCGGAGCGGACTGGCCTCAACCGGTGATGGGACATGGAACAATGCCTAACGCTCCTCCTAGATCGACCACGCCCACCTCAACAGCGACCGGAACGGGATCTGCCCGAAAGACAATAAGGCCAGGGACATCCGAAATAGATCCAGGAACGGTTTATGAAGTTATCATATGACAATGTAACGAGTGTTAAAACCTGACCTAGTGCTGTACAGGTAAAATTGGTGAATTAATAACACAAAGGTACGAATACTAAAACTAAAATGTTACAGGAAGTTCGCTGGGCAATACCTGTTTGGGTAGGTAGGGTTCTGTTGACTAACCTGATCAATAAGGATTCACCAGTCAGGGAAACCTGGGTCGGGTAGGCTGGTCCAACCGTCTCTCTATGGACCCATGGGTTATCTAAATTTCTCTCAAGTCGAGTGTCCCATGCCCGGTAGCCTAGCTCAACACTCTCATTGTTAACGATTTGGCAACGCTTTTAAAGTAGGGAACCATTTGGAACCGATCCTAGTGTCGCGAAATTTTAGCATTTAAAAAGATACTCAAAATTCTGTATAAAACCTAAGAGCGCTCAACGGGACCAATGCTCCCAACGAGCGAAGTGAACTTCCTCAAGCAAGTACCATCTACACCTGACCCCTGTGCTGTTGTTACCGCTAGGATCGGGCTGCAGTACAGGAGTCACTTGGGGAACGCCACTGTCTATTCTTTAGCATGCTTACATATATAATCTTCTCAAAGATGAGGGGGCTGCACAAGCAGCAGGAGCCTGCCCACAGGCCTGGTGTCAGTGGTGCCTGACAGGAGGCAGGACGTTGGGGTTACGCGTCACTGACGCTGCGAAGGGCACTGGGGTGGACGCCCGACCATGGCAGTCACTATGCCCCGGGTGGATTGGCTCCTGACAAGCGGTCTCTTCATCACAAAAAAAATCGACGAATAGAAAGAAATTTACCTAAAAACTAATATATAAAGCAAACCAATATTTGTGTAACTAAGAGCTCTTCCTCAGGGAATTTTGGGCAAAATATAATAAGAACGCAGAATAATTAGTAACATTCTCAGGGGAAACGCTCTGTGACAGCACACGAGAGTACCTTATACGTGGCTCGTTTGCTCCTAGTATAGACACGCTGCAGCGGCAAGGATATGTGCAAATCCTGACAAGGCGTGCCATATTTGGGAGCTATAGCGGAGGTCACAAGGAAATGTAGTTACGGGACAACAGCGAATTGGTGACATTCACAGGGTGCTCGGCTCTCTCTCACCATATCGCGACTCCCTCAGACTGGACAAGCCATCCCTGGGGGGGGAGAAGCTGTAGCGAAAACTCACAAGGCGGTGGAGCGAGGTGCTGTCCTTATTAATAGCCCCGTCGTCTTGGTTATGTGTAAATGACCACCGGATCACCGTATGTCTTAGGTCAAGGGATCCTGACTTTAACATAAAAGTCAGGATCCAACGACAACTAGTATCAAGAAGAAAGAAAATAATGAACAACTGCCCATAATTCAAGACTAAGTTATTTAGACCATTTTTAGACCAGTTTTTAATCGGGACAGAGACAAAACGGCAAGAAGTCAAGTTTCGACCCGGGTAAAAATTAGAAATAACTAAAATTAATAAAGGAAATGAGCGGCTTCAGAGCTGACCGCCGTCGAGAAAAAGAAAAAAAAATAAATAAATAAATAAATGAATGAAAATTAGTCTTGACCGCCGTCGTGGCGCTAAAAGTATCCAGGTCTCCGCTCAACAGTTGAGCTGAAGAGGGGGGACATGGACTACTGATTCCCTGATGAACAAGCTACAATAAACTTGGTTGACACCCAGAGCTAATAAGTTTACCCGATCTATTAGAAAGGAGCTAAAAGTTCTAACTCTGTCTTTAGCACTACCTATCCCTGCCCTGCATGCGCATAGTTAGGATAAGCTGGGGGCGGAGTCTTTTCAGGAGTAGTCTTGACTCTCCACAAGAAAAACGGGCATAGACCTGAACAAGAAAACGGGTTTAACCTTGTACTGTACTTCGGTAAAGGCCCGACTTACTAGGTGCTGTCTGGAAGTGAGTGATCTAAGGAGATGCATTTACACATCTCTATAATTTAAAGGGGGTGTAGGCTGCATATTAAAAAAAAAAAATATATATGCAGTCTGCTCCCAATTATAACAATGGGAAACTCGGTGCTGCCCATTCTGGTCCTATGAGTGGGAAGGTACCGACAAACCACGTGTAACTAATGAGGACCGGGAATCAGATCAGAAATGAACCTGAATCTGAGACCCGATCCTCTGGTGATAACTAATGAGGAACGAATAATCTCAACCTCCTTTGTACAGTTAGTACTTAATGTCCTTTAATGACATTTATACCTCACGGAATGAAAACGCTACCCCCACCGCTTGTCATGTTGGTTGTTCCCATGTGATGTAGAGTATAGGGTAGACAGTGAGATGTTACTGTTAACATAGGTATAATATCTATTCAGTGAACCGTTTGGAGTTAGTGGCGCACCCGTTTGCATTGTCAGAAGGGCGCCACTACCCAATATAAAGTGGAACTCGGTCTTCAAACCCCAGGCTGAATGTAGGGGGTGAACGCCGAGCTACCACCTGTAACTAGCAAAGAGAGAAGGGATTTTGTCGTAACATAATCATTCAATAAGAACAAACTGTGGTTTTAAAGCGGATGCTTCACAAAATGGAGTCAAATATGTTAGAACAGTTGTCACCCTTGAAGGGGGTGTTAACTTGTTTACGTATAAATCCTTGGAGTGTATTGGGTAATTATTCTAACACACTGTACAGAAAGAGTGTTATCAAGAGTATTGACTCTTGTAAAAAAAAAAGTGACCTCTTAAGGTAAACCACCAGGGATCCAATTCCTATCATTATTCTTATCTCCCCATGAGGTCGGTTAGGGAATCTGAGCGGGACAGTTTTGCATCACATCTCGGGCACTCATGAAGCCTTTGCAGATGGATGTTCTTGTGACGGCTCAGCCCCGACCTGTGGGCATAGGCTTCCACACATTCATCGCAAAGATATCACTGTCTGAGGTGTTTGGCAATCTCAGGCACTGATAAGCGTGGCTTCTGTGTTCAATGGAACGGCGCCTACTAAGGCCTGATCTATGAACGTACGAACTCCCGCAGTGTTCACACATGTATCTCTGCTTGGGACGCTTGGTAATCTTTGTGGTGTTGGTGCCTTTCTAGCTCTTAATAAGGATACCATTCCTTCTTTCACAAGGACACATACAGAATCTTCATCTGGGAGTTCATTCAGTGTCTTAGAGACTTCATCTCGGTCTCCTCACAGTAGTATTTTTTCCTCTTCGAGACGACTCTGTACAATAATACTCTCTCTAAAACTTATTCTAACACAATGGCACTGACGCAGTCTTGCTGTTAGACTAAAACATGGGATGGGTATCTGAGGCCTTCGCCACTACATCTCAAACTTACCATGGGAGTCGCCAACAACTCGTTGGACGGCTCCACCTATGGTGTCGCCTCACGTGGCCGACACGTCAATATTTCCTGTACCCTGTAAGGGGAACTACTCATCAAAGAATTCTGTCACAGCCAATCTAATGCTGGGAAGTCTGGACCAAAATACTTGGTCACCTACTGTCACCTAAACTATGTCCTGTACGAATAACGACTAAACAAAGAATCCTGTTACAGCAAATCTAGTGTTGTACAACTCAGACCGGAATCTCTGGCCACCCATACCTGATTCTCATGTGCAGTGTCAGTCCCCAACAGTTAATAGTATCAAATAATAACAATACGATACAAATTACCCACACTCCAAAAAGCCTGCTTGAATCGGTAATGTCAACAAACCACTAGTTAGGAAAACCTCCTATTATCGCCCAACCACGCGCGAAGTAAAATGTTTGATCATGTTCGCCTAAGCAATCCCTCCCACTAAAATAGTAAGCCGAACGTTATTCAGTGTCCAGCCGTGTCACCTCATTTCATTTACATCACCCTAACATACCACAGGACCTGGAAGAGATAATAAGTTTAGTACGCAAGGTCCTGACTCTCGGCCCGCGTCCACCATCTTGGAACCAAAAGTAAACACTAGGTGGCCACCCACGCTACCCGTTACTAAAATCACTAGCGAAACACAGTTTCTGGTTCCGGGAGTGACATCAGCTTCCGGAATACAACCACGTGAAGGCGGGCCGAGAACCACCAAGAGGAATTTGGCCAACAATCTCCTTAAATCTACGATTAGTAGCCTACCTAACGTGCCAAGAACTGTAGAAGGGAGGCGGAACTTACCCGATCTCGGAGCGGTGGTTAGGAAGGCGGCTCCACGAGAAGGACGAAGGCCCGGCAACGAGCGAAGTAGACAACGGGTCCCGTGGCAACAGTCTATGTTCCTGCGGCTCCTGATGAACATCTGGCCAAAGGCCTCCGAAAAAAAAAAAAAAAAAAAAAAAAACACTGTCTGGGGTGTCCTGGATAAATACATCTTGGTGGACTAGGTGCTGATCGGGAATTAAATCACCAGAATCACTCGGTGAAAACGACCCGGAATTAAGTGTTCCAATCACAGGCCGGGAATTGGATCCAGAAAATTACTTGTTTAAAATCACTAGAATTAAGTATATACAGAGAAAAAATTACGAAGCAGGCTACTGGGCTGGGTAGTACCGCGCCAGTTCACCAACGCACCGGGCCCAGCGGCGTAGCTGTCGGCGACTCGGGAGGATACCATCGTTGAACTCCCGGTAGTCGTGGACCGTGATCGTCCCGTCTGTGGTCTTCCGCGTGACGTGCGTGAACCGGGCCAAGTTAACGCTGGGGGTCCGGTTCCACGCGTTGATGGCACCCAGCTCGATATTTATCCTCGGGACGGCTTTGTTCATCCATCGCTGGATGGCCGAATCATCACAAAGTCGTTCCCATTCCAGGCAATTAATCCCGGTCAGTTGCGCGATGGTGAATTGACAGGAGGCCGGATGACACTGGAGTTTAGTCACAATGTCATTTAGTACTTGCACGTAGTGTGCCGCCGCCGTGTCCACCTTGGAAAAGCGTGGTAACCAAAGCTCCAGGTCCTCGTCCCAGGTAAAAAGGTCGTAGATCGACGGGACAATGACGAGGACATCCTTGGGCCACACGGTATGGTGGGCAAAGGCTTGACCTCCAAGGTCGGCGGTGGTGGCCTCTTCGGTGCTGACAATCTCCGCCTCCGCACCATCCGCCTCAATTAATGGGAGAAAGTCTGTGAGGCCGGCGACCCTCTCGTCTCCGAAAACCACAAACTTGACCATGGTGAGGCGTAGAAGAATAAAAAGTTAAAATTTGGCTAAGACAAAACTGAGGTACGTCCGCACCAAACAAAATAATAACCGGCACTGATTAAAATGACGTCAAAACGAGGCTAATTTGGGAAACCCCTTTTTGATCCAAAAGATCCAAATTTCGAAATCGGCTAGCATGATCAATCCATCGCATAAATTTTTACAAAACCTGTGCTAAACTAAAGCTTGGGTCCCCAACCAACATAATCAAGCGCCAGAATTAATTCATATCGGCTCAAAATGTCAGGTCGAGCCTTCAAACTTGAAAGTTTGATCGAAGCAGAAATTTGCCATCCAGGCGCTCCGCGCCCGAAGGAATCATATCGAGGTCAAACCCTGGGGGGGAACTCCAGTCAAGCGTCCCGCTAAGTACACGTGTACTAAGTATAGCTGGCGGACGCGTGACAGGAATGGTGGTATTTTCTGGTTCCAACTGCTCGGTATTGCTAAACCTGATACAGAGACCTTGTATTTATTGTAAATAATGTTGTTATGATTGAAGTTTGGTTGAAATTTGACACGCATTGTATCATGAAAGTCGTTCGTTCAAAATGTCCGAATTCTCTGTATTGACTTATGTTGTGTTAATTTGTTCTGAAATTGGATTTGATGTACACTTGTTACTCTTAGAAGTTTAAGACAACCCTACACTGTATATATGTTGAGTTCTGTCGACTTGTGTTACAAATTACAAATGTCAGAATCTGTACATGTATGTACTAAGGAAAAACCCAACTCTATCACTTTAAGCACGAGTGTCATAAATCTTCATCCTCTAAAACTGAGTACGCCTGTTTATCAACATGATTATGTCATCATTTACTTATCATACAATGATCATGATTCACTAAAACTTACCTTGTTACCTTATGAACCTGTTCCGCTATCCTTGAGCCTTGGGCTAATGTAATCATTGAACTTACCTTGTCATCTTGTGAACGGGTGACATGATTCTTAAGCCATAATATGGGCTAACAATGCTAGGAACTCTTCCTAAAACTTCATGTTTATGAACCTTTTCAACGTGATCTCAAGTCTTAGCATGGACTACTGGAAATGTACTTATATATTAAGTAAAACTGGACATATGAATGTAACTTTGTTTACAACTCTTAAAAGAACTTCTGAATTTATTGACACTGTGCTGAATGTACCACGAGAGTCAGGGCCACCCCACCATGGTTTAACAAATATATCCAACCATCAAAATTGGGGGTTCATTATATTTATTTGGTTTGAGCTATGTCGTCCACCTCCTTAAACTCAAACACCTGACCGCCGTCGAATGTACTAATGGCTTAGTACTTTTAATATATTGTCATGATATATAATCCAACAAGGATCAGGCTTAGCAAGTCTACTTCTAGTCTAAATATCTTACGCTTCTAGCGCCACCTGTTAACCAGTATAAAAGGTGTTGCAAGGTAGAGAGCGAGCAGTTAGTGGTTGGTAGTCACTACAGTTTAGTGAGAATGTCAGCTAAGTAGGTTTAGCCAAGGAGTTATACTTGGAGTAAGTACATCGGCTCCGTGTAACAGACTGGAGTTTACCAATACCCATTACCTCGGACATAGGATTGTGATAGAGCTGAGTACTAGAGTGGTCTAGAGGGTGTTGGAGCAACTCGTGTTCTAAATGTGGTTGATTGCTGATAGGAGATGGGAGGTGGACTGATGAAGACCTATACCTGGTGGCTTTGACTCGGGATGAGATGTTTATTGAATAAAAACCCTTTCATATTAAGAAGCTCCCTCATCGTTCATTTCTTTTGAACTATTGGGAAGTGAACGGACAAACTTTAAACGCAGTCTGAATTACTCAGGCATTCTGGAAAAACAACTCATGAAGACTTGGATATACACGAACCTTACGCAGTCTTAAAATAAACATTAACAATAGTTCAGTACAGCCTCTTCGAAACTTCTATAGTTGAACAGGAACTCCGATACATCAGAATCTAGCGATGTTTGATTACGTTTCCCTCTATAATCACACAGGATTCCCCTCAAGAATGCTTTTATTGTGTTCAATGTTAGACCTTGGTTAATATTTACTGACGGATAAACCTGTTGCCTGTTACCTGACGGGATACTCAAGGCATGAGTGTCTCCCTCTGGTGGGGGATTAACTAACTGATTAAAGGGTTAGGGCAGTTACCCAATGGAAGTCGGTTTAAGGGGGATAAAGGATGGATCATGACAAAGTAAACCTCTTTAACCGTGCAATGTTTGTCAGTAAATAAGGGGCATCGCCGTGAGTGTGCTGTAGGGATATGCTGTATTTTCATTTCATGGTTTACACTTCAGGTACTGTTACTTCAGTTGCTTTGTGGCAATTACATGCATGTGCTTGTATTAGCCGCTATCAGCTGTTTATACCAAGAGATGTACCAAGCGTTACAACAAGGATACTTGTGAAATTGGTGATAAGGTGCTATAAACAAGCATCAAAGATATGTCTTAATTGGGGATTGTCCATTGTCCATCATAGATACAGTTGAATATCACGATTCGTCAGCCTCGCTGGCTGGCAAATACTCGGAAAATTGGCAGGTTTATCAAAATGATATATGTATTCTTATGTTTTACATTAGTTTAAGAACCACAGCTATATCTACTTGTATTTTTAAAAAATGTGTTGCACTTGAAAAGATAAACTGCATGGATTTTGCAGGATGCGCATCAAGCACCAAGACTGAACGGCTGTTATTTCATTAAGTGAATGCAGTATGCCATTGTCCTTCATAGATACTTTGAAATATCACAATTCGTCAGCCTCACTGGCTGGCAAATACTCGGCAAATCGGCCGGTTTATCAAAATGATATATGTATACTTATGTTTTACATTGATTTTAGAACCAAAGCTATAGTGTTATGTCTATCTGTGTTTAAAAAGGTGGCTAAATCCTCTTGAATGGATAAACCGGGTTTTGCAGGATGCGCATCAAGCACCAAGACTGAACGGCTGTCATTATCAAGTGAATGCAGTCCTAGATGGTTACATTGCCATTTATGTTTTAAACTCTGAGCTATTGTAGCTATTGATAAGAAGAGCAACACTTGGCATAACGTCACTCAAAATAGGTGTATCAACATTTATTGTTTGGTATCCCTTGTAATAGACGCAGTTTTATCCAGAAGTCAACTATTGCAATGTTTAATTCAACTTAATTCTTTTAGCGGTATAAAATACCAAAAGTTTACACAGAATAACGCCCAGACGTTTGGATGAAGCCTGGCAGCCATCAAAGTTCCCATCTGAGTAACCAAAAGACGTCCTTTTCTAAACCTGCCGCTCTAATTACAGCCCATTACTCTATTTATACAACTAATTGCGTCATTACGTCGACCACAATAGGGGACCAATCCGGGGGTAGTAATCTTCCCGTCCGTCCCGTCGTTTAGGTGAGGGTAGGAAACACCTCCGGGGAGGGATTCATTAAGGTAATGGTCAGGTAGTCATGGAGACCACTCCCCTGACACACCTATACCTCACACGTCAAGGGACCTGCGGTAGGACCTTGGTCAGGGTCAGGGTCCCCATGGAGGGTGTCCGTGTAACTTCTGAGGATAGGAAAGGGCCATGTTGTAAATTTTATATGTACGTAATTAGAAAACTTCCAACAGATCTAGAACATGCTAGAATATCTTTATCAGTACCTCAATTCTGTTTTCTTAAAAGTAAAGGAAGGTTATGTCAGACTGACATTTTTTCAGTTACAACAATTTCATGTTTGACCAGCACAGATTGTTATGTAAAATTACCATTGCATCCTCGGAAGTGGTGCCCAAAATGTCTATAATCAGGCCGGCGCAACCCCGATGTGCATCCCCTCATTTTGTCAAAGTATCAGGATCCCTCTCTAGAGCAACAGACATGCAGGTAT
The DNA here is from genome assembly GCA_936440205.1 of Lepidonotus clava. NCBI lineage: Eukaryota > Metazoa > Annelida > Polychaeta > Phyllodocida > Polynoidae > Lepidonotus > Lepidonotus clava. Next base: position 28,250,656 of record OW387144.1, on the reverse strand, counting down.
AAAGACAGGTGTCCCTCATCAACCCAGCATTCACATCATTTGCAGGAGTGTGACAATTGTCCTATGCATGGACTCCTTGTCAAATATAGGTGCACCTACCCCAGCCAAGGTGCAACGTTAGTAGAACGTCATAATATCCTTGGCTGGGACTGTCTTATGCCCATTTTAGTAATCTTATTTTACCGTATCTTCATATCAAACCTTCTCCGGCCTCCCGTCAGTCGGGACCTCTTAAAGAACATGCTAATGATAATGGCGGTGGTCAGAGATGACGTAAGGATGACTTATGACGCCCCCTGTTGGTCTTTACGTCATCTCCGGTTACCAAGACAACAAAGGGGATCCCCCAAAGAATGGTGGCCCCCTCTACCGGCAGGGACTTAAACTGTGAGTAAACACGCCCCTCCACATGTGTGACGTCACGTGCGGGGTGTGACGTCATAAGGACAAAAGACGTTTGTCTCCTCTCATCCTCCGACCTACTGCAAGACCAAAAGTAGGCTGAATCAGTCATTAACAAGGGGACGTGTAGATTTCTGGGGTCGGCAACATCAAAAGTAGTGTGAGTGTGTTTGGAGAGTGTAAATTTAGCAGGGGTCTCCTTTAAAGGTCCGGCATGATCCTTTACACAGAGGGCTAAGGCTACAGTGAGTTGTCACGAGACCAGGTAATTGTGTGATGCGATTGTGAAATATAAGGCTGCAGTTTCAAACAATTTAAAGCTAGAAACCTCATATACGATGATCCGTCTATAATGAAGCAAACGTTGATCCATCTGTATGTAAACAGTTAACCGAGGCGCACTTTTCCTTATACTACTCGATTTACTTTTAGATAGGGCTACCTTTAAACTGTTAAAGACTGTCCTCTATAACCATGTCGTAATTTGACCCATTGCCCACCTTCAACATTCCCTAAACAATCCAATAGTGAATAGATGCCCTCTTAGTATGTCTCATCTCAATTAGTAGAAGAGAACTGCCTTTATTATTGATGTAAGTTGTATAAAGCCAATTCGGAGATTTCCCAAAAACTATGACTAGATAATCAGATTTTAAACGACCCTAGGAATATGTTTATCTTTTCTGACCCTCAGATTATTCCCCCAACAAGAGTAAAGTATAAGATTCAAATATGTAAGAGTTTAAACCACCCTCTAGTAAACCTTCCCATGCAGCAAAACGGTGCCCTCCCCTTAAGAGTAATCGTTGAGTTCTTTCTTTTCAAAAAGTGAACCAATATTAATGTTTATTAACGTTCGACGAGCTCTACTCACAATGTATACATGTACGTTGATATTACTGTATCCCTCCTTATACCTGTTAAAATGTAACACGTGACCTTGTTTGGGGGGATTACGTCAATCATACGGCGGGTAGATCGGTATCCGTCACATCTCTATTGAACACCGATACCACCACAGCAAAAGGACCACAGTGAGACTGAGAGTTGGGGTATTAGCGCCCTCTCAAGTATCATATTTCACTCATTTTCTAAACGGATATCGAATATCCCGTCAAAACTGGTTTCACTGTCATCCACCTAAAACCCCCACAATGCAACAGGCTCTGACGTCATCCGCTTGTCTTTGGGCTAAGGGGCCTTACGTAAGGTCTCAGCCTCTCTCTGGACATCCGAGTTGGGCGGAAAATACGACTTCAAAGGGAGTCAGCGGGAAGGACCAAACGGAACGAAAGGCGGTCGTCAACACTGGTGAAGGTCAGACAAAGGGTCATGTAACATCTTAAGTGGGCCTGGTTAAACCTGCGGGATACCCGCCAAACCCTCTCACGGCCTGGAGTAGGGGTTTCCTGGGGGTCTCAACACTGTTTTCATCCGCTGATGACATATTAAATAGAATTTAAAAGGTATAAGGAGATGTGAGAAGGGATAGGAGTAGCATTTTGGAGTATTCAAATATTTGAATGCTGCAAAACCTGTATCTATACTCAAAGAGAAGGGATAAGTCTCTTAAACAGAGGAATGTGTGCGAAGTGCATGAACATTGCTTTTGGGTTTGCCTTTCCCTCGAAACCTACCTCCTAACAGATCTATCAAATCGGTTTATCCTGAAGTTACATTATTGTCTTCCCTCAAGAAAATATCCTACCTATTGGATTTTTGTAGATCTATCCCCTTTTTGTTATAAACAATGATAACTTTCTTCTACATCTAGGAACTATAGACCTTGTGCAGATAGGGTCACGTGACCAGATTTTGGTGATCACCATGTGGTGATCAATACCACATGGACATGAAATAAATTCAAATAGATGAAAATAGCTGTCAATTGTGATCCCGTGAATCTATTCGAAGTAAATGGGGTATGAATACTTGTTCTAAATGTTCCAGAACTATGAATAATGATGAGGACTATCTAGTGATTCCTTATCTAAAACGGGTCACAATGTTATAAATTCTAATACAATACGTATACGTTTCTCATAACATTAACCTTAAAAGAAGTTTGGTGATAACTGTATAATTCATTAGATCTGAAAGATTTGGTAAATAGAGTATACAGATATGTCCTACCCGTTTTTAGGTGTGATATATGCAGTCCAGTGTCAGGATGTCTGGAACCCCCTCACATTTCCAAATGCTGCAAATTTGGTCAAAATTGTCATTTAGAACACATCTGATTAGAACCTACTCAGAGTTGTTTGATACAAAATGGTGCTGTTAAGCCCCTCAGATACTTTCCGAAAACCCCTCACAATTCCCTGGAATCCCCCAAGCCTCCTTAGAAACTCCTCAAATTTCCCCGGTATCCCGCAAAACATCCCCCAACATGAAAGTCAGTTTTCAATGTCTTGAAATGTTGCATTCAAAACATCATCGATGTTAATTATGAGAATGGGTATAGACTATATTGAAAGTCACCATACTGTGAGTAGCATAGTTAATCGTAATTAAGTCTGGGATTGTAAGAACCAACACATTTCATGGAATTTCCTTTATAGTGTATGTCGGGACAGTAGACTACCCCATACACAAACCACGCTTTTCAACCCCAAGTTCCAATAGTTACGGATTCAAAGGCCAGTCAATGCTAAAACCAACATGTGAGTGGAGATAGGGGGCATTGTCACAATTACCAAGGAGTTGGGAATTGAGGCATTATACCCCAACTGCTCATCAGGTGTATGAACCCACTGGGTCACTTCAGACAAGATGGCGGCCACAGGCTCTGCCTCAAGGTCACATCTTCTGGCGGGTCAATCCAAGATGGTGGGCTTAGGGCCTACCTATGGGATTGCATTGGCCAGGAAAGTGATATAGTCTGGGTCATCCAGTGCACTGTCCAATATGGTGGACATATATAGGGTCCAGCAATCCAAAATGGTGGCCAGACTAACCAATATGGTGGACACAGAATTGAGCCACCCAAGATGGCGGCCAGATTAACCAATATGGTGGCCTTCCCTCTCAGTAAGAGCATAAAGGGGACCCTGGGCTACCTGGGGACCCATTCCTACAAGATCACCAACCCGGCACACTCCCCTACAGAAGACTCTACCAGACCGACCAGACCTCTTCCAGGGTGAATCTCTGAACCTAGGACTCTACACAAGACTCTGTAACCTTAGTTCTAAGTGAGGCCTTGAAGTAAGCGCCCATCTTGGGGTCATTAGTTATATAGCAACAATTACTGTAATATCCGGTCTTGGTTGAGGATTCCTGTAACTGTATGTTGAGTATTATAATAAAGGTTTGAAACTGTATTTATTGTGTGGCTTTTCCTTCCTGAACAAAGTTACTGTGAAGATTTAATATCTAGCAGGGAGTAACTCTGCAGTACTCTGCTCTTGCACTAGCTAACCCCAATTGGCTACAACATTGATGCTTCGGACGATCTGTGGAGCTCTTTCTGCATGTATGGCCCTTGGGTATATAGATAGAGCGATGCAAAACCATGCCGATGCAAGTGCTACATGTATTGGGTTTACTTTTATTTTCGAAAAACTTAAGAAATAATACCTATATAACATGATGATATACCAGTGGAAATGAGGATCGGAAATATACCCAATCTATATTACTCAATCTAAATCATTATACATGTACAGTGATACATGTATTAGAGTTGGTTAAAAATACGTTGGAATAACTAATAGACATATGTACCAATTTCTTCTAGAATGATTACGAGGTGTTCAAACCGTTGGCCCTAAAGTGCTACAAATCAGCGCCAAACGTGTGAAACAGGTTTATGAATTCCCTCGACGATTCCGCCCCTTCTCCCCACACCCCACGATTGATGTTGTCATCTTGCCGCTGACCCCTTTATTTGTACCATTTCAAATCCCGCCCTAGTCGGTCCGCCCGTGTCGGGTGTTAACACTGCCCCTCACGTGACACCTGACCGGGGTTACCATGGTTACCGGCCCCTACCTGCCCCTACCTGCCCCGTCTTATACAACCCTTCCCAGGGTTCCCCGACCTACTAATCAGCGCCATATTTGACGGGCTGCGCGCGCATTTTCCGCCGAGTGAGTCTATTGTGTCACGTGACTGGTCACCATGGTGACGTGTCACGTGGTCAGGTATAGCCGGTAGGGGGGTGTATACCTGGGGGTGCCCCCCCCCCTCACCTCTGGGGGTACGTCCTCCCCATGGGGTATAGGGGAGTCCCTCGGGGCTCATACCTTTACTACTTGATCACCTTCTGCCCTCAATGCAGGGCTCTAAAAGGACGCACAAGCAGCCAATACGTTTTGCATGTACTGCATTTTGCAAAACTGAATACAATATTGTGTTTTTGATAGGCTTGGCTTAGGGAATCCAGTAGGCCATCGCAATATTCTAGAAAAAAAACACACAATTAGATGCCAGCTTTCAGTATAGGGCCTAAGTAGTATAGGAATCAGGACCGCCATGCTGAGTAAATACTACCCATACTGTTTCTTACTTTGCGCATTTCTCCGACCTCTCTATCACTGAAAATGTAGTTGATACTGTACACGTATGCTGTATTTTAAATATACATTTTAAGCGATAATTCACTATGCTTTCCAACCGTTTCCCGTGAAAAATTAATGGTTTTGTGTCCGTTTCACTGCGTCCAAGCTGCCTCCGGACGTAGAACAAAGACGCCGACCGCTGCCCAAAACCCCTCACTCCCCGGAGAATCCCTCTTAATTTTACCGCTCCTCAGACAAACAAATATCTTATAATTGTCAGCGAAATCCTCTAAATCCTCGTGTTGATTTTACCACCACTACCCCACCTCCCTCCTACCGGTCACACACAATACCCACCCCAATCCCTTTCCCCGGCCACCCCCCGAGCCCCCACCCCATCCCGAACCTCTATTGTCCTATTAATCGCAGTGCATACCGCGCTCATTCATTTAGTAACGCTTTTCCCGACGTACATTTAATTTGTCTTACCTGTGGCCGTCCCCTGAGCCCTTCCTGGTCTTTGAACCCCCGCCCCGCCTGCCCGCTGGGTACCTGTTAGTTACCTGTGGCTAGGTTTACCTGCCGTTTGTACCTGTAGCTTACCTGGTCAGACCGGGGGCTCCTCCCCCCGAGCCATCAGGTGTTTAATAGTGGGGTAAAGTCAGTTAGTCTGCGCCCAGGTGGGAAAGTGTTAATTAAGGCCATACATGCAGTGACAATTATCAATATGGGAGCAACGGAATGAATACAGTTTGTGCTTAATCAGAAATAATGAGAACAGAGGGGCCATATTGTTAAGGAACGGAGGAAGTGTCCGTCGAGAAGAAATATTTTCATGTTTATTATAGTGCAATGAAGTGATCATTTGTTAAGTTATTTGAATAGTGTGTTATTTTTATATAATGATATTATTAACACAAGATTAAGTTTCATCCACTTGAACTATTTCAGGTACATATATTCAAATGGGGTAATACCATATGTCCATGGTGTGATATTTAACGTTTGACGAGTAACACGTATTCAGTTTTATCCTGAGTTTGACTCCGTATTTCTTTCTATGTATATCTTACCTTCACAGAAACATAGCAGAGCCAAATTCTAATCACTATTTTCACTAAAGGTTTTCTTTTTATTTCTATTTTTTGATTTTTTGAAATATGAATAGAATAGCACATATAAAACAAACTCTCGGATCATAAATCTCAAGGTAAATTTCTATATCCACTGTTGATAAAATATCCAGATTATATTTCGAATCACAAACAAACAACCTTAAATTCAATACCCCCTTTCATACCATCTGACGTTGGCTATCTGATTACCTCTAAGTAAAATAAACACCCGGAGCTATAGTTGACCCATTCTAAGACAATTCATTTACTTTGGCAGCCCCACCCAGCCCTCATTTCCCGGCCCTACCCTCCCTGGGCAGCGTCATGCCCCAAGCAGCGAACCTGATAGCATCTTCACTGTAAAACCTGTCACCCCCAATCTCCCCTTCAGTGCGCATGCTCAGCCCACTACCTGTCCCCCCACGCACGTGCAGTCAGAACGTCGGCCGGATGCGCCTCAGCGCGCAGGCCCGGGCCCCCCGCGGTGAAGGGCGAGCTGCGTTCTGATTGGTCAAGACGTGAGAGGTACAGGTATGACTGGGAGGACGTGATTGGCAGGTGAGGAGAGGGGGGGGGGGGTGTGCGTCAAGGTGAGAGGGAGGAGGGGAGGTTATATGTAGTAGGGACACGAGACGTCAGCGTTAGACACTGGGAGGGAATCAGGGGAGAAGGAGTGAGAGAGTGATAGATGCACACCTGAGAGCTACAAATCAATAACTTTATATATCTACCACAGCCTCTCTCCTATACCACCCTTCATCACCAAGTCAGAAACTGTAAGGATTAAATATTTACATCTGGACTAATTATTATTTACATCACATAATATGAGGATTTGACATTCATAGACACTACAACAGAACTGTGAGGAAATCCATTACATCAGGACCTTTACGACTACACTTGTTACACCTTAAACTCCAAGAATCACCTTTCCTTGCTATCCACATCCACGGCTCTGTGAGGGGTACACCCAAACACACCCCTACTTCACCCAGGAGGACCACACCTGTCCTACAGGTGTACCATACAGGTGCCTTATACACACAGGTGTGCCAGGCCCACCTGTAAGTGTTACCTGTGCGGCTCCGACCCTGGAGCAGTAGGCAGGAGGCAGGAGGCGGTGTGAGGTATGCGGCTGGAGGCCATGTCCGACCAGGAGTACAGCCTACCGGAGGAGGATGGGGCCGTCCACAGTACTGGAGACTCCAGTCCCTGCGGAGGGGGGCGGGGAGTCACCAAACGACGGGTGAGTAAAGGAAGATAGTCATAAGATGTTAATTTAAAATCACCAATTATACCTGTTATTCTAATTCAATTACATGTTTGTAAATATAGCATATTCATTTGACACGGGACCACATGGTCATGACTTGTGTAGATTACAAATTGTATTGCATGTTGATATATTGAATACCAATATGTTTAGTATTATACTGGTAGTTAATTTCAACCTGTGGCCCCCGCATTGTCTGTGTGAGTAGTATAGGTTACGAAGTGTGCTATTAGAAATATGCACAGCATGTGTTTAGTATGTTGCATCTGTTAATGGTATTTTGTCATTAATTCCTCGGAATTCTTTTACTTTTTACACAAGAAACATGAGCCTGTAACCCCATGTCGAATGAACGGATTATATTCACCACATAGGTGGTTAAAGTTACACCTGAGTGACGGTATCAGGTTTAATCTGCAGCTATTGTAACCAGCAGCCTTAGTTATAACCATCAGTTACAGGTGGTCACATAACCAGGCAGCGGATTAATGCGTTTCACAATAGTAACCAGGAAACCTCAATCCCCACTTGGAATGGCACCTTACCTTCTTTAACTGATTGACACTTCACGTACCTCTATCACTTTTCCACTTTTGTTTTCAGTAATATTCCTTTTTGCAATCACTATGCATTTAAGTATAAACTAAGATTTTGAAACCTTTACTGTTTTACAAAAATAAATTCAATAATGATATCAAACGAAATCAAAATATAAGAATCTGCAGTGGAGGCTTAGCCTGTAAACTCACACCAGGTCATGGATATACCACTCTGGGGATTAATCTGTATTCATGGTCTCCTTCAATACTCCCCTCCACTACTGTATTATATCAGAGTCCTCTTTGAGACATTTCAAAGCAGGAGGCCTGACTGGGGTTCAGAGAGGCCGAGTACCCCAGGTGAGAGTTACCTGACGTATGGAGGGGGGCACAAAGGAACACGTGCTACCTTAATAACACTTGGTGGAGAGAAGACCTGTAGGTGTAAGAAATAGAAGGACGTGGTCTAGTAACCATGGCCTTTGGGGCTGAATCTCTGCTGCTCTTCATTGTGTAACACCAATGAAAGTAGAAGATGTATGAGGTTAAGATTATGATATAACTCTCACTCCTTCAGGTATTTTGAAAATCCTAAAAGCTGATTTCATTCACTCTTACTTATCCCCAATGCAATAACCACGTGATCATTTCCCAAACTATTGATTTTTTATTCTATAATTTATTTAAATATGAAAACGGCATGCCTTCGTATACCATGGGTTACAATGAAAAAAAGCTATTAAGCATGTATGACTAAAACTAAACCAGTAACCACCCCCCACCCCTCCCCTCCGTCTACATATCTCAAAATCTGCAGTTTTTTCTTTTAATTTCTTGAAAGGCTGAAGGTGTTTATCCATTGCCCAAACCGACGTTTCAACAAAAACCTGAATACGATTTTCCTTTCACTTTGCAGGCCAATAAACACCTGATAGAGAGGCGGCGGAGAGCTCGGATCAACAGTTCACTAACACAACTTAAATCACTGGTGCTGGAGGGCATGAAGAAAGATGTAAGTGGTCGTTATTTCCTAGTCATTTAGAGAGAAATATATATTCATTCATATTCATCCGTATGTCGTGAAAACCTGCGTTCAAGAAAAAGTATGTTAATTGAAGTATGAATAATACGCTTAATGTGAATTAGGAGTGTCTGTTTGCATCTAACTACATAGTAAAATCCAAACAGTGCGAGAGATCCCACTGTACCTATTTAAAGCACACTATGTAATAGGTGCTAAAACATAAATGATGGACAAAACACTCAGGAAAATAGAATAGATGAATCACGTTATAGTTATTATCTAAGAAGGTGAAATCAGTTGTTTTTTTATGATGTGATATTGTATAACAGGTTCCTTGTTAGTATTCAGAATGAAGAATTCGCTAGATAGCTGGTTGCTCTTTATCAGCACTTGTTTAACACTGTGCTCGTCCCCTACCAAACAGTAACAGGTGTCGGGGTGTGGATCGTACAAAGACCTTTACCCCCTAACCCCCCTAACCCTCTAACCCCACTGACAGGTCATCATTGACCCCTACCCCACGCCTAGAACGGCTGATCCCTACTATACAAAAGCTGTCTATAGAGTCGTTTCGTCCCGTTTCGTGACAAGGCAGTCTTTCTTCTGTTGTATTGTGAATAATGGGATACAATTCAACTACTGACAAAGACATAATTGATTAAGATTTGTCAGCGTGCTAAATTGCTTTGTGACTGATAGTTCGTTGATCAGCAGGTTTACAAAAGTAGATTTAGTTTTTCTCATTTTGATTTCCATGCACTTGTCCAAAGTTGTCATTCCCTTGCCTAGAGAGGTCCATTGATTCACTGCTAGTCTGATACAAGCGGATATATACAACTGATTATCTACAAAGAAAGGAGATTTCTCCTTCCATAGATAAATAATCAGCTGGTGATTTCATTTGTATAGGGCCTATGATAACCCATGGAAAATGCCCTATAGCTGCCCTACCTGTTGCAGCCCCTACCTGTGTGACCAGTCCACCATATGGTTGAGGGCCCTGTTCCCTCCCACTAGCACAGATTACAGTCCCACCTCCCCTCACACCCCAGCATATGGCCCATCTACTGCCCCTTATGGCCTGCCCACTGCCCCTTATGGCCTGCCCACTGCCCCTTCTGGCCCGTCCACTACCCCTTTTGACCCACCTTCGTCCCCTAATGCCTGTCTTATGGCCCTACACCCCTCCTCTAACGTCCACTCATTAAGTGTCACAAGGGGGAAGGGTGCTCGAACTCTGAATATGGCCCTCTTCTCCCTAATCTCCATTTAGTGTGTGAACAACAAGAGAAAGTATCTTGTTCCAGCTAAAATCCCAGTGTTTAGAATGGTCATGTTGCAAGTGCACACATACATGACAGGTTCAGAGTGGCTTTACTTTAATCCGAATTTGTCCGGAGAATTCGCGTTTGGGCACCTTTTTCAAAAACTTTGTGCGGTTTTAATTTGCAATATGTTTGACCACACACCCCCTCCCTCCCGTCTCCCTGCCCCGTTTCGTGATAACGGGTGGTTGGTAGTTGTAGCCGCACGCGAGGAGGTCGTGACAGGGACAAAGCCTCGTCAGATTACCTCCTAACCCCACCCCTAACCCCACCCCTAACCCCACCTTTGGTTCCTGGCACTACCTTCAAACGTGACACAGCGATTATAGTGTGCTTTCAGTCTATCAAAGTCACCTATTTATCAGGTTCTCTTCAAATTAATGTTGTGGTGCATGTTGTAAAATTTACTTCCAGGGGTTTAAAGATGCCCTACATTGGAAGACGTTATCCCTGCTCACATGAAAATAATAACTCTACTGAATCAGATCCTTTAATCTACATAAACAAAATAACGAAAATGAAAAAATATTTGCTCGATGAGAAAACCCTTACCTGTCAGTTTTATTGCACTCTACAAATACCTTTATGATAGAACAAAATAAAATACATACAACCTATCTAAAGGTCCCCGATGGGCGATAAAGGATTAATTAGACCACGTTTCCCCGGTAGGGGGCAGCACGGTTGACCGGTAGGGGGTCAGTGGTCAGTGATCGGCGACGGTGGCTCCCCTGGTGGGGGAGACCATTGTGACGGTCAAGGGGAGGGGCCGTGGAGGGTCAGGTAGGTGGGTAGGGGGTATCAGACAATGGGGGTGGGGTATAATGGCCACCAGGGGGAGGGGGCAGTGGGCAGTGAAAGTAGAGGCCGGTAGGTGGCGTGAGGAGTTAGCTTAAGGTCCCGGATAGGACCAGTGAGCAGGGGTCACGTGACCAAGAATTATGGGCGGGTTAGGGGGTAGGGTACACACCGTATGACGAAGACGTGTAAAAATTAGAGGTTCTTCTTATTTCGGACTGGTTTTGATGTTCTAAATTTGTGTCTGTCTAAATACAGACAAGAAAGGAAATTTCAATTTATAATGTCACTTTAAAGTACGAATATTTGAATGAATTTACAATTATTCAACTGGCAGTTAGATTGAAATAAAGTTGTGAATATCAGTAATATCCAACTGATTTTATAATTTGGATATTTCAAACTTTATTTGTGCTTCATAACAGCTAATAATTATTGTCTTTCGCGGTTTACCATTGTCTCACCATTCTCAGGCATAGTTGCCCCCCCCCCCCCCCCCTTCTTACTAGTAACTACTGATGTAGAAGAGGCAGTCGACGGGCAGAAGAGGGCAGGTAGAGGGGGCTGAAGGAGGGGGTGGTGAAGGAGTGTAACAATATGTAGGGGTTAAAGGCCACACCTGAGAGGTGGACAGGGGGGTTAGGGGGGTTTAGCAGGGGCTTGTTTTTGTCTGGGTGAGGGGGCGGAAACAGTGGTGTCAAATTAGGGCAGGTCCGGGCTCTAATTTACGCCAAATTAACCTGTAGGTCAGGTCTAGCTTGTTATGTGGGGGCAAAGAAACGGTCAAGACTTTTTGCAGAACCACCAAAAGGAGCAAGTTCGTATCGTATTACAATATACGTGTGCGTCCCTTATGTGCATACTGGATCTATAATACTAGATGACAGTGATCGACTAAATCAGGCCAATATACCAAATGAAAGGGTCAATATAATATCGAGGGTAAATACAATAGGGGCACTCAGAAACTCAGGACATCCCTGTTCTGTTAGTATAAAGAAATAAAGAGTAAGAGGATGGCAAGTATGTGTGTAGGAATGGCAATGATCTAATCATATTTTTCCTTGACCCTCTTATTATAATATCCTTAGGCATAGACTCACTCTGTCACACCTCGGTGATGTACGACCGCTAGTCTCAAATCTAATCAATTACTGTGGAATCTGAAGTGAGAAAGGAGTACGCCATGGACCTTTAAGAGATAGTCTCTGCCTTAATCGACACTAAACTCTATAGGGTTGGCAGAAAATTCTAGTAGAAAGCCAATTCAAATGTAAATGTATGCAGTGATTGTTTGCAGTGATTGTTTTGAGTAAGGTCAATCCCTATCATATTGACAAGTCAATAGTCTAACTTCCTCCTTTCTTCCACCCCCACAGCCTGCCCGCTATAACCGTCTGGAGAAGGCCGACATACTGGAGATGACCGTCACCCACCTCCGGGCCGTCAGGAACAATCAGAACAAAGGTAGGTTCTAACCCTTTAATAATTTAACCATCTGATTCAGGTCACGTTAAGAAAATGCAATTGATCCTTGCTATAAATTGAAGAGATGATATGTTCAATAAAGACATGAGGGAATAACACAAGACATAACCGTAACGATTCTGATTATAAATGTACATTCATTCCATGATCAGATGATCCTACATCCAATGCCCACCCTCATCCCCGTCATTGGATTTCTAGAGTACAGGGTAAAATTGTACCCTTTCCGTACAAACCGTTTTGATATTATTCTAGAGTTAATGGCAAGAAAATGCTTCCAATTTTTATGTACAAATATGTGAACCTGTAGATGATCATAAGGATAGGTCAAGTGTAAAGCCTGTTCATTATCTTGTCTGACCATACATACTTCATATGGGTGATACACTGATAAGACATAGTTACCTGTCAGGAGCTTTGTGTACATACAGTTCGCCCTGGGCAGAAACACAATGAGTTCACATACGTAGGCCCACCCCGTGCCCTTTAGATCCCATCCAGCCCATATCACCGTTGCCCCTCCCCTATATTCCCTGCCCCCTCCAGCGCCCTGTATTGTTGACAGTATGGTTGACAGCGTGCCGTCACAGTCAGACCGTTACACTGTCAAAGTGCCCACTTCCTCCCTTCTGTCCCCTGACAAAAGGCCAGAGGTGGGTTGGGTGGGGATAGAGTAGGGGTGGGGGAATGTGGATGGAGAGGCTTTGGACGCCACCAGCGGGTTTTTGGTCAAGGTCAAACCTGAAGGTCACCAGAAATCACGTGACCTTGACACGCGACGCCTACTACAGGAATTCTGAACAAAGTGTCCCCAGATATTTTGCAATCACAACTTCCGGTGAAAAATGCTTACACCAATAGTATATCCGCTTGGCAGGATTGTAAATTATGTTGTCATGACAACCGCAGATTCCAATTTTAAAATATACACCTCCGAACCCTTGTTAAGTCATAAATCAGGACCCGTGGACGTTTATCACGCTTTCCGCACGTACTGTCTCCTTAGTGAACCATATTACCGACCACTTCCTACATTATCACTCACCCCCCTGTCGTCGCCAACTCCCCTATTGTCGTCCATCCTCTTTGAGACCCCCGACATTGAGTGATGACACGGCCTTTTGGACACTGCCGACCAAAGGAGGGAGGGTTGTGATGTTTCTATACTGAACCGACTTACAAGCTTTTTGCATTGAAAAACATACATCCTGTGTTTTGAGAGCCCCATGGAGGTGGTCCCTGTGGGTGTCCGTTTCCATAGGCCATTATTATGGGTTTTCAAAGATACTCTCATGCTGGCTTTAAGAGGCAGTATCCTTATTAAAGGACTGTATCCGCTAGTGAACACTTAGATTTATGGAGGCATGACGCAATGCTTGGTTATGATAACATATTTGAAAACCAAAGCATGGTATGGATTATAGCAACATTGTAAAATCTGTATGACAACAAAACATAGAGAAATATGATATTATCTTGACACAGCTTAACAAAATGACTTGCACATAGTCTGTGACAATGACCTAATTTCAAATGGTTTTATGTCATTTGCACATGTTTTAAGTCTATTTTGATTACATTCTTAAACTTTACATCTATGTTGCCTGTTGAATTAGGTATTAATGTGGCTCTATCTTTCCATTTCAGATGCAGACTCTTCCCTGTCCTCACGGTATAAGGCTGGTTTCAATGAGTGCGCAGTGGAGATCGCCCGATTTCTGAACGCCCTCCCCATGGAGGAACCCGTCAAAACCAACATTTTGTCCCATATGACGGACTGTGTGACAAGAATGGGACAAACACTAGGGGTCTCCGCTGAGAGCCCACAACCAGCCACGCTGGAAGACTGTGCTGCTTACGGTGAAACAATGGCCGACTTCTCACAACCCCTCGATTTGAGTCGGACGGGCTCAAAGCGCTCCCGGGAAACAGAGTCTGAGTTTTATCCAACCTTACAAAAATATGGCTCTGATGATGTGGAGTCAACCAGCAGCAGTCAGGACTGTGATCTATCTGTGAACAACTGCCCGAGCCCACGTGATATGCAAATTAGCCCTGACGGGTATGACGTTATGGCCTCCTCCCGGCGGGGCTGTCTGGAGGGCTTGGACTCTGGAGTGGACGATGAGGTCTCATCCAATGAGGACCCTGGTTGCCATGACGACCACAAGACCCAGGAGGTGCTCCGGGAGGGGGAGGACGGGGTGATTCGCCTCCAGGATGGCAGTATGTGGAGGCCCTGGTAACCATGGCAACTGGGGTAACCATGGCGACCATAGTTATCATAGCAACAAGGAGACCAAGTGGTGCATCCGTCAGATTGTGACCAAAGACAAGCACATTCATAAACTTACATGAGCCTGTGAATGATATTACTCATGTTGTGATTGCCATTCTACATGATTCATTGAACACTACCAAGGTTTCTTTTCACAAGATGACTTGTCCTCCTTTCGTTTTTTACTCTGTAAATATATGTGATCATTTTATATCCAATAAATAACCGTTGTGATGACAAGACAAAGAGTCTTTGTAGTGCTTACTTGAATTGGATATTCAAAACCTAGATCCGAGGTAAGATATCCATCCCTACAAACCCGAAAATGCAATCAAGAGAATTAAATGATAAGCACACAGCTTAGATGAATTTCTGTGGTTAGGATAAGCTGAGATTTGCGAACTCTTTCCCTATTAAGTTACCCATCAACATAATCGCTCTAGTCACGCATCCTGTTCGTTTTTTCAGGGTTTTCTAACGGCGGTACCACAGGTATGCGGGGACCACATCCTGTTGGTACACGCCTTTTGTACACCACTCTTCGCCTGGGCAAACCCCCCACGGCGAATCGAACTCTGTTTCATCATAATGCCACTCCCTGTTTTCGCAGAATTTTATCTCACAGCTAGAGCCAATATCAGAGATTTCAAAAGATCATTCAAAAATCAAATATGTACCATTTTACATCTTTAAAGAAATTAGGGGTAACGACTTACGTTTTCAGGCAACCACCTCATTTTTAGGAAAATGATTGTTGTGTCCTACTACTATCGAATCAACCTTTCTTGACCATAAAGAAGAGCATACATTTCCTTTCCTTTGTATGTCCTTCAGAAATACAAACTGACTTAAATTGATCCATAATGAATTCACGTACCGAAATTGAACCGGTATTGAAATATGGCTACAATGTTTGTAAAATCTCATTGAAAGACCGTATCTAAGGATATTTCAATATCTTTATCTCCCTCTGAAAAGGACCTTTAGTTTAAAGGAGTCGTCTAAGGTCTTCATCGGAATGCACCATAACCAAACTGTAAGATCAGTCAAGCATCCCTTTTTAAGCCCAAGGTGCCTTCAACAATCACACCTTGTCACACACATGTCACACCTTTGTCACACCTGACACAGATATTCACACCCGACCTCCCCACCTGACCGCACCTCCCACCCTGAGCCCACTGGTACCAGCCAAGACTGACTACTAAGACAAGGTCAATCCGCAAGTACCGGTAATTTCTGAAGGTTATACAATAAAGGGCGCACATGTCCAACCTCAATCCACCAGGGGCTTTGGGGCTCACGCTAAGAATACAATAGTAAGATAATTCATATCTGTATGGTCAACGAGGCATACCAGTACCATTTGAAATAGGATTGTACTTGAATGAACAAACTACGTCAAAGTTTCTCAGTATAATTTTGATTTCAAATGCTGATGTATCATAGTGAACAAATTAGTTATTTTAGTTACATGTGATCACACTGAAACATGCAGTAAATTACTTTTTTTTCAAAATCCGATTCCTGTGAGATACAAGTCCTTCCATCGAATTAATGTTAAATTTACTTAATGTTGATTAACACAACTTCTTTTTGGGGTTATCCAAATGTACTGCAATAGTACATAAGACATGCAGTGGTAAAATGAAAGGTTCCAGTAAATTTCAGGTCAAATGAACAATGAAAACACTTATGATACTTCAAATGCAGCATTGGGTAAGACTTTAGTGCAACGGAGTCTTGTCTCCTTGCAGTTTACTTTTTGCAGGACAGTTTGCTAGGATACACCAATCATGGTTGGGAGAAAAATACAAAGAGCTACGATACTTTGATAGATTTGACGAAGATTGATCAGAGTATAGTGGCCCTTTGTATAATATTATATTCATAAGAAATAACCTGAAACCCTTTAAGGGATCAATATTCCTCCGTATTGCTACATATGTAATTATATATGTTTGGCTTAGCAATAATTGCATTGTTGACTTCCAAATTATTTGGTTTCATGAATAATAAAACATCCAGCTGAAAGCTATATAGCCCCCAGCAGAGTGCACAGCACATACACTGAGACAAACAAGAGTGAGACAGGGAATACAGAAATAAATCTGCGGTAATAGACGACCCGGGAGACTTTGACAATGTGAAAGGAAACCCTGAGTTATTGTAGACACAAAGACCTGCCCCCTAACCCTGGGAGTACGGGGAGGGGGCGGTCCGCCTTGTGAGGGGCTAATTGTCAGGTAGGGGGTGCTGGTAGTATTACCTGAGATTGAGAACTGGGAGGCGGAGACGGGGCACGGTCCAAGGAGGGGGATGGGGGATGGGGGCAGGGAAGGTACTCACTTTTGAAACTGCATACCCAATACATTACTAGAGTTCATCAGGGTCTGTCACTGAAAGCTGTTACAAAATAAGAGATCATGAAATTGCTGACAAGACTCTGGACAAGTCAATGAAAAGGAGAAGAATCATTTTATAAAAAGTGGTTGATTAACTCATGCTCAAAAATGCACACATAAAAAAAAGTGGTTGCATTAAAGCATATTGGACTTGATGCACGAGCTATGAGTTCTGGGGCGTGGAAACAAAGCTGTTTTAGAGATCCTTAAGCACTATAAGGTCTCCCAAAATCGATGGCTTGGCAGTCCGCTATCTATTTCACAGGCATACAATCTGTCTTTGCATTAAATCTATAGTGAGATTTTGTCTTATTTGTGTACACATTGTGATTCTTATGAGCGTAATATTACTTAAATAG
This sequence comes from Lepidonotus clava, assembly GCA_936440205.1. Classification (NCBI taxonomy): domain Eukaryota; kingdom Metazoa; phylum Annelida; class Polychaeta; order Phyllodocida; family Polynoidae; genus Lepidonotus; species Lepidonotus clava. Next base: position 28,233,145 of record OW387144.1, on the reverse strand, counting down.
CAGCGTTTATTCTTAATCTTACCGCAACATCTGTCCCTCCTAAAGGCAGTTTTTAGTTTTACTCTAAGTATTCCTTTGAGCGATCAAGTAAAGTACCTCCTCCCCAATACCTCAGTCTCATCCCTGCACCCCCTACAAAAACCATCCCATATAACAGCCCCCCCCCCCTTTATTTCCCCATTCACCAAGTACCAACCGGCGGTTGCGTCAATTGCATCATTATACTCTGAATACCTGCAAAGTCGGTCGGAATTAGAGTCTGAAAAGGCCTGGCCCTGCCTTCCCCCCCCCCCCCCCCTCCACACGGAGCCCTTTGAAAGTACACGCCCGGGGCGACAGGGGGAGTTGTATTATTTTAATGTCCGTCGCACCCAAGAGAAGGGACATTTTCACCCCTCTGAGACGAGAGGTGGCAATGGTCCTCTGATTGCACCGTATGTTCTTTCATTTTGGGGCGTTTAAGACCAGGGAGTTCCGGGATGCAAACCACATTGCAGATTAAAGTTTTATGGTTGTGTGTTTTTTCAGAGTGTTTTTCCAGGTTTGTTATATTTCTATAGTTAATAGCTTTTGGCAATACTCGGGGTCGTCAGCAGAGACTGGAAGATGAGGCTGTTTGATTCCCCTTCACTATAGTAATGTAAGGTAAAACCCTTAAAGGCACACTTCTGCCAACCCCAACAAAAGAAAGATCAGTTTTTTCCAGACCCTTCAAATCACAAAAAAAAATGTTCCACAGCACTTGAGGTAAGCGCTGGTATAAAAGCTGGTACCCCTTTCATACTACCGCCAATGATGTGTGTGCATCATTTGAAGTGCTCCAAACCAAATCAGTTTGCTATTTCACTAAACTTTAATGTTCTTATAAGAGATAAGAAAAAATGATTTATACACTGATAAATACTTTATGGAAGTACTTTTGCATGTTTAAGAAGGTTAATAAACATTCACAAAGGTTCGTGAATATTGTCCGGACATACTCAGGGTTTGTAAAACATAAAATAATTAGGATGAATATTCGTGAAAGTTGTTTGCTTTCTCACCCCCCCCCCCCCCACCCGGTTTGTGTCTGAAAAGCACTAGAATTTAGTGAATGCATCATTAACTCTTACGGTTGTAAGGCTACAAAATAATAAAGGACTTTAGGCTACAACTCCGTGATTTTGAACATTATTATGCTGCAACCTGTTAAGAGAATTCAGGCCTTCTCGGTCCAAGGATACAAAACAGATAAATAGCAATATTGGTGTGGAGAATAGAGGATATAAAAACGTAATTTCAATACGAAAAGAATCATGTCTTTTATTTAGGCATATGTTAAAAGTTGATCTTAAGACATTTGTATAATTTCTTCGTTTTTATGTTAGCATAGAGTGAAACAACAATTAGAGCATGTCTGAAAATTTCAAATGATGTTATTTTTGTAATGGATTGTCTCTACCAGATGGATGCCATCAGGGGCGTACCCAGCCCTAAAACCTGAGGGAGTTCCAGGTAAAAAAAAGGGGTTCCATGCAAAAGTGAGGGGATTCTGACCAATTATTTTGATAGAATGCTCTTATATTTGTAGTTATATTATAAACGTTGAGAAATCTGAGGGGGTTCCATGCAAAAGTTAGGGGGTTCTGACCGGTTATTTTGATAAAATCTCCCTATATTTGTAGTTCAATTATATCAACTTTTAGAAATTTGAGGGGGTTCCAGACACCATTGGAACCCCCTTGGGTAGGCCACTGTCGTGCTTCCTGATGCTATACCAGACTTCTAGTATATATATATATATATATATATATATATATATATATATATATATATATATCAACTATCAAATGATATAATGTTTGTTAAAAAATGTTTGGCGTTTAACACTAGACTACTCGTCCCCAGTGAACAACTGATGCAAATTCATATTCATTGTTTACTGTTTATGTGGGAAGGGATATTCATAATTAGAACATTTAGGCCCCCTATTTGATTTTCATTGGACACTGGGGGGGGGGGGGGCAGTTTGCTTTCGTATTTTCTTAATCTGAATTTGCGGTTGTAACTTCATTAGCCAGCTTACATTTCAAGTTATATTATGTCTTTCAGCTTATCTGCTATTGCGGCCATCCAGAGAGAGTAAAGTTTTAATTTTAGTCTCCATGGTCCATCTTATTATGTCTATGGTCCATCTTATAATCCGGAAGGGACACGCTGTCTTCTTAAATCGTGGGGCTAAGAAGTGACGAACAAAGGATTCATAATAAACCACCACCTCCCCTTCATGTGGCTATTGCCGTCCACGACACATTAGACACAATATCAAAGGTTGGGTCGATGTACCCCTCCTTTAAGAACAGATTAATATATGGCGTCGGTCCTGACCCCTCTGCCACCTTCAGCTAACTGCCAACACGTGCTTCCCGCCCGGGGGTCACGACCTCTCGTGATTTCACGCGTGAGGTCACGTGTTTTACGCGGCGTCACGTAATTACGCGCGATTTGGGATAATAGGACGCTCGGTCGGGTTTTGTATGGGACGGAAACGTCCTCTACGCACGCGCCGGTGCATGATGCGCATGCGCATTCCTCAAGGTCACGTGCCGAGGGGGTATGATTATCCAAAAGGAGGCGAAATGAACATATGGTATCTGGGGGCCTCCCGGACGCGGTTACCAAGGCGACCATGTGGTTATCGGGGGTCGCGTGCGGCAGCCTCGTTCTCAGAGATGTACCCCACGTGATGGCGTATGGTATTGGGAAGAAAACGAGGGTTCCGCACGTGTTTCAAGTCTGTTAGGATTCCTAACAATAAGGAACCCAGAATTCGCATTCCATTCAGGGGTTCCTAGACAATGCCTCAGTACAATGATTATCAGTGACCAGTAGTAAATACCTTAAGATTGCAGATAATCAGCAGAGAAACAGGGTGCAGAGTGTTAAACTCTATCAGTGTTCACTGTCTATGCAAGGTGGGTTAGAATGTTAGTTTAGATTGCTATGATTAACTAACGTCAGTTACCCAAGTTTGAAGACAACTTTGTGAAATCAGGACAGGGAAAGAACGAATTATTAACATTCAACACAAGCGATCAAGTCTTCCTTGCATAAATACTCTTACAGTCTCTGCCAAATTGAGGTAAGGGAGTCAAATATAGTCCTAGGATTTACTCTAAGGTTATCAGTTTTACTTGTTCCGAAGCGGTCATGTTAGTATTGTACCAGGTATCTTTGGATAGGATAAGAAGGCAAATTTGAGACAAGAAGGCAAACAAAATTAAAGTTAAAATAGATTTAAAGAAATATCAGTAGAAATTGTTCTTAGTCTAGTCTAAATGAAGAGCAACATTGGAATGAAATTATCTGAGGGGTATCCTTTGCTGAAAGTAATCGAATGTTGATACTGATTGTCTTAAAGTACCATTTTAATGCCAGAAGAATAGCTATATGATCCATCATGAACCACTTGTACAGGGGCGTGGCCAGCTTTGAATAGGTAAATCAATGCAGGTTGAACCTAACCTTTTCACATTGTTTCTTATAATTTACTATTTTGGGGAAATCGCAGAGGGTTCCAGATACCCAGCAATCCGCCCTGGCTATACGCCAACGCCACCATATGCATGGAGGTAATTGAGAAAGCAGTTCGTGAACCATGCATAAACCATGTAGTGAAGAGCTGCGAACATATATAAGCAATACTTCTACCTATCTTATCTACATACACTTCTTATACAATGATGGCGGCAGCCGCAAAAGAGTAATTTGTAAATTAAATTTGAAACACCTTTGAAAAAGAAAATATCAACAATCTACCGATCTAGGAATATTGCATGTCAGCAGGTTAGTACCTTTATAGGTTTACAGGTAGGTTAAGGAGATGTTTCATGTCCAGGTCTAGATGACAGGGCGAGGAGGGACGACCAGGGAGCAGGGACAGACCCGCCAGGAATCCCAAACCCATAAATGTCTCCTGGCCTCATGCAAGCGTCTTCATATGGGCCCCATGTAATAGCATGTTGCCTGAACGTGCATGGAGGCCTTTTTGTGCCCTGGGTGATGATTACCTATTAATAATCTGTGGGGTGGTGGGTGCCATCCCGCTGAGGGGGGTGACCATAGGGACACCCTGGGTTATCTGATTCACGGTTGATGGGAGGTGACACGACATGCTATCTCTGTAACCGTCCCGTTCACATTGTGTAGGATAAATCACTCTTTCAGGTTTCATACATTTCTTAGTGTTCAGCAAGAATTACTTGCCAACTTTTTGTAATAACGCAGTTAATTTATGTTTTACACATTATTTTAAAAAATGTACTTCTATTCAACGTATTATAAATGACAGACATAACATTAATAGACCAATAATATTACATATCCATGTATATTTTCCGGAAAAGCTACAATTAAGGTTTATTCAAATAGCACAATGTTTTTAGTTGTTCACATTATGCATCAGTGGGAAAACATCCGAATCCGTTGGAAAAAACGTCTATCAGGTGTTAGTCAATAGTAATGAATGATCACTCAAATTCTAACTGATTTGAAGAATATTCAAATGTTAAACTTTGATAAAGAGTGTAGGTATAAACCACTGCCACAACTCTAAAGCGTGTGTATTTTCTTAATAGTCCTTTGGCCACAAGGGGTGCAGTGTGACAACGTCCCCTACCGCCAGTTATTTTATGCAGATAGGAAACCATCACACATACCGAAGTGGAGTTTCTGCTCAAAAAACAAATTTAATTGTCTTCCCTGGGGCGGTGGGACCTGTAGGTGGTCAAATATTTACTGCCCTGCTGGGGCTGCCCCTGCTATGACGAATGGTTTGGAGCCCTCAGCCTACACAGGACGTCTGTGGTGATAGTGGCCCTTTCCTAAGGGCCTTTACCCAGTCAAAATGTTTAAATTTCTAGTCTTTTTGAATTGATGTATAGCTATGACTCTGAGGTTTGTCATATTTCCACCATAGCTGTTGTATAATTATATTCTTGTAGCCAGTAGCAGGATCTTATGAAAGTATTTGCAATCTCCAGTTTGATTTGCGAGCAAAATATAATTATATAATTGATTTAAGATTTGATTTGTAGCATTGATTAGGAATACTTTAAACAATATGTTTGCTATTTTCGCACGTACTGTTTGATCAAGCAAAAAATATCATAGCACTAAAGGATGTGCCAAAATCAAGGATATCGAAAAGGGGATCGGCATATAAGAACTACATCGTCATGCATTAGTGGTCATTCGCGTATCAATTCTTTTTCTTTGTGTACTTTAAGACCCCAACGAAAGGTGATGGGTTAGGATCCTATGGTGTGATATAATCTGGAATCTTGGTATTGTGACGTTCTCTGGTAAGTCGGGGTTGCCGATTCTTACAACAGAGGAACGTGGGGGTTGTTCGGGTCTCGGGGCGGACGGGGAATCCGGGCCAAGAACCGAGATGTGTTTCTAGAGTCGTGCCTCGCGCACGAGGGGGGGCTGAGCGAATCGGTCGGGAATCGGCACTCGATGTCAACGGAGGACTGCGGGGAAGGGAAATTATGGTAGGGGTACGGGTCGGCCGGGGTTCGTCTCGCTCTATCTCCCAGACCAGCATTCACCCCGACCGGGCGGTCCACCCCTCAGTTCCGGTCCGCGGGGGCGACGGGCCGACGGTCGCCTATTGTTTGGTAGCGTGGGGCCGAGCATGCCGCGCCCTCGTCCCCGCGGACTTCGTTCCTTCGTTCCGTTCCCCATGTCTTCGTGCCATACTACACCTCGGTTTCCGGGACTACTTCGGGCCTTCGTGCCTTACTCCGTTCCCTCGTTCCTCGTTCTTCGGGCCGTCGGGCCCCTTACCCTGTGTTCCTACTACCTATCTCGAGCTTCGACTGTTTTGTCCTAACTTCTGGTTAATTACTCTCATCGGCTCATCTTTAGCGGTTGTTTCAGGAAAGAGGACACGTCTGGACACCAGGAGAACTGTTAAAGAACTCTGTTTATTCGGGCCTCACCGCCCCTTTATATACTATAGAGGTCAGCCCTGATTGGCTGCTTTCGGTCACGTGACCTACAACTGACGTCACTTCCGGTTTATATTTTCCGTTTCCGGTTTACATTTCACTTCCGGTTTACATATTTCCGGGTTTCGTTCCTTTACATTTTCGTTCCTTACATATTCGTTCCTTACATATTCGTTCTTTACATATTCGTTCCTTACATATTCGTTCTTTACATATTCGTTCCTTACATATTCGTTCTTTACATATTCGTTCTTTTACATATTCGTTCTTTACATATTCGTTCTTTACATATTCGTTCTTTTACATATTCGTGCCTCTTTTTCAGGCTTTCTATACTTTCGTTTATTATTACATATTCGTTCCTTTACATATATTTCTACTATTACCTTATTTCTATTATTTTGACCTCTATGTATTTTGGATGAATAGCCGTTCATCACACCCTCCCGCACCTTCTTGAAAGGTGGGAAAACACGTTTTACAAAATTTCAAAACAGTTCATACAGCAACGACAACAGAACATACTCTAAAACCAGAAACATTTCAATCCTACGCTCCTTATCGGTAGAGGAGGAGGTGTCACCCTCTGTCCTCCCCGGTCTACTTCGGAGGGCCCCCGGGGCCTATCCGGCTAATTATTATTTCTCTTCTTTCTTCGTTTTTCGTTCTTCGTTTTTCTCTCTTCTTAGTGAAAGTTCATATAATTCGTTTTATATATCCTAGTCTCTTTTTATCTTCGTCCCAGTTCTTATCCTGGATCTATTAGGACCCGTTCTACACCTCCTCTTCTTTTCTCGTCTTAGGATGAGCGAGCCGGTCGTGGCTCTCCCACCCGGGACTGGGGGTCGGTCGTGACCCCGTCGCCCCCGTTCCTCTCCTCTGGGCTCTATTTACTTAGCCCCTCGGCGCGTTTTTCCTCGCCTTTTACCCTCATTAGGACAGAGGGACCGGTCGTGGTCCTCCTGCCCGGGGCCATGGGTCGGTCGTGACCCGCAGTGCCCCCGTTCCCTTCGTTTTTCGTCGTCCAGACGTTCTCCCCTAGTTTGGGTGGAGAATCGGTCGCGACTCTCCCACCCAGAGGCCAGGGCCGGTCGTGACCCTTAGTCCTCTCGACCCTCGGTCCGTTCTTCCGTCGTCCAGACGTTCTCCGTTGTTTTTGGGTAGAGAATCGATCGTGGTTCTCCCACCCGGTCGGTCGTGACCTCTCGTTCTTCCGTAACTATTACTCTTCTCTGCGTTCTCTTAGGTGATGATGATGATTTTAAGGATGAGTTTTTGAAGAAAGACTGAAGTTTTTGTAGATAGAATGTTCTTTTTGGACTTCGCACCCTCGGTCGCCTCGGCATTCAGAGCCCTCCAGTGACTTTTTCACGTTTGGCAAGGACAACATGTTCGAGCCAGAGGCCAAGGTACCCAAAGAAGAAAATGGCGTTATATGTGGAAAGGAACTTAACTTCATGCATCAAAGCTTAGAGTGGAAGCTTCAGCAGACGACGTCGCGGGGTTCGTGCTATTTGTCACAGTGAAACTTTGAGATGGAGTCCGGGTGAAGGTAAGATTGAGAAGATTAGAATCATTAATTGTCGATGAGGTGTCCGTTTTCCGTACAGGAACTGAAGTTTGACTTTTATGGCACATGTCCTCGTGGTTAACCCAGCACCAAGACGTTCAGTCCTCGACCACGTCGACAAACTCGAAGATTTCAGAAAGAGATGTCGGAGATAGTCCACCATAGTAAAGTATTTCCGTCACCGTTCCGGGCCCAAGTGGCATGACAACAACCGGAACGGAGACCCGATTAAGAAGATAATTTTGATGAAGTTTCTTTTGATGACAGGAGCCGGTGCCTCTCATCCCTCCCCCCCTCCGTAAGCAACGGCAGGAAGACAATCCTCTTTGGGGCGAGAGGGAGGCTCCTTCGTTCCACTGATGAGATGATTTTCCTAATGGAGGATTCCTGCTCCAGGCACTCGGGCCCTCGTTCGTCTCCTAGGCTCTCGGGCCTCGCTCTGCTTACTAAGTTTTTCTCTTCGTCCTCCCGGAGGACCATGCTTTTAGACGATTTTCGTGAGACTGTAATACCAACAAATAGTTCGTTAATAGAGGTAAGTTTAAGATCTGGTCTGGTTTGATTCTGGAGTAAGGCCACAGTCGTCCACGGTGCCATGTCACCTTGCATGAAGCCACTATGCCTATGACGAACGCCGAGACAACAGCTCCGAGCCGTTCCGGGCTGCTCCTAGGTACGGCGGTTCGAAGTTGGTAAGTTGAAGATATTGGTGAGAAGGAGAGGAAGAAGCCGTAGAAAGTGAAGATGGACGACATCAACTGGGATTTGCACCCAACGTCAACCTCTGAGATCCGGAACGAGCCCATCTCACAAATAGCATATAGAGAAGAACTCATCCGACATCAAACTCCAAGAAGGATCGCTCCTCGTCGCTCTCTGCAGACCTCTTGAGGCGTCTATCGAGGCATCCGAAGTCGACGTTCCAAGCACCACCTTCCTGTATATTTCAAAGACTACCTCCCTATATGTTTCAAAGACTATTTTGTTCCGTTCCTCGAGAAGAAGATACCAGGAAGTACGACATGGAAGCAGTTACTGCCGTTACTGGAGGTAAGTTATTAATATAAGTTTTAGTAAGTCTATTAATTTTCGTTCTTGTTCATGTATCGCTTCGGTCAGTCACGAGCCAGGGCCCCTAAGTTATCGTCCCCGCTCGTGCCTTGGTCCTCCGGGAGACATCTACGACTCGCCGTAATCCTTTCACGACTCGCTGCATCAACTCTGGCACGATAAAACCAGCATTCAGGTCGAAAAATTCCATTTTACCGCTCTTCGTATGCGGTAAGAGGCTGAAGACAAGGAAACTCAGAAGATGATGGTACATGAATCCGGGCTCATCCATATTCTGATCGATCCATCCAAGATCAAGAAGACCAAGTTGCAGGGAGTAGAAGTGCCGCTAGAGGACAGAGGTCGTCTCCTCCTCGCCCCCAGATCCCTCAAGGCAGCACGGGAGAAGGGTTTTCAGTCTTGGCCCGCGCCAGCCTTTCCTCCAGCGGCGAGTCGCCGGTCCACCGGTACCTTATTTACCCCGGCACGACCGTCGACTCTAAGACTACAATGACAACACTATCTGTCCATTCTGATTTCCCCTCTTCGATTCCGCCTCCCAACTTTCACTCTCGCTCCTGGGCCGCCCGGCCCGCTATCCATTTGATTTCCGCGACCGGACGATCCCGTTCCACCTGCTCGGTCCCAACCAACGCAGCGGGCTCCAGGGAAGAAGAGGAACAGCTACAAACTTGTTTTTCCTCCTAGCGCCTCCTCCCGTTCCGTATTCGCCCCGCAGGCTTGGTAAGTTCGTTCCAGTCATGGACCCTCCAGCTCGCTGATTACACTCAACACCTCCTAACACATGTGGTTTCGTTCACTTCCGCAAGAAGATTCCCATAAAGAAACTAGTAGGAATAAATTAAGACAAGAATGTTCGAGCCCGCCAGTCCGTTCCCGATGAATTAAGTAAAGTTTCGGGCCCGTCCAGCGGTCTCCAGGAGAGTTTTTTATATCCAGGCTTCGGCCTCCTGTGCGGCTCAGGTACCTCCGCCTCGGCCCGGTTCTCTCCCTGGGGGTTTGACACTATGGGTGAGGAGCCAACGCCCCGTAATCCCTCCCCACCCGACTCGCGACGCGCCATATTCCGCCTCTGGTTCCGTCGCGCTTTTTCTCTTCCGTGCAAGACCTCGAGCAGCATCTACTTCACCCTTCTTCTTGGCGTCGGATCGGTAGCAACAGCCTCTCCTCCCTAGCGGGGAGCTCGAGAAGCTGATCCACCATTCCGCTCTGTTTTTCCGCCTCTCTTGTCGCCTTCAACAAGTCATCCAGTTGATCTTCGTTTTTGTACATCACTAGGGTCTGAGCCAATTGGACGGTCCGGTTGTGTTCGTTAACTAGTCGGTCGACTCCCGGGAACTCCCTGGTTAACGGCCCCAGTGCCGCCGTCGGGAACTGCGCCATCGCTTCTTCAAATGTCTCTGGCTTGCGGCCCGTTTCTAGTGCCATCAGGAACGCCATAGACACCGAAGCCATTGCTCTTGTCTTAGCCGTCATTCCTCGCACCTCCCTCGGGGGCCACACCAGTTGCACCCGAATGGCCTCTTCCGCGTCCCAGTCTCGTACTGCTCGCGCCGTCACCGGAAAGTGTCCCTGTAAGACCTGGTGAATGGCCTGTGTCCGTAATAACTTGAGTCTCGGTGTTTCTTTAGATGGTCCTGCCGTTGGTATCTCCGTTCCTATGGACCCGAACACTGAATCCGCTCCCGACTCGTCCAATTCTTGCTTCTCCGGCTCGTATCCTCTGGTCTCGGCCTGCCCCAACTCCATGTCCTCTGAGTCTTCCACCTCCGTGTCCATGGACTGGGCAGCCGGTATTTGTAGTCTGTGTATCACAACCCGTGGTTGTAGCGCTCGCCCGTGTTTATCCTCGTCCTTGAGTGGGGTATCCGGTCCTGGCGGCGATCCCATTCGTTCGGGCGACGGCGGTCCCGGGGTCTCCTCCGATCCTTGCGATCCGAAGAACGAGCTCCCCAAACTGGCTCGAGTCAGGTTGTCAACCGCCGCCCGTGTCTCTGGCGTGTCTGGTGCTACCGTAATGTCTCTCATTCGTTTCAGTCCTGGGGGCGGCACTACCGGCTGCTTACATACCATCTTCTCCAGGGGTGAATCCGCTCTCGTCGGGGTAGGGGTAGAGAACAGCGGCTGCGTCGAGGCCATCGACGCCGTGTCCTCGGGCCTGGCCGCATGCCGAACATACTTTACTTTCTCCACTCGCCCCGACGGTTTGAGTCCCTGCCTTTCTGCCATCTCGCGTAGAAACCTCCCCAGGTACAGTGCTTCTCTTTCTACCAGCCGGCCTCCCTGCGCTTCCCGAATGCTATCCTCCAGCTCCCGGTCGGATCTTGCCTCGTGGTAACCCCTGAACGATCCCTCCCGGTTCATTGTTCCTTTTAAATATCCGGGGTACCTCGGGTGTCGCGATTCGTATATCACCGATTTCTTATGAACTGTCATCATAGTAAATTGTGCGTCGCTACAAGGTGGTTCTAGTCCCGTGGTCCGTTTGATTCCTGTCGAGGTCTCAGGCTGGGATGGTCCCAGCTCTCCCGTGCTACTAGACTCGGCAATAATCAAGGACCGATCGCTTCGGACCGACATACTCCTGCCTGACTCCGACTGGTCCGAACTCGTTCCCTCCTCCAATTCCCTCGGGACTTTCTTGACCTTTTTCCACTTCTTCTTTCGCGACGGCTCCTCCGCCGGGCATCCCTGCGTCGGGGGCCTCTTGAAAGCGAGCGGCTCCTCTTCCTCTTTTACTTTCAGACGTTGGTCGTCGGACGAGCTCACCAATTCCACCACCTCAGCCCCCGGTGGTATTCCTGAGCAACCCGGCTTCGGGGCGGGTGTGGATCTCCCTCCTTTTCCTCTGCCCGGGAGTCCTCGTCCTCTTGGTTCTCGTGGTTCTCCCTGGGCATTTAACTTCTTAATTCGACTCTGTACCAACCCTGTTATTTGGTCTACTGTCAGAAGTGGTTTCGCGTTGACCACGGCTCGGCTCGCGCTTCGCGGCGACTCGGTGGCTTCCTTCCGCACTCCTTTCGCGGCCCTCCGAGGGGAACGACGCATGGGCGTTGATCGTTCCGCTACCTCGGCCAGGGGTCCCTTCCCTGCTGCTTTGGCTGCTTGGGCTCCCTCGCCGGCCTCGTCGGCCTCTGATCCTTCTTCGGTTGCTACCTGCTCCGGCTGCTCGGCGTCGCTGTCATCGGACCCTCTCGACGCCCTCGGATAGTAAGGGACGCGGATATGCCGTCGCGGCCTCTCCGGTGCCTCCTTATCCACCGCCCTTTCAGGGGGTTGAAACCCCTCCGGATGGCGCACCGCGTAGTCCCGTTCCAAATTGGCTACCCGGGCCGCCGTTTCATCCCCAGTAGCGAAACTGGTGTACGGCGGTCGTCCTTTCGGGTCCAAGGCGAACGCCGCAGCATACTCCAGCCTCAGAAGGGGGTCTTGCTTCGGCATCCCCCTCTGCAGGTTCCCTTCGTGCGAGTCCGACATGTGCTTCCTCCAGTCCTGGTGCGTCGAATAGGCTCGATTCGAACACACCGGGCACATGTAGTACTGCTTCCGTAATCCATCGTGCTGGCCTTTAATATGCTTGACCAGGTGCTTAAACTCCTTTCCGCGGCAATTTCCTTCCCAGCATTGTCCGCTCATCGTGTCCGTTTTCCGGGCTTTCGGGGCTCGTTCCAATCCTGAAGCTCGTCCCGTCAGCCTTTTCCGTTTTTGTCTCGTGGTGATGCTGCTCGTCTCGCTTCTCTGCTTTTTCTCTTGTTTTCTTCTCCTTAGCTCAGTCTGCTCGTCTGCGATTTGATGAATCCTGATCGGCTGACCAGAATGACCTGCTCCGGCGAGCGCTCTGCCTTTTATAGCCGCCGCAGGCGGAAGTGGGCGTGGCCTGCGCTAGCGACCCCTAGCGTCAGACTCACCAGCCACTTCTACGGTGGCGCCCCCTACTATTTTCCGGTCCCCGGGGCCCGCCGCTGGTCACCGCCTCGCCTGCTTTTTACCTCGCGGCCCTTCGCCCGTCCACGCGTTTTTTTCCTAGGCCTTTTATTGCCCCACCGGACGTCCTCGGTCTTTTCATCCTCCGTCGCCTTCTCTTGCCTTTTTCATCTTGGCCCTCACAGTGCTCCCGCACACTCCCCGGAGAACACAGGGGCTCGACGTTATCATCTCCTCGCCGCCGCCCCGTTCTCTTTGTCCTCTTTTACTCCTTTCTACGACCTACTTTAAAGCCCGTCCTCGTTTCAGGCCTCGCCTTTTACAACCGTCCGTTCGTTCCTCCGGCGTTCCCGAGAGTGCCGCATCTACTCTCCTCCGGTCTCCTGGACGCTGTAAAGCGGTATTACCAAGTCGGCATTACTTCAAAAGTCTTCACCAGCTTGCCACCGGGTCTGTCTTCTGTTGTAATCCAACCATCTTTTCCACGCTGTGGTTCCTCCGAACTGACCGGAAAGCGGCTCCGTGGGACTACTTTAGACATTCGGGCCGTCGTGGCTCCCGAACGCCGTTTTTCGTTCCAACCCCGCATTTCCCACCTATATTACATCCGCAAGAGAACCAATCTTCAGCTGGGTAGCAAATCTCTACAGCCTAACGACCTGCACTCCTACTGTAGTGGTCAACGCACCGCCCCGACTCAATGGCCCCAGGTTGATCAGTCCTTTTTGGCCAAAGCCTTTTTGTGTAGCGCCGATTTGGTCGTTCCCTTGGTCCTCTTCCACCTGCGGAATCGAGACACGAAAACGACTTCATCACAAAAAGGGGTGCCCCGTTTCCTTACGTTCCCTAGCGCGCCCCACCCCAAGCATTTACTGTGCAGCCTCGTATCCTTGCTGGTCAGCTACCATCCAGGCTGGCGCAGCGTGTCCTCGGTAGGGTTCCAGGCGGTCCACATGGACTACCCCCCCCGGTTTCCCTCGTTTCTTCCGTACTACCACCCGTCCTCGGTCAAGCACCTTGACGATCAGTGCAGGGCCCATCCATGGAAATCGCAACTTCGTTCCTTTGTCCCTATCCACTACCGTATCGTGCACCCAGACCAGTTCTCCGGCGTGGTATTCCCGCCGAGTCACCTTCCCATCGTACTCGTGTTTTTGATGGATGGCGGCTCGTTTCAGCCCCGTCCGGGCCTCCCGATAGGCCGCGACTAGCCCTTCCTCCAGGCTTTCCACATAGTCGCCTACCCGTCGGGGTTCCTCCTCTGGTCCTAGAGGTCTCCCATAAATCGCTTGTCGCGGCATCATGGTCTGTCGGCCCAGCATCATCATATTCGGTGTCACTCCCGTGCTGGCTTGCGGCGTTGCTCTATAACTCATCATCACGAGCGGGACCATCTCATCCCATTCCCGGCCTGTTGCTCGGCAGCTGGCTTTCAAACAACACCCCAAAGTACGGAAACTTCGTTCTATGTACCCGTCACTCCTGGGGTGGTACGGCGTCGTTCTTGTTTTGTGTATTCCAAATAGTGCACAGACCTGAGCCACCACCTCGGATTCGAAATTCGTGCCTTGATCCGAGTGTAGTTCCCGAAACGCGCCGTACCGTGCTACTACTTCTTCAACCAATTTGTCCGCCACTGTCGTTGCCTTTTGATCCGGGATCGGAAAACATTCCAACCATTTGGTGAAATAGCATCCTACCATCAGGCAATACTTATTTCCTCGTTTGGTGACTGGGTACGGGCCCGAAACATCCATGGCCAGCCGTTCCATCGGCTCCCCCACTATGTACTGATGTAGCGGCTCCCGTCTCCCTCGTCCTTTTTTCAGCAACGCGCAATCACATTCTCGACATTCCTTCCGCACGTCTTCCCGGAGTCCCGGCCAGTAAAACCCTTGCTCCAACAGGGCCGTCGTTCTGGCGACTCCCAAATGCGCTCCTGCCGCGCCTCCATGGTATTCCCTTACCAACTTGGCCCGTTCCCCTCGGGGAACGACCAACTGGTTCCTCCAACCATGTCCTTCTAGTTCCCAGTACTTCCGATGCAGCACGCCATCCCTGAGGCTTAATCGTTCCCGTTGCCTCCATAGGATCTTTGTTTCCCGGGATTCCGGAGATATGGCCTCCCAACCTGGCCGGTCCGCATTCTCTTCCATCCGTGCGACAATCGGCCCTATATCTCGATCCCTCCTCTGCGCTGCTCTCATCTCCTGCGGGGACCATCCGGGCTCGTACCCCCGGGCCCGCGTCACTACTCTCACTTTTTCGGTATTCTCGTGCTCCTCTCCACATTGTTTGCACGGATACCGGGACAACGCGTCAGCGTTCCCATGCTTCCTGCCCGGTCGGTGTTGGAACGACACATCATGCGAGTCGATAATCTCAATCCACCGAGCAGCCTGCCCCATCGGTTCCTTACTTCTCTGCAGCCAACTGACCGCGCTATTATCCGTCCGGACTATCACGCGTTGACCATAGATGTAGCACCGAAAATGCTTCAAAGCTCGCACCACCGCCAACAGTTCTTTCCGCGTGGTGCAATACTTTCGTTCGTTTGACTCCAGGGTTTTGCTCGTGTAAGCTATCACCCGTTCCTCCCCTCTCTGCTCCTGTGATAGCACGGCTCCTGTCCCCACGTCACTGGCGTCCGTGTCAAGCCACCATTGTCCATCTTCCTCCGGGAATCCCAACACCGGGGCCTCTGTTAGCGCCTTCTTCATCGCATCAAATGCCTCTTGTCGTCTCGCGCTCCACACGAACGGTTCCTCCTTCGTTGCCAATTCATACAAGGGGGCAGCCAATTCTGTGAAGCCGTTTATATGCCTTCTATAATACGAACATAATCCCACGAAGGCTCGTACCTCATGGAGATCCCGAGGGACCGGCCACTCGGTTACTTGCCGACACTTTTCGGGGTCGGGTTCGATCCCGTTGAATGAGACAACGCGCCCCAAGAACGGAATCTTCTTCTGGAACAGCTTGCATTTTCGCGCCTTTAACTTCAGTCCTGCAGCGTTCAATCGGTCCAGAACCCGTACCAATCTTTCCAGAGTCACTTTAAACGTTGGTCCAACGACCAGTATCTCATCCAAGTATACCAGACACTCCTCCCACATGATTCCTCTGAGGATTCTTTCCATCAGTCTCTCGAAGGTGGCTGGGGCGTTCACTAGCCCGAATGGCATCACTTTGAACTCATACAATCCTCCTTGAGTCACGAAGGCCGTCTTTTCTTGGTCCTCCGGTGCCATCTCCACCTGCCAATATCCGCTTGCGAGATCCAGACTGCAAAAGAATAGGCTTCCTCCCAAGGTGTTGAGGCTGTCCTCTATCCGTGGGAGCGGATAGGCGTCCACTTTCGTAGCCTGGTTCAGTTTTCGGTAGTCGATACAGAACCTCGTTCCTCCGTCCTTCTTTTTGACTAGAACGGTCGGGCTACTCCACGCACTCCCGCTCTCCTGGATAATCCCTAGATTTAACATATCCTCCACCAGTGCTCGTTCCTCCTCTCTCCTGGTGGCTGGATACCGTCTGACCCTCTGCTTGATCGGCATCTGATCCCCCGTTTTAATTCGATGTTGTACTAAATCTGTCCGTCCTAACTCATGTTTCGAGGTCGCAAACATTTGTTCCCGGGCCATGATGGCTTTCTCCAGCTCTCCGCCTTCCTCCGTGGTCAGGTCTTTCTTAGCCTCCTCTATCATTTCAACGAGCGCTCCAGGGGGTTCTTTTACTTCACTTCCTATTCCTCGTACCTCTTGTACGAAGGTGGCTTCTCCGAGTACCCCGCCGGTTTCCAATTTCGCGCTCTCGGTCCCTCGGTTGGCCACCCAAACTCTATTTTCTTCTCCCAATGTCACCGTTCCTGGAATCACCTCCAGTCCCATAGGTAATCCAGCGCCGGTGATGACAGCCAGCTGTCCACTCTGTCCTATGTCTACTCTCGTTACTACTGTTACTCGGGTCACTTGGAGTGGGGGTATTTCCGTCGTTCCCTCGATTCGCACGACCTGTCCTCCGACGGTAACTGCCCGAATCCCATCCGTTCTTTGTTCTGCTCCCGGGATTCGTTCCCCCTCTCCCTCCCCCTCGGCGGGCAGGAAGATAGCACTCGCGTGGGGCTTAACTGTTAGCCGGTATTTCACCGCGAAGTCGTTTCCCAGGATCCCTTCATCTCTACCGATGTCTGCCACCATGAATGTCCACTGCAACACGCGCGTTCCCAATTTTACTGGCAAGTTCGTGCATCCGTAGCACCGCAACGGACTACCATCCACCGAGCAGAGACGTCCTTCATATCCATCCAGTTCTTCCCATTTTCGTCCCCACTCTCTCCAGAGGCGTTCCGACAGCAGACTGATCATAGATCCGGTATCAACCAAAAAACGGACGACACTCTCTCCCACCGTCCCGGCCACATAAAGTCCACATTCTCCCATGCCTACTACTTCTCTCGCCGCGCCCGAAGGGGGCCCCGCGCTTACTGCGACGGCGACTGTCCGTTTCCCTGACGCTGAGAACACTCTCTCGCGAAATGGCCCTTCTGGTGACATTGATGACACTCTAAATCTTCTTTTCGCTTCTTAAACGCCTCCCTCCGGGCCGTTGCTTGTCTTCTAGCTTCCCGTTCTTCTGCCAATTCTTTCATCATCTCCTCCAACTTACCGTTTAAGGCCATGATCTGTGTATTGGCGTCCTCCTCGGGCTTCACTGCCCGCAGGAGGCGGCGTGAGTATCGTTCCTGTATTTCTACCACCTCTACCGCCTCCTCTAGTGTCTTGCATCCTTTCTCTGCACACTTCAGCTGAAGGTCTTCCCCAACTGCAGCCTGGAACGCATGTAATGCTGCTTTTTCCTGGCTAGCGTAGTCGTTGGAGAAGTAGGCTCTCGATGCCAGTCGCCGGGCATTATCAGCCAACTCCTTCGCTGTCTGGTTCTTTACACGTTTCAATCCTGCCAATTCTTGCAGAGCATTGCACGTGTCCTTCTCCTGACCGAACCTCCGGCGCAACGCATCCACCCTCGCTGAGTAACGGAGTCGTTCCCTGTCCGGGAGTCCGACAAAGTACATTCGTGCCGTTCCCGTCAGCGAGAGAAAGAGCATCGCCGCTTTTTCCTCGGCCGTCCAACGTCCCAATGTTGCGTACTCCTCAAACTGGTTGATCCATCCCTCGAAATCCGGTTTACCGTCATACTTCTCCGGTCGTAAACTAAACTTCTTCAAACTCGCTCCTACCTGGCCGGTCTGTTGTTGTTGAGCCCGCGCATTCTGCTCATCCGTCGGGGTGGACGTTCCCATAAAATTAAACTGCCTACCCATGATGGTCGTGTCCTCCCCTTTGGTCTCGGTTTTCGCACCTCCTTTCTCCTCCCCACCTTCCTTGAAGGCGACGTCAGAATCCATCTGCTCGAAGACTGCCGCGGTCGCCATGAGTATCCAATACCGACGAAACACCCAAGATCCACAAGTCCGTATGTGCTTATTTCAGCACCACCGCTGCCACCAGTGTGACGTTCTCTGGTAAGTCGGGGTTGCCGATTCTTACAACAGAGGAACGTGGGGGTTGTTCGGGTCTCGGGGCGGACGGGGAATCCGGGCCAAGAACCGAGATGTGTTTCTAGAGTCGTGCCTCGCGCACGAGGGGGGGCTGAGCGAATCGGTCGGGAATCGGCACTCGATGTCAACGGAGGACTGCGGGGAAGGGAAATTATGGTAGGGGTACGGGTCGGCCGGGGTTCGTCTCGCTCTATCTCCCAGACCAGCATTCACCCCGACCGGGCGGTCCACCCCTCAGTTCCGGTCCGCGGGGGCGACGGGCCGACGGTCGCCTATTGTTTGGTAGCGTGGGGCCGAGCATGCCGCGCCCTCGTCCCCGCGGACTTCGTTCCTTCGTTCCGTTCCCCATGTCTTCGTGCCATACTACACCTCGGTTTCCGGGACTACTTCGGGCCTTCGTGCCTTACTCCGTTCCCTCGTTCCTCGTTCTTCGGGCCGTCGGGCCCCTTACCCTGTGTTCCTACTACCTATCTCGAGCTTCGACTGTTTTGTCCTAACTTCTGGTTAATTACTCTCATCGGCTCATCTTTAGCGGTTGTTTCAGGAAAGAGGACACGTCTGGACACCAGGAGAACTGTTAAAGAACTCTGTTTATTCGGGCCTCACCGCCCCTTTATATACTATAGAGGTCAGCCCTGATTGGCTGCTTTCGGTCACGTGACCTACAACTGACGTCACTTCCGGTTTATATTTTCCATTTCCGGTTTACATTTCACTTCCGGTTTACATATTTCCGGGTTTCGTTCCTTTACATTTTCGTTCCTTACATATTCGTTCCTTACATATTCGTTCTTTACATATTCGTTCCTTACATATTCGTTCTTTACATATTCGTTCCTTACATATTCGTTCTTTACATATTCGTTCTTTTACATATTCGTTCTTTACATATTCGTTCTTTACATATTCGTTCTTTTACATATTCGTGCCTCTTTTTCAGGCTTTCTATACTTTCGTTTATTATTACATATTCGTTCCTTTACATATATTTCTACTATTACCTTATTTCTATTATTTTGACCTCTATGTATTTTGGATGAATAGCCGTTCATCACACCATTGAGTGTATCCCAACATTTGGGTAAAGCAAGGAAGCTGTAGATTTTTGTTGCTCATGATAGCTTTTACTGCGTGCAATACTATTCACAAAAGAGGTGCGTTTCTGCGGTAAATATTGAAGACACCTCTTACCATACTTAATCGTCCATCTGCCCCAGCCACCACATTGTCGATAAAAAAACAGAGTTTTCTAGCCTTTTTCTAACTTCCGCCCGTGGAATTATATTAGGTCGCGTGCAATATAGCCTGTCATTTCATTTGGTTTTCGTCATGCCCATGTTGGTCTGGGTTACAAATCAAGGTTTAAGCTAGGGTACATTCATACAAGTAGACAATATCTTATGATATTATTATTATTATTTAATATTTCACAATCCCTTTTGTGTTTTTTTTAAATGGTCCTTGTCCCTCTAAATGTTGATAATGATTAATTTGCTCATGGGAGACCGCAGACTCTTTTCTATAGCACTGTTTTACTTTATAAGACACCCCTTTTTACTACAAGGACTTCAGTTGGGGTCGATGAAATAATGGGAATCAGCATAGAGAAATTATTCTCTAATGATATGTAATATTAATGAGATCTGTGTACCAACATTTTGAAGTTTTTTTCTAAAGGAATCATACAAAAAATCAAAAACCCAAACCCATGTTTTAAATAAAACTAATAAGAAGTGCTGTCCCCGTCACCTCCCACCTCTAAATCAGTCAGTAGACTTCCCAAACATCAGAATATCAGTATGCTCTCTTAAATTAGTGTCTCATTATTTAGGAAAAGAGGCCTTGGGAATATATATTATATTACAAAACTGCTAAATGAAAAGCTCTTTATGGAGCAATTTTCATTGTGTTATTCAAACTCAATGGGAGCCCCAGAACCACTATTAACTATTACCTTTAACTACTAGCAGAACATGTGTTAGATACGCACACATATGTGACTGTGTCTGCGGGCTGTTGCTCCCAACTCACACCCTCCTCACCTGTTGACGTACCTACCAGCCTCACACCTGTAGATAAGGCTGATATCAGGGATGTCACCCCCACCCCGTTATTAGTGGCCATGCCCACCTGTGTCCTTATGGTGGCCGTGATTGACCATCAGGCTGACCATTAGTCGGGCCTGCCCTCCCCCACCGGACACACCCCTACATCAGTCATACTGACCACTGACCGCCCGGCCTGCCCACCACTCTCTGACCACCATATACACGGCTCTACACCTCTCGAGTTGGAACTGCGACCAGGGCTTTTTTTTTCAAAATGCCAACATGGGTATAAAAGAGAAACCTATTAAGAACTGCAAAAATATTAATATATATCTAAGAAATATGCATATTTCTGGTGTAAATAAGTTATGGCGACATTGGGCCCAGCTCTTGATCACAACATGCAAGAAAACTAATTCCGAAAAAAGTCAACATTTGGCCGAGATATCCCGACGTGAAGGCCCCACACATTGACTCTTACTGTTCACCATCTGACACACACACCCTCCTCCCTGATCAGTGGTGGGCAGTGTTAGGACCACCTTGTCTCCCCATCAGGTATATTCCCGGCCCCCATCTGCTGTACCTGTCAGGTGGGCAGTGGACAGCCCCCTCTGTAGGTAAACTCACCTGTGTGTATTTACAGGTGGGCAGTGAACGGCTCTGCCTCTGAGACGACGCATATACACACATATATGTGTGTATTTACAGGGGGGGCAACCAGAAAAAGATATGAAATTTCGTGGAGTTGTTTTATTCATTTTTCGTGGCCACGATAGAAATTCCTCCCCCAGAAAAAATGTACGCGTGGACATTAAAATTCAGTGAAAAATCATACTAAAGTCATTTATAATAAATATAATCAACTAAAATATGTTCCAATGTGTATTTGGAGTACATTCAGACGCTTTGAGATTGTATAATTTTGGGGGAAAAAATGGGGAAAAAAGCCACGAAAATTTTTGGTTTCTAAAATCCCACGATAGGAAATTTAGCTATCGTGGGTATTTACACTTTTCGTGGCATGCGATTTTTCGTATCTTTTTCTTGGTCGCCCCCCCAGATGGGGAATGTACCACCCCTTTTGTCAGACAACTCACCTCTATTTTAACCAATTTTTGAAACCATGAACCACATAACAACGGGTAAGAGAAGTCAGTCCCAGTAGCGGATCCAGCTTTTTGAAAAGGTGGGGGTGCGCTAGAAGAAAGGGGGAGACGCACCCGCCATTTTTCAGAATTTTACATTAAAAAAAGCTAAATTTGGCCCAAAAGAAGAGGGGGTCCTCCCCCCTCTAAATCCACCACTGAGTTCTGACCCCCGGCACCCCACCTGAAACTACCCTAGATGTCCACTTTAAAAGGCTGAGTTGCTTCATTCAACCCTGATATACAATGTGTATGAGACTCAATTATAGGTCTCATGTGAAATGTTACTGCCTTAGTGATCCATATCGCCCTTACCCCTACCCCCTCCCCTCCCATTTCCGCTGTGATTAGAATCTAGTTCTCCCAGGTTATGATCAGGGCCATATATGGAGGTATTCCATCAAACTCCCACCGTGCCATACAATAGGCTTTTGGGTTTGTGTCCGCCTCCCCAGGGCCTGTATAATAAGAGCGGGGTTATGATCCCAGAGGGCATACCTACCTCTCTAGCCCTTACATCATCAGACGTAACCCTAAGGGGTAGGTAGTTAGGACTGTTGAGAGGGAACGATGCACCTCGGGCTCTCATAATAAGTTTTCTCACAGCGACAGGTATTTTGTCAAAGGAAAAGCTTGTTTTTTATATTATTTCTTATTCGTCAATACAGATCATTTGGAATCTTTCCAGTAATCTTAGTTTGGTCTTCTGCTTGAAAGGTTATTTTGGATGTCTTAATGGCATGAACATCGATTAATACAAAATGTATAGTTGTATGATCTTAATCATTCTTATGACAGCCCGTTAAGGTGACGCTACTAAATCAGGCCTCAAACACCTGAAATTATATTTCTTTCTCAATATCAGAAAACTGCATATATTATTAAGTACCACATATATGTATAGAACTTCAATATTTTATGCATGGACATTGGGTAGTGAGAGCCTTGCCATCACAGCACATGTCGCCTGGGGAGGTCCCTGAATGATCAGGGAGTCAATGCTGACAGGAATGGGGACATTTAGGGCTCACCGGACCAGAACCCAATTTCACTGACAGGACTTGACAGTCCAGGATGAATGGGACCATTCTATTCAGAAATACCTATACAAGTTTTAACCAAATGAAAATTCACCATTTGGCATTTGGCATACTAGAAGGCCTGTGCAATTGAATAATTTCTGATAAGCCAAAAAAAAAACCGGTTTTCTACATTTCCTAAAATCCATAAAATTTAATGAAAATAAATACACATGTAGAATGAATTGATTTGTGGCTGGCACCCGCATTTTACCTTCATTGAATACCCAGAAAGAAGATAATTACAAAAAGCGTATCAATTAACATAAGTTTTCTTGACAGAACACATTTGCACCAAACTCTAAAATCTAAAATTAATCTTCTCTTTTTTCATTGATTTCCATGAAATAGCCACGTTCAGACAACATTTATCAACGTCGAATCACGTCAGCCTTGAGGCCACTCACCTGCAACTTTACCTGTGTTTTCCACCTGAACCCCTCAGGTTAAAAGAGGGCCACCCAGGAGGTATCCCACCTGTGCGAGGTTTTCCCTACATGTACTAAAAGACTTACCTACCATGTAGTAGTTCTAACCACTACCCTGGTAAATCCGTATATGGTAGGGCCGCCAAAAGGAAGGAGATGCTCCACTGCTGTGTTACCTGTTTAGTGATATCTACTATTGGACCACCCAGGAGTTGCCCCGCCCCCACCCTATTGTCTATGCGGTATAACATGTACCACGCGAATATATGTATAGGCTGTCGGCCTGCATGTAACCACCTCCCTGTCGTATCTGGAAGGGGGTTCGCTTCAAATTGGATTAAAAAAGTGTTTTTCAAAACAATCGTTACAGATTTTTGTTTCCTTTTCCTTTGTAGAAAACAAAAGGCAGTAGAGTCTCCAAAAATGATAACGTTTTGAAAACTCAGAAGGCTATCTAAAAAAAATGATATTGATGAATTAAGCTATATAGATGTAAGGAATTGCCCATTCATCTAAAGAATCATTAGAATTGTTTAACTGTGACGTCCTTTCTTATTGTATAGATAATGAAATATTTAAATAATCCTTAGTGATGTTAAATGTAAAAAGGGAAGTTAGAACCGAAAATATATTTCAAAGGGACGTGTGATAAGAAAAGAAAATCGGTGTTTTGTCGCATCGTGGATAAGTGGCTATCTATAACCACAAGAGTGCCCAAAGAACCACGCGACCCTTTGCGGGTGGGGACTCCTTTGAACTTTTTTTCTTACAACTTTATTTTGTGAATCGAACGATTTTCGCTCCAACCAAAGCAGATGTCCTCTGTGAAGTTGTATTGGAATTTGTAGATGGAAAGTATTTTTTTATGGAGCCGGGAGATTATTTTCCTCGATGCCTCTGGGCAGGGAGATTATTTTTTCATAATTCAAAGGTTATGAATTCAAGACAGATGTTGGAATTCAGTATTAAGTCCACTTTGTGCGATATATAATCTGATTTAAAGTGCATTTTATCAAAGTAAATATTCATTTTTGGATACCTTATGCCTTCCAAGGTTGGTATTAATGGTACCTTATATGCCTATACATAAAAAGTACTAATTCAATTGATTATTTTGGTAACTACAACTAAGAAATCTGTAGAAAGAACTATGGCATACCGTATCACAAATGCAATTCAAACTGGGATCTATACATGAGAGTTAAAGCGTGTCTCTTAAATAGTGATTTATACTATTAGAGGGGTGGTCCGGTCTTCTGGGCTCTGATCAGAATGAAAAGCCAGATTCAAAGCAGCCTAAACAGGGGAGGGTTCAAATACTCCCTAAACATCCCAAACTGGTGACAATTGAGACAGAATTACATTGATTATGGACCAACTAAGGTTCTGAATGGGCGTCAAAGGTAATGCACCATGATCACGCACAGTCATGTCCCGACGAGAACTGGTCGCAGTTGAACTGATCTTCTGTACTCTTTGGTGTATGGGAATGACTGGGACCA
The DNA here is from genome assembly GCA_936440205.1 of Lepidonotus clava. NCBI lineage: Eukaryota > Metazoa > Annelida > Polychaeta > Phyllodocida > Polynoidae > Lepidonotus > Lepidonotus clava. Next base: position 28,208,825 of record OW387144.1, on the reverse strand, counting down.
GCGGGTATATAAACCAGTGATGACACTTGTTTCCGCGTCACTCCCTCAGGAACGCTGCCTCTCAGCCAATGACAGCTGGGGTGACATCACAAACATCCCAGAGATCCACGCGCGAAGGGGGAGCGATAATAGGTCAAATTATCCATAGCTGTGGGCGTGTGGTGTCTACAGCAGCGATTACAGAAATCTCCACTTCTTTTCAGGAGGGGGAGGAGGGGATAGGGGCGATAATAGCAGAACGTGTCCATACTTACAGGCCTGGAGGGCGGGACAAGCGATAATATGAGACGTTGTCCATACCTTTAGGCCTTGAGGGCGTGGTGGGTGATAATATAAGATGTTGCCCCCACCTTTAAGCCTGAAGCGTCACCCAGATGGCGTCGTCTCCCTTTCCCGCCCTCAATTGGCTAAATGTCGTCTGCTGACGCCTCCCCAAATCACCGACTGTCAACAGAACCAGCATGGCGGCGACAACTCCCGTGCCGTCTCGTGATTTACTGCTCAGAACGAGAAATGCCCCCGTCACCTTGGAGATGCCACTGTCCTTCACTGATTAAAGATGGCGTCCCGCTGAGAGCAGGACAGTCAGATAAGGGCACACGTGCTGGGCACAAACTGGGCGAAACAGACCTGCAGAATGGTTTCCTCAAAGGCATACACAGCTTTACCACGAGTGTCCGCAGTCCAACAGTGTAACTATCCTTGGGACCTTTGGTCATTATGTGACTTCATTTCATGTAGATTAACTAAAGGAAAGGTCCCAAAGAAATTTACTAAACCAGCTACAGGGCGGCGACACCATTTTGAAAAAGGTGAATACACAATTATATGTAGTTCCCATTGTTAAGCCAACACTCAAACAGCCAGTGTTGTGAACTAGGAGAATGGGCCCATGTTAATCATTTCATATCAAATGAAGCATACAAAGGAGAAGGCATGACACGGTTAATTTTGTTTCTTTAAATAAATGAAGTAACTGAAAAACATATTCTCAGCGAATCAATTTCGGCTGCAACTTTTCCGTTGACATGCCAGGACTTAAAGGGACGTTCTCGTCCGTGAAACCAACGTAATTTGCTCCGTTGTAACCCCCTCACTCCCGCGAAAATTTCGTGACGTGACCAATCATGTTGCGTTATTACGTTCTGAAAGAGGAAAACACGTCGCAAGTGACGTCGTTGCTAGGCTAACGTCGGCGGACTTATCTCAGTGAACTCACGGACGAGAACGTCCCTTTAATCTTATTGTCGCGAACTATATCTTAATTCAATGTTATTTCTATTCAACTTATTTTTGTTAATATACCCTTAAAGTGAAACTATTCTGGTTTGTTAACCGTTCTCGTGCAAGTCCACGATTAACCGTTGACTAAATCAGTTTTGGGTTCACTGAGAGCTACGCCACGTGACCCGAGGACGTTAGTCACGTGACCTTGACCTGTCCGACGTAAAGTGACATAGATCACAACGTGACGATGGGGGCTGACCTCTACAACACTACCTCTGAAGGAAGTACTGGCTTATAAGGACCAGACTACTGAATGCCTGGAGATCATCCTGACTACTGAGGTCTGACCCCCAAACTGCCCCAGCATCATTGTCCACGTTGATCCTTACACCTAGGGCAAATCTGACACTTAACCCAATCACCCTACACCCTGTAGCTGGTGAATACCTGACTGATCCTTAGCCTTGAGGCTACTTCTCATGCTCGGCCGCCCCGCCCCCCCAATACCAACCGATGTTCTAAATGCCCTCAGCGTCGGTGGACACGTACATAGCAAAGGTTCTCCACCAAGAATAAAAACACCGCAGACGTGATCGCAGACAGAATCTCCAAAGAGTTTTGACATGTAGCTTATTCATGAATTCAGAGATATTATTGAGAAGCTGAGTATATAATATATACACATAATTCTAGCATATTATGCTTGAATTATGTGGTAAATCATTATTACATACTGATCTGAAGTCACATGTGAACAAAGTGGGCTGTGAAGAAAAAGCAATACTGACTACTGACCACACTGTTTGGATATATATACCCTTTTAATTTCATTAGAAATTATACTACTAAGATGGGCTTCGCACAGTGTTCATTTGGGTGAACATACTGAACTAGATATTAAACTTAAAACAATGATAATTCCCCCGCCAAACCGATGTGGCCGTTGCCCCCCGCAGAGTATTCTCTGCTGACCCCCCCCCCCCTCCCCCCCTTGTCACTAACCCCGCCCATATAGGCCTGTAGGGAGATGTACCATGGGGGCAGCCATTGTCCCCCAGTTCAGGCTTGCGGGGGACAAGCCAGACCCCTTCACCACTGATAACCTACCAAAAACCCACCATCTTCAGTTCACTATTGTAGGACAACAATATCTGAAATTTATCTTAATAGCTACAGTATTAATCCCCATACTCCTTTTGGAATTTTTTGATAATATTGAATAATAAGGTAGTTATAGATGGGTAAAACTTACCCCTGCCCCTTCCCTCTGAGGGCCCCCTAAGTAGGTTGTATGCACAGTGTCTAATCTGTAATCAGGTGAGAATGTTGTTTTAGGGGTTTAGCCATCAGGTAAGACAATGCCTAAGTGGGTTGGCTACCACCACAGAGGGGTAAGAACCCTAGTCTGCCATCTTTATCATCCTTCTGTCTACACAGGCCTTATCTGGTGAGAGGTGTAAGGTCGCTGGGGCCAAAATGGGGGATTTGAAAAGATGCACCAGCCCGCAACTCCCTACCTCCCTATATACCTGTACCTGTAGTCCCCGCCCACTATAGGGGTTATTTCACCGGGTCTTTTTCAGATGCTCGTTACATCAGGGGTTATTATACAGGGGTTAGGGGGTGGATTATCGGACGTTATGATTACTGCCTTGTACCTTTATTACTTTGTCAGTGACCGCGTAATAAGAGAATAGGTGCAGCGCAGCCAGACCATCTAATTACTACTTTCAATATGATCTGCACTAGCTATAAGCATAGATCTGTGTATGCTTAGTAATTATAATGCATTTGCTTATGAAATAGACTATAGTGAATCATTCAACACATCCAATCTTTATAACTTATTAGATAGTTCTACTGAAGCTCTCGCTATTATTACGTCATACTCTAAGTACAAATGCAATGAAGATGAGAAGCCCTGCTTTATCACCGATACACCAGTCGTACTAAGGTTATCGGTGAGCCATGGCAGAGAATGTTCCTGGACTTGTTACCCTGATAGCCTATCGCCGTTACCCAGCAGCTCTTTATTTGCATATTTCCTTGCTTTCAATACACACTTACATGGTTTAACTTATATGGGCATGTGACGTCATTTTCGTGAGTAAATTTATTCTCTCGAGAGCGTCCTGCAAGACAGTAGTCCAGTTGATGTTTCACCAGAGCTGCCTCTGTGTGCTCGCCACTGGCGGAAACATAATTATAAGTGTGTATTATTTGTACAAAGAAAAAGAAAAAGGGCTGTGCCGATGTAGAACTGAAACCTAGTTCCAGTACGAGCAATTGAGTAAAGAGTTTTCATAAATTGCGTGCTTCCCATATCATATGTCCGTGTCGACACTGACCCCTGTTGTAGAAGCCATGTGGTCGTCCATGGTATCACATTCACATAGACATGATTGCTTTGAACTGACCCCCTGGACCATTTAACTCAGCCCTGTCATACTTCAGTGATAAAGGTCTCCGGACAATGACCAGTGACCTCCACTTTCACACCCCAAGGACCTTACTCTACACTCAGCATCAAGCCCTTTAATGACAACTGACCCTTCGCTTAGACATTCTCATCTAAATGTCGAGGTTTGGGAAACAATGCAAAGCAATTCAAAGTCATAAAAAAAATACATATAAACTAAATCCGAAAAGAAATATCCAAATAATATGTCTGAAATCTGAATAGATCTGAAACATAAGATATAAATTCCTTTGCCTGCTTGCCAATGAATGGGATGGCGCATATTCGGACCTATTTGGTAGAGAAGGTCATTGATATTTGTTACCTACACTGAATGGTACTAGGCCACGGTTAAGTTAGGATGCGCTGATTGGTTTGATATAAACTAAAAGGATCACAGACTTACAATTAAAAACATTACAATCTACATTTGGAAAATAAAGTTTTAGGACAGTTCAGTGAGTGCATATGTAAAACCTTCATAATTATATAAGATTGAACTGAAAGTATTCCCCAGATCTTCCTCCCCTTAAATCAAAACTTGCAGCTAAAAGACTCAGTTAAGTTACAGTTCATCATACATTGCATTTTGCTCTGATACTATCAAGAGTACCCTTACATTAACTGTATAAACATCCTTTGGCGGAGCAGTCATGAATCAACCGAAACCCAAGTGACACATCAACCATAGGAAAAACCATCAAAAAAGCATCTTAGCTTGGCTTACTATGTCTTAGCCTTTGTTACCTAACATTGAACATGTTTAGAGGCTGCGGAAGCTGCCACTCATTTCATTCTTCAAATCAATGACGATAATATTATATTCTGCACCATTATTTGATAAAAGAATTAAAGTCTCCTGAAGAGAGATAGGGTTGTATGATGCAGGGTTGGATGATGTATGATACTGCATCTTTCCAAAACTACTGGCTTATTAGGTTTTAGATGTTGCAATTTAAAAGGGTTATTTACTTCATAATCCCATGTAATCTATCCTACTACTTTAACATGCACCCTCTCCCCCCCCCCGTCTCCATAGTAAACTCCCCCCCCCCCCGCCACCCCCTTTCAGCCGCTCCCCTTCACTGACCCCTCAGAGCTCAGGTGAGGTCCGAGCGGTCAGGTAACGAGTGGTCACTGCTATACCCCCCTGAGGGCCCCTTTCAGACTGACCATTACAGGTAACGAGTGGTCACTCCAATACCCCCCTGAGGGCCCCACTCACACTGACCCCTACAGGTGCCCCTATCATGGGTATCAGGTGAACCAAACATGTCGTTCACGGCCCACTGACCTCAACCTCTATCAAAGTAGTGGTCAAGCAGCCATGCCTTCCTATCAATACCCCCACTCGCCCCCCCCCCCCCCTACAGCTTCCATTGCTTATTACCGGGTTGTCAAGCAGTTACACCTCACTACCCCCAAGCTTGTGCCCCATCCATGCCCAAATCCTACACTTACCTGCCTCAGTCATGTATACTTTACAATTGGTGCAATAATGGGTGCATTACTCTCAAAGGTTAGCATCAAAAATCAAATTTCAGCAGAGCCATGTAGGACAATTTAATGATAATTATTGCAATACATAATAATCATTTTATATTTGAAGACAATCAGCTGTAACAAATAATATTTGGAAAGTATTGTCCAACATTAACGCCCAATACCCAAAATATAAAGGATTGGGGCTTGTTGTGCATTTACTGAGGTACGATATCCCAATGTCTACCCAAAGAAAATCTGAGAGGAAAAACATAGCATTTTTGATATCAAGTGAGTGGGAGTCTGAAATTTTTGAAAATGTATGTATTTTCCTGTATAATATATCCAATGCCTACTTTGGCATAAGGAGAGTGGGGGGTCTGAAATCTTTGCAAATGCATACGTACTTAACGGAAGGCCCCTAGATGCATGGTGGGTTTCATGTCTTCACAGGGCTGGTCAAGCCGTCACGCCTCAATGCCCCCTGGGGCCATGCTTCACCCCTTGCACTGAGGGCAGTCGGGTGGTCAGCCGCATGGTCAGTGCTGGTCAGCGCCCTGTCATCAGCCCCTGACCCGTCACGGTCCGGTGAACAGGGGCCCTGCCACCTCCAGGGGCGGGGGTAGGGGCGTCACACACGGGGGGAGGGGGAGGGGACACCGGTGGGGACATGCAGGTAGTATTACCCACAGGCTATTTGTCATGTGGTTAATATAGAGGATGTTTTTGGCGCTATATCATTGAAGGGCATTTTGTTGAAAGAATAAGCCTAAAAAGCTTAATGTTACACCCTGAAACGCTCTAACCTAATTACTTAAATTTGGTATTACACTATTTTGGCTTATTACCTGTAAGATGGAAGCTTGGTATTCGGCCCAGGGAGGGGGGAAATGTCAATGTGTCACGTGTCACCCAGGGCCGTCCACGGAACTTGATATAGTTAGTTGTTCCAGGACTGACGTCCTTTGTCCAGTATCGTAACAAATGTTACTAAATAAATCACAATGCCCAGGGACTAAGAGTCGCAAATGAGCTTGATCTATTGCTTCTTCGATGTAAGATAAACAATTCAAGACTACTCTATCTTTTTATCACCTTTGCTTGACTTGATTGATGAGTGGAGTTAATAACAATGAGTGCTGCTATAGGTCTGCAGGGCAAGAAAGGGCTGGTTTTGTTTTTCAGTTCTATTTTGTGTTCTACTTTCCAAAGATTTGTAGTAAGTTTTTTTTATATCAATCACATAAGTTTACTGGTGGGGGAGTACATGATTGATGACTTTTGAATTTTCTAAACATATTTTGCATGTCATTTGTGGCCATTTATCATCTGAACATATTTTATACCTTTTCCCCTTTGTTCCCATTAATTATTATATTCATTAGCAATGTCAGTGGTCACATGGGAGGATGCTCATATTTTGAAAACTTGTGCCGTCTTTGTCAGATTCTACTCCCATTTCTTTATCAAAATACTTGTGCCTGGCAAAAAAAATTGGTATTGAATGATAGAAAAAAATATGCTGAATCTAAATATACCACTTTTATATTTATCACAACGTTATTAACAGCACTACTTTTTAAGACAGGTAGAAGGACCAGATATTTCAAGTTTTTCAGTCCTTTCTTACCCTGCAGACCTATAGACAACTGTCATCAGCTGACAGGCAGACTGGCGTTAGACTGATCAGTTATACGGGTAACATTAGTAAATATCTGAATATCAACAGCTGATTTGAAGCCATTTAATTGAGTATGACTGATGTAGTGCATCTATTTCCCGCCCCTAGGGGCCGAAGTTTAAATCTGCATATTTGCTGAATGCAATGGTATTATAGTGGACAGATTGGTTTGTTTCTTTATGCAACATGGTCAATTATTTTGTCATTTCGTAAGACAATTGAAAAAAACCATGGCACTTTTTGATTTAGGGCCTATACGTTTATTTTTTTCAGTCTAAGTGATTGTGTAAACCATATAAGTCGATGCCGTTACAAGGCTGGCTAGGTTCCTAGTGTTTTTCACATGTATATTGCATGCATACATGATTAAGCTTAATAACCATTTTTACTTAATTTCTTTAATTAAGTTATAAAAAAGTATAACAGAATATCAGAAGTTTGGTTAGCCTTACCTCCCATCTAAAGCTCTCCTAACTTACAAATAAAATCATTGGTATTTAATATTTATGTTGTACATGATATTCTTACAGTTACACCTTAGAATTCCCTTCAAGTAGCTAGGACCTTCTTAACGCATTTGTTTTAAGATGAACCGCCTCTTCAGAAACAGCAGCTGAAGGGAGAAATTTGAAATCAAATATTCTAACTGTTTGAGCAGCTATATGAATTATGATTTCAAAGCAAGATAAACTAAGCCTTGACAATAACCTACATTGTGGTCAGCTGATATTCAAAAGATCTAAGATTTTACAATCTATCATTCTTGTATAATTGCATTAATCCAAAGCAATGCTAAACAGTGGAAATATTTGTGAGTTTCTGAACCTCGGTTGGGCACACGTGCGCTTCTCTTGGCTTTTTGAGTTGAGGGGGTGGGTGGTGATAGTTTCATCAGGTAGCTTGATCCAAAGCATAGATACGTTTATATGTTCGGAGTTAGGAATGAACCCACTATCAGTCGATTGAAAGATCTAAGGTTCTATTAATTCATCATGATTGTATTTGTATTTACAACAATTCAAAGGACTGGAACCAGAGGAAATTTGTTAGTTTCTGAACCTCGTCGGAAGAAAGGAATGTTTTTGATTTTCTCAATAATATTATTCCTTCCCGTAGCAGATAGTCCACGTGCAGCGCGGTCATGGCCCTTTGAGTTGCGGGTTTTGTTGGGGGCCCAGTTTTATCAGACCGTCCCCTACCTGTGCAGAGGGCCATGTCCGTTAACCAGGGACACAGATAAGGCTTTATGGTAGCCGCTGACAGCGGGGAGGACCCAGTGAGCCGTGACGACCTCTGACCCCCACACCTGTGGGCCGACAGGTAAATCAGGCCCGGACCTTACCTGCCATCCCCACTGGAAGGAGGGGCAGGTAGTTGTCACCCCTAATCGTTGTCATGTGTTATCTGCATGTGTTGAAGATAGGGTCGGCCTACACAATTTTCAAGCTATTTTATGGTCACTGAGTTTAGTACGGTCATGATTTTGTTTGCATACATATTAAAAGTAATTGGAAGGTCAAAAACGGCAATAAAATTATATTGAAAAAAATTATTACTAGAGAAATGCACTTATTGTAGAGGAATTCACCTTCAATCTCAAACACTAGAGGTTTTTCTGAGTATTCTATGCGAAATTGTCTTTATACAACTATTCAAATTTAAGATATATGATACATACTGTATGCAACTGAACGAACCCGTATTCTTAAGTGAGGTCGATTGTTCATGATCAATATATAATATATGATATAACTATAAAATTATGTTCCTTTGCCAATACGTTATCATAGAATCTCATATCTATTCAACGTTTTTCTCAGACATGAACAGACTGCCAGAACATTATATATATATATACCTATATATATTATTACTAGAGAATATATATATATTATTATTACTAGAGAAATGCACTTATTGTAGAGGAATTCACCTTCAATCTCAAACACTAGAGGTTTTTCTGAGTATTCTATGCGTTTCAAGCAATTCTTTCAGCGGATTAAAATAAGCCAGAACTATTCTACTTGGAAACTTTCATCGGTGTTCTTCTATACGACGGCTTTCTGAAAATGTACTTTCAAGAATTTCTTGGTTACCTGTGTCTCATAAATTTGTCCTATCTCACCTCAGCCCCCAACACTGCACTGAAAACGGTTCAGGTTTCTACGAAGGCCCAAGCCCTGAAGGTACACATTAGACGGTGGCATGAGGTTGGCGTCATCCGCTCATATTCGGGGAACGCCATTTCCAGCCGTCATTGTACGGAGATAATACGTGCCACGAACCACCTTTGTCACTCACTTACACCCCCCGACCGCCGGAATTACCATGGCAACACGAGCCAATTTCAACGTCTCCTTTTGGAGATTTCCACTTCCGCGACTTTCCATTTAAATCTAACCGACCTTGGCGCCCTCCCACCACGTCAAGGTCATTACACGAGGCAGTAAAAGAGCGTCACGTGTCACAAACCATGCAACTTGATTGGCTCCCTCTTTCTGCCAATTGCTTTGCAGTAATTCATTTTTCACAGAAATCTCTATAACAGAGGTTGTGGGCAGGGGGTCCTGCCCCTCCCCTCCCCCAGCGTGTGACGTCACCTGTTGTCATGGCGACCTGCTCCTCGAGATCCCACATTGGGGGTGACCTTTGATCCCGGCTGTAGGTAGTGATAATAGGGGAGTTTGACACATGTGTGTGGGTGATAATAGGTGGGTTTGTGGGTGTGTGGGGCCCTGATTTCATACCTGAGTGCTGATATGACACTTCACAGTCGGGTAGACTCCGGGTTACGACCACAGGGTTCGGGAGCTTCTTCTATTTCAATCTTAACATTCTTTACTACAATCATGAAATTCTTAAGTGTCACGTCAGTTCCTGGTCGAAGTATGGCATTCAAGTAGAGGGGCATCCATAGGGGATTTTTGCACTGGTGGCTCCATGAAATCTCTTAGTATTTATTATTACAAAATGTATATCTAATAACTGTAACATGGAGACCATTTCGATCATGACAGTATAATTCCTTCTTTTTCTTACAGTTGTGCTACCATTGAAACGCCATTGTGCTGCCATTAGCTGGGATATCATTAGATTTCAAATGCAATTCTCTAAAAGGAATCCTGTCAGAATTCTCAAGAAATTATTTTTCAGCATTCTATTTAGAATATTTTGGTTGTAAGTCAGCAAAAATAACAAATTTTGTCAAATTTTCAGGGCTATTCCAAACATTCCAAATTATTTGGAATGTTTTCTTGGAATGTAAAATCCCTGTATTATCAAACTACAGAGTCCTAGCTACAAAGCAATACCAAGATGTTTGAAACTGATTAGATAGTTTAAGAATTATCAGTATTTTTGTAAATCAAGTCAAGGCAACTTTAAGTTAAGCCTCGCTATTTAGAGACAGGATCTATACCCGAATCCTGTTGCAGTGGCGGGTTTTCCTTTTTGGGCCAATTTTTTGTGTGAACAAATTTGGAGAGAGAAAAAAACGGAGTGCCCCCCACCCCCAACACACACAATCCTTCTTTTACAGTTCCCCATCTCTTCAAAAAGCTTGATCCGCCACTGTGCCGGATAATGTTATAAGATCTGTCTGAAGAGTAATACTGTGAAGTAGAGAGCGAGATATTAGCATCAATGGTTATCATAATAACAATGCGCTTTAGACTCAAGTGGTGCTTCTCACGGGACATTTCATTATAAATGTGTGTATCTGAATAAATAAAATGTATTATTGGTGTTGGCTCTCATCATTTTCAGAGGATATCTTTCACTATTTCTGGATAAATCAATATTTCCTGGATCTCATGGTTTCTAACCATAAGTTTAAGGGATATTCCCAACATCTCCAAAGCAGCTTTCATCCTTTCGCTATAAGATACATTTAGAACTGACGGGACTGCGAGAACGCCATGTCAAATTCTGTTTAGTAAATCTGTAGAAAAAGTGTCACCTTGGGACATGTCCGAGGACATGTACCCCTCCAAGACACAACCCAGCCCTCGAAGGGGCTGCCACCGGGGTGATTATGTACATAAACTCTTATGTAAGTGGGGGTAAAGGGAAGAACGGCTATGCCGAATTTTACTGACCCAATAAAACTACAATTCCAAAAAAAAAAAAAAATTGGCAGGGGAAAGGTGTCCAATATTATCCTACGTGTTGCTCGAATTCTAAAATGAAACTGACCCTATGTTTGTTTACGGAAAGTTTCTAATTCGTATAGTCTCTACGAGTTCAACAGAGCGTCCCCATCCCTACAGAGTAGTTGACAATGTTTAAAGGAATAGTTATATTACTTTTTGACAAATTCCCTAGATCTCTTTGTGATATTATCCCTTTGGTATTCCCTGAACGTTGTATACTACAGTGAGGAAAGAGCAGTACTATTATGTACTGTATATTAATTATTTCAATGAACATCATAAAATTTGGACAAGAAATCTTGTGTATGAATTGCTAACTGCTTATCGTGAGGACCCTTACCCCAAAAACCCCTTCCCTCAATCTGCCATCCACGTTAGCCGTCCCCTCCTCAGTTTTAGCCCCGAGGGAGGCTGTCCCCAAGTGTAAGATTGACTTTTAATAAAATTGGAGTCTGACAAAGGTCCGGCCGTCTTCAGGGTGTGGGGTGGACGTCTCTAGTTACCTGTGATTGGAGGTAACGCCTCCCCCACCTCTCCACTACCCCGCCTCTACCCCGGACCCACTATACGCACCTGTGGGATCCCAGGACCCCCCGCGGACTGCGGAGATTGGGGCAGTGCCACCTCTAATGAAAACGACACACAGAAAATGAGAACGAGGAAATCGAGAACGAGGCTGGGGCCACCTTGCACCACGTGACCCGCGGCGGGCCGGAAGTGTCGCTGCGAGCATGCGCTGTAGGTTTTTGGCGCGGTGGGACGCGTGCGCAGTGCGTGCTTGTTAACAGGAGGAAACAGAAGGGGGGGCATGTCCGGGAGTGGGAACCCCGACTGGGCAAAGGGGTCCTGAGTTGGAAGGAGTTCTTTCAGAATAAGGAGTCCTACTGGGAAACATTTCCAGCAGACATTGTGACGAGGGTTGCGTTTTACTCGTACCAATTGCTTTTCTTATAATGACCTTTAGATTCATGCCACTCTGTTATATACCCCCCCCCCCCCCCCACACACACACACACTTCTTACCAAACCACAACGAATAGTATATTTTCAGGACTGGCAAGTACAAACCAAGGGGGCATAAAGCAAATATTATTTCCCTGGTTTGCACATTTCCTGCGCAGCCACCTATGCGCGAAAATAACATCTAAATGCAAAGGCCATGTTCACATGAATGAATTGATTGGATCAGAAAAATCATGATGTTGTAATGGTAAACACCGTGCATAATAGTTCGATACCTGAAAAGTAACTGAGAACAATATGTAAGTTCACAACTAATCGGTCGCTCACTGTCCCCGACATTAGTACATTAATAAATTTTATAGAAAGAGCAGGAAGAGGGGGGAAAGCATTTGCCACTCTTTTTAAGCACGTATATCCGAGTCACGACTTGACAGATTCATCCATGTCACCACTTGACAGATTCATAGGAGAAAAAGGTTCCCAAGCAAGTTCCATTTACATTCTCTTCATAAAAGAAAAACAATGACATGTAAGAGAAAGATACTATGTTTTAAAGGAATTTATCATGAAGAAGGAGTTAATTGGATACATATTTCAATAACTTATACCATAACTAGTGTATTATGTTTTCGCCTAACAAGAAGTCCTGGACCTTCGATCATAATATAAAAACTTGCCTTCACTTAATTTGACTTACTTTTCTAGTAATTGAAAACTATAGACCTATGCACCAAGAAAGGGCGACTTTCAAAGTTATGGGAAAGGGCATTTTTTCAAACAACCATAACTTTGTAGATAAATGAGATGGAGTGCTACTTTATATGTTATAGGATCCTGTAGTGTGCCAAAAGTGTGCCAATTTTGAATACTGACGTTTCCATGGAGCGGCTCAATTTCGACAGCCCATACTTTTGGTAGGCTATTTGGAATACAGCCTTAAATCTATAAAAACTCAAAATGGTCAAAAAGTGCTATAGCTGATGATTTTCGGAGATTCCTTATGGGATTTACTATAGGATTCGTTTTTGTTAAATGTGCTAATTCATGATTTGAAAGGTCTTTTGAGCATCAAATCCTTAAAAACTTGTCTATAATGTTCTATGACCACTTAAATGAAAGACTATGATGTCTACTACATCCTCAGGAATCCAATAAATGAATTTAGAGTTCCTATGGTGTGATTTACTTGTTTCATAAATGGCTGTAAAAAGGATAAACAAGTCAACCTTTCTTAGAGCATGGGTCTATAGTTTGTTTCTGTTTTTCATCTTGCTCCTCTTGCTATGTCATTACCACCTTTTTTACCAACTGGAAGCACATTAACGCACTATGTACTTGAAGTTGATTTGCAATAGGCCTAAATAAAATGCGAAAATGGGTTTTCCCTTTGGACTTCATTAATATCGTCCTGGTATAAAGAAAGATTCAAAACCCTATGACCAGTAATAAACAATATGCTATATTTCCTACATTTCCCCAGTAAACAACCTTACATCGACCGAACAAGTGATGTATATTTTACCACATACTCCACCCCTCACCCCTCAGGCAGGGACACAGATGCGATGATGGTTGCCCCTCTAAATGGCGCCTAATGGGCACACAATTCGCCGAGTCGGGTGCGACCACGAATCAGGTGGTCGATCCCTGCTGCCCTTGTGATGGTAATTTCCCCAAACAGGGTCTTTATCTTGGCGGCTGTTTGGTCCTCAGGAGCTGACTCGTGCCGGTGGTAGTTGGGGAAGGGGTGAGGGAGCACTCTCTCGTAAAGGTATTTCTTCTCTGATTTCTCCAATAATGGAGTGAAAACAATTAACTTTATATCATAAGATAGAAAAATATCTGTTCTATCTTATGATATGAACTAAATTACTATACTCTGAACAGAGAGAGCGCAATAAGGATTGCTGCAAATGGCCCGCTGAGAGGTGTTGTCTATCCTTAAAATACATCAGTACAGCTGTGAACGCTAACGTGTTGTTTAGGGTTAACTATAATTATAGTGCATTGTCCGAGATAATTACTGTTATTAATATTGTCTCTGATGGGTGCTAGTTGAGTGGTGAGTAAGTCCACGAGATGGGCGCTCAATCCATAACATGAACAGTACGGTAAGTTTATTGATGGATATGGTGATGCGTACAGTTGCTCGTGATGGTAATAAGTTCCAAGGTATAACAGTTCCAGTTTAGGGTAGAGTAAGCTTCCTCCTTAGAGTCCGCCTAGTCTCACCTCCAGCCGACGTGCAGTAGTACCGTGTAAGTCACCAGATGTCCCTGTGGTTGTAAAGCTATCTAAAACCCCTTCGAATCTCCCGATCCGTATGATCCAAATGCTAATGGTCTCTCCCTCTCTTTTACACTGCGCTCTTGCTTATAAAGCAGTCTGATATTGATTTTACCCCAGGCGTCGGTGCTTTGCGGGGAGACGTGTTCCGGTGAGCATTGTCGTCAGGTATATTTACACCTACCAGCGGCACCTGCCATTACTAGATATTTTCATAAACTAAGTAATTTAGAGAGATTCTTATTATTTTGTATTCAACTGGTGACCTTTACACTAATTCAATGATCATGCACAAAGTAACTGATTTAATCTCTACCTTTGTGCAGCTGGTTGAAACGTATAAGAATATTCCCCCTGTTTTCAAGAGAATATGGAGCAGCTGTAAACAGAATGTTGCAAATATTTTATTATAGAGGCTGACATGGTAAGCAAATTAGTGTTAAAAGTATCTGCTCACAACAGTCAACGGTGGGCTTATACTTAGAGTAATTGCGGCCTTGCATCCTCCGCCAGGTTTTTCATTAGTTTCATAGATAGATTAAAGTAAACCTTACAAACCTTGAGTTCATTTTATTAAAATGGTATGGTTTCTTCTTTGTCTGTCGTCTTTACACAATCTATATCTATAAAGGTAAACAGAAAACATTATACATGTTGTATTTACAATACGAAATGAAATATTGAATAAATTGCGGCCGGATCAGCCTTCCCTCTCCTCGAAAAGATGGATACCGGTACGAGCTGCAATGGAAGTTCCATAGGTACCGCCATTCGCAAAATCTTCCATGCTGCATCCCTTTGCGGGCTGAGTACCCTCCCTACCCCCACGGACACGGTTGTCTATCCCCCTGTGTGACATCCCCATCTCTAGCCATCTGTTACGGCCACTGACAGAGAGACGTACCTGGTCGACTCACTGCATACCAGGGGCCCTTTGTAAGGGGGCCTGTCACCCCGTCACACTGCTCAAACCGTGCCCCTGCTCTTCTGTACCTGCGGAGGTATATCTAGCTTAAGTTGATATCATTCCTGCAAGAGGGATTGATGTTCCATACTACTCTACTTCTAAATGTAATCTCCCAGAAGGGAGTTCCTGTTCCTGTTGTTTTGGCCTGCTCAATCTTTCTCAAAATTGTATCTACTGGAGACCCAACTCAATTTCCTGTTTAGTTGGTTTCAGCATTTATAAGTGACGAGCCCTTACTTTTTTTAGCCAAGAAAATGAGAGAAGTATGTCACAATTATCATCAATAGGGTGTGTTTGCTTTGTTTTAGAATATTTTTCTCCATTTTCTCCACAAAAGAAATATTGTTAAAATCATAGAAATTCTGACATAAAATGGATAGATTTGTAGGGGCGGACTGGCTAGGGTAGTTCGTTGCCCTTCCAGTCGATTCAGTTTTAGGTTATATAGAAAAAGTATGGTTTGTTTATGATGTAGCACAGTATGTTTTCTATCAAACATTCTAACAGGTTGATACCTTCTTACTGGCATTGTTTATCTTTTATATATGTCAATACACATTTGAGATCACTTTAAGGATATTAAATTTTAACCACAACGCTTTTTGATTTAATCAGGTAGATCTATGCCCCTTTCATTCCCACACACCCTATACCCACCTGTGCACGTGTCCGGTAACCCTAGTTACCTGATTGTAACCTTAGTTACTTGATTACACCCTTCAGTCCCCACCTGAGGCCACTAATAACCGGCTAGCATTGACACCCGCTGATTGGTTAATCTTAATCACGTGGTTCTAGATCGACCAATGACGTCACGGTCCATCCTGGAGACAAACGCTGACCACTGAAAGGGCCCCCTAAGGTGTTAAATAGAAGTGTAGGGCCCCCTAAGGTAATAAATAGAAGTTGATTACTGTGTGCTGCTCAAAGCACTGTTCTCTGTTCATCCTGCCCGTGTAAGGTAATTGAAATTCCTTTGCTATCTGATAGCTCTCAGTTTAGTCATGGTTTTTAGCCCTACTCTACTCCACTACACGTGCACAAGTTTCTCTCCTTTTCTGAAACACTTAGGTAATTATTGTTTTTTACTAGAGGAGTATTATAGGTTTAAAGGAATAGGCCAAACTTGGTTGGTATGTCGGGGATAGGTCAGGAGAAATTTGGTCGTAATTGGCCAAGTGGCTGGCAGACTCTTGTCAAACATAACAGCATTGCCGGAACGTCTACATAATCACTGTCATCATCTCTGCAATGACCGTCTTAAGTGTGATTGATATAAATAAGCAATAAGCAAAGGAAATCGAATTACTGCAAAATCTTCCAGGTTAAGTTTGGAGGGCAGATTTTGTATAGATGCGATCGCATGACCATCTAACAATACTGTATCTGTTGGAAGAGCACTACTTGTAAGTGAAACAGAGTTGTTCAATAAAAAATAGATACAGACGTCCACATTAGTAATCTTCGGTGCATTGTTAAAAAAAAAGATGACTCAATGCAACAAAATCCAAATACAATTATTCTCTTTCCAACTGTTTATACGTTTTATGTGTTTGGTAAATTTTACTCTCAAAATTCATTCATATTATAGAATATTTAGATAACTGAAGTGATATGACTAAAGACTTAGTATGAATAGTAACTTAGACCAATGAGCCAGGGTGAATTACAACGGTTTTCAAAATTCTGATCATTGATCATTGACTTAACCCTGCCAGCAAATGAAGCAAAAACTGCTTTCTATGAAAAGCGCACCTCACGTCACCGTGTGTCCCTGCGTATACTGACACTGGCCAGGGATGAATATGGCACGAGGATGAGCCTACTCTATAACAGGTTTCTTTTTTCCTTCTGATAATCGAGCACAGCTGGTGAGACATGCGTCGAGGGTATTTGAGACTCTTTATTGTAGCCAATAAACGTCCAAGGACCAATAAATATGTCAGCGTCCAGGAACTGCCACAGTCCGAGTCTGCGCAGTGAAAGGCAAATATGTAGGTCTCACAATGGTGATGGCCTCTAAATAGACAAGGCGTCTCATCAAGATGCTTATCTCTGCTCATTGTGCGCACGCCTGACAAAATTAGCGCAGCGAGACCTGAACACTCAGCGGCCATTTTATGTCAAGGATGCTGGGACGGATTGTTCTTGAGAGGAAACCGGATATGGGGGCTGATGCGCCTGCGCAGTGAGACACCGTTTGATCCGCTAGGTGGAGCGGTTTGATTTCGATCAACACGTGGTCCATTGTCAGAGGTAGGGAGGTGGACATCTTAGACTGAACGGGATGGTGGAGGAGTGGGTTGCAATGGGGTGTTAAAGAGTGCAGATCTTACTCTCACAAACAGGACCAAGTGACAATGTTAAATGTAACAAAACATGTGTGTGTGTTTAGGTTTTAGATAAAAGAAAAGCCATGTGTAATTGTCATGCATGCAAGACATCACAACGTACATCTATGGTCAAGTCATTCATAGGTCTTCAACCACTTCCGTTTATAGCATAATAAATTATTCAGAGGAAAGGAAAGATACTGCGAAGATATACTGTAAGTTGGAAAAGTAAAAGTAGGAGCCTTGCTTTTCCCTAGATCTCGAGTAATACCACCACTCCTCTCACTACCTCGACCAGGTAGACAAAGTGCAAATGAAAGCTTTTAGTGTCAAAGTTTCCTCACAGGGGGCGTATCCAGTTAGTCCCCAGATGGACTAAACTCCTTACGTTTTAGCGAATCCACCTGACGACGACACCTAAAACCGTCAGAATTAATCCGAATCAACATGCCATTGAAAAACACCTATACCTGCCATGGGGTAACGAAATCTCAGCCTTATCTTGTTGTGTACAGAAACGGGTTAAGAAGAGGATTAGGAATATCCATACAGGGGACAGGAGCGCGAACCGTTTATCTTCCTAGGAGTTTCGCTGTTTTAAAAGGTAAAACCTTTTTTTATTGTGAAAGGCACATCATCGGAGCCAACTAACAACTGGAAGGACATAACCATTGCTGTACATGAAGTTGAAATGAATGTTTAAAAATCCATATGCACACTCACGAAAAAGAAAACCCTTATTTTTCATTATCGCACAAACGGACTTTCAAAATAATAGCTGATGGTAACAATAATTATGTTTTTAAACTTAAATGCAGTCACATTTGGGTAATCTATTAACTCTTGATTCAGTCTTAGAAATTCCTATCATTTTAACACATACGAATCGGCTTTTATCCCTCTAAGATTAATATATACGAATGATTACCCCCAATAAAGTTGGCCATTCTCCTATTGCCTTCCTCTATGCCCATTGATTAAGATTCCTACCTCATCTAACCACTATCTTACCACTAAATCAAACCTGGCCATTTTCAGCTTCTGTGTAGTATCTGACAATCGTCCCCATCGTTTAGGTTCGTGTGATCTAACATAAAGGGCACTTCTCACAATGCCCCTATCTGAGGCCCTCAGCCTCCAAAACGCCCTTCGTCCGTGAAGGCTACAATAGGGGACAGGTATAGCCGAGAGGTGGGAGGGGCCGGATGCTCAGACCTCAGGTGGGGTACCGGAAATAGGGGGTGAAGTTTACGTTATCTTCTAATACTACAGACGACTCGCTGCCCAATGACCCCCCAGAAACCTGAGATATTTATCGTGTCGATCCTGCAGATAGACTTTTGGGGCATAGCTCGTCACCCTTCTCCATTCATCCCCAATCAGATTCCTTCCTTGGATTGGCTTGGTTGATTCCATTAAATGGCTCTATTTTGTAGGCCCTGCATCCTAGAGATCGAGTGATGCGTCTAAATATCCCCTCCACTCCCCTTTCGATTATACTTTGTAGACTAATTAGAAATAAATGGATTTTTAACGGTCCCAGATATCTAATGTCATATGAGTAAAACAGTAAGCATACCAGAGGTCACTCAACCATTCAGAAATAATCAAGACTGATGAGTCAAGCAAAAGGCGACTATTTTTCACCTGACTCAATTCGCTTTGATGCATGTGTGTACATATGTTTTGGAAAGGGGTATATATAGGGGTGGAGAATTGAGCCTGCCTGCAGCAAATTTTGATAACATAAAATTCATTATTTGTTTTTATTCATTTAATTAACGTGCATTTCCTAAGCAGATATTTCATTTCTTTCTATATACACAAGTATATATACGTCCGTTTATTGGAGTTCTCTTATGACAGGGTTCACCATAGTTTGGAAATTCAAATCACAAAGGTAACTTGTCAAAGTAAGGCCAAATGTCAAGAAATATCTTTAGTCATCTTATTTACGTTTTTATAAACAAAAACGTAATTGTTTCCTAATCTCATTTGAACCGTTTTTCGGTACCAAATGGAAACAAAGACAAAACAATCACATTATAATACTTACATGAATAATTTACACATTTTCCCAAGAGCCATCTGAGATAGTACTAATGCTGATGATCCACGACGCGATTTTTGTAGGGATTATGGACTGGTTTTAGAAATCGGTTTGACAAGTAATGATCATTCTTTTGTGATATTTTATTCCTTACCAACCATTACTCAATTTCTAGCATACCAAGGGAATGTTTACCATAAAATGTATTTCTAAATAATGTGAAAAATACATGAGAAGAAAATCGGTTCACACTTCATGCAGTTGACATACCTTCCTCGGCGAATGAGTGGCTGCTGGCTTACCCCCCTCCCCCTCCCCCCTTTCCCCCAGGACAAGGATACCCTGAGGTCCAGGTTGATTACCTGTGGGTCCGTCCAGGTAGGAGTAGACGCCCACCCGTGTGGGTTAAGGTACCTGCCGTACCCCTACAGGTGAGAGGGATCTGTCAGGTGTTCAATCAACCCCCACGTCCCACCGGCCTTTCCTACTCGACACGCGTCGTGCCCAACCCATGGCATGTGTGACCTGCACCACTTAAACCAGGCAGACGTGGCCCTGGCGAAAATGGTATTAACTGAAGGATGAAACCTACATCATTACATACCATTTTTGATATCAACAGCTATGCTACTGGATATTGTTAGTATATCCCTAGATATATCTGAATAGACGGAAAACTCAGCTAACTGGTGTAAAGAGCCTTTTAAGCATTTACAATTTTTCCATTGTCTCTGAATGCATAATTTTAATTTCATCATTTTATGGTCATGACAAATACATATACAGTTTACAATAGACAATATCATATAAAGATAAAGAGTTTTTTCTATTAAAAAAAAGGCAATTAAGGTCATACAGGTTTGTCTGTGTGCCCTAATTCCTTCAGCAGTTTCTCCTTCTGTAACTGTAGTATTTCCTCCTTAAGTTTGTATATCTTCATTTTCTGTTTCTGTTCCTCTTCCGCCAACTCTAATAATCTTGCAGAAGTCCTATCTTCGTTGATTTGTTTTGTCATTTTCAGAAGGCTAGGTCCGCCCTCATTGGACCCCTCTGCCCTGAGGGCCACTGGCTGGTCTTGGCTTGGAGCAGCTGGTTGCAGGGATGGCGCTCGTATGTCCGCGGAATGAATTAACTGCCCTGTGTCTCCAGAAATGGAACTCTCGTCCTTCAATTTCAAACATAGAAAAAGCTCAATAAATGCATGAAAGATCTGCAGGTGCATGTATATATGTATTAATATGTACCTATTCTCAGAGTAAACAGACTCTATCTGTTGAATCATTTATTTTAGTTGTTATTGTCCTGTATGCAGTAGTAGTCTCTTAAAACTGTAAAAAGCACACAAAAGCATACATGTATACACACGTTCTTATACAATAGACAATAAAAGAGGGTGATATCTTATGGATTAAGTTACTGTCTGCATACTTGACCTGGTTTTTCATTATTTTCCAAATTCAATAAAATCTTATTCACCTCTTGTTCCATGTTTGCTACATCAACCCCACGTTCTCCAAAACGTCCGTCATCCTTGATATCAAACTCAAAGCGAGGCTCGTAATCCTCCCCGCTGACATTTGCCTGGTACCCGTCCCCATCCACGGTACTAAACCCCAACCTGACCACCCCCTCGTCAGCCGCTTGGATCTCTGTACTGACGTCCTTCTTGGCCTTGGCTTTGAGGTTCTTCCACAGGTTCCTGAGCTGTTTCCTCGTCCTCTGGGTGACTCCCCTCCTGGAGTTGTACCTGTGGTGGATGTGGGTCCACGCCCTCTCCTTCAGCTGGATCGTCGCCCCGTCATTCTTCTTACCTGGGGTAATAAAAATACAAGGATGTGTTATTAAGACACATGAGATCAGCCGTGTTATTATGATACATGCGATTAGTTTGTAAGCCTAATGACTCTTTGTTGTAAATAAAAGCACAACCACTACTATCGAGGCATCTTATCACTTAAAGACATTGAGGGGTTTACTTTTAAGATACTGTGAAACGTTTTTGTCTCTCTTAATCAAATATTTGTGGTATCCACTAAACGACTGAAATACCCTTATCGAACCAATGCTGGGAGAGTTTTGACTACTTTTCCACCAACCACTAGAGAGCAAAACGGAAAATAGTTTACCCAGGTTCTGCAGTTAGAAAATGTTCACATTGCATCGACAAGAGTGTGTGGCTTCACAATTGGAATAAAGGGTTGTGGAACGTTGAATTTATTAGGATGTGTTCTGTTAAAGTTCTATTTGCTTCTGTCTATTGTTTCCAATATATGATATCAATAAACTACTGCATTCAGAAATGCCATTTTAACTATAATGCAGTAAATATGAGCGCTGGTGATGCTGTTACTCACTCTCTATGACGTCCCTCTGTTGTTCCACCAGCTGCAGCAGCAGATCCTTCTCCACGCCAGTGTAGTTGATTTTAGAGCTCATATTTTCTCATGTTTTGAAGGTAATATTTTCCAGAGTAGCTGTGATAGTGGCGAACTAGAACACGACCTGAACCTGACTGGATCTGGCTGCATGGTGCGTCCAAGCCTGAGCTAGGCTTAAGCCCGGATTACCCTAGATTCAGGCCTGGCCTAAGCCCCAGTTTGAGCAGGCGGCCATGTTGTTAACCCTTCAGTCCCTGATTATCAATGTTTTATGGATGCTTTGGCTTAACGTGACTGCAGAACGCACTTTAATGACACATTTTATTATTGTAGTATGTAGGTCAAATCATTTGTAAAATCTGAACAAAAACCTTCTTCAGTTGCTTTCATTTTTTCGTTTAAAGTTGCATTCTCTCCCTCTTCTTTTATAAATGCTCGCACTAATGTATGAACATTTCCGAACAGCATGTTGAAAGTATAAACAAAATTGTACATAGACCTGAACATCATTGTACAGATAATATTATTATGGCCCAGTTCTCAGTTTCAATGACCGCTTTTGCTGCCACCTACCAACTTGAACTTGCACAATTCAAGCAAAATCTTTTCATCGTTCACATTCTAGTTCCATCTGACGTCTCATTTCCCTGGTCCCATCCACACGATCTCTTTCTACCAACTCATTCAACCCAAGAATTTCTATTTCAGAATCAAATTTACCTTATCCCCCAAGTCGCCCTAGGGGGGCACCTTTTCCCCTCCTTCCTCTCCGCCCTATTGTACTTCCCCTTGGTGACAGGCATTGAACAGTCCCATCCCATCATTCTAGTTATGTATAATTACGTGTAGCGGGGGCCCTGGGGGCAGTGCACGGGTGGGACCCTATTCACTACAGGGTAGGGCAAAGGAGCCGAAAATGAGGCAGACAGCTCGACTCATCTTCAGATGGTACATTAAAAAGCTATACTTGGGTGTAGGTGATCACGGTGGTTTGGTCATTTAATCGACATATGGCATGTCTTGGAGCACGTGTCAGTAGTCTACGGACGTTTTCTCGTTTTCTATACATCATGATTTCTAGCTGGACATTTAAGTTTTCTAACAACAGATTTAAAAATGTATGAATAATAATGCAATTCACGTATTCTAAATGATTATAATGATTTTTAGTATGGTTATGTCAGTATTAGATATGTACATTCATTTATTATCTCTACAATGCATGAAAAACGATATTGTAGTCAATCTTTACAGAATAATCCCAACTATTCTGGCTTTAATGTATGAAATTATGAAAATCTGCTTTCAGTCGCGCTGCTGTTTGACAGAACCCGCCAGTAGGGCGAGTTTCTGATGGCTCTTTAATCAGAGAGCACAGATTACAGACTAAGCCCGCCGATATGACTCTATTGTGTAAGTCTGAGTGAGAGGTGACTTAAAGGTGGGGCTACAAGATGAGCCCCAGGTCAAACGCACTATGTCCAGTTGGAGGAACTTTGAACTAACGACAGGCCTTCCCCTACCCGTTCTCACGCTGACCAGAGGGCAGTGCCGCCCCCTATCGACGACTGACCACACCCTCCGATCCCCGGGGCAACAATGAGCGTCACACGCGCATGCGCTCACCTTTCATCCAGCCTCTTTGTGAAAACCCGCCAAATTGGAAGAATACGTGTCTGAGCAGACGACAATTGGTGTTTACCAAACACCGATGGTGGCGGCGTCTGGCCTCAGGACGTTCTCCCGTCTTCTCCCGCCCAAATCCCGCATTATCTCGTTAGCGGCGAGAAGTGATTGAAAACGAGGGTTCGCCGCATGCGCAGTGGACCGTGGCGCGTTTTTAATGGCGGCGACATGGAAAAACATGCAAGGAATTGGGAGTGCTAAGTGCCAGGGGCGGGAGGGGAAGGGTCAAGGGGGGCTAGGGGTTACAGAGGTGGAGAGTGATGACCAAAGACGTAATGTCCAGCGGCTCTCATGCCTATGATGACCACATCAGAGGCGGCCTTGGGAAGACCTCACCAAGGTCACAGTAGGTCGTGTAGAGGTCGTTCGTAGATAATGTGGAATTCGTGGAGAAGAAGAAGGTGGGGTAACCCCAAGTGTCGATGTCACTCTGTAATGAGAGGGACGTCTTCATTACACAACGAAGGGGTTGAAGTTCATTGTAAGAAAACCCGCCAAAAATCAATGCTATAAGTGACCTTTAAAAAACAACTACATTACCAATAGGTCATACCAATATTTTAGCATGACGTATCCCTCTTCTCACAACTACAAGTTCATCTATCAAAGATATATTCACTATCATGATTCCTCTATTTATATACACATTTTATGTAAATTTAAAAACATATTAGCCACAAGATCCTACAAATGTGTATCGTAAAGCATAGGCTATGTATGGGTAAATGTGGGTGGGACGTGCATGACTTGTGTGGACGTGAATAAGCATTGTAACTTTTTTCTAAGTGTAAACGGCTTTCCGGCACAAATACCATTAAATGCATATGGCCACAAATACCATTAAATGCATTTGAGGGTCCATTTTTCAGATTTTTAATACCACATTTACTTTATAGATAAGATTATCTATACCTACAGTTTCCGTTTGAGCTGTGTCCATCGACGCATAATTGTAAAACAAATCTCTCTTGACAACCCCTAAAAGTAAAAAACTAACATAGACCGTTGTTCCAGTTATGTATTATAGCCTTGCACTTTGCTCTATATTCAACCCTTTATACCTCACTTGGTACTCTTTGTTTTGCATTTTTGATGGATTTATGGTGTCCGACCCGGTCATATTTGGAAACCCATATCTCAGCTTCTACTTGGAATATTAAAAAGCTGTTTTCATCATTAGAAAGTTTAAGACTTCTTTTACATGCATCATCTATGTCGTTAAGCCCCCAAATTACATGGAAAGTCACCAGTGTTTTAGAAAGAGGGTCAGTGGGTTAATATGATTTATGGAACGTTTACATATAAATAGGTGTATAACTATTAGGCCCGTGCGGAATTACATATATGCACAACTTTCATCTAAAGGTCCAAGCCCAGAAGGGCGGCAAAGAGGACGAAGAATAATTAAAATCTACCTTACTGTAGTTGGCCTTTGCTCGGGACAACATTATTTCAAGTGTCCAGTAGGCCTATACCAGAAAATACATGAAAATGGTTTTGTAATATCATTTTCAGATAGTTTTGTAATGTCATTGTCTTATATTTGTATAACGCGGAATCGACAGTTTGTAAAGTAATTCGCCTGGAAACATTCATTTCAGAGAAAGATTGATTAGCAAAACCAATGTCAGGGATACAGTGACTATATCTAAGTATCTATTGCAAATTGCATGCAACAAATAGATAAATGTGTTATACAGAAACATAACTTAGTACTATATATCGGACTATCTATTCCACACATCTTCAACCCAAAAATATATGTAAAAAAAAGAAGTGCAATATTACAGATGAAACATTGTCTTATGGCGTGTATCTTAAATAGGCCTACCTATTTGGAATATATCACAAAAAAACAAATGTATAGAACAGGAACACTTACAAGAAGCCTTTTCATTATTCTAACGTTCGCCTGTAGCAAATGATTCAATACGAATTACAAGACCGGTGTCCCAGCCAGAGTGCAACATAACGGTCACGTTCTACGTCATTCTGCGACGTTCTGGGAAGTCACATCATTGACTGTAACTGGAAGTCACATCATTGATTGTATGCCTGCACCTCCATTTGCCAGTGATTGCAAGAATGACAATATTACAACGTAGTTGGCGAAATTGTTTTCCACTAAACTTCACCAAGAACTAAATAATTATGAAGAAAAGAAAAGCGGTAACACCTCCTCATGCCTGGAGGTGGTGTGTCTTTTGATCTACTGTGTGGTTTATGACGGGTGGCCAGAGGCCTGTGGTTCACAGACCTGTTTTGGCACTAGTTATTCCCTTCCCCTTAACCCTGGAGATACTTGACGTTAATCATCGTATGAGGACAAACTCTAATTGCGCGATATCACTTTTGCGTGCAAGACAAAGCATCAACCAATTCCTATAAGAAACAATTTGCACAAGCTAATGTGCATAACATGTTGATGAATGACTGCTTTATGTATCTAATGCAAAATACGATTTTTACAATAAATATGAGATTTCAACATCTTTAATAATGCCAATACTTAAAATCATATGCCAGTCTTTTATACAATTACTACATCATTGAGTGGGAGTGATTCGGCATAAGGCCATTGCTTTCTGCAATTTTGAATTATTATTTTGATAACTCAATAATAAATATATACGTCGTCCTACATTGAGTCGTTGAGTTTAGTATACACTTCCACCTAATTGATAAATTGAATTAGTCAGGGATTAACCTTTGGTAATGAATTATGACGTTACAAAGTGCATATCATATTCATACGTCCATTATGGGTGAATGGAGTTCTCACTGATTTATTTGATCACTGAAGCAATTTTGTAGAATGTAGGATGTATGAAACACTGCAGAACAATTAGGAAAAAGAAATGTGAATTTTTGAACAGTCGGCAAACCACATTTTGAAATAATTGTATTCCTGCTCTGACTCTGTCGGCGTGGAATGATGCCAACAAGGATGAAAGAATGTTATTATTGTGAGTATAAGGTGAAACAATGGAAACGTTCACAACAGAGAAAAAAAAACAGGAAGGGGAAAGTGTAAATCTTTTGTAATTAAGGTGATTTCTCATTAAATTTTGCCAGTGGCATGGCTATAGGCAAACCTTCAGCTGGGACAAATGACTTTTTTCACCTTTGAAAAACAAGCTATTCCTAATAGAACAATGTTTTATATTTAACTCCCAACAGCATATATAAGGGGCCAGGGATGCCTTGTTGTCTCAGAGTTCATCTCATATCGAGTCTAATTCCTCCAACCACCACTTGTAATCATAGACCGAAGTTGACTGGACCAAGATGTTTGCTTTCGCTCTATTCATCGTCTGCCTGCTGCAGTTCGGAAACCAGGTTGCTGTGGGACAGACATGTATCAGTAAGTATCTACTCTGGTAGAACTATTTCCAATATTAGCAAATAACAGATTGTTCTAAAAAGGATCTAAATTGTTGTTAAGCATGCACAACGAGATCTATGTAGGGTAATATCAGGTTGTAAACTTATTTTGACAATTCTCAGTAATGTATTGTTCAATGTTGCCACTTTAGTTTTCAGACACACATTCTGTATCAGATATTATTCAATAACTGAAAACTATACCACATTGATATAATTTAAAGAATCAAAATGAAACATGATCAGAACTGAGAGACAAGGTGAAACACATCCTTTATCAGCTAGTACGTTGATTCTACTGTGTATCTTACTCCTGGTGATCCAATACTGACTTACTTGCTGACATTAAGGTCCTCAAAACTACAAGGAGGCTCGCATAGGTGATGATGACACTGTAGCTCGTTTGTCAACACAAGAGGTAAGTTAAATGACAACCATCACAAATGCAATAAGAACATGAATCTGGATGACCAATCTTTTTTTTTGAAGAACAGAACAACATGTTGCACAGAGTTGTTCAGATGGTTCTCCTCCCTAGGTCTCACTGTATTTTACTATAGGAACAAATTATTATTTGTGTGTGTTGATTCTGAAAGAAAATGATACAGTTCAAGAATTCCAGAGAATCAGGAAAACCGCCTTGTTGCCATGACCTATAGCAACAAATAATTATCTGTGCATGTGTATGTGTTTA
The DNA here is from genome assembly GCA_936440205.1 of Lepidonotus clava. Lineage (NCBI taxonomy): Eukaryota > Metazoa > Annelida > Polychaeta > Phyllodocida > Polynoidae > Lepidonotus > Lepidonotus clava. Next base: position 28,181,085 of record OW387144.1, on the reverse strand, counting down.
TTCTGAAAGAAAATGATACAGTTCAAGAATACCAGAGAATCAGGAAAACCGCCTCGTTGCCATGTGCCAAGAATAATAGTATAATATAGATGTGTTTATATTGATAGTAAAATTGAATATAAGACAGTTCACAGACCAAAAACGATGCATCTAACTCCAAGCTTGCTATGTTTTGTTAGGCACCCAAGTACGACTGTAAACTCTACAACAATACGGGGCTTACTGTGTACAAAAAGATCATCTCTGACGGTAAAACGGTGACCTGTTGGGGCACACTCAAGGTGAACCTGTGTCTTGGCAAATGTACATCACTGCATCTCGTGTTGCCTAGCTACAACCTTGGTCATTCCATCTGTACTTGCTGCAAAGCCACCGATACCGAGAGACAGACCCAGAGTCTGTCCATGACCTGCTGCGATGGTACAACCAGGTGCATCGCCCATACATTCACCCAGATACTGGGATGCCGTTGCCAAAACTGGTAGGTGGCTGTTTTTAACTTATATATATTCATGTTATAAATAACTTGGAAAAAATGTTGGAGCAATGGATCCAACGGAGTGTCTGCGGAGTACTGAACTGCTTCCCTATAAAAGTTTTGTAGAAACCTAAATTACATGTGCTAGAGCAATGATGTAAGCGTACGAGCAAATGTGCAACATGTTAGTATGCAGCTTTTATTTGGAGGCCACTCTTGACAAAATCTTGCATCCACCCCTGTACTGGTCACTTTACTCTATATTGTAGTTGGATTGTATAATTGATGTTTATCCTTCTCATGCAACTCTGATGACTGTGCTAATTTAGATACACATGAGAGCAAATTACCATATTGGTGTTAGTCAAAGTATGAACATGTATTTGATAATATAATGTTTATTTTTTATCTTACAGTAACATGCTTCCCAATTGAAGAACGGTGAACATGATGAACGACAATCAACAATTATTCCATCATCCGTTGGTCGTCTGTAGAATGTATCAGTGGGATATCATTCTAATAAGGCTTTGAAATGTCTGGCTAAATAATCATTTATTGATACTATGATGCTTATCAATTAGTTTAAAGTGCTTCAAAGAAATACTTTGTTACTGTCGTGCACGGCATAGAAACTAGCCATGAATCCTAATTTCTGTATTTGTTCATTTCTTCTGCAAAATAAAGCTCCTTTCTGCAGCATTTATCTATTGAGTTTCATTTTTCATAATTGAAGGAAATAAAGGTTTATAAAAATGTTAGTTCTGTCAAGAAGCTTGGTCCCACAGCGTCAACAATAGCATAACTTCACTAAGATATGTAACTTCAACCATCTCCTATGGTATTCTTGTGATGTTGATGATGGTAGCGCCCTCTATGAGAGTTTGTGAAAGCCATGACAAATGATACAGCAGTACACCTCTTTAGATCCTTTCCTGAACATCAACAAACAGCCAGTGAACTCACCAAAAATGACCACTGTTGTAATGGTTTGCACGCTCTTATAAGGGGATTCAACATCACAAAGTTCACAATATAGCATCACAAATGAACTGTGAGACTGTCATGGATTTACTCTTATGAAAATTAGATTCACTGCCTAGGCACTAGTTCTCACCCTATAAGGTACATTGCATTTCACAAAAACGATTATTATGGGTGGTAATCTGGATTTTAAGACGTATCTTCTTGTCATAGATTTTACTTTAACAATGACGTTGTTAATGCCTGGAGCACCGTTTCCCCCTGGTGGGTCACAGTTGTTGTAATTCACAGATTGCAAGTAGCAGTAACTTTAGGTCAACATGAGTCTCATCTATGGAAACCTAATCAATAAAGGCAATAGAGAAATAACAAGTATAATTATGATAAGAAAACATTTATTTAGCCATTTGATAAGTACTGCAAATATAAGAAGAAGGAACTTCACAGCTTTTCAAATGTTTCCAAGTGATCAGCCGAGTTAGGCAACACAAAGTTTTCTTTTCAAACATGCATAGTTGACTCAGCAAAATTATTCTATTATGATTACGACCAGTTTACATATTATTAACTAACCATTACCAACACTAAACATCATGTACAGATGTAGATATGCAACGTTTGAACTAATAATACAACCTTGCTAAGTGTATCCCTTTTAAATGTAAAAGTGTCCCTCTTAAATGTACAATTAATAATACAGTATCAACTGTTATTTCATATCAAATACAACGCAACCATAGGGCTGATACTGGTCATAAATATTTTCATCTGGGTGGAATATTTTGTGAAATATTCAACTTGAGTTGGACATTTTTCCAGAAAAGCAGTCCCTCCATTTCTATGTTAACACTGTTAAAAACATGTAACTTTGACAGTTATATACTGTAAACCTCAACAGTATAATACTGTATTTTATCTTAGGGCTATCTACCATAATATCATTGCAATTTACAGTATATAACTGTATTCTATTACTGAAATTAGCCTCACAGTAACATACCGTATTTGGGAATTGTATACTGGTATGGAAAAGAAAAATGGACACTTTGGGATTAGAACCCACATTCTCCACATTCAAGGTAGAAGCCTAACCAACTGGCTCTGTTTACCTACAGTCCTCCATAGCTCAGTGGTAAAGCATAGGCTTCATATGTGAGGGATCCTGGGTTCAAATCTCAGCTAGTCATGTTATCAAATTACTACTATGCAGTAGTGGTACTATCAGTAGTAGTGGTTTGCAGCATGCTTCTGTATCTTTAGCCATGATTAGTAAAATATCTTATTATCTTAAATATTTTGAACTTTGAGATTAAAAATGTTAGATTTTTGAGTTATTGTAGCATTATTAAGATGATCACCTCATTGGCCTGCTATTTTTGGTATGGCCAACCAAACAGAACACCCCTAAAACATTTACAAAATGTTTTAAAACACCTTTTCAGTAGGATTAACATGTAGACACCTTTTTAGTACAAGAACTTTATCAGCTATACCCCTGAAGGTTTTACCTCCAACAATCAAACATCCCATGCAAGGCTAAACCAAGAAGGAAGGACGTACTTGGTTATTGGCTCAATTATCCTGTCAGGTGATTACAGGAAAAATCAAAAATTTCAATTCTGTTAACATTACATCCAGTGTAAACTGTATGGCATAGTACCATAGTATGTATTACAGTATATTATTGTTGAACTTAAACTTTTTTGATCTGTATATATTTTGACCCAGAATTGTTGAAAATACGATGATTTGGCATTTTCACTACTTTGTTTAGGCACGTTCAGCGAAGAAGCTAAATGTCCAGCAGAAGTACCATCAACCTTTTTGCCAAAAAGTAGGTCAAACAAGATTAAGGCTTCGGAGCCTACAAGGGTAAATCAATTGTTCTTCTGTTGTCTTTTCTTCTGGATGACATGAAATAAACATAAAACCCAACTCGTGAATGTCAGAACCAGTCCAATGATATTTTGACACTTCCCCATCCACTAACTGTTGAGTTGGGATGAGTTAGCCTTTTAGGTACGAATCCTAGACATCTATCAGAAGAGAGGGATATTTTGCTTTCCATTAGAAAGACTAAGTTCTTACCACATGATTTCCTCTACATTATAAGCCAAGGGGGGGGGGGGGTAAGTGTCCTAGGGGGTAAGTGTCCTTAAGGGGTAAGTGTCCAGGGGGTAAGTGTCCAGATAGTAAGTGTCCTAGGGGGTAAGTGTCCCAAGGGGTAAGTGTCCGGGGTAAGTGTCCATGGGCTCAAGGTAAGTGTCCGGGGGGTAATTGTCCAGGGGGTATATGTCCTATAACTGACTATTGACAGATAGATTTCGGAATTCACATTCATATTCACCTGCGGGATTCAGCTTGCACTTACTTTCTAGGCTGCACCATCTGGCATTCTTGATACTTAAAATGAGGTGTTCTCTGAGTATTTATGTAGCACTTCTTATGTTTGAAAAGTAATCACTGTAATAATTGTTCAACATACAAAAGCAGCCAATATGTCATTTAAGAGCTGATTTTACTTCCAAATCAGTGCTACAAACCACGTTTCTATGCACCGAAGTAATAGTAAAGCCTTGAACTTTTTCATTTACAAGGACTTTAGGGAATTCTGTAGGGAAATCCCCTGAAATCATGGGGAAAACAAGCAATTCATGGATTCAATCCTCCTGGAGGGAGGGGGACTAAAGGCTTAATAGCCACAAAACATCCGTCAATTGAGAGTCCTAATATTTAATATTTAGATAACCTAAATGAACTGTTGGGGAAACTAATTGTCATAACTCACAAAGATGAAAAGTGGCTCTGTAAGCTTATGAAAAAAAAATCATTTATTTCTTCCTAATTTCTAATTAAACAAGCTGTTATAGCACTTCATATGGACACTTTGCTGAGAATATATACAGACAAGCAGTCCTGCATTGGGCATGGGTCAAGTTAGGTGGTGATATACAACCGATTGATAGTGCACTTGGTACACCTCAGGCATCGTTGGCAGTGTCGTGCATTTTGGTGGATATTGAATAAGGGGTGTTTCACACTGGTCAAGTTAAGATTTTTGACTTTTAAAAACATCTTAAATTTCAGTATGTGCGAAACAGATTTACGATTCTCCTAGTGTGAAATGTGCCCTAAGACTGTGTCCCAGACAAACCCCAGATTCCTAAGTCCATTCACGGTTCCTTACATAATTATACGAGAAAGGGTTATTTTCGTAAAATAACCTCTGTGAGTATGAAAGATACGGAAAAAGGAAGAGGGTATTTCTAACATTAGGGAAATGAGAAAAAGGTATAAAATGACGTCAAAATCCTGTAAATAGCAATAGGGCTTTACAGAAAAACTGTCCCTAAGTATCCCTTTTTTCCGTAAATTATGTGGAAATACACCAAAAATACGGAAAAATGAACCAGGAGGGTCAGAGGTACTGTAAGCTTTTCCATATACATTAATTGTAATGTTTCAGTTACTTTAATGAAATGAAAACATGTTTTACCTTCCTTAAATGCGTTTTATTATTCATTAAAATGTCTAGAACGTGTATAATTCATTAAGACTACCTAATTGAAAATATTGTTATCCTTATGTTTAGGGGCCTTCAAGGAAAATGGCATTCCTTATTTATTTTCCTTGATATAAGCATTCAAAAGTGAAGGATATTTAAACATGAATTAACTGCAGGGCCAATGTGGATGGTATGCACAATTTCCGTAAATTTATAGAGCTATTTAGGGACACTTGTAATTATTTACGGACACTTTCCAACCCGTTCATAGACCTTACGGACGTGTTTTTTGTATCCCCATTATTTTTTTTAGGAATCTGGGGAAATACCTGTCTTTGGCTGAATGTCATTAGCTGAATTCCCATACCTAAATCATTACATCGGGTATCAGAAGTAAGTGCTAATTTCTGGGAAAACTGCAAAACTATGCTACTTAAAACACGATGGTGAGTCAAACATTGCAAGGTAGATTATGGTCTTGAATTTCAGAATCAGTATTCCCATTCTTGGTTTGTCTAACAAAAACATTCGAAGGATGCCAGGCCTATTAACAGATCAGTCACAGGGGGTGTTGTTTCATACTGGTCATAGCTCTAAAATTGTATTTTCTATTATTTTGACTTTATAATATACTATGATATTCTTAACCTACGATCATGTTTTTTTTGGTTGGATATGTGGAAAGTTACTTTTGTTGTGTAAGAAAAGTAACTTTCTCAAGCTAAAAGTTGTTGGTTAAAATTTTGGGTGAGCTAGCTTTGTAAAAGTGGTAGAGCTTTTGAATGCTTAATAATGTTTCAGAATAATATATCCCTGTGTACTAAAGGTTACCTTAGTGTTGTAGTGTAAGTAGGAACAAAAGACCAAAGTCAGGTGCTAATGTTTAGGGATGTGTCCAGCTTCAAGCCCAGCCTCCAAGAGAGTGAGACTGGGTGTGGGCATAGCCTTTTATTAACTCTTAGGGGGGCCCCAGCTCCACATGGGGGCTACAGGGTTATTGTTTTACCTGTAGGACCAATCAGAGTAGGGGGCTCCACTGCTCCACATGGGGGCTACAGGGTTATTGTTTTACATGTAACCTAGCCTCAAAGCAGGAGTGCTATATGGCTAATTTAAGTAATTGATATGTATAATTAACCTGTGGAGCATATAAAGGCTATTTGTTTGATGGAAATATATAATAATAAAGGTATAGTGGTGTATATTTTGAAATTATATATAAAATAATGAAATAGATTTAAAGTATAACATTTTTCTGAATAATAGAATGCCATACCCGTTTTAGGTATGACATAATGCCCCCCTTCCCCGAAAATGTATTTGCCTCCGCGCAAATGTTTACTTTACCAAGGAATTTAGAACAATTTAACACATAATAAATACACCACTTTACCTATAGTCTTCTAATACAATGATAGTAGCTTCTATTGGATAGCGATTATATAATGATAGCAGTTGTATTTTATCACAATGATAGCTTTAAATTTTAAAATTGCTTATCTGACTTTTCTAATTTAGTTTTCTATTTATCTAAACCATGTCACAATTGACAAGGTTATTTTTGCTAATACAATGGTATTCACCTTACTTAACGTTAAATTTTTGTTTTGTTGAGTTGTCAAAGTGATAAGTCCCTAACTGAAATATCTGACTATTCTCTGCAAGGGAAAGTGATTTATTATTTCTTAAGTGTGGCTGAAAAGGAAGATCGAGAATTAATAACTTAGCAGTAAACCTTTTTTTTTTTTTTTTGCTTAGCATATTAACATGCTTTTTGTGTTTTTAAAATCTTATTTTGAAGTCTGTAATACATGCATTAATTTAAGAAAGTGAAACTTGACCTAGTATTAGAATATATTGATTTCTGGCTTGTTAGCAAAGTGTCCATAATTATAAGTACTTGCGCCTAAGTACAAATAGGGTGTCAGGCAGTCAGTTGGTCAGTTAGTCATTAAGTCATTAATTAATTGTTTAGTTTTGGGAAATTATTTCCTTTTGGGACCATCTATGTCAAGGACATCGATGTGGCTCTCCTTGTGGAGGCATGTCCAACTTATTTACAGTTGTTACCTTATTCATTAACTTAGTTTAGCATTCTTAATTAGGTTTTACCGTGGAGGTCTTATTTCTAGTTTTACTTGCTAAACATGATTAATTGCATGCAGGAACATGAGTATTTACACATAACATGAACATTGATACATATATAAAATCATTAGATTTCTAGTTTCGTTGTTTATAGTTCGTTCTATCAAATTGTCTTTTTGCTGACGGGTTCTTCAGCGGTTGTCGAAAGTCCGGTCCATTTGATGTGGGTCTGAGCACAGTTTGTGTATTGATTGTTCATTTGTATTGGAGTGTTGACTTGGTGTTGGATCGGTGCCCTGTGTCGTGAAAATTCGCGGTGTGGAAACAGCCTTTGAACTACCAACAAAGCTGTACCTCCCACTCAGATCCTCATGGTCAATCCTACAGAGACTACTAAAAGACCAGAACATCGTATCTACTCTCCTTCTTAAAACTGACTCTAACCCAATTATGACCTTAAAATCTATGTCAGACACTGATGAAACTGACGCAACAACTCCCATCTCACTCGTTCCTAATGAACAAAACCATCGTTCAACATTCGAAACTATAAAATTCTTATTCAGAAATGGCCCCCAACCAGTATTCCATGAATCAAACCGTACCCATGTCCCATGAACAAATCAGAGTTCAAAACCTTGTACATGAATACACAATAGACTTAAACCACATACACACCTCTTTTTGTATATGAATACCCTGATCCTGCCAAACACATTCATTCCAGTTGCTGTGAGACGGTACGTTGGGACGGCAGCAGTCAGCCGATGACCACCCAACACCGATGGAGCAACGCATCGGACAAGCACGAACCGCCTCACCATCCAACACCAACACATCACGACACAGGGCACCGATCCAACACCAAGTCAACACTCCAATACAAATGAACAATCAATACACAAACTGTGCTCAGACCCACATCAAATGGACCGGACTTTCGACAACCGCTGAAGAACCCGTCAGCAAAAAGACAATTTGATAGAACGAACTATAAACAACGAAACTAGAAATCTAATGATTTTATATATGTATCAATGTTCATGTTATGTGTAAATACTCATGTTCCTGCATGCAATTAATCATGTTTAGCAAGTAAAACTAGAAATAAGACCTCCACGGTAAAACCTAATTAAGAATGCTAAACTAAGTTAATGAATAAGGTAACAACTGTAAATAAGTTGGACATGCCTCCACAAGGAGAGCCACATCGATGTCCTTGACATAGATGGTCCCAAAAGGAAATAATTTCCCAAAACTAAACAATTAATTAATGACTTAATGACTAACTGACCAACTGACTGCCTGACACCCTATTTGTACTTAGGCGCAAGTACTTATAATTATGGACACTTTGCTAACAAGCCAGAAATCAATATATTCTAATACTAGGTCAAGTTTCACTTTCTTAAATTAATGCATGTATTACAGACTTCAAAATAAGATTTTAAAAACACAAAAAGCATGTTAATATGCTAAGCAAAAAAAAAAAAAAAAAGGTTTACTGCTAAGTTATTAATTCTCGATCTTCCTTTTCAGCCACACTTAAGAAATAATAAATCACTTTCCCTTGCAGAGAATAGTCAGATATTTCAGTTAGGGACTTATCACTTTGACAACTCAACAAAACAAAAATTTAACGTTAAGTAAGGTGAATACCATTGTATTAGCAAAAATAACCTTGTCAATTGTGACATGGTTTAGATAAATAGAAAACTAAATTAGAAAAGTCAGATAAGCAATTTTAAAATTTAAAGCTATCATTGTGATAAAATACAACTGCTATCATTATATAATCGCTATCCAATAGAAGCTACTATCATTGTATTAGAAGACTATAGGTAAAGTGGTGTATTTATTATGTGTTAAATTGTTCTAAATTCCTTGGTAAAGTAAACATTTGCGTGGAGGCAAATACATTTTCGGGGAAGGGGGGCATTATGTCATACCTAAAACGGGTATGGCATTCTATTATTCAGAAAAATGTTATACTTTAAATCTATTTCATTATTTTATATATAATTTCAAAATATACACCACTATACCTTTATTATTATATATTTCCATCAAACAAATAGCCTTTATATGCTCCACAGGTTAATTATACATATCAATTACTTAAATTAGCCATATAGCACTCCTGCTTTGAGGCTAGGTTACATGTAAAACAATAACCCTGTAGCCCCCATGTGGAGCAGTGGAGCCCCCTACTCTGATTGGTCCTACAGGTAAAACAATAACCCTGTAGCCCCCATGTGGAGCTGGGGCCCCCCTAAGAGTTAATAAAAGGCTATGCCCACACCCAGTCTCACTCTCTTGGAGGCTGGGCTTGAAGCTGGACACATCCCTAAACATTAGCACCTGACTTTGGTCTTTTGTTCCTACTTACACTACAACACTAAGGTAACCTTTAGTACACAGGGATATATTATTCTGAAACATTATTAAGCATTCAAAAGCTCTACCACTTTTACAAAGCTAGCTCACCCAAAATTTTAACCAACAACTTTTAGCTTGAGAAAGTTACTTTTCTTACACAACAAAAGTAACTTTCCACAGATATATAATAATATTCGGTTACTAGTGAGACCTTAAAGAATCATCTTATCTAAAAATTAAAAGAGTATGAGAAACACACGTTTGATATTACAAGTGTGAAACTTGCCCTGTGACAGTTTTGGTCTTTCTCAAGTGGTAACATGCAGGGTATTTGTTGTCCACTACCATATGGTCAAGAATAAGAAAAGCATCAGGACTTTTGAGTGTCATAGATCAGCAGGGTTTTCATTGCTAATATCAAATTCACCATCACCACTACCAATATTATTTTACAAACACGGTGTCACATTTGGCAAACCACATTTTGAAATTTTTGTGTTCCTGCTCTGACTCTGTTGGCATGGAAAGATGCCAACAAGGATGAAAGAATACTATTATGAGTATAAGGTAAAACAATGGAAAAGTACGAAAACAGGAAGGGGAAAGTGCAAATCTTTTGTAAATAAAATAATTTCTCATTAAATTTTGCTTGTGGCATGGCTATAGGCAAACCTTCAGCTGGGACAAATGACGGGGAAGAAGCCATTACCTTAAAAACAAGCCATTCTTTACAGAACAATGTTTCATTTTCAACTCCCAACAGCGTATATAAGGGACCGGAGATACCTTGTTGTCTCAGAGTTCATCTCATATCGAGTCTAACACCTCCAACCACCACTTGTAATCATAGACTGAAGTCGACTGGACCAAGATGCTTGCTTTTGCTCTATTCGTTGTCTGCTTGCTGCAGTTCGGAAACCAGGTTGCCGTTGGACAGATATGCCTCCGTAAGTATCTACTTTGGTAAAACTATTTCCAATAGTTCCAGAGGGTTCTAAAAAGGATCTAAAAATTAATGTTGTAAAGCATGTACAAAGAGATCTATGTAGGGTAATATCAGGTTGTAAACTTATTTTGACAATTCTCAGTAATGTATTGTTCAATGTTGCCACTTTAGTTTTCAGACACACATTCTGTATCAGATATTATTCAATAACTGAAAACTATACCACATTGATATAATTTAAAGAATCAAAATGAAACATGATCAGAACTGAGAGACAAGGTGAAACACATCCTTTATCAGCTAGTACGTTGATTCTACTGTGTATCTTACTCCTGGTGATCCAATACTGACTTACTTGCTGACATTAAGGTCCTCAAAACTACAAGGAGGCTCGCATAGGTGATGATGACACTATAGCTCGTTTGTCAACACAAGAGGTAAGTTAAATGACAACCATCACAAATACAATAAGAGCATGAATCTGGATGACCAATCTTTCTTTTTAAAGAACAACATGTTGCACAGAGTTATTCAGCTGGTTCTCCTTCCTAGGTCTCACCGTATTTTACTATAGGAACAAATTATTATTATGTGTGTGTGTTGATTCTGAAAGAAAATGATACAGTTCAAGAATAACAGAGAATCAGGAAAACTGCCTCTTTGCCATGTGCCAAGAATAGTAGCATCATATAGGTTTGTTTATATTGATAGTAAAATTCAATATAAAACTGTTCACGGACCAAAAATGATACATCTAACTCCAAGCTTGCTTTGTCTTGTTAGGCACCCAAGTACGACTGTAAACTCTACAACAATACGGGGCTTACTGTGTACAAAAAGATCATCTCTGACGGTAAAACGGTGACCTGTTGGGGCACACTCAAGGTTAACCTGTGTCTTGGCAAATGTACATCACTGCATCTCGTGTTGCCTAGCTACAACCTTGGTCATTCCATCTGTACTTGCTGCAAAGCCACCGATACCGAGAGACAGACCCAGAGTCTGTCCATGACCTGCTGCGATGGTACAACCAGGTGCATCGCCCATACATTCACCCAGATACTGGGATGCCGTTGCCAAAACTGGTAGGTGGCTGTTTTTAACTTATACATTTATGTTATAAATAACTTGAAAAATTGTAATGTTGGAGCAATGGATCCAACGGAGGGTCTGCGGATAACTGAACTGCTTCCTTACAAATGTTTTGTAGAAACCTAAATTACATGCGCTAGAGCAATGCTGCAAGTGAAAAAGCAAATGCGCAACATGTTAGCATGCAGCTTTTATTTGGATGCCTCTCTTGGCAAAATCTTGCATCCATCCCTGTACTGGTGTTGGTAAAACGTTCTCACTTTATTCTATATTGTAGTTGGATTGTATAACTGATGTTTATCTGTCTAATGCAACTCTGATGACTATGCTAATTTAGATACACATAAGAGCAAATTACCATATTGGTGTTAGTCAAAGTATGAACATGTATTTGATTATATAATTTTTTTAATTGTTTTCTTACAGTGACGTGCTTCCCAATTGAAGAACGGTGAACACGATGAACGACAATCAACAATTATTCCATCATCCGTTGGTCGTCTGTAGAATGTATCAGAGGGATATCATTCTAAAAAGGCTTCGAAATGTCTGGCTAAATAATCATTTATTGATACTATGATGCTTATCAATTTGTTTAAAGCGCTTCAAAGAAATGCTTTGTTATCGCCGTGCACGGCATAGAAACTAGCCATGAATCCTAATTTCTGTATTTGTTCATTTCTTCTGCAAAATAAAGCTCCTTTCTGCAGCATTCATCTATTCAGTTTCATAAGTAAAGGAAATAAAGGTTTATAAAAGTGTTAGCTTCATCTGGAAGCTTGGCCCCATAGCATCAACAATTTAATATTATAGGTTCACTAAGATATGTAACTCCGACCATCTCCTATGGTATTCTTGTGACGTTGATGATGGTAGCACCCTCTATGAGAGTCCATGCAAGCCATTGCAAATAATACAGCAATACACTTCTTTAGACCTTTTCCTGGAGATAAACAAACAGCCAGTAACATAATGAAAAATAGTTTAACTGGCCAATGTTGTAACGGTTTATATGTTCTCATAAGGGGCTTCACCATCGCGACATTCACAACATAACGTTACAAATGAGCTGTGAGACTGGATTTACTCTTATAAAGCTAGATTCACTGTCTAGGTCTCATCCTATAAGCTACATTACATTCCATAAAAAACGATTAGTATGGGAAGTAATCTGGATTTTAAAACGTATCTTTCTTGTGCCAGATTTTACTTTAACAATGACGTTATATCGCTTTTTAAATGCAATGTTTTTTCTTTAATATTTTGGACTTAATGGAAAATAGGGCATGTCCAGCCAAATAGCGGCGCAAAAAGGGCTGACTGTCCCTGTTGCTTTTCTTCGAAGATGATTCCTTGATTATGATCCATTTTATTTGATTTCCTATACTATATATATATGAGTTATAGATAGATATTCCTGTTTATGAGGTAATCCATCACTGCCAAGCCTTGAGTGACACCGTTGAAAAATTATGTTTATTTGGTTATGTATGTTGATAGAAATATCAGAAAACAAAAGCCAATTGAATATCTTAGACATCACGCCCATCAGAAATTGGTAAGACAACACACTGCTTAAAACAGGAATACAATTGAGCACATAACTGACACACTGCTTGTGTGTAGCAGCAGTATAACAATAGCACATAGAGGGTTCCACAGGTATGCACTAGGTGGCACTGCTGGGATAGGTTCCAAGTACCTTTAAACTGGCAGTGAAAGGGTTGAGTAGCTATGGCAAGATGGAAGGGGGGCTGAAGACTCAAAGTCATGGCGCTTGTTGGAATTTCTGAGTAATGTTATCTTTTTCATAATAATTAGTCATATAGTGAACCCGTTATATTATAATTCACAGATAACAAGTGACAATATGTTTGAGCCCTCATGAGTCTCATCCATGGAAACCCCATCAATAAAGGCAATGATGTAATCACAAATGTGATTATGATAAGAAAACTTTTATCAGACCATTTGATAAGTACTGCAAATATATAGGAGGAAAGTATTTCACCGATTTTTCAGTAAGGCAACACAAAGTATTCTTATCAGGCAAATCATTCTAGGCCTACTATTAGGATTACATTCTAATAATTTTTCTCCTCCAGGAAATGTACTATTTAGTCTTGCCAAAAATATTGGTTGACCAAAAAGTTACATTGTCCTGAATTTGTTGGAAAAAAAATACTATTAGGATTACAACAAGATTACATAATTATTAATCTAAGCATTACAAACCTTGATCATCATGCCAAACAGATGCAGATATACAATGTTTGAACTAACAGTACAACTCTACCATTGTGTATCACTTTTAAACCATGTAAATATCCGTAGCGCTTGAAGATGTCTGACATCTCTTGGCATTATGCATGACTATCAAGGTAATACGGATAGATTTCGGAATTCACATTCGCGTTTTCCTAGGGGAATGCAGCTTGCACTTATTTTCTAAGCTCCACCGTCTGGTATTCTTGATATCAAAAATGCCCCTGGCTAGACCCTTGTTTGAGATCCCAAGAAGGCCCATTAACCTTCTTGATCCAAATCCCACCATATTCACCCCAGGGTGTACTCCCCAAGTCGGCCAGAGCCAGCCAAAAGAAATTTCCACATTTTTTTTATTTTTTTTCCGGAGGCGGATACAGGATTAATTCTGGAAAAAAAGGGGGGGGTCAACATTATAGGCTAAGTACTAAAACAGAATACATTCACACACATGCGCGACATTTTCCCTTCTTTTTGTAGTTTAGGGGTCAACCAAAACGGGGACTCGGGACCACCTGGTCCCCCTTGATCCCCCTGGATCCGCCCCTAAACACTGTAATGATTATTCAACATACAAAAGCAGCCAATACATCATTTAAAAGCTTATTTTATTTCCTAATCAATGCTACAAACCACATTTCTATGAATTGAAGTGATAGCGGAGAGACAAGCTTTGAACTCTCTCAATTACAAGTAATTTAGGGAATCATGTAGGGAAATCCCCTGAATTCCTGGGGAAATCCAGCAATTCATGAATTCAATCTAGGGGGGAGCGATGGGGGCTAAAGGCTTGATAGTCGCAAAACGTTCGTCAATTGAGAGTCCTAAGAGGCCTTCCATCAAGCAAGTACGCATCAAGGAGGAGGGGGGTCTGAGATGTTTGAAAATGTACGTACATTCTTATACAAGTCTAATGCCGCAACGGGGTGGGAGTCTGAGATTTTTGAAAAATGTGAATATGTACCAAATGGAAGGCCCCTAATACGTCTGTTAGTTTATCTAAAAGTACTGTTTAGGAAATTAATTGTCATAGGAGATTAAAATTGGCTCTGTAAGCTTATGAAACACAAACTTCCATTTGTTTCTCACTAATAATTTCTCTTGAAACAAGCTTCTATACCCCTAAACTTTGCTGAGAATATTTTACAGACAAGCAGTCCTGCTTTGAGAATTCGGATTGGGCCAGGTCAGGTGGTGATGTATAACTGCTTGATATTGCACTTGGTACACTTTTTGCTTTGGTAATATCAAAATTGGCGAGCACCACTACCGATATTTACAAAATGCCGTCATCCCTAGCATAACTTCCTATATTTGGGATGTCAAGCAGTGTCATCACTTACAGTGATATATTTCAACTAAAAGGGGGTACCCATTGAGCAACAGAACTAAATTCCGGTTGTCTCTATTAGTTCTGGTCGCTGGATTCGAAAACGACCAGAACTGGTCAAAAACGTCCAAATCAAGCGATTAAACCACCATCAAGCGACCAGAACTGGTGGGGACGACCAAAATTTAGTTCAATCGCCCAATGGGTTCCCCCTTTAAAGATGAGAACCCACAGAGCGATGCAACCAAGATTCTGATCAAATTAGCATTGTTAGACATTCTTTAAGCAATTTCATATTTTCAGATCAATATGTAATTGCCTCCCTCAATGGGAACACAATTTCTGGTAGTTTTCAATCATTTCTGATAGTTTTAGATGAATTTTGGTCACTTGATTCGACCAGAATTTCAGGTACAGTTTGCAAAGTTGGGGAAGAATATGGTCTTTAAATAACATAATTTATACTGAGCCAAAAGTGTTTTTTTATACTAATACTGCCCCTGCATACCGAACCGTTATGAAACAAGTGTTTGTACATGACATAATGTGTATTCTGTATTGCAATAGTTATGTCTGCTGCCTTTTTCCTTAGGTTACTAATATGACTAGATTGACTTGATTGAGGTGGCAGAAGAAATAAGAGAACAGTGTTAAGCCAGTTATCCCATATATGCTATAGGACTTAATGCACTACAGTAAAGCACAACATTGACAAGAACATTGCACAAACAGACACTGGGTTTAGAGATACAGTCGCGGCTACATAAAAGTATTAAATATTGTCAAACTTTGACTTCTCTCTGTCACTTTCATATTACAGTTTTGAATGTGCCATTAACGTCTTTAAGCTGTTAAGTACTCGCCTTTGCTAACAGCTATTGCAGATGCCTTCAGTCACTGAATACCGTAGGTTTGAAAGGGTAATAGTTTCAGTTTCAGTTTTACTGCACTTGAATAGGCAATTATGTCAGGTTAAGATCTTTCAAGTAAATAGAAAAATATCTTCGCCCTAGTCCATAACCTTAATTCAATTCCAGCTCACATAGAAACAACTTACTATAGATTATGTAATAGCGTGTTCAGCCTACGTGAATTATTTATCAACTGACGTCTCCCGATGCCCAATAATCTATACTGAATATAAAACGCAAGGGAATCGTTGATTTTCCCACTACACTTTAGAACCAGGTTTCCTGTCATAACTTTGTGGTGTCCAACAGGACCTTCTCCTTCTTGCCGTTCAGCAGAGTGTTTCTCTCCACTCGCTCCCCTACACTCTCCATCGCAACACTATCCTTCTTCCCCTCCCTCAGACTCCCGTCCCTCCCGTCCTCCCTTAGTTCGGGCGGGTTCACCCAGGTGGCGTCCGTGTCCAAGTCTACACTCCTCATCCGGCCACTGGTGGCGCTGGAGGGGCGATAGGGGCGCCCTCTATTCCCATTCTGGGCACTAGGACTCTTCCACATATCCCTATACTTTGGCACACACAGGCACAGAAGCAACGTTTTGGCCCTGATTCTGAAGTTTTTGTGGCTAAACGCATAAAGCCAGAAATTATAAGCCTGCCTGGACACCAGGAAAATCTCAGCAATTGCATCAAAGATGCGATAAGCCTGGTTATCAGTCGCAAAGACAGTCTTCTTCGGGGCGATAACCAGAGCGAAGGCCTGCACCACCAGGGGGAGGCAACATATAGTATCAAGCAGGATTATCAGGAGAAGAGTCTTGGTGATTCTCATTGTGTTTTTCCTCCTGCTCCTCCTCTCTGTGATATTACAGGAGTTATCCTCCTGGAGCTTCTCCAGAATCTGCTCGGTTCTCTCAAGGTTGACCCTGATGCCAATCATACAGCCAATGTACACCAGCACCAACACAGGACCATACAGAATAGTCACCAGGAGCAGGTACAGAGAGGTGATCCCCGTTAGGTTAGGGAACACCTCCCTGACTTTAACACAGAACTCCACGGCCTGCTCCCTGTAGCACGACTGCCACAGTACGTTTAGTATGGTGGGCAGGAAGACGACGGTGGTGGCGAGGAGGAGACAGAGGCAGATGATCTTGGCGCATCGGGAGGTGATGTTCATCTTGGCGGAGACTGGCCGACTGATGGTGTAGTGGCGGATGGCCACGATGGCGATGACGATGGCGGAGGAGGTGCAGATGAAGAGGCTGAAGATGTAGTACAGGGAGTGGCTGGTCACGGCACGGTCGTCCCAGTAACCTGAAACACAAGATGTATAATCATAATATAACTTTAAACTTATTGTGATTCCACATAATGATATACCTCGTGACCCTCGATTTAGTCTGCACATCTTCAGAAGTGTCAGTCCCCCACCTCTCACTGGGCAACAATACGTATTGGAATTGTGCAGGAACATACACACATTAATTTAAAAAAAATAAAGACCTCTCCATTCCACAACCTGTGATGCGCATATTTACACAAAGGCTGCTTAAAACCATAACTACATTGCATGATGAATCACCCTGATGCGCTCATCTAGGTTCATTTTTATAAAATACGTTGTGAGAATGTTTCAGTGGGGTGATCGAATTAGGTGAAGATCTCTTAAAGGATAATACTCCTCTGATGCGGGTCCATTTTGCAGCACTCCCTGCCAAATATGATAATTACCTATCTACCATCTAGGCCTACATTATATATCTGTAAATAGCATATTCATCACATTATCATAGAGTAAAGTGTATAACTATGAGTTAGATAAGAAGAATTTGAATTGACCAGAAAAAATAATATACACAAGTTTTGACTTTTATCTTCTTGAAATGCGAGTTCTCCTTTACTTGTTATATAGGAACGACATGGAACTTGGTAGATAAGCAGTTAAGATCTTACGGAGGGAACCGTGTTTTAGATTTATGATTAAAGTGCTAGTTTCTATAATATATAACCGATATGCTGAACTATGGGGATTTAATTTATTATTTAGTGATGGGGTGTTGACAATCATTATGTCATGCTGAATATTCCAATGTGCTAACTCGTGTTGTTCACAGTCTTCCCTCCTGTCTCGGCTGCAGGTCATCTCAAAATGTAGCTCAGCATTGAGAGGTGACAGAATACTGCCACTGTATAAAAGAATGATGTTTTATTCAAATCCAAACATTTGATAGACATCGCTGTGCTCCTATTGACAATCACTAGTCCATCTATAGAGGCTATCCACTCAACCCAAACAGCCAACACTCTTTGCCTTCCAACTTGCAAACCCGCTCACTCGCCCCATAGTAACCTGAGTTTGCAGTGCTGTTTACTGAACAAGGCTTTAGCTATCTCCGTACATATATACTCTAATGCCACAGCACTCAAGCCCCATTTTAACTATACCTTTGACATAGCCTCTCTGCTCTCCATCCCAACAGGGAGCCGCTCTTAGCCCTGAGTTTTGCTTTTAGTTGTAAGTTCGCTAAAGTTACCTATTGGACCGCATCAGTAAAATTCAATGTTGAAGAGAAAGTTACAAAGCAATGAGTATGATTTCAAGAGAGAAATCTTGAATCAAGAAAGAAAGGTGAATTTCTATTCAAATTAATAAATATTCTCGAATCGAAATCTCAGTTTGCTAAGATTATAAGATTGAGAAAAATGATATATTTCTTCTTACATTTTATATGATTAGATATCATCAGTAGTCTCTGAGATATAGTCATTTTATTCAATCAGCCGTCCCTTCATAACCATAGCCTATAATGGACATTTTACTTTATTGATTCAGCTACAAATTGCCCCGTAACCAATGACTGGTGAGCTTATCCTCTGTAACTTCATGAAGCCCTTCGTCTTTAAGGTGAGGTTTCCTATGCTGAGGGTCCAACCCCATGGATGCTCTCATTATGTTACAGCTTAAACACCTTTTTCATGAGTCCGCGCAGTGAACCCATCCATAGACTCCTTGCTCCCAACTCTTTCAGCCTGTGCCCATAGGAATCCATATCCCATCTCATTGGCTCGGGCTGTACCGCTAGCAGGGCGCGGCAGTAATGAAAATGGTCTTTTGCCCATATGATATCTGTCATATGTGATCATTTGCACAAGAAATATTGGATCGAACTGGGAGAAACATGAACTCTAACTAGGTCGTAGAAGCCATCTTGTCAATCTGTTTTATTCCTAACTCCAGTATATAAGAGTTCCACTAACAAGGTCTCACCATATAATATATAATATCATGACAATATCTGTTAGCGTCTCTTACCCCAGCAGATGTTGCCGTCGAAGGCGATGACCTCCACCATCATCTGGACGAAGCCCACCACGCCTGCACAGAGGTCACTCAAGGTCAGGGCAAGTAGACACGTCTTAAAGGAGGGTGCGATGCTGGCCCGAGGCAGGATCATCTGATGGGAGTCGTGGAAAAGGGGAATAAAGGTATCAGTATATAATAGACAGTAGATGCCAGCCTTAGGAATTGTCATCTGGTGAGCTCGATGGTAGGGTCAGGGAAATATAGGTGTCAGTATACAAACAGCATGGTGCTTGCCGGGGGCAGAATCAACTGATAGGGGTCTGGGAAAAGGGGAATAAAAGTATCAGTATATTATAGACAGTAGATGCTGGCCTGAGGAAGCATGATCTGGTGGGTGCGTGTAGGAAAGGGGAATAAAGGTATCAGCATGCAGTGGGGTGATGCTGGCTCATGCAAATACCATTGCATTGGGGCTAGGAAATGGGATGAAAAAGGTATTAGAGGGATTAAAGGGATAATTAGGTATTAGAGGGATTAAAGGGATAATTAGAGAAGGCATGATGTTGATCTGGGGTAGTATCATGTGATGGGGATGGGGGGAAAGGGGAATAAAGGTATGAGCAGGCCTATGCAGAGAGTTTAATGCTAGTCCATCGTTGAATCATCTGATGGGAGTGGGGGACGGGAATTAATAAATAAAGGTATCTGCAGTGTACAGCAGCACTAGGCTGGCCTGGGGTTTGCTCATCTGATGGCGGTTTAGAGAGGGGATAATAAACCTTTATAAAGGTATCAGTATATTGATGGTACAAAGACCCATGGCAGTATCATCTGATGGGAAAAGGGGAATAAAGGTATCAGTAGGCCTATACAGGCTTTGAGTTAGTAAGAATGGCTGGAGTCGTTGCTTGTTGTTACGCTTTTAATTGATAACATCTATAATAATCTGCTTTTTGCTGCAATATAAACGTAAAAATGAACGTCTATTTGATCTAGCACATTTCTTCTTAGATGAGCATGAAGGTTGGTTCAGACTAATAAACGGTTAATTAACTTAGTTCATTTTGGTCCATCCACTCATGTTTAATACCCCTTTCTTCATCAATAGCTATTGTGATTATTTTCAGGGTTTTACTGATAATCTCCATGCTTTCCGTTGATTTTCGGATGTAACACAAAGTTGATCCAATGGTGGGTATAACATATAACGAGAGTACCTTTGAATAAAGCATTAAAGTAATGAATGAATGAAAGAATAAAATAATAGTCCTCCTCACCAGACTGAAGCAGTTAGAAATGACTCCCACGGCGAATATAATGGGTATGATGACGGCCTCACAGATATAGACGAAGACGTCGGCCGGCCCGTCCCCCACGGGTGGACAGGACCCCGCACCCACAGGGGGTCCTGACGTCATCATCATTGGGGTCGTCATGGTGACACGAGCCACAACTTAAACCAAGGTCATTTCGGCAAACTCCTGAAATGTGAATGAAAAGTAGGGTTCATACATATCAGAGACTTCTAAGTGCGTGTTGCGTGGGATGGAAAGGAGCATTAGTGTTTTTTTTTCCTAAGTAAAAGCGAGCATTGGGTATAATTGCTCTTTTGGGAAATTGAATGATAGACACATTTCCCATGAACCTGCGCAGTCTGCCACTTTGCCAACCTTTGGTACTCTTGGTAACCGGGTCACTTCACGTCATATAGGTTAACTATAGAAAAACTCCATGAGAATTGTTTCATATTTAACACACCAGGGCAGTGCCACTTCATTGAAAAAGATGTATACATGTGTAATTGAGAAACGTTGTTGAGTCTTTCGTTCTTATCTTAGGAAAGCGATTGTTACCTGAGTAAAATTCCTATAACTCTTTTTCCAAGCACTTGAAACGTCTTTTTAGCATCTGGCAGTAGACCGAACACAGTAAAAGGAGCATAAACGACATGGCTGTAGCAGCCTGGGCTCAAAGGGCAATGACACTGACACACATTCTGATATGTACCTTATAGTGATATGGGTAATTTAGGGGGCCATGAGGGTGCCAGGAAGCGGGTACTACAGGCTAGCATGACTGACGCCACATATTGTGTAAACCCACTATGCAGTGACAAACCTTTATTGTTTTTGATCAGACATGTTTTGTCATTCTGTAGTATACTTCTTTTGCAAGTCTCTTTTCTGCATAATCTTGAAGTACGATCTATAACCGTCTGTTACAAAGCTCATGACGTTTAAGTTATAGTCTTACTTTTTAATGTATTCAGCAAGCGTTATTGGACTGTATCAAACTCAACTCCCAACATTCTGGAGGAAATTGATGTTTTATTAATGTGAGATTGTGCAGTATTACAATGACATGTTTCAGTCAGTTACAATCTTTTTAATGTATTGCATATATGTAATCATAAGTTTTCATTAAAAGCAGCTCAGTTATATTCAATGACATAATAAGTGTGTTCGAATCTCTGTAGGTTCCGGTGAGGTCCACAACTTGAACCCACATTTGTGCCCTAAGGGTTGTCTGGGGGACAAAGACTTGAAAGAGCATATTCAGGTGGAAATATATATCGATTAGGGAAGTGCATGTGCAACAAAGCAGTCAAATTTGAATTCTGCTCGGCTTGGCATCTGTATATTGAAACAATCGAATTTTAGCCTGGGATTTTACCTGACATAATGTTTTCCAACATGTAAATTGTGAGACAATGTCAATGGAGAAACGTCATGATAACGCAGGATGCGTCAATGTGCAGTTCCCCAAACCATGGATATAGCTAATTTGTTGAATTTCACCTCCAGACTAGCCTAGATCAATACGTTGACAAGTCACAGGCCTTGGGCATAACATAAGTTTGCATCAGTCAATTAGAGATGGTTATATGGCAAATATTTGAGCCCTTTGAGACAAATGAGTTCTTCCCCTCCCCCCGTTGTGCCTGTCTACAGTCCTGAGATTAGAGGGTCAGTAGTTAATGAAATATTACAAATGCTCACCAGTTTTTCTCTAGCTTTCATGACATTGTCTATCATACCCCTATGGTCAGGACACCTTCATAACACAATATATCCACAATGGTCGTGTTTAAGTAGGTCCTTTACGACTAAATTCTCTGAAATATAGCTGCTGCGTGGTCAGGACAGTTAGAATATGTTTCTAGAAGAGAGTTTAACTGTCACTAACCCAGATAAACACGGCTACTTCTACAAGGTCATATTATACTTCTATTCAGTACAACTAACTCAATACTGCCTTCTGCTGCCCAGCCTAAGTCCAGAGAGTAGCATGTCAGTAGTAAAAGGCAGATCTGAAAAAGAGCCCAAGAAGTATAGTATTCTGTATACTACTGTTTCCTACTACTGGGGGTATTTGAGGGCAGTATACCTAATTATTGTATAATACTGATAAACACGGTAGTAAACCAGTATCGTCTCTATCTACTGATGTAGGGAGTAGCTACTGCCTTCTGGTCCGGGAGCTCAGTTCCAGTTGTCAAAATACTGGACACAAGGTCTCCAGGGAGAGCACGTTGTCAGCGTCCCCATTCCAATGACAGTCCAGCTGACCGCCACTAGGGCCCCACAGGTAATTCTGGACCGAGAATTGACTAGTCACAAATGACAGCTCACCAACAGGGAAATCACACCTGATGCCTGGTGGCAATGGGAGATGGAGCTCACACATTAAACATTGGCACATCACTTCTGACACCACTACATGGTTAACTAACTACCCTGCACAACATTGGGGAGACTTGGGAAATGAAACTGTCATTTTAGTTAGATGAATGTTTACAGAAAAGAATAAAAAACCGATTCATTATAACCAGTCTGCCACACGTTGGGATTTAATTGGCTGATAAATGTTTGCAGTGACCTTGAATTCTTTGATTGTGAAGCAATAGCTTTTCTCCCGAAAATTGGGGAAAATAAATTTGATGACATTATCACGGACTTCTTTTACATATATAAAGGTTTGAGTTCCTGTCCCTGGTTTATGGAATTACTGGCTTACCCCATGATCTGTGGGGGGAAAGTGAAATCCAGCCTTAATTGATTAGCTGCCAAATCAACAAAATCATTTTTTGAAGCTAAAATATTTTTTACATAATACAAGTCTTAGTAATGCAATTTTGAAGAAACTGTGAATGAAAACCCGAAAAATAAATTGCTGTGAGTGTGGGTGTGAAAGAAATGGGTTTGTTTGAATGGATTATCGCCGTCACTGACTGAGTTCGCTCCCCCAATCCCCTGTCCCACCCCTTCGGGCCCTCTAGATTGGTCTCCCATTTGGGTGTTCATTTGGCCGGGCAGTGGAGTGGAGGACCATTTGTTTCGGTGACAATGGGTAGGGGTAAGACTGGGCCCCCCTAATGATGACGGAAATTAGACTTCCGTGTCCTACACCCATTTCAGTGTCCATGGCGTTATCTCATTCCAGCATAGACAACGAGGGGAGGGGCTCTGAACCCTGAAACTTGACATTGATATTGACACCTTTCTAAATCTAATATGGGGTATTGTATCCACATGAGGCGATTTGGCATCGTTAGCAGGGGCGGAAAACTACAGAGACAGACTTCGGGAAAGGATCGAGAGTTTATATAGGAAGATGGTGAGCTATTTACACCATTTTTGGCGCCTATTCTAAAAGCCCAGTTTTTATTTTCTTTTTACAATTGTTATTTACCTTAAAGCACGGGGCAAGTGCTCGCTATGGTGCACCCCTCATCGTAGCTACCCCATATTCTCTGTCTTCAAATAACATGTAAAAGTTTCGTTTCTTACCATTTTCTGCGACGTGAGAGCTTCTTAGAACCAAACTGGAAAAGATGGATGACACAGGGCCATCCCAAATCTTAACTGGATGGGATCCCAAACGAAATGAATCTCTCTCTTACATACAACCCTCCGTACTCCACCACGCCCTATGGCCTAACTCAGATCGAGTAGGAGTCCCCTGCAGGGTATCATCTGCTGGCCCTGTATTAGGTATAAAATTAGTGTGTTGTGTGAAGGGGAGTATCCATTGAGAGATGCAGCTAAAATTGAAAACCACCAAAATTGGTCTAAAACCACCAGAACATGTTCCCATTGAGCCATTTGATGTTGATATTGGTCGCTAGCGATCTCTCATTCGACCGAATGAAAGGGGCTCTGGTTGGTTAGTGGTTATAGCGGGATTGGGACGAGGAAATTAAAGGGTGAGTATACCCTCATTTAGATAAAAACCAATACACCAGTTTTCTACACTAGTTTCAGGAATTAGAAATTATACTTACATCAAGGCAATAATTATTCTGGTTATCGGAAATATCATTATGTTCAGTTTTATTTTTCACGTTAATCTCTCTATTTTCTGGCTTTTCATCCGATAGTAGGCCACTACAATTTTGGTAAATGCTTTACTTTTGTCCTTCTCTATGTTAATGCCATTTGGTCCTCGTAAATCATTATTATTTGCTAAGCCTTACCTTAGTTAGTATATTTATTTCCTTCGAAATCCTTTGGTAGATGTAAGATACATCTCTTTATGTTGTCACGTGGAAAGTAATGGTAAGAATAAACCCTTTAGAAAAACTGTTCAACTCAGCTTTTTCAAGATCTCGCCATATTGCTTTTCGAGTTTGTGTCTTCGATTTATGTTAAAATGAGTTTATCGTTATTTATTCTTTTGTAAGTGGTTCAGGTTCACAAAGCCAACAATAGTTGCCGTTGTGAACCTTTATGAAAGGTCATTTATTCAGTCTATTTCGCTAGTGATGCCATTGTTGATCCATCTCATACTTCCGTGTAATTGTGTCATTGTAAATTAGTGACGAGTTTATATTAGATTATAAACTCATTTATATCATCCATAATTATAGAAGCTACAATTGTTGCAAATACCGATAGCGGTCTATCATTCTGATGTTGGCGATTCAACATAAACGGGGCCTATATAATGACGAGAGACCATCCAGTTAGAGCGTTATTGTACGAGCTCCACCTTACCGTACATCCTTGTAACGTCCCCTTATAAAGTGCGACTCTCACTGACGAGGCCATAGAATATAGGAGAGAAAAACATGCAATAACGGGCTGCCACATAAAAAGTTACAAAGTTCATCTATTGATGGCCATGGGCCCTAAAAGCATCCCTTTATCGGTGCCTACCCCCTTTGTGGCCCTACAAAAGGAGGGGGAGTCACTGACACATTTGGATGGTGTGTGAGGACACCGGCCCTTCTCACGGTGTCTTTTCACCAGCGTCCGTCTTTTTTTACCTCTCCCCGTGCCCTACTGCCCCGTCTACGCCTCATGTCCTCACTTATCACGACAAGACTGGATTTCTGACTTATTATGAAAAATGGAAGAGTGTTATTCAACAGCTACCAACCCAAGATAGTACTGGTAGCCACAACGGATACGGCGGTAGAACGGCCGTATATGCTATTATGTTTATTTCAACCAAATAACATTCAAATAAAGAGTATTGGCATGTCTAGATCTGTTATTTGGAAACATTATCTTTGAAATGTTTCATAGGCCGTACCATCGCCATTCAAACTAATGATGTTGTTTTACAGCTAAACGCAACTTCGTCTAAATCATCATTTGAATAAAGCACAACCCACAGTTCTATCGTCCTTTTGTTTATACCTGGTGGTAAATCATATGCCGAAGTAAAAGCACTTTTGATAAGGCTTTTAGTAAACCAAGACGATCACTATTTTAAGTGTTCTGCTCCAGTTAGCATGGATGTACACACCGCCAGAACACCTGTTTATACCACACATCTAACATGAAAAAGAATTCCATTCTACATTACCTATGCTATAAGATCATAATCAACAATCTAGCAACAGCCATGAAGATACCATACAAGAGAGATGATTACTCTTCTTTGATATGAAAGACTCCAATCAACTCAGTTCCTAAGCCAACAGGAATACTACAGCTCTCTACACTTGATAGTTATTCAGTATGTACCTGTTAAATAGTGTAACCACCCAAGTGAGTTAAGAGAACGTTAACTTACTGCTATGTACGTCCTTCTGCCGCGCACACCCCCATAGATCTACTACTATTACTACTCTCACCACTTTGTCATGACGCCGCTCCACGGAGTACTGTCCTCATTTGGTGTGGCATTTAGGCCTATCTGGTCCAGAGTCATGAATCTATAACTACTGCTAAAGAGCACCGCTTTGTCGGGAAATATTCACTTTGTGGTTATGTTTTCTTCTTACAGTTATGTGTTGGGCCTTATGTTTTTATTAATGATGGAAAATGCAAGAAAACATAACAAAGCAATTCCCTCAAAGAACAGACTTGCGAGAACCATGGTATAAAATTTAACATGAAAGGTCCACTAATTCATTAAGAAGTCTATGCTTTATAATTTGTTGAAATAATTCGGTAAAAAGTGATTGCCTGCACTGGCAGCATTGGTCACTACTATTACATGTACCTCAAAGTACAATTAAAAATGAATGCTGCATTTAGGCCTATATATATATAAACGATGTATACTAAAACAGTGGACACAGTGCTCTTAAAGTGCGCACGACCGACATATTCGGTATCTTTTTAACCCTGGGTATGTAATGAATGATGATACATAGAGAGTGGGAGGAGCACCACTGTTCTCAGAGCGGAGGTTTTATTGGTTCGTTGACTCCATTTTCCACCCGAACAGATCTAATCTGCTCGGAGAGTGAGCCTGTCGCCAGCCCTGGTCACGTGACGGGGTTATGTGGGATAGGTCACGTGACCCCAGTTAGAGGTGACGTCATGGCTGTCACAACACTGTCTAGTAACACCGCTGTGCACAGTTCAGATTACAGGCATCACTGTTGACAACTGTCATCTGTTTATTTATGTTATAGTCACCCACCCCCTGGATGAGGAATGTTGTCCTGTTAAATGTGTGTGTATATATATATACATATATATATATATAAAACCTGTTTAAGATATATAATATCTTGTATATATATTATATATACAAGATACTGATAGTCTTAAGGGTTTAAATGTTAGTCAAATCTGACTAACTGTGTTAGTCAAATTGATGAGATCTAAATCAACTAACTTTATTAGTCAGTAGTGACTAAGATGATTTACACAATGAGATTTAAAGGGATTACTCACAACAAATCAGGCATTGACAGAAATAAATGTGGCTCAACACAGGGAAAGGATACTCTAAGGGGCTTGTATCCTATGCCCTAGGTATGAGTAAATTTATGAGAAAATAGATTCACTTAAGATACCCTAAACACTTTATTTAATTCCAAAATGTCTGCATCTGGAATGTCAACGGAATGTTTTATTCTCAACTTTTACTATGTAATAGTCATTAGGTTGCCATGAAATACTGTTGGGGATTCCTGTAAGAAATTGAAACTTAATGGAAAGTTAAAATTGAAGACATTCCAAGTTCATACAAATACAGAAAATCATTTCTAGATCAAAGGTTATGGTCGTATTAGATTTTTAGAACTACCAAAGTATTTATTTGGATAATTTGATTTGATTATCAAATACCTCAATGAATACTGAAGCTGGGGTTAAACACGTGTTGAGCACGTGTTTTACACAAGTGCGGACACGTGTTAAACACAGGATTCTGTGAACAGAAAATCCTGTGTTTAACACGTGTTTTGCTCACCAGCACGTGTTCAACATGTGTTAAACACGTGCTGAACACGTGTTTAACTTGTGTTAAGGAGGGGTTGATAGCACGTGTTAAAACATGTGTTGAACACGTATTGAACACGTGCTGGTGACAAAAACACGTGTTAAACACAGGATATTCTGTTCACAGATTCCATTGTTAAACACGTGTTTTTGGACACGTGTTTAACCGGTGCCCTGTTTACTGGGATGATTCAATATATTAGCAGTTACAGCGGCATCACCTTTCCTATGTTCTGAAACATGTTACTCCATTGCTAATCATGACAACATCCTTTTAATATGTTAAATTCCCACAGGAAGAATCCTTTCCCAATGGTGGGTCACATGTCGCTGCTCTCCGTTTACTTGAAGGTTATGAGGTCAATTCCTCTCAAACTCCTAATCAGTCTGATTGTCATTGTTAGTCAATTTGACTAACTTTTGATGACTACGTCAGAATGTACACTACTCAGTATGTCTAACATAATGTGACTATGGTAAAATAGTCATATATGGCTATGTCTACTCTGCCCAGACATTATCAGAGTGTGTATATAGTGGACCTTTCTTAAACTGTGTGTGTATATATATATAATGCTCAAAACTGAAGTTTGCCTTAAGTTCTTTAAAGAACTTTCCACTGCTATTGTGACGAAAAAGGGGTCTTCGACTGATATTGTAGCTCCTTTTGGTTTAAGTTCGGCCTCTCACCAGGTCCGGCTGTCTTTCATGGAACAAAAGAATGGGACTTCATGAGGAGTCTCTCGCCTAGGATTTGGGCTTGGGTACAGGATCGCAGTCCGAGCACATAAGTATTGAGCAAGCAGTGTGTCTCAGAGTTGTGCCTCATGCATGAGGATAATAAGAACGGTGTGTCATCAGCAAAGGTAGCTAATGGACTTTAATGAATTTAAGGGAGAGCGGGAAGAGTCAGTTCTCCCAGAGAGAGTAAAGTTAAATTTTAGTCTCCATGGTTCTCCTAACTGAAGGGTGTCAAGAGCCCATGGTTACTCTAGTCTTCGTGTTGACTTTCTACTGTTCTACTCATGCTCCTAGCTGGGAATCAGTCTTCGGGTTGTCACCAATAAAAAAGCGTCTTCATGGTGCCACCTGATGTCTCGTTCCCCATACCTGTCCATACTGTTATGCTATTCCCTACAGTCACCACGTTCTTCATTCTCCTGCCCCAAAATGCCTATAGTTCTAAGTCCACTCATCATGTGCCAACCCAAAACTATGCCTATTTTCATCTTCTCGTTCTTCGTTTCCCGTTTCCTTTTGTTATTCTAAGTCCTGGGATGGTTCCAACCAAGGAAGTAAGGGGTGTTAATACATTGAATACCGGACTGTTCATTCTCATATTTCTTATATTCTCATATTTCGTACCAACATGTCACTTGTCATGTTCTTCTGATTGCTTCATTCCAAGCAGCTTAACAACAATATATCTTGGCAATCAATGTCCAGGAACTTATTCTACACCTTCTATTAATAATTAATGCTAGACTTACATGCTTTGAAAACTTGTGCTTGTGAACTACGAAGTGATATCAGGTTCATCACACTATCAACAACATAATATTTTGTATAAGGAAGATTCTAAACAGATGAACATTGGTCCCATAGGCTAGTCTAAAATTTTAGTGATCCTCACTGAATCCCTAGAGCATGCAATGTTTGGTACCCGATAGTGGTATCCAGCCGGCGTTCTGTTTGCTGCTGATAACAAGAGTGAAGAATTAACGCCGATTTTAAATCCCGCTACAGACGATGTTAGACCATGCAGTCAATTCTGACATGATCCCGACCCTATTCAATGGAAAAAAATGTAGTGTATCCTCACAAGTTAATTTTTTTATTATAAGTTATCAAGCAAAAGGCTGTTATTGTAGTGAAACTGGTTTTACACAAAAAAAACCCCATAAAAATACATACGAAAATGTGTTGCATTGTGGATCACTGGATTCAGTTGATGATGTCTGCCCTCGTAATATAACACTGAAATATTGACAAACTGGTCTTAGAGATAGTCTGCTGAAACAGACCGCTAAACCAGACAGAAGCTCGTTATCTCATTTGTCAGGCTTTACAGCCCATTTCCCCTGCATTGTTCTTTATCAATTACGAGCTACGCTGCTTTTCTGATTGTTCCATCACCATAACCGAGGGAAAAGGTATTCGTCTCTCTATAATTGAGACCAGCACGTCAATGATGTTTTTTTGCCCAGTACCTGTCTGTGTCCTGAAATCGTAGACGGATATGACTGGAAATGAATTATTATCGATCTCAGAGTAAATTAAAGAAAACTTACCCCTGCCCACATAAAGAACGTTTTTTAAAATAATTTAATCAATTAAAATTAATGAAAACTGTATGACGTTTTTGCAAGATTGGTCATTAGGACTCGATCAATTAATGAATGGTTGTGAAAACAATTGCGTCATTGATTTATTGTTTGTCATAGTGATCTATTTGTGCCAAGGTCATTGATAAATTAGCTCAATTGTGAATTGTGGCTAAATGGTTATTCTGTGTATTCTGGAATTGATAAATAATAGGTTTATACCTGATGCCTTGGTCATGGTGATGACACAACTATGATAAGTAACCTTTAAAGTGAGATCAACTCATAGCTTTCTATTCTTCTTTTTACCCATTGTGAGCTAGACCACCAGGCTAGGACTTCTGGCATTTTGTGAAGTCAATGACACAGTTTATCCGTTTGTAGTCCCTCTCCTAGGTTACCTCAACTGAACTATTTCACCTCAAAATGGGGCCAGGGCCATTAGCATAACTCCAAGTCGCTGGTTGTTGGTGTGAACAGTCCCATTCAGCTATAATTCATCTGTGTCTGCCGGTTACAGGCGCGTGGCCCTGGCCCGTCACTCTCCATTCACTCTCCACCACGCGCCCCCTAGTGGCGACAGGACAAATTACCCTGACCTTTTGCCCAAACCCAGGGTGGGAACATTCAATGAACTAGAATAAAAAGCAGACAGTGCCAGTGGAGAATTGTGAGCGGACGGAGGGCTCGCGCCTTTCTATATTTTTCTTGTTTTGCTCAGAATCCATTTAGTAAATTTCTAGATCCGCCACTGAGCCCCTGACACGGGCCTGAGAGCGGTATTGGAAATATGTTTCTTTATTTGGTTATGAGGTTTAATGCTACAGTGACCTAAAGAAGTAGAAAATCGTTCAGAAAAAATACTACCACTCATTGACCTCCGGCCTCTATTGATATAGTTCATCTTATCACCCTTGTTTCGGCCTAAATGAAAGAGTAGTATTCAAATATACCCCCCTCCCATACACTGCATGTACAACAGTGTATACGTACTCTTTGAGCTGCTCATTCAGACGGTGATTCCGACCTCCGGGCTTCCCTTTGTAAAACCAGATCCCGAGGTATTGCTTTAGGAAACGCTCCTGCTTACTCTCAGTAAGATGTTATTTATACACATGCTGGTCCTCAGACAGTGCTCCCTGGACTCTGAAGACGATACCCGACCCATGTGTGTACAATATCTACAACTCTCAGAGTGGGGCACTTATGATGCCAACAGGAGATACTCAAGAATTATTGGGAGCCGGGTGTGTCCTTGAAAGTGTTATCAAATAAATATTGTTTCAAGAAGGGAAATATTTCCTTTTTAGATATTCAACCCATGATAATTATGATAACCATGATAATTATGTATGGAAAATAATATAAATCCAACAATACAGGAAGATTTAATCTTTTTTCCTTTTTGGCTAGAAAACTAACGGGCAATAGTAGCTTTCAGCAGATTGTATACTAATTTAGTAAAAGGAACATTCATTAATATGGCCATGCATGACCCAAATATGCGTGTGTTTTTTCACTTGATTTTACAATTTCTGTAAAACAATCATTATTCTCAGGGTTAACACCCGACTCCTCCAACATACATCCAGGAGAACCAAGACGTTAAGCTTGGCTTATAGATAAGAAATGCGCGGAGGTACTTGAGGAAGATACTTGGGTGGGACTGCCGACATGACTCTGTGACTTATGGCTGTAGTGTCGAGGGCTGACGACCAGAGGTAACTAAACAGCCCCATAGGTTATACACGAGACAGGCCTCCTCGAAACCTGGGTAGTACAACCCGGAATTCTGTCCCGATTATTTTTAGAAATCATAGAAAACGGCTTACTCTTTCGAACCGTGATTGACTGCAAAAATGTGCAAACAATCCATGTTGAGTAAAAGAGATGTTGCGAAAAAGCAGAACTTTATGTCCCCAGACTTTCGAATAAGTTGACGAACATTATCTTTGGTACTTTGGGTCTTTCGGTTAAAACATACCGACTGTATAGGTCCACTGCGATGGGAGAGCTGAGAAAAACTTGAATTCCAAGCTAAGAACCAATGAAATAAGATGGATTGTAGATTTCATCCTGTTGCAAACTGGCAAATACGATGTAGTTGTACTAAGCGACCTATAGGAACGATTATTTCTGGATTCTCAGTATGCTGGAGAAGATGGAGGGGCGAAATCCGTCTCCCAGACTAAAAACATGCATGCTGTGGGCTAACAAACAGCATTAAAACCACGTGTGTTACCCACAAGATGCCCTTGACTCCCTCTGCTACAAGCCCAAACCTACATGTCAAGCCTGATGTAATGTCATAACATACAGTAAGTTGTGGTGGTCCAGGGTAAGACTGTGTCAAACCATCTGAGTACTTTCTAGGAAATCTTATTTGCAATTGTCTGACTTTCCAGTGGCTTTTACTGGTACTTATTTATATAAGAGAATCATATATGTGTCAGCAGGGAGAGAGACCCAATAATTAACAGTAATATAATGCCAGTCTCCCGTTTTTGGATTTCCTGCGAAAGGGTCCTATCGTCGATCCATCCAATCAATTTAATCAGCAAAGGCAGATTCATTAAAAACTGCTTCTGACTGTTAAAGCATGACCTTTGCTGTTAATAGATAAGTTCCCATCACTCGCTCATTCCCTCCTCAGCATGACCGCCCCAGGCTTCGCGTGGTTACCTCAGAGTTAAACTGCACTCCCCATGGAGGCAGCCTTGTGATTGACATGGGAGGGGAGGACAGCAAACGAGGCAATCACCCCCCACTACCTGCCGTCAGGGGTCCTGGGTATGAGGGCTAAGGGCTCTTTACCACTGCTGTTATACTCCTTGTCCGAAACTTATCAAGCTATCAAGAAACATTTTAACTTTATCCTGACAGTGGTATAGTGATTTCATGAGCTGCCTTCAGTAAAATGTGTGAAACGATATGTCTACGCATGCCCATTCCTTGATGCCCATTCTTTCTCAGACTCTTACACTGGTGCTTTATACTGGCACTTCCTGAAAAGATTAAGACTAAACAACCAAGTTTAAGGAGGGATTTAAAGCCTACATGTTGATAAAAAGTACAGAGTTTTCCGACAGTTTATAAACCGTAGGACCTTTTTATGGTTAATGTTAAGGCCATATTAATCACTCCACAAGCTATTTGAGTTATTTTGAAGTGCCAACTGTGAACGCATGGAATTTACTGTACAGATACCAATATGTTGGCATCTGGTAACACGACCAAGCTCACTGCAAACGTGGTTGGAATAACAGAATGAAAGGTGCCAGGTAACCATATGCCTATAATTCATTCCACTATCCCAACTTAATATGTATTGCATTAGTGTAAAGATTCGTTAGTAAACTACCCATGGCAAGAAGAATCCTGCATAGCATCCAGTTTCCTTTCTTCGGGACGGTAGGGGGTATCTTTATACAGGGAAATGTACCTGCATAGTGAGACTGGCAACCACTGGAAGACTGGCAACATGATTATAAGCCAAAAGACTGCATTCCACTAGCCGATTTTGGCCACTGGTAAGTTGGTTATTTATGATTTTTCATTAAAGACATGGCAAAAGACTATACATCCAATGTATCATTTGAAAGGGAATTATAAACCCTTTCTAATGGATAACACATCTATGATTGACCAATATTCCAACTGCCGACTTTTGAAATCGGGAGTAATATTAGTGAGTGGAAGACATCCTTAAGCGTTGTATGAGTTTCAAAGTTTCAATGAACAAAAAACATATGAAAAAGTTGATGACAGCCGGTAATAACTGTGCCATATGAGAGGTCCTGCAAGAACTCTGAGGCTGGCAGCTCCTCATCAAGTAGGAAGGTACCGGGCCCCACCAGAGTTACCCGAGGCTGATAAGGCCACAGCAAGTAGGCAGGATATTTAGCTTTTTCTCCGACCTCGGCACTTTTTGATCCTAAAGTTGCCTCTCTAGACGTCTTGTTTCTACACCTCGGCCACAGTTTCGAAACAACTATACGCGTGTATCCAATTTGTACCCATTAGAGAAAAGACAACCCATGTCGTATACAATTTTATTTCTAAGGGTAAATGGCATGACATGTAATATGTTTTACTTTTTGTTACACAGTATTCAATGGTAATGATCTAGCCTAAACTGTTTGCACGCCAACTCTTTATGAATTCTTTAAGGTAAATGGGAAATGGGAAATATAAATGAAAGAATACCTTATTTTAAGCATAGCATTTGGGTTCGAATATAGGAAACACTTAAACGGAAGATGCAATATGAATGCACCAACTTTTCCTTATAAAATCCAATCAAAATGTTATCAAGACATGAAGATCAAGTTGTTTCTCTTAATATGTCCGCTATATGGGTTGGATATGTACGTATGTGTACGTGCAAGCAGACATGCATCTAGTGTGGAATATGGCATCACTCTGTGAGGGTAACCTTTTACCAAGCATGAAATACGTGCACTATCTGACATATTAACCTTTCTCAAATAATTAGGCCCGCCTGGTATCGAAGGTGTATGTACGTGTGGACGCTCTTGCATTTTATTTTACCTTATTTTTGTCATGCTAAATTGCAGTAAACAGCACCATAACAAACTGAAATTACGTCCATAGATTTACCGTTGCATTTGCTCTGTTCTACTTTCCCTTGAATAAAAGACGGTATCAAATGTAATATATCAGCATTTAATTAGAACAATATACATCCTGTGTGGGGTCAGTTCATTTTTCTTTGGGGGTTAGCGAAGGGGAGGGGGCAAATGGTGGGAGAATCATTGTAGGTTGGAAACAGCGAATAGCTGTTAAAACGTTACTGTTGTAATGGGTATTGTTGTGTAAATTGCAGCTTTTCATAGACCATAATGGGATACGTATTTGACAAAAAGTTCAAATCAAGCAAAAGCTTTTAAAGGATCTAAGTAAAGCTTTATATTGTCTCTTTTGAACAAAAATGGCTCACAGCAGTGATGCTTTTCAGTATGTGACCGACCATTAGAAATAATGTGTTTCTGTCATGACAGAACCTCTTGGGGTACAATCAAAGAAATATAGGGAAATTATTAAGCGCAAAAATTTTATAGCATGAGATGTTTATGCCGTAGGAAATATAACCCGTGTATCCGTGTCCTATATTTATCATAATACTCGCTTTGAAGATTTGGAAACACAAACATGTTTATGATTTGCAGCAAGCAATACAGGAACTGTTAAAATTCCCAGTTGATTCAAATAGTATCATTACAATATCAATGTCTGGTTAGAAGTTTATGCCTGGAAAACTAGATTCCCCAAGTAACTGTCAATTAATGAACACAGTCGGGGCTGCAGGAGCATGAGTAGTGGATCCGGTATGGGTGTAAAGGTCGGGGAAAAATATTGGGGTGGCAGTGTCTTGGGGGAGTTCATGATAGTAGCGAGCC
Source organism: Lepidonotus clava (assembly GCA_936440205.1). Lineage (NCBI taxonomy): Eukaryota > Metazoa > Annelida > Polychaeta > Phyllodocida > Polynoidae > Lepidonotus > Lepidonotus clava. The sequence continues at coordinate 28,145,373 of OW387144.1, read as the reverse complement.
GGTAGACACTGCATGAGTTGCAAATATCCTGTTACCCTGAAATTTATCAAATTATGTTGGGCAATATTTTCCCTTTTTAATGTACTTAATTTTGATTAATTAGTCTCTGTTTTAGCATGTTTGACAGGACACAAAAAGGAAATGGAATATAATCGAGCCAATGCAATGCATAGGCCTAATTATTGTCGTTAGTGAGTATTCGTAGGTGTTAGTTAAACAACTTCAATATAGATCATTGTTAAGGCAACTTAATGTTTTTGATTGCAATTTGCTGAAATGATCTATAGTAAGAAACAGAAGTACAAATATATCATCTTGGTTACCATATTGAAATACTTTAGCCAAGGATTTATGTAACTTCATTGCTTCATCAAGCTACCTCCTCCAGGAACCCACCCCTGTAGATAACCAGGTCCGGGAGAAGTGGGTATTGGTGGGTGGTGAAGGGGCCCGGGTTATCTGACAGATAACCCGCCAGCTGGTATCAGGGAGAGTAGGGGTGGGGGGTGAGGGGGGAGTGGCCGGGGTGGGGCCTCCAAGACAGAACAGCTGGCTCCGGAATACCTCCAATATATAGATGTACTCGAATTTGGATGTTAGAGGCTTATTCTGTGCTTTTTTTTAATAGTTTACAAATGTCTTACTCATCTGACGCTTGTTTTGCGTTTATCTAAAATAAAAAGTAGGTGACTCTGATTTATCTATATATGCCCGCATAAGCCCTCAATGCACGTTATATGTAAATAACCCCCTCAACCTCAAAATATGAAGATATAATATAAACCAATTTTGTATATAGGCCTAACGGAGTTGTCCTTTTGAGAAAAAATTCTGTAGTCCCTCATACCCATGTAGATGTTCGTCTCCGTATGTCCTTTAGAATCCCCAGCCACAAATAAGGTCACAGAAAACATTCATCGGATGTTGAACTTTAAACGGCGGGGTTTTAACTGATACTTTAGGTGCGTTCTATGTAAGATGTCAACGCTGGTCACATTAAATTTAGTAAATTACATGTCTGCGCATTTTAGCATTGTGTTACATATTTTGGAAATTATAGTACTGAGGTCAACCTGCCAAAGTTAAAGTGAGTGAAGAAATTAAAATATCATGAAACAAAATTAAAACCACGTGCACAGAATGTCCAATCATCCTCTCCATCTTTCTCTAGCGGCCACTAGATATCGATTTCCACCCTTTGATCTCTGAGGCGTGGGACCAAAATGATAACTTATCCAGATCACATCTCTCATCCAATCTCCAAGCATATTTTATCATTGGGTTTGGGTATCTGTATGGAAACTGCCCAAGGCTTAATTCTCTGGCTCACGGTAAACTCAGAGCTACTCGGTCTGAGGTCAGCACCACATGTACTACCCCCAGGTGCCTATACCTTACAGGTGTTTTACATTACGTCCAGGCTGTGGTGAGCGCGCACCTTGCACCAGGAGGTCGGTAATTGATGAGTTTAGGAGTTGAGGGAGAAATATGACGTTAGTGGATATTAAATATGTACAGGTAGGTACACACTTGTATTGTGAGCATTCAGGAGAGGGAAGCTAAGGTAGTATACTAGGGTGTGTATCCAGTCTCAAATCCTTTATTATCAAAAACCCATTATTAAGATTATTAGCATGGGTACGATATCTTATACCAACCATAAAGATTTAATGTTTAATATTTTAAAAGAAATGTTGGCCTAAAAGATACTTTTTTTGCTAGATTTATCAAGAGTATATGCTTTTTGGGCTCAAGTTACTTTTGTTACTTACATTATAGTTTAATAATACATGAATTAATGTGTCCATGCTAACAACATAGTATTACAATAGTCTGTGCAGTAGACATTGACATTAACTGGGTCGGAACCCCAAGCAAAGTACAGAATGAGCACCATACATTAAGATAGAACAAGCATACCATCAAATGCCTTAACGATTTGATTTTATAAATTACAAGTTCTAGATTATTCAAACAGACTCTTTCACTGTTAGGGGGTGGCTTATCCGAAATTTCTGCTGGGTCATTGTCCATTAATCCGGCATGACTTTCTTGGTTTTCATAACTTTGTATCCGTGTGCCTAAACAAAAAAGTGAAAGTGGATTAAAAGAAAGCTAATCCCAAAACCAAAAGTCCAGAGATGTATGCAAAATTGAGCTTGGAAATTAGGGGCAATTTTGAGGCTTAGCAGCTTGTGCAGCTGCTATCCTACAAAAGGATGCTAAGTGACAAAATTTTGTTGGATAGCGTCTGTTTGTAGGATAGCGTCTTAACAACATCCCCCAAGACTGCACAGGCATGTCACTTTTAAACTGCACTTGGTCCAAAGTCCCACTCACACATAGATATCTCCCTGTGAATCTTATAGTCTTCGCCGCTTCCCTTTGAAGCACAGATATTATATGGAAATCTGGAAATGGATTGATGAATCTCAATACTGAACTTTTGAGGTTAAATATCCTATCAATATTAGGGAGGTTATTAGATGTCATATTGTTTGTGCCTATGGATATTAGCTAGCTCCAGACATAGTCTGTCGCCGACCAGACTGCGTGTCCAATCCATAAGATAGTTCCACGCTATGAAGAAATTAACACTCACGGAAAGGATGATCTTTATTAATCTCCAATGTGTATCTGCTAGTGACAAGATCTCCTGTTGTGTATATGCTAGTGACAAGATCTCCCGTTGATAATGAACAATCAAAAGGGGTAACATCCACTCAACCACACCCAGCCAACACTCCAGCTCATCTACAAGTCTCTCTGCTTCAATTCCAATTCCAGAACCTAGCTTTACGGTATCGATCTTTCCAGGGTGTTATTCCAACAACAGTGAGTAGCACTCTGCCAGCTAGTGCACAGACTGCGCCTTAGGCCGTCCTTAAAAAAAATTCTGTTTCCGGTCCAGCGGGTGGGGTTTAAAAAGGTGACCCGGGCGGCCGCAAATTCTTTTTTTTTTTTAATTTTTTTTAGGGTTGGTAAGGATATAACAGAAAATTTTCCCCCCAATTTTTTTTTTTTGAAAAATGAAAAAAAATGTGGCCTTATATATGAATGGTTCTGCTAACCTAAAGCCTCTTACACACTCTCCTTTAACAGCAAATGTTACACTCTTAGCCCTGAATCACTAGACTATAGTTAAGTTAAAGTCTGGGTCGACCATCTGCGTCAGTACAATACCAAAGGTCTCTATTATTCATTACCTGTGTCATAATAGGTGATGGATTTGGGGCTGACTAATTTATGTATCAGATGCCCAAATGATGAAGGGATCTATTTTCCGCAGTGGAACAATGCAATGCCAAAATATCTCCATTATCAATGATTATACCCCAAGGCCGTGCCACGATTGTTTGGATTATACCTGCTGAGCACATTGGGAAGTAATTATATGGCAACAAATAAAGAGTGAGCATTCGCTCTATATTTGACAGTCAATTTTTTTTTGTTAGACAATCATAGAGTAGTATTACTATTGTCTTACCATTGCTGTTTTAGTATATCACATAACCAAGTAAGGTTACTAGAAAAATATGGAATGATTTACGCTATATATATTTCTAGTCTTAGATTCTAAAGACTACATATATATCTTATATGTATATTCAATATCTCTATTCAATTTGCGCTAAACTAGGACACTAATTCTATGAGAAATGTATGGGTCCTTCTTCTGATCAGCTCTTTTCAGACTTGATTTTTAATCAACTGCCAGTGACACCCTGATAAATAGGTTTAGGTCTGCCCATTTCTTTTATTTCTTCCATCTGTATCAAATCTCTGTGGTATAACATCGTCTGAGCCTCATTGTGTCACTGTTCAAGTTATGTTTGTCTGGATAGTATTGATTCTGTTTACAGTGTGGCAGACCAGTTCCATGTAAAGTTCTAACTCTGTCTATGGCAGGGTAATAGAACAAGCTGCAGGGCCCCGGTGAGGGGTGAGTACGGCCTAGTAACCACGTCAGAACTAGTTATCACAGATATGGAGATACCTCGGGGTCTATGTGAGAGCAAAGAAAGGTAGGGAGAAGGAAAGGAAAGAACAGGTCCCAGTTCAAAACGGTGGAATATCTATGAGATTCCCAAAGAGGCTTTGTTGTGAGTAAAAATATTTTGTAGCTGGTTATTGATGTTATATACAGCTTTCTCATGAGACTGCCCAATGGATAATCCAGTAGACGCCTTGTACCCACAACTTTAAGGCTGTTTCCATTGCAACCAATACCCCAACTTATTAATGGTTCAGACCTATACCGCTAGCTTGGCGCCACACTGGTGAAAATGTTCTATATAGTAGTTATAGAATAAGAAAGTACTAATCTGCTTGAGGGTATTTAGAATATTATTTCAACAATGGTTTGTCATTTTGATATCTATTTGAACCAATAATGTCTTTTCTAAACCATAAATCGATCTTGAAGTTCTGATTAATATGGAGAGAACCCTAGTCGCAATCGATAACTAACACTCTAAATTATATGGAGTAAATCTATGCAGGCGATCATTTCATTGTATTGAATGCTGTGTTAGTCATCCACAGCCATTACTGGAGATAAAAGACATAAATCTGAGCGCCATTGTGCGCTAAAAATTCCGTCTCCGTTGCCTGGTGGTGTTTTAGCGGTGGGGAGGTTATGATGTTTGTATTAGGGTCTGATCCCTGCTGGTCCTCCGGGATGACGCTGACAGGTCCCAGACCTCCAGGCCGGGATATATATATAATTTATATATGTATGATTTGGGTTAAAACCACCAGTGACCGACCACTTAGGACTAAAACACAAAGATCTCTAGTACACGGCTCAAGGGTGCACTGGGGTAATAAATTAATCATTCTCCGCCGTACTGTACAACATTAAGCGTTGGCCTGTATACTTTTTTGTGCGTTTTAAGTTCAAATGTATTATAGTATTGACACTAATCGCACTATTTTTTGTAAAGATCTTCCGTATAGGTAGTAGTACATACAGTTTAAGCCGGGTTTCCATTGAACGACTTTCATGGTGAGTTTATAACGACCATGAACGACATAAAAAGAAGAAAATCTTTGCTCCTTCTGGTCGTTCAGAAAGCAACAATTCCTGGTTTCCACTGAACGACTAAAATACTGATATCTGAACGATTCTTGGACAATCTGGATGACTTTTTTTCAAATGACAGAGCTCAGAAAAGCCAGGGAACAATAGATTTAATAGCCTTTAATTACCCTTGGAAAAAATCGTGAGCAACTGTCCTCCAAAAAATATTAAACATGTTAAATATGTTGTCTTTCATGAATCATTTCATCTCTGCAGTCATTTACTGTCATTTGCAGTCGTTTACAGAGTCTTAACCAACGATTTTGTGTTTCCACTGAACGATTTTCCTAACGACCATCAACGATTTCCAAATCTTCAAGTCTTAGGCTGTCTTGAGGAGAATGTCGTTCGGTGGAAACGGGCCTTTACATACATTATAATTAATTGTCGACATACATAAGTGAACGAGCGACAGGGTCTAATGATATCCCGACGACCACCATTCTAACACCTAAAAGGGAAAGGATCAAATCAAGCCTGTTACGTCATTCGCCGAATTGTGGATTACCATAACCCTGGGGGAGGAGGGAGTTCCGTTAGTTTGGTGCAATCAGTTAATGGGCAAGCACTATCAATTACCTCCACACAACTGCCACATTCCAATGGTTTCAACGGTCGTAAAATTGATTGGTTGATTGACAATACTCATTTGATATGAATCTTCATGCATTGGAATGAAAGGCTGGCAATGAAAGATGGCAAAATAAATCTGTCAGAGTTGGTTTGGCATATCCTGAATGTTTTTCACATCATGCGATTTTTCAATTCCATCGAACTGCAAGTCTAATGTGCAATTACAGACAAAGGGCGTGTTAATGATTAATAGATACTTCAAATTGTATCAAATCAATTTGAGACTGCATGTTTATTACATCTATGCAAAGAAAAAAACTAAGAACTATCTCAATAGATTGCAACTGTTATAGTAGTTAGGAACAAAGAGGTCTGGGTCGTTTTTGCACCTGGCATTTGTACAGCAAGGAATTTCACAAAATATATGCCTTCGGAATGAAAAAAAAACAACAGGGGCCAGTACTAATAGTCTATTTAATATGATGTGTATCATGATTACTGTTATGTCATGTTTGACCGGTAACGGCAAAGTGCAAGGTCTGTGGTAAAAGAATTGTTAGTATGGAAAAGTTATGCAAGACAAACGCAGTGGAGGATTTATTGGGGTGTTGCAAGGCCACGCCCCCTCCCCCTCCTTTTTTTCCCCAAAGTTGTGGTTTTCTACTATCCATTTCTGGAAACTAGGGGTTGCGCCTGACAAAAGATACGGTACGCTTAAGTTTCGGGGTTCCCTAACCTTCCTATACTGTTACCCCCATTCCCCTACGGTACCTATGGAGAGAACATACCCGAGCTTTGGCTGTAAGACTAAACCCGTATCCCCCAACATTCCTGGAGCTCAGGGCTTCTAACCTGTCACCAGCCCATATAGCCCCCAGCTAGAATGAGGGCGGGAGTGTACAGAGCGTTCACCCTGGAGGAGTTGCTAGGGTAACGGTTCTCCTTATGTTGAATTTAAGAAATGGTTATTTCAGATATTTCACCCATTTTGTTTGACATGTCAATTCGAGGAATTCTACAAACGATTTCGATAGATGCACCACGGCAATTCTCTTAAATTTCTTGCTTTGTCCCTCAGCCTAACGTCAAATCAAATGTTTCACTTGACAAAAAAGCCCAGCAGCCTGTCTACTTGAGGGCTCTGCAGTTAGTTTAAAACTAAGGTAGCTGCCCTGGACATGATGGGGGTATATCTACCCGTCTAAACAACTCACTGTCACTATGGCTGTCTTGAAAATGCTTCTCCATCCTACCCTTTCCCCTCCCAAGGTGCGGAAGCACTGCCTTGGCTAACCAAAACCTTCAACGCTACAGCAATCGCAATACTTCTCAAGGAGTACAGAGAATGCTAACGGGCCTATATCTTGGCTAACGAATATGGCCGTGCATGTTATTATCAATTTTTAGTTTTTCTTTTATTAAGTTTGGAGGACAATTTGCTGATGCATGGATGTTGGTGATTAATGCTGTTAGTGTTATATTAAGTAAAACACGTCTTTTTGAAGAGGATAGTTTTCAAGAATAACTGCTTATCTATGCAAATTGTTAGATCGATTCATTTAACACTACGGGAACAAAAGTAACATACTAAAGCGATAACAATAAAAATACTAGAGTCTCATCTGTAGTTTACTAGAAGAAAATAAAATAAACGAGAAAATCAAGATGACTGTTATGCAATGGTATATGTCTCTAATGCTCAGGACCTTGTTATTCTGTAGTATGGTATAGTAGTCGTAAAATGTTGTTTCATTGAAATCCGAGAGTTACTCATTCTTATCTCATGTTCACATGTCACACTATAGAAAAGGAAGACAGTTATGTGCTCCTGAAAAAACACCTCTTGATGTGAAACGAAATGCCGCGAACGTTTTTAGGCCCACTGCTATGCAGTGCTTCAAGTAGGCATCACTTCAGACGTGCCTCTAGTGAGCTACGATTAACATACAGGTGATTTGGGGAGAAACACCCTGAGGGGAATTAAGGCAACTACCACTGCAAGGATGTCAACCTCTTGTGGGGGCACATCCCCTTATAGATTTTAAACCCCACTTTTAACGGGCGGATTCACATCGCACTTAATCAATCATATCATGAATAAAGTAAATCGACATTGCTTCATTAATTCGTAGATCCACATGTGATGATGTTGAAGTGCTTCGATAATCGTATACATGTATAAGGTTTTTACTATTGTAGGATGCATAAACTCTTTACTAAGCTGACAAGATAAAGACATCTTGAATTAATGAATAACTGGTGTTTCTCTTATGCTCCATCTGACTTACCTGAGATCCTGACAACCCTCGAGCACTTGGTAGTAGTCCCTTGGAGATTGGGCAGGTGTTGTGCCTGATAACTGAATATCACACCACTATCTTATCTTACATTATCTTACAGCATCCCTGCGTCTGCTTTCGCTGCGTCCCGGCGGGTGCAGGTTCCATGCTCCGCCTCCCCGTGTTAGTTGTGTTACTGACTGAGACCAGCGGGAGTGTGTCTGTCCGACCCTCTGCCACAGAATGTGGTGGTGGTGGTGGCAGTGGTGGTGGTGGTGAGAGGTGGAGGTGGTGGTGATGGTGAGAGCAGAGGAGTTTTAGAAAAGTCTGTTGTGCGACCCTATGACACGCTAAGTGTTACCATTGCTTATTTTGATGTAAAATGCTTACCTTTCACAGGGTTAATAATATGGTGAGAGGCACACAAAATATGTACTGAATGGAGTTAATCATAGTATGCCGTATACAAACGAATTGGAATTTGACCCTTAACGCTAAGTTAATACTCAATAATTTTGTCCAAGTATGATTACAACCATCTAGTGTACATTATTGTATATGATAGAAAAGGTAGAAGGTTACCATAACGGGAGAACTGGTGAATTTTTATTGGTTGGGGAATCTTTCAGAGAGTAAAAAGAGGTGGGGGAGTCTCACTAGGCAACAAGAAGCCAGCAATACCTCATGAACAAGTGAACAACACATCGACAACACCTGACCACAAGGTGGGCAACAGGTAATAGACTTTGTGGCTGAGTAATTAAAATGTTTTTCTTGGCAACAAAATTGAGTGTTATTGTATTGTCCTCCATTCAGCACACCCCATCAACATTGTACATGTTCTGCCCCAATCAGCCTGTTCTTTGGTGATACAGTGTCTCTGAAGCCTGGTACCTAACAGACAATCAAACGTGTCTGATATATCAGGTCTGTCCCATGCCAACACTAGGAACAGGGTGAGGATGTGCTGTATCTTGATTGCGTGGTATCAAGAGAAAATCTGTCTAGACTCTGTGGGGCCAAGGAAATCCCCTTCACCAGGGAACATTTACAGTAGTGTTGCTGACTATTGCCATGTGATTCTTCACCTATGTGTTGCCCTGTGGAATACAATAGCCACTTATCATTGATTCTCCAAGACGGCCAGTCTTGGGTACATTTTGGGTGATCCATTTAGTGTACATTATTGTAAACAATAGGATTGATATCAAGTCATTAGAGTGCAGACAATAATTACAAACATTAGATAATCAAATAATAAAAAGCATTAAAACTGTTATTGTAATGATGGAATTCAATTTTGATTTAACCAAATAATTGTTTGTCACATAGGGTCATAGTTTGAAATTGAAAAAAGAATAATGGAATCAAGGGCTTGTGTCCTAAAAAAAATAAGGGATGCCCCATTTTTCCCGTCGTAGCCCCAACCTGATAAAGGTTAACAGTATACGGGTTATACTTAGGGGGCGGGGCTCTGCGAAGCAAGCTAATGTGTAGTCGGCTGTCATACAGAGTCCGTTCAGAAAACGGCTTAAAGTTAGGATGGTAGGCTGGATGGTAGGGATGCTTAGTAAATCCAGTGGCGGATCGGGGGAGGGGAGGGGGGGCAAAGAGGCAGTTGGCACCCTAGACCGAGGGATATGATTTTTCTTTAAATTAACTTACGTTCGCTGATTTGTTACAAATCTGATGTTTAATCATTTGTCACTTTTTACAAGGACTCTGGGCTCGCCCCTCAAATCGAACACATCATGATAGCACGATATACTAAATATTACATCTATTTTAAGCATGGTTCTGCAATGCTCTAGCAGCTACATGCCTTTGCTGATCATTGTTGTGAACGACTACATGATTTTTGTAATCAACAAAATAGGTCATGTGCAAAAGCTCTATTGCTAAGAAAATATTCCTCGTTGTTTGATATTGAAATGCACCGTCCTTCCCTGTTGGCAGTGGTTCAATCATATATCAAGTATTTCCTAATTATTGCTGAGAAACGTGAGCGGATACAAGTAATAGTTCCTTGATCTATTTATATCTTTGTCGCATACTCCTTCAACAACTCAAAGTGAAACTTGATCGCCCGGATCTAACACCCTTGCTAGTGGTGTAGTCCAGGGATTCGTCATGGAAAATACCAAACATACAATGATATGGATTTTTGCATGTACCTCAATTCATGCAGGGGTAGAGAACTCAATGTCTAATTGTTTACTAATGAGTAACTAATATTGGTAATTTTGATGAGTGATGCCCACCCCGGGTATATTGTCACTGTCATAAGGACCTCCTGATAAGGTAGCGTGCACTCTTTACACAATCAGAAGTTATTGGAAATAATAGAAACTCGGTCGTCTGTTTCAGGGCCCCAACATGTACGTTTTTGGCATAGGTGAGGTTAGCTCAACCCCCGCCCCCATCCCCGACAGCGCCATACTGTTACGTCGTTGCGACATAAAAGAACTGCTCTGCAACCTTACTTTTTGTCTTAGTCTGTAACTTAATAAGATTGCACATAACATTTACATATTTAGTGGTGAGGTAGAAAGCTCAACGAATCAGTGCAGCATAAAAACAGTAAGTTGCAGTGACGTGATTGGGAGTCAGCAAAAGAACGTAACAAGAACCAATACAGAACTAACCAGAACATTGCTGCAATGTTATAATTATGTCGCGTCCTTGGCTGGGATGGACTTTTTGATTCTGAATCAGTAATCTAAAAGACAAGGAGACCGTTAAAGGTCCATTATATTGTATTGTGAATGCCCCCATGTTCACATCTCTATCACTAAGCCTGTATAGGCTGTTTTCTAGTTTGTACCATCTGTTTCTGGCACCAGTGCATGTCTTATACTAGTCGTGGAGTCAGTTAAAGTTTTTTTATGGAGTAACTAAAGAGTTACTCAGTGTAAAGAGTTGGCAGGCAAAACAAGCTTTGCAGAAAGTCTGACAGAATTGATTCTACTATGGCCATTTTTCTTTACATATTTAACTGTTTAAACAGCTGAGTACTTACTGATATAGAATCATTATATTCGTATAGAAAACATTTCTTTCGTCTCAAATGTTTGTTTTTTTTATCAGAGGAAGACATCATTGATAACACTACTAAAATAATATGTATTGTCTTTGCAACCACAAAAGGCATAATATCATTGTATCTGGTGCATCTTATCTTATCTCATCACCATTTAACATCATAGATACTTAGGTGGATGACCACAATACAACATGTACGTATGTGAAGTCAATTGGTTATAAAGATGTTTTTAAGAGTTACATTTCTCTTTGCTGGGTGCTGGTAAAATCATTACTTATGAAACATAACCATAATATCATAACAGATCCGAAGGCCTATTATACATACGATAAAAATTATCATGTAAGTAGCTCGGTAACACCTGCATGGTTTAACTTGATTAGCAGCTCAAACTTATAAAACATACTGTTTATTGTTCTTGTTTATATTTTGTGATGTATGTTACTCGTCACGTACACATGTCTCACATGCCCCCTGTAATATTGTGGAAGATCCATTTAAAGCTGATACCAACAAATGATTGATCTTTTTCAGACAAGCCTCAGAGGGCTCATTGTGCCTGTTTTTAACTGTCAACACATGGCCTTGTCTGTAAAGAGTGTTTCTGTCCTCACTCAAAATTAACCTTACCCTCACCAGGTAATGTATTGCAGTTAATAGCGCAGGCCTGAAAAGTTGATCTTTTTTCTTTTCATAAGTTCTTTTGTGGGAGTGGGAGCTGCTGTAGAACTTGCAGCACCCCATCTGCCAGTGACTTCACACATGGAGCTGTAAGAGAAGCTGTGTGGAGGTAAAGGCCCAATTACACTACACGACTGGAGCTGTGGTATGACAATGTCGCAGAAGAGGGGCATATATTAGAGATAAAATTCTTTGTTAAATACGTGAGATACTTAACAATGCCAACTATTATTACTCCATTATCCGAGTTGTCTGTAATATGATTATATTGTGCTAATATCACAACCCAAGTCGTGAGGTGTAATAAGGCTTAAATGGGGAGAACAGGCTCATCCCTACCCCCTCAGCAGTGAGTCTGCACTCCGTCAGGTTCAGGTTTAACAAGCACCGTGCACGGGTCTCCACCGGAAAAAAACGGAGGTAATGTTACGTGTTTACAAGCCTTCTGTTGGTGCCAACAGATATTCCCAGTATGTGTTCCTACATAAAATAAAGGTAATAGTTGGAGCTGATCTCCAAAACCTTTCTAGTGCCTTAAGTAAAGTGGTGGACATAGTCTTGAAGTAGTTTATTTGCCAATTTCAAAAGATTTGTGTATATATATATGTGCTCTAAACGCTCCTTTCAGGATTTTTTTTTATAAAAAATATTAAAACAAAAAATTATATACTAGGTGAGCGCTAGTGAATGTTTTCATTACGTAATTACAATTTCACCTAGATTCCCAATAAACACTTCACATACTATACTGGTCGTATGAATTCCTAGGTAACATGCTCTTCATTCGGGTGACATTCAGATAATCTTTAAAGCCCGCCTCAAACACAAGGATAGTGGGGGCGCCTTGGGCTCTTGGTATATACCCCACCTCAAGATAGCGTAAAACGTTTTCTATATATACACATTGGATATAACATTCCGTAAAAAAATACATACGATACATACTTAAGGTTTCTGGACTATTATGTTTGATTTCAAGTCCATAAACAAAAATGCCATGAGGTTGCTCATAAAACAACATATCTCATAGAAAGAAATGAAAGCCTTTCTGCTATAGTGCAACTGAAGGTTCTTGCAGATATTGGAATTACCTTTACCATGGGTTACTGAATCGATGTACTTTGTAAGCGACAATAATTATGTCGATATGGCATACAGGACGGCATTCCAGAGAGAATTGGCGATATATCGTTTGCAGATAATTAATTTGCACCCAATCTTCCATAACTTTTGCAAATGTGTTCCAGAGACATTATCGGGGAGTGGGTTTTGTCCCCTAGTTGGTGCATGTGGGTGAGCCCATGCATATAATTATCGGGAAAAGTGTAAATATGGCTTAAGTTATGGGAATGTTCCCGGCAGGATGATTGTATTTGTTGTTTTGCATGAATGATACCAGCAAACCATGATTAATTATCGGGAAATAATTATCGGGAAATAATTATCGGGAAAATGTATGTATATATAAACAGTCGACTCTTACTTGAGCAGACATAGACGGGACTGGATGATTTGTCCGCTGAAGGACACTGTCTGCTAAACTCAGAGTGGACAGGAGGGAATTCTCCCTACCAGGGATAGCTGATTTACAGTATTTCACAGACCTCCGGGCTAATTTTGACTCATTTTGCCGACAAAATCACTGGAATATCTATAGAAAATAAACAAATAGTTGATATAATATCCATCTACAATTAATGAATTTTCAAACAACTCAGAAATATTAAATCTATATGGATACCAATTTAAAAAATAATGGTGCCTTGTTTTTACCCAGCATGCACCCTGTTTCAGGCTAACCTGCAGGTAAAATCGAAGAAACAGACCGTCCGTGGTTGGGAGAATTCCAGGGGTTGGGATATAAGCTGTATAAGCCACCAATTGGTCTTGGTAATGTGGAGAGTATCAGAATACCAGGGGAAACAGTGTACCCCGACTCTACCCCAACAGAAGCTCAGGGCTGCAGAGTTATATATATATATATCGTATTTATATATATATATAATACATATAATATTATATATATAATATTGTATGTATTATATATATAATATATATGTGACAGGTGGTTGGGTCACCCCTTCACTTAGGCGACCACCTCACTTAAAGACCACTTTTGCCTCAGACCCTTAGGTGGTCGCATTAGAGAGTCTCTACTGTATCTTTTAATGATGAAACTAATTATCGGCTCCAAATTCCCGACAATTATTAGGCTGTCGTTAGCAAAAGTTGCTATCGGCAAAATCCAGGCTCCCGATAATTATTTGGAATTCCCGATAATTATTTTCTATATCGGGAATGGGTCTCTGAAATGGCAAGAGTTATCGGGAAATTGACTCTGACCTCACTTTTCTTCTCTGTGACGAATATAGTTATCGTGAATTCTTTCTGGAATGGGCTCCTGGTATATAAAGTGAAATAAATCAGCTTTCAATCGTATGCATATGGATAATTGCATGAGTTGTACATTTTCAACTTTCTATATCCTAGCATTCATGATATATTATGAACCTCATCATATCATCCTCTTTAGTTAGTTTTCATGACTTTGTGGTCTAAAAATGAATAACTTATGTGTGACCAGTTGATAAATCTTTATAAACACACCCTGCCAAATGTAGTGAGTTGCTCTCTTCCCGGTACGAGTAGCTCCCTCCATAACGCCCCTCCCGACAGTTAAAACACCCCGCCTTCCTTTAGCTACAAGAGAGGTTTTTAGTAGTTGGTTTGCAAAACTTCTTGACGTGAGGAAACACAAACTCTGCAAAATATCCTCCCTTCAATCTTTGAGCTAGACAGCTGTTTCATATTGGCTGTGGAAATTTGATGTAAACAAAATTCTATGAAAAGCTTAAGTAAATGCACCGTTAACTATCATGATTTATTTTCATATTATCATGATAAAAGTATGAGGACATGAGCACCGAAGCACCGAAGCACACACACACACACACACACACACACACACACACACACACACACACACACACACACACACACTCACGGCCTTGATAAAAACAGTAGTAGTATAGGGATAGCTCGAGTTCAAACTGAACTCGAGCTATTATTTTGACCCCCCCCCCCCTTAGAAACAGATCGAGTTCAAACTGATCTCGAGCTACTTTTTTGACCCCCCCCCCCCCCCAGAAAACAGATCGAGTTCAAACTGAACTTGAGTTACTATTTTAACCCCCCTCCCCAGAAAACAGATCGAGTTCAAACTGAACTAGAGTTACTATTTTAACCTCCCTCCTTCCCTTACTTTGAGAAACAGATCAAGTTCAGTTCCAGTTACTTTTGATCGTTTCTTTTACTTTGAGAAGCAGAGTTGAATACTGAATTTGTCGGTGTTAGCTTAAAGTTTCTAATTTTATCGTTTATGGGATTGTTATTGTACGAAACAGGCAGTGGTGACGTATCTTTACAAGTTAGACTCTTCACCGTTACTCTTGCCTCCACTATTTTTTATTTGATTTATGCGAACACATGTATTTAGATAACTTGGTTTGTTATTTCTTATGTTCATGTGGCGTACGTGACATGTTGAAGCAAGGTCTTGAGAAAGGTTACGCTTTGTCGTCTGTAAGGACTGCACATGTGGTGAGATAGTTTTTTAATTGTGAGAATCTGGTTTTGGTTGTTTCTAGAAATGTTTTTGAGATCACCCTGTTTGCGCAAATTGTAGGATGTGGTGGTTTATTTCATTATTCGTACTATTAATCTTCTTGAGATAAGCATGAAAATGAAGTTTCTAAAGTTAACAGATCGAGCTTTTACTCCGAAGAGGACATCGTCATGTTCTGCAGGATTAGACTTGTTTAGTGCGTATGATTATGTAATTCATCCGAAAGATAAGGTTTTAGTTTTAACTGATATTCAAATTGAATTTCCTTCAGAATGTTATGGTCGTATAGCACCTCGTTCAGGTCTTGCATGGAAGCATTTTATTGATGTTGGTGCAGGTGTTATAGATCAGGATTATAGAGGAAATATAAAAGTTTTGTTATTTAATTTTGGTGATATTGAATATCGAATTTATAGAGGAGATAGAGTTGCCCAGCTTATAATAGAACGGATATTTATTGTAGAATTAGAAGAAGTTTTAAGTATAGATAGTAGTTTTCGTTCTAGTTTAGGGTTTGGTTCTTCTGGTTATTAGTATGGACTTAGATTGTGATGATTTGTTTATAACAGACATTGTCGATGATGAATTTGCCGAGAGTTTTGATAGTGATTTAGTTAGTTTTACAGAAAATATTTTAGATAATAATGTCAAGTTTGATGGATTTTTGAATAATGATTTAGATGAGTTAAAATTTGATTCGGTTAAGGAATCACAAGTAGATTTAAAGGAATTTGAAAGTGATTTAAGTTTTATTGAAGTTGATAAGAGTGATGTTGCAGGTTTGTTAGACGATAATGACATTATTTTTGATCCAAGGAATGATTTTTCTGAAAAGGAGAAAGATGAAAGTACAGATTTAAATTTAGACTTGTGTTCAAGTAAAGAGCATGTAAAATCGTCTTCAATATTGTGCTTAAGTAATGAACATCAGTTTGAAGATATTAAATGGTTTGATTTAAAGATAAAGTCAAAGATTATAGAGTTGAAATTTAGCGAATTGAACGTTGAGACAAATAAGATATTTAGATCTTTTGAGGAAAGATTATTTTCTTTTAAAACATTTTGTCCTTTAATGGAAGAGAATTATATGATAATACTTGCACGAGCGGGGTTTTATTGTAATGGTTTGAAAAGTCGAGCTTTCGAATGTTTCTTCTGTAATTTTAGAATAGGTAAAAATTGTCTAGATACTTTAGGTGTTTTTCCGGGAAAGTCTTTGAGTTTAAGATGTGTTAGTGATTCTCATTTTTATAGTACAGGTTGTTGGTATAGTAAAATGTTAATAACTTTATTGGATTCAGAGATTTCTTATTGTTATAAGAAGATGCTTAATCATATTTTTGTAAGAAAGTTAGAGATAGATAAGGCAGTATTTGGTAGTATTCCTTGTTGTAAATATGGTGATTCTGTGTTAAGGCTTTCGTTGAGTTCTAATGCTTATGATATTTTAGAACATTTCTTTTTTTCTCCTTTTTGTTGGCGAGTCGTGTGTTTGATTGCAACTTATTTGCAGAAGACTGATTTTCTGTTTGATTTTTATTTATTCATAGTGGATTTTAAATATTTTTGTTTTAAGAAGATGTTCTTAATGGGTAGAGATGAAATTATGAGTTTTGATTGTTCTGGAATAGATTATTAATGAACCGGATACACTTTGGGTTTGTTTTATTTCATATCGTAAGAATCTATTATTGCTTGTGCTACATTGTTAGAAATAAGTCTACTTCCTTTCTCATGGTAGTCGTTCTACGCCTTTTCTCATGGCAGCCGTAGTCAGTGATTTATAATAATGTGTTTTCATCTGCAGTTTCTTTTACGATTTATGAGGGTGTATTGCGTGTAACAGGCATCTTCGCACACCAGGCTCCAGCTTGGTAGGACGGTAGTGGTGAGAGGGACTTTGACTTGAGAAGATGGTAACAGGTGTCCGTTGCTTTGTTAACGTTAGTGCTTATATAAAATATTTGGTTTATTGCTTCTGTGTTGTCATGTAATGAGAAGTTTTTCAACGTTAGGTTGTAAAGGTTTTGCTTTTCTCACGGTCTTGGAAGACGGTTCGAAGGTTTTTTTCATGCACAAGCTATATAAGAGACGACGCGGATCCTGCGGCGTCGCATTTGACCAAGGCGTTTCGTCGGGACGTCCGAGGTAAGAGCTGCTCTTTACTGTCGAGGCGAGATTGGTAATATTTGAGAGTGGACATGTAACTTTTCGATATATAAATGTGGAAATGTTAATTCAGAGATTGGTAATATTCAAGGTTAAGGTGGACATGTAACTTTTCGATACATAAATGTGGAATGTTGAGATGATGAGAGTTGGAAATTTAAACTTTTCGTTAGATGATTAGTAGGAAATGTTTATTTCGATTCGGTATTAAGGTAGTTTGACATTGTTTGATATGATTGAAAAGATTTGTAGAAAATGTAAATTTATGATTCGATGCATTTGTTCTAATTGGAATATTTTAAAGTAAACTAAAGAGTTCATTGCGATTGAAATATTTTATTTTGTTTATAATAGTAGAAGTAAATAATATTTTTATATTTTCAGGTGCGGTCTTCTTTTCGCTTTCGCTTTCGTTTGCGGGTTTGCGTATGTTGTACGTGATGTGAGTATATTATAACCTTATATATGTTACTTTACGTTCTTGCAAAGAATCTACATATATGTAAGTAGCATGAAACGGTGTAAACAAGAATTTGAGTATCTGGATTCATGAATACTCAATCAATAATCTAGTTGTCGAGACTACTCTTGACAATTATACAAGTAATAGAGCTTTTCACATATGGTGTTTAGCAGGACTCGTTTTATAAAGACGTCAGGTCGTCAATAGCTACATTTTCTGCATCTGACGATTCAAATAATGATATGGCTTTTCCTTTTGGTAATAGTCCTGAGACTAAACCGGTAATTGACGTCTAATTCTAAAAGGCTAGGACGGCTCTTGTTTAGTTATAACAATGCATATTGATAAAATTTAAAATTCATTGGGTTTACATAATGTATACAAATATTTATATATACAAGTAAAGCTTTTCACATATGGTGTTCGGTTATAACAATGCATAATGGTAAATTCATTTGGTCTACATAATGTACATAAGTATTTACATTTAAATTTGTTTAAGTACGAATGATGTGTATTTGTTGAGAATATATTTGATATTGTGTTTTGTGAGAGTTTTGTGAGAGTGAAAGTTTTGTGTTGTTTTGTGAGAGTGAACGTGTTTTGTGAGAGTGAGTTTTTGTGATGTATTTAAAGTGTGTATTTAAAGTGTAGAGAATGTTTCGAGAGGTGGTTCAGAGAAAGTTTCTAGAGGTGGCGAAGGAAAGCTATTTTTGTCGACGGGGCGCAGTATTTCCATTTCATACATTTCGGTGGTTGGTAGTTCGTAAAAGAAATTTGCGGGTAACGGTACTCTTGGAGCGAATATTGGTCTTGGGTCATTAGTTTCAATTTCAAAATCGTCAAAATTAAAATTGGGATTTAAAAAATAAGTTCGACTATATTTTTGTTTAGGCTTTTGTTTTATAAAGTGTACGATGAATGTTATTGTCAAGGTTATTGTTACAAAAGAAATTAATCCGATCGTTATTTTCAAAGTCGAGCTTAGATGCGAGTTGTGGCTATTTGGTGTAAGCGCGAGTGTGGTTGAAGTGTGGCTATTTGATGTATACGCGAGTGTGGTTGAAGTGTAAGTTGTGTATAGTTGTAAGGTGCGACTTTTTGTTGTAGTTGGTTGTGGTGTCCAGTTGCGTTGAGTTGATTGTTTGTGAGAAGGCTGCATAGGTTCCTGTGGTGTATGTTTAAGAGGTTGTGTAGGTCGTTGTGTAGATTGTGTTGGAGGGTGCGTAGATTGTGTTGGAGGGTGCGTAGGTTGTGTAGATTGTGTAGGAGGGTGCGTCGTATTATGTGAAGGTAGTTGCTTTGTAAAGTTTCGGTTAGATGATTGTTTAGTTGTTGATTGTGCAGGTTGTTGTGGGGTTGGAGTGCTGGTTTTGTGCGTACTTGAAGATGTACTTGTGTGTGTTGATGTTTGTACGTGTGTTGTACTTTGTATTGAAGACAAAGTGGATCGTAAGGTCGAGTGATACGGTGTAAGGTTGGATGCTGGCTTGGTTGTTCGTCCGTTCGGTTTTGTGATCGTTTGATGAGTGATAGAAGTTCTGAAGTGAGAAGAAATATAGATTTATGTTTATCGTTTGATGAATATTTATATGTTGTATTTTCAGTTCGTGAGAAGAGGTGCAGAATCGGATTAAGGTAATTAGATTTTATTAATTTTAATTTTGTTATAGGATTGTACATTATAATTGATAGTTGTAGGATTTGCTTTAGGATTGTACATTAGAATTAGAAAGTTAGAATTCATAGTTACAGGATTGTCCGAGTGAGGGTAATTGTTGTCGTAGTGCTTGGTTCCGGTTGAATGTTTGCTAGCCTGTAAAGTAGTAGAATGATTCGTAATTAATATATATGCATGTAAATGAAATTGCTTTGTAGGATTATATTTAGTTATTTCTTACAATATGCGTATGTAAATGAAATTGCTAATTTCAATTTAGTTTAGTTTATTTCTTAGTCTTGTATTTCTGGATGGCTTAGTGTGAGTGGTTTTGACTAAGCGTGAGTGGTTTTATTTGTTAGTTAGGTTTGTTGAGAAATAGGTTTTGTTTGTTTTGTTGAGAACAAAACCTATCATTTGTTGATTGAATAAATTCTTTCTTGAATTGTCAGTTAAGTCAAGTGGTCATTAGGTTTTAAGAAACATTCATTCATAGATTCGTTCACAAGATTCATTCGTGTTATTTCCAGTAAAATGGTTCTTGGGTTTCGATTCCTTCTTGGTGTAACATTCATCGATTCCTTCTTGGCATATTCATTCATCATAAGTTATTTCAAGTAAAAATGGTTCTTGGGTTTCGATTCCCTCTTGGTGTAACATTCATTCATAAGATTCATTCAACGTTCAGTTATTTCCAGTAAAAATGGTTCTTGGGTTTCGATTCCCTCTTGGTGTAACATTCATTCATAAGATTCATTCAACGTTCAGTTATTTCAAGTAAAAATGGTTCTTGGGTTTCGATTCCCTCTTGGTGTAACATTCATTCATAAGATTCATTCAACGTTCAGTTATTTCCAGTAAAAATGGTTATTGGGTTTCGATTCCCTCTTGGTGTAACATTCATTCATAAGATTCAT
The DNA here is from genome assembly GCA_936440205.1 of Lepidonotus clava. Classification (NCBI taxonomy): domain Eukaryota; kingdom Metazoa; phylum Annelida; class Polychaeta; order Phyllodocida; family Polynoidae; genus Lepidonotus; species Lepidonotus clava. Next base: position 28,124,880 of record OW387144.1, on the reverse strand, counting down.
TCAACGTTCAGTTATTTCCAGTAAAATGGTTTTTGGGTTTCGATTCCTTCTTGGCGTAACATTCATTCATAGTTATTTCCAGTAAAAATGGTTATTGGGTTTCGATTCCCTCTTGGTATAACATTCATTCATAAGATAATCTACGAAAGGTGGCGCCACCTGAAGTTATTTCCAGTAAAAATGGTTATTGGGTTTCGATTCCCTCTTGGTGTAACATTCATTCATGATTCATTCAACGTTATCTATAGATAATCATGGGGTAGGGATACAGCAGGAGGTTTAAACCTAGAGATCTTTGTCTGTATATCATTTATATCACGAATGTGCCTTGATACAAATTCAATCCAGAAATTGTGTTGAACACGCTCTGTTACAAGTTCAATGCAGACATCGTATTGAAATTGTGTTGAACATTCTTGTTACAAGTTCAATGCAGAAATTGTATTGAACACAAGACGTCTTTTACTATCCCGTTTCTGTACATCGTCCATGTCACGAACGTGTGTTGATGGAATTGATTACTTTCTTCATGCAGGATCTTGTAATTTCTTGCTTGCAGGATTTTCTGTTCTTAAACATTAGTGGACCCAGTATCAATCAGAAATTGATTTCTGAAAAGGTTCCGACTTGTATTAAATACATCTTCTACTGTCCTGTGTTTAATAAGGTACACAATGCATCTTCTATTGTGCTTAAGGTATACAATGCATCTTCTATTGTGCTGAGTGTGAATTGCGACAAGTATTCCAATGCATCTTCTGTTGCCTAGTGTATAAGGTATCTTTGTGTTTGTGTGACTCATCGTGCTAGTCGTGTTCGAGGTGTGAAATTTCGACAATTCAGTTTTCTTTGGATTAAGGTGGATTTCCCTACTCCTAGTGTTCCAGAGAGAAGTGTTCTAGGGTGATTATTTTCACAGGGTTGGTTTTCATGTTTTTTTTATTCTATTCATCATTTTGATTTATTAAGGATGTGGTATAACAAAAATGATTATAGGGTTTTGATCCCCCGTTTACCTATTCTGTCAAGTTTATCATATAGATTTGATCATTAATCATACTGAACTTAACATTGTTTTCTTTTCTTTGGATTAAGGTAGACTTCCCTGTACCAAGTGTTCCAGAGAGAAGTAGGGTGATTAGTTTGACGGAGATGGTTTTCATGGTCTTTTCATTTTATTCAACATTTCTTTATTGATATTAATCTTTTGTCATATCTTACTCAGTTCGAAATTGCTTTGTGGAAATCATTTTCGAATATCAGATCATCAGGTTTGTGATTTTTGTTGCCAAGTTTGTGATCTTTGTGATCTTTGTGATGTTTTCTGCGTTCTCATAGAAGGTAGAATTTCTGCGTTCTCAAAGAAGGTAGAATGTCATTTCAGGTGTGATGAATCGATTGTGCTTTATCTAAAGCACAAACGTTTTCATGCTTTTCATTGTGGATTCGGATTTCTCAATCCAATTTGTGCTGAATTATGTTTGAGGTGTGCAATTGCGACAATTCACTGTTTTCTTTGGATTAAGGTGGATTTGTCTGCACCTAGTGTTCCAGAGAGATGTGTTCTAGGGTGATTACTTTCACAGGGTTGGTTTTCAAGTTTTTTTTTATTCCATTCATCATTTTGATTTTATTAAGGATGCGGTATAACAAAAATGATTATAGGGTTTTGATCCCCCGTTTACCTATTCTGTTAAGTTCATCATATAGATTTGATCATTAATCATACTAAACAAGTGTTCTAGAGAGAAGTAGGGTGATTAGTTTGACGGAGATGGTTTTCATGGTCTTTTCATTCTATTCAACATTTCTTTATTGATATTAATCTTTTGTCATATCTTACCCAGTTCGAATGTGGTTTGTGGACATCATTTTTGAATATCAGATCATCAGGTTTGTGATTTCTGTTGTCAAGTTTGTGATCTTTGTGATGTTTTCTGCGTTCTCATAGAAGGTAGAATTTCTGCGTTCTCAAAGAAGGTAGAATGTCATTTCAGGTTTCAATTGGTTTCTTGGCGAATGACGATGCTGATATCGTGGTTAATGTGAGGACTACTGTTGGAATTGATTAGCCAATTGATGAGATCTTGGGTAATTGCTCATGTAGTGATCGTTTTGAGCATTCAGTCCATTTGCATTATTCTTTGCTATTCAAACTTGCTTGAGATTCGACATCCTGGATAGTAGTTATCTATGGAGTATCTGTTTAGCGTCAAGTTCCATCTGCATTGTTCTTTTGCGTATTATCATTCAAGTTTGTTATAATAGCATTTATTTACATTTCATTTACATCACAGACTTGCGTGATTTGCATTATTTGCTATTCAAACTTACTTGAGATCCTGGATAATAGTTATCTATGGAGTAGCCGTTTCAGCTTGCAATTCATTTGCATTGCTACTTTTGGGCTCCGTACATTCAAACTTACTTGGTTATTTATGGAGTAACCGTTTCAGCTTGCAATTCATCTGCATTGCTACTTTTGGGCTACGTACATTCAAACTTGCTTGGTCTTTAGTTGACTTGCATATTGACGAATCACCTATTCGAATGTTTCGTTATTTGCCAGAGAATTCATTTTGTCAGTTTAAGTTTTTAATAAAGACACCACTCCTTTCTTGACTTCAACAGACACCATTCCTTTCTTGACTTTTTGGATCTGTGTCTAACAAGTGAATTGTTACAAAGTTCTGTTCATGCATGGACTGTCTATAAATCACAGTCACTGATTTGCATATCATCTAAATCGCAGCCGTGTTACTGTCTATGGAGTACCTATTTCAGTGTGCAGTTCATTTGCATGACGACCTTCTGAGTCATGGTGGTTGCGAATTGACTACTTTTTGTATCACGGTGGTTGAGAATTGATTCTTGTCAGAATCGCTGTTATCTTTCAAGGATTTACTTGTCTGTATGTCAGAATCGCTTATCTGTATTTCATTTACATTGCAGACTTGTGTTTGTTGCAGAGATGTTATGGATGGATCAGTCATATATATATGAAGGCGAAAACGTTGCTCGACAATCTAGATAGATGGCGACACTATACGTGAACTTGGTTTTTCGTTGCTATCTTGGTTTTCATTTCATTCATTCATGTTTCATTCAATCATTCATTTGGTTTGTATTATCCTAATAATCATTTGGTTTACATTCATGAACAAAGGTCTTAAACAGGGTTGCTCGTTCATTCAGTTATTTATGGTTTATTTTGAAAGGTTATTAAGTGTTTCAGATAAATTGTAATGAAGCTTGGAAGAAATCTTAATAAGTATTTGATTTCAGATTAAGTTTGAACTTAGTTAGATGTCAGTGTAACATTCGTTTCCTGTTTTTATAAATGTAGTGTTAGGAGGGTAATTTGACATGATAAGGAGACGTGGAATAAGGCTTTAGGTAATATGAGTATGAATAATCTTATTGCGTTGCGTTCGTTGATAAGAACCTAGAGGTCTTGAGTGTATGTTTTGTTCTATTTGGAATCTCGAGAGTTGACTCATGTTTGATTTCTATTCTTACTGAAACTTGACTTGAATAGCGCTTTGTTCTATCGAATTACTTTACTGTTCTTTCAAATGGGTGGTTATTGACGGTTTTACGCTGTATCGACATCCAAGGTTATTTATATTACGGTTAGCATATGATTATGATAATCGTTTTTGAGATGTTTGCGGGATATTAGTTGAATGTGCGATTAACTTTCGGTTTTACTATACTGTACAAGGTGAAACTTCAGTTATTAGTCTTGTCACAGGGACGACGAATGAATCTTATGAAATAAGGTTTTGATGATCACGCTGGATGATTTGGTTCACAGATCTAAGAGTCGTTACTTGTAGGATGATTTTTGGTTTGCAGATCTAGTCGTCACAAGGAGGGACATTGCCTTGTCTTTGCGGACATTGCCTTGGAGGGACATTGCCTTGTCTTTGCGGACATTGCCTTGTCTTTGCCTTATCTCTCGGATTCGTCATTGGTAGGAGGGACATCGCCTTGTCTTTCAGACTTAACTTAGATTGGTCCCTTGTCTTTCAGACTTAACTTAAGATTGTGTTTTTCTTGTTTTAGGTTGAGTGAGAAGCCTGGTTTATCGTTAACTTAATTGTACTTAGAAGTTATAATTGATAGAATGTCTGGTATTATATAACATTCATATAGTATGTAAGGTTTTGTCAAAGTGTTTTGTATATGAGCTTACATTGTGATATTAATTGTGATATGTAAACATTCCTTGGTTGCATATTAGTCTTAATTGATAACGAACAGATAAAATTGGTTATTTGACTTACCTGCATTCACCGTCTTCGCATGTGAAAGAGTGCGAAGATGTGAAGATAGAAGAGAGGTAAGGTAGAAGGCTTTGATGATATGAGAGAGTTGAGGCCGAAGGATCACAGAGGCGACAGTAAAGTTTGGTTACTGTCAGCAGACGAATGGTGAATTTTTCGGGAATGTAGTCGCATGTGATAGCAGCAGGTTCTTGTGAAAACTCACAATTTGAAGAGTAGCAGTTGCAGGTTAGGCATTGGGTTAGGATAAGGAGAATTGTGGTGATGTTTAGCATCTTGGAGTTGTACGGTTCGAGTAGAGTGGATTACAGTATATTCGCGCTGTACAAGAGTCGAAGGTTGTATGGTTTCACTTTTAACTTGAATCAAGTTAAATGTGTGCGGTCTAGTCTATGAGGTGCCAGTTTTAAACTTGTTTATGCATATTACGTATGGAGTAAATTTGATTATATTTTCTTTAGATTTTAATCCTACAGTAAGTGTTGATCTTTTTAAGACGTATAAGAAATGGATAAATTCAACTTTATATCGCGGTTCTGTAAGTTGTAGACGTTCTCATTATACAATAAAATTGACAAAAAATGGGTTTTGTAGTGTTTATTTGAGAAGTTGTTTTTCATTTGTATTATTGAATATAGATAAGTTTGTTTCAGAGGTTTCTCTTTTTGTGTCTGAAGGCATTTCTTGTTCGTTCTCTTCAGTTTTTGTTGATGTTAGAAATATTCAGTTTACATTTAGTTTAGTTTTATCAAGATCTGATAAATTGACTTTTAAAGAATTTTGTGAACGAATTGTGCAAACATATTTTATGAAATATGATTTTGAGGTTCGAGAGTCGAATTCTCCTGAATCTGTGTGGTTAAAATTTAATAATACTTATTATTTTTCAAGTTTTAGATTAAAGTTAAAGAATAATTTGAGTACAGTTTTTACTATTTTGTATAGTTATAAAGGTAATTGTTTGACGAAGGATATTTTTCATTTTTTTAAAATTTGTAATGATATAAAGTTAGTATTTGATAGTAAATGAATCGTTATTAAAATGGATTCATTTACCAAGTTGATTTATATTATTTTGAAATTTCTTCTTTGTGATGAAAAGGGAAATGTCGAGTATTGGAATAGTGTTAAACGTGATGAAGAGCATGTTTTTTATTTTACTTACATTTGTTTTCAAACATTGATTCCGATGAAATCTAAGGAATCTTGGTCGAAGCTGCATGATTTTTTGAATGACTTTAAGACTTCTTTAGTTAAGGTTTTAAGGTCTCAAACATTTTCAACTTCAGCCGCTTATTGGATTTTGAAAAATGAAAATGAAAAGATTATGACTGATTTAAGATCAAGAGATAGTCTGATTTTTCCAACTATATGTGATTTGCTGAAATTACCAATTTGTATTTATTCAGCGAATGGAAAGAATGTGAGTTTTCATCCTAGTAAATCTTATAGACAATCTTATCCACTGGTTATTCAATGGAGTAATAGCGAAAATTGTTTTAAGAAGACTGATTTGGGTGCTCAGAAAAGTAGTTTAATTTTTCCAGTTGTTGAAAAGGCAATGCAGAAGTGTGTAGATAATCAAGTAGGTAATGAGAAATTGAATGTTAATGTTGAATTGAAGGATAAGAGTAAACGGAAAAGTGATGCACTGATTCGATGTAAAAATGGAGAAAGTAGAGGTGTGAGGAGAAATGATCAAAGTTGTATTGGAATTGAGAATAAAGGTCAAAGTTTTGAAAGTAGGAATAAAGATGTTTTACCGCTTTCTATTACATCACGAAAAAGAACATCACGTGAAAGTACAATAAAACATACTGAAGATTTAACTAATGTTTCTAAGGCTTCTAAGGTTAAGGAAATGAAAGTTTACAAGACACCTGAATTTGTATCATCGGATTCTAGTTCAGATGATGAAGTTGAAAGAAAACTTGTACCAGAGTCTCATTTAGTAGGTCAAGCAAGGAAAGCTTTAGTAGATCAAGTAAGGAAAGATTTACAGACAACTTCAGATGAAGATTGTGATTTTACAGGACATGTTGAGAAATTGAGACATTTTGTCCCATCTACAGTTTCGAATGATTTTTTAAATGTGGAAAGGTGTAAGGAAGAGGAAAGTGATGATGTTAAGAAAGAGATGGTTTGTCAATGCGATAGTGAGCAAGAGGAGGAAATAAATGTAGAATCTTCAAGTCGCGTCAAGCAGTTAAAAAATTTTAAACCTTTTGATACTTTGCATGAAGAACAATGCGAAAGGGTTCATTGTAATTTGGACAATGTTTTGGAAGTTTCTGATCGTATAAGGAAACCTGTGGAGGTTTTAAAGAAGAATGTTCTTCCAGATAATATAGAAGTTTGCGCGTGTTGCCCGTTGCATTGTTCTTCTATTTTATTAAAAGAGACTAGGGGTAAACGCGGCCCTAAAAAAAAAAATTGATTTTCAGTTGTTCTTTATGTTCAAAGATGTTCTCATCATATACATTATTACGATTACACCGGTTGAGACATACTGGTTTTAATCCTATTTCTAGTCTTTTTATTCCACCACCTTTGAGAGATTATAATGTGATTCCTAGATTGTTACACTAATTTAGATTTTGTAGATTATACTTATTGTTGCACTTATTATTGTTCCAAGTGAAGTCACCATGGGTAAGCGAGGTCGTTTTGTATGTTTTCATGCTTTGCAAGAACATTGCTTGTATTTCTCAGCTTTGGTATCTTTTTACTTTCATATAAGTACTAGTGATTTAAGTTCTATTCTTATGAATATTCAGATTCCAGATTTAAAAGTTTTATCTTCGAAAGAATGTCTCGAGTTGATGGTTATTATTTCTGAAAGTGATGATTTGGAATATGTTCATTCTATGAGAAGGTTTTCTTTTGAAGGTTTAGTTTTTTTTGCTTCTTATTTTGATTGTGAAATTGTTTTGAAATATTTATTAATTAGAATGTGGCAAGATTTAAAATGTATTCCAATTATTTTAGATTACATGTTTTACTATTTAGAAACGAAGCATTTATATTCATGTATTGCAATAGAGTCAGTTTGTGATTATTTAAGAATAACAGAAATTCAATTTTATAAACTGACATACAATGTGCATAATCCAAGTCAGTTTGTGAGAACTAAATTACAAAGGTGTCTTCGAAATGCAAGAAGATTGAATTCTTTCCATTTCAAAACTTTTCGTATATATTGCGAACTTTGCAGGAATCTTATTATTAGTAAAGATAATAGTCAGTCTGATAAAATGCTTTTGTTGCGTTGTTGTTCGAAACCTGCGCATTCATTTTGTTTTAGAAGGTTATTTGTTTCATATCATTCTTTTAATTGTAATTATATATCAAGTTTTAATTGCCCTTCATGTAGAACTTTATGGGTGAATGGTGAAATTTTTCGAAATGAGTATGTGAGAGTTCATATGAAAAGAGAAAGTTTGTCTTATGTGTATAATTTCACAAAGCTGTGCTTGAAGAGATGTTAATCTCTTCAATGTTCTTGATATTGTATGAGATTAATAACATTTATGTTCGAAGTGAACATAAATGTTATTAAAGTTGAGTTTGGAAATGTTAAGCTATATGAATAGTGTTTAAATGTTCTTAATATTGTACATTCTACATCATTCATGTTCTTTGAAAGTGGTATTAATTTAAATCAATAATTAGTTGATATTAGTCAAAAATGGAGGAAACTTTTGGTGGTGAATTTTATTTAACTTTACCTTCCAATACTATTCATAAAACGAAAGAAAATAAGACTAGTCATTATCATATAGAACTTCAAAATGCTATTGAATGTAAGGGACAATGGCAGTTAGCATTAGTTGAAATAGATTTCCCTAAATCTTGGTACAATTATCCAGTTCATCTTGCACAAAATCGAACTATATATTTGATGAGAAAAACTTTTCATTTAAAAACACGTGAAAATCCAGATATAGATAGATTTGGCATAACATCTTTAGATGAATTGAACGAAGAATCTTTTGGTTTACAACATATGTATTTCGAATTGAGTTTTGGCTATTATTCGATTAAACATTTGGTAGATGTATTGAATGAAAAGATAGCTGAATTTGAGAATTCTATATCTGGTGTAGGTCGTGTTTCTTATAGAAGATATTCTAAATTTGAGTATAATTCTGTAAATAATAGAGTAACTTTTCGAGTGGGTAAAGGGGACAGTATTATACTTCCTACTTATTTAGTTAGAGTTTTACGTTTAGAAGATTCTATAGAACCTGACGATTCATTATTTACATATACGTTTTATGGACCAGAGTTAACGTCTACTGTTGATGATGTTAATGAGGTTATAAGGATGCATTATTTTGGTTTGAGTCAAAGTAGAGATCAAACGGACTTTTATCTGTATGAAGGAAGTGGGGTTGCAAGATTTCACGTAGATTCTAGTAATATGTTTATTTATACAAATTTGGTAGATTTTCAAATGGTAGGTGATGTGAAAACGAGGTTATTACGAACAGTTAATTGTGCAGGGGAATATGGAAAAATAATTAAAAGAATATATACTCATCCACATTATAAGAAATTAGCATATGAAAAGATTAAGGAGATAGAAATAAAAAAAAACAACTGATGATGGTGAATTGGTTAAGTTTGAGTTTGGCACAGTTTGCATTATTTTACATTTCCGGAAAATTTCATAGTTTTGTTTTTAGATTTTTTTATAATGTAAAATGTTCTTGAGATGAATGGTCTAAAATCGAAAGTTGTTTTATTATGTATAGAAACTGAAATAGTTTTCAGTCTGAAACGCTAGGTGGTTGAAATAGTTTTCAGTCTGAAACGCTAGGTGGCATGACTGAGAAGGTGGCCGAATGAAAAGGAAACGAATATTGGGTGGTCTTATTGTAGATTATGATTTTTATCCAAGAAATAAGCATGTGGATATTGAATTTTATTTTCAAAAGAAATTTAATGTTCTGTATCAGAAATTGGAAAGTAAACTGAGTGTACATGGAGGGATAAAGTTTCAAATTTCTTTTAATGCAACTTTAGGAAAATATAATTTAGATACAAACGAATACTTTGAAATCAAACCTTGGTTTCAAAGCCATGTAATTCAAGTCTTAACGTTTTATTCATTAAAGGAAAAGTTGTTATCTGCGTTAAGAGTAATTTTAGCATTATTTGACGGTTTTGTTCAAGCTGGTTCTGGTTGGTTTCTAACGGGGATAAATTTGGTAAGATTAGGAGTTTTTAGAGCTAATCCTTTTGGTGGTAAAAAGATAGAGTTACCTGATTGGTTGAAAGCTAAGAGATTGATTAATTTAGGTTGTGAAGATAATAAGTGTTTTGTTTATTGTATATTAGCTTCAATTTATGGAGTTTTTAAAGATTTAAGTAAATATTCATTATTATTGAATAGTTTAAATTTAAAAGGTATTTCGTTTCCTGTGAGATTGTCAGATATTCCAAAATTTGAAAAGAATAATAATGTTACAGTTAATGTTTTCGGTCTTTTTAACGAAATTTCATGTAATCGAAGTTCAAGATTGGTTCCATTTCCTATGTATATTTCTACGAATTTTACAAGTGAAGATAGAAGACATGTAAATTTGTTGTTGTTTAAGGATCATTATTTATTTATCAAAAATTTGGATAAGTTTATAAGACCATTTTATTGGAAAAGAACAAGGTATTTTTGTGATAGATGTTTACAATCTTTCAATAAGAAAGTGGATTGTGAAATGCATACTAAGTCTACTTGCTATGATAATAAGTATACTGGACAGTCTTACAATTTACCAGTAAAAGGTACGAAAGTTAAGTTTAGATCATATCATAAACAAATTAAACATCATTTTATTGTTTATGCAGATTTTGAGACTTTTAATTCAAATATAAATTGTTTTAAGGGAAAGTCTACTGTATTAAAATCAAAACATACTTTAAATGCAGTAGGAGCAGTTCTTGTTTCTAAATATTCTGAATATTCTCAACCTCCATTTATTTATGTAGGAAAACGTGTTATGCAAAAATTTATTCATTATTTGAATCAAGTAAGAGCCGAAATTTTGTATATTTTTGATAATAATAGGAAAGTTTTAGAATTGACTGTTTCAGATTTAGCACATTTATCAAAATTAACTCGATGCTACTTGTGCGGTATTTCGTTTTCAGAATTGGGTGTAAAGAAGGTTATAGATCACGCACATTTAGGTAGAGAAGGAAAAGGTAGAGATGTGAATTATGCATGCAATACTTGCAATTTGGTTAGAAGTTCTTTAAGGTTTCCAAATTTTAAAATTCCTATAGTCATGCATAATGCAATGAATTATGACACACATTTTATTGTTAAAGAAATACATGAGTGTATACAGGAAACTAGTAAAGTAACTGTTTTACCACGAAGCGTTGAAAAATTTTTGACTTTAAGTTTTGATGGTTTTTTTATAATTGATTCATTTCAATTTCTTCCTAATTCATTATCAAATTTAGCAGATCTTTTGGTTCAAAAGGGTAGTGATGAATTCATAGAAACGAAAAAGTATTTCAATAATAAGTGGTTAAAGTATGTTGTTAGGAAAGGAGTTATGTGTTATGACTATATAGATTCTTGGGATAAATTGAAGGAGCAATGTTTACCAGATAAATCACATTTTTTTAATGTTCTTACGAATAAAGATATTACTGAAGAAGAATACAAATTAGCTTTGAAAATGTTTAATATTTTTAATTGTAGAAATATTGAAGATTATTTGAAAGTTTATTTAAAAATTGACGTTCTTTTGCTTACTGATGTGTTTGAATCGTTTCGAGAGAGAAGTTTAGATTATTATGGTTTAGATCCTGTTCAATATTTGACTGCACCAGCTCTTAGTTATGATGCTATGTTAAAATTTACAGGTATCAAATGCGATTTATTGTCAGAGTTGGATATGTATAATTTTTTTGAAAGAGGAATACGTGGTGGTATTACAAATGTTGTTAGACGATATGCTGAGGCTAATAATGTGGATGAGTATATTGTATATTATGATTGTAATAATCTCTATGGATTTGCTATGTCGCAACCTTTACCATACAAAGATTTTGTTTGGCTAGATTCAGCAAAATTTTTTAATGAGGAAGAAATTTTAAAGTTGTCGGATGAAGGAAGAACAGGTTATGTGTTTGAGGTAACGTTACTTTATCCTTCTAGATTACACGACTTACATGACATGTTTCCTTTAGCTCCGGAGAAATTGTCAATTCATTATAATCAATTATCATCATATGCTAAGGATGTATTATCTAAATTTAATATGCACTATAATAAAAGTCCAGAGAAATTGATTTCTACTTTGTTTAGAAAGGTTAGGTATATTGTGCATTATAGAAATTTGAAATTATATTTACAGCTGGGTATGAAGATCGAAGAAATTCATAGGATTTTATCATTTAAACAGAAATGTTGGATGAAACCATATATCGATTTTAACAATAAGAAAAGACAAGAATCTGTTTCTTTATTTGATAAAGAATTTTTTAAATTGATGAACAATTCTACATTTGGAAAATGTATGGAGAATGTGAAAAGACGCGTTTCTATGGAATTAACTTCGTGCCCAAAAAGGGCTTCTTTTTTGATTAATAGACCAACTTTCCAGTCTGTAAATGTATTCGATTCTGACTTTGTTGGAATTCAGTTCAGGAAACCACAGTTGTTATTGGATAAACCAATTTATTTAGGATTCTGCGTTTTGGATTTGTCTAAATTACACATGTTTGATTTTCATTATAATGTTATGCTGAAAAATTTTACTTTTAAGAATATTCAATTGCTGTATACTGATACAGATTCTTTGATTTACAAGATAAGAGATGAGAATTTTATGAGAAAAATGAAAGGTTTGCTGCATTATTTTGATTTTTCTAATCTTTCAACAGAACATGAATTGTACAATAATGAGAACTATAAGGTACTTGGAAAATTTAAGGACGAAACTGGTGGTAAAAGGATACGTGAATTTGTTGCATTACGTCCTAAATTATATTCAATATTTTTAGAAAATGGTAATGTTATTAAACGTGCAAAGGGAATAGCTAGATCAAGTGTAGATGCATTATTTCATTCTGAATTTAAAGATGTATTGATGAAGTGTTCTCAAATTAGAACACAGTTTCATTCTATTAGAAGTTTTAAACATGATGTTTATACTATTAAGCAGGAGAAACTGGCTTTATCTCCTTTTGAAGATAAAAGATGGTTATATCCAAATGGAATTAAATCTTTAGCATATGGTAATTATAACATATGTTCAAGAAAAAGAAAAATTTGCACGAGGAAAAAAAAGCACGAGGAAAAAAGAGTTAAGGATTTTGAATAATCTGTTCTTTTTTTTCTAGTTAATGTGAAAATGTTCTTGTGATAAGCATGTGGTTCACTATTTGTGTTTTGAATTTCCAAGATTTACTTGCGATTGTAGTGTTTTTGAATTTTTGTTTCAAGGTATTTAGTTATGCCTAAGTCTAAGAGTTCTAAAATGGCTAGTGAAAGATTATATGTTTCAGCTTTCGGTAGTAAGAAGAGGGTTGATGTTACTCGTTTTAATGGAGATTTGTATTGTCATATAACTGATGTGATGCGAGACAAGACTGTTTCTATGAAAATGGAAGAGTTTCAAGATTTGAAAAGTGTAATTTCTAGTAAGATTTCAAAACTTCAAAAGTGTAACGATGAAGAGCGAAGTTCAAGGAAGAGAAGGAAGTCAAGTTTTACAAAATTTAAACCAGAGTTGAGTGATGATGAAACGGAGGAAAGTGATTGTAGTGAGGGAACTTCACAGATTGGTTCGTAAATGTTCTTGTGATATCTATGAATCGTAGGGTTATAAGGTACCAGGTTTAGCCTAGATTCTTAGGTTGTAAGGTATCAGGTTTGTATATCTAGTTTAAGTTTGGTATCTGGTTTGTATATCACGTTTAAGTTTATCAGACTTTATAGAAATGACGGATAACTTTTTAAACAAGCCAGAAAAGAAAAATTGTAGCAAGTGTTATAATCCTATATTATTAGTTGAAGGTAAAACTTATTGCAAGCAATGTCAGGGTGAAATGTTTAGAGAGTGTCTTAATTGTGGATTACCTTATGATTCTCCTCGATTTTTTACTATGGATGATAATAAGTGCAACAATTGTATGTCTTCTAAGTTGAATATTCCAAAGTTTTTAATTGGAAGAGTTGAGTGATGATGAAACGGAGGAAGTGATTGAGTGGGGGAACTTCACAGATTGGTTCGTAAATGTTCTTGTGATAGCTATGGATCGTAGGGTTGTAAGGTACCAGGTTTAGCCTAGATTCGTAGGTTGTAAGGAATCAGGTTTGTATATTTAGTTTAAGTTTGGTATCCGGTTTGTATATCACATTTAAGTATATCAGACTTTATAGAAATGGCAGGCAACTTTTTAAACAAGCCAGAAAAGAAAAATTGTAGCAAGTGTTATAATCCTATATCATTAGTTGAAGGTAAAACTTATTGCGAGCAATGTCAGGGTGAAATGTTTAGAGAGTGTCTTAATTGTGGATTACCTTATGATTCTCCTCCATTTTTTACTATGGATGATAATAAGTGCAACAATTGTATGTCTTCTAAGAAAGATTATTCACTTTCAAAAATGACGAAGAAAAAAATTGAAAGTTGGAATGTAGATTTTGATGCTGACGACGACGAGAAAGATTCTACATTGATTTTACAACCAGAAGTAGATAATGCGAAAGATGAGAAGCATAAGAAGTTGAATATTCCAAAGTTTTTAATTTCTGATGATGATGATGATGATGATTTAGAAATCAATATATATGCACCTGAATCTGAAAAGAAGGTTTCTGGAAAAGGAAAGAGGAAATTGAAGGATAGAGATGGAGTTGATGAAAAGGATAAAGTACGCGTAGGAAGGAAAAAGAACGATAAAGTGAAGGATAGTAAAGTAAAGGGCAGTAAAGTAAAGGACAGTAAAGTAAAGGATACTAAAAGAAACGTTTCTAGATCTAGAAAGAAGTTGGAGTCTAAAATTAATACAAAATCTAAAGTGGAATTAAGGTTTGAAGAACTTGGAAAACATTCTGAACATGCTTTGGAATATTCAGGTAATATTAATATTCCTTTAAAACTTTGTTTTATATAAAGTTGAAATTTGTTAAGTGTGTGTAAAGTAAGGAGAATTTGAATGCCAGTGGATATTGGATTGAATGTATATTGAAGGTTTGTTCAAATTAATCAAGACTGAAATGTTTGTTCAAAGTAATCAAGACTTTATGCACCTAATTAGTTATTTATTTATTTATAATAATATTGCATATTAATTTATTCAGGTAAATTTGTAGTTTACTCTGATAAATTGTAGTAATATGCAATCTTGCGGAGACGCGAGGGTATTTCGGAGGTCCGTAATACTATGTATATATGAAGAATAACTATTTCTAAAGACTGGAAGAAATTGGAAACTCTTTTGTGATTGTATCATTTGTGAACGCATTATAGGATATCCATTTTGTGTTCCAACTAAATTGTTAAGAATGATTATTGAATCTTGATTTGATTGCATGATTAATTTAGATTGTGATACAGTTCATGTAGAGTGGAATGCGATTCTAGTCGATAGTTTTGTTATTCATGTATAAATTGTATATATAACGACTTAAAATTATGAATTTAAGTTGTTTTTCGCTGCATTTATTGAAAATGCTTGGCATGTTTATTTCGAAAAGCTTGTTCGATGTATTTCAGTTATGTCTGTTATGAAAAGGAAATTACTAACTTCAATCTATTTTAATTTGCAACATCCAGCATCTTACAGTTCAAAACGAAAATTATATTTAGCTGCAAGAAAAATTGACCCAAATATTACTTTAGAAGATGTAGATTCATTTCTAAGTAATACTAAAACTTATACATCTCATAAGGGTGGAAGAAGAAAGTTTCCTCGAAGAAAGATTATTGTTCGAGGAATTAATGATCAGTGGCAACTGGATTTGATCGTTTTACCAAATTTGAAAAAATTCAATAATGGTTTTACAAATATTCTTGCAGCAATTGATTGTTTTTCAAGATATGCTTATGTAGAGCCGATGAAAACAAAATATGCAAAGGAAACTTTACAAGCTTTTAAAAGAATTCTTGATAGAGCAGGTGTGAAACCGCGAAATGTGCAGACAGATGAAGGAAATGAATTTAAAGGAGTTTTTCGAGAATTTTTAAAAAAGAATAATATTCATTATTTTTCTACATATCAGGATACTAAGTGTGCTATTGTAGAGCGTTTTATTAGAACTTTTAAGAATAAATTGTTTAAATATTTAACTGCAATAAATTCAAAAAGTTATGTTCCTATACTTCCACAAGTTATTTTATCTTATAACAACTCAAAGCATAGATCTTTAGGTTTACCACCTTCTGAAGTTGATAAGAAAAACGAAGATAAGTTGTGGATGAAACAGTATAAAGATCTTCTTTATACAAATATTAAGAATGTTGCATCTTTAAAGGTAGGTGATAAAGTTAGAATAAGACATTATAGAAAAACTTTTGAACGTGGATTTTCAGTGAATTGGAGTAGAGAAATATTTCAGATAGTATTTGTTTTGAACACAAAGCCAGTTACTTACATTCTTTCAGACAGTTCAAATGAAATTTTGAAAGGTAGTTTTTATAGATATGAAGTAATAAAAATACAACCTTGAGTGTTTTAAGTATATATGAATACTTTTGAGATAGGTGATATTGTATTAATAGGAGATTGTATCTATCCTAAAACTTGTGTAATTTACTTAGACGGTTTTAAGATAATGGGATCAACAGTAAATGTGTTTGATGCAAGGTTGAAAGTTCCTTTTTCAATGATAGTTGCAGGTCCAAGTAATTCGGGGAAAACTACTTTTGTATTAAAGTTAATTAAGAATGGTGATGATGATTATTTTATAAGTAGACGTTTTGATTATATTGTTTGGTTTTATGGTCAGACTATTCCAAATGATAAAGATGTGTTAGAGGGGAAAGTTACGTTTCATGAAGGTTTACCTGATTCTTTAGATGAATTTGTCAATTCAAATCAATTTGGATTACTAGTTTTTGATGATTTAATGTCAGAATGTGGAAATAGTAAACTTTTATCTGAATTTTTTACTAAACGTTCTCATCATGAAAATGTAAGTATCATTTTTATTACTCAAAATTTGTTTCAGGATGGTAAAGAAAGAAAAACTTTTGTAAAGAATGCAACTTATTTAGTTTTATTTAATTCTCCGCTTGATCAGACGACTGCTTATTTTATTGGTAGAAAGTTGATGCCAAGAGACAGTAAATGTTTTATTGAAATATATAATCATGCTGTACAAAGACCGCATGGTTATTTATTGATAGACGGTCATCAGGAGACTCCGAAAGATGCTATGTTTAGGTCAAATATTTTTGGAGAAGTTCAACATGTGTTTATAGTACGAAAGAAATGTTCTTAAGATAATGATTTCGTACAATTGTTATGGTACTTTGATGGTAATTCTGTATGTAGTAGCTATTCATAATGCCAACGCGTAATGATTTGAGTAAAAATTTAAGAAAGATTCTTTATTCTAAAAAGTTTCTAAATATGTTAGCGAAGGCGAAAGGTTCAGCTGATAGAAAAGGTGTAATAGATTTAGGGAGTAAAGTAGAAATTGATGCAGTTTGTCAGTGTATAAAGAGTATTTTGCAAGGTCATGTGAAATTAAGTCGAGCTAAAATAAAACGATTGCAAGCTGAAAGAAATCATTTAAGATTGTTGGCACATTCTAAAATGGGGTTGCGAGAAAAGAAGGAACGTTTGAATCAAATAGGTAAAGGAATTCTTCCTATTATTATTAGTGGTGCATTAGGATTATTGTCTTCTATATTTAGGAAAAGGTAATTATGAAAGGTAAATGTTGTAGTAAAGATTTCGATAAAAAAAAGATGAAGAAAGATGTTTTAAAAACTTATGCTTGTAAACATTATTTGAAATTATTATCATATAGTAAAGGTCAAAAAAGGAATAAACTTATCGATTTAGGAGATAGTAATGAATTGAAATCAATTTGTGATTGTGTGTATAACATTTTGAAAGGTAATGTTGAAATATCTCCAAAAGAAATGAATTATTTACAGAAAGATAAAATTTGTTTAAGATTACTTCCGAAGAAATCAGTTTCAAATAAGATTAAACGCGCATCTATGAAACAGTTAGGTAAAAATTCGTTACCTATCATTATAAAAAATTCACTTGCTGCTTTAAAATTATTAAAGAATATAAAGTGAAATTGTAGAATGTCAAATTTTCAGGAAAGTATTATAATACCATACAAAATGTTTAAAAGTTGTAATTTCGAAAAGCTTGATAAAGAGAACAGAAATGAAAATGTGAATTATGCATTGAAGAGACAAGACCAGCTGTTGCAGGAAAAAATGTTTGGTATGAAACCTTATAATGAGATTTATTCGACGTATCATCCTACAGAACAATATTTAGGAAGTGATACTTTAATGATCAATGATATTGTTAGAAAGATTAACGTTAGACAGAGACCTAACATTGAAAGTATTTTAAGAAAACTTCAAGAAAATTCGGTAACTTGGAATAAAAATGGTTTGGTTTCTATTAAAAATAGGATTATAAAAGGGTCTAATATAATAGATATTATGAAGTTTTTTTCAAAGACGATAAGTTTTAATCAGGAACCAGAAGGAGTAGAAGAATTGTATGATTATTTTCAAGAAATAAATGTTCCTTTAGTTTGGATAAAATATAAACCTAAATCTAAAAGAGTAGAGCATGAAAAAGTTGATATTAGAAATTTTCCTTTAGAGGAATCTGAAAAAAAGGATGTAGCTGAAGCTTTATACTCTCCATTGAAAAAAGATGTACCTGAATTTTCATATTCTCCATTAAGGAAAGCTAATAGAGATGAAGTTGAAACTTTCTATACACCAGAAATGAAGGTAAAGGTAGGTGATGTTGGAAAAAAAGAACCTATGAAGTTCGTTGATTTTACTCCACATTCTATTCCTGAATTTCATCATGTAGGTCCACCATCAATTTCTCCTGAATTTCAGCACAAAGGTTCTGATGTAATGTCTCGTGAATTTAAACACAAAGGTTCTCCTGTAATTTTGCCTACTGTAGTTCCACCGTATCCAGGTTTACCTAAACCTAGTGTAACTTCAGATAGTGTGGAAAAAATGAGTGAGAAAAGAGGAAAGCAGAAAAAGGAGAAAAAGGAGAAAAAGGAGAGAGTTCCTGCTAAAACTTCAGAAAGAACTAGTTCATATGGCAGGAAAATTAAATTACCTGCAAGATGGGAATCTAAATATTAAATCATATTTATAAATGTTGCTGAGATTGAGTTATTGAGTTAAGAGTTTTATTTTGAAATAAATCTTCGCTGGTATTTTGTATTGAGTAGTTGTAATAACGAAATGTCTGCAGAATTTTATCGCAATCATTTTAGAAATTCATCACAATATGGTGGAACGTTAGATATTCCTCCGTTTATAGGCACACAATATCAAAAAGGGTATGGAATAGGTAATGTTATTTCAGGTTTTTTAAAACCTATGATAAAACCGTTATTCAATTTTGCAAAGAAACAGGCTAAAAAAAGGTTGATGACGGGTGGTTTAAATGTCCCGAAAAAGGTATTTTTTGAAAAGAAAAATATTAAAGATGCTTTAAAAGATGAAGCAAAGTCGCAGTTACAAGGAGTTGGTTCTGATGCTTTAGATTATTTTAAATCTGAAAAGAGGAAACGTAAATCTAATCCAGATTTATTAAGTGATTCTGGTGATACAATAGTTTCTTCTATTTCAAGCCCGACTAGGAAAAAAAGGAAGACTAGTAAGAAAATAAAGACTAGGAAGATATTAAAGAAAGTTGGAGATATTTTAGATGTAGTTTGATATTAATATCTTTAAGATTGATATCGATTTTGATTGTTAGTTGAGATTTATAATCTTGACTAGCAGTCTTGTTTGAATGAAGTTTGAAGTTTCAAAATGTCGCATTCTAAATGTTTATGTGTTCCTGATACTGTGGATTTATTTTCTGTTCCTTTTACTGACGCAGTAGGTGAACAGAGTTTCTTTTCTAAAGTTTGGCCTTCGAATAATCTTTCGCAAGAAGGTCCAATTGAATATCTATTGAAAGCTAACAAGAAAGATTTTATAGATTTGTATCATAGTTTTGTTGAACTAAAACTCAAAATTTTGAAAAAGGATGGAAGTGCACCTGCAGCACCTACAGGAGCAGATCCTGTCCCCGCAGCTTCTAAAGTAATTCCTGTAAATTATTTATGTGCTGCTATGTTTAAAGATGTAGAACTTTATATTGGAAGTAAATTGATTTCAGGATCCAATAGTTTATATCCATATAAGGCTTTTATTGAATTTGTATTAAATTATAATCCTGCTTATGTTGAAAGTTGGGGAGATGTTTGCGGATTCATTAAAGATACTAAAGATTTTAATGAAATTACCAATCTTGATGATAATCATAATGAAGGGGCATATAAACGATTTCAGAAAACTCAATATGGAAAAACTTTCCAATTGATAGCTAAAGTTCACAATGATTTGTTTAATCAGAATAGGTTATTTCCGGGAGATGTAGATATGAGAATACGATTTATTCGAAATTCACCTGAGTTTGCTTTGATGGCAAAGGATGGTGCTACAAATTATAAAATTGAAATAGAGGATGCAGTTTTTTATTCAAAACGTATGTCATTAAGTGATGCATTTTTAATTGAATTAGATAGGGCGCGATATGAAGGTAAACATTTAAAATATCCTTATCGTAGAGTAGAAGTAACTTATTCAACTCAAGGTCCGAATAAAAGTATTTTACAAGAAAATCGTATGATTTCTAATGATGAAATTCCACAGCGAATCATTGTAGGCTTGGTTGATGCTAGGGCTTTTGACGGTAATTATAAACATAATCCTTTTTATTTTCAAAATTTTGATGTCACGGAAATAAAAATTCAAAGAGATGGTGATGAAACTTCACCGTTTTATGAAATGAAGGTGGATTTTTCTGATGATACTTTTTATCAAGCATATTCGGCTATGATATTTGGAACAGGAAGATTATTCAACAACAATGCTCCTTGTATTACACCTTCAGAGTTTAAGAAAGGAAGTTGTTTCTTTGTTTTTAATTTAAGTAAAGCCTTACCTAGTTCTGGAACTTTCGAGCTTTTTGAAAGTGGTACATTAAATGTTGTTGTGAATTTAAAGACTCCTAAAGCACACGGAATTGTTATGATATTTTTCAGTGAATATAATTCTATGTTAAGTCTTGGTGAGACGAACCAAGTAGATATTGATGCTAAAGATTGAAATCAAAAGGTTTGGTGATGAAATTGAAAATCTTTTACAATATTCAAAAGTAACTTCTCCTACATTTCATGGGGTTTATTCTGCAAATAATCTTCCAAAATTTGTTTCTTGTTATCCATCAAGTTTTGTAGTTAACACTCATGAAACTACAAAACCAGGTGAACATTGGGTGTCATTTTATTTTAAATCTAAAAATTCATTACCTGAATATTTCGATTCTTTTGGATTTCCTCCTATGAAAAGATATTTTCATAACTTTTTAAAATCGTCAACTTCTAAAAAGAATTTCAGGTATTCTCAGAAAACTATTCAAAATTTATTTTCAGCATATTGCGGTCATTATGTTATATATTTCATATATAATAGATGTTTAGGTCAAGACATGAAGAGTATTTTAAGGAATTTTTCAAATGATACTCGAAGAAATGACTTAATTGTAAGCGCATTTATAAAGAAAATGAAAAAGAGAATAAAAAATATGAAAAAGCATAAATGTTTTGCAGATGTTAAATCCACTGCAAGGTGTATTCAGAATTGTCAGAATTGTGTCGCGTATTACAACACCAAACTTTATAGACACCAAAATGATTAATGATTATAGACACCAAATGAATATATATGCAGACACTAAAAGGTTAATTTCTTTAAGCAAACCAGACACCATGTAGACACCAAAGGTTTGCTTTATTCTATGTAGCCTAGACACCAAAGGTTTGTATCAAGACAGCAAAACGATTAATTATCGTGTGATTATATTCATTAGGTCACTAGAAATTTGCTGGATTTGATACTTTATATCAGTTATTTCAAGTTTGAAGTATGGATATGATAAAAAGTAACGTTTTGAAATCGTATCCAAACCCTAATAAAATTAGTATTGGAGGAGTTTGTGTAACTTTATTATTAACTGTAGTTGTTATCGGATTGGAATTAAGAAAGTCTTCGAATTCAGAGAATTACTTTTATTGTTCAACTAATTCTATAGAAACTAGAAAGTCAAAAGTATGTATTTAATTTGTAGAAACGTAGAAATTCAGAGCGTCTCTCCAGTTAGTCGAGCAGTTCATTCGGTGGAACCTTCTTCGTTGAATTTAACAAATTTGTTAAATTCAACGAAGTTTTCTTTGTTGAATTCTGCAAACTGGTCTACTGAACGTTCTTTACTTTAAGCAGTTTAGTTTAACATTACTTCAACTGTTCGTAATGTTAAATCGAGCAGTTGAACATTTGAATATTTTTAGTTTACGCACAGTTACAGTAACGTTATCACGTAATGTGAATACTTTCATCGAGCAGTTGAAACATTTGAATACATTTTGAGTTTGGATGAACGATTAAATCATTTCGTTCTTTTTTAAGATGTAAATTTCATTCGATATTTAAGTTATTTGTAAATGAGATGCATATTCTTTGTTATTTATAATTGTAAATGTACTACATAGTGTTTAGTGTTGTTGACTAACATTTCAGTTGAGCAAGAGTTTGGAAAGCAAATGAGTTTGTAAGCAAAAGTAGCGCAGTGCGATTTAGCATGAGCTGACCAACAACTGTGGAATTAGTTATAAGTTTCTTTTACAGTATTGTAGAACTACACATTATCAGTGAGCCGACTGTAGAGGAATTCTATACTTTTCTCCATAGAAGAATTGTATATTATTCTTTTCTATAGTTAAAGTTCAGGTGTACGTTCCACTGTAATAAGAGTTGCTATTTCCACAAATTAAAGTTGTCTTGGTTAAAGTTCTGCTAATTTACTGTTGGCAATGTAAGAATGTTTGTAGCATCTTATTAAAGATGCAATCATACAATTTTATGTTGCTTTCACTTTCTGCGCTAAGCTAACAGTTCATATGTTATTTCAACTATGCCAATTGATGTTTGTTGATAATACAAATATTGTGTTAGTACATTTGTTCTGTGTGGGTTTCATGTATATACTGTTCATGTTGTGGAAGTTACGCGTAGCTTTGTACATTGTTTGGAAAGTTGTACATGTACATGGTTGATGATTGTAAATATAATGTAATGTAAATAATGCTATTATTTATACACTAGGTGATACCTCGTATTTCGTTCATCCGATGCAAGATTGCTTTATAAAAATGTAAGTATTCTTTTATTTCTTTCTTACTTTACTTGTTTAGTTCCATAAAGTGTATTCTTAAATTCAAAGCGCATTCTTTATAGAATTATAACGCGCATTATTAGTGTATTTAATTCTATAAAGGGTATTCTTTATTTGTAAGTTAAGAGTTTATATATTGTATTTTACTGTTCAGAATCGATTCTTTATACTATCTGAACGAATAGTTTTGAAATTCATTTTTTAATTGAATATTTGAATATTGTATTTCAGGTTTTGAGTTGTAGGTTTGTTATGGTATCGTGAAGAATGCAGTTTGTTATGGTATCGTGAAGAATGCACTCATAGGACTAACGCGAAGTGTTATGGTATCGTGAAGAATGCACTCGTAGGACTAACGCGAAGGATGCATTCTCATAGGACTATTTGAGGACTATTTCTACACTAATAACTTATTCTTTCGGTTACAACGCAGTCGAACATTCTTTCAGTTAGAAGAATGTTCATATTAAACTACATTGTGAACATTGTTGTCAACGTAGTTTAGTTGAATGTTCTTCTATCTTAATACTCCTTCAAGGCTCCGTGAGATATTAAGACTGACTTGTGAACTTTAATACTCCTTCAATGCTCCGTGAGATATTAAGACTGACTTGTGAACTTGTAACAAAGGATCTTACTGTTACATCTACTATTACTGTTACATCTACTATTACAAGGATCTTGCTCGTTACTACTATTACAAGGATACTAGCAAGATCCTTGTAATAGTAGTAACGAGCATCTACTGTTATATCTTGCAACTGATGAGCTAAGCCTGTTGGGTAATTTGATGAGAACAATTACCCAACAGACCTAGTATACTTTTTGTGAGAGATGCACATCTATTCAAGGAAATGTACTGCTGTCTACAATTCTATTCAAGGAAATGTACTGCTGTCTACAATAATTCAGTTTAATTTCGTTAACCTTTCGCTTGTTATATTATCTTTAGAGCTTCCAATAGTTATTTAATTGGTTGGAAACTATAAGATAATTAGTCTAGCGAAAGGAGTTGCAACGAATGAAGATGTAGCCTACATCAAGTTGACGTTGCTTTGTTTTTCGATAATTTATTTGACTTTGTTTTTCGATACCTTATTTATTTGGTGACATTTCTTTGTCGTAAATACTTTGTGATACAGCGAGAAATAACTGTTACTTTATGGTGTCTTTGCATAAATACTTTGTGATACAGCGAGAAATAACTGTTACTTTATGATGTCTTTGCATAGTCTGTTATTGTATGTTGTCTTTGCACACTACTGTATGTAATGTTACTTATTGTATGGTGCATACAGTAACTGTATGACATGAAATGTTACTTATTGTATGCTGTCTTCCTCTTAAAGTTTTACTATTATACTTTATGTTGAAAACTTGGTGTCAAATACTTGGTGTCAAATGTCTGTAAGGTGTCTGTACTGTGCGGTGTCTTTTAAAGTTTAAGTTGACGTTTAAATTTTGTTGTCAAAATGTCTGTATGGTGTTTTCTGTTAAAGTTAAACTTGCTGATACTAAAATGTCTGTATGGTGTCTAAAGTAACTTTAAACTTATTGATTGATAAATGTATGGTGTCTTGCTTTTATAAAATGTGTTGACTTTTATAAAATGTGTTGACTATTAAAGTGCTTATTAAATTGCTATTAAAGTACTATTAAAGTGCTTATTAAAGTGCTATTAAAGTGCTAAATTTATTGATAAATGTATGGTGTCTTGCTTTTATAAAATGTGTTGGCTATTAAAGTGCTTAACATTCGTTTATGAAAAGAAAAAACATAATACATGGTTAGACGAAAAAGTAAAGTAGCTGTCAAATTCGTACATATATATCACTGTTACTGATGTTTCATACTATTTTAATTATTTTGTTGTAAATATCGCTGTTACTGATGTTTCATAACTGTTAGCGATATTACTCGTATTTCTACTTTGTACATTCTTAGTTCTTACTTTGTACATTCTTAGTACTTACTTTGTACATTCTTAGTACTTAGTTATGAATTTGAGGTGAATGTTATTGTTAAGATTAACATACCACCCGAAAGATCTAGAGATGTATGTAACACCTGAGATCTTGTCAGATGTATATATTGATAGATGTATATAATAAAATGTATTATGACCAATTTTTGTTGTTGTGTATTTATTTACATACAATATGATCGAATAGTATAATATGAATATACTATGAATATACTATGAATATATAATACGAATATATACTGTTCCAGATATGTATTATAATACGAATATATAATACCATTAAGATGAATATATCTGACAAGTATTAATACTATTAGTAACCGAGTAGGAAATATTTATCGTCGTGACAAATATGTTCGTTTGGATCTATTAACTTTGGTTTGTCTATTGACTCGTGGGTTGTGTAAAGGGCAACCAAGTGCGTGACCTGCAACACTTCCAGCACGAGTCTGTCAAAAATTACCTCTAGCCTACTGACAACTGAGAGGGTGTATCGGATTAACGCTTAGTTTGAATGTGAATGGATGACAAATTATAATGTGTAAGGAGCTTCATTCAAGTAATTTGGAGTAGGAATGGTGTTCCTGAAAATGTAGTTTTAATAACTGAATGTTTACGTGCTTTTGAAATTTATGATTATAAAAATAGTATCGTAAGCATATTTAAGTTGTTTATTTTACATTCTTATATTTAATTCAATTGAAGATTCTTTAGTTAACATCTTTTGTTAAATTGACGTGCAACGTTATTCCGCGAGTAGTTGTGACGACATCTTGTGAATTACTTGACCTTAATTGATCAATTAGACATTTGCGCCACCTAGCGTATATAATGGTGTATTGACGTAAGTGACTACGTCACTAGAGATTAGAGATTTGTAGTAGTAGTAGTAGTACAATCGGTCTGCATAATTAGGTGTAAAACTTTTTACATTAAGTTTTAAATTTCACTACCTTTTCCGAGTAGTAATAAATCGAGCTTGAGTTTGACCCCGGCCCGGTACCCGGGATCAGGTTCCTAATATTCCCCCGGGTACCGGGCCGGGGTCGAACTCGAGCTCGATTTTTACTACTAACAGTTATATATATATATATATATATATATATATATCGCTCGTTATAGGGATGATTAGGTATGATCTATATGAAACGAATAGTAGCAGTTATACAATGCTAGTGTGGTCACCCGTCAGACTTCCTTTTGTTTGGAGCCTCTAGATCTGTGGGACTGCCCCTTCATGTGGGCTGGTGCAGACATATATATTATGCATGGGGTGGGTAATAGTGATGGACTCTTTTAGTGGAGCTTTTAGCGCGAGGTTGGCAGTGGAGCGTGTAGGCATGTAGCCAGATTCCCTGAGGTACAGACTATAATTCAGATATACGGAGTCTCTGTTTAAAGGTCATTCCGTGTGGACATGGTCCATCAAGCACTAGGTGGCGTTGGATGCCTTTATTTGCATTCCAAAATGTCAATTATGCTGAAAACAACTGCCGAAGGACCATTGTTCCGGAACTGTGGACTGGTCCAAACTTTATCATAAAATACAGTTATTATTCATAGCTTAACATTTCAAGACTCTGTCTGATACACAAGTTTATTCCCTGTACCCGGAAGCCATTAACTTTTTATAGGGAATGCTGATGGTAATAATAGTATACAAATATTTTGTTAACAACGTCGGCCCTGTTTAGATCCACAAAGGAAGCCAGTAGATAATGTATAATAGTCTCATCAACTAGTGCACTGACCACTTTTGACCACAAAAACTGGTTAAATTGCAATCATCTCTAATCAATAGCAATCCTGCACTGAAGCACAGTGCAAAAAGAATTATAACATTCTTTAGTGTTAAGGATAGATAATGTAACCTCTCTCAGTTTGGCAGAAGTATGTTGTGAATTAGTAGGCTAATGTCGTGGCGAAGCACCGAGCTTTGCCACAACAGGCACTCTTGTCTGTGGCTAGGTTTAGTATAGGGTTTTTGTGGATGGTGGCGCCTCAAGGCAGGGATGATAGTAACTGAGTTAGTTCACTCCTAGGCAGGTACGCCCAGGTACAAACTGGACATAGGAGCAATCTGAAGACTGCTAGGGAACATTATGATTATGTTATGCAATCTGAAGACTGCTAGGGAACATTATGATTATGTTATGCATAAGACAAAGAATCCAGTTCAGGAGAACATCATGGGACCAATGGCTTTACCATTAGCGATAGCTTTAGTATAAGAACTCAGAATAAGAGTAGTTTAGTGTAGGTATGACTGGGAAATATGTGAGATTAATGAAGGGAGAATCTGATGAGTATTAGGATCCCTGTGTATAGCGCCAAGCCTATGGCTGGCACTTTATAAGGGATATGAGACTTAGGATAGGTGAGCAGACCAACATAGACTTCGAGAAGAACACATGAGAGCAATAGTCTAACAAGTCGGATAACATGGGTAGTGCTGAGACAACTACGGCAGGTGATAGTAAGGATCCAGATAGCTTAGACTCAGCCTTACAGATGGAGTACAGGACACGACGGAGACTTTACCGATTGTCTCCGGCGAAAGTAGATGGGAGCCGACTCTCCCACTAGGCGTTGGGTATTATAGACTTCAAAAGGGGAAGCTAAACCATAGATATATCTGGTTGGAATGTTACTGATGTTGTTAGCTTACGAGATGGATAGCAGGAATTGTATGGATGGAATGACTATTTATTTGTTTCTTCGGAATGTCTCAATGGATATAATAAAATTACCTCTTGCCAAGTGTGTGTTCTTTGTATAGGAATGAGCCCCCTTACTTAGAATCTCTTCCACTGATGAACGATACGAATATTTGAAATAAGACCTATTCTGATTAACAACGAAGAGCTAGCCATTACCACAAATAATAATGAAGAACTCCCCTAATTTCCATCATAAATTTCTTTATTTAACTATCATCAAGTAGCGAGTATATGATCTGCTATTGGCATCATGCAGTCTAACAAAACATCGAATATATCCCCATAAGATGCAAGCAAGACTAAGAACTATATTGATTAATCCTTTCACTGCCAGATATAATATCACAATATAACTGATATTTACTGTAATATTGCCCAAAATACAAAAAAATTAGCATAAGTCCCCTAAAACTCAAATTTAATTTAGATTCTTCAGATGGAAAGCTTTTTTCAATAATTTTGATATAAACGTTCCAAATTTGGGCACTGTGCCAATAAGGCAAATTTCTCACAAGGAGTATTATAAGGAAAGCATGAAAACATTATTTTGTGTGTGCAAAAGACAGTTTGTGATTATCATAAATGGAAGAAAAGTTAGAGCAAATTAAAAATCCTGTCATTTACATAAATTCACCCATTTTTCATGATTTCTAATTAGTATGGCAAATTCAAATGTAAATACATAGTTTATGGTTTCTCAAATCGCAATTATAACATTTTTGGGTGACTTGATAGTCCAATGCTCAAATACCTGTATCTCTGGTTCTAATTGGAATATCTGAAAAATTCTTTCATATTCTGAAAGCATATTTTGTGTTCTTTCAATTGTGTTCCTATGGGATTTTACTATAGGGCCCCATATGAGGCCTCTGGCAGTGAAAGGGTAAATAGCCTACAACCGACGAAGCATAAATAACATCCCTTAAGCTCAATCCCTTGTATTCTTTACATTCTCCAGGGAATTAACATGATATATCAACAGCCTGTATACTATATGACTATTTCAAAAAAGCCAGCTAATTCTTTCAACAATATGTAGAAAGTGAATTTAATAGACATACAATATTAAATTACTTGAAATATAAGCTATAAACATCCAAAGGAACCAAAAAACAACGTACATGAGGTGCCAAGCACAACTCACTGTCAAGACCGTCTCAGGGCCACAAACAACTCACTGCCACTAACATCTAACTAAAAAAAACTTTCAGCCTTAGAGAGCAACGCATTTACGCCCCCTTTCTTCCCCCCATCCCCACCCCACAAGGCTATATCCTGGGCCCAATCGGAAGACACACGAATTTAATTCCGTACTTGCCCCTTTTGCTCCTGTTAATGATACAATATGGCCACCCCCTCCCCAAGTGTCATACGTCTACAAAAGAGACGCGAATCTAGAGAAAAACATTTTTTTCATTCCTTTAAATACTTGAAACGTTAACAATTAAATTTTAAGGCACATCACAATTAGTGATATTCTAGTCTTTTTTTTTTTTTTTTTTTTTTATCTTTTACTTCTCTAGCTCGGTGACTGTCGATCACAAATCACCGTTGTTGTTTGGTTGTTTTCTATCTAACAAGTGGCTGTGCCAACTCGACGACAGTGACGTGTAAAGTCTGAATCATAAACGGCATCCCCACCCCCTCCCCTGCAAAAAACAAAAACAAAACAAAAATCCACGTCACCATTTGCATGCGTCAGGGGAGGTAATATGTTTAGAAGGCCTATTGGGTTTAAAAGGAAAGGTTCTTTAGATATTAGTTAGCCAATTGAGTTTGCATGAAAAAGCTTATTCAACCTTCCATCTGAATTTTTTGTTCCAAAATGCACGATATTCTCATTTACAAAAATAAGCGGTATAAAAAAGAAAAGCTAGGTAGAGTTGGCATTCTATGATGAATTGTTCGGTAAACATTTTTTTAAAACTTATTTTAGAACTCTAAATGACATTGATGCAAATCTCTATTTCCAGCATTATTTTCACGAGGCAAATGGTGGGAACCTGTAACACTTAGCAACATTTTCGGAGGAATCAACCAACTCTAATTAATGCTGCAGTGTCAGTGTAAAAACATGTATGTCCTTTTGAAGAGAAAGAAATGATCAAATTCATGAACATGGGACAAATTTCCCATGCAATAGAACAGAAAATCTAAATCAATACCGATAAATATGTTACTCATTATAAAAAGCACATCTTAAACTAATTTGTAACAGCGAATAGTAGGGCGCTTGATGGGGGGGGGGAGGGGTCGCATGTCGATTTTAAATCATTATGTCCCTCGTCACTTGTCATGTCCTATGTCACCTCTTGGAACTTCTCAAATCTCATGTCGAATTTAAGAAATTGTCCCTGTCA
Source organism: Lepidonotus clava (assembly GCA_936440205.1). NCBI lineage: Eukaryota > Metazoa > Annelida > Polychaeta > Phyllodocida > Polynoidae > Lepidonotus > Lepidonotus clava. Next base: position 28,095,041 of record OW387144.1, on the reverse strand, counting down.
AGTTGTTTATTATTTTCTTCATGTCACTAAGCCCCATGTCGATTTTGAGACATGGCCATTTCGCCATGTCAAATTTACGGGTCTCGGGCCATGATAGTTTTATACAAACATGACTTGTTTTATGACTCCTACATAAAAATCAACAACCATGTAACATATATCTGGTCAATCGTTTGTGGTAAATGTACATTTATTCAAGAACTAACAGAACGTTACTAGATGGTCTTTGATAACACAGAGTTCACATTTTATAACGTGTTTGTACGCGCTTTCTTATCTATTGTATTAATTTTGTTGTATACATACGCACACATGTGCTAAGGAAGTACATTATCTTCCGGTAAAATCTGTTCTTTCTTGAAATCATATCAAACAGATGAGAATATATCTGAAATATAATGAAGGCTATGACATTTTTCAAGTTTATTTCTATTTACACAATATTCTTTCTAACTCTGGCTGTCCGTGTTTTGTGTTGGTTTAGAGGCCTTCCACTGTTGTACGACGTCCACCTTCCACGACCCTCTCTTGGCCTCCTTAATATGCTTCTCAATATACTCCTCAGCGTTAAACTCCTCAGCCGACGTGGCGAAGCCGCGTTCTACCGCCACCATCGCCTTCTCCTTCTTCTTCTTTTTGATCTCATTCAATTTGCGGTGCAAGAAGATCATCCTTTTACGGAACTTTTTCAACTTGTGTTTCTTCATCTTTTTGTGCCTGATGTTGATGAGGTAGGGCATGGTCTCTATCCGGGTGGCGGGCAATCCCGGAGTCCGTGAGGGGTCCAGGACCGGCTGCATGCGGTCGGTGGACGGCGTGACTTTCTCCAGGTCTAAGATGGTGTGACATGGGAGGTCGTAACGCTGGGGGTTGGTCTGGGGGTCCAGGATGGTTTTCTTATAGAAGGCGTTCTGTATCACTGTGGGCAGGATGTAGGCCTGGGGTACGCCCATGTTTGACCTCAGGGTCAGGGGAGCTGATTGGTCAGTTAGTCGTAGTCCTGACGTCATCAGGGTCAGCGACACGACGTCGTTATGGAGCTGACTGACACTAGGCGGCGCCACTGAGGTCACTGTCGTTCCTAATGCTGCCACTGGAGGGGGCGGCGCACGTCTATTCCCAGAAGTTGCAACTGTTAAAAAATAATGTTTAGATAATCAATAACCAGGAATAGCAGTACCATTCAAGGAAAAGAAAAGAAAAGAAAAAAATGCGTGTGTACACATTACAATCACTGGCGAAGATGGCTTATGATCATGAACTATAAGGAGGTTAATTATCCATTTAATGTTAGTGTGTGTAAGTGGTATTTAATTCGATAGATAATAGCTAGCTCCATTCGCAGTCTCCTCCTCGTCGACTGCAGTCGTCCAATACATAATTATAGTTCCCTCATCATGTAAGACGTGAACACTCGTGTGAAAGGATTTGTTGTTTATTATCCAATGTATAGTCATTCCGTGACAAGAACTCGATTGACCATGATCAGTCCCAAGGTAAGAGTCCCCTCAAACACATTCAATCAACGCTCCGCGCTCTAACACAATTTCTATATGCCTCACTCCAGAACCTAGACTGCAGGTTAAAGGTCCAACCTTCACAGGATGTTTACTCACACAGTGCTTGCAGCTACTCTGGCTAGCTAAGAGCGGAACACATTATTATATGGTGGTACGTCACACCGTGACTCCTCCCTCATTTCACTACTGTCAAAGTGAAACATTGGCTTACACGTGCGCTTCTAAGCTCACGTTATGCTGCCCAAACATGGACTGGTCACCCGCATCAGTACAATCATTCATATTAAAGAGATGAATAAGGATGAACTTTAACAACAAAGTCTTTTTTAACCTGAATTTACTTTTTGAGAATAAGTTGGTTCCTTTTTATTTCAAACCAATAAGTGCTGCATGTTGCTTGATATTGCAGTAATTGTTATATTTACGTGTTTAAAACTTTTAAATGTATTACTGAGTTAAACAGCATAGAAATGAAGACCTTACCGGCCACTGTAGACTGAAGTCGGGCTGACCCTCCATTTAGCAGGGGCCGACATCGTAACGTCGCTCGGCACGTCTGAAACATCATGTCCTAGAAAGAGATTACACAGTTTTATCATTTAAGAGAGCAATGCCATTGCTCAACCATCAAAGTTACAAAAATCGTCAAAGGTACGAAATTTCCTGGCCTCTTTTGGTGACATAAGCCCATCTTCGGGAATACTCACTCTTTCAACAAAAAAAAGAACGGAGCGTCGTTAAAATACATTTCCGTATTTCTAGAAGTAAAAAAATACGTAATAAAAAATTCTTTCTGTTACCTGAAATACAATATTTCCTTTGAAAAATTAGGTGCCTTTTAATATATTTCGTTAAGCAAAACATATGGAAATCCGAATCAATTGGGATAAATGACATCTCTGTAGAATCAGAATCCTTGGGGAGTAAAAAAAGGAGAAAAAAAAGTTTTTGGTTTAATTGACTGATTTATTGCTTTTTTTTGTTCTCAACATGCCATCGAGATCTTCCAGTACAAGTGGATATTTATATATAATTTAGTTATAATTAAAGTTATAGTTAGTTATAGTTAGAGGATATTTAGAATATCATCTTAATTTTTATCACTGTCCAAGGCCATTTGGTAAGAAAAAAAAAACAAGAAGCAAAATAGCTACAAAGTTTCTCTCATTCATCAGCGATGGTTGTCCCTCAGTAAACTGAAGGCACTCCTAATACTAGAAGCCTATATGGGCTATCGGTACCGACTACCACCACCACTCCTACTGTCACACACAGCTCAGGGACGGTTTTAAGAAAGGGCCACTTCTAGGTCCCTGCATGGACTGCCATACACCTAGTACTGAGTGACCTATCACTCAGCCACCTGCAGGCCCGTAGCTAGGGGGGTTCGGGGGGTTCATATGAACCTCCCCGTGGAGGAATCCTTCTCTAATTTTAATGTAAAATATGACACCAAATCCAAAAAAAATGTTATTATTAAAAAAAACGAACCCCACCATGGGGAAAAAAAAACTACTGCTCAAAATACGAACCCCCATCTGAGAAAAGTTGGCTATGGGTCTGACCTAGGACTGCCCACTTGCAGGTGACAGTGGTGGTTCTAATTTGAAGGGGTGAGGGCTGTTTAGCTGATGCACTGGTTATGTAACCTACTTCTGGCTTCTCACACTGGCTGATTCTAACAACAATTGGAGGAAAATGCCCTTTAACTGCTGAACATAAGATTGTGTAACCGTCATTGAGAACAAAGAGAATTAAATGGCTAAAGACATGACTGATTGAGGGAGTCCCCACCATTAGCTACCATACTATCAAGATATAATTGGGACTCCCCCCCCAAAAAAAAAATTGACCTAACTACACTTTTTTGTTGTTGCCTGTGTTAGGCCCCTACCTGAAAACAACAATTTTTTTTTTCTTTTTGGCCTCATGCATATTAGATCTTACAAAGTTACATTTAAAATGTGTCCTGGTTAGATAGTAACGTATTGTTTGCCAAACTGAGTCTAAAACGTGGACGGCTTCACTCAGGCAGGCTGAATCAAAGTTTGGAGTAATCAGAACTTGAAGCCAGTTGCACTCACGACTGTGGCAACTTTGTGGGCTACAGCCTACAGCTCCAATCAAAACAGAGTGTCCTTCCTCTATTATCGCCCACAATCTACTGTCATCTGTGTTTACGTCTTTGCTATTACTGAGAAGATAAAATAAATTACACTAGAATGATCATATGTTATAAATCTTTCTTTTAAATAATTAGAATTACAAACTAATTGAGTAATTTACCTGTGAGGCCAAATAAAAGGCCTGCACGACTGAAAATCCGGCAAACTTGCAGCGCTTCTGCTTGCCTCTTGATCCAGAGCGGGGATCAAAATAAAATATGTTATAAATGCCAAGTTATCCATAGAAATATAGCTTATTAAATATTAGTTTCTTATATATATTATTTTCATTGAATTGATTTTCTAATTTTCAAAGAGTAAAGAGATAGTATTTGTTTTTGTCTCACCTGTATCTCCGAGGCTAAGACCACCGGAAATGACCTGTGACCTGGGTCATATGATCAAGCTGTGGCGATCTGTCGATCTGGGGTTGGTCCAAAATCATCGTTTATTTCTATTTCACAGATAGTACAAAATGGTGAACGCTCCAAATATTTCACTGAAGGTAAGGAAATCTCATTTATCAAGCATTGTACGGGCATATGGCACCAAAGCGTGAATTTAAAGGGGGTAACCGTCACGTAAAGAAGCGTGCTGCTTCGATCCACGCTCAGAGTCAGATTCAGTCCTAGATCGAGTGCACTGTGTCTGTGAGACTGACTTCCCATCTCGTCAATATCATAAGAAATCTATTTTAAAAAAGAAGGCTAAGTTATTACAGAAGTAATAAAGTAATAAAATGAATGGTAGTGTCATAACGAATCTACCAAATTCGTTAAAGCTATGTAATTTCCAGCCTGAGTGAGGTAGTCTAAAAGTAAAATGATCGATCATGCATGACAGCATTTGGGTCAGCATGTCATCCCTAATAATAGAATGGGATGGGGGTTGGAAGTCATACTTTCGAAAAGCAAATTTGTTAATGTTTATGCTTCACACAAAATATAACATCATAGTTGTGTTCAGGTTTCATTGGCCCCAAAAAATGGGATGGTAGGTCGGATTTTTTTTTTTTTTTTTTTTTTTGGGGGGGGGGGGGGGGAGGGATTTTTTAAACATAAAAAGACTAACACTAGTTAATTAACCGACTCAAGCTGATAACACATAATGAGGAACATTGATATTTCCTTCAATACACCTACAATAGTTGTTTTGATGTAGAATTAATTGTCTGGTGTAATACATGTCATTTTCTACTCATTTGGTTGATTTTTATTAAATTTTAGTAAAATTAGTAAAATAAAAAATCTTCCAAAAAAAAGAGAGTAGGGCCAAAATTTTAGGGTCGGTAGGGATACCTGAACACAAGATTTGTTTGGGCATAATTTATTTTTCATATTTTTATGTAATTCTTTAGTTCCACAAAGATTTCAAGTAAAAGCCTTCCAAGCTATTGTAATTAGATCTAATGTTAGATCTATAGTTTGCCGAAATAACATTATTTAGAACCATGTGCTGTACATCCCTTTTAACGAGGGAGGGTCAAGAAAATATGTGTCCGTCAATCAATTAACATCAATCAATAAAAATGTTCTCATTCATCTTTTATCGTTTCAGATCTATTGATAGATCTATTTGCATATAACAGTTTTCTATCCATTTGTATCAGGTGCAGTTGGATATGACAAAGTATCGAGATCTGTTTGCCCTAACGAATACACGGCAAAATTATAGACCTAACAGATACACGACTATTTTATCCCGTATCTGGAGAGCTATCCGAGACATTGAAAGATCATCTAGAATGTACTCTTATGGAGGTCTTTGGTGTAATGATATAGATTTCATAATTGTTTGTCAAATACAATTGCTCATTCATTCTATTTTTTTTCTCGCAGGTGGTGGTTATAAGCCATTTCATCCTCTCAGTATGGTAAGTAGGAACTTTTAATCAATATGATTTTCCCACAGTCAGTTATTTACCAACTCATTAAGATTTACAATATCAATATTTAGAGTCTATGTTTTCAATTCCCACAGTTGGTGTTTAGTAACTCATTTAGAATATCAATATGTAGAGTCTATGTTTTCAATTCTATCTCTATGGGTAGGCTGATTTAAGCCTTAGTTTTCATTTTATGAAATCTAGAAAATGAAGTTGTAAAAATTGACAAAAAAATGACAAAAAGTTACCCGCTTTTTGTCATAAAACCAAAAGTAAGGCCTAAATTAATAATCTGAGACACGCTTCCCTCCAAATGAATGTCATTGACAATGCTACCAAGTTTCAAAGCAATGAAGATAAAATTGAATTAGAATTTTTTTTTTCAAAAAATAAAACTGAAAAAATACGATTTTAATTAATATTTTCCCAAATCAATGTATATTCCAAATTTATTATATGTCATAAAACAAAGAAAATTCACAGCTTTTATATAATGTATTACATGTTGAGATATCACCAAAAGCAACAGAGATATTACAAGTTTAGTAAAATGACTGTCCATCACCGTAGTCTAACCTTAATATGACATAATTGGTCATTTGCTTCCTTAAATAAAGAGGTTTAGATACATTTATAAAGGATTTCCTAATTTTCCGCGGAAATGGTATTCAGTGATTGGCATGCCTGCAGACCCCCATATCTTTGTCCACGGAAAGTACAAATCCAGAATGTTTGTAAACTAGAAAGGCAGAATGGATTACTTTGTGTATTTTTGAACGCGATTTAAGCCATCTTCGAATGCAAATTAGTAACTTGCCCCAATCAATCATCCACGAGTTGATAATTTGCATTGGAGTTTTGTTCAATGTTGACATCTGATGATCAACTTACCTAACTCTGAGTCAGCCGTCTGACAGCTGTCACATGACCGTCACCTGACCTGATTTAGTTATCCTGACACAGCATGTTCTGTAAAAAGTAATTAATCAGTGAAACTGTCACATGTTGACACATTGAATTGTTTCTTTTGCTGTTTTTACCTCCAAACATAGAGTGCTGATAACGAGCATGATCCAGCTTAAATACTATTGGAAGTCGAACATATTTTTATGGCCGATAAAAAAAACAATCAATTTCATGCGGCCCTGACTGCTCCATAAAAAGTTTTGTAGAAATTGAATACTATTGGAAATCGAATAAATTGCTCACGGACATGTTTTAAACTGGATTCATCATAATTAATATGTATTATTGTATACATTTAGTCTTCATTATCTTTGAGAAAAAGAAGGGAGACTAAAAATATAACTGCATGCTATGTAATGTTGGTTGATTTTTTGTGCTATTGAGCATTATTTCTAGGGTATCCACACACATGGGGTCCTGTTAGGGTGTCTTGATGCTTTAGGGGGTGGTCAGGACACCCAGGATGCTGGATTTAGTGAGGGCTGGACTGAGTACCCTTTCCTGCGCTTAGGTCTTTCCCTTGGGGTTTCTGTGACAACATCCCATGTATGATATAATTGTTTCACCCCCCCTCCTACCGTTACAGGGGCTCGATGGGCCTGGGTGTGCCCTACGTGTTCCTGAACGCCTTCATACTCGCCTTCGGCTTCTGGGCCATAGTAGCACCAGACTCGGTTGAATCGGTCTTTATGGTATGTTATTTTTTGTCACTGTTATGTTTGATTTGTCCACATTGAGTACGTGCATTTACCAGAAAAATATGTAGAAATTATTACTCATACTGGAAAGTTTTCAGTATTGTGTATTTTAATTATTCCCCCCTCTATTCATATCCCTAGTTCCGTAGTAGATTAAGGCCTAAATGAGATTATGAATATGTACTGGGCTCAGATTCATAAACATTTATAGACCTTTGCCAACTAACATTTCAAGTATTAAATCGATATATAACACACTTGTATTTTTGATATGCTATTCATATTTGAAAAACTACGATATAGTTGCATTATAAAAATTATTACATCGATACACTCTTAACGATAATTGCGATTCTAAAATAATCTTCATATGATATTTAATAAATACGAAACCTCCTTAAAGAGTCGAATCGTCATCAACGCTCTCTTCATTAACACCAATTTAATCTTAATCGCATTTCACTTACAGTTCATGATACTCGATCTCATTGCCATCGTCATGGACATCATCTACCTCTCAGTGATGGGTCACACACTAAACTGTAAGAGTCCTCTTTTCATCTTACTAAAAAAATAAGAGGCTAGCACTAGTTGTGTGTTATAAGATTCAGTAAATATACCTATGGGAAATGACGTAGATGATGTACCGGATCTTAAATCATTAAAATAGAGTCATCGTAAAGGAAACTTTATTTTTGATATTGTTGTCTTTTTCGTATAAAGAAAAGTCCATCATTAAACTGTCTTTTGCAAGAGCTTGTATAAAATGAGTGGCTCCATTTTTCAATTCTTAGGACAAGTGTATGTGTAGCCATTCCTAATCGTGTCACCTCTGACTCGGTAATGTATCATACTGCAGATATGAACTATTGGTCTGTGGGCCTTTTTACTACTGGCTGAATTAATATAATCTTTTTTATTTTCTTTACAGCGGGACTTGGAAAGTTTGCATTAGCGTATCCTTTTGTTTTAAGTCAGTTTACTTCCAGCTGACTCCACATTAAAGGTAATAAAGACTCATTGTATAGGCATATCGTAAACACATTCAGACGATTGTCGATGAAAAAGTGTACTTGTGAAAGCAAATGAATGTATATTATATAGTGAGTTTTTACTATCAGCGCCGGTCTTAATGTTTCTTGTATAAAATGCAAAACATGGATAGAATGTGCCCTGTGCGGGTAAACTTTGAATACAAATCGAGGACACATTTAATCAATCCTAAACACTTTGAAATGATCTTCGAGCATGCACTGCTACCATGATAAGGAGAACTATTTTCTGGGCATTTGGGTACCAACAATAGGTAATTAGTGTACCACGCCTGAAACTTTCTTTGCCAGTGGTCTCTGGTGAGGTACAAAAATAGCCAATGGCTGGTACCCAGTGGTCCAGGAAAGTTTCTCCTCATTGTTAGTCTAAAATTTCTAAAAAAATAAATAAGTGCAGTGTTGATGAGGTGAGTTGTCAGACTCAAGTTCCTCCTTAACCCGGCCTTCAGTATGGCTGTCGTCAACCTGATCCTGCGGCCGTGCGCCAGTTTCATCCTGTACCGCCTGTACCAGGATCGGGGCGGCCAGTACTCCGACTTCGGCATCCCCGGCATGCCCGGCTTCGGGGGCTCAGGTGAGTCATACTACTTACTTTTTTCTGATAACTCCATAATGTATAATAGTGTTCTGGATCCATTTCGTAGCAGAAAAAAACTCCAGAAATATCTCATCCATAGTTCACTCTGAATGAACAGTCAGTATTGTATTCAAAACTAAAAGATAGCCCAGCATTATGATTTTATCTCTCTACTTATACCATATATTGTCGGCAGTGTTGATTAGTACCCAGAGGGGTTAGGTTTTCGGATTTGTGTTTTCGTATCTGTATTTAATTATAAACAGCAAGTTTGATAAGTATTGGATCTTTATGGTAATTTTATCATGTAGTAGATGAAAATGTAGGACGTCATATAACTAATATATTGTTTCTATGGTGATATTTTCAATTTCTGACAGAGGGTAAGAAAATAATATTATATCTACATTGCTTTTACTCTTTACATTATCTTTCATTGTCTATCCTTAAGAGTGGTGATAGGTTCCAGTTTTTAATCGAGTTTCAAAACGTTTATTTTATATATATGATTAGCGATAGATTTTAAGACACTTTCTTACGGTTTTGTACTTTGTAAATTCACCGTATTCTAATATAATATGATAAAATAAAGTTTCACAAGTAAATATCTACATTAAGTTTGCTCATGCCAATTTTTCGCTTATTTTTTTAAAAAAGATAATTCTCAATTCTTAAACTCAGAGTTTTGATTTAAAGACTGCGCACTAAATTAGAAAACAGCACACGACGTAGCTTTATACACTTGTACCTAAATGATATATCTACTCTTCAAATCTTTATTTCTGTAGCTCTTCTGCCTTGATATTGATAATGTAAATAAATTGGTCACTAACTACTATTTTGGTGGCGGCTATATTTAAAACTGAGATTTAACAGAAATTACCAATCGTGGATCAACTTAGACTTCTAATATGGCCACAACATTACTTCGACTGGTCAGTACGGGGTTGTAGTAATTATTCGGTAGCAGTTTCTATAGTAAGTGGAGGTCTATCTGGGACCTCGAAGTATATATTCCTCAAGTATCTGTACATATATAACAACTCTTGGTGTCTATTAGAAACCATAGATTAATATCAAAGCCGATTTATAAACTTTCAATACTTCTTCGATTCGTACAGGATTAGACGGTAAGATGTCAATAGTACTCCTAACATGTTCTTTTCATTGTCCGTCTAGATTTTACTATCGCTTGCACCTCATTAGTATTACTTTGCTCAAGATATCTGTATATCAACTTACGAGCAACCCAAAGGCTTTTGTTGTTTCAAAATACAGACTGTTGGTTGTCAGTGTAAACCTTGGGTACCGGTGAAAATGAAAATAACAGGCGTCTACGCTGAAAATCAACAAGTCTTTATTTTGATGGCCACAACAATCCCTGAACCCTCTGCTGGCTATGGAATAGCTGACTTAACAGGAATCACTTTTATTTTACAAAAGTAGTAGATATAAACCTGGGCCATAAATATCATTAAAGGAATCTGTTATAAACATCCGTTTCCCAAGAGATTTTGAATACAAATGTCATTTTGGAAAATTATAAAAAGTCGATTTGACATCAATCGTGTTGGAGCTCAGTTAAATCTGTCCACTCATGAGTTAGTTACTGCACTGATAGTTTCACACTAAGTATATTACTTTAACGAGATAGAGTAGTTGTGGGTGTTAGATTCATATGTTGCATTTCAAATATTTCATCACGCGACTGTGTCTATGTATCTTTTCATAAATACTACCCAACTGCCATTTCCTATTCGTCTAGTCGCCTGTTTCTGTTCAACGTTTATCTAACGAAAAGAACCCAAAAGAAAACTTTCTACAGTCATAGAACAGTTAATAGTAATCGTTTTAGTAACACCTTAGTCAATGAAAACAACTAAATATACCTACTTGCTTCATGAGCAACTACACTATGAAAAAGCTCGAATTTACATGCAGCACAATCCTCTTCTGTTTTATGAAAAGATCTAGGTTTTTGGAGGGTATATTTCCAAACCATTGTCATGTAGAATTAATAAAAGAAGACAGTTTTTAAGTCCAGAGAAGTAGCTTTGTGAATACTTTTACTATTGTGTATTGTTACCTAACGATTGTATTTTAACCTTTCCTTTTGCAGGTCGTCAAGGACAGGGCTACGAGAACATCGACCAGCCTATCCCCAGTAACACGGTAGAGACGGCTTCCCCACACCACTCCTTTGACGCCAAGTCGCCCATCCCCTAACATGGCCTCCCCCACACCGCGCCGCCATCTTTGTGAGCCCGCAGCAAGCAACCACGTGTCTTCGTATTGAAGGAATACGTCACCAGGGGTAATATTAAGTGAATGTGACGAAAGGGACCCTGGGCAAGGATGATAAGATATATGTTCGAGGTTTCCCTTTTATTTCATTTCTAAACATTTCTATATTGATATTAGATAAAAGATCACCACCAAAGGTATATCAGAAAATGAAAGTGACGTACAAATAAGTGATCGAAATGATACATAGGTAACGATACCACCAGAGATGAACCAATTGTCTTCTGTGATCTGAGTCTCGAACTAAATCCTAATTTTAAAATAAGTACTTTAATGCTCTAGGGAAAAACATGTGAAAGTGACCAAGTGAAAACAGAACTTATCTCATTATCAAAAAGAAGACTGTGATTTGGAGTCCCAATCTGAAACCTTTCATTGTTCAACTGCACTTATATATTGACTAAGAGAGATACATCCTTTGTTTGTTATGTCTCTTAATCTACAGATATAACTGACGAGATTATTGTTACTAAAACGTTTCTTTGACAGACCATGTTGCCCCGAATCTAGGTGTGTCCCAAATCAATTCGTAAATTGTGTTTGTACTTTATGAGGATTGGACCTTTTCTTTGATGAGACCATACATGAAAAGGACATGATGGTATAGTCTATCAATAAGATTACCCTTCAAAGATGTTTTTCAATATTAAATTTTCCCTAATGAATCAATGAGTACCGGGATCTTAAATCGGTTGAGGAATGCACCGTTCGAATAGATTATTTGCTTTACATTTGTATCATGAACTTTGCATTCCAAACTTGGCTATATCACCGTGTATGCATAAGTCTCCCAGTCCCGTTTACTAGTATTCGATTTTAAAAGTTTGGTTTTCTGTTCTTGCATGGTAAATTCAGGCTACAGAGCTACCAAATCAAATAACCAAATTATGGAGAGTCCCATTAATTGTTTGTATTGCCATGAATTCGTACAAAGACAGGCGAACTCTCTTCGTGTCCTATCTACTAAGCCTTTATTTGGAAAAACTAAATCCTTTTCTGCATTTATGGAATCCAGTTTAGGTACTGACTTTTTATCATATATCCAAGTGCAAATATAGGAGCGTTCGGCAAATTGACTGGCTGAGCCATGTTCTTGAGTGTCTAGTTCTGTTGAGAAGACTGCCGGAAAATGTTGACATCAGAATGTTGTCTGTTGAGCTGTAGTTACTATGGCAACTGTTAGTATTTCACCAATTATTCTCAATTTATACCAAAAGAAATTAATTTTGTGTTAAAAATTCTTAAGAATGTATTTTGATTAATGCTCTCAATGTTTGTCTGATATAGTTCTCTATAGTAAAATGTGTTAGTTACTAACTTTTGTATATTAGTTTTATTTGCAATGTCTATTGGCAGAGATACAATACCAGTACTTTGGAGTTGGATGTACATTTTCATTTGGTAGAACTTACAGTTTATGGAGGTTTAACTTTCCCATGTGTACTTGTACCATATATCAAGAATTGGTTGGTCTTATTCGAGAGGGAATTACTTTCTTTATATATACGAACATATTTGTATATATACTTGAACGCGAATGAAAATCTAACGATACATTGCATAAAAGGTGTAAATACAGGATACTTATTTTCTGAAAAGATGGTCGGAATGGTTATTAATAATTAAGCTACTTATATTTACTGGATCGGTCATGGGTACTATGCTTACAGAGTTTTGTCCGCTTACAAAGCGTTTGGAAGATATGAACTCTGTCTACCCACTGTGCAATATAACTATAGAACTACTGTATCTTGTGAATGTGTAATGTGGTTCTTTAAGATAACCTTAGTGTGATTCTACGTTTGCGAAATATATTGAAATTCCTCATTGGCGTTTGAAATTGTGCCGCTTCAAAAGCTTGTAAGTTTTCATTGGTTTCTTACATGCCAAGTCATCACGTGCGTCACTGTGTGCGCTAGATAGTGAAATTAGAGGTCAAAGACATTATACCCATTATACACTGCATCTGAAATAACAAAGACAAGATAATGTTTTATAATCATATACAACATGATAGGTCAACTATAGAAAGTATGGAATGTGACAAAAATAGAAAAAAAGTACATCTGTATTGCCAGAATGTTATATTCTATTTCTAAGCCGAAGTTGAATAGTCAAATTGAAAATCTATAGAATACAGTTTTTAAAAGATAACCCACATTTGAGCCAAGTACAGTGCCTTCGGAAAATATTGAGAAGGAACTTGCCAATCAAGACTCATGACCCCTGTGCAATCTTATACATAGTCACCGTATCCATTGGAAACTGACTGACTGCAGGGTAAAGACGTAAGACGTGTATGGTTAATACACAATTGCTATTAATATGATTGAATCTACTCTTGGACAGGCACATATGATTCATCAAACTTACCCACGTCTTTTTTGTAAGGTCCGTTTTTATAATCATGAAAGCTATTTCCGTAATCGCACATGCAGTTTATCTCACGTTTCTTTTTTTCGCATGTGTCATTTCTGTATTGGTACGTGATGTAATTTTAAAACGTGCGAATTGCTTTATGTCCGTCGATGTCCAGTCTTAACAATCACCAAGAGAATGAACACAGCAGTTAAGAAAGCGTATAACCCAGTTAAATGATCATAACAACCTAAAAACAATATTTATGACTGTGCATTATCGCATGCGGGTCATGAACCTTACGTCAACTTGAGTTACTTTTAAGTTTTGAGTTAGGTGTGTACGATCCCCATTACTTCGCTCAGTGTGCGTTACTGAAGTGTAACAAAGTCTGTTTTTGACAGTATTGGTGTACATGTATGTCTCACAATCATTCATTCTTTGCCTCTAGCTTTTTACATTTATTTTCATATACATGTAACGACTTTCAGTCGTATGTAGTAGCAGCACGTTTGTGTTTATATTACATATCCATATACGATTGTTCGTAATACTGTAGGACAAACACTGGTGGCAGGTAGCATAAAAAAAAAGATATGCCATACTTTAGTAAGATTTGAAAAAGCGGTAGTGGGAATTTCAGTTTAACTGTAAGTGTTGTGACGCCTGTTTCTATTTGCTCCCACCTTACTGATGAAACCTGCCGTTTATTTACACCGCTACTTATGCATTTCCTATGTGTTCAGAAAAAATGTATACATTTGACTTGCAGATATTTTGGATGAGAATGTACATGATAAAAATCAAGAAAATACCAAGGAAAACCGAATACTGAACTTGAGCTCTATACTGTTTATATATATACGAGTATCATACATATGTCACTGTTTGTACTTTAATAGATAAGGAAGGTAGAGGGCAAAACTGTTTCATGCAAAATTATATTACGCATTTATTCAAATTATTACAGAGACTGTATAGTTGTCCATAGCCGAATAGGATGTGATAGGTTTATGAAAAAATGAAGGAATATGGACGGAAATAGTCGACTGGTGACAAGGTTTCATTTTCTCACCTGATACGTGAAGACATTCTGAGCACATCATTCCTTCTCTCCTGATTCCGCTTTACACAACACAAACATACTCCTTAAAGTTTTCAGAAAAACAGTGTTTGTTGAGTGTTAAAACATTATACCTCTTAAATCTATTAACTGTCTATGCAGGTGAGTAAAGGGTTTGCACAGGGCTTGTAAATCTTATCATACTTTAAATTAAAACAAAACCTGGAAAATCTGGCAGATCAACTTGTTTCATGAAAATGGAGAAATATTTCCCCTGAGTCTGTTAAGCCCTTTCATGTGTTTTACATTTATCAGTTCAGCTTTACTTGGAAGCAGTAGGTCATGACAGATCCTTTGTGATACAACGAGTGAAGGCACCCCTTTGTTTCTGTTGAGCATTAATGAAACCATGATTATATCTATGTAAACTTGCTGAGGAATGGTTATGTATTTTGAGATTGTGTGTGTGTTTGTGAGCATGTTGTCCATACTCTGCTAACTGGGAATGGCAATGTAGGTCTTTAATCCTGTTTCTATACATTCCAGTCTGTTATTCTTTGTATGTAATCAAGCAAAAAGGTCGAATCAGGTGTGAATGTTTGTTGAGCACGAATAATGAAGGTGCACTTATATAACTAAAATATCAGATCTGGCTTCCTTGTTGCAGAGAAATCCATTTGTTTTTGCTTACATTAATTTACTGCCGAGATATGTCTTCAAGTGTTAATTCTTCATAGCATTTAGATGTTTCTTTTTAGAGAACATGTGAGTCGATTCTGAAATCTATAGGAGGATTGTTGTCAGCTTTCGCATTTGTCAGCTTTCTACGTTCAGATATATTTAGTGCCGGGAAACTGAAACAAAGGTTTGAAAATGGTGTTCAAAAGCTGTGTATATAGAAACAAATAAGTACAAAGAACTTTATAAAAATGAGATGAAGAAATTAAGAATGTTGAACTTAGTAAGAGGTTTTAGGTATGACGTTTAGGTTTCAGGTTTGAAATCATAAAAACGATTGTCATGTTGATGACATATATTCTGATATAGAATTAGAATTCAGTCTAGGTGTTATACTAACACATAGATAGAAATCTAAACCACCGTTTGTAGTTTTACACCAGGCGTATTGACGCATGAATTGTGCATTATCTTATCCTAGAAGAGGGACATTTTCTACTGCCAATAGGGTTAAACGGAAATTAGCATTTCCCAAACTATGCTTTCTAATTGTACTTTCATATGTATTGATTAGGTAGGGTTGTTAACCCGTCATTGCGGTGTGTGTGCTCGTGATCTGTCCTACACATAAACATTTGTTCTACCCGGGCTTTGGCCTTCTCATGTTACTTACGGAATACAATAAACTCCTATTATAATCAGAGCTTGTTATGCTTTGCATTTATTAAACAGTAGGGATAGGTTGTTCTGATTTGAACTTACGGGAAAATAAATATAACAAAATTAATAATATTATTGATTCTGTTCATTGGACTAGGGATGACATTATTCAAAACCTGCATGTCAGGTTAGTATCACTATAGCTGTAATAAATAAAACTAGATGCCCTGACCCTCGGGAATGAACACGTTTAGTTGTAAACAAGATAAATGAGAGCATCAATTCTAAACTGACATCAGCAGGCATCATACCGTTCCTTTATTTTAAAGGAATTTCCTTTAAATTCCTTTATTTTTGTGAAAATAGGCAAAATTCCTTTATTTTCCTTTATTTTTGTGAAAAATTCCTTTAAATTCCTTTTTTTTTTCTAGAGTAAGAAAATATCACATTATCTCATAAAATGCATAGAATTCCATATTATTAGCGATAAAATTGCAGAATTTTCTAGCCATCAATCGGTCCAGGTCGACATGTTGTTCGGCATGAGTTGACGCATTGATAGACGTGAGTCGACTTGGGTCAACGCAGTGCTGCACAGAAAAAATCAACAGGAAGGCAGTCCTGTTACAATATTATTTGCCTTATTTCATGTTTAAACTATCTAAAAGTTCTCTAAATATTCCTTTAAAATTCCTTTATTTTTCCTAGAAATCCCTGCAAATTCCTTTATTTTTACGAAAAAAACTTCCTTTAAATTCCTTTACTTTTTGGGGAGGGCGGTATGATGCCTGCATCAGTTTTTTTCAGAGAAATTTAGCGGAAAACTGTTGAAACCATTCCGAAAACCTTAAAACTACGTTTTTTTTCTGTTACAATACCTCCTTCGAAATAAACACGAATATTTGTTCTTATAACTTGATAATAATTATAATTTTTACAACACCGAAACCTTACTAAAAGGCGCTCAGACCCACATATTCCGAATTGCTATTATGACCGATGAAATATGTATATTATATGCCGTTCAAATCCCAATCCAAATTACAAGACCAAAATAACAAGGCAACTCAAGTTTTCAAGCATATCTTTTATGTATAATGTAAAAATTAATAAACAGTAATTTGTACATCTGTAAATGTGTAAGGTAACTACAATAACGTCAGAAACCAAGCTGCAATGTGTTCTGTGCAAGACTACTTCAGGGAGTCACAGTCACACTCATACCCTACGAGGTGGTGTATTTGGCACCTTCGAATACCTGTGCATAGTATAATCCAGTCCTTACCCTTCTAGCGCAATCTAATTCCCCCGAACACAGTTCATAGATTTGTCTGTATTTTTCCAATATTTAGGCTAAACTAGACATGTTTTGTAGCCTGAAAAATTCGATATCGGCTATGCATTTAATGAGAATGTGAATAGTATAGGTGAAAATATGAGAAGTAAAAGGTTTCAATCTTTAAGGCAGGAGAAAACACTTGTTGATGTCAAAGAATTCATAGCGACTCAGTTAGCGGTTGGGCAAAAATACAAACAATAATATGGATCTACGAGCGGGAACATACCCCCTCCCTCCCCTTGTCAATGATGCTGGCATCCCACACTTAGAACAGTGCTGCAATGTTCAAAATGAATTATCCATGCAGTAATTTAAATTTAGGTGTACATACTAATACAATTGCTACAGGACTTTAATACATGACCATATTATGTAAGTGTAGTAGAACATTATTTTCTTTAAAAAAGCTTTGCTGTAAACAAGATTTCTTGTAAACCCTCGGCTGGTAGGGGAATAGTAAATTAATATAGGGGAGATAGAATTAATAAACCAATTAATCTGACAGTAACAATAATGTCCACAATTGCAAACACATGTTTGATAACAGAACAATGTCCACAATTGCAAATACATGTATATATAACAATCCTTTCACAATTTTCGAGGTAATAATTTCTGTTCAGAAACTATGACGCGAAAACTATGACAACCGAATCTCAAACAAAAACCTAGACTTGTCTGGGCTTACTTGCAAACAGCAAGTTAACCTAACAAAACTTGCTACTGCTGCCTACTTAAACAAAATATGCTCATGCCGTCAAACATATTCCGATTCTTTTTCGATTTTGTACACACGAGATCAGTTTCCAGAGTCGGAATTAGCAATAAGCTACGTCATCTTAAAGTTTGTATGGTGCTATTGTTTTCTATTCATAACAATCAATTATTATGCAGAAAACAGATAATCTCATCAGAACAAATACTTAATGTTTCAACAGTTATCAGTTATCAAGTTGATGCAATTCGTATTCTGCTCAGCAATGATCATAATAATCAACCAGATGAAACCATGACTTTGAACCATTTGTGTCTTTCCGACTATGAAAACAAAACCCGTTAGTAATCCCTAGGTAGGTGGTGACGTCATGATGTCTCGTTTTCGGCCGGGGCTTCCACGGGTTGTGACGTCACATCTAACGTGCCCTCTGACGTCACCGTTTTGAGTTTCTTGCGCGCGCGGCTCTCGGCCATCACTTCCTCTATTGTACGCCGGTCCCGCTTGTTCTCACTCGATACTGTAAAGATGCATACATGAACAGGTCAATGTTAGGGCGTTCTGACTTTAGTCTATATTACTTAACATATTATACATTTCATTCCCGAGTCGGTCCGAGAAAAGAAATGTGGGCAACGGTTGTCCCTGAAAAGATATGTGGGCAAGGTTGTGTCTCCAGCTGATATTTTCTAATGATAATTTGTTTAATTTCTTTTTTTCTAAATAATAGATATGGAAAATTCATGTCGCATTTGACCCAACCTGTTGTTATCTGGGCAGGTAAAGATCTTGGCCGTTTCCTAATATCAACACAGGAAATACCTTTCACCTCATTCTCAAGAAGACACACTTGTAAAGTCTTTATACTGATTTTGTTCCCTAAATCCATGCCATCAAAAAGTAATGATGTATCTTCCAGATGTTGATGACTTAAGTTGTCCTTTACTTACCAAAGCCGTACGCCCTGTTGGTGTTGGTACTGCGCGCGGCATCCTTGGCCGCTGTCGTCCCGATCAGGTGCTCGTACTTGGTCATGTATGTGTTGCTCGTGTTCACCTCGGCCGGCTTCTGCTCCCGTAAACGCTGCTCCTCGGCCAGTTCAGCTTCTTTCTGTTCACAAAATATGTTGAACTTGTAAATTAGAACAATCTAATGAATAGTTCTGCTTGGATCAAGGAGTTGCCATTTAAAGAAACACATCTGTCATCAGTTAAGTGTTTTAAGGATGTGCGGCTGTTATTAATTGTATGTGTGTTTTTAGATACAAGACAATTTTAGTTGATACTGACGTGAGCTTGAATACGAAGATGAAATGGCGCAATACCGATTGTTTATCTCGCGACATCTTACTTTTTTTTTGTATTATTGTATTTCCTACCTTCATAGATATGTTGATATTGTGTCTTCTCTGGGTTCCACACCCCACCTACTATCTTGTCCTATGACTCCTGGATATGTAACTTCTTTAGCACAGTAAGGAGAACCTTTTCTAGGCCACACTCGCCACAAACTACCCAAGACTCCCTTACACGTACCTTCTCTAGCGCGGCGAGTCGAGCCTTCTCCGGGTCCCACTCCTCCCCTCGCCTGTGGGCAGACAGCTCCTCGTCTGTCGGCGCAAACTCCTGGAAACAATCGAGATTGTACATCACATCACCATGTGAATAGAACAGGCACCTACGTCTCAACTTTCCAAGTTCTCCAATACTTCTCTTTAAACTTATTTGAGATTTTTTTTTTTGTTCCTATTGGAAATTCATCAAGAAATACCTTGATATCAATAGGGAAAATACTGGAATTGTGTGATTTCAGGAGACAAATTATCACTACTCTATGAGAAAATGAGTTGTGACTTATCTTTTTTTCATATTTTCCACAACTAATTTAATTTCCCACGTTTCCAAAGATCATTAGGGTATGACAAACAAATCTTTTACCTTTTTCCACACCATGACGTAACGGTCGACCTCGTCTTGTCCAAACGAGAAGGACGCCAGGCCAGCCACGTCAGCCACCTCGTGACTGAAATCAACAAATTTCTTTTCAAAATGTGTTTAATTTATTCATCTGTACTATCTCAGATATATGTGATACAAGAAAAGATTTTCTATAAATGAAAAGAAAATGTTTTATTCTAAATTGTAATACCTTATCATATGTACGCCGTGTTAGATACATGACTAATTCTTTAGGTAAAATGCCAGACTGATATGACGAAAAAAAAGATTATATTCTCATTACTAAATCCTTACAAAACTATGATTCAATTATTTACATTATTTAAAAGATTATTTTTCATAGAATTCCATACAACTTTATACAACTCTAATATTTCAAGTCAACTCACATGATCGCTCGATACACTTTCTCCATAGATTCAAACTTGTATTTTTCTTTTGTGCTATCCTTTATGAATTCATTAATTCGATCTTGCATCTGAAATAACATCGGGTTCAAATACAAAGAAAATAATAATAGACGTTGTGAAATAAAAACATTAATGAAACAAAAAATACGAGGTCAGAGACAATAACTAATGTTAGGGACAAGGGATTATCAAGATGTCTTAGAAACAATGATCCGAAACGCTTGTCGGGTTTAATATCATTTTTACAATGCAGTTTATGAATAATTATTTTCCGTACTTCCAGATATCTTTAATCTTTTTCCCTTTTTTTAATATAATCATACTTATAATTATGTAGATTCAGCAAGTTTAAAGATGGAGAACACGTTTACTTACCTTTCCACGGAATGCATTTAATTTTTGTTTTTCTTGTTCTTGGAGTTTCTCAAGCCGCTTTTGTTGTGCTACAAAGCAATACAAACAAGCATATGAAAAATAGATTGATGCACCAACACACCAAAATGCCTGGAAAATGTAAACCGAATTTACTGGTTTATACACTAATCTTGAAAAAAATAAAAAAAATTCTAAGTCCAATCTTCTAACAGCCTAATTATAAGCGTTTCCCATTCTTCATGCATAGTGACTGGAACATCGTCTACGTTCTGCAGAGGGGTATATGGACGACCTGCCCTATTGCCTTTCTGCCCTGGACGATCTGCCCTATTTTCCTGGATGATCTGCCCTATTACCAGTGTATCCAAAAAAAACACCGGACATCCGGACATGTCCAGCAATTTTTCGTCCATGTCCGATGTTTTGTCCTTTAAAGGGACATTCTCGTCCGTGAGTCTTTACAGATACATCCGCCGACGTTATCCTGACGACGCCGTCAATGGCGACGTGTTTTGCCCTTTCAGAACGTAATAACGCAATGTCATTGGTCACGTCGCGAATTTGGCGCGGCAGGCAGGGGGTTACAACGTAGCAAATCACGTCCGTCTCAGGGACGAGAACGTCCCTTTAACACTGGACATTTTGTCCGACGAAATTTTCAAACTTTTCCCTTCAAAAATTTTATATTTTATAAATATGTTTTGCAGAATTCTTCTCTATATTTAATTTGATTTTGACATGTCCGGTACAGCTAGGACATGTCCGATATGATCCCTGTAAATCTCGGACAATTTGTCCGCCTTTTCAAAAAAAAATTGGGATACACTGTATTACTTTGGATGATCTGTGTATACATCAACAATATTTTCAAATTCATTATATAATAAAGAAAATTATTATTATCATTATTATTAAAAAAATATCATGCTTCCAATTTTGTGATCATTTTGTTAGATCTATAGATTATAATACCCTTTCCCTAGCAAGAAATTATTTGTTTCCTTCAAATGAGATCAGATGGTGCTGTTGATCTAAATACATAATAGAGTCTAGCAGTAGCACAAATAGACTAACTAATAAACTATAATGCCTAGAAAAATAATTTAAGTATCAAAAGCCCAATCAGCGTAGGTTTGAAGGGGCCCATTTTCCAAAAGCAATGGGGCTTTTTCTGTTATCCTCTTACATTTTTATTTCATATTAATGCGGGAATGGCCCCCTCAAATTTGCAACAGTGCGGGAATTAAGTTGCATCCCACACCCCTGGCCTAAGTCTTCCCTGAGTTAGCCTAGGGCCTAGTGAAGTAGTCTACAAAATTAGCATGGGCAGTCTGGTAAAGAGCACAACTTTGATTTATAAAAACAAAAACAAAAGGTTTCAGAACAATTCTAATGTACCTTACGGCTCGCAGACACCCTGGAAGACGCTTAAAGCCCAAACTATTCAAGGCGCCAAATCCGACTGTTAGCTAATAATTAAATAACTGCTCCCTCACAACCAAAACAAACCAGAACCGCTCCCTCGACCCTCAACCACGTTGTGATTGTCAAAGTTTCTTGGGTGTTTTCTCATGAGTGACAAGCTCAAACAGCTAAATGGCTGGATAGAACCCTTGTTAAAGAACATATCTTCAAATCTTATATACCTTTTGCTCGTTTTCTTTCTTCTTCTCCTACTGTTGGAGGTTTTTCCATTGACCCGAGGATAGAGCCTAGAAGATCCATGATGATGGTGGAGTCTCGCAGTTGTCAGATTCCTCAGCTGTGATTGGTCAATACTATGTAATTTCTAAAATAAAAGATTAGATTCGTAATTTCAAATATATTTATGATATTCTGATATTAATGAGATATAAAATTTTGAATAAAGTGAGGAAATAATATTTTGAAAAGAATAAAAATAACACAATTTTGATTTTCAGCCAATCGGTAAGCGGAAATATCGAGTGCAGAACAGTGGTTCCAAAATGGTGGTCGTGAGTACCTTGCGTGCCGCTGGCGCTGGCCTGCGAAGTCTAAAAACTCCACTCACCAGGAGCTCCTCAGCATTATTGCCAGCACAGGGGAAAAGCTTAGGTATGAAATATCCATTATACATAGAAATTGCAATATTTGTGGTCGTTGATGGATCAGAATCAGTAACATTTTGTTGACCTTGACTGGCTTCTGCTCCACGACTGACACAAAAAGTGACAGACACAGACAGAGTGACAACACAACAACTTCAACAACTTCAACACCAAGAAGTTGTAGTATACAAATTATGTATGCATATTTCTGTGACACTAAACTATAGCATCATCTACAAAAAAGAAAAGAAATTGCGAGGATAAAACCCAAACAAGATAATTAGATTGATGGATTTCAAAGACGGTCTTTTTCCGTCCAGTATTGTTGTACTGAATTTCAATTTGATTTTACAAATTATAGTCAGAATGTAGGCCTAGATCTACTATGACTATGGCCCCACAGCAATCATATGTACTTCGAATACTTGATCTTGACTTTAACTTGCCAAAGCCTGGTAATGGCCAAAATTGTTCCGTGGCACTAACTTTCATGACTAACTGTCATTTAAAACAATCAGAGTAAGGACAACGGGACATGAAAAAAGAAAAAGAAAAAACAATGTCAATGTATTATGTTTATATGATTTTAAACAAAACTTATTCATCTCAACTTTGAGAGAGCCCTTGGCCAGATAAGCGTAAGGCCTGGCTCTATTTAAACGAATTGATCCCGGGTGCCCCCGTTATTTTGACCCTTGTACATATGACTATATCTACTAATTTAACTATCACTCAGTGATAGTAAATTGGTAGTAAATTGGTCAGGATCACCTGGCTGATACCTAACCTTATTTTATTATTTATACTAGAGTTAAAAAAGTACGGCCTAATATTAATGTAAGTCTATACCATAGTATTTAAAATACAATGTAGTAAGATGAATATTTCTTTTCCCAACCTTTAGTGCTGGCTCGTCTTGGTCATGGCGGCAACGTCATCGAGAGGTCACCCAGTCGGTATGAGTTCAGAAAGTGGAAAGATCATATGGTAAGGCCTTCTATTCTCTTTGATGCTCTTTTAGGATTATTGTTACTGTTCTGATTACATGAAAGTGATAATGATGACAACAAATAACGTACTTGAAATCTTTGCCTTTTAAATTCATATATCAATCAAACAGGTTTGAATTTTGTTTTTACCGATTAAACAAGTGACATCTGCGAGCCTTATTATTAGCTCCTACCCGTTGATCTTTACCTACTTTCAGCATTTCTTCATTGCGCTTGGACTCATCCCCATGGGAATAATGATCACTGCTATCAACCTCATTTATGGTAGGTATCACCTGTCAAAATACATTTGCTCATATCTCTGTCCTGTTTTTGTCTTGACAGTGTATCCCAAAAACTTTCTGAAAAGGCGGACAAATTGTCCGAGATTTACAGGGATCACATCGGACATGTCCTAGCTGTACCGGACATGTCAAAATCAAATCAGATATAGAGAAGAATTCTGCAAAACATATTTACAAAATATAAAAATTTTGAGGGGAAAAGTTTGAAAATTTCGTCGGACAAAATGTCCAGTGTTAAAGGACAAAACATCGGACATGGATGAAAAATTGCTGGACATGTCCGGATGTCCGGTGGTTTTTGGGATACACTGTCTTGATAAATTGCCCTCGAATGAAATTATCCTGAGATGAAATTGATTACCAACCTTTCAAGAATGTAAAATGACAGATGGAACTAGAAATATTGAATAAGAATTAATGATAAAGCAAATAAATTGAAAATCTGTAACAGGTCAGTAAGGTTCAGTTTTTGTGAGCCCTTAATTATAGTTTTTAGTATTGTAGCTTATGGGAAGGGCTCACTTAATCAGTCGTGTCTTTTGTAGGTATTTGGGCTTTGATCTGATTGCCCGGTTACACAATCTTACATACAAGTAACTACAGGCCTTTGTCCACCGGCATGCATTAGTAAGCAAGGACAATCAGTGTGCATCAAGTGTTATTGAGTGGGCAGGCCTCTCCCCTGCACCCTCCCCCAACCCCAATCCTTGAACTCAGTTCAAGGAGTGGGGGTGGGGGAGGGTGCAGTTTGAGAGGGCAGGTGGGCAGGTCTAGGTGGGTGGGTGCAGGGACCTAGTACTAGTAGTAGGAGCCCCTTTCCTAAGCCCCTCCCTGAGTTGTGTGTGACAGCAGGAGTGGTGGTGATCACTACTCAAAGCCCATATAGCCTTCAGGTTGTAGGAAGGCCTTCAGTTTATTGAGGGACGACCATTGCTATAGATTACATACATTAAATATATTGACATTTCGTTCAATTACCTTTCAAACACGATGAAATGTCCATTGTTATGTTAAGGGCGAACATCGATTGTTCCAACGATCGGAACTTTGATAGTCATTTGCTTCTTGTTTTCCCCTAAATTGTGTATATCTCGAAGAATGAAACGTGTACTTGCAAAGTGGAATGCTACTACACAAAGGTAGAAAGAACATAATATAGTGAATATGAACAATAGAAAATCACTAGGCAAATCGTCTTAAAGAGTCATGTTTTCCGTGTTTCCAGGTCAGTGTGAGCTGCGCGAGATCCCAGAGGACTACGAGCCCAAACACTGGGAGTACCATGCCGTAAGTATTAGAAAAATAACTACACCTACCTATGAATTACAAATATTACTATAATCCATACTAGAATTCTTATTACTGATGTAACTATGATTTAGGTAAATGTAATAGAGTGGAAAGTCCGTGATCAGATTTTATCTGCAGTCGGGAAGTGACCCGTACAGAAGTCATGAGTAATTAATGTCAGAATCAAGCAAGACAAGCAATCTATATTATCATCATTCCGTCATATACTAATATTGCCTTTGGAAAATACTGTCTGATTTAGTTTAGATCCGAAATATAAAAACAAAGACTTACAAATTTGGATTTTCTTCATACATCTCTAATTGCCTTTAATTTCTCCTAACCCAGCACCCAATCAAGCGGTGGTTTGCTCGGTATATCTACGAGAACCCACAGGCCACATACGAACGGAACCTCCACATCATCAACTACGAGAACCAGCGACGTATCCTCAGGTAAATCACATGTTCATGCTAGCGGGGTCTTTAATCCACTATACCTGCATGTCAGACCCCTCTTGTCCTTTCCTCTCTTCAAGTCTCCTGTATGCGTAGAAAATGCATCGGGATCCGATTTTGTTCAATAGTATATTATACGCACTGTGTCCAGTATCTCTATTTTAAAGTTTTTAAGGCTGATCGACCCTCTCGCTGTCTCTTGTATTTCTGTTAAGACCTTCACACTGTAACCTATATTTCTATATAGACTTATAGATCCTCGCATTATGTCCCAGATCTCTTATTAGACTAATAGATCTCCGCACTGTATTATTTATCTCTGGATTGGCTAGTATACTCCAAGCTTTATCCTATATCTTTCATGTAGGCTGACATGCCACACAAAATATCATATACGTGTATATATACGGTATCTGTAATGACCCCAGTTTAAGATATCGTTACGTAAATCTCAGTTTACACTAATATAATACGCCCTCAAAATGTATCCTATACCTCTGCATGTATGCTATTAGACAATCACACAGAATTGTATATTCCCCTGTAGGCTGACAGAGAAACGAGTCCGTGAGTTGATGGCTGACAGACAGGACGTGAAGGGCTGGTACTACGTACCCACCAACGAGCGCAGAGTGATCGTTGGGCGACAGTTCGCTGAGGAGGTGGAGGAGAACACCGCCTCACGCTAAGGGACCACCTCATCCAACTTTAACTGTACATAGACCTGTTGACGTAACTCCTACAACAAAAAGGAGAAAACGATTATGGTATTGTCCTGTCAGATTCGATATAGATACAATAAAATGCGGATCGAGAGAATAGCTATTTAAGCACTATTTAAGTTCTATGGATATGGGTAAAAGAATACATCAGAGAATTTGGGAATTTGACAGGATAAGACGTGAATGCAAGGGCAGAATTAGCGTTAAATATCAATAAATATACATTTATAACAAAGAAATCTGGTTTTAAGTTTCTTTTTTGTTATCCTAAACACACTCTGAGCCACCTCTCCGTTCGAGATATGACCACGTCAAACAAAAACAGACCTGCCATGTGATCTAGCCCCAAACACAATAATAAATCACGTTTAAAAAACATTGGCTCAGTCACCTGATCTCTACAGTGTGACACAACAAATTCTGACATCCAATTGAATGCGTACCCTCTTTCGATTCAAAACAGCTGCCGCTCTTCGTTAGACTTTCTTTGCTTCAACATCCAATTTCGATAATCACTGGACTCAAAATGGATGGAGGAGTCAATCTACAAAAGCTCCTATGGTGATTCCTTACATTTTTCGAATTTAAGACAACCGAACCCTGGTGTCTGACCTTTTCAAGAATATCGCATCAACTGAGGCCCGAAAGCAGCTTCTAAGTTACTTGCCCTGAATTATGATATTAAGTCTATAGTATAGTATTGTAAGCAAACTTGATTCATACCAATTATGATGACTAGGTATATTGAGCCATGTATGTTTATAAGCTTACATTTCTCAGTGGCACAACTACAAAAGAAAGCGAAACTTCCGCGACAGCAGTTACCTCTCAAATTTCAATGGTTAGGACGAATTCTATGGTTCTGAAATATCAGTTTTGAATAGTTCTACCCCTTGGATTAAATCACTTCTGGCCATTATCCTGGAAATAGTTTCCTCTAAGCTCTGGGTTATGTATAGCTGTCTTCTTCTTTTTTCAATTCTCACATTTCCTGTTGACAACCTTTTACGTTTAATCTTCATGGATAGACCTTACGGTCTCCTATGGTGGCAGGAATACATCGATAGTAACTTCCTTAACAAGATAAACAAATTAACGATAAGACGGAAAGCCTAGTAAATAACGTTTATTTTGTACACCGTCAATACTCCACTTAGGCTTGTTGAGTGAGGAAAGCGGAGTGGTGGGTGGCATTTACATCACAACAAAGGTCCGTTAACAAAAACACGATCACATTCTACTACACACATCAAATAATGACTGCTACTACAATAAAATAGTCCTTGGTGATATCAAGTTTAAGAATCTGGACGGATAAGGAGCGCTCCTGGGAATGTTAAAGAAAGCCCCCATCGCGGAGGGAGTTGGGGCGTGAGCCCGGCGACTGATTCTACGACCACTCCCACAGAACAGAAGTAGTACAAAGGGTTGCAGCGATGGCATATGTAGTATACATGGGAGATATACTTGGAAATAAAAATGTTCAAGGTTAGTCTTTGTTTTGTCTGCGCAAGGACTTGTCGAGTCAATCGACTTGTGCTTGAAGTAATGGTCAACGGCACTTGGGGAATCAATCCAACTTATTTACAACTTCTAGTCAACAACGAGTAATAAATATGGGGATATCAACGTTTTTCTGAATCAACTTTTGTATCTATCAAGAATAAGAACTGTTTCCCCCCAACCTCCGATGATTCTGGATGCCTGGATATTGAGACCCTTTCTTACTGGGTAGAGTTCCATGGGGGTCATACATAATGTTGAAAATGCTACGGTTACTTTTTTCTCCTCTCTAAATTACACTAACCGATCACAATTTGTTCTGCTAGAAGGTGGGCATGCAAGACGTGTATCCAAATTCATTTCTGTAGCTTTTCTGATACAATTAAATCAATAACAACACATACATATCGAAGTGAGCGAAGAAGAAAAATTGTACGGAAGTAATCGAATACATTTGCTCTAGATAACAGAAATGAGGATTCAACTGGTGATTCCGGTATATTATAGCAAATGGTAGCTCGGGCAGATTGATTGCAGAATTTATAATTTGAAAACAATTGATTCACATAAACATGGCTCATTGAGACCCAGGGCTTTCCTGCATCTAGATTACTGTTTACACACATTCTACATAAATTTATCACATTTACGCTGGATTCTACAACGTGTTAACTGTATCAGTGATTTACCAAAGTTCACAAACTATTGCTTGTTTGCTCTATTCATGTAAATTACTTACAATAAATGAGAATGGAATTATTGTTAGAAATTACAACGGACATAAGATTGTGTGAAATGTGGAAATTCAAGGGGACGTTTCATATTATTTCCGAATATTCAAAGTGAGTAAAGGCAGAGCCGTAGATGGAAATATTCTCTAGGACATTTCTCAGTATAAACATCATAGATAAGTTCTATTATATCAATAACATATAACGTATCTTAGCAATACACTCCGCAATTCTAAGTTCATATGGGTTATATTGCATTTATATTAATCATAATAGAATACATTCACATCGAGATGGTTTTTCTTCGATAGCCATGTGTATATCTATTAACATTTCATACGCTGAATAAAGTGGTCTCCCTTCAAAGTCAAACCCTAATTGCGATATCATACACAGATATGCATTATTCTTTTATGAGATCCAAAGTAAATAATTTTCATTTCAATTTGTGACAGCATGTCTTCTCAAACAAAAAGGCCCCCCCCCCCCCCACTTTACGTTTTGGGCGATTTCTCTTAGTCTTATCTAATATAACAAGCGGCATTAAACGTGTTCTACGTGCCGCATTTTACCGACTAGCTGAGAGCAGATCTTTGAATAGAATGCAAGGATGCACATGGGTATTATTGTAAAAAAAGTCTATCCTTCGCACTGTTTATCAAGTCCGCGTTTCGAGTTCATCGCGTTTTACGTTTACGTCATTGTATTTAAAACAAAAAACTACGTTTTTACTTTTCCGAAATAATTCCCTTTTTCTTGAGAAAGTAAATTTGCTTTTGTAAGTTTTAACTGCCAATATAGCCACTTGATATGCTTATCAAAAGTGCCCTCACTTTCTTTTTTAATAAACAGATATTCTACATCGAGTATCAGACTAGTTGTAAATTTATACAAAGCTGCTGCGCCGTGCACTTCTCAAAGCATTTAGTGTGAAAGGGCACTCGGCAAAATTGTAACAAAACACATATATATGATAATGTTTTACCTATTAACATAGTATCTATACTTCTTACAATAACTGCTCGCCAATTATTACAAGATTTTTTCCTTCCTGGCTATCCAAGTACTTTTTGTCTATTTTTTTCCAATCCATACGATGCTCACAGTGATGCTTATGGAATTTCATAGCATACTTTAGATTCGGTGAAGTATCAATACAAATCAAATATGTCAAACAAAAGGTAAATTGGTGGTAAAGATTTTTGTTATCTGGACAAAAGAAAACTGAAAAAAAAAAATCCATAAAACTTCCAGTTGCTCTACTATAAGTGTGACCCAATGTTTTCTTGGTCCGTTGACGCTGTACAGTTGGACCCTAAATATCTCTGGCCTCTATGAATAATGGCGGTCCCTGTGGGCGACACGTATGGCAGGGTTTCTTTAGTAGAACGACCAGGGCTGGGACGGGTGGGCAGGCGGGCAGCTACACGTAGAATATTCTCACGCGTGACGTGCTCACCAACAAGTCGGCGTCGTAGAACCGGGTTTCTATGGTAACGTTTCCACTGAAGAAATAAAATTATTGTCTATGTAAATATAAATTTAGGTATTTCGTAAAATATATTTTTGTGATATTCAGGAATTCAAATTAAAGTGTGGGGTTTACTTTTGTTTAGCACTAGCCTATCGAATGAAAACCTAAAATCAGATTAAATGTGAACACTTATATCACAGTACAATTCTATGGGATGTGAACCTATAAATTTCTAAGGAGAAGTTCTTACTTGAGCACGCTGGCAGGCATCATCTGACTCTCGGGCGCAGCCTCGATCACTGACTGCCATGTGTTGGTCGACTCGGGGATCACGAAGCCGAACTCAAAGTACCACTCTGGTAGTGGTAGTAGGAAAGAAAAGAAATCACATATTACATCATATTTTCCCTAAAGCAAAACCCCTAATTTAAGCCGCACCCCAACTTTACAATTTACCTTTGGACATTTTTTCATCATATTTTGTCAGAGTTCCCATAGTATTCAAGGTTGTGTATAATCCTAATTTAAGCCGCACCCTTAAAGTTGAGGCCTTATTGGATCTAATTTCTTTAACTAACCCTTATTTAAGACGCGGTTTAAATTAGGGGTTTTACGGTAGGCCTATACACGTGTCATTCAGTTGTGACTGACTCTTTTTACACCATCAGTGAGCAGGGCATTACTGCATCCATTAGACCTGGGCGTAGGGTAAAACGTCTTCTCTTATGATGTTATGTAATCGGCAATTATTTAGTATTAATTTATATAGAATTGGAAGCCTGCCGCATTTTACAGGGATTTATGTCAGTCAAATATAAATTGGAAGTATTACGACAACCATCTAGTGTAAATGTCTGAAAATTAAGATTTAAAGATTACATTTACATAATCATTCGGGTGTTGAAGTGAAAAAAAAATATTGAAATCTCACAATCGGAAAACTTACATCTCTAATTATATCAATCCTCGCATCTCACTATATTCTCAGTCAGTGTTCGTCTAAATGTTCCTTTCCCCTCATCATTCAATATTTTTAGAATTTAAGTTAGGTAGTTTCCTCACCTTCCAAACATTTGCCCTTGAACATGACCCGTTGCTCTAGTCGGAACCGCTCCATCTGTTCTTTGGACGAGAAGTTGATTTCTCGGGACACTGCTCGGCATTTTAAAATCTTTTTGGGCACACGGGCTGAAAATGAAACATTAATACATGTTAGAAAAACATAACAAATCACTTACATATTTATTCATAATTCATTCGGTGACAAGAATAGTTTATTATGAAATCAGAACTCCCGTATCGTAAATAAACTGGTTATGTTAATGATGACAATTTAATGTCCGCTCAGCAATTTTTCTGGTATACCAGGACCAGTCACTTTTTTGACTGTACAGGTTATGTTAATGATGGCGATATCACCAGTAAGAGGTTAAAACATAGGAAGAACTTGGCCCTTTGCCATGAAAAACGGTAGATGACGCTGTATATACAACCCTTTTCTTGGATGGTTGTATTACATATCATGAGAAGCACTAGAATTTTTAATGCTTTTATAAAGGGTTTGCATTGCTTTCTTTCAGTTAAACTGTTATATCGGACTAGATCCTTTTATCATCAAGAGATGTTTCTTTGCAAGAAGAGCTGGTTATATATATAGGACATCCATTGACTCATCAAGTACATGCCTAATTTATTTACTAATATTGTTCAGGGGGAAGCAAATAATGGTATAATGCTTGGTTGACTGATGGTAGCGGACCACCCTTGGCAGAGGTCAGCACTGAATTGACTGTCAGGTAGCTAGGTGTTTTGGCAGGGGCATAGCATCCCCTCCACCCCACACCCTCAGCCTAAATCAATGTAATATGGGGGAGGTACACCATACCTCCATCCCCAACCCTCTCTTAAACCCCGGCCACACTGTGCGACTGAACTCAACTTGTCTGTCAAGTTGAGAAAAGTTGGGGTCAGTCGTAATGTGTGGTATCAGTTAAGACTGGAGTCTTAGCATTTTCTATGACTGGATCGTTGGGTCGTACATCTTGAGATGTTAAAGACGTAGGACTGATTCGTCGGATCTTACAGGGGTGTACCTAGGACCAGTCCACAGCATCTTAAAATTATGTCGTTCTTGTTTAGCCTTATTGCCACACAGCCAGTATTAAACTTCTGTAGGACACATTAAAGTTATACAAATGTTTGGGTTCATCTACAGTACTAGAAATGCAAAAAGTATTTCGAAACGGGAGCTACAAAGCCACGTCGAATATCTAAAGCTTCATTAGATACCTCAGTTGGAAAGCGGTTGAAATATTTACTGTACTGAGTTCCCTCATCCCTTTCCTTTCTCTTTAGCGGGAGTCAAACCAATAAAGAGTTACTCTGTGAAGAAGCGTCCATTTGTGGGTTATTACCCTGTGAGGTTGGTTGACAGGTGAGAGGGGTGTCAGGGGGTCACCGGTACATCGGGAGGAACTACCTGAGACTGACAGGTGTAAATAGTATAGTGAGTGCGTGTGGGTGGGGAGGGAGGGAGGGGTGACATAGAGGACGACTCCAGGAGGTACGAAATCAATTGGCTTTGCAGTGCGTTTGCTAGACTCACTGCACGACCACTCTGGTCTGCTGCACTCCACTGGAAGTTAGGATAAGACGCAGGGACAGGCTGGTCAATGTGACAATCTGATTGGTCAATGGCTGACACGTGACATCAAATTTTCACGAATTTGGCGTTGGCTTGCACAAAACGGCTTATCCAACTCAATCATATGGAAAAACATTGAAATAAGGATGCATTCGCTGGGTGCTCAGCTTTTAAATTCATGCATTTTGTATGGACTAAAATTAGGACAAAGAAAATTAAATGTAACGGTGCTACTTGTGGTGCTTCAGGTATTTGTTTATTGGGTAAGTTAAACATCCGGCCAACCCTTCAGGGTTCTTTCCAGATTGGCAAGGTAAAACTTTTCAGCTTTAAGTGATCATATCTAATCTATGATATGATTTAGGAGAAACCTGCCACTTGGTTTGATACCCTACTCTTTTCAAATAGTCTTTTATGTTCAATGTCCCATAGAAAGGGCACCATACACCTGGCCTTTGATGACCCTGTTGGGGGCACAGGGTCCCCATTTGTTGCCTCTTACGATCAGCAAGTGCGTGCTACTGCTACAAACCTATTCACAGTGAGTACTGGGAGGAATCCCAACCCGTGTCCCCACGGAATACTAACTTTTTATATTATGTTCTACTTTAGATCTACTGATGTTGGATTGCAAACATTTGATAGGGTTCAGAAATATCTATCTAAACCACAAGTATACGGGGGAAAGGTGTTCCTACATGTGCTTTGTAAGTGCCAATTTTAGTAGAAGACCTACTCTACTAAAATATTGAAGGGAATCCTTGACAATATCAAACATGATGA
The DNA here is from genome assembly GCA_936440205.1 of Lepidonotus clava. Lineage (NCBI taxonomy): Eukaryota > Metazoa > Annelida > Polychaeta > Phyllodocida > Polynoidae > Lepidonotus > Lepidonotus clava. The sequence continues at coordinate 28,061,350 of OW387144.1, read as the reverse complement.
CTCCTAATGTCTATCTACAGATAAACATATCAATGTAAGGACGACTGATCAGCACACGACAACCCCCCTTCACCCACCAATTCAAACCCCCCTACCTCACCACCACGTCCCTTCCCTCATACCCCCTTGTTACCATGGTAACAGGCACGACATCAGAGGACGAGTTGAAGCTGCCAAATGGTATTGATCATAGTGTGTTGTATAGGCAAACGGGAGTTAATGGGGGAAGGGGGGGGGGGGGGCGTTGTGTGAGATAGGATGGCGGGAGTGGGGATATGTGACATCAGAATACATTGTGGCCTTGCCTGATGCCAGGTGGTGTTACTGTTATCTAACGACCTACACTAATACATATATTTGAACACTTAAACAGGCAATTAGCAATTCATAGCTAACTTTATGTTTAAAAGGACATGAGTATCCACATCTTAACCCAAAATTATATTTTTCTCTCCCAAACTGTAAAATTCTTTCATTCCGGTTATGTGGTTAGCACCAAACAAACCGTGACCCTCCCCCCCCCCCCCCTTCCTCTCTCGACAAGTCTCATCCAACTCAATGTATACATGAACAGAGTGTCTTCGCCGGACCCTAATGGGAGCCCCCATATAACTGCCACCTATCTTTGACTTACATTGTAATTGTAAGTTACAATTAAATTATGCAGACTTACCTTCATGTTCTACACCGGGGCTGGATCTGAAATATAGGAACCATAGATGGTAAATGAATATGCAAAACATTTAATTTTTCTGAAGAAAGCGAGTAAAACATGTTGTTTTTTGTGTTCTTATTCTTTACTTTTTAGAAATTGTCTAATTCCATAACCACTGCATGTTTTGATGTTCATTTTTATTGCATGAACCCTGGCGTATACCAAGCATGACTTTGCATTGCAAAGCGAAATGTGTCTTGCTCACCCAATTAGGGCAGTACAATTGTTAACCTGTTTACAAAATATTTCTTAGATGAATGAATGGAGATACTTACAGATCTTCACTTCCCTGCCAAAGAATTTTACCGGAGTCTGCGTCTCGTAGATTCATCCAGTTTCTACTCAAAGTTAAGGTTGATCAAACGATGACCTAAGACTAAGTAACGTTAGAACATTCTTGTTTCCCAATTGTGACTATTTTCGGTAAATGTCACGAAATAACTACGGAGCATTACTAACCGTACAATTGATCCCTTTATTCTATTCTAACTATTGTTAGTATAATTTGTACCATGTTATTAATCATATTGCTTCTTTTTAATCACATTTAGTAGATTCGCTATTTGTATAAATGATAGGTTTACATTATGATGAATTTAATTGATCAATAATTAATGATTTATCGTTTTTATTCACTTTTGTGATCTGTATTGGTACATTGAATAGCATACTGGTGCTATTTCAGGCGTAAAATGTAAACAAGTGTAAACTTATTTTATGTCTGATGAAATAAAAGAATTCAAAAAAAAAATAAAAATTCACAGAGCTCATGTAAGCATGCACTAAATTGACAAATGATAGCAATAAATAACCCCTTCACCGTTTTTTTTTGTTTGAACCACCAAAGCCAAGGCCATATAATCTTATTATAAGTGAAATGATATGATCCAATCGAATGACATTATCTTTATTTACTGGTATCAATTTGACAATACCACAAACCGGCTGCTCTAACTTCACTCTAAGCCTAGGCCGACTTTTCTTGAGCAGGGCCATAAGCCCCTATTTGGCGGGTATCTATGGAGACCTTTGCTTGTTTCTGACAGTTTTCTGCCCAAGTTTGGATAACGAATGCCATGTGGCTTTCCAGTAGGCACTCCCATAGCGTTGCGCTACACTTCTGTCAATTCACATCCATAGCGAGGTGTGACCCAAACTTGGAGAACCTGTGATTTCGCTGTGACATAACTGACCTAGTTTGACGCCCTATATGCTAAGGAATTAATGAAAGTTTCACAATTTGCTCTTTAAAAAAGGGAAAACAAAAGAAAAAGTCTTATTAGTAATAATCTTCAAGGTTTCCCTTGGTTTTCAGGTTTTGGTCATTAGCGATAGTAACTGACAATTTTACAGGTGCAATGTAAGTCCTTAACAGATATTATCCATAAGTGACACATTCAAACAAGTTTTCTATCCAGTATCTGCATTCTGTTTGTCCTGTGTCAAACAATGCTTCTATAATTATATTAGTGTATTGTCAATAAAGTTACACTTTAAGTTTAAATAAAATAACGTTAACGTTGGTCCACAGGGGTGGACATAACCAGGGTCCAGAGGCCTTTATAAAGTAAGTTGGGCCCCTAGACTTTCTGGGCTAGGAGCCCGACTGGTGCCTAGAAATTCGCAAATAACAAACGCTACTAGTTCATGTGAGGGCCCCCCTAGATATTAGGTGAGGGGTCAAGATTTGGAAAGCTTGGAGCCCGACTGGCCCCTGGATTTTTAACCTTATATCTACCACTGGTCCACATTACACTAAATTATGTCATAGACATAACGTCATAGTCACAGCTAGTTGTCACTCACTGTCTTCTAGGAATCTAGCCCAGTTCTACAGCAAACCAGCAGAGAATTTTCTCTGACTTACAAGTCACACCTTTACACAAGTTCCTTTCTCAAAATTCAGTGGAAACATTAAACATGTATTCAACAGAAGTACGGGACAGTGTCGACCTGCTACATAACGAAATGAAAGAGGCTTCCTTCTGACCTCAGCTTCTGCTCTGGCTGTGCTGCTCGCACCGCCTGACTTGAGGCTTGACACATATCGATTTCCGTCTTCGATACGGAGAAGAAACTCTGTAAGGATACAATTTGAAGCCATCCATGATAGCGTCCGGATTTCCTGGTGGCATCTTGATGATTTAAGTAAAGTCCAAAACAACTGAACCGGGCTGCGTTGCTAGAATCTGCTCGAATTTCAACAGTTTCTTACCCTTCGCAGCGACAAAGTTTGGAAACCGATGTCAACAATCCAAGATGGCGGAGAAAGTAGATCGGCGCGCATTGATTTCAAAGATTTCTTTTTAAAATCGAGATTATTTGGAATAAAACATAAATACATAAGACAATTAACTTTTGTTGTTTCAATAAAACGAATGATATCTCGAATCTTTTAAATCAAAGATAACTTTATTATCTTTTTTCTGCTGAACTACTTTTTGTATCGGTGTATTTTCCTTTACTTTCGCGAGCCGCCGGAAGTGTTCCATGTAAACATGGCCGCTCCCATCACTTGCTCCGATCTAAAGTTCAACAATTAATTTTGCCCGATTTCTTCGTAGATTTAGCACAGTTTATCAAGAAAAGTAGAAAGGTAAGTTATGTGTGATACCCCCTATTGATTTATCTATGTCTGGATGTCATAGGTGAAGTAATTGCCGGTAAACGGGAGTGTAAACATGTTGAAACTCGCGTTAACTCAGCCTCCATTTTCGACTCGCGAGGCAGATGAGGATCCAACTTTGAGTTTGAGCAACAACATGTGTCAAATTTCATTCAAAATTGAATTCTGATTTCAAAGGTGACACATTTGAGCATTATTATTGTATTGCTGCATCTATCATAGATAGCCAGGTGATGATTCTATGTTATGTAAGTTCTAGCCAGTATTTATATGGGATGTTGCTCGTAAATGAGTCAAATTTAGTTAACTTAGTCTCTTGAACTCTTCTAAAAAAAAAAAAAAAAAAGGTGCTAAAGGGAATGAAAAGATCTGGATTCTTTTGTTTTTCATGTAGATATGTGTTTCATATACATTGTTTGCGTGTGTGTATATTCCATGTCAGTGTATCCCAAAAACTTTCTTGGACATCGAACATTTTGTCCGACATTTAAGGGAATTACACTGGACATTTACATGCCATATCGGACGTATGAAAAACGAGGCAATATTTTAAAGAATCTAGAAGAATACGTGACATTTAATGTTTTTTATTATTGGAAAGGTATTATCATTTCCTTGGACAAAATGTCCGAAATTGCAAGGGATAACATCGGACATTGATGACAAATTGCTGGACATGTCCGGATGTCCGGTGGTTTTTGGGATACACTGCCATGTAGTAACTGTAGACTCTATGCATGTCACAGTCATGAGATCAAACTGTATGACCCTTAAGGCCTTTGGAGTCAATAAAATCACTAACCAGTTACTACTACTACTCTAAAGTGAAGGTGGAATCATCACACCGCTAAACATTGTCTAGGACTAGGTACATTGAAAAACTGATGCAAATCTTGTATTAATTTTCTACTTGACTAGCAGTGGCAGTGACACAGATTCAGAATGATAGATAACACAGTGTAGTGGTGATAACACTCTAACAGAAGTAGACTATCTCAGAATACTTGTCGCCAGGTGCTTCGTGTCAATAAACATTGTTGGTATTATACTAATATTAGACTGTCTACAACAAACTGTTGTTCTATTTGAATGAATAGTGAATTTTTGATGTGAATTTAGTATTGATATAGAATACGATATCTACGAGTGTTTATAGGTGAGACGGATCTGAGATTCATGCATCAGGAATCACCCCCCCCCCCCCCTTGGGCCCACCCACTTGGTCTATTGTGTATATATTTTTATATAAAATAATTTCCAAAATACACTCAAGTTGAGAGAAAAAGGCCAATACAAATCAATCTGATGGCCTAAGCCCTTTCAATAGACATTGTTTCTAATTTCTAGGTACATCCCGGTTTTGATGGCAATTTTTATTATAAGAGAGAGGTAACATAATTGGTGCCAATTTCCTATAGTGTATATCGTCCCTTGCTTGTAATGCCAGTCACCCCACTTCTATGGTGCCGATGATCGTCCTGCGCTAGTTTTCTTTGGTACCGATTGTCACCTCCCTTCCCCTTTCTGGCAGACGTGACCATGGCGATGCGTGACCTGGTGGACCGGGAGTGCGGGGCGGCCAACCCTCTCATGAAGCTGACCTCTCACTTCACACAGGACCGGGGCCGGCGACAGGTGAGGCAGACTCTTCATTTCTTTTCACTATACAGTGGAATCAATACGTACTGTGTGTGGGTTTGTTTTTTTTTGAGATTAAAATATTTTTTTCCACGTTATTTTTTACCGGTACTTTAAAAGAGTACGTTCTTTTGTACTTGCAATTCCTCTCTAGTAATCGTAACATTAGGCTCCTTTCTCCGCTTGTACACAGAAGTAGTTCTGAATTACAGACACAACGTTAAAGACTAGTTAAATTATATCGCTGACATGTTTATTTATTTGTCTCGACTTTTCAATGTGCCCACTGTCTTTCAGGATGGGTTACATCGGGCGATCCCACATGGGGCAGAGGCGGTGAGTGAAATACTCTTTACACATAACATTTTGCAAAAGTCCCTTGATAATACATATTTATACCGTGTTTCCCTTGGTCCCATGATTGTCCCATTTTCTTGAAATCCCGTTCATAAGTCGTGGCTTAAGATAAAAAATAAACCTGCTTTTATTGCCTAAAACCCGTGGCGGCCACTAGTTGGGGCTTCCTAGGGTAAACGCGGCATGGAAAGAAAATAATAGATTATTCTAATTATCTATATTTTCAAAAGTATCTACTGCACTTCCATCTAGTTATATTTTGTGGCCATTAGATCTATCAATATATTGACTTTGCTTGTAACAATATTTATAATTATTTCTCCTGTTATTTTTCAATTGTTTCCCATTTTATTCCCTTAAGATTTCCCGTCCGTTTGCGGAGGCGTCAGAAGGAGATGTAAGTTTGTGTATTATAAGAATTAATGTAACAAACAAATCTGGTTCCAAACGTAGTGGAACCTACCTTAAATCACCAATTCATGGCAGGTTTCATTATGTTTTAGAGAGTATTATATATAGATATGTAAATACAGATATAAATATGTGAAGGGTCAGCCATTTAGAAATATGCACATTTTCAAAGAAACCCATGTCTGTTTTGTACAGTTACCCAATTACCTGTTCGATTGAGCTTTTATTTTGTTCTTAAAAAATACGTGTGGGCCAACAGTCAAACTGTAATTATTTTTATTTTTTTTATCGCTTCTTTAGTTCTCGCATTCTGTGAAATAAAACCAGATTGATTATGTTCTTGTTATGCTTTCAGTTGGTGAACGAGTTCCTTGCCGACCGCCACAAGGATCTGGCTCCGGCCACCTTCCACATGAACAGCCTTCTGCGGGAAATGCAGGAGATCGAGAACTCTCGGATGGCACATCCCCCGCAAACTGGTATGTCTGGTCTTTTAGGTTCTATTTTTGCCTTGATCTATTCGAGTAACTTTCTACAATCTTAGAGCAGAAGTAAGAGAATATGTCCACAGATCACAAAAAGCCTAAAGACGCATAAGTAATTCGATAGACCATTTCCCATCTGTCGCTTTTTCCATGGTGAATTTTCAAAAATGATGGTCATAAATATCCTAAAATCATTTAGAAGTGATAAATCATGTTGTCAGTGCTAATATTGGAAATTTCTTGGGAAAACCTATTATATATTATTTGGACCCCATACCCAAGGTCTTATGGCTCCTGTGTATTTACCTCATTCTATAACCTGCACTTGATCTTGTTTCCTAAATAGAAATGTCATTATAAAGTTTCAAAGTTCACCATATCTGTTTGGCCCCAGCCCCTGCAGTGGCCGACCTGGCCAGTGCGGGTAACTGGGCCGAGGAGTACCTGGCGGCCGAGGCACAGGCCCACACCAAGGGTCCCGACTGGTCGCAGGAGTTCATGGAGACGCGGCGTCCCCCTAGTGGTCAGATGGTCAACCAGGCCGCCCCCAACACCCAGTGGGCCCAGGAGTACCTGGCGCAGAACGAACACAAGGTCTGGTAGGTAACTTAGGGTCGAAATCACAAAACTGAACGTCAAAATCACAAAACTGTTATTTCTCATTAAATTGTATTCCCAGCAGTGTCCGACGTTTTACCCTCAAACTTCAAACATTTTGTCCTATGGAAGTTTCATACATATAACATTGGGTCTTTTGTTATTATACTGGTGAATTATTCTATATAGACCTTGTGCAGACGTGGTCACGTGATCATTTTTTGGTGATCACTACGTGGTGATCCTGACCACGTGGCTATTCAAAAATTATTAATTCTAAGTAAGAGTGATAATTGATAATGATCCAGGGATGATAACTAAAGTATATGTGACATAGATATTTGAATTTTAAGGTTTAACATTTGTAAAGAATGTATCCTAAAGATTCATCACCAACATGGCGGCCAGCCCAATGGGAGAGATGTGACGTCATCTGCACAACGTCTATATTCATTTCTTTATGATATGTACATCATTTGTAACACTTAGTATATGCCCAAGAAAATAAAGACAATTTATCCAAGTTTCTACATTTTCCATTTCTTTTTTGTCATTCCAGGACAGAGGAGTACGAGCGGGAGATGTTGGACGACAAGAAGTGGGCGGACGAGTTCAAAGACACCGACAAGGACGCACTCGCCAAGACCGCCCAGGACCTACTCGCCTCAGTCAATGACCCCAAACTCACCAACTCGGAGGTAAAACTACCCTTCTATTGAACAATGACCCCAAACTCACCAACTCGGAGGTAAAACTACGCTTCTATTGAACGATTGTTACCAAAATCCTTCTGAATATGCCCCGTCTTTCTACTGGCTGGTCAGTTCACAGTCAAAACTGATCTGAAAATACGTGATATATTCAAGTACCTACGAAACATACATTTTTTTCATGGTGCCTCATAACATATAGAAAACAATTCGTAGCTAAACTGTCAATGAAGGCAAGAAGACATGGAAACTTTAGAGAGAAGTCACTCTTCCCTTTGTTTGTGTTTTTTTTAGATTTTAGGCGATTAATAGTAGGACTAGTCTAATAGTGGGGTTATGTAAATTGTTTACACTTTGCTCTTTGTCTGGTATTTATCTGGTATTTGCACTGCGTCTGGAGTTAATAAGTTACTTGCACTTAGCAATAATTGTATCTACATGCATTTAGCAAAGGTCTAAAATACCTCTCAAAGCACGACGTTCACTAGGGAGCTCGTCGATGCTTGTAAATGTTCAATCTGGATTCAATGTGTCTCTTACTGTGCTCATGTATGTGTCTTCACTAAGCCATGCTTTGTGCGCTTCACTTACAACCAACTTCATGTAAGCTTGACCTAATGCTTCGCCCACGTAATGTGCTTCCACAGAACGGTATTATCAACAACAGTAGAAGTAAAATAGCAAAGCTGACTCTCTAACTTAACAAAACAGCTTTGCCCGCTCCTGATAGATTAAGACCATTAATAAACTCTTCTCCACACCCCGGCAACCCGTCATGGTACAGTGACGGCTGGACAAACAAACCCACATGGTGGGGCCAGTGAAACATCTGATTGGTGGAGGGGTATTATATAATGCTGATAAGGCCTGTGGGGACCCTTCTCATTGGTTAGAATCTAATCCAAAATTTTGATATTGAAAAATAGTTAGAAAATACAAGATGTAAATTCCCATTTATGATCTATATACCAATAAAAAGATTAAGTTCTGCACTAACAGGTCATTGTTACAGAATTCATGTAAATTGTATATATAAAGAGCTATGGATGGTTCAACATCACCAACTTATATTGGCTCAAAGAGAGAAAATCCCCAAGCATGTCTGGCTAGCCCTTCTTTGGCCGAGTTCCACACTAGGTGGCGTGGTCCAGAAAATCATTTATTGTGAAGTGAATTTGCCCTAACCATCCACCAATTCTTATCAAAGAGCAGTGCTATCCCATTTTTAGAGGTTTTAACTTGAAGCAATTTCATTCTAAATGTCATACACATTTATACATGGTAGGTTTATGTATGCTGGACCATCTGAGTGTCAGTTGAAAACCCACTCAGATAACTTAGGGCCCTCGTTCATTAAATTGAAAAATATATCAACCCTTTCACTTTCAACGAAATAGTACATTTAGTATGATAGCACAAATAAGTCACGTTTTGAAAAAAGGAATCGTGAGAAAATACAAATTTACAAAGTCAGTTATTTTTTTGGCTCTGTTTCAGTTCATGAAGTTTATGAAGCGTATAGGGGAGGGCGAGATAACGATAGAAGATAACGAGGTGATAGAGAAGGTGCCCGGGGCAGGGGCGGCCGCGCGGGACACCAGAGAGGTAATGATGATTGGTCAAGTAAAATGGGTTTACGGTTTTTGACGGTGTAGGAGATATCAACCCTTTGATTGCTTGTACAAATTGCTCACCGAAAAGAGCGATACTGTTTTTTTCTGTTTTTTCTTTTTAATTTCAGGACTTTTGACGGTTTTCGTTGGCCTTCGTTTCAGGGACATATTCTTATTCATAGTCAAATCCTGATTTTTAAATTGGGCAGATTTACATATATATGAGCTGGATAGGACACCTAGAATTTACAAGTAACAAAATTATGATGATACTTCCTAACATAGGGCCAGTACTGAAGTAAATGTTGTTATTTACCATGATAGTTATCGTTCGGATGTAAAACTGTCACTTGCAGATCTATGCTCAGGGCTTGGGATGTCAGTCATAGATCAGGATCTAAAACTTGTATATAATGTTGATACTCTTAGGTCCTTTTGGTTTGTACAGAAAATGCTGCATTTCACATTTCACGCTCTATGTCCATCTATGATATTACATTGCATAGCTTGCATTCCTATAGATTGCTATTTCTGCTGCCTGCTGATATTCAATGATACGTTCCGTGCATTAAGTTGATATCCTGCCGTTGAGTATGTACGCATCAAGGGAAGTCTGGATTTTTTGAAAATGTGCGCACGTTCCTGTACAAATATAAGGAGGCAGGGGTCTGAATTGTTTTGAAAATGTGCGTATTACCAAGTGAAAGGCCCCTATATTGGTTGTAGCCTTTTCTGTTGCTAGTTCTGTATGAATTAGAGTCCGAAAGTATTGACCCTTGCTGTTGCATGTTTCAGAAGTCGCTGGCCGACCGGTGGGCGGAGGAGTTTACTCAGAAGCCGACGTCTGATGGGGTTGCGCGGTCAGAGGCCGACTTCTGGGACCAGCTCCAGCAACAGTGGGAGGACATGGCCAAGTGAGTGTAAAGCTACGTACAGATTTTCTTCTCTTTTTTTTTCGGGAAGGGGGGTCTACTTTTGTTAAATTAATGTTTGCATCAATACAATAAATCTATCCTTTCCTTTAATTTCTCTAAAAGCTGCTTGTTAATTCTAATTGCATACCGTGCTCCAGTAAGTAGGGCCAGAGGTATTGCCTAGTGAATAAAATAATAGAACCAAAAATAATTTCCTTTACAGTGAAAACAGCAGAATAATCATGAAGTTTTGTCAATTTAGTATATATGACTTTAAGTTTTCTTCAAATGATTAACATCTCACTAAAACAGAGACCAGTCTTTTTCCAGTAAAGTATGATGCACAACGTCTATGCAGTAATGTGTCTTAAATTCTGTCTTAAAATTTGAACATATTTACCCAAGACGGTTAGTCAGTCATGAACACTGAATTAAAGGTTATATGCCGACAGAGCGAGCCGTTAGCACATTTTTAATAAATTCCCTTCTTCCTTCTATTTCAGAAACGACGTGGAGGGAGCTCACCCATGGTTATCTGACTACGACAACTTCGAAATGGACAACTACTTCAAGGTGAGATACTTAAACTAACCGAAATCGTTGTTGATTGTAAGACTCAGAAAAGAAATCTATTTGTCAATCTGAAACCTGAACTTTAGACCCTTATGTGCATGCACAATTTGAATAAGGAAATAGATGATAAAACATGCAAATACTCCTACACAACACTTCTCTAGTTGTTTACAGCAGGAAAGCGTCTTTAGTTCGATGAATATTACTCAAACTAATACCTACCCTAATCTTTTTTGGGAGTCCCTAGTTATATCTATATAGTATAGTAGCTAATGGTGGGGACTCCCTCAATCAGTCATGACTTTAGCCATTTAATTCTCTTTGTTCTCAATCACTGGTTACACAATCTCATGTTCAGCAGTTGAAGGGCATTGTCCTCCCATTTTTGTTAGAATCAGGCAGTGTGAGAAACTAGAAGTAGGTTACATAACCAATGCCTGAGCTAAATAGCCCTTACCCCTTCACATTAGGACCTCCACTGTCACCTGCAGGTAGGCAGTCCCAGGTGATTGGCAGTGCATGCCCTTTCTTAAACCCCTCCCTGAGCTGTGTGTGACAGCAGGAGTGGTGGTGGTGGTAGTCAGTACCTATAGCCCATATTACACATACCCCTCTAGTATTAGGAGGGCCTTTAGTTTACTGAGGGATGACCATCGCTCATGCATGAGCGGAACTTTGTAGCTATTTTGCTTCTTGTTTCCTTTTTGGGGGCAACGTTTTAGTGTAAATAACACTAGGTGTGGTAGTGCAGGGCAGTGCAGACCAGAAATCCGTTACTCCCACTAATGCTAATCTGTTCCTCTTCCCTTAGGAATATAAGTTTGAGGAGAACAACCCTCTCCGTGACCACCCTGACCCGTTCTCGGAGGGCATGACCCGCCTCCAGCAGGGCGACATCCCCAACGCCGTCCTCCTGTTTGAGGCCGCCGTGCAGAAGGACGACGCACATGTACAGGTAAGGGTGAGGGGGCAGTTTGGGAGGGTTACAGATAAAGGGCGGATAAAGAGGGGTGTCTGGGGAGGTTGAAATAAAGATAAATGTGAATAGCGGGTTTTCTGAGGAAGTGACAGGACAGAAATGCGGGCAAGGGAAAGGAGGGAGTTTGGGAAGGTTACACATAAAGGGCGGATACAGATGGGTGTCTGAGGAGGTTAAAGATAAAGGATAAAGATAAACATGAATAGCGTGTTTTTTTCGGGGAAGTGACAGGGCAGAAACACGACTGGGGCATCTGGAAAGGTTACAGATAAATCAGAAACCGAGGTTTCCAGAATAAGTCAGAACCATAGGTTTCTGAGAAGGTTAAACGTAAGCGTCAGCAATAAATGGGTTTCTAGGGTCACAGGTAAGGGTCAGAAACAGAGGGATGTCTGAGAAAGTTCCAGAAAGAAGTCGAAAACAGAAGGGTGTCTGAGAAGGTCAAAGATAGAGGTCAGAAACAGAAATGTCTGGGAAAGTTAGACTACCAGTAGGAAGGAAATTTTGAAATATCTTGGAAGGATACTTTGTTGTTCAACTTTAACAGCTGACTATTTCATAATAAATAATTGTGAGAGAGTACCGAGAGCCTCCCAGACCATCTGTATGTGCCATTTATAGCTCCTAGCCTTCTAAAAGATAAGACAGATGAATTGAATGATCCATTCTCTATGGCCTTCCTCTAAACCTTTGATTTTCCTAACCTTTGTTGACCATTGTTCCAGGCGTGGCAGTACCTGGGTACGACCCAAGCCGACAACGAGCAGGAGCCCGCCGCCATCGCCGCCCTCAACAAGTAGGTCTGATAATACCAGCACGCTCAAAGTGCATATATACATGATAGGTTCATTGGAGTCTCCTGTTTCTAGTGTTATATACATTATTTTAACTTGATCATTTAATACTTTGCATGGAGGCCTGTATCAAAAGATTTACAGAGAGATACATAATAAAGTTCTTCTACATGATTGCGAAAATAACCGGAAAAATAAGCAATTAACCTTTGGCTGCTTGTTCCTTTCTTTATATACCATCGAGTCGTCATAGATACAGGCAATTTGAATTTTTTGTAAGATTGACATCCAATTCATGGTTATGCACTAGAACACCGCATGGCCAGAAACTTCATCGTATTATATCGCAATCAATATACACTAAATAATAATGTTGTTTCACCATTCTAGGTGTCTAGACCTTGATCCTGGTAACCTGACAGCGCTCATGTCCCTAGCCGTCAGCCTCACCAACGAGTCTCTACAACAACAGGCCTGTGAGACCCTCCGTCGGTGGTTACGGGCAAACCCACAGTACTCGGCTTTAGTACCGCCAGAGGAAGAGAAATCAGGAAGGAAACCTTACGTGTCATCCTTTATGTCGCAGTGAGTATTAGTTGAGGTTGTATAAAGCCCAATTTCTACTAAGTGGATCAGCATTCAGATGGTCGTGTTATATGGGCGTTTTCCCTCTAGGCTTCTTACCCTACACCCCAAACCTCTGGGCTCTAAACCCCATACACCCTTTGTGCGGACAAAATGCCAATGTTCTTTGTATTTTCCTACATTATATTATCATATTATTAATATAAGAGCAGTTCCTTTTTGTGTTATTTGGTAAAGGGGCAGTATGTCTTTAATTCTATTTCTGGTCGTATTTGATTTACAGCAAAAAATGTTGAAATAATCCCATAAAGTGGGCCTTTTGCCCCACTCTACCTCTACTCAAAATACCAGCTCATTTACGTGGGGGAGAGCTTCAGCCGAAGACTCTCAAACGATATCACCAATTTTTATCAATATTTTATATCCCATTCAGACCGTTACACGAGGAGGTGAAACAGCTGTACCTGAAGGCCGTCCAGACCAACACCGCCGAGATCGACCCGGACTTACAGGTGAGTCCGGCGGTTTTAAGCTTCTCATCTCGTACCATGGGATAGTTTATTTTCCATGATTTGTTGGTTTGTGAATTGGTAGCTCTACGGTGGATAGGACACCTCCATATAATAGAAAGTAGAGCAATAGATGACTTCTAAAACTACCTGAGTCACATGTTTCAGATGCAGTGAGATCAGGAATTTTTATGACCTTATTCACTCAATTAACAGCATTGACTGAAAAGATGAAGTAGCAGGTAAACCAGTATCGATAAACGTACCTATGATTTTCCTTGATTTTTCACACCCGTGAAGTGGTCAACGAATAACCCTATTTTGTCATCTTGTAGATCGGGCTCGGCGTCCTGTTTAACCTGTCGGCAGAATACGACAAGGCTGTTGACTGTTTTAACGCAGCCCTACAAGTCAGACCCAACGTGAGTCGATGTGAAAACCTTTTTTATTTTTTTTACTTTTGAATGTTAATGGCATGATCTGATTTTAGATACCATATTTAAAAAAACAATTGGAATCTAGAAATAAGAGTTTTAAGGATTACAGTGGTGTGAGTGGTTGTTATGTACTTTTACAATTTTCCGGTAACATCTTTTGCATCTAAGCAGTCCGTCAACCTGTGACAAGTAAGAGAAATATCTATCGACCTTTTTTTGCGTCAAAATTCTTTCAAAGGGTTACCGATTGTCATATATTTATCGTTTACTTGATTTTACTGTACTTTAAGTATAGCTGATTCGCATTAATGTATCCCAGTTATTCATGCACCTAGAATCACATGTGTATATAGACATCCTCCTGTGTTGGTTAAATCGGTGTGACTGACTTATGTTACTGGTTGTTTGCTTCAGGACTCATTGTTGTGGAACAAGTTGGGCGCCACACTGGCTAACGGCAGTAGAAGTGAGGAGGCGGTCGAGGCGTACCACCGCGCGCTGCAGATCACACCGGGCTACATCAGGACGAGATACAACCTGGGCATCGCCTGTATCAACCTGGGGGTCTACAAGTAAGTAGGTCTTCATTGATAACTGTGCCACCAATCTGGCATTCATTAAATGTACCTTTCGGGGGCAGGGACATGAAGGCAGTTGTAAAATGTCAGTGCATTCTAAGTGGCATGGGTTGATTCTAGCAATTATGTAACTAGTATTATGCAACATTGGTTGCCTGGCCGTGGAATAAGCACAGCACTGCCACCTTGTGTCAAAAGGACGAAGTTGAAAAATCATAGGAAAGTGATGTTTTTTCGCGATACATTTTTCGAGGTTCTCTAAACTAATCGGCAACTTATAGGGGTGTTTGACCGATAGTAAGGAATACAAGATATATCTTTACAACTCACAAAGAAGTTTATCCATTCCGAATTTCAGAAAAGTAAAAGATAATCGGGAAAAATACTTGACAATGCATAGAACCATGTACGAATGTTGATATTCTTGTTACAGAGAGGCAGTAGAGCACTTCTTAGCGGCATTAAACCTACAACGGGAGAGTCGGGGACCTAAGGGTGACCGGTCGCCCATGTCTGACAACATCTGGTCCACCATGCGCATGGCCATCTCGCTCCTCGGTCGGCCCGGGCTGCACCGACTCTGCGACGACAAGGACCTAGACGCGCTTAACAAGGAGTTCGCTGAGACCGACGACAGAGAGCGATGACAGAAAACGCACAAGACTAATATTAAACAACTTACTGGGAAGGGAACCTGGGAAGTCTCTGATGTTAAAACTGAGAATTTAGATTATGTTCATGCTGAGCCTGGCTTGAAACACAGAGAGGACCGCTCTGTGGAGGCCCCAGCCACTGCAAAAGTGGATGCTCGTGATGCTAATTCTAGCCTTGAGTGTAGTGAGAAAGTACAAGAGGGAGAGGATGCCAGGTATGGGTTCAAACGAGTTATGTATGAGGAAAGGAACCGTAAAATACATGGGGGTTTCACGGAGGAGAAACTCCCCGGGGTGCTAGGGTTGATATTTGGTACGTAACTATGTGAATGTGATATTAGAGTGGAGATCGTGTCTTACAGAATTGAGCAAATCCAAACGAAGGATTTCCCACCTATTTCGTGTGAATGGAAAGATAGTACATATCTAGGATTTTAACTTTTACGCCAAATGGTATAATATATACTTGAACAAGGCATGATACAAAGTCATGATGCATTTCACTAACAATAACACTGGGTGGTTGCATCCATATTTGGTAGTAAAATTCTTTCAGTTTGTTTTTGGGGTGGGTGAGGGAGTGGCCATTATGGTTGTTGTTTTGTTGCCGGTAATATATTTTATATTGCACTAATTCTTAATGATTGTTGTACATCATTTGCTGTATGCTAGGTGAACTGTTTGCAATTAGGTATTCTTTAACGGAAGCTCTGTTTCCTAAAAGAGTAATCATTCGGAATTCTCAAAAAATTCAATATTTTGTTGTATATAGGGAATGGTTATCAGTAGGTTTCTAAAATCTTCTACCTCAAAGTGTTTTAAATTTAGCAAGTAGTCCAGATGGGAATGGATATCTACAACAACTGTTTACTTTTATATAACAAATAATGCTCATAAAAGTAAATCATGAATGGCAATATAAATGTAATGGTTATTCCGTTAAGGAAGACATAAATTAGTATCCGAATCATAATGGATACATGTAAATACTGTACGTACAAAATATCGTAATTAATAAACACTGACAAAACTGAAGCTGAAGCTGTCAAGAAGTTTATTTCATGTACATCTTTTCAGACAAGTACCGTCCACTCCATGAATACAACCTATATCATACATTCTTGAATTGTGAATATTTTGTTTCACCGTTCTAGGAATTGCAGCGTGTGTGAACCTGGTAAATTTAACATCCTAAATGGTATCAGAGTATTATAAGCAACCAAAGGCTTAAACAGACCTTCAACAACCCCCATATTTCCTATATTTGAGTTTCATTTATCCATGATTCTCCGTGTGATTTGAAAAAAAATGTATAAGCACCATAAGCAATACCTGTTTACTATTATTATTACTATTATTTGGTAATTGTAACCAATATTTTCAGAGCATCTTCGCTTAATGCTTTTGGGCCAAGAGTTATGCACGAAAATAATCTAGTTTTGCTTAACTCATATTATGTTGCGGAGTACCTTGATTGGATTATCGTAACACGTTTATTGCCTCCTATATTTCAATGGACCAAGTTCTATTAATTTTCATGCATATGAAAAACAAACATCGGTATCCTGCGATAATATAATGATGATCACCGTACATATTCTCATGGGATAAAAATTATATTCAGATGAAAGAAGTAAGAACTACAATAACATTGTATTTGTATAACAGACATACTAATGCGTGAAACACAAGAATAGCATGAAGTTTCTTAACAATTCAAACATCACATATTACAACATACGTATCCATATCTCCTGTGCAAAATGATCAAGTGACAACGTAATGTAATTTGAGAATACTACCTATGATACGGGTATTTGATAAGTGAAAGGAATTCAGAAGAAACAACTTTGTTCATAAGCTGATAAGAAACGCTTCAAATTAAGCACATACAGGCCGTATTAAACACACGTCACACCTTACAAACCACGGGCGTTGCGAACATCGCAAACCATTATCATGTGGTAGGTGAGAGAATGATCTTAAATTCCATTCACAGCTGAATGAAAAGGATAAAAATGATAGCTGCATTTCGAGGTTTAAGAAGCAAAGTAAGTCAGTATGATAAGGGAGTTATCAAAGAAGCGCATGGCTTAATTAAGCTAGGGTAACTTGGAGATCAGTGTTAAATATTTCCACGGAGGATATTTAATAATTATATAGAATTGCTTGAATAACAAAAAAGAAAAAAAGCGGGGGTGGGCACATTCTTGTTACTAAAAAATGCCTCTGCAGCTGTCTAGTACAAAATTGTGAAATGGCTACTTTTCATACCACTATACTATAGTGGAATCCCAATACTGCATAAACCTATCACTATCCCTATGAAAATGCTCATGCCGAAAAGTCGAATTTTGGAGTCTGCAGGTATAAAAAAGTGGTCTCACCCCTTGGATCGACACCTACAAAAACACTATTCCTATTAGCCTATTTTTACGTAAGAGGTGTCAATCACTCTGTCGTATGTAATACTATGGGACATTAAAATGCCGTTAAAAGATGCGAGAATATTGGACCATATCATACATATTCACAAAAAAAAAAGAGGAAAATAGAACATAAACATCATCAACTCACTTTATTTCGTTCACCTAATTCAGACAAACCACAACCTTTTCCGGGTGAGAATAATGATGCAGTAAGATTAATCTTATACTTTGCCAAAAAAAAAAGGGTGTTCCTTAGAAATTAAAATACAAAAAATCATGACCCGTAAGAAGGCGGGTTATTCTCGCACTTTGTCATGAATCTGCAAATAATGACAAACTTTGATAAAAACATCTCTAGAATACCTCATGAAAATCAAGCCAGTGATTGAGAATGTGTCATGCATAGAGGTCCAATGCTCATTCATTTAAACAAACCTCGAGCTAATTTCCTATACTTCAAAAGATATCGTGGCAAGCATGGTGGAGGGATTTGAATAAATAAAAACGGGGAGACCAACCTGTAATATTACCTTATCTGTCTTTCTGGTGACAGTATCACTAATTCTGTGACCACAAAACCATCGGCTCCTCAAGAGTTACAGCACTAGCAGCTATATTTTACAATATTCCTTTTATAATTCTATGTCGTAAAGTAATGATTGTTGACATTAAAACAAACATGAAACCCTAAACAGCTTCGGTCTTTGGAGTATGTCATGGACTATATATTTGGACATATTGGTTAGAGATTGATTACAATAAAGAAATATATATTTTACTGCTACATAGGAATGTTATTAACAAATATACACTAGTACTGATGAATGGTCCCATTATTCAATACCAATAAATATGTACAACGTTGACAGATAATTCAAATTCATATTTTCTGCATCTCCTAGTCATATCTATAACTTGAATACTATACAAGACAAAAGAGACTTACAACTTTGTACGAAATAAGCTTATATTCAAATAATATTGGCAGTAATAAATAATATCATGCTCACCATCAGTTCTACACCATTGAGTTTACCTCAAACAAGACTATTTTCCTTTGACATCCATTAATGAGCATTTCGCTGCAACTGCATTTTCCATAAATTGTTTAGTGAACGTATCTGTAATACTGCATTACATTTTTAAGTACAAACCCCTTAACTCTTTATCAATTAAAGAAGAAAACGACTTTTGATGTTTATTTATCGAAGTTTTACATGTCAACTTATGACAGAGATCTGTGAAATGATATTTACCCGTGAAACAATCTCCGTGTAGGATATTGCTTGGTTCATCGTGGGAAACCCCTTTAAAGTAATATAACATGAATCGCAATTTAATGAGTGTTTCATTATGAATCATATGCATCTGAAAAGAGAAGACTAGACTTGCAGAGGTAATTATATTTACACACCTTCAAATTTAGCTTAAAACTTCTAGTGCGTTACAATTATGTATGAATACCCTCGTCAGAGGCAATTGAAACAATTATAAAATTGTGTCCTCACATGTATATATATATATGTCCTCAATCCTACAATAAGCCTGTACGTTGTAGAAATAAATGTACTGGTAAACTCCCTATGCTGTCAAGTATAAGGAAATTGGACTTTTAAATGTTCTGCAAATTAAAAGAGGGATCTCCTTGTGTTCAACTGTAGAAACAGGACCCAAGAAAACGTCGGGTGATCAGAATAAAACTCCTGTACTTGCATTTTGTAGTAGAAGATCGCTTCGCAGTTTGCAGATTCTCGAATTGGGTCCCTGGACACTTTGCAGTTCTTGGAAGAATGCCCTTGACACTTCACAGTTTTTCAAAGTGGGTCCCTGGACACTTTGCAAATTTTAGAAGCAGGCCCCTGGACAATTTTCAGTTTTTAGAAGAATCTGCAGGTCCCTTTATATTGCACAGCCCTTGGGGACTTTGCAGTATTTAAGAACACATCATTTTGTAGACGTAGGCTCTTTGTATCCATTCTGTGAAACCACAGCTGGCTTTGTACACCACAACTTGTGTTTGTTCGTGCACTTAACAGTAGATGTAGTCCCTTGAAAGCAGTGACGCGTATGAATCGAGTCACTGGAGAGACCTTCTCATAAATGGGATATTGGAGATTTTCCTCTATCCTCTAATGGAATCTACAGTTTCTAGCTTTTTCCCAGGTCTATCTCTATCACGGGTCTGTTGAAACATGTCATCTCTTGGAAATAATGTTGTATTATGACGAATGCCCTTGGAATCTTTGCAGTATTAAGGAGTGGAACATAAGGGTATATAGCTTTACATTGCTGATACACGTTGCGGTATTTTTTATATATATGATGTCCCTAGCGCACTCACTATTTCATGGCATTTCGCATGTTCCAATGCCCGAAATCTTGTATGGGTTTTCTACGCATGGCCATAGATACTAAATAGGCTACTTCTTTGGATCATATGGCGCCTACTGAAGTCTTTAGAAGCAAGCAGGTACACGTGCAGCATTCATCTGCACCTTCCTGGATATCTTGCAGTGTTAGGAGCCTATGTAAAGGATGATTGATTTGATAGAAGCGTCCTATAAATTTGTGTCGTCATTGTAATGAGGCAATAAGGGAGCTGTTGATTGGGCTCCCCACGGCGCATGTCATTATTGTTCTGCGACTCATTGCAAACTGAAGCAGTTTGTTCCTGCTGGACTGCATCCGTATACAATAGGGACTTCAGATGTGTATACATGCAGGAGCCATATCAAGACGCAGGATATTTTTAATTTGTTAATGTTGTTCTACCCCAAATTTGCTATTAATTTGATTGTGCTTTGCAATCTAATGTCTAAGTAGTCTATAACATTAAGAAACAGCCTGCAGACCTATATATCATATTGGACTATTGTCATGGCAGCCAACATCTTGGACCCGTTGCCTTACTGCAGCTGACCACCTCCTTGGGGGTATTGCCAAACTACAAGTGACCAAATCCCAGGGTTGTCGCCATCCTAACCTAGACTTTTAGGGTTGTCGCTGTATTACAACTGGTGACCACCTTGGGGTCGTACAGAACAGGCCACCACCTTGGGATCGTCGCCATACTGCATGTGGCTGGCCATCCCCTAAGGGTCGTCGCCATACTACAGCTGGCCATCAACAAAGGGTCGTCGCCATACTGGCCTACACTTTAGAGTCGTCCCCGTACTGGCCTACACTTTGGGGTCGTCCCCGTACTGCGGCTGCTGGGCGTGGTTGAGCAGGGGCTGATTGGACATGGACGTGTTGCTGAACCCCCCGGGCGGGTTGTAGATGGGGCGGGAGGACGTGTGCTGAGGCACCATGGTAACGCCCCCTCCTCCTGTAAGGATAAAGAGAAAAGTGAGAAAAGGAGGAGAAGGGGAGGGGCAATGGCCCCGTCTCAATACGCACATAAGAGTTCAGTTCACATGTATGCCCTACATTGAAAATAAAGCGTGTTACAAAGTATCATTATAAATCTAAAGTCAATTCTCCAAACACAGTAAGTAGTATACAAAAAGTAATTGAGGTGAGTTGCTTCTCCCATAACATCTCAAACTTGCTCGTTCTCAACAATTACCTTGTCCATTTTGTATAGGAAACAACGCTAACATCCGTCACCTCATTGTATAACTACCAATCCTGTGTTACCATGACTGTAATATATAATTTTGGCTTGAAATAACAATCATGAACCTTTTGCAGTAGTCATAGCAATGCTGTAGATCTATATATATTTGTAGCAAGAGAGTTTATATTAGTCTATTGTCCACGATTTATTGTGTCATGACATAAAGGGTCAAAATAAAGATGGTATGTTACTGACGAAGAGGCATTGCCTTTATCTCATATCTTTATGTAGTGGCACACTCTGCATTATATAGCAGTGAAGGAAACCATAGGGCCTCATAAATTGATGATGCCCAAACCACCATAAAGCAATATAAATCGGCTATGGGGAATTACCCACAACTCTCTACCCTGAACTCCCCCTCTTACCCCCAATAGCCTCATGCATACTCCATGTTCATGACCTGCTCCGTTATACATGTTCAGGGCCCCAGTGTGGCCCCTGCACTGACCTTGCTGTATAATGAAGGGGCCGGCCATCTGGCCCGGGGGTACAGCGTACACCACTCCGGGCTGGGCGTTAGGGGGCGCCACCAGGACCATGGGCTGAGGGGCGCCGGACGCGATGTACTGCACGTGGTAGCCGTCATGCTGAAAGAGAAAAAAAAACATATTATTGTTTGTATTCAGTTATATAAAGACCACTTATTCGCCCCAGTGGCGGATCCATGGGGGAAAGCAAAGGAGGCAATCCCCCCCCTCACCCCCTTGACCCAAGGGAGAGAATCTTCGCATCTTAAAATTGGAATATTCCATAAATCTGGTGTCTTTAATTTTGATTTTCATAGGGGGTCAGGGTCCCCCCCTCCTCCCATAGATACCTGGCTCTTGATCGGACCTGCACCCAATTGATTTTATGCATGACATTGCTTCACAAAGCTCCACTATAATTATGTAGGCCTATGTGAAATATCACATGAATCGACTTAATTGTATACACGGCAATTCATGATTGCGCAAGTAGTGTATGGAAATGGGAATTTGAGGCTCGTTGCATACATAGGTCAAGCTGAACACGCAACGTGGCTTATATTGTGTAAATTATATTGGCGAGATCATGTGTAAAGCGCTTTCTATTTACACAGCATCAGATGAATTACTATTGTACAAAACAATTGAGGATTATGGAAATATTCAAAGCCATGCATAAAATTTAATGTTATCATGTACGCAGTATTATAGGCCTATATGAACAAACGACATGTGTAAAAACGCCTGAGTAATATATGAAAAATTTCTTGTCGCGTGTTTGATCCGTCTTATGCAGGCGACGTAGTGTATATACTCCACCTAGAGTTTTAACCAATTTGATATTTTAGAAGTGAGAGTAACCTATTAAGGAGTCATTTTGGTTTATTCCATTTTGCCCAGAAACAGCTTTACCTCAGCCAAGTTCACGATTAAAAGTAATTATGAGAATGGTGATGAAAACAGTCGATTCTCCAGCATGGAGTTTAGCATACACAGTAGTTGCATGACTACAAATCTAACTAATATGTCATAAAATTTGGAATAATTTGTACAAAGGTAAGAAGATCCATTACTCCTAAAACAGACTTTGAACCTCCTCAGAGTCATGAAGAAGTGTCTGGTCACGTATCCATTACAGCGGTCTACGTGAAGGAACAAACCAGTACAAACTTGTAAACTTATTCCCTTAATCCTATAACATAGAGCTCTAGGCCCCTTCCCTGTCTGGAAAGCCAATACGGCTACTCTAAATCCCATGGACCGTGAAATCAATTTACTTAAATTGAATCAATCTGGACCGACCTTAATGGCTTTCCCTTTTCCCACCGCAATTTGGGCAGAGGCGGTTGGTAGGCAATGGGCACTTACAAGAAATGAAGGATTGTCTCATTTTAAGTGATGAAGTGGCCAAGGTAAGCATTAAAAGTTTGAGTCCTTCTACTTGAAAGATAGTTTTGAGAAACAAAATTACATTAGTTTGCAATTAGGGCTAACATTTTTCTATGGAATTCTCGTTATATATGCACAAATATCTCTTATTTAACTATGCCTATATTTAATTGGAATATCTCTTATTCCATTGAAGATTAAACTGATTCTTTTTTTTCTTTTTTTTTGAGAACCCAGACATGTCTATGATTTAGCATAAATGAATCATTTAGAATAACAGGATTGCTGGAGCAATACAATAATTAATAGTGTTATTTCTCAACCAGTTGACTGAATCTCCTAAAACTTAAAATGATTACATTAAAGGAAATCTCTTTCAGCATCCCGGAAAAAAAAACATGCAGACACAACCACCATAAATAAGCCAGGTTGATCAGGCCCGTCCCACAAACCTCTCCTGAGCGGGCCTTAAAGGGTGTGTGTGATAGATGTTCAGTGGCCGAGAAGAGCCGACTTAAAGCCCGCATCAATCAGAGCGCCCCCTCTAGGTGAGCAGAAAACCAATCAGCGTATTAATTAGCCGCCCCACTCAAAAGCTGGTCACAGGGGGTGATGGATCAGGGGGTGGTGGGCACAGGGCCGATGACATTATTAAACACTGAATGGTCCCTTAGATACCAGGCGGTCCCTGGTGCTGTTCCCATGGTTACACAGATTGTTAAACAATAGACAGGTACCCTCCTGTTTCAGGTTCTGACAAGGGGATCGTTTTACTTTACAAGGCCTTAAATGTTTGCTGACACAATAACAGGTCAGATGTAGATTTAAATAGGGAAAGAGGTAATTTTTAAAAAGAAAGAGGTCCTCATATATGCATATTGATGTGATGATAATACCTTTTTGGCCATTGGGAATCGCGTTTTCTTTCCCAGATTTAAAAACAGAAACTGGTCCATTATGATCGGACCTTTACTGAGTTCACTAGGCCTATGTATATCAATCATTCAAATCGGAAATATTAAGGTTATTCCTTCCTCTCTTTATTCGATATATCTACTATCCATAGTTTTTAGCATTTTAGCACATTTATACAAATTCAATTCACATAATTTCTAGATATGTAAACCAATTAAATAGGGCGAGGGAACAACATTCCGCACCCACTTTGAGCACTTTCTACTTTATGTCCTTCTCTTGAAGCTAAAAAAAGACCCATGTCTCTCTTCTTGACACACTAGTCCGGGGTGGGACGTGCACCCACCTGAACCACACGTGTAGCCTACCTGCCTGGCAATAATGACAGACCTCCAGGCTTTAATACTGCCCTAGTGATGTAGTGCCCAATGATTATGGGGCTCAGTTGGTCCGATGGATACCATAAAGACAGATTGCTTGGAATTTTAGGGCTTTGGAGCTGTCCGTCAAAATTGGAGAAAATCAATAATACAATTATGAGACTGGCCTCTCCATGCTTAGACAATCGTTGTAAATACTGATAAATTGAAAAAAAAAACACCCAGGTGTAACCACTTTTTAGTTATAGGTTTATGACAGAAACACTTTTAGTTATATGACATTAGCGAACATTGATGAAATCATGATGAACAAAGGCTTCATTACCTGGGCTTTAATGATACTTCCTACTGGAACAGTGTGTATAGTTGTCATTTCGGAAGACAGCTTCATTACAATTTGTTTAAATGATAAGATGGTGTGAACTTTATCAAACTCAAACTCCAAGTTGTGTGGACAATGGTTACTTTTATTTATGATTTAAAGTGTGTAGCAATCAACCTGTTTCGGGTTTTCAACCTTCATTAGGATTTATTTAAGTGTACGTAATATTGTACTTTAATACATAATGGTGGCGATAGTTCCGTTGACATCAGTCAGATCATTTTAGCAATAAGCACTTACCCCTCCTGGCAGACAGCAGGTGGCTCGACAGCATATGATAGATGACCAGATAGCAGCGATCATCTCTAAGAGAGACACAATGAACAGGATACTGTCTACGGCCAGTCGCCCTCCCTGAAAATACAATTTAGTACAGTCAGTTATATTACGAGATAGAACGGTCATCTTTAAGGGACACACAATGATTGGGATTATTGTGTGCTGCTCCCCCTGAAAACAAAACATGGTATAGTTATATGACCTGATAGTGGAAATCATCTCTTGGGGAGGTGGGATGAACAGGATATCGACTACAGCCTGAAAACACAACATAGTCAGTCATATGACTAGATAACAGCTGTTATTTCTATGAATAAAGACACAATAAACAATGGTGTCATTAGCCAGGCGCCCTTCCTAAAAATAGAACAAAGTGCAGCCAATTATATGACAATATATATAGGCTTAGATGCAATCATCTCAAAAAGAGATAGTCATCTTCCCTGAAGACACGTCATGTCAGTTATGTAACAAGATATGGGCATCTCTAATACCCATTACGACTAAGCTTAAAATGCGCTTTATGTCTGTATTGAACTATCATTATGTATGAATTCTAAGGCAAGTCTGTAAAGGGTATCATAAGACAGACAATGTGGACAGGATGCATGCTGTTTACCTCCTGTCGACCTTCCCGAAAACACAACATTATAATGCAGTCAGTCATATGACCAGATAGCGGTTGCTGTTTCTTATACAGATACCACGAATAAGATACTATAAACAGCCAGTAACCTTTCCTTAAACGACAACAAGTGCAATCAGCTATATGACCGCATAGTGGAAATTGCCTTCACAAGAGAGAGGATGAACGGGATACTATCAACAGCAAGCGGATGCAGTCAGGTACATGACCAGATAGCAGCAATTACCTCCCCCATTATCATAATATTTGGACTGACAATAGATAAAACATACAGTGTATCCAATCATATGAAGAAATAGAGACGGATCATCCCAGAATGAAAAAGATAATTTTTACAGCCATATGGCCATTGAGTAAACAATACGTCCTACGATAGTATAGGAAGATGGTTGCATGACTGGAAAGATACAATCATCTCAGCGAACTGGAAGAATGACATGGTGAACAGGATACTCCCTACACTCCACCAACCACCTTGAATAATAACTCATGTATAGCACAATGCTTGATTTTGTCTCTTCACCAAGAGTTTGACATTGTGATATTAATATCAGTTAAAGACGATAATCCAATGTCCAGTATTTTTTAGACTATTTTATGATTGACTATGTGATACTTTCAATGAAGGAATTTTAAAGAATGAAAAATGTATAAAAAAAAATCAAATTTGGCTGAATTTGTGAGGTTCAAATTCTTTAAAACTCCAAAGTCTGAACAGTCTTTAGGACAGTTCGTATCAATGCAGCGTACAATGTTGGGAATCAAATTTTCAACGATGAAATTAACTCTGGCAACCTGTCATTCCTCAACAGAGCAAATATTAATCCGCTAAAAGCAAAATGATTGTTTGAAGAATGAGCACTGACGCTGAAGACAGCTTTACTAGGTGGCTTCAAAAGGGCTGAATACAAAGCCTCAGATTGGTTAATTGTTTGAGTTATATAAACACTTCGGTTCACATTAAAGACAAACAGGTGCAGACAGTCTGATACAATTAGTTCTAGATTAACTAGGACTGAAGCTGATGGGGATTATGAAGGCAGGGGTAATGGGTTGACAGACGGGCGTCAGAGTCAATTAGAACCGAGACAAACTAAGATCTGGTTGTTGATAAGATAAGAGACACAACCATAATGCTTCACATGCCCAATGTTAAGCAGATGTACATTCTAGCTGTGGATTATATGAAATTAAATTAGTTATATTCTCATGAACAGAATTATTCAGGCATAGATCCTTATAAACTTATGGATTAACACATCGCATATTTTGAGCAAGCGATTTAGAAAAGAAAAAAAAAATAGTTTGGAAATCTTGGTGTACTTTTCTTTGCAATCTCATCAAAGTCGCCTCCTTATAATGATACTCAAAATGACATTGCCAATCATTAATGGACTTTAGATTTTATACTTTGAGACTTTGGTAATAGCAAAACTTTTTTCAAAACAATTTCAATTATCTTAGCAAGGGATTAGATTTCTCTTATATTCCTCCCTCACCAGCCATAACATTGCCTTTTGGTCGATTCGTAGCATTCCGTTTGCTACAAGAATATCAATTCCAATGTAATTTTATAATATGGATAATATTCATAATATTATAGAGAAAAGGCTGATCTCTGATATAATGTGCAATGCTATACACGAGGTAGTAGATTATATGGGTGATAATACACTATAATACTGACCCGTGAGGAGTAGTGCTGATCATACTCGTAGAACATGTAGTAATGTCGGTCCACTGCAATGCCCGCACACGACAACACCATCGGACACACGACAAAGATGGCCCCCACAATGGACATGACCATGAAGGTAATTATCTGAAGGAGAAAAACGAAACAGTCAATATCCGTGTCTCTACAGATATTCACTTACATATTCAGTCATAATTGTACATGTAACCTTTCAGTCGCAGTCTATATTGATAGGGAAAAAGCAAAAATATGACTTAATGTAACTATGATATCGGAAAATCTATAGAGAAAAGGACTTATGTTGCTTTATTTTGCTAGGTTCAGTGACCGATCGGTAGGCCTATTTTGGTAAGGGCAAAATGCAATAAATTTAATGTCGAGATAGAATTAAGGCTATATTAAAAGAAGGACTATTGCTCCTGACTTCCATACATGGTGACATTTAATCCGTTATATCAGTTTTTTCAATACATCTAAGAAATTGCACAGCAGGTACTTGCACGCCCACTATCATATTCAGGCTTCTAAAGGCAGTCTCTAAAGATGTGAAACAATTAAGGAAATTGAAGTTTCCTTTTCAGCCTCGACTGTGATTACAAAGAGTGAAGGTTCTTACAGTGCAGTTTGTTTTTCGCTGGGCGCTGGCAAGACCGAAAGATCCGGCAATAATGACCTGTCGGGAACAAGCAAAGACAAAATGAGTTATCGGGAGAAAGTAAAGAAACAACAATATGGTAAGGGGAACAAGGGAAGCCAATAAAGAGCGGCCAAATTAGACTTTACAATGGGGCTGACAGCACAGGCAAACATGCCGTGTTGTTAAGTAAGCCCTCCTCTGATTGGTCCACAGACGGGAAGGCCAAAGCAAACATAACGTGTCATTTAACAGGCCTGATTAGTATTGGTCTGGGGGAACATTTTGGAGTGCACTGTGTTGGTAATGGAACAGTATGAGGCTGCAAGCTCCGTAAAGACACGAATACCTCTTCCCATAGAACTGTACGTCTATTTTAGTTCTATGCCACGTAATCATACTCCCAGCTATTACGATCAGGAAGCTATTATGAGTTTAGTATTATTGTTTGTTGGTGCATAGGCCTATTACATACGTCCATTGAATTTGTTCTGTTAAATGATATATTAAAGTGAGGCAGGCCTATGGCAGATAAATGACAGATCTTTTAATATCATATTTAACAAGGATCGCAAGCAGGCTAGTTTATATCATAGGATGCTATATGAGATGCAAAGGGCGTTTTGTAGGTAGCTAGACACTAGTATGTAAAAGGCCTAAAGACCTAACAACCTAACAGCTACAGTTAATTACAAAAGTAAAAATTGAAACAGTGGTATTTACATGTTCTCTCTGGATTAAGGTAATACCTTACTCATATGGAATTGTCATAATTATGAAGATACGTAATAAACTCGGGTGTATCAGGCATATGATTCCTTTTACCATATTGCCAACTTCAGTTAGAACGGGGGTCGAGCGTACCGAGGAAGTTAATTGAGTCTGAGAGGAGCGTGACCGTTTTAAAGGGAAAATAGAGAGAGCACTCATTGGCGTGCTGGTTTGGCCTTTGCACTGAGGTACGACTTCGAGTCACCGCAGACAGAGCCAGGGAGAGGGATATCAGGGTTCGAGGAATCCATATGGAGTGTAGTCCATCTCCAAACGAAGGCAAATAGGCCTATTGCATCTGTATAATGAATAGCCGATGTCTTTGTCATACCCAAGGTCATTAGATACTGAACATAGCCCTATTAGGCCTATAGGGTGACTGAATGAACTGTTATAATGTGTTTTGGATATTGGATGAACTGTTATAGGTGTATTTGCAAATAGGAAAGTCCCCAGTTATAAATTATGATATTAGAGCTATGAAAACGGAGAAGCTAAATGTAAGGGGCTATAATTATCATCCTATATTTACCTTCATAACTGCGATAGCTAGGCCCTTTACCTCTATATCTCTGTCGTTGGTCAGACTAACTGGATCTTCCCTTTAAGACTTTTATATCTAATTTGTTGAAGAGGCTAAAAGCACATTTACTCAGTCTCTTTGTGATTACAGTTCACGTGCTGGATCATAAGTTGCTAGCCCAATACCAACGATGTGCCTTCTGTATAAGATTTAGATGAGGGATGAGCATCAATGGGGACGTTTTTGCGCTACAAATGGTTCTTCAAAACATCATTAAGAATATGAGAATCAATAATACCCCAAGGGCCTGGAATACATTAGGTTCATTTTCTTAAAGAAGCCAATCGATCAACAAAGAGAAAAGGGAAACACACCACTCACGTCAAATATAATATCGCTCGATCTCATTAATTCTATATCACATGATATGAAAGGGTTTTTCATGAGATTGACTTCTTTCACTGTCAATTCCCCTTACCCCAGCCTGCCTGCCTTTTACAGACGAACAGAGCGTTCCAAACGAGCGCCATTTTGTCTGGGTCGAGGCGGTGTCTCGGTAAATAATTGAAGCCGGAATAATGTAGTCTGCGCACGCATCAAAACGTATGAAAGGGTCCCGACATGCAATGCGGCTGCAGATCAATGGCGGCCGGCCCTTTTTATGTCCCTTTAATGAAAACCCTGCCCGCTGGTAACTGGCTATCTGACGTCACACAGCGTCCGTCACTATACCGACACTCTGCTGGAAGAGTAGAGGCTGTTCACCCTTCAATCGCAAGGTACACAACATCGTGTTAGGCATGGGACAAATATGAGCAGCCCATAAATTGAGCGTTCTATAGCTGATTAGATGTGGAAATAGAATGGCAATCATACTGAAAAATAATGGGTAGTTTGGCTGACTGCTAACGTGCTTTCCTGGCTACAGGGAGATCATAGCTTTCTAATCAGAAATGAATAACAAGACACTATGTTTAAAGTGCCACACGAGTTCTGCCGCATTGAATGAAAATGAACAGTTTTATTTTAGGTCACGTTCTATCAAAATAAAAAAAGAGTTGAGCCACAGTTTGCATAGGTAGAACCACCCATTGCAGTACTTTGCACTATATTGGGACAGCTAAGGTGGAGACCCTCACATTTACACATGTGCAATTCAAGACACAATAGTACTATAAAGGGAGTATGTAGCATCTGATACCCATTACTAACCGTACTCGGTATACTACTCAGAGCCCTGGAACACCCCTTACCTAACCCACAACCTTTACCTATAACCCCCAACTCAGTATACTACTCAGGGCCCTGTAACACCCATTTCCTAATCCCCAACTCAGTATACTACTCAGACCTCTGTACACCCTTTACCTAACCTTCAACTTGGTATACAACTCAGAGCCATGTAACACCCATTTCCTAATCCCCAACTCGGTATACTACTCAGAGCCCTTACACCCTTTACCTAACCCCCAACCCGGTATACTACTTAAAGCCCTTACACCCTTTACCTAACCCCCAACTCAGTTTACTACTCAGAGCCCTGTAACACCCTTTACCTAACCCCCAACTTGGTATACTACTCAGAGCCCTGCAACACCCTTTACATAACCCCCAACTTGGTATACTACTCAAAGCCCTGTAACACCCTTTACCTAACCCCCAACTTGGTATACTACTCAGAGCTCTGTACACCCTTTACCTAACCCCCAACCTGGTATACTACTTAAAGCCCTTACACCCTTTACCTAACCCCCAACTCAGTATACTACTCAGACCTCTGTACACCCTTTACCTAACCTTCAACTTGGTATACAACTCAGAGCCATGTAACACCCATTTCCTAATCCCCAACTCGGTATACTACTCAGAGCCCTTACACCCTTTACCTAAACCCCAACCCGGTATACTACTTAAAGCCCTTACACCCTTTACCTAACCCCCAACTCAGTATACTACTCAGAGCTCTGTACACCCTTTACCTAACCTTCAACTTGGTATACTACTCAGAGCCATGTAACACCCATTACCTAACCCCCAACTCGATATACTTCTCAGAGCCCTGCAACGACTGTCACCAATTGTTGTTCTTTGATACCCTTTGAATCTAATCATGTACGAAAAACTCAACTTTCCTTTTCCCTAATACACCTTACAGACTAGGCACAGAATGCGTATTATGCCTGTATTGAACATGAGCGCATTCTGAGGCTGGTCTGTAAAGGGTATTAGAGGTTTGTGGAGCACCACAGTCGCTATGTTTAAGGCATACTGTGCCTGACGTCTTAGTGCATTGCGTGATTAGGTTCAATACATCCTCCACCTTCAGACACTTGATTTACCTTTACAATCTCTTTACAGCACAGAAAATACCAATTACATCCAGGGTCATGACACTAACATTTTTCTTATTGGTTCGAGAGCAGAACAGCAGTCCCTGCTGCATGTGGATTATGGCCAGGGGAATGGTCTATAATTCGAAACAAAATAAAAACAACTTTGTGTGTGATTTATCTGACTGATGACGAACGTAGGAGTTTCTGAATCTAAAGAGCACAACAGGACTTGCAAAACAGCAGTACTTGCAAAAATGTGGAACTCGATAGTGGGTCAAGTGAACTTTAAAGAAATTCAATAAGGGGCTATTGTGAAGAAAGATTGGGTGCAGACTTTGATACACTTGAAAAATTGTAGGATTTCGTTGTGAAACGGCAGCTGCAATAAGTTGTGGTTCCTCCGGCCATGTCTATTTTCACATCTAAAACAAACCACACATCTAAAAATATCTCCTGTCCATGTCTCATTCCTAGGACAAAACACCCGAATTTGATATTATGAATGTTGTCATTCTGTTCAGACTCCAAAGCAAAGTGGTATGTTATTGTATTAGTGTCAAACTTTGGGACATCTGCGACTTTCCCCCTTTTAATTGTGTAAAGATACGCTGGTAATTCATTGCAAGTTGTGCGTATTGTTTGATGGAGTGCTGACATTGTCTGCTTTGCACCAAACGCGGTCTAAGTTTTGAATTCTAAATATGATGAAAATGAAGAAAAAACAAACAAACAAACAAAAAACCAGAAAAAAAACAAGTCATCATCAATGTTTTCAAGAAATCAGGCTCACCACAATGCCCGTCCATATGCCGGCCCCGACGAAGAAGAAGCCCGCGTGGAGGAAGATGGCGACGATCTGGAAGAGGACGAAGAGGATGCCCAGGGCCACCTGGAGGACCCCTAGCACCCGGGCGGAGCGGGAGGCGAAGCCGGGCCGCACCGAGCTGGTGGGGGGAGGGGTGTACACGTAGGACGAACTCGACACCGTCATGTTCTGCAAGTATAGAAAAGGCAGTTTTAAAAATAGGTTCACAGTATTAAAATTATATGGGTTGTGTATATTAAAAAGTATAGAAAAGGCAGTTTTAAAAATACATGTACGTTCAAAGTATTATAATTACATGGGTTGTGTCCACTAACATATTATGAAAGGAGGCAGGATGGTTTTGAAAATGCGTTCAGAGTATTACAGTTAGGCCTATAGTGTAATATTAGTGTCCACTTCTTTCTTTAATAATTGAAACATAAAACAACATAAATACATTTCTTATCATATTCAAGCTGTAGATATTACTAATTACCGTATTGATTGATTCACTGTTGTGACATGAACAGTTCCAACTGAACGAACACCTATAATTATTTGAAGTTGTTCAATGCAAAATCATTATGGCAACATATCCAATGTGAAATTTAGGTATACAGTGGCAATGATCTAGATTGTAACCGCTGATACGTTTGAAATTATAGGAAAGTCAATCCAGATGTTTATACTGCTAAAGACTAGATGCTGTGCATCACAAATGGGATAGCAGTTAGTACACGTAAAACGTATTATCTTCAGCCGAAGAATGTTCACAGAGCTACAATAAGAGTGAAGTCAAATTAGAAATAAAGCCGTTTAAGTCTTGAATGTTGCAGCCGGATAAACTTTCTATTTTCAACATAGCAACTGAGCGAGATGCATGCATCACTTATTGAGGTGTCATCATGTTATTACTCTATATTTTGTGGCCTGAATTGAGAAAATGCTTTCTAAGATAATTAAAACATGCGACTTTTCATCCTTCCTCTGCGTTTGCTATCAACCAACGATACTAGAGCAGAACTACTCCAATCATGGCCTGATCCATTATAAATAATTATGATTATTCTTCAAACCATGGTCTGAGCCTGGTCGTTCGTCTTCTGAGCGTAAATTTCGTTCAAGTCCAGACATACTCTATTGTATGCAGCTAGCTGTTCGACCAAGGAAATATTTGCTTTTACGCGCATCGTTTTTTCAAAAAGGAAACAGGCGGAAAATCGTAATAATCGGACATAGTTCTATCCTGAAGTCATTCCATAAACCTTTATTCCAAGGAAGCTGCCAGAAGTTGGTGTAAAAGGGGAGTATTATTTCAATGATTTATTCTATAATAGCAATAGCCAATTCGACGTCATACCCTACTTGTTGTGATTCATCCAGTGATTATCTAAAGCGAAATGATATTGGCAGAACAAGGAGCTGCCCAGCCTCTCTCTATATAAACGCTCTCTGCCCCCCTCAGCAGTAACTCCAGGGTAGGTCGTAGGGAGAAGCATTAATTCACCATAACTGAAGACAGAGGAGGGACAAATCGGCCGTGAAGGCCACTTTACATGTACGGTAATGGTGACTTATCGGCCTTGTATTCACCCAACTAACCGACTTATGGTAGAGAGGGGACAAGGCCGAAATACCCCGACATGGGGACGACCTTGTTATGTGTATTATCTGATCTAGCCTTTCAAATTACAGTTCCCAACGATACTACACAGAAAAGGCAGGCTGCATGCACTGACATTTGGCTTTTGGGTTTCAACGTATGACCTACCCCACCCCACCCCCATTCATGACATACAATAATTGCTTATGTTGATTAATTGCTTCCTACTAAATTTAGAATAGTATTCTCACAAATCAGGTGCAACTAAAGGACAAAATATAATCACACACCTTCCTTGCACGATCGTGGTAACAAACTACTCCTGTATTCACATAACAACAATGTAGAGCTAGGCTGCATAACCAGACATGAAGTCGACATTGTTCCCTTATTTATGAAAACTTGCCCTTCACAAAACCTGCTCTTTTGAGGAGCTCATATTTCAACCAAAATTATTTCCTACATAACAAAACAATAGCATAAAGAAAGCTTTATGCGATTTTATAGGAGCAATGCGCTTTGCTCATTTTGCCTTTTTCTTGTTCTTAAATGATTATCTTCACACTCATATCCAGTATCAGACATCACTTATAATGCTGAGCGCGGCAAAATTCTCCTGCCTTTCAAAGGCTTTTTATTCAAAGATTCTGTAGGTTGGTGCACATTTAGCCCTGCAGGTTGCGGATGTCCACACAGGTTTAGACGCCCCCTTCACCTCACCACCTGACCCGTGTTGACCAATCAGATTGCAGCATCCGATTAGTTGGTGGTGCAAACACCAGGGGGCGGTGGTAAAACGGGGGTTGCGGCCGCCCCCATGTAGGGGGCGCTGTAACAAATCACTGCGCGCGCATCCAGCTCTCAGGCACCGGAAGTGGGGGGCTTAGCCCTTCCGGTCTGTGTACAAGCAATCCTGTCACCAGGGGGCAGGGTGTAGGGGGATTGTGGGTAAGGGAGGAGAGAGGGATTGTGGGTAGAGGTAGGTGGGTTGTTGGATTATGGATAGGGAAGGGTGCGGGAATCAGACCCCCGCCCCCTCTTGCCCAACCCGTCCAACGATCTATATTAATGGGTCTGCTGTAGTTAGACGTGGGTCCGGTAGGGGGCGTGAGGGTGGCGAATCGTCCGGAAAACCTGGTCAGCCAATCATATAGCGAGCTGGCCCAAGGTGCCGCCTCCGCAGGGGCAGTAGCGGAGGTTAAGGGGTCCATTAAAGGGCCGGTTTGGTCCGCACTTCTAATATAGCCGGGGGCGTTGTGCACCCGTTGATATGGGTGGTCGATGAGTTAACATTAAAGGGTGAACCAGGAAAGTGTATTAATGAGGTCCAGAAACTTGGTTATAAGAAGGGAAGGGGTGGTGTCTACAATGCATAACGGGGCAAACTTACGTTGCAGTGAACCTTCGTTCTGTTAAACATTTAGTATTGGATTTGTTTTCAATAAAAAGTGCCAGCTGTCTTGGTAGTTCTTGATATAGCCGCGCTGTCTGGGAATGGGAGGTTTACCATCTACCTTTGCTTACAGACATAATCCCTAACGCAATAATGGCTTTTATTAAAACATTCTAACTTAAAATGGATTCAGGAGGTTGCTGACAAACAAAATGGGGTTATGGAAAACAATCGGAGATTGGTGTCTCATACTAATCAGTAAGTAATAATACTGGTCATCATTAATGTAGCAGAAAGAAATAACCACTTGGTATAAGGGGGCCAATTTAGGGACTTTTACGAAATCAAATGCTTAGTATTTCACATATACGAATTAACTATTGTATGTTTCTTCCACCAGGGAGACGCCAAATTCGTAAAGGGGCAGAAGAAAATCCTTTGTAAATGCTTTGTAAATTTACAAATCATATTCGTAATTTTGAAAACACTAAAATAAGCAATTCAAACTTCATAAATCTTGACTTAAACTTGATAAATTAGAAAAATTATACATTCCTATAATTTTGGCAATAGAAAATTTACGAACCCAAAACTCATATTCGTATATTTTAGCATTCACAATTTTTGGGGGGCCCTTAGTAAAATTTACTTTTCATAAAAATGACCATTCATTTCTTTGTAAATTTTCCTTGGTTGAAAAATTTGCTTGGTATTTATTGATCTTAAAATACGAGTTTTACGTAAAATGTCCCTAAATAGGCCCCCTGATATGACTAATGGGCATGCACCCAAACCCGACCCCTGTAGGGGTTGTGGGCTGGGGGTAGGCAGATAGGGGACCCTATTGCCTCCTGCCAGGGCGTCTAGATATCACAGGACACCACCCCCATTACCCCAAAGTGACCATGGCCCAATCAATATCGGATCCATAAAGCTAAATGTAGCAGTTAGATAAGGTTCTGATCAACGTGGCATCAACGTCAGGAGAACCGTGAATACCTAACATTTTCAAATAAGGAGAAGGACTTGTTTTGATGAAGATATTGAAAAGAACACCTTTTTTCATACAAAGCAGGATTAACATAATCCAATTGTGCAGTTAATGCAATGTATGCATACCGGGCAATGCCCTGTGAGTCTGTACTTACAAGGGAGTTTGCTATCTGGGGAAGCTTTTCTAGGATGACCCAATATCATGAAAATATCTATAAGAGAGCAGGGATCATTATACTTTTCTTTGGTCTGTTACCATTACTGTATATGAGTTAATTTTTCATAGTAGAGGGCACTGTCCGAAGTAAATCCAGCAGTAGCTAGACACAAGTTTATAGAGGGAGAAGGTTCTATTCACTACGAAAGCAAATATCAGGATTGATGTGAACGTTGGGCAGTTTGATGGAAATTGGATAAGTGCACTTTCTAGGCCGGCCTTTCAAATGCGGCACTCGCTGGAGAAAAGGTAGAACACTGAGAGTTTTATTGTAGACATGGGGCCCGGCTCTGAAGCCTTTGCAGCTTGCCGGGGAAAGCTTAAAAGGTTTAGAGTTAAGCCGGGGTATATATAATATGTTTCTTAAGGCCATTGGCACACGGCGGAATGAACCGATCGCGTTTGGTAACTATGGGTAGCACGTTGTGCAGATTACGTCACATTAACTAATGATGGACTGGACGCCATATTAGTGATCAATTTACATTCATTAATAATTTTGGTATTTTTGCTGATATTATGAGAGTAATTTGAGATCACGACATACATGTTTATAATCTAAAAATAATGCACGAACTATTGAATCTTCAAGTGTTTACGGTTATCAAATTGGTGCTTGCATGGTATATATAGACATCTAAAAGAAATGTTGTCAGTGAAATGGGATATTCCATACCAAATATAATCTTTGATTCTGCTGAACACGATAATGAAAACCCGCTTGTGAATAAAACCAATATTGGGCAAGATGTGAATGGGTACTATCAGGTACCATATGAATCAACACGTTTGATATTTCATGGCGATCTTTATCGTTAGGCGTACTATCGCACAACGTGAAGTGTGTTAATTCCACTCTCACCGAGAACCGCATTGATTGTTACACGTCTTTAGAAAGGGATTGGCTGGCTTCAGACATTCCTTTTAAGCTGATTCTGCGTAAAGTCCACCTAGTCATAATGCACAGATTGGTGCGTCTTTTGTCATAGGTTTTAAAGATTTTATGGCATTTACTGAAAGCGACAGACAAAAATGTTTTCTGCCTACTACAATTACTGTTTTGTGTACCATACTGTGGCGATGCAAGGTATTGTTAAATCAGTTTCTATAGTGGAATCGAGATTACTCTCGCGGTCCATTGACAAAAGATCCCCAAGCTCAAATGCTTCCTTGCTTTAAGAAAATACTTTTTAGAATAAAACTTTCAGATTAATGGTCAATTTCTCTGTACATTTCCACGGAAGACGCCTTCAATCGGTAATAAAATGAGGACATCTAAAATAATACGGACCACAGGTGGTCATGTTTCATTGCAGACAAGCTGGCCGTTCAATAAATAAAATTTATTGGATTTTTGTTAAATGAAATACCATTAATCTCTCAGGCCTTTCCAAGCCGTTATTCACCTTGAAATTGAGGAATAAATCAGTGACGGCTCTTTTTGAATCCAAAATCCAACTTGAAAAGGAGGCCTTTGGGAATCTGGTGGGACCGGTATTTATACTCATTGCTGGGCCAGACAACCAATATAACAGCGCCCTATGTGAAATCAATACTCAAATACAGCTGCCAGGGGGCGGGCAATAACTCTCCATTTAAACTGGGATGGGATCTAAAGCCGGCATCGCCCGTACCAGTCCCAACGGCGCCCATACGTATCACGGTATTAGAGGTATAAAGGGACAGGTAGAAGGGATTGTCTAAATGACAATAAACCATTTTACCAACTTGTTGGTCCCTATAACCCCATCATAGCGCCATACCATTCCAGTATTATTTTACGTACACCTTGGATGACAGCAACAAAATGTTGTAGAGTAACGAAATAAAACAAAAGTAATTAGGTGTGTAGGCCTAT
The DNA here is from genome assembly GCA_936440205.1 of Lepidonotus clava. Taxonomy (NCBI): domain Eukaryota; kingdom Metazoa; phylum Annelida; class Polychaeta; order Phyllodocida; family Polynoidae; genus Lepidonotus; species Lepidonotus clava. The sequence goes on along the minus strand of OW387144.1, from coordinate 28,022,841 downwards.
CACCCGAGAATAGTTGGTAACAGACGTAGTATTTTTTCCATACTTGCGATGCCATGATTATAAGAATTTGATATGAAACAATGCGAACGTGCGTATTGTTTTAAATTCTAGTTTACGGTTATTGCCATGAATAAAACCGTTTCAAAATTTGATGATTGGGAGCTGAGATATTGAAAACACCTAATCAACTTAGTATCCACCTTCAATGGTTAACATGTTTAGCTCCATGATTATTGATTATAATTATGTTAACAAATAGCAGGTATTTCACATTACAAAATAAAGGACTAAGAACATCGCCTAAAGATCTATGTCAATTTTGTAATAATAAAAGGTCATAGAAAATATAAAAAAGAGATTTTGCAATCTAATTTACTTCGTCCCCCTGCCCCGATGGCAAATAGAGACACATCTACTAATGAATAGAGACACGAGCGACCAATATGGGGAGGAGGCCCAGGGGGTCAGGACCCCCGTCTCTTTAGGCTAGGAAAGTAATTGAATATACAGACATAAAAAAGGTGAGTCAAAACTAAATATGATTATATCCATCCCGTCTAGACTCATGCTAGGTTAATGGAGACAGAACTACTAACAGACAGAGACAGGCAATTTCAGTTATTGCTCCCCGAAGTAGGAAGTCCTGCTGGGTCCTTTAGTCCTTCAATAATACCCTCAGGGGTATAATCTGTCTGCATCAATTGTGGACCTCTCACAGATTCGCCCACTTTTTGGACCGTTATATTATGTGCTCCTTTATACCTTAATTCTACCGGATCAACCGGTAAAAAGTTAGAGGTCGACTTTGTTTTAAACTGGGATTGAAATGTAACTGAATATGAAAATAACCCAAAAGCAAATTCGATATAATTATACACACGTAACATATATGAAGTCCCCATTCGAGAATAAGGCGTAACTTGGTAGGAAAATTTAAGGAATTAAGAATTAAAGGATTTCCCTTTAAATTTAGTTTTAATATAATGGCCATGGCTGAAGTAGTCGAAATAGATTCCGTAGTCCTTTTCATTTCTGAAGCATTGTCAGGAGGTTGTAAGGGTTAAACCATAAAGCACTTTTGACAAATAGTGTATAGTATTCTTTGACAACACATACATCATTGCCGCTTCACCGCTGCCTCATTAGAGATAAAAAAAAGTAGGATATCAAACGGCCGGCGAGGGCATAATATGGCCCCAAAAGGCTGCAATAAGCAAACAAGGAAGTCACAATGAGGCCGTGGTGGGACCAAGATAACGAGGCTTTAATGCTAAATATCAAAATGGAATTAGCAGATAAAACAGGAAAAATAGACAGTTCAAAATATATAATATAAAATCCCATTTGCAAAGTTACACCATCGTAATATGTGACCACAATGAGGCACAATGGGGCTCTAGTGAGACCATGGTGAGGTCATGATGAGGCTATAGTGAGGCCATAACTAACCCATCAGAAAAAAACAAAGTGAGGATAAAGAGAATCACATCGTGAGGCCATGGTACGATCACACTGCACATGTAGCTACAATGAAGCAGTTGGGAGGCCACCGTGGCTGATGCTGCAGTGAGGCAGCCTGAAGCCAAGTTAAGACAACAGATATAGGTTAGAGTATCTGAAACTGAGGTCACGATGGGGCATAACACAGTTTTGATGAAGCCACCGAAGAGTGAGATTGCATTCTATAGTGGGAATATCAGCGCTATGCTCGTTCAGGGCCCCAGACTCTCATAGAAGGTGGCCCAAGGCAAAAGGCAGAATACTGAATGATGAATCAAACAGTGCAACAAGTTCTCTGCTCTAATTGGATGTACTCGGGGCTTTCATCCTGAATTAACCTAAAAAACCTTTATCTTATTGGTGCATGCCTTGGCACTTCGCTTTCAGACAAATGATAGCCGCAGGGAAGAAAGAGTGTGCAGCGGTTTTCATATAGTAAAACGTCCATTACTGAATCACAATGCATTAGAATAGATTGAATAATACAATAAATCTTTCTAGATTATAGAAGAGGATCTTTATTTATTCAATACCTATCCCTTCCTTTATCATAAGTGGATAGTACATATATTTGATAAACATATAGCTTACGATTCGTTTGCGATGATGAGTAAGCACACTTCAAGAGGTGGATGGGGGTACGAACTATTGATTCGACTAACTCTGTACTGAGAAAGGATTGGTTTTGGCTATAGAAATACCCATTTTCAGAATGAGATCCGAAAAGGCGACCCCTCTTCCTCATATGTTCCATAAAGAAAGCCCTTCCTCAACATCCTCCTAACCATGGAAGTTAAATTATTGGACTGACTCAACTTAGTCTTCCTGTTTCAAATTCATTTAAATCCTCTGGGGGGGGGGGGGGGGGGGGTGTGACATGACACTATCAGGCTATATTTCTATACTTGTTACCTATTTGATCTAGACTGTCTATCCAAGCTCAGCAATATGTTGAAATCATGTACCTTGGTAAACCAATTCTCCTTCATCAAAAAATAGTTTATTGTTTTTTTTCAACAAGAATATAGACTAGCATCTTGGATATCCTTTATGTGTAACCCTAGTATAATTGTAGTATGGACATTATTGCTGGAGGACCACAGGGGTCAGATCTACAGAACTCCAAATGTCATTGCCATTCCTGTTATCTCAGTATAAATAGTCATTATCGTGACCTTGGTTGACCTCGTGTCAATTGACCTTTACTGCCCACAATAACCAAAGCGAGGCTGGATCAAGGGTCAACCCAGCACCGGAAGTTATCACCGCGCAGGCCCGGCGCTGACGGTCACGTGATTTCCGTCGTTTGGTCTCTGTGGTGGAGGGGGGATTGTTAAGGTGGTGTTTTCACGTCTCCTTGACGGGAGAGTGCCAATCGGCCCGGCCAGACTACTTATTCATTCATGGCCAGTGGGTGTGGGGGTATAGGTCGGTGTTCCTTTGGTATTTTCTCATGACGCATATAGGTGACCTTGATATACACTTTCATATAAGGCATATAAGTATTGACTCTTATGTCCAAACCAAACGAAACCTTATATTATACTATACTTCGCAGGAATGGTGAAAGGATAGTAATATGGGCAAAGAATGATTAGGCATTCCAACAAAAAACAAGCACTAGGAACAAATCCTCATGGTAAAGGGAATCATTTTCAGACGGGTGTCTACAATCACTGAACGTAAGCCGTCCATTCGGTATTCCGCAGGCATTGCACCAATGCGATTAAATGCAATTCCGAGGCCCTGTATCAAAAAGGAGTGAAGCAAATTAGAGCTCCAATCCGCTTAACAAAAGTATTGTAGAATTCAGTTAGCCTTTATTGGCTTTCACATAGGGCCTACCCGCATAGAATTGGCAGTATGAGAATCAGGCGCATTTTGTTGGGGATATTGAATTGATCTAGTCTGCGGTAGAAATCTGTCTAGTTGTGGTACATACCAATGACAAATAAGACAGAAATACATTTAAGACAGCAAATCAAAGGGTTTTGGATGTCTGTCTGGAATGTGCATCATGTTGCAGACAATGCTTCGATTCGCCTTTTCTCAGGTTTAGTTGGTTGGTCTCATAAGCATCCTGGTCTTGTGCTTTTCCCGAAGACTCACTAATTGCCTCAATAAACCTGCGACAGTCTCAGCTGAAAGTATGCTGGAGTACCGTTGTCAAGGCAACAGACCCCTGATGGTGGGGCCGGGCGATAAAACGGGCATGTGGGATCAGGAAGTCCTACCGGAAGTGGCCCATTCTGGGTGGGTCCACAATGCCCGCTGGGACAAACTGCTGCCATGACACCTAGTGGTGAGAGAAAGAAACACCCTTGTCCCTGGAGAACGATATCCTCCGGAAGGTCATTTTGAGAGAAACAGGAAAACAAACAAACTAGTAGGCCCTAAACTGAAGAGACAGAGGGTATGGCTTTCATCCTGTTACTGGCAAAAGGCACTGGAATGGCCAGCCCACATGCTATCTGCTAATCGAAACTCCCAATGCAATTTAGAAAATGAACAAGAATTGAATAAAGTATAGAATACTCTTGTGTCGTATCTACTTTTAAACGTCATACACTTTATAGGCCCATTACATGATCTGCAACGAAATCTTATGCATACCCTTTATAATAAATTAAAGGTGTTAATATAAATATGGAAGTGTCTAGAATCCAAGGCTACAAAGATAACGCCTTCTAGACCACGTTACACCTTTCCTAGATAATAAAAAGGGAATACTGTTGCCAACAAACAGTGTGCCGGAGTCTTATCATATTATACTGTGACCAAAATGCAGAAGCGTCTTACCGCTGTTTCAGAGTCCATACGGTTGGGTACGATACAGCTGGGCCCTTTCAATCAGTCGTGAAGCATAGGGGGAGTTACTACAGGGTACATCCTGTAACCAACCTGGAAATACAGAATTGGAAAACATATAGGCCTATTTCGGGATAATAGGAACAATATCGTGAAGTGGAGACAACAGAATGCTACTGTTAGCCTGTGAACATAAACACATTGTTTGGTTTTTATATGTCAAGATTCAAGAATGGGGGGACTGTACTTGTTAAAAACAAGGTCCAGTGTCGTTAAAAAACAATGGCTCAATTCAGAACATCAGAATTGCTTTGCGATAACAGAAAAATATATTTCAAAGAAGAGAAAACCCTTTTAGATATTTCCACAAGGGACTAAAACCAGCGGTATTTGTTCTATAAAACCTATTTAAACATAAATATTGGTTTGATATGGAAATGATAAGCATCCCCGAGTTTGGAAAAGGCACTTTTTATCTTAGGAGCCATTAGTGCCTAGCCATCTGCCAGGTGCTATTTATAACATGTTTTGTCATGATGGAAGGCACTATGACAAAAGAGGTTATACTTTCGAAGATTCATCTAAACATTTTGTTATATTCTGCAGCAGTCTGTCGATCATTTGGATCATCGGCCATTGACATCACAGTTCGCATGATAGGAGGGCAGGGGCGTGCATGCTGCTAAATAATATCGCACATTGTAGTTGAAAATTCGCAAAAATGTAAAAGAAAATACACTTATAAAAAACTCTAAATTCAAAACTTTCTTGCACATTTCCCATCGCACATTTCAATTTTCAATTACTTTGCATTAATTGTATTCCCTGATATAACGTTATTAGATACAAATAGAATTTCTGCATTTATATCAGCATGCTGGTTTTCATTTCAGAAAATGTGTCTAGAATCTACTCAAAACGTTAAGGTCTAGTCTAATGGTCTGCTTGTCTGGCCTATGCTAGTCTACTGACCTTGACCTCTAAGTGGGTAAAAGCGGTCAGAGGTTAAGGTCACGAGTCTGAAATCTCATCTCCCCTCGGGAGAGGCGGCTAGTCTTCACCGTTTAGTCTCTCCATGTCTCAATGTCCCCTTCTCCCCCTAACTCGTCCCGACCGCTGGTGGCCGGCAGGTAGCCCGCCGCGCGCCCTAATCAGGTTATAGGCCTACGACCCGCCGACCTGCTGGTACCAGCGAACACTGTGACGTCACTGTCACGTGATTCAGTGTCTTCCGGTCAAACACAGGGTTGATAATGGGGTAATTGGGGGTAAGGGGAAAGGGCAAGTATGGCGATGAAGAGCTCTATATGAAGCACACCTTCATGGTCACTAGATGAATAGGCCTATATAAAGCTAATTTAAGGTGGAATAAGCCTCTATGCGTTTACCTCATAATATGAATTAATTCCTGGCAGGTCTCTAATTCTTAATCTGCTCTCATCATAAGTTTCTTCTAATTCTAATTATTAAATGTCAAATATTAATCATAATCCATTAGCATCCCAACCATTAAACCTTTATTTCACAATTTAATCCTTTTTTTGCTTTTCTCCAAATTAGCCTTACTTTAAGGTGAATGTTTCCCTTCGCTTCGCTTCCCTTTCCCTTTTCTCTTTTCTGGACCTTAATAAAAGACCCTCCGTTTCCGTTCTTCGTGCCCTATCTTACCGACCTGTTAAAAACCCCAATTTTCATATACTACTTGGTAACCTTCATATTTGAAACAGTACAGTTCTAAACCCATTTTGATCATTTTGACCTCTACAAACATTATTCCAGCACATTCTTCCCTTTAATTTCACCTCCATCTCTCCCCTGGTGGAAGTCATGAAAAACACGTTTAAATGCAAATGGATTTAGCTCTGTTCAAAGCAATTTAATCTTTTTTTTCTTTCTTCAATCTTTAACAGATATCTGATAATTAATGTATTTGGCCTATCATACACATCGAAAAGATGAGAGACCAGAATTTTTCAATTTAGGAATAACAAGAGCGGTATAAACGAAACGTATCAGGCCCGTACCCAGGGTTGGCCATGGGGCGGTGGTGAGTTCCATAAAGTGGAACTCGTCTATATTTTTGGTTATACAATATTGGGAAAATATTTTAAAAGTTCCATGTAAAATCTTACAATACGAAATGGGGGCAGAGCACGTCCCTGTACTAAACAATATTTCTATTTGGATATGAAAATGGTAGAGCAAACCCAATGGTGCAGGTTTGTAAATTCATCAAACATCACTTTCTATTTTTCATAAACTAAAACTAGGAGTTCTATCAATGTTCTAAGACTATTTTTCTTGAGTTGACCTGAAGAAAACCCATGAAACCGGGTAAGGTCTCGAGTAAGATTTTCACTATACAAAATTGAGCTGCATCCTGCACCTGAAAAGTAAATTCCAAAGGTTTTTGAAAAGGATAAGAACAGTAAATTAGCTGTTTTAATTGAACTTTTCCTTTTATTTTTGACTCTAAGGAATTTTGAAGAAAGAGAATATTTCTACCTGGGTGGAACCAATTTTGAGTCATGCTCTGTGGGGGGGTGGCCCACCACCCCCGCCTCCCCCCTGGGTACGGGCCTGCCGTATCTAGTAATAATCTATTAACCTCTTGGCAACTTGATCAGGAAGCTATCAATGAACTGATTTCCATTGACGCTGTCAGCCTGCTGAGACCTCCCATTTTCACATACTGCTTATACAAAGCCTATCAGTATCAGTAGCATGGGTGTAGTAGGGACAAAATGGAATTGTTATGACAATTTTCATTATTAGACTTTCGAATTCCTCCTTTTCTGGGGATGTAGACGGGTGGTCCTCGTGTCGCTGTGGTAAAATTAAGAAATACCTATAATGTATTTCGCTAGTGAAGGCCCAAGTCCCATGTTGATTCTATGAATTTAAAACGTCCCATATCGCTCTTTTCTAAACCTCCTGTCGCAGTTCGACCAATAAGCCCCTGTCGAATTTCATAAATAGTTATTGTCGCCCTGTTGATCTTTGGGCTCGACATCCATTTTTCTGTCTTGATCGCATGAAGAAATTAGAAGAAATTAAGCACGTGTTACCAGACACGTTGCAACACTGACCATTGTCATGGATTCCCATTTTCTAAGTAGAATATGTTGGATTGCATTACATTTCTCCCTATTTTCCTCTTTATCACAGATTCTAAGCTCACCAGAACCGATCCATCATGTAGGTCCTTCCAAAATTGTGCCCTTTTTCTTTGTTGTCTGAAAAAAATCTATTTAAAGTCCAAGTTATTTATGACAGCACAAACAGTCTCAACATAGGAAAGTGAAATGTCAAAACCATCATGTCAGCGACTGTGTGGGAAAATTAAACAAGAAATTGGGAAGTCATGTTGAGGAGATGTTCAAAGCGCACCACCAGCAGTGTGTCTGACCTTTCTTTCCTCTATTATCGCTCTGAGGATGCGCCATCTTCTGTATTATCGCCCTCAGAAGGGAGCTGTCGCCTTTGAACTGGAGACTTCAAGGTGCCCTCTGACACAGCCAATACCCGCCAAATGTCAACTTGCTTATGGCTGACTACGAGGCACGGTTCGACCTTGCCCCCAGCAACATTTAAAAGATGAACTCATAACTTGAAAATGGAAAACAATATGCAGAGACGACATAGAAATTGAATCCAGTGGTCGTTTGGTATTGATTAGTTTCAGAGAAATATCTTTCATATTTTTGTATAGCTTCCTACCGGCGTCAAGGAGGGTTTTCAATATACAAGATATATATATATATATATATATATAGATTCGTTTATTTATACTGAAAACATGAGTTAGCAAATGAATGCTGGTTTACATCATATGTCTGTGAATATAGTTATCTTTGCTTTGTTTTGATATAAAACTTGCTTATTCTGAGAATGTCTCAACGAATGTGCAATTGACAATAAATAATTCCATTATTTTCTTACTGTCTGGTCAGCCCTATCCAGGATATATTTAAATTCTAAATGAACTCAAAGTAGGAAACGTCCCCTTTGAACCAGAGAAACCTTATACCATAACTCTAATATTATAGATATGATATCAAATCAAATGATATCAATGTATAGACAATGGGCATATGACCTTCCATTAGGTCCAATGTCACAGATCTCCTGTGGCACCCCAATATACGGAGCAAACGGGTCAGCGGTATTGCCGAGATTTTCGACATCGCGCGGCGAAACACTGGGCTCCAGAAGTGACCACGTTTAGCATTGGGGTCTATGGGGAAAACGCGAATTTTCGCGATTATGCGAAAAAAGAAAACACAAAGCGAAAATCCAAAGGGTTTATCGCATTCCTGAGATCAATTACAAACTTTTTCTTATTTACTGTGTGAAGATTGGAGCGATATTGAAAAAGTTATCGCGAAATAACATGTTTTCTCCCATAGGAGCCAGTGTTAAAAGCACCCCCAATGTCCGTTCGCGATTTCCGCGAAATTTCGCCGCGCGATGTCCTTTTTTGAGACCCGCATCTTCCGTATACCAGTCCAACAATCTTCTTTCTTAATTATTGGTTAACTACCAACCAAAGTAAATATATCATTTAAGAATTTTTTTACAGGGCCCTCGCCCACTGAAAAAATATTTTGGACAGGCGTGTTCCTTTAACACACCACCCAAAATGCCGTGTACAAAATATTAAAAAGAAAAATATCATTTCCATACTCATTAGATTCATAGTATCTAACGTCACACACAACAATTGTATTCCAGTTTCTCTTTTAGCTGAATCGGGACTCCCATGGGCAGTTATAGTGCCTCTAATGTAGATCCTAGCGAAGAGAACGTGTAGAAGGCTGTTGATGGCGGGCCTAGTAATTGGTTTAAGGAGAGGCCCCATGTTGGTTTACTGAGGTGTAGACAGTACAAGGTCACAAAGGGGCCTGTAGAGGTCACAAGATACACGCCCTCTGAGGTATGCTGGTAGGGGGAGGAAGAAGTCTCATGGTTTATGCTGGTTATCGAGTTCAAATAGATAAAGAGGAAACACAGTAATGGTGATTCGGGATTAATCAATGAAAAGAGAGAGCACGGATATTCCTTCTTACAGATTATCTTGATTGAGGTATATGTATGTACATGTATGTACGTACATTGGAGGTTTGGTATGGATGGGGGGTGCTGATGTCGCCTGTCGACAAATGGTCTTGTTGCATGCCACTGTATTTTAAAAGTGCTGTCGCTCGTCCCCTGTCGATTTTATGAATACACCCTGTCGCCGTGTTCAATTCAAGAATAGGTCCTGTCGCGTGTCAGGGGTTTGGAAAGTGGAAAAGATTGCATAAAGTTTTTCATTTAAACACAAATAATCAGTTTACACATTGTTGATTTGAGGTGACAGGTTGTGGCTGATTTCCGGCCCCAAGCCTTAGTGTTGAGGCCCACAGGGTGGACCAAAACCAAAATGGTGACGCCAATGGAGGGACTCACACCTGCTATAAAAATACATGAGAAAAGAACCAACTGCAAGCATGCGTGCTATATAACTTTAGAAGTTTTTTTTCTTAATTCTCTATCGAATTATATGTAATGTGTATAGTCTGTTGCCATATTTCTGGTTAAGAGTAATACATTACCAAATGACCGTTGGTAAAAATCGGCCAGTTGGAATACAGCCTTTACAGGTGCTCAGGTCCATCATAACGGAGTGAGGCCCCTGTAATTCTGCCCGTTATGCACCCCTTAATTGACGGACCATGTTAATACTTAACACCCGGGGCTCTAATTCCCTGTCAGGACACTCCGGGCAGGCTCTTCTTCATTTTGTCATGGTTTATGTATCCCTGACAAGCCTCGATGGAGGAGGGGATGGACTGAGGTTGGGAGTGAAGGATGTCCTAAACTGTGTGCTATCTTGTAGCGATTTAATATTCAGCAGAAATACTTTCTGTTACCATGTTTATAGTTCAACACTTAACATTAATCCATAACCATGATCTTAACAAATCTTTTATAGAGTTCATGATAGGCATATCTGATTTTAGACCGGTAAAATTTGTGAATTTTGGAGGGTACAGAAAACTCTAAGAGTATTTTATATTGTGATGAGGAAACTAAAATCTGATATGCAAGTTTTACGGTTTTACATTATCTGTTTATCATGCACAAATATACTGAAATGCAAATTCTTTGATAAAACTAAACAGGATGTTTTTTCAGTTTAGGTCATAAGAAAAGCGACCCATCCGCAATGTTATATCCTTTGCGAAACTTCTTTCACCTCACGTTTGAGAGCCTATCGGTGCCTATGATAACATACAACATGGAAGCTGATAATTTCACTGTAAAATTCGTCTACATTTTGGAAAGGTTCGGTACGTGCCTGCTTACCCTATTTTCAACACTCCACACATTGCCACCTCCACCCACCCGGACCTCTCCCTCCCCACCACCACCACAGTTCTTTTATTAAAACCTGTCAATCGTCGCTTCCTGTTTGATCAAAAAGGCCTGACAAGGGTTTTAAGGAGATTTTAACAAAAGGATTTCGTGCACGAACAATCACAAAGCCTGGTTTTGTTCGGAATCACTGACAAGGGCTCATGGATTGATAAAAGCCTGACCAAAGGAATAAAACAAATACAAAAAGAGAGTGAAATAATTATGACTCTGAAATTGAGTTTTTTTCTTTGAAACTTCAACGTTCAATTCATTCGTTTCACTGTGAGAGCATGATATGATACGCTGAGATATGATACGCAGAATTGTGCAAAATTCTAAACAATTTCTGTGTATGCATCTTTCATTTTACTGAAACCAGTAGCTACACTAATCCTTGTAACCTTCCTTACATACATGTAGAGAGAGAGGATTTTATTTGGAACGAATGCATAGCCAGCATAGCCAGCATCGCCCTTTTCAGTTCTATTGGTTCATAGGACTATTTGTCAGGCCGTTACCCTGATTGAAAATATTGAGAAATCTCTAATCTTGCTGTTATCATCAAAACAGGTTTTTCGGACAATTGTATGGCAAAAACACAATGATTAGTCCTTACAAAATTATATTCGGTACCATTTTAGCTCAATCAATGGGATTCTAGTTAATGCAAAAACGATATGGACAAATCTCAGTAGTTCTATCTATAATGGGTCACTTATTTCTTTTAATAAATGATTCTAAATGCTAAAGAGTCTCAAGATTGTTCTTAAATTAACCAAATACAAATTAATGAAGAACTGTGTGATAAAAAAAAAGGAATATTTGAATCAACTTTACAATCTAATGAGTTAGCAATACTTATTGGATATCAACCCTTTTAACTGTCGATTTTTACTGTCTATTGTGGCAGTGCTCTTGCAATGCTAGGTACGTCCAATCCTCACTCCTTGTTGTAATATGTAGACAATAATAGGGCAACATAATTAATTTATTTCCACCCACCTCCCTGGCATGGCATGATGGGAGGGACTTATTGGGAAGTGAATTTAGATATATCCGACCCTTTGCCCCCGTTTTACGGGAGACCGATTATTCAAAACTGTAGGAGAAAAAGTTTCAGCGGAAGGGGATAAGAGCCCTGAGCTATGTCTCAGAGCGCTGCCCTTCCCTCTCGTTGTCTGTAATCCCCTCTTGGCACCCGCCGCCACGCACAGCGATAGCAACTAGATTAAAATGGATGGGCGGTGAAAAAACAGGGAAAAAATGCCAAGGCTGTTATCAGAGTAGCACCTAGGGAGGTCCCCGTTAAGACTATGGAGTTCCAAATGTAAACCTAATAGGCCTGTTACATAACTCTATTGCATGATTTCCTTGTAAAAGAAAATTAGATTAATTTGCACAAATGTAACAATATGAAAATTTATAATAGGTCTTTTGTGTTGGAATTCTACAGCATATGTACATTATCTTTCTTTTTTCTATTCACCAACAGAATTCAAATCAAATCAGTGGAACAGCTGCTGTTTCATGACAAGGATATCTGGATTACTTGTTATATATATATATTACTGCTCACTTCCAAAATTGTCATTTGGATTCAAAATTGGTTCCCCAATTGGACATCAAGACGCTTGTAAGATTATCCCAATTATATAGCTTCACATGTAGAGTCCATCCCCAACTCGGTCCCACATATACAACAGCCAGCAGGTAATACAATATTATTTGATAGCTGTTGTGTATATATCTACCCTAATCAGCTTCACTAGCCAGGTCCAGCCCATCTGTGTATGCTCAGTCCCCTAAACACAACAGCTGGTAGATGAATATACCATCCTAGTCAGTCTCACTAGCAAGATCCATCCCGACCTATATCTATTTAAGTACAAACGTTCTCCCATACATGCCACCCTCACCTGTGGCCGACTCCCTCGTGTGTACACTTGGTTCTCCATACTCAACAATCAGCAGGTGATTATATCATCCTAGTCAACTTCACTGGCGACCCAGCCAAGGGTCGAAGTAATAGTTACATTCTTGGACCATACTTTTCTGGTCAGTCTGTTACTTGTTAATTTTTCAGATAACGGTAATATTTTTGTATTTGAGATTGAGACTCACCAAGACAGAGTGTTATGATAATGTTACATCTGAGTGAAATTGAGACCTCGCCAATACAAAATGTTGTAATACTGTTATTTTCTTTAATAAAAGAACATAACCAGACAGTTACAATAACATCACAGTGCAACATAGCACTAAATTGTTTTTGCATGCACTCAAAATAATGAGACTTCGCCAAAACAAAATATTGCAATACTTCTATTTTTCCCACGACACAACGTAACCAGAATGTTACAATTACATCACACTACCAACATAATAACATAACAACCAAAATAGAACTAAACAGAATGTCACTGCAACTTATGACTATGTTCCCTGCTTGCCTGTGAAGGTCATACCCACCTATGTACACTCGGTTCCCCATGAACAACAGACGGTAGGTGAATATACCATTCAGGTATGCCTGAGACATAGGTGTGTGCAAGCTGGTGCAACAGCAAGTGCTGAATATGCCCACAGTCTGCATCTGATTCATTCCCTATCAATTTCACAAAAAATGTTTTAAAATGTTACTGACAACACAGAAATGTGCTTATATGGCTCTCACAGCCATGACAATAACGGCCAGGATCAGCCCACCTGTGAATGCTCGGTCCCCCAAACACAACACCTGGCAGATAAATATACCATTCTAGACAGGCTCACTAGCAAGATCCATCCCAACCTATATCTATATATATATATATATATATATATATATATATATATATATATATGTAAACCGTTCTCCTGAACAACACAGCTGGCTGGTGATACATACCAGGACAATAACAGAACTTTTATCCACCTAATCTTGAGCGAGCAATACAATGGTGAAGGTATAGGGGCTCAAATCCTGATATAGAATAAAATATGATACTCATCCTATTCTAGCTTGCCTTACCAGCAGGGTCCATCCCCAACACACCTGTGTGCACCTGGTCCCCCATACCCGCCAGCCGGCAGGTGATATATGCCCGTCTCTGCTGGCCCTACCAGCCAGGTCCATCCCCATCAATAATTAATAACGCCCAGCCTGAATTTACAAACACAAAATCAATGTCCGAGGGCCAGCCATGCAGGAGACAGCCAGCAGGGAGAGACCAGCCTGTACGGAGTGTGTGTGTGCGTGGTGTGGGACCCACAGGAAGTGGGAGTCAGGAGTTTAATGGGGGGCGACATTGGCGCTGACAACTTTTAACTTCCGGCCCCGGCGACCAAAGCTCATTAAGACTTTATCATTATGGGGCTCTGCAGGGGAGGTAATCTCACCCTGAGGGGTATTCAGTTTAAGGTAATGAATTGAGCTGAGATTTGGCTCAAGTCATACCTTTATCCATGAGGTGGTTAGCACCTCGAAGATGCATAATTTGAAATCACAGTCAGGTAAACATATTCTGGACAAATTCTAGATGGTATAATTGAATACAAAACATAGGCCCTAATATATCACTTACGAAGTTTGATATGGTGCAGATACAATATTCAACATAATTATTATTATTTTATTGAAATAATAATTATGTTGAATATTGTATCTGCACCATATGCACCGGCTCTGTTCATTTCTAGAATTTCTAGTATTCAATACTAGAAATTCTAGAAATGAACAGAGGCGGATATAGGATTTTCGAAAGTAGGGAGTCAGTATAAAGGCTACGTATACTAAAACTACGTGCATTTGCTCGTACGCACGTGGCATTTCCCCCTCTTTTTGTAGTTAAGGGGTCCACCAAAAAAAGCGGGAGACGCAAGACCTCTAGCCCCCCCCCCCCCCCCAACCTGAGTCTGCTCCTGAATGAATCCCACAAAGAGCAATTCCAGTATCGAAATGAGTTGGAGTTGCTAAACCTTCATCACATCGACTGACCCTATTTTAGGTCTTGGGGTTTCAAGTTATATCAATGATGTTTGGCTTTACTTTTGAAGCCAAGCAGATATTATTTTAAGCCTTTTCTGAAAAGCTTGGCATAGACTTTAGGTGAGACGAATAACATCTTAAAATTACTGGGTTCTTAGTTAGGCTTTAAGTTAGATAACGAAAAACAACAAAAGATAATACTTAATAAGAAAGATGCAACGTGAAAAGACAAGAAGACAAATATTTTGGGTGACAACTGATACAAATGAAATCAGTATAATGTATAGTGTTATCTTTGAATTCCTTTGTAATTTGTATAAAATCACACCTGATATCTTGATAATATCGGAAAGAGAGTTAGGGCATAGAAAACAATGACTAAAGCCTCAGTATTGTTCAGTATTGTGGAACAATGGGACAGCATCCCATCAGGCGTTATTCTAAGATTACACAGAGAGAGATTGAACACCTCTATTATGGACTAAACCATCCTCAATTGGGAACTAATGTTTCCCTTCCATCCCTCTCGCACTACCCGGGCCTCTAATCTTGCAGGTTGGGTTGGGCATTGAGTCCCACCCCATCAAACATTATCACCTATTAGCCACTCTTTCTCTCCTTTCAGCCTAGTTCAAAAGGATCCAAACAAAGACAGATAAGGTGTCTTTCTCCCAGCCTTCGCCTCTAACAAGTCAAACATCTATCTTTATTACGGGGCAAATTGCGAGGCTTCTTTTTTGGCTTCCCTGGTGTTCGCGAAGAATAGATTCGATGGATAAAAAGATTACTTTCCGAAAGAGCCATGTTAAAGGTAATGAATGATTAAGGAGTTTAGAGATCTTAATGAATATGCCATGATGTGACATTGTTAGGTTAATGCTCGGGATTAAAGGAAATATCCATGAGGGAAATCACTGATAATAAGAAGTGAATACATCTGGAGTTTTCTATCCTCGCCAGGGGCTACCACGCGGGGTACCTTTAAGCATTTGGAGGGTAGACAACATAGTGACCAATCGCCCTTTTCAACTATTCTGGACAACATGTTTTTCCCAGTTCATCAATATGATAAAACACTCAAAACCCACCCACCTGTCCTCAAGTTAAACACCTGCAGCCCCTTTTGCAATATGCTCCATTCAGTTATCTTATTCAAGATGCTTAGACTTGTCGGGCATCCCAGTCCTGATCTTTTCAAATGTTACATTAAAATAATTGCTATGCTGTATTTAACTAAACATGTCATTTCTATATGCTATAAACAGGTTAAATCTCAGAAAATACCATCTGACATCTGTTCGGCTTTTGCACGTTGACTGGGTCTTAAGGGACCTTCCTCCCAGGGGCCTCACTTCTCGGCTCAGGGCTGACAGCTTCATTTTGGGGCTGTCTCCAACGGCCACCAGTAAGGCCCAAACTGCCGTGAGAGAAGATAAAACAGTCTGCCA
The DNA here is from genome assembly GCA_936440205.1 of Lepidonotus clava. Classification (NCBI taxonomy): domain Eukaryota; kingdom Metazoa; phylum Annelida; class Polychaeta; order Phyllodocida; family Polynoidae; genus Lepidonotus; species Lepidonotus clava. The sequence continues at coordinate 28,006,716 of OW387144.1, read as the reverse complement.
TTGGTGACCCTGCCCCAACTCCCAAACTCTTCTGGTCAAAGTGTGTAGTTGGACTAGGGGAGCTGCGCCAAGTAATAGTGGCTCAAACCACATAACTATAATTATATCATGTCATATTTGTTCCTTGTCAAATTTGGAAAGCTGTGTCATCATGTCATCATTTTAATTTGTATGTTGTACATATATTATGGAAGATCACATATATGTGAGTATGGTTAATAAAAAAAACTAAACTTGTGGAACATCCAACCTGTCCTTAAATTTAGTACATACATTTCATATTTGCCTTGTGTCTGAATCATAATTGAAAGGATAAGATGGCAAATAATGATACAGGACTGAGCATAAGTTGATAACAGGGTAATATATACTTATACTACTCCCGGTCCCCACTGCTATTGTTCTGCCAGTAGGTTTCTGGACGTAACCTACAGTGTTTGGCCACATATACCTCCTCAGGAGGGTTATGTGGTAAACCTCCGGAGGAGGTTATCCAGATAACCTCCGGAGGAGGTTATTTGACAAACCTATGCAGGGATACCCAATGCTAAGTCCCAATTTCGAATTTATGAAAAGTTTTAGTACTAGTTTTGAACAGCCCAGGATCGAACAATTGACCCTCTGATTGAGAATCCCAGAACATAACCACTACCCTACTGAGGCAGGTGTTGGACTTCTCATGAAGCATATGTTTTATCCAGTGTATGAAAAATGTGATAATACACAGAATAATATTAATTCTCATGAATATCAAATAAAACCCAGGATGTATTGTTGTGGCATAGATTTTACATCATATTATATCTCTTCGATATGAATGATTATTTAGAAAACGTAATATGTGTCAGTAAATCCTCTAGTAAAAGCTCTAGTTTATAGTAAAATGATAAATAATTAGAAACAGCCTGGCACCTGGGAGTATCGAACCCGGGATCTTCTGCATGTGTGCCAAGTGTCTTGACCACTACCCTACAGCAGCTGTTGGGTAGGCTCAACGTTCTCCCTTGCTTTTACCTACATGTTTTCATATATGCATATTATATCTATATATAATTATATATATATATATATTTATATAAATATATATTTGACATAGGCCTACTTCACCTCAAACTATGTATCTTTGGGTTATGGGATGTAGTATAAGCTTGTAAAACGCCTTAGAGGCGGAGGTTATGGTATACAACCTCCTCGGCTAACGCCTCGGAGGTTATATACCATAACCTCCGCCTCTGTGGCGGTTTACCTTCACATATAACCAACCAAGAAGGGAGTACGAGGGAGGTTATCACCCCGAGCCGGGACCCCGATATCAGCCCTCGGCCGGCCCTTTGGGCCCTGTCCTCGGGCTGATATCGGCGAGGGGTGATAACTGCCCGAGTACTCCCTTCGAGGTTGGTTATGGATTTATTATACCTTTTCTGTTAGATCTGAGCTCCCAAGGAAGGATGCACAGCAATCAGTGATGGTGGGACTGTGATGCTGCACATTTTTCTATGTTTTTTCATATAACTCTTTTGATATCCATCAAATCCACAAATAGTAAGCAGTAAAATGTAGCTAGGAACGTTGTACAGATAATGCATATGTTAGATTTTTTTATTTCTTAATTATTTCATTTTTTCATGAATTTTAGAAAATAAAAAGTTTCTGTATCACACTGCAGTGTGATACAAGGCTGGTTATCACCCAGGTTTGTATCACCCTGTGTTAAACTCTTAACTACTAAACTTGTATCACACTAAGGTATAATAATATGTTCTCGTGACTTTCTGCCTTTTGGACAAGGTTTTGTGTTTTATATCAAATGGAAGCTTTCAGCCTTAAGTTGTTAGTCTTTTTGTGGTACTAATCTATCGGTAAAGGTATATACTCTTTTTTCAAATAAAGAACCGCAGCCAAATCAACCGTTTTGACGATTCCAGAATCGCCCCATACAATAGGACACAATTACCATTCTCTGGCGGAAGTATGGACTTAACAGCCAGGATACCAGCTCCTCCCCGTCGTTAAAGGCAGTGGCCAAAGGGCTGGGCTGTGTATATATAGCGCCGTTTAACTGGCCTGTCGGGGCCCATGCCAGCCTTTATAGCGCCCCAAACGGCCCTCTTCTACGTCTCTATGTGACAGTGGGGAGACGTGGCAAAATCCCCTCCCACACCTGAAGAATAAAACAGACATATAGCGGTCTGATTTATCGTCGTATGTCTAAGGTTTGTTGGCAATAAATTTGATGTTTCATTAGATAAGCCATATCTACGGTTTATTTATTCGACCAGACTTCTCTATCTCTCTTTGCTTTGTGTGGTCTTTAAGGCTGAATCACTGCACACGGGTCTATGATAGCAACGTGTATTTAGAAGAAAAATGTCCTTGGGATTTGATTGTGATTCAGTCTGGAACTATAAAGCAAAGTCACATAAATTCCCCTCGTGATACGGGCCTTAATACTACGTTATACGTTTTACATTTTTTATTTTGAGGTATCTAACCATGCATTTAAGTTAAGAGTTGGTTATCAATATCGATTCGTATAGATATTCAGAGATCATATTCCTAATAAGTGGGCACATGTATCTATTTCATCGAGAAATTATCTGAGCCTGATTCAGAGGTATTTTCAAGAACGGGGGGAATGAACCCATGAATGGATTTAACATGTCGAACTCCTTGGGCTCATCTGATTTTCACAGGTGTATTGGATGTTGTATGGATGTCTATGGAATTTAATCGTTTAACACAAGCTCGTATCATAGAAGGGAGTTAACCAAGAAAACCAAGGGTAGCCTTGATTATTACTGCAATTGAACCTTAAAAACGCATAACGAAGGTTAGATTTATAGCTCCTGAGGCGGGAAAAAGAGTCCATATTTATCCCTGACGGTAGGCTACGTTAGACTATAGGGCCATGATGTGGTCTGATCATCAATGCTGCCTCATTTATCACGTGACCACTGTGTCCCGTGGTATGTGGCACGTGTCCCCAGCACAGGACAACAAAGGGCTGTGCATTATGGGTAAGGCATAGAAGTCGGCCATTAATACTCACGTTCGGCCATTTTTAGCATAACCAGGAGAATAACGAATAATAATGAATGTCTTTCTTTCTTAATGAAACAAACAGAACTTTGGGGAGAAATGGATACCTGTATACAAACACCGAGGGGACCATAGAACAAAAGAATTAATGGTCTGATATGTGTATCGCTAGTTCAAGTACATAGGACTACTAATCAGTATGCCACTGGAAAATCTAAATAGTTTTATATGTTTAGCACTGGTACTTTTCGTCTGCACTCGGGGAGGACCTTTGCAGGGCCTTGGAGGTCATTACATCCTGTTCACCATAACATTTCGATTAAAGGAATCCTCCGCTCTGCGGCTTCCCCGAAAGACCCATTAATGTTCCCCGGAGCGGAAAAAGGCGGCAATTCACATGTGCTGCACGGAGTCTGTTCTTATGGGCCCGGAATTGGTTCTGTTCTGCAGACCACAAAGATACGGCCCAACAATTGCCTTGCTCAGACAATGGATCTGGGCCCTCAGTGAAATAGCCCGATTAGAGCTCAAAGCTCCCCCACAGGAAGGATTCCCCGTCACAGCGTGTACCTTTGATGTTCTATTGCGCGTAAACTCCAAAGGATTCCCGCCCAAACCGTTGGTTGTCTGGTATTGTCGTCTGCCGACGTTGACTCTGGTATCACTGTACAGAATTCCCGCACTCTGGCCCTTTTCAGGAAGCCAGCAGGCGTGTCCCAGAGACCTGATGGAACTCGTTTGGTGAGACCGGAATGAGACCGGAAATGGCGGCCACTGCGCATAATCAGCGGGGCACCGGAAGTTGGTGATACTTCCGGGAAGGAGGAAGGAAGGAAGAGCCAGGGGGATGTGAGGTATTAAGCTAAACTGCACTTTTGAGACAAGGAAATAGTTGACCTTCTCTACTCTCCTTTCTAACCAACTCTACTTTTCTTTTCCATAATTGGAATAAAGTCTATAATTCTTATAAATCCGACTTTCATATATGTGATACAACATCAACGTTGGAAACGTTGAACATGTTGCAAATTCCATAAACACACGTACACGTACACACACACACACACACACACACACACACACACACACACACACACACACACACGTACGTACGTAAACCAATTTGCTCTCAATATCAGATATTCCGCAAACTAGTGGTCTCTTCAAACTATCACTTTATCAGTAGAGAATTACGAAAAGACTAATATCATTACCAGCGTTTGCTCCACTTATAAACGAACCAATTGATTTATACATTACGGGAACAAAGCTGTTCAATTATAATTCGTCAACAGAGCTGTGTACCCCATTTCACAACCATAACAGGGCGCCGTCGCGCGTTCTAATTTCCATCATTTTAATGAAGCCATTCAGCGCAACGTGTAATTGTTTTAATGAGAGGGGACGTAAATTACTGATGACAAAACTCCAGGAACATCCGGCGATTGTCATTAATTGCCATGGAACAAATAGGTGGGCACTAGAGGGTTGAGCCGAATACAGATCAAGGGGCATATAACATTGTGCATTGCAACTGCAGGATGAATATTTGCTGGGGTTAAGTTGAAGGTGTAATTGGGCTGTAAATCTCCAGTCTTTCCGTCGGTACACTAATATATTTACCTTACTATGAGGAATTCATCACAATACAATCGGGACAGGAATCTATTGCTTATGGGTGAAACTGAGTGTTCAAGATAATCCAGCTTTTATATTATGGAAGGAGCCCAGGCAAGCAGCGACGTAACATGAACGTTCTGCGACTGTACTTTTGTAGTTAATCTGAAACCTATCCAATTGTCACGTGACAATAACGTTACTTTAGGTAAAGTTACAACTTATCAAAAAAGAACATTATAATAATGTTATATTTTGGTCGAGTGGTGACCTAAACTAATAAAGAATGTTATAATAATGTTATTATAACGTGAAAGAATGTTACTAGAATGTCACAATAATGTTATATTGCGACATCACAATGTTAGGTTCTAAAGACGTCTTTGGGTGCCATCAAAATAACGTAACAAGAACCAAATCATGACTCACAAGAACGTTATAATAATGTTATTGTAACGTCATATTCTTGCTTGGGAGGCCAACCTCTCAAACACTCATGCTTAATTTCATAACAAGTTGGAAAAAAAAGCGATTCCTATAGGGTTAACAATTTTGTCATTCAATCTTAAATGGGCAATGTACGGGCTTTGCCTATTATACAATTTATACCCACTCCCTTTAAAGCCAGCAAATCCTCGGTCGGGTAAGCACTATCTTGTCAATACAGCAGTTTCAGTGTATTTTCCAATTGATACTTATCCTAATTTCACTCATATATACAATTACATTTTGAGATTATAAATGCTATATTGAATGCTAAAAGTTACCTATACAGTCTCAGGAATATTGCAGTCACAGCAAAATAGACACATTATAATTATGTTCCAGGCATATGGCCGGAGGTGTTTGCAACAATGTAGGTCTAAATCCACTGATCCATCGCCTCCCCTCTTCTGCCTATTGTCTAAACCTCATACCCCATCCCCCTACCCTCCCATTCCTTATGCTTTATCACGTCATCTCAAACAGATTATGACAGTCGACTACCAAGCTCAGCCGCACAATCTCCCGGTGGAGTTAGGGGCCCTCGTTAGAAAGTAGAGGAGAGGGTGTTTCTAGAAGATTCTTGTGATGGGGCATGATACCGACACAAACTCTCAAAGACTGAGATAGTCATTGAATCTTTGCTGAAACTGATTGAGATAGCTATGACAGTAAAACAAAATTGAGATAAAGCACTGTGGATATTGAAGTACAGTAGTAAGACAAAGAGTGATATAATTATTGAGATATTGTAGTTACTGACACATGTATTCACACCCGAATAGTGCTAAATTGTAAAGCAGAAGTTAGATTCAGTAAACTGGTATATGGTGACTGTTGAATACAGAGCTTAGAGTTTAAGGACTTTGCAATAATAATGCAACTACGGTCGAGTTGAGATTTGGGTATAATGCAACTGAGATGGAGACTGGTACTAAGACAGAGAATTATACTTAGTGAGAGTTTAAGGCAGTAACTCTTGCTGAGGTAGGGAAAATACGCTGTACAATTTGTTAAATGCATTTTTCTTCGGAAACTTTGGCGCACATTCTGAAACTATTGCACTATGAAGTTAAGTACTGACATTATGAACTCCGCCTTAAGCTACCACCCGCTTAACTTTTGAGCCCTGGCTGAGAGAAGCTCAGCTTACTTTAAAGACTCGCCATTCACAGCAGCCATCAGATGTTGGACTCTTTCGCCAATGAAGGCGGCAGGGACTCAACTTACTATGAGGACTTCCCGCAATCACTGTAGGCCTAACCAAGATGAACAGCCACCACGAGGTGGTTCATCGCACCAAGGGATGGGACATCAAATTTGCATGCACATCAAGACAGGATGAAATGAAAAACGATAGCATTAGGCTTGTGAGGAAGGACTATATTGTTACCAGCAAAACTTTTGGGCCACAGTGAAATTGCTTAAAACTATATATTATAGAAATTTTTCAGGCTTTGGAATCACCTCACCATTAGAGTCAAAATCAGAAAAGGCCCCAAATCGACTCTAATTGTATATGGGCCTACCGTAACAGTATTGTTAAATTACTCGTCATGATATCAGCAACTATTTTATGTTTAGAATGCTTTTTCGTATTTTTTTTTTACGATTTTCATGAATACTTATTTGTATATATATGTTATAAATATTATTGAGTAACATGCTTTCCTTAACAACCTTTGGAATACGAATACTGTGAATAAGAATGGACCAGGACGAACAATCATGTCCTCCCACATAGCCATTGTCTCCCTCTCAGTCACGAGTTTGTCCTTTACTACAGGGAATTGGACATCAAAATTACATGCGCAGCTAACTGAGTGGAGGCCATAAAAGATGCCGCTGTGGTCTGTTGCCTGTTGCCTGTCACTTGTGTAACTGTGTGAGATTTACCAGGTGACCGCATAGAACGGGCCGTTTTAATTTGCTGTGTGGTGTCAAGTTAACTCTGACATTTATAGGTAGATAGAAGTGTTAGTGTAGAGGTTGTTGTTGATTGGTGATATCGCAGTTTTTATGATACATCAGAATACTTTAATAGCTATATGGTATTTGAATATAGGGAAACCTGAGGAGGATTAAGATTACTGAAAGTTGTATTTGTCGACAGCACGCGGGAAGTAACCTGGGAAACCTCTTTCATTGCAATAGGATCATTTTGGGAAACGAATCGTATAATCATTCCTCTACACTGAAATATGATAACTGTATGAAATATGGACGGGTAAGAGCAGCAACATATACGTGAAGGGCATGGTAATAGGAAGTCAAGAGTTGAATTTGATACCCTGTTCCACCAAAGGCGTTTTTCAGCCCTTTCTTAATAAACTAGCTGAATACAAGTCCACACGAACAGTATACTGTATTCAACGACCTTGGCCCATATACACTCACTTATAACCCAGGACTGGCGATTTATCACAGCAAGTCAAGAAAGTGGATAGATTTTCCCACTTTACCTTTGATTTACTCTTGTTTTCTACCATATTGGGCATCTAAACATAATAAAACAAATACTAGGATAGGCTTTTTAGAACAAAGATCTACGACAATTGATGGACAGCAATGGTAACAGTGTCAAGGACATTCCAGCCGCTGCAATATATTATTAAAAAAAGGGCAATGTTTGCATTTGCTGGATTATCTCGGGAACCAGATACCAATGAGCTGGTTGCCAATCACTGCTCCGGTTATCTAAGGCTTCACACAGTGTATTTTCTTCTCACTTTATAGTCATCCAGCCCCATGAGGCAGTCCTTTCACTTGTCTTCGAAAACGATTATCATCTATTTATGACACAAAGGACAATTATCCCTGGAGTTTTCTCTTGCCTTTTTATTCTGAACAGGGAAACAGAATTGTATTATTTGTTTATCAAATATAGGATCCTTTACATTAGTGGGTCTTGAATCAAAACAGAAAAATTACTCACAAACACATGACTTTCGGGTCAGGAATTTACTTTGTACACCGTGAATGCACGTGTTACGAAGTAGGCCCCCCTATAGCTAATTTCCCACCTTATGATATTTGAAATAACATACCTTTGAGCAATTAAGTAAAGTGACCCAGAGCATAGGAATTGTAAAAACGTGTCTTTCGATCCTATCTTACAAAATAGACTGTAAACTGCAGTCAGAGGGAAAGGGTGTAGTTGTAAACTTATTTAGGTAGAGTAATGCAATTACGATCCAACAATATGGAAACTACTTAAATGACAATTGGGTATTAGCTATCATACTTTTGAATCAGGGACATTCGTCTTAAGCAGTATAACATCATAATGTTATATGTTCCCCTTAGATATCCATTTACATTTGCACACTCTCCACTCTTCCTTAGTTGTAGTACTTCATTGTACATTTTGTTCTCTGTAGACGTTTTTTTTATTTGTGTCCCCTTTGTTTATGTACTCCCCCCACGTGTGACCCTACCTTCCCCCCCCCCCCCCTCTCCTGAGGTACGGCCCCCAGGGACCCCCTGTCATGACTGATTAATACATACCTACCTCACGTCTCTGACCTCCACACCAGGGGACTCAAATGTCATCCACACTGCATTTGCAAAGGGACAGACACGTACTTCTCTCAAACAATGTCTAAGGAATTTTGTACATTGAAAGGAACAAGAATGTGCATAGATTTTTTATACTTGCATTATAAGTACATAAAGGAAAGGAGGAAATGTTTTGTGACAATGGAAACAACTATATGTAATGGCCCTCTAAAGATGGGTTTGATATTTGTTTCTTTGGCTATTGTGAGACACATTTCATCGGTGCTGTTCACAAAAGAAACACAAAAAAAACACAAAAAAAACGCCTATTAAAGGCAGTATCTACACTCTCCTTAGACAACAGGTCCTCCTTCATCCTGTACCAGAAAGACCAATACTATAGACCTTATGCAGACAAGGTCACGTCACCACATGTTGGTGATCACCTTGTGATAACCATAACCATTTGCAACTGCAAGAGGTGTATTAGGTTATTGGATACTAATCTTCGAGATTATATCATTTGGATGGCCTACTGGATTCACGTGTTTCATCTAGGGTGTGACCTGATAATGTGTCATTTGCTGAGATACAGAGTTGGAAGTCGTACAAAGTCGTTAACTTTGTACACTGCGAATGTACGTGATACAAAGTAGGCCCCCCTATAGCTAATTTTCTTATTCGCTAACTAGTGGCCAGGGATTCGCTCGCACAATTCATGAGAAAGTAAATTGAAAGGTGAAATAGGTTAAATCTAAATTTGTATATCCTTGTTAAGATAGATCAAATTCACAGGAAAAGAGGAACATATAATCCTGACAATGAAAAACAACAGAAGGTGATTTCTCATTTAGTCATGATTAGACTTCTTTCAATCATTAATCACCACTAAAGCGCCTATGTGTATTCATACGCCACCCGTAGATATCTACCTGTATTTACACAGCCTCAGTCCCCTTCTCTCTGATGGCTCAGATGGATGCACATCATGCACTGCCGGCCCCTGCTTTGTTTACGTATTCCCTCCAGTGTGATGGCCTGTGCCCTGTCCTGTGCTGATATAGGGGCCCGACGGAACCCCCGTCAGTACAGATTAATATATATCGGCCCCATGTCCCTAGCCGCCAACCCCAGGGAGTTAAGAGGCCTGCTTACTTCATTGGCTAACAATGGAACAGGCTTGTGCCATTTTACACCACTGCCAGGAAAGCACATTCAAAAGTGTTATGGGGGTTTCCACTTATATAATAATAATCTCTTTTTACAGTTTAATGCATTTTAACAAGATGCACTGTAATACATCTTTATGCATATTCCGGCTACGTCTAGGAGTCTCATAATTATGGTAAAAATGCTATCTTCTAAAACAACTTATTCCGTGACAAACCAAACCAGCATACCCCAGAGTAGCCCATTCCCCCAAAATTCGGCAAGTATACAAGTAATATATACTATTCTTACGTCCTTTCCATTATACTCTCATTCAACATGAAGAGCGTAAATAGTGTAATTGCGGGTAATGAAATAAAGTCGACCCCAATGCGAGTCCTCGTGCTGTCGTACGGCCAAGGTTGGCATGTAGGTGCCTTGCCCCTCTGGTTCGGGTAGTACCTCTTAAGCCCCTTAAGCATCCCTCTGATGCCCCACACCGGTCGTCTTATTATGGCGCATCCTAGGCTGCGGTGAGACGATAGAGTTGCCCCTGTAGACTATCTGTCATTACATCTGAGCCCTGTTGTATCATCTATGCCATACTTTATAAGATAAGGGTAGGGTCCTTGTTAGTCATCCTGGCATTGATATTAAGGTACAGGTAGGGTTGTTAGGATGCTATCCTACAAACAGATGCTATCCAACAAATGTTTGTGGTTTAGTGACTTTTTGCAGGATAGCATCACCACAGGATGCTAAGCTACAAACAGATGCTAAACCAAAAATATTTGTTGGATAGCATCTTTCCAAAAATAGACACTAAGTCATAAATATTTGTAGCTTAGCATACTTTTGTGACTTTGCATCACCACAAGATGCTAAGCTACAAACATATCTGCTAAGTCACAAATATTTGTGGGATAGCATCTCTGCACAAGGCTATATTAAAGTATTATACAGCAAAGTTACCTTTTTCTGTCGGATTTAAAGGGGGTGTCAGGTCTCTTATGCATTATGGCTCAAAATGTTAAGTTCTTTATTAGAATCTTTTTTCTAATAAAATGTCCAATAAAATAGATAGTATGTTTTTGTCTAAACATTTTTAGCTTTCTATTCAGGGAAATGTGAGATGAGAAATCATGAAAATAATGTATTTTTCAGTGAATTGGGATGATTCAGGGGACAATTTCTAGTTATTGCTATATGAGAGGTGATAGACATTAACCTTAGTTAGTACAATCTTCAAAGAATATTGACAGAATTTGTGAAAAAAGGGTTGTGTGCAACAACTAACAACTAGGCATACAAAAATAGGTTTTATGTCCTGCAAATGGGAGAATCAATTAAGATGAGTGAGTTATCATTCTAAACAAACCGATGTTTGTTTATTTTGATCTATTATCCTTCACTGCTATGAAGTGACAAGGGGCTGAACAACTCAATTCTTATTTTTGCTTCTTGAATTTATTTTGTTAATAGTTTATCAATAATTGAATTTCTTTTGATACGGAATAGAAATTGCAAAATGAAAGTGTGATTTAATTTTCCAAAATAAATTACATATTTGAAAATTCAAAAAGGTTAGTCCTATGTCCTCTAGGAGTTTGCAGTACACCTCTCTTCCAAACCAAAATGAAATAATCTTCAAAATTTGTTTGGTATTTTTCAGCATAGATCTGTAGGATAGCATCCATTGGTAGGATAGCATCTTGTTGGATAGCATCTGATTGTAGCTTAGCAGCATATGGGTGCTGCTAACTGACAAAGTGCTTTGTGGTTTAGTGAATGTTTGCATGATAGCATCCTGACATGGGTGTTAAGTGACAATTAGGTTGTATTTGTGGGATAGCATCTGTTTGTAGGATAGCGTCCTAACAAGGGTTCCATGTGGAGGCAGTGTACCCAATTACTATGAGCCGATTCCACACCAACCAAACCATGTACATAATGCCTTGTTCACATCTTAAATCTTGAGTTTATTTGTCCCTATGCACTCCTAACTGTGAATATGATATATACTTTACAAAATACATAGAGGATAGCAAGTCTAAACCGATATCATATAATGTTATGGTCAAACAATCTTATTCATAAAATCCGACTTTTAGATGAGATCGCTCAAGAACGCCCGTTAAGGCCGGAACTAATTGGCATCGACCAGTATTGTGCAACGGGCCACTGTCAAATGATGATAAGCACCCCCTCTAAAGAGGCCTTTCTGTGAGCATTGACCACTGCTGTTGAGCCGCGTTTGTGACGGCAGTGGCATAACATCTACAGGCTGCTGATGCATGTGTAATGGTTTTCTTTCTTAGTTGAATCCCAACTTATCAGATTACAAGTACTATTTAATTTTCAATAGTTACCATGCTAATCAGGGAGAGTGTATTAATCTACGTGGTTTTGCCATCAAATATGACACACTGAAAACATTGTTTCTAAGGCCCAACGTTACGTTAAGGACCCTAAGCGATCTGAACCATGCGTCTGTAGGAGCCTAACACTAACTAACCGTGTGGCAGTTGGAAACCTCGTTCAGAAACATATCAACCAGTGCTGACAGGAGGTGGAAGAAACCTGTGGCCATCAGTATGTAGCCATGGTATAAGCCCATACTAGTACTGAGGGAAAATAAATAAATTTGGGGGAATGGTCTTTGCATGTATAGTATGTGTTTATGGAGGAATAGGGAAAAAACACCAGGAATTTAGACAGATAAGCAGGGGCAATAACATAATTTATGGCTTCATGGAATATTCAGAACCATACTGACCTGGAGTGTCAGAATGCGCATGTTCCATCTTAAGGTTATTAAGAACGTATACATAAAGATCTTTATGTCACAAAACACAGAATTCAGAAAAGTACTAAATAGACACAATTCATGCTTTTAATCATTTTATGATTGTCATGCAGTGCAGACTAGTTCTTGTTAGAATTCTATGAAAAGGATGGTGTCTAATTGCCCAAGTTGCAGAGGAGAATATCAATCTTAATACAAAACGAACAACTTATTTGCAATACATTGTGACTATGCAACAATGAAAAGGACTACTTTGTTATCAGCAATACAATGCCCTAACATTTACAGCAGTGTAAAGTGATCTGTTATCAATAATGTGCTGTAACTTGGGAACTGGCGGCAACTTGTGGGAATCACGACTGTGAGTGGGAGGGAACCTAAAGCCCCATACCCACTAGGCGATTTTACCGGCGACTGGCGATGGGCAACTGGCAGAGTCACTGGGATATCGTCACCAATTCAGATCACTTGTTAGTCTGTAACATTTCAATATTACATACTAACAGGTGATATGAATATTTAACGATTTTACCAGCGATTCTGCCAGTTGCCCATCCCCAGTCGCCGGTAAAATTGCCTAGTGGGTATTGGGCTTTACCCATCGCCCACCAGTCGGTTTGAGTTCATGTCCGATGGCTATAAGGGTACAGTTCCCATTAGAGGGAGCCTGGCTATGTCCCAGTCCGGCCCTTCATAGATTGTGTCATGCGCACTGTGGGAAACTTTCTGTTGGCGAGGGGAACACCACGGTCTGGGGCCAAACATGGAAGCACACCATCATTTTTTCTCAAATTCCTGCGTCCGCTCCTAGTAGATATAGGTCTTACTTTTATGGTTTATTTGCAATATCTTGCAATTGCGTGCACTGCTTCAGGCTTTCGTTTAGATACAATGAAAATGAGACTTCAAACATGTCTGATGGTATTTTGTTTTCAATTATCATTTCTCTTTCAAAACATGTCATTGCTTTGTAGTGTAAACATGAAACATCCTGTTATAATTTCAGTCAATGGCAGTACATTATTGCCAACTATCATGACTGCTTTATATCCACTTGTTATCCTGCGTCGATGCTTTTTGGTGAACCAGAGATGATTTAAGTGTTATCAATTGGCTGTCAATGGTAACCGTCAGAGGAGCAAATATAGGATTCCGAAAAGAGACGGGATAAATACCTATACAGTATTAAAATGTCGCACATTTAGGAGCACATACACGGCGCTCTTTCCTCTATACGAAGGTATACTCCATTTCGTACGCAGGGCCTAGTACAAAATTCTCAGACCCCCCTACCTCCCCTTGGACATAAATGTACTTTAGATTTGTATTAGACGTGCGCACATCTTAAAAGATTTCGGACCCCCCAAACCCCTTGATACTTAATGGAAAGCCCCTTAAGTCTCACAGAAGGGAGACAGTATGGTGGGTCAAGACCCTCTGGACCCCCTTGGACCTCCCTAGTTCGGCGCCTGTGTCCATAGAAGTAGATAGGAGGGCAGTTGGCAGAGCGCATGAGATCTGAGTCCATACCGTACCACTCTCACAGAGGTCCCGTCACCGCCCAACCCAATTACGTCCACAATTGATTCTGGAGGCCGCTAGGTGTCTCTGGCATCCCCTGGCAGTGTCATGGCGGCGCCCGGGGATTGCCTCGGGCACACAGACGCGCGCTGCATCCAGGGCCTTACCTCGCGGACACAGAGGCTGGAGGGGTGACCCCCAACTAGTGCCGCCTTCTGGTACAGGCCTGCCCAAATGGTAAAAACAGCTACCGGTCCCTGTGATAATGAAGAAACCAGGTAATTTGGAATGCAGTCCCAATAGATGAGCTGGGATTTTTAGCAAGAGAAAACACTTTTTTTTAGAAAGGAAAAACACATAATTTGAATGATCTACAAGGAATGGAGACAATCTGCCATACTGCCAGCCAAGCTGCCAGACACAGCATTGTTTCCTATTGGTGTATTGCATTTGTTGAGAGTTTTTGTACTTTAAATACGATTTTCTTAGCAAAATTAACTTGATTGGATTGGGGTATGGTGAATTTATTTTGAGAATAATATTTGTTATAATGTTTCTTTTAAATTTGGTTGGGCTTGGTAACTATAGGTAATTATAAAAAACCATTCCTGAAGTTAAAACATTAACAACTCCTGACGGTAGAGATTTCCTACTACATAGATGCATACTGTATTAAAGTAAAGAGTACGACTTATACTGTAAAGGCATAAGCCTAACATCATCTGCAGCTTTAGGCCAAAGACAACCATAAACAAGGGTTTACCCCTCCCCCCACTGGGTATCTGACAATAATCCATGTCCAACCCCATTTATCCCTCCCCTTTGTCATGCCGTAGACCTGTAGGCTTTACCCCTAAACCCATTCACTGCTGTTGACGGGAACATGACAAGGGCCGTAGTCCACACTGAATGGGGACCACATGAATAATACCCTACAACCATGGGGCCCACAGTGTGAAGTCGCCAGTATGATAAGCAATTTTTCAAAATATTGACATTTTCTTTTTTGAAGTAAGTCAAGAATTAAAGATACATATGAAGGCCTATTTCTGAAAATCCCTGTAGAATTTACTATTCAGAAAGTTTATCTTTTGCCACTTGGTACGAAATACTCTATCAGCAAGGGGCTCTCAATTGAATCATTTTCACCTTACCTTGAGACTTTTCAAGTTTTGATAGAATATACAAAACATTGACCGCAGATGCCCTAAATACTGAGTTTTATCACTAGGTTCCCCATACCCGGGGGACCCCATGTGTTATATAAGCCCATACACAAAAGATAGACATGGCCCAAAGCCTCTCCTCCTGGGCCGGTGATTAATGGTCAGACCATGACCCTGGGCGCTAAACCTGCCCCCTGTCGGCAGAATCTGGCACCAGTTCTAACGGGAGAGGAGTCCCATCAATTGCCCATCACCCGTGAATCGCCCACATCATTCAGGTCCCAGGCTTACCTCTCTCGGCCGGTAAACGGTGGAGGACGTCAGGCTCGTTTAATCTTCTAAACAATTTTGAAAGCACTAGGGTAATTTCAAAATAATTATTGTGATCCAAACCCCATCCATAGACCATTCGCAATAGTCCAAAAATATTGCCAAGGCTTCACAAACTTCAAAAGATTTTTTCCACAAAGAGCTATACATGGAAAGCAGTTTCTACTGTAGAAAAATAAAGTTTGAATAGAAAATAAAAGTCTAATTCGTAAGACTTTTTTAAAACTATTGTTAGTTGTTATCGCAAAACTTTCATGGTCTTCATTCCTGGTTTGCTGGTTGTTAAGGTCACGGAAAATGGTTTAACCTTAAGCTACAGGAATAATACTTAGCTCTCTTAGGAGTGCCAAGCTATCAACTATGTATTCCACAGTTATTAAAATTACCCATCTTATAAAATAAAATAAAGATCAATTTCAGGCATGCAGTTCTCCAAGGAATCACTTATGCACAGAAGCTGAAATCTTCCTAATATTCTTATACATAGTTCCAGTTAGGTACGTTTCATCGGTGATGAAAACAGTTGAGGTTTGGATCATGATTCAAGCCACATTCCCATCGTGTGCAAATGGTACATTTACCAAAGGGAATCAGTGCCGTTTTTTACGATAGGCTATTTACTGCTATCAAATGTGATATTTAAGTCCGAATGTTTACATCCCACACTGGTCTGCCCCTATTACGTTGCATGTTAGACGTCCATTAGCTATAGAGTAGGCAGTTTGTACAGCAACATTATAATTGTGTTCGTGTACAATACTGCTCGGTTTTATGGCTGTATGTATGGCAACATTTTAGAATGACCTTATCCTCCGTATGCAATATTTACCATTCGAATGCCATGAAAAAATAACCTATCAATATTCTTTTCATTTGTAGCAATATTTAGCAGATTCGAGTAGGCCTGTCTGTGCTGTCAGATAATGTGCTATTATTCGTCTATAATTTAAGCTTGGAATTAACAATCGCCCAATTGTTAACGCACCATATGACGTACGAATAACTGGCAAATTGAGTTCAATATATACAAAGATGTGTAAGATTAGTGCAGGTTGGGATTTGGTGATGAGGACTGGCTGCTCAATGGGGATGAAAGCGGCAGATACAACACCATTATAATGTAACGGGTATTGCTGAATCCATTCTTGGTTGTTCACTTTAGGTAAAGTTGGATTCAAATTGATAGTATATAGATACAACATTAGGACACTTATTATTGAAAGTTATTCTGTATACATCATCTTAACTATTATAATTGCGGTCCTTGCTGTTACTAACCATGCCGCGTCCTGCCTTACATTTGGACACTATTGGACTTCCTCTGTTCTAAACCATGGTAGTTACAAGCATAGAAAAGTGATCATTTGTGCCATCCACAAGCTTAACACCCCATGTAACACTCACTTTACAGCTGGATGCCCCTAGAATTGGCGACATACGGACAGTAGAATACCACCTGTTGTAACCCGTACCCAGCGGTAGTAGCAGTAAGTAGTGTAGAGAAGTGGTCATTTGGGCCGTCCACAAACACTCCCTACTGTCCGTATTGAGTGGGACTGCAGCTGGTAGTTGGCGTGTACCCAGACAGGGAGTATGTACACCCGGCATGTAGGACCAGACACGGCCGTGTTTGGGTAACACATCGGCACCCAGCCAAACCACCTGTTTGATGACGGCCGGTTAACTATGGGGAAATGAGGGTAGACAATTTATTCAAAAACCTTTTATAGATATACATCTATCTGAATAACTGTGTTTCGTGTTTATTGTGTTTCATGTTTATTACTTTATTTACTAGGCCTATTTACTTTGATAATATGGACAGGTGTCCTGTCTTTCCTGGATAGATTCTCTTTTGTATATTCCCAATTACCTTAATGCTTTATACATACTACAATTGCCAACTGTACAATGTGTATATATAATCATATGCCAGTGATTATAGGAACAGCACAGGCTCGTGTCTAATAAGGAAAAGCTTTAAATTTTATGAACATTATACAATGGTGTATGTTACTCTAATAAGCCTATTTCTCCAGCCCTATCTGTCATTAGACAAATATTGAATAAAAAGCCAGTGACAAAATTAGGAAAGCTGCTAGTACCATACAGGAAGGTCTCTCTGATGACGATGATCTAAACTTTAAGATCGAAAACAACAAAACAACATAAACCACGAGTATTGTTGAATGCACGTAAAGGAGGCTTACACAAAATGTTCACAACAGGGCACACACCCTTCACACTGAGTGATGTGTTACAGGTGATGTATGACAGGTTGAGGTCATAGGGCGTAAGGTACAAAGGGGAGCTTTATAATGACCAGACACACTGCACCGCAGCTGTTACTTCACGGGGGGACGAGGCTCCATGCTCGATCACATTACATAGAACCAACACACCTCCCCTAAATGGGACTGCCAGAGGATGCCACCACTGTACCACCTGGGTTCAGGCTAAACTCTGTAGAAGGAATAGCCTAAACCTTTTGGGGTTTATGGTGCCAAAATATACCCTGAGATGCACTAATAGCGACCATCCCATGATAATACCTTAATTGGATTTAGAGAGGTGATCGGATAGGCTGACATAGGGGCTATCCAGTCTACATGTAGGGTTAGGACTTCCCATTTCTAAGCTAACACGGCCATGACAGATATTATAGACAGAGGCGTACCTACAGTAAATAAACCAATAAACAGGTATGAAATAGACATTGACGTCTGCTAAGTACAATATACAAATTTAAACATGAGTATAGACTTTAGTTTCAAGCTCTCACCTTACTGTAACACTTGGAACATTTAGAGGTCGTAGCATGGTAATGGAATAAATAATCAAATTATGGAAATGTATAATTTACATTCTACTAGCATGTGCCAATATACCTCTGTATGGATGTGGACCTCTTAGATAGAAACAATGTATTCTGTATTTCCTTTTAATATCTTATTTTTAACCACAATACTGATGTTTTTCTGCATTTGAAACGCAATTAAGATGCTCTACCTCTACTTCAACAACCATTGATATTCCAGAAGAAGGCAGGTTTATACTTTGCCTCTGGCTTCCACGTTTCTTCTACTCGGATCATAGTGCAAACCTCATTACTCTGTCTGTTATATAACACACTACGACCGCCTGGCCACCTCATGTCGTGGTAGAGGTACCCATTTACATGCTATTAGTGTATTATCTCACACTACCCTGGATATGGGTATAGACCACTGAAAACGACACACCGCAGTTGGGTATTCCATAAGTCCTTACAGAACAATAAAATGATACGAAAATAATCATTTGAAGATTTCGAAGTATCAGGTAGGCTAATAAGAAAGTTGGGCACATTGTCTTTGTTACATAATCTTGTGCTTGCGACCTACATCCATACCCTTTAGCTCATTAGGTACCAATGGGGGATTACACATAAGCCTATTACGAATGAGGACTAGTGCCTGGCCTAGAGAAGGGTTTACTTGGGATCTTCACGAACAAGGAAGCTGTACTGTGGCGTCAACCCTTATGCAGAGGAATTGTAACTACAGTGAATTATAGTTTCTTTAAAGGTGTTTTGTTACCCCATTTCAGAATCACAGCAATGCAAAACAAATCGTAGCGACCTGCATCGGCAATTTTATCTGCTGCCAAGTTGGCGCCAGCACTCGAGGTACTGTTTATTTCTCCAATACACATTCTGAGAATTACAATCCTACTGTCCTGCACATCATTAGTGGATGTCACCAACTGCAAGACTCTCCTCACAAAAAAAAAGAAGAAAAAAGAAGAAAATCAGTATACCATTATCCGATACCTTTTATCTCTAAATATGGTCGTGTCTTATATTATGCTCTTCTGGGTACATATATACATATCTGTAAGCTGAGGTTTTCAATAATAAGAAACTTTTAACAGATTTAATGATTATAATATAAGATGTATTATACATATTTTTCCTTGTACGTTTCTACATTACAAACACATGCATGTTACAAATCAAATAATCTCAAGCCAAGATCTCGTAAGGTCTTGCAGGAATACAGGGCCTGCTATATACACAATGCCATACATATGTACACCCCCTTCGAGCTCACTTCTTTCCACTTTATTTATGTCCCCTTGTGCTTAAGAGCGGACCCTGGCTGCCTTACGCTCCAGCTATCAGTACTCAATGACAGCTGCCTGACAATATGCCCGGAACACTCACAATAAGGGCCGGATGCCGAGAAGGGGCGGTCTGGGACTCTCGGGACGGAATTGGCGGGAAAATGGAAGCCAAATGTCGTCTGGGGCAGCGGCATAGAACGTTTGTGTGACGTCATCTATTGTGTGAGTCGGCAGCAAATATAGACGAATCGATTGGCGGCTGTGTACATGTGGGGTTGGGATGGGGAGAGAAAGGGGGTGTTGTGGGGTGGGTTGGACTGGGATGGGGCTTATTTAGCAGAGTTTATCGATGGTTGCTTTGGACAGCTGCGCGGGCTTTGCAGGGTATATGAAATGTGGCGTCTATTTTGAGCAGTGCAGTGCAGTGGCACATTGGGGGATAATACCAAATTGTGCCGCTTTTATGCCGAGTATTAATAGTTGTCAGACCATGAACATGGAACCTGACTGTAATAAAGAACCACTAGACCGTGAGGGCATCCCTGCTCTATTGTCCAAGTACGAAGAGCGGAAATAATGGCAGAAATATAATCATTTTTATCCTGGATCTTTTCGTGCAACTATAGATCCTTGTGAATAGTAGAAATAGATTCTTATATGATGAGTTCTTTGTGTATAAGGCCTGCATTATTTTATGCAACTCCAGACTAGTTGAATCTAGTTTTGTTCTAATCTTGGATTTGTCTTTAGAATGTGCGGTATATCAGAGGAAAAATCTTTTAAGACAGAGGCCTCAGCCATCTACACAAACATTATCATTCAGCAATGGATATCAATTTTGTTCAGTATTAAATCTCTGAGCTTGAACGAAAATGGTAATTCTTGTTTTATTGTTACGTTTTACAAAAAAATTGATATTCAATTCCATTTTCTCAGACCATCAATCTTGTTGATGATGGATAACCCAACCAATAAAGGCATGAAGTCTCATTATTCTCTCCCTTAGTCTGGCATGGTAATTAGACGTGAAACTCCTCCGACAGTACATTATAACGTCAATTAATCCCCTAAGCCCATCCAGTAAAGAAACAAGCACGAGATGAGCAAACACAGGAGCCTCCTCTGACAAAAACAGAAAGGTTACCCAACGGACCGTTCAATCATATTGATTCACTAGGCAATATTGATAATCCTCCATTAGGCAATCATTTTTTCCATTATTATCCAGATCTAACAGAGGATATGTGGAATCAATTGAGACCTCGCTATAGACAGTACCTGCTCTAAAGCTTTTCCCCTCTAGACAGGGATACAGTGATTTTAAAATTATACCTCATTCCTTTTACAATGGAATTTATCTTGGCGAATAAAAACAAGCCAATATGAACACACTAAATGACGTTTAGAAATTGAACATTAGTTTAAGGTCAGTGTATGAATATAAACACATACGTTTTACATTTACACATGTGTTTTGATATTAAAAGCATGACACTTTAAACACGTGTTTAATTTCTGAATGTTATCTTATAGTGTGCAGAATAGCTTCTTTTACGAACCCCATACAGCAAGGAAACTCAATCTTAATGCAATATCAATTTCACATTTATCCCATTCTGCTTATCGTAAGTCTATTGTCTGGGGGAGAACAGCTATTAAGCCTCTTGCTAATTACACCACAGTAAACCTATACGTAACGACTAACATAGCAGCTGTCGGTTTTAGTTGCCTGTAAAAAACCTCCCCACTACTACATCATAGCCATAACACGGACAGAAACGACAACACAATCAGGCGGTGGATTGGAAACACTGTTGGCCCCCACCAGGAGGAGGCGTCCCATTATCTGCTTATTATCTCAGCCCATGGAGGAGGGGCGGGGGAAAATGGCGCCGGCTTTATACTCCCTGGAGTAAAAGGGACATGGAGACAAACTAAGGCAATATTGCCCTGGGATGTTGTGTAATTAGATTGGGATAAGATGACCTTTTTCAGAATTAGTGTTCTTTCTCATCCATGTTTGCCTCTCATTATTTCTCATTTTTGTCTCTCATGGGACATGTCGTATATATATATAACCGTGCGCCATACTCATGTATTGTCCTTTACAGGGTTCTATAGTCTGTGTTTTATCTTCTGAAACGCTATAGCCAGGAAAGTATACCCTCATCCGTCTTTGAATAAAAATGTATTAAACATAGTGGCTGTGTAAGCCAGCCTATATGGCAAACAAAAAAAAAGTAGGTAAAATGACAAACTACAATCCAGCATCAATTAAAAGAGACAAACTACAAAATGTACATGCCGGTCTTCTTTGTAATTAGGAAAGTAATTACCAACTCGTGTCTTTCTCCCTGTTCAGCTACCTTTTTAGTTCCTTACTAAAAGCGTCAGTTGTACAACACTCTTGTGTTTTGTTTTTATTTTATGTTTTCTATTTGTAAGTTATGAATATTTCTTTCGTCTTTTTAGGACTTGCCAGAACATAAGAAAATTACGCGGGACTGGCATGTTTTTGTTTTCAATTTTGTCTTTACAAGTACATGTAGAAAGATTTCAATAGTATACAAAACTTTTACAAGAATGAACATTATGGTAATAGGAAAGGGCTTATTTGGCTTTTAGTATTTCCCACACTCCAACCATAGTGATTTTGATAAATTAAAACTCACTAACAAAATCAGTTTTCAACTGTGCACCTGAATCCAATTTGTCCCGTAATCGACATGCTCTATGATTAGAGCAAGGACTCAATTGAACCTATTTATTATTCATTTTCAATTTGGGCCAACTATTTTACCTATCATTCCCATCTATTACTTAATTTATTCTTAAAAGATCGGGGGCGTAAGTAGTACTTTGGCCATGTACATGCAAAGAACGATGTTTAGCGGGTGCCGATGGCAAGTAGTCTATGGAAATGGCAAGTTTACACAGGATGGATTTACCACGTGTTAGTTATAAACTAACCATGCTTAAGTCATGCTTTATAGTCTCTTAACTCAGCTGCACGGACTTCCGTTTTGTGATGCACAAAACGTACATTATGAGAATACCTTATACTGGAAATATGGATAAATGGCCATACTGAAAGCTCAAAAACAATTGGAGATAGTAAAAGTGATTTTCCAACATTTTCAGACTGATATGTACGCAGACATTTGCATGGCCATTGGTAAGTAGTGTACGAAAAAGTTCTCTTGACACAGGCATCTATCGTGTAGTTGATCCCAAACTTTGTCCCGGGAACATTACACTGCTGCACGATAACGCAGATCTAAATAGAACGTATCGCACAATGTTTATATCTACCGAAATTCACAAATGTGTAATAACTGCAAAAACTGAAAACACAAAAGTACTCAGGGTACTTTGTGAAATGAATTCTGAACCAAAACATTTTTGTTCTAACTGACAGATCATTTTACTGTAATATCCTTCTTTCTTTCTTTTTTTCCATTTACAGTAACTAAACTAAACTCTGATACTGTGCAGTGGAATACGTATCACAATACGGCTTATAAGCGGCCTCCCCGCGGGCCGCCCGACTCAAAAAGGGCCGCCACCGACCCTCACAAAAGCTGTCAGCACCAAGCCGGATGCAGCATTGTTCTGTGCGCGCGCAGCGTAGCCTCGGGATGGTCCCTACGGGCGATAATTCGATGAAACCGTGAATGTCTGCCGCTAGGGAGGGCGGCAGGTATGCGGCTGTACTGTATTGGTGGGAATAGGGAACATAGACTGTCATCCTATAGTTCACACTCAATGCAGAGGCCTGGAAAAGTCTAACCCTCATAGTTTTATTTCAGTAGAGACAAACGTTCTTTGAAAGAAAAAACAGTTTTCTAACACATTTTTGAATGAAAACATATCATGCTTTTCCGCATTGAAAAAGTTATGGTCGCAATTATTAGTCGGTCTTAATAGTTAATGCCAACTATTTGATATAACCATCATCAGGTAATGCCCACTAGCAATTTCAGAGCTGGCATCGCAAGGTGGCCTTCCACGGGCCGTGGGAATGGAAGAGAGGAGGAGGGCTGGGGTACGATCAGGAGGTTTGAATCTAATTACACCCTACTTTTCCCGCGTTTAGAGGCCTCTAACCGACTCAGTGTGTTTGTCGTCTGCTCCGTAATTGGGGCTTTGGGACGCCACTTCAGACGCCATTAAACCCCAAATGTAGCCCCCGTACACACCCTCCCACGAGCCTCCCAGCAGACAATCCTTATGGGCTAATGTCCCTAATGTTTCCCCCTCCCCAGCCCTCTGTTGTAATCTATCACAGGCGGTTTTACTCAGAGGAGGCTGGGTTTACGTGTTTAGACATAAAACACCCCACAGGCCTCTGGGGCCCCTAGACTAGATGTCCCCCAGGGGGTATAAGGCCGCCCGCCCGGACACACCCCGTCTGCGCCGATCGAAGCTGTATTGATCGAATCCTGCGTTTTTTCCCCGATGAAAATAAAGTGACTATTGAACATTCACAACGCGTCTCTCTCTCCCTCCCCTGGGGGTATCAACACCTTATGGTGGAGAGAGCCCGCCGGGAGCGGCCTCTCCACCAGATACCGTTTTCTGAAGTGCTCCATTGTTTTCCTTTTTGGTGTTTAGTGATCTACTTATGACTGGCCCTCGCCTTCTGTCCTCTCCTATTGTCCTGTAAACAGCAGTAGACGTCCTGCAATACCCAGTGAATACGGACAAGGAGTGGCGGGAGAAAGAGAACGAATGTATGCGTTGGTAGCACATGACATGAGAGGTTAAGTCATATTTATATGACTATGAGGAACTGCTATCACAAATCCTGAATTTCACGACTTTTGAAGGATCACTTTCAAGCTAGCTTTGCGACTTGTTTAAGAACCAGAGGCGGGAAATCACTGACAGATAGGTAAACTCCCCACAAACGTGTAGGGATTTATACACAGCTGAGGTTGGATGACAACTGGAGCTGATATAGAAAAAAATCAATTTTGTTAAAACCGGTGAACTTTTTTTAAAAAAAAACTCCACGAAGGTACCCTACCTATCCCATTTGTATATTTCCGCGTTGCCAGGAGCATTTCACCAACATCAAGGCCTTTCCGCCACATTCGTGGAAGGTCGTGCTTATAGTCAGACATAGTATTGACATTTCTCGAGAGGCATATCTTGAGACCAAATGGCTTTTCTGAGAAGCATCTTGCTTCTCATCATAGCCTCACCTCTCTCCACCTCATACACTGCACACCCCTCACTCACCCCTGTCAGTCCCCATATATCTCCCATCTCCTCCCCATCCCTCCTGTCATTTACCCCGACAAGGTACATCTCCAGCGCAGGTTGATGAATGGGAGTTTAGGAGGGCACCGTGACTAGTTTGATGGGGAGTAAAAGGTGCTGTGGTAGAGATGGGGGGTGATCCGGGCATCCGACGGCCGTGTCTACGTGTACCGGTCAGTGCGCATGACCGGAAGCCACGTCAGAGTCATCACTCTCCACACACAACCTGCCTCCTGCCCGGGTCTATACGGCCGGTGGGAGCTTTATGTGAAGTCAAGCATTTTATTAAAAAAAATCTGATAGTCCTATAGGTTTATGTGAAGCCAGGCGTTTTATTAAAAATCTGATATGTCTAGTCATAAAACATCGTTCCTTTCCAAAGGATATCACGAGAACTTCGTTAAATGTGTCAGCACACTCCTTGCAAAAGTAGAACGATATGTTAAGAAAAGTAAACATGTATAACCTAATGCAGGCCGGTTTCGGTTTCGGTTTCTTTATATCGGATATTAGATCTACAGACACAGGTTATAATAATATCTCTCTTAAGCTTTATAATTATACCTATTATAAGGTACTACATTCCTTTCTCCTGAATATTGCGGAACAACTTTCTCCTATGGTTAGGGTTCACGTTGGCTTCCCGGATTCTCGTGCTTTCTCCTGTATTCTCGTCACTGACCTTCTGACCACTGCACGCCTCCGGGCGGAGCCGCGTGTCACGTGACCAAACGACCACGGGAACGAGGCCTGACCATGTGACCTCTGGGTACGTGTTTGATAAAGGGGGTGGGGCCCTGTGAAGGGCCTGGGCCCTGTCACCTGTCGTGTAAATCCCAGGGGGCAGGGGAAAGAGGAGGGGCAGCGGCTAGGTCAATATTAACCGTCAGATCCAATAGGTTGGGTGGTCGGTGGTCAGGGGTCTAAAGCCACAGTGCTGTGAAAGCATCGTGTTTTAACTAGATGATAACGTGATTTACTACATGGAGAATGGCAGAGTATGCATCACTGTTTAGGTTTTATTGGCAAGAATTGTACCACATGTGAAGGGTGTTCTAATATCATGTACAAGTGTAGCATTTCTGATATGTAGTAGCGCTAAACAAAAATATTTTTTTAGAGAATCACAGAATAAGTTCTCAAAGTGCCAACAAATGGAATAGCCTATTCATCATAAACACATTGTCTAAGTTGTCTACAGGAAGGCTCTGCAGTACTACAGTCTTACTGTGTATAATTAGGCAAGAAAGCATTTCATTTCTACAATAAAATAGCATTGATATAAAGGCTGTATGGCCTATCCCACCCTACCCCGCCCATCCCGTCATTTGTCATCCAATCAGGCAGTCTAACTCACTCATTATACAGAGTGGCCCACTATCAACTGCCTACAGAGATACGGATACTGAATAGGTGGTCAGAAAATGGATGATGTGGATAAAAGCATTGTCAGCTTACAGTACTATCTATACTTGCGAAACTAGAATTTAAACACGTTTCTTGCATCAAATTAATTTCCCCTCGATCTATTTTTATGAGTTTTGTTACACTGATTGCAATGCATTTCAGTATTCTGACCGAAGCATTCCTCATCACAAAAGAAGCAAAACCTCACTGCAAGAACCATCGATGTGAGCACATGGCACTGGCATTTGCCTTCCGGGACTAGAGGTTCTCAATGCAATTCACCTTATATAAATCATAAATCCACTTTTCAACGATAAGACAACGTTATAAAATTCCAAAAAAGAGAATGCCTTGAAGAAAATCGCAAATAATTAGGGAATTCCAGGTATGGGTAACTCAAAATCTCAAAAACGTGGTGACATTAATTCTCATTGCTGCTTACATCTGTATCGCTCACGCGGAGAATCGTATAGGAAAATTCATTATACCTATTGCAATATTGCAGGATGAAGGGATCAGTTTACGTATACTCATATTTCCTTGCCTCCAAGTGTTGGTTAAACATACAGAACACAGTGAAGAGTGGATGTCAGTAGCTCTCTGCCCGCCCTAACATGAGGCTGAAATACGAGCCTTTTAGGGCCTCCATTAGTAAGCCAAACGGCCCACTCGGTGAATACACCCCAATCCTGGCCTGTTCTGTGTGGGAGTGTTCAGTAAACATGTAGTACGTGGAGGCTTAGTGTGGGCAGGAGGTGCTCTCTGTCGTCCCTCATATGGGTAGGAAGCACGATCTGGGTATGGCCTCCATTAATAGGGCAAAAGGTTGTATGAGAACTCCTATCCCCAGAACATACAGACACAGACAAAAAGACAGACAAAAGGGCACACTTAGAGAAACACACGTGCATGCACATATATACACAACAAGCTTATTCACTACCCACTACGCATTATACATAAAACATACACCATGTTCTCAAACGTACACACACACACCATGTACAAACGTACACACATACAAACACACAAACATCTCCCAACCCTGTACATCACACACACACACACACACACACACACACACACACACACACACACACAACACTCAGACATATACACACACACACACAAACACACACACAAACACACACACACACACACACACACACACACACACACACACCAAAGCCCGATACTCACTAGCCCTTTCTCCTCTTCAAATCCTCACAGGAGAAGGTAATAAGAGCATAAACGGCCAATGCAACACCTGAGACATGATCATGAGTAAGTTGTTATCATACCATCTTGCCTCCCTCAATGGGGCGTGGGTGTAAAGGAATAGCTTACATTAATCTTACCATCCCTCTGAGTGTTTTGTAAATATGTACACACAGTACTGTAAAGCAGAGGCAGCGACCTCCCCACGTTCTCTCTCAGGTTGGACTGAAACACAACCCATTCACAGCCCTCATTAATTGGCCAAATGAACGAATGAACACCTCTCCCCTCCCATAGACTGGATCTCACTGTGCGATTTGCATATGGACAAACTGCGGCTATTTGAAAACCAACGCCATTGAGAATAAGTTCTGAAAAGTGCCATGTTTGCTGAGATAAGGGCACTTTAATGAATTTATCGGTGAGGCTAACGCTATGGATGTTAATTTCTAAATGTGTCCATAAATGTGTACGAAGTAAGGAAGGCTCAGCCCATATCCACATCTTATTGTACATTGCAGGTTGTCAGACTAAGCGTAACAACTATTGATAACACCTCAAATGTAACAAGTATTTTCCATTTCAATTCATACTGTCTGGCAAGTCAATTTAACCATGAGTTTTAGAGATTCGTGAATGCCACTAGACTGCAAACTCCGATGTCAAATGTCTTTATGTCAAACATAAGAAATCCCTATATCTCAGTGTGGATGTCAGGAGACACGTCCCTCTACCCTTTTATCTCTTATCTGCAGATGCACAGAGAGGCAGGCAGAGGGAGATATGACTGGCATAGAGAGGGCGGGTAGGAGAACACAGACCCTCTGCAGATAGAGAACCGGCATAGGAGCAGACATGAAAGGCACACACGTTGCTTCTATAGGAAATGGAAACAGACCAATAGCAAATTTCGAGACAGAAAACAATTATTATGTTTGTTTCTTCCTAGGTTCTGTTCTCAAGAGATGTGCCACCGTGCAAGGTTTTGTAAGTAGAAATGTATACGTTTAACTGTGCTTACCTTTCCGGGGGAGAAATTAGGTCCTTGCAGCTAAGTTATTCTGACAATAAAGTCACTTGCAAAACTAGATGTAATGGCTTTACAGTACAGCCTATAGGGCCGGTTATGCTCGTCCCAATGTTAGTATACCGTAAGTGTCGACAGGTTTTGATATCAGCTTCAGTAAGTGTTACATAAGAATTGCTTCACCTTGTTGCAACTCTTAAAAAGTAATGTTATAAACAATGTTGCGAATAACCATTGCAGTGCAGTGGTTGTAGTGTCATCAGTGCCTGCTGCAGAAGTACTCAGTCAGTGCCTGCGACGACTCAGAAGTATGCAGTCAGTGCCTGCCGTTCACTCAGAAGCCAGCTGTAGTGTTGATGCACATGGGGAACAGCAGGATCTTATGAAAGGCTTAAACCGGCCTGTCTGTCACCCAGTCCGCCTGCTGAGGTTATAACACTATCCCCAGTAGTAGTAGTATCCGTAGTTAAACAGCCCCTGCTGTACTGATTATAAATATTAGCAGTAACTGACAAGAGTTATAACATTCAGTGAGTTGTAGCACTAGGCCTACAAACACACACTAACCGTGGAGGTGTCCGATACAGGCGTCCCTTCCCGCAGGGCCCTCAGACTGACGGAGACGCGTCGTCCTCCAGGGTGGGAGGCGGCTGCTGGCCGTAGTAGTGATCCCTCAATGGGAAGCCACTAGGACCGCGTAATGAGGCCTCCAGGCCACAGCTGCTGCTGCTGCTGCTGCTGCTGCTGCTGCTTATAACATTCTAGCACTGCTACCTCT
Organism: Lepidonotus clava; assembly: GCA_936440205.1. Lineage (NCBI taxonomy): Eukaryota > Metazoa > Annelida > Polychaeta > Phyllodocida > Polynoidae > Lepidonotus > Lepidonotus clava. The sequence goes on along the minus strand of OW387144.1, from coordinate 27,977,308 downwards.
CACTATCAGATGGCTATAGCATTAGCTGGTTTGCTGACTTTCGCGGCCTTGCTGTTTCTGTTTACAAAATTTGCACTGTTTTTTGACAGCTTTGGCAGCAGATTTGGCTGGTGTCAATACTGGCTGTGCATGGTGTTGCAGCGTTGTATTCATGCAACTATTTCTGGTGGTGCTTTTACTCCTCCTCCGCTGCTGCTGCTGCTACCGCCGCACGTGCCGCTTTGGCTTCTGCCGCCGCATTGTGGCTTTGCTGTGGGCTGTGTGGCCGCTGCTACTGGTAGATGTGTAGAGGTATCACTCGTGCTTCTGGTGGTAGTGGTGGCGGTGCCGGATCCCCATACACGGCTGTAACACCACCCACTACAGGCCGGCACTGGTGGGGCCTAGAGGCTACACACACAGCTCCGTAGAACCCTATACAACAGCTGGAGATCGCCCCTTGGCTCGGCTGACTCCTACACTTTCCGCTTGGTGGCGCTGGGGAAAACAACCCTGGTTCACTGATGCTAGAAACTGTGGCCACTGATACTAGCAACTGTGGCTACTGATACTGGCAACTGGGGCTACCAATAATTGCAACTGTGGCTACTGACTCTAGTAACAAGGGCTACTGATACTAGCAACTGTGGCCACTGATACTAGCAACCTGGGGCTACTGGTACTGGGAAGTGGGGCTACTGATACTGGTAAATGGGGCTACTGATATTAACAACTGGGGCTACTGAACCAGCGACTGGGGCTACTGATACTGGCAACTTGGGCTACTGATACTGGCAACTGGGCTACTGATACTAACAATAAGGGCTACTGATACTGGCAACTGGGGCTACTGATACTGGCAACTGGGCTACTGATACTAACAATAAGGGCTACTGATACTGGCAACTGGGGCCCCCGATACTTGCAACCGGGGCTACTGATACTGGCAACTGGGCAACTGATATTGACAACTTGGGCTACTGATACGGTCAACTCGGGCAACTGATACTAGTTAGCAGCTGGGGCTTTTGCATGATGCCTTACCCAATTGGTCAAACGAAGTTGCCTTTTCTCAATTTTGAGAACAGATGATTATAGTCTTGTATCAATGAATAACATTTTATTAAAATTACATTAGACTCTAAAGAATATAATGGAATAGATTATTTATTATCAAGTGGACTCAATATACGGGACAATATATGGGCTTCACCGATAATGCATGTCATGAACGAACCAGCTATATACACTAATCGAACATACTAGGTAGAGTGAGTGCATGCGCCTGCATATCATGATTATGTATGCAACTCGTACCAAAGGGTTATTTTCATATACTACTCAGACCATAATTTATATATGTGGCTCGTTTATATAATATTGTATAAACGGTAAGGTTGAAATCTCCATTTCAAATATAAGTATGAAAATATGTGCGGGAGCAAGTTTACGAAAGAACTAATCATCATTATATATCTAGGCAACGTCGTTCAAATTACTGGGCTTATTACATGACATATCGCCCATATGATTCAAGCTGTATGAGCGATGTCATGTGTTTATAGTGTATGATGTACAGGACAATCATCAAATTTGCATTTGTGTACTACTAATTCAATCATAAATTGTCGCGTATACAGCGGTTCATGGGCTAATACAAATGAAGCAACCATCTATAATTATAGACATTCCCATTTCCATATACTACTTACACGTGTAAAAGCCCCATTCGCTCTAGACAATTTTCCATTGTGACCTTAGATAATTGAAATCTTCTTGGCATTTATCATTTTTCATAAATGCACTTGTGGTTTACAAGGGGGCTATTGATGTCTAAGGCTATGTGATCATTTAGTCAAATAATAGTTTTTCATGAAATATTGCCCAGGGCGAATGGGGCTTAATAGAATATTGTATAGGCTGCGCCATGGATTCCATATGAACGAGCAGAAACGGTAGCAATCTACAGTAACTTGTATAATCTGATATGTTCCTAGGCGTAGGAAATGGCTAAACATGTGTCTTTACAATCAAATAAAGAGAATTAGGTAGGCCTATTATACAGAACTTAAATTTCATATACGAAATCTTCCTCCCATCTTATTTTATGTTCATGGACATTAATCTTTACGTCAGATTTAAATTCTATGACTCAGCAGGTGTTCCAATCATTTGTGAGAACGTTTAAATTTTCAAGAACTTTGGTCAATTACTTTAAAGCCAGGGTACTGTGCGTCTGGTCACGTCATGAATAGACCTGTCCACTTAAGGATGTATTGCTAACATGATACATAAAGTGTTGATAAATGAGGATGAGTTATTATTTTCTCTCAATTAGGTAATTGGGAAAATACAATTTTTGCTTTCCACTCCTACAGCTACATATTTAACATCATATTGAAAGTAAAAGCTTATAAATTTTAGTTTTGGGTAATAGCACTAGGAAAATTACTGTGAATCAAGTATGATGAAAATTTTTCTAAAAAATGTTGATATCATAGAAATAAGGGGTGGGCTAGCTGGCAAAGTGGACAGGTCTATTTGTCGGGAAGGAAGTCCTGTTACAACGTAGAGAATTATTACATCCTGAAGGATGATATACTGGCTTTAAATATCATTTTGATCATCAATTGGAACCCTCATAAACTCATGTGGCGTAAAATGTATTTTATAAATAATTATATTGAACTTCATTCAACTTAATAATCATGTATTTAGTACATATACCTTGGTACCTACGTGGAAACCCATTACAAATGCACGTGGTGAATGACCAAAAAGAAGGGTTATGACTGTTTACAAGTTTAAAGCTGCAAAGAATTATTGTATACTAAAGTAAAATGCATTAAGGTATACTGTTAATGAATATCTCCGAGCAGTTTTAAAAAAGGTACATCTAATTATCAATTTTTCTTAGAAGGCAGTGCTTAACTTAGGCGTTTCAGTTTCTCTTGCTTTGTCGCATGTTTCCATTTCCATTTTAATTGGCTGAAAAATCTTTAGATATCTTAACTTTTTACATTTAAGATTGGTATTGTACTATTCCTGATTTAAAAAGAGTGTACCAAAATGACAACATTACCCCAACAGTTTAGAATTATAAACTGGCTCATTTCTTTCTTTCAAACATTGAATCATCCTCCCCCATATAAGGCCAGGTCAGATAAGTAATAAGACGGGGCGGTAGGCCTATTGCACGATTAATCCTACAGCTATCCTTTTCAGTTGGATTCCACATTACAAATGCAGATTTTACTCCACTCAAATCGGGCACCGCGCTCATTCGTCTACGCCCCTTTTTCCGTACACCTGTGTGTTCTAAACATGGCTTTTGGGGTTTGGAGGCCGTGAGGTAGAAGCCTAACCAAGTCCCATGATAGTTCACACATCGGCAGAAGTGTGAGGACATCTCGCGGAGATTGGGGAAACTATCAGTGAAGGAATTACATTGGGTGTTGCCGATTGCGCTGCACAAGAAGACATGTAGTCCTAAGTAGGCCTAATGATTGGGATATTTACAATAGGGCAGCAGAAAATAAGATTATCTAAAAGGTGTTTCAAGCTATTTATGTTATGTTTCAAGTTCAATACCCATTTAAGATAGGAAGAGATACAGTGACGAAGTATAGTCGTTATGGTTCATTGCAACTATGGGCCAGTGATTATATCGGCCACCTGGAAAGTCATTATGGTCCACCTGGAAAGTGGTTATGGGCCGCATGGAGAGTCATTATGGTCCACCTGGGAAGTTGTATGGACCATATGGAAAGTCGTTATGGTCCACATGGAAAGTCATTATGATCCACGAGGAAGGTTGTTATGACCATCTGTTAGTCATTATGGGCCATCTGAGTAGTCATTAAAGAACAACCAGTGGCCTGTCAGCACACAAAAAAGTACTCGCAACAGAGAGAGTTTAAACCTCTGTAGAGGTGGAGGGCAGGGGTTGGCAGGGGAGGTAGGCTGTATCCTGCTGGGTATTCAATAGCCCATAATAACTTTACACCGTGCTAAGATGTGTCACTGTGGTGGTCATAAGAACACCACTATAATACATCACCTTAATAAGAGGTGAAATATACCTACTTCAACCCAGAATGACTATGTTTTTGATATCTCCGTTCTGTCATTCTTTTCAAGAACCCCAAGTCCCAAATCTTTGCAGACAGTGAAGGAAAACGACGGATGTACTGGTTTGGCACTATCCTAGACCATCTTACTTAAACCGATTAAACTATCCAATTGGCCATCTTAAGATTTCGTATCATACCCCGAAGGCCTAGTGACATGAGTCAGACTACAGAGATAAAGATATAGTCCCACAACATTTCACTTGTATTTATACTTAAAGACAAGCACTATTGGCTTTAGTATTTATATAAGACTAAATCTCATGCCCAGAGGGACACTTTTGCTACAATTCTTCAATCTTCAAATTGTAAATTAAAACTTGGAATAGATTGGTTAGATATAGATCATTTTGGTATTCTCATGGTTTTGATTTGAGGAAAATCAATTTGTCGGGGACTTTCTTGTTTGACTTTGAAGCCGGTGATCCACGTTGCGACGTTTTCCCAAAGCGACGAAAAAGGTTGAACCAAACCGATCTCAGGACCGACGGTTTTTGTCGGTCTTGAATCGGTTTGGTAATTAAAGCTGGTGGACCTTTAATCGGTCCCGAATCGGTCCAGAATCGGTCCTACACCCATGATCCACAGTGAAGATGAAAATCGATTATTTCCTTGTATCCTGGTTCAGACATTAATAGGAAAACAGTGAGAAAAAAAATTGGTTGATTAAATTATCAAAATAGTGGAAATATTTTCACATTTCATGTCTAAATAATATTATGGTCAGTACAACCAGAAATATATATTATTTAATCCATTCGATTAATGAAAAGTAAACTGGTAAAATATTTGTTGAAAAGCATTAAAAAATATATCATGTGAAACACAATTCATTCTGATATATTTTGGTAACATTTTCATTCTATTATTCACAAAAATGAATGAAATAACACTGAAAATACTTAGACATAATAAAATCGGTCCAGAATCGGTCCAGAATTGGTCCTGAAATATTAAACATGATTAATAATTTTGTCGGACCATCGTCGGGTGGAAATCGGTTCAGAATCGGTTGGAATAATTCACTATCACATATGTCGGTTGGAAATCGGTTGGAAAAAATCAGTTGACATGATCCACGTTACGATTATTTTCCAAAGTGGACCGATTCTGGACCGATTTTGGACCGATTCTGAACCGATTTTTGAGATAGAAAAATATTTTGAAATCGGTCCACTATCGGTCCAATTTTGTCGCAATGTGGATCACCGCCTTAACCAGTAAATCATTTAGACCTTTTGCCTTTTTTTAACCTTTGTTCTCAAGTCTTCTCCTGTAGGTGACGAGTGCTGTTTTCGTATGCTATTTGTAGTGACCAAACAATATTCAAAAATAGTATTTCAAAAGTGTTTTTCTTTTGTTATAGACTATAAGGAACAGTTATCCTTTTTCTAAATTTACAATAGATGATTTTTTATTTTTATAGAAAAAATAGGCCACAGGTCATCTTAGAGTCATGAAGTTCAATGTTATTTTCCCAATATGTTCAGCATAAAAAGCCACAGATAGTTCAGCCAGCACTTCAGAAAAAGAAAAAGAGCAATAATTCATCTTCTTAATCATACAGAAATGAAAGTAGGTTGACATACCTTACTCGTCAACAGTGTGATGGGCGGCTCGCAAATTGATTCAATAAAACATGAAATATAGTTAATAACTATGATGGTGTGACTTGATCAACTTATTTAGGCTAGGTAACAGTCTTCGTCAGGTTGAGTAGAGTGCTGTAGAATCATATTTTATATTGTAGTAAATCAACCGGTTGAACCCTACAGTTTGAAAATGAAAGTGTGAAAAGTTACAGTGTCCTTAACGGCGTAGGTGAGAACTACTTAAGTACTTAAGTAGGAAGGATTGAGTATCTAGGTGGCAGCGTTCAAGTATCCACTTCTTTTGAAGTTTCTCTTTTAAAATAATCGATAGTAACTAAGATAAATGGTATTATGTATAGCATTATTTTGCATGTTAATTAGATGCATTAATGCTCTGGTATAAATTCAAATGAAATTCCCCTTAACTGTTTTCTGAACACTACAAAAACAAAGGCAAATAGGATAGGGTAAAAAACAGAGGGGAATTTATGGGATTTGATGAACGTTTGTTGTTTAGATTTACGTTAAAAATCTTACAATTTGCTTGAAAGGTTTTCAATAAAGTAGTTTCAATCTCAGTATGGTAGATAGGGTGACCAAGAAATGATGATCTAACCAACCTTATCTTGAAATACCAGGTGATTAAGGGGCAGTTAATCTCAAGGTGTCAGGCAAACTGATAAAGAGTCCTGAGAGAAGGTCCTTATCGGCAAATATCTCTTGCACACGTCCCTCATTTCTCTAATTGATGACACAACAGTAGTATCAGTTTAAACCTCGGACTGGCACCTTTACTGAAGGAAGGGTTTCTACCATCTTAGACAGGTAGGCGCCATATTTTTCCTGTATTTATATTGTAGAATGTAGAATAGGAGTAGTTTTGTACCAGTATCGTAGAAATAGATCTATGTAGTTTGGAGCAATATTACGATAGCCTGTTTCCAGATAATCACAAATTTCATTTCTTTTTGTAGAAACCAATAAATCTCAAAATGCTGATATTGTGAAGTAAATACAATAGTAAGCCATTTTCTAAGATATAATTCATTCTTAGAAGATAGTCCTCACATAGAGTGCATGGCAATGGACAATTCTCCCAAACATTAATGACAAGATAATTCCTATATTTTGTTGTAAACGAAAGCTCCTACATCGTCCAATGGCAACCATGAAGTGAGGGGTGTCTCACTTTCCAACACAGCAGTCCCTATATTCTATCTGCAGACTAGCCTAGATCAGGATACATGAATGATAAACACCGAGATGAATTACTATAAAACGCACTGTTACTATCCGTTAAGAAGCTGTATGATAGACTTTTGGACTAACATTGCTGATTGTGACATACATCCTTTTCTTTTCTTAGGAACATATATGTGTAACTTCGTCTGAAGAAACCATGGGCAACCTCTTCAGCTGCACTTTTGCGCAGACCCAGGATCCAGGAGAGGAGGCCAGACGTGAGCATGAATTTTCTGGCCATGGTGAACAGGATGTGCAATGTGCAGCTTCCACAGACGTCTCATCATATGTTAACAAAACACTAAATAGACAAAATAGTGACGAGAATGAAGATGTATTTCAGAATCGAAGGAAAGGCAACGACTTCCCATCAACACTCCTTGACGATCATGAAAATAAGCATTCAAAGACAACAACGCATACTGACAAGCCATTTGAACCCACTCAAAAACAATCTCATCTTTTTTCAACCAGCGACCCAAAAGGGCTGGATGCCGAATCCACTGGTTTCACAACATCCAATGAAAACCCAGCTGACCATGTGCAGTTACTCAGGCAGAATAAGGTCACTCTTATTAAAGAACTGAAGTCTGAACTTTTTCTGGAAATGCTTGATTGGAACATCACAGAGGGAATCGACAACCAAGTACGGGAAGAAAAGAATGAAATTCTGTTGGACAGTCTCATGAGACATGATCGTAGATGCTTTGATGAATTCTGTAGAATAATTGCTGGTATACACCCATCCTTATTCGAACTTCTGAAAAACAGAAAGCCATCTGAAGCTGAAACTGAGTTTTATGTAAAACAATTTTGTGACAAGCTCCGCCAAAGTATTATAAAAGAGGGAAACAAACCTGACAATAATCTTGGCTGGAAAATCAATCTTGATACACAATTTGTTACATTGAAACTGATTGAAATTGGTGATCAAGAGAACCATAATATTGTCAGTTACATAAATGAAGAGAATGACCTGCCAGACAACTATCAGTTTCAGTTACAGGAAAGGCCAGGTAAAGATATTGAAATCCATGATATTCTTCCGAATGGGTCTACAGGCCATCGTATCCTTATAAAAGGGCGTGCTGGTGTAGGGAAGTCTACACTGATTCAGTATCTGAACAGGCAGTGGGCAACTATGCAATGGGCCAAACCTTATTCAGCTGTTTTTATTTTGAATTTGAGAAGGTTAGCTCACATTATCAAAGACGTAAGTCTTTCACAGCTGTTGGGAATGTATGCTGTGTACGTACCAAAGGATTTTGCAAAAGTTCAATTTGCTGAACAGTGGCTCAAAAATAATGAAGAGAAGCTTATCATTTTTGCAGATGGTATAGATGAAATGGAAGACCTGAGTTTGCTGTTCAGCAGCCCACCACAGGTATCTTATGGTATGAAAGCAACTCCTTTGGAATGGTGTGTTAATCTTATGCAAGGCAATGTCCTTTCCAAAAGCACATTGTTATTTGTTAGTAGACCTTTCTCAGCATTAAGCATGTTGAAATGTGATATTCAGATAGATGTGCTTGGTTTGACACCAGAGAAAGTGATGATGTTTATCAGTCTTAATGTAAAAGAAGGTAGGCAGAAAATTGTGAAAGATACTTTGAGAGAAAACCCAGTTCTTAGGTCTGTCTGTGCTATTACATTCTACTGTGCTGCATTTTGCAAAATCCTTGAAGATAACGAGAGTATTGACAGTGAATTACTGACAACATATACAAGAATAACTGCATATATCATTGCATGTCTTGCTTGGCAAAGGCAAAAAAGAAAGGAAACCAAGAAAGTCCGCTTGTCGGATGATCTGATAAAGTGTTTGCCATATTTGGCAGAGTTAGCTTACATAGGCCTGTCAGAGGACACTGGTGACAAGATTCCTAGACTTGTGTTTGACGAGGGACATTTTAATGACATTTTATTTCTGAATGAAGGAATAACGCAAGCGAGAAACACAGGTCTGCTAGTATGTGAAGATGTGAGAGATACTGATGGGCTCTATGAGCAATCTACATTTCAGGCTACGTTTCTCCACCTATCAATTCAAGAGCTTTTTGCAGCGGCCCAGATGATAAAGGTTGATAAAGAGAGGGTTGTAAAACACTTGGAGCATTTAACTTCCTCGGGCCGTTTCAACATGATCCAGCTCTTTCTCTTTGGGTTGTCACTTGACAAAGGAAATGTATTCGGACAAAACATTCAGAGAGCAATCATGAAAGGAAAACCTGATTTTAGCCACATTGAAAATATCATGTTGAATGAATTTAAGGGTTTGTGTTTCAAAGAGAGCGTGCAAATGACACCTGAAACTTGGACCTTGATTCAAACTGCTTATGAGAGTCAAAGGCATGACCTTGCAGTTGCTTTAGGGATGAGACTTACAACAGACAGGAAAGTAAATGTTAGGGACAAATTATTGACAGCAGTTGATCTAAAGGCATTTTTCTTTGTTGCAAAAGAGACCACGCTGAGTACTTTGACATTAAGCTCAGTTAACATAGATCATGCATCAGCACAAGAAATCAAGTACTCTTTGCCTAAGCTAGATTACTTAACTTCACTCTCTCTTCTATTTCTATCAGACAAGAAGGTCACAGATGAGGCTATAAGGTATATATGTGATGGGATCAAAGAGGTTGGGGACCTAAGGCGGCTTGATTTAGTTGATAGGGAATTGTCATCAGAAAGTTTTGAGTATTTTGCAGGTGTCATAAAGGAGGCACAATATTTGGAATTTCTTAGCCTATGGTAATTAACATTTTCATCTGAGCAGATGAAGTGTTTATCTGATGCCATCCAGTCGTCTACATCACTTCATCACGTCGAGCTTGGAAATACCAGTATAGCAGACGCAGGGATGGACCTTATCTCAAATGCATTGAGCGTAACCAATTCTCTGACCAGGGTAGACTTTTATTATGTTGAAATAAGAGATAAGGGAATGGAGTATTTCTGCCAAGCCATGAAGTCACACAAAGGGCTTTCCTGGCTGACACTGGGTGGGGCTCAGCTAACCACAAAAGGCATGAAACTGCTCTCTGAATTCATCTCGATCAGCACAAGCTTGAGATTCTTGATGATTAGAGATAATGTGGTTGAAGCAGAGGGAATGAAGTACCTGTCTGAAGGGATTTCAGCTTCAATGAGTCTACTGTATTTGGATTTGGACTTTAAAAGCACACATCATCTCAATTGCTATGGAATTCATTATCTGTCAGCTGCAATCAGGTCTGCAAAAACTCTGACCCACCTACAATTAAATCGAACCAACCTTTCAGAGCACTGCATCGAAGGCTTTGCCAATGTAATCAGAAATGACATAAGCCTGAAGCATCTTGTGATGTATCAAACAGAACTGACTGATCGAGAATTACAATACTTGTCTGAAGCCCTTCTTCATAACGACACCCTTAATTCCCTTGGCATATATAATAACAGTGTTACACCAACAGGAATGAAACACATTCAACAGATCTTAGTAAAAACAAGATGTTTAACACATTTTGGATTCTACAGGAATTTTCTCAATGCAGAAAGCATTGAATACCTCTCTGAGGGTATCAAACTTTCAAAAAGCTTGACCCATTTGTACCTATATCGGAATGACATCTCAGATGAAGCTATGATGTGTCTAGCTGGCTGCATTTCATCACCATCAAGCCTTACTCATATCAGGTTCCGTGCATGTAGTATCACTACTGAGGGAATGGGCATCCTATCAAAAGCCATTCAGTCTTCCAATTGCCTCAAAAGTCTGGGAGTAGCTGAAAACAAAATTATAGCTGAAGGAATGAAACATCTAGAGGTTGCTATCAAAACCTCCAGAAGTCTACAAAAGCTAATGCTATTAGACACAAAGATGGATGAGGAAAGTTTCAAGTGTCTGTTTGAAGGGGTTAAGACCAGCAAGATACTTGAAATGCTACAACTGATAGACTGTGGTATTAATGATGTGGGGCTGCAGTATCTTGTTGATGCCCTAACTTCATCAAGTGGGCTCAAAGCTGTACAACTTGGATTTGTCCTGTTCTCTGAGAATAGTGTCAAACACCTCTCTGAGAGTGTGCACAAAATGCTGAACCTGAGCCACCTGCAATTAATCAACTGCAACCTGAGCAAGGTTTGGTTCAAACGCCTCTCAAATACCTTTGCAAATCTTGCATATGAGAACATCTCTGTAGAACCTGTGGAGAGTGGCTCAGAGCACATGGTAGACATGTGCAACTATGAGTTTTCCAGGTTTACAGGTGAGAATCCAAGAGTTTTTGATATGATGCTTCGCACACATGCACCAATTTGACCGTCTTGTTTTTGTGTGAAAGACAATCATTAAAATTCATTCAGTAAAGGCCATATTACACTATGTGTTGGGTCATGTCTGCATTAGGTCACATTACCCAATGCGTCTGGTTTGCATTATTTTACAGACATGTTTGTAAATTTCTGACGAGAACTGGGTCCCCAATGCGAGCCAACGTGTGCTAACACAACTCAATACGACCCAACACTTGCCCAACACGTGCCCAAAACATGCCCAACACATGCTCAACACATGCCCAAACGTGCAGTATAATATACTTTGTGTTGGGTGGGGTTCGGACCACCCGATGCATAGTGTGGTTTGGTCTTAATACAGCCCAAACGCAAGTCAGACACATTGGGCAATGCAACCCAATGCGAGGAGGGACACGACGCGTAGTATAACTACACTGAAAACACAAAGTCGTCAGAGAGCCACTTTAAAGTTGTCAGAGGGTTGTCATAGGTGACTTTTGGGTTGTCATAGGTGACTTTTGGGTTGTCATAGGTGACTTGTGGGGGCAGAGCAGGGCTCATTTCAGGTCATTGATGCTGTGTGACAACTTGTGACAATCCTTTGACAATTTGGGGATGGTCAGAGGGTTGTCATTGTGAATTTTGAGGCTGGATGACAACCCAAAGGTTGTCATTTTCTTCCGACTACTTTGGCCAAAAAGGTTGTCAGAGAAGCAAAAACTGAGAATTGGGTTGTCATAGGGTTGTTACAGAACAAAATGAGAGTCAAAAGTGCTGCCTGACGACCCTAGGGTTGTAAGTGAATGGTGCCTAAAATGACAGCCCAAGGTTGTCATGGCCTCTGTCTATGATAAAGTATTGTAAGTGAATGGTGTCAAAAAACATACAACTCATAGGCCTCCTATGTCTAATGGCCATACCTAATAACTAGTAATAAGATAATAGGAAGCCATTATTATTGACTATGATATCAACAACATGAAACTATTCATAAATAAGATTTTTTGTATAAAAGACACAGACAACATTGGGTTGTCGTTTTTGGCACCACTTTTGACAACTCTGTGTTTTCAGTGTAGGGCTTAAACCAAAATGAATTTGCATCCTCAGCAACCTCAATTGAGGTGGTCATAATTCAAGTAGATGCAAATGTCTTAGGTTAAGAAGTTTGACAAAAATAATACAAATAGTTTTGCAAAGATATCACTGTGTATATATTCCCCTTTCTGGCATTTTATTGATATAGATTTAGAGTTTTTCCTTTTTCTACAGGTCACTGAAGAAATATATTAGCTTTTTTATTTTAGTTTGCAGACGCAGTAAGGCAGTTCACTTTACAGCCAGATCTCCTGTGCCTTTTACATATACAAGAGATGGTTGAGTGCTACAAAATGTCATATACATGTATTTTAAACTTTGTCTCTTCAGGTTTATCAATATAAAATGCCCAATGACCCAATAAAAGAATGACGTTAAACAATTGTTGAACATCATTCCTTATATTGGGTCATTGCAAGACAGCAAATGCTTGGATTATATGATAATGGCCTCAACACAAAAGCATTGAACACTTCTCTGAGGGCATCAAACTTTCAAAAAGCTTAACATATGTGTACCTGAAGTGGAATTACCTCTCAGATGAGCATATAATCTGTCTAGTTGGCTGCATCCCATCATAGTCAAGCCTTACTCATATCAGATTTTATGCATGCATTATCACTGCTATGGGAATAGGTATTTCATCATGAGCATTTCAGTTTTCCAATTGCCTCAAAAGCCTGGAGGTAGCTGAAAACAAAATCATGACAGAAGGAATGAAAAACCTAGCTCTTGATGTTGAAACCTCCAGAAGCCTACAAAAAGATGGATAAGGAAGGTTTTGGTTATCTGCTTGAAGGGGTTAAGACCAGCAGTATACTTGAAATGTTACAACTGATAGACTGTGGCATTAAAGATGTGGGGCTGCAGTATCTTGTTGATGCCCTAACTTCATCAGCTGGACTCAGAGCAGTACAGCTTGGATTTGTCTTTTTCACTGAGAATAGTGTCAAACAGCTCTCTGAGAGTGTGCACAAAAGGATGAACTTGAGACACCTACAATTAATCAACTGCAACCTGAGTAAAGTGTGGTTTGAATGTCTCTCAAATACCTTTGCAAACCTTGAATATGAGAACATCTCTGTAGAACCTGCAGAGAGTGGCTCAGAGCAAATGCTAGACATGTGCAACTATGAGTTTTCCAGGTTTACAGGTGAGAATCCAAGAGTTTTTGATATGATGCTTTGCATACATACACACATTTGACAATCGTGTTTTAGTCATGATCGCTAGTAATCAAAATTCATTCAGTGCATTGATTCAACTGTACATGTGTGTGCACTGAGCTCCATTCAGGTGTTCATATGACATGTAGATGCCTATATATTTTGCTTGAAGGTCTGACAGACCTATTACAAATTGCTAAGTAAATATCTCTATAATCATAGGTATTACTCTTTCCCTATAATTATAGGTATTACCCTTTCCTGCAAAATGTCAAAGGTATTGAGTCCAACATCCCAATGCACAAAAAAATGATTGGTGGGTGATTCTATTGTGTGTCATCTAAATTTAGTATGCTCAGATTCTTCAATGTCAGTTTAACACCATTCTTTATATTCGGTCATAGCAGGAAAGGAAACGCCAAGGTTACACTGATTGATATTGTACTGCCTAGGGACCAAGGATGTCATAATTGTTCTCAGGCTTTTCACGTTCATGGTACTTACATTGTTATACTAAGTATTATTTTATTTTGTCTATAATTTCGAGCTGGTTCATGGGTTAACTCTTTGCTAAAAAAATGCAGAGAAGAAAATCTCAAGATTTTGAAAGAGATTATTAGTGTCACTTTCATGTTCTAAGGATTTCTCTCCTTACATTTGTTAAGACATAAACTGTCGCATTGTATTTGCCACATAAGGACTTTTGTGTGTGTCTTTGCAGGAGTAAAAATGTTCTTTTTAACACATGTCAATCTCTGAAAGGGTTTACCAGAGATGAACTCATATTGTGTATCTTTCATACTGACGGGGCATGTGTTGTCTCCCTGGCCAGGACCACAAGTGAACAAAGATCAATCAAAATTAATTTTGGCACCAAATGGCCCTGAGGGGCCTTGTGTGCTAAGGTAGCTGTGATCCCATTGGTCGATTTTGTATGCAGTCATCTGATTGGTTGATTGTCATTGGGGTTGCTGCACACACTCACAAAAAGTGGACTATGTTTTGGAAATAATCTAAATTATATGATACAAAATGATGAAATTGTATATAGGAGAACCAAAGGATTATCCTATTTTCTACCCCTGTTTGTATGAGTCACTGTACTTGTGGTTTCACCGGTTAGGGCTCATCAGCTGGAGTCGAGAGACTGATGTGTCATGCATAGTGCTGCCACCTGGTGTTTGGTGGGATACTCTGTTACCTGAGAGTTGCTGTAGTGTCTTGTACACATCTCTGTGTATTTTGATATGTTTTACCACTATTTCTTACCACAAATTACGTGTCTTGTCAAATGATATTACTGCCTGAACCTAAATATAGGACTGTTATAACACCAAAGATGTGTCATGTATTATTCATGAATATGTCTATTATCATTATGAAGAGATTCTTCCGATATCACATTGTACTATGATATATCGGAACATTATGTACATAGTTGTGATTTCTTTCTTTCTATAATTGAGATGTATTTTGTACATATTGTGAAGAATTGTTTAAACTAAGGTTTGCAATTGTATTCTTTTCCCTTAGAATGAATAAAGATTGTTTAACATGTTACCAAATAGTTTGACGCAGTATCCATATTTCACAATATTGGATATATTTGTATATTTCATATTGAAGTTTTTGGTATTCATTAGGAATAATACATGAAAGTTAATTGGTATCAAAATGGTATCAAAGTAAAATGAGATGTCAAGACTATGCAGGAAAATACGTGTCATTTTATCACGTGTCAAACTAGGCAAAGCACATTTCCTGTCAGCTGGATTGACTGAGAATAAATATTGTGAATGAGTGTTATATGTTTATAGGGATCACCAGAGATGAACTCTGAAAGTGTATTCTATCAAAATGATATCACTGTTTCTACCTATGCCTGTTATACCTCAAGGGTTATAACATCAAAGATATGCCATGCATTAGTTTGTGTTAAAGAGTTTGTGTAAATATATTTGCTGACAATCATAGCTTTAGTATCAACGCTTTCTGTAACATTAACATTAGAGCATGTGTCCCCATCTCAGGCATCCTCAAGAAATAAGCCACTAATTGCTTTAAATTTGTGGACCTCAGAAGTACTTAGCCTGTTAACTTGTGATAACTCTCAGTATGAACTGAAATCCAATTTTACTCGCGACCCTGAGATCTAGTTTTCACGTCTTAATACCTTCTCACAAATCCGCTTTCGAATGACACGTTTTATGATTTTTTATCTAAACTTGTAATATTCGTTTATCCCTGTGTCATGATTAGAAAAAGACAAAGATTGTTTATAAAAGGTTTATTTCGGCATCAGTAGATGAAAAAATAATCGGCAAATTTATACAGGAATGTCACTTTGCCTCGGGATCGGCTACATTTTTTCTCAATTAACTGTGCATCGCTTTAGTTTACAAACCTTAAAACCAATTCCATTCTCTTAGTATTCACTGGTACTAGCATAGAAGAATAGATGACAAGGAAAGGCGTTATAAAAAGAGTAATACGTTCAGGTCGAATCATTGTTCTGGTCACACGATTGCCTTGATGACTTTATTTTAAACAGGGACCGATTTGTCGGGGTGGGGGTGGGGGGGGGGGCTGTTGCCCAATGGCCCCTACTGCTCAATCCTTGTCACATATAGATTTTTTAAATGTAAAATTATAGCCTCCCCCCAAAAAAAAAGGGGGGGGGGCAAAGTTTTAGATTAGTTCCCTCGGTGAAATCTGTGGATCTGTTCCTAATTTGAGTAAAAAAGCAATATTGCCATGAAACCAAATCGTTCTTCTTATTAACATCACTTGATGAACGTAAACAAATTGACAGTAGGCCTACTCTGAACGATAACACTTAAACCATCAGTGACTACTTCCTACGAAGGCGGAGGGTGTATATGAGCTCTACAAAGATGTCGGTGTTACCCGCCACCCTCTTGACGTTCCTCCGGGCCTCGTGACCTGCCAGGTGCCACCTCGGGTGCTCCTCGTAGTTAGCCAGGTCAAAGTCGTTCACCCTATTGTAGAAATCAGGCTCCACCTGTAGCAAGAAAGACATGGTCTTTACATCGAACCCTGTTTGCAAACTGGGACTGTAATCAACTTGTTACAAGGAATACCTCATTGGTACCCATGGACGATTTCAATTTCTGATATAAGCGCTATATAAATATCAATAACTGTCATAAGCTCACTTTGAAACACCCCACTCAAGGATTACTAATGTAACCGACAATATGGTTATTATGTTGAGATATACACAAATCATTTATAAAGGTTTATAAAGGGTTTATGGGTGATATAGGCCAGGAGCTTATATCAGTATAGCTGGACCTATGGACTACTTCTGACTCAGTACTGCCACCTGCCAGGGGAACTGGCTGCTCACTACAGCACCAGGGGGCCTCAGTGACTGGACTATAAATACTCCAGTCTGGCTGGGACCTGACCTCACTTCTCCATTACAGACTAGCCATGCGGTTTGGATGTTACAAAAATTTCTAGTTCTTATACCCATTACTACAGTACGAACTGCCTATTACGGAGTACAAGGTGGTTCGTAATTCTAGAATGTTATACTACCCTATGCGGAGGGCTATGCCGTTATATATAGTCTCAGGTCAGTAATAATTGGACATCGTGAAAAAAACAATTTTGATGATGTTTACTTCAATATAAAAAACAATAATACAATAAAATAACTGTTTCACACAAAGACACATTTTAAGTTTATCCCGTTCTCCCCCTACCTGGTTGCCGCTGTAGTGCCAGGAGATGACCTTCATGGAGCAGACGAACTCCCTGGAGGAGGAGCCGCTACAACCGATCACATGCTTCACCTTGGGCAGCCACATCATTTCACCCGTACCATACACCAGGGGGCGCGCCATCGTGTCGTACTCACGGGCGGGGTTCAGGCTGCGTGGACAAGACAGCAGTTGCGCAATATCGTCTTACTATTATTTGTATTGTTTATAGAATTAAGCTCTATGCATGCTTGAAGGTAATTGAAGAGTATGTAGGAACTTCAGGCAATTCACCCTACCAAGGATAGCCAGTTTTGTAACCTTTTCCTGCAGGTTAGCCTAAAACAGGATACATGCTGGGTAATATGTCGACAAAACTGAAGGCTTTAGTATAGAAATTTTCATGAATTGTATCATTATTTGTATATTGATATTGTGAGATATTAGACATCTTTATTTTCTAAATTGGTATCCATATACATAAATATTTCCTGAGCTGTTTGAAAACTCATGCATTGTAGATGGAAATATAACAATTATTTGTTTATTTTCTATAGGTTTTCTAGAGACTTTGTCGACAAAATCAGTCAAAATTTGCCTGCAGGTCAGTAAAATACCAGAAACCAGCTACCCATGGTAGGGAGAATTCAATATTAAACATGTCATTTGGAACTGCCTCTGATTTGCTTTGAACTCTTTTAAAATTTACTGGCATAAAAACCATAAGATTTACTGCTCAAATAGGGACTTTATGCCATATAGGTGATCGATTTAAAATGATTACTATTCAATGGTGACAGGAGAACTGCCTTTGGGACAACTACCCAGGAACAACTATCCTTTAGGACAACCACCCCTTTAGGACAGTTTCCCTTCGGACAGTTACCCATCGGTTACCCCGAAAGGGCAATTACCCATGCAGAGAGGACAACTACCCCTTTTGAAAGAATACCAATGCCTTTGGTAAGACTATTACCCGTGTGGGTAAGACATCAGCCCCCATTATTAAGAAACTACCCCCAGTGCAGGACAACTATCCCTATGATAATGATTATTACCTGTGTAGCTAGGACAAGAACCCCTGGAGTGAAGTTTGAAATTTGAAATACATGATCTTTTAGTCCCAAAATTTCTAAATTAGGTAATCAAAACAATCAAATATTGTTCCCTTGAAATGGACATTGTTGACATAGGTATATCACAAGTTATAGTTTAGGAAAAGTTATCATTTGATATTGAATTACAAACAAATTCTATAGAAACAGACTTTTCATAAATATACTTAGTATCATAAAGACAACCGGGATGGGGTAGTTGTCCTATCTATAGGGGTAATTGGACTTTGTGAAGGGATACTTATCCTATCATAGGGTAGTTCTTCTAAATGTAGGGGTAACTGTCCTAAAGGGGTAATTGTCCTATCTACAGTGGACAATATGAGCTGAGTGACTGACCTGCCGAGCACCTTGAAGTCCGGTATCCAGACGCCCTCTTTGGGAAGCACCAGTGGTGACTTGTTGGTGTCTTTGAAGGTCATTGATAGATCTTGCCAGTTCTACAATGAAAGTCAACATTGGAAAGACACTTAAAGGTCCTGTTAGTTCTACAATGTAGGCTAACATTGGTTTGAGGACATCGGCAGGTCCTGACTTTATTTTATCCCCCGTTCGGCCGAGGAGCGGTATGTACAGGGGGTGGTGCATAGTGAAATGGTGTACGTAACGCTACTCATTTACGGTATTTTTTTTAACATATTTGGAGCTTTGATTGGCTGATGAAATATAGAAGACCCTAAGGGGTCATCATCGGGTGACTGTATGACCCATGGGGATTGTATGTACCTCGGGCTTTGCCCTCGGTATGTGACAACCCCCTATGGGTTGTGCAGGCAACTGAGGACGACCCCTAAGGGTCTTTTTATATTAATATGGTAACGGTATTAAGTTTAGAGTTGAACATGATGGAAATGCAATTTAGTCTCACCCTTCAATTAGTGCTAGAACCATGCATCTGTGCATCATACATGAACACAGGACACTCACGTATCTCTCGAGTCCCAGGAATGTGAGGACAAGGTCCTGCTCGTCAAAGTCCAGTATCCTTAGGAGTCCGAGTGAGAAGAGCACCTTGACAGGTCCGGAGATGTTCCGCTGAGGGGGCAGTACGAAGTGGTCATACTGACCCCTCCCCCGGATGAGGTTATTCACTACCTGCAGAAATAAATAAAATATTACCCGTTTGGTTGTCTAGCGGTTCTAACCACTGTCTTGGAGTAGTTATATAATTATGTCTTTATGTATTGCATTCAGATATATATTTAAAGAAGTAAAATTAAATGTGCTGATACTAAAAAATTGCGTAATTTCTGTTCGAAACTTGAACGAATTTCAATTATAGAATAAAAAGTAAATACATGTAAAATGGACCTAAAATAATGTTGGGATTATGTGTAAAGGTTTCAAGCAGTTTAAAGGTCATTTACTAAACTGTGAGCTAATCCACAGTAAAAAATATTGCTCTTATTTCACAGGTCAGTATCGAGTCATCATGTTCTACTTTCACCCATGGGAGTAATCTCGATGAAATTAAGAAGCTTCCTCACTATCTAGCTGTTTGATGCCTAAAAATAACATCAATTAAGTATGTGACAAGGTTTATGTTGGTAAATAAAGCCGTACCTAACACCTAAGTTTTTTTTGTTCTATTCTTTTATATATGATATGTATAATACGAACAACTTTTAAGTTAGTGGTAGCAAACTGAATATAATATACCGCCAGTCGAGGGGGCTGGACGTTGCGAGTTGTAAACCGATCAAAGAACTGACCATCCACTGAGCTCATCCACTGAAAATGTGCAACAAATGTAAAGGTTAGTTAACATCGTACTTAATGGACCAACGCCATCATTCTGGCTCTCATGAGAAAGCTGTGCCAAATTTCTATTTCTACAGTAAGTGATATTTTAACGTTGGTATATATACATATTATAATGATAATGTGTAGAAGTTTTGATGATGATAAATTTGATTACTACATACGCTTTCGCATTGTCTGTCAAATTGCAATATCTGTAAAATGACATTCCAGCCAAGTTTAGTAGCCCTCAATACCGCTCTTACTTTTAGACTAAATAGGGTAATATACACACCAAAGTAAACTGTTGGTTACAAGTTATACACTCTACTATAGTCTTAAGAAATAGTTTTCGTGAAGTCTATGTTATACCATAACGGGTATATTCTTTATACTATATACTTGTGCTTTCTCTATACCCATTTACATGTACGTACTTGACAAACAAGCACCAGCAGCGCAGTGAAGACAGTAGTAGACGTCAAACCCTGCATCTTGTCTGTGTGGTTTTCTGTAATGGCCTCTTTGGTTAGTATTTTCATGTACATACACGTAATGGGAGAACTCTTTTACATAGGTATAATGATATGCAATAGTAATTTTCCTTAAGAAATAAATGATGCAAATTCAGCCAATGCTATTTATTATGAAACATCCTCGCCAATTACACCCAAACCATTTAGATAAAGATGTTAAAGACAAATGAATAAACAATAACCTACCTGATTTGCACTATTACACATGCATGTAAAGATAATATTATCATGGCATTTTAAAGGATATAGACAATTGAAACAATGGAACAAGGTAGATGATCATATATCATAATGTAAGGCAGAGTTGTAACTCACCCCTTCCTCTTCTCCCACTGACGTCCGGAATTGAAGTGTGGGTTACTGCCCACATATATACTGATCTACATATGATCGGACCAGTGCCAGACACACAGAAAATGACCATGGTACAAACTATATCATGTACAGCTGGGTGGCCACTGGGTTACCCCGGTAGGTGGTTGTTACCCCAAATATAACAATATTGCTCTGTTGATACTTCTATCTGTATTCAAATCGAAATGAAAGCAGAATTTACATTGATTTATACAAATGAAATATATATATTGATTTAATATATTTTTATATTGAGAAATGTACACAAAATAAGAGTCACGAAAAGGATTTTGTAGACATAGAAGTGGCATGGGAGGCAATTTCAAAGGTTGGCACTAGGCCCGGGTGTGGAACACGGTCGTTGGGTAATTTTCTACACAATTTGCTATTGATGGTGCTATATATGATAGATCTAGAGGTCTGATGGCAGGGTGGCAGGGAGGGTGAAATGGGCAAGGGCGTATCCAGGGGGTTGGAAGCCCCCCCCCCCCCTCCCCGTCCTTTTGGGATGGGTCTCAAACCGCACAGAGAGGTGGAAATGTTTTGTGTGTGGAGGAGAATGTGTGATGTTTTAGTGCCTAGTATATGCATCCTCCCCCTTTATATGTTTTTCAAAATCCTGTTTCTGCCCCTGATGGGTGGGAGGGGGAACGTAAGATAAAGAAATATTTGGTTGCTTTAGGTAACGTAATGTGTGGAGTTATATGCATGGGAGGGAAAACGAGAGAATTTAAGAGTGACTCCTGATTGTAGAAGATGGATGTGAATAAGATTGTCAAAGATAAAAGAGAAGAAGAGTGTGATATTTTGTGGTGCGATCCCTCAAAATAATTATTTCTGCTTGCGATCACGACGTCACTGTTCTATATCCATAGATACCAGCATTTGTTGTCTTGTGACTATAAATATCGCGTCACCAACGGTCGCATTTCAGTTGTTCCCTCGTCACCAACCTGTTCACACCGTGATATTTTAAACTATAAGGTCACGAATAGACTCCCGGTGGGGGGGGGGGGGGGGGGGGGTCCAGCCACTCAAATTTGATTCAATCCGAAACTACCTGAAATGGGGAAAGGCTGACTACTAGAATGCATGTGCGTTGCTCCTTAGGTATTCAGGGACAAAAAGATGTAAAGAAATCATGAATGAATAATACAGAGAGGGGCCAGTGAAATTATAACTTTATGAAATTCTCCTGTCGTAATGTAGAAATAATGCTTAAACATGAGTAAAAAAAAAAAACTAAAACAATAAAGTGATATTTCGCTTAGAAACCCAAGTTTATATATCAGATCACACATTGAATCCTCTGCACACATGGTAAAGGACATCTGTGTGTGACGTCACACAAAATGACAGTTATATTTAAATTTCAAATTTCTAAATTCCCTAAAGATTACTTTTTTTCATATTTTCTTTTAATTTAATTTTGTGATTTTAATCTCTTTTAGACTGTTAAAGATCATTTAATAAATTTCTTAGTGCATTTTTTTTCAGTTTTATAATATTTCAACTGTTCTGCTTGTGACGTCACAAACAAATAAATGCCCTGTGCAGGCATTGTCAGATGCAGGCAGAGAACCTGAGTTTGATAAACAAAAATGTGCATAAAATAAAAAGTACCAGAGATAAAAGTATAAAATTTGGTATGGTTATTCCCTGGATGGTAAGGGTCACGGCAGTATACTAATTTTTGGTCACTGGCCCCTCCCTTTAATATCAATTTCATGCTGTCTGTCTGTCACTATGAGCTCTAAAGTTAGATTGGGGAGGTTTGCTGAACCTTAGGCCTCGTGCATCAATTTGAGATAATCGTGAGATGGTAGGGCATTTAACCAGGACCATACTTCCTGGACCAACCCCTGTGCTATGAATGGCAAATATGCAATTATGGAATGTACAATGGCGGTGAATTGATAGAGTAGTTGACCAAGCGATTGAATGGGGTTATCAATGGGAGCAGGAGGGATGGAGTGACAATCAGTGCCGATACAGTAACAATAGACCCGCACACAGAAATGAGGTTTCCTAGTTGTTAAGTGGCCACCAAAATAGGACAATCACAGCTAGGGCGTTCGTCGTCAGGGCCTTAACATGTACAGATGTACAATATTCCAATTTTGAAACTACTTCAGATTCAAAACAGACCTGTTGGACATAACAGTGTTGTATTTTAAGGTTTGGGGCATTTGATTAGGACTAAAATCCGAGCTAAGCCTGTAACGTTACTACAACATTGCAAAGATATCCTGTTGCATTCTGCTCTGGTTTTTCTGACATCCCTCTGTGCAGTTGCAGGAACCTTATTTTGATGACTTCCAATAGTGTTGGTGCACCCTACTACTGTAATATTCTGGTTTACGTTATCATTATCTGAAGAAGTCTGAATACATGTGGGATAAGAGTTTTATTACATAAAAGTCGATGAAGTTGATGATATATAAAATTGTATTATGTATAAAAGTTGATAATAGGTAAAAGGCCCTCTTGTTTTATACATATAATGTTAAAGGGCGTAGGTGGGCGGGTAACCGTTGAATGACGTGAACAGGAGAGGAAGGACTGGAGAAGATGGCCGGTTATATAGGTGGGCCTGAAGCAGGTGGTTGATGATTGGTCAGGATCCACCAATGGGTGCCGGGGAGAGGAGGTACACGAAGGTGATTGGTTGAGAGTTCTCCCCAAGGTGGTAGCAGCCCAAGTCCAGTCCATTGTCCAATATGGGGGAAGCAGGTAGGAGACCGGATAACTGTTTCTCAGACTGCTGGTAATGACCGGATATGGCAGACGGCTTCCATTTCCCACACATTATCTGAAGAAGTCTGAATACATGTGGGATAAGAGTTTTATTACATAAAAGTCGATGAAGTTGATGATATATAAAATTGTATTATGTATAAAAGTTGATAATAGGTAAAAGGCCAAAGTGGTCATAGTAATAATTGATAATGTAAAAGTTAATTGTAATAATCAACTATAAGCAGTGGTAAGTCTCGAGAGTTAGACTAGGGCCTTAAGGGCCGAGACAACTGATGAGGCGTGAGGGCGGTGAGGCAAATAGGCATCAACAGCAGAAGAGCGCCAGCCTCCCTGGCGCATGACGTCACGGAGATTGGCACCGCCCTCGTAGTATGCGTATGACGCCCCCCCCCTTTCGTAATGAATGGAGGGAGAGGCGCGACGGGTCCAGGCCAGCCTTGGCCACAGCCCGACGCCACTGATGTACCAGGAAGGTGACCGGAAGGTGATTTCCGGCCGGGATGAAGACCAGGAGGGGTGCCGAAGCCGGAAGCGACGGAGCAGCCCTGATGTATCGGACGAAGGCACGGACCGGGCACAATGGAGAGCCCGGGATGGCTGGGACGGCCACGTGGGTTGTGTCTTTGGTGCGCTGCTGTGTCTTAGACCACTTGACTTTGATGGTCAGGGCCTGCGGGGTGTAGGCCACGTCTCCGCGAACCAGCTGCCTCGTAAAGTCAAACGCCGCTGATGTACGGGCAGCCAGGTTGGATTGTCTGAGAAAGGATGAGAACATAAGCAAAACAGCAAACGTTACAGAGTAGGACTGTGGAGAAGACGCCAGGGCCCCAACGACCAGTTCCAGCTGTGAGACCGTGATAGGATCCTTTGGCGACGGAAGATATCTGGTCTGGATGGAGACAGCGCGAAGCGCTAGGGCCACCTGAGGGGCAGTCCAAGGTTGAGAGTCTATTAAGGCCAAATGAAAGTAAGTTTTTATGTGAGAAATGTAATTAGCAATTGACCTTGGGCTGGTAAGAAAGTGAGTCAAGTATTCAATAAACGCACATATATGTGGGGTAGTCGGGGCGTCATAGGTGTAACCAAAGGCGGCCGAGAAGGCCACATAGGCTCTGACCGCCACTTCTCTGTTGTTGGTAGTACCAGGTCTGTATGCTGCCCTCTGTCGGCGTTCGGCCTGTGCCAGGAGGCGGCGGAGTCTGGGGTCTGTAAATTCAAAAGAATTGTGAGACATTCATACAAGCTCGGGGGACCTGTACAGGGGAAAGTTTATGTACGTCTACCAGTCTATCAACCTCCGCCGCCCAGGACACAGAGCAAGGACCCCTACTGAGCGCATCTGCCAGATGCATCTCCACCCCGGGCACATGGACATATTGGACATCGGCCCATGAGCCAGCCACCGTGAACCACGCTGCCCGAGCACAGGCAGCCATAACACGGTCCCGAGGGCGGCCAGCTCTGAAGGTATCAACGGCTGCCCTATTGTCGCACTGGAGGAGGGCCGTCAGGCGGGGTGTGCGATCTGACGCGAAGACTCGGAGTGCAATGACACAGTTGAGCGCTTCCAGCTGAGTGATGTGCATGGAATCCTTGATATCAGGGGGCCAACGAATGGAATAGTAGTATCTACCATCCGTGGCACCAGCCGCCTCCAGGCAAGCATCTGCCTGGATGGTGACCTGATGAACCGGGGCTGGGATGTAGGACCTGCCGTTGTAGTCTGCCAGGAATCTGCAGAACCATGCCAGGTCCGCTCTAATTTCGTCGTCGAGGGGGACTGGCCCGGCATATGAGCGGGACAGGGCCTTGAGAAGGCGGCACATAAAGAGCCTCGCCGGGCGGACCGCCTTGGAGAGGTGGTTGATCCTTCCCACGAGGGACTGAAGCTCCCGTCGGGTAAGGGAGGGGGCCCGTCGCGCTCTCCTGATCTCCTGGAGGATCTCCCCAAGCTTTGCCTCAGGTATGTGGACTGTAGAGTGGGGGATATTGATGACAATGCCCAGCCACGTACTCTCCGGGGCGGGGTAGTGTAATTTACTTTCCGCGAGGGGTAACCCGAGCTCCCGGAGCAACGCCATGGCTGAGGCAAAGCGAGCACTAGCCCTACCGGGACCAACCGCGACGACAGCCAAGTTGTCCAGGTACATGAACGCCAGTACTCCCATGGCGTCGAGGGCCCTAACCACAAACTGGGCTATCCTCTGCATTACAAAGGATGAGTTCCTAGAGCCAAAGGGGAGGCTGCGGTCAAAGTAGAGGTGTGGGCCACTGGCAAGGCCCAGGAGGGGCCAGTCGAGAGGGCACGTTGGGAAATTTCTGTAAGCCCTTCTGACATCCATGATGCCCACCAAGGCGTCCGTGCCCAGCTCCTTGATGATGCCCGTCAAGTCCATGACCGTAGGCAATTTGTGGACAGCCGGGGAGCCCATGTAGTGGTTTGGCTGTACAAATGCGTTAACCCCTTGGCCATCCGGGAAGCTGAGGTCTACGATAACACGACGTTCCCCTGGGACAGATTTAGGTCTAGTCATAAGGGGGGATACATTGAAACTGTCAAATGGCGGAGCCGCATATGGGCCCGATATTGCCTGAAATGATAGTTCAGTAGCTATGTACTCACTGACAGCTTCCGGGTAGCGTTGTGCCGAGGCGTGGTTTGGACATGCAGGCCGGTGGAGGGGAGGGCCAGCATAGTTCAATGGGAAGCCGTAGTATATCCCATCAATCACCATAGCGTCCTCCGGGTGTCCGGTGGCCCGGCGTCTCCATGCGTCCCTATTTAACACAGATGGAAGAACACATGTTTTAGATATGATGTTAGGTACGCCAGCCGCACGTACCGCACTGTAGATCTTCCTTATAGATGAATCACAGGCGTCCGTGGGGCGGGGCCATGTGTGCATGCGGGATCTAACCAAGCGCTGTGTATACCATGAGGAGGGGGAGGGGGCATCCAGTACCGCCTGCATGTCGCTGCTCATATCACCGTCACCTTCCGTGCCAGCGTCCTCCCGGTCCAGACATGGATACTCAATCCGCTGTAGGAATTCGGGGAGACAGTCGGTGGGCGGGTCCTGTCCATGGACCATGTCCGCCAAGGGGGTGACGCTGCCACCGTGGGTATTTGTGTTGGTGCTATAAGAGGGGCATGTTACATTATACGGGCCACGAGTCAAGTGGCAATTTGTAACAATTACCTGTTTGCCTCGGGTACTCACGCTGCTGGTCAACTCGTGGGCCCGTGACCCAGTCCCGGCGCTACTGCTGGCGCTGTCATCGCGAGGCAGGCTATGGCCTATTTCGGGGGCTCGTCGGTCACAACCAGGGCCTCCGTCGCCGACCTGTCCTTTATTCGCGGGGGTAAACACCGGCCCTCGGCTGAGAGCCGCAGCCAGAACACTGGTACCTGTTGGCAAAACACACACATGTTCATTCAGAGCAACACACTGATCACGCTTGACTGCTTCAACTTTGGTTTGGCCTACAACCCTGCGCGGGGAGGCCACGCCACTTAGTTTTTTGAGGGGCCGTCCTTCTTGACTTGGGAGGATTGGGCCTTACCGTTCTGGTAGTTGTCCCGTCGGTTTAGACGGTGTCTCTTACCACAGTTCTTAGCCGTATGAGTACCATCATGGTGGCCAGAGCCATACCAACAGAGAGCACATCTATGCCTCTGTTTGACCCCTGCGACGACATGAGAGTCGTCGCCCTCACACTTTGCCTCGTTGTATGCATGGCATGGCGCCTCTCCCCCAGTGGTGACAGCAGGGGCACCGCGTACCGAGAACCTGAGCCTATCCCTTTGTATAATGTCATTATCTGCCCACGTGGCCTCCTCTCTTTCCACCTTGTCCAAGACCTCTACTGACCATTCACGCACCCCTTCCCATTGGTAAATGGCTGCGTCCTCAGCCACCTCACACACATGTTGGGTAATACGTTTAGTGTCCTGTCCCGGTGCCCTAGACATTTTAAGCAGGCCTGAAATATGCTCGGCTACTGAGAGTTCGTCGTTACTTTTCCTATCCTTAAGGGAGAGTACTGCCCGTCTAGGAAGAAAGAAGTAAGGCCTAGGGAAGTCTACTCGTTTCTTTGTAGTAGGGTCTATAAACTTTCTTTTACCTTTTGCCGTACCCATTGAAGAGTTGGTCCTCTCCAACGCTGTGTCGACGGTCTCCGCCACCGAGACGTCCTGCAACAGCTGTGAGGTGGTGGGGAGTGTGTCGTCGTGGCTGGCTCCCAGCCGTGAGGCACTGCGAGTCCGGGTAGGGGTGGAGGCATGGCGCGGTTTGGGGGCGGCGGGCCCGTCCCGCTGCTGTGGAGTAGAACTGGCGACCATATCAGTAAAAAGTTTTTCCATGTGCGCCTTGAGTCTACTCTCGAGGGCCTGAATTGTTGTCTCTACCTGTTCAGATTCGTCATTCTCTTGTATGCTACTCGTGTCAATAGCGGCCTGCTTACTGGCCTCAGCCCGAGTACGGGCCGCTACACTCTTAGCGGGAGCACTCATATTGTGATAGTTACAGTACCTTGCGCACGTGGTGTGTGTATAAGCAGAAACCTGCCGATGTGCGTAACCGTTGAATGACGTGAACAGGAGAGGAAGGACTGGAGAAGATGGCCGGTTATATAGGTGGGCCTGAAGCAGGTGGTTGATGATTGGTCAGGATCCACCAATGGGTGCCGGGGAGAGGAGGTACACGAAGGTGATTGGTTGAGAGTTCTCCCCAAGGTGGTAGCAGCCCAAGTCCAGTCCATTGTCCAATATGGGGGAAGCAGGTAGGAGACCGGATAACTGTTTCTCAGACTGCTGGTAATGACCGGATATGGCAGACGGCTTCCATTTCCCACAAATGGCATTCTTTTTGGTGGAGGTTGTAACCTCACCTAACCAGAATGTCACAAAAACATTTAATTAACAGGGAAGAATTATGTTACACTGTTCAAATGTCATCAGTCGGTGCATTTTGCAGATTTTAGTCAAAAACAGAAGTATATGTATTAATTTGTAAGCATTACTCTAAATAAAACAGGACAGTAATTTAAGAAGGGTAATTTTAATTGCAGTTTGGTAAAACAATCTTACATTGAGTGAGATCCATGATATAGATATAACACTTCAGTTCATGGTTTGCGTAGCTGTCCGTGAGCTCCAGGGCCATTAGAAGATGTCCGTAGGTAATAGGCCCTATGAGTGTTTTAGAGTAATAGATAAAGGGAGTTGGCGGGTGGGAAATTTTAGCAGCCTTGTTCAATGGCTGCCCCTCTGGAATTGGCGGGAGCCTTGTTGAGGGGTTGGTTCCCATTGGTCAGTTGTTGTCAGGTGACCTGGGGCCAATGAAAATTGGTGTAAGAAGTCCTGTAGGAGCAATGCCCCTCAATTAGTACAATAGTCTAATTCCCGCCAACATTACTCTAAATAAAACAGGACAGTAATTTAAGAAGGGTAATTTTAATTGCAGTTTGGTAAAACAATCTTACATTGAGTGAGATCCATGATATAGATATAACACTTCAGTTCATGGTTTGCGTAGCTGTCCGTGAGCTCCAGGGCCATTAGAAGATGTCCGTAGGTAATAGGCCAAACTTTAGTAATTTATAGGGCGGCCAAGGCGACATGGACTGTGTTAGCTGGTTGGGCCGGCTTAATGTAGGACCTAACAGCCTGAGATTTCCAGGTGCCTTGGAGCATGACATGATTAATGTCCGCCCCTCCTACGTTGTAGGCGTAATCCGCCGCGCCCCGCCTCAGGCTATGTAGTGAATACTTAGACGGCGACATACGGGCCAAGGAGAGAAGTCGGGCCCACTGCCTCCTGAGGTGTGGTATGGTGACCGGGTTTCCGTCGGGGTGCTGGAGAAGAGGATGATGTGGGGCCGGCCGAGCCGAGCGGGTCGCCACATAGCATTTGTATGCTCGTCGTGGGCACATCGAGGGATCACGTGTAGCCGGTAAGAATATAGTTGTGGCGTCGGCAGCTGCTTGCAAGGTTTTAGTCCATTTTACCCCCAGTGAGAGGCCGGTTGGCGTGACGACCACGTCACGATGAAGTAGGTGGCGAGTCTTGTCAAACTGAGCCACCGTCTGGGGGGAGAGAGAGCTTTGGCGTAAAAACCCAATGTACATGAGGAGGACCGCCAGGTGGAACATGGCGGGGTCCGGTAAGCAGGAGATATTGGCCAGCACTGTCTTGAGAGTTTCCGGCGGAAGGGGGGCCTTAGGGGCTGAGACGTGGCGTTTGGTGATGGCCAGCGCTCTAAGAGCCAGCAGGACCCTAGGATGATTAAGTGGCCTAAGAGACAGTCCGGTCATTAAAAAGAATGTCCTGACATGGGACAGGGCATTAGATATAGATGCCGGGGATTTAAGAGAGCGGGCCAGATGCTCCAAGTACCAGCAGGCGTGGTAATACGCCAGCTTCTTGTGGCTGACGTGGATTGTATTGCAGAACCTCAAGAACCGTCTGACGGCTGAGTTCCGGGCCTTGACGGTAGCTGGGCGGTGGGCCTGGCGCTGACGCGCCTGGGCTGCTGCTGCCAGGTCCGCCGTGAAGTCGTCTGCAATTATACAAATGAAGTGTAAGCAAAGGCCGCCTGACTGACGGTTACTGGTGTCATGCTGCGTTGAGTGATAATACGGTGGGCTTCTTCTTCGTACTTTGGAGCCATACCGATGCGGCTGAGGGCATCCGGGAGGGTCATTCCCTCTCCGGGTATATGGGTGAAGACAAGGGCCGTTTCCGTTTCTGCCGCGTGGTACCATGTGGCCCGGGAGCAGGCGGCGAGCACTTGGTCCCTGGCACGGCCTGAGGAGTACGCCGCCACGCTTGCGCTGTTGTCGCAGTAGATTTCAACGTTACCGCCCGCATGGTCCAGGCTGACGAATGTGCGGATGGCGCCAAGCACATTTATGGCTTCCAGCTGGGTTATGTGGTGGTTACGTGCCACAGTGGCTGGGTACTTATATGCGTAGTACCTCCGGCCGTCGGTAGCGCCCGCCCCTTGTAGTGAGGAATCGGCCCATATTCTTAAGGTGGTCCTGTTGTGGGGAATGATGGTTCTGACATTATGGCATGCCAGGTACCTCGAGAACCATGCCAGGTCGGCTTTGACCGGGGGGGTGACTGCGATGTCATCTCCTTCTGCGGCACGGAGTGCGGCCAGGAGGCGCGCTATGAACACCCTCGCAGCCTTAACCACCTTAGTAAGGTGGTTAATATATCCGACGATCGACTGGAGATGTCTCTTTTTGATGGACTTTTGTCGGGCGGCGGCGGCCAAACATTTTTGTATCTCTTGCACCTTGTCCTCGGGGATTGAAAGGTGATTTGCGACCACATCTATGCAAATGCCCAACCATTTGACGTTCTGCGCAGGAGCCTGAGTCTTGTTCGGGGCGGCTTGCAGACCCAAGGCTCTAAGAGTATCCCGGACCTGTTGGAATTGCCTGTGTACGACTTCCCTGGCTGGTGATATGAGGAGTATGTCGTCCAGGTACATCATGGCTGTGATGCCCTGGTGACGGAGGTCCCTCATAATGAAGGCTGCCACAGACTGCATGGCGTACGACGACATCCTAGCCCCGAAGGGGATACGTCCATCGAAATAGTACTTGCCGTCATACGCCATGCCCAAGAGGGGCCAGTCTGTGGGGGGAACCGGGAATTGCCGGTATGCGCGGGAAAGGTCTATGACTGCCATATAGACGTCTCCAGGTGGGCACTTATTGATAGCGTCCACTGCCATGTCAATGGTTGGGAGGTTATGCGTGGCCAGTCGCCCGTTAAACCTATGTGGTTGGATGTATTGGTTCACTCCTCCCTCGGGGTAGGATAAGTCCACAATCACTCGGCGGTCCGTGGTTCCGGGTTTATCCCTGGACATCAAAGGGCTAATGCACATCCATGGTGTGAATGGAGGGTCGGTGTATGGACCGTGTACTGCACCTAAGGTAGTCTCCTTGTGTAGGTACTCTCTTATTGCCTCCGGGTATCGAGTGGCGGAAGAGTGGTTGTACTCCTGTGTTTGACCATATCTCGGTGGACCAGCGTACTGGATTGGGAATCCATATTTTACCGAGTCTATGATGAACTGGTCGTCCGGATGACCCGTGACCCTGGCTTCCCATTCGGGGATATTAAGGTCAGTTGGTATTAAGATCCTCGCGCCTATGTGGTTCGGGGCGTTGGCCGAGCGAGCCGCATCGTAAATGGCGGCTGTCTCCCTGTCCATGCGCCAGATCGGGAATGGCCAGGCAGTGAAGTCATCCTGGCCTGGGCTGGGCTGCGTAGGGTCCCGGCTGTCCTCGTCCGCCGGAGGGTAGGTGAGGTCTGGGGGGAAAGGGTCCGTAGCATCGGATGGTTCAGCCATCTGCCACGGTTCCTCCATGTCCCCGCCGTGTTCCAGTGTCGGGTAGCCCACGTTCAGCATGAAGTCCGGGAGGCTGTCGGTGGGGTGATCCCGTCCGCGGCCGTGGTCGCCTGTTGACCAACCGCGAGGTTGTTTGTTGCTCTGTGTCGTCCTCTGCTTTCGGCGGTTACTTTTCGCTTTGTCGTCTTGTGTACTCGCTTTGTCTTTACTGCCTGTAGTTCTGATTTGTTGGCCCAGTGACCTATTGTCTGCTCGACGGGTGATAGGTGGGAGGGGGCCAAGGGGGTCGAGTGGGCACGGTACGGGTGCGCGAGGCGTGTTTTTGTTTTGGTCGGTGTGGCTGAGTTTCTGGCTCAGCGGGGGTGGGCTAGCGTGGGTGTGGGTCCCGCTCTCCCTGGTAGGGTTATCCTCCGTGCTACTTGAGCCGGGGGGGGGGGGGGGGGTTCCTGAGGGTGGTGGGTGTGAGTCGTACTTATTGTTATTGTGGGGTTAAGTGGGTGAGAGTGAGGGCTTCCACTCACTGGGTCAGTACATTTACTTTCAACTAGGGTTACGTCATTACGGCTTGTTTGATGGTAATTGTTTTTACTCACGTCCCTGTTGCGGGGGGAAGGGCTTCGTGGCCGGGCCGCCGAGGGTCGGTTGTTTTTGGCGGCCGGGCCGTTACCTAGTTTTTTGGTTGCTGTTCCTTTTTATCGCGCTTGTTTTTGTTGTAGTTCTGCCTCTGCTTATTGTCAGCGCGTTGGTCGTCGTGGACGTTCCTCATGCCGGCTTTGCGCCTGCAGCCAGGGGCAATGTGTGTCGTATTCTTGTCTCCGAGGCCGTAGTAACAGGCCGCGCAGCCGTGCAGCCAGGTACGGCCCTCCGACGAGTGGGAGCGCTTCTCCCTGCATGTTTCGGCGTTGTGGTCTGGGCATGGGACCGTGAGGGCGGCCTCCTGTTGGCGCCCCTTGATCCAGGAGAGCCTGGTACGCTCCGCCGAGAAGAGGTCTGCATCGTGCCAAGTGGCCTGCCCATCCTCTATATGGGCCATGCACGCCTGGGTCCAGTCGCGCACAGCCGGCCATGGAGTAGTGGCCGCATCCTGCGCGACCTGGGAGGCGTGCGTGACAATGGCGTGTGCATCAGATAGGGGGTCGAGGAGGGGAGCAATCATGCGTAATACCCCGCACATGTGTTCCGCGAATGTGAGGTCCCTTCGTGACCTGCGGGCCCTTGCCTTCTTCTTTAGGTCGGGGGGTAGGCATCGGTATGGCTCCAGAGTGAGATCCCTCCGTGGTAGGCTCTTACCTCTTGGGTCTCCTATATTGTCGTACTGTTTCTCCAGGGCCTTCGTAAACTCCTTACGGGGGTCCCCGTGCGTGTGCCTTGGTGAACAGTGACGTTTACTCCTGGATGGTGAGCGCCGCCGTCCTCGGGTACTCGAGCTTCGTCGTCGGGCATTCGCCCGACTGCTGTCCCTGGAGCAGCGGCGGTCGTATTTCCCTGCCCGGGGTTGGCTGCGTGTCCTGGTGCGGCCCCGACTTCGCCGCCGGCTGCAGTCTCTGCTCCGGTCTCGGCTGTACTCCCTGCTACGCTCCCTGCTATGTGTTGATCCACGTCGTGGGCTTGTAGACCTACGGGGGGTACTCCTAGTCCGGTGGCGTGTTGACGGGCCGCGATCCCTGGACCTGCCGGCGGCCTGTGGATCGGTCCCGGCGTCGTGGGGTAGTACTCCTAGCACTTGTGGGTGAATACCTTGCATCTGCTGGAGTTCGGTGTCTCCTGTGGGAACGTTTGCTGGAGGCTGATCGTGACCTAGACTTTGACTTGGCGACCCTGTCTACCTTGTCATTTAGTGTCTTTAACATGTCGCGAAGTGCTCCCAGGTCGTCCCGTGTGGCGGCTGGCCGGTCTGGCTGTTTCTTAGGGGGGGTGACGCGCTCGCCTCGTTCGTCGCCATCTTGGCCATGTTTTGGTGTTGGCGAGGTGGGGGTAGTCGAATTCCGTGTCGGCGTTTTTCCCCGGGGCACGTCGTCTGTTTTGTCAGGTGTGCTCTCCGTGTCGTCTTCTTCCCCCGATGTTACAGTCAAGTTGTCCAGTATAGGCATAGTCCGATTGCGTTGGTGCTTTCTTTTTGCGCCCTTACCGGTCTGGTCTTTTTCCTGATCGGCTTTTTGGTCGCGCATGAGCCGCATGATTGCTGCTGCTTTCGCTGACCTTGGAGGTAACTCCTGAGGTGTTCTAGGCATTATTTTCGCTTTGCATCCGTCTTTTTGATAACAGATCGCGAGAGCCAAAATTTTAGCAGCCTTGTTCAATGGCTGCCCCTCTGGAATTGGCGGGAGCCTTGTTGAGGGGTTGGTTCCCATTGGTCAGTTGTTGTCAGGTGACCTGGGGCCAATGAAAATTGGTGTAAGAAGTCCTGTAGGAGCAATGCCCCTCAATTAGTACAATAGTCTAATTCCCGCCAATAATTGTGATAGTTGATTTTATAAATAACTATTTATCATAATTAACTTGCTTTTTCCAATCTTTGTATGGTCAAATTTTATTGAATTGATCATTCTATAATTATATCAAAATGCAGCTGGAAATTGTAAGGGGGATTTTACATGAACAAATATTGAAAGAATGTTTCCTTAGGTTTTCTGTTGAATCAAAGAAATATTCTTGACAAATCATTATTCACAAAACTGTTAAAACTTGTAAGGACACCAATAAGTGAGCTATACACCCTTCTTTTTAAAGGTGGCACCCCCTCTTGGCAGAAATGTGAACCATAGTGAGGGGATTGCAGTGTGCAGCACTAGTCACTTGGCTTGGAGCAGAGTTGATTGAGGATTGGTGCCTATTTAGATAGTCAAGGGTCTGTACTTGTTAGTAGTGTATACAATGTATGTGTGGGGGAGGGATGGGAGAGGTATGGGAGAGGGGTTAGTTGTTCAGTTCCACAGCCCAGGACCCCTAAACACCCACCCAAGCTCAGTTGCAAAACAATCCCTGGTGAGTACCTGTAATTGACTTGTGCTAAGAGTTGACCTCATTTCAACATAAATGTAAAGTTAGGTTGAAAAATTCCTTAATGTATCTAAACTAAATCTTTTATCATGAACTTATGTTATTTGTAGCAAAGAACAAATGTTTTTACGTACCAATATGAGTGCTAAAATGACACTTTTGCTTTCTTTTGAGTGTATTGATGAGATTTAGAAAAAAAAGTTCAAAATGCTCCCACTGTTAGTCTATATGCAGCGCAGTAACTGCAGAGTGGTGGGCTCCTGCCACCTTGATCTGGTGGGCAGGTGGTCCCCTCTGCGCAGGGTCATAAGAAGGGTGTATAAAGGCTATCAACATACATTTACTGATCACTAAGTCAACTTGCAATACAAGCATGCACGTTGTTATCTACCAATATACAGGTAATACGTACTATATGGTAAGCATCTGGGGGGCAGACCAAAAAACATCCACAATTTCTCGTGGGAGTTATTTTATGTCCACGAGAAGAAAAAATCGTCCAAAAATCTTCCACGAGAACTTTTGAACATGAAATTTTTTTGAAAAATTATACTAAATTCAATCCCATGATATATTTATGTACATAAAATAATTCTTAGAGTTTGTCAGAAGGACATTGGACCACTTTAATTGTTAAAATGAATGATTTATGAGCCACGAGAATTTAAATACTCATGAGAGCAAATTTTGTGATCATGGGTATTTTAACTTCTCGTGGCACATAATTCTCATTGATGTTTTTTGATGCATGTCATCTCTAATTAACATAAGCTGCAATATAAAATCATGATCTGAGCGCCCAGCCCAGCACAGTGTACACGTAAGGCGGTATCAGGCACTACCTACTTGTTTAGTAAGAACTTGGTAACATTGCAGAGATTGGGCATAAACCCTGGAAGCAATGACGATGAGGTTGCTAGACACAGTAGTAATGGGGAGATAATAGTCTTGGGAGATTTGAATGCTCGAACAGGTGAACTGAAGGAAAGTTATGAGGAAGTAGAGGAGGATTTCACAGTGAGGGATCAGTTCTCTGTCGAGGGAGTTAATTCCATGGGAGGGGAAATAAGCAAGTTTTTAGATAGAAACAATGAGGACACCAAGATAAACTCTTTTGGGAGAAAGTTATTATCCCTTACTGAACAAGCACATCTGTCCATTGTAAATGGTAGGAAGTTAGGGGATTTGCGGGGGAGGACAACTTGTGTCACATACAATGGTGTGTCCACTGTTGACTATTGTATTGTGTCTATCTCCCTGTTTAGTGAAATTATCCATTTTAGCGTACTAGATCAGTTGTGGTATTCGGACCATAACCCAATTTCATGCTGTCTTAGGGTCGGCGATATCCAAGGTCAACAGGAGCAAGTCGACAGTGAAGTACTCACCCCCTATCATAAATTCATTTGGGGGGAGAACACGAAAGAGCAGTATGTGCTCAACATAAACAGTCAGGAGGTCCAGAGTGACCTAGAGAAATTTCACACAAAGTCATACAGCAACCCTGATGGTGCCTTGCAACATCTAACAGAAATCCTACATGGAGTTGCTAGTAAGTCTATGCCTTTAAAAGACATATCCAATAACACTATTAGAGCTAGAGAACAAGGGCAAGAAGACATCAGCAGAAAAGATCTTAAGATCTTGAGAATACATAAGCGTGCCTTTGCACGTCAAAGGAGGGCACTTGAAGAAAACACGCATAACGAGTCAAGGAGAATAGAATTTATTAGGGCTAGAAGAATGTACAAAAAGGTAAAATACCAACTGAAAAATAAAAACAAACAAGATCAAATACACCAACTTGCCAAATTAGAATCCAAAGACTGCAAAACTTTCTGGAAAAGTGTTAAGAAAATCACTACCAAGGGCAAAGACGAAGAACCAAACATCTCTGCGTGTGATTGGGTTGATCACTTTAGTAAACTCCTAAATATCCCATCTCAAAAGGCAAAAAGTAGTTTTTCTGACTATATTGAATCTAGCCTTCCAATCCTAGAGAGAATATCAATGGAAGGTGCCCTTGACTTCAGCATTACAATGAAGGAACTAACTCAGGCCCTAAAAAGAAGTAAGAATGGAAAATCTGCTGGCCCAGACCTTATTGGGAACGAAATGCTCAAATATGGGGGGGAACATCTTCATCTCTCAATCATTACACTCTTTAACACTGTTCTTAAAACAGGACAATATCCAGAAAAATGGAAGGATAGTGTGATAACACCTATACACAAGGGGCTTGATGTAAATAATCCAGAAAATTACAGAGGGGTCGCTGTTGCTGATTGTATCAGTAAACTATTTTGTAATATCATTAACTCACGGATAGTGAAATTTTTAGATGACAATAATTTTTGGAAAATAAACCAAAATGGTTTTAAGGAAGGTAGAAGAACTGAAGACAACATAATGATAATTAAAACTCTATTCCAAAAGTATGTCAAAATAAACAAACAACAAATTTTTGTGGCCTTTGTAGACTTCAGGAAATTCTTCGACACTATTGATAGGAAAAATCTGCTGTACAAAATGCTGAAGTGTGGTATTACAGGTAAACTATATAATGTTATTAAATCTGCATATGACAACAATAGATATTCCATAAAATGTAAAAAAGGTATAACCAAGAGCTTTATATCAACATCAGGTGTCAAGCAAGGATGCAACTTAAGCCCTACATTGTCAAATCTATTTCAAAATGATCTTCATGACTTATTCAATGTTTCATGTGATCCTGTCACACTAGAAGATACAGAAATTAACTCCCTATCATGGGCTGACGATCTGGTTCTATTTTCACAGACCAGAGAGGGATTGCAGAGATGCCTGGATAAGTTGGCAGGGTACTGCAACACATGGGGTCTAGAAGTCAATGTAGCCAAAACTAAGGTAATGGTCCTAGCCCCAGGGAGAAGACGGTTAGAGGGCATTACTTTTCAGGGCCATGACCTAGAATGTGTTAACACGTACAAATATCTTGGTCTGTTAATATCCAGTGATTGTAGTATATCAAAAATGGAAACAGATAGAGTATCAAAGGCCAGACGTGCAAGTTTCTCTATTAGACAGGCACTGAGCACTACGCAAAATGTGTCAGTCAAATTATATATGACTCTTTTTGACAAACAGATTGACCCTATTCTTTTGTATGGTTGTCCAGTATGGGGAATGCCATCAAGCAACTGTACCATTAAAATCAAATGGAGAGGTATTTGCAGCAAGACTCTTAAAGCAGATTTGACTAACCTACTGACTTTCCTTGGACTAAAAGATATCAATATCATATCATGCAGATTTTATAAGAAGGAGGAGGTAGCTTTTGTAAAACTAGGAAACATCATTAACAAAATCGATCTCTTGTCTACTTTTAATAAAAGCCCACTAACTGTTATATTAGAGGAAGTGGATAGGAACACTGAGTCAGCTGCTGAGAGCTTTTATTCTACATCATGTAAGCATGCTCTAGGTTTGTCCAAATTTTCTAGTACGAGACTAGCTCTACGGGAACTAGGGAGATATCCCATCCACCATCGGAAAATAATTATTATTGACACTAATGTACTGGCTAAGGCTAGAACAGGAAACTAAAAACCCTCTGTTAAACTTAGCCTTTCAAACAATGAAGAGAGAAAATCATGAATGGCTGAAAAATATTGAATACTTTTTATGGAAAATAGGGTGCAGAAACATATGGTTGGCACCACAGGAATGGGGAAAAAACAGTCTTAAGCTATCCATACAAAGAAGACTCAGGGATATGTACGTTCAAAACTTTCAAAGTTTCCTTTCCGATGATATAAACCAAAAAAAATGTTTAATACCAAATATATGTTTGAAAGAAGAATATAGCATGTGCAGCTATTTACAAGAGATATACTCTCCCAAAATACGAACCATATTCACTAGACTACGGACAGACTACAACTGCTCTATGGACTGTAGATATCGGAGCTTTAGAGGGAAAAAAGCTAGCAATGACCTCTGCAAACATTGTGATACACGTCAAGATGTCCTTCATATACTCACCCAATGTAACCAACCAGAGATTAAATGTAAGAGAGAGTCCTTTGTAATAAAGTACAGTGATTATGTTGGCAACTTCGATGTACAGACTGATGAAGAGAAAGTATGTGAAATCTTAAATGTTAATCCTAAGTGTACTAAAGATCTCAGGGAAAAAGCGACAAATGCAATTTGTGCATTCGTATGCGATGTATATAATGTTGTATGTATGTTATCTTTGTCTGACTGACAACCCCACCTTGACATAAATGTATACTTGTGCATTAGTCAATAAACAATCTTGATCTTGAATAACAATGTGAACATTGGTATGAAGAGTTCCTATTATATTAACCATGTGGACTATCGACCGCGAGTACTTTAATCTGGACTGGTATTGTTACAACTTTAACTATGAGAACCTATAAACTAACAAATCCTCCTACAAGTGAGGTACTCTAAAGCCCCATGCCCACTAGGCGCCTTGACCGCCTTCGGGCGATGGACGAGTGGGAGAATCACCGGTCAAGTCGTCAGGCGACTGGGTAATCAGTGGATCACTGGGCGACTGCTCCATTGGTATGGCGTGCTGTTTGGGTGGTGGGTGGCGATCGGATTGCCAGGAAAATCGTTAGAAAAATTGCTGGAAAATTATAAAACTTGCCTGATATTACAGTTGCCCAGCAACAATGAAGACGGTCATCCCAGTCATCTGTCACTCGTTGCTTACAGTGTATGGCCCTTAAGGCGGATCTTGGGGGGTGGGGGTGAGGGGTGCTGGTTGGCATTAACATGGGCAGTTGCGTGCCCTAGACATAAAGGAAAAAATGTTGGCATCGTAAAATTGCAAGATCTGTGAGTGTGCAAATCTGTCGTTCTTAATTGTCATTTTTATAGGGGGTCAGGGTTGCCCCCTCCCAGAGCACTGACTCTGGATCCATCCCTGACTTTGTCATTCTTAAAAGTGGAACTACTTTATCGAGTGACTGACACAAAGGAAGCAGGAAAATGCCAATTCCAATCATCAACAAGGATAAGGTAGATTCTAGTTGACATAATAGAGTATGGAATAACTAACTGTACATACGAGACAATATATATAATCTTTGAGATTAGGTAAAACCCCACATATTTCAGTTTGGTGCAGAATGTTCGTTTTTGTGACACTGTCCAAAAGGAAAAAAACTAGTAATAAACTAGGATTCCTTAAGCAATAGCCCCCATAAAGTAGATTAAAGTAATTCCAAAATATGTATTTATAGTAACATCTTTATTTCAGTGCTTTGTACAAGACGCTTTATTACAGCTTCCGCGAACAAAATGTTATACACCTATTAATCTGTATTCAGTGACTAATCTTGAATACCTAGTGACAATGTCATGGCTTTGAAACCTACAAAATATATATTCAGTGACATCTATGACAAAAACAGTAGCCTACAATATAATGCTTTAACATGTGGTTTCCTTTGTATCAAAGAAATATTCTTGAAAATTTGAGTTGTTCTAGGATAGCATTTGAAATTGACTCGAATATTTATACATAGGTAACTGTACCTCGGGTACGAGTTTACACATATTTATATATTCTTCATTCTTGATTATCATAACATTATATTGATTGTATGTATATATTTACTGTTACTGTAATAACTCTGAAAACCAAGAGAAACCTTGAAGATTTTTACCAATAAAACCTTTAAAAAAAGAAAAATGTGATGCTGCGCTTCACTTTCCACAAAGGCTTTACAATAAAGTTTACACAGTCATAATATACATCTTTTCCATTTATTCATTGGTATATGTATTTATATAATTATATTAATAGAAAGGGCACTAATTGACTAACAATAATTTATGACGATTGCGTCTGGCATAAAAGAAAATCCTAATATTTTAACTTTACAAATGAACATTGTTTATATCCACCATCATATCAAATTCATCAACGGCATGTTGTGAGAGGTGCTTACTTTTCCGTTAAAAATTTCTAGGGATTGTTTTACATATCTATTATTATGGCGTAATGTATGTATCCACGAAGTTGCATATTTCGCTATTTCAAATCATCTAAATAATGGTTAAGCTTAATAATATTCTGTATTTTCTATAGATGAAGCAGTAAATGGTTTTGAATTTCACTGTGTTTTTGTACTTTTTTAATTTTGGGGGGTAAAATTTATAAATGGACAATCAGCTTAAATTCGACCTGAGCGGAATTTAACTTCCAGATTTTACAACACCTAGGTTTCTGTTGCCTAGCTTACATCCAGATGGCAGCACAGGCTATACACTCGGCTTGATGACTTCTTGGATAGTTTAAAGACATGCTATTTTCTGTCTTACTTTTGTACTGTTTATAAAGCATCCAGCTTGTGCGTCAAGCTCGTGTATATATGCAAGTGATTGTAACCAAGTAAATACAAAACGTGCACATTACACGTTTAACAGTTATAACTAATTATCCTGGTGAAGATCCGAAAGAATCGGAACCATTCGATGAAATACTTTTAATCATCCTTATATTATGCAAAACCGTGGCCCAAGAGCTTATGAATCTTTTACAGTTTTGATACAGTTTCAATCATTCAGCCATCCTATAAGTATGCAGGTATAGTTCCTCCATCAGAGTACAAGGTATGAACGCAGTTCAACTCAACCGATCGCGAATCCCACCTCTAAACATCTGCGCTTACTTAAAAGACTGAATAAGTAGCCAATGTAGCGAAAAGAACTTGACATAGCGTTCTCAAAGCTACAACCAATACATTTATTCCGTGTAGGTTTTTTGTCCTGTTAACTATATAATCCTATACATAACTATACTACAGAGATGTTATGGCGGACTAATCCAGGGGGCAGTAGTGTGCCTCAGTTCAATGATAATATATCTAGGGTCAATCTTAACTTCCAGTAAAGATATAGTTGTAAGTTCATTGGCAAGGCTTTAATAAAACCACCCAAAAGGTATCTTTCTAGTTGTCAAATACATGCATCGAAAGTTTGGGTTTCGCTGGCAGTCCAATATGGTTATACATACCTTTGCCGATAAAGTGATTGTCACTTACTAAATCTTTGGAAGTGATTATTTTCTTACATTTCAACGCTTTAACGATGGATAGTAAAAAGGGCATTTATTTACATCTGGCCAGTAAACACACGCTGAACCATTCATTCAGTAATTTACATTTCATAAGTGAGGATACCATGTACTCCAGAATTAACAGAGTGCAGGCTTATCATTATACCCATTGGCACATTCAGTTCAATATGACTATACATAATATTGAGCTACATAATAAGCCCATCCCACATTGGGTAAATCCCAGGGTTGGACAAGGGTCGGAAAAAATAACACAAAGGCCATCCTTGTCTTTAAAAGTTAGGGTCACTAAAATAAAACAAAGAATTATATCTTTCTATATCTCCACCAAAGCAAGAATATGACATTATAATAACGTTATTATAACGTTCTGGTGAGTCATGCTTTGGTTCTTGTTACATTATTTTGATGGCACCCAAAGACATCTTTAGAACCTAACATTGCGACGTCGCAGTATAACATTGTTATGACATTCTTGTAACATTCTTTCACGTTATAATAACATTATTATAACATTCTTTATTAGTTAGGTCACAACTCGACCAAAATATAACGCTATTATAACATTCTTTTTTGATAAGTTGTAACTTCACCTAAAATTATTGTTATGTTACAATTGGATAGCTTTCAGATTAACTAAAAAGGTACAGTCACAGAACGTTCTTGTTACGTCGCTGCTTGCCTGGGCAAGTACTGCTTAAACATTGTGGTTTCTTAAATTTTATCAATTAACAGATTTACAGATTTGCCAGCCCTTCAAAATGCTATATTTCTTGGCAAAATAGGGTTGGACATTAAATATTACTGATTTGACTGAATGGCTTTTACATTGGTTCCTATGGGGAAAAGGCCACTATACAAAGCTGCATTTTAAAAATGTTATAGGCAATCCGTCAACCAAACTACATTGGTTGATTTTGTATTATGCATCTCTCTTCAGGAAATAAACATAGAGGCAATTTCAAAAGCATTTTGTGCTAAAATTTCTTGTCGATGTAACTGGGATAGGCTTACACGACACTTTCTGGCAAACGATCTAACAGGAACATGAACAAAACAGGGATGAACTCTTCCACCTTAGCACCATAGTACGTACACAATAGCAGGGTGATCCCATACACTCGAGAATATCACTATATTTCTCGGGAATAAACTTAAATCTACTATTAAGCGATATATGAAGGTGTATAACAGAAACAATTGGAACGCCCCAAAGTAAGTCATGGATTTGAAACTGTCTCACATTTTTACAAAAAGAAAGGCCATCTTAATAATGGCTAAACCCGATGTCTTTGTTCTTATGACTAAATGAGAGGCATCCTCTCATTGGTTCAAAGAAAGACGTCCCCTCATTGGGTGGAGATGTTGAGAGCAGACCGGAAGTACGTCATAGTGGAGGATTCCGAGTCCCGACGCTGGTGGCGGCGTTCTCCTTTAGCCACCTGTTTGACCAGCGAAGAGAGATGACTGTGGATCTACAAATCAAAAACCAGACATGTTTACAGCATTCAATCTGTGCAGGAACCATAAAGGAAGTTTCTGGTCATGGATAGTCTCCTATCATGTCATCCAGAAAAGAGGTGTGCTTCTCTAGACAATTCTGAAAATTCTTAGTAATTTCAATGTTGAATCTCTCTGTCGACATCTTTGAGTGGCAACTTGACATTTTGAATGTCGTAAGAATGGGCCAAATTGATTATGTCCAGTCCTTGATGACAAAAGGGTGGATTCTAAATTCAATATGAAAATACACTATTTTGACATGGTTCACCCGGGTGCCCATTTCATACAACTACACACAATTTTTACAAACATGAAAAATGACATCTTATTTCATACAATTGTTTTCCTCCTGAGTCTCGCAGTGGTTGCACAAATTAAATCACATAATTTTTCTGTAAATGCGTATCTTTAGGCAATATATATGTCTATCTTCTTCTTACCTGTTTAAAGTTTGGCCGTTTGCTGGGGTCCTCCAACCAGCAGGCCTTCATCAGCCCCACGTGGACGTCGGGGGTCCCCTCGTTAAGGGTCTCCTCCGGGCGCCCCCCGCGAAGCACCGCGTCCATCACCTACAAACAGCAATGTGACTTATATAAGGTGTCATTGTATTAATAACAAATGTTACCTACGTGGAAGATCTTTGTTTAAAATGAAAGTGGTTCCATAAATAAAAAAAGAAGAAAAAGAATTGAGCCGATAGGAGAGTTATCTCATTGGCATTACGTACACGTTTTGACAGAATGGGATCCGGAGCTACCGTCCTTTTAATTTTTGGTGGGGGCTATAGACCCTTGTCACAGTGTATA
This sequence comes from Lepidonotus clava, assembly GCA_936440205.1. NCBI lineage: Eukaryota > Metazoa > Annelida > Polychaeta > Phyllodocida > Polynoidae > Lepidonotus > Lepidonotus clava. The sequence goes on along the minus strand of OW387144.1, from coordinate 27,932,803 downwards.
CACTATAAACAGGGGGAAATTGTGCGCGGAAAAGCACACGTTTATGCACATTATATATTGATCCATGTGTGTCGATCTGCTTCTCCATTTTGGTCAGTGATGCACGCTTTTTTCCCTAGAAGTAGAGGATAGTAGCAGGGGCGGACCCGGGGGAGGGGGGCGGACGGGCCTTGCCCCCTCCCCCTCCCCTGTTAAATCATGTTTGTGCCCCCCCCTCCCCCTGTACATTCATGCTTTTGGGCCACCCTTCTCTCAATTTCTGGATCCGCCCCTGAGTAGAAGGGCAATAAGACCCCCTCCAACTCATCACGTTAAATGTCGATGGTGTTTGTTTCAAAAGGCTCCCTTAACAAGAATACTACTATTAGGAGCGCCTCATACAATTTTATTAAAGGTCTGATGTTGAACATCTGGCTCTGTGGCTTAGATGGCAAAGCGCCTGTCTAGTAAACAGGAGATCCTGGGTTCGAGTCCCAGCAGGGCCTCTTTTTGTACATGGTACCAATCCAAATGTACAAATAATTTGCAATAACTTAATTCAAACAGATGTCTGTGTTTCCTTAAAGGTAGCAGAGACCTTGTATGAATATATAGGATATATCGAGACTGGAAAGCTCCTCCATGGGCCTATGTGACCTTTCCCCTGGTGGTCGGTTGGAACCAATCCATTTAACCATGACCATGGTCTGATCATTGGCAATGTACTTTTGGAATAGTTGGGTTATGACACAGTCCATTTTTACCCTATAGGCATAATGGTCAATCTAATTCTAGTCCAACCACAGGCCAGGTAGCAGGCCTGTAGTGTATAATAGGTTTTGCCCTGGCTTTCTCGTCTTGCTATAAATACAAGGTCTCTGAAGGCAGTTGTTGTATAGACCTATTTTAATATAGTGGCGCCTTGTTAGTGGAATAGGTCTGAACAGTCAATTAGGGATTGGGGTATGGGTTTCAGTGGAAATCGTTGGGTGCAGACCTTTTATGGGAGGGTTCACTGCGCAGGTTCATGGGAAAGGTGTATATGCCTATCTCTCTGAACATTTCTGAACAACAAAATAGCATGATAATGACCTTCTTATTTACCTATATTAGAAGGGTGATAATTGCAAAAGGCCCGGCGGGGGATCGAACCCCGGATCTTCGGTTTACGAGACCGACGCCTTACCACTTGGCCACCGAGCCAGCTGGCGTCCGATCGAGGAATAGCTTGCAAGAATAACTCTACCGTTAATCAATAACTTTCCCGTGACAAGGCGCATGCCTCCACAATCTAGGAAATAACGAACCCATTAATATTGCTTCTTATAAACCGCTTTTTTTAATGGAGAATGACCACGCTTTTACACACATATAGGCCTATTGCCACTGAGCGGTCCATATTAAAGTTCCTGTGACACCTTCCTATACGCTTAGCACAATTATATAGTTTGGAAACGAATATATAGTTATATGGACAAAAGACTTACTGTAAACATTTTGTTTAAAAGTATTCGATACCTGAAATGTCATATTTCCCTCTCCTGCATATCTGGGTCATAGCCATCTCATTTGCTGAGCAAGGCGGATGTGACGTCAGTGGGAGAACAGGCCTGTGGTCTAATCCGCAATTTTAACCTATTTAATGGTGGAGTGTTCATCATAAAATGCATATCTCAGACGGTAGGGACGCACAACTTGTAGCTCTGGTTTACTTAACACTTCACGCTAGCCTTTGTAGCGTCATTGTTGTATGCAGTACTCTATACTTAGCTTTCACACTTTATACTTGCGAATTTTCTCACTTCACCTTTGCCTACATATATACACCATTGTATAGCACCCTCATTACAGGTTATTATACAAAGAGAACTTACAGAGGAAGAACATGGCTCTGACTATTATTACATTTACATTAGATCTATATTGTGACTTGAATAACATGGGCAAATGAACAAACCATTTTCTTACTTTTTTTTTCAATGGTTGCATTCATTACAAATTGTCGTCTAGTGCTTCATTGACAACTAAACTATAGTCACTGATTCAATTGCAATCGTTTCTTGATTATCACATTATATTGAATTTAACTCAAAATCCAGACACGTCTATCAGTCATACATCCATACCCGTTTGTTTATTGATCCTTTGCATGGATATGCTCAATGTTTTTTGATTTTACTATTAATTGTCAATGCATAACTACTATAAAAAAACCAGCTGTTCTCCACACCTTAATCTATATTATTTTCTTCCAATCATAATCGCCCATTTAAAAATCAATTAGAACCCTCAACACTAGAATACCGTTAACTCTATCTTGTAGTGTATCATAGGCATACAAATACTGAATTTAAAACTAGTTTGTAAATCATCTAAACAATTTCATGAGTAGGCTATAATATAGGCCTACCATTGACAAAGACAATTACATGATATTTTTCATCATTACATTGTAGATGTTCCCCATCATTCAGTATTATTAGCCTAGCTATTACAAAAGGGGTTCTCCCGGTGACGTCACAACATGGCACCCACGGCCTGTGTTTGTCGAGATACATGCATGTGGACTGTGCCTAGAAACAGTTCTTTCAGAGGGCAGTCTACAGTCATCCCGGGGTTATATAACCTATCACATATGACAATATTTCAGTTTTGTTACACTCTTCAAGACATTTAATTTAGATTGTTATAGTAAAACCATGTCATAGGATCTTTAAAGTTCCCAAAGATTATGTTGGTATATTGGTAGACTGTTCTTGGAGCTGTGTCCACTAACCACAACATTCCCAGGTCCATATTCGGATTCATAAGGTCAGGGAGTAATACCAAATAATTCACCTCTGAGGAAACTACCAAGTTACTTTTAAAAATCTATTCTCATTTTACAAATTAGGGGTAAAGAGCATGTTACTGTAACTGTTGTGCATTTAAAGGGAGCCAAAAGGAATGAAAACAACAATGTTTGTAAACAAACAAATTTGATGGGTCACCAAAATTGACCTAGGATAAGTTTAAAGGCTAGGGGCAAAAATTTTGACCAACATGTGCTCCCTTTAAGGCTACGACCTACTGCACGCTGTGGACAGTCTCAGGGGCCAGTTCCCAAAGAGGATCGCTAATGGTGTCAACAAACATATGATAATTAGAACTGCATGTAGTGTCAGGTTGTACTCACGTCCTCCTCTCGCGGCATCTCGTACCAGGGGTCGGAGGCGTTGACGGCCTCCCATATCGTCATACCGAAGGAGAAGACGTCACAGGGCGGGCCGAACACCTCACTCAGCGTCTCCTCGGACGCAGGGTGACGTAACACTTCCGGCGCCGTCCACCGGATGGACGCCGGGAAACTGGGCGTCGACTTCCGGCCTGGGGAACCAATCAGATTGGAGAAGTAATGTACGTATCCAAGATAAGTAAAATATATGTCGCTTGTAATAATCTGTGATGGCATAGCAAATTACCAAAATCACAAAACAAATAATAAGTACTGTTTAGAATTTAAAAATAAGTCTGTATTTTTTTACGCTATTGGGGGATCCCATGGGAGAGCTTTGACTGCCTGATCTAACTCAGGAAATTCTAGCTGGCCACAATATCTAATCCAATCAAGCAGTTAAGTGACATAGAATTTACTAATTAATTACACAGGTCAGTCCTAGGCACTCCTTAAGCTATGCCTCACTCAAGGACTATATCCCCAGACCCAACTCAATAAACCTGTCAGTCGACAGATAGGGTCGTGTTCTATGAACAAGAAAGTGGGCCTTTTACAATTGCACCAGTGTTAAACCTAGCATCCTTAACTGTGCACCCGTAATTTGGTTATCACATTTTTGCTTTTCAGTCGTTAAACTTACAGTAGCATCCCTCCCTGCCCGTACACTGAACACGTAACCGGTGAAGCAGGCGCACCATCCCAAAGTCGGTGATCTGAAAATAACAGTTGGATCGGGAAAGATTTTAAACATTTTAGGCTACCAATCTATGAATGCATTAGGCAGTAAATCACGGGGTTCTTTGTTAACAGATGAATACTCTCTTCACTGATAATCCAAGCTATGAAAAAGTTAGTCATATGTGACTAACTTCCTTAGTAATAACGTCTGTGGCTCATTTATCTAACCTTTGTCCCTGAGATTAGTCAACTCTGACTACCCCTAGTTAGTCAAAATATTTCTAGGAATGATGCTAAAAACATAGGCTAAGATGACTAAGATATCAGTCATTAAGACTAACAGAAGTTAGTTTTGTTGACCAAGGGTTGGTCGCTTATGACTAACCCTCAGGCAGTTCTGACTAAGAATATTTTTATTTCCTGGAATAAGTTGGTTATGCTAACTAAGTATATTAGCCACTGTTGACTAACCTTTTTTAAGCTCTCTGAGCTCTTATTACAGAGCTATACAGCAAAATAAGGAACGGGCTAGGGAGAAGAGCAGGAAAGGTCTAGTGAGAGGGGCAAAAGGTGACCAGGGAGAAGGGACAGAGGGGATAAGAAGGCAGGGCAAGAGAGGGCTGTTTAAAGGAGCAAGAAGAGAATGGAGACTAAAGCCCCATACACACTAGCCGATTTTGGGCCTCATTGCCTGTTAGTATGCTATATTGAAATGAACATGTTTGATAAAATTGTCGGGTGAATTGTCGGGCAATTTCCCCGGCGATTCAGATAAAACACGTTCATTTTAATATGACGTACTGACGAGTGACAAGGTCCAAATCGCCTGGTGGGTATGGGGCTATAGGTACATAGGAAAGGGGAGAGGGCCTGGGAGAGCTCTTGGAAAGAGGCACAAGAGAGGGCCTTCAGGTTCCCTCCTGACAACCAGGATGATCAGGGTATTCTCCTGACTGTCAGGGTCTCCTCCTGGCTATCAGCAGGTCTGGGTCCTCCAGGCCCTCAGTGCCGCCACCTGGCCTTCAGGGTCTCAGTCTTGTCATCAGGGTCTCCTCACAACTGTCAGAGTCTCCTCCCAGCCATCAGGGTTTTCTCCTTGCTATCAGAATCTCCTCCTGGTCATCAGGGTCTTCTCCTGGCTGTCAGGGCCTCCTTCCAGCTAGGGATTCCCCCTGGCCCCAGGGCCTCCACCACATAGTCAGGGCTTCTTCCTTGGTATCAGAATCTCTTCTTGGCCATCAGGGCCTCCTCTTGGTCATCAGGGTCTCTAGCTGGCCTTCAGGGCCTCCTCCTTGCCATCAGGACCTCCTCCAGGACATTAGAACCTTCATCCAACCGTCAGGGCCACCTCCTTGCTGTCGGGGTCTCTTCCTGGCCATCAGGGCCTCCTGCTTGATGTCAGGTCTCCTCCTGACTGTCAAGATCTCCTCCTGGCTGTCAGGATTCCCTCCTGGCTGTCAGGCTACCCTCATTGTAGTCAGGGTCTCCTCCCAGCCATCAGGGCCTCTTCCTTGCCAACAGGACCTCCTCCAGGCCGTCAGTACCTGTTCTCAGCTGTAAGGGTCTCCACTTAGCCATCAGAGCCTGCTTCTGCTGTCAGGGCCTCCTCCTTGCTGTCAGGGTCTCCTCCCAGTTGTCAGGGTCTCTTCTCAGCTGTCAAGATCTCCTTCTGGCCATCAGGGTCTCCTCCCTGCAGTTGAGGCATCCTCAAGGCTGTCAGGACCCGCTCCCAGCCATCAGGGATCATTCCTGACTTTCAGGGACCCCTCCCACCCATCAGAGCAAAGATCGTACATTCCCGGGCCTGTGTAAGGCTACGGACGCAAAACAGACGTGGCGGTAGATGATCTTTGATCAGAGACCCTAGCCTTAACCTATCAGGGTCCCCACCTGCCCATCAGGGACCCCTCCTGCCCATCAGGGTCCCCTCCTACCCATCAGGGATCATTCCCAGCCTTCAGGGACCCTCCTGCTTATCAGGGATCACTCCCGACCTTCAGGGACCCCTCCCACCTTTCAGGGACCCCTCTTGGCCATCAGGAAAAATTGCATCTGATTGGTCATACCCGCTGAATTATACAAATGTAGATGAATTCATAGATTGTCTCAAATTGTTTAATTTAAATGCTTCACCCAAAACAATAAAATTCTTGTTTCAATGTGAGAAAACTTGCAACACAACTCTATATAGGATGATACCTATACTACTTTAGAGTTGGTCATATATGACTAATGTCCCAGTCATTTTGACTAATGTTGGTCATTTTGACTAACCCTGAGAGACACCTCACTATCTTCACTCAAGTTAACAAATTTATATCTAAATAGACCATTTTATGGATCTAAATGACTTTAGAAATCACCCTTGTTATTTGTTCTTTTAAGTAGAATATGTTTAAATGTTAGATGCACAATGTGAGCTAAGGATGAGACTGGATAAACTTACCAAGCTTAGAAGTCTGTTTACTTTTGTATGCCTCCCTCCTGATGGTCATGTGATCGCTCATTTGGTCATGTGACCTCTTAGTCATTTTGACCAATCATTTAGTCATTATGACCGACACACTTATCATAAAGTTGGTCAAAATGGCTAACTGACAATTGACTAACATGAGTTAGCCATCCCTGACTAACTTTTGAAATCCCTAGATTATCAGTGTTCTTAATAGTATTACCATTGGCAGACTGTGTGAATAACCTTTGTTCATATACGTATTCCACTATTTTGTATAAAAAGCAAAATAACAGATACCTTATGTGACTTGAATTTCAACTTAACCGAAAGGAACGTTACCATATAACATGTTGAAATACATAAATGATGCTTTGAACCAAAACAACTTATAAAAACGAAAAGAAGCATTTATTAAAATTAATAGTCTGTGACCTTAAACTGACCTTAACATGGTCGTCGACCTTAGAGATGAGCAGGTTGGCACAGCGCAGGTCACGGTGTAGGACGCTCACCTTGGAGGAGTGCAGGTAGGTCATCCCGTCAGCCGCCTGGGTCAACTGGACGAATAGGGAACACAAAAACGATATTTTATTATACCTTAGGGTGATACAAGTTTAGTAGTTAAGAGTTTAACACAGGGTGATACAAACCTGGGTGATAACCAGCCTTGTATCACACTGCAGTGTGATACAGAAACGTTTTATTTTTCTAAAATTCATGAAAAGATGAAATCATTAAGGAGTAAAGAATCTAACATAATTTGAATATTTGTTATAACGTATATTTCGTTATAACGTATATTTTTAATGTTGTTATCATTTTAGTATTCTTATATTTATAATTGAATTCTTGTATCTGTTTTATTAATATGAAAATAGATTTGGCATATACACTGTTTATATTAAGTGTTATTATCGGGTCATAATATTGGGATAGTTGTTCTATCCGACTCAGATTGGAATGTAAAACAAGTGTGATCACTTAATTCTTGTCTGATAAAATAAAAGAATTCAAAAAAAACAAAAAAAAAAAACATATGCATTATCTGCACAACGTTCCTAGCTACATTTTACTGTTTACTGTTTGTGGATTTGATGGATATCAAACGAGTTATATGAAAAAACATTAAAAAAATGTGCAACATCACAGTCCCACCATCACTGATTGCTGTGCATCCTTCCTTGGGAGCTCAAATCTAACAGAAAAGGTATAATAAATCCATAACCAACCTCGAAGGGAGAACTCGGGCAGTTATCACCCCTCGCCGAGACCTCGATATCAGCCCTCGGCCGGCCCTTCGGGCCCTGGCCTCGGGCTGATATCGGGGTCCCGGCTCGGGGTGATAACGACCCTCGTACTCCCTTCTCAGTTGGTTATATGTATGTATATGTGTATGTCCAGTACTATATACAAACTTTGCATATGAGGAGATGTAAACCATTGCTAATGACACTAATTGGATTGAAACAAAAAGTACCTTGTACTAAGGGATGAAAATGTGCTAAGTAATGGTGTTATAGGTTGTTGCGCTATGGTCATTGTTTGTATTTCATTTACATGGTACACATAATTATTTTGAAAGAACATGCTGTATGTAAGAATAATCAGGAGTGGAAGGCGTGGTTGGGAGGTATATAAGCCATATATTATGGAAGGCCCCGTGGAGAAATTCTAATTTGTCGGTAAAGCCACTGCACCTTTACCCTAAGCTTGCGATGTTAAACTTCCAATACAAAACGACTTGATCCCAACACCCTTTGGCTGGGCCAATTTAAACCCGTACCAAATACATTGGTTCAAGTCTGTTGCGCTATAGCAGGGCGCCACGGTATTGAACAGGAGATGTATATAAATGTGGTGATCCACGATGCGATTATGGACCGAATCTGAACCGATTTCAAAAATCAGTTTGTGAAGAAATCGGTAATCTTATCAAATATGTAATTTTTCAATCAATTCATATATGATGCGACAAAACCCCAACCAATTTTCTTCTTAATGGTAATTGTCAAAATGGTAATTGTCCGTAAATTTAGAGCTATAGTGGATCGTTAAGCCCCATACCCACTTGGACATTTTACCAGCGACTGGTGATGGGCAACTGCAGAATCACTGGTAAAATCATCACCAAATCAGATCACCTGTTAGCATGTAACATTTCAATATTACATCTAACAGGTGATCTGATTTGGTGACGATTTTACCAGTGATTCTGCTGTTGCCCGTCGCCAGTCGCCGGTAAAATGTCCTAGTGGGTATGGGGCTTTAGTTTAACCCTGACATTGCTGAGCACATACCATCCTGAGTTTGCGGCTGTAGGTGAGGTCGCCGTCCGTGTTGTGCTGGAGCAGCATCCTCAGCGACTCGCCGTCCACGTACTCCTTGATGACGTGCGGCTGTCGGGTCTCCAGACAGATCCCGATCACCGCCACGATGTGCTTGTGCTGCAACGTGCTGGGGGAAGAAATCGCTGATGATTATTTTTCAGTCTTAAAAGGTTAACACGTACTTTGGACAGAGCATACTACATATATAGTTAATGCAAAATAAGACCATCCCAGGGGCGGATCCAGAGACAGTGCTCAAGGCGGGGGGGGGGGGGGACCCTGACCATCCTTATAAAAATGAAAAATAAAAACACCAGATTTACACAGATTTTCCAATTTTAAAATGCCAAAATTTTGTCCCCTTGGTCGGGGGGGGGGGCAATTGCCCTTTTTGTCCCCCCCCCCCCGATCCGCCACTGCATCCCACATTTGATATATCCCATGCAGTGTTAGACAAGGGTTGGACAAAATAACCTTATGAGAGATCCTTGTCTTCTAGAGTTTGGGTTACTGAAATAAGCATATATATTGTATATTTCTATATTTCCAAATACATTATGATTTCTTAAGTTGTATCTGATTTGATAGATTTGAAGGTAGCCAATCAGAATCTTGTAGTTGATGGCAAAATAATTTTGGACATTATATGTTGCGCTGGCAGGCTCTAACATAAGTTCTTATGGGGAAAAGGCCAATATTTAAAAGTGCATTACACCAATTATAGAGGCAATCTGTCAACCAAATTGCTTTGGTTAATTTTGTATCATACAACTGTCTTCAAGGAATAAGTATGGAGACAGTTTCAAAAATAAACTTGTTAAACTTGATTGTTTTGTAAACTTGGATTGGCATTTTGGCAGGCATACACAAATATATTGACTCTTTCCAGAGTTTTTATATTCTATAACATGATATAATTTTGGTATTAAAATGAGTACCCAGCCAGTAATTTGAACGTTATTGTATCGTCGAAGAACGTCACAGGACCTCTTTACCATTGCAGACTGATCCAGATCCCTATTATTGAGAAGAATAAACAAGCAATGAATTCGCACTTCGACGTATACATATTAGCGACAAAAATTTGGACAAAAAAATGAGAAAGCACTCCAAAATGTCTAAATATTAACTATATGAAACACTTTTCACATCGTCTACCTCAGCTCAGTTTACACATGCACATCCTTCATTTACACTTTAGCCACTACAGTTTCATCCGGGAATATACTTGGACATGACATGTACACCATTAAATTAAACTAACACCCCTCAATAAAACCTCTTAAATCCCATGTCGCCTTGTTACCTGAAGTGAGAGATGTGGTCGACGAGCAGGGCCCTGTCCACCTCCGTCAGCTGCCCCTTGTGGACCCCAACCGTGATGCGTTTGGCCGAGATGTTGTGGTCCCGGAACTCCCCGATGTAAGTGTCACCAAACAAACCACCACCAAGTCTGAAAGTGACGAAGAGAATACCAGTTTTTGTGTTGTCTAAGCAGCTGCTTTATTTTTGAGAAGGCTAGCAGTGCCTTGATGGCAAATTTTATGGTAAACAGTAACAATAGTAACTGCAAAAACAACACGTTGGACGCTCGAGTCTATGCCCCCATTCATAGACTGTCCACAGAATCTCTTGACAGTCTGGGCCCCGTGATGCCTTTATAAACTAGCGGATACTCCCTTTGATTCAACTTGGGTGATTTGTATGTATACATAATATATAACTATACCTCACCTTGTCCCATTTGATTGTGAAATATTTATGACGATTGTACGCCTCAACTATCTCCAATTTCGTCGCCTCAACTTGGGCACAAACAAGTGCTTATATCTTATATTTATCTTTCAAGTTACCATGTTCATATTTGCAGCTCCCCTTGTGTCATATTGCTGACACAATTCATAATCAATTTATTTTAACATGTATACCTCCTCATTGCCCAATAAACCGCAGTCGGAATTAAGTTCTTGTTTGGCACCACTGTCTGTGGGGGGTCAAGTGCGACTTTTCAGCCTATCAGGACCATCCTTTTTCCAACATGGCGGCGCCCACTAAGCCTCTCCCGAATGCAGTATACTGCACACACTGGTCACAAGTCAGACCTACCTCTGCGCAATTTCCAGTTCATTGGACAGTACAATGCCATAATCAACTTGTCCCCTGTACTCATCTAGATGCCTGACTTACCTCTGTCCTATCTCCAGTTCATTTGACAGTACAATGCCATAATAAACTGTTCTCCTGCACTCATCTAGATGCTTGACTTACCTCTGTCCTATCTCCAGTTCGCTGGACAGTACAATGCCATAATCAATTTGTCCCCTGTACTCATCCAGAGGCCTGACTTACCTCTGTCCTATCTCCAGTTCATTGGACAGTACAATGCCATAATCAACTTGTCCCCTGTACTCATCTAGAGGCCTGACTTACCTCTGTCCTATCTCCAGCTCGTTGGACAGTACAATGCCGTTGTCGACCTGGGGCAGCTGAGCCTGTTTCAGCTTAGGCGAGGTGTAGTCAAGGTAGTCCGGCGATGGGAACTTGTTTGGCACCCGTACTGAGTCCATACTGCTCATGGTCAGCCGACTGGAGTGAAGCCCTGTCAAGGTTAGGCGAACATGAATAAGAACATAAATATAGTGTCCGAATATGCTTGTCAGGGTTAGGGAAAAACAGAACATAGTTATTATGTCTGAAAATATGTTTCAAAAATACAGTTATTTGTGTTATACAAAATGTTCTTGTTGAGACAGTGTCTCCCTGCATCGTTTGGTTTAATAAGCAAAATAGGCCACCTGTAAAACATGTAATCTCAGTAGAACTAAAGAGCCAAAACGTATATTTGGAATGAGAAAAAGCAATATATAGCGCGTAACACAGTGGTCCACCACATAAATAATACCCCTAATAACACCTGGGTTAGAACAATAGAAAATAGGCTAAGATATGCAACCAAGCAGAACAAATATTTAAGTATTGGATATTTATAGCAAATAATCTAATTCATTGTGAAAATTACGGCAAAGCGCGAAGGCCATGTAGATCAATGTGCTATCACAATATTTCATCTGAATTTGTTTTTTTAACACTGTTCATAACGACTTATTCTATCTATAAACACAGTTTAAGACATTTATACAAAGCTACTGGCAGTCTAACACAATCTTCACTCGACAAATCACACCCGCAATGCTACCACTATGATATTTATCATCACTCATTATTGACAAGTAAGATAGCATGTTTAGGAAGAATGCTTGGAGGGTGTCAGTTATTTCTTGTTATAGTAGATAAAACACAGTGGACCTAAGGAACACAAAATATATACACAACATTATATCGGATAAATGCGTCTAAATTACACGAAATGCATGTGATTTAGCAATTTCAGTTTTATCCTCAGCTTCTTGTGTTGTTCTTTGGACACAAATTACCAGATTACACGTTCGATGCATTCGTATGAAAATATATAATGTGCTTTATATCATAATTTCACTCCAAGCTTTCTGGATAAAACAAAAAGAACACGACCGAGAATTTTTTCTAATAACACCTAACAAAAATGCCAACTGAAGCAATGCACCATAATATGATAATATATATACAAAAGAGTAAAACACAAGGGAAAGATAGAAGGTATGTCTTGAAAATAAAGTAACTTCAAACCGCTTACTTTTTCCAATGTGTATTGCTGTAGAAAAGAAAGTTAGAACCACTACGGTCAGAAAGAACATGTCTAGTGTAGTGAGGGAGAACGAGTCTTTAAGGGTTAAGCCAATATTCCACATGCCGATTTTGCTACCGATTTTAAAAATCGGCAGTGGAAATAAAGTTCAAATAGAAAAATGTTATGCATTATTAGAAAGATCTTAAGATTGTCTTTGAAATGATGTATAGCATATATAGTTTCGTACCATATTCTCAGAGAAAATCAACCAATTGCAAAATCGTCAGCATCAAAATCGGTATGTGGAATACGGCCTTTACTTTCTTGCTAATCTCTTGGAATGGATATGCTGAAATAACTTCAGATATGGCAGGTTATCTTTTTTCATCTTCACAATTTTGTTTCTATATATGTTTTTTTCCATTGGGCAACTCCCCCCCCCCCCATCCCCCCCACCTCATGTTCTTTTGGTGGTACCCAATAATATCACTGCAACCTACCATTGTTACGTAGCACCTCGTTGACATTATTGTAACATTCTGGTTACTTTCTCTCACCAAAAGATAAAGGTGACATAATATTCTGTATTGTAAGGACTCAACTTTCCTGGAATGTAATGTATTCATAATAATCTGTTTTTTGTGATACTCAATCTCATGAAAAATAACATGGCAAAGAAAAGTAACAAGTAGCAGACTGACAGAAAAAGGTATGGTCACAGAATGTGCCCGTTACGTCATGGCTTGCCTTGTTTGGTAGAATTACCCCTAACTGATACTTGTGACTAGCTAATGTATGTTTGACCTTTGTCAGAAATCCGGGATGGCCATTTTCCCACACTATTAGATGTGTTTGATGAACCGCGCAAGCAATATAAGTACATGTACAGTTCATACCGCCTGTTCAACAATTGGGAAAGTTTTTGCAAACAAATTCCAGTTGGATGGTATACCGCGCACACAGACTCATGTACTCCATATACTTCTTGATTGGGTACCTAAAAATAGTTGAATTTAGTAGGGCCTCAATTATAAGGGGAGGGGGCAAATATTGCAAAAGCAAATCCACTCCGTCCTACTTTTTTCTGCTCCCCAATCCTCATGTTCTACAACCAATTGTGCTGTTCTCAAAAGGAAAGGTAGGGATTCTGATCGGGTTCTGAATGGGTTGGGGTGGAGGTTTGTATATCACATGTTATAGCCGCATGAGGAAATTGCTGTACTCATTATTGAATTCATGAGTCCAGGCTCCTTAGGTAGTTTATACACACACATACAATCCGATGGACGGTACGAAAGGGTTGAAACATGTGATTAACAATGACTCCTCAACATTAAATAAATCAAGCTCTCAGTTTGATACAGTTACTACACCGTTTTATTAACATTTCTAATTTAAACATTTTATACAGCCTGACGTTTCAAATTTCCAAGTAGCACTACTATTTCCTATATGAAAAATAGGTATAAGGGCATTTACATTGGTGAATATTGTTGCAAATTTTGCATCAGCCAAATAATTTTCTACTTGACGTCATCAGTAATATGTCCTCATACCCCAACGCCCCTGTCGACCTACCACTGAACTAGATGGCCCTTTTATCGTCCAGTTGGCGACTCATGGCTGGTCAGTAAAGTGATGTGTTTTTACATGGAGCTTCACAGTAATCGGACACATTATGTATCATTTGTAGAATGTCGCTCGTTCAATGTAATAGTCCGTGCCCAGACACACAAAGCGTTTATGTTGTACATTTTAGAGTGTGTTTTTTCACTAAGGGATTTTTGAAAGCTATGCCACATTTCAGACCAGTTTCCACATAGCGATCTCACATATCTAATCTTAAAAATCTCTTGATGATTTATCAAATTGTCGGGAAGCCATAGACTAATTTCTGGTTCCACTTAATGAATGATGTGACATACTGGGAAATTCTTTGGCACTTGGGACGAATATTCTAAAGGAAAGGAATTAGAAGGACAATACATTCCTGTTAAAGCCCTTAATGAGAACATATGTCAACTACAAAAAAAATTATCAAGAATAATTTCTACAATTAGACATAACTAGTATATCTGCTTATCACCCTCTTATATCATTGCTACAATGTAGAAGGCTAAGGGACCTTACCAATGGGAAACAATTAATTGCCAAGGTGGCACATATAAGATGATAATGGGTCTGACGTGATAAAAGTGCACCCATATATACTTAAACAGTACTATAGTAGAACCTGCTTAAAATAAGAATTGGTCCTGACATTTAAATCTCACCTGGCAGCATGGTGTAGGGGCCTTTGGCGCCCCCTGTGCGGCAGCAGGCGGTACCAATGACGATTGCCGCAAATATGATGACAAAGACGGCCACCACCACCCAGAGGAGCTGGTGCGGCGGCCAGAACGAGGCCCCAGCCTCCTTCTCGGTCTCCGACAGCTGGTCACGTGACGCTGATGTCCGGAGTACAGTGGCTGGAGAAGGAAGATGGATAATTTAGGTTTGGTTTGATCTTTTCATTAACCTTTGTGATCAGTATCAGTTTATTCTTATTAAATGGTTTGGTCGGTCTCTTCTTTTAGAAAGAAAACTACTTTCTGTATGAAAAAAGAAAATAATTATGGATCAATTATTCCAAATGAATACCTACTTGTACAAGCGTCTGGACAGCAGCAAACATGACGTAGCTCAAAGTACTGAAACAAAAGAGAATGTGTACATGTGAATACGAGTATGCTACACAGCGGCTATGTAATCTAAATTGCGAAAGAAGTCAGAACACTTTGTTGGATTTCTCACATCAATCAGATTAATAATTAATGCTCACCAATAAAGTGCGAATTTCATTTATATAAATATTTTGTATTACTAAGAATAGTAACCCGTTCATACGTTTGTTTGCAACGACATTTTTTGATGTTTTGGTAGATCTTATTCTATCTACAATTCATTAAACATAAGGTAAGATCTTTTGTAAACAATTATCATAAGGCTCCTTAATGATTCGTTCTATATAGAATGGTGTAATAATACAGAATCGCTCCTTTCATGCCACAAAAAAACGTACCTTGGTATCTAGGCCTATAGATAATTGATAGACATAGCTATGCCTATCAATTTACAAGAATGTGCCTGGGGTATCATAATTTCCTACATCTTCTTTTAGGTGATTTGAATACGAAAAACATAATCATAGGAATTATGAATTTAATTTCTTTTTAATTTTTTTTTCGAACGGCAATATCTCAGTATTAGACGCAAATCTTGGATAGACCTTTCCCTCATTCTGACCAGCATGGGAAGTGTGTCCCAGCTGAATGAACAGGTTTATTGGATTTCCATCAACCTACTAGTGTTCGGTGTTATTGCTGTAGAAAAGAAAAGAACTAATATGGTAAGAAAGAACATGTCTAGTATAGTGAGGGAGAATGAGTCTTTAAGGGTTACTTTCTTACTAATCTCTTGGAATGGATATGCTGAAATAACTTCAGATATGGCAGGGTATCTTTTTTCATCTTCACAATTTTGTTTCTATATATGTTTTTTTTCTATTGGGCAAACCCCCCCCCCCCCCACCACCACACACACACACACCTCATGTTCTTTTGGTGGTACCCAATAACATCACTGCAACCTACCATTGTTACATAGCACCTCTTTGACATATTGCAATATTCTGGTTACTTTTTCTCACCAAAAGATAATGACAAGATAAGATTCTGTTTATTATTCCTACCAGTGTTCGGTGTTGTCTCCGTAGGAAGGTGAAGTCGGCCCTGTCTCCGGGGAGACGTTTGGTGTCACACTCCAGCAGCACGAAGGTCCTCTGCCGCCGTAGGCTCCTGGACAGGGAAGACAGAGAGTGGGGAGGTCACAGCCAGAAGGACCAGCCTGTATTCCACATACCCATTTTGAAACGGCCGATTACGTATTTGTTCAATTTTCACGTAGAATATAACACGCAACATCCTCTTTTACAATCAATTTTATTTTTTTGTAAAACTTGTATATTGAAGATGGTATTCACATGACAAAGTTTGGTGTCACAATCTATACTCTATTCAAGATGAATTTAATTCCTTCTTCTCAAAATGAGTCAAGATATTTCAAAGTGTATAGATATAATATCATGGCCAGGCCTGAAACTTATAAGATTGTTTGTTATATTCTACCAGTGCGCCCACTGGTTGCTGCATTGAGAAAGTTTAAATCAAATTAGAGAAATTGCCAAGTACACAGGCAATGGATTTCTTCTTGTGGCTCGTAAACGATAAAGGAAATAGTCCTACCTTATACCCGACAGCTTTAGTGCGGGGGTCCCTCTGGGCATCCTGGAGACAGGTAGAGTCTTTTCCGCTTTTGATGTTTTTTCAGATGTTCTCCTCTTTTTAGATCTCTCCCCTTTCTTTTCTTTTCCCACTGTTTCATACTTTGGTCTCTGTGTAGTACTTAAAACCTCAACTCCCTTTCTGGCTACACTAACACGTCTTGTTGTAAGCTCAACAGACAAACCCTGGGTGACTCTGTCATCTACCTGAACTAATGAACTATTAACTGAACTGAGAGCGACTGAAGGGGTTGGCCTCTTTCTTTTCCGTCCTCTCCTTCGCTTGTTTGCTTTCTTGGAAGGTTCTTTTATGTCTCTTTTGTATCTCCCTTTCCTTGTAGTTTCCCTACCTCTCAATTTCTGTCTCCTCCTCTGGCCTGCTGTACTAGTTTCTACATCTGTTTTAGTTGTATCTTCGTTCTCATCCTGTCCGTCTTCCTCATCGTCGTCATCATCGTCATCGCCACTGTCATCGCCACTGTCATCGTCGTCATCGCCGCTGTCATCGTCATCATCATCGTCATCGCCACTGTCATCGTCGTCATCGTCATCATCTTCGTCATCTTCGTCGTCATTATCTTGGCCGCTACCTTCCCCTGTTTCAGTATCCTCATCTTCTTGCTCCTCCGACACATCCAGGCCTCCGCCCCTTTTATGCACAACCCCTCCTTTCCTGTTCTCCTCTTGTTCTCCCTCCCCTTTTAGTTCCCCCTCTCCTTCCCCTTCTATCTCCTCTTCTTCATCATCTTCCTCGTTTTCTTCTCCATCTTCACCCTCTTCTCCCTCCTCATTATCCTCAATGGTATCCTCAGAGTTATCCTCTCTGGAGTCCACTCCATTTTCAGTCCCATTGTCGATCCACACTACCGCGTCTCCTTGTGACGTCACTTCCGCCGGTCGTGACGTCACGGGCGGACGCTGTTCCCCTGGCGGCTTATAGAAAACGAATGACGTCGTCTGTTGGATACCCATCGTGTAGGTCACATGACCCTCTGACGTCATCTTAGACTGGCACATCTGGAAATAGATAAAGGGAAACAAGTTTATCAATGTTTTAAGATTTCTGCTTAATAATAAGCCGATGTTGTTTGCAAAAGTTTTAATTTAGATAATAGCTCGCATATTACACTTTTCGCAGTTTCCTATCATTGAGGATGCACCATATTTACCATATTTAACCTAGTTTTTTTTCACAAGTATTCAAAATTCATTGTTGAATTTCCCATGAGTCATGGTCAATCCTTCTGTATAATAATAATGCCATTACCCTGATTAAATATGAGAAATGACTAATGGTCATAACTGATTATCTGAAACCTTTTATAGCACGATATAGATACACATTTTTAATCGAACACAGTTATTTCACTTTTCACCATCTCAATTATAATTTGATCTCCTTTGTATCATAGCAGAGTTCCATGTCCGTGATATGATCTCAGCTTCTTTAGTAAAATGCAATTAGTACCTCCCCTCCTACCAACCCCGTTTGTCAACTACAGCCTTATATTGCAATGGATATTTAAGGGGAACTTTGAGGGGATCCAGGAGGTTCTTAACCCTTCCCCTTTTTCAAGGAAACCTACGGAAACACATCTAGATAAAGCTGCGCTTGAACGCGCAACGGTTACCTGAAAAATGCCCCATCTGCCCCTTTTTAAAATGCTGGATACTCCGTATGGCAATTACATGCTTGAGTGGTTTCCGTTAAGATTGGATCCAGAACTAACTACCTAGAGGGTACATAGTGGTCTGTACCTGAAATGCACGATATATCTAACCATTTCCATTTGGAATTGTGTGTAATCAGCTGGAAATTGCAAAATCCTCATACTAATCGTTTTTCTCTTTATAATAAGGAATTAGAGTAGAGATTCCCCATTCGCCCTCACCCACCAATGGTCTTTCAAATCACATCATATCACACGTATCGTGGAAATCAGTATACATTAAATCTTGTGGGGTTGCCAACATGGACAGAAAAAAGGCATGGCCGACGTTGACAGTTTCCAAGAAGCATGTCACTTCAATTAAACACGCGTGTTACAGACCTTGGTTCACTTGGAAAGCACTCAAACATGTGTCTCCGATAGTCTGGGCGGTTTCCGCTGGTGTGGAAACAGTCAGTGCATGAACGATTCGCATTGTTAAAGGTGTTCTTGCACATGCTCCAAAATGTTTAATAATATAATTAATGGGAAGGGTCCCCGAATGCCTACAGTTTGTTTGGACAGAAACCTTAATATCCAATTAGTTAGATGTATCCTTTCCAAATATTTAAAAGACAATAATGAAGAGCATTTTTTTCACTATTGCCTTTTAAATATTAATTTTGAAACGGTGGGTTGAAAGGTTTGATATTGTTCATCAAACTATCTGTGTCTTTTTATGATTAAGAAATTAACTAGATCTTCTCAGCCATTTTACTTCATATTGACAACTATCACTCATTTTCTTAGGATAACCTAATAGGCATGTAGGAAAAGAGGAAATGTCAGTGATGGAAGTCAACGCCCTACGGTCCGGTAAACATACACCTGATTCTGGTTAAGCGTGATGACACGTACCTTACAGCTTTCTCTGTGTGACAACTTTTTTTTTCTGAGTGTTCGTTTAAGTGCGTAACGGTGACTAGATTTTACGGTAAATTAAGTGTAAAACTTTGTTCATGGGTGAGAAAATCGACATGACTTAATCATATGGGAATGAACAAAGCCGAGAACATACTGGACTGGGTCCAAAACTGAGTTGGACGAATAAAATTTTTTGTCAGCATTGATATGCTCCAGTTCCAATCCAAGGGGGGTGCCAGTCGTTTCTGGAACCCCATCAGAGTTTGAAAGGCTTGGGTCATGCAACTTAAAACAAATCAAATTTGGTCAAACCTGTCAGCTGGAACCCTTTCAACTAATAATGGAACCCCTCAGATAAACTATGGTAAAACTTGTAATCAAGAAGGTGTTCGGTGTTTCTTCTAATAGGATGCTGTCGGTTGTACGTATATCTAGGTGAACCAACTCGAAAGTCTGGATACATAATCATTTCTCTGGTTAAAGTAATGGCATTGCGTCTTAATGATGAAATGTGTCACATTATACCTGCAGTTTTCCCCTACTTGTCTATAATCTAAAGATCATGATTTATAACTCTCTAACCATAATTAAAAAGTTAATTGAAGAATCCTTTAGTAAAATTTAATCATACTGGTTTATGAGGTTTATGGATAGGTTTTACATCTATGAAAAATCATTGGGTCATCATCTTGCACGTCAAAGTTTAACAAGGGCAAGAAGGTGAAAGAGACATCCATTCCTTCCTGAAGTTAAAGATTCATGTTCAATAATTTATTCTCTGAAACCCTAGATCTGTCATTGATTTAATATAGCCCCTGAATTCGGGGACACCAACTGTTTTGCACTTCATCCTCTCGATTAACCATTGCGGACCTCGGGGTGTCCAGACACTAACCCCCAGCCGTGTGGTCGGGCGGCGGGTCGCACCCCGTGGTGGGACTGTACCCACGTCACCCTGTACTACATCCAGTACCAGTCAGGGCTGGTTCCCATCGTCACGGAGGGGTCACGGTACCCGGCGATTAGTGTAACATTGTGGGGTGAGGTGTCAAGGACAAGGGGTGACCACGGGTGACGAACCAGCACTGATTTCATCGGGACCTTTTTTTATATCATTACTTATTTATTTATTTATTTGTAAAGGTACTTCTCAACTTGACATCGAGTTCTTCCAGTACATAAAGTAATTTTTAGGTTAATATAAATAATAGAAATAAACATGATGATGAGATGAGATGGTAATGGATTGATGGAAATTTTAGTGTTCATACGCCAACAGTAGGTTCTATTATAAAATAATATATAAATCAGATCACAATACAAAATTACGTTACAGACCAATGTTATATAAATCAGATCACATAATCACAACAGGTAAGATCCTGATGTATTGTCTCAAGTTTCCACTAAGTACGTGCGCATCAAGGAGGTGGGGGGTAATTTTGAAACTGTGAGTACTTTTCTGTATAAATCCAACGTGTGTTTCAGCCTAAGGGAGGGTTGGGGTCTGACATATTTGAACATGCACTTAATATAAGGCATAATACAAATACCCTGGGTGCTGTGTCATACTGTGTCCGCGTACAAAAGCGTTATGGAAAGGGTACAAGCACATTAACAATAGAGGAACCAATAGGTACAATGTATTTGACTCCATAAGTTCTAAAGGAGCTTTCCATCAAATACATGTATACGCATCAAACACACAAATACATATATACGAAAGATTAAGCAAGTGGCAATTCAACCCTTTTATAGACTTCTCCATAGTACTTCAATATAGGTGCATTTAGGTTCCCATTAATGGGGGCAGGACCCCCTACCCATTGGCTCTACCCCTCTAATTGCAGCTACAAACCCATTTTTTGCTCCAGAAGTGCACATAACTTAATACTCACGGCCACAAAGTCGCACTGGTCCTCCAGCCCGGTGTAGGGGTTCTCCGGTACGTTAAACGGGAAGCAGGGGTTGAAGCTGTACGTCCAGCCGCCCACCTCCACTGAATAACTGAAACAACAGAAGATAGACCATTTAAAAGTTATGTATGTTTTATTGTCAAGTTCCTTCTTTGTATCATTAAATCCTAATCACGGCTGATGACATGACCTTAAGTAAAAGAACCTCTGAAAGATTTTAGATATGAACATTAATAGACAGCCACAACTTTAAGAACATTCATAATAATTTCAAAGTATTCATTATCTTCCTCACATGTTGTAAAGTTAGGGAATATCCCCAATGTACCAACAGAATTTAGTTGTCAAAATGAGTGGGGATTCACTTGGCCATTTAGCTTCAGATTAAAAATCTACAGCTGCAGGGTCTGATGGCCACAATTCATGTCTGGCATAATTATAGGGATTAATCGGGAGATCTTTTGAAAAGAATTATAATGACCTTGCACTGTCAAGGTCAATAGGAAGGTAGAAGACCTAAATTTTGGTAAAGAATCAGGACATGACCTACTTTCAACGTCAGCCCTTTTAAGTATTAAACATCAATTGATTGGAAAATCACTATAGAGAGAGACAACCTGAATGTTTTGACAAGTGGTACTAATTTCTTCAGTTCCTTTAGCTTTAAGCACAGTTTGCAAATTTGTCCAAAGGTCATATGTAGCATGGTATCTGATGGATCAGCCGCAATAGACAAAGTGCTGAGAGAACCTATCAAGAGAATGGAAACACTGAATTATCAAATATCTTCTTTCTTTTTTTTTATTAATGTATGATATAGTATTTCATAATATTATAACTCAAGTAAGAGGAATATGAACAGTTTATCATACTTATCATGATGTCCCCAATCTGTCTTTACATTAGACACCTGAATAATTATACTTATATTTCCAAGGGATTCCTCTGCTAATATCTCAAAAGGAAAAAGAAGTGGTAGAAAGTAGCCAGGTATCAACTTCTTTGGAGCATTTAATCCTTCCCCCCACTACCTATATCTATAACTATACGTTTATCAGACTCCCCCAGACAATAGTGGTTGTAGAGAGCCCAGTCCATTCAGCTGTTATCTGATTGTGAGGCTGTCAGAGTGTATTGACCCAATGACAGTTATACCTCTGTGTATAAAGGACGCTCGAACCTTAGTGGTCTCATACACTTCACAGATAAGATAAGTTTAGATGATGCTGATGAAAGATAGTTGATAATCATTTGTCAGAACCTGATGAGGTGCTACTATAGCACTTACTCATTGGAGTGAGGGCAGGATACTACAGTATAAAACTAGGAAATAAACAGCAATATTCCAATGTGGATAATTAGGTGTGAAACCTATAAGGGCTTTTTACTTTGAATATATACATACCACATACATACATGGAACTATACATACATGTATATATATATGCACATGAAAGCAACATGAACTATAACCAAACGTGTTTTGCTGACACGCAACCTGCGGACATGCAAACTACTACGAAAAGACCTACCAGTGGAATTATCTACTATTTCTTTTAACCTAAGTCTAGCCCAAAAAGGCACTTTGTACCTGTTTCGAAATGTAAAAATATGCTTATTCTCCAAGTAAAATTCTTGGCGCCGGTACCAACATGATTAAAGCTTAAATCTTATATATGTTCATCATTTTATTCTTAAATTTATTGATTTCTTTTCCCAACGAACAGCTATCTACGCGGAAAGAGTCCTCAGTGTGTTGCACCAATAAAGTTTTCTCAAGGGTCCGTTGTCTTTCCGTAACTGTATAATCTTTTTCTACGGGTTTGAAGTAGATTAGAACTAACGTTCATACCCGGATACTGAAGTGAGAGTCAATGACCTATGACGTTGAGAACTTTTATACTCAATCCAGGCCTCATTAATAACCATGTGTCTCTTGAATAATATGAATCATGGTTCGCCAGACAGGACATTAAGGAACAATGCAGAACAAGTGATATGTTTGCCCTCAAAGCAATGAAATGTATTAAACACAATTAGTTAACAGCTTATGATCTTAAAGTATAAGTATGAATTTACTTCTATCGTAGTTTAAAGTTCTGTAGAGTTTATAATCGTACTGCAATTTGATTTATCCTCAATGTTTTATACGTTGTAACTTCATAGCCTTTATACGGCAGATTTATTATAGTTAACGTCATTCAATGTAGGCCATGAACTCAACTTCTACTTCTTTTTCATAAGATCCACCTCCAACTGTTATGAGTGCAGGCCAGGCTGAGGGTAATATGTCAAGGTATTTTAACCATAAAGTACTGCTGGAATGGCAAAGGAGAAGGTAGTTAACCCCAGGAAGAAAAGTCTCTCTGGCAAAAAAGAAATAACACCAGGGGACTGAGTACGTTTGAGCCATAAAGATACTTTTTCAAAATGAAAATAAATTGATAAATGTGGTATGTAGAAAAGACAGTCCCGATACAATCGATACAGCCCATCGCACACTGCACACTTTTTACTGCTATCCTGTTGCAATATGTATCATAATATCGGTTTTGATAATTTACAATAACACATCATCAAACTTTTTATACAGGTGTTGTATTTGCAACTAAAACTCAAACACATCCACACAACTTTGTATATCAGTTGTCAATCTATTCCATAGTAAAGTACCATTATAAAAAGGACATACATCATATTTACCACAGTTATATTTCTCGTTTTAAAAATAAATTTGTTATTCCCACGAGTTGACCTAACAGGTATTTTCCGTACATCTTGGTGCTTACTATGAATAAACATTAAATATAACAACCTTTTTCTGTCTTCTCTGCTCAAGGCTGAGTAATTTAACCTTCGAATGTAGATCACTTATTCTTATAAAATCATCCAAATGAATACCTAAGCATACTATAATACAGTAATTTTGTATAACCTGGAGTTCATTCCTATATTTTGCATTCATTGAAACAAGTATAACCAGCATAATTAAAATAAGGCAAAATACATTGCTTATATACACTTATTGCAGCCTTTGATGTTTGCAAGTATATTGACCAATAATTGAGGTTTTGTTACTTGCAGCTTTAATTATTAGTGGCATAGTGTGAACATCTTTCAGTATTTTAATTGTGATAATGTACCTTTCCTGAGGAGATTTAATCGTTTCTCACCTCTCTGGTTCACCTTATATGCAAACAGATGTCCTCCTTGATCAATTATAAAACAGTCCCACTACCAGTTTTCCCAGTATTCTCTATGGAAAACGATGTTAACCTTCGAGAGAAAGACCTGAAACAAACTTTGAATATTTCTTCTTAGTTCTACTTTGGTTCAGATGTCTTCTAAATTTGACATTATCAGCTGCAGGACATACATTTGAGGTAAACAAGATCAATAGATTCAACCTTATCCCAAAAGCGATGGCCTCCACCAACTGTCATGGTTTCAAGTTCCATGTCAGTCACTATGGCCAGGAGGGAGGGTAACATTGTACTGAATGTGGGTTGGTTCATTCAAGCGTCATCTACAATACCTATCCATCTACAGTGACAAAGTAAGGGGGTCGTGTTCACTCGCACACATACAGAGGACCAACCTGTAAGGGATAGACTGCGTAGTAAGGGGACTTACAGGAGATTAAAAGGGACTTAGAAATTGTGTTAATGGATGAGTTTTTCTATGAAGGTGTTTCTATCCTCGACGACCAAAACTTTTACGTGACGCCTGCGCCATGGTTTGAAAAGGGTTACCACTATAAATGACATAAGAAGAGCCTGGTTTGTCGTTCTGTGGAAACCCGACTTTAAAGACCAAATGGAAAAATACTATAATGGGTTCACACAAGTTTTACAATATACCTTATAACTTAGAACGTAAAACACGGCATAATAAGCATTCGATCAGGAATATCACTTTTCATTTAGTCATAATGAATTTCCTGCTTCTTTTCTTTGGACGAAGGGTTTCTAAAAGGAGACAAAGGCATTTCTATGGCATGAGGATGTTTGCATGGTGGTGATCGACAACAAAGTATTACTCTTGTGCCATGCCACTCTAATTATCTGAACATTAAGAAGATGCGTTTTGTCTTGTCATCTTTATAACGTGGTTTGATAAAGTTGAAGAAAGAATGATGCGGATGTTATATGTGTTAAAAAAACGATGCATACACTTTATTGTAAAGGACAAGTGTTGTAGAATAAAAACAACTTTGTGTAGAGGTAGTTACTAGACTGTGAATGACTTCCTTACACTCCATGGGCTATTAAGTATGAGCCAAACACAGGAATAGTGAGAATGTACAGGCAAATAGAAGAAATAGATTGACAAGGATGTTTGTTTCCGGTAAGCTAGGAAAATGAATTGTTTCCCCCTACTGTTCTCTCTGCATTTAACTGTGCACATTTTATAAGAGTATCAGTCACAAAAGTTTTACAATATACCTTATGACTTCACTAAAACACATAAGCATTCGATCAGGATTATTACTTTTCATTTAGTCAGAACGGATTCCCTGCTTTGTTTTCTTTGGACGAAGTGTTTCTTAAAGGAGACAACGGCATTTCTTTGGCATGATAATATTTGCATGGTGGTGATCGACAACAAAGTGTTCCTCCTACGCCATGCCACTCTAATTATCTGAACATTAAGAAGACCACTTTTGCCTTGTCATCTTTATAGGTCTTAGAACTAAGTAGAAAATTAATGGTGTATAATCATATTTCTAGATACATATATTTTTTATAGTAGTTACGTGTTAGATTTTAGCATTAATGAATGTGGTTTGATATTTAGTTGAAGAAAGAATAATGCTCGTCAAGTTTATGATTGGAAGTACAAAGCTTGCACCGGGGAATGTTCATATAAGAGCATTTCTTTCGACATTAGATAACGATTTTTTGGTTCTTTTTGTTACGAAAGTTACCTTTTGCCTTGAAGCTATTACTGTAAGGCCCGCCAAGTGTTCACTATTCTCTTACGACCCTTTCAAATAAGTCTACCTCACTAAAGAAATTCTTTCACCGTGTTCTTCCTCTCCATAAACTGTAGTTTTTAGATTAATGGAAATGATCAATTACGTAGACCGGAAATGCAAGTATAATAACTAATCACCAGTTTTCGAGCATTGGTTATCATAGCATTAGGATAACTGAAGAGGTACACCTTAATAACTAGGGGAATTTGCCAATTAGGTCATGATGGATAGTTCACAAGAGAAGAAGAATAAAGGTTGGCTGATAGTTCGCATATAGTAAATATCCTAGAAATGAATACATTAAATGACATGTGTGTCCCAGGCAGAGTGTTGTATTAACTTTTATTTAGGCCAGGTACTTTAGTTAAAGGAGCGGTGACTGATGTAGTTTTTACTTGCAGTAGTTACCTTATCAAAATAATTACTTCACCTTTTGAACTGTCTAGCAAGTCAGGTTTTAAAGAAAATGGAGTTGTGTAACCGAAAAGTGCCCTATAACTCACTTGGTCATAATCATATCATCTGATGTGATCTGAAATATTGCGCTTGACCAGAAATGATAACTGACGAAATGTGAAAATATCGGTACTCTAAAGACATTATATTTCTGATGAATCTGATGAAAGATTTCTTATGAGAAATATTGCTCATTCATAGTAAATTGGCCTTGATGTCCAGACTTTACCTTGACATTAAATTTTATTGTGATATACAACCCTTTTTGTGTTGATAAGTATATCGATAGTGTTGACTATAGCCGGCTCCCCAGCCATAATGACCCTGTTTGCGCCAGTCAATGGCGTGTTTCATGAAGCCTTGTGTAACTGTCCGTACTCAGTATTGTACAAACCTGACCTTTCCTTGACCTGCCGAACCCTCGTATGACGTTAAACTTATCTATACCCTTCAATCAAGGGCCTATCAATTCGGGACTTGTCAATTCAGTACACAGTGATATATTCGCTAAACCAGATCAACTGACAAGGGAAACCTGTTTGTTGGAATAAGCCCATCCCAGTTTACAACAACATTAAAGTTTACCATGAAATATTTTCAAAATGTATTCTGTGCATAGTCCTTAAAGATAGATGCATAATGCAAAATTATCAAAAGCAATTTGGCTGACAAAATTCCCCTAAAATTGGTAAATTGCAGCTTCAAACATATGCCTTTTTCCAATAGGAACCAATCTAAAGGCCTATCAGTCCAGCCTATAATGTCCAACCCTATTTTGACCTGAAATACAGCATTTTGATTGGCTGGCAAACCTGCAAATCTGTCAGTTGATGAAAGTTAAGAAATCATAATGTTTTAGCAACACTTGGGGATATTATGAAAATAAAATTCTTGTTCATTTCATCGACCCCCAACTCCAGGAGACAAGGATGGCTTATACTGTAGTTTTGTCCGACCCCTATACAACCCTGGGATAGGCCTATACCCAATATGGGATGGGCTTATCAAGAGGGAACTTGGTAAAAGTATATGAAAAGTAGAGAGAGGCCGTTTCCAGATTTTAAATATATTTCATACAGAAAAGAGACTTAAAGTCTCTGAGATGTCACACCTTTACCAAATCGGCCTCCAATTGCAATAGTTTATCCTTAACATTATGTACAAATTCAATGTTAGAAATACTTTTAAAACCTGTAAACTATCTTTAAAATAGCAATAAACATTCCCATTAACATGCAATTCAATTTTTGAAATATTATGTTTGAAATACTAAAGAAAACAGTGAACTTTATTAAAAAGAGAAACAATCATTCTTCAAAAACCTTTAGACTTTCTCAAAACAGGCACAAATATTCTTATTGATAAACCACGCATACAATTCAATGTTGGAAATCCTTTTCAACCTGCAAGTAACTTTTAGCACAGAAACAACATAACTAATCCATACCTGGGCGTGAAGTGTGTATCCCCGAGTGGGGTGAGGTCAATGAGCCGGCCGTCGACCAGGGCACTGCAGGGGCTGCGCTGGGCGATGACCACCCCTGGAGCAGGGGTCCGGCCCCTGGTCCGCCCGGCCTTGGAGCCGCTCCGCCCCCGGGACGAGCTGCTCACCGTCCTGTTCCTGCTGGGGGCCGAGCTGCTCAGCTCCAGGGTGAGGGTGAGCAGGATTAGCAGGCAGGGCAGGAGGCGAGCAGTGGGCAGAAGGGCCATGGTGTTCGTGTTTACTGCGGGATGTGTGGTCCAGTGGTGGTCATCCCAGGAGGTTGGGTGGAGGTTGCAGTGGTAGTCCTTGTGTTTAGGTATGTGTTTTGACAAATGATAATTTGCAGCAGTAAAATGCAATGGTCTGTTGTGGCAGTTATATGGTATGTATCAATGAAATAAAATGTACAAAATGAAACATGTATATCAATGGGCTTAAACAGATCCTGGCCGGCTAATGTAATCCAGCTAATAACTATTTCCCTCCTCTGGACAGTCCAATTGTCAAACAACGATGGCAATTAGGTTATATTGTCCATTCCTCAAAACTTGTCAAGGAACATAGAACCCCTGTCTCAGTATGCGTGAAGGTTCTGCTGCTACTGACGGACGTCGTTGACGGGTGATTTGACTGGTGTGAGGTATATACGACGGACCTGGCCAATGGGACACTTCCTCTTTAGAGCCCTTAATCCGATTGGTGGGCGAAGACAATCATAAGCCACTTGCTGGACAGCTATTGCGTCACAATGCCTCTATATCCGTACATCTATAAACAACATCCCCCTTTGACCATACCTTTCATGATAAGCAAAAATAACATAAGAGTATGATTAGAAAGGACTGTGGGTTCCTTCACTTAGTATAGAAAATGGAAGTTATCTTCCAGTCTGAAAGTGGTTTGGGAATGTTTAGTAGCAAGGAGGCTGCTGAGGCAATGTGCTATGAGCCAATGATAAATGCGAACACTTAAAAGAAATGTTTCATATGCTTTATGGTAAAGACACGTGCTTTGGAATAAAGACAGCTTTGAGTTAAGGTAGTTACTAGACCGTGAATGGCTTTCTTACGTTCCATGGGCTATTAAGTATGAGCCAAAACACAAGAAAAATGAGATGTGCACGCAAATAGAAGAAAAAGATCGACAAGAATATTTGTTCCTGGTTAGGTAGGAAAGTGAATCGTTTCCTCCTTCTGTTTTTTCTGCATTCAACTGTGCACACTCTATTAGATTGTCAGTGACAAACTCTCTCTTATTCCTGCAATATAATTGGTCCTCTGCCAGTTATCACAATTTAACAATGATAATAATATGGAATCCTTGATTTGAGTGAGTCCAAGTCTATGTTGCTTGCCTTATGATATTACTCTCTCCATTCACGTGAATCAACTGGAGGCACCCAGGGGTAGCCTCAGCTCCTGGTAAGTTCCAATTAACGACCCTCTTACTGACCCCTCAGTCACTCACTTTCTCCAGGGTGTATCCCCAGAAGTGACTTTCCTCCTGTGTACTACCTCCAGGTATGACAGCCCACCTCCAGGCATGGCTACAGGTAACTCCACAAGAAGGTGTCCAGCCCCCGTCCAAGGCCGTCAGGTGGCAACCATATCTGATAACATCAGCTGATAACAGGGTCTCTGATATGGACCACTCAGTCCCAGGGCCTCCTGTGTGTGTCAGCCCGGTACTCCCGGGTCGTGGTACTATTGGTACTATAGGACCAACCTGCTGGGGAGTGAAAACAGCGACTAACAGCTGATCTCCAACTAGGTCAACAGGGTCACATACATTAGGTAGGGGCCCTATCTAGGTCACTGGGACGCCGATAAATTCACACGAGTATAGGCGTTTTATGAAAATCAAGAAAAAATTACCCCACTCACTCTTACACACATACACTCTCTTGCCAATCCTCTACCCTCTGAGTTTCGCATCCCTTGCTGCGCACTCACTCCAATATCCAGGGGCGAAGTGTCAACAGTTACTTTCAAATTAAAGAATCTGTTTCTTTTGGAAACTTTTTTCTGGAATTGTTGATTTAGCATCAGTGATCACTAATAAGTTCATGGTCTCCAGGTTGAGATTACCTAGGGTCAGGAGGTCTCACATCGAGGATTACCAATAAATGGGAGCTATTAATTAATTGGCCCATTCTCAAAGTTTGTTTTATATGTTTTAATAGTTATATGATGTGTCATAGTCAGTCTTACACAATGCCCTTGGGTAGTATACTACCAGTTACTATTGGGAATATAGTATATCCCTGGGCCTGGCCCTTATTATTCAGGATCGGAATCTGGATTTTGTAGTGCATAAGGGACAGCATACTACACAGCCACAGCCTTTGGTCGGTTGAGAAAAAAGTTGAAGATCTGAAAAAAATAGATGTCCTGTAAAGTATCTGGGAGTAAACACCTTAGATATCTGAGAAAATGTAGCGTTTGTGTGGTCAATGTCCACGGTACACCTCTCTGAGTACGGTACGACCTGGAGTAACAATGGTCAGCCGGCTACACTGTAGCCGTATGGAGAGGGGAGCACTGTTATCCTTACTGAACTCTAGAGCACTGGGGTTGCAGATGGTTATTTTCAGTAGGAGCGGATTGGGAATTTTAGATAAAACGAACGCAGTACCTGGATGGATTAGAGAGGATGGAGGGGGGGGATGGGCATACTGCATATAATGGACAAAAAGCTCAAAAAACGTCCCTCTCTTGACGAGAGGACACGTGATAATGATGATTTAAAAATCAAAACGTATTCACACAAATTGATGCATAAGCTTTCGTGAAATACAGAAGATGACGCTGGGTCCGATTCAACACAGCTAGCTTCTGATTTCAAAATCTAACGTTTTTGCAAATTGAAAACAGCTTTTTTCGAATAAAACAAAATACAATACAATATTAATTCATATTTTATTTAGTAAAGTCTAGTACGTATATCTGTGTTATGCAATACGACAAGTATGATTTCCGTTGTGGGTTAGGCCGGTGCTAGGGGTACAAAAATATGCACCTCACCCCACCTTCAACATAAGCTCATCAATTTTTCATTGGACGATGTGAAAATCCCTCCCAAAGCCTTATGCTGTGTTTGATATTGAAGCCTCAGACACTCTGATGTGAGCATGCCACATATTATTAAGTTAATTTGTATTTACATACACCCCTTGATTTCGACCACCGCACCTGTATTCCCACTGTTCTATGCAGCTGGTTTCTGCTATATGATCAACGCTCCCTCAACGCCTATTAACTAACAGTGTTATATGTGCATAACCTGGTCAGCAACTGATCAATTATTTAGTATTGGTCCAGAACATTTACCATTGATTGTTAGGCGTATTATTCAGTAACACATGAGAGCAGTTTACCGAATTGAGGGTGCTTAATAACATCAACACTATGCACATGGTGTAAGGTCAACATACAACTCAAACACAAACAGGATTATAGGGTCACGATTGGGTTCAAATTATGTTGATTGGGCTGAACGTTTGACCAGGCGCGGACCTGTTGGGAGGGGGAAGGTGTAAGGCGCATGCCCCCCCCCCTCCTCCTTTTTTCGGGCCCAAATATTATATCATTCAATTCAGATTCCGGAGGGCGCATGAAAAACTTTGCTATAGCACCCCACCCCACCCCCTCCTTTTCAATTTCTGGATCCGACCATCCTTGGCAATATAATTATGCACATTAGCTGGGTCAGACTCTTTGCTATAAGTAGTCATGCACACATACATACATATAGGCCACATATTGCCCTTACATCTTAATCATTCCCTTGTCATACCTCAGAATACGTACATAGACAATTTTGAAAATGAATGATACGCATTCTAATGGTAATAATCTGTTAAGGATATTGCACAAGATTATCCACCCATCTCCCAGCACGCTTAATAACAAATATTGGTTATTAACATGGAAGCAAACAGTAAAGGCGTTTTTCTTACTAACTCGGTTTATTTAATTACTTTGAGGCTATCGAAAAACTTCATAAGCAATTATACATTTCTTTCGCTCAATTGCATGTTGCGAATTATCACTGGCAATTTGAAGAGCAATAATTATGGGAACCTCATAATCAAATGATATAGTATGATATTGTAGTACTTTAAAGTTTTGGTGGTGTAGTACTTCTGATTAAAGTTGTTGAGGGGAGTAATGAAGATGGAGGCAGGAGTAGTATTTAGATGTTGTATTTCTTCAGTCACAGGTTAGAGCATGGCCTCAGGCCAAAGCTCCATGAAAGGTTACATGTGCATAGCTCAGTGTCTCCAGCCCCACTGCCCTCACAGCAGGGGTGCACTTCTCCACCTCACCTTTGGCCTCTGACCTAATTACACTAATTAGGCCAGTTGCCACTAGGGGGAGGGGGAGTGCTAACATACATTCTGTATGATGGTTACCATAAACTCTATGATGTAGCATGTACATATTTGATGTGTCTTTTAATTATTGTTTATAAAATTATGATATTTATATATCTTTATATGATAAATTTGGTAAATAATTGTAGTTGTTAGAGGGAGGATATGGCATGCCTAAACTTAGGTATGACATAATGCCCCCCTTCCCTGATTAAAATTTGGCTCCGCACAAATAAATTTGTTTTCTGAATTTCTAATAATATATATTTTAAAGAAAATAGAGTTTATGATATTTTTTTCTTTCATGTGTGCACCTGGAATGTATTTTGTATTTTAAACAATAATAGCGATCTTCTAAATGATATCAATTATACAATGATAGCATTGAATTATGGAATACAATGATAGCTTTAACTTTTATTGGCTTATCTATTCTTTTCTAATTTAGATTTTAATTTATATAAACCAAGTCGCATGAGACAAGGTTATAAATTCTAATACAATATGTTTCACCTAACCTTAAAATGAAAGGCTTTTGATGAAGATTGTATAGATTATGATAGTGTTAGTTTCCCTAGCTGTTTTCCCTGTCTAAATCTCTGAAATAAAGTATAGAATTAATTGCTTAACCCTAGCTGAAAACGAAAGTAGAGAATTAGACTTTAGGAATTTAATAGACATTGCATTGTGATTTGATTTTTCAAAACCTGAGTCTACTTATTTCTAATTAACTTATTATTTACAACTACGTCTTACCATGTATAGAAGTTATGATTTCTTTGGTATTAGTTTTGTCTTTGCCAAATAGCAACTTTGCGCCTAAAGCACTAAATGGTAGATGTTAAATTTTGTTTGGATCTTGAAAATATTTGAAGGTAGTTTTACTTTTGCATTTGGGAGCGTTTATGTCAAAGACATCAACATGGCTCTCTAACTGGAGGCATGTCCAACATATATACATAAACTTTGGTTTTGAAAAACATGGTTAGTACACAAGACATGCATATAAGTAGTATTATGCGAGTATATACATTTTACATTTGAGAATCATTTGAAGTTCATTGAGCTTAGTAGTTGATCAATGTCATTGTTCAATTGTTTATTTAGCTGTGGGCTCCTTCAGCTTATCCTTAGTTGTTGTTGATCATTTGTTCTTATCCTTTGTTGTTGTTGATCGCCTGTAGCTTCAGTCTGATGTGGTTTGTTAGCACTTATGCATTTGATTTTAGATCTTAGTTTGATTTAGTTTGAATAGTTCATGGTTTGTCCTGCGTTAGATGTGTTGAGGTGTATCTGGGTGAGACGTGTCGTGCTTGTCCGATGCGTTGTCCCATCGGTGTTGGGTGGTTGTCGGCTGACTGCTGCCGTCCCAACGTACCGTCTCGCAGCAACTTGAATGAGAGATTTGAAGTTTTGGTGGTGTAGTACTTCTGATTAAAGTTGTTGAGGGGAGTAATGAAGATGGAGGCAGGAGTAGTATTTAGATGTTGTATTTCTTCAGTCACAGGTTAGAGCATGGCCTCAGGCCAAAGCTCCATGAAAGGTTACATGTGCATAGCTCAGTGTCTCCAGCCCCACTGCCCTCACAGCAGGGGTGCACTTCTCCACCTCACCTTTGGCCTCTGACCTAATTACACTAATTAGGCCAGTTGCCACTAGGGGGAGGGGGAGTGCTAACATACATTCTGTATGATGGTTACCATAAACTCTATGATGTAGCATGTACATATTTGATGTGTCTTTTAATTATTGTTTATGAAATTATGATATTTATATATCTTTATATGATAAATTTGGTAAATAATTGTAGTTGTTAGAGGGAGGATATGGCATGCCTAAACTTAGGTATGACATAATAATACAATGTGTAATATGAATCCAGGGTATACCATTACTAGTATAGCTAGAGTGATCAAGATTGTATTATCATTATTAATATTGATGAAGTTTCTCCAATATAATAGTCCCAAATCGCCTCGATTAATTGTTAATGTCCCTGTTTAGAGTCAGTACGGTTTCGAAGTCAAATTTTACAATGGTCTCTGGAGAGAAACTACCAATGTCTCAGGTGTATTTTAAAACTTACCCATCTTAATGAGTGCATATCATATTGATCGTCAGGGGCCCCACCAGTGCCTGGACCAGTGTCTGGAAACTAGGCCACCCGTAGGCCTACTTTATGCAACTATTTAGTACTATGACCACTTTTCACCTACCAAATACACGTACACCCAACCACGCATAACAACTCCCACCCCCTCCCCTCAGCTACTAGCTGCCACGAAAATATATATAAAAAAAAACAAACTCACAGGGACACCTCACAAAAACCGTTGCTGGATTTTCATATCAAAAACGCTGTGGCCATTAGATGGACATTCCTCTCCCTTTGCCTGCCTGTTACTGTGGATTGCGAAGAGGAACTTTTTCAAAGCTGTAGTTAATAACACTACAAATATGGATACTGTCGAGCTACTCTTAAGAAGCTTCACATTTTGATATGAATCCTCCATAATATGGCTGGAACCCCCTCAAATGATACATGTATTCGCTCTGAATTCAAGACAGGTAAAACTGAGTTTTGACTCGAATTCTATAGTTTGAGTGCATTCTGTAGCTTTGGATCTGTTGAGATATTGTGAGGTCCTGATGCTTATTTATACAAAGAAACTTTACATAACTTGTGCATTATATAACTACTTCAAATTTTGTACATGCAGCCAAGTTGCTGATGTTTATTAACCTAAATTAAAACCCCTATCCTTAAACTTCATTATTACTACCCTGGTCGAGGGGTATATATACAGGGTGAGTTGGGGGGATGTCTTAGGTCAGTCTGCTCACTGCTGACCCCACGTCACGTCACTCGTGATCTCACGTGACTCCCACGCGTGGCCAGGGTAAAGCCGTGGTCTCTCGCTAGGTGGCACTAGGTAAGACTGCTCATAAAAATAAGATGTACAAAATTAGCATCAGCTGGATTTTCAACCCGTTGATCTAGTATATCTCCCTCGCTCTCCTTGTATTATATCATACCTATAATGTTTTTGTTTTTTTTTAGAAAAAAATAACTGGGTGACGATTGTGTTGTTTTAACGCAATTATCCAGGAGAACAAAACCGAGGACCAAGCCATAGATGAGGGTACTTATTCATCATGTACTGCAGTTGCAATACTACCTATAAATATATACTGTTCATTAAAGATATATTGACACTAGTTTTTCTCAGAAAAATAGGTAAAGGAAGTGTTTTTTTTTTCTCGAGATATTAGTGATTATAAGCAATTCAACTGGACGTACATAACGGCCCTTAATCACATGCATGACGCTTTGCTTATTATGTCTACTTCTTCTCCTGGCTTCCAAAGAAATAAAAGTTCATATTATAATTTACACTAAATTTCCTTTACAACCACACCCGCATTCACGCGTGCATATAGTCACCTTACCAGCTTACGGCAGGTTTGAGGCGGGTAAGAGGTTTTTGGGAGAGCGTGTCAAGAGATGTGTCTATAATTGTCGTTATAATGACTTTCCTGGGATGCTTATGACCCAAATTCACTCCCTTTCAGAATCCCAATGGATAGAGTGTGACGCATACACCTCACCTGTTACTTCTGGCAGATGTTTCTTAAGATAGACACCATTATACTTTCTCAAATCAAATTCCAAAACACGTGCCCAATGTTTGTGCAATTGACTAGAGCAGAAATGGCATTCTTTGCAATATACATACTGCATTTACCCATCCCTGATCGTGGTGCACCATATCACATGATGCTGGTAATCAGCACATTATATTTAGTTTATGTGTTTGCTCGTCAGAATTACAACCCAAGGGAGATCTCATAGTAAAGATATGAAACAAACTGGTAACCTGTGAGCAGTTCAATAAGTAGAACCAGGGCATGGCTAGCCATCTATCAGACCAATCTGGAGGGCTTGCTGTCAACAATATCTATTTTGGTAAGAAACGATGAGGAGGGAATAATGATTAGTATGAGCATGGGGCTATATTAATATAAGAAGGCCTGCTGGGGACGTCCGAGGGTGGCCGGACGGCCCGCAGGGGGCAGGACGCCCGAAGGCCGAAGGCCGCAGACCGTCCTGCCCCCTGAGTGCCGTCCGGCCACCCGAAGACGCCCCTAAGGGCCTTCTATATTTTATCACCCAAGAAATGCTCTAAATATGCTCTAAATATGCTCTAGACAGTGAACATGAGGAGCGGTGTGTACGGCCTGTCAATACGCACTGACCGTTGTACGGCCAGCTGCTCGGCCGTGCGGGTGATAAATCCTGCATACTTATAAAGTATTAGTTTCAGCATTTACATTAAGACAATTGTAGTTATCAAAGATTTTGATACCATAAAGTACATACTTTCTATCCTTATTGTTATTTGGTCAAGTACTAGGGAAATTCAGTCTAACGAGCCATACACTATCTAGCCGTATACTATGACAAGCCCAATGACAACCTAAGATACAACCTCTAATGAGTATATAAAACAACCTTTTGTTGTGCATCGATTTAATTCAAATTTTTCTGGTTAAGATTCTGTCAAGTAGTCAAAAGGTACTTGAAAATGATAACTACATATATTCATTACTTGCCTTCTACAACCTGTGAAATTCCCCCAAACTATAAGATGACACTGTGTATTGTTATGGTTACTTCGAAATTGAATGAACCATCTCCACTGGTAAGAAAATGCTGTTAATTTGGGAATATATAGGATGAGGTACAACGAAATGATACGTAAATTTGTCACTTGTATGTTTTAAATGGTGATATCTTTGTCAATAATACCTCTGGTACTCTGAAACTTTTCAAGCTGAAGGAAAACATTACTCTGGAGGGAAGTGTGTCTCAGTGTATAGTTTTAGGTCCTCCCTTTAATTTGATTTTATTACCCAGCATGCATCCTGGGCACATTCCACGTTAAGTCTTGCAAAGCCTGTCTTTAATCGTTTGTAGGGGACATTGCTACAATGACAT
This sequence comes from Lepidonotus clava, assembly GCA_936440205.1. NCBI lineage: Eukaryota > Metazoa > Annelida > Polychaeta > Phyllodocida > Polynoidae > Lepidonotus > Lepidonotus clava. Next base: position 27,895,379 of record OW387144.1, on the reverse strand, counting down.
GTCCATAGGAATAACCAATTTTGATCTTTTTTGAATTTATATTTTTTGAAAGTTTTTATGGCCACAGATGCTCATATACGGATGCTTTCTATCAAAAAATCACTTTTGGCCACATCAAGTATACATTGGAGTACAATTTCTCTTCTTGTTTTGAATTTTGAAAATTGTCCACAAATTAAAGTAACCTCCGTTAGGATTGTACAAAAGATGCCCTGAAGAAACATGCCTGCAATGAATTGATAATTTAAATTTACTAAACTTCAAATCCCTGTGAATTTTAGGCATCATTGACATTTTAGTACAATATTTTCCCGATTTAAAAGTGTTAAAGTCCTTCAAAATCGATTTATGTCTTGATATATTTAAGAAAGTCACCTCCGTCAGGATCCAACTTGGTTGTTTGATTAAGACCTAGGAAAAATATTTTTTTCATCAAATATAGCCAGAAATATAACATATGATTGGCAAAATAGGAACTTGATACAGTCAATAGAACATCACGTTTTGAGCCAGAGAATAAAAAATAGTAACCTCCATCAGGGTAACCTCCGTCAGGGTAACCTCCGTCAGGATAATCTCTGTCAGGATAACCTCCGTCAGGATAAACCTTCATTACCTCTGATATGCCTTCTTTATGGCATACATACCGATTATCTGTATTTGTCTAAATTTCATTTGGTAAAATAATTCAAATTCAACTGATTTCTGAAAAATTATATATTTTGGCTTAAAATGTGGCGGAGGTTTAAAATACTTTTTCTCTGACAATTATGCCTATTTTTATTCAACAAGCATTATTTACTAAAGTAAGACCCGCTATGTGCCAACTTTCAGGGAACTTGTACCTGATGATATATACATTGAAGAAATGTCAAAAGGAGATATTAAATCTAAAATATTTTTTTCATATTTTGACCATCAAAACTTAACGCGGAATGTGCCCCTGGAGGTGGTCTAGGCTAACCTGCAGGTAGAACTCAAATAATTGGCCGTTCGTGGTTGGGAGAATAGATATGTAGATTAAATACGTTAATAAAGGCCACTTAGCATAACAAGATATTATCCCATTTACAAGGTTAATAATGCATGTTTCTAAGGTACATAAGTAACCTGGGGTTTGGCCTAATGGCCGAGGACATTTATGGAATTTGTGAAAATTGTTATGCCACGTCCGCATCTATCTAATCACACTGTCGCGTGTCCTTGTCACTTTTCATTCACCATGTCTCATTTCTATAAAGGTTCATGGTGAAATGTCTTTATAGTTCTGCAGTTCCTTTCATCTTGGCAAAACCGAGTACCCAGTATGCTTTTGATCTCCTTCCTATTTTCTTATTCCGATGATTGATCGTGTATCGTGATATAATCGGGAAATATAATCGGGAAATTATAGTTTCAAAAACGCAAAGCAAGGTTCAAGGCATAAGCTACATCGCAGTCTCAATGCATGTGGCTCCCATGGTCCAGAAATGAGGAATCGCACAACGTGATAGACTAAGAATCATCTCATCTTCATCAATTTTATGCTGCCCTGTTCAGAAGGGAAGTTTGGTGGGGGGGGGGGGGGGGGGGGACTCCAGTCATCAGGCAAAGTATACCAACACGCCCTCTGTAGGGTTTTGAGTAAGCACATAATATTATATATTCTGTCCTGTGATAACAGACGTTTTTAAGTAGTATACAAAAATGGGTAGTTTGGTCAGGGATACTATATACATTCGTATAAAAGGACTAACCCAGATATGGGAAGTTTGCTACAGTGCGATTTAGATATTACATTCATTATTATAACTAAATTAAGTGGTATGAAAAAAAGATGAAAACAGATTGTTGTTCACTGAAACATTTCAATATCGATACTCAGTTGGAATTCAGAAATCTTTTGATATTTTGGCCTACATTTAGGTTAAAGGAGTGTTGATAATTCTTTTGATTCATATAGAAAAAAGAGAAAGTTTTTCATAAGTATACGAGGCCTTAATCAAAATTTAACCTTCCAGGAATAATAGCCTTCCACGAATAACAATCTAAGCTCAAGGTTTAGGTAAGAACAATTTTAACCAAATGACATGAAACTTGGGATGAAGAATTAGCAATGTTTGTTCAGAAAGTAGAGCGGAGGTATATGGGTTTTTGAAGTACTTTTATTTATATAATTATATTTGATATAATTATTTTTGAAATAAATTATATGTAGAGAAAGAGAAAATGTTTTATGCCATTTTCTAAGGACTTTCCAGAGTCTTGCGTCGAAATCCTCGTGCAGTCCGCTAGAGGGCCTATTTTGCCTTCTAAGCATTTGCAGCAGACTAGAGAGGCTTCTCATGTAGGCCGGAAACCATCTTCTTATTCTGACGGCCGATCGATGGGAGTTAGCCTCCACCCAGAAGGAGTTAACGTTAGCACCAGGGTAAAGCCCCAATATCCACCGGGCTGAATCGGCGTACAAACCAGCCGATTGCTACCTAAATAATTGGCCGATGTTTGTGCCGACTTTAAATGTGCATCGTTTGATATAAATTGATGCTACAATTGGCTGATTTGCCCGATTCTAGTGCTGATCACTTGGCCGAATTGGTAAAAATCGCTCAGCGGGTATGGGGCTTTAAATTTGAATAAGAACTTTTGTAATTAGGAGGAGAATTTCTTTTCTAGGCAGCTGTGAACCAGCAGTAGGTTTATCAGTGTAGAACGCTGGGAACCTTCTTTCCTCCTGGTGCCAATCGGTAGTACTAATAGGTACTAATACTAATAGTTAGTAATCGGCTGGTTTGTACGCCGATTCGGCCCAGAGGGTACGGGGGCTCGACACTGGTGCTAAACTCCACCAATAACCACCAATAACCTATGGCTGGTAGTACCTAGTGGTCCAACAAATTGCCGCTTAAATGTATGATCTATAACGGAAAATATTGGGCTAATCCATTTATGGTATTTTCATTTCGGGTTAACGGTCACTGCACGAACTTTGGAATTTACTTTGTTTTACAAATTGTGGAAAGGTCATGGAATTTTTGGTAAAGATAAACTCCTACCCTTTAAACATCTTTACTTGTCTTTACAAGAAAATCATATTTAAGGTCTGTCAAAAGTTCATTAAATAATGTCAGGATGTTTTCCATAGTACTTACATTATTCAGTAAAGTAAAGTCAACATTTCAGTCAGGTTTACTGTCCCACCTAAAAAACCATAGTGGATTTTTAATTCTCATTGCATCTTTACATCATTGAGTAAAGTCTTCCCAATAAAGAATCATATTTACTTACAATAAGTTTGTTGCAAAGTTACATATCATGACATTTACTTTTTCAGTAATTACCATTTTTCTGAGTTTTACATTTTTCCATTAGAGGGCACCACATGCTGATTTTCAATATTTTTGCACATTTTATGCATTAATCCATATTTATTGTTAAAAATAAAGAGATATCTTGAGAAGTTATAATTATAATCATAAAATGACACCTTTTAGGAATAAAAAATTGGATTAAGGTGAACATGACTCTTGAATTTTATCCTAAGGTCTTTTAGAAGTACAATCTCTAAACCTATCCAATATACTAGCATATGTACATGCACCTTTAGATGTTTTAATGTGCCTATTATTTTTTTTAAGATATAGCCAAAACCCCAAAACCATAACATCACCTTTGCAGTTGTCAATGGTGCTGCTGGTAGGGTGTATATTAGTGATCTTTGCTAAAAGAAAATAGTAATAGTGTCATGTTTACTTTCAGTATTTTTGTGTAAAGATGAGTAAAGGTATATCACATGACCTTTACATTTTCAGTAAAGATCAGTTTCTTAATTCAGGTTTTGTTTCATAGGGGGCACCACATACTTATTTCTGTTATGTAGGAAAAACGTTTTTTTAAAATCAATGATTTTGTTTACATTTTCTTTGTACAAAATGCAACACAGCTTTGGTTTACAAGAACATATATCGAGCAATCATTATTTAAAAATTGGTTAAAAGAATCAATGCAAAAAATGGTTTAAGATGAATTTTCAAAAACGTGTTATGGATAAACACCTTTTCTGTTTTGAATGTTGAGTATAGGCTTCCAGCCAGATGCCTGCCATCAGTGTAACCAATACCTATGCAATCTGTTCTACATGGCCTAAGACTGAATTTACTTTACACCAGGGTAAACTTCAATGGATGGGTTTCATGCACAGAAATTGTAATTTTCTGGCTAAAGAAATATTTACTCAGAAACTGGTTCAATGCAAAATAAACAAATCCCACACAATTAAGCCCATGATCATATTAAATTAAACAGCCCAGATTATACCAGTGCCTGGGTAATTGATCACTTAGTCTCTTTATTAATGTATCTGCTCTTGCCAAGGGGGCCGGTAGAGGAAGGGAATGTAAGGGCATTACGAGAAGATCCTGCATGGATGGAAAAGGAAAATTGCCTCCATTATAGCAATGATACACTGTTAAAGAGGTTGTCCTGCAGGGTAGTTCTCCTTCACAAGAGTTAGCCCAGGATTATCCTGCAGGTGCATGTGAATGTGTGCTGCGCACTTTTGAGACTACACTTGACGAAAACAGTGGCAGGATCTCTTCCAAACAGTACTAGTGCTGAGGTATAATTATTACTTTCAATCTATTCTGAAATTGGATGACAAGATCTGTGTGAGCTAAAAGGTTCTCTGATGGTAAATAAGTGGAATTTAAAAATCTAGGTTTCCTGCGACCCTCCTATCCCCCGCCTCCACTCCACTTTATTCTACACCCCCCTCTCCCAATACTACCCCCCACCTGCCTCCTCCGCCCCCTTCCTCTTACCGTCTGTCATCTGAGAACACCGCTGTCGGCCCTCTATAACTTTCCTATTATCGCCCCCCTGGTCACATGACCAAGTCACGTGATGACGTAGTTCGCTGGTTCCCTCGGCCCTAATTCCTAAGGCGGCACTGAGGCTGATTACAAGTTTTGGTCTTCACCACAGGTCGATAACTGGGGGTCCCCTAAAAGGGTGGGCGGACCATCTGGTTGCAGACTTGGGTTATTTGGGTTATTTTGATAGATAGATCTATGCTAGAATTACTGTTATACTGTGTCCTTCAGTCGGGATCTTTTTTCCGTACCATATACATACATAATCTTATGTAACTCTATGTTCATACTCATAACTATACTCATTTTTCGTTGGAATACCCACAATATTGCCTCTCCATTTTTAATCAAGGTATTTCTGATATGTACATTTTTATCAAACCACACTCCTAAGATATTGACCTTAGATACAATTCAGTATAAGACAGAGTTGTCTGAATTTCCGAGCTCCCATAACGCTTTGCTTAATTAGAGTGTTTAAGGTAGTACAGCAGGACACGCCCTTATAAAAAAAATACTGTTTCAATATTTCATGATCCAATTTTAAACCTCCACTGGAGGAGCTATAAAGGTCTGCTGACATCAGTCGTGAAGGTATTGGACTGAGTGCCCATACGTCGATAAACACAGTATAAGTCCCCTATAGGCCACTAGAGGGCCCATTAGTCGCCCATACCGCCCGCCATTACCCCGCTACCCTCCTCTACTTTCCCCCCAGCCACTCTCGTCGTCTCTCAGAACCCACCAATCACAGCCTATTACATAAATCACGTGCTGCTATCCCTCTCAATCTGAGATGTCATAGAAACTTGGCATGGGGGGCTTTCTTTAAAGTGGTCTATTGGGCAAAAACCAAAAAGTATGTGGTTGTTAATGGATTCGGTAAGAATGAAACATGTACAAATTGTCTCATGCCAGAGGTATCTCAGACACTGGATGATTATTTTTATAATTTTGAGCAGACTATTTCAGACAGACTTAACACTGAGACAGTTAGAGGTGAAAAGCCAAAGAGCCACTTTAATCGTGGTCCTAAAATTAATACGATTACTATCGGAGCAGGTTCCCTGCTGACCTAAACAACCATCATTATTATCATACCAATAATGTGTGAAATGTCGCCATGTCAGCATATCTGTACAATTTACCATAACAAATTGACTGTCTACGTAATTGTCTGAATAACAAAAGTGATATTTTATATGCTTATACTAAGACTAACATAAGCTTAAGTCTAACGTTAATGCAATATTAACTTCATGCACTCCCATATTATATATAGAACGGGGGTTAGTGAACCAACCTACTAGTTAAATACGCAAAGCATCACAATAGCCATTCAAAAAGCCCCACAATATACTCCAGTGTTACAAAATGCACACATTTCCAAACCGGTGACAATGTATACATTTAGAATACATAGCCCTTATCAATGAGAGTAATGTTCAACAAACGATTCCTATGGTAGCAGCCCATGTTCTCAATGCTGATACAGATATACAATCCAATGCAATTATTTTAGGAGCTCCTGTGCTTATGATTTGCCCGTAATTCTCTTCATATCGTGTTCGTTCACAGCTTGACTTTAAGATAATTCATATAATTACTGGAAGGTTCAGATGAATTTTAGTGAGCTTTTGAACCAGGAGCTATAGGCTTACGCTTAAGCCAGGATCACTTTTTTTCAAACATAATATAGATCTATTGTTGAATCTGTCCTATGTTTCTACCAGAAAAGCCCTTCATAATCAATCACAGTGCACACTGGCCTGCCCATCCATATTTAGGGTACCTCAGCGGCCTCATTTAGTTTCACTTTACAACACTTGCTCGCGTGTCAGATCAGCCCTTGGAACTATCGCGTGAAGAATCCAATACAAATTCCCATTAAACAATTCACAATGAGGCAATGGGAATCTGTAACGCGAGACCCGAGCCATTAACAGCGCAACGGAAGTCTCAACCGGCGGCGCTGCTGCGCACGCAAATGCCGTGCCCGCGGCTGCGCAGAACCAGCCGGAAGTGACGCAAGAGCGCACCTAGAGGCGAGACGAGGGAGGATCAGTCCCAGAACCCCCTGCGCCTGGGAGACGGACTGACACACACACGGACTTTGGTTACCTTGTGAAGCCAACTCTGGTGGGTCGACGAATGTAGGTGTCATTTCTACGCATTTCTGGAGACATTCCTTGTTGGGAAGCGCCTTGAAAACCTTCAGTTAAGGTAAGCGTTTTCAAACAAATTGTCCTAGAGTGTGGGGAGGCTGCATCATTACTTGTTTAAGATTGTTGATGCACAGTTGCCCGTTGCACAATAGAATTTCGTTGTTAGGATCAAACAAAGATATCTTTGTTAAAGATATCTTTGTTACGATTTTACAAACATAGTAAAATCTCTGGTTCTAATGAATGAAATTGAATTCTGTAAATTGATGTAAAAAGGAAACAAATTAAGGACAAATCAGTAAAAGTTACAGCTCTCTGGCTGCATTCTAAATATAGAAAAACAATGTGTATAAACCATCCTTGTTACGAAAATATTATTTTTTTTCAAAAAAATTATTTTCGTTGTTACGAACCCATTGTGCAACGGGCCACAGAGAAAAATACTTCTCTAGCTATAATGCATTCCTACAGACATTATATATATACGGTACAAAATACATAGGGAACCTTAGAGATACTATGTATGTCTATGAAGAAACACATCATCATATGGGTTTAAATGCATAATTTCTGCATCATGAAATTTTTGTTGGAGAGATGAAATTAATCATCGCAGCTTTATAAGGATATTTTAGATGTTGATAATTATCTGCGTAGTTCCATGTCATTGGAATAGCCTAATATGCGTTCTCATAAATATCACAAGGACATCTATCAGCACTGGATACCAATTACTTTTGATCGGAAATATTAGATAACATTAGTTCTCACAGTACCTAATGGTGATCCGAGCAAACCAAATATAGGGCCTTGCTTAATTAATGTAGTTATTGTATAGAGAATGTGACCCTGCTTATGTGACCAGCTGTATTAAATCAGGGATATGAATAGTCGGGGCCATAGAGGTACACTTTAAGCTAGATCACTGTTTCTGACGGAAGCCCGTACAACTTGGCTTACCATAAGAACAGAAGGAATGGAAGTCGAATTCTTGCTAAAATCGGGGTCTGACCATCGAGACATTATTATGGTTGAAGGTATACATTATTAACATGAATCCGAAGGAGTTCAGTACGGGTATGCAAATAGTTTAGCGCCGATTTCTTAAAACCATAATCAGGAGATATGAACAGGGCTTAACGGATTTCTGCGTATAATTAATCCGACCTTCAATCAATTGAGAGCAGTATCGCCAGAATTATGACAATATAGTAATGGTACCCACGCGACTGGCTAGGTCATCATTTGGGCGAAAATTTAGTTTATCTGTATAAACTTTAACCATTGAACCTTTACCTTCTATAACTGTAGAGGGCGTATAACAACCAATAGGTCACTTATAATGACTTTCTAAAGAGTACTGGTGCAACATTAGTTAACATTACTGTAATGGGCAAATAATTAAGAACTGTCATAGAGTATAACAGCGCAGAAGGTATTTCTGCAAAAATCACTCTAATGTAGTCTACATCGCTCAGAAATGTTGTCCTTATTCCGATTTGCTAATGACACTTACTCGTGGATCATAAGGCGTAACCTGCTTTCTTTGTTCTGTCGATTCTGGTCTGTTATTGAGGTAATGCCAAGGACACACTAATAATGTAGTGCGTAGCTATTATAGATCTTTGGTAATGCCAAGCTGGTATATCTACCAATGTGGGTCTTCTCTTTCCAGAACTTCACATCTCCACGCTTTCAACAATTATATTTGATAATCATCGATCAAAGATCTTATCTATTAATTTTGAGAATTACCAATAGCAAGACGGGAGCAAGCTGTGTGCATGCCCCTCTGAAACCCATGTTTCTATGGATGTACGTTACATTTGGTCAGAACCACATCTGTATGGTATGGCATAATTGGGAGACCAAGAGGTTACGTAGTTATATGTAAGCTTCATGAATGCATGAATGACGGTGCTTGGTGACAGTTAATAGTCGTCCATTGCCAGGTTGGGGCTACGACGGTAAACACGATGCCGTCCAGTTTTTCTGTACCGTATTTTTAAGGTGTGCCGTTTTTTTTCTGTAGAATTATAGGCGGTTGTCATAGCAGCCTGGATGTAACTTTTAGAGCATATAGATTTGTACCTATATCTCTTTTGATATTGATTGGATCTTGGTACAGTAAGCGACCAAAAGTCTTGTAATGACCAGATCAAAGTGTTCCACATTCTATTTGTATGTACATCTATATAATTATATTTATAGGACTAAATCAGAGAAAACTAATTCTCCCATAGGCTCTAATGTTAAGACCGGATTTCTGGCTATCTTAGATTAAACCAATTATGTTCATCCCTGTAACTTTTAATATTCAGCACAGTATAAAAGAGTAAGTGAGAGAAATGTTTATTTGGGTCTGATGTACCCATTTATGATGAGATGTTTAGTATACTGGGGAAGGGAACAGGATAATAGGACCTTTATAGATAAGTTGTGTTCTACACATTATTCCTATAGAGATTACCTTTAAAAAGTAAAAGTCAAATTGTCAGAAATTGCAATGATAGATCATGATAATCAATGATCATTTACAAGTAAAGGATCTGCTTGTTTATGTGGTATATAATCGCAACATCTGGCAACTTTCTTATTTTTTAATTTAGAATAATACACAACTTTTTATTATTATTATTGAAACATCTCTTCATTTACAGAAAGTTCTTCCGATGTAGATGACAATCGTAATAAGTACACATACATAAGCATATATACAAGAAGATCAAAGTAATGGACATAGATGATATAGTAACAAATTAAAGATACCATATTACATTTTTCCGTAGTTACACATCCAAATACTCTCACTTTTTACCTTTTAAATTTACGTTCCACGAACTAAGTCATTTAATTTTCGTCAAGTATCTCTTAAATTCAGACTTACTATCCGAATTTTGTATCTCACCAGTTAATTCATCTGGACAACAGAACCGTTCCTCGATAAAAGGGACTCTTGAGTACCCTTTCTTTATTAGTAAACGGGACACTGAAATTTACCTTACCAGTACTTCTTGTCTTCCGAGAACTACTATTATCAACATTTTTTGGATTCCTACTCAACTTATACATCATTTTCAGAACGATATCCCTTTGCCGTACATTCAGCATCTGTAACGATAATTCTAGGAGACCGATTGATGGTACACTGTGTGGCATTTATTGACTCGTTTCGGCAGTGGTTTACCTTCATATGTTTGCCTTCACCAATTCGAACACTCGGATTCTAATTAAACGTATTACACTATTAACCATTGAAGTGTAAATGATTATCATCAATTGTGAAACTAGTAGTTCCCCTCGTTTCGAAGGTTTGAGTGATGGAGGGGAAATTTAATTGTGTGTTGATGTAATTGATACATCTTCCAGGGTTAGATAAATAGTGGAAATGAAAATGTGGTCTACAAGATTAAACATACTGCCAATTATTATTGGCAATATGCGAATATTGCCATATTGGTTTAGACTGTCCATCCATAATATTTGAATTATGATAACTGCACAATGTTTAAACGAGGCCTTACCTTAGTCTCTGAATCTAACTGGCGATACAATACATGAATTATGCTACCTACAATCAATTGCAATTGAATAAGGACAATTTGCATCTCACCTCTTTATTCCTTATTGAATCAGATATCTGCAGATAATGGGCTGTACCCTTCCAGCGTCCGGTTGTAGTGTAACAAGCCCTTTTCATGCTTCCCCATTTCAGCATAGGCAAATATGGGAATCAATCTCACTTTGTGGTCCCAGTTCTAATCAATAATGCATTGTGGCTGGGGGTTGACCTGAAACACAACACTGCAGGTAGAGCAGTCAAACCACGGGGCCTGTCAGCGCGGACATCATACATAACAATCCAACTGGCAGGATCCAAATTTTTAGGTTTTTAAGAAATGTAGTATCCTCCACCAACATTGTAAACATTGATGTAAGCTACAACTGGCTTTGGATGTATATTTTCCGATATGATCTCAGTATAAAAATATTATAAAAGATGTAATAAAACAAATAACAACATTCACATTGATTCTGTCTTCACAGCGCTGCCTCATACTACTATTTACAAGCATGAAATGAAATGCTTGATTTGTATATATTAGTTCTATATCATTAGGTTGTCCGATTGTCCAGGTTGTACCTTTGGATTTCAGTACAGTAACTGATTTAACACCGATGCATTATTTGGGTTTCAATCGAAGGTTGATTCATTTGGGCAGTATATTTCTCATTTTAATATTCAAAATCTATCCCCTAAAATGTAGATCTTTATGTACGCTTATTAGCCACTCTTTCTTGGCTATACTGGACAATTATTATGATCCAAAACACATACTTGTATAATGAGTCGGTCTGTGCAGTTGGGCATGGTGAATGGTCGCTCTAATATTACTTTTTCATATGAATATAAATAGGTAATCAATTTTCATATCTGATTTACTTATCCGTCATACAATGCTTCTCTTTATTTCAGATACACTCAACCCCAAGTTCTGCTTAACATCACCACGCAATGGAGAAAATCAGTGAAGCCATCACATTATCATTGCAGAGGCTTCAGGCTGCTTATTTTGGATTCATGCGTGCTGTGCAAAAACTACGCTTAAACATGATTGGAGTTCATCAAGGACCAGAGGCTAATATCACAGACTCAACTCTCTCTGAGATATTTGACTTGCAATTTAAGGAGGAAGACTTTGGGGAGAAGCTAGCAGTAATACAGGATGATGAGACCTTGACCTTTCTTGAACTACAAAACAAGTCAGAAGAACTCGCTGCTGGACTACTTCACATGTTTTCAGATAATGGTGAAACAGAGAAAAGCCTGCCAAAAGTTTTTGGATTATTCACACTCCCCAGTACCTCAAGGGTAGTTGCCATGTTGGGGTTATTAAAACTAAGGTGTGCCTACTTGCCCCTTGATTTCACGTTACCTGCTGCAAGAATGGCAGCAATCCTTCAAGAATCTGGAGTGAAATATGTCATTTGTGACAGTAAAACAGCAGAAACAGCTCTACAAACTGTCATAGATATTAATTCTGAAATAACAGCCATAAACATGGAAGAAGTAGCTAAAACAGAAATGACAAAGGATAATCAGGTATGTTTTAATCAAGTTGACTGTTTGAATGAGAAAAATCCTTTGGTGTGTGTTCTATACACATCAGGCAGTACCGGAACACCTAAAGGCATCCCTATTTACACTAAAAATGTGCTCAACAGACTCACATGGCAGTGGAATGAAATACCATTTAGTGATGAGGATGTTGGTTGCCATAAAACCTCTATGCTTTTTGTGGACTCAATGAATGAAATCCTGAGTTGTCTCCTTAAAGGTGTACCAATTGTCATATTACCTAAATCCCAAACATCCCAACCTGAGTCTTTTATCAAAGCAGTACAGAAATTCAAAATCACTCGACTTGTCCTTGTTCCCTCTCATTTAAACATGCTGATTGATTACCTACGAGCTACACAACATCTAGACAGGGTTTTTTCATTGAGAACAGTTATAAGTAGTGGAGAAGACTTACCTATGAATATGGCCAAACTGTTCTTCAGTGTGTTCCCTTTGAGATCAGTGTTGTATAACTTTTATGGAAGCACGGAGACAACTGGTGACATACTGTATGACAGATGGGAAAGTTCAGAGGATGTCGATAATAGTTTCATGCATGGTGTAATGTCACTTGGCAAACCAATTTACAACACTTGTGTAATTATCCTGGATGATAATGGTGCTCCTTGCAAAGAAGGACAAGTGGGCAATATCTATGCAAGTGGTCTCAATGTAGTCACAGATAATGGAAAAGGTATGAATGCAAATACAAACACATTCATCGCAAACACTTTTTTCAACAGGAAGGGACATGATGTGTTATATAAAATGGGAGATTTGGGAGTGGTGAGAGATGGGAAGTTGTATCATCAGGGAAGGTGTGATAGCCAAGTCAAGGTAAGGGGTCATAGGGTGGACCTCCATGAAATTGAACAAATTGTTAAAGCTGTCAAGGGAGTTGAAGCATGTGTTGCTTTACCATACAAGGACACAAATGGATATATTGTCCCTGTTGCATTCTACCTCACCAATGAGAAGACAGTAGGGATTTCAGCAGAAATAAAGTCTGAGTGTGAAATGAAATTACCAAAGTATGCTGTGCCAAGATACATGTCTTTAACTACCTTTCCCACCCAGATACAGACAGGTAAAGTGGACAGACAGAGACTTCTGCAGCTTTACCAGAACAAGGTAACCGGTCATCTCACAAACCAAGAGAAAGGAGAACAGGCAAATAAAGAGGACCAAATGTTCCTGAAAGTGGTGGCCAGGAACATATGTCTTCCAGTGGATGACATAAATACCACACTTGGTTTCTTTGAAAATGGTGGTAACTCACTTTCTGCAGTCTCAACAGTTCATGATTTAGTGTCAGAAGGAATTGATATTTCTTTGGCTGATTTTCTGAGCTTCAAAACCATCAATGATATGTTAACATATGATTCAGCTAAAATGAATAAGACATCTTGTTCTCTAGTATCAAAGTACCATGCAGTCATGTTGAACTCTGTGGACAACAAAGAACAAGCAATAGATGTTCTTACCCATGGTTTCATACAGAAGAATCCACTTGATGTTCTAGCCCAGACCACTGAACGCTCTTTCAAGAGACTGCTAAGGAGTTTCTGGCAAGAGATACTTGAAGATGATCTGTCAGTCATTGTCGTTGACAAAAACACAATGGATATTGTTGCTGTCTCCATAGTCCTTGATCTCAAAACTGAAATCAACCCAGTCTTTGACAAACCAGAAGTGGCAGAGATAAACAATATGGTGGAGGATCCTGTCAAAAGGAAGTTGCTTAAGCATTCTGGTAAATGGGTGGATGCTATTTTGAATGCAGTTGATATATCTTTGGCGGACGACATTAGCCTGTCTATACTGGAGATGATGGAGGAATTTGTCATTGAAGTGGCTCGTGCAAGAGGGTATGATGGAATTCTTACTGTCAACTCTCATCCAGTGACTATGGTAAGTTTCTGTTATATATATTGAAATATCGTTGGAGTATTCTATTTGTCTTTGTGTAATAACAATATAGATAGTTGCTTGGTACATGTAACTAGTAATACAAACAAATTCTCAAGATGAGTTGAATCGTTATCCTTTAGTATTAATGATTAATGATACATGGTGAAATGATTACATATTCATTTGCTAAAATTAAAAGTGTTCTTCCTCCGTTGGCTTAACTCATTTCAGCTTGGCGGCTGTTAGCAAGTAAACCTAAAGCTGAAAGCCACAGACATTATTTCAATAGGTCATGAAGAACCTAGGCTAGTATGAATAATGTTATTATTTTCATTATTCTCTACTAAAGTATTTGGTTTATTCACAAACTATTCGTGGGAGCCGGTTTTGTTTCCTCTGTGAATAACAATTATTCTTCAGGTAAATAACATGTATATTTTTGATTTCCCCGATGCTGTAGGAATATTTCTACGTATCAGGTGATTGTAGTTGCCAGAGAAACCTCTGTTCTAATATTTGACGCACACTTTCTTTCCCTGTCAGGCTCTAGCAGAAGAGCGATTTGGATTTGTCACGATGAATAGCCTACATGTGAAAAGCTTCCGATACCAGGGGCACCAGCCGTTCAAAGATGCCGAAGATAACTACGTCATCAAAGCTATGGTTAAACATCTGACCTAAGTTTGAGTTATGGCAGTATAGGGAAGGTGAGATGGAAAAACAGTAACTAAGAAAATTAGGTATTGATATAATTGCCTGAATTTGTAAGTGCCAAATTTTGAATAAGTATATCGTGTTGAATAGTGCAGCCTCTCTATACCAATACTATTTCTATGACATGCTTTAGACAACCTAAATTATGACATGTTTTGTCATTACAGACATGGTATACCTAAAATAATATATAGAAATGGTTTATTCAATATAGATGTTCGTATATCATAGAACTTGGACAACAGTTTTACCTTTAATACAAGATATAAATAGTTTTTTGTTTTTTTTAAATTACACATATTTAATCAGTAAAAGCCAGTATATGAGGCCTAGATAAGACAATACTATTAGCATAAATACACGTGAGATGTGTAATAAGAATATATGTATATAAAATGTCATTATAGCTTGAAATCTTATTTCTCGGTTAAATATTAGTATCTCACCTATACAATAATGGCAATATGCATCTCTAAAAGTTGTATTAGCTGTATCGTTTCACTTGATAACTATGGTATTTTCTTCTAAAGTAGTGTTCAAGTACTAGTGATGTTTAGAAAGAGGCATCGCCGATAAAATGTTGAAAGCCAACTTTAGGAAGGGGCCTTCCATTTAGTACGTACGCAAATTTTCCTAAATTTTAGACCCACCACCCCACCCCCTAGACCAAAATACGCATTGGAATTAAACGGGAATGTACGCAAATTTACAAAAATCTCAATCCCCCACCCCCCTTGCTGCGTACATACTAACTGGAAGGCCCCGAAGGGTATCAGATATATGCATTGATGCGATTTTATTAGCACTTGTATGTACATGACCTTGCAATTATTAAAAACGAATGATAGAAGTTATTTTTCAAAATAGTTATGTATCTTGCCTATATTTGAAATTGACTAACTATACTTGAGAAATAAATAATTATGTGTAAAAATAAACTACGTTATTGAAAATTACTGGAACGATCTATAGGTTGTCATACTGCGTGACTGGTCACTGTATCTTTATTCTAATTTCTTTTCAAAAAGACACTTTATGAAAGGTTCCTTTAGTGTAGTAAGGAAGCTGCTGTAAGGTTTGTATACGGTTGGTTCAACGTGTTTTGAGAGTTGTTCCTTTTTCTTTCCAACATTTGTTTCTGAAGGTTCAAGTAGTGCTGGGTTATTTGAGATAGAATGTACGTTACCCCAAAATAACATGTACACATGGGGTCAACATTTTGAAATCTGTGTTAGGATAACACACATAATTATAGTGGCAACTGACAAAGATAGAAGGTTCAATATTTGGTTCTCTATAATGAATCAATATTTTGATATGAAATATATAGGATGACCAATGTTTTGTTGTATTGAAATTTCTTCAAATCAAAGAACCACAGGAAACACCTTACCTTATGTTTCTAAAGGCAAAACAAAGTTTACTTATAATATAGCTTTATTTTGCGATAGATATCATTTTAACAAATATAATAAATGAAGGATATACAGCTATTTGCTTGTTGAGTTGTTCTTTTTAAAATCAATGTATTGATTTCTAAATTGTGTCGGATTAATTTCGATAATTTTACCTGTCAACCCATCCGGCAACTTGAATCACATTTTTCCCAGTGCATCTATGTTAAGAAATTTACTATTCTCTGATTATGACATTGAGTTTCATGTATTTACAAATAGAATATCTCGCACATACTTTTCTTTGTACTATAACAATCATTTCATAGTTTAGAATAAACCCTAAGAGATGCTTGCACCTCAGCAATAGTCTTTGGTCCATATGCATGCATGACAGCCCCTATCCTCTCTTGAGTCCCCTGACAACCATTGGATGTCCAATACAAATCGTTTCTTCTTTTCATCATGATCAGTGTACAGCTGGGAGAAAGGGATTTGTTCTGTGCTACAGTAACTGTTGTACGCTCCCTGGGGGATGAACTGGGAACTACTTTATCAGCTGGCAGTTACAATTTCATCCAGCAGAGGGCAGCAGTTGCTATCAATAACCTATAGATTTCATGGAACTTATGATTGTTCTCTATATTTAAAAATAACAGATCTTGAGAAAAGAAATTCAGAATGGTGCACCACTTCAACATGACTCAGAAGCCTTTTGTAGCCTTTTTGGCAAACAAAATATAAAACTTTCAAGGTAAAGTGACCAGGACAATTTTAGCAAGGGTGACTGATATTGACCTACCCTCATTTTAGCAGTTTTATGGCGACCAAGTGCAAAGAGCAAATTAAGTGGAATGCCCTGTGAATCTTTATTCATTTCTGACATTCTTCCTTTCAACATTTTCATCCACTTAAAACTAGGCATTCCCATCAGCTGGGAACAGAAAGATATGTAACACTACTAGTGAAGGAGCCAAATCCTGAAATCAGTCAAAATAAGGATTTACCCTACATGGTGATCCCCTGGATTTTCCTGATTTTTGCTATTTCCTGATCTTATAGCATCCTAGGGACCATGAAACAAGCTGGTTTCAAAGAATTTAGGTATGCGAACACCGTCTAGTTACGTGATTTGTGCTTAATTAACAAATATTGAAAAACAAGTTATTTCTTAATTTCTCAGGAACTATGTAAGGTATGATAACATGCTATAATCTGAAAGGTAATTTTCTTTCTGATCTTTTGGTAAATTGTTTGCTATTGTCATTAATCTAACGGAATTCTAACCGACTGCTGGTTCATTTTGCACTTATATTTTAAGAGGAGAGATGATATCATGAAAATAACACAATGATATTATATCCTAAAGAGTTGTGGAAATAATAACCACTGTCTCCCTAGGCTGGCATTTCAGTCCTTTCTGAGCCATTTGGACATATGTATATACATTAGAACTGAAAAATAAGTATATATTAACAAGAAATATTTGTCCATGTAATTTGCAGACATGCGGATTTTTGTTGCCTGATCAAACTAGTATAGTCATTGATTTATTCATTCGAAATGTTATGGATGGCTCCTTATATTGCCAAAGATTCACAAACTGACATAACAATATGCTGCAAACTTCTATTTACATACCACCATACCCACTCATCTTTAAAACCATGTTCCTATAGGATGAGTGGGAGTTGTATGTTGTAACACCCATTTAAATCCCCCCATTGCTGGCCCCAGTGTCCAATATTTACCTCACACCTGGCAGCAGATAAGGCCTGGAGAGACAGAGGAATGATAAAAATGGCAGTCTAGGGTTCTTATCTCCTTATTGTGATAGTTAATAAAGGATCCCTCAGAGGGAGGGGTAGGCTTAAAATTTGCCTACTTATAATTGTCTTGTTATTCAATTTTATCACATAATTCCTAAAGGAGCATGGGGTTCATCACTGCAACTGGTGAGATTAAATGATAAAGTTAACTGTTTAGACAATTTTGCCTTACAGCAGTGAAATGAAGGTAGTGGATCTTCAGAAGCTTAACAGTGGTGGAGAGGTCTAGCCTTTCCCCTGAGTGACCTGAACTGGGTGATAAGGGTAGCCCCCACGGTACAACACACTACAGGTCTATAATAGTGTGCCATAAACTGTGGGGTAGCTGACCACCTGCTGCACTTTGGTTTTAAAACATCCTACCACCAATCTACCAAATTAACCATCTTCATCTTTTTGCTACTACTTGAGGGTTCACAGTTCCAGGCTGTATCAGTTCCCCAGCAAACAAATTCAAGTTGTGACAACGTTGCCACAACGTCATGTTTTCGAAGTTGCAACGTTTGTTAATACATGTTGCCACTAGATTAATGTAGACTCACAGACACTTTGCTACAACGTTGTCGACAACGTTGTAAAACACCATTCTGGCCCCAAATGACAACGTTGTAGCTATGACGTTGTCACAACGTTGTGAATTATGGTTGTGACCACTCCCAGATATGTTGCTACACGTTAAATACAATGTTGTACCATAGAGATACATAAGACACATAATTATGTGTATGCTTGAACTCACACATTCATACAACATTCAGTGTTCGAGACTGACAGCCAGAAAGTTGCATAGATTACAGCAGAAAATAGCATAAATAATGGTCGTAAAGTCAGGCTGAAAAGTTGCAAAATGACAACACAAAATAGCAGAAATGACTGCTGAAAAAATCGTCAGCCATCCGGGCCAATTAATCAATGTATTTCCCAATTTTGGTCGGCCCTGAAAAGTAATTACCTCCTTCCTCTAAACAGCATGCCCCTCTGGATACTGATACCTAAAGAATACAAATCAAAGTAAATGAACTTTTTTTAAATAAAACCTCTCGCTTCCATCAAGCATAAACCATTATTGACCCCAGAATTGCGTTTCCATAAGATGAGACTACAAGGGGAGCGCCGGGGTTAAACTGGACGCCTCGTGGTGCGCTACAGTACCTTCCACTTACACAATATATAGTCAGGGGACCAGGGGTGCTTTCCAATGTCACACAAGGTATATGGCATAGGTCGTATCGTTGATCGTATCCAATATATGACAAGATTATGACCCTTGGGTTCCAATGTGGAGCCAGGGGGTCCCATTACATAAAGTTGTGGACCCCCATGCCTCTTAGAGCAGTCAAAAACCGTTGCAAGGTATATGTTATTTGGTCGTAAGATGGTAGCAGACAGGTGAAATATGAAGATTTTGTATGACTACTATTTCTCTGATCAGAAAAAAGTTTACAGTCCAAATATAACAAATGTAGAAACATTATGAATAACATCAATTTATATGGGACGTAAGTTCATAAATAAATGTTTGTTACTAAGGAGTCACATTTTTATAAAAACTATTTTTCACATATGAAATTGAATTTCAGAAAAAAAAGTATACTTTTTAATGGTGACTAATATATTGGGTTCCAAAGTCCAATTTGACCCTGGGGTGCGTTCCAATGTGACATATGGTATGAGTAATAGGTCGTATCGTGGGTCGTAATATATTACATATCTACGACCTTTTGGTTCCAAGGTGTAAAGTGAAGGGGTCGTCTTATGTAATCTGTTGGACCCCCTTCTGTAAGATCTAATAAAAAACTGTTGCAAGGTCCCTCTAGTGCAATCATAAAATCGTCGCAGACAGGTCATTTGGGATGAAAATATATGACACCTATTTAGGTGGTCGTAAGGGCACAGTAGTATAGATAAGTTGGCCTAGTTCATAAAGAAATCTTGGAGGAACATACATAAAAAATGAACGTAACATAACCTATATATTTTGCAACCTTAAGAATTTTTCATAATTAATTTAACTTTGGTAATTTATGTTTTATAATGTCAGAAAGGTAAGTATGTAATTTCCTCTATGGATCAGAGGCCTGCTCCGTTTCTAACTGTAGACTATGGCGCCAAAGGCAATCAAGCCAATTAAAGGAGGTAGACAGAATGGCACCTGTCACTATGGGATCCAAAGGTCAGGGATCCTGAGACCATTGTCATGCATGAGTTCCCTCGATTCGATTTTTCAATTGACTATAATATTGTCATTTTCATGTTATTTCTCATAATTCTTGTATGAGACAAAAGAGCATATTGTGATTTAATTTTCTGTATAATATTTTGTTAAAATTTGTCATTCTTTGGTTAATTATTTGTAGATTTCTAACTTATCAATATTTTTCAACACCATAGGGGGTTAATGTGTCCCTCACGAAATATGCATCCAGCACAAGAAGTCTATGAAGAGTGGGATACGACGTGGACCCCCTCCGTAAGTGTTCACCTTGCAATGCCAATATGCAAATTGACCCCAATGTCGCAGAGTCATACGGCCTGAAACGCGGTTAACTTTGGAACGCACCCCTGTAGAGGATCACTGGCGCCTAGAATGTCGTCAGTACTCAAAGCCTATTGAGAAGCTACTTGACCGTTACATAATGCCATTTTGTTGTTGCCAAATGGTCACACATGAGTTCCCTCAATTCAAATGCGTTTTTCCGTGTAATTTCCTTAATTTTACTTGTAATTTACCTTTCTTTCTTTATTTTTCTGCCCTTCATGTAATGTACACCAACACAAAATAATCTACGATAACTGGGATCCGACGTGGACCCCCTCCGTAGGTATGTACCTTGCAATGTTCGTATGTAAATTGACCCGATTGTCGCAGGGACTGAAGGGGGTATTCCACTACACGACATGGGCTACGATATCAGCGTGATATGACAATATTGCAAACAAATTCACATACAGGCATAATAAAATGGTTAAAAATTGGCAATTTGGAGCGTGTATTATATGTTTAAAATAGAATTGTATCTGAAATATGTGCAATTTTCTTGCGACATCGTCATATCGCATGCAGCCCAAGTCGTGTAGTGGAATACCCCCTTCACGGTCTGAAACGCAGAATACTTTGGAACGCACCCCAGACTCGGCCGGGGTGAGTTGAGGTAACTACTTGAGGAGGATGGGAGGGGTGCCGGCCGCGCCTCAGGCCGGGCCGCGACACTCCTTACTAGGGCTAGGCCGACCATATATTGGAGGGTGGGAGGGGGTGCCGGCCGTCATTCAGGCCGGCGCGACATTCCCCTATAATTATAGTAGGGCCCAAGCTGTTCTTACATCAACTCTTTCGCGTCCGCTACTCTACCTCAAACGGATCTAAATGCCGGCCAAAACTTACCTTCAAACTTTAAGCAATATATAAAGATGGCATGTCGATTATAATGTTGGAAATCATTAGACTTACAGGCCTAAACTTATTACTGAAAATCCCAATTTATATTTGATGATTCTATAGACTAGAGTAGTAACGTGTATCATTGGCACCCCTTGCAAATATTGTGATATTACAAATAAATTTATGCTTTTCTGGTAACATTATTCATGTATATTCAAATTCGTTTTTCCTTCTATCATTTAGAACCAGTCTTTTACAAGAGGCCTTCTGACTGTGGTGAGAGAAGGTATTGAAATAATAAACCACGATTTTGGAGACAAACTTTTATAGGATGATAAAAAGGCTTGGTAGATCAGGTTCTATTGCTCAAATTATGATTGTAATTAGTACACGTGTGTATTGATGATTTACATGATAGAGTGCTGATTACACAATACAGGTGCCGATAATATCACCCAAAACATGAGGAAAAATCAGAGTAATATTATCCATACCAATTTATGAAAATCATACAAAATATCTAAAGGGGATCTAAATGTGTCTACAGTCCATCTTATTCAACGCGTTTTAATTTACTGTGTGTGTGAACCTTTTGTTGACAACTGAAAGATCCAAGTGTCACTTACTTGGAACATTTACTTTTAGGGAAAATAAGAAATATGCAAACAATGATATATCATTCCCTAAGGTGCCAACAACACATGCCACTACTCGAAATTTACGGAGTAAGACCAATATGATGTATAGTTATATATAGTTGATAGGGTTTGTCTCTTCACAAGGTGGAAGGAAACTGGTAGGGGCACTTGCCAAGCCAAATCAAGTCGTAAACACCTGCATAAACACTGCACATGACCTGGGCTTGTCCCACTTGTAGTTACCGGCGTGCACCGGAATATATAGAGAGGTTTAGATATCAGTGCTGTGAACGCCAACCTGTACGTGTGACGGCATTTGATCCCCCAAATAGCCCTAAACCTGGTGGAAACCCCTCTCAGGTCGTAGGGGCCTCAGGTAAGGGCATCTCAAACTAGTTTAGCCCTCAACAGGAGTAGGACCCCATAAATGTCTGGCACCCTGCCAATCTAAAATGAATGAAGGGAATCACAACCACTGGTGCCAATACAGGGCCATTTACACACTGCTGGTCTTGTAGCCACCCCTCCTCACGTTGTCATTTCCATGTACCTATAACCCAGATATTTAGATCAATAAAATAAAGTAGATTTGACACATCAGTGATCAACATACTAACAATGTATTACATTGAAATTAAAGTATCAAAATAGATTCAATTAAATGTAAGAAAGGTAACAGCTTGGGGTGGTTGTTACACGTGACCATTTCCCAGTTTTACAGGTTGGCAGACAGGCCAAGTTAACCGTGTCCAGTTTCTCCACCACTGAACCATGATAAGATTAGCCTCACAAAGGCTGCACATTGACCTTTATATTTTAGTGCAGGATATTTTTTAATATTGTGTTCATGGCACTTTAATTTTAGTGTCAAATTCGTGCAAACATAATTATGTTGCATATGAGTGCAAATTATTCAATCACACATCTAAATCAACTATTACTAATACACATGGGGTTGTCCATAAGATCCTCAAGCAAATATTAAAGTTTGCAAAAATAGGCACCTTACAAGTGGGTTACTTGAAGGATCTAAACCTCATTTGTGTACCCCAGGTGAACGTGACCCTTCCCCCCACGTTCACGTACAGGTTGTCATTCACAGGACCAATATCTAAACCTCCCTAGTGATCATGACCTTGGTTTGGGCCACCGCACATGAGCACTCAACCTCGACGCCACTACGTCGGGGTCAGCCTGCCTGTCTACGTGGACTACGCGCAGTGTGCTCCTCACCCCACACAACTTACTCAGAGAGGTAGGTTCAACTTTTATCAAACACATCCAAGTGCGTTCAACACATGGTGTAACATTGGTATCATAAACAAAAGACAGCTTTCAGTCGTGCAGATACAAGTTGACAAGTCTGGTATGTATGTGCTGGAGGTGGGGGGAGGGGTATTGGTGGTGTTCAAATGGTGTCAAAGAAACTAGTCGGTTGACATTCCTTGTGATAGAGCCAAGAATTGGAGGTAGGTGGGATGTTTTATATGTCTCTTAAAGCTAGGGTATCGTCCGTGCGTTTCTAACGTTAGGGGCTCTACCCCTTGGCCTAACAATGTCACGGCCAGTGACGTGTTTTTTGACGTTAGAATGTAATCCAATGTGATTGGTCACTGTAGATATGTTGTGGGCAATGTGGAGTTCAGTGATGAGTGCAGACTTGTAATTAGATGATTTATTGGAGCATAGGCCACCATCATAACACTGATTAAGTACGCTCACCTAGTAGGCCTAAACTGGCCTAAGTCTGTCCATCCACATTGCTGCAAACTTGAAAAGATAAAGATGTTACAACATTATGAAAATTATGTAGCTGCAACATTATTAAAGTAATGTTGTTGTACACAACATCTATACAACATTAGGTTGAAATGTTGTGTTAATTTTTGCAAAGTTTACATTGTTTTTGGTAGTAGCAACATTTTTCTTACCGTTTTACAAAAGGGTAATAGTGCACAATACTGTCTGAACCTTGTTTGTTTACTTGGTATATCCTTTAGCAAAAAATGAACGCCTTTCAGAGTGATTACCTTGTGATGTATCAACCAAAATCCTAGATGTTTTACCTTGATGCAATATACAATGTTCATAACAATCACTTTTGACATGAACCTTGTTTTTCAGATGGCTAGCAGGAAGCACAAACCTCACAAAATGGAGGAAATTGGCAAGTTGTGTGCACATCTTGAGGGAACTGATGTGCAAATACCAAATTCAACTATTCCACAGTTATTTGACATCCTATTTGAGCAGGAAGGCTTTGGGGAAAAGACAGCTCTAATACAGGATGACAAAAGGATTAGTTTTATGGAATTAAGACAAAGAGCTGAGGAGCTGGCAAACAAGCTATTCCACATGTTTTCAAGGAATGGTGAAATGGAAAATAATCTACCAGAAGTTTTTGGTTTATTCACAAGTCCCAGTGATTCAAGGATATTTTCCATCTTGGGGTTATTAAAACTAAAGTGTGCTTACTTGCCCCTTGATTTCACATTGCCAGCTGAAAGAATGGCAGCGATGCTTCATGAAAGTGGAGTAAAATATGTCATCTGTGATGAGACCACAGAAACAGCTTTACAAACAGTCATAGATATCAGCTCTGAGGTAAAAGCTATCAACATAAAGGATTTATTCAAGAGTGACATCAAAGAAATGAATGGCGTCACTTGGAGTGGAGATGAAGTTAAGGGAAAAGAAAATCCTCTTGTATGTATCCTGTATACGTCAGGCAGCACTGGTGTAAAAAAGGGAGTCCCTCTTTACACCAAAAATGTTCTCAACAGACTCACATGGCAA
The DNA here is from genome assembly GCA_936440205.1 of Lepidonotus clava. Taxonomy (NCBI): domain Eukaryota; kingdom Metazoa; phylum Annelida; class Polychaeta; order Phyllodocida; family Polynoidae; genus Lepidonotus; species Lepidonotus clava. The sequence goes on along the minus strand of OW387144.1, from coordinate 27,870,578 downwards.
TGGAAGGAGGTACCATTTGATAAGGAGGATGTTGGTTGTCATAAAACCTCCATGCTTTTTGTTGACTCTATGAATGAAATCTTAAGTTGCCTTTTAATGGGTGTCCAAATTGTCATATTACCAAAATCTGAAACATCTCAACCTGATACCTTTGTCAAGGCAATCGAAAGGTTTCAGATTTCTAGACTCGTCCTTGTTCCCTCTCACTTAAACATGCTGATTGATTATTTGCAAGTTACAAAAGGTCTAGACAGAATTTGTTCTCTAAGGACTGTCATAAGCAGTGGAGAGGAGCTGCCTGTAAAGACCAGCGAACAGTTTTTTGATGTGTTCCAGAAGTCAGTCCTCTGTAACTTTTATGGCAGCACTGAGACAACTGGCGACATAACCTATGATCGATGGGAGTGTTCAGAGGATGTTGGTTCCTGTTCTTTTGATGGTGTCATGTCTCTTGGCAAGCCTGTTTGCAACAGTACTGTTATGATTCTGGATGATAATGGCACTCCATGCAATGAAGGAGAAGTAGGGCACATCTGGGTCAGTGGTCTGAACGTTGCCAGTCACTACATTGGCAATTCCAAAACCACCACAAATACCTTCATTCCAAATGTCTTTTTCCACAAGAAGGGACACACAGTTTTGTACAAGATGGGAGATTTGGGAGTGGTTAGAAATGGCAAGCTGTATCATCTGGGAAGATGTGATGCTCAAGTGAAAGTTCGGGGTCATAGAGTGAACCTCTATGAGATACAACAGATTATGAAGGCCATAGATGGAATAGACGAATGCTTGGTTCTGCCCTATAAAGACATCAATGGATACATTGTGCCCATAGCTTTCTACACCAGTAAAGAAAATGAGAATGATATGAAGGGAAGGGTACTCAATCAATGTGAAAAGAAACTGCCAAAGTATGCCATGCCAAGACATCTGTTGGTTAGTAACTTCCCAAAACAGATACAGACAGGCAAAGTGGACAGACAGAGACTCTTACAGTCATATAAAAATAAAATAGTTGGTGATCAGACAAGCATAAATGATGCGACAAGGAGGACGACCAAAAATCAACAAATTCTGAAAGTGCTAGCAAGGAATATTTCAGTTCCAGCAGATGACATAAACCTCAGTCTCAGTTTTCTTGAAAATGGGGGAAATTCCTTCTCAGCAGTTGCAGCAGTTCATGATCTACAATCTGAGGGTTATGATATGACGTTGGAACAGTTTATGAGCTTTGGAAACATCAACAACATATTGGAGTGCAACGAAAGTATGAGGACTGATTTATCATGTTCCATAGATGCACAATATGAAGTAGTAAGTTTGAACTCCATACATAATAAAGAACAAGCAATTGATGTCCTTTCCCGTGGTTATGCTCAGAAGGGTCCACTTCATGTTCTACTTGGAGTTACTGATGACTCCTTCTCCAGATCCGTCCATAGTATATGGCCACTTATACTTGAGGAAGACCTTTCTGTGGTTGTCATTGACAAAAGCACAAAGGATGTTGTTGGTGTATATTTGGCACTTGATCTGGCGACCGAATACCATGCTTGTTGGCCAAAACCTGAACTCACAGCCATATTCAAGAGCATAAAAGATCCAGTGAGAGAAAAATTGTTGAGGCTGCCTGGGAAATGGGCACATGCCCGACAAGTGGCAGTTGATTCATGTGTTGCAGAAGATATGGTGTTTCCGATACTAAAGAGAATGCAGACACACCTCACCACGGTTATAAAAGGAAGAGGCTATAACGGCATTTTCACTTTAAATGCTAACCCAGTGACGACAGTGAGTGTTCTTCATCTCAGTAAGATTACATCCTGATTGAAGAGCAGTCTATGGCCATGAATATAAAAAAGAGCGAATGTCTTGGGAATTCCAATACTGAAAGAATTATGTCAATATTCTAACTAGAACAAAAATCATGTTCATTTGAAGACGCAAAGGTCAGATAAGCTTAATATGGTAAAGTAAGCCTACATTTGATATTATTCAACATAAAGCATAAGATAAACTGGGTCCAAAAATTGAAATGTCAAATTTAATTATATGAAACATACTGACATTTCTTAACTATCTTAGATATCTTCAAAATCCGCCTTTTGCAGAATATAGCCAAGGATGCCCTTGATTCTGAATTCCTATTTTTTGAAACTTAGTCTTATTCAATGTTACCACAGAATGGAAACTCATATTTGCATAAAAGTATTATCAGCTGGTTCGAGGGTTCTATTTATATTCAGTTACCATGGAAACATCATCCAAAAAAGCAAGATTTTTTCATAGTTAATGAAAAATATAGAAAATTTCATTTATAGCATGAATTAAGCTTATTTTTCTTATTAATTTTCATGATTCCTAAGCTAAATGAAGGCACAAGAGCTATGAACTGAAGAGTATGAAACTTAGAAAAAAAGCTTCAGCCAATTTTCCTACCAGCTACTCCCTGACTTTTGAAAATCTCTTTGCAATTTATCATGATAGAAAAGTATATAAAATGCAGATGTTCTTAAAAATTCAGAATATAATCCTTTTCTGAAGCTGACAAATACATGAAAAAGGTTAAGAATAGAGTTTTGTCGTGATCTGACGATACATCACTAATGATAAAACATGTTTCAGAGGTCTAACCCTTTCACTGAGTGAAGCCACAAAGTGGCTTTATAGTAAATTCCCATAGAAAGAGTATTTGAAGAGGAGAAATTCAGCTTTCTGAAACTGAAAGAATTTTCCAAAAATTCCTATTAGAACCAGAGATATGGTCATTTGAATATTCAAGCATCAATTCAATCGAAAATAGTAGAATTGCGATTGAGCAACCTGGTAACAATATATGTCACAATGATTTTGCCATCTTTTTTCAAATTGATAGAAATTTATTAATTTTTGGAAAATTATATGATTTTCAAAATGTCATAACTTTAGTTTCATTTATGATAATCACAAACTGTTTTTTTTGTTCAAACACAATAAACCTTTATTGTTCTCCTAGAAACAAATAAGATCAATATTTCAGCAATTGATGGTTACCATGGAAACAAATAATTGGAACAAGTTTGTAGAATTGGCAGGGTGCCAACATTTGCAATGTTTTCATCAAACTTACATAAAAACAAAATGTACCAGAAGAATCTAGAGACAATCTTACTTTTAGGCATTTCAAGACTAATCTTAATATTATGGCCAATATATCTGTAATTATGAACTGTAGAATGACATATTTAGCAGTGAAAGGGTTAATGGATTTTGATTTTTGAGCAAGCAGTCAGCATAATACCTTTCAAAAGCCTAGTGTATAATCTTTACAAAACAGCGTCCTCATAATATATCAAAAAGAAAAGATTCCGTACTTTTTATTTTTCCATTGCAGTTTCTGGTAATGTACATCACCATGTGACTTTAATTTCTTTTCATATGAAGGCTATGGATGAGGAAAGTGGCTACATCCCGATGGGCACAATACAAGCCAACACCTTTTGTTATGAAGGACAACGACCATTCAGGGATGTTGAAGACAATGTTGTCGTCATGGCCCTGATCAAACACCTTACTTAACTGCAGCTGCCTCAACATTCTCTGTATATGCTTTGCAGGGACCGGATACAGCAGTAAATGCCAAGAAATAACCGTTACATCGAAATAGAAAAGATGTAAAAGTCCAATGTATCATATAATATATTGCAGTGGCGGATCCAGGGGGTCACAGCGATCACGCAACCCCATATTCTGGACCCAATACAGATTTTTCTTATGTAAATCTGGCACCCCCAGAGGGGGCTCAAGGACCCTTTTTAAGTAATATGGGTGCCTCCCCCCCCAATTCTCTTGATCTGGATCTGCCCCTGCATTGAAATGTGTTTTAGAGCACTTGGGTAAAAACACATGGAGCTTCTTTGATTTTCCTTTAACTAGGAGTAGTATATATAGCTGTCGTGTAATGCAAATGCTACTAATTAGGTCGAAAATTGGTTCATAGACTAAATCAATAAATAGTGTGACATAAATCAAGTGTAACATATTTTTTAATTCTAATGAATTAAACAGACTTTTTTCTATTATATGGTTATGCGATGTATAGAAATTATGTAAGAAATAATGTATGCATTGTCATATCAATATTTTATTCACAGCTATATACTCATGTATATGTTTTTTTGGAAAAAAAATCTTCAGGGTAACCCCCCGGTCTTCCAGACAACGGTTTACAAAATAGGTCTAATACATATTTGAAATGATTTGCCATGAAATGTGAAGTATTCAGCGATAGGTTTATGTCAAATCATTCTATCATGATCCCTATGAATATAGAATGGCTCTATCGTATTATACTTACTAAGGCATGTGTTGGGAAATCTACTACTTTTATCAATATTGGTTGTATCATTCAGTTATTTGTACTTCCTTATTATCATACTATGTAGTGTGACGCTTTTTCAACAGTGATCATCCAGCATGTACACCTGCATATTTCCCTGGACCTCTTGGCCCATGTTTTTTGTAGTCATACACCAAAAACGTTTATAGTAAAAATATGCAAAATTCTCAATATTTTGATGGGGTCAGTATATCCAGTATCAATTGTAATCAAAGCTTCATTTCAGGAAATGTGCCTCCGGTCCATAAATTTGATGTTGGGGATGGGTTCATAATCCTAAAATAAACTGTAACATTTGAATATACAATGCTGGTCGTCAACAGCATGCAATTAAAGATAATAGTAATTGTATTCAACTAGGGAGATCACCCAACAGATCGAAATGCCAATTATATAGATTCAAAATACATGCACAAATACTCAATTAATATGATTTGTATATACGGGTCTGCAAAAAGGAGAAAAAGATCTGCTATAAAACACGTGGTCTTCTTGTCAGTCAAATGATATGATAAATAAAGCATGAGACCGCAATTTGTTAGTATAATTACTGTAAAATGATTAACATTAATTTGTACTCAGATGCATGTAGCATGTAAATTTGACCTGTTCATTAATCTAATTAATTAAGCTATGAATGGTTTAAGCGAAGGTATCATCCGTGTGTGAAAGGGCGGGTTATTGAGTGATTGAACTGAAATCCTGGTCGAATCTCGTAGTTCAAGCAATTAAGAAAAGTCAAAAGTAAACAGAAATAGTGAAAAGGAGGTGTGCCCACGAGTGATGAGATCAGAAAAATATCTTAAAATGTTAGATGGTTTGGAAGCAACCCCTATTTCAACCAGAATCTTAGTAGAATGACTCAATGGGTTCTCTCCTTTAGGGTTGCTACACCTTAGCCTAGAAATGTCGTGGCTGGAGTGGCGTTTTGCCGTTTGGAACGAAATGCGACCTGTTATTGATAGTATCATGAATGTGGCGCAACGATTGGGGGGATTGCAACTTGTCAATTTCTTATGCAAGGATGCAAGATTTGTGAATTATTACACAATCCATATAATACGTAACTCAGTTTGAAATTGTTTTACCGTTGTCTTGTATCACAGCGGCAGGTACAATAATTTTGTTTTATATGAGCCTTGGTGAATCAAGGCATACAATGTCCTTTACAACTAAAGATTAGAATCTTGATTAAGACAGATCTTCATCATACACAACCGTATATTAGTCTATATTTAATCACAGGGTGGATTGTTTTTATTATTCTCACATCAACCTAAATATATGTAGCTCATGATGCCTCAATAAAGTGAAATATGTTATGTACGTTAACGAAGATAATAAAATTTAATGTCCTATAACTTGGATCTGAAGTGTTGTTCTTTTTGTAAAGATGGACCATCAATAAAACTGGGATTCCATCTTGAAAGTTATATTAACGTTACTCTACCCTTCTATGAGAGAATGAGACTCCCCATACTGTAATATTCAGATACAATGTTAATATTTGTAAGAAAACAAGATTAATTATCAGGTAAGTTTTTGGAAGCACAAGTAATTATGTAGCACGGACAATTACGAAGCTAGAATTTAGATACAATCGTATATTATCAGAAAGAAACTGTAGCGCTTCTGCAGGGACGTGGGGATTGTTTCTCGATTCCCGATTCCCAGAAGAAATACAGCAATTGGAAATTAAAAAGAGCGTCACCATTATAAAACAGACTACCTTGCTTTATTAATTGTAAAAAATATCTTGCGAATAATTGTTTGATCATTTACACATTAATGGAAGAACCCACACCCCATACAAATCATTATTGTTTTTGCCTGGCCGTCCAGAGATTGACTGCAATTTTGTAACTTCTCGAAATGTCAAATGAGTTAATGTGCGTGGCTGCTATCCACTAGTCAACCTAACACAACACCCTTGGATTAGGGTCGGGTGGCAGTGCCGGTCAAAGTGTATATACAAGAGTTACAAAAATACTTTCCAGACAAGAATATTGATTTGATTAGTGGGTTTAGTTGGATATTTGTTGTAAACATTGGTTAGAAATCGGGGGCTGTTCCCCCAAACCCCCCTATTTCTTTTTTTCCCTATTTTTCCATTTTCTTATAAATTGCCCCATAAACAATGACCAACCTAAGATAAACAAGAAGGGATTATCTTCTATCAACTCATTGACTACTGAGGTGATACCATGTGCGTACATACTTAATGGAAGGCCCCCTTGTTAGAACTGGCCTGTGAAATAAGCAGGGATCTATCATTAGGCCTCTGACAATTTTACTTCATGTGAATGACTTTTTCAATTCAGAGGCAATGAGTTCCATTTTTTATGCCAACGAGGTAAGTCTTTCTCCCTGTAAACAAAAAATTAAACGTCTAGACAGTATGTATCTGTAGATTCAAAACACAGAGATGATTGCTGTGAACTAATTATGAATCATTCCATCCTCTCAATCTCATTGACACAATATGATGTGGCTAATTACAGTTTATTAAGCTGTCAAATTACCGTTTAATTGATGTAACTGATTTCGACAATTCATTTTACGATTGTGTTTTTAAACTGTTTTACGGACAATGACATAATCTTCCAACAGTAGTTGAAGTACGTATCAAAATAATTTTTGAAATGTCCTATATCAAATTTGAAAAATGAATATGTTGCTTGTCATAGTCACTGCATTATGGCCATGTCCCGTGTCAATTTTGAGAAGTAACCATGTTCCATATCCATTTTGAGAAGTAGCCATGTTTTGTGTCAATTTTGAGGAGTAGCCATGTTGTTGTGATTGTCTTGTTTTTAGCGCATATCACATGACAATGTGGCCCAGAAAATAGACCTATGGAATGACTTATAAGAAAAATAAAATTTCAAAAAAATGTGCCTGAGCATCAAGCTGTCCAGTTAGACCAGTATTGTAAGTGGGAAAATAAGGATAGGCCATATAAATCACTTACCTGGTTGTAGTTAATAACAGAGTTACACTTTTTGCTAAACAATTATCAGCTAAATTCCTAAGCATCTAATGATGTTTTTCTCTGATCAACATTAAATCTTGCCAACACATTTGAATGAGTATAACTACATTTTCAGAGTATCTTCAATTTTGCTACTGTACCTACTGTACCAACTCTGCCTATAGGGAAATGGCAACATACACAAAGCGATTATCTCAAGAAAAGCCTTGGATGCTATGATAGATTTATAACCCTTCTGGTGAAGTGTAAATGCGTGAGAATACCATGTTTAAGATGCATTGATTTAGGAGTTAAGGAAATGAAAAATCATCTTTTGGTCTTGACTGTATATAGGTGCTGCCACCTGAGGACTTAGAAAAGAGTCCTGTGGTATAAAACAATAATGTACAACATGGCAGTTAATAGTTCAAAGATGGGAAGAGGACGGGGTGCCCTTTTATAACAAGATTTTTTTCCATTCTCTTTTCAACAGATCTTACCGTGAAAGCTTATGGAGACGACCAACAGTAATAAGTTGTTATTTTTTGTGCTTCAGGACATGGTTGGAGGCAAGGTAAAATTGACTGAAACATTGTTGGGGGGGGGGGGGGAGGAGGGGGTCTCCAATTAATACACAAAGTGATGTTTTACCCATGTAGTGTCAAATCCTGTACTGAGGCACATTTGGAAGAATAGTTTATACATCTGAAAGTTGTTGTTATGAATTAGCAGATTTACAAAAGCAATCACAGATGTAATTTCCCATAAGAATTTAAAAGCTTGCTAGATGATAAATATTGGTTATCGAATATCAAGAAAGTTAAAATACCTATAATCTGAATTGTGTCTATAACAGCCTAATCTATACTGTCAGCTCTAAGAGGGTCTTACAATATTGCGAAAATATATTGTTCTATTCAATGCTATTTTAACCGAAAATTAACTTAATTCTCCCAACCATGGATGGTTTAGTTCCTGTAATTTTCCCAGCAGACTAGCCTAGATCAAGCTGCGTTTTGATTATATATGCATATTTATGTCAACGAATCAAAAGACTTAAACACATATATTTTTCAATCATCAAAATTGTTTGCTCTTTTTGTGTGGTTTGACATGGTATATATTAAGAAAATATTTGTATATTTTCCATAATTTTTCCTTTAATCTGTATTTCATTTTATTCCTTTGTGCAGCTGTAGTCGAATTAACCTGCAGTTGCTAAAACTACTGCAATTCAACCTGTTGTGGGGAGAATTCACTATATCAATTGTACTCCCCAATTGGCAGCTGAATATGGAGATTTGAAATATCAACTTTTATATAAAAAAAAATCTGTTTTCTTGGCTTGGTAGGTCTGGCTATTGGGGGAACATCAAACAGCGCTAATCATCACATATATAGTAACTGTCATCTTCAGTAAAGAAAGCACAAAACCAGTTCACTAAATCAGATCCTCTACTTTACGCATGTATATCTCAAGGATATCCACCTTATCAGATGTTATTGTTTTTACGAGATAGATATGGAAATCAATATAAATCATATAATTTCGAAAATTAGAAAAACAAGAATGAAAATCATGCTTTGCAATACATTATTATTTATTTCAACAACATGGAAAATGGTTATTTTGAGACCTGTTAACTAGATAGCAGTTATATTGGTAGGCATCTAATTAAGCTACAGCAGCTAAGGGTTAGGTAATGTGGTAAATATTCAAAGGTTAGCTTAGTTTTTCTAATTTTGTTTCGTTTTCTTATTATCAATTTTCTATCGCTTACATTTATATCAGCTTGGTTGACATTATATTTTGGTTGAGTTACATGGGTTTCTATATCTGTATCCACGACAATGTTGACTACAATTGAAACATTTAATAATTAACATTGGAATTCTTATTGATTATGATAATTTTAGGTCAAAGTTATGTTAGGTCTTTAAAGTCTTGGCAAGAATCATTATTATACAGTTAACAAACATATTAGATGTTATACATTGAGAGAACAACAACTGGATTGGTAATTATCATTCATTTGAGGTATACAAATACATATCTGGGAATTGCACCAATGTTTAAAATTTATGTTTTCAACTCAACACTTCAGAGACTCTATATGGGTGCTCAAAGCAGCCTGATCATCACAATCATAAACAGTAACATAATCAACAATGGGTATATATTCACACTTACATAACAGGTTTCGTTATAAGAATATATATGTGTATCTTAACAATATTTAAGTTTATATTCTACTTTAATTCTACATTCTTGAACAATATTTAAATCTGCTATTCAACTCACTGAAATATAAATTGACACAATCATCACAATACATTATACACGGTGCTTAGAATATTCTTTGATAAGTTGTATTTTGACTTCCATCTGCCTAAGCACATGCGTTGTACATCCCTAGTATTAGAGTTTCTACTGGTATAGTAATAAACTGATCGTGAGTTTTCATGAAAGGGAGAATACTTCTACAACATTTAAACACAATATCGGATTTTCGGGTTACAATTATCTTACTCTTGAACATTCTACCGGTATAGGCCTATAATTAGTGAGAGAAAATACTGATCATTAGAGTTCAGAAATATATCAGTGCTCTTTGGATTCTCCTTATTTTGTCATACATCTGGCTTTGCTGTGCCAAAGTTGAAGGCGCAATAACAATAGATTTGAACTTTCATTCAAAAAAACAATCACATGGAGATAAGGGCTACGAAACAAAGGAAGAATTCTATAGTGAGTGTCTGGATATTAAAGCAACCAAGCCCCACACCCATTATCCAATATTTTCACAGTCTACAATATTGAAATGTGCACGTTTGATCTTAATCGCTGCTAAAATCAGCCAGTTATTTTGAGTATATTTGGCTGGTTATAGCATCTATCATAATGGCTGACTCGGTGAAAATACCCCAGTGGGTATGGGGCTTGAGGGTCTAGTGATATGGGTCCATTTCCTCTCCAGTGTCACATCATAAGGTTGAAATAGCAGATGTTTTGCATCTGCTATTGTATAATGATGTGGCACTGCTCAAGTATGACTCAAAATATTAGAAAGGTTGACACGTTAAAGGGAGCCAAAAGCAATATTGTGTCAAAATATGACAAAATTTTGCAAACTCAAATAACTATGAAAATACATATTAAGAGACTAACTTTAGCCATTGATATAGTATAAATCATGATAACCAGCTATAACTTCACTTAAATTCCATAATACTCATGCCATGTATGCCTGAAAACAGCAATGTTTGTAAACAAACCAATTTTGGTGGGTCACCAAAATGGACCTAGGATGAGTTTCTATGTATTTTAATGTAGTTTAAGTCCATATTCACAGTTTATATTTCACCAGAGGCCTAGGCTATGACCATAGAGTATATTTCAATAGTTAACAGAATTTGCAAAATTTTGACTCTACATTGCTTTTGGCTCCCTTTAAGGCGTTTTTTCCCCCAGATATAATTTTTTCTGTGATTTCATGTTCAGATGGTTCTGGAACCAAATAACATTGTCTCAGTCGCACAGTACAGTTCGGCTTAAAAAGCCATGGTGAACGGGGGGGGGGCGAGTTAATCAATCATTTTGTGATTAAAACTCAAATTATTGAAAATATGTCCATTCCTAAGTAAGTAGGTGTAAATACTGTATATTGGGCACAATTCTTAAATAACCACACTTCATAACAAACAAAATATAGTGTGTATTTTCATAATTGGTATACAACTGTCAAGTGGCGTAATGACAGTGCATTACAAGTTTACCACTGTTTTATCCCGTCTTAGGTAGGTTATTTGGCTGTACATTTCCTGGGAAGCTACAGTGTCTACACCAATTCACAGGAAGTGTTAAATATAGTTGAATTAACTGTTTCTATTTGGAGGGCGATAGAGTGTGATCTAATAGGAGACAATTACATTAGGAATTTGTACACATGACAGTTCATTCGTATCCATGGCAACGTTGACCGTTTGTAGCATCTGCAGCGACCTCTATCAATAAACAACAGTACTATCAGATTCTCGGTGCTAATGAGAGTTTGGCATGAAGTTCATGATCGATCAGTAACACTTTCTACATTTATCCTCTTATATATTGTCACTTTCCTAAAACCTCATTTTGAGATCCAGTAAATGTGTCTGTATAGGTGAAATGTAAATGCATCAGTTATATCGTGCTTTTTGAATAGGAAAAATAATAGGCCTATGCATTGACACTAGAAAAAGGTCTTTTGCGGATGAATGTAGCAAGTGTTTCAAATCTATGTACTACCTTTTAAAGTTTCCATCTGTCAAGGATAAATTATGTAAGTTACCGGGGTTAAATTCTTATTATTATATGCATATATGTAACGACCTCATAATGTGCACTTTATATAAATCGGCACTGCTAGATATGAGCGTAATCAGTATGAGAACCATTTGATATTTTCCTTGCCCTGATAGGTCATTAGGTTAGTTATTCCCGGTTTTTTCATCCAGATCATGTTCTCTCGAATCAACACCAATATTTGAAAATGTGCGAGAAGATGTGGAGTCCAAAAGTAACTACATTCAGCATAATCATCTTGAAAATGTATTGAATCGCCATACGCTTTCCTCTTTCTCTTATTCATACTATTTGGCACTCATGACTGGAATATGTTGTCTATCATGAATAAATATATATATGCAATTCTATTCATACCAGAATTGAAAAGACCGTAGGAGAACAATAATGTAATAGTTATGTAATACCACTATGTTTAGCCAATGCACATATTAGGCTGTAGGGAAACTAGTAAACCTCACAGGAATATATATATAACATGTATTAGAAATGTATTTCTAGCTCTAGTTATTATAATAGGATATCTGCAGATATGTAGACGGAATGACAAATAGCAGCAGTAGCAACAGTAGGTGTGTGGTCACATGGACGAGCATCGTGGTACCTACATTCTTATTGGTCAAGTAATAATGCAAGCAATATTGTTCAGGCCCTAATATTGTTCAGGAAATAATGCAGAAATCATGGTTACTGCATTGCTATTGGTCATGAGTTTAAATCCATCACCTCGAATCAGGTGATACATTAAGTACGAATGCATGATAATAATTGTGTTCAATGTCTATTGTGTTCAAAAACGCATAAATGTATATATCATAATGTCCTAAAACAGCTTAGTCATGTCATTAGATTTGTACACCAGCCCATAACAAAGGTTCCAAATTGTTGGTCCTCAAAGAACCAGGCTTTGGCCATTTCAATGATATGCTTGACGGAAATAAATACTTATAGCAAATATTAAAGAAAATCAATAAAAATAGGTGCAAAGGCTTTGTAAATCAAGTAAATCACTGATATGGTCGATAAGGTCACGTTGCAAAATGCTACTGCGACGTGCCTGCTATGCTTTTCAAGGATTATACTTTTCACATAATGGCAGGTTGCATATTCTGTACTTGTTACTCTTTAAACAAGAGCACGGTATTGTATTGAATCACACCATATAGACAAAATGCGTAAAATCACAGAATTGTACAATTGGTCAGTTTCCTGGGTCTTTTATTTTTGCCCTTTGATTCATGTTACATAATATCATATCTGGGGGGTAACAATGTTGGCACAAATCAAACAACTATTAACCACAACAAATTATACATTTCCATCCCAGTTTTAAATGCCTTGCTTTCTCAGTCCGAATAAATCTAGCTTTCATTGGGTTCAGCGATAAGGACTGTTGCCCTGTCCTTGATAATACCCTTCACGATCGTGATAGCCTTGACCTTGATAATAACCATCTCGACCTTGATAATACCCCTGACCTTGGGGCATGGGGTGGTTCTCCCCACCCTGAATAGGGGCGTATCCATTCTGATTTTCCACACCCTGACCGTCATAATAACCTTGACCTTGATAAGCATGACCTGGTGACCTTTCATATTCACGACCCTTGTACCCTTCATAATCTTGACCTTGGTATCCTTCATACCCTGACATTTCCGGATCTTCCTGACCTTGATACCCTTCTCTCTGATATGCTTGACCCCGATACCTCTGCCCTGCGTAACCTTGACCCTGATAACCTTCACCTTCATAAGGCTCCCCCCGGTAACCCCTACCATCCTGACCCTGACCCTGGTACCCCTTACTGTGGGGGTCTTGACCTTCCGCGTACCCCTCCGGCTGGGTGTAGCCGTCGTCGGTGAGTATGCTCTCGGCCTCCTCGTAGGCCTGGTCGTACCTGGTGGCCCCCGCCTCCTCCTCGGGCTGGGGGTGGTGCATGGTCGACTCCAGGGTGTCGGTAGGGGCCGAGCTGATGGCTCCAGCGTAGGACACGATCTGACTGTAGGCCGAGAGGGGCTTGTTCTCCAGACTGTACCGCTGGCCATAGCACAGGTAGATCAATATACCTGAGTGGGTAAGGAGATGCAGGGGAAATTTGAATCATATACCAATAGTCGAGATCTTTATAGTGCTATACTCATTGTAAATTTGAAATCGGAAAAAAAATAAAAAAAGTAAAAAATTATTCTTAAAAAGGTAATCATGTAAAGGTTGTAATGTTTTAGAATGTATCATAATAGATGATTTAGATAGGCAGGACTTTTCCTGGTTTAACTATCAGAGAAAAGATAATCAAGATAGATAAAAATTTGGTAGCCGTTATTCTTCCTGCTCATTGCAAGTGACTGAATACTTGACAGACGTTACAATAAAATAAACTCTAAAAAAGACATGTTGCAGATTTAACAGAATTATCTTCTGAAAATAGGATAGTGGGAATTTCGTTCATTTCTTTGTGGTCCTTAATAACAAGAAAGACATCAGAAATGTATGCCCCACGTATAAAATAATAATGTAATAAACTTAAGCTTAAGTAATATCAACTGCCCTACAACAATTAGAATTAATTATAATAAAAAGTATAATTTTTTAATCTTCATGTTTAAGAAATAAAATGACCAACATGTGAACAAATTGGTGGCTAGTTCCATCCATTCAGAGTACCGTAATGCCATCTGCGCATGGTCTTATAGTACACCTGTACCCCTGATTATTATACGTGGTTCTGTCCTTACCCACAAGCAGCCAGATGGCGAGCCGGATCCAGGTCAGGTAGGACAGTTTGATCATCATGGCGATGTTGACGAACATGGAGAGGGCGGGCAGCAGGGGTACCAAAGGCATCTGGGAAGAGATGTAGGAGTAAGCATTGGTAATTCTCTATGATTAATTTGGTTGAACTGGACGGGAACCATAGGTGTTAAGTTATCTTAAATAAAGTAAGGTTTTGATGATTTTGACCTTTTTATCGATTTGATAAACATGTAAGTTACAAATCTTTACAAAGATTTTCTTTTGATGTCAGGTACATTTACTACTTATCTCAAGTGCTTATTACAGTTCTCTTTTACTATATTCTGAGTGCGTCTATAATCAATTAAACCGATTTTTCCAATTTTCATTTCCATTTATAGAGATCCCTGTTTTGATTATAAAAACAATTAAAATGATTCACCGCACACTGGGTCTACCTACTATAGACCCACTGGCACACGGAATCTTAATCATCAGTTACTAGCTATCTCACCTTCTATCCATCTTTTATATGAAATAGCTGATGTGTTTCCAGATAGTTGTTAACTATCTATCCGTTCGTTTAATTGATTAAGATATTCCAGTTAAGAAAATAACGGTGTGAATTGATTACACAACTATTGAGTAAGCAAATAGGTCTGTGACAAAACAACTCATCAGAAATGTTGTATACGTTTTAATTTCTGTCAATGAAATTATTTTTGTTAGATTTGAAGCTTCCTAATTCTGTTATATGAATTATGTAAAGTGTAAAGCAGAGTCATAAAAGACATATGTAATAGCTATCTCTAATAAGACAAAGAAAGTGGAAACCAGTATAATTATTCTCGTACTACAATATCATTATGTTGATGCTATTTTGTATAAAGCGTTATACCTTTCGTTGTTAATCAATATTTTCTGGTTGCGCAACAGGATGTTAAGTGCGTTTACAATGGACCCTGACTTCCTTACCTGAAAAGTCATGAAGCTGCGGTTCTGTTCGTGGAGCAGGAGGATGAAGAAGCAGGTGAGGATGCCCAGACCCAGGAGGACCAGGAGCAGGATGGCCCACCAGGCCCCTGCAGCCAGCCAATCAAAACCCAGCAGAAGCAGCACATTGAAAAACACCATAAAGGTGGCCATGGACACCACTGCAGCTGTGGTCGTGGTCTCCGGGCTGAACTCACGAAGCAGGGGCAGCTCCTGGAAGCGCTTCTTGAGTTTGCCGATTTCATCATGGCTCTGGGAGGCGTGCAACATTTTCTTTTTGTCAGAGTCGATGTTTGAGGAGGCATCATCGCAAGGATCTGATTGCTGGTTTTCAGGTTTGAGTTTGAACTGGCAGTGCTGGGCTGTTTGATAGCGAAGGACAATTACGCCTGCTGCCACCATAGTGAATGACAGGAGTGTGCCAATTGATAGGAACTCGACCAAGGCGTTTATGTCTATAAGCAATGCGAAGACGCCCGCAATGAGGCCAAAGACAATAATGCCAACGAGCGGGGTCTGGGAACGTGGATGCACATAGGAGAAAACGGCAAAGAGCAGGCCATCAGAAGCCATGGAATAGACAGCTCTTGGTAAGGCAAACATGGCCCCGGTCAGCGAAGTGGTGATGCCGAATAGGGCACCAACAGCGACAACCACCTTGGGCCAGTTGAGGCCTCGCTCCGCGAAAGCCATCGGGAATGGGGCAGCCACATCCACGTCAAAGTAGGGCACGAGCAGGGTGAGGGACGAAGAAGACAACATGTAGAGCACTGTAACAATAGTCATGGCCAGGCAGGTGGCAATGGGTAGGGACCTCTCTGGGTGTTTAGCCTCTTCTCCAGCAATAGCGATTCCGTCAAACCCGATATAAGCGTAGAAACATGTCGCGGCTCCTGCAAGTGTTCCTTGAAAGCCATACGGGAGGAAGCCACCATGCCCAGGGTCCTCCCAGTTCATGGTGTCACTATAGGAGAAGCCCACCGTGATGATCAGGAGAATCACCACAAGGTTGATGATAGTAAACAGAGAGTTGAAGTTCACAGACACCTTCGCCCCGACTGCCACAAAGGTCATGACAATGATGATGGCCACCAAAGCGATAAAGTCCGGATAGTTGCTCAGCATGGGCACGTTCATGTGTCCAATATGGGTCAGGGTCCCGTTGCGAATGGCGAAGTTGAAGAGGGCATCAAACGACCCACTGAATGCCCTCGCCACCGACGCCACTCCAAGGAGGTACTCCAAGACAATATTCCAGCCAATGATGAACGCCCAGAACTCCCCGATAGTGATGTAGGTGTAGGTATAAGCTGAGCCAGCCTTGGGAACCCTTGCTCCGAACTCGGCGTAGCAGAGGCTGGAGAGAAGAGCGGCCAGCCCGGCGAACAGGTAGCTGAGGACGGCCCCTGGGCCCGCTATGTCCCGCACCACCGTCCCAGTCAGGACGAAGACGCCGGCCCCGATCATGTGACCGATGCCCAGGAGGGTCAGGTCGAAGGTGGTGAGGCAGCGTCTGAGCGGCGTCTCCATCATGTCGTCGTCCAGCGTCTTCTTCCGGTTGACCTTGTACCAGAGCACCTGAAGGGCAGACATGGCGGCGCCGGGGTCTTCCTGCTACCTTGGGCTGGTCCTTGGTCTCCTGATTCGAGTCTCTCCTAGAAAAATAGAAATAACTATTTGTTAATGTAGCCGATACAAAGATGTTGTTGGAACAAAATGTTATAAAATGCTATATCAATTTTAGTGTGATCAGTGAGCAATGCTGAGTTAATACAGAACATAGAGTAACAAGTAAAGGCGAGCAGATTATAGTATCGTAAAACTATTTACAGATGTTCCTACCGAGAATTATTATAAGAACCAATTTCATATTTCGTCAATCAATCGCTTCAAATAAAGTAGCGGAATTCATATCTTGACAATGTTTCTCTCAGGCATGGGCCTCAAAGAAATCCTGTCAGCATTTTGTTTCAAAGGAATCGTTCGACATGGTAGACACACCCAAGCTCAACTCTCAAATCCCCCACTTCTTTTGTTATTGAAGTTTATGAGAACCACACTCCGGCAGTTGGATCAAGTCACACAAAGCCTATTATCTCCAGTAATTCCTACAGTATAAGGATCCCGACCAGATTCCATTGTTTCAAACCAATATCATTCTGATAGTGATAGTATCACAGGGACCGTCGGTCAGAATGTATGGCGCGCCTGAATGGTTGAATAGAGCGCGCTGATTGGCTGGGAATGAGAATGGCATTACCATAATATGCAATATAAGGGCAATCATGACAGAGCTCTTACGTCCATTAGGGTAGAGGCTGGGCTTTGAGGTGTGTGGCAGAGCTCGTTCATTGTAATTATAATCTAATCATACTGCAGTATAGAGACAATAGCTGTCGCTTATATTCCAAAGCCTGCTAGTGCTTTTCAATACATTCATAGATAGTTTTAGATACAGAAGTGCATGCTAAAAGTATTCAATTAGCGAGTTGTGAAGTTGAACCATATATATATATATATATATATATATATATATATATCGGTTAAGATATGTATATATAGAGAGACCAAATACAAATATGGTATATATTATAATGTTTGTATGTTATAAGATTACAAGATTAACTGGTATCTTACAGGAACTAAAGGAGTGCAAGACAATTTTGAATACATGTAAATGTAGAGTAGGAGTTTCCTTATTAGCATTTTCTAAGGAATTCATTGAAAACAAAGAACAATTACAGTGAAACACCAATTACAAAATTAATTGGGACAGATATCATGTATATGTGATCACAATAATATTATTTCATATTTGATGTTGAATGTGTATATACAAGCACTGGTATATTCCCATTTCCATATACTACTTATAACTCGCGCCTATAAAAAGATTGATGCATGTTACAATGTTGGGTATATTGTTGGACAAAATTAATAAAGACGACCCATGAGTACATATACCCAACAATATAAATGCACGCTTCAAGCACCAAATCCCTTATTTGTGTATACTACTGATGTCATTACGAGCGTATATAGCCAGTGCCACTAATAACTCCTCCCCTTGAAACCACTCAAAACGTTTAATTTGCATTGAACATACATTTAGAAATAAAGGATCTGAATAAAAGGTTATCATTTTGTTCCCCCCAATATCCAACTAGTGATATCCCTTTATACAGACATAAGCACATGATACTGTTCTTCGCTGATTATGTAACAGAGAGACAACAAACAAAGGGTTCTTCTCGTTGTGGTTTATTTTAACTTGAACTAAGTAGTAGTAGCAGCAGCGGGAGGCAGCAGCAGGTCAGGCAGGGAGGCAGCAGGGCAGGACAGGAGCAGGCTAGGGCGGCTGGTCCCTCTCTGGAAGCGCGGCGGGTGGTGTGGTGTGCAGGCCCCGGTCAGGTCTGTCTGGTGGTTCTCTGGGCCGGCCTTATATACAGGTCCCCTCCTTGTCAGGTGGAGAGGTCCCATCCGCCTGTCACCTGTCTACTCCCATGGTCCTGCAATGATAATCCTGCCCCTATCTGGGCCATTATTGATTATGCCTGCCTCCCTCCTCATTACCATGTCACATCCCTCCCCTTCTTTGAAAGTTTTTATATCATAAAAACTACAAATAATATTCAAAGTAACAGTCCACAAATGACTTTCCCCAGGCAGTCCATTCATGATAGTACAAGGTTTGGTCTCAGTGAAGCTCCGTCTGGACGAGGCTCTTCCTTTTTGTCCTGGGCTACCAACTCTTCTAACTCTGTACCGATCTGACCTTGAGTCTGTACGTAATTCCTTATTACATTTTTCCATCTATAAGCCCATAAAATTGCTAGTACTAAAATAATAATGATACCGACACCAATAACTGTAAGTAAAATATATATTCCTATCATACTAGGTTGCTGTTCTTGATCAAGTGATTGGATTCTTCTTAAAGACAACACTAAGTCATTCATATGCATATTTTCCAAGTTAGGTAATTTCTTTAGTGATTCAGACAAATTCTTTCGAAATGGTAACAAGGGTTCCCATAGGGGTAATTCAGCAAAGTCTAGGTTTGTAAACTGAGTCACGACTGGTTCCTTTAACTTAGTGCTTGATTTTCCCTGATAGTACATTGGCAGCGTCAATTCGTCTGAAATACCATAACATCCAGATGACAAGACAATAATATCGAACGGCACTGCGGTTTCAGTTCGAGTGGCGGAGCCATTTGCACAGAATATTCTGAAAATACTAGAGGATACAGAAGCAATGAACCACATCCCATCGTCAATATATTGAGCAATGGGTAACATTCTTTCTTTAGTAATAACCGTTTTACAATATAACTTAATTTCTTGAATATTCTTTCGGAATAAACTCATTACACAATTTTTGTGCTTATTAGTCTCAAATACCGGAGATGAAATGGGACAAAAGTCTTTCTCAGGCTTCTTGCATTTTAGAAAATCTTCTGGATTTAAGATCGTGTACAACTTTTCATTCTGATCTATGGCAAAAGTGTCAAATTCTAATTCATATGTAGCGGATAAGTTCGAATTGGGGAGTGGTACGGGTAGATTAATTACTTTAAATACATTGTATAACCCACTCCTTTCTAACAAGGGTATCTCTACTATAATTATTAGTCTTGAACCATGCATGACAGATGAACAATGTAGTGTTTGGTAGTAATACCACAGTTCACCGGTGGGATCGTGTGGTAAGGCTAGGTTCTCTGGTAGTTCTTCCTTTATTTGATTCAAAACTATAGCTAAATCGTCAACTGGAATTACTGTGGGTGAAATTCGTCCTAGTGCTAGCTGGCCTATTTTAACTTGGAGGTCCTCCATCAGAAATGCACAACGGCTTACAGCTACCTTGATTTCATTAATATACATTTCCATCTGTATATAAGCTATGACAAAGCGTCTTAAAGGGATTAAAATTCGTTCAATGTGGTTTAGCTGCATCTCTAGGTCAAGCTTGATTATACTGACTACGTCTATTAATTCATTAATGGCTATGCGGTTCTGTCGAACCTCCCACCTGGTCATATTAATCACCGTCAAACTATCTTCTAAGGCATGGATTATTCCTCTTTGTGACTCTGCCAGCTTATCTACCTTACTCTTTATTTGATTTACTTCGATGAGCGAAATGCCAGAAATAACCAAGGAAAACATAGCTCCAAGACCAGCCAGTATGGATCTTTTTCTTCTATGAGTGGGTACTCCTATGTTTTCAATATCAGTTAAGACATCTATATTAGCTTGATGAAGGTTAGACAATGACTCAATTTCAGTCACCTGGGATCGGAATAGTTGGTTATATACTTCTTCCGTATCGGGCATAATACTGTAATTAGCGTAGACTTCATGCATTAGTTCATTTACTCGATAAATATTCTGGCTAGTCTTGTTGACATATCTTTCATAAGGGAGTAGATCAATCACAAAACCTGCCAGCCATTTTGAACGTGTACTATATATTTGTGTCTGTTTTTGGAAATGTATGTGTTGTACGTTGCTTGCGAAGGTCGTGGATAGGATGTGTAGTGTGAGGACTAGGACACCAGCGGTTAACATCATTCCTGGAATGAGAGATAGATTAGCATTTCCTTTAAAGGAACTTCGTTAGAGCTTTCAGAAGGTTCTTAACATCATCAGATTTTTTTTCTTGTTTTCGACACCTTATGTTACGTAACCGTCTGGATTTTAGGTTTTCAGGGGGTGAGTCTACTATGTGTCTTTTTGTTGTATGTTGGGTTTGGTCCATGGGTTCAGGATGTTCCTGTTGGGGAAGGGATTGTGATTGTGGTAACACCTGGCTGATCATTGGTTCTTGTCTTGCGAGCAATTGGGCTAATGGCATTTCTTCTTCTGACTCCCATTCAGACGAAGAAGTTGAATTTTGAGAATTTTGAAATTTTGGAGCCTGTTTTCTTCTTTCCCTCCCCTTCTTTAAAGAAAATTCTACTTCTGAGTCTGAATCTGTGCCTGAACTTTCACTGACAGCGTACTTTGCCCTACGAGTTGGGCGGCCTGTATCCGGGGCTTGAGGTAACTGCCATTCTAGATGGGCCAGTCGCAGGTGTTCAGAGTGTACTTCTTTTGTGTCGCCGTTCAGTTGGTTTTTGATGACAAAATTGACGGGAGATTTCTGTTCAATTATGCGGTAGAAGGGAAACCATTTCTTGGACAGTTTGCTTGTCCTGTGGTTATTGTAGAGGTAAACTGGATCCCCTATTTGAAAGTCAGGGTCAACTGCTTTCTTATCATGATTTCGAACCATCCTTGCTCTGGCTTTTTTTGTGAACCGTTGTACCCTTACCATGGCACGGTGATGCCTTTCAAGTACAATTTTGTGGTAGTCATCACCAAGGTATTTGAATCGGGGTTGAAGGAGCGTGTCAAGGGGCAAGATGGGGTCGCGTCCTGTAACTAGGTAGAAAGGGGAGTGTTTAGTCGTCTCACTGATGCCAGTTCTAGTAGCTAAAAGGATGGAGGGTATGAACTCATCCCACTCGTTGACGTTATTGTCTAGTTCTTTTACAAGCATTTCATTGATAACACGATGGATTCTCTCCACTCGGCCGTTCGAACTCGGGTGGTATCTTGAGGTCCTAATGTGACAGATTTTCAAAGCTTCACATATATGGCTGACTATCTCATTTACGAATTCTGTGCCATTGTCAGACAGAAGCATGAGGGGACAAGCGTGTCTTGGGATCACCTCTGTCAAGATAACCTTGGCTATTGTTGCCGCTGATTTATCTGGGATGGGAAACAGTTCAGGCCATCCTGAGTATATGTCGATAAGTGATAGAAGAAACCTATTTCCTGAGGAGGATGGGGGATATGGGCCGCATGTATCAATGGCTATTTTTTGGAAGGGGAAGTTAACCTCGTCCATCTCCTGCAGGGGTCTGAGTTCTTTTTTTAATTTGAAGGTCTGGCAGGTGATACAATTACTAATGTACTCTACAACATCAGTGTACAAACCTCGCCAGTGGTAGTTACTGCGGATCCGGTTGAAGGTCTTATCTATGCCCATATGCCCCAAGGCATCGTGGCATTGACTCAGAACCAAAGTCTTAAGCTGTTCAGGTATGACCAGCCTAAGGTTTGGCTCATCTTCGTCCCGGGCATAGTATAAGACACCTTCAATTTCTATGTACCCCTTCACTGGCTTTAGTTTCCGTATCTCACTATCCTTCTCCTGTTCTATCTTAATCCCCTCAAACTCACATGGTGGCAGTTTCTTTTCATGATCCTCCTTGGGGCTACCTTTCTTTGTGTGTTTGGGGTCAATTTGGTCTGAGTTTATTGTACTTACATTATGTAAGCACTCGTTTGGCCCGTCTCTGGGCATAAACTCGTCCCAGGCATCACCCACCCCCGCAGAATCTGCCCTAGATTCCTTGTTGCTACAGGTTGACTTGTCACAGTTAATTGTCAGCACACTATCGGCTGACTTATTTGGTCCACCTGTGGACATTAACTGTGGCTCGTCGACCTGAATTTCCGGCAGGATACCGTTGTTTGGTTCGGGGAGTCTACTCAACATATCCGCCTGCAGGTTTTTTTTCCCGCAAAGGTATTCTATCTTGCAGTTATACTGAGAGAGTTCAAGTGCCCACTGCTGTATCTTTGGGTTCTTCATTTTGGCACTAAACATGAATTTCAATGGCTTATGGTCAGTTCGTATAACAAATTTGGAGCCGTATAAATACTGCCGAAACTTTTGGAGTGCAAACATGATCGCAAAAGCCTCCTTCTCAATGATGGGCCACCTTTGCTGGGTGTCGGACAGATGGTGTGATAAATACTGAATTGGCCTCTCACCTTCGGGGAATGTCTGAGCCAAGACGGCTCCTATACAAGACTTACTGGCATCCGTGTAGACAACAAAATCTCGTTCCAAGTCAGGGAAAGCTAGGATAGGGGGTTCACAAAGTTTGACCTTTAAGGTATCGAAAGCCAATTGACATTCCTCCGTCCACTCAAATTCTACATGCTTTTTCGTCAGGGCTATGAGTGGTCTGGCAATATCGGAGAAGTTGGGTACATATCTGCGATAAAAACTAGTCATACCAATAAAACTTCTTATCTCCGTGGTGTTACGGGGTGGGTCAAGGTTCTTAATAACAGCAACTTTGTCTGGGTCAGGCTGGACACCCTGTGGTGTCACGACGTGACCTAAGAACTTTATCTCCTCCTTAAAAAAATCACATTTTGATCTTTTTAACTTCAAGCCAGCATTCCTGATCCTATCAAAAACCTCTTGTAAGTGCTGTATATGTTCTTCTACTGTCTCTGACCAGATTATTATATCGTCAAGATAAGCTGTGGCAAACTTGCCATCTATTCCATCCAACACGCCAGCCATGAGTTCACAGAACACTGAAGGTGCATTGCATAAGCCGAAGGGCATGACCTCAAATTCAAATATCCCTTTATGGCATACAAAAGCTGTTTTTTCTTGATCTGTTTCTGTAACAGGGACCTGCCAGTACCCAGCTCAGAGGTCACATGTTGAAAAGAACTTGCCCTTCCCCAGAGCTGCCAGAATGTCATCAATATGCGGCAGGGGCCAGTTGAATTTCGTCATTACATCATTTAGTTTTCGATAATCTATACAGAGACGTTTCCCTCCGTCCTTCTTTCCTACTATTACTACTGGGAAAGACCATGGGCTTCTACTGGGCTTTATGACACCTGCCTTGAGCATTTCGCTGATTTTTTCTTCTATGAAATCTCTCTGATGGAGGGGGGTTCTGTAGGGTTTTAGCTGGATTGGGGGGTGGTCTTGGGTGTCTATGTTTATTTGGGTTAGGTGGGTCCTACCAAGTTCTAGATCACTATTGGCAAAGAGGTCACTGTTCTCCTCTATTAGCTTTTCTATTTTATCTCGATGTGCACCTGGAACATGGATAGGGCTATCACTGGCGTCACACTCTAGCTCTTCTTTGGCCTCACTATCTATGTCATTGTTATCTAGTTCTGTGGCCCGTGCTATTATGTTACCTTTCCTGATCTTAATGGTCTTGTGAGTATTGTTGATGACAACTACCGGGAGTTTCTTTTGCCTTGTATTAACAATTCCATTTGGGATCATTAGACCGGGTTCATGGTGAGTGATTCCTATCCCTACTTGGCTTATCAACGTGGTATCAGAGGTTGTTTTACTTCCCTTGGCCCTGATGGTTCGACAGTAACAGGAGGATTGTGGGGGGATTTCTGTATCTTCGGTGGCACGCAAGAGAGAGGAGGCCTCAATATCTGTTTGTAACTGGACCTCCTTTTCGTTCGGTAATTTAATCAACTGTTTACCCCCATCGATAGTTAGTCCTTTTTCTGTGATAAAGTCCCAACCAAGGATAACTCTATGTGCTATTCCAGATACAATATAAAATTCGTGATGGAACTTTTGGTCTCCTAATTTCAAAGGTAACCTGACTCGACCCTGTACCTCCATTTCTTCTCCCGAGGCATTTTCTACTTCTACAAAGGATTCTAGTACCTCTATCTTCATCTGACTTCTCAGAACATCTAGGATATGTGGGTGGAGAAGGCAGATGTCTGCCCCTGAGTCAACCAGGGCCCTATATGAATTCTTTCCTAAAGTTACCCTGACTGCTGGTTTCCTAGCATTTAAGGTGTTGATGGTTACCTTTTTCATTTTTTCTGTCTGGTTCTGACCCGTGCCTTTCTGTTTTTTAGCCTTGATCTGATTGCATTTTCTTTGACCCCCCACCCTCTCTGTCTCTTCTGGGGTGGGCCTCTCTAGTTTTTTGGAACCCTTCCATTTACTGTTGCCTGTCTGCAGTCCCTCCGAAAGTGCCCTGGTTTTTGGCACTGCCAGCATACCCTCTGGCTTCCGGTGCCTTCCTGTCCCCTTAGCTCTGGACATCTCATTTTTACATGGCCCTCTTTTTGGCAGTGGTAGCACTTAGTGACCCTGACTTCGCTAACATCCATAGGTACTTCCACTCTCTGACGGGTGGCATATTTTTTTGTACAATGTCTGTTCCTGCGTACTAGAATTAACTGCGTCTTGGAATGTTTGAGGGTTATCCCTCAGGATTTTTCTGGCGATACCATTGCTAAGAATTCCATCTGTAAAAACTTCAATTAACTGGCGTTGAATGATGGGATTCGCTAGGTCTTGGCCCGGAAAAGCTTCCGTTGCAAGATCTAATATCTTTTCCGCCTACAGCTGTACGGTCTCACCCTTCAGCTGTTTGCAGCGTCGGAGTTGCGACATTGCATGTACGGGATCCACTATCTCTGCGAAACGGGCAGCCAATTCGGCTTTCATCTCTTGCCATGTCTGATTGGGATTATTTACTAGACTTCGGTGTATGAAATCTGCGACCGGCCCCTCACTAGTTCTGAAGGCTGATAATTTTGGCTGTGAATTGTTCAGAATAGCATGTTTTTCAATGCCCTTTACCCAGGCCTTATACTCCTTGCCATTTCCCGTGAAAGTTTTTATATAATTCCCTGCATCTTGATTTGCCAGCTGTCGACCAATCTCCTCTAATTTTTGTACTACCGGATTGTCTGCCATGTTTATATTCTACACTTGTCTTTGAGAATAGCAACCTTTTTCAAACCTGATGAATTCTAAAATTGAAAAAAAAATAGATGGGCTTGCTTTTTTTTTTTTTTTTTTTTTTTGATAAGACTCAGTCAGACCGGTACTTACTGGGAAGCTGTTATGCTGCCCGGCAGGGGGGTGTTTAGGTGATGTTTTTCTGCACTGTCAGGTGCCCTCGCGCCGTCTCGTGCTGTCAGATGCCCACGCGCCGTCTCGTGCTGTCAGATGCCCACGCGCCGTCTCGTGCTGTCAGATGCCCACGCGCCGTCTCGTGCTGTCAGATGCCC
This sequence comes from Lepidonotus clava, assembly GCA_936440205.1. Taxonomy (NCBI): domain Eukaryota; kingdom Metazoa; phylum Annelida; class Polychaeta; order Phyllodocida; family Polynoidae; genus Lepidonotus; species Lepidonotus clava. The sequence continues at coordinate 27,844,284 of OW387144.1, read as the reverse complement.
ACGCGCCGTCTCGTGCTGTCAGATGCCCACGCGCCGTCTCGTGACCAGACACCGGTCTTCTGGGAAAAGACACCAGACAACAGTCTCTTTTGCCTTACACACCAATCTTCACACCAATCTTGCCTTACACACAACTCTTCTTGCCTTGCCTGTCCTTACCCAGCCTACCTTTGCCTGATCCTGGTCACGGGCACCAGATTTTGTCGTCGCTCTCTGATGTAACAGAGAGACAACAAGCAAAGGGTTCTTCTCGTTGTGGTTTATTTTAACTTGAACTAAGTAGTAGTAGCAGCAGCGGGAGGCAGCAGCAGGTCAGGCAGGGAGGCAGCAGGGCAGGACAGGAGCAGGCTAGGGCGGCTGGTCCCTCTCTGGAAGCGCGGCGGGTGGTGTGGTGTGCAGGCCCCGGTCAGGTCTGTCTGGTGGTTCTCTGGGCCGGCCTTATATACAGGTCCCCTCCTTGTCAGGTGGAGAGGTCCCATCCGCCTGTCACCTGTCTACTCCCATGGTCCTGCAATGATAATCCTGCCCCTATCTGGGCCATTATTGATTATGCCTGCCTCCCTCCTCATTACCATGTCACAATTAACTGTATAAAATTATGTTTTAACCGTTGACTGCCAATCTAAATTCAAGTCTACATTTGATTGCACACCTAATGCACAGCACACAAAAATGTTATTAAAGCTTCTTTTAGCTCATTATTGACCGTTCCATATGAAACAAGTTTAAATAAAAGAAATTTAAAAATATGGGAGCGGTCTTAGAACTGGGGATCGACTAATGGGAATCTTGCATTGTCTGCAAGGAAACTATGATATTTATAAATCTTATAAATGTGGTAGGAAAGGTAATCAGAGAACATCGCCAGCTACCCGCTGCTGCTGTTACTGGGTCCAGCACCAGCATACAGCTCCTTTGGCACATGGGTCCAAACATCCATATTTATGAGATATAAAAACCAACCACCTGTACTCTACCTCCGAGGCAGTGTGAGATCTAATATACCATCCCCTCACCCCTCCCTCTACACACACTCAGCATTCTTGACCCCCACCTCCCCACCTCCCCCCCACCCCCGCCATACGCCTACCACCTGATCATCCACTGGTACCCTGCAGGTCGTGTAGGGAATTAATTCGCATGCTGGGAACCAGTCGGAAGGAGATACTAAGGCAAATATTTGGGGCCTGGGCCGACTGGGAGCGGCCTACTTGACGGTTGTCGGGGTTAGCATACCGGGCAGGGGGCTCAGTGATAAACCAGAGCCCGCTAACAGAGACACGGAATCAATTACAGGGGGACAGACTGCCCCCTAAAACCTACATTCCACATGTCGATCTTACTGCCTATTCTAAAAGTCTGCATTGGTTATCTAATATTCAATATAGATATAGCATATATCGTTAGCACGGTCTTATAATTCTCTTTCAAATGGTATATAAGATTTATGGTTTTATGCCAGACTCTTCGAGAAATTCAAACAAGTATCACATGTACAGGCATGATCTAATCATGATTACTATAATTTGTAGTTTTACTTTAATGCGAATATTTTATATTGTGTGTTACTCGTGTTTGGAAACTGGTAATAATATAGTTCAATTGTCCTTGTCATTTATAACAACTAGCTAATTTCTTTTAGGAGCTGCCTATAATCAAATTATTGGTAAGTTTGTTTTTGTATTTTTTGTCTTGTATAGTGTATCATGATAATCTAATCAGCCTTCTTTAAACGTTACTCTCTAACTCCAGTATGTAGATATTATCTCTATCTAACAGTGCATCGAAAGTGATATATCCAGCAGTATCACTTTATAAACATAATGCCGATGACGCCTTGCAGAAAGGATAGAGACCTGTGATGGATAGAAGATTCACTAGAATCTCCAGGACTATTGGTTCCTTTATAGGATTTGATAGATAGCTTTCTTCTCAATTTATTGATATATATTGAGTCGTAGCAAGCCCCTTACTTCACAAAGTCGCTAAACCATCAATCATTCAGCAATTACGTTTTTATCTTACCCACACATAGTGTTGCTTTGAAATGAATATGTTATAACATGATTTATGGCAGGCACCTCATTAGCCCTTGTTTGCCACCAGATACAAAATACTGCTACTTTTAGCTGATATAAGGTGGGAGTTGGCGTCAATTAGTGAATGTCTGCAGGGATGAGGACTTGTCAGAGGTAATGATATCCCCTTGACAGCTCATTTCTCACCTGCGGCAGGTACCCCTACCCTCTGGGGGTATTAGCAGGTAGGACGACTGTCGGACACCTGTGATTTACCTGTATCTCAGGGGCAGCTACTATATCAGGGCTAAGTACTGAGAGGTGGGGATTAAGCATACCCGATCCTGTTAGCACCGGCTAATGGAATTGGCGGCTGGCAGGTGGAACAGGCCCGAGGGGAACAGGGGATTACTGTATTTATAGAACTTATTCACACACACACACGCACACATACACACAACATTATTCACACACTTCATGTATACGTATATGTAAAAATATATATCATCTTGATACATTTATCCATATTCATTAACTTAAAAAGGTCCAGTCATCGATAATAATTTTGTGTTATATCTTGTTATTGTGGGTTATAACTCTAGTCACTGTGGCAGAATAACAAAAGCTAGAGCCCTATTGTGAGTAGTATAGTTTTATGTGATAGGTATTTGTAGCAGGCACCTCAATAACTGACCTGGTAGTGTGTCACTCTGCTGGTCCCCACTGAGGGCTGGGAAAGGATCCTCAGCCTCATTGCTAAATGTAATGTCTTACTGTCTCTGCCTTTATTGCGTTGTTCCAAAATAGATTGTTTCATTCTAAACCTCGTTGAGGTAATAAATCTAGACGCGTAGATGTTAAATCTAATCCTACGGTAAACAAACCCCAAACAGTTAAGAACCAGAGTGGGGGGCACGTTTGCTTTCTTAGATACTTTCAAGTGAATCTCTCAAATGTGATCGATTCGTGATAGACTAATGATAATTTTATCATGTCTTTATTCCATTATCATCCATCACTGTTAAAAATGGAGCCTATAGCGATGTATATTCTTCTCCACAGTTGGGCCAACAAAAGAACCGCATTGGTGTAGATCCCTACAATCAACAAGGCCTCTATTGTAATTATAGGTTCGACATCAGGTTGAGTCACATGAAGGTTAAAGACAGACTATTTGACATGGGGCATTTCTCACATTGGCATAGAGAATCAAAAGATAGTGACATACAAAATGATAAGTACATTAATATTCGAGGCTTGATCTCACTAGATGCATATATGAGGTATCTAGTGGTAAGGCGAACTATTTGAAAGGCCCACAAATAACCTCATTGTTTTTACTGCGTTTCCTTTACTGGCGTTTTGCCTCCCACCACAGATAAGGCTAGTTGGGCTTATTTTACAACGCCCTGAGGTCCCTGACCTATTCCTGACTCTTCTCAGCTAAGATGGCACGCTAAGTAAAGGTAATTGGCATTCTCTGGCACTCCATTAAGATGTCTAGGGTCCAATTAGTTATTTATCGTTTTATTTACAAACAGTATAATATAACCAATGTTCACCTTATACCTCCTTATTGCCATAGTATAAGAAGTTTCATTATACGTGACCAATCATGGGAATTGGCGTCCTACCTAGAGGGGGAATGCATGAAAATGAATTTACAATACTACCTTTCAGACAATGCAAACCATTTTTAAATATATTCTTATTGTAGGCTGAGATATGCACGTTTGAAATCCCCTATGTGGTACACACTGGCACACCCCTGTTTTACTTTTTGTGCTTCATTTCCATATTATAGCTCCCTGAACCAAATCATATTTAGTTAACAAAATACAATTTTCTAAATTATCACAATTACTTAAAATACAATAACTTTTCGCACAGATCCCCATTCAAATAACAATTTTTACCACTGCAAAGTGAAAGACTTTTGTTATTAAACTTGACAAAAATATTCTATGCAATCTGAATATTCTATTTTTCACACAACATTATTCACACACTTCATGTATACGTATATGTAAAAATATATATCATCTTGATACATTTATCCATATTCATTAACTTAAAAAGGTCCAGTCATCGATAATAATTTTGTGTTATATCTTGTTATTGTGGGTTATAACTCTAGTCACTGTGGCAGAATAACAAAAGCTAGAGCCCTATTGTGAGTAGTATAGTTTTATGTGATAGGTATTTGTAGCAGGCACCTCAATAACTGACCTGGTAGTGTGTCACTCTGCTGGTCCCCACTGAGGGCTGGGAAAGGATCCTCAGCCTCATTGCTAAATGTAATGTCTTACTGTCTCTGCCTTTATTGCGTTGTTCCAAAATAGATTGTTTCATTCTAAACCTCGTTGAGGTAATAAATCTAGACGCGTAGATGTTAAATCTAATCCTACGGTAAACAAACCCCAAACAGTTAAGAACCAGAGTGGGGGGCACGTTTGCTTTCTTAGATACTTTCAAGTGAATCTCTCAAATGTGATCGATTCGTGATAGACTAATGATAATTTTATCATGTCTTTATTCCATTATCATCCATCACTGTTAAAAATGGAGCCTATAGCGATGTATATTCTTCTCCACAGTTGGGCCAACAAAAGAACCGCATTGGTGTAGATCCCTACAATCAACAAGGCCTCTATTGTAATTATAGGTTCGACATCAGGTTGAGTCACATGAAGGTTAAAGACAGACTATTTGACATGGGGCATTTCTCACATTGGCATAGAGAATCAAAAGATAGTGACATACAAAATGATAAGTACATTAATATTCGAGGCTTGATCTCACTAGATGCATATATGAGGTATCTAGTGGTAAGGCGAACTATTTGAAAGGCCCACAAATAACCTCATTGTTTTTACTGCGTTTCCTTTACTGGCGTTTTGCCTCCCACCACAGATAAGGCTAGTTGGGCTTATTTTACAACGCCCTGAGGTCCCTGACCTATTCCTGACTCTTCTCAGCTAAGATGGCACGCTAAGTAAAGGTAATTGGCATTCTCTGGCACTCCATTAAGATGTCTAGGGTCCAATTAGTTATTTATCGTTTTATTTACAAACAGTATAATATAACCAATGTTCACCTTATACCTCCTTATTGCCATAGTATAAGAAGTTTCATTATACGTGACCAATCATGGGAATTGGCGTCCTACCTAGAGGGGGAATGCATGAAAATGAATTTACAATACTACCTTTCAGACAATGCAAACCATTTTTAAATATATTCTTATTGTAGGCTGAGATATGCACGTTTGAAATCCCCTATGTGGTACACACTGGCACACCCCTGTTTTACTTTTTGTGCTTCATTTCCATATTATAGCTCCCTGAACCAAATCATATTTAGTTAACAAAATACAATTTTCTAAATTATCACAATTACTTAAAATACAATAACTTTTCGCACAGATCCCCATTCAAATAACAATTTTTACCACTGCAAAGTGAAAGACTTTTGTTATTAAACTGGACAAAAATATTCTATGCAATCTGAATATTCTTTTTTTCACACAACATTATTCACACACTTCATGTATACGTATATGTAAAAATATATATCATCTTGATACATTTATCCATATTCATTAACTTAAAAAGGTCCAGTCATCGATAATAATTTTGTGTTATATCTTGTTATTGTGGGTTATAACTCTAGTCACTGTGGCAGAATAACAAAAGCTAGAGCCCTATTGTGAGTAGTATAGTTTTATGTGATAGGTATTTGTAGCAGGCACCTCAATAACTGACCTGGTAGTGTGTCACTCTGCTGGTCCCCACTGAGGGCTGGGAAAGGATCCTCAGCCTCATTGCTAAATGTAATGTCTTACTGTCTCTGCCTTTATTGCGTTGTTCCAAAATAGATTGTTTCATTCTAAACCTCGTTGAGGTAATAAATCTAGACGCGTAGGGGTGACTCTCCAGAAATTTCCTCAATTGGCAAATTCAGTGTTTTTTTTCTTTAGATGACTCTGGAACCTTAATTTAAGTTAATCTATTATATATTTCAGCCTCAACATGCTGTTAAGACTTATAAATTTGAGAAAATTGATATTAAAGTTAAACAATTTTTTTAGATATTTAGAAATTTAAGCCTAAATTGAAGGAAATAGCCAAAAATTGAGAGGTAAGAGTTTTTTTTCAGCTAATTTTATTCAATAACTACCTGAATTTCACTTTTTCAGCTACAACATTTGTTTGAGAGGTAATTTGAGTTGAGGCACACTGAATGAAAACATAATTTTCTCTAATTTAATGATTTTCTGATTTTTATCTAAGTTCTTAGTTTTTTCAAATTCACAAATGTACGTTCAGAACCAAGCTTTGATGAACAAAAAAGTACAAATAAAATAGGAATATATGAATTTTGCGTTACTAGCATGAAAAAGACCATAATAATGTATTATTCAGCCCTAAGTGAAAATCATAGGAAAAAAGGAAGTATATCAAAACTAAAACTTTGTTTATTTTTATTGGGCATGCCCAAAAAGTTATTTTGTACGTTCAGAACCAAGGTTTTGTAATTTTAAAGGTTTTTTTCCACAAAATATGCATACATTTGTTCATGCCTATTTGGAGATGTAAGAAAACCCCTACCAGAAGGTATTATGTCATCAAACACCAAATCATTCTTGTATAAATAGTGGAAAATAAAGGAAAAAGCTTGGTTCTGAACGTACAAAGCTTGGTTCTGAACGTACATATATGTACGTTCAGAACCAAGCTTTTTTCTCTTTCTATTCTCAGGGATGACATAAGATATAACTCTGAATATTTTCCTTCTGAAGCCATCCAGAAAATATATGTCTTATCATATTTTCCCCAATAATATTCATTGTCAATCTTTATATGCCACTTTCATTGGGAGAAACCTTGGTTCTGAACGTACAAAGCTTGGTTCTGAACGTACAAAGCTTGGTTCTGAATGTACAAAGCTTGGTTCTGAACGTACAAAGCTTGGTTCTGAACGTACAAAGCTTGGTTCTGAACGTACATTTACAGTTTGTGAAATGTCAAAGCATGAAGAAAAGTACTAACGATATATTTCTTTGGTTCTCGGATAATTCAATTACAGTATATTTCAGTACTCATGGAAAAAGAATCACAATGTCAACATAAGTTATCAGGAATGTTACTACCAAATGTACGTTCAGAACCAAGCTATGTACGTTCAGAACCAAGCTATGTACGTTCAGAACCAAGCTATGTACGTTCAGAACCAAGCTATGTACGTTCAGAACCAAGGTATGTACGTTCAGAACCAAGGTATGTACGTTCAGAACCAAGGTTTTTTTTGGAACTTAGTAATGTGGATAATGCTATGTTTTTTAACACTTTTTTCTATATTTTATGATTGATATATACTATGCCTCATTGTTAATTTTGATATCTTGTTTCATTTCAATTCTGTAATGGACCCATACAAGGGATAAGCTTGGTTCTGAACGTACATACCTTGGTTCTGAACGTACATAGCTTGGTTCTGAACGTACAATTATAATTTTTCAATATCATACGATATAAATTGTTATTTTGCCTTGTACAAGATTTCCCTAATATCTAAAGCACACATATGAATAATATTTCATACTGTGGTGTAGAATAATATTGTTAGAAGCAAGATATGTAACTTCAAAGCTAGCATTATGTACGTTCAGAACCAAGGTATGTACGTTCAGAACCAAGATATGTACGTTCAGAACCAAGGTTTTTTTACAACAAAGTGAAATAATACTTAGAATATACATCCAATCAAATAGAATTTTTTAGATCAATTATGTACCATATAAATGAACTATCCTATATTGCAAACCTGAGAATATCTTTGCTGTAACATCTTTTACAGTTGTGTAAAGCCTAAATTGGACTCAAAATATTGAAAATGTCACGTTTTCAAAATGATGTTAAAACCAAAGCTGTGATTTTAAGTTTATGATGATTCTTTATATCAAAAATGAGTATTCTGTAAAATCTGAAAGGGTATTAAGATATGAATTAAGAAAATAAAAGTGCATATATACATGGCATAATAATTTTTTAGGCCTATGATGAGAAGATTGAAAACCTTGGTTCTGAACGTACATGATTACAGAATTTTTCTAAGTCTTTGACAAAAATCAAAATTATGAGAAAATAAAGGTCGTTGGGAATTACCTTTTTCCTAATTCTGATAGTTCATAGACTTTTAAAAAGGTCAAGATTGATTAAAAACAAATGTTTTATGTTTGAATTTTTACCAAAACTTTTGGGGAACTGCGCACTTTTCAGGAGAGTGACCCACAGATGTTAAATCTAATCCTACGGTAAACAAACCCCAAACAGTTAAGAACCAGAGTGGGGGGCACGTTTGCTTTCTTAGATACTTTCAAGTGAATCTCTCAAATGTGATCGATTCGTGATAGACTAATGATAATTTTATCATGTCTTTATTCCATTATCATCCATCACTGTTAAAAATGGAGCCTATAGCGATGTATATTCTTCTCCACAGTTGGGCCAACAAAAGAACCGCATTGGTGTAGATCCCTACAATCAACAAGGCCTCTATTGTAATTATAGGTTCGACATCAGGTTGAGTCACATGAAGGTTAAAGACAGACTATTTGACATGGGGCATTTCTCACATTGGCATAGAGAATCAAAAGATAGTGACATACAAAATGATAAGTACATTAATATTCGAGGCTTGATCTCACTAGATGCATATATGAGGTATCTAGTGGTAAGGCGAACTATTTGAAAGGCCCACAAATAACCTCATTGTTTTTACTGCGTTTCCTTTACTGGCGTTTTGCCTCCCACCACAGATAAGGCTAGTTGGGCTTATTTTACAACGCCCTGAGGTCCCTGACCTATTCCTGACTCTTCTCAGCTAAGATGGCACGCTAAGTAAAGGTAATTGGCATTCTCTGGCACTCCATTAAGATGTCTAGGGTCCAATTAGTTATTTATCGTTTTATTTACAAACAGTATAATATAACCAATGTTCACCTTATACCTCCTTATTGCCATAGTATAAGAAGTTTCATTATACGTGACCAATCATGGGAATTGGCGTCCTACCTAGAGGGGGAATGCATGAAAATGAATTTACAATACTACCTTTCAGACAATGCAAACCATTTTTAAATATATTCTTATTGTAGGCTGAGATATGCACGTTTGAAATCCCCTATGTGGTACACACTGGCACACCCCTGTTTTACTTTTTGTGCTTCATTTCCATATTATAGCTCCCTGAACCAAATCATATTTAGTTAACAAAATACAATTTTCTAAATTATCACAATTACTTAAAATACAATAACTTTTCGCACAGATCCCCATTCAAATAACAATTTTTACCACTGCAAAGTGAAAGACTTTTGTTATTAAACTGGACAAAAATATTCTATGCAATCTGAATATTCTTTTTTTCACACAACATTATTCGCACACTTCATGTATACGTATATGTAAAAATATATATCATCTTGATACATTTATCCATATTCATTAACTTAAAAAGGTCCAGTCATCGATAATAATTTTGTGTTATATCTTGTTATTGTGGGTTATAACTCTAGTCACTGTGGCAGAATAACAAAAGCTAGAGCCCTATTGTGAGTAGTATAGTTTTATGTGATAGGTATTTGTAGCAGGCACCTCAATAACTGACCTGGTAGTGTGTCACTCTGCTGGTCCCCACTGAGGGCTGGGAAAGGATCCTCAGCCTCATTGCTAAATGTAATGTCTTACTGTCTCTGCCTTTATTGCGTTGTTCCAAAATAGATTGGTTCATTCTAAACCTCGTTGAGGTAATAAATCTAGACGCGTAGATGTTAAATCTAATCCTACGGTAAACAAACCCCAAACAGTTAAGAACCAGAGTGGGGGGCACGTTTGCTTTCTTAGATACTTTCAAGTCAATCGCTCAAATGTGATCGATTCGTGATAGACTAATGATAATTTTATCATGTCTTTATTCCATTATCATCCATCACTGTTAAAAATGGAGCCTATAGCGATGTATATTCTTCTCCACAGTTGGGCCAACAAAAGAACCACATTGGTGTAGATCCCTACAATCAACAAGGCCTCTATTGTAATTATAGGTTCGACATCAGGTTGAGTCACATGAAGGTTAAAGACAGACTATTTGACATGGGGCATTTCTCACATTGGCATAGAGAATCAAAAGATAGTGACATACAAAATGATAAGTACATTAATATTCGAGGCTTGATCTCACTAGATGCATATATGAGGTATCTAGTGGTAAGGCGAACTATTTGAAAGGCCCACAAATAACCTCATTGTTTTTACTGCGTTTCCTTTACTGGCGTTTTGCCTCCCACCACAGATAAGGCTAGTTGGGCTTATTTTACAACGCCCTGAGGTCCCTGACCTATTCCTGACTCTTCTCAGCTAAGATGGCACGCTAAGTAAAGGTAATTGGCATTCTCTGGCACTCCATTAAGATGTCTAGGGTCCAATTAGTTATTTATCGTTTTATTTACAAACAGTATAATATAACCAATGTTCACCTTATACCTCCTTATTGCCATAGTATAAGAAGTTTCATTATACGTGACCAATCATGGGAATTGGCGTCCTACCTAGAGGGGGAATGCATGAAAATGAATTTACAATACTACCTTTCAGACAATGCAAACCATTTTTAAATATATTCTTATTGTAGGCTGAGATATGCACGTTTGAAATCCCCTATGTGGTACACACTGGCACACCCCTGTTTTACTTTTTGTGCTTCATTTCCATATTATAGCTCCCTGAACCAAATCATATTTAGTTAACAAAATACAATTTTTCTAAATTATCACAATTACTTAAAATACAATAACTTTTCGCACAGATCCCCATTCAAATAACAATTTTTACCACTGCAAAGTGAAAGACTTTTGTTATTAAACTTGACAAAAATATTCTATGCAATCTGAATATTCTTTTTTTCTGTTGCCATGGTAACATGAGAACATTCCTTATTGTAAAACCCTTTTTGAAAAGGCCATTCCTTGCAAAATTACCCATAATGCAACTTTCATAAATAAATAGAATGATTTTTTTGTTCATAATCTCAATCTCTGGAAAATTCTGCCTAGGTCACATTTCAAAGGGACATATGCATTATTAGCTTGTTTTCATCAATAACTCACTTAATAATGGACTTAAAGCAAAATAACTAATATCCCTCTAGGTTACCATATCCCGTGACCGGTCATTACAGTCAACAACTTGCCACCGGTAAAATCATATTTCTTGGCAAGGACGTTGACAGTTGACATTGAGTCTAGAACTAAATCTCCAGGAACAAGCATTATATTCTGTTGATCTCCGTTTAACATAAGGTGGCAATTGACTTCTAAAAGAAAGAGGGGGACTCATTACTTGCATTGGGACAAAGGCTTGTTTGCTGAAATGTGACAGACGTATGGCTTTATGGGCACAAACATTTAGTCCCATTGATATTTTTGACTTATATATGTCATTTTTCTAAATGTGAGTCTAATTTTGTATGAAAGTGTTTACAAGCCATTGGAACCTATTGCCATGCAAGTGGAAGATTTTCTTTTCAGTAGAAAATGTGCTCATGCGGGTGGTCAGTCCATACTCAAAGCTTAGGTGCTGTGTGTTTTCATCAGTAATAACTCTTTGTCATAGGTGAAGAGTAGGGAGGAGTCTAGTAAGTGAACTGTATTGTACCATCCATACATAAGTGCAATTCGGGCAGCACGCAGTCAGAGCGCTGATAGTTTTTGTGAGTTTTAATTCTGGAAAGGTTGTGTTCTAGAAGCTTGTTCCTAGAGTTGGAATTGAATCTGATAGACTGCTTAGATGACAGGAGTATTAACTGAGTGTGGTTGAGTGGATTCTATCCCTTGAACTGTCCACTGTCATTGAGATCGTGCCATGAGTATGTCACATTATACAGGAATATAATAAAAGAACATCCTTTCATGTGAGTGTTATGTCTTACGTAATAAGGAACTGTTATCATGTATGAGACGACAGCAATTAGAAGTGGGAGACTGCAATAGGAGCTATAGCTAGCTTTTATCTGAGGCATATCGACAACAAAAATGAGACTTTAACGTTTAATGGATAATTAACCTACTATAGTTCACAAACACTAAAGGTATATCCATCCTGGGTGTGCGGTTAGAGTGGCTTTATGTTAGGTAACATAAAAATAGATGATTAATGGTAAATGTAAAGTACACAAGAACAAAAATCATTGCCTTCGCATGATATTGTACCTGCCTCAACCTGTGTAGAAGTAGCCGTGTCAAAAAAGTCAGCACACATGCTTTCTTCCCATTACAAAAAGGCGTTTCTCTCCAAGAATACCTACATCTTACAAAACTCTCCAGCCGAGAGCTCTGTGTGAAGATGAGCAGACTGGTTAGAAGGAGGGCCCATGGTGGTGAGTGGAGGCTGGATTATGCTGAGTGTGTGTTAGGAGGTGACCCAGGTCTGGGGACCGTCCCTACTGCTTCTGACAGGCCCACACTCTCCACCCCAGCACCCCAGCTGTGGGTTAACAGCCTGCACACTGCAGACAATCTTCATCTCCAGCACAGGGCCCTTTGGCTGAACACTTATGGCTTCTGTTCCTTCATTTTACGAACGTACAATGAATGTCATGTATCATATTATTGTTCTTGGTTCTAAGAGATGAGACTCAAAAATAGATGTTTGGATACAGTAAAATGACATCGAGCAAGGGGGGGGGGGCTTGAAAGAAATAATTACAGAATACATTTATTTAGTATCATTATTTTGTCAGCGAAGCGAACCAAAAGGAGTTATTGATTCCAAGATACCTCACGTAGTTACATAGGATGATAACAAAAAAAGACTAACTCTTTGATAATATTTTTAAACAACACATGCTATGTATCATGTATGCTGAATATAAGCGTTGTCCTTTCAGACAAAGATGCTGTTAATTCAATACCTATCCTTTAATCCAACTATCAGAAAACCAGTTAGCTATCCCTAATGGTGGGCGATGACAGGATGAAATAAGGAGTCGGTAATCAGTCAATTGAAGAGTCCATGTCCTTTTTTCTCGGTGTGACATTTCCATCTTTTCATACAGATTCAGTACAAGTTAGTTAGTGTGAGTATGCTTTTGGCGGCCCATCTCAAATGCCAACCACCATGATTTTCACACACCTTCTAAGAATTGATTTAGAATGATGTTATATTCTGTCTTGAAAGGTTTTTAGTTTTCACATAAGTACGTCAATAGAAAAGACAGGAATGTTTTGGACCCGTGAACAAGTGTGATTTGCTATATCAGTGTAGCCGCCCACGTCATGTGCTACATCATATTATAAACGGTGTATACATTTACAGTATAAACAATGAGAACACCATATCTTTCATGCAGTAGTCTGAAGCAATGTTACCTTTAATTTATAATGTATGAGTTTTGCTCAAGATTTTCTCTTATTTTGTGGAGACTTAAACTCGGAAAAGGGAGCGGGGAAACATGATATGCGTGCATGCAAATGCGCAACGTTTTAGTACTTAACCTATATGCCGACCCCCACCTTTCTGAAATCCTGTATCTGCCCCTGTTTTCCATCTGGTAAGGTTACCAAATTGCATATTGGTATAAACTAAACATGTGTAAATAACAGATTATAAATTCAATATATAGATAAGCGATAGCCTATATGATCTTCAGGATAAAAATAATCTTCTGTCCTTGCAGAAAACCGGTTAATTCCGAAATTTGACCAGCATGTTTTTTTCTGTTGATAAAATCAATGTTAATAAAAAAAAATCTATCTACTGTAGTGTCGGTGTCTGGAGAGTGGAGGAGTGTGGAGAGTGCTTCAGATCTGAAGGCACCAGTCTGAGATCACAGACCTGTCAGCGAGTAGGAGGAGGAAGCTGGAGAAGATGTGGACAGCATTATTTTTCTTGATGATTCCAAACATCTTTTTTAGTCCCAACCAGAATCTTATAAAATTCTGCACACTGATCTGTGATAACAGCATGTCTCTCATCCAGTGACATGACACCATGTCATTTAGATTAATCAGCCTACTTTTGCAGCGCCATACGTACGAAACAACCCTTTCCCTCATAAAGCCTGAGCTTCAAGACTTTTCTTATAATTGAACATCATTCATACTAAGGATCATTCATACTAAGGATCTCCAATCATATTTTTCTTATGTTAATGACAATAATCTACTACATGATAGACAAGGTGGATTCAGACCTAATCATTCAACTTCAAATACAATAGTGCAATTCACAGAGAGTATTTACAAGGGAATAAATGATGGAAAATTGACAGGGGCTGTATTCATAGACTTACGTAAGGCCTTTGATACTGTCAATCATCAGATATTACTTAAGAAATTAAAATTAATGGGGATTGGAGTAGATGCGTGGAGATGGGTTAGAGATTATCTAGAAAATAGACATCAAATGACTTTTGTTAATGGTATTAAGTCAAATGAAGCATCTATCACATGCGGTGTGCCTCAAGGGTCTGTTCTAGGTCCTCTGTTATTTTTGATTTATGTAAATGATGTTAAAAATGTACTTAGCACATGAAATCATCTACTGTACGCTGATGATACTGTTATATATTACTCTGGAAATAATATACACAATGTAATTTCCCGATTACAAATTGATTTGAATAGATTTTTTATATGGTGTAAGGAAAACAAACTCACTGTAAATACTGCCAAGACAAAATATGTGATATATGGTACCAAATCTAAAACTAAAAATCTGGGCAATGTTTCAATTGGTTTAAACAATGTTGAATTAGAAAGAGTACCACACTACAAATACTTGGGTGTCTTCATTGATGCAAATATGAATTTTATTAAACATATATCGAACTGTGTTAAAATCACATCGCACAAATTATTTTTATTATCAAAAATTCGAAAATATATTGATGAAAATACATGTGTCAGAATCTATAGATCAATGGTTGCACCAATTATGGATTATGGTGATATTATATATGCAGGGGGTACTAGTACAGCTCTTGAAAAATTACAGAAGGTACAAAACCGGGGACTGAGAATTTGTGTCTCATTACCTTATTATATTCCAACTATTGTGTTACATCAACAATGTAAAATAGCCAATCTTAAGATTCGAAGAAGAGTGAATCTTAGGAAATATATGTTTAAACAGAAGTGTAATAGAGAGATTTTGAATGAGGCACGGAGGAATACTAGAATGCATGATGCTGTAGTCTTCAATACTATTAAACCAAATTGTGAAAAATATAAAAAAAAAAAGCACACTATACAGGGGAGCTCTTGAATGGAATTCATTGCCTGCAATGGATAGAAACATTGTTGAATTTACAAAATTTAAATATGTGCAAAAAATTTGGATGCAAAATACCTTGTTGCCTTAAAGTAGTGTAAAACACCCTCCTCAAAATATTATAGAATTATAACATCAAGTATTGCCCAAATCATCACCCCATTTATTTATGACTGTACATTGCCATATTTTGTTGCCATGTTTAAATGTAATACTGTTATCATATAATTATCCTTTGCATTGTTATTTCGAATATGATTTTGTATTTTGTTATTCTATATCTATGGTGAATTGGCTTAATTTGTGGAAGCCAACTCATATTCTATAGAGTACTATGTATTTATAAATTTAACTTGCAAACTGTAATGTGTTATAAATATACCATAATTATGATTTATAAAGCAAGATATATTTGCTGGTATGTGATGAAAACTAGTACTTTGTACTAATACTTACCAGAATAAAGAATGTTATTAAAAAAAAAACATAGTGCGATTACCAAATAAATATTTTACATAGTATACATATATGAGAAAGGGCATTTTATTAGATAACAATCAGTATAAGCTGTATAACCATAATAAGTAGGCTATATGATAGCTAGTATAGAGTGGCCCTGTCATTTCCATCCACAGTGGGTCCACTGTAGTGTCAGTGTCCAGAGGGCAGGTAAAACGTCGTTGATTAGTGGAGAGTGCCTTAGATGTGACAGCGCCAGGTCTGAGATCACAGATCAGTCAGTGAGTAGGAGGAGGAAGGAGGAGCTGAAGGAAAGACGGTATTATTTTTCCTGGGGATATAACGTCTGCTTCTGTTTTAAGCCCCACCCAGAATTAATGTTGATAATATTTTGCAAGGTGAGCATTTGGTTGATGTTGCCGGGTTGTGGCAGGGGGATTGGAGCTACCATGCAAATTGGTGAATGGGAAATGATATTCTTTCAGGTTAGATATTGTTCTTTCAGAAATATAGAGAGAAAAATAGAATTCCTGTCTGGTTAAAGCTTTGAATGCCCTGCATGTTCCTTTCCCAACTCTGCTCACCTGTATAATAGCAGATAATGAAGGTTGCATGTCGGATTTGGCTTCTCAGACTACCTCAAGTAAATCCTACTATTTGACTACTAGTAGGGTGAACTTGTCGGCCAATTGGCCAGGAGACTTTAGTTCTACCACAGAAGTACCTGACATAGCTGTCTAGAGTACCAAGGATAAACCTAGCCCACTTCAAATAGGATTAATGTCTACCTAAAGTGTACCCTCATTAACCTAAGTACGGGGTGAGCTGCCAAGGACCTTGTTTAATCTGCCAGGGTAAGGACAGTTAATTTGCATGGTTTAACACAACAGTTGGTTTTAATGTGTACTTTCTTTAGTTATCCATATGTACTGGCAGTAGGTTTCAGATTCAGGATTTGTATGAATTGCGTTTTGCTATAATTGAGTATAAGGACGAGGACTGCGAAATTTTAAAAAAATGTTGGTCGCCAACCTTGTTTATGTTAAGGTGCATACCGGCAGATTCACCCAGTTTACTTCAAAAAGTCATTTGGTCAGATGCTGAATAACACTGGAATTATCCTGTAAGGGTGAGGGCCGTATTCCACATACCGATTTTGATGCTGCTGATTTCGCATTTGTTTAATTATCTCTGAGAATATTACATGAAACCATACATCCTATAATAGTATATCATTTGAAAGAGAATTGTCACATCTTTCTAATGATGTATAACAGTTTTATATTTGAACTTTATTCCTGCTGCTGATTTTTAAAATCGGCAGCAAAATCGGCATGTGGAATACAGGCTTAAGGCCCCAACACAACAAATAATCAAACACTCCATATCTCACAATGACATGGTGAAACATTTACCTAGGCCTACATCCTTTTAGATATAAATAACCAGGACCTGATCTGAAAAAACATATCCGAATATCCATAACTTTAAAAGAAAGCAATCTCGATACGAAGCCTTCCAGATTATGGTTTAAAACTCTAATAAACATTAAATGCTGAGGTAGTTTTCCACTGGTTCTACAACTTCAGTCAACTGCTACGTGATTTGATATCAGACTTTTAGCGTATTCCTCACCCAGTTGTCAACGGTCCTGAAATACCATTCTGACAATACATTTGAGATCTTAGGTCGATTTACTGTTCTCTGGTGGACTATTGCTGAAGGTATTAGCATTAGAACAAAAAACGTTATATTCAATTGAGTCTGAAGGATTTTGAATGAAACCCGATTACAAGTTAACGAGACAGACGTGACTGATAATTGGACGGGAGGAGTGAAATTACCTTACTCACATCTGGAGTGTCAATTTTAGATCTGCTGCAAATTCAAGTTGATGTTTTCAGCCTGAAAGTTACGACTGTAACTCTCGAAACTGCAGATTGGTGATTCCTTGTATTTTAAAGAGCTTGAAGGATAAATCAAGGTCCATACTGGGCTGTACAGATGATGGTATTACTTCATAATCTTTAAACATATAATTGTTTTTCACATGATGTAAAGTTACCGTCCGGTCATTCTTGATTGTTTAATCTGTATTACTATGATATTTTGAAGATACACCGTATTCTTTAGTTTGTTTTATAAGGAAAGATTGTTTAGTCTACAAATACATTTAATAGCACATCATCTTGGCAGTGTGTTACTATAAAGGATTCATTTTACAAGACCCAATGCAAGAAATGCAAGGCCAGTGCGCCTGGATATAACTATATTGCTGAATTGATGCTGGTTGTGAGTTACGAACTCTAGTCTTCTTTTACCAGATCCAAATTGCCAATTAATGTCGGGAGTCAGGCCGATGAGTTGGACTGATGTGTCGGGCTGACTATTCAGGTATTTTTCATTATATTGTTCCCCTGAATCACAGACTCAACAGAAAATGGTTGGAAACCTTGCTCCAGCCTTCATGGTAAGAGAGACCTTGTGTGTATATATAGGATATATAGACACTGGAAAGCTCCTCTTTGGGCCTATGTGCTCATTCCCATAGTGGCTGGTTGGAACCAACCTGGTCAACCATGACTAGGGTCTGATCATTACCAATGTATTTTTAGAATGGAAGGTGGCACCTCACAGGTCATTTTTACCACAGGCATAATGGTCAATCCAAATCCAATCCAACCAGCACCTAGGTTGCAGTCCAGTCTCGATATATCCTATATATATACAAGGTCTCTGATGTTAATAGTGTGTCCACGTTCATAACCCCACTACACTATTGCATTTACTGATATCAATTACTGTTAGAGCCTCATCAGCCAGCTAACCAAATGGTCACAATGCAATCCTGTTTTCTTTGCATTATGTTCTACCCTCACTATCAAATAACGTAACTGTTACGGAGCATTTTAGTGAGTAACAAATCGAACTCCCTTTACCGTAATTATGGGCATTGTAACCCAAGAAAAGAGAAAAGTAAGAATTTCTAATCATATTCTTCATTACTTTTGCCATTAGCAGTTCCCTCAGCAGGACTGGGGACAGGCTGACTAATTAGTTACCTTTCACTCCTTTGTGCCCAACGGGGGCTTTAAGACGTGTGGCATTACACTAGCATACCTCACGTGGCAAATTCAAAGACCTTTTCATGCCAGACACAGATGGATCCTTGCAGAGTAACACTAATGGCGGAAATAATTATGTGATAATCCCGGTGAAATTAGATAAGAAACGTTACATCTTTGCCATTTCATTGGTGCCCAAACGTACCTGACAATGGTAAAGGTGGGTTTCAACATACTGACAAAACTCTGGCTCTAGATAGACGATAAGTATTAACTATCAAAGGCCAATACTTCAGTGGTAGAGGGGCACCTGCTTAAGGCCATGATCCACATTGCGATTTTGGGCCGACCGATTTTCTTCTCATGCATTTTTCACATATTTGGAATCAATTTTCCTAATGAAAATACAATTTTTCTGATATTTATTGTTCTAAACTCTTTGGAAAAGCGTATGTTGTATAAGAAAAATGATTATTTAACAAACCGATTTTCAAAATCGGTTTAAAATTGCAAAATCGCAACATGGATCATGGCCTTTATAGGCAGCCGACAGGGATAACACATGTCAGCTGACTCAAAACAGTAGTCAGTGGGGTTTGGGCATCACGTGTAAACGTCCCCTTATATGACAATCTTGACATGGATACATGCTTACAGAAAAGGCAACATCTCCAATAACTGTAGTATTGGTTCACTTGGCTAGAACTGATTTCCGATATATGCGTCTTTTTCCCTTTTATATTAATCCTGGTAAAAGGGGAAACTTTGTGTGACTTTCTTAAAATTCATGCAAGACTTGCTGGTAGTGTCTCGTAGTTTTTGGAGTAGCTCCATAACTGAAGTCACGGCTGATAGCTGGAAATGACCGGGCAAAGATTGATACGTGCCCTGATTCAAAGTGAGGAGCCATGAAGTGAACGCAATGAGGTAATGGGCTGGATTCAGACTGTTAAATCAATAACAGAAGTGTTGGTCATGCAGCACGAGGCAGATTTTGAAGAAAAAAAAGATAGTCTCTTGGGCCAAGGGGCCTTCCATTAAGTATGTACGCACCAAGGAAGGGGAGTGGGGATCTGGAATTTTTGAAAATTTGCGTACGTTCCTGTATAAATTCAATGCGTACTATGGTCCAATGGGGGATGGGGGGTCTGAAATTGTGAAATTTGCATACGTACCTAATGGAAACCCCCAATCGTGTTGAGTAATTTTGCATCGAGGGTCGGCAATATCCATGACATGGTCCTTGAAAGGTACGCCCTTCTAAGTTCCCAAGTAGGTATGTTGAATATCGATGAATCAGTCACTCAAAGACAGTCTACGGTTTACTTTCTATGGTGTTAATACCAATAAGTGGCATTTAATTCACACCAATGAACATGGTAGTAATTTAAAACTCCACAAAGCTAGCATTCGAGTATCTTATAACTGATGAATCTGCCACAATTTTATTGTGCCTCCATTTTTCTCCATACAGATAGTTGCACATCTACCAGTAATGATTTGACAGCCGGGAAACTTGAAATGTCTTAGGATGGACACCAATCAAGCAATGGCTGATAATCAACTACCCAAGTATTCTGGGTTAACTGGAAGATAGGATATCCATTAACGAATTGTGACTATAGGTCAACCTTGGCCACTCAAACCATGACGCAGGTGGTGCATTGTGTATATCGAATAACCTGCTGAGAGATCTGTTTCAATATATTCAATTGTACCTGCTGACAGGTGAAGTGCAGCCCACATTGAGGTGGCCGTCCCTCTTATAGCCCCCTTAGAGCACCCCTCCACGGTGGGCTCTCCCTCGTATAGCCCCCCTAACACTGTAAGAGGTTGGTCTGCCCCCCTTAAGCCCTTATTACACCGCACGATACAATATGTGTACAACATGACGACCATATTACACATGACATTTCTTGGTATTGTAGGAGGATTTGCCAGTCTGTCTAACCTTGTCTGTGTACTTATCTCAGCCTATCATAGATTAATCACATTATTGAAGGTATAATCCTACACAGTGAGGTTTACCTTTGCAGAAAGATTAGTTGCCCTCTGCTACATGAGACGTATGGCAGACTGTAATTCATTACATTTGCAACAAGATTCTACGACATTAGAAAACATGCCAAATAACTATTGTGGCTTGAGATGTACATGATGATATATTGGCCACCCATGGATACAATAAAAACCATACCGTACCCAGCCGGAGGTGTGACGTTATAATAACGTTGCAGCAACGTTTTGGTTGGTTCTGGTTTGGTTCTTGTTACACTCTTTTGTTGACTCCCAATTACGTCGCTTTGACCTACTGCTGTGACATTCCACTGCAATGTTATTATAACATTCTGGTTATGTTCTTTGACCTAAACAGAATGTTCTTATAACGTTCTGTTTTGGTTTTGTCCTAACCTCACCAAAAAATAATGTTATGATAATTTTCTAATTTGGTGAGGTTTCAACCTCACCATCAATAACGTTATTGTTACGTGCCATCTTAGTAAGTAACAAACTGACTAAAAAAGTATGGTCACAGAACGTTTCTGTTACATCGCAAGCTGGCTGGGTATGACTTAAATATTGCATTCAGATCACAGCCCATGTCATGTAGTGTAATAGGGCCTTTACAGCCCCCTACACGGTGTGAGGTTGGTCTGTGCCCGGCCTGCAGTGTCTGGGGAGGGGACGTGACGACCATACCTTGTCAGTGAAGGGTAGGCCTCACACAGAGAAACCGCTGTCTGCGGTGGTACAAACCGCTGTGTGGTACATTATCTTGTTACAGACTGCGTGTGAGTCTGATTGTGTTCAGACAAATAGTCAGAGATAGTCATATCTAATTTTAGATATAGCTGAGATAACTATATTAAAATCGGTCGTCTTCTAGAACTACTGCCACGCATGTAAATACCTATCATTTTGGCAGTACTAAATCTGAAAGTCAACGCGTTTTATCATCTGTAAGAAACAGGAAACTAAAGCAAACTTAGAAATCTATACGATTGCTTGGAGTTTCTTGCAAACAAGAAGAACAAGGACTAGATCAAATATTTGGTAGTTTTGTTAATTCATCGTCAATAGCTAAGACTATATAGCTGTAGGCCTATGTAAACATTATTGATCCTTTTTCATCTTTACAATCAATGAACCTTAAAAAAAATAACTGTCTGTCCTTTAGACTTCTTTGTAAAACACATACCTATAAAAGGTAAACTCAAATAGAGATTTTACCTGCTAGGCTATCCATCCATCCTTATCGCCCTGTGAGTAATAATGAGTTCAATGTGCGAATATTCAAGAGAGATAATTGTGTTTAAGGTGTCAAGTGTTTGCAAATCCACGTTATTGGTATTAACTGTAACAGCAGGGTAGCTGGACAGGGATAGTGATGGATTTCCCTTGGTTTTGCGCCAAAAACTATCACGATGGAACTAATTGTATTTACCTCTACCCCCCTGTCCCAATATCATGCGGAACTTCCTTAATTAGCGTTCAGGAATGGCTGCGGCCCTGTCTTTCAAAAATGATTAGCTAGGATTTACAAGATAGTACTGTGGAATGATTATTTCAATAATCATTATCAACAAAATAAATCCAGTTCGAAAATCTGCACAGGGCTTGTAAGGAGGGAAACATGTTTGACAAACATTATGCCACTTCAACTATCCCCCTTCATCAAACCCTTTGCACATAGCACTGTGTCCTCTTCAACAGTTCCTGCAATGCTAAAGTACCTGCATTGAAGAGACAGCATTATACATCCATCCTTATCTCGCTCCATCTGAGAATCTCAAAGTAGATAAGGCAATAAGACCCCTCAGCTATTCCCACCCCCTCTGGACCTGTCTGGCAGGGCCCTCCTCTACCTGCCCCACAATGCGCAGCGCTCTCCCAGGCCCTAAGTTGATTGTGGCTTGCCTAATGTAATACGAGGGTCGGAGTCCCAACAGGAATCGCTGCAGTGGGAGAAGTGTCCAACTTTGGCAGGGGACCCTCGGTACATCTAGGATGCTGACATACTCTATGGCACAGCGTTACGGCCTTTGGAGATAAATCACTGCTAGGAAAATGTATTTAGTTCTGGCGTTGTAATGATCCAGCCTTTTCATTCTTAATTGAACCGTCGTAAGTGTAGGCATCCGATAGTGATGTTAAATAATAAGTGTATTTCCAAAGGCAGATTAACTGCTAAATTGCATTCTTCTTCTCAGCTTTGGGACAGCAGCTTTACTGCTCTAATTTTGTATAAATTCTTACCACAGTTTTTATTGCTCTTTCATTGGATTTTCTATTACAAAGGTTGCTCTGCCTGGTGCAGTATTTTATAATCAGATGATCTTTGGGGCTGAGAGGTTCCAAGATAATCTGAGCGGGTTAAAAGAACATCCGAGGGGGTTCTGTGCAAATTTGAAGTCTTAGGGTATTCCAAAAAGATCTGAGGCAGTCATCAATAGATCTGAAGGAGTTCCAAAATAAGACATGTTACAACTGAAGGGATTCGAACTGAGAACTGAGAATTTGACCAATTTGCAACATTGTTAAAATAAAAAATGTTCAATAGCTGAGAGGGTTACATCCACCGGACACCCATTGTAAATGGCAAAGTTATTATGTGACAGTAATGTTTAACTTAATCCTGCTTCGGTTCAGTATTTACATAGCTCTGGGATGGTAGGTTCACTGATTTTATGCAAAGTTATTACACGTTTAACACCAGATTATTTGTTTTGTTCTAACTAAATGTCTTTGAATCTAAGCTACACTACACTGATTTAGTAATATTCGGCGCTGAGACTGAATATTGTCTGCTCTGGTACAGTTTCTGACAGCTCTGGGACAGGAGATTTACCGCTCCATTGCATTGTCATTACACCTTTGGGACAACTGGATTACTGTACTGTTGAAGGTTTTTCGTTATACTTTCATTAGTGACTGGCTGACAGCGCTGTCGTTTTATTTCAGCTCCCACGTTGCAATCTTATTGCTTCAATTAAGTCCTTCATCTCTACGTGGAACACATTGCTAAAAGTCGAGATTTTGTATAATTCTTTTAATTAAAACATAAAACCACTGGTTCCTTCGTTATTGTGAGTGAAAAATAATCTGATGTTTTGATATGGCAGTGTAGGATATATTTATATATCTAGGCTCTTGAGATTGATATAGTAGGGGCTTGACATGATGTGGAAAAATAAAGGGACACGAAATCTTAGTATTGTGTAGATAAGAGAGTGCAGGAATCTAGCACTTAATTCCAGAATGTTCCTTTTTTCAATAAAATATATTCAGCATATCATTTACATCGAGCGCCAATGATATAAGTAGTATCATAGGTAGGCTTTATACACAATCTTCCTTAACACGGGAAGCATATGCACAGTATTTTAATGACCTGCTCGATAAGTTGGACTGATTTTGCGCCAAAACCCCTAGAAATAATAGAATATTAACAAATAATTGTTATTTATAGATATGGAATGAATAGATTTTCAAGCAACTCGGGAAATGTTAAATGTATGGATACTAATCTAAATAAAGATGGAAAATGATGGCTAGTTTATTTCACAATGTTAATCTACAGATAACAATACACTTCATGAAAATCCTTCGATTAAGCTGACGTATTACCCAGTATGCGTCTTGTTTTAGGCAAATCTGTAGCTTCAGGAAAACTCAAGAATTATAGGACCATAACAAGTTTACATATATAAATAGTAAGTCGATTTTTAAGGGAAATTCCCTCTCTGTGACAACTCTGCGAAAACCCATCTATTCAAAAAAGGGAATCCTTCACTCTCAAAATTGTAGGCCTCCTTTGAACCATACATGAAAAGCCAAGAACTATGGGATTTGCCAAATTTCTTTTCTGAGTGATTTACTACTACCTTGATATTTTCCAATCTTTTGTTTGAAATAGTTCAGAACGCTAAAGTGAAGTTGAATTCACAAAAAAAAAAAAGTCATGACAAAAGGACACTGAAGGATTATGATTGGCACACACATCTGATGCCTATACTATTCCAGTTGTGAGTTACACAAAATGGGTCATGTTTCATGCTTCTCCTTGCTCTTCCTTCATCAAATACTATGGATGTGTACGGTTCTCAATCTTAAAGAAAGTTCTTTGTTCACATTAGGAGTATTAAAAACAGGGGAAAATCCTATGAATTTTCCTCATCTCTACAACAAAATGTGTTGTAGTAATTCTGGTAAAATGTTCTTGGAACACGTGGGTTGAAGAGAAGTTATATTCCTGGCAGTAATACAGTAATATAAACAATTGACAGCCTATGCACGCTCCTCGTCTCACATGTCTTTTCCAAACTTCCCTAAGTAGTTTTATGGCTGGACAGATGGCATTATAAGTAGGTGGTTTATGTAGATGGCGGGGAGGGGATGAAGGGGGCTGTAGGTGGATGTCTTTATTATGCCCTACTCGGGGAGGTCCTGATCCCCGGTACTGGTAGACTGACTAGATGGACAGTGTGGGGACCGCAGGGGCTCAGTGGGTGAACAGGGTATACAGTTAATACCAGCCATGTGTGTGACGTTATTTTGGCCTTGCAGTAACGTTCTGTTCCATTCACCTTTGGTTCTTGCTATGTTATTTGGTGGCTTCCAATAGATTTGCTGCAATGGAATCATGTGTGTTACACTTTGATTGTGTTGCAACGTTCCAATATTATGTTCTTCAACTGGAATTGAATGTTGTCATAATGTTCTGTTTTGGTTGAGTTTTGATATTACAAACAAAAATGTTATGATGACATTCTAAATTCAATGAAGTCTTTATCCTACAAGTAGTTGGTACATTGCAAATCTTCTTTTGAGCCCATTAGCAATTGATCCATGGATGTTTGTCCGTTATGGACCAATGTCTAATATCGATGCTTTGTGAATGGCCTGCGAATTATCATATGCAATCAGTGTTACGTGATGTAATCAAATACGATTGTCGATCAAGAAAATACCTCTCTTCTGGTGACAAATTGCTAATAATGACATCGTTTAAAACATTTGTGTTTTTTCCTTTCGCTTTTTGAACTGTAAAGTTTCCACACCATATTGCCTTCATATTACCATTAACTCTCTTCTAACTTTCTTTTTCTCTTACATGATCAAATATTTCCCACCACGAATAATGATTACATTTATAGACGTTGAATAAACCAGTGATTTAGATTCTTGATTCAGGAGAGATGTGTGTTTGCACTAATAACCAAACGACCCTCTTGCCCATCGCACACAGTATTAATATTGCTGACTCCGACACCATGTGCTCACCATTTGTCAACTGCCATGGCCGTAAGCCCGTCATTTATCAGGGCACAGAGAGGTTTACACCCAGAGCAAACACAGAGGGCTCGCTCCCTGACGAGCAAATAGAAACCAGGGTCACAGAGCAGCAGCCCATGGTAACTGACTGCCGTGTGAACTAAACCAGGTCCGTCCTGGTCCGTCTTGTTGGTTTATTTTTGTTTTTTGTTTTTCTGTAGTCTGAATAATGTTATTCCTTTAGCAATTACTTGTTGGATATTTAACTCCAAGTTCAAGTTTCTATTAAACACATCGCGACCGCTTGGGGTCAAATTTGGATCGTGCATGGATTGCATGATATTTACATCATATTCATACATGGCTATTTATGCAAAACACAAACACACTAAATATGCATCATTTTGGAAAAGATCAATGCTCTTCCAAGGTCATACCACCGTTTGTGTTATTAGCCACCAGGTACAAATTATATTGATATTCCGCTATTGAACTGCATTGAGCACCGCATGCTGGTAGAACCATTTTTATGACAACCTCACTAGAACTATAGCCTTACTAGAATTATAGACCTGTCTTATTATCATCAAAAATCAATTTCTATGTCAGTTAATTTTCCAAAAATGCTCAGATAATTTAAGATGTATAGAGTAGTCTCAAGCATACCATTTGACAATTCCAAACACCAACATATAATACTTTATTCGTGTAACAGATATGCACAACGTGCCCAGTCTGCAATATACTGTACAGTTACTTTTGAATACAAGATATCCAGTTGGCATGCCACAGGCAGCGTTAAGGTCTGTGTGGCTAGCTGTGGTGCTGTGGTGGTCGGATTGGGACACAGTAACCAGGACAACCATAGTAAGTGCCACAGTGGTCGTCAAGGCTGCACCCACGAGGGATCAGGAACGTGAATGCCCTCACCACTGGACAGCCAGTGCCCTAAGAATCAATTTCCTCATAACACCTAGGTTTTCCGTTTGCAATTCAATGCTCTATCAGCGCTATTTGCATGCTCTTACGTGTTCTTCATTGGATTTATTGGATTAGCATGTCCGTCTTCCAGTCTCAGAGTATGCAAATTATTAACCGTAAGATAAGTAGACAGCATGAAGTAAGAATCTCAAGAATCAATTCTACAAATTACCAATGCTAGTTTGTTCTGCCCCAAAGAGGTCAGTTCTCCTGTTAATAAGCCATGGATTAATGATGAGATAAGGGAACACAATTTTGTCTGGTATGCATACTGATATCATAATTAATATCATTACTATGACACATGTTTATCAGTAATGTAATTTTAAAAAGGATTTGAATAAATAAAACCACCAATACACATAAAAGAGATGGGGGGAGGCAACCAAAAAACATCTACGAAAAATGACGTCCCACGAAAAGTTTTAATACCCATGATATGTCCATTTCCTATCGTAGAATTTAAGCCTCCAAGACTTTTCGTGGATTTTTCTTTCAATTGTTTTTATTTTGTTCATGTTCTAAGTGTTTTCAATGATATTCTAACATGTATAAAAAAGGATTGGTTATGAATTTCCCTACATTATGAATTATTTAAGTGTGCTTTATCCAAGAACTTTCATGTCCATGAAATCTCGTAGATATTTTCTGGGCAGGATTACCCATCGTGGTCACGAAAATATAGGAAAATCACCCCTACGAAATTTTGTAGATTCTCTTTGGGCCGGCCCCCCTGTAGGGCAAATCTTAAAAAACTACCAATTGTCATACCTCAAATTATCTTGAGATGACAAGAAAACCTTTCCCTGGACTGTGTCCTTAACCCTGTGTTCACCCAAATCACGACCTCTCCTCATTATTATTCTAGGGGGCCGCTTAGGGCCTCACCAACAGGGGTTAACCCCGCAGTGCCCGGATGTAGTGCTGCCCGGCCGCCCACGCCATAGATAACAAGTCCTTCTCCCGCCTGCCGCTGTGGGGCGCCACTGGAGAGGACGCTGGTTTAGGGCAGGCTGTTTGCTTTATGAGTTTACTCGCCTGTTATCAGCGAAGACAAGGTAGGACCAAGTGGAACATTAGACGTCAAATATGGTACGGCTTCTTTGGTTGGCATGGAGACGTTTTTCCATAAAGTAATCATTTGCACACAGGAGACATATAAGACAGTCATAACGATGGTAATTTGGCAATTTTAAAGCCCATTCTCCTGTCTAGAGCATATATTTGTTTGAAGGTTTGCATATAGGAAACTGTATAGGCCTATAAAATTAATGAAAATTGCATGCTTACGGATCTTTAGTCTTAGAAAAAGAAAATCCCATTACAATATATATTATTTTAAAAATGGGACGATTACAGAGGAGATGATATTTCAAATGTAATTTTGTCAAATATCTCTTTCTCTCGATGTTGTTCGTATGTCATACAAGTCGGAATAACAGGGTGTAGGATGGGGTTTTTCCAGATTGAAGCAACTACAGACACTTTTACCTTCCCTAAGAGTAGAACTAAAGTCTCTGCATACCAATTTTTTCAACAGAGATCCTTCCTTGTGCAGGGAAGACCTTCAGTCCAGTAAACTCATATTGAATCCCTACAAACAATAAAGCTGTATCAGATTACGACAAGGAACGCTCACAACCGAAGATTGGACTTTTTTTAGTCAGAAATTGTTTGATTCTGCCTCTGAATATATTGGCATTTCTCATTTCGTTGTTTTCATATTCAAGCAAAGATCATCCTTGTAATTTGCCAGGACAAAGAAATGATGAATTGTTGGCAATACCAAGAGTGCAAATAAAGTGAAACAATGTTCGGAAATGCCACAAAGACACAATTTCCGTCTGTTATTCCCATTACTGGTTGAAGTAGGAACGTTGTTTTCTGTTCTCGTTAGTTTTACTGCAGTTTTGCATGTAATCTTTCATTAAACTTGTTTTGCACTGATGATTGCTTTTCTGAATATCCCATTATTCTGTCTGCTCCATTCGTTACCTTTATTGCCTTTTTAATCCGTGGGGTTCGTTGATTTTCATGATTTCTTATCAGATTGTAGGGATGGATAGTTTCCATCCATCTATAAACTTATGAATATAGTACCATTTACAATTGATGATCTACTATTTCCTAACAATAATTCTCCAAACCTGAGAATATATATATGGATTGATTACTTGCTACAATAGATTAGCAACTGCAGCTGATAATGTAGCTCAGCATATTGAATGTACAAAGAAAGGAACATTTTGTCGCCATTGATAGATTTGAACTGTGATTGCAATTTGCAGAACTTGACACGTGATTCTCACGAATGGGGGCCACAGGGGGAAAATTTTTAGTAAAAATTGAAAATGAAAATATCTCGATGAAACTTTGTGGACTGAAGGACTGCTTATGTTGAAATGCGTTCCCAAAGTTGGGAACACTAATCTGCATAATTCTTCGAGTTATTAAGGTTTTTAGTTTTGTATATGTACTATGATGCAGTATATGTACTATGATGCATTTATAAAACAAAACTTCCATAATTTTACCTAATCTTTTCAGAGATATAAACATAAAATTACTCCTGCAAGCATTGCATGTGTATGATTTAATCATTTTAGGTTTGCTTTTTAGGGCAGCCCAAACATACTAGTTTCAGAGATAACTTCAATTTTGTATATGTACTATGATGCAATTGCATATGGTTACACCTGTATATGTACTATGATGCATTTATTATTTCCATAATTTAACATATTTAAACAATTTCTTTAAAATTATGAATATCAATTTTTTTTCATTAAGTAGCATATAAACATGAGTTTAGTGCACATACTTTCGCTATTGACCATTTGTATTTTTCAAAGAATTATAACACAATTAATTGTCTGTATATGTACTATGATGCGTATATGTACTATGATGCGTTCTGATACTGTCAGTGCCATCCCACTATCCCATTCCTATAAGTAAAATAGTATTGTCGTATCCTGCCTTCTATCTCCTTTGTATTTACACCATGAGCACTGTGTACATTTAATCAGGTAATGCCATTATATGTGTGCAGCTGTATGATATCACTGGTCTCAGGCTCACATTAAACAGACCAATAGGAACATATATTTTTGTAAGCATGGAATTTGGTTGGGCAGTCATATACATCTAGATGCATTTGAATGCTTTGCAAGCTGCTCTGACTTAAGAAATGCCTGCTCTCAACATTTCACTTGGCTAATAAATACACTCATCTATATGTTAACATCATTTGACCATTATCCTCCCACATTCTTTGATTATATATTATACAATATACATAGGGGCCTATATATCTTTATATATATATATATATATATATATTATGCCAAGCGGTCTCGCCCAAAGCCCTATTGATACGCAGTGAGTCTTTCACTTATAGAGACTCCAGAGTTCCAGACTGGGCTCTATGCCCCCTTCTCAGTGGAAGTAGGCCTATCCAAGTCCCAGGTCTTCCTGTCATGCGCAGTGTAGCCCTTTCTAGGTACATCCGGGACTCCCCGCCCACGTGACCGACACAGACGCTGGGTCCATTAGCCGCCATGACAGTTAGACCTGAGCTGTGAGACCAGTCCCCCAGCAATCCACATCCGGTCCCCGTTCCTAATTGCCATCTCTCTACGGTATTGTGCCTTGTCGGGTATCGATTTAGGCGCCCCTCTTCTGGGCCCGTTATGGAAAGGGATGGTTAGTCTCAAGGACTATGTTTAAGCCTCGTTTCCGTTACCACTGCTGTTTGTATTAGTAAGGTGACGTTTCCCGTAGGTACAAAAACATTGGCATGTATCCTTGTTGTAGTGCCAAAGGTATTTCCAAGGAGGAAAGCGAGAATTCTCTCTTTCCTCCTTCGTATTTCCGAATAGCTTCAGCTCCGTATCATATTTTCATTATATAGTTGAATATAGAGAAAAAAAAATACAACAAGTATATAGCTAAATTACATTGTTACGGTGTATAGCAGGGCACTAAAGATGTATTGACCTTCCTTAAAACCATCATCCTGCTAGAGAAGATAATTATATTCTCAATTATGCCATTGACAATGCCAGTGAACTCTTAATAATATTGCATTAAAATTACATTTTAACGTGAACACTTCTTTATGAATGCAAGGGAATATAAGAGTTAAAATTGCAAAAGTTCGTAAAATGAATGACCGATGTAACTTGGTTAAAGCCAGTACTGACGAAGCAATTCGCTCTAGTAATGTATTTCAGTAACAGAAAAGACTCCATACTTTCGATATAAATGCTATGTGATCAGAGCAATTGGTTGCTCGGTTCAGGATCTTCCACACCAACCGACCCACCTATATCGCCCTATATTGATCTCCATTATTTACACCTAAACGAGTTTCCCCGAGTCAGACCGAGACTCGGCTTGAAGACCAAGTAGCTTTTAAACAACTTTAAATCCTTATGTAAATATACCGATCGGTATGAGAATTCCAACTTTACTCCTTCTTGGAAACTACGAAGTAGGAACGCCTGCATGCGGCGCACTGCCTATACGCACGACGTCGCGTCAATTCACCCTACCATAGCCAATTTCTTGACTTTTACCTGCAGGTTAGCCTTAAGCAGGGTGCATGCCGGGTAATATGTCGACTAACCACAAGGTTTTACTATAGGAACATTCATGAATCATATAATTATGCAGAGTTTATCATGATGAAAAACTAGCAATCAATATTTTTCAATTTGTTTCCATGTACAGTAAATATTTTCTAAGGTGTTTGGAAAATAATTCATTATAGAGGGATTTATAACCATTATTTGTTTATTTTCCATAGATTTTCCAAGGACTTTGTCAACAGAATTAGTCAAAATTAACCTGCAGGTGTTTCAAATGCTAGAATTCAGCTATCTGTAGTAGGGAGAATTCAAGCGACGTTGTTACGTGTATTGCTTCTTTTATACAACCGACATGTTAGTAGTATATGGAAATGGGAATTTGTAGCTGGTTGCGTACATTAAACATCATGTCTACACAATGTCGTTTCATGTTAGTTGGATGGTTATTAGAGTTTTTAACGCCATGGCAACATCTAAGGTCATATTACAGAAAGAATAATTTTTGAGAATTATGTCTTTGATTATCAAACCTATGAGAAGATAGAGACCATTCCCCTACACATTTACTAAGGCAGGTGTTCTTTAATGTGCAAGGTCTTAATATTTATTTTATTTAGGCGACGTCATATACACAACTTACCTATGATATGCACGACGCCGCCTAAATTCATAAATTCTTGTAGACAGCCCAAACCAGAATCACAATCACGTAATTATAGTTTCATTTGCTTAATCTCAAATTGGAATGCTTTTACATGGTAAACCATATAGAGTTTGGTTTGACTCTATTTTGAATTTACATCATACCGGTTCTCATGGAAAAAATCATGTTACATGAACAATATGTTATATATTTTACAATGCAAGAACAGTGAACTAACTTGGTGTCTTTGAGGAGTAGACTAATTAATGATTAACGGTGTGATTTGCTATGCTGTCAAACATGTCTAACGGTAATACAATTCGATACTACGTTTAGTCTCACTATAGATTCCTTCTCGACATGGCCTAAGATGGGAATACATCAATCCTATCACATAACTTTTTGGACACTCTAACATTCAGTGTGAAGCGGTACATGTCATGTGTCTGCCCTGATGCACATGTATATATGAGACAGGTCTGGCTATCTTACTGCAGACTATTGACCTTATTTCACACCTCACTGACTCGCCGCCTTATACGCATTGAGATTGAGCGTCTTATGGCCAACAACAAGCACAGGTGGCATATGGATGGGGAGAGTATAGCGGAGTATAGACCCATAAATTTGACACAGCGACTTTTGGGCTAAGTGACATGCTGCATGGCATATTCTTAAATTTGACAGGGGCTACGTGGCCTATGGCTGGGTTTAATTCCCAGTTGGTGTCTAGGTTCACTAAGGGATGAGGTACAGCAAAAATGATTTCTAAGTTTTGATCCCCTGTTGTTTGCCCGCCTTGTCACCTTCATCTCATAGATACGATCACCGAAGACAGAATTCGTCCTCACTTGTTTTCACTATGAAAATTACCCTGGCTGTCAGTATGGCCAAACATCCATCACTCATTCACTCCCCATATCGGGCGTTCATTCCTGGAAATAATAGGCTACGATAGCGCCAATCACACCATCTGAGGAGATGTAGGCCTAGACATAGGCAGTACAATACATATATTTTTAATACAATATCTTGAATTGCAAAAACCAAATACGCTATACACCCCATGACAGTGGAAATGGCCATCCGTCACTCGCAGATAAAACCTAGGAACTCGCCAGACGGAAGTGGAATGTCAGTGGGAGGGTGGAGGAGACGCGCTGGTGCCGGCCTAACCCGCTGATATTGGCCTCACACCGGGATACCGAGGGCACCAGCGGTCACATCAATCTCCAAGCGGACGTGGGGTAATTCACTCT
Source organism: Lepidonotus clava (assembly GCA_936440205.1). Lineage (NCBI taxonomy): Eukaryota > Metazoa > Annelida > Polychaeta > Phyllodocida > Polynoidae > Lepidonotus > Lepidonotus clava. Next base: position 27,810,661 of record OW387144.1, on the reverse strand, counting down.
CCTGCCCCACTCCTTTTTCTATTAGGGCCTCAACAAAGGTAATTTGCTGAGGATGCGAATTGCTGTAGCGTCGTTGATGGACGTTCATGACATTCAACAACCAAAATCATAATTTCATTTGATCGTTTTCTTGACTCATTCCTTCTTTTAAATACAATGGCGACTTAAAGATGGATCTCAACTTCTTAAGGAGAATCTTCCCAGTTGTCTCACTATTTTGAATCTTCGTATTTGGCTGAGTATACTCTACAAATTTAATGTTTAATCAAAAACAATTCTAACACATTTCTTCAGAAGTCAATGGACATAGGGAATGGGATCAAGTTTACTGTATTGAAAAAGTTTTGAAGTGGAGGACCGTGGCAATTTGACAGAGGACTGGTTTACGCACCCTCAGTCAATAAAGGGGAGCTGGCCCAATAAGCACTGGCAGGATCCTAATCTGAGGGTCGGGGGTTCAAATCAGAAGAAGAGGCGAACCACTTAGATTGCAACCCAAACCGGAAAAGGTCCACAAGGGCATCCTTAGCGATTATGCTAAAGCTTGTCAAGAAAGATACAAACTTGTAATTCACAGAAACTGGATACTTTATGCCTCGTTCCTGTTGAAAAATAACGTTCTATCCAAATTGATTATTTAATTTCATGGTAGCTTCATATCAGTGTACCATTCAGTATGTAATTTTATGTAATTTTAACGGTATCGTCAATGTTATATTTCACATAATACATTTCATAAAAGGATATATTATTGTATTGGGGGGCTGTGTCGCTACACTACAATATCTATTGCCCTGATTAAAATACCCAAACCATATACTACTCTCCGCGGAATTAAAAAAAAAAATGTATACTGCACCTGTTGATAATATGGCTGAAATGTCCATGCCATATAATTATATGAGTCGAAGCGTTCATTTTGAACATTTTCAAAGTTGTGCGTTTAATTGATATGTGTTATTGAGAACACAACATCCATATACTAATTACACAGATAATGTAAAACCGTTTGATTCTGAGCTAGAGAGCTCATATAAAACATCGATTTATAATAAGGAGTGTGCTAACAAAGAAGTTTTGGTAAGTAGGTCTTTTTTTATTTTTACAAAGTACAGTCTGACTTCATTTTACCCTGTGATGTTATTCTCGCCTGGGTAAGGAGGCAGGAAAATCTTTACTGTTTCCAAATGTAAGGATGCTAGATTAAATTATAACCAGCCACAACTTACTGCTATAAGCAGAATGACGTATAGAAAATTACGTTTATGAATAACTGTGACCAGTCACGGGATATGGTAACCTAGAGGGATTTTAGTTATTTTGCTCTAAGTCCATTATTAAGGGAGTTATTGATGAAAACAAGCTAATAATGCATATTTTCCTAAGAAATGTGACCCAGGTAGAATTTTCCAGAGATTATGATTATGAGCAAATGATCATTCTATTTATTTTTGAAAGTTGCATTATGGGTAATTTTTCAAGGAACGTCCTTTTTAAAAGGGGTGTTACAATAAGGAATGTTACCATGTTACCATGGCAACAGAAAAAAGAATATTCAGATTGAATCGAATATTTTTGTCAAGTTTACTAACAAAAGTCTTTCACTTTCCAGTGGTAAAAACTATTATTTGAATGAAGATCTGTGTGAAAAGTTATTGTATTTTAAGTAATTGTGATAATTAAGAAAAATTGTACTTTTTAACTAAAATGGTTTGGTTCAGGGTGTTTTAATATAGAAATGAAGCACAAATGATAAAATAGGGGTGTGCTGGTGTTTACCACATAGGGGATTTCAAACACCAATATCTCAGCCTACGATAGGAATATTTAAAAATGGTTTGTATTGTCTGAAAGATAGGATTGTGAATTCATTTTCATACTTTCCCCCTCTAGGACACCAAGTCCCATGATTGGTTACTGGTAAACCGTCATGGCATGTTCCAATAATGACATACAAACGTTTTTTCCTAACCGTCACTGACCCCCTCCGCCTACGGTCAACGTTATCGATAGAATTATAATATAGTTAATATAGTATATGAATATATACATTTAATAGTGAATATACATTTTGTTCAACACGTTTCTTTAGGTATAACGCTCTTTCACAACGTCATCAGACCCTGAATGTCTAATAACGTCGTTAACCTTTAACCAAGTCGTTCTCAATCAATCTTTTTATACGTAAAGTGTTCTTTGAAAAAACGATGTATCAATTATACCTGTCAAGCAAACCACTAAGTCACGCCCACCCCCGCCCTTTACTATCCCATCGTCTAGGGGGCCAAATACCCCTTCCTTCCCAAGAAAACTCTACAGGGCGACACTTTCCTCTCTCCAGTGAAGGAGAGCTCTGATGGATTACCCTCATCACATCCGGGTATCGGGCCCGGCCTATCACGTGACTACAGAGTGCATTGTGGACCCCTGGCGGCAGAGAGGGGAATGATTAGGGAGGATCTAGATAGAATAAGCGGCCTTGACCCCTTAGGTCACCGTGCCCGAAAGGTCACTTCTTTTGATTGGCTATAGTCACAGCGAGACTGAGGGCAAGGTGATAGAAAGGTCAAGATGAAAAGGTGATATATAAGGTGATGTAAGTGTTTTCTATATATACTCCTTGAGTATGGGCAGGTGAGATTAGGTGACCGGCGTTCATTATAATACTACTCGTATAGAAATGTATCGTAGTCCACCTATTGAGTCTGTCAGCACGTTTTCCTGTTTCCTCCCATCCCTTGAATTAACACCAATTAGAATTACATTATATTACATGACATATAGGCCTACTAGATACGTCTAGATATCGACCCCAAATTAACTACTTTTACAATATCCACTCTTTAAATATAATATATTTAGTTCTATGTATCTTATTAGGAGCCACTCACTAAAGTGTGATTATACATAATGTGGTACGTCGAATCAAGGGAACACTCGATTAAAGCTTTAAATATTGATATCAAGAATGGGGTGGTCGACAAAGGTTAGGAGTAAAGACACGCATGTGTACATGATCAACTGCGATATGGCTTTGTAATAGACTAAAATATCGCAGAAATGTGTGCCCAGCTCTGTTAAAAAAATTCACGGAAAACATATTCAAAATAAAGGTTTGTATTATGAGGAGATCTTGGTGGTAGTAGCAAATCATTCTTCGGATAAAAATATGCGTATACATTATAATAAGCTTTCATTATCATCCATGTGAAAATGCATATTGTTCGTGATAACACACACAAACATACTAGATATACACTTGTAATACCCCATTTACGCTATTCTTTTCAACCATATATTGCTGACGTTTATAGTATTCAGAGACCCCAAGAGAGAAAGTTGTCAACAAATCTCGGTCAGTGCAGATGACGTTGGTGCGTGTGTGAACGTCCCTTCTGTTGTGTGAATAAACATGACCGAGTTCTAGGGCAAGATGGGGTCTAAACCTGTAGATAGAGCTGCAGGGGTTATTCATCTATTTTCTGTCAATGAAAAGAGGCTTCTTATTTGACCAAGTCAAATGTTTGGTTATAAGGGTTTGATTTGATGTAGGCCTACGTGAAAAAATATAAATGATAAAGTAGGGGTGTGATTTAGGTAAAGATAAATCGTTCAAGCCACCGACAAATGGCTACAATTACTAGTTTTAGAATGAAATATAGCTTTAAGAGACATTTTAACCCCACTTAACATTAGTTATATGTGTACCTTTCTAGATACAATTTTGTAAATCGAGAAGTTCGAATTCAACTTATGATAGTGCGGCATCAACAACGGAAGTAGAGATTTATAATTGTTTATTGGAAATTCTTCGAATAGTGTGGATAACAAACATACACCCCCACCCACCCACCCACCCACCCACCCACCCACAATCCTCCCCCCTCCCCCACTTATTGAATCCCTTCTACACCCACGTTCCCTACAACCCCTCGTTTTCCCATGCCTCCCCCTCCACCCTCTCCCACCCTCTCCCCCCTCCCCCAATCCCAGCACCAGTCAACCAGTAGTATGACACCACCCGCCCACACACATATTGATCTCTATCTATGCTGACAAAAACCTAATAGATTCTACCCGGAAACCAGCCTTCCCTCGGAGGGTTCAATCATTGAGGGGGCTGCTGTGTGTGACCGTTTGTAGGATGGGCAGACTGGTTAGGGCGCACCATCGACAACTCATAAAACTACCCATTTATAGTGATTCAGAGTGAGAAATTGTTGTTAAACGCTGTACAAGTAAGGGGAACATAAAAACATATGATGCAAAGTAAATATGGGTTACAATGCGTTTCGGTGTGAACACTTTTACAACTTACAGAAATATGAAATGTTTTTCTTTGTATACAGAAAGACACATATGAAATGTTTTCTTTTGTATATAGAAACACTTCTTGAACTTCTCTTACCCTATAATACAAAATATCCTATAACAATCTTATCTCCTCTTTCTTCTCTTCTCTTATCTTATAATAAAAAAATTTATATATATATATATATATTTATCCGAGGACCATGCGAACACCCATTCGAGCACCCTACCCACCTAAACGTAGGTAGACATCACTTGTATAGCTTCTTAAGTGCACAGTACAAGCCTTAGTGGGATGGACACAAGCTATTTTCCCACGAGAAACAAAAAATGGACTTTGCAATATAGAGCTCCTGAAATGTCAAGCACTCGCTATATATTGCTGTGGAACATAAGTACGCACAAACATGTACGCTTTTGTTAGCTGTCTCTAGATCTTTGAGTTGTTTTGTTTTCAAAATGACTTTTTTGGTCAACGTCCATAGCTTCATTCATATTGAACTGATAAGTCAAATTATATACATATATCCAATTTTGCATTATTTTCATATAATTATGGTGTGGTTGAGACCGCATCGAATGAGCTGCAGAATTTTCTATTGATATTATATTTTGGTGATTTTAAGACCAGACCAAACCAAAACGGAATACTATGACAACCTTCAGTTCAGGTTGAAAAAGGTAACCATACCGTTGCAATGATATTGCAGTATCACTCTATGGCAGTACATTGGTGGGAGCCATCAAAATAGCGTAACAAGTACCCAAACAGAATGTTGCTGCAATGTTCTGGTAACTATGCATACCTTGCTGTGTGCTTGGAACCTAAATCCTTGAAAGTTGTGATTGCCCTTGGCCTTGGATAATCCCCCTAGTGATTTACTTCAGGTGTCTGAATAGAGACCCTTACTGGGTACCAACAGAGTAAATGGGTATTGTATTTACACCAATCTCATTTCAATTCAGACTCTATTGCAGCTACCCTAGCGGTCGATTGATTTGACCAGTTCCTATGACTTATTCAAGATGAACACACATCAGTAGGGGATTGGTGGTCATGCAAAGGGTCAGATTTATAGTGGGTTGAGTCTGGTGGCTCTGTAGACCTTTGTTTTCCATAAAACACAGAGATTCTGTGGGAGAAAATATCAAACAAAGGGTCAGAGTTATAACCTAGTTACAAAAGGTTTAAGGACGCTATCCCCGAAACAGAGACTATCCTACAAATATTTGTGACATCTCCACAAGATGCTATCCCACAAACAGCTGTCAAAAATTATTGAGGGATAGCATCTATTGTCTTACCTCTGCTAGTTCACAAATATTTGTTGCTTAGCAGTTGTCTGTTGGATAGCATCACCAAAAAACACTAAAATACAAACAGCTACTATAGTTCGGTGCAGCAAATTGGGAACTAAAAGGTACCTTTTCAAACCTTAAAACACAAAAAATGTAGTAGCACAGGAAGTTTTCAATCAATCTTTACAAAAAAGGTATCATAAGAAAGCCTATAAAATTCTCTACCTCATGGTATGTATTATCATGGTATTTATATAGAATATTACCCATAATCCCTTGCAACGTGAACAAAAAATATGGAAAAAACATCAAAACGTTATGACCTATCTGTTCAGCTGGCGTCATAATTCATAATGAATTTCTATGATCTCAATTTTTTACATCTTAAATGAATAAATGTCTCACACAGTTTCCATTAATGTCTTCCTTTTTATGATGCACCTTTTATCTGTTGATTTATTAACATTTGTTTAGAAATTACGTTTTCCCAAAACGTTGCCATTTTGATACCTTTTGACGCTGATGTCATTGATTGTATTTACACTATTTCCACATATTTCATAATAAATTTGATGATGATTTAATTAATTAAACAACATGAAGGAGATATGTCAACTACAAACATGTTTGCAGGTCTAAAGTACAAAATATTTGATGTCATGACATGTTGTCTTGTTTAATGGTTAAGAATTAAGAAACAGAGGTCAAGGTCATGACCCAGTTATCTGAGTCATAGCCTGGTCATGACAGATTGGTAGCACAATCTTATCAGAAAAGGTAAAATTAATGGCTGGAAATGTGAATTAATTCTGTCTTTTATATTTCTATTAATTCAAACATATTACTAAAAGTTTTCTAAGAGACACACTATCATTTATAAGCCCTACCATTATGAATAGAGGGTCCTGGAGAATGTTTATGGAATGTATCTCACAGATTTATTAGATTTTTGATGAAACATACTGTTTGAAAGGACCAGCTTTTTGCCAATGTTGGGCTTTAGACACAGGTATTTGCTATTATACTGATAATTTGACCCAAAAAATGTCTTTAAATTAGATTTTTATTGTATGCTATCAGCGATAAGGACTGTAATATTCTTTTGAAAACTCTTTGGGTTAAAAAAAATTGTTTTTATTTTGTTTGAGATGGCCTTGAATGTGGCTAGTCCAAAGTTCCCAATTTGCTGCTCCGATATAAGTCATATATTTCGGGGATAGCATCTACATTATAAGAATGATGGCACAAATATTTAGAATTGCTCAAAATGACGTCAACCCAAATGAAATCATTAATTGACTCCTCATTTTCACTTTTTTCAACATTATTTTCTATTTTGTTTGGGTGATAAAAATATAAAAGAATCTTTGGGGTCACCCTCGGGCCGTGCCAAACACCTATAAGTTGTATGGCCACCCTCAGTTGACCCCTCTTTTATTGGTATTACATTATCAAAAGTGACGGCAATATAATTTCTGATTTTTTTTATCAATTTCAATTTAGGTGACTCTATTGCTCAGTCATAACTATGCTGACTATTGTTAACCCATCTTTTCATCACTGTTGACCCATTACACAAATTTTGTAACTGGTATGGCCCATACCAAAAATATTATAGCTATACATACTTTATGGTTCTTGATCCCTAGGTAAGCCATTTGAGGGATAGGGTCAATTTGTTGGATAGCAGCTGTTTGTGAGATAATGTCTTCATAGTGCTGCTATCCCACAAACCAGTTTCAAGGATATCATCTGTTTGTAGGATAACATGTTGAAGTAGATGCCATACCATAAATAATGAATATTTGTCAGATACCATCTATTTGTGGGATAGCATCATAATAAGTGCCAAGAATAAAAAAAAAATCCTACTATCCTTTTTTCTAATATTGTTGTTGTGATATCACGAAACATCTTTTAAATCCTTTTTACTGGGTCAAATTGCAATTCGGTAAATTGTTTATGTTTTAATTTGGTAAAGCTATCAGATCAAAAAGCGTATTCTACAGGAATTTAGTTTGGATGTCAGAAATGGCACAAAAGGGATCGTTTTGGACAAGGAAATGTTCCTCTATTCAACAACCATTGGCTTTTATGATTGTTATCTGCAACGGGCCACAGGGGCTACATTGATATTTCTAGATCTGTGGAAATTCTCCCCAGGAGACCGGGCTCTAGGATCAGGAGGTGAGTCTGGGGTGGTGGGGCCACCCCTCCATGGTTTGTGTCTATCTGGCAGTTCTCCCACTTTCAGCCTATTTCTGGATCTCCCGTGATTTAAGTGTCAATCTAGCAGTATGTGGGCGGAGCGGCGCCTTGAAGGTAACGAGCTGGGGTGAAGCTGGGGAGTGGGGAGAGGGTGGTGGTAGCGCTAGCTTGTGGCAAATTAGGATTTTCTTTTTAACTCCTGTACATTTATGTCTTTCATTTCTTTTCCCAGCCACTTCTTTTTCTCCGCCTTCCTTACACCTTTTTCCCCATTATTGCTGCCAAGCCTCAGTGCTGCTGAGTCAAAGCAATGTTCGTAGATTCTACCACATATGGTTCTATAATGTGTTTTACACCTTTTTCCATGGGTCTACGCGGCGTACTGTCCAAATAGACGCCTTGAATCCTATACTTTTAGCACTGGCTCCATTGGAACCAATAACCCATACAGTTCAGGCTCGTAACACTAGAATTAAATATCAACGGAGGTCTGAGCAGCATGCGTTAAAACGTAATGAGTAAGTAATCTGGTTATAACTTCTTTTTATGGGGGGAAGGGGGGAGAAGCCATACATTTCACTCATGCAATGACTATTCTGTTGGCAGAGTTTTATATTGAAGGGTATGGAAAACAGAATCTTAGTATTCCTAAGCACTAAGACGTCTCAAATTCGCCTCTTATTTCTCTTTGCCAAATGTAAGTCCCCATCAAGGGGGGGGGGGGGGGGTGATGTGAGGGCCACCTGGACCCAACCCACAGGATTTACCCCTGCAGGGGCGGAACTGCCAGTGGCTATGGGGGGAGGGGGGGCAAACCCTGTCCCCCCTTATAAAAATGAAAACTTCAAACACCAGATGTACACAGATTTTTTACCCCCCCCCCCCCTGGATCCACCACTGCCCCTGTAAGAACCACGGGTCGTCAGAGAGTGACCGTGGGACCCAAAGGGGATGACCAGGACCTCAGGGGTCGTGCGGCCACTCGAGGACGACTCCAAAGGTTCTTCCATATTTTATTGGCCAGGTAATGTTCAAACGGCGCGGTACGTACGGCATGCCGTGAGGGTGCGGATACAGGGAGATTGGTATCGTGCTGCGTCCTTAATCCCATGACTTAAACCCATCCCTTCCAACTCACTGGACTGAATCGGTGCACAACTCAGCCAGTTTCGTAGAATTGCTACTTATGATCATCACCTAAAAACGTTTTCAGATCACACAAGTTTTAGGACAATACAGAATTTAGTTCTGGTAGAATGTACTCATTCTTGTTGACGGGGGTAAAGGGGAGGGGAAGGGTTGAAGAGGAAAGGCGCGTTGTGGCGGAGGGTTATACCCCCTGAGGCCATAAGTGTAACATGATTGGGGTATGGTGACTGTCAGGTAAAACCATATCCAGGTCCAACTGTTATTATGTTATGATTGGAGGCGTGGGAGGGGGAACCCGACCCATCATGTGCCCCCCAGCCACCTCCCCAGGGCAGGTATTATGGCCCACCGGTCGGTATGTGTTACAACATCTGATAGTGTCCAATATTTTTACGTCTTAAATTGATTTTATTTGTGTTTTTGTTTGAGTGCAATGCCCTTATTCCCCACATTTAACAATGTACAAGTCTTGATGTAAATGAATGGTAATTTTCGATGTGAATGAATTATAAACCTGCAGGTTTTTTCTACATTGCTTGGTCTGAAATGATGTATCATTGCTTGGTGACTATTCTAATCAGTCAGAAGATCATTGCATCCAGATACTGCACACCTATCAGTTCACATACTGTATGTGTCTAAAAGAGAAACCATAACCCATGACAATTTCGTTCCAATATTGTACATCAAAGGCCGGTTGCAAATTACAGATACAACGGTTGCTTGGATTATATATCAAAATGATACAACTAAAAAGATCCCATTGACTGAGAGCAACATTACCATCACTCAATGAAGTTTAATTGATATGAAAATAACTCTGAGCATACCTTTTGGTTTAGTGTCTGGTCTGAAATTATGTATTATACATATTTTTATGACTACGTATATCAAACAGATTATGACCAATTACAATCGTTGCCTTCACAGATTGCAGACCTATCGAGTGACATATTTAAATTCTGTCCGGTTCAGTAATTGACCAAGAATGAGATAAGCATGAGTTACAAGTATAACATTTTTCCTCCTATATTGGACATCAAAGGCCAATTAACTAGGGCTCATTGATGAAATATCCACTTTAAACAAAGCCATCTTTACTTACATTCTCTTCACTCAGTGAAGCTGAATCATTAAGAAACTAACTCTGAAGATAATAGTTTGATGACTATTCTAATCAAAGTAGTTATTGCCTTCGCAGAACTAACTCATATATATATATATATATATATATATATATATATATATATATATATTCCAGATAAACACTTGCGTGGGCAGAACAATCAGGGACAACTCAGTTTACCACATTCAACATCATAATCATTATTGACACCATAGGTAAATTTTTGCGATTATGGAGAATACAGGCTGAACTAGCTAAAATTCTATGCTGAGTTCCGTTGCTAAGACAAATCCATTGACTCTCGATATCATCTACCCTTTGCAGCTGTTAACGGTCAATTACCAAACCTAATCGTTCAACTAACGAACTGGACCACCAACCCCTTCATTTTATAATAGTTTGTGCCCAGCGGTGAACATTTAAAAACTTGATCTCTTCCACCGTAGGGATCTGGACCAATCAGGCTGCGTATACATGGTCACGTGCTTCCCGAATAGCCAATCAGAAGAAAGGTAACGGGCCGTTAGAGAAGGAGGGCCTGGCCTGCTGGTAATGAATACAAATTGTCACCCCTTAACAAGACCGTCCGTTTCCATCAAGGCTTCTTTGGCCGACTCTTTCTCTGTGAAGAAACACATTGGATGATTGACAGACTGACTATTTTCTGACTATTTTCTGATCTTATCTTTGTTATAAACTGCAAAGGCTTGTAGCAAACTGCCCTACTGAATCGTTTTAGAATTTCCTTCCGTTTCAGAAGTTAGTTTTTCTCTTTTTTTCTTCTCTTTTTTTCGGGGTAGTTTATCGAAATGACTACTTGCAGGGGTAGATCATATAGAAAGTCTTCAAAACCTTGCAATTGCCTATGACGAGGGAAGATATGGTTGTTAAACTTATCAATTCTTCAGGTAACCCATGTAACCCATTCCGAAGACAAGTGATTTCTACATTTTCCTATTGAAATCTGAGGTCCACATGCATATGTCATAAGTATCAGTAATATGATTGAATAAAACAATGTCCCTTTTAATCAATTTATCTTTTAAAAAATAGTTTTCAATAGCAAGACATGACTCTATTGACCAGCAAACGGTTTTGTCACTGCTAAAATATGTTTTTTGACTGAGCTCTTTTGGATAACAAACCAAGAGGTCCATGGTTCACAATTTGAGTGCCCCATTTTGCTGATTTACTGGAGCCCACTCGGCCAAAAGTGCTGACAAAAATGGTGAGTTATTGAGAGTGTAACAACCATAAACCGATACAACTGGGTAATGCTGACAGAGCATTTATTGGACAATTGGACACGCAAATATTTAGAAGTTATGCTGAAATGAAAGGTTGTAACCTGAAAGTTCGGAGGGGGGCGTCAAATTGCGCGATTGAACCTTTCAACGGTATTGACTCAGTTAGTAGTGTGATTCAAAGTTAGATATGGGGAAACATTAATTTTCCAACTGAAGTTTTACAATCGTGGTCATTAAATAAAAGGATTTAAAGGTACACTTTTGCAGGTTTCCACACTTTCAGTTTCCTTCGACAATATCCTTTATGAACTTGTAAGGCTCAAGTTATAATAAGTCAAAACCTGAGACTTCATCTTATTGGAACACTGATATCTTTTGTAATAGACTGTTGCGACATACCGGCGTCCAGAAGGTACAGTTTTAGCTAACAGCGGTAGGCTTGTTCACAAACATTTTCCAAATGATTTAGGAAGTGGGTCTGAAACTGAAATTGGACCAGAATTTGTGATCTCAAACTTATGACGCACCTTGACATGCATGCTCTTTTTTGAAATTGATTTTACTTTTGCAAACTGTATCTATAGCTATATGAGGTCTGTGATGTTTTCAATGATTCTTTAATCTTACGATGTATCCTGTACTTTATATAGGTTTGGTCTTTTCGGTACATGTTTTTGAGGATTGTAGATGTGTAAAATATGATGTTTATGGTAAGACTTTTGACAAACAAACCAATACATTCAGATCAATGAATTGTGGTTTAGCTAAATGGTCATTATAGGCCTATACATGGGTTAGGTGGAAATATATTATTCATCTCCATAAGAACATCATATATCATCTACAGATCCTAATCTCCTGGTTATCAGGATTCCAAAACGAAAAGTATCGCACTTTACTGTTCAAGAAAAAAGGCTGATTAACTACCCGGCAAATGTATGAATCACTACAAACACGAGTGCTTTTTAAAGGATTTCATTATCTGTAATTTAATTAATTGTCACTGTGCACGCGCCGACCAGGATTTTCATTCAGTATTAATTAATCTTTTTTAATTCTGTCCTCTTTTGCCTCCTTTCTTCGGTAAACCACGGTATGGTTTCGGTCGGACATAATTAATTTCATTTTTTTCTGTTTACACTGGTTATAACTACCTTCACTGCAACCCTTGAAGAAAACGTTAGTCACCTCTGGTACTTAGGTCTTGAAAGGTTCTTTAAAAAGTACGTTTTACATGAGAATCATTCTGAGACTTTGGTGGAGAGGGTATTCTAATGTTTTCTTTCTATGGACATATGGTCGAAATGCCGATACATAATTATGTTCTAATAGTTCTGTAATGGTAGCTACCTTGATCTTGGGAAAGAAACACGATTCTTACTATTCTAGAAGTTCTACCATAATTATTATAAAATAACACACTAATCAGGAATATTTACTTGGCTATGAGTCAGTTTACATGTATATATATAATTGTAGTCATTAGACAGGAAAACTAATTTTGTACGGCCTATATAATTTTTAAATAAATTATTCAAGATACTATGCAAAAAGGGTTCTCCTCATAATTTGCATAATTTGCATAACTATTTTATGTCAATGATCACAAAATGTCTTTCTATTGTGCTGAGTTGCAGATGCATGATCATTAGAATGAATCATTCTGTTTCCTTTCAAGACACTGCCTAAATTAAAAGAAAAGTACCAGACTAAATAAGTTTACACGCTGTCATAATTGATAGGAATATGCTCCTATTCTTAAAGATGTGGCTTCAGCAATATTTTTCAGACAATTGATCATGAGAAAGTTATTATACGCATCTTGTTAAAGGTTTAGGGCGATATCATTGCGAGCCTTCCATGGTTCAATGCCCATTTGCCATATGAGCGATTTCTATCTCCAATACAAATGTCTAAAGTCCTATGCTTCATTATATTAGATGCGGTTGTCAGCAATTTAAAAAACTAAATAAGACAAGGATCTAGGGGGCTTGCAGTGAACCAATATCAAATACATTGGATCTGATTTTAACGTTTCCATGAAATTTAGGGCGGGGAGGACTTCTTTTTTTATAGAAGGTTTTCGATCGTGTTACTTTAAAATTGTCAGAATCCAGGGGTCTCCCCTCACCACCACCCGCCCCCCACCACCACCCCTTTGGTGGACACTCAATATAAAGTAAACTGCCTAACTTAGAAAAACACGTCGTGCTTAAAAACGAACATATGCATTTTGGTACTTAGTGTGTGTCCTGACCTCCCTTTTTTGAAATCCTCTTCCTGGCCCTATTGAATTATTAGTTACATCAAAATAAAGTATTCCCTAAAGCCATCCATATGCTACATGTTCAATCTGACAGAGACCAGCCCCACCTACTTTGGCTGCACGGTAGGGAGATGGGTGTGTTTTATGGTGGTGGGGACAGCAATAGTTCATGGCTTAAAAGCGGAAGTAAGGACCTTTCCTACTAATAAATCTCGCGCCATATTAAAGACATGGCCACCTTGCCTTTCCCCCATGACCATATATGGATAATTAACTGCCGTCTGGTGACCAGCGCAACCCGCGCTTCGCTGCTTCCCGATAGGGTGCGAAATCTCGCGCTGGCCACGAGAATTATCGTCTCTCGCGTGGGCGACGACGTCGATTGGCGCCTTTCGGAAATTACAGTTCGTAAGGGAGGTAGGATGTCGGGGATGCTGGAAAGGGCTCTCGGCCCTAATGGCTGACAATTAAGCTTCCGGCTGGCCGCCGTCGTCAACCGGAAGTGAGGCCTCAGAGACTGTAGCGTTCGTGTGCTCCACATCCAGGGCAACGGGTGCACTGGGCAAGGTCTACCTCCATACTTAACATCTTTAAATTGTATACCGCAGTAGATTTCAATATCCGTTTGTAGGCCTGCAACAATCCTTATAATTTTGGCCTTGCTTTGCTCATCGCATTTGAGGAGAGAATAACGCTAGGGATGATAAGATTGTTAATTTCACCTAGTTCCTTGATGATGGAATCTATAAGAAGATAGAGACCATTCCCCTACACTACATCAAGACAGGTGTTCTTTTATAATTATGCAGTGTCCCTTAGGTGTCCCATAGGTAGGGCACCACATGCAATGGTGGTTGGCACTAGGCCTTCTAAAACCCTGTTGTTGACCACAGGGAGAATTTCTAATACCACAACAGTAGGACAGAGACTTGAACCTCCAACCTTCGGATGATGAAGCCAACACCCTACCACTGCACTACCACAACACCCTTCATGGAGGAGAGGAATGACACCAGGATGAACATAAGTTTAGTAATTAACCTATATACACAGCTGCTTTCCTGCTGATCCCCACTCCCCTCAGGAAACTCTGGATCCGCCCCCACAGTGCTGAAGAAGGATTCTCATTTGTGGGTTTCCGAACACGCCCGTTGCTGATTGGCCGTGGGTGTGACGTGACTCAGGTGGGACCCGGGCTTAATCTGACCTGCCCAGGGCTACCTGGGTCTCCACTATCACTGCCTCACCTGGGTCATGGTATCATATGATCAGGACTGCCCTCAGTCTGTTATGTACGTGACATTCCCAATTAAAGAGGACCATGTCCCATGTTCAAAGGTGTCTATTGGAAGCGTGAAAAGCCTTCATCCGCGGTTCAAAGCAGATTAGCCTTATCAGGAGGAGATGCGTCCATGCCGGTGTCATACCAAGGGAGGGGGGGGGGTTTGCTTGGTTTCTCTATTGTGGCTTTGTTTGATGCAGTTGCATTGGTCAATGCACCAATATATTAGAGTGAACATTTTTAAACGATCAGGTAATTCTACCAATAAGAATATTTACATAAGTGTCAAACATTTTTCCTTTTCTCAAGCTTTCAATAAAAGGGCATACATGTGTTGCAACCAGGCGATTTATCGCGGCAAAACAGGATTATTGGGCCTTCATTCAACGACATATGCCATGTGATAGACCCAAAGGCCATATAGGTTCTATAATCACTTGTCGTCGTTCTCTCTGACACCTAAAACGCAATAATATCTGGCCTCATGGTTTCGTATTTGGTTAGCTTTTTCATCTTAAGTTTTGATTGGCCATGTCTGGCCATACTGTATGAGTCAAGCTAAGAAAAGAATGCAGTAGAACTATGCATTTTGTATCTCATCGACATGTTCATGTAATTTCACTCAATCTATAGCATTAATGTTTCAAGTGACGACCGTATCACCTGGCTACCATGAAATAACCATTTATGTAATATGCAGACATTTAAAAGGTCATTGAATACCTTTAAACGGCAGCCAGAATTACATCATTCGGTGCGACACCATCGCTATAGTCATGATAATTGTTTTGTATCCCCTAAGCATTGTAGTATCCAACAGGTTACAGGAACAATCTCAGTCTCAACCCGGAGTGGAGGATTTCCCCATAAAATAAATATAAAATCCAACTTTTAATCAGTGTAGCGGAGTAATCGACACGGGCAGCCTTTCTGGCGAAGCAATTACTGTTCTGTCGCAGAAAACTGGAAAGGAAAATTAAAACATTTTTTATGTGTCTGAATGATGCCTGTGATTTTATCGCCCAAGTAGTGAGCTGGGCTTTATGAGTGCGAGTTGGGAGCTAATGCTGTAATGAATAAATGAGCAGCTCGCCCTGTTTGCCAAAAGCTGGCAGCTGAGTGTGTTAGTTGACCAACGCATTAGGCTGTCATTTTTAAACAGCTGTGACTAATTTCCTGCCCGGCAATTTAACATTCAAACTCCATTGGGCAGGCCCGAGTCGGGATGGGAGGACAGCTGTGGGCAAATACTTTACGGTGCACCGAAAAATGACAAGAAACTTTATAAATGGTCCGTAACCGTCATGCTCTGCATATTCGAATAGTTGATTTATTCAGAAATACTTCGTCAGGGAAAATCACATAGTTACCATTCTGCAATACTAGAGATACCACTTGAATAAAGGACAATATTCGATTGCAAAATGTAAAGAGCGCGGGGAGAGTGTTTTCTGTATGGTCTCATTCAGCATATCTCTTTTCAACGAAATATTAATGTTGGTTTTCTGCTTAAGACATGGACAGATTGATACTTTGTTTGCAATGGATCAAGCGATACGTTATTCAACCCCACTTCCTCGCAATCCACCTATCCTTCTCGCAAACTAAGTATGAATAGTTGCTTAGAAAATAAATAACATCGTTGCATCCATATCTTCAGAAGCAACACAGCACAAAATGTTCCTTGATCACAAAAACAGGGCTTGTGCATCCTCTAGAGCCATCCCAGCTGCAGGTTTGGATCCGAACATCCCTTATCATTAGGCAACAAGTACATACCAGCCTGTGATAATACACGTGTGTAAATCAGATCAAGGATGTCAACATATGGAAGGTGGGTGGTGTGGGAGGGGGGGTGGTCCTCAGGATAGAACCGGCCTGGGCCCTAATAGAACAAGTAGCACCAGGCCCATGGATGCCAGTCGCACGGCAGCCAACGCTGTTTCTTGGGACAGCCGAGGCACTGCACCAACAGGCCTGGTGCCCACTGCAGCACCAGCAGCAGCACCAGCAGCCACGGCCTGCCCTGGTGCCAAGGCCCGCACTCCGGGAGCAAATCTCAGCAAAAACACCCCCATATGGAAGGCTCAAGGAGGGTCTTGCCGTAAGGGTTAAGGGTCGGGTCTCTGGCGGACGACGCCAGGGGTGGGTGCCCACCGACCGGGGACGTGGGGGGTAGATGACAAGGTGTCATGCTTACCTGGAGACGGCTTTTTCTGAGGGTTGTCTCGGGGTGGGAGGAGATGGTGGTGGTGGAGGCGGTGGTGGTGGTGGTGTGGTGGCGGCCTGACAGGCTTGGAGGGAGAGAGGTAGGTAGGTAGAGCGGCGGCTGTGGAGTGGTTACAGTGGAAGCAGTGGCCCGGCCGAGTGGTGGGCTGAGCAGTAGAGTGAGTCAGTTGATAGTTATGAGCTGCTCCTCCCGTGCAGCAGCTCCGGGCTGGGAGTAGCTCCCTGTCGTCCCTGTCTGATCTCTGTTGTGGCCGACGATGCCTCCTCTTACTCCTCCTCTCCTACTTCTCCTCCCTATGTCCTGCTGCTGCTCCCGGGACCCACAACTGCTCAGAAGCTGCTCCCCTCCTGCTCCCCTCCTGCTCGACACCTGCTCACCACCTGCTTGGTGCCTCGCCCGCCAACGCAGGCTGCTGACCGCCCACGCCCACAGTGACACGGGTTGTCAGCCTTCTCAGGTATACACTCCCAAGAGTAGCAGGGTATATAGATATATAGAACTATTGTGTTTGGCCGAAACTCATTGTTCTCCCAATCCAGTTAAATGAAAAGTTAAGGGAAATGTGCGCCCTCCTACCTATCTATTGGACCAACAGTCATATGGGATATTTTTGTGAACAGCTTTTGTTTTTCTACCACTCCTTACCACAGTATTATTTGTGTAGTGCCCTGGCACTGGGTAGATCTTGCCGAATAGCACTGAAACCACTCATTACTCATCCCTATTTTTACTTGTAAATGCAAAATAGTATAAGAAATATATCTCCTGAAAGAACACGTATTTATATAAAGTAGTCAAATGAATATTATTTTAAAAAGATGTAGGCCTATAAAGCCCATTATATATTCAGATACCACTCTTCAAACATGAATTCTTCTGTATCAAAGCTCTGATACTGAAACAAATCATATATGTACATGCAATGTAATATATATATATATATATATATATATATATATATATATATAATTATATATATATTGTCACCTCAAATTGCAAACAAATATTGTCCTACAATTTTCGCATAGTTAAAAACTTGTTATGAAAGCAAAAAATAGGGAAATCCGTATTTAGACGGAAAAGTGGCATCACTGTATATTATTGCTGAGGTTAGAACCGCTATTCCTAGATAAATTGAAGGTTGGACCGCATACGCAGCAAAAATTAATGTTTATATCTTAAAGGAGAAACAAAGAATCTCCAACCTCTGAGTAGTGAATCCAAATGTGAATAGTTTGCCTTAGAAACAATAGGTATCGTGACAGTCCCTGTGCGTTGGTACCCGCTACTCCCAGCCCTTTTGACGTTCCATCTCTTTGGACAGGGCTCAACAATACCAGTACCACCAGCCCCTACCAGAACATCCCCTCTAAAACACTGGGAGACCACTAATCACCTTATACC
The DNA here is from genome assembly GCA_936440205.1 of Lepidonotus clava. NCBI lineage: Eukaryota > Metazoa > Annelida > Polychaeta > Phyllodocida > Polynoidae > Lepidonotus > Lepidonotus clava. The sequence continues at coordinate 27,792,139 of OW387144.1, read as the reverse complement.
CCTGGCCTATCTCTATGGTACACATTCATCACAAGACAAGCCCTGTAGCTTTACACAAATACCACCCGGTTTAGACTGTATGTATATCTAGAGTATAATTGTGGTTTATCTAGGTCTATCTAATGAGGTCTATCAAAGTTTACTCTTGTGTAATTTTAGGAAACAAGGAGAGGCAGGACCACGCATATCTAAGATATATATATATATGTGTGTGTGTGTGTGTGTGTGTGTGTGTGTGTGTGTGTGTGTGTGTGTGTGTGTGTGTGTGTGTGTGTGTGTGTGTGTGGATGTGGGTGTGTGGGTGTGGGTGTGTGTGTACGCACAATAAAATTGAGTAAGTAATGGTTGTTTTATGCCGTTTCTCAAGCTACGGTCATGTTCATGGCGAGAACAGTTAAAACATTGAATTGAGAAGATGAATAACAGAGGCATGCAGCAGGAAATCGAGCCCAGAATCCAGTTTGCTGCCTGTTTGCATCATTGGAAGAGGTTTTGCAGCAGGGAATCCAAACCTAACACCAGTTTTACTGCCTTGAAGAGGAGACCATACAATATTTTTTCATAGATCTAGATTTAATCAACAGCTGGGGCACAGGACACATAACAAAGGCAAACGCCTGAAAGGGCAGTGTCGATACGCGCGACGTCGCCTCATTAGGCTCCGCTATTTATGCGACATTGTCGCGAGTACAGAGTCCCTTATTCACGCGACCTGTTAGTAGTATAAGGAAATGGGAATTTACGGATGGTTTATTGTTGTGGGCCCCTACATAGCACTGCCTATATGCGCGACATCGTCTCAATAGGCTTGACTATTTGCGTGACATTATCGCGTCGATTGATTTTAGTATATACATTGTATGTTAGTGGTGTATTGAAATGGAAATTTAAAGACGGTTTGAATCTTGTCACATAAAACAACTACTAACAATACTAATACCATTATCATTCTGTGTAATACAAACAGAGCAGTATGCTTAACTTGACATTTAGGTTGGAGTTAATACAACCCAGCAAATCGATGTGTCATTACCTCTTCGGTATAGACGGTCTTATGATTGTGAGACCCTGGACAATCACCTGTGACACAAAGAGTACTGGTCAATATAAATGCCACAGAGTATTGTGTTACTGTGGAGGTGCTATGGTGGGCACGTGTGTCGTAAGGCCCATTGGCGTAGACCCTATAATGGACTGTTTTACACTACACGACTTGAGCTACGATATTGGCATGACATGCTGGTGTTACGGATAGTTCGCATGCAGGAGTGATATGATAAGTAAAATAAATTGGTAATTTATAGTACCTAACTTATGAATAACAAAGAATTTGATCTGTAATATATGCGACTTCTCCGTGACATTGTCGCAGCTCCATTTGTGGAGAGTAATGCTGCCTTTAGTGTCACGAAGCCTGGACAGCTTCTACTTTCGCTATGCATCTTCAGGCCATGCCCACACTCATCTATTGTATGAATGTAGATTGGTCTGCTAATATTCTCTCGAAATAATTAACCTTTATATATGTGAAAATATAAAGAGGTCTTTCATATTTTATTGCGATCTCCTCAACATAACAAGGCTTTGGTTGGAATCAGTTCTTCGGTCCACTTCGAAAAGGGTGGGGAAAAGAAGAGGGTGAGTGAGGTATGATTGTTCACAAACGTTTGTGGTAACAAATTTCCCCTTATAGGTCGCTTTCAGTTCTCACTAAGACGTTCTTGCCACAGTAAAAAAGTCAATGAGTGTTCAGTCCATGCAAACACAATGTACGTTGATGTTACTATGTGTCCAAACACTTTTTCATTTTGATTGTTGTTTCGGCAATAAATTTGTGGCTATACTCATGACTATTGTTAATGATATTTAAATCTACATTGTAATTTAAGACATCTGTAGTGGTCAGAACCTAAGAACCGTCAATGGATTCAATGACAAGGGAAACATGTACCCCTTTAAACTAGCAGGTAAACTTTGTTTGAGTTTACTATTTATAGGTATGTGTTTTACAAAGATGTGTAAAGGACAGACAGTTATTTTTTAAGGTTCATTGATTGTAAAGATGAAAAAGGATCAATAATCTTTACATAGGCCCACAGGTATATAGTCTTACCGTTTGATGATGAATTAACAAAACTATAGAATATTTGATCTAGTCCTTGTTTTTGTTGTTTGCAAGAAGTTTGCTTTAGTTTCCGCTTTCTAACAGATGATAAAACAGTCATGTTGACTTCGAGATTTAGTACTTCCAATATGTCAATATAAAACAACCCATACGTATTTCCATATCTATCAGTATATATGACACTGATGCCTCGAATTGGTGTTTCTCACCATTATCTGAGGGGATTTGAGAATACCCTTAGTCAAGTTGACCAAACCCATCTAAAGCTTATGTTATCTAAATGATTACTGTACTCAATTAACAAATTGATAGCTAGTTTTAATTATAGTTCATATTCAGGACTAAATTATATAGCGAATTTGCGCTGTAGACATGCGTCAGCGTCGGGGCAACAACATTAGTTTGCTGAAGGTGTTTGTAATACAAATATCCTAGTAACAAGTGGCAAAGTGGTGCAATAGATAGGTCACGTGCCTTCGATGCTGGTGATCAGGGTTCATTCCCCCTGCCAGGGGAGTGTTGTAGTAGTATTTAGTTCAGGCTTGAAATGAGTATGCATAAATAGGCCATCATTCCTTTTGACGATTTGATGTTACAGGGTAAATACCTTTTTGAATTGTTTCAAGATCATTTTCATCAAAAACTAGAATGGGATCAATCCCGCGATTGAGGGTTAGAAACTTAGTCAAAGTACATACTGGTTATTCAAAAAGGCTTAGAATCTTCGGACAAAAAAGCACCATACAATGCCTGAAGTTTTTAGGAAAGGTTCGGACATTTGACTAATATTCTAATCGCTACTGTTATCAGTGTAAAATACTTTGGGGCCTTCCATGCATTTAGTATGTACGCAAAATTTCTGAAATTCTAGACCCCCCCACCCCCCCCCCCCTTGGGCTAAAATACGCATTGGATTTGTACATGTATGTACGCAAATTTTCAAAAACTTTAGACCCCCCATCCCCCCTTGGTGCGTACGTACTTAATGGAAGGCCCCTTTCATAGAAATCGTTATCAAAGGGTCCCCATGATATGACATATTATGTTGAATACATTTCTTAGTTGCATTGTAATATATCACATATTCAAGGCTGTTTGGTTATGGTTATCACATTAATAACCAAGACCTTGCTATATTGCTATACATGTGCATGAACTCCCATGGACGGATTAAGGGGAAGGGGACGCCTGAGGCGCACACCCCCTCATATATTCATACAAGCACCCCCCCCCCCTCCCGCCCACACTTTTTCTAAAATCTCTAGATCCGTCACCATGTACGCAATATTCACATTTACTTAGTGAATATATTACTAAGCTCCAACACTCACACCTATAAAGTACAATCGTATCTACATAATTATAATATAGGGCCTAAGTCTGTAGCCTTGGCGAGCGTTTATTGATGTTTCTTTTTATACGTAGCCAACCCAGATCATAATCACTGAACTGGTTTCATGTATGGTAAGCTGCTAAACCGTTGAATCAGGACTATGTTTGATGCTCATTACCACAGTTACAGTCAGTCAGGCATACATGTCTATTAGTGTAATCAGGAGGAGTGGGGATTCCACGGGGTACCTGGAATTTGACAAGATTTTACAGAGTTTATATAATGTAGTATATAAACAAGTATAGGGTTTTCTTTTAGAGAACCAGTCTGAAAAGACGCTGTTATGCATTGGTTCCCCTCATACTTCCCCTGGAACCATTACAGATTTCTAACTGCATGCATGCAAGAACACAAGTCTGAGAGTGTTGGGGAACCATACCGTCTTTGCTATTGGGCTGATATACCCAGTGTATACATTCAAAGAGCACCAGTGGCACTTGTTTACATCAGCAATCTCACCTATGTGAAAGATATCCATGTGAGATCTCAGGAAATAAGATCTACACTACCTCTTACTATGCTACAAGCGAGTTGACTCACCAGGATTTGAGGGAAAGAAGCCTTGGGTATAGGACCACTAAAATATCTTGAATCAATCGCCAGTATTTAAAATACCTACCTTCTTATTGCATATAACTTCTCAATAATTGTTCCACTTACTATTCATATATTACCACACACTATGACTTTACCAGTACACACATATGTAAATTTCTCATCATCAGCCCCCTAAAGCAGAATGTCAACGTCCCCCATCCAACATACACACCGATAAAAAGTATAGCTTAGATAAAAGGCCAATGCCATCTGTGTACAGAAGCGTGACACATCACGTTACCGATCTGAACACACCCAACCTCGGTTCATAGTAAAAATAGTCATACATCAGTGAGCCTGCAGTGAAGCGCATGATAACGAGAAGGCTTTGTTCTATGAAGGGTGTCTTTTTTTCTAGGATAAAAAAGTAAATAATCAATTCATCATTGGTAAAGAAATGTATTCATACATAGGCTGAAACAGGATGTTGTTTGATCTTCCAAGGGTCCGGAATGATTCTGATCTATTCATTCAAATTCTACAGTTGTCCATTTATGGATTATCAGCATGAGGAGCAAGATTTATTTTTAAGTTTGCAATTTGGGTTCATGACCTGCAAACGACAGGTCAGATCGCTGTTTTACCTTCATTTCAGCATACAAGTGCAAAAGTTTCTCTTATGTATGTTTCTGTGATAAATTGTTCATTCATCTTTTGTGGTATGAAATATAAAGCTAGAAATCTGGTATAATCAATTAGTAATGTGGTAATTGTCAGCCAATAATGAAATGATGTAATAGAATGAAAATAGACCGAAACCTGTAATTGGGTACGAAAAGCCCAGAGAACAGTAGTGACCTGAAATGACGTCAAAGTGACCAATCAGAGTTGACCTGTAACTATAAAAGGGGGTGCTATGGCCCGAAATAAACAGTTTCTTCTTGGTACTCCTTGTGTTCACACCCATCTTCTTGGAGATGCCCCGCCTTCCAGTTAGCTCGAGCTTGAAATCTCTACAAGTAGAAGTTAATAGCAAAGTAATGCCCAATTAGGATCCCAAATTGCTGAGAAGTTAACCCTTTTGCCTGAAAGCCCAAAAGATGGCCCGAAAGCCCAAAATAGCCTGAGACCCAGCAGTAGCCTGAAAGACAGCATGGTATGGAAGCCCAAACTACTAGGCTGCTGGCCCGGAACGACAGGAATGAAGGCAAGACCTGCTCGGCACTACACTACCACCCTTTGATAATGACACCCGACTTCCTGGACAGGAGGATTAGCCGGCAGTCAACCTGAACGCCCCAGACTGGCCCAAGCCCAAGACTGTCTACCCCTCCCACTTTTTTCTGCTGTCCGGGCATAGAGACCCGACCCCTGACTATCTCAAAACATGATCCTCCTTGTGCCTCCAACCGCCTAGTACGAACCATGGCCCCTTGCAAAAGCTCCACTGAACAGTCCATCTGTTCACCCTCGTGCCCCAGGCATGACTCTCGACCTTGCAAACCAGCCTCCTGTCCAAATTCCCAATTGGCCCAAGACTGTGAAACACAAAACTCCCTTTGTCGCGGAGCCCGATACCCTGACTCCCCAAGGAATATCACATTTCTATTGATTCAATACAACTATCTTTTTTACCAAAAAATCTGTTCAGGTAGTTCTATGAGGTAAAGATGAGTAATAACAATGCAACAAATATACAAAATAACAATCATTATGAAGGATAGACAACTGTAGGCAGGACGTTATTTAAACGTTATACTCTCATTTTCTTAATTAATATGATACAGTGTCGCATCATACATCAAATGAAAGGTAATAGTTTTACCAATCTAATGACATAAGTAAAGTTATAGTTAAGCCAATATCTTCGACATGATGAATTAAAAACCAATTTCTTGACTTCCTCAATACCAAAGTTAGAAACTTAAAACTTTGTATGTGTCTTGATAAGGATCATTTGCAGGGAAGCGTGTCTCAGAATTTTTATTTAGGCCCTAGTTTTTATTTTATCAGAAAAAACGGGTAACTTTTTGTCATTTTTTACAACTTAATTTTCTAGATTTCAAGTAACAAAAACTAGGACCTAAATTAAGAAACTGAGACACGCTTCCCTCCGTATGTCTATCATCTATATGTATTCCAAATTTCAAGCCTGTACATTGAATATTAAGAGAGATATCCATGTTTTAAAAAAAGTGATTAAAAGCGAAATTTTCCAATTCTCAGCTTGATACTCAGGTACTGATATAAATATATCTACATGATTTACATTTACAAAAAAGGGTTTTAATAAGCTATTCAGAGTTATATGACATATAGGTTATTTGGCACATCATTATAGAGAACATATCACTGCGACCATACCAAAATACCCCTTATCAACAGTTGTCTATGCTGAATATGAAATCAGAATAACATAATCCAATCCTAAGAGATATCACAATTTCTACCGTGTAAGCCTTCTGAATTTTGTGCTGTAGCATCCAGTCCATCCCACATGTGTAGAAAGGACTAAATGATACTCATTTCCAATCAGTATATGGTCAAATTAATTTCACCCTCTTGATCGCATAAACAACACCCGGTCTATATTCATGCAATTTTACTATAATTTATCTAATCTTTTTAAGCATGAATACTTTCCTTCTACTATCTTAAATGTCTAGATTCATTTCCAAATGGAATTTCGCCATTCCATCACTACTCACCCTTACCTCCCTATTATACATTATCTTTACCACACGTGTACTATTATATTATTAATTAGGCCTATTGCACTGAGGTAGTAATTAAACACCTCATGCATATAATTGGCAGTAATATTTAAGTAGATTGGTAGATATCTAGACTTAAAGGAAAGGTCACCAGACTGTGAAAAGATATATCACTAACAGTTCAAAATTGAAAAGGAATTCTATAAGGTTTAATAATAACTATGGATAACACCTCAGATAGGTGTGACAAACATGTACTGGGTAATGGCAGGTGGGCTTAGTCTATCAGCGCAGCACTACCTGGGGAAATCAATAATCATGGTTATAAAAGAATTGCAGTAGCCAGTATCAGGCAGAACCGATATATATGTTTGAAACAATATGAGTCTTGAGGATTCAGGGGTTTGGTAGTGAAGCGCATAGCATCTGGTGCAGCTGGTGACTAATAGTGGAACAACAACAGTCTGTGAGACCACACAGAGACAAGTGGACTTAGGAAGCCTGACCCCACAGTCTATGAACAATACCTGTACATAGGAACTTTCTGTCTCTTGTGAACCACACAGGCATTTGTGAGGCATAACAATAAACTTACCCTCTGCAAAGTGTTGTTTGCATTTTGGATCTGAACGCCCAGATCATGGACTGGTTCTACCATGGAAAAGTGGTCCCTATACCAAAGAATAGAACTAGGAATATAGCAAAGAACTGGCGACCTATAAACTTGTTACCGTATCCTGAGAAAATATTAGAAAGGTTAGTTCATAAGCAACTAATGCATTACATTGATGACCGAGAGCTTTTATCTGATAATCAATTTGGCTTTAGAAAAAATAGAAGCACCGGGACGGCAATCCAGACTTTTATTGATTATGTTTTGCAATCTTTAAATGATAGTAAACTGTGTAGTTCTGTCTATATCGATCTATCTAAGGCGTTTAATTGTATAAACCACGAATTACTATTAAATAAGTTGAAAATGATGGGATTTGGTAAAATAACTATTAATTGGTTTCGCTCATATTTGACAAACAGATCACAACATACCCTGTTTAATGACCGTTTGTCCAATGAACAATATGTACCTAACGGCGTTCCACAAGGTAGCAGTCTCGGGCCAACTCTTTATATATTGTATGTTAATGAATGTTTTACATGTTTTAACAGTAATACTGTATCTAAAGTTAAAACAATAATGTACGCTGATGATACTGTACTGCTAACTAGCGGTTCAGATATGCACTATGTCACGGATACCTTACAAAGCGCACTAGACCAGTATGCCACCTGGTGCACTAGAAATTGTCTACGTATTAATGAACAGAAAACTGAAAACATGTGGTTTTCCACAAAGAATAAACTTGAAAAGGTTTATGAAAGCTGTTCTCACTTGAATATTAGTGGGGTGCCAATTAAATTGGTACGATTGTACTGTTATCTCGGTGTCACTTTTGATAGCTGTTTGAATTATGATAGTTTTTTGAAATCAGTGATCAAAAAGGTCTCGTATAAATTATATATTTTTGCTCGAATTAGATATATGTTGAGTTATGAGGCTGCCTTATTGGTATATAAACAGATGGTGCTACCATTTTTTGATTATTTGGATATTATGATGGATAGTGGAAAAAAGGTTTTTTTTGATAGACTTCAGAAATTACAATTTAGGGGATTAAAAATTGTGAACAATTATCTATATGAGGGGAAGACTATTAAAAATAGAGATGAAGATGTTATACATAAGAGTTGTTCTGTTGAAAGTCTGGTTATACGGCGTATAAGACGACTGTTATTGTTACTTCATAGTATAGTATACACGAGTACTTGTGATGAAGGTTTAGACGATGGTAATAGAAAGCTACGAAGTACTCTAAGCAACGTAGATCTTCATTTGCCAAAACCAAATTTGCAAGTTTATCTAAAAGGGTGGAAATATAGGGCCACAAAAATTTGGAACACCTTGCCATTGAACATAAGAAAAGAGAAATGTAAAGTAGAATTTAAGAAAAAATTGACGGCGGATATGTTACAACGAACTATGGACAAGATACATGGAATAGGAGTAACGTAATGTATTGTATTCACATATTAATGTATGGTATACTCATAATGTTTTGATTATAAATATCTGTATCATTTATGATGGATTGGTATATATGACGAACTTTGTACATATGTAAATATTTGTACTGTATTGTTTAATTGTAATGACGTCGTGAAAAGCACAAACTGTGACGATGTTTGATCCAATAAAAAAAAAAAAAAAAAAAAAAAAATTGGCTAGCATATAAGAAGAGCTATGAATCAACAACGAAACATAAAGAGATAGAGACCTAGTTATCCTCAACATTTTGATATAAAGACCCTAAACAAACACTAGTATTTACTATTGGGTAAAACAGGGTTGTATCACACGTAGTGGTATATCGCGCATTATTAATTTTGTTGATAGTATTTAGATATAGAAAAAAATACAAAAAATGGAAAATAAATGGAAGAATTCGCCAAAATGTATGAATAAAGCAATGAAATAACTTTATTACCTCTACCAATATTGAATAATGAAAAGAATTATATTTTTGCATATATGCAGGGTGCACGATACAACGTTTGAATAATTTTCATGATATTCAACTTTTTTTTGCAAGATTTTTATAAGATATCATATTCCCTGCGTTGGCAAATAAAATCAACCTTTGCCAACGCAGGGCAATAATGAAAAGTACCAACGTATATAGACCTATATTCATCATTTAACTCATATTTTATTAAGGTATCATTATTTAAATTTTATGACAATTTTGTTACAAATTTGCGATATAAAACATATCTATGCACGATACAACAAAAGTAAAAAAAGTAAATTATCATATTTTCTCTCCCTACCCCCAAAGGATTAAAGGTAGAAAATGTTAGATATGCCTGGCAGATACACCTGATATAGTTCTATATGAAAAAGTAAAATTGTGGTCATGTCTGAAGAAAATTATGAATAAGAAACAAAATTTGGACTGTATCAATTATAGATTTATTGATAATACTGTCAAATTCAAATGAAATTTTGTCGAATTTCATGAGATATCATAACGTCAATGCTTCTCTTCACTATTATAACAAAGATAACGCACGTTTGGAGTTTAAGTTTACAAAATAATGTCTTTTTATGACAATTTCAATGTTACCTTTATTTCATATATATTTTAAGTTTGATAAGTGATATTAGGCATGCTAAATGTGCGATATCTTAGCCTGACATGCGCGATACAAGGCCTAAAAATAGTACATTACGTAATGTGCCCCCGGGCAATAAGGGCCAAGGCTAGAAACAAAAAAATGATATCAATAATTATGCCTCATATGTCAGTTTTACACAAGACAAAACCGGGTATTCTTATTGCAAAAACTAATGAATGCAAAAGAAAACATTTATTAGAGTAAGAATAACCCCCATTTTACCCTATAGCATTCACTATAATAGTAATATATTTTGAATTCATACAGCCTACTGTATTATGTATGCTTACTGCTCAAAACACAATTTATCTGTGATATCTATGATAATCTACATGCAAATATATATATAGTCTCTACATCATTCTTCATGTATACTCAAATTACATAATTATTTGTCTCACGTTAACATGCATTTGGTTTTCATCTCATACAATACTACCCTATTGTTGTTACACCAGCCTAATACATATGGAAGAAAATCTATAGACTTATTCACAGCCTCCAACTCATTTGATTGTAGCAATTACAGTATCGTCTACATAATATCATATTTGTATTTTGGAATATTTGATATAACTTTATCCTTTCTTTGTCTGTTTTTCTGCCCGTTCTTGTCAGTCCCTTTTCATTGTACCAAGGTGGTAGTACTTTTCAGCAGGCTGTTTACAGCGATGTCCCCTGTGTACAGTTTATTGACGACGTGCACTGATCCGGGACATCCCACACATTCCAGACTGTTAGAACCCCTGAAAGCAAACCTATGCCCGATGACAAAAGCTTGATGTGACGGATGGACATAGCTCTGCACATGCACTATAGATGGCGCTACCATAGCGGATGAATCAAGCTCGCAGACATAGACTATGTTCGAGTGACTTTGCAGTGAAGAAAGAGGCCAGTGACTTAATGTATATTAGGGGTCGATCTAGGAATTTTAAGGGAACGAATTGAGAATATATATATATATATATATATATACATATATATATATATATATATATATATATATATATAAGGAATTGTACCCACCACCCATCCAAAGGCACCGCCCTCTAAATCCTTATAACCGAGTATAGGCCTACATATCTGTATAATGTATAAATATAGTTATATAGTTATAATATATAGTCATATCATTAGGGTATTGTGATTCATGCCAAACTTTATACATTAAATGTATAATTTCTCTTTTTAATTTTGGATGTTTTTCTTGATAAGCTAATTCAAGAATTCGTTGTAAGATATGAAGAGTCAAGTATTATATATGTTTGATATGCACCGACAAGTGCTTTCTTTTGGATGAGGGCATCAGGATACCTTTTTTAACATAATTATAGGCCTATACAAATGCATTCGGACTTATAGGGGAAACGTAGGCATGTCTACTTGTCAAACTGACGTCGACAGTCGACCCCTTGCTCCCTGCGCGCACTACCTATAGTGCACGGCTACGCTGCGTAGGGAAACGCAGGCGACTCTGCCATCGGGAAGATTGGCCACTTGTTTTAGCTACACACCATACATTTATGACAGGTGTGCTGTCAAAAACGGTCTCCCCATGAAAAATAGTTTGAAACTGCTTAGATAAATATTTTTATAGGGGGTACCGTTTTTCATGGTCCCCACACCATTTTTCACTGGGGGACCGTTTTTCACGGGACACCTGTTGGAACTGACATTGCTTTCTCCTATATCCAAAATGTTGGCTTAGAATCTGTGTGGAGATTGAAAGAGCAATCCGTACCTTTTTTGAAAAGGAAGCTAATAACGGAGCCCTCTCTTTGTGGATATCATACTATGGAATACCTCATATTGAGGGATTATGTGGAAGTTATTTGATAGACCTCTACAGGTGGTAATTAAGATAATAATTAAGACCTAAAAGCTTTCTTTTTCTATATGTCACCATATTAGTTTTCAAGTTAGGCCTATATGGCGGGAACGGATTTAGGGGGGCGCCCCCCCCCCCCCCCGCCATTTTTACCCAGATTTTGATTTTCTTTTAACGTAAAACTATTGGCCCCAGAGGGGGCACCGGGACTGCTTTTAATATAGCCCCTCCCCCCTCAACCCCTTTCTTGAATTCTTGGATCCGCCCCTGCAATAGGTATACAAAAATGAGGTTTCACTAGTTGTTTCTATGCGAAAATAATTTCACGCCACGAAAATGTAACCAGCATACAATAAGGATATCATCTTTGGACACCAGTAGACTAATGTACAGTTACAGAGTCATCACGTATACGACATCTCTTATATGTAGGTATAGTCTAAACAAGGCATTAGAGTGAAGGCGCGGTGCTGTATTAAGGACAATCGCGCCATTATAGAAGTAGTGTTGAGAATTGTTTAAAACTTTATACAGTGAAGGTTATACCTATATGGATACCAAAAATGCAAAAAAAAAATCAGGGGTCACCATGCAAACTTTTCAGCTAAAGTAGTCTAAACATATGCTGATTATTCAAAAATTATCTTTCAAAACAGATTTTGATATTTGATTTTATTTGCCAATTATTTTGATAGAAATAATATAAGGACCAGCCTAATATTTTTTATAAATGTGTTTATGTTTTCTCAAGTGAGAAAGAAAGACTTTTGTAAAATTGAATGATGCATTATATAATTTTATTTGAAATTATGCAAAATGAACTATTTAAAAAATACAAAAATTCAATATCAAAGATCCACACACAAAAACGTAAAGTTGAAAATTGCTCAGAAAGTTAATATCACGTGCATATGGATGTAGGCTATCATATCCAGCCAAAAAAAATAGGGGGTCACCGTGCTGATTTGGCCAGCAGAGATGAATACACATTTTAAAATTAATAAAGAGCTTAAAATAGGTATTTATTTGTTTTTCTATAAATTCACTAAAATGTTCATCATAAAAGTATTTTGAATATTCTATGTTATTCCTGAGACCCTTACACTAATTTGGATACATAATATGCCTTAATACAACCAATATAAAAAGAGAGACAGAAGATAATGTAATTTTTGTTGCAAAATTCATTTTTCAGTATTTGCAAAGTTTTCTCAAAATTGGTCATGTTCCCCCATTGCTACCTCAAAAATTATTTCTTTTAGCTAATTTTCTATGCCATTTCTGAATTCTACATATACTATTGAGTGTTTCTGCAAAATATAAATTAGATTGAGGAACTTTCATTTTTATGATATCTGGAAAATGGCGCCATTGTCCTCTACACTACGAGGAGAATGCCTAATAAGTAACATTATTGATATCAATATTATTATGCATAGGTGTTACAATGTTCTAACAACATGAAATTGTTTGCAGTCACAAATCCCTTTAAGGATGCCGTCAAAACTGTAATTTCTACATGCACTACAAGGCAAATGCCTAGTAAGTAACATTACTGATATCAATATATGTATAGGTGACAATATAAGGAAAATAGAACATCTCCAGCCCTACTTCCCTCGTATAGGCTATATCTGATAAGGGATAATTTCTGGAATAGAAGATTATCAGGCCTCAATGTTAACTTTGGGGATGCGGCCTAAATTTCCAGACCCTTGACACTATGATAGTGTGAGGAAAAAAGGCCAAATAAAAACACAAAAGTGATACAGCCTAAAAAGGATGGGGATCAAATGAGGGGGTTTACAGTAGTGTTTGCTCAGAGTTTAGGGCGAGCTGGTCTAGCCCACGTCTCCCAGCCCTAATTCAGATACAAGTGGCGCCATCTTGTGTTGGTTCATACGACATATTGTCGACATGGAGCTTAGTGGCAGGAGATAAAATAAAAAAATTAACGACATGACATAGGGGACTTCTTAAATTCGACATGTGACATGGGAGATTTTTAAAGGAAACCTTGCACATAGGTAGGCTACATGGCTACATGTTATTTTTTTTAATGAAACCAGTGCAGCATGTCATTAACATCTCGCACTTTTAATTTGAGAAGAATCTAAAGAAAAGTCTTAATTTTGACACAACTTGGGGACATTAAAAAACTTACATTTTCTGTAATTTTTCAAGAGAAATCCCCATATTTCTGACGTCACACAGTGAGTTATTGGGGAATCCCATGGATCAATTAAATCTCAAAAATGAATAGATAGAAAATTGAGGTTAGGCATAAAATATTTCTATTTAGGCCCAGACAGGCTATCATTCATTGTAGTTTTTACTACCTAAAATATTCAATAACCTGAAATTCCCAATTTATTTTTAACCCTTTCACTGCTGAATATGTCATTCTACAGTTCATATATATAATTATAGAGATATTGGCCAAAATATGAAAATTAGCCTAAAAAATGCCTAGAACTCAAATTTTCTATAGATTATTCTGGTACAATTAGTTTTTACATAAGTTGGATGAAAACATTCCAAATGTTGGCACCCTGCCAATTTACGAAACATGTCTATGTTGATAATATCTGCATTATGTTCCAATCATTGGTTTCCATGGTAACCATTCATTGCGGAAATACTGATTTTATTTGTTTTAACAAGAAAAATTTGGGGCCTAAAGGTTCATTGCGTTTGAACAAAAAAACAGTTTGTGATTATCATAAATGAGACCAAAGTTATGACATTTTGAAAATCATATCATTTTCCAAAAACTAACAAATTTCTATCAGTTTGAAAAAAGATAGCAAAATCATCTTTATGTATATCGTAACAAGGTTGCGCAATTGAGATTCTACTATTTTCTAATGAATTGGTGCTAGCATATTCAAATGACCATATCTCTGGTTCTAATAGGAATTTTTGGAAAATTCTTTCAGATTCTGAAAGCTTAATTCCTCCTCTATAAGACCCTGGTTCCCCCAACTGTACTGGTGGGGGGCGAATAAGTTAAGGTGAAGTCGAGTAGATAAATACTAGAATAATGAGAGAGAAGATGTGGTTGGCGAAACAGGTAGACCAAAACCGGCCTTATTTAATCACAAGAACAGGTAAAACTTGAAATGGATGGTCCGGGTGCGGAAACTGGAATGAGTTCTAAGCCGTTGGGGGGCGTGACGTCATATGATGCACCGGAAGTGGCGCCCCCTAGCGGTTGGCGGAGGGTTTATAGGCGAAACAGGCGTGTTCCCGCGCATAAGACCCTGGTTCCCCCAACTGTACTGGTGGGGGGCGAATAAGTTAAGGTGAAGTCGAGTAGATAAATACTAGAATAATGAGAGAGAAGATGTGGTTGGCGAAACAGGTAGACCAAAACCGGCCAAACCACCCAACCACATATTCTGAGTTCAACGATGAATATCAGATAATAATTTAGAAATAGGTAAGTCCTTCTTCAGTAGGGAATCATCAGTGTGGTGTAAATAAGTGAAAACAGATGAGGAGGCCCAGCCCCCTCGGGCTCGAATGTCAATTAGGCTGAGTCCAAGGGCCGACATGAGGGATGCGCCGCCATGGCGCAGGGAGTGCGAGCTGATGGATACCGGGTCTAGTCCGATGGAAGCAGCTACCCGCTTAAGTCTGTCATTGAACCAGTGGTAAGTAATTGGTGAACGACCGGCGGGGGAAGGAATAGTGATGAGGTAGTCGGACTCCTTGGGGTTAAGGACTCTAGATAATTCTGCTAACCAGAACACTGGGCATAGGCATGAGCCGGGTGAAGCGTTGATAAGAATCCTGTGAGAGCCCGAGGAAAGTTGATCAGTCTTGGACGATCGGACTCGAACTGCTAAGTGCAGAGGATAAATAGATACATCCATCCAGCGGAGGTTATGGGGAGAAAGTGTGTAGTGACTTTTCCTTAGTAGGGTTCTGAAGGCTAGGACCAGCGCAGCCCAGAAACTCAGGTCATCCGGGAGAATAGTGTTAACGACATCAAACATTGATAATAAATCCTCTACGGAGAGGGGGTATCGGCCTGGGCGAGGAGAGGAGCCAAGGCGCCTAATACCGCGGATGGTTTGAAGGAGCCTGAAGTCCGAAGTATGAGTAGGGAGGCCCAAGAGTTTATGCTGTGCCCAAAGGGCGGATAAATAATTAGCAACCGAAGAAGGGGCCATTAGGTCGCTGAGGAACGTGGCATAAAGCCTGGCTTGATTCGCGGAGCAAGGGAAGGGGGGCACTTTGAGCTCCCGGCAGAATTTGGTGTAGCACTTGAGTTGAGTTCTCCTGGATCTCCATGTCGTTGGTGCCCAGGCGGAGTCTTGTAGATGCCTCTGACGACGGTGTAGACTTGACATCATCGGATCTGAAGGAGGAGGAGCAACACATGTTAGAGTGACGTAGAAGATCTAGGCATTTCGCTGGCTGGCCGACGTAAGGTAGGCGGGAGAGAGCATCCGCTAGGTGATTGTCCGCAGATTTTACGTATGAGACTGTGATGTCCACGTTGTGTAGGAAGCATAGCCAGAATAACTCCCTGAGCCAGCTCATACAAATCTTGTTGCAACTCCGACCGGTGGACAACATCGCAAGCACTTGCATGTTGTCGGTGTACACGTGGATCAAGGAGTTGGTGAAGAAGGGGGCCCAGCGGTTGATGCCCACTACCACCGGCCACAGCTCACATACGTTAATATTCCTGGGGACTGATACGTGGGCGGGTGGGGCGACGACGTGTGAGCAGCCCTCTAAAGAGGGGTTGGGCAGGTCGTCCGGATGCCAGCATCCAAAGAACCAGTCGAGCCCCATCCAGGCCCCAAAGCCCTTGAATGATGAGTCGGAATACATGGGTAGAGGGTGAAGGTCCCTGATGATCAGGGCTCGGCCGTTGAAGACATTGCAGAAAGACATCCACCAGGAGAGATCGGCCATAATGGCGTCATTTAAAGGGATGGCTTTAGAACTGCGGGTGTAAGAAGCCGCCAGATCAAAGAGGCGGCGGCTGAAAGTGCGACCACCTTTAATTACATAGGAACAGAATGACATCATTCCTCCAATACGTTCTAGGTCCTTTTTGACTGCTACCCCCTTTGCCTGTAAGTCGGAGATCATGGACTTGAGTTTCTCAACCTTGGCCATGGGTAGGGAGAGTTCGAAGGCGACGGAGTCGATGGTGATGCCCAAGAACACTGCAACGGTGGAGGGGGCAGTCACTTTCTTCCAGGACACCTCGAATCCTAAATTTTCGATCACGGAGATTACAATATCCCTCGCTTCAAGGCAGGAGGCCGAAGAAGACCCAATGACGAGGAAGTCATCTAAGTAATTAATGATACGGTCGACACCCCTGGCTCTAGACATGTGGACTATGAAGTTAGAAATTGAGTCGAAAATGTTTGGGGCACACCTAAGGCCGAAACACAGGCGGTTGTCCAGCAGCCACTCTGGGCCAGAACCGAAATCCCATGACAGTCCCTGGAATTTCACTTGATCCGGATGGACATTTACTGAGCGGTAAGCCGAAGAGATGTCAATCAGGGCCATGTAGTCGCCTGGGTTAAGGGCATCCACGGCCACATCCACTGAGTTATAAGTGAAGGTACGGAACGTAGAGGTCATGTAATTGTTAATTGACGAACCGTCGGGCCTGGAACAATCCGTAATGGGGCGTAAGCGGCCATCCGATTTGGTCACAGCCCCTAATGAATGGACACAAGTGGGTGGAGAGCTGGTACGGGAAACTTTGTGACAGTCAAGCTCTTTAGTTAAGAGGGTAGTCATCTCATCAACGAACTCATCACTGAGTATTGAATCATAATTGTCACATATATAAGAAGATGGGCACAAGTCGTCCACGATCTTGAAACCATTGACTAACCCCCGCCACAAGTACATACGATCCTCATCATCCAAAGAATCAAGGGCCGAGGGACCAAAAAGGTAATGTGCCACACGACAAGGCTGGAGCTGAGCAGGAACCGGTCCAATAAAGTGTATACAATCACAGGTACCCGACAAGCATTCATCAGTAACTCTGATAGGAATAATGTCCGGGAAGGCAGGGGTACAATAAGAGGAACACCCCATAACAGGGGAGATGCCAGTAGCGCTGGCGACATCAGAAATATCTGCAAAATTATCTTGATCAACATTACTAAAGCCAGGGGTGACGACTGCTGGAGAGGGTGGCACACTCTCAGAGCCATGGTGGCTCACCTCCAGTGGGCACAAAATAAAAGTAGTGTCAGGAGGAGTAGTGTAGGCAACAGTATCCGGGGTGTCAATGCCAGGAGATGTAGTAACGTTGATTGACTCGCATCATTTATGGGAAGAGGAACCCACACCCGACTTCTTTGAGTTGCAGTCGGAACTAATATGGCCTAACACACCACATGTTGAGCAGATGTGGCGGTAGCCACATTCGCCTTTGCAGCCAGAAGGCGAGTTGAATTTGAAGCAGGCATAAAATCGGGATGATTTCGATGAAGATTTCCTTGAAGGATCCGAGCGCCTGGCCTTCTCAGCAACGGTAGTTCCGTCGTAAGAAAGGTGTTTAACGATCAATGATGGGTCGACCTTACCAAAGGACTTCAGACCACACTCACTGGCCATCTCCTTGACCGACTCGTCGTACTTTGAAAGAGCTTCGCTAGTGAAGACTTTTGTATCCGCTTTCTCAGCAACAAGGATGATGTGGTCGAGAAAGCCAGATATGTTGCGCCCTTTCTTGTAAAGCTTTTTAGCCATTTTGGCATTCACCAACACCAGGCGTTCGTATGAAGAAATCTTTTCCCCGTCCTTCATGAACCGGGATGAATGGTACTTGCCTTTCCGTTTAGATGACCGTTTGCGTGAACGATCCTTTGAAGCCTCGTCGGAACTGGAGTCAGAAGAACTTGAAGAGGTAGAAATGTAGTCTTCGAAGTCATGGTGATCTTTGTTAGGTGAACGACGACTTGAACGACGCCCACGAACATGCTTACGACGGGGTAAATCCTCCGTAGCCAACGTAAGAGGGGCCGCGGCCACGGGAGCTTGTTGTCGGGTCAAGGTAGCAGCGGCGACCGGGACAGGTTCCGGGGCTGGCGGAGCGGGTGGAGACGAAGTTGACTGCATTGAAGATGAAATCATCGAAAGGGTTGACCGAAGCGCAGTCTCCATCTTGCTCATACGAGCATCAATCCTATCTTCCAACGAAAAGGCAGAAGACCCCGAGACAGTTGGGGTTGGCCGCGCCACTGACGCGTCCCTAACAACGCCTTCGTCGGACTCATTAAGTACAGTGTCCGCAATCTTTTTCCCCGCAGAACGAGTTACAACCGGAGTCACCGGTGCAACAGAATACTTGCTGGTCTTTGATGTTTTCTGGGGCTTTTTAGCCGACTTCTTCTTGTTTCCGCCCATTTTGACAACTTGTAAAGAAGACCAAAGACGAGCCGACGTGAAAACTTGAAATGGATGGTCCGGGTGCGGAAACTGGAATGAGTTCTAAGCCGTTGGGGGGCGTGACGTCATATGATGCACCGGAAGTGGCGCCCCCTAGCGGTTGGCGGAGGGTTTATAGGCGAAACAGGCGAACTTTTGTGGCTTCCCGCGCTGAAAGGGTTAAGGATTCCCCTTTATTATGACGCAGCAAGGACAGAAATGAAAGCACAATAATGAGGGAATTCCCAAATTTTCTCTTTTTTTCTTTGTAATTCAATAATTCTGCAATATTTTCCAATTCTTTCTTTTGAAATATTTTTAGAATACCAACGACCTCCCCCCCCCCCCCCCCCAAAAGAAAAATTGTCCTAAAGTTCCACCTTTCCTGCCACAAAAAAGCCCTAAAATTAGTAGGAAAATGTTGAACAGTTCCACTTTTTCCTGCTCGCCACCCCCCTTTTCAAGTTCAAATTTTTGAAAATATAAGCAAAAGTTCCACTTATGGAACCTCGCCACACGCCCACAGCAGAAGCTGGGTACGGGCCTGAAGGAACCTTTTTAAGTCGAATGAATAATGAAAATAGTGACGTGTAACTTGTCCATTTCTTAAATTCGACATGCCCCCCTTCCTCCCCCACCCCCCCCCCCCCCTCCCATCTACACCCCTAATTCAAGTAGAAATATGGGCGTAGAGTTATAATTCAGCCCACTCGGCTGAATTAGCGCACAAATCGCGGCCGATTACAGTTTACTACCAGAACACTCGGCGGCAAAGCCGAAGGCGCGAAATAATATTATAGGAAAACATACAGAGGTTGACAGTACAACCCTGAATACGAGGTGGGTGTCGAAAAATTACTGCCCGAGGCCGTTAGGCTGAGGGCAGTAATTTTTCTGACATCCCACCGAGTATTCAGGGTTGTACTGTCAACCGAGGTAAGTTTTCCTTATATTATATACCATATTTTGTAAGTTATAAGCAAAAAAGAAATGAAATTACGAGTGGAGCAAAGTGGGCAGTATTCCAATGTATTGATGATGCACACACTTTGACTGCCGTCAAGCAGTTTTCCCTAATATTCATTATTTTCTCTTAAATTAGGACTCTATCACTATCTCAATTTAATAAGACTGTTTTATTTTACCTGAAATTAAAAAAATAATCATGCAAATCCATTCAGAATTCATAATATAAGGAGAAAAACATTTTACACAGTAAAGCAAGGTGGGCAGTATACACAAATACTGCCCACTGTGCCAATACACCAAAAATACTGAATGGCAGTGTCCAGTTAGTATTCATAATGTATTTCGGCATTGGTATATAATATTACACTCTCCGGGCAGAGACCCAGCAGCGGCGCTGGTTCTCAACCGGCTTACCAGCGGAGCGTGACGTCACTTCAGCCCGCCCGTTCAGCCCGCCTTGACGTGCAAATGGCGGTGTTACATCTGGAAAGTCGCCACCGGGTGCGATACTCGTTTCGAAAAGTGGCAAGGCAGTCCTATCCCAGACCACACTGGTCCCTGGCTGGCCAAAAGTTGCCAAAGCAGTGCCGGCCCCTATGGCTCTGGCTAACTCATGACTGTCTGATTTATACAGGCGCGGATCCAGGGGAGGGGGGGGCCTTGCCCCCCCCCCCCCCCTTGCCCTGTTAAATCATGTTTTTGTGGGGGCCCCTCCCCGATACATTCATGTTTCTAGCCCCCCCCCCCCCCCCCTCTAGGAATTCCTGGATCCGCCCCTCAGACATGAGAGAGTCAGAGGATGCTTACATTGGACACTTTAACACCAAGGAGCAATAGGGCTCCCTACCAAAGGGATTACCCTGCAGATATTTTATATTTACCATGCGAAGGTAAACACTATCATGGAGAGGTTGGTGACTCTATTATGGGTCTAGACCCTTAAAGGGAGGGGCCAGCCACTTTGAATTAGCATAGTGCCATGATCGTGGCTATCTGAGTAGTCACCATACCAATTTTCACACATTTATCTCTAACAGCTTTGATTTTATTCCAACTTTACTGATTGATAATTGGTTTCCCTGTGTGCATCCTGGTGCACCTTGCACAGAGCATTATCTGTGTGTGAGGTCACAAGCAGGACAGTTAAAAAATTATAAAACTTCAAAATCTGCAATAAGAAATGTTTTAAATGATCTTTATGAGTCTAAAAGAAATTAAAGTCACCATATTAAATTATTCATGAAGGAAAATGTGAAAAAATATGGTTTTTATGGATTTTAGAAATTTGAATATAACTGTCATTTGTGTGACGTCACACATAGACATCCTGTGTCAGGTGTGCAGGGGATTCAATCTGTGATCTGATATATAGATAAGGTTTTGTATGCAACATATCAATTTTATAGTTATAGAATTGTTTTGTACCCATATTTAAAGGGACATTCTCGTCCTTGAGTTTTTAGGGATACACCCGCCGACGTTAGCCTGACAACGACGTCACTGGGGACGTGTTTTGCCCTTTCAGAACGTAATAACGCAACCTCATTGGTCACGTCACGAATTTGCCGCAGTGTTGGGGTGGTTACAACTGATCAAATCACGTCCGTCCTACGGATGAGAACGTCCCTTTAAGCATTATATCTACTGCATGACATGAAAATTTTTACAAAATCAAAATTTCACTGACCCCTCTCTTTAAAATCAACAGCTAGGGCAATGTGAGCATTAATTTTCTTTACCCTTTGCTGACGGCACCAAAATGAAATTTAACCTAGAGAACTGGCACAGGATATTTCATTTTCAAATTGCTATTTTCCAAAATGAGAGCTTTATGGTAAAGTTTTATATTGATATACAACCTATAATGACAGGATTTTAAAAATACAATTCAATTTTAGATAATGGTTGCCATGGTAACCACAGGACATTCTTATTGAAAGTACAATTTCTGAAAAAGAAAATGCCATTTCAAAGGCTATTTCCCTCAAAATGGCCAAAAATGACAACAAATATTGATTTTAGAGAAAAACTTTGAATGTGAAAGTTCTTCCCTATGCAATTCCCCTTCATTTGATACCACATTCTTTAGAATACTTGCATTCTTTGTGTATGTGCCTCGAAGAGAAGTATACGGATGTTGTGATTCCAAAATCATGAGTTTTCCCTAATTTATAGCTATTTCAGGCGTGCCAGAGTTCCGCCCTTGGGCGGAATTCTGCACTTTTTGATTATTTTGGGGGTCATTTTTGAGATTTGTCCAAATTCGAGGAGAAATTTTTTTTTTATGGGGGTGGGGTGTTACATTGGCTCTTTGATACCATTTTCACAAAATATGAAGAGAAAAAGTACATTTTTATAGACATTACTTTTTGTTCTGAATGAAAATATGTGATAATTGACTCATTATAAACTTTTATTGGGTTAATTTCTTACTTAAAACTGATATTAAGAGATGTTTTTATTGAATTTCCATATTTTCCGCACAAATCACTTTCATTGACTGGCATGCCTGTATTTATGATGATATACACTATCATTTCCATGAAAAATCTAATTCAACCAACAGAAATGATCAAATAGATAATGAAAATGATATCACCAAATATTAAGGGCCTATTTATGAGGTTTTGCACAACAGTACTTGAGAAATACTTTAAATAAATGGATCAAAATCCTAAAATACTATTTTTCATTGGCGGCCATCTTGGAAATGGCTCAAAATGGTTAATTTCTGACCATTTTCCAGTCTGGCGGTATGAAATAAATTTGGCTCTAATCTAGAAAGTAAATGTAAAAATAATCAAAATCTGCAATGGTACATAGAAATAATGATGTTGTAAATATTGAATTCTATTGAAGTGAAAAAAATTGAAATTGGAATCTTAAGGAAAGCCATATTAACCTAAATTATTAGGATTTTTAGGGGGGAATTGAGGGGGCCTTATCAATCAAGTCCCAAAATTGCTAAAGGTACCCCCTATGAATACCTCACAAAATTAATATAGAGGTCTCAATCAGTAAAATTTATTATCTGGTAGGAGGGATATCATACTTGATGCAATTATTTCAAAATATAGCATTGTGCTATGGAAATGATAGATATTATGCCCTAAATAGTGACCATCGATCATATATGATCGATTTTCAATGGGGCCGTCAGGAAAGGGTTAAAGGGGCTTTCTCGTCCCTGAGGTGAACATATTTAAACATGTTGTAACTCCCTGACGGCCGTGCCAATTTCTTGATGTGATGAATAACGTCGCCAGATTACGCTCCAAAAGTGCAAAACACATTGCTGGCCGTTTTGTCGTTAGGCTTACGTCGGCAGATGTATCTCTTTGAACTAGCGGACGAGATCGCGACAAGGACGTTTTTAAAATTCGACAGGCAACATGGCAACTTGACATGACGAATGACATGGCCCTTTTCTGAAATTCGACATGGGACAGGAGCTTTAAAAAGATAGGGGCCCAATGGCTCGTAGTAGTCTTAATTACGTCAAACGTCCGTAATTAAATTAGATTACATAATCGTAATTAGAGCCTAATTATGATCAAAATTAACGGCTCGTAAGTCCCCCAACAGCATATGAAACAAGCAATTTCATTGGTCGAACCTTAATCACGTCCACTGTAATAATGATTAAGGGCCAAATATTTAATCTAACTCAGGTACACCAGATTGCCAGTGGAAGAATATACGCCAAATCCCATGCGCTGCTATAAATGCCAAAAATATGGCCATATTACAAACAAATGTAATGGCCAAGCAGCGTGTGGTCGATGTGGAAACAAAGAAGTCGACCACTCAACTCAAGAGTGCAAGGGTAAACCCCAATGCATTAATTGCAAAGGGGAACATCCGGCATACTCCAGGAAATGCCCGCATTTCATCGAAGAGAAAGAGGTTCAATCTGTCCGTGTCAAAAGGAAGATCTCTTTCTCTGAAGCCTGAAGGATCGTAAGAGCATCCCGTGCTCCAGTGCTCACAAGAAGCTTCGCTTCAGTGGTCAGGTCAAAGAAAGATGCAGGTTGCCAAACACCTGACTGGCCTGACCATGCTGTTAAGCCACAGCAATATCAAAAGGATCCTCACCATCAGTCTGTGAATGAACAGGCAAGGCCAGTGAAAACGGTCAAAGTTCAGTGTGGGTTGGCAGATTCACCTGGATCAGACCGTCGGTGACCACCCAGGGTGACTTGGGAGTGGTAATCGCTATCGACTGGGTCACTGGCCGGTCGTCTCTGCTCTACTGGTAGATTTCGGTGAATCTATCGGTATCAGAGAGGGCTCAATGTACAGTCAGGCCATGGTAAAGCTAAGTAAATCCAATACCCGGCCGTTGGATTTTGTGGGTTTAGTTGAGCCATGCTCTCTGTGATCAGAATAGTTTGAAAAGAACATTCTGGGAAGCAGAGGGAGCCTTATGGCTCTGAGAGGGCCTTAAGGCTGGAAAGGATTCCAGCTCAGGCTGCAGCCCAACATGTCTTATGATATAAGGGAAGGCCGAAGGAATCAAGTGATCTCCAAAACAGAACATCGATGAAGGACGTGTTTAACAACAACAGAAGTAAAAAGATCCTGCAATTCCTTCGAGAATGCCAACTGATAGATAAAATCTAAGAAAGGATCCAAGAGTCTGGGATCCAGGGGCCACCCTGTGCTCCCGACAGGGTCATCAAAGGCCGGGTGTGTGGTTTCCTTTCTATGGGACATTGCACACTAAAGACCCCTTGCCACTCTTCGCAACGAGTAGGGTATCACACCCGGTGGCGGGTTTCTCCTAAACCATATCATATATTCGGTCACCGCCCTTGTGGCGTAAAATAAGCTGAAAAGTTCTACCTTGTGCAGTCTGGAAAGAACCCATAAGGGTTGGCCGGACGTTAAACTACCCCAACAAACAAACAAACAAGCACAGCAAAAACAAAGTAAAGTTCGGCCCACACATGGGACCAACAGAGGGAGCAACACCACCTCGCTCCCTAAAAGAGGTCAGTCCCAAGTCTCAGGGACAAATACTGAGGGCAAGACCACCCAGCCCTCCAAAGGCCCAAAACCATCTGGGCCTCCAGCTGAGTCTGGATCCTCTAGGATACCAGTACTCGCTGGTAGTAAATCCCCACCAAAAAGACCAGGTGGAAGCGAAAGACCCGCATCATCCCTAGGGTCTGAGTGTGATGTAGACAGCTCACAGGAAGGGGACCCAGCCCAACCTATGACCAATTCCAGCCGTGCTGTAGATGGCCCACAGGAAGGGGATCCAACCCAACCCGTGAGTGCTTCCAGCTATGCTGTGAAGGCCGCATCACCTCCAAAACAAACACCTCCAAAAACAAAAGCAGTCACCATCAGAAGGGAACACCTATCCCCGATAACTATACAGAATCGATTTGGTGTACTGGCAGACCCTAAGGGGATGACAGTGCTACAAAAACAGACAAAGAAAAAATGAGTAACACTCAAACAATCATACAGTGGAATTGCAGAGGCATCAGGGCCAACAGGGAAGATTTGGAGCTGCTCTGCACCGAAGTCCGACCTGTAGCCCTATGCTTGCAAGAAATAAAAACCACAAACCATGACCACTTAAAAATGAAACAATACCATCATTACTCAACAATTCCCGATGAACATGTCCCTGCCGGAGGAGTAGCCATAATGGCCGAAAGAAACTTCCCTCAACAAGAGGTTTCCTTGGACACAACCCTCCAGGCAGTGGCTGTTCGAATAACAATAAACAAACCACTTACACTGTGCTCTGTCTACATACCACCAAGACAGAAAGTCACATATAATGATCTTTCAGCACTGATCTCTCAGCTGCCTCCTCCGTTTCTAATCATGGGTGACCTCAATGCCCATAACCAGATATGGGGGTCCCACAAAATAGACGTGAGAGGCAGAGCAATTGAAAGAATCATAGATCGAAAATCCCTCTGCTTGTTCAACACCAAAGTTCCAACATACCACCATCCTGGAAGTGGAACTTACTTGTCCATTGATTTAACACTCTGTCACCATTCCATCTTTGCAGAGTTTCAATGGACAGTATATGAGGACTTATGTGGAAGCGACCACTTTCCCATCCTCCTGCAGACATCCAAGAAAAATGAAAATAGAGACAGGATCCCAGTGTGGAAGACACATAAAGCAGATTGGGATTGCTATCAAAACCTCTGTAAAGTGTCCTTCCTACCCTGGGAACTGGCATGCAAGAAAGAAGATCCAGTGCAATACTTCACAGATACATTGCTAGAAGTAAGTGCGCTGTCTATACCAAAAACATCAAAACATCCTCCAAAAAAGGCTCGGCCATGGTATGATGATGAATGCCAAAAGGCTAGAAAGGAGAGAAAGAGAGCACTGAGAAAGTTTAATAGTAACATCAGTGCTGAAAATATGCATGCATATTTACAAGCCCGTGCTAAAACAAAATTAACATATAAGACTGCTAAACGAGAGTCCTTCCGAAACTTCATTAACTCTCTTTCCAGATCTACCCCAATGAGGAAAGTATGGAAAGTGGTGAAGAAGATGAATGGTCACTCTACCTCAACAGTCCACCAGTTGAAGGTCGGAAACGAAACGAAAGAAACCAAGGAGGAAATAGCAAACACCTTAGCTACATATTTCTCCAAAGTCTCCTCTGAGGAGAACTGTACCGAAACTTTCCTCCGACACAAAAAGAAGAAGGAAGAAATTGAACTTGACTTCACATCCACCAACAGGGAGATACAACACCATCTTCTCCCTCGAGGGCCCTGTGGGGGTCCGGGTAAGAATAGGCCCTCAGTAGCCCCTGCTGATCGTATGAGGCGACGATAGGGGGGACCCTGCACTGACCAAGTGGTTTTTGGGTTCGATTCCCGGTCAGTGCTTGGTTCACTAAGGGATGAGGTACAGCAAAAATGATCGCTGGGTTTTGATCCCCTGCTGTTTGCCCGCCCTGTCACCTTCATCTCATAGATTCGATCACCAAAGACAGAATTCGTCCCAACTGGTTTTCGCCGTGAAAATGACCCTGGCTGTCGGTACGGCGTAAAACACCCAACACTCACTCACTCACTCTCCCTCGAGGAGCTGAAACATGCCCTCCATCAGTCAAAGTCTTCTTCTCCTGGACCTGACACTGTTCACTATGACATGCTGAAAAAACTACCAGAAGAACAACTCAAACTACTACTAGAGTTGTACAACAACATATGGGTAAACGGAGATTATCCAAGCTCTTGGGCTGAAGCTACCGTGGTCCCTATCCTGAAAAATGGGAAAACCAAGAGTGATCCCCAGAGCTACAGACCTATTGCTATGACTAGCTGCCTTTCCAAAACCATGGAAAGGATGGTCAACAACAGGCTGACTTGGTATCTGGAATATAATGATCTCCTAAACCCCTACCAGTCAGGTTTCCGCCAAGGGCGGAGCACAACCGACCACCTTGTTAGGCTAGAAAGCTACATAAGAGAAGGATTCGCCAACAAAGAACATGTGGTGGCTGTCTTTTTTGACCTCGAAAAGGCATACGACACGACATGGAAATATGGCATCTTACAAAATCTGCAGGAAATGGGACTGCGTGGCAGACTGCCCACATTCGTTTCCAATTTCCTTGCCAACCGAACATTTAGCGTACGTCTTGGTACCAAACTGTCGCGGAGAGTCGACCAGGAAATGGGTGTACCCCAAGGCTGTGTTCTCTCTGTGACATTGTTTGGTGTACAAATTAACAGCATAACAAAGTCCCTGCAGAAAGACCTTAACTGCTGTCTCTATGTGGATGACTTTGTCATATGCTACCGATCGAGACAAATGACAACTATAGAAAGAAAACTACAACAGGCAGTGAATCTCCTTGACAGATGGAGTACTGAAAATGGTTTCAAGTTTTCCACCAACAAAACTACATGCGTTCACTTCTGTCGTAGAAGGGGGTGTGTGGAAAATCCGGCACTCCGTCTCAAGGACACTGAACTGCCTGTAGGGGAGGAGGTGAAGTTCTTGGGAATGATCTATGACAAGATCCTATCCTTCAAACCTCACATTGAATATTTGAGGAGAAAATGCCTAAAGGCCATGAATCTCCTGAAAGTACTGTCCAACACAGAATAGGGTGCTGACCGAGAGATCCTGCTGACCCTGTACAAAGCATACATCCAGTCAAGGCTGGATTATGGTTCTTTGATATACCAGTCAGCAGGGAAATCCTACTTGGACAGACTAAACCCCATCCAAAACCAGGGCCTACGAATATGTCTTGGCGCTTTCAGAACATCACCAGCCAAAAGCCTACACGTGGAGGGCAATGTTCCACCTTTACATTTAAGGAGGGAAAAATTGTCATTACAATATGCAATAAAGGTCAAAGCTGACAAGAGAAACCCAACACATGATACCATATTCCGCACAACAACAGTTCCGGGTAAATCCAAGGGTGGCCAAACCATTCTCTACCTCTGCTAAATCTGTGATCAGAGAAGCAGAGATACCTTTGAACATCATCAGAGAAATAAGACCACCCAAGGACCCACCATGGTCCCAGAGTAAACCTGTGGTCATCCTGGAACTATGCAATAACAAGAAGAACGAAACCAACCCCTCTGCTTTCAGGAACGAATATGGAGCCCTGAAAGACCAATACAGTGATCATTTCCCCATCTTCACTGATGGCTCCAAGGAAGGAAATAGAGTGGGTTATGCAGTACATACAGAATATGGGGACCTGAACGGTGCCCTTCACGGCCAAGCCAGCATTTTTACTGCTGAAGCACGTGCTCTGGCACGTGCACTAGACTGGATCAAAGTATCAGGACACAGAAAGTTTATCATCTTCTCAGACTCAAAGTCCTGTTTACAAACTATCCTACAACATCAGCCTAACAATCCCATAATCAGAGATATCCAGCAAAGTCACACCAACCTGAAATCGGTTGGCAAAGAAGTGATTTTCTGCTGGCTACCTAGCCACATTGGAATCTCTGGTAATGAAAAGGCAGACCAAGCAGCCAAGGGGGCCTTGGCCCTAGATCCTGAGGTTGCTAGAATCCCACACACAGACTTACTGCCACTAAGCAAATCACATTTGCGGTCTAAGTGGCAAAGCGACTGGAACAAACAGGAGAACAATCTTCTACACTCTGTCCAACCCAAATTAGAAGAGAAAGGTGACAAAATCAAAAGAGAGTGCCTGACAAGGTCAGAACAGGTGAAACTGGCCCGTCTTCGGATAGGCCACACCAGGCTGACACATGAACACCTGTTGAAAGGTGAAGGTGCTCCTATTTGTCAACAGTGTAACACCAAACTAACGGTGGAGCACATCATATTGAAGTGTAAGAAGACGGATGATAGTCGCAAGCGGCATCTCCAAAACAGAACATCGATGAAGGACGTGTTTAACAACAACGGAAGTAAAAAGATCCTGAAATTCCTTCGAGAATGCCAACTGATAGATAAAATCTAAGAAAGGATCCAAGAGTCTGGGATCCAGGGGCCACCCTGTGCTCCCGACAGGGTCATCAAAGGCCGGGTGTGTGGTGTCCTTTCTATGGGACATTGCACACTAAAGACCCCTTGCCACTCTTCGCAACGAGTAGGGTATCGCACCCGGTGGCGGGTTTCTCCTAAACCATATCATATATTTGGTCACCGCCCTTGTGGCGTAAAATAAGCTGAAAAGTATTACCTTGTGCAGTCTGGAAAGAACCCATAAGGGTTGGCCGGACGTTAAACCACCCCAACAAACAAATGCACACTAAAGACCCCTTGCCACTCTTCGCAACGAGTAGGGTATCGCACCCGGTGGCAGGTTTCTCCTAAACCATATCATATTCAGTCACCGCCCTTGTGGCATAAAATAAGCTGAAAAGTTTTACCTTGTGCAGTCTGGAAAGAACCCATAAGGGTTGGCCGGACGTTAAACTACCCCAACAAACAAACTAACTCAGGTAGTTAAATTAAGAGGTGATTAACGTTAATTCAATCTACGAGACGTGGCATTTGAATGATTTAATCAAGTTTAGAATGTTTCTATGACTGCAGTAACTTTATCATCACTTAATCAACTTACGAAGTTACGAGCCGTCGGGCCAAGGACATGTGACATGGCTATTTCTTAAG
Source organism: Lepidonotus clava (assembly GCA_936440205.1). NCBI lineage: Eukaryota > Metazoa > Annelida > Polychaeta > Phyllodocida > Polynoidae > Lepidonotus > Lepidonotus clava. Next base: position 27,761,792 of record OW387144.1, on the reverse strand, counting down.
GATAGATAAGGGGTCTCATGGTGGTGTGCTGTATTAGGGCACATACTTTTCTGAAAGGGATATTTATGATGACAAATTATACATCACAGGAAAGGAATGATTTTTCTCTGCATGATGATATATTTATCAAAATAATTGGCTGGGAATTTCAGAAATTATGAATTTTTTATCAATTTTTTCACTTTATTTTTTTTAACATTGATTTCTCCTTACTTATTCAAGCTATTGAACTGAAATTTTGGATATGTGGTCTTAAAGGGGCACTCCAGTGAAAAAACACGTTTTCTGTGCATAGAGAATATGAAATTCCCAAACTGATGGTGAAAACGAAATGCAAATCAGAGCATCGGTTCAAAAGTTATGGACCAAATAAGGGTCTATCAAGCTCTCCGCTGGGGGCAGCCATTTAGTTTTTATTACCCAGCATGCACTTCACCAACTTATCCAATTGTGGTTCCTGTTTGGGTCTGTGATATATAAGTGTCATTTATTACTTTGCTGTGTCATATTGAGTGTAATATACCAAATTACCCATTCTGTTATTATCGAAATGATGAAAACTGAATATGGCCATAAATTTTAAACTACATAGAAACCGTATCTATGGTGTCATTTTTCCCTAGCAACCATTTCTAGGATTTCATGTTACCATAGCAACCAGCCATTTAAACATCATTAATAGTATCAGAATGCTGAAAACCCTTCACACTAAACTTATACAATGCATCCAGGTTACTAAGCAACCAATTCTGATGTTGGGTTGCTAAGCAACAGGCTGTTGCTAGGTAGAACCAATGGATACTACACTACTCCATATGAAAACTGCGTTGCTAGGCAACCAGTAACAATTGATTGACTCTTAGCCATTGAATTGATACTATTGTATCTTCTTTTTCATGGTATATATGGTTTTGGTAAGATTAAATACCTTATAAATAGCTTAATAGGGGCTGTTAGTCTTATGGTGGGGTTGCTATACATACTAATGTTGCCATGGCAAGATTTCTATATTAGGATGTAAATTCCTATGAAATTCCTATTATAAAATGTGCCTCAAAGTATATCCACTAATTATAAGGATATGAAGTTTCATGATGTTTCGTCGCTTAACATTTTCATAAAAGTATTCTAAAAATGAACAAAATACCATAGCTAAGGATGCTGGGAAATCTATTCAAAATGGCCGCCCCCAGTGGGGAGCTCAGGAGAATCTTATTTCCTCAATAACTTTTGAACCACTTATCCGATTTTGATGCTGTTTTGACTGATGACAACAGAAAGGCAAGATCTATTTACAATTTTGTTGTAGTTTGTCACTGGTGTTCCCCTTTAATTAACATTCTTCCTGATGGAAGCGTGTCTCAGATTATGAATTAATCTCTTGTTTTCATTTTAGATCTATGACAAAAAACAGGTCAATTTTTGTGAATTATTCAAACAATATTTTCTACATTTCATAAAAGAAAAACTAGTAATTCTGAGACATGCTTCCCTCAGGAAGAACCTTAAAGGATTTCTTGCACATAAATTCACAGGCTGCTGATTTTTGTATATTTAAATTCATTTGAGTAAACTAAAAACATTTCAAAAGAAAAAAAACGATAATGTTGAGGATTTAGTGATTTATTCAGGAAAGGAGATTCATTTTGGAGATTCCCTGATTTCCGAGCTTTTCACTACTCCCCTTGCTACGTCACAACTATTGGAAATTGGGATTTCCAGATTAATCAATGATTCTCGATGTATCTATTTCACTAACAATAATGGGTCTCATAGGGCCAAGTGATACCCCATTGACGTAACATTGGGATGATTTTCAACTTCCCATATCTCCTAAAATACCTGGAATTTGGCGTCCATTTTTTAATTATAAACAGATATGAGCCAAATCTCTCGTGAATATTTGTTATTACACTTAAAAAGTGAAATCTGGTGAAAAACTAAGGGGGTTTTCCCGACATCGAAACTTTGCTGGGAAAACCCCCCTGATTTTTTCAAAAGATTTCGTTTTTTCAGTAAAAATACGAATTCCAACATGAGTTCTAGGCTATATCTGGTCATATTTAAAAAATCAGCCGGAAATTTTGAGTATCTTAGGAAATATGGCAAGTTGAAAATTGTCCCCATAGGCTTAGCATTTGGCGCAAACTGCAGATGTCACCAGTGACCTGGGAATTCCCCGTATCGTGAAATCTCACATAAGTTACTTCAGCTCCTATTGATATAGCCTGAAAAGAGGGAGGTGTCACAGTATTCCTATGGCCAAAAAGGAGGGCCGTAAATTCGCAGTTGGTCAGGACACAGAAAGTTTATTCGGTCACCGCCTCTGTGGTGCCCCCGTGGCACCCCCGTGGGGATCTGGGGTGGGGGTTCCTTCGGGAGCCTCTTGGGAAGAATAGGTCCCCACCAGCCTCTTGCTGTTCGTAGAAGGCGACAAATGGGAAGACCCGACTTGGTAGCTCAATTGGTATCGCCCCTGGGGGGACCAGGTTGGGGGCTTCTGTTGGAGCTCCCTGGTAAGAATGTTTCCTCAGTATCTCCTGCTTGTCGTAGGAGACAACTAAAAGGGGAACCCTGTGCCCCCAACAGGGTCATCAAAGGCAGGGTGTGTGGTGTGCTTTCTATGGGACATTGCACAATAAAGACCCCTTGCCACTCTTCGAAAAGAGTAGGATAGGGTATCTTGGCACTTTTCAAAAGAGTAGGGTATCGCCCAAGAACCCACCATGGTCTCAGAGTAAACCTGTGGTCATCCTGGAACTATGCAATAACAAGAAGCGGGGAAATCCTACTTGGACAGACTAAACCCCATCCAAAACCAGGGTCTGCGAATATGTCTTGGCGCTTTCAGAACATTACCATCCAAAAGCCTACACATGGAGGGCAATGTTCCACCTTTACATTTAAGGAGGGAAAAAAAATTGTCCTTACAATATGCAATAAAGGTCAAAGCTGACAAGAGAAACCCAACACATGATACGTTATTCCGCACACATAACAGCGAGTTGTTCTGGGTAAATCCAAGGGTGGCCAAACCATTCTCTACCTCTGCTAAATCTGTGATCAGAGAAGCAGAGATACCTTTGAACATCATCAGAGAAATAAGACCACCCAAGGACCCATCATGGTCCCAGAGTAAACCTGTGGCTGGAACAAACAGGAGAACAATCTTCTACACTCTGTCCAACCCAAATTAGAAGAGAAAAGTGACAAAAGCAAAAGAGAGTGCCTGACAAGGTCAGAACAGGTGAAACTGGCCCGTCTTCGGATAGGCCACACCAGGCTGACACATGACCACCTGTTGAAAGGTGAAGGTGCTCCAACTTGTCAACAGTGTAACACCAAACTAACTGTGGAGCACATCATATTGAAGTGTAAGAAGATGGATGATAGTCGCAAGAGACATCTCCAAAATAGAACATCGATGAAGGATGTGTTTAACAACAGCGAAAGTAAAAAGATTCTGCGATTCCTTCGAGAATGCCAACTGATAGATAAAATCCTTCCTATGGGACATTGCACACGAAAGGCCCCTTGCCACTCTTCGCAACGAGTAGGGTATTGCACCCGGTGGCGGGTTTCTTCTAACCCATATCATAGATTCGGTCGCCGCCCTTGTAGTGTAAGGGTTGGTCGTATGTTAAAGGAGACGCGCAAAGCCGTTTTCTGGCTTGGAATACGTTCATACTCTATCTATTGATTAGCTTAAGGCTACATAATGATTTATTTTATATCTAGTTATTAAAATAAACTGAATTCAAATGTAATAGTACTATTGGCATTGACAGCAGGTATACCTCCTAGTCACACATGCATGCTAGACTTATGACGTCATGGGAGGCATTGGTATAGCACTATGTCCAATGGGCTTAATTGAAGTAAATGCCATTTAAAAACTATTACTCAGAAAAATTTGTACCTTTCAGAATTGATAGTACGTTGTATGAATCAACCTTGTGATTTTTTACATAATTTTGCAAGGTGTAGTTTCAGGGTTATATTTTTTTAAAGTTGACTCTATGTTACATAATAATTGGGCCCAATGCCTCCCCTGATGTCATAGACTCTGTCCAAACTTGCCTCCTGCAAATTCGCACTAGAGGTGTGATAGTGGTTTCGCACTTATAACAATAGACATTAAGCCTATTGTAGAGACACTGAGACTCTACTGCGTCAAGTGATATGCTAATATAGACATTAACCAGTCATCATACAAGAATATCTGACTTTTGAAACATTTCTTTTCGCGTGAGCTTTAAACTACCCCAACAAACAAAACTTGTGGCGTAAAACAAGCTGAAAAGCATTACCTTGTGCAGTCTGGAAAGAACCCATTAGGGTTGGCCGGACGTTAAACTACCCCAACAAACAAACAAAGTAGGTTGACGGGTTTCTCTTAAATAATATCATAGATTCGGTCACCGCCCTTGTGGCGTAAAACTAGCTGAAAAGCTTTACCTTGTGCAGTCTGGCAAAAGAACCCTAAAGGGTTGGCCGGACGTTAAACTAACCCAACAAACAAACAATTGGTAAAGTGCCCGCTCTGAGTCTGGGAGGTCTTGGTATATATCCCTGGCCGAGTCACACCAAAGACTTTAACAATGGTGGTGGTCACTGCTTGCCTGGCACTTGGTATAAAGTAAGAACCACGAAACATGACTGGTCGGCCCAGTGTCAGTATAATGTGACTGGGTGGGGTATTGTGTGGGCCTATGACATGATATCTCAGTGTGGCAGCACTATAAAGAGGGCATTGGGTCCCACTGCTACAAATAGGCACCTCATTTCATAGATTCGGTCACCGCCCCTGTGGCGTAAAACTAGCTGAAAAGCTTTACCTTGTGCAGTCTGTTAAACAAACCCTAAAGGGTTGGCGGGACGTTAAACTAATCCCACAAACAAACAAAGCCATGAAAATTACCCTGGCTGTTGGTACGGCATAAAACACCCAACACTCACTCACTCACAAACAATTTCTACTTCCATTGAGGATTTACATGTGAGGGGCCTTAATCAAAGAAGCCTACTAAATACGTCCATTACAGACATAACATACCTATAATAATGATCATCTATGACAGCAATCTTTCGTAGGTCTACCAGATCAATCTGGTGTCATTCCATCACGCAGTTTGCACTAATAGATTTAATGGTGCCTTGGAAGGCTGTCCATTAGTTTTTGGCCCCTTCACCTTTGGAAATTCCATAGGCTCTGTCAATACATATTTCCAAGCCTCTTTGACAGCATGATCTTTTTTCTTTCATGAGACATCTTACTTTTTTTTTCCTGTCAATGGATCACTCGCCAGTTCTTTCTTGAGATAATATCTTGAGATTTTCCTATAATTCTTTGCTTCTTCTTTGCTTCCTTCCTTGTGCCCCGGACAGGGTCATCAAAGGCCAGAGGGAGCCTTATGGCTCTGAGAGAGCTTTAAGGCTGGAAAGGTTTCCAGCTCAGGCTGCAGCCCACCATGTCTTATGACATAAGGGAAGGCTGAAGGAATCAAGTGGAAGGTGCTCTGATTTGTCAACAGTGTAACACCAAACTAACGGTGGAGCACATCATATTGAAGTGTAAGAAGACGGATGATAGTCACAAGCGGCATCTCCAAAACAGAACATCGATGAAGGATGTGTTTAACAACAACGGAAGTAAAAAGATCCTGCAATTCCTTCGAGAATGCCAACTGATAGATAAAATCTAAGAAAGGATCCAAGAGTCTGGGATCCAGGGGCCACCCTGTGCTCCAGACAGGGTCATCAAAGGCGGGGTGTGTGGTGTCCTTCCTATGGGACATTGCACACGAAAGACCCCTTGCCACTCTTCGCAACGAGTAGGGTATTGCACCTGGTGGCGGGTTTCTCCTAAACCATATCATATATTCGGTCACCGCCCTTGTGGTGTAAAATAAGCTGAAAAGTATTACCTTGTGCAGTCTGGAAAGAACCCATAGGGTTGGCCGGACGTTAAACTACCCCAACAAACAAAACATGCACTAAACTACCCCAAAAAACAAAACGAGCATATTTCCAACTGGCCATCTTCAAGGTGCCAGCCATGGTCGCAAGGACTTGGTGTTTTTGTCTCTTGTTCCAAGGCTCTCTTCAGGATGGCAGTCTGGTAGTTGGCCCTTTTTATAAGTTGCATTAGTTCGTCTTGAGTAGGCTGTAGGGAAACATCTGTTTTGAAGCAAGATTTAGAAATGTTAGTACGTGCCTCAACAAGAGTTGGGGCACTGCCTTGCCCATACAACTCACACACAAATGCTTCCAGGTCTTTCTGAGGTAGATTTTCAATTGACCAAGAGTCCCCCAGGGCAGTGAAGGCAGTCTGGTAGCTTGACTTTTCAAACATCAATTTGTATCCTTTTATCTTCCCTTTTCCTTTGAATTTCCTTTGTTGTGTCACAGCCCGTAAAGGTGTGAAACCTGAGAAGGGCAGATGAAAGACACGAAAGACCACTTGCCACTCTTTGCAACGAGTAGGGTATTGCACCCGGTGGCGGGTTTCTCCTAAACCATATCATATATTCGGTCACCACCCTTGTGGTGTAAAATAAGCTGAAAAGTATTACCTTGTGCAGTCTGGAAAGAACCCATAAGGGTTGGCCGGACGTTAAACTACCCCAACAAACATACAAAAATGTAAATGGTGGCCAACCAAAATGCACACAATAACAGGAGGCTTTGAAGCTGCATAAGTGCGCGGCAGTTTAGGGCAATTCCCAGTAATCAAATTCTCGTCTTGTCTTATCCTAAGCTGTGCATTGCCCTCGGGTATTCATGTCAAATGGCTGTAGATCACTCTTGCAATGAAGTTGTAGGAAGCTAGGTCAACACACTGGGCACACTGGAGCGAACATCCCTGAGTGGTGCCCCGTGGGGGTCCAGGTAAGAATAGGCCCTCAGTAGCCCCTGCTGATCATACGAGGCGACAATAGGGGGGGACCCTGCACTGACCAAGTGGTTTTTGGATTCAATTCCCGGTCAGTGCTTGGTTCACTAAGGGATGAGGTACAGCAAAAATGATCGCTGGGTTTTGATCTCCTGCTGTTTGCCCGCCCTGTCACCTTCATCTCAAAGATTCGATCACCAAAGACAGAATTCGTCCCAACTGGTTTACGTCGTGAAAATGACCCTGGTTGTCGGTACAGCGTAAAACACCCAACACTCACTCACTCACCCCGTGGGGATCCGGGGTGGGGGTTCCTTTGGGAGCCTCCTGGGAAGAATAGGTCCCCAGCAGCCCCTTGCTGTTCGTAGGAGGCGACAAATGGGGAGACCAGACTCATAGCTCTTTGATAGAGTGCCCGCTCTGAGTCTGGGAGGTCTTGGGATTTATCCCTGGCCGAGTCACACCAAAGACTTTAACAATGGTAGTGGTCACTGCTTGCCTGGCACTCGGTAAAAAGTAAGAACCACGAAACATGACTGGTCGGCCTGGTGTCAGTATAATGTGACTGGGTGGGGTATTGTGTGGGCCTATGACATGATATCTCAGTGTGGCAGCACTATAAAGAGGGCATTGGGTCCCACTGCTACAAATAGGCACCTCATTTCATACATTCGGTCATCGCCCCTGTGGCGTAAAACTAGCTGAAAAGCTTTACCTTGTGCAGTCTGGTAAAAGAACCCGAAAGGGTTGGCCGGACGTTAAACTAATCCAACAAACAAACAAACTCACTCACTCCATGAGCGGTTATCTCTGGAAGCTTGAGGTACGTATGTTGGACAAGTTGAACTTGGACAAGTCTGCTCAACGTCTTGGAGAAGTTGTTTCTCTTAACAGCAGTGCAAAGGCTGTGAACAGGCTCAGGCTCACCTTCTGTGATTCCTTTGTGACTCCTCGTGGTTCGATGGGGATCCTTGGCAGTTCTCTACAGGTGATGAATCCAGTGTGCCTGGTGAATTGATGGCTGGTTTTGACAGGGGTACACAGAGAAGGTACAAAAAGTGCTTATGGTGCAACGGACGATGGTGGTGATGACTGTTGTGGTGCAGGCAGTGCTGCAGGTGGTGGTCGGCAGGCAGACTCGTCTTTGCTGGCTTCAGTGCACAATTTTGTTTGTCCAAGCCCAACAATGCTTGTTCAAATGGTCTTAATCTTGGCTTTCTTTTGGTCAAACCTTGGGAGTTTCATCTTTGATGTCTGCTACATCATCTCCCGATGTCACTGAAAGGTTCTACCATAAAGGCTTTACCTTGTGCAGTCTGGTAAAAGAACCCTAAAGGGTTGGCCGGACGTTAAACTTAACCCACAAACAAACAAACATACAACATGTTTTGTCTAATTCTCTTATAGTGTAAAGACATTTACTGATATATAATCATGATTTTACCACATGTCAAACCGTGACAAACATCAAGTCATAAAGTATCTCATAGATTTTCCCTGGGCTAACCTTTCCTGAGACACCTTCAACTTCTTCCCCCAACAACTGGAGCTGACGTCCTTGACAGATTATATATAATAAGGCCATATATCGTTTTTAATATACACAAAGTCTGGCTTTCTCTGCCCATTATTACAAATAGACCCCCGTCTCAGTTCTGGATTTCACCCCATTGCTGCTGCTGTTTTTGGCATTTTTGCCGCCAGCACTGACAGTGCCCCCGTTGGGGATGGGCAGAGTGCCCTCTCCGAGTCTGGGGGGTCTTGGGAATTTATCCCTGGCCGAGTCACACCAAATACTTTAACAATGAGAGGATCCAATAGTCTGGAAACCAGGGGCCACCCTGTGCTCCCAACAGGGTCATTAAAGGCCGGGTGTGTGGTGTCCTTTCTGTGGGACATTGGACACAAAGGACCCCTTGCTACTCTTTGCAACGAGTAGGGTATTGCACCCGGTGGTGGGTTTCTCCTAAACCATATCATATATTCAGTCACCGCCCTTGTGGCGTAGAATAAGCTGAAAAGTATTACCTTGTGCAGTCTGGAAAGACCCCATAAGGGTTGGCCGGACGTTAAACTACCCCAACAAACAAACAAAGCATCAGCCCCTTTCACTAAATTCACCAAGTGATGGGCTAGATTTCCATTTGGACCCCAGTCAAATGGAAAGGAGACATGGCTACAAACAAATGATAACATCAATCACACGCCCACTATACTCTGATGCTATTATAGATCTCGTCCTGACAAATAATATGAATATTGTAGAAGGTGGAGTCCTGGATGTAAATGTCAGTGACCATGTGCCCATTTTTATTATTCGCAAAAAAGTTAAATTGAAGCAACAGAAATGTAAATTTCAAGGTAGAAGTTATAGACATTATGATGTTAATAACTTGCATAACCATTTACTTAACTACAATTGGAATGACATTTATGAAATACAAGATGTAAATGAGGCATGGAATTACACGTACAACAAAATCGAGACTGTTATAGATGTACTATGCCCTTTACGCTCATCAAGCTATAAAAAGACAAAACCTCCCTGGCTAACAAATGAACTCATTGAACTAGCAATAGACCGAGATATTTCTCTGAAAATAGCTAAAAAATCTAAAACAATCACTGATATCACCCTTAGTAAACATTTAAGAAATTTGTGTAAAAGAGAATTTAACAGAGCAAAAGATGAATATGTAAAGGACAAATTGCATCAACACCAAAATAACCCAAAAAAGTTCTGGCAGAATATGAAACATATAATACCAGATGCCAATGTACAGTCGGACTACTATCTAATAGATTCTGACGAACACGATGTTCCCTATGACAGGACTGCTAATTACATCAATGATTACTTTATCAATATTGGTCAGGAACTTGCTTCAAAGATTAAGTCTCCCACCCAAACAGAAGTAAGGGAGCTCGACATAGAAATCCATGATGTTGAAGATATCAATGGAGAAGTTGACATTTTGGACATACAATTTTTTACCTCTGATCAGTTGGACAAGGTACTGAAAGATATAGATATTTATAAATCTTCTGGGTTGCCTATTTCCTCAAGACTACTCAAGGATAGTTTTATATGTTTAAAAGAATACTTATTGTATATCTTTAATCTTTCAATTAAGACATCGACATTCCCTGACGCATGGAAAGAAGGTACAGTCATTCCTATTCCAAAAGTGGATAATCCTCGTCATGTCGAAGACCTGAGACCAATAACTTTATTACCACTGCCTGGCAAACTATTGGAAAGGCTGGTACATAATTATTTATATAACCATATAGAAAGAAATCAGTTATTTAATACAGGGCAAAATGGTTTTCGCACTAATCATGGAACCCACGACACAATTTTTAAATTTTTAGATTATGTATTAACAAATAAAAATGGTAAAGAACCAACTTTAGCCATTTTTATAGACCTAAAAAAAGCCTTTGATACCTTAGATCACAATATCCTGTTAAATCTAGTTGAAAAAGAATTTAGATTATCTGAAAGTCTGCACATTTGGTTAAAAAGCTATCTAGAAAATAGAAAACAAAAAACAATAGCTAACAATAAGTCCTCGGAAATTCAGCCCATATCCCATGGAGTACCACAAGGCTCGATATTAGGGCCACTATTATTTGACATTTATATAAATAAATTCCAAAAAAGTGCAAAACTCTGCTTTATGCTGATGATACAGTTATGTTTATGTCTGGTAAATTGAACAAGGAATTTTTTGAAAGTTTTCAACAGGATTTAGATAAGATAGACGTATGGTGCAGATACCATAAGTTAACAGTGAATGTTCTGAAGACTAAAAGTGTTTTATTTAGACATAACGAGGATTCAAATATACCAATTCTATCCCTGGGTGATGGAAATATTGAAAATGTAAAGATTTACAAGTACCTGGGTATCAACTTGGATGAACACTTAAACTTTAAATATCAATTTAAAGAAACTTACAAAATAGCTTCTCATAAACTGTTAATGTTAAGGAGAATTAGAAAATCAATTACCAACTATACTGCCCTGACAGTAGTAAAGACAATGATGTTGCCATATTTAGACATGGGCAATTACTATTTTACATCAATACCAGGCAGTGATACCCAGCGACTTGAAATTCTATTGAATGTTGCCCTACGATTATCCTTTAAAGTCACAAATCCCAGAGATATTCATAACTTTGAGTTGTATACAAAATCAAATATATTACCTTTGGAATACAGGCAACAATATTTCCTCTTGAATATTATGTTTCGTCTTATTCACAATAAGAGTATTCAAATGAAATCTACTTTACTAAACACAAGGCAGGCTCAAGCACCCCTTGTCCATATTCCCTTTACAAGACATGACTATATTCTGAAGTCACCTGTCTTTTATGCAAAAGCACTGTGGAATAACTTACTTCCAGAAATAAGGTCTCTAGTTATATATGAAGAATTCAAAAACAAAGTTAAAAACTACCTAAGTGGTGTATATCAGGAGGTCGAATTATCTAAGATCACTGCTGGTCTTTTTGTATAACTAAACCAGAGTGACTTCATCTCATCTCATCCCCATTTTCATTCTCATTTTCCCATGTAATATTTTGTCTATAATTATTTAATCATCATACATATTATAAAATTGAATGTATCCCGTTGAAGTTATGTATAAGATTAAGTTGTGGCTGGAGATGAGGGAAGACAGGAGCAATCCTACTCATCCCAGGATAAATAAATTTGTTAAAAAAAAAAAAAAAAAAATGAAATTAGTTTTGTGACCCCCTCCTTTGTTGTTGTCATTTACTCCTGCTGTGCCAACTGATAGATAAAATCTAAGAAAGGATCCAAGAGTCTGGGATCCAGGGGCCACCCTGTGCTCCCGACAGGGTCATCAAAGGCCGGGTGTGTGGTGTCCTTTCTATGGGACATTGCACAGTAAAGACCCCTTGCCACTCTTCGCAACGAGTAGGGTATCGCACCCGGTGGCGGGTTTCTCCTAAACCATATCATATATTTGGTCACCGCCCTTGTGGCGTAAAATAAGCTGAAAAGTATTACCTTGTGCAGTCTGGAAAGAACCCATAAGGGTTGGCCGGACGTTAAACTACCCCAACAAACAAACAAACAAACCTGCTGAGATATAGATTACATCAAATAGATGTGAATTGAGATAGAATTTCGTATGTTCAATTACTTCTTCAAATGTAGCTCCAGGATAAAAGACTAGGTTAAAACAGCACTATAGGATTGTCAATTTTGTTGAATTCTTCTCAAATATCTTTGCCTCTGCTATCCGTGAAGGCTACATGTAAATGTTTACTACCCAGGGTCACCATTTTCCTATTTTGTTGGTGATCAGCCGCGAAATTTACTTAGTATGGTCCCCCATGGGGATCTGGGGTGGGGGTTCCTTTGGGAACCTCCTGGGAAGAATAGGTCCCCAGCAGCCCCTTGCTGTTCGTAGAAGACGACAAATGTGGGGACCAGACTTAGTAGCTCTTTGGTAGAGTGCCCGCCCTGAGTCTGGGAGGGCTTGGGATTTATCCCTGGCCGAGACACACCAAAGACTTTAACAATGGTAGTGGTCACTGCTTGCCTGGCATTCGGTATAAAGTAAGAACCACGAAACATAACTGGTCAGATCGGTGTCAATATAATCATTATACTGTGAATGGGTGGGTTATTGTGTGGGCCTATGACATGATATCTCAGTGTGGCAGCACTATAAAGAGGGCTTTGAGTCCCACTGCTAGAAATAGGCACCGCCCCGTGGGGCTCCTGGTAAGAATAGGCCCTCGGTAGCCCCTGCTGATCATACAAGGCGACAATGTGGGGGACCCTGCACTGACCAAGTGGTTTTTTTGGTTCAATTCCTGGTCAGTGCTTGGTTCACTAATTGATGCGGTACAGTAAAAATGATTGCTAGGTTTTAATCCCCTGCTGTTTGCCCACCCTGTCACCTTAATTTCATAGATTCGGTCACCAAAGACAGAATTCGTCGCAACTGGTTTTCGCCATGAAAATGACCTCAGCTGTGGGTACGGCATAAAACACCCAACACTCACTCACTCACAAATAGGCACCTCATTTCATAGATTCGGCCACAGCCCCTGTGGCGTAAAACGAGCTGAAAAGCTTTACCTTGTGCAGTCTGGTAAAAGAACCCTGAAGGGTTGGCCAAGGGCGGAGCACAACCGACCACCTTGTTAGGCTTGAAAGCTACATAAGAGAAGGATTCGCCAACAAAGAACATGTGGTGGCTGTCTTTTTTGACCTCGAAAAGGCATACGACACGACATGGAAATATGGCATCTTACAGAATCTGCAGGAAATGGGACTGCGTGGCAGACTGCCCACATTCGTTTCCAATTTCCTTGCCAACCGAACATTTAGCGTACGTCTTGGTACCAAACTGTCGCGGAGAGTCGACCAGGAAATGGGTGTACCCCAAGGCTGCGTCCTCTCTGTGACATTGTTTGGTGTACAAATTAACAGCATTACAAAGTCCCTGCAGAAAGACCTTAACTGCTGTCTCTATGTGGATGACTTTGTCATATGCTACCGATCGAGACAAATGACAACTATAGAAAGGAAACTACAACAGGCAGTGAATCTCCTTGACAGATGGAGTACTGAAAATGGTTTCAAGTTTTCCACCAACAAAACTACATGCGTTCACTTCTGTCGTAGAAGGGGGTGTGTGGAAAATCCGGCACTCCGTCTCAAGGACACTGAACTGCCTGTAGGGGAGGAGGTGAAGTTCTTGGGAATGATCTATGACAAGATCCTATCCTTCAAACCTCACATTGAATATTTGAGGAGAAAATGCCTAAAGGCCATGAATCTCCTGAAAGTACTGTCCAACACAGAATGGGGTGCTGACCGAGAGATCCTGCTGACCCTGTACAAAGCATACATCCAGTCAAGGCTGGATTATGGTTCTTTGATATACCAGTCAGCAGGGAAATCCTACTTGGACAGACTAAACCCCATCCAAAACCAGGGCCTACGAATATGTCTTGGCGCTTTCAGAACATCACCAGCCAAAAGCCTACACGTGGAGGGCAATGTTCCACCTTTACATTTAAGGAGGGAAAAATTGTCCTTACAATATGCAATAAAGGTCAAAGCTGACAAGAGAAACCCAACACATGATACCATATTCCGCACACATAACAGCGAGTTGTTCCGGGTAAATCCAAGGGTGGCCAAACCATTCTCTACCTCTGCTAAATCTGTGATCAGAGAAGCAGAGATACCTTTGAACATCATCAGAGAAATAAGACCACCCAAGCACCCACCATGGTCCCAGAGTAAACCTGTGGTCATCCTGGAACTATGCAATAACAAGAAGAACGAAACCAACCCCTCTGCTTTCAGGAACGAATATGGAGCCCTGAAAGACCAATACAGTGATCATTTCCCCATCTTCACTGATGGCTCCAAGGAAGGAAATAGAGTGGGTTATGCAGTACATACAGAATATGGGGACCTGACCGGTGCCCTTCACGGCCAAGCCAGCATTTTTACTGCTGAAGCACGTGCTCTGGTGCGTGCACTAGACTGGATCAAAGTATCAGGACACAGAAAGTTTATCATCTTCTCAGACTCAAAGTCCTGTTTACAAACTATCCTACAACATCAGCCTAACAATCCCATAATCAGAGATATCCAGCAAAGTCACACCAACCTGAAATCGGTTGGCAAAGAAGTGATTTTCTGCTGGCTACCTAGCCACATTGGAATCTCTGGTAATGAAAAGGCAGACCAAGCAGCCAAGGGGGCCTTGGCCCTAGATCCTGAGGTTGCTAGAATCCCACACACAGACTTACTGCCACTAAGCAAAACACATTTGCGGTCTAAGTGGCAAAGCGACTGGAACAAACAGGAGAACAATCTTCTACACTCTGTCCAACCCAAATTAAAAGAGAAAAGTGACAAAAGCAAAAGAGAGTGCCTTACAAGGTCAGAACAGGTGAAACTGGCCCGTCTTCGGATAGGCCACACCAGGCTGACCCATGAACACCTGTTGAAAGGTGAAGGTGCTCCAACTTGTCAACAGTGTAACACCAAACTAACTGTGGAGCACATCATATTGAAGTGTAAGAAGATGGATGATAGTCGCAAGAGACATCTCCAAAATAGAACATCGATGAAGGACGTGTTTAACAACAACGGAAGTAAAAAGATCCTGCAATTCCTTCGAGAATGCCAACTGATAGATAAAATCTAAGAAAGGATCCAAGAGTCTGGGATCCAGGGGCCACCCTGTGCTCCCGACAGGGTCATCAAAGGCCGGGTGTGTGGTGTCCTTTCTATGGGACATTGCACACTAAAGACCCCTTGCCACTCTTCGCAACGAGTAGGGTATCGCACCCGGTGGCGGGTTTCTCCTAAACCATATCATATATTCGGTCACCGCCCTTGTGGCGTAAACAGGGATGCCATTTTTCCTTCTTTTTCCGGATTTCCGGATTTTTGCCAGTTCTGTATAAAAAGGAAATTAACAAATCGTGTTACCCAAGTCACCAATTTTGCTTTTCGAATTATTACTTTATGGTTTCTGAGCCATTTTAACCGTAAATTTATGTCTTTTTAATGAATATTGACCCCCTTTTAGTACTTAAAGTGAAAATCCGGAAATGTCCTTCCTACATTTCCGGATTTTTCATCATTCCTGAGTGGCATCTCTGCGTAAAATAAGCTGAAAAGTATTACCTTGTGCAGTCTGGAAAGAACCCATGAGGGTTGGCCGGACGTTAAACTACCCCAACAAACAAACAAACTGAAGGGTTGGCTGGACGTTAAACTAGTCCTGCAAACAAATAAACTCAGTATGAAACTGTATTGCTAGTTCCAGTTGGAGCTGTCGCCTGACAAAACCCTCTGGATCAAACACAGGTTTTACTTTACAAATCTGATATGTGTTGTGTCAGGATTTGAGTTGAAAAGTTGCTTTAATTTGTCATACAAATGATATGCTGCTTTATACATGTCTATTAAACTTTAAAAAAAGCATCAAATCACTGCTTGAGTCTTCATCCCGTAGAAAATGTGTGTCTTTTGACCATAGGTGTAACAAAGAGTACAGTCCAAATCATACTGCGCAAAACCTCTTGAAAATGATCGAAGCAAGGCCAGAACCCCTCATGAACAACATAGAATTGATCACTACTGTCTTGAACTGATTCCAAAGTAACACAAGTATACTTTTCCATATAGTAGCCCCAAACACCAGAGCTGTGATCGACATGAAACTGAAGAAGTTTTTGTTCCTCCGGATCCTCTGTGTCATTTGGCCTCTGCACCATATTCATACCAGATATTATTGCCTCTTGTAGAGAATTTTGGATTTCTTTAATTTTATCTGTGTGGTATATTGAAACCTTTCCTTCGAGTGTCACCCCGTCATCCATATTGATGTAGCTGTGTGGTGATACCCAGTGATATTTCATCCATTGTTGGAACAAGATTAGAAAAAAATCCACATTGATGGCATAAAATTGAAGAATTTTGTTTGTTGTAGGTGGACACTGAATTGCCACAAAATGGACAGGTCTTGTCAGCTATGGTCCCACACAAGTGACAGAGTCTGTCTTCACCAGGCATGTAATTGTAGATGGTTGCTTAACAGTTTTCATACTTGTGCTACTGATCATCCTGATCATTTGAAGCTGGCTCAAGGCTGATGTAATGAACCTCATAGATATGTCCAAGCGAAACAGAAATGTTGGGGTTATTATAAGAGGGTTACTGAGGAGATAATGTAAACTTCTGGTCCATAAAGGTTTGAAGATTCTATTAGCATAATGTGATCTCCCCAAGTGCCGTCTTTGCCCATATCTTGTAGATAACTCTCTAAACTGTCACTACCCTGTGCTCCCGACAGGGTCATCAAAGGCCGGGTGTGTGGTGTCCTTTCTATGGGACATTGCACACTAAAGACCCCTTGCCACTCTTCGCAACGAGTAGGGTATTGCACCCAGTGGCGGGTTTCTCCTAAACCATATCATATATTCGGTCACCGCCCATGTGGCATAAAATAAGCTGAAAAGTATTACCTTGTGCAGTCTGGAAACAACCCATAAGGGTTGGCCGGACGCTAAACTACCCCAACAAACAAACAAAGTCACGATCATGTATAAAACTGGATAGTGGGATAGGCTTTCCATAGTCTCCCTTTATAGTGTTGTGCCTCAGGAAATCTACCAACTCTTTCTGGATTCTTTGGTGGTCTTTCTTAATTCCATGTTTCCCGAGCTGTTGGGAAAGTGCAATAAACATGCAGTTCCCCCCACCTTCATTATGTTGTTGGATTTGAAGTCCCTGGCTATTTGCATTTTTTTCTAAGTCTCTAATTCACCCTCTGTTTTTGATGTTGAAATTTGTTTAATTAACAAATCAATCATTACAAGAAGAGACTTCCTCTGAGTTTCCTGTTGTTCATTTTCTTTGGTTGATTGCTGATGTTATGAGTTGTTGCTTGTTGAAATGGTGAGTTTCCTCCTGTTTTTTTCTTCTTTGTGTGTTACAGAGGTGAGGTTCAAGGAGGCAAAGAGTTTGGGGGAGACCAAACGGCTACCACCGGCTGCCCTGGCAGGCACCGGAGGCCCATTTGCAGGAATATTTTGTCAGTGGCAGATTTGGAACAATTTCCCTTAATCACCCCCTTTTTCTTCTACAGAGCTGTCATTTCCTCCTTACAGATGGACGAATCTCAAAAACATCCCAAAACATTATAATTCAATTTGGATGAGTGCTCCCTGCTAAACATGACTCAAGCGCATAATGACGGAATACTAATTACCTGCCATGTCTTCATAGTATATTGGCGGTGGATTCGCATCTGCGGCCTGGGCCTGGGCCACAACGGCGTCTGCATGGGGGCCGACCTGGGCAGCTGCGGCGGTGGGGCCCACATTCACAGCTGCCACCTGCACAGCTTCCACCTGGACGGGGGCCACTGGATCTAACTGGGCGGCTACGGCCGGGGCGAGGCTGAACCTGGCTGTTGGCGCTGGTTCTTGCTGGACAGCTTCCACCTGGACGGGGGCCACTGGATCTAGCTGGGCGGCTACGGCCGGGGCGAGGCTGAACCTGGCTGTTGGCGCTGGTTCTTGCTGGACAGGTTCCACCTGGGCGGGGGCCACTGGATCTAGCTGGGCGTACTGGGCTGTTACGGCCGGGGCCAGGCCGAACCTGGCTGTTGGCGCTGGTTCTTGCTGGACTGGGGCCATCTGGACAGGTTCCACCTGGGCGGGGGCCACTGGATCTAGCTGGGCGTACTGGGCGGCTACGGCCGGGGCCAGGGCGAACCTGGCTGTTGCTGGCGCTGGTTCTTGCTGTCGCTGCGCTGTAAGACATAACGATAAATCCATGGACATCGGTTACAGAAGTCATACTTAGCCTGTCTTTTCATACATTCTGAAAATATTATTACAAACATGTCTAGGCCTGAAATGATAAAACCATGCGATATGTAGCTGCCTGAGATGTATCAAAACATAAAATCACTATTTCAATTTTTCTGCAGTGTCGGAAATTAAGCTTATATTTTGCGCACCCACCAGGCGCACAATTCCTTAAGCTATGCGCCCGAAATTTGGTCAATGCACCCTCCTAATATATAGTAATTATATAAACCATTAAAACTGTGCACATTGAGGGCGCACACCTCAAAAAATCGTGCACCTGGCCGCGAAATTGTGCGCGCCGGGTGCAGGGCGCACCTTAATTTCCGACACTGTTCTGGTAGGGTTGATTAGGCATAAAAAACAATAACCTAGGCCTACACTGACAAGAATCTCAGGTCGAGACCTAGCCTGCGCCGCATGCCCTCCCACCGCTCCCACTACGGAGCAGGAATATCCAGAGGCAAATACTTTGTCTAGTCGGGACCTAGCCGAACCTTCGACGCTACTTCCCGTACAATATACAGGGAAGGGTTACAGAGCTAGTGAGTATTCTGGTACATCCCATCATCCGAATGCAGTTTTGCTTTTATTATATGTCGAATTTGTAGCCAAAATAACAATTCCCGACTCTCCTAAACCAAAATTTCTTCACCTTGGTCACCTAGTGACGGCCGTTGCCAAGCAGCACCGACGTAACGACGGGTGGTATTCAGTCACGCTGTGCGGCACACTCTCTCATACCAAAACCTTAGTATTATCAGATGAGCGGGCGGGATGTACGCACCGACGTATAAGTATGTAATACCGTCGTCCTGAGGTGGATAAGCATAAGCGTAAGAAACATGCGCTGTCTTGGTTGGCCCTGTGGGGATCCGGGGTGGGGGTTCCTTTTGGAGCCTCCTGGGAAGAATAGGTCCCCAGCAGCCCCTTGCTGTTCGTAGGAGGCGACAAATGGGGAGACCAGACTCAGTAGCTCTTTGGTAGAGTGCCCGCTCTGAGTCTGGGAGGTCCTGGGATTTATCCCTGGCCGAGTCACACCAAAGACTTTAACAATGGTAGTGGTCACTGCTTGCCTGGCACTCGGTATAAGGTAAGAACCACGAAACATGACTGGTCGGCCCGGTGTCAGTATAATGTGACTGGGTGGGGTATTGTGTGGGCCTATGACATGATATCTCAGTGTGGCAGCACTATAAAGAGGGCATTGGGTCCCACTGCTACAAATAGGCACCTCATTTCATAAATTCGGTCACCGCCCCTGTGGCGTAAAACGAGCTGAAAGGCTTTACCTTGTGCAGTCTGGTAAAAGAACCCTGAAGGGTTGGCCGGACGTTAAACTAATCCCACAAACAAACAAACTGTCTTGGTTGCTTTTTAACATTAGGATCAAAATTACCTCACTTGCGGGCCACGTCGACCCAGCCTGATATTCTGCGGACACTTGGAGCACGGTCGTACACCCGTAGAAAATATGCGATTGGATCTCTCGCCTCCATCGGGCCCCCCCCCCCCCGTCTTCTTCTGGCTATCACCCCGTGGGGTCCAGGTAAGAATAGGCCCTCAGTAGCCCCTGCTGATCGTATGAGGCGAAGAACCCTAAAGGGTTGGCCGGACGTTAAACTAATCCCACAAACAATCCCACAAACAAACAAAGTATGAGGCGACGATAGGGGGGACCCTGCACTGACCAAGTGGTTTCTGGGTTCAATTCCCGGTCAGTGCTTGGTTCATTAAGGGATGAGGTACAGCAAAAATGATCGCTGGGTTTTGATCCCCTGCTGTTTGCCCGCCCTGTCACCTTCATCTCATAGATTCGATCACCAAAGACAGAATTCGTCCCAACTGGTTTTCGCCGTGAAAATGACCTTAGCTGTCGGTACGGCGTAAAACACCCAACACTCACTCACTCACTCTTCTGGCTATCAGGTGTCCATGATGGATTGAACATAACAATACTTGATGTCAGCTATAGTGACTGCCACTTTACTAAAGTCAACCAAGTCTATCTGGTTTTGTTCCATTGTCCTTGAAGCTGTTACGCTTGTTAAAGGAGCCTTTTTAAAAAAAATTGGGTTCTTCTGCTGTTGTTTGCTTTTGTTTAATTTGGATTGGATGGACATCCTACCTATTCCGTGGTAATATTGTGCCATGTGGTGCATGATCTTCTTGGCATCTTCTCCTTTAGATAGCTGATAGAAATGATAGATGCCTTTAGGTGGTCCTTAAAATCACAAAGCTGCCAATTTTGTGACTTAATACCACTTTGTCACTTAATGACTTAACAGGCTCCTGTTGGAACTCTCTGGGAAGAATGTTTCCTTAGTAGCCCCTGCTTGTCGTAGGAGGTGACTGAAAGGGTAACCCTGTGCCCCCAACAGGGTCATCAAAGGCTGGGTGTGTGGTGTGCTTTCTATGGGACATTAAAGACCCCTTGCCACTCTTTGGAAAGAGTAGGATATTGAACCTGGTGGCAGGTTTCTCCTAAATCTTATCATATATTCAGTCACCGCCCTTGTGGCGTAAAACTAGCTGAAAAGCTTTACCTTGTGCAGTCTAGTAAAAGAACCCTAAAGGGTTGGCCAGACTTTAAACTAACCCAACAAACAAACTGAAAACTGCAGTCTGGTGAAAGGACCCACAAAAGTTGGCCAGACAGTAAACTTACCCACGAACATAAAGCTTATACCCAATGCAGAATTAACCCCTTGATTTTATAGTTCGTGATGTTTGTTAAAATTCTGCACACAAACAGCAACACAAATTAAATTGACCTTTTCATTGACCATGTTAAATCTTTGTTTTCCATAATGCATGGCTACGTTTGATCTTCCCTTGACTTTCAGGGTGGTAAAATGTAGCAACTTCCCCATGGAACTCACTACCTCTATTTAGGGAATAACGCACAGAGGGGCGGGGTCGAGGCCTTCTGGGACCAGGCTAGATGCAAGGGGCTGAGGGCCCCTCGCAGCATGCCGTAGGCTTGTGGCGAGGGGCCCTCAGCCCCTTGCATCTAGCCTGGTCCCAGGAGGTCGAGACCCCACCCCGAGTGCGTTATTCACGTCATAACACGGAGAATATGCTAAATAATTATCAAAATAGGTTGTGAACATGATTTAAATGTACGTTCAAGGCATATAAATAGTGTTCACTTGTTGTATGCACTATGGACATTTTTTTCATTATTTCTACAGAATTATCCCATTGTTCTACCAAAAATTGAAAACAAAATAAGGAATTTTTGTGATGATTGTGTAGGTAAGATCAATACAATCAACTTTCTCACTTACTGTATTGGGATAGCATCCCTTCTAAGAAAGTTATAGCCCAAAACGTACAAAAAGTTCATTAAAAAAAACATCCTGTGCAACTCTCTGCAACCAAGCAACGCAGCGTAGCAACGCATGGCAACATGACCTAATTATCTTGACGCTTCACTCTGATTGGATGTAATTAATGTATCCCTGGAGATGTGTTTTCTAGCTCAGGATAGATGCACAGTAGGGTAGCAACCAGAAAAACCTTTACAGATGCTTTTATTCAGAACAGAATATCATTTTGTAAAATATTTTATTGTTAGTACGTCATGTCAACTTAATTTACAAAGTTTGGTGAAGATTGAACTGTTTACACTGCTTTTACAACGTTTGTTACAATGTACGGACGTCTAGATCGGCACGTTGCTACCCCACTGCCGTGTTATAACACACTGCAGAACATGTGGATAGCCTATTGTAGAGTGCCCCCAACAGGGTCATCAAAGGCCGGGAGTGTGGTTTCCTTTCTACGGGACATGGTTTCCTTTCTACGGGACATGGTCCCCGTGGGGATCCGGGTTGGGGGTTCCTTCGGGAGCCTCCTGGGAAGAATAGGTCCCCAGCAGCCCCTTGCTGTTCGTAGAAGGTGACAAATGGGGGGACCAGACTCAGTAGCTCTTTGGTAGAGCGCCCGCCCTGAGTCTGGGAGGTCTTGGGATTTATCCCTGGCTGAGTCACACCAAAGACTTTAACAATGGTAGTGGTCACTGCTTGCCTGGCACTCGGTGAAAAGTAAGAACCACGGAACATAACTGGTCAGCCTGGGGGGGTGACCAAAAAACATCAGCGAGAACTGAAACTTCTCGCGAAAAAAAGTTTGCACCGTACGAGAATATTTAATAAAACCCCCCAGAAAACATCTCGTGGCTCTTTTTCTCTCGTGCCATGTTTCTCTCGTGAGCACTTCTCGCAGCCGTTGACTTCTCGTAGGGCAACCGAAACTTCTCGTGTATTTTTGTCACGAGAAGTAGCTCGACCGAAAGTAGGTCATCGGAGCAGCGGGAAAGGTCATTTCCGGTACGGCACTTTTTCGCTTGTTCTCGGCCTGTCTATATACTAAAGCATGTAAAAAACGCCGGCAACCGGTGTATCTGCTGGTTTTCGGCATGGGTTCATGTCTAATACATTTAAAATAAGATTGGAACCAGCCGTAAGACGGAGTTGACGAGTCCATAAAGTGACGGGAATTTCATTCATCTCAGGTTTTCTTCCAAATCAAGTCGTTAATACCACGTAATATTCCAAGGTGAGTGCCAAACTGATAAATAGTAATTGTAATTGTACGATATACTTCACAATAGACATGTTGGTAATAGTTATGAACATGAAATGAGTCGACAATATCCAATTTCTGAGCATATCATTGTTGTTAAACATGATGTCAGACTAACGTAAGCCCCCCCACCAATACACATAGAATGTTTACGAAATTTGTCCTTCCATTTAGATGGCTGCCCCCTCTCCTGACGCTGATCTCAAAGCTGTGGAGCGTAAGATCAAGTCGATTAAGGAAGTCATGTCTTGTCCCGATATCCAAGAACATCAGAAGGAGTCACTGCAGCTCATGTTGAATGCCGCCTTAGAGAAGAGGGACAGGATGTCTGACAAGTATCTGGAGTCACTGTTGGATCTGTACCCCCAGCCATGCCAGAAGCCCAAGAAGGCATCAGCTGAGCCTGTACCAGGTCCCAGCCACCGAGACAAAGCCGGTTCTGACGAAGTTATAAATGTAGATTTGGTCGAAGACAGCCCCGAACAATCAAAAACTGTGAAGAAAGGGTCAGCAAAAGCTTAACAAGTTATGCGAACAGAAGAAAAAGCCGAACCAAAAGGTTCTCGTCAGAGTAAGTCACGTCAATCCCGTCTGCCCCGTACCCCTAAGCCTAAGGCCAAACCCAAAACCAAAGATCCTGACAGCCCAATGATAGAGGTGGAAGACAGTCCCTTACCGCCCACACCCCTTTTAGATAAGACACCACGAGGGCGTAAAAGGAAAAAGGCAGTTGCTACAACCACTCCCAAAACAGAGACACCAGCAAAGACTCCTCCTGCGAAAAAAGGAGGTGTGAAAAAAATTTCTAAAGTCACGGGTAAAGGGGCTAGACCCGATGTTGTATGGTGTTCCTCGGAGAGTGATGCAGACGATCCAAGAAAGATACCATTCACCGAAGCTGAGCATAAGGCCATGTACGACACGGCTCGGGAGGATGTGTAAGTATAAAAAGTCAAAAGAAAGTGCCAAGAGTTACACCTATACGAAATATAATTAATATTACATAGATGCAAAAAATTATTTTTACCCACGAGAAGTCTAAGTAGTTTTTGTAAACATATGTAATGTTTCTTCATTTTCAATACAATAGGATTTTTATCTATTTTTTTTCCAACCTTACGTACCCTAAAAACGTCTGATGACTTCTTTCCCTCGTGCAAAAAGTACCTAATTTGAAAATGAAAGTACGAACATGTAGAAATTGTAATGTGGAAGAAATACTTATTGTACCCTGGAAATTAAAATATTTGGTTTAACCATTCCAGTGAAGCCTTCAAGAACAGTTTTAAGGCCGAGCTCACGAAGGAATCCAAGAACGCCAAGAGGAAGAAGCTCTTCCAGAAAATAAAGGAGAACGTGAACTCGGTGGGCGGTAACAAGAGGAGGAAGAAGTACCTGTACATCCATTCACAGGACCACAAGTCCACGTCACGTGAGGTGGTAAGTCATTGAGAAACCCATCAAAAGAAATATGTACAATTGTCTCGAGAAGCTGTAGTTCTTGTAGGACAGTATAGTTCTCGTACATAAAAAAAACCCAACATATCCATCGATTCAAAATGAAGGAGTACGTATTGTGAATATCTCATCATGTAATTTTCACTAAGATTATAATTGAGAACTCAAGAATCGGAAAAAATGAAAATGACAGTGTTGAGTTACCAATTTCAACACTTAATTTACGTCGCACTGTTTCAACTTACATTTTCAGCACAGGAAACTGGTCAAGAAGTATGGGGCGAGTGGCGCAGCAGGCATGCCCAAAGACAAGGGCCTGACACCCTCCCAGATCATGTGTCTGGAGTTCTGGGGTGTTGAATGTGCAGGATGTAAGTACAATTAAAAAAAAGATAAAATGTATACTATGAAATGAAATAAAGTAGTGGCTGTAAAAAGTAGACCGTTTTTATATTGAGAGGAATGGTATAACAGTAAATTTAATGAATAATATTTATAGTAATGT
This sequence comes from Lepidonotus clava, assembly GCA_936440205.1. NCBI lineage: Eukaryota > Metazoa > Annelida > Polychaeta > Phyllodocida > Polynoidae > Lepidonotus > Lepidonotus clava. The sequence goes on along the minus strand of OW387144.1, from coordinate 27,736,942 downwards.
CATTCATAAAGTATACGAAAGTACTTTCGTATAAAATTTTGAGACGAAGAATACTTACAAAACATAAGAAAACCTGTTTAAATGACATATGGCTAAATTATAAGTCGTTGCAGGGGCACGACAAACCAAACTTGATCAAGCAGACACGGACGATGAGGGGAGCACAGTCGGTTCCTCTGACGATGCGGCCGAGATGGAGGCCTGCGAGAGGGAGCAGAAACGGCTCAGGGCTGCCCCAAAGGTCGAGAAGGAAGAAACTTCTGACGACGAAGACTACTTTGCAGAAGATGCTGAAACCTGCAGTAAGGATATAACTTTTTGGAGTCTTTAAAAATCTGAATAATAAAATATCATTAAATACATACCTATAACATACCTTATTAAAATGATGATAACAGATTTGAAAGAGAAAAAATTAAGGTACATTAGTATGTACAGTCTAAAGACATGAAACCTATATAATATATATGAACATAAAAATAGAATCTCGTTTCTTTTCGTCCCTCTCGTCTCTCTCTTCTGGCACTCAAGTTCTCGTGACATAAGACCAAAGTTCTCGTCACATAATTATGCCATAAAGACAAGCCTTTACTTTAAATTGTTTCAGAGGTAAAGTCCAACAAGAGACCCACCTTGGAACCTGCCAAGTCCACTCGGGAGGAGGTAGAAAGGGCCAGAAAAAGACAGCCGGCACGTGCAGTTCGTACCAAGAAGGGCCAGCGTGCAACAACGAACTCGGAGGACGACATTTCCGACAACGAGGAACCTGAGTCGCAGTCTCCTGTACAGAAGGCACGGAGAGGGCGTGGTTCAAGACTTCCTCCTCTGACGGAAAGTCCTGAAGCTATAGCTACCCAGTACAGTCAGGGTAATTTGTGTTCTTTTTTTAATGAAAATAAGGCTAACTAATAATTATAAATACTTATTCTTTACCATACCAAATTGAAAAAAGTCGATGTAAACCCAGTAAGAATAGCTATGTATTTCTACCCAAAAAAATATCAATATACAATAATAATCTTTTTACCCACGAGAAGTAAATCTTTATAATATTTTTAAAAACAACAATACCAGTGAATATATATCCTGTTCATTTAACACTTATTTAAATAATTATGTTTCCCTTTACAGCAGCAGTCATGAGCCCGGACAGTTCGTTGGAGCCGACTCCGCTGAGGAAGGCACCGAGATCATCAGACAGGCTCAGACTGAAGCGTGAACAAGTTGACTCGGGCAAGAAGTCCATTACAGCTACCCTAGAAGACCTCTCGTGGGGAAATAGCAGCAGACGAGAACTGGACTTCTCTTCACAGGAAGTACCAGAAACACAAGGTGATTGTGAAAAATAAGATTAAGGAAATCAAAATAAAAAAACATCAATGTAAAGTATATTTCTTTAAATGTAATAAATGTATAAAATGCAATGATATAACCGTTTTTTGAAAAATTTAAAGTATTCTTAGTTTAAACATTTTCCGAGGGTACGCAAAAAATAGGAAAACAATTCAATATTTCAAATGAAAAGAGATTTCTCAGATACACCAATATATACAGTTATCATTGGAGATTAAATTTTTAAATCAAGTTTATTCGATTTTATAGACACTCTGCCAGAGATTGGTGCCTCTGCTATCGAAGAGGATTTTAGTGAAGATCTGGACTACTCCGTTCCACCAACAAAACTACATGCGTTCACTTCTGTCGTAGAAGGGGGTGTGTGGAAAATCCGGCACTCCGTCTCAAGGACACTGAACTGCCTGTAGGGGAGGAGGTGAAGTTCTTGGGAATGATCTATGACAAGATCCTATCCTTCAAACCTCACATTGAATATTTGAGGAGAAAATGCCTAAAGGCCATGAATCTCCTGAAAGTACTGTCCAACACAGAATGGGGTGCTGACCGAGAGATCCTGCTGACCCTGTACAAAGCATACATCCAGTCAAGGCTGGATTATGGTTCTTTGATATACCAGTCAGCAGGGAAATCCTACTTGGACAGACTAAACCCCATCCAAAACCAGGGCCTACGAATATGTCTTGGCGCTTTCAGAACATCACCAGCCAAAAGCCTACACGTGGAGGGCAATGTTCCACCTTTACATTTAAGGAGGGAAAAATTGTCCTTACAATATGCAATAAAGGTCAAAGCTGACAAGAGAAACCCAACACATGATACCATATTCCGCACACATAACAGCGAGTTGTTCCGGGTAAATCCAAGGGTGGCCAAACCATTCTCTACCTCTGCTAAATCTGTGATCAGAGAAGCAGAGATACCTTTGAACATCATCAGAGAAATAAGACCACCCAAGAACCCACCATGGTCCCAGAGTAAACCTGTGGTCATCCTGGAACTATGCAATAGCAAGAAGAACGAAACCAACCCCTCTGCTTTCAGGAACGAATATGGAGCCCTGAAAGACCAATACAGTGATCATTTCCCCATCTTCACTGATGGCTCCAAGGAAGGAAATAGAGTGGGTTATGCAGTACATACAGAGTATGGGGACCTGACGGGTGCCCTTCACGGCCAAGCCAGCATTTTTACTGCTGAAGCACGTGCTCTGGTGCGTGCACTAGACTGGATCAAAGTATCAGGACACAGAAAGTTTATCATCTTCTCAGACTCAAAGTCCTGTTTACAAACTATCCTACAACATCAGCCTAACAATCCCATAATCAGAGATATCCAGCAAAGTCACACCAACCTGAAATCGGTTGGCAAAGAAGTGATTTTCTGCTGGCTACCTAGCCACATTGGAATCTCTGGTAATGAAAAGGCAGACCAAGCAGCCAAGGGGGCCTTGGCCCTAGATCCTGAGGTTGCTAGAATCCCACACACAGACTTACTGCCACTAAGCAAAACACATTTGCGGTCTAAGTGGCAAAGCGACTGGAACAAACAGGAGAACAATCTTCTACACTCTGTCCAACCCAAATTAGAAAAAAAAAGTGACAAAAGCAAAAGAGAGTGCCTTACAAGGTCAGAACAGGTGAAACTGGCCCGTCTTCGGATGGGCCACACCAGGCTGACACATGAACACCTGTTGAAAGGTGAAGGTGCTCCTATTTGTCAACAGTGTAACACCAAACTAACGGTGGAGCACATCATATTGAAGTGTAAGAAGACGGATGACAGTCGCAAGCGGCATCTCCAAAACAGAACATCGATGAAGGACGTGTTTAACAACAACGGAAGTAAAAAGATCCTGCAATTCCTTCGAGAATGCCAACTGATAGATAAAATCTAAGAAAGGATCCAAGAGTCTGGGATCCAGGGGCCACCCTGTGCTCCCGACAGGGTCATCAAAGGCCGGGTGTGTGGTGTCCTTTCTATGGGACATTGCACACTAAAGACCCCTTGCCACTCTTCGCAACGAGTAGGGTATCGCACCCGGTGGCGGGTTTCTCCTAAACCATATCATATATTTGGTCACCGCCCTTGTGGCGTAAAATAAGCTGAAAAGTATTACCTTGTGCAGTCTGGAAAGAACCCATAAGGGTTGGCCGGACGTTAAACTACCCCAACAAACAAACAAACTCCGTACACGTCGGGACGGGTGGAGACGAAGTGAAGAAAGGGGTCAGACACTCCATCGATCTGGACGAGAAGAAATCCAAACCGGGCAACCAAGATAAAAAAAAACATCCACTCTCGTCTACACCCAAGTCGCCTCCTCCACACGAGAACTACAAGGCGCGTATATACGAGACGCCTTCTACGTTCAAAGAAGTTCCAACTGTCAACATAAATCAAAACCTTCCTTCCAAGAGAGTTAATCGAGGTGCTCTTTCAACAGATCAAATAGCTGCAATGGCAGCACGTGCAGCCTATGAAGCCACAGAAGATGATGCATTTGAGAGAGACAGACAGGCAGCAGTAGCGGAGATACCTTTGAACATCATCAGAGAAATAAGACCACCCAAGGACCCATCATGGTCCCAGAGTAAACCTGTGGTCATCCTAGAACTATGCAATAACAAGAAGAACGAAACCAACCCCTCTGCTTTCAGGAACGAATATGGAGCCCTGAAAGACCCATACAGTGATCATTTCCCCATCTTCACTGATGGCTCCAAGGAAGGAAATAGAGTGGGTTATGCAGTACATACAGAATATGGGGACCTAACCGGTGCCCTTCACGGCCAAGCCAGCATTTTTACTGCTGAAGCACGTGCTCTGGTGCGTGCACTAGACTGGATCAAAGTATCAGGACACAGAAAGTTTATCATCTTCTCAGACTCAAAGTCCTGTTTACAAACTATCCTACAACATCAGCCTAACAATCCCATAATCAGAGATATCCAGCAAAGTCACACCAACCTGAAATCGGTTGGCAAAGAAGTGATTTTCTGCTGGCTACCTAGCCACATTGGAATCTCTGGTAATGAAAAGGCAGACCAAGCAGCCAAGGGGGCCTTGGCCCTAGATCCTGAGGTTGCTAGAATCCCACACACAGACTTACTGCCACTAAGCAAAACACATTTGCGGTCTAAGTGGCAAAGCGACTGGAACAAACAGGAGAACAATCTTCTACACTCTGTCCAACCCAAATTAAAAGAGAAAAGTGACAAAAGCAAAAGAGAGTGCCTGACAAGGTCAGAACAGGTGAAACTGGCCCGTCTTCGGATGGGCCACACCAGGCTGACACATGAACACCTGTTGAAAGGTGAAGGTGCTCCTATTTGTCAACAGTGTAACACCAAACTAACGGTGGAGCACATCATATTGAAGTGTAAGAAGACGGATGATAGTCGCAAGCGGCATCTCCAAAACAGAACATCGATGAAGGACGTGTTTAACAACAACGGAAGTAAAAAGATCCTGCAATTCCTTCGAGAATGCCAACTGATAGATAAAATCTAAGAAAGGATCCAAGAGTCTGGGATCCAGGGGCCACCCTGTGCTCCCGACAGGGTCATCAAAGGCCGGGTGTGTGGTGTCCTTTCTATGGGACATTGCACACTAAAGACCCCTTGCCACTCTTCGCAACGAGTAGGGTATCGCACCCGGTGGCGGGTTTCTCCTAAACCATATCATATATTTGGTCACCGCCCTTGTGGCGTGAAATAGGCTGAAAGGTATTGCCTCGTGCAGTCTGGAAAGAACCCATGGGGGTTGGCCGGACGTTAAACTACCCCAACAAAAACAAACAAACCTGCAATTCCTTCGAGAATGCCAACTGATAGATAATATCTAAGAAAGGATCCAAGAGTCTGGGATCCAGGGGCCACTCTGTGCTCCCGACAGGGTCATCAAAGGCCGGGTGTGTGGTGTCCTTTCTATGGGACATTGCACACTAAAGACCCCTTGCCACTCTTCGCAACGAGTAGGGTATCGCACCCGGTAGCGGGTTTCTCCTAAACCATATCATATATTTGGTCACCGCCCTTGTGGCGTAAAATAAGCTGAAAAGTATTACCTTGTGCAGTCTGGAAAGAACCCATAAGGGTTGGCCGGACGTTAAACTACCCCAACAAACAAACAGGAGGCCTATGACAAGGAAGAAGGTACAGATGAGACGAGAAGAAATCAGAAGGATAAAAGCACTGAAGATGTTAAAGAAGAACCTACTTTTTTTTCTAAAGGTCGCAGGGACAAAGCCGCTGAGTTCATAGATCAGAGGATTGAGGATACCGTGTCAACTGGATTCCTGTCACTTAAAAACGACATAGATTTACATGACAAACAGTCGGGTGTAATGCACGGTGAGATTCTTGGTCTTCGCTGCGATGTACAGAAAATGTTAAGTGTTCCCACCGAAATTAACACCATCAGGAGTAACATCGAATCAGTAAGGACTGACGTTAGTCTAATTGGGAGTGACGCAGTAAAGTCTCAAGTTGCCCTAATGGGAATCGAACAACAGCTAGTGTCATCTGTATCTGATATTAGAAACACAAAATCACACTTGTCCAACATTAGGCAGGAAATGACACAGATGAAGGTCGATACTCAGAGTATGAAGGGGCGTTGTGCACAGATATCTTCTCAGACAAGTGACATCAAAGAGGATCTGTCCAGCACGTACGACGGTCTGGTCAACATCAACACTAATGTCTGCACCGTCAATGACACTATTCAAACAGTGGAAGCCACAGTTGGATCTTGTAAGAGTGATATCAACAAGATGAAAATGGACGTCAGTGCGTGTAGAACAGAGGTTATTGCCTTGAGGCATGATGTAGTAGGTATAAAGGGGTCAATCTCCAAAATAGAAGAGTCTCTTGAGGTACTCAAAGCCGGTTTTCTCTACAGAACTGTTCCAGAGAGAATTATTATAGCTGAGAAGGAATTCAAATCTGAGATGATGTCACCAAAACCTACAGCTGTACCAACGTCGTCTGCAGACACTACCATTGCCGGTATGTCCACTAGGGTGGTAGGAGAAGTTGTTGAGACTGAGGGAGATCTAGAAACTAGCGAAGTGACATTTAAACCAAAATCTACCGAGGTGACCTACGAGAAAAACTTTGAAATGTTTGAGGACGATGTGCATGACCCTAATAATGAAATAGCAGACACTGAGCAGGAAGAGGAAAGCGAGGAAACCCAGGACCCGACTAGAGTTGTTTTGGCCCCTGATACATGTACCCAGGATGAGTCTCAGTGGCCTTCTCAGTCTGATGTAAAAGAATTGGCCAGTTCGGGTGGGTTTATACCGGTTTTGCACGAGGGTTTACACGGAGAAGCCCAGGGCGACACAGTCTCTCTTGTACCGGTTTCAAACATTAGCAAAATCAGTAAAGTTTCGTCAGGTAGTGAGAAATCCGCACAGGAATAGAATAATTCATTTTTTAATATGCAGAGGTGCTTTTATTAGAAGAGACAGAAAGTAACTTCTCGTGTAGAATTTCAACACAGTTGAAAGATACATTTCCTATGTTCATTCATCATTTCTTTTAAGATGTCTATTACCTTCCGGAAGGTGGAAAATATAATGCTGTATGATGTAGAACTATCTTACACTAACCAACAAGAGAAAAACAATTATTACGATAACTTTGTTTTTCTTCCACAGTCATATACTGTTACTTCTCGTGGTCATTATTATGACACTAATGCTACATGTCTGGCGTAAGAGATGCAAAAATTATATCTGTACTGGTGCAGTATTTAAAAAGAAAGTGATGTAGGTTCTGATACTTCTATTCAACATTGTATAAGAGGCTGACATTAAAAGTTTGTAATGCTTGACAGAACGGTTTAATTTCATACGAGTATGAATTTTAAACTTTCTCATTCGGCAGAATACATTAACGTCTTCATGAATGAAGAATGTCACAAGCTTTCTCTAGAAAATAGAGTAGCGGCATAAGTTTAAAAAACGAGAAAAAAAGTAGTGATAGTCTTTGCTGTAACTCTTATCGTAGTAAAGGTACTTTCGCTTCTATAATTGTTCGACTATTCTAACGAACACGTCCAGACTTAGGTACACGAGGTCGGCCAGCAGTTTGACCTTCTGTAGGGATCCGTCCTCGGGGTCTGTGGGGGGACGGCCGTATCACCTCTGGACGTGGCCCGCCGTAGTTACGGTGTATGTAGGACTTGCGTCTACGGTAGCCTGCATGCCTGATCCCATAGTCTTGCTGCACTATGTGGTCATCTTCATCGTCCGCTCTGTTGACTTGATCGGCCCGCGGCTGGTTCTTCTTGAACGCCTCGTGAGCATCCACGAGAATCTGTCCCTCATACTCGGGGTCTTGGTTCTGCCCGGGTCGTATCTTTCGAAGCCCCCAGTCCAGGCACATATTATGAAGGACACAGCATGCCTTCACTAATCGCGACGCCTGAAGGGGCTCCATGTCGATGACACCGGCACCAGACTTTGAGAGGCACCTATGAATGATTTCAAAATTCATCGTATATACTTAGAAAAGGCAGGTAACAAGTGTAAACTTAGAAAGAGTAGTTGAAATGTCGTTACTCTTTTTCGTTTTCATAAAGCTATGTGGCAACGTGTAATGTAACTGCTGTGCGTCTATTTAATAGGAAGCATTACAAATTTTATTACGTTTAGTAGGCTTAACCTTTCGACTGCGACATGTTATTATTTACCTCCAACGAGATTTCAGCTGACCAATACACCGTTCCACAGAGGAGCGTGCAGTAGTATGTGCGACTTGGTAGCGCCTGTCCCAGGGTTCAAGTTGATCTAGGATCTGTGCCCGGAAGGGTGTCATTACTTGTGGGGTGAGGGCATACCTGTGAACAAATTGAAGGTTAATTATGTGTCGTATATATCTAACATTGTTGTGAATTGTTTACAAGTTTGAAGACATTGTAGAAAAATACGAGAAGTTTTTCAGTATAATGCACAACAGTTTCAGAAATGGTTAAGATACTGTAGTACGCAACATGCCTAATATTGTTTTCTGATGTTAAGTCTCGTGATTACTGGTAGTTTGAAAACAATAGAAAAATTGTGTGTATGTACCTGCCATCTCCCAGCAAGAAGTACGGACCAAGACGGTCGTTGTTGGCGATCTGGTAGCCAAGATCAGAGTAATCTAAGACACCCTGATCATGGTGGGCTCCAGCCATGGCGGGTTCAACGTAGGTGATCCGCTCCTCGTGGTCGCAAGCAATCTGAAATAACAATATGTGTGCATTACATCACGAGAAAAAATAACACTTGAATGAATGTGACTATGAAAGCGCCCCCGTGGGGATCCGGGGTGGGGGTTCCTTCGGGAGCCTCCTGGGAAGAATAGGTCCCCAGCAGCCCCTTGCTGTTCGTAGAAGGCGACAAATGGGGGGACCAGACTCAGTAGCTCTTTGGTAGAGTGCCCGCCCTGAGTCTGGGAGGTCTTGGGATTTATCCCTGGCCGAGTCACACCAAAGACTTTAACAATGGGAGTGGTCTCTGCTTGCCTGGCACTTGGTATAAAGTAAGAACCACGAAACATGACTGGTCGGCCTGGTGTCAGTATAATGTGACTGGGTGGGGTATTGTGTGGGCCTATGACATGATATCTCAGTGTGGCAGCACTCTAAAGAGGGCATTGGGTCCCACTGCTACAAATAGGCACCTCATTTCATATTCGGTCACCGCCCCTGTGGCGTAAAACTAGCTGAAAGGCTTTACCTTGTGCAGTCTGGTAAAAGAACCCTGAAGGGTTGGCCGGACGTTAAACTAATCCCACAAACAAACAGACTATGAAAGCGAGAAAGGAAAGAGAACTCTATACGAAAGATTGGACATGCTGATGTAAAACAAAAACTTTCTCGGAAGATAACAGATAGTGATGAAACATTTACCGTTGATGTCTAATTATGTATTTTAATTTATTTTTTGTATTTGCTTACCAAGACGTTCAAGGCGTGGTACTGCTTACGACACACGTAAGCATATTCGTGTCGGATGGGGCGCTTGATAGGCACATAAGTGCCATCTATGCAACCTACGCACTGGTCCATGTTATGCCTCCTCGAGAACCGCACTGCCGATTCATGCAGTTTCTGGCCCTAATAAAAGTAATACAACATGGTACAAATTTCTATTTTTCAATTAACAGTAAATTGAATAAGAAAGTTCAAACGTGATTAAGTTACTTTATAAGTAATGAACATTTAGAACCTTTTTTCATAGACATTGGGAATGTGATACAAATTTTTGGGTGCTTGGAAAATAACCAATAATTGTAATGGCATAATGGTATTTAATTACCTTTGGGAACCTTATGCGCTTGCGGGCACGCGAGCACAAGAACTTGCAGAAGCTTTCCACAGCACGTCCTATGCTAGAACGAGATGCTCCACCCTGTGTGTCTCGGATTGTCCCATAGTAGGAACCATGGGCCATGTATCTTAGTGCGTAGCAGACCTTAAAAAATATAAATTTGATATGATTTATATTTCAGGATATAAAAGGGAACGGTTTTTTTTTCTAAAAAATAATTGGTTTAAATTAGTGACAGAATTGGTTTTCATATGGGAATGATTCACAATGTGCTACATACTCTTGGCATTCAATAAAAATATTTAGATTTTCACTCTGTTGTACCTTATGGAATAGGGGAATTGGAGATCCTCTCTTTTCATCTTTGCCCTTTCCTGGTCGGAAGCGGCTTAGCTCAAACTCATCGGTAAGCTGTTCAACACACGAAGGTGGGAGACAGAATCGAGCCTCAAAATCTGAAATCCTAGGCCATAGTTCTCGTGGATCCTTCCGTTCTTTTAAAATACGGAACTTCTTGCATCTCTTCTCTCCCCAACGAGGACGGTAGTTCTTCTTGGTTAGGGCCCATTTCAGGGCAAACACAGAGAAAGGAGTAGCGCGGGATAGCTTCTTCTCGGGGCGCTTCCTAACAGGGGCTGAAAAATAGAAATATTTAGTATATTTTTCTAGTACTTTTACAATTTTTTTAATTAATAATATGATATTATACCCTGTTTAGGAATCAATAAAAGACCAATGGAGATATTAGAAACAATTAGGAAAGATGCATAAGTACCATATTAATATTTTACATTATTCAGTGGGGCCAGGAAAGTTCATTCAGAAAAAAATATACTAAATTCCTCTATTATCGCTCACAAAGACTGCAAATGATGTTATTAGAGTGCAAAGAAAGGATAAACAGCTATTTTTGCCTTTATAAGTATCACAAAGACCAGCGAGAACTTCTGGGGAAGGCTATTTTACAGTCTATTTCTTAGATTCAGTGTAAAAAGTAGAAAAAACATCTTAGCTATCTCACCCATGATTTTCGTCAAGCCCACAGACCTCCTCTGGTGGAAAAAAAAAGAATTAAAGCTAACCGTTGATGTTTAGGCGGCAAATAAAAAACCACGAGGACAAACTTTGCAATCGTGAGAATAGTCCGTTTTCGGCATGAAAACTTCTCGTACGCCTCTCGTTGATTGCCACGATACTTCTCGTGGATTTTTTCTGGACGAGAAAAATAGTACGAGAAGTCTCGTGATTCGTTTTTGGGCGGAAAAAGTCACGAGAAGTCCACGAGAGATCTCGTTGATGTTTTTTGGTCACCCCCCCTGGTGTCAGTATAATGTGACTGGGTGGGGTATTGTGTGGGCCTATGACATGATATCTCAGTGTGGCAGCACTATAAAGAGGGCATTGGGTCCCACTGCTACAAATAGGCACCTCATTTCATATATTGGGTCACTGCCCCTGTGGCGTAAAATTAGCTGAAAGGCTTTACCTTGTGCAGTCTGGTAAAAGAACCCTGAAGGGTTGGCCGGATGTTAAACTAATCCCACAAACAAACAAAATGGTCATGGAGGGTGTTGAGCCTCGGACATCGGGCATAGTGGACCGGGGTCTCTGTTGCTGAGCGGAGGGCAACAAGCAAATGGTGGGGATGGGCCTGAAGAAGGGACCGGATGGATCACTCACTAGCCCAAAAAGATTGGTACTCTCGGTGTCCCGTAGGGTGTCAGGCCGACACTCGCCTAAAGGTTGGTAGCGTGAGGCCGAGCTGATCGTGCCTTCGTGCCTGCGGGAACGGGACGGCCGTTGATGATTTCGGGCTTCCATACTTGACTGGTTTTCCTATTCCGGGTTGCCCCTCGAATGAATTCGGTCCTTTGTACCATACTTTGGTCCTTCGGGCTCTCGGTCCCTCGTTTCTTTTTACTTCTTAATTACTTGGGAACGTTACCTTAATTACTTCGCTTTTCCAGAGAACTACATGTTATTCGACCATATTATAGGTCCTAACCCCTTCGAGGGCTATTCTAGTGGAAGAAGACACATGTGAACACAAGGAGTACCAAGAAGGAACTGTTTATTCCGGGCCTCACCACCCCTTTTTATACCCTTATACTCGGCTCTGATTGGCCATCTCAAGTCATGTGATCTTATTGATGTCACATCCAATTTACATTTGTATTTGGCTTTTTCGGTTTTTGGGCTTTCGGGCCCTTACACAAAATATACTTTTGCTTTATTATTTCATCACGGTTGACACCTGACTTTGATACTGATGAATAGACATTCATCACACCCACAAAAGACCCCTTGCCACTCTTGCACCCGGTGGCTGGTTTCTCATAAACCATATCATAGATTCGGTCACCGCCTTGTGGCGTAAAACAAGCTGAAAAGCATTACCTTGTGCAGTCTAGAAAGAACCCATAAGGGTTGGCCGGACGTTAAACTACCCCAACAAACAAACAAACTCCTGGTAACATTAAAGAGCATCTTCTTGAAAAGTGTACTCTATCTTTCATTATACTTTCGTGCCCGACACGTGTACAATATCAAGTCTTCTTGCTGAAACGGAATGCAACATCTCAATATGAAACAGCACCTATAAATCCAAGGGTGGCCAAACCATTCTCTACCTCTGCTAAATCTGTGATCAGAGAAGCAGAGATACCTTTGAACATCATCAGAGAAATAAGACCACCCAAGGACCCATCATGGTCCCAGAGTAAACCTGTGGTCATCCTGGAACTATGCAATAACAAGAAGAACAAAACCAACCCCTCTGCTTTCAGGAACGAATATTGAGCCCTGAAAGACCAATACAGTGATCATTTCCCCATCTTCACTGATGGCTCCAAGGAAGGAAATAGAGTGGGTTATGCAGTATATACAGAATATGGGGACCTGACCGGTGCCCTTCATGGCCAAGCCAGCATTTTTACTGCTGAAGCACGTGCTCTGGCGCATGCACTAGACTGGATCAAAGTATCAGGACACAGAAAGTTTATCATCTTCTCAGACTCAAAGTCCTGTTTACAAACTATCCTACAACATGAGCCTGACAATCCCATAATCAGAGATATCCAGCAAAGTCACACCAACCTGAAATCGGTTGGCAAAGAAGTGATTTTCTGCTGGCTACCTAGCCACATTGGAATCTCTGGTAATGAAAAGGCAGACCAAGCAGCCAAGGGGGCCTTGGCCCTAGATCCTGAGGTTGCTAGAATCCCACACACAGACTTACTGCCACTAAGCAAATCACATTTGCGGTCTAAGTGGCAAAGCGACTGGAACAAACAGGAGAACAATCTTCTACACTCTGTCCAACCCAAATTAGAAGAGAAAAGTGACAAAAGCAAAAGAGAGTGCCTGACAAGGTCAGAACAGGTGAAACTGGCCCGTCTTCGGATAGGCCACACGAGGCTGACACATGAACACCTGTTGAAAGGTGAAGGTGCTCCTATTTGTCAACAGTGTAACACCAAACTAACGGTGGAGCACATCATATTGAAGTGTAAGAAGACGGATGACAGTCGCAAGCGGCATCTCCAAAACAGAACATCGATGAAGGACGTGTTTAACAACAACGGAAGTAAAAAGATCCTGCAATTCCTTCGAGAATGCCAACTGATAGATAAAATCTAAGAAAGGATCCAAGAGTCTGGGATCCAGGGGCCACCCTGTGCTCCCGACAGGGTCATCAAAGGCCGGGTGTGTGGTGTCCTTTCTATGGGACATTGCACACTAAAGACCCCTTGCCACTCTTCGCAATGAGTAGGGTATTGCACCCGGTGGTGGGTTTCTCCTAAACCATATCATATATTCGGTCACCGCCCTTGTGGCATAAAATAAGCTGAAAAGTATTACCTTGTGCAGTCTGGAAAGAACCCATTAGGGTTTGCCGGACGTTAAACTACCCCAACAAACAAAGTATCGGCATCAAATTGGCAGCGCACAATCGGTATGTGGAATACGGCCTTAAGGGTTGGCCGGACGTTAAACTACCCCAACAAACAAACAAAACAATCTAAAGTTTTTCTCTAAAATCAATAGTTGTTCTCATTTTTGGCAATTTCTGGGAAAATGTACTAATCGCTTAGTACTTTTAATATTTCTTCATGTTATATAACCCATCAAGGATCAGACTTAGCAAGTCTACTTCTAGTCTACTCTAGACTTTACGCTCCTAGCGCCACCTGCTAACTAGTATAAAAGGTGCTGCAAAGTGAGGAGCAGTCAGTTAGTGAGTTAGTTGGTTAGAAGTTAGTAGTCACTTAGTTTAGTGAGAACATCAGCTAAATATGTTTAGCCAAGGAGTTATACCTGGAGTAAGTACATCGACTCCGTGTGACAAACTGGAGTTTACCAATACCCACTACCTCGGACATAGGATTGTGTTAGAGCTGAATACTAGAATGGTCTAGAAGGTGTTGGAGCAACTCGTGTTCTAAATGTGGTTGATTGCTGATAGGAGATGGGAGGTGGACTGATGAAGACTTATACATGGTGGCTTTGACTCGGGATGAGATGTGTACTGAATAAAAACCCTTTCATATTAAGAAGCTCCCTCATCGTTCATTTCTTTTGAACTATTGGGAAGTGAATGGACAAATTTTAAACGCAGTCTGAATTACTCAGGCATTCTGGAAAAGCAACTCATGAAGACTTGGATATACACGAATCTTACGCAGTCTAAAATCAAACATTAACAATAGTTCATTTGGTGGAGATTACCCGAAACATGACTTGTGCCGTTTTGCTCATCCTTGATGTCAGCCACCGGTGACTTTGAGGCTTCCTCTAACCCCAAGCCTCAATCTTTGCGGCCCGCAGGACACGATGTGTCAACATCATATACAGGGAATGTGGAAAACCGCCACCTGGTAGGTAATCCCTTAGACGGGGAGGCACAGAGACAGGAGGTCGCAGCCAGACCCAAGCAGCTCTGCCCCGAAGGTGCACAAAATTACCAAACCCGTGGCAAAGGTAAACCATTTCCCTGGCACCTAGGGTCCAAAGATAGGCCGGTTCTTGACGAAGGACTTGAAACCCTAACACACTCGGGACGAGTTGAAGGGAAGAACCGTCTCACGGAATATCAGCAATATTGGAACCCAGGGTACGTACCACCTACGGACCACGAAACTGGTACTAGCTCTCGCTCCACCTGTGAATCTGATGTGAACAATCCGTGGTGTAACCAAAGTGTTCCTTATCGTTTACTGCCCGCAGCGGGAGGTGAAGGCGAACAGGAAGTTTCCAATGGAGATAACCTATTTTCTTCAGGAAATCTAAAACAACGACAAAACACCGCGGATAACTCCAGCCCATCAGGGGGAAAACGCCCCGAAAATCCGGTTATCCTACCTGATGGGAGCTCTCTCACCTATCCATTACCCCAACGACTTGAGTTTATCAGTCACCCACTGGTAACACCAACTCACCCCAACCCGGGGGCGTCCATTCCTTATTCCACTGTAGCTAAAGGAAAAACAGTGGGAAGGGATAAGGGAGTGGGAAGGGAAGCAGAGGGAAACAGCGAGAAAGTAGGCAATTTACAACCCTATCGATTAACTTACGGTGTAGAAACGAACTTAGACCAAGCTGGTAAAGGAGCGGAAGCTCAGGCCTTTGATCCAGCCGAAATATTAAAGCAGTGGGCAGACTCAAGCCCCGAAAAGCACATAGATTTAGAGAAGCTAAGCGATCAGGATAGTGAAGAAAATGTAACGCTTAAAGCACAAGATTTTAACACTCTAACTCATGAATTGTATGAAGAATACGAGGACGAGTACGAGGAAGAAAATAGCGAGACAGAACAAGCAGCCGCAGATGTCAGAGGGGGTAGTCCTGATAGAAAATTAGCTAGAGAAGATAAATCAACCTCGTCTTCATACGAACTTATTACCGAGGATGTTTTAGACACAGGTAAGAAAGCTAAACTAGAGAGTGAGGACGAAATTAGTGTAGAGGAAATACCTGTGAAAGAACAGTGGGACGATCACGATATACAAAACCTCCACGAAAATAATATGGCGGAAGGGGGCGTTCCTTTGATGGATCTAGTAGAAGAAAGAGAGGATAGAGATCAACGCCAGCAACCCGATGAAGGGGGAGCTGGGGGTGTAGATCTGGGGGCATGGCATCCTAACCGTGGGATGGACCCTGGGGGACCCCAACAAAACAATGGGAATGGCCAGATCCTAATCCAGCAGCCGGACCGAGGCGTGCAGGCAGGATTTAATCCTCCCCTTAATCAACAAGTTCAAGGGGGCCAGAACGATCAGGCCAACCCTCAAGGACTTATTCCTCCTCTTAATCAGCAGGTCCAGGGAGGCCAGGATAATCAGGCCAACCCACAAGGGCCTAATCCTCCTCAAAACCTTCTCAACAACCCTCCCCAAAACCTTATTAATAATCCCCCTCCGAATCAGCCCAATCTGGGGATAAACCCTGGGGGACTCCAGCAACCCGGTGCAGGGGGAAATGGTGGTGCGAATCCGGGAATACAGCAGCCTAATCCTGGGGTAAACCTTGGGGGACTGCAACAAAATGATGGGGGAGGCCAACCGGGCCAACAGCCTGGCCGGGCCGTGCCAGCAGGGGGTGGGGTCGATCAAAACCTGCTCCCTCACCTATTGCAGGTGATGGCACTCGCTGCCAATCTTAACGCAGGCCGAGGAAGAGCGGATAACCAGCAGGGTCAGCAAGCCCCAGCAGGCCAGAATAATCAAGCAAATCCACCAGGACCCAATAACCCTCCCCCGAACCAGAACAACAATCCTTTCCTTAACCAACTCAACAACCCCCCAAACCCACCGAATCCTCCACCGCCCGGACCACCAGGTCCGCCGGGCCCACCAGGTCAGAACAACCCTCCAAACCCACCGAATCAACCAAATATTTGGGAAATTCTACCACAGTTGGGTCTGGCACTGGGGCAAACACCAGCGCCAGTGCGTGAAACGACTCACAGTGGTCACCAAAGGGGACCAAACATTAGGTTACCGTGGTTTAGTGGAAAAGAAGACGAGCAAATAGAAAAGTATTTCAGGGAATTAAAACGACTGAAAGCTATCTATGACTGGTCGGACGCCCATCTCCTGAATATGGCGCTGTTAGGCCTAAAAGGAAGGGCCGACGACTGGGCAGGAGCGTTAGCTGAAAGTGAGAAAGACTCATTTGAGAAGCTAGAAGCCCAAATGACCAAGATCTTCGGTGATCGAAGAGCTAAGTGGCAGAAACACGCAGAGTTCTGTGGCCTTAAGCAAGGAAAAGACCAGAGCGTGATCGAATTTGCAGGTGTTCTGAAACAAAAGCAAGTTAAAGCAGAGGCGAGTGAAAGCATGATGTTAGCTGTGTTTTTAGAGGGATTAAAACAGGGCGTAGCCAGGCAAGTAGCTATACTGGACCCTAAGTCGTTCACCGAAGCGGTGGATTGTGCAACGAGGCTAGAATCGTTGGACAAAGGCAAAGGGGGAACTAAAATATCTAATGCAGTGAGCGAACTGGCTGGAAGCCAAGAATCAGAGGAGACCGCGGCCCTAAACTCCATCTCCGAACGATTTGGAGTGGTGCTGGCCCGACTGGAGGCCGCTCCATGGTTCCAGAAACCAAAGCCAGGGCAAAGCGGGACTCCCCAGAGTGGTGGTAACTTTAAACAGCAAGGTTATGAGAGAAAAGATAGGTACGAAAACCAGAAAGGTGAAAGAAATTCAGATCAGAAGCCTAAATCCAATATCGCCCCGAACAGAGAGGCAGATAAGGGAAAGAATCTGCCAACTCAACAGAAAGTAGAGAGACCCAGGTTGCCTTTTGATGAAAGTAAGTTTTGTATCATTCACCAACAACATGGTCACTCTACAGAAGCGTGCTTGTGGTTAAAGAATAGGTTGAGGGAAAAACCCCCGCGGATCTACAAAGATAGCAAAGCCAGTGGTACCGAACAAAAGAATCAGGGAAACTAGAGGAAGGGTCCGTTCATTCCACGATAGAATTAGGCGCAGTGGACGGACCGGCTAGGAGAGAGATAGGAGACGAAGCATTTTTCTTAACGTTAAGATTTGATGATCAGAAGGAGGTTAGATCTTTAGTAGACACAGGAGCGAGCGATTGCTTCATGTCCACCCATTGTAAACGACAGATCCCTAAACAATGCATTTTAGATGAATGGAAGGTATCGAAGGGAAACATCAGTTTGGCAGACAACTCGTCTCAAGTAATACTAGAACAAATTAGATGTAAGTTTTCAATCCAGGGATCGGTGGTCTGCTATGATTTCAACATAGTGGACGATCTATGCCACCTAATAGTAATCGGGAGAAACTTATTAACAGTGCTTCGATCAGATTTATCTCTACCAGGCGCAAAGATAGAAGTGTTTTGTGGAAACCCTATAGTTAGCAAAGAAACAGTGAAAATTCCGCCGGGAAATGAATGCATCATACCGGTAACCACTCGAGAGCCGCTGGGATTAGACTCACCGGTAGCTTACTGCGCACCGGCGGTAACCGCACCAGTCCTAGTGGAGGGGTGCGTGAATACGGTGGGAAGCCAGTGGTGGATCAAAGTCATGAATCCGCTAGATGAAATGCAAGAAATCACCCCCCAGGAAGTATTAGCTTTTGCGGAAGAATGCGCAGTGCCTGAGGTAAACCAAAATCAGATAGAGGAGTTCCTAGACTTGTGTTATCTAACTAAAACAGAGACCCCAATGTCCATCTGTAGGATTTCTGTAGAAGTAATGAAAGACGCAGTGCAAATGGAAAGCCAAACCTCTGAGGAGAAATCCCGAGGTAAAATGGATGAAAATGTAAGTAAAATAGATCTAACCGAGTCGTGCTTAAACGAAGAACAACAGGTAAGGTTTAGACAAATGCTTAATAACAACAGGGATGCACTAGCGTTTTCAATGGAAGAGTTAGGTCACTGTGAAATAGCGCCGATGAGAATAATTGTGGATGAGTCGCAGGGAGTAATAAGCTCTAGACCATACCGATACTCTCCACAGAAAATGGATATCATCGATGAACAGGTTAGGCAACTCATAGATATAGGTGTCATAGAACCCAGCGAATCGGCTTGGCGAAGCCCGCTGGTGGTAGTGCAGAAGAAAGATGGCAAACCTAGGCTCTGTACAGACTTTCGCATGCTTAATCAAGTCACTTTTAAAGATAAATTCCCCATGCCCACGGCTCGCTCGCTTTTCCTATATATGGCTTACAAGAAACCCACTATGTGGACAGCTTTAGATCTGTTGAGCGGCTATCATCAGTGTGTAATCGAAGAAGACAGTAGAAAATATACCGCTTTTGAAACCCCGATGGGTGTGTACCAGTATAAGCGTGTACCATTTGGCTTAGTTGGCGCACCTTGGCAGTTTACCAAGGTAATGGCCATAGCGCTAAAGGGATTGATTCCTAGAACATGCTTAGCATATTTAGACGACGTAATTGTCTACGACACTACATTTGAGGAACACCTGGCGAGCGTTGAGGTGGTTCTCCAAGCTTTGGCGAGAGCTAATCTTAAACTGAAACCGTCAAAGTGTGAGTGGTGCCGCAGTGAAATCAATTTCCTCGGCCACGTAGTAAACGCGGAAGGGGTGGCTACACAAAGGGTAACCACAGAAAAGATTACAGCCTTTAACCGTCCACATAATGTGAAAACTATTAAATCCTTTCTGGGACTGTGTAACTACTACCGATCGTTTGTCCCTAATTTCGCTGATCTAGCAAAGCCTTTAAACCGGCTGCTAAAGAAAGAAGTCTATTTTGAGTGGACAGAGGCCTGCGAGGAAGCGTTTCAACAGTTAAAGAAATTGCTGACCTCGCCACCCTTACTAATTCATCCAGATATAGGAGGGCATTTCTATCTACTAACTGACGCATCAGACGCCGCGTGCGGTGCAGCGGTTTGTCACAAACTAGATGAAATCTACCGTCCGGTTGCTTTCTGGGGATGTACTCTCCGGGACGCCGAATTAAATTATTCGGTAACAGAAAAGGAGGCTCTGGCAGTAATTAAAGGCATTAAGAACTATGAGGACATGTTGCAGGGAGCTAAAATCACAATAGTGACTGATCACAAACCGTTGATTCCCCTGCTACAGAGTGCCTACAAAGCCCCGTCAGCCCGGCTGAGACGGTGGGCTTTAGCGTTATCAGATTTTGATTTTGAAATCATATATGAGCCAGGAGCGACTCATTTTCTACCGGACTATTTGTCTAGAGTCTATCATGAGCATGTCCCAGGTGAAGAATATGAGCCCGCTGTGGGATGTGAGTTATTTGAGGCCGAAGTTCAGGATGAAGAGCTTTCTGTGGCTACGGTATTAAACGCGCAACTCCAAGATGCAGAGTGCGCGCAATTGATAGACTACCTGCAGGACGGAGACCTACCGACAGATCCCCTTGAAGCTAGGCGAATAATGGACCAAGCTGATTTTGTAGGAATGGTAGCACCGGGGGTACTATGTAGGTTCAACGTCAAAAGGTATAACAAACACCAAGACCAACTGGTCAGACTAAAACCTCGTATGATAGTTCCAGGAAAGTTAATTCCCAAAGTCCTGAGACTATTACATAATGACATCTTGGCTGGGGGACATGTAGGGATCAGTAACCTCACTACCAAAATCTCTGATAAATTCTACTGGCGGAACATGAACGCCGACATAGTAGACTATGTGAAAGCTTGTGAGACCTGCTCTCTGAGGAGACGGGCTCCGCATTTCAAGGCCCTAGCTAAGTCTTGGGAGAGACCAACCCGACCCTTTGAGGTAGTACAGTGTGATTTCATCGGGCCACTAAAGAGGGCTAGGGATGGGTCAAAATATATCATGACCTTCATAGACCTACTAACAGGTTGGCCGGAGGCTTTCACCACGAAAGACTCCACTGCGCAAACCGCGGCCAACTGTTTCCTAACCGGGATAGTGTGTCGGTATGGACGGGTAAACCGTCTGCACACAGACCGGGGGGCGGCCTTCCTCTCAGGGCTATTCAGGGAAATCACCACACGACTAGCGTGCAAACAAACGTTCACTACCGGGCGAATGCCGACTGGCAACGCTCGAGTAGAAAGACTACATAAAACCATTGAAAACCTGATTGCTTATTATATCCCTGACGACCACTGTAACTGGATCGATCTACTTCCCATTGCATTATGGACAGTTAGATCCACAATCAGTGTACGGTCGGGATACAGCCCGCACACCCTGCTGTTTGGCAGAGATCCAATCAGTATGGGAATGCCTGAGCAGGGAACAATTCCTGAAACGCTGAACGACTGCGAGTTTTTCATGCAAACCAAGGATAATATTGCTATGTTTAGGAATATGGCTGAAAGGGTAGTTCAAAACTACGAAAAAGATCTGAGGCTGCGAATTGACGAGCGGGCGCGGCCCACTCAGATGTACGAAGGTGATATGGTATACATGTACGACCCTTTAGCTAGTGAAAATAAAGCGTCTAAGTTCTCAAACAGGTATACTGGGCCATTCAGGGTAATTGAAACAAAAGGAGACCACCTGGTTAGACTAGTGTCGTTAAAAACTGGAAAACAGGTCCCACATCTAGTAAACATTTCAAAACTCAAACCTGCACATGGGCCTTGGTCTCCCGCCATCCCTCATAACATTCCCAAACTGGTGAGAGAAGCGAAAATCACTAACTCAAAAGGGGCAGATCCTGACCGAAACCCTGAATTGCATCACACTCCGACGGGTGAAATCGCTGAAGAAGAGGGCGAAATAAGGGGTGCTGAGACTGAAAGCTCAACGGGAACGACCGGTCCCCGTGAGCATGATGCAGTTCCTATGACCAGGAAGGTACCTACACAAAAACCTGGTCCAAGTCCCACTGATTTAGCAGAAACAGATGGGCAAATCACTGATGGTCAGGGCACCAGTACGGACACCGCGCTGTCCACAAACTTATCCTTTGTTCCTAATAAAGCCGCCTGTGAACGGGGAACAGCTGGCGCTAATGGACAGAGGAAACGCAAACGAGCTAAACGAAGGGGCAAAAGCCAGCCGTTGGAGGGGAGATCCCCTCCAGGCAACAACAAGCCCATAAAACTACCCTGCGGTGATGTGCCGATCTTGGATACATCGGAACAGAGCCCAGAAAAAACAGTAAAGGACCATGTCCCGACGAAAGGTGGCTATAACCTACGTCGGAACCGCCGTCCTAACTACGTCGCTCTGTCCAATGGCGGAGAGAGCGACGACATGGATGATTAATGCAGGAAATTTAGCCGCCCTGTGAAAATAAAGGTTCGGCGGAGCGGCACCGTTAGCATCAGCGCTAATGGAACAGGTGGTCTGCCTCACGGCCACCTTGCCGCGCCCAGGGGCGTGGCAGAAAGGGAGGGTGCGCACGCCAAGAGAGATGCCAGTGGTTAGGCGTCATCTCTTGGGACCGGATGCAAGCGTTCCCCCCCCCCACCTGAAACAAGATACAGCTCCAAATATGGAGACGGCATGGGCAAGCGGATCGGTTATAATTTCGTGGGATCCGCGCCGATCCACCAGTCGGTCCGCAACTCTGCTCCTAGACGGTCACCTCTGCTGCAGGTGATTGTGCGCGCAACCCAGCCCGGGACGAAACGGAGATAGATATTGATTCTATCTCTGAACAGAAGTTGGAGATAGAAATTGTTCAACCTCCGACTTCTCCTGGAAGGAGCAGAAAGAGAACTTAGCTGGGACACTGATCCACCGACTCATGGGGAACTGTCTAGCCCTCCGGCCACATAGCAATCCAAAGGGAACCACTACTTTCCCTGCGGACACGGAGGGAAGGATTATCGTCCCCCTGAGAAGGAAACGGATTAGCCGGCCCCACCAGAGGGCGCTGCCTACCAAGGGAAGGTTCGTTGGGCCATTCTTTTAGGATTTTACCAAATGAAAGAAAAGGCAGTCGAGAAGGAGAGTACTAAGAAACAACCGGCTCAGACCCTTAGGCGGTGGAGTTGGCCGGGCCGGGGCGGTGTCCGTCCGGACTCAACCGACGCCGGGATTGCCCGGAAGAAGCCAAGGACACCAGCCCGGCGGCCCACCAGAACGACCACAGGCGGAGCCAAGAGGTCCGCTAAATCGGCTCCAGCCAAAAAGAAGACAGCAGATAAAGACTTCTACAATTTATCTGAGGTGAGTGACTCGGAGCCCGAGCCAAGGCTAACGGCGTTGGCCAAGCCGGTTCAGAAGGAGGAAGCGGTCAACCAACCAGTGCAGATACAGGCCGGCTGGTTCTGGGACCTTACGCAACCACTGTTCCAACTATTCGAGACTGTTGACGAAATTAGGAGAACAGTAGGACTGGATGTGCCAAAATCAAACAAACAGTTAGCTGAGATTAAAACTCAGATAGCTCCTTTCATTCAAAGGACCACACAAAACTCTAAATGCGTCAAGGAAAGTACCAGCCTACAAACAACACGAGGCGGCCGACCTCTGCCCACTCTGGAAAGGCGATCGGGAGGGGAACAGCTAACCGTCGCCGCTCCAGGACTAAAAGTGGAGGTAGCACCCGGTCAACACGCGCCAACCCCACCGGTGGGGAACGGGCCAGCGGGAGCTCCCCTCCTCCACCACTTACAGCCTGCGGACCCCGCTTGTTTAGACTTGAGCAGCTTGACAACGAGCTGCAACGCCAATCCCTCACCACTGCTATGGAACCAGCAGCAGTGGACACCAACCAGCCAGCCGGGGGGCCCACTGTGGCCGAGCCCACTCCCAGCGACAACCCAACCACAGGTACCGAACCCATACCCCTCGAGCCAACCGTCGTACGATCCAACGGGGGCCGTTTCGGACTGGAACCTACTAGGCCAAGACCCCTCAGAGCAATGCGCCCCTCGTCCTGCGAACGTATGAGAGGCTTGAGAATCACGGTCACCAAGGACGAGAGCGGGATCATCAGGCGAGTGGTAAATGACAACGGGCAAAACCTCTACGAGCATGTCCCAAACTAAAACGGACCAGAGGACCCGGGAGGAGAGCATATTTCAGCGCATGGATGATAGTAGTGCGCAGGAAAATAAGGTAACTTTGCTGTGAACATGTTTTAGATAAACTGCAAAATTAACTTTCTCAAGCTATCGCTAAGGCCAAAACAAAGACAATGAAGTGGCTAGTGCTGTTCGTATTAGCTATAATAGGGGGCATTAGGGGAGTGCATAATGACTCCAACCCACCTGAGGGGCTAGCCCCTAACGCTGAAGTGATAGCTTTAGAACAATATGGAGTAGTGTTAAAACCAGGGAAGTTAATGTCCACCGCGGATATAACACACGTCCGACAAGGCTTCCTTATCACTATTCCAAGGAGGCGCTCCTTCAACAAGGCTACCTTTGGCCAGGTCTGTCACCGATATCTACAGGGGGAGACGCCCTCGATCGGGCCTGCTACCATATCAGGTCGCTGGTCAATTGGATGGATCAGACGTCGCAGGCGCTTAAGGGTCGGTACCGAGAAGTTCTTAATGAAACCTTAAGTTCCCTAATAAAGAACACTCAACAAGACCCTCAAAATCAAGAGTCGGAGTTAAAATCAGGTGGAAGGGTCAAAAGAATGAAGAAGTTGCCCACAATGCTGGACGATCCAGGATGGCCGACCTTTCCTCTTCCAACCTCTTGGAATCAAGGGCTGGCAGCTGATGTCAAATATAACAGAGAATTGATTAGAGTATTGCAAGAATCTTCGAACCAAATGATCGAAGACTTGGCTCTGATGAATGAAAAACATGACGAGGCTGTCGAAAAGATTAACCATGTCGTGATAGGCCTACTGGACAATCTAAGATCACTAAATAAGGCACACAACACGACTCGCCGGAGGATGAAACTCGTGCAACATAAGGTGGATTGGATGGAACTGTACCTGAATATGATACCGGTCGCTCTGGAAGACAAGTTAGGAGAGATGGTGTATCTTCAATTAATGGTAGAACAAACTCGCGTGTTCAGGAAAGGTGTACAGCGCCTGACGCGGGGCCAGCTGACTATGGACTTGGTACCCCGCCAATATATGGTCGGAGCGGTCCAGGAAGTGAACAGATACCTGAAGGGGATCCACCCCAGGTTCCATGTCGCGTTCACAGATCCTTCCTTCTATTACGAGAACAGTCAACCTTCGTTCAAATTCAATGAAACCACTCAGGAACTAATAGTGTATGTAAGGGTGCCTGTGGTGGCTGATGAACATTTGTTCCGGGTCTACGAAGTACTAACTTTTCCTGTGCCAGTAACGGTTAGGGGGCGACTTAAGAAGGACGCTCTCCAAATTGTTAATCTACCCAAAAGTGTCGCCATGTCCATGTCCCGCCAGTATTACGTACCATTGGCTAGTGGCAGTTGGTCAGGTTGTTATGGACAGACCATCACGCTCTGTAAGGACCTGCCCTATATGAAAAAGATTACAGACAACACCTGCACTGCTGCACTACTGAGGCGCGACGACCTAGCGATCCAAGAAAAATGTGAGCTGGACTATCTACTGGAAGCAGACTTCGGAGAGATGGCAGTGTACCTAGACGACGGAGATATGCTAGTGGTCAGCGCCGACACCCGAGGCCAAATGATTTGCAGAAACCAGCCTGCGGTCGGAGTGAACATAGAAAATTACGCAAGGGTTCAGGTGGAATGCGACTGTGCATTCCAAATGCAAGGAGCGTGGATACCGTATAGCTTGCGAAATTGTGACCGGCACACCAGGATCACCACGGTTGTGTACCCACATAATGACCTGTTGGAGGCAGCAAGTCGTGTGAAGGGGTGGGACATGAATTTCACAACGTCCAAAAACGAACCCACTATGTTGGAATCAGACCCTATCCCTGAAACAATTAGGAAAGACCTGCTGGAGATCGAGGAAAGCCTGAAGGCCAAAATACCTGTAGCCTCCTTGGCCAAACGAATACAAAAACACCGAAAAGACTTGGCCAAGGGTATCAAGAAAGCGACTGACCGTTACGAGGTAGAGAAACACGCCCCGTGGTTCTCTATAGGTAACTTCGGAGGTGGGTTTGGTCTCCTCACCATCTTCTGCATAGTGGTGGCTGTGACAATTATTGGATGTGTCCTCTGGAAATGCTGGCGGAACCATCAAGGTAAGGCTGCCCTAGCCGGACTCACCATGACCTTACCTCGAGCCATGGCCTTGGAGACGGCGGACCCGGAGAAACTGTTGCACCATGAAAAGGCACTAACTGGGTGTCCAGACGCGACCGCCAACCCCACTGCAGTGGCAGTGCTGGCTATATTATTGGCAGTACTAGTCATCACTATAGTGGTCCTCGTGTGGCGAAAGTGGAGAAATATTAGAAGAAAGACTGTGGATGGGTTGTACGTACAGTTTGCCAATCCACATATGATAGAAACAATCTTCCTAGGCGAACTGGCTATGCCCTCAGACCACACTTATACGGAGGGCTATGTGCTCATTAGGGATCTACTGGTGACCCAGCTGTGTCTGAAATACACCCTGACAGTTACTTGGGGGGCGCAGCTGATGGGAGCAGCGACTAGACCTGGACAACACCCATCTAAGGTGCCACTACCCGACACCCTGAGGGTATCTAAAAAACTAGCCCGTCTGATGATGAGTAACTTAAAATACAATACCAGGGCCAGACTACTGAGATATTCCTCGGGGCTAGCCACTCCTGTACCCATGGGAGTACCTCGCCTCATCGACGCAGGGTGGTCCGATGTCGGAGCGGACTGGCCTCAACCGGTGTTGGGACAAGGAACAATGCCTAACGCTCCTCCTAGATCGACCACGCCCACCTCAACAGCGACCGGAACAGGATCTGCACGAAAGACAATAAGGCCAGGGACATCCGAAATAAATCCAGGAACGGTTTATGAAGTTATCATATGACAATGTAACGAGTGTTAAAACCTGACCTAGTACTGTACAGGTAAAATTGGTGAATTAATAACACAGAGGTACGAATACTAAAACTAAAATGTTACAGGAAGTTCGCTGGGCAATACCTGTTTGGGTAGGTAGGGTTCTGTTGACTAGCCTGATCAATAAGGATTCACCAGTCAGGGAAACTTGGGTCGGGTAGGCTGGTCCAACCGTCTCTCTATGGACCCATGGGTTATCTAAATTTCTCTCGAGTCGAGTGTCCCATGCCCGGTAGCCTAGCTCAACACTCTCATTGTTAACGATTTGGCAACGCTTTTAAAGTAGGGAACCATTTGGAACCGATCCTAGTGTCGCAAAATTTTAGCATTTTAAAAGAAAAACTCAAAATTCTGTATAAAACCTAAGAGCGCTCAACGGGACCAATGCTCCCAACGAGCGAAGTGAACTTCCCCAAGCAAGTACCATCTACACCTGACCCCTGTGCTGTTGTTACCGCTAGGATCGGGCTGCAGTACAGGAGCCACTTGGGGAACGCCACTGTCTATTCTTTAGCATGCTTACATATATACTCTTCTCAAAGATGAGGGGGTTGCACAAGCAGCAGGAGCCTGCCCACAGGCCTGGTGTCAGTGGTGCCTGACAGGAGGCAGGACGTTGGGGTTACGCGTCACTGACGCTGCGAAGGGCACTGGGATGGACGCCCGACCATGGCAGTCACTATGCCCCGGGTGGATTGGCTCCTGACAAGCGGTCCCTTCATCACAAAAAATCGACGAGTAGAAAGAAATTTACCTAAAAACTAATATATAAAGCAAACCAATATTTGTGTAACTAAGAGCTCTTCCTCAGGGAATTTTGGGCAAAATATAATAAGAAAGCAGTATAATTAGTAACATTCTCAGGGGAGACGCTCTGTGACAGCACACGAGAGTACCTTATACGTGGCTCGTTTGCTCCTGGCATAGACACGCTGCAGCGGCAGGGATATGTGCAAATCCTGACAAGGCGTGCTATATTTGGGAGCTATAACGGAGGTCACAAGGAAATGTAGTTACGGGACAACGGCGAATTGGTGACATTCACAGGGTGCTCGGCTCTCTCTCACTATATCGCGACTCCCTCAGACGGGACAAGCCATCCCTGGGGGGGGAGAAGCTGTAGCGAAAACTCACAAGGCGGTGGAGCGAGGTGCTGTCCTTATTAATAGCCCCGTCGTCTTGGTTATGTGTAAATGACCACTGGATCACCATACGTCTTAGGTCAAAGGATCCTGACTTTAATATAAAAAAAAAAAAAAAAAGTCAGGATCCAACGACAACTAGTATCAAGAAGAAAGAAAATAATGAGCAACTGCCCATAATTCAAGACTAAGTTATTTAGACCACTTTTAGGCCAGTTTTAATCGGAACAGAGACAAAACGGCAAGAAGTCAAGTTTCGACCCGGGTAAAAATTAGAAATAATTAAAATTAATAAAGAAAATGAGCGGCTTCAGAGCTGACCGCCGTCGAGGAAAAGAAAATAAAATAAATGAATGAAAATTAGTCTTGACCGCCGTCGTGGCGCTAAAAGTATCCAGGTCTCCGCTCAACAGTTGAGCTGAAGAGGGGGGACATGGACTACTGATTCCCTGATGAACAAGCTACAATAAACTTGGTTGACACCCAGAGCTAATAAGTTTACCCGATCTATTAGAAAGGAGATAAAAAAATTCTAACTCTGTCTTTAGCACTACCTATCCCTGCCCGGCATGCGCATAGTTAGGATAAGCTGGGGGCGGAGTCTTTTCAGGAGTAGTCTTGACTCTCCACAAGAGAAACGGGCATAGACCTGAACAAGAAAACGGGTTTAACCTTGTACTGTACTTCGGTAAAGGCCCGACTTACTAGGTGCTGTCTGGAAGTAAGTGATCTAAGGAGATGCATTTACACATCTCTATAATTTAAAGGGGGTGTAGGCTGCATATTAAAAAAAAAAATATATATGCAGTCTGCTCCCAATTATAACAATGGAAACTCGGTGCTGCCCATTCTGGTCCTATGAATGGGAGAGTACCGACAAACCACGTGTAACTAATGAGGACCGGGAATCAGATCAGAAATGAACCTGAGTCTGAGACCCGATCCTCTAGTGATAACTAACGAGGAACGAATAATCTCAACCTCCTTTGTACAGTTAATACTTAATGTCCTTTAATGACATTTATACCTCACGGAATGAAAACGCTACCCCCACCGCTTGTCATGTTGGTTTTTCCCATGTGATGTAGAGTATAGGGTAGACAGTGAGATGTTACTGTTAACATAGGTATAATATCTATTCAGTGAACCGTTTGGAATTAGTGGCGCACCCGTTTGCATTGTCAGAAGGGCGCCGCTACCCAATATAAAGTGGAACTCGGTCTTCAAACCCCAGGCTGAATGTAGGGGGTGAACGCCGAGCTACCACCTGTAACTAGCAGAAAGAGAAGGAATTTTGTCGTGGCATAATCATTCAATAAGAACAAACTGTGGTTTTAAAGCGGAGGCTTCACAAAATGGAGTCAAATATGTTAGAACAGTTGTCACCCTTGAAGGGGGTGTTAACTTGTTTACGTACAAATCCTTGAAGTGTATTGGGTAATTATTCTAACCGCTGTACAGAAAGAGTGTTATCAAGAGTATTGACTCTTGTAAAAAAAAAAAAATGATGACCACCTAAGGGAAACCACCAGGGATCCAATTCCTATCATTATTCTTATCTCCCCATGAGGTCGGTTAGGGAATCTGAGCGGGACAGTTTTGCATCACATCTCGGGCATTCATGAAGCCTTTGCAGATGGATGTTCTTGTAACGGCTCAGTCCCGACCTGTGGGCATAGGCTCCCACACATTCATCGCAAGGATATCACTGTCTGAGATGTTTGGCAATCTCGGGCACTGATAAGCGTGGCTTCTGCATTCAATGGAACGGCGCCTACTAAGGCCTGATCTATGAATGTACGAACTCCCGCAGTGTACACACATGTATCTCTGCTTGGGAAGCTTGATAATCTTTGTGGTGTTGGTGCCTTTCTAGCTCTTAATAAGGATACCATTCCTTCTTTCACAAGGACACATACAGAATCTTCTATTCATTCAGTGTCTTAGAAACTTCATCTCGGTCTCCTCACAGTAGTATTTTTTCCTCTTCAAGACGACTCTGGACAATAATACTCACTCTAACACTTATTCTAACACAATGACACTGACGAAGTCTTGCTGTTAGACTAAAACATGGGATGGGTATCTGTGGCCTTCGCCACTACATCTCAAACTTACCAGGAGTCGCCAACAGCTCGTTGGACGGCTCCACCTATGGTGTCGCCTCACGTGGCCGACACGTCAATATTTCCCATAACCTGTAAGGGGAACAACTTATCAAAGAATTCTGTTACAGCCAGTCTAATGCTAGGCAGGCTGGACCAAAGTACTTGGTCATCTACAGCTATTCTAAACTTACCAGGGTAACCACCCTACGGGACGCTCATAACCTAGGGCGACCCCATGTGAATTGTTTCCAGTGTAGACATTTACATTAATGTCCTGTACGGGAACGATAAAACTAAGAACTCTGTTATAACAAAGGTAGCACTGTTCAAATATAGACCAGAATGACCGATCATCTAAATAAATCTATTGGGGCAGTGTCATCAGACTAAACAAGTAATAGTAATACAATAACACTTAAAGCCAACACGGCGCAAAACTACCCACACACACTGAGAGCCTGCTTGAATCGGTAATGTCAACAAACCACTAAGTCAAGAAAACCTCCTATTATCGCCCAACCACGCGCAAAGTAAAGTGTTTGATCATGTTCGCCTAAACAATCCTCCCACTAAAATAATAAGCCGAACGTTGTTCAGTGTCCGACCGTGTCACGTTACTTCATCTACATCACCTTAACCTACCAAGGGACCTGAAAAGACAATAAGTTTAGTACGCAAGGTTCCAGCTCTCAGCCCGCGTCCACCATCTTGAAGTCAAAAGTAAACACTAGGTGGCCGCCCCACTCTACCCGTTACAAAAATCACCAGCGAAACACAGTTTCTGGTTCCGGGAGTGACATCAGCTTCCGGAATACAACCACGTGGAGACGAGCTGAGAGAACTGTTGCCTAATTTCCGAACAAACAATCTCCTTAAATCTACGGGTTAGCAGCCTACCGAACACGTCAAGAATACAAAGGAAAGGACTACACTTACCAGAGCAGGGAAGAGCTGCCGCTGAGGTAGAGCCGGCGGAGGAGGAGCACACACACCCAAACAGATCCGACGAGCCGCCCCGAACAGTCCGGCAAACAGCCACAAAGAAAAACATCTAGTCCTTGGTGGTCCGATCACTGGCCGGGAATTGGATCCGATGAACTCTTGTTGATTGTCAAATAATGTTTATGGCTCAATCACTAGCCGGGAATTAAGGCCCACTAATCACCGCAGGCAATCAGTATGTACAGGGGGGAAGGGGTTGGACTAGCGGGGAGCTATTGGGAGCTGGCGAAGGAGCCGGCCCAGGGCGCGAGCCCACCGTCGAAGCTGTCGATGGGTCGGCATGAAACCGTCCACGAACTCTCGGTAGTCGTGGACGGTGAAGGCCCCGTCGGCAGTCTGACGCGTGATGTGGAGGCGGTGACCCAGGTCGGCTGTTGGAACGCCAAACCAGCGGTTCGCATGGCGAACCTCCCGGTTGACCCGGGGCACCAGGTGGTTCATCCATCGTTGAAATGACGCGTCCTCGCACGTCAACTCCCAAGACTCCGTGTTGATGCCCGTCACAGTGGTGAACATCACGGTGGCGGGGACTGGGTGACTGCGTAGGTTAAGAAAAGCCCTGTTGAGCGTTTCCCCGTAAAAGGTCACCGCGGCCGTAGTGGAAGAGAAGAGGGGAATGTATAACTCCAGCTCCGCGTCCCATCGTAAAATGTCCAGAAGGTTGACCACGATCACTAACAGGTCGTCGGGCCACACGCAATGGTGCGCGAAAGCCGCCCCGGCTAAATCGGCAGTCCCGGCGTCTACACACTCCACCACGGTCAAACTGTGGGCTGTATCCCCGACGATCAGGTCGTTGTACCCCTCGATCCCGCTCTCCCTTTGACTACAGAAAACTGCGACGCGGGCCATTGTTGAAAGAGAGCGAAAACAAATACGTCCTCTCCGTCCAAAAAAATGAGCGACACTGATTAAAATGACGTCAAAACGAGGCTAATTTGGGAAACTCCTTTTTGATCCAAAAGATCCAAATTTTGAAATCGGCTGGCATGATCAATCCATCGCATAATTTATTACAAAATCTATGCTGAACTAAAGCTTAGGTCCCCAACTAACATAATCAGGCGATAAAATTAATTCATATCGGCTCAAAATGTCAGGTCGAACCTTCAAACTTGAAAGTTTGATCGAGACAGAAATTTGCCATCCGGGCGCTTCGCGCCTGGAGGAATCATATCGAGGTCAGACCCGGGAAGGGGAACTCCAGTCAAGCGTCCCGCTAAGTACACGTGTACTAAGTATAGCTGGCGGACGCGTGACGGGAATGATGGTATTTTCTGGTTCCAACTGCTCGGTATTGCTAAACCTAATACAGAGATCTTGTATTTATTGTAAATAATGTGGTTTTGATTGAAATTTGACACGCATTGTACAATGAAATTTGTTCGTTCAAAATGTCCGAATTCTCCGCATTGATTTCTGTTGTGTTAAACTTGTTCTGAAATTAGATTTGATGTGTACTTGTTACTCTTAAAAGGTTAAGACAACTTTACACTGTATATATGTTGAGTTCTGTTGACTTGCGTTACAAATCATAATTATCAGAAACTGTACATGCATGTACTAAGTTAAAAACCTAACTTTGCCACCTTAAGCACGGGTGTCGCAATAATGATGTTTCTCATTCTCTAAAACTGATCTTACTGTTTGTCAACATGATTATGTCATCATTTACCTACCATAAAATGATCATGGTTCATTAACACTTACCTTGTCACCTTATGCACGGTGTCACTATCCTTGGGCCTTAATCTGGGCTGATCATCATTACTTTATCTGGTCACCTTATGCACGGGTGACACAACTCTTAAGCCTTAATATGAGCAGACAATGATAGGAACTCTTCCTAAAAACCTTCATGTTCATGAATATTTTCACTGATCTCAAGTCTTAACATAGACTACTGGAAATGTACTTATGTATTAAGTAAAACTGAATGTATCTTTGTTTACAATCTTCAAATGAACAAAAGAACTTGATTATCACCACCTTGTGCTGAATGTACCACGAGAGTCAAGGCCACCCCACCATGGTTTAACAAATATATCCAATCATCAAAATTGGGAAACTGCTACATTCGGTTAAAAATCTTCATTTGGTTTGAGCTATGTCGTCCACCTCCTTAAACTCAAACACCTGACCGCCGTCGAATGTACTAATCGCTTAGTACTTTTAATATTTCTTCATGTTATATAACCCATCAAGGATCAGACTTAGCAAGTCTACTTCTAGTCTACTCTAGACTTTACGCTCCTAGCGCCACCTGCTAACTAGTATAAAAGGTGCTGCAAAGTGAGGAGCAG
This sequence comes from Lepidonotus clava, assembly GCA_936440205.1. NCBI lineage: Eukaryota > Metazoa > Annelida > Polychaeta > Phyllodocida > Polynoidae > Lepidonotus > Lepidonotus clava. The sequence continues at coordinate 27,703,791 of OW387144.1, read as the reverse complement.
TCAGTTAGTGAGTTAGTTGGTTAGAAGTTAGTAGTCACTTAGTTTAGTGAGAACATCAGCTAAATATGTTTAGCCAAGGAGTTATACCTGGAGTAAGTACATCGACTCCGTGTGACAAACTGGAGTTTACCAATACCCACTACCTCGGACATAGGATTGTGTTAGAGCTGAATACTAGAATGGTCTAGAAGGTGTTGGAGCAACTCGTGTTCTAAATGTGGTTGATTGCTGATAGGAGATGGGAGGTGGACTGATGAAGACTTATACATGGTGGCTTTGACTCGGGATGAGATGTGTACTGAATAAAAACCCTTTCATATTAAGAAGCTCCCTCATCGTTCATTTCTTTTGAACTATTGGGAAGTGAATGGACAAATTTTAAACGCAGTCTGAATTACTCAGGCATTCTGGAAAAGCAACTCATGAAGACTTGGATATACACGAATCTTACGCAGTCTAAAATCAAACATTAACAATAGTTCAAAAATAGGCTTTAAAAAGTAATTTTTTTAAAAGGAACTGCTCATGAAAATGTACTATGGTTACCATGGCAACAAAAATAAAAGATGGATATAATTTTATGAATGGGCTGTCCATTGTTATATGACTTTATTATATAAAACTGAGGTAAAATCTTAGAATTATAAAGTGAAAAAACTAGTACCCATCTCCTTTCATAAAATTACATTTTGTGCCGTGAGCAAAGGATTAATGTCTCTACACCGTCCCAACTAGGCCAGCTTCCCCCAGTTCCCGTTAGATGGCAGCACCTGGAGAAAACCGTGTACTGAAGCATGGACCGTGGACAGATAATTCCCTGATCGTTTTATTCTTCGTTGTTACAGGCACTTGTCATAGTCTTTGCTGCTGTTAATCACTGACTATAGATTCTTAACCTATCTCGGTACCAAAAAATACACGTGCGTGTATTTGAGTTGTATTAAGTGAAAAAAATGACACCCTAACTGAGTTGAAATCAATATATATATATATGCCGAATGGCAGGCATTTTTGAAACTCATGTCATTCTTATGTTAGACATATCCATGAGCGTAGTTAACAGGGATCAAAGTTTTCCTTCTTTATACCGATTTCTATGTTTTTTTCTGTGCAGAGATGTCATTTTTCCTGCTCTTTCCGGATTTTCAGATTTTTATCTTTATCATTTCTACATAACTTCAAGTCAAAATTTAAAGAAAAAAACATTGCATTTTTATTCCGCCAAAGATTGTTTTCTAAAAGCTCTTTTTAATGTCAGAAGGAACAAAATATATGATCCTATTTTTCCTTTATGTTTCCCTCCCTAAAATCAGGAAAGTTTTCCTGCCTAAAATCTGGAAGGTGTTCCACAAATTTCCGGATTTTTCAGGATCATACAGTGGCATCTCTGTGACAAATTTAAAAGTCCTGAAGTTTTGGAGAAAAAAAACTTTACTTGATTTGACTGGAAAGATGGCATATTATGCATACAATTATAATGACATAATTATATAATAATCATAATGAATTATGTTCATTCAAAATCAGAGCATTGACATTAAAGTAGAGACTACATTAGTTATTTCCTTCCTAAAATACGGAAATGTTATTTCAAGGAGGTATCTCTGTCATTATAACACAAGTGTGTAACTTGAAATCCACAATATTTCAAAATTCTATAAAATGAAAGAATTTCGCATGTACCCATGCCCAGTATTTGCAATTACCTACCATAATTTTGTAAAGCGATACTGGGTGTTATAGGGAATTGAGAGCTAGCTACGCCCTTGAGTGACAAAACTAAACAAATAGCTTATGATTTGACGTATGTAAATCGTCAAATTTTGATGTAGGCCTACATACTTTTGTGAGTTAGAGAGAACGTATTTCTATGTTCATAGAGTTTCCATACTTTTGTCTGGATTCGTATTTTGACTCCGACATTCTTAGTAACTTTAGATTTTATGCTTTGTTCTGAGTTATATCCCTGTCTGCAGATAATCCAAATATTATTACAAAAGTTTGCAAAGCAATTTAGAATATTCTTCTACGTCAGAGGAGGAAGGAGCTTTCGTTTACAACATTGCATATTCTTCTATATAATCTATTTTCTTTCAATTTTGATCTAGAAAATTGTCAATCCTTTCGTCGTTTCTTTTTTCATATCACCTAAAAAAAAGAAAGAAAAATATGCAGCCATGTTCGATATGTATATCCAATGCAGATGGGTGCGTCAATATACGCTAAAACAAAGTTGTCATAGGGCTTTCCAAAAGTTGTCGCCTGGTTGCAACATGAAAGTTATGCCCATCTTCTTAATATTTTTCCTCCCTGAAGAAGTGAAAGGTTGTTATAACTTATTGATAAAGGTATTCTATACTAATGAACCAAGAATGTGGCTATGAGGCCTCCCATTAAGTATACATGAATACGCACATTTTCAAAAATCTCAGAAACCTCCCCCACACCCCTATACCCCTCGTTCCCTGGGCCACCCCTTGGTGTCTTGTGTAATATGGAGAAGAGAGGAATATTGTTTGCATCCCCCCATCCCCCCCCCCCACCCACCTACCCCCATGCAAACGTCGTTTATGGTAGCTCCTGTCCCCAGAAGGCGGTCCCCTCCCCACTCAGATGCCTCCTAAAGTTCTAACTTCAGAAGGCCTTATACATGCAGGCCTACTTTCAAGCACTCCACTTTTGTTTTTTCAGAGTATCCCCAACCCTACCAAGTGCACCAACACCTTCTTTTGTTTCTCAACTTTTGGACACAACACTGACAAAGTGGTTCTTTAATTGGGTTCAATTCCTGGTTTGTGTAAGAGTTCACTAAGTAGTGAGGTACAGCAAAAATGATTTCCAGGTTTTGATCCCTTGCTATTTGCCCACCCTGTCACCTTCATCCATAGGTACGATCACCAAAGACAGAATTTATCCCAACTGGTTTTCACCGTTAAAATGACCTTGGCTGTTGTTACGTTGTAAAACACCCAATACTCTCTCTCAACTTTTGGTTTGTCTTCCCCCACCCCTTGCCTGCTATTTCTTTCCTCTTTTTCTTGGGGGTGGGGGGGGGGATGAAAAGAGTAGGAAGGTTGTTCGCTTCACCTGGATCTGCTAATGACAGTAAAGGATCCTTGATTTGCAAAGGGATTCGGTCTCACTGTGGTATCAAAAGTAGGGTCTTGGATGACTTTGTTGAACAAGTTAAGTTCTCATTGAAAACGCAAATTGTTTTAGAAAAGAGGGACGCCTATACTACTTTATCATTTACATAGCACTTGCCCGGGTATATTACGTATTATATTAGACACATTATTTTGCTGATACTTCTCTGAAAAGGATATTTTAGTGAATATTATTTTTTCACGAAGATGGCGTCAATGTCTGTGTGAAAATCAAATAATATTTTCTCATCAGGATTTGTTTTTCCAAAAATAATACTTAAATTTGCGAAATGCTAAAATCTTGCCCTTGTACTATACACAGAAACATATGTGAGTACATTATACGTGATTTGGAAAAGATGATTAGAAAGCCCCCAATAAAAGTTGCATCCTTGCTCAGAATCCCTATAGTATATTCTCAAATTCATTTCTTTGTTATTCCAGTTACTACATTAGATAATTTCTTGTCTCGAATATAATTTCAAAGACCCCAAAGATTACTTCTATTATAGGTTACAACCACCACCAACCTCCCCCTCCCCCCACACACACATTCAAAAAATTTCACCTACTGGCTAAATGGTGCATAGCAAGGCCAATCAAATTATTATTGCTGTTTAGTGAAATAACGTTCAAACAACCCCAAACTGTTAGTTCATTTGCTCTGTTGTTGTTCAATGAATTAGTTGACTGCCTCCCTTTATTGCATAGGCGGGGGCATTAATTTAAAGGCAATCGCGCCATTTTCCAGATGACCCAAAAATCAAAGTCTATTATTGTTGCTGAAAATCTGGTGAAATGTTTAAAAATGGTCAAGGAATCAGAATCTATAAACTAAATAATGGTAAGCCCCTTGTTTCTGAGGTACAGAAGCTTGAAGATGACCAATTTTACAAAATTTCTGCTATCACTGAAAATGCTGGAACATGGAATGGAATACATTTTTACCTGTTCCTCTCTTAATATCTATTCTGTCATGCTATAGGGAGTATTTCCAAAAGTGTAAAGGTCTATAGAATCATAAAAAATAGATAAAACTTATTTAGGACATGTGTTTCAATGGGTTTTGGAAGGGAAAACGTGGCTACCCATGTTTAGCCATTTTTTGTTGTGAGAGCACAAATGGAGCTCCTGTGGATAAATTCATGCGGTGACTCCTTATTTTTTTGACTGAAAATTAAAGCATATAGTATTTCCCATAACATATCACGGTTTTAAGCCATTTTGAATAGTGGAATTTTTTGTTACCATACATACTCCATGAAATTCTAATTTTCTAATCACATTTTTTTGCCCATTTTGATACTGAAATTGTACAAAATGCTATAAAGTTCCCCAAAACTTATAATTTTTCAAGTGCCCTAATCTTTATCTTATTACTGATCCTGTCAGACAGAAAATGACGAACATTACATATTAGATTTTAACACTTTTCCAAACCATAGTCATATTGCCATTTTTTTATTTTCATCACAAATTGAAACTGCAATAGATAAAAAGTTTCCATGGTGACATGACAATTTCTTTGCATTTCTGAGATCTATATGGGTAAAACTTTTATTTTGGAAAGTTTTGGAAGAATTTGAACAGTAGATCTATAATGGCGCGATTGTCTTTAATTATGGCCACGTTTACAAGACCCTATAGAGCGGACGAGAGTTCCCCCCCCCCCCCCCCCCCCACGCCCCACCGGAATAGTACCAAATACTGTTATCAATATTAGAAGGTATTGCGTTTTTATATCGTGTTATTTGTGTCTAAAGGGAGGAAACAGACAATAGTTATGCGAGCGGGACCTAAGTCTCAAAATACACTTTATTTGCAATCAAGAATAGCTTTCTAAGACCAAGGAGGAATGAGGTCTTTGCTATAAGACTAGACAGTCTGTAATTTGCGTATGCGCCCGAATCCCTTTGCTATAGGCTATATAATGCCCCCAATCCCCTCTCCCTTTGTTCTTAAAATACTTTATTGAACTTTACTTGAATACTACTATTACATTTAACATGTACTTTAACTGTTCATTAGAGATCCGTACTACTGCTAACCTCTTCAACATTTGGAATCACCCAAGACCCTTAAATTATACACAGCAACATGGCATTGGGCATTTCTTTTAAGCGACATGAGACAAAGTGACATGAGAGACAAAACAAACGAGATGACAGGTTATTTTTCTTAAATTTGACATGTGAGCTGAAAACCTCTTAAAGGCGACATGTGACAAGGGTTAAGGTTTCTTAGTAGGTCCTAGATATTGACGACATTGGGGACCTCTCCCACTCCCACCCCCAATCAAGGGCCCCAACCTGCCCCCCCCCCCCCTCCCCGCCCGCCGACATTGCGCATTTTCTATCGTCGGCAGCGCCAACCGGAAGTGGGAACAGGCGACTGTATGCCTGCCCGAGGAACGCCGACTGAGTGACTTGCTGCCGGTAGTACATACTGGAGGAGTACTGGAGGTCAGACAGATCATATAGCGGGGACAAGGAGGGTTACGTCACCAATATCTGCCCTACTCATAATCATGTAAACCAACGCCCCCCCCCCCCCCTCCCCCCTCCCCCGGAATCTACCCGATGAATCCCCTCTGCATGGTGGAGCAGGGGTTAGGTAACCCTGTGTAACAGGCAAGAGGCCGTATGAAGCTTTCTCACGCCGTCCAGGCGCGGTGACGTCATCGCGCCCGCTTCGCGCTGATTGGTCAGAGCCTGGACGGTGATGTTCCAAATATCCGAGGGGGGCGGGGCCCAGGGCTAGGGAGAAACGCATGGTGGGCCACAGCATGAAAATAGCAAGGGGGCGTGCATTGTCGTACATACTATGCAAAGAGCGGGGTCGCAACGCGGTGTGGGCAACATGGACCTTGTTGTATTCTGCTACTACTAAATTATTGGGTTAAATGACTTGAAATAACAAAAGATTGACACTGGAGGCTGCTTCCAGTGTCAATCTTGAAGTTCGAGTCAGGCTAATTTATATACTATACATCAGCAGCTACAAAAGTAAAACAGTTTGCCCGGGTAATGTTCGGCTGGTTCCTGCGCTCGGCGCGATGCTTTCACAACAGACCTTGTAAAATCATGCACAATGCTAAATTTACCATGGAATGCCCATATCTACATATTTGCCTTGTCAAAATCGTGTATAACAGGTTGGGGCTACCAAGTCCACGGTGCGGATGGTGCCTGCAGACGTGGAAAAAATTATTTCTTTAGTTCTCATACATATGTGATGCAAGAAAATGTCAACTGCCCAAACGTCAGATTTATCAGAAAAAGTAAATGTGTTTCTCACTGTGTAGCCGCCTGGTGGCAATATTTGGGATGAGAAATGAGAGTGGGTGGGGAGAATATATTTTCCCGCCTCCTATTCCACGCCACATTTATTGATTTAATAGGTAAGAAACGTGAATTTGTACGTACATTTTAGGTCAATAAGGCATTATGTAAGTGCGAAGTTGTGTCCCTGGGTGGCCTTATCAGATGGTGTTGGTGTTACAGTTACAGTCCTATCATTGGCCGACCATGTTGTGGCAGCCCTATGCCAACACCACTGGATAATGCACAAACTTTCACCTGTTTACACAATACCTTGATAAGACTTGTCCACTACCAGCACCTTAGCAGTGCCAGACACCTATGGCTGTGTGGGTGTAGTCACGTTGGTTTTAACACCCCATGATAAGGGCTCCTCTCTCCCTGTGTGGACGGTGCCTACAGACACAGATCTGTTTAGAGACAGACAAGGGGGAAACGTTTTAATAAGCTGTGTATAGACAAGATGCCAATCTCTAAGATGTTGACAGTAACAGCCCTCTATAACTCGTTTTCCTCATGAGAGCCGTGCACCCGGAGGGGGCTCCAGAGAAATTTCCGGATATTTAATTTCGTCTTCCATAATTAAAGTCGAGTCAGAGAGCAGTTCCGGGTAATTGTGGCTGGGAAAAGCCGTTTCAGAGAAAAATTTTCGAATTATGGAAAACATTATGGAAACCGCGGATAATTGTGAAAAGCCGTGTTTTGCCGACATCACTCATCGGTGTCGGGAACTCAAAATAATTATGGATAGTTCTTCCATAATTCTTTTTCGACTTTTTGTTTTGTTCATAATTAATGTTTTACAGTTACCCCAGTTCTTGGCGCTAGTTTTCAACTGACGTTGGAGCACACAAGTGAGGTGAGCACATGCTATTCATTGTTTTTTTAGGGGTGGTAGATCTAAACATGAATCCCTACTAACATCCGTAGGTTCCACTAACATTATAGGTATCACATGATATATAATATTCAAAGTTTTTCGTTTATTTTCTTTCAGAATGGCCCCAGTTAAGAATCGGATGTCCGTGTCCGCTCGGTGTGAGGAGTTGAAGGTATGGCTTTTGCCTTCAGCCCTACTGCCTGCAAAGCGAATGAAGCCAGGAAGAGGGAGAAAGCGGTGTAAATCAACTCGAATCTACAAAGAAAGAATCGACCCTAGGGTGGAGTTCCCTCGGCCCCGTGATTTTGAAGCACGTTACAGACTGCCACCCGATATGGTCGAGAAACTAGCAGAGGAATTTGAGGCAAGCCCCTTCTGCGACACCAAAGGCAGTGGGAGGGGTAGGCCCATACCAGTCTTCAACAAGGTAAAGTATATCATGCAATCTTATCGGCATATATATATCAGCATTTATATATTATGATATAAGACTTGCAGTTAGTAGTAGTCCATATCTATGCATTACCAATCCAAAAATGTTAAAAGTAATAGCATTAGTTGCTTTTTTGAATCACCATAGACAGGTATAGATATATATAATAAAATATTATATAATATAAAAAATAATCCTCAGTTTGTTTGTTCATCCTTTTTTTTAAATCTGTTTTTATATATATATTGACAGGTGTGCTACGCACTCAGGTTCCTTGCCACCGGGGCAAGCTTCAAAGTGATACGTGACACCCAAGGTGGATGCAGCTCATCTAGTGTTTCAAGGGCCGTAAGACAGTTCGTGAAGTTCCTGGTATACAAGAGCAGGACCGGGGTGATTTCCTTTCCAAAGGTAATAACCTTCATTAGTATTAATTAATATATACAGTAATGTTATATAGAGAAAGAACTAAAATGTAGGTTAAATGCATACTTCGTGTCCTCAAATAACCTTTCCTATTATATATACTAACTCCATACTATTCTATTTTGTTTTTTTCTTAGAAAGATGACCTACACGAGTCAGCAATTCGGTTCTGTCAGAGGTTCAATATGGAGGATTGTATTGGGTGCATGGACGGCACTCATGTACCCATAAGACGTCCTGAGAAGAACGAGGGTACCTACGTGAACCGCCATTACTACCACTCTCTTAACTGCTTGGTGGGTTCTCCATAATGATTTTGTATGTTTTGCCCCCCCCCCCCCCCCCCGCCCCAAAAAAAATAAATACCTCTATAAGTAATAGAATTGAAATTGTGAAAACTTTCTAAAAGCAGTCTACAATACAAACAAATAATAATAATTCAAATTAGCATTTTTCCTATGAAACGCTTCGCAATACCATAAATGAAAGCATATATTCCATTACTTCCATAAATGAAAATAAATATGTTTCTTGCAGTTGGTCACAGACCACGAACAACGCTTCACGTTTGTGGAAACCTCTATGGCAGGCTCAAACCATGACCAGTACATTCTTGAGCATTCCACATTCGGCGCCGAGATCCTGGGAACGGACCGTCTGGGGGATTATTTCCTCTTAGGAGACAGCGGGTTCGTTCAATAACTTGTATATATATATAGCTATGTATTAGGTATAATGTAAAAAAAGTACTGTCTAAATATGACACATATTCTACTTAAATCAAACCCACCGACATAAAAAAAAATTACAATAAAGTTCTATATATATAGTATATATAGTTCTATTATTAGTTGCTTTCATTAATTCTTTTCCACATTTGTTTTTTTAAAATAGGTATGGTCTGAATCCGCAAGTCCTGACTCCCTTCAAACACCAAACCATTCAGACTCTACCGAGGCACGAGCTGAAGTACCAGATGCAGCACATCAGCGCCCGCAACTCAGTTGAAAGGGCGATCGGCCAACTGAAGATGCGTTGGAGGTTTGTATAAATTGTTTTTTTCTGTTACTTAATATAGAATAGAATAGTATTCTTTCCTAAAATAAAAACAAGAAAACTGTATACTTTGCCCTTCCATTTTCTTTTCCCCATAAATTAAAAAAAATCTTAATTTCTATTTGTTCCCCATGAATTAAAAGAAAATCATTTGTTTACTTCCAAAGATGCCTGTCGAAACAGGGTGGGGGCGTGCTAGAGTTCGATCCGCTGCGTGCGTCTTGGGTGGTGGAGGCTTGTTGTACGCTCCACAACCTCTGCATCGACTGGGGGGTGCGCACAATAAGACCAGGGGAGAACAAGGACCCTGACATGGAAGACCTGATACAAGAGGAGGCGCGTCTACGCATACTGCTCTCTATGCGGCAGGCTGAACGCGCAAGAAGGACAGAAGGGGCATCTGGTGATCCACAGTTGCGCCAGAACACCAAGTCTGCACTCTACCGTGAAGGGTTTGCGAAAAGGGCACGGTACATCTTCCGTAACTACGGTGGCCCTCGCCCAACACTCCGTCAAAGACGCCGTCGTTAAAAAAAACAAAGAAAATCGTGCTGACATTACACTTACAGTTAATTGGATGCATTTGATCAACTACCTTGAACTATTATGGAAGCTTTGTCTTGTTGTTAGAAGTGTTCTCCAATTTTTGAATCATGTACCTATCATGATTTAATGAAATATTTCAGATCGGCATTTACTTGAAGTTCAACGATGTGAATTATGGAATACTCTAAACAAGTGTAATTTGAAAGTTTGACACAGCAACTCTTCAATGGATGAAATATTGTATGTCGGAATGTACTTTACAGTGAAATGATCTGAATTATGGAATACTCTATCAAGTTAGATTGTGTGATTCAAAATTTGTAACCATTTTCAAGTATTGATTTATGACGGGATATAGATGCAGTGAAATATGGAGATGAATTTTAGTATACTCTATGAAATTAGATTGTTTGATTTAATATTTCTAACCACTTACAAGTACCAATCTATGACGTGATTTACTGATTGTGAAGTATATCTTTAATTGATCGAAAGCTGAACTAATTGAAATGACATGAAGATCAATCAATTTCGAATGCCTTTGTGATTATGCAATGCGATGATTAAATCACTTTGGATGAACTGTTATTTGGTACATGTTTTGTAATAAAAGCTACGTTTTCACCATTAAACTGTAATCTCGAATTTGTTTTACTCTTACTATCACGTCTTTAGAGAATTCTAACCTTCCCATAAATATTAGGACTAAGACAATTATTGGGCTGTAGTTAGGTTTTATTTTTATTTTTTCGGAAATACCATCTGCTTCAATTGACATAGGCTCTATTTATTATTATCTAAAAGCTCTAAATGTGACAATAACCCACTCTTCTTCAACAGACGATTTTTGAACAGAGATATGCAGGAGAAGGTGTTATATCTTTACGCACAACTTTCCATATAAATCGTCCCATAAATGGGTCCTTCCTATAAATCCCAAGTTTTACATTTGGCTGTTAATTATGATACTGCCCTGTAATACACAACATGATTTTACATGCAAACCTTCCTGAAAAAACGATAAACGAACATGTAACTTTCTGAAACGGTAACCTTTCAAAACATCTGTAACACAGTTTGCGATAATCTCACCATTATGTATATTGGATTATATATATATATATTTATGTCTATATATATAAGAGAGAAGGATACAAATATATATATATGTGTGCTTATAAATGTATATATATATATTCCAATATATATACAACTATGTGATGATCATTTATACATCGCGTTCACATGGACTTCAAAAGCTTCATATGCATACAATTTACTTTTTCTAATCTACTTAGCACCGCACCACAAAGGTGAAGGGAACAGTCTTAAGAGAGAAGCATACAACCAACCACAACTACCTATTGGGAACCACATTTCACATTGTCCCCGAAATCTTAAGAACAGAAAAAAAATAAATAAATAAAATTAAGGAAATAGACAATGACGTCAGACATACAGTACTTAGTAGTGCCTATACAGTAAACTCTAAACAGCAGCCTATACAATTTAGGAATGCCTTGATTACGTTGAAACAGTCATAAGTTCAAAATATATATTTCGAATCATAGTCTTCATACACCTTGCATGTGCGGCTCAATTATAGAAAGAGACAAAAGTTCTAAATATATATAATATGCGGTTCAATTAGAGAAATCTTCAGTAATTTGTCTGAGACAGATACCAAAGAAACGCCCACATTTAACGTGAATACAAAAAATACTGTTTTCTGGCAGAACCTGTTACTACGTGGATCTTCTTGCGCTACATCGACTGGATCAGGGTCACTCAAGATTAATTATCTTTTGACTCTCACTATTATGTACTTTGTTAACGTTTCATCTTTCTGGTGGGCTTTCTTGGCCGGTTTGACCGGCGTGTACCGCACGTACTACCATCACTGTCAGTTTCCACACTTCGTGTTACATGGCGTGGCAGTTCTCTCGCCACCTGCATTGCAGGGGGTATGGGCCAAGGCATTCCTTCATCCTCGTTCTCTGCATTCTTTGGGTTTACTGGAGACTGTGCATGATCCTCGTTCTGTGCATCCTGAGGCTTAACTGACGACTCCGCCTCACCATCAGCCCCACCATCTACTGCCATCAAATCAGGGTTACCTGTAATTGTTTCAGCATATACCTCCCCCACAACTTCGACCACTTCTTCTGTAATTATGGCCGTCACGTCTGCCACAGTATCTGGAGGTACTTCTGTAATTTTTACCAGAGGATTGTCAACATGAGTGGGAGGGTATGTCGATGCACCTGCAGATAAAGTCAGAGGAGTAAATGGGGCAAATTCAGTCACAGGAGGATATGTGGCACTAGCAAATGTACTAGCAGGTTCGGTCACACTAGCACATGGGGTCACATTTGTAGCGGTCACGGGAGAAGATCCTGCGAAAGTTCCACATGCCGTTGTGGATGTGGCCACAATAGAAGGTGGAGTCTCAGTAGTGACTGTAGAAGATGCTGTAACAGTGACGCCCCCAGGTGCGGTGATAAAAAACATTGCTTTGGCATCTGGTGTTTGTAGTGTTGACCGAGTAGTCGATGTAGCGCAAGAAGATCCAGTCAAAGTAGTAACAGGTTCTGCCAGAACTGCTGCGGCAACATCCCTCGCAAGCGCAGGAAACACGACATTCCTCGCCAGAGGAGGAAGCGCACTCAGCTGAGCAGCTTGACTATGTGTTGTTTCCACACTATCTGTTGTGGGCACACTGATTGATGTGGGAAGAGGTGAAGAGACCGACACATTGACGTCATTCTGTTGATCCTCGTCTTTGACATCTACATCTAGAGTGACTTCTCCAAGAACTTCTGGCGATCGCTGTAAGAGAATATCAAGCTTGGTATGAAGGCGTACTAGTTCTTGTTGAATGTTCTTACAGTCACCACTGACGATGGAGATAGCGACTTTGGTGTTACGAACATCTTTCTTGACTGTTCGCAGGTCAGTTTCGATGTCCTGCATGTCGTTCTTTATAAGGGTGACGTCTTCCTGCAGGGCATGGACATCTGATGAAAAACCTGCGACGTCCACCTTAACGTCTTGGACGTCGGATGTCACTATACCCAGTTGACCTTTCAGCACATGGGTATCATTTTTTGTGGTCTCACTACACACCTTGACTTCGACTAAATCTTGTTTGGCGTGCTTAACATCCGACTTCACGCACGAGATGGCCGAGTGGACGTTATCGTATTCGGCTGTGAGCCCGTAGAACTGTTGCGCTACTGACTTCATATCAGTTGCTATGACAGTGGTCTCCTCACCAATTCGAGCTATTACTCGCGTATCCGTCTTGAGGTTCCGCATCGCAGCCCCCAGCGTCTTGAATCCGGATTCAATGTCCACTGGAAAATGTAATACAAATGATTTAAGATAATATTAACATAATACAATTGTGGTATATTGTAGAAAACCTAAACCTCGCCCACAATTCATGTCTTTTATTATGGAAAGATGCAATATCCCAGACCGATATAAAAATAATACCGATCGAACTCTACAAAGAGAGGCGCAAGCCGGGAACAGCCGGTTACGTATTTCGACAGCGTTTACGTCCAGGCCTATAAATATTTTCCTGATATCGAACTCTACAAAGAGAGGCGCAAGCCGGGGACAGCCGGTTACGTATTTCGACAGCGCTTACGTCCAGATCGAACTCTACAAAGAGAGGAGCAAGCCGGGAACAGCCGGTTACGTATTTCGACAGCGCTTACGTCCAGGCCTATAAATATTTTCCTGATATCGAACTCTACAAAGAGAGGCGCAAGCCGGGGACAGCCGGTTACGTATTTCGACAGCGCTTACGTCCAGATCGAACTCTACAAAGAGAGGAGCAAGCCGGGCACAAGCTTCAGCGAGCGATCGGCGAGCGAACGTTCGCTCAATATTCGCTGAAATTACCACTTACACAGCTTTCACATTACAAAAATAACTTATTTATATTATATTGATCCTAGAAATGCTATTTTTTCATGCAAAAACTGAGTTTGGTGCTGCAGTAGTGGATAACTGCTTACATGTGAGGTTTAGACACCTTTCCTGTTGGGTGAAAGAGAGGCACTGGTATATATACTCAGAGATGGGAATGTACTTTCGGGTAGCTGGGTAGTGCATCCAATCAATTCATTACCTTGATTTGTACAGAGCACTCAATCAATTGGCCTTAGGCCCCTAGCTACCTGGGTGCTGTGAGATGAATGTTAGAAACCCCACTCATGTCATAGCACTCTAAATTTTTATCCGGATAATATTTATAGGCCTGTGCCTAAACTGTGGACTATAAACTATATTATAAATATTTTTTGGCGCCTCACCATCGTGTCAGCGTTTTGCTTCGTATATTTGAAATACAACTCGTTGCATAGATTATAATGTTAATATTATTGTAAATATTCAAAATATGGGGCCTCTATTTGTAGAGTTCGATCGGTATTATTTTTATATCGGTCTGGGATATTGCATCTTTCCATAATAAAAGACATGAATTGTGGGCGAATTGTGGGTAAATATGGAAACGCGCCTTTTTGTTTAGGCGCAGACGGGATGGCAGGCCTATAAATATTGTGTTTTCTGTGTAGGTGTAAGCATATTTATATATTCTGTAAAATTATGACTTACAGACTTGAGTTGAGCCTAGCCAAACGCAGGCCCCGGATTATTTTAACCATTTATAAAGAAGGCCTATAAAGACAGAATGGATAATATGTAGATGTTATAACCAATAGTATTTGTTAGAATGCATTTCTATCTGGGTCAAAGTAATTCTGTGACGGAATATTGTAACTTCATTACTTGCATAAATTCAATATTAACTCACGTCTGATCAGTGCTGGAGACACACTTGGTTGGGCAGGTTGTTGTGCAGACAAACGGTACTCGTTTGTCTGTGCCATGTTTTCACACGCCTTCGGCAGAGGGGTGGATATATCTGGGAGATTTCCTGGAGAATCTGAGAATGGAATTTGTTTTCTAATAATTTTGCTTACACGTGTACCCCCATAATTCGATTAATGGAATGTTTTTCTTCCCTTATCAATGACCAAACATTATAATTCTAACCATACATGATAAATCTTATTTTCTTAACGTGTACCACAATAATTCTATTAATGGAATGTTTTTCTTCCCTTATCAATGACCATACATTATAATTATAACCCCACATGATAAATGTAGTGTTTTTAATGTGTACCACCATAATTCTATTTATGGGATTGTTTTGTTACCTTAGCAATGATAATTCGAGTTTAGGTTAGACATAGAACTGCTACTTTATGATGACAAAAATATATTCAAAGTTATGCTAATGTATTAAAGTGAACACTTACCATCCCCGTAAGACAGCTGTCTTTTTGTTTCGGAATCTTGAGGGAATATCTGCGACAGTTGTCCTCCGATGGTGGTTTCTGCTCGTGGCGGGGTGGGTGAGAGTGGTGAGACGTGGGCCTCCTCCTTCGGTTCCGCCTTTTTCTTTTCCAGCTTCTTCTTCTTCTCCTCCTCCTTTTTTCGTGCTTTTATGCGCGGAGAAGTCCGTCTCTCACCATTCTTGTCTTCCCCTAATGTGGTAAATGGATAATACATAATAATAACCACATTCATGTGAGGTTACATACCCCATTTATTAAGTAACAGGTTATTGCATCCTTGAGAAACATATTTATTGACCACATTTTTACCAGTACCGGTTTATGGATGCTGGATGATGTTTATATTATGTTCTTTAATGTATGGTTACTCACTATGCTTACACGCTATGCTTTCTAGTTAGGCCTAGTCTATCACTTACCATCACTGATGACGATAGCCGTATCATCTTTTTCAACTTTAGGCTTCTTCCTTTTCATGGACAGCCGTCCGGTCTTCTTTGTCACCTGCTTCTTTTCCTTCGGCTCATCTTCTTTCTCCTCACTTTCGTCGTCCCCTTGTGAGCCCTCGTCTTCCTCCTTCAGAAGTGATCTCTTCTTGGTAATTCCTAATAATGAAGATGTGGAGAGCATATAAAATATGACAAATTTTAAAGCGGGGAAGAAAATGTTGTTCCACTATGCTTTCTAGTTGTTTCAGGAGAAGTTACGTATATAACTTATAAACTGAATAATATACATTATGGAATATAATACCTACACATAATACCTACACCCACATATCAGATAATATAGAGCATGTATATATATATAGATATGATGACATACTAGTTATAGCTTTGCAGCAGGTACACGTAGAAGCAAGAATTAGTGTTTAATTGAGTTCCTCCAATTTTTTTTTTATGTAATTAACTTACCATAGATCTCTGCCTGCACCTTGACCTGTCTTTTGCTGTCTTCTTTCGACTCCTTTATCGCCTCTCTCTGTTGTTTTTCTGCTTCCGCCATACGTTGGACCATTTTGTGGGCGGCGGATACAATCCTGCAGGTGTCGTCGGACTCTATTGGTCTTTTCCACGAACCGGGAATCACTGTAAAGTATTAAACATAAAGGTATGTCATGGTATTGTAGTATCAAATATAAGATCAAGACAGTTAAGTATAATATAACTTTCTTAATTCACTTTAGATTATGGGTTATTGTTTTTTAGGGAATAATCAGTGGTTTGCTTTATGTCAGTGCTCATGGACATACTGGCAGAGTGGACATTATCACCTACGAAATATACCTGAATTTCAGTAAAATCATTATGGAAGATCACAACATTCAGTTCAGCCACATAGATATTATATACAGCCAAATTTATTTTCCGTACAAAAGTATTGGGGAAAAAAACAGAAAAAAGGTGTATATAAATATAAAGAATCAAACTAACCTCCACAGCACTCTGGCCCGTAAAACTGCAGCACTAACACCTCCAGGCTCGTAAGTTGGTCTTTTTCCGTAATCCCCCGACCACCCGACTGTTTCTGCAGTTTCGCCAAGTCTTTCGCCTGTCATACATAAATAGGTGTTAACGTCAATATATTTATTCCAGAATTTATAAGGTGTGATACACATTAACGCATGACACATTACTGAATACATTCGAGTATCTATATATTCTACCTGCGGAGTTACACATACATGACCCCTAAAGACCCTGATAAAGACTGGTGACCATGATAATGCTTATGTAAAAAAAAATGGTATAAACTGAATATTATATATGTTTATATGGAAAAATAGAAACTGGATGAAATGGAGGTAAAGAACTTACTCTTTTTCGGCAGTCTGATTTGTAGTTAATCAGCTTGTAGTAGAGAAGCTTCTTCCTCCTCTTACGCCCACCGATGGCCCTCACTCGATCGATCATTGCCTTGTATGCCTCTCTCTTTAGACGGTTCCTTTCCAGAAGATCGTCACCTTTCCAGCGTCCACACACTATGTCCCTGTATAAGTACAAACACTTATTTTTTAGTTTTTAATAATTATGGACAATAAGAAAGATTATGGAATCTTTACTTTCAAAATTAATGTTATGCCATTTAGTATTGTACTTTATTTTTTATTATTCCAATTAGCATCAGCCATATTTATATGATTCCATTTGATATTTTGTATTACATTTGCCCTAAATTTATTTATCCTAAATGTTTTATAAATTATTTATCTAGTGATTTATATGGATATGGTCATTGTGTATTTATGTTATTTTTCATACGTACCTGAAGTCTGCCGCTGTGGTGTATGCGGCAGCTAGTTCTGCCTCCGTCCACTTCACATTGGATGTTTCATTTTCGTCCTCGGTTGTGGACGAGCACCAGGATAAATCCTTTCGTTTTCCTTTTGACTTAGTCGCACCCTTGGACTTGGTTTTTCCCTTGCCCCTTTCAGTGTCATCTGTGTCGGTATGATCAGATTCGGATGATGAGCTCTGGCCACACTTAGACTCATCTTCAATATGTGGAATAACAATCGAAGTGTCTATGGGGGTAGCCCGTCTGCCACGAATTTTCCTGTTTTTTGATGTTGTTGGGGTAGTGAATTGCTCCTCTGTCATTGTGGTATGTATCTTTTTCTTGTCCTTGTCCTTCTCTTTTTTGGTTTCTTTTACCATGGTCGGTAGGGGTGAGTCCACATAAAGAAGGGAGTCATCTTGGTCATCATACTCTCCCTCCTCAAAGGCCTGCGGATACTTGGCATGTAGTGAAGCGAATTTCTTTTCTCTATGTTTTTCCAAAAGGTCATCGAGAATTTTCTGGCATGTGCGCTTCTCCTTCTCATTCCGTGCACCTTGCATTAGTTCCCTTACTGATGCTATTTCATCGGCTATTTCCGATGATGAGACGGGTTCTTTTTTCTTAGGCTGAAAGAGAAAAAAAACCAATCATTAAAAGATATACAATATTTTATGTTCCACATTATAGAAACTGTATAGGAATTCATTTCCATATTTAGATTTGAGAATTATGAGTCACAGGGAGGTCGGTGGGTGCTAAATATACTTTGAAAAAACAATTCTACGCGAAATACATTTTGACGAGAAGGGGGTTGAGCGGTTGGGTGCTGAGGTCTTAGCGGGAGACAGTAATCGACACGAATCAACACAAATACTGGAAATTTTGTAGCTACACATACATCTATTTTGTCTACAATAGATGCCTGAATGTTGTAATAATACGAGTAATACTTACCATGGTGATCGAACGAACGAAAGCCACATAAATGTCGATAATCTGTGAAACCGGTAAACAACCCGTGAAGAAGCTGGCGTGATGATGTACGTCACGTCGCCGATGTCCAAGGTATTGTATTGCTAAAACAACGAAACAGCGGGAACAAGCGACGATGTGCTTATCCACAACTTAAAAAACCCATAACTACGCACTTCAACCGAGAACCAGCCGATTTGACCTCTACCGGATGTGACGTCATGTGAAAAAAACCGGGAAATTTTAGTGACCTTGAGAAAGTACAGCTGATAATTCGATTCTCCATATTTTTCATCTCCATAATTGTGTTCTCCATAATTATTTTCCATAATTATATGCGCGACCAACTTTCCAGCCGAACCCACTTTCCATAATTTCTCTGGAACGGGTACGGCGTTAATATGGAAAGTGGGTCACCGTTTTATTATGGAAAAGCCCAATATCCGGAAATTTCTCTGGAGCCCCCTCCCGATCTGTGCATACTTTTAATAGGATAAATACCTTAATATATTGTACACATGATAATTTCGAACACTGGAATGCGCACTGGGCGAGTTTTTATATTTTTTATGACATTAGTGCCCCGAGCTTTAGCGAGGGGCTCTTATTGTCTAATCGTCACCCACACAGCCACGGTTGTCTGGCCCGGCTGTGTGGGTGTAGCTATGTTGGTTTTAACACCCCTGATAAGGGGAACTGCCAATAACAGTTTTCTCATCTCTGAATTGTATGAGTTGCCGTCATTCTCTGGAATGATTGTTTTACAGATAAGTAGGTGGTAAGACCACATCCAAAAGAGATTACAAGTGCACCTTTAACATAGTTATAGTTCGAGGTTGCACAAGGGGATGGGTATTATGAAGATTCTCTCAATATTGATTAGCCAAAGATTGTTATAACATTCAATTAAAACTCAACAAATACAAGTATCGAAAAAAATCATTTACTATTCAAGTAATATGGATTATATAATAAAGAATACTATATTACTACTATAATGAATAAACATGTATATTAACAAAACTAATATATATATACATGCAACAAAGAACCAGCGATAGATTTAGTGGGGGCGCATGGAGCATATATAAATATAACCTTTTTAATGTAAAACTATAACTAATTTTATATAGCGCACTTAATATAGGTGCTCACCGTTTTTAAATTCCTGGATCTGCCCCTAATGTTTTTGGCCTGGGTTTCGGTAGGTTAAGAGTGTTAATCTAGTATAGACTGATAATTACATAATTAGGGCGTAGCTAGTCCCATAATTGAGTGTAGGCAGCTTTGGTCTCTAAACTTAGTAACAATAGGTAAGTACAGAAATGGAGTAATGTTATATGCCTTTCTAAAGGAGCCGGTTCTGACACATTAAAACAGGAATTTACAAAATGTGAAAGAATTTGATGAAAAACCAACACCATCAAACATTGTTTTTATTGTTGGCACTCTCTGTCCGCAAAGTTGCGTTTTATACAAAAGTTTCATTTTTTCTACCTCTTCCATAAACGTGTTTATTTAACTCTATGTTGTGTATGCAAGTGTCATATTTTTGGGGAGCTGAATTCAAGAGCGCAAATAAATCTGGTACAGAGTTGCGCTCATAATGGTAAATAAGCGATTTGCGTACTTTTTTCTATGGAACATCACCCAGGGGTGGCGGGTCAAGGATTACGGTTTAGTCCACCGCAATAGTTCTCCCTAGGTCCCCTAGGTCTCCCCCCAATACACTATGACCACCGCACCGCCCTGCGCGAAATTCACACCTCTGCTCAGGGGGCGGGGCATAGAGCGCCCGGACGGCGTGTAAAAGCATCATACGGACTTTAGCGTGTAACAGTCTAATCCCACCTCTGACTCCAGTATCACGGCCCAGACTGGCCACAGACCGCCACAGGCCACTCCCCCGCCACCCGCCCTGCCGCTGGAGTGGTGCTTCCAGCCCTGGAGGAGAGCAAAGGAGGAGGAGGAGGTGGGTTTATTACCTCACAGCGGTACACTCGGTGGAGGGAGGTGGTGAGTCCGTGTTGGTGTCTGCCCGGACTGGAGGAGGAAGGGGTGGGTTATATTTATATACACACCGGTTGTTATATAGAGTGTATACACAGGAGGTGGTTGGTGTGAGGGAAGGTTGGGGGCTGATGGAACCAGCAGTGCGGGAGAGGGAAGGCTGGCAGGGCAGGAGTCCGATGTAACAGTGCAGTGATGTTAGCTCTGCAGCCACACCAAACAACAACAACAATCACAGCCTTCCACACCTCGACCTCCACGCACCTGCCCGCCCACCCCCCTGAACACACACACTCCCCACGTTATAAGTAGCACCCCCTAGCCTCTCCAGTACCCGCCCCCACCCTGAAGGTGTGCTGGGGGAGTGGCAGCAGGACCCACTGGAGGAGGCAGGGCAGGCGACGATGACGGCGGCGGCGCTACTGCAGGAGGCTGCGACGACGACTGGCGCGCCGGGGAGGAGGGAGGCAGAGCGGCAGCAGCAGGGGGCTGTGAGGCTGGTCTGACTGCACCAGATACAGCTGCTCCAGTGTGGGGATTAGCAAGCGGCCGACGCAGCAGCAGCAGCAGGAGTAAGCGGTGGAGCAGCAGCAGGCAGCAGGCTACTGCTGCTGGAGGAGGTAGTGGTGGTGGTGGTGCAGGGAACAGGCCCACTGCTCGTACTGAGACAACGTCTGTCTGTAGTGGTGGTGGGCGGTGCAGGAGGTGGTGCCTCCAGGAGAGAGGTGCAGAACGCGGATTATTTAGGTGGTGCTTGCGGAGGATCCTGTATAGCTGTTAACCAAGGTGAGTGACACATTAGTGTGTATATTATACATACGTCTATCAACATCCCTGTCTCTCTGTCCCTGTGTCTGTCTGGGAAGGCCTATCCGCCTGTCTCAGTGTCTGTCCCTAGTGTCTGTTCCTACTGCCTGTTTGGCTATACACATTCATGCACACATCTGTCTCATTGCCTATCAATGTGTACACATATACCTGGTCTCATTGTACCCCTCAGTACCCTGGTCTACACGTTTATATAAGTGTACCCTCCACTGGTTCCTCCTCCAGTGTAACCCCCGAGCACCAAGGTGAGGCCCCAGCCTCCATGTCCTCCAGGGTGTACGTTCGCCGGTTCCCGACGCCCTCTGCACCAACCCATTCATCCCCCGGCCGTCCGTTCATTCATCCCCAGCGTATAACACTCTCCATACACAGGCCAGGTGCCTCCAATTAGCACAGGAATATGGACGATACGCCTCATGGAGCATGGCAAGGTGTAAATTGTAAAACGTGGACACAGACTGAATCGAAATAACTGGGTTATAATTAAGTATTCAATGCTATCCGTTACTGATCTAATCATTCAGAACTGGAAATCGATAGAGGAGCCTCCTTGGAGACTTGTATGGCCTTGATCAGGAATCACAATGCTAGAATTGAGTAACACATGTAATGCAGTATGTACCTGTGCTACACCAATCTTACCGATTTTATAATGTTCCTACTTATTGAAACCATTTCATCTAAGCATGTGAGTCTGGCTTTATGTGTGACCAAGCGAATTATAATGTGTGAATATGACACCACATGAAACGTTTTTGTGTACATATAATGATAAAGCAGTTACATAGGGCCTACAGATCGTTTTCGTGTAGTCGTAGAAGTACAGAAAATGTGGTTTTTGCGATGGCTTTATCAGTGCAGTACTGGTACTGAGTAGAGACAGTTCTGTGACAGCAATACTAGTGCAGTCAAGACAAATCAGAATAGCAGTAGAATTGCAGCAGGAGCAATTCCGTGACAGCAATTGTTCAGAAGGGGCAGTTCTGACGACGACAATTACTAAGTACGGATACGTCATGGTCCCTTCTAGCTGTAACTGCAGCGGTGGGTCAGCAGGGGAAGAAGGACTGTGACAGCAGCAGAATCTGCCAGAAGTTCTGTAGGGATAGTTTTGTGACAGCAATAGTAATGCAGCAAAGGCAGTTCTCTGACGGCAGTGGTGGTACATTAGACAGCTTTGCAATAGCAGTAGTTTAGCAGGGACTGCTCTGTGCCAGCACCAGCAGAAGTTCAGCAAGGGCAGGTCTGATAGCTGTCCAGAGCGGTAGTGTTGTGACAGCAGCTGCAATAGTTCAGCAGGGGCATGGTGCAGTTTTGCAGAGCTGATGAAGCTTTTGATGGCAGCAAAGAATGTGTAGTCTTTAATAGCAGTATAAGGACCCAGTCTGGAAAGAACCCGTAAGGGTTGGCCGGACGTTAAACTATACCCCAACAAACAAGTATAAGGACAGACCCGGGGGTATGGATGTGGGGGTCTCATGTCACTTGTCGAATATAAAACAAACAGCTCTGTCATCTGTCCATATTATCTCAATTTAGACCCATGTCCCTTGTTGAATTCAAAAAATAATCCTGTCCCATGTCACTATCTTTTTAAAGCCCCTGTCGCATATCAAATTTAAATCAAATGTCCCTTTAGATGCCATATTGCCCGTCGATTTGAACAAAACCGGCCCTGTCGCCCTGTCAAATTTAAGAAATGCCCCTGTCGCCCTGTTGACTTTAGGATCCACACGTATAGACCCAGGACGTTTGGAGAGGAGCAGTTCATTTGATGTGGCTATCGATCACTTTACAGTATATGGCATCCTTCTAGTTTAACACTCATACACACTGCATAATCAATTGAAAATGGCTATGGCTGCGAACATATTGATCCCTTAAGATGACCTCATCTGAAAAGGACCTAAAACCTCCTATATATTGTCTTTTACCACAGAGACTCGCCCATTCTACAAATCTATTATGTTTTCTTTCCTCTGTCTGCCTCAGAGAAATCAATGAAAGCTTCGTAATAAACATGATGTCGTCAAAGCTGTCACTTAAACGGAAAGCCTGATCACTCACACGTTCAGCAATAGTTGTGCAGTCCAAAGTGTCTGGATATGTATGGAATAGTAGTAGTGTGGATGCATCATCATTCAATATGACAGGTCGATCTTAAAATTTATATACCAAGTGAGTCCCAACTTCTTTCTGTGATCATTTCAAATTTCTGGATACGTAAAGGTACACCACCACTGGAGGCAAAACAATGTAAAAAGGGGATCACTGATATTAGAAAAGGATGGTTTTAGGAACAAAGGCATAAAACATGCATATAAAGTCTAGGTGACCCAGGGGCGGACTCAGGAATTTGTAGAGGGGGGGGGCCCAAAAACATGAATGTACGGGGGGGTGGGCCCCCCATCAAACATGATTTAACAGCAAAATTATACCCATACTCCATAAGATATACCCATAAGCCAAGGGTTAAACGCACATGATCAAGCAAGATGGTTGATCCCATATGTCAAGTTTTCCTGGTCCCAGGATGGGGTGGGGACGCCACACCCATTATATCCGTCCAGAAGTGGTGGGATGGTTTGTTTACCTGTTACAGGTAGGAGGTAAAGGTGTGAACAGTACACCTGAACTGAGGCGGCCCGCCCAACATGCACAGCCAAGGATTCACACGTGGTTGCATGAGGTGGGATGGGGGAGGCGAGTAGTGGGAACACCACGTAACATACAGTTGGGCTTGACAAATAATGATGTAATTGTTAATTGAAAGTTCCCATTACACATTACATGTAACAACCTAGATCACACGTGTAGGCCCCTAGGTTTTATGATATTCTGAATACATGTTGAGTAGGCCCACATACGTTAAATTTGTAGCATAATTTTATTCGTGCTGTTTGATTCGTCTTTGTTATATTTACCCAGGGGCAGATCCAAGAAAGGGTGGCTCGTGCTAAATAGAGCGCCCCGGGGACGCCAGATTTATAATTTTAAAATCTTAGTTTGATCCCTAAAAAAGGGGTGTTCGCTCTCTTGCGACCCACTCCCTAATATCATTTTCAGCGTAATATACCTTTCCATATATGTATGTGATGTTTGGCAAACTAAACCATCTTTTCAGTTATATAATGTAGGTCTATATAATTATGTATAAGGTATGTAGAACTACCTGTACAAAACGTGAGATTTCGCAATTTTGCCATCATAAACTGTAGGCTACCTTGATATCAAGAACCCACATGGTACTTTCAGAGTGGAGTCTTAACTTTCATCAAAGTGTTTGCAACAGCAGTTTTGCAATATCAAACGGTAACCGGAGACTACCAGGTGAAACTTTCAGGGTGGGGCCTTAACTTTCATCAAAGTGTTTTTACAGCAACAGGTGCATTTAATCCAACTGCCGTGATAGAAAAAGACTTTTTCATTTACTTCAATTGCACTTCTACTATGATTTGCTTTGAATATCACTTGGGAATATCTGCTCATAAGATACGGACTATTATTTCTTCTCTCCCATCATTCAAACTCTGAATTTCTTCTATTTTCTTTTTTATCTGTATTCCTTCATTTTCAACTTAGTTTCCAATTACATTAATATGGTTTTGGAAAAAGTTTAATTTTTGTTCAGCGCAATTATTTATTGTAGGTCTTCGCTCAAATCTATAACCCAATGTTGGGTGAATGATTTGATTATATGATCAGTTTAATCTGGGCAACCTGTTAAGATGGAAAGCAAGAGCTTTAGCTTGGATTTTCTCTGTTCAGCAAGATTTGCTCATTTCGGATTGTTTATTTTGGGAATCAAATTAAGATTCCCTCTGTACCAAAGGTCATCCTGAAAATCTTATAGGCCTATCTTTGATCCATGCAATTTCTTTCCTGACTTCCTCTTCTCTCACTCTCCCTGGCTCCCCTTCCATCGACCTTTCACTCAATAATACTACACCATATTCCCTCCTGTTTCACGCCAATCTTCAGTCTAAATTCAAACTATTTTTTTTACTTTTAAATTTAAGACATCACCTATTTCGCTTTTTGTTGCATCATGAAGATGGTTATTAGTTATGAACTGCAGGAAAAGGTAATCATTAACTTGAATATGTTAGATCAGATACTCCTTTATATGAAATTCTATCCCAAATAGATTAGGTAAAAGAGAACAAGTTGTACATTTAAATTCAGGTAACATGGGTCAAAACGCATAGGATTGATAGGTCAGATTTTCATTTTTATAGGCTCAGACATATAGACACTAAAATCAATACATTTACAACTATGTTTTTAACATCTAGAGTGCACGTATACTTTAACGCAGGATCTGATATTTTCTATCAATTTGCTCATTTTAATTCAATTTTAATTAATGTATTAGGGCTGGTGAGTAAACCAGGACACTTTTTTTTCCTAACTTAGCCGAAGGAATTTGAGATTAGCTTACTAAATCATTTTAAAAAGTAGTTGTGTTAAAGGTATCCATAGTTGGGGATAATATGCAGTCCTCGCCTATCAAAAAGAAAACCATTGTGTTGCTAGTCTAACTCCTCGCTATGGCTGAATTGTGTGCAAAACCATTTGGTTTATTTTTGGACAAGGTCAGATTCCGCCCCAAGTGACGTATATATAATAAGAAGGTTCCAAAGGTTGACCAGCTGGTAACAATCGCACACAGGTACACGTGTGGCCGTGGTAAGTGAGGCCCAGTTCACTGCAAGGAGCCGCCACGTGCACCTTCTCAGCAAGCTCAGGTACTTCTTATTTTAAAATGGATCTAGGTAATTTACCAATCGTAGCACTATAATGATATGACATTCTCAGCTCATTTATTGGGTCTGCTGCAGTGTCTTTAAAGTACTGCTACTAGGCTTATCATCCCGTGGTAGATGAGAGATCATTGGTAATCCAAAGTTGCCATATGATCGTATCATATGGGTCCGAATAGAAATCTTGGGTACTGTGAACGTAGCTATTTTCATGTGTATGAATTTTCACGGATTTGATTGTAAAGACAATTTCGCGTGGATTTAATTGCGTTCACATGAGTTTGGGCTATCACATGGTAAATTAAAGTATATTCACAAGTTGTACATATATTCGATGACGTTTTACAGACGCGAATTAGGGGAAAATTTGAACATCTTGAAAATAGATAGTTTAAACATCTGATTATCTGAAACTTGCCATTTACTAGGCCTATAGGCCTATATGGGCTGTCACAGAGAACCCCATACGATGATACAGATGTATTGTAGAAAAATATCGATTCTCTATAATTGAGTCTCTACCATATGGTCACAAATGAACAGAGACCTTAATTGCAAAATAGTGAAATGGAGAGATAATTTAGTACAAATTGATATACTTTATATACCCTTTGTGTTAGTGAGACCGGCGGCCGTTTAGCTCAGTTGGTCAGAGCGTCGTGCTAATAACGCGAATGTCGTGGGTTCGAGCCCCATAATGGCCAGCAATTTTTTCCCACCGTTTGCTGAAAACAAACACGTTCTGTCTGCTATGTTGCATACATGAATAAGTCAGGAATTTAAGTTTTCAGATTTTCTCTGATTTAAGATTTTTTGAAAAACAGTGAAATTACAGCTAAAAGGTATCAAAACTACAGTTAATAACATTTAAGTAGCAGTCAGACCTGAATAAGTAATCAATGTCACCTTATGAAGCACATAATTGTAAATAAAGGAAATGCAAGTTGAAATGAAAATTGATCATTCTTTCTATAAAAGAATATGTACAACAAATATATCAAACAATAAGTTTCAAATCTATAGCTTTGGTAGGTGCCTCTTTAGGTCATGTGCTGCGTTGGCATCTCCCTCTACTACTTTTTGCTACTTGCTTAAACATTCCGAGAGACTGTACTAAGAATAAAATGGCACTTAGGTTTAGATTTCGTTTAACTGATAACTATAGCTGCCAAACCTATCTGGTTGTGTGACCATATCTGTACTACTTGTGTACGAAATATTTATAGAAGAGTGGCACAGCTGACATTTATTTGTACAATTATATGGATATAATTATAGCCATCATATAGCATCAGCTTTGTGTTTGTTTGGTTCTAGAGGCTGTATGCGTAGATGTGCATGTGGTGTATGGTCAGAATGCGGACATATTTCAATAACATTTTCAACCTGACATAATATAGTGTTTGTGTGTGTTGAGGGCCCAAACTGAAAGTACATTTATTATTTTTAGAAACTGATAATGCTTTATCCGCATTTGAGCCGTAGGCCTCCTGATTATATTTCAATATGAGTTGCATAACGTCTTTGTTAATTGGAAGAACAGATAGCCTAGTTACTGCTTAAGGCGCGCAGGCCCCCATGTATGTATTGTACCGGGTATTTTATTAATTACTGCAAGGGCAGATCCATAGGGGGGTTCCAGCGGATTAGGGACCCCCCCCCCCCCCCCCCACTCCCTTGTTTTTTCTATTTTTCTTCTTCTTCCTTTTTTTTTTTTTTTTTCAAGTCTTGCAAAAAATAATACTAATATTGATGTTAGTATGACTTCAGATGATATCCATGGATTATGATCAACAATCACTATTACTGAGAATGATAACTGCTGAATGAATTGATAGCCACGTGGTCATGATCACAACGTGGTGTTCACCAAACAATAATCATGTGACCACGTCTGCACAAGATCTATAGGCCCCTCCTACTCCTTACCCACTCTGTAAATTCAAGCATGCCAGAGTCCCGCGTGCGGTTTTCAAATAGCGTTTAAAAAAAACGTTCATTGTCTGGGGTGCATGGTAAATCAAGGTGCTAAGTGAAACCAATCATTTGTGGAAATAAGTCCTGCTGGTTCTGACCTACACCTGGCGACTGGCTTTAGTTTTTATTGCATTTTACATACTCACAGCCACTGAACAGCAAGAGGCTAAACAAAAAGTCGTATTTTGTATCAATTCGAAGTTTTCAAGGCATATTATGTCATACATTTCAACTTATTCTTCCTGATTGAAAAGCGTAAATCCACGATATTTTGCAGTATGATTCATAGTATATAGGAACTTTAATATATCGTGAACTCTGGACCTGGTGGAGTGCACGATCTGCCGCTGATTTGTGGGCTTTGTTATATAGCGGCAGTTTAAACCGACCAGTACCGATAGACCCGTGCCGTAACAAAGGACGCGCGGACATATGATACAGGTAGTGTGGACGGAACCACCTGACGGCCATTATATACTTTGGGTAATCGATAGTCACCTGGAATTAAATGCACTCCCTTAGCTACTTTGTTGCTGTTGTTTTTGCTTCTTTTTCATTTTCTTCTTGGAAATTGGAAAACGTCCTTTTCTTTTCCCCTTTATTTCTAATTCAAAACTTGCAGTGATCATTTATGTGGAGTTAATGTGCAATAATGGAAAACGGAAAACGTTGGGGGTTTCTTTTGTCGATAAAAGGAGGTACATCAATTTTGATCAATTTGGTAAACATTGTTATGGGTCTGGACCCTTAAAATCGGCGACGCGGCCGTTTTTTAAATTCGACACGCGACATGGAAAATAAGGGACAAATGACATTGCCTTTTTCTTAAATACGACATGAGAGATGGGCTTTAAAAGGATAGTGACATGCGACAGGGCCATTTCTTAAATTCGACAGGCGACATGGGTCTAATCTATGATATAGGGACAGGCGACACGGCCGTTTTTTAAATTCGACAAGCGACACGGGACCCCCTCCCCCCCCCCCCCCCCTATCCATACCCCCATTGTTAAAACATAGGAATTTCAAAAACAAAGAGTGCTTCAAAAATTCCATACAAACATAATCACGTTGCATCGTCTATCACTGGATTTAATTATTACACACACAACAGGGGCAGACCCAGGAGTTTACCTATGCCCAGGACTAACATATAAGTGTTTGTCCATGCACGCCTTGTTTGTAATTTGGTGTCCACACCCCACACCCGTCCTCCTCGGGATTAAGGGGCGGATCTAGACAATCTCAAAAGGGATGGGGGGAGCTAAAGTAACATGTCATTATTTTATTGGTGCCAAACTCCTTAACATCCCCCCTTCCTCATCGATCCGTCCCTGGGATAAGCCCCTCACAGACAGTGAGTCGCCCAGTGGGTGTCTCAAGGGTATATAATCTAGCCAGGAAAAGTAGGAAGATTTTATCAAAATAACGGATCAGAACCCCCTTACTTTTGTATGAAACCCCCTTGATTTACATGGAACACCCTCAGATTTTAGGGCTGGGTACGCCCCTGGACTCGCCCCCCCCCCCCCCCTTCCTCATCCTGATGGGTGATCTTTAGACCAGGGTACGTTCTCAGTTCACCTCTCGGTTCACTAACACCACCCCCGGGGTCTCGTTGGCATGGTCGGAGGGAACCAAACATCCACTGGTGAAATACTCGTTTGATTATCTCATCAATAGAGTTAAATACCCTTTCTTATGCAGCGCCAAAACATTTACTGACTTGCAATTGTTTGTCGTGTGGCTGCATCCTCATTGATTCCGTACCTATACCTACAGAACACACTAGATGGCGCCACTATCATTTATTTGAAATATGAAGAATTATGACAGGTCCACTAATACCAAATTACTTAATCATTGTTCGCATTTCAACAGTTTTGCAGTCTGATGAGTATAACAATTGAAACACCTAAACATTTTTTGTGGATATGCCTTTCCACACCTTCAGAGAGAAATCTTTTTGTTGTGAGTATAGCTTTATTAGGGCAACGTTCCATATACCTTCAAATCAATGTTGGCAACAATTGATCGGACAGAAACGTGGTAAAGGGCATTGATCACAATACTCACTGTGCTCACATTTAGGGACTATTAACGCCGTATCGCCCTCTTAGTGCAAATGTTTTATTCAAGGAAGTACCTGAAGGGTCACTATCAAAGCTTTTAAGTGCTGAAGAGGTGCAGTAGAGTAACGGGAGGACACTCGGTACCCTGTAAGTGTAGGGTTGTGGGGGTGGTTCCAACTTCCATGTCACTTCGAGGAGCAACTCATGTGTGGGAGCGACCCCTACTGGTGAGCCCCACCTGCTCATGTCACCCAGTTACTGCCCAGAGTTTTCCGCACAATTCCCCTGTGTATCAAGAAATAAAGGTAACAAGTAACGTGTTACTGGCGCCAGAAGGGAACTTACATTATTATTAGCCTACACTGTAAAAAGTAAATGCTGTAAATTTACAGCAAAATTTGCTGGCAACAAAGTTTCCAGCAAATTTTGCTGTGCCATTACAGCACATCCTGTATTTCAAACTTTACAGTAATTAGTACTGTAGACCTCTTACAGCAAAGGTTGCTGTATGGTTACAGCACATCAGGTACTGTAAATTCTACTGTACTTATTACTGTAGATGGCTTACAGTGGAGTTTGCTGTACATGAACAGCAGATAAAGTGATGTATTTGTACAGCAAAATTTGCTGGCAACAAAGTTTCCAGCAAATTTTGCTGTAAATTTACAGCGCTTTGTTATTTTACAGTACTTAAAATTCAAAGTCGTTTATTATTGAATTTAAAGAGAATTCTTTCAATAAATGTAATCAATTGTAAATTCCCCACCACAAATCAATGTACACTGACTGTGGGATGTATCTCTGCCAACTTTATCAGCAGATATACATGCATTGGGTGATATTGCAGAAGATTACAAGATAAAATGACTTCCATTAATCGGACCCAATACCAAAAAGGTGTCTATTCATGAACATAATTAATTATTGAAAAAATCAAAATAATCTGTACGGATTTCAATGATTTATACACATGGTTAGTTATTACAGATGTCAATCACCAATCAAAATAATCAGATTGGATTGGTTTGCCCTTCAAATTGGTTTTATAGTAATACACCACCAACGTTTTTCTCTTTACAAACTGCAGCTCCCCTAGTGGTGACTGAATTTACAGTAATAGTTACTGTAAAAAGACTTTGTTATTTGGTAGTTTTGAATTTACAGTAACAATGTTGTAGTATCACAGCAATTGTTACAGTTAATTTTTGTACAGCAAAAAGTACTGTAAATCTACTGTATAATTTGCTGTAGAAATACATTAACTTTTTACAGTGTATGCTTGTCAATGTTTCCTTCCTTTTCCCATGAAACCGGAAGGTGCAAATTGCACATATGATACATGACTTTATATGTATATATGTGGGGAAGGGGGAACTTTTCAACATTTTCTTTGATATTTTAGGCTTTTCGCATTGAATTATTAACAATGAAGAAAAGGTGGAACTATTTCATACACGGATTATTATCTTGACCATGCTTTATCAATTGTTTACT
This sequence comes from Lepidonotus clava, assembly GCA_936440205.1. Taxonomy (NCBI): domain Eukaryota; kingdom Metazoa; phylum Annelida; class Polychaeta; order Phyllodocida; family Polynoidae; genus Lepidonotus; species Lepidonotus clava. Next base: position 27,672,210 of record OW387144.1, on the reverse strand, counting down.
GAAAAAATCAAGTCCTCTAAACTTGCCACTAACTCATCTCCTCTTACAAGTTTTGCCTTGTCAAAATGATGGTTATGAAATAGAAGGGTTTGTTACTGTCAGATCGACAACATGCCAGGTGGGCCGTCAAAAACTTATCAACTGTCAACTTGACAGGTTTGGTGCAAATGATTTACTTCTTCAGATCAATCTGTAACCCTTATTCAATTGAATTATAACCTTCCATTCTTACTTATTTATTCTTTAGGCCTAGAGATGACATACTCCATCTTGATTGGCCCATTGATCTGTCTGTAGCATGAGCATTATGTTGCAGTCATCGAAACTGAACTGATTTTGAGTTGCAGCTACCTATACCCCTCTATACTTAAATATGATATATTTGTCATAAACTTGTCGAAAGTTTGTCAAATCTAGTTTGGATAATTAGGTATAGAGGAACTGCAACTAACAAGCAGTTCAGTTTCAATGAATGACAACTTTCTGACAATGTGGTTGTCAAAAACTCTTCACTTTGGTAACAACACTAAACTTGTCACACATTTGTCACTTTGACAGTTTTTTGATGGGTTTAACACGGTCTCATTTCTTCAGTGTTGATGCTACTATATATAATTGCACAATGCATAAGCACTATTAAATCCCACTGCTCATTTTCATAAAGTGACAAGAAGCAAACATATCTTGCCTCACTTTAGCTGAAGAGCCTGGGTTATAATCAAATATATAATCACAGTTTATAACTATCAAAAAGGCCGACTGGTATATATTTGAGACAAGTGTATTAACTACGTATAAACATAGCTTAGTAAAGGAGTGTTGTTGTCCCACTTTACGTATAGTTTATGCCCAACGCAGGGGAAGGGTCAGCTTTGAAATAGACCCAAAGGACTAATGAATAGTACTTCAAAGATTTATGACGCATTGTTCTACTGAGTATCACACTTCCGAAATTTTAATATAAATGATTTTAGACATATATACGGGTATGGGAGCCAAAGTTTACTTTGCCATTCTTTAGATGTCGCAGTTACCGGTAAGATAAATGACATAGGCCATAGGCCAATCTTTAGCATTCCCTTGAATGTGGATCCCCCCCCCCCTCATCGGGATATACCTTTACTTTGAACATGCATGTACTGGATCATTCGTCGTAATACGATGAATGAACAATTTTCTGTTTAAGAGAAGTGGTTATCATTACAATACTTTAATTAGAACTTCATTGCTTCCTATCTGTACCCAAGACTCAGCTATTTAATTCTAGCCATTCTTTGATTTTATGAGCGAGTCAAGGTCGATATTGTATATTGAGATTAATGCTGGTATATCGAACCATATGTGTTAATGTAATGATTAAGAGAAAAAAAAGGAACCAGCAAAACCTGTGCACACGTTGGCCACTCTGCAGACATACATCAGTGCAGTGGCCACTATGCAGACATGTCTGTGCAGTAGCCACTATGCATACATAGTTCATAACTAGGTACACATTTCACGGTCCTTTGCGAGGATGCACCTATTATGGTTCATTGTTCACGTTTACCATGTTTGACTTATCAAATTACAACAGAAAATTTAATACAATATTATTTGTCAGATTTTTGAATGCATGTGACAGAGGCACTTGTTCTTTTCAAGATTTATCAAACAATATAGAGGAAAAGAATCATATTGAGGCGCATGTAATGATCTCTCATAATATTATGTGTAATGCTGTTGTTGTATAAACAAGTGACTTTTGAGTTTTCTTTACAATCCCTACAGTCGAATTCAAACCACTTTCAGAATAGACTCTCAATCAAAGACAGCAATACGCCAGCAATGGCCTCAATTAGTGTGCACTGCCTGCAAAGAGGATAGAGTAATCGAAGTCAAGTAAGCAACCTGAATCCCACCGGGGCATCAGGAACAGGGTCAGGTGATGGGGGTCCGGAGAGGGGGAGATGAGGAGCAGGGGAAGATGATACTCTTACACTTTACACTTGTGGGGGGGGGGGCACTCAGATATAATTTGGGTAATGACTGTGGGCGCAAACCTCATTAGTGGTGGCCGTGCACTCGCTGTCAAAGCTCAAATGGAGGAGCAGTCATACATCCCGTTTGAAATGTTCTATGTTTTTACACATCAATGTATGGCCCTAATAGTGTAACTGAGTAGCATATGTGGGGGTCATGGCTCAAAAGCATTAAAGACAATGTGTAGTGGTTCCAATTGGTCTATTTTCAGCTATTTGGGAAGCGCCAGCCTCTTTGAAATCCACAAAAATGATGGCCAGGAAGTCCCACAGTTGTTATTTATGCCCAAAGAGTGGGTGCCCCCCCCCCCCGACATTATCAATATTACATACTGGTTTTGATTTTTTTATGATGTGGGGACAACTCGATAATGTTTTTTTATAACATGAGCCATGAAGCTAATGATCCAGAATTCAACAAAGTCTTAATGGATTCTATCTCACAAGTGTTATGCATTCAAATATACATTTACTAGAAATAGATTTCTGATTTCAAACACCATCTAAAAAAGCTTAGAAAGTCTATCAATTATGAAGCTTAATTTGTAGACTCATCAAACCAGAATCATATTTAAACATTTTCGTGTGAAAACATCTATATTTCTTTTATGGCATTCTTTAATGTTATAGCTTGAACAATCCCTACGGTGCCTCGATTTTTGTTATCATAACAACTATAACAAATAAGTCCTAATAACTTGGTACCATGGGGCCTGGACCTGGGCTGGGCGTGTTCTTAGTGGGGTTTAACACCTGGGGACTAGGTACTGGATCAGAGGATCGATAATCCACGGGCGGCTCCCCCTCACCCCCCCTCCCACCACCACTAAATCCGACCCTCCTCCAGCGGTGTACGGTGAACACTGATCAGGTGAAGAGGCAGCGGATCCTTTTATCTCAGCCATGAAAGGAGGCGGTGGAATACGCCAAGCCAATCCTGTGGTCTCAGTCTAAACCACGTTCCTTTAATTTGCCAATTAACATCTCGAAGGCTTAGCTGTAGAAGACTAATGGTAAATGAAAAGGATAAGAAAATATTGTTATCGTCAAATAACCGTTAACCGTTCTTTTTGTTGTTTTTATGGTTTTTTGTGGGTTTTTTTTTTTGAATGACTGTATGTTTACCCCGAATGTTAGAAATCATGGTCGGGAACTCTGGGAAACCCCAAATACCCCGAAGCATATATAGGTAAATATATATATATATATATATATATATATATATATTGGAAAATGAGAACTATTTTGAAAAATAGCTGTAGTTCTTTGTGGTGATTGATTAAGAAAACGGCACAGTCTATGAAATTTTTTCACTTATAGATTACCAACTTTGTTGTTTTTTTCAGAAGTTTTTACCCTGGATATGCTCTAGTTCTGATAAGAACCAGCGTTCCAGAGCGACCCAGCATGTTTACAGTGTAATCAAACCTTAGATTTTTTCCTATATAATGAGATATTGTTGTTAGTAAATAAGTGAGTATACGAAGATGAATAGTGAGGATCATATTAGTTGAGTTCAGATGGTATAGAAAAGATGGAGCACATGCGTGAATAAATTAGTATAGAATTGCAGTCCCGAAGATGAGATGACATCATCAAAATGATACAAGTACTCAATAATCTATTCTTTAAGTGGCCAATTACGTACATCAGATAATTTTTTTTTTTTAACTTTTTGAGGTATTTCACCATCCCTAAGTGTCAGGCACGAATTTTTTTTAATGTAAATGCCCAAGGAGGGTGCGGGGGGAAATGTTGCTATGGCACGCCCCCCCCCCCCCCCCCCCACCTCCTTTTCAAAATCCTTGATCCGTCCCTGAATGTAACAGTGAAACACCCTGATTCCGGGATCAGAATTGTAACCCCCATTATGTAAGTTTGGCTATTTGTGGTGTTAATAGATTACGAGTCTTTAGAAATGCTCATGGTGAGAGCGGATCTGCTCAGTTCTCGCCCCGACTTTAGTGTGGAGAACCGTGAACTATAACTACAGCGCCAGATCGCCCCTCCTTCAAAATAATGTGTATAATGGTGCAAGGATAATTTCTATTTTGCTCCCTTTGGTCCCTGTTAAGGTATTCCTGTTACTTATATGATATTCCAGGAAGATCATAACATATTTCCTTTAATATCTTTTACATCAAAAAAGTGCATGTAAGATACAATCTGAACCCTTGGATCTTGCCTACTCTACACGCTGGCGGAGTTCACCGCCCAGATTTTATTGAGACGGGCCCAGTGGCGCTGCCCCTGACCAGGGGTCGTCATAAAGTGAGATGGGGGAGGGGATGGTCAGTGTCCAGCTTGACCACACCCTAATCCCCTGCCCACCCACCCCACTCCCCCGTCCCCGTCAGCGGTCAGATCGGCCGGCCGTATCAATAACCGATCGATAATAACCAGATCAATGGGCCCCCACCCGGCCCTGCTGCCCTCAGCCCCTACCCCCAGTCTGGTAGTCCGTTGCCATGACAACCTATTTATGTAGGAGATGAGCACTAGGCCTCGACTGGGGCTACAGCTGCACTGACAGCAGCTGGTAGGTGGAGCAGTGGGAGCAGGTGGTAGGAGAAGGGGCTGGCAGTTGGTGTAGCTGACACTAGTTTCAGTTAGCAGTGATGGCAGCTGACAATCGGGAACTGGTGGTTGGAGTTAGCAGGGGGGAGAGCTAGCAGTGGGTCAGTAAGCAGTAAGTGATAGTAATTGAGAAACAGACAGTGAAATCAGCTGTAGGGTCAGCAGATGGTAGCAGATGCAGTAAGCAGGGGGAAGAGCTAGCAGTGGGGTCAGTAAGCACAGCTAGCAATGGGAACAGTTGGCATGATATCAACAATCACAGTCAACTATAATATAGGAGGGCAAGGCAAAGCTGGCGGTAGCAGCAGCCAGCAGTGGCATCAGCTAGCATGATATAGAGGCAACTGGCATTAGCAGTAGCTAGCGCTTATATCAGCTAGCAGTGAGGGCAGTGAGGGAAGCTGGCAGTGGAATCTGCTGGCAGTGGCAGCAGTTCGTGGGGGCAGCAGCTAGGAGTGGAAATAGTGACAGTGGAATCAGCTATTACAGGTGGAAATTGGAGTAGTTGGCAGTAAGGGCAGTGGAATCAGCTGGCAATGGCAGCAGCTAGCAATGTCAGCTGCTTGCAGTTAAAGCAGCTGGAACTATTGTCAGTTTGTAGTGAAGGCAGCTCACAATGAGGAAAAACTGGCACTGTCAACAGCCGACAATGGCAGCAACTAGTAAATGGAGCAGCTGGCAGCCAACAGCAGCTGGCAGTGACAGCAGCTTGCAGTGTGGTTAGTATGCTCAACTAGCAATGGGAGCAGCTAGCATAATGTCAGCTGAGAGTGAGGGCAATTGGGGAAGCCGGAGGTGGAAAGGGGGTAGCAAGAGCAGCTGGCAGTGGGGTCAGTAAGTCTGGCTGGCAATGGGACCAGCTGGCACTGGTGTTGGCTGACAGTTAGAGCAGCTGACAATGAAGGAAGCTGGCAATGGAGGCACATAAAAGTGGAAAGTGTTGGTAATCAGAGAACCTGGCAGTGGGTGTGGGTAATACTAATAGTCAGGGCAGCTAGCTGTGGGAACAGCAGGAAGTGGGGGCAACTGGCAGCACATATTAAAAGTGGACTGCAGTAAGTGAAGTCTAAGAGAACAGACCCACCATTTCTTTCTAATTGCTGATGAAACAAAAAGAACTTTATATTATCAGTGGTTAACACAAGGTCACGGGGAGTAGTGGTACCGCAGGCACATTAGGAAAAGTTAACTTCTGTTTCCGCTAAATGATTTTTGTGTGAAATAGGTGACTGTTAAAATAGATTTGTCATTTTTTCTTTCATGAGCAACCGGATGTTTCTACTTAATGACTAACATCAATATTTTAAAGATTTTGATATGCTGACTAACACTGTGCAGTAGAATTATTGAATAAAAAAACAATTCAATTGTCTTTAATTGGTTTAGGAAAAAATGCTCCATGCACCGTAGCCGCCAAGAAATTGAAAAGATTGAATATTTTGTGACAAAATGAGTGCTGTTCATTTCTGTCGTGTAGTTTACTGCTTTTGCCTTGGCTTACACTCATCACAAATTCTGCATTACTGCTGAATAATTTTATCACCGACCATTGATGATTCCTGAATTGCTGGCCATTATTCACGGTCGGCCACAGTCGGCGCTTCCAAATTGGTTGATGTAGTAGACTGAACTGCTTCACATTACTGGCTGGTCAGAGGAAGTTTATTCTCATAATTTGTTAAACAAAAATTACTGTTATTTATCATAAGGTTTTTACTATATCTAATGATGAGTTCCTTTTTTTTTTTTTTTAAAAAGAAGATAATAGCAAATCATTAATTTGCGACAGTAAATTTATAATGGACATAATAAGCGTGGGGTTACTGGTATCATAGAACTGTAACTACGTACAGTTCTATGCTGGTATGAAAATGTATGATTTTACTCACCCCTATACCCACCCTCGGATGATCCAAATATTTATTTATTTCCATCATTTCCCATTCATCATTTTAAAGTCACACATTTAAAGATTCCAATTGCGCATATATATATATATATATATATATATATATATATATATATATATATATATATATATATACGCAGACGTCCGCAATCACGTACCTCATTTACTGTTATATTCACGGACATTATAATTATGTTTACTGTTATATTCACGGGCACTGTAAAAGTAGGACCTAAATTCCGAAAAAAAAATCAATGATGTAAATTCCTTCAAATTTTGAGGTTACTAGTTTGCTCATCGACGAAAAGGTCCATGTTAGATAAAATAATATAAATGATTTTTGCCTACTCCCCTCACTGACACCCAGGTGTCCTTTGATGTACATTTTAATGAATGATATCAAGAGCCAAGGATGTTGGCTATTTGATAATATGAATTATATTTATACATATATTAGAGATGTGGCATATCAAAATTCATAGCAAGTGACGACACCCATGGCAAATCACCCCTCATCCCCTGTTGTCTATCATCGATATGTATCATTAGAAATTAGAAGTTACACAAAAGGCACCCTGTACCCGACCTGCGGGGATATCCTGCATGCATGTAACCAAAGTCGTGCTACAATCTTTTTTAGGTTTGGTTTGGTTTTTAAATTTCGGCAGCTTTCGATTCCTTCTGTATAAATGTACCTGGTTGCTTTGAATATCCCTTTTCAAACAAATGTTTTTGGCCTAGGACTAGGGCAGATAGTTAAGGGGATCATGGTTTATTATGTACACACTGACTGGCCAAGGTCTATTTGTAAGCCGCAATAAGCCAATCCTGTTACCTTTATAGTTTTATGGTTGATCACTGGATGGGTGGCATAGATGTCAGATTACGTGATATCATAGGATCGTACTAGAGACATAGTAGCATACAGAATGAGCTTGTGTAGAGATTATGATAGACATGTAGTGTAAAGCACAGCCTTGGATTCCAAGGCCACAAATCTAGTCTGTTTTCTTTCACTGCATGGTGAATCTCTAGGTTTCGGACATTTTTTTTCCACCAGTAATGTTTAACAAAATAGTTTTGAAATACTTTGCATACATCTATAATGTGCTGCCCAAAAATAATGTTAACATTATCAAATCGAGTGATACCACGCATGGCGGATGATCTGTAAATCGACATTTTTGTTGCGTAGATTTCATGTTACGACCACCGTAGCAGTAGCAACTGCAGCCTAGGCAGCATGTAGTACGAGTGAACTATGCTGACCCTGACCACTGGTAGAGACCTTATATTTATATATAGGATATAATAGAGACTGGAAAGCTTCTCTTTGGGACTATGTGCTCATTCCCCTAGTGGCTGGTTGGAACCAACCTGGTCAACCATGACCATGGTCTGATCATTACCAATGTATTTTTAGAATGGCAGGTGGCACCTCATAGGTCATTTTTACCACAGGCATAATGGTCTATCCAAATCCAATCCAACCGGCACCTAGGTGGCAGGCCAGTAGGTTTACCCCTGGCTTTCTAGTCTCGATATATCCTATATATATACATACAAAGTCTCTGCTACTGGTACGCCCAGGTCCCAGACCCTGGAGGCAGTGTACCGCCTCCAGCCTGTGAAGTGGGCCGACAAATGACACCTGGAGGAGGGCTTTGTTCTGTAGCCATGATCTATACCGTGACCCCTTACTTAACCGGAGGAACTATCTTTTATAAGTCTCAAGGGCGGATGGTGATTGTATTGTATCGTTGAGGTTTTATATAATGCTGAGGTATACCTTTACAACATGCACAGAAAAAGCCTGCATATTGTCAAGTTGAGACATGGGCCTACACAATGGATATATAACAGTGCCCTTCTATGACTATAATTGTTTGGTCAATCAGTTACTCTAATAACATGACACATAATAGTTAGGTAGTCAAGTGTAGGAAGTAATTATTTTTTCCTCAGGCACCTTGAGCCGTCTATAGGTGTTTTTGTGGTCAGGTGACTGCGTCTTTACGTGTAGCGACGTTAACGTACGTTGCTGTTTTCAGGTGGAAACAGGCCTAATATCTGATCTAATGGATCAATAATCAATACCCTGAATTGCTGTATGCGAGGAAGTTATCTTTAAATATGTTAGAACATTCAGTTCAGAAAAAAAACACTATACAGCTGGAGGGTCGACCAAAATCATTCACGAGAATTCTGTGCATACCCACGATCACAAAATTTGCTCTCGTGGGTGTTTTGATTCTTGTGGTTTCAACTATTAAAGTGTTCCAATGTCATCCTAACATACTTCAAAAGGTATTACATGTAAATAAATATATTATGAGAATGATTTTAGCATGATTTTTCAAGATATTTTCGTGTCCAAAAGTTCTCGTGGATGTTTTCTGGGTGGATATCTCTTCTGATGGGCCTCAAATCACCCACACAAGAAACCGTAGTAGTTTTTTGGTCGTTCATTTCAACAACAAATTACTAACAATTATGCTGCACAATGATAACTCTTGTTGTTTACTCATGGTTCATTGCTACATACAATCAGTGTTCTGCCACGGGCCACTGGTTCCAGGCCACTGGGTCAGGTTTAATCATAGATTCCACTCTTGCCATAGTATTGAGGCTATGACCATCCCTTAAAGTGCCGGGAACATTCTCTGAAGTTCACTTCCCATGCTAAATGGGTTATAAACTGTATGACAATGAACCATTCTGACGGCACTCTGATAGGATGGGATCTCGAAGCATAAACATGACCCATCGTTTTTCTTTTAATCATTCAACCACAACTTGCTTATTCATAATTATGAGAAATGATCAATAGAAATAACTCGGAAATTAACAGAGGATTAACATACGACATTGATCCTTAAACCCTGACATTATAGAATAATAACTAAATCGAAATATGAAATAATAATTTTCTAAAGTTGACGTGGGACATGGGTGCCCCCATCGATGGTCCCAGTGGAGATGGTGCCATCCGAGCCCTGAGGACACATCGGCCTACTGGTGCCAGGCTCAGCCACCGGAAAAAGTCCCAAGGGGGTTCCTGACGAGGCATCCCTATGTGGCCTTGTTTCTTTTTTTTCTTTAATATTCACGTATGCACATGACCTTCCAGATGTCTATAGGCCTGTCACAAATGAATATGACCGAGGTAGTGAGAAAGTGGTGGTGAGAAATAAAGTGATAAGATGAACAAGGTTCCCCACACACAATTTTGTGATTGTAACTCGAAATACAATTTGTTCTTTTTATTATTATTAATACAGCGCCTTCGTACAGGTATGATCTTCTAGACATTGCAATTGACGTAGAATATCATGTATATCGTATTTCTATGTTTATTATAATTATCCACTTGTTGACTAGTTCTGGTTTTCTGTATTTACGTAAAATTATATATAATATTATCTATACATATATATCAAGAGGTGACGCCTTCAACTGAATAAGGGTATTTTATCCATCGTCATGCACACGTGACCAAATTGCATTTATAAATGGATATTTAGGGCAAGATGTAGATTAACGAAGAACCATCTGTTGATCTGAAATTAAGGTGTTATTGATTTTATTCTGAAATGCGATATCAGATGATAAGATGTGTTTTGTGGGATGTATAGTAGTGTTCTCTGTTCTCATTAGCAGTTGTATACAATGATCAATAACTCACAATACGGATAAACATTGGATATTTATTTGAAGCAAATTCTCTGGAACTGCTGATATAGATGATACAATTAATCCATACAAATGCATGCCTCATGAAGGTTTTTTAGGTGTACTTGCCGTTTTGACATGATATATGCTATTTATATGTACATGTAATGATATCAAGAGGGTTAATGGTCATGGAATTCTTAGTATTCTAAATCATTCTAGCAGGCACTATGGTATAACTGAAATAATAGAGAAATTGGTGCTGTTTATACAACAAATATAATGGATATACAATGGGCTATTTTTACAGATATTCATATTAACTATAGCCCTGGTGCGCCAGACAATGTAAATATAACGTTCCTGTTATCTCAGCGTTCAGTCATTTAAAAAATATAATCTAAGTTTATCTACAATTTTATCATTGTGTTTATATAGGATACCTGATAAGTGACATGGGTTTTCAACAACAACAAAATGCACTTGGTATGTCTGAATAAGATATAGGCCTACGTTATCTACTTACTGAAATGCAGATCTATACGTCACAATAGCTTGAAATGAACTGCCGGCGATATTGGTGCTCACGTTATCATTTTGATGTAAATACTCATCACATATTTTCATTGTTAAATGATCGATCATGAGTTATATATTTTTCTTATGTATCTATATCTCACTAAGACTTTTATCTTAAATTGGGACGGCCTGTAGATTCATGATTCGTCTCAGTGTTCATTTACCTGCTGATCACAAAATTTCCACACGGTCTATAATATATATGTGTGTAAACTTCCTAACTTCTTTTAATATTTATTTTCAGTTGAACTGAGGTCACCCGCCACGTGGAATCCACACAATACAAGAAGTAGACCAAAGCAATCTCATAAAACCCAACATTACACCAAAGACGCCGCCCCAACCATCCACATTCAGTATGCAGTATACATCCGACCTGATGACACCCGCGCCGCGTCCAGGTCACCGCCCCACCACGCATGCGTGACGACCCACTGCCACCACCACCCCACCTGGCGGGCCGCCTGGCGTTCCTCCCGGGCCTGTCAGTGGTGGCTGGGACGCGGCCGGAGTAAGCAGGCCGGTGACGGGGGCAGCAGGGACTCACTGGAGGAGGCTGCACCGCGACTACACGTGCGGCAGAACTGGAGGAGGAACTCCGCCAAAACCAGGGCCGTTAGTGGAGTATTTATACATTATATACACACCACCTAGCCCTACTGTGAGGGGTAGAGGCCCCCGCTACGGCAGGCAGAGTCGGGGGAACACCGTCAAGTAGGTGAGTGCTACACGGGATAAGGAGGAGGTTAACACATGCACACAGGAGGAGGATCCTCCACGTGTTGTGTGGCCGTACGGGGATGTGGTCGGCAGCCCCCTTCACCACCACAGCGGCGATGACACACCACCACGTGCTCTACATGCTGCCGCTTCAGCCAACCCCGGACATACACGTTTTATGTTATAGTTCAAGTACTGGAGGTGTTTTAACCCCACACTCAGGTTAGCAGCTGGTGGGGTGAGGTGAGATATATACATCACAACACAGGACAAGGTACGGTCTAATAGTTTAAGGTACACGTATATATGTGTCACTCCTTAGGCTTAGTTATATCATATTTGGATAGTCATATATTTATACACATAGGATTACGTCTGTGCCAATTATGTTCAGTGAAATAATCCGAATTCTAAGGAAAACATGTGCATATTCATAGGATTTACGAGACGACCACACATCTGTTACCGATAAACCAGTCTGACTGAGGAGGCGGAGGAGGAGCTGAGAGGAGTGAGATCAGAGTGTCCCGCGTGCCCTAGTTGAGGTCACGTCTATCAGAGGACTCTGACTGAGTGGAGAGAGGAGTAAAACGTGTGTCAAAGTCTGCCTGTGACCACGAAAAGTGCATGTTGTGTAGGCCCGACACCTAGTCGCGGGGAAGGCGTGTCCAAGGCGGCGGCGGCGGGCGGAGGGCCGTGTCTGCCCCGCCCCCTCCCCCTCCCCGTCCCCCCGCCCCAACGGCCGCCGCGACCCGATGAGCGCCAGCGGTTTACCGCCGGGCAACCGGGGTTTACCGCCGGGCAACCAGTACGGGGGGACGGGCGGGGGTGGAGGTGGGGGTCAGTACCGCCAGCAGTACCGGACGTACACCAGTTCCCACGACCACTACACTACGACCAGCGGTGGGGCTAGCAGCAGTAACAGCAGCAGTAACCGCGGGTACCAGAGTAGTAGTAGTGCCAACCCTGGAGGAGGCCCCCCACCCCATGGGGGCCACGCGTACACCTCGGCCGCCTACCAGTACGCCTACCCGCCGGCCTACACAGGAGGCTCAGCACCCTCCTTCTCCTCCCCTCCCATCTTCACGTGCGGCACCTCCGTGTGGAAACTCTGCCTCTCCGTGCTGCTCACCACGGTGGCCATAGAGATAGTGTTTGTACTCTTCACCGGGCTGCACCTCTACCATGGAGTCATGTACCAGTCGCGGGAGGACGGGCAGGGGGGCGGGCTGCCCGGGCTGGGGGGCGGCTGGGACCCGGAGACCAACACCACCCTGTACCCGCCCGGCCCCATCCACATTAACCCTTTCCGGACTACCACCCCGCCCACTGAGGTGGAGAAGAGTGTGGAGCAGTTCCTCCGCGACTGGAGGGCTTACTGCCAGAAGAAGGTGGTGGCCATCCCCCCGGGCTCAGAGGGCCGGCCACTCTGCCCCTGCATACCCAGGCACATGTGTGAGTACCCATTGAATTATATATTAACTATTCTGTTAGAGCAAAAGGTTACATGTTTAGGAGGGTTCTATGAATTATAGTCCACTTAGCCAGGTTACTATATTAGAGCAACAGGTAATCTGTTTAGGTTATGTGATTGTTATTATGTGATATTGGCCCATGCATACCATGACACATGTGTCAGTGCCCCATTCAATTATATAATATTAGAGCATGCATACCATGACACATGTGTCAGTACCCCATTCAATTATATAATATTAGAGCATGCATACCATGACACATGTGTCAGTACCCCATTCAATTATATGGTAATAGAGCATATTTATTTTGAATTGACTATCAGAGCACAATAACTTTAGGTTGAGCAACAGGTCAAAGGTTTAGGAAGGTTATAGACACCTGATGAGCACCTATTTAAGTGCATAGTCTAATCTTGAGCAATCTTAGATTACCTTAGTTGGTATTGAGCAATTTGTAAAAGGTTGAAGGTTATAGTCCAGCTTCGGAACTTATGCTAGACTACATTCTGCAGGTACTGCTTACTTCCCCAAAGGACAAAGTTGTTTAATCAAACTCGAAGATAAATGTTTGGGATGGGGTAGACGGGTCATATTGATGTACTATACAGACTCACCAACGCCGGAGGAGGCTGTACCTGCATACCATGTGCACAGAAGGCAAGCTAATTTGGCATGATCAGAAGACAAAACCTGCGATGAACACACGACCTGCATCAGCCTTGACTCGATCATCACCGCCCCGCTCACCCACCATCATGTCTTCTCAGAAGTCAAACAAGGCAGCCTGAAACTAGCACAGACTGTATAGCCAACTTCGAAGCGTACTACATTATGCTGGTATCGTTAGAAAATATGGGGTACAACAGAATGTCAGCGGTTAATGCATTCTAAGAGTCCGCCCCTATGTCGCCCATACAGAGGCCAGATGTTCCACTAGATGTATGTATACGTTGTGGCTCCAGAATTACTTTCATTATCTCTAGATATTCCCAGTTTAACATTATCCATCCCAATTCCGATTCTTGCATTTTAAATCTATTTATCTTAAATGGACCGTTCATTGATAAAAAAAATATGTTTCCCCCTCACCCCTCACGTTAGCATTAGTTGGCACGTTCGCAAAGATAGATTTTCCATTCTTAAATATATAGTGGCCCTAACAGTAGTATATTAGTAACCGGGTAACGTAGAACCAAATACATGCAGGCATAGGCCTCCATTTATTCAGAAGGTCAGATTCTTGACATGCTCTTTGTTGTGATTAACTGCTGGCAATCCACGATCCGATTTGTACGTTTCACTACACTATGTATGCATGGAAATGTGTATCAATTTTGATACAAAAAACAGCTTGGGAAAATCTGACATATGATCAACCTCATGTACTGAGAAAAAAGAGTTATGTATGGGGGGAAGAAAGGAAAACGATAGGAGAATATCATAAGGTGTGATTTACAATGTGATGAACTAGACCAAAATGTGTATGTGTGCTACTGGCAGAAGATTACCTCTAAAAAGCTGTCACAGCGGTAGGGTGCAAGGAGAAATGTATCTCTTGCGCACATTATTTTTCTTTGTTGTCCTGCCAGAGGGTTCTAGTGCCAGAGCTAGAGGTCAAACTTTGCCTTTTTGGGCAGCAACGAAGATTCACCTAGGGAACTAGTATCTACATGTAAAAGGCATGACGGCAGAATTACTAGACTGAATACAACAGATCAACAATGAACTTGAATAGGTAAAATGGTTTTGGCATACACGTTTGAGAAGCTTTTATTTGCTTCTGACTATCGTGTATAATTCAATCTTATCTCAAGCAAGGACCAAGGTATAGATTATAATCAAATATTAATACACTTGATGGCATTTCAATGTCTCTACTTTTTATAACAGAGTTTAAGCCTTTATAATTTTATTGTTTAGTTTACGATTGGGTTATGGAATCATGAATTGATTGAATCTACCATGGTGTACGGTTATTAAACTTTGTCTCATGTAAGATATTCTTTAATCCGATATATTCCGTCCATCTGGATATAATATGATACTATGAATATAACAGGATTGATTGAGGACAGCTGACGCATGACCAGACACTGAACGTAAGCTTATATCATCAATGCAAATCTGTCCTAGCTATATATTATATATACCCTAAGCTGGAGAACAGTAGCCTAGTTCTTTATATATTATCAGTCACCATGCGTCTAAGAATCATTTTATAAAACTGTTATCGCAAGTAAGTTCTCCAAAGAAAAGATTAGATTGAAATTTTGGCTGTTTGAAATTTTCAATTGTTGTATTCAAAATGACTTCTCAATAGCTAACAAAGAAAGATAAGATATATTGAATGTGGCACATGTAAAGATAAAGATAAAGCATTATACTTGTGTACTCATTTCCGTTGTTCAAGTAAAGTTCAGGTATCGTGATATCGAAGTCTAGAGAGGTCAAGTGCTGCTGGATGTCCTTATCACTGTACACGGTTACTGAGTTTTCAACTTCTTATCAATAAATGTTAATTTTTATATTTAAGCATAGGTATCGGAGTCCATGCACGTGCAGTGATTCCCTTTAGCCCTTTTAGAGGTGGCTGTTTCGACCAGCTTTATTCTATAATCAAGCTGCTTTGATGTCCCTAAGCTGGTCAGGAATATATAAAACATGAAAACAATTGCATCAGAAATGAATCCCTGACCGGTTTCTAAATCCTAGATTCACAAAGCAGCCAGCTTTAACTCTTTTTTGTCTCGCGTCCTGTATCCTGTAAATCCTGTGTCATATACGGGTCATCCTCCATAACGAAATATCTACGATATACATAATACACAAATGCATTCTTAAAGTCTCTGCAATTGTATGACAATAGTTGAAACAGTACTAGTTTGCATGGTGATGATGTATATGGTGTGAGCAATGTGCCTCTTGAGCTTGACATCGTTAGTATACCAAAGTTGTAATATATAATGTTTGTTATTAATCTACTTCCTTATTTTCTCTCAAAACATGTAGTGCAACTAAGTACACGTACATTTTGTCCTTAAATAAGGACACATGCAGAGAGACAACGTGTCTCATCAACTGATAGCCCAGTTCAGAGTGAACCAGATAATAGGCTGCTGATGATTACATAATGAATACAGTAAACTCGGTTAGCAATACGTACAGTATACAACTTACACTATAAGGGAAAAAAGTGGAACTGTACTTCATCTCCCTGGCAAATCCGAACCTATAATGGTCAATTGTCAGTATGTTTCTTTTGATTGTTGACACAATTATGACCCTCAGTCAAAGTTCAACTTGTCGGTTCAGGAAATACTTAATTAGGCTATCGGTCCTAGAAATACAGTATGATGGAGCCCCAAATACATGCTTATAGTTGCACCAAATAGAAATCTGTTTAAGGTCTATTGGCTCACTAACATTATGACACTTTGTATATCATATCATGTTACAACTCGTCCATCAGTTTATGTGAACTAAGAAACAATTAGGATTCTGTGTAATCTACTAGGGAGTGATAAGGGATATGACGTTTATGGACTGACATGAATGTGACAACCTGTATCACCTCATATGACCGATATGACAAAGAGTTTAAGTGCTTGGACAGAGGCTGAAGGTCAGTGTAAACACCGACTCACGTGACGGTAGGGGCTCGTTTTGTGTAGTGCAATAGGACGTGACTGAACTGTTACTGTTGAAGTATGCATCACGTCCTACTGTACATGATTTATGTAGAGCCCCTTGGTTAGATCACACCCATGCAGAAAATGAAATCTAGTATACATCAATAGAAAAAGAAGTGCGGACATCACATATATGATGCATAATGTGTCTGCCGAATTCATACTTTTTTTAGCTATATGCTCTGATGTGGTAGGTATGGGCATGAATTTTGGTCTAAATACCACCAAAGAGTATTGAGCATCGATCCAAGCATAGGCTTATAAATAAATGTCTGTTACATGGTTTTAAAACATATGCACAATGACATTATACATTACAGCACAGGTTATCTAAGTAAAGTGATAACAGTCAGTTTATTCCGGGTCTCTTGTTATGTGAGTTGTATCATTGTTGATATATCGAATTGCGATTGACTCCGAAAGGAATAACGTGCTTCAGTACGACAAACAGGACGTCCTGGGCTTCGATCTAATTCTTCATAGCTAGCTCTGTGCTTAATATAACTGAGTAGTATACTCAGTTAGTTAAGATGCCCGCATGTTCATATATATATATATATATATATATATATAAATATATATATATATATATGTATGTATATCTTATATAGGCCAGTAACCATTTAGAAAATCCATACCATGTATGTAAAGATAGATACAAGATATACGAAAATTGATACGGTCCAACCGCAGACAGTTATACGGGACATGAGATATAGTAAGGGTCTAAATTCTGTTTATCAGAGGGGCCAGTAATACATTGATTATAACCGTAACTAGATTGTGAAGCCGCTTTCAAATATTATAATTTCAGTAGCAGGCCTTCAAATGCGTAATTAATGATGATGAATTATGATCAGACGGGTTTTGTTTGCATAAGCACCATATTTTGAGTCAAAATACCACCAGACTCTACCAGGAAATCAGGGAAATTGTATAAAGGAAAAGGGGGGAAAATGGTACCCCGCCTCGTCGGTATACATTAATGCGCTGAGCCAACAAGTGCGCCACCCGCCAACACCACTATACCCCCACGGCACCTCAAAGCACCTATCTAATAATTATAGACACAGAGGCGTAAAACGTTGGGCTTGTTGCCCGCGTTATCTGAGTCATATAGAATTCATACCATCTGTCAGGGGGAGGCGACAGTGGGTGGACGGCCATGTGGCACGGGCTCGGCTATGTGCATTCTGGTATGGTGTGGGATTGTGTGGTGAGATCTCGATTCAACGAGCTGTTACGGGTTTGGGAATGGATCATGAACATCTATTATTATAACATTTCTCGGATTCTCAGAGTTTAACTTCATTGAGCGTTTTCATTGTATAAGGGGTCAATTCACATTGTTCTCATATAATTATAACCCACACAAAAGAACAAAACTATTTAAATAGGGAGAATTGATTTTTCCAATAGTTGTGGATAGCAAAACGGCTTAAATTAAATGTTCTTACATATTTTAACCAGCCTGGTCAAGATGGAAACAAATCAATGGCAAGTTGAATCTGGGGAAATTCGGCCTTGGTTATTAACGTGTATACATGTGGACTTCTGTTCTATATATTACAGAAGGTCGGGACATGCCACTAGCAGGCTTTGGCCCTCCATCATCTTCTTCCACATTTTTTTCCAAATCTCATTTCCTACCCTGCATGATTTGCCGCATTAACAGAACAGCGGGAACAGTTAAAAGAGAAAGAGGGAAGAATGCCCGTCCATTTACCTTACTTAGTCTGACGAGTTACATTACATCTGTAGCCTGTATGTAGGACATTTTCCCATTGCTATTTTTATAGGAATTCAGCTGCTCTTCGTGGCTGCTTCCTATTGGTTGGCTGGAATAAAAAGTTTTTTTGTATTTTTTTGGCGACATGCACTCAATTAGCCACGTCAGTCAACATGTAATTAAGCCTCCTTATCTGCTTACCCATATACATGTAGATTATATGCCCAATTTAACTTTGGTATATGCCCCAATTAAAATAATCTCTGGGTATCTAAAATTATCTAACACTAAAGGGCCGGCCACACTACAGGACTCATCTCAACTCGATCGTCGTAGATTCTCATGGCGCCCTAGCCTACGACTGTCTGGTCGTAGTCAAGAAACTCTACCATGCCATAAGATACGACCCGATGGTCATAGCTCTCAACCAGATACACATATAGTTTCACTATAGACACTCCCCCCTAAGACCCGACAATCCAGTCTTACATCTTTGACATCTCAAGATCTAAGACCCGACTGGATAGTCTTAGGAAAATGCTAAGACTCTAGTCTTAACCCATGCCACACTCTACGACTGACCCCAACTGAACTCAACTAGACAGTTGAGTTGAGTTGAGTCGTGCAGTGTGGCCGGGGCTTTATTACACAGGCGGATCCAGGAGGGGTCCAGGGGATCCTATATCCTCCCCTGTCTATTAAAGTATGTTTATAAGTGCGGTCGTACATCTTACTATCTTGAATAATAGTATTCAAATAGGTCCGATACGGTCAACTTTCCATAACCCATCCACTCGTGAGTCCAAGGTAGTACGAAGGCGTTCAGTGTTTTGTCACCGCCCATCACGACCATCTCAGTGGTAGAAATTTCAGACGGAGGTTGGCTTTAATTACCAGTGTTAATGAGACAATCCACCGTATGTCAACGGCCGACGAGCCCCTCACCCAACACGCAGCGTGCACCAGTACTGGCCGTGCACGGCGTTATAGGGGTTTGACACCTATCGACATACTAAGTTGCAATATGAAGATGTCTGCATAAAGCCCATCCAGTTTTCATCAACAGGGGCTGATCCGCGGGGGGGGGGGGGGGGTCCTGGGGGTCCTGACACCCCCCCCCCCCCCACCACCACCCCCCCTCCTTAGATGGACTCCTAAACTGCAAAAAGAGGGGGAAATGCTGTGTGCCTACGCGCATTTGCACATGGTTTTAGTACTAAGCCTTTATGCTGACCTCTCTTTCGAAAATCCTGTATCTGCCCCTGATCAATATTACAGTTCACTATGACATATTTTCCAAAGTGTCCCCATCCTTACTCCCAGCTTACTGCAGCTTTACATTTTGGCTTTCATCACATAAGAATCAATGTTAAAGACTGTCAGCCCAACCGATAATGTCCAACCCTATTTTGCCTGAAATACAGCATTTTGATTGGTTGGCAAACCTAAAAAATCTGTCAATTTATAAAATTTAAGTAATCATAATGTTCAAGCAGTACTTGCGGATATAGAAAAATATAATTCTTGCTTATTTCAGTAACCACAATTCTTGGAAACAGGGATGGCTTATAGAGTTAATTGTCCAACCCTTGCCCAACCTTAGGAAATACCCAATGTGGGATGGGTTAAAAAGCCCCCCACCTTTTCAAAAAGCTGGACCGGACAATGAGTAAGGTGGTTCGGGCTACCTACATCCTGCTTTATATAGGAAAAAATGACGAAATGTGAAACTTGTGAAATATGATAGAATCAGGGGTATCAATTCACAACACAGTTCAGTGTCACATATCCTTCCGTTGCTATATGTTATTCCTGGTTTTATATTCTTAATGATAAAAATAATGGTACCCATCCGTATTTTAAGACTATATTCGGCAACTGTGAGTGTTTCCTTTCAGTCAAAGTCCTAAACCCAATTACGTAATATCTATGTTCATTTTATATTTTTGTAATAGCATATACTCTGAAACTCATCAAGTTAATAAACTCAATTGCAACTAGCCGAGCATGGATGTTAGAAGATGTAGGTTTCATAAGAAAACGTCATGTTTCTTTAATGTGCCACAGGGGCTTATCTGGTATGCAGTGTCATATTATAATCTGATAAGTGTTTTATTTGCCAACTCACTTTAATGGGAATGAAATTTGGGAACTGAAGTTCTAGTAATCGCCAATCCTTATACACTATGCAACTACTAGGCCGGTGCATAGACTTGAGAGGAAGGAAATATATATCCACACGTGTTACATTTAAAATAAACATGGTGAACCTCTGACACATTACTATACTTCCGCTTCACAGTCATACACTAGCTGGGGGTTAGTTGTGTCACACTTTGATTTTTTCCTCATGTTTACTGATTCTTCAGAATATAATGACACCTAAAAATCCCCTTGTGTTTTTTTATTTTTGTAATGATGTCACTACCTTTTGTGACATTATAAAGCTGAGTTGAACTAAATCAGTTAGTTACGAAAATATGAGCCAATTTTTTTTTATGTTTTTGTATAACTTAGTAAATAACTCCTCATTTGTAAGATTATTCCGCAACCGATTGTGTTTCCCGCAGTCTAGTGCAAAAGGAGTGTTTCACACTGGCCGTAACTCTGAGATTGTATAATTTAAGTATGATGTTAATGGGTTATGACATCTTATTGTTGTACTCCAAATTTGCAATCTTATATTCCTCTTATTTGCTCTATGTTAGGTAAAGTAAAGAGTATTCATTGCTTAATATATCTATCCTAAAATTTGATATTATTATGAGAAACACATTTACAATTCTCACAGTGTGGAATGTGGCCTGAAAAAGTCTTGAACCCACCATGTAATATATATGTCTATTTTGTTGTTGTAATATCTTACACTGAAATTCATTAGGCTCATTAAATTTTACTCAGCAAGTAGAGCATGGACTTAAGAAGATGTAGGTTTCATAAGAAAACGTCACGCGCCTCTTTAATGTGCCACATGGACTTATCTGTTATGCAGTGTCTTTAATTATCATAATAAGTGTTCTATTTGCCAATGGGAGTGGAACTTTGGAACTGCAGTCCTACTAATCCCTAAACTTTAAACGTCATGTCACTATACTGATGCATAGAGGTGAGAGGACAAGGACATATGTAGTAATACACACTCCTTAGTCCTATATATATATATATATATATATATAATATATATAAATATATATATCACATTTGTTACATTTAAAATGAACACATCCCAGTCATACACTACCTGGGGGATTAGTTGTGTCACGATTTAATTCAGTCCTTACGGGTTTTTTCGTAATGACATCACTACATTTTGTGACATTAGTTGTGTCACGATTTAATTCAGTCCTTACGGGTTTTTTTGTAATGACATCACTACATTTTGTGACCGGTGGATTCATGATTCATAAAACACTAATCACTTTAATTGTAGTTGAATTCAGTTAACTAAATCAGCAAAGAAAATATGAGCCAAGTATGTTATATTTTCATACAAACCTAAAATGTGTTTTAGAACGACAAATAGAATAGGGCGGATACAGGCGTTTGAAAGGACGCGGGGGTCAGCATAAAGGCTGAGTACTAAAACCACACGCAATTATGTGTACATGCACGGCATTTCCCCCTCTTTTTTGTAGTTTAGGGGTCCACCAAAAGGGGGGTCAGGACCCCCAGGATCCCAGCCCCACACAGGATCCGCCCCTGTGGCAGTGTTCTCTGTGATGATACACGTGACATCCAATTAATGCAGACAATTGTTAAGAATAGAAAAAAGAGAGTACCGTTACCGATCCGCCCGTGTTATTTGTTATGATCGCAGCACAACAAAACAGGGAGTGACCAGTTTCTGCTGCCTGAGGCTGGGATGAATTAAGATAAGAAGTTCACTGGTTACTATTCTCACTCCGAAACCGGACCAGGGGTGCATTCCAATGTGACATATAGCATGAGTAATAGGTCGTATCGTTGGTCGTATGTAATATATTACATATCTACGATGGTTTGGTTCCAAAGTATCAGGTGGGGGGTCCTCTTATGTAACCTGTTGGACTCCCCTTCTGTAAAATCTAATAAAAAACCATTGCAAGGTCCCTCTGGTGCAATCATAAAATTGTCGCAGACAGGGGATATGGGAAGAAAAAATAAGACACCCTTTCAGGTGGTCGTAAGTGCACAGAAGTGCATACAAATTGGCCTAATTCATAAAGAAATCTTGCAAGTACATACTTACAAATTGAATGTAACAAAACTGATATATTTTGCAACCTTTACCACTTTTCATAATTATTCTAACTCCATTAATTTATGTTTTATAATGGCAGAAAGGCAAGTATGTCATTTCATCTATGGGTCAGAGGCCTCATCCGTTTCTAGCTGTAGACTATGGCGCCATAGACAATTAAGACAATTGTAGATGGCAGACAGAAGGGCGCCTGGTAGCAAGGGGTCCACTGGTGAGGGATCCTGAGAGCATTGTCATGCATGAGTACCCTCAATTCGATTTTTCAATCCACCTTAATGGTGTCATTTTCAGGTTATTTCCCATAATTTTTGTATGTGATGAAAGAACTTTTTGTGATTTAATTTTCTGTATAACATTTTGTTAACATTTTTCATTCTTTTATCAATTATCTATATATTTGTAACTGATTGATAATTTTCAAGATCACAGGGGGTTAATGTGTCCCTCACGAAATATACACCAAGCCAAAGAAGGCCTGATACGACATGGACCCCCTCCGTATCTCAATACCTTGCAATGTCCATATGTAAATTGACCCTTTTGTCGCAGAGACTTACGGCCTGAAATGCTGTAGACATTGGAACGCACCCCAGTAGGCTAGAGGCCGGCCTCATATGCATGCAGTGCCTCAAGGATATGGCATTCAATGCTTATTTGTGTCCATTCAGTGGAATCTACTGAGGCATGCATAGTGCCGAGTATGTAGGGGACACGCCCGACCCACCATACATTGCAATGTAGACCCGTGTTGTGTAGACCGACTATAGTATATAAAAGACACCATAGCAGATTTTTGCTGAAACCATACAACTCGAGATATGGTGATTCGTGTCTTATATGTGACTTCCTATAGTGTTGATACATCGCCACGAATATATATATATATATTCGTGGCGATTATATAAATATATTTATATAATATTATATATATATATATATATATAATATTATATAAATATATTTAGCTGTGTGCATTCTGTACATAATTATGTAATAATTACGATGACACTATGCATATACATTTACTATCTTGGAACGAGTGGCCTTTCGAATGACACCTAAAATGTGTGCCATCTATTTTGGTGCAGAAATCGAATGACTTGCTTATTTTGGCGAAGGGAAAAAGAAACAGTAAACTTCGAATCTGAGGAATTAGCTTCCTGAAAACTGAATAACGAATCTTAGTCGATTATTTTAAGTCTGTACGTTCCTTGTGTATTTGAGTACATGTGTCATTAAGATTACATTTTCCATCGCAGTATTATAGAGGACAGTAAGGGATGGGCAACCGTTGTTACAGGACTAACATATTAGGGTGCAGAGCGGAAAGACAGCCCCTCTAGACCTTGTAGAATTGCTACATGAATTGCTTCATTTCTGCATGAATTTCCGCTCAAATCATTCTATGATTTGCTAAATTTTATGAATATATTACAAATAAATGTAGTTGATTACACATTCTTAAATTTTTACAAGAAAATAAAACATGATTCTCATGTGGAGAACCCGTGTTAACCCAAGCCTTCCCTGAGTTTTACGTTCCTTTCCTGGGATTGCGCTAACCACTCGCCAAATCGCCGATGGCGAATGCAGGATCAATTTGGCGACTAGATTTCAATATAAATTAGCCAAATTTGAAATTTATGGCGAAATATTTTGGCTAGAATATTCACAGAATTTACCAAATTTAGAGCCAATCTCCCGTCAAAAATATATAAGAAATAAAAATATTTCACTATTGCAGAAAGTTTTGCTAATCAATATGATATTTTGGCTAATCAAAATCATCATGAATTCGCCAATTTGGCGACTTGAAGCAGGGGCTTTGCGCAAACCCAGCTTTCCCAGTCAAGGCCTGGTTGTGAGGTGTAGGTGACACCCTGGCTGGTGTCAGGTGAGCAGCAGCAGTAGTGAGTGGGGAAACCAGCCGAGTGAGAGCTGTCGTTAATGAGAAGCCCAGGAGCACCTCATTAAGACGCCAACGGCTGACCTTTGAAATGTTGATCCTTCTCACAGATATTGGGTGCGATTGGAAAAGTTTAAGGTTGCCAGACAAACTGTTGTAAATGTTATCTTTATATTATCGGCAGAGACTGATTCCATGTTGTTGTGATGTTTATCAATGATATGAATTTACTTCAACTAGCTTCAGTTGTATGTGGCTCATTTCAAAGGAGCGCCCCTTATAAGTCATATTGATAAAATGAACGTCTATACTGACTTCACCATCTCTATACTGATCTCACCTACTGAAATATCAAACGGTGATCTAATAAAAGAGTATTGCGGATTAAAGCGAAGGAGTAATCTATACCAGAAGTTCTCCAGTCTCGAAGTTAGTTATTTTAAACTGGCTTTCATAGTTACTAATCAATGTCGGAAGAAGAGAACCATGCGAACTAATTTGGTATAAGAAGCTTGTAAATTAATCCTAATGACACTCTTGTGTAGTATTAATTTCTTCTCTCCAATGATCAAAGAAATACAAATGGAAAATTAAGTCGTAACTATGTTTTAGCAAGGAAAGATTATGCATTTGATCATAACATCTTCATCGACTATTCATTAAGGCAGTTATTAGAAAAATACTAGTGAACCATCAAAGAAAAGTATAATTAGGAGAATACTTTTGAAGGAGGTATAATAATTTATCTATATTCGGCCATTCTATAGACAGGCAGGCTTTTCTCTATTCTTAATCCAGAGGCAGAACCTGCAACTAAAGATAGTGTGGGCGCTACTTTACATTTTCTTGCACTCAACACCTCTTTCCCGGTCATTCTATTATTTTTTCAAAACTTTCTCCATAAGGGGTCGAGCCACCCTCCAGATTCTCCCTTTCTGAATGTGTCACTATTAACAGTTGGAAAAGAGTTTACTCTAAAAACTCATAGCACACAGGAAACACTATAATATATTCTGGACAAAAATCAAATTAACTCTGGGTCTGTTTGCCATCCCGCCCGGTCCGCCCACCATCTGTGAGTGTGTCGCCCCATGTTTTAACCGTTAAATATCATTATGGTTGTGTCACCGTGCCGCTCCATTACACCACGCCCCGTTTAAAACACACAAAGCATTAGCCCCCATTTTAAATCAATACCTATAATTGTCCAATGGCACACTGTCATGTGTAAGGCCGCAGGGGGAGCGCTGTTTACAAGGCCTCATGCAACCTACACTTCACTGCTGGACCGCCAGCATATGAGCAATTGATAAATACCATGCCTGTGTCTGTATTTCCTGGCGTGCGAAAAAAAACACTTGCTCATTATTGTGGTTTCCTGCAGCAGCAACATAAAAAGGTTGTTCCCTTGCATTTCTTTTAGATTATTTGATATCAAAAGGTCTTGTTGACAATGTTGAGTAATTTTCTCGTAATATAAACAAGGAAAGATGTTAAAACGATTTTGTACAAGACAGATCAACACTTGATAATCTTTGGTTAGGTCTGATGATCCAGTGCGAAATTGTTGCCTTTAGTTTTCTGAGCAAATAATAATTTGTATTTGAGGAAATACAAATTTGTAATTCTGTAAAATAGTTTTGGCCCACTCCCCTCAGAAATCTTGTTTATTTAAACAATTCATTCACTCACTGACTGCCTATCAACAGCCTCTTTTTTTCTTTTTCTTTTTTCTTTTTTTTCATTATAAAAACTGCAATTTACCTGTACATTTCCTAGCCGTCAGGCCCCAACCTGTGTATATCGCTCTAATAAGGCAGCAGACCTAAGCGTGCACGCCTGAGAGGTAAACAGGCAGGGACACTTCCATATCATAACAGCCCCCCCAAAAAACCACATCTGAGCCCGAGCCAGGAAACAAAGACACGCTGGCGCTCCGGCCGGCCGGGCGAGCCGACAGACACACTCCCCTGGCGCATCCGGCACAACACGGTTTCATTTTCCGCCGTTGCAGCCCCAGCCCTGATGCCCAGATTGCCATTAAGGAACTGCCTATTGATCCAGCCCACACTTGTGTCTGGTCCGACTGGGGCCCTTCTTCAGACCAACAACTCCCGTTTTAGCCCGCGCTTAAGGTGGGGAGGCACGATGCGATTATGTATGTTGGCCCCATTTCTCGACATTTGATTTTAGAAATTGTTTTAAAGAAAAGTAATGTGTTTAAAAGAGTTGTTATCATTTGATCTATGAGATGATAGTTACTTAGCAACCACATTTTGAGGCAGTAAAATATATTAGTAAATACATGGACAATGTAAGAGAAAAGAATCGATTAGCGTTTTGTCGCATTGTGCACTCAAACTTCACTTATAAGAATTTCAAATATGAATTTGTCCATTTACAAAGACATGAACGACATGATAGTTAGCAGCATTCCTTATTCCATATATTAAGATAATAAAAATTTAGAAAGTTCTCCCACCGTGTAAGCTTTAATTCTCACGGCAATAAACATTCAAAAAGGAATATTCCGAGCACCTGTGAAACAGTTGCCTTCATAACAATAGATGTTGGATCCATATGTAGGGTTCCTGGATTTGTATCCTTGGTTTGTCTTTAGTATCAAGTGGGTCCAGAATGATGTAAGATAAGAGCGACTTACAGTTGATGTTCTATTCAAATACAAGGATACCTGTAACAACCAGCCTCTACCATATACAATATGTTCCTTGGACATATAATCAGTCCAATTTTAATGTAGTTTGTAGCTTATCATCTTTTATTTCATATGATTTATTACTATTCGGTGATGCATATTCTTTGACTTTGAACTAAAGGGTATGGATCCATTTTGTATACAGTTATGCAGATTCCCTTGTGTGTTGGAACTTCAGATGGGTAAAGGACAGTTCAAAGTTTAATCTATTGAAAGGAGCAAGAATACCATCCAGGAACGTAGTCCTCTATGAAATAGTCTTCAGCGGTGGAGCAGCTTGCTAGAATTGTTAGCATCTATTACAATTGGCCAACGTAATACAATGGTTGGCAAATATTCGTCCAATACACATAGGTCTGCCGTGTATAAGTATAGCGTTCCAACTATAAGAGTTAGGCAAAATGATCAGGGGAGGGATCTTTTTTTTTCCAGTTTTTTCCTCTATAACATTTAACTGTTGGACCCCTCACCCTCATACCTACGTCCTTGCTTAAATCTTCATCAATCATCCTATGAATAAATGCATAGATACATCTATATTTATACATGTGTAACGTATATCTGCCTCAAAGGCAGCTTGTACATCAGAAGGCTATTTTTATGTCCATACTCAGATATTTCTTTGTATGTAACATCAGAGGATCATTTGGCCAAAAGCAAAGCTCTTTTTGTCAATATCTATTGTTCTGTCTTTCTTTTTGTTCTTAGGTATTGCCTACACCAGATGTTAATCTATTCAAACGTCCTCTTAAAGGGTTCACAATCGTTTAATATGTTCTCTACTAAAATGTCAACCTATCATTTGAACTCCCTATAGTATAGGGCATGCACTGATTTAACACTGTCATAAATCGCTTCTTTTTGGTTAGGTTGATGTTCTAACACGCTTAGATTGTCATGATAATGTTTTATGAATTTGCAGACAGACTAAATGTCCTAGTAAAGATGCTTATGTGCACATAGAATTGAAGCCCTGAGCACTGTTAGTCTGTAGTACTTGTTTTTTTCGAGTAGGTAGCTGACCTGAATTAACCATCTGAGAGGTGAATAGAAGAACTGTTTCAATATTTGATTTGTACTCAATGATCCAGATCCGTTTTTGAATGGTAACAATTAAGCTAAAGCCAGCTGCTGTGGATTCAATTCTGGTAGATGCACATCAAAGTTGGGTTAGAATAATTTTGATTCGTCAACATAACCCCTAGACAAGGTCATGGTTTGTTTCACAGCGGGGTCAAGGCTGAGGTCAAGGATGACTCCATGTTCCGGATCGTTAATTATCATATAACTACGATGGGAACTTTCTCTGCTGCTGATTTCCGTCGTGGTGCCCTAATAATTACATGGCTGGAATTGAGTAGCCCGAATGAATACTCGTCAATTTCAATAGAATTGCATACAGGGTTATAAATTGTGGTTTGTTCTCATTTTAGAGTGGACAGGTTTTCCTAGATATAATTATTTCTATGGTTATTGGTAGCATCTTCAAAAACTTGCATAACTACATCTTTGGTCCAGCTCAGAATTCTAGAAAGTGAAACCACTTTGCCTTCTGATTCGGAGCCAAATGTCTGTTGTTGTGTAGCGTAAACCGTGCAGCAATATCCTCGTTAACCCCCGCGCCTCCAGGGCTGGGAGTGGGACCCTGGAGGTAAACACTTCCCTGGCCGTGGGGTGTGGAGGGTCTCACCCCCACCAGTCTGCGTCACTGTATCTACCCCCAGCCTGTTTGTGTGTATATATTACCTTTGTTTTAGTAATCGCGTGCCCCTACCTATCCCCGTTGTTTAGCGACATGCGGGATGTAGGGGCATCCATATTGTTAGGATATACTGTGTATATTGATAAAAGCGCTTTATGTATTCCTTTATTGTAAACTGGGGTGTTTTTGTATGACTAGATGGGTATGCAGCAGACAAACACTTAACTCGTGTATACATGGGTTTTTTGTTTTGTTTTTTTAATTCGTTTATTTATTCAGACATAAAATAAGCTACAAGGCTTTATTCTTTATACATCTGAGTTGTATGATGTTATTACAGTGCTATTGTTCATTGATCGAGGCATAGATATATAGACACACTCTCTCTCTACATATCTATGATCGAGGGGAAAGGTGGGCAAAAATCAACTTCAGCTGAGCGAACATGATCTGGGCTAAAATATTTTATAATCGGTTTGCTATGTGAGTTTTCTTGGATACGTACATGAAAACACTTTCCCGTTAGCTATTTCATAACCTAGCCTTTTTTCAATTTAAAAGCGTAATTGCATTCCTTGTTTAGTACCGTAGCCTTGCATGTTTATTGTATTGTAGGAACATTCAATAAGTACCGCTATTTTCCGCCTAGCCAGTAATAAGTGGGGGCATGTGGGTGTATACAACACATGCTGTTTAAGTTAATTGTATTCCCCTCCAGGGCCTCAGTCCGCCCCCTAAGGGCCCTTATATGCGGGTGGCTGACAGATGGCGAACGTCATGTAAAAGGAGAGAGTATGTCCAGAGCTCTCACAACGCCCTCTCCTTCCAATGAGAGGAAAATTAAAATTGAAGGGTATATTCCACTGTGTTTTGGCATCCCATTTGCTTGGCCTCAGTTGCCACCGCAAGTATTTTTCGTTTCAGATACCAATATATTGGTATCTGCCAAAACAAGCATCCCATAGAAAACCTTTATAAAATCACTTGCATTAATTGCCACCAACTTCGACCCAACGCAAGTAGGCCTACTAATGCAAGTACATTCCTATTTTCTGCCCTGTAGTGTTCGTAACATCAGAGAAGAACTGTATATGTACATCATACGCTACTGTCAGGCCCGTAGCCAGGGGGGGGGGGTCGGGGGTTCGTACGAACCCCCACTTGGAGGATATTTTCTTTAATTTTTAATGTAAAATATGACATTAAATCAAAAAAGTATGTATTTTTTTCAAAAGAACGACCCCCCCCCCCTGGAAAAAAAAAACTGCTCCTCAAAAAACGAACCCCCCTCTGACAAAAGCTGGCTACGGGCCTGGCTCCCATCCCACCCACCAAGAGGGCCAAGAGGCCATTATCTATATAACCGGCCGCAAGGTCTATGTGGCCTATCAAAGGGGGAAAAACTTCATAAAATGTTAATAGAATTCCAGTGATACAATTCCAAACTGATACAATTATGCACGTCTATGCCTTGTAGAGAGTGAATATATGAGGTTACGACGTGTTCACAAGCACTGGCGACTCCCACCACCTCAGACCCTTATGCAGAGGGATAATAAATGAATAAGTTTGCGATATAACATACACCAACATGCAAGCCACTTGTCCAAATAGAATCTTTTCAACCATTAGACTTGAGAAAACTTGGGTTCAGGGTTGCTTCCAAATAATCTTTACCTATGCAATACCTGTTTAATTCCAGTCATCCTTGAGTACTCTGAGTCAACCATCGCCATTGTGCTAAGTTGAGAAGGAAGCTGGTAATAGATAGACTATGATATACCCTAGCCATTGCCAGAACCATTTGGCCCCACCATTTGGCTGCACAGTACCCGCTATGCAAACAGATTGGTTTGTACAGATTGAAACTGGTATCTGCAGCTACAGCAGAAACTCAACCTTAGGAGGTGAGGGAACAAGCAAAACAATATGGCTGCTGCTGAGTGCACACTATACAGAACCAATTGAATTCAGACCTAGACATGCAGGCACCATGGAAACTTAATAACCTTAACAGTTGCTCTTATCATATATACACAGACTGGAGGTTTTGTACACTATTCAAGATGTTTACCAATTCTGAAATCTGTGAATTCAATTGCCAATGGCTCTTGAGCTAATGGATAGTTTTTCATTTTGCTGGCAAAACGGCATAATGGAGTTAATTTCTTCCACCTAAACGATGCAATAAAAAGGGCAAGGGGCCCTGGGATTGTGTTCTAAACATTTACTACAGGTTGGTGGTGCACTCTTTTTTTTTTTTTCTTTTTTTTTTATAGCGGTTGGGGTTTTATGCCATCGAACAGTGTGGCAACACACCAGGTAAACTCTGGGTGCTTTACTAAGGCTAGATTTTATGGACTCCCATTAGTTTTTTGTTGTTGAATTTCCCAAAGAAGAATTGCTAATTTCATTGTAAAATAACTCAACAAATAATGCTGCGAATATACTGTACAGCACTCTTTCTGGTCGTGTCAGACTAAACGTCTGTATTTCTGCATGTAGGTATCATTAACTTCAAAGATGGTATATGACATCTTCAGAGTTAGTAATCTACACAGAGTTCATGCATTCAGGTCAGTACAGTTTCCTACGCCATCAGTGGGTAACACGTACATACCACCTTATGAGCAGGGATGAAGTAAAATTATAGTTGAATAACTCAGGCTGGCAGTCCGAATCTCAAACCAATGGTATCCAGACTGAGTTAGTAATTCTATGAGTAATTAATTGTATGGCTAAATAAGGCAATCAATAGGAAGTTTGGTTTCCCCACCTTATAAACCACTCTCACTCGGATAGATTTCCTTTGTTCTAGCCGTGCATTCTCAGGTGATAATGCACTGGTACTGTGATAATGCACTGGTGGCCTGAAATAATGCAGTGTTGCTGATTTGTAGTTGAAATTGACTGTGAGGAACACCCAACTTTAAATTTATGAAAAGTTTTGTCAATGAGTGACCCAGTATTGCGTGGCCCAGTATTGAACCATATACCTTAGGATTCAGAGTGCCGCACGTACCCACTACCCTATTGAGGCAGGTATTATGAGTGTGGTCAGTGGGTGGTTGGCCTGGCTGTGAGTGGTCCATTGACAACAGTGGGTGAGGGTTAGACTGTAGTTACATCGAGGTCCACTTTTCCTGAAACCATTGGGAAAGAAGTAGGTAGGTCATGAAAGGACTAGTCAGACGGGACAGCCTATACTGTCAGTGAATGTAGCTTAGAACCTTATAAAGATAATCAGTTAATAGAAAATTAAATTCCTCTAAGATTTCTCTTTTTTTATGATTTAATGAAAAAGAAAAATAGGAACCAATGTTAAAAATCACCATTTTCTAACTTGAATATCTCTACAAATAAACCCAGAGTAGAATTATGAGACATGAGATATTTTCTCTCATGGTTTATGTCAGATAATGGACTCGTGGTAGTGCATGAGGTGATATAATGCATTACTTCTCATCCATTATCCTACACATAGTTGTCCATGAAGTGGAACTTATAAATTGTTCTTTTATGTTGTGGTATCTCAAGTTTCATTCAAATAAAACCAGGAACAAAAATCGATTTGGTTCTATTTCACAATAATGTACAATAGGTAGTGTATTGCATTAGCATTGAAACATGGATACCAGGATCATAAATATATCAAAATAAACTGTAGACACGACCCAAGCATCATGCCAATGGGAATTTGATATTTCTTTACAAACGAATAAAAATAACAGAAAACTAAAAAAAAACAAAAACACATGCACACACAAAGGGGAGAACGATTGGCTTACAACAGGGGAGTTCGACCAAGGCCCTGTAATATGGCTGTAATCTGTGCTGATACAGAAGCCGATAGGGGACCAGGGTTATCTACCCCCAACCAGCCGTCCGCTCGGACCGACTACAGACCCCTAGGCTGTCCCCCAAAACAGTGGCCTATACCTTGGTGAAATATTATAAGGAATTATATCAAAATGGGTTTGAACCGTTTAATAGTATGGATTTGATTAACTTCCTTTGTGATTCTCTCTAGAATCACAGATAGCTGATTTCCCGTGTTTGTGTATGTGCAGGTTGAAAATGACAAATTGTGTCGACAAAAGTACAGATATAGGCCTATAAGGAGAAAAATACTGAATGCTAGGCTTCCAAGAAGCTAAAAGTCTGGTGAAGCCTTAGTGAGACAATGTACTTGTCAGCATAATCCCAATAATGCACCTTGATTGAATCTGCAAGTCCATTAAAATAGTGTATATCAGCTATTCGTTGCAGGGAGAAATCATTAAAATTGGGGGACTGAGTACGACGCTAAAAATTAAAACATAATGGTTCCATTATGTTGGAAGTATCGTTTCAAAATATTTTCTCTCTGATGGGTTTACGTTGGCCCTTCCTTTTGAACGAGACATATTCTCTGGCAGTATTATATAATGTGGGCGTAGTTGGCATCAACGGTGATAATAAAAACTCATGAACCATAAGCTATAATTCTTTTATCATTCAGTCTTGGTCATTCTTCTTATATATTCATACATAATCCATTTTCTGCTGTTTATGAATACAAAGAAACATATCATTTTCCCTGAAGTACCGTTACCTCGAATATTCTTCAAGATAACATCATCGATGTCAGTTGTCAGTAACTAAATACAGTGGAAATTGATGTAGGCCTAAACATGCATTCTTTCCTACTATAGTTATATTTATACAGCTTGATCTTTCTTTTCCAAAACCATTATGCGACAAGCCAGTATGTATTGTCTTCTTTACAATATCATTATTGGAAGGTTACACGTAGTGAGGACCCGGCGTCCTGTTATTATGGGATGTTGGGTGCGCACGCATCCCGACGCCTGGTCCCAGTAGATAAACGTGGCCGCTAGGGTCAAGGTCAGCGTGGGCCGATCTTTTATGGAAGGGCGTCTTCCTAAAGTCTCCTTCTCCTCCACCGTTTTAAATGCTGTCCTCCGTAGTATACGTGTTCCGGACAGCTGGATTTACTAACGGCTAGAGGCGATAGACAAAGCTAATGATAACTGCTGCCTTAGGGCTAAGGCCCGCGGTCTAAGGCCTTTTACTATGAGGCTATAGATTACTTCCAAGTCCCTGTTAAGGTCGACAGTGAAGTGTCTTACAACAGGGTTGGGACAAAATACACAGAACTGCAGTCATTAGAATTACACGGAATGCATTATTTTATAAGATCTCCCAATCATATGGCCTATACGCATGAGATTCGCGATGGCGGTGAACACAGAGAGAATATATCTTGGACACCAGACCCTACCGGCTGCATGAACAGAATTGCAAAAGAAAAAAGAAAAAAGGTTTTGAGAAAAGAAGAAAAGAAAAGATATTCACTTTCCTCCTAATGATTTACGTAATATCTGGGCACTGTGTCATAGACATGCAAACATTACAGTGAGATTATTGATGGCAAAAAGCATTGTGTTCTATCTTATTTTAAAATCCTTCCCTGTCTTTTTCCAGCCTCAAACTCCTCTATACTCCCATATACCCCACTCACACCCCTGCCCTTTCCAACCCTGCCTGTTCACCCACTTAAGGCACTATTTCTTAGG
This sequence comes from Lepidonotus clava, assembly GCA_936440205.1. Classification (NCBI taxonomy): domain Eukaryota; kingdom Metazoa; phylum Annelida; class Polychaeta; order Phyllodocida; family Polynoidae; genus Lepidonotus; species Lepidonotus clava. The sequence continues at coordinate 27,637,696 of OW387144.1, read as the reverse complement.
GCAATAGCAGACCCAGTCCCCAGCAAACAAAATTACGTTGCTACAACGTTGTGACGACGTTGCGTTTTCGTTGTAGCAACGTTGCATTTTTTCGTTGTGACTACGTAAAAATGTAGACTCCCAGAAACGTTGTGACAACGTTGTAAATTACGTTGCAAATAACCTTCTCACAACCAATACATAACGTTGGGAATGGTCTGTTGTGACAACGTTGTAAAAGGTCTGTTGTGACAACGTTATAAAAGGTCTGTTGTGACAACGTAATATTTTTAGGTTGCTACAACGTAAATTTGTAGACTTCCAGATACGTTGCCACAACGTTGCCCATCTTTTTCTCATCTCCTCACATTGATTTATTTGAAAGAATAACAGAACGCCACCTTTATTTAGTAGAGTATCATTCAGGTACACTGTGTCAACTGTCATATATCTTGTTGATAGGTGTTCCACTGGTGTTCTGTCAAAGACGCACATAGAGAACCACCTGCAATCAAGCAAAAGTATATCTTTTTAAATCTTTCAATAAATCATCTCAGAACCTGCTGGAAGTGCAGGAAAATGTATATAGGTATATATACAAATTAAACATGCAAGGTGGGCCAGGACAAAAATTCAGAAATACCCAGGCTAGGTTTACCATGGGGAAACTGGTTAGGGTGACTAATCCTCGTGGACCGTGATACCAATATGGCCAGTGGTCTGAGAAAACAGACTTTGGGACATTTCTCTAATGCATTGCTGATTTTCCAGTAAGTTTGCTGACTCTAACGTCATTACTTGACCATCTATAATCATCTAGGCTATATGATTTGTGATGTACTTTGCGATGTACTTTGATAAGTTTACAATGTATTTGTAAAGTTTTCAAGGTTCTAAACTCTCACAATGTTACAGTGTTACAGTGGTTATGTCAGAAAAAAAATACAATGTGACAACGGCACACTCTTCACATGAGACATATTTTCAAGGAAATGTGCTTATTTGACACATTTTAATATCTTTAAAATTTTAAATGTTCCCTGACATAATTTATTATTTTTGATGTGTCAAATGGTGCATGACGCGGCCCTAACTTTTTCACTGTGCTATATAGGTTACAGGTTATGCCGGGTCATTACATAACAGCAGGTCACCACGTGCACCTCCCGGCCCTGCCTGTGATGTGACACTGCTCTAGTAGAGCTATTTATAGTAGTCTCCCAGCGACAGGTGCCTAGCCAGCCTAGCCAGCTGAAACAAAAGGTGGGAATATCAGGACGACCTGATATATAGCCTGGCCTGATATTTCAGGACACATTGAAAAACAAATGTGTCCTGGTCTCCCTATCGTAGCCAGAACCTGCTGGTACCTTTATATTCTAGGGATTGGGAAATAAGCATATGTATTTCAGTGGCAGATCCAGGTTTTTGAAAAAAAAAAAGGGGGGGGGCGCTATTTGATTTTTGTTCACTTTAATTACCTTATGGGCAAATTTTACATTAAAAACATCTAAAATTGGCCAAATAAAAAAAATGGGGGGGGGGGGGGGGGACGCGCGCCCCCTCTAAATCCACCACTGTATTTTGCATTGATTTCTTGTCCCTGGTAATTGTTTTTTCCTGACGTTTAGATACCTTATTTGGCAGCAAATGCAGGATATATAGTGTTCGAGACTAACTTATTTGTCTCTCGGCCATCAGGGCCCATACTTTCAAAAGCTTGTCGGCCCTGATAGCTTTCAATCAGCCCTGATCTAAAAGGGTGAATCTATTACATAAGAAAACGCTACCTCCGTAGCTAAATTTGCTTTGAACTAGAAGTTGTAAAGAAATACTTTCAAGTGTGAAAATTGAGAGAAGAAAAAAAGACAATTTTATCCTTATTCAGAACTGAAAATCCGTAAAAGGTCAGAAAAATGGCATCCCTCTTTAGTATAGCTTCAAAAGTAAAAATCCAGAAGTGTCCTTCCTACTTTTCCAGATTTCTTTTAACTCCTGTCTGGCATCTCTGTGCTAAAGAAAACTGAAACTAAAAGGTATAAGTGACGGCCAAAAAACTGCTTCGGCCATCCGGGCCAATCCAACATTATTTTCCTCATATTCTATTGGCCCTGATTCAAAATCGTTGGCCATTGGCTGACGGGCTGGTGTTAGTCTCGAACACTGTATACTGCCAAGGTGCATAGCTGATATAAAAAAAATTATACAAAGATACATGTGAAAATATGAATCATGGCCAAAGCACGGCCAAAGCACTATCAATCTTTAAAATCAAGTAATCTCTGCGTACACCACTGGGGTTCTACTCTTCCAACTGATAAGGGAAATAATCTTGTAAAAATTGGTCATTATGAGACAGAATTCAAGTTCAGTAAGATATAATGAATTATGCACCCTTGCCAAAATTTAATGATAACGTCATACCTATAAGCTGTCATAAATCAAATGCAAGATTAGCAACATCTTACCTGTGCTCCAAGGCTGTCTTAAAAGTGTGTCCTTCTCATCCTCGACTTTTTACTGAACTGACCAGTCGGTATCTGCTCTAAACCTGTATGTGGGTCAGGGGGTCGGGCTGGGAGTTATCTCTTTGATATGCTTGTGTACACATTGACTTACCGGGCCCCTATACAGGGACTTAGCGGGTTGGTTGTGATATATTACGTGCCTACAACGTTGTAGAAATAACGTTGCCTTTACAACGTGCATGCAACGTAATTATTGGACGTTGTAGACATGTTGCACCACAACGTTGCACTCTGACGTCGTAGCAATGTTATTATCACGTAATTTGACAACGTAACCAATCTACAACTAAAACGCAACGTTGTATCTACGTTGTGTGTTTGCTGGGTCGCCATTAATAACAATAATATTTCCACACCGCCCCTTTTTCCTTGAGCAGACTGCTTATATCAGTTTTTCCCTGGAACGATTGTCTCTATCGTTTTTTGAAAATATGCGCCTGAACGCAAAACGTTAACCCTTGGCCATAAGATGATTTTAGCTTCAATTTCTCATGGATTGCTGGAATATTTTTGACACCCTCTTACCAAGTCTGCAGTGGTAATGTATATAGGGATTGGAGGAACTGCTGTGTTTTTCGTCAGTAGCTATAGTGTAGCTAATCTTCCTTTGTGCCTTTCTCTCTTTCATATGATATTCGTCCTTCAACCCTGCAGACTTACTGTTCCCTTTTCCTTTGATAACCTATGTGTTTTCCGTGTTATAGCTCCACAACAGTTCGAAGAACTGTATATTTAGTTGATGGTACGTGGTGTAGACGACTAGTGTAACTTTCCATGCACTTAGTTAGATCTTATCGCCCCCAGGTTGGGTTCTGATTTTCTCAGAAACCAACGTTCATTTTCAATGACTGACATAGCCCCAGTAAACCCTTTCCTAGTCGTCACAGGATAACAAGTGCATGTTTCCTAATTGAATTGAACATTCATAAATTATACATAAGCAGTAGTACCTCCAGTGGAACCAACGTCGGATTACCCTAATTTATACGTGAAGAGCTAACCCTTTGACCATAACCTACTTCGGTTCATTGTGCATTCTGTCTATGCTGATATTCCCTTTTATGTAGGAGCAGTGAGGTGGGGGGTGGGCCATCGTGCCAATACACGCGAACATTATACAGGCTAGGGGCCAGACCACCTAAAATCCACCTCACAGATTGAATCTTATAGCACACACTTGAATCAAAATAAGGACATTGTCAGTAGACTATTGCCTTTGAGAAATTCAACAGGCACCTTCTTTAAGGCTGTGTCCCATTATCCGATTTTGCTTGCGATTTTTGAAATCGCCAGCGATTTTTGAAATTGCAAGTTTGATAAGGGCTGATTACAGTCATGTCATAAATCGTTAGGAAGGCCTTTAAATCATCTTTCAAATGGCATGGGACATGCATAGGTATCTGTTATAGTCCTAATGGAAATCTAGAATTTACCAGATTCCCATTAGTCAAAATCGCCTGGTGGAACACGGGCTTTACCTTATCCGGGGTTTGTGTGTGGTAGACTGTATGGGGCGTTTTCTAACCATAATCATTATTTACAGAAAGGACAGATTCTGTGACATTGTCGGCAGTGAACACAATCTAAGGTTAGAGTGGACGTATGGGCGCTTGCACCTCTATTTTTATAGACAATTTTAGACCTTTAAAATCTAAATAAACACAAACGGCATCTTTTTAAATGCCGCCACCCCGTTTCAAAATCTACATCCACCACTGTCATTTGTTCCATTAGACAGTGTCACAGCTAGGTCTGGTGACCCTATAAACCTTGTGAGGACGTAGGCACGTGCCCACCGTTTGATGATAGCCACGTGGCCATGGAAAAGTATAAATCCATCCAGATGTATGTATTTAAACAGCCACTGTATACGTTAGGGCTCCATGAGTTTGTTGCACGTAAATCTGACGTAAATGTGTATACTAGGTGTTTTAGAATTGACAGTCATTGTATTAACATTATTGACCACCAATAATTATGGTGCCAATGTTGTTGCACGTAATGATTCGGTTGGCGATGTGACACGTCATATAACACAACTAAGTCTCCTTATCAGAAGTATCAAGAAAAGGGTATGAGATAAGAGGCCTCCCGTCATTTCTAACTCTAATTCGAGACGCAATCTGACTTTGAACATGATATTTGGCATTTTATCCTGCTACAAATTATGGATGATATTTCAAAATTTGAAAAAAAAAATTCAAATTGATCCTTTCCCAGAACATAGAGAACATAAAACAAGGTAGGTTGAAGGTGTAATACTGGGTGGCCGACTATTCTGTTTAATTAATGTTTCAGATTAACCCTGAAATAAGCCGTGGCTTGGATAAGAGGTTGTTGAGGAAATACTAGGACGCACGTTCCTTATCAACCTAGTGATAGCGTAATATAAATCGCCCATATAAATCAGTAGCCCGCGTGTGGGCCGCTGTCAACTGACCAATTCACAGCAATGTAGTGATAATTCCAAAACCTGTTCGCAACCAGATTCATCAAAGTTTCCTAAGTACATATTGTAGAAATTTGAAGTATATGGCATTTGTTATGCACTATTTATCTACGGACACACACAATTTCCTATCTTAGATTTATTGGGTTCAACTATCATTGTTTTAATAGTGTCATATTACATCTAAAGTTCTTCATATCAAGTTTCATTATAACTGGGGGACGTAGAGATGGCTTGGCCTCTCCCAAAAATAATACATATTAATCCAATTTATTGAGGAAAATTATCCTCAAAGGCCATTAAGAAGAAGCATTGCAAAAACGACCCAGACCCCAGACCCCTTACCCCCTACAATCCTGGATCTCTCACTAAATTAGAGTATGAAACTTTGTTACTGTGTAGCCGGGAACGCCACTGTACTCTGCCCCTAATAAGGTGGGGAGTATGGCGACGATGATGAAGTGGTTTGGCTGCAGGGCCCGACAGGAGGCTAGAACCGGTCTGCAGTGTGTAGGACTGTAAAACCCCTAATTGAAGCCACGGCTTGAATAAGGGTTCGTTTCTCGAAATATGAGCCTCCACTTTTGGGGTGAGGCTTGAATATCTGTTTACACAACATTGAATGCAAAGTGAATAATGAAAAATGTTATGATAAAAATTCACCCCCAAAAAACATTCTAGAATTGGGGTGCTTGAATTAGGGGTTTTACGGTAGTTCCGGCACCGAGCGCTGGTTACCAGCAGCACCGATCGATAGTTGACATCAGTAAGAGAGGAGGCTCCGGGAACCAGCCGACAGCCGCCCAAATGTCGTCTGCCGCAGTCCCGGTTTGGCGCCCTTTTTCATCTCAGTAATTTACCTCTGTGCCCCATGTCATGATGTTGGGCCCTAGACCTTTAAATCAGAATGGGCGACAAGGAACATTTCTTAAAATAGCCGGTAAAGTGGACATGCTAGATATCTAAGATATTTTGGACTACCATCATGTGATATAATTTGAAAGTGAGAAACAAATTTGAGATACTTAATTTTATGCAGACGACATCCTCCATGTGCCAACTCTTATCTTCTATTTAATTCCGCTCATTGAAAATCTATAATTATAGCTGCATTCTATTTAAATCTAATGAGGACCTCTTCTCTTCTGGCCCATGAATTGTTGGCCTCTAAAAATACACACTCGTTTTCTCTTAAACACAGTCCCCTTCTCCTCTCTACACCCCCTAATGTTACACGATAAACATCATGTTAAAGCATGACCCCATTTACCTACAAACTGACTACACTTCTAATTCAGAATATCAGTCGTTATAGGTATGATTTCTATTCAAAATGTATGTCGAAAATATCCCTGGTTTAACACCTTGGAAGTGAGGTCTGTCCCTCAGCTGTTATAGTAGGGATTCGTGGGTGTTATTAAGGGTGGGGGAATGGTGCTGAAAGAGGACACTGCCAAATGGCCAAAAGAATGGTCAGAAAGCTTGTTGGTAATGTGTCATCGAACGCGCCCTGTTGGTGCAGTCCGCTGTGTTGTCGAACCCGCCCTCCGTGTTGGCCTGTTTGCTGTGATAATGCATCGTTACTGCAGTCCCTGAGGGGTAACCAATGGCAATTTAGCCCCGGACTCATTATACCAAACGCCTCTCAAACACTAACACGACCTTTTATTAAGCGATGGACCCTCCTTCATCCGCCATTCAATTAAAGGTCAAATATTCCAGGAATATTGGTAAATATGCAGGGGCGGATCTAGAGATTTTCAATGCCCCCCCCCCCCCCCTATTATAAACTTTTACGCTGGACCCTCCAGGTAGGAAAATTCTGCATTGAGAACGTTGATATTTTGCCAAAAATAGGGGGGGGGGGGGGGGGGGCTCTCTGCGCCCCACCTAAATCTGTTACTGATATGGGGTAAGCAACACAACCATTCGCTCATCAATATATTTACATACGAAGTACTGTTATGGGCGGTGCTCTTTATATATTAAAAGCCCTTTTATGATAAGATCAATTGACCTTTAAGATACCGAATAAAATGTCTTTCTCTTTCCTTATCGGTTTACCCTGGCTCAGTTTCAAACTAAAGGTCTGTTTTTCTGCTCCAGACCAGTTAAAACGCAGCTATAGGTACTCTTGAAGGGACATTTATAACTCTTGTTATTTGAGCGTGTAATTTCACTTTGAAATTAATGTTTTCTAATGAGATCTCGTTGGTTAAAATCTAATTTACTTCAAATTGGCGCCCAATAGTAGAAGGGAGTCCTCTTTATTAATTCAATTTAGGGAAATGCAGTCTTACATGCTCCCATCATTATGATGTGTAATCTATTATGTTCGGTAAACGGCAGCTTCCGAGCCAAGACCATTTTTTTCTCTTCACCAATAAAAGTTGTAAATACTGCTATCATCAAGTTTCATTGCATCAACAGTAGAAGGTAGGCCACCAACATGTAAATCATAGGGTCCATTATACTTGGATTTGTCAAGTCAGTAAATCAATCATCTTCTGTTGTGGTAGAGAGGTCAGGCATGTAGGGCCTATTTCCATAGTCCAATACGCTCATGACTATTGAACCAAGACTACAAACAACAACATTCAATGTTATTGATGGTCTAAGTGTGTAAGTATCATATTACTTGCCAATTTGAATGTAATTGCCTTCTTGGCTTTAATTCATATTTTGAGTGCCATCAATTTCAACTGTTATAAATATGTATATTTCTTATTACATTTTTACGACATGTTATTCAATAAAGGTGTGTTGTACGCTATTCATTCGGCATGGCTTATTGTTCTGCTGGTTAGAAAAATGTGTTCCTTGGTTTTGTCCATGTTAATTAAAACTTAATGTAAAGGACAGTACGTTGAAACTACTTGCACACAATTTAGTTTGTATCTTAATTATCCTCTTTTTATAAATAGAAACTGTGCAAAACTTACTACTTCGTAAATGATATCCCTATAAATGCTAGGCTTAGAGCAGATGTTTCCCCGCTAGGTTACCAGTTGTCACGTTTGGTTCTATCCCAAAAAGTTATTTAATTAAAGGGTCATGTAGGCTTGTCCAAATGGGCAACACCGCCATGCCACAAGGGAAGGTTGGACGGGGGTTTCTCATAGGACCGTCGCGTGATCGTATAACGGAAATAATTTTGGCATAGAATATAAAGAAGTAGCATGCTGGCAGAAATTTAGGTCTCAGTCTGTATTTCTGAGGTGAGTCTAACCTGGCGAGTGGGTAGACAGTTGACATAAGTTATGACCACCTGATCAGGGTTATGTTTCTAGGTGACCTATGGGGAACAAAAATACACGCAACCAACGGGCTATTATATATACCAGCCTACTCGGAGCGAGGACGAGAGCCGTGGGGAAGGGATATAGGGAAAAAAGGAAAGCAAACATTTCTGACAGATGTGTTGCTATATTTTCATGTATTTTGAACTACCTGTAGATTTTATTTAGGTCAATTGTGGGCAATATGTGCTCAATGCCATTTACTTCCAAAGGAATCCAGCATCTAACAATTTACTATTCCTTTGATTATCTCATGTTTTGTATAACGGATAGCAATTAGTGTACTTCCTTTTTTCGTATAAAGAAATATATATTTCTGTTGTTGTTTTGAATATATTTTCAGTAGATATGTCTATGTTTGATTATAAAATAGTTGTATATTTTCAATTAGATTTACCAAAGCTTAATCTTATCTAAAAAAAATAACTGGCTGATGTTAGATATAGCGGGTGAAGGAGTAATGGTGGGTGGATAGAAAAAGTGTAGAAAAATAGAGGAATGAGAGATGAGAATGCAGTGAGTGGAATGGTAGTAGGAAAGAAAAAATAACGAATGGAAAAAAGCTTCTTAGGGAGAAGAAAACGTAATACCAAAGGGAAAGTGAAGTGAGAGGACAACTGTTTAAAGCAAACCACAATGCAAAATTATCAAAATTTAGTAAATTTTTTAAATTTTCAAAATCGATCCTGACATCTTCAACAACACTCATATAAATCATATTGCCAGTTAAAATCAAATATTGGTGGCTAGAAGTCTGATAATTACGATCCTTGGAAACAGGATCTGTTTGTTTTTCGTTTTCTGGTCTGCAATCAACTTGTTGGGGAATCCCCCCACGTGACCCAACTGCCCCATAATCAGTGATGTCATCATCAGGGTCAATAGGTCAATTCCTCCCCTTTCCTTTCTGTACTAAGCCAGGCTCAACCATGTTTGCCTCCTCTCAATTCCCTCATCACTCTCCACCAAAAATAATACTCATTAGAGACTCTGCTAGCAGAGTGAAAATGCAGGGGGGATTCCGGAAATGACATTTTGATGACATCATCAGTTTTTGGGTAAACAATCTAGGTATTTGTGTGGACCACACAACAGATCAAAACAAGTCGGAAAATGAGTATTCATGACAGTCTAAATCTGTTTTTGAATAGAATTTTGCATACCATTCTGTCATCAGATGATGCATGATCATACATGGTTTGTCAAAAAACAAAGTTCACTGAAAATTTTATTTGACAATATTTAACTGATTTGCGTTGTGGTTTGCTTTAATGCAACAGCTCATGTGTAAATCAAAGATATAGATAAGATTAAAAAGCAACAAGGAAGTCAGTGGACCTTTCCAGTTTAGTTTGGACATCAGCTTGACTATGTTAGAATAGTGCACCCCGAGTAACTTTCCTTTCTCCTGCATGATGACGTACGTCAGGTATCAATGATAACCGAGGCGTGCATGGTCTATCTTTGACGGGAAATAAGAAACCACTTAAAAACCTGAACGCTGTATGTCACGTCCTTCAGGGTTACCACAGGTCAGTGAAAAGTCAGGGAGAGGTTTTTTCCCAAGGTAATGGAGATGTCAAAAGAATTTGGAATCGGTCAGGAAAAACTGGAATTTTGAAAAATGTCAGGGAAATCTGACCCTGGTCAGGGAAAAATGGAATTTCCAGATCTACAAGCAAGGAATCGGCCACCTATGACACTCTCAACATTTGTTCATATACAGAAAGTAAAATTAAACCGACTGCACTTTGCTGTGAACAAATATCCTCATGATTATGTAATTAATTTAGTATATATTTGGTTGTCATCAAAAGTAACTAACAGTAGGAAATTGTGACCATTAGGGACAGATATTAAGGCCACAATAAATGCTTAATTGGATTAAAAGTATAATTATGTTTACTAGTCCTTACCCTTTTGTTTATTTGTGACAGAGCCCTGTTCATTACTGTTTTATGTAGTTGGTTCAAATTGCAGACTTCAAAACAAATGTCATGTCAACCTTAAAGGAACCTTTAAAAAGCAGTCCTTTTGTGATGAATTTCTTCAGGTATAGCCCAGGAGGTACCTTGAATTTTGTAAAATGGTCGATCCATAGGTAGTTACTATGATTAATGACTACATAGGTAGTTACTATGATTAATAAGCATTAGGGGCCATCCATTGAAAGTGATGGCCCATTCTTGCTGCAATAGTACCGTACTATTGCAGCAATAATGAACCATAACTTTCAATGGATGGCCCCTGATGCTTATGCTTATTAATCATACTTTACTGTCATAGTCCCATTTAGAAATCAGAAAGTAAAAGAGAATGCATTAGGTCACACGTGTTTGGTGGAGGCAAAAGCTATTTATTGTAATTTTCAGCACCTTGACAGGCATGTTGCATATGTAAAGGGCCTTGCTGTGATCTTGAAACATCACCTTGGCTACTATAGTTGCCAAGAAAGATTCACAAAGTATTGTTTCAAGAGTCCTTGCTTAAATGGGAGAAAAGGACTGCCGTATGGGTTGTTTAATGCTGTTCAATAGAAAGGTTTTGTCATTTTAGTTGTCAGGGAAAAACTAAATTGGTCAGGGAAAAGTCAGGGACATTTTGAAGTCTGCAGTCTGTGGCAACCCTGTCCTGACACTTCATCTACATCTGTATTTGTCCCTGTTTAATAAACCGCAACTTCAAGGGCACATGCAAAGTATGATGACAATATGTGTTCTGTTGGTGCACAAAATCTCATACAAAGTGAAGCCCTAACTATTCCTTTGTCAGAAGAAAGGGGTGCATCATGTTCCCTATTTTTATCTCTATGAGGCACCCTGTTGTTTCTCATTAGGGCAAAAAAGCCCATGTCGCCCTGCTGATTTTAGGGGTTTATATCCATAGAAAAGGAAACACAAAATGAGCTGTTTCTGCTTACCAGACCTATCTTTTTGCACTATTTTTTTCGCAAGACATGGCGTTTTACAAACACTCATCGTCATAGTCATAGTCATGCGATCAGTCGTGTCACCAGGACGTAGAGTTTCCTCAGGTAGATCTAGTATACCAAACATACACTTTCACAATACACTTGTGTAGGTATGGATGAATCTCTTTCTATCTAGGATTCAGACAAATTAAAGTGAAAATAACAATATCAAGCACACTATAAAACATATAGTATTTTGTGTGTATATGTGTGAGTTTGGCTTGTGTGTTTTAATGTATAGGGGCCTAAACATGTACATTTCGAGACATGCCTAACGGCATTGCGTCAGATTTATAGGGCCACAGAGACGGTAGATTATACAATAGCATGGCGTCCTCTCTGGTGGGCCTTGTTTGCAGCTTTCAGGCGTCGCCATGGTAAATGACAATCCGCCGTCACGTGACGTGGAGCGCCCCCTGTGGGGTCTCTGTATCACTTCCCGCCGTCAGCCGACCAGCAGACGACAATTTGACACCCTCCGCTGGGCCCCGGCGAGTGCATTTAATAGTGCATGTATTAGGATGGCGTCTGAGGACGGGGATTAGTGAATCTCAAGTTTCCTCTTTCAATTTCGTAAAAGGAGAGTGGTGACATTTAGGAATTACCAAACCATATTAAACGAAAATTCCTTAGGAATATTACATGCACACATGCAAAGAGAATTAAAAATCCTTTCTAATGGTACATAACATTTCGATAATTAGGCGTTACTCTCACTCGTAATTTCGGAAATCGGGAGTAAAATCGTGTTTTGTGGAATACAGCCTTTAATAATCTTCTCGGACTACTTCCCAAGATTTAATGTTTTGTTAATATCCTGTACTACTTAGACTCAGAAACATGTTAAACGTTAGCTTGGAAGTAAAACCAGCACCGGAAACATAGAGCTCGTGCACGAACACAAATCACGTATTTCAGGCTCCAGGATGTGTTGCAGCGGACGACATTTTGACGAGTTCAGGGGAAAGAGGTATTCTCTAACGATGCGGGGAAAGCTGTTTTTGGTATACATCAGAGGGTTAGAGTGTAAACTAAAACTTCCAAATTCTGGGAATGTCCTTTGTAGAAGGCCTTTATTGTGAGTAAACGTTGTGTTACATATCAAAGCAATATCTTTACGACCCATTGTTCCCGATCTCTTAGCTTCTTCTATGTCAGTAGTATGTGGCCTGGGCGAAAAGGGTTGAATCAACTAGTAGCGTAGCGGTATATTTTGTTTTTGGTTGAATGGTATGGGTAGGGAGGGATCTTGATGGGGGCGACCCCAATGGCGTATACTATAGGCCGGATTTGGGAAATGGCCATGTTTTCTGTCGCCATCAATGGGGTTTCCAAATCAGTAGTAGAAGTTCCAAGCGACCCATGTCTGAGCGTTGCCGTTTATTATTTTTCATGCATCCATAGGCCTACAACTATATAGGTACCATTGAGTTGCTTGTATATTTTGATGAAAAACTAAGGCTCTGCTTTGTAGAAAGGTGCCACCCCCTATAGCTTCCGTGCTACCACACACACACAATACAGGCAGCCTCCATATTGATGGGGGTAGCCCACCCCCTAGGGGGTATCACATGTTGTCAGACCCCCCATCCCCACCCCTCACCCGAGGACGACCAGAGCAGAGCTGCCACACACAATAGTGGAAATATATTTATTACTGCTCGTCAAAACGAAATCAAGGTCTTTCGGAAACTCCTAAACTCTGTTTTGCACTGAATTCTTAGTAGCAGAATAAGACCTTATGACCAGAACCCTCATCCCTATAAAGTTGTGCTAGCGACCAGCCTTGCTCCCCATTCCCCACGCCCAACCCCACCACTTAATTATGCATTATCAAGTATCAGCAGTACTGTACGTCAGCTTCGTTGAGATGTTCCTTACATCTTACTGAAAGAGGAGTAATTAAAGATTACAGAATTCTAATGTATATACATGCATAATTGTTTTAGCCAACTTCCATTTACCTATTCTGATACTTTGGCAAATGGCATTGACAAGAAGCAATATAAGAAAACATTCATGAATATGCCACAATTTCTGTTATTTCCTGCAAATAGCATGTTGGCGGTTTGTTGAACAATACCAGAGCCAGCTAGGTAGGTGAAAGGAGAGAAAACAAAGGTCAGAACATCACGTGTTGATGTTGACAGTCGGGCCGTTATTTATAGCAAGTGCAATGTTCACTCTCCAGTCTCAGGTCTGTAGCAGTGGCAATATAAAATTATACATCAACACGGTCAGATTCTGCTTGGAGTCTGAATAGTACGCATCCTAGGATCTCTCCTGGGATGCGTAGCTGCATGATGTCACCTGGCGTGAGGTTTGGATTTAAACAGGATTTACAATCCGTCTGCCTGATGCCTATCGAAAGGCACTTTTCGACTAAATCCACAAACACTGCCTGTACACGTGAGAGTGTAAATACACTTGATATGTAGACCGGCGCCAAACAGGAGTTAAGCCTCTGATGTCTCTATCTTTCCTGTCATTGCTGAAAGGTATATCAGAAGACGTTGACCTATGACTCTATATAGTTAATATCAGCTGTTGAGGAACTTAAATTTATTCATGAAATAAATCACAATCAAAAAAGGATACCGTACCTTTAAAGTTGAATTTATTTCAGTCCCCTACTGATATGAATTTATTTACATCACTCCATGATATGACGGAGGGTTTCCTAAGCATGACTCTGATCTTTTTAGGTGTTTCCTTTTGTCATGTGTGTAATTTTCTTTTTGTAAGTTTACCTTTTTCTCTGATATGGTATGACATTGTCGGATTTCAAATGAGGTTTAGATAATGTGTACCTGGAAGTCTTCCTGTAAAGGCGGGCCATGGGAACTCATAAAATACCCAGATAAGTATGCAATGTGATATGACGTTGTAGTTACTTTTTGTTCATACTTCTGTTTTGGTACTTGTTACATTAGTTTCATGGCACCTAGTAATGGCTCGGGAACCTAACATTGTGACTTTGCACTGTGACATAATTGTAAAATTCATTACATTCTTTCAGTAAAAGACAACATGATTTATATCATTCTGTATTTGTAAGGTTTTAACTTCACCAAAGTGTAATGTTATAATAACACTCTGTTTTTGTGACTCATGACCTCATGTAACACAACTGTTCTGTGAAAATTTAGCAAGCAACAGACTGACCAAAAAAGTATGGTTGCAGAATGTGCAATTACCTCACTCCTTGCTTGGGGACATAATAGACGGTCAGAGTCACTCCTTTCCTGGCCTTGGCTGGTGAGACGTGATCCCCTCCTTACGCACCGCCCTCTACTGACAAGGTGTTCAGTCCTCCAGACATCTCCTTATGTCACAAACCACACACGGTGTCCCCTGTAAAGTGTTTGTTCTGTATAACTACTGCACACACTGTTAACATACCATGAGGATGTTCAGAGGAGAGCAATAAACAATGTTCAATTGAACATGACTCTTTATCTTAGGCCTAGTATTGGAAATGACCAGGGGGGCATTCCATAAAGATTTCGCGATAACCTAGTTTGAAAAGGTATACCACAATACCAAAGAATGTTATCGCCACATGAAATTTTTGTTTTTCATTTTTTTTGTTCAATTTTTTCCAATCAAACTTAAACTATACAGGCTTCTTCCTTAGTCACATATTAATATTTGTGAAATTATATATATTATTTTTAAAATGCCAATATTTTGTAATTATCGCCACGATACTGATTTGAGGCCTTGGCGATAATATTTTGAGTATCGCCAATCTTTTATGGAAGTACTTTAACTGGCGATAATTAGCGCCAAATTTTTATGGAATGCATACCAGAACCTTTATCTATTGAATACATACTTCTTGTTTGCTTTTCAGTAACAGCTCATAATATTCCCCATTTTTGATTTTATCAAGTACCTTCACGTGAATTAAACAACCTCCATATTGAAAGGGGCGTTCCATCAACGAGTTTAGACAGTCAGGTGTTAGTTCCATTGAGTACCTATTCTCCAAAAGAAGGGATACTAGTGGATAGGAGGAGATGGGTCAAAACAATGAAGGGACATTTGCGCACGCATTTCATTGAAGCCCCCATAGCTGCAGCTGAACGTGCGCCACCGACAACCCTATACTCTAACGTTGAGCTTTTACCAGCTTACTTAGAAGGGGTGGGGGGTGGAGGAGTTCCTCCACGCCCCCTCCCCCCTTTTCCCCTGCCTCCCTGGCATGCCCGGCCCGTGGGTTATGTGCCCCTCCGACACCTATACATCAACCTGTGATAGGTTCCTGGTTGTTCTTTTACCTCTCGGAACTCCGGTTAAACTGAATGCTTTGAAGTGCTGACTGTACATTGTAAGGTGTTGAATAGGTGGTGGGTTAAAAGACCAATAAATCACTAAAAACCTTGCATTCAATTTAGATATATTTGGAATTGAAGTTTTATGACTAGCTTAGACTTTAGATACACGGGGGGAATCGTCCTAGAAAGAGCTTAGATTTATCTACAATAATACTGTAAATATTTTAATACATACAATTTTGGCGTAAAGCACAGAACTGCTGGTCTGTCTCCGGTAGAGCTTTGGTTTTTAGTAACAAAAACGTTCTACAGACTAAGCTCAGAATGCACATTGTGTCTGCATTGAACATTCATTGTATGCGCATTTTCTACCTAGTCTGTTCAGGTGTGGTTGTCAGTTCACGACTCCGCGCCATGCATACCAATAGTGACGGTTGCGACATATAACTAGAAATCTAATGAATAATTAAACAATTCAAACAAACTAGAGATCATACGCAAACATACGCTACACGCAATCCAAACTGATTGAGTCTAAAGGTGGTATTACACTTCACGATATGAACCAATAATCATTGAAAAATTGCACATAACAAAGACATAATTTCTTTGTTTTACATGTGAAAAACACTCTGAATTGCCAGTTTTAAACAATTAAATCACCCATGCAGGCGAATATTCTGCAATGTCATCATAAAGTCGTATAGCGTTATAGGACCTTAATGGATATGTATTATCAATAATCACCCGCCCATAACTCAGTTGTGCATTACATCAGATTCACATTCAATCAAACCAGACGCCATCTCCCACGTGACAGTGAAGTCATCACACGTAATTCCTTGGTCATGTGCTTAGAGGAATGACCTTCACTGTCCTTCACCATGACTTACTACAACTGCATGGTTATATAACACATATTACTAATTTAGGGCTCGTGTCACACTTCCAAAGTCATAAATGTTAAAATAAGTGGCTTTCTAGTCAATAATCCTTACCTTATATAAGAACATAGGCCTATAAGACAATAACTCTGAAACATTAAGATGAAAAAAAGAATATCTTATTGAAAAATTATCCAAATATATGATCCTAGAATTACGATCACATGTGTATGGGTATTAGTGCACATAGTGTACTTTAGATTCAACAGTATGAAGACTGAAGGTGTTGATATCAAATTGTCACATCTGTCATAGCCCTACCAAGATCTCTTTTTTCATTTTTTTTGTAGCTATAGGCCTATTTGTTAGGATTGAAAAGAAGCATTGCATTTCAAATATGTGAAACGCATTCCTGACTTTTAATTTTGATATATATTTACTCAAACCATTTTATCTTAATACTACCACTTGACAAGCACGCGAACTTTCTTCGCTCACTTGCTGACTTATGCCTGTATTCCACATACCGAAAGTATGTTTGCTGACTATATACTTTCGCAATACTTTATCAATATGTTGGTATTCATTTCCTGCTGATTATTTATCGGCAGCCGTTTTTAAAAGTGTTAATCGATGGTCCAGACCTTCGGGCACACTTTCAGCACCAATAGTGTGCCCAAAGTTTACCAAAATTGAGTGCTGCCGAAATTAAGTGTTCCAATTAATTGGATCAGAGTGCCTCGCTACTCAAACCTGCATCCAGCACTTTCCGTATGTGTAATACCGTTTTAACGGTGTACAGTATCTGGAGGTAGCTGTGACAAAGAGCTACACGATGGTGACTTTAAAGAATCAAGTGGTATATAGTAAGACCTCTGAGATCAATGTTTCATGATCAATCGCGCGAATGTTTTAAGGCTTCACCTCAGGTGTAGTGAAAAGTGCCAAATCAGAATTATTGTACATATATTTTTTTAAAGGTCTTCTATAAAAGTATTGTTTTACATGTGTTCGGAGAATAAACTACATGGATGGGACCCGCCTATGTGACACGTACCCTAATACATTATGTAGGTAGCCCTGACTCTATCTCCCACCCCGTGATATTAGACTACGCTACGTGAAACGCCCTGTATCACGTGACGGCGACACGTGACACCTGTGGCAGTCAGTCATGGGATGTCATTCCTGAGTGGGGACCCGTTCACAGAGGGAGTACAATGTAGGAACCAGGGACAATTGTATGTAGATGGGGAATATCATATTATATAAGCCCTTGGTCAGTATTATATTTGATTATTGGTATATGAGGGAAGGAAGAGTAGTTGATTGAAGTGGTAGGGTAGGGGTAGATTAGGTCATTTTATGTCCAACTTTTTTTTTCATTTATGTCATAGTTATAAGAGTTTTATCCTAATTGCTCTGCCATGTATTGGTCCTTATCAAGAAGACTACCTAACTTATGTATACTACTTTAAAATGTTTCACTGCAATAATCTTGAGGGTTGCCCTCGGTTTTTCAGATAATTTCATTTTTCGTTGGTTCTGTACACAACAAGCAATAGAAAGTTAATAGAAAGAAAACCCTTGAAGTCTATGGTCGAGAATAATGCTAATCAGATTATCCAAACGTGTGAAGCCTCTTTTGTTCACACCCACCGGCTCATTCACAAACCCATACTCACGTATCAGAGTCCGACCGTTTTCCCACGGGGCTATGTGTAGGGCAGTAGTAACCCAATACGCGTAACGGCAGATGCAAAACCCCCACCTCAGATGCGCACGGGTCATACGAGGAACCCATTGATTATTAATGCCTTCATTCTATCAACATTTAACAGCAGCCTACCAGACCACAAGGGTGGATTTGGCCGGATGACTTCGTATGGTGAATTGCGTTCATTTAATTTAATGCTATGGAGTGGTCAATGTTATCCACTATGATGTATATGCCACTATGATATTACTATTAACCGAATGCATCATCTACTGTTAACTTTGGATGAATGTGTCTTTAGATTACATTTTGCCATATGCATCATCAACAATTGTGTTTCCATTTCGTATTATATCAGAAAAACGTAATCATCCCTGAAAATGTTTTGATGGGTGGCTCGTATGATAAATGAAGTTAAACTTCAGCAATAAACATTGTCAAAGAATTCATGGTTTCCGAATATTAAATCACACAGTTATGAATTATAGATTTCTAATTTGTTGCTGATGCCAAATACTGTGTTTTCAATGCCCGATGGTGTCTCTATTGGACGGCGAGTCCGGCGTAATAATGATTTTTGGATTAATTGCTGTAGTACGTTTAGCAGACAGTTAGAACTTTGCAATCGTTTTAACTTAAAAGGTCGTGTTCTGTTCGGGTATGTTAGTGTTTGGTCGCAAACGTGGGATTCCACTTTGCATGGTTGCCAATAGTTCGATAGGATTTCCAGTAATTTCGTAGTTGAATGTAAGATTACATTTACAATGACGACCCCATAGCAGAAATTATTTGAATTATTCTTACACATGCACATGTATACATGAAACCTGTAGTGCAGATTTACTTATAACGTTTTAACTATATATGGAAGACCTCTGGTTGAGATACCCAAAGCCATGCTCAGGTTCTTGTTCCATTATCCGATTTTACTGCCGATTTCAAAAGTCATCACTTGGGGAATATAATGGTGATGTGTCGCAGTTTAAGGTCCACTCAGCAAACCGCTTGGCGAATATGATTTAACCCCAGACATGTTATACCTCATTAGAAAGGATTTTCAATTCTCTTTCAAATAATATGTAACACGTATGGTCTTCTGTCACAAACTGGTGAGAAGTTACATTACTAGATTGTCCCTAGTCTGACAGAACTGTCTAGTTGAATACCAGCTTCAGGTAACAGGTTACACTGTGGGTGCCCACCTGTAGCCTTCACCTGTGGCGCCTGCCCCCTCTGTCCCAGGTAAGGTGTCAGGTAACTCCAGGTGCGCCGGCCTTTCTCAAGACAAGTACTGATTACACCGCATCCAGGTACACTGAGAAATCACAATTACCATGTGGAGGTCTTGTTAAGAAAAGAAAACAACACAATCGACTGTGTTTGGTAGTTATATGATTAGGTAAAATGTCAAGGTGGTTTGCACGGAAAGGAAAAATCTTTATGGAGCATTGACAGTGTTAACTTACTTTTCAAAGTCCAGGAAGCGTTCGTGTATGGCTTGTCATCTTAGCTAGAAAACGAGCTGGAAGGCGTGTTTGAATCAGTAAAACGACATGTGACTGTGACAAAAGGCAAACCGTCCTTGAACTGTTTCTAGACTATCCTTACTGTTAGGAGAATTGACAAAGTCCAAGTTACTGAACCAAGTATATGTGGCAACAGCAACCAGCTGCTAGGAATGGAACCAGGGACGTTTAGAAAATTTAATGATTGAGGATGGTTGATAAGATGTTCATATCCCTCATAGATACGGAAACCTGACACATTTCACTATCCTTGAAATACACTAGATATAATGGGTTCATTAAATATATTTTCTATATATTTTAGAGTAATAACATAATGAGATAAACGTCACCAACAATGATTATTCTTCATGGATTTTACAACACATAGGTATCTGTTATTCATTTTGCAACATTTCGTCTTTGTTCTACATCCGTTAAGCATGTGCAAAATATAATGGGATGTTATAATATTATATACCAATGCCAAAATACATGATGAATACTAACTGGACACTGCCATTCAGTATTTTTGGTGTACTGGCACAGTGGGCAGTATTCATGTATACTGCCCACCTTGCTTTACTGTGTAAAATGTTTTTCTCCTTATTTTGTGAATTCTGAATGGATTTGCATGATTATTTTTTTTAATTTCAGGTAAAATAATGCAGTCTTATTAAATGGAGATGGTGATAGAATCCTAATTTAAGCGAAAATAATTAATATTAGGGAAAACTGCTTGACACCAGTCAAAGTGTGTGCATAATCAATACATTGGAATACTGCCCACTTTGCTCCACTGGTAATTTCCTTTCTCTTTTGCTTATAACTTAAAAGATATGGTATATAATATAAGGAAAACTTACCTCGGTTGACAGTACAACCCTGAACACTCGGTGGGATGTCAGAAAAATTACTGCCCTCAGCCTTACGGCCTCGGGCAGTAATTTTTCGACACCCACCTCGTATTCAGGGTTGTACTGTCAACCTCTGTATGTTTTCCTATAGTTATGCACCCACCTCGAGACTCGTCCTTAGAATTAATTTTCAAAACAAGGGAGAAGTATGCGATCCTTCTCACCTATCTTGTATTTGCCTCATCTGAACAATTGTCATGATAATCAATATGTAACAATTCTGACTCACCGCAGAACCTGAACATACACACGTCTTTCGTCAGACACACACTGAATGGGATGAGCTAAGCTGACAATGCATTCATGTTTACCAGTTACACAGATGGATCAAATGTTTAAATAGCGAAATAAATATCAATATTTTGGCAGATGTTCGAAGCTGATTAGTTTAAACAGGTAGGGTCGAGAAGTTAAGAGCATATTTACCTACACTGCCCGCGACATGGATTTTCCCACTGTGCCTATAAAAAATAGAATACAGGTGTGCGTGGGGGTGGAGATATGGAGAGTTGCATGCGTGTAGACACCTGACATGTCATTTGTGGTAGTAAAATGAGCATTACTATGGATTCTGTGAGGGTCTGTCCCTGACCTACAAGTAGGCCTCATAATGTCTTAATTTCAAAAGTTGATATAAAGTTTTATTAAAATCGAAGGTTTACATAATTGTACTTTGAACCGGAAGGCAATTACTATGGAATATCTTCTTGCGATTCTTTTAGTTCAATGAATTTTCAAAAAGCTCTGTATTTCACGAGTTTATCCTGGAAATGTGAGTTAAAAGTGTTTAGTTTTTAATGGGACTAGGACATATTGCATTACTTTAGTACTTTTTGTCATTAATGTTTGTTTTAACCACGGACATACCGTTCATCACACCTCACTGGCCTATAAATTGATCGTATGTCTTGCATTACTCATTGCAAATACAGACAGCAGTGCACAGAATTGACAGAATAATCATTTGACAACGTGTCATTCATTCATGAGGGGTACGTCGGGGTGTGAAAATAGGGAATACATCATGGCCTTATAACCATGAGCTTCTTGAGAATTTACTTGATGATAATTCTCTGGGAAAATAACACCCACGTTTCAGTATATGTTAAGATATTTGCTCATCCTTATTTTTGGGAAAATGTTGTGAATGCCATAAACCATGGCGATTATTTGCATTTTATATTATGGAAGATCCGGCTACTTATAAGCCAAGGCTCTTAACTTAATGGGGTGAGGTGTATTTACATTGGACATTATAGGGCTGTCGGGAGTCTATGTCTGCGCATGCGTAGTCCCTTGGCGCCACTAGCTGTCGGGGGACAAGCGCGACCTTTCAGCCAATCAGAACCCTCCCCTTTTCAACATGGCCGCGCCCAGGGACAAACTCCCGTCAGGCCTATAGACTATTGACATGCTGTGTATTATACTACTGCACGTCTTCACAGAAAACGTCGTTTTCTTCAAACAAGAGCACTCAGAATCGGTCAGCTGCATCGAGTAAAAAATCCACTTTGGAAGTTTATATAAGCTATATATAGGTATCACGGAGAGTGACATTTTTCAGCTGAAAAATGTCAAAATCCCCTCAAATATGGTCATGTTCAGTCAACTCTCATGGCCTTATGCTGAGTCTGAGCATGACAATCTTTATACCATTGGAAAGCTTAATTCAAGAGGAGTTCAATGGTATATAGTACAATAATGACAAATTTTGGGAACATGTTCAAATGTGGTAGTTTGTTTGAGACATATTTTGTGACCTGTCAGGTTTTGTCACTGGGTCTTTTTATTTATGATAACTTTGCATTGTCCTTGCATTTTCACCATGATATAAGGGGCTTTATCATATATACAGTGAGCAACTTCAGGTCTTGATGTATCCCCCAGTATGTGTAAAATTTTGAGATTTTGATTTTTGTTGTACAAAATTAGGTATCATGAAGAGTGTGTTTTTTCAGCTGAAAAATGTCAAAATCCCCTAAAAAATGGCTATGTTGAGGCATCAATCATGGACATACACTAAGTCTGATCATGATAACACTTACACTGCTGGAAAGCTTGATTCAAGAGGAGTTCAATGGTGTATAGGACAATATTGACAAATCTTGGGAACATGTTCAAATTTGGAAATTTGTTAGGGTCATATTTTGTGATCTGGCAGCCCTGGACAAATTGGCAAAAATCATTATTTATGATGACTTTTCTAATTCTCCTTGCATTTTCACCATGCTATATGGGGGTTCATCACACATACAGTGAGAAAGTTTAGGACTTGTAGTTTATCCCAGGATGTGTAAAATTTTCAGATTTTGATTTTATCAGTGTATAAAGTAGCATGAAAATCATGGTTTTTATTGCATTTTTTAAAATAATTCAAAAAAGTACCAAAATCTTTAATACAAAAAAAATCATAGAAAATCAAGGAATCAACCAATTCAGGAGATCAAAATAGATATGCTATTCTTTTTTTAAGCCCTATCACTTGGTTACAACCACATGGATGTGTGCTAAGTTCCTGAAAACTCTCTGTGATACCTACTATATACCGAGAACGAAAACATTTTAGAATATTATGTCTGTTATTTTTGGTTATTCAAACAAATTCATACAATATGTACATATGTTCTAAATGCGGCTCTTCATATCACAACGAAACAGTCGAAAAAGAATGTAGTTAACGGTGAAAAACGTAAAAGAACATTCATTTGCAGCTGTATTTATTTGCTACAAGCAAAAATACATTAATGAATATCAACGCTCATATATGACATAAACTATCATGAATCATGCAGACTCAAGTCCTTTTCTTTAGATATGAAAGGATGGATTACTATTGGATCAGGATTTTTTTAAAGATGTACTAAATATAAATTCACTGAAATACGTTCACTTTTCTTCTCGAAACCAACACCACTTTAAAATGCAATAACTCGATGAGGGAATCGAGTAGATATTGACAGAAGACCTGAGGTAGGGAGGGATTTGCTTAAGTCGTCATGTCACTGGGGCCCACTAGTCAAACACGGCTTGGAGCAGCTCGGCCAAGCCGCGCCCTCACCAACAAACAGACTCCACAGGTTGTATTTACATAGACCTGAGGGGCCCGCACGTCCCGGGCTGAGGGGCCGAGTGGCTCACCAACGGGGGGAGAGTGACTGACAGCGAGCAGCTCACACTCTCCATTCACGTCTTCAGGTGGTTTTATATGTAGTTGATAAGGAAAACAATATGGTTGGAGAGTGAATGCTCAATTCATAATCGACGGATACATGTGCTTGTAGAGTGAATGCTCAATTTGTAGGTTGGGGAGAAAAATATGCTTAGAGAGCGATTGCTCAATTATTGAAGAAAGCAGTTCACACTCTCAAACAATATGTTACGGTTCATGTAAGAAATATGGAGAGACAATGTGTTTGGTGAATGACCAAGTCAACCTATGGGGTGTGAATGAACAAGCCATGAAGTGTTGATACTCCATACACAGACATGGTAGCTTTCTCCCCCCAGATGGTGGAGAATGGTTTGCTTGCTGTGCTGTGTTTGGAGAGTGAATGGCCCAGGAGCTGCTCTTTGTGTGTTATCAACATGAGCTGGAGGGCCAAGGTCAAGGTCGGACGCCCACACACCTAGCACACCGTATCACTCAGGTCGGCCCTTCCTGGCCCTTCCTGGCCCTTCCTGCCCCTTTACCTGCCCCTTCACCCCACCAACCAGCCCTTCGCTCCTTTTTCTGATTGGAAACTCATTTCCGCCTTGACCATGCAGAGGGGAAGACTGGTGATACCCCTACTACATCAATGCTGATGGCCTCCAATTGTAAGATGGATTATACAGCAATCTGAACAGTCAAAATGCATTTACAAACACATGTATGCTTCTTTGGCTACTAAGTACTATACAGTGTAAAATATATCTTACCTTTTCCGGACAGATCATGCTACAATATTAAATATTGTAAATTTGACTCTTCTTTTACTCTGATTATTTTTGAAATTATATTGATTGGTAACTGCATGTGAGTACATGTTCTTCCAGTATCATAATTATAGGTTCTCAACCAACGTTGTTAGCGGAACATGTTGTAATCCAATTGTGATTGAACTACAAACCTTCTATTGATTAGTGATACATATTCGCCCATAATTCATGGTCCTATCAGAAGGCACTAAGATGAGGAGTACACTGAATGTTAAGTAGCACAGTCTGCCATAAATCTGCACCTGTACTATAGATATGACCCATAAATATACTGACGTAGATGCTAGAGGGCTTTTAAGAAGGCCACATCAGTGTTTATGCACTATTGGAACCATTCGCTTACTATATTTCATAAAAGTAAAAATATTTGAATTACCCTAACATAATGTGCCTAGCATCACGTCAAAAAGTCTAAATCAAACATAAATTGGTGGGCAAATGTAACATTTCTGATAAAGAAACTTCATACGGGAACCGCAAACAATGCAGTAACATTATTTACCAAAATTTAACTTTTCAAATAAAAAACAAAGAATAAAACCATTATTTCATGCTACCTGAAGAAGCAGCTGGTTTCCAGCTTGTTGTAATCCTAAAGGCTGGGGGTTAGCGGGCCCTGAAGAAACCAGCTGTGTCCCTGGGTTGGCTGAGTCAATCAGTCAGTGCCCAGTGGTAAAAACAATCAATACATGGGTGGGCCTAGATTATTGATGGGCTTTGTGTAGGCTTACCTACATCAGCACCAAGGTAACTACATGGAGCAGAGAAATGGGTCGGAAAGAGTAACTAGTAGGGCAATAGGTGGAGTGCAAGGGAACTAGTATAGCTATATTACTAGTGCAGCAATGGATGGAGAGAGGTATTAGTTACAGTAGAGGTATAGTAGGATGGCAAGTGTAACTAATAGAGTAGTTGGTTAAGGATAGGGTAACTATAAAAAAAATCGAAGTAGCAAATTGGGAACTAAAAGGTACCTTTTCAAACCTTAAAACACAAAAAATGTAGTAGCACAGTCAGGTTTCAATCAATTTTTACAAAGAAGGTATCATAAGAAAGTCTATGAAATTTTCTATCTTCTGGTATGTATTACCGTGGTAGTTATAGCAGATATTACCCATAATGCCATGTGAATTGACCGAAAAATATGGAAAAAAACGTCAAAACGTTATGACATATATGTCCAGCTGGCGTCATAGTTCATAATTAATTCCTATGAATTCAATTTTTTACATCTTAAATTAACAAATGTCTCACACAGTTTCCATTAATGTCTTTCTTTTTATGTTGCACCTTGTATTTGTCAATTTATCAAGATTTGTTTAGAAATTATGTTTTCCCAAAACGTTGCCATTTTGATACCTTTTGACACTGATGTCATTGATTGTATGTACATTATTCCCATGCATTTAATGATGAATTTGATGATAATTTAATTAATCAAACAACATGAAGCAAATATGTCAACTACAAACATGTTTGCAGGTCCATAGTAGAAAATATTTGATGTAATGACATGTTGTCATGTTTTTATGGTTAAGAATTAAGAAATAGAGGTCAAGGTTATGACCCAATTATCTGAGTCATGGCCTGGTCATGACAGATTGGTAGCACAGTGTGATCAGGAAAGCCGAAATTAATGTCTGGAAACATAAATTAAGTCTGTCTTTTATATTTCTATGAATTCAAACATACTTCTAAAACTCTTATTCAAGTCATAATATTGTTTACAAGCCCTACCATTATGAATAGAGGGTCCTGGAGAATGTTTACGGAATGTACCCCATGGATTTATAAGACATTTATTTTACTGAATCATAGTGTTGGAAAGGACCAGCTTTTTGGGCTTTAGACATAGGTATTTGCTATTAAACTGATAATTTGACCCGAGAATCATCTTTGAATTAGATTTTATTATTGTATGATACCAGCTATAAGGACTATAATTTCCTTTTTAAAATCTATTTAGGTTAAACAATTATGTTTTAATTTTGTTTAAGATGGCCTTGAATGTGGCTAGTCCAAAGTTCCCAATTTGCTGCTCCGATCTATAGTAAGGCAATGGTTGGAGAGGGTTATTAGATGTAGTAGAACAGTTTGAGGAGAGAGTAACTAGTACTACTAGTTACTACAAGTGCTAGAGCAGCGGTCGGGTGGAGAACACTTTCGTGGGTTAAGAATGTATCTTTCCGTTTCAAATATTCCATTAACGATTTACAGTATTCTCAGGAAGTATACTTCAGCAGTTTTAGTCCTGCTGCATACCGTACTTGTAGTATTACAGCTATCAAATAAGAGCCAACGTATCAAATATTGTAATTATTTTGCAAAACGAAGAAAGACGAAAGGCTCTGGCAGGCATCCTAGCTAATGATATCACTGTAATATGTCATCAATATAAACCAAGCAGCACCTTCTGCCTTTGATCATATTTAGGAGAATGTCAATTGCTCTGCATTTGCAATACTCTATGTCTTCCTTGAAATCAAATATCTCAGGTGAAATGTAGATTGATTATCATAAGGAGACCGAATTAGTATGGAAAATACAGGTTTCATCCTTAGAGGGAACACTATTATTATATTATGTGGTACAAATGTGGTATTGCCATTAAGCTTTTAATTCAAGCTGTGGGTTAATAGCTTAGATAGCAAATATTTATAAATGTTGATCAGATTGAATCTAAATTGACTTCACACTACAATTACACTGAAGTGAATATGACTCTTGCATTAAGAGAAAACAGGAAATGG
The DNA here is from genome assembly GCA_936440205.1 of Lepidonotus clava. NCBI lineage: Eukaryota > Metazoa > Annelida > Polychaeta > Phyllodocida > Polynoidae > Lepidonotus > Lepidonotus clava. Next base: position 27,610,439 of record OW387144.1, on the reverse strand, counting down.
CCTTTCAATAAATATTTTAATACCATTCCTATTGCCAGGATTAGAGCTAAACATGCGTTCATCTAATCAGTCAACTCTGCAGCTTCTTCCCTTGTTTTACACCTCGCAAGCTGTTCGTATTCATGAATCCTATTATATATTAAGTGAACGTGACTGATTTTACAGGAAGCACATTAATCTTACCGCAGTGATTAGTGAGAATCCAGGAAGTACTGAGATTCGGTCAATTGGCTTAGTTTGAGCGCAGTAATAAGTGGCAATTTATTCATAAGTGAAGAACAATTTATTTGTTTTTTGTACAATATGCTATGTTGAAACAGGTATCCAGGTGTAGGGGATATTTTAGTCCGACGCTCAGCCTATCATGGACCGGTATGCTTCACCTTGATGAAAGGATATTTGCCTTCGAATGTTTGTCCTTGGTGTGTCCGAGTCTGGTCACCCCTGACCATCTGGTGGAGCTTGATCAGAGAAAGGGGAGGGTGGAGATTGTACAGGTCACCGCTGGCGTAGGGGAGTGGGGGGTCGTTAGAGTGACCGTGGGTGGGCCGGGAGGAGGGGGGTGTCGGGGGAGGGGGGCACAGGAGAGAATGGGTGAGCAGGAGGGCAGGCCAGCTGAATATGTGTGGAAGAAAGGAGAGAATTGTGTTTATGTTGTTAGTTCTTTCCTACAAAGAATGGGAAAGGAATGGAGGCTGGGGATAGGGGAGATATTGATATTTAGATTGTATATGGATAGCACTGGGTTTGCACATGATGCATAAAAGGTGGCACTGAGTAGTATATGGAAATGGGGAATAGGTGCTTAAAGAAATATACACTGAGGCAATGTATGATAACAAAAGTAATGATATGGATACAGTAACAGGAAAAGTCATGAAACAAAATTAATAGCGATTGCATAAACAGTATAGGTAGGCCTAGTTACAGAATGGCAATACTTGTTACAAAAATATGTCAACATTTGGGGTTTCTGTCATCATACATCCTCCAATCCAGTTCAGTGTACTGGTATAACTATACGTGTGAAAACACTCGGGAAAAGGTGTAATCATACGCATATTCATACCAGTGCAAACAGCTGCCTGCGCGTGGGGCCTTGATCTTGGGCAAGCAGTACGTACATGGTGTTTGTTTGTTTTTATGGGAGGGTGGTGGGGAGGGGTTGGAGACAGGGGTGGGTGAGGTCGGCTTGTTCAAAGGGCCTCGGCCTGAGTAGATTACGCCCAGTTCAGAGTGCACCAGTCATAAAGGGAGGCCTGCACTCTGTATTGTTAGCCCAAACGGCAGGGGACCATTTTACTTTCTTCTCTACCTTTTTAGTATACTATATATTTCGTCTGGGGCTAAGTGAACTGTCTATGTTTGGTTCCAGAATGGCAACGATAGCAATAATATTCACTAGGATGTCTCCATACATATGAATGAGATCAAGCCAGATAAATGCAACACTGAAATCTGAAACAATTCTGTGTTTAAGTAGTCTTTTGGTCTCAATAGTTATATACAATGCATTTATTTGTTAGCCAGGGAATCCCAAATTATTTTGTAAGGGAATTCCCATAATTATGACATAGTAAGGGGAGTACTAAAATGCCAGAATTTAGGGATTTCCCATGTTTAATTTTCTTTCTTGAAGTATTGACTCATATGTTGACAATTTGTGGTTTTTTTTTCATTTTAAACACTTTTATAACACATAGATGAAGTGGAATACCCAAAAATTGGCATTTTGTAAATTTATGTGCAAGTTTTCCTTTAATGAGTAAATAGTTGATTTTTAACCATGTTTTCAAAGCGCATGGTCCACATTTTAGAAAACTGATAATGAAATCAAAATTAGACAATTATTCAGATTGTTATAGCATATTACATACCTCCATCTAGATATCATTGCAACTGTCACTGAATAATTTCTAAATAAGAAACTCATGACAGAGATGAATTTGTTGATAGTATGTCACTGAAGATCATTTTGAAATGCATTCGTGAGGGAGATATGTGCTTTTTCCTGCTTGTAGTTCTGCCTATTTCAGAACCACAAGCTGTTGCTAAGCTCTGGTACTGATTACACAACTAATACACAAACATCCATACAATGTTGTACAGCCTACGAAGCTGCTGGTAGACAATCACTGAAGATTATGTTGAAATGCATTGATTAATGACTGATATACAAGATTTTCTGTCACATGTAGATTTGCCTTTTTGAAAACCATAAGCTGTTGCCCCGCACTGGGACTATTTAGGCCCAAGAGCTGTATTTCCTAAATCCCTACACTGTTTACACATCATTCTCTCTGTCCACTTTTTCAATTGTCTAACAAACCATTAAGTTTAAATGAAAACAACATAAAATTATTTTTGTTAAGTTCTAAATTTATCAATATGAGGATTTGGGTTGCCATGGCCAAGTGTGGGGCAACAGCTTATATGGCAGTGTTTGTATGGTTGTTTTCGTTTATTCTTTATAGAATTGGACCTTTGACCTTGAAATGACCTTGAACCTGAAAGAAAAATTCTCACCAAAACTTTTCTGAAACCTTGGGATATGTAGATTGTAAAATCAGTCACAGAAATAAATCAACATCCACTTTCAAAAATGGCCCTTTTTTGACACAAGCTACCCTACTACTATGTGCAGAGAACCTATACAATTAGTTTGGAGATGTGCCCTTATGTGCAGAGAACCTATACAATAGTTTGGTGATGTGCCCTTATGTGCAGATAACCTATACAATAGTCCGGTGATGTGCCCTTTTCTGCACAGGGCCTATACAATAGATTGCCGGTGTGCCCTTATGTACAAACAGCCCATACAATAAGTTGCGGGTGTGCCCTTATGTACAAACAGTCTATACAATAAGTTGGTGATGTGACCTTATCTGTACAGACCCTATACAATAGATTGCTGGTGTACCCCTATGTATAAACAGTCTATACAATAAATTGGTGATGTGACCTTATCTGCACAGGGCCTATACAATAGATTTCCGGTGTACCCCTATGTACAAACAGCCTATCCAATAAGTTGCGGGTGTGTCCTTATGTACAAACAGCCTATACAATAAGTTGCGGGTGTGCGTGTTGTGTTGTTTGACATGCCGCAGACTACAGCTCTCAAGGTCAGATAAGGAAGGACGCTGGGACATGTCAGTGTGTGACAGCGTGCCGCTGTCGAGGAGGGGCCTGCCATGTTTCTTGGCTTGTGACCAAATATGTTATTAATAACTAAAAGGAACGGAAAGCAAATTGTATACTGTCGGTGCGGGTCCAAATTAAAGAGCGTGTTTTTTGGAATGGTAAACATGGTAGTGGTTATAGACAAAAACTTAAGTAGTATAGAAAAAAGCTGATTTGGAGCATTACAGTTGGTAGTTGCATTCTAACACATGTACTGTGCGCTATAGGCGATTTTGGGATAAGTATATGAACATCTTTATCTTAAGAATATGACAAAGAGCGTGTTTGTTCGAATGGTAACATGTTGTAGTATAATTTATGGAAAGCCCGTAAGTAGTACAGACAAAAGGTGATTTGGAGCATTGCCGATTTAAACAATTTGCAGTTGCATTCTTACGTTATACCTGGGCCGTGTCATGTTCTTCTTTTGCGATGTGTGATATAGGTGACAATGGAAATAGGTGCGTTTAGAATATGATTTGAATACTTTAACCATAGATGTTTGTAAACAATGACGGTACAATGATTTTGGTGATCCACAACAATTGAAAGAAAGCCAGAAAATGTGTATTTTACTTTGTTTATTGTCATTTCTCAACATTGTACCCCTTAAAACCTTAGTCGGACTATGGAAAGTTGTCTCTATATTTCTTGAGGTATGGAAAAGGACATTGATACCAAACACTGTTTTGGGCTCCTTTTAGGGCCTAAATGCTTTAACCATGTCTTTTTCATCATATTCTCCATTTTGTCTACGTATTTTACCTCTCTGCTAGCATACTCATACTCAAGCCCATTCTCCCCTTTCCTGTCTTGCAGTGGGCAATGTCAAGGTGCGCATGACGGCGCCCACCTTCGGCGAGATGGAGCTCGCCCACCCGGAGCTGGAGCCTGGAGGGCGCTTCCGGCCACGTGACTGTATCGCGAGACACCGCGTGGCCATCATCATCCCGTTCAGGGACCGCGAGGAGCACCTGCGGATCTTCCTCAACCACATGCACCCATTCCTCCAGAGACAAGAGCTTGACTATAGGATACTTATTGTAGAGCAGGTAGGTCAATGGAGGGCACATAGTACAGGCCAAGGGGGCACAAAGCAATAAGCCCATCCCACAAAGGGTATTTCCAGGGTTGGAAAAGGGTCGGACAAAATCCACATATAATGCATCCTTATCTCCTAGAAATAAGGTTACTGAAATAAGTAAGAATTTTTTTTTTATATATCCCCAAGTATTCCTTATGATTTCTAAAATTATACCAATTTGATAGCCAATCAAAATGCTGTAGATTTTAACATTGGTTCCTATGGGGAAAAATCAAATATATAAAGCTGCATTTTACAAATTTAAGAAGCAATTTGTCATCCATATTGGTTTGGCTAATTTTGTATCATATAGGAATAACTCGCTTAATTGAAAATGCACTGAGACAATTTTGAAAATATTTCATGGTAGACTTTCATTTTGGTGTAAACTGGGATGGGCTTATTGTTTTTGCCCTGCTTTGAACATGCCCTCAGGCACTTTAGCCTGAGACACAGGTATGTGCAAACTGTGGCAACAACAATATAGCCAAGTGTGCCCAAGGTCTGTACTTGATTTATCCTATATCTCTTGAACAGAAAACCTTTTTACTGACAACAACAAAATTGGCATCATCATTGACAAACAGGTTTAAGGCCTATTGCACTCTGGGGGTAATAACAGATCTCAACGCGCTTTTGAGAGGGCAGGACAACGCTGAGGGTAGGCCTATAGAATAAAGTATGGAACTTGCTAATACGTTGATTCAGGGTTGTATTGTATTACCTGGGGAATATAGCATAAGTAATTGCTCTTGGCCTGTAAGACACCAAGCACAACGTTAGTGCCAGCAACATGCTTTTCAACTGACATTTATTGGCTGCTGCTTCGTTGGCCTAAAATGTGTACATTGTTGTAGCTAACTTTGTTGGGCGATTTGTTTTTTTGGTTTGTTTTCCTCCTAAAAACGTGAAATCCTATTTTATAACAACGATTTGTAAGTGCTATAACCTGTTTTCGCAATAAGCCCAAGGTAAAAATGTTCCAGTTTATGCAATTGGCCCAAGGTAGGCCTATCATAATAAATATCGTTTACAGGCAAGTTCCTTAACCTCTCAATTGTTACATCATATATAATTTTAATATCTATAATTGTAGGTTTATCACCATTTTATCTTATTACATAGTTGGTCTCCTTTTACAAATGTAAATCATATAGGTTGCTACCAAATAGACACGGTATTCTATAATCATGTTAATTTCTACCTTTAAAAATGAATTGCTAATAATACAAATATGTCATTGTGTATTAAAGGCGGCTCCTGACATCTTTAACAAGGCGATGATGATGAACGTGGGATTTAAGGAGGCACGCAAGATGGACGCCTTCGACTGTTTTATATTCCATGATGTAGATATGCTGCCGGAGGACGACCGCAACTTCTACACCTGCTCAGAAATGCCACGCCATGTGGGCAGTCACTGTGATAAGTTTAAGTATAGGTGAGTCAAATGGGCAGTCACTGTGATAAGTTTAAGTATAGGTGAGTCAGATGGGCAGTCACTGTGATAAGTTTAAGTATAGGTGAGTCGGATGGGCAGTCACTGTGACAAGTTTAAGTATAGGTGAGTCAAATGGGCAGTCTCTGTAAAAGGTTAGAGTTTAGTTGAGTCAAATGGGCAGTCATTGTGATAAGATAAAGTTTTAAGTCGAATGGGCAGTCATGATTAATTCACTGCGAAGTGAGTCAGATTAGCAGTTATCATGTTATGTAAGTATAGATTAGATGAGTCAAATTGGCTGTGATTCAAAAACTTCTCAAGGTGAGTCAAATATAAAAAGAGAAATGTAACTCTGTGACCACGCTGCTACATAAAAACAGAGAAAATTACACCACGTATGTAAGTGTTTCTTATGTCGTCTAGAAATGTTATCATTATAAGCTTGGTTTATCATTAGTGTATCAATTATATAACTTTTAGATATCTCATCAATCCCAATTTTATTATGGCCAACCTACCATATTGCTTAAAATGCTAGACATAATGTTTATGTATCAAGATACTTTAGCGTTGCAAAAATGCACATTTCTGAGGAATGCCTTCCTGAACGGAAAATATGTAGTAGCTCACTTTCAAACTAACGGTAACTCGCATCCTCTCCCTGCAGAGTGCCATATACGGGAATATTCGGCGGCGCCGTGGCCCTGTCCAAGGGGCAGTTCGAGCACGTCAACGGCTTCTCCAACCAGTTCTACGGCTGGGGCGGCGAGGACGACGACATGTATAGACGGTGAGTGGGGAGCGAGTGTATATATTAGTATAGACGTTGTGTCAAAGGGAGTCAAAAGCAATGTAGGGTCAAAACTTTGCTACCCCTGTTAACTATTGAAATATAATCCATAGCTATGACCTAGGCATGTGGTAAAACATAGACTGTGAATACAGACTTAAACTAAATTAAAATACATAATAACTAGTCCCAAATCAATTTTTATGACTTACCAAAATTGATGTGTTTACTAACATTGCTGATTACAGGCATACATGACATAAGCATTATGGAATTCAAGTAAAGTTATAGCTAACTTTTATTGTGATTTATACTCTACCAATGACTCAAGTTATGTTCTTAGAATGTATTTTCATAGTTCTTTAAGTTTGCAAAATGTTGTCATATTTTGACACAACTGTGCATTGCTTTTGGCTCCCATTAATAAAGGCGTTATTACACAACACATGGGCTGTGGTATCGGTGGATATGATGATATTACAGACAACTCGCATATAGGAGTGATATAATTGTTAAGAATTTGCACTTTTGAGTATCTCACGTATCTGTAACAAAGGATATTATGTCTAACTGTTGTGATGTCTGTGCGACATCGTCATATCACAGCTCAAGTTATGTAGTGTAATAACACCTTTAAGTCATGCCTCAGAAAAAAGGGCTGGACTCCATATGGTTTGATTAATTTTAAACTTTTATTTTTCAAAATTTAAAACAATAATGTATGAATTTCACATTTTATCTAAATTTACCTGAAACAAACTCATGACATGATTTATCATCATTAAGATGAAAAACAAAAAAAGATATATCTATTTCACAGCTAAGTTCTAATGACCAGCACATGGTGATCATCAAAAGTATGTTATGTGATACATCTGCACAAGGTGTATAGTCCGCCCGGCAGCAACTTGTTGGGGATGAAATTCAGCTACCGTAGCTTATTTGTACAGCCTCATGGAAACAAAATATTGTACGTTGAAGCACCATGTTTTGTTTTTGGTGGAAAGAAACGCAGTGAGGCATTTCAAAAATAATACTATGAGAATATTGTTCGAAATAAATGTACATGTTATATAGATTTATGTGCTTCATAATCTCTCCAAGGAACAAGATAGGATTTTGGGGTATAATGTAAGGAAAATTTATGTCCAAACCGTTTCGGAAAAACTTTTTTACAAGTGATATCATGTAATTATAAAACTTAAATATGCCGTCTGGCAAAGTCAAGGGCAATGATGAATGAACGGTCACTGCATGATTTCAGAGAGGGAAAAAAGGTAGTTTGAAACAGTGTGGAAACAGAGATACACTGAGGCACCCAACATTTTCATTACTCCGAATTCATTATTTTAGCAGACAGTATGAAATGGTGTGTATTTATGCCAGTTTTCAAAAGGATAACAGAGTTTATATACTCCCCGTTTAAATACTGTGTATCGGCAACCAAGGTCAATCAACCAGTATCCCCAAATAATACAAGCATTAAAGTATCCAGCAAAAGCTTCAAAGCAGCAGGGTAAGGACATACAGAGAGATAAAAAGGACACAAAAGAGAGAATTTATAAACGAATGCTGCTATAAACGTAGGCATTCTGTATGGTGTCCCCTTTATGTTGGGAGATCTAAGACCTTGTGTAGACCTGGAGGGGGGTCTCAGCTGGCCCACGCCCAGGCACATGCAGTGTAGACACAAATAAACACAGGCTTCTGTAGAAACAGATATCACAGTCTCTGGGCTTGGTGCAATACTTTATCACGTGTATTGTACAACCACTATCAGCATGGGATTTGTTTCACCTTTAGAATTGTTCAAGTTTAGCTATAGTGTTTGAACTGATGTTATGGGGCCAAAGAGGAGTCAGTTATTATTAATGTATATGTTTTTTTAATCACAATTGTCGACCTCGCATTCTTATACTATGATGGGTCAAGGGGTCAATATGACAATGTATCTCCCGATGCTAAACGGGAAATCTCCCTAGAAATAGCAATATGAATAAATCTACATGAATAGGCTATATAGGTACATTTGTTCACTGTATATCGTTGACACCCTACCGTTATTGTTTCCTTGCAATCTCTTGTCATTAATAGCTGGTCATTTCCTCTTCTTGTTTCAGAGTTGTCAGTAGGAAATTTAAAGTTGAGCGTTTTCCGGGGAAAATAGCTCGGTATACAATGATAAAGCATGGCCGTGACCATGGTAACCCTTATAATAAACACAGGTAAGCTTTTCAACATTCAACGTGAAAATATCAAAGACACCTGTATATTCTTTGTTCAGTAAGCTCAACAAATATCAAGTCAAGGTCCTTCCAATTTTGACTACAGACCCATTTGCTATGAAAGAATCATGTCATCAGTCCTGTGGTAAGAGAATATTTTAGGGACTTTTCGGAAATTTTATTTCAACATGGTCTTCTCACACTCAATTCTAATTTCTAAATACCTATAAGATGATAAGTAAAAATATGTTTCTACTACCTATACAAAGTTTACATACATTTAGCTGAGACTACATGAGTTCGTTTAGGTCTGTTGACTGATTTGAACCAAGCATTGGTCACCCAATTGCTTTGTACATGTATAAAGTGTCTTTAGAATAGGGACAGGGGCGGACCCAGGAATTTGTAGTGGGGGGGGCCCAAAAACATGAATGTACAGGGGGGTGGGCCCCCCATCAAACATGATTTAACAGGGCAAGGGGGGGGGGGGGCAAGGCCCGTCCGGCCCCCCCCCCCCCCCTGGATCCGCCCCTGAGGGAGATCATATCCACATGTTTAGTGGCGTTTTTGGCATTTTTACCAAGAGCTTAAAGAAAACCTAAGGTAATATGAAATGGAATTGAATGAAATGGATTTCTCTAAAGCTGCACTTTCCCAAACGGAAATTATTCTCCAACCATATTATTTCTAACCTTTCACTTTTTTCCGCCCTTCCTCCAGTGGCATCGCCTGGAAGTGGCGACCGAAGCACTACCTTCAAGACGGCCTCAACACTCTGCGATACAAAACCAAGGCCATCGAGCTGCGGCCGCTGTACACCTGGGTGTACGCCGAGATCCCCTCGGCCCCCGCCTACTTCTACAAGGGAGGCTACAAGGCCAACAAAGGTGCCCTGTCACGTGGTCATTCCATCCATTGTTCTCCTGTTACCCTCTTCCCCTGGTGCGCTCTCTCCCTGACGCAGCTTACTCTACTTTCTCTGCGTTTCTTATCCCTACGCCCGCAGTCGGCCACCAGCAGATAGCGACTGCTGCCCTCTGTCGGGACGCCATCAAAACACGCATATTAATGATATAATACACACCGAGTGAAAAACCAACCAACCTGTGGTCTCCGCTATTTCAACCACGATTACTTCTCTGTAACGAATACATGACCAAAACCCTTGTAATGATATCTTGATTGATGATAATCCCAGAAAAAATAAGAACATTGGACTGTTTTATTGATTCGGTGGCGCTTTTGCTACAACTAATTGGATCAAGATTCGGGTATAGAATTTGTCTAGGGACTTTATCCTTAATGATTTCTCCTACTGTTATCTTTCCTGATTGCCTCCATGTATATAAATTATTATTATTATTACTGCCATACGCCAACTGCTTTAAGTGACATCAATTGGCGATGTGCTGGTGCATTCAGAGAGACTCAACCTAAGAAAAACTTTGTTTGTTGGCACAAATTCTTGCCATTTGGTTTATTGCCCGTTTGCAACGGTTTTCATTCAATATTTTGGTTTGTTTTTAAAGAGTAGTTTATGAATTTGAGAACTCGCAAATTGACACTGTGGGAACATTGTAATTGATCATTTGCTTTAGATCCTTCCTTAGTGTGTTTTTGTATAAGAACGGGCCGACACTTTTACCTTTGAATAATTTTAAGAAATCTAATTAAAAGTTTGATTACACTTTTGTTACTCATTTGAGCGTATTTTTATGTGAGCGTTTGCTGTATCTGTTCATTTGTTTTGCCTCGTCATTCTATTTATAGATTATCATTTTTATCATTATTTATCAGCTAAATCCTGATACTGTAAGTATAAAAGGACTGGGTAAAATTACCCAATAACACACTTATGTTGTAACATGGTAAAGGCACAGATCATGCACAAAACCTTAACCGAAAACAATTGCTTAACAAACAAGAGCACATGGATGTGTCCCAGTATAACCACATTTCTGGAGGCTTAAAAAAAGCAGAGGAATGCAGCTAAAACTCTAATAAAAAAAGATCGACCTGAATGCACTACCACCCCAATGCTTGCAGCACAATTTGCTCAGTCATAACTTACTCTATGTACATCTGAAATCTGTTCTTGAACACATTGTACATATGCATATTTGTATATATGCATATATATATTATACATATACTCCTTCAACTGTACATACGTGTATATAAAGCTGTTGAGAAATGGAAACAAAACGCCTAGTGAGTCTGGACCGGTGTACACTTCTAACATAGGGCCACTTGAACCTTCATTGTTTCAATCTTCAAGTGCCAAATTGTCCTCTGGCTTCTGTGAGGGTTCCCAAGCTCAAACTAAAAGGAATTGTGTACTCCTGCAGCTCTGCTTCTACTCCATGCTATGTTAGCCAAGGTTATGGTAGATTACAGGTACTTTGGGTGTCCGACATAGTAAGTAATGACCACCAATATCTCATAGATATTGAGTGGCAAATAAGGTGACGTTGAGAGGAGAATATAGACAATTTTCAGCTTTTATCGTTCGTAAGAAATATGTCTGATAAAAAGAACAACCTTGCAATACCCACAGCACTGCTCCAACCAAGCCGACCTGTGTGTAGCTACCCAGCTGAGGGTGTGACGTTAATTATTATAAAGTTGCAGTAACGTTCTGTTTCCGTCCTTGTTACATTATTTTGATGGCTCCCAGTAACCTTGCAGCAACCTACTGCTGTGACGTTGCAATGGGATTTTATTGCAATGTCCTAGCTATGTTCTTCAACCAAAACAGAATTTGGATATAATACTAGCATCACTGAAAAATAACATTAAGATCATGTTCAATCACGATAACGTAAATGTTAAACGTCATTTTAGTAATTAACAGACTAACCAAAAACTTATAGTTACAGAACGGTACTGTTACGTCGCAACTTGGCTGGATGGTGTACAATGTACTAGCACCCTTCAGCCTACCTATATTAGTTGATACACTACTCCTACCCTCACCTACCCTGACTGCGGACAATACAGTCATACTGACGGAAAATACCACTTAAATTTAGGATGGACAACCTGGGTCCCAGGGTAGGATAACAAGAGAAGACCAACCAGTGTCGCATACTGACTAAAACTATACTAATTCAAGTACCCTATAGTGCTTACCACATGAAAGCTGGACTCGATTTTCAAACGAATTCATATTCTTATTCATAATTCTAAGACAAGTTTTTGAGGGTTTTCAGCAGATATTTGGGTGTTTAGATGGGAATAAGAATCAACTCCTAATAACCGACATCATAGTCGATAAAACAAATTATGATTATTTCAGCGGTTTGATCTCGTCTCGTTTAGTTGACTGCAGTCAGTAACTACTAACTAAGCACATGGAATTATCAGCAACAAAATATTCCACATGCGATTTTGAAAATTGGCAGTGTGAATCAAAGTTTAATGTAGACATGTTATATAGGCCTATCAATAGAAATTCATTATTCCCTAAGAAAATCAAAGAAATACAAAATCACCACCATCAAAATTGATGCTTGTAATAGAGGGTTTAGGATAATTGAAATACAGAACTAATCAGTTTTTAAACAGTTTACCTTTGCCTTATAAATGTAATTCACACCTTAATGAAGGCCAGAAAGATTCGTTGAATTACCTTAGCCACTTTGTTTGAAAAGGTTAGTTGAACTGGTACTTAATGCAGCTCTCAGGATACTCACCTGCCACGGATTTAGATAAAGTATTATTGGTTATTTGCTACTCAGGCCAAGAAAAGTGTCAAAGGCATGAATAATGCTCTTTCTCGTTCATTCAGTTCTCAATACTATTGTCACCCATAAGATATCAAACTGACACCCCTAAAGACTAGCAAAATCATAGTATGATTGTATTGACCTCTCATTATGATCTCATTTTGAGGCTGGACTGTAAAGAGTATTAAGGTTCTTTGACTGAGGTCCTGTCAGCAAAGGATTTAGCATATCTTGTTACCAATGATAGGTTTTTCTTACAACAGTAACCAGGTCAGGTTCTAGGCTTAAGGCTTGTTGTAAGCAGTGCTGCATAAAAATGTTTTAAACACTGCCATAATAATGAAGGTTAGTACATACTCAGTAGTCTTTCATTAGCATTGGTCATTTGACGGGAAGGCCCTAGGTTGTTCAGCTCGTTTCTCGTTATCACTGGCGTGGGTGTGTTGATATGTGAATATATGTAGTTGAATCTGTAGCATCTCACCAGATCTCATCTTTAGAAAAGTTGTCAAGTTAACTGCAAAATGGGTCTAATGTCCCATTTTCAGATCACCTAAAAGTTATTGTAATTGCACCGTTGAAACCACCAAAAATCAAGTGTGAGCTCTGATCATGAGACAGCCAATTGTTAGTTACTTCAGACAAGGTTTTATCTAAATCCCAGCAGTCTGCTACTGATATTCACATCACTCTTTACTATAGAAAGCAGTCCCATTGTTTTTAGTTAGCTCTTGAATCAATATGTTTTATTACATTAGTTGTTGATTCGTGCCCTCAAAGCCACCATGTTTTCCTATACTTACTTATATTGAAATGAGAATCACTATCTATTCAATTGAATTCTAAATGGTTAGCATTTCTACTAGCTAATTGAGAACGATAAAATGGATCTCTTGTGGATCATTTCTTTCCTTAGTCTAAAGGAGATAGAACAGGACAGTTGATGCACAATTGACTAATCTAGTTTGGAGGTATTTTGACTGGCACAGATTTCTGATATTATGATATGCAGTTCTACCTCTGCAATGATAGAATAGTATCACTTGGATGCAATAACTCACTGGCTTCTAGTTTATAGCAAAGACTATAGTGTGATTCCATTTTGCCTGAACATGGTTTAAATTTCTTTGAATTTCGACCTGTTGACTAGAGGTGGCTATCAACATTGTTCTAGGTTTTACACTTGAGAATCTATATAGGGGCTTAAGCCCGGAAAGTATCATAGCCTCTTGGCATTTAGCAGAATGTTCATCCTAACAGATAGAAGAACAGGTGGTATTGCAGACGAGTTGGTAATATTGATATTTCGATTCAAATAACATTTGAAAGTTTGAGAAATGTTTCTTGTGTGGCCGAATCTCTCTGAGACGGAAAAGCTGTAGAGCCAGAGTAGAATTACAATTTCCCTTTTTGTGTGGACTGAAACGGGTGTATGCTTTCAAATATCATGGTGCCAAATTGTTATAGGTTATGAAGCTGGGTTGTCCATTCTTGGTAATTGAATCATTGAATTGAATCCGAGGTTGTTCAGAGGTACTTTGGCAATCGTATTCCTCAATATCTGTCACTTTTGAATTGTTGTAGAGAAACACTTTGTCAAGCTCATGATACCATAGGTTATTTAGTTACATGTACATGCAATCCTAAGGGTTTTTATAACTAATTTTATTTAATAGATTCTGGTTATTGGTTAAAATATTGGTTATCAAAATTAATGATATGTTTCCCGATCCCTATTGCCAAAGGCAAAAGAGTTCAACAATAAATAATACAGCCAAGGATACAGCCAAGATAAATCAAAACAAAACGACCTCATGCCAGTCGCTTAAGGTGCTTTGAGTGCGCTTCGCTACTTTTAACACAAACTATTATCTCATGGTTTGGATTAATTCAGAGATAAAGTAATCTGGTAATGGTTTATTTAAACTGAAAAACCTAAAGGTTAGAGCTAGATCAGGTTAATTCAGATTTGTGTGGCTATATCATGATTATGACCTTATATGCACTTTAATTGCTTCTGCGACACCCAAAGACATTTTGTTAGTGTAAACACATTATGATTGATATTGTTTTAATCCAGGACTTGTATACCATTGGACAACGAAGTGTCCAATGGTATTGATATTGAAATCTAGGTTCATGATGGAAAGGCTCTTATTCAAACAAAGAATTGTAAATCAGCATACATGTAAAGTGACAAGAGTTTATAGAAATGGGAAAATGGTATCAAGAAACCTTATAATCCTTTATGTGCCTACAAGCAATTAATGTTAGTTAACTTAAGTCTTTCTGCGCAACGCACGTTTAAATATATTATGTCTTTCTTGTTATTACTCTTAACTGTCGATGGATTGTGATATTCTGAAAGTGTCGGGAAATGAAGTTATTTGTAACCATATGGTAGCTAGAGGATGGGCTAGGGTTGATGTAAATCGTATTATGGATGAATTGGCGGACCTAGTTGTTACTTAAGTTTTTCACAGTAATCTAGTGAAAGACCCATCTCCATAGACAATTTCATATAACTACAGTTTAAACATTATGATTATAAAACCTCAAGTGGTAAGGGGTTGTGGAATTAAATGACTGGTGTTGCCATTATGTTCATTTACGTGAACAATCTTTAATTGTATTCAATTTGTCAGGAAAACAAAGTCTTCAGAAATGGTTTGTCCATATAGTCTTCAATGTATCCCGTACCTTTAAAACTGCCAAATAGGTGCGGATAACAGATTAAACAGTCTTATATTGGGATTGAAAATTTGTGACACAAGTTACCCCCATAAACTTCTCCATTTCTTTTTCCCGGCTAAAGATACCCAGTCCTTTATTCAGAGTGATATCATTAATATTGTTTACAATGTGGTCAAGATGTGACGGGGCCTAGCTTTATCATTGGGAAAGAAGCTTTTAAAAGAATTCCTAAAACCACTCTACATCATTGTTCGTGAAGGAGAATATTACATAGGCTAGATTTAATGAGTGGAACAAATAAGGAGAATGATACATTGTTAATACTGAAGATGTTCTCCACCACAGACAAATGACTGATGTACAAGTATCTTTATCTGTAACTATCTTTTTTTGGGTGTCGGGGCTATTATCACAAAGTATAGATGTTTTGACCGTGACGTCTATTTGGGAGATCCATAAATGATAAGGTATATGGTGCTAACTGTGGTGTGTTCCAGGATTTACAGGATATAAGTATGGAAACATTATATTATTGCTATTCATGAAAGTTCAGATGTAACCTAAGGCAAGCCTTTGATCATACCCACCTGCTTAAGAATTTTGTTCATATTCTGAGAAGTGAATCACAAACTGGCTTGATAAAATTCAGGCAAGAGGTTCTGCCTGATGACGTCATTGCAATATGTCTATACTGACAGAATTCCTTTCCATAGAACACCATACGTATATCTCTCAAGTAAGATTCCTTGATTGTTCCTATCTACCCGTATGGTCCTGTTGTGAGTGACCCAGATGTCAGGTTAAACTGTTTCGTGTACTTGCTCATAACCAGGAATAGATCAAAAGACTGAAATAAATCACTCTCTGTATTTATGTTGAACCCCTTGTTCTTTCACACAGAGATCTCTCGCTAGAGAATATCATATCTTATAGTTGCTGTGGTAGGCAAGCTATATCACGAAGGATATACTTATATATTCTAGGAAGTCATCAAAATAAAACCAACGTAAGGACATGGGTTGCGAATCGTAGTTACTGATTTTTATTTCAAATTGTGTGCCGTTTCAGTCTGTAAGAACGTTTTTTTGTTCACCATTATCAAGATATAACACATTAACATAATGTCAAAAGAAATCTGCATGGATTCTTTGCAAGAAACATTCCAAACTAAATCTACTTTCCACGAAACATAATTGTTGATATCCTAATCATTCAAATCTCAGTTAAGCACAGCATACTTATAGATCGTGTATCATAGGAAAAACTACTCTTAATTTCTCTTTTCTAATAAACCAGAACAAATAATTAAAGTTATAACGCCGGAGGGGGAGATGGAAGAAGAAATAATTATTACAAATCACTAAACACGGGTGTACAGAAAACGAATTGCATAACCAATTACATATTCAGTTGACTAACAATAGACGAAGCATCCTATACTAAAGCTTCTGGCGCATATTTACCAATAACCACTATAGGACAAACCAAAAGCAAAACAGTATGACTGATTTGTAGTGTCTTTATAGAAATATAGGACTTCTAAAGATATTCTTTTAATCAAACTAATTTTTTTTTTTTTTTTTTTTTAACAAAACCATCTCGTTTACAAAACGCTTTTCAGATAGTTGAAGAAACGCTTTTCAGATAGTTGAAGAAACGCTTTTCAGATAGTTGAAGGTAATATGGTAGAATACCTAGGATATCTCTTGAATAATAAACCTACAAAAATTCTCTGCAACTCAGGGATAAATGCATATTATGGACTATAATGTTTTAAGATTAGCAACGACAAACTTTGGCTACGGGCTTGTACAACCCACCATACTGGATCGACACATTTCTTCTTCATCGTTTCAAGAAGATTTGGGACCTACAGACATCTGGACAAACAAGACCAGGGACAGCAGACAACAAATTACATGTGGATCTTTTAAATTCAAGTGGACACAAGATAATGTCATTGTTCCGTAAGACAGTGCAAACACAAATTTTTGATTTTTAAAGATAAAAAGTAGATACACCCAGTATTCAATAGTTTAAAGAGGGGCCATCTGTGATTGTTCTTGTATAATTTAAGGGGTAAGGTAATAACATTTTCAGTTGATTGTAATTATAGACCTTGCCTCAAAATAAGATTATATTCAGATCTTCTTAAGCTCACCTGAGTAGGTATTTCTGATGAAAGAAAATGTAAAATTATATGCTTGCTGACGATCCTATTTACAAATGATTAAACAGATATACTTACAGTTACACATCTTAATGTACCCCAAAATATAAAAACAAAGTATTTACATGTATATCTAATAGAGTGTTTACTTCTGCCTTAATATGATGTAAGGGATTGCTTTGAAATCACATGGTAATCACACTATTAATGATGTAGCACCTACTCATGTAGCGATCGGGGCTCTTATTAAATTATCTATTCTCCTAGGACATGCACAGTTAAATCTTCCCACATGTATGGTTACATTCCTTTTGACATGAGACACGTTGCAACTAAATATGAGGTTTCTGTAGCTATTATTTAACGTCCCTGTAGCTAAAATGTCGTTTTTTAACCGTATACATGTACTGTTTTTGTAGTTGATTGTGTTTTCCTTTGTAATTGTGCAGTTTATGTGTATGTGATCAGGTGATGTGTGACCCCAGTGCCATCCAATGTATCATGCAATATAATTATTTTACGTGATGTTAAATCAGCCCTGTATGAGAATGGGTCTTCCCAGTCAGATACTTTAACTGTGCAAAAAAATGACCTTTAATGAATCCAAATATTGTAAATGGAGCCATTAGGTACATTAAATTTAATGTAAAGAGTACCTTGACATGACCTTTACAAGACTTTTACAAAAGTTTTTCATGTGCCCTTTAGAATTATGGAAAGGTTACCTTTACAAGATCTTCCCTGACCTTTACTTTACACGAATGGTCCTATTTTCAAAGTGCAAAGGTCATTTAAGGTCTAGTTTTGGGCAGTGATATATCATTTGCACAGTTGTAGGAGCGGGATGCTAAGTCATGGAACGCTGGAGGGCCTTGACAGACGTCACTATCTGCGAGGAAATATGCACAGTATTTAGACCAATCCTATCAATTTGTATGTTTCTATCATGAATCTAAATGAACTTATGAAGCTTTGTATTCTAGCTTTGAGACTTTTATCTTTTTATAACTTTCTATATTTGATATTTTGTCTATTTGCTAGTGTCTTTGCATGGTAGTGGGCTTTCAATGTTTCCATTTCAAATTTACAAAATCTACTTGAATTGAACTTTTATTGTTGGTTATTGTACTATACGTGTACTCTAAACCTTTAGACAAATATCTTTATTTTGACTTTTGTGCAGGTGAAACTTTTGATATTACTTTGTAGTCTACAAATTCCTAGATGAACTGTCTATTTAATTTCTAACTTTAAATTCATTGTAGGAAATTTTGTCTTCATGAATTTGAAAAAAAAGCCCTACTGTTGTTCTTTTTTGAACAGTGTATGTCCCTTCCCATATAATCAAAAATAAATCTATGATATGATAACACAAACGTTGATCAATCGTAGGGAGCAAATGCAACTTCAAAGGATGCATGTTTCTTGTTCAAAGACACAAGGTTATTGGATAGTAGATGGACCAATTTTGATTAGCCTGGTGTGATGTCACCCTGGTGACTCTAGTTACAGGTAGTCCGAAGAGGAGCCCTGCCCCCAGGGCAGTGCTCATCAAGTCTATGGTGGAGAGCGAATGGGACCATCGGCTGTACCCCAGAGACAAGAAGTGGAAAAGAAGTGACAGTCAAATCTGAAGGTCCCTCAGAATGCACCTTCCAATTGATGATTCATTACCTAAAATTGTATATCCTAACAACATGACTATCAATGGATCATGAATTACCTAACCTCTTACAGTGTATAATTGGTTACATCTTTTATACTCTAATTGAGTTGTTACTACTTTGGTAGATGACTGGGTATCATTTGCAGGGACTGATCCAGGGATTGAAAAAATGGGGGTCCACCCTCATGTAAAAATGGCATGCGCCCTATCCATGATCTAGAATTTTACATTAAAAGAAAAGGTGCCTCAGGCGTCCCCCTCTAAATCCGTCCCTGAGTTTACTTAGAAAAGTCCTTATTACAAACAGACATATTGTATTATTTGATTATAACATCAATTATATAATATATATATATATATCCATATGAATGGGATTTTTATTATTGTGAAGCAATGTACATTTGCGAAACATAATTCACCTATAACGTTCACCAAAACCTACAGAGATCCACTTGTTATCATTGTATTTTTTAACATGTTGATTGGTCCGGATTAATAACAAAATAATCCAATATGTAAGGCTACCAATGAATACAAGTTTTATTGTTGACTGTATTTCTTCGAATACTTTGATAATAATTATTATGTACGGTTCAAGGATTTCAGAAAGAGGTGCAATTTCAACTCTTTGTTTAACTCTTTACCAGCTAGGTAAAATGAGGAAATACATTACGCCTGATATAGCCTGTACAATTTACAAACAAGCCGTCTTACCCCTCTATGATTATGCTGACTTTCTAATTGGATGTGGTACAAAACAGAAAATCCACCATCTGGATGCTCTTCATGAAAAGGCCATGAACATAATCGACAGTAATTCCCATCCCACCTTGGATACAGATGGATTTATGTTGTTATACAGAATATCCTCTTTAGACAAATGGTGTCAGGCCCACCATATGTCTATTATGTGTAGATACAGTAAGAATGAAAATATTATTGACAAGGTAAGGCCGACGATCCATCTAAGAAGTTGAAACAAGGTAAAATTTAAAAGTATAAATAGGAGTTTTACAAAAATCAAGAAGAGTCCCATGTTCCGTGGTATTTCACTCTGGAATCGTATACCTGAAAATGTACAGCGTTCAACAACAAAGTTTAAGTTTAAGAAAGGGATTAAAATGATGTATCCAATTTAGATGCTGGTTGAATGGAATATGAATGTATAGATTAAAGTGTTTTATACTTCAAATGTATCTAACAGAATAGTCATATTATTATTATCGTCATCATTTCTGATGGGTTCTCTCATGTTCATATCATATCATAATGTTTTCTGCATTCTCTACATACCTGGCTGGCGAACATGTAAAAATGTGAAGCCTTTAACGCCAATAAAAAAAATGTTGGTGTCCATCAAAATTGGGGATGGGCCTCAGTGGAGCCATAGTACTCTCTGCCCCCAAAACCCCAACCCCAACCCTTGATCCGCTCCTGAACCATAATGCTAGCAGATATAAAAAGACAATGTTGTAGTCTTGTCAAAATCGGGATGGATATGGAAAGTTTTGGGTTTACCATTTTACCAATATTACACTGTCGTGTTAGTGTGCTGTTATTATGTTGACAAGCTAGGGTTAATTTTGTGAGCAGTGAAGCTTTGGGCTCTGAGTATTCTCTAGAATATTTGAGGTGTTTTCAAAATAAATGCAATTTCACTTGTTGTGTCGAATATAAGGTATACCAGTATTCATCATGTTTATACATAGATCTACTTGCAAAAATGTTTTCTTATACATAGATTTATTAATGGATATGATTTATCATTAATAAGCTGTTAATACGACTTATTGATTTATTAATGATTTGAAAATGATTATTACTCCCTTGGAGCATTTGCAATATTGCCCTTGTAGATCAGACCCAACAAAAATATAAAAGAATTGGCTTGATTGATTGTGACCGGGGTATATAGTTTTAGATCAGTAAATGGCACATTGCACCTTTTCAGACATTCACCGTCCGACTTACAGCTTTTATAACACATCGCAATTTGTCGCTCTCACTCTTTTAAACTTCAGTTTCCTGGGCATTAGGTCTTATGTTCTTTTGCTGCTTTTATGTTACAATTACCAAATCGTTCTACTTTTATCTTCACACTATTTTTTCATATTAAGATTAATAATGTTTGTATTTTGGTAATGTTCATTTTAGATGTACTTTGACCTTCCAATAACATAATACAACATGCACGGTATAGTAAGGTCACTTGTTTTGAACGATAATTACATCAATGTGATAATTCAAAAATGCTGTCATAGAAATTTGATAGACAGCTGAAGCCTATTCCTTTAATAGTATATAATGCAAAGTTATTATTTGTATAGTTTTATATTTTCCTGGATAAGTAAGTCAGTACTTAAAGAGAGTCAAAACCAATAAAAATGGTAAAATTTTCAAAACTCAGAAAAGTAGAAAAATATGTTAAATAAGTCTAGTTAAGGTCATTCGTAAAGTATTAGCTCTGAAAACTAGTTCAAACCAAAGTAGGATTCCATGAGAGATGGTAAAATTTCCATTTGTTTGTAAACAAACCCCATTTTTGTGGATCCACATTAATTGATTTGAGCAAGGAAAACATGTTTTCAATTATTTTTTACCATATTTCACGGTTTAGATTTTAACATATACCAGAAAAAGGCACGAGGAATGGATTTCAATGATTATTCGAGTTTGGAAAATTTTGTTGAATTTATTGGTTTTGGCTCCCTTTAATTATCTACGCCATTAGCAAGGCATGAAATTATTTTTAGTAAATATGATTTATTCCTTTTTCTTTCAGTCAATTCCGGATAAAACTGGCGGCGCATGCATTGCACAATACATTTACAAACTTTATGTCGAACCTTGCCCATTGAGCTACATAGGGTAAAGATGCTATTCAAGATTAGATTATGGTATCATTTTAAAGTACGTTAAAGTGGCTGCAGGGGCAGATTTGAATAGGAGAGCCCGGTGAATACGTTGAAGGATCTGGACTTTGTAAAAGGACAGAGAACAAATTTATGACGACAATTTTGTCATGAGAAAATCCCATCCTGCATGCCTGACCATTCAAATCGTCAGTGGACGTGTACATGTAAGGGTAATTAATTGCCCCTCACTTGAAAATTTTGTATCGGAAAATGTAACTGTTGGCCCTTATCAGCTTATAGTCCAGTTTCATTATCTCTAAAGCTTGAATCCATAAGAATTCAAGACTAAATAAACTATCCTATGGCACATTGAATAGCACATAATTCTTAAATTCCTTAAATTTGTCATATTTTGGTCACATTTCCAGATTTTTGACACCCTCAAAATTAGAATCAAAATTCGTGATGTTTTAAAGGAATAATTCCTAATGGCTGACAAGAGTGTCGTTCATTTTGTAAGGGTCTAGACTCAGTCCAATTAAGCAGACCCTAAAAGCCAACACTGTCCTACCTCATCCCTCATTTCAAGATAAAAACAGGAAGGGGGCAAACTTTACTAGGATTTATACCCCCTCCCCCCGATCTGCCCCTGGGCACTAAAGGGTAAAAACTTCAAACGTTTGAAACTGTTTGTAACTATGTTGTACCAATTATCTAACACAAATACTGGTACTCCTATGGATCTCAAGATGTGAAGTGAGACATGTCCCGTTAAAAAATCTATGGTTATTTTATAGGCCATGTGTTTATGGATGACAGCTATTAGTATTAAGCGTATGATTAATGAAATTTATTTGGTTACCATAGGCTATTGCGTAATTGGAGATGCCAAAGGCGTGTACTTAAGTGACAGTATATATAAGTGGAACAGTCTTATTTTACCCTTTTATATTCTGATAAAGCTATGATCATTAACCTCAACCCAACATAAATTGCAACAGAATTTACTTGGGCGGGAGTGCATTTCTAATAATGAAACATTTCTAATAGCGAAATAGAAGAAACTTTTTCTGTATATATGTTGGTATAAGGTCTCGGACAATTTGTGTAAAGTCAGAGCACAGAGTGGCTGGATCAATGAATTTGACTAGCTTGATCCTCGAACATTTTTTATATTATCTACCTAAGGATCCTCCATAGCGAATGTCTGAACACAAATGATAGAAATCGCCAAATTTTAGAATAAGACTTCTATCGAAAGTATTCCTTTCTAGACGTTCGATCACTTATTGAAAATGCTCCTTCACGTTTTTAAAAATGTACAGTGTATTTATAAATCCTCCTTTCTTATGAATGTGCCTGGAATTGTATAACAAAGGTTGTTGAAGCCTTAAACCATTCCATTGAAATCACAATTTGCAAAACTTGTATGGTCCACACATTATAATAAAAGGCTATTTTACCATCAATTCAGAACCTCTGACAAATTGTACATTATTCCATGTTGTGCATGTAAACCAGTAATGTTCATACTTTTACGATGCTGAGACTGAATTCATCCAGACAGATTCAACCGTATGAGCTTTGTTTAGCAACAGGTTTTGAATCACCAATATACATCTCATAAACCCCATACAAAGTTAGACTAACTCTCCTTTTGTAATTATTGAGACAAAATGAAGAGGAGAATTCTTCGAAGAAAATGGTTGTCCTACATTAATTCCTTATTACTCTATCGAGCCTTAGGGGGAGTTTCACCCTGGTCGTAACTTTAAGATCGTATCTATAATTAAGATATTTAGAATTTTTCATGGTTGAGTTTCAGACTTTTTGATCTTATGTTCCTATTTTTGTCTATATATTTTTAGAGTTAAGATTATTGATAATTAAAAACATCCCATCTTAGATTTTGTGAGATGTGAGAAACGCATTTACGATACACCCAGTGTGAAACACGCCCTTATTCTACTCGAAGACTCCGGCCGACTTTTCAGTGTAATAAGTTCAACAATTTAGAAAACCTGAGTTAGACCACTTTTGCATGAGACTGGCGGATCATGTTCACATACAAATACTTGTCGTATATCCGGCATTACAAGTAGAACGTTGTCCCATAAAACGCAGGTTAAAATCCAATCATTAACCGTTACTAATACGAGTTATTCAGTCAATATGGAGGTGGGTAAAGGTATGGATCTATCGTGAACAAACAAAAATAATGTCATATCATGCCATTTTATTTTGATGTCTTTATTCTGTAGTAAAATGTTATAATATTGTATCATTTGGAGAAGGACAAAACATGTGCATTGCATTTTTCCGAGCCATCCGCTTCATGAACATCTTCATCATATATATATGTATGCTAAAAAATATTGAATCATACTCTATATTGAATTAACTCATGAATGTCCCGCGAGATAGAAGAAAATACGGTCGTCAATGGCGGATCCAGGTTTTTGAGAAAAAAAAAAGGGGGGGGGCGCTATTGGAATTTTTTCCCCTTTAATTACCTTATGGGCGAGTTTACATTTAAAAAATCTAAAATTGCCCCCCCCCCCAAAAAAAAAAGGGGGGGGGGGGGGCCTGCGCCCCCGCGCCCCCCTCTAAATCCGTCACTGGTCGTGGCCGGAATTCAAGATAGCAAAGCTGTGAGGAAGTTTTCCGTTTGTATTATCTTAGGTATTATACATGCATGCGTACACATAAAAGCCAATGTGTATAAATTATTATTATGCGTGTGAACAGATAAAATAGCCAAGATATAATCCGATACAAGTTTTACCTTTGCAAGAGCGCAACAGGAATAGGAATACATTTTAATGGGGTAAAGCGTGAATGGCCACGCAGGTATAAGGGGCCATTAGGGTCTTTTACATGTATTAATTTACTGACCTCAGAGAGGAAAGACGGTGGGAGTTAACTCACGACAGATCAAATGGAATCAAATTAAAGATGAAATGGTTACAGTGTGGGAAACTAGAGTGTGCAAAATAATGAATGAAAAAAGAGACAGCCCTCGGAAGGTCTCTCCCTTCAGTAATGTTGTTTGATAAAAAGAAGCAGGGTGAAACAGATCTCAACAGAAGACTTGGTACTCACTGTACATGTTTACACCATTTACTTTTGGCTGTAGTGTCTTACTTATTTTATTCCCTTACCACAGGGAGCAGGGTGCTTTGGAATAAGTGATGGCTCAGTTTGACGCGAGAATGTCGTCTTTGTGGATTTTTTTTAAAATTTTAGTTCAACTTCACAGTACAAACAATGTCTCTGGACTCTAGAATTTGGGAATCCACGGATTGACCCAAGAAGGGTCTTAATTGAATCCAAAATCAGCAATGTGATTGTAACCCAATGTGCACGCTCTGTCATGCGTACGTTTTATTCTACGAGCTGCCGGTTACATGTTTATTTTACGTTCAGCTGTAGGCCTATAAATATGCACGTCTAGTAGTTCGTTATGTATTTATTTATTATACATTTATATATGTGACGGCCTTCAGCCATGTGTTAAACCACATATTGTGCTACATCCAGTTCAGATAAACCATTACCTACATACTATAAGAACGTTATGAATGTGTATAAATGGGAATAATAATTACGTTATTGAATAGATGACTACGTACTTAATTCAAACCTAAAGGGTATAATCATACTTATAGTCACTCATCTTTTGCAGATTCTGTGTCATAAATGCACGCAGAAAAAAACTGTTATATCATACGATATCAGAGGAAGCAGCTTACACTTCCAGAGTTATGAACACTTGTAACATTTTTTTTAATTTATCATGTACATAGTGTTTAAACTGGTTAAGCTATGGGCGAATAAAATATATAAATTACGTATAAGGAAGTGTGTCAGAGTTGTTCATTATTGAATATTAAATTTTTCGTGTCTAACACTCTTGAATTGCTTCTATTTTATATCATTAGAACTCGGTACTAATGAAAAAGTAGGAAAAGTAGAAACATGTTTCCTACTTTTATCCAGAAGTAATTAACAGAAAACGAATAGAATAGAGTCCTGACATTAGATTTGTTATTAAATTGCTTGAAACTAATACAAAAATACTCAAGAAAAAAAGATATAATTATATTGCTTGGTGGTGCAATCCCGAATCACCAAAAAGAAGGAAATCCTACAAAAGTAGGAAAAATGGCATCTCTTTTAGAACTGCAATGAAATATTGTGTTAGGATATCTATGGCGTGAACAACTGACCACCAATTTGCTAGTCATCAAGATAACAAACAAGACCAAACGACATATGACCAAAGTTACTATCAAAAGTATTTGATAGTGATAGGTCGGCCCATTTAAATCTTTAGGCCTAAAATAATCAAACAATATGATATATCTAGCATTTATCTCTGTGTCTTATATAAATCAGATTTAATATATTGATGGTAGGTCTGAAAAAATGACACTATAGTGACAATTTCACAAATAATTCAATCTTTGAATCATTTAAATCTTAAATCTGTGTCTGACCCTGACAGCACCGGAGAACTTATTGACAGTGTGACGCCTATGTTTTAACATTGAATGGGAATGATTCAGACACTGACAGTGACTTAGGCCTAGACATATTAAAGTTCAGATTGAATATTTTGGTGGTAGGTCTGAAAAAATGACACTATAGTGACAATTTCTCAAATCTTTTAATCTTTGGATCATAAATAATTGCTTTCGGAGCCTCCATAATACATTGACAGTGTTGAAGGGGGCTTAGGCCTAGCCTATCTGAGCCTGAGTCCAGTCATTTTTTCATACCATCTGTAAAATATTCTTGCAAACGTATCCAGGCCTAAAATAATCAGACCATTTGATATTTAGGACCCTCACATATATGAGAACATAGATATATACATGAATTTCATTTTGATAGGCGTAATAAGGTCTAAATAATTATTTTTCAGATTGCCAGTCTCCGACCAATGCGTGTTAGGCCTCTAGCCGAGTTTAGGCCTAGATTTCAAATGCTGGAAAAAAGATATAAACTAACCGTTAAGGCCTGGAGTCCTCAATGCATTTCAATGCGTATATCCTCCACAATTGATGCGTTTAATGTCATCCTGGTTTCCTGAGTTCAATTTATCGATTCAGGCGTGATGGGGAGAGAACCCGGCGAAGGGTTGACGCCATGTTGACGGTCTGACAGCAGTGACAGTGCCTCCACGTGTCCGATCGATCCAATGTTTTGCCTTCGATATGAACGCATGGTTCCCGCATGAATTGTCAATGCGTTGTATGCGTTTAAGGGGGTCCAGACGTCCAAAATATATATATTGAAAGCATCAGGTACCGCCGTAATCCAGGTATCCAGGCGGAGAAGGCGCAGCCCCCGGTAACAACCAGCCAGCTGGGACGACTGCTCCCAGCCGTCTGAGGTCTGAGCCTTGTCACCGGGCGGAGACCGAAGGATTCAGAGAAAATAGCGCGATGCATTTACGCGTTTAGACGCGTTATTTCGCAATCTATGGTTTTCTAGACTTTGACTTGATCATCTATGTATCCAAATCTACCCCTCTATATTTATTTGACCCGTGAGAACGATGGATTTCATGGTGAAATAGGCATGCAAATTTGATGAATATTCAGATTTTGACCCAGATCCCTTCCTGCCCGATTGAAAGCGAGGCTGGTGGGCGTTTCAGGCATAACACGGCATTTTACGCGCTGGGACATGGTCACCGTAACGATTCCAGGCTTGAATGTCTTATTTGTCGCACTTTGACGACTTATTTGTATTCTATATATCTAAATGTGAGTAATGTATGCCCAAATAAGCCCAAGAATGTGGTTATTTTAGCTCAGAATCGATTTGGGACATCGTCACTTTGCCGCGTTATACAGGCATAACGCGGCAGTTTACGCGCTGGGACATGGTCACCATTGAAATAGCATTGGGACGTTTGCCGCGTTACAGGCATAACGCGGCATTTTACGCGCCTCACGCCGACATGCCCGGTAACGCTGCGCGGATTTCTGGTTTTATTTGGTCATTTAATGAAGATTTGGACGACTTAAACAATATTTGTATCCTATATATCCAGATCTCAGTAATGTAAGCCCAAATATTAGGTTATTTTAGCTCAGAATCGATCGGGACTTCGCGCGTTACAGGCATAACACGGCATTTTACGCTGGGACATGGTCACCATAGGAATAGCATTGGGACATTGCCGCGTTACAGGCATAACGCGAAATTCTGTCACCGATCTCAGAAGTACCTACCCAAGAAGAGAATAGGTCGGCGTGATTTAAAGCTTTAAAGACTTTAAAGTCAGACTTAGGGATCTCACTGACAGAGTGAAAAAGCCGACCTATAAAAACAACTCAGGTTACCATAAAAGTGTTAGTCTTTCTAGTGTGTCTTCAAACAGACTACCAGAAAATTAATAAAATATATTGTGTTGGAAAATGACGGTATGAGTATGCAAAGCTCCATTAAAAAGGTGTCTACCTACTAGCAATCTTCTATGACTTTGTTTAAAAAAAATTGGTTTAGGAAAACCACTCATGGTGCATACATATAACATTGGTCGCCTGGTAAGGTTTCATAACATGGTAAGTCTTAGGCAGATCGAGTGTGTATGAAAATAAGTTTATTACTGATTGACCTTTCAGCGAGATGACATCATAAGTTCGTGGTTGACATGCGCACACATATGCCTTTACAAAATCAATTACATTTATGCATAATGACCAAAAGTAATGCTTAAACGCTCCTGATTCTTTGCAACTGACCATGCACACTACACATGTGGATACTTTTTACTTTAGGTTGAAATCTTTGGACAAATTTAACTATAGTGATCAACAGATCTCAATCAATATAATTGTTTTATAGATTAGACATATCAAAACATATCAGGGTATTTTGGTTTGTGCAAAGATCTCTATTTATTTTGTAATACTAATTATGGTATGTACATTTTTTTAATTGAAATTGGTCATGCGAGAGACGATTTTACTGCTTTTTCTTCTTTTTAAAGTTTCCCTGACTAATCTTACCGGGTTTCTTTATGCTAAACCTAGTGATCAGATGACTGTTATTGTCACATTATGATCCAGTCTCCTAAGAAAGCCTCTACTACATACACTTATCACTAGATACGTGTTCTTTGCATAATTACTAGTCATTTCATGACTAAAACAAGTCTACATAGAGCAAAATACAAGCTTTTTTTATCTCTCAAAATTGAGAAACCTATATAAGTATGAACATAATAGCACATATATATCCAATGCCTATAAAGAATGTTGAAATGAAGAAAAGATTGTCACAGATGAAACCATTTACAACTACAGGGATCAGGAAATAAACTAGAACTCAAAGGCACTTTCAAATAATATTTGAGTGAGAATTAAACAAACGTCAGGGAAAACTGAAGAACAATATTTTAACATTTATCACCATTTCCCGACGCAAAGTAGCCTTGTTGGTTATACCACACTAAGTATATAAGGATTCTTATCATATATATCATTGCACATTTCACCTTTTTTTTTTAAATTTTACATAAGTGTATCATGTAGGATTACACTTATCAAATACTTGTTCTAAGCCCACAGAAAATGCATAGTATAACCTGTTTATTTTCAACAAGCACTCGAGCTAAGCTTTTGTAGCTGATATACATAAACGAAACAATGCCCCCCCCCCCATAACCATCATACAATGATTCAACTAGTTTTTGCTTTGATGTTGTGACGCATAGACAGTGTTTTAAAAAGCTATATGTCATGGTTCATAAATACGGAAAACGGTTAACAAAATGTTTTCTCCAAGATTTGATCTGACATCCATAACATGATCGTTTGTGATTCACATAAACCATCTAACAACAACGATATGATTCATAAGCGGATTCCAGCGCCTTGTATACTGAACTTTCAGGTCTAAAGGTAATTTCATGATTAAGACCTCTTCAGCTTAATATTATCAACGTCACATTTAACAGAAAACTTCTTAGATTTAACGCGTGTAAATGAGAAAGTTAAAATTCTTTTCGATTCTGAGAAAAGGTCTATCTCAAATCTGTGAGAAACGGTGCTGCCATCTAGTGTATCCGGCTACTAATACTCCGTCAATGGTGTGCGAAGCTAACATCACAAAGACTACTACCATTCACACTGTCACTTTAAACCCGCTGTGTTCACACGGCCTGCTACCAGAAACAACTATCATCAACAAATACTCGGAAATACTTTCGTAATCCTCCCAGTCTAGTCTAGGAATCAGATTATCAAATGCAGATCCATTCCGAAGGGAACAATAGAGCAAAGAATTCCTGTATACCCAGTTCTTCTTATCTATACTACATGCTCATGTCATAACAGAAGCTACAGTGTACACTTTAAACAAACGTTGCATCACGTATTTCTTAACATGCACAAATAAATGTAAATACCTGACGAGTTGATATCAGTATCCACGGCATAAGAGCACTTGACATGATATGGTTTAAGTTGACATGCAGTTGCACATGTATTCATACAACATCTGACATCTTGCTGAACAACTTTACAGAAAGTTGATAGTAAATGTCGTATTAAGAGCGCGGAAACGCTTTTTTCTTAAACAGAAACACCCATACTATGATGAAAAACTGAACTTAGACTTTGGCCTAACTAAATCCAGTAAGGTTTTCGTAGCTATGGTAAATGCTTGAACCTATTCTGTATATATATAATCATATTGACAGTTTGAAAACATTAGTATGTTTTTCAATATGCTACCATTATGTCTAACAAGAAAAATGCCACTACTTTCAGCATACCTCAACTTAAAAGCAGGTGTTTATATTTTTTGCATTTGATACTTTATGAAGCTAGTTCTCTATCAACTATTAGAAGCCTATATTTCCAACGCCATTACCATAGAGCACTAATACTTGCAATGAAATACCGATGACCACATCTACAAATGCCATCTCAATAAAACTATACCAAAACTGAGGGGACTTAAGGCGTGGTATTTTATCAGTCCACAAGGGACAAAACGTTAACTAATTCATTGAAAAGAGTACCGGTGTCATGGGAACAATAGTAAAAGTTTGCCATGTTAAAGCACATTTTCATCTAAAAAGTAAAGGGTCGGCTCTCATCGGCAAGCTCTAATTGACAGCTCATAGTCCTATCTTCTAAATACTCTCTTCAATGTATATTCTCATCAATTCCGTAGACTTCCACATTGAAAAAAGTAATGATGCGGATTGTTTCATTTGTAACTGCGTATAAGCGTACATGCACACAAAATTCTGAAGTTAAAAAAAGTGTGCATATAATAAATGTGAATAATTTTTCAGATTAACTTCAGGTACATACAAGCTAAGAAAATTTGTCGTATTTTGGAACCCAGTAATTCTATATCAATGACACTCAGACGGGTCATCTTTTCACAAAGTACACATAACCGCCCTCTTCCCCAAAATAATATCAAATCAAAAACAAAATCAAATTCAAAAGAAAATGCTAAAAGAGACAGATCCTTCTGTATCACTAAAAATTCCTCTTTTAAAGCATCCAATCACACTATAACCTATATACTGAACATTCGTAATATATCGTAGATGTAATGTACATGCTACATCTACAGGCAACTTGACATGGCATTGAGAAGAACATATACTAAATAGTGTAGTCATTATCACAAGGACAGCTATTAGAACTAGTTGTTCGATGACCCAGCCAGCTCCAACCAAGAGGAGTAAACGAACCAGCCAGGAGTTCCCAGAGTGCAAGGCACCGATGGACTAAGGCAGATTTAATATTGAATTGTCCACGTAGACCTTTTGAACAGTGTCATAGACTGGCTGTATACTTGTGACAATGTTGCCCAACAACTCTGAGGTTTGAGCGGGGTCCTCTAAATTGAGTCGCTCGATGAGCTGATCTTTGGTTGGCAGGGTGTATAACGCGAGTGCGACTCCCTTACGGATAAGCCAGGGATGGTATTTGGAAAGCGTTGTCGTGTATGCATCGCTGGCCAGCTCGCTTAGTTTGATATCATTTTGAGCATCTTGGATCTTTCGTATAAATAACATTATGAACTCGAGTGCCCGGTGTAGTCGCAGAAGTGTCCTTGATCCTGAGGGCAGTTTGGCTTTGACTTTGGTGATCCCACTGTCCACTTCAAAGTCCACCATGGACTGTACGGTGATGTAGTGAGGACTGCAGTTAGAAGCGCGGTGTTCGCGGAGAATAGACAACTTGGAGGAAACATCAGATACCACAAAGCCGAAGACAGTCCCAAACAGTTCAAAGAATCTGAAAAAAAAGAAATGAATGAATGAATGAATACTAGATACATGTATAAACTAACATTTTGCTTGGTTTTAAAAAGTAAACATGAACGCGTATATGGAAACGTAGATACTTGACCTGTGTACATATTAATTGAACTTAATTAAAATTTAATCGGACCATCATCAATAATTAGTAACACAATTGATTGTGGTTAATACCAAAAATATTAAAGTTTCACTTGTATTCTCCTTATAAGTATTAATGTACCAATGTAGAAAAAGCCTCAGGTTTCAAGAAAATCAATTGTATTTTTCGTACACAATAATAGAAAAAAATAAATGAAAATGGAAAATTAGTCTATAAATTAGTAAAACACGCATCCACTCTAAATTCGGTCATGGCTACTTAATAGAGTATAACCATGACTGGATGTAGATGGATGTATATGCATATAATAACATTAATCATAGACTTATGATAAAAATAGACCGTTCAGTTTTCACCAACGCCAATATGCTTTTCCAGATTTGACTGGCGAGATGAAGCTGGTGAGCTGATTAAAAAGGTGCTAAGGGCGACTACTAGAGGTGGAGAGTTGATATGGTGCAATGGTTAATATGGCTATTTATTTTCGCCTACACTCTCACACACTGTGACACATATTGTAATAAACCTGTGTGATGGAAACACCAAACTGCCACCCAACAAATTTTAGATTTTCAACATTTCCCAAAAATTACAGATCTACAGATTTTGTTTTACTATCATTTCTCAGAGATGCCACTCTTCAGTCAGACATAAAACAAAAATCAGAAGACCTTGAAACTTAATGTCCGTATTTTGGGAAGGGAATAGCTGCGGTCGCCTACGTTACTTAGTATGCAAGTAAAAGATCTTTCTTTCTTTTTTTCTTTCTGAATCTAATTAAAATTTAATTACAATAAAAATTCAGATGTATCGATATGATATACGCTTTCTGTTACCTGACATCAATTACTGTATTTACAATATTAGTTTTCTTCTCAAAATTAGGGACTTTTGAAGATCGCTTGTGGATAGTCTGTTATTAAGTGGCATCTCTGATTTCTGGTCAGATGGAATTCATGAGAAACATCGGATCTGTTTATAGTCAGTCAGTGTCCGAAATTAAGGGTGCACCCTGCACCCGGGGTGCATGATTTTGCAGCAGGGTGCACAATTTCTAAATGTGTGCACCCAGATGGTGCATGATTTTTCAAGCTTTTGAATATGTTTTTATAGCAATGTACACACAGAAATGTTACCGGGTGCACAGTTTTAGAACCTGTGCACCCGGCGTGTGCACAAAATAAAACCTTAATTTCGGACACTGTCAGTATTCCAATATTTATATTCGGTATCACTACAAAATTGTTTATTGTGTTGCATTCATACTAGGAATCTTATACCGTAGACGAATGTTGTGTAAAGCAAACTAAAAGCAGGCCTCAAGGCGGGGGTAATGGAAAAAAGTTCTCTTTAAGAGGTCGCAATTTCAAAAATAAAGTTTGGATAAAGGGAAAAAAGGTCATATAAATATATTACAGGTACTTTCATAATGAAATTAGACCCTAACCCAGGCATGTAAGTAATGGAAAGTCATTTCCGCGGAAAAATAATAAAACAGCTTATTTCTCTCCTCAAAAATTAGGTTTATATCCATTTCTAAGCAATTACACATTTAGAATGGCAAAATATTATAAATTTATCATTAAAATATATAAAACTTTCACACTTACTTCACATTTTTGCAAAAAAAATTGAGGGGAGCCCCCCCCCCCCCTATAGAAAAAAAAAATTCTCCTCTGATTTGGACAAATCTAAAAAATGGTCAAAATAATTCAAAAAATGCGGAATTCCGCATTTCCGCGGAAGTCTTACATGCCTGTGAACCACATGTTTCAGGATCCAAAGTTAATTTCACTCTTGGTTTGAAATCAACGACAGCCTTTCAAAGGTTGTAGGCAGGGGTCTGTCACTCAGTATGGTTGTCAAACCAGACTTTGTTGGTTTGAAGAGTACATTGTGTAAAGAATTCTATAAATGACCCTTCTCTTGTTTTTCCGAACCAGATCAGCATCCCGTTTTTGAAAACCTTTATTTCTCAGAAACCCCACTTGTGTTTTTTTTTTTTCAAGAATGCAATTTCCAATGAGTAGGTCAGAATTGGAATGCAAAAAATATACCCTCATTTAAATGGACCGTGTTACCAATGAAATATATCATTTATTATAGATTCACAATAATTTTCTGAGGAGAGTGGCTTCTCATCTTTACCGCCACTATATTTTGAGGGATGTCGGGACGTCTGTAAACCACAACAAATAGATCTAACACTGGCTACAGTAGTCGAGCAGAGTCTATTGGGGTCAGTAAGACTAGGGGGCTTACCTACACCAAATTATCCAATGGTGAGCTCATGGATTACTATATTTTTCCCCTCAAAAAGATGAAATTGGCAAGTTTTTGATATCACTACTGATACTGTAGTCTGCACTACCGGGAAACCAGATTAACAGATGCTCCCAGACCTCTATAGATGATCTAGCCTAGGAAAACCCCTTGAATTTGGGATGTTTAAAACACAGTGCATGACGTTTCTGATGACACCGTATTTTGGCAAATTTTGTTCAACTTTTACTTGCTCATATCTCAAAAAGTAACTATGTTACAGAGTTTTAACTCAGAAACTGAACAGATCATGTCAATATATCTTCATAATATCATATTGCATGGTATGTATCAAATATGTTTTAAGTATAAAAAGAAGTTTTGAAAAGTCCTCAAATACTGATTTTGGAGAGACTAAATTAACTGTCACATCTTTTCAAAATGACTATACTAACTCTGTTATATAGATCTAATGGTGGTGCCAATTTTGATTTAATTTAGATAAAACTTGGTATAGATCTATCTAAATATTTTAGGACATGATCTTTTAGAATCTGGGTGATTTCCTTTTTTTTTTTTTTTTTTTTTTTTTAAATAAGTTGATTATTAGCCCCCGCCCCCCATGTCTATGTATCTATCAATACCTGATGAGAAACTAGACATTATTCATTAGACAATAATTTGATTTATTAGTATTAGCCTGCAGGCTGCACACCCTGATAGACATATCATCTTGGACTTGGACATCTTCATAATCCTAGTCGTGTCACTGTTTGGCCAATGTTTGGCGGTCACTGGTGGAAAATCGGAAAATTTACTTCCCAGGACCCTGTAAATAACCAATCGGGTAGAGCGTACAGTCTCCCATTCTTAATCTCAGAATTTGGATGTTGACATGCAGGTGGCGTGAGCGATAAACAAAGAAAACCACTCACTTTGTAAGCTCCGTGTATCCCTCGATGTAGTCGTCCATTCCTATGCAACCATCGTCCCTTTTGCATTTCGTAAAACGCTCATGGATGACTTCTAAATCAAAATGCTTGGTGGTTTCCGCCATACTGCTTCCAATTCCTTTTTTCAAACCTAAAATAAAATAATATGCAAAACAAGTGCTCACAGAAGCGACAGCAATGACAATGAAAACTTGGAGTTTGAGTCGAGAGATTTTATGTCTTTCCATAGCCGAATATCTGGGTATGCTGGATACATCATACGGTGCTATCGTAAAAAGCAATAATTTCACAACGCAGGAACTAGTCTTGCCGTAATAATTACCAAGTAGGGCATCCAAATTAGCGTTTTGGTTGAGTTCCTCCTCCCTTTTTGGTTGTTGACAAGCCCCGAGCCGAGAACATCCGGTTTTCGCTGGTTAGTGGAGGCAGAACACCGGGAGCCAGCTACAGCCCCTAACAACCGTTTGGCGTCTGGGCGTCACGTTAGTGACGAGGTTCCTAACCGCCATCCGCTGTAAAATACTACAACTACAGGGAAAACAGAACAAATTGAGAGCAAACAAGCATGGGAGGGTCAGCTTGGTGCTGTTGCCGTGTTGGCCTTCAGCCAGGATCCTGCACTAAGGCTGAGAAGACTCAGAAAAGAAAAGGAAGACCGCTCAGTCTGACTGACTGAGTCTGCGGCTGCAGTATCTTGCCTTTTCATGCTGAGCCTGTGACAGCTGAGCCGGTTGCTGGGCCTGCTGTCTTTTTCTCTTTTTGTTTTGTTTTCTTATTCAGGTAATGTTATACAGCATAAAGAACCTCAGTGTACAGCCACACTGTTCTCCCGGTTTGATGCTGGAGGGTATGGATCCCTAATGCAGGGTTCTCCCTAGAAAAATATTTCGAGTATCAAAAGCCCCATTTTACTTAATCCTGAGGGGGCATTTTTCAAACTTGTGGGATTTTTTTTCTATATCTTATAATCATATCTGTAATTTTAATGCGGGAATGGCCCCCTACAAGTCACCCTAGTGCGGGAATTAAATTCATGCTGCGGGAATCCCGCATCCCGCACCCCTAGGGAGATCCCTGCTAATGACTAATGTTATACAGCATAAAGAACCTCAGTCAGTGAACAGCCACACTGACATTGTTCTCCCGGTTTGATCATTGATGCTGGAGGGTATTGTCCCTAGCAGAACAATCGATGCCACTACTAACAGGAAAATCCGAAATTGCCCCTGATGGCCGACATGAAATCTTTGTTATTTTTTCCCTGTATTTTTTTATCATATTTTTTCCCATTTGCCTGTTATCACAACTGGTCGGCCCAGTGTCAGTATAATGTGACTGGGTGGGATATTGCGTGGGCCTATGACATGATATCTCAGTGAGGCAGCACTATAAAGAGGGCATTGGGTCCCACTGCTACAAATAGGCACCTCATTTCATAGAATTGGTCACCACCCCTGTGGCGTAAAACAAGCTGAAAAGCTTAACCTTGTGCAGTCTGGAAAGAACCCATAAGGGTTGGCCGGACATTAAACTACCCCAACAAACAAACAATCCCCCAGCTAGGTTGCTATTTCAAGAGACATTCCAAAAGTTATCTTCCAGGAATTTCCAGGAAGGTATATCAAAAATGGCGGAGATTTTAACCAGGGATTCTGATTGGTGTAAAAGTGAGTCTGTACCTTCCCCGTGGGAATCTGGGGGTGGGGGTTCCTTCGGGAGCCTCCTGGGAAGAATGTGTCCCCAGCAGCCCCTTGCTGTTCGTAGAAGGCGACAAATGGGAGACCAGACTCAGTAGCTCTTTAGTAGAATGCCCGCTCTGAGTCTGGTATGTCTTTGGATTTATCCCTGGTCGAGTCATACCAAAGACTTTAACAATGGTAATGGTCACTGCTTGCCTGGCATTCGGTATAGAGTAAGAACTACCTCAACAAACAAACGAAACATGACTGGTCGGCCTGGTGTCAGTATAATGTGACTGGGTGGGGTATTGTGTGGGCCTATGACATGATATCTCAGTGTGGCAGCACTATAAAGAGGGCATTGGGTCCCACTGCTACAAAAAAGCACCTCATTTCATAGATTCGGTCACTGCCCCTGCGGCGTAAAACAAGCTGAAAAGCTTTACATTGTGCAGTCTGGTAAAAGAACCCTAAAGGGTTGGCCGGAGGTTAAACTAATCCCACAAACAAACAAACCGTCCTGCTCTGGGTGGTCTCCATGGTGGTTTTTGCCAGCCCCAGGCCTGCCAAGAAATTCTCCTCCCAGCTTCTCTGCAAGCTTCTCCTGCTGCATCCTCCTTTTTGCCATCCTCTTGCTCATACCCCCCACCTTCTCACCGGTTGGTGCTGGTTAAGCTTTGGGAGACTGCTTCTGGCTGCTGGTCTTCCTTTTACATTAGTCCTTCTTTTCAAAAGTGCTGCTTCATTATCATAGAGTGGTTGGTTGAAAATGGTTGGTCAACCATGTCCCACATGATTGGCAAGTCCTGGGGCAATAGTGCTGCTTCGTAGAACCCAGTGGGAATGCATCCCCACAATCTCCACAGGTTTCCATCACCGCTGGGGGTTCCGGAAAAGAATAGGTCCCTAGTAGCCCCTGCTGATTGTAGAAGGTGTCAATAGGGGAGACCCAGCACTGACCAAGTGGTTCTTGGGTTCAATTCCTGGTTAGTGCTGAGTCCACTAAGGGATGAGGTACAGCAAAAATGATTGCTAGGTTTTGATCCCCTGCTGTTTACCTGCCTTGTCACCTTTGTCTAATAGATTCGATCACTAAAGACAGAATTCGTCTGGTTTTTGCGGTGAAAATTACCCTGGCTGTCAGTATGGCATAAAATGCCCAACCCTCACTCACTCACTGCACCCCGTGGGGATCTGGATAAAAATAGGCCCCCAGTAGCCCCTGCTGATCGTATTAGGCGATGATAGGGGGGACCCTGCACTAACCAAGTGGTTCTTTGGGTTCAATTCCCGGTTAGTGCTTGGCTCACTAAGGGATCAGGTACAGCCAAAATGATTGCTAGGTTTTGATCATAAGGGTTGGCCGGACGTTAAACTACCCCAACAAACAAACAAGGTTTTGATCCCCTGCTGTTTGCCCACCTTGTCATCTTCATCTCGCTGTCAAAATGACCCTGGCTGTCAGACGGCGTAAAACACCCAAAACTAACTTACTCACCATTTGTCCATCATGATGTTCATGATCATAAATGATAGCCGCAGAAGGGTCAAAAGGTCGAGTTCCTACAAGAGAACAATATTCCATATATAAAGCAAACATAATGACAATTTTATTGATACACCAAGCCCTTCCACAAAATAAAATAAAGTAGTGAACAATGAAGAGTGATTTACTCTTCGTAACAAGTAGGGTATTGCACCCGGTGGTTGGTTTCTTCTAAATCATATCAGATATGATCACCCGTAAGCTGAAAAGCATTACCTTGTGCAGTCTTGAAAGAACCCATAAGGGTTGGCCGGACGTTAAACTACCCCAAAAACAAACAAACAAGATTTACTTTAATACTATCGGATGGTAGTGTTAAATAAAGGAAAGTCCAGCTACCAATATTGTGTCATTATTGTGTTGTTATTATTAGGAGCCTTATGGCTGTGAGAGGGCCTTAAAGAGAGGAGCCAGTGAAATTTCAATTCTGGTTATTTTACACTTTATATGTTAGACTTAATGCTTATTTAGTAGTATGCCAAGTTTCAGCGTGATTATTTGACTATTTCATGTTAAAAATGGGCTTCAACTTTTAATAACCCTCATATCCCTCTGACCATCAGGAAAACACACATCTGTTTGTGACGTCACACAAAATGACAGTTATATTCAAATTTCAAATTTCTAAATTCCATATAAGCTATATTTTTTCACATTTTTTTGTATAAATCATTCAATTTTGTGATTTTAATCTCTTTTAGACTTACAAAGAACAGTTAACATAATTCTTTTTGCATTTATTTTAGGTTTATATTTTTTCAACTGTTCTGCTTGTGACGTCACATACAGTAAAATGCACTGTGCAGGTTGTACCAGGTGCAAGGCAGGGCCACTCATTTAGATTCAGAAAAATGTCTGTAAAATAAAAACTACTAAAGATAGGTATATGAAATTTTGCATGGTCATTTAATGAGTGGGTGGGATCACGGCAATATACGTTTTTACAGTCACTGGCCCCTCCCTTTAAGGCTGGAAAGGATTCCAGCTCAGGCTGCAGCCCACCATGTCTTATGACATAAGGGAAGGCTGAAGGAATCAAGTGATTGCACCCGGTGGCGGGTTTCTCCTAAATCATATAATATATTCTGTCACCGCCCTTGTGGAATAAAATAAGCTGAAAAGTATTACCTTGTGCAGTCTGGAAAGAACCCATAAGGGTTGGCCGGACGTTAAACTACCCCAACAAACAAACAAATTTGTTGCGCGTTTCTCTTTCTACGCTGTTTCCCCCTCACATGAAATCGGTTTTTGACGTTACGATTTAGACATTACGATTTTCAGGGGCAGATCTGGTGGGGGGGGGGGTCCAGGGGGTCGTGACCCCCCCCCCCCCCCCTTTGGTGGACACTTAAACTTCGAATGGTACTTACTTATTTCCTGGCCGGAATATTGGTCGTGTTATCCTCTCCCACATGTTCCTCTGTAGTACCTGCCCGCTAGTGGCTCCTTTGTAGGAGCCGTGGATTTCCAGATACTTTGCGAAAGCCGCGTGAATGAGGCGGACAGACTCCAACGCCCCGAAGTTGGGACAGCAGGTCTGCCCTTCCTCCTCAGTGCCTGCCACTGTGGCCTTCTTGCTGGACTGCTGTTTTTTCTTCGTCATCTTCGTTATCTCGACACAGCTCCCTCTTTGGACTAAGTGAGACACAGGCAGAAATCACCTATTGCATTCTATCATCTTGTCATCTTATCAGACTCAAAGTCCTGTTTAAACTATCCTACAACATCAGCCTAACAATCCCATAATCAGAGATATCCAGCAAAGTCACACCAACCTGAAATCGGTTGGCAAAGAAATGATTTTCTGCTGGCTACCTAGCCACATTGGAATCCCTGGTAATGAAAAGGCAGACCAAGCAGCCAAGGGGGCCTTGGCCCTAGATCCTGAGGTTGCTAGAATCCCACACACAGACTTGCTGCCACTAAGCAAAACACATATGCGGTCTAAGTAGCAAAGCGACTGGAACAAACAGGAGAACAATCTTCTACACTCTGTCCAACCCAAATTAGAAGAGAAAAGTGACAAAAGCAAGATCATGTTGAAGTGTAAGAAGACGGATGATAGTCGCAAGCGGCAGCTCCAATACAGAACATCGATGAAGAAAGTGTTTAACAACAACAGAAGTAAAAAGATCCTGCAATTCCTTCGAGAATGCCAACTGATAGATAAAATCTAAGAAAGGATCCAAGAGTCTGGGATCCAGGGGCCACCCTGTGCTCCCGACAGGGTCATCAAAGGCCGGGTGTGTGGTGTCCTTTCTATGGGACATTGCACACTAAAGACCCCTTGCCACTCTTCGCAACGAGTAGGGTATTGCACCCGGTGGCGGGTTTCTCCTAAACCATATCATATATTCGGTCACCGCCCTTGTGGCATTAAATAAGCTGAAAAGTATTACCTTGTGCAGTCTGGAAAGAACCCATGGGGGTTGGCCGGACGTTAAACTACCCCAACAAACAAACAAACTGGAATTTCATGAGTCTGGCCTGGTTTTTTAGTTTTAGAGGATGGCACATTTACCACGCATCCCCATGGATAAAATTTTACATTTTTCCTGAGAAGCATGTGATCTGACCTTACAACATGTCCTACTCTAAGAAGTGTTCTAAACAAAAACACAATAACAATGTATATCAACACCCCTATCTGGTCAGACCAATTTACCTTCCTATATAAAATCTCTAGGTGATTCTCCATAAGTGGTTCCTTACTATCCACTTTTACATCACTGGAATTTTTTATTCCTTTTACAACCATTTTAATATTAACATCAGACCAGCCTACTACTGGCCTGGCCTTCACATTATGACAATAAATAACCGCCTGATAATAATTTATCACAGAGGATGCCTTCATGAATTTAGATAAATAGGAAATGTACAGACAGCCCTGTTTAGAATTACATATGTAGGGTGCCCAATGAAATTTATCACATACCTTCAGATAGTATTTCCATTGCATCCTCCGCAATTTCTGCGTATTTTTCCCTATGGCTGCTTTTTTCAACATCATAACACGCCTTCTCAGGCTCATTTCCTCTGCAAAATTTAAAAATGGCGTTAGAACAACACAAATTTGCACCCTGAAGACACCTTCTAGATGCTTCCTCACATTTTATATATAACAAGCGTGATAAAGTATCCGCCACCAAATTATTCTTAGTATTAATATAGTGTGGGACCAGTCTGACTTTATAGATTTTACAAATCCAGAATATTTCTCTAAGCCAACTCATACAAGTCGGGTTAGTACTAATGCCCTTCCTAATCATGTGAAGAACTTGTGTATTATCTGTGTAAATATTTACACTGTGTCCTACAAGTTGGCTCAGCCATTCTTGTAAACCACAGACGATTGGGAATAATTCCAATTCATTTATGTTTTTATTATCATATACAATGTCTGTAGGGGCTGATATAGTATGACTACATTCAGACTCAGGACAACGGAAGTTAAAAGATCCTGCAATTCCTTTGAGAATGCCAACTGATAGATAAAATCTAAGAAAGGATCCAAGAGTCTGGGATCCAGGGGCCACCCTGTGCTCCCGACAGGGTCATCAAAGGCCGGGTGTTTGGTGTCCTTTCTATGGGACATTGCACACTAAAGACCCCTTGCCGCTCTTTGCAACGAGTAGGGTATCGCACCCGGTGGCGGGTTTCTCCTAGACCATATCATATATTCGGTCACCGCCCTTGTGGCGTAAAATAAGCTGAAAAGTATTACCTTGTGCAGTCTGGAAAGAACCCATAAGGGTTGGCCAGATGTTAAACTACCCCAACAAACAAACAATCAGGTAATATAATGCTGTTGTACCAGCTCCCTGCCCTCCAGTCACTCCCCATATACACTGCAAAGCCTTTCATAGATGAATCAGATACCATAGGGAAGGGAAATTCTTTGTATTCGATTTTTCTTTTGCCATTGAAATTTTCCAGAAATTTTTCCCACCATAACAAATCATCTTTACATGCCTGTCCTATTTTTATTGCTTTTCGATTATTATTTAAGAGGACTTCATATAGGTTATAAACCCTTCTGCAGTAAACCCTGCCTCCCTCCGCTACATGTGCACAATGTGATAACAGACCCCCCAGACTCTCTAGCTCTTTTCTGCCTATGGTTGCTTTTTGACTGTATTCTACTACCAAATTTTTTAATTTAACCAACTTTTCTTTAGGCAACCTAATTTCCATTTTGTTGGAGTCGATCTCCAGTCCCAGATAAATACATATCTGAGATGGTGGGATGACTTTGCCCCAGCTTATA
Source organism: Lepidonotus clava (assembly GCA_936440205.1). Classification (NCBI taxonomy): domain Eukaryota; kingdom Metazoa; phylum Annelida; class Polychaeta; order Phyllodocida; family Polynoidae; genus Lepidonotus; species Lepidonotus clava. The sequence goes on along the minus strand of OW387144.1, from coordinate 27,567,484 downwards.
TGAAAGCCTATATATCTTAGGACCCTTATTGCTACCTGTTGAGCCCAGGTGGCCTCCTCCAGTGTAGAACCTATGACAATAAAGTCATCTAAATAGTTCACAGTCTTTATTTCACCCCCGATACAAAGTCGCCTATCTTTTAACACTGACGGACACCTGAGAGCCGGCCCGGGCAATACAGGGCCTGTATTGCCCTGGTGTGACGTCACAGCCGGGGCTATACAGGTCGCCGCAAGGCGAGGTTGACAAAACTTAAACAAACGTGAACAACTACGCATAAAAACGCATATTAAACGCATTATTGCTGTCAAAAACGCATTATTAGTAAGCAAATATGTAAGAGGAGAAGAAATACTAACAGATTGACAAATATTTTTGTTTACTTTCGATGTTTACACTCTTCCGAAGTTTGTTTACAATACGCTAGATGGCGCCGTAAGTACGCCAAGGTGCACCGTAAGTACGCTAGATGGCGCCGTAAGTACGCACCACGATTTTATAAACAAAATCGATCAAAATTCGCATAATAAAAGCACAATAATGTGAAAGGAGGTGAAATAAATTCGATACTAACCTTGTCAGGGACCCTGAGCCTTGTATCTCGTCTCGGGGTCTGGTTTGGCCAGGGTCCGCTCTCGGGCCCTGCGGGCCCTCTAGCGGACCCTGGCCAAACCAGACCTCTCGCCGAGATACGGCGGCCAGGATCCCTGCCCGGTTAGTATCTACTTATTATATGATAAATAAATTCTCTAAAGAAGGAAATAGAGTGGGTTATGCAGTACATACGGAGTATGGGGACCTGACCAGTGCCCTTCAGGGCCAAGCCAGCATTTTTACTGCTGAAGCACGTGCTCTGGCGCGTGCACTAGACTGGATCAAAGTATCAGGACACAGAAAGTTTATCATCTTCTCAGACTCAAAGTCCTGTTTACAAACTATCCTACAACATCAGCCTAACAATCCCATAATCAGAGATATCCAGCAAAGTCACACCAACCTGAAATCGGTTGGCAAAGAAGTGATTTTCTGCTGGCTACCTAGCCACATTGGAATCTCTGGTAATGAAAAGGCAGACCAAGCAGCCAAAGGGGCCTTGGCCCTAGACCCTGAGGTTGCTAGAATCCCACACACAGACTTACTGCCACTAAGCAAAAGATATTTGCGATCTAAGTGGCAAAGCGACTGGAACAAACAGGAGAACAATCTTCTACACTCTGTCCAACCCAAATTAGAAGAGAAAAGTGACAAAAGCAAAAGAGAGTGTCTGACAAGGTCAGAACAGGTGAAACTGGCCCGTCTTCGGATGGGCCACACCAGGCTAACACATGAACACCTGTTGAAAGGTGAAGGTGCTCCTAGTTGTCAACAGTGTAACACCAAACTAACGGTGGAGCACATCATATTGAAGTGTAAGAAGACGGATGATAGTCGCAAGCGGCATCTCCAAAACAGAACATCAGTGAAGGACGTGTTTAACGACAATGGAAGTAAAAAGATCCTGCAATTCCTTCGAGAATGCCAACTGATAGATAAAATCTAAGAAAGGATCCAAGAGTCTGGGATCCAGGGGCCACCCTGTGCTCCCGACAGGGTCATCAAAGGCCGGGTGTGTGGTGTCCTTTCTATGGGACATTGCGCACTAAAGACCCCTTGCCACTCTTCGCAATGAGTAGGGTATTGCACCCGGTGGTGGGTTTCTCCTAAACCATGTCATATATTCAATCACCACCCTTGTGGCGTAAAATAAGCTGAAAAGTATTACCTTGTGCAGTCTGGAAAGAACCCATAAGGGTTGGCCGGACGTTAAACTACCCCAACAAACAAACAAACAAGATAAATAAATTCTGAGATTTCATTGAAATACATAGGGCCTAGTCTTAGGCCAAAAGCCTAGCGGGAGTCCTGTATATATTCTTCCTTGCCATTAATTTCCCATCTGATTCCTAAATATTTCTGATGGTCTGGATGTATAGGTACTGCTCTATAGGCAGACTTGATGTCAACCACTGCCATATAATCTCCTGGGTTTAATAATGCGACTACATTGTCCACACTTTTATACTTGTGCTCCTGAATAATATTATCACAATAATTATTAACAGAGATATGTTCCGGCATACTGCAGTCTGTAATAGGCCTAATATTTCCATCTGGCTTTAGGACAGCTCCCATAGAGTGAATACATGCTGGTTTTTTATCCACTATTTTTAAATAGCCCTCAGCTAACTCTTTGCTAGAATCCCCCACACAGACTTACTACCACTATGCAAAACATGTTTGCGATCTAAGTGGCAAAGCGACTGGAACAAACAGGAGAACAATCTTCTACACTCTGTCCAATCCAAATTAGAAGAGAAAAGTGACAAAAGCAAAAGAGAGTGCCTGACAAGGTCAGAACAGGTGAAACTGGCCCGTCTTCGGATGGGCCACACCAGGCTAACACATGAACACCTGTTGAAAGGTGAAGTTGCTCCTAGTTGTCAACAGTGTAACACCAAACTAACGGTGGAGCACATCATATTGAAGTGTAAGAAGACGGATGATAGTCGCAAGCGGCATCTCCAAAACAGAACATCAGTGAAGGACGTGTTTAACGACAATGGAAGTAAAAAGATCCTGCAATTCCTTCGAGAATGCCAACTGATAGATAAAATCTAAGAGAGGATCCAAGAGTCTGGGATCCAGGGGCCACCCTGTGCTCCCGACAGGGTCATCAAAGGCCGGGTGTGTGGTGTCCTTTCTATGGGACATTGCACACTAAAGACCCCTTGCCACTCTTCGCAATGAGTAGGGTATTGCACCCGGTGGCGGGTTTCTCCTAAACCATGTCATATATTCAATCACCGCACTTGTGGCGTAAAATAAGCTGAAAAGTATTACCTTGTGCAGTCTGGAAAGAACCCATAAGGGTTGGCCGGACGTTAAACTACCCCAACAAACAAACAAACAAGATAAATAAATTCTGAGATTTCATTGAAATACATAGGGCCTAGTCTTAGGCCAAAAGCCTAGCGGGAGTCCTGTATATATTCTTCCTTGCCATTAATTTCCCATCTGATTCCTAAATATTTCTGATGGTCTGGATGTATAGGTACTGCTCTATAGGCAGACTTGATGTCAACCACTGCCATATAATCTCCTGGGTTTAATAATGCGACTACATTGTCCACACTTTTATACTTGTACTCCTGAATAATATTATCACAATGATTATTAACAGAGATATGTTCCGGCATACTGCAGTCTGTAATAGGCCTAATATTTCCATCTGGCTTTAGGACAGCTCCCATAGAGTGAATACATGCTGGTTTTTTATCCACTATTTTTAAATAGCCCTCAGCTAACTCTTTGCTAGAATCCCCCACACAGACTTACCACCACTATGCAAAACATGTTTGCGATCTAAGTGGCAAAGCGACTGGAACAAACAGGAGAACAATCTTCTACACTCTGTCCAACCCAAATTAGAAGAGAAAAGTGACAAAAGCAAAAGAGAGTGCCTTACAAGGTCAGAACAGGTGAAACTGGCCTGTCTTTGGATGGGCCACACCAGGCTAACACATGAACACCTGTTGAAAGGTGAAGCTGCCCCTATTTGTCAACAGTGTGACACCAAACTAACGCACCTTCACCTTTCAATAGGTGTTCATGTGTTAGCCTGGTGTGGCCCATCCGAAGTATTGCACCCAGTGGCGGGTTTCTCCTAAACCATATCATATATTCGGTCACCGCCCTTGTGGCGTAAAATAAGCTGAAAAGTATTACCTTGTGCAGTCTGGTAAGAACCCATAAGGGTTGGCCGGATGTTAAACTACCCCAACAAACAAACCTATAACATTAACAAGAAGCATGAGCCTGGCCATCTAATAGCCTAGCTACCCAATCGGCGATCCCTGTATCTAGGGTTTGAACTCAATTTTTTGTCATAATTTTAAATCAAAACAAAATTTTGAATTTTTTTCCTGGGCAAACCAATTCATTTAGAACTCAATATTATAGGCCTTTGACTTAATAGAAAATCCTGTACCACAGAATCTAATGTGTTTGACTGGAATTGCAGGGTATTGCACCCGGTGGCGGGTTCTCCTAAACCATATCATATATTCGGTCACCGCCCTTGTGGCGTAAAATAAGCTGAAAAGTATTACCTTGTGCAGTCTGGAAAGAACCCATAAGGGTTGGCCGGACGTTAAACTACCCCAACAAACAAACAAATCAAGGACACTGAACTGCCTATAGGGGAGGAGGTGAAGTTCTTGGGAATGATCTATGACAAGATCTTATCCTTCAAACCTCACATTGAATATTTGAGGAGAAAATGCCTAAAGGCCATGAATCTCCTGAAAGTACTGTCCAACACAGAATGGGGTGCTGACCGAGAGATCCTGCTGACCCTGTACAAAGCATACATCCAGTCAAGGCTGGATTATGGTTCTTTGATATACCAGTCAGCAGGGAAATCCTACTTGGACAGACTAAACCCCATCCAAAACCAGGGCCTACGAATATGTCTTGGCGCTTTCAGAACATCACCAGCCAAAAGCCTACACGTGGAGGGCAATGTTCCACCTTTACATTTAAGGAGGGAAAAATTGTCCTTACAATATGCTATAAAGGTCAAAGCTGACAAGAGAAACCCAACACATGATACCATATTCCGCACACATAACAGCGAGTTGTTCCGGGTAAATCCAAGGGTGGCCAAACCATTCTCTACCTCTGCTAAATCTGTGATCAGAGAAGCAGAGATCCCTTTGAACATCATCAGAGAAATAAGACCAACCAAGAACCCACCATGGTCCCAGAGTAAACCTGTGGTCATCCTGGAACTATGCAATAACAAGAAGAATGAAACCAACCCCTCTGCTTTCAGGAACGAATATGGAGCCCTGAAAGACCAATACAGTGATCATTTCCCCATCTTCACTGATGGCTCCAAGGAAGGAAATAGAGTGGGTTATGCAGTACATACAGAGTATGGGGACCTGACCGGTGCCCTTCACGGCCAAGCCAGCATTTTTACTGCTGAAGCACGTGCTCTGGCGCGTGCACTAGACTGGATCAAAGTATCAGGACACAGAAAGTTTATCATCTTCTCAGACTCAAAGTCCTGTTTACAAACTATCCTACAACATCAGCCTAACAATCCCATAATCAGAGATATCCAGCAAAGTCACACCAACCTGAAATCGGTTGGCAAAGAAGTGATTTTCTGCTGGCTACCTAGCCACATTGGAATCTCTGGTAATAAAAAGGCAGACCAAGCAGCCAAGGGGGCCTTGGCCCTAGATCCTGAGGTTGCTCGAATCCCACACACAGACTTACTGCCACTAAGCAAAACACATTTGCGGTCAAAGTGGCAAAGCGACTGGAACAAACAGGAGAACAATCTTCTACACTCTGTACAACCCAAATTAGAAGAGAAAAGTGACAAAAGCAAAAGAGAGTGCCTGACAAGGTCAGAACAGGTGAAACTGGCCCGTCTTCGGATGGGCCACACCAGGCTGACACATGAACACCTGTTGAAAGGTGAAGATGCTCCTATTTGTCAACAGTGTAACACCAAACTAACGGTGGAGCACATCATATTGAAGTGTAAGAAGACAATAAAGGTCAAAGCTGACAAGAGAAACCCAACACATGATACCATATTCCGCACACATAACAGCGAGTTGTTCCGGGTAAATCCAAGGGTGGCCAAACCATTCTCTACCTCTGCTAAATCTGTGATCAGAGAAGCAGAGATACCTTTGAACATCATCAGAGAAATAAGACCACCCAAGAACCCACCATGGTCCCAGAGTAAACCTGTGGTCATCCTGGAACTATGCAATAACAAGAAGAACGAAACCAACCCCTCTGCTTTCAGGAACGAATATGGAGCCCTGAAAGACCAATACAGTGATCATTTCCCCATCTTCACTGATGGCTCCAAGGAAGGAAATAGAGTGGGTTATGCAGTACATACAGAGTATGGGGACCTGACGGGTGCCCTTCACGGCCAAGCCAGCATTTTTACTGCTGAAGCACGTGCTCTGGCGCGTGCACTAGACTGGATCAAAGTATCAGGACACAGAAAGTTTATCATCTTCTCAGACTCAAAGTCCTGTTTACAAACTATCCTACAACATCAGCCTAACAATCCCATAATCAGAGATATCCAGCAAAGTCACACCAACCTGAAATCGGTTGGCATAACCTGTGACTTGATATATCACATGCACGCAGTAGACATTAAATTGTCATTAGCTGTATGCATTGATGTATTGAGTAGGGAATGGACTGACGTATATAGGTATATGGAAGGGAAAACGTTCAACATTGTCAATAGTACCAGTAGCACTTAAAACCATTTTCCATGAGCATAAGGGTATTCATATTGCGCATCTAAATATAAGAAGCTTGAATAGTAATTTTGATCTACTAAAACTCTTTTTATTAAATAATGCTTTGCACTGCTTAACTTTATCTGAAACATGGCTTAAAGAGGATCTTCCTGACAATCTCTATAATATAGCAGGCTATAGCTTATTACGCAGTGATAGAAAACATGATAAATCTAAAACTGGTGGGGGCCTTGCCTGCTATATTATAAATAATAATGAAGGCCTTATTATTGATGACCAGACCTTGAAACACATGAATATCTCCTCACCAGATATTGAAACTCAATATATTTTACTATTATTCAAGCATATGAAAAATATGATTATTTGTAATACTTATCGCCCACCCTCAGGTAGTGTGGATAATGCTTTGAGAATATTGAATGATAATATGACATTTCTCATGGAACATTATTCACATTATGAAATGGTTCAACTTGGAGATTTCAATATTAATTTCAAAATTAAATCAAATGATACTAGGAAAGCCTTAAATTTAATGGCTGATTATGGGCTTAAACCCTTAATTACTAACATAACTAGACAAACACTTGATACTGCAACCATAATAGATCAAATTTTCACTAATTCGTCTAACAATACAGCTTCAGGAGTTATAGATGTGAATATTAGTGACCATAAACTCATTTACATAACCAAAATCCATAATAAGAAAATTAAACATCCTCTTCAATTTGAAGGACGTTCTTATATGAAATACTCTTCTCAAATATTAGAAGATATGTTGACACTAGTGAATTGGGAGTCCTTCTATAACTTACATAACCCAAATGACCTATGGGATTTTATATATGATAATTTAAAAAAGATTCTAGATGAAATTTGTCCCTTAAAAAAATTCCATATAAAACAACTAAAAGAACCATGGGTAACTGATGAGATTTTACAATTAATAGTTTTTAAGGATCAACTATATGATCTTGCAAACAATTCACACTCAGAAGATTGTTGGATCAGGGCCAAACATGAGAAAAATAGGTTAAAAAATATTATACGTATAGCTAAACGAGATTTTGTACATGATCAGATTGAGCAGAATAAAAATAACAGTAAGAAATTTTGGAAAACAATCAAATCAGTTATGCCCAACAATAGAAATTGTAATGATGTGATTTATCTAGTAGATCAAAATACATCTGAGCCCATCAAAGAACATATTATACCTGATTATATTAATAACTTCTTTGCCTCTATAGGCTCAACACTTGCCAATAACTTTCCTATAACCCCACAGTTAAATGGACCAAATATTAAACCAGATTTTGATTTTGAGTTATGTACAGAGGTGGAAGTGATGAAAGAAATAGAGCAAATACAACTATCCAAAAGCTCAGCTATTCCTGATCTGCCAACTAAAATATTGAAAGATGCCTTTAAAGTTTTATCATTACAAATGACATATTTATTCAACCAATGTATTATTCTCAATATTTTTCCTGATAAATGGAAAATAGCATCAGTCACACCGTTACGAAAAGAAGGTGATAAACAAGATGTCAATAACTTGCGACCAATATCTTTGTTACCACTCCCTGGAAAACTTTTAGAAAAATTATTACACAAACGACTATATCACTATGTAGAACAAAAGAACTTTTTATTTCAATACCAAGGAGGATTCAGAAAAAATCACTCAACCATTCAAACAATATCATATTTAACAGATTTTATTGCAGAATCAATAGATACTAAATCCATTGCACAATGCACTTTTATTGACTTTAAGAAAGCATTTGATGCTATTAACCATAGAATTCTTCTAAATAAACTGCCTACCTTTGGAATGTCTCATAGGTCTATAGGGTTGATAGAAAATTATTTGACAAATAGGAAACAATTCACTCTTGCTAACAATATTAAATCAGACACGCTCCCATTGACTTACGGTGTTCCTCAAGGATCTGTACTGGGACCCCTATTGTTCCTCTTGTATATTAATGATTTGCATTTTGATATAAAAAATTCTAGGATATTTCTCTTTGCAGATGATACTGTTCTCTGTACAAAGAGTGAACTGTTATCTACATGTTCAAATAATCTACAGGCTGACCTAAATAGTCTAACGAAATGGTGTAATAGAAATCATGTCACAATTAATGTTAAAAAAACAAAAAACATGTATTTTGGTAGTCGGCAAAAAATTAGAGGACTGGGAGAGAATCTGCCTAACATGTTTATCAACAATACTATATTATCCAATACTCACTCATATAAATACCTGGGAATAACTTTAGATCCATATCTGACATATAATCAACATGTAGATAACCTAACCAAAATATTAAACCATAAGTTATCTATATTTTATAAAATTAGGTATTTGTTACCAGTTGAGACTAGATATACAATATACAAATCATATATTTTACCCCATATTGACTATGGAGATATTTTCTATCATGGAGTTAACAATGCAAAAACACATTTGATTCAAAATAAGCAAAATAAATTTTTAAGACTATGCTCTAATAATTATAGAATAAAGGATGAAAGACAAATACATTTGGCTGCAAGGTTAAATCCTCTTGAAGACAGAATGATATGTCATATGCTTAGTGTTATGTACAAGAGGAAATGTAATGGTGAAAACCTAGATTACAGAGAACTTCCTATAAGAGCTTTTCATGCACCACTATTTGATATCAAAATACCAAATACAACTACATATCAATACAGTGTTATATATAGGGGTTCATCTCTATGGAATGCATTACCTGTTAACGAGAGGAATATTCAGTCAATATCATGTTTCAATTATAAACAAAAAAGTAATATGCGCAATAAGTTACTTACTCTTGATGTGTAAAGTGAAAAATTAAATATTTATTTCGTGTATCCTCTTCTTCTTCCACTCAAATATATCATGATATACATTGATTCATAACAGTTCATCATGACTAATTCATATTGTACTCATCACATTTTTCATTTATCATAAAGCAAATAAAATATTGTACAGGCTGGGTCAATCTTGAAAACCAGTCTTTTCAGACTGAAGCATACCCAGGGTAAAAAATACTGAAATAAAAAAAAAAAAAAAAAAAAAAGAAGTGATTTTCTGCTGGCTACCTAGCCACATTGGAATCTCTGGTAATGAAAAGGCAGACCAAGCAGCCAAGGGGGCCTTGGCCCTAGATCCTGAGGTTGCTAGAATCCCACACACAGACTTACTGCCACTAAGCAAAGCACATTTGCGGTCTAAGTGGCAAAGCGACTGGAACAAACAGGAGAACAATCTTCTACACTCTGTCCAACCCAAATTAGAAGAGAAAAGTGACAAAAGCAAAAGAGAGTGCCTTACAAGGTCAGAACAGGTGAAACTGGCCCGTCTTCGGATAGGCCACACCAGGCTGACACATGAACACCTGTTGAAAGGTGAAGTTGCTCCTATTTGTCAACAGTGTAACACCAAACTAATGGTGGAGCACATCATATTGAAGTGTAAGAAGACGGATGACAGTCGCAAGCGGCACCTCCAAAACAGAACATCGATGAAGGACGTGTTTAACGACAATGGAAGTAAAAAGATCCTGCAATTCCTTCGAGAATGCCAACTGATAGATAAAATCTAAGAAAGGATCCAAGAGTCTGGGATCCAGGGGCCACCCTGTGCTCCCGACAGGGTCATCAAAGGCCAGGTGTGTGGTGTCCTTTCTATGGGACATCGCACACTAAAGACCCCTTGCCGCTCTTCGCAACGAGTAGGGTATCGCACCCGGTGGCGGGTTTCTCCTAAACCATATCATATATTCGGTCACCGCCGTTGTGGCGTAAAATAAGCTGAAAAGTTCTACCTTGTGCAGTCTGGAAAGAACCCATAAGGGTTGGCCGGACGTTAAACTACCCCAACAAACAAAGTAAGAAGACGGATGATAGTCGCAAGCGGCATCTCCAAAACAGAACATCGATGAAGGACGTGTTTAACAACAACGGAAGTAAAAAGATCCTGCAATTCCTTCGAGAATGCCAACTGATAGATAAAATCTAAGAAAGGATCCAAGAGTCTGGGATCCAGGGGCCACCCTGTGCTCCCGACAGGGTCATCAAAGGCCGGGTGTGTGGTGTCCTTTCTATGGGACATTGCACACAAAAGACCCCTTGCCACTCTTCGCAACGAGTAGGGTATTGCACCCGGTGGCGGGTTTCTCCTAAACCATATCATATATTCAGTCACCGCCCTTGTGGCGTAAAATAAGCTGAAAAGTTTTACCTTGCGCAGTCTGGAAAGAACCCATAAGGGTTGGCTGGACGTTAAACTACCCCAACAAACAAACAAACATGTTTTCCCTGAAGTATATAGAATGTTTTAAAAACGTGTTTTTAAATAGTTTTTACCATGTTCTTCTCTGAGGTTTAAAGAACGTTTTAAAAAAGATGTCTTCTTACCCTCCATTAGCAATGTCTATTTAGTTACATGACTAGAATAAAACTTTCATTTTTGAAGTGCTGAGGACATATCATCTGATGTGCTTGGAGTGTTATAAAGACAAGAGTGTGCTACCTGGGCAGTCACCATAATGAACATCATGTCTAGCACATAAAGGAAATATTTTACTGTCACAGAAGAGAGAATAAATATTACTTGCTGCTTGGAATAGGTGTGTGGCTTTTATTAGTGCCAGCATATCTGATATAAGATGTCTCCAGAAGCCCTTCTTTTCTGTTCACAGTCCTGACATAGATGTAACCCATAGTTGTTCGGGGGTCCATCCCGTTGGGGAACGGGGTGGGGGCTCCTGTTGGAGCTCCCTGGGAAAATCCCTCTGCCTGTTCAATACTAAAGTTCCAACATACCACCATCCTGGAAGTGGAACTTACTCGTCCATTGATTTAACACTGTGTCACCATTCCATCTTTGCAGAGTTTCAATGGACAGTACATGAGGACTTATGTGGAAGCGACCACTTTCCCATCCTCTTACAAACCTCAAAGAAAAACGAAAATAGGGACAGGATCCCAGTATGAAAGACACATAAAGCAGATTTGGATTGCTATCAAAACCTCTGTAAAGTGTCCTTCCTACCTGGCATGCAAGAAAGAAGATCCAGTGCAATACTTCACAGATACACTGTTAGAAGTATCCACATATATTCATATATTCGGTCACCGCCCTTGTGGTGTAAAATAAACTGAAAAGTATTACCTTGTGCAGTCTGGAAAGAACCCATAAGGGTTGGCCGGACGTTAAACTACCCCAACAAACAAACAAACAAAGAAACAATCCTAACGCAGGACAAGGAGGAGTGGGTAACCAACAGGGTCAGCAGGCTCTGGTGGGCCAAAATAATCAGGCGAATCCACCAGGACCTAACCCTCCTCCGAACCTGCCCAACAACCCTCCTCCGAACCAGCCCAATAACCCTCCTCCGAACCAGCCCAACAACCCTCCTCCGAACCTGCCCAATAACCCTCCTCCGAACCAGCCCAATAACCCTCCTCCGAACCAGCCCAACAACCCTCCTCCGAACCAGCCCAACAACCCTCCTCCGAACCAGCCCAATAACCCTCCTCCGAACCAGCCCAACAATCCTCCTCCGAACCAACCTAATCAACCCAACCCGCCGGGACCGCCAGGTCCGCCGGGCCCACAAGGACAGAACAATCCGCCAAACCCTCCAAATCCACCGAATCCGCCAAATCAACCAAATATCTGGGACATCCTACCGCAGCTAGGTGTGGCACTGGGTCAAATGCCATCGCCAGTGCGGGAAACGACCCATAATGGTCACCAAAGAGGACCAAATATTAGGTTACCTTGGTTTAGTGGAAAGGAAGATGAGCAGATAGAAAAGTATTTCAGAGAATTGAGGCGACTGAAGGCTATCTATGACTGGTCGGACGCCCATCTCCTGAACATGGCTCTGTTAGGCCTAAAAGGAAGGGCAGACGACTGGGCAGGAGCTTTAGCTGAAAGTGAGAAAGATACATTTGAGAAACTAGAAGCTCAGATGACAAAGATCTTCGGTGACCGAAGAGCTAAATGGCAGAAACACGCAGAGTTCTGTGCCCTTAAACAAGGAAAGGACCAGAGCGTGATTGAGTTTGCAGGTGTTTTGAAACAGAAGCAGGTTAAGGCAGAGGCGAGCGAAAGCATGATGTTAGCCGTGTTTTTAGAAGGGTTAAAACAGAGCATAGCCAGACAAGTAGCTATACTGGACCCTAAGTCATTCACCGAAGCGGTGGATTGTGCAACGAGACTAGAAAGGGCCAGGGAAACTAGAGGAAGGGTCCGTTCATTCCACGATAGAATTAGGCGCAGTGGACGGACCGGCTAGAAGAGAGATAGGAGACGAAGCATTTTTCTTAACGCTAAGATTTAATGATCAGAAGGAGGTTAAGTCTTTGGTAGACACGGGGGCGAGCGATTGCTTCATGTCTACCTTTTGTAAGCAGCAGATCCCTAAACAATGTATTTTAGATGAGTGGAAAGTAACGAAAGGAGGAGTGGCGGGTTTCTCCTAAACCATATCATATATTCGGTCACCGCCCTTGTGGCGTAAAATAAGCTGAAAAGTATTACCTTGTGCAGTCTGGAAAGAACCCATAAGGGTTGGCCAGATGTTAAACTACCCCAACAAACAAAACGAGGAATCAGCTTGGCAGACAATTCGTCCCAAGAGATATTAGAACAAATCCGATGTAAGTTTTCAATCCAGGGGTCAGTGGTTTGCTATGATTTCAACATAGTGGACGATCTATGCCACTCTATAGTAATAGGCAGAAATTTACTGACAGTGCTTCGTTCAGATCTATCTCTACCAGGCGCAAAGATAGAGGTGTTTTGTGGAAACCCCATAGTTAGCCAAGAAACAGTGAAAATCCCGCCGGGAAGTGAGTGTATCATACCGGTTACCACTCGAGAGCCGCTGGGGATAGACTCACCAGTAGCTTACTGCTCACCGGCAGTAACCGCACCGGTCCTAGTGGAGGGGTGCGTCAATACGGTGGGAAGTCAGTGGTGGATTAAAGTCATGAATCCGCTAGACGAAATGCAAATAGTTACTCCGCATGAAGTGTTAGCTTTTGCAGAAGAATGCGCAGTGCCTGAGGTAAATCAAGATCAGATAGAAGAGTTCCTAGACTTGTGTTATTTAAATAAAACAGAGACCCCAATGTCCATCTGTAGGATTTCTGTAGAAGTAATGAAAGACGCAGTGCAAATGGAGGGTAAATCCTCTGAGGAGGAACCCCGAGATGAAATGGATGAAAATGTAAGCAAAATAGACCTAACCGAATCCTGTTTAGATGAAGAACAAAAGGTAAGGTTCAAACAAATGCTTAATAATAACAGGAATGCGCTGGCGTTCTCAATGGAAGAGTTAGGTCAGTGTGAAGTAGCGCCGATGAGAATTATTGTGGATGAGTCGCAGGGAGTAATAAGTTCTAGACCGTACCGATACTCTCCACAGAAAATGGATATCATCGATGAACAAGTTAGGCAACTCATAGATATAGGTGTGATAGAACCCAGCGAGTCGGCATGGCGAAGCCCGCTGGTGGTAGTACAGAAGAAAGATGGCAAACCTAGGCTATGTACAGATTTTCGCATGCTTAATCAAGTCACTTTCAAAGATAAATTCCCAATGCCCACAGCTCGATCACTTTTCTTATATATGGCTTACAAGAAACCCACTATGTGGACAGCTCTAGATCTGTTGAGCGGCTATCACCAATGTGTGATCGAAGAAGACAGCAGAAAATATACTGCCTTCGAAACCCCGATGGGTGTATATCAGTATAAGCGCGTACCTTTCGGTTTAGTTGGCGCGCCTTGGCAGTTTACCAAGGTGATGGCCATTGCGCTAAAAGGGTTGATTCCTAGAATGTGCTTAGCATATTTGGACGATGTGATCGTCTACGACACCACCTTTGACGAACACCTGGCGAGTGTTGAAATGGTTCTCCGAGCTTTAGCGAAAGCCAATCTCCAACTGAAACCGTCTAAGTGCGAGTGGTGTCGTAGTGAGATTAACTTCCTCGGCCACGTAGTAAACGCAGAAGGGGTGGCTACACAAAACGTTACCACAGAAAAGATCACAGCCTTTAACCGCCCGCATAATGTGAAAACTATTAAATCCTTTCTGGGGCTATGTAACTACTATCGGCCGTTTGTCCCTAATTTCGCTGATTTAGCAAAACCTTTAAATCGGCTGCTAAAGAAAGAAGTTTCTTTTGAATGGACAGAGGCCTGCGAGGAGGCGTTTCAACAACTAAAGAAACTGCTGACCTCACCACCCTTGCTAATTCATCCAGATATAGGAGGGCATTTTTATTTACTAACAGATGCATCAGACGCCGCGTGCGGTGCAGCGGTTTGTCACAAACTAGATGAAATCTATCGTCCGGTTGCTTTCTGGGGATGCACCCTCCGTGACGCCGAATTAAATTACTCGGTAACGGAAAAAGAAGCTCTGGCAGTGATCAAAAGTATTAAGAACTATGAGGACATGTTGCAGGGAGCTAAAATCACAATAGTGACAGATCACAAACCGTTGATTCCCCTGCTACAGAGTGCCTACAAAGCCCCTTCAGCTCGGCTGAGAAGGTGGGCTTTAGCGCTGTCAGACTTTGACTTTGAGATCATTTATGAGCCAGGAGCGACTCATTTTCTACCGGACTACCTGTCTAGAGTCTATCACGAACATGTCCCGGGTGAGGAATATGAGCCCGCTGTGGGATGTGAATTGTTTGAGGCCGAAATTCAAGATGAAGAACTTTCTGTAGCTACGGTAATAAACGCGCAACTCCAAGATGCAGAGTGCGCGCAACTGATAGACTACCTTCAGGACGGAGACCTACCGCCAGATCCCCTTGAAGCTAGGTGAATAATGGACCAAGCCGATTTTGTGGGAATGGTAGCACCGGGGGTGCTTTGTAGGTTCAACATCAAAAGATATAACAAAAACCAAGACCAACTGGTAAGGTTAAAACCTCGCATGATAGTTCCAGGAAAGTTAATTCCCAAAGTCCTGAGGCTGTTACATAATGACATTTTAGCTGGGGGACATGTAGGGATTAGTAGCCTTACTACCAAAATCTCTGAGAGATTCTACTGGCGGAACATGAACGCCGATATAGTAGACTATGTGAAAGCTTGTGAGACCTGCTCTCTGAGGAGGCGGGCCCCACATTTCAAGGCCTTAGCTAAGTCTTGGGAGAGACCAACCCGACCCTTTGAGGTAGTTCAGTGCGATTTTATTGGACCACTAAAGAGGGCTAGGGATGGGTCAAAATATATCATGACCTTCATAGACTTATTAACCGGATGGCCAGAGGCTTTCATCAGGAAAGATTCAACCGCGCAGACCGCGGCCAACTGTTTCCTAACCGGAATAGTGTGTCGGTATGGATGGGTAAACCGCCTGCACACTGACCGGGGAGCAGCCTTCATTTCGGGGCTGTTCCGGGAAATTACCACACGACTAGCGTGCAAGCAAACATTCACCACAGGGCGAATGCCGACAGGTAACGCTCGAGTGGAACGGTTACATAAAACAATTGAGAACCTGATCGCGTATTATATTCCTGACGATCACTGTAACTGGATCGATCTGCTTCCCATTGCGTTGTGGACTGTTCGATCCACGATCAGTGTACGGTCGGGATACAGCCCACACACCCTACTGTTTGGCAGAGATCCAATCAGCATGGGGATGCCTGAGCAGGGAACAATTCCTGAAACGTTGAATGATTGCGAATTTTTCATGCAGACAAAGGACAACATTGCTATGTTTAGGAATATGGCAGAACGGGTAGTTCAAAACTATGAAAAAGACTTGAGGTTACGAATTGATGAGCGGGCGCGCCCTACTCAGATGTATGAAGGCGACATGGTGTACATGTATGATCCTTTAGCTAGCGAAAACAAAGCGTCTAAGTTCTCAAACAGGTACACTGGGCCCTACCGGGTGATTGAAACTAAGGGAGACCATCTCGTTAGGCTAGTGTCGCTGAAAACTGGGAAACAAATACCACACTTAGTAAATATTTCGAAACTCAAGCCTGCACATGGGCCTTGGTCCCCCGCTGTCCCTCATATCATTCCCAAATTGGTGAGAGAAGCAATAATCACTAACTCAAAAGGGGCAGATCCTGACCGAAACCCCGAATTGCACCACCCCCCGACGGGTAAAATTGCTGAAAAGGGAGGCAAAACAGGGGGTGCTGAGACTGAAAACTCAACGGGAACGGCCGGTCCCCGTGAGCATGGTGCAATTCCTATGGCCAGGGAGGTACCTACACAAAACCCTGGTCCAAGTCCCACTGATTTATCAGAGTCAGATGGGCAATTCACTGATGGTCAGGGCGCCAGTGCGGACCCCGCACTGTTACCAAACTCATCCTTTGTTCCTAACAAAGCCGCCTGTGAACGGGGAGCAGCCGGCGCTAATGGACAGAGGAAACGCAAACGAGCTAAACGAAGGGGCAAAAACCAGCCGCTGGTGGGGAGATCCCCTCCAGACAACAACAAACCCATAAAACTGCCATGTGGTGATGCACCGATCTTGGATACATCGATGCTGAGCCCGGGAAAAACAGATGAGGGCCATGTCCCGACGAAAGGGGGCTATAACCTGCGTCGGAACCGTCGGCCTAACTACGCCACTCTGTTCAACGACGGGGAAAGCGACGACATGGATGATTAATGCAGAAAACCATGCCGCCCTGTGAAAATAAAAGATTGGCGGAGCGGCACCGTTAGCAGCAGCGCTAATGGAACAGGTGGCCTACCTCACGGTCACCTTGCCACGCCCAGGGGCGTGGTAGGGGGGTGCGCAGACCGAGAGAGATGTCAGTAGTCGGCGTCATCTCCTGGGACTGGACGCAAGCGTTCCCCACCTAAAAAAAAAAGGAAGTGCGACTCCAAA
The DNA here is from genome assembly GCA_936440205.1 of Lepidonotus clava. Lineage (NCBI taxonomy): Eukaryota > Metazoa > Annelida > Polychaeta > Phyllodocida > Polynoidae > Lepidonotus > Lepidonotus clava. The sequence continues at coordinate 27,550,209 of OW387144.1, read as the reverse complement.
TTTGGAGGCGACACGAGCAGGCGGATCTACTATAATTTCATGGAATCCGCACCGATCCAGCAGTCGGTCCGCAACTCTGCTCCTGAACGGTCACCATTACTTCAGGTGATTGCCTTGCCTAGCCCAACCACTGGAGGAGACGGAGATAGACATTGATTCTATCTCCAGGCAAAAGTTGGAGATAGACAGTTTTCGGTTTCCAACTTCTCCGGGGGCAGACAGGCGAAAACTCAAGTCAGAATACTGATCCCTCCGACTCATGGGGAACTGCCTGACCCTCCGGCCCCACAGTAATCCTAAGGGGACTACAACTTTCCCTGAGGATCCGGAGGGGAGGATCATAGTCCCTCTGAGGAGGAAGCGAGTTAACCGTCCTTACCGGAGGGCGGTGCCCGCTAGAGGGATGTTCGTAAGACCTTTCTTCTAAAAGCACGCCAAATGAAAGAAAAGGCAACTGAGAAGGAAGGTACCAAGAAGCGTCCACCCCAGAATCTTAGGCGGTGGAGCTGGCCAGGCCGGGGCGGTGTCCGCCCAGACTCTACCGACACCGGAGTTGCCCGAAAGAAGCCGAGGACACCGGCCCGACGGCCCACTAAAGCAGCCACAGGAGGAGCTAAGAAATCTACCGGATCAGCAGCAGCCAAAAAGAAGACAGCGAGCAAAGACTTTTACTGTCTATCTGAGGTGAGTGACTCGGAGCCCGAACCAAAGCTGACTGCAGTGGCAAAACCGGCCCAAAAGGGAGACGTCACCGCCAGACCTGTACAGATCCAGGCCGGGTGGTTCTGGGATCTAACCCGACCACTGTTCCAACTATTTGAGACTGTTGATGAAATTAGGCGAACAGTGGGGCTGGAAGTGCCTAAATTTTACAAACAGTTGGCTGAGGTTAAGGCCCAGGTTGCTCCCTTTATACAAAAACCCATCCAAACTTCTAAATGCGTCGGGGAAGACGCCAGGCAGCGGGCAACACGGAGCGGTCTACCTCTGCCCATACTGGAAAAACAAGCGGAGCAAGAACAACTGGCCGCCGCCGCCCCGGGAATAAGGGTGGAGGCAGCGCGCGAACAACACGCACCGACCCCACCGGTGGGGGCCGAGCCGGTAACGACTCCCCTCCTCCACCACTTGCAGCCTGCGGACCCCACCTGTTTGGACTTGAGCAGCTTGACGTCGAGCTGCAACACAAATCCATCGCAACTGCTATGGAATCAGCAGCAGTGGGCACCGACCAACCAACCGGGGGGACCTCTGTGGCCGAATCAGCCCCTAACGACAAACCCTCCACAGGTGCCGCACCCGTTTCCGTTGAATCAGCCATCATACGAACCAACGGGGGCCGCCCAGGACTGGAACCTGCTGGCCCCAAACCCCTCAGAGCAATGCGCCCCTCGTCCTGTGAACGTGTAAGGAACCTAAGGATCATGGTTACGAAGGACGAAAACGGAACCATCAGGCGAGTTGTGAGTACCAGAGGACGGAGCCTCTACGAACATGTCCCAAACTAAATGGACTAGAGGGCCTGAAAGGAGGGCGTACTTTGGCGCGTGGATGATTATTGTGCGAAAGGGAACAGTGGCGACTTAATTGTGGTGGTGTCCCTGGGTATTTTACAAACTTTGGCTTCCTCAGACTTGTGCTATAAACAGTGACAATGAGGCTGGTAATACTTTTCGCCTTGATTATCGTGGGAGGCATTGGGGGGCTTCATAATAACTCCAGCCCAACTGACGGGCTAGCCCCTAATGCTGAAACTATAGCCTTAGAGCAATATGGGGTGGTGTTAAAGCCCGGAAAGCTAATGTCCACTGCGGACATCACCCATGTCCGACAGGGTTTTCTGATCACCATTCCCCGAAAATGCTCCTACATCAAGGCTACCTTTGGCCAGGTTTGTCATAGATACCCAGATGGAGGAGACGCTCTTGACCGGGCCTGTTACCGTATCAGGTCGCTAGTGAATTGGATGGATCAAACATCGAAGGCGCTCAAAGGTCGGTATAGGGAAATTCTCAATGAAACTTTAAGCTCCTTAATTAAGAGTACCCGGCAGAGGTCTCAAGCCCAAGGTCCAGAATCAGATTCGGGCGGAAGGGTTAAAAGAATGAAGAAGTTACCCCTCATGGTAGACGATCCGGGGTGGCCATCCTTCCAAATTCCAACCTCGTGGAATAGGGGGCTCTCTGCTGACATTAAGTACAACAGGGAACTAATCAGAGTGTTACAGGAGTCCTCCGACCAGATGATCGAAGACCTGGCGCTCATGAATGATAAGCATGACGAGTCGATTGAAAGGGTTAACCACGTCGTGTTAGGCCTATTAGATAATATGAAGTCGCTAAATCAGGCCAATAATGGAACTCGCCGGAGGATAAGGCTCATCCAACATAAAGTGGATTGGAGACTGGAGGAGACGCTCTTGACCGGGCCTGTTACCGTATCAGGTCGCTAGTGAATTGGATGGATCAAACATCGAAGGCGCTCAAAGGTCGCTTAAAGGTCGGTATAGGGCTTGACCGGGCCTGTTACCGTATCAGGTCGCTAGTGAATTGGATGGATCAAACATCGAAGGCGCTCAAAGGTCGCTCAAAGGTCGGTATAGGGCGCTCATGAATGATAAGCATGACGAGTCGATTGAAAGGGTTAACCACGTCGTGTTAGGCCTATTAGATAATATGAAGTCGCTAAATCAGGCCAATAATGGAACTCGCCGGAGGATAAGGCTCATCCAACATAAAGTGGATTGGATTGAATTATACCTTAACATGATACCAGTAGCTCTGGAAGACAAATTGGGGGAAATGGTCTATCTCCAGTCGCTTATTGAGCAAACGCGTGTGTTTAGAAAAGGTGTACAGCATCTGACGCGGGGTCAGCTGACCATGGACTTGGTGCCTCGACAATATATGGAGGGAGCGGTCTTGGAGGTCAACAGATATCTAAAAGGAACCTACCCCAGGTTCCATGTGGCATTCAAGGACCCCTCGTTCTATTATGAAAACAGCCAACCATCATTTGAATTTGATGCAGTCACCCAGGAACTGATAGTGTATGTCCGTGTGCCAGTTGTGGCCGACGAACACTTGTTTAGGGTCTATGAGGTGCTAACCTTCCCTGTGCCGGTATCAGTGAGGGGGCGACAAAAGAAAGACGCTCTCCAAATTGTTAACCTGCCCAAAAGTGTGGCTATGTCTATTTCCCGCCAATATTATGTACCGCTGGCTAGCGGCAGTTGGTCAGGCTGTTATGGGCAAACTATCACACTGTGTAAGGACTTGCCCTACATGAAGAAGATCACGGACGATACATGTACCGCCGCACTGCTGAGGCGAGATGACGCAGCCATAAAAGGAAAATGCAAATTGGACTATCTCTTGGAAGCCGATTTTGGGGAGATGGCTGTGTATCTGGATGATGGAGACATGTTAGTGGTCAGTGCTGATACTCGGGGTCAGATGATTTGCCGAAATCAACCAGCCGTGGAAGTAAACATAGAAAATTATGCGGGTGTCCAGGTGGAATGTGACTGTGCCTTTCAGACGCAGGGGTCTTGGATCCCATATAGTCTGAGAAACTGTGACCGGCACACAAGGATCACGACTGTCGTGTACCCTCATAATGACCTGCTGATAGCGGCGAGTCATGTGAAGGGGTGGGACACGAACTTTACTAGGTCCGAGCATGAACCTACCACGCTAGAGTCACACCCTATCCCTGAAATGATTAGAGAGGAACTGTTAGAAATCGAGGAGAATCTCAAAGTCAGGATACCTGTGCCCTCTTTAGCAAAACGGATCCAGCAGCACCGAAAGGACTTGGCTAAGGGTATTAAGAAGGCTACTGACCGATATGAAGTGGCCAAAGACGCCCCATGGTTCTCTATAGGGAACTTTGGAGGCGGCTTCGGTCTTCTCACGATCTTCTGTATAGTAGTGGTAGTGACAATAGTTGGATGTGTCCTCTGGAAGTGCTGGAGGAGACACCAGGCTAAAACTGCTCTCACTGGATTGGCCATGACTCTGCCGTGGGCCATGGCCCTAGAAACAGCTGATCCAAAAGAGTTGCTGACCCAGGAAAGAACGCTCACCGGATGCCCGGACACTACCGCCAATCCTACTGCGGTGGCCGTACTCGCTATACTGTTGGCTGTACTGGTCATCGCCATGGTGGTCCTCGTGTGGCGCAAGTGGAGGCACATCAGACGAAAAACCGTGGATGGATTATATGTGCAATTCGTCAACCCACATCTTATGGAGACAATCTTTCTGGGAGAATTGGCCATGCCTTCCGATCACACCTACACAGAAGGCTATGTGCTTATCAAGGACGTGTTAGTCAACCAGCTGTGCCTGAAGTACACCCTTACTGTTACCTGGGGAGCACAGCTGATGGGAGCGGCAACCAGACCGGGACAGCGACCATCTAATGTGCCGTTGCCAGACACCTTGAGAGTGTCCAAGAAGTTGGCCCGTCTGATGATGAGTAACTTGAAATACAACACTAGGGCTAGACTCTTAAGGTATTCCTCTGGTTTAGCTACTCCTGTGCCTATGGGAGTACCACGCCTCGTCGACGCTAGCTGGTCCGATGTCGGAGCGGACTGGCCCCAACAAGTGCTGAGACATGGTGCGGTCCCAAACGCCCCTCCTAGATCGACCCCGTCTACCTCCACTACAACTGGACCGGGCCCTGCTCAGAAGACTGTAAGACCAGGAACATCTGAAAGGGACTCAGGGACAGTCTATGAAGTCATTATTTAAACGATATAACAAATGTTAACACTGATCTAATGTTGTAGGAGTCATAACAGGTAGATCTAAAACCATCAGTATGAACACTGAGCTGAGTTGTATCAAGGAACTCGATGGAGTCCTGTCAGCCTGTATAGGCAGGACCCCTTCGACTAACTCATTCAATAATGATTTATTAATCAGGGAAACCTGAGCCGGGTAGGCTGGTCCAACCATCTTTCTATGGACCCATGGGTTACCTAAAATTTCTTTCAGATTGAGTGTCCCATGCCCGGTAGCCTAGCTCAATACTCTTATCACTAATTCGGCGACTCTTCTAGAGTAGGGATCTATTCGGAATCGATCCTAGTACCCAAAATTTTAGCACCAAAAAGAATCACAAAATTCTGTAAACCTTTCTATGTGCGCTCACCGGAACCAGTGCTTCCAACGAGCGATGTGGATTTCCCCAGGTAAGTACCATCCATGTTGACCCCTGTGCTGTTGTCACCGCTACGATCGGGCTGCGGTCCAGGAGTCACTTGGGGAATGCCACAGCCTATTCTTTCAGTATGTATGTATACATTCCTAAAAAATGGGAGGGCCGCACGATTGACAGGAGCCCGCCCACATGCCTGGTGTCAGTGGTGCCTAGCAGGAGGCAGGACGAATGGGGCTACGCGTCACCGACGCTCTGGGAGGCACTGGGGTGGGCGCTTGAACATGGCAGCCACTATGCCCCGGGTGGGTCGACTCCTGACAGCGGTCCCCTCATTACAAAAAATATCGAAGTTTAGAAAGTAACTTACCAAAAAACTTATATAAAGCAGCCCTATGTTTATTTAACTAAGAGCCCTTCCTCAAGGAACCCTGGGCAAGCGGTAGTAAAAACATGAAACACCGTATACCTAGTACCAGGCTGAGGGTGGAAAACTCCGTGACAGCACACGAGAGCAGAGCACCGATGCGTGACATGTTTACATCTGATACACATAGATGGTATAACAGAAGTCACAAGGAAAAGAGGTTACAGGACATATACGGTGAACTGGCGACATTCACAGGGTGCTCAACTCTCCCCTTCATAAAGGCGACTTTCCCTGTGGGGGGGAGCTGTAGCTAAAACTCACAAGATGGTGGGACGTGGTGCTGTCCAGACAAGCAGTCCCATCACCTTGGTTATGTGTAATGGCCGCCGGGTCACCGCATCTCCCAGTCGTGGGATCTTTGATTTTACTATAAATCAGGGTCCAGCGAAAGGTGTAGATGAAATACAGCTGCCCAAAGGCGTGAGACTAATATATTTAGGCCATGTTTAGACCAACTTAACCGGGACTGAGGCAAAAACAACAAGAAGCCAAGTTTCGACCCGGGTAAAATAATAATAATAAAATAATAAAAGGACGTGCGGCTTCAGAATTGACCGCCGTCGAGAAAAAAAAAAAAAAGAACGAAAAGGAAACTTTAGTCTCGACCGCCGTCGTGACACAAGTAACCGGGTCCCCGCTCAACAGTTGAGCTGAGGAGGGGGGAGACGGACTACTAATTCCCTGACGAACGGCTGCAAACTTGGTTAAAACCTCAGCAGATAGTCTACCCGTCCTATTAGTAAACAGTCAGAATCCTAAAATTGTCTTTAGCAGAAAATTCCTGCCCCTCGTGCGCATAGTTAAAATAGGCTGGGGGCGGAGTCCTTTCAGGAGTAGTCTCGGCTCTCCACAAGAAAAAGACGGGCAAAGACCTTGACAGATAAGGGTTTAACCTTGAACTACACTTTGTTAAAAGGAGGCCCGGCTTACTAGGTGCTGTCTGAAAGTGATCTGGAGAAGTGCATTTACACATCTCTTGGTTGTAAAAGGGGGTAGAGTGCATATTGAAGGAAATGTGCATACTGCTCCTAATTATAACAATGTGAGACTCGGTACTCGACCCATTTAGTTCCACAAGGTGGGGGGTACCGGCGACCCACGTGTAGCTGATGAGGTTTGGTGTTCAGACCAAAAATGGACCTGGGTCTGAGCCCCGATCCTCTCAAGTGATAAATTAAGCAACGTATAATCAAAATACTCCCCTGTATAGTTAATACTCAATGTCATGTAACGGCATGTATACTTGCGGAATGAAGACCCACGTTGTGTATTGTACAAATTTGAAATGATAAATTATTGCTGTAAACGCATGCATAATAATTATCCAAGAAATTGTTTGGTTACCAAGAGGGATGAGCTCCTCGACGGGTAGCCAACAACAGGCGGCAGTGGGCTCGCAAGGGTCCGGGGACACGTTAAACCATTTCTATAGTGCTGGAGAGAGACATACTGAAGGCCCCCGTGTCTAGCGAAGGATGAATTAACATCCTACTGTGGTACCGTCTAGTCGGCGCACATATCGGGCTACCGGGTGCCATTACCGGCAAGTGGTATGTGTGTGGTACGGGGTTGACAGACCCCACCTAGCTCCTGACAGTAGTTCCATCACTCAGGAGTGAACAGGCAAGGCCAGTGAAAACAGTCAAAGTTCAGTGTGGGTTTGCACGATTCACCTGGATCAGACCGTCGGTGACCACCCAGGGTGACTTGGGACCGGTAATCGCTATCGACTGGGTCACTGGCCGGTCGTCTCTGTTGGACTGGTAGAGTTTATTGCAACCTATTGGTATCAGAGAGGGCTCAATGTACAGTCAGGCCATGGTAAAGCTGAACACTGCATGTTCAAGACCTCATTTCTTGGACGTTGTGGGTTTAGTTGAGCCATGCTCTCTGTGATCAGAAAAGATCCGGGTTTGAAAAGAACATTCTGGGAAGCAGAGAGAGCCTTATGGCTGGAAAGGATCCCAGCTCAGGTTGCAATCCACTATGTCTAATGACATAAGGGAAAACCGAAGGGATCAAGCGGTTAGGGACGCGCCTACCTGTCTGGAAAGGTGGGGCGTCAACTACCCAGTGTAAATGGTGGAGTTTGGCGCTCAACCCCAGAACAGAATTAGGAGGGTGAACGCCAAGCTACCACTCTGTAACTCAACAACATGTACCCTGTCATATTTATTAATTAATGAAAATGTATTTAAGCACGTGTAAAGTAAGACAGGATTAATCAGAATAATCATAAGACACACCGTTCACGCAATGGCTCTTTAGAAACCCAAGAGTAGTCTCTCTATAAAACAACAATAGACCCAGTCCTAATCATCATTTCTCTCCCTCCTATCTGGACGACACTGCACAATAACATTAACTATAACACTTATTCTAACACCATGGCATCGATGTAGTCTTGGTGTCGCACTAGAGACTGGCCATAACTAAGGCCAGACCGGTGTTTGTAGCCTTTGCTACAACCTCAAACTTACCATGGAGTCGCCGACAGTCAGTCGGACGACTCTACCTGGGGTGACCACATGAAGCGCCTACGCCTTGTAGTCACCAGTGGATTGTTTCCATTACCTTATAAGGGGAACGACGAGTCAAAGAATTCTGTTGCAGCAAATCTAGCGCTGCTCAGTCCAGACCAGAATGCTTGGCCACATATAGTTCCACTAGTGCAGTGTCAGTCAACTAGTAGACAATAATAATAAAATAATACCACAAAGCCAATACGGCAAAAACTACCCGCACATCGAAGAGCCTGCTTGAATTGGTAATGTCAACAAACCGCTAAGTCAAGTAAAATCCTCTATTATCGCCCAACCTGCGCGCGAGGTAAATAACACTTGATCATGCTCGCCTAACAAACCCTCCCACTAAAGTATTCAGCCTGACGTTTCTCAGTGCCCAACACCGTCATCTTATTCCATCCGTATTATCCTAACCTACCACAGGACCTGGAAAAGACAATAAGTTTAGTACGCGAGGCCCTAGTTTCCGGCCCGCATCCACCATCTTGCACCCAAAGTAAACACCAGGTGGCCCCACCGTGGTACCCGTTACAAACCCATCATTGTAATCACCAGCGAAACACAACCTCCGGTTCCGGGAGTGACGTCAGCTTCCGGGACCCAACCGCGTGGAGGCGAACCGAAAAACTGCTAGAAGAATTTTGGGCCAACAATCTCCTTAAAACAAAGGGTTAGTAACCTACCGAACATGCTGAAGAACGCTGGGAAAGGTTATACTCACCAGGATCGGAGTGGTGAAGGAGAAAGGCCGGCTGGACGGAGAAGGACGATGCCCGGCAACGGGCGAGAAAACATCCGAAGCTCCCGTAAGAACAGTCTGTGGTAGTCTGTGGTTCCCGTGTGAACAAGCTGGCAGGTGCCTCCTGGATAAATATTCCTTACAAGGGTGCTAAGAAAAATTAGTGACCTGGGCCCTAACCAGGAATTGGACTAAAAGAATTACTTTGACAATCACTCCAACAACAAAAATCATTATATACAAAAGGAGTGCCGACGGTCTACCGCGGGGCAAGCGGTAGGCGGACAATAACACGGCCTAGAGCCCGGGCCCAGCGACGAAAGACTCGAGCGGACGGCGTGTAGCCGTCCACCAGCTCCCTGAAGTCGTTGACTGTCATCGTCCCGTCAGCGACAGTCTTCACTACGTGAAGTGCTTGTCCAGTGTTTGCGGTGGGAACTCCATACCAATCGTTGGCCCGCTTAACCTCTCGGCTTACTTTGGGGATAAGTCGATTCACCCATTTCTGTAAAGACCCGTCACTGTCGGTCAGCGGCCACCGTCGAGCGTCAAAGCCCGAAGGGGTCGCTAAGATGAGGGTGGCCGGTATCGGGTGGGCTTGAACATTTAAAAAGGCTCTGTTAAAGAGTTCCGCGTAAAATTTCACCACCGCCTCGGGACTAATAAAGAGAGGGATGTACAAATTAAGTTCCTGATCCCAGGTGAGAACGTCCAAAAGGTTAGCCACTACGATGAGGATGTCGTCGGGATACATGACGTGATGGGCGAAAGCATATCCGGACAGTTCCGCTGTTGTTGCATCGTCGCAGGGAAAAGTTACAAAAGTGTTATCCGTATCTCTTAAAAGCAAGTCTGGGTAGTCCTGGACTCCAGCTTCCCTGTCTGAGCAAAAGATGGCGACCCGAACCATCGTGAAAATAGGTGAAAAGGTCAAAAAGTTAGTGAGACAAAAATAACTACGTCCGCCTCCTTCAAAACGACCGCCGGCACTGATTAAAATGACGTCATAACGAGGCTAATTTGGGAAACCCCCTTTCTATCCGAAGGATCCAAATTTTGAAATCGGCTAGCATGATCGAATCATCGTTTAGTTTTTATTAGAAATCGTGCTAAACTAAAGTTTAGGTCCCCAACTAACATAATCGGGTGATAAATTTCAGTTATCTCGGCACAATAAGTCACATCGAGCGTGCAAACCCGCCGAATTCATTCGAACCAGAAATTTGTCATCCGGGCACTTCACGCTTGGAGGAACCCAGACCGAGGTCGGACCCTGGATGGGAACTCCAGTCAGGCGTCCTGCTAAGTACACATGTACTAAGTGTGGTTGGTGGGCACGCGTTGATTATAGTAATTTGTATGTGTCAAACTGTTTGATATTGACTGGTCTACCGCATGGACCTTGTATTCACTGTAAATAATGTTGTTTTGGTTGAAATTGTTTGAAAATCAACATGCATTGTATAATGAAATCCGATCATTCAAGATGTCCGATTTCTCCGAAGTTACCTTTTATTATGTTAACTCGTTTTAAAGTTGAATTTGTTGTTCATTTGTTAATACTAGATGATTAAGACAACTTCACTTTGTATATATGTTGAATTTTATTGACTTTTATACCAACTGGATAACTTAAGAATCTGTACAGACATGTACTAAGTTAATACTGAAAATGATACTGATCCTGAACGATGATCAGAAAACGGAATCTACAATTATATTGACACTGTGCTATATGTACCACGAGAGTCAAAGCCACTCAACATCAGTTTTCTCTACATTTAAAAAAAAAGACAAAAAAATGTCCAATAACCCAAATTGGGAATGCAATTACATCTGGCTGAATAATCTTTATTAGGTTTGAGCTATGTCGTCCACCTCCATCATTTCAAACACCTGACCGCCGTCGAATGTACTAATAGCCTAGTACTTTTAATATATTATCATACTTTATAATTTAGTTAGGATCAGGCCTAACCATACTACTTCTGAGAAGAGACGTTTTACGCTCCTAGCGCCACCTGTTAACCAGTATAAAAGGTGTTGCAAGGTAGGGAGCGAGTCAGTTTAGTTAGAGAGTTAGTGGAGTTAGTAACTAGTAGAAAGTCAGCAACGTTAGCTGAGCTGCTCGGAGCTATGCCTACCAGCTCCTGCGTAGTATCTTGGAGTTTACCTATACCAACTACCTCGGACAAAGGATTGTGATAGAGCTAAGTGCTAGGGTGGTCTAGGATGTGCTGGAACAACTTGTATTCTAATGTGGTTGATCACTGAGTAGGAGATGGGAAGGTGGACTGATTGAGACTTATTCACTGTGGCTTTGACTCGGGATGAGATGTTTACTTGAATAAAAACCCTTTCATTTTAAGAGCTCCCTCATCGTCCATTTCTTTTGAACTATTGGGGAATGGATGAATTAACTTTGAGCGCAGTCTGATTGGCTCAATAACTCGGATGAACGACTCATGGATAAATCAATTATACAAGCTACGCAGCGTCCTACAAGCCTTAAATCAAACATTAACAATAGTTCATGGATACTTCTGGTGAAGGGGCTCCAATTTGTCAACAGTGTAAGAACATGGAATCCCGCGGTTTTTGAAATGATTTGGGTCATTTTTGAGATTCACCCAAATCCGACTTTTTTTTTTATATAGGGGTGGGGGTATCTTCAAAATTTTGATCAAAATGATAACTATGTGAAATTACGAGAGGAATTTTATCCTCTATTTTATATGGTAACGGTGGTTGGTCTGATCCTTAAGTATCACATAAAAGGTATAATTCTCCCTTAGAAATTAGGTTGAAAGGTGTTCTTTTTAAAGAATTTTGTGATTTTCCGCGTAAATGGCTATAATATGTGACTGGCATGCCTGATTTTAAAGGTAGGACCAATGTACACTGCATTCCGATTCCTGTGGTTGCCCACATCCTGCGGATTAGTAATCAAGATACTTGAAACATAATTTCGTAAATGAAATAAATCGAGCAATGAAAATTAGTTGGACCAATTTCAAATTTAGTGACAGAAGAACTGACAATAAATACCTGACATATTATTGTTTTTATTATATTCTTCTTTTTTTTTTTTTTTTACCAAGATGAGTTTTCCTGTACAAGATGAAAGAGCATAATGTCTTCCAAAATAAAATAAATTCACATGAGTAACAATCTTGATACACTCTCTGCTTCAAAAATAGAATCTAATCATTCAAAATATTCAAAGGTACTCTTCTCATCACCCATCAGTCGTCAATTATACATACACAACATTTAACGTGAATCACATCACCTAAAGATTTACTTAAATTCAATTAAAGTTATTTGTGTATCGAATTTTAGAATGAAAAAGAGAATCTGTACTAGCATACCGCATCTGTTCTACACATTGTTTGCAAAGATTGAAATCCTTTCATAGTTCCCCCAGAATTTCAATATTTATGGTCGTTGTTTCCATCATGATTAAGCAGTCGGTGTTGGATACATATACACACAATAAACGTTGATCAAACACAGGGTAGAATTTTATGCTGTTGGACAAACATTTATTATGAAGTTTACAACCTCAGGTTGTTCACATGCTAGATCGAGTAAAGTCTGGCTGAAATTACTAAGAGACATGGGCAGGTTGTGGTTGAGGAAGAAATTGGAGTGATCAGGTAATTTCATTAACGCTTTCACTCATCGATCTGTACGAGTACACAGACTCAATTAAAGCTGTTCCAACAACAATTAAGATACACATGATTGGAACACGCCTAGACATACCCTTGAAAATAACCCTTTTCCCATTCTGTCGAATCCCAAACCCCAGAATCCCATCCCCGACCCGGAACACGTTGTGAAGACCCATGACTTGATGACGCCTGACAGGGCTATACTCTGGTGACACGTGGAGAGTGGTGCCTAATAGGGAGGTGGTGGTGGCGGTGGTGGTGGCCCTCTGGGTGGTGGTGGTGGTCCCCGAGGCCGCATGCCCGGGGGTGGGGGACCGCGGGGTCCGCCCCGAGGGGGTGGGCCGCGAGGGGGGCCACGCACTGCAATGAGAAAACACATAAACGGGTTAAATAAACTCCAGTACAATTAGATTATAGAAGACATAGTCTGGGAGGCAAGCTGTAGAGATTCCCAAAAGGCTGGGGTTCCCCCCTCAAATCCGAAATTCGTTTGCGGTGTATTGTAGGAAGGGTCGGCAGAATGTCATTTGTAGTTCGATTTGAATGCAAATTAGTAGGAGGGCGAGATTTGATTCTACATATTCTCGCTCAGTTGCCTACATTTGTACAACGTCCCTATCCCAAATTAACTTACTTGATTTGTATTGTAATTGTTTGAGAACAAAATTAATGAAGATTCAATTGAAACATAAACAGTGTTAATCAAAGTCAAAGCATTTTGAAAAACCTTGAAGAAAAAACAAAAACATCTGTCTTATCAGCAGTGGTAAATCTGGAGATAAGAACATGTACTTACTTCCGAATGGTGGTCTCATGCCGGGGGGTGGGGGTCCCCTCCAGCCGGGGGGCGGTCTCATCCCAGGAGGTGGGCCCATGCCCGGTGGAGGCGGCATACCTGGAGGGGGGTGCATCCCCGGTGGGGGTGGGCCGGGAGGTGGTGGGCCTGTGGGGAACAAAGAGAAAAACAGACGTTTAGATCCGGGAAATATGAAGTAAATGCTATTCTGCATATTATTCATGACGATGCAAGAGTAGAATTCAATAATTATAAATGTCTGGAAATCCAGTAAATATAAAAGGAAATAAACAAAGAAAAAACAACAGAAAATATTGCAATCTTTGTAAAATACTCGAGGTCACATTTTATCAATAAATAATGTTGAAAGAGCTCTAACTCGCAGTTATAGTTACTCTACCATTTTCGTGCAGATGAAAATCCATTTACTTAAAACAACTGACGTGCATTGGCTTTTAACACAACTATACAAAGAAACAAAAGAAAGATTAACTTACGCCAGTTGTAGTCTCCTCCGGGCGGTCGTGGAGGTGGTGGCATGCCCATGGGGGGTGGCGGTGGGGCAGGTAGGCTGGAGGAGGAGTCGCCGGATGAGTCGTGTTCTGATGACGGCGGGGGAGGGGCGCTGGGGGGAGGGGGCCGGGGCATGGGTGGAGGGGGCATGGGTGGCATTCCTGAAAGAGAGGAAATCATATAACACCATTAGTTTTCTACTTATATTATCAAAAGCATTACAATTGACCTTTTCGGGAGGGGTTGCTTTTCTATTTTTGAAGTAAGATAGACTTTACCCTCCTGTTTTGAATAAAAACTTTTTTTATTTTATGTGAACAAATATTTTTATTCTGGCATTCGACTCTCGGCCCCTCACATTATAAAGTAATTACATAACCCGCACATACGCTTATCAATATCATACAGGGAATGGAATACTAAAGTAATTTAAAAGCTGCTACATTAAAGTAGCATCTTCTTAAATTCTATCAGGTTAATTTCACATCATTTTAACGTTTTAAGAACAGGTTTTTAGAAATCAAGATAACCAGATCATCTTCGTATACAGTCAGGTTTAATTTTGAAGGCTTTCATTTATTGAAACAGAAATTTCAAAAATAAAAAAAATCGACTCACCTGGAGGGGGTGGGAAAGGTGGTGGCATTCCCGGCATGCCTGGCGGGGGTGGCATGGGGGGTGGGGGTGCCCCTGACGGAGGGGGCGGCACTCCCATAGGGGGCGGTACGGGAGGGGCCATCCCTCGTGTGTCGGGTGCGACTGAAATAAGAGGAATGTGTCAAATCAAACGCAAGCAGGTTTATCAAATCAGCACAATTTCTTTTTTAATGTGGCAAATAGTTTACTTGAAATTACAGTATTCTGAATATCAAGGAATTAGAAGAGTTGTCATGAAACCTTTCTGAGACTAGGCTAACAACTCCCCATTCACCGGATGCTACCTCGAGAAAAAAAAATTATTATGAAACCTAGTGCCTCAGGCTAAATGTCAGTCTGCACTGTTATTTTACAAAACTTTTTAAAGAACTAATGAATGCAGAAAATGCTCCTTACCTGGTGATGGTCCGGACATAGGAGGCAGACCACCTGTGAGGGCCACTGGAGGTGGGGGAGGGGGTGCGACCGACCCCCCTGGCGGGGCGGGAGGCGCGGGGGCAGGTGGTGTGTCTGCGAACAGTTGATGTGGCCGGTCGGCTTGTGATAGTGGATTTTGGGCAGCAAGTAATCGCTCTGAAACACAACAACAAAATCTTAGCCATGTGAATAATCCAATATATCATGAAACTGACATCTTTATAAAAGATTATTTTCAAAACGTGCTTTCTAATGATTTGCTTTTTTCAAAAGAAAACACCCATATAAACATGATTTAATGAAAAGTATAATGATTGATAGTCTATTCGTAGAACATAGAAATAAATAGAACCTGATTAAGAAAATAAGATACCGATGACAATCCAGCAGAGCTAGAAATATACTGCATACGCCAACAACTTTGAGCATCTAGATTGCCTTTTTCGATACAAGATAATATATTGTTGGACAATTCATAATTTCATTTCATTTGTACAGATCCCTTGATAACATTCTTACAATGGTTCCTATGTAAACCCACTCAACGCAGTACACTTTCTAAACTTCTCATATCCTACGTGCACACTTACCTGCTGGTGTTCCGTGTCGTTCTCCCTTGAGATCCTTCTTGAAGGCATATGATATAGAGATGGGTCGGTTACACAGGTACTGCCCGTTCATTGACTCGATGGCTGCGTCAGCCGCCTCAAAACTGGCAAAGTTGATAAAGGCGTAACCCTTAGAGTTACCTGTATCCGGATCTCTCATAATCTGGAAATAGATAATGAAAAATCGGTTATGATACATGTATGTGTATTCCTGGTTTATATCCTTTTCATTAATCAATGGATTTTTCTTAGGAGAACGAACACACAATTTCATCCTTCCACAGACATTTACTTTCAGTAGAAAGATTTTGGTTTCCTGAATCAGTCCCGGGAAGGACACTCGTTACATTATTTCTTATAGACACCAAAATACGGAATCCTGCTTCTAAATTTTATAGGTTTTCTTTAAAGAGACGACATTGTGCCTTGACAACGTCCTATTTTGATACATTGTAAAGTTACTGTTGTACTGTCAAATTGGTAACGCAATAAATGACTGCATCTGATATCGATTCTAAATGAACGACACACCATAACCCCCGCGCCGTCGTGAGGTGTGGAGTCTATGCCCGTATACCCTGAATCACACTGATGATACCTCGCTTAAAAGTTAGAAACTTACAAGCTTTGGTATGGCGATGGTATTTTGAAAATGAAATTTGTAAAGAAAACTCACCTTTGGTGTTTGAAGAATGACTCCAAATGCACTGAAAATATCGTATAACATTTTCTCGTCGACTTCTGGATCCAAATTTCCGATGAAGATATTGGCTCCCACGTCAAGATTCTTTTGATGTGCCGAAGCCTAAAACAAAAGATACCTCCGATTAGTTTGTTGTTCCTAGTGTGGCGGCCCGAAATTTCTTAAATATATTTAGGACCCTCAATTTTCTGATAACAAAAACACTAAATATCTTTTAAGAAGGAGTAAATTCAAAATTAACATGAGATAAATGAGGCTTCCCCGTGCATTCATCAATACTACTACAATGTCAATGAATCATATTCGCTGTTGTTTGTCACTATATTCCGAGTATATCTTTTACACCTAAGCGCATAGACATGTGGATCGTCAAATACTATATAAGCTTGAATCCATAACATTAAAAATTAATCTAAGTTGTAGCTCATAGTTATGTTCATTGAAATGTTCCTAAATTTTAGAAAATTCAAGTAAAATTACTGTTGTCTACAAGAAAATATGTCACATACCTTATTGACTCGTATGGGTTTTCCATAGAGTTTTATCATGTTCATAATCTTAATGGCATAATCTGCATCTTCCTCGCCCATGAACTCGACGAAGCCATAACCCTGGTGAGACTGGGTGATTCTGTCTTTGGGCATGTGGACATTGACTGAAACACAAGCATACAAAATATAGAATGAGATTATTAAATGGACAGGGATCTTCCTGGAAAAAAGTATCAAACATACCATAGGGCTTAACCGTAGGGAGACGTTTTTATTTTTGATTATCTTCTATAAAGTTTCTATGATTTTAATGTGGGAATGGTCCCATCCAAGTTAACCTTGTGCGAGAATTAAAATCCCCCTGTGGGATCCCACATGCCTAGGAAAGATAAAAAAGAATACGCACACTTTAAATATCATGTATGAAAAACCAGTATATCTTCTGCAATCAAAATATTCCCTTTTTTTTTAATATTCAAAACGTATGATGATGGTTTCAATTCTCATGGTTGATGCGGAGTTTTGTTCATAAGTCAATAAAAATATAATAATATTGTAAAATCTATGTATCCCATTAACAATTGAATTGTGCATCTTTCTCCAGAAAAATGCAATATCTTTTTGTTTAACCGGGCACTTAACTAGTAGTCTACCATACACTAATCAGTGATTATATACATAAACAAAGGATCATTTGCTTACCGACAGGTCCAGATTGCAGGAACAATTCCCACAGGATCGCCTCCGACACCTTCTCGTCCAGACCGCCCACGTACACGGTGGCATCTATCAAAAGATTATTCAAATAATTATCACTTTAGCATGGATAGTAACATCTTTTGTTTTAGATCTCAACCTTTTCATCTTACTAATTTACCTATAATCGCTATCCTGGCAACTACTTCATGCTGAATAATTTCAAATGTCTGATATTTGAAATAATACATTCTTGATCCATGCAAGGTAGTGTTCAATTTTATCTTTTTTTGTTGTTTAAGATCCAAGTTTAGCAAATTAATTTACCCCAGATCAAGAAAAAGTGGATCGAATAAAGTCTGCTGTAGTACATTTTAAGGCCTTAAATTTGAGAAAATAAACTTCAGACATTTTTAAACTTGCGTGGACACCCTGTGTAAAAGAAAAGTTAAGGAAATAAATGGAAGATTTTCATCTTTGACTGTGGGCGATAATATGAGTAAAATATATATTGAAGTATACCCCGAAGGTGATAATACATACAAAGTCTTGAAAAGGTTCAGGAAAACAATGATCACGTACTGACATGTTCTAACGACTTCACACAGTTATTGTCGGTGTTTTCTTTCGTCTTTAACTTGGGCAGTTACTGAGTAAGAGAGAAGGGCTCGACGTACAAGCGTCGGCATCTGAACAATCAGACGCGTACATTTACTTACGAGTTTACCCATGAAGTACCCTCTAACGAACAATGTAGTTATACCTTGGACATTTTGTAATGTATTTAAGAACTAAATATATGTCATTTGAAGTAATTGATACTATGATACAAGCAGTATTTCAAGATTCTTTACCTTGATTTCGCTCGGCGATCGGACCGGCCGCCATGCTTGTGTGCGTCTAGGTCTCACAACGCTTTTTATAGAAAATGATAGTATTAATTTGGATAATCATTCAAAACCTTTGCTATTTTATATGAAATGATGTAATATTAGATACATATAGTTATCATATTATGCACATTTTAGAATACTATTCTTAACACTTGTTAAATAGCACTTTTCTGGACGTGTGGCTTTAATATTTTTATTCAGTGTATCAGCACCTAAAACACGAATGGCGTCGCTGGATACGAGAAGCTGTGATGTGAAGAAAAGCGCGCCGTAAATTAAAGCGAAATCGGCATTTCCTTGGCGTATTTTGTAGTTATCCGTGACAGGTCAGTTTCACTTTCTAATAGTTCTTATGTTAAGCGGATATTAAGTCATATGGAAAGCTGTTCTTCAAGTTATTTTGCCATGTTATTGTAGTTACTGCACGGCGAAACTCTCTTAGGGAGAGTTACGCTGCAAGGCCGCTAGGATTCCGAGAATATGTAACGTTGTAACTAAGTAAAAGATGCACCTGCTGCAATTCGTGACGTTTGAACCAATGCGTTACGCATGCAAAACACAACACCCGCCGTATTACCGTGACGTTCCCAGTCTAGACATGCAACACTAAAAAGCCTTGAAATGACAATTTTACGAAGCCATCCACCCAAATCCTTCAAGGGACATAAAATATAAACCTTAATTTACGTATGAAAACCATCGGATTTGAGATACTTTTAGTTTAAGGTGGTTTAATTGTGCGAGGCGCAAGCGCCTCGCACGAAATCTCGCATTCTCAGGGGCCTTGGTGTCCTACCCTAAAGCGGCAGCGGCAGGGTAGACTCGTGCTACTATGTTATTGTTGTTGTTTCTTCTGCAGTCTTCACCAACCAGCCCAGCCCCAGGGCTGGGTAGTCCGATGAAGCAAGTCTCTTGTATCCTGATAAACTGATAAAATAACGTCAAACGATTACATTATTTATCACAAATTGTGGGTTTTTAGAATCAGTTTCATTTCAATACAAGCCCTACAATGAAGCCAGTCCCATGGTAGGGCATGATAACAGGCCAACCTCAGACAATCGCTCCATAGTTCTAACATTGATTTTTTTTTTTAAATTTGGGAGATAGGAGATTAGGGTCTGCACATACCAGAAATGATGAAAAAAATAAGGGGTCACCATGCTAACTTTTGAATAAAATGTACCACATAATGTGTTGATTTACGCAAAATTTAGTATTTACATGAACTTACACTATATTTAGACACTTTCTAAAAACAATGACAAAACCCACTAAATTTATTCTGAATCTTCTTGAATATAGATAAAGCTGATATATGCATCTTTACAGTGAATTCATAATTCCGGAAAAATGAGGAAATAATGGAATTTTATGAAATTTTAATTATTGAAATTTCTTAATAGAAAAGTAGAATTACTGATAAAAATAGTAATAACAAAAATTTCAATGTTGACAATTTCTTGAAATGCCTACATTTTATTGGGGCAAGTGTTAGCTACCAGTTTTTGAGAAAAAAATTAAGGGGTCACCGATTTAACTTTTCAGGAAATTAAAAAATTTAAAGTGAATGGTTTTATTGATACCAACAGTTTTATTAGAAATAAATTCATAATTAACAGTTGGAAACCTATCAAATTTGATTAAATATATGAATGCACAACGTTTTGGGCTACAACTTTGTTACTTACTGTATGATAATTGGATGAATTATAACAGAGATATGAGCAAAAAAGCATTTTCCCTCCATAGACTTGTATAGAGACATATGCAGGCACCACTGGTCTTCAATCTTCACTGCACACCCACACCTGCAGGCTGCGCGGCCCATGTGCACAGGAACAAATGGCGCGATTGCCCTTAATGAATGTTATACTTAGAACTCATTCTGTTTGTAGAAATGATGGCAACTTTAAAAGTCGATATTTCCTGACTTGATGAAGATCAGATATATTTGTACTTATAATTTTAAGGGCGGGAGGGGTCTTACTCTTACCATAATTACTTTTTACTTTTTACTGTGTAAATATCTTAATTTGTGAACGTCAATGTTTGTATATTTTATATCATAAATACAGACAAGACCGCACAACCAGAGAATCCCATAGTTTATTCATATTTGTCATTTTCTTGACATAACTTCATAAACCTAAAACACGTCAATTTTTGAATAATAGTATTTAGAATGATAAAATATATAAAAGGAATTACAAAAGAAATGTTACTTCTAATATGAAGGAAAATTATCACTGTAAAGAATAATTTTCAAACAAAATATTATGTAGTCACATTTCATTGTATGAATTATAAACGGGTCTTATCTTTTTTCTTTTTTTGCAGCATCCCTTCCTTCTTACCTCTTATCACAATGTCGGAAAGGTAAGTGATATATTATAACCTCGGAAAATAAGCATCATGATGAAGTTTTCTTAAAGTTGTGTATACAACTGAAACTTAAAACCCAAAGAAACGTAGGAGATTAACCAACAATTGTTGATGGTTACAATTGCAATGCTAGGTTCAGTGTTAGTGTTCCACTTTTTCCTAAACGCACTTCTGGAGAACAAAATATATATCTTAAATTCCGTAAAACATGACATAATTATGTGCGATTCCAACTTTAACTAGAAAATGTGCCTAGAAATACTTCTACATTACTCAAAATATTTGGAATATTGCTCATATCGGTGATTTTTGTTAAAACTGCCCGATTTTTCAAAAGGGATGAGACATTTTACATATTTTCACTGTGAAAAGCCCCGATATGAACGTTGTTTAGACTTACAAGTCTATTTGGGAACCTATTCACAACCGCAAGATATTGATAACTGCATACATTTGTGGCTCCTTAAAATGTTTGACCTGCTTCTGTTCAGCGGGTCACTTGTAACCTCTGGGTCATCACTGGGTCAAGGCAGTCTGCCGCTGGTCTTGGCTGGGACCCAGCATGAGAACATCCAAAAGGACAAGGTCAAACCCCTCCCTAAGGTTAGTTTGAACATAATATTATGTATGGGATATGTCGTCCGTTTTGAATAACTCGTAATAAAAATCAATTTAATACCAACTCAAATGAGAGTCTAGCATTTTTTTCGGTCTTGTTATTCTTTACTCCATAAGTGATGCTGCAAAAAAACTTTTGTTCTTCATTGCTTGTATGATCCATTCATAAGTGAATTTCATAATTTCTGAGACAGTGGGGAATACATAATCATTTCTTTTATCAATGGAAATGTAGCAAGCTCAGTATAGTTTCTGTACAAATATGATTTTAGATTTCGGAAAGATATATAGCTTAAGAAATTGAGTGTTTTCTCTGACTTATTTAAGGATAGACAACACCTCTCAGCGGCCAGTGTGCATCAGTCCCTTTGTTTTGTAATTAATTCTTTACTGCTCATGGCATTATTATTTACCACATATATTTCAAAAGCCAATGAACAAAAGTATCTAATGGTATGAATCATATTAAAATGTGAAGAATTGTACTTCTGTAGTTTGACCGGGAAGTGAAAAAATGTATTTTTCACTTTTATTTTTTGAACAAGGATATCTAATTTACTATCGAATATAAATGCATGAAATTTCGTGTATATGTACATAACATTTATATGCAGGGAAGCGTGTCTCAGAATTTTGATTTAGGTCTTATTTTCAGTTTTATGAAATGTAGAAAAATAATATGACAAAAATAACCAAAATCTGCCCGTTTTTTGTCAAAAAAGGAAAACTAGGCCCTAAATAAAAATTCTGAGACACGCTTCCCTCTGAATGATCATTAGTGACATCTCAAAAAAATTTCATTACAATCTATACAGTGGTTACCGAGATATCTATGTTCAAAAAATAAAAGTGAAAAAAATAGTTTTTTGCAGATTATTCCTAAAATCTTAGGATTTTGATAAAAAAAAGATAGGTTCCAAAGGATAGAGAAAAATCTGCTCTTTCATTTGATACATATTATGTTGTTATAGCTGTCCTGGTTACAGAATAATCCTAATTGCCGCAAATGAAGCCACACTGAGGTGTTGTCTATCCTTAAATGCATCTTACTGTTTCTTTCCTGTTGTCCTGCCTTAAGTTACCTTCTCATCGGTTTCGCTACTCCATCTGGCATGAACTGAACTCGACCAGCATCACCGGCGACCAGCTGAAGGCTCCCAGAATCAGGGATGGTGGGTACTTTGTTTTTGATGTTTTGGTGAGAACTGTGAGGTTTACCTCTATGATATGATTCCTATTGTGATAAATTGAGAACTCGTAAAATACTGTAGGTTTCGGAATAAATCTGGAAGATTTTATTCCCCAAAGATTAGATGTGAATTGTATTTGTAGGTTGCTCCAATCACTGTAGGCGACCATTGAAGTAGATTCAACCATAAAATCTCCAATATTTCAGTACATAAATATTGTGGAAAAAAGTATAGAGTCATCACTATCCGTCATACACATAACAGTCCTTATTCCCCGTTTATTTTCCCAGGCCCTGAGATCAAGGACAAGTTTTTCTACAAGATCCGAGACGACACCTGTCGTCGGATCCACCACACCAGGCGGGGCGCCGACAGGAGGAACTATCAGAACCAGATGGAGAACTGGGAAAACGTCACGGTGGGTGCTGGGTCAGGGGATCCGTGGGCAAGTTATAAACAACACACGCTCAGTATAGTTTTGAATGTATAACATAGGGGGAGCAGGTGGAAGATCGGGTAACCCTTTATTACCCAAAGTATACATAATATTGATTATTTTACTTCACTGCAGGCTAGGAAAATTCCTCCAATTTTCTGGTCTTCAGAGGACAACTGATAACAGAAATCTGGTTGTCCACATGAAGTACTTAAGTTTTGGTGTGGTAGTACTTTCAATGTATGGATGTTGAGGGGAGTAATGAAGAGTTGAAGACAGGAGTAGTTGTTGATGATAATGTTGTATTAAATCTTCAGTCACAGGTTATGAACCATAGGCCTAAGCCTAGGCTGTTACACAATAGACATGTGTCTACCTTGGTGTCCAGGCTCCCACTGCCCTCACAGCAGGGGTACACTTCCCCACCTCACCTTTGGCGTTTGACCTAATTACTTAATTAGGCCAGTTGACCACTAGGGGGAGGGGGAGTGCTAACAAAGGTTTTACCATAAACTCTATGATTTATTATGAATTCATTTTGATATGTCTTTTAATTATTGTTTATGAAATTATGATAATTATATATTTTATATGATGAATTTGGTAAATAATTGTAGTTGTTAGAGAGAGGATATGTAATGCCTAAACTTAGGTATGACACACATATATCTTTAGGTTTCCCACATTATACAGGACACATCCACAAAAGGAGAAACCAAGACTTTTAGTAGGAAAATTTAATAATTTTTTCAAAAAATCTGGTCGTCTTGAGGACGACCAAAAATCATTTTCTGGTCGTCCACACTCATTTTCTGGTCGTCGAGGACACGCGGAAACGCAGGTTTTCCTAGCCTGTCAGAGAATCACCCTTCCGAGACATGTATATTCCGATCACATATAGGCCAAAATCTATGGTACACTTTTCATCATATCAGAATATTTATGTCTCATTAAAATTCGAATGTGAGGTCAGCATCCTAATTCTGAGAGGTGATCCAATGGGTTACAGAACAGGACAAATTGATTACATTGAAAACTAAAGTGTTTTTCTCTGATAGTAAATACTCCTACTCTTTTCGCAGGAGGCCAACCTATCGTTCCAGGAGCTGCATCACCGATACCAGCGAGAGAACTTTGTTCGCGTCTTGAAGCGGCTTCTGAGGGTGGAGCATCTGAACCTGCTGCACAATGAGATCGTCGAGCTCAGCTCAGTCTCCTTCCCCTGGTAAGTCACTCAAAGCTGAGAGATAAAATACTTTGTTAATATGCAGGGGATCCTGGCCCCCTTTTTTTTTTATCGTACTAAGGTCCCTATTGGGAGCGCGTCATGTGTTATACCAGATACAAGTGGTTCAAAGCACTGCATAGCTGTATGCATGGGAGTCTGTGGACATGTATATAAATGCTTTACAATACTCTCTACTGAAAGTATAAATTTTCAATTGACATTTTAGCATGAGCCAGTTGTCATCGTGCTCAATGAGGGCCCTGGGGGAGGGACATTCTTTATGTATAAGTCTAGAGCAGACATGCATTTTCATTTATTGAGAAAATGTTATACAAATTACCGATTTATACTACCCATGAACATCTCATAGCATGATATAATAACTTTGATACTTTCCTTTTTCTTTGCAGTTGCACTCACCTAAACCTATCAACTAACTACATCACGTCTCTAAAGGTATTACATCAATTGTTATATCGAGTATTATCTAGGTACCATAAACCCACACCGCTGGAGCCATAACATTGCTGGTCAGAAGTGTGTTTTCTTCACATTGCCAGAGAATAATATTCAAGAAGCTGATAATGAATTATTCAATTATATCGAATTGAAATTTACTGACTTTGTTTTTTTTGTCCTCAGAACCTGCCTAAACTCCCTCGGATTGAGGAGCTGAACCTGACTGATAACTACATCCACGATCTGGACGGGCTGAAGAAACTGGCCGCT
This sequence comes from Lepidonotus clava, assembly GCA_936440205.1. Lineage (NCBI taxonomy): Eukaryota > Metazoa > Annelida > Polychaeta > Phyllodocida > Polynoidae > Lepidonotus > Lepidonotus clava. The sequence continues at coordinate 27,525,309 of OW387144.1, read as the reverse complement.
GCCCCGCTGACCAGCCTGTACCTGAAGGGTAACCCGGTCAGCTTCTCCCTCAACTACAGGCAGAGGTAGGTGGTACACTGCCTGATCAATTATACAGGGCATATCCATGCCTACAGTTTTGGGGGTTCAGAGTAAATCTGAAAACGCTCCAAGTGAATCTAGGGGGTTCCAATAAAATCTCAAGTTTTTTGTTTCTTTTTCTTTTTAATTACAAAACTTGGTATGTTTTACGTCAAATGCTCTAAATTTCCAGTCCTAGTAGGTTCCAGCATAGACATTATATATATATATTTGTGTTATTTATGTCTATGGTTCCAGACACTGAAATTGGAAACATTGTGATCTCGACTTGTAGAGTCGAGGACAGTTTTCCCACTTTCTATCAGTAAGAACAAACACACAAACTTCCCAGAAAGTCCATTTAGTGTTGGTCCCATATTTCATCACAGTTCTTTTCCTTTTAGGATTTTCGCCATGCTGACAAACTTGAAGATGCTGGACGGTATTCCCCGTCTGCCGGAGGACGAGGTCTTTGAGAAGGAGAAAGAGGACGAGGCCAACGGGAACAACCAGAACGAGGACTCCAAGTGTGTCATCTCTTAGAGTACTGTGTCTGGACATGTTGAATCGTAGTCTGGTTTGTACGCCTTAGTAAAAGTGTTTGATACATATTAAACTTAGAATTATGTGATATATAAGCAAACCTGAACATTGAGGGTTTGGGAAGATTTATCCCTGGCGACTCTGTCGTGACTGACAAGTTTGATGTGTCAGCTTGCCTCATGAACTTGCCCGATCATTATATACGTGTGTTGTATTACACCATCGATCAAAATTTACCCTTTAATAATGACAAAATTAAACGAGTTTCCACCAGCTGCGTGGGGAAGTATTATCATATCGACAGAACTTAGCTGCCCAGGTCAAAGTCCTTTTTAGCTTACCAGAGAGAAGGAACGTTTTCTTTTCATTCCTTTTTAAGTGTACAGAGAAACTGTGATATACAAGACAATATTTTTCATTCTGTTCTCGTTAGCATAAGTGAAGCTGGTGATATCATAACAAAAGTATGATGTTAAAAAATGAATCACATTTGATAAAAAAAAAATCCAGGGGGAACTTATCACGATTAGACAAGCAATGTATAATATCAAGAGAATGTGTAAACTAGGATGTCATGCTTCATTCCTGTTTTATTGTATAGTTCAACTGTGATTTGTAGATAGAAGTATTTATAATAATTTTAAAATTCATATCAGGTAGCTTTCCTAAAACCAGTTATTCCTATCATTATATTACTCCGTAATATTTGAAAATGTTCATTAATATTTAATCAATATGAAAAAATAGATACTGTAAAAACTATAGTATCATCGTAATATTCATATTCCGTGGAAAAATCATTCGAGTGTATTTACAGTTATTTCACTTTTGCGTTAGTAATTGATTTAAAGGTATAAAAGTGTACGAAATGTTTTGACCTGGCTTTCCTGTTGGGGTATTTGTTAATAGCTGCTGGTCAGCTAAAAAAAGGTTAATTTTCCACTATTTAATCAATAAAATGTTATATTTGCATAGGCTTTCTTTGTTGAATAGGTTTTTCATTAGAAAGAAAGGAGCACACACTTCAAATATTATTCTAGTTGATTATCTGAAATATTTGACCAAAAATTGATGCACGTGGCCTCATTTAAGCTTATAATTGTTCGCTCAGAAACTATGATGAAAAGGGAGAATAAAAAATGAATGCAGATAATTACACAGGGCTGCAACAGGTCAGGGGAAAGTTTATTTTTTCAAGGTCAGGTAAAAGTTGGGGAATATTGGAATCGGTCAAGGAAAACTGGAATTTAGAGAGAAAAAAACCGTCAGGGCAAATTTGCCCTGGTCAGGGGGAAAATGGAATTTCCAGACATGCCGTAGCCCTGAAGTGAAATCACAAAGTTTAAATTAGTCTGTGCATCAGGTCACAAGAATCTGGTGTCTGGTTAGTTTGTGTGATGGCAGATGTCGCTGGTGTTACAACTCTTCCGCCAGAGGGACACACTGGGTAAAGCAAATACCTCGGCAAAAAATCGGCTAAATTAGTTCCCTACAAAATTTCTGTATATCAGAGGGCCCCTGTAAGAAGGAACAAGTATTTTTGGAACGCATATCTGACGTCATGCGAGAGGAGGGGGTTTGTAAAGATTCACCCCATCTGATCAAATCCCCCTTTTTGGCCTAAGTCTATTGAAGTCTAGGTTTTGATTAGGATCAAACCGTTCAACCCAACCAATTTCAACAAAATGTATATAGTACAAGATCAAGTATGTTAGGTTCTAAAGAACCTAAAAGCTCCGTCTTATCCACTTTGTTAAATAGCTGAAAGGGAGAGAGAGGGGGGAGGGAGGGAGACAGAGAGAGACAGAGAGACAGGTACAGAGAGACAGAGACAGAGAGAGAGAGAGATTTATCCAAGTGTCAAGGTTATTGACTGGACAGTTACAGAGAACTGAATCGAGGTGATTGATGGATAGCATTGACGATCGGTTTGACAAGCCGAAGAGCTTCGGTTATTCGATTTTGTTGGCATGACGTCCGATGACATCCCGATGACATCCCGATGACATGCCCATGACATCCCCGTGACATCCCCAAGACATCCTGATGACATCCCCATGACCCCTTTACCCCTTTACCTTCTTCACCCCCTTACCCAAACATCGGCATGATGTCGGCATGACATCCCCATGACCCCTTTACCCTTTTACCCCTTCACCTTCTTCACCCCCTTACCCCCATACACCATGGATGAAGAGTCTGAGCTCATTTGTGTGAGGAGATTGTATTGGTAATATGCAAATTTATTCAATGTGGCCGCCCCCAGTGGTGATGGGGGCATTCCCGACCTACTTTCGTTCTATTTTTAGAATATCATTATGACATCATCTCGTCAATCTCCGAACACAGACTTATTCATGCTAATTAGTACACTCTCAATGCATTTCCTATGAGACGCTTCTCAATCTCCAAGCAGATTCTTTACTCCAGAAATAGCACAGTGTGTCCCCCCCGATTTTTAACATTGATTCCTATGAGAGTTGGGCCAAGTTATTACTCCGATTTATCGGACTATCGACGTTATACACTCTTCGAAAATGGAGAAAAAGCAATGCGCATGTAGCACTTTATATAGGATTGATATCTAAGTGATTATAATTTAGTTAACGTTTCGGATTTCTTTTTTTGAACATTCTTTTGGAGAAAACAGTGCTTACGACTTTTGAACAATATCTTAATTTATATTTTTTGGCCACAAAAAAAAAAATGTCCATTTTCTCAATTCATCATATACTCATTACAAACTGAACAAAATAACAAATGGGATCGCATGCTGTGTACGTAATATAGTGAGTTGGGATACAGTTGCACCAACCTTCAGCCCCATACTATAGATTATATGTTGGATATTGAATAATTCAACAAAACCACTTTTACAAAGTGTATCGCTTTTATTCAAGCACAACATGGTCACTGCACAGATACCTGACCTCATAATCGGCATTGGCAGTTCTTAAAGTTCAAAACACTTCCATTTCATAATGAATGAAAGTGGAGAATTCTCAGACGGGCGTGATATCTCTAATAAAATAAAATCAATTGAAATCATACACTTGCCAATAAGATTTTACGTCGATGCGTTCTAACACTTTTACAATTGGTACAAAGATCACTTTTAATAATTGTTGCATAATTTTTCTTAAGAGGAGAAATACTATTTCAAACGAGCTAAAAGGATCAAAATTGTTTTTATCTTGTATATTCATCTACAAAAAATTATGGTAACAGAATTTTTCTCAACTTAACAAACCTTAAACTGTGTACATAACCCATGGGTTTCAAATAGATTTCTACAGTCATGATTGCGTCGTTTGTCAAACACTCCTCTGTCATGATAATGCATGGAACCCTTGGTATTTATAGAGAATACTGAAACAAGCATTATATGACCCCCCCACACTGTTCTATTGTCTTTTGCATGCTGCTGTTATAGGTTTGTCTCCACAAGAGCCTTAGGTTTTTGCTGGCGCTGAATTTTCATGTTCATTTTTGGTGGGCATTTCCCCTCCTGGCGGGGGTTCACTGGGAAATTGCTGCGACGCTTCAGTGTCTTTGCTGCCTTGCATCGGCTCCGGAGTGGACAGTCTTTGTTCGCCAGCTGTCCCAGCACCTGAGATATAGCACGTTGGTGAAGTGGAGTCTCTAGTGATAGTAGTCTTAGCAGAGGCTTGTGATTGTCCATCTTTAACACTGGTGACTTTCTGTGAGTCCTGCTTTTCTTCCACCTCCATGTCGTCTTCAGGAGGGTTCCCGGTCTCAGGCACTGGACTGCAGGATGGAGATCGGGCGGTCGGTTCATCCCGCACAGAACGTTGTGTTTTCCTCCCATAGCTCGCGGTCTCCAGTAGTGCGGGTGCGCTATTCGTTCGCATCTCAGAAAGAGGCCGAGCTGGAGCTGCCGCGCTCTTGACTTCCTCAGTTACGCTGGCAGTTCCTGCGTCCCCGCCGGCAGCATTCGGAGGCTCCTCCTCCAGTACGGACTCCAGGGTGAGCAGCGTCTCTGTCTTGGCAGTCGGGTCCTTGGTCAGGTCGGGGCACTTTGGGGAGTCGGTGGTACTGTAGCCGGGGGTGGCCGGGTTGGAGTGACTATCACAAGTGGTTGGGGTTGTCGTCCCACTCCAGCCCACGTGGAAGCGAGGTGTGGCACCCCGTGAGCAGGTCTCGGACCGCCCTGGAGTAGTGATCCTAGACCCTGGCTGGGTTGTGCTAGATTTGGTGAACACCTGTAATGGCCTTTGGAAACCTGAAAGATAAGAATTACACGTATATTAGATCAACAATATTACTATGTAAATATTTGGTATGCCTTCTTCCCTGCACTGGCGTAAAAAAGACAGTTTTTGTTTGCGTTGGTACTAGAAAGTTATCAATTGTGTAAGATGAACTTAATTTTGTAAACGACAATATAACTTGCTAAAGATGATTAGCTTAGACACTTTTTGAAATTCATCAATTAAATACGATTGAATAATATAGGCTTATCTTCTAAACGACAAAGTGTTACATGAAAGTGAACCAACGATCCAGCTGCAAGCTGTGTAGTTATAATATTTTTGATGAAACTCCAAATAATTACACTTTTCCTTAATTTACTTACCTTTGGCTTTGTTGAACGGAACTTCAAGAGCTTCACACGTTGAGAAACCGATGTCTCTCAGCAAATATTCACGGAACTGTTCTGGCCGGAGCTGAATCTGCGAGTAGTTCTGCAAATGGATTTCCTGAAAAGAAGAGTATAGGGGTTTATCTTACAATAAAGAGGAGCGTGCAATGGGTTATCGTACAATCTAACTCTAAATACGGTATTACCCAAGTATACAATGACCAATTTTCCACCAAGGAAGTGATGGGACATACTGCCATCTTAGGTAGAAACGGGGAAGTAAGGGTAGTTTCTTCTAGACTCAATTATCTATATTTATTCATGTCAGAACAGAAACTGAAACTAATAATCATTCATCAATGGATCACCTTTTTAAACAATAATAACATGATTTTGAATGTAAGTCGTCATTTAATGGATCTCTCCCTTTTCCTCGCTTTATTGATATGATTTCTGGCTGTGTGGATAAAACTCAACTTCCTTTTTTCTAACAATAAACCAGATATCTCGTCATGTTTACACACAACACATAAACTAACAAAAACATGTGCTGAAGTTACACTAAAAAAAAACACAATGTAATACTTACAGTGAGTTTCTTGCGCTTCTTGTAGGACGGCCACAGCTGCGGTTCGAGGACCAGCTTCCCTCCGGGGCGGAGCTGTTTGTACATCCGCCGGAACATGCGCTTGAGGCCCGCGTCGCCCCAGTTCAGGTGTACCCACTTTGTCACGCTCAGTGCCAGAATGACATCGTACTCTTCTCGCGTCATGTCCACCAGCTCATCACTCTCCAGCACGTAGTTGCCCTGAAAATTACACAATTTGTCATATGTTAATTAAATATCACTGATTTCATATTATGAGCTAGAGCTTTGAACATCCGGAGAAAAATATTATATTTTTTATATCTACTATCTAGGATCAAAGAGCTTTATTTGACAGAACCAATTCAAAAATTTATATTGTTAAATCATTAGAGAAATGCAGAAAATGTACAAGGTTCATGAGTGAGATAAAAAAAAAAGTGATAAAGAAACTTATCAGATTTCGGACTTACTGTGAAAAACATGACGTTGTTGGGGAAGACAACAGGTTCCTCGGCGTCCCTGACAGGGGGCGCTGCTATGGGGCCGAAGCTGGCGACCAGGGAGGAGGGGAACTTCTCAGCGTTGGCCACTTTGGTCGTCAGGTAGTGCCGCACGTTGCGTTTGGCTGCTGAAATTAAAGAGGGGTCAATGTCCAACCCCACCACCCTCTTGGGCCCCAGGTCTTTGGCTATGGACAGAGTGATGTGGCCGACGTTGCAGCCAATGTCCAATACCTCCTTCCCCTCAAACCAGGCTCGGTCAAAGTTCTTGAGTCTGTCGTCTTTCTCCGACCCTGTAGGGTTTCTGTAGCCATAGTAACGGTTGTAGTTGCCGTAGATGAACTGTTTTGGGGGTCGGCGATCTTTGTGGTAGGTCTTCTGTTTTTTGCCGGGCGGTGGGGTGGTGGGCTGGCTCTGGGTACTGCTGTGGCTGTACTGTCTTTTCAGGTATTTCGTCCGGTGTGGCGAGGTTTTATCAGATTTCACCGACTTGTCGGAGTCAATGGAAACTCGCATCTGGCCTCCACTGGAGTCAGACTTCCCTTCGCTGGAGGTCCGCTTCCTCCGCCGACTTTTGGGGGACAGAATCTGTGGGATGACTGGAGAAACGATTTGATCGTTTCTTTTGGAGTGTCCTCCATTTCCCGGGAAGCTGCCTGCCTGGCCTCCTGTGGGGCCAGACGGGGTAAGGGGTGGGTCAGTGTTAGGGGGTGTGACTTCAGAATCATCCTGCTGCGGTTTAGTTGTTTCAGAGTCAATGTCTACATGCATAGGTTTGGTAAAATCTTCATTTAGAGTGGAGTTACCACTTACATCTAATGAGTCATTGATATCTGACTTATCGCCTTGGTTTTTCTTCCTGTGAGGCCTGTTTTTTCTCTTCTTCTTCCACAGTGACCTTGGAGACAACAGGGCAGGATCTTCAGACGAGTTCAGGCCCAGTGGATCTTCAATGTTTGGTGGAATGATCACATGAACTTCTTGTCTGTGCAGAGGCACGGCCAGGGGGGAGGACTTGGGAGTGCTTTCATTGAGAGCTTTATTAATCGCCTCATCACTCAAACTGTTCAAATTGAGAGGATCATTTATATTTCCACCCAGAAGGAACTTTGTGGGCAAGACGATCCTCTCTTGGCCGCTGAAATATCCTCCCCCTCTGCCATTTCCTCGGAAGAATCTATTTCTTTTGAATCCTGGTGCCCCGATGTATCGCTCCCTGTTGCCCCCCTCGGCCCCACCGGCCCTCTCGCTGAAGCGGCGGCGGCGGGAGTACTTGTTGCCGAGGTAGTCGGAGGTCTGTCTCTGGAAGGCCGGGCGGGGTGGGGGTGCCCCGGCCCCGGGCGGCCCGGCCCCCGCCCCGGTCACCGTCACCGTCGGCACCCGCTTCTTGTCCCCGCACGGGAACTCAGCATGCTCAAACTGCGTTTTCGTCGGCGTTTTCACGTCCACACTCATTTTCACGGCTACTTTACAAACTTCTTTCCCTTCAGAGAAACATAGTTAAATGTCTTGTCTCTACTTTTTGCTAAAGAGTACTTCCCAGCCTGTCAAGTTTGCAAACAAATGACAACGTGAGGCCTGCGACAGGGGCCAACGCACGTACGGCGTTGTCACTCTCTTAGCACAACCTTTGTGACTTTTTGCGGGTACTTTTCCTACGGAGACCCTCTCCGCGTGGAGAGTGCCCGATTAGTGGATGCTGCCCCTCGGCGGGCTGACGGCGAACTAACCGCTATCCTGCATAATCTATGCGAAGATGGCCTCAAAACAAGGCCTACAACACACCAACCTTTGACCGCCCGCAACGCCAGGGAAACTAAGATTTCCAACTATTGTTCGTCACTAGTGCAGTATTGACGTCCTTAGGAGCAGCTTCGTGCAATATTTGAGGCGCGTTCAAGGATAAAAACGTCTTTAAATCCACTTTTCCGAGAGCGCCTGTTTCTCCGTGTGCCGTCGGCAGCAGCCATCAACGATTGTGTCAGTGCGCAGGCGCGGCGCAGGGATTATGGGATGGACGATTTCCGTCTGCTACGCGCCGTCTGCTCAGGTTTGTGTTTTTTTGGTCGAAATCTCCGTAAATAACCCATTATTCTGTGTTTTAAAAGACATCCATAACAAAGAACTAATATCTGAGTTTACAAGTATGTACTTAATATGACTGACATATATTTTAGACTGGTAAATATGCAAATTGTCAGCGAAAATGCTGTGTTTACAAACAAATCGCGCTGTCAGCGTCACTTCTCAGCTTCCTGTCAACTATTTCAGTTTGCCGCCGACATAGCAGACGACAATCAAAATTGCTCATTATCATCGAATCGTTTATTTGGTTGCGTTGTTGTTGTGCAATGGGTCTTAGATGTGACAAATATGATTTTCTATTATGTCCTTGGCGCGTGCTGTAACGGTTAGAAGTCGGAGGTCAGAGGTTCATGAAACTGAAGACAGTCACTGAGTCACTGACTGAGTCAGTAACAAGTCAAGTGAAAGTCAACCATGTCACAAGAAGAGAAGAATGAGAATCCAACCGCAGGCAAGTATTTGTGCAGAATTTTTTGTTATCTCTTCAAGTTTTGACAAGGGCGGCCCGGGGTGTGAGAACCTTCTGTTTGAAGACTGTAGTGGGGCCGTCCATAAATGACGTAGGCCTACGTCATGCAGAAGGGGGAGGGGGGTTATGTTTGCAAAACCAAACATGACGTTGACCGGGGGGGGGGGGGGGGGTGAGTCATGTGGTGCATGACATAAATAATGCTGAACAATTTTGAATTTAGAGAATTTACAAGACACTTTTAATTGAGGTTGACTCAATGAGGTATAAAAAGCAGAATTTTCAGTACTTAAAATCAAAGGTCAATCAGGCTCCTAGGCAAAATTATCCATCCTTTTTGATAATATTTCTGCAATTTGGGAGCGCGGGGGGGGGGGGGGGGGGGGGGGGGGGAGGAGGTCGGTCCTTTTGGCGTAATGTCATTTCTTGAGTGTGGGCAGGGGGGTGGGTCAAGGATCGCATGGCAAAACATGACAAGGGGTGAGGGGGTTAAAAAAAAAAGGTAAAAAATAGCATGACGTCGATTATGAACGGCCCTAGTCACGTGAAGTGTATTCACTGCTTAGTCTGCAGTTCTGAAATGTTCAATCAGGGACTGTGTTTTGAAGTTAGCACAATCAAGTCAGACTAACACTGTCACTAACAGTTATCTACCTGAATTATTCACTGACGTGATTTTTTTTTTCTGAAAGAAAAAAGGGGAGGGGGGAAGAAAAGAAAACGGAATTGAAAAAAAGAAAAAGATCTGGTCTAGATCAATCTATACCTAGTCTAGATCTGGGACACAAAGAACCACTCTATTCTCTAAAAACTTAGGTCTGAACATTAATCTATTTCAGCTCTTGGTTCGGCTTAATCGAGACTATAAAGTGTTTCCATATTCTTGTTAAGATCAACAAACTGCAAATCTAGTGGCAGCGGCACATGCATGATTAGTAGTCACGGTACCAACCACACAGGGAAAACAGGGGATATGGCAAAAGAAATTCCCTGATAAGGAAAACACGAAATTTTCAAATTTTGCCAAAAGACAGGGAATTTCATTTGGCTAAGTTGTGCAATTCCTGATTCTCCAGACATTAGGGATTTGACTTTTTGTTGTTGAGTTATCCAATTTTTTTCTGCATGCATAGGCTTTTAAATTTGAACAACTTGCTGGATAGGATGCAGAAAAAAATTGCCACGGAACAGGGAAATCTCAGGAAAAACACAGGGAATTAGAAAATGGAATTTCGGTTGGTACCCTGAGTAGTGTACTGACATTGACAATATGTTTCACATTATTTCATTTTAAATAAAATACATGACATCAAGCCAAAATTGTTCACATTTCACAAGAAAAGAAACAGTAAATGAGCTAATTCTCGCTGGCCAGATCTTCTGAACATTTAACTCAGAAACTTAGCTTAGTTTTTGTTTTTTGGGAGGGGGTTATTTATAACTTTTATTTTATAAGACATTAATTTTTGATCAAATTTAAAGCTACGTTCTTGACCCTGAGTTGCTAGGCTTACATACGCTGACGTTAGCCTAATGGCGCTACATAATCCAGCGACCTTATGGGTCACGTCGTGAACTTGGCATGCTAATTAGATGGTTACAACGTAGCCAACGGCAATGTGGTCTTCAACGCAAATGCTGCTTAAGGATAGATTTTAGTACTAAGCCTTTATGTTGACCCCCCCCCCACCTTTCGAAAATCCTGTATCCGCCCCTGCTTCACTGTCTAAGGCATTAATATATACCATATATATTCTAAATGCCAATGCAGAATACTATCAGTATCTAATTGTATAAGTTATACTAGAGTGTGAAGAAGCGCACCTTAGTAGATCGGCCGGTAAGTGAAAAAGTGCATTTTTTCTCTTTTATTTTTTAACAAGAATATCTCAGTAACTGCTGCATATAACTGCATGAAATTTCTTGGACATGTAGATAACATTAAAGTGGAGGGAAGCGTGTCTCGGAATTTTGATTCATATCTTAACTTTTGTTTTATGAAATTTAGAAAATAATGTTGAAAAAAATAACCAAAATCTTCCCGTTTTTTGTCATAGAATAAAAACTAAGCCCTAAATGAAAGATCTGAGACAGGCTTCCCTCAGATAGATCATTATTGACATGTCCAAGAAATTTCATTAGAATCCATTGAGAGGTTGTGGATATATCCATGTTCAAAAATAAAAGTGATGAAAATAGATATTTTGCATATAATTCCTTGAATTTTAAAGTGCTGATAACAAAATATGTGCCAAAAGACAGGCAAAAATATGTCCTTTCATTTGATATATAGTATGTTGTTTTAGCATTCCTAGTAACTTCACCATCTTTATTGTCGCAAATGAAGCCACTCTGAGGTGTCGTCTATCCTTAAAAGGGAGCCAAAATCAATGTTGGGTCAAAATTTTACAAATTCTGTTAACTATTGAAATATGTTCTTTTGACTATAACCTAGGCCTGTGGAAAAATATAGACTGTAAATACTCACTTAATTAAACTACATCAAAATAACTAAACCTTGTCCCTGGTCAATTTTGGTGACCCACCAAAATTGGTTTATTTACAAAAATTGCCCGACTCCAGGCAGAATAGCATAATGTTATTGAATTCAAGTAAAGTTATAGTTAGTTATCGTGATTTTTACTGTACTGATGGCAACCTTGAGACTCTTAAGCCCCATACCCACTAGGCGACGTAACTGTTGACGGGCGACGGGCGACTGATAGGATCGCCGGTCAAGTCGCCAGGCGACTGGGTTATCAGTGGATCGCCCGGCGACTGTGCCGTGGGTATGGTGTGATTTCTGGGCGACGGGCGACGGAGGACGGAATCGCCGGCAAAATCGCCGGCAAAATATCAAACTTGCTTGATTTTCCCGTCACCCGGCGACGACGACGGCCGTTTTTCCCGTCGCCCGTCGCTGGGCGAGGGGAAAATCGCCTAGTGGGTATGGCCCTTTAGAGCATAGTTTCATAGATATTTGAGTTTGTAACATTGGTTTTGGCTCCCTTTAATGTAGGTCTAAACTTTAAAGCCAATGTCTCGTCTGTTAGAGTGATGAAATTTGATACGTTGAAACTCCTGTAGCGCCCCATCAAATTCATGATGTGACCAATAACATTGCCAGATTACGTTCTGATGTTGCAAAACACGTCGCCGACTGCAGTGTCATTAGGCTAACATCAGTGTGTGTTAGCCTGACAACACGGACGAGACTGCCGCTTTAATGTACTTATTTCTTTGCATTTGAATTCGCCTTAACATTTTCACATTTGTTGTACAAATGCATTCCAAAATATATAACATTAACATTCTGATTCATGTCTAAGTAGGGCCTAAATCAAAATTTTGAGACACGCTTCCCTCTGGAAGAATGTTTTTGACATTACTGAGAAGTATTGTAATTATTGATGCATTATGAAGTGAGAAATCCTTGTTCAAAAAATAAAAGTAAAAATATTCTACTTCTAACTTTCTCCCCTCTTTTCTCTATCAAATTTTACCTTGAATAAAATAATAGTAATACCAATCGATAGCTGTGATATCCAGCTTTCATTTGATGTATAATATGTTTAAAAGGACAATGAAATGACAGAGATATGAGAAAACATGCTCAACTCTTGCAAATTGCGCCCTGATCACCCTACTCTACCCTTAAAAGCCTAGAGTTATGCTCCTTCACAAAATTGGTCTTGAAGACAAGAATTTCTAAACAATTCAGTGGTCGCAACCAACTTTTTAGGGTCTCGGCCATGATGGCCGGCGGGTCTAACCATTATTTTCAAAATTTCATGTTCAAATGGATAAATTGTTGGCAATCCTGCCCGATTTTAATACATTTTCTCCGAAAATGTCAGCCCTGATACAAAATTCCTAGCCATTGGCCAATGGTCATGCGTTAGTCTCGATCACTGCAATTAGTCAGAAATTTAAGTAAATGTTTAGAATATTTGTAAATCTATTGAAACTTTACTCTTTCAGAACCAGCACCACGTGACACTGACAATGATAGAAAGGAGGATGAGAGAGAGGTTTTGTATTGTTTTTAACTAAACGCATATCAATAAGATCATCAGATCAGTCGAATGACAAAATGAATATTGTTGCAGGCACATTGATAATGAGTCAGTGCTAGCCGGAAACACTTTTTTATCCCTAAAAACAACTAATCATCAATATGAATGTTTACTGGTTTAAGCATGTAAGATTTTGTCATCTGTATTGAGGTTGGATAGTTTTTTTTTAAATTGTGAAAGTCTCAGGTTAAGGACCGGTTTCCCATCAACTTAAGCAAATTTGAAAAAAACACAATATATTCTTCAGTATATAAAAGCACTCTTGCATTGGTAACTGTGTGATTGACATGTTAATTTGATATTCTAGATAAGTGAGGTCAGTATATCTGGAAAGCTGGTGGTTGAAGAATTCGAATATTCCACAGTACCGGTTGAGAAGAGCACTAGTGGAAAGGTTAATTTCTCAATAGTCTTCTATTATACTTTCTATCCATACTTACTACTGTAACTTGGAATATATCTGTAATTGAATTTTCATTTGAATCGTATAGGGTCGTTCATGACTTAAGTGTAGGACTACGGAGTTATTTCTCTTGATGGCGGGGAGAGGGTAGTAGGAGTAAGTAAGTAAGTAAGTTTATTGACAAATGTAAGCATTACATATATGTCACTGAGGTAGGTGCTATACAATTTGATATATATTTTTGACAAATGTACAAATAGATTCTATAGCACTGTCTTCATCCTCTATTTTACATGTTAAGTTGAGGTCCAAGACAATCAAAAGCTTTTCTTGTTTAGATAGTGTATTATAAGAGTGAACATCTGCAGGGTTTGTTCTTGAATAGAGTCCTGTTAGAGGTAAGGTGTTTTCACAGTGAAATGGTACATGCGGTACAGTTTGAATGTTGTTACACTCATTACAAAGTGAATCCAAGGCAGGAGTAGACTATAAAACCTCGTCCCAAAGAAACTTCAGAAAATAATCATTTCCTTTTCATTGATAAGTCGGAACAGGGGAAGCCAATTACAGACACGAAAAAATCGAAGGTAATAAAACATAATCGCTTTAGCTATCTACATGTAGATGGTTAGTAAGCCATGAAACTAAGTTAGTATGTCATTTTTAGGATGAAACAAAATCATACTATAGAAATACACCCATACATTATGAATATCTGAGCATATGTGTCAATTTCAATACCTAATATTGATAATGATAACACTGGCTGATAAAAATAATGTAGTTTAGTCTTTAAATTTCAACTGAGTTGGATAATGTAACTGACAACAGACTGGAAAGACACCTTTTAAGGAAAACAACTAATTGAGCATATAATTTTATATTCATAAGTACAATGTTCAATTTAATTTTTGAAGCATATGGTTTTCTCTTTCATTTTTTTTTTATATTTCTGAAGAAAAAAGAGAAACCACCCCCTAAACCTGTGAGGTCACTGACAGATGCCGAATATGAAGAAATCTTTGAGGCCGCCATAAACCGAGTGATGAACGCTCCAATAGAAGAGGAGACTAAAGAGGAAGTTAACGAGAAAGAAGGTAAACATTTCTAGGCGAAATAGAATTAAGATTTAGTCATATTATCGGGGTTTAGACCCGTGGGATAAATTACCCAGAGAAATTCAATTACCAGATACTATTGAATACAGTAGTTTTTAAACACAAAGTTAAAATTAGAACAAAATTATATAGTAAATAGTTCAGGAGAAGAAGTCTGTAAGGATCATCCTGAGGACTTGGTTATGACTGTTGGCATATATATACTACTGTTGGAAGCAGATATATAATATGTTCTTTATTGATCGTTTCACTCATAATCATCATTCATTACATTACTTGCACTTAGTTTTAAGTCACACATCTTTATTACAATTCCATATATAATTCACAATGCTGGAAGATCTCGATGTAAATTGAGAAGCAAATAAAGATTTTTTTTTTTTTAAAAAGCTTGTCATTCTTGATGCTAGAACTAGTAGAAGCTATGGGCTCTTAGGTTGTATATATATACACTGCCAATATATTTTGAAATTAAATATTTCCTAAATTTTGTGTGGATGTTAAGGGCAGGCAATCAATCTCTCCCATATTTATGATATATCAACAGTGATTTTTGCAGATGTATTTAAAGAAATGCATATTCAGCATAATATAGAGATTTAAATTGCCTTTGTGGTTCTCCTTTAGGAAATCCTTGTGTCACCTATCTCTTTTCTGTTCCAACGTTGCCTGTCAAATTTAGAAGGTTTGTCTGAAATCCACATTCCAAACATGAATTGTTTAAACGCGCGCACGCGCATGTATATTTCTAACACGAGTAACTGTGTTAAAATTGATTAATTTGACCACTTAGTCTTATGAGTGCACTTTTATGGCTATTTCAGGAAAATTACTGTTGAAGTGTTTGATTACCGTTTTAGTAGAAACATCCTTTGGTGCATTACAATATCATTTTCTTATCATTTACAGACAAAAAAGATGATTTCGATGCGGTTGTTGAAGAAGGTAAATTAAGATATATTGTACCACTTCTATATTTGTGGGAGCTGAGCTGAGGTAGTATCGTGGGTTAACAAATTATAGCAACTATACAGCTTGCAATGCCTTTTGCTGTAAGGCCGTGTATGATTAATTTGTAGCTTGAATTTCATCTAGCTATAAATCTGCCATATTTTATCCTTGTTTTATTAGGTTGATATAGTTTTTATTGAAAAATATCTTTTACGTAAATTTAGCTTAAAAGGAATACTCTTTTTGAAAGGCTCTTTCTTCATGCATTTCCTTTCTATATGCTTTTGTATTAAAGAAATTCAAGGTGAGAAGAAGTCAAAGCCGGAAGGTGTTGAAAAAAAAGTTTGCGGCACTAAGCAGGTGGATAAGGTCACAGCAACTGAATCAACTGGCCATAAGAAAGAGTAAGTAATATGATCATTTGACACCAAGTAATACCTGTGGCTTAAGCTTAACTTAAAGAGGAGTACATTTTAGAACTTCAGGCTAATCAAGATTAAATTTTTCTATCAATATTATTACGGAAAACATCTTATTCATATTAGCTTGGCAATTTCTCAATAATGTTTGAGCTATTTTCACATGTTTTCTACTGCTCCCACTCAGCAAAGTTGAGGTGCGCGGATTTATTTAAGAGGAACGTTTAATCTATTAACTATACCAGTAACCACTTTGAAATCATTTTCATGGCCTACAGGTCTTCACAGCCAGAGCAGTGTGTTGCGAAAAGTGAAAATAGACCAGTGAAAGCTGAAGAGTCTTCCCAACAAGTACCCCCAAAGAAACTTCCCACCTTCACAAAGAAACCAAAGGATGCGAAGTTGGCGCCCAAACAGCCAAAACCCAAGGAGAAGGTTACAGAGAAAAGCTTGAAAAGGAAAATAGAAAAGGAGCTATTTTCAGAAAAGGGTAAGAACCTCTTATTTCATTGAGTAATACACCACTGGCTTTCAAAATGCATCAAAGACGTACCTGGGTTAAAATCTGTTTGTAACTCTGTCATTATCTTTATGCCCACGTTAATGATCAAGAAATTATTGTTTAGGAAGTGACCTCGTTATCTTTTATGTTTTAGCTTGTTGAGTGATGAAAAGTATACCTTGCATAATACTAATGAATGCAGTTAACACTGTCGATTCTGTCACAGGCAGCCAACCCAAAGAAGCAAAGAAAACGAAAGTAAAAACGAAAAAGACTTCAAGCAAGGATATCATGGCCCAGAGAGAGGTCGAAGAAATTGGTATATAATATTTCTTTCAGTCTTCGTTAACCTTTTTACACATGGTAGCCTCTCATTCACTAGCATTTTTCTTCGAAATCGTTACGAAAAGTTCTTAACAAGTCTGTATCATGGTAGAATGTGTTATATAATGTTTCAGATTGTGTAACTTGCCTTAATTGCACAATATATCAATGTAGATTTTCAGAGACTCTGAAAATCTACATTTAAAAATAGAGTGCCAACACGGATTAAATTTGATGTCTCAAAACGTTTACACGTGTATGAGTAAATAGTAAAAATATTACGAAAGTGAGGAAAAAAAAACTGTTTCTCTATTATCAAAAACGCAGGAATCTGGGTTCAGTGCTCGACTGCGAGCTGTAACAAGTGGCGCCACCTGAAGGACGTCCACGACCCGACCCTGCTGCCCGAGGTCTGGACCTGTGACATGAACACCGGTGAGGGGAGGAGCTAACTTTTTAAAAAAAATAGTTTCTGTAGAGATACTTCATATGCACATAGTAGAAATAGGGAATCTGCTTTTCTAGATGATGGCAACTAATGGAGAATTGAAAGTGTTGTATGGAAGAGATCTATTGTGGTTTAAATAGAGACTATACATTCTGTCATGTTATTTGTAAAACAATTTATTTTCTCAGGAGATCCCAAGATATCACCACTGCAAAATCTACCTGCAAGAAACTTTCACAAAGAAATGCAGAAAAGATGACTGCGAAATCATAAAACTGTTGTGTTATAAGATTGTATAGGAATCCCGTTAATTGTACCGACTGTGAAACAAATTACATTTTTCTCGACACCTGGAATAACCTTTCCTTGTAGATCCAGAGCAGAATAGTTGTGAAGCTAAAGAGGCTGAGTATGATCCAGAGACTGAGCATGAAGATTTCATCCACATGAAGTATGCCGAGGGCTCGCTCGTCTGGGCCCGCATGGCTGGATACCCCTGGTGAGTCGGCATTACTGCTAAGCCCGTGTCATAATGAGTCGGCCCACATCATTGAGTTTGTATCAAATTTACAATGTAAAAGATACCAGTCTATGTTACTCAAATAATTGGATTAGGCAAAATTCTGGTTATTATGCTGAACCAGCATTGCTGAGCCGTGCTGACCTTTTAAATTAATTGAATCAAATAGTTTACAGAGGTGTTTGAGGGCATTAAGAAAGACACGGAGTTGAGTTGCTAGGCTTTATCATTGTTTCCTTACATAAAATTCAAAATATTTGCATAGGGTTTACAAATTTGATATGTGATTTTCACAATAATCTTTCATTATTTCGTATTTTGTATCTCGTTTCTATTTGGGAAATAACCTCAAAATAACTGGCCTGACATATCGCTATGGAATTCAGGTTGTTGTAATATTTCACAAGGGAATGTTTCCTTTAGGTGGCCGGGTCTAGTGGAAGTGGACCCAGATTATCAGATCTTTTTTGAGTGCAGAGGAAAACCAAACATTGCTGTATGTTTCAACTTTGTTAAGTGATTAATCGTAGGATATCGCCTGTTCGTCGAGTTTTGTTGGCAGCATGTTCTCGTGTTCTTCTGTTCAGCAATCTTGTATTTTGTTAATTTGTTTGTTCGCGTTGGACATAGTTAACAAGAAATTTTATTTAAGGTCTCGATGCCATCACCAAATAACACCCATTGATAGATATGGGTTTATCTGTAAGAATTACTATGATAAAATTTGTGAAACAAAATACAGAGAATACTCTTATACGTACATAGGGATGCAAGTTTTCAGATTTTTTGTCTGGTTTCGCTACAACATCTTTGATAGTAACCTTTTAAAATAAAGGCTTACGTCACGTTTATAGAATAATTTAACATTTTATCTTTGCTGTTTCAGTTTTTTAACCCTGACAATACATGTCTGTTAACAGTCGACTAGATATCCTGTTGTGGAGCATAATACAAGAATGATAATAGTTACATATCAGTAGGAAACAATAGTACAAGTGCGATAATAATATTCTGAGGGACTTAGTAGAGATTGTTTCTGTCAGGCCACTTCGTATTCATATAATTCAGTAATGGTTTAATTTTCAGCGTAAACATAACTGTAATGTTAAGCTCTATCCTATCCTGACCTCATGTTTTGTTTCCCCGACAGAGTCACTATCATGTGGTGTTCCTGGATGAGAAGGTGACCCGGGCCTGGTTCGGCATCAAGGCGCTCCGCCCCTTCACCAAAGAAGATGATAGCCTAGGCCCGGTGAGCTGCAAACTTTCACTAGATTTTTTTTTTAAACAGCAAATCTAATTCATTTCATTGAATTGTTTCCTTTTATCAAACTCCCGTCGCCAGAAGGTAAGGAGAATAAAAGGTCCCGTATCACCAAACGTTTCATAGAACTGCGTTTGTTAAATAGACTTCTGTGGATAGAACGTACCTTCAAGTTTAACTTAGATAAAGATTTTTTTTAAATACATTGTACATGTAGTCTCAATATATTTTAGACTATAGGTAGTGTCTGTTTTGCTTTCCATGTTCCGGATCTTCATTATTATTTCAGGTTTTCAGATATATGTACTATCAGTGATATCTTTCAAATTTGTATCAAAACGTAATTGGTATTTCCATATTAAGTATCAATATCACAATTCCGTTATGAAAATATTACACTGTTTTCTTTTCATAGGCAAAAGCTCGAGGGCAAGACTTCCGCAAAGCTATCTCGGAGGCGAAAGGCCGGGCATGTCAGGCATTGAAGTTGTCACTACCAGTGAGTACAAAGTTACTGACTTGAATTTTTCCTGAACGTTTGGTTTCACACAACGTGGTATAGAGTTTAAACCAAGTAATTGATATCTGAAAGTGAGGTAAAACCATATAACTTGGGCTAAGATTAATCTTAACTGTGTATTTATTGGGCTAGTTTCTTTTGCAAATGGAACAGTAGTATAATAGTGCTTTTAAATATTAAATTTGTAAGAATTTTGCTTTTGAAATTAAATTTGTTAAACAAGTATTTGTTAATAATTGTTTGTGCAAGAGGAGTTAATTTTTCACACTAATTTTCATTAGTCCTCAATTTATGGTAGCTTCGTCTTTTTGCAGGAGCGCATTTCGCAGTACGGGTTTGCTAGTCGTTTCAATGGTAAATGGGGCATCCTCAAAGACAATGATGACTTGTCATTCGAAGGTACTTATTGATTAGTTCCTTCTTTCAGATTTTCTTTCAAGATAAAACTATCATGTGATGTTATGCTGTGTTTCCTGACTTAGTAGTACTACTCACATACATTCTTCATTCAAACAAGTGAAAGCCCTTCAAATCGTTCACAAATACCGACGTTTATTACCTAACGTTTTGAAATTAAAAATATATAAATTAATCTACTCTATTTTAACCTCCATATGAATGAATTCAGGCAGCCCCATTGAAGAGTCTGTGTTGGGGAGTGAGGTTTCTGCCGAGGGCGGCTTCGGGAGTTTGAGTGAGCAGGAGGTTGACGACATCCTTGACAACACCGAGGCCATGATTGAGAGTGCGCATAGGACACTGATCGAGCTGCTTAGCCAGCAGGACGATGGTGAGGGACTCAGATTTCTTTTCAAGGAAACAAGTTTACCAGTGTCCTCTTGATTCCGAAAATGGTATTGTTAAGGTGTACTTGAAAGTACGGAAACAACATTTTTTCTTAAGTTATGGTAAATAATGTATGCGGAATAAAAAGAGAAAAATATATCAGCAATTTAGCCTCATAAATACCAAAGCTGTTTGAGGGAAAAATAAATACATACAATATATATGCAGAACTGAATTATTTGTTTTTCCATAGAAGGACGATCACATACAGTTTATGAAACAGTCTAAATGCATTTTGGATGAATTGGAACCTGAGAAGCATAGTTAATTAATGACAGATCTATCTTTGTTACAGATGAATATGAAGCTGAGGGAAATCCCAAGAAGGCTAAGAAAAGGAAGACAGAAAATCAGCCCAAGAAGACCAAGAAAGGTAGAAATATGATAGGCTTAATCTGTAAAAAAAAAAAAAAAAAAAAAAAAAAAGAATTGTCCATACTTTCATTATTATGCCAGCCCATATTCATAATTTTTGAGAATCAGTATTGGGAGATTTTTTTTAAAAAGGATTTTAAGAATCATTGGTCCGCCAGTTTTTCGAACATTTGTATAAACCTACTTCACGTAGAGTATAGTCATTATATCATTTTTACATTCCTTGAGATTATCACTCTTGGTCTAATACTTCAGTTTTATTTCACACATTGCGCATATTAGAGCATCTTTTTGAATTGGTGGAAGACCATTAATGTAACATAAAGAAGAAATGGTAATTTTACCTCGTCCAACACTGATGTGTTTACGGTAATCGATGAGAAGGAGACTGCGCATGCGCGGTGACGTCAGCACGCGAGCTGCGCTCGACGGTTTTGGAACGCTTCACGTCGGTGAGCATGTTTTTTCAGGTTATCTTAAATCTTTTCACCCGTTTTTTGGGTGATTTGTAGTTCAAATTGATGCACTAGTTCCGTACGTAGTGTGGAACTTTAGTTTGTGTCAGTATTCGGTCTAGAACTTATGTTCTGATCATTTTTTGTTGACAGTGTGACCGCCCGAGGGAGGCCGCCATCGAGTCAACGGAGGGGGACCGTGTTCATGCCGAAGGCAAGGACTACTAATAACTCGGTTTCCAACTTGGAAGAACAAACTCTTCTGTTACGCATTATGGCGGATGCAGGGAGAAGTTCTAGGAATTCTTCCCCAGCGCAGCAGGGGGATAAGAAATCGAAGACGTCGAAACCCTCAAAGAAGGCAAAGTCGTCTGCGAAAGAGCCTGCGCAGGAGGTCGAAGTGCGCGACAATGGAAGAGGTGATCTCTGAGGGAGCGGCCCCGAGGAAGGATGCTAAGGAAAAGTTACAGTTAGATACGACTACCATGAAAGACGGGAAGATGGCAGAGCTCATCAAGGCTCAACACTCGAAGGCCAAGGAGGCAGACAAAGTTGGGCCTGCAATTAACGTCAACTTTGCAACCATTGTGGGTGACTTCTTGGACGAAACCAAGTTGGCCGGGGAGATGGAAAGGTTGACGAAGGAGTATCCGAGGATAAGTAACCTGGAGCATCTAGTGGTCCCTAAGTTGGACACGGAACTGTTTACGGCAATTGATCAAGCAGCAAAGTCGGCAGACATAGCGTTGCAAAGTATACAGAAGTGCCTGGTGGCGGCGGTATCAGCAATGGCGCCGATAGGTTCCCTCATGACTGAGAAGGGGGATACGATTGGTGAGCTCGATGAACTGTGTAAGAACATGATGGACGGGATGCATTTGATGTCTATGGGGATTAACAGCATCTCAAATAGGAGACGGGAGCAGCTGAAGCCGCTCTTACAGTCGACATACAAGAACCTAAGCAAGGTGCAAGATGGTTCACCGCTGTGGTTGTTTGGCGGTAATTTGTCGGAAGCGACAAGAAAGTGTGAGGTCCAGAAAAGAGTAGCGGACAAAATCGTGAAACGAAAAACCCCAGCAGCTGCAGCTGGAGCCCCGTCGCAGAAGCAAGGGGCTTATGGGGGCCAGCAACAGAACAAGAGGTTCAGAGGGTCCGCTCCAGCCTGGCAGGGCAGGAACGATCAACAAAAGGTCTACGGTTATCAACACTTCTATCCGCAGATCGCCTTCCAGGCCCCGCAGCAACAGCAACAATACCAGCATCAGCAGGGCTTCCAACCCCAGTACAGGCCTAAGGCGAACAGAGGCCAGGGTCAGCAACACAACCAGCAACAAGGCCAGGGTTTTCAGAAGCGGGGAGCTCGGAACTAGGCCCGGTGAGTGTCCCTTTGTCTAATACGGCCCAAAATTTTAGAGCTGGGAATATAGCTCGGTGTGTGGATAAATGGTGCAGGGTGTCCGGGGATCCTTGGATAAGGGAAACGGCACTGGGAGTGGAGTTGGAGTTCATGGCCCCTCCATTCCAGGTTAGGGAACCATATCCCTTTAGGCTGTCGGAGGAAGAAAAGGTGGCTATGGAAATGGAAGTGGTAAAGCTTCTAGAAAAACAGGTTGTGGAGGAGGTTGATCCGGAACCGGGTCAATTTATCTCTAATGTGTTTCTCAGGCCAAAACCCAATGGAGAATTCAGGTTGATCTTAGATCTGACAGAACTTAATAAGTGGATAGAGTATGAACACTTCAAAATGGCTTCCTTAGATACAGCGTTGGAAATGCTAAGGGAAGGTTGTTGGATGGGGTCAGTGGACCTAAAGGATGCCTATTATTCGGTGTTAATCAGACAGGCTTCTAGAAAGTTTCTCAGGTTTAGGTGGGCAGGTAGACTGTTCCAGCTCAGGGCTTTGCCGAACGGGTTGGCCTGTGCGCCAAGAATTTTCACTAAGCTGTTAAATCCAGTCTATGCTACGCTAAGGGAGTCAGGGGTGGAATGCTTCCCATATATAGATGATTCCTTCTTAGTAGGAGATACGGAGGTAGAGTGCAGACAGGCAGTGGAGACTCTGTGTAGGACCCTAGATGAGTTGGGGTTTGTGGTACACCTATCCAAATCGGTGTTGCAGCCGACGAGGTCACTAGTGTTCTTAGGCTACTTGATAGACTCAGAGGAACTGACAGTGACGCCCACTGAGGATAAGAAGGAGAAGCTAGTCAGGGCAGCCCTCCAGGTTCAGAGTAAGGATCAGTTATCGATCAGGGAGGTAGCAGGCCTAATAGGGTTGATGGTAGCATACAGTGCGGGAGCAGAGTATGGCCCTATGCATTACAAGCAATTAGAGAGAGACAGGAATGAGGCGCTTACTGCAAGTAAGGGTAACTTTGATGCGCAAATGGAGGTGTCAGAAGCAGGTCAAGAGGATATTTCCTGGTGGTTAACACACATTCAGGTTGTCAGAAGAGAGGTGAGACTGGAACCACCCCAGAGGGTCATCTTCACGGATGCCTCAATGGAAGGGTGGGGTGCCCATGATGAGGATAATACAGCAGGGGGCAGGTGGTTAGAAGAAGAGAGAGAAAGCCACATCAACGTCCTAGAGCTCAAGGCGATTCTGTTGGGGTTGCAAAGCCTTTGTGGAGAGTCAGCAGATATCCATATCCAGGTATTCACAGATAACACAACAGCCTTAGCTTATGTGAGGAATATGGGGGGACTGAAATCCCCACAGTGCCATGCAGTAGCCAAAGAGATTTGGGACTGGGCGGAGACAAGAGGGGTGTGGTTAACGATAGCACATATCCCAGGGGTTCAGAATGAACTAGCAGATTTTAAATCCCGTCATTTCGCAGATAACATAGAATGGGAATTGAATGACAATCTTTTCAGGAAAATTTGTAAGGTTTTCGGGAAACCTGAAGTAGATTTGTTTGCTTCGAGAGGGACTAATAAAGTTGAGGAGTATGTATCTTGGGGCCCTGATCCTGGGGCCTGGAAGATAGATGCGTTCTCCATGGTATGGACTAATGCTTTCTTTTATATCTTTCCACCATTCAGACTGGTCGGAAGGGTGATCCAGAAGGCCCTGGTGGACGACACGCGGGCGGTGATGGTGGTGCCAAACTGGTCGGCACAACCCTGGTTCGGACGGCTGAGAAAGCTTGCGAAGAGGCAAATACAGTTCAGGAGCAAAAAGAACAATCTGTACAACAAAGGCCATCCAGAAAATGCGGAACTGTTAAGCAAATGCCCATTGGTGGTATTCCGTTTGTAGGTGCAAAGCTCAGAAAGCAAGGTTATGACAAACAAACCATTGAACTGATCCTCCAGGCATGGAGGCCTTCTACAAAGAAGCTTTACGCAATGTATTTGAGAAAATGGGCGCTGTATTGTGTTGAATTTAAGGTTAAATTGTTAAGCCCCACGTTGCCTCAGGCTTGTAAATTCTTACGTAGACTTTCGGATCAAGGCATGGGTTATGGTCCCATTAACGCTGCTAGATGCGCGTTATCAACGATCCTGCCGGACGTAGAGGGCCATCAGTTTGGCAAACACCCGGTGGTGTGTCATTTAGTGAAGGGAGCCTATGAAAGGCACCCCCCGGCCCCGAGGTATTCCAGCTTCTGGGACGTAAACAAAGTCTTCAAACTTATTCATTCCTGGGGGAAGAACTCCAAACTCAAGTTAAAGTTGTTATCGTTCAAGTTGGTGGTGTTGTTACTTTTGGTAACATCACAAAGAGGACAAACCATTTTAGCGTTGTCCCTGGACTCTGTGCAGTTTGAGGACCAGGTGACTTTTAAGCTAAAGCAGTTGCTCAAGCACAACAGGTTAGGGGATCCGAGGGATTCAGTAGTGCTAAAGAGGTTTGATGATAAACCGAGACTCTGTGTGGTGCGTACAGTTAAGGAGTACGTGCAGCGTACGGAAAAGGTTAGAAAGGGAGAAACCCAGCTGTTGCTAAGTTTTATACCGCCACATAAAGCCATTTCAAGGGACACCCTAGCGAGGTGGACGGTTCAGGTGTTGACTATGGCAGGTATAGATACTGCATACTTCAAAGGACACTCTACGAGAGGGGCTTCGGCCTCAGCGGCGAAGAGGGCAGGAGTGCCCATCAACCTCATAATGAGGAATGCTGGTTGGCAAAACGAACTTTCATTTGCCCGGTTTTATGACAAAGAGATACATCAAGACAAAACCCAAGTGGGGGATACATTGCTCCAAGGAGCGCCAGTGGTATGATCCCATAGTTGCAAGAAATCAAATGATGTGTGTTTGAGATGAAATAAATCACGTTCGAAATAAACTTAGTTGCTGTGTCCGTCACAAAGTTTATTTAAGTTCGAACAAATATTGGTAAATCGGCAAAACCTAGTGGCTACAAAATTCTCATCGATTACCGTAAACACTTCAGTGTTGGATGAGGTAAAATATTAGAATTATACGAGACTTACCTGGGTAAAGTTGAAGTAGAATTATGATTTTACCGAGGACAACACGTAGTGTTGTAGGGAATAGATGCCCTTTCCCGCTCTCCCAATCAAAATCTCTCAACTAACTCATTGAGTCGGGTAACTCTCCCTAAGTAAGGGAGTAGTCGGTTAAGAATAATTTTAGTTTTTCCGATTTACCTGGCTTCAAAACCTGACGTCACCGTGCATGCGCAGTCTCCTTCTCATCTATTCCCTACAACACTACGTGTTGTCCTCGGTAAAATCATAATTCTACTTCAACTTTACCCAGGTAAGTCTCGTATAATTCTAATATTCTAGATTTCTAAATGAGTGCACGAGAAGTAATATAGCTTTATGGACCATGAATAGGAAATAATTGTGTATTTATTGCACTGATTCTGTTTTTGGAGCAGGTAGAGAAAAGGATGAAACAAAGAACCCTCCCAAGAAAGCCAAGAAAAGTAAAACTGAGAAAAAATGTGAAAGTACAGAAAAAGGTACGTTATATAATTTGATTGAGATTGATTTTGGTACTCAGAATTTGCATTTATGTTTCCCCCAAACATATTCTTTTCAAAAGTGATTGATAATTTAGATGCTTTGGTTTGCATTTACGAAAATAAGCTTTGCAAATATTGTTAGTTTTTATAGGACTTTCATCACTACTTATCCCTCTTATAATGCTGTTCCCTGAACAAATTTCGTCCGCCTTTCTGTGTTGAAAAAACTCATATCAAGAGAAATTTTTGTCTTGAACCAATGTAAAATAGATGTGTGATCTCAATGTTTGTAAAGATGGAGATTTTTTTTCTACGTGAAACAAAATTCGGTGTTCTCACAAACTCAAGTTGATGAGAGACGTAATCAATCATTGAAATACGATTTAATATTGAAACATTAAATTGCGAATAATTGCGCAATTTCAAAAGATTTCATGGATAAAATTAATTTATCTTTTATTTTTTAATCTTCTGATTCCTGTTTTCATTCTGTTTATTTCAATGTCAAGCCGTGGCTGGCGAGGAGGGAACATCTAAGCCAGTCGAGGAAACACAAAGTAAACCCCTAAAGACTGCCTCCAAAACTAAACAAGTGAAGGAAAAAAAGGTGACCAAGCCTCCAACGACGACAAAACCAACCAAACCCAAACCTTTTGCGGCTGTAAAGAAAAATCCTGTACCCTCCGCTGATAAGCCAAAGGTGAGTTGGGTCAGTTTATAATAGGTTTCTAAAGAGCAATACGTTTTTTTCACCTATAATTTCTAGGGTATGTCTGCAGGTCTTCACAGATGAAAAGAATTGGGATTGAAGTGAAAACATGTAGTTTATCTAATATTATTAAAGGTTGTGTTTGGGCCAGTTCCTCATGTGCAGTCAAATTGCATTTCGTTGTTAAGTTTTGATTGGCATTTTTCCTTTTTGGTGTCTGATTTAGTGTCATGAATTTCGATGATTTGTTTTCAATAAATGGGGACCTGAGGAAAACAACACCAATACAGTAAATTGTAAACACAATACCGGTAGTGTTTTTAAGTAAAATAGTTTTCCTACTCTATTTTTGTTTTGTTTTAGATGGCGGTTGAGGCACAGCCTTGCAACTCTCCGAAGTCAGAAAACCTTGAGAAAACCATCCGGAAAATCAAAGGGGAGGCTGAGGTATCGACAACACCCAAAGAATCAGTTGTGTCGGAGGCCACCAGTGAGACTGCTACAGAAGCTGTTAAAGAGAAGACTGTCACTGCCGGGAAGAAAGAGACCGTCAAGAAATCTAAACCCAAATTTACTGCCCCGAAAATTACCAAAGTTCAGAAGGAATCTCCAGGAGAGAAGGTTTCCCAAGAAAGTCAACCTCAGAGCGAATCGACAGCCGAGGTGAAACAAACAGCTGAACCCAGCGCCGATGTTGAACAGGAGAAGTTGGCCTTGACCCCTGTTAACCTTGACCCCCTCAATCTAGACAACCTTGACCCCCTTAACCTTGACCTAGAACTGAACGTGAACTTACTGTCTGAAGGACCTTCGGGAGTTAAGACCGCTGCCACACCGGCCGAAGACAGTGATGCCGACTCGGCCAACTTCGAGGAATGAAACCATGTCTACATTCAAGGTTGACAGCCAGGGTGTTTATTAATCTCAGGCTAAATAGTATTTATAAATTTAAGAGAGTGAAATGATTTACATTAGGTGATATTAAGATTGTCCGTCATAAATCTGTCTAAAATTTCTTTCTGGATAACCCTCAAGGCTATATTATGAAAAAAGTTCGTTTCCACATCTGACTATACTTGAGACTTACAGTTAAATTCTAATGGCAAAGGCAATAATAAAAACAAGAGAATCTCAAGTGTATAGCCTGACATTGATAAGCCCCCCTGGACAGTAGAGTGTTACTTATCATGTTGAATACAGGCTAGTAATATGTAGTTTTAAGAATTGAATATTATGAAACAACATGTCAAAAAAAACGGAGTGGGGGGGGGGGGGGGGGTGCAGGGGGCACTCCCATGGTTAAGTATAATCAAGCTAGATCGTTTAAAATTATTCATTACTTATGGACGTACAATGTGAATAGGCGAACGAAAATACCGATTATTGTATCGAAACGTTGGCGATGAAGATAGAATTCCACCAAAAGCAGACCCATATTAAGGTAGAGAAAATTGAAATACTTGTTCAACTATAGATTTGAGAAAGTAAAATAAGGGATTAGTCAAAGATCTGTATAGAAATAAGTTCAGGGTTAAGAAAATACCTGAGGATAGTCACATCAAGATTTAACTTTTAACAAGTAATTGAGAAACATGTTTGCATCATCCCTAACGAAATGCGTCTTGATGAAATGAGAATTACTATTGCGTATATGCAAGAATTTATATATGCAATTCATATTTAAAAATCTCCTTGCTAAATCTTTGTCTCGTTACTTGTTGATTGATGTAATTGAATAAAAAAGGTTTGTCATGTTCGTTATAAATTATCTAACTACTAGTTGTGTCCTATCTTTTGAATTTGTACTTAATAAACAATTCGCATTCCTACGATTTGCTTTTAATCTTTACTACTTTTATCAGAAAAAAATTTGCAGGCAGCAGCTCTGTTCCATCTAGAATCTTTGAAATTGATAGGTTTGTAGAAAAGACCTAATTTTCACATTTTATCATATTAACAGAACATCTTTAGTGATGACTTAATGCGAAATATTAATGTGGTACATGTATTCACCACTTGTCAGGGTACCAAGTGCACAGGGAAAATAGAAAAGAAAGTCCCTGACAGGGAACACAGGGAATTCACAAATTTTGCTAAAACACATGGAATTTCGTTTGGCCAGGTTCTGAAATTCCTGATTCTCAAGATATTAGGGATTCAACTTTTTGTTGTTAGGTGTCCTTTTTTTTCTGCGCAGAGGCTTTTAAATCGAACAACTTGCTTTAATGACACTGGGAAAAATTGCTGCGGGATAGGGAGAACAGGGAATTTGAAAATGGAATTTGGGTTGGTACCCTGCGTTGTGTGTAAAAAGATTCATAGTAATTTGGTAATACAGATTCCAGATTTGTTCATGTATCCTTACTTACATTCTCATTCCTCAAGTGTATAAAAGTTGCCAAAACTTTCCACCTACTCATGAATGAAGAAACAACGTGAGATTTCCTCTTGCTGACTTGTGTTTTATTACACATTGCCTGTTGGTTTGTTACACCATCTTCGGGGGACTTGACGACATGGGTCAAAGGTCACACATACAACTTGTTGACATGCGCTACAGTGGTTCGTATTTTCCTTCTAAGGTACAGCCAGAGGGGGCTGTCGCGATAATACAACACTTAGGTCCCTACCAACCTATGCCTCGTTTCAATCATAGCCGGACCCCAACTTGAATTCGCCTCTTTACGAAAGACTACGACTACCCGCGAAGGCAGCTTTTTGGAGTGACAGAACCATCTGGGAGCGATATCGCCCTCGGTGGGAAAGCGCGTTATGCCATCGCAGCGGCATGCTCTGCTCAAAGACCAGTACAGCAGACCTGGACAACATTCACATGATAATCGTGTAATAGTAGTAGTATGGTAAGAAGGAAGAAGCTTACAAAAAGCATATATCACATAGCATTCAGAATGCCTAGTATAAGTTATGGCTCGCTAATCTACAATGCTGACTACAGTACAACATGAACGTCGTGAGCACTTTGCATGGTGTGCAATGTTCCCCCTGTAACTTCGTGCTTTTTGCTGGTGTTCAAAGGGGGCGCCACAGTGCAAATTATATACAAACACAACCAGCGTTAACCTGGCCAGAGGGTGAGGGTGAGGGACATGCCATTAAGTGTTTAAGGGGGGTGATACGGGTGGGTGGGGGAGCGGGAGGGGGTTGGTTTGCTACATGACCTTCAGTGCCCTTCCCAGGACCTGCACCTCCCATCTCAGCACTATGACCTACCACCAAAAAGCTTCTCTATTAGCCCTGTGTCATCAATGGTCGTGCAAAAAATTTAGTGAAGCGTGACCAAAAACCAACTTGTTTTTACTGTCGCCGCCAGTCTCCCCGCCTAGCCTGGTCTTTTGATAAAGTTTTACAATTATTATGACTCAACTTGACAAGAGGTGCAAGATCCTGAAAAAAAGCACCGCGATTTGACCCCACAAAGCAGAGACTCCAGAAAACTTGATTTTGATTCAGTTTCATTGACAATCAGTATTGATATCATCTCACACTTAAGCTTTGTTTTACGTGACTATGCTTGATTTACTAGTGTCTAGTTGGGGGATAAAACTTTTTACACATTTTCTTGACAATACTAAATATCCACTGGCGGTCTTCCTTTCATATAAGAATACAATCTAGTAGGTACATGTATGTATGATATAATCATATTTTCATTATTACATGCTTGGGCCTGTAATACAATTTAGGAAAGAAGCATTTGAAACGATCCTAAATTGTTTATCTTGTTTCACATCTCAGGCTTCTGTGGCTAAGGGACTCTATCAGCATATCTATCATTTTGGCAGGGAAAGTTTAACCTGCAACCACAAATCAACTAACCACTATGGCGTTACTTGACCACTACCAGCAATATGCGTTTACATCATTTCACATTTGACTTTATTTAGCCTTGACTTCGTCTATTGTCATGTCACGTTATTCAGTTTATTGCCATTTTAATTTTACAACTACCTTTGTTCTCTTTGCTCATGTGTAAGTGTAAAAGACATCTATTTTTACCTCTGCTCCTTTGAGATTCATCTATTGTCATATTACTTTGGGGAGAGGCCGATTTAAAAGTAGACAACCCTCCTTTGGTGATGATTTTATATAATATCTGTCTCCACTAAAAGACACTGCAGTACGTTACTAGTACAAGCTTGTACATATTTACAAATGAATACAATTTTATATGATAATGAAATGAGACAGGAGGAAAAGAGGGAAAACAATATTCATTTTTCTCCAATCACTTCCCCCGCGTGACGTAACGTCCACCTGGTGGTGATCTACTGAGTTAAAACCGGTGGTGGTGTCGCCATCTGGTGGATTAGCCAGCACCAAGAGGCAGTGCCCGACACTCAGTCTGCCATCCCATAATAGTACATAACAAGAAGGTGCCTACAATAATGTACTGTAGTCCACAATTGAAGAATTCCTAACAATTAAATTGCAACAAACAACCAATATTAACATACTAAGAAATAAATTAGTCATTAGGCTGACGATTCTTTCTTACATAATCCATCGGTATAATAACAGTTCTCTACAGATAGTGTTTGTTACATTTTTTGACTTGATGTCAGCTTTGAATGATGACCACCTGCAGGTATTTTATGAGGCGTGAACTAACTGATGCCTAAAACAGCTACATACAGTGTTAAAGTAGATGTATTAGTGTATTGCACTCTGCCATTGAACACATTATTCCCTTAACATTAAATAAATGTGAAAGACCTTTACATTGACCCAGGACCAATCCGCTGACGCTCAATCTGAACCAGAGTAGCATAATTAATAACCATTCCTTCTCTGCAAGGTAATTGGTGGGAGTTTAATGTATAACCAGTGCTGTCACTATTGACATAGTGCTATCTGCCAGTGTCTGTGAGATAACCGTAGAATGATATACCATCTGATTGAGTTTAAGCATCAAGCGTTGACCTGGTCTTACTAAGCCCCGATTCTGACGCACTCTCGTTGGGGTCGAAAGGTGTTGGATATATACGTGCGAAACCTGTGGTCTGCCGTGAACAGGGGGCTAACGTGCTGAGAGAAACCAACACCCTTCAATGGAGGAATCTATACAATTAAGTGATTTAGTGAAGAGAATATTCATAAGAGTTATATAATATTTTAGAAAAAAGGAATTATGATAGAAGTTTGTAAATACATTGGTGAATATATTCATATTGTTTTGAGTAATTCTTTCCGAACCCTGCACTTGAAACAGAAACCCCTGAATAGGACATGACCTGAGAGTACTTCAGCAGGGCTTAGCAAAATATTTCTTTCTGTCATAACATAATGTGTTAAAGAAATGTAAATTGAACATTGAACCAGATAGATTTTACCGGGTGATAATGATAATAATTGAATAATTCTAACATAAATCAAGGAATCTTTCACTTGATTATACATTCTTTATCCTATATATTTGACAGCGGGTCCTTTTAACCAGTTAAAAGCATTATCAACTATTATGTCTTGTAATATTTTGATGCCATGATCTAGCTGTTCACTCAGTTTTATACATATCGACAATCTGCTGTACATTATAACTATTTGTGACCTATCTGAGAAAAGATCAACCTAACTTAGCAATGGTGCAGTCTAAAACTCAATTACCTACATTTTGTTGTCCGTATGGTAATGTTGGTAATCACAAAATAGTTTGACACCAATGGGGAGATTAAATAGAATATCAAATCATTTAACAATGACCATCATCTTACAACCTTATACTAAATCCAATCTGAGCTTTGACGGTAACAAAAGTCTCGGTGGAATGTTCAATACGTGCGAAGACCCATCACACTGGTCTGCGTTCTAGACAACCGTACCAACTTTCCGCTCTTTTTACACTCTCGGTTGACAATCCACGCTCCGCTCCGTCTTAATTCTATACAGGAAAGACCGCGCTGCTTCTTATCTTACAATCATGTACAGCTAGAAGGGCTCCTACTCGACTCAAATCCACCTTTATAAAATGTACACCAGTGATTTTCACAACCTTTAAAATCATCATTAGCTCTTAAGTTTAAACAATTATACTGCACAGTCATGGAGTCTTTCGATATAAGACTTACAGAAACAGAAATTCGACGGTGCATGGTTTTAAATATGGCCTATGTCATGGTTATTGTAACATCATTTCTAACTACATCTTGTTGGACTACTCTATTTCCCCCTCTAAGACAATCTGTATTTTTTCCAGAGACACCGACGAAATTTCTACTCACTCCACACAACTATAAATCGTTCCAACAATTTTTATTTGTTATTTTACTTTTCTTTTTCATGCCTAAACTGTGAAGCACATTACATATTCTACCGTAATATAATATTGTTTCATTGGCAATCCAAAAACCGGCATGATAAATGGAAATTCCTTTTTTGTTTGATTACAAATAGTTACTAAGAAATTCATTATTTCTTGACAACATTTAGATAAATTTCATAATGCACGATATACATATATGTATATATTCATCATTATATATAATCTTTGGCATACATATGCCAGTAAAACTCATAAACTCTCGACAGTCGTCAATAAATTACCAGGTGTCCATTCCACGCTAAAATTACCAATGGTACTTTGGTATGACTTGAATAATTGGCCTCGAGGTGGCTCGCGCCGAAACCCATCTGACGACAGCGCCCCAGGCAAACACCGACAGAAGCTGAACAGGACGATGGAGAGTAAGCGGGGTTTGGCGACACGCCGAAGACAGACAACAACATCAAACCGTGGCACCGCAGTGTCAGGGCTGGTCCAGGTCCGTGGTAGCAAGGGTCGGCCGCGGGGATATCTTAGATCCGAACTGACTGCTTTCGTCTTGACAACTTCGATCTGCAACGAAAAAGAGGAGGTATATAAACATTGGGTCTGAGATGAAGGAATGACTATCTATTGGCTCTCAAAACAGGCTTTTGTTCAAAATCGAAAGAACGTTTAAACACTTGTCAAGTCCCAGAAGAGAACTAGATCAAATTACTGTCAATCTTGTAAAAATAATTTGCAAAGCACACCGCTGGCGGATTCACCATCTTTAGACGGGGAGGGGTGATCTTTCAAAACCTCCTTGAGCCGTATTTGGATTTGAAAAAACACAAATTTTCAAGAAAAAGGGGAGGAGGGTCCCCTCTAAATCCGCCACTGCACAGTACGATTTATGACATACGAAAAAAGTAAATGGTTTAATGACACCCAAACGCATCTAAAACTTTCAAGGTAGACCGTTTGTTTTAGTCACCCTATAATTCATACTATAATCCTCTGACCTGATCTGACCGGCGAGCAGTGGGTTGATGGCGTAGAGCCAGTCGTGCACGTCCTTGTCGTCAATGGTCTGAAGGAGGAAGCCGCGGTGTTTGGTCATCACCGAGAAGGTGTTCCGTGCCTGAAACAGTACACCACACAGTTAGACAGACTTAGCGTGTCCACAGGTAAAATACAAGCCCTTTTATAGGGACATTTATGAGATCTGTAAACTGAAGAAATGAGAATGTTCAGTAATGATACAGGAACGATCTGAGGGGTAGTTGAAACACATTGTGACTTAAGGTCTATTTCTGCATTCTGATATTTAGGCACAGATCCATTAACCAGGTTGTTAAACAGAAAGAAGTCTGCATTTATTCCTTGCTTTAGACGTACTACACCTTTTACAACAGACGTAAGGAAATTCTGGGTACTTTGCTATCATAATATATTAGAGGTAAATAAGATACCGACGCCAGGGTGCTAGTCTGCTAAAACATACACAATTGGAAGAAATTCGCTGTATATAACATAGTAGTAGTAGGTCTCAGTAATTGAGGGCCTTGTGAGCACCCTGACCTACCTTGATCATGGCCTGGGACTCCTCACTGAACTCGACCTGCGCCGTGGCCAGGTTGATGATTCCCCGCTCTACTGGGTCCTTCTCACTGTTGTACATGTAGACGTACGGCCGCCGCACAACCTGACATCAAAAATGATATTGGCTAAACATATGTACACACTAAACTTGTAAAGAGTAAGGTTTGAAATCCTATGCACTAGGAAACTTTCTACTAGATTACAAGTGACAGCTTATGAAAACTAAAATCTTTTTAATTAACATTGGTAATACTCCACGGCTTTTCGACATAATTTTTTCCCTTTTTTTCCCTTTTTTTTTTATATAAAGACAGGACTTGGAAAATATAAGCCCTGCGTAGTAATTTTAGGAGAGAAATTTAAATGTCCACTCATTGTAATGTTCCCGATGATTGTGAACGTGGCTGTCTCTCTCCCTGAGATGTTACTGCGAAAAAAAGTACTGTTATTGTACTGTTCCTGACCATATTTCCCATACAGCATCATTCGTCATCCTGCTTAAAAAAACTCCAAAACTAGCTCCTTCTCTAACTGGTGATCAGGCTCCATAGTGTTCTTAACTTTGGCATATCCTCTAAAAGTTGGGAGTACATACCACCCAGCGCTTGGTCCATCCGTTAGTCTTCTCCTCCAGGAAGTTGAGGTAGCCTTTACGTGAGACGACTGGGCTGACCCGGATCTCCTCCACCTCGGGCACGTAGAGCGCCTCGCCGACATCCTCCAGGTCCTTCTTCACCAGCACTACGCGCTTACCGGGCTCGCCCGATGCCGCTGACGACAGCGAGTCGCTCGACACATACTTCTTGTGGTCCGGTGACAGGGGCCTGAAGAGGACAGAAACATTGCCAGGAAAAACTGAGAGATTTAAAACAAGCCACCACTAATGGTCTGCAATACTAAAGCTGACCTATTGCCCCCATTGTTCTTAGTTAAATCATCGTTTTCCGCTCCTTTTTGTTGATAACAAATGTGACAATGCTTATCTTCGTGTCTTTGCTTATGTTAAAATGGCTGTAAAGTTTCATCCAATGAAATATATACATATGCGTTGCTAGGAATAATTGAAAATTCATATAATTTTTGTGTCTTTTTGTATTCGTACATTGTTTATTGTTCTAATGAAACAGCCTCAAAAAAAAAAAAATTAAGCATTTCAAGTCTAGTGGATTTTATGCCTAATGTTCAGTCAAAGGCTGCTTAGATATCTTGGCATTAGCTTGAGCGTATTTTCTATCTCTGCTTGCCGTATATTTCACAAAGCCATATCATGTAGGACACCTGTATATTTTCAATCTTTGTAAAACCTTACTAAAATTGCTGGGTTTTCGAGAAATGTGTGCTTAACAATAATGTCAGTAAACTTGGAATATTTTATTATAGATGCAATAAATTATTATGATATGGATTCAATGCATGTGTTAATGTCGTTTTTTTTTATTCACATTACTCTATCCTGCCATGTATTATTGTATGAAAAATATTGAAAAATAAAGAAATGAATAAATGAAATTTAATGTTATATTTTGCTTAGCTAACTCACAGGCAAAGATAAGCTTAGAGTATAACTTTCTAATATAATTAAGTATTTCTGTACAACAGCAGAACATATTTGAATAAGATTATGTATTCAGATTGTGTTAACAATACAAAATTTTATATTTTGACAAAATAACTTGTATATATATATGGAGAACTGTTCAACATGTTTACGAAGGGTGTGCAATATTCAGACATTTATGTGTCAACTTACTGAGATATCAGGTGATCTGTTTTTTTTGGTAGGTTGAACATATTATCATACGAAAACAATATTTTCGAACTGAAAAAATACAAACAATTTGACCTGTTCAATTCAAGGCATTTTAGTCTATTATAGTTAGTTAGATATTAGTAACTGTTAGTGGGTTAGGACTATGGTAAACTGTTCTAATACTGGACCACGTTTAAAGTGTCACAAAGGAAACATAAGAGAAGCTTGGTGCATGTGAGCCAATGGGTGCTCTGTCATATGGGAAATGAGGGCGGTAAAGAAGACACAGTAAAACTCATCGGTTTGAACCTGTATAAGTTACCCAGTGAGGTAACTGGTTGGACACGATCTCATTTTGGAACTAAACACTTGGTGGTGGTTGTGAGACTGGCCCAAGGCTTACAGCTGCTGGGAATAGGGATATCCATTTGGCGCTTTGATTTTCAGACAGGTTTCCGAAATCTTTGTGTAGAAAGGCAGTGACTCATGGGAGGTAGGATGAACCATGAGTGGCACATAATGCAAATCATCCTCATCAGCAACGATTGATTAATTTGTATATTGAGACCTCAGGGGGATCTCACCCGGAAGTCTTGATATCAGAGACATCTAGTGGCCAACATGCACGTTACTTTAAGGTCAAGGGGGTTGGTTATGGAGAAAAGAGGAGGTGACCTTGAGAAAGTGTGCCCTAGGACGAGGGACTTTTACAGACTAGAGGAGTTGTTATGGTAACAAATATAAAAAGTTACGACATTAAAGGAGGAGATCTAAGAGAGTGAGGATTGGTTGTACAAAACAGGAGATACGTGAGTTTGGACATTGACAAACGTGTCTCGTCTGAGGGCTACGATTCGTCATTCACTATCACGTGACGCTATCATAAAGGTCACTAACACGAGGTCAAGGTCACACAGTACTCCGAAAGGTCACCACCAGGGGCAGTGGTCTGTGTTAGGGTCACTGGGGTCACAAACTAGGACACCCGCCGCAAAACTTCTCCCCTTCAAAAAGGCAACAAAACAAAACTTTTATACCAGAAAAAAAAATTGTTGGAAAAGAATCCACAAACATGCTTTGTACATTTTGCATTTAAATTCGGTTGAGATAAAGTAATTGTAAACTAAATGGGAATGAATACGAAAATTCAAAGTAGAGGAGTTTAGAAATAGTCCAGCATAAAATAAGTCCAAAGTAGTGGAGGATAAAACTTATCAGACAGACATGCGAGTTACTTAGATAGACTGTTATCCAACTCAAATAAAAACAATTAAGGAAACAGACTGTCAGTAATATCTATTGGGTCAGCAACTCATTGATATGTGGATCTATATACAAGAATGGGAAACAAAACATATTGTTACCGCTATGCTAACTAAAGCAGAAGCACTTGACTAAAAGCAACGTATATCTGGCCACAAAATTCGGAGCCGAAGGAGAGAATTTCGTTAACCGTTACCAATATACTACATCTGGTAATGGTCTCTTTACATAAGATATAGGTCTCAAAATGTTTGCCCATAACAGACAAATAATTGAGTATTTGATGAAAAATACAGTAAAAGAAAAATGATATTATAATACGGCGTATAATGAACAAAAAAAAAGGAACAGCCAATGAAACCGTCTGAAACAAAATGAAAACAATTCTGGACCAGAAAAAAAGATCAGAGCATATTATATGTATGATTCAAAAACTTAGTAAACGTATTTGAAAGCCTTTTTTGTTTGGGGGGCAAGTTGAGCGGGGGGTCTGCCGACGAGGCTCACCTTCCAAGGAGGCCCTTTAAACCTCTGACATCAGGAGCCGAGCTCGACCGAGGGAGGCCACCACAAGGGGGCGCCAGCAAGCCGCTACACTTGGGGGCGCCACTGTCAAAACAGCACCACCAGAGATAAGAGCATCGCACCGGGCAATGGGGGTCGTGGGACCTGGGCCGAAATGGGTTGGGGGAGAAAGGTCCAAGGCCAGAGCAGTGCACTGGGTGAGGGCCCCCAGCTCAGTGCATTGCACTAGGTGAGGGGTCTTCGCCCGGAGCACTGCACTGGGCAGGAGCTCTTAGTGTGAACACTCCATAGGGTGAGGGTTCCAAGCACAGAGTAGTGCGGTGAGTGCTCTCTGTCCAATGTACTGCACTGAGCAAGGGCTCTCTGCTCTGAGCACTGGAGGGGTGAGGGCTCTCTGCCTGCACTAGGCGAGGGCTCTCAGTCCTGGGCTCTATAGTGGGTGAGGGTTCCTACCTCAAGCAGTGCACTGAGCGAGGGTCCCTAGCCCAATGCGTTACACTTTGTGAGGGCTTCCAGCCCTGCATACTGCACTAGTTGGGAGTTCTCACCTTAAGCAGTGCACTGTGCAAGGGTGCCAAGCCAAATGCACTGCACGAGGAGAGATCCCAACCACCAAGACCGCATTGGATGAAAGTTTCCAGAAAAGAGTAGCGCGCTGGGTAATGATTCCAAACCCAAAGCACTGCACAAAACGAAAGCTTTCAATCCCAAGCAGTAAACCATAGGAGGGTAAAGTGCTTCAATACTGAATATTTTTGAGCAGGGTAGCTCCTTTATGAGTTAAGGCATGATTGAAAGTTGCGTAATTTCGCAACTTCTTCAAACAAAACGTTTTGAGATTGGGTCCAAAGGCCGCATCCAACAGCCAGGTAGGCATGGCCATGCCAAAGGAACACATCTCAAGCTAGGTACTTGAAATAATGCAATGTGCAATTTTTTAAGTCTGATCAAACAAAATATAGATAAAGGCTACAATAAACGATATTAGTTGTATTGTATAAAACGCTAATACATGTTAATCATTAGGAATAAGCAAAGTTATTTCAATTTTAAAAATATTGAAAAAGACATTAAAAAATGATCAAACATGAAATAAAGAACATTACCCGATTTACATGTAGTTATTCTGCATCATATTGTTATATATATGGTGCCACATTCGTGCTAAGTATTTTATGCAAAGCAAATTCACTGAAGCTTTAAACTCTTGCAGACACCAAGCGACATAAGGTCGGGAGGGGACAAAAGCGGGGCAAAAGTAAGATATCAATTTCAAAACATAATTGGACAGTTAAATTTTTAGGAGTAAAGGGCCTGTCTTGGATTTTTACTCTCAAACATTACGAGCATACCCATGGTTTGACGTTATCTGCCTTCTAATTATACACTAAAGATGTTTGTTTTTTCTTACTGGGATGTGCTATGTGCCTAACCTTTCTATACAAGTAGGTTTAGTCTATACAAACTCACAAGATTCCAGTCCAGTGGATAAGTACAAAACGCCACACAGTGCGAGTAAAGTGCCTCTTTTTCAAATGAAATTAGGTTTATTGTGTTTATGAATGATTAATGAATGTATCACTGTTGTGCATGCACCACTAGTTAAACCAAACCACAAATCCGACCTCTTTCATGTTAAGGCTAATATGATTACTGGAGTAAGTTTAAAGTTCAATTAAAGAGGGTCCTAATATGTTTAAAGTTCAATTAAAGAGGGTTCTAATACTCTGAGGAAACTAGCGAAAAGAGAGAAAAAGCAAAAAGATGGGGGGCTCTAGCTTGCCTACCACGACCTTGACCTAACCTTGACCTACTTACCGCGAGCTGAAGAGTGAGTCGGACATGCCGCTCGACGACATGCTGGCTCCCATCTTCTCGGCTTCGGGCGCCACGTCACTCTCGGATACATCCGACATACCGGTGGTCGACTCGGTCATGCTGTTCTCCATCAGCTGAGACATGGACAAGGCAAGCAATGATTTACAATATATATTACTGGTAGGAAACCTAAGCAATGTAAGTCTATGTTCAGAGAAGGAGATATCTGATTGTGGAACAATAATATTAATCGACTGTCCTTTATCGTCAAGCCTGACAGTGTTGACGAATGGTTGCCATACGATGTTCGTCATTTGTCTATACTACTAACCCTCATTTTATTATACTACTTACATGTGACTGATGTCATCTCATATTTATACAGCAACACTCGTTAAAAGTACACTTATTTAACATTCTAAAGTTTGAATAATGATTATACATGCTTGTTGTATCCATGTTATTAAAGATGCAAAAAGTTCCCGGAAAATAATTGGAATTGGACTCTTGGAAAAGATGCAATCTCCTGAATCAGGGTATCAAGAAACCGAGCAAACTTTTTGGTTCAAATTTTCCGGACAGGGATTTCTGTATTTACCATTGTCCTGATTAAGTGACCAAACAAACTGTGCTCACCTTGGGTGCGGCTGACTGCGGCGCGGTCCGTCCCATCATGAGCAGTTTCAGACAGCGCTGCATCACCTCCTTGTCACGGTCACACTCGCTCTCGGCTGAGGCGGCGGCGGTGAGCCCTCCGGCCGGCATCGCCCCGATGCCGCCTGAGGCCACCTCGCCCAGCTCCCGCTCCTTGTCGCGCAGACTGCGCTGCTGCTTGGACATGTTGGACGCCTCCTTGTCCAGCTTGGTCAACTCCTGAGTCTTGTTCTGCTCCTGCAGCTTCTCCCGCAGCAGCAACACGTGGCGCGCCTTCTCCACCTAAACACAGTACCAGGGATTTTTATTACTTATTTTTCAGTTTCGGGGGAGAATATTTTGCCATATTTTAGGGTTTTTTTCTGTATGCATTTTTTAGCATGTTGCCCGAGACCTTTTCCCTTTAGAATCGTGTCTTTTTGTCTAGAGTTTAATTCGCTTACATTTATTTCTTATTATCTATCTTTCAGTTTTCGATGAAAATATTGTGCCATACTTGAGTGTGAGATGGATTTAAATTCATTTTCTGATGAGCGTTAAGGGTTTGCCGCTACTCGAAAAAATCTAGAAAACTGCAAC
Source organism: Lepidonotus clava (assembly GCA_936440205.1). Classification (NCBI taxonomy): domain Eukaryota; kingdom Metazoa; phylum Annelida; class Polychaeta; order Phyllodocida; family Polynoidae; genus Lepidonotus; species Lepidonotus clava. The sequence continues at coordinate 27,484,126 of OW387144.1, read as the reverse complement.
AGCAAAACCGTTATAAAGAAAGCGTTGACAAATATCATACGCTGAATACATCGTGTTGCATTTACTTGGTTGGAAAATATAAATCTAGAAATTTTATATTTCACTAAAAGCTACAGCTAAGCACACAGGATGCATACACCAAGAGAGGCCGTACCATTTCTAGCCGTGTGAGTTTCTCGAGCTCCCACTGGTGGTCGATGATGAGGGAGTCCCCGCGGGGCCGCCACCCCTGCAGGTTCTCCTCGCCCCGCACGTAGGTGGACGACGTGTCCAGCACCCGCCGCTGACGTCTCTGTACGCCTGGAGAACGGGAGGGATAGGGTTAGGTGTTAGGGTCAAGGTTTTCGTACTATACATTTTCTCAAGACATTCGGGGTTGTTGACTATGGATCTACAGGCCGAGAATTTTATCTTTTATTCTAGGGTCTCGAAAAAAAAAATTCATTGAGTCAACACAAGCCACGTCCCCACCCATCCTAACTACTAAGGTTTTATTCGCCTTTGACCAACGTGTTTCTTAAGTCTCGGCTGTTCCCCTTTGACGATATACAAATTAAAACATCCAACCATTTTGCATTCAAACTTTGCTTATCAATAATAAATATAGACAAGAGTGCGGGAAGCTTATCGAAGCGGGAATTTAAAGATTCAAATGAAACTTTATTAACTGAGTATGTTCCACTTCATTTGTTTATTTTTCAAGCCCTGTAGCTGTTATCTTGTACGTGATAAACAAACTCTCCCCTCTGAAACATACTCCTTCACAGAGTTTTACGTGTGACATCTAAGCCCATATAAACTGACCTGGACTACCTGAGTCGGCGCACTTCTTGAGGACGAGTTCGTAGACCCCACTGACGCGGTTACACTCTGCCGACCGGTAGAAGCCCTGGCCGAAGAGTGAGCGCAGCGACCTGAAACGAGCGCTACATCAGCACCAGGAGGAACCGGGCGATTAGAGGACAGACAGCCACTAGACAATAACTAACTGAACACACACAGGCTAAAGGGACGCTAACAGGGAAGGGGGTAGGTGGGAGCTAAAGGGTGGGTTCAGTAAGTCTCATCTCTGACATGCTTAGGCCTGATAAGTGATATAGTGACTTGGCCGATGAGGACTCATTACGATTCATTCGTGGAATGTGAACGTGAAAGGTTGTGACATCAATATGCGCTGTTTAGAAAGGCCAAGGAGTAAGGCTAATATTTTTCTGACACATACTACGTGTCTGTTTGAGATGGGACTTGATAGGTGAATCGTACTTTCTAAACTGACGTTCAGAAAGGACGAAGCTTTTTGATAATAAGCTTTTTGAAGCATTGGTGGCTTATAATGTGAATGGATATACATGTATATAACATTAGACTCATATGAAAACAAGAATCTCTTCAAAGAAGGATCTAAGTTCGAAGTGTTTTTTTTTTTGGCAAAGTTGTTAGAATACAACAAATATAAAAATAAATGTAATTTTTAATATATTTTTTCATTTTCTTGTTCTCATAGGAGCCTTATGTTTTATAGCATGGCAGTGAACAATAAGGAACTTGGTTATATAAATCAATTTTAATTGAAAAAAAACCCACCTAAGAACCATAAAATAAATGCGGCGTACATAAATACAAAACACATACCAATTACCATACCATAATCTACAACACGCAACGTTCAACGTAATTTTCAACCAAATAGGGTAAGTGTGAAATGGGTTTCAATATTGTGAAGTTTCAAAATAAACGCAGCCTAGCATGTGAAGAAAAAAGATTTAGAAGGTTTTAGGCTTCATCATTTTTCTAGACTGAAGGGCGAAGATTTCTTTTTTAGAATGGAATCAGGTTGATTGTCAGTCTCAAAAATGGGAGAGACGTTGTTGGGACAAAGGGCGGGCCCAGTTCACAGAACCATTTATCGGGGACGTTAAGGGTTGACTAGAGGCCTACCTCGGGGCGGTGATGCGCACGTCCCGGGCGTAGAATATCATACAGAGGTCCTTGGTGATGCAGGCCGGCTGGGCGCTGTTCTCTACCTGTAAGCACGAAGGGCAGGCATGTCATTTAGATATGGTTAATTCTAGGTGTGTTTCGGTTAGTGTTGCGATGATCAGATGTTATTAAATGTTAAACCAAAGAGTTTCCTTTGATAATTAGGTTGCCACTATCAATAAGATTAAATTTTCTCACATGACAGAGATACTTATTTCTGTGATTAAATGTTCTATTTTCCCTTCACTTCTCGAAACTATCTTTACTTCACGGTTGCCGTTTGGAGGATGTAGAAGCCTTTCGTTTTCAACACCGAAACTATCTTTACTGTAGGTCATATTGAAAAAGGAGATTTATTTTCGGTTAGTCTTTGAACAAAATATTATAGTTATCTTGGGATAAAGTTTTTTTTTGTTTTTTTTTTACTATTATTACTTTCTATGTAGAGGGGAGAATTTTTAAAGATAAACATCCATGTTACTTCCACATCTTTTTTTTTTAGAAAGCCGAGTAAGATACAGCATATAAGTTTTTAGAAAGAGAATATATGGGGGGTTTAGCTTTTCTAATAAGTAGCTAAGACGTCTACTAACATCAAAGTAGGCGGAGATGGTCATGTAGATCTTCTCGCCGTACGGGGTGACTCGGTTCAGCAGGGCCGAGTTGTGTAGTGAGCTGTCCCACGCCGCCTCAAATCGGAAGTACACCCTGAAAACACACCACAGTACCCGCGTTAGGCAGGGCCTTCACAGTCAAGATGTTTGCAAAGTTCTTGTCATTTCAATAGTTCCCTATTGAACATACATTGTGTGAAAAAGTTGTTTGTGGGAACGTAGAGAGAACAGTATCACTAGATGTATTTGGTAATTTTCTAAGACAATTTTCTAGCCATTGAGATATCGGGATAGACGGGAAAAGGCATGTTAAATGCTCTCTCGAATGATCTCGTGATAGTTGGTTCTTTAGGCTAGTGTCAAACTGTTGGAAACACCTTCAACGGGGAGCATTAAATTCTTGTTACAAATAAAAACACATCACGCCCTGTACAATCGAAAAGTGCGTTCCTCTGCCATTAATTAGTAATTGATGATAGTGACGAAAAGTATGTTTGCACAAAGTCTATCGCAACCATTCCAATGAAATCCAGGTGATGTAAAACGTGTGGGAGTTAGTAGATAAACTATTTCAGATGTTATCACAACCAATTTGATAAAACCTTTAACCAAGATTTAATCAGCAATTCTGCTTCACTTGAAGGCTTTAACATTACCTAGTTCCGCGAGACGTATTCAGGTCAATATAGTCAATGCTAAGGAAATGTAAGGAAAATAAAAATGCTTGTTAAACCCCTAATGTTATAACTGAAGGAAATAATATAAATGTTAATGCTTAATCTACTGTGGAAAATCTAGACAGGTTCAGCTTGATTAGTCCTGATTATGAATGCATGACGAGCAAGTAGAAATTATAAAAAAAGATTCTTGATTCTTAGAGATGATGATTTAGCACTTTGTGTCATACACATGTTTAAATCTAAAACGTGTCAACCCTGTGTAAAATTCGTTTTCGTCATGCATGGGTGACCATGTATGACTGTTAATAGTTTTACTAAGGCTAGAGGGGGACAGATCAGGTTAGAGATATGGAATGACAATCACAACTTGGTAAAACAGTCCCACTTGAGGTTGTTAAACAATCCTAGCAAGGAATTCCCCCTACCCTTTCGTAGAGAATGTTTAGACTAAGGCAAGACTAACATTAAACCAAGCCCAAGATCAGGCTATCCTTTAACAAGTTTCAGACTAAAGTCAGACCAACGTCTAACAACTAAAACCCCCCTATAATCAGTGGACCAACCTGTCGTCACCAGGCTGCTGGATGTAGCAGGCCGGCAGCAGGTTGAGGGAGAGCATGGTGTTCTAAGGTTACAGTAAAGTCAGACCCCCCTATCATCAGCGGACCCACCTGTCGTCACCAGGCTGCTGGATGTAGCAGGCCGGCAGCAGGTTGGGGGAGAGCACGGTGTTCTAAGGTTACGGTAAAGTCAGACCCCCCTATACTCAGCGGACCCACCTGTCGTCACCATGCTGCTGGACGTAGCAGGCCGGCAGCAGGTTGAGGGGGAGCACGGTGTTCTAAGGTTACAGTAAAGTCAGACCTCCCTATAATCAGCGGACCCACCTGTCGTCACCAGGCTGCTGGATGTAGCAGGCCGGCAGCAGGTTGAGGGAGAGCACGGTGTTCTAAGGTCATAGTAAAGTCAGACCGCCCCCCCCCTATGATCAGCGGACCCACCTGTCGTCACCAGGCTGCTGGATGTAGCAGGCCGGCAGCAGGTTGAGGGAGAGCACGGTGTTCTAAGGTTACAGTAAAGTCAGACCCCCCTATAATCAGCGGACCCACCTGTCGTCACCAGGCTGCTGGATGTAGCAGGCGGGCAGCAGGTTGATTGAGAGCACGGTGTTCTAAGGTCATAGTAAAGTCAGACCGTCCCCCCCTATGATCAGCGGACCCACCTGTCGTCACCAGGCTGCTGGATGTAGCAGGCCGGCAGCAGGTCGAGGGAGAGCACGGTGTTCTAAGGTTACAGTAAAGTCAGCCCCCCCCCCCCCCTATAATCAGCGGACCCTCCTGTCGTCACCAGGCTGCTGGATGTAGCAGGCCGGCAGCAGGTTGAGGGAGAGCACGGTGTTCTAAGGTCATAGTAAAGTCAGACCGCCCCCCCCCTATGATCAGCGGACCCACCTGTCGTCACCAGGCTGCTGGATGTAGCAGGCCGGCAGCAGATTGAGGGAGAGCACGGTGTTCTAACTCTAAGGTTACAGTCAAGTCAGACCCCCCTATGATCAGCGGACCCACCTGTCGTCACCAGGCTGCTGGATGTAGCAGGCCGGCAGCAGGTTGAGGGAGAGCACGGTGTTCTCTCCGTCCGGCTCCTTCCACTCCGGGGTGTTTCGGATACGGCCCACCACGAGCTCCTTGACGTCGCGCCAGATCAGGTCGGGCCCACTCTCGTGCATGATGGTGACGGCTATGCGGCGCTGGATGCCCTGGTGCAGCAGGTAGGTGCCCAGACCCGGCATCTCCTCGCTGTGGTCCACCGCCGCTGGCACGTACCTAAAGGTAGACAGATGGGGTGTGTGAGGCTACAGTGGGAAGACTGAAAAATATCTTGGGTATTTGGGTATTTTAGGCTTGCTATTCCTGATGCCAAACATCGAGGATAATCTATACTTTAGGCAATTGTAAAGTGTAATGTTCCATTTATAATCACAACTTTCAGAATTGAAAACGTAGCCTGTTTGCCAGATTTAGATCTATGCCGATAGGGAGAGACCATAGATGCAGACTCATCCTGATGCCAAAGATTTCTTATTATGACTGCATGATTCAGTAACCATGTAACTCAATTTATGCACATCCATTACACGAAACCTTTTTAAAGCAAAAGAGTTGACCAGGTATGATAGGTGAGTATTGTTCTTTGATAACATAAAGTACCATTGTTTTTTAATATAAAACCCGCTACTCACTCTCCGTTGGGCGCTAACTCGCAGATCTCAAACCAGGTGAGGAGGTCATACCGCGCGTGGACGTGACTGGTGCTGGAAGCAAATAACAGACAGGGTCTAATGACAGGGAAAAATACAATTTATTTCCTAAAATATGACTTTTTAAGTTTTCCTTCTATAGGGCACTGGTATACAGTATGTAGAAGGCCTGAAGGTAAGTACTCCAACTCATTGCATATGTAAACAATGTAACTTTCATATGCATACTGGTAGAACGTCATTTTGAAAAGTATACCCACAGATACAAATCATATTATTAGTATGAAATATTTCACTGCAGACCTCAACAGCATCATCGTCTTTCACACCATTCAAATATTACATATGCACTTTAATCCGGAATACCACATGCGCAACTGAGATTAAACACTTAAAGAATCCAGTAACATATACAATAACTTCCTCAAAACTCTCACCGACACAAATGATATCCGTTTGACAAAGAATGGAGAGATAGCATGCGCCACAACTGTGAGCGTGAGTTTAGTACTTTTAAAAAGTATCATGCGTAGCACTTATCGTAATGTAGATTCTAAGCAGGGGAATATTACATTTTCTGCATGTCCAGTTGCCATATCCTAGAACGTTTTTAATTTGATGAATAATGCACTCAAGTCAGTTTGGAACAAACCTATTGGAAGTTTGGGAGAAAGGTTAGACTATAATGGGCTTCAGGGGCCTTCAGGGGAAATGAGCTTGTAAATATTTGACCGTACGAAACACAACAGGCTTGGATATATACATGTTTGTTAGGAGGGATTCGGCGTTTAAAATGCATTTTTTACTGACGAAGATGCCTTGTATTCACACATTTCTTTGGTTTTATTCAGGCTTATATCATATAGGCATCTTATAATGAACCTCTTCCTTCTCACAAGCATTTGTCTTACTGAACATTAACCACTTAACCGAGTCTAGAGATGTATCAAATGCGTCGTCTCCTACCAATATGCACGTTCTTTTTTCCAAACCGTTAACCATACACTGAGTTGTTTTTTTTTCTCTCTCTTTTTTTCCATAGTATTTTAGGTAAAGATAGAGTAAAAATAAACTTATTGTTAAGGTCCTTAGTCTATTATCAAACACAGAGCCCCAAGCCGACGGTTAGCGAGTTAGTAAAAAGCCTGTTAGTTCGCCCAGTGACTTACTGTTTCTTCGTGATATTGGGTGAAAGTTCGTAGATAAGAGATGCTCGACGGTGGCTAGCGAAACAACCAAAAACATAATTCACAACAACGGACGTTTACAACATGAAAGGTACCCCTGAAAACATTCACTTGTGAATGGCACATTTATAAATATATAAGGGGGTTATCTATATCTAGAACATTTAACATTCTATAATTATCATAATGTCCTGAATCAAACATATGCTTTGTAAATTCTGAAGGAAAACATGCGCAAACTTAAGAATATTTATAAACTGAAACAAGTAGAATACGCCTATAAATAATGACATAATGATCGGTTGCCAAAAAATACCCCTTTCTTCAGAAATTGTAAAGAAAACTTAACAAAAGACAATACATTGTGTCTGCCAATGTGCATGAACTGCCCAGCGTGAAATGTGCCCAGAAAGGAAACAGTCATTAGTCTGTGCACATAAAAGTAACTTAAAAAAGAGCTTTAAAAATGTCGCCTTTTATTATTTTAAGAAATTGAGAACTCCATCGACAAGTACAGGGCATACAGAAAACCACGTCGAACTGATCTTTTCCTTTCAATATATGAAGTATGGTTGACAGGGCACCCTAATACTAAATGCAGACAGACAACACCGATGACCACACAGGGGCCACACTCCCCTCACCCGACTCACCTGGGTGTTGGGATGACGCCGATCTTCGGGGAGGGCACCGGCTTGGAGATGGGCAGGGTCGGCGGGAAGTTACGGCGAGGTGGTGGGCGCACGCTGAGCGAAGAAACATTATTTTAATTTATTTTGAATCTCGTTTATTATTCCTTGATTATCTCGAAGACAGATTCGGTTTTCGTCAAGGACGGATTGCATTTAGGTGTTTCTAGACAGGCTGTCTTTATTTCCTGAAGAAAGTTTTTACTATTTTCCTAGTGGATAAATACTTTGTTAGCAAGGACAATACAGACTTAACAGTGTTAGGTTTTTCAATCACACAAAACATGATTATGAAAACGTAAAAAAAACTGATTTTCATCACACTGACTTTGAAAATCAGACCTATACAGCACTATAAGGAAAACTATAGCTGAAGTAACGACGTTTGAAGGGAAATGTATGTTTTTTATGATTAACAACCTCGGTTCTTTCGTACTAAATACAATGCATTACAATACAAAGATATAATGGGAAATAAATGGGATATAATGGGTCCCTCTCTGTATCTGGTCTTTCCATGTTACCGCTATATAAGGCATACATATACTCCCATTAACTTCCTGGCTCTCAGGATGTTTGTTATAAATCAAATGTAAACCCAAACAGTTAAGATAGAAGTTGCCTGTTGACTCACTAGGGTGCCTCCTTGGCCTGCTCGTGGAGCGGGTGCTGCTGGTAGTGGCCGAACACCTCAAACACCAGGGGCTGGGTCTTGATGTAGTCGATGAACGACTTGGTCACCGTCACAGTGAACTGAAAGACACGAGCATAACAGCCGTGGATATAATCATATCTAATCATAAAGGTGTTGAGAAATACCCAAATCAACGACAGTGTTGATGGACGATTGATTAATGTATAAGTACAAGTTGACATTAAAGATGGTTAGCTAGATCGACATGTTTCGACGTGTGACTGTCTTCATAAGGATCAGGATATATCTAAACAGTTGATTAATCTATTTATCACCTACCTATTTTATAATGACTTTCTCTGTTTCCTAATGAAGAAATATTATTTAAATTGATTTAAAGAAATCTATTAATCTTTGGGGTCTTTATGAATTAATTCAAAATGTGTATTTGGACAGTCAATTTATGTAATGGCTGGCGGGAGGAGAGGTTAGTATAGGTGATTTCGAACGTTATTACTAACCTCTGCAGCCAGGTAAATACATCCCACCTTATACTAACCTCTAGAAATGTGCTTGGAGAATGTACGCAATCTGATTGGCTGATGTACGCCACGTGACACTGTTGCCATGGTTTAGGCCAATCAGAATCCAGCATTATGTAAACAAACAAGATGACGGCCGCGATGACGGCCGCGATGACGGCCGCAATGACAGCCTCAAAAAGCTCTTTCTTTTGAAATAATTTATGATTTAGGGGCCTAGCCATCACATAAAATAAAGAAGACACACTTATGTCGTATATCGGTGAGATATATTTACCCCAGCACTGATTGAACCTTGGCCTGACGGCCGCGGTTCAATCAGTGCTGGGGTAAATATATCTCACCTCATACTCCATAATAGTGTCTTCTTATTATAGTATCAAACGTTAAATGTTTTCATTAAGACATTTCCCCCATTTTTCAAAACTTGTCTACTACACAGGATGCGAACTGCCGTTATTCCAGAGTTTGCCAGAGATATCCTGATTATGGCTCCTCACTTTGACAAACTCAGTCGTAACTAGTTGGGCTTAAGGTACTCACATTCTGGACGTGGTAAAAGCCGAGCGGAGGGCCTTTCCCCGTGTTCTTAACCGGCTCGGTCGAGAAGGCTTCGTCATGGCGGTGCAGGAAGCTGGAAAAAAAGAGAAGGAAATATTTTAAATACAAATTTATTTTGATGCACAAGACATGACACTTTTTGGTGAAGCAAAGAAAATTATGGTTATGCATAGAACCGAGTGCACAAACATAATATTAGTCCCGGAAAATAATCTATTAATCCTTTTTTATATTTCATGACGTTTACTGGAGTAATATACTAGTACACTTGTGTGAATACCTGGATGGACTATAAAAAATTTTGGGGGAGAAATGATTAAACCAAATTTGCCTTATAATTATGAGTTATGTATAACCTTATCATATATCTGACCTCTCATTTTGACTTGAGAAAGTAGAGTGACTTACTTGAACTGACAGAAGATGTCAGCGTACTCGGGGGAGATGCCCGAGGCCTGCAGCACGGTCACGCGGAAGGTGAAGGTGGCCCCGACCTTAAGGTGGTCGGGCAGTTCGTCGTCCCGGATACCGGCAAGGCGGTCCTCTGTGGTGTCGCTCTCTGCCGTGCCTTCCGCTTCACTCTTCTCCTGGGCATTGGACGCTGGGAATATAATTGAATAAATGTGAGGCATCTTTCAGAGACATACTGTATACCCTTATGATAAACCAGTGTGTATTAATGTTAAAAACAGATAGTCATAGAGGGTACCCAAATAGAAATGTAGTTCAATTGGCAAACACAGGTTTGAAAATCTGAGATCAATATCCATGTATACATAGCTGCCGAGCAGAGTTTGGAAGAAAAAAAGACTCAAACAAGCAATCGAAATTAGGACAACCTATACTCCCTGTAACCCTTGAAAGGGCATACTAGAAAAACACTACTAAAGGTCATTGAAGCGTCTCGGGCCCGCACCCGGTACCACCTCCTCAGGGTACACACCTTCGTTGGCGTTGGCGTCAATCTGGCCTTCCACCACGCGCTCATCCTTCGTGTCTTCAGCCTTCGCCTCCTCCTTCTCCTGCGACTTCTGAAGGAAAACAAAGGGACAGAGTGACAAAGTGGACAAAATAACTATGGTACAGAACTAAAGCCTTGTTAGACTAGTAAACACAGAATGGACAACACGTTGGGTTCTGAGTGTTTGGTTGTGAATATAGGGGTAACGACCTGTCTAGGTGTCAAAGTAAGGCACTTGGCATGAAGAACACGAGCACCGACACAGTTCAATGTTTTTTGTGTTTTTTTTTAATTAAAGGTAAAATAGCACTACACAGGCTAACTGTCACATATTGTAGCCACTGTTACAACAATACATATACCTGTCCAAGTGTCAATTACATGGCAATGCATGAACATAATCCAATCATTTATTTTATTTGCTCTCAAATGTTACTTGAGATATTTGCCAAGAAATGCCTTTCTAGTGCTGAGTTTTGCTTCTGTTGTCGATTCATTTCAAATTCCATTACGAAATTTATAATTCTACTACACGTAAATGTAACATTGTTGATAGTCGATAACTCGAAGGTTTTCTCCCGGATTTTTATCTCCGTTGTGAGAACTGACGATTTAGCTGTTCAAAATCGATTAAAATGCTTAGCCAACAGCGTCCACAGCACAATACACCATATGAGGACAAAACAAGTGTGACCAATGGGTGAACTTTAAGACAAAATTTGATCTCTGATATTCTCTTATTTTGTACCAAGGTTCAAATTAATCTGAAGGGCAATTTCTTAAACCGTTAATCTCTGCTACACTGTCAGATAAAATTTACGTTTTTCATATAAAAATAACTTTAATTAATCAGGCTTTAACCCATTGAGTCTCACTGAAAAGGAGTAAGAGGAAAGTGATAAAGTATTAACCTGAACGTAACCCTCCTCCTGATCACAGGGGTCAAGGTCATGGATGGAAAGGTCAGACAGAAAGAAAGAAAGTCTGAGTACAAAGAGCAAGCTTTTGGGTGAAGCCTTACTTATTTTCTCAAGAAATTTACCATCTACATGTCTGCCAAACATTTAAGTATTTAAGGACAAACTACAGGAATTAAAAGTGAAGACCCTAGAAGTTTATGATATGTTAAGGTTACTAGAAAGTTCCTTGATAAAGACAAATATGAGAAGCTGACCTTTTTGAAGTAGGCCTCGTCGTTAAAGGTGACCTTGGCATTACCGGACTGTTTGATTCCGGCCGGGGTTTCTTCGTTCTCGGTGACCGCCTGTACTGCGATACGAAGGTACCCCTTGACCTCGCCCTTCTCGCTCACAATGGCCACGCGGTGAACCAGGGCCACCGGGTAGATCAGGTTCGACAGGTACACAAAGGCTCTGTGGGCACAAAGTATATATGTAATTGTAGACAACTATCAATGAACTAATTTTCACAATGTACATTTTATGGCATTTTGCATATTGCGACACTGAAATAAGATGCAAGGTGAAAATAAATTGGAACAATGATATATCCAAGATTACAGGATTTTGTTATTATGGTGTCATACCTAAGACAATGGGGCGACGCAAGAGATTTTGGATAGGTTTCGTAGGACATTCTCAATCCATCTTTGGAGTAATACTATGGCTATGGGTGTGGCGAGTGAACCATTGGTACGGCTTTAATGACTAGAACAAGAGTATGGGAAAAAATATTACAATAATTTTTATTTGGCTTATAGTATCTTCTTATTTCACAGCTACAAGTTTTTACTTTTACCAGTGTAAGTTTTTATGTAATTGTTTTGTACTCAATCCATGCAACCTTTATCTTATGATTGTGAGTGACTAACCTGCCAACCAGTCTGAACCAGGGGAAGCGGTCGTAGAAGGGGTCGCTACTGGTGAGTCCATCGAGCGACGGCTCCGGGGAGGTGGGCGACAGCTCAGCCTCGTTATGGTACATCTCTCTCATCAACTCCAGACGCTGCCTGCAACCAGAGCCACCAAGTGGACGGTCAGAACACTAAGTACAACCATAGACTGTGGGGTTTTATATCTAGGGTGATAGTGCAGTGGGGGTATGGTATAATGGGGTGAAGTCTTGCAAATATTGCTAGTGAAATACATCATTTATTGTTACTTGCCAGGCTTATAAACGTTTCTGCATGAAATAGATTTTAGACGTTGTTATCAACATTCATCAATACTGGTGTAAAAGGCAGTCTGATGTAAATCCACAACATGCATGTTCAAATATGAACAACAGAGGTAAATGGTACGGAAAAAAACACAAGAATCGTGATATGCATTATATATGTAGCTACGATACTTTTCACACTGGTACAACTTGTATTTTCATCAGACAGAGTTGGGTGACCAGAGAGTATAGGCGGGTCTCAGTCAACATCAAATCACAATCAGTTGTTGGCAATTACAAACAACGTGTCCGTCACCTGCCAAACGGCCATCTGAGTCAACCAGCTGATCGTCTTATCAAGGTGAACTGGGGGTCATTGTTTTCACATGGACATAAATGACTGATCAATTTATACTCTTTTGAGTAATAAAGGAAATGTATTCAAGCAATCGTGAAGAACAAAAGTACCAGAAAAACGGGGGATTCATTTGAATTGGCCATGTACATGGTAGATTTTCATCCATTGATTTTGTGCCCTTCGTCAAAAAAAAGAACTTAACCTGTAAATGTCTGTTGTTTAAAAAAACGAAAACACACGAAAAGAAATTGTAAAGAAGTGCAATGGGTAGGAATCAGAACGCAAATTAAGAAAGGATTGGAAAACAAGGGATACGCTTTGGAATCACAAGATGTGATTTGCAACAGTTGCTACTTTAACATCTCATTTTTGGTTACGAAGCATTATAGCTACAGCTATGGGGTTAGAGAACCTGTAATAGAAGACCCCTTGTGAATAGGTCATTTCAGCTATTGTCTCCTATATATAACTCATTCATTCAGTGAGAAAACATGGTGGAAATCTAAGGAGAAGGCAAAACTTAACTCCGCTTTTCAATCATGCAATCTCCAACACTGAGGCATGAAACTAGGTGTGTTTGGTGACTGCATGACTAGCAACTTTCGCTGAGGGGTAATCGGTACTGAGTCTCTGCTTGGTGACTGACTAGTAACTTTTGCTGAGGGGTGATCGCTACCAAGTCTCTGCTTGGTGATCAACAAGTGACATTCACTAAGAGGTGATCAACACAAAATGTTTGCTTGATCACTGAGGGGGTCAAAGTTAGTCTATGCCTGGTGACTGACTAAGTCTTCTTCACTAAGGGGTGATTGATACTAGTCTCTGCTTGGTAACTGACTTGTTCTTTTTTACTGAAAAGTGCTTGATACTGAATATTTGCTTGATCAATGTTATCTTTTACTGCAGAGTGTGATTTACTAAATCTCTGCTTTGCTTCTGATATCTCTTTAGATTTCACAATGGTGCCATAGAGAAGAATCTGACCATGCCTGACTTCTTCCTGAGTTCTCCATAGCCTAAAGAAGAATTAAGGGCCATACCCACTTGCTGTTGGCGTGGGACTAAAATTATCAAACATGCCATTGGTGGTCGGCGCCGATTGCCATGCCAATTGTATGTCAGAGTCGGCTGACAGCAGCGCTGATGGCCACGCCGATTCAGCCAAAATCGCTTAGTGGGTATGGGGCTTTAGTCAGAACAATTAATCTGAACAGCAAACATTTGAAAATAACATTTTTGTCAGATATGAGGCTAAATTCTATGTTGGCTTCTCTTGACTGGCCAATTCTTAAGACCTTCAACTTCATAATTGTTCTTGAAATTCTCCTTTTACCTGGCTTGATATATTCATTAATTTTATTCATCCAATTGAGGGTGTTTTGGTGTGAACTACAAACAAGTCGATATCTCAGGATTGTTCTTCAGGCATGACAACAGGGGAGTCAATTACATATGTCTGAATGCCTGAGGTGTGTAATTTAATGGATAGGTCAAATTATTCTAGAAAAATGACTCTTACCATGAGCAGATATGAGTTTGAGAAGCATGAGTTTTGAGACACACTTAAACCAAAATTTGGCATCTACAATAACAGGTACATATGCTTTCTTAAAGGTTCCCTCTTTTAAACACATTACTGTTGGACCCTGGGAAAGCTAGAGTATATTCATCTGGAAATGCTAAACGTTTTGAACATAAAGTAGGAGTAGAAAAAAGGAGAACAAAACAAGGCAGCTAAAAAGAGGAAATGGAAGAGAAAACTGTATCTATCTTCTCTGGCAAGATAGCTATAATGCAGTTAATCTTTGTGGTGACACAGAACTGTTTTAGAATTTCGAACATCTAAAGAGACCAAAGTATTGTTTCAAGACTATTCCATTAATTTTGTCCACAAAATTGTAAAGGTCAAAAAAAGGAAGGCTCTGCATACTCATATATTCTTCTATTTGTTAATAATTTGTTGAAGATCATGTCAATATATAGATGCACAGATGCAATGCTTAGAAATTTCGTGATCAAATGTAAATACAGATCCTAGATAAAAGTTCATTGAATATGAAGAGACCAATTTGTTGAACTGCAAGAGGTAAAGACACAAATATTGCATAGAAACTGGCAAAGGATAATCAAAGAGAAAAGGCAGTGCATAGCCACAACTATGAAAGCAGTGGCCACAAATCAAGTTCTGCCAGGTTTGACAACATAGAGCAGGTACCATGAGAGGGGAGCCAAGGATGGAGGGGGCAGGGATAGACAACAGGGGTACATGGGAAACATGAAGAAGGGGTCCACAGGTGGGAGGGGGTGGGAGCAACAAAATACTGACAACAAAGGATGAAAAAAAAACAGAAGAAATTAGTCTGAACCCCAGTGTAGAACAGAATGAAAAAGAACCCTATAACAAATCTCAGCTTCATTAACCTTTGAAAAATGTTTCTGCATTAGGATGAAACTCTTATCTTGACGTCAGGTACTATAAGTTAACTTTAATGTTTAATCAAACCCAAGTGTAGGTTTTTTTTTCCACTCAAGTGATTTTTAAATCAAAAAGAGATTTTCAAGAACCTACATAATCTGAAGAGGACCCAATGATTCACAACTTTCTTAGATTTCTATTCACAACTTCCTTCGGTTTTGATATTGCTGTGGTTCTTTGGCCAAACTTTGATCAGTCTATGATCCCATAAATCTAACCTTAAAAATGTGGATTGTGCTAGTGTATTGTTGTCTCACAATACCAAGTAAAATTGGAAAAGTTTAGAATAGAAGAAACGTGCAGGTTCAATCATTTGTGATCTATTTCTAAATCTTTTTGCATGTGAAGAAATCTCCCTTTCCCTTTTGGTTTAAGATTGTTTCTGAACAAACTCTGTGCCTTTCTAGCCCACCCTCTAGACACTGAGAGAAAAGAGAGAATTGGAATAGCAGGTCAAAGTTCAAGGTCAAATGTAGGTCAAATCACCGGGCATTGTCGTCCATCACAGCCAGAGCTGTGTGCCACTGCGAAAAGCGCGACCTAGAAGAAATGACAGGAAACATAGCTGTCAGCATGCCTGTCAACACCTGTCAAGCCAGCTGTCACATCAGCTGTCACAACCATTCCTCGTCTTTGAATTTGTAACTGTCAACAACGCCACCAGGGGTCAGTGCATTTGTTTTGCATTGAAGCTCTAAATCATCATGCTTGTCGATGCATGCCAGTGAGAAGCGCAAGAATATGTTACTAAACACGTATAAGGAAAGTTTTCGTACATCATATGCACATATACATATACAGTTTATATATACATGTATATGGACAATGATCTAATTCATACCTAGTATTCCCTTTATATAGTGGAGCGCCTGACTATATAGGGGATATCGCATGGGGTGACAGGTCTGTAACCAAGACAATGGACTCATCCCTAGACACTGACAAGAGGGACATCTCCTATCAGTATTCAGCACACAATAACCTAACAACCATCCTACCTACAACCCCAGCAAACATGCTGACGACTCCTAAAGTACTTCTTCGTTTCCAACACAACTATCCCTATACAACCACCTTGACTGCCACGGGCAATCATACACAGAACCTGTAACATACATGATATGTAATGCCCCTCCGCCCAGAACCACTGGAACTGTCTGTTGCCGTGCAACAAACAAAGACTCTCAAAGTAGAAATTTAAAGGCAATGGCGCCATTATACACATGACCAAAAAACCAAAGTCCTTCAATTCTTATGAAAATTGGCTAGAATGTACATTAGTATATGGGCAATTCATAAATGAAAAAGAAAAATGTGGCACTATTTTTGTGTGAGACCTACATGTGTTCAAATATAGCTAATTTCATGAACATTTTTAAACTGCTGAAAACACCTTTAGGTGAAAATGAAAACATTTTTGCTTATAGTTTTTCTTCTAAATATACTACATTTAAGAAGTAAATATCTATGGTTTCATATCAATCTCAGGTATAAAAAACACTTGTTGCATTCATTATGGCAAAATTTCAAAATAAGTTTAAACCCAAAAATTCATAGGTACTCACATAAAACCATTTTCCCATATAAGAACAGATATGTTGCTTTCCTGACCAAGTAAGCATGGTGACCCCCAATCTTTTTCCCAGAAAATGATAGATAACACCAATATCTACATTATGTATAATTTTAGAGAATTTCTTAAGGTTGAATTTTTTTGGTGAACATTTCTATCAGAAATTTTATATTTTATTTAATTAATTTAATAAATTATTTAAAATAAAAGATATATTCTATTTCAATAAGAGCAATATTATTTTCTAACTGGTGCATGGATTTTGAGTATATATGTCTCAGGTTTATATTTCAATGATTTTGTAATTGATTTGAGGATTATTATGAAATTTATCATGAAAATTCTACTTAAGCATATATTTTTCAAAAATGCTTATTTTAAAGGAATTATGCTCACATTGTTATATCTCTACCACAAAAGTTTCCATGGTGACCCCCTATTTTTTTTGTATTTTTAGTATGCATATATGTTAAACTCTTATTTCCTAAAGTTTCAAGAAAATCTTAAGGTTGGATCTATAATGGCGCCATTGTCTTTAAGGTGAGAGAAAATAAACACGCTGCTAGGAATGAACAGGTGTGCAACAGAGAAAGCATGACTACTGCAGTATAATGGGCCATGCCAACATAAAGTGAAGGCTTTCAATCACCCAAAAAATCTTTCTCTCCCTTCTCAAAAAAAGTGAGTTGACCGACATCTACCTCTTCACAAGGGTAATTTTCAATCACTATCCCAATGAGGCTCAGTTGCTTATCACTCTTTCAGATGAACATTTTCTCTAGATAACTGGTTTAAAGATCTTTGAGATCAAAATACAGCCTGAGAAATTTGATCAATTTCCAGTGCGACTGGATTCTGAACCAATGGAACCTCAAAATGATTGTTACAGGAAAATACCCTTCTTAGAGTAGAAGATATCTTGACTCTCACTCTTTAAGCAGAAGGAGATAAGTAAATCTCCCAGCTCATAGTTTTTATGGCCAGACTGCAGCCTGCAGAGCAGTGCTCTTGCTTTCAGTGGTAGACAGAGGAGGCAGTGGTAGCAGCGAGGGAAGCAGCGGCGGGGCGGGGGGGAAGGACGGACCAGACAGACCTGGAAGGGATGAGGTTGTAGAAGTTGAAGCGGCGGGGACTACCGCAGGCGGTCAGACAATGCAACAGGTCGTCCTTGGCTTCGGGCGTGCTTGGAGACAGGTCCTCGTTGCATAGCTGGCGCATGAGTTCCAACCGTCCTCTATAAAATTGCCAAGGGGTTTTGAAATTTTTGTCTTTCACAGCTGCCAATGTTTCCAGTATCCAGAGGGATCTACCATGTTCATTAGGCATGATTTCGAAATCCCATTTGCTACTATTTCGAAATAATTAGTTTTGACTAAAAGTATGCAAAATGCAAGAGAATTCTCTTTTTACTTACTTCTTGTATACATTACAGGAAAGGGGACTCTAACTTGATATCCTCAATACATCATAATCCACATTAGCATTGACCTAACTACCAAAAACAGTAACTCAACTACATTAGATGCACATGTTCATCTTTGTCAGGTAGGTGAGATTGCAAAACTCTTTTAGTCTTATAGCAATAGGATGATACTTCTATTTGTATCTTAATCCTTCACCTTCTTGAAGAGAAAGAGAACATGTAGATCTGTTCTATGACAACATCCCCTGACCAGAGGACTTTCTGAGCAGAGAAATCTGATAAAAACTCCCCCATTAATCAGCTGTTAATAAACTCTCTTCGTTTCCATTGATAAACCAATAGCAAATTTCTCTCATAGAATGAATCACTGAACTGGGTTGTTCTATTCAGGAATAAGGCAAGTGGTAAAATAATATTCACAAACAATAAATGATTGACTACACTAGGAGAAACTATCAACCAAAAGTAAAAAAAAGTGAGTTTTGATTTATTTTTTATTGACTAGCTTTTAAACTCATTACAAATATTGGGAACTAAATAAGAATAAATTAACTAATTCTACATTATATTCAAAGAATGCCATTGCACTATAAAGCCTATATTTTCGAAATATCTTCCACACTCTGTTTTCCAAATGGTTCAAGCTCTTACTCTACCAGTAAATTGTTATTTTTCAAGATAACCTTACTATATCAAGAAGTCACTGTTTTTAAAAAAAGATAATAGGACTTCTCTGTCAACTATTTTTATGGGCTAAAAAATCTTATTCTGTGACAGTTATAACTCTTGAATGCATATATGAGTTTAAGTGATTACAAAGTACTTAAATGAAAGGTGCGCGCAAACATATTTTAAGGGAAAATTTATATTCAGTGATTGTGACAGACCTGTCAACCCAGTATTAGGGTATGTAAATCCCCTGTAACACCTATCAACCAACTTCGGAAAGCACACAAGATCTAGGCATATACATTTCAATAGAAAAATCTTTCTCAATGAAAACTTTTACACATAAATTCTGACTTTTCTTCATCTTAATTTCATTAGTTCTGCAAAATTAATCTACCTCCACTTGGAGCATCACAAAAAGTCTTTCAAAAGATATGCTGGAAAAGAGCTTTTTATATTGGAACTTATGCCAAAATGTTATGCATCAAAATAACTAGTTAGATTACATTTCCAAATGTAGTAGCCTTTTTATAATCCCTAATATCTGGAAATTCTAACTTGGATTATCAAAGTGCACCCATTTATGAAACTAAGACAAACCAAATTAAACCTTGGAGACCTATTAATTGGAATACTACAAAACCAAATTTGTGGACAGCAGGAAAATACTTTAAATACTTGTTAACTGATTAAGGTAAATTCATCAAAACCAATTCAGCCAGCCAACTTGTCACATGGATTGTTTTACGAAAGGATTTAAAGGGTATCACAATATCTTTTGCTGGGTTGTCAAACCCATGAATCGTTTGTTTACTTGTCAAGATCGTTGAATAGGGTGATTATGTGATTTCAATATATTATCTTTTCCCTGATGCACACCAACCTTGCCAAATTTTCATTCAATAATCATCAGTACAGTGAAAAGTATTCTCTTTGAGAAATATATATTTATTGCACATGTCTTTTTTTAATGTCATGGCTAGGAAAAGCCTCTATGTCCCCAAGAACTTTGCCATTCAACAGTGTTTAACCATTAAGAAGTGATGTGAAAATATACATGAATCAAAAGGAACTAAGGCTCTAAATTGTGGGTTTATCTATTCAAAATATCATTCTTTTACTGTATTTCTTCAATCTGCCATGCTTCATATTGGTGAAGACATCATTTCGGTTTCATATAAGGATTTTTTTTAATGACAATTGATTTCATTATCGTGTCCATTTCTTGACCCTTTTAAAGACCCAAGATGAAGCTTGTTTTTAAACTAAGAATTCTGCCTGCAAACTGCAGCATAAGTTTATCAAAAAGGACCTGCTAACCTTCCTACATTTATGAAAAATGCCATAAACAATGATTTCAAAAATAGGTTAATAATCAAACATTTGTCATTTTATGCTCATTGAAAGTCAAAATGCAAAAGTTTCAAGAACCTTTCTTTGGCATAAGTTCCAAACTTGCCCTTTTGGAAATCTCAAGACACTTGGAAGTGGGCAATTTTTTTTTAAAAGCAAGAGAAACATCCAAAACAAAAATTGTAAATGAATAATATTTACAAACTAGTTATTGAAAACATTTTGGTCTGAGGCTTGTATAGTCTCAATACATATAGAAAGTGTGTGACATAATACAGACAAAAATATTTGAGAAACTGTCATTATAGAAAGCATTGAGGCTTTTGGAACATTCTTCCTGCACAAAGCAAAGGACATGCAATGCAAGTGCTGCATTTCACAAACTAATGTGAAGCGAACAGAAAACAATACCAGGAATATACCTAGACAAAGATTGTTTATTTGTGAAATATTCAAGAATTGCCAGATGGAGCTCCATTTTACAATGACAAAATAACAACACCAATGTCTGGCATCTGAAAGCCAGCAAAACATCTAAGCCAAACAGGAAAGTTGTACTGAAGAGAACAGAGTTAAATGAGGAAGATGGAAGGCCAACAAGAGTGACTCTAGCAGCAAGGCACTGTAAGAATTCAATGGCTGTTTGTTTCATGGGTGTCCTACCTGAGTTTGTCTAGGCTCCAATAGTGGGTGGCACCGTTCTTGGTGTCCTGCACCTCCACGGCCACGATGGTCCTGGGGAAGGGGCGCGCATCCTCTCGCTCTGCTGGGGCAAGCAGGTCAGGGGGCAGGGGCGAATACAGCGTGTCTGTCAGCAGCACAAATTGGAACTGCACCTATAGCAACAAACAATGAAGACTCATTATAAAACAGACTCTTAATGGCATCAATGTTTTTTCTATTTAGAGACCCTTACATTTTTAAGATTCTTAATTTATGGTCAAACAAAAAGAGATAAAAAGAATCTTGTATTTTCCCTCAAATTATGAAAAGATTGGCCTCGAAATTTCCATTTATATTTTAGAGATAAAATCAACCAGGAGGCTGTGCCTTCTTCGAAAAGTAAAATTCTAAAAATTGGGAAAATCTGAATTTTTTTTTCCTAAATGCTGAATTCTTCTGGTCTGCTGAAGTCTGCTGTGTCCTAAAAGGTAGAAACTCTTGCCTAAAGTGTTGTGCTCTATGAAAAGAGCTCTGTGTTTATGGAAGCACTGAGTACAAGACAGCTCAATTATACCAATTATACAATAACAATTATTAGTAAAGATATTACCTTCTTTTTCAGCTCAACGCTGATGGCATTAGCTTCCTTCAAGAAAATCGCATTTCCCCACAGATCGTCCTACAAATTAAGAGGAAGAATAGAAGTATGAATACACAAATTTCATTTCAGGGGGATAATTTGAAGATATTTCCTTGTGATGTCTTGCATATAATATGTATTAATATATAGGCCGAATACTTTGATCCACGAATTGGGCAAAATATCTATTTTGTGGGGGGTTATAATGTCTGAAATATGTAAGTAATTTGCAATAGTGTTGGACTCATCAGTGTTTTATTTCATTTCATTGGGAAAAAAAAATCTGACTTCATCAGAAAATATATTTGTGCAAATATACCATATATATTCAAAAATACCAGATTTGTAATTCATTTTATGTTATGACTGTTTACCTGACAATTGAATAGGTTTATGATTGACTTAGTTGCCACCTCTTTGTATCAGGTCATACATTAGCATAGATAATGGAGGTCCTTAAGCATTTAAAACTCTCCCCAAATATGATGGTTTGAATATTTGAAGTTCTCCCTTAGGTAAATAAAGAATTTATAATCTTTCTCTCTTGACTTTGAGACACACTTATATAAACATAAAACACTGGTAACTGGATATCTTATAGAATATTTTCATCTTTGGAGCAAGATTTCACTCTTCTTTTTTTTTTTAATGATCTGTCTTTGATCTTCTCACAGAAATACCTTTCAAGTTGTAATGTATTTTTAGTGTTTTATGTTGATGCAGAGATGCAAGAAGAGTAAGGCCTATGTATGTAAAAACTAAACTAGGTTCAGATTGAGCAAAATATAATATCCTACTTAAGAAATGTCTTATTTGTAATGCATTAAATAGAACTGCCCGCTTCAACCATTTCTAAACAAAATCAAAATTCCACGATATAACTCAGCAAACCTCCATGTTAAATAGATAGGGTTTTCATTCAAAAAGAGCACATTAGAAAGGGTCAGTAGTCCATGCAAGTAGGAGAGGATGATATAAATGACACCATGCACAGGGGGCCCACGCTATGAAAGAAAATATTTGTAAAATATTTTATGATTTGAATTATCATTAAATGAAATTTCGAAAATAAAGAAATTGTCATAGAAATAATCAATAGATTTTTCTCCAAAGATTTACTCAAGATATTTCTTGGCATATTCAAGTCCATTTAATATTTTGGAGACATATCACATTATGTCGTGTAACAAAAAAGGATAAATACTTTGGTGGGCACCCAAAATATAAAGACACCAAGGGGAAAACAAAATAAACTTAATGCATTGGAAGTTTTAGAAAGAAGGGTTAGATCCACCACAAGAGTCAATCCAAACAATGAAAGTACCAGTAAACTGAGGAGGGCATTCAGTACGCTAGGATCTACCTTACTAAAGCCCCTGGCACAAAAAGCGATGCTGTATCCTTGTTACTGCAATTTTCCATGATAAATTTTCCACCATAAGGGAAAACCATGGAATTTCAACATTTCAGCCTTTTGTATCTTATCAACACTTTTCTAATAATTGCTGAGAGACAATGTTTTATTTCAGGCAACTTGAATCTGTATAAGTATACATTTCTATTATAACAAGCCTAATACTGATGTCACTTAACTGTTAAAATGTGGCCAATGATGTCTTAAATAATTGCTGGGCAATAAAGGGTCATTCCAAGAAAAGCATTGTATTGATGCATACCACAATTTAGTTCAAAATTTGTTTTGGGATGTCATCATAGCTTTTTCATCGCATTATGTGACAAGGGCTTAATACGCTGGAGGGGCGACCGACAAGACGGGGTGCTGCTATGGACTCAGAATGAATACACACCTTCAATTGCAAAACTTCGGGCGACATCCCAACTAAAGCAGCCTTTAGGAAAAAATGAAAAACGCAAATCGATGGATACGAAAACCCAAAGGAAACATAGGGGAAAGTTACATAAAAGCATTGTGTTAAATAAAATGACACGAAAGCCTGGACATTGACATAAGAGATTCAGTGAGAATTTCGTGGTCAAAGCTGTACAATTAGACTTCGGGAAGTGAATCAGTATTTGGGAGAATTCCAGCCGTGAATGATCTTAGTTGTCATTTTGCAATTTAGATGCGTTATTTGTAGGGATTGTTTATTTGATCATGATTGAAAAAGAATTTTGACTGTGTTTAGATATATATAGAAAACTAATCTTTTTGTTTAGAAATCATGGTTGAATGACGGACAAAATAAAATCACTCTAAATTGTGTGCCATCGTCAAGACGTTGCTTACAATACTTTCCATTTAGCATTGGACATTTACACTAAACCCAATTGCATTTTTAGAGTTCAGAACCCTAAGTGAGGAAAACGTGTTTGCTTGTGACAAACGCATTGGAGAAGCTAGCGATCATGTTCATTATTGTTAACACCAATGATGTTACACTGTTGGAGCTTAACATACATACTGCCGGTGTTTCAAAAACATTTTTTCAAAATAAAACTAAACTGTAATGTTGACTTCATTACTAGCTCCCTCCCCTATTCCTTTCTCATAAATACTGTGTCCGAGGTAGAATGTAAAATGTAATTTTATGTAAAATACAAAATGTAATTTTGAGTGGTTAGTAAACACCCAAAGCCACGCACTTGCAGAGACCATGCACGTTAAATTTACTGTCATTAGTCGGGATTTTTGGCTTGGGTTTCTAGCACTTTCTTCCAACTACTTATTTGTTTTCCTGTCATACCTTCTATTTTGTTTTAGTTTGGCAGCAAACAAAGTGTTGTGGAAAAGCCGTTTAGGGTGACCAAGCTCAGTACCTTCTTATTGTCAATTTTGGGGGGCACAACCTTGGCATCAAAACGTTCAAATTTCAAATAAGGTGTATGCAATCATTGAAGGTCATATATGCTATGACCTCAATAATCAATTATGACCTCAATAATCCTATTTTAAAATATCAACCTCCCTTGAGGCCTTGGTGAGACTTTCAACTATTCAAAAAACGTTTCTTTAGAGACAAGCGTGGGCACCCCTCACTGACGACAGTCTGGGCATAGTGACCTAGGGAACAGTGCAACAGGAGAGTAGGAGGGGACACTATGGTGAGGACTCACTCTGAGAGATGTGAACTGATGGTAGCGCCACTTGCGGAACGCCCAGGCCGCCAGCTGAAACTCGCGCTCCGTCCAGCTGCACTCCCCTGCAACACAAAGAGAAACATCTGCATTGTGTTATTTAAATCTTTCTATACAATATTATGTGCTATTACCATACCCCTCACAATTTTTAAGTGTTTTCCGGTAAAAATAAAAATAATTCACGGACCGTTTTCTACTTTAAACTGAACTTTATTAGGGCAAGTTGTGTGTCCAGCACAGCTATGTATTGAGTAGAGTGGATAATGAAAAAGGGCACAAAATATTCAGTATGTGCCAAGAGACAATTCTCCATACCACAGATAGCTTATATCATAGAGATACATAACTATGTCTATGCTTATATACAGTATTTTAGGTACCTGCAGGTTAATTTGGACTAATTCTGTTGACAAAAGCACTGAGAAAACTATAGAAAAAATGTTAGTTTTTGCTAAATATATATCTGTAATGAATGCATTTTCAAACCAACTAAAAACATATTAAAGGTAAATGGAAACAAAATCAATAATAGTCAATATTAGTTTTCAATTTTCTTAATCCATGAATAATGCCATTATTAATGAAAATTTCTATGCTTTAGGCTTGTAGTTTGTCGACATATTTCCCAGCATGCACCTTAATCTAGGCAAGTCTTCAGGTAAAACACAGGAAATATGCTATCCGTGGTAGGGAGAATTGGCCAAATATATTTTTAATGTTTATTTACCGAAAGCATCGTCCTCGTCCTCCAGGTCGTCGGGGTTGTAGGAGGAGATCATCGAGTGGCGGTCCACTTGTTCTTGCAGTGACTGGATCTTGTGTTCATAGTCCTAAGCAACAGACATAAAAACTGCATTAGTGGAGTTCTATAGCCTACTTATCAAATTTCCACAACTTTTAAGATTACATCTATTTTGAGCACCACTGCTTTGTGTTTCTGGTGCTCAGGCTGCATATATCCAGCCTAGGACAAAAGACCATGGGCGCCCAGGTTCTTAAGAGAAGCTTCCCTAGAAAAGACCTAAGATTTTAAAGGGAAATTTTCTAAAATGTTGTTTTTTCTCACCTTCTTCTGTTTTTCAAACATTAGGTCAGTCTGTTCCTTCTCTTTTCTGTACTGTTCTTCAAGCTCCTTTAGTCTGAAACGAGTAAACAAAACATTCTATGTCATAGTTATAGGCTTAACATGAGATTGGTTAGCTATTGCAGTATAAAGACCTACCTTATCATAGTAAGAGTTGTAGGTTATTTTTTCTGTAAAGATACCGTTTACTGTATATGGAAGCAGACGATACACCTTTTTTTTTAATTTCTAAAGGTTTGACAATTAGTGTAAGACAAAAACGGTCAATTGAATAATGAATCTTTCTAATATAGGTGATAAAAAGGTTATATATGTAAAAGAGAAAGCCATAGAACTAACTGAATATAGGAAATCTAATGGCTTACTTGTGTTCCATTTCCACACGCAGGTCGACACCCTGCTTCTCGAGCAACTCAAGTTGGGCAAACGACCAGTCGACTGCCTCTCCGCCTACAAACATCAAACAACTTACATTTCTCTGTCATGTATCAGGGGGTAGAAACCCCTTTTATAATTGAAGATGCAATAGATACCTAAAACAAAGTGACATGCTAGTTGAAAATATTTAATGGTCTCAAAAATATCTATTCACAACGATGGGGAGGATTGACAGTGCAAAATCGATGAAGTGAAATCAACATATTATTTTCCCATAATGACTTTCAGAGAACCTGTTTTTCAACACGTCATCGTATGTTAATATATAGTTGATTGTCAGTTTCTGGATATTTTAGCTTAAGGTTTATGAAGGAATTAGGACAGACGCGAGTTCAAAGAAGTTTTGTATTATTGACTAAATTTTTTTTTGAGTATGTGTACACTTTGAAGCAAACAGTCACTGTAGCAGTAAAGCGCACCACTAAAGCTAAACAGAATAATTTTGTTTTGATAATTTCATGAAAGATTGGTAAAATAACTACACAAAAAGTGCTTCTTGAAGCCACATAAGTGTCTTATACGGTTTGTTCGTAACGAATACTCTTCACAAGTACCAGACAATGTGATGCGATGCTGTTCCTTTTTTGACAAATAAGATATAGCAACAATAATTGCATTGACAATTCAGCCAGTGCGACTCTACGTGCACTCATTCTGGACCTGCTGTTGAAACTCTCTCCACACTAGTGTAGTATTTCTTGGTATGAAATTTGGTTGGGAAAAATATTTCATATATCGATGTACGATTATGCTATTAACTGTAATGAAATGTGTTTTACTAAGTTAAATGGACTGAATAAGCTATAGGTGATAGGTATGATATATATATATATATATATATATAAATATATATATATATATATATATATATATTCTTATGTTTATTTTCTACAAACCCTGATATACAATGTAAATTTTCTTATCCATGGAATGCAATGTTTAGGTATCAAAGAAAATTATATCTTTGTAGTGCACTTAATACATGCTTTACGATACACACAGCCCAGCAGCTATATGACGTTAAATCAAGGTTAAAACCACATTGAATTTAGTTTCTTTCAGTTTATTTGTATTGTGGCAATATTGAGAACCAATATTTAATTTTCAAATTAAACCAAAAACCTATATTGATTAAACCTCAGTTTGCCTGCTGGGGAGTGTGTATTCAAACTGAAATATGATTGAATATAAAATGAATTGTTTTTGAAACTTTGATATTTTTGGGCATAATCAATGAAATGAAATTAAATGTATATACGTATCTGTGAAAAAACAGACAACTTGCATGAACCCCTAAAATCTAATACTTCGTGCGCTATCTAACTGATGCTTGACGGAACATTAACAAAAATATTTACTTTCAGTACAATTAATTAAACGAGTACCATTCCATATACATGTTACAGTTACCATTATATCTCTATTTATAAAAAGAAAAGTTCAAATAAGAAGAAACTTATCTGACAAGACAGTCTTGTAAAATTACATTTTCATATCGACACACCAAACATTATTGAAAGGGTATAATTTTGATGGTAAAACATCAGATTCAATTTCATAGAAAAGAACAGTTCAAAGATCAGTATGTTTTTGTGTATGATACAGTGTAATGTTGTAAAAACAAACGTAGATCTTGTATGTCAAGTATGAAGAGGGATGTCCATGAGAGATTTTCGGTATTTTCCAAGATGAGAATAAAGGTTTATTAGCCAATAAGGACATGCTAGTGACCACAGAAATGACCACACAGGATTCAAGCAAAATTAACTTATGAAATTTTCATTTTTGATATCATATAGTTAGAGTAAGGTACTACAGGGTTCCCACGGACTTGGAAGAATCAAATTCCATGATTTGTCCATGACTTTTCCATGACCAATTATGATTTTCCAGGTTAACTTTCCAAGGTTTAAACAATTAGAACCATTATAAAAATTATACAATTAACGGCCTCCCATCACCCCTATAACCATCCTATACACACCAGAATATGTGACAAGTGCAAGTGCTTTTCAGGAAATATCCTGACTAGCAACTAAGGGGTAGTCAGTAATATCTTCTAATATCAAGAAAATTAGTGTGCCTTTGTCTGATAAGTATCAATTGAATTTATGATCAGTGTTGGAATTTCAATCCCCCCAAAATTATACAGGAAAATATTGATTACTGTAAAACCCCATTTATAAGACACGTCTTATAAAGGGAACTAGGGTAGGGTTTGTAACCTCTTTGTGTTAGTTAGTTTTCATCTTGGCTGGAAGAACATGAACCTGCGTGAAGCCTTTATCGAAATAAAAAAAAAGAAAAAAAAAGTAGGGGTACGTCTTAAAATTGGGGTTATCTTTGAAAAACTCTGAATTTTATATAAACTGTGATATCATGTATCATTGAGAATGATGCCTAACATTTAAGACCAGAAAGTCTTGAATACAAGACCCTGTGATGTTTTGATATATTTTCTACAAAGTGATGACGGAAAAACAATGATTAACTGGTAAAAAAACAACATTATTTTCTCCTTTTGAGACCTGAAAAATCTTATGAATGGGGTTTCCTGCGACCAATTGGAGGGATGAAATTAAGCCAAAACTTAAGGTGTGTCTTATAATTCTCCCTACCACAGATTTTATGAGCATTGACTGCAGGTTAGCCCAAATACCCTGCTCCTAAGATGCACATTGCCCAGCCCAAAATCAGCCTACCATCAATCATGCCAGTGGCCAGATCCCATCCTGGAGAAGTATAACTAGAACCCTCCTTAGGCTGAGTTAGACACAGATTTATGGGGGGGCATGCCAGGTGCACGCCCCCCTATCTTTTTAATGTAAAACTGAAGCGCCCAGAGGGCGCAGAATTTTTTTGTGACTATAGCATGCCCCCCCTTTTTCAAATTCCTGGATCTGTCACTGTTAGCAGATGCTATGTAGTTCACATTCCCAGGATACATTTGAATATTTCTATCACTCAAGCTGATTTTCCATGACTGAGGTCAAAATTCCATGACTCTTGGTCAAATTTTCAAATTCCATGACTTTTCCATGACTTTCCATGACCACCTTCATTTTCCAGGTTTTCCAGGTTTTCCAGGTTGTGTGGGAACCCTGTACTAAGGCACCGGGGTAGTTACCTTTGTCTTCTTAATAGATTTCAATGTTTTTAGATAAGTGATGCAATGCAGTAATGCCGATATATATTTATACAAGAGATGCTTGAAGCCTGTGCTTGGAGAAATTACAGAGGTGCCACCTTCTAGCTATAATTAAAATTGAAAATGTAAAGTATTATTTTGCTGTTTTCTATCTTTTGAATTATTTTACTTTTGACAATCCATCCTACAGTTTTAAAAATTGTGTGTCGATGTTGGTACTTTTATTTCAGAATCTTTTTGCTGATACAGAATGTATGAAAACCGTGGAGTGGCACCTCTGAGTTCAATCACGGTATGTACTAACACAGAAGGCAGGGGTAGGGGGCTGGGTGTGGAGGTGTAGGGGGGATACACTGAGCGCTGAGAGGTAGGGACCAACTTACACATACTTCGCCGCTTATCTTCAAGTTCACCTTCAGAAAGAGCATAGAGTAGGACAGGCGGTGACCACAGGGTAGTACCTAGGGCTGGCGGGAGGGGGCGCACGAGGTCCACCCACACTACGCCTGGTCCCTTCACCTTGGGGAAGGTCAAAACTGCAAAGTCTACTATCGTAAAACCCCTAATATAAGCCCCGGCTTAGATAAGAGTTAATCTTAGAAATAAGAGCTTATCAGGTCTCAATCTTGGAAATGCAGTTTAAATTATGTACTTCCGAAATAAAAAGTCTGAAAAAATAGCCTAAAATTGGTTGCGGCTTAAATTAGGGGTTCAATGTTAGATCGCCTAGAAGGGTCCACTGGGATTTCTACTGATAATCAGAGTCTGTTTTTATTTCATAATAATATCATGTTACACGAGTTGTCGATGATAAACAAACACGCATGAATTTTCCTTGGCTGTCTCTTTTTCATTCCCTAGATCAATTTCTCGAGAAAAAAAAGAAGAGAGAAGGTATTTTTAGTAGCCTCTCATCAGCCGTAGTAATAGCATTTTCAACATAATTTAGTGTCTGGGAAATTTGAAAAGCCATGACACTAAGTGCATTTTTTCTCATAAAGCCTATGGCACCCACAAGAAAACGTGGTTCTTCAAACAATGGACAGCCTTTTATATTGACCTCCCTCCAGAGCTAAGGGGAACAGGCGTAGCGGGAGACGACATGGAATGGGGGCCGGGCCGGCCCGGCCCACACATACCAGATATCTACAACTTTGGTTCTTTTACTTTGCATTTTCTTTGAAAAATCTACATGTTATACATTGTTGTGACCTATATGGGACAATAGGAAAACACGGCTGCCTTTCTAGTACTACTGTAGGAACGGGTGCCTATATCATGTACACAAAAATCATCTAAAAGAAATCTCTAGTTATTACTTGAAACAGAATATCATTTTTCTCTCTAAAAGTTTCTTACGATAAGTTACGAAGAGATTTAATTAGGAACTAAAGAAAACTTTAGTTACTAATAGAATCAAAATTTTCTCTTATAGATAAGGAGTGAATCTCATGTATAAAATTTCTAAATCAAACATGAGACTCAATCATTCAAATTTCTTTTCATTTCATTTTCATCTTGTATTGATAATCACATCATCAAAAAATAGCCGCTTTTTTATTCTTAAATTGATAATTAATTTCAAAGAATTACAGGGGATTATAACTTATCTATAGGGAACATCCAGGAGTGTAAAATTGTAAGAAATGTTTTGTAACTCAGTTTCATTTGTTTCAATGCAAAAAGACCCTCTTTGGTAGGATCTTCTGCTCGTTAGGTCTGTGTTGTATGAGGTGTCAATGTTTCTGGGACCAGAGAAGGGCACAGTCTCAGGGGGTACTCACTGCTTGGAGTTTCTGCCGGTGTGGTAGGTGTCTTCTTTTCTGCACGTTCTCTGGCAGCTGGAGAGAAACATAAAAACTATGTTGGTGACTGAAGATAGAAATGTCATACCCTTGCATCTTAAATGTGCATTTTTGACAAGAAGATTATTGCCCGTAATTCACAAAGTATGTATTTTTCATATCGTTGATATGTGTCATGCATGGATAAAAAAACAATCTTCTATATATTACACCATGATTTCATTTCCGAAAGAATTTTGAAACTACTCCAACAGCCCAATTCAAAGGCTTCACAGTTCAAGTCATTAGGTCTTTTCTCCCTTTTCAACATTGATGTACTTCCAAATAAATACCGATATCTTCAGTACAAGATAAAGAGTTTCCGCTGAAGCTTTTAAGCATAATAGCCTCCTGAATATGACAAGAGGTTTTATACTGCACGACTGAATAAACACAGGAGCCCAGTATACTGGCCTTCTTCCGGGAGAACGAACATACGTAAGTGTTAGTCCAATATTTCCCAAAATTGTAGGTGTAAACCGTCCAAAGCTGATGCGAGGAACTGGTCGAGTTAAACAGCTGTAAACCGTCATGTTTCACATTTTTTAGATGCTCCTTCAGGGTTCTAATTTATAAAAGCATCAATGTACTCAGGGACTGGGTAGACTGACCTTGTTCA
This sequence comes from Lepidonotus clava, assembly GCA_936440205.1. Taxonomy (NCBI): domain Eukaryota; kingdom Metazoa; phylum Annelida; class Polychaeta; order Phyllodocida; family Polynoidae; genus Lepidonotus; species Lepidonotus clava. Next base: position 27,452,516 of record OW387144.1, on the reverse strand, counting down.
GGATGGATGAACCTGAAGACGTGGTTCTTGCCGAGGATGACTCGGGAGCCAGTCTTCAGGCAGATGGCGTCCGTCACCTGCTTCCCGTTCACGTAGACTATTGCACCTTCCAGAGGCACCATCGTGACAATTCCTGCAGGATGTCAAATATGAGAGGTCAGCTTGAGGGTATTTTGGTCAAAATGTTTCAACTTATAACTTATTTCTGGATAACTTCTTACCTAATTAAAGTTGATAAAAGATTTACAGATGTTCGATTAATAGACCATGTTTGATTTATGGTTGTTATTACACAGAAACAAATACAGAACGTATATAAGTCATTTTTACCATAAAACAACAACAGATTATCAGCCGGAGAATGACCTTATAATTTTTTTCATTTGAGACTTTTTTTGATCTCCAATTCTAATTGTTCAAAAATAAAATCTGGCCAGTTAACTAGTTCCATTATATCCTTTCTTACTTAAAAAGGTATCTGTCCACATAAGTAAAACGTGTGTACCAAAAAAGCACTAAATAAATATAGTGTGAGCTGTAAACTTGAGTACTGACCATCCTTGTTGTCGAAGATGCAATGTTCTTCCAGTATATGGGTGCCGGAGAGTTGGACGTCCTGGGTCAGTTCGGCCTCAGGCCGTCCGCACCTGGGGGAAATAAAAGTGACATTTAGTCCTATACACTTTTAAACATCATCAAAGCAAGTGAAGTTTCAGTAGCAGTGAAGTCTTTGACACTTATGTTTCTGACAGCATGGGACCTTCTGTTAATTACAAGTGCACATTTTGACATGCTTTCTAGCATGTTTTACAAATGTACTACGGCCACTTCCCCCTCCCGAAGCCAACCCCAACCTCTTTACGTAGTTAACGAACAGCCTATAAGTATGGTTTCAGAAGAAATATTACATATTGCCACCGCTCTTCATCCAAACAAAACAAAGCCACATAGACATCCCGTGCGGCCACTCATCACCCACCTTGTGATCCCCTCCTTAATGTAGTAGAGGAGACACTCGGACATTAACGGGTCTTCGTTCAGGTTGACGAGGTGGGCTGTCCTTTTGGGAGAGAAGACACCAACCGTACCGCCGTCTTCACGCAGTGCTACGCCCATCTCGGCTAACATCGCCTCTCTGAAACAATCAAGTTTCATTGGTCATTATAGCAATATTAGTGCAAGTAACTTCATTTCGGCACTGCTACAGCCATTTCTAGGTATGTCATCTCTGGTAATCAGCATCAATAAATGCAAATAAAGTGCACCGATAATAAATGGACGTCGGGATTTATCTACTATCCTAACATCTTAGTTTTTGTACAAGAATTGTATCCTTGTGTCTACATGGAAGATCATCTCCTTGAATATGGTAAAAGAAAGTTTTTTGACCCAGCATTCCTGCTACTAGAGAAAAGAAGCTCCTTATATCTTTGTATTAGACTGTCAATTTGTTGTTTCAACACATTTATTTTTGTTAAATGAATGGCTGTGTTGTTGTCATAATGTCATAGATAACCTTAGTACATAGGATATAACCCCAACTGCCCACATCAAACAAACCATGTATGGTTATTCCTATACAGTGTGGATTCGGACACAGTCCACCTACCTATCTTTGCATATTTCTGACACCGGACAACCTACCTATCTTTGCGTATTTCTGACACCGGACAACCTACCTATCTTTGTGTATTTCTGACACCGGACAACCTACCTATCTTTGCGGTTTTCTGACACTGGTGAACCTACCTATCTTTGCGGATTTCTTCCGTCTTCCTCATTTTCTGCTCCCACGTCTCGTTGAGCTCTTCGATGAGTTTCTCCGACATCTTCAGTCGCTCTATGGCATCTTCCCCGCCGTCGATGGTAACCGACTCCTTACGGCTCTTCACAACTTCTCTAGGATCCGGTATACCAGCGAGACCTGCAACAAACAGTTGGTACTGTTAATATGCATGAAACACTTGAATACAAATATTTAAGGAAAAAACACAAGATAGCCGAAAAACTTGAACAGCCAGACAACCTCAAAGTGACTACGTTTTTAAAGTAAATTTGGAATAATAGTTCGAACCCATCTGTTGGGAATTATACATTTATTCATACCTTTGATGATCAGAGACAGAGTTTAGACTTCTCTAAGAACCTTAAGACTAGGGACATTTTTTTCAACCTGTTCAAGTTTGACTTTTCCGAAATAGTTACAATATGTACGATGGTATTGGCCACTTGAATTTCGTATAATTTTCTCTCCCATGGTAAGCATAGACTTTGGATGTTATAGCAGTTGAACATACATTAATTTTCTATTGGCCTTTTCCCGTTTTTAGGGTAATCAAAACTAGGAAATTTTACATAATCATCTAAGGAGCCAATACCAGCGATAATCAACGACTGTTAGTTCAAATCTTTGTTATAACCAAGAAGATTAAGTTCACATGTCGTTTAAGCGGCCATACTGTCGTTTATGTACATAGTTACCTCAGGCTCCTAGAAATCCTGTAATAAAACATTTTGCTGTCTATCTCTCTTGATTTCCCTTACATAATGAATGTCTTTCCTTAGGTTTGACCATAAATTAAGTGTCAATGATAGAACAAATAACGTATTGTCAAAAGTAACTAACTCACAGTTATCTGAATGTAAAAACAACAAGCATAATGAACACACCTCTCGAGGTCAAAAAGTTCTACACAAGATGTAACAACCTCTAGGGAGAAAACACAATTCATATCAAAATACAGTAAAAGTAACTGTAAATCCTTCAAAATGATTTTGTTTCAAAATCGACACATGTAGAAGGGTAGTCAACAGTAGATTTTTTCATGTTTGTGGCAAAAAATGCAAACTGGAGATCGACTATGAACCCCTACTATTTTTGAGTTCCACTTGCACAGAATCGTTATTCTGGGTTTGAAAGGAACAAAAAGCCGTATAGAAGGGTTCAGTTTATGGTTTGATAATCAAGGGGGTAGAAGAGAAGTCGGCTGATAAGGATTTACAGAAGAAGACGTAGAATAAGTTTCATTGGAGAAAGATTTTAAACAAAAATGTGTAAATTCGGGAATTTCAAGTTATAACTCTCGATATATATATGTTGCTGTATGAAATTATAAAAAGAAATATAAGGATTCTTCATCTGTTATTTCATTGGCAAAAGTGTTATCTGTATACTATCTTAGTGTATTGTACATATATTTAAACCTAATTAGTACCTTTTAGACTATGCTCTTAAATCAAACCTATTAGTTAATACATATTACTTATGAATATAGTTCCAAAGATTGTTTATGTCCTTTTGAATTAAGACATGGTTAATAGTACAAATTATAATAGCCTTGCCACTGAAAATATTATATACTTGTTCATTCCTGTGAATGGTTTCTCTATTTCAATGTATTTCGTACTTAGTTCATTTGAATTATGAAGTAAATGTATTTTAATGGAAGCGTGAGTATTGTAAGTATATAACCATGTACTGTTTATAGTATGTCTTATACATAAGTTATCATAGGCAATAACTGTAAAGTGCTGGACTCATTATGGTGTAAAATGTGGAGAAGGAAAGTGTAGTAGATTTAAATAGAAAGGAGAGTGCTTCTAGACGTCGTTTGACAAACTCGGACTACAGTAAGGGAGGGCATCAGAAGTGAAAACGGACACAATGAAAGGAAATACAAGTTAATGTGTTTGATGAATAAATAAATTAATATTTTCAAAAAAAATAAGGAAAAATAGTAAGAAAAACACAATGACACATCAACTCAAACGTTTCTTTTATCAACTGACAGCACGAACGAAAAACCTGTGCACATTAAGATATAAAACATAATAAAATATTACTGATACTTCGGTTTTTTAATGTAAAGGAAATTGAGTGTAGACAGGTCTCCTGTTCTTCAAAGATGCTTACTCTAAAAGGCTCACGACACACAAGTCTCCATGTGCAAACGTGTCTCATGGAGACTTTGTATAAAACATTTTAAAGAACAAGAGACATCTATTCTCTCAATCTTTTAAACTATAACGAATTAGACAATAGAAAACAATGAAAATAAAGTAAATAGTTATACAATGACCAAACCACACTTAATCCTTTTCCCCAAACAAAAAAATGTTAACACAATATAATCAAACAAGGCTATGTGTGCTAGAGATTAAAACTATGGGCTGGAAATGGACTTTTCTATCATCACAAGTACGACAACAGTTAAAGTTGGCAAACGGTGTTGTTTTTTTCTGTGCACGTGGAACCCCCGGCCGCCCCATGGTACCCCATGGGGGGTGCGGGGTTCGCGCTCTATAACCCACCATTCTGGGAGTCACCCATAGAGGCCACTGGCGAAGCTGCAATACACAAGGCGTAAAAGACGCTGGTTATACCATCTGGGGAGGGGTCCGCTTCACAGGGGGGTAGAATAAATCTCACAGAGTGGAGAAGCTGGGGCGGGAGGAATATATGTTATAAGCGCCGATGGGTGAAAACCATTTTTCGCAAAATGAAAAGACCCAAAGACCACATGGACTTATTGTCTGTGATATATACACGTGTGGAATAAATTGGATCTTAATTGTGTGTTTCCGCATTTTACAAGGAGGGAAATGTTATTTAAGTTTTTTTTTATAGGAATGTTTCTCTAAACCGATTCTTCCATAAAGAAATGCATAGGGTACCAAAATACCTGATGAAAGTAGGGAACTGCAGGTAAAGTTAGTTCACAAAGAAAAAAGTAGGAAAATTTGGGAGGTGCAAAATAGGGGTTAGTGTGCACATGGACACAACAGAAGTTCCTATACTGAAACGTGTTTTGTCCATACAAGATCAAGTAGATGGGTCTGTAATATGATGTCCGTCGTTGTAACATGTTCTTTATGTTCCCTGCTGTATAAACAACTTTAAATCGAAAAGGATGACGTGTTGTACTATGTACAAGGCCAACGAATATAACGAAGGACCGGCCCCTATAAAGTAAACCTTTTTTTTCAGTCTGACTGTAAATTGTGTACACAGATATTACTTGTGTAGACGATACAATGGACAACAAAATGCCTGGGCAACTGCAACAAGTTGAACTAGAATTACAAACTTAACCTTTTGCTCCCTGGGCCAATTTGTAGCCCCTTATCCCCTGGTTCATCGCTAGAAGGTCCTACTACCCTTATTTTCCCCAATACTAGTCTACAAACAATTTGAAATAGATGAAGGCATATATGATAAATCATAAAGGGGAAACCTAAATTTTTTGGATAGTTTGACGTCCCTGTATTAACCATAATCCAAAATGTAATTAATTAACCGAATGTCAATCGATCGGGACCCTCAATCAATATGGAATACGCCCTTCAGAGGAGAAGGTCGATTGACCTTGCAGTGCCCTCTATAACCTCGGACTGACCTTCTCCGACCATGATGCCCTCCAGTTTGAGAAGCTCGCGGAGGCGTAGAACTTCGTCTTTCAGTTCCCGAATCAGCTTGGCGTTCGGGTCCTCGTTAACGATTGCCTTGCACATAATCTGCTTCGCGCGGTCAGCGTATCTGTAATGGCAAGAGGAGAGGGGGTTACTATCATAGGCCTTATATTTGATATCTTTAATTGTAATGCTTTCTGAGGAAGACAAATTATAGTTATTACAGAGGAGGAAGAATAAAGGTAGTCACGGAAAACGATGCATGTATTTCTCTGAACATCTACATAAGTTCTGATATACATGTTGATGTACTTTACTTTACAACCTTAAATCGAAAGTAAAGTTCAAATTATTTCCCTAAAATATTGGGCAACTGCTGGTATATATGATTTCAGAAACAGTGTTAGGAATTGAACTATCCAAACACTCCATACCCCAAAAGTCATTTTCTTTTCGTTTACAAACGTTTGCGCCTGTGGATCGTATTTAAAAGCGTTTACCCACCTGAGTGTACTCAAAGTCTCGTCGTAGTTGATGTCTGCTGGGCTCAGTGCAGCAACCATCGCCGTCTTGGAGTTGCCACCTGAAGGGGGGACAGGTTCAATATTCATTAAACCATGACTTCGAAAGAGTAGCACTATCATTATAATTATGATTTTTAAGAACTATAGATCGTAAGCTATGTATAAACTTTACGGCTTTAAGGTTGTGATGTTGTCTTGGAAAGAGAGTAGCACAACCTTTAAAGGGAAGTAGTATTACGTAGCTAAAGATCTATTTTCTTTATAAACATATAATCATAGTTAATAGTTTTGTAGTGTTAGCTTATGTGTGAATTTCTTGGTTACGTACAATTTTAGGATCAGGCAAGTAAAACTACTCGTCATCTCTCAGAAGTCTGGATTTCTCATTGCGTACATAACATTAAAAGATTAATCCAATAGTTCGCTGTACATTTAGGAGCAAAGTCCAGCGGAAAACCATCTCACAGTTATTAATCTCAGAGTCTAAGTTAAGTGGCGGGGCACTGACCTAGGTTTTCTCTGAGTAGCCATGTCAGCACCGAGTCTCGGTACGGGATGAAGTCCTGCTTCTTACGGCGCTTCACACCCTACACACAAACAACACAATTCGTTAGGTTGGGTTTTCACAGAATGTATCTCTTTTTTACAAAAGAAAAGGCTAAATACTGTTCAGGCATAAAAATGGTACACATCATGATAAAATCTTGTTTGTACATATAACACAACGGCAACGCCAAATGTTAAAGATTATGAAAATCTCTCCCATCGGGTTTTCTCTCTCTTATATATATTTTTTTGTAGACTAAGTTGGGTGATTACCGTGAACATGCGGTCCTAAAGAGGTGCTTTTGATGTTGTGAAGTGTGTTAAAGGGATTTAAGGTTTAGCTTAAAAGCATACTGCTATTACATTTTGCCCGATAGAGAACTTATCTTAACCTCGAAAGGCTTTTATGTTAGATTTATAATGTTGTCTATACCAGAATGAATTCCGGAAGGACCAGATATGACATGCATTTTGATAGTTGATTCAGACTAAATGTTACCGTCAGGCTAGTACACATATAACAATAAAACTGTCCAATACAAATTCTGTGCTTTAACAAAAGATATTTTAACTATGGCGTCTGACCACCAATATGCCGACAAGTTTTTGTTTGAGATGCGGGAATATCTCCATAATGTTCATGGCCATCTCTGATATGAAAGGTCAAATTTTAGGAAGACAAACACGTAGATTCACGCAATTTTTGTATAAGAATATCTTGTTAATTTGTGTTATCAGGTAACATCTTTAAAATGTGTATGTGTGCTTCCATTCAGAAAAAAACATACACACAGCATTACAACATTCATCCAATTAAACTTTTTTTTTTTTTTTACAACATTCATCCTTTACAGTCTTACAAAGAAGTAATCTTACACACACACTCAATTCATAACATTTCGACTATTAATTTTGTGAAACAAAATCAATAGAAGTCACAAGTTGATTGCTTTTTGCAAATTAACCTAAAAGACGTTTGTAGATCGAATCATTGACAAAAACTGGAAAATAAATTAAAATACGATTCTCAAATGCAAGGGAAACTGTTATGAATTGAGTCCAAAGACGTAACAAGTAGACGATTTAAACAATATGCTGACATACTATGTACATGATAATGTGAGTAATACAACAGGACAAGTGACACATGACATACAGAATATTTACGAGTCTCTAAAACTTGCAATAGTCAATAATAGTTAATAACTTTGCAGGTGATCACCACGAGTGTACTACGAACTAAAACCATGTCATAGTAATCATGCCGAACCACTTACTCCTTTGAGTCCACCTCCTTCGTTGTTGCTCTAATGACACGGATTAACATTTGTTTTAGAAATTTATTCTTATCTTTCAAAAGTCGATTTACAATTTGGAGTAATTATTCAGCATCTCAGGAAAGATGGTTGAAAGTCTTGTGTATCGATGAAAGTATTCAACGGTTTTGGATCACGTTCACGCAAATGATGTCATCTAATTCGGGATTCATATTCTACCCTACAATTCTGTTTCGAATGTCTTTATACGTTATTTTCAATACATGTATATGAAATATAGCTACTACCGATACTTTCTATAATTATCTAGCTAATTACATATATTTTAGAAAGTTTCTTTTTGCACCTCGTTTTATGAGCATTTATAGATAGGGGATATATTTAAACTTGGTGCACAATTTTGATATACTCTTTACAGCCTAACATGGACCCTTGTTATTCCTTCTTTCTATATCAAAACCTGAATAGGTTGTTTCATAATGACGGAGTCTGTAGTAGATAACACCCTTAAAAAAGTAAGTAACCCGCAAATATTTGAACACCCACACAACTATAAATCAACTTTAGCTAACTTCTCCCTCTATATCTAAGATTCAATCAACCAACGGTAACTCACTATTTCGGCGAGCGCTGAGATGACCTTGCCGAGGGTGGTGAGTGACTTGTTGATGTTGGCGCCCTCCTTGAGGCGGGTGCCCTTGGCCCCGGTGGAGTCGGCCCGCTCGGACCCCGCCAGGTCCACCAGGCTGATCTTACTCACCTGGGGCAAGGGGAAGGGGAAAGGATGGGAAATTAGTGTGAGGTGTAAAATGATGTATGTTTTATCAGCATTTTCCTCAACAGGCAAAAATGAAAACATGCTTTTTAATCATTTGGGAAATCATATTTCTGACCAGAGAATGTTTACCAAAATGCAGCAACATGTCCTGTTTTGAATTTGTGGTTTAAACTTTTTTCGCATCGCATTTTCTACGCGCAAATCGTTAAATAACAAATGAATATATTATATCTATTTGCATGCATAACGCTAGGTTTGTAAGCTTTACCTAAAATGCTGTTATATTTATTGAATTTGTCCAAAAACTTTCCATATTTCGAATTTTTGCGGTGAACAGGATTTAGCAAAGGCACATGGAAATGGAGAATTTAGAGCAGATTATAAAAGATATTTATGAATACCTTTATGATCAATGTTAACATTATAAGTAATCTTTTTTCAGGACGTTTGATACAATTTATAATTCGGAATTTCGACAGAGCTAAAAACGCTGTTGATTCTGCTGTGTGTACGTACTTTCTCCCCCGACAGGTTGGTTTCCTTGTCGAACCGTTTCTGTGTGAAGACGATGGTGAATACAGCGTGAGACCGACTGCTCGTCTCGTTCATGTTGGTCGCCGCCACCGTCCTGGGAACGAGTAGAGAGGGTCAATGTTAGACAGCAATACACAAATGTCATAATTATTGTGTGGACTTTTTGGGAGAGACTGAGTAACACACGGTCGTGATGCCCCATAGGTTTATGGGGAGTTCAGAGGTATTTATTTTCAACAAACAAATGCCAGTGACAAACATGATACTGTTGTTTCATTTACTTCATAATCTTAAGGCTTAGTAAAATGAGCTCAATACTCACTACTTGACTGGGAGGTTTTACTACATTTTTGAGTAGTACTGTATTTAAAAGTTGAGATATACCATGAAAACCAAATACTGTTTGATAGTAATCGTACATATTTTTCATTAAATTACTGAGACTTTTTCGATATATTTTACTTAATTTTGATTACCAATTTTGAAATCTAAAAAAAAAGAAGAAAAACTATCATCTTTTAGTGCTTTTGAAATACAGTAAACGAGCAACCATTGGTAGAGAGCGTTTTCGTTGTATTTTGAGTGTTAACTTTTTGGATTGTTTGGGTTTCAACTATCGTAGAAAGACCTATTCTCCGAGTCTCTGCTGTTCGTACCTGGCCTTGTTGCCGGCGTCGATGAGGTCGTTGATGTCCTTGAAGGACTCGACGGCCAGCTTGGAGAGGTCCTCCACGTAGGGCCCGAGCAGCGGGTGTTCGCGCACACGGAGGTGGTTCTTGTTCTTCGGGTTCAGCAGGTCCCGCACTCGCTCGCAGTAAATCTCCATGTAACTCACCTGGGAACATACACAGTGTATGGTAAGTTGATACTCAAACTTGTGAATCCAATGGCAAATAATATATGTCACGTACACAGGGAGTGTTTGTTTACAAGAAAATATATCTCATGGGAATAAGCTAAGTTATGCAAACCTCCATCTGATATAAAAGAATATTTCATATGTACCAGACACATTGAAATACCCTATTTTTCCTATAAAGTAAATTCGATTCAAGTCAAATTCGTTAATTTTTTTTCTTTTCTAAATGGAACACTGAATTACTGAATATTTTAACAACTGCTTTTTCTATTCCATATTTATCTTAGACTATCATTATACACAATACAACATTTTGGTAGCGATACAACACCAGAGATTTCGAGTAAAAACATGGAATTTTTCTTTATTTTGTGCATTGCAGAATCGTGAATTTTTATTCAATTTAGATGCGGTCACTCTGATTGGCACAATCATTTTCTAGAAATATAAAATCCATTAGTTCCACGATGGAAGAACATACTGTATCAAGTATGACTTGTGAATAAACAAATAAAAAAATAATCATATTAAAGATCACGCACTGTCCCTACAAAACCTCTCCACTCACCTCCACGGAGAACTGGACGTCCTGGTCCTGCATGTCCCTGACCCTGTTAAACAGGTCCTCACACAGCTGGGGGATGATGCCCTGCTGCCCCGGCTCGTTCTTACCCATCATCGTGTACGACTTGCCCGACCCCGTCTGCCCGTAGGCGAAGATGCACACGTTGTAGCCCTCGAAGGCGTGCTCCAGCATCTCGATACCGATCTCCTCGTACACCTTCCGCTGCCCCGCGAACTGCGGGTCGCTTTCCTGTGGAACAGAAAGAAGACGGATTTGAGTTATAATTATTTTTTTTTTTTATCTATTCGATTTTTATACAGGCTGAGTTCACTTTATCAAATGTTCTTCCACTGCAGTCATGTGGACCATTTGGGCACAATTCCATGCAGGGGTCATCCAAATGTCCTTCAAATGTGAAGAGTTTGTTATGTGTGAATCTGACTTATTTCATCCTTAACATACTGATCCACAATTATTTGGGGTGGGGGGGGGGGGAGGGTGATGTAAGGATTCAACGGTATCATAACAATAGCAGAACGGTCATAGTACATTGTAAAGCCACTCTGTCATTCTCAGGCGACTTGATGGAAGGAAGGTTAATTACGAACCTTTCAGTATAAATATATCGATTTTAAAAAAAAATCTTGATCAAGGGGCAACAATTCTTTCACAGTAGTCCGTTACATTAAAAAGATGCACAGTAAAATTATGGTGGAAAATACTGGACAAGTATTGGCACACTACAGGCTTTACTTTTTCACAGTAACTGAAGGACGGAAACAATTTTAAAACGCCTTGGCCAAGGGCTAGTTTAGTTATCGGAGCCTATTCTCGTTCGACTACAAACTTGACAGTCGTGGTTCTGGCGACTGCCACGAGATGTCACCCTGCGTCCAGACGGTCTATGTAAATAGCCGTTTCCCACCCTATCTGTCTGCTCGTCCTCCCCGCGACCCACCATATGGTGACCACCACCTACCATATGGTCAGTTTTATGTAGCAGGGGATTGCCACAAAGGGATCACTCTAATATATATAAACCCTCGATATGATGTTGAGACCCAAGATAATTAAATTTGATAGGAAAAATGAAGACAGATCGTTTACCATTTCCATGTGATAATGAACTCATCGACACCGAATTTGCAGAAATAAAGACAGATAAAAATTAATTAAGTTTTCTTAATTTCTATAGGCGTTTGTAGATCCAGAACTTCCCTACTGACCCAATATATGCTCATTTTAATATCCTTAACCATATGGTTCCTGTATAACAAGCTCATCGTTTTGTACAAGACAATGAAGTACAAGTCTACCATCTTACCTACAGACATGATTTTCAGTATCCATGACAAAATAAAAATCTCATTTTCTTCCTCCTTATCAAAAACATTTCAACTTTTTATTTTCAATGTCTTTGCCCACTTTCCATAGGGTTTCTCTTTAAACTTAAATCAATAAGATACCCTCACAAATCATAAAAATTTCATCCGAACTGAAAACCAAAGTAACCAAAGAGAAGAGCACCATACACACTAGATCCTCTTTCTACCTGAAGTCTCCCATTAAAATCAATAAGTCTTCTATTCTGAATTAAAATAACACGTTTAAACCCAGTTTTAGACCTTTTTATTCTTCATCTTCTCCTCCAATTGACGTGGATTGGCCTCACCTGTTCCTGGGTGTGCACGGCCCGGTTAACCGGATTAAACGGCCGGGTCGCGCGTCACCACGGTTGTTAAGGAGACTGGGTCTAAATGGGGACGAAGCCTTACAGGCAGAGATCGGATTACGTAGGGGTGGTCACAGTGTTAGACTCAGGAGGCAGGCTGAGTGATGTTTTAAGCCTTATCAGCTTTAGAATCAGAGTGAAATACGCTGAATTTAATACCCAGAATTAAGTGTTGCAATATCTTATTCATTTTTCTTTGAAATCTTTTATTTATTCCGGTAATGACAACGGCTAACCGCCGGTTTTCATTTATTTATGTATCGCCGGAAATACATGTATGAACTTAATTGTAGAAACGGCGTGTAACATTAATTTCCTACTTATCGTTTATCTATGTATCTTTTTATATCATTTATCTAGGTATGTGGGGTTTCACCTCCTTATTCGTTTTATAACATGGTTATATTTAGTAGATTGGATGGCGCCGTAGGGTGGTAATCAGAAAATTGAGTGCCGGTTTGTAGCAGATTATAACTACACTTTATCAATGACCTTATAGTCTAGGGGTCAGCTAGACTTATCTCACTTTATTATGGCCAACTTGTCTCTATCGACCAGAGGACGTTGCCATAGTAACAATCTTTTGTTGCAATGCGTGTTGCAAAGTGAATATGTTTTGTTTATTGAAGGACATCAAACTGAATAAAGCTTTGCCGGGAGCAATTCTCTTCCACACATCGCCATCAATATCAATTGAAAATAAAACATTCTAAATGAAATGGAATTTTAAATCACTCGGACAAATGGAATTTCAGGTACCTCACGCAAGCAGTGATTGTCGAGAAAGTGGACCAGTATTAACCGATTAAAATTGCAAATGTATTGAGAGTGCTGTCACATATCTATTTCAATTTATCAAATTTAACGGTAAATGATTCAGATTCAATTCAGAGGGTGATTTAATAGTATTGCCATTCACACAAAACTCTATTCGGACCCCGTCCATAACGCCATGGATCACTCGTAATGGTTCCGCTCACGGCCTGGAACCCTTTGTGTGGAATGCTCGGTGACCATTCGTTAGTTATTAGTGAACCAATCACATCATGGTGGGATTCGCAGAGGTCGGGCCTCCTTGGTCAAGATTCATACAAGAATTGAAAATCTACGGGGAGAAGATTTCAGACAAGAAATCACTTGTTTAGTTTAATGTGCAATGCCCCTGACCCCTTCTTATTTTATGCTTGTTTTTTCTTTAAAGTATACGTTTAATTAATTCATAAACACTGGTCCATTGATCAATCCCTACCCCAAATCTGATGTCAACATGCTGGTAACAGGTTGGGTTGGATTTGAAGATTACAATCTTCATCCCTGCACCCATTTTTAACCAAATAGCCTATCAATTGTCATATCTGTGATTTTTCCTAAGAATTACAAGATCAAGTATGTTAGGTTCTAAAGAACCTAAAAGCTCCGTCTTATCCAGTTTGTTAAATAGCTGAGAGGGAGAGAGAGGGGGGAGGGAGGGGAGGGAGGGGGACAGAGAGAGACAGAGAAAGACAGAGAGACAGGTATAGAGACAGAGACAGAGACAGAGACAGAGAGCGACATTTATCGGAGTATCAAGGTTATTGACTGGACAGTTACAGAGAACTGGATCGAGGTGATTGATGGACATCCCCATGACATTCCCATGACGACCCCTTTACCCCTCTACCCCTTCCCCTTCTTGACCCCCTTACCCCCATACACCATGGATGAAGAGTCTGAGCTCATTTGTGTGAGGAGATTGTATTGGTAATATGCAAATTTATTCAATATGGCCACCCCCAGTGGGTGATGGGGGCATTCCTGACCTACTTTCATTCTATTTTTAGAATATTATTATGACATCTCGTCAATCTCCAGATACAGACTTATTTATGCTCATTTCTACACTCTCAAGGCATTTTCTATGATGACAGTCTCAATCTCCAAGCAGATTCTTTATATCAGAAATAACACAGTGTCCCCCCCCCCCCCAATTTTTAACACTGACTTCTATGGGAGTTGGGCCAAGTTAAGACTCCGATATATTGGACTATTGACGGGGGCATTCCCGACCTACTTTCGTTCTATTTTTAGAATATCATTTTGACATCATCTCGTCAATCTCCGAACACAGACTTATTTATGCTAATTAGTACACTCTCAAGGCATTTCCTATGGGACGCCTTTCAATCTCCATACAGATTCTTCCTTTCAAAAATAGCACGATGTGTCCCCCCCCATTTTTAACATTGATTTCTATGGGACTTGGGCCAAGTTATTACTCCGATGTATCGGACTATCAACGTTATCCACTCATCGAAAACGGAGAATAAAGTGCCCCTCCCCCTTTACAAAGTCTTGGCCTCCGGCTTACTGTGAATGCCTACATCCGATTCCCCTTCCCCGACACTTTACAAGTCCTCCAAATACAACTTCTGACGACCTAGCCATGTACGTACACGAGCGTGCGGCGGCGGCCCAAGCTGCATTTACGTCAGTGCCAACGGTATCCGCGAGAAATCAATACCACTAGAGCGGTCTGAGGGCAGCCTATAGCCCGCTGCTGGGCCGTTAAAGATAGATGAGGCGGTATTGTGGGGGCTGTACTAACGGCCCCCGGCCCTTCAGCACCGTTTTGTAGGGGATCCCACCCACGCCGTATGGTTATATCAACAGTCTGGTTAGGGAATTTGTTTGTTTGTTGGGTTAGTTTAACATCTGGCCAACCCTTCTGGGTTATTTTACCAGACTGCACAAGGTAAAGCTTTGCAGCTAGTTTTACGCCACATGGGTGGTGACCAAATTTGTGATATGATTTAGGATAAACCTGTCACCGGGTTCGATACCCTACACTTTTCGAAGAGTGGCAAGGGGTCTTTAATGAGCAATGGAATTTGTTAAAAGAAATACACAGACCATAACCCACGTTTTTAATTGGTTAACCGATGTAAGCTCCATATGGCGACTGTTGATTTACATGGCCGTGTGATGGTGTCTAATAGGCCTACACTAAGGATTCATGAAGACAGGCCTATGTCGAATTCTAGAAATAGTAGGTGCTCTCTGCTGCCTTATTTCCCATGCTGAATCATAAACATAAGCCTAGTGATGTTCCGTCTTTCCTTATTGCTATGCCACATGTCGCCCTGAAGAAGGCCCCATGCAACATATGGATCTTTAGAAATACCTTTTTTAATAGGACCTGTTGCAATTTCCGACCCTTTTGAAATTCTATCAGCCCTGCATAGTAACACATTTCCTTTACTGAACATCTTATTTGATTTCAAGTTCAACATGTGACATTGGGACCCTCCGTCCATACCACCTTGTCCCCAGACGTCGGGTTATGGGCCCGGCTGGTGACCTCAGAGCAGTGAGGGACACAGGGGAACCAGCAATAGAACATGGCCGCCGTGGTGCCGCGCGTCAGGGAGGCGCCAGTGGTCGGCCCTTCCGGTGTCACCATGACGTCATTGCTGTAGACGTCACTATGACGTCATAGCACGAGGACGTCTCCCAGCGTATATGTCTAACTGGGCTGACATATGGCAGCTCTGAGCCTGTCAACACTTGAATATTGAATGACCACTAATGGGTTTAACGTCAGTATTAATATTGGTCATTAATTGGTTCCCTTGGGAAACACTGTCTTTGGGGTGTTACGGCTTGTATAGGTGTTTATGGACATATGACAGAGGCCATTAATAGGATCTATCCCTCTCGTGGCATGGCCTACATGGAAAGCTAAAGGACATAACAAGCACTTGGTAAACACTTTTTGTCTATGTGTTTTGATACGGCTCTTCCCTCGGTATACTCTAGACTGGTATACAGGTATGGATTGATTGTGAATTGGTAGGAAGGGGGTCAATTTTACCTGTTATGGATAAGCGAATTCATTTCTGAATACATACATGTGTATTTATCTCTTTGATTTTACCGTTTGAATGATTTGAATGATTCGCACCCTTACAATGGTTAAATTTTGTTGATTGCCTTTTCAGGAATACAGTGAAAATGTTAGGGCCGCACCATGCGCCCATTAAAATGATACATGTCACATTAGTTTTGAGATCAATGCACCCATGGCATATTAGGAATTGTAATTTAATCAAAGTGAACAAAAAATGGCGCATTATAGTGAAAATGTCTCTGTAAAATTGATAGGGATTGCGCCATTGTCACATGCTAAATTTTTCTAACATTATCACTGAGGTATAGGCTATTCTACAATAGACAATATGGCTGTTTTTTCTTTTTACATTTAGGTTTAGGTAGCCTATCTAAATTTAAACCTACAAAGAACTGTGAGTAGCTTATATTCAAATAGGCTACCTACACATACGGTCTGGAGCCAGGACGTTGTTTCTCGCAACGTGACTGTTTCAGAATCTGTCTATTTTGGAAGCACCACGCGGAGGCCCGTATCGCTGTAGACGGGCTATAAATACGTGAACAGATGCCTGTGGTGGCGGGGAGTGACGGGCGGGCACGGACCACACGGTGGGAGCGGCCTGAACCTCACCCCGGGGGTCTTAGGGCCGTGTAAGGTTATGCGGAGTCCCCACAGAGACACCAATCAGGGCGGATACAACGTAGGAAAGATTTTTTTGTATCAAAGTTTTGAACAACAAGGGGGTAAAACGTCTTGAGAAATAGAACACTCACCTCAAATTCCCCATTTGCTCAGCTTGGTATTAGGTAAGGTTCGACTGCTCACTTGATTTTGGACAGTTCCATGTTTTAACAATTCTTTTTGGTTAGCTATGCTTGTTGATATGTAGGACAAAAGACACCGTTCCATATGTACACAACCCGCAAGAGACGGCGGCACACAGGCTCCGTACTGACGGAGATATTAGGGTTGACTCATGAGATCATGGTAAGGGTGAATCATATTTGCATTTACTCATGAAGCATCACATACTGAAACTACAATGCTGAGACAGGTCTGCGTAGAATTAGAATGAACCGTATCTTCATGTCATTGTCAAGCCCTAATTTGTGGTGCATAATTGAGAGTTGTGTTCAGGGCGTCATTACCACACCAGCGTTATGTGGAACCCTGACTCAGGTTCTCTGGTCATTCTGGTGGTCGTATAGCGGACAAAATGGCCGCCCTGGCAACCGTAAGGGCCTAATCAGCCAAGACTGGTAGGTGACGGGGGGCACTGGGGGAGGTGTGGTCACCATGGTTACCGGGGGGTCAGTCACTTGACCAGGGATGAGAGAGGGCCTGAGAGTGGTCAGAGGGGCATGGAGGAGAGGTTGGAGGAGGGGCAGGAGGAGGGGTCAGTGTTTGCGGTTACATAGGCCCAGTTCTGGGCCACACAGGAACAAAGACTACTCGAGGATTCACTCCAGGTCAAAGGTGAAAGGTCATAGATTGAGGGTCAATGATTAGCGGGTCAAAGGGGAGGAGCAGTGATGTAATTGGAGCGAACAGTAAGGTCCGTGGTCGGAGAGTCATTAATCAGTAGGCCTATAGGATACTCCGAGGGACATAATGTAGACGTGATCTGACCCAATAATCTGTATTGGGTAACCCACAAAGGTCCATTTCCACCTCATTACCCAACAAATGCAGTATTTTTTTCGTTATTTTCTCTAAGGGCCTATCCCTAAAGGCAGGGGAAGCGTGTGTAGCTGATTCTAATGTACCAGCGGCAGATGGAACTTTCCGTATACTACTCACATAACCTGCCTGATTATAACTCCTCTTTGTGAACTACTTAGGGTACGTCTTACGACGAACTAACTTGCTTGAAGTTTCGTCGTTGTCGGCTTCTCGTTTAAGTGGAATCTTCTCTCATATAAATGCTGTTTACAGGCTAGTACTACGCTTGATTAACAGAATGACGATAAGAATCTGATTCATTGTTGATTAATTGAAGTCCGAATACTGAGAATATTTCGCATAAGGGCCTAATATAAACTCATTTCCCCGCATAATCAATCGTTGTCATTTGACAACTGAAATAACAATATCGATTAAAATGCCCAGGCATCTAGGCCCCGTTGCCAAGCAGCCTTAGCTGTAAGTTTAAAACCAATTACATTCCATGTCTCATCAATCATCATGCTACTTAATAATTAGAACTAAATAAAGACTCCGCTGCCTAGGTTCCGATTGGTTAACTATACTCTGACAGTGAACATATCACGATGAAGGCATTAGACTAGGCTTTAACCATATGGACGGCAGACCCCTAGATCCTGCCATAAATAGAGTGTCTTTAATGATTCGCGAGCCGCCTTAAAACGTCGACAGGCAGTGCTCAATAACACTGTAGGCCGACGTAAATGTCAGACGTCGGCCACGAGCCGAGGGCCATATTCCCACCAGGCTGAGTACTGATCCCGTAGACCGAATGTTTGCGTTTTGGCCGGATGTCAATTTCATCCGTTTCAAGACTTAGGCCTACACAATATTTCTAAACGTGTTTGAAAAGACGTCTGCCCGGGTAATTCTGCTTTACATTACAACGCTATATATATAGTTATGCCCCATGATAATTCGTCCTATACACTGCACCATTACATTAAATGATAACTTGGCAATTTTGCTTCATACTTACAAGCAGTGCCTATGCCCTCCTTTGACAGTGGTACAAGACATATCAGATGCGTCAAATTCAGGACACCATCCCCCCACCCCAACAGTCCTTCTACAGACACTGTTAGGAACCTATGGACAGGGCCTTTATAGATCTACTCTCAAAGCCATTTCTCTCCAGATAAGCTTTGGAATAATTTTTCAATACTGAACACGAAAAAGCCTGCACCTAAATCTTTTGAATTTGATTTGAAAAGGATCATCTTTCTGCTTTAGTAAATGACTCAATAGAAAAGGCGGCAATAGTGCGTCTGATTGAACTCTAAAATGCTGATGTCATCAGAAATGACTGTACACACTACCCTCCCGAGGTACACACTCCACTGATACTGACAAACATCTGGGGCCGCATTGCCTTATACATACATCAACAAAACATCAAAATCCACATCAAACGATTCAAGTTGTAGCCGTGACGTCAAACACATTAGGACTGAGCCTACCCAGCCTTTTTGGTCACTACACAAGAACCAGTGACGTCACGGACGTGTGGGCTCTTCGTCTTGGTCTGCTGCCATGGCAACTCCCTCCCATCAGCTCCTTTTAGCAACATTGTCTTTTTTTCCTTTCACGGCAGGAAAGTAGCGGGTCTGTCTGGAGTTGGTCACCATGGCAACCAGGGCGGTGGGATTGGGTTGAGTGTCTACGAGCAGGGGGACAGGAGGAGTTCTCCTGTGAAGGAGGCGGAGAAGGCGTCTCTGTTGACGCTGGCCGCTAGGAAGCGTGTCGCTTTAACCGTAGCCCTTCAGAAGGGGTTTTATATATGGGGTGTTGCGGGGTAAAAGAAGGGGCACTTTTACCAAAAAGCCACACATGGCAGGCAATGTTGACGTCATGTCTAATTATAGCCAAGATCAAATAAGACGCAGGCTGATAACTTTGAGTATGTAACGATATGATATCAAGTTATGAACTTTGAAAGTACAGGGTATTAAGAAAATTGAACAAAATTTACAGAGGTTCAATGTCAATATGTTTTCCACTACTTTGGTTACTCATGCATGGAAGCAAGCTCTTGATCAGAGCAGAATTTTAAAACATCATGCAACCTACCAGAGGCTACGCTTTGCTTATCTGGTCGAATTAAATCTATGCTATGGTACAACAGAATGCTAAGTTTTTCTGCTTGACCAATTAAATAATGATCATTATCATGTTTATGCAATCATTGTTCACTGTAAGGATGATACAAATTCGAGCTAATTAACCAAAGTGAAGAAAGATTACTTCTATGGCCTATTAATCTATTTATGGTCTTGGTTCTAGGAAAGTTGAATCAATTAAAGGTTACCCCTATTCACCCTTCTCTCTGATAGATCTAAATCCATAAGTACTTCATCCTAAATATAGCCATACTTTTCTCTGAACGCCCTTTTATTTTTATGCAGTCTATATCATCGTAGTTCTGCATGGAAAGTATAATCTATTTCTAACATTCTAAAGGCTTTACAGACCTGCCTTTCAATATAATATCATGTAGCTTATTACCAGAAACCTATCTCAGCATACCTGATCCAATGTAATAATCGTTTTAATGTTCATAATGGTTTTGTGTCCTATTCAAAATAATGAAAAGCGTGGGAGGTTTGCATACAAGAGCGCAAGAATTGAGCTGCGCAGAAGTAGGATCATTCACTGTACATCTGGGTGGCCTGAAGACGATCTACACGGCTAGGAGGCGTTCTATTTATAGGGTGAGCTTATGGAGCGGACCACGTTTCATGTCAAATCGTGGTCGGCTGGCTGCTAGATAGAGTGCTATACTTACCATGGATAGACTGAATTCAGTGCAGGATTTGCAGTACCTTCTATCTTAAACAGTAACTGAATTAGTTCTCGATATGCAAGTTATGTATTGTTGAATAACATGTAAGGGTTCTAGTGATATAAGGCAAATTTAGATGAACTGAAACGCCACTGAAATACTGGTTGGTAAAAAAAACACAGGAAAAAGTGGACTCAGCTCCATATATTTACATAATTATGCTCAGTACACAGGTTTTTATTTTTCCAGTTGTTGGGCGAAACGGACTTTCTAGACTGACACAGTTCACTTAGCCAGTACATAAGCATCAAAGTGAATGATAACATTTGACGGTTGGGGAGTGACCTTTCTTCTGGCTTTCATCTCTTTCCCACCGGTCAGCAGGTCCCTGACCACTGCTCAGCCGCAAACCAACAACCGAGAGCCGGAGGTCAATAATAGGTACGGCATTGATCAGCTTCATTATCGATCTGCTTGTCGATACGCCTGCCTGTGTTAGTCGTCCGGGGGCCAAACCCGATAAGGTAACAATTAACACACTGAGTAGTGTTTGCATTTTTTGTTCATAGCCTAGAAGTTGTTCAGAACTTTCATCCTGAACGGTTGAACACTAGGAAACATTCGTAATTACAGTAGTAACACGGTAAATGAACAAAATTAATGACAAATTTGTCAATTATGATTCTGCCTCAGTTTGAATTGACTGTTGGGGGATAGCCATACTTATAGAGCGCGCACCTCGTAACTCAATGTTTGCACATTTAGATAGCACACTCCACATGGAGGTGGTTTGTGCACTGTTGTCGGAGTTTGGTGATGGTGGATTCTAGGAAATGCCTATAACCGAAATCAAGGATCACATACTATTCACTCAAGAGATCGTACAATAAACAACCTCCATCCCAACCCAAATCCAGTATAATGTTCTTATGATGCGTTCTTTTCAAATTAATATCATTTTTGTATTGCCTATTTCTCTCATTCTTATATATGTTGCACCATCGATTCTACAGCGTAAGTATGTATCTAGAAGATCTTTAGTAGGTCCAAAGTAGAATAGGTACAACAGTGATCGAAGGAAGGTTCCAATATTAGATTGCGCCCCCATTGCAATTATGAAGCCGGGCAGATTCTTTTGGCATAAGCGGAACCATTATTTCCAGGCACTTATCTATTCCCTTTGGCAATGAATCAATATTGGTATATATATATAGACCTTTCTCAATAGTGTGGCACCCTGCTAAGCAGTATAGGTCCAAACTTCTGTTTTGGTATGGAGTCCAATATGCCCAGGTTATGGGTTTTGGGAACAAGGTCTCTATGTGACGGGTCACTGCACAGGTTCATGGATAATGCGTACACCGTCACTGACTGGCAACATACGATGTATATTCCAATACTTCAGATAACGATTCGCTGATCCTATATGAGGTAGAAACTCTAGGTTGGAGAACCTTTCATGTATCTGACAATGAATTGTCTTTAGATTAAAGCCTTTTTTTCTTTAAGTAAGAACAAAACTATAGTTTATATTTCCTTTTCATTATTACTAGTAGGGCCTAAGTTTGTATCACTATAAGCCTACCAAACTATAACATATCCTTTAATGCAAGTCTTGTCAGCTTTCAAGCGCTTATTTCCGGCCGGAGACAACAGAGGTAAATATCAGCCAATCGTGATTGATTCCCACCGTTACTGCGGGCATTGCTCCTATGTGAACCAACCAATCAGACGACTCCTCTCATATAAAACGTGTATGACGTTACAGGGCTGCACGCAGAGGTCGAATGAGCAGAGTGCTGAAATACAATCTGACCAGGCAGGAACAATACATGGTTAATTATCCCATTCTCAATTAGGACGCTTTGTTCAGATATGACAGATAAGTAGCTACCAACAGAAAGCTGCTAAGGACAGCTGTAGGCAGTTAATTATGCAAGAGACATGATAAAAGTCTGTGCACTTTTAACCTCTAGGTTAAATACATGCTTGTTGCCGTAAGCACCCTGAGGTCAATGAAACAGATGATCGTACAGTGATTCCCTTCTTATGGATCCACTCTTTGGGAAAGGAAAAAGTGGCCGCATAAGAGAAAAAAGTGGCTCCTGAGAGGGGGGGGGGTGAATTAACTGCTGTATCTTTTTTCTTCAAAATTGTGACTGCATAATAAGGCTGGCTGCTGGAGAATACACATAACTATCTCGCTATGCTAAATAAAGAATGACACATTGCCTAAAATGTAAGTCTACTTTTAGATTCTCTGTCTTCTGGGCGAAAATAGTTTCTTTTTTCAATTTCACCCCTATAGACTTAATTTGTAGAAACTGCCAAAGACGTGTACAGATTTCTTGACCACCAGCCACTTCAAGGGAACTTATGATAACCAATTTCAGTAGGTAACGATTATAATTCAAACGAAATTACACCCTGGAATCTCTTTTGGCACAGGCCCAATATGCATTCTGGTCCCTAATCTGAGACAGGCATTTTCCAGGGGGCGTTTCTCATGGATCGGTTAAACCAGAGGCTACCGGTAGTTGTAATGCATAAAGCAGATAAGGTTTCCGTCAAGTTCCTAAAACAGTAGTTATGTATACAGGTTCTGGGCGACTGCACACCCCATCCACTGGGACGTCTTTTATTGAGGTAAATCCTACCCGCCCATCGCCCACTCACATAGCTCCACTGCCGCCCCCCTAAAGCCTATTTTCCACATGCCGATTTGGCTGTCGGCTCGGGCAACAAAGATATAAGGGGCCTCCCGTTAAATACGTGCACGGACCTGGGGGGGGGGGGGTCTGTTTTGTTGTTGTTTTCCCTAATGTGAGTAACGTTCCTGTACATTCAATACATACTTCAACCCAAAAGGGGGGGGGGGGGGGAGGATGTCTGACAGTTTTTTTTTACATATGGATAGACATGTCATACATCATTAGAAAGGTTTTCCAATTTCCTTTCGAACGTTATATAGGATGTACGATTCCATACAATATTTTCAGAAAAAAAGTCAAAACAACTACATACAAAATCGGTAGCATCAAACACGGGTTGTAGAAACAGGCATAAAGGAGGCAGACAGGGACAGGGGAGGCAGTGGAACTACACACTGAATAAACAACTTGAGGCAAACTCTCGGTGACCAGGATGCAGTCAGAAAATTACCCCCCACAGGGACGCTCGCTGACTGACATCCGTTACCAGCTCCTGAGACACAGAAATACTCACCATTCATCTCAAATAATGACCAGAGCTCTGGGGGTGTCCCCAGGGTTCCGAAAAGGATATTGGAGATAATCACCATCCAACGAAAATATGTCACTATCAGTTTAGGGCATTATGTATGAACTCATTATTCAGAACGGAAATGGAGCTACGTGCTATTTAGACTGTTTCTTGAGGATAACACTATAGAAGGGTTGATAGATTTAGATTCAGGAGTAATAGATCTATATTAGTCAATCTCGAACTATTTTATTCATTTACAGAACGTCTTCTTTTTCTTCTTCGTCTTGATATTCTCAATAACATTAAGTGAGAAACCTCCAAAACCAATAATGGATACATGAAATACTGGGGTATTGTATATGATAAGATTTAATTTCCTGTGCGCTTTGTTAAATACGTTATGTTACTGCGTTGCTCACGCCGCCCACGATACGGCGACAAAAGCCATAACCTCCCGGATGTGGGATGCTTGGCCCGTGAACGCCGGGAGAACGCCGGGGGGGGGGGGGGGGGGGGGAGGCAGGAGGGAAGAAGGAGGGATGGGACGTACTCTAAACCGACTCATCAAACTGGTTATTTTGCTTTGAATTAATCATATCCAATTTGGTTAATAAAACCAATGGAAATGTTACGTTACCACCACGCTTGCTCGGTTTCAGATTGTAAATGTGTCCCAGCGGACAGATAGTGTTAGTAAAATCAATGTTCAAAATACAGTTGAGAATATAGCCTGAGAAGTAATGAAGGCCAATGAAGGTATGTTTTCCAAAGTTTAGTAGTCAAAACGGACTCCTTCATGCGGTATATATGTACACAAAATCACAAGCGTCAAGGCATTAAATAAATTGTTGAGAGATAGGCCTAATCTACACAGCTTGATACGCTCCTTATCTCTTCAAAGTTGCCCCTAAACAAAACTAAGCAAATTATTGCCTACTGATTGCGCGGATAATGATTTCAAAGTGATATTACAAACTGTATAACACCCTTTTCCGAAAAAAACAATGAACTGAAATGAACGCCATTTAGTAATTTTGTTGCAGGAAATTGAAATCGACCGCGGCGCTCATAAACATACCAGATCAATGCATGGCCAATGATTTAATACTTGTACCAGTAGTTGGCATTCACTGCTTGATATCTATCGCTATACTGACAAACCTAAGTCTTATGAATAGTATGGCATGCTTATATCGTGTGAAATTGTCTTGATATTTGATACTGTGACCAAATGTCACAGTGCGCCCAGGCTTTTTCAGAAATCAAAATCAGGCCTAAATAGGATCGTTATAACATCTGCTCGGGTGCAAAATTAAGACGTTTTAAAGAGGTTTTAAGAACTTTTTTTTTTAAAGGTTTGCGCATTTTACCAAGATAGAGGTAAACACAAAGGTGACAGAAAAAATATTTATTGTAATAGATTCAGATATTTCTAAAAGAAAAAACTAAGAAATCTTTAAGACCTCTGGCTCCAAAGTATGACCCTTTAAAACCTGCGTGAGCATCCTGTAGTAAGGTACTGTTCGAAATTGCTGCGAGGCCATGAGTATGATTATTATCATTTTTCTTGACGTCAAACAGTCAAATACCTGCTACTATCCACTATCATTAAACTCGTATTCTATGACTACAGGCGTCCAACCAGATTCACGCCCACTAAAGGTCATACATGAACACTACAACCTACACACTACTCTTCATAGTTCGAGTACATCCTACAGGCTGTATATTCTAGTGGCTAGCCTCATCATATATTCATGGCCCTAAATAGAATGGAGATATTTGTATAGTCGCCGCCATAAAAGGGCAATTTGAGTTTGTCCGGGACGCAGACTGCTGGTACCGGCGACCCTCGGTGTGGGCTATAGGATCAGGCCGGGATGGCGCGGACCAGCGAAGTGGGTCTGATTTATGGGACATACTGGACCTGGCTCACTCATCAACGAGATATGGTAGGGGCGCTGCTGAGAGAATGGCTCCGATTGTGTTCCCTCCGTTTATATATTGTTGTTGACATAATGTAGACC
Source organism: Lepidonotus clava (assembly GCA_936440205.1). Taxonomy (NCBI): domain Eukaryota; kingdom Metazoa; phylum Annelida; class Polychaeta; order Phyllodocida; family Polynoidae; genus Lepidonotus; species Lepidonotus clava. Next base: position 27,426,686 of record OW387144.1, on the reverse strand, counting down.
CTTGGGAATATACCAGTGTTATTGTATGGGAGTCTGTACATACATGCAATGGTAATCTGACATCAGTGTTCTGTCAGCATGTACCAAATGGGTGCAATCGGCCTGGGAACTGCATGGGTTAGATGCATTTTAAAATTGAGCAGCCCTATAGACCTTTTTCATTATGAGTGTTGCGCCCCCTGGTGAATTAAATGGAAACAATGGTTTAGGTCATTTCCCATAGTTAACCTATATGCTTCATATAGGTTAACTATAGAAAATGACCTAAACCACTGTTTCTATTTATTTCACCAGGGGACGCCACACCCAAATGAAAAAAGTCTATAATCGGACGCAATCTAAGTATCGTTATTTTTGTAAGCTTCCTTCATGTTGTTGGTAGTCAGCTATATACCTATATTAATGTTTAAAGAGAGGGGCCAGTGAAATTTTAATTTTGTTAAATTCTCATATCATACCATAGGTATAGTGCTTAAGTACAAATATGTGACATTATTATAACTTTGAAGTGATCCCTTACAATAGAAAACTGTGTCCCTATATCAGATCACACATTGAGTTCCCTGTAAGCCTGACATAGGCTGTCTCTGTGTGACGTCACACAAAATGACAGTTATATTCAAATTTCAAAATTACAAATCCCATAATAAAATATATTTTTGATATATTCTTTCATGAATCATTTTATTTGGTCATTTTAAATAATTTTAGGCTCAGAAAAAACACTTAGATAAATTAAACATTGTTATTTTTTCAGTTTTATCATTTTTCAGCTGTTCTGCTTGTGTTGCACATACAGATAATTGGTCTGTGCAGGCAGTGTCAGACGCATGCAGGGGAACTCAGTTTGATATAGACAAAATGTGAATAAAACAAAAACTATTAGAGATAAAAGCATAAAATTTGGTATGCTTATTCCCTGGATGGTAAAGATCACGGCAATATACTAATTTATTTTCACTGGCCCCTCCCTTTAAAATCTAGAGCTCTATCTATCACGATCATAACATTTTATAAGGTTATATCTGGTTCTGGCAAAAAAGCCTACAGGGGAATGATACTAACAGGTACACTAATGCCCACCTGCGGGTACCTGAGTGGTTTGTAAACATTTCCCGCCATTTGTATGAATATTTACATGTACCAGTGTCCTCTAATCAAATGTAAACAATCCCTGCAATCCATCATATCCTGAATATTTTGTATTGGATCATTAAAAGGTACCTCTCTTAAATCAAATTGTATGACATTCAATTTACCGATTTTTCCCATATATTGCGTTCTACGCGTTGTGAGAATAGTCCATGTTTGTTTTGATACAACTGGCATATCATTTCAGTTTATTCAGCTTTAATGAAATCACAGCAATATCTTTTTTCGTTAAGAATTAAGAACATTAATGTAATAAAAGGTGCACTATTAGCCTATCACTGTTAGTTGCCATTTTGGCTACAATTTGGTCTCAATTTTGCGGCCATTTGACCGCTTGACCGATTACAGAAAAGGGGAATTCTGAGAATAACAATCTGAAAACTTCCATTCCAGTAACAACAGAATTTTATGACGGCTGTTTTCATGTTCTCTCCCTTTTCTTACACTCTCTCATAAAGGCATCTAATGAATCCACTCATACGGTAGCTGTAGTCACCGGATACTGATATGGAGCCACCACCCATCACTATACAGACCACGTCAAGAAACAGTCTGTTAACTCTCAGTGACAGCTGTATGTGTATCTTTACTTCCTGTCCCTAACCAACCAATCAATACTCATAATGCTCCACGCAAGGCGCCTGCCGAGCCTGGCCGTGTGGGGCGCACTGATTGGGTGGCTGCGTCATGTGACAGGGCTGTCTCGTCTGGTTTCACAGAGATATACAAAGTGCTGAGTCGGCATGTTTTGTCTCATATTCTGAGGAAACGAGTCCTTGTGGGGGATGTTAAGTGCGTATATCACTCTCAATGCTGTAAACATGTTTGCTTTTACGCTGTTCATTTTCACGGGGCGCCCCGAAATTTGCGAAATTTAGAATTTTTTTTGTAATGTAAAATTCTGGGGAAAAGGGGGCATGTTGCCCCCTTTCTATTATAGCGCCCCCACTTTTTCCAAAAGATGCGTATAAATCATTTGTTGCTTGAATTAAAGGTGTGTAAATTGCTGAATAGAAAAGCTTATCCAGCAAAAATGTGAACGTTTGAAGTACTTAGCTTCCCTCCAGCCTGGATGCTTAAAAGAGAATGCAGGTAGAAAACTGCGGTACTCACGTCGGTGTGGGACCAGTATGAGTGGTCGAAGTTGTAGCTTTTATTCTTGCCCTGGTCATAGCCTGGCCGGGGGTCGGTGATACCTGAAACAAGGTCAAAGGTCAAGGTTACTCTCGGGTAGGATGAAGGTCACAAGGTCAATATTACAAGGCAGATATGTCTTTGAGAGAAAATAATGAGAATACAAAATGTAACGCAGATGCAAAATAGGCCATAACTGTTTTGTCTATTTATAAGATCAATGGGACACACAGCATTATGATAAATCACAATTATTCATGTAAATGTTTCTACGCACAAATGTGTACAATTATGTTGTATAATTGTCAGGATCGAGAGACTGCAAAATAACAACTAAAGAAGTTTGTTTACTTCCATCCCCAGCCAGGATGCACTGAGGACGTAATGCAACTTTAAAAACTTCAAAATCCTGCTTAAAAATTAACTGATCTGGCACTGGGCTCATTGGTCTTTTGGTTCTGGACAGCTTGTGTCCAGAACCGTCCAATTTGCTGCCCTCTTTTATTGTGTGGTGGTCACTTTAAAACACAGACTATGCCCATTTTGGCATTTTAATTGCTCTATCAGTTGTCAACAGGCTTTTTTCCTCCTGTCAGAATGAACCAGTTGGTCACTTCTCGTCCTTCATTTTTACCTCAATTTAACAAGTAGAATTTTTGGATGACTCAGCATACAATTTTAAAGATATTGCTTGTAAATGGAATCATACTGTGTTCTTAACCTTCGAGAGAAAACAGGAAGCCAACGAGGTTGGACATACTACATCCCAACATTTCTCCTTTTATCTATTCATTTAATTTAATTGATTGATTTTCTTTCTTTCTTTTATTTTTCATCTATTTTTAGTGTTTTTTTTTCATTTTTACCATGTTTGTATTCACATTTCTGTCACTTACTGAAATCCCATGTACCACGACTCACTTATTTCTTAATGCTTTCCGATACGAAAGTGATGACAATTAAGACGATCACGAATAGGCATAGTCAAATGTCCATTTTCTTGGGAGATATTTTAGCCGCTCAAATTTCATGGCAGGTTTGCCAGTGGGGACGAATTTTAAGGTATTACAAACATCTGTCATGCTTATTAAATCAGATGAAATGTTTTGATTTAAAACAACCGTATTCGATCTGGAAAAAAAAATCGTGGGAGAAGCAAAGGTCAAATTGTTTAGATGGTAGACGGCCCTGTGACTGACGTTCTAAGTGACATTTCTCGCGCGTGTCGCCGTCACATCTCCGAGACGGATCTTTTACCTAAATACGTTCGACTTCATTTTTATGGTGACAAAACATCTTATTTTCCCAAAAGCTGATAATCATCGACAAAGTTTTTTCCACTACAGGCCTAAAATAGTCCACAGATTTTCAATTTCTTAGTCAACAAATTTATTTTTAAATTAATGTTTTGCACGAATACTCATATATCTTTTCCGTAATATGACAAGTATTTAACACCATTATCATGACCTTTAGATCATATTAAAAATGCGGGGATGCCGTTCTTCCCATGTAATTTTTTTGCGCAGATGTGGAGAAAGCGCACAACTCTGTGACTATATTAGGTTCAAGCACACACACACAGAAAATTGACTGGAACATTGGTGCTGCATGCTGGTAAACCCACCATATAAACTATCGGTAGCCCCCGCATACATACGTGTAAGTTAGTAAAGCGGTCGGGGTCTGAGACCCTTAACACCACCAGATTACTCTAACCACAGGGTGAGCCCTCAGTGGGCAGACATCACGTCACACCGCCGGGTAATAACGTTAGGGGACGTAACACCACTTGGTTACCATGGAGACGCCGTAAGGGCGTGGGAAGTAAAGGTCAGACTGACCAATCACAGCCCGGAAAGGAGGTCACGTGATCTAGGACGAAAGCTTCATAATGGCTGCAGGATGAATATAGGGTTGTTTAAATCAAAGTGTACTATCGATTTTTCTTTAAGATTTCTGTTTTCGTCCGGACCAGCAGTTTCCTTAACTGTGAGTAGTATATGGAAAGTGGGCTTTTACTCAGGACACTAGGGAGGGAGAAATAGGGATTGCTAGAAGGCATACAGAAATAACAATTTAAACGTGTCTTCTGGATTGGAATGATAAAGACTGGCTATTGACTTCAAAGCTTCTGAAAAGATATTTACAAGACGATTTCTCTTATGAGATAATGTGTCAGCTCTACCAGCTCTTACTATACCAATATGCTAGTAGCCGCCCGATACCTAATAAGGGTATAGACGTGAGGTAATATGTACATGTATTTTGCTGCTCAACATGTGAAGGCGTAGTATAATGAACTGAGAATATACGGTCATTTCCCCTGATAGAACCGATTATTTCCGCTTACTTCCTCGTCTCAGCTTCTGAAGGATCCCCAGGTGCCCACACTGGCCTTGGTTGGCCTTTCATCGACTTTTACTTTCATTGGGCTTTCAAAATCAATAAAGTATACTCCTGACTCCCAACACGTTTTCCCACTAGATTCGGCCAATCAATAAATAGGCCAGTGACCTATTTTTATTCAACTACCGGCACTATAGATATTGAAGTTCCTGGGCACGTCCTTGCAATGCCCTTGAAATGCCCTCTAGCCGGTGTTGGTCTGTGAGGTCACCAGAAGGGCCCCAATAAGCCCCGTGGTACGTCGGGCCGGGCGGCGGGCCCGGGAGGGTCACAGCAGGGCGTCTCTGAGGGCCTTAGTGCGGTTCATAGGGTTAAACGTTTTGAACACTGGCGCAACCAGACCCCAACCAAGCGAACCACTTTTTACATTTTCCAATCATCTGTCGTATTTTGGGTGTATCAGAAACATTGTGTACGTGTATCAGGATTCTGCTTACCATATGGTGAATATCACAACTTGACATACCATTGGTCATGCTGTAGAGTCATAGAGTTGTTTGTTTCGTGAAAAGCAACTTTCAAATGTGATTTTATGCTATCAATTTTGATTCAAGTCTTAAAGCAAATCTAGGCAAGCTAAAGGAGCATTAGCAACGTTCATTTTCTAACCTATATGACTCTAAACAAAACGGTACGTCTCCTAAAATTGCATTCAGTGTATTCATGATCCAGCTCGCGACTATGAGTTCAGAAAGGTAAAATGACAACTTATCTCAATTCTACTTCAATTAAACTTTGCATTATCAAAGAGGCAAATCTGCGTGATTTTCATCAGATTTCCTTGAAGAGACCGGCTTTCTGGGCGACAGAGGGACAAAAACAGTTTACAATATGGATTCCATGTGGCTATTTTTAGCCCGGCGCCGCCATAGAGAGAATCACTCTGGAGCAGACGACATTGCGGGCTCTGCTGGTTGCCAGCGAGCGGCCGATTGCCTAGTGGAATAGCCTTGGTTCATGGCACTGTACAAGTGGATCGCAAATGCGTATATATATATATACCCTACCGGATTAGAGTTTGCAATGTTCGATCTTGTACCGACTCTAGTGCAAATTGAGGCGGGCTAGTGCGTTTTCTAGACAACTAGCCCGGTGTGCTAGTGTGACCATATGAATCAACTGAGATTTCTGTAGTAATTTATTTAGAAATTCCCATATTTTGAAAACAAACATTTGAATTTGTTTAGGGTTTGATAGGGTATGATCTCTTGGATCATAGCTTATTTTGAGGGTTAATTGGGTACTAGTGCAACATTAGTTGGGCTAGTGTGACTTTACTACTAGCTTGATAGAATAGTGCAGATAAATGATAAGATTGACCCCTGGTTTGGATATAGATGGTAAGACGTTAGTATTATTGGTTAAGAACTGTGAATGTCTTCTAGTTCTGAATTCCACAATAGTGGCTGTGATATCAAGAGTCGTTATACTCTCACTATTAGACTGCCTCTAGGCGAGTAGATCTATATATCTACGTAGCTGTAGTCTGGTAAAACCCTGGGGTATACACCCACCTCTACAACATATAGCCTATCGGCAGAAATGGAATTCACTACAAACACAATAAAATGAAAACAGGAACACGGCTGTCTGGAAAGAAGGGGATGCGTAGGTTGGTCACTCTCCAGGCCTAGCCCAGAATGACTCTGCTTGGAGAGCCGGTCAGAATTAGATCTACATAATGTGCAACTTCCCTGGAGGATTAATGAGAGGCTGGTACCTGGCGATAACACGCAATATCCGCCTAGCTCGCCCCACACCAGCGGTCCACCACAGGTCGTTGTGGGCGGTGTTAGGGAGGAGATCACCTATAGAGGTCGTAGAGGTCACGTTACTATAGGCGAGGTTTGGGCGGGAGACTCAGAGTGTGAAGTGGTGATGGTTTGTTACATACCTAATGATATTGGCTGGGAGGTGTCTGCCATATGTTACAACACCGCCCTTCGACCTGCTGCAACAGGCACTGCAGACTGCGTCACCACATGATATCAACGATCCAAGTATAGGTCCCTCTTCTTTGAATCTTACTATACGTCTGTTTTCAATGTAACTGGGGACATTACGACTCAGACCTAATCGAATCAGCTGTATTATAAAGGGGAATATATATGACACCATCGTAGGTTGGGGTAGGGCTATAAGCCCTAACGTTTTCGAAATAAAGGGACACTTTCATTTTCTACATGTTTGTAGTATAGCAGGTGTATGTTCCTTCAAACCTCTTGTCCAATTCGTGTATATTAACATGCTCTAACAATACCCTAATATAGGCCTATTTTAGGTAAATTGGGCAACGGAACACACTTCTGACTTGCTAATCAGTCTCTTAATTTTGGGATGCTTAAACTGCCCCTATGGGATCCTATCAGTATGGGTTTGGCTGGTGCACCATGACACCCCACATCCCATATGGGCAGCAGCACAGGGCAGCAGGGTGCACCCTCTGTAACGGCATGTCTATTAATGGGTCCGCCATAACGATTTCATTTATTATGACCCAATAAAGACGTCAGTGCGGGTAGACAGGCTTTACTATGCCCAGCGGACATGTAATTAGATTAATCGGCGCTTTACCCACGGCCGCCCTTTACCGAGGGCGCTGGAACGCCGCCCGTGTCAACAGGACACGTCTCTCGACCAATCAGAATTCACGTCACCATTCACTGCCGCGCACCGCCACCCCGCAGCAATTCCAACATGGCCGCCGTCTTGTAATCTACCATTACGCCCCTTAGGAGGCTTCTTTATTTTTTTACCCTTTCTTTAACATTCTATGCGTGGTTTCATTTTCTCTGTGCCTGTTAGAAGCCCTTGTGGGGCTGGCAGCGTGTGATTTGATAAAGAAATATCTCTGTACTCGGAGTGGCACCTGGCTCTCTCGGCTGGCGCACCAGCTGCGGCTAAAAACTCTCATCCTGATTGAATTCCACAAGGCTTTGTTCTCTGTGTCCTAACACCGCCTTCCCTGAACGGTGTGAAGTGGTTTTTGTGAAGTATAGCTTAGAGTCTGGGTGCAGCATTTTAATATCAATCACTGAATCAGGGGCCTATTGCATGAGCACTGGTGCCAACAGTACCTATGCCTTTAACTTTTTCATCACAAGTGTGAGAAACTTATGCTGTTAAGTACAAATTGACATTGCAAAAAATCGCACATTATAGTAAACGGCCTTATAATCATTAATTGTAGGTTGTAAGCACGTTATCACGTTATTCACTCTTTGTTGTGTAGGCCTCGCATGTCTATATTGTCGTAGAAAGTCTTGTTCTAGTGTTGAATATCATATTCCTTTTGCTCTTACAAGTTTGCATTTCTATTTTCTAATAGCAATTTGTGTACACTGGAGGCTACGTTTTTACTCCTTGTTTATCCAGACAACGGTGTTATGTTTCTCCGCACGTCCTAGGTTTGTAAAAAGTAGAAACCAAGAGATAGGCCTACCTAAGAGAGATGATTAAGGGCAAATGATAAAGATGCAACGTTCCATCTTATGATTTAGGTTATCCTGCCTCATATAAGTATTCTTGTTTCCTGAAGCAACAGCAAAGTGTATTTCTATCTTTTGGCACAAGTGCAGTGGTGATCGAAGCGAATGAAACATCACACACCATGCAGGGACATTTCCGGAGACAAATCCTCCAAGTCCCCCTAGTTTGAACACAGGGGGCCTACTTATCTGTGTGTAGGCCTTAGTATTACAAATTTCACATACACAAAAAAAAATCCATTTGGAAAATAATGCAAATAGGCCTATTAGGCTTTCATTTTCACCAAAAGAACTACATTTTTCGTAGATATAATTTGTAGATACCAGTGGCGACAACCTTAGCAACGCCCCATTCATATAATCTATAACATGTTATTGTATTAGGATCTGTCCGAAATCAAAGGTTTTCCTTCCTTTCCTATTCTCCGCTATTCCGTGCAGTGTCCGATACTATTCCGGTTGGCATTGTCTGGGCCTAGGTAACCCGAACTGTGACGTCACGCCGACAATACGGTTACCATGGCGACGGTCAATACAGAGCGTCCTGTGGACCGGAAGGCCTGTAGTAGGGACACCAGGACGATAGGTGGAGGGGGAGTACGGCTGTTGGAGGGATGGGATAGTTCCCATGGCAACCTAACGGCAATCCCTTACCCAGGCGTCCCGAGGAAACTGCCACTTCCATATACTACTCACACGAGTCCATTAACATTAATGTCCATCCCGCTTAAAAACGGTCTTGCTTCCCGTCGGTTTTACGTCAGGTGCAATCAAGACCAATTTACCAAGGAGAACCCGGTAATGCACCGCTTTCCCCGGCTCATAAAACTTCGTTTGGTGTCTATTACTTGTAAAGTAGCTCTAGTGTACACTTTGCATACGCCCAGCTGATATTTTTTAACTGTCTAGGCTTTAAGTATTGTGTTAGGGAAAAACAACGCGCAATATACGGCTATGCATACCGAATTGCGCAAATTCTTTCAACGTGAATGCGCACCGCATGCTCCCAAAATCTGCAGGCCTATTCCTGCTGTTACTAAAATCCATAATTTTGCAGAGTAAGAATATAAAAAATATTTTCATAATCTTCGTTTTATGAAGTGGCACTCATGTGTCATGATATTTCCAGTAATATGGAATATTGACACATATACTGTCTAACCTCAACCTTGCTCCCGGCCTCTTATAGTACATGCAGAAAGACATGGAGGGGCGGCTCCAGGAGGGTCGGGGTGGGGGATCCTGTTCTGGTGGACACCGAGTTTACACAAAGAGGAAACAATGTCACCAGCTGGTTCGTGAACGCGCGCGATTTAAGTAATTATATTTTACATATATAGACACCCCCACCCTTAAAAAAAAGTTTACATCTGCCCCTAGACTGCTCCCCCCCACAACTCTCCATCCTCTATCACGATAGATATTGACAGTCAATGCCTGTCCTCCCAAACTGCCCACTCCCATCCCGCTCATATTGACCGACGCCTACTGCCCCAACCCCAGCAGTATATATCGGCGGACAGTGCTTGCCCTTTTCACTACGCCCCCTCTTACCGTGTATACTGACAATGTCTACCCTCACTCTCTATTCATATACCAGACCACGTCAATGTTGCTGTTTGCCAACAAAGTATTCTGCTCTATCTGTAAATAGGCTACCGGTAAACAAACTTAAAATGGACAACCAAATATCCTATTCCACCATTCTGTAAATCTTTGAAACGATTCAATGAGCTAACTATATGAATGAAGACGTCACATGTGATACGTCAATGTGCATTATTCGCTGGGCATACTACGTCTATATACCTCATACATAATGTATGACTGCCTGGTGGAGCGGGGGCTTAGACCCTGTCTATTCAGACAGTTCCCTCTAGTGGCGGTACCTATTGACTGCCCCGCCTCACGCCAGTCCCTCTGTGTACAAGGCACTAACTAATAGCATGGCGATTCTCAGTGGGTACCGTAAATCAAGCCACTGAGGTAGCTTTTACACCCCTTTATCCCCTAGACCTACTATAGACCCTTTTGGGTTATTTGTACCCCCGCACAGTAAACCTCTGAAACAATCAAAGGTGGATTTCAACATCTGATACATCAATATGCGTTATTTGATTAGCATACTACGTCTATACCCAGAGCATACATGTATAACGTGACAGTCATATTAGGGCAAAATGCTCCCAAAAGAGCCGACCTCGTAAAGAGAGCAGACTCGGAGGGACGGTTGGAGATCATGGCATTATTTTGCAGTGTTATAGTCTCTACGTCACCTGAACTTGAACAATACAAGCTTGGCTCAGCCATTTTCATCAAAACTTGGTGGCTCAGATTCAGACCCTATCATTGATGTTACAAGACTCACTACCGATATACCTATTCAAAGTAGGCTTGAGACCGGTCACGAAATGAAGCCATAAACATTGCACTCCTGGTTTAAATGTCGCATAGGTCTATAAGTCACTGAGGGTGACCGATCATTCGAAAGCAAACGAGTGCTGTGGAATCACAACCAAAGGGTAGAGTATTTGCATCCAGTTTAACTGTTTGCAGCGGCGGATCCAGGGGGGGGGGGGGGGGCAAAAGGGGCAATTGACCCCCCTAGACCAGATTGATTTTTTTTCTAATAATCTAAGCTTGTTGATTTGTACAGATCTGACATGATTTTTTCCCACTTTTTTAAAGGGTGGGGGGGGGGGTTTGGTTTGCCTCTCCTAGATGACTGACTCTGGATCTGCCCCTGGTTTGGTCCAGCTACTGAACTCGACAAATGATAAGATTTCACGCAGCTACACCCACACACCAAAAATAATACAGCTTTGCCTTTGTACTATCGTTGCACACACCCCATGTCAGTATGTATCCGTGCTTAAGCAAAAAGAAAAAGCCTCGGCAAGCTGCACAGTAAAATTTAAGTCAGTGATATGCGGGTCTTCCCCTGAGATTGAACCATTATATGGAAATGAAGTTGCCTGGTTCCCATCCGATTCCAGTATTTCATATGGGCTGAAGTAGGATGGTGGCTAGCAATGAGTATCCCCATGCCCTCCGGGGTTCTATTCTTCTCTCTACCCGGACTCCATAGACCCAGTCCTACTTACTGTTTGTCTGCGCGCATTGATACGGCCTGGCGCAATCACACAAAACAAACACAGGAGGCAGTCCGCCGGAAACTACCAACTGATCACTTGTACCCGCCTCCAAAGGCCACGAGCAATGGCCCCGCCAGGAACCAGCAAGCCGCCTTTGTTTGCTGGTTTCCGACGGCCTGAACTTCGGCCATACAATACCCAGAGGGCACCAGCGCTAGTCGGAAGTTTCAGTCGGGTCCCCCCGATTACTTTCCTTCCAATGTGGCAAAATTCCCTTGTGGGGATTTCCTGGGAAAAACAGGAAATGGATATCAGAAGTATTGCGGGAAAACAACTAGGCTTATGTCCATAGTATAATTATAAACGGGGTCAATAATTTGTCTCAATTCCAAGACTTTGTGGAAAGTATGTTAACATATTTTTTTCATTGGAATGAAAAAACAAATCACATATCCTATTGCTATATACCTGGGCAAAATAAGCGTTGTGTTGCAGGAAAAAACAGAGGGTTAGCTTAGGGCACATGTTTGGTCTAAAGCGGTATGATAATCCCTACTATAGCAGAGCCTTTATGTATTTTATCCATTCCCAACCGAACAAGTCCATTTATTCCACACCCCAGCGACATGTGTTCTGCTCTTTAAACTGACTAAATGTTACCTAATTGTGTAATTCTTCCAGCAGTCGGGTGGAATAAACTATAGCTTTGCAACGCTTACATAATTTCTCATTCTCTATTGCTTTCCATGTGTAATTCCATTATTCTTTAACCATTCACACAGTTGGTTGGAACCTGGCGATTGTGACGTCACGCCTTTATGTGAATGCTGTGTCCAGTCTGTGAGGGTGGCGTCACGCCATTATGTGAACGGTGATCTACATTATCTGAGGATGACGTCACCCCTTTGTGTAGGCCTCGTTTCCGCTTCCCGAATAGCTAAATACGGATATATATTTGGGTTAATGGTGTAACTTGTAACAGGGGCATCAAATGAACTAATTAACAGGGAATCAGTGTTCAGTGTTTACTCAGCGTATCTAAGTTTCAAAATCAACAGGGGGAAATATGGCATTGAATTAAGGCTGGTTTTGCAAGTGTAATGTCCTTTTTAACGGCCAGGATCATATCAAGGGATATGATTTATGAGAAAGTACTGACCCCCACAATTTACCAACACATTTACCAAGGCAGGGTTTCTTTCTCTTCCTGTACAGCTTGGATACAGTATGAGGACGATAGTCCTTTGTCCCCACTCCAAGGAGAATGACAAACGAGGGGCCAGCACCAGGACGTGAACCCACCCCGCACTAATCTGCAGGTTCTATCCTAAAGGCGTAGACTAAAAGGACCACCACCTACATCATTGAACTGTGGTGTTTTTAGAGATTATATATAGAAAGATGCACACAACTAAGCTTTTGCAATACCACTTTTAAAGGTTTTAAAGACCACAATGTTTCCTTATCTGTGACAGCATAGATATTGATTCGTGATGCAGTTCTGGACTCTTATCATAGAATTATTATTTGTAAAGATGAGTAAAACATCTTACATGTACATCCAACTGTATCTGTTTTGCTTTATAATTTGCCAACTTCTCCCTACATGGCTATACAGAACTGAATGGGCTCTAACAGTCTAGTTTGGCAGCCCGGTTCAGACTCCCCCGGTATGACAATATTGTGTGGTGCCCTATTTAACCTTGGCCTTTCACCAAGACACCGCCCATGGATCCAAGACAGTACAGACGAGTTGGCTGCAGACTCCCAGCGGCCACACGGGGTAAACGGGGCTCCAATACACGCTGATCAAATATTCAGAGGCCAGCAGTAGTATGATGGAGTCGCTGGCGCGCATAGTCAATGCTACTAAGTAGGTCAGTAGGTCACTACGACCGAGTTTAGGTCTAAAATAGGTTCATAGCTTAATAGAGACTTTGAATAATTAGGTCATTACGACCTACTTATAAAAGCTATTTTTGTAATTAGGTCAGAGGTCAGAGGTTAGAAATATTAGAAAACAGGGTCACTGAGAAAACATGTCAGGGTAAGAGCGCGTGGAACGACGTGGAGACCGGAGGCCGTAAGGCCGGAGGTCTGCACGTCGTTCCTCAACGCGCTCTTCCCCTGGCATGCTTTCTCAGGGACCCTATATTCTGGTTACGGCTAAAATATTACATATGTTCTGATATTTTTATTGCAAAGGGGGCGGTGCGGGCATTCCATGGGAGGGCTGTTTTAGGAATGAGGTGGAGACCGGAGGCACAGCCGGAGGTCTCCACCTCATTTCTAAAACAAACCCTCCCATGGGCTGCGCGCACCGCCCCCTTTGCAATTTTATCACTTATACTATTACTATTCGATTCGATTATATCTACTTTATGTGTATGTATTCATTTAATATGATTTTGATAAAGTTTCGTCTTCATATTCATTAAATAATATTCGTATAGAAACTGAATATAGAGTTTTCCTGTTTATATTGATTAAATAATATGCGTATAGAAAACACAACATATAAAATTCGTTTATAAGTTTTATTCATTAGAAACATATATAGAAACATATTTACAGTGTCACAGATACATGGTGTAATCTTTTATTTACATTGAAACTGTTCACAAAGTGAAAAATATATAATACAAAATCATTTACACTGTTGGCATAAGAAAACATTGTTTCCGTTGCCTGGTAATAAACAAATTAAACAATGAGAACAGTTTCGGGCAAGTGTCCTTATCTTCGGCTGTTTCAGTTTCTCTTTGTTCCATGTGTGAGTGTATACATATGTGTGATGAGGATTTCTGACGGATTTAGCAATGGTATGGTGAAAGAGAGACTGTGCTTTGAAAAAGTTACAGTCTACTTCAGTCGCCAACACATTGTGACCGAAAACAGGATTCATTTGCACCTGGTATGAAAAGAAATTTTCGATGGCCTGAATGTAAATTGATTTCAGCTCACAGTGTAGTTGTATACATGTAAAACAGAACAAAGGACCAACAAAAGTGACATCGGAATCACGGATTCGACATTTACAAAAGGCCTGTGAAAAGCTGTCACTTTATGTTGCTCAATGAAAACCATAAGTGACTTTACACTGTTGACGGTGTATCTGGTAGTAACTCTGAAACATGAGTCTTGATGATGTTGATACACCGCCAAACAGTAGTCCTTGTGGTTATCGCCGTTGATAAGCTGGCTCGTTGCGAAACTATACCCGTCCCACATAGCTTCTGTAAAAGTGGAACAGGATCGCGTCGTACCAGTGGTGTGGTCTACAGTACTAACATGGTGTGGTTTCAGATAAAAGTCGCTGTACTGTGCGGGGATAATCTCCCAAAAGAAATATCCACTACATCCGCAAAGTACAGCCACTTTATCATTTTTGGGTATAAGTTGAAAATTAATGTCTGCTGATGGATAGTTAGAGTCGAGAGGACTATCCGGAGATTCAGGTCGTGACTCAGCAATATTGAGAAATGATAAATCGAGACCCCAACTAAGTGTGGTCTCGTTATCATTTGTTGATGAATCATTGCTTGCCAAATCGATTAGAAAATCCGAATAGCTGCTGTCGCTCATATTGAAGCTGTAATATAATACTGGAAACTATGGCTACACTAAGCAACTAGATGAATAAAATATGGGTAGCCAGTTATTTTTGTAGTATTTACTATTTAGTATGTACTAAGAAAATAACTGGTAGTGGGTAGACACCTTAAATTTCTCTGTGATTCGCTGAGATTTTCGCTGCCGGGAGTTCTACCCTAGATAAAGCCATGCATAAAGCCATGCATTTTTTTGTTTTCTCTGAGATATTGTATAATTTTTTATTTTTTTTAATATTTTTCTAATTTTTAAAGTTTTTTTTCATTTTCTTAGACAAATATTTATATTTCAAGCATTTTTTTCTGTCTCTATGTGAGATTTTGTATAATTTATTTTTACTTTTATTATAATTTTAAAGTTTTTTTTCTTTTTAAACAATTATTTCTTTTTTTAATTTCAACTTTTGAATATTTTTTTTTAATTTCAACTTTTGATAAATGATATGTACAAGCTTAATTTTCTTTTTCTTTTTATATTTTTTATATTTTTTTGTTGGAGTATTTCTTTCATAAATGATATATTTTGTAGTTATAAGTCTGTTATTTTTTCAGAATTAAAGAATATTTACAACATGATTGCCGAATTCCTAGATATCTAAGGGTATCGTGCTCACTCCGTCTTCACAAGTTTTTCTTTTTATATATTGATAACTTAAGCCTGTCTTTTTCTGTTTGTATGTTATTATATGATGATCTACAACTTTGAAACCAGTGTTAACGGCGTCCATCGTGATTTGTGTTTCGAGTACGGTGTTAAAAGATTCCATGTCAAGTATGTTTTGTTTCTGTATGACACCTTTACAGCTAGTTTTCTTTTCTTTTCCATGACCGATATAACATTTTGAATTTAGTGAAGTCATTTCATCTCCTTCCCATTCAATTTTGAATAGTCCTGGGGTCCGTTTATCATATTTTTCTCTTTCTTTACAACATGGTTGTGGAAACCATGGTAAATTATTTGTTTTTGCTATTATATATTGTTCCCTGTGATGTTCATTATCACAAGATTCTGATGGTAACCATAAGTGGCGTTCTCTATAATAGGCTTCTCTTTTTTCTGGAATTATTAATTCATCTAAAGTCTGTGCGCTGAGGGCGAAATACAGACTATCTGTATCCATTTCACAGAGTTCAAAGTCAGATTCTTCGATGTACTTTGATAAGAAGTCGTAGTAAAATTGTAACATTTTCAGTTTTGCGTATTGATATACCATGAAACCTATTTGAACTGGAAGGTCGTATGTTATTGACGTAGGGAGTGATGAGACTTCACATGTATCTTCACACAAGTCTTGGACATCTTGTACTGTCCAGTGAAGAGCTATTCTAGCGGCTTTTTCTGGTGTCATATATCGAGTGTTTGTGAAGTTTTGTTTGTTACAAATCGTTTTTCCATATGAACTGTTTCCTAGGAGTTTGTAGAGGTCAGAGAGAATTTTACAGTCAGGGTTTTTGTCGCCCTTTCTTCGTGCCTCTGTTACTTGATCAACAAATGAGAGAAACGATTTCTGTGGTATGTATTCAACTAGTAAGTGAACTTTTGTTACGATTAAGCCTTTTTCTAAATACCATTTAAGTAGTGGTGAACCTAATAAAATATTTTTTGCAAAATAACTTCCGATTAATTGACGTTGTGGCCTTTTGACTCTATCGTTCTTTAATAGATGTTGTTTCATGTGTTCTCCTACATCATCTCTTGACACCATTGTATTTTTGAAAATGGGCGTCATTTCTTCAAATTTGAATTTAAGGTGCTCAGGTGTGTGTATGTCCACCGATACTAGTCCAAAAATAGTCCCATTTTTTACACCGTTTATTATATCTATTTCAGAAAGGATATTGTGTGTGTTTGGAATCGGTATGCTCCACAGTGATTTACATGCTATAACACTGTTGTTGTTATTCTTGTCTTTGTTCCAGTCACATTCGTATTTCTCAATGACAGTATAACCTATTAGTTCTAGATACAGTGTTGTTTTAAGAGTTTGTCGACATCTTTCTGACATTAGTTTACGACCTTTATCAGTAGAGAGAGTGTTTTTATTCATGTGACACGCGTGCCCATGCCAGTAGCAACCATGAAATTGATACACGGTTTTTGTATCTGGAACCAGGCCGTCCACTCGAACTCTTTTTGTACCCACACTAACTTCCCCATGGTTATAAGCATGTAGTATTTTAACTTTGTCTGTAATCTCTCGAAACCGCAACCATTCTGTTGCAGCGCGACTGACTTTTTGAGATTGTTCAGGTTTGTAATTGTTACTACTTCTGCGGACTACAAAGTACCCCGTACAGTGTTCTTCACCCATACATTTAAGGTAAAGACTGTTTGCATCTACTCCTATGATATGACGGCACACTTTACTTAATGGTCCGAATGATCTGCCCCGTATTCGTGTCACTCCTGCTTTTTGATGTCTATGAAATATAATCGATGGACCACCTACCAAATTGCTTCTAATTAATTTGTGTACATCTTTGTCTGCCTCTGAGAATATAATGTAAGGAAGGCTGTTTGATGATGTGTTATCAAATAGAAATTTTAGTGTAAGGCCTGGAAGAGTCAGACCATCTTTGAACATATCTATTCCTCTTTCACTGAAAAATTTCATGTGTTGGTTTATAGCTTTGACAAAAGGTTCTACATCTTTGTTATTGTAATATATTAGATAATCTCTGAAAGTTGTCATTCCATTATCTTTCCACACTTTCTTACACTTGGCATAGTCTTCCGCTGATATAGAAGTACCCGTAAGTGAACTATAGAAAGCTGAGCGAGGTGGAAGTTTTAAGTTCCCTAGTTTTCTAGTTGATGTCATCCACTCATATGGAAAGAACCCTTTACTTTCATCTTGTAGGAAAGCTTTTAAATAGCTAGCATACGAGTATCCGGGAGCTAGATAATTTAACATGTCTAAATAAACACAGTTCTCTGTGTAGACAGCTATGTATTGATTACTCCTTTTTATGGTTTTCATCTCAGCTGTTTGCTTCTTTGCATAGAAGGAATGGAAATCTCGCTTTATTAGATTTAAGTCGTAGCGACCCGAATTGAAACCTATGACAGGTACTCTGTAAATATAGTTCATAAGACGAATTTTGATTTTATCTATTCTGTGCGAAGTTTTATTGCTACTCTTTTTTCCTATACTCTTCATTAGTGATTTAGGCACTTTTTTTCCTTCGGCAATCTCGTTTTTCTTATACTTTTCAAGCTTTTTTATTATGTCAGAGAAACGTGTTTCTACAACAGCTCCTATTTTTTCAGCTAACTTTTGTATGTAATCCAGAGTGTCGTGAACTATTTCATCATTTTCTCCATCACTTTTTCTTATGAAACAAACTGGTTTTTCCCACTCTGGAAAGTCACTTGCTACACTAGATGAAAGCGGTACATGATGTGATTCGACTACTGTATTAGTTGTCTGAACATCACCTTTTGTTTTGTGAGAAAAATAACTTTCGAAATCATACACAATTTTGTATGGATATATTCGAAGTTCAGATGGTACTTTTATACCTAGCTCCTCCAGTCTATCAAATACAGATGGTTTGTTTTTGTAAATACCACCTTTGTAGATGAATTTAACTTGCGTACAGTCGCTTTTAATGTTAGTGTGTCGCTTAAGATTATACTCTGTTTCAAAGAGTCTTCTACACTTACGACACATGTGGAACTGTGAATATTTATTTAGATCGTTTACTAGACTGAAGTGATGGTCGTATAGATTTAGTGTCATAACTTTAGACTCATCCTCAACACTCATTAAATTTCCCTTTATACATTTTAATGTACAAGGTGTCCCCCTTTTAAATTTCTTTTTCTTGGAAGTAGTACTCTTCTTAGGAATGAGTGAAAAGACTCTTATCATAATGTTGTATTTGGTTTCTATCTGGGTCAATGCCTTAATTGAAATGCCTCTGAATGATACTTTAGTTTCATCAGGAAAACATTCTTGAAGTAGTCTTTCACAGTGGGATGTGTTTTTGAAAAGAAAATATGACAGACACCTAAAAAAACACAGGTAGTCTTTGTACACCCGTTTGCTCTTTGGATTACGATGAAAATGTTGTAAACCCCGTCTACGTAGGAAATTCGGAATTGTATCCAATCTTCCTATTAGACCATCCTCTCTACCTTGAACCCTTACTATGTAAATGTTTGCGTTTACATTACCCACTAGTCTCCAACTTGTGTCAGCTCTATTGACACTCCATTCTTTATCGCGTAAAAAACTTATTACATCTTGCAAGTCAGAATCATTTTTAATATGTCTGTAATTGCTTTGCTGTTCGTGCTCTAACCAAAATAAAGAGGAGTTATTCACTGAAGGATGGTAATACATAACTTCTCGATCTTCTGTATAAATCTTTTCTTCAGCAGTTTCTGTTGTTCCTCCATTAAGTCTTTCAAGTAATGCACCTAAAGATATAGCTAGTCTATATTCGAAAACTTGGTTCTGATGTATTTTGTTAATAGCCTCTATTATCTCTTCAACTGCTTCTTTCATGTTCAGAGTTGAGAGTCTGACATTGAAAATTGATTGAACACTTCCTAGGAGAACTAAACCGTTTGCTATTGACTTAAAGTTTTTAACATAAGTGTCGTGATACCACCAATAACTACCTATAGTTGATGGCATTACTGTTGTTTCTATATCATACTGTTCTCTTACGCATGTAGGTGAAGAACAGATCACCTTTCCAGAATGTAAAGAAAAATTGCGAGGACGACGTGGCACGTTACACATCGGACAATTTATATTCTGATTCATTTTCTTATTTTTCGACTTAATAACTATATAAATATACACTTATGTTCTAGCTAGTTATTTAAAAAGCTGACTAAATATTTTTGTTTGAAGCTAACTATGTGCTACACTAACTATGCGCTAGGTGAATATATAAAGCTGACTAAATACTTTCTTTGAAGCTAGCTAATATAATATCTACAGCATGATTAAATGTTTTCTGTGTATATAAGTATATAGGGAACCACACCACACCATGTATAGTTACTGATATGTTTTAAGACCACACCTACCTGCCCTTGGTGATTACATCATGTTTCTGTGATCTATTCGGACTGCTTTAAGTCATTCAGGATCTTTGGTCCCAGCGTGCTGACCAAGTCGAAGAACAGTGCGGATGGCACGGTGTGTCCCTGGTCTTTCGGAGGTGCGTCGTGCACCCCGCCCGAGTTGACCCGTTTCTCCAGCTGCTCCACGTAGTAGCGGGACCCGATATGGATCTTGGCCTTCCCCTGGTAGGTGGTCACGATGACCCAGATGTTGTGCGTCTTGTTGACCTCCTGGACGTAAGGCTTAATAGTCGGGATGCCCTGTTCTGCTTCACCTGAGGCCCGTTCGTACTGCTGGATGATCGTTCTTGCGGCGTCGAGAAGGTTCTGGAAACCTGTCTTACTCAAGTTGATCCGGCGTTCGTAGGCTCGCTGAGGGTACTGAATTATGGCGACCTGAAAAATATAAGCATAATTTTGTTTTGAGTTATATGTATAAATTTGGGGCTCTCTCTCTCTCTCTCTCTCTCTCTCATTCTATTTCTATTTAAACTATTATGTATTCTTTACTTCTATTTCACATTAAATAATTACAATGAAAGTTAACTATAAACGAAGTACATGTTACCTGAAATAAAAATAATGATTCTATAATTTAAAATCGTACTTACCCCTACAGGATCAGGTGGCCCATACACGTGGATGCAGGTGTTCTTGAAGGCGTCACTGTTGAGGAAATACACCTTCTTAGCTTGCGTGATGTAACCGTCCTTGTACTCGACGTCCAATTCCAGTGGCCAGAACAATCCGGTCAGGTCCAATATAGGCGAGAGAGGGGCGGCTTTACTCTGCTGTGCCTCTAGCTCCTTCAAGACCGCATCAGCATACTGCTGCGCTAGTGCAACGTCCAGTGGAACTACTTTACCTTTCTTTGCACGAGGTTTCCGTTCACCAGCAGGCTTCCGTTTTCTCGGCGGTGCCTTTTTCTTGTCTGTTGGTTCTCCCTCCGACTCTTCTTCGATGGTGATCGGTACCGAAAGAGCTTCGCCGTCTTTCGGTGGTGGCACGTTTTCTTTGTTGGAGTCGTCTTGGAGGGTAGCGGCGGCGGCGGCAGCGGCGGCGGTGGTGGCGATTGTGGCAGTGACAGCGTCAGTCAAAGATGCAGGTGGCTCGGGATTCCACAGATCAGAAATATCGTTGTATAGACTGGCATCAACAGCGTTGACGGTGATGGACGTACCTTCGCCTACATCTGTAATATAGCCAGATTGAGTGTCCATGGACGAATCTGTCGCATAACCCCCAACTGCAACAGGAACGTAACCGGCGTCTTCTCTCGATGGAAACACTCGGTATTGATCAAAGTATTCATCAATGACCGAATTTCCAGGAGGGGGCTGCTTCGGAAGTCCCTCCTGAGCGGAGGAAGATGTTGAGGTCTTTCCACGAGCAGTCAAACTTCTACGTCCCATCATGAGAGTGTTGAGAAGACTCCAGCCCATGAGTCTTTTATACAAAAGTTTACTATCAACGTCGATTAAACGTAGGACGGTTTTTCCATTTTCACAAAGTTTTTCATGAGCGTCGTCCGTTATTTTATTCGTATTTTGTTTTGTTACCGATAAGCAGATATCACTGAGTACATGGTTCCATTAGTGACGCGACGCGAGAGTCTGACACGTGCACTCCATAACAAAATATTCAAAATTTACATGTATCAGTTTCATTGGAGATACGTATTGTGGTCGTTAACAAAAATGATAATATACGCTCTCAGAGACCCTCTGAGATTCATTTCTAGACTTGTCACCAATCGCACCAGTCTCATCATGTACATGAACGCACAACCCTTGGTTCAGCACCGTGTACCGCTGGCACCGCTCATTGGAAGACCAACTCATTTTCGAAATGCACTGGTCAACGTGCCTTTTGCGCGAGCATCAGGTATCTGTGGAGAGCATCATTGGGTGAAATACATCTGTCCGAGAGATGGAAGGTATCAAATTGAGGGTGAAATTCATCCAAACATTTTATTTCAAAATTGCAAACTTCTGAAAAACATTCGGCTAACCCAACAATCTCATCTAACGCTCAAAGATATGATATCCAAGAAACCTTGTGTTGTCGGTTTACCGACAACACAAGGTATCTTGAGCCACATTTTTGCGCGACACTCTGTCAAGGAAACAGTGCAGAGACGTTTTTGGCGTAAATCAGAAGCAGATCCTGAGGGAAAACCCTCTATATTTCTGCACGCTGATATTGTTATTCCCCTTATCAACGCAACCATCCGATATCCTGACAAAATAGTGAACACCCTTGACAACAACAAATTCTTCTATGAAAAAGAGTTCGATACAGAAATCGGACATGGTCAGGAGGGTTGTCACCATATTGTGAGGGTTGTCGGAAGGAATGGTAAAGAATCAAGTCTCGTGACGGCTTATTCTATTCCTAGATTTACTCCTACTCCTACTATCGAATATTAAAAAGAAAACAAAGATCCTCTTATGCTCCTCCAGACTATTCGGTTTTCTACCAAAAGGTAGAAAACCACCCTTCAACCAATCTCTTATTTTCACACTTATAACGTAAAGACGTCCGTTTATTTACTATACAGATCTATAAATCATGCCATTATTTATGTTGCCATTGAAACAAAACGTTTATGTAGTGATGAATTAGACGCTGGTTAGGTTTATCTCCTGCGACATACGAGCTGATAATAAAGTTGATACTATCAAGCTTGTAACTCTAACCACACGTTAACGGTTATAACCACTTAATCAAAATAAAAACACAAACGCCTCAAACGGCGTTCAACGCTTTTCTTGAAAAGAGAAAAGGGGGTGCATAAAGCTCACCCCTTTTCTCTTTTCAAGAAAACAAAATGCGCGCCGCTCCGCTCGCGGGTGATCCGCGTGGCGGGCGCGGTTCGGCGGTCGGTGCATTTTGGGTGGGAGGGTGCGTTTTGCACCCGACATCCAGGGGCTGTCCCATAACAAAGACTGATCAAATAAAAAACAAAACGTATGGAGAGCGTTTATGGTTCGGTTTCATTAATTTGTTATTCTTTTGTTTTGTGAAAGAGAAAAACCCATGTTATCACAGTTTACACTTTTAATTTGGTATTCTTTTGTTTCGTTCCGCATAAAAGATTGTTATGATGCCATCTCTTTTAATTTGACGTTATTTTATTTTGATCCTCATAAAATGTTGTTATGACCACATCTCTTTTCATTTGTCATTATTTTATTTCGTTACAGGAAAAACACCCTTATGTTATAGAAACCAAACAAAAAGGATTGTTTTTTCATTAAAGTGTCATTCAGTACATTAACCTTCGACCGGGTAAGACGTGTTATAACTTAAATAGAAAAAAAATGGAAAGTGTAAAGGAAATCGCATTTGACCCAAGACTACAAGGACCTTTCACATGTCTTATCGCTGGACCTTCAGGATGTGGTAAAACACAATTAGTGTTTGAAATTATAGAAAAGGCGAAAACTGTAATAAACCCACCAGTCGATGAGATTATATATTGCTATGGACAATGGCAAGACGTTTTCAAGAAGTATCAGGGAAAAGTGAAATTCAACGAAGGTCTACTTTCAAGAGAAGAACTTTTACATAAGAAAAAGGATTTATCTCAACATTCTCTACTTATAATAGATGATCTGTTAGATAAAGAAGATGCACCTCTTATAAGAGATCTATTCATAAAAGGTTCTCACCATAGAAATATGAGTGTTATATTCATAACTCAAAATTTATTTCTGCCTAATAAGGATTTCAGAACACTTAGTTTGAATTCTCATTACATGATAATTTTCAAAAATCCAAGAGATATGAGTCAAATTCACGCTTTATCACGTCAAGTGTTTCCAACTCATCCACGTTTTCTTACCAACGTATATAACGAAGAAACATCGGCGAGACACTCATATCTAGTGCTAGACTTCAAGCAGACTACACCCAATACACTAAGGGTGCGTAACAGCGTGACTACACCTCTCAAGACAACTGTATTCATTCCTACTACACGGAAACAATGAAGGCTAAACAACTCGCTCTCATAAAGAAACATCTTCCTCTATTGAGACATCTGTCTAAATGCACTGGTAAGGAGTGTAAACATATAATGATGGGAATGTCTAATGAGGTGATAAGGTTGATAGCGCAAATAGGTGTGAATATTATGAATAAAAACTTGCACATCTCCAATAAACAAGCAGTCGGTCGTCTATCGAGGTACAAGACACAACTCAAGGGTCTTACCAAGCCTTCAACTACAGTAGGACACAAACGTAAGATTCTTGAACAAGAAGGTGGTTTTATTGGTACTCTATTGGGATTAGCTGTTCCACTCATATCCAGTCTTATCGGAGGCCTTACAAGACATCATTAGGAGAAAATGACAAGCTATAAACGAATGCTGCTCGTTCATCCAGATGTGTTGCAAAGTTCTAACAAAGTGGAAATGGAGAGTTCAACTGTTTCTGGCAAAGTTGATTCTCCACCTCCTGCCAAAGAAAGTGACAGGGATTCCTTTTTCGAAAGGTCAATGGTAAAAGAAAAACTTGAACCTACAGCGCCTACCGTGGAGGTGTTAGCTCGTTTACAAAAAGAAATGAGTCGTGTATTGAACGATCCAACGATGAGCAGAGAGGAGAAACTAGCCACATACAATGATCTCATGAACAGGTCCTCCATCCTTTCCTCTAAAGCTAAAAGTATGTTGTTTTCAACATCGCACCTTTCACGTTCTCCTTCACCATCTCCACCACCTTCTCCGACTATCATGAAACCTAAAAGAGTTTCTACAAAACCGAGAGGACTACTTATGCCGAAGGTACTACCACATAAGATGGAAAAAGCACTAGAAAAAGTTCCGGGTTCTTACCATAACTCTGTGCGTAATCTCTACAAGACCTTGGCCAAATCACGAAAACAGTTCACAAAGGACGGTCGGCTCATTCTAGGAGACACACCTATAGATGAAACACATTTAATGAATCTTCTTTCGAGTGCAGTGCGACCGACTACTAAGAAGCGAGCCAGCTTACCGGGGCAGAAACAATTCATCCAGATTGTTAAGAAGTTAAATCCGAAAATGAAATATATAAGGAACTACAACATGAAGGGTTCCGACAGTGAAGAGGAACATGAAGAGGTGGAAACACCTAGGCGGAAAGAGAAGTCTCCTCAACAAGAAGGTCACGGCCGAAGTAAGAGACATCGACACTTTACAGTAACACCATTTGTAAAATGGTCTACAAGGCTCTGAAGAAAGATGTGGTTAAACACTTCACTGATCCTAAACAGCCAGCAAGCTTCACAAGTGCATCCAAAATAAAGAAACACTATTTCAAAAACACTGACATAAAGCATATTGAAGATGCACTTGAATCTGTTGATGCTTATACTAAACATAAACCATTCAAGAGGCGGTTTCCTAGACGTAAAACACAGACTTTTGGAATAGATAAACAATGGCAAATGGACTTGATAGATATGCAACAGTTCAAAAAGTATAACAAAGGCTATTCATATATAATGGTTGCCATAGATGTCTTCTCCAGATTTGGATTTGCACAAGCTATAAAAAGTAAAAAAGCCACAGATGTTACGGAAGCTTTCAAAGTTATGACAGTTAAAAGATGTCCTAAATACCTTCAAACAGATAAAGGTAAAGAGTTCCTGAACAAAACTTTTCAGGATTACTTGAAAGAGACAGGTGTATCTTTTTTCACTGGAGAAAATGATGACATAAAATGTTCTATAGCAGAAAGGTTCAACGGGACCTTACAACAGAAAATGTGGCGATACTTCACTCACATGAAAACCTACACATACATAGATGTACTTCAAGATCTAGTGCATTCTTACAACCACACCTTTCATTCTACCATAGGAGGTCGACCGGTAGACGTTAATAAAGATAACGCCGATCGATTGTTCTATCATTTGTATGAAAGAGTGCGAGCTAAAGATTTAAAGACGAAAAGAAAACCTTTAATGAAAAGTGGTGATAGAGCACGAATTCTAAGAAAAAAGAAAACCTTTAATCGTGGATATGAACCAAATTGGAGTGAAGAAATATTCACTGTAAAGAACCCAGACTATATTAAGGGGTATGAAATCGAAGATACCCTTCAAGAAAGAATAAAGGGGTGGTTTTATCCTCAAGAGGTTCAGAAGGTAAAAGTTACTCCGAGGAAGCAGTACACTGTCGAGAGCATCCTTAAATATAGAGGAAAAGGTGCTAAAAGAGAAGCACTCATTAAGTGGAAAGGATACGGAGACAAATTCAACAGTTGGGAACCAGTCAAGAACATACAAAAATGGATGTAACCTGCACCCTACCCAGTAACTCATCTACTAAGACCTTTCCAGACAACACTCTGAGCACTTACAGAGTTCTTTTACAAAAGTATATGGTACTACCAGCTGACACAGACTGTGCGTTATCTGAAATAACGCTTCCAGTAAAATGGTACAATGTGCGAAAATCAACTTTCTACCTTCTCAGCGCAGAAGCACCGTCAGAAAAGAAGAAACATAACACCGCACCAACTAGGGCAAGAACTTCCCGCGGTTCTGATGAACAGCCTTCTTCTGAATCTCCTGCTACTTCCACAACTACACCTGGAACTGCAGCTGGTTCAATTGAAACACCGACAGTACCAGACCCTGATCATGAAGAGTCTTCTGGAGCGTTTATTTCAGATGCAGTGTCAGCTGTAAGAACAGTTAGTGAGAGTATAGCTCCTCCGACACCAAGTTCTCACACTTCCGACGGACCTACACCTCCTAAAAAACCTAGAGAAGGAGTTACTCCATTACAAACACCTCCGACAAGGTCCGTTGAAGCTATCACTCGACTAAAGCGTGAAATAGAGAGCAGTAGGAAAAAACGTGACAGAGAACCGTTCCTAACAGACATGTTTGATACTGATTTGGTAACACACATGCATGAAACACCCCCGAAAAGAAAACTAGAAGTTGAAATGGAGGGAATTGAAAAAGAAGAAAACGATGACGATGACGACCAACCAGAGCCCACAGAAGTATTCGAAGAAGCTGATGCTGATGAACCAAAAAAGCTGCCTCCCACATTGAGTTACATCGATTCATTAGCAAGGAAGCACTTTCCAGGAAAACGGTCTTACGCTCGTTTCTCAATGGAAAGCGGGCGAGTGGAAACCAACAAAGATCTGATCAAACTCCTGAATAAAATAATGAAGAAAAATATACCAAAAGTCATCAAGAAAATGAAAGAAGAAAAGCGAAAAAATAAAGGAAATGGTCCAGATGAAATTTTCTCTTATAACGAATTCACAATGAAAACACTTATTGCACTGCCTTCCAACACAATGCTCGTCATACCAGAAAACCTTTCTTATCAACTTGGTTTCGAAGGAAAAATATACATGGGTAGGCGCACACGAGCAAAACAAATAACAGATGTCAACTACAGAAACCATACAGTCTATGTCTACTCTGACATTATTCACAACGGGGTAGTAGGAGATACTGAAGCGCCACTTCTTCGATGTATGGCTGTAAACAACTACTCTCAAAAAACAATGGACACAATAAACTTTCCCAATTTGATTTTCCATCCTCTACGAATAACACATTTCAAAGAGATCGGAGTGTACTTAAGAGACAGTGCAGGCGAACCTATACCATTTGAGCACGGGGAAGTGTCGGTAGTACTGACCTTTAGAGCTCTCTCTCATCCCTATAGTACATTAGTATAAGAAGGAAGACATTGGAAAATGGTGAGTTACTATATGAACGTGCCACCCTTGTATTCATCACCAAGAGGTGAATATGGCCAATATTATAAGCGTTCACAATTTGGAAGTGGACAATTACCTGCTTTCGGTGGAGCTAAAAGACAACGTGGCCACGGAATATTCGGAAGTATAATGAGATCGGCTCTTCCGATGATAAAGAAGCTCGGTGCGTCAGCATTTAAAGCAGCCGTCCCCACCATCGTCAAAACAGGAAAAGGTGTTTTTGACGATGTCGTGGCTGGAAAAAACTTTAAGAAGAGCCTAGTAAAAAGGTCAAAGAGTGCAGGAAGTTCCTTAATGGACACAGCATTCAGTGCAGCCAGAAGGTACTTAAACACTGACGACGATGGCCCTCCAGCCAAACGACGCCGAGCAACGCAAGGTGCAAGACGTGGTAACGGGAAGAAGAAGAGTGTAGGTAGACGTAAGTCTACCCTTTTCTAAAGGGTTCATCATGAGTCTCATTCACCCCTGTGCGGCAACATGTGCCGTAGGTGAATTGGATTTACACGCACTACCTATATCACAGAAAGATATTCTCCGAAGTCAATTCGTCAAGAAAACAACAAACAACGCTCTCACTGACACCACAACTTGTTTTGACTTCACCTTCGAACCGAGCAATCTTTACACAGACCTCAGCGAAGCTGAACTCTACCTAGAGTATGTAGTTCAAGCAAACGACGAAGCTGCCTTAACCGTGGCACACGATGCAGCTCCAGTCAACAACTTAATTCATTCACTTTTCAGCAGCGTGCAGCTTCTCGTCAACGGGGAGAAGGTAACTTCGAACAATGAAGAGTACTCCTACAAGTCCTATCTCATCGACCTCCTGACGACGGAGGAGGGGGCCAGAAAGTGTCGCCTCCAAGGTTGCCAGAACTGGTTCATGGACACCCCGGAAAAAATGGACACCAGAGGTGCAGCCAACGCAGGTTGGAACTCACGACGAACAGTCCATGTCGGAGGTGTTAAGTCTATGGTAGCAAGACCACACCTCGATTTGTTTACTCAGTGTAAACTCCTACCCTCTCACTGCGAGATCAAACTCGTCTTCGAACGTCAGCCCGCCAGCTTCTACATGCAGATGGCCGCTAACGAGAGTTACAAAGTCGTCATCAAGAAGGCCGAAATGACCATGCGCCAAGTTCACGTCAGGGACGAGGTGGTGGAGGTACACAATAAAAGTGTACGCGACCCCAAGATGGGACCATTCAACTACCCGATCACCAGGAGCAAGGTCACAAAGCACACCCTCACGCAAGGTTCATCGGAGTACACGTGGACCGTCCCCGACACAACGCAGATCCCCACGGGGGTGATTATTGGCTTTGTCAAAGAGTCGGCCAGCTCAGGGAGCAAGACGGAGAATCCGTTCAACTTCAAGCACTACGACGTAACAGAAGTAGCCTTGCAGTTCGACGATCAGAAGTTCCACGTGAAGACAGACTTTGTCAACGGAAACGTTAGCAGAGCCTACAGTCAACTCTTCAAGGAGACTGGACTATTAGCTTCGGGTCACGACTGCGGTATTCAGTTACATCATTTTAAGAACGGGTACACGTTGTTTGCTTTCGACCTGACCCCCGACCGAACTCCGGAGGACGCCCGAATCAACCTGCTGCGACAGGGAAAGCTGTCGGTGTCCCTGAAGTTTGCTGAAGCGCTGGGTCACGCGGTTTCAGTAATTATGCTGAGCACTTATGACAGCTTGATCCAGCTCACAGCCGACCGATTGCCGGTCACTGACTACGCCATGGTGTAGAACTGAAGATGGTTCTCAAAACCTCAGAATTGAACAAAATTCTACGCAACCATCCCCACACAAATAGATATTTCCTTGGAACTTTTCCCTCTGATAGAATACCAAAAAAACCACAACCCTTCACTTGTTTCATTAGCAACACAGATCCTCACAATAAACCAGGGGAACATTGGGTAGCATTTTGGGTATCACCACAAGGGAAAACTTTCTATTTTGACTCATTCGGGTTACCACCAATAGCTATAAAACACATCTCGTTCTGCCAACGTTCGTCATACGGTATCTGGGAGTATAACCGACAACAACTACAAGCACTCACAACCACCACCTGCGGAGCGCACTGTGTTCGTTTTCTCATAGAAACATGTCGCACTCTCAACCCCTACGTCGCACTGTCAGCGCTAGGTACCCCAGCCATGACAAACCTAACGGACAAGACAGTTCTTTCTTACATGAACTTAAACCGGTGGAAATGGAGAAGACGGAAACACCAGATGTTGAAACGCTAGAAATGTGGTTATCTACAGATACAGCGGAAAAAGGAGAGTCATCAGAAGAAGAAGATGTAATACTGGACATGCCTAAGAGACGTCCCATATCACTAGGTCGCATGCAACGTGATCTGGAGAACACCATTGACTGTGTGGAGGCCCTGTCGTCTAATGTTGACCGACTCCTCTTCGCCGTTACCAACTTGCAAAGTAAGCTGGAAGAACTCACAGAACGTTCAGCGCAATCTAGAGGCTGTGGTTTCTCATGCTCCAACAATTCCTTCGCCCTTTAAGAAAATAACTGACCAAGGACAATGAATTATAGATAAAAAGCTGAAAAATGACTGCCCAAGGACAATGAACTATAGCTAAAAAAACTGAAACATTTTCACTATATAGGAAATGTATGAAAAACCAAAAAAAGTATAAAATATATGAAAAAACATAAAATATTTAACAATTTTTTAAAAAATCTAAAAGAAAAGCAATGTATATATGAATTATAATCCGCTTTTTACGATTTTTAATAAAAAATAACTAAAAAAATGTTGTTTTGTTTTATTTATTATATGTAATGAATAATAAATGCCATAAGCTTATACAAACTATATACAAAAAAAATGTAAAAATAACGAAAATAATAGAACATCCGGTAAATTATCCGGTAAAATATACGTAGAAAGTATATATAAAAAAAATGAAAAAATAACGAAATAACACATACGTTCCTTAAACGTATTTTTAAAAGTAGGTCACGAAAGTAGGTCGTAATGACCTAATTATTTAAAGTCTCTATTAGTCTATGAACCTATTTATGCCCGATGCTCACTCGTACTGACCTAGTGACCTAATTAGTAGCATTGACTATGCGCGCCAGCGACTCCATTATACTACTGCCAGCTAACAGTAACACGACCGATGGAAGTGAATGAAGTTCAAAGGGAAAGGGTATAGAGACGGGTCACACTGTAGTAAGGTCGGTTAGATGGTCACCAGGCTGTATCCGGGTAGCCATTGATCTAATAAAACCCTTCATATGAATTACTGGCCTAAAGAGTCAAAGTTGTATTGTACTTTATTCTAAATAGTCTGCTGAATATATCCCTTTGTAAAAATCAGTAAAGATTATTATTTTGAGGAATAACAGCAAAGTCTTTTACGACCCAAACACTGTGTTTTCCATGGAAAACAAGTATATAGATTTCAGCACGACAAACCACGCCCTACTCTTAAATGTTCTGAAAGACATGATCTTTAGTACATGGAAAACCTGTAAACTATTTGATTTATTGTATTCATGTAATGTATCTGTTTTATTAGGAAACGGGTAATTTCAGTTGCAGATATCTGTTGCGCTCCAAAGAGTATTCTGTCCAAACCCAATGAACATTCAGATGTTGGAAGCCTGTCTATTGAGAAGGTAGATTTGGTATTTTAGATTTTCAAAATGAATACTCTGCCTCAAACAAAATACACTAAGTATTGCAACATGATAATTAAACCGGTACAACCGGCTGTTTCATGAGGAGAGCATGGCAGGTAGCGAGTGACCCTTCTTCTCACCATCAAACATTTTTAGAATACTGAGACGTCTTCTTCTAACTAAACTTCAAAGTGGTCTCAAAAGTCCCAATTCACATACTACTATAGGATTAAATAATTTACCGAATTGTTACCCAGAAAGGAGTATGGTGGGAATATGTGTAGTCTCAATTGTATAGTTTATACATATCTGAAGTGTCTATTGGTTAAGCAAACAGTAACGATGCGTCTTTCCCCCAGGGAGGAAGGAGGGAGTTGGAGGCCGGCAGGTGGGTCTACGGGGGTGGGAGGGGGTTGGTCTACCTGCTCAGGTGTGTACGTCTGATGAGACTACAGGTGATCAATAACGCCCACCCCCCGCATTCGTCTTTGGCTAGTGTGCGCCCCGCCCGCTAGGGGACTCTTGGGACGCTCCAAAGGGAAGGAGTAACAGTATGGCTACTGCCAATGAGTATTGTACCTGATCTAATATCCCTCTAATTATTTACTTTCAAATATAATTGTATGAAACATTTAGGCGGAAACTTGAATATGATATTTTTCAATGTTCTTTTGGCGGGAAATAAATGTAGATCTGTCCTGTTTTCTGTAGATATAGGATAATTCAACAATAGGAAAATCTCTGTACTAAAGTAGTAACAGTACAACTACGAATCTGTTTTGATCTACCTACTACTGAGGAGGCATCCAATTAGATCACTCAAGCAGCATAGCTTACACAGCCTCGTATGGCCGACTATTACGTGTGGACTCCTAGTTATATATTTATACTCATTGCACCTGTAAGCCTGTATTTCACGTACCGTTTTTGAAGCTGATGATTTTGGCAGGAAATTGATGCCTTCCATGTGTTTATTTTCAAACACAAGTTAAAAAGGGCTACAATTACAACCATAGTAAACAGGTTGATTATTATCATAATTAAAGCCTGACCCCTGATAAAGTATAGAAACTTTCAAAAAAGAACTTTGGTTTTCAGTTGTGAAACTTGAAATGAGTACAACTGTCTGTAAAATTTAAGATTTTTGAAATTCTGAACTAATTTCTAGACACCTGGCTAATCATGAATAAATAAGAACTTTGAAGAAAAAAAAAGAATTTGGCCTGCAATGATGTTGCCGCCTTTGTGAAACCCGAGAGGAACCGCCGTGGAAACTCTATGGAAACACCCTGAAACATCCCTCTACCCCTTTACCCCTTTACCCTCTTCACCCCCTTACCCGCATATGAAAATTAAAGGGTTGAGTGATACCTGAATACCCAGCATGTATTTAGTCAACCAGAACGCAATAATCTTTTGTTTTATGGCAGGTAAAAGAAGCGGAAGTAGACGTTTCTAAATCTTGTATCTGGCGTTTCCTCTATAAATGCAATGACTTCAGAGTCGAACAAACTTCCACTAGCAAAATCTAAATGCATTCCTATCTGGTCCCAGCCACAACATTAGCCACCCATACTATCAGGGCCACTTCAGGCCCAGCATAACGAAATCAGACAGGCTGCTTTTGATGATGTTTGTAAACATCCCAATTTACCTAAATAGTACCCAACGATTTTTTTTTCTCGAGATATAAATAGCCAAGTTAACTGTACACAAGTTGTATTGATGTAGACAGAACCATTTTGCTGTTTTCTCTTCTAGAATACCCCACAATCTCATATCGATCTGCCCAGACTCTGCTGTTGCGTCTCCCACACCAAATCAAGTAATCTCATTCTGATCGCACCGAGATGATGCGACTGTTAGAAGTGCTGTTCAGTGTAACAGTACGTCATAGGCGTCCCTGTGGGTTTGTTTACAGTAATAATACTGGTAGCTGGGAGTGGGTCCCATGTCAGTTTACCTGTACGGTGAGATGATATGGGCAGGCTCGATGTCAGTGTGAATCACCATCACCAGGTTTACGCTGTGTACATACATTGAGTCTAACCTCAAAATGCGCATTCAATGGCAGCTCAATGCAGGCATAATGCGCATTCTGAGCTTAATCTGTAAAGGATATTATTCAGGGGAATGGTGCCTGCCTATATATAATAATGCAGACTGCGCATTTTAGGCCTAGTCTGTAAGTGCAAAGGACATTTGTAAGGTGAATGTTGCCTGCAGTATACCCTTTTCAGACTAGCCCCAAATGCGCATTTAATAACAGTTCAATACAGGCAAAATGCGCTGGGGCTAGTCTGAAAAGGATATTATTATGGGAATGGTGCCTGCTTATACAGACTGCGCATTTTAGGGCAAGTCTGTCAAGGACATTTGTAAGGGGAATGTTGCCTGCTGTATACCCTTTACAAACTAGACTCAGAATGCGCTTATGAATAATGACAGTTCAATGCAGGCATAATGCGCATTCTGAAGCTAGTCTGCAAAGGACATTAGTGGGGGGAATGGGGAATGGGGCCTACCTTGTACCATTTACAGATGAGCCCCAGCATGCGCATTATGCCTGTATTGAGGCTAGTCTGTAAAGTGTTTTGATTGACGGCTATTGCTTTTATACGTAGTATATATTACTATATAGAGCCCAATCGAATGATCTTGTATGGCTTGTTTTTGCATTTGAATAGAATGAAAAGAAACAAAATGTATTGTATTTAATATCTATAAATGTTATTTCCATGTCCTAATATCAAGAGTAAAATTATGGAAGCGAGCATAAAGCCTCGGATACTGAGTGCTAAACTGAACGTGTCCATTGATATGCGTTTTCATTGAAGTTTTCCATAAATAGATCGAACCAATAGTTATACGTCCTATCATACATTTTTAATTTGTATCCAGAAATATTGTGACGAAAGGTTCAGGTAAAATACAATTACAAATAAATCTAGATCTAGTTTCTTACTTTGGCCGAAATCCAGTGTCATTGAATACTTTATAAGATTTGCCGTACACCTTGATCACTTTTATCATGCAATAAGGTTATATTGGTCTCTAGTCAGTGGTGACTTGTCAGAAAAGAGATTTATCAATATAAATTATCCAATCATCATTAAATTGGTCTCTATAGTCATTCGTGACTTGTCAGAAAATAGATTGATTAATATAAATTATCCAATTATCAAAATCCAAAACAATGGCAGTCAATGGAAATCATTTTGTTTGAAAGCAATATTATGTTATTAGGCCTATATATTGTCTTTGTGTCGACTTTCTTCCAAATTGAAGAATTTTCCAATCCTCAATCTTCCCTGAAGGAGGTAAGATTTTTCACTTCGATTTTTATCAAAACGTGTCTTAACACGGCAAGCAGAAAAACCAGTTTGAATCCCGCAATAAATACTGATCCACACGTAAAGACACAAGTGCAGCCTTATCAAAGATAGACTGTCGACATATTTCTATTTCAGTGCTGGCGTCCCACAGTGAGCGGATCCTGCTTTGTTCTCGCTGGCCGAGACTCGGCCGTCCTTTTATACACGCCGACAACGGTATTACAAGACCCACACATTCCCAGAAACCAGTCTCAGTAGAAACTGCAGGGGTAAAAAACATGAAGTTATTCTGGGCAGACAACAGGATATCAGTAGAAAACTGACACAGTCAGATCTCCCAATCCGTCGGCTCTGGTCGCCATTACAAGTTAATAGCTGGGCTGGAGGATCATAATAACTCGGTTGTTGTACTCTTTACTGGGATGTCATGGTATAATGAACGATCAATTAGGAATCTGATGACGACCTATTACAATAACAGGTGGGCTAATGCAGAATAAAAATAGAAGATCGGTATCTACAAAATATTTACATCAGGCGTTTCAATGAGTTTGTTTGCCTCTTTATACCTTTTTCAGAACGTATGCTGTCCGACCAAAAGTCACAGTCCCCAGCAATCTTTCCCAAACCCCCATCTCTGATACTACTACCCATTCTTAACATCCTGTACGTAAACGATACTTTGCCAGTGGACAAACAAGAAAAAATAGGCGACCTATAATCTTCCTGAATTCTATAATCCGTGTTTCCAACGTTCAAAACCCAAAAACAAACCTTACCAGTACTAGTAATCTGCTTCCTAGAGCCTTATAGATAGTAGGCATAGTGAATTATTTCATTATCTTAGTAGCCATATTCTGAAGATTTCGGAAACTGCAAGCCTTTCTAGAACCGTCTTCGTCGAGTGAGTCATCAGATGCCCACCTCCATGTCTTGGTATCTATCAGACCTGCTCACACTGTAGGATCCAATGAGGGTCTCAGTCTCTGATGTAAATATTTCTTAGAAAGGTTTATCATCATATCTGACAATCGTTTATATTTGCCATTCCAAAAATGATTTTACTAAAACTATTTCATGAATTAATTCATTATCTACAGGTGATTTGTGAAGGATCACTGACGTTTTTGATATGTAAGTGGGGGTTGAGGCTGGACTTTTGCGTGTTCTTCAGATTAATAGTATTAACACGGATCTTAAATGTTGAAAATAGCCAATTAGCCAGTCAAACGAAATCCACTGAGGGACATAAGAACTTGAGACTATCTAGATTAAGATTTTTCACTAGGAAATATCATTTTGCCACTATACATCCTTAAACTCCTAAAGGTGTTTTGTTTAGTTAAGTCTCTATATGTGACAACGCCTTAGATCGTTCTCTGCTGACCAGACACGAGTGTCTGCCTCAGGGCCAATCGCATGCACGGGGATGACCGGCCCAAATGTCACACGCTAAGTGGCTGTCCAGCCTCAACAAACTAACCTTTATTTGCTCTAGTTAAAAATCAAAAGCAATTGCAGAATTTGTTACAATAAACAGGCTTCCAATGGACTCCAGTGGAATTGTTTTCCATGGCGTTTCCCCGAGACATATGTGACCTTCGATAATTTCCAGTTTTTAAAGCCTATCTCGGTGATAATACTTTGTGGATTAACGAAAAGAAAATCACTTTCTGAATTGACGCCAATTTTCTTAGTTTCTTACAAAAGATGCAAAATGTAGACATGTTTTTGGGGAGAATTTCACGGACTCTTTTTTCTTAGAAAAAATAAACTGTACACAGATCTCCTGTACATTTTCAGAAACGACTATGATGGCCAATTAAGTTAACCGTATGAACTAGTTTCAATACGGATACTGATTTTAAGAGACCCATATCCTCGTGAACCAGTTCTTTGATGCTGTCAAACTGAAATTAAGTGCAGGATATGTACATTTTAACATTATAAGCAGACATCACTTACTTGTGGTATTCCCGGACATTTCAATGATGCTCACGCTGTCACGCGCTATCTCGCGATTGTTGAAGGGTCGAACCCTCACTGCCACCTTAACCGACGACATCTTGGTGGTTTAGACTGGAACATAAGGAAGATAGGGTAAAATTCAACAGTTGTAGATAAATAAGCAACATGTATTTATTAGAGGCAATGCAGTACAAGGCGGTGGGATAGGGGCTCTAGTTGTGCCGTAAAATCCACACACCCCTTTCTTGGCTCCATATCCTTTCTATAGAGGGCTCATTTTCTTTGCATCGGGTCACCCGCTTGTTTTCTGTTTACCGCCCGACTGAGTATTGAAGGCCGACGGGTAATTGGTTTTTATCCTTTCTTGGGAAAAAATATCAAAGTTCTAATTATAACCTTACCATCCCCCCCTTAAAATAATAGGTAAAGTACTATAAATAGATACAAGCTTTTGGACAACCAAGTGGACAGGAAACAATATTTCTCAAGGTTGGCCTCAGGTGTCTGGCAGAAGTATTGAAGTATGGCAAGGCTGAGGTTATGCTTCAGTACTCTCAAGCATTAGTGCTTTACGATCGTACCCAATGTTTTTTTCAGCCTTTTTAGTGAGTAGCTACATAATTCATTTTGGCAAACTACAGTGGATATTGTTAGCTTTTATAGTCAGGTCAGACACATTTTTTATCATCCAATGACATGCTATTTTTTTGTGTACTGTTTTTGTATAGAATATATATCTCATTCTGCATGTAGTTGATATCCCAACGTTAGTGCTAACCCACAGTGGTGTGAGCATCCTTCTGTGGATGATATTCAATATAGACGACATGGTGATGTAAACAGGGTGCTCATTTTTGTTATTATGAGCGGCTATTCTGAGTGACCCCGTGCCCGTGCCCCTAACGACCTACATCAAGGGGTCGGCCATATTGTATGTGCCGACCCAGAAGTCAGATAGATTGGACATGGGCTTAGGCCAAGGCAGGAATTACCTATAGCCGTTACATAATGTTTATATATCATTATTATACAACACAGACATAGAAAATATACTTCTAACTGAATGATCATCAGGGCTCGAAAAACTGAATCGTTTAAAATCAGTATAGTCCATGTAAAATGTGGAAGATATTTCCTGATAATTTACAAATTTAAGGAATCATTTTATATCTTTCAATCTGAACACAGGAACACTGGCCGGACTAGAAATATAAATGTTGGTCAATATGTCTAACATAGCAACAGAAACTTTTTTCACAATTAGGGCTATTCACAGAAACATTGACTCTGAGATGAGTTTCCTTACATACTTATGTTACTTTTGTTCCCTGTGTAACTGTCAATAAAAACCGAAACCCAGAACACTTGATCCCTGCTTCCCGCTGTATACGTCCGTGTATAAACAAGCTCCCATCTCTGACCCTAAGGCCGTCCCAAATAAGACCAGTGGTGATTCAGACTCCATGTATATGAGTCACCACTCTGTAGCCCTACTACTACTACCGGCCTCCCATACATGGCCACAGACCCTGAGAACGGAGGTCTCTCTGGGGCTTTCCCAATGATTTACATTCTAGTTTTGAGAAAATGTCTTCAATCAGAAATCGAACTGCTATAGGTCAGTGCTTTGCTGATTTGTTTGAAAATCGTATTCTTTTTTGACTATAGAATAAATCAAATATTTAACCAAAGTTAATTGTAAGAAGATCGAGGAATTGTTAAAAATTGTAACGGTTTTAGGTTATCTTGGTTGGTTAACTTATGATAATGATTTATGATTATATTTATATCACCAACTGTTTTCAGAAAGAGTTGAAGGCCTCCTGAGTAATTAATATATGCGAGCTACTTATCACAATGATTATGATTCTATTACTGACTGGTTTCACAAGAAGTTTCCAATCACTGACCCCCTGACAACACCCGTTTGACCTCTTCGTTATAGTGATGGAGCAACCTCGCTCCCACAATACATTATGTATATCGAGAGGACGTGGGCACATCTAAACAATAACCTAATCACAAGACTCTGACGCACAGGCCCAACAATGGACAATTCTATCTGACCAATTTGTATACCTGAAAACCTGTACAATTTTTCTGCAAATAGTCAAATTTGTATTCTAAGGTCTCAGTGAGACTAATAGATATGTTTTTCCTAGTGGGTCCTGAGTAGTGCACTCATTGTGAACTTTGTATGAGACTGTTTTCTCAATCGTGACACTGCTTGGCAGCATTCGGTATAAATGGTTGGCCACCCCAGCATACAGAAGCTATTGTTGCGGGTATACGAGACTATCAGTCTGCTGTGGTTTTGATTCGTTTTTGTTTTATTTATTTTTGTTAGCTGCATGTTTCACGCCATTTTAACTTATGAAAACGCGCCAACATCATGACCATTATGGGCAATAACGATTTACTAGTTCGTGACTTTCACACAATTATTTCCTCAGGAATATCTCTCTTTTACTGTTTAGTTTTTCTACGCTTAGTATGGAGTACATATGACCATGAGCTGATGTCCTAATCAAGCATTTACCTATAGTTGGTCAGAGTAAACATACTTACAAAAATGAAATTTATATTACTGATTCTGCTTAAATCATTCTAAAACAAAAAAAAGATTGGTGAGGGATATAGTTGTTTTCTTTAGGTTTCCAGGGAAATATCCAGCGTTCTTTATTTAACATAGATAGGGTGTACTACCTAATTAACTAAGTTGATTTACCAGAACCGTTTCCGATTTTTTACTGTAATTTTCCAAGTCAAAAAATAAATAACACTATAATGTTAGTGGCAGTACATCCGAAACGCGGGATTAAGACCCTACGTATCAATTATTTTAAGAACTCGTTTTAAAACTATATCCCTGTTCAGATGCTACGGTGCAAAATAGTCGTTTTGCACTGCAATAGCTGCCCCAGGATGACTATATTTGTCGCCCTTAGAACGGCCATGGGATTTCCCAGACTATTTTCTCTTTCATCAGTTTTCAGTCTCAGTGGACAACGGACGACGCCCAAGGGAGGGGCATAAACAGGGGAGATCAGTACTGAGGTTTGTACTACACCTGGAGGATACCTGTGACACAGTTCAGGTGGGGTTCTGATTACAGGTAGGTGGGGTTACCTGTACGGGGTGGGAGTATCAGGTAACTCTGTGTGTGTGTGATGTGAGTATGTGGCGTGTAGAGGGAGGGAATACGAGCAGGTGAGTGGTGAGTGGTGATTGTTCAGTGTTTTACGCCATACCAACAGCCAGGGTAATTTTGACGGCAAAAACCAGTTGGGTTTCTGTCTTTGGTGATCGAATCTATATGAGATGAAGCTGACAGGGCGGGCAAACAGCAGGGGATCAAAACCTGGAAAGCATTATTGCTGTGCCTCATCCTTTTGTGAACCAAGCATCGACCGGGAATTGAACCCAAAGAACCACTTGGTCAGTGCTGGGTCCCCCTATCGTCACCTTATATGATCAGCAGGGGCTACTGGGGGCATATTCTTCCCCGTAACCCCGATAGGGTTGTGTGTGATGTGATTATGTGGCGTGTAGAGGGAGGGAATACGAGCAGTGAGTGGTGAGACCGAGCTGGTGATGAGAGGGGAGGGACCTCAGGGATGTGAGAGGTGTCAAAGGCCACCACAGCCTACCTCGCCAGAGCGGAGGTCTTAGCCTTTAGCAGCCATTTACTAAATTATTAATCACAATGCCAGACGTTCTCTAGTATAGTATAGACGCTCCTCCCTGGTCAGATTAGAGAGCAGTCCTAGACTGCAAGTCTGTGCCAGAATAGCCTCCGGGAGGGCGTGTTATCATAACCAGCTGAGTTCAACAATCGATCAAGGCAACTTTCAAAAGGGAAGAGGATTTTCTTAGCCTTTTCAAATGACGATACGCCGATAAAGGATGGAATCGGCAGGCTAAATCTAGATTTTGGTTACTCTTCCGGTCGGTATTTGTCGCAACCTGCCGGACAGGCTTTGGTATCAGGGTCCAAACTCAAATTTCAGGGCCAAATTCCCAGTGTTTTCCCTATCCCATAATTATACCCTATCATGTTTTCGATGATTTTTTTTTTTATCTAATGTCAACATGTTCAAGTTTTAAAATGGCATCTAGATTTTTATCTTGGAAAAGTGTAATCTCCTGATTCTTAAGAATATGAAACCTAGAAACTGGGCAAATAGAATCTCCTGTCTTTTTTCCATGACAGGATTTCTTTTTGTCATTTCTCCTTTTTTCCCTGTGCAGTGAGGTCCCTGTGGTATACAGATAATCCAACAGAAGCGACTAGAGAGCTGAACCCCTAAATTATAACCAAATCACCAAACCCATGTGCTAATGAGCACCAATGCTGCAGGCGTTGGGGCAGTTTTTGACGTGATCGAGCTCCAATCGCAGAACCCACCCACACGGACTAACAAGTCGCCGAGGGCTTGCCGAAAACTGTGCGTGGAGACAACTCCTTGCCACGATCTCCACCCACATACTGAGTCACTCACGTCGCCCACATTTTTAAACTGTCGACCTTTTTATCGCCTGCTTGAGATGAGCAGACCGAGTGAGCAGCGAAATGCCACCTCGATCCTCACTAGATGACTAAGTGTTGACACTTCCCTACTACACACTTTCCTGTTTTGGTGGTTCAGATACAATGTATCATCAATTTATTGTATCCAAAGATTTAGCAAAACTGACCGAACTAAATGTACTCCTCATTTTTGCATACTTTAAAATCAAATTAATAGACTCATGAGCTAGTAGGGACTGCAGCTAAAACTTTGAGTTTACTATATGACATAGATTCCAGTTGTGTCTGAACCACAATTTCTGTGAGACTGATCTGCCTTTTCAACTGCCTCAGCATATTAAGTCACCTTATGTAGAAACAGCCTATTTTCAGTCCATATCAAGATGTATTCTGAAAAATATATCACACATCAACGGCAAACAATTCTCTGCCGGCTGAAGTATGAACACAGACCAATGGCTATCTTTGTATCGACGGGAATCAGCAATAATATGTTATAGTTCCCTACCTTCCCACTTATTATATCTAATAGTCAATGCCCAGTTCTCCGGAAAGAAATTTCTTCCCCTCTGTACGTGAGTCTAGCAGGGGCAGTGCTCAGTACTGCTAAATACTTGTATCAATAATCAACATACTGTACAGCAGAGTCTAGACTGTACGGTGCTCGCTCGGTTATATATGTGCCATATAACTAAAGCTCATTATGTAGCCAACTGCTTTATTCCTTAACCGATGATTATGTAAATACTAACGAATGACATGGTATAAACCTGTTTGTTTATGAACGATACGTAGCTTTCTTCTTACGAACAAAATATGTGCAAGCAAAGACACTACGCCGAATTTCTGACAATTCTGTAATTATATGCTTGTCAGACATGTCCGACTGACTAACAAAAAGACTTTAGATATTTACACACTGTCAGATGATTCATACTGAAGGGAGCCTGGATAAGATGTGTCTGGGTAACCTCTGTAGCACTTTCACGATTCTCGGATTTACCATTTCACGATTCTTGGATTTACGATTTCAATAAGGTAATCTGAAGTAAGATGTCTACGCAACACATACTGATGTAAATGCATTATTATGCGGCCATATCGAATATGCTATTTTGTTGTTCTTTTCCCGTGTCACTCCTCCACTCTATTAGTCAGAAAGGTTTCACGCTCCAGCTCCAGTTATTTCCTCTTTTTCTATGCCTCAAAATATGAAATTGAAGATGATTTTGCCACATACGTTTTACTATATTTGAATCAACTAATCAAGTACTGGTAGCGTTAGACAATAGCGGCGTGCCCTGGCCTAAAATGAACACATAATTATACACCACCCTCTACAAGTGGTATTGTGTGCAAAAATATATGCGTTGAGTAAAACAAGAAATATGTTTACAAGGATGATCATCTTATGACCCAGGAATCCATATCAGCCAGTATTATCAATAATACCGTGCTAGTGTTTGAAAATTAATTAATAATTTTCATGAATGAAATGCGTCCAGCATATGGCAGTATGTTACTTCATAACAACCTATCTCTTGCCAGAGTATTTTTATTTACTGTTTTTTCTGGTTATCAGTCCATCATTATAATTAGGTTATTAAACAGGACTTTCTTCGGGGGAAAAAATATAACATGCTTGTGTTGTACCACACACGTCATGATTGATGATACGGGCTATAAAATTCTTTAAGGATTAAATTGTAAAATAGAAAAAGATGTTTATCAGCTTTATGAATCACTAGACGGTTCGAGATGTACTACATGTATATTCAATTAGTATTGTAGACTATATACAGGTTTGGGGATGATTGAAATAAATCTTCTACTCACCTTCAGCTATCTTGGTTACTTGTTTCCTATAAGAGGTAGGCGACAGGCGCCGGTTCCGTGAAATCTAAAAAAAAAAAATCAGGTAGAAAAATATGTAAAATC
Organism: Lepidonotus clava; assembly: GCA_936440205.1. Lineage (NCBI taxonomy): Eukaryota > Metazoa > Annelida > Polychaeta > Phyllodocida > Polynoidae > Lepidonotus > Lepidonotus clava. The sequence continues at coordinate 27,383,518 of OW387144.1, read as the reverse complement.
CACAAGTGCGACAGACTGTGTATTGTTGAGGGAGCCGAGAACGGAGATTGCTACCTCAGCAGGTTAATAATACAGGCCAGTCTGCTGTCACGGCCTTCTCGGACTAAATCCACAGCCGCTGCCTCCATGCTCTGCTCTGAGTGAGATAATCCCTTAGTTAAAGCCGCGGATTAACAACATCCTCTTGGAACATATGCTGAGGATGGCACCTATGGTGAAGGCCATGCCTGCTTCCTGCTCCATGGCGGAGCGGCTTCTTCGCACTAACGTCACAGCAGAGAGGGTGCATACATCTTTCGGCGGGCGGACCTTGTTGGGGAGGGAGGAGGGGAGGGGGTGGTTGTGTGGAGATCGATAGACGGCCGACTGACTGGTCGAGCTAGCGGCGTGCCGGAGCACAGCAGCCACCACCACCACCACAGCAGCAGTGTGGCGCGCCGGCCACATTACCCATGTGGGCATGAATTATTTATAATAAGGCCTTCATTATCATCCGGCGGCCGGCTCCTGCTGCAACTGCTGCTGCTGCGGCACACTGCCACCAGATCGCTCACTCGCCGCGCTGCACGGGGAAAGGAACATGGGAGGGAGCGCGCAGTAAGAGAATGGTTAGATGTTGGCGGAGGCGGCGTTGATGCCATCGACTACTTCTGCTGCTGCAGCCGCTACCACCGCTAGGTGGGTACGGTTCGATCAATAACAACTCTACGTCTGGACCTATAGGTGGCTAAACAACCAAAAGGAGGGGTGGGCTCAAGAAGCTTCAGACCGCCACGGGGACCATTGCAGCTCAACGAGGTTTACCAACATCACCATCATAGAAATCTGTAATTTTGAAATCGCGGGTCATATGATTATGATATTTTTCATAAATAATGTCTACTTATACTTCAGGAATTTTACTGTTATTTAATGCCAAGCTTGAAACTAGCCTAATGTATCGTTAAACATCCTCAGTGTTTCCTGTATTTGCCCCCGTTTCTTCCCTGCCACTGTCCGTCTTCTGGTACCCGTCTGTCCTCTTGTAACTTAAGTTGTATCCCGCCTGCAATGTTGCACCCCTGTCCCTCTCGGACAGGACTGTCTCTGTAGAAGTTCTGAACCCTTGTCTGACCTCTGGTACGTACCCCTGTCGCGATTCATAGACGATCTGCCCCACGGACGTTCTGCCCCACGGACGTTCTGCCTTCTCCCCTGGACGTTCTGCCCTCTACCCTTGGATGATCTGCCCTGCTTTATTGCCGGGTCTAAGGTGTCGCAGCTCCTGTCAAATTCGCGCTACTTGCGCGAAAATGGTGCGAGGTGCGAACATTTGCCTGGAAGGGGTAGCCCGTAATCCTTCACACCAGTAGGCAGTGTCCAAAATTACGGTTTTATCTTTTGGACCCGCTGGGTGCATAGCTTCTAAAAGTATGCACCCTGAGACATTTCTGTGCAGACATTACAAATAATGTAAGACAAGCGTAAATATGGTGAAAAAAGACATGCACCATCAGGGTGCACATATTTAAAAAAAAAAAAAACCTACCTCAGATTCATGCACCGCGGGTGTAGGGTGCACCCTTAATTTCGGACACTGGTAGGTATTCTGGTACTGGTAGCCAAACTTTACACCTCCAGAAAAAAATATTTCTCCTGAGGACCTCGTAGGAAAAAATAGAAAAATATGAAATGTGAAGAGTAGAACTTCTATTGATATGCCAAATATGAAATTTCTGAAGTCTTTATTTCTCCATTCATTGCATTTTGACAGGAAACATAGGTCTGGCTTCGTTTGGCTGTGTCCCTATATAATATAATGTAAAATAAGTGTAAGAAATTTCTGAAGTCTTTATTTCTCCATTCATTGCATTTTGACAGGAAACATAGGTCTGGCTTCGTTTGGCTGTGTCCCTATATAATATAATGTAAAATAAGTGTTTAATAGGATGTGAAATATTCATATTTAACCCACAAAAACACATGAAAAAGAAAATAGCCTACATATATCTTGAACCCCTTCCTCTGGCAGAATCTTGCAGCTATAAAATGCAACCTCTTCCTGGCGAATAGGCTTAGTCTAGACTTGCCTACAAAATAAATTCTAAAACCGTGAACAAATTAATATTTAATTCCTACAAACTTAACTACAGAATGACTGCAAATCTCACATCAAAATCAATATTTCAGTCGCCAGAAGTAGAGGGAATAGGGCAGATCATCCAAAGCAATAGGGCAGATCATCCAGGAAAATAGGGCAGATCGTCCAGGAAAATAGGGCAGATCGTCCAGGGCAGATAGGCAATAGGGCAGATCGTCCATATACCTGTCTACCCTGTAGTGCCCCTAGCCCCCCTGTCCATCCTCTGGTACCCGTCTGTCCTGTAGCACCCACACCTATCCCCTATTACCTCCGACAACCCTGTAGCACTCCTCTCTGTCTTGGGGCACTCCTGTCTGTAGCACCCACAACTATCCCCTAGTTCCTGTGTCTATCCTCAATCACCCCTCTCCCCTAGGTTAGCACTACGTCCCACTCGCTGGCCAGCCCTATAACGCCCCTATCTATCATATATAGTATTTTTACTACCTGTTTTATTAGAAAATATTATTAAAATTTAGTGGCAGGTATATGGGATATTTTTTGTATAATGTTTAGATGTTTTAAAGTAATTCCCAACTTTTTAAAATGTTAGTGTCAGTGCAAAAACTCAAATGTGTGGGCTACCAAATGTCCAATGTTGATCATCGTCTTATGGCCATAGTTTTGAATAAATAACCATAGTTTTGTGTGACTCTTAAGTTTACCTAGGCTGCTAAGGGCCACCTGATAAGTCAAAGTTAATCCTTTCTAATGTGCACCTGGGTATGATTGCATGTTTTAACTTTAGAATCTGAAGATATCCTAATAAGGGGGTTAAAAATACCGTACTGCAGGAGTGGACATAACCATAAAAAGCAGGTCGGGCCCCTAGATTTTCTGGCCTAGGGGCCCGACTGGCCCCTAGAAAATCATCAAAATCAATCACAGATTTCTATATATATTTTACAATAAAACATAGTGTTTTTAAAGATCCATCTGACTATATGTGAAGGCCCCTAGATGTTGGTGCGGGCCCCTAGATTTGGAAAGCTGAGGGCCCAAATGGCCCGTGGATTTTTAGACTTATTAAGTTGTAGTACTTATGTCCACCCCTGCGTACTTCAACCATATTTTCAGAGTACAATTTTTCATACAAGGTGTCAGACTGCTATCCTATCTTGCTTGGCAGGGCTATCTTTTCATTGTGCTAACATACCTGCACTCAGGGGAATGAAGGTAGAACCCCGAGCGGTGGCCAAGTTTTATGCAACAACACTTAAAGACTTAAAATCATGTTGTATTAATTTTGTTGTCTTAAAATTATTCTTTTAAACTCTAGATTATAGTCTGTAACTTAACCAGGGGTTGCAATAGGACAATCCTGGGGCACGAGGCCCCTAGATTATCTGTCGGTCCCCTAGATTCCAAATTCAAGCAGTCCTACTTGCCCAAAAGATATCTGAAATTTTAGGATTGGGGCTATTTTAGGATATAGATCTTTGGAACTGTTGTAGGTTATTGGCCGACCGACCAATGAATTCTTGGACCTTGTTTTGACGCATGATTAGCGGCCTGTGGTCTTATTCTGGCGAAATGATTCTGGGCTACAGAACTTGGAATAATTCCATCTTCTTTGTATCTTGTAAGTGTCATACTGGGAAATAATTGAGATAGTATTACTACTATCTGACCCAGATAAGAATGTAAAACAAGTGTATCAACTTAATTCTTGTCTGGCTAAATAAAAGAATTCAAAAAAAAAAAAAAAAATCGTAGAACCCACGGACAAAACAGGGATATAAAAGGGGCCCTTAATTCCCTAGGCCACTAGTTCTAAGTTCCAGGTACGGTAAAAGGTTTATGTAAAGGACTAAGATTGGAGGCCACTATACCAGATAGCAAGGTTTTACCTGCAGGTTACCCTGGATTAGGATGCATGCTGGGAAATATGTCGACAAGTCTCAAGGCTTACGCATTGAACATGGCATGATGGGAAACTAGCATGAAGTATATTTACAGCTTGTATCAATATATATTATATCCGATATTTTGCAAGTTTATTTGAAAATGTATTCTAACAGACCCTGAAGAAGCCTGTCAAAGAGTGAAGCATGTCGGTTAATACAATTTTTTAACACATTTCACCTACTCAACTTTTCTCGTTGGTTCGATAGTTATTCAACATCTAGTTCATTACCCCCCATGGCAGTACCGGGGTGGGGCCTCAGCTCCTTGGAAGAATATCTAGGCCCCCAGCTGATTGTAAATTGTGACGATAGGGGGGACCCAGCACTGACCATGTGGTTCAATGGGTTCAATTCCTGGTTGGGGTCTGGGTTCACTAAGGGAGGAGGTACAGCAAAAATGATCTTTAGGTTTTCATCCCCTGCTGTTTGTCTCTCTCCCCCCCCCCCCACCCCCATCAATCTCATCTCATAGATACAATCACCAAAGACAAACCAAGTCAAAACATGTGTCTGAAAAGTCAGAATTTGTCCTAACTTGTTTTTGCTGGGAAAATTACCCTGGCTGTTAGCACGGCATAAAACATGCATCATTCACTCACTCACTCTAGTTCACTACATGAGACAGGTAGATTACAAATATTTGTATATTTTCTTTAGGTTTTCCAGTGTTTTTATTGACAAAATCAGTGCATATTAACTTGCCGGTACTTTATTTAGTGTAAATCAGCTATCCATGGTAGGGAGAATTAAAAGATAGATCTTATTGGGCACACTTACATGATACCAAGGTTTACATAGGCCAAAAGAAATTATTGTTTTCAGGTTTCCCGACCGACCCTATTATTTTGCTCCGACCTTCACTTTTTTTTTCAAAGAAATTAGTTTTCATTCAAATTACCTGAAATAAATAAATAAAGACCAAATCGCCTAGACATATATAATTTGAATATGTATTTACAACAGATGTTGAACAATTGTTCCAGAGAGCGAATTTAGGAAGTTCTTAAGTTTTAACATCTATATAAATAAAAAAGCAATCCCGGCCTACCAATTCTAATGTTTTTGAGGCATGAAACCTGAAGTCAACAATTTGTTTTTTTTTATCCTTAGACCAATTGGAAACCCAGCACCACAGCCGGCATATGGGCTACTGGGAGACATCCAGCGAGCTCTTTTAAAGTTCCATGAGACCTGGTACAGTTAGATCTATTTTGTGAACAGTGAAAATATTAAAACGTAAATCTAATAGACGACAGACGTGAGGCAAACTTGGATAGATCTATCTCGATCGAGTCTACAGTGCTATATTCTGGGTGCTTTATACAGAGATGCCACTCTAGATAGATCTAATCAGGACAACAATTAGGAAATTATCAGCCTGAGGCCAGGGCCCGAAGGGCCGGCCGAGGGCTGATATCGAGGTCCTAATACAGGGATGTAAGTCGGGGTTAATGAAAAAATCTGAAACCCCAGAGAGAAAATTTAGACTATTCTTAAAATGATATAAAACGTCATGTAAGGAATTCAGTTTGGAAATTATTATTTGAGGTGATGATATGAAAAAATCTGAAATCGGATTAAAATCTGACAACTTACATCACTGCTAATAAAATAAGTTATCACATGTGGCTAGATCTACACTCTAATCTAACTGAAAACAGTAAAAATTTGCACACAAAAAATCATAGATAGGATATGGGCATTTAGAATAACAATTGTTTACGCCCACTCATAGTAGATATAGCCAACTAATGTTCCAATTAACTCTCATGAACACGGTCCCAAGATAGATATGACTTATTAGGCTAGACCTAACGACAAATTGTTAGTGCCACATGCCAACAGATCGGGCCAAAAATGATCAGTGAAAAAAAAATCTGAAATTAGAAAATTTTAAAAATGTGTGCATATTTCATGTGCATGGTCATGATGATGCCCAAAATAAGTTTTGATCAAGCCAAAAATATTGCACTTCTGATGAAAATGTATATCTCTGCATCCCATTTGGAGTGCCATAATCAAAGCGGCATCAATTAATGAGGTTTCAGAAATTCAGTGCGAGTAACGTTAGCTTGACTTAGATCTATCTAAGCCTCCTTCCGTCCGACTCATTCATGAGTAGACAGCCGGGGATGGCGAATATAATCGATTGAGGCTGTATTACGAATAACTAAGTAATTCAACGACCTCTTCACGAAAGGTTAAGATCCAGATATTCAGCTGAACTACTATTATTCTGCCTTGTACACCTAGCTGTTGGAGATGGACTAGGACTAGGGGTCGTCCTTCCTTTTCCACTAACAGACGTTCACATGACAGCCTGTCATATGATAATGCTGGACATCCTCCGATCGGAAACCCAGCATCTCACTCTGACATGAAACTGGTCTAGTTCCTCTGTAAATACGTTCTACATTACCATATGGGCCGATTCGGGTAGAGGGTATCAATTTTACTTACCTGATGTTGTTTTAACGTTCTACATGTTGCATGATTTGTCTAAAATAACGTTTTCTTTCTCCAGTTATTCCTTATTCCGTCAGAGGTTCGCCATGTTTTCATTCACAACAACATAAATTTGCGCATGCGCAGTGTGATTAGGGTGAGCGCGCCACAACAAGGTGGCGGAAACTAAACGAACTAAAGAGTCTTTGCCTTCTGCTATTTTGAGAGGTGGAGATAGAAGTACCGCGGTACCGCCTCATACGTTATCCTATATCTACAGTAGGGGAGCCATTTTGACCCTGGTCACCCAATATAATTTATATAGATCTATTCAATGACAAGAAATTAGATAACAATAACAAGACTGGAACAAACAAAATTCAGAAATAAGAAACATTCAAACAAAAACTGAATTCAAAAGAATTCAGAATAGTGCATTCTTATCTTATAATCTACAACCTTACTCAGCTTGAAAATGCTATTTGTCTCAAAACTATAATTTGAATTTAACAACATAAATATTTGAACATGTAGTGAAAATTAGTTAGGGGGAATGTGGGTTATATCGCGCATCAAATGCGCGATATAACAACAACACTAAAGGCCAGGCAGATGGATAAAGTATGAGATATATCACTGGGGTATCATGAGAAAAAAGAAGTTATCCAAAAAAGTGATTTAATTTTATGACATCATAAAACCTGTATTATATGATAATACTTTCAATTTCGTTAGATATAGACTGTTGATTTTCGACAGGTATACATAGAAATTGTCATTCTTATAAATCAAATGAAAGGCACATGAATTAGAATCAATGGTCTGTTGCTGTATCGCGCATTTAAGTACTGTATCACGCACTAGTAACATGCAATTTTCATATGAGTGTATGAAATAATTGGATAGGAAATGACAGGCAAAATATTGGACACAGTAAGCACATTTTAATGGAGTTATTTGTCAACAAAGAATTATCAAAAAATATTTAGCCAGTGAAATTTTGTAAATGAATAATTGATAATGAGTTTGCTGACATCATTGAATAGTAAGAAAACTGCAAATTCTAAGTTAAATACTTATTTTCTGAAATTTTATATTTCATACAATGGCTGATAATTACATCTTTCCCTGGGTAATTTTCAGTTTTCATTTGACAGAGTTCATGTTTTTGAACAGAAATGGAGAGATACTCATATTATCAAAAATACTTTAAAACGTGATTTTTTTTCAGAAAATAGTGAAAATATAATAATTTGATTTATATATGTATATTTGGCAGTCAACTGCGTGATACAACACCAATTAATGCGCGATATAACAACACCTTCAGTCATATTTTAACCTTGATATGTCATTGAAAGAAACATTGATTTCATTCTTGGGGGAAAATCTACATTTTCATAATTGCATTAACCTTCTGCGTATATAGAGGAATATTGTCTCATCAACCTCATTAATTTGTTGTAGACAAATATGTAAAATCAGAAATTAGCTAAAAGTTAAAGGCAGAACGATACAAATATACAATAAAATTCATGCCATGTATTTTATTAATCATTTCAGAAGAAAAATGAACCTAGGCATTGCATATGCTGCAGCAGACAGTGCTGCACATTTGCCTTTTTGGATTTTAAAAATCACTTAATTTTTAACCAAATTGTATGCATTTAAGTGCAGGTGCGCGATACAACACACATACGCGATATAACCCACATTCCCCCTATGCTACTTTCACCTTGTGTACGGTATAGGGTAAAGTCGGGTAATATGATGGGTCTAGACCCCTAAATTCGACACGGCGACAGGGCTTATTTTTAGCTTAGGGACATGCGACAGAGCCTATTCTTAAATTCGACACGGCGACAGGGCTAATTCTTAAAATCGACAAGCGACATAGCCTATAGTGACATTCGACATGGGCTTTTCTTAACTTCGACACGGCGACAGAGCCAATTCTTAAATTCGACATGTGACATCGGGACCCCCCCATCCATACCCCCAATAGGCCCCCTATGGGCACCTTAGGGGGTGTAGATGGGGGGGGTCCCAATTCCCGTGTCGAATTTAAAAAACGGCCCTGTCGCCTAGCTGTCGCTATCCTTGACTTGAGAGGCCTGTCCCATGTCGAATTTAAGAAATAACCCTGTCTCTTGTCACTATCTTTTTAAGGCTCCTGTCCCCTGTCGAATTTAAGAAAAGGGCCATGTCATTTGTCACTACATTGCCATGTCGCCTGTCGATTTTAAGAAACAGCCATGTCGCCCTGTCGAATTTAAGAAATGCCCCTGTCGCCCTATCGATTTTAGGCATCCACCCCCATACCTTAAGGACCCATGTCTGTAAATTCAAGGGAAATGATCATAATTCACTTCTGTTTTCTTTTATGGAATTGTTATCAGTAATTGAAGAAATAAGTGGGGTTTTGACCATCTAGGCCAAAGAATAAATAATATATTGAGAAAATAAGTTTTTACATTTTCAAAACCCATATTACCCACCGCAGGGAAATATGGGCACCCCCTATTTTAGGGTAATATGGGCACACCTGCCCATATTAGCCCTGTAGAATATTACAGTGACAGATGAAGGAGGCTAATATGGGCAGGGCAAGAACCCTGCCCGTATTAGACTCCCCATAGGTTACTAGAGTCTATGGGATTTCGGGGGGTGCCCATATTAGCCTAAAAAACAGTCTTTCAGAGATCCTCTATAGAATAAAGGCTATTTCTCCTATATCTTTGATTGTGGTTTCTACTTCTTCTTAAGAGGTTACACTACAATGTGGTATTTGAATGGTTAAGATATTCCTACTCACTCATATTTTATGTATCATTATGTGCAAGCATGCAAGCAAGTTCACATACCCTCTTACAGTTTTTGTAGCATATCTTGATAAATATATAGTAATTTACTGAAAAGGAATGGTCTATGCCAATGATTTTTGGTTCCCCACATTGTGATATGAGTTTACAGGGCTTAGATCTATATCTGATAGAAATATGAAATATTGGGGGTGCCCATATTACCTGCTATGCCCATATTACCCGACCTTACCCTATAGGGTAAAAAGGGGTATATCGCGCATTATATTCAAATCCAATATACTTTTCTCTTACACATAGGCCTATATGTTTTTGCAGTAGGTACACCCGGTTTGGTTTTGTATTGTACTGCATTATGATGCATATTTCATGAAATTACATTTTTGTTTCTAGTCTTAACCCTTAATAGGCCTATATAGGAAGGGACAAAGCTCTAAAGCATTTTTAAGCCTTGTATCGCGCATGTCAGCCTTATATCGCGCATTTGTAAGGCCTTATATCACGCAATATTTATAAAATCAAAATAAAACGATAATTCATATGAAGATTTGACAAAAAAAGTAGGGTTACATGAACTGCAGGTCCCTATGCGTTGATATATGGCCTTATAACCCCTTTTCACTAAGGTTGAGATGGCTAACGGACATTGATAACATGATATGTCATAAAATTCTACAAAATAATTATTTTGATTTCATAGAAAAATTAATAAATTTACATCTTATACCCCTCAAATTTTAGCTTTATCTATTAGATTCCTCAGCAATTACTTCCAATTTATTTTTTTCACATAGAACTTTATTAGGGGTATCCGTCAGGTATGTTTAAAATCTTCTTAATTTAACCCTGTATTGATAGGGGGTCAAAATGTAACCATCTATTTTCTTAAATCTATATCATGCACATCAGGGCTATATCGCTGATGACAACCGTTTTATATCGCGCATTTTTAAGAAAATGGTCAGTTAGTATAAATTATAATGATTTTTTAATAGAAATTGAGTTAATTATGTTGTATATAGGTCTATGTGCATTCATAATTTTCATTGATACCCGCTATGTTCTGCTGGATTGGAAGTACACCCACATGAGATATGATATGTCATAAAATTCTACAAAATAATAATCTAATAATTATAGAAATATCAAAATAGGGTTGTATCGCTCATCCAGCATATGACAAAATATGATCCCTTTCATTATTCAATATTAATATAGGTTTTTGAATAATATTATGGTTAACTTACCTATCGGAGCGAATTCTACTATTTTTTCTTTTTTTTTCCATTTTGTATATTTTTGCTATAATTACAGCAATTAACAGAAAATGCGCGATATAGTACTGTGCGCGATACAACCCTGTTTTACCCTATTGTTTACAGAAATTTTGTAGAATTTAAGAAATTAATTAGAAAATAAGAAATGTCAAAATAGAGTAGAGGAGCCAGTTTCCGCGCAGCACTAGCTAGTCTCCGCGCATTTTGCGCATTTTATGGATGCATTTTTTCTATTTATATCAGGTATCTATTTTTTCACTCCCAGACCCAAAAGAACGTGATGATAGAAATAATTTGAAAATTTTAAGATATTCTGCATAGATCTATTTATGTATTCTTCAGCCAAAAATACGTGGTCATGTCCATTTCATTGAGAAATCTGGCGGGATCCTTATAAAGCTTATAATTTCTTAAATAATTATCAAAAGATCATGTTTCAAGATAAAATATTATTTAGATAATGCAAATACAATAGATATTAGTTTAAAGTGATATGTAATCATTTAATTAATTGAAGCATACTTTTTCATCATTATCTTAGAAATTTGACCCCTTCGTGAAAACTGATGACACAAAATAAGGCATTTACCAATTTTCGCGCATTTTCCCCGAATTTTCCACGGATCTTTCGAATTTTCCAAAATATTTTTTCTCCAAAAATCATATAAATATATGACGTATGAAACTGATAGACAACACTTTTGTAAGATATATCAACCCAAGAAACGATGCATATAATCAATATTTGTCTTTTATTAAAGGAATGTATGCTCCCGTCACTAATAAAAAAATGTACAAAATGGCATTTTTTATTATGAAAACACGTTTTTTCAGGTTTTATATTTCCAATGCAGGATATCATACTTCTGATACATATTACTAACCAATCCATAGGCCAATGTGTATGTGACTAGGCGGATACCAACAGAAAAAAATTATTTTGATGTCCCATATATATCTTTTTAATTTCTTCTTCTTTTTGTATTATTCTAAGACATAAGAATCATCAACTGTGCGAAAACTAGCACCAAAGTACGCGAAAATAGGCTCCAGGTGCGCGAAAACTGAAGAATTGATACAGGGAAAAGATCTGATGAAATACCCAAGATAATTTTTTTTCTCAATATTTTATTTTGGTCAAATACGATAACCCTACATATTTTTCAACAAATAATGAAATATTATTGTTCGAAATGTGTTTTTCACAGAAATATGAAAAGAAATCTCGTTTTGGGGTCCTCAGTGCGCGAAAATACCCTCCTCTGGGTCCTATATGTTAAACACTTGGAACATCTTGAAAATGAACAGCAACTCCAATGAATTTGATCTGAATTTGTTAAATCTTAAGATCCTCTAATTCTGAGGATTTCATCTTGTACATCACTTTTTATTGCATAATTGTATAACTACTTTGAGCTAGACTGGTTGTTATTTGTCTTCGTTTATTTATAGGGGAGTATCGTTATTAAAGTCCGTACTTGTTCATATCCTGTATAGATTCGTTTATTCATTATTCGACTGCGTGATATTATATCGCTTATCAATGATATTTCATTTGATTGAAGATGTTAATAAAATGTGTTGTACTAAGATAATGGGGAGTTCTTAGTGATTAATCGTTGAGGTAACTAGCCTTATCCAGATAGATGTTATCCTGGATCATAGTTCAGTTCTTAGTGGTAGAGATTCTAAGTAAAGGGGCTCAATCCTATACAAAGAACACGCGCTTGGCAAGAGGTCAGTTTATTACATTCATAATAATATTCCGAAGGTACAAGTATAAGTTCTCCATCCATACAGGTCTTTCCTTTCATTTCACAATTCTAACACATCAGTAACAATCCAACCAGGTATAGCTATGGTTAAGCTTCCCCTTTCACAAGGTATATACGCTCCAACACTGTTGAGAGAGTCACCTCTCGTCTACCGGTAACGGAGATCATTGGTAGGATCTCCGTCACATCCAATACTCAGTCCGTAAGGCTAAGCCTAAGCTGTCCCAATCCTTACTATCACCTAATCGTTGTGGTTACTACCATCTGAACACTACCCGTGTGATCCGTATGTCAGACTATTGCTCCATGTGTTCTGTTCGAACTCTATCTTGGTCTGCTTGTCTGTCTCAAGTCTCATACCGCTTATATAGCGACAGCCAAAAGGCTTGTCGCTATACTCATTTACACTATTACTTAATGATGTCTTACTTATCTCTCATACTGCCAATTCTTACTTATATAAACTAGTTCTACTTCTAGCTGTCATATAAACTAATGTTGATGGCGAAGCCTGCTGTCCTCAGTATCTTTTAGCTAGATGTTTCGACTCATAACGTACCCTTACAGGTCTCCATCGTCATTTGTCGTACCTGTGCGTACCTGCAGGACGTGCGTTAGCCCGGCTGCAGTCCCTGCCTGGGGACTTTGCCACTCTCCATAATTATACTCTAGCTATGCCACTAAACGATGTCGCCACCTGGCGTTTAGCACACGTATCAGCGTTACAAGTTTCACTATAATATTCTTGCCAATACAAAACAAGTTTACAATATTTTATTATATACTATTCTAGTTCTTCTTGCACTGTGCCTCAGTGCAACTTATTAATACAAAATGTATTAACTTTAAATTTGAAAAATCAAATGATTGTAAGTAGTGCAACAACGAAAACCAGAAAACCCTAAGTTGACCAGGATAATAATATTATTGTTAATAAAAAAAACTATTTCTAGGGAAAAGGAATAAATAGTTTTATTTCACCCCTGGGACAGGGGGAATGTGGGTTAGGCCTATATCGCGCACCTAATGCGCGATATAACAACAGGAAAAAAAGGAGAGGGATGAATAAACTCAAGAATATAATAGCCTTGGTAGATCTATATCATGAGAAAATAACAGATACCATGAAAGAAATTAAATTTTATGAATGCATTGTGATCCACAATAACCCACGTTAATACATAATTTTGCAAGAAATAGGTATGTCAGAGGTAATATAGATTTACAAAGTGTTAGTTTGATATCTAGAATTATCGACATATACACTAGGTTCAGTAGCCTGTTGCTGTATTGCGTATTTAAGCATTGTATTGTATCGTGAATTATAGATGCCTAAATTTGATCTGGGTATATACAATTATTTAATAAAAAAAATACCAGAAAAGAATGGAAACAGTATGTGCATGTATCTGGATTCATTTGGAAAAAAAGGAATTGTCAAGAAATCTCAAGTTTCTAAATCAACATTGTGAAAAACTAGCCATCATTATTTTTTGAAGTAGGATCCATATACATGTAGTTTTAATATTCTTGAGTTGTTTGAAAATTCATTCATTATGGATGGAGATATGACAATTATTTGTGTATTTTCTATAGTTTTGCATTGGGTTTTGTCGACAAAATTAGCCCAAATTAGCCTGCAGGTGTTTAACCCTTTAGACCCCATAGATTTCATTTCCATGGATTTCCCTCGGGAATTTCCTAATTTCCTATTAATTAAGGTAGCTGAAAATAGAATAAATGCTTATCAATTCAAGTTATTGCAATCTTGTTTGTATCATTGAATAGGACATTAAATACGCTTTCAGACAGTATATTGTTTGTTTTTGTGTGTTGGATACTTATCAAAGTGCTCTTCTTGGAAAAATGTGGGAAAATTATGGAAAAATTTCCGTTTTTCTTGGCGGCTTCAGCCGGATTGGGGAGTATACCCTCGGGCGGCCATGGCGGGATTGGGGTCTAAAGAGTTAAAATGCTGAAAATAAGCCATCCGCGCATGGTAGGATGAATTGGTGTATAAATGAACTATTATAGGTTTAATATCCAATATAGATTAGGGTGTTATTTGTAAGTCATATAACTGTTCCCAGGATATAAGCTAGCTCCATCTGCAGTCCATCTCCGCTTGGACTGCGCATCCAATACATAATATAGCATGTGCGGATCCAGGGGGGGGGGGGGGGGGCTTGCCCCCCCCCCCCTCCCATGTTAAATCATGTTTGATGGGGGGCCCCTCCCCCTGTACATTCATGTTTGTTGCCCCCCCCCCCCCCCCCTCTAGGAAGTTCTGGATCCGCCCCTGTTAATAGTTCCATATTATGAAAAGACATAACACTTGCGTGAAAGAATGTTCTTGATAATTATCCAATGTGTGTGTATACTCATGACAAGATCTCTTGATGACAATAAAAAATCCAAAGGGTAGGATCCACTCAACCACACTTACCCATTGCTGCAGCCAACTACTCAGTCTATCAGCTTCAATTCCAACTCCAGAACAAGCTTCTAGTACTGACTGTGCTACACTGACCTTGTCAGGATGTTCAACCAACGAAAGCTAACAGCACTCTGCCGAGTGCTGCGCTGACTGCGCTATATATATGGAACAACCTACGGGACCTGACTGCTCCCTTCACTCTTCACCTTTGACAAAGAGAACGCGCTCAGCCCTGAGTCTTAGTGGTAACACTAGAATGGCTAAGCTGAAATATGGACTGATCATCCGTGTCAGTACTTTATATCATGTGTCCCAAGGCAACACAGGTTAAGGCCAGAAACAAAACAAAAAATATCAGTAATAGCACGTCATATTGCTCTATAATGTAAAGCAAAACCAGGCATTCTTATTGCAAAAAATGATGAATGCAAGGGAAAAGCTTGATTAGGTTAAACATAATGCAAGATAAACCCACATTTTTACCCTGACCCTTTCACCGCGGGAAGCCACAAATGTTAGTCCGACAAGAAGAAATAGTCACCCCATGCATGCCACCAACATAATGCTCCTTGTCAGAGGCGGATCAAGGAATTTTGGAAAGGGGGGGGGCACACATATCAATCCTTTCACTGCTAAATATGTCATTATACAGGGGCGGATCCAGGGGGGCGGGGGGCGGACCGGCCTTTCCCCCCCTCCCATCATGTTTGATGGGGGGGGGGGGGGGGCCTCCCCCTGTATATTCATGTTTGTGGGGGGCCCCCTCTAGGAATTTCTGGATCCGCCCCTGTTATATACTTAATAATTACTGAGATATTGCCCAAAATATGTAAACTAGTCTAAAAATTGCTTAAAACTCAAATTTTCTCTAGATTAATCTTGTAGATTTACTTTTTATGTAATTCTGACGAAAACATTCCAAATGTTGGCACTGTGCCAATTCGGTAATATTGTCTTTGTTGGCAATATCCACATTATATTCTATATGGGCGTTTCCATGGCAACCAACTTTTGGTATAATATCAATTCTATTTATTTTAAAGAGAACCTTGTTTTCACAAACAAAAAAAACAGTTTGCAATTATCATGAATGAAACCAATGTTATGACTTTTTGAAAATTAATTTATTTTCCACAAATTAACATTTTTTCATAATTTTTTTAAATTATGGCAAATTCTAATTTATTTATATCGGTGCTAGGTTGTTCAATTGGAATTCTCTCATTTTCTGGTGAACTGGTGCTAGTATATTCAGACGCTCATATCTCTGGTTCTAATTGGAACTTTGGAAAATTCTTTCACTTCCTGGAAGCTTAATATCCCCTCTTTAACCCCCCTGGCCATCCCTCCAAGGTCTTGAGGTTTACATAAAAAAAAGTCGAAATTTGGTCCCCCCCCCAAAAAAAAAAAAAATGGGGGGGGGGGCGGTGGGGGTGGGGGTGCAGTGCACCCCATACGACCCCCTCTTAATCCGTCCCTGCTTGTGTATACTGACGTACAGTTTTAGGGTTACGCTGTCTCTCCGCCCCATGATCCCAATACAGCTCCGTGTATACCATCCCTACCATACTGTTCTATCACGTTTTCCCTTAACTACCTACACAACTATGTATCTCTATATCCAAGGCATAAGATTGGTTCTTAGGTTCAAAACTCACTGCTATTATCATGATTCCATCCTCTTTTTATAATTTTGCTGCTTAACAGACATCTAAGGCAGTAGTCACATCAACAGTTCTATAGTGAAGGTACCATATTTGATAGTTATTAATATCTAGGCATTTATTTGGATGAAACTTTAAATTTCAATAGACTTGTCTATGTTTGTAAAAGACTGGAAATCTGAGAATTTATTTCTGCAAAAGAAGTGTAAAATTCAAAGGTGTAAAGCACTGGTAATAAGACTTTTGATTACCAAATGATTTCATAGAAAGATCAGTTCATCTAAATCTATCTATCAAACTGAATATAATATATTCAGTTTGATAGATAGACAGTCTAAACATATTATGTTTAGACTGAGCAGCTGAGTGTCATTCGCCTGATTTGCTGTCAGGACAAAATCTAGTGGAAAAAGAGGAGACTGTGTCATTGGTTGTGTCACTAATTTGGTGCAATGCTACAGCATATATTACATATAAATAAGAATTGGATTATGTCAAATAACTAATTAAGTAACAATAATTGCCTGTGGATAAGATTTGTGGATTTTATATAATTTGAAGTGAAACGTGTTACAAAGGTATAGAACAGCAACAATAAATTTAGAGTGTGCCTCTTTGATGGCTACAGCGGCCTGACTGAAGGGCTATCTGAGCCTTGTGATGTACAGTATAGTCTGAAGGTGGAGGCACTGTTCCATGCACTGGACCATCTATATTTTATATATTCACATCACTTATAATGATGATACATCGTACACGGATAATATCCCTTTTAACCTTTGAAGACAACCAATCGCTGATTTTCTTCAATGAGCTAAAATTTCACAACTTCATATTTATATGATTTCTTAGTCGTTTCATTATAGTTACACTAATCAAGATTTAATTAGCACTTCTAAAATGTTTAATGTACTTAGAATTTGAATGAATATCATCAATGTCCTCTTTTCGTCAATTTCCTTTGTTCCTTTGTTGAATACGGCACAGTTGGTTTCAAATAATGTACTTGTGGTCTTAGATAATGTACCATGCTGAAATGTTTTGCTTACACAGTTACTAGGCGATGCTATTTTTTTTTTGAATTTATGAAAACTGTTGTCCAGGTGGGAATTGAACACAGGACCTCTTGCTTGCAAAGCCCATAGCAAACCCCTGTGCTATGGAGGTAGCTTCTATCATATTATGTTTAATTGTATGTTAACGTTGCTATAGTAATATGTTAATATACATCTAAGGCCAATGCTGCAGTAGCTGGTCTCTTCATGACAATACAATTGCCTCTTCCAAACAGCTACTGTGGACCAGTCAGGTCAAATACCTCCCTCTGATATCAGAGGCTATTGTGTACATCGGGTGGCGAGGAAGAACCTTCTCAACCAGTGTGAACGATGACACTTGAATTAAAAGAGAAACAACTTTTTCCAAGTGTTTTTCACCTTTATTAACCTATAATGTCTAGTCATATCACCAGAGAAGCCACCATTAGAAGCACTTTTTTTAGAATGTGATAAACAACAGTGATGGCAAGTTGAATATTTTATCTTACTTATTTATCTTTTCCCAACATGGGGGTGTAGATGGGGGGTCCCCATGTTGCCCTATCAAATATAAGAAATCTTGATGCGACCCTGCCAAATTTAAGAAAGCCTGACTGCCCTGTCGATTGCAGAGCTGAATAAATCATTTGAAATCCCTTGTTACAAAGCTCTCTCTCCCCCAGCCATTACATAAAGACCCCTAAATTCGACATGGCTAATTTTAGGCTTAGTGACATGCTACATCAAGATTTCTTAAATTCGATAGGGCGACATCAGGATTTCTGAAAAGTACTAGTGCCCCCTGGCACTTTTGAAGGTACTTAAGGTATGTACAAGTTGTGAGTTCAGGTAATGGGGATTAACCTTTCAGTACATCCGTTTCTGGGACTGATCATCAATGGTCCAGTACATCTGTTTCTTACCTCCTCCGCACCCCTAGATGACTAGTCACTTGGGTCTCACCCTCATTTGCACCCTGATTGACTGCAGCTGCTGCTTCGCAACCAAGGAAACTTCCTATCAAGCCAGCTGTTGAAGTACTCTAAAAGTAGGGAAAAAAAGGATTTTTTTCACAGGCAGGAATAGCATCATGTCCAACAGAACTGAAGCTGTAGTTAAACTCTACTATTTCAAACCCCACTTAATTGCAATCCCTATAAAAGTATTGAAAAAACTAAAGTCAAGGCCAAATCTCTGTCTTTGATATTCAATACCCGGTAATTCAAAATCCTTCTTTATTTGTATCAAATTGTATTTTCTTTAATTCATCCTTACAAGTGTTTTCTTGTTTGACCAGCATTGAGAAGGCTGATTCTATGATTGGTTTTCATTATATTTGAAAAAATTGTCTTTGGCAATTCATTTGATGGTAAGAAACAAAGGAATGTCTTTGATTGTCCCCTCTCTTGAGGGTCAATGATTAGATTTCTGTAGTTTAATTGATCATTCAAAGCTTAAAGGGAGCCAAAAGCAATGTAGGGTCCAAAACTTTGCAAATTATGTTACCGCTTGAAATATATTCTATTGCCATAACCTAGGCCTGTGGTAAAAGACGGTGAGTACAGACTTAAACTACATTAAAATCCATTAAAACTTTTCCCCGGTCAATTTTGGTGACCCACCAAAATTGGTTTGTTTACAAACATTGCTGTCTTCAGGCATAAATGAGACAAGTATCATGGAATTCAAGTAAAGTTATTGTTAGTTATCGTGATTTATACTATACCAATGGCTAAAGCTAGACCCTTAGAGTGTGTTCTCATAGTCATTTGAGTTTGCAAAGTTTTGTCAACATTATTTTTTGGCTCCCTTTAAATACCTCTGACACATGAATTAGACTTACTGTGTAATACTTATCATCCTTGAAATAATAGTATATTCCATCTTTATACATGGCAGCATCCACGGCTTCAATAGCACTGGGGAATTTTTTTAGGCCAGAGATACTGTATCCAGACCCAAGAAACTTTGGGGTTTTGTCCCCTCTCTGCTCCCTGTAGCGATGGTACTTGAAACCTGCAATAAGACCATTAAACAAAGTTTATATCCAAAGTAGTTCCCCAATAAAAGTGAAATCAAGATTTTTGAAATCAAGATTATTTTGTGCAAGCTTACCTGAGGAAATTACACGTGCCAATATAGTGTCAATGCAAGAGTATGATTCTGACTTTGACATGTTCTATTTATACCAACCTGTTATTATGAATATGAGGTCCTTCCTTACACGGTCCTTTGAGAATACAGCATCGATAGTTGGATTATTCGGCTGCAGAGAACTGAACATTGATTGAATGCCAACATTTCCAATATAATTGAAAGTTCCATCTGCATTAGATGTATATTCCCATACTTTATCAGCCTACACAATAAAACATAAAAATGGAAGGAATGTTATCACTATCACCTTACAACGGCAATGTTATAAATATTTGGTCACACAATGTAGAATATGCAGACGGATACCACAGGAGTTTTCTGTTTGGCATTGCAGCACCTAGCCAGAAATAAGAGCCATTTTGGTTTGACAATTTTTCCTTTCTCATACGAGCCACGGTAGCAAACACATCTATTTTCAGAAGTGGCGCCACTCATTTAAGGCATTATGTATACTTTTAGTGTCTGTTGATTTGGTCAAGCAACTCTCCCTACCACGGATAGCCAAATTCTTGTCATTTACCTGCAGGATATCCTTGATCAGGGTGCATGCTTGGGATTATGTCGACAAATTACAGGGCTTAAGCATAGGAATTTGCATTAATCATGTCCTTATTTCTAGTTTGACATGAAGAAAACCTAGTGATCATTATCTTTTAATCTTTTATTCATATATCGTACATATTTTCCAACTTGCTTGATAAATCATTCGTTATAGGTGGATATATCACTATTATTCATAAATTTTCTATAGTTTTTCCAGAGGATTTGTCGACAAAAATGGTCAAAAATGGACAAAAATGGCTAAAAATACAGTAAGTCGGCGATCCGTGGTAGGGAGAATTACTGTCTGGAGTGTACAATCACAACGCGTGAGGATTAAATGAGGCATTATTACATATAAATATATACCAATACTTTGGTGCGTTGTATCTGCGATACTATGCTATTTATCATCTACCATTTGTGACTATATAAACTTCATTTCCGACAATAATTCAACATAATATCGCAAGGGTGATATTTTCAGGGGGATATAGGCTTTAGAAAGGTTTTAGCAGCATTACTTTTACAATGTTCCGTGACAAATTCATAAGCTTCGTTGCAATCTTAGTGTGGTAGTTTGAAGAAGTTGGAGGCAGTTGTACACTTGTAATCTCCTTTATTATACTTAGATAAACAAGAACAATCCCAACGTGGCTGGCTCCATGTTGCTGCGAGCGGGAGAGCAGGGCCCCTTGCTACAACACTAATAGGGCCGATAATATCAATGAAAATAATCCTTTCGCGCCACACGCTACGACATACTCCCCTTCCTTTAAAAGGAGTAGTTAAAGTAGTATAAACTCTTAGTAGTCACAAGTACATATAAAATGAGAAATATAGTACAGATTTACTTGTAGTCTTTTAACCACACAGATGGTTTTCTAACCCTTTCACCTTTACGCAATACAACCTCTTTGGGCACATTCTGTGTATTTTTACCCTGTACATCTACATCTTTGTTGGGTAGTACTACGGTTCGTTCCGGTTCATCGCAAGCCTTTACAGGAGACAACTTTGATTGGTTAAATACCTTACCATCTGATAACAGGTAGGTACCGGGTCGTACTACCTGGATTATTTTTACAGGTGGGATAAATTGTGGTTCACCTTTACTGACCGACTGTGGTTTCTTTAATTTAACCAGATCACCTTGTTTCAATACAGGATGTTTTGTGTTCCTGCTCTTATCTGCATTACATTTGTATGCACTCTGTTTCTCCTTTACTCTTTCTCTAACCTTTTCTATGTCAACTACTTTTTCGTTCTTTCTGAAACCAACGATATCTAGTTTAGTACGCATGTCTCTACCGTGCAACAGTTTACATGGTTTTTCGCCTGTAGTGGCGTGTGGAGTAGCCCTGTAACAAGCAAGTAGTTGTAGTACATTTTCTTTGATACTTTCTTTCTTAACAACAGCACTCTGGACAGCATTTTTTAACACAGAGTTCCACCTCTCTACCGCACCATTCGCTTGTGGGTAGTACACCGAAGAAAGACAATGTTTGATTTTCCTCTCCTCTAAATAGTCATTAAATTCTTTTGACATGAACTGCGAACCGTGATCAGTTACAATTTCGAGAGGAAAACCTTCTCTGCTAAATACAGACATGAGAAAAGTCAGAACGCTTTGAGTTGTTACGTTAGAAACAAAACCAACTTCTGGCCACTTGCTGTAGTAATCGACCAAAGAAATAACATACCTAGCATTCGCTGGAGCCTTTTCAATGGGACCTACAATATCTAAACCTAGTTTTTCCCAGGGACCTTCTGGAAAACTAACTGGTTCTAATGGTGCATAAGCAGTCTTAACACCTTTGTCTAACTTTTGACAAACAGGACACTGTTGGAGTAACTCAATAACATTGTTATCCATTTTTGGCCACCAATACAAACATGGTCTTTGTTTCGTACGTGTTTGACCTTGGTGAGCTTTGTGCGCGAGCAACACTAATTTCTTACGAAGACTAACAGGCGGTATAATTCTGTCTGCACGCATGAGAATACCTTTATACACCGAAATTTCTTCTTTTACACTTTCATACCTCTGTATGTCTGGACTCAGATCTTTTTTATCTGGCCATGTACCTTTCGCGTAACCTGCGATTTCAGACAAAATTACATCACTTTCGGTAGCAACCTGCAGTTCGGCAAATGTTACAGGAATATCTGTCTGCATATCGTTATGAACAATCTCACAAATCTGTTCGTCTTCTACATCACATTCTTCATCTTTGTGTTTACGCGGAGCGCGCGATAACCCGTCGGCTAACTTGTTGTCACAACCTGGACAATATTCTATGTCATAATTGTACTTCATTAATTTTGAGTACCACCGAGCAATACGCATAGACTTCCTATCTGTCCCTTTGCTTGACAACGTCGTAAGAGCACTATGATCTGTTCTAATAACAAATTTTCTTCCCCAACGGAATACATGCCATTTCTCTACAGCAAATACACACGCGAGAGCTTCTCGCTCTCCAACAGAATAGTTTCTCTCTGCAGACGACAAAGTTCTAGACGCACATGCTACAACACGTTCTTTACCATCTACTTTCTGACTTAATACAGCACCTAGTCCATAGGCAGACGCGTCACACGTGACATATACAGTTTCGGCTGATGTATCAAATAAAGCTAGCGTACAGTTCTCCTGCAACAGATTTTTCACTGAAACAAAACTTTGCTGCGCTTCGGCATTCCAAACAAAGGTTTCCTCTCTCAGTACAGCCCTCATTGGTTCAACGACATTAGCAAAGTTGGGAACATACATGGCAAAGTAACCTACCAAACCGAGAAAAGATTGTAGACTCTTCCTGTCATTAGGAACCATAGCTTCGACGACGCCCTGAATCTGCGATTCAGCCATTTTGATACCTACATCACTGACGGTATGACCTAGAAACTTTAGAGCACTTACAGACTCTTTACACTTGTCTTTATTCAACTGGACATTGTGTTTTCGCAGACGCGCGTACACAGCTTTCAGGTTACGATCATGCTCGTCTTGGGTTTTACCATACACGATTACATCGTCAAGATAACACTGTACACCTTCTAATCCACACAGGATAGTTGACATCATTTTCTGAAACGCAGAAGGCGCTGACGACAGACCAAAGCAAACACGTTTGTACCTGTACAGACCGTCATGGGTGATAAAAGCTGTAAGATCCCGTGAATCGGGGTGCAACTCAAGTTGGTGATAAGCACTCGCCATATCTAGTTGTGAAAAAATCTTAGCACCATGCAACTCACACAAAAGCTCTTGGATCGACGGAATCAGATATACATCAGGAATTACAGATTTGTTAACCTCTCGTAGGTCTACACATAACCTTATGTCGCCGTTACTTTTGTACGATACAACTATGGGAGATACCCATTCGGATGCGTCAATTTTCTCAATAACACCTTGAGCTTCGAGCTCCTGAAGTTTTTGTGAAACCTTACTACGGACAGTTAAGGGTAGTCTGCGTAACTTCTGTTGTACAGCTTGAATTTTCGGATTAATCTTTACTTTGTGCTGGAACCCTTTGATAGTATTCAACTCACTGTTTGTTTCAACCTCACTTACGGTTAGGGTTTTACCTGTGATACACAAATTTAGATCTTCTATGGCATCAAGACCCAACAAACATCTACCGCGTTTTACGATAACAAACTTCACAGTAGCTGAACGCGATTTGAAACGCACCTCGGCAGAATATGTACCAACGACAGGTAGACTATCTTTAGTATACGACTTTAACTCATCTTCGGGACCTGCCGGTTCGATAGCTTCGTCTACGAAGTACTCACGAAATGTATTGAGATCTAAAACTGATCTATCGGCTAGGCTGTCTACGTGTAGTCTAATGGGTACACTGTTTACATGAACATTGCATTGAATGCGCTTTCTTTTCTTTACAGTAGCTTCGGTAGCAAGAACCTCTACATCAGAATCTGATTCTGAATCGCTATCTGCGTCAATAACTTCTTGAATAAGTCTTTTTGTACAGACTTTGGCAAAAGAGGTACAAGTTTGGCCTATTGCCGGACAATGCTCGTAGTTAGCTTTATGCTTTTTGGATCCGCACCTATAACAATACATGTTTTGCCTAACCTTACCCTTCGGTTTACCTTTCGTAGAACTGGTAGTCGTACCGGGACTTGTAGTAGGTCTCGGCTTGAAGCCTTTCTTGTACCGGGGCTTCAACCCCTGGACCGCGTTGACGTCGGGAGACGGAGTTGTAGGCGCGGACGTGGTCACGGCTTTCGCACCCTCCATGGCCTCCTCGATGCACGTCGCCACTTGAATCGCACGTGCCAGCGTCAGATCCTCCTCCATGAAGAGTTTCTCCCGGATTTTCTCTGAAATAGTCTTTTCAACTAATTGGTCACGGATAAGTTCATCGCGCATGTTACCAAAATTGCAAGTCACTGACAACTCCCTGAGCGCGGCATGTAGTCCTGTGTCGACTCAGTGGAACGTTGTGCGCGTTGGCGAAACTTGTAACGTTCTGCCACGACATTAATTTTGGGACCAAAATGTTTTTCTAGAATGAGAAGTGCTTTCTGGTAGTCATTAGTACCGGCTGGTGGATTGTCCAGTTCTGGAAGATTTTGAAACACTCTCTGCCCTTCTTTACCCAGACAATGAAAAAGTAGTGCCTTTTTCCTAGCAACAGGGTAATTGGACCCACCCCCAGCAATCAAATAATTTTCAAACTGGGCTAACCAAGTTTTCCATGGCATAGGCATAGGACCAGGCTTGTCTAAAAAGGTATCTGGCTGTCTTAGCCCTGACATTTTGAGTAGTTTTGAACATACAAGTAGCACTAGAAAAGTATAAAAGTAATACATACACAGTATCAAAATAGTGCACTCAAAATATGATAACCTGGGCAGAGTATTTAGAGTATTACCAACACTTGTAGTAATTGAAAAACACAGTTTTTGCACTTGTATAATCACCAGTTCATATCATTGTAGTTGTATTGATAGAAAAGTAGGCAGTTCACCTGGCAATTTGGCAAAATGTAGGCCCAGTTACATGTTGTAAATAATGTAGATCTCAGTAGGCCTGTTGTAGAAATCACACAGAGTCAGTTGTTGTATAACTCTGCATGTCAAAACTCACTTTTGGCTGTCAGTAGTTGTAGGTAGAGCCAAAAAGCAAGCTGTGATGATGTAGAAACCAGACTGGCAGTTGTAAAACCAGCATGGCAGGGCCCAGGCAGCATGGCAGGCAGAGCAGGGTGGAGTTTCAGTCCTTCTCAGCAGCATTTCAGGAAAAACTCACGGATTTCTCCCCTCTCTGGTAGTTCTTAACATCCTCAGTCGCCATTTTGTGGTAGTTTGAAGAAGTTGTACACTTGTAATCTCCTTTATTATACTTAGATAAACAAGAACAATCCCAACGTGGCTGGCTCCATGTTGCTGCGAGCGGGAGAGCAGGGCCCCTTGCTACAACACTAATAGGGCCGATAATATCAATGAAAATAATCCTTTCACGCCACGCGCTACGACACTTAGTCATGTAAATTTGTATTGACTTGACATTTATTCAGAAAGTTGTTTTGAAAAAATATAATTATTACCTCTGGCATAATATCTAGAAATATGTGTTAGTTTGTAGAGATACATTCTCTAATTTGCTAGATAACAGGTAAAGGATAGACAATTACTGTCTCTCAGTTTGGACCCTTTTGTTATCGGTATAAAGAAAATTAAATGCATCATCAGGCCAGGGTGGGAGGAGGGTTGGAGGGAGCTGAATTAAAGAAAATGACAAACATAAAATGCTTTCCAGTTATTCACTACCTTTAGAATTTAATTCTAAAGGTAGTGAATAACTGGAAAGCATCTGGAAAGGTAATTGAATTGCCGTTTTCAATATTAATATCTTACTGTAAAGAAGTAGAAGCGCTCTTTTCCTGGAAGATACATGGCTCCTTTTATTCGTCCACTTATTTCTGGTAGTACATCAGCCACATTATACGTATTTTCATACACGTCAAAGAATCCCTGGTAGAAATCGATCTCGCCATCTTGTGAAAAAAGTGTTTCTTGCAATGAATTTACACATATATCAAATCTCAATTAAATTGGTTATCAATTTCATATGATATATGATCAATTACTGAGGTAACATGAAATTGATTATAGTCTAATTTGGGTGATCTGTAATGACTACAACAGGGATATATTATCATATTTCTTATATTAATATTAATATTACAACACTTTTCACATATTATAATTTAAAAGAAAACGCATCAACCTACACATTTTGATTATGCTATCATCTTGGTTTTCTTGTTTGACCAGCATTGAGAAGGCTGATTCCTTGATTGGTTTCCATTATATTTGAAAAAATTGTCTTTGGCAATTCATTTGATTGTAAGAAACAAAGAAATTTATGGAATGTCTTTGATTGCCCCCTCTCTTATATCTTTTTATAGCTACAAATCTTTAGAATTATTTAAAATGTCACTCTCATAATTCTTATTTGTGGGCTGGTTTGGTAGGGTCATGGCAATTTGTATTTCAAATATTACACAAATTACTACAAAGTATTGTAAACTTTTACCTCTTATGGTGTATGCATATCCTGACGGTTTGTAGAAAATGGCATCCACTGATGTCCTTGGGCAGTCTCCTTGCCCTGGGTCTTCTGTTGTTGGAGTTTCAGTTTCCGGCCCTTCTGTTGGTTCTGGAGGTTCTGATGTAATTGGTGAATTTCCACAGTTGATTGGACCTACATGGGGCAATTTACATACTTGCATGTTTAGCTTGTTCAATACTGTACAATGGTATAATTATGATATTCACATTTTGAAATGTTGGGATTTTAGACGTAATTGAGTATATTGTAAAAATTGTCTAATTATTATAGAAAGATCTTTAGCATTAATTAATAATACCTGTAATTGTATGAGTACACGAAATACTTGGAGAAACTTAAAATATTAAAGGTCCGAACATGTTCAGGACAACATGAAACTCTGGGTTTATAGGGTAAACACAAAATGTATAGGGTTATGTCACATGATATGTTATAGTCAATCAGTATTCATCTGTAGCCAACAAAAGCCAGACCTTTATCCGAAAATAAACCAGTGTCCTTCAAAGCATTCAATTGTGAATATCTGATCCAGTGTTGTCTTAAAGGGATAACGGACTGTTTAACCACAATTCTAAACCCATTACAGTATCAAAAATACTGCAATTTCTGGAAAATATATTCAGTGACATTCAGCTTGCTCTAGAACATTCAAAATCCATTACAGCTGTACCAAATCTTAGAAATATGTACCTTTGGTCTGTAGCAAGATCCAATGTTGTTTAAATGCTAGAGGTCAACACAACCTTGCCAGGTGATTATTTCTGTATAATTCTTTATAAATCAATCTTATCTGTTCCATTTCATTTCAAATTCAACCACTGCTAATGTCTATAGTGAGATTTCTTAAGTTTGAGACATTTCATTTTTGCCACTAGGGGGCGCATGTGTGCCTGATTAATTTAACATGACTTACTCTTTCAATTATGATCCTAAATTTCTAATTTTCTCAATTTCTCATTCTAAGCCAATTGTCATCAGTTTATCATGTGAAATTTTAAGATTTTAAAATTCTGAAATTTCCCCCCCAGGGGGCACACCTGTGAACAGTACGTTATCCCTTTAAGCCGGGTTTTCAACTTTAGACCCAGGGTATAATCAGTAAAGACCCAGAGTCTGGTAACTCAAGGCACCTCCATAAGGCTCTACCTGGCTCCATTCTGGAACTCCATACCCTAGGTACACTACCCCTTTATAGAGCTTTCAAACCCTGGGTATACTTCCTATCAATACCCTGGGTATACTACCCCTCCATATCCTGGTGCTCCATACCCTGGGCATTCTATTCTCCATACCCCGGGTATTCTAACCCCTTGCCCCCTCCATACAAACTTTTTTCCATTAGAATACATCTAAAATTTAAATTTCATGGTTTTCCACTTTTTTTTCTAAGCTACAAACTCTATAATCTGATAATTAATCATTTTATGTATGCCATCCATTGAGATCACTCGTGTGATGCATTGACTACTGCACCTTGGATCTAACTCTACTTGGTGGTAGGCCATGTTAAGATTGAGTTTAGAGAAGACTTCTCCACTGCTCTTCTCCTGATTGGTATCTTCAATTCTGGGTACAGGAAGGTGTTCCCGGATATTCACTCGTTTGGTTTATGCATATCAATGCATATCATCACATCTCCATTGGTTTTTTGACTGTGATTAGTGAACTAAGCCAGCGGACTGACCCAGTCACCTTCTTGATGACATCTAGCTTTTCTAATTCAGCAAGTTTCTCTGATATTTTTTCTGTCCAACTGAAAGGGATTTTAGGGGTCTTCACCCATGATGTGGCATTGTTCCCCTTCCCCTCCCCCCCTCCCCCTTATTAAGTTATGAAACATTTTTACATAAAAGTTGCTACTTTCAAATCTGAAAAACTTTGGTGTAGATAAAAATGTATCTGATGACCTTCATAAAGCTCCTGGATCGCTGTTATATCATTTGCTGTAAGGTCACTCTGGCCTGGACTGTAATATGGATACATGAGGTCACCTTCAGTGTTAGAGTGTCGGAGTCCCAAGGAGTGGCCAAACTCATGGAGAGCTACCCAGTCCAGTTGGAAACCTACAAAATAACAAAACATGAATTCCATCTTAAACCATTTGATGGTTTTCGTCATGTTTCATATACAACTGGTGCAAAAGAAACCAAACATAGTACAGGGTCATTTCAGTGAAATTTCAAATCCCCTTCCCGCATTGTTCGTGTGAATCCTATTTAATTTTGGTAATAATTTGTAACGCAAAATAGATTTATGAAGAATTATTTTGGAAATTTCATTAATTTGGATGTTCTATTATTCTTATTTGATTTAAATGAATCCTCTCGATATTTTCAGAAAGAAGAAGACATCTTTATACAGGTTTAATAGATATACTGGTTCAAACTTAGGTCTTTCTAGGGTAATTATGTAGAATGATCCATGGTAACTTAGATACAACTCATGCAGCACTGGTGTAAAGTATAAAGCCTTCTTTGACTTCACATGTGTCTTAAACTGGTTTTCCCGAACCGGGCATTTCTCAGAACCTTCCCAGGGTTTCACACAGCACCAGTTTTACATTCAATTAACACGTGTCAAAATCAGTGTGATATACATAGTTTACATGGGGATTGTCCTCACACCAGAATGTCACAAGAATTACACCAAAATGTAAAAATATCAATATTGCCCTGATGTCAGATAATTAGATAAAGCATAATGGAATCGACCACATGTCATGGTAAGATATTGTTGTAAAAAGAGAAATGCATTACTACATGAAAACTAATGGTAAAACTTGATAGTATCGTGTGCTAAAATTACTCATAGATTCCAACAACACCAATATCACACTAGTTTAACACGTCTCAAACTGGGTGATACACGTGTCCTGTTTGCTAAGACCGATGTCTTGTGACAGCTAGCCAAGGGATCGCGACAATCATTTTGAAAATACTATTTTCAGAAAATACTGTTTTCAAAATGATTATTGCGCTTTTTTTATGATCGCCATTCCAGTTATATGATGACATATCTGGCGTTGAAAGTGTTAAGTATTGGGTTGCATCTCAGGGAAAATTTCCATAATGTTGGCAGGTCCTGGCCATCACAGAATGCGTTTTTATAGTGTTCTGATGACTCACAAAATTTGAGAAAAACATGTGGAAATGAAAAAATAAATCAATAACCCAGGAATTATTTGCGATCTGAAAGGTCAAGATGTCATGTTGATAGTTACCAAAACAGCTTGTATCTAATCTGTCGCACCAGAATTCATCTTCATCAAAATGAGCGTCACCTTCCCATGGAGATACTACGCCTGTGCCAGTTGGAAGATAGGCATGGGCAAGGACTCCACCTGACCCATCAAAGTTGTCATCAAAATTATATCCAGACCGGGAACTGTGATCCATTGCTCCAAACAAAACATCTAGGTCTACTGGAGAGTCACTCTGGCGAACGAAGCAGACACCAGCCACATCTTGCCATTTCTGAAACAATTTTTGAATGTGATTAACCATTGATTTTACCTACATTACAAAAAAGACCTTACTCTATGTGGTGATTCTTTTGAATAGCAAAACTTTAAAACTGTAGTAAACCAAATGTAGTAAATAGTAAAGTGGAGCTAAAGATGTTCTCAGAGTCACTCCCTTCATTATTCTTCACACTTAAATCATATAGTAACATCATAATCTAGACATATTCATAACCCATACCAAAGGATTTTTTGGAAAATTATTCTTACTGGGATGGAATATTATAGTGATTGAGAAGATACCTAGAATCCTGGTATCTTGATAATGGCCATTCACTCAAAACTAGCACATGACTGACGACCTAGTGTTACTCAGCCGATGATCGAGCTCTTCACACTTCTCAGCCCATTAAACTCTCCCTATGTGAAGCAATGGGCCTAATCCAAAAGAACAAAGGATGCCTCAAATTGTGCAAATGAGAGTCTATCTCAAATTTTGATGGGTTTATCCTTGTGCATATATCTCTTGAGTTAACATTTGATTTGTTTATGGAATACAATAATCAGTTGGTACCTGTAGGGCTTCAGCCATGATCTGGGCAGTTCTAGCTTCAGGCAGGTCTGGTGTGTAGTATAGGATGTCCCATGTGAGAGTTGTTTTCGGCCATTTGCGGCGAACTGCATGATATAAGATATCACAGCATGGAAAAAGCAAGAGATAGATTCAGGGGTAGGGGTACCCTCAAGGCTTTTATACTAAGGTGCTTCACTCCCTTTCTAAAATATTTGGTTCCATCCCTGGAGGCAAAATAACAAGCATTTCCTAAAAATTGGATGTGCACTTTTTTTTAAAACTGTTCACTGCATTATACACATAGGACACAATGACAGATAAACAAGTTCGGATAATGTCTCTTGCAAAAACTTCTTCTTAACTTCTAGGGAATTGTATTTAGTGTATACATTCAGGATATGGTAATGCACCTTTTATTGACAAAAGGATGATGTCATTTTGCACCTTTTATTGACAAAAGGATGATGTCATTTTGCACTTAGATCTCATTAAACTGATCAGTGTGTAATGTCCATTTTTAGACAACCCAACAATAATCTCAGAACTGTCGCCACAGGTTTATTACATGACCCCTCAGTAGTAAAAATCGAGCTCGAGTTCGACCCCGGCCCGGTACCCGGGGGAATATTAGGAATCTGATCCCGGGTACCGGGCCGGGGTCGAACTCAAGCTCGATTTATTACTACTCGGAAAAGGTAGTGAAATTTAAAAATTAATGTAAAAAGTTTTACACCTAATTATGCAGACCGATTGTACTACTACAACAATACTACTACTTTAGAGATTATTATAAAGTAGTACTTTATAATAATTATAATCTCTAGTGACGTAGTCACTTACGTCAATACACCATTATATACGCTAGGTGGCGCAAATGTCTAATTGATCAATTAAGGTCAAGTAATTCACAAGATGTCGTCACAACTAATCGCGGAATAACGTTGCACGTCAATTTAACAAAAGATGTTAACTAAAGAATCTTCAATTGAATTAAATATAAGAATGTAAAATAAACAACTTAAATATGCTTACGATACTATTTTTTATAATCATAAATTTCAAAAGCACGTAAACATTCAGTTATTAAAACTACATTTTCAGGAACACCATTCCTACTCCAAATTACTTGAATGAAGCTCCTTACACATTATAATTTGTCATCCATTCACATTCAAACTAAGCGTTAATCCGATACACCCTCTCAGTTGTCAGTAGGCTAGAGGTAATTTTTGACAGACTCGTGCTGGAAGTGTTGCAGGTCACCACTTGGTTGCCCTTTACACAACCCACGAGTCAATAAACAAACCAAAGTTAATAGATCCAAACGAACATTGACGAATATTTCCTACTCGGTTACTAGTAGTTATATTCGTTAATTTGTCGCGACGATGAATATTTCCTACTCGGTTACTAATAGTATTAATACTTGACAGATATATTCATCTTAATGGTATTATATATTCGTACATGTCAGATATATTCATCTCAATGGTATTATATTCGTATTATAATACATATCTGGAACAGTATATATTCGTATTATATATTCATAGTATATTCATATTATATGTAAATAAATACCCAACAACAAAAATTGGTCATAATACATTTTATTATATACATCTATCAATATATACATCTGACCAAGATCTCAGGTGTTACATACATCTCTAGATCTTTCCGGTGGTATGTTAATCTTAACAATATGTCACCTCAAATTCATAACTTAAGTACTAAGAATGTACAAAGTAAGTACTAAGAATGTACATTAACAATATGTCACCTCAAATTCATAACTTAAGTACTAAGAATGTACAAAGTACTAAGAATGTACAAAGTACTAAGAATGTACAAAGTACTAAGAATGTACAAAGTAGAAATACGAGTAATATCGCTAACAGTTACGAAACATCAGTAACAGCGATATTTAAAACAAAGTAATTAAAATAGTATGAAACATCAGTAACAGTGATATATATGTTCGAATTTGACAGCTACTTTACTTTTCGTCTAACCATGTATTACGTTTTTCTTTTCATGAACGATTGTTAAGCACTTTAATAGCCAACACATTTTATAAAAGCACTTTAATAGCCAACACATTTTATAAAAGCAAGACACCATACATTTATCAATAAATTTAGCACTTTAATAACACTTTAATAAGCACTTTAATAGTACTTTAATATCACTTTTAGTATCAGCAAGTTTAACTTTAACAGAAAACAACTAAGTTGACTTTAAAAAAAGACACCGCACAGTACAGACACCTTACAGACATTTGACACCAAGTATTTGACACCAAGTATTTGACACCAAGTTTTCAACATAAAGTATAATAGTAAAACTTGAAGACAGCATAGTAACATTTCATGTCATACAATTACTGTATGCACCATACAATAAGTAACATTACATACAATAGTGTGCAAAGACAACATACAATAACAGACTATGCAAAGACATCATAAAGTAACAGTTATTTCTCGCTGTATCATAAAGTAACAGTTATTTCTCGCTGTATCACAAAGTATTTACGACAAAGAAATGTCACCAAATAAATAAGGTAACGAAAACAAAGTCAAATAAATTATCGAAAACAAAACAACGTCAACTTGATGTAGGCTACATCTTCATTCGTTGCAACTCACTTTCGCTAGACTAATTATCTTATAGTTTCCAACCAATTAAATAACTATTGGAATCTCTCAAGATAATATAACAAGCGAAAGGTTAACGAAATTAAACTGAATTATTATAGACAGCAGTACATTTCCTTGAATAGAATTGTAGACAGCAGTACACTTCCTTGAATAGATGTGCATCTCTCACAAAAAAAGTATACTAGGTCTGTTGGGTAATTGTTCTCATCAAATTACCCAACAGGCTTAGCTCATCAGTTGCAAGATATAACAGTAGATGCTCGTTACTACTATTACAACAATCTTGCTAGTATCCTTGTAAAAGTAGTAACGAACAAGATCCTTGTAATAGTAGATGTAACAGTAAGATCCTTTGTTATAAGTTCACAAGTCAGTCTTAATATCTCACGGAGCATTGAAGGAGTATTATCACGGAGCATTGAAGGAGTATTAAAGTTCACAAATCACGGAGCATTGAAGGAGTATTAAAGTTCACAAGTCAGTCTTAATATCTCACGGAGCCTTGAAGGAGTCTTTAATATCTCACGGAGCCTTGAAGGAGTATTAAGATAGAAGAACATTCAACTAAACTACGTTGACAACAATGTTCACAATGTAGTTTAATATGAACATTCTTCTAACTGAAAAAACATTCTTTCAAAGAACAAGTTATTAGTGTAGAAATAGTTCTCAAATAGTCCTATGAGAATGCATCCTTCGCATTAGTCCTATGGAGGCATTCTTCACGATACCACAACACTTCGCGTTGGTCCTATGAGTGCATTCTTCACGATACCATAACAAACTGCATTCTTCACGATACCATAACAAACCTACAACTCAAAACCTGAAATACAATATTCAAATATTCAATTAAAAAATGAATTTCAAAACTATTCGTTCAGATAGTATAAAGAATCGATTCTGAACAGTAAAATACAATATATAAACTCTTAACTTACAAATAAAGAATACCCTTTATAGAATTAAATACACTAATAATGCGCGTTATAATTCTATAAAGAATGCGCTTTGAATTTAAGAATACACTTTATGGAACTAAACAAGTAAAGAAAGAAATAAAAGAATACTTACATTTTTATAAAGCAATCTTGCATCGGATGAACGAAATACGAGGTATCACCTAGTGTATAAATAATAGCATTATTTACATCACATTATACATTACATTATATTTACAATCATCAACCATGTACATGTGAAAACAATGTACAAAGCTACGCGTAACTTTCACAACACGAGCAGTATATACATGAAACCCGCACAACATGAACAGTATATACATGAAACCCGCACAGAACGAATGTACTAACACAATATTTGTATTATCAACAAACATCAATTGGCATAGTTGAAATAACATATGAACTGTTAGCTTTGTAGAAAGCAACATAAAATTGTATGATTGCATCTTTAATAAGATGCTACAAACATTCTTACATTGCCCACAGTAAATTAGCAGAACTTTAACCAAGTCAACTTTAATTTGTGGAAATAGCAACTCTTATTACAGTGGATGGAACGTACACCTGAACTTTAACTATAGAAAAGAATAATATACAATTCTTCTATGGAGAAAAAGTATAGAATTCCTCTACAGTCGGCTCACTGATAATGTGTAGTTCTCTACAATACTGTAAAAGAAACTTGTAACTAATTCCACAGTTGTTGGTCAGCTCATGCTAAATCGCACTGCGCTACTTTTGCTTCCAAACTCATTTGCTTTCCAAACTCTTGCTCAACTGAAATGTTAGTCAACAACACTAAACATTGTGTAGTACATTTACAATTATAAATAAGAAAGAATATGCATCTCATTTACAAATAACTTAAATATCGAATGAAATTTACATCTTAAAAAAGAACGAAATGATTTAATCGTTCATCCAAACTCAAAATGTATTCAAATGTTTCAACTGCTCGATGAAAGTATTCACATTACGTGATAACGTTACTGTAACTGTGCGTAAACTAAAATATTCAAATGTTCAACTGCTCGATTTAACATTACGAACAGTTGAAGTAATGTTAAACTAAACTGCTTAAAGTAAAGAACGTTCAGTAGACCAGTTTGCAGAATTCAACAAAGAAAACTTCGTTGAATTTAACAAATTTGTTAAATTCAACGAAGAAGGTTCCACCGAATGAACTGCTCGACTAACTGGAGAGACGCTCTGAATTTCTACGTTTCTACAAATTAAATACATACTTTTGACTTTGTTATTTCTAGTTTGTATAGAATTAGTTGAACAATAAAAGTAATTCTCTGAATTCGAAGACTTTCTTAATTCCAATCCAATAACAACTACAGTTAATAATAAAGTTACACAAACTCCTCCAATACTAATTTTATTAGGGTTTGGATACGATTTCAAAACGTTACTTTTTATCATATCCATACTTCAAACTTGAAATAACTGATATAAAGTATCAAATCCAGCAAATTTCTAGTGACCTAATGAATATAATCACACGATAATTAATCGTTTTGCTGTCTTGATACAAACCTTTGGTGTCTAGGCTACATAGAATAAAAAACAAACCTTTGGTGTCTACATGGTGTCTGGTTTGCTTAAAGAAATTAATGTAACCTTTTAGTGTCTGCATGATCATTTTGGTGTCTATAAAGTTTGGTGTTGTAATACGCAACACAATTCTGACAATTCTGAATACACCTTGCAGTGGATTTAACATCTGCAAAACATTTATGCTTTTTCATATTTTTTATTCTCTTTTTCATTTTCTTTATAAATGCGCTTACAATTAAGTCATTTCTTCGAGTATCATTTGAAAAATTCCTTAAAATACTCTTCATGTCTTGACCTAAACATCTATTATATATGAAATATATAACATAATGCCCGCAATATGCTGAAAATAAATTTTGAATAGTTTTCTGAGAATACCTGAAATTCTTTTTAGAAGTTGACGATTTTAAAAAGTTATGAAAATATCTTTTCATAGGAGGAAATCCAAAAGAATCGAAATATTCAGGTAATGAATGTTTAGATTTAAAATAAAATGACACCCAATGTTCACCTGGTTTTGTAGTTTCATGAGTGTTAACTACAAAACTTGATGGATAACAAGAAACAAATTTTGGAAGATTATTTGCAGAATAAACCCCATGAAATGTAGGAGAAGTTACTTTTGAATATTTTAAAAGATTTTCAATTTCATCACCAAACATTTTGATTTCAATCTCTAGCATCAATATCTACTTGGTTCGTCTCACCAAGACTTAACATAGAATTATATTCACTGAAAAATATCATAACAATTCCGTGTGCTTTAGGAGTCTTTAAATTCGCAACAACATTTAATGTACCACTTTCAAAAAGCTCGAAAGTTCCAGAACTAGGTAAGGCTTTACTTAAATTAAAAACAAAGAAACAACTTCCTTTCTTAAACTCTGAAGGTGTAATACAAGGAGCATTGTTGTTGAATAATCTTCCTGTTCCAAATATCATAGCCGAATATGCTTGAAAAAAAGTATCATCAGAAAAATCCACCTTCATTTCATAAAACGGTGAAGTTTCATCACCATCTCTTTGAATTTTTATTTCCGTGACATCAAAATTTTGAAAATAAAAAGGATTATGTTTATAATTACCGTCAAAAGCCCTAGCATCAACCAAGCCTACAATGATTCGCTGTGGAATTTCATCATTAGAAATCATACGATTTTCTTGTAAAATACTTTTATTTGGACCTTGGGTTGAATAAGTTACTTCTACTCGACGATAAGGATATTTTAAATGTTTACCTTCATATCGCGCCCTATCTAATTCAATTAAAAATGAATCACTTAATGACATACGTTTTGAATAAAAAACTGCATCCTCTATTTCAATTTTATAATTTGTAGCACCATCCTTTGCCATCAAAGCAAACTCAGGTGAATTTCGAATAAATCGTATTCTCATATCTACATCTCCCGGAAATAACCTATTCTGATTAAACAAATCATTGTGAACTTTAGCTATCAATTGGAAAGTTTTTCCATATTGAGTTTTCTGAAATCGTTTATATGCCCCTTCATTATGATCATCATCAAGATTGGTAATTTCATTAAAATCTTTAGTATCTTTAATGAATCCGCAAACATCTCCCCAACTTTCAACATAAGCAGGATTATAATTTAATACAAATTCAATAAAAGCCTTATATGGATATAAACTATTGGATCCTGAAATCAATTTACTTCCAATATAAAGTTCTACATCTTTAAACATAGCAGCACATAAATAATTTACAGGAAGTACTTTAGAAGCTGCGGGGATAGCATCAGCAGGTGCTGTAGGTGCTGCAGGTGCACTTCCATCCTTTTTCAAAATTTTGAGTTTTAGTTCAACAAAACTATGATACAAATCTATAAAATCTTTCTTGTTAGCTTTCAATAGATATTCAATTGGACCTTCTTGCGAAAGATTATTCAAAGGCCAAACTTTAGAAAAGAAACTCTGTTCACCTACTGCGTCAGTAAAAGGAACAGAAAATAAATCCACAGTATCAGGAACACATAAACATTTAGAATGTGACATTTTGAAACTTTAAACTTCATTCAACAAACAAGACTGCTAGTCAAGATATATAATCTTGACTAGCAATCAAAATCGATATCAATCTTAAAGATATTAATATCAAACTACATCTAAAATATCTCCAACTTTCTTTAATATCTTGCTAGTCTTTATTTTCTTACTAGTCTTCCTTTTTTTCCTAGTCGGGCTTGAAATAGAAGAAACTATTGTATCACCAGAATCTGAATTAGATTTACGTTTCCTCTTTTCAGATTTAAAATAATCTAAAGCATCAGAACCAACTCCTTGTAACTGCGACTTTGCTTCATCTTTTAAAGCGTCTTTAATATTTTTCTTTTCAAAAAATACCTTTTTCACGACATTTAACCCACCCGTCATCAACCTTTTTTTAGCCTGTTTCTTTGCAAAATTGAATAACGGTTTTATCATAG
This sequence comes from Lepidonotus clava, assembly GCA_936440205.1. Classification (NCBI taxonomy): domain Eukaryota; kingdom Metazoa; phylum Annelida; class Polychaeta; order Phyllodocida; family Polynoidae; genus Lepidonotus; species Lepidonotus clava. The sequence goes on along the minus strand of OW387144.1, from coordinate 27,345,050 downwards.
GTTTTAAAAAACCCGAAATAACATTACCTATTCCATACCCTTTTTGATATTGTGTGCCTATAAACGGAGGAATATCTAACGTTCCACCATATTGTGATGAATTTCTAAAATGATTGCGATAAAATTCTGCAGACATTTCGTTATTACAACTAGTCAATACAAAATACCAGCGAAGATTTATTTCAAAATAAAACTCTTAACTCAATAACTCAATCTCAGCAACATTTATAAATATGATTTAATATTTAGATTCCCATCTTGCAGGTAATTTAATTTTCCTGCCATATGAACTAGTTCTTTCTGAAGTTTTAGCAGGAACTCTCTCCTTTTTCTCCTTTTTCTCCTTTTTCTCCCTTTTCTGCTTTCCTCTTTTCTCACTCATTTTTTCCACACTATCTGAAGTTACACTAGGTTTAGGTAAACCTGGATACGGTGGAACTACAGTAGGCAAAATTACAGGAGAACCTTTGTGTTTAAATTCACGAGACATTACATCAGAACCTTTGTGCTGAAATTCAGGAGAAATTGATGGTGGACCTACATGATGAAATTCAGGAATAGAATGTGGAGTAAAATCAATAAACTTCATAGGTTCTTTTTTTCCAACATCACCTACCTTTACCTTCATTTCTGGTGTATAGAAAGTTTCAACTTCATCTCTATTAGCTTTCCTTAATGGAGAATGTGAAAATTCAGGTACATCTTTTTTCAATGGAGAGTATAAAGCTTCAGCTACATCCTTTTTTTCAGATTCCTCTAAAGGAAAATTTCTAATATCAACTTTTTCATGCTCTACTCTTTTAGATTTAGGTTTATATTTTATCCAAACTAAAGGAACATTTATTTCTTGAAAATAATCATACAATTCTTCTACTCCTTCTGGTTCCTGATTAAAACTTATCGTCTTTGAAAAAAACTTCATAATATCTATTATATTAGACCCTTTTATAATCCTATTTTTAATAGAAACCAAACCATTTTTATTCCAAGTTACCGAATTTTCTTGAAGTTTTCTTAAAATACTTTCAATGTTAGGTCTCTGTCTAACGTTAATCTTTCTAACAATATCATTGATCATTAAAGTATCACTTCCTAAATATTGTTCTGTAGGATGATACGTCGAATAAATCTCATCATAAGGTTTCATACCAAACATTTTTTCCTGCAACAGCTGGTCTTGTCTCTTCAATGCATAATTCACATTTTCATTTCTGTTCTCTTTATCAAGCTTTTCGAAATTACAACTTTTAAACATTTTGTATGGTATAATAATACTTTCCTGAAAATTTGACATTCTACAATTTCAATTTATATTCTTTAATAATTTTAAAGCAGCAAGTGAATTTTTTATAATGATAGGTAACGAATTTTTACCTAACTGTTTCATAGATGCGCGTTTAATCTTATTTGAAACTGATTTCTTCGGAAGTAATCTTAAACGAATTTTATCTTTCTGTAAATAATTCATTTCTTTTGGAGATATTTCAACATTACCTTTCAAAATGTTATACACACAATCACAAATTGATTTCAATTCATTACTATCTCCTAAATCGATAAGTTTATTCCTTTTTTGACCTTTACTATATGATAATAATTTCAAATAATGTTTACAAGCATAAGTTTTTAAAACATCTTTCTTCATCTTTTTTTTATCGAAATCTTTACTACAACATTTACCTTTCATAATTACCTTTTCCTAAATATAGAAGACAATAATCCTAATGCACCGCTAATAATAATAGGAAGAATTCCTTTACCTATTTGATTCAAACGTTCCTTCTTTTCTCGCAACCCCATTTTAGAATGTGCCAACAATCTTAAATGATTTCTTTCAGCTTGCAATCGTTTTATTTTAGCTCGACTTAATTTCACATGACCTTGCAAAATACTCTTTATACACTGACAAACTGCATCAATTTCTACTTTACTCCCTAAATCTATTACACCTTTTCTATCAGCTGAACCTTTCGCCTTCGCTAACATATTTAGAAACTTTTTAGAATAAAGAATCTTTCTTAAATTTTTACTCAAATCATTACGCGTTGGCATTATGAATAGCTACTGCATACAGAATTACCATCAAAGTACTATAACAATTGTACGAAATCATTATCTTAAGAACATTTCTTTCGTACTATAAACACATGTTGAACTTCTCCAAAAATATTTGACCGAAACATAGCATCTTTCGGAGTCTCCTGATGACCGTCTATCAATAAATAACCATGCGGTCTTTGTACAGCATGATTATATATTTCAATAAAACATTTACTGTCCCTTGGCATCAACTTTCTACCAATAAAATAAGCAGTCGTCTGATCAAGCGGAGAATTAAATAAAACTAAATAAGTTGCATTCTTTACAAAAGTCTTTCTTTCTTTACCATCCTGAAACAAATTTTGAGTAATAAAAATGATACTTACATTTTCATGATGAGAACGTTTAGTAAAAAATTCAGATAAAAGTTTACTATTTCCACATTCTGACATTAAATCATCAAAAACTAGTAATCCAAATTGATTTGAATTGACAAATTCATCTAAAGAATCAGGTAAACCTTCATGAAACGTAACTTTCCCCTCTAACACGTCTTTATCATTTGGAATAGTCTGACCATAAAACCAAACAATATAATCAAAACGTCTACTTATAAAATAATCATCATCACCATTCTTAATTAACTTTAATACAAAAGTAGTTTTCCCCGAATTACTTGGACCTGCAACTATCATTGAAAAAGGAACTTTCAACCTTGCATCAAACACATTTACTGTTGATCCCATTATCTTAAAACCGTTCAAGTAAATTACACAAGTTTTAGGATAGATACAATCTATTAATACAATATCACCTATCTCAAAAGTATTCATATATACTTAAAACACTCAAGGTTGTATTTTTATTACTTCATATCTATAAAAACTACCTTTCAAAATTTCATTTGAACTGTCTGAAAGAATGTAAGTAACTGGCTTTGTGTTCAAAACAAATACTATCTGAAATATTTCTCTACTCCAATTCACTGAAAATCCACGTTCAAAAGTTTTTCTATAATGTCTTATTCTAACTTTATCACCTACCTTTAAAGATGCAACATTCTTAATATTTGTATAAAGAAAATCTTTATACTGTTTCATCCACAACTTATCTTCGTTTTTCTTATCAACTTCAGAAGGTGGTAAACCTAAAGATCTATGCTTCGAGTTGTTATAAGATAAAATAACTTGTGGAAGTATAGGAACATAACTTTTTGAATTTATTGCAGTTAAATATTTAAACAATTTATTCTTAAAAGTTCTAATAAAACGCTCTACAATAGCACACTTAGTATCCTGATATGTAGAAAAATAATGAATATTATTCTTTTTTAAAAATTCTCGAAAAACTCCTTTAAATTCATTTCCTTCATCTGTCTGCACATTTCGCGGTTTCACACCTGCTCTATCAAGAATTCTTTTAAAAGCTTGTAAAGTTTCCTTTGCATATTTTGTTTTCATCGGCTCTACATAAGCATATCTTGAAAAACAATCAATTGCTGCAAGAATATTTGTAAAACCATTATTGAATTTTTTCAAATTTGGTAAAACGATCAAATCCAGTTGCCACTGATCATTAATTCCTCGAACAATAATCTTTCTTCGAGGAAACTTTCTTCTTCCAGCCTTATGAGATGTATAAGTTTTAGTATTACTTAGAAATGAATCTACATCTTCTAAAGTAATATTTGGGTCAATTTTTCTTGCAGCTAAATATAATTTTCGTTTTGAACTGTAAGATGCTGGATGTTGCAAATTAAAATAGATTGAAGTTAGTAATTTCCTTTTCATAACAGACATAACTGAAATACATCAAACAAGCTTTTCGAAACAAACATGCCAAGCATTTTCAATAAATGCAACAAGAAGCAACTTAAATTCATAATTTTAAGTCGTTATATATACAATTTATACATGAATAACAAAACTATCGACTAGAATCGCATTCCACTCTACATGAACTGTATCACAATCTAAATTAATCATGCAATCAAATCAAAATTCAATAATCATTCTTAACAATTTAGTTGGAACACAAAATGGATATCCTATAATGCGTTCACAAATGATACAATCACAAAAGAGTTTCCAATTTCTTCCAGTCTTTAGAAATAATTATTCTTCATATATACATAGTATTACGGACCTCCGAAATACCCTCGCGTCTCCGCAAGATTGCATATTACTACAATTTATCAGAGTAAACTACAAATTTACCTGAATAAATTAATATGCAATATTATAAATAAATAAATAACTAATTAGGTGCATAAAGTCTTGATTACTTTGAACAAACATTTCAGTCTTGATTAATTTGAACAAACCTTCAATATACATTCAATCCAATATCCACCGGCATTCAAATTCTCCTTACTTTACACACACTTAACAAATTTCAACTTTATATAAAACAAAGTTTTAAAGGAATATTAATATTACCTGAATATTCCAAAGCATGTTCAGAATGTTTTCCAAGTTCTTCAAACCTTAATTCCACTTTAGATTTTGTATTAATTTTAGACTCCAACTTCTTTCTAGATCTAGAAACGTTTCTTTTAGTATCCTTTACTTTACTGTCCTTTACTTTACTACCCTTTACTTTACTATCCTTCACTTTATCGTTCTTTTTCCTTCCTACGTGTACTTTATCCTTTTCATCAACTCCATCTCTATCCTTCAATTTCCTCTTTCCTTTTCCAGCAACCTTCTTTTCAGATTCAGGTGCATATATATATATTGATTTCTAAATCATCATCATCATCATCATCAGAAATTAAAAACTTTGGAATATTCAACTTCTTATGCTTCTCATCTTTCGCATTATCTACTTCTGGTTGTAAAATCAATGTAGAATCTTTCTCGTCGTCGTCAGCATCAAAATCTACATTCCAACTTTCAATTTTTTTCTTCGTCATTTTTGAAAGTGAATTATCTTTCTTAGAAGACATACAATTGTTGCACTTATCATCATCCATAGTAAAAAATCGAGGAGAATCATAAGGTAATCCACAATTAAGGCACTCTCTAAACATTTCACCCTGACATTGCTCGCAGTAAGTTTTACCTTCAACTAATGATATAGGATTATAACACTTGCTACAATTCTTCTTTTCTGGCTTGTTTAAAAAGTTGCCCGCCATTTCTATAAAGTCTGATATACTTAAATATGATATACAAACCTGATTCCTTACAACCTACAAATCTAGGCTAAACCTGGTACCTTACAACCCTACGATCCATAGCTATCACAAGAACATTTACGAACCAATCTGTGAAGTTCTCACACTCGATCACTTCCTCCGTTTCATCATCACTCAACTCTTCCAATTATAAACTGTGGAATATTCAACTTAGGAGGCAAACAATTTTTGCATACATAATAATAAGGTAATCCACAATTAAGACACTCTCTAAACATTTCACCCTGACATTGCTTGCAATAAGTTTTACCTTCAACTAATAATACAAGATTATTACACTTGCTACAATTTTTTTTTTCTGGCTTGTTTAAAAAGTTAACCGTCATTTCTATAAAGTCTGATAAACTTAAACGTGATATACAAACCTGATACCTTACAACCTAAGAATCTAGGCTAAACCTGGTACCTTATAACCCTACGATTCATAGATATCACAAGAACATTTACGAACCAATCTGTGAAGTTCCCTCACTACAATCACTTTCCTCAGTTTCATCATCACTCAACTCTGGTTTAAATTTTGTAAAACTTGACTTCCTTCTCTTCCTTGAACTTCGCTCTTCATCGTTATACTTTTGAAGTTTTGAAATCTTACTAGAAATTACACTTTTCAAATCTTGAAACTCTTCCATTTTCATAGAAACAGTCTTGTCTCGCATCACATCAGTTATATGACAATACAAATCTCCATTAAAACGAGTAACATCAACCCTCTTCTTACTACCGAAAGCTGAAACATATAATCTCTCACTAGCCATTTTAGAACTCTTAGACTTAGGCATAACTAAATACCTTGAAACAAAATTCAGAAACAAAATTCAAAAACACTACAATCGCAAGTAAATCTTGGAAATTCAAAACACAAAGAGTGAACCACATGCTTATCACAAGAACATTTTCACATTAACTAGAAAAAAAGAAAAAAAAGAACTGATTATTCAAAATCCCTAACTCTTTTTTCCTCGTACTTTTTTTTCCTCGTGCAAATTTTTCTTTTTCTTGAACATATATTATAATTACCATATGCTAAAGATTTAATTCCATTTGGATATAACCATCTTTTATCTTCAAAAGGAGATAAAGCCAGTTTCTCCTGCTTAATAGTATAAACATCATGTTTAAAACTTCTAATAGAATGAAACTGTGTTCTAATTTGAGAACACTTCATCAATACATCTTTAAATTCAGAATGAAATAATGCATCTACACTTGATCTAGCTATTCCCTTTGCACGTTTAATAACATTACCATTTTCTAAAAATATTGAATATAATTTAGGACGTAATGCAACAAATTCACGTATCCTTTTACCACCAGTTTCGTCCTTAAATTTTCCAAGTACCTTATAGTTCTCATTATTGTACAATTCATGTTCTGTTGAAAGATTAGAAAAATCAAAATAATGCAGCAAACCTTTCATTTTTCTCATAAAATTCTCATCTCTTATCTTGTAAATCAAAGAATCTGTATCAGTATACAACAATTGAATATTCTTTAAAGTAAAATTTTTCAGCATAACATTATAATGAAAATCAAACATGTGTAATTTAGACAAATCCAAAACGCAGAATCCTAAATAAATTGGTTTATCCAATAACAACTGTGGTTTCCTGAACTGAATTCCAACGAAGTCGGAATCGAATACATTTACAGACTGGAAAGTTGGTCTATTAATCAAAAAAGAAGCCCTTTTTGGGCATGAAGTTAATTCCATAGAAACGCGTCTTTTCACGTTCTCCATACATTTTCCGAATGTAGAATTGTTCATCAATTTAAAAAATTCTTTATCAAATAAAGAAACAGATTCTTGTCTTTTCTTATTGTTAAAATCGATATATGGTTTCATCCAACATTTCTGTTTAAATGATAAAATCCTATGAATTTCTTCGATCTTCATACCCAGCTGTAAATATAATTTCAAATTTCTATAATGCACAATATACCTAACCTTTCTAAACAAAGTAGAAATCAATTTCTCCGGACTTTTATTATAGTGCATATTAAATTTAGATAATACATCCTTAGCATATGATGATAATTGATTATAATGGATTGACAATTTCTCCGGAGCTAAAGGAAACATGTCATGTAAGTCGTGCAATCTAGAAGGATAAAGTAACGTTACCTCAAACACATAACCTGTTCTTCCTTCATCCGTCAACTTTAAAATTTCTTCCTCATTAAAAAATTTTGCTGAATCTAACCAAACAAAATCTTTGTATGGTAAAGGTTGCGACATAGCAAATCCATAGAGATTATTACAATCATAATATACAATATACTCATCCGCATTATTAGCCTCAGCATATCGTCTAACAACATTTGTAATACCACCACGTATTCCTCTTTCAAAAAAATTATACATATCCAACTCTGTCAATAAATCGCATTTGATACCTGTAAATTTTAACATAGCATCATAACTAAGAGCTGGTGCAGTCAAATATTGAACAGGATCTAAACCATAATAATCTAAACTTCTCTCTCGAAACGATTCAAACACATCAGTAAGCAAAAGAACGTCAATTTTTAAATAAACTTTCAAATAATCTTCAATATTTCTACAATTAAAAATATTAAACATTTTCAAAGCTAATTTGTATTCTTCTTCAGTAATATCTTTATTCGTAAGAACATTAAAAAAATGTGATTTATCTGGTAAACATTGCTCCTTCAATTTATCCCAAGAATCTATATAGTCATAACACATAACTCCTTTCCTAACAACATACTTTAACCACTTATTATTGAAATACTTTCTCGTTTCTATGAATTCATCACTACCCTTTTGAACCAAAAGATCTGCTAAATTTGATAATGAATTAGGAAGAAATTGAAATGAATCAATTATAAAAAAACCATCAAAACTTAAAGTCAAAAATTTTTCAACGCTTCGTGGTAAAACAGTTACTTTACTAGTTTCCTGTATACACTCATGTATTTCTTTAACAATAAAATGTGTGTCATAATTCATTGCATTATGCATGACTATAGGAATTTTAAAATTTGGAAACCTTAAAGAACTTCTAACCAAATTGCAAGTATTGCATGCATAATTCACATCTCTACCTTTTCCTTCTCTACCTAAATGTGCGTGATCTATAACCTTCTTTACACCCAATTCTGAAAACGAAATACCACACAAGTAGCATCGAGTTTGCTTTGATAAATGTGCTAAATCTGAAACAGTCAATTCTAAAACTTTCCTATTATTATCAAAAATATACGAAATTTCGGCTCTTACTTGATTCAAATAATGAATAAATTTTTGCATAACACGTTTTCCTACATAAATAAATGGAGGTTGAGAATATTCAGAATATTTAGAAACAAGAACTGCTCCTACTGCATTTAAAGTATGTTTTGATTTTAATACAGTAGACTTTCCCTTAAAACAATTTATATTTGAATTAAAAGTCTCAAAATCTGCATAAACAACAAAATGATGTTTAATTTGTTTATGATATGATCTAAACTTAACTTTCGTACCTTTTACTGGTAAATTGTAAGACTGTCCAGTATACTTATTATCATAGCAAGTAGACTTAGTATGCATTTCACAATCCACTTTCTTATTGAAAGATTGTAAACATCTATCACAAAAATACCTTGTTCTTTTCCAATAAAATGGTCTTATAAACTTATCCAAATTTTTAATAAATAAATAATGATCCTTAAACAGCAACAAATTTACGTGTCTTCTATGTTCACTTGTAAAATTCGTAGAAATATACATAGGAAATGGAACCAATCTTGAACTTCGATTACATGAAATTTCGTTAAAAAGACCGAAAACATTAACTGTAACATTATTATTCTTTTCAAATTTTGGAATATCTGACAATCTCACAGGAAACGAAATACCTTTTAAATTTAAACTATTCAATAATAATGAATATTTACTTAAATCTTTAAAAACTCCATAAATTGAAGCTAATATACAATAAACAAAACACTTATTATTTTCACAACCTAAATTAATCAATCTCTTAGCTTTCAACCAATCAGGTAACTCTATCTTTTTACCACCAAAAGGATTAGCTCTAAAAACTCCTAATCTTACCAAATTTATCCCCGTTAGAAACCAACCAGAACCAGCTTGAACAAAACCGTCAAATAATGCTAAAATTACTCTCAACGCAGATAACAACTTTTCCTTTAATGAATAAAACGTTAAGACTTGAATTACATGGCTTTGAAACCAAGGTTTGATTTCAAAGTATTCGTTTGTATCTAAATTGTATTTTCCTAAAGTTGCATTAAAAGAAATTTGAAACTTTATCCCTCCATGTACACTCAGTTTACTTTCCAATTTCTGATACAGAACATTAAATTTCTTTTGAAAATAAAATTCAATATCCACATGCTTATTTCTTGGATAAAAATCATAATCTACAATAAGACCACCCAATATTCGTTTCCTTTTCATTCGGCTACCTTCTCAGTCATGTCACCTAGCGTTTCAGACTGAAAACTATTTCAACCACCTAGCGTTTCAGACTGAAACTATTTCAGTTTCTATACATAATAAAACAACTTTCGATTTTAGACCATTAGACCATTCATCTCAAGAACGTTTTACATTATAAAAAAAATCTAAAAACAAAACTATGAAATTTTCCGGAAATGTAAAATAATGCAAACTGTGCCAAACTCAAACTTAACCAATTCACCATCATCAGTTGTTATTTTTATTTCTATCTCCTTAATCTTTTCATATGCTAATTTCTTATAATGTGGATGAGTATATATTCTTTTAATTATTTTTCCATATTCCCCTGCACAATTAACTGTTCGTAATAACCTCGTTTTCACATCACCTACCATTTGAAAATCTACCAAATTTGTATAAACAAACATATTACTAGAATCTACGTGAAATCTTGCAACCCCACTTCCTTCATACAGATAAAAGTCCGTTTGATCTCTATTTTGACTCAAACCAAAATAATGCATCCTCATAACCTCATTAACATCATCAACAGTAGACGTTAACTCTGGTCCATCAAATGTATATGTAAATAATGAATCATCAGGTTCTATAGAATCTTCTAAACGTAAAACTCTAACTAAAAAAGTAGGAAGTATAATACTGTCCCCTTTACCCACTCGAAAAGTTACTCTATTATTTACAGAATTATACTCAAATTTAGAATATCTTCTATAAGAAACACGACCTACACCAGATATAGAATTCTCAAATTCAGCTATCTTTTCATTCAATACATCTACCAAATGTTTAATCGAATAATAGCCAAAACTCAATTCGAAATACATATGTCGTAAACCAAAAGATTCTTCTTCGTTCAATTCATCTAAAGATTCTATGCCAAATCTATCTATATCTGGATTTTCACGTCTTTTTAAATGAAAAGTTTTTCTCAACAAATATATAGTTCGATTTTGTGAAAGATGAACTGGATAATTGTACCAAGATTTAGGGAAATCTATTTCAACTAATGCTAACTGCCATTGTCCCTTACATTCAATAGCATTTTGAAGTTCTATATAATAATGACTAGTCTTATTTTCTTTCGTTTTATGAATAGTATTGGAAGGTAAAGTTAAATAAAATTCACCACCAAAAGTTTCCTCCATTTTTGACTAATATCAACTAATTATTGATTTAAATTAATATCACTTTCAAAGAACATGAATGATATAGAATGTACAATATTAAGAACATTTAAACACTATTCATATAGCTTAACATTTCCAAACTCAACTTTAATAACATTTATGTTCACTTCAAACATAAATGTTATTAATCTCATACAATATCAAGAACATTGAAAAGATTAACATCTCTTCAAGCTCAGCTTTGTGAAATTATACACATAAGACAAACTTTCTCTTTTCATATGAACTCTCACATACTCATTTCGAAAAATTTCACCATTCACCCATAAAGTTCTACATGAAGGACAATTAAAACTTGATATATAAGTAAAATTATAATTATAAGAATGATATGAAATAAATAACCTTCTAAAACAAGTCGAATGCGCAGGTTTCGAACAACAACGCAACAAAAGCATTTTATCAGACTGGTTATTATCTTTACTAATAATAAGATTCCTGCAAAGTTCGCAATATATACGAAAAGTTTTGAAATGGAAAGAATTCAATCTTCTTGCATTTCGAAGACACCTTTGTAATTTAGTTCTCACAAACTGACTTGGATTATGTACATTGTATGTTAGTTTATAAAATTGAATTTCTGTAATTCTTAAATAATCACAAACTGACTCTATTGCAATACATGAATATAAATGCTTCGTTCCTAAATAGTAAAACATGTAATCTAAAATAATTGGAATACATTTTAAATCTTGCCACATTCTAATTAATAAATATTTCAAAACAATTTCACAATCAAAATAAGAAGCAAAAAAAACTAAACCTTCAAAAGAAAACCTTCTCATAGAATGAACATATTCCAAATCATCACTTTCAGAAATAATAACCATCAACTCGAGACATTCTTTCGAAGATAAAACTTTTAAATCTGGAATCTGAATATTCATAAGAATAGAACTTAAATCACTAGTACTTATATGAAAGTAAAAAGATACCAAAGCTGAGAAATACAAGCAACGTTCTTGCAAAGCATGAAAACATACAAAACGACCTCGCTTACCCATGATGACTTCACTTGGAATAATAAGTGCAACAATCAGTATAATCTACAAAATCTAAATTATAATGCGATCCCTAGTGTAACAATCTAGGAATCACATTATAATCTCTCAAAGGTGGTGGAATAAAAAGACTAGAAATAGGATTAAAACCAGTATGTCTCGACCGATGTAATCGTAATAATGTATATGATGAGAACATCTTTGAACATAAAGAACAACTGAAAATCAATTTTTTTTTTTAGGACCGCGTTTACCCTTAGTCTCTTTTAATAAAATAGAAGAACAATGCAGCGGGCAACACGCGCAAACTTCTATATTATCTGGAAGAACATTCTTTTTTAAAACCTCCACATGTTTCCTTATACGATCAGAAACTTCCAAAACATTGTCCAAATTACAATGAACCCTTTCGCATTGTTCTTCATACAAAGTATCAAAAGGTTTAAAATTTTTTAACTGCTTAACGCGACTTGAAGATTCTACATTTATTTCCTCCTCTTGCTCACTATCGCATTGACAAACCATCTCTTTCTTAACATCATCACTTTCGTCTTCCTTGCACCTTTCCACATTAAAAAAATCATTCGAAACTGTAGATGGGACAAAATGCCTCAATTTCTCAACATGCTCTGTAAAATCACAATCTTCATCTGAAGTTGTCTGTAAATCTTTCCTTACTTGATCTACTAAAGCTTTCCTTGCTTCACCTACTAAATGAGACTCTGGTACAAGTTTTCTTTCAACTTCATCATCTGAACTAGAATCCGATGATACAAATTCAGGTGTCTTGTAAACTTTCATTTCCTTAACCTTAGAAGCCTTAGAAACATCAGTTAAATCTTCAGTATGTTTTATTGTACTTTCACGTGATGTTCTTTTTCGTGATGTAATAGAAAGCGGTAAAACATCTTTATTCCTACTTTCAAAACTTTGACCTTTATTCTCAATTCCAATACAACTTTGATCATTTCTCCTCGCACCTCTACTTTCTCCATTTTTACATCGAATCAGTGCATCACTTTTCCGTTTACTCTTATCCTTCAATTTCTCATTACCTACTTGATTATCTACACACTTCTGCATTGCCTTTTCAACAACTGGAAAAATTAAACTACTTTTCTGAGCACCCAAATCAGTCTTCTTAAAACAATTTTCGCTATTACTCCATTGAATAACCAGTGGATAAGATTGTCTATAAGATTTACTAGGATGAAAACTCACATTCTTTCCATTCGCTGAATAAATACAAATTGGTAATTTCAGCAAATCACATATAGTTGGAAAAATCAAACTATCTCTTGATCTTAAATCAGTCATAATCTTTTCATTTTCATTTTTCAAAATCCAATAAGCAGCTGAAGTTGAAAATGTTTGAGACCTTAAAACCTTAACTAAAGAAGTCTTAAAGTCATTCAAAAAATCATGCAGCTTCGACCAAGATTCCTTAGATTTCATCGGAATCAATGTTTGAAAACAAATGTAAGTAAAATAAAAAACATGCTCTTCATCACGTTTAACACTATTCCAATACTCAACATTTCCCTTTTCATCACAAAGAAGAAATTTCAAAATAATATAAATCAACTTGGTAAATGAATCCATTTTAATAACGATTCATTTACTATCAAATACTAACTTTATATCATTACAAATTTTAAAAAAATGAAAAATATCCTTCGTCAAACAATTACCTTTATAACTATACAAAATAGTAAAAACTGTACTCAAATTATTCTTTAACTTTAATCTAAAACTTGAAAAATAATAAGTATTATTAAATTTTAACCACACAGATTCAGGAGAATTCGACTCTCGAACCTCAAAATCATATTTCATAAAATATGTTTGCACAATTCGTTCACAAAATTCTTTAAAAGTCAATTTATCAGATCTTGATAAAACTAAACTAAATGTAAACTGAATATTTCTAACATCAACAAAAACTGAAGAGAACGAACAAGAAATGCCTTCAGACACAAAAAGAGAAACCTCTGAAACAAACTTATCTATATTCAATAATACAAATGAAAAACAACTTCTCAAATAAACACTACAAAACCCATTTTTTGTCAATTTTATTGTATAATGAGAACGTCTACAACTTACAGAACCGCGATATAAAGTTGAATTTATCCATTTCTTATATGTCTTAAAAAGATCAACACTTACTGTAGGATTAAAATCTAAAGAAAATATAATCAAATTTACTCCATACGTAATATGCATAAACAAGTTTAAAACTGGCACCTCATAGACTAGACCACACACATTTAACTTGATTCAAGTTAAAAGTGAAACCATACAACCTTCGACTCTTGTACAGCGCGAATATACTGTAATCCACTCTACTCGAACCGTACAACTCCAAGATGCTACACATCACCACAATTCTTCTTATCCTAACCCAATGCCTAACCTGCAACTGCTACTCTTCAAATTGTGAGTTTTCACAAGAACCTGCTGCTATCACATGCGACTACATTCCGGAAAAATTCACCACTCGTCTACTGACAGTAACCAAACTTTACTGTCGCCTCTGTGATCCTTCGGCCTCAACTCTCTCATATCATCAAAGCCTTCTACCTTACCTCTCTTCTATCTTCACATCTTCGCACTCTTTCACATGCGAAGACGGTGAATGCAGGTAAGTCAAATAACCAATTTTATCTGTTCGTTATCAATTAAGACTAATATGCAACCAAGGAATGTTTACATATCACAATTAATATCACAATGTAAACTCATATACAAAACACTTTGACAAAACCTTACATACTATATGAATGTTAGAAGTATAATACCACTAATACCAGACATTCTATCAATTATAACTTCTAAGTACAATTAAGTTAACGATAAACCAGGCTTCTCACTCAACCTAAAACAAGAAAACACAATCTTAAGTTAAGTCTGAAAAACAAGGGATCAATCTAAGTTAAGTCTGAAAGACAAGGCGATGTCCCTCCTACCAATGACGAATCCGAAAGATAGGGCAAAGACAAGGCAATGTCCGCAAAGACGAGGCAATGTCCCTCCAGACAGCAATGCCTCTCCAAGGCAATGTCGTCCGCAAAGACAAGGCAGTGTCCCTCCTTGTGACGACTAGATCTGCAAACCAAAAATCATCCTACAAGTAACGACTCTTAGATCTGTGAACCAAATCATCCAGCGTGATCATCAAAACCTTATTTCATAAGATTCATTCGTCGTCCCTGTGACAAGACTAATTAAAGTTTCACAAGGTGTAACTTTAAAGTTAATCACACATTCAACTAATATCCCGCAAACATCTCAAAAACGATTATCATAATCATATGCTAACCGTAATATAAATAACCTTGGATGTCGATACAGCTTAAAACCAACAATAACCACCCATTTGAAAGAACAGTAAAGTAATTCGATAGAACAAAGCGCTATTCAAGTCAAGTTTCAGTAAGAATAGAAATCAAACATGAGTCAACTCTCGAAATTCCAAATAGAACAAAACATACACTCAAGACCTCAAGGTTCTTATCAACGAACGCAACGCAATAAGATTATTCATACTCATATTACCTAAAGCCTTATTCCACGCCTCCTTATCATGTCAAATTACCCTCCCAACACTACATTTATAAAACAGGAAACGAATGTTACACTGACATCTAACTAAGTTCAAACTTAATCTGAAATCAAATACTTAATTAAGATTTCTTCCAAGCTTCATTACAATTTATCTGAAACACTTAATAACCTTTCAAAATAAACCGTAAACCACTGAAATGAACGAGCAAGCCTGTTTAAAACCTTTGTTCATGAATGTAAACCAAATGATTATTAGGATAATACAAACCAAATGAATGATTGAATGAAACATGAATGAATGAAATGAAAACCAAGATAGCAACGAAAACCAAGTTCACGTATAGTGTCGCCATCTATCTAGATTGTCAAGCAACGTTTTCGCCTTCAAAGATAACAGCGATTCTGACAATCATTTCTCAACCACCGTGATGCAAAAAGTAGTCAATTCACAACCACCATGACTCAGAAAGTCGTCATGCAAATGAACTGCACACTGAAATAGGTACTCCATAGACAGTAACACGGTCGCGATTTATAGATGATATGCAAATCAGTGACTGCGATTTATGGACAGTCCATGCATGAACAGAACTTTGTCTGTTGAAGTGAAGAAAGGAGTGGTGTCGTTATTAAAAACTGAAACTGACAAAATGAATTCTCTGACAAATAACGAAACATTCGAATAGGTGATTCGTTAATATGCAAGTCAACTAAAAACCAAGCAAGTTTGAATGTACGTGGTCCAAAAGTAGCAATGCAGATGAATTGCAAGCTGGAACGGTTACTCCATAAATAACCAAGTAAGTTTGAATGTACAAGAGCCCAAAAGTAGCAATGCAAATGAATTGCAAGCTGAAACTATTATCCAGGATCTCAAGTTAGTTTGAATAGCAAATAATACAAATCACGCAAGTCTATGATGTAAATAAATGCTATTATAACAAACTTGAATAGTAATACGCAAAGAACAATGCAGATGGAACTTGACGCTAAACAGATACTCTATAGATAACTACTATCCAGGATGTCGAATCTCAAGCAAGTTTGAATAGCAAAGAATAATGCAAATGGACTGAATGCTCAAAACAATCACTACATGAGCAATTACCCAAGATCTCATCAATTGGCTAATCAATTCCAACAGTAGTCCTCACATTAACCATAACAGGTTTCAGCTGGCAGGGAGGTAGATGCTGCGGCTAGTAGAAAAGTCTGCTCCGAAGCAGTCCAAACACCACCCCAACCATCGGTCCTACAGTCGCCACCTGTCAATCTACCGCCAACAGTACACAACGGTGAGTCACATCAGGCTAATCCTCCAACACCTCACGCTGCACAACCTCAGATTCCCGTCACTGAAGGAATAGACGGGAAGAACCAAGAGACATTCTTATAGGTGATTCTATCATCCGTCATGTCAAGCTTACCAGAACTCAGAGAACGGAAAAGTACATTATGGGAGGAGCATGCATTGAAAATGTGGCAGAGCGCCTTCAATACATCATAGGTGATGTAAAAGTAGAGAAACTCATCCTATCGATAGGTACAAATAATGTTCCAACTTCTATGAGAACGCAGAGAACATCACAAAGATCACAAACTTGACAACAGAAATCACAAACCTGATGATCTGATATTCGAAAATGATGTCCACAAACCACATTCGAACTGGTAAGATATGTCAAAATCTAATCAATTAAACTTGACAGAATAGGTAAACGGGGGATCAAAACCCTATAATCATTTTTGTTATACCATATCCTTAATGATGAATAGAAAAAAAACATGAAAACCAACCCTGTGAAAATAAAAGAATTGTCAAAAATATCACACCTTGACCACGACGAGTCACACGAACACGAGACAACAGAAGATGCATTAGAATACCTTATGCACTAGGCAACAGAAGATGCATTGGAATACTTGTCGCAATTCACACTCAAGGTATACTACCTTCAGTTCCATAGAAGATGCATTGTGTACCTTATTAAACAATGCAGAGTCGTGGAATTTCAAATAAGCCTTGTGACAAGTTCTCCTAAGAATTATGTAAAGGACAAAAGTGAGAATAATAATATTTCATTTATCCTTACTGAAAGTATGGGAGGACCTGACGCTGAACAATGAGTGTGACAATGTAGGTCTGTGGGTGGTCAAGTCCAAGCGAGTTCGGATTAATGGTTAATACTAGGTCTGCTAATGTTTAAGAACAGAAAATCCTGCAAACAAGAAATTACAAGATCCTACATGAAGAAAGTAATCAATTCCATCAACACACGTTCATGACATGGACGATGTACAAAAACGGGAAAGTATGGGATTTGTACGGGAAAGTATGGGAGAGTAAAGGCGTCTTGTGTTCAACTTCAACACAAGAATGTTTAACACGCTCTGGATTGAATTTGTATCAAGGCACATTCGTGATATAAATGATATACAGACAAAGATCTCTAGGTTTAAACCTCCTGCTGTATCCCTACCCCATGATTATCTATAGATAACGTTGAATGAATCATGAATGAATGTTACACCAAGAGAGAATCGAAACCCACTAATCACCCTACTTCTCTAGAACACTTGTTTAGTATGATTAATGATCAAATCTATATGATGAACAACAGAATAGGTAAACGGAAGATCAAAACCCTAGGTGCAGACAAATCCACCTTAATCCAAAGAAAACAGTGAATTGTCACAATTGCACACCTCAAACAATTCTTGCTAGTTTGTGAAGAAACTCAAAGAAAAACACTAACACCAATCACATTACACGCAGTAACACCTCTGCAAAGAACTACTAGATATAGACGGATTTACCGCTACGTCACAGCGGTCAGAAGTGGGAAGGACCGAGGTGTTGGTAGGCAGAAGACACTGAGGAGTAGTAAGCACAGTGACAAAATATGACTCTATGCAACGCAGTCATTCAAGAAACCAATTGAAACGAATTCCGCTTTAGAAATCCGAATCCGCAATGAAAAGCATGAACTGAATTGTCCCAATTTCACACCTCGAACACGAGACACACAAACACAAAGATACCTTATACACTAGGCAACAGAATAACAGAAGATGCAATGGAATACTTGTCACAATTCACACTCAGCACAAGTTGAAACCTTTTCAGAAATCAATTTCTGATTGATGCTGGGTCCACTAATGTTTAAGAACAGAAAAATCCTGCAAGCAAGAGATTACAAGATCCTGCATGAAGAAGGTAATCAATTGGATTTTCCATCAACACACGTTCGTGACATGGAGGATGTACAGACACGAGACAGTAAAAGACGACTTGTGTTCAATACAGACTTTCTGGATTGAATTTGTATCAAGGCACATTCGCGATATAAATGATATACAGACAAAGATCTCTAGGTTTAAACCTCCTGCTGTATCCCTACCCCATGATTATCTATAGATAACGTTGAATGAATCTTATGAATGAATGTTACACCAAGAAGGAATTGAAACCCAAAAACCATTTTTACTGGAAATAACTTCAGGTGGCGCCACCTTTCGTAGAATGAATGTTATACCAAGAGGGAATCGAAACCCAATAACCATTTTTACTGGAAATAACTATGAATGAATGTTACGCCAAGAAGGAATCGAAACCCAAAAACCATTTTACTGGAAATAACTGAACGTTGAATGAATCTTATGAATGAATGTTACACCAAGAGGGAATCGAAACCCAAAAACCATTTTTACTGGAAATAACTGAACGTTGAATGAATCTTATGAATGAATGTTACACCAAGAAGGAATCGAAACCCAAGAACCATTTTTACTTGAAATAACTTATGATGAATGAATATGTCAAGAAAGAATCGATGAATGTTACACCAAGAAGGAATCGAAACCCCAGAACCATTTTACTGGAAATAACACGAATGAATCTTGTGAACGAATCTATGAATGAATGTTTCTTAAAACCTAATAACCACTTGACTTAACTGACAATTCAAGAAAGAATTTATTCAATCAAACAAATGATAGGTTTTGTTCTCAACAAAACAAACAAAACCTATTTCTCAACAAACCTAACTTAACAAATAAAACCACTCACGCTTAGTCAAAACCACTCACACTAAACCATCCAGAAATACAAGACTAAGAAATAAACTAAACTAAATTGAAATTAGCAATTTCATTTACATACGCATATTGTAAGAAATAACTAAATATAATCCTACAAAGCAATTTCATTTACATGCATATATATTAATTACGAATCATTCTACTACTTTACAGGCTAGCAAACATTCAACCGGAACCAAGCACTACGACAAGAATTACCCTCACTCGGACAATCCTGTAACTATGAATTCAGACTTTCTAATTCTAATGTACAATCCTAAAGCAAATCCTACAACTATCAATTATAATGTACAATCCTATAACAAAATTAAAATTAATAAATCCAATTACCTTAATCCGATTCTGCACCTCTTCTCACGAACTGAAAATATAGCATATAAATATTCATCAAACGATAAACAAATCTATATTTCTTCTCACTTCAGAACTTCTATCACTCATCAAACGATCACAAAACCGAACGGACGAACAACCAAGCCAGCATCCAACCTTACACCATATCACTTGACCTTACGATCCACTTTGTCTTCAATACAAAGTACAACACGCGTACAAACATCAACACACACAAGTACATCTTCAAGTACGCACAAAACCAGCACTCCAACCCCACAACAACCTACACAATCAACAACTAAACAATCATCTAACCGAAACTTTACAAAGCAACTACCTTCACATAATACGACGCACCCTCCTACACAATCTACACAACCTACGCACCCTCCAACACAATCTACGCACCCTCCAACACAATCTACACAACGACCTACACAACCTCTTAAACATACACCACAGGAACCTATGCAGCCTTCTCACAAACAATCAACTCAACGCAACTGGGCACCACAACCAACTACAACAAAAAGTCGCACCTTACAACTATACACAACTTACACTTCAACCACACTCGCGTATACATCAAATAGCTACACTTCAACCACACTCGCGCTTACACCAAATAGTCACAACTCGCATCTAAGCTCAACTTTAAAAATAGCGATCGGATTAATTTCTTTTGTAACAATAACCTTGACAATAACATTCATCGTACACTTTATAAAACAAAAGCCTAAACAAAAATATAGTCGAACTTATTTTTTAAATCCCAATTATAATTTTGACGATTTTGAAATTGAAACTAATGACCCAAGACCAATATTCACTCCAAGAGTACCATTACCCGCAAATTTCTTTTACGAACTACCAACCACTGAAATGTATGAAATGGAAATACTGCGTCCCGTCGACGAAAATAGCTTTCCTTCGCCACCTCTAGAAACTTTCTCTGAACCACCTCTCGAAACATTCTCTACACTTTAAATACACACTTTAAATACATCACAAAAACTCACTCTCACAAAACACGTTCACTCTCACAAAACACAAAACTTTCACTCTCACAAAACTCTCACAAAACACAATATCAAATATATTCTCAACAAATACATCATTCGTACTTAAACAAATTTAAATGTAAATACTTATGTACATTATGTAAACCAAATGAATTTACCATTATGCATTGTTATAACCGAACACCATATGTGAAAAGCTTTACTTGTATATATAAATATTTGTATACATTATGTAAACCCGATGAATTTTAAATTTTATCATTATGCATTGTTATAACTAAACAAGAGCCGTCCTAGCCTTTTAGAATTAGACATCAATTACCGGTTTAGTCTCAGGACTATTACCAAAAGGAAAAGCCATATCATTATTTGAATCGTCAGATGCAGAAAATGTAACTATTGACATCCTGACGTCTTTATAAAACGAGTCCTGCTAAACACCATATGTGAAAAGCTCTATTACTTGTATAATTGTCAAGAATAGTCTCGACAACTAGATTATTGATTGAGTATTCATGAATCCAGATACTCAAATTCTTGTTTACGTCGTTTCATGCTACTTACATATATGTAGATTCTTTGCAAGAACGTAAAGTAACATAATATATAAAATTATAATATACTCACATCACGTACAACATACGCAAACCCACAAACGAAAGCGAAAACGAAAAGAAGATCGCACCTGAAAATATGAAAATATTATTTACTTCTTCTGTTATAAACAAAATAAAATATTTCAATCGCAATGAACTCTTTAGTTTACTTTAAAATATTCCAATTAGAACAAATGCATCGAATCATAAATTTACATTTTCTACAAATCTTTTCAATCATATCAAACAATGTCAAACTACCTTAATACCGAATCGAAATAAACATTTCCTACTAATCATCTAACGAAAAGTTTAAATTCCAACTCTCATCATCTCAAAATTCCACATTTATGTATCGAAAAGTTACATGTCCACCTTAACCTTGAATATTACCAATCTCTGAATTAACATTTCCACATTTATATATCGAAAAGTTACATCTCCACTCTCAAATATTACCAATCTCGCCTCGACAGTACAGTACAGTAAAGAGCAGCTCTTACCTCGGACGTCCCAACGAAACGTCTTGGTCAAATGCGACGCCGCAGGATCCGCGTCGTCTCTTATATAGCTTGTGCATGAAAAAAACCTTCGAACCGTCTTCCAAGACCGTGAGAAAAGCAAAACCTTTACAACCTAACGTTGAAAAACTTCTCATTACATGACAACACAGAAGCAATAAAGCAAACATTTTATATAAGCACTAACGTTAAAGCAACGGACACCTGTTACCATCTTCTCAAGTCAAAGTCCCTCTCGCCACTACCGTTCTACCAAGCTGGAGCCTGGTATGCGAAGATGCCTGTTACACGCAATACACCCTCATAAATCGTAAAAGAAACTGCAGATGAAAACACATTATTATAAATCACTGACTACGACTGCCATGAGAAAAGGCGTAGAACGACTACCATGAGAAAGGAAGTAGACTTATTTCTAACAATGTAACACGCAATAATAGATTCTTACGATATGAAATAAAACAAACCCAATGTGTATCCGGTTCATTAATAATCTATTCCAGAACAATCAAAACTCATAATTTCATCTCTACCCATTAAGAACATCTTCTTAAAACAAAAATATTTAAAATCCACTATGAATAAATAAAAATCAAACAGAAAATCAGTCTTCTGCAAATAAGTTGCAATCAAACACACGGCTCGCCAACAAGAAGGAGAAAAAAAGAAATGTTCTAAAATATCATAAGCATTAGAACTCAACGAAAGCCTTAACACAGAATCACCATATTTACAACAAGGAATACTACCAAATACTGCCTTATCTATCTCTAACTTTCTTACAAAAATATGATTAAGCATCTTCTTATAACAATAAGAAATCTCTGAATCCAATAAAGTTATTAACATTTTACTATACCAACAACCTGTACTATAAAAATGAGAATCACTAACACATCTTAAACTCAAAGACTTTCCCGGAAAAACACCTAAAGTATCTAGACAATTTTTACCTATTCTAAAATTACAGAAGAAACATTCGAAAGCTCGACTTTTCAAACCATTACAATAAAACCCCGCTCGTGCAAGTATTATCATATAATTCTCTTCCATTAAAGGACAAAATGTTTTAAAAGAAAATAATCTTTCCTCAAAAGATCTAAATATCTTATTTGTCTCAACGTTCAATTCGCAAAATTTCAACTCTATAATCTTTGACTCTATCTTTAAATCAAACCATTTAATATCTTCAAACTGATGTTCATTACTTAAGCACAATATTGAAGACGATTTTACATGCTCTTTACTTGAACACAAGTCTAAATTTAAATCTATACTTTCATCTTTCTCCTTTTCAGAAAAATCATTCCTTGGATCAAAAATAATGTCATTATCGTCTAACAAACCTGCAACATCACTCTTATCAACTTCAATAAAACTTAAATCACTTTCAGATTCCTTTAAATCTACTTGTGATTCCTTAACCGAATCAAATTTTAACTCATCTAAATCATTATTCAAAAATCCATCAAACTTGACATTATTATCTAAAATATTCTCTGTAAAAGTAACTAAATCACTATCAAAACTCTCGTTAAATTCATCATCATAAATGTCAGTAATGTCTGCTATAAACAAATCATCACAATCTAAGTCCATACTAATAACCAGAAGAACCAAACCCTAAACTAGAACGAAAACTACTATCTATACTTAAAACTTCTTCTAATTCTACAATAAATATCCGTTCTATTATAAGCTGGGCAACTCTATCTCCTCTATAAATTCGATATTCAATATCACCAAAATTAAATAACAAAACTTTTATATTTCCTCTATAATCCTGATCTATAACACCTGCACCAACATCAATAAAATGCTTCCATGCAAGACCTGAACGAGGTGCTATACGACCATAACATTCTGAAGGAAATTCAATTTGAATATCAGTTAAAACTAAAACCTTATCTTTCGGATGAATTACATAATCATACGCACTAAACAAGTCTAATCCTGCAGAACATGACGATGTCCTCTTCGGAGTAAAAGCTCGATCTGTTAACTTTACAAACTTCATTTTCATGCTTATCTCAAGAAGATTTCATAGTACGAATAATAAAATAAACCACCGCATCCTACAATTTGCGCAAACAGGGTGATCTCAAAAACATTTCGAGAAACAACCAAAACCAAATTCTCACAATTAAAAAACTATCTCACCACATGTGCAGTCCTTACAGACGACAAAGCGTAACCTTTCTCAAGACCTTGCTTCAACATGTCACGTACGCCACATGAACATAAGAAATAACAAACCAAGTTATCTAAATACATGTGTTCGCATAAATCAAATAAAAAATAGTGGAGGCAACAGAAACGGTGAAGAGTCTAACATAAAGATACGTCACCACTGCCTGTTTCGTACAATAACAACCCCATAAACGATAAAATTAGAAACTTTAAGCTAACACCGACAAATTCAGTATTCAACTCTGCTTCTCAAAGTAAAAGAAACGATCAAAAGTAACTGGAACTAAACTTGATCTGTTTCTCAAAGTAAGAGAAGGAAGGTGTTCAGTTTGAACTCGATCTGTTTTCTGGGTGGAGGTAACTCAAGTTCAGGAGTAACTCAAATTCAGTTTGAACTCGATCTGTTTTCTGGGGTGGGGGTAACTCAAGTTCAGTTTGAACTCGATCTGTTTTCTGGGTGGGGGTAACTCAAGTTCAGGAGTAACTCAAATTCAGTTTGAACTCGATCTGTTTTCTGGGGGGGGGGTCAAAAAAGTAGCTCGAGTTCAGTTTGAACTCGATCTGTTTCTAAGAGGGGGGTCAAAATAATAGCTCGAGTTCAGTTTGAACTCGAGCTGTTTCTAAGGGGGGGGGGTCAAAATAATAGCTCGAGTTCAGTTTGAACTCGAGCTATCCCTATACTACTCCCCTCCCCCCTTGCCTCCCCATTGATTAAAGGCTCATAGTCCATAAGCCAGTTTCGACTTCAAAAAAGTTGTAAATGCCAAAAACTAGGCAAGCACCTGTCCGGAATTCTGTTTTTAGCTGTGGCGCATGGTTCAAATTAGGTGCCTAATTCCATATAGAGGAGTCCCTCTATTTACATATATATATAGGCCTATACATATATGATTATATATATTCACTTTGTATCACACAGTATAATATATAATCAACAGCATTTCCAATATAGTGGATGTATACATATAGTGATAGTCACTAACACAATAATAAATTTTAATAACCTATTTTTCAACTTTGAAATTTCAATATAATTATAATGCCTTTGGTCGGTAAAGTTTTATATCCTTCGGATTTTGATGATCTTATTAATTGTATTTCTCAACCTCACAATTTGTGGTAATACTGCATAGATTATATATAATGTATACATATAATTTTTTAAGTATAATATAATCTTTTGATTTTTTTGTAAGCATATATATATCATGAGACTGTAAATAGATTTAGGTGGTATATGAATGTGTTTACCCCCTGCTTGGCGTTTAGATCTTGAAGATTGAACATCTTCCTTGCCACATCTTGGGGTCGCCATCTTACATCTTGTTTGCTTGTCCAGTTGACCTGTGGCCTCCAGGTGGAACTTTCTTTGAAAATTACTAATGGTATCTTCGAAAGATCCCCTTTCTCGAAAGGTTGCAATTGCTGCAGTTCTATTAGTATTTCGTGGTCCAGCATAACCATATCGTACAAGTTGCACCTAGGGAATGCCGAGTGGATTATGTGAAAATATTTTAAGTATTTTACTTCATATGTTTGTATTATTATTAATAGAATTATTGAGATGAAGCATTATTAACATCAAATAGGTATGTCATGATGTTAGATGCTACTAAATTCAACATTAAAAGCTTGTTTATCTAGATTGTTATTACTAAATACTATAACAATGTTATGATTGAAACACTGCGTTTCAAACTTTGATATGACTGTTTATTTACTTTTGACACGTGGTAGTGTAATTGTTTATAATCATTTTAAGTAAACCAAAAATGCTTATCTTGGCTGCAAGTTTATCTGGTCAAATTATTCTTTATCTTAAACATAATTATATTCTGTGATAATTCTTTTGTCATGCTGCCTACTGGCTATTCCATGTCAACTAAAAAAAGGCTTCAAACACTTCAGATTTTCTTTACACTTCTCAAAATATCTTGTCCCTTAATGTGTTGAGAAAACATGTTTCAAATTGAATATCAAATTCAATAACCTTTAGCGGTATTCTAATGTCTGAGAAGAAGTGTGTGGAACCCTATAAAATTTGGTTGAATTGAGATGAGACGATCCCTATACAGAAGGTCATTTGATAGGTTAGTATGGTTTCAATGTTAATGGTCAAGAA
The DNA here is from genome assembly GCA_936440205.1 of Lepidonotus clava. Classification (NCBI taxonomy): domain Eukaryota; kingdom Metazoa; phylum Annelida; class Polychaeta; order Phyllodocida; family Polynoidae; genus Lepidonotus; species Lepidonotus clava. The sequence continues at coordinate 27,318,715 of OW387144.1, read as the reverse complement.
ATGCTACAGCACTTAATTGTCTGAAACAGTTATTTGGAATTGGAGGGAGAAGAGTACAAGGCCTATACGCATGGCTTATGTCCTGCATTATTAAGGTTAGACTACACATACAGTCATCAGCACCTAATTTAGGGAAATTGCAGCATCTCTGGGACTAGCTATTGGATCCAAACATGTTATAAAATATCAACTCAGAACTATCATTTTCCACTATCTTAATTATGATATGATAGTGGATCAGACAAGAATTCGTGGAGCAATGAATATAGGCCTAAATCATATTTTTCGCTTTTTCTTTTTACCAAAATAGTATTTGGACAAATACAACAATTACTGAACTTCAATTCAAGAACAACGTAGTTGACATTCATTTTCAGCGAACACTGTCTCTGATTTGGAATTTCCTCGTTTTGATCTAACAAACAAAATAGATGTGGAATGGCAATGTACAGAGACTAATACTTTGTCTAATTTCAACAAGTAATTTGATAGTAACAAAAGCAACCCTAAGCAACTGCTGCCTGTTCTTAAATCAACTTTTAAACAAGAATAATCACCATTAATCTTAACAAGACAACTCACCTGTGCTTCAGCTATGGTCACACTCTCACAATCGTCAGTTGCACTCTGGGGAGGTACAGGTGCTGATTCAACTAGAAGAAACATAACCAAAATGTCAATGAAGAAAAACAGCTGCCTTATGGGAGCCATACTGCAGTTCCTTACTGGGCTGTTTCTAACCTCACTATGGCAGAATTTCTAGTTGCCAAAGCTTGATACAAAGGCCCAAACGATTCTAGGATTTATGAGCTACAACATCAGGCATATTTGTTACTAGTAGGGTCGGCTTGTTTTACACTAGGTGAATTCAAGGGATACATGTAGGAAAGATAATTGTTGTTGCCCTCTCAACGTTGATGAGAGAAATACAAAATAATTCAATAGTGCAAAATATCGCATCCAGGAGTGTTAGAATGAATTTGTGCAACAACAATTCATTACAATTATCAGATTTTCAAGGAGAAATAATATATTTCGACTGGTGGCAGTTTTCTAATGTTATCATTAATTATGAAATATTTAAAAGCTATATGGGCTTTCACTTTATGACAAGAAACTCTTTTTTTTTAATTTCTTTATTTATTCAGGCACAAAATAAGTGCAAAAGCACTTGTTTACTTTCAATGCCTGAGTAGCATAATAGTATTGCTTCTCTAAAGGCCCTTTGTTAAATATAATAATTATGTATGTAAAATGAAAAAAGTTTCAATAGAATTAAGATACTCGTGACAAACAATATGTATACAGTAAATTCACAATACCGGATAAAGGTATACATACATGAATTCCATTCAGTGTATAAGATAAAAGTCACATGAACATAACATGGAAGAAGGTAAAAACAGGCAATAAAATTGTGTCTCTGGCCTGCCGTAATGCTTAAGATAATGTTCAACACTCTCGTAGGGGATACACTCAACGTTTTGTGAGATAATCGTAATGATTTGGTGGTATGTGTAAACCCCCCTTGATGTAGCAGGGTGGGAACTAGGACAGTCTTAAGATCAGATATTTCTGTACAAAGGATGTTCTTGGACCTTGGCCTACCCCTCGCTATTAGCATAACGTTTAAAGAGAAGCGTTGGCACTTTAGTTAGTCACGCAGCCAAATTTTTCCTTTATTTTGCTTACTGTGCTTATACAAAACGCTGAGATGAAAAGTGAATGAGACAATGCCTCCTTCAACCAAAATTGAGAATAAAGCAGGGTCAAACCACTCATTATACTGTCTGATCCAGCATTTTGAAAAAGGGGGTGCTTTTGAAAAAAATGTTCTTAACCTGTCTTGGGCCCAATTGTATATAAAATCTAAAAAAAATGTTTAGCTCGTGCTATGGCTAAACGGGTCCTGAGAGAGCTTAGTTATGATTTACTGCATAATGTCATAATTATAGAATTTGTGCAGATGATGCCAAATTACCTGAAAATTGGCTTGGCACCATACTAATGATCAATTTACAACTATCATGATTAATATATTATATCTATTTAGAACACCGATCTTTACCGATTTCATATGAGACACCCTCATAAAATGATAACATCCAATTCTATTATGTACAGGTAATGTATTTCGGGTTTATTGAATCGACTTATGGACAAAGTGTTGTGTTCTTTCAGAAGACATGTGGAGAAAGTCTCTCATATAGAAAAGGACTGCCTTTCAAACGCCACCTGAAGACATTTCCTGTATGAGAATACATAATTTGCATGGAGTTGTTCGTAACCATTGACCATCTGATGAGACTTGTAGCCAATTGGGCATTGTCATGGCTGTTTAATGGCTCCTTTTCCTGGCAGTCCAAACCAGCAAGGCGCCAGCTATCCTCTGGGACCTTAACCTTTATACACATCAGTTTGATGTAATTCTGCTTCCCTTCCTACCGCCTACCTACCTTCCTTCCGCTCACCTTTATATTCCCCCTACCTGCCATCCTTCCTATACCCTCTACCTTTCCCCATATTTGTCTCCCTTTCCATCCCCTACCTGTCTCCACTCCCTTCCCCTATAGTAGCCTCACCAACTTCTCTCTCCAACTAGTACTTGTCTCCCTTTCTACCTACTACCTATTGTCCTTCCTTTACAGGGTCCCCTCAGACTCCTCAGACACCGCCCCAAGGTAATCGGAGTAAACGGGTCAGCGGTATCCTCGCCATTTTCGTCATCGCGCGGTGAAATTTTGGGCTCTGTATGTTGGCTACTTAGCATTGGGGCCTATGGGGAAAATCGGAATTTTCGCAATAGCACGGAAAATTGACCTTTTGGGAAAATTCGAAGGATTGTATCGCATTTCTGGGATCGATTCCAAACTTTTTCTCATTTACTGCATGAAGATTGGAGTTATATTTTAAAAGTTATCGCGAAATAACCTGTTTTCTCCCATAGGACCCTATGTTAAACGTCCACCCAACCTCCGCTCGCGATTTCCGCGAAAATTGGTCTCACGATGCTTTATTTTTACACCCGCATACGGCGTATAGGACGGCCGCATACCAAGCAGGTGTGAACTTAGATAATTTATTTAATGCTGCAAAATGTTCGTCTAATTAGCTGTATTGCCTGAAATTTACTTTTTTTTCATATTTAATTTCAACCACAATTGGCCTGATAGGGAAAAACTTCATAGCATGAAAATTACATAATTATAAGAAGATCATGGTGTCTTTAGGGTTTGAGGTGAGCTCGCTGTATACGCCCTACCTATGCCCTACCAAGATTGGTTCGTAGATGATTTATAGGTTCTCCTCTGTTTGAAAAAGAAAAGAAAAGGGAGGTTCGGCGGCTATGTCCCCGAGCTAGATACAGTTGATCAGATGATGATAGATAATATAGATAATATTTAATATATGATGTCCGCGTATACAAGGATAATTGTATGCACAATGTTTCCAGTCCGCGCATACAGTGCACAGGTGTAGTTAACACACACGGCCTTTGGGCCTGAGCGTACAAGGGATGCCAAAAGGCGGGGGTTATTTCGCGCTTATAACCTCAGCCCTTCCTACCCCCAGCCTGTCTCCTTTTCTACCCTCTACATCAGGGGAGTGTTGTTAGACAAGTGTTCCAATATGATCCTAGGATTCACGCTTTGATCTTAAGATATGTGGGTTCCGAGGTGGCTAACTTAGGAGCAAAAATTGAACTAGATTTTCCTTTATAAGTTGTATGATAACAAAGGTATTTTTCATCATTGTTACCATACAAACGGAGAAACTTTTACACAAATAGATTTATATCTTATCTTAGTAATTCTTATCTTATTAAATGAATTAATTTTCTTATCTTAGTACAAAGGGAGGATGACATTGGAACCAAATTATCTTAGGTCCATTTAATTTTGTGACAAAGTTTATGATGATTGTCTTGAGATTGCATTGGAACTCCCTACAGTTTCACGGTACAGCTATACTTGTTCACACTGTAAGGCAAGAAGTGGCATCCAGGGGAAAAACATGTTATACAGATTGGCGCATTCCCCAGCTCCTTGGATCTTCTTGGCGCATTCCCCAGCTCCTTAGATCTTCTTCCAGAATACAGAAAATCTCTCATACAGAAAATGAATACATCCAATCACGCCCAGGAGACGTTTAAAGACCAAAGAGAATAGATCAAATTTATTAGATCAAGGTGCCATCACTGTCTGACACGACCTATCGCCAGATACAGCAATGTCAAGGATGTGTTATAAACCCTTTTCAGAATGTAATAACATTGAATACTGAATCAGGGCATACAGTTACTAATTATGATACAAAACCTTTTTTCGATCGGAATTCATGCCTCGGTTGAAAACCATTTTTCCTTACCATGAATTGCCCTCTTCAGCCATAAAAGAATATAATCATAAATGCAACAAGTCCTTAACCTGACACAATCTGACCTAACTGAACTCAAGCTTGGTAACTGGGTGCATATGCTCCCAGTAATGATGATGATGACGACGATGATGATGATTGTTGGAGTTTAAGGTCTATTCAGCAGTATTTCAACTATTTCAGGACCAACTCACAGTTTCTGGCTTGTATAAAGTACCATGGCCGAATCTATGGGGGTGGCAACGCCAGGTAGTATAGCCGGCACAACCAGCCACATGCAAGGTGGGGACTCTACCCCCCTCCACAGTAATTCTGTCGACAAAACCTAATGGAAAACTATAAAAAGTAGACAAATAATTGTTATATATCAATCCATAATGAATTAATTTGAAACAACTCAGTAATATTAAACGTACAGGGATACTAAATTAAGAAATAATTATGGTTGTTTTTTCACAATGTTAGTTTAGAAATAATGGCAAAATTAATGAAACATTTCTATATAGTGAGTTTTGTAGACATATTACCCAACATGCACCTGGTTCTAGGCTAACGTGCAGGTAATACCCGGAGGTAATACTCAAGAAAATCGCTATCCGTGGTTGGGGGAATTGAATATAGCCTATTCTTTCTTTTTTTTGATTAATTTATTGTCAACTTCACATCTTACACGTGGTCTTCCAGGCAATCAGAAAATACAGTGTTGTATGATAATTAATGGCAATAATATTCAATCCTTAAGGGTACATGTTGCTGTATCATATCCAACCTCATCATAGCCCTCCCAATTCCTGCTCTAGATTTTGCCTAAACTTCACTTTGGTGGTTGATTCTGCATTCTCTTGGATAGGCGGTCCCACATTTTGATTCAACATCAGAATGGACTTTTCAAAAATCCAAATCTTCTACATGTGTTTTTAAATCTAATTTTGTTCCTGCTTTTCATAAGTATTTTTGGTCTCTATTCTTCCAGAAATTTCTCATTATTACATCACCTTTACATTACTGCAGCGATATGCTCAGTTTTTCTCTGTTTCAGGAAAACAAGTCTATATAGCTGAGTATGCTGCTCAGTTTTCAGATGTATTTTTTCATAATCAATTATCTTGACAGACTTATCTGGAAGGTTTTGCAGGCAGGTTATCTTTATGTTTTCATCACTTTCAACCATAAAGTCAGTGTAGTCATCCATCGGCAATATTGTTTCCTTATAAATCAAGCATGCAGTGCTATTGTCTCTGTCTCTTCTCCGTTTACCTAGCTGGTGTAGACTAATATTCATTTTACCATATTTTTCATTCAGGAATTTAAAACATTAATTTATTGACTATTGTTACTCCCAAATGATTATAGTTATGAACAATGACTATAGATCCATGCATCAAAAAAGGGTAACTTTTTCATCCGGGTACAGCAATTTTTTTAAGCATGTAAAACACATCACTTTGACAGACTTTGTGTTGTACCTGACCAGGAAACATGACTTATTGAATCAGCAGCGTATGCAGAATCGTGCTCTTCATATGAGTCTTGATGTCAACAGTGTACGATCTCATGCGATATGTGATCTGCATATTATGTCAAATATTGACCTGTTAGAACTGAGAAGACAACTACATCTTGTTTCACATATGTATAAGAATAGAAATACAGTGATTGGATAAAACAACCAAACGTGAATACACGGGAGTCAATGAAACTTAACTTTGATATTAAGACCATGCACCTTGAAATTTATTGTAGATGCCCTTTTTATGCCAGTGCTATGCTTTGGACAAAGCTCCCTGAAGCTATACAACTAATTGACAATAAAGAACAATTTCAAACAGCATATCACTCAACACTGTATTAGTCATCTAATCTAGCGCTTAAATTAGCCTAGATGACAAGGTGACAAAATGACTAGATGATGTGAGGACTAAACTATTAGAGGACAAGAAACTGGGAGGTCGTGTTAATGACTATGAATTGTTTATAACTTGTTGCCTATTGTACAAACCTAATCATGTTTTCAACTATTGCTCATATGTGATGTTTATACTCCTTACACATACCTACAAGGAAGAAAATTAATTTGTAATGATTGTGGTTTAATAAAGGGGGTAAAAAAACGTAGATGCTGGGACAGATCTGCAGCCACCAGGCTCAAGGGATAGTCTTCCATTTGGTATTGGTGTAATTGTACCTGTATTTCATTTTGTTGGCATAATGATAATCTCAGGCATTCATAGCCTGGATATGCAAGCTCAAAATGAAAGTGTAAGAAATACATCCTCCAGAATTTGCATGTTTTTAATTCAATACCAGTAGACTTCTTATTCTATCTTTATACCATTGACCAGACTCCTTTTCCCTCCATGCCCCCTCAGTTAGTTCACTAAGTCATTATTCCTTTTTTTCTGACTTGATGGTGAGGTCTTCATTTCACTGAAATAGGCAATGCTACGTCTGTCACTCTGGTCCTGATTCTGTGAACTGTTCTTCCTATGTCTGTTCTTTCTCCAGATGGTCTGTGTTTTTTCATTGAGTTTGAGAAAGAAGCCATAGATAATAACATCGAGCAGCTCAAAAACAGTCACAACACTTGCTCCAAGTAGTAGGCCCATGTAGCCACCAACATCACCTGTTAAATGTGGAAAAAATTCTTATTACATGCATATTTCTAGTACCTTTTAGTACCATTAGCATATTATATCATAACCTTAGCCACAAAATAGAAAAATAAGGTTTTCACTCAAAGTAAGTAGCAACAACATGATTTCAAACTCAGATATGTAAAACTGACTAGATGATGGTACATACTCATAAGATCTTCAACTGTATAGGCTTCTAGCTGTTGTACAACCTGGTACCGAAGTTCTGAGAAATACACATCAACTTGAAGAAAATTCTGACTGAAAGGTAAGGAATCATTCATTAGAGGGGATGGGGATGGATAGAAAAGGAAAAACAGCCAAGTGTATGGCCATCATTTCAACAGATCTCTTCTAGATATTATGGGTAGATATCAAACATTTTAGTAAATAAGTGCCCCAGAAAATCTCTTTTGAAAATATTTCAGTTGAATTTTAAAACTGTGGCTGTACCAATCTGGACCTACGCCCCCTATTGAGTCAGTTCCAGCTTGGCAATGTTATAATTATATATCATTAAGAACCATCCAAAGTTTAAAGCAGTGTTAGCATCAATGGCCTAGAATAGTTTAAACAAAGTTTTTCTAAAATTCTACCCCAATCAGGCAGCACATACATTCCTAAGGGGCCTCAGAAAGTATGAAAATATAAGCACTCTTAAATTAGCTACAGATAAGAATCTGTTGAAGTAAAACTTTAACTCACAGAACAAAGGCATCGGTGAGTTTTTCCTCATGACAGATTGTTCTGAGCAAGTTAGAAAGTTGTTTGATTTCAGTGGTCAATGTCTGTTCTAATTTACTCAAATGGTTACCAAATTCATCTATAGCTCTATTAATGGGGACAAAATACTCATCAATGATTTGCTCAATGGTATTGAGACTCTTATTAAGATGAAAATCAGGGGGACTCCAGTCAGAGGTGTTAACCTTATAAGTATACTTGAAAGCTTGATTTGAAGGAGATCGTCCTAAACGGACAACTGCAATAGGGGCTTTCCAAATGTTGAGAGCCCTTGTACGTTTTTCAGAAAATTTATAGGGCATATATTCTTGAATGGCATCTGCATTCTTTACCAAGAGAGCATACCAATCATATACATCTGCTCTAGCCTTGTCCACATGCATACGCAATCTTTCAGTCAAGCGGAATTGGATTTTCAGAATGAGGTCTCGTTTCCTGTCAATCATTCCATTTAGAAGGTCACTTGTAAGTGTTTCTTGTAAGTTTTGTTTGCTTATTGTAGCATTTGTAAGGAAATTATGAATTGCATCCTGTAAAGTCTTATAGTCTTTGTAAGCATGCTCTGCCTGTTTGTCAAAATCACAAGTATAATCCACATCAACATGAGTTTTAGCCTCATTCTGGTAAGTCCTGTTCAGCTTTATAACATCCTTGACTGCATTTCCAAATTGCTCAAGACAATTTTCCTCTACTCGCAAGTATACTGTCGAAAGCTTATCTACACTAAGATGAAGTTCTTGTATATCAAGTTGCAAACTTCTTTTAAGCTTTGGTTGTTTCCCAGAATCTTTGATATAAATCAAATCCTGTACAATATGCTGTAAATCCTCCTCCAGATCCTTGAGTGAGCCGTAAAATATATCCAAATCAGTCATACAAGAGTTATCAGTCTTTGCCAATCGCTCAGGTGGAAATGTAAAAACATCCATAGAAAACTGAAATGCTGTCATTGTAGCACTGACGTTCTGTACCATGTCATAATATCTCGGCAAGGTGTTCTCAGCCACTTGCACAGATTCTATTGTTTCAATGGCCAGACGTTCCAGATCATTGTAGAAGAAGTCATATAGGATCAGGTTTTGAGTATGCAGACTGACCAGCTTGGAGTTTTGGATGACTCTATCCACCAGAAGGTAGCTGGTGTCCCTGCTAGGTCCATAAATCAGTGAGATGGTGTGAAGAGCTTCCTCAAGTCCCTGAAACTGACCAAAGTTTAGGTCAATCTGAAAAAAAGAGAAGAATCAACTGAAGAATGGATGAACTAGATTTAAACTGATTTTTACAATTTTTACATAATATACTATCCAGCACATGTTAAATTTCAAAAGCAAATACAATTGTTGTTTGCTGATTTCAACAAGATGAAAACATGGAATCAGCTCTTTATGAAATGTAAAATGGTTTGAATGAAATGTCCTTTATAAATTGCTAATGCATATATATATATATATATATATATATATATATATATACTCGTTTACCTCTTTCCTTCCTGAGCTCCAAATCTGATAACTTGACTTACTTTTATACTCTATTTCTACGACATTATTGCAATTCTCCTTCCGCATAATTTTTTCAAACAAGAATAATTATAGATTTGAAAGTACTATCCTGGAAATGTATCACCAGGACAGCATTGCTGCAGGCAATGAGATAACTTACATCAAGATTGAAGAGCTCAGAAAATACTATCCTGACAACAATATACTGTTTCTGTCTGTTAATTACCTCTGATATTCATTGCACTATATTGCTTCTTTTGGCTTTTGGCTTTTAGCTTTTGGACAAAGAAATATGTCCTTATAATGTTACTTACTGAAAATATTCCTATGAGAGCATTGATTGAGTTGAGGACTGGCTGTACAAGGGTGGATTCAAATTTCTCAGTCATCAACCGAACATTTTTTATGAATGTGTCATATTTCTCCTGGACACTAATCAAACTTTCTGCAGAATGTAAAAATTTAGATTCTGACACACGATGCTTTATACCAAGAGCCTCTTCATATCTATTCTGCAAAGCCAAGAAAAGTGTGTATTACATTGCAAACAAATTAAAAACAATACGAATGAGCAAATGTACTATGTGCAATACAAGCATATATTTGAGTGATTATTTTTCCAATAACAAGACATTTCATGGAACCTTTTGATTTGTCTCAACTCGCATTGTTATATGAATTCAATTTTGAGTGCTTTTGTTTGAGCTAAATTATTACCAATAACTTTACACTTTTTGGATGCATATAGTGAAGTTTATCATTTGATCAGCATGGACACGTTGTATCAAAGGTTTGAAATTACAATTAACTTATTTTAGAGAGAAAATGACTGAGAAATAATTGAGTATTTTATAATGCCTAAAGTATAGATATTCTGTGAAGAAAAACTTCATAAAATCAAAATAGGACTTGTAGATTCAGAAACACAGTTCCCACTGTATTGGTCTAAAGTAAATGTCTATGAAATTCTGCATGTCTGACTCTATAAAAGTTGCTTAGTGGGTATGGGGCTTAAAAGGAGTCCCTTTCCATAGCCAGTATTGATTTTATTCTCAAAGAGGAGAGGGTCACATTATTGATTTCACTCTCAAAGAGGAGAGGGTTACATTCGACAATGCTGGAGTGTAGATGACAACCTCCCCCAGTGAGTACATACATGTAGGAGTCCCTTTTAACTGCCAGTATTGATTCTATACTCAATGAGGAAAGGGCCACATTGGACAATGCCAGGGTGTAGATGACAACCAGTCCTCCCCCAGTGGGTATATACCTAGAAATCTGGTATTATACTTCATGACATGAACTGCAATATGACAGTGTCAGAAAATTAGCACATACTAGAAATGAAATTCTTTGTTACACATATTATGGAGCATGCTCCCTATTGCCATTCTTAATGACTCTATGGCTTTTAAATGCAAACATCACAGCCTAAGTCAAATAGTATGACCAGTGGGTACTTGCCTGTAGGGATTCCCTTTTAACAGCCAGTATTGATTCTATACTCAGTGAGGAGAGGGCCGCATTGGACAAGGTTGGGGTGTAGATGACACGTTCACATGGCTCTGTGCACCTACAGTTGGAGTCTCCATCAGCTTCATCTAAAAACACGTGTTACATAACATGAATTCCAATATCATGATCAATGAGAAACAAACACAGTATAAGAAAAGATCGCATAATATAATACTAAAGGGGCTTATTAAACCCAGGTACTCGAAGGAGGTGGCAGGGGCCACACTATCCTTGATGGTGGCATGAATTATGAAGCATAAAACCTACCTATGGCAGGGATGCCACAGCCGAAGAAATGGGTCATGTTGCAGATAGGGGTATTTTCTGTACAGGATGAAAACTACCATGTGTTACTATGGTTCGATTCAAAATTTATATCTTGTGCAGGTGTTGTCACATGATCACTTTTTGGTAACACTTTTTGGTAACACAAGACCACATGACAATGGACCTAATACAAATAAATCAATTATAAGTAATGATAATTGCTTACTATTACTCTTTCTGTGATTTGTAGCATACAACTATATTCTAAATGCTTCAGATTTTGAATAACAATGATTGTAAATTGAGCACCAATATGGTGGCCAGCCCATCATGACCAGTTGTGACATTATCTGCACAACCTCACAGTCTATATAACATTCAAGATAGAAAATTCCATTTTCATAATATATGTGCAGTAGTTGAAGTTGATGGTGAAATGCATTGATTATTAAGAAAGATAATTGATTGGTCAAAAATTCAGAATAGTTAGAATTCAAAGCGACCCAAAACCAATGTGGTGTGATATAATGACAAAATAGTTAAATTTCCAATTTCTGGTCAAATACAATGTTTAAGTCTGATTGTAGCATATGGTAAAATATATGCTGTGAAATCTCACTCAAACCTTGTTAGAATAGCTTTTGTTCTTGTGTTCACCCTATTAATGTAGATCCACACAACCTTTTACTTGTTTACAGCAAGAAGTGATAACATCACTCTCTTAGGATTTCCCCTACCAACCAAATATGCTCAATTCGCACTATGTACATTTTCTATTTTTTTAATGATGGGTTTCCCTAAACATTCCAGTAAATCAATACCTTTGGGTTATTAACTTATTTATTCTCATTTCTTTACATTTTATAGGATGAAATTTCCATTGCAATATAGCATAATCATGTAATGTAGCTACAATGATCAGCAATTCAACTAGTGTGAGTTTTGCTATAGGGTCAGACCCCATCAGTGAAATGTACATGACACCATAGTCAACCATGTACATTTCACTTGACCTAGTTCTGGCTCAGTGCACATTGCAATTAACTAGTCCATTGATGGTAGGGGAGCAATCATGTATCAATCCACTTGAGTGGTCCTGTCTCTTAAGTAATATAACCTAAAAATGCTTTATTCACTTTAATAGTTTTTTCAAGAATATGTTGCATTTGTGGGGTGAAAAAGTACTTCTTAACTACGGTAGTTGTGGAAACCACATCTACAAACTGCAACCCACTGCCCCCTTCTATTAGAATGAGTATGTTCTGCAAGTACTCATTTCTCAGGTATAAATGGGGTCACATTTCCCACAAGTATTTTAGTCATTGAGCAAACCCAAACAAACCCAAAACTTTGAAAGCATTTCTATCCATCACAATGAGGTTTATGGCACATAAATGAATATGCAGGGCACTGTAGAATCATCAAGGAGTGTGTTGGAAATGTTTACACATTTGCATGAATTTGTGACAATTTATGTAGTTAGATTGGCTTTGGGTTGCTTTAAGAGGAAAGATACCAAAACGGGATGAAGTCCAAGATCAGGACCACAAGGTTGCATTTCGTTAGTATGTCGGGACAAGACTGAAACTAGCAACGTGAGCATATCTTGCATTGTTGCTAAATCTTGCAACGCTGGTGTATTGTTATCTTGCATCACTTTGCTTCTAATTGAAATAAATCATCAAATCTTTGTTTGAGAATTTTTACAAATGTATGAACATAAAGAATAGTGTAATTGACATAATATCTGATGATTAGACAATTTTTTACAGTACAGATTTTTTAAAATCTTTGTTTAACTATTTTTGGCCAATAGGGTTACAGTATTCATAGCACGTGACATAAACAAATGTAAAATAATTGAAAAAGACCATCTAATCTTTGTTGCCGAATTTTAACAAATATATGAGAATAAAAGTTAGTGTAATTAGAAAAACATATGATTTTTAGAGAGATTTTTACCGTACAGATTTCCTAAAATCTTTGTTAAATCATTTTTGACCAATAGGGTTACAGTATTTGTATCATGTGATGTAAATAAATATAAACAAGATGGTGCATTTTTTTGCTGATTCATTACTCATTTCTGAGGATTTTAAACGCATTACATTGTATTAGAGTTGTATTACAAAATATTTTTAGGCAAAATGATGTATCTTCACTTTTTCAACAATGTAAAGTGTTTTACAAGTTAATATAACCATAAATACGATTTTTAAACAACTCTGATGCTGAATTAAACAGCGTTGTCATATCTTGCATCATTCCATGATGCTGCATCAGTATAAGAATCGTGGTCCGTCCCTAACCTGGTTATACAAAAGACTTGCTAATTTGTTCACTTCTAAAGAAGAATCTAATGAAGGCTAACTAGTCAAAACATGTGGATACTGCCATTTGAATAATCATTTTGGATTTTATTAAACAACAGCAATGTCCATCAACACTGTGGCTGAATTGGGTGTATTCTAACATATCTATTTTTTCTGAATAAGATGTGAAGTAAATACTCAAATCAATGGGAAAGCAATATCTTAGTTTTGACCTACAAGCCCATGAATGGCACACAATCACAATTTAGTTACCTTCCTCTGCAATTTAAAAAACAAGATAGACTAGCGATAGTAACATCAATCATGAAATTGATTGTACTTTGGGATAACTTCAGACAGTACCTTTTTTTGTAGGTGAGTCCATGAAGGGTGCAATACAGCCACACCTGCTGACAATCATCTTGGCCTTACATTCCATTGAGCACCTGAACCAGGTGTAGTTGGAAAAGTACTGCAGTCTCTCCTGTCCACATTTTCCGACAGGAGGTTTTGCATTGACCACCTGTAGGGCAGGACATGATGAGACCTCCAACTTTAGCTTACAGATTAGCGATGTATGACAAGAATATTTTGAGTTGCCCTTTTGATATGCTTTGTTCATACTTTGTCTGCATGTTATTCATCACATGAATCAAAGAAGCGCAGGGGATGCCCGAGAGTGGTGGTAAGACCCAGAGGGGATGGTCATGACCCAAGGGCAAAATCAAACGGTTGTACAGTCCCTATGGAACGTTTAGTATTTTAAATGATCAGCTGATGATTGGATTATTATGGACCTGGGTCTATGGTCTTTATTATGCAATAAAACACAACAATCCTATCACATTTATATTATCGGGGGATGGCAAGCATTTGTACTTTCCTTGTCAAGACCACATTTTTTTCATATGATAATAATAATTCACATGGAGGAAATATCACACATAGTGATATGACATTAAGCCAGTTAAGATTTCCTGTTTGACTTACATGGGAGTAGCGAACATCAATCAGGGCATGACGACCAGGAGGTACAGCAAAGCCCAGGTCCCGCACTAGGGGTAACTCTCGATGGTCATGAAGAAACATCTGACAAAATGTATAATTAGTATAACAAATATGTATGACCTAGTAATTACATATTGTATTTTCTGAGAGGGAGACTCGCACAAAAGATGTTTACATGCTTCGATATAATGTTCTTTCTTTATTTATCTGATCTACTTAGGACTTGTTTTCTAATTTTCATGGGGCATTTGTTGCAAGGTGTTTCCATTGGCACTTTGCACAATAGAAGACATAACATTGAAGGGTAGGTAATCAAAGAACGGGTTCATTGTCCACTTTGATTGCTACTAGGTCATTTCAACATACAAAAATTAAGTTACAAAGAATGCTGTAAATGAACTGTAAGTTTTACGGTATTGTGATGAACGGCTATTCATCCAAAATACATAGAGGTCAAAATAATAGAAATAAGGTAATAGTAGAAATATATGTAAGAGAACGAAATAGATGTAAAGGAACGAATATGTAATAATGAACGAAAGTATAGAAAGCCTGAAAAAGAGGCACGAATATGTAAAAGAACGAATATGTAAAGAACGAATATGTAAGGAACGAATATGTAAGGAACGAAAATGTAAAGGAACGAAACCCGGAAATATGTAAACCGGAAGTGAAATGTAAACCGGAAACGGAAAATATAAACCGGAAGTGACGTCAGTTGTAGGTCACGTGACCGAAAGCAGCCAATCAGGGCTGACCTCTCTAGTATATAAAGGGGCGGTGAGGCCCGAATAAACAGAGTTCTTTAACAGTTCTCCTGGTGTCCAGACGTGTCCTCTTTCCTGAAACAACCGCTAAAGATGAGCCGATCAGAGTAATTAAGCAGAAGTTAGGACAAAACAGTCGAAGCTCGAGATAGGTAGTAGAAACACAGGGTAAGGGGCCCGACGGCCCGAAGAACGAGGAACGAGGGAACGGAGTAAGGCACGAAGGCCCGAAGTAGTCCCGGAAACCGAGGCGTAGTATGGCACGAAGACATGGGGAACGGAACGAAGGAACGAAGTCCGCGGGGACGAGGGCGCGGCATGCTCGGCCCCACGCTACCAAACAATAGGCGACCGTCGGCCCGTCGCCCCCGCGGACCGGAACTCAGGGGTGGACCGCCCGGTCGGGGTGAATGCTGGTCTGGGAGATAGAGCGAGACGAACCCCGGCCGACCCGTACCCCTACCATAATTTCCCTCCCCCGCAGTCCTCCGTTGACATCGAGTGCCGATTCCCGATCGATTCGCTCAGCCCCCCCTCGTGCGCGAGGCACGACTCTAGAAACACATCTCGGTTCTTGGCCCGGATTCCCCGTCCGCCCCGAGACCCGAACAACCCCCACGTTCCTCTGTTGTAAGAATCGGCAACCCCGACTTACCAGAGAACGTCACACTGGTGGCAGCGGTGGTGCTGAAATAGGCACATACGGACTTGTGGATCTTGGGTGTTTCGTCGGTATTGGATACTCATGGCGACCGCGGCAGTCTTCGAGCAGATGGATTCTGACGTCGCCTTCAAGGAAGGTGGGGAGGAGAAAGGAGGTGCGAAAACCGAGACCAAAGGGGAGGATACGACCATCATGGGTAGGCAGTTTAATTTTATGGGAACGTCCACCCCGACGGATGAGCAGAATGCGCGGGCTCAACAACAACAGACCGGCCAGGTAGGAGCGAGTTTGAAGAAGTTTAGCTTACGACCGGAGAATTATGACGGTAAACCGGATTTCGAGGGATGGATCAACCAGTTTGAGGAGTACCCAACATTGGGACGCTGGACGGCCGAGGAAAAAGCGGCGATGCTCTTTCTCTCGCTGACGGGAGCGGCACGAATGTACTTTGTCGGACTCCCGGACAGGGAACGACTCCGTTACTCAGCGAGGGTGGATGCGTTGCGCCGGAGGTTCGGTCAGGAGAAGGACACGTGCAATGCTCTGCAAGAGTTGGCAGGATTGAAACGTGTAAAGAACCAGACAGCGAAGGAGTTGGCTGATAATGCCCGGCGACTGGCATCGAGAGCCTACTTCTCCAACGACTACGCTAGCCAGGAAAAAGCAGCATTACATGCGTTCCAGGCTGCAGTTGGGGAAGACCTTCAGCTGAAGTGTGCAGAGAAAGGATGCAAGACACTAGAGGAGGCGGTAGAGGTGGTAGAAATACAGGAACGATACTCACGCCGCCTCCTGCGGGCAGTGAAGCCCGAGGAGGACGCCAATACACAGATCATGGCCTTAAACGGTAAGTTGGAGGAGATGATGAAAGAATTGGCAGAAGAACGGGAAGCTAGAAGACAAGCAACGGCCCGGAGGGAGGCGTTTAAGAAGCGAAAAGAAGATTTAGAGTGTCATCAATGTCACCAGAAGGGCCATTTCGCGAGAGAATGTTCTCAGCGTCAGGGAAACGGACAGTCGCCGTCGCAGTAAGCGCGGGGCCCCCTTCGGGCGCGGCGAGAGAAGTAGTAGGCATGGGAGAATGTGGACTTTATGTGGCCGGGACGGTGGGAGAGAGTGTCGTCCGTTTTTTGGTTGATACCGGATCTATGATCAGTCTGCTGTCGGAACGCCTCTGGAGAGAGTGGGGACGAAAATGGGAAGAACTGGATGGATATGAAGGACGTCTCTGCTCGGTGGATGGTAGTCCGTTGCGGTGCTACGGATGCACGAACTTGCCAGTAAAATTGGGAACGCGCGTGTTGAAGTGGACATTCATGGTGGCAGACATCGGTAGAGATGAAGGGATCCTGGGAAACGACTTCGCGGTGAAATACCGGCTAACAGTTAAGCCCCACGCGAGTGCTATCTTCCTGCCCGCCGAGGGGGAGGGAGAGGGGGAACGAATCCCGGGAGCAGAACAAAGAACGGATGGGATTCGGGCAGTTACCGTCGGAGGACAGGTCGTGCGAATCGAGAGAACGACGGAAATACCCCCACTCCAAGTGACCCGAGTAACAGTAGTAACGAGAGTAGACATAGGACAGAGTGGACAGCTGGCTGTCATCACCGGCGCTGGATTACCTATGGGACTGGAGGTGATCCCAGGAACGGTGACATTGGGAGAAGAAAATGGAGTTTGGGTGGCCAACCGAGGGACCGAGAGCGCGAAATTGGAAACCGGCGGGGTACTCGGAGAAGCCACCTTCGTACAAGAGGTACGAGGAATAGGAAGTGAAGCAAAAGAACCCCCTGGAGCGCTCGTTGAAATGATAGAGGAGGCTAAGAAAGACCTGACCACGGAGGAAGGCGGAGAGCTGGAGAAAGCCATCATGGCCCGGGAACAAATGTTTGCGACCTCGAAACATGAGTTAGGACGGACAGATTTAGTACAACATCGAATTAAAACGGGGGATCAGATGCCGATCAAGCAGAGGGTCAGACGGTATCCGGCCACCAGGAGAGAGGAAGAACGAGCACTGGTGGAGGATATGTTAAATCTAGGGATTATCCAGGAGAGCGGAAGTGCGTGGAGTAGCCCGACCGTTCTAGTCAAAAAGAAGGACGGAGGAACGAGGTTCTGTATCGACTACCGAAAACTGAACCAGGCTACGAAAGTGGACGCCTATCCGCTCCCACGGATAGAGGACAGCCTCAACACCTTGGGAGGAAGCCTATTCTTTTGCAGTCTGGATCTCGCAAGCGGATATTGGCAGGTGGAGATGGCACCGGAGGACCAAGAAAAGACGGCCTTCGTGACTCAAGGAGGATTGTATGAGTTCAAAGTGATGCCATTCGGGCTAGTGAACGCCCCAGCCACCTTCGAGAGACTGATGGAAAGAATCCTCAGAGGAATCGTGTGGGAGGAGTGTCTGGTATACTTGGATGACATACTGGTCTTTGGACCAACGTTTAAAGTGACTCTGGAAAGATTGGTACGGGTTCTGGACCGATTGAACGCTGCAGGACTGAAGTTAAAGGCGCGAAAATGCAAGCTGTTCCAGAAGAAGATTCCGTTCTTGGGGCACGTTGTCTCATTCAACGGGATCGAACCCGACCCCGAAAAGTGTCGGCAAGTAACCGAGTGGCCGGTCCCTCGGGATCTCCACGAGGTACGAGCCTTCGTGGGATTATGTTCGTATTATAGAAGGCATATAAACGGCTTCACGGAATTGGCTGCCCCCTTGTATGAATTGGCAACGAAGGAGGAACCGTTCGTGTGGAGCGCGAGACGACAAGAGGCATTTGATGCGATGAAGAAGGCGCTAACAGAGGCCCCGGTGTTGGGATTCCCGGAGGAAGATGGACAATGGTGGCTTGACACGGACGCCAGTGACGTGGGGACAGGAGCCGTGCTATCACAGGAGCAGAGAGGGGAGGAACGGGTGATAGCTTACACGAGCAAAACCCTGGAGTCAAACGAACGAAAGTATTGCACCACGCGGAAAGAACTGTTGGCGGTGGTGCGAGCTTTGAAGCATTTTCGGTGCTACATCTATGGTCAACGCGTGATAGTCCGGACAGATAATAGCGCGGTCAGTTGGCTGCAGAGAAGTAAGGAACCGATGGGGCAGGCTGCTCGGTGGATTGAGATTATCGACTCGCATGATGTGTCGTTCCAACACCGACCGGGCAGGAAGCATGGGAACGCTGACGCGTTGTCCCGGTATCCGTGCAAACAATGTGGAGAGGAGCACGAGAATACCGAAAAAGTGAGAGTAGTGACGCGGGCCCGGGGGTACGAGCCCGGATGGTCCCCGCAGGAGATGAGAGCAGCGCAGAGGAGGGATCGAGATATAGGGCCGATTGTCGCACGGATGGAAGAGAATGCGGACCGGCCAGGTTGGGAGGCCATATCTCCGGAATCCCGGGAAACAAAGATCCTATGGAGGCAATGGGAACGATTAAGCCTCAGGGATGGCGTGCTGCATCGGAAGTACTGGGAACTGGAAGGACATGGTTGGAGGAACCAGTTGGTCGTTCCCCGAGGGGAACGGGCCAAGTTGGTAAGGGAATACCATGGAGGCGCGGCAGGAGCGCATTTGGGAGTCGCCAGAACGACGGCCCTGTTGGAGCAAGGGTTTTACTGGCCGGGACTCCGGGAAGACGTGCGGAAGGAATGTCGAGAATGTGATTGCGCGTTGCTGAAAAAAGGACGAGGAAGACGGGAGCCGCTACATCAGTACATAGTGGGGGAGCCGATGGAACGGCTGGCCATGGATGTTTCGGGCCCGTACCCAGTCACCAAACGAGGAAATAAGTATTGCCTGATGGTGGGATGCTATTTCACCAAATGGTTGGAGTGTTTCCCGATCCCGGATCAAAAGGCAACGACAGTGGCGGACAAACTGGTTGAAGAAGTAGTAGCACGGTACGGCGCGTTTCGGGAACTACACTCGGATCAAGGCACGAATTTCGAATCCGAGGTGGTGGCTCAGGTCTGTGCACTATTTGGAATACACAAAACAAGAACGACGCCGTACCACCCCAGGAGTGACGGGTACATAGAACGAAGTTTCCGTACCTTGGGGTGTTGTTTGAAAGCCAGCTGCCGAGCAACAGGCCGGGAATGGGATGAGATGGTCCCGCTCGTGATGATGAGTTATAGAGCAACGCCGCAAGCCAGCACGGGAGTGACACCGAATATGATGATGCTGGGCCGACAGACCATGATGCCGCGACAAGCGATTTATGGGAGACCTCTAGGACCAGAGGAGGAACCCCGACGGGTAGGCGACTATGTGGAAAGCCTGGAGGAAGGGCTAGTCGCGGCCTATCGGGAGGCCCGGACGGGGCTGAAACGAGCCGCCATCCATCAGAAACACGAGTACGATGGGAAGGTGACTCGGCGGGAATACCACGCCGGAGAACTGGTCTGGGTGCACGATACGGTAGTGGATAGGGACAAAGGAACGAAGTTGCGATTTCCATGGATGGGCCCTGCACTGATCGTCAAGGTGCTTGACCGAGGACGGGTGGTAGTACGGAAGAAACGAGGGAAACCGGGGGGGGTAGTCCATGTGGACCGCCTGGAACCCTACCGAGGACACGCTGCGCCAGCCTGGATGGTAGCTGACCAGCAAGGATACGAGGCTGCACAGTAAATGCTTGGGGTGGGGCGCGCTAGGGCACGTAAGGAAACGGGGCACCCCTTTTTGTGATGAAGTCGTTTTCGTGTCTCGATTCCGCAGGTGAAAGAGGACCAAGGGAACGACCAAATCGGCGCTACACAAAAAGGCTTTGGCCAAAAAGGACTGATCAACCTGGGGCCATTGAGTCGGGGCGGTGCGTTGACCACTACAGTAGGAGTGCAGGTCGTTAGGCTGTAGAGATTTGCTACCTAGCTGAAGATTGGTTCTCTTGCGGATGTAATATAGGTGGGAAATGCGGGGTTGGAACGAAAAACGGCGTTCGGGAGCCACGACGGCCCAAATGTCTAAAGTAGTCCCACGGAGCCGCTTTCCGGTCAGTTCGGAGGAACCACAGCGTGGAAAAGATGGTTGGATTACAACAGAAGACAGACCCGGTGGCAAGCTGGTGAAGACTTTTGAAGTAATGCCGACTTGGTAATACCGCTTTACAGCGTCCAGGAGACCGGAGGAGAGTAGATGCGGCACTCTCGGGAACGCCGGAGGAACGAACGGACGGTTGTAAAAGGCGAGGCCTGAAACGAGGACGGGCTTTAAAGTAGGTCGTAAAAGGAGTAAAAGAGGACAAAGAGAACGGGGCGGCGGCGAGGAGATGATAACGTCGAGCCCCTGTGTTCTCCGGGAAGTGTGCGGAAGCACTGTGAGGGCCAAGATGAAAAAGGCAAGAGAAGGCGACGGAGGATGAAAAGACCGAGGACGTCCGGTGGGGCAATAAAAGGCCTAGGAAGAAAAAAACGCGTGGACGGGCGAAGGGCCGCGAGGTAAAAAAAAAGCAGGCGAGGCGGTGACCAGCGGCGGGCCCCGGGGACCGGAAAATAGTAGGGGGCGCCACCGTAGAAGTGGATGGTGAGTCTGACGCTAGGGGCCGCTAGCGCAGGCCACGCCCACTTCCGCCTGCGGCGGCTATAAAAAGCAGAGCGCTCGCCGGAGCAGGTCATTCTGGTCAGCCGATCAGGATTCATCAAATCGCAGACGAGCAGACTGAGCTAAGGAGAAGAAAACAAGAGAAAAAGCAGAGAAGCGAGACGAGCAGCATCACCAAGAGACAAAAACGGAAAAGGCTGACGGGACGAGCTTCAGGATTGGAACGAGCCCCGAAAGCCCGGAAAACGGACACGATGAGCGGACAGTGCTGGGAAGGACATTGCCATGGAAAGGAGTTTAAGCACTTGGTCAAGCATATTAAAGGCCAGCACGATGGATTACGGAAGCAGTACTACATGTGCCCGGTGTGTTCGAATCGAGCCTATTCGACACACCAGGACTGGAAGAAGCACATGACGGACTCACACGAAGGGAACCTGCAGAGGGGGATGCCGAAGCAAGACCCCCTTCTGAGGCTGGAGTATGCTGCGGCGTTCGCCTTGGACCCGAAAGGACGACCGCCGTACACCAGTTTCGCTACTGGGGATGAAACGGCGGCCCGGGTAGCCAACATGGAACGGGACTACGCGGTGCGCCATCCAGAGGGGTTTCAACCCCCTGAGAGGGCGGTGGATAAGGAGGCACCGGAGAGGCCGCGACGGCATATCCGTGTACCTTACTACCCGAGGGCGTCGAGAGGGTCCGATGACAGCGACGCCGAGCAGCCGGAGCAGGTAGCAACCGGAGAAGGATCAGAGGCCGACGAGGCCGGCGAGGGAGCCCAAGCAGCCAAAGCAGCAGGGAAGGGACCACTGGCCGAGGTAGCGGAACGATCGACGCCCACGCGTCGTTCCCATCGGAGGGCCGCGAAAGGAGTGCGGAAGGAAGCCACCAAGTCGCCGCGAAGCGCGAGCCGAGCCGTGGTCAACCCGAAACCACTTCTGACACCAGACCAAATAACAGGGTTGGTACAGAGCCGAATTAAGAAGTTAAACGCCCAGGGAGAACCACGGGAACCGAGAGGACGAGGACTCCCGGGCAGAGGAAAAGGAGGGAGATCCACACCCGCCCCGAAGCCGGGTTGCTCAGGAATACCACCGGGGGCTGAGGTGGTGGAATTGGTGAGCTCGTCCGACGACCAACGTCTGAAAGTAAAAGAGGAAGAGGAGCCGCTCGCTTTCAAGAGACCCCCGACGCAGGGATGCCCGGCGGAGGAGCCGTCGCGAAAGAAGAAGTGGAAAAAGGTCAAGAAAGTCCCGAGAGAATTGGAGGAGGGAACGAGTTCGGACCAGTCGGAGTCGGGCAGGAGTATGTCGGTCCGAAGCGATCGGTCCTTGATTATTGCCGAGTCTAGTAGCACGGGAGAGCTGGGACCATCACAGCCTGAGACCTCGACAGGAGTCAAACGGACCACGGGACTAGAACCACCTTGTAGCGACGCACAATTTACTATGATGACAGTTCATAAGAAATCGGTGATATACGAATCGCGACACCCGAGGTACCCCGGATATTTAAAAGGAACAATGAACCGGGAGGGATCGTTCAGGGGTTACCACGAGGCAAGATCCGACCGGGAGCTGGAGGACAGCATTCGGGAAGCACAGGGAGGCCGGCTGGTGGAAAGAGAAGCATTGTACCTAGGGAGGTTTCTACGCGAGATGGCAGAAAGGCAGGGACTCAAACCGTCGGGGCGAGTGGAGAAAGTAAAGTATGTTCGGCATGTGGCCAGACCAGAGGACACGGCGTCGATGGCCTCGACACAGCCGCTGTTCTCTACCCCTACCCCGACGAGAGCGGATTCACCCCTGGAGAAGATGGTATGTAAGCAGCCGGTAGTGCCGCCCCCGGGACTGAAACGAATGAGAGACATTACGGTAGCACCAGACACGCCAGAGACACGGGCGGCGGTTGACAACCTGACTCGAGCCAGTTTGGGGAGCTCGTTCTTCGGGTCGCAAGGATCGGAGGAGACCCCGGGACCACCGTCGCCCGAACGAATGGGATCGCCGCCAGGACCGGATACCCCACTCAAGGACGAGGATAAACACGGGCGAGCGCTACAACCGCGGGTTGTGATACACAGATTACAAATACCGGCTGCCCAGTCCATGGACGCGGAGGTGGAAGACTCAGAGGACATGGAGTTGGGGCAGGCCGAGACCAGAGGATATGAGCCGGAGAAGCAAGAATTGGACGAGTCGGGAGCGGATTCAGTGTTCGGGTCCATAGGAACGGAGATACCGACTGCAGGACCATCTAAAGAAACACCGAGACTCAAGTTATTACGGACACAGGCCATTCACCAGGTCTTACAGGGACACTTTCCGGTGACGGCGCGAGCAGTACGAGACTGGGACGCGGAAGAGGCCATTCGGGTGCAACTGGTGTGGCCCCCGAGGGAGGTGCGAGGAATGACGGCTAAGACAAGAGCAATGGCTTCGGCGTCTATGGCGTTCCTGATGGCACTAGAAACGGGCCGCAAGCCAGAGACATTTGAAGAAGCGATGGCGCAGTTCCCGACGGCGGCACTGGGGCCGTTGACCAGGGAGTTCCCGGGGGTCGACCGGCTAGTTAACGAACACAACCGGACCGTCCAATTGGCTCAGACCCTAGTGATGTACAAAAACGAAGATCAACTGGATGACTTGTTGAAGACCACAAGAGAGGTGGAAAAACAGAGCGGAGTGGTGGATCAGCTTCTCGGGCGCCCCGCTAGGGAGGAGAGGCTGTTGCTACCGATCCGACGCCAAGAAGAAGGGTGAAGTAGATGCTGCTCGAGGTCTTGCACGGAAGAAAAAAAGCGCGACGGAACCAGAGGCGGAATATGGCGCGTCGCGAGTCGGGTGGGGAGGGATTACGGGGCGTTGGCTCCTCACCCATAGTGTCAAACCCCCAGGGAGAGAACCGGGCCGAGGCGGAGGTACCTGAGCCGCACAGGAGGCCGAAGCCTGGATAAAAAACTCTCCTGGAGACCGCTGGACGGGCCCGAAACTTTACTTAAATTCATCGGGAACGGACTGGCGGGCTCGAACATTCTTATCTTAATTTATTCCTACTAGTTTCTTTATGGGAATCTTCTTGCGGAAGTGAACGAAACCACATGTGTTAGGAGGTGTTGAGTGTAATCAGCGAGCTGGAGGGTCCATGACTGGAACGAACTTACCAAGCCTGCGGGGCGAATACGGAACGGGAGGAGGCGCTAGGAGGAAAAACAAGTTTGTAGCTGTTCCTCTTCTTCCCTGGAGCCCGCTGCGTTGGTTGGGACCGAGCAGGTGGAACGGGATCGTCCGGTCGCGGAAATCAAATGGATAGCGGGCCGGGCGGCCCAGGAGCGAGAGTGAAAATTGGGAGGCGGAATCGAAGAAAGGAAATCAGAATGGACAGATAGTGTTGTCATTGTAGTCTTTGAGTCGACGGTCGTGCCGGGGTAAATAAGGTACCGGTGGGCCGGCGACTCGCCGCTGGAGGAAAGGCTGGCGCGGGCCAAGACCGAAAACCCTTCTCCCGTGCTGCCTTGAGGGATCTGGGGGCGAGGAGGAGACGACCTCTGTCCTCTAGCGGCACTTCTACTCCCTGCAACTTAGTCTTCTTGATCTTGGATGGATCGATCAGAATGTGGATGAGTCCGGATTCATGTACCATCATCTTCTGAGTTTCCTTGTCTTCAGCCTCTTACCGCATACGAAGAGCGGCAAAATGGAACTTTTCAACCTGAATGCTGGTTTTATCGTGCCAGAGTTGATGCAGCGAGTCGTGAAAGGATTACGGCGAGTCGTAGATGTCTCCCGGAGGACCAAGGCACGAGCAGGGACGATAACTTAGGGGCCCTGGCTCGTGACTGACCGAAGCGATACATGAACAAGAACGAAAATTAATAGACTTACTAAAAACTTATATTAATATCTTACCTGCGGTAACGACAGTGACTGCTTCCATGTCATACTTCCTGGTATCTTCTTCTCGAGGAACGGAACAAAATAGTCTTTGAAACATATAGGGAAGTAGTCTTTGAAATATACAGGGAGGTGGTGCTTGGAACGTCGGCCGCGGATGCCTCGATAGACGCCTCAAGAGGTCTGCAAAGAGCGACGAGGAGCGATCCTTCTTGGAGTTCGACATCGGATGAGTTCTTCTTTATATATGCTATTTTTGAGATGGGCCCGTTCCGGATCTCAGAGGTTGACGTTGGGTGCAGATCCCAGTTGATGTCGTCCATCTTCACTTTCTACGGCTTCTTCCTCTCCTTCTCACTAATATCTTCAACTTACCAACTTCGAACCGCCGTACCTAGGAGCAGCCCGGAACAGCTCGGAGCTGTTGTCTCGGCGTTCGTCATAGGCATAGTGGCTTCATGCAAGGTGACATGGCACCGTGGACGACTGTGGCCTTACTCCAGAATCAAACCAGACCAGATCTTAAACCTACGAACTATTTGTTGGTATTACAGTCTCACGAAAATCGTCTAAAAGCATGGTCCTCCGGGAGGACGAAGAGAAAAACTTAGTAAGCAGAGCGAGGCCCGAGAGCCTAGGAGACGAACGAGGGCCCGAGTGCCCGAAGCAGGAATCCTCTTCTTAGGAAAATCATCTCATCAGTGGAACGAAGGAGCCTCCCTCTCGCCCCAAAGAGGATTGTCTTCCTGCCGTTGCTTACGGAGGGGGGGAGGGATGAGAGGCACCGGCTCCTGTCATCAAAAGAAACTTCATCAAAATTATCTTCTTAATCGGGTCTCCGTTCCGGTTGTTGTCATGCCACTTGGGCCCGGAACGGTGACGGAAATACTTTACTATGGTGGACTCTCTCCGACATCTCTTTCTGAAATCTTCGAGTGTGTCGACGTGGTCGAGGACTGAACGTCTTGGTGCTGGGTTAACCACGAGGACATGTGCCGTAAAAGTCAAACTTCAGTTCCTGTACGGAAAACGGACACCTCATCGATAATTAATGATTCTAATCTTCTCAGTCTTACCTTCACCCGGACTCCATCTCAAAGTTTCACTGTGACAAATAGCACGAAACCCGCGACGTCGTCTGCTGAGGCTTCCACTCTAAGCTTTGATGCATGAAGTTAAGTTCCTTTCCACATACAACGCCATTATTCTTCTTTGGGTACCTTGGCCTCTGGCTCGAACATGTTGTCCTTGCCAAACGTGAAAAAGTCACTGGAGGGCTCTGAATGCCGAGGCGACCGAGGGTGCGAAGTCCAAAAAGAACATTCTATCTACAAAAACTTCAGTCTTTCTTCTTCAACTCATCCTTAAAATCATCATCATCACCTAAGAGAACGCAGAGAAGAGTAATAGTTACGGAAGAACGAGGGGTCACGACCGACCGGGTGGGAGAATCACGACTGATTCTCTACCCAAAAACAACGGAGAACGTCTGGACGACGGAAGAACGGACCGAGGGTCGAGAGGACTGAGGGTCACGACCGGCCCTGGCCTCTGGGTGGGAGAGTCGCGACCGATTCTCCACCCGAACTAGGGGAGAACGTCTGGACGACGAAAAACGAAGGGAACGGGGGCACTGCGGGTCACGACCGACCCATGGCCCCGGGCAGGAGGACCACGATCGGTCCCTCTGTCCTAATGAGGGTAAAAGGCGAGGAAAAGCGTGCCGAGGGGCTAAGTGAATAGAGCCCAGAGGAGAGGAGCGGGGGCGACGGGGTCACGACCGACCCCCAGTCCCGGGTGGGAGAGCCACGACCGGCTCGCTCATCCTAAAGACGAGAAAAGAAGAGGAGGTGTAGAACGGGTCCTAATAGATCCAGGATAAGAACTCTGACGAAGATAAAAAGAGACTAGGATATATAAAACGAATTATATGAACTTTCACTAAGAAGAGAGAAAAACGAAGAACGAAAAACGAAGAAAGAAGAGAAATAATAATTAGCCGGATAGGCCCCGGGGGCCCTCCGAAGTAGACCGGGGAGGACAGAGGGTGACACCTCCTCCTCTGCCGATAAGGAGCGTAGGATTGAAATGTTTCTGGTTCTAGAGTATGTTCTGTTGTCGTTGCTGTATGAACTGTTTTGAAAATTTTGTAAAACGTGTTTTCCCACCTTTCAAGAAGGTGCGGGAGGGTGTGATGAACGGCTATTCATCCAAAATACATAGAGGTCAAAATAATAGAAATAAGGTAATAGTAGAAATATATGTAAGAGAACGAAATAGATGTAAAGGAACGAATATGTAATAATGAACGAAAGTATAGAAAGCCTGAAAAAGAGGCACGAATATGTAAAAGAACGAATATGTAAAGAACGAATATGTAAGGAACGAATATGTAAGGAACGAAAATGTAAAGGAACGAAACCCGGAAATATGTAAACCGGAAGTGAAATGTAAACCGGAAACGGAAAATATAAACCGGAAGTGACGTCAGTTGTAGGTCACGTGACCGAAAGCAGCCAATCAGGGCTGACCTCTCTAGTATATAAAGGGGCGGTGAGGCCCGAATAAACAGAGTTCTTTAACAGTTCTCCTGGTGTCCAGACGTGTCCTCTTTCCTGAAACAACTGCTAAAGATGAGCCGATCAGAGTAATTAAGCAGAAGTTAGGACAAAACAGTCGAAGCTCGAGATAGGTAGTAGAAACACAGGGTAAGGGGCCCGACGGCCCGAAGAACGAGGAACGAGGGAACGGAGTAAGGCACGAAGGCCCGAAGTAGTCCCGGAAACCGAGGCGTAGTATGGCACGAAGACATGGGGAACGGAACGAAGGAACGAAGTCCGCGGGGACGAGGGCGCGGCATGCTCGGCCCCACGCTACCAAACAATAGGCGACCGTCGGCCCGTCGCCCCCGCGGACCGGAACTCAGGGGTGGACCGCCCGGTCGGGGTGAATGCTGGTCTGGGAGATAGAGCGAGACGAACCCCGGCCGACCCGAACCCCTACCATAATTTCCCTCCCCCGCAGTCCTCCGTTGACATCGAGTGCCGATTCCCGATCGATTCGCTCAGCCCCCCCTCGTGCGCGAGGCACGACTCTAGAAACACCTCTCGGTTCTTGGCCCGGATTCCCCGTCCGCCCCGAGACCCGAACAACCCCCACGTTCCTCTGTTGTAAGAATCGGCAACCCCGACTTACCAGAGAACGTCACAGTATCTAGACCTACAGTGGCCCATTGCACAATGATTTTCTAAGCAACAAAAATAATATTATTAACAAAACTTTTCGTTGTTAATATTTTCGTAACAACAATCATTTTGCAACATTTTTTTTCCATATTTAGAGTGCCCTCAAAGACCTATAACTTTTACTGAATTTTCTCTAATTTTTTCCTTTCTTATATCAATTTACAGAATTTAATTTCATTCATTAGAACCAGAGATTTTACTATTTTCGTAAAAACGAAAATTTTCATAACAACGAAACTGTTCATTATGCTATCTTAAGTTGATCCTCACAAAGAAATTCTATTATGCAACGGGCCACTGTGGCCCGTTGCATATTGGTTTTCGTAACAACGAAAATGAATTAAATAGCGAAAAAGTTCGTTGTTGCTTATTAAATTATTTGCAGTTATTTTTGTAACATCAAAGATTTTTTTAACGATTTCTTTCTCTATATTTAGAATGCTCTCAAAGAGTTGTAACTTTTACTGGGTCTTCTCTGATTTCTTGCCTTATGATATCAATTCACAGAATTTAACTCCATCCATTAGAACCAGAGATTTTTACTATTTAAGTAACAGTGGATTATTTTCGTAACAACGAAACATTTCGTTGTTAAGCAAAAGTTCGTTGTGCTTTCGTTGTTTGATCCTAACAACGAAATTCTATTGTGCAATGGGCCACTGAGTACCTTCATTGGCCCGTTGCACAACGGGTTTCATAACTAGAAAAATGGATTAAATAGCGAAAGAGTTCATTGTTACTTTTATCTTAACAACAAACGTTTTGACACATTTTTTTTCTATATTTAGAATGCCCTCCAAGAGCTGTTACTTTTACTGATTTTTTTCTAATTTTTCCCCTTTTTATAACAGTTTACAGATTTAAATTTCATTCATTAGAACCAGAGATATTGCATTTTCGTTACAACAAAAATTGTCGTTGTTAAGCAAAAGTTCGTTGTGCTCTCGCTATTTGATCCTCACAACGAAAATCCGTTGTGCAACGGGCCATATAATTATATCAATTTACAGAATTCAATTTGATGTAGTAGAAATGATGTTATAGTTGTTCCACAACAATTATGTTGAAACTAAGATAACAGTGTAAAGTATGTGTCCCTAAGACTATCTCAAATGGAAGCAGACTTTTAAAAATTATTCTCTGTAAAGTTTATAAGTAAATAAAGCTCTGTTCATTTGACCCCCCCCAAAAAAAACTGTGGCCGGTTGCACAATAGAATTTCCTTGTGAAATTCAAATAAAGATAACATAACAAACATTTGCTTAACAGGGAAATGTTTCTTTGTAAGGAAACTTTTCCTTGTTACGAAAATAGTAGAAATCTCTGTGGCCCGTCGCATAACCAAACTCTCGCAAGAGGGAGCGATTAAGGATGGATTTGTTTTTTCCTCGCTGTTTTTTTCTCTCCTTGTTTTTGAAATGTGCCAATCCTCGCAACAGCGAGAAACCCCGTCGCATAATAAATTCTACGCAACAAGGACATCGTTGTAGGGATAATGTTTTTAACTCAATCCTTAAAAACCTATCATTTTACTTCTGTGAATAATTTGTAAATTGGCGGGAAAATGGCGGTTCATTTTCATTGGTTGTTAGCTATCATGTGATCTACTGTCAGCTGTCGACCGTACATAAACATGGCACCTAAACGTCGACAGAAGAAGGAGGTTTATCCTCGAATAAACCCCTTTACCCGCTTCAGTAAGGCAAAGTTTTTGTCTCGCTACCGCCTGAGGAAGCCTACAGTGAAGCGGTTGGCCAAGGCCTACTACGATGCGGGATTTTGTTCGACGGCCGGAACAAGCCAGGGCGGCGGAATCACAGTTCCAGAGCGAGTATGTATTCAATGTGTTATTGTTGATTGTGAATAAGTAGGTCATGACAGCTGTAATACCTCTACATTAGTAGAATTTTGGCGCGTCGCATAAGTGCCATAATGAGCGCGTCGCATAATTGCCATACTGAGTTCCAAAATGAACCAAATAATCCTCAAAAGAAAATAAGAACATGTTTCTTTTAACGTAAATAGTCCTATATTTTTTGATAATGTTTTTTTAGAATAAGAAAATAAAGAAATATCAATTTGTTGCAAAAACAAAAAAATAAAACGACACATCTTTGCTTTATTTTACATTAAACAATCTCTACCAATATGTCCATATAATTGAGAATTCCATTGATAATAACTTAGCCTAATTATAATTATTTAAATTATTTTTCAGTTCTGCCTTGCACTCAGGTATTTCGCTACTGGGTCAGACTACACCTGCGTTGGCGATTTTCAGGGGGTTCAGAAGACCACAGTCTCGAGAGCTGTCCTAGAGGTGGCAGAGTACTTTTACAGACACCAGCAGGAGTACATCACCTTCCCCTACTCCCACGAGGCCCGTGAGGACAGAGCCGATGAGTTCGAGGCCCGGTTTGGTCCTTACCCACGGGTATTTGGTGCCATCGATGGTACTCATGTGTCTATACGTAGACCAAACCCGGAGGTGGAACACCAGTACGTTAATCGGAAGCAGTACCATAGTATGAATGTGCTGGTAAGTGTTTCCTATAGTGCCTCTAACAATTTAGAACTATACAATAAATGTATTGTCTTTCGGTGTATGTTCGTTAAATTGTCTAGCATCTTTTATCTGATATTGTTCATCTATTTGTACCTACATCATCATTATCCAACGATCAAGTGGAAGAACACGAACCTTGTTGTATGTGCAGTAGTAGTAATAAACCCGACAAAAAAAAAAATAAAGAAATTAAATATTTCGCTCATGAATAAAACCAATCTATAACTTTAGGCCTAACTTTCACTTTAAGGAGAAATTCTATACAAAAATATCATTCAGAATCAATATTATTATCCCTTTAACTAAACGTTAACATATCCATTTCTTAAAGGTTGTCGCTGATGCATACCAGCGAATTCTACATGTCGACCCCTGCTGGCCTGGGTCCTGTAACGACGCTGGTGTGTTAAGCACCACCGAGATCTGCAGGGATGGGGAAAATGGTGTTTTCGGCGAACACTTCCTTCTGGGTGACAATGGGTAATTACAATTAAGTTAATGAAAATAAAAAAAGAACATACACTAACAAAAATCAAGAGCAATTTCTTTCGAATTTATAATCTTTATTGAACAGTTTTAAATTCTTTTTAGTCAAACAACAACTGTTCAAACACGAAGAGATACTATAAGGTGACGATCACAAGGTAACAATCTTGTTAATCTCCACGATCACATAGTAACATTCATAAACAAACAACAGACAATAACGTTACTAAACTCAGCATGTCAATCATTCAAAAGAGACTAAATTGTTTAAAAACAATTACTTTTAAAACCCATTAGGTATCCACAAAGGGATTACCTCTTTGTGCCCGTGATGAACCCCCTCCGACAAGCCGACGTGGACTTCAACGAGTGGCACAGGTCCACGCGTGTGGTGGTGGAAAACACGTTTGGTTGTTTAAAGAATCGGTTCAGGTAAAAATATAGTTGTGTTAATAATCACGGTCAACAATCCCAGAATGACGTTAAATTCAATTTTGAATGATGTTTGCAGCACCTCGTTGTACATGAAAACCAAAATATATAATATGTTATTTTCTAATGTCTAATATCCTAATCTCAGAAATTATTGTCGTACCTAACAACATTTTCTGTATTTAAAGTACTCTTCATGGTTCCTGAAACTCGTATATGCCAACATGTTTGTGTCAGAAAAAGAAATTGTCCAATCAAAAAATTCTGAAAAGTAAATAATGAACTTTATATTAATATCCCTCAACTGGACTGTTTCAGGGAATCATAAACGACAAATTCTCATTGTAATCGAATGTTACTATTCTCTTTTGTATTACAGGGTGATGAGCGACTCCGGAGGCTACATGCTGCACACCCCGGATGTTTGCGGTAAAATCATCGTGGCCTGCTGCTGCCTTCACAACGTGGCCAAGCGTGAAAACACACCGTTAGTCGTTGACCGAGACCCGACAACGTCCCGTTTTATGGCCCTGGCCGTGGACAACCAGATCCAGAGATTGTGTCGGACCGACAACGCGGTGGCAGAGGTGGTCTAAACCTGGCCAGAATCGACTACATCACAGAACACTTTGAACATTAAATTTTAAACTATAGGAACCAATTTCTGCTACAGCGACAAACATGTTGACATGTATCGTGAACGTTCTCTCTCTTACTGTGTAAGAAGAAATCAAATTATATAAATTATTCAAATAATACTGTCTATAAGATGTTGAAAAGATAATATTTTTAAACGCCTGGATCCAAATGTTAACGATCAATCCGTCTTTCATGTTTCTAGTACAGTATTTCTATATATTGAGGCACTTTAGAAAAATAATCACGTGTTACTTTCTCCAAAACATGCATATGTACGTTAAATAAGTTAAACTAACAGTAACACCAAGTCACAGAACATTTTACTACACTAATGGATGTTGATATCACAATGGTTTTAGTCTGAAACTTTCTTTTTTCAAAGACTGATAGAAAATCAACCATTGAAAAGTGTAACTATTACGATTATACATGAGCACCATGCATTTGGAATGTCCTTTTTTTCTGAGGAAAAGTTAAGTACCATACACAGTCGCACATAGAACTTTATCTGAAGTAAAGTTTCATTCTCAGACTGTGGAGATGTATTATCTCGCTTTACTATGCTATAACTAGGAACAAAGTAACAAAAATAAACTCTACTGATTGACTAGTCACATCTTTTTTTGTCAATTAAACAAGAAACAATATAAAGTAAACATTCTTGAAACCTATCTACGAAAAGAACAAAACAAAGATATATAATACCATCATGTACTTAGCAAAGTTTGGAATGTGTTCACTCGTACATTAATATCTTTTCAGACCAGCAAAAGACCGAATCTTCTTCAACTGAACTGGTCCAACAAGTCTCATAACAATCTCAAATTTATTTTGTAATTGCCAAATTCTGTTAGCTTTGAAAAAGTATTTTGAAAAAATTCCTAAATTGCTTTTTAATGTTCGACCATAAAAATTGTTTTCCTTTAATTCCGTAAACCGTTACTATGGTCCATGTTTTAACATCCACTTCGATTGTTACTGTAATGTTGTTCAAAATATTATTATCTTTATAATTTTTTTGGGGTTGTACCTTTTAATTGTCCGACTGAAAAAACAAACTCCCTTGTCTATATACTCTCCAAACCAGTAGGGTTCAATACCTCACTACGTTTCTATACCTCTCTGCTGTTAATTCTATATTGTTATACTCCAACAATCTCTTTTCTGCGTTCATATATTATGTTCATTGTCAATATCAGAAGTGGGTGTACGCACATTCTCTGTACAAAGTATACTTTGACCCAATGAAATCGTAACCCAGCTGACGTCACAACATGGCCACAACCCTGAGTGGACAGTGCCCTGGGTGGTCTGCTTGCTTGACCCAGAAACGGGGATAAGAAGGGGCGTGCTAACATGCCATTTATGGTATGGAGCTCCATACATATACCAACATAATTATTTTTTACATTATTCTCACTGCCTGCTTTAGAATCGCATGCTAAAAACTTGTCTCAGGGTCTTTAAGGTTTTATATGTAACGGTCGCGTTGAAACCTTGCCAATAACTTATAAACAATGAATAACAAGGTTGTTAATCTATTTCCAGGGGCTACATAGTTTTGTGTTTGACATTACTTATTTTTTCCTTTTTTTCCACGTGTGCTTACCCCTGCTTTCCTACTACGGGTACATCGAGATTCTGCCTGTGTATCACCCTTTCCAACATCTCGTACTTTTCTTTTTTTACTCGTGACTTGTCCCTCTTCAGCCGAATCGGTTGGGGAACTCAGTATCACTACTTGTGCCCCTGGGGGTGGAGAGTGTCTACGACGCTTTTGGACCACTTCAGGTTTTACTACGTTGACAGATCTACCTTCTACGTTCGTGGGAACTGTCTGTACTACACTCTTCAGTTTTGAGGTAGCGCCTTCGCTTGATAGAAGCACATTTACATTTTTTTGGGCACACTGGACATGTGCAAGTGTTTTCTTTTTTTTCGAACTGCCACTTGACCCTGCGTGAACGTCTTGTTGTTTGTGTCTTTGATCGTTAGGTCCACCATAACTCGGTTTATCCACAGCTTGTTTACGTTCCTGATGTGCCGGGGTGGATCGATGGGGAGGTGAAGTTCTTTTGGGCCTTAACATGTCCATCAGTGGTGGCAATGTCGGTTGCAGAAGTGTTTCTATTTGGGGTTGGTGAGGTGTCTTCGAACCAATGGACACATTTACACTGGAATAGTTACCAGGGAGAGAAGATGAGCGTTGTCTTGGTTTACCTAAATTCAACCCTGGTCCTGTTTCCTGTTTAATTTTTTTGGCAGGTGGCGCCTCTACTGTCTCGGCACCTACTTGTACCTGTCCTGTCTGTAGTGGGACAGGTGAAGGAGCCTTTGAAGGTCTACATCTGTTATGCTTCTTAGAACCACTAGATAAAACGTGGCTGCCTTGTTCGTGAAGTGTCTCTTGTTTTGGAGTCTCAAACTCCTGTGGTTTCAGTTTAGTGCGTGCCGAGCCCGATTTTCCGGGTTTTGCAGGTGTACTTTCTGGCGTGGCGAGATTGGCACTTGACCCCTCCACGGCCAGTTGATGTTCAGTTATGACTGCATGGCTTGGTGTCTGAAGTCGGTTCCCATGCAAAGAGTGTGGTGCGTCACCGCCTGAAGATGTCGGTACTTCTGGAATAGAACTTGGCACATGAATAGTTTTACCAACTTTGCCAGGTTCCTGACTTGACACTTGTCCGACCTGTTCGTTCTCTGTACTTGCTACACCTGTCGCTGCACTACTTGTTCTTTTATCTCCTTTCCCAGTTGACCCAACATCTGACTGTTTGGAGTTCAGAAAATCAGTGACAATGAATTGAGTTGTGTCCAAAAATATATCACCGGTTCTATTGTCTATACGTGGTAGGGGTACCTTCCCTTCTCCAAGAATGGTTTGGGTCCCAACTGTTGTCATGTTGTACTCGACGAAGGCGTTGAGACCCATCTTGAGAACTGAATGGCATTTGAAAATAATAACAATCTATTAGTAATAGCCAATAAGTAAGGCCTTATCTGAAAAAGAAGCTAAGCAATAACATAAAAAATACATTTGGCGTTCAATCACAATAAATAACAAAAGTAAATTTATCTCATTATTAGTTATTTGGTTTGATATTGTTTTTTTCTTTAGAATTTTTATATTTTACTTTTTTAGTGTCATCGCTTTGGCATATTATAAATGTACTGGAATAATCAATCAGTATTCTTTAATTTAATCTTTTCTTTTCTCATATTTGGTATGGCACTTGAACAAAATTGAAAGTTAAATTCATTCAATTGTGAACTTGACCTTACTTGTAAATAAAAATCAATATGACAAGGTTTTCTTTATATCTGTATATGTTAAAAGAATTTATGCTATACCTGCGGTTGAGTTTGCCTGGACATTCGTCATCTTATTTAAAATAGTGATCATGTTGTTGTTGGTCTTTTCCATGGCCTCAGTCATTTGAGAATGTACCTTTCGCACCTCCAGGAGTTCGGCCCGAATTTCAGTAAGGCACTTTGCGTTGCTCCGATGCACATCTGAGTCACCTGGGTCAGGCCGGTCACGTCCGGCTGTCTGACCTTCCATGTCATTTGACACGTGACCTACGGAGCTTTGTTCTTCCTGTGAATCGGCTTCACCGTCACCTTCGTTAGCATGTTCTTCATCCTCGGGGACCAATTTAACACTGTCCTTGTCGAGATCACTCTCTGCCTCAGAACATTGGCCGGCCACAGGTTCTACACGATCAGTTTTCTTTTTTGGTGCTCCATTTTCACGCCATTTTAACTTCAATATTCTATAACTAAGGTCTTCTTCACTGACTTGGGCCTTGTGACCCACACCATGTTGTTCAGCAGATGTTTCCTCTTTATCCGCATCACCACGTTGCCTGTCCTCCTTGAACGTCGAACTTGTCTGTGATGGCCGGAATTTAATATTATCGGGTGTGTTTTGATTCAAATTTTGGTTGAGATCATCACTCTCTTCTAGGTAAGCGGTGTTTTCTTCATTTAGGTCTTCGGCATCAGAGTCGGTCTCTTCTGCGGCGAAGGGGTCGTCCTCCACTACTCTTAGAGGAGATTGACCTTTCACAAATTGACCTGGATACCACAATTTCTTTTTTGAATCAGTTTTTGTTACATTTGTGTTTTCCCTCTGGACTTTCTGCACTTGAGATCTTTCTGGAAGTCGGTGAGACATTGACGATGTTGGTTTTTTCGTTTGTCTTTCTGCAGCTATCTTGAGGGCCCTTTCCTGATCTTTACGGGCACTGGGTGGAAAATACTTGCTTTGTCTTGGTGGCAAAATCGGTGAATCAAGGTCGAACTGACCTCCAGATGTCCGTCTTTCTACCTTAATTTTATACTCTGGAGTATCGTTCAGATCTGGCAGTGTATCCCCAGGTGCTGACGAACCCAATGAGAAATTTTGAATTTCTTGCCTAAGTTGTCTTGCCAGTTCAGGAGTGCTTTCCACAGTCATGCTTTGTCCAGACGGCTGAAAGAGACTGGATTGAACCGACTCGTCTCTAATGGCAACATGTTCTTTCTCTGCCTGTTGGTTGACCGGAAAGACCATGTATGGTTTCCACCCTGTCAGTTTTTTTTTTCTCAGAAGAACCGATTCGGCTCCATAGCTCGATGGGATCTGATGTCCTTCGACGGGAAACATGTCCTCTTTGTGTATAAATTGGACGTCCATAAGCATCATATGATTCATCTTCCTCCACCTCTGACTCAGACTTGTCTTGAACCGACTGCTGTGAGGGTTTTGTCGATGAACTTGTTGCTGACGATTGTGGATGTACAGTCGCAGAAGTAGTTGTGCGGACTTCATTCCTTTTTTTAATCATTCTTTCATGGAGGACCAGCTCTCGTGGATTGGGTTCTTTAAACGCGCTTGGTGGTTTGGGCCGAAGTGATGCAGGCTGCAACCCAGGGATACCTAAAATAGATTTCAATGTACAAATAATAAATTAATAGGTATAGTTTAAAAGGAAAGTCTTTCTTAATTTAAAATTAAAGTCAAAGGTAGAGTAAATTTTGGTAAAGTATATACTGTAGATATAGGTGTACTACTTTATTTTAAAGTCATTTACAGAGAACCAAAAATGTTATTAACGTATTTTAAATACAGTGATACATTGACAAACAGATATACAATCTTTATTTCAGTAAGAAGGAGGACAAAGTATTTTAAATCAAAAATAAAATATGCTGCACTCAGACCTCTATTGAACCCCCCCCCCCCCCAAAGAAAATACAATTCAAGAACAATGAAATAAAAAGGTCTGTTAAACTCACCCATCACACAGTCCACACCTGTGAATTCTAAAGCCAGGCACGCCGATTCCCGCAGCTGCTCATCATCGGGAATGTTATCGGCACCAGAGTAACCATAGGTTTTCAAGAGGTCCTCGTGCTGAAACAAAAATAAATAAAAATGTTCTTTAGGTTCTGTTATTCTCGTATAACAAAGTACCCGTTAATAGGACAGGAATATTTAAGAAGCCTTGCATGCTAGACCTAATTACATTGACGGTGATTAAGAAAAGATTAACAATTATGTGTTTCATTATGATAATATTAGTTAATTGATTATCAAGATATAAACTTTATTTCCTTTAGGTTTCTACATAATCTATGGATAATATCAAATATTCCAAAGTAACAACAGGTAAAGATATTTCTTGTCTCTAGATAAATTACAAATGAGGTGAGTTTCTTGTCTCTAGATAAATTACAAAGGAGGTGAGTTTATTGCTACGCTACGGCCCTTGACTCTGAACAGCCAGGGAATAACTTTTTTGATATCCCACCTCGGTCAGTACTATATATATATTTTATTTCAATGTATACATGTTTTACTTAACTAGGAATGACAATAGTTACGTAAAAAGGTCTTACTTCTTTCTTTGCAGCTGTCTGGTAGTGGCTGAGTTTGTTTTTTACCTCTTCCATCGTGCGCCACATTTTCTTGGGAAGTTCGTCATTGACGTCATCTGCAATTTTAAGTTATAAAACTCATTACAAAGTGTTTGAAAATGGGGACAGTTTCAGAGTATTGAAGTATACTGTGACTTTAGCAATGAATGGAAGGCATAAATTTTTAATATTGAATGTCAATTTATGCTAATCAGGAACGCTTAGTTTCATTGTAGACTACTTGAAGTGACATACACATACTGTAATATTGCATTTGTCATTGGAAACACTTTTGAGTGTCGAAATTACTGAACATGGTTTACATGTGTTATATACATGAATATAATTGTAGTTATCAAAATTGTGAAATTAATTAATATCCAAATTTAGTTTTTATTTGACTTTTTTTTTTTTTTTGGGTGGGGACAAAATAAACATTACTATATTAAAATTAATTAAAGCATGGTTGTCTTACTTGTTATACGTTGGCGGCCAAGTCTCTTCTGGAACGATGCGTCTCCTACAAACTTATATGGCCCTTTCAGTTCACGTTTGTAGTAGTTTGCTGACCTGAACAGTCGGATCAACTCGTCCTCCGACCAGTAACGACCATGCTGCCTTTTCGTTTTTGCTTTCTGTACGGTTGATGATCGTTGACGAGGTTTCCTCTGTCTCTTCAACTTTCGCCCAGATGACTGCGACAAAGGTATGCGAACGTCTTCATGAATGTCTCTTTCAGATGAACTACCAGTCCCATTGGACTTGTGTTCATAATCGGGGTCTTGAACACTGTCGTCTAGTGGGTCTCGTGCAGATTTGGAGGACTCTGACGTGGGGGTAGGTGATCGCAGCGGTTCTTGGGGTACCGACGGTTCCCTCGGCTTAGCGAGGTTGGGTGGCCGTTTTTGTTTCGTAGTTGTTACTTTACGGGCAGGTGCACGCACTCGGTCACGTTCATCCCCATCATAGAGGCTTGTAACTCGCCCATCATAGAGGCTTGTAACTCGCTGACGTTTCTGAAAAAGAATAATTATATTTGTATTTCATTTCATGAAATGGAGTAACAGCCTGTGTTTTAAATAAAACTATTTTTAAATTAAACTATTTTTTTTTTAGTTATGACAAACTAGAAAACCCAAACATTCAGTTCAGAACTGATATTTATTAGCTGTGGATAAAAAGGAAATTAATATATTTATTTTTAAAGAGAAACTTGGTCTAATTATTCTTCATTCTATGGACTCTTAGGAAAACTATTTTAAAATAACGTTGGCCTTATTTATGATTCTATTACGTCTATATAGTGAGTCTACACTAGGATTCGTTTAGTGGGCGATCAGTTAGATGTACCACAATAAGTGAGTCATGGGCTAAGAATAGGGCATGAAGATGACGTCAAGTATGAAATTTGTCATAAGGAAAATGTGTTCCTATTTTTTTCTTTTATAGGCATTTTTATCCATTATTTACACACTGCACCTAGGGGTAGCCAATCAGTTAGGCCCCCCGCCACTTAGGCCCCGTCACTTAGGCCCCCAGGGGAGTCACCCCAGGGCAGGCTGTCACCCATACTACTACCTCCACATAGGTTTTCTAACATTAAAATCTTAATTATATTTTTTTTGAATGATTACAGAAGATGTGATGGGTATACGATTGGTAAATGCTTTTTCTTTTTATCTTCAAATGACCAAATAATAATTTGGTTAGGCATCAATGAACAGTAAATTCGCGGACCTAGGGGCGTGAAAGCTGACGACCTGTGCTCCAACACCTCCCGTGAGAGCAGTGGGCCTAAGTGACGGGGCCTAAGTGGCGGGGGGCCTAAGTCACTGTCAATCCACCGAGTTTCGAGATTTTTATAAAAACTTTTTGATGTCACACCATGCAAGACGGTTACAATAATGCACCAACATAGCAAACACAAAAATGTCTAGGCCATTTTAGAATTACATACTCAAAAAACAAATGTCGAAGGGTTCTTACATGGACAGATTTCATTATGAGAAATTTAACATTTGTACACGCTTTTGGCGTTAATGCAAATGACTGAAGTTCATCAACATGGATTCGATGAAATGCACGTACAGTGAGCGATAAAAGGGGAGTTACAGTACGGCGTGACCTTATGTACGGTTACACGCTATAAATGTTACAATGAGACTTGTAAAGCATAATGAGCTATAGCCCTTAAGTCTTATACTAACAAAAAACACGATCAAAACTATTATGATCATATATTTACCTGGCCGGACATGTTTTAGCGTGGACGTTTCGATTTCCTTCGGCGTGGGATGATGACGGCATCAACTTGCGAAGACTCTCTGGACATTTGTTATTTCCGGAAATTATGTTAATGAGGTGGTTCGGAGAATTACCGCTTCATGTCGCTTCAAAACCAATAGAGGCGACACCTAGTGGGAAGTCTGACAACTAGTTAAAGTCCCGATAACAGTAGGAGATTGTAAACAAAGACGTCGCTGTTGCGACACACATCGCTGTTACGATAACTGTCGTTGTTAGGACACACATCGCTGTTGCGAAGAAAAGCAATCAAAATGAGGTGGACAATCATCGCTATTAAACCAAAAGGTGGATTCGCTCCCTGTTGAACAGGGAGAGGTCTTTTGAAATGTGCCAATGTTCGCTACAGCGAGACCCGTTATGCGACGGGCCACTGTGGGTCTAATGAATGAAAATGAATTCTGTAAAATGATATAAAAAGGGAAAAAATAAGAGAAAAACCAGTAAAACTTACAGCTCTATGAGGGCATTCTTAATATAGAAAAAAATGGTTGAAAAACCCTTCTTTGTTAGGAAAATATCTGCAAATAATTTATTATGCAACAACACTCTGTTTCACTAATAATATTATTTTTGTTGCTAGGAAACCCATTGTGCGATGGGCCATAGGTCATTTTGCAATGGGCCACATGTGTTTTTAATGAGGCAACAGACTGAAGGCACTCACTTTGATGCCGGCATCGTGGTGAGGCCCTACCATATAGTCATACTCTTCAACATTGATGACGAGGTTGAGACCAAAACTAGATCCTGGAAAAAAACACATTACATCTTGTTTCTGCAAGTATTATTCCTGTATCAATTAAAATGAGTATACAACATTCTTTAGCATGTGGGTCCCGATATCGCATAGGTCAAACGATGATAAATCCTATTGAGCCATACTCTATCAAACCTAGAATTTAACCATATTGCATTTACAGGAAGGCTATGACTTTCTTATTTTCCATATCTTCCCAGGGTTTGAGGAGTAAAATGCTGGCCAAATATCAGTGAAGATTGTCCAGAACATCTCAAACCCGTATTACACAGGGATGCAAGTTTTAAGAGTTTAACCTGATTTCCGATGTTCTCACTTCAACACACTAATGATAATTTTCAAAATATATTACTTTTTCATCATTCTTTTTATTAAATCAAAATCAACTTCAGGGTTGCCCCTGATCTTCCAGGAGATAGCGATATAAGCTGTTG
The DNA here is from genome assembly GCA_936440205.1 of Lepidonotus clava. Taxonomy (NCBI): domain Eukaryota; kingdom Metazoa; phylum Annelida; class Polychaeta; order Phyllodocida; family Polynoidae; genus Lepidonotus; species Lepidonotus clava. Next base: position 27,276,711 of record OW387144.1, on the reverse strand, counting down.
AACATTTTATATAGGAAAAATTTCATCAATCAATATAACAGATCAAAAATGATATTTGCTTTTTAGTTCTCTGAAATGATTTGAAAATATAAATATCATCTGCAAATTATACATAATTTGGTAATAAATTCCAGAGTTTGGTAGCTACAATAAAGGGACTATGATCATATTTGGTACATCTATTTCTTTCAACTGTACACTGATATTTGTTCATTGCCTTAGTATGTCTCAAAGTGGGTTTACGAACAGTTGCATTTAGGCTATGATATTATACAGAACTAATAACTGCATTCGTCTATGCAGTTCCAAGCTTAGCAATTGTAAATCAGAGGTTTATATTTAATAGGTAGTGTTACCCATATACAAACAAGAGTAGTCAAACAAAGGAAGTATTATCTGTTTATATACTTGTAAAGCAGGCTTTTCAGTAATATAACATTTGATTTTCGGTCAACTAAAGAGGCAGTTTGTAATCAGTCTTTTAGCCTTATTGAATATTGGAAGAATTTACTTCACTCATGTTTTACAGCATTCTAAGATCATTTCAATATTATGTATGCTATATCAGATTTGTCCATTAGACCTGACTCACACCCCTGAATACACCAAGAAAACTTATTCGAGAAAGTTCTCGAATATCTTTTAACATTACAAAATCTTTCAAAAAGTACACACTTTGTATAAAATCAAAATTCAAGCTATTCCCATCAGGAAAAAAGAAACACGAATCAAATATTTATTTTGTTTGGTCAGTAGTGTTTGGATGACTCCTTGTAATAGTAAAGAAGGTTTTCTCTATAATATACCCACCTGTTTTTGAGGTAATTTTTGGTTCGGAAGGTCTTTTCGGATTGAAATAGTTGAAAGAGTAGCAGACTCCATAGTCTGTCATCACTGTCTCAAAATGGTCGACTGAGCAGGGAGACCCTTGCCACTCACAGCTGGGGGCAAAGAGAAATTGGTAACCAGGATAAAAGTCATAGGTAAATTACTATCTTAGCTCAATCCCCAAATCCAAACTCACGCTAGTATTTTCATTAAGAAAAATGCAATATGGAAAAGAGAGCCAAATGTAAAGATTTTCAGAACTTCATAGACAATTTTATGGATAACTATCCAACCCTATTTTTCCACTTTATTTCCATGCATACCTACCATACTGGTTTATGAGGTTAGAAAATTTGTATAATGTAATGAAGTAATCTGTGCTTCTATAGTGCAATTGATCTTAAGCAATTAGGTCCACCGTTTATCATGTTTCTATTAGCATTGCCTAGAGAAGCATGGTTTCCCTAGTCTTTTTGTGATCTCAGATGTGGAGCAGCATTCATCACATACATAATTTTAAATAAATGAAAACAAAGAGTTTGTCTATATATAAAGAGAATGAGTTATCACGGAACCCTTTCATATATGTGAAATTACTCTGTGTTCAATTTGTTTATATTATTATAAGGATCTTTTACCTGTGAATCATATCCTCCTTTTGGTGACCAGTTCGTGCTAGAAAATCTGTGTAGTTTTCTGAAATTTGAAAAAATAAAGTTTTCCATAGAATTCTGATTACTAGAATCGATGTATAGATAAGATGAAACTGGTGCTAACTATCAACGTCTGTGCATGAGTCAACCACAATGGTGAAACTGAAAACTTATATAGATTACCATTCTATTGGACACAGCTGTCCCATATAAAAGACAAAAGCAACATGTGACTCAACACAAGGAAAGGATGCTCAGAGGGGGATTTCTCCTATGCCCTAGGACTAATATTTAAGGAGATATGAGTAATTCAATGAAAAGTAGTGTCAAAATTGTCTTAGACTAACTGTTTGTGTACAATTCAGCTGACATACTCAAAAGATTCTATTTCATTCCAAAATATCCTTATTTGGAATGTCAATGGATTGTTTTATTCCCAAAATTTACCAAACAATAACAATTTGGTTGCCACGGAGACAATAATTTTAGTGATTTATTAAAGAAATGGTGACATCATGTCAAAAATTATAACTTGAAAATATTCTGGCTTCAAACAGATAAACAAAATCATTTTTAGATCAAGAATTATGATCACGGTAGTATTTTATAAAATGCCATTTATGTTTTTCAAGAATAATGTTTTGTTTTTAAATAACTCAGTAAATACTGGATTATTCATGTTCCTATGACATTCCTATGTTCTATAACCTGTTACTTCTTTGATATTTAACACATTTTCCCATTTTTGGTGCCATTTGAAAGCTTATTCCATCCTCTTAAATGTTGAATTCCTGCCTGGAGCATCCTTTTCAACTGTTGGGTCACATATTTGGTAATCCTTTGCTCATCTTGCTCATAAATGAATCTATTTCAAATGAAAGAGTGCTTATGAATTTATGGGAATGATAAAGAGACATTAGTCAGGACCAGATCGAGGGGGGTTCAGGGGGTCCTGAGCCCCCTTTTTTAAGTGGACCCCTAAACTACAAAAATAGGGGGAAATGCCACGTATGTGCACATGAATGGACGCCACTTCAGTACTTAGCCTTTATGCTGACCCCCACTCTTAGAAATCCTGTAGCTGCCCCTGATAGTCAAACAAAAACACAGAGAAAGGTATATTTTAATTCATTTACTTGTCCATATGTTCTCCTCCCAGAGGTCCTTGTCCACCTTGGGAATGACCATTCCATCTCCTATCCTTATGGTGGTGTTATCATCAAAGAGGTGGTCCTCGTGACAGGGGTATTTGTATAAAGTGATTACTCCTGGCATAGGGATGACCGTTAGATTCACCAGCCCAGCGCGCCATAGGTACTCATTGACGTCACTTAAGTAGCAGTGGTGGCTTCTTTTATTAAAGGAGAAGGCTTGACAAAATATCTGCAAGTGATTTCAATGAGTAAATATCACTTATCAGGAGCCATGTCTTTTAAACAAGTTAATCAATGAAATATTGATTAGTGTCATAAATAGAAACTCTGTCTGTCATGAATTCATTTTACAACCAACGATCCATCTTTGAGATTATTTTGAAATAACAACACTAATTTTTGTAAAAGACTAATTTTCTGTTGCCTCTGGATCTTTCAAGTTTTTCCAAGATTGTAAAGAGTAAGCTGTAAAAAATTTAACTGTGCCTGTGGTAGATCTGAGCAGAGGCGCCGACAGGTGTCCAGGGTGAGCTCGGCAAAGAGCAGAAACCTGGTATAAGTAGTCTCATCATTAAGGATTTCCCCAATCTGACCAGCGTACTGGTGACGGCAGTTCCCTACAAAAAGGACAAAAACCCACAAGGTTATTCCAGGGGCAGATACAGAATTTCAGAAAGGGTGGTTCTGCATATAGGTTGATTATTTAAACATTGTGTATTTCATGCAAGTGTGAGATGTTTATCTCTCTTTATTGATTTTATTTTAATTTATTGTTGATTTGAATTTCTTTGTTGATCCAACCAAAAAGAAAAAGGGAAAATAAGTGGGGATGGGAGGTCAGAAGCGCTTGGCCTCTCCTGGATTCACCACTGGATTCTATATCCTTCCTCCTTCAAAAGGGCTTCATTCTCAGTTAAAGGGGCTTTCTCGTCCATAAGACGAACGTAATTTGTTAAGTTGTAACCCTCCTAACACCGCACCAAATTCGCGACGTGACCAATGACGTCGCGTTATTACATTCTGAAACAGTAAAACATGTCACCGGCAGTCGCGTCGCTAGGCTTACGTCGGCGGATGTATCTCTAGAAATTTACAGACGAGAACGTCCCTTTAATATCATTCTACCCCCTCAGTGAATCACCCTTCATCTATCATCTTTAATAGTGTATTAGTTTCTTTATACCCATTTCTTTTATAGGCTATTCCTCCCAAATAGCCTATTGTGGTAACTGTTAGAAACAAGTTTTTCTTGCCTAGATGAAATGTATTATTATATTTGAGGTATAACAATTTTGTTGACGTCCTAAAGACCATTGCAGTAAATTACAATCAAAAACATTAAGTTGTCCTTACAAGAAATCCTCATAATATTTACAATTCTTGATCAATTTTATATTGGTATCATTCTAAAGCTAGGCATTTGTAGAATATGAATCTGGATGAGATCTGTTCCAACTGAATGTTCCAAATGATTTGGAATGTTTGGAATGTCTTCTGAAATTGGTTGAAATTTCATATTTTTCCTGACTTCCTACAACCTAATTCTAAATAGAATCTTCAATTTACATTTTATTTCAATTCCCTCAATAAGAGGTTTAGAGAAATACATTTGGAATCTAATGCTGTGTCATTCACCTATATCTATATATATATATATATATATATATATATATATATATATATATATATGCAAGTTGTTGATAAGCTTGACAGTTTTGAGGTGGAAAACCCCTGGTAAGTGCAGGGAGAACTAGAGATTGGAAATCTTCAGTCAAGGAGAGTAATAAAGCAGAGAGATCTAAGATGGCTACTGAGTCTGAGTCCCTTTCTAAGTAATCTGAAACTCTCTCAAGTAATCCTAAATTCTTAGAGGCCCTGGGCCTAGGACACAAGTGTTATTCAGCAAATGAGCGCAGTCAGAAGGCTGACATGAAATTTTGAAATATCACTGTTTGCAACTGTTCCAATATGCCATCTGGATGCTGAGCAGCAATATGAATACTATTATAGAGTGTTTGCTTATTTCCTGCCTATTCTTGTCAAATCTACATCTAGACCTTTCCCACGAACCTGCGCAGTCAAGCCTCCCTTTGAAGCCTTTTTTGTTGTTGTTTATAAATTTCTGAATCAGTCTTCAGGGGTAACCCCCCTGGTTTCCCAGATCAAGTTTAGAACAATAATAACAAAATGTGTTACACAAAACATGGACGAAAAAATGTATCTAATGATTCCCATTGAAACCCATATCCCAATCGATTGTTCAAGCCTATTGCGCCAGCAGGGTGCCACCCCATATTGAAATAGGTTTATATAGGTATCTGAAATTACTATCTAACAAGTTTTCTAATAGGAAAATATTACAAATGTTACAATCATAATAGTTTGTTTATTATGATGATAATGTACAATGGTGTGTTTATATCTTACTGAAGATAGCATAATCGGCATATTTGGGTTGCTTTTTTCATATTTATCGAAATTAAGTGGTTAATAATTAGTTAGATATAAAGGTCAGATGCTACAGTTGCCTTTATTTTATAAAAAGGTTATCAATTTTAATTTAATGTGCTATCAACCAGGCTATGAAATAGAAAATATCAGTTTTCAAATAGGGTTCTTTTAACATGTAAGGTCCATAATCAGCTAGATTTTGCATGTATTTCAAGGATAATTCGTAAATTTAAAGGGGCGGAAAATACCTGAGACTCAAAAGAAAGTTCCTTAGTACATTACTTTTATTTCTCAGAATGTGTACCAATTATGTTCATTTCCACCTTAGTTCAAAACCTTGGAAAAGCTTAAAAGAAAGCTTGCACATAAATTCACAAAGTGCTACTTTTTGTGAAATTTACTTGACATAAGTAGTCCAAAAATATTTCTAAAGTGAAAACTCAAAAATATTGAGGTCCTAGGGAATTATTCAGGAAAGGACATTAATTGAGGGAATTCCCTCAATTCTGGGCTGCTCAGTACTCCCCTTGCTACTTCACAGCTATGGGAATTCCTTCTAAAGTTTTTTGGCATTCCCTGATTAATAATTGGTCATATGTGGCTATATATCTTAATTCATGATGAGTTGCATTAGGTCAAATACATATACTTTTGGTTAGAGAGCATATCTCTTATTACAAATTCTACAGGGATGGGGATTCTCTTCTCAGGGCAGATGGGATTTCCCAAGAACTCCCCTTGCTACGTCATAAATTGGGGGAATTCCCTTAAAAAATTAATAAAGTGCAAGTTTTTTTAAGTCCCATAATTGTGTGTAAACTAAATATTTTCCTTACATTTTTGCTTACATTGATAGTGCAAGGTGTGATTAACATGCTAAATTGAATTCATTGATAAATAACCATCCTGCAGTTATGTGCAAGCTTTCCTTTAAGGGCAATTGCGCCATTTGTTAATGTGCATGCATACTGCGCAACCTGGCTGAATGGGTGTGCAGTGGAGCATGACAAGGGTGAAAATGCTTAACTATAGGAGTCTATGGAGGAAAATGCATTTTTGCTCATATTTCTGTTAATATTCATCCAATTACCATATAATAAGCAACAGCATTGTAGTCCAGAATCCCGAAAATCCATATCTTTTCTCAGATTTAATAGGTCTCCACTTATGAATTAATTATGAATTTATTTGTAATAAAAGTATTAATTTTTGCCCTACCCTCCCATTTTGGCACTTATAATGCCAGTCTTTAAGTTTCTATTGCATGAGTTCTGCATCATACATCATGAAACAGACTAATGTATATATGAAGAATGATATGTATAGGCACATAAAGGTAGGTTCCATGTGTGTTAGAAATGTTGGATAGGGATAAAGCATAATTGATTAATTTTTCTAAATTTCACAAATTTGCTTCTAAATCTATCAATAGATATGTGGAAGGGTGACCCCCCAATTTTTTCCACTAAATGATAGACAACACTATAAATTAGGGGAGTTCTTCATTATTGTTCGTCGTGTTAGCTAGCTTTCGTTCTTAATCCGATTAGATCTTATTTTGAATGTTCGCCTGTTCTTCAGTGGTAGAGATTCTAAGTAAAGGGGCTCATTCCTATAGAAAGAACACACGTTTGGCAAGAGGTAGTTTTATTACATCCATCTAGACAGTCTGAAGATACAAGTAAATAGTCTTTCCATCCATACAGTACATGCCATCCAACTCACAATGCTAACAACATCAGTAACGTTATTATTGAAAATTAAACAACTCAAATTTCCAAATATTTTAGTTAAATGGATTCGAAATTACTTCACAAACAGACAACAAAAAATTATCGCAAATGGAATTGAGTCTGGATTGCTTCCCATAACTCATGGCGTTCCCCAGGGCTCAATCCTCGGGCCCCTATTCTTTAATCTTTATATCCATGATTTACACAAAATCAATGATAATAAAATGTTGCTGTACGCTGATGATTCTGTGTTAGTTAAGCAAGAAACTGATGTGACTTCTATTTGCACTGAGCTACAAAAGGATATATCAAGGGTCAAACTCTGGTGTGATGTCCACAAGCTCACAATTAATGTTAGTAAAACTAAGGCTATGGTTTTTCACATGAAAAAAATACCAGATCATCTGAACACAAAAGTACAGATACAGGTGGGGGAGAAACATATTGACTTTGTACCAACATACAAATATCTAGGAATTAATCTGGATCCACAGCTAAATTTCAATACGCAATTGGCAGAAACTTATAAACTTGCTTCTCATAAATTGCTTATGCTCAAGAGAATAAGAAGCTCAATCACTGAATTTACGGCAGTTACGGTGGTCAAGACTATGCTTCTCCCCTACCTGGACATGGGAAATATGTACTTCTCAGGTAAGAATATCCAGGATAAAAACAAGCTGGATGTTGTTCTTAACACTGCTCTCCGGGTAGCATACTCAATAAGAAATCCCCAAGACATCCATAGAGTTGACTTATATAAACTGACAAATCTATTTTCCCTAGAATATAGAAGGAAATATTTTCTTCCGAACTTGATTCATAGGTTAATTTACTCAAATAGCATTGAAATTTTGAAGCCCGCAAGAGAAACGAGGTTAACCCAAGCCCCATTATTAATGGTTGAAGTCCCCCTGAATGAGACACTTGCAAAGTCTCCCATATTTTTTGCCCGTAATTATTGGAATAGCTTACCGGTCTCATTAAGAGAATTAGCAGATCATACTATCTTCAAAAAGACAATCAGACAGACCCTGATGAAAGAGTATGTTGACATGAAAATGCTCAAGCTGTATGCTGAACAAATTTGGGTACAGATTTACATGTAAACTCTCAAATGAAAACTAATGCTGTTTATTTGATTGATTCCAACTTCAGAAATCCATAACATCTCATTACTCATATCATATATCATCCTTAGCAAATGTTTTTATATGAAGCTAGGCTGTTTTCTATTACACAACTGCAATCGTCAAATTGTAAATATATTTCTAACGACTCTTCATAATGATGTAATAGATTAAGGTATGGCTGGACGTGGAGGAATACTGGAGAAATCCAATCCACGTCCAGGGTAAATAAAATTGTTTTAAAAAAAACAAAAAAAACGTTCCAAACAGGTATAGCTATGGTTAAGCTTCCCCTTTTGAGGTCTATACACTCAACGACTGTTGGGAGAGTCACCTCCTGGCTACCGCTGCTGGAGACCATCGGTAGAGTCTCCGTCACTTGCAGTACTCCTTCCATATAGGCTAAGGCTAAACTGTCTCAATCCTGACTATCACCTGTTGTAGCAGTTACTACCGTCTCAGCACTACCCATTATGATCCATTTGTTTGACTATTGCTCCCATGTGTTCTGATCGAAGTCTATATTGGTCTGCACGTCTATCCTAAGTCTCATACTGCTTATATAGGGCCAGCCACAGGCTTGGCGCTATATGCACATATCCTAACACCTATAATAGTGTTTTCTCTTATCTTTCATACTTCTCATTCTTACTTATATTAAACTAATTTTTTTTTTTCTTTTTCTTTTCTGTTTTTTTTTCACACACTAGCATTTTTTTCACACACTAGCGTCACATCATAAAACTTCATATCCTTAGTGGAGATTCTTTGAGGCACATTTTGTAATAGGAATTTCAAAGGAATTTACATGCTAATATAGTAAAGTTGCCATGGCAACATTAGTATGTATAGTAACCCCACCATAAGAATAACAGCCCCTATTTAAGCTATTTATAAGGTATCTAAATTTACCAATACCTTAATATATATCATGTAAAAGAAGATACAATAGTATCAATTCAATACTTAAGAGTTTAAGAGTCAATCAATTGTTACTGGTTGCCTAGCAACCCATGGTTTCCATACTGAGTAGTATAATAACCATTTGTTCTGCCTAGCAACAGCCTGTTGCTTAGCAACCCGATATCAGATTGGTTGCTTAGTAACCTAAATGTATAAGTTTAGTGTGAAGGGTTTTCAGCATTTTGGTACCATTAATGATGTTTAAATGGCTGGTTGCTATGGTAATACCAAATTCTAGAAATGGTTGCTAGGGAAAAACAACACTATAGATATGGTTTCTTTTTAGTTTAAAATTTATGGCCATACTCAGTTTTCATCATTTTCATTATAACAGAATGGGTAATTTGGTATATTACACTCAATATGCCACAGCAAAGTAATAAATGACACTTATATAACCCTAACCCAAACAGGAAACACAATAAGTTGATGAAGTGCATGTTGGGTAATAAAAACAAAATGGCTGCCCCCAGTTGAGAGCTTGATAGACCCTTGTTTGGACCATAAATTTTGAACCTATGCTCCGATTTGCATTTCGTTTTCACCATCTGTTTCGGAATTTTGTATTCTCTATGCACCAAACATATATTTTTTCACTGGAGTGCCCCTATTATGTTCATCGATCACTATTTGCTGATATGATCTATAGTACAGTGTTTCTGGCCATGTGATGACTAAAAACTGTTAAATTGGCTAGCCCACATTTACGACTTAGGATATTAATTTCATGAAATGATAAATGATATACATGATGATTGCATCTCAGATTTTACTTAGTTACTCCACGTACCTTCAGAATCTATAATGTGTCGTTCATTGTCAGAGAAGTAGGCAGAGATGATGTTGTATGTCCCCATTTTGTAACTCTGAGACATTCTGAAATAAACCAATTCAAGCGATAGGTAATCATAGGTTTATCCCAAATAAAATGTAATTAGAACGAGATATTTGGGATGTTTTATTGTTCAATAATTGTTTTCTATGATAGAATATTGGGTTGATTGACTATATTTCGTCAAAACCTACAACCCCGCCACAATTTCTTCTAATATCTCAAATTAAAATTTAGAAAATGTATTATTCACAATTTCTTTGTTTTCTATTACCTATATTTTCTATCACATGGCTTGTTTGGTCAGACAAGTACAATCAAGAGGATTTTTACTTGTAACCATAATTAGTCTATCTATATATTAAAATTTGATGACGATCTTTGACTGCTGGCTTCAGTTATCATAGAGTTGTCATCTAGAACTTAGAAGAAAAAAATTACAACCCAAAAGTTATTAGGATAATATTACAGCCCTTTGGCAACTTTTGGGAGGCCCTCTGACAACCTTGTGTTTTATATATATATATATATATATATATATATATATATATATATATATATAATCACATGAGTTAGACAGAAAGACAGAAATTAAGTTTGGCCTTGAGTTGGCGACAAGGTTCACCTTTTTTTTTCTTTTTAAATGGCCATTAATTTTATTGAACGATTGAACGCAATAACATAACATATTGCAGAGAGCAGATACTGGTAGGTAGCAACCAAGGTCAGACATCTTGGACAACATCTGTTCACCAGCAGGGGCCACCATAAAAAACTACGAAAAATCGCATCCACGAAAAGTTATAAAACCTACAATAGGGCCATTGACCTATTGTGGGATTTTAGAAACCAAAAATCTTTTTCAAAATCATACAATCTCAAAGTCTCATTATGTATTTCAAACACACATTAGAAAGAATTTTAGGTGAATATATATAATTATTATGAATGACTTCAATGTGATTTTTCACTGAATTTTAATGTCCACACAAATTTCGTACATTTTTTCTGGGCAGGAATTTCTATTGTGGCCACAAAAAAAAGGGTAAAAACGCCCCAGGTGGTAGTAATTGACAAATAGTAGGTAGTGGTGACAGGTGGCAGCACCTTCCTCTATGTATCAGTTAATTATATCACTAGAAACTGTTGACAATTTATAGTTAGACATAAAGATACAATGCTGACTGAGTGACATTCACTGCAGACACTGATGACATCTAGTGTATCACAGGGGCTCTAGTACACTCAAGGTAGGAGCTTTCCTGGGTAAAGATCTATAATGATTAATGTGTCCTCTGCCTGGGTGCGCAGTCTCAATTGAAATATGAGCCTGGATCCCAGTACAGGCAACCTTCACCTTGACTGCCTTTGGGTTTTTGATTTTTTTTAGCTATGAATATGAATTACAGGGACCGATTTAGGGCCCCCCTTTTTTGGGCCAATTTCTTTAAAGCTGACGCCCCTAAAGGGGCGCTGGGACCCTTTTTAATATAGGCGTCCCCCTTTCCAAATTTTCTGAATCTGCCCCTGAGTTATTATTATTTTGCCGCTGTTTATTCCAATTTGCTAGGGACCATAAGTAATAAAGACTGGAATTGTTGCCCAACCTGTGTCTCCTCTATTATTGCAGGAAAACCACTATAGCTATTAGTATTATATCTTCTATTAAAGGCTTGACCTGACCTGATGTAGTTCTGGTTACATATAGTGACTGCAGGAAATGCAAGGCTGGCATTGTAGATCACATCTGTGTTGACCTTCTTCTCCCTCAGGGCGTACTTCTCTGCTCGGTTCTGGATGATGTAGATGAAGCAAGTGGTAGCCCCAGTCACAATTAGCAGCCACAATACCCTGCCATGGGAAAGGAGAACATTTTTAATTCTCTCCACCATGGCTAGCTCATTTCCTGTATTTTACCTGCCTGGACCAAGGTGCATTCTGGGAATTATGTGGACAATTCACAGGCCTTACACATATATTTCTTTGTAATAGTGGAATATGGCCTTTTTAGTGACAATTCACCCTACCGCAGATAACTAATTTCTAGTATTATCATTAGTGCAAAGGGCAAAGAAATTGTGGAAATGTTGGTTATTAGACAATGTATCACTAAGGAATATTCTAAATAACTTTGAAAACATTAGCTTTATATCAATACATGAAGGAAGTACACAATGGTGGGGTTTCATAATGTGAAACAACAACTAATACCTCAAATTGTAAAATGTTATATCATATGCTTAAGGCTTGTTGTGAAGATGTCTACAGTGATCCATAATTGTTTTTGGGGCAGAAATATCATAGGGCTACAGGTGGCAGTATGGGAGTGACAGATGTGACAGATGTGTAATACTCACTGAAACATTTCACTTCTTCATCATTCTAAATGATTTTTTTCAGTACTTTAATATAGAAAATACTTACAATGTAAATCATTTACAAATTAATCCATTCATTTATCTATCAGCAATAAGGGTAACCCCTGATCTGCTGATGACACAAGCACCTACACAGCACTCTCAAATTTAAGAGCTACATGTAACAGGTTTTTAGAATTGCAGATTCATTCTTAGATTTACTCTCCGCTGAGGCAAATACATTTTTGTCATCTATTTGAGTGCTGCTGTCATCTGTTTGAGTGCAGCTGTGGTCGTAAAATGTTCTCTAATACCATCCATGTATTCCTACATTCTTTGCTACTTTTTAGGCTCACTTTCAATGGACAACAAAAATGTCAGGCAACCATTCCTAGGCCTCTAACAAATCAATCATGGCTCATAAAAGTGTGATTAATAATGCATCCTCACCAGTGGGTTGTAAAACTGCTGCTGTTACTGATAATGCCTCGGAATATGTCAGCACTCAATGATTACAAAGGTGGGTAAGATTAGATGATACAGAAACACTACATACACTGACCAAAATATGGCATACCATAACTGATTATTACTGAAATTCTGCCCAAAATACAAGAAGTACCCTCCAAATTGTTTGAAACTATAATCTAATGTTCATTAGTTCTTGATATCCTCAATTACAAAAATATTCTGAGCATTTTATTTTCAGCCCCAAAAGTGAGAATTAGTCCATATCTTTGAGAATTGACTATAGGTGCCAGTGCCTGATTCATGATCCAACATTATGCCATTAATGATAGAATACCATTTGTTTTGCAAAGAGATTGCTGTCTAGTAATGGGCAATGCTTCATAAAACCTATCTTCTCAGTACATATTAAGGTGTAGTGTCTCTGATGTAATGGATGCTCACCTTCCCAATAAAATGTATACTGTTACTTCTGCGTTGGTCTGGAACCCCCTTTGATCTCTCAAAATATAAGAACAATACCAGAAATTTCTGAAACTTAGGTGGGACCCACTTCAATTTACCTGGAACCCCATGAAATTAAATTGGCTTTACTTGGATCTCACTTTTACTGCAAGGTTGCAATACCCCTGATGGGATTGTGCTTATGATCTTGTCAATGCAATGGAAGCTTGTGACTTGTGTAAACTCACCTGCATATGCAGTTTATAAGGTGTAGTGTCTATCATGTAGTGGTAGATGTTTATTTTTGTAAACTCAATAACTTAGTATACATGTATATATATAGGGCATGGTGCCTATGTTGTAGTGGATGCTTTAGAAGGTGGTGGTTTGCATTGATTCATCCTCCCACTATATGTAAGGGAATGTGCCTGCGATGCCTTCAACGCAGCCGAAGGTGGTGGTTATTATATATCTTTATATACTGTGTGTATAAGGTCTCTTTATACAGGTAAAGTTAGCACAATAATGCACTAAGATAGTTGGGGGTTCAAGTCCAGAACTGAAGAGGTATTCATAGTTTGAGATACAGATGTTATTTCTTTAGGCTATCCATACATGAAACATTTTATAGTTTACCTTATCACTTCTCATATATGTTCATACATCCAGTCAGCCTGCATTCCATTGGATCACCAGTTGTTCGATTTATATCAACTTCCCTCTTTTGTAGTAACTTCTATGTGTAAGCTACTTGTCACAATGTTATCTCTCTCTGATGTGTGCAGCACTGGGTGACCCTTCCATAGAGCTAATGGTCAGGATAAAAACTGGCGGAGTTTGGTTGCTCTCATGCATTCACTTGTACTTTAGTACATTGTGGTACCTGTGATTTAGTGGATGCCATGGAATGTGTTGGTTAGTGTAAACTCACCTTCTCAGTAAATATGGTGTGGTGCCTGTGATGTAGTGGATGCCATGAAAAGTAGTGGTTTGTGTAAACTCGTACCACATGCCACTCCATGTCCAGTCTCCCAGGTCCTTGGATGAGTCACCTTGAGGATATAAAAACAGCAGGTGTAAAGACCCTTTCAAATGTCAAGTTCACCATCAAGGTTGGAGAAAATTCATGAAGGTCTATATTTTCTGTTATTATATAAATACATAGTGCAGACCTAGGAGGCAAAAAGCAACTGTTATTGCACTGGTTTGCACATACTGTCAATACACAGAACAGACCGAGGGGGCACGAAGCCATGGTTACTGCCCTGCTGTCAACGCCTATTTGATTGGTCGAGGGCTTTGCCCGAAACCCATCGAATGGGCTGAGACAAGGGGCAAAAATCATGACTGAGTTCCCCCTTGGACTGTTTTTGTTTTATTGTATACCTATAACCCTGAAAAATAACCCTTGAACCCATGAATTCATGAAAAATCAAGATGAATTCTCTTTATTTACCTCCGATCATGGGTGCCGCCATGTTCACTGCTCCGGAGAGCTCCTCTTAGCCTTGCTTCCCCTGACTCAGCACATCAAACGTAAGTTTGCAAAGTTCCTACATATTATTTGGTCAATTCATGCATTAATTTTCGTTTTGACTAATTAATCTATGCGCTAAAATATTTGACCAAACTATGCGCATGAAAAACTCATAGAATTGCCAATTTAGAAGAAAAAATGGACAAGGTTACTGCTGCTGGCGCCGTCTAGCCTTTTCTATGAAAAAATACATCAGAGAAGACAACATGGCGGTGAAAACAATGTTTCTGAGCATGCAAGGGTAGATATATAATTGTTTTCCTGATGTTTTTTTTTATGAAATCTGACAATTTTGGTATGGTTTAATGGTTGTTTACATAGTTTCCATGCCTGCAAGCACTGGTATTGCCCTGCGAGGAAATAAATTCTGATTATTTCTCTCTGGGGAAATAATGCGTACCATTAACCAATATTTCCTAGCGGGGCAGGACAATGCTGAAGGTAAAGTTGGTATAGAATAAAGGGCATTAGCCCTAGACCTAGGGGGGGCACGGGGTGGTGAAGTGGTTAGAGCGTTCGCTTGGCATGCGGGAGAGCCGGGTTCGATTCTCGGCTGGGCCAGGCAGGGCTGCTACACCCCTCTGTGTTTCTCCCAGTGACAACAACTGGGATATCAAAGGCCTTGTGCCACCGGCTGTTGTGTGTCTGGCCCTGTCTATGGGACCAGGCACATTAAAGAACACCTACTTCGGTAAATGTGTAGGGGTATGGTCTCTACCTTCTCATAGATTCGATCACCATCACCGCCCGTGATATGACCCTGGCAGTTGATTAGGGTGTAAAGCAACCAATAACCAACCAGCCAACCTAGACCTAGGTGGGTGCACACTGGGCCAATAACAATTGCTGAGTGGCCCCCACATCTAATACTTGGTTTCTTTTATATCTACTACACAGAAAATGTTGAGAATTTTTATCAACAACTCAAAAATTGGCATTGACAATCATAGACAGGAGGGCAATAAAAAATCTTTTATCCACTGGTTTATGATAGGGCAGGACAATGGTGAAGGTATAGGGGCTGGAATCCTGATATCGAAATTGGTAGTTATTGCATTAATACAACGTGTCCTGTGACTAGTTTTTGGTACTCACAAAATGTATAACCTAGCACCAAACAATCCCTCTTTGATGTTACTTTGAAATGATGTCACTGAATTTCAGAATCAGTCATTATAATGTACAGCTTATTGATCAATTATACAATTAGGGGCCTTCCATTTAGTACATATATGCACAACTTCAAAAATCTAGGACCCCTCCACCCACCTTGATAAAAATTCGCATTGGAATTGGACTAGGACATCCCCATATTTTCAGAAATCTCAGACCCCCTCCCCCGATTGATTAGTTGGTTGGTTCGTTATTGGGGTTTAACGCCATAGCAACATCTAAGGTCATATCACGGCGAGAACAAGATTTGACAATTCTGTCGTTGATGATCGAATCTATGTAATGAATGAATCTATGAGAAGATAGAGACCGTACCCCTACACATTTACCGAGGCAGGTGTTATTTAATGTGCTGGGTGCCATAGGCAGGGCCCTACACACAATAGCCGGTGGCCCACAAAGAGCCTTCGATAACCCAATTGTTGCCACTGAGAGACATGCAGAGGGGAGTAGCAGCCAGCCTACCTCAGCCCAGACTTGAACCCGGGCTGCCTGTGCAGCAGACAGACACTCCCCCCCCCCCCCCCCCGCTTGATGCGCACATACTTACAAAAATACGGACAGTGCCTATAACATGCACAACGTCTCTGACAATATTGTATGAATTGACTTATCTGTATAAGTGACAATTCATAATGGTATAAGTAGTATGTAGAAATTGGAATTTGGGGCCTGTCGATAGATAGAACTTCCTATAAGGACAACGTCGATAATATGACTCTGCCTGTATATGCACATCATTGAATAGAAAGGCTTGACTATTTACAAAACAAAATCACGTTAATTGACTTTGACGTCGCCTCAAATACCAAGGAGAAAAAGAGACACCCTTCAAAGTAACTGTGATTGACTGACAGAATAAACATAAATGAGACAATAATCAAAATTCACCTGATTAGCCTAATCACGGAACTCTGTTACAAAATATGACCCCTGGTCGGCCAACTAAACTAATTTCCTGTACTTTGGAGCCTTTAATATTGTAACAACTGTTAAACGGGCTGGCTATGAATGATGTAGCCAGGATTATCCAAGCAACAAACTTTGACATGTTACTCCCTAACCCCATGCAGTAGGGATCAAGGTAAATTAACAATACTAATTAATATTGGAAACATACTCACAATCCTCTAAATTTGACATAGTCTCCATTGAAAGTTCCTGATGGCTGTGAGAAGTAGTGAGTGAGGTGCCGGGGGTGTGATGGGTGGTGGATGGGGGTGGTCGGTCCCCGGTCGCCCCGCTCTCCTGTCGGGCGCCGATCCCTGTCATTTCTGATTTGTCCATCCGCTGAGTGCACTCAGTGTTTGAGTGACAATGTAGTCTCGGGGACAGGACAGGCAATAGCGAATTAGGGAGACACAGGTGCAGCCCCCTATAGACCTTGTGCAGACGTGGTCATGTGATCACATTTTGGTGATCATAATCATGTACATAACCCCATATCTCAGTGATTGGGGTGCGCACGGCGCAACTCTCTTTGATTGAGATTATAGGATTTGTTTTGAATAGTGTCACATATCAGAGAATACCCAACAAATAACCCTATTTATTGATATATCTTGCATAAGAATAGTTGGAACAATGGCTAAAGAGTATGGACATGAACCTAAACATTTTAATTTTAAAACAGATTTTTCGAACACTGATATCTATCTTACCTAGGGCTTTGACATTTCTAGTAGATCTTCTTGATATATAAAGGGAGGGAATGTGTCTCAGAATGTTGATACAAGTTCTCATTATCTTTTTATTAAATGTAGAAAATGGATTTAAAATAAAATCTATAAAAGTCCTAGTTTTTTGTAATAAAATAAAATCAAGGAACTACATTTTTTTAAATCTAAGATACGGTTCCCTGCATTTGCTACTCATGAAGGTCTATGTATAAGTTCGTTTCTTCCAGTAGGATATTAACCAAGATATGGATGTTCAAAGAATAAAATTGAAAAAAAATTAAGATTGACATAATCTCATTTTAGATTGCCTGAAAACATATCAATAGAAAGAAAATAATACGAGCTTTTAAAAGAGTATAGAACATTAGAATCAGAGCATTATCAAAGAATAATGTTGATGTTTTCCCGAATCATGCACTCATCTCTGGGGTCAATCCATTATGCATCATTCAGCAGCTCATGATTCAAAACAAAATACGGTGGTAATGAATCGATACTTTTGCCACTTGACCATTGTTTAGAAGATGGTGGTAATTTGGTAGGTTGAAGAACATGTGATGCTTGACCACCCTTTGGGTCCGGCTAAAACTGGGGCTCAGAGGGTGGACGTGGCCCAAGAGGGCAGCGCCCATAGTTGACTAGCTGAAACTGTTCTATTGGCCTTCCCCATTAACTAATACCAAGCAATTTGTGTCAACACTAGCAGTGAAACATGTGTCCTAAAATCCTCTAACCCCACCAGTGCCATTGCAACATGAAGCATTAAGGTAATATGGTAAGATGATTTGGTTGCACGATAAATCCAACCTTCATTGGGTTAGTAATTAGCAAAGGTTGTTTGGAAAACGAAGCATACCATTAAAGGGACCAAACAGAAATCAGCCATAGTATATCATATGAATGTATGAAAACACATGAATGGCCATAACAGAGTCCCCGAAGTTCCGAACTTGTGTACAAATGATTCCAGACGTCATAAGACATATTAGGCCACAGATGAATGGTTTCAAAATGTGTGTTCACTCACTGCCCAAGATCACTTTTTGGAAACTGCCCCATGTGATTATATCATACGCAAAGACTGATGATGCCATTTGCCAATATGCATGCAGCACATGGCATTAAGTTACATAATGTAAGTTTTATCATACTAATATAGCTTTTTGTATCACCTGAAAGGTTTCTCTCAAGCTGTATGATTTCAAGAATAATTTGTAAAAGCTACAGGGTTTGGGTAAAGGATTATCATGATCTGTAACATGCCTAAATGAGTTCCTCAGTAACCCTCCTCGCCCCTCAAACTTTGCCTGGTCCTGGCCTAATTGTATTCAACCTTGTATATTTCTGTGTCATCCCCAATTTGTATATTTCATTGGTGGTCTATCAGACTGTGGCTTCATTCACAATGGGTGAATTTATGGGTAACGTGAGACCCTTTTCATGTGACCCTTCAACCCCTCACCCACACCTGTTTCTTGGACATTTGTAACTGTTGAACACATGGTTTGCTAATGAAATGCCAAGGGGAAATAATTACCTGTTTATGGCAGGTATTTTTGGAAAAGAATTTAGTCTGTTTTGTTTAAATGGAATTTAACATCAAGTTCAGATTACAAACAGGTATAAAACCACCTGCGTGATTCAAGTCAACATTGTTTAACAAAAAAGTGTATTTACAGCCAAGGAGCTGTACTTATTAGATTACAAGTATCTTATTAAAGTTAATGATAAAGTAAGTGGAATTATTTGAGAAAGAATAATTTAGGTATAGAGCTAACACATTTTATCATAAGAAAGAAATGGAATGTTTTATCAGTAATAAAAGTGCATAAAAATTATGAGAGGCCATTTTAGCTATGTTAAGTCCACGTAGGGTGCAGAGTAATAGAGATCTGCATTTAGAGATCAGAGCACTCCACGGGCAGGCCCAATTAGGAGCAATGTATACAGTAGTTTGGGGCAGGTTGTTGGTAGCATTAGATGGACTGGTTTTTAGATGTGGGGATGCCGTACCCCTCTAAATAACTTGGTGTGCATGCCATCTAACTGTGCCGAACTCATCCCTCAGCGCAACTATGACCTAGGTGACCTCATACGTTAGGGTGCAGCTTAAATAAAAGGATTTTAGATTTTCAGTGGTTTCAAAATGATCAAAACAAAGCCAAAGGTTAAGCTGCAGCTTGATTTAAAATGGGGCCTGAAAATGATAGAGGCTCAGTGACTGGAGGAATTTATTCTGGCCTAGAAAACTGAATACCCTGGGCTTGTATTGGAGTAAACTGAGTAGCTGATGAGGTACTCGTGGACAGGTACTTTAATTGACAAAATGCTGCAGGACACATGACCTAATTAAGGTAACCCCAACACCAACACCCCCTTAACATCGATTCATCAAACCCCTACACCTACAATAGTTCAATGTAATCTCTATATGTAGTTAACGTAGCCAACAAGTACAAACTCGAACTAGCTGGCTCACATTAGTTAAAGAATGGGTAAACCCTGTTGATGGAAAACATCCTAAATATTTACCTCAAGGCATTGCTTACCCGGTTATGGCAGAAGCAACGTGTCCACTGTTTCGTGGCTTTCACTTTGGGTTGGTGTGCTTGAGTTTTATTTTGAGCCAAACCAGGTGGTATATCTAATATTTATTTGAGATTATCTAATGGTATGTTAAGGCGTTAGCAAGATAATTGTTTCAATTGATGTGATTGGCTTAGTCACACCAAAGCTTATCTTAAATCCACACTGTTGCTTAACTAATTTTAAATCCATACCGATGCTTAACTATGGGATTATGTAACATAAACCAAAAAACTTGAAGTTCACTTCAAAATGATAAGAAAACACATGGCAAGAATACTTTCATTTCAGCCTTGTGAAATCATAATTATCGTTTTTTGTAAAACCATTTTGCCAAACAAAATATCTATATACCAGTCAACATATCATATTGAATATTATATAGATGTATTTTAGTGAACCATTGTAGTATTTATATGGTGTGTATATACAGCCTAGTTATATGCAGATAAGTAGCTTAATAATAGTGTAAGATATTTATATATCCAACCGAGAAGGGAGTTCTAGGGCAATTATCACCCCGAGCCAGGACCCCAATATCAGGCTGAGTCCAGGGCCCAAAGGGCCAGCCGAGGGCTGATATCGGGGTCCTGCCGAGGGGTGATAACCACCCTCGTACTCCCTTCTCAGTTGGTTATGAAAATTTTATACCTTTTCTGTTACATCTGAGCTCCCAAGAAAGGATGCACAGCAATCAGTGATGGTGGGGCTGTGATGCTGCACATTTTTTTAATGTTTTTTCATATAACTCTTTTGATATCCATCAAATCCAAAAAAAAAAACAGTAAGCAAGTAAAATATTGTTATGAACGTTGTACAGATAATGCATATGTCAGATTTTTTATTTCTTAATGATTTCATTTTTTTTTTATTAATTTTAAAAAGATAAAAAGTTTCTGTGTTGCCCTGCAGGGCGCTACAAGGCTGGTTATCACCCAGGTTTGTATTGCCCTATCTTAACTCATAACCTTGTACCATCCTAAGGTATAATCAAGTGTCAGTTATATCTCAAGTCAGCACTAGGTTGTTTAAGTCTGGAACTGAAGGGGCATTTGTAGTTTGAGATACAGAGGTTATTCATTAAGTGTTATCAATACAAGAGTACATGTCACAGTTTCTCTTCTCACTCTCTTAGATTCACATAATTATGTCGACTTGGCCTGCACTGCATAAGTAGCTCTTGTTATCTCCCTATCAGGCATCACATGAAACTACAATTGATCCTATCTTAACTACTAGTAGAAGTTGCTGCTACAGGCTTTTGATGCTAATTGACTCTGCACAGCTGTCATCCGTACTTATGTATAACTTCACGTGGGGGCATTAAGTGGGAGGCATCCTTACAATCATCCCCTTCCATGTACGTTAGTACAATAGATTTGTTTTTTGATAATATTATCAAGGTCTAAACAGATTTGTCAGAAATGGACTCCTCCAATCATATCAAAATGTTTTATAATATAAATGAGCTTAGATATTTGTCCAGACTAGATAATACCCTTACATCTTTGTCTTACTTACCCTATGCAGTACCCTACATATATAGAAAGAGAGTGACTATTAGGAGAAATATTCGATAAGATGTGCCTTAAGGACAATCGCGCCATTTGTCACTGCGCACATTGGCCGCGCAGCCTGCAAGTATGAGTGTGCAGTGAAGCGTGACGATCAGGGACTCTGCCTGGTGCCTATGAGAGGTGGGGAGGGGGCAGTGCATTAATGGGTATAACTTTGTTAATATCTATCCAATTTTCACACTGTAAGCAGTAATATGATCCTTAGAATTTAGGGAACAATATTAAGATATACTTCAGGATATTTTGTATTTTGATAGGTTTAGGGACCATAAAAACAAATAGACCTAGTGGGTTAATTCCAGACTTGCAGGTAAATAATCAATTTTTCTGGCTAAATTCATGTGGTGACCCCATGTTTTCTTTGTTGAAAATGAAAGCTAACAGTCCAATGCACATTATGTGTCATATTTATTGATTTTTCAACTTTGATTTTTTGTGTGTGGACTTTCTTGTCAGAAATTTTTGATTTTTTAAAAAATTGATTTTTAAGGAAAATAGATAGAAATGTAGTAGAAAAAAATCATTTTTTTCCAGGCCAAGTATAAAGTCTGTGAAGATATGTCTTAGATTTAGGTTCGAGTGATTATATTGTTTATTTGAGGATTAGTATGAAATATTTCACAAAAGTTGTACCTCTCAATATGGCTCTACAAAAACTTAGTTTTGAAGGAATTGTGCACATATTATTCCACCTATAGTTAAAATGTTAGCATGGTGACCCCCTAATTTTTCTACATTTTTGTACTCTAAACATATTTATCTGGTATTTCTCTGAGTTTCAGCTAATTCTCAACTTTAGATCTATAATGGCGCCATTGCCCTTAATATCATATGTGATATGGTTTTCTTCTATTGTGATTTTAGCTGACAAAAGTAAGATGTTACAAACATAGAAAATAAACATGGGAGTGTGCAACAAAAACCTAGTATGATTCACCAACACACACTCAATCATGACCTATCATAAATGCAAGGACATTAAATGATGTATAAATTGTTTGGGTGCCATTGTTGGATAGGGTTGAAAAAACAAACAGATTTTTAAACAGGGAATTCACGGGTCTTTTTCAAAAATGAATCACATTGATGCATAAGAGTCCACATTTGAAGAAGGTCTATTGAAGATATCTGTATGTTGCCCACCTGCCCGATACTCTAAGCTAATGGAATCTTTTCAGGGTTTTATTGACTAATGCTGGCGCCTATTTACGTGTGCACACAAGGCAAAGACTGACAGGGAAATAATGCGAAAGGCAACACACAAGAAAACAAGAAAAAAACATTGAATAATTCAGTAAACGGAAGCGTGTTTTCCTGATTCTTGCTTTGTTGACAGATGAGGCCACAAGTGCCAGACAATGGTGCCCGTTGGCTCCCAGGTTCTTCTTTGTACCATCCACTCATGTGCAAAACAACTTGACCAAGGTGTATTCAGGTCTGTCCCATTTATCAAACTGGCGAAAAGGGTCAATTGAAGCAAATGATAAGTACTTTACCCCTGTAGCAACTAGCATACATACTGGATTACACTCCCCCCAACCCATCCTCTCACAGAAATCACGTGACTGTCATCAGATACAAATCTTTTCAGAAATACCACAAAAGGGATTCTTGGCAGTTTTCTAGAGCAAATCACACCGATGGGGTAAGATAGATATATACATATAACCAACCGAGAAGGGGGTACGAGGGTGGTTACCACCCCGAGCCTGGACCCTGGTATCAGCCCGAGACCAGGGCCCGCAGGGCCGGTCGAGGGCTGATACCAGGGTCCAGGCTCGGGGTGGTAACTGCCCGAGGACCCCCTTCGAGGTTGGTTATGGATTTATTATACCTTAGCCCCTGATATTCTCCATAATGTGAGTGTACATGTGTACACTCAGAGTGTACAAGATCGGCACTCCGTGTCCGAAACTCCGTGTCCGAAACTCCGAGTCCGAAACTCCCCCATTATCGCCCATGGCGTAACTTCTTGTATCACACTGCAGTGTGATAAAAGGCAGGTTATCACACCAGCATGATAATTCATGGGTTAGACTCTCAACTACTAAACGTGTATCGCACTAAGGTATAATAAAGTCAAATATCAATCAGAAGAGAGCGAACGTTCCTGTATGGGACTACATGAGTCCAAGCTAAACAGAAACAAATTGGAATATTCTATTAATCAAGACTAAGTAATGGTGGTGGAGAGCGACACTTGTTAGGACGCTATTCCACAGAATGATGCTAACCCACAAAAGTTCAGTATTTGTGGGATAATATTATCTGATTCAAGACACTATCAAACAAAAATGTGCTCTCCTTCAAACTGGTTTGTGAGATAGCAGCATCATAAAGACACTAGCCCACAAAAAGCTGTTATCCCACAAATGGACTGTATCAAATGACTTACTATGGGATCAATAACAATTAAGAATGGGCCGTATTGGTCATCAAGGGTGAAGATACAATATTTGTTCTTATAAAGGCAGGTTCTAAGGGTCACAAATGGTATAACTCCACCTGATATTACCACAACTTTTACATCACCAAAACTGACATCACCAAAATCTTGTCACCCCAAATCGTGGCCACCAAACTAAAGGTGCCCTGAAGGATTTCCCTAAATGACATTTTCCCAAATGTAATTGATTATTTTTTATGTATATATATATATATATATATATATATATATATCATCAGAGTGCAAATAGATTTAGATGGTATTTAAATGCACTTACCCCTGCGTTGGGTTTGCTGTAGTTTCAACACTTTTATTATCAAGTGTTTTATATTCATTTCAAGTAAACCAAAATCTCGGCTATGGGTTTATCTGGTCAAATTATTCTTTATTTCTAAACATAATTATATTCTGTGATAATTTGTGTCATGTCACCTATTGGTCATTCCATGTCAACTAAATGAGGGCCTCAAACACTTCATCTCTGATTTTCTTTACACCTTCAAATATCTTCTTCCTTAACATGTTGAGGAAACATAGGGCTAGTTCAAATTTGAACATCAAATTGAAAAAACCTCTAGCGGTATTCTAATTTCTTAGATGAGTTACGTGGAACCCTTTAAAATTTGAATTGAAATGGCATGACCCCCTATACAAAAGGTCATTTGAAAGACCAAGAAATGCTACTGCAATTCATTGTATGAAATTTGTTATTTGGAACTGGAGGGAGGACAGAACCTAAAGGGCCTATAGGGTTAAAAGGGGGTATATCGCGCATTATATTTATCAGAAGCACACTTTTGCTTTTGATTTATTAGTGTTTGAAGTGGCCACACCCGGTTTTGTCTAAGACTATATAGCCATATGAGGGGCATCTGTTAATATTAGCTTTTGTCTCTAGCCTTAACCCCCTCTTTTTAGGGACCCATAATGTAATATATCAATTTTGAGCACTGTATCGTGCATATTAGCCTAATATTGCGCATTTATCATGCCTAATACCACACTTTTTATCTAGAATGATCATAAAATAAAGCTAAAAATGAAAAGCGGGCAAAAAAATTTTTTTTAAGTGGGCTCAAGGTCCAACTACATTATTATTTTATGTCATGACCCGTCGCTCTTTGTTTCATACTGGTATAAAGCCATTGATGATATAATATCTCATGAAATTATACGAAATACAATTGCAATTTCATAGTAATAATGATAAATCTATGTCTTATGCAGTCCAAATTCTATCTTTTATTTTTTGAATACTTCAGGGATGCCCTCCAATTATATTTTTTCAAATAGAACCATATCAAGGGTATCTGGCGGGGATATATAACACTATCTAGTTTTAACCATTTATGGGTAGGGAGGGAAACATAATAATTTATTTTTTAAATTCATATTGTGCACATCAGGATTATATCATGGATAGTTTATGTTTTATACTGCGCATTTTATACAATATGGTCAGAAAATATAAAAATAATGATTGTTTTAATGAAATAAAAGTTAAATGATAAAAATAGGTCTATATATGCGTTCACATTTGTAATCGATACCCCCGTTACTCAGGTTGATTTATAAGTGCACACACAGGGGATATGATGTCTCATAAAAATTCTACAAAATGTTAATAATTTTAATGTTAGAAATATTAAAACAAGCTTATATTGCGCACCCCTTAATTATTTGTGGAAATACAATTATGGCATCACTAAGTATTTATGGAGATTATTACGTGATACTAGGCCTTAAGTCAAACGTCATGCTGAATTTTACCCATTTTTACCCACTTTTTGACATTTCATATGAATGACTAGGAATGACAACAAGAAGGCGAGTTTGGCTAAACAATGTATATTGAATGTAAATGCTAATACATTCTAAATTGAACACACATACATGTACAATAGAATTAACATTGAGAACAACAATAAAGCATATGTTTTTTTATACAGGCTTGAGCGGTCACTGTTGTGGAAGAAGGCAGAAACGCGAGCTGTGACATAGGCTATGATGTCACAATGACCCGGTTGCTATGGAGAGTAATTAGGCAATGACTCTGCTTGCCGATTTATACCACAATCGCCAGTGGACAAGGTTCCAAAAACAAACTTTAGGTTTAAACAAAAAAATTAGCACTTTGGCAACGAGGGGTGATCTAGCACAGTACCCTATATCAATTTTTATTTGGAAACAGGCTCTGAAATATTTGTTGAATATGTCCTCGAGTCTTAATAAACCTCTAATGCTAGACACATGCAAGGCAAATCTCTCACTAAAAAGAAATGGAATAAAATGTTAGCTAACAAATATCAAAAGCATGGTGTGCGATGTTTTAGATATGCATAAGTTATGGCAAGTGTACAGCAATGAAATTTGCAATGAAATCATTTTAAACAGCTAAGTGAAAGCATTAGAAATGGCAATAAACATATATGGAGAAAAATGGAAAGTAGCTATTGATATGGAATATAACGAGAAAGAGGAAAGAAATACATTAAGAACTTACAGCAAATTCAAGGATACTTTTACAATGTAACCACACCTAAAGCAGATGAACTGCAAAACTGCAATAGTTAACTTTAAATGTTTAAGGATAGACACCAGTGGTTGGGGTGTGAGTATCGCCGCTCCCTTTCATTACAGCCATGAGATTTGTTACTTACATTATTACTTTAAAGAGGACATCATTAAATTGTCAATAAATAACCATATCTGTTGATATAACTTACATAGAAATAGGTAGAATGAAGGCTGTGTAGGAGGGCCGGGAACCCAAAATTCCTAATATTCAAATTTATTTTTTGAACATCAATATCTCACTTAATATTCAACCTTAACATCTGAAATTTTTCGTACATATTCTTGAGATATAAATGCAAGGAAGCGTGTCTCAGATTTTTGATATATGTCTTAGTTATATTTTTATGAAATGTGGAAAATGAACTTTTATACAACTCTTAAAAAGTTACCCGTTTTTGGCCGTTTTTGTTCATAAAATGAAATCTATGACCTAAATAAAAAATCTGAGACACTCTTCCCTGCATGTGAATGTCATGAAGGTGCATGTGAAATGTTAGTTGCGTAGGTTAAGTATTAATTGAGATATTGATGTTCAAAAAATAAAAGTAAAAAAAATTGTTTAAAATTGATTAAATCTCAGATTATCATTCCTTTAAGATTCTATCTTTACGGATAGAGAAAATTATGAGCTTTCCAATTATGTATAATTTGTTTGGATCAGAACAATAGTAAAGATTTCATTTATGATTCCTTCAATTGACTGTTGACCACTGGCTTAAGAACAAGTGCTCACAGTGTAGAAATTGAGAGGGGGCGGTACGCCAGACCAAAAACAGAAATTAAGAATAGAATCTGTAAGACATGTAATGACATGGAGGATGAAAAGCATTTTGTTATGCATTGTAAAATACATAAGAAAGAAAGGAGTAAAATGCTGCACAACATCATGAACTATGACCCTCCTTTACACATCTAGACAGACAACAACAATTTGTCTATATTATGTAATCTACCAAATCCACAATAGACTCGATTGTTCACTATTTCATTTCAGAGGCCATTGTATATCATGTAAATGGGGAGCTGTAATTGGACACAAGATCACATGGTTTGGATACAATTTATTCATTAAAACATAAATAGGTGTAAGTTAAAAGAATTATATATATGCTAAAAGTCAATGTCCTCCTCGTAAGTTTAGCGGCCCTTTGAAGATAAAATCACATAAAAAGAGGGCGTGGTGGGTGGGTAATCGTCTGACCGGCAGGTACGGTGGTGTGCAGAGGAGTGAAGGTCCATGCTGTGGGCCTGCCTTATAAAGGGGGCCAGTGCCAGGCACCGCCTGGCACCAGAGTGCTGTGGTGGAAGGTGCAGCGACCTCTGAGGGGTGAGGAGAGTGAGGTGTAGTCCGTGGTTGACCATACCTGGAGGTAGACTAAAAGGTACATGAGTTCAGGTCCAATTATAACCAATTTACAATTAGTGCCCAATTGGACACAAGATCACATGGTTTGGATACAATTTATTCATTAAAACATAAATAGGTGTAAGTTAAAAGAATTATATATATGCTAAAAGTCAATGTCCTCCTCGTAAGTTTAGCGGCCAAACAGCTGTTTAATTGTTGATGGAATGTTTGTATAGAGACGCTTCGGGACATAGGCGTTAATCGCCGAGGATGTCCACGTACCGTGGAGCATGAGTTCGTTCTGCGGTGTCCCCGCCCGGGCACATTCCTGGGCCCCTGATCTACGGAGAGAGTGTACTGTTACCAGGGAGGCCTGAGGGTGGCCCAGGGCATGTAATGCAGCCCGGATATAGGTTGTCATGCGAGCAGGGGTAAGAGGTCTATCAGGGGCCAGCATGAAAGCTGGAGCCTCCGAAGGAAGGGGAACACGGCGCACATAGTCACGCCAAGCTTGAACCGGGCAATAGGGGCCGGGAATAGGAGGGATCGGGATTATGACCCGAGCCTTAGGGTCGTAGATTGTTTTGGATGAGTTAATACTTAGCCACAGGCCTGATGGTTCGTCCGTTACGTCACATCTACGGAGCGTGTGGACAGCCCCAGACCCTGGGACCAATAGGA
The DNA here is from genome assembly GCA_936440205.1 of Lepidonotus clava. Classification (NCBI taxonomy): domain Eukaryota; kingdom Metazoa; phylum Annelida; class Polychaeta; order Phyllodocida; family Polynoidae; genus Lepidonotus; species Lepidonotus clava. The sequence continues at coordinate 27,248,094 of OW387144.1, read as the reverse complement.
GATTTGACTGTCGGAGGAACGAGCAGAAAGCGAAGAGGACGGCACATCGCACAGTGAGCGCGTCTGGAGACATTACTGCAAGAAGATCACAGAGGGCTTTAACAGTGTCAATGTTAAGGGCCGGAGCCGGGGTCGGTACATGATTAGACAATCTAGTTAAGCCTTTAAATAGGTTTGGAATGAAGGGAGACATGAACGCCGATGGGTCTCCAGCAGCTGCCGTAACAAAGGCCTTGGCTCCCGACATATAGTTCTTGATTGAGGTAATGTTCCTGTGAGTATTGGCACATTCCTGGGCCCCTGATCTACGGAGAGAGTGTACTGTTACCAGGGAGGCCTGAGGGTGGCCCAGGGCATGTAATGCAGCCCGGATATAGGTTGTCATGCGAGCAGGGGTAAGAGGTCTATCAGGGGCCAGCATGAAAGCTGGAGCCTCCGAAGGAAGGGGAACACGGCGCACATAGTCACGCCAAGCTTGAACCGGGCAATAGGGGCCGGGAATAGGAGGGATCGGGATTATGACCCGAGCCTTAGGGTCGTAGATTGTTTTGGATGAGTTAATACTTAGCCACAGGCCTGATGGTTCGTCCGTTACGTCACATCTACGGAGCGTGTGGACAGCCCCAGACCCTGGGACCAATAGGAGATTTGACTGTCGGAGGAACGAGCAGAAAGCGAAGAGGACGGCACATCGCACAGTGAGCGCGTCTGGAGACATTACTGCAAGAAGATCACAGAGGGCTTTAACAGTGTCAATGTTAAGGGCCGGAGCCGGGGTCGGTACATGATTAGACAATCTAGTTAAGCCTTTAAATAGGTTTGGAATGAAGGGAGACATGAACGCCGATGGGTCTCCAGCAGCTGCCGTAACAAAGGCCTTGGCTCCCGACATATAGTTCTTGATTGAGGTAATGTTCCTGTGAGTATTGGCCAAACATTGAATATATAATAGCACTTGTAATGGGGTAGGAGCTAAGGAGTTAAATTCATGAAACAGCATGAAGCGGAGGTAAGCCTGAGCCTGGCGGGTCCGGTTCTGAATGGTGCCCTGGGAGAACGCGGCCGCATAGGAGGCGTTGAGCTGGGCCAGGAGGGGGTTGGAGCGCAGGTCTGGAATCACACAGAAGAGAGAACATGGTTTAGTTCAACAGGGATAGCATGCAACAACCCCAACTTGCCAACGAGGGGTAGTCAGTCAGAAGGGTGTCCCACATGTCACAATTCAGTTGAGAGGGAATTTGACGTTTGACACTTCTGTAGTTGGGTACTCCCGATCTACGGACGTCATAATAGAGCGCCATATGAAATGGGGCTATTATATAACTGTCCTTCGATGGTTCCGGCCACTCTATAGCAGCCGGAGGTTCAGTGTAATCAGTGGTTTGCAATGCTTGAGTGCCCAGAGTAGTGGCCATCAACTCATTGCGACAGTGACTTGGTACAGTGGCAGTGTTTGGTTCAGTGATCACCCGAGTAGGGTGCTTGGATACTTTAGAAGCTTTTATGTCTACTTGGATTTGTTGTTCCCAAACCCCGATTCCCCGTGGTCTTTCTTACCGGAGTCGTTAAACTTCTTCGTACGACAACCTTTGAGGGAGTGGGGGTGAAGTTCGCACTTGTGAGCTAAACAATATGTGCAAACATGGAGGTGGCGATATCCATTGTTAATGTGATCCTCAGAATGACTACACCCGCCCGTTTGAAACTGCTTGCAGGGAGGCCCTGGCTTCGCTGCACGCATTTCATCTGACATTCTGTAACCTTTCTCTAGCTTTTCTTTCTTAGGGTGATCTTTTACCTGGTTTGTACGATCATGAGAAAACTGGGTCTGCAGACGATCTATTTCGTAGGAATCTGACCATGCCAAGCGACCCTGTGAGATGCGCGTCAAGACCTCCTCTGACCAGGAACGGACTGATTCCCAGCTATAGGTCTTCGCGTCTTCTGTAAGCTTCTCAAGGTGGGCGTTCATAAAGAAGACCTCCTCATCCACTGGATCTTTCGCCTTTATTAGCTGAATTATGCCCCATAGGTACTCTGCCATTGATAGTTCACCTAAATTAGTTTTTTGTTTCTTTGACCCTCTATTAACAAGTTGATGTGGGAATTGTGCATGCTTACCCGCGACCGATGAACCCGTGAATGGCGTGGCCACAGCCTGCAACGCCTCCGCGACACGTCTGGTCAGCCCGCTGTCTTGATCCAGGTCTTGGAGCGTAGTTGGCGCCCACGGCATAGTCGTATGCGGGGCCAGAGACGCGGTCGCTGCCCGGGTCATGGGTTGGTTTCTAGACGATAGGCCGTGCGCTCCAGCCCACCCCGCTGTCTGGTGATTGGGGTGGGGGAGCTGCCCGGTCGTCAGGTGGCGAGTGCGGGACATCGATGACGGAGGGGCGGTCGCGCCCATGGCCAGGCCGTGAGAGGCCGGGCCCGCCAGCTGAAGCCCGCCAGCCGAGGTGCCCGGTAGTTGGAAACCCTGGGCGGTCGTGCCCAGTGTTGGATGACCCTGGGCGGTCGTGCCCGCTGTTGGGAAGCCCTGGGCGGTCGTGCCCGCTGTTCCGAAGCCCGGGGCAGTCGTGCCCAACGGTACGAAGCCCTGGGCGGTCGTGCCCGCAGCCATGATGCCCTGGGCAGTCGCGCCGAGTGGAACGGTTCCCGGAGCGGTCGTGCTCTGGGGATAGTCCTGCAGCGCCCGCCCACGTGCTGCTGTTGGTCCGACCAAGGTCGGATGAAGGGCAGGGGCCTGCATTGTCTCAGTAATAATGTCATTAGAATCAACAGCTGTTTGTGCTAGCTGTGCTGCCTGCATATTAACCAGGTTCTGCTGACTAGTTGGGGCTGTCGCCTGCGACGGGCTATTGGCTGCTAAATTAGACAGCAGTGAAGCAATATTTGCCAACTGACCGTCCATACCAGCCATTTGAGTAGAAAGTGTTGCTATTGCCTGTGCATTAGTTGCAACTGTAGGTTTTTTAGCTTTTATAGGTGGAGGTTGTAACCCACCTGTATCAGAGTTCAGCCCAGTGGCGGCAGCCCGACGTTTAGGCGGCATGGTGCAGTGTGGTGCAGTGGGTGCAGTGTGGAGCAGTGTGGTGCAGAATCGTCTGACCGGCAGGTACGGTGGTGTGCAGAGGAGTGAAGGTCCATGCTGTGGGCCTGCCTTATAAAGGGGGCCAGTGCCAGGCACCGCCTGGCACCAGAGTGCTGTGGTGGAAGGTGCAGCGACCTCTGAGGGGTGAGGAGAGTGAGGTGTAGTCCGTGGTTGACCATACCTGGAGGTAGACTAAAAGGTACATGAGTTCAGGTCCAATTATAACCAATTTACAATTAGTGCCCAATCATAAACAAAAAACCCTTAAACTACAGTACCAGTTTACCAGTTTATTCACCCCTTCAACAGGTCTGCAGCGGCCAGGCTCAAGGGATAGCCTTCCATTTATTATTGGTATAATTGTACCTGCATTCCATTTTGTTGGCATAATGAGAAAATCAGGCATTCATTGTCTGAATATGCAAGCTCAAATGAAAGGGTAAGAAACACATCCCACAGAATTCAATGCCAGTAGACTTTCCTTTTTCCCCATGTCCTTTTAGTTGGTTACTTAAACCCTTACATTATTCCTTTTTCTCTGACTCACTATATAGTGAGCTCCTAATTTCACAAACATTCTCACCCAAATCCTGACTTTGGGAACCATTCTTCCTTCTTCTGTTCTTTCTCCAGATGGTCTGTGTCTTTTTGTGGAGTTTGAGAATGAAGCCATAGATAATGACATCGAGCAGCTCAAAAACAGTCACGACACTTGCTCCTAGCAATAGCCCCATGTAACCACCTACATCACCTGTCAAATGTGTAAAAACAGCTATCATTGCATCCTTATTTCTAGTACATTTAGCACCATTGACAAAATGTATAAAGGCTTTGACACAAAAAACAAACATAAGGTTTTCCATTTAGAGTGATTTGATCAATTTCATTACCAGCAATACTATGACTGAACATTAAGCTTTTCCATGATGTGTTCATGTTTTTGCGTTCAACATTTCACTTGAGTTTATTGACATGAACGCAAGTGAAAAACAAGCAAGCACAAGCATTTCTAGAATGTGCTTGCATTTGTAATATTCTTTGGGGAGTCTCCACGTCTCCACGTCAAATGGAAGTTTTGGGTTTCTTGGTCTCAGGCTGACTGGAATTTTGGGCAAGGGACCGGTCTTAGTTTTGAGAGTCATGCCGCGCGCATGAGGGTGAACCGGGACAGGGTGGTCGATGGGGCTTTTGGGGGCTGCGGTTCATTCCGGGCAGCAAGAAGTACCGAGGAGGGCATTGATGCAGCAGAGGAGGGATCGGATTTTAATGGTAGGAGGCCGGGAGTGTGTTCTCGGGCTCAGGTCAGTCTCGGTCGATTCATGCTGCTACTGGTTAGCCCAGACATTGGGGAATTCAGGCCATATCACTCACGGTTAAACAGTGGTAGTTCTGTGCCGAGCAGGTTGCACATTCGTTCCTTTGCTTCTGGGCCGAATGTCTAGAATTTTGGGCTTTTGTACCATACTGGTCTTCTGTGTGAAGGCAGGTTTTCAGGCCTTTTCGGGCTTTCGGGCCATTTCAGGCAGTTGGGCCTGGGCCTAGACTTCTATGTAATTCAAGGTCTCTGACTAGGCTGCTACTTATCTACGAACTTCTACTCTTTGAGATCCCTGGCTCAGGCTAAGTGTAAAGGCTTATATGATGTCATTTCCAGTCGATACCATTTTTCGGTCATTTCAGGCTCTATTACAGTTTTGGTCTACTTTTCGTTCCCATTTCATTCTATTACACCATTTCATAATTAGCCGGCAATTGCCACTTTATTCAATCATTTCACATTACATTTTGATTCTGCACAATAATTATACCCGATTTCCAGCTTTATATATTTTGTATCATAAGGATGACATAGGTAATTCATCACACCTTCATACTTGCATATATACTTGCGTTCACTGGAACCCAAGTATAAACGCAAGTATAAGGCTTTATCGCCTGCATGGCTGACGAGTGATGCATATAGAGGGAGGTGTGGTGACAGGCCGTACGCACTGCTCATTATTTAAAGGATTTTTAAGAGATTTGTAATCTTGTTTGGGTGATAAAAATATAGTTTATAGACCCTTTGGGGTCCTCCTCAGGTGTCTGGACAACCCATGGGGATCGTACATACCTCAGGCTTTGCCCTCGGTACATATTGAACCCCTCTAACGACCCCCGTGGGTCTTCTTATATTATAACTCCATGATGCATTCAGTGATGCTTGCATTCATTCGAACTAGGAAACGCAAGTAAACATGCATTTCCTAGGTTGATTGAACACAAGTGTCGCTGACTGCAACATGTTGGTATCTGAACACAAGCAAACTTGCATTTCTTAGTTTGAATGAACACAAATGTCACTGACTGCAAACTTGCATTTCCTTATTTGAATGATTGCAAGTGTCAATGAATGCCTCGTGGAATAGCCTTTAGTCATGTATTCTATTATTTAGTGAAAACTTTAATGCTAATAACCAATTAAAACAGAAGTATAAACCTGTAACCTTCAAAGTGCCCTGCATTGTGTATTGATCGGCACTCTTTGAAGACCCGGAACATGTCCTGAGAATTTGCTTAGGAAGAAACTTTTTTTCTAAGAGGAAAAAAGTAGGCATTGCATGATTTCAGACTGAGATATTTAAAACTGACTAGCTGATGGTACTTACCCAAGAGATCTTCAACTGTATAGGCTTCAAGCTGTTGCTCAATCTGGTACCGAAGTTCTGAGAAATACACATTAACTTGAAGAAAATTCTGACTGAAAGGCAAGAAATCATACATTAGAGAGGAAGGGGATGGATAGAAAGGACAGAGTAGCCATGATTAAGTCAAGTGGAGGGCAATCATTTCAAAAGGTCAAAATGTCTTCTAGGTAGTATGGGTAGAATGTTTGGTTGGTTATTGGTTTAAGCCCTATTTAAATGCCAGGGTCATATCACAGGTGGTGCCTATTTGTAGTAGTGGGGCCCAATGCCCTCTTTATCCTGCTGCTTCACTGAGATGTCATGTCATAGGCCCGTATGATACCCCACTCAGTCACATTATAGTACTGACACCAGGCCAACCGGTTATGTTTCATGGTTTTTACTTCATACTGAGTGCCAGGCTAGCAGCAGCCACTACCATTTTTAGAGTCTTTGGTGTGACTCAGCTGTGGTTTGAACCCACAACCTACCACACTCGAAGGGGCAACCTACCAACTGAGCTACTGAGTCCTGTCAGTATGGGTTGATCTCAATCATCTTAGTAAAGAAGTCTACTGGTCTGATTGTAGTAAGACTGGTTTGTGAACATATCAGTCATCATTGTTGTGGAAATGAAAAGAAATATCCTTCATTACTAATCCCACAAGAAAATATTTCTGTTGTATTTGTAGCTGTTTCAAGTTGGTCTTACTCCCCGTTTCCTGTTAAGGCTGTTATGTTAGGGAGCCAGGGTCTAGCCTTGACAATATTATACATATCATTGAGAAACAACCAAAGTTTTAAAGCAGCAGTAACATTGATTATCTTAATGGCTTATTTTAGTTTTCAAACATCCTACCAAATCAGGCAGCACATACATTCCAATGGAGTCTCAGAAAGTACAAAAATATGATACTCTTAGATCAGCTGTAGATGAGAATCTTATCAAGTAAAACTTTAACTCACATAACAAAGGCAGTGTTGAGTATTTCCTCGCTGCAGAGTGTGCTGAGCAAGTTAGAAAGTTGTTTTATATCAGTGGTTAATGTCCGTTCTATCCTATTCAGATGGTTACCAAAGTCATCTATAGCACTATTAATGGGGACAAAATACTCGTCAATTATTAGCTCAATGGTATTAAGGCTTTTCTCGAGATGAAAATCAAGAGGACTCCAGTCAGAGGTGTTAACTTTATAAGTATATTTGAAAGCTTGAGTTGAAGAAGATTGTCCCAAACTGACAACTGCAATGGGGCTTTCCAAATGTTAAGTGCCCTTGTACGTTTTTCAGAAAACCTATAAGGCATGTATTCTTGAATTGCATCTGCATTTTTTACTAGGAGAGCATACCAATCATTTACATCGTCTCTAGCCTTGTCCACATGTGTACGCAACCTTTCCGTCAAGCGCAATTGGATTTTCATAACGAGGTCTTGTTCCCTGTCAATCATCTCATTCAGAAGGTCAGCGGTAAGTGTTTCTTGTAAATTTTGTCTGCTTATTGTGGCATTTGTTAGGAAATTATTAATTGCATCCTGTAAAGTCTTACGGTCTTTGTATGCATGCTCTGCTTCTTTGTCAAAATCACAAGTATAATCAACATCAACATGAGTTTGAGCCTCATTCTGGTAAGTCCTATTGAGCTTCATAACTTCTTTGACTGCATTTCCAAATTGCTCAAGACAATTTTGCTCTACTCGCAAGTATACTGTGGCAAGCTTATCTATACTGAGATGAAGTTTGTGTAAATCAGGTTGCAGTCTTCTTTTAGCCTCTGGGTGTTTCTCAGAGTTTTTGATATAAATCAAATCCTCTACAATATGCTCTAAATCCTCTGCTAGATCCTTGAGTGACCTGTAAAATATATCCAAATCAGTCATGCAAGAGTTATCAGTCTTTGCCAATCGTTCAGGTGGAAATATAAAAACATCCATAGAAAATTGAAATGCTGACATTGTAGCACTGACATTCTGTACCATATCATAATATCTTGGCAAAGTGTCATCAGCCACTCGTACAGATTCTACTGTTTCATTGGCTAGACGTTCTAGATCATTGTAGAAGAAATCATACAAGATCAAGTTCTGAGTGTGCAGACTGACCAGCTTGGAGTTTTGGATGACTCTATCCACCAGAAGATAGCTGGTGTCCCTGCTAGGTCCATAAATCAGTGAGATGGTGTGAAGAGCTTCCTCAAGCCCCTCAAACTGACCAGAATTAAGGTCAATCTGAAAACAAAAACCAGAATCAAGAATGGATGAAAAAGATTTAAACTGAGTTTTCTGTTTTTATATACACTATACAGCATATGTTAAAATTCAATGGTAATAGAATTCCTGTTTGCCAATTTTCTTGAAATAAAAACAAGAATAGTTATAGATTTGACAGTACCGTACCAATGATCTCTTACCTCCAGGAGGGTACTAGGGTTCCTACTTTGTATTTGATGTTGCATAGGTTAACCGCCTTTAGCAGTCCTTGAGAACTAAAACATGATACTATGAACCTGGAGTAATAGTCAACTTGTATGGTAATATATTGTCTGTATGCCACTGCAGCATAACTTACATCAACTAATTGTGATGAAAAAGCGCACATGGTTTTTGTGTACTCTTATTGTAGTTTGTCGACTGTCGGTCTAGTGATACATGGGTCAACGACTGGTTTGCCCTAGTGCCTGGGTGCACAAGTGTGTACAAGAAACCAGAACAAAGAGGGTTCCTGAAGTCACGCCTCATGCACGAAGGTGGGCTGTGTAGTATCTTGGAGGAAGGAATGAATGAAGGGGCAAACAAGATGGCAGAGCTGATGCCTTATGCTTCTACTGTACAATTGGGACTCTAGACAAGGAAACTGATGCAGGGCTTTTTCCAAACTGAAAAGGGTGGTAGCGAATTGGCCGTATGCCCTACATCTCATTTCCCATGCCTGTCTGGTAGTTCATACTAATCTCATGCTGTACCATTGTTATCATCTAATCTTGTACGAAGTGGGAATTTGTCTTAATCCACTGTACAGCATAGGCATATCTCTTGTACTTTGTGCGTAGCTATCTCTATATTGTCAGAGGTCCTACCCAAGGAAGAAGGCAGTGTTAACACGCTGAATACAAAGTAGGAACTGAGTATTTTATGCATAAACTTTGGCTTATATACTCATACAACTTGTTCTGATTGGTCAATGATCATTGTGACACCCTGTCATGTCACTTCTGGCACCATTTCTTTTGTACACGATTACTCAATATTCGTTGCACGATTCTTATTTTCACACTCATTACCCTGCCCTTGTATTTCATTAATTGTATAACATTAATGTTATGTAACACGTGTTTAGATGAAGCAGACGAAATCTACTGTAAATGCACAGAGCCATGTGAATGTGTCATCTACACCCGTTCCAAAAGGAGAACACCCACTATTGCATAGGATAACTCAAATAATTACAGTTATACAATGATAATCGGTGATCGAACAAAACTTTAACATTATTATTTAAACCTTATTTCATCCCCTAAAACTCATGCCACTATAATTATAAGGCTCCAAAAGCCCATACTACAGATTCATCACGTAATCAATAATCTATGTTTTCTGACAATATTATCCTGACCACAATATACTGTTTCTGTTTGTTTCTAACTTTTGTAAATAATTGCCTCTGATATTCATTGATCTAAAATGTTCCTTTATGTTTTTGGACAAGGAAAAGACAATAAAGATATCCTTATATCACTTACCGAAAATATTCCTATGAGGGCATTGATCGAGTTGAGGACTGGCTTAACAAGGGTGGATTCAAATTTCTCTATCATCACTCGAGCATTTTTAATGAATGTGTCATATTTCTCTTGAGCACTAATCAAATTTTCTGCAGAATGTAAAAATTGAGATTCTGACAGACGATGCTTTATGCTGAGAGCCTCTTCATATTTACTCTGTAAAGCAAATGAAAATATGTATCACCTGTACATTGGACGGATTGTTGTTAAGTTTAAAAACATATAAAATGAATAATTGAACTACGTTGTCCATATAATGCATGAGCATTCATTTGACTGATTTTTGTTTCCAATATCAAGACATTTCCTGTAACCTTTTAATCTGTCTGAACTGCCTTTGTTCTCTAAACGCAATTTTAAGCACTTTTGTTTGAATTGAATTTTACCATCAACCTTTAGGAAATTTATATTTTTTGGTACATAATTCAAGTTTACAATTTGATCAACATTAACCCATTGTATAAAAAGTTTGAAATTACTATTGACTTATTTCAGTGAACAAATGAGTGAAATATTTTTGGGGGAACCTAAAATTGCAATATTCCCTTGAATTCCCTTGAAGTTTAACCTAAGTTGAGCTTTGTACCCAATTCGGTAGAAAGCTCAACTTAGGTTAAACTTCAAGGGAATTCAAGTTAATATTTTCACTTTCATTTTTGAACTAAGATTTCTCACTTGACATCTCATTTATAACATTGAAACCTAAAGAACATAGAATTGTGTCAATAATATTCATGAGTGGGGGGAATGTGTCTAAGACTTTTTATTTGATGCCAGTTTTGAGTTTATGTCAAAAAGCAGGAAAACCTGTTATTGGTTTTTAGTAGATGGATTGGTCAGTTGGAGGTGTATCAGAGACGGATTCATGATTAAATCAAATTAATTAGATTAGTCCATGAGTTTCAGGCTGTTGGCCAGATCGTATAGTTGACAAACAAACTTGATTGGAGTGAAATTGCTTTATTCTCCACATTCTTCAGTACTTCAGGTTGATGTTAAACTGCACTGCTCCACACTAGGCCTTATTGGTGACATGTCTGTTCCCTCTCCCTGCTGCCACACCTCTCCCAATCCAGAGACAGGACTCGGCAAGTAGAGGAAGTCTACAGGTCACATGGGGATCCCTTATTTAATATTCATGCATGGATCCCCACACACTAGTCATATCAAGAGGTGATAAAAAGTAATATAAAACATACACTGTGTAACAAGGCCTACTGGTGAAATAGTGGATAGGATTAATAACTTGCCAGCTATCTAAGTTTGGACACAACAAATAAGCTACATGTCAAAACTAGAATTCTCCCATAGCATTCACTGCAAGATTGGTAATGAGCCACCATGTTACCATAACTAAGTATGATGTCACAGGGAGAGCATTGTATGACATCATAGCATTGTTACTATGGTTACATTCTGACTGTCAACTGACAGATCTGTGGTAGTGTAAAGTGTCATATCCACTAGGCGATTCACCGACGGCCAAAGCCGGCAACCGCTGGCCATTGGCATCGGCCTAGCTGTCATTGTTGCCGCCAGCCATTGGCACCGATTATATGTTGGTATGCCTTGTCCAAGCAGACTTAGCCAACGACCATGCCCAAGTCGGCCCTATTAAGCCTCATACCATAGTGGTTTTTTTTTGTAAAGAGCAGTGCTCACTTTATTTCACAATAAAACATACAAGTCTTCATCTGCTCCACTTTTTTGGGCTCAGTAGACAAACATTTTCTAGAACAACATAATATGAAACTATTTTTAACAGAGTTTTTATCAGTCCCATAATGTTTATCCTTTTTTTGGCAAAGTAGTTTTCGAGATTTCATCAAAATTAAAAATAAATATGTTTGTCTGCATTGATTATTCAGGGAGATTTTTCATTTTAATGACCAGTATTGATTCTAAATTCAGTGAGGAGAGGGCCGCATTGGACAGGGCCAGGTTGTAGTTGTCAACTTCTCCCAGTGGTTACATACCTGTAAGGAGTCCCTTTTAACAGCCAGTATTGACTCTATACTCAGTGAGGAGAGGGCCGCATTGGACAGAGCTGGGGTGTAGATGACACGTTCACATGGCTCTGTGCATTCACAGTAGACTTCATCAGCTTCATCTAAACACGTGTTACATAACATTGATGTTATACAATTAATGAAATACAAGGGCAGGGTAATGACAAATTGGGTTAATCAATTGTAATTTGAAAGTAAAGGAATTATAGACACTCAATCTTCCACAATGATGTTTAGTCACTTTAGTATTAAAAGGTTACAATTTAAAAAATGTCAAAAGCGTCTGTGGACTGCCCACCAATAGCCTGATAAAAGCAATGAATATATAACATACATGATAAAGACATGATTAAGACAATGATAATATAAGAAGAACCATTAGTTCAATTAATCAATGCATAGATCGGTATACAAATGTACTTCAATAGACCCCCTTCAAACAGCATCTCTCCCCTTATTTCAGTGCCGTATTCTGACTCAATATGCCTCACATAAAAATGCTTCAATTGATCTCTAGATTGGTATGAAAAGATTTTCTGGCCCACATAGGCCATGAAAGAATTTTACAAAAAATATAGATTGGTATTCAAGTGTACCATGTATATATACTTTATGATATAATCCTAATGAAAGTTGAACAGATCTAAACATGTTGACTGCAACCAGCTCTCCAAGAGTAGACTAAAAACCATGTTTTGGGTTTGGCCTGCAAATTTTCACTTTTGATAGTACAATATGATTATAACAGAAAACACAATCTGCAACGGCTGTCTGTTATGAAGTTTAAAACCTACCTATGGCAGGGATACCACAGCCGAAGAAATGAGTCATGTTGCAAACTGGAGTATTTTCTGTAGATGATGAAAACATTTGTTCCTACAGTTCTGTTAACAATTCGTACATCAATAATTATTATGCACACATAAGTTATTCAAGATTGAAAATCACATTTTCATAATATTGTTGTTTAAGTAGGTGGTGAAATATATTCATGAATGAGAAAGATAACTGATTGGTTAACAATCAGAATAGCCAGGATCTAAGATGAAAGATACTAAATTGTAGAATAAGATCAGGATCACAAGAACACATTCCGTGTTCAAACTCGCGAGTATGGCATATACAGCAATTCCGCATTTGTTCACTTCTACAGAATATCCTGATGAAGACTGCAACTAGTTAGAACACATTGATACTGCTATTTGAACAATAATTTGTCCATCAACACTGTCTTCCAGTTAAGTTGAGTGTATTCTAACACCTTTATTATTTCTAAAGAAATGTAAAGTAAATATTTAGATTCAATGGGGAAACAATATAATAGGTTTTAATGTTTTTAATGTAGTTTTAGCTGCAATCCTACAAATGGAACAGAAACACAATTTAGTTACCTTCCCACAGCAACTTTGGCCTAAGTGTCACTCATGAATAATTCAAAAGGCAAGATAGACTAGCCATAGTAACATCAATCATGAAATTAGTCATACTTTGCAGGCCCATACCTAGGCGGGGGCGGTGGGGGTTGGTCGGGTTGAAGGGGTGTTGGGGGTGGTGCACCACAACCCCCCCACAGAGGAAATTTCTTTAAAACTTCCACCTTTCTGTTAATAAATTATTATGAAATCCCTAAAAAAAATTGAAGAAAATATTGAAAAGTTCCATGAACCTTGCCACCCCCCTTTTAGATTTAAATCATTGATTTTATATGCAAAAGTTCCATTTAGGGATTCTTGCCACGACCCCCACCCCCTACAGCAGACCCTGTATATGTGCCTGGTTTGGGATCACGTCAGACAGTACCTTCTTTTGTGAGTGAGTCCATAAAGGGTGCAATACAGCCACACCTGCGGACGATAATCTTGGCCTTACATTCCATTATGCACCTAAACCAGGTGTAGTTGGAAAAGTACTGCAGTTCCTCCTGTCCACATTTCCCGACCGGAGGTTTTGCATTAATCACCTGTAGGTCAGGACATGATGGGATATCCAGCTTTAGCTCACCACAGAATGTTTTGTAACGAGAATATCATGAGTTGTCAAACTTTAGTTGCTTTGTTCAAGATAACATTGTCTGCATGTTGTCAACTATAAGAAGAAGAGCAGGGAACTTCCAAGAATAGCTGTACAACCCAGAGGGGATCATCATGACCCAAGGTCAAATACTGATGGTTATACAATCCGCATGGAACTTTAAATATTTCAGATGATTGGACTATTATTTCACTCATTTCCTGTCACATGACCGGAAGACAGCATGACATAACCAAAGTAATGTGGTTGTGCCATCTTGAACCATGTAAAATTGCGTAACTCTTAAAGTTTGTTTATATTAGGGGTTATTCCTTTAACAAGGTAGAAACTAATGATATAAATATAGAATAAACCAAAATTGAGAATTTTATTTTGTGAAAGAGTGAAAAGCCACCTTGAAATTTAGATAAACTGAAGGGGGCTACCCAGTTCAAGATAACAAATCCCACAAGAACACAGCACCACCTATGTACTTCCGCGAGAGTTGAGTGAAAGAATTATGGACAAGGGGCTACGCCTTCATTATGTGATAAAAACACAACAATGCCATACATTTAGACAGTTGAGATTTCCTGCTTGACTTACATGGGAGTAGTGCACATCTATCAGGGCATGACGACCAGGGGGTACAGCAAAGCCAAGGTCTCGCACTAGGGGTAACTCTCGACGGTCATGGAGAAATATCTGACATAACGTAAAAATAATAAAACATATATATGACCTTTTAATTCTCCCTACCATGAATAGCTTATTTACTGTATTTTAAGCAGCTTCAGGTAACTTTTGGCTAGTAAGGTTGACAAAAACACATAGAAATCTATAGAAAATATATGAATATGTGCCATATTTCTATTTGTAAAGAATGAATTTTCAGACCAACTCCAAAAATGATAGACAGATACAAATGACAAACGGAAAAGTAGTTGATATTGATGTCCATCATCTTAAACTACAAAACATGCTGAGATTAGTAAAAATGTCTATATTCAAGGCCTGTGGTTTGTCAACATATTTCCCAGCATGCATTCTGATCTAGGCTAACCTGCAGGTAAAGTCACTATCCGTGGCTGGAAGAATTAAGGTAATTTTGGAGTGAAATCCAAGGATTCCAGGTGAAATACAACAATTCATAAATGCAATCCGTGGAGTCTAAAGTGTTAATAAGACAACATACTAGAAGCACTCACTTTGATGCCCGCATCGTGATGAGGCCCAAACATATACTCATACTCTTCCACATTGATGACGAGATTGAGACCAGAACTAGATCCTGGAAAAAAACACAGGGAATTTTGCTTCTCTAAGTTTTTTTGTGTAACAAGTGGAATTAGTATTCAGCAAAAATATTCTGATATTCCATAGGTTCAATAATTATTATAATGATTATCCTATTAGGCCATATTCTATCAAGGTTTTCACTTAGAATTTAACCATAAAGTTATTTCAGAAAATGTATGATTGTCCTTGCTAAATTATTTTCCTAAAATCCCATATCTTTCCAAGGTTGGGGGAGCAAGGGACCTTTATATTTTTAGTGAAGGTTTCAAAGTACCGCTTGAACCTGTCACACGTACGGAAAACGCTTGGTCATTTTCTCTAATGTTCACAAACATTTTTTAAAAAAACTTTCGAAAAAGTACATATCTTTGTATACAAAGCTTGTTTATATCCATTGAAAATAAAACTAATATACACATTTTGTTTCTGTGTCTGCAGTTTCTCCTCTACAGAATCTTTCATGAAACCAAACATGGCAATCCTGACTATTATCAGCAGATAGACTAAGGATTCATAAATCTTATTTTGGTTACCAGGATTGACACAATGCAGGAAAATACTAGATTTATGCCTATAACTTAGCACAGATTAGCCAAATGTCCATGTAAAGGAAACAGCTAAAGATCTTAGACACAAAAAAAAACAATTAAAAAAATGAACGTTTTCTGTCACCTCCTGACAGTTCATATTTTCCTGCATACTTTTCAGTTCAACAGACTGCAATTCTAGCATACAAAGTGAAATCACAATGTGTACTGTTGGTGTACAATATAAGGACACAGGTGGTGTTGAACCTCTATTCCAAATTCCCCTGTTCCTATTTATAGGTGTATGGAAAGCCACTCATATACTTATTTATTACGTATGGAAGCTACTCATTTAATTATTCATTATGTAATGTTATTGGTTGCATAACTTAACAGAGGCTTATTTAGACAGCCCTTTATATGATTACTCTGTAATGAATCAAACACAGTAATAATAAAAAAAGTTAATTAAGGTTTATTTGAGAGAGGTTGGGAAGGCCAGTAGATGACCATCACCTGTGGCAGATGTTACATGAATGTATGATATTTGAATTACTTGAGTGGATGACAGTTGACGTTATCTGCATTACTTTTGCAGTGATGGTTACATCACCTGCCCATGTGTGGCTACTCCACCTTTTTATGTTTCCAATAAGGCCAAACCAATGAAAGGTTTTCTTTTATATATTAAAGAAAACCTTTATCATTACAAGGCTTCATCCAAACACAAAATGAAACAAAATTTGATTTGCCTTTTTTTCTCTGGATACTGGAATACATTTGAAATGTTCTTTATATCTTTATATGTTTATAAATTATATTTTTGTTTACTAACCTGTTTTTTGGGTAATTTCTGGTTCAGTAGGTTTTTTTGGATTGAAGTAGTTAAAGGAGTAGCAGACTCCATAGTCTGTCATCACTGTCTGAAAGTGGTCGACTGAGCAGGGCGACCCTTTCCATTCGCAGCTTAGGGTAAAGAGAAATGTGTAACCAGGATTATTACATGGTTAGAATAGAGTAATTCATTACATAGTTAGAGTAGATACATTGCATATTTAAGATAATTTAGATATAGTATATATATGGTTTTAAATGTGGTATTTGCATTTTCATATTCAATGTGGTATCTTTTCATATTGATATTCTCATATCCATTTCATATCCATATCATTTCATATTCATATTTCCATATTCAAGTTGGTGTATGTCATATTCAAGTCCAAAATTTTAACTCTCCATATCACTCTTTGAACTAGTTGTTAGTTCCCATACTGTCACTGAAAACCAGTGTAAACTGACATAGTGCCAGGTTAAATAAAAAGATAAGGTAAATTACTATTTATGTACAATCCCAAAAATCAAGTTCACACTATCATTTTCATTAAGAAATAAACTATGCAAAATAGCCAAATGTCCGAACTCATGGTTGATCAGATTAGTTAATTTTAAGAATAATTAGTACCAAACCCTGTTTGGTTCCTATAATCATTTTTATGCATACCTAGCATACTCTTTTATGTATGAAAAAGATTTATTAAATGTAAAGAAATAATATGCGCTTCTGTAGTTCAATTGATCATAAGCCATTAGAGTTTATCATAGTTCTTTTAACATCGCGATTTATAAGCCTATAGAAAAAATGGTTGCCCTTTTGTTTTTGTGAAATCATACACAGATGGATCTATCAACATAAACATGATTCTAAATGGATGAAGACAAAATAAGTTGTTGCATATATTGAAAAGAATCAGTTATCGCAGAACCCTGTCATCCATGTAAAGTTATCCTGTGTTCAGTTTTTGTCCATGTTATCATAAGGATCTTTTACCTGTGAATCATGTCCTCCTTTTGGTGACCAGTTTGTGCCAGAAATTGTGTGTAGTTTTCTGCATTTTGAAAAAGAA
Source organism: Lepidonotus clava (assembly GCA_936440205.1). NCBI lineage: Eukaryota > Metazoa > Annelida > Polychaeta > Phyllodocida > Polynoidae > Lepidonotus > Lepidonotus clava. The sequence goes on along the minus strand of OW387144.1, from coordinate 27,230,808 downwards.
CTTAACCGTAAGATTCTGTTTATTAAATAAATGTGCTAAGATCAGATAAAGCTGGTATTAACTACCAGTGTCAGTGGACAAATCAGTCACAATAGTGCAATTAAAAACATAGATTATTACCATTCTGCTGGGCACAGCTGTCTCAGGGATAGGAAAAGACAATTTGCAAAATTTTTCAGTAATCTAATGCCCATTTCACTCTGAAATTAATCTATTTTAAGTGAAAGAGCACTTATTAATTCATGGGAATGATAAAGAGATAATAGTCAAACACAAACACCGGAATAAAATGAATTTTCATTCATTTACTTGTCCATGTGTTCTTCTCCCAGAGGTCCTTCTCCTCCTTTGGAATGACCATTCCGTCTCCTATCCTTATAGTATTGTTGTCATCAAAGACCTGGTCCTCAGGACAGGGGTATTTGTGTAAAGTGATCACTCCTGGCATGGGGATGACCGTCAAATTCAAAAAGCCAGCGCGCCACAGGTACGGGTTGACATCACTTATGTAACAGCGATTGTTTCTTTTGTCAAATGAAAAGGCTTGACAATATATCTGCAAGTGATTTGCATGAGTAAATATTGCTTTTCATGACCTATGTCTTCGCAACTAATTAGGCTAATCAAGAATATTCTAATTAGTATCGTATGAATAGAAACTAGAGGGGTCTGTCATGAATACATCTTACAACTTATAATCCATCTTTGAGGTAATTTTGCAATAATATCACTAATTTTGGTAAAAGACAAGTTGTCCTTTGCCTCTGGATCATCCAAGAATTTGTAAGATTGTAATGAATTTGACTGAAAGAACCTGTATCAACTTGAAGTCTTGTTTTAATTTTCAAAAATAGTTTAAAACAAAAGACAGCATTTTAGTGTACCTGTGGTAGATCTGAGCAAAGGCGCCGGCAGCTATACAAGCTGAGTTCAGCGAAGAACAGAATCCTAGTGGAAGCAGTGTTGTTATAAAGGATCTCCCCAATCCGACCTTCATACCGGTGATGGCAGTTCCCTGCAAAAAGGGCCAACAAAGATATTCCAGAGACAAATACACAATTTCAGAAAGGGTGGGTCCGCATATATATAGGCCAAGTACTAAAATGCTGCACATTTGCCTGTCAGCATGAGGTGTTTTTACTCATTGTCGAGTTTAAGATCCCACCAAAAAGGGAGGGAAGGAAGAATGCAGGGACAGGGGGAAGAACCCCCTGGGCCCCCTTAGATTCACCCTTTGCTTACTCACACATCTTTTCAACCTTTCATTATGGGTTTGGATTTTCCCATCAGGATGGAAGGTGCAGTTGTGCCGTTATACAAAGGAGGGAGCAAGGAGGACATTACAAATTGCAGGCCAGTCTCATTGCTACCAGTTCTGGGTAAGATTTTAGAGAAAGAAGTACATGAAAACCTTATGAAGTTTTTTGAAAGTAATCAGGTTCTCAATGAGTTCTTAGGTGGTTTTCACAAATGTCACTCAACCATGGGCACAGTGGCATTGTTGACTGATGACCTTTATGAAGGAATCAATAACAACAAAATGATCAATAGCTGCTTTTATTGATTTAAAAAAGACATTTGATACGGTCATTCACCAAATTTTGATAAAAAAACTAAACAAACTGGGGGTTTGCAGCCTACTTTTTAAGATGAGTAAGAAGCTACTTGGATGAAAGAACTCAGAAAACAATCTACTGTCCGATTTTCTTTGAGACAAAATCACAAAATCAAGAGGGCTAAACACACGCACATAATTCTAACTGGAGACACAATCCAGGTAGTACCATCATACAAGTAGGTCCATCTGAATGCAACACTTAATTACAAATGTGATGAATTATAGTAATCAATTCAGTATTTTAGCACGAGTCCTTGCGACCGAATTATAAAGAGTAAGCCAAGTAGATGTTATGACAATTCAAAGTCGAAGTAAATAAATCCTTCCTAATATATCACTACCTCTCCTGATTTCAACACTGGCGACAGGTGCAACTCTTCAGAGAGGGATGAGTCTGTGGTGCAACTCTTCAGAGTGCCACAGGTGATATTTTAGTGAAAATTGGATGAAAATACTGACTCCTACACCCATGCCCCAGGTCTACAGGCCTGCCATGTAACTTTTCTGAGAGGGAAGTACAGCTGCTCAGTCATCTCTACAGAGTGACAAGTCCCCTACAGTGTGTGACAAAATTCTACATCAGGTGACATATTTCTACAAGTCCCCTATGCGGCCATCTGCCTTATGGGCAACAACGATCAGTGATACCCACTTTGATGCCTTGTTTGGCTGAATTACTGAATCGCGTCCATAGACATAGAAACTATTCTTACGACCGATGTGAGCCAATGCGGCTTGGGAGCTGTGCTCTCACAAGTTTCTAACGGTAACGAACAACCGTTATCTTTATATCGCGTACGCTCTCGGATGCCGAGAAAAACTACTCCATTATCGAAAAAGAGATGCTTGCAGTACACTGGGCTACACAGCGTTTACCGATTTCTTATGGGGCAGGCGATTCGTGGTCAGGACCGACCAAAAGCCCCTTACCAGTATCTTGACCACAAAAGGCTTTGTGAGTGTTCAGACAAGCCAAAGAATTAGCAAGTGGTCCACTCTTCACCATAAAATACATCCCTGGCATGAACAACACTGTAGCCGACTGCATGTCGCAGTTGCCCCTACAACGTGTGCCTGAGGACGGGTATACTGAGAACTACGAGTGTATCACCAAGGTATCAGCACTTACAAATGGTGCTATTTCTACAAAGCAGTTTCTACAAGCTACGCAGGAGGATAAAACCCTGCAGATTGCCCATACTTATATGAATACACAGTGGCCATTATGCCATTATAAAAATTACAAGTTGTTTATTCCTCGATTATTCGAAAGCATTTAATACCATTGATCATAATATACTTTTAAGAAAATTGAGAATGTATGGGTTGGATGAAAACTGTATCTCTTGGTTTAGAAGTTATCTAAATGATAGATCACAAGTTACTCGCATAGGGAAAATAACATCTGATGAGAAAAAGGTTGATTGTGGGGTCTATCAGGGTAGTCCCATGGGTCCGCTGTTGTTTATAATTTACATAAATGATATTGTTAATGTTATTGATAAAGGAAATTATTGTAATATGTACGCGGACGACACTGTTTTATTATGCGAAGGAGAGACTCAGAGGGATGCAGTTAATAAGAATGTTGAACAGCTCCAGAAGGTCTGGACGTGGTGTCACACAAATAAGATTGTGTTAAATAAGTCGAAAACAAAGCATATGTTGTCAGGACCCAGGAACAAAATTCGGGAATATTCAGGTTGTTTTGTAATAGATAACCATTTGATATCAAATGTTGATAAATACAATTACCTAGGAGTGTACATAGATAAGAATTTGGTTTTTGAGAAACAGTTGGATAATGTGATATCGAAGGTTAATAACAGGATTATTACTCTGTCAAAGGTGCGGAAGTTTATTGATATGAAGACCGCAAGTCTCCTGTACAAGCAAATGATTTTGCCATTATTGGACTACTCATCATTGTTGTTTGAATCTAGCACTAAAAGGAAATTAGATAGGTTGCAGCCGATGCAGAATCGTGCAGTCAAAATAATTATGATGAAGAATAGATACATATCAACACAAGAGATGAGTGAGTTTCATAGTGAGCTTGGATTGGATATGCTAGAAATAAGGAGTAAATGTAATCTGCTTAAAATGATGTATAAATTGAGTAAAAATGTCGAAAATATAGAGGACTCCAAGGGAGGTGTATCCTTACGAAGTAAGGATAAAATTAAGTTTAAGGTAGCTTTCACCAATAAGGAGAGAGTATGTAAAAGCCCTTATTATAGAGGTAACAAATTGTGGAATGATCTAGATATGAATGTGCAGAAAGCTATAACTATGAATGAGTTCAAAAAGGTAATAAGAGCATACCTGTAACCACATGGGATTATATACAAAGAGTGATGATGTGTGGTGCTTACACAACTATATTATCATTATTGTTCATCATATCGTAATTGTATATTAATTGTATAATCCATATCATCGACATCGGAAGAACTTTGTGTATATGAAGAGATGTCTTAATAAAAAAAAAATTAAAAAAATTAAAAAAATCCCTACAAGGTGACCTACAAGGTTTAAACAACGTAAATAACGAACTATCCAACAAGAATGGACTTCTCTTCCGTAGTGATCAGTTAGTCGCACCCAAGTCTCTTCTTTCTAGTATCCTGAATATTGCCCATAAAGGCCATTTCGGCATGACTCTGGTTAAACGACGACTGAGACAGCACTACTGGTGGCCCGGACTCGACAGGCAAGTCGAACACCTAGTCCACGAGTACCACATTTGTGCATCTAATGACAAACCCTACAAGACTTATCAAGCTCCACTGACTCCAACTCCACCACCAGAAGGACCATGGCAGAAAGTTGCGATGGACATCATGGGTCCATTCAAGACTATGAATGGTAAATACGCCATCGTTCTGGTCGAATACTTCTCCAAGTGGTGTGAGGTTGAGTTTGCAACTGACATCACTATGTGCCATGTTTGTGCATGATGGATTCCCCGACCACATCGTGACAGACAATCGTGTGCAATTTATGTCACACCAAATCAAGGACTTCTTCACTGAGTGTGGTATAACGCACACCCACTCCACACTCTACCATCCGTAATCTAGCGGACTTGTAGAGCGGACAAACTGTACGATCAAGGACGCTATACAACTTACGACCCTTCAACAAGAAGAACTTGTCAAAGCTACAAGAGAAAGACTTTTTGTGTATCATACAACCCCCCATTCTATGACTGAAAAAAAAACATTTGAACTTATGCGTGGTGGAGTAGCAAAAACCAAATTGAATAACTTAGGTTCAAAATCCTCTTCCAAATTCAAAAAAGTTCAGAAACTTGTTTGTGAAAAACAAGCAAAGTACAAAATTTATCACTATGAAAATCAAGGTGTAAAAATGCCAGATTTTGTAAAAAATTGTAACCCTCATCATGTCAATAAAGGGGAGGTGAGATATGGTGCCCCTCAAAAGGTGCAAGATGTTAAAGGTTCATGTATTCTTATTGACAATGGTGAAAAATGGAAGGTTGAAAAAGTAGCTAAAGTATCAAGTTCATATCTTCTCTTACAGCAAAATGAAATTAACTTTGATGATTCAGCCTGACATATATCGACACTTTAGACCAACCAGAAGTACTTCAAGCTGAGTTTCCTAACCTTAAGCAACCTGCTAGAGTTCAAGAGGCAGTGAGAAGAAGTAATAGAAGTAGACAGCCTCCACAAAGGTTAAACAACTTTGTAAAGTAAAAGTCATGGTAAAGTTTTATGTACTGGTTTGTTGTAACATCAGTATTTTGTCTAAAACTTTTCTACTGGTTCATTATGTTCATGATACACTTTAAGATTTATATGTATTTCACGTATTTTCTGCATGGTGACAAATGTACTTTCTAAAGAAGGGAGATGTGTGGTGTTTACCTTACCTCACTGCACTGAGCAATAATATGTGTTTTTACTGAACTGAAGCTGGTCCCTGGCAAAACACCGGAAGTTGGTCATTCCAATGTTTTGCTTGGCACGGGAACAGTAGCTGTCTAATCTAAGCTAATAATTCCTTCCTCATATACCACTACCTCTCCCGATTTCAACAGGAATATTATGTTCCAAGGTCATTTTTGTTGTCGATTCTAATATGCAATTGATACATAATCAACCTTAAGTTTAAGGAAGTATAGTTTGACCTGAAGTGTGTTTATTACAAGAGAGTTACTTAAATAAACTTTATTTCATCTACAAGAGTAGTTGTCTGGTTATTTGTCACCTTTCATCAATTCAAGTGATTGCCTGGATATACAAGTACAGTGTTTCTGACACAAGACTGAATGTTAGCACAAATGTAATGGTTGTGTTATAACTAACAACTGTTAAATTGGCTTATCCAAATTCCTAAGAATACATTGAATATTTAATTTAATTTCATATAATAATGTGAATAAAGATTAAATCCCCACACAGCACCGCTGGTGTAGTGATATCATGGAATGATTAAACCCCCCACACACCTACTTACTCCACGTACCTTCAGAATCTTTAATGTGTCGTTCATTGTCAGAGAAGAAGGCAGAGATGATGTTGTATGTTCCCTTTTTGTAACTCTGGGACATCCTGAAATAAACCAATTCAAAGCATAGGTAAGCTTATAGTGGTTTATCAATGGTCTAAATCATTATTATCACAATTTTAAGTGTTTAGGCCTAATAGGGATGTTACTTTGCATTTCAGAATAGGCACTACAACCCCTTGTCTTCAAGGGAGATTCACCAACAACAGTACTGATGGGTGAGGTTGACACATTTGACTATAAATATCGAAGCTGGCTATGTACTTCTGTAATTAAGAATTTGGTTTAGGATTTAGATCACAACCAAAGGTTAGCGTATGAAAAGTTTACAAACTCAAAAGCCTTGCAAAATATATGCAACATGCCAGAAATAGGATCCTAGCAGGTAAGTCCTATGGTGAAAACGCATTTGGTTTGTAGTTTACAGTCATTGAATGAACATTGTGTGCCAAGTGTCTAATTCTCCCAACCACGAATAGCTGATTTACAATATTATTTTAATTAACTGCAGGTTAACCTTGGCTATTTTTGTAGACAAAACTACAAGGAAATCTATAGAAATTATTTGCCATATTGCTGACTAATAAAGAAAATATGAAGTATAATGTTATAATATTAATACAAATTGAAAAAGCTCAGTCCGAGTTGTCCATTATGTTAAACCACTCAAAACATCTTGGTTCATGAAAAATGATATGCTTAAGGACTGGGGCTTGTCTACATATTTCCTAGCATGCATCTTGATCAAGTTAGTCTGCAGGTACAATGCAGTAGATAAGCTATATATAGTGGGTGAATTGGTATTAATGGTTCTGGTAATTGCTAGACCTGACCTCATGAAGTTCTGGTTACAGATGGTGACTGCAGGAAACTCGAGGCTGGCATTATAGATCGTATCCGTGTCGACCTTTTTCTCCCTCAAGGCATACTTCTGGGCTCGGTTCTGGACGATGTAGATAAAGCCAGTGGTGACTGTGGTCACAATCAGCAGCCACAATAACCTGCCAAGGGAAAGGACATTTCCAATTGAAGCAAAACTCAATTCCATATTCCCCTAGGTTCCTATTGTTGTATATATTGCACTAAGAACCATATGACTTGTGCTCAGCAATTTAAGGCCATATTCCACTATGCAACAGTTCACTTGTGTCAGGCAAGTAACACAAGCAAATGCAAACAATTTTAAAGAACACATAGTGGAATATGGAATTTACTTGCATTAGTACTTGCGTTTAGGGAACGCAAGTGTGAACACAAACCAATTTATATATCAGTTTATGAGTTTCTATTGAGTACTTGTGTTACAATACCAACATATTTGTATCTATAATGCAAATTACTTGCTTTTCCTAGTTACAGCAAATGCAAGTGGTGCCCAATGCATAGTGGAATATAAGGTGTAGTGTCCAGTGAATGCTGTGGAAGCTGGGGATTCGCGTTAAGTCACCTTCACGGTTCATATAAGTGACTTCTTAGTTTATACAAAGGAGCATGCCTGGGATGCAGTGAAAGGTATACTGACCTTTAAGGGAATATATTTAAGGGAATGTATCTGTAATGAAGTGGATTCTGTTTAAATGGAAGGTGTAAGCAATGGACACAGTTGGTTAGTGTAAACTTACCTTCTCAGTATATATGGTGTGGTGGCTGTGATGTAGTGGATGCCGTGAAAAGTTGTGGTTTGTGTAAATTCATACCACATGCTACTCCATGTCCAGTCTCCGAGGTCCTCGGATGAGTCACCTGGGGGATATAAAAACATCAGGTGTAAAGACCCCTTCAACTTTGAAGTTCCCTATCAAGGTTGGAGAAAATACATGAGAGCCCAGACTTTTGTAACTGAGTAAAGAAAATCACATGACCTGTGAATTATTTTGGCAGTCATAATTATAATGCATAAACTAACGCCTATCAATTCCTCAATTGACTGAATTTCATGATTAGCAGAATCAGTCATATTGTGATATTGCACTGCTTATTAATCAATTAGACATGTCAGTTACAAATATACAGACAGTGCCTATATGCGTCGCTTTTATAGGCTCCACTGAGTATGTGACAATATCACATGAATGAACTTAATTGTATACTGACAAATTCATAATGGTGTAAGTAGTATGTAGAAATTGGAATTTGTAGTCTGTCATTTGACTATTTCCCAAACAACATCGCGTTAATGGACTTTATTATGTATGTGACAGCTTATGGTGACATGAGTAGTACATAGAAATGGGTATACCATGCTTGTCATGTACACAGTATTAAGATACAAATGACATGTACACATTGAAATGTTGCTGTCTACATGAGCGATGTCGCCTCAATAGATTCCACTATCTACGTGTGTATTGCTTATAATTATATACATAGCAAGTTAGAAGTATATGGAAAAGTGAACTTGATGCTTGTCATATGCATTATTTCTCTTATACAGGCAACATCGTGCATACACTCTATATAGTTTAAACAAAGTTGCATACACAATGTCATATAGGCCTATATAGCCAGTTCATGGAAGGCGGTTCAGAATTTCTCTCATGTCCTACTTTTTATTTTGAAAGAAAAGGCAGGTAACAATGATAATTATAGTCTACATTTCACAAATTTTGACGACTTCTATAATGAAATACTTGGTGTTAGTTGTTACTAACATTTTGAAATTGAAAAAAAAAAGTTGAAAAGGAAGTCCTTTTGGTTCCCCAAAAAAATCATTCAGGCCTAAATTAAAGTAACGTAGCACCTCACTAAACCCGATTATGGTAAATCAGGCTAATATACTGTACTGACCTGGCGTCAGTCCCACATTGAAAGAACATAAAAACTATACAGCACTATATTAGGGGATATGCAGTGAATCTCTATGACTACATGAAGAAGGGGGAGCTAAGTCTATGAGCTAGGCTTAAGGGAAGACTAGAGCACAGCAGATTCAGAGATGTTAAAACCATCAACCAGTGAAGACCTCGTGTTAGTAGGCTGGAAGGATGAACACAATGTTCACGCCCCATTTGAAGAATAGAATAGAAGAGTAGAATAGAGAGACTTGAAAGACTGCAAGATAAATCGGTTAGATACATGGATAATAATATGCACAAAGATAAGACATTGGAAGAATTGTATCGGATACATGAAATTCAGCCTAAAATTGCAATGGTGAGACCATATGTATGTGTTGTATTGTGTACTGGCAAAGTAAATTAAGAGCTAATGTGGAGTTTCATGACCACAAGTGAAGTTGGGAAGTCATCTTAAGGTAAAGTTTAAGAGGAAGAAGAAAAGGACTTATGAAATAATTTATATCTAAAAAGCTCTATGTCAAGAGGGATTAAGCTGTGGGAACTCTTTTCTCTCAAGTACAAGTAGGAGTGGTATGATAATGTAATACCATCTTAACAGGCTTGTTACGGGGTAGCGTAGCCTACCAGCAAACTCCGACATGATACGCCTTCAGCCAAGTAGTGACCAAGGTAAATTAAGAACACTGATTAAATACCAAAATATACTTACCATCCTCTGCAGTCGACATACTGTCCACTGAGAGTTGCTGATGGTTGTGAGAAGTAGTGAGCGAGGCGCCGGGGTTGTTTGGTTGGTTACCAGTTGCTTTAGGCCCTAATCAATTGCTAGGGTTATATCAAGGGTGGTGATGGTGATGAATGTGTGACAAAGTAGACACTCTGCCCCTACAATTTTACTGAGGCAGTTTTACTCCCCATACTGAATAGACACAGTATGAAAAGGACCGTTGATATGGCAGTATGTCCACACTGCTTGGAGTTGTAAAGTCGATCTGGCAGCGCCAGAGATTGGATAGGGTACGGTTGGGGGTGGGGTGGGTGTCGGTCGGTGACTGGTCGAGCCGTTCACCAACGGGAAGCCGGTGCCTGTCTAATTTGACTGGCCATTGAATGCATTTAACAGTGACAACGCGGGACAGAAGAGTGAATAGACGCCTCGCAGATGACGCCAAAAAAATGGTCTACCCTAAATTTGACAGTTCGACAGGGGTATTTTTAAAATGTGATAGCCCAATTGAGGGGTTCTTAACTACGACAGGCCAAAAAAGATGACACAGAGAACTCTTATATTCGACTGGCAATGTTTGTGGGATAGGTAAGGGGCAAAGACCGGCGATAGATTTATTTCTTAAACTCGAAACCCAACATAGGGACCCCCCCCCTATACTCAGATCCCCCCCCCCTCCGAAAACAAGATGGACGAATTTATTGGTGATTGTTTGATCATTGAATTTTATTTAATGAAATAAAAAAGAAGTTCAGATGGATTTGTCTTTATACTGTAGTTCTGTTACAGAAGTCTTGCTTTCTATTATTATATCTTTAATGTATTTTTCTCATTTGAGCCAACTTCACGTGCATTAAAGTTCATGGTCTTTCAGTTTTTATAACGGGCGATACCCCTTGATAATAGATCTATAGAGTGAAAGAATGCCTACAGAATCATCAGCCAAGCTAGGTTAAACTCGAGGTGTTTTAACTTTTTTCAACGAGTGACCAAGTCGATATAGATGTTGAGCAGTGATCACCAAAATGCAACCACATGACGACATCTGCACAAGGTCCACTAGGCGACTTTGCCAGAGTCAGCCGACTAGAATCGGCCGATTATTCTCACAGTATCAGCCGATTCTAGCACCGGTTCAGATCAAACATGCACATATCAATACACTGTACTGACAGGTGATCTCCCCATTACCCATCGCCCATTCCCGGTAAAATCGCTTAGTAGGTATGGGGCTTTATACTGTTAATTCTGAATATTCTATTAGTATAGTAAGAATTCGTTTAGAGATTGCTATGAATAATGAGAAGAAACAGCAATAACTAAAGAGAGTTAAACTATCGAAAGAAGCCACACTGGTCTACAGGAACCTTCCAGACGAGTTTATTTTTCAATTATTAATAACAATATTTTTTAACATTTTTATAATACAAAGTTATCTGACACCCCAAGGGAAGTTCAAGGGTATGGTAAAATCAATTTACAATTAGCTTTCATATCCCATGGAGCGTCAAATAATATTCAGATTTAAATATGAGGTAAATCAACTATCTGATAAAAACTATTGCACCAGTGCCCCGTCGCATAACGGGTCTCGCTGTAGCGAACATTGGCACATTTCAAAAGACCTTTCCCTGTTCAACAGGGAGCGAATCCACCTTTTGGTTTAATAGCGATGATTGTCCACCTCATTTTGATTGCTTTTCTTCGCAACAGCGATGTGTGTCCTAACAACGAGAGTTATCGTAACAGCGATGTGTGTCGCAACAGCGACGTTTTTGTTTACAATCTCCTACTGTTATCGGAACTTTAACTAGTTGTCACACTTCCCACTAGGTGTCGCCTCTATTGGTTTTGAAGCGACATGAAGCGGTAATTCTCCGAACTACCTCATTAACATAATTTCCGGAAATAACAAATGTACAGAGAGTCTTCGCAAGTTTGTATGCCGTCATCATCCCACGCCGAAGGAAATCGAAACAAGTCCACGCTAAAACATGTCCGGCCAGGTAAATATACGATCATAATAGTTTTGATCATGTTTTTTGTTAGTATAAGACTTAAGGGCTATAGCTCATTATCCATTACAAGTCTCATTGTAACATTTATAGCGTGTATCCGTACATAAGGTCACGCCGTACTGTAACTCCCCTTTTATCGCTCACTGTACGTGCATTTCATCGAATCCATGTTGATGAACTTCAGTCATTTGCATTAACGCCAAAAGCGTGTACAAATCTTACATTTCTCATAATGAAATCTGTCCATGTAAGAACCCTTCGAAATTTGTTTTTTGAGTATGTAATTCTAAAATGGCCTAGACATTTTTGTGTTTGCTATGTCGGTGCATTATTTTAACCGTCTTGCATGGTGTGACATCAAAAACTGTTTAGAAAAATCTGTAAAACTGACAGTGACTTAGGCCCCCCGCCACTTAGGGCCCGTCACTTAGGCCCACTGCTCTCACGGGAGGTGTTGGAGCACAGATCGTCAGCTTTCACGCCCCTAGGTCCGCGAATTTACTGTTCATTGATGCCTAACAAAATTATTATTTGGTCATTTGAAGATTAAAACAAAAAAAAGCATTTACCAATCGTATATACCCATCACATCTTATGTAAGGATTCCAAAAAATATAATTCAGATTTGAATTTTAGACAAGCTATGTGGAGGTAGTAGTATGGGTGACAGCCTGCCCTGGGGTGACTCCCCTGGGGGCCTAAGTGACGGGGCCTAAGTGGCGGGGGGCCTAGCTGACTGGCTACCCCTAGGTGCAGTGTGTAAATAATGGATCGAAATGCCTATAAAAGAAAAAAATAGGAACACATTTTCCTAATGACAAATTTAATACTTGACGTCATGTTCATGCCCTACTCTTAGCCCATGACTCACTTATTGTGGTACATCTAATTGATCGCCCAATAAACGAATCCTAGTGCAGACTCACTATATAGACGTAATAGAATTATAAATAAGGCCAACGTTAATTTAAAATAGTTTTCCTAAGAGTCCATAGAATGAAGAATAATTTAACCAAGTTTCTCTTTAAAAATAAATATATTAATTTCCTTTTTATCCACAGCTAATAAATATCAGTTCTGAACTGAATGTTTGGGTTATCTAGTTTGTCCTAACTAAAAAAAAAAATTGTATAATTTAAAAATGGTTTTATTCTAAATACAGGCTGTTACTCCATTTCATGAAATTAAATACAAATATAATTATTCTTTTTCATAAACGTCAGAGAGGTACAAGCCTCAATGATGGGGATGAACGTGAAGAACGTGACCGAGTGCGTGCACCTGCCCGTAAAGTGCGTGTGACTTCAAAGACGTATTCACAGAGGCAGGAGTTTCCATCAACCAGCGGCTCCAAAGCGCCTGCCTCCTCTACCTCAAGAAACAGAATTATCGACCCAGTGCGTGTGACTTCAAACATGCATTCACAGAGGCAGGAGTTTCCATCAACCAGCGGCTCCAGAGCCCCTGCCTCCTCTACCTCAAGAAACAGAAATATCGACCCGGGTAACGTAACAACTACGAAACCAAAACGGACACCCAACCTTGCTAAGCCGAGGGAACCGTCGGTACCCCAAGAACCGCTGCGATCACCTACCCCCACGTCAGAGTCCTCCAAATCTGCACCAGACCCACTTGACGACAGTGTTCAAGACCCCGATTATGAACACAAGTCCAATGGGACTGGTAGTTCATCTGAAAGAGACATTCATCAAGACGTTCACATACCTTTGTCGCAGTCATCTGGGCGAAAGTTGAAGAGACAGAGGAAACCTCGTCGACTATCATCAACCGTACAGAAACCAAAAACGAAAAGGCAGCGTGGTCGTTACTGGTCGGAGGACGAGTTGATCCGACTGTTCAGGTCAGCAAACTACTACAAACATGAACTGAAAGGGCCATATAAGATTGTAGGAGACGCATCGTTCAAGAAGAGACTCGGCCGCCAACGTCTAACAAGTAAGACAACCATGCTTAAATTAATTTTAATATAGTAATGTTTATTTTGTCCCCACCCAAAAAAAAAAAAATAAAAAAATAAAAACTAAATTTGGATATTAATTAATTTAACAATTTTGATAACTAAAATTATATTCATGTATATAACACATGTAAACCATGTTCAGCAAATTCGACACTCAAAAGTGTTTCCAATGACAAATGCAATATTCCAGTATGTCTATGTCGCTTTAAGTAGTCTACAATTAACCTAAGCGTTCATGATTAGCATAAATTGACATTCAATATTAAAAATGTATGCCTTCCATTCATTGCTAAAGTCACAGTATACTTCAATACTCTGAAACTGTCCCCATTTTCAAACATTTTGTAATGAGTTTTATAACTTAAAATTTCAGATGACGTCAATGACGAACTTCCCAAGAAAATGTGGCGCACGGTGGAAGAGGTCAAAAACAAACTCAGCCACTACCAGACCGCTGCAAAGAAAGAGGTAAGACCTCTTTACGTAACTATTGTCATTCATAGTTAAATAAAACAAGTATACATTGAAATAAAATATGTAAAAAAAACAATAAACTCACCTCATTTGTAATTTATCTAGAGACAAGAAATATCTTCATCTGTTGTTACTTTGGAACATTTGATATTATCCATAGATTATGTAGAAACCTAAAGGAAATTAAGTTTATATCTTGATAATCAATTAACTAATATTATCATAATGAAACACATTATTGTTAATCTTTTCTTAATCACCGTCAATGTAATTAGGTCTAGCATGCAAGGCTTCTTAAATATTCCTGTCCTATTCACAGGTACTTTGTTATACGAGAATAACAGAACCTAAATAACATTTTCATTTATTTTTTTATCAGCACGAGGACCTCTTGAAAAACTATGGTTACTCTGGTGCCGGAAGCATTCCCGATGACGAGCAGCTGCGGGAATCGGCGTGCCTGGCTTTAGAATTCACAGGTGTGGACTGTGTGATGGGTGAGTTTAACAGACCTTGTTATTTCATTGTTCTTGAATTTTTTTTATTTCTTTTTTTTTGGGGGGGTTGGGGGGGGTTTCAATAGAGGTCTGACTGCGGCCTATTTTATTTTGGATTTAATATACTTTGTCCTCCTTCTTACTGAAATAAAGATTGTATATCTGTTTGTCAATGAATCACTGTATTTAAAATACGTTAATAGCATTTTTTTGTTCTCTGTAAATGACTTTAAAATAAAGTAATACACCTATATCTAGAGTATATATTTTACCAAAATAGACTCTACCTTTGACTTTAATTTTAAATTAAGAAAAAGATTTCTTTTAAACTATACCTCTTAATTTATTATTTGTACATTGAAATCTATTTTAGGTATCCCTGGATTGCAGCCTGCGTCACTCCGGCCCAAACCACCAAGCGCGTTTAAAGAACCCAATCAACGAGAGCTGGTCCTCCATGAAAGAATGATTAAAAAAAGGAATGAAGTCCGCACAACTATTTCTGCGACTGTCCATCCACAATCGTCAGCAACAAGTTCATCGACAAAACCTTCACAGCAGTCGGTTCAAGACAATTCTGAGTCAGAGGTGGAGGAAGATCAATCATATGACGCTTATGGACGTCCAATTTATACACAAAAAGGACATGTCTCCAGTCGAAGGACATCAGATCCCATCGATCTATGGAGCCGAATCGGTTCTTCCGAGAAAAAAGAAACTGACAGGGTGGAAACCATACATGGTAAGAAATCTCGGAAACAAGTCTTTCCGGTCAACCAACAGGCAGAGAAAGAACATGTTGCCATTAGAGACGAGTCGGTTCAATCCAGTCTCTTTGAGCCGTCTGGACAAAGCATGACTGTGGAAAGCACTCCTGAACTGGGAAGACAACTTAGGCAAGAAATTCAAAATTTCTCATTGGCTTCGTCAGCACCTGGGGATACACTGCCAGATCTGAACGATACTCCAGAGTATAAAATTAAGGTACAAAGACGGACATCTGGAGGTCAGTTCGACCTTGATTCAACGATTTTGCCACCAAGACAAAGCAAGTATTTTCCACCCAGTGCCCGTAAAGATCAGGAAAGGGCCCTCAAGATAGCTGCAGAAAGACAAACGAAAAAACCAACATCGTCAATGTCTCGTGGACTTCCAGAAAGATCTCAAGTGCAGAAAGTCCAGAGGGAAGACACGAATGTAACAAAAACTGATTCAAAAAAGAAATTGTGGTATCCAGGTCAATTTGTGAAAGGTCAATCTCCTCTAAGAGTAGTCGAGAACGACCCCTTCGCCGCAGAAGAGACCGACTCTGATGCGGAAGACATAAATGAAGAAAACACCGCTTACCTAGAAGACAGTGATGATGTCGACAGAAATGTGAATCAAAACACACCCGATAATATTAAATTCCAGAAAGGGCCCTCAAGATAGCTGCAGAAAGACAAACGAAAAAACCAACATCGTCAATGTCTCGTGGACTTCCAGAAAGATCTCAAGTGCAGAAAGTCCAGAGGGAAGACACGAATGTAACAAAAACTGATTCAAAAAAGAAATTGTGGTATCCAGGTCAATTTGTGAAAGGTCAATCTCCTCTAAGAGTAGTCGAGAACGACCCCTTCGCCGCAGAAGAGACCGACTCTGATGCGGAAGACATAAATGAAGAAAACACCGCTTACCTAGAAGACAGTGATGATGTCGACAGAAATGTGAATCAAAACACACCCGATAATATTAAATTCCGGCCATCACAGACAAGTTCGACGTTCAAGGAGGACAGGCAACGTGGTGATGCGGATAAAGAGGAAACATCTGCTGAACACCATGGTGTGGGTGAAAAGGCCCAAGTCAGTGAAGAAGACCTTAGTTATAGAATATGGAAGTTAAAATGGCGTGAAAATGGAGCACCAAAAAAGGAAACTGATAGTGTAAAACCTGTGGCAGGCGAATTTTCTGAGGCAGAGAGTGATCTCGACAAGGACAGTGTTAAATTGGTCACCGAGGATGAAGAACATGCTAACGAAGGTGACGGTGAAGCCGATTCACAGGAAGAACTAAGCTCCGTAGGTCACGTGTCAAATGACACGGAAGCTCAGACAGCCGGCCGTGACCGGCCTGACCCAGGTGACTCAGATGTGCATCGGAGCAACGCAAAGTGCCTTACTGAAATTCGTGCCGAACTCCTGGAGGTGCGAAAGGTACATTCTCAAATGACTGAGGCAATGGAAAAGACCAACAACAACATGATCACTATTTTAAATAAGATGACGAATGTCCAGGCAAACTCAACCGCAGGTATAGGATAAATTCTATTAACATATACAGATATAAAGAAAACCTTGTCATATTGATTTTAATTTACAAGTAAGGTCAAGTTCACAATTGAATGAATTTAACTTTTGATTTTGTTCAAGTGCCATACCAAATATGAGAAAAGAAAAGATTAAATCAAAGAATACTGTTTGATTATTCCAGTACATTTATAATATGCCAAAGCGATGACACTAAAAAAGTAAAATATAAAAATTCTAAAGAAAAAAACAACATCAAACCAAATAACTAATACTGAGATAAATTTACTTTTGTTATTTATTGTGATTGAACGCCAAATGTATTTTTTATCTTATTGCTTAGCTTCTTTTTCAGATAAGGCCTTACTTATTGGCTATTACTAATAGATTGTTATTATTTTCAAATGCCATTCAGTTCTCAAGATGGGTCTCAACGCCTTCGTCGAGTACAACAGGACAACAGTTGGGACCCAAACCATTCTTGGAGAAGGGAAGGTACCCCTACCACGTATAGACAATAGAACCGGTGATATATTTTTGGACACAACTCAATTCATTGTCACAGATTTTCTGAACTCCAAACAGTCAGATGGTGGGTCAACTGGGAAAGGAGATGAAAGAACAAGTAGTGCAGCGACAGGTGTACCAAGTACAGAGAACGAACAGGTCGGACAAGTGTCAAGTCAGGTACCTGGCAAAGTTGGTAAAACTATTCATGTGCCAAGTTCTATTCCAGAAGTACCGACATCTTCAGGCGGTGAAGCACCACACTCTTTGCATGAGAACCGACTTCAGACACCAAGCCATACAGTCATAACTGAACATCAACTGGCCCTGGAGGGGTCAAGTGCCAATCTCGCCACACTAGAAAGTACACCTGCAAAACCCGGAAAATCGGGCTCTGCGAAAACTAAACTGAAGCCACAGGAGTTTGAGACTCCAAAACAAGAGACACTTCACGAACAAGGCAGCCACGTTTTATCTAGTGGTTCTAAGAAGCATAACAGATCTAGACCTTCAAAGGCTCCTTCACCTGTCCCACTACAGACAGGACAGGAACAAGTAGGTGCCGAGACAGTAGAGGCGCCACCTGCCAAAAAAATTAAACAGGAAACAGGACCAGGGTTGAATTTAGGTAAACCAAGAAAACGCTCAAATTCTCTCCCTGGTAACTATTCCAGCGTAAATGTGTGCATTGGTTCTAAGACACCTCACCAACCCCAAGTAGAAACACTTCTGCCACCGACATTGCCATCACTGATGGACATGTTAAGGCCCAAAAGAAATTCACCTGCCCATCGATCCACCGCGGCACATCAGGAACGTAAACAAGCTGTGGATAAACCGACTTATGGTGGACCTAACGATCTGACAAACAAAGAACAACACGTTCACGCAGGGTCAAGTGTCAGTTCGAAAAAAAAGAAAACACTTGGACATGTCCAGTGTGCCCAAAAAAAATGTAAATGTGCTTCTATCAAGCGAAGGCGCTACCTCCAAACTGAAGAGTGTAGTACAGACAGTTCCCACCAACGTTGAAGGTAGATCAGTCAACGTCGTAAAACCTGAAGTGGTCCAAAAGCGTCGTACACTCTCCACCCCCAGGGGCACAAGTAGTGATACTGAGTTCCCCAACCGATTCGGCTGAAGAGGGACAAGTCACGAGTAAAAAAAGAAAAGTACGAGATGTTGGAAAGGGTGATACACAGGCACAAGCTCGATGTACCCGTAGTAGGAAAGCGGGGGTATCCACACGTGGAAACAAAGGAAAAAATAAGTAATGTCAAAGACAAAACTATGTAGCCCCTGGAACTAGATTAACAACCTTGTTATTCATTGTTTATAAGTTATTGGGAAGGTTTCAACACGACCGTTACATATAAAACCTTAATAGTAATTAGATTTTTTCAGAATGAAAGGGAAATGCCTATAATTAAAAGGTACCACCCCAAAAAAATTATAAAGATAATCATATTTTGAACAACATTACAGTAACAATCAAAGTGGATGTTAAAACATGGACCATAGTAATGGTTTAGGGAATTAAAGGAAAACAATTTTTATGGTCGAACATTAACAAGCAATTTAGGAATTTTTTCAAAAAACTTTTTCAACGCTAACAGAATTTGGCAATTACAAAATAAATTTTGAGATTGTTCTGAGATTTGTTGGACCAGTTCAGTTGAAGAAGATTCGGTCTTTTGCTGGTCTAAAAAGATATTAATGTATGAGTGAACACATTCCAAACTTTGCAAAGTACATGATGGTATTATATATTTTTGTTTTGTTCTTTTCGTAGATAGGTTTCAAGAATGTTTACTTTATATTGTTTCTGGTTTAATTGACAAAAAAAAGATGTGACTAGTCAATCAGTAGAGTTTATTTTTGTTACTTTGTTCCTAGTTATAGCATAGTAAAGCGAGATAATAAATCTCCACAGTCTGAGAATGAAACTTTACTTAAGATAAAGTTCTATGTGCGACCGTGTATGGTACTTAACTTTTCCTGAGAAAAAAAGGACATTCCAATTGCATGGTGCTCATGTATAATCATAATAGTTACACTTTTCAATGGTTGATTTTCTATCAGTCTTTGAAAACAGAAAGTTTCAGACTAAAACCATTGTGATATCAACATCTATTAGTGTAGTAAAATGTTCTGTGACTTGGTGTTACTGTTAGTTTAACTTATTTTACGTACATATATGCATGTTTTGGAGAAAGTAACACGTGATTATGTTTCTAAAGTGCCTCAATATATAGAAATACTGTACTAGAAACATGAAAGACGGATTGATCCTTAACATTTTGATCTAGGAGTTTAAAATATTATCTGAATAATTTATATAATTTGATTTCTTCTTACACAGTAAGAGAGAGAATGTTCACGATACATGTCAACATGTTTGTCGCTGTAGCAGAAATTGGTTCCTATAGTTTAAAATTTAATGTTCAAAGTTTTCGGTGATGTAGTCAATTCTGGCCTGGTTTAGACCACCTCTGCAACCGCGTTGTCGGTCCGACACAATCTCTGGATCTGGTTGTCCACGGCCAGGGCCATAAAACGGGACGTTGTCAGGGTCTCGGTCAATGACTAACGGTGTGTTTTCACGCTTGGCCACGTTGTGAAGGCAGCAGCAGGCCACGATGATTTTACCGCAAACGTCCGGGGTGTGCAGCATGTAGCCTCCGGAGTCGCTCATCACCCTGTAATACAAAACAGAATATTAACATTTGATTACAATGAGAATTTGTCGTTTATGATTCCCTGAAACAGTCCAGTTGAGGGATATTGATATAAAGTTCATTATTTACTTTTCGGAATTTTTTGATTGGACAATTTCTTTTTCTGACACAAACATGTTGGCATATACAAGTTTCAGGAACCATGAAGAGTACTTTAAATACAGAAAATGTTTTTAGGTACGACAATAATTACTGAGATTAGGGTATTAGACATTAGAAAATAACATATTATATATTTTGGTTTTCATGTACAACGAGGTGCTGCAAACATCATTCAAAATTGAATTTAACGTCATTCTGGGATTGTTGACCGTGATTATTAACACAACTATATTTTTACCTGAAACGATTCTTTAAACAACCAAACGTGTTTTCCACCACCACGCGCGTGGACCTCTGCCACTCGATGAAGTCCACGTCGGCTTGTCGGAGGGGGTTCATCACCGGCACAAAGAGGTAATCCCTCTGTGGATACCTAATGGGTTTTAAAAGTAATTGTTTTTAAACAATTTAGTCTCTTTTGAATGATTGACATGCTAAGTTTAGTAACGTTATTGTCTGTTGTTTGTTTATGAATGTTACTATGTGATCGTGGAGATTAACAAGATTGTTACCTTGTGATCGTCACCTTATAGTATCTCTTTGTGTTTGAACAGTTGTTGTTTGACAAAAAAGAATTTAAAACTGTTCAATAAAGATTATAAATTCGAAAGAAATTGCTCTGGATTTTTATTACTGTATGTTCTTTGTTTATTTTCATTAACTTAATTGTAATTACCCATTGTCACCCAGAAGGAAGTGTTCGCCGAAAACACCATTTTCCCCATCCCTGCAGATCTCGGTGGTGCTTAACACACCAGCGTCGTTACAGGACCCAGGCCAGCAGGGGTCGACATGTAGAATTCGCTGGTATGCATCAGCGACAACCTTTAAGAAATGGATATGTTAACGTTTAGTTAAAGGGATAATAATATTGATTCTGAATGATATTTGTTGTATTTAATTTCTCCTTAAAGTGAAAGTTAGGCCTAAAGTTATAGATTGGTTTGATTCATGAGCGAAATATTTAATTTCTTTATTTTTTTTTTTTTTTTTCGGGTTTATTACTACAACTTCACATACAACAAGGTTCGTGTTCTTCCACTTGATCGTTGGATAATGATGATGTAGGTACAAATAGATGAACAATATCAGATAAAAGTTGCTAGACAATTTAACGAACATACACCGAAAGACAATACATTTATTGTATATTTCTAGAGGCACTATAGGAAACACTTACCAGCACATTCATACTATGGTACTGCTTCCGATTAATGTACTGGTGTTCCACCTCCGGGTTTGGTCTACGTATAGACACGTGTGTACCGTCGATGGCACCAAATACCCGTGGGTAAGGACCAAACCGGGCCTCGAACTCATCGGCTCTGTCCTCACGGGCCTCGTGGGAGTAGGGGAAGGTGATGTACTCCTGCTGGTGTCTGTAAAAGTACTCCACCACCTCCAGGACAGCTCTCGAGACGGTGGTCTTCTGAACGCCCTGGAAATCGCCAACGCAGGTGTAGTCTGACCCAGTAGCGAAATACCTGAGTGCAAGGCAGAACTGAAAAATAATTTTGATAATTATAATTAACCTAAGTTATTATCAATGGGATTCTCAATTATATGGACATATTGGTAGAGATTGTTTAATGTAAAATAAAGCATTCTTGTGTCGTTTTATTTTTTTGTTTTTGCAGCAAATTGATATTTCTTTATTTTCTTATTCTAAAAAAACATTATGAAAAAATATAAGACTATTTACGTTAAAAGAAACATGTTTTTATTTTCTTTTGAGGATTATTTGGTTCATTTTGGAACTCAGTATGGTAATTATGCGACGCGCTCATTATGGTACTTATGCGACGCGCCAAAATTCTACTAATGTAGAGGTATTACAGCTGTCATGACCTACTTATTCACAATCAACAATAACACATTGAATACATACTCGCTCTGGAACTGTGATTCCGCCGCCCTGGCTTGTTCCGGCCGTCGAACAAAATCCCGCATCATAGTAGGCCTTGGCCAACCGCTTCACTGTAGGCTTCCTCAGGCGGTAGCGAGACAAAAACTTTGCCTTGCTGAAGCGGGTAAAGGGGTTTATTCGAGGATAAACCTCCTTCTTCTGTCGACGTTTCGGTGCCATGTTTATGTACGGTCGACAGCTGACAGTAGATCACATGATAGCTAACAACCAATGAAAATGAACCGCCATTTTCCCGCCAATTTAAAAATTATTTACACAAGTAAAATGATAGGTTTTTAAGGATTGAGTTAAAAACATTATCCCTACAACGATGTCCTTGTTGCGTAGAATTTATTATGCGACGGGGTTTCTCGCTGTTGCGAGGATTGGCACATTTCAAAAACAAGGAGAGAAAAAAACAGCGAGAAAAAAACAAATCCATCCTTAATCGCTCCCTCTTGCGAGAATTTGGTTATACGACGGGCCACAGGGGAAGTAACTATGTGTATAGGGATATTTCCATTATGGTTATCCGTATAGTGAATAATACAGTAGAGACCTACTTATAGAACAAAACCACCTCATTAAGGAGATCACCTCACTAAGATACCGCTTTTTGTCCGAATGGAATATTTCCCTCTATTTCATGTTTGATTTAGATTTAAGCCTGTATTCCACGATGCGTTCCTGTGCTTGCGTTCATAATTTAACTTGTGTTGATACTTGCGTCATGGAACGCAAGTATCGACGCAAGTATTACAGACCACATAAAATCCGGTCCCTAATGGCAATTCACCCTTGTAAAGGAGGCACTTTACCCTAAGCCCTCGAAGAATCCTTATTATTTTAAAGCATGTGCAGCATGTGTCACAGGATATCGAAGATTTACTCCATAGACCCCTCCAATAATATCATGTAATCTTGTATACGTTATCTCATGAACTAAAGGCCTTTTCTCATTAGGAATAATCTCATGTTCTCTAGGGAAAAGGGTCAGTAGGGTCAAATTAACAATGTATTAAGCAGATTCTATTCTATTTACTATTACAATGTCAATCGAAATCATTCCAAATACTGAATGTGTTTTCAAGCGCTTATGTGTACCAAAGAACAAATACAATACGTGTAGGATCATGACCTAGTGTTACACTGAGGTCAACTTAGCATTGGATCCCTTATATGTCAGGAATTTATATTCATCTAATGCAGTAACGTTATTGCTTTCTCAAAACACTTAAATAACATAAATCTGCCTATACTCTGTTTTAAACATTCATCTCTTTATAGTCCAGGAGCCAAATCCTGAAATCTGTCAAAATAAGGATTTACCCTCCGCGGTGAGCCCCCTGGATTTTCTTGATTTTTTTCAACTTATAGCATCCTAGGGACCATGAATCAAGACGGTTCCGAAGAATTTAGGTATGCGAACACTCTGTTATTACGCGATTTGTGGTTAATTAGCAAAAATTGAAAAACACGTTATTTCTTAATTTCTCTGGAACTATGTAAGATATGATAACATGCTATATGTCATCTGAAAGGTAATTTTTTCCCTGATTTTTTGGTATATTGTTTGCTATTGTCATTAATCATGGCAATGAGTAATTAAAGAAAAACTGTTGTTTTAGTCAAAATCATTAGAACTTAAGGATCCAAGGTTGAAATTTGGAATTGATAAACCAAGTCCTAGGTATACTTAGAGGGGATCTTTGGGCAGTTTTTAAAAAAGTTACATCTGATTTCATTAGAAATATAATGTAGAAATCATTTTTTGCTGATTAAATTCTAACCGACTACTGGTTCATTTTGCACTTATATTCTAAAAGGAGAGATAATATCATGAAAACAATACAATATATCCTAAAGAGATGGGAAAAGAATAATCATTGTCTCCCTAAGCTGGTATTTCAGTGCTTTCTGAGCTATTCTGTCCACTGTAGACAACATTGGAGCTGTAAAATAAGTTTACATTAGCAAGAAATATTTGTCCATGTAATTTGCAGCCAAGCTCATTTTTGTTGCCTGATCAAATTAGGATAGTCATTGATTTATTTACTCAAAAGGGTATGGATGGCTCCTTATATTGCCAAAGATTCACAAATTGACATAACAATGTGCTGCAAACTTCTATTTACATATCCCTGTACCCACTCATCATTAAACCCTATTCCTATAGGGAGGGTGGGAGTTGTAGGCCATAATACTTTTAAATTCTTCCATTGCTGGCCCCAGTGTCCAATGTTTACCTCATACCTGGGAACAGATAAGGCCTGGAAAGACAGAGGAATGATAAAGATGGCAGACTAGGGTTCTTATCTCCCTGTTGTGTGAGTTAACCCGTTGATAAGACACTGTGTGCACAACCTAATAAAGGATCCCTCAGAGGGTGGGGCAGGCTTAAATTTTGGCTACTTATTACCGTCTTATCATTCCATTTTATCACATAATTCCAAAAGGAGCATGGGATTCATCACTGCAACTGGTGAAGTAAAATTATAACTTTAACTGTTTAGACAATGCTGCCTTACAGCAGTGAAATGAAGGTAGTGGATCTTTAGAAACTTATCAGTGGTGGAGAGGTATAGCCTTTCCCAAGAGTGACCTGCACTGTGGGTTAAGGGGAGCCCCCATGGTACAACACACTACAGACCTATATAGTGTGCTGTGAATTGTGGGATTGCTGACCACCTGCTGTACTTTTGTTAACATCCTCCCACCAATCTACCTAATTAAACTTTGTCATCCTTTTGCTTCTACTTCAGAGCAGATCAAAGGTAAGACACATGATGTCAACTAACACAGCTTTATTAGTGTACAAGCAAACGATCCGGCCATTACTGGAATATGCAGATTTTCTACATGAATCAGGGCCAAAAAAGGATTGGGTGCAACTACAGGGAGTTGAGTCCCGAGCACTAAGGATTGTTGACAGGCATAATATGATAAATAAAACAAAGGAGGAGAGACTTGACCGTTTGAAAACAAACCTTCACTTAGAATATAATTTAGAGTATCTTGAGAAACGTAGAAAGCGAAATCTACTCTGCATTATGTATGATCAAAGTCTACTTGAAAACAATATAAAAGAAAAGAATGAATATACAAGATCATTACAGAATGCAGACAAGATTGAATTTGATGTAAAATTCACACGAAATACCTTGGTACTTCGGTCACCTTTATATAGGGGGGCTTCATTTTGGAGTTCTCTTGATAAAAATTGCCATCATGCTCCATGTAAGAAGGTCTTTAAGTCATTAATTGATTAATATCTGACAATCACATGTATTTTTCAGAGATATGGTACTACATCGTCAATTGAATCATTATTCCATCATCATGTACTTTTCTTCAATTTTCATTCTTTATGTTAACACTATACCTCGCAATGGAAGAACATACTGTCCATGTATGAATTGTGTGAATGAATTAAAAAAAAAAAAAAAAAGATCCAGGCTGTATGGGTTCAGTGCTCAGTTAGCTTTATACCCTTTTGTATCAAAGACTAAGTATTCAGTGTTGAATTATTAGAACTGATCATAGATTAGAAGATTATTTATGTATTTGAGTAACCACTCCCTTAGTTCTTGGTCTCTGATTATTTACCATGATTGACCTTTCCCTTAGTACCTATAAACTGTGTCTTGCTGTAGGTTAAGGAAATTGGATCCTTGTTCATAGCAGTTTAGAAATGAAAATGGTTATATTTTGATAAAGGAATAATGTTGTTTCTGGGGCTTAAAGAACTGAAAGTTTGAGGCAACAACCAGAATCACAGCAATTTGTTGCTCTTGTATAATCTCCTAATACCATAGTGCCATGGTTATGGTGTCAAATCAAGGGTGCTGTGCACATGCTGCTCAATGTAGTAATGCTACCAGATAATATTGGGAAACCAGTAATGGCCATACCAAGAACTTGTAATTTTGAAATAGAAAGCTATATCAGGTACTTCTGTATTGTTTCAGGGCTTGATATTTGTTTGAGGACTTGCCAATGATATTGATATGTATATACACACACAGAGGTCTCAGTCCCCCTGGTACACCTCCTGATAAAATTAGATATATGGCAGAGTCCTATTAGTTGGTAGGATGAATCTGAGTGAAGCATGATCATAGGCTGGTAATAATTTGATATAAAATTACTAATACCAGTAACCCATAAAATATAAGATATCCATTTTGTGTAGGGTCAAGCCAAGCTACTCATTTATATAAGCACATGGGTCTAGAATCCTAGAGTTTAAAGAACAATCTAGTAATTTGTTAAAACCAACAATTTGAAAGAGGTAGCACACCTATGAAGTTTAATAAATAGCATTCCTGGTCTTTTTGCAATTGGCATATTGATACAAGGACTGTTTTTTTTAAATTCAGAACCCTTGATATATGACAACAGTCTCATTGGGACTCATCTCTTCTTTAAAGTAATACTTGGAGGCTCCCCATATATATACCCTGAGAAACATGGCTTGGGGTCAGGTAATGGGTGAGTCTACTATGGGCTATTCTTTTCTTTTTGTCAGCATGAAATAGAGAGAACTATATGGGGCCTTCTATTTAGTAAGTACACACATTTTGAAAACTCTCAGACCCCCATCCCCTTTGGGCAAAAGTATGCATTAGATTTGTACTATAAAGTATGCACATTTTCAAAAGTTTCATACCTCCTTCCCCCCCCCCCTTCATGCATACATACTTAATGCAAGGCCCCTAATAAGATGGTTTGTAATAAAACTGAGACATAATCATGGTATTTTACTGAGGAAAGAAATCTTACTCAAACCATAGTTTTATTGTGACACATCTCTCACTGTGAGCCAAAATGCTCGCCAAACAGCCACTATATTACATGCATGTGCCCAAATGGCTCAGAAAGCACTGAAATACCAGCTTAAGGAGATAGTGATTATCATTTCCACCTCACTTTAGGATATATTGTGTTGTTTTCATGATATCATCTCTCCTTTTAGAATATAAGTGCAAAATGAACCAGTAGTCGGTTAGAATTTAATCAGCAAAAAACGATTTCTACATTATATTTCTAATGAAATCAGATGCAACTTTTTTTAAAAACTGCCCAAAGATCCCCTCTAAGTATACCTAGGACTTGGTTTATCAATTCCAAATTTCAACCTTGGATCCTTAAGTTCTAATGATTTTGACTAAAACAACAGTTTTTCTTTAATTACTCATTGCCATGATTAATGACAATAGCAAACAATATACCAAAAAATCAGGGAAAAAATTACCTTTCAGATGACATATAGCATGTTATCATATCTTACATAGTTCCAGAGAAATTAAGAAATAACGCGTTTTTCAAATTTTGCTGATTAACCACAAATCGCGTAATTACAGAGTGTTCGCATACCTAAATTCTTCGGAACCGTCTTGATTCATGGTCCCTAGGATGCTATAAGTTGAAAAAAATCAAGAAAATCCAGGGGGCTCACCGCGGAGGGTAAATCAAGATTTTCAAGTTTGGCTCCTGGACTATTAGTGAATGAGTCATACAAGCTTATTGGTTGTCCTTATATAATAAAGGCCCTATTCCAGGTACCGAAAGTGCACTGCCAAAGCACTGCCGATTTTGTACGCATTGCCGATATTCCACTTTCGGCTGCCAATAATCCATTTTTGGCCACCGTTAATCCATTTTCAGCCACCAAAATTGTGCTGAAAGTTGAAGGTCCCGATATGCTCAATATCGGCGGCGCATACTTTTGGTTTGTGGAATACGGGCTTAAATAATACAACTGAAAACACATTATTGAGATGTCATTGTTCAAAATGTAACTGTAGACATATCTTAAGTAAATATCTTTGATTGCGTCTCGAGCATCAGCATTCTTGTTCCTATGAATTCCATAAAGTTTTGATAGACAGCACTCCTGGGAGAATAACTTACTGTTTTAGTGTCCCTCTTGTTTCCATATTGGTACCTCTTGTGTTCCATATTGGTTTGGAAGAGAAGAGACAATGAGATGGCGCCACTGTAGCGGCGTGTTGTGGTGTAAGGGAGCTCCTGTGTTTACTGGCCCGTTCTAAACTACTGTCTGATGTGTTGGAGACTTAAAACCATTGTTACGTAAATTAATGGTTCGGGATCAATTAGGACCAAGATATTGGTACGTTACGAAGCCTGATTATTGTCACTGAGGCCGATTAACTCCTGGTAAAAACAAGTTTCAATATGGCGGTCCACCAATCGCCATACATGCAGACCATATCAGGACAGATTCCATTCTGTAATGTCTCACCACAGTATATCCCCGTCCCCTTATCACTGGCGGGGATTGCCGAACCCGTATCTTTCCTAGAGGGAGGTAGTAAAAGGGATTTCTCTCCATCTTCATCGATTTCACCATCCTTGGAATCCGCGCAACGAGAAAAGAAGCCCCGACACGAGAGCCTCGTCTTATTATCGCCCACTCAAACAAACATGGAAAGTGCAATCGGGAAAATAATGTCAACAATGGAGGAGATGTGTCTTGAAATGAAAACATTGGCCAAAGCTGCGGATCTGGAAAAGATGGTTTCACAGACATGTTACGAGGAGTATAAGGAGCAAGTTGCTGCTGAGTTCAAAGAAATTCGGGAGGACCTACAGGTGAAGGATACGATAATCAAAAATCTGCAGGTACGTCTAGACAGGTCGTATGCTGAAGCAGTAAATTCCAAGCCCGAGTCTATCCAACCACTAAGATCTGAGCGGAAACCAGGTAACGCGGATATGTTTGACAAGAGACATAACCTGATTATAGAGGGTTTACCAGGATCCTCTGATCAGGAGCTTCTGAGTGGTTTTATTGAGATGTCCTCTCGATTGGGCATCATTGTCTACAAAGGTGATGTTGTTCGAGTCCAGCAGCTGATAAGGAAGGACAAATCCAACGGTCCTGCCTTAATCACCTTGGCGCAAACGCATATACGAGACAGTATTCTTCGAAAAAAGGCCAATCTACGTAACGTGGAGGGTTTCGATAAAACATATGTGAATGCAGATGAATCTTTAACTGTCAGGAGACAAAAAGCAGTCTTCCGTGTGGTGTCTAGGAAGGCTAGGGAACGAGGTATAGATTCTACTTACCGTCATGACAAGGTTATTGTTGATGGGAAATCGTACGACGCGACAGAAATCCATCTGCTACCATCAGATCTTCAACCGAATAATCTACAGGGAAACGACCCTTCAATGGTTACACGGACAGTGACTATTGATACAACGGCGGCGAAAGAAACTACGAAAGATCAAGTGCATGCTGTTTCACCACCTCCTAAGGAAAAGACAAAACTGACCGAGGCAGGCTACTGTTTCTCAGGCCCCACGAGTTTCCTGTCCAACATGTTCACTCTGATTTTTATTTTTGAGGGTTTGCAATTCTTTTGTGTGGAACAGGCGTACCATTTTCTGAGGGCCGTCTTTCATGGTTACGTAGCCTTATCGAAGGAGATTCTTGAGTTGAAAGACCCCTACAAAATCAAGGAACGATCCAAGGAAATAAAATCGTCAGAGGAATGGCAGAAGATGTCAAAACCGAAATTGTGGTTGCTCCTGGAAGCCAAATTCTGTCAGAACCCTATCTATCTGAGGAAACTGATGGACACTGCACCACATCTGCTAATAGAAGCAAGCCCGGACCCCCGTTGGGGTGGGGGACTTCCTTACGGCAGACCAGAGTATGAAGACGGATCATTTCCTGGTGATAATGACTTCGGTGCCCTGATCACAAAATTCAGGGACACGAAAATCAAAGAACTAGACCCTATGTAATGTATAATAACGTTGAAATGATCTGAATGTATTTCTGCATGATATACTCGTTATGTAAGGTAGCTCCCACTCACCCATCTCTATGTTATTTATTATTATCTTTTGCACTTGAATCCTGACGTGTTTCGTCTCTAAAAGATTCACCTGCATCGTAGAAATTTATCTTTTATTAAATTCTACGTGTACAATTTCATATATAGATATATTTACTATGTCAGATATAGTTTCAAAAAGTGGTATTAAGTATGTTCACGTAAATTGTAGAAGTCTTTATAGAAAATTGCCACAAATGAATATTTTATATCCGAATATTGACTTCCTATGTTGCACTGAGACTTGGTTAGATAATAGATATGACAATGTAATTTTGAAATTGGAAAATGCGAAAATTTTTAGGCAAGATAGATCCAATACTATGACGAATTATAAAGAAGCAAATAGAGGCGGAGGGGTTTGTATTTATGTAAATGAAAAATGTGTACCATATGTCACGATTGTCAATATAGGGGTATGTACCACTTCTGACTGTGAGATGTTAACTATTTCTGTCAAAAAGCCAAAATTGAAATATATGTTGATTGCTGTTGTGTATAAGCCACCCAAGGGGAAAATAGATGTTTTGACTAATATTATACATAATGTTTTCTCTGATGAACGATATAAAAATCATGAAAAATGGATTTTAGGGGACTTCAATGTTGATATGCTAAAAAGTCAAAACAAAAATGTGACTAAACTGAATAAATGTTTTAAAACCTTAGGTCTAATACAGCATATCTCAAATGTTACACGACCCAACATGACAGGTGGTTCATGTATTGATTTATTGGCAACAGATTGTTCTTATATTCAACACGTTGGTGTTGGTCCAGATATGATATCAGACCATTTCTCTATCTGTGCTCTTCGCAAAAAAGATAGAGAGAAATATGTTCGGGAACGTAAAGTAGTTAGGGACTACTCGAACTATGATCAGGATACTCTATGTGAATTATTAAATGCAATTGACTGGACTATTTTTCTGAATTCTATGGATGTAAATTCACAATGGGAATTTCTACATGCAAAGATTGTAGAAATTTTATCCGTAATGTGCCCAATGAAATATGTAAATTCTCGGAAGGTTAATCATCCCTGGGTAAATGGACATATTCTCAAGTTAATTAAAGAGAGGACTTTTTATATGAAACTTTATTCCAAATCTAAACACCCAGCAATACTTAAAATTGTCCATTATTTACGTAATGCAATAAATACAAAGGTTGATAGTGCTAAAGCATCCTATATTAAAGGATATCTAAATGAAAATACTAAAAATCCTAAGAAATTCTGGCGTATGATAAACTCCCTGTGGGTTAAACCCGATAATGGTAATATTGATATACAATTTACAGATCCTGAGACTGGGTTCCTGATAGAAGAAAAGAATGTCCCAGATTTTCTTAATACCTTTTACCAGAATACATCAATTAGGTTGGGACATATACATGATGAACCTCTAGATGATAGCATTCTGGGGAATGATGCCGAAAATTTTGTCTTTGATATGCCAGATGTGGATGAATGTTTACTATATTTACAGGATGTCGACATATCAAAATCAAGTTGTGTAGATATGGTTAATTCACGTGTTTGTGTTGATGTATTCAGGATTATTCCAGATAAATTTTGTAATTTGTTTAATAATTCTTTAAAATCTGGAATCTTCCCAAAAGAGTGGGCTAAAGGATACATAAATCTGATTCCAAAAGAAGGTGATAAATCATCGCCCTCTAACTGGAGGCCTATAACTCAAACTTGTATTTATGCGAAAATTTTAGAAAAAATAGTTCGTAACAGATTGTTAGTACATTGTTTTAAGAATAATATTCTTTGTAAAAATCAGTATGGGTTTATCCCAGGTCGTTCCACACAGGGTGCTTTGTTTGATTTACTGAAATATCTTTACACTGAGATAAACCATAGTAAATTAATAGGAATGATATATCTAGACGTAGCTAAAGCTTTTGATTGTATTAGCCATAACCTACTAATTAATAAATTAAGATCTTGTGGCCTTTCAGAAATATTATTAAAATGGTTTAAATCATACTTTAACAGAACTCAACTAGTAAATTTCAATGGTTTGAAATCAAATGAATTGATTATGTGTTCTGGAATAGCCCAAGGCAGTGTCCTAGGGCCGACTGCATTTATATTATATATAAATGACCTACCTGAAGTGATTAATTACTGTAAAATAGGAATGTATGCAGACGACTGTGTATTGTATTTTTCTGGAAATAGCTGGTCAAACATACGATGTAAAATGCAACGTGATTTAGATAATGTGGTAAGTTGGTGTTCTGTAAATAAACTGTCTTTAAATATTGATAAGACTAAAGTGATGATGATAGGTAACAGGAGTAAAATCAATCGTCAGATTGATAATGTACCCCTAACTATAAAAGGTGAGAATGTATCTTTTGTTAATAATTATAATTATCTGGGTGTACTTATTGATACTGAATTAAACTTTGAATCTTATTCAAAGAAGGTTAAGAGTATTACAAGTAATAAACTATATAGCCTGAGCAAAATACGGCGATATATTACAACTGATACTGCGGTTAAAATATATAAACAAGCTATTCTACCATATTTTGATTATATGGGTTTTATCCTAATAAGTTTATCTAGTACAATACGTAGGGAACTCCAAATTATTCAGAATGATTGTTTACGGATTTGTTTGAAATTAAATTGGGATGATTTTATGAATTTATGTGATATCCACAGTAAGGTACGTTTGTTAAGCCTAGAGCAGAGACGTCAAATTCAATTGTTAAAATTGATGTACCTACATAGGCAAAGTGAGAATGTTCAGAGACAATGTGTTCGTCAGACCAGAAATGCTGGAAAATTTATTTTTAAAATTGAAAAGTTTAATGGAGGAAAATATGATAAATCACCTTTTTATAAAGGAACTGTTTTATGGAATCAATTGTCGAGAGAAATTCAAGATAGTGATGATTGTCATATTTTTAAAGGACAGTTAAAACCATTGTATCGTACATATACGGATGTAATATTATAAATACTGACTTTCTAAAGTATGACTGTATAAACTGATTGTGTTGGATACAATGTATGTGAATTTAATCATTATATATATATTATACTCAATCTGGAAGACCAGTGTACTACTCTGAAGATTGCTTAAAATAAAAAAAAAAATAAAAAAAAAAAAAAAAAATATCACTCTTGCTCTTTTGTTTAGTGCCTCTTCCACTCACATTGGCTTGAGAGTGAAGAGACAGCTCACATATCCATCTGCTGTGGTTTGGTTCTTCAATTCATGTTGGTCCAATAGTGAAGAGACAGGCCACTCACCCTCCAGAGCCCTATGTATTGCAGGCATTATCTGATTCTTCATGATGGCAAGATCAGTCATGTTGTAGTCAAGAATAATATTGAGGCAGTTGAATCAATGCAAAATAATCAGACATTATGAACAGGACTGCTTTTGAGATAGATTTTGCGCTCAGTGGTGTATTATGTACCACTCAGGACAATTACTCACCAGTTATTTTATTAATAAGAATTGTATTTTATGCCATTGGCCAGAAGTTGCAAAAAGTGCCAATTAAGAATTGAGGGATGCAATATGTAACTGTTACTCTATCTAAATCATGAATGCAAGGTAAGGTGGGGGTATGTTGGTTGGTGAGGGTGATAGCTTTTTTTTTATCATTTCAGAGCTACATCTTACAATGTAAGTTTTTCATGTAGTTGTTAGTGTTTTACAAATTGAACAATAAACATAAATACAAAGCCCATAACATATTTGAATTTTATTTTTACAGATAATTCCATAGCAGCAATAAGCATCGCATACCACGTATCACAATATTTATACATCATTTCTAATAAATATACAACTCAAATTGTAGAATGTTCACAATGGATCACAATATTTGTATTTTATTTCTAACAAATAAATATTTCTGATAAATATACGAACTGAATTTTTAAATTCTTCTTTCATTTTCATCTTTTGTATATCTTCAGACAATAGATTCCATAATTGTATTCCTCAATTACAAGGACTTAAGGATAGACAACTGTTGATGAGGGGTGTTTTGCAGAGGTTGCGGTAATTTATTCTCTGTATCATGTGCTTCTTAGTTCAATGCATATATTGTTTCTAATTGAAAACGTGATCAAAAACTCTATCTGTTAATATAAGTTATAGAAATATATGAGGATTGATATATGTGTAAGCTAGCCGGAAATTCGAAAAACTCATTTTTAACAACTATTTTTTGAACAAGGATATCTCAGCTGATATTCCATTTACTTACTTGAAATTTTGGATATCTATAGATTACTGTCATTTGGAGGGAACCGTGTCTCAGAATTTTGATTTATGTTATAGTTTTTATTTTATGAAATCTAGAAAATTGGGTTGCAAAAAATGGTAAAAAGTTACCCGTTTTTTTAAATTAAATAAAAACTATAGCCTAAATCAAAATTCTGAGACACGGTTCCCTCCAAATGGATATCATTGACATCCAGATTAAATATGATGATTTTATCTTCATTATTAAATGAGATATCCATGTTCAAAAAATAAAAGTGAAAAAATAGGGTTTTTATTGATACCTTCTATTCTCGGCACTTCATCAGAATGACATTATTATAGTTAGATAGAGAAAAATATTACCTTTCATTTGATACATGATATAATATTGTACCTATTGTAGTTACAGAGAGAAGCGAGATTATCTTGAATATGCTGTATCAACAGTTGTCTATCCTTAATTCAACCTTCATTAATTTTGTACACTCATTCTTGAACTTTACCTTGTTATTACTTCTCAACACCGTTTTCGGTCTCTGTAAATTCAAACATGTAAACATACATGATACATAACAATTGTTCTATACTCATTTCTTATAAACTCTTACTTTCATGAATATTTTCTATCTCATCAATACTTTTCCATTTTTCTGGTCGAAATTCACATTCGATCAGACGTAATCCCTTTGTTGTAATTTATTCAATTTCTCAATTTGCTTTTTTATACCTGAATCTATCATGAAGTCAACATATTCAAAATGAGGACATATCATAGTCTTATAGCTAGATTTCGCACAATGTTCACCAATTTATCTCCTCATCAATTTTAATATAAATTATACAGTTTCTGACTCACTCCCTATATTGAGGGTTGAGTACATGTAAAAGCATTTGCCAAGGGGTTTGCCTGAAGCTTGGAGTTGTAAAGCGGTAGTTGCCAACGACAAAGTTGTGGGGCCTAACTTTTTTCTTTTTTTTTGAAACGTTTTATTTATCCTGGTAGGGGTAAGGAAATAATCCTTGTCTGCCCCCTATCCAGCCTTAATATGTTACAAACTTTTGATCCTTGGTAGTACATCATACATATTATTACAACAGAGTCATAAAAAGCTCTATATAATATATTGCAATAAGTTCATAGCGTCCTGATATTTATGCTCCCACGGATCAACCTTAGTCTAAATTCAATTTGTTATTATATATCCCTATTCACAATCAAAATAGTATCATGTTAGATGAAATGAGATGAGATGAAACATCCATTATCGTGAGTATGGAAGATAGCCCTATACATGATATTTTAGTAACAGCTCTTTACATTGCCACTAATTTATCCAGTATATGAACACCACAATAAGTTCTTTATTTCCCTCTTGAATAAATCCTTATCTTCAAGATTTCTCAAAGATGAAGGAAGCTCATTCCAAAGTTTGCTCATAAGGTAAACTGGTGATTTCATTAATCTCGTATTTCGTGGTATAAACAACTCAATTCGTGGTCCTTGGGCCGCTCTTGTTCTATTATTATCTGCCTCCAACAAGGGGATACCATCAGTATACACCAATCTCTTAGCTGTTGTTAACAGAAAATAATCACGTCTATAAGCGAGTGGTAGTACATTTGCACGCATGAATAAATCTAAGTTATGAACATCTCTTGGTCTCCTTACATTATAAACAGTTCTCAATGCAGCTGTTTGTATTGTTTCCAACATCGAAATATCTTTCTTAGATATACCTGTAAAAAAGAGATTACCGTAATCTAAATATGGCTCAATCATGACTTTCATAACAATTAATGCACAAAATTCTGGCATCATGTAATGTATCTTTCTAAATAACTTCAGTTTATAATTGGCGTTTTTATAAGTTTCTTTCAGTTGGGTTTTAAAATCAAGTCTATGGTCCAAATATATGCCCAGGTATTTATAACTTAGCTCCGATTGTATTACTTGTCCATTCATATGTATTGGTGATAACACATTCAGATTCAAGTTTTCTCTAGGCGAATACCATACCAATTTAGTTTTATCAATATTAATTGTCAATTTATTCAAATTACACCATGTCACCAAGTTGGTAGCATCGACTTGTACCTCTCTTACAGTTAGATTCTCATTGTCAGTAGTTCTATACAAAACAGTGTCGTCCGCAAAGAGTAACAACTTACAATACTTTACTGCGACAGAAATATCATTTATGTACACTAAGAACAAGAGCGGCCCTAAAATTGAACCCTGTGGCACCCCACATTTGATTGGTTTAAGATCTGACATTCTATTATTGGCTATTGTTTTTTGTTGCCTATTCATTAAGTAACTTGATACCCAATTTACAATGTTATTGCTCATAAAGATATTACGTAATTTCGGTTTTAATATGTCATGGTTTATTGTATCAAAAGCTTTCCGAAAGTCTATATAAAGAGCTAAAGTACTATTGTTAATATTAAAACCCTTGGTGACATCCCTTAACAATTTACATACTGTATCTATTGTACCATGATATTTTCTAAATCCATTCTGATAATTTGAAACCAAGTTATTGCTTTCTATAAATGTACTAATTTGTGTATGGACAAGGTGCTCGAGCAGTTTCCCAACTATAGGCAACAATGAGAGTGGTCGTAAATCTTTTACCAAATCAGGCTTTGGAACTTTTGGCAGGGGTACCACAGTAGCTATCTTCCAATCATCTGGAAATTCTGTAAATAATAGTGACAAATTAAAAATATGCAGTAATTGTTGGTTTAATACTTTAAATGCATCTTTAACAAGTCTACTAGATAAACCGTCTAATCCTGATGACTTGTAAATACAAATCTTATTTATTTCCAAATCCAATTCATGAAGAGTTATG
Organism: Lepidonotus clava; assembly: GCA_936440205.1. Taxonomy (NCBI): domain Eukaryota; kingdom Metazoa; phylum Annelida; class Polychaeta; order Phyllodocida; family Polynoidae; genus Lepidonotus; species Lepidonotus clava. The sequence continues at coordinate 27,193,639 of OW387144.1, read as the reverse complement.
GGTCGAAATTCAAGTCTAGGTAATACTACATTATAGTGAGTTGGGATGACATTTAGTAAATCTCTATCCCTCTGCGGAATTGTTGGAATTTTATCTGCCAAATCTGTACCTATGGATGCAAAATAATTATTAATATAATTGGAGGTTTCTATGTCAGGGACAGCCTCATCCCCATTGACAAGCTCAAATTTAGTTGTCACTTTTTTGCCAGGGATAATATTTTGCATTGACTTCCAAAATTTCTTAGAATCCGCTCGATTATTATCAAGTTCTTCCATAATAAAATCCTTTTTTGCATTTTTAAAGGCACTATTTGTATCATTTCTCCAACGGTTTGCCAATTGCCTAGTAACTTCTGATTTATCTTTCATTGCCGCTCTCATGACCGTATCCCTGTCTTTGGCCATTTCAATTAACTCATTAGTTAACCAAGGTGGCTTTGCAGAGTTGAATTTAAAGGTTCTTACAGGGCACATTTTATCAGCTGTTTTTAAAATAATATCTATTAATATTTTCCAACAAACCGTGCAATTATTGAGTTGGTAAAAGCTATCCCAGTCATAGGCTCCCATAACAGTTTCTTGAAACCTATCTTTGTTATATCTCAGGTAGCTTCTGCCAGTAAAAGTGATCTTTTCCTTTATTATCGGATTTCTTCTCCTAATAACATTTATAGGAATATGGTCACTGACAGCTTTGTCTATTACTCCTGATTCAATTATATGGATACTGTTTGTGTACAGGTGATTGATAACGTTATCGTTATATGAGGGTCGTGTTGGTGACTTAATCATCTGAGTCAGGGACAATAATTTTTCAAGTTTCTTAATTTCTTTAGAGCCTGATGTATGGTCTCCGTAGTTAATATTCATATCTCCTCCCCAAAAGACATCTATATCCCTTATAGTCCGGGAGCCAAACCTGAAAATCCTGATTTACCCTCCGCGGTGAGCCCCCTGGATTTTCTTGATTTTTTTCATCTTATAGCATCCTAGGGACCATAAATCAAGACGGTTCCGAAGAATTTAGGTATGCGAACACTGTCTAATTACGTGATTTGTGCTTAATTAGCAAAAAATGAAAAACGCGTTATTTCTAAATTTCTCTGGAACTATGTAAGATATGATAACATGCTATATGTCATCTGAAAGGTAATTTTTTTCCTGATTTTTTGGTATATTGTTTGTTATTGTCATTAATTATGGCTATGAGTAATTAAAGAAAAACTGTTGTTTCAGTCATAATCATTAGAACTTAAGAATTCAAGATCAAATTTTGGAATTGATAAACCAACTGCTAGGTATACTTAAAGGGGATCTTTAGGCAGTTTTTAAAGAAGGTTGCATCTGATTTCATTGGTAATATAATGTAGAAATCATTTTTTGCTGATTAAATTCTAACCGACTATAGGCTCATTTTTCACTTATATTTCAAAAGGAGAGATGATATCATGAAAATAACACAATATATCCTAAAGGGATGTGAAATTATAATCGCTATCTCCCTAGGCTGGTATTTCAGTGCTTTCACAGCCATTTGGGCACATGCATATAATATGGTAGCTGTTTGGAGAGCATTTTGGATCACAGTGAAAGATGTGTCACAATAAAACTATGGTTTGAGTAAGATTTCTTTCCTCAGCATAATACCATGAAAATGTTTCAGTTTTATTACAAACCATCTTATTAGGGCCCTTGCATTAAGTTTGTATGCATCAAGGGGGGGAGGGAGGTATGAAATCTTTGAAAATGTGTGTACTTTCTAGTACAAATCCAATGCATATTTATGACCAAAGGGGGATGGGGATCTGAGATTTTTGAAAATGTGTGTACTTATTAAATGGAAGGCCCCTTATAGTTCCCTCTACTTCTTGTTTACATAAAGAAAAGAATAGCTTGTAGTAGACTCACCCATTACCTGATCCCAATCCAGATTTCTGAGGGTATACTACTTTAAAGAAGAGATGAATCCCAAAAAGTATGCTGTCATATATCAAAGGTTCTGAATTTAGAAAAGAGTCCTTGTATCAATATGCCAACTGCAAAAAGACCAAGTGTGCTATTTGTTAAACTTGTAAACTTGATAGATGTGCTATCTCTGCCAAATTGTTGGTTTTAATAAATTACTAGATTGCACTCTTGGATTCTAGACCCATGTGCTTATATACATGAGTAACTTAGCTTGACCATACACAAAATGGATATCTTATATTTTATTCTATATATGGGTTATTGGTATTAGTAATTTGATATTAAATTATGATCATGGTCACAGTTCATTTCTAAGAGCCAAACTTCTAATCCTCCCAAATTACCAATACAAGTTATGACCAGCCTTTGGTCATGCTTCACTGAGATTCATCCTATCAACTAACAGGATTTTGCCATATATCCAATTTTATTAGGGAGTGTACCAGAGAAACTGAGACCTCTGTGTGTGTACATACATATCAATATCATTGGCAAGACCTAAAACAAATATCAAAACCTGAAACATTACAGAAGTTCCTGATATATCTTTCTATTTCAAAATTACAAATTTTTGGTTTAGCCATTACTGGTTTCCCAATAGTATCTAGTAGTTTAATCATATTGAGCAGCATGTGCACAGCACCCTTGCTGTGGGACCATAACCAAGGCAATACAGTATTAGGAGAATGTACAAGAGCAACAAATTGCTGTGATTCTGGTTGTAACCTCAAACTTTCTATTATATAAACCTCAGAAACAATATTATTCCCTTATCAAAATATAACTGACCATTTTCATTTCTCAACTGCTATGAACAAGGATCCAATTTCCCTAACCAACAGCAAGAGACAGCTTATAGTTAGATACTAAGGGAAAGGTCAATATGGTAAATACTCAGAGACCCACAACTAAGGGAGTCATTATTCAAATATATGAATAATCCTCCAGTCTATGATCAGTTCTTGTAATACAACACTGAATACTTAGTCTATAATACAAAAGGGTATAAAGCTAAGTGAGCAATGAACCCATACAGCCTGGAACTGTAAACCCTCTAGTAGCAAAAGGGTAACAAAGTTTAATTTGGCAGATTAGTGGTAGGATGTTAACAAAAGTACAGCAGGTGGTCAGCAATCCCACAGTTTATGGCACACTATATATAGGCCTTCGGTGTGTTGCACCATGGGAGGCTGCCCTTATACCCCAGTTCAGGTCACTTAGGGGAAAGGCTAGACCTCTCCACCACTGATAAGGTTCTGAAGGCAACATTGTCTAAACAGTTAACTTTATCATTTTATCCAACCAGCTGCAGTGATGAACTCCATGCTCCTTGTGGAATTATGTGATAAAATTGAATAATAAGACAGTCATAAGTAGCCAAAATTTAAGCCTGCCCCTCTCTCTGAGGGAACCTTTATTAGGTTGTAAGTACAGTGTCTTACCAATGGGTTAACTCACACAACAGGGAGATAAGAACCCTAGTCTGCCATCTTTATCTTTCCTCTGTCTATCCAGGCCTCAGGCCTGTTGCAGGGTGAGTTAAACATTAGATATTGAGGCCAGCAATGGGGGGATATAAAAGAGTATTACAGCCTACAACTCCCACTCTCCCTATAGGAACATGCTTTTTAAAGATCAGTCGGTACAGGGGTATATAAATAGAAGTTTGCTGCATATTGTCTGCTGCATATTGTCAATGTGTGAATATTTAGCAATATAAGGAGCCATCCAAACCGTTTGAGTAAATAAATCAATGACTATACTAGTTTGATCAGGCAACAAAGATGAGCTTGTCTGCAAATTACATGGACACATATTTCTTGCTAATGTTTACTTATTTTACAGCTCCAATGTTGTATACAATGGACTAAATAGCTCAGAAAGCATTGAAATACCAGCTTAGGGAGACAGTGATATTCATTTTCCAATCTCTTTAGGATATATTGTGTTATTTTCATGATATCATCTCTCCTTTTGAAATATAAGCGCAAAATGAGCCTGTAGTCGGTTAGAATTTAATCAGCAAAAAATGATTTCTACATTATATTTCCAATGAAATAAGATGCAACCTTCTTTAAAAACTGCCTAAAGATCCCCTTTAAGTATACCTAGGACTTGGTTTATCAATTCCAGAGTTTAACCTTGGATCTTTAAGTTCTAATGATTTTGACTGAAACAACAGTTTTTCTTTAATTACTCATTGCCATGATTAATGACAATAGCAAACAATATATCAAAAAATCAGGAAAAAAATTACCTTTCAGATGACATATAGCATGTTATCATATCTTACATAGTTCCAGAGAAATTTAGAAATAACGCGTTTTTCATTTTTTGCTAATTAAGCACAAATCACACAATTAGACAGTGTTTGCATACCTAAATTCTTCGGAACCGTCTTGATTCATGGTCCCTAGGATGCTATAAGATGAAAAAAATCAAGAAAATCCAGGGGGCTCACCGCGGAGGGTAAATCCTTATTTTGACTGATTTCAGGATTTGGCTCCCGGACTATTATATATAATTTATTAATGATATCTTTTACTTCTGTTATAAAAACAGGTACATTACCTGTGGGCGGTCTATATGTATTGAGTATGTAAATTGGTTTAACTTTTGGGATTTGAATTTTTATAAGCTGTAATTCTATGTCACTGGATGAGATCATGAAAGCCAATTCATTCTGAACTTCGAATGATATACCATCCCTCACATAGAAACAAACACCCCCACCCCCTTTAACTTCCCCATTTTCCTTCAAGAAAGATCTATCATTACGTATTATTGAATAATTATCCAATTGTACAAAGTTATCTGTGATATGTTCACCTAACCAGGTCTCAGACAAACCCAGTACATCCGGCCTATATTCCTTCACAAATAATTGCACTTGGTCTATCTTACTCAATAAACTTCTAATATTCCAAAATATAATATGCAACCCCTTGTATTTACTCATAATATAGTGAAAGACGTGATCTGGTGATAGTGTGGGCGATGAACAGTGATGAGTTATAGATGAAGTAATTATACATAAACTGAATGTAGAACATGAATATGATAATAATGATATTAGCTAGCCATCCTCCGCTATATAATAGCATGGGTGGTCTAGTTATCATGTTGATAATGATAGCAATTCAGTTCAGTTCCTTGTCGTGGCTCTGTGGAATGGAGTATACATTCATTAATACTATTTTGCAAGAAAGTCGTAACTGTTTAGGTTTGTCTTTTAGATAGATATTAAGGGTTCTGACAGCGACTGAGCCATATTGATAAGCTTCCAGTAAGAGTACTATTATCACTATTCCCTGATTGCCTGTCAAACGACTGGTTCATTGAGTGATACAGCTAACAAGTAATGTTGGTGTAAAGTACACACATATGTAGTGTCTCAGCATCAATTAGTTTTCCATATGTGTATGGTTGTTAGGTTCAATCGTAAATAAAAGTTCATAAATTGTTAGTGATGTTACTACAAGGTTACACGTCACTTGGATGCCTATCAAACGACTGGCTCTGCGTGAAGTGATGCTGATACCTTTAATAGTTAGTAATATTATTACTAAGCCACACATCATTTTGTTGCCTGTCAAACGACTGGCTGCACATGTTGTGAGGCCAACACAATTAGTTAACAGTGCATTAACTTTGTTATCCCCTTTTTCTTTCTTTTTGATGCGTATTCTTGATTTTGTTCCATTGCCATTTGTCTGCTAATTTGACAATCATTTTTCATGACCATGTAGGTAGTTAACCTCTGTGAGTGGGAGGTATTTGTGAGCAGAAATTGCATTGTCAACTGGTAGTGGGTTAGGTTAATAGCCATAGATTAGCCTTTCTGCAATATTACTTAGTCATGAGATGACTGATGTTTTTGTGCAATAAGTGCAGATTTGCAATAGTTTGTATCCATTTGCTCATTTGTGTCAATGTAGCAATGGCAGACTATAGTTGCCTTGTATGCATTCTATCCTGCTATTTGCTTTTGCATTAAGATCTCATGTAAATACTTGCTTGATGTCCATTTGTCTGTGACAGATATTTCATCAGTGACTCTACAGTATCCAAATTTGTCTGGTCCTTTATGGTGATTGCTTCACAGAATTTGTGAGCGTGTAAATGAAGGAATATACACCCATTTGACTAGAGTATACACAAATATTGATGGTGTCATTTACAAATATGTTTGAGAACATGTCATCAGTGTTTATGTAAACAAGCTATAATTTGTGTGGATCCACATTACTTGAAACATGACCAAAATACAGTACATTTAAGGAGGAATATACCAGTACTCATCATTCATTAAGGAGAAATTTCATTTTTGCCAGATGCTAAATATAACTATGCATATATGGAATCTAATTCTACAGTTATTGTCATAGTGATTATCAGCATTGCTTTTGAGTTGCATTAACAGTGAAGAAAATAGGAATCAGATATATAGGCTACTTAAAAGAAGTCAAAATTAATGCAGCCAACAATCAGTGTTAAAACTAGTTTTGCCACAATGAAATATTCCCTTCTCTTTGATTCCTTGATGAGACAACCGGCCCTAACCAGAAAACCCCAGATAGAGATCTTTTTCATCTAAACCCTTCAACCTATCCCCCACGACCCAGTTCTTGGATGCTCAGTCCCCTATACATTCCTATAGTAAAAGCATGACGAAGGGGGGGAGGGGGGGTCAAAAATGGTCAAAAATAGCATGACGTCATTTATGGACGGCCCCTTTTCAGTGTAAGGCCCGCTGATCTACATTTTAGGCATATAACATATCAGGGCGCTGCATATGCAGAATTCATTAGGAACAATATTCAGGATTTTTGTTCGGGTTGTCAGTAGTAGTAGGCAGACTGATGTATAGGGTGCAATGCTGGGATACAACACCATTCAATATAATATTATTACAGTGAATGGTATATAGATATATTTTAGACATGTATTTTGATTATCATTTCGATTTCTATCCAGATTTGTCAGATTTAGGCTCCTCTAAGCATCTAAAAACGTATTCTATCGGAGAAATGAGCTTAAACATCCATTCAGACTGCAGGGAATACTCAGGGTTGGCTGTGGGGCGGTGGTGAGTTTCATAAAGTGGAAATTTCCTAAGTCTAGTTGGGCAACCCCCATGGTGGGGCAACGTTAACCCAGCAAGATAGGTGATGATAGGTAAAGATTCCTTTGATATTTCTGACAAAAACTTTTAGTTTAACGGATTGAAATAATATCATAATATCATAATAAACAACCCTATAATATTATACAGTTGTGATGATGCACTTAAAGAACAGTTGAAATTACAGTTGAAATTACTACGCTCAATAAAGAATAGATACCAGTTTAGGTAAGTGTTACCAACTAGTTACTACTAGTGTTCAGAGAAACAGCCATATCATGTGTAATGTACAGAGAGAGGCAACGTCTACTTGAAGTGAGTGACGTGACCTGAGATGTTCCAAATGAGTGCAGGGTAAAGCATGCGCTACTGTACTTTTCTCTATTTTTTTCAATCAAACCACATTCATTACAACTTATCTTCCATGTAGGTAATTTCAGATGTAATTTTCACATTTAATATAAGATACTGTTACCATTATGGTTATATTTAAACTGAAACTGGGTTGTAAGAGTTTGTGTAACCACAGATAACTATAAAAGTATCAATCTATGCGAGCATCCTTTACATTAGCTGTAGTATTGTGCATCAAATTTAAAAGCACCCATCAAGTAGAAATAATAAGTTGTGGTGTACATTACATGATACATGAGTTCATGCATCTAAAAAAAAAAGTTCTTTACAGTGCTCTTAACCATTTTTTGATGGACCTCTTAAAAATACATTTGTCCTCTATAACTTTTATCTCACAAGGAATTCTGGACCAAAATTCTGGACCAAAATTTTGAGCCTCTATAATGATTTATAGGCTCCTGCTATACATTGTCAGGTTTGGTATACGTATTGGCAAGATTGACTGAGGAACTATTTGTGTAACTCTCTCTGTATTTCCCATATGTCCACATATATACTCTTGTCAATGAGGATTAGATATATTATAGGGTGTGTGCTTTCAATCTAGATGCTAGCAGACCAATTGTTCTCATCTGATGTAGGTCATTTTTACTTGTATCTCCTTGATTATAGATATTCATACAAATCCTTAAGGCTCTATTCTTCATTATCTTGAGCTGCTCCAAATCTGAACCATTGCATAGGTGTAGGGCATATTCTATGACAGGGAGAACCATTTTTTGTACAATAATAACCGAGTTTCCACATTTAAATACATTTTCAACATAGTTGATCTATGTATGGGATTTATAAAATTCTTAATAAGATTATTAAGATGTTTCTGTATTACCAGGCATTCATCACCATGAAACATGAGTATATAGTCAATGACTTCCCTTTAGCACTTCACCAGTCCTTAGGCTAAGTCCACTCATCTCACACGACAAATAATGCTCTTAGACAGATTCTATGTTATCTGTGATGTTACTTCTATACCCAGGCTATTGGCAACAAGTAACAAATTTCCCATCTCAATGTCTAGTGTTATGTTATGTCTAATATCAATGTTATTCAAGGTTTGAAATCGATCCAAAGTTGAATATAATTCACTGAATACAACATAAAAGTGTCTTCTCTATTTTATGCGATGGCTAAAAACATGAAAAATTGGACATGCGGTACTATATTTTTTGGAACATCTTAGGGCTAGTATAAATTTAGATACATTTACCTCGGCCGCAGCAGTACATATTTCATTGGAAATTGCATTATATGCACCGCTGCACCCCCTAGTCATTACATAAAGTCAAACATCAAACAGATGAGAGTGAACGTCCCTGCAAGTGACTACATCAGTCAAAGCTGAAAACAAACATATTGGAATTGTACTACTGTTGATGGATCTACACTAAGCAATAGTGGTGGACAGTAACATACGTTAGGACTTTACCACACAAATAGATGCTTACCTACAAACTTTCAGTATAAATTTGTTGGATGATATCTGATTCAAGACGGTATCAAACAAAAAGGCACTCTCCTTCAAACTGGTTTTAGGGATAGCAGCATCAGAAAGACATAATCCCACAAAAAAGCTGTTATTTGATAAATAGACCATATTCCTCAAATGGCTGAAGTTGAACTGAATGATGTCCCTCAAATGCTTTGGGTTAGATCATTTAAAGGAACATCATCTTTTTATGGAATTCTTAATGATTTGTGACCATTCACGGGATATGTTAACCTGGAGGGATATTATTTAAGTGAGTTATCAATGAAAACAAGCTAATAATTTCCCTTTGAAATGGGACCTAGACAGAATTTTCCAGAGGTTAAGATCAAGTTTAATGACAAAAGTCTTTCACTTCACAGGGGTGAAAACTGCTATTTAAATTGTGAATTGTGTGAAATGTTATTCGATTTTAAGTAATTGTGATAATTAAGAAAATTGTATTTTGTTAAAGCCACAACCAATGTTTCCTCTTACTGTGACAAAATATTGAAAGTTTCATTACCTGTTGAAATACATTGTAGGTGTATAGTTGAAGTCTTTGGAAAAGTATAAAGATTGAAATCTAACAAGAACGTGATAGACCACGGTGATGACCGGCCGATTTAGGAAAGCTGTGATATCTCTGGTAATAATGTTTGGATTGAAACAAGTATTATATCAAATGAAAGGTGATTGACATGGGTTGATATGATGTTTTTAGTGTCAATAATTAGAATTAACCAGGACCTTCCAACTAAAAACTTGAAAATATCCAAAATGCTATATTATAATGGAAATCCAGGGTTGCAAAATACGTTTTTTTGGAGAGATTATTTAAGAGGGTATCTACAAGACCATGCATATCTCCCAACATAAAAATAAATTTTACCATTTTCTACCAACAAAGCCTTGAACTCCAGCAAAGTAGACAGTGTACCAATTTTCTATCCAATGGATACATTATTAAGGGTCCTAGAGGCAAATAAGTAGTAAAAAGTATCTACAAGATGGTACCTACAAGACTTTTATGGTATCTACAAGACTTTCATTTTAACCCTTTTCATCCTAGATTTGATGACAAAAGTTACCATAATGCCATATTATATCAAAATAAAAGGACCTAGAACCGTTGTGCAGTTGCTAAGGGAAGCTTTTATGAAAAATATTGCAAAATTACCTTTATTTTACGATAAATATTAAAATGTTAACAGCTTATCTTGGAAACAGTCCCAAATTTGTCAATATTCACCATAAGATTTTTGTGCCCTCGAGGTTTACGGCTAGAGTAGTATAATTTCAGTATCTCTGTAACTTATTATCCGATTTCAACATTCTAGATATCATCTGAAATATAGTTTTGTATTCTACAAGGTTCAATACACATCCTTACATTGGCTTAGAAAGCTTATTATTTGTATGCAATTGAATATTATTCATTCACTTTATTTCTATAAGAAAAAGTTAGGAGAAAATGAGTGAAAATCTTTTTTAAAAAAAGGACCTTATGGGGCCTTCCATTTAGTATGTATGCAAAATTTCTCTAATTCTATACCCCCCCCCCTCCCCTTGTCTTAAAATGCGCATTGGATGTGTATGGGAACTTACGCAAATTAAAATAGATATCAGACCCCCCCACTCCCCCTTGGTGTGTACATCCTTAATGGAAGGCCCCTATTTAAAATCATTCTAACATTTTAATGAAAAAACTTAACATTCTAATTTTTTGGAATAAGTTTGGTCCTTACTTGTATATTTGGGAAATACAATCATTGGTTCAATAACTTGAATTCTATTTTTTTACTTTTTTAACACTTAAAGTCCACACTTAATGTGGTTTGACCCCACTCTCAGAATTCTTATTAACGCCTTAGTTTTGAAGTTATTTTTAAAAAGACAGGAAGTTTTTCATTATTTTATTTTTGCTAATTTTTGAGATTTTATAAAACAAAAACCAGCTCCTATATCAAAAGCCCGAGACACAGTTCCTTACATATACACATAAGCTGCTAACACTTAAAATTTCAAGTATTTCTGCCAGATATTAAGTGAGATATCACGAATCAAAAAATATATCTAAAAATCTGGTTTTTCAAATTCCCAGGTTCCTAGTACAAAATCATTAAATTTTCTAGACATTCAAAGATGAGTTATACCACTATGTATGTGTAATTTAGGGCCAATTAATGATATATTGTACATACTAATACTATTTTCTGGGAAATGAATATCATACATTGATGTGAGCACCACGAAACAGCAGTTTATCACAGGGCTCTATCCGTAAAACAGTTAATGTTCTTGTCTTCCCTCTATTATTGTGGGCCCACACAACTTCTCAATTGTTTACAAAAAAAAGTGATGAGATCACTATGATATGATTTCCCCCCACCAACCGCTTCAACCCAGTTCACACTATACACACTTTGTATTTATTTCAAACAATGTTCTCTCTAAGTTTTCTAGTAGATTAATACCATAGGATTACTAATTAATTTGTCTATATTGCCAATAAGTTTTTGGAAGAAATTTGTCTCATAAGGTATGCTATTAGAATGAGATGCATCTGTAATATACCAGCAGTTCACCTAGTGTGAGTGTGGCCATAGGTTCAGGCTCCACTAGCAAAATGTACATGGTACTGTTGTCAACCATGTACATTTCACTTGACACCGTTCTGGCTCAATGCACATTGCAATTAACTCCAGACTAGTCCATTGATGGCAGGGGAGCACTCATGTATGAATCTGCTTGAGTGGCCCTGTTTCCTTAGTAATGTATCATTAACATTGCTGCACTCTGGCAAAATAAGGAGGAGGGCGTAGCTTGGGATTAGGATGCCATTAGAGTTTTTGTCTTCATTTTAAATGAGTAGTAATTATCAATGTTTCCAATTTCAGGTGATAGATCATTCCATTTTTTTTGCACCTGAATATTCAACACTTCTTTTATACATTTCTATATTAGGCTTTTTTATATAAAAAAAGATTTGACCTAGTCTGGCTGCATACTGACTCTATGATAATTATTTTTGGCTTCTATGTCAAGAAGTCTTAGTAACTTTAAGTGGGTGGGAGACGTGGCTAGAAGGCTCACACTACCACAAATGACCTGGTGGGGCCAGGCTAGGCACCCACCCCCCTGTGTGCTGTTTGGTTTGACCAATAGGAATCAACTTTGGTCAGAATTGTTTATCAGGTTTCTGAGAGGGAGCATTCTATTGGCTTACAGTTCCCTCCTCTCACTCAGGTGAGATTTGGATTTGAATTGAAAAGTTTAAAGCTAATTATTATTTACTATGAATGCTCCTAAAGCTTTTGCATTTGTGGTTTCGATCACAGGATCTCATCAAGTGTGTTATAGGCCATCTAGTTAGAAAAGTAGTATATGGAAAACTTAACTGGGTCACACTGCCCTAGTTCTTATTGGTGGTTTTCACCAATACACCCTTTTCCCCACTAGGTGAAGGGGGTGTATATAGCTTGTATGTACCTAAGTAGGTCATAGGGGGATAATTAATATTATAGGTCATTAATTGGTCGGTAGGATGATGGCCTGGAATATATCATTTTAATCAATTCTTTCCTGTTATATGGAGGAGATTATAGATTACGAGTATCTTATCTCCTACAATAATGTTTTCAGGAAAAAAAATTCGATGTGGCTTTTGGTTGGTCATCATCCGTACCTGTTATCTAGCATATTCAAACCCACAGGGGCCATACTTTTTAATCTATGAACCCAATTGAATTCAATTGTATTCTTGAGGGATTGAGCCCTTTTTGATTTTGGATGTTCGTAGATGAAGTCTAAAATATAGACTTCCATGTTCTCAACACCACATTTTTTAAACAAAAGGTATCTTCGACCATTTTTTAAACAAAAGGTATCTTTGACTCTGATGTGGTATATCACTACCACAAAAAATGTGGTAGTGATATGCCACATCAGAGTCAAAGATACCTTTTGTGGTATGATAGATATGTTCTTGTAGTCTGTCCTTTATCTTTCTTTTTGTTTGTCCTACATATTGTATTTTACAAGTACGACACTCAATGCAGTATATTACATTGGAGCTGTTGCAAGTGACATTGTATTTGCAACTATGTGTGATTTTGTTTTGTTTATTTGTTATTTTGCCTTCATGGTTTATCATTTTGCAATATTTGCAATCTTTCTTAGTGCATTTGTTTTTATTGTTTATGGCAGCATCTTTTTCTGGTTTCTTATCAGCTGGTGGTTTATAGCTCGTTTTTGCTCGTACCAGGATGTCCCTTAGATTTTTTGGCCATTTGTAACTGGGGACTATAAAATTGGAGCAGCAAATTGGGAACTTTGGACTAGCTACATTCAAGGCCATCTTAAATAAAAATAAAAGCATATTTTTCAACACAAAGAGTTTTCAAAAGAATATTACTGTCATTATCTCTAATATCATACAAAAAAAATCTAATTCAAAGACGTTTTTTTTTTAACTCAGGTTCTGGTACATTGACTTACGCCTAGTACTGGACTCGGGAATGGTGAAAGTGAAATACAAATGTACTATTATTTGAACTTATTATGACATTAACCTACAAGATTATAATGACATTAACCAGTATTAATTTATTTCTTTTTCCTAAAGTTGTCCGTAATTAATTCAATTCTGTTGTTGTTGTTGTTGTTGTTGTTGAAACTGTCTCTTTATGTTATTATCTCTAATGACATAACAATTATGTGACCTCTTGTCTAATATGGTGAGGCATGGTAATGAGCCCAGTACTGGACTCGGGAACAGCTCTTTTTCCTGTCTATTTATTGACGTTTTCCTTATGCTACTATTTATTCTGATGTATTGTAAAGACTATTTCTACACATTCTAATGACTGTTTATATACAGGCCCAGTACTGAACTCGAATAAGCTTGTTCTGTTTCATTGAATTTTTCTAACTTGGGATCCTTCATATAATTGTTAGTGCTGTATTGATCTTGGGATCTTGATTTATTGACTTTTTCCTTATGCTACTAGTTATGCTGATGTATTGTAAAGACTCATTTTATACTTTCTAATAACTGTTTGTATACAGGCCTTGTGCTGAACTCGGGAAAAGCTTGCTTTGTCTCATTAAATTTTTCTAATTTTGGATCCTCCATAAAGTTGTCAGTGCAGTACTGAACTCGGGAAAGTGTCTCCTTATAATATTAATATTATCACTAATGATATTCCAATTATGTGACCTCTTGTCTATATAATGATGCATGTTAATGAGCCCAGTACTGTACTCGGGAACAGCTCTTTCTCCTTTCCAGTTACTGATTCTTGCTACCAATTATGCTGATGTATTGTAACGAACTCTGGAAAAGCTTGTTTTGTCACATTAAATTTTTCATGGTCATTGCTTGGTTTTACCATTGTTTTTGCTGATGTTTTGGCACAATCTATGATAACTGATGGCGAAGTGGAGCCCACACTTATGCTTTCCAGGCCTATGTCACTGTTTACACATTTGTTAAATTGAATAATTAAAACAACCGTATGGTCTAAGTTGGCAATATAGCTTTTCAGCTCATTTGTTCAACATCTCCTCAGTCCTGCCAGTAGGCACGATCTGTGGTATTCAACCCTCATTGTAAATTCTCTCATTATCTCTTTTCTTTTTTTTTCTCTTTTTTTTCTTTTTTTCTTTTTTTTTTCTTCTTTGTTTTGTTTGTTTGTTTTTGTTTGTTTGTTTGTTTGGTTTTTTTTTGTTTTTTTTGTTTATTTAATTATTCATTCTTTAATTTATATATATATTATTATTTTTTTATTGATCACTTGACATTATATGAAACCATTTCCTCTCATATTATTGCCGTTAAATCATACAGTAATATACAGGATCATCAATACTTATCATGATGAATGCTAACTGCTCTGCTTCTAGCCTTGGATCCTCCAAGGGACTCAAACTTGTACATGCTAACTGTAGGAGTCTTTATCCAAAGCTTAATGAAATAGGACATCTTTTCCAAAAGGTAGACATAATTTCACTCAGTGAAACTTGGCTTGACTCTAGGTATACTAATGAGATTCTGAGTATCAACAACAAAACTCTTTACCGCCTTGACAGAGAAACTGGGTTGAACATAACTAAACAACGAGGTGGTGGAGTAGCATGTTACATTGACTCCTCATTGTCTCTCTACGCAAATGTAATAGATGAATTCTCTAGAATAACTGAGGATTTTGAAGTTCTCACAATTTCAATTACCAAACCAAATCGCCGTAAAATGCTTATTGTAACTGTATACAGACCACCTAATGGCAATGTAAAAACTCTTTTAACTTTTCTGTGTACTGTTTTAGATGTCAACAGTCTAGCTCGCATGGAAAAATGGATTCTTGGTGACTTTAATATCAATCTAAGAAGGAGAAACCATGCTAATTCTAGATTAATTTACAATTTTGCCAGAAATAACTATCTGAAGCAACTGATAAATGGTATCACACGTTTATCTCCACATGGTGGTAGCTGTGTTGACCACATATATACCAACTCGCCCTTTTTCCAAACATCAGGTATCCTGGACGATATGTTTAGTGACCACTGCCCTGTCTATGCAATCAGAAAAAAGAAGAGGGAACATAAGGTGTTTGTAAAAACTGTGGGTAGAAGTTATAAAAACTACAATCAATTTAGATTAGTTGACTACCTGCAAACCATTAACTGGGAGAATAGTCTCTACGACAGGAACCCTGCTGAAGTATGGTCCATAATGTTGCAATATATCACTTCATTTTTAGATACTTACTGTCCGATCAAAAATATTAAGGTACGGAATAACAAGCCTGGATGGCTGACTGATGAGTTGCTTAATCTTATGGCTGATCGAAACCACTACCTTCGCCTTTATAGGAAGTATCGTCGTGTAGATGACTGGAATATCTTATGTTATCTCAGAAACTGTGTAAATCAGAGCATTTTACACAATAAGAGGAATTATGTTAACACAGAACTAAATAAGCATATCAAGAATCCAAGGAAGTTCTGGAGAATCCTTAATAATCTGTGTAAATCGGATAGTACTGCAGAAAATATGGTTACTTTCAATGATGAAACACATAATGTCCATATCGGAACTGTAGAAGCCCCAGACTATGCTAACCAATTCTTTACAGAAATTGGGTTAAAATTAAGTAAAGATAACATCCATAATGTATTAGAGAATCTGCCCTCCCCTTATTCTGGAAAAAATGAAAACTTCACTGAAATTACACAAGATGAAGTTTCAAAATTAGTCAAGCAGATTGACACATCTAAAACATCCGGTATCAACTCTATATCTAATGTTGTTGTGAAAGACTCTCTTATATTTCTTACACCTTATCTTACCTCACTTTTTAATAACATACTAGCTGGAGGAACCCTCCCTCTGTCCTGGAAAAATGCAACTGTGAAGTTGATTCCTAAGGGAGGGAGCCTAACAAATATCTCAAATTGGAGACCTATCTCACTGTTGAACACTCCTTCTAAACTTATGGAAAAATTGATTCATTCAAGACTCTATGATCTATGTAGTGCCCATGGAGAACTTAACAAGTCTCAATATGGCTTTATACCCGCATCCTCAACTAGTGATGCCATCTTTGACTATGTAAATAACCTTTACTTAGCTATTGATAAACAGGAATATACGGGTGTGGTATACCTGGATGTAATGAAAGCATTCGATTGTGTAAGCCACATAAGGTTACTCAGGAAACTTCACTCTCTTCCAATTTCACAATCAGTCTACGATTGGTTCTCAGATTACCTAAGTAACAGAAGTCAACGCCTCTTAATCAACAACTGTATGTCCAGTGAAGCAATAATCAAAACTGGCGTCCCACAAGGCTCTGTTCTGGGCCCACTACTGTTTATACTGTATATCAATGATATTACTACTCTTGATACCAATGTCCACATACAATTATATGCCGATGATGCCATAATCTATACCTCCTCTCCAAACATCGGTGAAGTCACTATCCAAATGCAATCCGCATTGGACATGTACTCAACTTGGTTTGAAACCAACCGTCTGTCACTAAACACTAATAAAACTAAGGTTTGTTTATATGCCAGTCGCAATTTGTTGAACAAAGTGGATGCATTGTTGCTGACTTACAATGGTAAACAGCTACAAAATTGTAGGAGTTATAATTATCTTGGTGTAACCATAGATAATGTTCTGAGTTTTGAAAATCATATGAGTGTGATGCAGAAAACTTTATCTCTGAAATGCTTCAAACTTTCATGTATGTGCAAATTTCTGACCACTGATGTCCGCCTTCTCTTCTATAAACAATGTGCATTACCTTGTGTTCAGTATTGCAACTTTTTACTTGGTAGCAGTAGTGTTGAGAATATAACTGATTTACAAAAGATACAAAATAACGCACTTAGAAGATGTCAGGGAATTCGTCGTGCCTTGGATATCAGTAATGATGACCTCCATCGATTATCAGGTTAGGGACGGATGGCTACTCTTGCACTGATGCAGCATTGTGCAACGATGCAAGATATGACAACACTGATCGTCATCTTGTTTACATTTGTTTACATCACGTGGTGTAAATACTGTAACCTTATTGGTCAAAAATACTAAAACAAAGATTTGAGAAAATCAATCTGGTAAAAAATTATGTCTAGTCATCAAATATTATCTAAATACATCATTCTTTATTTCCATACATTTGTTAGAATTCGGCAACATAAATCTGATGATTTATTTCAATTTTCTTTACATTTGTGACATTTGTCTACATCAGGTGGTATAAATACTGTAACCTCATTGGCCAAAAATACTTAAATAAAGATTTTAGAAAATCTGTAAGGTAAAAATATGTCTACTCTTCAAATTTTATCTAGATAAAACTATTCTACATTTGCATTCATTTGTTAGAATTCGGCAACATAAATCTGATGATTTATTTCAATTAGAAATTAAAATGCCAGCAGTGATGCAAGATAACAATACACTTGCGATGCAAGATTTAGCAACAATGCAAGATATGTCAATGTGGTTTGTTTCAGTCTTGTCCCGAACCTGATTATGTCGAATAGACTACATGACTAAAAGAGGAGAGATTATGCTGCTCCAACTAATGTTCAATCGTAGCAAGAATCCTGATTATGTTGAAAGCCGTAATACTATACGAACTCGACGTGACAACAAGGTTGTCTTCAAATTAAGGACACCACGAACAGAAACCTTCAAGCAATCACCCCTTTGGCGAGGGGCGTCACTTTGGGATAAACTCCCAGTTGACATTCAAAAATCAGAGTCTGTGAGAATTTTCCGTACTAGAATCAGATTATTTTACACCAATGTACAAAAGACTCTGTTTGAATTGACATAACTGAATGCTTAAGGTATCCTCTGAATATAGGAATACCTCAACCTTATTATGTTTTCTTTCTGAACCACTCTCTACTTGTCACTACAACTTTGTAGACTAGTACTGTACTCGGGAACGTCATTTACCAGGTTGATAATGTTGCACTTTGTAATAATACCCTAATTCTTATTAATTCAAACATGCTATCATTACTGTTTATGATTTACATGTATTAATTTGTTGTATAATTATTGTATAAAGTATTCATTTTCTTTGTACCTACTTGGAAGAACACATGTATGTGAAAGTGGTTAAATTAAGAAAAAAAAAGAAAAAAAAAAAAATCATCAGTATAATAGCAAATACCTGCGTCTAAAGCCCAAAATTGGCAAAAAAAATCCAGTCCTTTCAAACACTATAATTCAGCAAAACATCTTTCAATCCATGGGACACATCCCATAAACTTTCTCCAGAACCCTTTATTCATAATGGTAGGGCTTATAAACAATAATATGTCTTGAAGAAAACTTTTAGTAATATGTTTGAGTTAATAGAAATATAAAAGACAGATTTAACCCTTTAGACCCCACAGATTGGGAATATGAATTGCTGTATTTCCCCAGGATTTCCGTGGATTTCCCTTGGAAATTCCTTAAATTAACATTGATTAAGGGATTTCAAAGGCTCACCCACCAACAGCAATTATTATTTCAGACATCTGGTTTGAGACAACGTGTAGGGATTTAAATAAGCTTTTAAACGATATATTTGTCACTTTTGTATGTTGAAGACTTATTAAAGGGTTCTAATTGGAAAAATATGGAAAAATTATGGAAAAATGATCAATTTTCCGGGCGGCTATGGCCGGATTGGGGAATACACCCTCGGGCGGCTATGGCCGGATTGGGGTCTAAAGGGTTAATTCATGTTTCCAGCCACTAATTTTACCTGTTCTGATCAGACTGTGCTACCAATCTGTCATGACCAGGCCATGACTCAGATAACTGGGTCATAACCTTGACCTCTGTTTCTTAATTCTTAACCATAAAAAAACATGCAAACATTTCATGACATCAAATGTTTTCGTCTTTAGACATCCAAACATGTTTGTAGTAAACATACCTCCTTCATATTGTTTAATTAATTGAATCATCATCAAATTTATCATGAAATACGTGGAAATAGTGTAGATACAATCAATGACTTCAGCGTCAAAAGGTATCAAAATGGCAACATTTGGGAAAACGTAATTTCTAAACAAATGTTAATAAAACATCAAATAAAATGTACATCATGAAAAGGAAGACATAAATGGAAACTTTGTGAGACATTTGTTCATTTAAGATGTAAAAGATTGAGATCATAGGAATTAATTATGAATTATGATGCCAGCTAGACAGATATGTCACAACGTTTTTACTTTTTTCCCTATTTTTTTGTTTACTTCGCAAGGGATTATGGGTAATTCCCTTTATAAATACCATGATAAGACATACCATGAGGTAGAGAATTTCCTATGCTTTCTTATGATACCCTTTTTGTAGAGATTGATTGAAAACTTACTGTGCTACTACATTTTTAGTGTTTTGAGGTTTGAAAAGGTACCTTTTAGTTCACAATTTGCTGAACCGAGCTATAGTGTACTGCGATGTAGGTTTTTTGTGGTTTTCGACCTACCAAGTATGTCCCAGTTTTTACGGATCGTGTCTGTAAGACTGTTCTTACAAGGTCTGAATGTGTTAATCAAAAATATCTTTTCTTCACTGGTTTCAGAACTGTTTCCTTTAGGGTTCTTTTTCTTCAAAAGATCCGCCCGATTCTTTTTTCTTCCTTTTATGTTTTCAGATTTCGATTTCTTTTCTGAAAACATTATGGTAGGAGATAAGATACTTGTAATCTATAATCTCCTCCATATAACAGGAAAGAATTGATTAAAAGTCTTAGTAAATTTATTCGGCAAATACATTTTAAGATATCTTGTTAATGGTATTCTTGATATGAGCTTTGAAAGTCATTGTTTGATCCAGTGTGAAACCTAGATATTTATAAGATGGTACTTGACATAGTTTTGTGCCAATAAAATATATCTAGGTCTTTACATTTTTTTAACACTTTGTCTAGTTCCAAAGTACATGCATTTTGGGTTTTTTTAAGAGTTTGTTTTCAATACTCCATTCTTAGAAGACATTCAACATTTTTTGAATATTTGATTTGAATATCTTGACGTTTTCCCCAATCAACCTGTCATCTGCATACAGAAATAATATCATTTCCTCTTCTATTAATTAGATCATTAACATGAATCATAAAAAATAGTGGACCTAACACTGATGCCTGGGGTACACCACATGTAATAAGATTATAATTAGATGAAGTGTTATTTACCAGAGTTTTATTATGTCTATTTGATAAGTAATTGTCACACCATAAAAGCATGTTTTATTTTTTTAGCAATATAATCATGATTGACTGTGTCAATAGCTTTTCTAAGCTCAATAAAAACTGCTAGGGAAATATAACCACTATTGACTTTGCCCATGATATTATTTGTCAAATCTGAAATTGAATTTTTAGTTAAAAGGTTCCTTGCATATGTGCACTGGGGTAGATCCCAGCCTCAGATAGTCTAAACACATGTTACGTCAAGGATGCCAGTCAAAGTTGTGATGGGTCGCAAACTAAATATGTATCCCTCACATCTTTTACTTCACTAGGATTTATACTTAAATGGCTAACTTGTCCCTACTCCACAGTCTGTGTTGGGATACCTGCCCAGGTTTGCCCAAGGCTAGGTGCAGCCGACCAGTCAAATGTGCAGGGGAACCCAGGTCATAAGGAATCCCGGTCATGCCACATAGTCCCTCAAATATTTGTGACTTAAGTACCTGTTGTATCTTGGTGTCTTATAGTGATGCTATTAAACAAACAGCTACTTAGTCACAAGTCATTATTTTGTGACTTAGTATCAGTTAGAGTGTAGATACTTCCTCCTGAATATTTGTGACTTAGCAGCTGCTGGTTGGATAGCATCGTGTGGTGATGCACTGAGGTCAATATCTCGTGCATTGCAAAATCAGATTAAAGACTTAACTGTTTCAATCATTAGATTTATTATTAGAACACTTACAGTAACGGCTAGTTGAATATAAGAAAGGTCAATGGCCACCAGACTGTGATAGATTGGAACAAACTTTTAACAGGGTTAAGAAAGAATCAAAAACAATAGTAAAAGCCTAATGATGGCTAGAGGCAGTGTCAACAGGAGATGAGACAACCATATGACCATATGGTGGTCTTGCCTGCTAGTGGCAGCACTGCAAAGGGGAACACAGGTATACATAAAAATCAATAATGGTTAGTATAATGGGGCCGAGCCCAACCTGAAAAGGGAGAGTGAGGAACAATTTGGACTTGGATGAACCTTTGGGTTCAGGAGCTGGGTGGATATAACCAAACTTGGTTCAGTGGCGACATCTGGTGACCATACATTGAACTATCAATGCCTTAGCAAGTGTAGGACTAACATAGTCAGACTAGCGAAGGGAAATGGGTCTATGCACAGTGAACTCTTGGATTAGTGTGGGGTATTTCATATCCAATGTTGCTGGACTGTATTTCTTGTGGTGATGCATATATCCAACCTGTTTTGACTATACAATAAAACTGAAACCTCTGCAAAGCAAGTGTCTTGTGTTTGGATTAGAAAATCCGAGTGGAGACTTACTTTTACCCTTGACTAGCAATAATCGAAGAGGACTCAATAGTGACAACTTATAGTATGAACTAAATAACCTTTATTGGTTCCCCATTTAGATATTAATAATGCACAACACTCGTGTTCAGTGATACTATCCCACAATTCACAAACATTTGTCAGGTGACATCATCAAAATTAGATCTATGTAAATTACAGTGATAACAAGATAGCAATAATCATGTCTAATTACTGTGAACCCTCTCTGCTCAACATGTACAATGTTATTACATCGTGACTTAACAGGAAATCCTGTAAAAGATAACCCCAGTCTAGAAACAAGAAAATGGTTATACGTAAATTGTACACACAGCTTTTAAAAGAAAACTAACACACAACCTGAGTATGAAGACCTTCTAATGTCTTTAACGCCCGTTTGATGGTTCAGTCACGTTATCTGCCTGAATCTGAATGGTTTTACCTTTCTATCAATTATGTTTAGAAAGATAGTAAATGCCTGTTTCAGAGACTATGCCTCAGAAAGGGCGTTGAGCCTGTAGTCAAAAGTCATAGAATGCATGTATCCTGTTTGTTTTTTTATTATTATTTTTATTTAAAGGGAGCCAAAACCAATAAATTCGATGACATTTTCCAAAGTCAAATAATCATTGAAATCCATTCCTTGAGCCTATTTCTGGCACATATTAAAATCTAAACCATGAAATATGGTAAAAAATCATTGAAAACATGTTTTCCTTGATCAAATCAATTAATGTGGATCCGCAAAAATAGGGTTTGTTTACAAACAAATGCAAATATTACCATCTCTTGTGGCATTCTACTTCAGTTTGAGCTAGTTTTCACAGCCAAAACTTTACCACTGACCTTAACTGGACCCATCTAGCATATTTCTATACTCATCTGAGTTTTAAAAATTTGTCAATTATATTGGTTTTTGCTCCCTTTAATCCATTCAGAATACACTTCCAGACATATCCGGCGAATCTGTAACGATATCATACATTATTTCAGTCACAATTACTGTCCACATTTTACATCCTTAAACATAATTTAATAAAAGATTGAATGAAAGTATATATGTATATATATATATATATATATACATATTCTGTGACAAGTGTGTAATGGACACAGTCATCTTCATTCGAAATCAAACGTGAGGCCTTTTGCCTTTAACTCCTCACTGAGGCCATCCACGAAATCATTTTGGTCTTGATTGAAATAATTCTTCCAATCTCCCACTTCACCTTTGCGTATAAAGTTTGATATTGTTTGATCAAAGTATATCCAGTCTTCCTTATTGACCATCTTGTTATTTTTTATCTTGTCAAATTCTGTGTGTAGAACTATTTCTTCCAGTTGTTTCTGAGAAACAGAAACCTGCAGAAAAGTTGCTATTTTTGTCACAGTTTCTAAAGGTTTTTTCTTGATATCTTCATATTTGACATAATGGTAGTTGGGATGTCCACGCCCTTGCCACCAACCTCGAACGTGGTCGTGCCAATCACCAAATATCAACTCTTTGTTTTTGAACAACTCAAAAAACTCATCCCATGATCCACTGAAATTGCCAAGACTTATGGTCATGCGGTAAAAGTGATAAAATGAAACAAGCACATCTTTGGGATTTCTCATTAGAACCAGAACTTTTGGAGAACCTTTGCTGATTGCATTACAAAGAGTGTTGTACCGCATATGAGTTTTGATGACCTTAGGGGACTTAAGGTTCCTTTGTCGCTCATTGTGGGCGGTAAGGTCGGGGCAGTATCTGTCCAAGTACAGGCTTCTCTCGATTAACAATGTTTCTCTCGCTTTTCCAAAGTCACAGTTATTCTTCAGAAGCCAGGCAATCTCCTGTAGCCACGTTGTACCTTATAAAAAGAGTTAATGATTAAAGAAATTCAAACGTGCGACAAATAAGCATGAACCCCAAGGATATACAGACTAAGATAGAGATGCAATTTAATTCTGGCATTAACCCCTTCAAGATGCCACTTAATAATCATGTGGGTACTTAGATGTGTCAACAAGCATGGAGTCTTGGACTTCAAATAGTTAAGAAACATTCTTTAAAAGAACAATCACAGCCAGAGGAATGGTCGCTTGAATTTCTATACCCCGATTGCAGTTGAATGAGGTAGGTTATCATAGGGCTGTATTCAACAGATAGATAAGCTTATTAAACCTATTCCTGTAGACTTATGTGAACCTGGTAAATATAAGACAAAAGGCTATGATTTTGTCTAATTCTAAATCATCCTAATTATGTTTTCTTTACAATGTAGTTCTTAAAATGTCTTGCTTGTGATGTAACCATTCGGTAACCACTGTTAGGCAAATCTGTTAACATGTGACTATATAAATTTGGTGTTGTAACCTAATAAGCCCATCCCACTTTACATCAAAGTTTACCGTGAAATATTTTCAAAATTGCCTCCATGCTTTTTCCATGAAAATAGTTGTATAATACAAACTTAACCAAAGCAATTTGGTTGAGAAATTTCTTCCTAAAATTGTAAAATTTAGCTTTATATATTGGCTTGTTTCCCATAGGGACCACTGTCAACACAACCTACAATGTCCAACCCTATTTTGCCCTGAAATACAGCATTTTGGTTGGCTGGGAAAGCTGCAGATCTATCAATTGGTAATTTCTTTAGAAACATAATGTTTTATCAATAATTTGGGACAGAGGAAAACATAATTCTTGCTTATTTCAGTAACCCTAACTCTAGGAGAAAAAATGCTTTATATTTTGTCTGACACTTGTCCAACCCTGGAAATCCCCTATGTGAGATGGGCTTAGGCTATTGTTTGGCTAGTCGACAAATGGGGGCAGGTGGAATGCTAACAAAGGTTCTACGTGTCTAATTAACATCAATCTATGATGTGATTGAATATACCATATACATGTTTGCTTTATCTTTGATGTAAATTTCCATTTAGACATAAAATGTATGTAATTAAGGAAATTATGTTATTGATATATTTCATAAATAGATTAAGTAATTACTTGTAGGTATTAGAGGATGGATAAGTCATGCCTAGGTTTGACAACATTGTGCAAAGTGTAACGGAATCATATAAACAGATTTAAGCAATCGGAAGCATGCAGAGCTAGAATAGAAAAAAATTATTCATTTACCTGATTTAGGGTATGATGCCACGATAACGTCAGTTTCGTGAAATGGGTAGACCTTGGCCGCATCCACAGCACTCTCTGTATGTGGCCTGTTAAGCACTACGCCTTCATAAATATGTGCTCCATCAAATTTATGCTTCAGTGTCTCAAGTGATAATGCCATCTCTTTTAAACCTGACCTTCCAGCTCTGTGGTATCAACAGGAATAAACAACAAATATACAATGAAAGCGTTTATCTTGAATGATGCACATAATGCTGGGTGTTCTAGTACCCAAATATCCGGAACTCTCTTGGATACTGAGTCTGAGTATAGAACTGTTCTTAACCTTCACAGATATACATATTTTTTTTAATGGTTATAGTTAATGTAAACATTTTCACTTTAAGCAAATAAAAACAGCATAAAGCACTTTATAAAGTCTATTTACAGAATGATTATACGTATATGACGTATGTTTATATTATATGATATAGATCCTTCAATTTAGAATACATACTCATCTACCTCCTTACCCTTGGTGTCTTTACTTGGTAGCTTTGTGAAAAAAAGTAATGAAAATCTGAAACCTCAAACAAACTCACAGCTTGGTGTACTTCAAGTTTCGACGTTCCTACTGAACAGTGCTGAAGTGATCCAAACGTCTCACTGTGGATGTAGTCAGTAAGCGAGAAGAATTAGTACAATTTATATGGCCGGGTCCTGAGGGGGTTGGGCGGGAGGGGGGGGGGGGGAGAGGCCCCATTTGGTGGGGACCCGCATGTGTGCACATAGACCCATGCCGCCGTATTTGTTTTCCCCAGGTCCCGATCCTGTATCGGACGGATCACGCAATAATGTTAAATAAAAGTTAGATGTATTTAATTCAAAGAGGCTGCGTCCGCTCATACAATGAACACTAACAGGTGATGTTCTATGTTCAATATTCTGCAAATGAATGGCTAATTACTGTAATTTAAGCCACAAAAACATAAGAAAAATGTTGAAAAAAGTGATAATTGTCAAAGGTTACACCTGATTATAGACCTATGCACCAAGAAAGGGTCACTTTAAAAGTTATGAAAAAGGGCATTTTTTTCAAACAACCATAACTTTCTAGGTAAATGAGCTACAGTATTACTTCATATAACATAGGATCAGAATGAATTGGACAATCCATCCATCCAATTTGGTATTATCATAAATGGAAGCAAAGTTAAAGCTAATCAAAAATCATGTCGTTTAGACAAATTAACCCATTTTTCATGATTTTGAATGAGTATGGCAAGTTCAAATGTAAGTACATTGTTAATGGTTTCTCCGATTACAATTCTAATACCTTTTAGTGACTTGATGGTCAGCTGTTCAAATATAGCTGTAACTCTGGTTCTAATTGGAATCTTTAAAACATTTCTTTCAGGTTATGAAAGCTGAATTTTTCCTCTTTCAATGGTGTTCCTCTGGGATTTTACTATAGGGCCTCATATGAGGCCTGTGGCAATGTAAGGGTTGAACATAATTCGTTTCTGATATGAAATGATGCGAGAAGAATAATAAAGACAAGATGCAGGCAAGTATTTAATTCTTAGTTTCTACGTGACTCTGTGGGGTAGAACATAATTTCTCAGTTTGTCAAATTAAACACTATATTTTTTATGTCTGAAAGATATATTCGACCTACTGTTTCAGATTGTTTTACTTCATAAAATATAGTCCAAATACATTTTTGACAGGCAACCACTGAGAGCTGGCGCAATTATAACAAATGGAACGCAATTAATATCTAGTACCTTTTTAAAGAGCACATTATAGTAGCACGCAATATGTGGTGAAGATGGCCAGGCGTGACTTAAAGGTCGGTCTGGAGACGTCCCATCGTTTATCAGAATATAACTACAATTGAAATTATTTTGTTAAATGTATTGCTCCTAGAGTTGAAGAGTTTTATATATTGTTCTTGTCAGTAAGAGCCTTTTAATTACAACAAGGGTCCCGTGGTCTTAATTTTAGTGTATCATAATGTTTTTGTTAGATAAGTCACGACAAGTCAGATACGATGAATGACGTTTTTTTCATCCATCGACTTCTGAATAATACATTGCATGCGCGCTCTGAAAACTTTTGTTATCATGGAACAGTCATATAAAGTCATGCGCTTCATTTAAGTATTACAAATGGACTGCTATTAACAAATACACACGCAGAGGTTCAAATGATGCTAAAATGTACCTTCATTACCACAAAATTAAAGCCATTTGCAAGTCAAGCTAGGAACGTTAGTTTTGTCATACTGACCCAACGCTAGAATTAGAAATGTTAAATGCATTACCAGGAGTGCCGACCAAAGAAATTTCACGCATCTAAATTTGTCCACAAGTAGCTCCAGAAAACGACCACGCATCTAGAAAATGATGCGTGAAAATGCAAAAAAGATGCGTGACAGATTCGTGGAGGAAAATGTCCACATAAAAACATGTGTAAAGAACAAATATTTATGTAAAATACTTCACTATATCCATTAGAAACAAACTGCAATTTAATCAGAGTGTTTCTAACCAAAAAAAGATGTCACGAATCTAAAATTTTGTGTTATTTCACGCATCTAAATTTTGGAATCGTGGGCATAAGATGCGTGAAATTTCTTTGGTCGGCACCCCAGGTTATATCTTAATTTCTCTGAAGCATACATACATGATTCACGATTAGCCAAAACGCCAACCAATTCTCGTCTCATACATTTTTCGACTAAGTAAGACCTTAGACGTTAGAAATAATGACTTTGATGTCAAACACCTAATATCTGATAAGACTAGGCCCTATATAATTATATAAAATGTCCTTTCTTCCTGATTCAAAATAAGAGGTTATAGATTGGAACCCCAATGAGTAAAAGTTAATTTCTTTTGAACTTCGACTCTTATTTTAAAACAATTGAAATAACTACAAATTGAAAAACAATACGATTCATTCAAAATCAAAAACCAGGCCTTGGTCTTTCAGTTCAGCACACAGAGTATCGATGTAGTCACTCTGCTCCTGTGTGAAATACTGCTTCCAGTCACCAATCACACCTTTTCTTATGAACTTGGAGATATTTTGTTTGAAGAAAGTGGTCTCAAGTCTGTTTACCATCTTGTTATCTTTCATCTTGTCAAAGTCTGTATAGGCAACTACTTCTTCCAGTTGCTTTTGTGAAACGGTGATACCCATAAAGGCAGCTATTTCTGACACCGTTTCTAATGGCTTCTTTTTCATGTCTTCGTATTTAAGAAAGTAGAAATTGGGGGCACTGTGCCTCTCCCACCAACCTCGCACGTGGTCGTACCAATATCCAAATAAGAGTTCTTTGTTTTTGAACATCTCAAAGAATTCATCCCACGAACCACTGAAGTTACCAAGTCCTTCATTCATGCGGTAGAAATGAAACATGGAAACCAAGACATCTTTTGGATTTCTCAAGCCAACGATGACTTTAGGATGAGCCTTCCTGAGTGCGTCACTCAGAACCCCATGCATCAAGTGAGTTTTGATTACTTTTGGGGACTTCAGATTATCTTGTTTTTTCTGTGCTGATTTATCTGAATAACGCATCTCAAGAAAGAGGCATCTCTCCTCTAAAGTAGTTGTCCGTGCCTTCTCAAAGTTGCAGTCATTTTGTAGTAACCAGACAATCTCCTGCATCCAAGTCGTACCTGAAAACATTATCTCTATGCATAAGTTAACTCTACTTATTGAAATAAAGTGATGTTAGATACAACTGAACGGCAGTAATTGTCGACAATGGTTCTAATTTATTTAATAAAATACATTCAATGGCCGAATTTACGGCTTAATCAACAAGGTTAAACATTTCACAGCCTGCTGTATAAGTGCAATTGCACACATTTTTCTTAATCGTTGTAAAAAGGGTTACACGTTTTTGTGATGCTGTATAAATGCAATTACACACTTGTATTCTAAGTTATTATAAAAAGAGATAGACCTTTTGTGATTTGAGCCAAAAGTTTTTATCTGAATTTCAGAAAACAAAAACTGGGACGCCCTTGAGAAATTTGAGAGGCAGTTCCATCGGCTGGTGTGCATCCAAAGATTAACTTTTATACTCATTAAATCAAAACATCAAAATATCAATGGAGATGAAATGGCTGATATTGCAAAGTAACATTAAGGAACACTTTTCAATCCCCAAAAGTACTGCAAATCTCTCCGTTGTGAGTATATCATCCATCCTATTGACTATAACTAAAACACACATTTACAAACATCTTATTCAATGACATTGTTTTACACTTAATGCTGCGATACACATTTTTTTCATCTAGGGTGGCACCGCCCTAGTAGCAGACAATTGAAACAATTGCTTGGGTATAGCTTCAATGAATGAGACATTAAGTTTGTACTTTGAAGTAGGTGGCTATATCCGAGGGGTCAAGTGTCTAGTTGTTTTGATTGTGTCAAGGGAAAGTCGTAGTAGTAACTATAATAATGGTTATGCCTGTCCACCACGTAAAGGGAGCCAAAAACAATGTTGTGTCAAAATATGACCAAATTTTGCAAATTCAAATGACTATGAAAATACATTCTAATAGTCTAATTTTAGTCATTGGTTCAGTATAATTCATGATAACTAGCTAGAACTTCCCTTCAATTCCATGATACTCATGTCATTTATGCCTGAAAACAGCAATGTTTGTAAACAAACAAAATTTGGTGGGTCACCAAAATTGACCAGGGACAAGTTTTAGAATATTTTACCACAGATTAAGTAAGTATTCACAGTCTATATTTTACCACAGGCATAGGTTATGGTCATAGAACATAATTAATTTTAAAAGTTAACTAAATTTGCAAAATTTTGACCTCGCATTGCTTTTGGCTCCCTTTAAGCCTGGGACACACATAGCTAATGACCTACTTGAGCAAAGCTCCAAAACACACATTCACTAATTGCTTTGTTTTGACCTCTCTTTTTAGTAATGTACTTTTACGTCTTTAATAATGTTGTGTGGTGTTGCAGTAGAGAGTAGTTCCAAATAGTCCTCTTTATAAACCGATATGCAGCGGAGTGACTCAGTTTACCTTTCCTCAAAAGCTCAGCATACTGCACCAGAGAAGGGCACTGTGCAGGGTAATGGGAAAGGTGTATTTATAAAGTGGACAGACTTATAGCAGAGACCTTGTATATATATATATATATATATATATATATATATATATATATATATATATATAGGATATATCGAGACTGGAAAGATTCTCTATGGCCCTATGTGCCCATTTCCCTGGTGGCTGGTGGGATCCCATGCTAGTCAACTGTGACCAGGGGCTGATCATTACCAGTGTATTTTTGGAATAGCAAGTGGTACCACCTATGCCATTTTTACCATAGACATAATTGTCAATCCAAATCCAATCCAACCAGCACCCAGGTGGCAGGCCTGTAGTGCATAACAGGTTTCCCTCTAGCTTTCCAGTCTCAAACGACGATATATCCTATATACATACAAGGTCTCTGCTTATAGAGGTATATGAAAGTCGCGTTCCCACACACTAGAGGGGGACACTAGAGTCCCTTCTCTGCTTGGTAGAGGGCTGCACTGCACTGGTTGCTGAGGCCCTGTGTATCTGTCAACCCTTTTGTCCACCCTTGTTTACTGGTCATTCCCAGTTTGGACGCCATTGCAAGCACAATTCTTTTTCTTTTATTCTCATTGAATGCATGATTACTTAGCTATATAGACACACGTATTACACAGCTATTTCAAAGACAATGATGCGAATTTCAATAAAAATGAAGTCTTCCTCAACTTTCTCATCTCTTGCAGAAATATTCAGCAATATCTAGTCGATGTATAGGCCTAATGTAAATAAAAAATGTCAACCAGAAATACTTTCAGAGATACAAATTAACAACAACACCGATTTCTGAACGTATTCTACAAATGCAGAAAACTCATAGTATATAAAAAAGGATTGAATTTTTCCTGCATCTCTTTTAACACTTTTTCTATCAAGATACAATGATATGCATCCACATCATCGTGAGCATCTAAAGCCCCATACCCACTAGGCGATTTTACCGGCGACTGGCAATGGGAAACAGCAAAATATCTGGTAAAATCGTCACCAATTCAGATCAAATGTTAGTATATAACATTGCAATGTTACAGACTAACATTTGATCTTAATTGGTAATGATATGACCAGTGATTCTGCTGTTGTCCGTCGCCAGTCGCCGGTAAAATCGCCTGGTGGGTATGGGGCTTAAGGCACAATGGAAAATATTTAGATTACTATGGATAGAAGGATTGTGTCTTTTATAGGTTATCCAGTTGGCCTTCCGGTGTTAGAATTAAGCAGTGAACTGTAACTGTGCGGCTACTTCCGAGAAAAACAGGACATATTCTCTTTAATTTCACTGCAGTGTGTTCAATGTGAATCCCGCATGTGCCAGCATTATTTTGATTATTATTTAGGCCGAACGAGAAATTAAAGCATTTATTTGGTTTTGTGCATAAAAGGTATTTAGGTAGTACTGAGCATGAACCTACAACGTCAGTGTTTCTAGACCTGATGAACCTACTATTGTTGCGAGAAGTATGACAAGCTGTGGATAAGAAATTGTTCAGGGTATATGACACACCAGACTTGTATAATGTTTTAATGCAAAGATGAATTCCCTGAAAATAACCTCCCCATTTATGTTTGAATGTGTCCAATCCTATGAAAAAGGCTACAATCTTCTGAGATCAGTCTGCTATGTAGCCAAGTTCTAGGATAGGGATGTTATGATGTTAGGCACTGTAGATAGTTACTCATACTTAGGAATTACAATTGACACTGATTTGACCTTTGCTGCTGTTTTTAATAAAGTTAGACATCTTGTATCAAATAAAATATTTCAACTTCTGAAAATGCGCAAATATTTGGATATATATACAGCAATCTGTATTTATAAACAAACAATTCTACCCTACTTTGATTATTGTGGTTTCATTTTAAGCTCTTGCACTTTAGAACAAAAGCGTGAGTTACAGATCCTTCAGAACAATGCCCTCAGAATATGTTTACGGATATCCCTGAATGACCATGTGACCATTCCATATCTCCATAATCGAATGAATTTGAGTAGCTTGGAACAGCGCTGGCGGATACATCTTCTGAGGTTGATGTATATACATAGTAAGAAAAGTAATGTGTTGTTAACTACTGTAAGGAATACAAGAGCATCATCCAAAGTGTTATTTAAATTGCCATCAAAGATTAATACCAGATACCAGCGTAGTCCTTTTTATAAAGGTAATACTCTGTGGGACCTACTATCCAAAGAAATACAGCTCAGTGTTAATGTGAAAAGTTTCATGGATGAGGTAAAGAAATTGTATAGAGTCTATGAAGATTAAATTCACTGACTGTATGTTGTACTTGGTGTTGTCTATTTTCTCTGTTGACATTTGATTTATTGAAATGTTATTAATGTACATGATTATGTTTACTGTCTGATAATTCAAACTGTATTGTTTACATCTAAATATTTACATATTATTGTAACTAATCTGAAAACCAGGGGAGACCCTGATGATTGTTACTCAATAAAAACTCCTTTAAAAAAAAAAAAAAGATGAATCTTACAGTGTATAGACATTCTCTCAAGCAAAATCATAAGGGAATTTCTCAAAACTTGCAACTTAAGATGAAACCCATGTTAAAGTAAATATATGTTAAAGTAAATATATATTGACCTTGTGATACGCTAAGGTTCCGTCATATGCCATTTATCCTGCTTCTATTCTAAGACCCATGATATATGCAACCACGCAACCAACGGGTCTAGGAGATATTCATTGAAAACCTGAAAGAGAATAATTTCCCACCTGATTTGGGATACGTCACAATGACCACGTCACGTTCATCAAAGTCGTAGGTTTTGGCCGCATCCACAGCTTCAACTGGGAAAATGGGTCTGAGAACCATTTCTTCATAAACGAAGGCCCCAGGTAATTTGTGTCTAAAATGTTCGGTAGACGACATCACGAGTTTGTGAAGCCCCTAGAATTGAAACAGAAATGTTTTGATTAAAGGGATAACGGACTGTTTAACCATAATTCTAAATCCATTACAGGCTCCCCAAAACAGAAATTTAGGTTGGCCCAATGCAAGAAGATTCCGTTGAAACAAAAAAATGTATACATGTATATGTCACCATGCGTATTTCTGAGTGAGATGATAAGAAAGATAATGTCTTTAACTATAATTTCTATGGGGGAAAATATACCCATTGATATTCAACTGATCCTAGAACCTTCAAAATCCATTACAGCCCCATGAATCCCTAGAATTATGTTCTTTAGGTCTGTAGCAAGATTTTAAAGCCAAAAAATATAGGGGTCACCGATGATATTTAAGGGCTGGAGGTTGATGAAATCATAGTATATACTTCCTTTTCTATTTCCCCAAATTTTCAGTTTAATCAACCAGTACTTATTTATTTCATTTCATTTTCAAACTTATGTCTATTGAGAGATCACTAAATTTTGAGGTACTTCATTTTTCTCACCAGGGGGCACACATGTGCCTGATTCATTAGACATAAATTACTCTTTTGATTATCATTGAAAGTTTGTGATTTTTTAGATTTGCATCTTACATCAACTGTCATTGAAATATGACGTTAAATTTCAAGATTCGATGATTTTAAAATTTCACCACCAGGGGGCACAACAGTGAATAGTACGTTATCCCTTTAAGCTGAAATAAGACTTTTTCATTTGTTTTTTTTTTGAGATTCTATGTAGTCTTGTTTGCAATTTCATTATAATATATACTGAAATTGAAAAAAAACGTGGGCGTTCTGGGGAAGAAGAGGCCCCCAGTAGCCCCTGCTGGTCATTTAAGGCAACAATTGGGGAACCTAGCACTAACCAAGTGGTTCTTTGGGTTCAATTCCCAGTTGGTGCTGGGTTTACTAAAGGCCATATTATACTGTGCGGTGTTTTACTCGCGGTGGTGTTTTACTAGCAGTGATTGGCCCCACTGCAAGTAATTCTGGTCGCCGCAATGTGGAATATACATGTATAGACATTACTTGTGGTGGTGCTTCGGTGGTGCTTGCATTAAGCCACCACAAGCACCACTGCAAATGATTCGATATTCTATTAAATGATTCTAAAAAAAAAATTGACTTTTTTATGACTTTTTTTAAATGATTTTTATGACTTTTTTATGATTTTATATTCACAGTATACAATGATTTTATAGTTTTCTATTTTAGTGCTTGCGGTGGCAGAAACCAACATGTTCATTTCTGAAATCAAAATTGCTTGCAGTGGCAGATGAGCCCACTGCAAACGGCCCCCCACCGTATAGTGGAATTGGGCTTTAGGGATGAGGTACAGCAAAAATGATTTTCAGGTTTTGATCCCCTGCTGTTTGCCCATCCTGTCACCTTTATCTCATAGATATGATCACCAAAGACAGAATTCGGCCTAACTGGTTTTCACTGTGAAAATGACCTTGGGTGTCAGTACGGCATTAAACACCCAACGCTCACTCAGTCACCTACTCATTATATATAGGCCAACCAAGATTTGAGAGAAAAGGGTATTTTCTGGCCATCACGTGCCAGGCAAAATTATTCAATGCAGGTGGGAAAGATTTTTCTCTTTCTTTTTCTTTCTTTCTTTTTTTGGAGGGGGGGGGGGTTCCCATGTCATGTGTCGAATTTAAAGAATCTTCTTGTCACAATCTTGAGCCATGTCCCTTGTCGAATTTAGAAAATAACCATGTTCCATGTCACTATCTTTTTAAAGCATATATATATGTCGCATGTCGAATTTAAGAAAATTGTCATGTCAGTTGTTCCATAACATGCCATGTCGCCTGTCGCCGAGTCGATTTGAGGGGTCTAGGCCCATAATGTACCATCATTGGAACCAACGGCAGAGAAAATTACTGCCATTTACTTCCAGATTGCATGGCCAACGACGCAGAAAGGTAGTCTCCTCCGCATCAAGGAGGAAAGCTAGAGTACGTAAATTAATATAAATTATGATTCTAAATCGGAGTGGGTCAGAGCATTTTGGGTGATGGAGGTGTAATAAGCCAGTTTTTTTAGACTTCATTTCTTAACTACTTATGAGGTGCGTTTTATATAAGGAGAGAAACGTTTGCTTTCCTTTTATCAAATTAATGATTTTCAATCTACGCCTGATAAAGGAGGTTCAAGTGAAGAGAATGAGTGATAGAATTTCCGTAGAAATTGTTGTAAAAATTGTTGTTGTACTCAAAATGGGTGTCTAAAGAAGAATGACTGCGTGTAGCACAATGAAAAGAACAATGAAAATTTTAGTTATTTCAAGGATAGACCAATGCCAGTTACAAAAACTTCAGCGAAAATAAGTGACTTCACAAAATGCCCTTAAAATGGGTCCGTTTTCAAGCCTTCAACAGACACATCGAGGGTAGATAAATTCAAGTAAAACTCCAGGGGAACAGTTATAGTAAACCACCAGAAAATTTATCAACTTCAGACAGAGAATCTTTGACTGTGTAATGAAAGTGCTTGAAACTGTTAACTTTTGCTCGCTAAGCTGTTAATACAAGGCTATCAAGGATCACTTGTCTATGCTGAACATGAAACCAATAGGAAAAGAGTTTCGGTAAAACAATGGTTGTCGCAATTTTCGTTTTTCAGACTTACCTTACTTTCCTCCCATCTCAACCCAGGGACGGATTTAGAGGGGGGGGGGGGGGCTCCCTTTTAGAAATTTCTGGATCCGTCCCTGCTACCCCGTTGGTGAACTTCCCTTTCTCCTCCAACCACCAGACAGGCCAATATACTTTTTGGAGGTTTTGTGATCTGCGCATTAATCTAATACATCCCCTCCGGAGATAACTCACCTGTGATTTATCACTGTGGTAATCCTGTTGTTAGCGTTGTCGGTGAACACAATTAGAGTAACGGGTGCAAATTAAACCCTGTATGTCGATTGGTTAGTTGGAATGAAGTATAATTTTAGAGGACCTAGAAACGTCGACTACGTCAACCGTAGAATGATTCGCCCACTGAGGCATATCTTTAACACTTTAACTGGCCTACATATATAGGGCAGTCACTGGTGTGTGATAAACTGAGGTAGGTCGTCGAGGGACACCTGATAAAAACTGATCCAATGTAAGATTCAGTAGATCAAGTGAACCATTTTGTTCTGTATCGGGTATAAGGTGAGGCATCGAGAGATTATCTCTTAACATAAAGTTAAGATGTATTCTGTGGTTAACATTTAGAACTCTTTGGAGTAATAATCGCGTTTTACGGACTCCATAAACAAAAATACTCCTCATTTTTCAAACATGAAACCAATTTTGAATTCCTCATTTTCTTGTACCATCTCATCGTCTTAAGTAATACTAACAGACGTTTAATTTAAGAAGTGTTCGTTTAATGTAATATCTGGGGCCTATAAATTTAAATCTAATTTTGGTGATCAATTTAAAATCATCATTATTCAGCATATGAAAACACAAATATATGTCAAATATGTCTTACAGAATCTCATGAAATCACAGAGTCATTAGACTATTTCTTTGACAGCCACGTGGTTTTGATCTGCAGTCATGATGATCATAAACAAGTAATCATGTGACCATATCTACACAAGGTCTATAGGGATTGATTTGATTTCAAATACTCAATATTGAACAAAGCGTTCCAAGCGTATGCTATGGGTCGCGACGATTAAATCAGTGTGTCTCTCTTAAAAGGACAGAGTGTATTATATATGTAATGATCAATATGCCGATTCCTACAGCGAAGCTGATAACATAATGCCGGGACCCGGTGATCAGATCTAGAAAGTACCTACTCTACTCAGTGTCTTTGATTGGGTCAGACAAAAACCAAGGTTTCTTTTTCATAAAATGTTTCTAGTCTAAAACAAAATCTGTTTTAGGGGAATCAAGGATAGGACGTTATGGTTCTGAGGGATTTGGGCATTGTTTCCCATGGTGAAAATGATACAATTGATGAAGTCTTTGTGATTGTCTCAACATGATGATCCTGAATCAACTTAGGCTATTCCATTTGAAGAATAAACTGATGTAAATAGGGATAGACTTTACATGCGGACTAAAAGTAACCAGTATACCTTATACATGTACGTGGAATAATCTGCGTTCATTTTAAAAGATTTGCCTTTAACATGAAGCCAGCAAGTCGGGTTTGATTTTTTAAAAAGGGCCTTCCAGAGGTTCAACTTTATCATCTTTTTCTTTAAAAACTTATGCCCTACTCGATGGCCAACCACCGTTTGGCAGCATTTTCAGTCATTTGGCTACGGCAACAGCCAAAATTGGAAAACGGAATTCAGACAGAAATCTGAAAACTTATGAAGTTTTAGCAGCGACGAAAGCCTAACGGATGCGTTAAATGTATATAATTTTCAATATTTTTGGAATAACATGTATTTCAGCTATAATTTTTTCAGGTGATGAACCATCTGTACCCAAATGGTTACTGTTTTCTCTTACTGAAATATCACTTTTCTAACTAAGTCATTAAAAAGGAATGTTCGTTAGTAGTAGATAGGGGGCCCCTCTTACACTACTTTCGTTTTCCAGTTTTCTCAACACACGCGAGGAGGAACTAGAGTGAAACAGGATTAGAGTGCAGTTAAGTCAGTCATATAGGTCATTTTCTTGGACAAAGAAATGGGTATACATGGGCGTAAGAATTTATAGAATGAGCAGAAATGCTTCTGTGTTATTCATTTTATTTAGAAATATAATCGATATACAAATGAATACATTTCTCGACCAAGTCCAGCTTGTGAGTGCGTGTAAATATCACATATAAGTCCCCAAAAGGTTGGAAGCTAAGGTTAGTACACCTCTAGGATATTCCATCATTAGATTACTTTTTATCAAACAGATACTATCAATGCCAGTACATCGGAGTTATTAGACAGTAGTAAATTCTACATTTCAGTAAGCCTTTTCTTGAAGCCTTACATACATCAAGTTTCTTATAGCGGATGGGTTGCAGAGAAAAATTACTTGCATTGAAAAATACATATCATTATATTGAATATCGTACATCATAGCAAAGATAGTATAGCAGAAAGGATAAACAGACATGTGTGAAAACAGTCATTAAATGATATTACTAAAAACCAAATAAAGTTACCAGAGTTTATGACTTAAAGCGATACAAATCTTGGTGACAATATCCACTGATTCTTGAAAATATGAAAGGAATCCTCACAGAAAGGGATGAATTTCTTTAAACTTTGAAAGGCACAGGTTCCTCGTGTTTTTTTTAAACCAATCTCAGTGTGTAACACATTAAAAGAGCAATGATAAAGATTCACAAGTTTACCCTCATTACCGCCGCCGTAAGTTAGACCGTATTACCTTAGATCTGTGTTTCAAAGATACTTCATAGGAAATTGGTTCAACTTTAAGTGAGTATAAGTACCAATGGAGTTGCAACTCCGCAACTTACATACAGGTAAATCCCGTCTATTAAAAGGCACATATAGATACTTGAATTAAAATCACAACCTGAGCATACAATTTTCCTTTCATTGATATCCCTATTTTTACCACATAAGATATTTGGTCGTGCGAGTCTACGTTAATAGATAAATAGTCACGAAACAATCACTGGTAACCCCTAAACAAGTAAGAGCTAGTCACTTGAGGTAATATGCCATGAGGATTCCAAAATTAAGTACAGTCTGCCGCAACAAGTTGCGACCGGTTGTAGGTGCAGTTGGGTCATTTAGCAAACTAGCTACACATTATATTAGATACTACTATTTATTGTTCTATAATTTCTCCTGTTCTTATCATATCCACTTTTATTGCCTTTTCGGAATTGCTCATAATTCTAAGCATAACATTTCTTGGCATTTATTAAATTGAAAATACGAACCTACTGCGGTAGCGTGGGAGCCCCGACAATCTAATACCAACAAATCTACCACCCTATAACCATATTCATATTGTCATTTCCAATCAAAAAACACTTAGAACCTTGAATTAACCTTTTCTCCGTCATCTATATATCTAAATATCAAAAAGTGAATCAAGCATTCATGTATTGTGCGTGCCGACAATTCTACCTACAAAAATGTAAGTACCGGTACATGTACGTATTTTCAACGTGTCTTGTAATAAGTTCACGGTTTTGTCTAACAAGTAACATTGCAATGAACAATAATGTTCATTATTGTCAAGAACTTCATGTGGTTACAGTTTAATAAGAACAATTTGTTTTCAACCACAACATAAATATTTGTCAGGTGACTGCAATTGGAATGTTCATTTTACAATTATTGTTTACATTAAAGAGACAGGTGAGTATTCATTTTTCACTGAAACTGTATTATCTGATTCGGCTTGATAAGCTGAGGAAACATTTACAATAATCCTGAAGAAGCCTGTAAAAGGGCAAACATGTTGGTTGATAAAACTGTTTAAAATCTTTCACTTATTCAGCTCTTCGTGTTGGTTGATAGTTACAAAAAATGATTTGATTTACAATAATGATGCACAGATTCAGTGCAGAAGGAACACAACAATATTTTCCATGTTCAGTTAATGGTATACATTACCTCCAAAGGATATTAAACCAAAATTGTCTCTATGTCATCAAGCTCATGATCATCAGCAGATCTGCTACCAAAACTACTTTGGTTAGACAATATTTGCTTAGTGGGATAACTAGAGAGTTCTATTGCAATTTCTTTGCTTTTAACACCAGTGTCTTCAATTTTCTCACTTTTTGGGTGATTTCTTGGAGAATCCTTTTGTGGCAAACCTTTTGTTTTAATCCTCCTTGAGCTGTTCACTTCTGAAGTGTCCTTTTCTACATGAAAAGTTACATCTTCTGGAATATTTACTGTTGTATTTGGACTGCCAGCACTAGTCTTTCTTGGCAATACATTCTCATTTGTCACAACTGAGTTCAAAGACTTAGGTGATTGAGTGAAGCTTGTGCAAGCCTCTTCAAGTTCCTCACTATCCTTGGAGAAGCTGTTGCCATGTACCCTTGGCAAGTCAAGAGATGTGGTCATTGGTAGAACAGGCATATCAAGTTCAAACCCAAAGTCATCATCGTCAAATGTGATGGGGTCTTCAGCCAATTGTAATGGTTCCATGTAGTTGTCCCACTGCCATGTTGGGGACTCGGGTCTTGGAGAGTCATCCTTGAAAGCTTTGGTTGCTGAACCCTTTCTTCCTTTCTCCTTCTTATGCCCATCTGAACTGGTTCTTTCGCGCAGCTTCTTGTGCAGCGAAAACCTCCGCTTCTTCTTGGGTTCACTGTCATTGTTATTAGAGTCATCCTCAGATTTCCAGTCAAAAGTTTTGTTTGCATAGCTCTGACTGTGAACTTTGTCAGACATGTGAACCGCTACATCGTGAACATCGCAGACCACGGTTCTCCGGCTCGATCCTCGATGTGACCCTGATCGGGTATTGCGGCCTTCATCAGGGTCAGGGATGGACATGGGAATACTGGTCCACTGATCTTGTTCTGCCCTCTCCATAATGGTGATCTGCTGTAAGGCATGCTGCAGCTCATCTTCCTCCTCATTGGGAACAGTTATCTCAATAGATGATGTCTTCTTGACTCCATCCACCTGGATACTTTTCAGATCTGTCTCGCTTGCAGCTCGGTCAGTCACATTAGCACGAATCCTTTGCAAGCTTGACGTGGATGGTGCTCTTGTGTTGGGATAGCTGCTGTGAGGTCTGCCACTTGAGGTCACTGTAAGCTGACTTCCATCATATACTTTCATGTTTTCGGGAAGCTCGGTGCTGATGCGTGGCGTAAGCGGGTAATTCTGCTTAACGAGCTTCTTGACGGCTTCCTTCATTGGCATGTTCCAAGTGGCCAATACGTAACTCCTACGAGTATACTTCTGGACAATACACACCTCTATGTTTACCATCTTGTCGCGTACCATATCTGCAGTCACCTTTTTGTATTCTGGAGCTTTGGTAAATTGAAATGATGAAGGCTTGAAGATAGTTGATCTTGATCCAGCCTCAGACTTTTTCACCTTATCCTCAGGTTTATACACTGGTACTTCTTCCGTCTTACGCTTGCTTTCTTTTCTTTTGTCAGGAAGGAGGTAGGACTTGATGTAAATGCCGCTTATCATTGAAGTCTCAACTGAAAAGACAAATATAATTGCTGAGCCCATCTTCAAACAAATTGTTTTATCGCTCTTTCTTTGAATAACCAGGTATACATAACAGGAACTTTTAAAGGACTTTTATCGTAATATTTTCACTTCAAGTATCATTACATTACCTACAAATGTTATGAGTTCAATTTCAATATCCTTCACATCGAGGGTTCAAAGTTATTTTAGAGCTATTTCGACCTAAGGATTTTTCTCTCAAAGGTATATCAAAATCATCCCATATTCCCTGATAGACGCTTCTTATCATCTCACTTACATGGTGGCAAAAGGAGGTCGGTGACTTGCCATGCTCGGATCTTAAATGTAGACTTTTTGCTGTTGTATTCAAAAGAAAGAAGTATTTGGCCCAGCACTGGAAATATAAAATATTGTTGCAAAATAACTTAATGGGAAAAAGAATTATTGTAACAAAACTTATCCTGTTTGGATAATCCAACAACAAACTTTAGAAACAAAACTTATTTTTACCCACCATAATTATTATCTCCTTGACGATATGGACAAGAACCCGCCTACAAATTCTGGTATTTCGATATTTACTCAAAGAAACAACATTCCTTACTATCTAATGCCAGAATAGTACGTTTAAAAACAATTTTCTGAGCCAATAAACATGTAGCAGGGATGTAAGTCAGAGTTAATGAAAAAATCTACCGAAAGAAAATTTAGAATTATTTCAAAATGCTCTTAAACGTGATGTATGAAATTGAATGTGAAAATTGATATTTGAGGTGATGGTGTGAACAGAAATCTGAAATCAGACAATTCTGAAAGTTTGCATTCCTGATATAGACAAGCAGGGTTCTGACCTAGTTTGCGGCTGACCCCCAGGACGGGTCCGTCGGTGCTCCAGGCCTGCGGTGACCAGGAGGTGGTGGAACTGAAGCCGGAGCCGAAGTCAGAGTCCAGACTGGCCAGGGAGACCTCATCAGGGTCTAGGGTGTACTCACTGCTCACCTCTGTACCTGGGGAAGGAGGAGGAGTTAATCTAGTATTTATAGACATTGTGCAGATGACCTCACACCTTTCCAAAATGGGTCGGATGCTATGTTGGTGATCAACTTAAAATTGATATCATTCCAATTTCAAAATCCCTAGATTACATATACATGCTAAATGTACATAACACTAGCCACACCATCATCAATAATTATCATTTTCAGAAATTCAAAAACTTCTGATTATTTCATAGCAATATGGTCATCACAAAAAAAACTGTCGCACAAAGTCAATAGGAGGATATTCTTGTCTATCAAAGCCATTTTTTGTCATATATTTGGCCATTTAGAATATCACACGCAACATGTCCTTAATTTGTTCTGAGGTACTATTTTTGCATGTTCTTGAACAGTTAACAATACAGAAATCTTCATATCTTTGATGTCAGGAGGCAGTCACTCACACTTAAAAAACCTGTTTAATAAGGTTTTTTTTCAAATTAATGTTGTTTCATTTGGACTTTACCTGATTTTATTGTATCTATATCCGAACTTCTGCTTGAGCTGGGTTTTGTATCAGCCAAGACAGCTTGCTCGATAGTTTCTCGGGAGCAATTTTCTGAAACAATTTGGGCATCTCCTTTAAAAAGAAAACAATTTGTTCTTATTAGTTAACATACATTTGTATTAGTTCACTTAAGGTAGGAAACTTCTTCTGTAAAACCATACACCAAGTAAGTCCTTATCTTAACCACTATCAGCTATCTTGAAAAATAAATAGAAACTACGCTTTTGAACCTGCTATGTTAAAAACAAATGCAAATAGCCATAACCATGTAATTATTCCGATCAATACTACTCTTACGTACACCTGTAAATGCTTAAGGGTGCAATGTCACAAACGATTTTGGCATGATCGCACTCATACCAATGTGGAGTGCCGACCAATTTAAAGTGCGTTCCATTCACAAGGGATATTCAATTTGATTTGGCACAAAGCCAAAGCCTACTCTACCAGTTTTATACACGTTTACTCTCCTGGATATACGTATTAGGATTCTAATAAAACCGGAAACCTGTGAACTTGAGCGTGACTGGATTTCGTTTAAAACTTCTGTAAGTGTGTCTGTTATGACGAGAATTTTGAGTGATTATTTGAAAATAAAAGAAAAAGACTAATGTGAACGTTACTTAAACAATCTAGGTCATATTTTCCTAATTTTTTTTAATTACTATTAATACTGTATTATACATATGAGTCTAAAGGAGTGTATATACATGAGAAAACTTTCAGGTTCTTGTTTAACTTCACTAACAAGAGGAAACATATTAATTTTGATTTATAATTATTACAATTACAATTTCATATTTTCGTG
The DNA here is from genome assembly GCA_936440205.1 of Lepidonotus clava. Classification (NCBI taxonomy): domain Eukaryota; kingdom Metazoa; phylum Annelida; class Polychaeta; order Phyllodocida; family Polynoidae; genus Lepidonotus; species Lepidonotus clava. The sequence continues at coordinate 27,149,954 of OW387144.1, read as the reverse complement.
ATCGCTTTTCCCTGTTAGACATATCTACTGTTATCTTTTTTTAACTGAGAAAGAAAAATGTTATATCTTAATCATTTCTGAAAAGAAAGTTTAAGCAACGCCAAAATGCCATTACTGACAAGCTAGGACCTTAAGGTAATAACAAAGCAACTGCCAACAAAAAAATTAAACATGCGTCATAGAAAAATATAAGGCTTCCAATAAGAGTAAAAAATATAAGAGTAAAAATAAACTTCTTGCTTTGCAGAATATATATGAAAGCAGAAACAAAAGATACTTCCAACAAACATCTTAAGCTACAGGGTGTTGCATGCGTTCCATACGTTTGTGTATAAATAACGAAAGATTTCTTAACCTTCTGTGCGCTACAAACTCCAGCTATATTGGCTAACACACTTAAGGACATACCTCCAATAAAAGCTACAAACTTAAGTGTTGTCAGTCCTTAACACCTTCTTTACATTAGTACCTGTATTTTCCTGGCCAAGACAATCATTATGCCTGTGGATGGTATCTGTAGAAACATTGTTATTATTGCCTGAAAATTGAAACACAGAGGAGCACATATTTACATCCGCCAAAATGAACAGAGAATTTACGACGTAACAAATAACACGTGCATATTTATTCAGAATGTGACGCGCAATTTACAATGGAAAACATATTTTAACATGGTGTAGTGCAAAATTTAAGATAGGCCATGAAGAGCAATTTTAAATAGTTATTATTTGATGCAATATATGTTTTACTGCATATTTGAATATTCATCATTTCCAAGACAGAGGTGCCACTTCCACCTGAAGAAAAAGTAGGAAAAGAAGGAAATCATTTTCCTCTCCTTTTTTCTAGAATCAACTAGGAGGGAAATTACCTTGAGGAAAAGAGACTTGACATTGAAAATTCTATGAGAATAGCATGGAACTAACGCAATAAATACTCTAAAATAGATATCAAAGTGATGTAGGAAAAATTAGTTATACAATCAAAAATCACCAAAAAGTAGGAAATCCTACAAAAGTAGGAAAAATGGAATCTCTGCCAATAATGATATTGGATGCCAATAATGAGACAGAGTATACCTGTAAACTTACTTAGTTTTCTGAGGGGAGGAATACAGTCGCCCGTGGCTACGTCCAGGCTTGTCTTCCCATCCCTATCAGTGGCGTCCCATTGCCCGCCAGCCCCCAGCAGTAGGTGGAGACAGCCCGCGTGGCCCGCGGAGGCTGCATAATGTAAGGCCGTACACGACCGCAACAAGTCCGGCTTATTTGGGTCACCTGCAGAAAGAAGAAATTGAATGCAGACAAAAACAGAAACCGTGTCATAAAGGCAATAAATGTGGCGTGTTAAAACTTGTTATAGATTTTCTTATATGGCGTCTGAAGTTTCTTTTGCTGCTATTCATCTGTTGACGTCAATTAAGTACAGTCAAAATACTCCAATTCGAATATCTAGGGAACATGGACCAGACAACAAGTCTGAATTACCAGGCACCAAAAAGCAAAGGTGTTACCTTGTTTAGTGGGGGTTCCTTGTACGAAAAACGTACCTAGAAGCTAGTTGAACTCAACAATGGTAAGAAATATAAAGATTTACCATTTGGTTTTACTGCCTCAATTTATTATGGGGCAGAAAAAAATACTTTAGATACAATTTTCAATTAATATGATAAAAGGGATGGGGGACAGACGGACCTGCCACCTCTGCCAATACAACCAAAACCTAGCAGTATCGTTCTCAGACATTTAACTTACCTCCATAGTTGAGCAGTTGTTTCAGTATCTGTTCATCGCCAATATGGGCAGCCTCGTGCAGCGCGCTCCACTGGTACAGTCCTATCTGGTTTGGGTCATGGCCGGCCTTGAGTGCGTCCCGCACCTCATCCGGGTCGCTGTACCGCACCCCCTCGTGAAGCGGGGTGTCTTCCTGCTCTTCTGACATCCCCATGCCATGCCCAATGTCACCTGGAACAAACACATAGGATGTTAACATTGATATTGGTAGCCGAACTAAAGGAACCAGATTAAGAAAAAAAGAAGAAAAGAAGAGAAAAAAAAGGCTCTCGAATCCACTGCCGACAGGGACCATAAATTTATATCTATCAATCAAACTTTATTGCCAGGGTCAACCAAATTGTAGAAAAGGTTATTTTAGCCCACACTAAATTAAACCCACAAGAAAACATTATGACGAATGAGAACAAGAATCCGTCTAATGTCATTGACTGCATCTTTGGTTCATGGCTAGCACGAACTGACCAATCAGAGGGCAGGAAAAGTGTGGTTTATACACCATAGTCCACTCTTTTATATAGTCCACCCTTCCTGCTGATAAGGGGGCCTTAATGGCTGTGATAAGGGCCAGGAACCAAGCTGGTTAGTTCATAGTGCCTCGGCCACACTGCTCGTTTACACTCGCAGAGTGCCCTCGGTACCATGAACTAACCTATACATATTAAATATATCATTTGATTAAAACTTAATTCTTTCTGGCATATCGACTCACAGACTAAAATGAAAAAAACATGATCTGATAAGTTATACCAAAGTGTTTAATCTGTCAGATTGTATAAATGAATTCATCTGCAGATCTGCTAGATGGCGCCACTCAACATCACGGTTTACCGCTCGCATCTCTATTTGCTGTTAGAGATCCTATTAGAGATTGGATGACACCTATCTGTGTCTCTGGTTACTGATGGTTGGCTGGATTAAACATACTGAAGCGTGCCTGCGGGCTGCTCAACATGGGCGAATGCTGTGAGAAGCTCGTGGTAGGCTAGATTAAAAAAATTATATGTGTCTGTGTTTATTTCTCTAGATTTGGTCCATCCACTAACGTTATCCTCTCCTATGCCTATGGCATGATATGGAGAAAAGTTGTTCTGTCGCCGTCTCTCTCTCTTTCTGTTTTTTTGTGTGTGTTTTTTTTGTAATAACTGTTATCTTAGTTCGTAACTCTCTAGTCTTAGAAGTGCATTGGCACTTAGAATAGCAAATCTGATAATGATCTGAGGCTGCTAGGGACGTGACTATCCTGTCAAAAAAGTGTTTGCATGGTTATCCTATGAATGCTACCCCCTGAATCAATTCATGCATTTGAGTAATTTTAATAATCTGTTTGCTCCCCAGAAAGTTTTAAACGCTATGCTGAAAGGTGAAAACATTTGCGGGAAGCAGTCTTTCCACATGTCAGTGTGAAACTGATCTCGTGGCTCGGGTTCCCATGTCACTGTATAGGTCCTCTGTTGGTGGCCGTGTGCTATCTCCTCTAACCAGCTGCTGCTGGAGATCATGAGAGAAGATTGAAATCGAGACGACATATTCATGATAGCTGTGTCCCTAGTTATTCCAATAGTACCGCGAAATTGCATACTAATGACGTGCATATATTGGAATCAAGGGATTTCCTTAAGATATTTTTCCACAGGTAGAAATTTGAAAGAACGAAGATGAAATACACAATAATTTTAATCATTTAATCTATAACAATGTTGTCACAGTGCAGGACCAACCCATGACCTCCAATAAACCGTTTATAATTCAAGAGTTAAGTTTCAATTCTCATTCAGCGTTGGCAAAGAGAATGTGGATAATGTTTTTTATTGACCCGGGTTTATTGACCATCCTTAAATTAATATGGCACTGCTTCCAATCTTTATCCAAGCCCTACCTGTTGAATACTAGCTACCACTGGACACAAAGTGACCAGAGAACCAGAGTAACAATGCCAGTTGAAATAAATGCTGGTATCTTAACTCACACATGTCACTATGAGACACAATGCAGAACATCAGGACCTAGGGAAATGACCTCCCATAGACCCACACTGAACTAGCCCCTGCCAGTCTCAGCAGTAGCGGCCTAATGCTTAGTAAATTGGGTAAGGTGCCGGACTACAGCGTGGGAAAAAAGTAAACAATTTTCCTAAGGAAAACAAATTGGGATAGATCTAGGGCCAAAATGTGTTACCTGAGCACAACAATTTTTTCCCCTCAGGCTCAGGCCTTATCTCTGCTCAACTCTATGGGTGTAGACCCTAAAAATCGACAGGGCAACATGGCCATTTCTTAAATTCGACATGTGCCATGGGGCTTAGTGACATGAAGAAAAAATTAACGACATGACATAGGGTATTTCTTAAATTCGACATGCGACATGGAAGGTTCTTAAATTTGACATGGAAATTGAAAAGATAGTGACAGGGGACATGGTCATTTCTTAAATTTGACACGCGACATAGGGACCCCCCATCTACACCCCTAACTCTACTTGAACTGATCTAGATCCATTCCCAGAGGCAGAGGCTCAGACTCAGCAGGGCTCAACATTAAGGGTTTGAACTTGGCTGCCCCTTGGGCAGGTCTCGGTTAAAATTTACCTGCCCGACCCTCAAATTCACCTGCCCAGCTTTAAGAGTTTATTATAATATCACAGAATTTTTTCTTGCCCTTCGGGCAGGTACATGTCAAAATCTACCTGCCCCTTCTCAAGTTTTACCTGCCCCGGGCAGGCGGGCAATGCTTAATGTTGAGCCCTGCTGACTCAGAGTCTAGGCTATTACAATTTACATAGTATTTTTCCTCATAGGGGCCTTCCATTAAATACGTACGCACCAAGGGGGGGTGGCGGGGTCTGAAATTTTCTAGAATTTGCGTACATACATGTACAAATCCAATGCGTATTTTGGCCCAAGGGGGGGTGGGGGGTGTAGAATTTCAGAAATGTTGCGTACGTACTAAATGGAAGGCCCCATATCATAAACACAACGAAACAGTCAACTGTAGGTACTACCACACCACGATCATTCAATTCTGACAATTTCTGCATAGATTTTGCAATTTTTTTTGTGACCAAAAATGCACTAGAAAAAAGATTTAAGGTAGAAATCCTTACCCGACAGTGAGATAAGAACTTCGACATGTTCCCTGAAAACTTTTCTATATGAAAAAAAAAACCTAAAAATTATCAGAAAATGCGCAAATTACCATTTAAAATGCGCAAAAATGTGTGTATTTTCACAGAAAGTGACAGAATTTATACCTTATTTTCACTATTATTTTGTTAAATATCTCTAGATCTAGTTCTAGAAAACATAAAAACATTTGGCAAAAAGCATGAGATTACAAATGCAATGCTCTTTCCATTGGAATATAGTAAAATTCAGAGAGAATTTTTTTTTTTCACGTGGTAGTACCTATCAACTGTCAGATGGATTTCAAAAAGTTGATACAATTCCATCCAGGGCCCAAAGAATTAGCAGGCTGTCATTCAAAGTGCCCCCCCTGCCGCCCCCACCCCCATCCTTTGGTTTGGAGTTTGGGCTTGGCTTTGGCATTGGCCTCAATCAATGGTCAATCCCCTCTGGCTCTGCCCAGTCCAAGAAGCAAAGGCTCCACGGTTCACACCCTGATAACAATGATCTTGGGCACCTTGTTTCAAATGTAGATGCTACGATAAACATAAATCCCTCTTAACGAAGTACTGAACACTAGAACTGCAACTACAAGTCAAGTGTCAAAACAAAGCGTGTTTACGTCCCTCGCCGACGTCGGGGTTCGACAGGAAGCCCCTCCAAAAACACCTGCAAACTCTGCAACTGTGGAGATCGTAACGATTGGGCCATTGCAACAGGCGTAAAGAAGAGCAGAATCTTACCTCATTGTTGAGTAGGCCACGGCAAATATATAAATACGTCAGAATTTCGATTGATTTGCAAGTTTCAAAGTTCAATCCAGAGGCGCGGACTCCGTGGGAAAGCTTGCCTAACAACACCGACGGTAAATTGATCCGGTAGTCTCCAAACAGATGTTGCATCTAAGATTTACATAATAAAGGAATAAGACCTGCGCGTGGAGAATGAAATCTCGCCAAACCTCGCGACCTGCGCGAAGCTCGATGCGCACTGATTCGTCGCAGAGGATCATGGGTAAATTAAATGGCGACCAATGAAGGACTGTAAGCATCGGTCACTTGCAAAGAAAACAGCGTATCTCTGAACACAGGAACACTATCTCACTAATTTTAACTTGAGTGTAAGGTACAAAGGTGAATGCTACACACATGCTGAAGCAGCTTGGAATGGGTCTTCGTGGATTTTTCTTATTTGCAGCAAAGATATGGAGCTTCTTATGCTACTGCATCCGGCGACAAGTGCGCTCGGTAAGTCCTCCGAACGTTGCTGAAATGTCTCTTTTCTCCTGTCCGGATTTCCCATTTATTTACGTTTGATTGGGGAATGCATTTAAGGTATAATAACAATCGGATGTTCTTGTTGAAATTTGTAAGTGCATAAGGATGTACGTGCCATAGATTCACGCAATCGGCAAGTTCTTGTCACTGGCTCCAGACAGTCCGAGTGACAGTGACAGACTGCATCATGCATGGTCTGCCTTCCCAGGTCCCGCGCTCACTCCTGGGACTCCAGTCAAAACGAAGACGTCCTTAGAGTTCATTTTCTTTTTTATGGTTGACAAGTGCCAGTAGACTATGCTTGACTGTTTCTGTAAGTAGGCTATTCAGTATTAGCTGCCAAGTAGTCTAGTGTAACGTGTTTCTAACGTTACAGAGCCAGCTTGTTCCTTTCAGTTTCAGCCATTCAGGGCTCACGGAATTTTAAAATGGACAGGTGTCCACAGGACACCCAGCCTATGACTTGTGGGTGTCCTGCACATAAAATTGAGAGTACCGTTTCTTCAACCTTCTTATCACAATTTGAATATCAGGGTATGATTTCTAGGCGACTAGGGTGTCCACCGGACACCCATGGGCCATGTGGACACCCAGTGGGTCAAAGGGTAAAAGGAGGCAGAATTACAGGAACGTCTATACTGTAGTAAATTATGATTTTAGAAACCAGAGGCAGTATACAGGTAGTCCTGAAATAGGCTAGATCTAATTGAGGTAGGAACTGTGATAGATCTAGTAGATCTAGATCTAGTGTAAATCACAATGTAACGTTAGTGTAAAATTTCCAATAATTTCCTTTCCATCATCCTAAATCATAACTAGAAAAAACAAAACCGATCGACACCTAACAGTAACCAAGCCTAAATCAACTGTTGCAGTGATATCAGTTGCCATAAATGATAACTGGAATGATCATGTCTATTGACTATCTAAGATTACTAAGTGGATATTAACTTAATACCATTGGTGTTTAGGCTCTGAACAATTCACAAAATCCACCATTTTCTGGCTATTTTGACTAGCACCCCCTAAAGCTCCGTTCTCGTCTGTAAGGACGTTGTAACTCCCGTCCCACCACACCAATTTCTTGATGTGACCAATCACGTTGCTGGATTAAGTTCTAACTTCGCAAAACACGTCGCTAGGCGTCGCGTCGTCAGGTTAACATCAGCGGATGTTAGCCTAACGACACATGGATGAGACAGCTACTTTAAGTTTAACAGGTTAGGCATGTGTATTCAGGGTTGATAAGGGTGACAGACTAACCTAGGGTTCTCACCTGTCTATTGTGGTAGCTATCACTTTCAGAATTTTTCTTACTTGATGGCTAAACTCATAAAACTAAAAGTCACGTCTGATTACAGATTAGCCAAGGGTCCCAACAGCCCACTGCCCCAGGGAAAATACAGAAAATGGCAAAAAGGAAACCCCTGACAAGGAAAAACACAGGCATTTTCTGCAAATTATACCGGGGAAAACACAGGAATTTCATTTAACAAGTACAGGGAAACACAAGAAATTTTATTTCGCCAGGTTCTGAAATTCCTGATTCTCAAAATATTAAATATTTGACTTGTTGTTGGGTCCATTTTTTTTTGCCAAGCGAAGGCTTCTCATTTGAACAACTTGCTGAAAATGACACAGTGAAAATGAAATGAGACAGGGAATTTAAAAATGGTTTTTGCGTTGGGACCCTGTTAGACTTTGTAGGCACAACCTTTTTGTAGACTAAAGGGTGCCTTAGAGGTGTGAACACAGGGATTTGTTTGGTATGAATTGAAGAGAAGACTTGAAGGCAGGAGGTTGAAGTTGATGATGTTATATATTTCTCTACAGCACCAGGAGTGTAGGCCAAAAGGCCTATTGCTGCTAAGTGGTTACATGTTGTCTGTTCTGCTGCTGGACCCAGAGTGTCCCCACAACTAGGGTGCACTTCCCCACCTCACCTTTGGCCTCTGACCCAATTACATTAATTAGGCCAGTTGACCACTAGGGGGAGGGAGAGTACTAACAAACATTCTGTATGACTGATTACCATGAACTCTGTATACATATTTAATATATATTTTGATTATTATGTAGGAAATTATTATATTGAAATATTTTATATAATAGATTTGGTAAATACTTGTAATTTTAGAGGAAGGATATGCCATGCCTTTTAACTCAGGTATGACATAATGAAGGGGAGGGGAACATTTTATTGACCTATAACTTCCTTATCATTCAAGCATATCAAAAAATTCCAAAAGGACCGTGGAGTTCATTCATTTGTAGCTTTTAAAATGAAATGATGAAGTTATGTGTTTAGACAAAGTTGTGAAGCACAATAAATTCTGTAACAAATCCCGCTGTACTCAGATCTTTTTTTCTTTTGTTCTCTTTTTTTTGCAAGAAAAATCAATTTCCTTCATGGGAAAAAAACAAAACAAAAATGCTAACACTAACACTAGCCATCTGGGCAAGAGAACACTCGCTGGTCTGAATTTAATTTTAGTGGCTTTTGGCCCCAGATCAGCAGTCTGATCATACTGATAGTAACAGTGATAGCAGGGAGGATGCAATTATTTCTCCCTACCACGGAGATTGTATTTCCTAAGTAACAGTTTACCTGCAGACTAGACCGAGAGGCCCTGTCTGTACGTTCCCACTAACAGACAGGGTGTTTTTCTATCATTCCTAGTCTTCCTACTCGACCATTTTGGTTGAGTAGACTTTTCTCAGCACATACCTGATGTTCTGTCTTATAAATTCACATAGAACATCTTTGACATCTTTTCTTCAAAATCTGATATGTTTTGATGGGTATTCTCCTCTAAATATCAAGGATTCAAGAGCTTGCTTAGCCTCATTGTCCTGACAAACCTGACCTAGTCCACCATTACAGTCCGCTGGTACCCAGCCTGAGCATAGGTACCAGCAGGAACTTCAACCAGCTCACATGAGTTTGAAAAGCAACTGAAAGAGGCTTACAAAAAGGACTAAATCTCCTTCATAATGTCAGGGACAATATTCCTAACATCATATATAACAAGAAAACAATCTTGGTGAGTTATATTCACAATTTTGAGGTCCCAGATTGAGTTTTAGTTTGTTTTCAAGCAGGTTGAAAAGTGGTCTATGGAAAATAATCATAAGTTCTCTCTGACCGAGAGTAGCGAGGTCGGAGCCTCTCGGACTACCTGCAGACCATCCCTAATCAGGATGCATGCTGGGAAATGTCGTTTTCATTAATCATGGCATTAATTGTGGTTTAAAGTGTGGGATATTAATATCAACTATTTTTTGAATTTGTTATCTGTATATGTAATCATTTTTTGAGTTGGTTTGAAAATCCATTCTTTACAGGTTGATATAATATAGCAAATGTTTATTCATTTTCTATAGCTTTCCCTGCGTCTAAGTACTGAAAATCAGTTAGCTGTGGTAGGTAGAATTCGTAGAGAAACGTCCCCACTCGGTTTGTTTGAAAACAAAACCCACTCAGTTAAAAAACAGTCGACCCATATCTGTGTCGGTACTAGACCTCTGACTGTTCAAAGATCAAAGGGGCAGCGATAAGGATGGTGGAGTAATCGGATTACCAGACCACGCGGATATACCGAGTCACTTACTGGGCCCGATGTGTTGTACAGTTATGAATCTGAAGGCTGTCCTGAAAAAAAATTGTTTCCGGTCAAACGGGTGGTTTAAATAAAAGGCAGCCGGGCGGCCGCGATCTTTTACTTTTTTACTTTTTTTTTTTTTTTTGATGGTAGGGACATATGATAAATTTTTCTTTTTTTTTTTGGAAAAATGAAAAGAAAAAGTCCCCACCCGGCCGGTCCACTGGAAACAGACATTTTTTTTTTAGGACAGCCTCCGAACGCTATTTCCAATGAGTTGAAAATAAGGATTTGTGTGTGAGGTAGGTACCGTACTCTAGTTTCAAGGGGCAATTATGAATACTGAAATAATTTTGCAACTAGGTACCAGTTGAATGATAACATTTTTTTTTATATTTTCCCTGTAGATCGGTACAAAACTTGTTTCTTTACATCAAGATACATCCAATTTTTGCATTGGCGCAATGACAAGCTTTGCTTCCTACCTATACCACCACTCAGATTTAGGTAGAAAAGTACTTAACGTAATTCCTACAAGAGAGGGCAGACGGCTGCAGGTAAAGAGAGAAAACACCGGCCAGTAAAAAAAGACTCACCCAAACAATGCGGGTTTGTCTTTGCCCTGAGCAGCTCCCGGTGTGAGTGGGTGCGGGGTGAGTAGCTCTACAGGTGGGGGGGGGGGGGGGGGTAGGTGTAAGACGACCCTGGGGGTAGCCTATCCAGTAGGGGCACCTGCAGTGGACGGTGGTTTTACTAGAGAAATTGTGGGACCATACAATAGTTATTTTCACTGGCTGGATAACCTGTTTTACACTCATAGGTTTGTTACCCTGCATTGTAGATAAAAAAAAAAATGGCACCCACGATCAGTTTTCTGTTGAAGATTAATTTATCTGTGGTTATGAACTTCAGCAGTGTGGCGAATTTAAAAGGAACTAAACTCTAAAGAACATGACATTGTTTAAGCCGGATACAGGAAGATACCTGCATCCGTTAGTTTATTTCGTGCATAAAAATTCATCAGGTTCGGTCGTTGTAAGCAGTAACCCATGACCTGAGGGTATGTACAATATCTAAGGAACACTTTTCAATGAAACAAATTATAAATATGTGGGTGGAATTATTATCTAGCACTGCCGGGTATGTTTATAGGCGGCGTCCATAACACTGGTCTGAGAGGTGACAGCCTTTTATTAATTGTGTCAAAAAGAAGGTCAGCTTAAAACTTATAGATCCTGTCATTTCTTTTTCATTCATGTTGGAACACCATGGTTGATCTATTGGATTGCCCTCTACAGATTATATAAAACAGTCGCTAAGTCAGGTATTGTTTTTAACATCAAAGAGGTTGGCTTGGCCACATATCTATAAATAAAAGGACAGTTTATTCCCGGGGGGTCCCTGGGAGGCTGTGTTGACAGGAGGACCCCTCCCCCGCCTAGACCCCGGTGAGTGGGCCCCTCCCTGGGGGGAGTACCTGTAACCTCATCCCACTCCCGCACCCTGGCCGTTCTGGTCTACACTAACAGGGATGTCAGTTTTCCAATTTTTGTTGGATTTTCGGTTTTTCCCTCCAGCACCCCAAAAACTCTTTTTTCAAAAATTCACATTTAGAACATGTTTAACCACATTTTAAGACATATTTAGATTTTCTTAATGTCATTTCCGAATTTTTGACTTCCCTCAGCATACATGGTTCTATCCCCTGGTATATAACTCACCGGACAGGTGAGCAACTCACAGGGGCTCTACAGCAAGAGATTTCATAAAAGATTAAATATTTTTGTGTTTGGGCTTCCCCCTATATAACTACTGTGTTCAAAAGCGATCAACATTTGATAACTTATAGTGTGTAGTGCTCAGAAAATCTATGCAATATCGGAGTGTATGATATGTAATCCAGACACTCCGGGCACAGGTTGTACCTTTAATTTGGCACACTGACGTCATTTCCATGTAATTTTTGCTCAGGCCTTTGTCTTTGGAAGGTCTGTGTTGCCTTGTTCTCTTTAGAGCGCGGGGGGGGGGGGGGGGGGTGTAGAGCTATGAAATAAAAGTCTTTTAGCCTCGGAAATTAGAGTTTCTAGGAGCTCTGGAATTAAAATCCTGATTTTTCTTGATAGAACTAGCACCAAGTCTTTACTCGTTGGTGGTTAACACAGGGTTGGGGACCAGTTTTATTTGTCTGCTTGAAATATGATCCCTTCCGAGGCAAAATGAAACGGATGTTTCTGCGGAAGTCGCAGCTCTAGAGAATAATCAAAACAAAATTGAGTCAACGCTGCTACAACATATTCCATTCAGGCTAAATCACGGTACCTCACATAGAGAATTACTATATATAGTCTCATGAGAATACATCTTTGGTAATTACTTAGTATTTTTCAATGAACGCACTAAATCTTGGGTATTTAAAATATCGTGTTGTGGATAGATTAGTTTTGATTGAGATCAAATGGATTTTGAACACGGGATGATTAGTAACGCAAGTAAAAAGAAATGTGTCATCAAAATAACTGCCAATGCATGAAATTTATTCAAATGGAGGAAAAGCGAAAGTTGCATACAGGTTAGTTTCGATCCCACTACCGGTTCCAGCCGAGTGGTTTCCCAGAGACGGTGGGCCATTCAGACTGAATTGGATATGATTTTGGATATGACACTTACTGAAAATTGGTGCTCACGGGTTGACTTTCATCCTATAAAACCGTTATCAGGATCCTTTGATCACTTAATTAATTCAAAGGACCCTCGTTCTCCCCTCAGGTAGATATCTCCTTAGTCCGAGGGCCGGCCTTCCGTCACGATGGAGCCGGGAGAACGGTGTGTTGTCAGCTGGGTAGAACCCACGCTCACACATACCAGATGTGAAGAGCACGTCTCCCTGGGCCCAGCCTCAGACCGCTGTCCAGACCAACCTAGAAGTGCTCGGGTCTAGGGTTCTAGGGGCAGATGTAACATGTGTTCTTGGAAACCCGGAAAATGTCTATAAAGATATATGAGTTACTCTAGCAATATGTCAGTAGCAACTAGTAAGATAATTTACAATTATTTTAGCCAATAATATTGGAATAAATCTGGTAATATAACTGATAGTAATTCAGTCATGAATTCGTAGGAACTGATGCCAGTCCACAGCATTAGGCTGGCGGCATATGACGACCAAATTAATGCTAAATTCATTGATACTCCAAATCGAAGGGTGAGTCTCTGCTACAGAGTTTGCCTTGTGTGTGTGGTCAGTCCGTATTTCAAGGGTCATGTATGAGAACATTACTTGGACAATTCTTCGGAAAGCAGTCTAGAAACGTGCGCTTGGCTAGTTTAATGTAGGATGAAATGAACAGCCACAGGGTAGTGTCCAGAGAAAGCCTATTCCCGCTCCGTTTGCTGTATATATGGTGTAGAATAATAAAAATGACAATAATAAAAGGATGGGGCAAGGGCTTAAGCCAGTCTGCTGTGGAGATGATGAATGGTCGGCTCATCCAGGAAACACAGGACGCTAAGTTTATCCTTCGTTTCCTCATCACCTAGTTACGGCGACCTTGAAACAGGGCCCCTGCTTAGATGATAACGTTGGAAAAGTTGATATTTTTTAAATGGAAAAATTTTGAAATCAAACTATAATCCACGTTTAATTTAGGTATTAGAATTGACATTTTTCTGGTAGTGATAATAGTGAAACCAACCTTTCAATTCTTACATTTACATTTTCTTTACTCTGTTTTCTATCTGCTTCGCAATATGTATTAAAAGATGTATCATGTTGATATTCAGACATCTTTGAAGAACCGTAAAATGAATCCAATATCCCATATACCAACCAAATGACTGCAAAATTACATGTCACGAATCGATGTGGTTCTCTTTTTTTCCACCAACCACATGGTTTGGAAAATATGTAATTAGGTACAATCGATGCCTGATTTCTAGATTAGCGTATGTCCTTTGTAAAAAGTGGTTTTACCCAAAAAAAGAAGTTACAAAACATTTATAAAGTTCACATGTTTTAAAACATTTGTATGCGATCTAAAGGCCCATACCCACTAGGCGATTTTACCGGCGACAGGCAACAGGCAGAATCACTGGTAAAATCGTTAACAATTCAGATCATCTGTTAGTAAATAATATTGAAATGTTACATTCTAACAGGTGATCTGAATTGTTAATAATTTTACCAGTGATTCTGCCAGTTGCCTGTCGCAAGTCGCCTGTAAAATCGCCTAGTGGGTATGGGGCTTAAGAGTCGATGTATCGCACAAAAAGGTATCGGAGAAAATTAAGGATGCTATAAATAGAAATTAAAGTATTCAAAAAATAAACTGCAAAGAATATTTATAGTTATTAAAAAAATGTTACAAAAAGCAGTTGCAATCAACAGTAACCCACGCTAACCGGTAAAAAAAGAAAAGTGAAAATATTTCCCCAGGGGTGCCGGAACAAACAGGCGACTAATGACTCGTTGACTTATCCCTCTGTCGGGACCCACTGATTCAATAGAAATAAGCGCCGCTTTTATTGAGGCCCGACAAAAAACTGGGCCTGAGCCCCTGCCGGGCCTACTGAGTGGGGTCAAATACCAGGCTTTAATCCTGCGGGGAGGGGAGCCGCACTTTTACCGCTATCAATGGGATACAAAAACACAGAGATGGAAAGGCTTCATCCTGCTTATTCATTGGGTCCACACACACACACAGTAGATGAGATTACACTGTCCACTTTTTATGTCACTTGTGGTGGCAGGGACCAAACTAATCAGTTTGTGCAAATACAAAACTCATGATATTTAGCATAACACTATTAATGTATATATTTTCGTGCTGCACATATTTTTCGCTTAGTTCGCCTTTCTGAAATATGTGCGAAAATATGTAAAGATTGAATAATTATATCCTAGATTTTTAGTCATTTTTTTTTCACCTCATAGGCTCTGATAACGTGAATCTAAGACGCATGGGTTATGACATATTTTTGTATCTTCATTGATGCAGAAATTTCTCTATGGTGCTACCGATTCTTGTATAGAAGAAATCTCAGATTCCTGTTTTAGAATTAGTGAAAAGTTTCACCGAAACAACTAAATTTGAGGAAAAACATCTTTTTGTACAATAGGGTATAATTATGTGAAACTTATGTGGCCAAGCCCCCTGGATGTTTCATAAAGCCTTCTGTCTTCGATCTATTTGACCAAAGTCGTAACTATAACCAAAAATACGTTCATATTACATAATACATTCACATTACAAGTTTTGATAGGAAATATGCAAGTGACACCATTGGATAATATAAGCTTCTTAGCTTGAGTCAGTGTATCGAGTCGATGTTTTATCGATGTTTCTCTTGTCTTTTCAGATCATACAACACCAAACGATCCAGTATGAACATATTCCACTTTCACCTCTATCAAAACACAGACTCAGTAAGTACCGTTGGTTATGTATGTTTTTAACCAATTCATTGGACTTTTCGTAGGGAAAAACACAAAAGATTCCTTACTTGTGTCTTTGAACATTGCAAGCAAGAACTATTTTTCCCCTGAATCTTACAATGCTGTTCATGAGAATTACACCAAAAGTTATTGTACAGAATGGTTATCATACAGTTTGTCAAAGAATAAGCAACGTGTGAAACTTTTCATAGCTTAGTTCGCATTTTAAAGTGATTGTCGAAATTAATACACTTTTGACTTTTTTTTTTCAATTAGAGCCAAGTAAAACGGTATGGTTTGTTACGCTTCTTGACCATTGTTGATTCAAATTCTCATTCCTTATGCAATATGGTTACCACGGAGTGTATACTATGCATGGGTGTACAGTCCTGGGTATACGTGATGTATCACGTGTAGGAAAAAAAAAACATTGTAACATAATATCTGTTCCCTATCCATAGGCACAGTACGGAGAAAAACGTTGGTGCTGGACCTTGACGAGACGTTGATACACTCTCACCACGATGGGGTACTACGTCAGACGGTGAAGCCCGGCACACCACCGGACTTTGTCCTCAAGGTGGTCATCGACAGACACCCTGTGCGCTTCTTCGTCCACAAGCGGCCTCATGTCGACTTCTTCCTCGAAGTGGTAGGTGCTCGCCATCCTCAGAATATGTGAAAGCCAGCTTTTCCCTACAGAACCCTTCCCAAAAATATTGTAGTGCTTTAAAATAAACAATTACTTGAATACCCAAGTATGCTGTTCAACTAAGATATGATATTGGTCCAAGAGACTAGAGCACTGAGTAACCTTTTCCTAGTTGTATCATTTTACGATTATATTTGATGAAGTGCGGAGAATAGCCAAACCATTCATCGGAAACCTACATGAATAAGTTGTAGGTACACGTGTCATTGGAATTGATTTTTTTTGGTGATAATGTAATAAATAATACCACAAATGTTTGACATAAGTATACAGTGTTCATTTTCAGTTAGTCCTAAAACATGGCCGTAGAAGTACCTCTGCATCTTTTATTCTTAACTAGTTAAGAAACATGTAGGAAAGTATTTTACCACAGAGCGTTTGGCTTTCAATAACTGTCACTGATTGTTCCCCCCGCAGGTTAGTCAATGGTACGACCTGGTGGTCTTTACGGCGAGTATGGAGATATACGGCGCCGCCGTCGCCGACAAACTGGATAACAACAGAGGCATACTAAAACGCAGATACTATAGGCAGGTAAGCAGAGTGTCGATTACTTTCACCTATTCCATTTTTTTTTTTTTTTTTTTATTGAAGTATCTCTTCGTACAGACAAAGTTCTTCCGATACAGATGACAAATAAGTAACAACAAGTTATTGTCTGCATGAATTGTTAAATGATTTTTGATCAACAATAGAGGAATCCTGAATAAGAAAGACTTGCGAGTAGAAAAAAGATAAGGCAGTGGCCATCCCTTAACTTCTTTAAAATTAGAAAAACAGATTCGAGAATATCTTCATCATGAAACAGTTCAAATAGAATATATTATAGACTTTTTCGAATAAATGTATTTCTATCATATAAATACATATGTACAGGATTTACATGTCATTTGGCTCATTTTAATCTGTTTTCTGTTTATTTTTCAGCACTGTAACCTAGACTTTGGTAGCTACACAAAAGACTTGTCAGCAATAACAGATGATTTATCCAGCATTTTTATCTTGGACAATTCCCCAGGAGCTTACCGCTCATTCCCGAGTAAGTATATGCATTTCATGTTAAGGAAGTTAGTATAAAAACTGTGGAAATTAGAAAAGAAGTAGTTGTTAGGCATTACAGAAACAGAGTCCATAAAAGCATTTATAATCTCAACAAATCTTCTTAGTTCCCCAATGAGCCTGGATGCTGGTAAATAAATCCAAAAAAATCGCCAGCATCGCCAGAATCACATGGGCAAAAAGATCAATAGATTATGATGATAATTGAATAAGCAATCGGGAATTATACAAAAATAATGATGAAAATTGGATAGTTTTTCTTGATGTTGGTGTAATGTGAATGCTATAACTTCTTTGTTGCAGACCATGCGATACCCATTCGCTCCTGGTTCTCTGACCCAACGGACACAGCCCTGCTTAACCTGCTGCCGATGTTGGATGCGCTCCGGTTTGTCAGCGACGTGCGCTCAGTGCTCAGCCGTAACCTCCACTTACATCGACTGTGGCAGTGAGAGCCCGAGCCGCCGCCACACCACGTCTGTGATGTCTCCCTTGTCTTATGTACATAGTCTGTGCCGCTCTGCCTCCTCGCCCGCAGCCAGCGCAACAACGGTCACAGGATCCGCCATCATCACGATCTCCTTATGAATGATTGGCGGTCGGTCACCCATGGGAACCTATTTGGAAAAATTATAAAAAGTGATTCTATATTGTAAATGATTTGATGACTCTGAATAGTGATCATTTGGGGCCATATCTTTTTATTTCATTGGTGTGTTGTAGTTAGAAGAGGGGTCAGTCGGTGGAAGATTTGGTAATAGTGTAGAAAGTGATGTAAATTGTACAGCAAGGAAGTGGTAGGGAAGTGGCAGGTTTATTCCATTATCATGCTGGTCATTATATATAAGTCCATACCTTTAAGTTATTCGCGAGTTTAACCCGGTTGATAAATGTCTCATTTTCATTAAGCCATCACCTAGGAACCCCGTGAATATAACCCAAAGCATAATAGTGAATTATAAAGGGAACCAATTGTAAATGATCAAATATCATGTGTAACAGACATAACCAGATTTTTTTAAAAGTAAAATTCATAATTCGGTTTAAAAATGTGTCCTATGGGTGACCTGACGTGTTCCCTGGCCTCGTGTACATAGCGGTGGTGGCGGTGAGGAGAGGCAGCGCAGTTCGGGGAGTAGGGACCGAGTGGCCGGTTACCTTAGTCGCCCCAACCCCTGTAAATAGTGTCATGGCCTGACGACAGAGGGCACCACTGCGCACAGCGGGGGGCGACTCCAGCCCTTCACTGTTACTATGGTTACAAGAGTGGATGAGTGTGAAGCCGAGGAAACTGTTCATAGAACTCTGAGAGATGGATACAGGATGACAGTGGTGAGGAAGTCTCCCCCCTTCCTTCCCCCTCATTAAACCCAATGACAAAACCCGCGCGGTAAGATCAAGCCACCAGCGCAGGATCACGCCGCGGGGTAGGATCTAGCCACGGTGTATGTTATGAATGTTAATTTATACGTGCTCCATTTAGCCACTGGCGTTGTCACTCCAGTTTCCCGTAGTGTGTGTGGATCTTTGCACACCTACTGCCTCCTTCTTTTTTAAAAAAAAGTTTCTTAGTATTTTAATAGTTGTTGCTTTTTATTAATCTTATCATTTTGTTTACTACAAAAGAGTGTCCGTTCTGTCTCGGGAGAAAGGTGATAAACTCAACGCGATCTGATCTATTCTCTAGTTTGTGTACCATAGCTATGTATAGTTATACCTGGAAAAAAAACCCGTGATTTTGTGTAAAAACTTGCGTCATTATGTATACAAGGATCCTCTGTAATCAATATCCAAGTTATTATGCGAAACTTTTTGTATCACTTTATAGTTTCTTGCTTACTTTCGACCCCGGTTTATTACAATAATTTTGATCGCTCCTGCTTTGAGGTTGCTTTGTTGATAGGAATGTTATTTAAAAAGACATGCTTGCTGGCGAAGAGAACAGTACAAAAAATAGCATATGAGTATGTACACAAGTCAAAGTAGTGCAAAATCAATCACCTTAGTGAGAATGTCGGTGAGTCATGTAAATCAAGTCTGAATGTTAACCACATAAACCACATTTTTATATAAATAAGAAATAGAATAAATAGGAACATATTTATGGCCAGAGAGCTTCTGTCGTTTCTGTAATGGTCAGATGTTTTATACACCACACGTAGATTCTTGATTGGGATAATCATAGCAAAAGTACCATGACATGATTGATTTCCACTATAAATTGATGGTTACATAGATTAAGATCTAGAACGATATCAAAGAAACCCTCTCAACTGATCTCCCAAGCACATTGTTACAGACAAAGCTATATTGGAGAGGTAGAGGCATTGGAACGAGAGGTTATCTGGATTTATCTATCCAGAAGTTTTTGTTTTTTTTAGATATATTATGTGTTTGCATATTGTTATTACACATCCTACAAGACAGTCATGGTTTCTTACAAGATGAAATTGATTAAATCAAACTTTTTATACATGTATGATATAATTCATGATAATCTGATATGCTTAGAGATAAAGATCTACCAAAATACTGTAAATTTGATGAGATGGGTTAAAGTCGGGTTTATTTTGCACCTTTCAACACAGATAACGTTCTATAGAAAAGTTGTTAAATGCCCTTGGTAAGAAATAGGAAGCTTTTCCCACGAGGTGACTTAGTCAAAGTAATGACACAATGAAATGACACAGCCACCATTTAAATTTCTATTTATGTTAGAGGGTTTCAATGTTAAAGTTAAATGATAGGAAATATCGAGGACGGGTTGTGACGAGTGAACTGGTTGTGAATTGATCGTTTTACCAGGTTTCAATCTCTGGAAAACTGTAAGGTGTGGTTTCACTTATGCATCTAGATAATTTATTATCTTTGACAACCCATGCGCATCGTAACAGAGTACAAGGAACTAACACTGTGTAACATGCATTCCAGATGTAGAGCCTTACCTTGATTTATTATTAATCAGTTTGATTTCAATTCAGTTGTTTTTCGACGTATAAAATCTGTTTGCACCGGTTCTAATGCTCACTTCATGATGAACAAAACGTATTACTTTCAGTACTCCGTCAGTCATTTTGCGATTTTGTGCATGTCTTTAACACAGTTTCTCAACCTTTGTTTGCAAGACCTCTATAATTTTGGTAGACCGCTATTCGATAAACCTCCGTTTGGACAAATCTTGTTTCGAACTCTCAGGAATCTAGTGTGTGTGTGTAAAGTTGGTTACGAACCCCTCAGAGCTTGCTCAAGTACAAACCCGTCGACCATCGACCATCACATTTCTTAGTTTACTCTTTCTTTTTTTTTTTTTTTTTCAAATAAATGGTTTTGTCAGGTGTGATTTAGGCTCGTAAGATTCGTCTGTTGGTGGCCGTGTATGAAATGTGTATTTGAATTGTGATCCAAATTTACTCAGTTAGTGTAAGCATAATCAAATTTTTGTAACCCAAGTTCAATGTCAAAGAAAGGAAAATGCAAAATATGCTTCCTTAGAATGAAATAATTATTTCCTTTGAGGAATATGTTAATAATGTTTCTATACCTTTGAACGTACGTGGTCAACCAGTGGTCAAGACAGGAAATGTATTTGTTTAAAAATGCCAAGGTGATTATTTTCCTCAAGTGTTTTATTTTTCGGAAAGCGGATATCAGTCCTCAAAGCGGGAGTTTAAATTCTTTTTCACTTCGGGAAGTTCTTAAGCCGTATTTTATGAAAAAAATGTTTGTGTTGCTATCTGGTCAGGGTCAAAATATTGCACAAAATACTTACTTAATCCATCATTTTACATGTTAAAGAGAATATCCTAGAGAATGTATGTGGAGTTCAAGATTTCATTAATTTTTTGGTGTCCTCTGACGACCAATAATTCAGATCAATAGTTACAGCCTTTGATCATTGCTAACATGGTTTTCCTCCTCCCTTTCTTTAAACAGGGTATTGTTCACCGCAATGGCCCTGGGCAGATTGTTTGTGAAAATTAACCCGAAACTTATAAGGTTAACTGCACCAAAGCATACGGCATTCCATCGTAAATTCAATTGTTCTATTTTCAATTTGAAATATGGTATAAATGTAGTATTTCGTCACGCTTTCTTTTTCCTATATTTTTTCAAATTCAGATCTTTCAAATATTTTATTTTTGTGACCCCCGCTTTGAGGCATGGGAAATTTTGATTTATTTTCATTTGTTGGATGAATTTCTATTCCGTTCATGGAAATAGTTTGGAAATATTAATTTGTTTTCAATCATTTTAAAATTAAGTGCGTCAGATTAGATCTCAGCCGACCTATCAAAAAAGGGATATCAAAAAACGAAGTATTTAGTATGTGTAACATGTGGGTGTGGGAGATTAGTTATCGTACTTCTCTCACATGCATTCTGTAGAATAAAAAGTATTTCGCGTACTTGACTAAACACGTGTATTACAGATTATGTTGACATCTGAATAAACGTCGTTAACGGGAAAAGAAAAACTTCCTTTCTCACATCACATCCGCCAGTGTTTTAAATATAACAACACTTCAGGGTTAGTTCTGGAGTTCACAGAGATTGCTTCATACATCATGAAAGACGGTGCAATAGGTTAATGTTACCGAGGCATTTGTTTGCTTAAGTCGTTCATGTGTTATCAGATGGTGAATGCACAGTGAACTGAGTTCACACCAGCATATATAAAGCCAAGTTTTACACGAGGATCCGCGCCTGCCACGGCCCAAGTTGACCGGTAGGCTTTCATAACAATGTGGAAATCATTGAAATGAAAATGAATAATAAAAGAGCACATTTTCAAGTGGATGGTTTTGTTGTTTGTATTAATATAAAGTGGGGGCATCTACGTGCACCTATTATTTATGCTAGATCTATAGGTGGAAGAGAGAAAAAGATGGCACAGCATAAAAGAGACCCAAATATTGTACCTCAAACATCTAGGTGTTTCAAAGTTCCAAGTGCAGATCTTCAGATCGTTTCTATCAGACAGATACTTGACTTATTTGTTTTACTTCAAGGCTGACGCTGTACTGCCAATGGTCTACGCTGCCACGCCCCCTTTACCCTTTAGAAATGGAATTAGACAATCACAATCGACTTTATGCTTCATAAATGTATTTGAAACAGTAGCTTATGTGCAAAAACTATATAAATGATATAATGGTGGTATTTCCCACATAAAACACGGTTGCACTTGAATGGTTCAGCGAACAGCCCCCAGCCCCCAGTCCACGTTTACCAAGTTGTTCTGCCACATGTATTCAGGAACCTTAGTCAACTTGACCCATTGACCTTTACCCTCACTCTACCTAAAGCTAAATTAATGCGCGTTACCCCAAATGGGAATTACTGGTGTTCTACTGCAGGTACGTTTAATCTGTTCCAATATTATCACCAAGACCTAAAAATCGTCTTCGTTTTAAATGGTACATACCCAGATATACTCTAAATATGCGTGCGATACACAACTGCGATAGCACTATGTTTCTACGACCCCAAAGCTTGGATGGTACAACAGTTCTGATTGGTCCAAAAGTGTAAACGTCACAGATTTCAGCCAATGAGCGTGCGCATAAGAAAAAAGCGTATGAATATTTCTGTCGGTGCTAACAGGCTGTCTTCTTGTTTTGTCCGTGGTAAGGATTGAACGTAAATCTGTGAATTCTGCCGAAATTCACTGGGAATTTCACAGAAATCTCAAGGTCTCTTTCTTGTTTTGCAGAGACAACAAACCACGTTGGAGCGGGAAGAGCTCGCGCTTCAATTTTAGGACGGACCTTACCGGATACAGTACTGTAAGTATGGCTTGTTTTCACTCCCCTCCCCATGTGTTGGTTGGTAAGTCAGAGGCCATTTTGAGGAGAGTGGGTCTCGGGGGCCCAACCCACCCGAAAATGGGACTCTCTAACTTGCCAAACCGGCCGACATTACTCTTGCCTCTTATTTAGATAGCAGTACTGACTGTGTTTTCTAACTTGAACGGTGAAAATTGTTGGGTGTGTCACAACAAGTGTCAACGTGGCGACCATATGGCTGGTCGTGGTGTGGTTTGTGGGTGAGTTGATTGGGAGACACGCCACGTCGACAGGTACGGGTTGGGACCGGCCGGCCGGCCCCCTCACGCAACGTTACCGTCACTGACACCTCATCACACGGCCTCTCATCTCACTTAGCCCTCCAGGATTTGTACCAAACAGTGTAGGCTCATGACCAGCATCCTGTAATGTAAAGCGTACGATATTGGTGTAGGGAAAGTGCAGAAAACGCCTCCTATTTTTGTCTCCGCGCACTTGTTTACCTTTGGATCTGAGTTAGACTGTGTCACAGTGTGTGGGCATGACCGGTTCTACTGGGTTTGTTTAGAGAAGGCGTTTTTATTTTTATTTTCTTTGGAAACACGAGGAACAATTGAATGTATTCTTAATTCCTCATGACTTGCCTGTGACTAGGCCTATGTTTAGATTCTTGTCCTCCACTAATCATAGGCTTATTTAGTCTGGTTTCAAAATTGTAACTTCCAGTGTTAGCCTTTTTAATTATCAAATTTTAGGGATTAAATTTATGCATTTATAGTTGTACAGGAGTTCTTCAGACGTTTTTTGAGACAATTTTCCCATTGTATGATTGGCCCTTAATAGTAGATGATTCAGATATTTGCCATGGAAGGATGCAATTCTGGGAAGATGCCAGATATTTTCACAAGGGCGATCTCTTCCATTCGTAGTTTTTCTCTGTAATCGTCCAGTGAATTCCATCGATCCTCCTACTAGTCAGAGTCATAAGTTGAACCAAACTGTTGAAACCAGCGTAAAATCATATAATGAAAAGTATGGAACTGGGTATACAGCGACGGCGTGCGAGACTTTTTTCATTTTACAACCATCAATCTGCTTGGAGATTTCACAAAATTCAGTAGTAAGTCTATGGGGTGTATGAGTTTTTGCTTTAGACCAAAAAGTGCTTGGAAATTACATCATTAGAATGCATACAAAGCCCTCAAAGCAGGATGGAAACTGGTTTCTGGGAACACAAAAAATAGCATTGTTCAAGAGTATTTGTGTAGTGACATCAACATGTGAGATCTGATCATTTATACACAGACATGGTCATTCACACAGCTACAAAACTAGGGCTGTTGTAAGGGGGTAAAGGGGTAAATGGGGTCTGGAATCAGAGAGATGGAATCAACAAAAGAAAAAAAAATCGATAAGACAGAGATTTTAGTTTATTTAAAGTATAATTAAGGATAGAGAGTGGTGGTTTTGGCGTTTTTTGCAGTAGCAACATCTTTGAACTATCAATGATTCAATTTTTGGAATATCTGCTTAATATTTCTCATATCTACACTTGAATATGTCCTCTACATAACATTATATGAAATAAGATTGTTCAGTGAAAATTGACTGAGTAAATGAACTATAAAGATGGAAATTTGATTTTTAACTTTTATTTTTTGAAGGTCGATAGCTGACTTAATATTGAAGGTACTTATTGGAAACTTTGGATATATATTTAAAACATTCGTATGCAGGGAACTGTGTCTCAGATTTTTTATTTAGGTCCTAGTTAATTTTTAAGAAAATATTGAAAATAAATGTGAAAAAAATATCAAAAAAATACCCATTTTTTTCAATAAAATAAAAAGTAGGACCTAAAACAAAAATCTGAGACACAGTTCCCTCCAGACTAATATTTTTGCATTACATGTTAAGTCTCAGAATTCCAGAGAAACTGTTGATGAAGATATCGACATTCAAAAAATAAAAGTGAAAAATTCACTTTTTCATATATATTTTTTTCTAATCCCAGTTTCATTAAAGATCTTTCTATACCATTAGATAGAGAAAAATCTTCCCTTTCATTTGATG
This sequence comes from Lepidonotus clava, assembly GCA_936440205.1. Lineage (NCBI taxonomy): Eukaryota > Metazoa > Annelida > Polychaeta > Phyllodocida > Polynoidae > Lepidonotus > Lepidonotus clava. Next base: position 27,125,101 of record OW387144.1, on the reverse strand, counting down.
TATAAAACATTAATCAGTTAGCAATATTGGCAAAACTGTTGCAATTTTACTGAATTGCCCGTTAATCACCACTCTCTATCCTTAAACCACAGCTTAATTCTAAAAAGTCTTTAAAAAAACACCTTGTTTTAGGGATGTGAGTTTCCGATTTTTTCTCTCCAGCACCCCCCCAAAATCAGTTTCAAAATTGTATGTTTAGAACACATTTCACAACATTAAAGGATTCATTCAGATTTTCTTACTGTTATTTCCGACTTTTTCCCTGTCCCCAACTACATCCCTTTATTTTTTAAGGTCAATGTATTGCGCCATTTTTTCATCGTCAAAGCGCAATTTAAATGAAAATTTAATACAAAATGTTAATTTTTCTGTTTTAGTCTTGATATGGACACCACTCGATCCTAACTTTACACTTGAAAATTTTAAAGAAGCCAATAAGTGGTAACCCTTGGCTCTTTGAGATTCATATTCAATTTGTTGTCATTTCCGACAAACATAGCAGGGCTAACGGAATTTTAAAAATGGTTAGGTGTCCTGCAGGCACCTGTGCGTCACAGGTGTCCTGCACTATAAAACAGGGGGGGGGGGGGGCCATTGCCTCAATCTTGTTATAAAGGTATGATTTTTAGGGTACAGAGGGTCCTGTATGGGTGTCCTGTGCTTTTATGGGGGTGGACCGGACGCTGGATTTGGTGAGCCCTGCATAGTTAATACATTTCAAATACCTAGATATTACACTGCTAGTGCAGAGGAACTTTACTACTCTCGCATCCCCCAGCTATCATCAGTGACAATATCTATAGAGGGGCATTGAGTGAAATAGGGGAGCGACTGAGATTCTATTTCAGTTCGTCTCTTCCAAATTCAAAGTAGATACAGGATGCCCTCTGCACATGGAAATTAGGAAACTGGCTAAAATAATTGCCTATCAGAAAAAAACACCAAAACAAGTTGTTTACTCTGTCCAAGACATTCAGAAAACACAGGGAATTTTGCTGTTGCAGGTTCTGAATTTTATTGTCCTGAAACTGAAGATATTCGACTTTTGTAGAATAATGCAGGTATGGCCAGGTTCTGAAATTCCTGATTCTCATGATATTAGGGATTCAACTTTTTGTTGTTGGGTTGTCCACATTTTTTCTCCCTGCACAGGCTTTTAATTTTGAACAACTTGATGGATATGACACAGGGAAAAAAATGCCACTGTGACAGAACAGGGAAATCTCAGGAAAAACAGGGAATTTGAAAATGGAATTTCGGTTGGTACCCTGATTATGGAAAATGACAGTGAGAATGTATTGCAGGACAGGGGAATGTCACGAAAAACACAAGAAATTTGAATTTGAAATTTGAGTGGTGTCTCCTTGAATTTGAAATACTAGGTAACAGTGGGAGTGGCTTCTTCCAAGTGGTTAGACAATTCTTTTTGCAAAGGTATTATGACATAATACATTGTAATGATTTCTGTTTTCCTTTTGGTTCATTCACTCTGTAGAAGAACTTGGGCCATTGTTAACAACAGCTTGTCCTAATTAATACGACAGAAGTATGTCGGTTGCATTAATTTTAGGGTATTTGTGTCACTGTGTATGGCTTTAGGTAAACAAACATAGTCAAGATGAGCTGTTGATCAGTGAACATCTCAAATACTGTTCCTAATGCTGGACAAATAGCCGACGTAGCGCAGTTTCTTACTTTCTGCTACGTGTACCTCATACAAGATTCCTGAAATAGTTTTAATAGACTTTGGATATATGTATGTCGGGTGGTATCCCTGAAAAGAATCTCACGAAATATTTCACACTTTAGGACAATCGCTTTTTTCAAATAGTAGTTTAGTAATAGGTCTACGACTACGTGTGTATTGAAGTGTAGTTGCTCATAACTACAAATAGAACGGTAGAGTTCAAATTTGTGGATTGACATTTGTGATCATTTCAATCAGTGCTAAGTATGAATTCTGCCCCAAGAAAAAAATTGTTGATTGTTACAATTTCTGGCAAAACCACTGGTAGTTATCTGAATGTGAATTCTGATCCTCGCTTATGCTCACTAACATAGTAGACTCCTCAGCAGTGAAACTAGTACGGTTGTCATGTAAGTTGACAGCTGGTCCCTCCCCCACGGTCTATCAGATCAATGACACATAGATTTTTGGTGGTTACCAAATGGTCGGTTGGGTGTGTACGTTGGGTGGGGGGCAGGGGGTGGACAGTGACGGGTGTGCCGGCAGGGAGCCACGTTGACCACGTTCACGGTTTTGTAAGTGTAGTAGTGGTGTCAGTCCCCGGCTGGGCCGAGCTAGGGTAAGGAAGTACCGTGTTCACACAATACAGGCAGGTGTCTATTTACATACTTTGGGACTACTACATAGCATGTAAATGGTCGGTTTAGTTAGGTTTTATTTACAAACAACATAGAAAGCATACATTTACTACAATGTATATGTTAAATCTGCGACTTATTTAAAATGTAAATATACAGTCAGGGATAACGTTCAGGTTGTGCCCGTTTACGAATAACTATGCTCGTTACTGCCAATTAATAATGTAAACAAAATTTGTTCATAACCTCAGACAAAATGTCCAGTTTTATGCCCATAATATCGAACATTATGCTCTGGACATTCAAGATGTTTTCATTATGAAAAACGCTGAACGTGTCCAGATGTCTGACGGTTTGGGGGTTACGCTGACTGGATAGTCAAGGTATACGCTCCTAGCATACAGCATGGAGAAATAACGCAGTACATTGACCTGTAGATCATGGATGCTTCATGGTGCGTCTATTAGTCCTTAAAAATAATAGATGGAAAATAATCGTATTGCAATTTCATTACATGAACTTGATATAGTCCAGAAGCTGAACCGCATTTCATTCTTCGCCCTGGGATGTTAAAATGTAGTCGTATGTAAACGAAAAAAAACAAACACAGGTCACCTAGTGAGGACATTTCGTGGATTTTGATTTCATGAATCGCCTTTCCTTTTGGCTTAGGAGACGGTTATAAATTCTAACGTGGCATATGATTTGATAGGTCATGCGTTATCTGTTACAAAATGATTATGACTAAGATAACGTGACCTTTTGTGTTTGGAGAGAATGGGCAAGATAACCCGCCTAAGCTGCACTTGTGTTTGTGTATATACATGGCGGTGAGCAGTGCTCGCTTGTATTGTAATTCTCTATTTGATGAACTTAGAATTCGTGAAGTAATAGATATATTAGATATGAAGGGACAAATTGTCTTCAAGGGAATAACATTTGTTAATCAACTGAGAAGTGCACTGGGGGGATCCAATTTTATCATAAGATGACAACGTTATTTTGTGTCAAATAAATCTTACGTTGTGTTATGAATTTATGCTACAATATATATTTTTCCTCTAAATTTAAAAAGAAATTTTATTGTCTAATAAGTACGTCACTGTTAACCTAGGAATCAGATGGTATGATTAGATCTCTTCCAGTAGGAAAAGATTGTGCTACAATTAACTCAACAGGAATTTTCCTTAACATAGATAACTGATTATCATAAGAAAATCGACATTGTCGAGATGGGCCAGGGTAATAAATAATGATAATAATAATGATAATAATAATAAAAAAGATTTACTAGTACTGGGTACTAATAAAAATGTGTGCCCAATTAGTCTGATTGGCTAGAGAGAATCTGTATAATTGGAATAAGAAACGTAACATGGACAAGTGAAATGTTAATCCGGGCTAGTGCAAAGATCGGACCACTAGCCCTGTGGACTAGCAGACAAAATAGTTAGGAAAACCTCTGCTCAATATCTCGAACGTCCGAAAAGAAATTAGAATCCATAAATATAACTGGCAGTAATTTCATAAACATGTAATACTGTCTATTCTTATAACCAATTTGACGCTTGTTTCTCCCCCACAGGAGTACTGTACGACTTGGACCCCAACACCGACTATGAGTTCGGAAATAGCGGCCAACAGCTCGGCACCAGCCGTGGTGGCTGAAGTGACAGGGGCGGGCGAGTTGCCCGTGAGCACGGTGGACGATGAGGCCTACGAGCCGACGTACGCCGAGGCCTTCCCCCCACTGCCCATCTCTGACCTGCCCGCTGACCCGTCCCGTGCTGTCGCGTCTTCGGTGTCCAACCACTGGGCCAACAACAAGTTCTCCCTGCGCACCTCTACAGTCACACAGGTAGGAATATGAGAAATCATATTGAAACAAATCATCGAACATTTGTCCTTTGAGCGCATACTTGCGTAGGATAACAGAAGTAATGTTTCTTTATAACCATTGAAAACTTATATTTTACTATTAGTATTAGGGAGTGAAGCCTAAAACAGTTGAGGCTCCCAGTTCGTCGTTGAAACTGAATGTTGATGATACGAGCTTACTATTGCCTGCGTACGAGTTTGTCAAAAAGGTTAAACTGAGTTTATTATTTGAATTCATTACATACAATATGTCATACATAACGAGACTTGGATACTTGGACCATGTTTCTTCAATCCGTTGCATTTAACTAAAACTCCTAATGTTTGTGCTGTCCATTCAGGTGTTCTGTGTGCCTCTGGAGGAGCGTCGTTTCAAGGAAATGAAGGAGGATGGGTTTGGAGAGGCAGGCCAGGACCAAGCCCAGATCTGTAGCGCTATCATGGCAAAGACCTCAGGCGTGTCCATCGAAATGAGCTCGGCCAAAGACAAGTCGCTGACCGTGGTGCTCACCGGCAAAGGTGACGCCGTCATGAGGGCCAGGAAACTGGTCGTACAGCAACTCCAAACTCAGGTACGTGCCACTGCACCCTTTGTGGTTTATGTTTGGGTTAAACCAACCAGAATACAGGGTCCTAGCCTCACAAAATGGCCCACCAAGAAAATATTTGAAATAAAGTTAGTTAATTTAATAGATTTTGATAAACAAAACATTTGATTTTTACAAAGACCACATCAATTTACAGAAGTACCGGTACAGTAAATAAGCTCCTGCCATTATAGTATAATGTTATCAGTTTTCCTAGACTATAATCTCCACTTTGTATATTGTAGGCGCGTGTCCAGGTGAAGATTCCCAAGGAACATCACCGCCACATCCTGGGGGCTAAGGGCGCAAGGCTCTCGGCACTCGAGTTGGAGACGGCCACCAAGATCTCCATCCCCCGGTCGGACGAGGACAGCGACAACATTACCATCTCTGGCACTAAGGAGGGCATTGAGAAGGCGCGCCACGAGATCCAACTCATCTCCGATGAACAGGTATGGCTTTCCAACCCTCTCCTTTTGTATAGACTTGGCATGCTCCCACTGGCATTCCCTAGGCCCATCATTTGGAGCCAGGCTCAATAAACGGTCATGGTCAGTGAAAAGTCTTCAACTGTTTATTTGGGGACTGCTAAAGCCAACGAAGCTTTGCATAGTAAGTAAAAGTTGGACAGTGTAAAATCTATGCAAAATGTTTAGTCTTGGGTTCGTTTCATTGTATTCACTCTATTACTCTTTCGTTCTAGGCTAAACTGGCATTTGTGCGAATGACTATTGAGAAGATCTACCACCCCTTCATCTGTGGACCGAACAACGAGAACACGAAGAACCTGATGAAGCAGACCGGTGCCCGGATCTCCGTGCCCCCACCCTCCGTCCACAAGGACGAGATTGTGGTGGCCGGAGAGAAGGAGGGAGTACACATTGCGACACAGGCTATTGAGAAGATCTATGAAGAAAAGGTAATAGATATAATTTTAAATGTAAAGATCAATTTAATTTGGTTAAAATCGTATTAGTTGTAGGGCTATTTATTCTTTTGATCATTGTTCAGGTATCAGCCATGTAACAAAACTAAAAGAAATGTTTTTTTTTGTAAACTTTGAAACAAATCTTGACGCTTTAATTAATTTGAAAGAAATCTTTTCAAAAGGAATATTATTTTTAAAGACATATTCCCTTCTCTTCATAACAGAAAAAGAAGTGTCAGACAGTTTCCGTAGAAGTTCACAAGTCGCAGCACAAGTATGTGATCGGTCCGCGAGGCACAAACCTGAACGACATCCTGGAGAAGACTGGTGTGTCGGTGGAGGTGCCACCGTCGGACAGCACGTCGGAGACAATCACCCTGCGCGGCGAGCAGGACAAGCTGGGGCCCGCCCTGACCGAGGTCTACTCCAAGGCCAACAGTGTGGTCATCGGCAAGGTAGAGGCTCCTGCCTGGCTGCATCGCTTCATCATCGGCAAGAAGGGCGCTAACATCAACCTCATCACCACCGAGTACCCGAAGGTAAATCACTTGAGACATTGGGGGACTCTGGGTATGTCAGGATAATGCTTGGCTTAATGTCGGGCATTAATTTGAAAATGATATATTGTATTTCTTTGGTAGTGGACATAATGATAAACTTTAACAATTACAAAAGATTTATGAGTAGAATAAAATAAAAAGTTTTTAATGACGACGTCGTATTCTCTTGTGAACCAGCCTGTAAATATGAAAAATTGTGAAGAAAGTTTCCCCCATAGACTTTACGTTTAAATTATGTACATGTCGTCTCGGAAAAAATAAGTGGGGAAAATACTCAAAATATTGATCATAAATAGGCAAACCATTGAACATCTTTACCGTCTTCCCTCTAGGTTCATATTGAGTTCCGTGAAGGCCAGGACAAGATTGAGCTGGAGGGTCCCCCCGAGGACGTCGACTCTGTTCGCAAACGGCTCGAGAACACCACGCATGACCTGCTATCCCGCATGGCCTATGCTGAAGTAACCGTCGATCAGAAGTACCACAAACACGTCATTGGGCGCGCTGGTGCCAATGGTGAGTTATGTCGTATAAGAAACCCTACCTCTTCCAAAATAATTTTGAAGAGACAGTAATATAATGTGTCCTGTTCTTCGATTATGCCAAGGATTAGAATGTAACCTACTGCTGAGAAGGATGAACTCTTTATCTACTGAGTTTAATTCTGCTGTCAATTTCATTAAAACATACGAAGTGATCCTGAATGAGAACCAATTTAGTTACTTGATTAAGCTGTATTAACGGTTTTCTTGTCACTTTTTCACAGTGGCTCGCATTAAGGAAAACACTGGAGTATCGATCAGGATTCCCCCGGACAACGAGAACAGCCAAGTCATCCGTATCGAGGGTAGCCCCGACGGAGTGGCCCGTGCAAAGCAGGAACTAATGGATATGGTACAGAAAATGGTAAGTTGAGTTCACTTTTACAACAGTAAGCTGACAGTTTTCTAGGTCAATGAATAATATTGAAAGGGGGGTAGACAAGGATAATCTCCTTACCCCTACCATGATAAATAAATGATTATTTTTTTTGAAAAAAGAAGTAAACTATTCAGACGGAAACATGCCAAAATAAAGCGCTGAGTTTCATTGATATCCAGAAATATAACCTGTCTGATTTCTTATTTCTTTAGGAAAACGAGAAGTCTAAGGATATCATCATCGAACAACGCTTCCACAAGACGATGATTGGTGCCAACGGAGGGCGGATCAAGGAGGTTCGCGACAAGTTTAACCAGGTACAGATCACATTCCCCGACCCGGCCAAGAAGAGCGACATCGTCACCCTGAGAGGCCCCAAGAACGATGTGGACAAGTGCTCCAGATACATGCAGCAAATGAGAACTGAACTGGTGAGGACCTGTTTGGTTTACTATTGGGATTGGAAAATGAATTTCCTATTGAATAATGAGGGTATGAAGTGTAGGTTTGGATTGGTGAAGAATAGTTCTAATTTGAGTGAGGCAGTTTGTGATTGTTTGCAAACTTATTTATACATGCTGTCAAAGGAAGTATGGGTTATGTACTTACCCCTTGAAAAATATAACTACATGTAGTCACTTATCTCTTATTACTTTGTGATGTAAATATATTACAGGGCAACGAATCAAGATATATTACTTATCTCAGTAATAGAAAGTACAGAGACTATTTCAAAGGGGGAACTTGTTGGTTATAAAATGAAGCCCAAACCAGTGTTAGCCTTTTGTCTACACAAGGTCGCTGGTAGGCCAACATGCGACACTTGTATATTTGTTGATTTTGTAATTCAACATTATTTGATATTTGTCTTTAATAGGTGGCCAACAACTTTGTAGCCGAAGTCCACATTTTCAAGCAATTCCACAAGAACATCATCGGTAAGGGAGGCGCCAACATCCGAGGAATCCGTGACGAGACGGAGACGCGGATCGACCTCCCCAGCGAGAACAGCGACAGTGATGTCATCACCATCACGGGCAAGAAGCCCAACGTAGAACAGGCCGTGCAGCGCATTGAGGCCATCCAGAAGGACCTGGTATGTAACAGTTTTACTGTGAAACCTTCGAGAAAAGCTCTTTCTCATATTGATTTAGCCTTGTGCAGTCTGGAAAGAACCCTAAAGGATTGGCCACATTGGAACTAGGCTTGTAATGTTGCTCTAGTAATAGAAGTATGCAATTTGTACAGTGTAGTTAAGAGTGTAATTGTTTGATTCAATTAAGTATGTTGAATTTCAGAAAAGTATCCAACCACGTTACAAAGTAAGCGGAATCGTATGGACTGACATATGAACCACCGTTGATGTGGAATGAAGCAAAATAAATCTGACGAAATTTTCCTTACAGGCTAACATCAAGGAGGTAACAATTGAGATCCCATACAAGTACCACAACGCCATCATCGGGGCCAAGGGTCACCTGATCCGCTCGGTGATGGAGGAGTGCGGCGGGGTCATTATCCGCTTCCCACCAGAGGGCAGCACCAGCGACAAGGTGACCATCCGCGGCCCCACTGAGGACGTGGAGAAGGCGTGCCGTCAGCTCAAGGACCTCAGCCTCGAGAGGGTAGGCATGCTTGCTGTATTTAATTGACAATTTCATATTAGCCATGATTTAAAAGTTTGAATTCTTTAGTTAAGAGGTAGAGGTAGATCTCGCAGCAGAGTGGGTGCAGTCTGGAAAGAACCTTTATGTGGTTGGCTGGACGTTAAACTACCCCAACAAATAAACTTTAGTTAAGAGCCCTCAGTATATTTCTCATCATCGAAAAAGTAAACCTAGTTCTTGCTGACAAGTTTTAGTTTGTAATTACTGGCGATTTTATTTTAGAAAGGAAAATTCTTAGGCCAATTAGTCAACTTGTCTTAATTGAATTGCTAATCAAAAAAAGTAATTTAACTACTAACCGTCTTGTGCTCTATTTGAATTTTATGGTATGAGGAAACTTGGTTGTAATACAAATATTTTTCTGGCTGCGTTGACTTTAAGTTACTCGTTTCTAACAATCTGCCTCGTACTGTTTACAGAAGGAGCAGAGCTTCACGGAGGAGGTGAAGGCTAAGCCGGAGTACCACAAGTTCCTAATTGGACGTGGAGGCGCCAATGTACGCCGACTCCGGGAGAACACTGGTGCCCGCGTCATCTTCCCCTCATCGAACGATGCTGACCAGGAGCTGATCACGGTCATCGGTACCAAGGAAGCTGCTGTCAGCGCCAAGAAAGAACTGGAGGAGCTTGTGAAGAACCTGGTTGGTATTCTTTGCATAGACATCGGATCTAATGTAGGCTAATAGTGAGTACAAGAAGAAATCCTCAAAACATTATCAACAGTTGCACAAGAGTTAGAAGTTAGTGTGACTGAGTAGATCGATTGTAGGTAGAACTTATGATGGAAAAATCAAATGTCGCCGTTAGCACTGTTAATAAAAAAGGGTTTGGTTTGATTAACCCATTCTCTGTACTCTTTACATACCTCCTTAATGATGAGGATTCTTATTATCATCTGTTTAAAAAACACAATATGAAAAGAGCTATGTGCTTCCTATTTCCCTCTAAATACCTTGCATCAACCCCATTTCCTTGCCCCACAGGACAACGTTGTGGAGATGACGATCCAGGTGGACCCCAAGTACCACCGACACTTCGTGGTGCGGCGCGGGGAGGTGCTGCGACACATCTCTGACGACTACGGCGGAGTGTCGGTCAGCTTCCCCCGCTCGGGCGTAAAGAGCGACGTGGTCACCCTGAAGGGAGCCAAGGACTGTGTGGAGGGGGCCAAGAAGCGCATCTTGGAGATCGTCGCCGACCTCGTGAGTAGAAAACGTTTTGAATGAGTCATTTTGGGCTCAGCAACTCCGGGAAGAAAGGGGAAGTGGTGGATCAGTAGAGGATGGATGTGGGATACAACTTCGTTTTAATAACACAAAATCTAATGTTCAGTAAATTATGTAATGCAAGCACAGACAATGCATATTATATTGAACCCGTTAGTTTCCTAGCCTGGTGGTTGCTGTCCGGGTCTATTCAGTGGCCTAATGGTCAGTTTGATACAAGAAAAACAGGCTTACAGCAAGTTACCGTTAACTTCTCCGGAACTGCAGCGGTACCACGTAACACCCAGTGGCACCCTTAGCCCGGCTGGAGGAATAATGCAATATTAATCAATACAATTTATACATTAGTTGTATGTTTTTTCATTGCATTATAGATGTCAATACATAATACAGAGACAAAATATATAGCGCGAACGTATGTACAAGTGACACAGTAAACAATACGATGAGATGATGAGAAATAATCATAATTACTATATCATATTAAGTTACTCATGTTCTCACTTTTTCATGGGTGTAACAGTTTGCATATAAACTTTCACAAATTTGAGGTTAAGTTTCACTGACGTTTTATTATTTGTTTCAGGAGGCCCAAGTGACAGTGGAGTGCGTCATCTCTCAGAAGTTCCACCGGACGGTGATGGGGCAGCGGGGTTGTAAGGTGCAGGAGATCACCCGCGAACACGACGTGGCCATCAAGTTCCCCGACCGACCCACTGAGGAAGACTGTAAGTACCGTAAAACCCCTAATTTAAGCCGCGGCTTAAATTAGGGTTAGTTTCAGAAACTAGATCATATAAGGCCTCACCTTTAGGGGTGCGGCTTAAATTAGGGTTTTACACAACCTTGGATACAATTATATCTCTGAAAAAAATATGATAAAAAAGTGTTCAAATATAAACTCTAAAGTTAGGGTGCGGCTTAAATTAGGGTTCGGCTTAAATTAGGGGTTTTACGGTACTCAACTCTGAAATGTATTTTGTTTGTTTTTTTTTCGTATTTTTTCCATAATATTATAGTGTAGAGTGGTATACACAACCATTTTCTCGTGTCCCATTATACTTTATGTGCTGGAAATCTTTTTGCAAAGTTCTTGTTTTCCAGCATTTAGGCAGTCTATCATATAAGTTCTCTTTAAAAATCCGATAATGTTTAAAATTAATGGAAATGTAGCGAATCCAACGGCAGATGAGGCGTTAGAATGAAGGTGAAAGACCGCTAAAGTACCCATGTTAAATCCAGACTGATTTGAGTGAGCTAAGCTCTCATGTGCCCGAAAGAAAGACTAAAGAATTAAGTTCTGGGAAGTCGATGCCAGCAAAAGGGAACAAATAATAGATACAACAGAGTTCATTCTAATTAGAGATGACACTTTTCTTACGTCATTTGAGTCTTGGCTTACCTCATTGTGAAAATCAAATGTGATATCTGACCCTGATGTTGTTTGTGGTTTACAGTGCAGCCAGACGAGGTGGTGACGAATGGAGACGGTGGATCGGAGTCGGGCGGTGAGACGCCCGCACCAGCACCCGTTGAGAAGAAATTGCCACGCAAGTTTGACGTGATCCTCATCACCGGCAAAAAGGAGAACTGCGAGGCAGCCAGCGATGCGCTACTTGTAAGCAGCCAGTTTTCACAGTAGTACATACATGCATTAATTACAATGGCGCTTTTTTCCGCATTTCCGGATTTTCAGTATGAATTTACTTTTCTATTTTCTATCACCGTTTTCACATTTTAGAGTACTCCTATACAAGTTCTTAAACCATATAAAAATGAATTACACATTTTCCTGTAAATAGCTTCACCCTTTTACTTACAAAACTTAAAATCTTGAGTGGCATCTCTGATTTAAAGCCGTATAAAATGTTAAAATGCTAAAGCAATAAGAGTTGTATAAACATTTTTTCAAAAGTAGGAATAGTATGACTTGTATCCGAGCTGGTCATTCACCTAACCCTGTGTTACTTCTCTCCCGCAGGCATTGGTGCCTATCACCAAGGAGGTAAGCGTACCACTGGACTACCACCGCTTTATCATCGGACAGCGTGGTCGTGAGGTGCGCCAGATGATGGACGACTACGACGTGAACATCTCCATCCCATCTGCCAGCGACCAGAGCGACGTGATCCGAGTGACGGGCGCGCCGGTCAACGTGACGCGGGCCGAGGAGGCCCTCCAGGCCAAGGTGACGCAACTCGAGGCCGACAAGGAGGACAGGGTAGGTCATTGTTATGGTATAGCTAGAGCTTTGTTCTTTAATAGCCGGAGCAGGATGATCGACATTTTGTAAAAAAAAACAAATGAAAAAAAAAAAAATCTTATATAGTATTCAGAAATGATTGATTCAGTTTTTTGTCTGACTTAGGTTTTTCCTGACGTCATCACCTCTGATAATAATTTTCAAAATGTTTTGAACCTGAGTATTTGAATGTATTCTGTAGGTCCATAGACTAGGTCTGGAGCTAAGTTTCACCAGTTACAGTGATGTTAACATTATAACCATTCAGGAAAATAACTTTTAAAAATATTTACTTCACGATGTTTGCTATCATCGGTAATTGCCATTGGTCATTCAAGACTGAATATTCAGATGTAATTTTCAATGTTACAGGCTGCACGCGGTTTCAAATTGGAAGTGCTTGTGGACCCCCGCCACCACCCGAAGATCATTGGCCGTAAAGGTTCGGTCATCTCTCAAATCCGTACCGACCACAATGTCCAGATCCAGTTCCCCGCACGGGGCGCTGAGGCCGAAGACATCATCACCATCACGGGCTACGAGACCGACGCCCACAAAGCTGAGGAGGCCATCCTCAACATTGTCCGCGATCTGGTGAGTTGGGTCTCAAGTGTTTGACAGGACTAGGTTGATCAGTCAGTGCCTTCAAAGACCTTCTGAAATATCTTGCTCACTTAGCATTGTATTGGCTGAGGAAACTTTCTAAATTTGCCTTTAAAAAAAGCTTAATTCAATAGGGAAAGCACCAGGAAAAAATGAGATTCTGAAATAAACAGCATTTAAGGGTCTGAATAAAATGTATAGAAAATAGATGAATATGGTGATAAGAAAAACGCCTCTTCTTTTCGGGATATTTCCAGTGCGACATTATTTCAGAAATACAGAAAACTAATCAGTCAACAACATCTCAGTCACCTTTCTTTAACAGAATAACAGTTGGAACAATGTTATCGACCAACTTCCCGTAAACTATTTCCAAACGAATATTGAATAAACTTTGTCAAAGCCCGTTCACTAATCCCCAATTTGCGCTTCCACCCCCCCAGGAGGACCAGAAGTCTGAGGACGTGTTCCTCGACCACCGCGTCCACCCACGTATCATCGGGGCCAAGGGGCGCGGCATCCGTAAGATCATGGAGGACTTCAAGGTGGACCTCAAGTTCCCGCGACAGGACTCGGACGACCCCGACCTGGTGGTGATCACCGGGGCCGAGGACGCCGTGCTCGACTGCAAGGACTACCTGCTCAACCTGGAGGAGGAATATGTAAGTTACCGCTCACTGTTTACTCACTATTATAGTGCCAAATCTGAAATTGATTGCCATAGAATACTACCTGCCTGTGAGATCTACCTACTGTTAAAGATTCCCTTCCTACAAAGTGTTATCTTGGTCTTAGATATAACCACTGAGAAACCTGAATCACCACCGAGTCCTTTGTTGATATTAAGTAAGGTGGTTGCAAATATCTATCTTAGTTATTCCACATTAAACCAAAGTAATCAAGGAAATAACGCTCACCTTCAAGAATAATGTGATGTTCTGACAAAGATTGTAGTAAAATAGGATTTGTTTGTAGAAAAAATGATACATTAGTACAGCCGTGTATGGTATTCAGATGATTCTGTCAAAGATATGTTAGTCTGACTGTTTCTACTTTGACCCCCACAGCTCCAAGACATTCACGACAAGGAGATGTTGCAGCAGTATTCCCACCCCCCGAGCCGGGGTAGCGATGACCACGGCCGGCAGAGGAAGAATGACGACAAGGGCTTCATCGTACGTGATGCTCCATGGTCTGCTCAGGCCCCAAACACCGACAGCCAAGACGACTTCCCCGAGTTTGGCGCTACCGTGCCCAAGGCTGCAGCCCCCATGGCCTGGGGCCCGCGCAGAAAGTGAAAGTGCCATTGAATGGTGTTTGAAAACAAAATCGAAACTGAAAGAAAGTTATAAGGAAACTGAAAGTACGACAAAGAAAAGTATTGCGCATTACCTAGGAAACGTGGGTAATGTAAGATTGTGATTGAATTCACGTTAATTGGTTTGATTTAAACAAGAACGTTGCACAGTGTGTGAGTTGTATACACTCTGTAATTATTATTGATGTCATTATCAATTGAAAGGGAAAAAATGAACAAAAAAATAGGAAAATCTGGAAAATGAATGAAAAAAAAGACAACCAGAAATGGCAATGACTTTTTAAAAAAGAAACAAGTGGTCTCAGGCTCAATTTTATCAAGTGACATTTTTGTTGTTGGATGGTGAATGATGAGAAGATGAGTGGTGAACCACTTCAGTCTAACGTGTCTCGTTTCCACGTTTTAAACTTTTGACTCTTTGAGACATGAGCTCTATTGTTGTTACAGTGATTACGATGACAATGCCTGTGTTGTTCCTAATCCTGACTGAAGTGAGAGAGATGTTAACTAATGCTGGGCCCGTCCTGTTGTAGTGGAAAGCTGTACTGACCTGGAGTATTACAAAGCACGCAAGGTCTATGACGATAGTTACGCTTGTTAATAATCAATAATGAAAAACGGGAGAAAAGGGCGTTATTCCATGGACAATTCTCGTTCCTTCCCTACCTTCTAATTACGTGACCTCCCGGTTGGCGGTAGTCACCCTGTGGCCCTTTCTCTCGTTTCACTGTTTTTGGGTCAAGGCAGGTTTGTACGCGAGCGTGGCTCGCTGTCATGGGTTCACCGCGGGGTACCTACCGTCAGCCGGCTGGGCCTGGGCGTTACGCCGTGTGATGTTTGACTGGGCCCCTGCGCCCTGACACTTGAGTGAATGTTGAGCGTGCACTCCGCAGGGCCTTTACGAATGGTCAACTCCCTCCTAGGAAAAATATCCAGGAAAAAAAGAATTTCCAGGAGGGAGCTTGCTCATTTTCCCCTGCGTTGTGACTTGCAATTTCTTCCCCCTTTCCCATGTTTTCCCCAGTACCTATGACCCTGGCAGTTTTCTCATCCAATGAATGATAAAGGGGCGGGGTTCATAGTCGACTGACAAGGGGCGTGATCTTGGATGGTAGTGGCACTCCGTGAGTTTATAATAATCCTGGAGTGATGGGTATTCATTTTCCACCTCCATTTTGATGACTGATTAATGATTCCCATTCCCAAAATTTGCCGCTGTTAATCAAACCAGTTTGGGGGAGGCCGGGGCAGCGTGATGTGCCTTTAGCAGAGGGTGGCAGTAGATGAGGGGAGGTAGAGTAGTAGAAGAGGGGTAGAGAGAGGAAAGTCTCCATGTTCTAGCACTAAACAATGGAAAAACACACTACCCTCTATTGTGGACTAACCTGTCTTTGTGTTTGTGCGTCTCTCGCCTACCCCCCTTGTAGCCACCCACTTTGAGTGAGCTGAGTTCTGTCCCAACCCTGTGATTCAATCCCTTTATCTTTACTGTTACTACGAAAACTGAAGACACCCAACTAATCAGTGCGTGCTATTAATGTCACAGAATATTATGATGTTCATAAGCGGTGATTGTTGTGTATGTGGGAGGGTGAAGCGAACATATATTATGCAATGTGCATCAAAAAACCTTTTTATGATGATGAGCGATTTTTCTCATTTCATGAAGATGAGGAAGAAAAATAAAAAGATTTATTTTTAAATAGATCAGCAGCCAAATGTAAGATAACACAAAGAATACTTAGTTGTTAGACTACTGCTCTATATGGGGGCCCCTCTTTGTATACTACTATGACTGCATCTCTCACATTGGGGGAGGGGGCACCACCCGTGAACGGTGACTGAATTAACCAGAGTTTGTTGTTGAGAGTTGTCCTTGTCCCCAGGGAAACTAGCATTAATAATAGAATGGGGGGCAGCGATCATTAATGATAGAATGGGAGGGGATTGGGGCGATCATTAAGTATCAATGGGGAGGGATGATTGGGTCTGCTATATATTATACAGACTGGTTGAAAAATAGTGATGTATAATATTCCAAATACTTGGGCGTATGAGGGGAGGGTATTGTACCTGAGTTAACCTGACAATGATCGTAGTGTACCTACTAAAAAACGGTGACTGGGGCAAATATCTTGTACCTGCATTACTATTATGATATAGTTATCATGGCGTTTGTTATCGTACCTCCTAGGGGTGCGCTGAATAATACTGAGAATAACTCCTATTGTTAAACAAAACAAAAATATCAAGGCTACTAACAGGGCCTTGTCCAGTGATAAAGGCTGGAAATCTTATACTTAATACAAAGTGTACCCTACCCAGAGCAGGGGGAGGTACGCTCGGATACTGTTGTTAGAGTGGTGAGGAAGGCTGAATGAGTGAGGAGTACCAAGAGAATCCTGCTGATAATGTACCTGCGAGATTGATTCTTACTTTGTGAAAAGAATCCTGTGAAATACAATTTTGCTCTTAAAATGATGAATATTATAGCGAAAGCGAAAAAAAGTGGATAGAGGTGGAGAGCAAAGACTGTAATAAAGAATACTAGTCCCTGCTATTCAGTTGTCTTGTTTTAATGAACTTATTCAGTTTGAAGACTGGAAAATTAGATTAAAGCAAATATAGCATGAAAGACGGAAGCTATTAATTAATAGGGTAAAAAGAAGTCTTATTCTAACATCCGATATTTAATTACAGAGTAGCCTGGTGCCATGACCTGAATTTAGATTGAGCAATACACATTAAACTTTTACATAAGATTTAACATTTAAAAGGAACTAGGATTTATAGCAACGTTAACAAAAAGTATTTAGTGTAATCTTTCTTTATTCAATTGAAAGCCTTATTGGCCCCAAACTTTCTCTCCTTCACAAACCGGCTCTGAATCAATAGAATATTTACAAGTATACGTTGATCAACCAGAAACTATCATAGAGGCTGGGAACTCCAATGTTCACCTATTATAGACTAATAGCGCGCCACAAGGGTGGCTCTTCTAACCAGTGGCACAAGTAGTTTCCGGTCTCTATTAATTAAAATCGTCTGGCCTAAGGGAGATCAACAGCGAATAAGGAATGTGAGATTAATGTGACGAATCATCAATATTAATATATTCACAATACCGATATAGTAGGCCAACATATATATAAAACACGATTTCAGATTTCGCCGTTTAATTACATCATTTACATATTTTTACAAATAGAACTTTCACGGATATTAATATCTTTCGTTTGCGCTGTACTAAGTTAGTGGATATTAAAGCGTCATATATATAGAATGTATCAACTGGAGCTCACCATAACGTATATTTCAAGGCATTAATCAAACAGAACTACGAGAGTAAGACAATCAACTTTTCTTACGTTCAAACATGGCCAGGTTTTTTAAAAGGATTTTCCTGACTAGGTGTATCACAGACATCAACTCGAAACCTTCATTTGATTAAAGCACCCAACGTAATTATACAATTCTTGTGTATTTCTTTCTATGATCATGTGAAAACTAGCTTTGGAGAATTGCAACGCACCTTACAGTTTTAACCACAGACAGCAGCAACTTCAACATAAAGGATTTATTTTCACTTTAATATCTAAAGTTCTCCTTTTAGTGATTGGGCATACGGACACATTAGATAAGATAGAAATAAGTTTACTCATATAACAGTCATACGTAACGAATACTATTTACATTTACATGATTGCACTTTTGTTCTGAACACAGAGATCAGATTCTCGTCTCTTTAACGTAAAAATGGTTAATACTTAGCCTTTTTTTGTAAGCTAACATTGAAGAGGAAAAAGGGCTTATTTAAGAAGAGTAAACTATTACTCCTAATACAAGCCAATTTGGCATGATAAATCGGGGAACTAGCTTTACACCAACAAAACAGCGATGGTGATCTATAAATTAAGTGAAATCTTGTCTTTGCACAGAGCACAAGAAACATTACTACCCAACAGAGGCTGTTAAATTTTCACAATATTTTTTTTTCCTTTCCTCTCTCAGCATTAACATACTCTTAACATACAACTCATTGTCCTATCAGTAAGTATTCCCCTTGAACTATAAACCGCATTCAGTTCTCCCTTATTCTAATCTATGCAAGCGTTTCCGTAAACACGTACGTGTTCCTGTATATTTTACAATATGTTACATTTATCAACACTTTACACCATAGACACTATATATCTCTCTCTATATATACAATAACACTATATAATACCCTCTACACAGTATGTGGGTTATTTCCACACCTTGACGACGCCGTCCCGTGACGACGAGATGATGAAGCACTGTGAGGTCTGACAGATGTTGACGTCAGTGATGACGTCATGGTGGCCAGCAGGGGGCGTGTCGGGGCCCCGGCGGGGAATGTCCTCAGAGGCCGGGGTGCGCGCCTTGGTGTACGTCTCCTGGATCACCTCCGTGCCGTCTATCAGCCGAGACCTGTCGGAAATAGTAGAGGGAAAATAGTTTTACAACTTGTTTTGCCTCCAATATAGCCTGGTTTGGATAAGATAAGAACACCCGAAAACTGAGAAGTGATAATCCCAACGAAGCCCCAAGACGACCGGCCGTAGACTTCTCCAATAGCTCCCTGAAGCGTGTTTTTTATTTTATTTCTCCTCTCCTGTTTTCTATCAACAATTTTTTACGTTTTCCCCAGCGGGAGTTATATTTCCTGTTATAATTCCCGCTGGTTATGCAAGGTTTATAAATATACAGAACTCCCGCTTTCATGTACATAAACATCCTGTACAAATTTAGAGGGGAAATTATGAGCAAAGCGGGAAATCTTGTCTAGTCAATTGTCGTCAAACAATATTTTCCCAATAAAATGTATATTAAGGATCTTAAGTCTATCGCAAATATATTTGTTTAAAACTTTTATGAGACCAAGACGTTTTTTAAAGGTTTCGGAAGACTTTTTATTTCATGTCATTAAAACATAAGGCAAACAATAATATTTTCAAGGATTTAAAGGTTACCCTAGATGTAGCAAACAGTTTTTTTTAAATGAATATTGAAGAAAACCCAGCCTGACGTACCTATATGAGACGACGGTCTGGTTGAGCGGGTCGGTGGCGGCGTGGGCCACGATGTGGGAGTTGGCCGGGTAGGACAGGTCCCAGTACCTGATGCGCATGTCGGACCCCGCTGACAGCAGGAACGTGTTACTGTCTGTCATGCCCAGGTACAACCCGTTAGCCGTGTGGTTGGACGCCTGGAAATATAGAGATTACATTTAGAAAAATCAATATGAAGGGCTGAAAACCCTGAGAGAATTGTATCAAAACATAGTAATGTTTTTTTGGTTTTTCAAAAAAACAATTTTATTCATCCTTGGGTGAGCCGGATTTCTCCAGTCTTCCCTCACCTCCAGCCTAATATTAAACTATTACATTCATATTTTATAGTTGCCAGTGATTTGGTTGGTGATCTAGTAATGAGGTTGTATTCTACTAATCTTTATATTCGTGATGCACTGTGTGCTTGTGTGCGCGCCAAGAAAAATATCATTGGTTTACCAGTTAACAGATAAAACTTAATCTTATTCATATTGCTAACAGCAGTTAAATTTATGTGCACTGTTCCTACCTGTGTGAGTGAGAGAGGCGGGGCGGAGCTGGCCCAGAGCGTCTTCTGTCGGGCGCCTGTCTCCATGTCCCACATGGACACCTCGTTGTTACCCTGTACGGCCGACAACACCCAGGACTGTTCGGCCGGGTGGGCGAGCAGTCGCCGCACGCGGGCACCTAAAGAGGGGGTAGGTTTGTAAGAATTATTTTTATCAAAAGATTTTTTTGAATTCTAAATATCAAACGACCTTTTTAGATGTATATTTCCAGAGTTTATAAGATAAGATGACATGCTGAATATAGTGGCTGGAAAACGACAAAACAGTGATTAATTTTGAATCTTAACAAATTGAATTGAAATAAACAGAGAGAAAATATTTCTTTTACGTAATTTGTCCCAAATACCTGAGAATAAAGAATGCCACGGAGAAAGCAAAATTCAAGATTCATAGGGTTACAAAATCTTCATATTAATTCATAATTTGATTTTAACATTAAGAAATTCGCGAGGTTTTCAACATTTCTCTCATACATGTTGTGCCTTCCAAAATGATAATCCAAGGCAGTGATGTCAAGTATGTCCAACCCCCTTACCTGTAGGGTGTGTTACGGTGGTGATGGGCAGCTGGAAGCGGAGGTCCCAACACACATGACTGCCGCTACTGGTCCCCACCCCAAGCCAGCTCTGTAGGGGGTGTACGCTGAACGATGTGATCAGACCTGACGGTAGACAAGTAAACAGTGGTTAGAGTCGGGGAGTTAGGGGGTTATATTCTACAGCTGGAAGCGGAGGTCCCAACACACGTGACTGCCACTACTGGTCCCCACCCCCAGCCAGCTCTGTAGGGGGTGGACGCTGAGCGACGTGATCAGACCTGACAGTAGACAAGTAAACAGTGGTTAGAGTCGAGGAGTTAGTGGGTTATATTCTACTGCTGGAAGCGGAGGTCCCAACACACGTGACTGCCGCTACTGGTCCCCACCCCCAGCCAGCTCTGTAGGGGGTGTACGCTGAAGGACGTGATCAGACCTGACAGTAGACAAGTAAACAGTGGTTAGAGTCGGGGAGTTAGTGGGTTATATTCTACTGCTGGAAGCGGAGGTCCCAACATAAATGACTGCCGCTACTGGTCCCCACCCCCGCTCTGTAGGGGGTGTACGCTGAACGACGTGATCAGACCTGACGGTAAACAAGTAAACAGTGGTTAGAGTCGGGGAGTTAGTGGGTTATATTCTACAGCTGGAAGCGGAGGTCCCAGCACACATGACTGCCGCTACTGGTCCCCACCCCCAGCCAGCTCTGTAGGGGGTGTATGCTGAGCGACGTGATCAGACCTGACAGTAGACAAGTAAACAGTGGTTAGAGTCGGGGAGTTAGTGGGTTATATTCTACAGCTGGAAGCGGAGGTCCCAACACACGTGACTGCCGCTACTGGTCCCCACCCCCAGCCAGCTCTGTAGGGGGTGTATGCTGAGCGACGTGATCAGACCTGACAGTAGACAAGTAAACAGTGGTTAGAGTCGGGGAGTTAGTGGGTTATATTCTACTGCTGGAAGCGGAGGTCCCAACACACGTGACTGCCGCTACTGGTCCCCACCCCCAGCCAGCTCTGTAGGGGGTGTATGCTGAGCGACGTGATCAGACCTGACAGTGGACAAGTAAACAGTGGTTAGAGTCGGGGAGTTAGTGGGTTATATTCTACAGCTGGAAGCGGAGGTCCCAACACACGTGACTGCCGCTACTGGTCCCCACCCCCAGCCAGCTCTGTAGGGGGTGTACGCTGAACGACGTGATCAGACCTGACAGTATACAAGTAAACAGTGGTTAGAGTATTTAGTGGGTTATACTCTATAATGATGGCTAGTTTTTCCAAATGTTTATCTACAGATAATGATACAATTTATGGAAATGTATATTGTAAAGTCACGAGTTTTGTCGACATATTACCCAGCATGCATCCTGTTTGAGGATAACCTGCAGGTACAACTCATAAAACTGGCTATCCAAGGTTGGGAGAAACTTGCAAAAATCTGGGAATCAGGCGAAAAAAAAGGAAAAAGTGCCATCCCTGAAGAAGGTCTTCACCAACCGAAACATGTTGATTGTATAAATTTCTATCGATAAATGATTCATTTCCCTCCATAGTTTGGAAGTTGCGTTTGATGTAGATTTCCATATTAACATCTGTGAACGAGTAACTCACCGAGTTTGGAGTCGTTCTTGAGCTGCCAGGCCACCTTGGGGGCGCGCAGGTCCCAGCCCACGAGCAGCCCGTGCACGGTGGCGTAGGCGAGCACGGACTGGGCGCCCGTGTCGAAGTGGGTCATGTCCACCACCAGCCCCTCCTCCTCCACGTCCAGGTTCTTAGTGTGCAGGATGCTGATACGGGGCGACGACGACTCGATCCTGGGGGAAGAGGAATGGAATGTTATAGTTATTCTGGTTTTGTAAAATTTGTATAACAAGAAGAACATTCGTCTCACCATCCAGATAAACATTTTTATGTTTTATCTGGATCATGACACGAATGCTGGTTCTCCCGTGGAGCTACGTTACAAACATTATCAATCTATGAAATAAGAAAATGCAATAATATTTTCAAACGGTTAAAATACGTCGACGGGCAACTGGTGATAAGCACTGAAATGTGAATACCGTAGATGGCTACACATTATTCAGATATTAGATAAACTTATTCTAATATTATCACGAAGTGGTACTACTGATTTCATAAACATTTTAAGTGTTTAAGATACATATAACTTTTGGAAACAAATTTTGATATTTTTACAACAAAAAGTTAAAAATATCAAATGCAAAGTTTGCAATATTTTTTATCATTATTTGTACCACTTAAAATGCTAGTCCATACCTAAAGACGTGTATGGCGCCGCTGTCGGAGGCGGCGGCGATGGAGTAGGACTGTTCACAGAAGGCGATGGTCTTGATCTGGCCGCCCTGCTTGTTGTACGTCTGCCGGGACCGGTTCGTTACGCTCTTCCCCTCCATGCGGCTACAGTCCCAGATCTTCACCGTGCCGTCGTTGGAGCACGTGGCGAAGAAGGCGCAGTCTGGGCTCACCTGGATTCTGAGAGGGTTTAAGTAAGACCGTTAGCGTTCAAATTTATCTGCGGTTTGTTTTAGGAGACAACGGAATAACTCGGTATCCGTTTGATGTTATACTAAGTGGCTGACCTGGGATGAATATTGAAGTAAGGTGCACAAATAATTTGAGAGCGTGTTTTTTGTATATACTTTGCACATTCGTTTAGACCGTTTTTTATATTTATTAGAATCAATAAATCTTTGTCCTAAAAAAACTTTGATTTTCCCTCGTTTTCCATAATTGAACGCAATTCAATATTCAATTTACTCTTTATACTAACCCCCCCCCCCCCCTCCCACACACACACACTGGTCTCATCGTTCAAGCGGAACCTGTCACAAAAAGCACATCACCAAGTACTATAATCCAATCTTAATATTAAATATTAAGTTTCCGTTATTTGCACCACTTAATCTCTTTGTAACAATAGCCAATAAACAACGCAATAAACACTAGCACCTCCACGCCCTCACCTGTTGACGGCCCCGCGGTGCTCGTGCAGGTGGGCCACCAGCTGCCCCTTGGGCCTCCAGCTGGCGGGTGGCGGGCGGTTCTCCCAGGTGGCGCTGTCCAGCAGGTCCTTGGTGATCTGGTCCGTCGAGTACTGCTCCCGCTTACGGGACACGAGGTGGTGCAGCTCGAACTTACACCCCGCGTACCGCGCTGAGGCACAGGGAAGGGTAGGTGTTGATATTGACTTGTAATAATGTGTTTGATATTGATGTAGTCATTTCTGTTCGACAGAGAACTCTACATGTATCATAGGTGGTTACATAGACCGTGTACCTTTTAGTGATCAAAATGAATACATCACAGCATTCATGAATTTAAAAACGTTAAAATGATAATTATACCGCCACGAGATCATTTGATTAAGATAAATTTAGAATAAATATGTGTTCTAACTATTTTCAAATATTGTATTATAATGATCTTAATGTTTCACTGATATGGCGGCCAGACACATTCTGAATATTCTGCACAACGCCTAGAGAGTGTTCTGTATTTTATTATTGCAATAAATCATCACAGACCAATTATATGGCATGTTACCAGTATTGTATCTATTAATAAGAAAACTTACATTAAAGGAACACATTGTCAGGTCCTTTTGCGATTGCCTAACTTCACTTCTGATATAATTGAAAAAATATTTAAACTGAGCAGACTTTATTAGGCTACTTACAAAACAGTAAATCAAAGGGAAAAAAGGAAGACTCACTCTGCACCATGGACCTATCAGGTGGCGGGTGGGCACTGGGTGCGGCCCTCCTGCTACTGTCGGTATGTCCAGACCCGTTAGTTCCCCCTCCAATCCCTGAGACTGACTGGGTCTGGTGACCGGGGGGTCCTCCAGGGGGTCCGGTCCCCCCGGCCGGTCTCCCCCCGACCCCCGCCTCGGCCTGTTTCAGTTTCTGTACGGCCGACCCCTGTGGTCGGTCAGGGTCGTGGTGACTACCGAACATCTGCTTCCAATCCTCGTTCTAAAACAAAAATGATAAATAATTAAATGTCAAAAAAAAAATATGGTCGAAAAAGACAAAAATGACAATATATCAATTTTTAATACTTATCCAATAAACAAATACATTCATGAAAGGTCTAACGTTTTAGATATTTCTTCCAAAGCAATTTAGCAGAACATATATTTAGATTGAAGTAAACCTAATGGTTCTTCTTGTTATATGGGATGGCATTACTTACCATGGAAACAGTAGGGGAGTCGGGTGTTCCTGTTTTCTTCTTTACGACTTTCCTGTAAATAGGATAATTTTATAGTATTTATACCTACATATGAATTGCATGTCATTCACACATCAAAACATACTCTCGACAAATTCGTTTAATCACCTTATAGGCCAGGCACAAACATTTTAGTGCATTATATGTTCAACTGCCTGTAGAACTTGTTTGCAATGATTGTCATCATTTTGACATAAACATACGATGAACATGAAGAGTCTTGTTTTCGAATCAATAGAGCTGGGTTCCTCTCTTGATTCACATTATTTTTTTATTTCCCATACATCATTCTACACGGTAGAAACCTCAAAAAATTCCTAGCTATTCAGTATAGAAATGACGACCAAAGTTGGTGTTTGAGCCTGTTACAGACTTCTTATATAGAAGTCAACAAAAGTTAAATTCAATCAACACTTTAAGTATCTTTTCCACTCTGTTATGGGCTGGAAGAACATGTATTTCACATGAAGCCTTTTCATGAAATAATAAAAAAAATTTAAAGAAAAGTGCAGCCTTACTTGGTGGGCGTCTGCTGGCCGTCCACCTTGACCCCGTCCGTCAGTATGAGGTCGGCGTGTCTCCGGGTCAGCGCCTTGCCCAATACGGCAAGGTTCAGCGCCCCCTGTCGCCGGGCGTCCTCCTCCTCCCCGTTTACCGACGACTCGCTGGAGCTGGCAGAGGAGGGATAATCGTTAAATATCAATTCGTCAAATGTTATTTCATAGTTTGCTAATATATTACGCAGGGACTCCTGCCCGTTAACTGACGACTCACAAGACCTGATAGACAAGGTAAAAACGTCAAATCTCAAATCGTCAAATTTTATTTCATAATTCATGTAATTGTATGATGGGAAGTGATAGGAACTTTTTTTTTGCCAATATACTACGCCAGGACAGTGTGGGAGAGGAAGTTCCCGGTGTGATACATTGAGTGATTGATAAACAGAAGCTGGTTCCCAGAATCTACTTCTCCCTCTCATTCACTACATAACTAACGTTGGGTTATCATTTTGTTGCTGGATTAATGTAGCCCGTTTTTTCATTCAATTTCGAGAATATTTGTTTTATAAGCATATTGTTACGTTTCTTAAAGTATGCGAGTCCGCTTATGAAATATTACATGTAGGATATGAGGAAAAGACTCAAGCTAATGCAATCACATGTGTAGTAAATCGTAAAAGCTCACCCTGCTCTGGATCTGTGCAACTTGAGAATGAACTCCTTCATAGCCTACAAAAGATAAGATGAGATGACAATGAGTTCAGGTAATCAATGTCTATTCCATATCAAATTTGTATATTGCAATATCCAATTTAATGAACATTTTTCTTTCTACTTGGATATTCCGCATGTCTTGAGCACATAGCTCTTCCAAAGCAATATTGCGTATTTCAATATTGGTTGTATTTTTCTAAAGTAAAACGAATCAATTCAGGACCACTTACCAATAACTTGTCTTCGTCGGCTTCCGTCATTCCTTGTGAAATGAGTTTCCGCATCATCTGAAAAGGTAAACAGAAGTTCATAAATCTTACATTTCTCAACTCCTGAAGAACGACTTCTTAGGTTTTAGTTTTACTTGCTCTAATTGCCTTCAGACAAAATTAAGACGCAAGTGTATGTTAAATAGATAAAAACCATAAAAGTTCATTTTATTACAAGGTTTGTGACCAGACCTGGCTGAGACTGTCGTCAATCTCAGTGTAGTTAGGGGCATGGCCCGGGCGACAGATGTTTCGGATAAGTTGTCGGTCCTGTAGACACTCAAAGAGTCTGTCGATGAGGGGGGAGCGCACGATGTAGTCGTAGATGGAGCGGGGCACTGGGTCCTCCAGGGCTGACAACAGCACCACCTACAGGGAAGAACGGGAGTTATTAACTGTATGGTTACATGTAAATTTATATTACATACATTTGCTGAGACTAAGGAATATGTAGGAAACACCTGTCTTCGTTTGATTTGAGGGGTTGCACTTGATTGGCCGAAAAGAATAAGAAAAGGTAGAGAAATTTGAATATAAGTAATTAATGCTTTATACCCTAAATAAATTGACATGATAAATGTACTGAATCTACAGTGATTTAATTAAACTAGTTGGAAAAGGGATTCCGAAATGTTTAACTCCATATGAGGACTAGTAGATGAGCCACAACAACAAAAACTGTTAATTTTCAAACATTAGATTCTGACCTCGCTGTCGACCTGGATGACGGGCTGTTTGAGGAAGGGCTGTATCAGGGGGAGCAGGTTACAGTGTACGTCGGCGATGTTCAGGATGCGGGCCACACTGGACACGAAGCCCACCGCCCCCTGCCGGATCCACACACCCTGAAACAACACAGCACGGTCAGTAGGAGCTGTCCTTTATCAGAAAACCAACAAACGGATGTGTGAAGTTACTCTATGAATAGCAGAAAGTCTGAGAATAGTCGGATTTTCGTAGCCATACAAAATGATAAGTTTCTCGATCAATACTGTTTATTCAAAAAATTATTCAAAGGTTTCTTGTAATGTGTTTTTTTAATTATAAGGTACATGTATACGAAAATGTTCGATTATATAAGATTATAGATACTATCAGGTATGCATCTGCATGTAAGTAATGCAGTTCATACGGATTTGAGTTATTCACTGGTACTCTCCTTTATCAAAAAATTACTACATGTAGTTACAGTCCATGCATTCCGGAGACTCATAAAGGTCATATTAAGACGTTTACTAATTTATATCTGCACTCATTGAACAAGTCAAAGATTATATATTACACACCCTAAAATTGATATCATCTCAACAATAGATATCAAAATTTCTCAAAGACTACGTAAGAAATGGTAAAGCCTAAAGATACAAGGTCTTACCGGGTGGCAGAAGAAGGGGACGACGTCGGCGAGCAGGTCGTGTAGGGTGGGCTTCTGGAGGAGGCCCAGCTCGGTGAGGGATGTCAGGGCACTCAGCGTCTTGTGGATGACGTACTCCTCCACGTCACTCAACCCCTGAAACAACGGGAACATAGAGGTATTGACATGTGAGGTAAAGATATGTGAGGTCAGGGCACTCATCGTCTTGTGGATGACGTACTCCTCCACGTCACTCAACCCCTGAAACATCGGGAACATAGAGGTATTGACATGTGAGGTAAAGATATGTGAGGTCAGGGCACTCAGCGTCTTGTGGATGACGTACTCCTCCACGTCACTCAACCCCTGAAACAACGGGAACATAGAGGTATTCACATGTGAGGTAGTGATATGTGAGGTCAGGGCACTCAGCGTCTTGTGGATGACGTACTCCTCCACGTCACTCAACCCCTGAAACATCGGGAACATAGAGGTATTGACATGTGAGGTAAAGATATGTGAGGTCAGGGCACTCAGCGTCTTGTGGATGACGTACTCCTCCACGTCACTCAACCCCTGAAACAACGGGAACATAGAGGTATTGACATGTGAGGTAGTGATATGTGAGGTCAGGGCACTCAGCGTCTTGTGGATGACGTACTCCTCCACGTCACTCAACCCCTGAAACAACGGGAACATAGAGGTATTGACATGTGAGGTAATGATATAGGTCAGGGCACTCAGCATCTTGTGGATGACGCACTCCCCCACGTCACTCAACCCCTGAAACAACGGGAACATAGAGGTATTGACATGTGAGGTAATGATATGTGAGGTCAGGGCACTCAGCATCTTGTGGATGACGCACTCCTCCACGTCACTCAACCCCTGAAACAACGGGAAGATGGAGGCATTGACATGTGAGGTAATGATATAGGTCAGGGCACTCAGCATCTTGTGGATGACGCACTCCTCCACATCACTCAACCCCTGAAACAACGGGAACATAGAGGTATTGACATGTGAGGTAATGATATGTGAGGTCAGGGCACTCAGCGTCTTGTGGATGACATACTCCTCCACGTCACTCGACCCCTGAAACAACGGGAACATAGAGGTATTGACACATGAGGTAATGATATGTGAGGTCAGGGCACTCAGCGTCTTGTGGATGACGTACTCCTCCACGTCACTCAACCCCTGAAACAACGGGAACATGGAGGTATTGACATGTGAGGGAAAGATATGTGAGGTCAGGGCACTCAGCGTCTTGTGGATGACGTACTCCTCCACGTCACTCAACCCCTGAAACAACGGGAACATAGAGGTATTGACATGTGAGGTAATGATATGTGAGGTCAGGGCACTCAGCGTCTTGTGGATGACGTACTCCTCCACGTCACTCAACCCCTGAAACAACGGGAACATAGAGGTATTGACATGTGAGGTAATGATATGTGAGGTCAGGGCACTCAGCGTCTTGTGGATGACGTACTCCTCCACGTCACTCAACCCCTGAAACAACGGGAACATAGAGGTATTGACATGTGAGGGAAAGATATGTGAGGTCAGGGCACTCAGCGTCTTGTGGATGACGTACTCCTCCACGTCACTCAACCCCTGAAACAACGGGAACATAGAGGTATTGACATGTGAGGTAAAGATATGGGAGGTCAGGGCACTCATCGTCTTGTGGATGACGTACTCCTCCACGTCACTCAACCCCTGAACAACGGGAACATAGAGGTATTGACATGTGCGGGATTGATTTATGAAACTTATCTCTACACAGTAATTTTGCGGACATATTTAACCGTGTGATGCATGTTATTTATATTGAAGAGATGACATGGAATTGAATATGAATATTTCTTTCCACACCTTAATTCGAGCTATAAATAACATCATCGCAACACTCTTTGTATAGAGAAGTTCAAACCCTATAAATTTGTTTCCCAAGGCAGCTGCATTATCGGAAAATATTTTCCTTACTTTTTCAGTCCTTGAATGCTTTGCCTCGTACCTATCTGCACTTATCTTATCCTTTTCTCCGACTTTTACCATTCTTCAAAACTATTTCTATAACATTCCTTACTACCCGTAGTCCTTTTTATCCTTACCCCATTTTGATCTGTACCTTCCCCCTCCCCGTCCTTACCTGTTCTAGTAGTGGTTTCAGTATGGACGAGCTCTGCCAGCCCACGTAGGCGGCCACCCCCACGATACTGTCGAAGAAGGCGCCCCGCAGGTACCAGTCGTACTTGTCGTTCAGGAAGGTGATCATGTGGGACAGAAGCACGTCGTTGGCTGAAAATAAACAAACCACTCAGTTACAAAGATAATCTGAAGGCGGTACTCCTATTATGCAGCTACACAAGGGTAAATATTTTCTTCAAGATAATACAAAATGAAAAGTCCTTCAGTGTTAAACCAAACTGTGGCCAGCTCTACCTTGAATGGGGTAATGAGTGATATTTTTTTCTAATTCATTATTCTGTACGAAATTTTGTTATACAACCGAAATTCCTTTTTCAGATTCCCTGTGTTTTCCCTGAGATTTCCCTGTCCTGCGGAAATTTTTCCCTGTGTCATATTCAGTAAGTTCTCTAAATTTAAAAGCCTCTGCATGCAGACAAAATTTGGACAAACCAACAAAAAACAGTTGAATCCCTAATATCTTGAGAATCAGGAATACAACCTGGGCAAATGAAATTCCCTGTTTTTTCCCTGTGTTTGGCAAAATTTCCAAATTCCCTGTGTTTTCCCTGTAAGGGATTCCCCCCCCCCCCCCCATTTTCCCTGTTTTCCCTGTGTGGTTGTTACCCGGGTTATAACAAAGAGTATTAAATTTGAATTAAATACAGACACACAAATGTATACTACATTTTTACTTATGACGTATCTTAATCATGGCTAATCGTATCACGGGTTGTTTGTATATGATTGATTTACCATAACGTCTTGCGATTCTAACTACAATATGTTCATCTATTTGCCATAACGTCTTCCTATGCTAACTACAATACGTTTTCCTATTAACAGAGCTAAGTTATCATCGCACCTTTCTGGCGGCCGAAGAAGACGCAGAGGCGGGTGATGCCGGTCTCCAGTAGGGTCTGTTTGA
The DNA here is from genome assembly GCA_936440205.1 of Lepidonotus clava. NCBI lineage: Eukaryota > Metazoa > Annelida > Polychaeta > Phyllodocida > Polynoidae > Lepidonotus > Lepidonotus clava. The sequence goes on along the minus strand of OW387144.1, from coordinate 27,094,447 downwards.
CGATGTTGTCGGGGTCACTGAGTAAGGTGACCACCTTCTGCTGGATCATCTCGTGAAGGGCCTGCAGCTCGGCGTCGTAACTCGCCTACAATGAGGGGGAACAGTAGGTGGAGGAGAGTCAGATATCAAACACCCAAAAAGGCAGGTTGAAAAATACAGGCCAATTTTGTTCTCTCGTTTCTTAATTGACTCTAATGAACTATGATATCTGGCCAGAAATATACATAAATCATCTGTTGAAAAAATTAAAAATAGAAATTCTCCAATCATGTTTTGGTATATATGACACTTAAAATATATCTGGATTATTAGCCATCAAAAACATTTTCCCACTAACGCACCCTTCCGGAAATTGCCAATAAATATGATAGAACTTGTACGATACAAACAATCAATGGATTTGACGTGCTACCTTGTACTGGATGCTGTCCTGGGACTCCTCAGCACTGGGTCCGTCGGCTGAAGAGTGGTTAAGTTGGACGATCTCCAAGAAGCGTAAGGCCGTCTCGGCCAGCAGGGCGATGTTCTCGGCGTAGGCCACCCGCACCATGACCACGGCGTCCTGACTCAGGGGGCTCTGTGAAGGGGAACGGGTGCGACTTAAGTAAACACATATGTCATCATATGGTAAAATAGGATGGAACAGGTAGAAGAGTGATATTTGGAGTTTATGTCGACTTGCATAAAAGGAGGGAGGGCGCAGCCATTCAAGTTTTTTTTGGTCTTATGCGGACAATTTCAAGCAATGTAATGTTAAAAACAGATAGATGACTCAAGCTCGAACCAAATGGAATGGTTTCCAATGTTTATTTTAGTATTACGGACATGGTTGGTTTCTCATTTAACGACATTTTTTAGAGTTACACATTTCAAACGCTGGGTATTTAGTTTTATTTTTGTTTTGTTTTAAATGAAATTCCACGTCGATTTTAATGATTTTCTGACTGATGGAATAAACTAAGTTATTTCTCTTGTACAGGTACAGACTTTCTCCCCCATTCAATAGACCATTTAGTGGAGTAAATTATATAGTCTGTTGGTCTGGCGATCCAATTCAGGATTTGCAGTTATACCGGTACATGTCACTGGTGAATCTAGTACAGAGACTGCCCCACTTACCATCTGAGGTAGGATGTACTCGGGGAAGATGTTGGCGTCACTGATGGGCACCTTGTTGACACTGGCCAGGCACTGAGCCAGGGTGCGGATAGCCTCGGCCCGGACGGCCGGGTACGCGTCGTTCACCAGGTGTAACTGAAACCACAATGAACACATTTTCTAAATAAAGGTTTCATATGTACTTATGGACGTTGCTTATGAGAAGGGTATGAACATCTGTATGGCTTTTTGATTTATACACCAGATTTCGAACGCAGTTCATGCTACCTTGCTCATTCATTCATACGGCCTTCTATTGTTATTCTCGCCCCCATAGGTACGATGAAAGTACTTAGTACAAACCCAAAACCGCGAGTTGGTCCTGATATACTGAAATACTGGTGAGCGGACCTTAAACTCCAACAATCATTATCATTCATACGGAAGGTGAATAAACTGTTTTAGGAAGGTAGGAAAAGTAGCAATTCTTGTAGAAATACATCAAGATATCAATAACTAGATTTTGAGAGTACTTTTGATAATTATGTCCTTTGCGTAGAATTATAGTTAACAGGAAATCAAAACAATGGTTTTTCTCACACTGACCACCAATCTCATATGATTATTTTACATCGTGTAATAGACATGTAACTGACCATGAAGGGGACTAGTCTGTCGAGGATGACGTCAGCGGTGACAAACTTGGACAGACTCAGCATCACCTCCAGGGCCGTCAGCTTCGACTTACAGTACTGGAAGAATAGTTACGGTATTGCTATAGACATGCAATATTGCCTCCATCACACACAGATCACTTATTCAGAAATACAAATAATACAAGCTAAAAAAGATTGTTATGTTAACTTTACAAAGACATTTTGAACATACATCCAGACATCTATCGTATTTGCAGATGTGACTAATATAGTATCGATCTAGATGACCTGACACATTTTCATGATGAATCAATATCAATTTGCAGATACAAAGATTTTATCAAAAAAATAATGCCTACTATATACACTCACATTGATCCAAAAATCAACATTTAGCTTTTTACGTATACGAAGTTATACAAAGATAAATATTGATAGGAGATTGTCAAGCCATAGACGTACGTGTAGGCTGGAGATGGAGGCTGTGACGAGGGACACGACCAACACCAGCACGGCGTTGTTCTGCGGCTCGTTCTCGTCCACGTCCAGGTTCTTCAGGATCACCGGTAGGTCCCGCTTCACCCTGAGATCAGACATGAAGTAGGAAATGGCTGACAGGTTGCATAAATCATCACTTAGTAATAGATTTTAAAGAAATAATTTTATAGTTATTATGCACTGAAAAATTTCCTTTATAACTTATTTTCATTATTGATAAAATCAAGGAGGATAAGGCACATGTTCATAAAATCAAATCAAATAAACAAAAAAATAGAATAATCTAGAAACATCAAATTTGAATGATAGTCTGGTTCAATGTGTGTTGACGTACAACTCGTAACAAAAATAAGTTCTGAACAAGACAAAATTAAAATAAAATCAGTCCAGCGTCCCCCCATGGCGTTTTATAGGGCGATCTTCTTGAAATTGACAGGATACAAATTGACCATGCTGGTCAATGCGTAGATTACTGTCAAATCAGCTGAACGCCGTACGAATCCTCTATCAACATCTGGTTCTTTATATATTCTGTACCATCACAAAAATATAGATCGTCAGAGGGCCTATTTTCCTGAACAAGTTGGAGGACTGACGCACCTGGCGATCTTGTCGTCGGAGGGGAGGATGGGGGCGGTGGCGAAGCGCTGCAGGTAGAGTTTGAGGAAGGTGTAGAAGTACTCGGGGAAGGCCTTGTTCTTCTGCTGGACCAGGTACTCCTCGGCCGACAGGCGGTGAGACGGGTCCTTCTGAACCATGTGGCGCACCATGTCCTGGGGAGGGCCAGCAGGGTTCAGGGTTATTAAAGGATCGTGCTTATGATAAATTTCTGTGAATATATTTCATTTTCTATGCTCAAGATTTAGAACGTTTAAATTAGCAATACCCCAGATAAATTAGAATATCGGAAAATCGTCGAGAAAAATCAGATGAGGCATGTTGATGGGAAGTGACTACTTCACTATAACTAGAATTTTAAACATCTGCCATAGTTCTTGAATTTAGTAGATTTTTCTACTATCAGAAAATACTACTACATGCACTGGTAACCAAGTTATATGAATTGAAATGCTGTACAGCCTTTCAGAGATGCATTCTGTCCACTCGGATATGTAAACTCAGATATTACATACACTACAGCACTAAAAGGAAAGATGTATTGTATTAATCTTGATATACTTCATAATCTAATGATTATACTGCGCATTGCTGTGAATATTATGCCCACAGATAAAAAACACTTATGTCAGTGTTTGTACCAACCCTCATGTGGGTGTCCTCGATCTTCTCAAGCAGTTTCCAGGGGCTGTATTCCCCCATACGGTAGGAGAGCAGTTGGGAGAGGTCAAAGACGGCTGTGCCTTCTGTGAGCAGTTCGGCGATTACACACCTATAAGGGACAGGTAAAACTAAGTCAAACATGGGCGTTAATAAGGTCAAAGACGGCATCATCCTCTGAGAGCAGCTCAGCGATTACACACCTACAAGGAACGGGTTAAAACTAGGTCAAATATGGGTGTTAATCAGGTCAAAGCCTTCAGTGAGCACCTCGGCGATTACACAGTTACAGGAAGCAAGTTTAAACAAGGTTCAAGATTAGACACCAGAGATTAACGACGTTAATCATTCAGATAAAAGGCAACTTTTTTTCCAAAAAAGTATCAGGTTGAACTATTGTTAATGTTTGATTTAATACTGCGTAATGTTCGTGTATATCCAAGTCTTCATGAGTCGTTTATCCAGAATGCCTGAGTAATTCAGACTGCGTTTAAAGTTTGTCCGTCCACTTCCCAATAGTTCAAAAGAAATGAACGATGAGGGAGCTTCTTAATATGAAAGGGTTTTTATTCAATAAACATCTCATCCCGAGTCAAAGCCACCATATGTAAGTCTTCATCAGTCCACCTCCCATCTCCTATCAGCAATCAACCACATTTAGAACACGAGTTGTTCCAACACCTTCTAGACCATTCCAGTGCTCAGTTCTATCACAATCCTATGTCCGAAGTAGTTGGTATAGATATAAACTCCAGTCTGCTACGCAGGAGCCGATATGTTTTACTCCAGGTAGTTCCTTTGCTTAGCTGATGTTCTCACTAAGACTCTACTATGCTAGCTTCTAACTAACTCTTACTAACTGTTCACTAACTGACTGCTCCTGACTTTGCAACACCTTTTATACTAGTTAGCAGGTGGCGCTAGGAGCGTAAAGTCTAGAATAGACTAGAAGTAGACTTGCTAAGCCTGATCCTTGATGGATTATACAACATGATGAAATATTAAAAGTACTAAGCTATTAGTACAAGGTTTCTGTATAATTTCGTATCAGTGTATGATTTATCCAAATAAATTGTAATGCTTTACTGAAGTCGACGTAAAGAAGGTTGCTTTCAACGACAGAGCAAAGAGATTTTTAACATATTTCATTTTTTTCTACGAATTTCTATATAATTACTCTATACTGCGGAACCTTTTGAATGTGACTATTGTTGTCTTCTAAAAGGCTGTCGAACTATAAAACGAGGTACTGTCAAGAAGTGTAGGTAGCTTACACAGACCTGAACGTTCGTTTCTAAGAGCTTAATATGACATACACATTTTTTTCTATATCATACAAAGCAGATCAAAGAGAAAAGCCTGGAAACCTTTGATTTAAGTTCTCTAAATCTTATACTCTTTACTGCTTCTATGACAGCACTCACCCGGCCGAGAAGATGTCCATGGCGGGGGTAAGGTCGCCCTTCTTGACCTCGCTGGCCGTCAGGTCCAGTGCCCCCTGATTGACCTCCGAGGTCCTCCAGGAGCTCTCCACGAAGCGCTCCGGGGCCAGGTAGCACGTCCGGCGCCGGGAGGTGTCGAAGAAGTACGAGAAGTCAGCCGGGTTGTCCTGGGAACCACAAAAAAGCAAATTTGATCAAATTTCTGCGTGTGACGTGGCGTGTGCTCGCTAAATGGACACGTTTATTATGGTCGGGAAAAAAATTCAAATTGACCGGGGATCCCTTTTTTCTGTTTCTGACATAACGAATTTGAAATAACAAAATTAATTTATACGCATTAAATTATGTCCACACATCAATATGCTTATTTCACACTAACGTGCAGCTTTAAGATATTATTGCATTTCAAGCTTGGGACCTACCTCGGGTAAATAGGTGGGTTTGTAACTTGCAAAGTCGGTCAGCAGTAACCAGTTCCAGCCGGTGATCATCACGTTCTCTGACTTGATGTCGCCGTGACATACCTACAACCAGGAAGGGAATCTTTTAAAGGGAGTCAAAAGCAATGTTGTGTCAAAATATGACAAAATTTTGCAAACTCAAATAACTATGAAAATACATTCTAAGACTCTAACTGTAGCTAATGGTGCAGTTTAAAACACGATAACTGACTATAGCTTTACTTGGATTCCATAAAACTCATGTCATTTATGCCTGAAGACAGCAATGTTTGTAAACAAACCAATTTTGGTGGGTCACCAAAATTGACTGGGGATGAGTTTTTGTGTATTTTAATGTAGCTTAAGTCTGTATTCACAAGCTATATTTTGCCACAGGCCTAGGTTATGGCAGTAGAATATATTTCAATAGTTAACAGAATATTCAAAATTTTGACCCTGCTTTGTTTTTGGCTCCCTTTAAATGCAAATGGCATACTCCTATAGATTGTAACACATATAAAATTGATGATACTTATTTACAAAGAGCCATCACATAATATAAATTATATACAGCATGTACTCTACTACATATCTAGATGATATCGCTGTCTAGTTGATACTGTTCCATATTTGACAATTTCAACGTGGGAGAGTGTCAACTTGAAAGAGTATACATGTACGTATATATTCAAGTATAAAATCCTTCGCCCATTTCATTTCAATTCCAATCAACTATTCAAATACTGTTTTCAGTCATGTCGGTTTTCTGGATCAATCAGTAACGTTTAGATCCATTGTTACTTATATACCCTTTTGTATGTTTGACTATCAATATGAGTTAGACATTTTGTTTCTCACGTTTTTCTTGTGGCACTGGTTGAGGGCACAGAGCAGTTGGAAGGCGATCCACTTCTTCTCGATGGCGTTGAGAAAGGGTCGGGTGCTGATCCGGTCGTACAGACTGTCCTTGACGTACATACGGCAGAGGAAGGCCGCCTTGTCCGACATCTACTCAATCAAAAATAAATGAAGATTTTTATTGTATTTTGTTCTTCCCAGTAGGATAGTGGTTCTAGTAAAAGACACCTTAGCAAGAAAGTTGACAATTACCAGAACTTTTGGAATGTTTATCCAATAGATATATATGTTTATCCAATGCGGATTAAATCAAGGATGAGAGCAAATATTAAGAACATATCGTTTTCCAACTGTATTGCTAAATAATAAATATTCATAATATATTTATTCAAATCTGTTGCTACTGTCACAAAATGTTTTAAAGATACATGTGGAGACCTAAGGGTCACTGAAAACGTTTTATACTCTTATATATCATCTTAATTTAGTCATAAGAGCTTACCATACTCTTCTGAAATGGTAGGCAGTTCGATGCTTGACTGAGCTCATCGCGATATTCTGAAAATTACCAAGACAGTCTTTTATAAGGACATATTAGAAAACTATAGTTATTCTTAGCTCAAATACAACTGAACAAATAAAAGTTGTGAACCCAATAAAGAAACCACGCTATGCCACGTTGCTTTAACGTAACAAATAATTGATTAGAAACTACATGAAATTACCAGCCCCATTAGAATTATATCTGATCAATTCTTCCTATGATGATATATAGTGATGTCTCTACGTCAAACTTTTGTTTAAATCACTGTCACTTTTTTTATTAGAATTAATAGAATAGAGAACAAAGAAATGCGAGTACTCACTGTCTATCTGGTGTTGGTAGGTGATGAGTGGTAAGGACGGGTCGTGGATCACGAACACTTTGACCACCACCAGGCCTTCCTTGTAACGTGCACGCGCCACTTTGAAGAAACGAGTGCTCCCAAGGCTGAAAAGAAATGTTTCAACTTTAACTACTTGGCAGGACGCGATCTCAATTCTTTTTAAATGTATATTAAGAAATATGTCTGAGACAAGATATGTGTTTACGAAAAGACTGTACTTTCTCTCGTGAGTAAATAATATAAAATGTATCACGATTTCCTTATCTGTATAATGGCCAGGTTTATCGTTCACGATGAAAATAATCATATCTAGGAGGAGTGCACTTTGTGATAAAATAAATTTACATTGCCTTAGCTGTTCCTGTACAATCATTATTTTTTGTTATGGAGGAAGTACATACAATGCAAGATTCGAAAAGTTAATCTTAAGGTGATAAGGGTTTATTTTGATATTATTGCAGTATTCTGTTCACTATTTCGCTATCTCAGATCTCTCACATAGATACTAGTGTACGTTTCCAATTGATTAAAGATGTTATACATGTATTTTGATATATATAGCAAAAATACATTTTAAAGGACAGATGTGTATCGGAGCGGAAAATGACAAAATCTGATTTTGACCAACAAAAATTGGAGACGGATATCAACAATCATCATATCTTACCTCACATCATACTCGTAGTCTGCGTTGTCGGTGAGGTAGTGCTCTACGGGGAGAATCTGAGAAGGGGCGATACCAGTCAGCTGATTCCCCATGGTGAAGTCTTCAGTCTGAGAACCTTTGTTACAACCTTTTCAAAATCTGAAAATGGAAAGATGTAGTAAACTGTAATTTTAGAAGGACGGTCCAAGTGTGATTTTGTAGTAAAGTTTGTAGGAATTAAATATTCTTTCAACATGTTAGATTTTTTTTTGTAGGAAAACTTTAAACATGGTTTATATTTAAAGGATACATACACAAATTTTACATCAAACATCACAGGGTGTCACATCCTGGTGTGATGAATTATAGTAATCAATTCAATGGTGCGACACGAGTTCGTGTAATAATTATAAAGGTTAAAAGTTGGATAATGTCATTGTTAGAGTTACAAATAAAGCTGTGTTTTGGGACACGATTGCGACCCAAGTTCCGACAAAGTAGGGAGTTCGGACTTAGAAGAAATCAGGGCAAAAAGGGATGCATGAACGAACTTGTCCTCACGAGAATGGGAGCGACTTCGTCCAACGTACAGACTCGGGAAATGAAAGGGTACAACGATCAGAAGTCGAGACCTCAGCCTACACGCTACCACCTTTTTAATCTTTTGGGGCATGGTCCATGTCGCCAATGCTAGAGCTACCGTCTGAGATACCTGTTAGGTGAGTTGTACGAGAACGTCCCCCCCCCCCCATACCAGCCCAACCTGAGCTGTTGACCCCACCCCAAGAGTCCTGTTAGCTACCCTTTCCAGAAGCCAGAAACCCTCCTTGTTGATCACACCATATCTACCACTGACCCCCGCGAGCGGGGCACGTTTCCAGAGACACTCTGAGTCTGACCACCCATCCCCCAATCACCCAACCACGGGTTCGGACGAGTGTTCACGAAAACCCCATCCAACTCGTGCATCGGTCGCCCGAGCACGAATTCGGACCCAGACCGTACGAAAATCAAATCGTCATATCTCCGTCGGGAACCACACGCGTCCTCCCGCAGAGAACATCACACTCGCACCATTTTTCACACATATACTATATAGGTAGCGCGAATTTGACGGGATCTGCAACACCTTAGGCCCGGCAACAAAGCAAGGCAGATCATCCAAGGGTAGAGGGCAGAACATCTATGGGGCAGAACGTCCGTGTGGCAGATCATCTATGAATCCGTGCACATAGCCAGTGGCACTGAGTGGGGCCCGAGTTCGTTACTTACTGCAATACTGGCCCGAGTTCTTCTCCTGGCCCAAGTTTATCATCGGCCGGAGTTCTCCAGTCCAGCTACTGGTCGGGGCCTCTCGTACTATATGATACACGATATTCCAACAAAGAATTCTTACATTTTAAGACATAATTCTTATCATTTAATTTTAGATAGTGAACCGATTAACCTCCGAAAGGATGCATAACACGGATGTAAACAAAACGAATGTCAAGGCGTAGAGTTGAAACTGTAGGAAGCGTCGAGCGTCGTAGTTCCGTTTTCGACCACCACGCGGCGCCCCCGTCGCCCTTGCCGGATTATCCGGCAGATACCTGCCCACGACGAGACCGAATGCCCACACTGCTTCAGCCTCGCCAGGATAGGTCTCTCTTTTATACCAGAACTCCTAAGTAAGTACAGATATTTGCTTACATTGGTGCCAGGAGTGTTGGTGTGCCTACCCACCAGGATTTTGTCAAGTTTGGATCCAGGAAAAGACATTTTTGTGATAGTTTTGTGGAGATAAAACTTTGCCAGTGGTGACTTGTTTACATCCAAGCCCCTGCCTTTGTTTACTTCTCAAAGACTCTAAAAAGGTCTGAAAAAGGCCATCTACAGTGCTGAAACTATCAGGGATTATTCACAAAGGACCCCCCTGTGTGTGTATGTGACATTTTGTGTGGTTTGGTGTGTTTTTGTGGACTTAGTTGGTGAAACTTGGCAACTTCCTGCCCACCCCAGGAGAGGTTGGAGGTGGCCATTTTTAAATCCCAAACCATTTCATCACACAAATTACAGAGCCATCCTGCATTTACTAAGACTGTTTATGATTTAAGTGTCACTTATAGGGACTGTATGTCACCTACATTTTAATTCTGGGCCATTATTTTTACATGTTGTGAACTTTTTAAGACTAAAAACTGGGGCTTAGTTTTAAAAAAAAGGCCCAGGCCCCCTGGCCAGGAGCCAGCCATTTTGGCTAAAACTTTACAAAAACATTGAGTGGGCCCTACAGAACATTCTGCCTTTATTATGCACTAAGTTAGGCCATATATTTAAGTTATTTTACCCTGAATTAGGAGTAATTTTCATAACTTTAGTAAGCCTACTTGGACTTAGTAATTTTGCCCATTTATCCTATATAAGGCCACAGAGCCTGGTGACTTAATTTACAAACTCCCAAAATCGGGCTCAGGCTTTCGTCATAATTCATCAGAAGTACTACCCTGATTTATTCCGGTGACAACAAAAATTAGGCTAATTCTCCAAATTTAAGGTAATTTCTGGTTTAAGATTACTTTTTCCGGAGCCACCTTTAATTAGCCTAATTCTCGAAGATTGAAGATAAGCCGGGGATTCAACCCTAACCCTAACCCAACCCTAACCCTAACCCTAACCTAAGTAATTTCTGGTTTAAGATTACTTTTTCCGGAGTCACCTTTAATTGGCCTAATTCTTGACGATTGAAGATAAGCCGGGGATTCATTCAAGTTCTTCGCAGGGATTCATTCAAGTTCTTCTGGTATCAACGCTAAAAATTAGGCTAATTCTCCAAGGTAATTTCTGGTTTAAGGCTACTTTTTCCGGAGACACCAATAATTAGCCTAATTGATCAAGTTTCAAGGGAACTCTGCAAATTAAATCAAGGCGGAAATCAGTTCATTATTCCTGTAAAGAGGACATTCATTCATGCTTAATTTCCCTACATTACGTCATGGCATGTAACATGGAGGCCGATGACCCGTTTAACATTAATACTGCATCGGTGATGAAACTTAGGACCCTCCCAGGTGTTGGCTTGTCACGGGCCAAAGTGATTTGGAAGGTTTTCCAGGACTACGGGCCCGTGGAAAACTTGAAACATGTGGCTGCCCACTTCGACCCAGCAGTAATGCAGCTCCTAAAGGAGGCTTACGTCGATAAGTTGATTGACATGGGGGAAATTGAGGATTTAAGGCAGTTGCAGTATACAGTCAAGAAACTGAAGCTACTAAAAGAAGCTTTCATTGCTGGCAAGATTGACATGAGGCTATACGGCTTGTACCAACAGGAAGTAGTGAGCCTGACGTTGAACGATTCAGAGCGGAAGATGGCTGCCAAGTATAAGCGGCCCCAAAACCAACAACATTGGGCGCAGGCCAGAGGAAGATGCAGGAGGCAGGCGGGGCAAGAAGACAGGACAGAGCCAGGAATCATGGGTCCGATGCAGGATGTCCAGTTCAACCCACAGAGCCAGGAACAGAGGAACAGTTCACAAAGTGAGTGTACTGATGGCGCCTCATATGAAAGCGGGGACAAGGAAGATCATATCGGCCAAGAGGAGGTCCAGTTCAACCCACAGAGCCAGAAACAGGGGAACAGTTCACCAAGCAAGTGTACTGATGGCGCCTCATATGAAAGCGAGGACAAGGAAGATCACATTGGCCAAGAGGTCGGTGATGGGACTCCAGTTGATGATTCGCCAACACTGCTTGAGATGATTGAGCAGCTGGCTTCAACAAGATTAGAAGAGCTGTCATCAACTGTGAAGGAACCAGTGCTACCACCCCAAGTGCAGCAACAAAGGATCAACTGTCACATCCCACCAGTAGAGCCGTCATTGACAGAGAAGGAACAGGCGATGCAACCTCCAGAATCCACTATCCCTGAGAGTGGATACAGCTCTGAAAGGAGTGAAGAGGGGACCGGCAAGCATCCAGAAGCCAAGCTGGAGAGACTGGGATGTCAAGTCCGAGATGCAGAGGAGCGAGCTCAACACTGGAACCAAGAGGCTGAAGAGCGGGCATCCAAACGGCGGGAGGCCTACTCGAATGTCAGAGGCGGAAGGTCCGGTAGAGGTGGCGGGCAAGGTTGCCAAGCAGAACTGGAGGAGAGGAGTGGAAGCAGCGGTTGGCCAGCACCTCAATGGCACTCAACTCCCCAATGGAAGGGAAGTGTGTGGGATAACCTTCGTATCCCGCATCAACATACCCGGGGGGAGGAGTACAGGGGCCAAGGTGGCAGCTACAGCCCTGAGCCATTACGTCCCTGGGATGTTTGTCGCTCACCAGGATCACGTCCCTGGGATGTCCGTCGCTCACCAGGATCACCCTGGGAGCACCGAGATGAGGGCCAGTATGAGACGCCTCGGCATCACAGTAAGGATGTCCGCCGCTCACAGGGCTCGTCTTGGGAGCATGAAGGCAGGGACCTTTATGACGTTTCTTGGCATGAGGAATGGCACGACCGCCATTTCTCAGAACAGCCCCCAAGGGAGCATGGAAGCCAGGACAGCCAAGATGTCCGTCCCTCACAGACCTCACCTAGGGAACACGAAGACAAGGGCCAATACGGATCACCAGTTTCCTTCATCACTGGGAACCCATTCAGCGGCCAGCCTTCCTCAATTGTCAGGCTGGAAAGGGATCCTCTCCAAGGTTTGGGAAAGCAGGTTGAGAAAGCAGTGGAGACAGAGGTTGGGGCTATGATGGACAAGATGCAGACTACAGTGAGGAGGCCAGCAAAGCCACCAAGTCCATACCTGAGCAGAAGTGGATCATGCAGCGATTCCCCGAGCCAGCTAAGGCAGTGTGTCAACTGCCAAGAGTTGGGCCACTTCTTGGGTGGGTGCCCCAATCTTAAATGTAAACTGGCGGGAGCAGAGATTACGGCATCGGAAAACTAGGAAGGGGTGGTCAGTGCGACCAATCACCACCCCTCCTTAACCGAGGTCGCCCACCGGACCGAGTGTCACACTTTGGCCCGGAAATCCAACAGGCTCCACCCATTGAACAGAAATCCCAGGATTCAATAGCTGCAGAGAACAAGGAGACAGGAGAAGTCCAGGCCCACTCAACACTGAACACTGTGGGAGGTGCTGGGAAGTGCAACCAATTACCACCCCTCCTTAACCAAGGTCACCCGCCAGACCAAGTGTCACACTTTGGCCCGGAAATCCAACAGGCTCTACCCATGGAACAGAAACCCCAAGATGTGAAAGCTGCCGAGATCAAGAAGACAGGAGAAGTCCTGGCCCACCCATCAATGAGCGCTGTGGGACGTGCTGGAAAACGCGACCCATCCCCCCTCCTTAACCGAGGTCACCCGCCGGACCGAGTATCACACCTTGGCCCAGAAATTCAACAGGCTCCATGGCGACCCCTCATCACAAGCCGCTCCCGGGATCAGCCCTCCTGCCCGGGCCGAGATCACCCGCTGGATCAAGCCCAGTTTTTGGAGCAGTCGCTGGACCGAATATCACACTTCGGCCCGGAATTCGAACAGGCCCCACCCATGGACCAGAAATCCCAAGATCCGGTAGCTGCCCAGAACAAGAAGACAGGAGAAATCCCAGCCTGCCTAACAGTGAATGCCGTAGGAGGTGCTGGGAAGTGTGACCTATCACCAACCCTTCTGAACCGAGGTTGCCCCCCAGACCAGACTCCACCCATGAACTGGGGATCCCGAAATCTGGCAAATGCTCAGGACAAGAAGATTGGAGAAGTTCCAGTTTACCTGCCAGCGAACACTGACAAGTCACCAACCCTTCTCAACCAAGATCACCACCCTGATCAGACTTCACACTTGGGCCAGGAAGTTCCATCCCAGCTCAGTGAAAATCACCTTCTGGCCAGGGCTTCATGCTTGGACCAAGATTGTTACCTCGATCAAGCTTCCTGCTTGGTCTGGGAAACCAAACAAGAACCGTCCAACCTAGACCAAAACCTCCTAGACAAGGCCTTATGCTTGGGCCGAGATTGCGACCTAGACCTGGTTTCATGCCTGGAATGGGAAACCCTGCAACAGTCACCGAACCTTGACCAGGCACGCTGTCCGGACAAGACTTCATCCTTCAAACGAAGACCACGACAGGTGACCAATGCCACAGGCCAGAAGACATCCCAAAACGAGACGACCAGAAGAGTTACAGCCCACCCACTGACGAACACTGTGGGAGGTGCTAGACACAGAGAAGACCAAGAAGTCAAGCTCCTGTCTACAGTTCGTGGAGGCCAGATAAGGAGTGTCACCGGCTCCCTGGTCCTCCTTCCGCAGCTGCCTAGGACCCAGTCGGCTTTCGCTGGCTGGGACCCAGACAACGACCAGCTTCCCGCACCAGCTAGGCCGCCCATCAACATCGCAGGGCTTATGGGCCAAGGGGGGGCCCGAGTTCTCCTTCCCCAGCTTCCTGGCAACCAGTCACCTCTTGCTGGCTGGGACCCGAACAACAATCAGCCCCCCACACTAGCCAGAGGTCTCGAAGTGACCTTTGGAGGCATTGGACCCCGAAGGGTCCAGTTGGGGAACCAGGCCACAACCCCCGATCCAGAAAGGGCAGAAGAGGAGAACTGTATGGTCTCAATTGAGGGGACCACACTACCCTCAAAGACAGCCCATTCACCCAGGGCAGAGGCCAATGTACCAAGGTCCCCTGAGAGTGGAAGGGTACTACCAAGAAAACAGAAGCTGGTGCCCACAACAAAAGCTCATCCACCTAGTTCAAGGGCCCCGAAGACGATGATCAGTACCTCACGTGAACTTCTGAGGGCTGACTGCCACCCGGAACTGGATCAGGTGGTGCAGAGCCTTGAGCTTGGCAAGCTCCCTCAGGAGACCGACAGCCCCTACCTCTGCCTGCGAGGTATCCGGTCCAACCAGCATGGACCGACTTCCATCCGCCTGGTAACGGGCCGAGTAGGAGAACTTCGAGGAATCCCACCCAGCCTAGACTTGGAGATCTCCTCGAGGTGCACCCGGAAGTTCTTTGGGCTGTAGGTCAAGGGGACCTATCCTTGTATATAGTAGCAACTAGATGCCTAGAAGTAGAACATATAGAACTGTACATACACCCGTAGATGAGCCAGACGTTTTAGTAAGATGTAGTTCCACAGCAGGCCTCTTCTAATGGAGGGGGCCCTCCTAAAGATGGCCTCTTCTGATGGAGGGGGCCCTCTTGAAAGACCACTTCCGCAAGAGCCAACTTAAGGAAAGATTATGACCACCACTTCTGGCGGAGTGAACTTTATGAGGAAATCAATTAAAACCACCACCAACTCAAAAGGGAATGATGACTCAAAATGGAATGACGCTTCTGATGGAGTGAGCCCTCCTAAAAAATGGAATGGGGAGGAGTGTAGGAAGCGTCGAGCGTCGTAGTTCCGTTTTCGACCACCACGCGGCGCCCCCGTCGCCCTTGCCGGATTATCCGGCAGATACCTGCCCACGACGAGACCGAATGCCCACACTGCTTCAGCCTCGCCAGGATAGGTCTCTCTTTTATACCAGAACTCCTAAGTAAGTACAGATATTTGCTTACAAAACGAAAGGGGAGTGTCCCAGTGCGAGACTCCTGACTGTCATCGCTAAAAAATGGACCATAATGAACAAATACTCCAATAGATCATCTTTTAATTTAGCTGAACATTAGCATGTACTCACAGACACTCAAAGAGATGATGCTTTCTTGTAAAATACTTCTCCGAATTTAGTAAAAGGGTCCGTAATTCTGTCCGACGCCTACTTTTTCATCAATTCATGGGCGCCGCCATCTTGGATTTTTATGATCTCGTCTATCATCTCGCAGAGTGAATTTTATACTTTATTACAAAAATATATATTTAGATTAGACAGCAATTGATCAGTTTTCGTATTTTTCTCGAATATAAGAATTTGAGAGAATAAATTTACTTTTTGAAAAAAGTAAATAAATAAAATTGGTATTGCATCACGGGTAAAGAAAAACATGGCTGCGCCCATGGACATCCTTTCGTCAAATTTCCCCGCGATTGATAGCACATATTTCGAATATATTGAAGGTAAGTCTATTCACGTAACGATCAAATGAATGATAAATACTTGGTTAACGTACTGGCCAAAAAATAATTCCGATATTAGCGTCGGATCGTCCATTCCATCTTTGATTTCTACAGTTGCACGTCGAACAGATCCGGTGTCGTGGCCCCAGTCTGGCCTCTCGACTCGAGACGAGTTGGTGTTCTTGTGCAATTTCACTTTCGGTGTTTATGTGATACGATAGCGGATACGAAAGTTCTGATACGACAGTCATCAAAACATCAGCAAGGACGCATCTTATTATAAGATATAGATGATGTAGCAGAAGTCGAATAAAACATTTTTTGAAACGGTGCCGACTCGAAATTCCTACTAATAGTACTATTCCTAGGCTAGTCTATACGGAGTAAACGGGTTCGTGGTATACTCGTCATTTTCGGCATCGCGCAGTGAAATACTGGGCGCCAGAAGTGACCCTAAATAGCATTGGCTCCTATGGAGAAAACGCGAATTTTCGTGATTGTGCGAAAAATTGACAAAATGCGAAAATTTGATGGGTTATATCGCATTCCTGGGATTAATTCTGTACTTTTTCTCATTTACCGTATGAAGATTGGATGAAGATCTAAAAAGTTATCGCGAATTAACCTATTTTCTCTCATAGGAGACAGTGTTAAAAGCACCCCCAACCTCCGTTCGCCATTTCCGCGAAAATTCGCCGCGCGATGCTCCTTTTTGAGACCCGCATATGGCGTATAGACCCTGTGCCAGTCCCCTTTTGCTGCGGGCCGATTCCTGACATCCGCCCTATGCTACAGCATTGAAGGTGTCAGAAAACATTGCTTTTCATGGCTATCCCTTGAAAGTTAATACTTATTTTCTATTATTTTATAGATTAGGAACATAGCTATCCAGAAATGTCAATATTTTCTCTGGGAACTAACTTCAAGAGAAACAGGGGGGCAAAAACTAATTCTTAAGCACTGGGCCTACGGACCGGAACTTCGAAATTCGCCATCAATTCCGCGCGTATCATAGGGGTGGATGCGCGACTGGCACGGGGTCTATAGACTAGTCTAGAGAGTAGAGTCCAGACTCTAAGTCTGTCTTTACTCTACTCGCAGAGTTATAAAATAGAGTAGAGCAGGGGACGAAATAGTAGCGATAACGCGTCATCATTTTAAATGAATCTGATCTTTACAAAATGTACATTCCATGAAATACCAGGATGTCGGGGAGAGGCGTCAAATGTCGGACAGTAGCCAAAAGTCGGACATTTTTAGTATATTTTTGATAAAATATTTATATATAAATCTGTTTTTCATTTCACACTAGAAAGTTAAGTTAAGTGTTCTGGACTAGTGTTTTATTCAAACATGTTTAAATTCTTAGTTTTCGGGAATGTTTTTTTTTTAATTATTGAACTATTGTTAATGTTTGATTTAAGACTGCGTAAGATTCGTGTATATCCAAGTCTTCGTAAGTTGCTTTCCAGAATGTCTGAGTAATTCAGACCGCGTTTAAAGTTTGTCCATTCACTTCCCAATAGTTCAAAAGAAATGAACGATGAGGGAACTTCTTAATATGAAAGGGTTTTATTCAATAAACATCTCATCCCGAGTCAAAGCCACCATGTATAAGTCTTCATCAGTCCACCTCCCATCTCCTATCAGCAATCAACCACATTTAGAACACGAGTTGCTCCAACGCCTTCTAGACCATTCTAGCATTCAGCTCTAACACAATCCTATGTCCGAGGTAGTGGATATTGGTAAACTCCAGTCTGTTACATGGAGTCGATGTACTTACTCCAGGTATAACTCCTTGGTTAAACATGTTTCTTCTAACCAACTAACTCACTAACTTTTCACTAACTGCTCGCTCCCTACCTTGCAGCGCCTTTTATACTGGTTAACAGGTGGCACTAGGAGCGTAAGATATTTCTCCTAGGAGTAGACTAGAAGTAGACTTGCTAAGCCTGATCCTTGTTGGATTATATATTATGACAATGTATTAAAAGTACTAAGCCATTAGTACATTCGACGGCGGTCAGGTGTTTGAGTTTAAGGAGGTGGACGACATAGCTCAAACCAAATGAATATAATGAACTCCCAATTTTGATGATTGGATATATTTGTTAAACCATGGCGGGGTGGCCTTGACTCTCGTGGTACATTCAACACAGTATCAATAGATTTGTAGATCCGGTTTCAACACAAATTCACAGTGAAATTATTCATTGAGTTGATTTCCACATTTTGAAGCTCAAAGTTAGCAGAATTCGTTCATAAAATGACAAGGTAAGTATTAAAATTTGATAACATGATTATTTGGATAACAATGTAGATGATGACATAATCATGGTTATAAAATGACAAAGTCAACTGTAGAGAATGAAGTATTCGTCATTTTTAGGTATTCACTTAGTACGTGCCTTGTACATTAAAGTCAGTTCTCAGCATTGTTAGCTGATTTTAAGATTCAAAGATTGCGACACCCGTGCATAAGGTGACAAAGTGAGTTCACAGAATTGTTAGCCCATATTAAGGCCTAGGGATTACGACACCCGTGCATAAGGTGACCAATTCTGTTTTTGACTTAGTACATGCATGTACAGTTTCTGATATTTATGATTTGTAACACAAGTCAACAGAACTCAACATATATACAGTGTAGGGTTGTCTTAACCTTCTAAGAGTAACAAGTGTACATCAAATCCAATTTCAGAACAAATTAACACAACATAAGTCAATTCAGAGAATTCGGACATTTTGAACGAACGACTTTCATGATACAATGCGTGTCGAATTTCAATCAAATTTCAACCAGAACAACATTATTTACAATAAATACAAGGTCTCTGTATCAGGTTTAGTAATACCGAGCAGTTGGAACCAGAAAATACCACTATTCCCGTCACGCGTCCGCCAGCTATACTTAGTACACGTGTACTTAGCGGGACGCTTGACTGGAGTTCCCCCCCAAGGTTTGACCTCGATTTGGATCCTTCGGGCGCAAAGCGCCCGGATGGCAAATTTCTGCTTCGATCAAACTTTCAAGTTTGATTGTTCGACCTGATATTTTGGGCCGATATGAATTAATTCTGGCGCTTGATTACGTTGGTTGGGGACCTAAACTTTAGTTTAGCACAGATTTTATAAGAAATTATACGATGCTTTGATCATGCTAGCCGATTTTAGAATTTTGGATCTTTTGGATCAAAAAGGGGTTTTCCAAATTAGCCTCGTTTTGACGTCATTTTAATCAGTGCCGGTGGTTATTTTACAAGAGGCGGACGTTTATTCTTTTTGTCACACCTAATCTTCGATCTTTTCACCTAACCACGATGGTTGGAGTTGCAGTGTTTTGCTCGGACAGAGAGGCGGGGATTGAAGGATACCCGGACCTGTTGCTAGGGGATTCGGACCACACAGTTGCGATTTTTCCTTGGAAAAACGCCACAACAGCGGAACTCTCCGGACATGCCTTTGCTCATCATGTTATTTTCCCCGATGACATTCTGATCGTGGTGTGCAACATCCTTGATGTCCTCACCTGGGACCCGAAGCTCGATTTGTACCTTCCTCTTTTCACTAAGTCGGAGGCAGCGGCAAAGTTTTATGCTGAAACTTTAAATAGGGCGTTCTACAACCTACACTCCCACCCGCTGCCGGCCAC
This sequence comes from Lepidonotus clava, assembly GCA_936440205.1. Taxonomy (NCBI): domain Eukaryota; kingdom Metazoa; phylum Annelida; class Polychaeta; order Phyllodocida; family Polynoidae; genus Lepidonotus; species Lepidonotus clava. The sequence continues at coordinate 27,074,935 of OW387144.1, read as the reverse complement.
TCTCGTCATCGCCACCCCGTCAGGGTTTGACGCTGGAAGGTGGCCGCTAACTGACAGTGACCAGTCGCTGCAAAAATGGGTCAACCGTATCATCACCAAGGTCAGCCGGGAGGTGAAGAGGTGCAACGATTGGTTCGGGGTACCCACGGTGAACACCGGACGAGCACTTCATTTAGTAAAGACTGTAGCGGATGGGACACTAACAGTGAATCATTTTGGAGAGTTGGAGGACGGCTACTCGCCGTCCCCACGGATAGTACGTCGTTGGGCCCGGGCCCTTGGCCGTTTTATCGCCCGCCTACCGCTGGCCCCGCAGTAAACCACCGGCATTCATGTATATAATAATTTTTTTTTTTTTTTCTAATTTATCGGAGTGATTCCCAACAAGTAATTTCTGGATCCAATTCCCGGCCTGTGATTGGAACATTTAATTCCGGGTTGTTTTCACCGAGTGATTCCGGTGATTTAATTCCCGATCAGCACCTAGTCCACTAAGATGTATTTTATCCAGGACACCCCAGACAGTGTTTTTTTTTTTTTTTCTTCTCCGGAGGCCTTTGGCCAGATGTTCGTCAGGAGCCGCAGGAACATAAGACTGTTGCCACGGGACCCGTTGTCTACCTTGCTCGTTGCCGGGCCTTCGTCCTTCTCGTGGAGCCGCCCTTCTAACCACCGCTCCGAGATCGGGTAAGTTCCGCCTCCCTTCTACAGTTCTTAGCATGTTAGGCAGGCTACTAACCCGTAGGATTTAAGGAGATTGTTGGTCGAATTCTTCTTTGTGGTTCTCGGCTCGCCTTCACGTGGTTGTATTCCGGAAGCTGATGTCACTCCCGGAACCAGAAACTGTTTCGCTGGTAATTTTAGTAACGGGTAGCGTGGGTGGCCACCTAGTGTTTACTTTTGGTTCCAAGATGGTGGACGCGGGCCGAGAGTCAGGATCTTTCGTACTAAACTTATTATCTTTTCCAGGTCCTGCGGTATGTTAGGATGATGTAAATGAAGCAATGTAACACGGTTGGCACTGAAAAGCGTCAGGCTATATAGTTTTAGTGGGCGGATTGTTTAGGCTAACATGATCAAGCATTTTACCTCGCGCGTGGTTGGGCGATATTAGGGGGTTTTCTGATTAGCGGTGTGTTGACATTACCGATCTAAGTAGGTTTTCTGGAGTGTGGGTAATTCGTATCGTATTGTTATTATTTGATACTATTAACTGTTGGGGACTGACACTGCACATGATAATCAGGTATGAGTGGCCAGAGATTCCGGTCTGAGAGTTACAACATAAGATTTGCTGTAACAGGATTCTTTGTTTAGTCGTTATACGTACAGAACATTAGTGTAAATGTCTACATTGGAAACAATTCACATGGGGTGCCCTAGGTAACAAGCGCTTCCCAGGGTGTTCACCCTGGTAAGTTTTAGGTGTAGTAGGTGACCAAGTATTTTGGTCCAGACTTCCCAACATTAGATTGGCTGTGATAGAATTCTTTGATGAGTAGTTTCCCCTTACAGGTTACAGGAAATATTGACGTGTCGGCCACGTGAGGCGACACCATAGGTGGGGCCGTCCAACGAGTTGTTGGCGACTCCCATGGTAAGTTTGAGATGTAGTGGCGAAGGCCACAGACACCCATTCCATGTCTTAGTCTAACAGCAAGACTGCGTCAGTGTCATCGTGTTAGAATAAGTTTTATAGGACTATTATTGTCAAAGTCGTCTCGAAGAGGAAAAAATACTACTGTGAGGAGACCGAGATGAAGTCTCTAAGACACTGAATGAACTCCCAGATGAAGATTCTGTATGAATATAATGAAAGAAGGAATGGTATTCTTATTAAGAGCTAGCAAGGCACCAACACCACAAAGATTATCAAGCGTCCCAAGCAGAGATACATGTGTGTACACCGTGGGAGTTCGTACATTCATAGATCAGGCCTTAGTAGGCGCCGTTCCATTGAACGCAGAAGCCACGCTTATCAGTGCCCGAGATTGCCAAACATCTCAGACAGTGATATCCTTGTGATGAATGAGTGGGAGCCTATGCTCACAGGTCGAGACTGAGCCGTCACAAGAACATCCACCTACAAAGGTTTCATGAGTGCCCGAGAGGTGATGCAAAACTGTCCCGCTCAGATTCCCTAACCGACCTCATGGGGAGATAAGAATAATGATAGGAATTGGATCCCTGGTGATTTACCTTAAGAGGTCACAAGGTTCAATACTCTTGATAACACTCTTTCTGTACAGTGTGGTAGAATAATTACCCAACACACTCCAAAGATTTATACGCAAACAAGTTAACACCCCCTTCAAGGGCGACACCTGTTCTAACATATTTGACTCCATTTTGTGAAGTATCCGCTTTAAAACCCCAGTTTGTTCTCATTGAATGATTATGTCCCGACAAAATTCCTTCTCTTTCTGCTAGTTACAGGTGGTAGCTCGGCGTTCACCCCCTACATTCAGCCTGGGGTCTGAAGACCGAGTTCCACTTTATATTGGGTAGCGGCGCCCTTCTGATAATGCAAACGGGTGCGCCACCAACTCCAAACAGTTCACTGAATAATTATTATACCTATGTTACCAGTAACATCTCATTGTCTACCGTATACACTACATCATATGGAAAAACCACATGACTAGCGGTGGGGGTAGCGTTTTCATTCCGAGAGGTATAAATGTCATTAAAGGACATTAAGTATTAACTGTACAAGGGAGGTCGAGATTATTCGTTCCCTGCTTAGTTATCACTAGAGGATCGGGTCTCAGATTCAGGTTCATTTCTGATCTGATTCCCGGTCCTTATTAGTTACACGTGGTTTGTCGGTACTTTCCCATTCATAGGACCAGAATGGGTAGCACCGAGTTTCCATTGCTATAATTGGGAGCAGACTGCATATATATTTTTTTTTTTAATATGCAGCCTACACCCCCTTTAAATTATAGAGATGTGTAAATGCATCTCCTTAGATCACTTACTTCCAGACAGCACCTAGTAAGTCGGGCCTTTACCGAAGTACAGTACAAGGTTAAACCCGTTTTCTTGTTCAGGTCTATGCCCGTTTCTCTTGTGGAGAGTCAAGACTACTCCTGAAAAGACTCCGCCCCCAGCTTATCCTAACTATGCGCATGCCGGGCAGGGATAGGTAGTGCTAAAGACAGAGTTAGAATTTTTTTTTTTTTTATCTAATAGATCGGGTAACCTTATTAGCTCTGGGTGTCAACCAAGTTTATTGTAGCTTGTTCATCAGGGAATCAGTAGTCCATGTCCCCCCTCTTCAGCTCAACTGTTGAGCGGAGACCTGGATACTTTTAGCGCCACGACGGCGGTCAAGACTAATTTTCATTCATTTTTTTTTTTTTTTTTATTTTATTTTCTCGACGGCGGTCAGCTCTGAAGCCGCTCATTTCCTTTATTAATTTTAATTATTTCTAATTTTTACCCGGGTTCTCCACCAAATGAACTATTGTTAATGTTTGATTTAAGACTGCGTAAGATTCGTGTATATCCAAGTCTTCGTAAGTTGCTTTCCAGAATGTCTGAGTAATTCAGACCGCGTTTAAAGTTTGTCCATTCACTTCCCAATAGTTCAAAAGAAATGAACGATGAGGGAACTTCTTAATATGAAAGGGTTTTATTCAATAAACATCTCATCCCGAGTCAAAGCCACCATGTATAAGTCTTCATCAGTCCACCTCCCATCTCCTATCAGCAATCAACCACATTTAGAACACGAGTTGCTCCAACGCCTTCTAGACCATTCTAGCATTCAGCTCTAACACAATCCTATGTCCGAGGTAGTGGATATTGGTAAACTCCAGTCTGTTACATGGAGTCGATGTACTTACTCCAGGTATAACTCCTTGGTTAAACATGTTTCTTCTAACCAACTAACTCACTAACTTTTCACTAACTGCTCGCTCCCTACCTTGCAGCGCCTTTTATACTGGTTAACAGGTGGCGCTAGGAGCGTAAGATATTTCTCCTAGGAGTAGACTAGAAGTAGACTTGCTAAGCCTGATCCTTGTTGGATTATATATTATGACAATGTATTAAAAGTACTAAGCCATTAGTACATTATTATTATTTCGGAATCAATCTTCAGGGGTAGATCTAACCCCCCTGGTCTTCCAGATTAAGTTTAGGAGTTTTGACTCTTTGAAATAAGTTACCTACATTTTTGCATCTAAAAGACATATTTTCATTGGATCAATTTTTTATATTTTTCTGTTTTGAAAAAAATAGGCATGTCTGGCTCTCACCACCGCAACATGTCAGTGGTCAGTCTCTGGCCGAAAATCTTCAGATGTCTAGTTGTTTTGATGGGGTATTTTCTCGGTAGCCAATATCGTTTTGAAAGGCACACCAAAACAAGGGGATAGGTTGGCGTTTGAATTGGGGGCTATTGAAGGGCAATGGACCATGTCATTGATTGCAGTAGGCCTATTCATCTCACCTCTCATTGGTCACTGGTTGTAGTATTAGAAGTAGGAGGGGTAAGAGGTATGACTATGAGTTACAGGTGGTGCACAGCGTTACGGATGAATACCACTGGGGCTGATCATGGCAGTGGTGGAGGAGGGGGTGGGGGTGGGGTGTAGTGGAGCAGTTGAGCACCATGGCCATTCTGAGTTGGGGGGGGGGGGGGGGTGTTTGAAGAGTCCCCACAGAAACATTTGCTGGTCTGCGGTCGAAAATCTTTAGGTGTCTAGTCTATAACTTATAAGTTTCTCTTATCAAAAAACTTTGGACATTTTGATGAACGATGTTTCACTTTCATTCGTACTTGAACACTTAACAGGGTTGCCACTGGTCAGGGAAAAGTCAGGGAAAAGTTGTTTTTTCTTTGTCAGGGAAAAGTCAGGGAATTTTGGAATAGGAATAGGAATTTCCAAACCCATGAGTGAACAGCTGGCCAACTTTGACACTCTCAAAATCTGTCTATTTCTGGTTGTCTTGAAAAATAACAATAGAATTTTGTAAATTGTGGCCTCCTGATAGGCATGTTGGGATTTTAAGGGGCGTTGATGTGAGCCAGAAGCACGGCCTTGGCTACAGGAGTTGCCAAGAAAAAATTAAGGTATTGTGTTTTGAAGGTTCCAGCCTAAATTGGCGGAAAGGACTGTTCTATGGGTATTTCAAGGCTATTTATTGAAAGGATTTTCTTATCTTATTAGTCAGGGAAAAATGAATCTCGTCAGGGAAAAGTTAGGGAAATGTCAGGGAATTTTAACGTCTCTGGTATGTGGCAACCCTTCTTAATGATCAGACCATATTTTGGAAAACAACACCAACAAATTTATTGTGGGATAGGGAAAACCCGGGAATGTTTGTCAGCACGAGTCCCATCTTCTCCTCTGACATTTGGTATCATATCCTCCAGCCATCCCTTGCAACCTCCATCACGCCCATAGTTCGTGGATACCCTCGCAGCTGGTCTTATCTTGAGTCTTAAAAATATATTGTAGGTATCGTTGATGGCAGTCAAGATGAGTTGGAGTGCGGTGAAGATTTGTACGATGCCATCGGTCACATCCTACAGGAGGTCGACACGGCAAAGTCAGAAGGAGACGTGCGACAAGTCTGTGACCAGATGATACGGTCACTCAAAATGTGAGTAGAGAAAAGTGTACTCTAGCTGGAATATTCATCAAGAGATACTATAAAAAGTAAAAAAAAACTATTCCGATTATGGAAAAATAATGAATAGTTTACTCTTTTTTTGTATTCTACCCAAGAACTTTGAACTGTATATTGCAATAATGTTAAATAGAAAGTAAAGGCTACTCAAATTGATTTTAATTGCAGGATTATATAATACCATGCATAGTAGGGAAATGAAATGTTATTTTCATAAATGATTACAATGAAACATATTTCAGAATTTTCTTTGACATAAGGTAGGTTGTGGATCATATAGATTCAATTTCGATGCAGTTGTTTTGCTCTGAGAAACCTAAATGCTTTTCGTTTCCATTTTCGAAAAGAGTTGAAATATTGCCGAACAAATGTTTCCATTGCGGGTCATGCATTTGTGTTAGTTGAGTTGAACATGTTTGTGCGCAATGCAGTAAAAGTGTGCATATATCCGAAGTCTTGTTATGAAATTCAAACATGGTTTGAAAAATGTCATCTACGGATGTCAGACGGCTTTGAGGTTACACTATAACCTTGGTGTTAAAATAGTTAAGGAATTGACAATCCACATCGGCCCACACAAAGAAAACATTTTTAGGAATATATTTTACTGTTTTCAGCGGCTCCGGGAAGCCAGCGACAAAGGGTCCGATCAAGATCCTAGACGCCCCGGTTCACCTTGGGTCGCTGGCGGAAACCATGTCTGAGGCCAAGACTGAAGCCAACAGTATATGGATAGACAGACGCGATAAGGAATCGGTATGTCTTATTTCATTTGGTCGGTTTATTGGTATTACATGTACTTCATTCGAAATTTAGCTAAGCTAGATGTACATGGCTACCGGTCACAGATCATATTATGTTTCTCTTATATCCATACAAACTCAATCATGTTTCGATAAGAGATATTTTCATACACTGTATCTAGGCTTTGATATTTAGATACATAAGCTATTTGTATATCATGTTTTCTCGTTATATTGTTTCACAACAAGCCAGGAATCAATTCCCCCTGCTTACAATGTTTTCCTTGTGTTTCTTTTAGGTTGTGGACCAAAAGAAACTAGCAAAAGCTGAAGAAAAAATCAAACAGAAGCAAGAAAAAAGGGCACAAATGGACGTTAAAACACCTACAAATGGGTAAGATCTGTTCAACCCTTATTTCCAATACATCTGTTTAATATTACTTTTTAGTTCAATGAGTAATATACGGATCAGTCTCTCGTTTTCTCTGGTGTATGCTCTAGCCAGGTCTAAAAAGTTATTGAATTTTGAAAACGTTTATTAATATATGTACAAGTGGAACCATCCACACGAGTAAAATCAGTTTTTGAAAACCAGTAAGACAAGTAACAATTTAAGTCTTAATTATCTTAACTGTCATTTGAAGCATGTTATACCAATAAATTTCACATCTCATACAGATACACAGAGAATACGGCAAGCGCCAGTCAGCAGGGCAACCGGCGAGAGGAGAGGAAGGAGGCCAGCGGGAACAACAAGGTCTATGACATACGACTGGAGAACTTTGACATCTCATTCGCAGATAAGTAAGTCAGATATCAACAATGAACTTGAAGCAACATATTTTTATGAGCCAGCATTCATTCGTTGATGCATGGAAAAGTAAAATCAAATGGAGGACATTATTGTGTCCGGTACTATATGTGTCTCATGTTTATGTCTATATTGATATCTTTCAGCCACTTTGTCTTTGAATCAAATTAATGGACGTCCACCCTGTTGTCAAGTTGTGGGAAACTCTAAAGGCCTTGTTGTGTTAGAACTGTACTACTGTACAATTGATCATAGCCTTTTGGACGTTTCCTGTTGATATGGCAAAAATTATTTCTGTTTTATTCTGGGCAAGTGTAAATGTTTTACTAATAATTATACCTCACTATAGACCTGTCCTGTTCATAAGTTATCCCTAATTGTATGTATATACGTTTTCAGACAACTCCTGCTCGGAGCTAACCTTCTCATGGTCTATGGTCGGCGGTACGGTTTGGTAGGACGGAACGGAATCGGTAAAACAACGCTTCTCAGAATGTTATCTGCGTAAGTAACACCCAATTGAAAGTGGAACAGTTTTTAAATCGTTTAAGCATAACCAAAGAATGTGTATGACAAAAATAAAGTCGAGATTATTAGAGAAACATTAGCAAGTGATCAAAGTTGAATTAGAATAGGGCAGTGTTGTATATCCCTTAGTGTCACATATCCCTTAGAACGGTATTGCATAGCAGGAAATCGACATGTTTTTGTTTGCCTAGGGGTCATCTATTATTTTTCAAGACTTCAAGTTGGCTTACATGACAAAGTATGAGACTTGCAGATGCTTTATTGGATAGGAAACGTCTTTCATGAAGTATAAATCGACTCTAATTGCTTATAATTGGCTGTAAGACCATAACAGTGCAATGACCGTTTTAAGACCTTATGTAACTATACTACGGAAAATAGAAAAAAAAACCTCTTTCTCCCGTTGCTCTTTAGGCGGAGTCTTCGCATCCCTTCCCACATGACCATCCTGCACGTGGAGCAGGAGGTGGTGGGAGACGACACGGAGGCCCTGCAGAGTGTGCTCGAGTGCGACGCGAAGCGAGAGGCGCTGCTGAAGAGGGAGCGCGAGCTGAATGCCAAACTTAACTCGACCAGGTAGGAGTGGCGACAGAGTGTAGGGTTTTAGAATAGGGGTTATCATCCTATTGAGATTTGATGGAGCTTATGTTGAAGGAAATTGAATTAAAGGCCGGGTCATTCAAAAGTGTTATGTCTGTATTGAACACAATAAGTAGTGACAGATTATGTATCAAATGATTTCGAAACCTCATAGGTTTGACTGTGTTACCATATCAAGAAGGTAATTTCTCAAACAAGTCGACAATTTTGAATTTACGTAAGCAGCAAGGCAATATGTTTGAAAGAATTTTGATAGACGTAAATGGGGATATTGGAATAATTCTTTCTCAAGATTCAAGATTCAAGATTCAAGAAGGTTTATTGACTAATGTAATAGTTTACATTTATGTCACCGTTGGGTTGTCATTCAGACAATGATAACTTATTTACAGTATTATATACATGGGAAACAAAAGCACAAATTGCATTTATTGCATTTTCTTTGAGATCGTTTGGTCACCTAGGATCAACATTCAGAATTTCACATATTTTTTCCTCGTCTGATAGTACATCGAAATTTTTTACATACTTGCTGTATTTTTTCGAGAACTCTTCTCTTTTACATCTAATTTCCAGTTGATCACACTGAGTAAGCATATGGCGTACATCTTGTCGTATGTTACAATGTTGACAAAGTTGACAAGTGAATTATCTGCTATATTTAGGCATGTGTCAATTTGGAGATCCTAGCCTTAAAATCAGGACTTTTCAAATAATCATTGATACACAATCTTCAACATCTTTAATTTCTATAATTCTTGTGAATACATTTATTCAATGACATCTTGGCTATTCCAGTCCCACAGGTGGGTCCGAACCAGGGTTGACGAACCAGTTATCAGCTGTGTACCAGGAGTTGGAGGCCATTGAGTCTGATAGCGCCCCTGCCCGGGCTGGTATGATCCTGGCTGGTCTCGGCTTCTCAGCCGAGGGACAAAAAAGACACACAAGGTAAATTATGGATATTTATTTGTCAAATAAAAATTTCTCAAAAAGTGTAAATTAATATTATTTGTTTGGGATCACCTGTTCAAATTTATTTTGGAGAAATTTCCATTGCATTTTTTGAGGATGGGATATTGCTCTTAATTTTAAAATGTTTTGCTACCATTTGTTTACCACTTGTAAATTCCTATATGCTTTACTGCCTTTAGTAATCATTTTCTAAGTGTGCCCTGTTCGTAGTTAAGTTTTAGAAAAGTTGATTGCATGTCATTTCTATCATTACAGAGAATTCTCTGGAGGTTGGCGAATGAGGTTAGCCCTGGCCAGAGCTCTTTTCTCCAAGTGAGTGACACAATTTAATACGTTTGAAAACACCTAGATGTTTTCTAAGACAAAGAAAATACTTATCACCTAGGTGTTTGTCAATTTAATTGTTACTGTTAGCGAAAGTACGAATTTGAGTAAATAAAATTTGATCTTACATATTGATGTAGAAAACTAAATGTACCATAAGAAAACTATCTTGCCTAATCTGTCTTTATACGCCAAATTTATGGAATTTTGTTGGAATATTCTTTTAGATTTATTCTTCGGTATTTCATCCAGTATTCTATCGATCTTGATACGATGTTTTCTTTTAACGGGATAAATGTTTCTAAAAATGCTATGTTTTTCCGCTTTCAGACCCGACTTGTTATTGCTTGACGGTAAGCCAAAGCTTTCAGCAGTTTTCAGTCTTCTAATTTTCAATAAGAAACCGTGTAAAAAAAAACTTTTCAGTGACTGCCGATCTGAAAAAAGTAATCATTTGCATAAGTTTATAATATTTGTAAAGAAAACTGAATATTAATGTTATATCTTTCCCCACAGAACCCACGAACATGTTGGACATGAAAGCCATTATATGGTTAGAAAACTATCTACAGGTATGTGTAACTGAAACTGATGACATACTTAATAATCTTATAAAATATTAATGCAATACGTCTAATTTTACTGTTTGAAAAGTAATAACTGCGCCGATTTTGTTTTACATCAACAAATTCTTATTACAAACCTTTACTGTGATATTATAAACATAATTTCCTGATATAGCTTTTATCAGTACACAATCACGAAACGATTAATATTCCATCGCACAATTCTCTGTAAAAATTTTTAATCTATCCTTCACGAAAGCAGTCTTCAAAAACTTCATTTATTGATAATCTTCTAGTGCATATATTGTTGAAATAAATAGAAACAGACCGATTATAACATTTAAGTGAGGCAAAGGTTCAAAATATAGTATTTTGTTTCAGTCCTGGCCGACGACGATTCTGTGCGTATCCCACGACCGGCAGTTCCTGAACTCCATCACCACCGACATCCTACATCAACACTCCCAGAAGATCGACTACTACCGCGGCAACTTCGAGATGTTCGTCAAGACCCGCGAAGAGAAGGTTAAGAACCAGATTCGGGAGTATGAGGCACAGAAGGATTACCGCGACCACATACAGGTAGGTCTAGGCACTGATACCTAGACTTCAAACACAGAGCTTAGATGTAACATTGTTGTCTGCTTTAAGTGTTTTAAAGCAATCAAACCTTTCATGTTTGATACAAAATATAATATTACAATACCATTCTGCAACAATTAAATGTTTTTTATATGATTAAATCGAATTTTGTTTAAAAAAAACAAAAACAAAACAAATGTATTTGAGTGCTTTATTTGTTCAATATGCCTTCATGTACTTCCTTTATATATATAAAAACAATCAATTTAAAGAGCGAATACTTGTCTTGTATTGCAGGTGTTCATCGACAGATTCCGTTATAATGCCAACAGAGCGTCACAAGTACAGAGTAAATTGAAACTTCTAGAAAAATTGTAAGTATTCCCGTATATTCCAGATGTAATAAGATATCTGAAGTGTTTCTGAGGCTATTTCTAAAATGGTCAAAATAGACAGGTAAATGTTTCTGAGGAATATTGTAAATACAAAATCCAGTAGATTTTATTTTCCCGGTAAAACAAGGAATTCATATCTGATAAGATTGGTTGTAAGTGGACATGGATCATAGGACAGCCAATATTTTTTAACCATTATAAATTTCTGGTTTTGATAGTTTTGTCGCTGGCCTTGTCACCACTCTTTTTCCAGCAGCATACCGCAGGCATCATACCGTTCCTTTATTTTAAAGGAATTTCCTTTAAATTCCTTTATTTTTGTGAAAATAGGCAAAATTCCTTTATTTTCCTTTATTTTCGTGAAAAATTCCTTCAAATTCCTTTATTTTTTTTCTAGAGTAAGAAAATTTCACATTATCTCATAAAATGCATAGAATTCCATATTATTAGCGATAAAATTGCAAAATTTTCTAGCCGTCGATCGATCAAGATCGACGTGTCGATCGACATGAGTTGACGCATTGATCGACGTGAGTCGATGTGGGTCAACGCAGTGCTGCACAGAAAAAATCAACAGGAAGGCAGTCCTGTTACAATATTATTTGCCTTATTTCATGTTTAAACTCTCTAAAAGTTCTCTAAATATTCCTTTAAAATTCCTTTATTTTTCCTAGAAATCCCTGCAAATTCCTTTAAATTCCTTTATTTTTACGAAAAAAACTTCCTTTAAATTCCTTTATTTTTTTGGGAGGGCAGTATGATGCCTGATACCGTTATAACATAGTTTTTGGGATTCCCTAGTTATATCTATATAGTATTGTAGCGATTGGAAGGGATTCCCTCGATCAGTCATTTGTTTAGCCATTTAATTCTCTTTGTTCTCAATGACTGGTTACACAATCTCATGTTCAGCAGTTGAAAGGCATTGTCCTCCAATTGTTGTGTGAATCAGGCAGTGTGAGAAGCCAGAAGTGCGTTACATAACTACTGCTTGAGCCAAACAGCCCTCACCCCTCCACATTAGGACCTCCACTGTCACCTGCAGATGGGCAGGTCTAGGTTGGTGAGTGATAGGTCACTCAGTATATGGCAGCAGAAGCCCTTTCCTAAACCCCGGGTCTCCCCAAGCTGTGTGTGACAGCAGCACAGGAGTGGTAGTGGTCAGTGCTCATAGCCCACACAGTGACTACTGGTGGTAAGAGGGGTGTGTTCACAATATAAAAATGGGTCCTGCTGATGGCAATAGATTATAATGCTTTTGTTACCAGTTTTATTTCATTGAGGGACGACCATCGCTCATGCATGTGCGGAACTTTGTAGCTATTTTATTTCTTGTTTAAAATTAAACCTAGATATTTTAATCCCCAGACCCAAGTTAGTGCCCATAGAGAAGGAGGGCGAGGTGGTGCTGCGCTTCCCCGAGGTGGAGAAGTTGTCGCCGCCCATCCTCCAGTTAGACGAGCTCACCTTCTACTACGAGAAGGACAAAGTCATCTTCAGGAACCTCGACGTCTCCGCCGCCATGGACTCGCGGATATGTATAGTGAGCATTTCAAACGGATTATCAGTTTTGTTAGATTTGTTATATTTCAATAGATGTGGGATATAAGATACACGTATTAATTTGAAAAAAAGAACTTAATGATTATGTTTCAAACGGAAGCGTGGGCATATAATATGGTTCCCATTTATTATTGTCTTTTGTGTGACACGATAATTATAGCATAGGAATTTCTTCCGAAATTAATTTTACGTGGTATTCTTAATGAATAAAGACATCCAAATACGTCAAATAAGCTTGTGTTGAGAAATTTATGCTGAAACGGGGGTACTGGTATTTCTATCAACACTGTCCCCAGCTTACATCCCTGTATCAAGAAAAAAATGATTAATTTTCTCCGTCAATACGGCTAATTACGAATGCTACTTAAAATCAAAGTGGCAAAATCTCTCTTTATTATAAACTTTAAACAAATACATATATAACTGAATAACTGAGTTAATGATACTTTGCCCGACAGGTGGGAGACAACGGTGCGGGTAAGACCACCCTACTCAAGATCCTGCTGGGTCGGCTGGAGCCAGTCCGCGGCGTGCTGCACATGCACCGTAACCTGCGCATCGGCTACTTCTCCCAGCATCACGTCGACCAGATGGACGTCACCAAGAACTCCATAGAGGTGCTCGCCGAAAAGTACCCAGGTACGGCAAATTTACTGTTACTATACAAATTCAGATTTTTGTGCTGTAGATGTATTTTTGATAAAATTTTGATAAAATGTTATGGATGAAATAGGAGCAACTACGAAATACTGGGAAACAAAATGATAGCGTGAAAACGTACTTGGTGTTAGATGCTTAAGAAAATTAGCAGCGCGAAAAAGATAGACGTTTGGCACATTGTTAAGGAATGGGGGTTGGGTTGGTTGGAAGTAAAGAAGTATCCGAAGAAAGATGTCAAGGGAATCTACAATTTTTGGAAAATTGTAAAAAAAATAAACAACAAAACATATATATATTTATTGCAGATCAAGTATAAATCGTCTGTAGAGCATTAGTGAAAGATCTTATAACCTATTAGAGATCTGCCAGTAGTGTGTTTGGGAAGTTGAATATTTCCCTTTAATGTTTGATGCTTCTACCTTTTGAACAAAAAACAGAACTAGGCAATATTTAATTCATATTAAACTGTTCCGTCTTCACCAGGCAAGCCCAGTGAGGTGTACCGCCAACAGTTGGGGTCCTTTGGAGTGTCGGGTGAGCTGGCAACCCGACCCGTAGCCAGTCTGTCCGGAGGGCAAAAAAGCCGAGTGGCCTTTGCCCAGATGTGTATGGGAAAGTGAGTACTAGCATCTGTCTTTCCTTGTTTTATCCTAAAATCCGTCTGATTTTTACAGAAACACTATACATCGTCCAATTAGATAAACGTGTTTGAAAATCTTACTAATTATATACAAATATTACGCTACAGTAAGACTTTTATGGGGAAAAGGAATAACTCTAGAATTTCTTAGATTGGAAACAGTCATTTGATAAAAAACGATTGCGTTTAGAAAAAAAACTCAATGTTAGAGGACTGCAATTACTCCAACTGTTAAAACTGTTCTCATCTATCCTGAAAGTATACCTTGTATACTTAAAAACTATAGCGCTCCCTTTTGACCTCTAACATGTTGTTATCCTTTTTTCAGCCCTAATTTCTTCATTCTTGACGAGCCGACCAACCACTTGGATATGGAGACCATTGAGGCACTAGGAAAAGCCATTAATAAGTTTGAGGTAAGTGTTCAGTTGTAAGCACTGTAATGTCCCTCAAAATTTATTCGAACAGAAACAAATTATCATAAGGATGATTAGTAATATATTATTCTGGAAAATCATATGTTTTGATTATTTTTTTCATTTTTTTCGACATTACGTTCAATTTACGCAATGATTCATATTGCTAATGGTGTAGATCTTAAACTTGCAAAACTCTGGTCATAGATGGGTTATAAATTCATTGTCTTAGATTGGTTTGTGTTTTATCCTCCCGATACCATCAAGAGCAACGATAATTGAAAAATAAATTTCTCCTAAAATTGGAATGAAAAGAGATAAGGCACCCGTAGCCTATACTCACTTATAATATTCCATCCGCATTCAGAGTAAAATTATCCTAAACAACGATAATTAATGTTTGTATTTTTTGCACCCCACAACGTTGCTGATTAACTTATTACAATATCTTAATTTTGTTAATACAATTTCTCCTCTCTCTCCATTCAGGGCGGCGTGATCCTAGTTTCCCACGACGAGCGCCTCATCACTCAGGTCTGTAAGGCGCTCTGGATCTGCCAGAATCAGACCGTCACCGCGCTCGACGGGGGAATAGATGAATACAAGAAATTAGTCCAGGAAGAACTGGCCTCCACACTCTGATCACTCACAACCACCTAGGCAATACAACTTGGATTTCAAAAAAGGACTAAAAATAATCATAAACCCTCAAGGAGAGCATTGTCATAATTATAGTTTATTTCAAATTTTTTTTTTCCATTTTAGGTTATTGATGCTTGTAAAGTTTTATTTTTGGGGTTTTAATTTCCCTCATGAAAAGGACTCAGGCTCTTGATTTTTTAAGGGCATATTGTAATGTATGTAACATATAATATTATAACCTGCATCTGATAGGAGGATATTTATTTAGAGTCTTACAGAACATTGGATGCCTTTGAATTGAAGAGAATGTTCATTAAACTTCCGCCTGGTAGGAGCTTTATACCTAGTGTTGAATCAGAGGCATTTACAAACCTTGTTGTTACTGTCATAAGATTAAATCTTGAAGCTAAAGTAAACTGGGTAAAAATACATTGCTCTTCCCATTTATATGTGATAATTTGGATGGCGTTCAGGTGTTCGCCCAAGAACGCTGTTACTGTTGCAGATGTTTTAGGAGTTGGTGAACAGGGCCGTTTGTTTTATAAACGGGTCACCAGTGACTTGTTGAACACATGTGAAAGTGAATGACTGTCATTTAGCACATTCGTTCTATGGGGTACCATTGTAGCAAAAATGAAAAAAAAGGAACTGTTATTTTAGTGGAAATAATCATTGTACTTTGAATTTGTACTCATTCATATGGAATGCATGCAAACCATTGTATACATAATCAGGATATTCACGAAATTAAAAATGCAATCGATATTGTGCGTTTTGTTTGATTTTGACCCCAGGACGTTGACAGAACGTAAACGCCGGGAATTAATTATTTTGTCTTGTTCGTTAAACAACCCTAGTTATAACATTTTTTCTAAGAATCAAATTCGAAATAGATAACACTTCCTTTTAAATTAACGATTTCAAATGAAAATAATAGGCCTACCATTGGATAATAGGAAAATAATTATAATTGCTTATCACTACAATGTATAGCGTATACGCAATGGTAGCCTTATATTTAAACTGTTCAAGATACACTTTATTGGACAATTCGACTACTCTCTGAAGAACTAATTGCTTCTTATGCCGATTACACAGAATACTGTTTTTCCCTGGGATCAAAACCTTTGGCATATTAAAACATTTGCTGTAACCATAACTTGGCATTGTTAAGCGCTTCTCGGATGGAGCTACCGAAGAGTGGGAATTGGATATACATGTAGTGTGAATCGACTTTAGGAGTAGATATATTTCTGATTGCGGTCCGAACGTTAACAATGATTTATTGGAGGTAACAGACATTGTTAATCTCTACGTTTAGTGAAATGAACTATGTCGAATTTCAAAGATGAAGTTCGAAAATAAGTCCATGAGTAAGTCGAGATGTCCCAGTGGATCTCTAACTGATATCTAGTAGGATGGCTACTCAATTTGGAGATGTTTGACGAGCTTTCTATGAAGACCCCTTCTTAACTAGACAACAGGCGTGACTTCACTTGTGCTTCTTAGGTATCAATAAAAACCGAGGAACCTCCTGTAACACATGAATCAGTAAATACGTTTTCCTATTCTACAAGGAAATTTAAGGTAGATATTGTAGAACTGTCCTGGCAGTTTATTCTAATTATGCGCTTTCAAAAAGACAACACTCCATTTCAAGTTAGTCACCTTGAGAATTAAAGACCCCAATTAAACATAATGTAATGCTTATTTGTAGACATTTAAGGTAACTAATTATCTTACTGAAAATATGAGTTCCACAATGTACAGATACATTTCAGGGTCTCTCTTGTTTTGTGAAACAGAATTTATACATAGACTTGATATGTGTAGGAAGGACGTATGTAACATCATCGGATATAGGTTAGTAAACTAAAATTTAATATCAACCAGAAGTATCATATGTATGATAATTAAAACTACTGACCAAAGGGGCAACTTTGTAGCAGTTTTTCTGAGGAATTCCGAGTGCAACTAAAAACTATTGCGAATCTCGCATTAAAAGAGGTTAATATAGGTATAATAAAAAATTGTTTAAAGTTATTCTCCTTTCCCTCATTTCTTTGCGATCTTCTATGAATCCAGTTAGTCGGAAAATATAATATTCTTACCCTCTTGTAAAGACGAAGGTACGAGTGAACACATCTACTGCATCAACATAATTGTCGTTGTCAGTACTATTCGCACAATATTCTTCCGTTACCAGTACTTAGTTATTCTCTTGGAAACAATTCCTAAGACGTATATGTAACATCATAGGCATCGTTTTCTTCAGTTCACTTCTGAGCTTTGCTATGTTAAATCCATACAGAGGAGAGCAGGATTAAACGTAACGGAATGATGCTTTACTGCTTTTAGCGAGTTCATCAATTCCATATAATCAACCTATGTGAATCACTAAGTTGCAAATTAAGTAAATCCTACAAGAAACGTACTATAAAACGAACATAGCTTAATTTAGACCAGGATTTCACGGAATTTCGAATGACCGATGAAGAATGAAATTATTTAGTCAAACGACCCTCTCTATAGGTAACATTGATTTAAAGTAATTCAACGGGGCGTTAGATCACATTTCACCAAAGATATATAATTAGCCACGCATAATCTCTTTCCTCCTTGATTTCAGCATCAACCCTCCCCCTCCCTCGCCCACCCGGCATCACCTACTCCCCCCCCCCCTCCCCCACTCCAACCCACCAGCCTGGACCGTGTCCCAGGTGTACCTCCTGGGTGGGCGCCAACACCTGGAGAGGTACGGCCGGACATCTCTGTAATACCGCTACCTGTATCAGGGGTTTATTTTATGGGTTACTCGCCAAAACTAGAGAACCCTACCCTGTGCTGATATTTTGCCAATGAGGTAAGCGGGACAAACCCGGTGTATACGTAGTTAAATTTATAGCAGGGAGGCCACAGACTCCGCCTACTTCGCGGTACCTTTACGGACTTCTGGTTGTTTGTGTTTATTTGTTATTTTGCACAGGCTTGCTGGATGCCATAAGGATATTTCTAATATAATGTAGTTAATAGTACTCCCCTCCGAGGTTTGGTTCTGCTACAATGAAATGCGCGCTAATAAAAGATAGAAGATATGAATGACAGAAATGCAGAAGGAAAATTCTAGGCCACTGTACGCATATATATAGGCCTAATTGATTGCTCACAAGGCATAATATCACGTTCTTCGCGTTGGCTAGTAGGCAATTACCAGATTACTGTACATGGGTTTGGACAACAGAGCCAATTATCAAGACACATTGTCAAGGCATAATTATCGAGCGTCATTATGTTAAAAAATAAAGTAGACGACCGTACTTATACTTCGTTATAACTCCAATTTCTTTTGAAATTGATATCAATGATGTCTGAATGTATCCAGTGTATTTAGGCCATGCCCATTTCAATCAGCAAGTACCCCCTCCCCACCCCTCTCCATTACCCCGTCCCCGCAAACCGCTCACCTGACTCGGCGAGCAGCTCGTAGCGCCACCTGCTGAGCTGCTCAGGAGGCCCCTGTGACGTCATCCAACCGGCAAGACGCCCAGCGTTCTCCACCCGAGCACTGTCCGTCACACGGCAGTGACTGAGGGTGGAGAGTGGGTGGTACCATGGCCGTCGAATGTTGGATGGAGTCTTTCCAGATTGGGTAAGCTTTGATTTTGTTATACGCTTTGTAGATTATCAAGTGTCTTATGTGTTGACTCGTAACGGAGGTAAACTTGGAAATACGGACCCTGCCCTACGGAATTTGCTGAGCCTATGACAATGCGAGTTCTTTTATCATAGAATATATAGAGAAAATTGAGTGGTAGGTTATTGAATAACTTATTTCGGGGCACCTGTAAATCTATTGTGGCAAAAACAATCAGACTATAGTAGCTGTTTTATCAGCTGTGTGTAGGTTAACTGTGTACCAGTCTCAAAAGGCTAGTAGTATATAAAAAGCGCGTATTGACTCAGGATAGCAAACTACGCGGGCATAAGTAGTATGTGAAAAGTGGGATATAAATGTGGATTCATAAAATCGTCAAGTTCGTCAAGGTTATCCAGGTGATGGTTCATGTCTTTTTTTTTTTTTTTTTACTGAAACGGAGTTTTATTGATATCCCTTCGAGAGACGTATTTTCTCAATCAATTAGCACTATAGAATCGTCATTTTGAAGTGAAGACCTTCCTGGGCAGCCAAATGTTGGTCATTGAACATAACAGGAGCTTTCTCTATTGCTGGTTTGTGGTGCGTCCACTGTTAACTTATGCTTGATAAGTATTTGTTAACAAGATTGCCCCCTTCCTATTCACATATCATGCAGTCCAGGTGAACAGTTGAGAATGCGGGGCGGGGGCATCTTTAAAATAATCCATTTATGATAACTATTATTGAGCATCCGTCCTTCCAGTGGTTGCCTCACACCTTACATTTGTACACCTTCCAATACTCATGAACTAACATCCTAGTTCAAATTTGTAGAACTCTATAGATATGCAAGGACAAACTGCAATCGTATAAGTCGTTTCTTTCTTCTATTCGCCCAGACAGATAACGTTAACTATCTCTTATTCAATGTACTTCAAAGCATTACAATCCCATTCTGCTATCAATATGATATATAAAGCAATTTTCCTAACGGGAATCTAGTAATTTCCTGCAAATATGAAAATGGCAGGAACCCATGAATGCTACTTACAATTTGAAAGACAGCTTCAAATCGTTTTTCATTATGTATAACATAGTGATAATTAGTACTTACGATGTCCGAAATCACAAGTAAAATCTGACTGTGAAAGAGTCTTATAAACTCAAAATTATGCAACTGTAACACAGAGTATTGAAGTCTCAAGGACCTAAGTAGGCCTAGTCACTTGTGAAGTCCTCGTACCGCAGATAATTACCCCTCATTATGTGTGACTACCGTGTCCCCAAAGAGACTAATGTGCATTATCCCGCCGCCGGACTCCGCATGGGTATAAGGTCTCCTCTCACTAACTTGGACACAATGATTACCATTGTAACTTCGCAATAAGGGGAAGCCAATTGCCAATGACACTGTTTACCTGAACACTTAAACATTAGGCTACAATGTAAATGTTCCCGAATGATAGTTTATTGTGTCCTATACTTGTATATGGCTTATGAGGGTCCCAATTTAGCCAATCAGACCGGAAGTACATTGTTTATCACCGGAAATGCTTACACCATTTTTCAAATATCAATGCTACATGATACAATTATAATGATTAAATAGATATAATTATCCATAAACGATAGGTATGAGGTCAAATAAACCTATAACAGCTAATGAACATTTCGGAATAAAAGTAAAAACAATCATGCATTGTAAAACCTGCATTGTCAGTAAATTATCCAAATCCTAGATTGCACAGGCTTGATAATCATAAAAACGGGTCATTCAGATATACTGCTGCAGTGCACCACATGTCAAAGTTGCAACCCATGGGAGAGTGAGTGAGTGAGTTATAGACGTTTGACACTGTACCGACAGCCACTGTAATTTTCACTGCAAAAATAAGTTTGGACGAATTCTGTCTTTGGTGATCGTATCTATGAGATGACGGTGAAAGGGTGGGCAAACAGCAGGGGATCAAAACCTCGAAACTGTTTTTGCTGTACCTCGTCCCTCAGTGAACCAGACACCAACCCAGGATCGAAACCAAGGAACCACTTGGTCAGCAGGGGCTACTGGGGGCCTATATTCTTCCAAGGGGCAGAAGCCCACCCCTGTAACCCCATGGGGTACCCATGGGAGATCCCATAGTAAGTGACAAACCAGTAACCTGCTAGAAGTTGATTAAATAGAACCGGGGCAGGGCTATCCATTTGGGGATGGCTTACTGTCAACAGAATCTGATGATGAAGGGGGAATGATAATGAGCAAGAGCAGAGTATCTTGAATACTTCCTGGCTCTGTGGGGGATACATGTAGACACCACAATAAACATTTTGGCATTCATCAGATTGAGATTCTTGGAAGCCCATCTTGGGATGAGGAGTTCAAGGAAGGGTTATGCACGCAACCAATCAGCACAAGCCACAAATGATACTTGAACATATCAGTATCCTTAGTCCTTACCACAGACTGCGATCCCTGTTCGTGGATTTATTACTTTGCCTATTATGCAACCTGGATATTGTAGGACTACCTGATGTCCTGATCACACGGACACAATAATTTATTAATAAAGACTAAACGTTACCTCAAGTTAGTGTGGAGCTAGCTTGACCCTTGCAAAAATATATCACAGTAGCTACCCCAACACCATTAACAACTACTGAGACAGTAAGTAGAATTACCATGGGAGCATATGTGGGAAAAGGTAACTAATGTATTTACTTTCAAGTTGCCATAATATGGAAACAAAGACAGCAACTGGGAATAGAGGTTCTTAGTGTAAAAGAGGTAGCAAGAATCATACATCCAAATCTCAGCTTATATCAGGAATATTTTAAAATGATTTGCAACATTTGGAAGAGTACTTTCTCTACCATCATGAGGTATTTCGTGACACGACTATAAATTGCCATTAATCTCTTTTTCCAAAAATGCTCCCATAATAAGATATAACCATAGAACTCAATATATCAAGTGAAATCAAATGCTTTTGAGTCAAGGCAAGTTACATTTTGTTACTGACATCTACTCATTAGGTTTTTAATTAATCGTATTTTAATCGTGCTTGTCCCCCAAGGCGGTGGCAAATTACATCGCAAGGCACGCGTGGTTATAGGCATACTATTTGATCTGCATGGTGCAATCTTAGTCACTTATTAATAACTACTATTATGAACATTGGAATGTCAAAGAAAGCTGCGCTTTTGTTCTGTAATTCTATCCACATTTCTATAACGGCTGGTATGTCTGTAAGTAATAAGATATTTTTATTTTGCTACATGCTATACAAGACGTATGTAAATACCACAGGTTATTGAATATGCAACTTCCCGTCTGTATTGAACGCGCATAAATCATACATGGTGAGTTTCTTTTCTAAGATGACCCAGAAATCAAATTAGCGCAATCAAGTGGGCGCCAGGCTGTCGATTCGCTTATATAGGCCTAAATCTAATTATAACCTCTTTTGATATCTGCGGATGCGCTAATCTGAATCAAGAACAGTTACTCTGACCATATCTTGAGGCTGTGGTAGAAGGCAATTCAATAATCTGATTTTGTATTGCGGAACATAATCAAACACACATATTGACGTTTGACTGAAATTTTTCAATTAATACGATTATATACAGGGCTATCTGCCTTTTGAAAAGTAGCACCTAGTATCTAACACTCCTACGATCGATTCAACTGTTTTTATGACACCTAAAAAATTACATCAAGGATCCATAATGCGTTCAGTCCTTTTAATGGTTGTGATTCTTCTTTTCATAATCACTTCCATACATGTACACAATGTCATATCCACAGTTGCTTTGAGTATGGCTTAAGCGGAAGGCATTGGCATTGATACCATTTCCATTACATTACATAAGCAGAATTATGATCTTGTTAGTCGTGTATTAGGCCTATGTGTCTGTCTATAAACACAACAGATGATGATAAACATTACCAACGAAAATCATTGTCTTTTCCCAATAAGATTATTCCCAGTAACTAATGCTACCAGATATTTGATCCATCTCAATCACATTTACGTATAAATTAGACAGTATACATAATCAATTCAAGTCTCCATCGCTGGTACTCAGCTGTGTCGTTAAACCAACCTTCTGACCTTGGCCACTGATGACCTGTGGGCTGGTGCCAAGCTTCGTGCTTGCCACGAACCAGCGTACCACACAGGTGAAGCGTTAGAGGTTTAGGAACAATCTCAAACTTTTTATCTTTCTTTGCATTTATTTATGCATGAAACAAATAAATAGGCCTAACATTCGTATTGCAAATTTTAAGTAAATCTTAGTTACACATGATACAGTTAGGATGCTGGCTGGTGTGACATGTTATATGTTGTAAGTGATATTGTTTTATTCATTTTCATATTATTCAATAATGATTTTTATTAAAACTGTTAATGGACCTAAATTGAATCTAGAAGAAATCAATTATTATTGTCTTATTTGTTTACAATATCCTCAGATATATTTTTGTAAACCTCTCAAGAGAAGGTATCCTGTATGTTTGGTTGAAGTTGGAGTTTAATTCTGTACCAACAACCTACCTCATATAAATGGCGAGAACAAGGTCGTTCACATCTCTGTCTTGGATGATAAAATTTATGAGGTTATTTCAAAAGAAGCGTAGCACTGGGGTCATCTGGTCATGGACCCCTACTCTTTTAGAAGGATGGCGAGGGGCCCTTAGGTACAATGCCCCACAGACTGGGGACCAATCCAACCTTTTTATATCTCTGTCTTGGACACAAGGGGGAAAGTGGTGACCGCCACAGCACAGCTATAGGATTTGAACCCACAATATACATACATGGAATGAAGACTTTACCATGGCATCACCCTGGCTATGTGGTTGAAACATGACCCTTCTCCATCTAAACAATCATTGTGGGGATACCACTGATTATACAGATGGTTCTGCCCAGAGTGTATTTTACATGGCTTGAACTTCTTGGGTCATCATCAAATAATTGTATAACAATCTTCACCTATAGCTATAGAACAGCTCTTGACACTGCACACACGTAGCTTAGAGATTAATACTAGGAAATGTACAAGGATTAAGGGTTAGGTTTATATGAAATGGTTGAGAAACTATGTTATTCCACAATCCGAGTGAAGAAGTTTTTGTGACAAGGAAGTTGTAGAGGTTTTGAATGACCCCCGGATCTATCACGGACTACCAACTTCATGAACATTATAGGTAACTGAATAAATGTTTTTATTCGAATATATGGTTTGTATACATGCAGTCTCTCAACGTTTTATCAATACGCTAAATTTCAAACCTCTTTTGCAAGCCGAGATGTGTCCATGTAGAACCTTTATACAAAATTAACTCGTCTGGGAACAGTCTGGGAACAAGCCAGGTAACATACCCTCTGGCAACTCCAACTGACATTGGATTCTCCTGGTTCAACGTCCTCTAGTTAGGTTACCAGACAGAGGATGGCCAGATGTAGGAGGTTAATACGGGCCGGATGGGTAGCGGACTAGGTATCAGGTGGACTTATCGATGTGTCCAATTGCAGCCTCCAGCTGACACGAGCGGTGAGGTAAGAGGGTACTGGAGTGGTAGGGGAGAGTAGGAGGTGGCGGGGTAAGGATGCACTGAAAACCCAGACTCGTCAAATATTTGTCAAATTGACAAGTTTAGCCTTGTCAAAGGGATGATGGCGAAATCAACAAGTTTGAAGGTGCCGCCTCATCAAAAACTAGTCGAACATTTGTCAAATTGCCATAGACTAGTCATGTCAAAGAAGCCTGCCCCCACTTACATTCACCTAAGTCCCTCTCATTTACATACCATGTGTGAAGAGCACTAATACAGGAGATTCAAAGTGTATCAATGGAATTTTCAACTGTAGTGTGTATTTACAACATCTGAACAGACTCTTACCTACTCTTTTGTATGTACATAAACAATTTTGTCTTAATATCAGTAATTGTGTAATCGAAAAAATCAATCAGGGTAGGCAGCGGCCACCTCAGAACCCCTACCCATCATAAGAAAATTAATCAATATTATTAATATCAGTAATTATATGCACAACCTTTTGAAAACAATATCTATTGTGTTATAATGAAATCTTGTGGTTATGATACCGTTCTAAGATGTCGAATCTAAGAAAATTAATAGCGTATGCCATGCATGTCGTTTATTTTTTCCCCTCATGTCGCTAAGGCTCATGTCACAATTCGAATTTAAGAAAAGGCCATGTCGCCCTGTCGATTTTAGTGGTCTAAACCAATAACGATGGGTGGGTAAGAGATTGGAGGCTGTGTGCCATGTCTGTCATGCTGGTTTTTACCCCTGATCTCATTCGCTCTACCACTCCACATGAGGGGACGGTAAAAAAAGTTGTTCAAACATAGTTCTCTTTCTACTTCAGAGAGCTCTCATAAAATAAGTGTTCGTTTTATTGCGATTTAGTTTCCTGGATATTCTAGATAAATGGACAACGGAAGGAACAATATATCAAAGGCAGTTAAATCACTTCAGTTAGAAAGTAAAACATTAACAAGAGGTCGACCATTAAAGAATATCATCACTTAAATATCTTTTTTTATTCAAGGTTAAAGTGCAATATTGTAATTTAGATATTCCTTCTAAAAATTTATTTTCAAATTCAAAAAGTGAAATAAAGTGAAAGATGAAGAGGAACATCGCTTCGAGAAGCAGGTTAAATTTTCGACCTGGTCAATGCGATTTTCCAGCAGGCAATTTAGCAGATACTATGACGTCATGGCATGATGGGGTTGGGACTTCCGGTTGTCATTGATTGACAGAAGAAATCAATAGTTTGAGGAGGCTAAAGGCAGGTGTCTCGGCAACCGGATACCTGACCACACTCAGGGATGCCATTTGAACCTTACATAATGGAGTCCGAAGGGAGCTGCGTGGACTAAGTCTAGAGTGGTTTAAATACTGTTTTGCGAATGCACAGTTTCCGAATCTCTCAGCCTTTACCATCGTTACAACTATTGCGATATAGTTAATAATAGCATGATTAACATATTTTTTAAATGGAGGGAGAATGTACCGAGGACAATTACATCGTGGACAAACATCTTTGAAGTAGAAAAGCAGGAAAATTCGTATGATAACTCTCAGAGCAATATACAAATGAATTATGGTAAGACATAATATCAGACTTCCACGTGTCCTTGTCACAAAAGCATGGCAACACGTACATAACATTGCTTGTCAATTTCTTTTACCTTTATATGTCATGTAGTTTCAAAATGACACCTTCAAGGGAGCATAATCAACTGACGGAGAAGCCCAGATGCAGATGTTCAACTGAAACCCTTTGCGCTCCAAGTGTATAGGTAGATGTCTGTACGGCACTCGGAGTTGTTACTAAAATAAACCCTGAACCTGAACATAACCTCAAAGGTCGTATATATAAATTTATGCGTTTGTTCTAACATCCTCGTCCACCTTGATGCGATGCACTACAGGGGTGGATCCAGGAATTGAAAAGGGGGGGGGGGGCACAAACATCAATGTACGGGGGGGCTACACAAACATGATTTAACAGGGAAGGGGGGCGGGCCCATCGGCCCCCCCGCCTAGATCCGCCACTGCACTGCATACCTAGTTTAAGAAAGGTTTCACATGGGACGTATATCTCTAATTTTGTTGCATGTATAAATGATTATATATAATCATTTATACATGTATACATGCATATTATGCACCATTCTCAAATGACAGTCATAGAGCTGCATGGACAGCAATACAATATCCTTGAATTCCTTTGAATCTAAAAATATATAGGAACATATTCTATAGCTTTCATATAATTGATTAATCAAATCATGGTAGCCAATGGCTCAAGCACATTGAACGTATCGCTTGGAGTTAGATTATGTAAAGTAATGTACCCATACCAGTAGGTATGATTCACCTTGTGTGGTCGGCTCAGCTCAGGTGCATTCAGATAACCTTGTCACCAATTCCAGCCCACCCGTTTGTCTCCTCAGATCACAATCCTGATCGTACCCAACCACTGATGCACATTATTTGTGTGGTTTGTACTTTCGAGTTATATTTGAAACAAAAGAAACACACGGAGAAATGGAAAGCTTCCGTGTCCTATACCATATGATCCACAGATATGAAATTGAAGATGGGAGAATTCTATTATTAAGATCTGAAGTAGCATAGGTCAGAAGATGACAACGATGCTTCGATGAATAACGCATAATCAGTAAATGCCAACCCATATTCATTTTGGAGATAAGGAGCTATGAATATTGTTGTTTGGTTTTAAAGCTGTATCTGTAGGCCATTTATTTGCTAACTTTGTTATACCATACCACATTATAGCGCTATTCAAGTGCAGTGCCTACTCCCCACCTAGAAGTATACTCTGACTCCAGTGGACAACACGTCGGCTGTGGCTCTCCGCCAAGGTCGTTGTTTCTCGCCCAGCCACTAGTGGCCAATCTAGCACATCCTTGGGGTGCTAGTCGCCCCGACCCTGAACAGTGTGTACACTTGATATTACTGTGTAGTCCGTAGGTGATGTTATAGCGGAAGATGCCGACGGCATCATTTCTCATACCCACAAAGTCAGAAGTATAGTTAACAAGTTTCAAGTACAAACTGCATCATGACCACGCCCAACGGCTATGTCTGGAGAAAATGTCAATATGTTTATATGGTGGGCAAACGTTTGAGGCTGATGAGTCGGAGCTCTTGATGACACAGAGTGGCAAGCCATCCTACATGCAAGGCCTATTCCTAATCATATCATTACATGAGGAGTTTTAGCAACCCTGCAATCTATGGTCTGTCGGGCTATATCATATTAGACTAACTGAAGACAATCAAATAGATAGTGAGGTATATAGCACCTAGGTCTACATCAAAGTGTACTTCTTTTTTTTCCTGATGTGAAGTAATAACTGTAATACTTCATGTTTATGTAACATGCTATGTCCCATTTTCTTTGACAGCTGTTTAAAGGCAAGCCCCCCGCCCCTTTGGTTGCAGCTCTTTAATGGGAAGCCCCCCTTGGCATGCAGCTGTTAATGGGAAGTTTAATGGGATTGTTCTCATTCAAATTTCATTTTTTTCAATCAGATATATATTCCATATGTACCTCAAAGAAACCCATGAAAACACAATAAATAATCATTACCTTTAGATTCTTAACTTTAGAATATTTTATTGCCACGTGGTTACGGTGATGATGATCACCAAAAAATGGTGACACGTGATCACCTCGGCACGAGGTCTTTTGGTGGGCAGGAGTTTAATAGAAAGTCCATCCCCCTTTGCTAGTAGCTGTTTATTGCGAAGTCCCCCCTCATCCACCCGATACCCTACGGCCGTCCTCCCTTCCCGTCGTCACCAATTATAGACTATCGATCGGCAACGACCTCCGAGATGAAGGGGGGAGCCGCTAGAGGGCGTGTCAGAGGGGGGGGGGGGTGGGGGTGTTAGAGGAAGAGAGAGGGGTAGGGATGGGGGTTGTCTAATGGGCAGAGGACATGGTTTAATTCAGGTGCACTACGAGTCTTCAAAGGTACCAGGGACAGTGTAGCACGATACCAAAGTCCTTTGTTTTCCCATCTGATATGTTACCATTAAAAGCAGGCCGTCACCTGCATTGACCATTGAGCTTTATCATAGTTTATAATCACAGAGACAATTTCACTCCTTACCATGGGCAAATCGATGCACACGTTCTAATTTAGAGTCATCTCATATATATATATAACCATAGTCATGATGCTATTGCCCTTCCTTGAAGGTGCATAACTCATGCAAATGTAATTGTGATGAACGGCTATTCAGCCAAAATACATAGAGGTTAAAATAATAGAAATAAGGTAATAATGGAAATAGATGTAAAGAACGAATAACGAATATGTAAAGAACGAAGAACGAAATAGATGTAAAGAACGAATATGTAAAGAACGAATAACGAATATGTAAAGAACGAATAACGAAAACGTAATGGAACGAAACCCGGAAATATGTAAACCGGAAGTGAAATGTAAACCGGAAACGGAATATATAAACCGGAAGTGACGTCAATTGTAGGTCACGTGACCGAAGGCAGCCAATCAGGGCTGACCTCTCTAGTATATAAAGGGGCGGTGAGGCCCGAATAAACAGAGTTCTTTAACAGTTCTCCTGGTGTCCAGACGTGTCCTCTTTCCTGAAACAACCACTAAAGATGAGCCGAATAGAGTAATTAAGTCGAAGTTAGGACAAAACAGTCGAAGTCCGAGATAGGTAGTCGAAACATAGGGTAAGGGGCCCGAAGGCCCGAAGAACGAGGAACGAGGGAACGAAGTAGGGCACGAAGGCCCGAAGTAGTACCGGAAACCGAGGCGTAGTATGGTACGAAGACATGGGGAGCGGAACGAGGGAGCGAAGTCCGCGGGGACGAGGGCGCGGCGCGCTCGGCCCCACGCTACCAAACAATAGGCGACCGTCGGCCCGTCGCCCCCGCGGACCGGAACTCAGGGGTGGACCGCCCCCCGGCCGACCCGTACCCCTGCCATAATTTCCCTCCCCCGCAGTCCTCCGTCGACATCGAGTGCCGATCGATTCGCTCAGCCCCCCCTCGTGCGCGAGGCACGACTCTAGAAACACATCTCGGTTCTTGGCCCGGATTCCCCGTCCGCCCCGAGACCCGAACAACCCCCACGTTCCTCTGTCGTAAGAATCGGCAACCCCGACTTACCAGAGAACGTCACACTGGTGGCAGCGGTGGTGCTGAAATAGGCACATACGGACTTGTGGATCTTGGGTGTTTCATCGGTATTGGATACTCATGGCGACTGCGGCAGTCTTCGAGCAGATGGATTCTGACGTCGCCTTCAAGGAAGGTGGGGAGGAGAAAGGAGGTACGAAAACCGAGACCAAAGGGGAGGACACGACCATCATGGGTAGGCAGTTTAATTTTATGGGAACGTCCACCCCGACGGATGAGCAGAATGTGCGGGCTCAACAACAACAGACCGGTCAGGAAGGAGCGAGTTTGAAGAAGTTCAGTTTACGACCAGAGAAGTATGACGGTAAACCGGATTTCGAGGGATGGATCAACCAGTTTGAGGAGTACGCAACATTGGGACGCTGGACGGCCGAGGAAAAAGCGGCGATGCTTTTCCTCTCGCTGACGGGAACGGCACGAATGTACTTTGTCGGACTCCCGGACAGGGAACGACTCCGTTACTCGGCGAGGGTGGATGCGTTGCGCCGGAGGTTCGGTCAGGAGAAGGACACGTGTAATGCTCTGCAAGAGTTGGCGGGCTTGAAACGTGTAAAGAACCAGACAGCGAAGGAGTTGGCTGATAATGCCCGGCGACTGGCATCGAGAGCCTACTTCTCCAACGACTACGCTAGCCAGGAAAAAGCAGCACTACATGCGTTCCAGGCTGCAGTTGGGGAAGACCTTCAGCTGAAGTGTGCAGAGAAAGGATGCAAGACACTAGAGGAGGCGGTAGAGGTGGTAGAAATACAGGAACGATACTCACGCCGCCTCCTGCGGGCAGTGAAGCCCGAGGAGGACGCCAATATACAGATCATGGCCTTAAACGGTAAGTTGGAGGAGATGATGAAAGAATTGGCAGAGGAACGGGAAGCTAGAAGACAAGCAACGGCCCGGAGGGAGGCGTTTAAGAAGCGAAAAGAAGATTTAGAGTGTCATCACTGTCACCAGAAGGGCCATTTCGCAAGAGAGTGTTCCCAGCGTCAGGGAAACGGACAGTCGCCGTCGCAGTAAGCGCGGGGCCCCCTTCGGGCGCGGCGAGAGAAGTAGTAGGCATGGGAGAATGTGGACTTTATGTGGCCGGGACGGTGGGAGAGAGTGTCGTCCGTTTTTTGGTTGATACCGGATCTATGATCAGTCTGCTGTCGGAACGCCTCTGGAGAGAGTGGGGACGGAAAAAAGAAGAACTGGATGGATATGAAGGACGTCTCTGCTCGGTAGATGGTAGTCCGTTGCGGTGCTATGGATGCACGAACTTGCCAGTGAAATTGGGAACACGCGTGTTGAAGTGGACGTTCATGGTGGCAGACATCGGTAGAGATGAAGGGATCCTGGGAAACGACTTCGCGGTGAAATACCGGCTGACAGTTAAGCCCCACGCGAGTGCCATCTTCCTGCCCGCCGAGGGGGAGGGAGAGGGGGAACGAATCCCGGGAGTAGAACAGAGAACGGATGGGATTCGGGCAGTTACCGTCGGAGGACAGGTCGTGCGAATCGAGAAAACGACGGAAATACCCCCACTCCAAGTGACCCGAGTAACAGTAGTAGCGAGAATGGACATAAGACAGGGTGGACAGCTGGCTGTCATCACCGGCGCTGGATTACCTATGGGACTGGAGGTGATCCCAGGAACGGTGACATTGGGAGAAGAAAATGAAGTTTGGGTGGCCAACCGAGGGACCGAGAGCGCGAAATTGGAAACCGGCGGGGTACTCGGAGAAGCCACCTTCGTACAAGAGGTACGAGGAGTAGGAAATGAAGCAAAAGAACCCCCAGGAGCGCTCGTTGAAATGATAGGGGAGGCTAAGAAAGACCTGACCACGAAGGAGGGCGAAGAGCTGGAGAAAGCCATCATGGCCCGGGAACAAATGTTTGCGACCTCGAAACATGAACTAGGACGGACAGATTTAGTACAACATCGAATTAAAACGGGGGATCAGATGCCGATCAAGCAGAGGGTCAGACGGTATCCGGCCACCAGGAGAGAGGAAGAACGAGCACTGGTGGAGGATATGTTAAATTTAGGGATTATCCAAGAGAGCGGGAGTGCGTGGAGTAGCCCGACCGTTCTAGTCAAAAAGAAGGACGGAGGAACGAGGTTCTGTATTGACTACCGAAAACTGAACCAGGCTACGAAAGTGGACGCCTATCCGCTCCCGCGGATAGAGGACAGCCTCAACACTTTGGGAGGAAGCCTATTCTTCTGCAGTCTGGATCTCGCAAGCGGATATTGGCAGGTGGAGATGGCACCGGAGGACCAAGAAAAGACGGCCTTCGTGACTCAAGGAGGATTGTATGAGTTTAAAGTGATGCCATTCGGGCTAGTGAACGCCCCAGCCACCTTCGAGAGACTGATGGAAAGAATCCTCAGAGGAATCGTGTGGGAGGAGTGTCTGGTATACTTGGATGACATACTGGTCTTTGGACCAACGTTTAAAGTGACTCTGGAAAGATTGGTACGGGTTCTGGACCGACTGAACGCTGCAGGACTGAAGTTAAAGGCGCGAAAATGTAAGCTGTTCCAGAAGAAGATTCCGTTCTTGGGGCACGTTGTCTCGTTCAACGGGATCGAACCCGACCCCGAAAAGTGTCGGCAAGTAACCGAGTGGCCGGTCCCGCGGGATCTCCACGAGGTACGAGCCTTCGTGGGATTATGTTCGTACTACAGAAGGCATATAAACGGCTTCACGGAGTTGGCTGCCCCCTTGTATGAATTGGCAACGAAGGAGGAACCATTCGTGTGGAGCGCGAGACGACAAGAGGCATTTGATGCGATGAAGAAGGCGCTAACGGAGGCCCCGGTGTTGGGATTCCCGGAGGAAGAAGGACAATGGTGGCTTGACACAGACGCCAGTGACGTGGGAACGGGAGCCGTGCTATCACAAGAGCAGAGAGGGGAGGAACGGGTGATAGCTTACACGAGCAAAACCCTGGAGTCAAACGAACGAAAGTATTGCACCACGCGGAAAGAACTGTTGGCGGTGGTGCGAGCTTTGAAGCATTTTCGGTGCTACATCTATGGTCAACGCGTGATAGTCCGGACGGATAACAGCGCGGTTAGTTGGCTGCAGAGAAGTAAGGAACCGATGGGGCAGGCTGCTCGGTGGATTGAGATTATCGACTCGCATGATGTGTCGTTCCAACACCGACCGGGCAGGAAGCATGGGAACGCTGACGCGTTGTCCCGGTATCCGTGCAAACAATGTGGAGAGGAGCACGAGAATACCGAACCAGTGAGAGTAGTGACGCGGGCCCGGGGGTACGAGCCCGGATGGTCCCCGCAGGAGATGAGAGCAGCGCAGAGGAGGGATCGAGATATAGGGCCGATTGTCGCACGGATGGAAAAAGATGCGGACCGGCCAGGTTGGGAGGCCATATCTCCGGAATCCCGGGAAACAAAGATCCTATGGAGGCAATGGGAACGATTAAGCCTCAGGGATGGCGTGCTGCATCGGAAGTACTGGGAACTAGAAGGACATGGTTGGAGGAACCAGTTGGTCGTTCCCCGAGGGGAACGGGCCAAGCTGGTAAGGGAATACCATGGAGGCGCGGCAGGAGCGCATTTAGGAGTCGCCAGGACGACGGCCCTGTTGGAACAAGGGTTTTACTGGCCGGGACTCCGGGAAGACGTGCGGAAGGAATGTCGAGAATGTGATTGCGCGTTGCTGAAAAAGGGAAGAGGAAGACGGGAGCCGCTACATCAGTACATAGTGGGGGAGCCGATGGAACGGCTAGCCATGGATGTTTCGGGCCCGTACCCAGTCACCAAACGAGGAAATAAGTATTGCCTGATGGTGGGATGCTATTTCACCAAATGGTTGGAGTGTTTCCCGATCCCGGATCAAAAGGCAACGACAGTGGCGAACAAACTGGTTGAAGAAGTAGTAGCACGGTACGGCGCGTTTCGGGAACTACACTCGGATCAAGGCACGAATTTCGAATCCGAGGTGGTGGCTCAGGTCTGTGCACTATTCGGGATTCACAAAACAAGAACGACGCCGTACCACCCCAGGAGTGACGGGTACATAGAACGAAGTTTCCGTACTTTGGGGTGTTGTTTGAAAGCCAGCTGCCGAGCGACAGGTCGGGAATGGGACGAGATGGTCCCGCTCGTGATGATGAGTTATAGAGCAACGCCGCAAGCCAGCACGGGAGTGACACCGAATATGATGATGCTGGGCCGACAGACCATGATGCCGCGACAGGCGATTTATGGGAGACCTCTAGGACCAGAGGAGGAACCCCGACGGGTAGGCGACTATGTGGAAAGCCTGGAGGAAGGGCTAGTCGCGGCCTATCGGGAGGCCCGGACGGGGCTGAAACGAGCCGCCATCCATCAGAAACACGAGTATGATGGGAAGGTGACTCGGCGGGAATACCACGCCGGAGAACTGGTCTGGGTGCACGATACGGTAGTGGATAGGGACAAGGGAACGAAGTTGCGATTTCCATGGATAGGCCCTGCACTGATCGTCAAGGTGCTTGACCGAGGACGGGTGGTAGTACGGAAGAAACGAGGGAAACCGGGGGGGGTGGTCCATGTGGACCGCCTGGAAC
This sequence comes from Lepidonotus clava, assembly GCA_936440205.1. Lineage (NCBI taxonomy): Eukaryota > Metazoa > Annelida > Polychaeta > Phyllodocida > Polynoidae > Lepidonotus > Lepidonotus clava. The sequence continues at coordinate 27,040,908 of OW387144.1, read as the reverse complement.
CCTACCGAGGACACGCTGCGCCAGCTTGGATGGTAGCTGACCAGCAAGGATACGAGGCTGCACAGTAAATGCTTGGGGTGGGGCGCGCTAGGGCACGTAAGGAAACGGGGTACCCCCTTTTTGTGATGAAGTCGTTTTCGTGTCTCGATTCCGCAGGTGGAAGAGGACCAAGGGAACGACCAAATCGGCGCTACACAGAAAGGCTTTGGCCAAAAAGGACTGATCAACCTGGGGCCATTGAGTCGGGGCGGTGCGTTGACCACTACAGTAGGAGTGCAGGTCGTTAGGCTGTAGAGATTCGCTACCTAGCTGAAGATTGGTTCTCTTGCGGATGTAATATAGGTGGGAAATGCGGGGTTGGAACGAAAAACGGCGTTCGGGAGCCACGACGGCCCGAATGTCTAAAGTAGTCCCACGGAGCCGCTTTCCGGTCAGTTCGGAGGAACCACAGCGTGGAAAAGATGGTTGGATTACAACAGAAGACAGACCCGGTGGCAAGCTGGTGAAGACTTCTGAAGTAATGCCGACTTGGTAATACCGCTTTACAGCGTCCAGGAGACCGGAGGAGAGTAGATGCGGCACTCTCGGGAACGCCGGAGGAACGAACGGACGGCTGTAAAAGGCGAGGCCTGAAACGAGGACGGGCTTTAAAGTAGGTCGTAAAAGGAGTAAAAGAGGACAAAGAGAACGGGGCGGCGGCGAGGAGATGATAACGCCGAGCCCCTGTGTTCTCCGGGAAGTGTGCGGAAGCACTGTGAGGGCCAAGATGAAAAAGGCAAGAAAAGGCGACGAGGGATGAAAGGACCGAGGGCGTCCGGTGGGGCAATAAAAGGCCTAGGAAAAACGCGAGGACGAGCGAAGGGCCGCGAGGTAAAGAAAACAGGCGAGGCGGTGACCAGCGGCGGGCCCCGGGGACCGGAAAATAGTAGGGGGCGCCACCGTAGAAGTGGATGGTGAGTCTGACGCTAGGGGTCGCTAGTGCAGGCCACGCCCACTTCCGCCTGCGGCGGCTATAAAAGGCAGAGCGCTCGCCGGAGCAGGTCATTCTGGTCAGCCGACCAGGATTCATCGAATCGCAGACGAGCCGACTGAGCTAAGGAGAAGAAAACAAGAAAAACTTAGCAAAAAGGAGCGAGGCCCGAGAGCCTAGGAAACGAACGAGGGCCCGAGTGCCCGAACCAGGAATCCTCTTCTTAGGAAAATCATCTCATCAGTAGAACGAAGGAGCCTCCCTCTCGCCCCAAAGAGGACTGTCTTCCTGCCGTTGCTTACGGGGGGGGGAGGGATGAGAGGCACCGGCTCCTGTCATCAAAAAGAAACTTCATCAAAATTATCTTCTTAATCAGGTCTCCGTTCCGGTTGTTGTCATGCCACTTGGGCCCGGAACGGTGACGGAAATACTATGGTGGACTCTCTCCGACATCTCTTTCTGAAATCCTGAAATCTTCAAATGTGTCGACGTGGTCGAGGACGGAACATCTTGATGCTGGGTTAACCACGAGGACATGTGTCGTAAAAGTCAAACTTCAGTTCCTGTACGGAAAACGGACACTTCATCGATAATTAATGATTCTAATCTTCTCAGTCTCACCTTCACCCGAACTCCATCTCAAAGCTTCACCGTGACAAGTAGCACGAAACCCGCGACGTCGTCTGCTGAAGCTTCCACTCTAAGCTTTAATGAATGAAGTTAAGTTCCTTTCCACATACAACGCCATCTTCTTCTTTGGGTACCTTGGCCTCTGGCTCGAACATGTTGTCCTTGCCAACCGTGAAAAAGTCACTGGGGGGCTCTGAATGCCGAGGCGACCGAGGGTGCGAAGTCCAAAAAGAACATTCTATCTACAAAAGCTTCAGTCTTTCTTCTTCAACTCATCCTTAAAATCATCATCATCACCTAAGAGAACGCAGAGAAGAGTAACAGTTACGGAAGAACGAGGGGTCACGACCGACCGGGTAGGAGAATCACGACCGATTCTCTACCCAAAAACAAGGGAGAACGTCTGGACGACGGTAGAACGGACCGAGGGTCGAGAGGACTAAGGGTCACGACCGACCCTGGCCTCTGGGTGGGAGAGTCGCGACCGATTCTCCACCCGAACTAGGGGAGAACGTCTGGACGACGAAAAACGAAGGGAACGGGGGCACTGCGGGTCACGACCGACCCATGGCCCCGGGCAGGAGGACCACGACCGGTCCCTCTGTCCTAATGAGGGTAAAAAAGGCGAGGAAAAACGCGCCGAGGGGCTAAGTAAACAGAGCCCAGAGGAGAGGAGCGGGGGCGACGGGGTCACGACCGATCCCCAGTCCCGGGTGGGAGAGCCACGACCGGCTCGCTCATCCTAAAAGACGAGAAAAACAGGAGGTCCTAAATAGATCAAGGATAAGAGAACTCTGACGAAGATAAAAAGAGACTAAGATATATAAAAACGAATTATATGAACTTTTTAAGAAGAGAGAAAAAACGAAGAAAGAAAAAACGAAGAAAGAAAAACGAAGAAAGAAGAGAAATAATAATTAGCCGGATAGGCCCCGGGGGCCCTCCGAAGTAGACCGGGGAGGACAGAGGGTGACACCTCCTCCTCTGCCGATAAGGAGCGTAGGATTGAAATGTTTCTGGTTCTAGAGTATTGTGATGAACGGCTATTCAGCCAAAATACATAGAGGTTAAAATAATAGAAATAAGGTAATAATGGAAATAGATGTAAAGAACGAATATGTAAAGAACGAATAACGAATATGTAAAGAACGAAGAACGAAATAGATGTAAAGAACGAATATGTAAAGAACGAATAACGAATATGTAAAGAACGAATAACGAAAACGTAATGGAACGAAACCCGGAAATATGTAAACCGGAAGTGAAATGTAAACCGGAAACGGAATATATAAACCGGAAGTGACGTCAATTGTAGGTCACGTGACCGAAGGCAGCCAATCAGGGCTGACCTCTCTAGTATATAAAGGGGCGGTGAGGCCCGAATAAACAGAGTTCTTTAACAGTTCTCCTGGTGTCCAGACGTGTCCTCTTTCCTGAAACAACCACTAAAGATGAGCCGAATAGAGTAATTAAGTCGAAGTTAGGACAAAACAGTCGAAGTCCGAGATAGGTAGTCGAAACATAGGGTAAGGGGCCCGAAGGCCCGAAGAACGAGGAACGAGGGAACGAAGTAGGGCACGAAGGCCCGAAGTAGTACCGGAAACCGAGGCGTAGTATGGTGCGAAGACATGGGGAGCGGAACGAGGGAGCGAAGTCCGCGGGGACGAGGGCGCGGCGTGCTCGGCCCCACGCTACCAAACAATAGGCGACCGTCGGCCCGTCGCCCCCGCGGACCGGAACTCAGGGGTGGACCGCCCCCCGGCCGACCCGTACCCCTACCATAATTTCCCTCCCCCGCAGTCCTCCGTCGACATCGAGTGCCGATCGATTCGCTCGGCCCCCCCTCGTGCGCGAGGCACGACTCTAGAAGCACATCTCGGTTCTTGGCCCGGATTCCCCGTCCGCCCCGAGACCCGAACAACCCCCACGTTCCTCTGTCGTAAGAATCGGCAACCCCGACTTACCAGAGAACGTCACACTGGTGGCAGCGGTGGTGCTGAAATAGGCACATACGGACTTGTGGATCTTGGGTGTTTCATCGGTATTGGATACTCATGGCGACTGCGGCAGTCTTCGAGCAGATGGATTCTGACGTCGCCTTCAAGGAAGGTGGGGAGGAGAAAGGAGGTACGAAAACCGAGACCAAAGGGGAGGACACGACCATCATGGGTAGGCAGTTTAATTTTATGGGAACGTCCACCCCGACGGATGAGCAGAATGTGCGGGCTCAACAACAACAGACCGGTCAGGAAGGAGCGAGTTTGAAGAAGTTCAGTTTACGACCAGAGAAGTATGACGGTAAACCGGATTTCGAAGGATGGATCAACCAGTTTGAGGAGTACGCAACATTGGGACGCTGGACGGCCGAGGAAAAAGCGGCGATGCTTTTCCTCTCGCTGACGGGAACGGCACGAATGTACTTTGTCGGACTCCCGGACAGGGAACGACTCCGTTACTCGGCGAGGGTGGATGCGTTGCGCCGGAGGTTCGGTCAGGAGAAGGACACGTGTAATGCTCTGCAAGAGTTGGCGGGCTTGAAACGTGTAAAGAACCAGACAGCGAAGGAGTTGGCTGATAATGCCCGGCGACTGGCATCGAGAGCCTACTTCTCCAACGACTACGCTAGCCAGGAAAAAGCAGCATTACATGCGTTCCAGGCTGCAGTTGGGGAAGACCTTCAGCTGAAGTGTGCAGAGAAAGGATGCAAGACACTAGAGGAGGCGGTAGAGGTGGTAGAAATACAGGAACGATACTCACGCCGCCTCCTGCGGGCAGTGAAGCCCGAGGAGGACGCCAATACACAGATCATGGCCTTGAACGGTAAGTTGGAGGAGATGATGAAAGAATTGGCAGAGGAACGGGAAGCTAGAAGACAAGCAACGGCCCGGAGGGAGGCGTTTAAGAAGCGAAAAGAAGATTTAGAGTGTCATCACTGTCACCAGAAGGGCCATTTCGCAAGAGAGTGTTCCCAGCGTCAGGGAAACGGACAGTCGCCGTCGCAGTAAGCGCGGGGCCCCCTTCGGGCGCGGCGAGAGAAGTAGTAGGCATGGGAGAATGTGGACTTTATGTGGCCGGGACGGTGGGAGAGAGTGTCGTCCGTTTTTTGGTTGATACCGGATCTATGATCAGTCTGCTGTCGGAACGCCTCTGGAGAGAGTGGGGACGGAAAAAAGAAGAACTGGATGGATATGAAGGACGTCTCTGCTCGGTAGATGGTAGTCCGTTGCGGTGCTATGGATGCACGAACTTGCCAGTGAAATTGGGAACACGCGTGTTGAAGTGGACGTTCATGGTGGCAGACATCGGTAGAGATGAAGGGATCCTGGGAAACGACTTCGCGGTGAAATACCGGCTGACAGTTAAGCCCCACGCGAGTGCCATCTTCCTGCCCGCCGAGGGGGAGGGAGAGGGGGAACGAATCCCGGGAGTAGAACAGAGAACGGATGGGATTCGGGCAGTTACCGTCGGAGGACAGGTCGTGCGAATCGAGAAAACGACGGAAATACCCCCACTCCAAGTGACCCGAGTAACAGTAGTAGCGAGAATGGACATAAGACAGGGTGGACAGCTGGCTGTCATCACCGGTGCTGGATTACCTATGGGACTGGAGGTGATCCCAGGAACGGTGACATTGGGAGAGGAAAATGAAGTTTGGGTGGCCAACCGAGGGACCGAGAGCGCGAAATTGGAAACCGGCGAGGTACTCGGAGAAGCCACCTTCGTACAAGAGGTACGAGGAGTAGGAAATGAAGCAAAAGAACCCCCAGGAGCGCTCGTTGAAATGATAGGGGAGGCTAAGAAAGACCTGACCACGAAGGAGGGCGAAGAGCTGGAGAAAGCCATCATGGCCCGGGAACAAATGTTTGCGACCTCGAAACATGAGCTAGGACGGACAGATTTAGTACAACATCGAATTAAAACGGGGGATCAGATGCCGATCAAGCAGAGGGTCAGACGGTATCCGGCCACCAGGAGAGAGGAAGAACGAGCACTGGTAGAGGATATGTTAAATTTAGGGATTATCCAAGAGAGCGGGAGTGCGTGGAGTAGCCCGACCGTTCTAGTCAAAAAGAAGGACGGAGGAACGAGGTTCTGTATTGACTACCGAAAACTGAACCAGGCTACGAAAGTGGACGCCTATCCGCTCCCGCGGATAGAGGACAGCCTCAACACTTTGGGAGGAAGCCTATTCTTCTGCAGTCTGGATCTCGCAAGCGGATATTGGCAGGTGGAGATGGCACCGGAGGACCAAGAAAAGACGGCCTTCGTGACTCAAGGAGGATTGTATGAGTTTAAAGTGATGCCATTCGGGCTAGTGAACGCCCCAGCCACCTTCGAGAGACTGATGGAAAGAATCCTCAGAGGAATCGTGTGGGAGGAGTGTCTGGTATACTTAGATGACATACTGGTCTTTGGACCAACGTTCAAAGTGACTCTGGAAAGATTGGTACGGGTTCTGGACCGACTGAACGCTGCAGGACTGAAGTTAAAGGCGCGAAAATGTAAGCTGTTCCAGAAGAAGATTCCGTTCTTGGGGCACGTTGTCTCGTTCAACGGGATCGAACCCGACCCCGAAAAGTGTCGGCAAGTAACCGAGTGGCCGGTCCCGCGGGATCTCCACGAGGTACGAGCCTTCGTGGGATTATGTTCGTACTATAGAAGGCATATAAACGGCTTCACGGAGTTGGCTGCCCCCTTGTATGAATTGGCAACGAAGGAGGAACCATTCGTGTGGAGCGCGAGACGACAAGAGGCATTTGATGCGATGAAGAAGGCGCTAACGGAGGCCCCGGTGTTGGGATTCCCGGAGGAAGAAGGACAATGGTGGCTTGACACAGACGCCAGTGACGTGGGAACGGGAGCCGTGCTATCACAAGAGCAGAGAGGGGAGGAACGGGTGATAGCTTACACGAGCAAAACCCTGGAGTCAAACGAACGAAAGTATTGCACCACGCGGAAAGAACTGTTGGCGGTGGTGCGAGCTTTGAAGCATTTTCGGTGCTACATCTATGGTCAACGCGTGATAGTCCGGACGGATAACAGCGCGGTTAGTTGGCTGCAGAGAAGTAAGGAACCGATGGGGCAGGCTGCTCGGTGGATTGAGATTATCGACTCGCATGATGTGTCGTTCCAACACCGACCGGGCAGGAAGCATGGGAACGCTGACGCGTTGTCCCGGTATCCGTGCAAACAATGTGGAGAGGAGCACGAGAATACCGAACAAGTGAGAGTAGTGACGCGGGCCCGGGGGTACGAGCCCGGATGGTCCCCGCAGGAGATGAGAGCAGCGCAGAGGAGGGATCGAGATATAGGGCCGATTGTCGCACGGATGGAAAAAGATGCGGACCGGCCAGGTTGGGAGGCCATATCTCCGGAATCCCGGGAAACAAAGATCCTATGGAGGCAATGGGAACGATTAAGCCTCAGGGATGGCGTGCTGCATCGGAAGTACTGGGAACTAGAAGGACATGGTTGGAGGAACCAGTTGGTCGTTCCCCGAGGGGAACGGGCCAAGCTGGTAAGGGAATACCATGGAGGCGCGGCAGGAGCGCATTTAGGAGTCGCCAGGACGACGGCCCTGTTGGAACAAGGGTTTTACTGGCCGGGACTCCGGGAAGACGTGCGGAAGGAATGTCGAGAATGTGATTGCGCGTTGCTGAAAAAGGGAAGAGGAAGACGGGAGCCGCTACATCAGTACATAGTGGGGGAGCCGATGGAACGGCTAGCCATGGATGTTTCGGGCCCGTACCCAGTCACCAAACGAGGAAATAAGTATTGCCTGATGGTGGGATGCTATTTCACCAAATGGTTGGAGTGTTTCCCGATCCCGGATCAAAAGGCAACGACAGTGGCGAACAAACTGGTTGAAGAAGTAGTAGCACGGTACGGCGCGTTTCGGGAACTACACTCGGATCAAGGCACGAATTTCGAATCCGAGGTGGTGGCTCAGGTCTGTGCACTATTCGGGATTCACAAAACAAGAACGACGCCGTACCACCCCAGGAGTGACGGGTACATAGAACGAAGTTTCCGTACTTTGGGGTGTTGTTTGAAAGCCAGCTGCCGAGCGACAGGTCGGGAATGGGACGAGATGGTCCCGCTCGTGATGATGAGTTATAGAGCAACGCCGCAAGCCAGCACGGGAGTGACACCGAACATGATGATGCTGGGCCGACAGACCATGATGCCGCGACAGGCGATATATGGGAGACCTCTAGGACCAGAGGAGGAACCCCGACGGGTAAGCGACTATGTGGAAAGCCTGGAGGAAGGGCTAGTCGCGGCCTATCGGGAGGCCCGGACGGGGCTGAAACGAGCCGCCATCCATCAGAAACACGAGTATGATGGGAAGGTGACTCGGCGGGAATACCACGCCGGAGAACTGGTCTGGGTGCACGATACGGTAGTGGATAGGGACAAGGGAACGAAGTTGCGATTTCCATGGATAGGCCCTGCACTGATCGTCAAGGTGCTTGACCGAGGACGGGTGGTAGTACGGAAGAAACGAGGGAAACCGGGGGGGGTGGTCCATGTGGACCGCCTGGAACCCTACCGAGGACACGCTGCGCCAGCTTGGATGGTAGCTGACCAGCAAGGATACGAGGCTGCACAGTAAATGCTTGGGGTGGGGCGCGCTAGGGCACGTAAGGAAACGGGGTACCCCCTTTTTGTGATGAAGTCGTTTTCGTGTCTCGATTCCGCAGGTGGAAGAGGACCAAGGGAACGACCAAATCGGCGCTACACAGAAAGGCTTTGGCCAAAAAGGACTGATCAACCTGGGGCCATTGAGTCGGGGCGGTGCGTTGACCACTACAGTAGGAGTGCAGGTCGTTAGGCTGTAGAGATTCGCTACCTAGCTGAAGATTGGTTCTCTTGCGGATGTAATATAGGTGGGAAATGCGGGGTTGGAACGAAAAACGGCGTTCGGGAGCCACGACGGCCCGAATGTCTAAAGTAGTCCCACGGAGCCGCTTTCCGGTCAGTTCGGAGGAACCACAGCGTGGAAAAGATGGTTGGATTACAACGGAAGACAGACCCGGTGGCAAGCTGGTGAAGACTTCTGAAGTAATGCCGACTTGGTAATACCGCTTTACAGCGTCCAGGAGACCGGAGGAGAGTAGATGCGGCACTCTCGGGAACGCCGGAGGAACGAACGGACGGCTGTAAAAGGCGAGGCCTGAAACGAGGACGGGCTTTAAAGTAGGTCGTAAAAGGAGTAAAAGAGGACAAAGAGAACGGGGCGGCGGCGAGGAGATGATAACGCCGAGCCCCTGTGTTCTCCGGGAAGTGTGCGGAAGCACTGTGAGGGCCAAGATGAAAAAGGCAAGAAAAGGCGACGAGGGATGAAAGGACCGAGGGCGTCCGGTGGGGCAATAAAAGGCCTAGGAAAAACGCGAGGACGGGCGAAGGGCCGCGAGGTAAAGAAAACAGGCGAGGCGGTGACCAGCGGCGGGCCCCGGGGACCGGAAAATAGTAGGGGGCGCCACCGTAGAAGTGGATGGTGAGTCTGACGCTAGGGGTCGCTAGTGCAGGCCACGCCCACTTCCGCCTGCGGCGGCTATAAAAGGCAGAGCGCTCGCCGGAGCAGGTCATTCTGGTCAGCCGACCAGGATTCATCGAATCGCAGACGAGCAGACTGAGCTAAGGAGAAGAAAACAAGAAGAAAAGCAGAGAAGCGAGACGAGCAGCATCACCACGAGACAAAAACGGAAACGGCTGACGGGACGAGCTTCAAGATTGGAACGAGCCCCGAAAGCCCGGAAAACAGACACGATGAGCGGACAGTGCTGGGAAGGACATTGTCACGGAAAGGAGTTTAAGCACTTGGCCAAGCATATTAAAGGCCAGCACGATGGATTACGGAAGCAGTACTACATGTGCCCGGTGTGTTCGAGTCGAGCCTATTCGACACACCAGGACTGGAGAAAGCACATGACGGACTCACACGAAGGGAACCTGCAGAGGGGGATGCCGAAGCAAGACCCCCTTCTGAGGCTGGAGTATGCTGCGGCGTTCGCCTTGGACCCGAAAGGACGACCGCCGTACACCAGTTTCGCTACTGGGGATGAAACGGCGGCCCGGGTAGCCAACATGGAACGGGACTACGCGGTGCGCCATCCAGAGGGGTTTCAACCCCCTGAGAGGGCGGTGGATAAGGAGGCACCGGAGAGGCCGCGACGGCAGATCCGCATCCCTTACTACCCGAGGGCGTCAAGAGGATCCGAGGACAGCGACGCCGAGCAGCTGGAGCAGGTAGCAACCGAAGAAGGATCAGAGGCCGACGAGGCCGGCGAGGGAGCCCAAGCAGCCAAAGCGGCAGGGAAGGGACCCCTGGCCGAGGTAGCGGAACGATCGACACCCACGCGTCGTTCCCCTCGGAGGGCCGCGAAAGGAGTACGGAAGGAAGACACCGAGTCGCCGCGAAGCGCAAGCCGGGCCGTGGTCAACCCGAAACCACTCCTGACACCAGACCAAATATCAGGGTTAGTACAGAGCCGAATTAAGAAGTTAAACGCCCAGGGAGAACCACGAGAACCGAGAGGACGAGGACTCCCAGGCAGAGGAAAAGGACGGACATCCACACCCACCCCGAAGCCGGGTTGCTCAGGAATACCACCGGGGGCTGAGGTGGTGGAATTGGTGAGCTCGTCCGACGACCAACGACCGAAAGTCAAAGAAGAAGAGGAGCCGCTCGCTTTCAAGAGGCCCCCGACGCAGGGATGCCCGACGGAGGAGCCGTCGCGAAAGAAGAAGTGGAAAAAGGTCAAGAAAGTCCCGAAAGAATTGGAGGAGGGAACGAGTTCGGACCAATCGGAGTCAGGCAGGAGTATGTCGGCCCGAAGCGATCGGTCTTTGATTATCGCTGAGTCTAGCAGCACGGGAGAGCTGGGACCATCGCAGCCTGAGACCTCGACAGGAGTCAGACGAACCACGGGACTAGAACCACCTTGTAGCGACGCACAATTTACTATGATGACAGTTCATAAGAAATCGGTGATATACGAATCACGACACCCGAGGTACCCCGGGTATTTAAAAGGAACAATGAACCGGGAGGGATCGTTCAGGGGTTACCACGAGGCGAGATCCGACCGGGAGCTGGAGGACAGCATTCGGGAAGCACAGGGAGGCCGGCTGGTGGAAAGAGAAGCATTGTACCTAGGGAGGTTTCTACGCGAGATGGCAGAAAGGCAGGGACTCAAACCGTCGGGGCGAGTGGAGAAACTAAAGTATGTTCGGCATGCGGCCAGGCCGGAGGACACGGCGTCGACGGCCTCGACACAGCCGCTGTTCTCTACCCCTACCCCGACGAAAGCAGATTCACCCCTGGAGAAGATGGTATGTAAGCAGCCGATAGTGCCGCCCCCAGGATTGAAACGAATGAGAGACATTACGGTAGCACCAGACACGCCAGAGACACGGGCGGCGGTTGACAACCTGACTCGGGCCAGTTTGGGGAGCTCGTTTTTCGGGTCGCAAGGATCGGAGGAGACCCCGGGACCACCGTCGCCCGAACGTATGGGATCGCCGCCAGGACCGGATACCCCACTCAAGGACGAGGACAAACACGGGCGGGCGCTACAACCGCGGGTTGTGATACACAGATTACAAATACCGGCTGCCCAGTCCATGGACGAGGAGGTGGAAGACTCAGAGGACATGGAGTTGGGGCAGGCCGAGACCAGAGGATACGAGCCGGAGAAACAAGAATTGGACGAGTCGGGAGCGGATTCAGTGTTCGGGTCCATAGGAACGGAGATGCCGACGGCAGGACCATCTAGGGAAACACCGAGACTCAAGTTATTACGGACACAGGCCGTTCACCAGGTCTTACAGGGACACTTTCCGGTGACGGCGCGAGCGGTACGAGACTGGGACGCGGAAAAGGCCATTCGGGTGCAACTGACGTGGCCCCCGAGAGAGGTGCGAGGAATGACGGCCAAGACAAGAGCAATGGCTTCGGCGTCTATGGCGTTCCTGATGGCACTAGAAACGGGCCGCAAGCCAGAGACATTTGAAGAAGCGATGGCGCAGTTCCCGACGGCGGCACTGGGGCCGTTGACCAGGGAGTTCCCGGGGGTCGACCAGCTAGTTAACGAACACAACCGGACCGTCCAATTGGCTCAGACCCTAGTGATGCACAAAAACGAGGATCAACTGGATGACTTGTTGAAGGCGACAAGAGAGGCGGAAAAACAGAGCGGAATGGTGGATCAGCTTCTCGAGCTCCCCGCTAGGGAGGAGAGACTGTTGCTGCCGATCCGGCGCCAAGAAGAAGGGTGAAGTAGATGCTGCTCGGGGTCTTGCATGGGAGAAAAACAGCGCGACGGAACCAGAGGCGGAAGATGGCGCGTCGCGAGTCGGGTGGGGAGGGATTACGGGGCGTTGGCTCCTCACCCATAGTGTCAAACCCCCAGGGAGAGAACCGGGCCGAGGCGGAGGTACCTGAGCCGCACAGGAGGCCGAAGCCTGGATAAAAGACTCTCCTGGAGACCGCTGGACGGGCCCGAAAACTTTACTTAAACTCATCGGGAACGGACTGGCGGGCTCGAACATTCTTATCTTAATTTATTCTTATTAGTTTCTTTATGGAAACCTTCTTGCGGAAGTGAACGAAACCACATGTGTTAGGAGGTGTTGAGTGTAATCAGCGAGCTGGAGGGTCCATGACTGGAATGAACTTACCAAGCCTGCGGGGCGAATACGGGACGGAAGGAGGCGCTAGGAGGAAAAACAAGTTTGTAGCTGTTCCTCTTCTTCCCTGGAGCCCGCTGCGTTGGTTGGGACCGAGCAGGTGGAACGGGATCGTCCGGTCGCGGAAATGGATAACGGGCCGGGCGACCCGGGAGCGAGAGTGAAAGTTGGGAGGCGGAATCGAGGAAAGGAAATCAGAAAGGACGGATAGTGTTGTCATTGTAGTCTTTGAGTCGACGGTCGTGCCGGGGTAAATAAGGTACCGGTGGGCCGGCGACTCGCCGCTGGAGGAAAGGCTGGCGCGGGCCAAGACTGAAAACCCTTCTCCCGCGCTGCCTTGAGCGATCTGGAGGCGAGGAAGAGACGACCTCTGTCCTCTAGCGGCACTTCTACTTCCTGCAACTTTGTCTTCTTGATTTTGGATGGATCGATCAGAATGTGGATGAACCCGGATTCATGTACCATCATCTTCTGAGTTTCCTTGTCTTCAGCCTCTTACCGCATACGAAGAGCGGCAAAATGGAACTTCTCGACCTGAATGCTGGTTTTATCGTGCCAGAGTTGATGCAGCGAGTCGTGAAAGGATTGCGGCAAGTCGTAGATGTCTCCCGGAGGACCAAGGCACGAGCAGGGACGATAACTTAGGGGCCCTGGCTCGTGACCGACCGTAATATATAGTAAAAGTAATACATGAACGAGAAACGAAAATTAATAGACTTACTAAAAACTTATATTAATCTCTTACCTGCTGTAACGACAGAGACTCCTTCCATGTCGTATTTCCTGATGTCTTCTTCCCGAGGAACGAAACAGAATAGTCTTTGAAACATATAGGGAAGTAATCTTTGCAATATACAGGGAGGTGGTGCTTGGAACGTCGGCTGCGGATGCCTTGATAGACAAATCAAGAGGTCTGCAAAGAGCGACGAGGAGCGATCCTTCTTGGAGTTCGACATCGGATGAGTTCTTCTCTATATATGCTATTTTATTGTGAATGGGCCCGTTCCGGATCTCAGACGTTGACGTTGGGTGCAGGTCCCAGTTGATGTCGTCCATCTTCACTTTCTACGGCTTCTTCTTCTCCTTCTCACTAATATCTTCAACTTACCAACTTCGAACCGTCGTACCTAGGAGCAGCCCGGAACGGCTCGGAGCTGTTGTCTCGGCGTTCGTCATAGGCATAGTGTCTCCATGCAATGTGACATGGCACCGTGGACGACTGTGGCCTTACTCCAAAATCAAACCAGACCGGATCTTAAACTTACCTCTATTAACGAACTATTTGTTGGTATTACAGTCTTACGAAAATCGTCTATAAGCACGGTCCTCCGGGAGGACGAAGAGAAAAACTTAGCAAAAGGAGCGAGGCCCGAGAGCCTAGGAAACGAACGAGGGCCCGAGTGCCCGAAACAGGAATCCTCTTCTTAGGAAAATCATCTCATCAGTAGAACGAAGGAGCCTCCCTCTCGCCCCAAAGAGGACTGTCTTCCTGCCGTTGCTTACGGGGGGGGGAGGGATGAGAGGCACCGGCTCCTGTCATCAAAAAGAAACTTCATCAAAACTATCTTCTTAATCAGGTCTCCGTTCCGGTTGTTGTCATGCCACTTGGGCCCGGAACGGTGACGGAAATACTTTACTATGGTGGACTCTCTCCGACATCTCTTTCTGAAATCCTGAAATCTTCAAATGTGTCGACGTGGTCGAGGATGGAACATCTTGATGCTGGGTTAACCACGAGGACATGTGTCGTAAAAGTCAAACTTCAGTTCCTGTACGGAAAACGGACACTTCATCGATAATTAATGATTCTAATCTTCTCAGTCTCACCTTCACCCGAACTCCATCTCAAAGCTTCACCGTGACAAGTAGCACGAAACCCGCGACGTCGTCTGCTGAAGCTTCCACTCTAAGCTTTAATGAATGAAGTTAAGTTCCTTTCCACATACAACGCCATCTTCTTCTTTGGGTACCTTGGCCTCTGGCTCGAACATGTTGTCCTTGCCAACCGTGAAAAAGTCACTGGGGGGCTCTGAATGCCGAGGCGACCGAGGGTGCGAAGTCCAAAAAGAACATTCTATCTACAAAAGCTTCAGTCTTTCTTCTTCAACTCATCCTTAAAATCATCATCACACCTAAGAGAACGCAGAGAAGAGTAACAGTTACGGAAGAACGAGGGGTCACGACAGACCGGGTAGGAGAATCACGACCGATTCTCTACCCAAAAACAACGGAGAACGTCTGGACGACGGTAGAACGGACCGAGGGTCGAGAGGACTAAGGGTCACGACCGACCCTGGCCTCTGGGTGGGAGAGTCGCGACCGATTCTCCACCCGAACGAGGGGAGAACGTCTGGACGACGAAAAACGAAGGGAACGGGGGCACTGCGGGTCACGACCGACCCATGGCCCCGGGCAGGAGGACCACGACCGGTCCCTCTGTCCTAATGAGGGTAAAAAAAGGCGAGGAAAAACGCGCCGAGGGGCTAAGTAAACAGAGCCCAGAGGAGAGGAGCGGGGGCGACGGGGTCACGACCGATCCCCAGTCCCGGGTGGGAGAGCCACGACCGGCTCGCTCATCCTAAAAGACGAGAAAAACAGGAGGTCCTAAATAGATCAAGGATAAGAGAACTCTGACGAAGATAAAAAGAGACTAAGATATATAAAAACGAATTATATGAACTTTTAAAAACGAAGAGAGAAAAAAAAAAACGAAGAAAGAAAAACGAAGAAAGAAGAGAAATAATAATTAGCCGGATAGGCCCCGGGGGCCCTCCGAAGTAGACCGGGGAGGACAGAGGGTGACACCTCCTCCTCTGCCGATAAGGAGCGTAGGATTGAAATGTTTCTGGTTCTAAAGTATGTTCTGTTGTCGTTGCTGTATGAACTGTGTTGAAATTTTGTATAACGTGTTTTCCCACCTTTCAAGAAGGTGCGGGAGGGTGTGATGAACGGCTATTCAGCCAAAATACATAGAGGTTAAAATAATAGAAATAAGGTAATAATGGAAATAGATGTAAAGAACGAATATGTAAAGAACGAATAACGAATATGTAAAGAACGAAGAACGAAATAGATGTAAAGAACGAATATGTAAAGAACGAATAACGAATATGTAAAGAACGAATAACGAAAACGTAATGGAACGAAACCCGGAAATATGTAAACCGGAAGTGAAATGTAAACCGGAAACGGAATATATAAACCGGAAGTGACGTCAATTGTAGGTCACGTGACCGAAGGCAGCCAATCAGGGCTGACCTCTCTAGTATATAAAGGGGCGGTGAGGCCCGAATAAACAGAGTTCTTTAACAGTTCTCCTGGTGTCCAGACGTGTCCTCTTTCCTGAAACAACCACTAAAGATGAGCCGAATAGAGTAATTAAGTCGAAGTTAGGACAAAACAGTCGAAGTCCGAGATAGGTAGTCGAAACATAGGGTAAGGGGCCCGAAGGCCCGAAGAACGAGGAACGAGGGAACGAAGTAGGGCACGAAGGCCCGAAGTAGTACCGGAAACCGAGGCGTAGTATGGTGCGAAGACATGGGGAGCGGAACGAGGGAGCGAAGTCCGCGGGGACGAGGGCGCGGCGTGCTCGGCCCCACGCTACCAAACAATAGGCGACCGTCGGCCCGTCGCCCCCGCGGACCGGAACTCAGGGGTGGACCGCCCCCCGGCCGACCCGTACCCCTACCATAATTTCCCTCCCCCGCAGTCCTCCGTCGACATCGAGTGCCGATCGATTCGCTCGGCCCCCCCTCGTGCGCGAGGCACGACTCTAGAAGCACATCTCGGTTCTTGGCCCGGATTCCCCGTCCGCCCCGAGACCCGAACAACCCCCACGTTCCTCTGTCGTAAGAATCGGCAACCCCGACTTACCAGAGAACGTCACAGTATGTTCTGTTGTCGTTGCTGTATGAACTGTGTTGAAATTTTGTATAACGTGTTTTCCCACCTTTCAAGAAGGTGCGGGAGGGTGTGATGAACGGCTATTCAGCCAAAATACATAGAGGTTAAAATAATAGAAATAAGGTAATAATGGAAATAGATGTAAAGAATGAATAACGAATATGTAAAGAACGAAGAACGAAATAGATGTAAAGAACGAATATGTAAAGAACGAATAACGAATATGTAAAGAACGAATAACGAAAACGTAATGGAACGAAACCCGGAAATATGTAAACCGGAAGTGAAATGTAAACCGGAAACGGAATATATAAACCGGAAGTGACGTCAATTGTAGGTCACGTGACCGAAGGCAGCCAATCAGGGCTGACCTCTCTAGTATATAAAGGGGCGGTGAGGCCCGAATAAACAGAGTTCTTTAACAGTTCTCCTGGTGTCCAGACGTGTCCTCTTTCCTGAAACAACCACTAAAGATGAGCCGAATAGAGTAATTAAGTCGAAGTTAGGACAAAACAGTCGAAGTCCGAGATAGGTAGTCGAAACATAGGGTAAGGGGCCCGAAGGCCCGAAGAACGAGGAACGAGGGAACGAAGTAGGGCACGAAGGCCCGAAGTAGTACCGGAAACCGAGGCGTAGTATGGTACGAAGACATGGGGAGCGGAACGAGGGAGCGAAGTCCGCGGGGACGAGGGCGCGGCGCGCTCGGCCCCACGCTACCAAACAATAGGCGACCGTCGGCCCGTCGCCCCCGCGGACCGGAACTCAGGGGTGGACCGCCCCCCGGCCGACCCGTACCCCTGCCATAATTTCCCTCCCCCGCAGTCCTCCGTCGACATCGAGTGCCGATCGATTCGCTCAGCCCCCCCTCGTGCGCGAGGCACGACTCTAGAAACACATCTCGGTTCTTGGCCCGGATTCCCCGTCCGCCCCGAGACCCGAACAACCCCCACGTTCCTCTGTCGTAAGAATCGGCAACCCCGACTTACCAGAGAACGTCACATAATCAATAATAAGTTGGTCGAGTATAACAGAAGGATTGAAATATTATTGATTGCTTAACTATCCATGAATAATACATGGACGAATATCAATATAGATAAAGATGATATTATGTGACTAGATGATGAATGATTCAATTCTTGGAATTGATTTATGAACGGCCGATAGTACGAATATTAATGTCAGCAATATTAATTTTACAGGAGATGACATGTTGCTTACTATGACGAGGGGATAGCACCCAAATGAAATAACAAAGACATTTCAAGATATGATAATAATTGTTTATCATAGGTAAGCTACATTGATATGTATACGAAGAGGTCCCACAGTTTTAAAGATTTTCTCAAATTAATCAAAACTATTTATAAATATTGCGTTTAGATTTCATGCTCGAGAATAACTACACTGATTCAGATTTCAGTATTAAGCCACATGTTTAGTATAATGAAAAGTGTGCTGTTTGTGAGGTTGCCATGGTTTCATAAAAAGTAGTATATTGAAAGTGTGAATTGGTTGGGGTTGCCAAAGTTACTTGAAATGTAGTATATCAAAAGTGTGATTTGTCTGTGGGTGCCACTTTAACAATAGAACTACATCGTCTATTGAAAACATGACATGTGTTGGGTTGCATCAATCCATTATTTCAAAAGGTATGAGCATTCCTAAGATGTACCTTCAAGTGAGTACTTATAACTAAAAAGGTCACTTTCTTTAGAAAGCGCAAACAATGAATAAGCGATGTGGTGATATATGTGGGCTCCAAAGCTGTCTAGGTGTTCACAACGTACTAAAATACCAAAATCACTTAACTCTCCAATTTTTCAACAAACTATGGACTGTAGATATGTTTCTCCTTTTATCTCCTTTCATCTATACACAGACAAAGCATACATCCGTTTTCAGGGAGGTGACAATGGGGCCGTATTCAGTATACCTGTCGTTCTAGGTAACTCCCAGTGCATATATATAGTAGAGTGATCAAAGTACCTTGAATACCGCCCGAGGCGTCAGTGTTCCGTGTCTTTAAGCTTTCAAAGGGGACTGTATAACTCGACTTATACAACCTGCTGCTTCTACCAAACGTTCTTGACACGCAAGGCGTATAATAATTCTATATCGTCGATTGATTCGCTATATTGGTTTCGTTGCAATCATTCTGATTTGCTAATGTGCTGTTGCAATACATTCTATAGCTTTACCGAAGAGACTATCTCATGGTTTGTACGCATTGAGATGAGAAGGTTTTACTTCAGATGTTTGTTGGAATTAATCTTACAATCGTCCAAATTTAGTCTTTGTGTTGCCCGATAGGGAACATACAATAAACAGAAAAACAAGAAAAAATAACAACATAGGCCTAATCAACAAACCGAGAATAGGATATCAATTGCTTATTACCTTTGCTAAGATTGTCCTTTCCATTTTCCAGGAACATGGGTTCAAGTGTTACACCTTCCGCCCAAGGCAACTGACCAAGGATCACCAACTTCAATAGTCAAAGGCCATGTCAAGGTTACCCTCATCTGTAGCTCATCCACTAACCCCACCTAGTGGTGACATCTACCACCTCACCGGGCAGGCGCCAATATCCCAATGACGACCGTCAGGTTACTTCCGGTCACCATTGCTGACGTCACAGCCCTACGTCACGAGACTACTGACCTCTCCAGGGCTGTCACTACTATATACATACTGGATGATTCCTTCAATGTGACGTCATCGCCAGAGGTGGATAACGTCACAAGAGAGGACCCCCTGTGGTGGTACCTGGTTACACCTACTAGTAATGCATTCCAGGTAGGAACATCAGACTCCTCTAATTGCTCTTATTTCACATGAAAATGTTCAGGTGATAAGTTATGGCGTTGATAATATGAAAAATCAGAATATCGTGTTTTCCACTTGGCAATGTGAATAATCCCACTTACCCATGACCGCATCTTTGAACAACTCGTTCCCTTGCTCTATCACGATTTTCTTCGAAAAGGAATAACATTCTAATGTTGTTTTTATGAGGATAATTGCATTTTGGACACGGGACTTTGGATAAAACAATTGGAATAGAATATTATAGCTCATTTCAAGCTATTTCAAAGCAAGCAGGTTATGCTGACAAAATTTAAAGACTATACCATAAGATGTCGCATTCAAGTTTCTGTAATCTGGAACATTGCCAAAACTTTCAATCAACACTCCAATTTAGATCAGATGTATACTATTGCATGTGATCCAATGTAAAAAATCAAAAGCACAATAAGTTCAATAACAATGTGTGTGATCTTCTCCCAAAACCAGGTGGCGTTCCTGTCGCTGCTGGCGCTGCTGTGCTTGCTGGGGAACCTGCTCCTCATCCTCACCATCTACCGCTGTGTGGAGCTGCGAACCGTCAGCAACTTCCTCATCCTCAACCTGGCCTCCATCGGCATCCTCCTGTCCCTCCTGGTCCTCCCCTCCTGGGTTCTCACCACTCTCACCGACCTCTCCGTCCTGGGGGAACCCCTCTGCCAGGCCTCCGCCATGATCATGTTGTTACTCTTCCTAGAGGCGATTCTCACACTAGGGGGCGTGGCGGTGGATCGCTACGGTAACATATGTCACCCATTCCGTTACACAGTGACGGTTAGTTACTGGAAAGCTGCTTTGTTTATCTCAGGCACATGGGTCGTATCTGTGATTTTGGCGTCGTTGCCTCTGTTGGGGTTTGGGAGGTATGCATTTAGGATATCAGAGGTGCCGTTATGCACGGCTGACTTTATGCACCAGCCTTATTTTTCTGCATTGACATTGATTCTGGGTGTTTTTCCTGCATGTATAGCCATTTTCATATCCTACTATAAAATCTTCACGGTAGCGCGGGATCAAGCAAGAAAAGTTCGCAATCTTGAAAGTTCACTCTCGCAGAATTCATCCCTTCGCGAAAATGAACAAGTGCCTGGCTGTAGTGATAGCAATGGAAATGCCATACCTACACCCTCCCCCAATCCGCCACCGCGACCACGAAATAAACTATGGCAAATTGCAGCAAGAAGCGTCCGAAACTCCGTCCGGCAAACTCGAGCTTTCAGAACAGTCTTCACTATCATTGGTTGTTTTCTATCCTGTTGGACACCTTACATAGTTCTCATGATATACGCCACCGTTTCTACATACAAACCCGGCTTTGGATTAGAATTCACAGTCACATACCTGGCCTTAACGAACTATGTCGCCAATCCCGTTATATGTGTGAGTATGAATAAGGAATTTCGCAAGGGGGTCAAGAAAGTCTTCGGGATGCACCGGAAGCAGTTACTGGAGGAGGTGGTCACGGCCTGGATGTCAACGGCCCTCTCATTGGCTCAGAGGAGACGTGGGAACACGTCCAATGTGTCCAATGTATCCATGGCAACCGCTACCGTTCATCCTTCTGGGGTCTGAGCAATTACTTATTACACTTTTTCCGTCCAGGATCTCTCTTGTATCACGGGTTTATTTCAATGTCAATAGATCAGGAGACACTCTGGTAACTTCAATCTTAATACTGATGAATTTGTTATTACGCATTATGAAATGTCTCACATTCATTTATGAGTATACAGAGTGAGTGTAATACTAGGCCAATATAAACTATCATTGAAATAGATACCTGTGGAATGCTAAACTGTTATGTCAGATTTATAGGCCTTTAGGCCAGTAATTCTAT
Organism: Lepidonotus clava; assembly: GCA_936440205.1. Classification (NCBI taxonomy): domain Eukaryota; kingdom Metazoa; phylum Annelida; class Polychaeta; order Phyllodocida; family Polynoidae; genus Lepidonotus; species Lepidonotus clava. The sequence continues at coordinate 27,020,026 of OW387144.1, read as the reverse complement.
AAAGTCACAAAAAAAGAGGAACATGTTGTAATCCTCTCTCAGCCGAAAAGCATCCCCTCTTCATTGTTCCACAGGTTGCGACAATTATAACAATTCATAGAACTTGTACACCTGGTCATGTGACCATAATTATACATTTTGTCAGGATCACCATATTTGTATTGTATATAGTTTATTCAACAGCAATTATGCCATTCTTTATCATCCACATATCACCTGAACAAGACTGAAATATTGCCCATAGTAAATGGTTGTACAAATTTGTATCAGAATAAACTGAAGATGACTTTTAGTGCATGACAAATAAAATAAATATCTCATGAGGTATCTATAGCAAGGATTATGGCTATGTAAAAACGACAAATACATCACACTTCAGGTTGGAAGTGAAATGTTGCAAATGCTCTCTATAGCAAAGTCTTCCCATTAAAACTGAAATACATGCTAATATGTTTTAACCACACACTTTTTACTTCGTCTCTTCGCCACATCATGCAAAAATAACAAACAACGGGGCAAATAGATGACCTTCAACGAAAAGAAGATTATGTCAGAGCTACACCCAAAGTTATCCCCGTGACCATTGTTAACTGTAAATTGTTTTACACAATGCGTCCCCAATAAAGTCCATAATATATGTATTCCGGGAGAGCGTCCTCTATTTTACCGGAACTACATTTCATCTCGGTTTGCACTATAGAAGATCCGCCCATTCAGAAAAACTTTAATGTAGGATAATCTAAGCCTACCCCACGGTCATGGACATCTTCTGTGATCAATAAACATCATTCCTGCCCAAACTCATCACTTTGAGGGTGGAAGATCTCAGTATCTATACCAGAAGGATATACAACAATATTTCTAAGAGAACAACTATTAAACCTAACCCAACACTTAATAAAAAAGATGACAATGTTAACAGAACAAGTAAATGGGAATAAATGTATCAGACGAGGTCTACCTGTAGATGGAACTACTGAGTGTGCGTTTATCTCAGCAGAAGGCCACCAGATGGCAGTATCCGTTGTCCATACATCCATGAAACTTTCCACAACTGAGGAAGCGAGGTCTAGTACTTTAACATTTCATTTTTAATTGCATATATATATTATGTCTTTCTGATTGTCGTGATCTTTCCTCAACTCCTTATCTGTTTATTTTGTATCAATTTAGAAATTGGGTGAATTGTTACATTTTTTACATTTTACACAAGACTATCTGGGTTCGATACTATGTTACATGTTTAATAAAATGAAATAAAACATGCAGACCATTACGATCTATTTCAGTTTTAACTCCAGGCCATCTATTTGATTTATAAAGCTTTGACACGGCTATGCACGTCTTTACAAATAAACAAGTGAACGGCATAGTTAGCCGACTGCTCTTTTTTCTATCGTCTTTCCTTTTTCGTCAACTGTCAAATCTACCTTTATAATCATAGCAGTAAGAGTGATAGAAACCAATTATCCTGACGTCAAAGAAACAACGAACTCAATAGACAATGCATATCCGTAATTCTGACCACCTGCACCTCTCCTTTTTGCAATACCATTCTCTTGTTAGCTGGAGTTAATTCTAGTACCCCGATCTACCTACAAAAGGTGGTCGGGTCGGCGGTATCAGACTAGAGTTTAATAGATATCCGTTTGTTTGGCCTAGATTGCATTATTGTATCGACATCTTTAACGCCGCCCATTTTGGTCCTGGCCGGCCACCCTTCTAGTGTCTAAATTGGAATGTAGGCAGGAGTTAAGGCAATAGAATGCTGTCACAAATTGCTGGCAATTGAGTATAATCATATACATCTATTTTTGCTAGCCAGTACTATCAGGAATACTGTTGTTGGAGTTCCACTCATAACAGGTATGCTACTTGAAGTCCTCACTGCCCTCGAATACTTCACCCTCACCCCTGCACCCCCTCACCCTACATTCTGCTCGCCTCCCCCAATGTTTGCCCTCTGTTGACCCCTGACCTCAGTACCGGTCAGTCCTTCCTCCTGTTACTTCATAACCTGCACAAGGGGTCATCAGACCCCCCTCACTGCCCTTTGATGCCCTTAGCTGCCCTTCCCCGCCCTTTACCATTCTTCCAGGACGAATGCATGCACATGATTATACCCAGACACCCCCCTCAGGGATGGGATCGGGTTTAAAGCAATGCAGTCGTCACAGGTCTGACGCAAAAAGCGATACTTTTAACGACGGGTACTTTAAGGTACATTTTCTCTCTGCTAGGTGAAGTCTGAAAAAAATACGGAAGCAAAAGTTCGTTTTTGAACTATATGAAAAATACAATGCTGTTAGAGTACTATCGTAAGGCAATGGGCATATTAGCGGCTGATATGTGTTCAAATTGTACTGCATAATTTTCACATTAATAAATGATATCCAATTGCAAATAAATGTCAAAAGAACAACCTCACCCTTTTTTCACAATTGGTTTATCTAATAGGGCCTTTATACCACTACATGCTTATTAAGCGTGCTTGTACCTACCAATTACCTCAGTTTGGAAATTAACATTCGGCACAGAGTTGACATCAATAGAAATTCTAATGAAATCATTACCTGATTAAAAGTCCCAAATGTATCAATGATTGCTTTCACTTGGTTTATGCCAAGAACAGTGCGAGTTGGCAGCTAACGGATTGGTAAGTTATCCTCAACGACATCAATTGTGGGCTATCAGATCTTACTCCCGCCCAGCACGGCCACAGTAGGAAAGAGGTATACCAGGCATGAAGGGTGGGGTGACAGGCTACGATTGGACATCGCGCAGCTTTCCAAGTTGATGGATGCTTGTGCGGCAGAAATCTGATATCCATGCATGGTAGACAAGGTGTTTGGTTGTTGTTGTTGTTGTTGTTGTTGTTGTTTGTGGTGGTGGTGGTGGCGGCGGCGGTGGTGGTGGTGGTAGTAGTAGTTGTAGTGGTGCCTTTGTTGTTGCATAACAATGATTCAATAATGTTTGACGGGAAAAAGAATTGGTATTTCATAAGAGAAATACATTTATACACTTTAACCTTTCCTGTTATAACGAGAATAATAATAGATTTTATCATGAGGTCTAGCCCCAATAAGTTCACAAGTTCAAAAATGAAAATAATTAACATGCTATTATTCTCCATGTCATAATACCATACCTGTTTTAATTGTATCAAATCAAGAGCAGTACAAGAAATTTAACCTTCTCTTTGTAATTTTGTAGGTGTTTTCATACTGTCAGTATCTTCACTTGTCTTATTATCCCTCATTATGAGGAAAGTATCACAATCTCTACTTATAATGCACCCTTTAGATCCTGTCATTGACGGATCACTGGGAACCCCCTCTCCCCTCTCCCCTCTCCCCTCTATAAGACGCTCCGTCTTGTGGAAGTAATGGTCCCAGAGGGTACTGTACATGTCTCTATCCATCATTGCCATTACCAAAAGATGTAGGCTTGCACTAAATCTGTGAATTACACAGTCACTTATAAATCCTAAACTGTTTCAAAACTTTCCTTTGTATGTTTTTGTATTTAAAAAAAAAGAAGTTTATTGCAACTTCACATACTTACAAGTTGCCTCTCCAAGTTGCGTCACATATCAATGATATAGTAAAATCATCATCAAATAATTATTTTCTTACCATATCATAGATACAAATATCTATCATAGATACAAATTATATACCATATAGCCAAAAAACGGTAACAAAAATATTACCAGTTTGGTAAGATGGGATAACAAACAATCTATGGTTCTCAGCAGTATCTGACTTGATAGCAACTAGCAACCGCGGCTTCTAGCAACCGGGGGCAGGGTAGGTTGTAAACCCATTTTTGATTCGAACCCCTGACCAGGCTACCAACCATATCACGTCGGACCCCTGTACCCACCATACATGACGTATATGACACGTCTCCATGGTAACTGAGCATTCCTCTGGGAGGTGGCGCCACTGACCGATGAACCGGTAGCGGCGTCTTACCGGTGTTAGGTGACGAGAGTTCCCAGTGAATTTAAGGTCCTTAAACATGCACTTGGGGGTAGATCCCAGTCTCAGATAGTCTCAATGCAAATCATGCAAGTAAAGGTTGTAATGGGAAGCATTGGGGCCAACTTGGATAGATTTTATGCAATCTCCAGAAACTGTGGAGATGGGGTGAATTAGCCATTTGTGCATGATGGGGCGGTGGTATGGGGGTTGATGTCTCATATCTTTTACGTCACTAAGATCATAGACATATATATCACATTCATACCCAAATGTCCCTCCTTCTCCTCTGCACCGCCCTCGGCACCAATTATGGTAGAAATCCGTCATCCTAATTATGTCAACTTGTCCTATTCCACAGTCCGTGGAGGGGGTACCTCTAGGTTGGCCCAATGCAATGTGCAGCAGACCAGTCAAATGCAGGTATAGGAAATTTCATCGGCATGGAGCCCCCATCACACCACACCGGCTACCGAAGCACGCCCGGTGAGAACAGGATGAACAGGATGGGGACGTCGACCTCCAGGGTTTGTCACGTGGTCCAGCCGCCATGATGGATGACTCAGCAATAAAGAAACCTGGGAAGTGATGGGGCGGCGGTTTGGGGTTCAGGGGTCAGGACCCCCGGGTATTGTTAAGACTAACTGGGGACAGGTTAATGTGGCGACCCCAGCCATAGTGCCGTGATCGGTGAGGGTAAGCTGTTAGCCCACCTCCACCCCCGGGGCTTTGGAGAACAAGGCATTCACCATTGTCTTTATTGATCGTGTCTTTTTTTACATAGGATAACTATGACAACTTTGCTGTTTGTTCTGGTTAAAGAAGGGATGCGAGTAATTGTGTCGCTTTATTGTATACACAATTAATGGTTGCGAAAACCTTTTTGAAAAAAAAAGAACAATCGAACTCTAAATATGCGTAATCAAAGTGTTGATTTAGGTGAAAATAGATTTAGAATAGGAAAACTGATAAAATACGAAACATAGGCCTATAATTATGGTGATACATAAAAGATAGAAACGATTAGGTAAATGCTCATTTAGAACTATAGCAGTGGGTCAATTGTTGTTCAGGTGAAGACCCATCAAAGTTTACGGAGGGTGGGTAATAGTTTAGTGCTGGGTAAAGACTGCTTGATCTGTGAATCCAGCAATGAGTGCCCAAAATATCGTCGTGCGTCTTACCCCCCTCCCCCCGTGCCATTGAAGTCAATTGGGTTACACGATCCAAGTTAGCGGTCATGTGACCAAGGGTGAGTGCACTTGTATTGGCGCTTCTGATTTCAAGCATTTTTCAGTGACTCTGCAATGCGCAATGCGGACTAAATCCTCATGGCGTCGACACAAACAACAATTTCAATTTGTTCTATAAAACTTTCAAACATTTAGAAAGCCTGGGGTTAACAGGAAAATCTCGTACTACAGATCTGAAGCGAAATCAAGTTTTATCAGTTCTGATCACTTTGAAACATGAGGCACCACGTGGACGATACTTCAGCCTGCCCGTGGAACTCCGACGGCTATTGGGAGATGCGTCATGCAGGTAGGTGAGAAACCACACCAAAGTACCAGCATTATCTTTAACCTGTAGATAATAGGCAAGCACACCCATATCCATCGTATTACCATCAGTTAGTGGTTCGTATGGACACCGGGTCCAAAGGGCAATGAGAATTGTCCGCATATAATGCAACTTGCAAGTGTGGTATTTTGTTGTTGTTCAGACAAGGGCCCCAACCATAGAAAGAGGAAGTGCCCAGTCTCGATCCTCTTATAACTTATATGGGAGACCTTTTTCTGAAGAACTTATCTCGTGACGTTTTCTATTTTTTTTAAACAAAATTATCCAACCATGTTCACTTCAAAGGTTCATTAGATTATCATAGACATCATCGAAAACATGATATTAATGATGTATTCTCCAAGGAAAAACATGAGTTTAAACGCTTGGCCTGTGTCAGAATAGATAAGGAAAGGGTTTTTGAAAAGATCTTATTCCAAGATAGGCCTACATCAGTGTTGGTCAGACAAAACGAATTACCAAAGGCAATGCACTTCAAATGTTTGTTAAAGACAAACCTTACCTATATTATTATTTGTGATATTGTGATATACATATCATATACCTTAACATGATTTATTATTACTGATTATTCAGTAATAATACATCATTTTAAGGTATATAATATGTTTATCACAATTTGAGCTAAAGAATTTGGTCTCGGTCATTGGTCACGCTCCATTGGTCAGACCGTACACGAAATGGGGAGTGGTTGGCGGGGGGGGGGGGGGGGGGGGCTTGGCCTACTTTGACAATCATTTGGTCAGTGCAAAGTACTGATCTAGTTCACTTACTTCCTAAAATAGCTGAGAAGTGCTACTAAATTACGCTAAACTACCTAATGACGCTTAGTGATACGAACAGATGATTTCAAGTTACATGGAAAGAATAAGGATAGATTGCAACTATACTGAACGTTATGGACAAATCGTTATAGTGGACCGTTACTTTTATTGGTTGAACCATTATACATTTTGGTAAACGTTATGAGTAGTGAACAAAAGATTCACATTTCATGGAAAGGTATCCCTAACTAATTACCATAGCCTTTAGAATCAGACAATACAACTGATGAAGCAGAAACGTTATGGTAATGTTATGGTTTTTCCTAGGAAGGCTGAATGTTCGGTTGCTCTTATCTGTATTTTCAAGAACTTGTTCGAGCAATCATTCACAAGAAAGTATTCAGAAAGAATATAGAGAAAATCCCTCACACAAAGATAGACTCATGGTTCTTCTAACAGAGTAATATATTTCCCTCCGGAGATTGGGGTTAGGGTTAAGGGCATAGAGCTGACACTTGATGGAAAGTACTAGCTGAGGAATGACTTTCTGACCCTGAACATTGGTTGATATGGCTAGGAGGCAACCTTAACCTAACAACGCTCTGACATGGGTCTGTAACGTATGCATAAGTAACATTATACATTATTGTACTTAAAACGTTGTAGGTTTCTCAAAATGTTATCGACTATCCATTTTCATGGTTTCTTTCCTATTTTAGTTTGAACTTTAATTTACTAAAGAGTTAAATCATGTCACTTGTATTCGTTATTGGTTGAAGCAACCTCATTTAATTAACACATCTGCTCGTTCAGAAAGCCATAATTATTATATCGAGGGCTTATAGGGATTTTTTTTTCAATAAATCAAACTGGTGTAGGATATATGTATATATATATATATATATATATATATAACATAATATATACAGTGATATTTACCAAGATCTATGGATAAACACCCTGCATTATGATCAATCGTCAATCTTTTGCAACTTTATAAATCTGATTTAATTAAGATGAAAATTCACTAGTTGGTCCTTGGGGCACATAGATCTGGCACCTCTTATGTCGCCAAACACGTCGATGGTACAAAACAAAGATATGTGATGAAAGTGCCTAGACAGTATGTTTATAGACCTCACTTTACCGACAAATCAATGCACATATATGCCTGGTCCAGCCCCTTCATGGATCCTACACCAGGGTTCTTTGTCTGCCCTCTCTGGGAGTCTAAAACACCACTCTGTCAGAGCTCACACCAAGGTGAGTCTAATGGACTTATCAATAGGGACTCTTCCACACCACGCCATCTGGTGGGAAATATTTTTACAGAAATACTTTTTACAGTTTTATTGCGTAATACACACCAGACTTTTCCCTGATTTTCGTGATAGGCCTATTACATGAAATAGTTGATAATCGAATATTACCAACAACAGTATCAGGGATATGTATTAACAGAACAAGAAAAGCACAAACAAGGAGGATAACACGGTACATGTATCTGAAACATTTATAATACTTAAGGACAATCGCGCCATTATAGAACTAGCATTGACATTGGTTTAATATCCTGCACAGTGAAAGCTATACCCATATAGGTTCCAAAAATGCAAAAATAATGATAGGTCACCGTGGAAACTTTTTGGCTAGACCAGTCTATTTACATGGTAATTATTCAGAAATTGATCAGGAAAATAAATTTTGAAATATGATTTAATTTGCTAATTATTTTGATAGAAATGAAAAAAACAACCAGCCAAATGTTTTTGATAAATGTGTTTATGTTTTCTCGAATGGAAAAGAAAGACTTTTGTAGAATTTGGTGATGTAATATATGTTTTTAACTGGAATCATATAAAATAAATTAGTTCAAAAATATAAAAATTCAAAAATAAAGTTTCACACAAAAGAAATTGAACATTGAAAATTGCTCTCAAAGTTAATATGACATGCATATGGATATAGGCTATCATATCCAGCAAAACAAATAGGGGGTCACCATACTTATTTGGCCAGCAGAGATGAATATCCATTTAAAAAGTAAAACATGGCTTAAAACAGCATTTTATTTGTTTTTCTATAAATTCACTGAAATGTTTATTTAAAAAGTAATTGGTTAATTCTAGGTTATTCCTGAGACCCTTACAATAATTTGGATGCATAATATGCCTTTATAAACGCTGTATTAAAAGAGTGACAGAAGAAAATGTAGTTTTTGTTGCAAATCTAATTTTTCAGCATTTCCAAAATGTTCTTAACATAAGTCATGTTTCCCCAATTTTATCTCTAAAGCTATGCAGCTTAGCCAATTTTCTATTCCAATTTTGAATTCTACACATATTACTAGGGCCATGGCTGTAATAAAAGATTAGCTTTCATAACGTTCATTAAACGTTTAGACCCCAGCTATATTCACAATTAAGGCAATGGCAATTCTACTGATACAGCCATTCATCAATGTTATCTAACTTTAAATCTTACATACTTGGCAAGAAAGGGACGAACATATATATAACTGCAATAACCACATTCCTTATATCGCATTGTTTGTCTGCATTTTTGTTTGACCATGGTGGTGGCTAGAAGAAAAGACTCTATAGATATATTGCAGAAATAATATATAGAAAGCCGCGAACCAGGAGTGTGTTCGCTAATGCTGCATGTCAATATACATCTACACCTACAGCGACGCTAAGTGCCAAAGTCAATAGAAGGAAGTGATCTCTTTAGAAGCTTGTTTTTCGGTTCAATAATGTCGAGAGGCCCAGAAGTATGGCATTAAAAGTATAAAAGTAAAGAAAATGGTTTCTATTCATGTTGGCAATGATAAACAATTGAGCAATTTACCATTCCTAAAAATCATACACCTTTATTATTGATAGTTTCAAAACTTGAGATGTGCTCACAGGCTTATCAAAACAATATATCCGCCATATCCGGTTCCTCGTGGTTGCCTTCCACCAGCTCTGCTAAGAACTTTTTCTGTATAAGGATTCCAACCCCTATACCTTCAGTATTGTACTGCCCCATCAAAAAGAGGTGAATAAAAGATCTGTTTTTGCCCTGGAGGGCAATAATGCCCGTTTGTGACTGCTAATGCCCATTTGTGTGTTGTCAGTTTTCAACATTTTTGTGTAATTGATATAGAATCAATTGAATACATACCATGGGGCACTCGGCAATAATTGTTTTTGTCCCAGTTTGTAGACTACACAACTATCTCTCAGGCTTAAAGTGCGTGCACACCAGAGCAATAACAATTGCTTTGTGCCCCCTTGGTCTTGCCTACGTATATACCCAGCCAATGTGCGATGTAAAGGTCCCATTCTGCGACGTTCTTATAAAGTTATTAAAAGTTTTGTGACATTATTAGAACGTTCTGCGACGTCACATACTTGACTCAGATAAGTGTAACATAGACATTTGACCGATAATGGAGTTTTCAATCATCTAGGACCAGCTCCAATACTAACCCAATAATGAAGCCATGTGGGCTATTCTCTAGTGAAGTCCAAATTGACCCTGCCACCAAACACCCATGTCTGGTTTATGTTGATACCGGGCCATCTGGTCGAGGTCCCCTAATCACATCTCTTCTACTCACAAGACGTTAGAGTAATTTGGTGAAAACTGCCATGCCAAAGTCCAAAAATGGTTTTCCTGTTTAGGCAGATTAACCTATAACTATGTTTATACTTTCCTGTGTCTCCAAAAATTGGATGCTCTGATGATGCATGAGGAGAGGTTTCCATCTGAAGAACATATTCATCCAGCTATCCAACCACCCATTCACCCATGCATCCATACATCCATGGATCCTTCTATCTAGGCCTATATACATCAAAGACTTGAAAACAATAAGTAATCATTGATGCATTGAGGAAGAAAATCCATGCATAATTCATACAATATAATTATTCACATGTTTTGGTAGCAAAATCTAACATTTCAGATAATCTTTTGGCCTCAGCAAACAACTCGGAGCATTCCCAACAATGGCCGAGATTTCTCCCCAATTCCTCCCCTGATTTCACACCTAACCCACTCCTTTCTACTGCAGGCCTCTTTGCCACCCAGGAGGATGAGGGCCTCCCCCTAGTGGCGCTCAGATTAATCAACTCACTTTGAACTCAGAGTGAGACACCGTCGAGGCGCCCCCTAACGAGCGGCGGATTAATTAGGTCAGGGGGACGCTGGGGATTCCCCCGCTGAAGGAGGGAGGGGATCAGCCGCCATCACGGCTCCTACTGATCCATTAATCCAGGGCAGATAATCAGCACTGTAAATGGCAGCTTCCTTTAGGTGTCTGAGGTGTCTATGACGTCCCTATTGTGATTCTGTCTCGTCCTAATGACGTCACTGTGTTGATTATGACGTCCCAATATGTCGTCTCCATGACGTTGCAATGACATATATCCATGACGCCTCTGTAGGCCTAGTGTAGTATGTAGTGCCTCAATTTCGTTTTTACGGCAGAGATGTGACGTCACAATAGTACGGGTGTGACGTCAGAATGATCACCCTATGCTATGTCATTATTTTTCTTATCGTCCCTGAGGTATATCAATGACAAGTCTGTAATGCTCAAGGGTATATATGTGACGTCACAATGTGGTGCTAGTGACATGTACCAGGATGACGCTCTGGGACTATCCGACCAACCAGTGACCCGCAATGATAAGGGGAGGCGGGGTCCCGGAGTAGACAGATTGATTAATAAAATGATGAACGAGTCTGCAAGGTTTCACAATTTTTGTGAGCCCTTAATTATAGTTTTTAGTATTGTAGCTTATGGGAAGGGCTCACTCAATCAGTCATGTCTTTTGTAGGTATTTGGGCTGTGATCTGATTGCCCGGTTACACAATCTTACATACAAGTAGCTACAGGCCTTTGTCCACCGGCATGCATTTGTAAGCAGGACAATTAGTGTGCATCAAGTGTAATTTAGTGGGCAGGCCTCTCCCTTGCACCCTCTCCCACCCCCACTCCTTGAACTCAGTTCAAGGAGTGGGGGTGGGGCAGGGTGCAGTTTGAGAAGCCAGAAGTGGGTTACATAACCAGTACTTGAGCCACAGTCACCTGCATGTGGGTGGGTGCAGGGGACCGGGGCATTGACAGTCCACTCAACATAGTGGGGGGGTGTGAGGCAGTCAGGGTCTAGGCAGTCAGTGTATGCAAGGCCTGGTAGGGGGAGGAGGAGAGGGGGGGGGGTCATGGTTGCTTGGGCGCATGGACAGTGATATAGGAGGGAGTCCTATTGGTCAATCAGGTTGACCAATGAGTGTACAGCTGCCCGGGACGGCTGCACTGCCCAACACTACTGGGACCCCCACCTCTATGATGAGATTTCTGATTTCTAGTTAAGGGCGAACATCGATCGTTCCAACGATCGGAACTTTGATATTCATTTGCTTCTTGTTAATTGAAATGATTTCCAACAATAGTCTTTAGCCGCTTTGTAATTTTTCTGGCCCCACCCTACTTGGCAATGCCTATACGCGCGGCGTCGCGTTAAAAAGCTCCGCTATATTATACGCGACAATATCACGTGACAGAAATGGGAATTTGGTACCCGTCGCCTTCATTGTACTGCCCATACACGGGACGTCGCCTACATAGGCCTATGTGCCTTAGTATTTGAGCGACAAGGTCGCATGTATTTATCATATCATACAAACAATTAGGCCTTTATCATGCAAGCAATGTGTGCAAAAGGCTCTGAGTAGTCTATGAAAAGATAACTTTGATTCTTGTCATGTATATCATTTACCTTATACAGGGCACCTCACTTACTGAACAGAGTTGATATAGGTCTACACGGCGACGAATACCATCTTCTCAATACCGGTGACTTTAGTTAGACGGCATTTTTAATATGACCGCTTCGCTTTTTTGTGTATGTGACACCATATGAATACATGAGGACTACACATAGATGGAGATTTGATGCTTGTCGCATAGATTGTTTCTCTTGATCAGGCGACATAGTGTGTGCACTTTCTGCACGTTGTTTTTACAATCGGATCGGGTTTGGCGATATAAGAGGAGATGTCGCCGGTGTTGATTCTGTTATACATGCGATATGTTAGTAATATACTGAAATGGGAAATTACAGATGATTTGTTATTATTGCCTACATAGTTCATCTTATTCAGGCGAAGTCGTGTACACACCCTGCCTAGTACACAGCGTCGCATACTGCATACACGCCGTCGCGTACATAGCTGGTTCGATCCTGGCGGCGTATTGTTATTAATAATTTATTTTGTTTCTTGTCTGTCTCTGCTGTCCTTGTGCTTATGAATATTAGATATAGTCTCAAAAATTAATGTCGATCACACAAAAATCGGATACAGTGATTGCATTAAGTCAGCTTTGGTAATTCATTAACAACAAGTGTCCAAATTAACTGATCACTTAATTATACAATGAATTGATAAGTAAGCATGTGGTTATTGAGCCACTACCGAGGGACCATTCACATCAATTGGCGGTGTGTGAAGGACAGGAGAAATGTTGCATGCGCATACATGAATGACGTTTTAGTACTTGACCCCCGGGCTCCTGCTTTGCGACAGAACAGTTAGGGCTTACACCCTTGTACAAGGATGATCATTTTCTGTGGATGTATGATATACCTCCCTATTATTTTGCTAACCTGAATAAAACGTGGAGGACCGTATGATCTAAGCCTTCTAAACATGGCTTTCCGTGACATCCAAACAACAGTGTTGAAACTGTTTCCGGTCATTTGCGGCTGAGAAATGAATTATAAGCCTACCTGTATAGGGAAGGTATACTGCTACAGACAATACTTTTGGCAATAACCAGTGGACTATTTACTATAGTATTGTTTCTAAGGAATCGTGAACTGAAGGTATCTGTAATGAAAGGGGTCGTCCATAGTTCGCTTTTTATTTAACTTCAGCTCCAATCGGCCAATACTGTTAGGACGCCATCCCAGAAACATTCAGCATTTCTAGGATAGGATGGCGTCAGTTTCTGGGACAGCGCCCTAACAAATGTTACTTTTACTATTTTTCTAAATTCAAAAGGTAGGCCTATTTGCACATTTTGTGTAATTGCTGCATTTTATGGCATGAATGCGTACTAAGAAATCTTATTGGAATATTTGACTATGTCAACCCTAAATAGTGCAACGTGGGTCTTATTTCTAACTCTTGTAATAGTTCTGCAATTCTGTCCTTTTGATTGATAGCACATGTTGAAAATCGTCTAAAAATTCTAAATAAAAATTACCTGGACGTTCGGGGAGGGGTCTTTAAACCAGGGACTTACGGCAGCGCCCCCTGTCAAGTGACCACTCATTTCCCTGCCCCCTTTTCAGGTTGTCATGGTAACTGCCTCCAGCCCAGGGGTGCACCCAAAGCGCACATAAACGTCTCCCGACGACATGGACGACGTTGTCTGTCGCACCCCGGGGGTTACTATGGTAATACAGCCTGTCAAATATGTTTATTTGCCTCGTTTATATTGGGTCCCTATGTGAAAGGTATGCACAGAGGGGTGAGTGGTACGAGGGAATGGTCAAAGCGGGGGTGGGTGTGGGTGGTCGGGCCTTGCATTATGGAAAGGGCCTTATGGGTTGAGGGTTGGAAGGGTCCGTGGAAAAGTGAGTTTAAATAAGGGGATATGGGGGTTACAATGGTGTAGGTTGTGGTTGGTTTAGGGCTTTGGGTCGGGTGGGAGGGGAGTGTGTATTGGGTGTATCGACTAATTGTGGGTATAAAAGTATTTGCACCAAATGACATAAGGCATAAACGAAATAATCACATCTGTTATATCGAAGCCCCAAAATGTATTTCTCTAAATCACTATTTGTACTGTTCCCTGTCTGTTACTGAAAACAAGAGTAAACTGACATGATGCCAGGTTAAATAAAAGGTCTTTAAAAAAGGAAGGTTGTTGGGGGTTGTGTATAGTTCAAATGTGAGTAAGGAATGGAGGTTATGTCTGGAAGCTTGAGGTTATGCGTTGAGGCGTCAGCATGTTGACTAAAAAAGTGGACTAAATAAAAAAAAAAAAAAAATTGGGAGTTCTGTATAAGGATTTCGCGGAGGTATGTTTACTGAGACTGGGGACTCAGTGCCTTGGGCTCATAGTGCTTGGGGTGGTTATAACCAAAGGAGGCTGGGCGCTGGGGACGTGGAGCTGGGTAAGTGGCTCCAGGCAAAAGGGACTCCAGAAAATGGGTTTTAATTCTGGGAGAAGATTGCCTATTAATTACTTTGAACTACTTTTTAAGAGGTTGAGGTCTGCCGTCAAATATCCCAATTACCTCCCGACGCCGGCAGGCCTTGTAGGCGCGATGTAAAGCCTAACGAGGCCTAATTGTCCAGCTGTGAAAAGTCAATTTGAAATCCCGCCTTCGGAGTCAATTCCCTTTTCAATTACCGGAGAGCTTCAGGCCTAGTGATGTGTGCAAATGCATGCCCGCGCTGCAGTCTTAGTGAACATCATTTTTTTCTTTCCGGGATCTTAGTAGTACGTGGGGTTTGACGCCCGCCGACTCGTTCCCAGGATTTACCTGGTTTATTGGCTAATCTGCGACTTTTAAAAGCGCTGACCTAAGCAGAACGTCTCAGATGGTTATTACCCGGGAGGGACATAAATTTGTCCAATGGCAAACCTTCCTCTACTAGACCACTGATAGGGCCCTCACTAAATAACGTTAAATTCCGGCAGGGATCGTTTAGGAGGAGAGCCCACCGACAGGCTAATGTTAAGTGGACCTGTTCATGCCATCCCAATCTGTAGTGACGTCAGCAACCCCGAGACCCCATCTGCATATTTCCCCTTCTCGGACAAAGATGCTCATTGGTCCTGTAGGTAGACGGCGTAGAATTACAAGACGCAAAGAATTCTTGACGGATCTAGCTTTTGGAAAAGATGGGGCGCGCTAATAGAAAGGGTTTTAAATTTGACAAAACAAATGAAAGAAGAAAAAAGTGGGGAGGGGGAGGGGGGCAATTAAGTTCCCCCTCTAAATCCGCCAATGGATATTCAGCATTCTATTGGAAAATGACATATTTACTGTTTCGCGCGCATTAGTAAATTTCATTCTATTCGGATAATTTTATAACGTCATATTGAACCACGTCATGGTCATTTGATCTGAGCAGAATCTCCATGCAGCCTGTCTTATATTCTAATGGATGAACTGCCTCAGTCTGCAAGCAGACATGTTTGGCCAGTTTCCCGCACTTTTCAGAAATAAAACAAACAAAACAAAAGTAAAAGTCGTCTGCTGCGTGCGCGCGCCGCCTGGCGGAGGTTTCCCCTAAACGCCCTCTAGTGGGAGCCGCAGACTGTCACCTAGCGGTCAGGGTAAGAAGCTGAGCCAACAGTGAAAGTGTTTTAGGCGTGTTCCGATCCTATGACAGAAATAGCTCCCGTGCAAATATTTGTCCCTGCTTTTTGTGAGCCCGACTTGCAAGGCGGCGGGGTTTGATCCTGCCTTTCGGGATGTGATGGGGAAGAAGGAGGGGGTGGGGTTGGAGGGTGGTAGACAAGGGCTTACTGGAATTGATCCTGACCCCCGGGAAGAAGGCCGCCGAATATTCTAGATATTTACTAATCTACCAATTTGATTGGACAGGCATAATTAGTGACGACCAATGTGTCATTTGGTATAGCGTCATTCATTAGGCCTATCATGACCATGGTGTCAGCTCATGCCAAACAACACACAATAAACAGGAGCAAATCCTGCTTTTGTGTTTCCTTGGTATTACTCGGTAGCTATACTAGGTAAAACAACAAGTGGGACCAATAGCCTTTGCAATCTAGCCTCTGAATGCGAATTATGACTGTTTTGAACTGTCTGTGTGTATCCTGCATGAGGCCAGTATGTAAAAGGTATGCACGTTGTATGAGGTATAGGCCTATACATGGGACAGATTAATTATGGAGGAATTATATGAGGAAAGGCAGAATCAAAGAAAACAGTAAAAGGTGGATAATTGCTTCTACATGAATCATATATTGATACCTAGATGTTATAACATATTCCGATGTCAAATGGAATAAAAATTCCACTTGTGTAAGAAATAGGTTGCCCTTTCTATGACTAATAATATATATATAGGATATTGCATTGCCATAAAGTCAATCTCTTTGAAAAGTGGCACATGATGAGGATGACTTTAAACATTCATAATTACGATTTGATACTGACAGAAACAGCTCTCTTCATCATATCAAGTTATCCTCCCTTTTACACAATTAAATGCTCAATTTCCATGTCTGCGACTTATGCCTCATTATGTGGTTGGGACACAACTTTAATAGTAGGTTGCCCATAAGAAGAAGGGAATAAAGCAGAACCTTAATCTCCTACGTGCCCCTCATTGCCCTGCACAACGGCATCTTGATTGTCTTTCAATGCTATAGATTATTAGATTAATGATACCTAATATGTCTTAATAGTATACTTGAAAATAGAGACTAGAAAGGTGCATGCTTAAAGCCGGGTCCCCACTGGGCCGTCGAGAGTCATGTTGCTGGCCGACTAAGGAGTACATCAGTGCCAGATACCAACAGTTTGTCGCCCAGGCCGACTAAAATCAAACATGTCTGATATTTTGGGGGCTTTGTCAGCGACAAACACTCTGAAAACGGACTTTGCAGCCAGCCAAAGTGGCGCCAGACCTGTTTGTCGGTTCCAGATACGTCGGCAAGGTGAGGGTTTTCTCAGTGGGGACCCCGCTTAAGTAAACCATTGTAATTGTGGCGACTTGGCTGTACTATTTGATTATTTTATTTTCTCCAACCTTATAATAATAAAGGTCCTGCTGTAATGGCCTAATAAAAAAAACGTATTTCGACTCTTCTTCTTATAACGATTAACTCTCTCCAATAGCAGATCAGAATGACTTAGATTCCCTCAAAAATCAAAATTCAAGCTCTAAATGAAGGATAATGGTGGCTGGACAGAAACAAAATAGGAGCGAACAGTCAACGATTCATGTTTATCTAAATAGATTTACTCTTACTTACTCATTGTAATCTTATTGTGTGCTAAAAGTAGAAGTTTCTTCTGAACATAAACCAACGGACAGCCAGAAGACATTAGTGTAATGGTTCGAGATTATTGTGGATAAGCGGTGACTCTATAAGGGAAAGACAAACACGGCAAATTGTCTGAGATCCAATTTTATTACAGTGCAAACAGTTCACAAAAAATATTCACCCAATTTGGGGCTTTAGCTTTGTCTAAATAAAGTCAATGTTATAGTAAAATACAAAAAATAGTCTCTTTGCAATAAGGCTAATAATTTACAACGTGTGCATGAGTTCTAAAAAAATCCTTGGGCTCAGACCTCCATAAAAGAGGCTTGCAATACTTTATCTATCAGGCAGTGAGATCCAGTCTGAGATCTGGAGAGATCTGATTTGGGGTCTGACTCCTTGCCAACCTCACTAACCAGACCAGTGGAGCAAAAAGGTGTTTAGGCTAAACACAACATCTCCATTTTTACGCTCCATAAAAGTAATCAAACCAGATTTTCACCACAGGAGATATTTTACATCAAGTTTCTACACCTTACTAAAGATAAATACACCATGAAAAGTATTTAGAAACACCTTTAGAAAGGGATTATCACAGAAAACTAGGTCGCGTTTGCATAACGTTACGAATGCGGCGCGGGCCGCGTGCGGACTGCAATCCGCGTTATAACCTTTCCGTTTACTCTCGGCGCAATCCGCCTTTTCAATTCCGTCGTTTACCGTATACACGACACTTCCCCCCCCTTGAAAAAAGATTTTGCTACTATAGAAAAATCCAAAAGTTATACATTACATTACATAACAACCTTGGTCAGATAAATTTAACAAGATATATAACAAGTACAAAAAATACCTGAAAAATACATGAGATTATAACAAGTAGCAAAAGTACAGTACATCAATAAATCCTATTTTACTACAAATTCAATACTAAGAAGTTTAAATCTGAAATTAGAAATTTAAGAGATGGAAATGTTCGGCATCTGAAGCGGGGAACCGGTCATCAGCGATAGCTCGGTTGGTGTAGCTCTTTCTGTCATCTTCCCGTCTAACGGTCTCCTTGAGTAGAATTTGTGGGTAGAGGGGCCTCTTGAAGAGTGTTGTGCTGGTCAGCGGGTGTGGTACTTAATGTTGACACCACCTTCCGGGCATCCCGAAGTGACGCAGAGATGGCGACTATGTGTGGCCAAGACTCCTGGGCCGTTGTCACAGGTCAATCAACTCTGCCTAAGTTCACCTCCTGCCTTCTTCTCTGTTCCACCTTGCTCACCTCCTGCCGGGTCTCAGTTTTCCTTAAATCTTATTCCTAGCTGTAACTTGGATCCTCAGAAACAACTTAAACTATGTGCGGTCTCACTCATCCTCCTTGCATAGTGCAGCAAAGCCTTTTGTCCTTCTGTTTCATTCCCATTTGTTTCTTTCACACACACTTTCATACACACTTGCTTTACACAGTTATTCTCTTATTTTCACCATTCATACAATTCCTGAATTCCTATTTTGAAATGCTTGGCCAAGCCTTCTATCAGATTTCTATAATACATTTTTACCATTTACTGCACCACTTTCATTCAGGTCATAAATCCCATCCCAAAACTATTCAAGCAAGTCCTATCATGTTCCAGCATACTGCACAGTATGTGTTCTAAAAATCTATCTTAAGATTTCTCGCCTCCATAGCGGACACTACCGGAGTGACCGGTACAACGATACTAATCGCCAGAATATTCTAACATTGGTCTCAGCCTCGGTTCCAATATAGGGGATAGCTATGATAACTTTTTCTCAGTGTCTTAAGCCTTAACTATCCTAATACTAATCTCTGAATCTAAATGGAACTTTCACTTCTCTAGTCCTTGTCTTAACTACTGCAGGCTCTTTCACCTGTTTTGGTTCTTTCTTCTTCTTTACTAGTGTCTTTGAGATCCATGAAATCTGCATCATGCACATGAGCGATTTGCATATCTTTGTCCAAGGGCACTGACCTTCCTGTCATATTCATAACAGATATCAGACTTTTTTCTTTGGACGAGACTAAAGATGGTAGTGCCACCACTCCAAATTCAATCTCGTAGTCGGGCAGCAACAGGGTTTCCCCCTTTTGGTCTGAATTCTACCCAACTTCCACCCAAGTCATGCTGTAAGGCTTAAGCTTCAAGCTCCTTTCCATAACAGCTATTCCTTGTGAGTGGTCCTTATAGGTACAAGGGTGCCTTACACCTTGAAGCCTATAATAGCCAGTTCCTTGCTCTAAGCAACCATCAAAAACACTACCAAAATCAGCACCCATAATTCCAGCATGACCATTCAGATCCATTATCAAAAATGGCCATCGGAAATTCCGAGCACCAATTTTGAAAGATAACATTGCCTTCCCGTACACCTTCATAGCTTGACTGTTAGCAGCATTCACCCTTATTGTTGAGGCTAACAACTCAGGTGGGTGCTCAAGTAGATCAAAAGCTGATTTATCTAATGCACAACAAGTTGCGCCAGAATCAATTAGAAAATCTGCCTCCCAACCAGCCAAGTTCACAGGAATGAACCACCGTAGATCGCTATCTACCCCTATAGAATGCACTTCATTGTCAAAATTCTCCCAAAGTTCCCATACTTTCTCCGTTGTATGAGGATCAGGCTCATCGGCTGTTTCCAGGTCAGGGATCATTACCCTTGACCCTTCCACTATATCACTCTTCTGACACAATGTTTCTCCACACACTTGTTCAGAAGAGCGGCCAAGTGCACCCTGCTGATCTCCAGTATCTTTAACTAGTAACTCAGTGGAGCAGTGCATGGCAGTTCTGGCAACTGTTATTTCTCTATCTACAAGCTCTTCTCCTTTCTCACTTTCCTGTTTCTGTTCTGGGTCAATAAATCCTGTATCCATATCTACCTGGGCTGTAACTGGGCCTCTCAGCACAGCCCCTGTGAGTTTTCCTGTAACTCATGAACCTTTGCTTGGTTCACTTGTGTTCCTACATCTGCCTTTGTCTTTACTTTTCCATTCCAGTACTCAGTACAAAACTTTTTTAGCACTGGGCAGTTCCGTGAGAAGTGTCCAACTTCTCTGCAACCCCAACAGGTAACGGTCTTTTCATCTACCGGACCTTTGCTTCTCTGGAAGGCCCAGATCTTCTCTGGAATCATATCATCATATGGTTGGTCTGGTTCTGCTATTTCAGACACATGTTCTTTCCTTGCCCTAGTCCAATTTAACTTAGGATGGCTTGGAATAGAATTGACTTGCTCAGCCACTTTCTCTTTCCCAGTGCCTAGAATATCTTGACAGTTTTCTTCCTGTCCAAGGTATTCCAGGAGCTCTTTAAAAGACTTAGGCTTTCTTAGGTAGATGTGGCGGGCCATCTCTTTATCTACCAGACCAATCAATATGGTTCTGATCAGATCACTGATGTCCCTTGCAGTTTTGATACCTGGTCTAGCCCATGTGAAAAGGGCAAAGACATTGTGAGCATACATCGTTGCAGTCTCACCAAACTTCTGAATTCTCTTAGAGAATGCCAGTTCTCTTGCCTCTGGGGTTCCTCCATTGAAAGCTCTAGCCAGCATATTTACTAGCTCATCATATGTCTGAGTTTCAATGTCGAAACTGATAACCACAGTGGCTGATGGCCCTTTCTGAGCAGCCAACAGCTGTCTTTTGCGGTCCTCTCCTCCCCAACCATTTGCATCTGCTACATTCTCGAACTTTAGCAGGTAGGTAAGGAAATCTCCCCCATCAAAGACAGGAGCCGGTACAGGCTTTGGATCCTTACCCCATGTCTTCCTTCCAACACTATCATCAAGGAGTTTTAAAGCTCCAACTGAATCATCAATCTCCTGGGCATAAAGACTTGCTGATTTCCTACGTCTAGAGTTGGCATCTACCCCTTCTGTCCTTTCAGCTGTCTCATACTGAGGTTCGACCTGATCTCTGTAACCATTGTTACGTCCCCTAGAACTTCCAGCATAGCCTCCTCTTTGGTCATGGTTATGGCCATGATAACCACCTCTCCTGTTGTTATACCCTTTTTGTTGACCCCAATTTCTTTTGTCACCACCTGAGCTATCACTATCTTGTCCTCTCTGGTCAGAATATCTGACTTGCCTTTGAGCTGGTGTAGAGTGCGAGTTTGGCTTAAAGGGTGGCCTTTGACCTGAGGGGAACAACCCTGTATCAACCTCTGCCCAAGCCGAAGTCTGACGCAAGTCAAAGCCATTATCCATTGCTCTATCATACCCTGCTTGCTGCGGTGCTGGGAGATCACTTTCAAACTGTTTCAAAGTTTGGGCCATTGATCGTCTTTCCTTATTGACCTCCTCTAGCTCACCTAACAAATGGGCTATCTCCTCTGCCTGGTTGTTGTTCATTCTCTGTAACTCATGGAGCCTATGCTCTTCGGTTACAGATACTCTATCTCTGTTCTGAACTTGTGGGACTTCTCCCTTCCCTGGCTTTGAGCTTTTATCCTCTTGTCTACTTCTAACTCCATCTACCTCAATTATCCCACCAACAGATTCTGTCAGGTCCATCCCTGGCTGAGACTGGTCCCTCCCTGGGGTGTGCAGTTGGATCCCATCTTGATAACGGTCTAAACACTCCCTATCATCCAAAGTGACAGGAACAGTTATTGGCTGACCTGTAATAGCCCCAACTACTGTTTTTGTACCAATCATTTCTGATGGCCGATCTAAGCTTTTCTTTTGCCTGACAGTGACAAACTCTCCTGGTCCATTTCTGTTTCTAGTTTCCTCAGGTTCCTCTATGTCTAAGTCTGGCTGCTCAGGAGAATCAAACTGATCTACTATCCCTGATTCAGGCTGACTGATAGTATCAGGTATCTCAAGGTCAGAGTCATCTACTATCTCCCTAGGTATAGTCTCACCTACCGTTCTGCGCCATTTGAAAAAGCTAAGGAAACTATCCATGGCTCAATCAGAATCTGTGCCAGTTCAAAGTCTATATCTCAACTCCACAAATGCAATGCAGTCAACATCAGCCAAAGAATATTCTCAATTCCTTTCTATGCAACCTTATGCATTTTACAATGCAGGGAAGAATAAACAGAGCCTTGAAACATCTTTGGGATCTTCATTGAAAGAAGTAGCCAACAACAGCATGCCTTTAGATCTTATTAATTTTTTCTCTTTTTTTTTTCTGCCTTAAAAAAGTCTTAAAAATAAAATCCAAAGTGCCTAAAAAAATCCAAAAGTGTCTCAAAAACTGAAATTTGCTCTCATGAATTTCCCAAAAGTGCCCCACTTATCCTGGTCACGGCACCACTGTAATGGTTCGAGATTATTGTGGATAAGCGGTGACTCTATAAGGGAAAGACAAACACGGCAAATTGTCTGAGATCCAATTTTATTACAGTGCAAACAGTTCACAAAAAATATTCACCCAATTTGGGGCTTTAGCTTTGTCTAAATAAAGTCAATGTTATAGTAAAATACAAAAAATAGTCTCTTTGCAATAAGGCTAATAATTTACAACGTGTACATGAGTTCTCAAAAAATCCTTGGGCTCAGACCTCCATAAAAGAGGCTTGCAATACTTTATCTATCAGGCAGTGAGATCCAGTCTGAGATCTGGAGAGATCTGATTTGGGGTCTGACTCCTTGCCAACCTCACTAACCAGACCAGTGGAGCAAAAAGGTGTTTAGGCTAAACACAACATCTCCATTTTTACGCTCCATAAAAGTAATCAAACCAGATTTTCACCACAGGAGATATTTTACATCAAGTTTCTACACCTTACTAAAGATAAATACACCATGAAAAGTATTTAGAAACACCTTTAGAAAGGGATTATCACAGAAAACTAGGTCGCGTTTGCATAACGTTACGAATGCGGCGCGGGCCGCGTGCGGTCTGCAATCCGCGTTATAACCTTTCCGTTTACTCTTGGCGCAATCCGCCTTTTCGATTCCGTCGTTTACCGTATACACGACATTAGCAATCACCTTGCTAACAAATAGTGTATCCTTTAGACAACACGATTATGTCATCCCTGTTTAGTCAGAGTACTGCCATTCTGGCTGAGGCAGTTATATGTCAATGTACAGTAGAGGACAAACCAGGCCTAAATGTCACTCCATTCTGTTACTCTTACTTAAGAGATAAATGAAATCTTCCAGTACCTCATCCACACTTCTTAGGCACCAACAATCCTTTGATATTCAAGGGGTCTACACACAATTATAATGATGAAAGGATTTATATGTACATTTTTCTTTATTTAAGTTCTCAACCACGATGATATTCATTGTATAGATTGTGGCTTCAATTTCAATTTAATTTCCGACGTTTCCGTCTGGAAGTAGGTCTTCCTCAGGAAGTCTTTTTATTACCGATTTCTAGGTTTCGCAACTGGCCTACCTTAACTCACTTAAAAAAACCCATCAGTGTTCTTGTAATTAGGAAGGAACTAGCTTGATTATAATTATGGGCTTTAGAAAGTGTTGTAACTTCCTACAATCTAACACAGCAATAAGATATTTTCTTCACTATAGACACACTTCGCATCTAGTGATAAATCCGTAAAGCCAATGATATACGATGTAATAGATAGCCAGCCGATTATAATCATCTTATCTATTTTTTAGTGTATTTGTATCAATATCTTTATATCAGAACTCTCTCATGACAGTCATAACCATTTAATCAATTACTCATGATATAGGCTTGCTGACTTGAAAAGTAGAGAATTTGTATGAGTTCACACATGCCAAAGGTTAAATATTTAAACTACTTTTACCATATACTAATCCAACAGTTTTTATGACTATCCGTTATTCATATAGTTTAAATTCGGCACATTGAGTATCAAAGAGCATATTTGAGTTTGCACATTTCTTTTCATTTTTGAGCGCGCGTTGCTTTTGGCCCCCTCTGAGCTGCTGTAATAAAAAACACTTATCGTGACCACCATGATCATTATTTCAAGAAAGCCTTATACAACTTGTATATTGGCCATAGAAAGATTAAGTGAATATCAAATATCAACCATAAAGTGAAGCTTTATATTAGATGTAAAGATTTCAAATTCGGATATGAAGTTCTTATGCGATAAGACATAAAATAAGACAGAATAGGGTCCGACAAAACATCTTTGTGTCCACTTAATATGTAATATGATATGGCATCCTTCCGATATTATCATATCCAATCTTTTTATGGTGTGCACATATTGAATCTTGTAAATATTGTTATACAGTGTAATAAGAAGCACTACATAAAAAGCCGAAGTCAGCTCTTCTTCCAATTACAATACACTGTTCAACCATGTGGTGGATTTGCATAAAAACCCTGACAATACAATCAGCACAGCTGAATGTGTAGTGGTTAGTCAGGTTTTTAATGTTCGTTCTAAACGACGGGGATGTTCCATATTACAAGGATGTTTTTACCGCTTTCAGAAGAGAACAAGGTGCTTCTTGGGAAATTGAAGAGTCTGTGAGTGTCTCTGTGCATTTTGCATATTCATGAAATCTCATGCATATCTGTCAGAGGAGACAATATTAATACGCCAAAAATGAAAAAGAGAAATCAATAAAAACAACTTCACTGAAGGATCCAGTGACAGTTGTAGCCTA
The DNA here is from genome assembly GCA_936440205.1 of Lepidonotus clava. Taxonomy (NCBI): domain Eukaryota; kingdom Metazoa; phylum Annelida; class Polychaeta; order Phyllodocida; family Polynoidae; genus Lepidonotus; species Lepidonotus clava. The sequence continues at coordinate 26,995,067 of OW387144.1, read as the reverse complement.
CTCAGCCCCGCTGTCAGGTTTCAGTGTGTCCCCAACCCCCTTGATTGACACACTACCATTAAAATGTTTAACCCTTCTCTTTCCATGAGCCTCTGCCAATTGCTCGGAAAATGGTGTTTTAACCAGTGTAAAATTGATTATTGGATTTTCAATATTCCCACTATTTTCAGTTGACTTAATTCAAAGTGACAATTCAGTTTTGTTACGTGAAACTACGCGTGAAAGGGTTTGCGTGATTGCAAACTGCCTTTTAAGAGCTTGAATTGGAAAAGAAAATTAAATCAGTTATAAATAATAATGCTAAAAGAAACCACAAGAAAGATAAGCGTATTCAGGTCCCACTGGAACCTTTTAATTAAAAACCATGCGCGAATGATATTCACCAATTATTTTATCAACTGTTACAATCAATTTCACAACTGGTTGAAATTCTTAAAACACAGGCAGTGGCTTACAAAGAACATTCAGTTCTAATTAAATTGTTGTCCTTGAGATGCATCTCTATAATACTGTTTGAAGTAAGGGGGGTGAATAATTCATTTTAATCAATTACATGTACTTCTTCTGTAATGGTTGCATAATACCGTTACAAACAGGCATGCTTTAAGATGATACATCCTTTGATAATTATTGAAACTGGACTCAGATCAACGAATAATTACACTCAGCGATTCACTAACATTAATGTATATTCACGGGAATAAATGCAAATGATGTAATTCTTAAAAGTAATCCGGTAATCAATCATACTGTGAATGAGTACAGGCGCTTTAATTTTGGAACACTTCTCAGTGAATGTTTATTATTAATGAACATACTCTACGCATATGACAGCATAAATATACCATTTGGAACAAATCGATCATTCGGATTCAGGTTATTCGGCTCATAAGAAAGAAGGAGCATGATAACCAAAACGTTTTCACCCTGGCGATCGATACAAGAAAGTAGTAGTTTCAGCAGCAGGAAATATTTCAGCTTTTTAATAAATCTAAGCTTTTAATTTCCCTTTGATATTGTGCCAGGATGTCTTAAATATATATTACATAAATATATTCTGCCGGTCCCTGACACGACTTTGGTCGATGACATGTCTTGGATCTCCTACCCTGCTGGTTATGTATGATTCATATCCATGTATCTGGCAAAGGCAAGAATGTAGTATTGGTTAAAGCCTTACACCTCCCGATGCAGGATGAAAGGCCTCTATAAAACAACTTTATACGTAGACATTTCTGCATGTGCAAGGCAAAACGCTGAGCTAAGGGAATAGTGTAAAGGGCAGTTGTCAAACGTTCGTGAGCTGCTCGGTTCTATTTATAGGTTTTAGTCCTTTATTGGTGAGCAGCTCAACACACCGAAGCCACAGGTGTCGCTGTCGTCGTGGGGGAAGGGAGCAGCTCAGACTGCTATAAATAGGCCAGCTATTGACAGAAGTAGGGGTAATCTGTGGAGGTGTGGGGCACTTGTGGGATATAGCAGAAAGGCAAAAGGGAGGGATATCGTGGGAGGTTAGCAGCTGGGGGAGGGGTGGGGAAAAATGGCCGTATCGAACTTATGTGAGCAGGTGCCTGTGAGGATTCTGATTCAAGCAGGCAGAAAAAGCTGGGCTATATATGAGAAGCAAACAATGTTCTCTTCATTTCAAAATCTCACGAAAGAACGTTAAAAAGGGGTTTCCCGAGGGGATAGATACAGAGGAACAGGACAAGAAAGAGTATTAATGAAAGAAAGGAGAAAGCAGGAGGAAATAGCTCTTGGCTGGACGGGTGTGCTGAAAAAAAAGAATAGATCTACTGTGTGAAAATTAGAAGGGGCAAAAGCGCAGGGGTTTTACATGATGCGTGGACACAATATGGCATAAAGCAAAATTATAGTGCACATAGGGAACAACATATGGACAAAATAGTGGATACGGAAATGTATATGGAGGGGGTAACCCATGGAGGAAGTTGTACATCTAGAGAATGGAAAGGTAAAAAAATGGGAATAGAGAGATTAGTACCAATAGTGAATATTGCACTGAGGGGATAGTGAATGTAGCATATAGGTGACGGTAATAGGTCTAGGAAGGTAACATGCGAACTCCCTTATCATATATTCACGTAACATTTCTATAGGAAAATTAGATTCGGATATGGTATGAACCAGAATACGAGCTGATAGTAACACATTTTCATGCACTCACTCTTCGGGCTCGTGCAGGCAAATTTGTTACTTTCAGTGAGTATTCTGGTTCATACCAACATCTGAATCTAGTCAGCCTTTTATTACACGTCAAATTTAGATGTAAACACCAAAAATAGCTCCAACAGAATTTCAAAGTGTGATAGGGAGGAAGAATATCCATTTCTAAATTGATTGTATATTTACCCTTTGACGTATTGTCTTAGCTTAGTTAGGAACTGTTAAATGATCCCACTTCTGACACCTCCATAACTGTTTTGATACTTAGTATCATCTGCATAGCACAGACATAGTGTCCTCAGGGTTGCACAAAGTCTCAAAACACTGATTTAAAAAAAGGAAAAAAAAATAGTGCCATTTAGAGATTTACTGTCTTACCCAAATTAACCATGTGTTCAGGTAACATAGCATTAAGAGAAAAGAAGTGCATTGGGAATTCGTGCACGGAGGGAAAAGTCTGTGGTGTGACCAGTTTTAAGGGAAAAGTTCTCAGTGGAGGCACAGCGTCAAAGAATCATTTATGAGCCCAACATCCGGGTACTAACAATTGTAATCTTTCCTCCAGCGTATGCTTTCAGAGGATATGTGTGTGTGTACTTCCTTGCAATTGTTACTGCTCTCTATGAAGAACTTTACCTAGGCCCACAGTTGTCACTTTGGAGGTCTCTCAACTGTAGGCAGTCACAATCAATCCTTAAGGGAAGGGGGAGGAGCAGGGAGAGAAGTCTGCAGCATTACATTGTACGTTGACGGAGGGATTCCTGGAAGGCAATCACTACAACTATTGGCAGGAGGGATTGACTGAGGGAATTCAGAACGAACAGGATTGTCAGAAGATGTTTTGTTAGAGTAAGCGGCCATATCGCAGAGAATAAAATTCAAATCATTGACATGATATTTATTGTCACATACAAGTTCACAGCTGACGCCATTTACTTATGAATACTATGCTGTAGTTTGTCTTGACAACAATTATAAGCAGTATAAGCAGTAGGTACATTTATCAGTACACTATTTTTGTTACTCTAGTTTGCAATGTACATGCTGATTGAAGTACAAAGTTTCCCAAGCTAAATGTAGACATTTCTGGAGATGTTTCGCCTTTCACCTTGTCTGGCGCTTATCATGCCATTTCACCCTCCTAGTTCCTCACAAACTTCATTCATCTGTCAATGCTTCTCTTCTGCGTAGGCTTGCACAGTTCTGCCCATCCGCCAAACTCTACTTTCCTTCCCCTATTGCACTCTGCGAAACTTAAAACATGTTGTAAGGTTAAAAGGCCAAGTAGAAAATTAAAAAGACGAAACATATGAAGATATAAGGAGAAAATGAACTAATTGATATTATGTAATTTGAAATGTGAGATTAGGGTTTGACGTTGTGTATAATGCAGACGTCTTAGGAGTAATAGGAGAATGTAGCCTTTAAAACATGGATAATATGAACATAAATCATACTTGACTTATACAATATGCAAATTGTTATTATAGAAAAGGCCCAACATTGTTGTAAGGAGCAACAAAAGGGTAACATTTAAAACGGCTGAAAGGCCTAATAATTGGGGAATATTTATCGAAAATACTTAGTGAGCAACCACTTGGGGACAACAATTATAAAGGTGGTTAAAACTAGTTGTAGCCTCAGATGCTGATGAACTTGCGTAGACTCAGAATTTGCTATACACAAAAAATAACTAGGAATTACATCTACTCATACTCACACCCTTGTCCGCTTATGTTTACTTGCTTATACAAAACGGCCTTCCTTTGTTCTGCTCCCTCATTAGTCTAGGCCCTGCCCCAGTTGACCCCTATTTGATTTGGGATTTTCGTGGGGACTCAGCATGGGCCAATGGTGTTATAGCTTCAGTATGGGCCCCCTTGAAATTGCAGGTTTCAAGTGTGCCCATCTCCAGGGTGTCCATAGGAAATACTATAAAGGGTGCAGTGTCCAGGCCAGCTGGGTGAGAGCGTAGGTCCAGTCTAGGACATAGGGTGGCGGAGCCACTTGTCATATAAATAATACGCCTTGATTTCTATTTATCTTATTCTACTCCTGTCTGGCCAGTTTCTTCCTCTGGAACTGTAGAGGTAATTTAAATCACCGCACATTAAGATCTGTCTTACAAATCCAATTCGATATTTAAGTACAGCTGCCAGGAGTATTGAAGGGAATTAACGGATCTTCCTGTTGAAGTTTTGATTTAGCATGATTTATACGATTCTCCACTGTTCCTATATCATGACGACAATATAGAATAAAAACCATTTAATTATGGAACTAAGAAAGGAATGTTGGTAAAAAGGGCTTTTGCACTCCACCCCTAGACTGTGGAATGATTTATATAATTAACCTACATTCCTTGATAAGTACAAATGTGATGTTTTATTCACTTGTTGCAAGGGGGGTAGATGACTGATGATCCTCCTTTGTTACTGCAACCGTATTGCTGCCTAGGTTGTAATAAAGTTAGCCTTTATAGAAAGGTGAGCTACAAAATGCATATATTGACATTGACAGTAAAGTACTAGTGCGTCTGTACAGAGAAGTTTGAAGTCTAGTCTGATCCTCGTCCAAGAATGCATTCACACCAGACATAATGCCTATATGTCCTGTAAGCTCCATCCAAAGGATAAATGGCACCCAATGAGAACTAGTATATGTAATAAATTATTACCATATCGCATACCTAACCAAGGGGACTCTAATCAGGCGAAGTTTGATTAGGTTAGCTCTGCCTGCAATTCGAATATGTAAATGCTTATGCTCGTCTTTGGTTTCAGCCCACACAAAAAAAACATTGGTTCTACTGTTCATTTATCAGAATGGATCATTATTTTTCGCCACCAAAGTAATATGGGCTATTACCAGACAAGGTGCGAGTGAGGGTATGCTATTTTTCTTTATAACAAAACTGATGGTCAACAAAAATGAAGACTGAAAAGAATGTGACCAACATGATATTATGTTTTCATATCCTGACTTAATTGTGAGCAAAGAGACATTGGAAAGTCTCCTTAATTCCAAATAGCCTACCAGCCCTTCTTGAGGAAGTGTTTTTGACAAGTTAAAACAATTTTCCATTAACATATCGAATTTAAAATTATGTTCTTTACCTACTTGAAAAACGCACCCCACATTGCAATCACCATCAAGGTTCGACAAAATATTAAATAACACATTGTACTCCCAATAGCTGAAGTCTTGCGAATAGGTCAAAGTTGAGTTCTGCTTCATTAAGTGCTGATAGAACACAATCAACTTCATAAAACTGATACTGCAGATTTTTTTTTAAAGCTTATACACAGAAATGTTTCATTCGGCGCAACAGGTTATGATAACCCATGACTTCGTCATGACTTCGTCTTAAAAGGCTCCAGTTTGCTGAAGTCTTTTTTGCGAGGTGTGATATAAGACGTTTGTTTCCTATTATCTCAAACATTCATGAGGCCGAGTGTTTAATGCTTAGTCTATTCCCCTGAATTGGCCATACATTTCTCTCTAATTGAGTCTTCCATGCACCTGCTTATAATAGGAAGAGATCTATAATTGGAGTCGGTGTAATGCGTTTTACATAGTATGAAAAACGTTTATGTACACTCTAATTGTGGTTGCTGTAGATGCGATCTACAAAGCTAAAGTCAAATCATGCTGTGGTGCCGTGAATAATAATATTATGTTCAATTGTCAGTTCATGATTGAAATATATAAACTCGTCGGGCTTTCTTCGTGTTTATGTTATTTAATGATACTTATTTTATCATAATCAAACCCATGCAATGGAAAATGGGATGAGATCACAGGTAAGATAAGATCTACTGCTAAGTGCCTACCGTGATCGTCCAGTGGTACACCGTGACATTGTGATAAAAAAACATAAAACGACAGCAAAAGCAACATAACGAATTGTGATGAATGTCTATTCATCAATTGTTAAGACTGAAATACGAAAAGTAAGACAATGCGACAGATTAAAGTATATTTTGTAACGGGCCCGAAAAGCCCGAAAAGCCCGAAAAATCTGAAAGGCCCGAAATTGTAAAAGCCCGAAACCCGAAAGTCCCGAGAAATATGTAAACCGGAAGTGATAAAAGTAAACCGGAAGTGACGTCATTTGTAACCACGTGATCAGAAACAGCCAATCAGGGCTGACCACTAGACTATAAAAGGGGCGGTGAGGCCCGAGAATAAAAGAGTTCCTTTGCAGTACTCCTTGTGTCAACATGTGTCTTCTTCCTATAGTAACCAATAAGATGATCCAATACAGGCTAATTGACTTGAAAGTACAAGTAAAATAGTAAAAGTTAGAAGAAATTAGGCTAAACTTTGGACGGGGTCCCTAAGGCCCGAGAGACCGAAACAGGGCACGAGGGCCCGAAAATGGCCTGGATGGAGTCCCGAGAACGAAGGACCAAACTGGCACGAGGGCCCGAAACAGGGAACGGAAACCCAGGAACCGGGGGTATGAAGGCGCCACCGGCTCGGCCCCACGCTACCAAACAATAGGCGACCGTCGGCCCGACACCCCCGCGGAACGAGAACGAGGGTAGATCGTCCGCAGTGGGCCCCAAAGAGAGTGCCGGCACCAAGGAAACGGCCTGCACCTATCCCCACCATTTTTCCTCCTCCGCAGTCCTCCGCCCGTTAACGGAAGTGCCTGTACCCCGCGCCCGGTGGCTGAGGCCCCTCGGTCCAGCCCGGCTGATACACCCCTCCCCCGTTGACAAATACCGATTTCCCGATCGACGCGCTCAAACCCCCTTGTGCGCGAGGCACAACTCTAAATATCACATCTCGGCTTCTTGCTCAGATTCCCCGTCCGGCTGAGACCCGAAACAATAACCCACGTGCCTCTGTTGTAGGAATCGGAAACCCCGAACTACCGAGGAACGTCACAGAATCAAAGCTGTATGTAAAAGTTTAGACTCCATGTCTCAGGAGCTCAGTCAGATTTAAATGCGTACCAAGTAAAAAGTTAAGTCCAACCATTACCATTTATAAATCATTGATCATTTTATACATATTATAGATGTAGGCCCTACTCTAATTTTTTTGTTTATATAGGCCGTATGTTTCAAGATCTGCAAAGTTTCTTGACAACCAGAAACGCCCCTGGCCAATCTGAACAGGTCAAACATAATTATGAAGGATAGTTTTTCTTCAGAGAAAAGTATTTCTAAAAGCCTAACCTATCTACCAAGGCCTTGGTTATTCGTTAGCGTTGCTCACCAGAATGCATTACCCCCTATAAGAACGGACATCCACACATTGCAGGGGTGTATCCCAGATGTGACTGTCGAACCACCCAGCCCTCTTAGGCGATAAACTCAGGACCTCCAGCCGCCCCCTCTGACCGGGTAGGGAAGTCAGATCTCTAAAAAATTAATAGAGCACTTCTCCTGCTCTTACGACCTGAATATGACAGACTGAACTTGTCACCTGTGGTGTAGGGTACGATCTCTGATAGGCCAGGAATACTTAATGTTATTTAAACCAAGCTACAAATCGTCTTCTGTTTTTTTTTAAAAACGATGTTGCTGTTAGTTTGTTATGCCTCCTATTATAACCTGCTAATGCCATTTTTTAAAATGAGAAATTCTCGAAGTAGTGAGGCGCCACACATGCACCCATATCTAAAGAACAATATCAAATTTAAAACCCAAAAAAGGAAATAAAAAACTGTTAATAGCTGTTAAGTTGCAACATATATCAATGTGGAATACACTTTCGAGAGAAATCCAAAAATCAACCATCAATGTGAAATTAAAGACTAATATCATGATCATTGAAATCAGATTGTTGCAGTAGGAAGCACTCTACAGACATACTAATTAAGTCTTTATACCACATAGCCCAATAGGAAAACTATGAATTCAGCTACTGTTGAAAACAAAAATTATTTAAAAAACAAACATCATAACCCCTAGACTAGTCTTCAGATCCTGGACCTATAAGAACATTCTCTATCAAACCTCTACTTGAACTCAGGAATGCCCATAACCAGAACTGCGCATACACTGCAGAACCCACATAAAGAACCTGCATAATTCTATGGTGTCGACTAATAGAGCTAGGACCAGTAATCAGCAAATAAAAAGAAATCACCAAAGAATTAATACTATGATAAATTTAATAACTATTTAAGTAATGCTCATTAGATTTATTGTCTACAATATTTGTAATAATATTTGCTCTTCATTTCGTGAAATATTAATATTTATTTTAATATTTTAATAAGATATATTGCTCATTCATTTTTTTAGAGTCATTTCCGCAGGATCAACAGAACCTCCATAAAAAACTTCGAGAGCCATCTCTGCAAAGTAATGTGGAGGAATTGGCATAAAGGTCCAGGGATTGTTGGTTGTTTCTTTGACCTCCTCAAATCCGTATACACCTTAGGCTGTGACCCAATCCTGGATGCTCCATGCCCAGTTTTTGACACCTGGGAGCTTCAGAAATCACAGGTAAATAAAATATGTAAATCAGTTACTTGAAATGATTATCAAATGCCTATTAAATTGCAAACGAAATGAAGAACGTTGTTGACAATAAACAATTTTAAATGCTAATATGTAGAAAAAGTTCAATTTCCTATTATTATTTTGAAAATTCTTCATTATTATTTAGATGGATTATATGCATGACACCATGTATAGAGTTGGAAGTGACGTTGATGCCGACAAAGATGACCACAACGACGTCCCATCGACAGCAGAACTAGCTCAAGTAAGAGCAGAAGTGGTCCACGAGCAGACATTGAGAGGTAAATAACCATTCAAAAATACTATATCATTACTGTAACACAATGTGAATGAACAAAATAAAGAACATGATTAATTCTATATTATTCTTATTTTTCACAGACAACACATCTACAGGAACAAGCCACACCAGCTCACAAGAATCTAAAGTGCATCAACCGATCTTGGTAACGAACGTGAGCACAAGGAAACAGACACAAACTAACAAAAAATAACCAGGTATTAACGGCCTTATTAAATTACACATTATATTGAAACAAAGTACCTAAACATTCTTAAAATCATTAGGAAATAACGTCATGAATTATTAAAATATCAACAGATTAAAAATATTCACAGATATATTAAATATCTTAAGAATACAAGTATAAATCGGATTAAAATTGTTTAAACATATAGCCATTAGAAATCTAGAAAGACAGAGATTGATACAGAGTAGCTGTGAGTTGGAACCAAAGTGGTGCAATACAATGTTGGAGCAGCTGTAGCAGACATATAAGAAATATTTCTATATAGCCTTCACAATATACCAGTAGCCACACTTTACCATTGGATACTTAGCAGCTTAGTATTGGAGGCAAACCTGCAGCCAACCATGCAGCTATACCATGTGCGGCACGGGCTTAATATTAAGGAAAAAAGGGCCAAATGAAATTGCTTAGAATTCTAAGGTAATATATGTAATATTCATAATTCTAGTAGTCTCTTATCGCTATAGCTTTCCTTTACTTAAAGGATTGGTTGAGTATCATAGTTTATCATGCCTAAAATTAATTATTTTGGAATTTGATTTTACCTCAAGATGACATATAAGATAGGCCTTAACTTAAGAAAAGAACATGAGCAGATGACTACGAATGAAAATAGACCTCCTTGGAATTCACAAACATAGTTCAGAGCCATACTTAACTTTGAGAATTCGAAATCGTCCACCTCACAAAAGGAATCATTACTTGACTCTCAAGATGACAATAAGAATACTTTATAGGATACTGTGTCTTTCTGTACCAAGGCTGTTGGAGACAAAGAGTCCCACAGCGCCACATACAGTAGACGATTCACGTCTGGCGCGCAGATTACTGCGCAATTAAAGCACACTTCCTTCCGGCCTCTTAACAGTGACGGTGGCGACACTCTGCGGCCTTTTAACTCATTACACCCACAGTACGGTTGCACTTGAACAAAGGGTGTATTCCCGGAACGGCTCTTGGCGTGAATCTTTAAGTGTGAGGTATCGGGAGACTTATATAAGTGTCTGAATGTAACTGAGTTATGGATGGCATATAGCACACCTTACTAAATGTTATGAAGGAGTATAGTAAATTATTGATAAAAGGCATGGGCAAGGTTCTGCAAGAGTCCCATTAAGATTGTTTCTTTTTCCAAATACAGCTCTAAAAGAATTCGAAAAACGTTCATGGTGAAGCAGATGATTCGACATATTCTTTTATACCATGAGAAGATTGTTTAATATTAGTATCATTACATACTTTATCCTTCTTCTGAAGGTAATATGATGCGTGTATAGAGTGGCAATTGTATTTTGCTTTGCTCCAAAGCCACCATAAAGTATTAAGAAGATCTAAATTGCTCTTAGTATTATTGAAAATACCCAAAGTTGTCATGTTTGCATTTCATTTAATAACTTATCCCAAAACCAAAATAGCAAATAGCAAATACCAAAAACCAAATAGCATATAATAGTTACTAAATACCAAATACTAAATGCCAAAACCCTTTTCCTGTAAAGTAAATGCAAGTGTACCTTTGGCTTTCCTGGGTACTTGGCCATGCATGCCTCTGGGTGTGAACAATCAGTATTTTGTTTGGCATATCTTGTATTTTGGGTCATTTTGGTTTGTGCCATGATTTAGTATTTACTATTTGCAATTTAGTATTTGCAATTTAGTATTTGGTATTTAGTATTTTGTTTTGGGGAGAGGTTATTAAAACAAATGCAAGTATGGCCATGTTGAGTATTTTCAATATGATACTTATGTTTTGCCACTTTCAACAAAGGTCAGATTTTGGCTAACTCTGCATCACATGACCAACTCTCGACCAATCAGATGGCTAGAAAAAACGGCCTGTACCTGCACTCTCCCACACTGAGTCCCCTAGCTGAGAGAGAAGGGGCACCAGCATAGTGACTTTCCTGAGTAATTGGCCATGCCTCTGGGTGTGACCAATCAGTATTTTGTTTGGCATGTATACTGTAAATGGTTCCAATGAATAATCATTTAACCATTACAAAAGATGATATTGCATTTTGTATTTAGGTTTTAGGTTTCTGTTATATAAGTGATGGATAAAGGGAATTGCTTAATGTGAAATGAAGACTTGTGTATATGGTATTTGGTATTTAGTATTTGGGTTTTGGCAATATGTTTATGTAAATATAATTATAGGAATTGGGAACATTTTGTATTTAGTATTTAGGATGTAGTTTAATGGTGATAACTTTGATGAATGATATTTAGTATTTCATATCAAGTATGTTATATTTGGTATTTGGTATTTTGCATTTACATTATTAGAAAAACATATACAAAAAGGGGTATTTACAGGTATTTGATATATATGTGAATGGTATTAGATGAAAGCAAAAGTGCATATTTTGAGGTGTTTGATATATGGGAATGCTATTGGATGAAATCGGAAAATACAATTGCCACTCTATACACTCATCTAATATGTACCTTTACCTAGAGTTGTAAGAAATTTGTGCATTAGCGGACCGACGATACCAGCATGTTCACTCAAGTGCAAACATTTCAAGCGGTATTTTGCTCAGGTATTTTCAAAGGGATATGTTAGTCTGTGCCGAGTTAAATTATATATATATTGCTCAAAATGCATAATAAACAACTATATCTATGACAATCTTTGATTTTTCAATAAGCTCTTTCATGACCCATTGAGCAACGTGACTCATCTAAAAAACTTCTTAAGCAGAACTCCATCAATTCAGAAATAGTTTGATGTTTACCAGTAAGTCAGTTCACGATTGAATGCCCTCTGTCTCATGATGCTCCCTGCCCCTTTCCAAATTTACTTGCCTTCACCCTTCAGACCTAACCCCTCTCAAGCCTATAACAGTCCTTTGGTGATCCAGACTAGTCAGCATCACACAGAATCATGTGAGGGGACAGGAGGCCCTGTGAGGGGACTCCAGTCCCTCTGAGCATATCTGAGCATATCTCAGGGTGCCATCTAATGTGAGCTGCTCTCGTGACGTCACAGCCCGTCCCCGCCATCACTGTCTAACCTCCTTAGGGAGCGCCCTCACGTAGCAGGCGCCGGTACTAATTAAATTCTTACACTGAAATTGCTTTTCGATGTTGGGCATTTTCTTTAATGACTCAAAAAGTACATTGTGCTGATAATCTGAATACATTATTAGATAGGGAGAAGGGTGGTTCACGATTCGCTCCTGTCACACTGTTCTGATTGATGGTGAGTTGAGGTTGTATACTTTATGAATAGACAGTCATTTTGAGATCAAAATTCGAATGGTCGAATATTTGAGCACTTATTAACAATTCTAAAAGTTGACAACTGTGATGCAATCAGCTTATCAATATTTTCTTTTTCGCTTCAGCACCCATAACAGCCTCTCCCGCGTTTAAGTATATGTCTGCATGTGCACTGTCTATAGAAAACGAACGTCATACTCACATATAACATTTTTATCATGGTTGCGTGGAGATACTGTCATCGGGTGTCTATCCTTAAACGTCTTCACTTACATAGATCTTGACCCCTAAAATCGATGCAGTAACTTCATAATTTCTCAAATTCGACGTGAGTCAGTTAGGGCTTATTGTAATAGGCAGCAGCGAATTTAGGATTACAACCAAAGGCGACATGTTTTTTTTTTATAGAAACATCAATATGCAACAAGGGCAACACCACAAAAGCTTAGAGGTTGATATGACATAAGATTCCGAAAAACTGATCCTCTTGCAACTTGACTTTACAGTTACATAATTTCCATTAGTAAACCATCTATTAACATTCCATATTTGACCAACCTGAAACCACGAATAACCTAAACGATGATTTTGTTAATGACTTTACATTTAAATAGACTCGATAAGAAACATCTAGACCCCCTTTTTCTAGAGCCCTAAAGTTGTGAGGCATTAGATGTGTGTGGCTTACAGGGATGGCTGAATACTGGCTGTTAGGGGTGACATGCGAGGTATTAGGTGACATAACAGGCAGTCTACATTAAGGGGATTGCCCATTGAGGAAGTTCAAAGATTGTGTCTGTCACTGTTTCAGAAGACAAGATGATGGATCCGTACAATGTTTTACATCTCTATAAATGGATAGGATCTTTTTAGAACTGGCTTTAGTGTCTAAGCGTGTTATATTGGTTTTTTTTTTATCATATTATTCGCTTACCAAATGCAACGATCCAGATTTGTTCGATAATTTAGTTATCCATATTTTTTACGTGAAATTTGGGTAATTGCTTTATATTCCATACATTGTTCCGCGTAGAATTTAACACACATTTCTTTGATACATAACATGTATAGTACGTATTTGAAGTGAAATACTCGTGTTTTTAGATGAGAACCGTTCAACGTTACTTCTGTCATTTTCAGCTTAAAGTTCAATATCTAAATGATTCTGCGAACACAATTCTTACCATTTCTGTGAAAATGTTCATTAGACATTCGATGAATCATGTAAGAGGTAGAACGTTGCAAAGAAAGACATAGCTTTCCATTCAACGTTGTATGATTTGAGAAGGCAGGTAAACACAACTTTCGAACATACCTTCTGCCTTGCATCCATTCTATCAATATATGATTCCAACCAGTAGTGACTATATATTTCACCATTGTTTTTGTTTATCTTGGGAGCAGTTGTGTGGTTTGATGTCGGCAGTCCTTTCCCCATGGAATAAACAGGTATCAATTATCTTTTGAAATGTGTTGAATTTACCCCAGGCCCTCTAAAGGACTAAAGCGTATTCAGCTAAAACATTTCAAGCAATTTGTAGATAGGCAGCTATGAATTCGACCAATGTCATATCAAGATAGACTATCTATGAGGGCAGGGGTACTTTGGTGAAGGCTATCCTTTAAATAAACTGACATACAAGGAACGTACAAGACCCAGAGGTAGACAGATTCCCATCGCTTACAGTCAGAAGTCTCCCCAAGCCTCTCACCCTTTCATGTTGACGTCGATCTTGACCGTCCTTAAGACAACTTTAAACTAAACGACTACACAGTGAGACCTTTCACAACTAGCCTACGCAAATACCTCCAGTTTCCTTTGCCATACATATTGATATACAACAAATACATATTAATAATACTCTTTGTGGTGAACTTCTCTCACTTATTGTGATTTGCATTCCGACGTCCTATAACCCCTAAATGGACCCATTCACAAATATTCTAATATGCCTTTCAAAGGAAAGAACAAATCAATGACAATGTTGGGGGTGCTAGACCTTGAGAAACTTCACCAAAATCATAATTGCTAACGGTTGCAATTATTGAATGACAAGGAAATCACAAGGAAATGGCCGTGTAATCTCCACGTGAATCCGGACCCTCTGGGGGCAGTCGGGCGTCAAGAGCGGGTTTTGTGAATCGATCCTGTCCCGTGTTACAACTGCCATGTCCCAGTGAGTCGGGGCGCCCCCTACTACCACTCCCCCCTGCCCCTCTCATTGACTACCTCCCTGTCCCACCCCCGCCTCTCTCAGAGGGCACACGAGGCCCTTTAGTCGCCCCGTCCCCCGCCTGTCAGGGCCCTAATCCACAGACGCCCTGCTCACCGGAAGGCCCACAAGTCTCCGGTGACGCGTGCGCAGTCGACTCGTGTCAGGAGTTGTAGAGGAGCGGGGTTTATCTGAACAGGCAGGGGGGGGGGGGTGGAAGCCTGTTGGGGGGGGGGGGCGGCTGGCAGAAGTTGGGGGCGGAAATTGGAGTGCATTATGAGTATATAGGTGAACATTTGTTTCCGGTTTATATGTTGAATGGTTAGGTTATTCAATTGGATATCCATAAAACTTAGGGCATTAGTGTATCTAACCATGAAGTTTGGGAGTTCAATTTGGAGAAGGCTGAATTTTGTTTCCAATTTATGATAATGTTGAATGGCCATGTCATTTAACTGGACATAAAAGTTCTATCTTTTATGGTGCATACAACCATGAAATGTGTCGATGTTGGCGATTGATACAAATAGGATTTTTGTTGTGAATCCCATGTAACAAACACATTTAAAGAGGAGGGCTAGGTAAGCGAGGGAGGGGACAATTGGGTATTTGACTTTAACTTTAGTGTCTTATTATATTATGAATGATGAGAAGCACTAGCATATTTTTGCGACAGTGTAGATGAAAATGTAGTTTCGTGATCCTATTGATATAAATTGGAATATTTGTTAGGCCTATGAAGAAAATGGGAATCATTTAGCCAACTCACGGAATCATTCAAACTAATCAAGCAACACAAAATTATGCAACAGTGTTCCAGGTTCTAAACCAGGTTGTTTTCTTTACTTCCAATTCTCCTTGATCTCCACTATTCCACTATTTCTATTACTCCACACACCAATTCTTCTTACCACGGATAGTGCCTTTCCAGGCTATGTATGCGACGTCAAGTATACTATAGATAGGGCGTGTACACAATGTCGCCTGAATAAGATGAACTATGTACGCGACAACAATAAAGTATTCTTTTTCTATGCTACCCATACACGCACATGACCATGAACATAGTATATGTGTATTAAACTATACAACCCCTTTCTCAATATTTCTTATAATTCTTTTACACTACATTATTGAGATGTATTCTTGATTAAGATAGGAGTACTAGAAATATAAATCCAAACGATTTTTGCTGCAGTGGCCGGTTCTGTGAGCGAAAGAGCAGGGCCACCAAAGCTTTACATCGGATGTTCTGCTTTTTATAAACTCAGGGAGCATGAAATATGTCTAGTGCACTGGCCCTCTGCACAATTTGTTACAATTATAGATGTCCTCTTAGAATTTGCAAGAATTATATATGTCACCAAGGTTCCAACTAGACGTCAGGGCTGGTTGGCCTTGATTGACAATTGAAAGTAGTTAGGGGATGTGGTCGGGAGGTAGGGGGGGGGGGGTCTCAGTCCCCTGGACTTTTCAAATCACCTGCAACCCCGCCCGTCCCAGACACACAGGTTCATCCTTAAGTAGCCACCACAGATTCCGGACCCGGGTTCTTTTCGTAAAATATATTTGTAAATTCTTGCCGCGTATATTATAAAAGAAAGTACTATTTTCCTGAAATTCTCCAAATAACATTTTCCACATTTCACTTACATGTCGTTTCAGCAGGATTAGTCAAGGTGACATTGTCGCATAGATTGATCCAGGCAATGGCGCATGCATACAATTTTCAATGCACGACACAAGCGTCACCCCCCATTTCTGTATACTACTTACACGGTATACATATTTTCAAATTTACAGCTAAATATATCAGTGCGATCTTGTTGCGTAAATAGTTGTAGTTTTGCATGTTTATTCTATACAATATTGGTAATACAACTCAATCAATGTAAGCGACATTGTGTGTACAGGATGTGAAATACACGCGACATGCCTCAAATTCCCATATTTACATGCTACTTACATCACTTTGTCATATCTTAATCAGTTCATGCAATATTGTCGCGTACAAAGTGGAGTCTATTGAGTTGTCCTTGCGTGGATAAATTGCGCCCTGAGTTCCTGTATTCTGTTGACAAATCAGGAAAGAAACAATTATATTATAAAGGTATTGCTATTATAAAGGTATTGCATATATGACTGCTTTTCAAACAAACGTCCAAAATATAAAATACATGGGGATACAAGATGGAAAAATACTAGCCGCTAGGTTTCCACAATGACAAAAATAATAAGGCCAAAAACACAAAAAGAAATTTCTATGCTTTAGTGTTAATGATGAAATTGAATTTTCAATATTTTACCCATAATGTACCTCAAGTTAACCTACATGTCCATTAAAACACATGGAATCAGTTATCCGTGGCAGGAAAAATTACAAATACAGATACCTTCAACATCTCTTAAACTTCAAACGATACACCTACCTTTCCGTTCTCTTGACTACGACTCCTTACTCCAACGACAATTGGCAATACTAAGTATGAAAAAGACCCACACTATCCTCCGGATACCTCCTATTGAGACAACTCCTCATGTTATCTGGTACATCGAATTGCTGCTGAGGTGGAGCATTAAGCCCTTATCACACTACATGATAAAATCTGTCCACGATATGAGGACCATATCACATGATGACATTCCCTCATATCGTAGGAGGAGGCTCCAGCCTGTCTAACTGTCATAGGGATATCACAACCCTATCGCACCCTAAATTCCTATTGCACCAAAGCAATTTTTTCAAGGCTGTTGTCTATAATCCCTACGACATGGGACATATGACATAGACAGTTATTCCAGACATTGCCACCTTACCTCCTCGACATTAGAAAACATGTTGCATAAATTTGTGGCCTAAGCGACGTGTAAGCGATATGGGTGCAATGCAGTCATATCTCAGCCGTACTGTAGCTCAAGTCGTGTAGTGTAATCCCACCTTTAAAAGCGTCAAACGTGCCGGCTCTCTGGGGAATAGAGACGCATCATCAGGACGGTTCGACTGCCGCCACAGATTATGTAGAACGTGCAGAGTTATCCCTCCCCGCGTTAGAGACTGAGCTGCTCCTTACCGTCAAACCTGAGCAGCGCAACCGGCGCCGACTGTCTGCTACTTGTTGGATGTGGAATGCAACAACTGGCGGGGCAACCTATAATATTTGGGTTCGTGAATTAGATCTAAAAGTATGAAAAAAAACTCGTGTTTTATTTAGTTGTATTTTTTGTCACTTCTCCAACTTTGTAAGTACATTGCACTACTGTTCCAATATGTATAATAAAAAGTATTGTGACATGTAGGTTATTTGTAAAAGTACTTCAAGCTCACAAATGGACCTTGACGTTCTCGAATATTTACTGCTTGGTATGGTTACCATTGATGTCCATTTTTTCCAGTTCTTCGTTGCTGTCACTTATCCTGATTTCATATCTGTATTATAATATAAGCTAACATTATCAATTAATTTTATGGAATTATTTAATTTTCAGCAGAGTTGTTTCATTTAGTCAGTAGACATTTTTTCATAGTCTTTCTCATTCATTGACTATTTGTTTTGGCAATCCATCCGTACCTTTCGATGATGTCTAGCGACCCCACAGACGAAAAGGTTAAGCTGCTGAGGGATTCGGAAGTTATACAGTAACTAAAACAGACAGCTATCAAAGGAACATTCCTAGGTAAACATAGCCGGCCTTGGTAAAAAGCCAGACTGAGACATCTGTAGACACAGTCTAGTCGGGAGTTTTTAACCTCTTTGCTAACCGGTGTAACCGGTGAAGCTGAGACGGCCTAGGGACCTAACCATGGGAAAGGGATGCCTGGAACGGTTGGCCTAAAACACATTACAGGACGTTATGTCTCACTCCCGTTAAGTAGTAGAGTGGATGTTGCAGAGCAAAACCTAGAACCTTGTAAAAGATAGTTTTGTTCATACAACTATGTTTGAAAAGGTCTTTTTGAGATATGTTATTATCCTAATTCAATCTAAATGATTCGGTAATTAGTACTAACTCAAATGACCATAGCCACCACTCTTTACAATGCAGTTACTGGTACTTTATACCTAAACATTCTTTAATGTAGAAAAGCCTGGAATCTATACATTGAGGCACTTCCCTTAAGACAATTCCTATAACTGCCCCAGTACGATCTGCCTCAGCAACTATATTATTTATTGGATACACAATAGCGTCATCTATCTGGGTACCATTCTCTTGATAACAATTGACTTGTCTGAGTCAAATAACAGCTCAATTACATCTATAAGATAGGGTAGCATTTGCACCTGAAGGTGTAAAAGAAGCAATAACAGTCTAGTCCTTCAGCCTGGGTTTCATAAGATGCTTGGTACCTCTACCTAGCTTTTCACACCTCTCCCTCAGTCTTCTTGCTGTACGAGAGAAAGATACGGTTTATTGCCCTTAATGATGGAGATAGGACGGGGGCAATTAAACCATTATTGGACATCCAAGACAACTTAAATGCAATAGGCTATATTATATTGAGTAGAAGACAGTTCAAAAACTTTGTGCATAAGAACCTTTAAAAACGCGAGAACATTACTTACGCTTTAATTTCTTTATGATCGAGGATATTGTAAAACTTGTCTTTCTCATCTCTCCTTTTAGATGTTTGCGACATTTGCATATTCACGTTCCCTGTTGCCAGCCATAACTTCTGTTTCTAATAATAGTTATGTTAATAACAATCGGGCTTTAACAGGTTTTAGATAAATCAAATATCATAGTTGAATTGAAATAATTCCTCACAAGGTACTAACTCAAATAACTAGCCATCATATTTTACCAGCTGCGTACAGCTAGTGCAGTTGCTGGTACTTCGTACCTAAATATAAAACTATGTAGACACATGAATAAGCCCATCCCAGTATACATCAACATCACATTTTACCATGAAATTACATAGCAATTTCTTTCTGATTTAATCCCCAAAGATAGAAGTGTAAAACAAAATGAACCATGGTGGTTTAGTTGATAAATTGCTCCTACAATTTGTAAAATGCAGCTTTTTATATTGGCCGTTTTCCCATAGGAACCAATGTTAAAACCTGTCAACCCAATCTATAATGTTCAACTCTATTTTCCCTAAAATGCAGGATTTTGATTGGCTGGCATACCTGCAAATCTGTCAAATGATAAAATTTAAGAAATCATAACATTTTATCAGTACATGGGGAAATAGAAAAACATTATTCTTATTTATTCCAGTAATCCCAACTCAAGGTGACAAGGATGGCTTATATGTCTATTTTGTCCAACCCTTGTCCAACCTTTGTCCAACCCTGGGATATACCCAATGTGGGATGGGCTTATCGTTATGTGTAATTATTAATGCAGGATATTATGATTTTCACTCAAAATTGATGATACCTCGCTCAAAGCACCCAGGCAGACCTGCCTCATCGGGAATGCTCGTTAATATCCTACCATTAGACCCAGGGACGAAACAAAGGAACCCCTTTGTCGGGTGGAGGGTCTCTCTTGTCTCTTTGATACTGATATTGATCCAACCCCACATCAACTGGCCACTCAGAACTGGCCAGGAGCCTTTGAAACACACACCTGTAAAGAAACCTGCACATTGTACATTTCATTGGTACTGATTGAGGTTTGAGGCTCACTAATAGGCTGCCTATTCAGATATGACAAGGTCTGATAACAGCATCTGTCACCGACTTAATTTGTTAACTTTCCCTTTTAACAAAATTGATATTGCTTCCTGCACTGAACGGTCGTAGAAACTTTTTTTCTAGTTTATAAGAAAGCACCTTTTTTTCTTAGTAACCTTGTAAAACATCTCAGTAGGAGCCATCCCTGACGATGTTTCTGGCTAAAAGACACAATAACCAAATAGGTTCTAAATTGTTTGCCTCCCAAATTTTATTTATTTCGTCTAAAATGTTGATGGCAGAAATGTGCACCAAACACTTAAATTTGTACAAAAAGTATAGATATCCATTAATTTCAATTTAATTTTGTGGTTATCATCCGACTCCCTGAAAATAATACATGTCCCAGCCCATGTTGATCCCCGATATTATACATTTCATGACCTGTAATGAAGGCTCTGGCCCAGAGCAGCCTGCCCAGCCCGGCCGGGCAGCTCAGTGAGCAGCTCACGGTGTAATGTGGGGGCTTTGAGCTGAAGATGGCACTCACATCTGAGAGACCGACCGGCGCCAGTCGGCCGCCTGTACCCAGCCTCACAGAGGGTTTTATGAGAGTGTCAGCAGCAACCAGCTCCAGCAACCAGCAGATGGGTACCAGGAGTAGAATTTAGCTTTATAATTTTCCTGTAATGGGTGCAAAACTTGAAAGGGGGAAGATACTATTGAAACTTGTGTTCTTTCATTTTCATCTTATTCATTGGGGGTAATTACCTTGGCAACAGAAGTGGTCCATCTGGAAGATGCCTACGATGGGCAGTTTGGAAGATGAGGCTTTGTTGTAAACAATGTTCATCATTTCATAGGAGTTAGCCATTTGTTATAAAAGTGAATCTCCGAATGATGCATACGGTGGATCATTCGGTTTTGATGTATCTGAGGTTAGATACCTTTGGTTGGGACATAATTTGCAGTACTTGACTTAGTATTGAAAGTAATAAACAATAGGACATAAAAAGAGGACCTGAGACAACGTTCTCACCACGCAAACGGCATTAACATTTGTGTAAATTATTATAATTCTAAATATGATACCGAGAAGGTCTCGTGTTCGAAGAATAAAAGTTAAAAGACTGAATTATGATTTTCAAGCATTTATGTTTCGATTGGTAATGTAACATATAATTATGTAAACAGAAAAGGAAGCACCTTTGAATTGTTGTGTTGTATTCAAAAAAGATTTCAAGCATTAGGCTTCTCTTTTATTTTGAATCATCGCCCACAAACAACTGTGTACAATCCTTAGGGGGAATAAATAAAGTGAAATTTGAGAGTAAATATTGTATGGGATAATTATAGTTTAATATTTTGTTCTCTCGTCATATCAACGCTTAATCGGAATCTATTTATGAACATTTAAGATAAAGTCACAAATAGGCGTAATTATGAAAGAAACAAAAATCTATTATCAATTTCCAAGCCAAGTTAAATGTAATAATTCTATAATGTGTAACCTTTATGGGAACACAAAGGTTATGCTCAAACACTTGCAACATCGTCCTTCTTATCATAGTGCTAGACCATGCAATAATTATCAGAAAAACACGCCGCTTATATACATCAAGTATTTGGCACTAGGTTCAGGTTGATCATTAATTGATGGCTATATGTTGGCACCATGCTGTGTTATTGTAGAACATGTGTTCATTACTTATGATACTCCTGGCTGGGAACATGAAGACTGGCACCTGTCTAATATTGTAAGACTGCCAACACCATGTTTGCAATATTAAAGCATACATAAAAGGACAACTGAATTTTTTAGTGACAAGTTGGCTCTAGAAGTCACTCATTAATTCCCAATAAATAGATCTTAGCAACCTACGTGTTATGCTGAGTTAGAGAGACACTGCAACAACAGGTCAAATTCTGTTTTTATATTAGTTAACATAACTATTAAAGCCTCAATGCAGTCTGTTATATGCGTTCAGTCTAAGGGACTTGGTTTTAAACCAGGTCACATGCCTACTAGAGCAAAGAGTCTGCCAAACCCTTAATCTAGCAAAATCAAAGAAAATTCAATTCGCGTCCATTGCCTATGATGAGTTTGAAATTTATGGTGATAAGCATTAAAAGAAACTTCGCTCTAACTGAGAGCAAACTTGCAATTGATTTGTACTCGTATACGTGCCTTCATCAACATTTACACATACTTTAATGTTATAATGCTGGATTAAATATATAATATTAGTAAGATATTTACCGGTGTGTGGGTCAAGACCTAGCCGGAAGTGGAACGGTTTTCAATAGTGGACTAGTATATACCCGTGTATCAGTATCAAGTATAAATATATTATGACTCGTTTTGCGCTTCCACACTTTGCAGTCCCCCCCGTCTCTATGAACTTATATTTCTATCCTTGGCTCCATTTCAGGTAGAGTTCTGAGCCTGCTTGATTACTTCACTAATCATCGCATGCATCCTAATTTACTATGCTGTAACCACCATAAACCTACTGATATCTAATGAGGAGATGAGGGGAATATCGGGTCTCACATACATTACATCCTTACATATAATAAGCCAATCCCGCATTGGGTATATCCCAGGGTTGGACAAAATACCTATTTAAGCCATCCTTATCTCCTAGAGTTAAGGTTACTGAAATAATTAAGAGTTGTAATTTCCTATATTCCCAAGAACTGCTTAAATAATGTTTTCTTAAATTTATTCAATTGACAGATTTGCAGGTTTACCGGCCAATTATAATGCTGCATGTCAGGGTAAAATAGGGTTGTACATTATAGGTTGGACTGACAGATTTTAACATTGGTTCCTATGGAGAAAAGACAAATATATAAATTTTAGTGGCAATCAGTCAACCAAATTGCTTTGATTAATTTTGTATTATGCAACTGTCTTCAGGGAATAAGCATGGAGGCAATTCCAGCAACATTTCACGGTAAACTTTGATGTTGGTGTAAACTGGGATTGGCTTATTAGGTTCACTGACCAGCAGAATCATTGATAGCGCACATGCTTTTCGTTTAGTTTCGTTTATTGTTTTACCTGATGATACACTGAGTTCCAATAGTCTGGAAAAAGAAAACCCGTAAATGTCCTTGTTCGGTTCATATAGCTCTGCATGGCATATACACAGTTGCAAGAACCCGTGCACTGCATTCTCCCCACTCATCCAGTCCATTCCCAAATTGAGACCATTAACTATACGCGGAGTGATGACTCATGGCAGAGACCGGGGTGGCAGATGAGGTGGGTGACAGAGGACTGGGTGACAGACACCCCACCAGCCCTGATTGATCTGCCCAATCATCCATCACTGAGATGTGCTAATCAGGGATCAGGCCAAGTGTTTGCCCATTACACTACTCCCAGCCCTACTACAGGTACTTGGCCATTAGATTATCCCAGCCCTAGTAGAGGTAGTTGCCCATTACACTACTCCTGACTCTACTACAGGTGCTTGGCCACTAGATTATCCCAGCCCTAGTAGAGGTGGTTGCCCATTACACTACTCCCAGTCCTACTACAGGTGCTTAGCCATTAGATTATCCCAGACCTAGTAGAGGTAGTTGCCCATTACACTACTCCTGACTCTACTACAGGTGCTTGGCCACTAGATTATCCCAGCCCTAGTAGAGGTGGTTGCCCATTACACTACTCCCAGTCCTACTACAGGTGCTTGGCCATTAGATTATCCCAGACCTAGTAGAGGCAGTTACCCATTACACTACTTCCAACCCTACTACAGGTGCTTGGTCATTAGATTATCCCAGACCTAGTAGAGGCAGTTACCCATTACACTACTCCCGACCCTACTACAGGTGCTTGGTCATTAGATTATCCCAGACCTAGTAGAGGCAGTTACCCATTACACTACTCCCGACCCTACTACAGGTACTTGGCCATTAGATTATCCCAGTCCTAGTGGAGGTGGTTGCCCACTACACTACTCCCAGCCCTACTACAGGTGGTTGACCATTAGATTATCCCAGCCCTAGTAGAGGTGGTTGCCCATTACACTACTCCTGACTCTACTACAGGTGGTTGGCCATTAGATTATCCCAGCCCCAGTAGAGGTGGTTGCCCATTACACTACTCCCAGCCCTACTACAGGTGTTCGGCCATCACACTACTCCCAGTACTACTATGGGTTTCTGATTACACTACTTCCAGCCCTACTACAGGTGGTCACCAAGTACACTACTCTTAGTCCTACTACAGGACATTGAAAACAAGATGGCACTGACATCTGAGAGACTGGTGAAAACAGAACCCCAAAAAGAGCTGTGCGTACAATGCATGCATTATATACAGTGGTTGTGCTACAGTGAGTGTCAATGTCATGTCCACACACTCATGTTTTTGAACAGTTACTAAAGGCGTAATTGTTCTGGGAGCATAGCCATTATATATAGCTATGACTCTAATAACAAGAAACTCTAGAGAAAATAGTATTTCCACAAACCCATACAAATATCCCAAGACAAATACCAACCCTTTATCATAAACTTGTCTTCTTACATTAAATCTATATCATTGGAAGATAAGACTATTCAACAACACAGTTGTATCTGTAAAACATACATAACTTCCCAAGTACTACAAAATGCAAAACATAATCAAAATGACTCAAAACATACATCCTCGATCTCCAAGTGTTGTTGTTTTTAATCAGGGCAATAGATGTCTATGAGCTGCTCATCCACGCTATAAGCTGGTCGCATCCCAAGCAGATCCCGAGCACTTGCCGAGCACTTGCCGAGCAGCTCGCCGACAGTAACTGGACGCGGCTCACTAACCACAGGCCGTGTGGGGGCAGAAAGGTGAGCAGGTGGGCAATCAACCACCGGCCACCAGGGGGCGGGGACCTCAGGGGGTGAGGGGGTGTAGGTATCAGCCAGGGACGTCGGGGAAGGATGGGGTGGGGTGGGATAGCCAGAGGGAAACATGTCAGGGTTAGGCTCATGGCCAGTGTCACATTGGTCGATAGTATCATGCTAAGTCTCACCCGGATTTTCTCTCTGATTTTAGATTAAAAATGAAAAAACAAAGACTTGATGACTGTTAGGCAATTGGGAAATATTAAAGATATGAATTACATTTGCAGAGGTTTCTTCACTTTTTTTATTCGAAGAATAACTTTTGCTTTAACACCCTTTTCAATTTCCTATTTCTTATTTCTTTTCGATATCAAAGGTCCTAACATACACACTTATATCGATTTCCTATTTCATTTCATTAGTATCAAATGAGAACTGCCTTTCTTATATTTTTCATACATACTATGTATGATAAATCACATAGCAATAGCACTGCAGCATCAGCATATGATACAAAACAAGAGGGGTTATAAGGTAGTAGGATAGAGAATAAGTAGCCATAGGATGAGAACTTGATACTGTTTACAGCTTCAGATACCCAGAATACCCTGTAGGGACATGTGTGACGTATAGAATGATATTTCTTTCTCACAAACGTTTTCTGCTTTCACTGAATGAACTAGAAACCTGAATCTTTCTCTCTGAAGACAAGTTATTTTTAACAGATACATATAACGTAACCTTTGCCAGGAGCTCAGGAACACAGAGAATACATTGAACAGTATCAGGATAAACAATTTTGGTTTTGGATCGATAGTGCGTTTTAGTTTGTACACAACTTGGGAATCCACATATCTACATACACTTGGATATATATATATATATATATATATATATATAACATGCTTGGGACGGTATGTATGTACAAACACAGGAATGTACCTCTTAACAATCCACTCAGATAGGACTGGGCACACCTGCTGGTCTGTTAGAGACCTCTAGTGAGCAGCGTCTCTCCATCCTCCAGGGTTGATACCAACTGACTCCCGTAACCAAGGGTCGTAACCAGGGGGACGTCCATGGGTGCTACCCACTTTTACATACTACTTATTTAGGGAAAGTCAATACAAAACTTTAGGACGATTGTCTGGGTCAATTAAGAGGGCGGCAAGTAGGGTTATAGTTAAACAGTTGAACATGGATGGTTAGACGGTTATCACCACTAACGCCACTACCCACCCAAGAGTGGCCACCACCACTACCACCGCCACCACCACGGCCGCAGCCACCGCCGTCCAGGCTGCTGCGGCCGCCGCTCCGCCTCCCTCCTCCAGCCCCCTCCAGCCTCTCCCATCCAGTTAGCGACTGCTGCAGCCTGTCCCCTCCTCCCCATCTCTAAGGCCCAAGCCTCAGAGCCAGGCTTTGCGCAGCGTTCCGCCGCCTGGGTGTTGATACAAGGCTCTGTCGTAATCGGTTCAATCATTGCACCATTGGAGAGAATTCTAACAATATGGTGTATTAAAATGGAAAACATAGGATGTAGTTGTTGCTCTATTGGAGGAGTTAAGGCTTTTTTCTGAGCAGATCTGAGAAGATCCGGGTTGAGCGCTGAGCAGCTCACAGGTGTATGTGAGCTCTGTGAGAGACGGAGGGCCCTTCTCCCTACAGGAGGAGAGCTGGAGGAGTCCCGCCGACTCACCCTGGCGGAGTGGCCACCTACAGCACACCACCAGCTCACATCTGCTCACTCAGCAAAGGGCCGAGCAGCTCACCACCAACCACCCAGCCTAGGCCCTTCTGTGAGTGAGTTGCTCGCTGTAGTGCCCTTCTCGGCAGGCGAGCAGACTGCTGCCGCCGCCCTGCAGAGCGCTTCTCCGGCGAACCACCCAGCCAGCGTTCGGGGAGACGCTGAGCGTCTTGTGGGCCCGACCAGGGTGTGGCGAGCTGCTCGTACCTACAGGAGGGGAGCATCACCAGGAGCAGCCCGGGAGGAGAGGTGGCAGTTACTGTAGCCCTGAGAGGGAACGGAGAGCCGCCACTCCCAGCACTATCTGGTGTCGGGGGATGATTGTAGGGGACTCCCCCGTGCTATAGGATAATTACAACAACAGTCACAACAAGGACTATCACAACAATAACAAGAACAAGATCTTCGCACCTGCTTGCCTGCCCTGCAGGAACGTGCAAAAGGCGCGCCACGTCGCATTAAACGTATCGTTAACAAGGTAGGTTGAAATATGATGTCTTTATGATGTATCATATATTTTCTGTCTGATTTAGCTGTCATATTATAGGTAAATCACAGCCCCGCTATCTGTGTCTATTCTTAAGTATATTAAAGTGTGTTTTGCAGTTATACACAGCCACATACAACTCACAATAATATTATGTGTCTCAATGTTGTACCAGGAAAAAATAGCCACATCCCACATTCCGAAGCGCAGATAAAACCATATATTTTCTTTTAATGTACCTTTATGAAAAATGTTGGGAAAAGACACATGGCTTCTGTAAGTTTATCATAATACCCATGTTCCTCATCCCCTCCCCCAGCAGTAGATGAGTTACTGAAGGGACGACCACCCCTCACAGCGATAAAACCGATAAAACTGACACGCCAATGTTTCTCTATGCTAGCCACAGGGCCTAAGTCTATTAACCTGCAATTAATAATTCACTAAGGGGACAGTGACAAGACTAGGGGTCTGATTACCGGCAGTATGTGGTCGTTGGCCTTGGAGGATGTCCACTGTGTTGGGGATGATCAATGGTGAAGGGTGGGGACTGTCAGTAGGGATCCCTGGGCCTACAAGACGGCGGGGGGTGGGGTGGGGGAGCCTGGAGCCTGGATTCTGAAACTGAAGCTGATGAGAATCCACTCAACCATTTTACAGATGTTTAATTCAATTCAAAGCGTGTTGTAATTGACGTGTCTATTTTTGGGAATATCTAGATTATGTGGATTGAATAGTTGATTCAGGAGTTAAAGGTCCATTGCCTTGCCTTAGGATATCAGGACAGAGAAGAAAGAGTTATTTCGATTGTGTTTTCAGGTTTAGGTTGGGATTTCCGAACCTTGCAGAGGCCTGCAATGATGTTTCATAGTTTCTGATTAGAAGTGTATATTTACGTTAAGAAAGAAACCTTACCACTTTCTTTTATATTTATGGGGTATCCTGATTTATATTCTACACCGATAACAAACGTTTATTGTGAATCATGAGAATTATATATATTTTGGTCTATAAGGAAAATCAAATGATTTCAGTATATTAAGCAAATTCATTTTGACAGTCTTTTTTTCTAATATCCCCGAGTATATCGGGCAATATATAAATAATTCTATAAAACATATCGATAATATGTTGTAATAGTTTGTAAGCTGTACATTAACAATACCTGTGCAGTTCTCTGATCAAAGCAACATGCGTATGTCATTGGAATTTACACAGAACGTGACCTATTTGTGAACCAGAGATTACAATCCTTTGGCTTTCGGAGGAAAGATTGCTCAGATGAAATAGTAAGGTCAAAAGGTAAAGGCAAGGGAAAAGGCCCCGACAGCTGTAATAGATCAAAGGAGACAGATAGAAACATGGGAATAGCAAAGGAAACTGCAGCAGATAACAGAACAGAAGCAACCTAGAGAGAGAAAGACATTGTGATAAGCCGATTAGCTGAAAAAGGGCGGCTACGAAAAGCAGCGGACAGATTGGGTAGGGGGCATTGGCCTAGGACTAAATGGGGGGTGAGATAGGTTTGACTAACGCTGTGGCAACTGTAAGGGCTTATAAGATAGATATTGCATCTGAAATCTCCCAGTTAGGGTGTAATAATCTAAGTCTTTTCAGGAGCGCTGAATTGCACACGGTTTGGCTGTTGTATTGCGCATGTGCTGAAGGGACTCAAAGATATACTATGGCACAACTGTTTCTTATAATAAAATGTTTGTAAATTTGTAAATGGTCAGGATTAATGTCATACCTCTATCAACATGTTATTCTAACCAAGTACAGTGTCTACAATACAGAACTACCATCGTCAATTATTAAAACAACATTTAGAATCTAACCGGTATAACATTTAAGAAACACAGCAAGGCAATTTTACTGCTGTTCTCTGATTTCTGTGTTTAGATGCTGTCATACAGTTGGAACAATAGATTGACGGTTTGTCGCACAGTGAGAGAGTAGCACCGGTACCGTCCTGAGATAGAGAGTACAATACTGTTATAAATTATACGCATTAGGCCTATGTACTGTAGAACCTATGCAGAGAAGGAGGGACAGATAGTGCTGCCTGCCGACAATGCAGTACCTCCCCATACGTCCTATACATAATGAACATACCTCATAGATAACACTGTGTAGATAATGTTGCACTGTAAAAAACTGCATACCTGAAACACTGCACAGCCCTCAAACAATGTTGTACCTTACAATAAAGATTGTATGATACAGCATACTTCATACATAACACTGCCCTCTGACATTGTTGCACTTTACAAAACTGCCTATCCTATGAGTACCACTGCATTCAGGCAAGGTTGTACCTTACAATACAGCATACTTTATAGAAAGTGCTGACTTCAGGTGATGCTGCATACCAAAATACATTATAAACAGAATTGCCCTCAGACAACATTGCACCTTATAAAACAGCAACCCTTATAGTTATATTATTGCACTTGCCTCAGACAATGTTGTACTTAACAAACTGCTTAATTTAATCAATAGTATTGACCTCAGATAATGTTGTATCTTGCAATAAAACATATCTTATGAAAAGTACTGCCCTCACACAATATTGTACCTTGCAGTACATCATGCCTTATAAATGGCAGCCCTGAGACAACATTGCAGAGTGCAATACTGCACCGCCTTCAGAAAATGTATTTTTGACAGACGATGTCATGCCTCATCGTATTCCAAACTTTAGAGCAATGCCTTTGCATATCGTTATGCCTTACAGTTCAGCATACATTAAGAGCAGCACTACCCTCCAACACCACTGTGCCTTACAGGACGGTATACCTTATAAAGAACATTGTCCTGATACAAAATTGTAACTACAATATGACATACTTCATATATAGAATGGGCCTAAGACAATATTTTATCTTACAATTCAGCATAAGTAACAAAATATGCAGCCCTCAAATAATTATGCACCTAATCTAATTGCATACTTTATAATAGCGCTGCCCTCAGACGATTTGTATGCATCGTCCAAGACCTGATACGTTATACCGTGCTGCCCACAGGAACTCTTCATTGTGTTCAGTTGTATACGTACTACTCTAGATCCCTCCTCAAGTTCTGACTTCACCTGAAGAAGCCCAATACAGGTGTGAGTGTCAATAATGACCCCAGGACTGAGGTCAGAGTGGGACATGCCCAGGGACCTGTACAAATGATCATTTAGATTAACAAAAACATTATGTCTTTCTTTACTAAAAATGTATATTACACTTTAAGTACTTATCTCAGAATGGGACATGCCCATGGTCCTGTGCATTACAATTTAAGTACTTATGAGCTGTTTTTGTAATGTATGCATGAACAAAAACCCTTCTATAGCACACGAAAACCTTACACCCCATTTTCATATACTACTACTGCAATCAAGGGTACCTTAAGCAGTCTCCACTTTTCGTATGCTACTTGGTTCTACTGCATACACTTTAGTTACTACTTACTTTAGATAAGAATCTATCCATAGGTTAATTTCAAATAGAATACTTGAAAACTCCCACTTTTAACTTGTTATTAAAACACTTTAGATGCTTACGTCTGGCAGAATCCCTTATCGCTTTCATCAACTTGATATACATTGTATGATAAACTTTGCATTTTCTAAACCTCTTGCTTTATCCCCCTTTTGAATCCCTTTTTCTGGTAGCATAATACTGTTCTTCTATATTCCGCATTACTGCTGATACACCGTGCAGTTCATCTCATACTTTGCCATTCGGCTTTATTGAAGTTGTACACTACTTGATTCAAGTCTCTACTTTGTGAATTCTACTCTGCTCAGATCCGGTCCTTTATGCACTACTTTGTCCGGGTCTGTGCCCTACCAAAAAGTCACTCACCCTGGCCTTGGGCCTTTCACGGGGGCCTATTCCTTCGCCTGAACAGGTCCTTTCAGAGCAGCTCGGCGCAGATTGTGCGCAGGGCCTTGTGCGGACTGCTCGCGAGCAATTGTGTAGGCTATTTATAGGCGTCGCATTAAGCTCGCGTTTCTCTGGCCGCACCTGTGACGTGTGATACCTGTCTCCTACCTGTATGTGTGTGCCGACCGCCGTCCGAGGGGGTCTCTGCGCTAACCGCGGGGGGAGGGCTATTGTTGTTTTCACCCGAATTCCGCTTTCCGATTTTACCTGTGATTTTGCGAATCGCCAGTGAAAATAAGGGCCAATAAATGTTAGACATTCGAATGGACTTTAAATTTCCTTTCAAATGATATGTAGGATGTATGGGTTTCCGTAATTGCTAATGAAAACATAGACGTTGCCAAATTTTGGGTAGTCAAAATTGCCTAACGGAATACAGGCTTAGGAGGGAACAACTGGGGCATGTTGTGAGCAGCTTATTTTCCTATCGCTATTTCGTCATTTCAGTATAAGTATTTTATTGGAGGATTGGGGTAGAAAGATAGGTAGTTAGTGACAACAGAGTTATTCTGTATTATCCCTAGCATATTGCGAATAACCGGGTCATCTCTCTATTTCTAGTATGTTTCCATGAAGTTGGAGGTTACACGTTAGTCTACGTCTTCACGTATCCAGATGTTTTTTGTTCTTTTTCTTCGATAAGGTTTGGTTTGAGGAGGAAACATTTTTATTAAATAAACTAAACATTTGAGATTAAAGATTGATAATGACTAGTATTGATTTGAAGCTAAAACAATGTATTTGTATCGTACTCAGACTTCTGTTTTGTTCAATGTTCACATCCTAGAAAGTCGTGGTCAATGCTACATGTATAATTCAGTACGGTTTTATGACAAGTTTTACCACAAATATACATTATTGATAAATATACGTGCAATACAGTGCGCTCATCTGGCATATAGATCTGTACTTTATCTAGTATTTGGAAGCAATACATTCAACCATACATAAGCAATGTCTAGATCAACATGAGACCATCACGCGATCTATTATTCAACAGTTGTACAGACCTAAGTATTTATCTTTTATAATCCATCACGAAAAAACTTAATTAAGACTCTAATATTCATTATTTGTCTCCATAGATTGCACAACTTGCCCCTACGGTCCTATGCCGTTTACATTCATTTTCCCAATACATGGACATTAGAACCGCCCAGCTCTAAGTGTAGTCTATCATTGAAAACAAATCCATCTAATTCTCCACACACTAATCTATCATCAGTGCTAGGAGGCAGTGGCCAGGGCGGGCAGGGGTGGGGGAGACAGGTAGAAGACGATCAATAACGGTTCGAGTTTGTCACACTGTCTTCTTCACTATACCGATCATGCAGTGTCCACCATCATATTTGTTTACCCTTTCTTGAATTAAAATTTATGGATTAGCAGAGATGATATTTCACTTCTTATCCATTGCACCTTGATTGCCTTCCTCTTAAGTAATTTTCTTTTTAAAAGTCACAAAAATTTGCAAGGTTTTAGAGTGGCTTCACAAACTAGTTCCGGTTCTGAACCTTGAAGTTCCGGTCCTTCTAATTGGTTGAATCGGCTCTCATAAGCCGTATGGTGGAAAGGTTCTGATATAGGCTGACGGTAGGGTAGGCGCTGGTGGTAGAGGGAGGTAAGTGTTGACAAACAAGGCAGGCAGGTCTGAAATCTACATAAGACACCTCCCATTCCTGTGCATACGGAAGCTGAAACCATCGGATCATGCCCATACCTGTTACCTGTTAGTGAATGGTGAAAAGAACTATTGGAGAATCGGACATCGGCAGTTAGTCTAATAAATGAAGGCTAACAGGAAATAATATGACTTTTAATAACAAGCCATATTTTCCAGCAGAATTCGATGATACAAAATCCAAAGTCTCATCCAGTATTCATTTCCGTAGGACTTTTTAATTGAAACACAATATGATAGTACTTATCCTAATGATTGTAGCATTCTGTAAGAGGAAGAGTATCTAGAAGAGAACTCCTGATATTCATGTAATCAATAACAGTGTGATAGCTACCATTGATACATGTACATCTATTTTTATACAAAATGAGCTTTGAAAGTTGCGCTTGAGCAAAATAGTATAATTTGTTTTTAGACCATTTGACATATCTAGTATAACTAGCCATATCCACAAAGAATTCTTCGATGTAAAGTCCAAATTCTCCCTCAATATTCATACCTGAGCGACTATTTAACTGTATAGGGTTCCCTTTGAAATAGTTTTAGCATTCAGTTAGAGTTAGTGCACCTAGAAAGAAAATATTAAACATCAGCGGGATCGTTGTCACTCATACATCTATTCTATATAAAACGAGCTTTTAAAGTTGAGCTATAGCAAGATAATATAATAGGTCTTTAGACCAGTTGACATATCTATAACACCGATCGCTCCTTCCCCAAACCTACCCCTACTTCCGATCTGTCATCCTTAGGCAGGCCCAGCCTGGAATATGCCGACAGAATAATTCAAAAGTGAAGCCATGGGACTAATGTTTTATTCAGGCCCAGCCAGTGAAATGTGAACTCTTTCCTGAACAGGTCCACTCAGCCGCCACCCCTGTCGGATTCTGGGCAGATATTCATGAAGGATTACTCATTTATGGCCACGATTATGTGCATGGGGAAGTGGCAACAATGATATCTGCTGGGAGTGGAGTTTCCTCTATTTTTAGTTCGTAGTTCAATTGCATGTTGTTGGAGATATCATTGGCTGGATAATTAGAATTGAGGATTTGAAAACTTTGATAAGTATTAATGCATCGGGCTTACCCTTTGGGATTCATATGATTATTGGCTTAAGTATGAGGGGATTAGCTTTTAATAAAATAATTGTCCTATCACTAGATATTCCATAATTACCCAACGGATGCTTTAATCTTTGTACTGCAGTTTACATTGCCATTTAACCTAAATATTAGGTAAAACTAAGTATCAACAGCTCAGAGAGAAACAATTCCCTGTCAACATATCTAAGCCTAAATATAGCAGTAGACCTTAGATGTAAATGTACCTGACTAACTTCTGTCAAGTCAACAATCAGAGAACAGACTATAGCAGACCACAATCTATATACAATGCACAATTAACTTGTTTCTTTCAACTTAGTGGACAGATGGACAGTGGAGATTGCGGACAAAGTAGATAATGCAGTCCTATAGACCTGTTTTCGTGAACCTGTGCAGTTAACCCTCTCATGGATGCCTTGTTCCCAACCGTTTAAGCCTGGGACCATAGAACCCATTTCCCAGTTGCTTGGTTAAGGTCTTTGCGCTATGGCAGGGCGCCACACTATTGAAAAAAGCGTTTAATTCTCCCTGTGAATTCCATGACATAGGATCAGTGGATTCCGATTGCATTCGATCAGACATCTTTGATAATTTTTGTGTGTATTGTTTCATGGGTCATCAAGTGTTCCTGCATAATTAGTAGATTTCTTCCAAACAAGTGTTGTTTGTACCATATTTGTGTTGTTACAAACCTACGCTATTTCTTTTGTAATTCACGAGATTTATGTAAAGATAAAACCCCCTTTGAAACCTGTGTAAAGCATTAATTACATACTTACTCAATATGAATACCTCTTTTACCCGGGGTGGATTTGGTTTAGCTCTGTGGACCAGTATGAAAAAGAATAAAAGATAATGTTAAAGTGAGTGGAAATACGAGTGCTCCTTCTATAAATGTATCCGCATACAATAACAGCACCGAAATGCCTTATCTGCACTCGCCGAAACTAAAAAAAACAAGCTTCCAGGTGTCAGCATAAACAATTTATTATTTCTGTCTGGACTCTGGGATCTGATACATCGTTATGAATGGCATGGTTCTTGTGCAGCAAACATAAGATATACTCATGACAGCCAGAAGTGGCGATGAACCTTTCTTATCTAATATGTAAGTACCCACTGAATATAAAAAAACAGTCACTGACACTGCATTATATATGAGAGTGTCAATGCTGGCGATTGCTTGAGGCTATCTCTAGTAGTACAGACATATGATAAACAAAGTCGTTATAAATGACCGACTCTTTACATATAGACCTTGTGCAGACGTGGTCATGGGATCCCTTTTTGGTGATCACCAATAAATAAAGATATATGGATTGTAAGTGACAATAATTGATAAGTATTATTACTATTGATGATAAAACTGTATTTTTTTTTTATAGATGATCCAGAATTTTGTATAACAATGATTGGAAATTAACTCCCCCCATCTTAAGCCCCATACCTTCACCTTGTCCTGGCTGGCTGACTGATCGGTACAAACATCGTCCGATTCTACCAGTATAATCAGCTGATTTTAGCACTGATTCATATCAAACATAAACATTTCAATATTGCAACCTGATTGCTGATTGGAATCGGAACAAAAATCGGTCTATTATTCTTCGCGTTGTATTAAGTTTCACCAATGGTATAAAGTTTGATAGGCGAAGTATAGGATGGCTTTTTCTTTGACTAAGTGAAAGAGCCAGTTCACCCTATTATCACACATTTAATCTCCTGGTTCCTGTCCTATGCTTGGAGAGTGGATGCATGGGTTTTCTTGTGAGGGGAGATTTTAGTTACATTTAGTTACGTGTAGATGTGTCCTATGGCCTTTGACATTTTTTACATTAGAATGTTTTTTGTGTTGTTATAATTCTTTAAAAGAAATACCTTAAATGTATTTTACATAATTCTCTTATAAGTTTATATGTATTTTACTTGTTTTCATGTTATTTGATCAAAATTTACAAGTTTCAGGATAGTTAAAACAATAATAAACAACTTTGAGTTTTGGGCAACTCTAGTGGGAGAGTGGAGCTCAGGTGAAAGTCAATTGCCTTTCATGTTATTAGCTGTGCGGCAGACCGGAACAGACCGGAACAAAAGTGTCAAGTAAACAACTTTGAGTTTTGGGCAACTGTAGTGGGTAGAGTGGAACCCAGGTGAAAGTCAATTGCCTCTCATGTTATTAGCTGTGTGTCAGACTGGAACAGTTCTAAGTGTCAAGTCCTTACATTCTGTTGTTATGGTGTACCAAATGAGAAAAAAACAAGTTCACAATTTCAAATTTGTATAACATTTTTTCTCAATTCCAACATTTACAGAAGTTCATCAGACATGTTTGTCAGCATGGCAGCCATGTTTTTATGATATGCAAAGTGCCCAAAAATGACCTCAAAATTTTAAATTTCCAAGAAATTTCTTTTCACTTCCAAGTTTTAGACAAGGTCATCAGACATGTTTGTCAGCATGGCGGCCATGTTTTTATGATACGCCAAGTGCGTAAAAACACCTTCAACATTTTTCATTTTCAGGACTTTTCTTATCACTTCCAAGTTTTAGACAAGGTCATCAGACATGTTTGTCAGCATGGCGGCCATGTTTTTATGATGCACCAAGTGCGAAAAAACTACTTCAAAATTTTTTATTTTCATGAAATTTCTTTTTACTTCCAAGTTTAAGACAAGTTTTAGACAAGGTCATCAGACATGTTTGTCAGCATGGCGGCCATGTTTTTATGATGTGCCAAGTGCTCAAAAACAACTTCAAAATTATTTTATTTTCATGAAATTTCTTTTTACTTCCAAGTTTTAGACAAGGTCATCAGACATGTTTTTCAGCATGGCAGCCATTTTTTTATGATGCGCCAAGTGCATAAAAACGACTTCAGTATTTTTTATTTTCGGGCAATTTCTTTTTACTTCCAAGTTAAAGACAAGTTTTAGACAAGGTCATCAGCATGGCAGCCATATTTTTATGATCCACCAAGTGCCCAAAAATGACTTCAAAATTTTTTATTTTAAGGAAATTTCTTTTCATTTGAAGTTTTAGACAAGGTCATCAGACATGTTTATCAGCATGGCGGCCATATTTTTATGATGCGCCACGTGCATAAAGACGACTTCAAAATTTTCAATTTTCAGGAAATTTCTTTTTATTTCTTAGTTTTAGACAAGGTAATCAGACATGTTTATCAGCATGGCGACCATGTTTTTATGATGTGCCAAGTGCATAAAAACTACTTCAAAATTTTTGATTTTCAGGAAATTTCTTTTTTACTTCCAAGTTTTAGATAAGGTCATCAGACATGTTTGTCAGCATGGCGGCCATGTTTTTATGATGCACCAAGTGCCCAAAAATGACTTCAAAATTTTTGATTTTTAGTGAACTTCTTTTCATTCCAAGTTTTAGACTAGGTCATCAGGCATGTTTATCAGCATGGCGGCCATATTCTTATGATGCACCAAGTGCATAAAAACGACTTCAAAATTTTCGATTTTCAAGAAATTTCTTTTCACTACTAAGTTGCAAACAAGGATTTCAGACATGTTTATCAGCATGGCGACCATGTTTTTATGATGCACCAAGTGCATCAAAACAACTTCAAAATTTTTGATTTTCATGAAATTTCCTTTTACTTCCAAGTTTAAGACAAGGTCATCAGACATGTTAGTTAGCATGGCAACCTTATTTTTATGATATGCAAAGTGTCCAAAAACGCCTGCAATTTTCAGTCTTTACAAAATTTCTTTTTTTTCCCCAAGTTTTAGACAAGGTCAAAAGACATGTTATTCAGCATGGTGACTTTGTTTTAATTATGTGACAAGTTTACAAGAACAAGTTCAAATCTTTAAAATCTCAAGAAATTTGTTCTCACTCTAATACAGTATCTATGTAGGATATCCTTTTTTTCTTACGAGTTCCTCTTTGCCAATAACAATCTCTTCTTTATACAAATATATGATTAATTTACAATTATCTAATTCAAACTTTAGTAGTTTTTTTTTCATTAACAGGCGAAGAATCTCGTTATTTTAATAACGATTCATTTTTAAACGAGATTATACAGTTGCACTTGTTTTGCTAATAATCGGCCGATTTGTGCCCCGATTCAGCCTTGTGGTTATGAGACTACCCCCCTGAATACCCAACGCCAGTGTTTTTATATCGTCTATACATAACCGCCAGCTAACATACTTAACATCTCCCTCGTTTTGCAGATATACGAATCGCGAGAGGCGGACGACAAGCAGGGCACCGGAACACGATACGCTACGGCAATGCGTCGTTACGCGACGCGGGCCTAGCGTCGGACGCCGGGAGAACGCCGGGCGTCTACTGCTGCCGCGTCTACTCCTCCAGTACCGTGTGGCTGACGACGACGACGACGGTGGCGCGGCCTGGCGGGCGTGGGGCGGTCCTATCGGGGGCTACTAATGACCGGTGGGCCGGGCGGTGACATGCGAGCACACCCCTTACCGACCCACCCCCCTCACACACCCTACAGCTGTGTGGACAGCTAGTCGACCAGAAGCGACCCTCAGCGGCCTCCTCCTGCAGGACCCAGGTGCCTGGGTTAGAGATAGCATTCAGTCGCAGCCAATCTCACTCAATACACCTCGGCCACCTACCTACCCACCCACCGCCACGGGCAGCCGCTACTGCCGCCGCCGGGCCCGGTAGTGGGAGGTATAGAGCTGCTCGGAGCTGCTCGGTAAAGTGACTTGCTCACGTGTAATAACGGGTGAGAGAGGAAGCCGAGTCAAGGAAAAAGGTAGGAGAAGGAAACGGTGAAGGATAATAAAGTGAGATACGAGGAAGTTACGCTGTAAATGTTTAGGAGAAAGCAACTTAGGAAAGGAATAGGTTTCTGTAATATGTGAGTTCTTCAGAGACGAGACTACAGGAAGAACACATGAGGGGGAATATATAGGAGAGCAGGAAGAGAAAGATGGGAAAATATGATTCTTTCTTGAAGAGTATAGTCCAATTAAACCCACTCTATTGGCCACACTGCCCGCTGATTAAATATAGAATTTTAACAGAAGGGAGCATAGAAAACTAAAAGAGGCGACATAGACATTCCTCCTGTAACTTGCCTATAAATACACGTGCAACACTGGTAGATATCTCTGCTCCCCGTGAGCCTGTGACGACACTGTAGGAGGGGCCTGTCAGGTGGAGGTAGGCAGTAGAGATAACAGGCTTGTCGCTACAGCTGTGGGCACCACCACCGCCACCACTACACCACCACACCACCAGCACCACCGCCACCACTATTACCAGTGGCTCCAGGACCAGTCAGCCCTGGCTTCCTTTGGCTGTCGCCGCCGAGCTAACACTTCTGCCGGAGTGGTCCCCAACGGTGAGAGGTTGGGGAGGGGAGCTAAGCCAAACGTCAATGGTAAATAGCATCAGTGGTGGACGTCGGAGGTGTCGTGGGCAGGTCACCTGGAGGTAAGGGGATCTCGGCAAGTACCACCGCCACCACTACCCCCTCCAGGGGCCCTCCTGTGTTCCCAGTCTGAATATACCGACACCTGGTTATAGGGAGAAGGAGACTCGCAGTGAGTTTCACCGTATCAACCGCTGCGTGAAGAACATACTGAATTCTGTGATTTCGTGTCAGAATTTATCGAAGGGTGTCAGGTAGAAGTGTGAGGATTGTAACAGACATAATATTTGACTCAGAAAATCTACTGGAAAGGAGGTACAAGCACTTCAATGAGTCAAAAAGAAATTGCGCGCACTTACGCCCTCAGACAGGACTGAGTAGTATAGTACTTTCCCAGCAGGCACTGGAGACACCCTGGAGTGGACGTACGACCCGGGCAGACTCACACGTGTCAGTTTTGTTCCGCCCAATTTGAGCCTACAGCTGGCCGTCAAAGGCGGCTCTCTGCTGACAGGGGTACGGTTTCCGCCCACTGGACACACGGACAAAGAGCCTTCACCCGGCCGGCCCTGGTACTATAGTAGGGGCTCAATACCGACAGGCGCGGCCCTCTCACACACTCCTGTCAACAGCTGACGACCCCAGGGCTCAGGGCTCAGGGCATTAGATCAATGCTAACGTAAGGAGGATTATACCAGGACCTTTGGTGTATGTGACCCAACAGCTGCTTGCCATTGGTGTTCACTAACTTTTTTCGCTGTCATTTGTATACGATTGGCTCCCTTACCAAACCACCGAATCTCTTAAAGAGTTCGCAATTACTGCATAAGACAAACTACATTAGCATCTACTAATTGCAGACAGAACACCTGCTATTTGGTAGTAGCCATTACTACTCACAGGCTAAGAACACAGTATTGACCAAACCTTCTCACTTATCACCCCCGATCCCTATCTCAAACTACACCAGATGGACACAACCTAGCAACAACAACCTGCCGCAAACACCAAACCCCATATACTACTCACACACATCACCCCTACCCCTACCCGGCTACCCATAGACTACCCGAGCCACTCCACTCACAAGCTATCCCAGCCCTATACGTGCTCCTCCCCCGTCTCCCAAGCCCCACACGAGCTGCTCACATCTTCTCAGACCCGCTCAGACCCGCTCGGACCACGTGGAGCGGGCCGCAGCATGCCCCGCCCCTGCCCGCCGCCACCCCCGCCCGGCAGGGGGCGGTGCCGTCAGCCCGGCCCCTCGGCCCGCCCCCGCCGCCACACACCGAGTCATTAGCCCGAGCAGCTCGCGCCGGGCGCACGGCCTAATCGACGGGCAGCACGAGCAGCTGGCTACTGCTCAGGTGAAGAACAGCGCGCTCAGCGTGTCACTCACTTGGCCCTGGACGGCGAGACGCTGTCCTCTTGGTGAACCAGGGATTAATCTTGGCATTAGCTGGAATTGCAACCTCCAATCCACCCGCAGATATTGGTGGGTTATAGTCCTGGTGCAGCAACTATTACAGCTATTGTAGCCAATACATTGGGTCATAGTTTCAGGATTAAGTCAAACATTGACCTCTTCAACTGGGGTGG
This sequence comes from Lepidonotus clava, assembly GCA_936440205.1. NCBI lineage: Eukaryota > Metazoa > Annelida > Polychaeta > Phyllodocida > Polynoidae > Lepidonotus > Lepidonotus clava. Next base: position 26,954,014 of record OW387144.1, on the reverse strand, counting down.
TTTGGAGCAGAATTGACTAATTGTCTGGACATAATGATGGACTTAACCTGACGTAATTTGAATTTGAAGCCCCAGGAGTAGTTGGCAGTGGAAGTGGATAAAAACAAAAGCCCTTGCATAAAGACAGGTAGGAGCCCTCTGACGCGAACTTTGTGTTTACCCTACCTCACCTCTCCTGCACCTGTCTCTGGGAGGTAAAGCCCAGACACCCTCTTCGACAATCACGTTTCACGTCTCGTTGTCCCGACAGCCCCTCTGTGTGACTGGCCATTCAGATCTCGTTGTCTACTGAGGGAGATCCTTTACTCCAGGTTCAACCTAACTTCTTTAATCCAGGGTCAATTTGACGTGCACGTACTTCCAGTGGTGGACACCTGTCTCCGTTATACTGCTGACCCCCTACCCCCCATCAACCTAACCCTCCCAGACTACGCAGCACCTCTTCCCATTCCTCCCAGTCTCTGAGTCGCAGACTACCTCCCACCTCTCCCAATAACCCCTCCCAACCCCCCAGTACCCCCTCCCCCTCCCCTCCCCCCTCCCACCCGTCCACCTGTGCCTTCTTCCTCCCGTCCTCAGTCCCCAGGCCGACACCAGGGGGCGTGGTGAGCAGCTCACGAGTGACTGGCGAGCTGGTTGGTCGTCGGACACTACTCGTCCATTAGGGCACAAAAAGTAGAAGGCCCTTTACAAGTTACTCCGACTGCCTCCTACCACCACCACTACTACAACTAGCACCAGCACCAATACTATCTACCAAAACTACATCTAGCGCCACCACTGCCACCACCACTACTGAGAGACTCCTATGTGCTACTCAGAGCAATAGAGAGCAGAAGGGTGGTGTGTAAGGTGGTTGGTTGGTGGTGGAGAACATATTGTTAACAAAACAGACTGTTGGAACTACGTGTCCCCAAAATTAAAGGGGACAGGATATATACCTATAACATTCAGGACATAGTACAGTGGACTAGTGGGCTTCATACCAGCTGGGAAGACAGCAAGATAGCAGTTGGTAAGTACAAATCTTGTTAGGGAATTGATGCTCAGAGGGATATAAGCAACATTGTATTTCAGCTTTTCACGTGTAGGGTTTGTAGGGTTTGTAAGGACGATCATCTACAAATGATGCGGGAAAAATGTTTCTGTTTGATATAAATCTGCAATTCTTTTTACGAGATATTCCCAAAATGTTTACATGACTTTACCTGGAGGAGACCTTGACATGTCTTGATCTAGGAAGTCCAACGAAAATATATTGAATTTAAAGAGAGCTGTTTAATTAAAACTAGTTTGAATCTTCATCTCGTGTATCACCACTGCAACTATACCAAAATTATAATAAGATGGCCAATGCCAATACATGCTTCCGTTCACTATGTATCCTGTTTGATCTTTCATTGAATAATACAGGAGAGTCTTATCTGCTTGTCAATACACATTTAGGTGTCTGCAATAGAAAATGCATCCATAAATACACATGTAGATATTTGCAATAGATAGCGCAACGGAAACCAATAATTAGCAAGGTTATGGATGTCCCTTTTAAACAGCAGGTAACATGTATTCACAGGCCTATGCGGGCAGCTAAAGATACTAGTTTCCTAAATTACCCTACATGAAATCATTCATCTCTCCATTCAGATAACAAGAGTCAAAATTACCGCCTCCATATTTTTGCGTGACACCCTCATATCAATATGATATATCCTAGGCCTTGGTGCCAACATGAATGTATGCTAATTTTGCTCAAGGAAAACACACAGTGCCGCCAAAAGCCTGCTTTATATAACAAACACTGGAAAATAAGTTCAAAGATGTGTATAACCTAGCCATAGATTAATCAACAAGTAATACAAGTCCTTATTGCCAACATCATTGTAGAATCAATATATCTACGTGGCCAAGACGAGCCGTCAAAACCAGCTACACCTCTCCCACGACTGTAGGCCTGACCCGAGCCTCATTATTAGTGGCATCCTGTTGAGTAACCGTTCACACACAGGTCCATCACCATGTCACTTACGGTCCGCTCTACGACCCCTGCACACGTAACGTACACGTAACGGGTGCGTCGTCACGCTAATAAGCATAGCGAATGACGGGAAGGGCCAGAGAATAGTGGTGGGGCGTGGACGTGAACGTAGACGTAGTCTGACGTAACGTATGGATTGTGGCCTGTTGGCTTGGGGCGGGTTGGGGGTGGTGGATACGTTTCCCACTTGTTGCGTCCTGGACACGGCGGGGTGTCCGGAGGTGCTGTGTTTGATTTAGTTATGTTATTAGAACTGCATACATGCATACTACATGTATACACAACCATGTAATACCCTATCTTGACTGACACAGGCTAGCAGCGTTATCAATATATACATATAGAAATGTAAAAAGCAAACATAAACACATTCTAATGCATACTTGTTTGTTAAACTGATGAATGGGGCCTAATTGAATTATATATCTGTTGCTTAAGATACAGAGAGTAAATTAGACTGAAATTACTTTGAGATACTGCTGCAGGCTGCAGCAAAATGTTAGTTAAATTTGTCCCACTGAGTAGCTGCAGCATTCTTAAAACCATTACCATCTCAGTAACAATGCCAAACATTATTACCCTTTATCAATGTGTTTTGCTGGAGAAAGATAGTGTGGCACTTTTTTCAAATTTGCCAAAAGGGCTAATTTGTTAATCGATTAATTGGTTAATGAGGTTATTTGGAGGTATTTAGATATCCCCACACTCATCATATCAGGCTGCAGCCACATGACAGCAAACTACGACAAACAGAACCCTAGAATGTAAGCTCCATGCTTCTAGGTATAACTGACCGTTGGCTGCGGCGGGGGCTGGTAAACTTTCACGTCTCCCCTAAGAAAGCACAATGTGAAGATTCTGTCCAAGCTATCTGGTGACACAAGGTTATGCATATATCTTTACCAAAGAGAAGAGAACCTGCCCTCCCAGATGACACTGAAAATGAGCTGAATTATCAACTATTGTGACTGAGAAATCAGCCACACTCTTCCATGAGCTTGAGCCGATGCAGAAGCACTGTAAAGAACCAATCTATGAGTTATTGTTTCTTTTAGGCAAGATGGAGATTGCACAGGTTCTAACAAACTCATCCAGCACTTGTTACTGATTTGCCGGATATTTCAATCAGATAATATTGTTACACCCTTACTGCAAACGCACAATTACAGAGAGTTTCTGAGTGCTTGTCCGGAATGCACCTCAAAAGAGGTATGGATACGGCAAGTTGCATGCCTCACTATTTTATTCGCGCGAGAAAACCCCACAATGACATGATTGCAATAGAATGATAATCAAATTGACGCTACGAGAGGTCACGTAAGACTTCTATGGCTGAGTGACCCTGGAGTGACCTGGCGCGTGTGGACAGAGCAGCTCAGAGCAGCTCGGAATTCTCTGAGTGTGAGCCTGACCTGCTCCTGTCTGATCAGACCTGCTCAGACCTGCTCAGCGTGTCGTGTGTACAGTCTGCTATTCAGACCCGTGTCATGGGCAGTCAGGGGGTCATGTACGATTGTGTTCAGCTCTTTCATGAAATCTAATACTAAATTATGTTTTTTTTTATTTTCAATTCTTATTGGCCGTGAAAAAGTATAGTCGAGATATACTATAAAGTATACATGTACTGTAAAGCCGCCTTGTCCGGTTAAGCCTGTATTCTGCAGCCCAATCTGTTTGATTGTCTGTGAGAATATGGGATGAAAACACAATTCATTTTCATATAATTATAATAAATTTCGAAAGAGAATTGAGAGACATTTAAAGTGATAAATAACATGTCTACATTTCACCGCAATTCCCGCTGATGGTTTGTAAAGTTGGTAGCAAAATCGGCATGTGGTATATATAGGCTTTAAGATACCAATTGCTGGTGCCATATACAACAAGGGAGTTGAATACAGAGCACCATAACAGTCCTGATGTGTATGGCACAGTCATTGATATGTTAAATATGGGTTTGCTGGTACGGTTTTCTCTTTGATTCCTGACCTTAAAAATCCATTTCAATGTATCATATTACCAGGTGAGATAAAGTGAGGGATCTGTTAAAGAATTAGTGTGTTACTGCATCAATAATCAATACGTTGATTCAGGGAATACACTATGGTTAATCATGTATGTATTTTGTAATGTATAGGCCTATGCATATATACATATTATTCATGTAGTTAAAACTTCAAAATTACCCCCATATTGAAAGAATGTGATCATTTCTCACAGTTGGCAGACACGTTGCGGCTGATATGTACCATCTCATTTAGAAATATCGGCATCCTGAACTTCACAGCAGCGCAGACCAAATCCTGATGGACAACAGTATGTGTTTGTTCCATTAGTGCAGGCAGAGGTCATTGATTGTGATAACATAGATTTGTATAGAACAGAAGTAATACGAGGGAGTCAATGTTCCGACCACACTTTTACCTCTTAGATCTAGGCGAGCCCGATCGAAATCTACAGGTGCACTATAGAGGAGTGAGTTTGAGGAAGTGGTGCTTGTTTAAAGGCGACCATCTCTGAGTTGATCCACGCTGTGGTGGGTGTTGGTACGTGTCTAGTCGAGCAATAAGTACACTTTGTCTGCTCCCTATGGAGGAGGATGTGCATTGTGGTATACAGATCAGAGTACAGGTGTATGTAAAGCTTTAATACCGCGCCCACATTCGCTTGTGTGATAATTATGATCTAGAAGTTTCCTCTAAGCTGTGCATCAGAGTTTGATGATTTGGAGTATTGTACGTGAACGCTGGTCAGAGTATTCAGCAAGAACAGCATTAAAACTTATGAAAAGAGATTCCGATAATAAGGTATATCTGGCTGAATGCTATTATAGCTGAGATAATGCCACCTAATTATCGAGATTAGGTGTGAAATTGACCCATTCATAATTTGAAGATGATAACTTGATGCTTTTGATAACATTTAATGATGATAATTATTGATATTGTCAACTTACTCAGGTAATGGTATGAGCGGTTTTATAACAACTGAGAGGCCGTTATAGCATAGTAGAGATTGTAACATATTAGGGTCTGAGCTTCTATGAAAAAAGTAGGATGAATTTTGCTATTACAAACTTATCTAATCACATATGTATTTCTTCACACGTTGCACAAATGGAGATTTGGCGTTGCCGCACCCAATGCCTTGGTCTTCCCAGATCTTATGCACAGGGCTAGGCACAAACATTAAATAACAAATAAGTACTAAATAACTGTGGAATAACAAAGAACAACTAGTGAGCAACTGAAGGTCAGAATTCGAGTAGCTCAACGGCGTAAGACCTTGTACCGATGAGACATCCAGGGACGTATCAGGATCCCTCATCGAGTTCACAAACCTGTTTACTTCACCCCTAGACCGAGACCAACCCGACTCGGGATCCAGACAGTTCTGTATGCCATTTAACTTTGGGTAAAAGGAGGGCGGGGGGCAATAGAAAGGATTGGAGGAAATAAAAGACGAACTGGAGCCTGGTTGGGCTGTGGGCGACGCTGCCGTTTCGTGTAATTGTATAATCAATTCGTGATATCCGATTGCCGCGAGGCAGCCGAGGGCCGTTCCGTTCAGTTCCGACTTGGTCTGCCAAATCCTGCTTTTCTTGTTGACCCGATGTTCCATTTGTCCTCATGCGGTAAGGGCAGTGTAAGATTTTTTGTCTTTTTGAATTCTAAAGGCTAATGATTGCACGAGACTAAGCAGGAAATAGAGTAGGGAAGTGTCAGGAGGTCTTGAGTGGATCCATGTTCAAGGGACCTCTGGTAACGTGTTGGATGAATGTGTAGGCCTATACATCAATTCGCCTCATTTCAATATTTTCCTTCCAAATTATTTCTTCCTTTATTCCCCAGAGCTTTTCTTACTGCTACTCTCCTTGCACTTCATTCTTGTTGTATTCTTTCAATTATTCTTGTCCTCATCCCGTTTTTCCCTAATCTTTATTTTTTTTCTCCATTTCTATTTGTGATTGTTTTCAATATCCATTTTCAAACACTATCCACCCAGCCGCCTGTATTTTTTTTTAGTATTTATTACGTCCCTACTTATATCTATCTTCTCCTATTTTATATTTCCCCGTACCTACGTTTACCATCAATAAAGTAACGTTCTTTTGATTTGGGGATCATTTGATATCTATATGGTTGGGGTGAAAGGAGAAGGAGACGGTGAGCAAGGACACCCAGACAGACAGAGTCTGTGATTTAGCGTCTTGTTGACAACCACGGCCCCTTACAACAAATAAAACCATTGCCGACGGTAATGGAGAACGTTAACGTTGGGAGAGAGGCAGGAATTACATTTTTAGGTCGGAATTCTCAAATACAAAGACATAATTCTTACACGGTAACACGGTGCTTCGACTATTATTGCATTGACCATTGTACTTGCAGTTAAATCTGGAAACAAAATTGATTTTATAAATAGTTGTGGGCATAACACTAACCATTTTCTATGGTTAAATGTGATGTAGTATTGAGTGATCATCCTAGAATCGAGTCTTCAATTCTTTTGGATCACAAATATAGATCTTCAACTGAGACCTATCGTTAGCATTAGGCCTATGTACATTGAAAGCTTCTGCGTTAACTATAATCTGCCCCAAAGTCTTGATACAGATCTAGAGATAGGCTTCTTATAATAATTGAAGGTTAGCAATTCAAAATTGAATAATCAAAACATTTCAAAGGCGCATATTAAAAAACACATCAGAATATCCCACCATTTTGATAAACCTGACAGAACATGATGACCAAAGAATCATAAAAACAAAAGGTACCGACAAGGATTATCCGGAAATCCTTAGCCCAACCGTCCAAGTGGAAAATCAAAAAGATCGGCAGCCCGGTTTAAAAAGCCCACACCGCTTTGTGAAACCAGTTGACCTTTTGGTCTCGGGCGGTCCCCGCTCTTTGTCACTCGGACCTTCAGTGGTAAATAACTCGGCCGCTTCTGGAACGTGCAATCAAACAGAAATTTGTTTGGGATAAAACATAGCTCATACTTTTTCGCAGTAATTGCAATCCGGAGGCGCAGGAACCCTGCCGCCACCCAGTGTTATGTGGAAATTGTCCGAAACATTTAATAACCGTCAGCCACGTTGCTATGGATATTAGGAGAGGGGACATTTTGCCTTTTGACTTGATTTTAATCAATTATTTCCACCACGTTTCCTGAAGCTTTAGCCCGAAGACAAAGACTAGTACTTGTTGGCCTTTTAAATAATAGTCCCTTTGTTCGATAATATAACATCTCATGATCATACAGTGGAAGAGTGCTCATGGATTTCATTGGAAATAACTGAAGAACTTCATGTTAGAGGTGGACTTGTATACTTAAATTCCTAAAATATATTTATCCATGTTAATACTAAAATGATTTTGGATTAGAATCTGTGTAACATCTAAAGAGAAGATAAACATTGTCCCAGACCTGTTGATACTCATTTAACATCTGTTAATCTGAGACTTTTAAGTATCGAAGAATTTTCTTCTTCTTTCATTTCATTAATCGTTATAGAAATGCAATAATTGTGACTGCAACGTCTTAAAGAGGATTTCTATGCTGGATCAAGAGCCTTTGGGCCTATGCGGGCTATCCCTGTTTAGGCATTTAATCAAACACGCTATGCCATACATTAATAGTCACATGTCAGGGTTTTGGCACGTCACTGCTAGACTTGGCACCATGCTGTATTACACATACCCCTAATTCATAACTTCAGAAGAGCAGCGATTGGCATGTACCAGGCCTTTAATGCCAAGTCTAAAAGGAGGGTGGGAGCGGTGGGTGGGTTCAGGGTAGGAGCATTACCTTGAAGGTTTCCTAATATTATACTGTACAAAGCCGATGCCACAACCACGGGATCTGCCAGGAATATCATTAATGGTAACTTCCAAAAAAATACACTGAGTATAATGTCATTGAGAAGCATTCATATAAGCGAGGATATAAATTTACCAAGTTCTGACATATTTACGTTATGGGGACAGAGCTTTGATTTTCATTAATGTGAAGGAATTAACTCATAGTGACACCAACAGTAATTCTATCCAAATTGCCATTTCTTAGATCTTTGATCAATAAACCCATCCCAGTATATACCAACATCAAATTTTACTATGTAATTACATAGAAATTCCTTCCTGTTTCACTGCTTAAAGATGATAATGTAAAACAAAACAAATCATGCGGATTAGGCTGACAAATTGCTCCTAAAACTTTTGAAAAGGAGCTTTATACATTTGCCTTTTTCCCATAGGAACAAATGTTAAAGCCTGTCACCCCAACACATGATGTCCAACCCTATTTTACCCTAAAATGAAGCATTTTGATTGGCTGGCAAACCTGCCAATCTAGCACTGGATAAAATGTAAGAAATCATGATCTTTTACCTGTACTTGGGGATATAGAAAAACATAAGTTTTGGTTATTTCAGTAATACCAACTCTTGGAGACAAGGATGGAAAATATGGTTATTTTGTCCAACCCTTGTTCAACCCTGAGATATACCCATTGTGGGATGGGCTTATTGTATTACCGCCTTTGCAGAAGGTCCTAGTATATGCAGTTATTACTTTAACCGTAACACATATAAAAAGAGGTTCTTATCAGAATCATCTATTGAGATCTCAAGTGGAAGATACACAGCAAACTATCTTTCTGTGCTTAAATATTAAAACGGGGGTGGGGGGGTGGGGGGGATTGTTCATAATCATGTATGTCCTGCCAAACACAGTCATATCTCCTCTGGTAAGTGTATACATGCCTAGTTGTCACTCATAACCAAGACTTCTGTTTAAAAGGCAAAAGAAGTTAGTTATAGCAGTTTCCAAATTGATTTCTTGATATATTTTCAGTGGACTATGCATCCGACCCTGCCCTAACCACCTTGCTGAAAGATTGATTTTTACACGTATGCCTGCATGTATACATACACACAAACACACATGCACAGATACACCCACACCCACACGCTCACCCACACGCCAAAACACAAGCACACACACAACTACCACACACACACACACACACACACACACACACACACACACACACACACACACACATATATATATATATATATATATATATATTGCATACCCATGAGTTAAGTCCGAACTAGAGGGGATCTACGTGCAAGAAACATCTCCGCCGTTCTTCCTGGTGGCTTTTGATGTAAGGCCACGGCTTCAGTTCACAGTGGGTGGGGTCTAGGAAAGGCCATGTAGGCCTTAACGTCATGGACACCGGGCTAATTATCCAGGCCTGGCCTTGCCGCGGCGGTCATTTGGGGCCAGGTTCGGGGTGAGCCCGCTCCTTAAGGCCCTGAGGTGACTGGGATAAGGTGTCTCCTCCAGGGTCCCCCGTCCACGGTCCTCACACCTTAGTGAATAATTCACCCTGTACAGTGCCGCCTAATGGAAACCCTGATTTGTTATGATATAGGCCCTTCGTGGAAAATTGCACAAAGGCTGTGCAAATATATTGCAAATTGCAATACTCCAGTACCAGTATTCGGTCATTGCTTATCTTGATTTTTGATGATCGCCGGTGGGCAGAAAGGTTGGAAATTTACTTGATCTGAATCGTCACAAAATTCGGTCGGCTATTGATGGAATCGCCTAGCTATTGAAGCGGAGATTGAGTCAGCTAGTTATTGTCTTTACACTATGAAATGAATTAAAAGGACAATCATATGTGTAACCAGAGCATAGATATGGACTCTCAAGTCTTACCAAGATATTGCTCTTTGTTTATTATCATGCTGCTCTCAATGAAGACAGAAGTAGGCAGGAGCAGGCATTTTATGTTCAGCCGGACAGCGCCATAGTGCTACGGCATACTACTCATATTCATGAATCATACATGAACACTGTGCCGTTAACCAATGGTGTGTTTGAACTATAAAAATGCCAATGAACCTTACCGCCAGCGAAAATTTGAATTTAAATTATTGCATAACAAATCGGGTTCTTGGTTCTTCTTTGCTTTGGTCGCTCAGGAATCACTGTGTTTTGTGCCGAGAAAGTTTCTTATTCTGATCATTATTTAGCAGTGAATGACGCGAACAAAGATTTCCATGTATTCCCGGTTTTAAATAGGTATTTGATTCATTATAGCTCGGGTTGATGTAGGTTTCTGAAATTATAGTACACTTTATGAGAACGTTAATAATATCTTTAGTTGAGTAATGTATATAAGCTTGTGCCTATACTCTTGTGGCAATGTCACCTGTGTTTAAGTGCTTTAGTCATGTCCTTGAGTGTTGGGTTGGTCATTTCATACAGACAGTACTGGACGCAGATGACCAATACAGCTGTCCACACCAGCTGCTCTTATAACAGGTTATTGACATACAAACCAATAAGGCCAGAAACTTGGTGGGCAGTGTATATATAGTAGTGGTTTATGTATTATAATAGCAAGTAAGGTTTCCTGGCATTACACATCTTCCAACCTTGATGGTCACTACCTGTTATTCCATTTACAGACTAGAACCAGAATGCGTATTCTGCCTGTAATGAACTGTTATAATGAGCGCATTTTGAGGGTAGTCTGTGAAGGGTATTAAGTTAGTATTCAGAGCATCAAACAGCATTGAACCTTTGCCATCAAAGGCTAAACCCTAGGCATGGGAAAAATGCTCATCAAAATAACTGTGGAACATTAAACACGATTGATGTCGGATGAGGGACATTGTGAACATTTTTTCCAATACCCAAATATTCTCTCATCGTGTGAGGTATTTATTTATTGGACGTCATAAATCTTGATCTTTGACCAATGACGTGACGTCACTGACCGTTGATTGACGTCACGTCACCAAACATTTCGTCGCTCATTTTTCATCACGGGCGGGTTGGCGCCTGCGCACACACCATGTCGTCGGGGCGAACATTTGGCGGCGACACCGGAGCCCGGGCTATTTATAGAACGGAGCCTCGCTCCGAGCCAGGACGGAAGTATGCTGGTTCCCCCCGGGCTATGGTGATGTGTGTATGAGGAAGTGACAGGTAGGCAAAGAATCAGCGCGGGAATACGGTAAAAGTATTTACATGGCGTCAAAATGGGTTCGGTGCTCACTTTAGAGAATACATCCACATTTATAGCATGTGCAACATTCTTCAAAAACGGAAATGCAGCATACTATTCTGGAAGATGAATGAGAACAATTACGTAGTAGGATAACTAATATTGGTATGTTAATTGTGATTCACCTACCTAAGTACTCATAATGATAAAAACATCTCATATATTGAAACTAAAATATCCGGATGATGGTTGTAAGGCGACGGAAAATTGGCTCGCTCTATGTATCAAATTTTCACTTTCAAATACTATCATTTGAAAAATAAGTCAAGCTAAGCAATAACAGCTACAACTGTTTTTGCAGAGAGTTATTTACTTTGATTAAAACTGTAATGTCTAAACGTTCCATACAAGGGGAATACCCGAGGCAACGGACGTGTAGGTTTACAATGCATGGTTTCGATATCAGATTTCCTAACCAGACACTTCTTTCTGCCACTAGGTTAGGATGAACTCTATTCATTGGCATTGGCGACAGTCCCACCTTTCTATATTCATATCTCATACATCGCGTCATTCTCGCTGATTTTCTCATCATATCCGGACTCAGTGTTCAGAAGTGGCCTCACATTATAACCCTTTAAACGGCCATAAAACATGACCATGATCGTCAGCTGCCCGCCGTTATTGATTACATGGCCACTCCCCGGGCTGTTGAGTTGATAAATGTGCGTAGAGGCTACTTGGCTTGGTCCAGCTGCAAACCTAACCAATAGGTCCTTACCTAGAGGGGCACACCCTACCGATGGACTCGTGGTACTCAAGGCTGAAGCACTACTGAAGTGATACTGAATGAATACGTTTTTTCCCTCAGAGACTTTTGTTATCATGTAACTTCAATATAAAGTGTGCTTTAAGGATGTATTTTTACAATTCACCCTAAGATGTATTCATTATTAGAATGCTATTCTTCCCATATCATTATGACATAAACGAAAGAAGTATTGAGGATACTTTTAGAGTACAGAGATGCGGTGTGTTTTCTGAAATCTCCATAAATATTAATTTTGGTATGAGTGTAGAGACAATTACGAATGAGATCTATTGGTTTGTGTAACATAAAGGAGGGTTACTCTCCAGCGACAGAAAATTTGTACGTTAATCTTAATCCTCCGGGTTTGGTTCTCAGAATGGTTTCTTGCAACAGCATGGAATATGATCAAGGTATTATTCATAATCCTGTTTGTTGAGTGCTACATATCATGCCAAAGGCTATAATATGCATGCCACTTCTCTTTTATGCATATAGCTATTTCCATATTAGATCTATTTTTTAGAATAACTCTTTTATGCACACAGCTATTTCCATATTAGATCTATTTATTAGAATAATTTAAGGGGCACATCCTGGAAAAATTGAAAACTAGTCTCTCCTTTCAAAGACATTTCTAGAAGCCACTACAAAGATTTTTTGAGTTTACTAAGGAGCCATGACTACAAAATAAGGCAAATAGTATTGACTGGAGCAGAGACATAGACACATGTCTATGATGGAACTGACTATATATTCAAAATGGCGGTCTCATGAATATCGCTGATAACCAGCGACTGCTCCTTTGACACGCCATTGTTTGCCGAGTGAATCCTTGGTTACCGGTGACAAATAACGAGCGCCTTGATTGGATGAGCGAGTGGCCAATCCCTGCCCTGATAACATGCGGGGCCTGGATCGATGACCACGACCAGTGGCGCCACCACTGGGCGGCCAGTCGGTGTACTACGATGACCACCACTCTCTCACAATCTCCATTTAGTCACTATAGTCTAGGGACAGCCTCCTATAGTCAGACATAGGGGAACATGTACTAACAAATCCTGTGATTATCTCTAAATGGTTGGCGAATGAAAAGCCGCTGATATGTTGTAAGATGTACCTCCCATGAGGATAATGCCTTTTATTTTGGCTTCACATGAATATTCCAGGCACATACATGTGCATCATGCTTCAAACTAACGCTCTTGCTAAAAACAATAAAATGCAAAGTTGATTATTCACAGTAGTCGAAAGAATCATTACTTATTAACACATGGACTTCTCTACTTGCCTATCCTATGAATTTCGAAACAAGCTTGTATGTGTATTGGTAATAATCGTGACTTTGTATATTTCTGGTTGGCTCTCAAGGTGCACCTGCAAATAGATAAAATCTTCCGAATCATAGCAGCTGGGGGACTGCAGCTGCCTTTAGGAACGAGATAGAAGCCTTGTTTGTGATCCAATTTTGAAATAAAACTAATAGAATCGCAAAAGGATAACCATCATTCCGAGTTTCAATGAGAATATGATTAAGACAACTTTAAATGTCATCCTTTGGGCTTAGTGTCAGGGCAAATGGTGCGATCTAAGTCATATTCATATTCAATCCAAAACCGCACTGCTTTGTCATTATCATTATATTATTGTGACGTTCTCTGGTAAGTCGGGGTTGCCGATTCTTACGACAGAGGAACGTGGGGGTTGTTCGGGTCTCGGGGCGGACGGGGAATCCGGGCCAAGAACCGAGATGTGTTTCTAGAGTCGTGCCTCGCGCACGAGGGGGGGCTGAGCGAATCGATCGGGAATCGGCACTCGATGTCGACGGAGGACTGCGGGGGAGGGAAATTATGGTAGGGGTACGGGTCGGCCGGGGGGCGGTCCACCCCTGAGTTCCGGTCCGCGGGGGCGACGGGCCGACGGTCGCCTATTGTTTGGTAGCGTGGGGCCGAGCACGCCGCGCCCTCGTCCCCGCGGACTTCGCTCCCTCGTTCCGCTCCCCATGTCTTCGTACCATACTACGCCTCGGTTTCCGGTACTACTTCGGGCCTTCGTGCCCTACTCCGTTCCCTCGTTCCTCGTTCTTCGGGCCTTCGGGCCCCTTACCCTATGTTTCGACTACCTATCTCGGACTTCGGCTGTTTTGTCCTAACTTCGGCTTAATTACTCTATTCGGCTCATCTTTAGTGGTTGTTTCAGGAAAGAGGACACGTCTGGACACCAGGAGAACTGTTAAAGAACTCTGTTTATTCGGGCCTCACCGCCCCTTTATATACTAGAGAGGTCAGCCCTGATTGGCTGCCTTCGGTCACGTGACCTACAACTGACGTCACTTCCGGTTTATATATTCCGTTTCCGGTTTACATTTCACTTCCGGTTTACATATTTCCGGGTTTCGTTCCATTACGTTTTCGTTATTCGTTCTTTACATATTCGTTATTCGTTCTTTACATATTCGTTCTTTACATCTATTTCGTTCTTCGTTCTTTACATATTCGTTATTCGTTCTTTACATATATTTCCATTATTACCTTATTTCTATTATTTTAACCTCTATGTATTTTGGCTGAATAGCCGTTCATCACACCCTCCCGCACCTTCTTGAAAGGTGGGAAAACACGTTATACAAAATTTCAACACAGTTCATACAGCAACGACAACAGAACATACTCTAGAACCAGAAACATTTCAATCCTACGCTCCTTATCGGCAGAGGAGGAGGTGTCACCCTCTGTCCTCCCCGGTCTACTTCGGAGGGCCCCCGGGCCTATCCGGCTAATTATTATTTCTCTTCTTTCTTCGTTTTTCTTTCTTCGTTTTTCTTTCTTCTTAATAAAAGTTCATATAATTCGTTTTTTTATATATCTTAGTCTCTTTTTATCTTCGTCAGAGTTCTCTTATCCTTGATCTATTTAGGACCTCCTCTTTTTCTCGTCTTTAGGATGAGCGAGCCGGTCGTGGCTCTCCCACCTGGGACTGGGGATCGGTCGTGACCCCGTCGCCCCCGCTCCTCTCCTCTGGGCTCTATTTACTTAGCCCCTCGGCGCGTTTTTCCTCGCCTTTTTACCCTCATTAGGACAGAGGGACCGGTCGTGGTCCTCCTGCCCGGGGCCATGGGTCGGTCGTGACCCGCAGTGCCCCCGTTCCCTTCGTTTTTCGTCGTCCAGACGTTCTCCCCTCGTTCGGGTGGAGAATCGGTCGCGACTCTCCCACCCAGAGGCCAGGGTCGGTCGTGACCCTTAGTCCTCTCGACCCTCGGTCCGTTCTACCGTCGTCCAGACGTTCTCCGTTGTTTTTGGGTAGAGAATCGGTCGTGGTTCTCCTACCCGGTCGGTCGTGACCCCTCGTTCTTCCGTAACTGTTACTCTTCTCTGCGTTCTCTTAGGTGATGATGATGATTTTAAGGATGAGTTGAAGAAGAAAGACTGAAGCTTTTGTGGATAGAATGTTCTTTTTGGACTTCGCACCCTCGGTCGCCTCGGCATTCAGAGCCCTCCAGTGACTTTTTCACGTTTGGCAAGGACAACATGTTCGAGCCAAAGGCCAAGGTACCCAAAGAAGAAGATGGCGTTGTATGTGGAAAGGAACTTAACTTCATTCATTAAAGCTTAGAGTGGAAGCTTCAGCAGACGACGTCGCGGGTTTCGTGCTACTTGTCACGGTGAAGCTTTGAGATGGAGTTCGGGTGAAGGTGAGACTGAGAAGATTAGAATCATTAATTATCGATGAAGTGTCCGTTTTCCGTACAGGAACTGAAGTTTGACTTTTACGACACATGTCCTCGTGGTTAACCCAGCAT
The DNA here is from genome assembly GCA_936440205.1 of Lepidonotus clava. NCBI lineage: Eukaryota > Metazoa > Annelida > Polychaeta > Phyllodocida > Polynoidae > Lepidonotus > Lepidonotus clava. The sequence continues at coordinate 26,938,336 of OW387144.1, read as the reverse complement.
CAAGATGTTCCGTCCTCGACCACGTCGACACATTTGAAGATTTCAGGATGTCGGAGAGAGTCCACCATAGTAAAGTATTTCCGTCACCGTTCCGGGCCCAAGTGGCATGACAACAACCGGAACGGAGACCTGATTAAGAAGATAATTTTGATGAAGTTTCTTTTTGATGACAGGAGCCGGTGCCTCTCATCCCTCTCCCCCCCCGTAAGCAACGGCAGGAAGACAGTCCTCTTTGGGGCGAGAGGGAGGCTCCTTCGTTCTACTGATGAGATGATTTTCCTAAGAAGAGGATTCCTGTTTCGGGCACTCGGGCCCTCGTTCGTTTCCTAGGCTCTCGGGCCTCGCTCTTTTTACTAAGTTTTTCTCTTCGTCCTCCCGGAGGACCGTGCTTATAGACGATTTTCGTAAGACTGTAATACCAACAAATAGTTCGTTAATAGAGGTAAGTTTAAGATCCGGTCTGGTTTGATTTTGGAGTAAGGTCACAGTCGTCCACGGTGCCATGTCACATTGCATGGAGACACTATGCCTATGACGAACGCCGAGACAACAGCTCCGAGCCGTTCCGGGCTGCTCGACGGTTCGAAGTTGGTAAGTTGAAGATATTAGTGAGAAGGAGAAGAAGAAGCCGTAGAAAGTGAAGATGGACGACATCAACTGGGACCTGCACCCAACGTCAACCTCTGAGATCCGGAACGGGCCCATTCTCAATAAAATAGCATATATAGAGAAGAACTCATCCGATGTCGAACTCCAAGAAGGATCGCTCCTCGTCGCTCTTTGCAGACCTCTTGATTTGTCTATCGAGGCATCCGCAGCCGACGTTCCAAGCACCACCTCCCTGTATATTGCAAAGATTACTTCCCTATATGTTTCAAAGACTATTTTGTTTCGTTCCTCGGGAAGAAGACATCAGGAAATACGACATGGAAGGAGTCTCTGTCGTTACTGCAGGTAAGAGATTAATATAAGTTTTAGTAAGTCTATTAAATTTTTCGTTTCTCGTTCATGTATTGCTTTTACTATATATTACGGTCGGTCACGAGCCAGGGCCCCTAAGTTATCGTCCCTGCTCGTGCCTTGGTCCTCCGGGAGACATCTACGACTCGCCGCAATCCTTTCACGACTCGCTGCATCAACTCTGGCACGATAAAACCAGCATTCAGGTCGAGAAGTTCCATTTTGCCGCTCTTCGTATGCGGTAAGAGGCTGAAGACAAGGAAACTCAGAAGATGATGGTACATGAATCCGGGTTCATCCACATTCTGATCGATCCATCCAAAATCAACAAGACAAAGTTGCAGGAAGTAGAAGTGCCGCTAGAGGACAGAGGTCGTCTCTTCCTCGCCTCCAGATCGCTCAAGGCAGCGCGGGAGAAGGGTTTTCAGTCTTGGCCCGCGCCAGCCTTTCCTCCAGCGGCGAGTCGCCGGCCCACCGGTACCTTATTTACCCCGGCACGACCGTCGACTCAAAGACTACAATGACAACACTATCCGTCCATTCTGATTTCCTTTCCTCGATTCCGCCTCCCAACTTTCACTCTTGTTCCCGGGCCGCCCGGCCCGTTATCCTTTTCCGCGACCGGACGATCCCGTTCCACCTGCTCGGTCCCAACCAACGCAGCGGGCTCCAGGGAAGAAGAGGAACAGCTACAACCTTGTTTTTCCTCCTAGCGCCTCCTTCCGTCCCGTATTCGCCCCGCAGGCTTGGTAAGTTCATTCCAGTCATGGACCCTCCAGCTCGCTGATTACACTCAACACCTCCTAACACATGTGGTTTCGTTCACTTCCGCAAGAAGGTTCCCATAAAGAAACTAATAAGAATAAATTAAGATAAGAATGTTCGAGCCCGCCAGTCCGTTCCCGATGAGTTTAAGTAAAGTTTTCGGGCCCGTCCAGCGGTCTCCAGGAGAGTCTTTTATCCAGGCTTCGGCCTCCTGTGCGGCTCAGGTACCTCCGCCTCGGCCCGGTTCTCTCCCTGGGGGTTTGACACTATGGGTGAGGAGCCAACGCCCCGTAATCCCTCCCCACCCGACTCGCGACGCGCCATCTTCCGCCTCTGGTTCCGTCGCGCTGTTTTTCTTCCGTGCAAGACCTCGAGCAGCATCTACTTCACCCTTCTTCTTGGCGCCGGATCGGCAGCAACAGTCTCTCCTCCCTAGCGGGGAGCTCGAGAAGCTGATCCACCATTCCGCTCTGTTTTTCCGCCTCTCTTGTCGCCTTCAACAAGTCATCCAGTTGATCCTCGTTTTTGTGCATCACTAGGGTCTGAGCCAATTGGACGGTCCGGTTGTGTTCGTTAACTAGCTGGTCGACCCCCGGGAACTCCCTGGTCAACGGCCCCAGTGCCGCCGTCGGGAACTGCGCCATCGCTTCTTCAAATGTCTCTGGCTTGCGGCCCGTTTCTAGTGCCATCAGGAACGCCATAGACGCCGAAGCCATTGCTCTTGTCTTGGCCGTCATTCCTCGCACCTCCCTCGGGGGCCACGTCAGTTGCACCCGAATGGCCTTTTCCGCGTCCCAGTCTCGTACCGCTCGCGCCGTCACCGGAAAGTGTCCCTGTAAGACCTGGTGAACGGCCTGTGTCCGTAATAACTTGAGTCTCGGTGTTTCCCTAGATGGTCCTGCCGTCGGCATCTCCGTTCCTATAGACCCGAACACTGAATCCGCTCCCGACTCGTCCAATTCTTGTTTCTCCGGCTCGTATCCTCTGGTCTCGGTCTGCCCCAACTCCATGTCCTCTGAGTCTTCCACCTCCGCGTCCATGGACTGGGCAGCCGGTATTTGTAATCTGTGTATCACAACCCGCGGTTGTAGCGCCCGCCCGTGTTTATCCTCGTCCTTGAGTGGGGTATCCGGTCCTGGCGGCGATCCCATACGTTCGGGCGACGGTGGTCCCGGGGTCTCCTCCGACCCTTGCGACCCGAAAAACGAGCTCCCCAAACTGGCTCGAGTCAGGTTGTCAACCGCCGCCCGTGTCTCTGGCGTGTCTGGTGCTACCGTAATGTCTCTCATTCGTTTCAATCCTGGGGGCGGCACTATCGGCTGCTTACATACCATCTTCTCCAGGGGTGAATCTGCTTTCGTCGGGGTAGGGGTAGAGAACAGCGGCTGTGTCGAGGCCGTCGACGCCGTGTCCTCCGGCCTGGCCGCATGCCGAACATACTTTACTTTCTCCACTCGCCCCGACGGTTTGAGTCCCTGCCTTTCTGCCATCTCGCGTAGAAACCTCCCTAGGTACAATGCTTCTCTTTCCACCAGCCGGCCTCCCTGTGCTTCCCGAATGCTGTCCTCCAGCTCCCGGTCGGATCTCGCCTCGTGGTAACCCCTGAACGATCCCTCCCGGTTCATTGTTCCTTTTAAATACCCGGGGTACCTCGGGTGTCGTGATTCGTATATCACCGATTTCTTATGAACTGTCATCATAGTAAATTGTGCGTCGCTACAAGGTGGTTCTAGTCCCGTGGTCCGTCTGACTCCTGTCGAGGTCTCAGGCTGTGATGGTCCCAGCTCTCCCGTGCTGCTAGACTCAGCGATAATCAAAGACCGATCGCTTCGGGCCGACATACTCCTGCCTGACTCCGACTGGTCCGAACTCGTTCCCTCCTCCAATTCTCTCGGGACTTTCTTGACCTTTTTCCACTTCTTCTTTCGCGACGGCTCCTCCGTCGGGCATCCCTGCGTCGGGGGCCTCTTGAAAGCGAGCGGCTCCTCTTCTTCTTTGACTTTCGGTCGTTGGTCGTCGGACGAGCTCACCAATTCCACCACCTCAGCCCCCGGTGGTATTCCTGAGCAACCCGGCTTCGGGGTGGGTGTGGATGTCCGTCCTTTTCCTCTGCCTGGGAGTCCTCGTCCTCTCGGTTCCCGTGGTTCTCCCTGGGCGTTTAACTTCTTAATTCGGCTCTGTACTAACCCTGATATTTGGTCTGGTGTCAGGAGTGGCTTCGGGTTGACCACGGCCCGGCTCGCGCTTCGCGGCGACTCGGTGTCTTCCTTCCGTACTCCTTTCGCGGCCCTCCGAGGGGAACGACGCGTGGGTGTCGATCGTTCCGCCACCTCGGCCAGGGGTCCCTTTCCTGCTGCTTTTGCTGCTTGGGCTCCCTCGCCGGCCTCGTCGGCCTCTGATCCTTCTTCGGTTGCTACCTGCTCCAGCTGCTCGGCGTCGCTGTCCTCGGATCCTCTTGACGCCCTCGGGTAGTAAGGGATGCGGATCTGCCGTCGCGGCCTCTCCGGTGCCTCCTTATCCACCGCCCTCTCAGGGGGTTGAAACCCCTCCGGATGGCGCACCGCGTAGTCCCGTTCCATGTTGGCTACCCGGGCCGCCGTTTCATCCCCAGTAGCGAAACTGGTGTACGGCGGTCGTCCTTTCGGGTCCAAGGCGAACGCCGCAGCATACTCCAACCTCAGAAGGGGGTCTTGCTTCGGCATCCCCCTCTGCAGGTTCCCTTCGTGTGAGTCCGTCATGTGCTTCCTCCAGTCCTGGTGTGTCGAATAGGCTCGACTCGAACACACCGGGCACATGTAGTACTGCTTCCGTAATCCATCGTGCTGGCCTTTAATATGCTTGGCCAAGTGCTTAAACTCCTTTCCGTGACAATGTCCTTCCCAGCACTGTCCGCTCATCGTGTCTGTTTTCCGGGCTTTCGGGGCTCGTTCCAATCCTGAAGCTCGTCCCGTCAGCCGTTTCCGTTTTTGTCTCGTGGTGATGCTGCTCGTCTCGCTTCTCTGCTTTTCTTCTTGTTTTCTTCTCCTTAGCTCAGTCTGCTCGTCTGCGATTCGATGAATCCTGGTCGGCTGACCAGAATGACCTGCTCCGGCGAGCGCTCTGCCTTTTATAGCCGCCGCAGGCGGAAGTGGGCGTGGCCTGCACTAGCGACCCCTAGCGTCAGACTCACCATCCACTTCTACGGTGGCGCCCCCTACTATTTTCCGGTCCCCGGGGCCCGCCGCTGGTCACCGCCTCGCCTGTTTTCTTTACCTCGCGGCCCTTCGCCCGTCCACGCGTTTTTCCTAGGCCTTTTATTGCCCCACCGGACGCCCTCGGTCCTTTCATCCCTCGTCGCCTTTTCTTGCCTTTTTCATCTTGGCCCTCACAGTGCTTCCGCACACTTCCCGGAGAACACAGGGGCTCGGCGTTATCATCTCCTCGCCGCCGCCCCGTTCTCTTTGTCCTCTTTTACTCCTTTTACGACCTACTTTAAAGCCCGTCCTCGTTTCAGGCCTCGCCTTTTACAGCCGTCCGTTCGTTCCTCCGGCGTTCCCGAGAGTGCCGCATCTACTCTCCTCCGGTCTCCTGGACGTTGTAAAGCGGTATTACCAAGTCGGCATTACTTCAGAAGTCTTCACCAGCTTGCCACCGGGTCTGTCTTCTGTTGTAATCCAACCATCTTTTCCACGCTGTGGTTCCTCCGAACTGACCGGAAAGCGGCTCCGTGGGACTACTTTAGACATTCGGGCCGTCGTGGCTCCCGAACGCCGTTTTTCGTTCCAACCCCGCATTTCCCACCTATATTACATCCGCAAGAGAACCAATCTTCAGCTAGGTAGCGAATCTCTACAGCCTAACGACCTGCACTCCTACTGTAGTGGTCAACGCACCGCCCCGACTCAATGGCCCCAGGTTGATCAGTCCTTTTTGGCCAAAGCCTTTTTGTGTAGCGCCGATTTGGTCGTTCCCTTGGTCCTCTTCCACCTGCGGAATCGAGACACGAAAACGACTTCATCACAAAAAGGGGGTGCCCCGTTTCCTTACGTGCCCTAGCGCGCCCCACCCCAAGCATTTACTGTGCAGCCTCGTATCCTTGCTGGTCAGCTACCATCCAAGCTGGCGCAGCGTGTCCTCGGTAGGGTTCCAGGCGGTCCACATGGACCACCCCCCCCGGTTTCCCTCGTTTCTTCCGTACTACCACCCGTCCTCGGTCAAGCACCTTGACGATCAGTGCAGGGCCTATCCATGGGAATCGCAACTTCGTTCCTTTGTCCCTATCCACTACCGTATCGTGCACCCAGACCAGTTCTCCGGCGTGGTATTCCCGCCGAGTCACCTTCCCATCGTACTCGTGTTTCTGATGGATGGCGGCTCGTTTCAGCCCCGTCCGGGCCTCCCGATAGGCCGCGACTAGCCCTTCCTCCAGGCTTTCCACATAGTCGCTTACCCGTCGGGGTTCCTCCTCTGGTCCTAGAGGTCTCCCATAAATCGCCTGTCGCGGCATCATGGTCTGTCGGCCCAGCATCATCATATTCGGTGTCACTCCCGTGCCGGCTTGCGGCGTTGCTCTATAACTCATCATCACGAGCGGGACCATCTCGTCCCATTCCCGACCCGTCGCTCGGCAGCTGGCTTTCAAACAACACCCCAAAGTACGGAAACTTCGTTCTATGTACCCGTCACTCCTGGGGTGGTACGGCGTCGTTCTTGTTTTGTGTATCCCGAATAGTGCACAGACCTGAGCCACCACCTCGGATTCGAAATTCGTGCCTTGATCCGAGTGTAGTTCCCGAAACGCGCCGTACCGTGCTACTACTTCTTCAACCAGTTTGTTCGCCACTGTCGTTGCCTTTTGATCTGGGATCGGGAAACACTCCAACCATTTGGTGAAATAGCATCCCACCATCAGGCAATACTTATTTCCTCGTTTGGTGACTGGGTACGGGCCCGAAACATCCATGGCCAGCCGTTCCATCGGCTCCCCCACTATGTACTGATGTAGCGGCTCCCGTCTTCCTCTTCCCTTTTTCAGCAACGCGCAATCACATTCTCGACATTCCTTCCGCACGTCTTCCCGGAGTCCCGGCCAGTAAAACCCTTGTTCCAACAGGGCCGTCGTCCTGGCGACTCCTAAATGCGCTCCTGCCGCGCCTCCATGGTATTCCCTTACCAACTTGGCCCGTTCCCCTCGGGGAACGACCAACTGGTTCCTCCAACCATGTCCTTCTAGTTCCCAGTACTTCCGATGCAGCATGCCATCCCTGAGGCTTAATCGTTCCCATTGCCTCCATAGGATCTTTGTTTCCCGGGATTCCGGAGATATGGCCTCCCAACCTGGCCGGTCCGCATCTTTTTCCATCCGTGCGACAATCGGCCCTATATCTCGATCCCTCCTCTGCGCTGCTCTCATCTCCTGCGGGGACCATCCGGGCTCGTACCCCCGGGCCCGCGTCACTACTCTCACTTTTTCGGTATTCTCGTGCTCCTCTCCACATTGTTTGCACGGATACCGGGACAACGCGTCAGCGTTCCCATGCTTCCTGCCCGGTCGGTGTTGGAACGACACATCATGCGAGTCGATAATCTCAATCCACCGAGCAGCCTGCCCCATCGGTTCCTTACTTCTCTGCAGCCAACTGACCGCGCTGTTATCCGTCCGGACTATCACGCGTTGACCATAGATGTAGCACCGAAAATGCTTCAAAGCTCGCACCACCGCCAACAGTTCTTTCCGCGTGGTGCAATACTTTCGTTCGTTTGACTCCAGGGTTTTGCTCGTGTAAGCTATCACCCGTTCCTCCCCTCTCTGCTCCTGTGATAGCACGGCTCCCGTTCCCACGTCACTGGCGTCTGTGTCAAGCCACCATTGTCCTTCTTCCTCCGGGAATCCCAACACCGGGGCCTCCGTTAGCGCCTTCTTCATCGCATCAAATGCCTCTTGTCGTCTCGCGCTCCACACGAATGGTTCCTCCTTCGTTGCCAATTCATACAAGGGGGCAGCCAACTCCGTGAAGCCGTTTATATGCCTTCTGTAGTACGAACATAATCCCACGAAGGCTCGTACCTCGTGGAGATCCCGCGGGACCGGCCACTCGGTTACTTGCCGACACTTTTCGGGGTCGGGTTCGATCCCGTTGAACGAGACAACGTGCCCCAAGAACGGAATCTTCTTCTGGAACAGCTTACATTTTCGCGCCTTTAACTTCAGTCCTGCAGCGTTCAGTCGGTCCAGAACCCGTACCAATCTTTCCAGAGTCACTTTGAACGTTGGTCCAAAGACCAGTATGTCATCTAAGTATACCAGACACTCCTCCCACACGATTCCTCTGAGGATTCTTTCCATCAGTCTCTCGAAGGTGGCTGGGGCGTTCACTAGCCCGAATGGCATCACTTTAAACTCATACAATCCTCCTTGAGTCACGAAGGCCGTCTTTTCTTGGTCCTCCGGTGCCATCTCCACCTGCCAATATCCGCTTGCGAGATCCAGACTGCAGAAGAATAGGCTTCCTCCCAAAGTGTTGAGGCTGTCCTCTATCCGCGGGAGCGGATAGGCGTCCACTTTCGTAGCCTGGTTCAGTTTTCGGTAGTCAATACAGAACCTCGTTCCTCCGTCCTTCTTTTTGACTAGAACGGTCGGGCCACTCCCGCTCTCTTGGATAATCCCTAAATTTAACATATCCTCCACCAGTGCTCGTTCTTCCTCTCTCCTGGTGGCCGGATACCGTCTGACCCTCTGCTTGATCGGCATCTGATCCCCCGTTTTAATTCGATGTTGTACTAAATCTGTCCGTCCTAACTCATGTTTCGAGGTCGCAAACATTTGTTCCCGGGCCATGATGGCTTTCTCCAGCTCTTCGCCCTCCTTCGTGGTCAGGTCTTTCTTAGCCTCCCCTATCATTTCAACGAGCGCTCCTGGGGGTTCCTTTGCTTCACTTCCTATTCCTCGTACCTCTTGTACGAAGGTGGCTTCTCCGAGTACCCCGCCGGTTTCCAATTTCGCGCTCTCGGTCCCTCGGTTGGCCACCCAAACTTCATTTTCTTCTCCCAATGTCACCGTCCCTGGGATCACCTCCAGTCCCATAGGTAATCCAGCGCCGGTGATGACAGCCAGCTGTCCACCCTGTCTTATGTCCATTCTCGCTACTACTGTTACTCGGGTCACTTGGAGTGGGGGTATTTCCGTCGTTTTCTCGATTCGCACGACCTGTCCTCCGACGGTAACTGCCCGAATCCCATCCGTTCTTTGTTCTACTCCCGGGATTCGTTCCCCCTCTCCCTCCCCCTCGGCGGTCAGGAAGATGGCACTCGCGTGGGGCTTAACTGTCAGCCGGTATTTCACCGCGAAGTCGTTTCCCAGGATTCCTTCATCTCTACCGATGTCTGCCACCATGAACGTCCACTTCAACACGCGTGTTCCCAATTTCACTGGCAAGTTCGTGCATCCGTAGCACCGCAACGGACTACCATCTACCGAGCAGAGACGTCCTTCATATCCATCCAGTTCTTCCCTTTTTCGTCCCCACTCTCTCCAGAGGCGTTCCGACAGCAGACTGATCATAGATCCGGTATCAACCAAAAAACGGACGACACTCTCTCCCACCGTCCCGGCCACATAAAGTCCACATTCTCCCATGCCTACTACTTCTCTCGCCGCGCCCGAAGGGGGCCCCGCGCTTACTGCGACGGCGACTGTCCGTTTCCCTGACGCTGAGAACACTCTCTTGCGAAATGGCCCTTCTGGTGACAGTGATGACACTCTAAATCTTCTTTTCGCTTCTTAAACGCCTCCCTCCGGGCCGTTGCTTGTCTTCTAGCTTCCCGTTCCTCTGCCAATTCTTTCATCATCTCCTCCAACTTACCATTTAAGGCCATGATCTGTGTATTGGCGTCCTCCTCGGGCTTCACTGCCCGCAGGAGGCGGCGTGAGTATCGTTCCTGTATTTCTACCACCTCTACCGCCTCCTCTAGTGTCTTGCATCCTTTCTCTGCACACTTCAGCTGAAGGTCTTCCCCAACTGCAGCCTGGAACGCATGTAATGCTGCTTTTTCCTGGCTAGCGTAGTCGTTGGAGAAGTAGGCTCTCGATGCCAGTCGCCGGGCATTATCAGCCAACTCCTTCGCTGTCTGGTTCTTTACACGTTTCAAGCCCGCCAACTCTTGCAGAGCATTACACGTGTCCTTCTCCTGACCGAACCTCCGGCGCAACGCATCCACCCTCGCCGAGTAACGGAGTCGTTCCCTGTCCGGGAGTCCGACAAAGTACATTCGTGCCGTTCCCGTCAGCGAGAGGAAAAGCATCGCCGCTTTTTCCTCGGCCGTCCAGCGTCCCAATGTTGCGTACTCCTCAAACTGGTTGATCCATCCCTCGAAATCCGGTTTACCGTCATACTTCTCTGGTCGTAAACTGAACTTCTTCAAACTCGCTCCTTCCTGACCGGTCTGTTGTTGTTGAGCCCGCACATTCTGCTCATCCGTTGGGGTGGACGTTCCCATAAAATTAAACTGCCTACCCATGATGGTCGTGTCCTCCCCTTTGGTCTCGGTTTTCGCACCTCCTTTCTCCTCCCCACCTTCCTTGAAAGCGACGTCAGAATCCATCTGCTCGAAGACTGCCGCAGTCGCCATGAGTATCCAATACCGATGAAACACCCAAGATCCACAAGTCCGTATGTGCCTATTTCAGCACCACCGCTGCCACCAGTGTGACGTTCTCTGGTAAGTCGGGGTTGCCGATTCTTACGACAGAGGAACGTGGGGGTTGTTCGGGTCTCGGGGCGGACGGGGAATCCGGGCCAAGAACCGAGATGTGTTTCTAGAGTCGTGCCTCGCGCACGAGGGGGGGCTGAGCGAATCGATCGGGAATCGGCACTCGATGTCGACGGAGGACTGCGGGGGAGGGAAATTATGGTAGGGGTACGGGTCGGCCGGGGGGCGGTCCACCCCTGAGTTCCGGTCCGCGGGGGCGACGGGCCGACGGTCGCCTATTGTTTGGTAGCGTGGGGCCGAGCACGCCGCGCCCTCGTCCCCGCGGACTTCGCTCCCTCGTTCCGCTCCCCATGTCTTCGTACCATACTACGCCTCGGTTTCCGGTACTACTTCGGGCCTTCGTGCCCTACTCCGTTCCCTCGTTCCTCGTTCTTCGGGCCTTCGGGCCCCTTACCCTATGTTTCGACTACCTATCTCGGACTTCGGCTGTTTTGTCCTAACTTCGGCTTAATTACTCTATTCGGCTCATCTTTAGTGGTTGTTTCAGGAAAGAGGACACGTCTGGACACCAGGAGAACTGTTAAAGAACTCTGTTTATTCGGGCCTCACCGCCCCTTTATATACTAGAGAGGTCAGCCCTGATTGGCTGCCTTCGGTCACGTGACCTACAACTGACGTCACTTCCGGTTTATATATTCCGTTTCCGGTTTACATTTCACTTCCGGTTTACATATTTCCGGGTTTCGTTCCATTACGTTTTCGTTATTCGTTCTTTACATATTCGTTATTCGTTCTTTACATATTCGTTCTTTACATCTATTTCGTTCTTCGTTCTTTACATATTCGTTATTCGTTCTTTACATATATTTCCATTATTACCTTATTTCTATTATTTTAACCTCTATGTATTTTGGCTGAATAGCCGTTCATCACATTATCATTTTCAAATCTACAGTCATGGGATTTGTTTGGGTATCGGTTGTTTGGGTAAGTCACACAAACACATACAAATTCAAAACAGGTATATTCCTTTTGAATAACAACACGAGACAATGCACCATAATAACCCCAAAAAGTGGAATAAAAACCAACACATATTTTTGATTTTTCACCGAGAGTTTCTTGGCTATATGGATCTCCGTCTCGCCCAGAGAGTGGCTTCTCCCCTGTCAAAGCGTCCAGAGTGTCCGGCGCCCCGCAGGAGGGACATGCAAGGGTCGGTCGTATAAAGGGAGGGGTCGGGGCGGGGGGCTCGGAGCCTAACCCGCGCCTAATAAAGGCATGACAAGAAGCCTACACTCACACCACCACAGGGGGTGAGGGCTGGTGGACGACACACTGTCCCCCTTTTGTAGGACATGTTTTATGTCTGCTGTGACCTGTAGGAACCGTCCTGGAAATAGAGGAATCTGGAACAGAAATGACAGGGGTCCGTCTTGATATCTGTGTAAAGGATAGGGCCCTATCCACCAGAGCTACCTTACCGACAACGAAAGAGCCTATATGAGAACAGAGAATGCTTTACCAGTTAGTACATTTCCTTGAGGTCATTGAAAGAGCCTTCCCTGAAAAAAAGGATGATGTTGCATCGAGAAAAGGGGGATGAAGTGCTATAGATAGCAAGTTCCAGACAGTATCACCCCAATGGATTGAGGACATCATCTTTGTTAAAACTATTAGTACATGATTGTTAAAACTATTAGTAGATGATTGTATGAATTTCTCAGGTAACAAATAGCTTAGCGGGGGGTGGGAGCTGATAATTTACAGGTGATTAGTTTTATTTAGATGTTTTTTTTTTACAAAGCCATGATCTTGCACATAGTTGTGATTTGACCCAAACGCCTTGGGCAAAACCTGCAATACAATAACACACTCCAAGAACAAGAAAAGAATAGTGCATTAAAAATCGTTTCATCTATGGCACCATATCTAGTATCACGTATCACATATGGTATCAGATAGGTTATATTTGACGTTGGCATTAGGGAGTAAAGCAAACTATATTGAAATGATTGAGTATAGTCTCAATTATAAATCCTTTATTTTAAAAGGGACAGATTTGACGCATCTTGTGGTGACGGATGAGAAAATAATCCTATCTTGGATGAAACAAAAAAGGAATTCTAGCTCATCTCAGCTTTTAATGGGATTTGTACAAGGCCCCACGCATCCATATTTCCCCCCACCCATCAATGTATGTGTTTCTACGGCCTGATGAGCAAACCCAATTAAGGTCACTTAATTGGCAATCCGTGAAACGGGGCTTAACGATACTGATGGGGGAAGGCGTTATAGGATGTGACGTCGTTACCACGTCATATCACAACTGTGCTAGCTTTCTTTTTGTAAAGAAAAAACACTAGACCTAGAAAATCTACTCATGGAAGACTGGCCTTAACAGCTGCTAGAAGCTCGTTGAAGATGTCCAAATATGAAGCTGTCAATTTAATCTTGATCACCTCCAGTCGATTCTTTCATTAAAGTTTTTCGAGAATTTATGTTACCAAAGCGACCTATTAACCATCTACTCGTTATATTAACACACTGGCTGCAGCAACTAAGTAACAATAAAATATTATTCTAAGAAGTACTTGACAGAAGACTATGACATAGCCATTAGGCATTACATCCCACCTGTCCTGTTACATTATTGATATGTCCAACCTAATGCTACAGCCATTGAAGGTAGGTTTATTTTACTTTGCATTCAAGTTCAATGGTAATTTTACTGACTCCATACATTTAACCAGTCAATCCGCTTGCCAGCCAATCAGAAACTGGAACTCTGGCAATCAAAGGTGGGATATTAGGAGTCAAGCTGGCATATTTTAGCGCTACTTCTAATGGTTAGGGTTCGGCAAACCGTAGTTGTAATTTCCGCAACTTAACTGCATTGAATAGCTTAACTTTATGTGTGGAGATTATATCTGGGAGCAGTTGTTTCAGGTTAACTTGATTTTTTTATGTTAAGTGGAATGGTATTTCATATAAATAATTATGATACTCAATTAGTTACCATTATGAAACCCTATCTAATGAGGCTGATAGGGGCAGCACCACAAGATGTTACGTCTTTACCACATCAAATCAGGACCACTGTGGCCTTCTTTTTGAAACCTACTGGAGATAATGAGACCAGGATGTACGCAAGGGTGGGTTGTGGATTAGGTGAGGGTCTATTAGTGTCGGGAAGGATCTAGTCAGAAATCTGTCCTGCTTATCATTTTTACTTTGCATTCAATTTAAATGGTATGTTTAAAAGACAAAGCTAAGTACCTCGCCAATTATTTCACCGTATTAGCCACTAAACGTAGTATAAACATTGTATTATAATATATGATATGATATATATAATACAATATAAATGCCATATCATATATGTGTATAAGTCAAGTTACCCATAAACACAAACCAGTGATGGTTTGTGGAGGCATCAGATCATGGAACTTTAATCTCACATTGCACGTGAAATACTCGCCAAAATGTCAATAACCTGATAACGTTGCTACATACTGTTATAACAGAGGCAGGTAAATATCGGACACCGAGTGTGTTAGGTGGTGGAATCTCATTTCCAAGTACCATTTTCTAGAAGGCCATTCAGGGTCTCAAAAAAGGCCTCAATGGAGAGTGACCTTGAATGGCCTATTTTTATGTTTCTGACACATTAACACATTTTCTTAAAGGGTGTTCGGAAAACGATGATTCATATCATTCTGTAAACGACCATAGGTCACATTGAACCCCAATCGCAGTTAATAGCTATGCCTACATCAACACAGAATTTCAAAAAATCTAACGCAAATAATAAGAAGTCATAATGTCAGGAAGATTGTCATAACTGTCCTAAGGGTGTCAGGATCATTAGGAAAACTAACAGTTTAGACCTAAAATGAATGTTACCCAAAGCATTCTTCCACTGGGAGTTCCCAAAATGATGTTGCCATGTGGATAGATAAGTCGAATGTTAATACACATGGAATTATGAAACACACATGTATATATGCATATGGAAATATATGGGTGGCGGTGAAAAATAATAGATACAGTTCAACATGTCAAATGATGCATGTCACATCTCAAGCCTTTTAATGCATATCCCTCTCTATGGAATGGAACGTTTCCAAATCTAAAAGAAAAAAGGCTAAAAATGACCTCGTCCTTAGGTTTTGACCTTGAAATGATCTTTCAATTTAAACAGTAACCAAGTTGTACGTTAGAGCCCTAGTACCCTTATAGTATTCCAAAATTAGATTCTTGTTTTAGTTTGATTATGCATCTAAATAAATGAAAATGCCCTTTTCAAAATTTTCCCTCATTTTCTACTTGAAATGATAACCATGGCAAACAGAGCCAATTCCCAGACTGCCACCAAGCATTTTCATGTACCTTAGATCCCCCTTAAGATATCTTGGTGGATCTCTTACTTTCTTTTTTATTTATTCAAATCCAATCTTATACAGGTACAAGTTCTTCCTTCGATGTTGTGATACCTGAAATGATGAGATGAAAAGCAGGCTATAGCATCGAAATGATTCAGTACAAAGCATAAGTAAAATAAGATAAGCCATTATATCCACTTATTTACAAATTGAATTAGCATCACCGATATAGTTTCTTCTCAATTTCACATTTAAATTGGGTTTAAATTGGGTTTTCTTTTATAACAATTGCTCCTGCTCAGTTAAGGTACTCCACAGGTCAACTCCCCTATAATAACTACTATTTAGAACCTTAGTCATTTTCTAACATTGATAGTAAATCTATTTATCAAACACCACTGCTTCAATATATCGTATACATTATTATTTTCACAAAAGTCCCACGAAAAAGCACTTGGGACCTGACTATAATTATGTTGTCATATGAACAGATAAGTCAAAAATAAATTCATACCATACTCTAAAACACACATAAGTGTATATAAATGGATATATGTGGGTGGTTGTGAAAAATAATAGAAACAGCTCAACATGTCACATAATACATGTCACGCCTCAAGCCTTCCCGCTGAGAGTTACCAGGAATATGTTTCCTTGGTAATAGACAGGGTACAAGGCCCCCTGTGAGACCTGCTGGAGCATTGTGTAAGCCGTAGATGTTGGTGGGTGGTGTTGGTGGTGGGTGATGGTGGGTTCGCGGGAAATAGATGATGGGTGTTGGGTCAGGGACGAATCGGGGGGGGGGGGGGGTCCAGGGGATCTTAACCTGCTCCTCTCTTTTGGTGTAGACCTTATATGTACTTCACATAGAGAAACAAAACCATTATGTGGCTAGCTGTTGACACTTTACGTTTACGTACTTAGCCTATATGCTGCACCCCTTCTTTCCCCCCCCCCCCAAATCCTGTATCCACCTTTATGGGTGGTGGATGGTGGGTCGTAGGTGGTAGGCCATGGATGGTGGGTGGTGGGTGATGAGTGGTGAGTGGACGGTGGGTGATGGGTGATGAGTGGTAGAGGGCGTTGGGCGTTGGGCGTTGGACGATGGGCGATGGGTGGTGTGTTTTGGGCGGTGTGTTTTGGGTGGTGGGTGGTGGGCGGTGTGTTGTTGGCTGTGGGTGGTGGGTGGTGTGTTGTGGGCGGTGTGTTGTGGGTTGTTGGGTTGAGGTGGCTGGAGGAGCGGGTGTTGAGGGAGGAGGCGGTGGTGAAGGATGGGCCGGAATACGACGATCATCCACGGGCTTAGCGCCTAAAGCCACCACAAAGGCGGCGGCTTATGATGGGACCTATAAATAAACAGACAAGATGAACTTTTAACGGCATATATATGCAATATGCACAGCTATTTTTAGTCGTGTCTATTTGCGGGAGGCTTGGTGATAGATAATACAATACTCTATGGACACCGTATTTTTTTCCATCTATTCATGATCATTTGCTGTGAATATGTTTTCCTGTGTATTCAATTAGGGACTTGACATTTATCACCGTGGGGCGGTCTTCCATAAGTGCTATAAGGTAGAGCTATCCATACGCTATGAATAAGAACTGCAATCCATAGACATAGACCTCTGCTGTTTATCTCCCTCTAGATCGACCAGTCGTTTGTATACACATATATAGGACTATGAGTGATCCGTATGGCTTGTTATAAATCACATTCACTGCATAATACATTTCATTAAGGCTATATTAATCGTTCAAAGGAACGGTAACAAAACGATTTTCTGGGACGTCGTGCCTATATAAAGGATGTTTCAATTGCGATATGGACTATTTAATTCTCACATAACCAATGCCTTATCAAAAACAGCCTGGGAAGCAGACAATTATTTGTTTTCCGTTTAAACAGTGTATTTCAATATATAAAAGTAAAACACGATCAACCAATGATCAGAAACTAAGTGAATATTACTCCCATAGTCTTAAGTGGAGTTGTTACGTAACTATTTTTTGAATTGCTATTGACCGTGCTTTCCTTCAGACAAATAGTGATATTAGAAATGAACAAATAGGCTCCTCAGTTTGGTCTGTAATTTGGGCTTTTAAAAGTTTGCTGGATACAGTTTAAGAGTTACTGAAGGCGACAGCCAGTGGTGTCCCCAACCCAACACCTCTCCAGTACTTAAAGTTAGATGGCCACAAAAGTTAAAGGGCCATTAATATTGATCGTCATTGAAACCGACAGATCCTGAGTGCACAACTGCCCATCGGCCCAGGACGGCCGTTTTAACTGATACGCTCTTTTCACTTCCACTGAGCAATTTATGGCCGAATAGGCTCATATCTAGTCGCGGACAAAATGAGGTGTTCTGTTCGGGAGTTACCCCGGAATTATCCGCTAGGTGGAGTCTCCATCCGGGTCTGCTGGGCCCGAGGCGCGTTCTGATTGGCTGGCGGATATTGAAGGAACGCGCTAGAGGCCTTTTGGCAAGTTGGTCTGGTAGGAAATGACTTTACACCTGGTAAACTTTTGAATGATCAAACTTGAAAAAAAGGGATGGGTGGGTTGATGGTGCCTAATATGCCAGGCTCAGGGGTGTGGTTTAGTGTAAATGGAAGAAGGGTACACTACAAGGTAGGTAAATTTGCTTTTAGGGAGCAAATTGACTTTTTTTTTTATAGCGAGTTGAATATGGACTGGCTTTTAGAATGACAATTTGAAATATAAATCACGTGAAATAACATCTTACATCCTTTGGAACAGTTACATTATTCTATAAAGTTTGGACCAAGAGATACACATAAACAGGTAACCTTCCTGGAACCCCGTCATTTGTAAGAGGCAGATAGGAGACAATGTGAAGGAACATTATTTGAGTTATATTTTCATATTTGATTTTTTTAAGTCAATTTTTTTTAATGTTTGAATTTTGATTTGAAATTTACGTCCTTTCCATTAACTACTAAGACCCCAGGTGACCAGATTAGTGAAGGATGAGAAGGATGATAGGAGTCCTAATCCGGTAATTTGTTACAAGTTTCAACTCCACACAGCTGCAGGCTAATAATGATGCCACACAGGGAAATGTATTCGTTGTTAGACCCAGTAATATTTTTGGGTCTATGTACTCATGCTGAACATAGGATGCCTGATTCTGTGGGCGATCACAACGTGGATCTGCACACTTAAGAATCTTGGTATGACGTGAAATACCTCAAACTGATGAACTAAGGGCACAATCTCATATGAAATAGGGGGCAGAACGAGACTGGGTCATGCATATTCCAGACAGATAATACTGCGGATTGTAGGTTAATTATATATTTGAATCTCTTTATTGTTAAATACCTACTCTTATGAAATACCCCTTCCCCGTGTTGAAAGAACCTATGTCAGATAGTCTATCACAAGGCAATCCCTTCAACAAAGTAAGAAAAATATAACATTAGGGACATTATTTTGTGTCAACATGCTTGTAAATATTCCTCATTGCACGAGCCAACTGTATATTACGTAGAAATATAGAGAGTTGATCAGTCAACCACCAGCATAATGGATTCATTAGCGATTCGAGTTAATGCGTCAGAAGCGTCACCTGCAATGACAAGCCCCTCATTTTTCATCCAACTGAGAAGCTAAGAATGGCCGAGAATGGCACCAAACTTAAAACATGGATGCCCTTAGAGGGCACCTTTTCATATATTCCCATAGATGTATAACTCATAATTGTTTTCCTATGGGCTTTACAGCACTTCAAAAGGCTGTGATGATAAAAGTGCTGCATTTCGCAGAAAGAGGTACATGAAAGCTTGCAGTAAAATCAGCCTACCTTTTGGTGAAGTGAACCAAAAGGAGAGTGGGATTCAGAATGCAACAATACTCCATTGCTGAGCAAGTCAAGATTCTAATGCTAAAGTGAACCGCAGCTTTTTGACATATTGCTAGCTCACACAGTATAGCAAGTGTGCTTATTAGTGAAATAGCAAGGTGCTTATTGGTGAAATAGCAAGGTGCTTATTGGTGAAATAGCTAGATGCTTAAATTTTGAATGAGGACTGGTAGGTTGATAAGTGGTTCTGAGAGGCTCACACCCTGTAGAGAACTGCTCAGAGAAGCCATTACTACCTGACGAGCTGCTCATCAGCCAGTCAACCGAGCTGCTCGGGGCGCTGACGCCGGCCGACATCTCACAGACAACTCTTATGCATTTTTTCCAACTAATATCCAGAAACAATTAAGCTTCACAGCCCAACTGATGAGATTTGTCTTTATGTCCCACTGGCTGCTTGCAGATGGCTTGGGTCATTCTTTGGGCGCAGAGAAAGGCATGCAGTTTAATGTGGATTGCATGACAAAGTGGCAATAAAGGGCCATGATGATGTGGTAATGGCCTGGCCTGGATGGTCTGCTCATTATACAGAAAGCTGCAGGTCACATTTTATTCCCAGCCACAGGGACAACACACCAGGGAGACCATCAAGAGTTTATCCAATAAGATATGGTGTCTTTTTAGGCAGTGGCTTGTGACTTTGGGGCATTCATCTTTCCCACCTGTGCCAGCATTCAGGCTGATAACATCTATGTGCACCTCCAGCATGTAAATAGGGATATGGAAATGAGGGTAATAATTGCTGATGGGAGTTGAGATATTGCAATCGCAGTAGATGATATGCAGTTTCAGGACGTTTACAGCTAAATGGTAGATGGAATGGGAGGATAAATGCAACAAATGTCTGATATAACGTTTAAAAGAGAAAAAGGAAAAAAGTGTTACCCGACAGTCTGCATTGAGCTAGGATTAGTTACTTAAGGTAAGCCAAAAAGCTTTTTATGGAAAGTGCAAAATATGCATAATATGGTGTAGAAGTCTGGGTTTAATGTAAGATACACTTTCTTCATTGTCACGTAAACAATTAGCCAGTATATCACACGACTCAATTCCCTTTACTATCTGAACGGAGGAGAGGACTTCGTTGAGTAATAACTGGATAATTCCGACTTTGTCTAACATTGTTTATGGATGATCGCATTCCTTTGATTCTGAGATAGAGACATATTTTCCTTACATGTGGAAGAATAATAGATTTAGAATTAGTCTGTTAAGTATGTTTCCCCAACTTACTGAAACAAAACTTTAAGAGAAAATGACAAATACATATTTCTCCATAGAAATGGTAATTATTATGACTCATTTTAAAACCAAATCAGAACGTGTAAACTAGTCAGTTCAATACGGGGGATAAAAGTTCGACTCATGAATATTCCCCTTTTCTCTTAGAGGCCTTAGACTAATCAATGTTTTGCTTTGCACTAGAAGACCCCCATAAATAGGCCTTTAAGGTTGGTGGACACAGCACTGGTCATGTCCCTTACCTAAAACCACATGCTTACCAAATCATTTGATCGCCAACCGTTAAGCCCAATGCCTACGTTAAGTCTTACCCCTAATGCCTGGTCCTTTAGCCCTCGGTCCATTAATTGCTTACGGTCCATACGCAGTCAATTGAGACCGATCGGAGGGTCATTTCTCCAGGGTCCTCCATGTCCCCGGGCAGTGGTCAGTTAAGTGACCAATATGTGAGAGGCCACCTGAGCCTGGTACAAACCAACACACACCATGGAGGAATGAATACTAAAGACCCCCTATGGTCAGTTAGCTGGGATGAGGAGGGCTAGGTTTGGGAGGGATGAGAAGGGTCAAGGGGTTTGAGGGGATCCGTGGGGAAGGGGTGGTAGGAGAGGGTGTACAGAGGTTATGACCTTTTAATCCAAGGGGATGAGTTAGTGACTAGGACGCTGTGGGGTATGAAGGGTAAGGAGAGTAACTAGCCGGTTAAAGCTGCACATGATACTGGTAATGAGCATCCTCGATGATAATTCATGTGACCAATAAAAGGAAAATTGAACCGACAGGCAAAACTTAAAACAAGAACACGATATGCTGGATTGATATTTTACTGTAATCAAATTTACTATTGCCCCTGATTTTATCATGAAGTTAACTGAAATAGTGGTTTTGACCAGGGGTCTTTCATATATTCACATCAAGGAGGTTGGGGGTCTAGCGTTTTTGCAAATGTGCATATATGCTTCTCTACGAATCCAATGTCAATGGGCAGTTATTGCCAAGGGATTTGGGGGATGGTGATTTTTTTTAAATGTGTGCACATACTTAATGGAAGGCCCCCAAGTATAATTCTTCGCTTTTATCAACCATATAATTTTTCGAGATATAGAATATCTATACATAAAAACAAACCTATACCATTCGCCCTTGCGCTGTTATATTTAGTTGTTGCAACCTGTAGAAACCATTCGATTGCCTAGGAGAATGTTTTTGCAAGAATTCTGAACTGAAGGCAGGGAGGTAATTCACAATAGCATCCACACCATATAACAAAGATTACTGTGATTTTTGGAAGGAATATCATGGGAACGACAAATACTGACACAACCTTTTGGATATTTGGACTCTTGTGACTCTCTGAGATCAAGGATACGTTAAATTACATTCCAATGGTCCCAGATAGCAGAAAACCTCCCTAGAGAGCAAATGTACCTGTGGGGTCAGAAAGAACTTGTGACAAGTAGCAAGCATGTATCAATGGTATACACTGTCATAACGTTTTTGAATCATATCCTTATGATTTTTGGCTTCATTCATATTCTGTGAAACAGCCTACATTGAGAAGCACTGTACCTTTATAATACAGCAATATAAAATACTAATGTGATCAGTCAATACTGAATTGTATAATATCATACATCAACTGCTATCTTAATCTACATTATCACAATTGGGAGATAAGGGTCACTCTTTTTTTAGTGTAGAATACAATGCACATATAACTGAATCAGTGAATTCTATGCTTGTGATCGGTATACACCAATTAATTAATGAATTGATTTTTCTGAGAAATTCATTGATTTTTAAACGTATATCATAATGTGACATTTCTAAAAAAGAAAAACATTTTATGACACTCACATCGAATCTCATAACGTGATACACTGCAAGCCTTTGTGTCCCCAAACTTTACGAATTTATTTTTGTTAATCCATTTCAGAGCCTTTAAAGAGTCTTTACTTTTTAGTTTGTCTTGTCAAGACTTGTCATAAACATACAGTTTTCCTTGTTGTTTTTGGTCAATCTTGGATGGAAACACATAGTAAAGGTGAAACCTTTAACATCGATTAAACACATTAGCTCAGTATTATTGCATTATATTGCATTACATTTTAGCTGTCCCTGCCTGATAATGGCCACCATTTACAAGATCATTAAATAAATGCTATGTAAAGACAGCTTTTAAAAAAAATGTAGGCCAATGTCTTGTCAAACACTACTTTCAAAAGAGTACAAATGTAGAAAAAGTAGCGACTTTTCAACAATGTAGGTAAGAGACTGTACAACCACACCCGGGCTTGTTAAAAAAGTCTAGTCCCAGCCATAGAAAACATTTCGGAAGTACCATCCAAACCACAGCCTCCATAGCCTGTCACGACAGGTGAACCTCCATAGAGAAAAATACCTGAACGCTCCTAAAGAGCCTGCAAGGACGTACAAAGCGCGGCAGGAAATCCCATTTAGGAGCTGGTCCATCCGCCCGCCCTAACTTGGTAGTCAGGGCCGGTCACTTCGCACCCGGAGGTCTTCCGCTGGTACTGGCCGTGTGTTTTACGGGGTGCCGGTGACCAGCGGCTTTAGTTGGGCCCCACGCCGCATGGTGGCGGGCCGGAGGTCCCCACCTGGGGCGCGGGGCATGCCGGTAAATCACGTGAGGTCGTAAAGAGAGTTTGGGGCCCGCCTGAACTAGTGTCCTAGACTGTAGTATTGCCCTACGACACCGGGTGTGAAAAGTATGAGTTGTGTGGGCCAAGAGGAACTAATAGACACCAAGTTTAAGCTATACAGACAAGGGTACCTGCAAATTATATTTTCCCTAATTAACCCTTTCCTGACGCCAGGTATATTGATGAATGGTGCCATTTGGCGCCAGGTTTGTGCCAAATGTAGTCCTATATGACACCAGTTGCATTTATGCAACATATGTTAAACATTATGCTACCTGGTACAAAGAAATCCTGGCCAAAATGAACAGATATCATAAAGAAAATACAAATATGCATATTTCTACACATATAAAACGAAATGTTTCGAGTTTTGAAAATTATATAGGTTTTATGGTGACTTTAAGAGATTTAACAATTGTTGCATAAATGCAACTGGCCTCTTTACTGTGGTGTTGCATTTATGCAACTGGCGTCATTAAAGGGTTAAAAAGGATGTCCGTTCTCTTTGAAGAACATCCAAAAGTTGTTTCTTGGTGGTGTTTAACAGAGTATGCTTGATAGTAGACAATGCGAAAGTCACTACAGTTTTTTAGACCTAGCCACTAGCGGCTGCAAAATCGTACATCATTCTTCTAGCGGAAACCCCTATGACAAAAAGTATTTCACTCATATTGGAACAATTGAGTGTGGAGATGTGGTCCATTGGATAGCACGTGGGACTTCTGTACAGAGGGCCTAGGTGCACTTCCCCGAAGAGTCTGTTGGACCAGCTTTCTTTGCCTTCATCCTCACCCCCACAGATTCAGTCATCAATACTTCGCACAAAGCAAACATCATCGCCGTTGCCACAATTGTAAATATCTTGACGTTTTCCTTTATCTAGAAGTACAGAGTCCCACAGTACTACTATCGAAAGACTATCTGTGCAATTCTTTCAGGGCTGAGCAAAGTGTTTCATCCTGCCCTGTTTGATATGAGTCTGTGGTAACAGGCCGGAGGTCATAACGGGAGGAGGTCATAACGGGAGTAGGTCGTAACGGGAGGGGGGCATGGCCAGGACGTCGTAAAGAACAGGTAGACGAGAGGGGCACTTCAGAGCTGGTCCGCTCGGCCCACTTCTAACTTGATAAGCCGTTGATGGGGCTCTATGTCATTCTGATATACCTAGTAGTACCTCAGGGGTTGGGAGACGACCGACAATTTCCTGTTAATACTTTTATAGAGACATTTCTGTCATACATCATGTAGTGCAACCGGACGCTGTACAACTAAATGTAACAACGTTTAAGACCTGAGTTGTCTGACCCTATTGAAATAATCAGGAGTGAAAACAAAAGTTATTAATGATGAAAGAAATAGACCTGCTAAGCAGGGACGTAACGTCATACCGTTCTTCGACAATACATGTCTTTTCCTGACGGTAACGACACTGTAGCCAAACTTAAGTTTTGCTTCTGGTCTTAAGGCATGTCCTTTAAAATGATGATCTATATTCCACTTACCAAAGCCAGACTGAGGACCCATAAGCTTTTTGATGCCAAATACGATCTAAACGTGGACTTTCAATGATAAAATTTCGAATTTTGTTTTATCTCAGTGGCCCAAGGACAAAGCAAATTGACAATTTCAAAGCACGCTTCTTTCGCAGCAAGATAATTTAGGTAATGCATTTTGAAGTTTTGTTGCCGGTATGACATGCAACATAAACTTTCATACATGTTTCGATAAGCTACAAGGACGACAAAACAACATGTTCTGAGACGCTGAATCAGCAAAATCATAAGGCATTAGCGTGGGTGCATGCGCGAAGCGGCACATGTATTTTTGATGACCTTTTCTACAGAAATCTCATTGTCTGCCTCTTCTGGCGACAAGCATAAGTCAAGTATTCATGTGCGACGCACATAAGGAACCCTCATGCATAGCTGATGGTTGCTTCTCTGTACATAGCGTGTAGGAATCACATTGAAGAAAACATAGAAAGGAGCTGCACGTTGCATGCCCCTTCCTTACCATGCAGGTATGGGTCTCCTTGTCACACCAATTTCAATAGTTATCAGGGGGCATAGTATTTGACACTTTATTCAAAAGTTGTCCAACAAAAGTAAAACTTTTGGTTTCAAACAGTGTCATAAACATGTCTTTTATGAACATTGTGTCCTCCTCATAAGACCTGACAACACAGTCATGGTATATGAAATATTCTCCGCTAGCAATTGAATCCGTATTCTAAGAATAAGTGTGACCGAAGTTATTTCCTTATATGACATAAGGTACCTTATAATGCATAAGGCGTTGTCAACACCATCATTTCTTAATTGTGAGACGCGATGAAAAATTACATTTGAATTTTTCTTTCAGATTGCAATAACCATCATCAAAGTTCATTCATGAGGATGATGCTTCTCGTTTCTTAAAAACTATTTCGCTCTGGACATACAATTCGAATTCAGACTTATATCTTAATATAATGTTAAGTAAACTAGGTCTCCATTTACAGTAGTTAGAAAGCTGAACTGTTTTATTTCCCGCCTGTCGTAGCCTACCTCAAGGCGGAATCCACGGCGCGAATCTGTAGCAATTTAGGAAATATGTTTGAAGAAAAATTATTGTTCTCATGAAATGTGTAATTCTAGTGTGCTATTCAAAGAATGTCAACCAACACATGGTTTTGGATAGAGACAATATTTCCAAATGCACTAAAGCTGTAAGGGAAGAGAGCCGCCTAATGCTTTGACGCATCACAATCATGTGGATGTTTGGATTCACAGCCCAGGACTCATTAGCTACCGAGAAAACCGTGGACTTATTATAACCTAAGGATCCCTGACGTGGTGGTGATCCAGGGCCGAGGTCAGTCTCAAGGCTCTCGTCACAGGAGGAGCAGGCGGAAGCTGTAAAGGAATGTGTATACTTGAGCTCGAGATGTCTGTAACAAGTGCGACCAGTCAGGTGATATAGTAACCTAATAGGATATGGGGCATCTTACTCTAAATGCACTATAGAGGGAGGGAGGGAGTTAATAACAGAAACAAGCTAATAACACGCATTTCCTTGAAATCTTGGTTATAGTTATATAGATAAAGAGAAAACATTCTATTTATCACCTTTGCATTATGGGTAATTTGGCATGGGCATCTAATAGAAATACCTCCAAACGGTATGCACCATTTGAAAGATAGGCCTAGGATTGTGAATTCCATTTTAAACTTTCCACCTAATATCACGATTGGTAACAAATGTCTACCTTCCACTTCACATTTGGCAATCTTCACGGGTTAGTAATACTACTGGATCACTGATGTACAGTGGTTATGATTGTTTATAGGTAGGCCTATTGCACAATGATATTACAACAATCGAAAACTGGAGAGTAGAAAATAACAAAGGTGGCAACCAGTGAAGTAAGCATCGCAGAGCCTCGAATTCGGCTTGACATGTGTCTTTATTTATCTAATATCAGCGAAGGAAACTAAAGTCGCAGGCAATGTACATTAATTTTTTTCTGCTCAGGTAAATCACGATAAATTAATGTTTGCATCACATTGTACAGAAATGCAAGGTTAGTCAAAAAGATTTGCTAACATGATGAGCCTGGTTATAATACGAGGTTTACTAGCACTTTTCTATGAGTATAAATACATTTTTGTGTCGTCAATTTCTACCCAGGGATTTACATCTGTTTACGTGTATATCAATATAGATTCTCTTCTGGTGCTCAGCCCAGTAGTAGAGGGCAGACTGACCCTTACCTCTCCCCTCCCCCTCCCCTCCCGCACCTGCCCCTCATCACCCTTTGGTCAGTAGCCTACTGACCCTTACATCGATCTGGTCTCTCGGCACCTCCTCCTTATGTATAGTCTACTTCATAGATATCTGAAAGTGTTATAATATATACCCTATGAAATCATGACATATCTTATCTTCTACAGTGTTAAGACACTGTTAGAAACCATAAAATAAGATCATGGGCATACTGCCGGTGAATCTTTAGTGATCGAAAAAGAACATTTTAAAACAATTCAGATCAAACTTGTATCAAGAATGTGATCGTTAGCGACGTATCTAATTATACTTCAAAGTAGTTCATCTCAGATGAGATATGAAATGAGATATAAACGCTTCTATGCTGAGGTACGGTCATAACACTGATGATCTCGGTCCGTAATATCCAAAGAACCATCACTTATTGGACATTCTTTGTGTTGAAACAGGAGCGAGGATTAATTTGACAACTTTAGCTATTTCCCAATTCTCTGCTGTTACTAATACCTTTCAAATTTACTTATGCACCTTCCTAAATTGAACTGACATCCTGGATCATTTACCTGTAATACATGAGCATTTACCTGGGGTATTCACGAGCAGACGTCAAAACAACCTTTGCTACAATCTATATGTGAAAAAGGGTTATTTCATTAACGTTTGAATGAGCACATTGCTATGACTGCCTCTGGGTGATCTGACCATTTGTGAACAGGTATTATCTTAAGCCAAAGGGTGTGATAAAATGGGGGCAGGTGAATAACCGTCTCCCCTCGGAACGCCACCTGCTGGAGGGAAGCAAAAGCAAATCCAATAATAACATCGCAGGGGAAAACATTTCTTGGGGAACGCAGACCGGCAACGTTAGTAAACAATTGTTAATGCCAGGTTGGAAAGATGTGTTTTATCAGTCTGCACATTAAACTGAAGCTTGTGACTCAACAGGGAGCTTTGAAATAATGTTATATTGAATTGTCTTTTGATGTGACTTGATGATGAATAGTTTTCAAGCCGAACCCTTTGTTTCAAGCATTCGGTAGTTCTTTTTTCACACTAAAGGACATTTAGTGTTAATACCCATATCCATTGGCGTTGAATTGATTCAATGTTCGGTAATAAACACGAGACTTAAATAAGCACAGCACCGATGAGCTACAGTAATAGAGATTTTATATTGGCATCACGACTCAGTACTTACGCTAAGGGCCACCAGGTGGTGTTGAAGGGAAGGCGGGTTATTGCCCAAATCTGACACATTAAGAGGCCCAGGCGGCCAGTCAAGCCATTTAAGGCATGAACTACCGGCCCACAGACCACTCGACCCCCGTTTTACTCCCTGATCACCTGTGGAAATATCCCCTCCTCTCCCAGGTGTTGTGGCTCTAAGCGGCGCCCAGCTCCCCAGTACAGGTCTGAAGTGGCCTCTACACCGCCCCACGGAGACCGAGTCGGCGCTATTAGATG
Organism: Lepidonotus clava; assembly: GCA_936440205.1. Taxonomy (NCBI): domain Eukaryota; kingdom Metazoa; phylum Annelida; class Polychaeta; order Phyllodocida; family Polynoidae; genus Lepidonotus; species Lepidonotus clava. Next base: position 26,910,511 of record OW387144.1, on the reverse strand, counting down.
GATTCAGACATTAATTGGCCTTAATCAAATCGCCGGCCAGGGCCTTGGAATTACTTCAGCAGGAGGTAAGGCCAGGACAACAGCTCCTGTGTATGCCCTACCGCGCTACCTGGTATATCTACCTGCCCCCACCCTGGAGAGTACGTGCACAGTCACTGGAGTAGGCCCTGCCTTGGTAGAGTGTTGAGACTTTACCTTGGAGTACTCATTCTACCACACATCGACTGAACTTTAAGTTTAAATGCAAAGTTATATGAGCATTAACGCTTCAGATATCTGTAGGTAACTGTTGGATACCGACACCTAATATCTATAGCCTACATAAAGATTCCTGAACTGCAATAAGTGGGCACCGGAGTATACGAGACCTTAGGTTAGGAAACCTATACCTAGAGAGGCAAGAGGTAAGTTCATGCTACAAATATTTATAAGTTTATTCTCAATACGGCTCTGGTGAATAGGAATAATTATTGATATAGTATCTGAAGGTTGTCACACATTGATACATTTTACTCCAAACTATGACATTCATAGTGTCAGATGGCCGCTGGTGAGGTCTAATGAGGTAGTAAAATCTCGTTGTAACTAATATTAAATTGTAAGCTGATCAACAAATCTTAAGATCTAATGGAACCTTTCTTCTATTGTGATAATGCTAGATGTATCTGTCCTGTGGTATCCGTGGGGTTCAACCAAGGCAGCACACAGTAGTTCATGAGCACTGAAACACAACCGTTATAAAATTCAATTGCAAGCGGCTGATCTTTTAAAGAATTTCTTGTGATTATTTTTCTAATAACTCTTTTCTCTGTACGCAATACTCAAACAGTAAACATTGTATGTGTGCAATTACATTGCTGGTTGCCTTTATTCATTATTATCATATTGTTGGGTCCGGGGTATATTACTTTGCCGCCCTTTCAAATGACATATCCGATATATGGTTTCAAGTCATATTCCCGGAGAAAGACTACCAATATAAAATCGGCAGAGACAAAATCGGCATGTTGAATACAGGCTTAATAGCAATGAGTTCGCATCAATGGATATCCCACCTGTTGAACCTACAAACTGTTAAGCACCTGAAGTTCCTGTAACTCCACGTGGGTAATGCAGCTACACAGACAGAACCTTAAAATGAAGTGATATGTTTTGTCTCTTGGGGTTCTGTTCTAAACATTATAATATAGTGCTTTTTGATGTACAATATTATTGTACATGAAAAAGCACCGTTACTTGAACTGCTACAAACAGACATGATTAAATCTAGAATTGCAATATTGATTTAATCACCTGAGCCCTTTTATGTAATTGTTTTCGAACATTACTGATCAGGGAACAGAAGGAAAGAAGTACAGGCTTGAATGGACAATGCTGGATCTTGTTATACTCAATTACACATCTGATTCTCTAGGCTGATTATTACTATTATAGCTGAATTATTATATTGATTTAACTGCCATGCAGTCACCCTCATATCCGATTTAAGGTTATGTAAAAGTACTGATGTGAAATAGGATCAATCTAGATGTATTTTATCAGGTGGGGGATCGGTCGTTAGTACGTACTAGTACAGATATCAGATTAGGCGTTATGGTAAAGCTAGTGTCTTCTGCAATTAAAGCATGAAATGCTCCAGTGTCAGAAAAGTGTTCAAATACATTTCATACATATTTCCTTAACCATAAACCCATACTTAATGACTATTGGTGGTAGTTTCTCAATTTGAACCAGAGTTAAGGCATTTACTCATAAAGTAGGGTTCTCCATTGCATTCCCCTCTACGCCTTGCATCCATTCCCCTTACCATTGATCCTTGCGTATATCAACGTATTTACACTCAAATATAGCTTCCAGATACTCAATATTGCACATACAGATATGAATAATTGAATCATTGCGTAATCTATAAGTAACATGTTTTACAACCATATTTCAGCTTCTATTTCGTATGAATTGGTGCAGTATGTATAGCATAGGGAACCCATGGTTATATAGTACTTATTATTCAGTTTACATTAGTTACATAGAGAATCGATACAAGCCCAGCTAGGGGTTTAGTATGTATGTATATCATTTTACTCTTCAGTGATCCCTCACACCTAATAATGGACACACATGTAGGGCTCTACACTCTGAAATAACCTTTACGTTTATATTTATATACAACCGTTTATTTATATAAAACCCATTGTTTTAACTGCGCCATTTGATAGCAGACAAAATGTACCATACTTCCGTCAATGCCAAGAGGTCGCTTACAAAACAACGTAGAGGACGTTGGACAAATATGTATTGCTTTGGACAGGAGGCAGATGTGTTATTTGTAATATATCATTACACGGTTATTAATAAACCGTTGGTAAAAACATTAACTCCGACTGCCTGTCACAAACAGTGATTCGTACTCACCCGCTGTTTTCTTAGAAACAAGTCTAATGTAAAACCTTAATATAGTGACGTCTGTAAAGTGGTAAAAAATTTCTCTCTACTTTTAGATGTCATCCTAAACAGGATGGTCTGTAGATTTTGCTGTTTTGGTATTTATTCATTTACTAGTCTGATGAAGCGGACATGCCCTTATAATATGTTGGCCTTTTATATATAACAAACATTGGTATTGTCACATTTCCTTTAGATAACAATTATGATGAAATTCCTATGAATTGTGAAACGAAAACTACGGAATGTTTTCTTAAGTGTTTAAATGAACCAATTGTTGAGAAAGTCTGACGAGTTCAATTAGAACATAAAACGCCCGCCAGTCACTGATTTTAATACCCGCTCATGTTTCAGTCGACCATAACTAAAAGTGCCCAGATGGGATAAAATCAGAGGCTGTAATGAAAATCATCACCAATAATTTTATATAAACGATTTTTTGCACTTAAGATATTTCACTGAAAACACAAAGTCGGCAGAGAGCCACTTTAAATTTGTCAGAGGGTTGTCATAGGTGACTTTTGGGTTGTTGCAAGGCTCATTTCATGCCACTGATGCAGTGTGACAACCCTGCAAGAACCCTGTGAGAAATTTGAGGGTGGTCAGTGGGTTGTAATTGTGAATTTTGAGGCTGGATGACAACCCAAAGGTTGTCATTTTCTCCTGACAACTTTAAGCCAAAAAGCTCATCAGAGAAGCAAAAGTGAAAATCAGGTTGTCACAAGGTTGTCATGGAAGAAAATGAGAAGTCAAACGTTCTGCCTGACAACTCTAGGGTTGTAAGTCAATGGTCCCTAAAATGACAGGCCAAGGTTGTCATGGCCTCTGTCTATGACAACCCTAGGATTGTAAGTCAATGGTGCCAAAAACCATACAGCTCATAGGCCTCCTATGTGTAATGGCCATACATAATAACTAGTAATAACATCATAGGAATGCACTATCATGGATTATGGGTATGAATTGCTGTATTTCCGGACCAACCTATATTAGTAAGAGTTATAGAAATAAGATTTGCAGCATCGGATAGGGAATTAAATCAGCTTTTAAATGATATATTTGCTGTTTTTGTATGTTGAATATTAATTTCAACGTTGTCGTTTGAAAAATATGGAAAAATTATGGAAAAATGTCTGTTTTTCCGGGCGGCTACAGCCGGATTGGCGAGTAGAAGGTAGCTTTGGCCGGATTGGGGTCTAAAGGGTTAAGTTTCCATGGCAATCGAATTATTGTGACCATAGTCTCAGGGGAAATCATTCTATTGATGTTCCAAATAAGGGTAAAAACATTTTGATAGAGTTCCTTTACAAAAAAATTGAATTCAAAACTTTCTTTGTGTCTGACGACTCTATGACAACCATAGGGTTGTAAATATGTATCTGATAGAGGGCCCCTCTCTTGGAGGAAGCCCTGATAGCTCTGGGGTCTGTGACGCCCTCTGCAAAACAAGAGGTCCTTGGTTCAATTCACACTCATTCTCAAGAAAATGTTAACTTTTCTGACAACCTTGTGACAACCCTGGGTTACCCTTTTAATCTTTACAACCCTTCAGAATATTTGACGATGCACGGTTGTGGTTTTTTGCACCATTCACTTACAACCCTCAGGTTGTCATAGACACAACCTTTGACAACCTTGGGCTGTCGTTTTTGGCACCATTCATTTATCCTAGAGTTGTCATAAACAGATCCTGTGACAACCTTGGGTTGTCATTTTAGGCACCACTTTTGACAACTGTAAAAAGTGTGTTTTCAGTGTTCCTTCTCAAATTATGATCACATTGGTCATATTTCTTATGGAATTATTCACGGTATCTAACTAACACAAGCTTAAATTATTTAGATAGTAAAGTAGAATGCGATCAATATAGATATTGCTTCCAAATGGGAGATGAAGGTAGTAGGACTTATTCTAATAATATTATGTAGTATTCTTTTAAGTGTGGCATACTTAGCGGTTAAACATAGTACCAGAATATACATCTACAAAACACAAAAATGTGTATATATTTTGTTATAGAAGGGTTGAGACCTAAGTTGGCATAACACCAAACTCTGTTTCAAACCCTACTTTACTGATCACGAGGTTGTTACGACCCACTTCAACCCCACTAACTACTCACGCAGCATATATTCTTCCAGTTCTGTGGTAATTATGGAGATAATAAGAATTAGATTGTGGTAATAGTCCTGAATAATTAGTTGCGCGGAGGCGGCAGGCCTTATCGATACTTTATTTCCAACATTTCACCCTTACACGAAGTGGTCTGAACCTAGTACTTAACTGTTTGGATGTTACCTTCGATATTGCCGTTTGTGCACCAAGTGAAACAATTTCCCTGATGTTTACTCCACACCCCAAGGGACTTTCGGGTCAGAGTTCTAGTACTTTTCCAATTATTCTGTTAACTACCTCGTGCGTAAAGTTATCGTTTTTAGACGGAACAAATAGCTAATATGCAAAAAGGGAACATGCTGGAGGAGCAAACCCCAAAAGGACCCAGGGGCACCTCAATGCGCCATACCCATCACCAAATCCCTTTTGCTCTTTTCTGCCCTTACTCTGGATCCCTGGATCTTTTCCCCAGCCCTTTCACCCCCCCCCCCCAGCTGACACCACACTCCCCCGCCTCTCCCCCCTCCACCCCCCCCCCCCCCGTATACATATATATCCCAGGCCCCGTGCCGCGCTGAACGTCCTTAATGCCTCCCCCACCACCTCCAGGCTCCTCCAGCATGCAGTTATCGATAAGACCAAAGCCCCAGCAATCCCCGCCAAATCCCAACAACCGCCACGGCCGTCGGAGTCGGGGTGTCTCCTGCTGGAGAAAGGGGTGGGGGCTGCTCTGAGAGGGATAGGCAGGTATACGTTGAAAGGTCGCTTTTACTATTCTCCTTCTGTTGTTATCTGATTGGTAAAACGTGCATGTTCGAGTCGGGATATGTTTTTATATTGGAATTGAGCCCACATGATATTTTAACAGCACACGTGCCTTTCTTTTTACCATAAGAAAAATAGAGGCTACGTTCTCTGAATTAATGTTCATAATCCTAGAGAAACAATTTACATCAACTGTTAGAATTGCTGTGCAATTTATAATTATAAGTTGTAAAGCCTACATAAAGGAACCTTTTATCATAATGTCATTAAATGACATTATGATAAAAGCATCGGCAGGTTTTGACGTACTATCAACATTCCGGTTACCATGGCAACAAAATGAAAAAAATGCATTTTTTTTTTCACCAGAAATGAAAACTATGAAAAATTTCATTTATAGCATGGATTTAGCTAATTTTTCTTATTTTCATGATAACTAACCTAAATAAAGGCCCGAGAGCCATGATTAGCCATTTCCATAAGACTGGAAATCCCAGAAATTGTCACATTTAATATTCCACTAGTTGAAGTTAATTGTTGGGTAGAACTCTAACTTTACATGGATGAATAGGCACACGTTTACACGACAGTCGCAACCTTTCAGAAAGTACCCCCTGCCCCTACTCACCCCCTGCCCCCATACAACACTAAACGCCCTACCAAACACCCAAAACAGCAGGCTTACCCAGCACTGTCATTTGCAACTGTAATGCATACACTGACGAAACATAGCCTGCCAGGCCAAACGGTACGGCCAGAGATAAGGCCTAGGAGCGGGGAATGCGCCTGGCAGACCTGGATGGGTCCACAAAACCAGCCTTCTCCATACCAGGAGGGTGTTTTGTCTAGCAGGTCACACCCAGGCTTCCAGTGTCCGCTCCAGGGTGATAGAGTGGGAGCAAAAACAAGCCCAGCTCTGGAGGAAAACCGACCTGTATATGTATGCCTCCTATTAGTGGGTGGCTGTTTTTGGTGTCGGTATTTGACATTCTTATGGACTTTTGAATGTTGGGATGGGCTTGGAGGGTGATACGTCTTGTATTGAGTGTGATAGGGTTGTCAGTTGACCAGAAAATAAGTGGAATTCAAAGTGAGGGGGGCTTTGTATTTTATTACATTCTGATCTGTGCCATAGGGCCTGTGCTCTAGGCTGGGATAGGCCTGCCATGATTGTGCAACATTTATCTGGTGAATAGCATTGACATCTAAATATAGTCTGGGAAGTATGAGACCGGTCATTTGACAAAGGACTATTTAATGTGGATGCTAATTTAGCTATGCTATTTTAATTTAAAAAAATGTAGCTGTAGCTCACTGCTAAAGATAGAAACAGAAATTGCAGTCACGTAGGTGGAGAGATATATCCTATTTATTGCTATCTGATAAAAACGTTCCCTTTCAGGGAGAACACAATAGATAGGTTTCTATCATATTCATATTCTGTTTCTAGTAATATAGATTCCATTGTTCAGTTTTTAAAGGATCAGCAGTCGTGGCTTAGCATCACTCTCTTGACTTTAAGCAGAACGAATACCCATAAAACAGACCATTGTGATTCTAGTTTAGTCAATGAGGTACCAACACATATTTCATCCATACAAATGCAAAATGCCTTTCAGCTCAGAAGAATTTCTTGTAGGACACCATACGAGCATTTGAGCTAGCAGGTCTAGATGTGGTCAAATGCCACCTCAAAAAAGTTCACGAATCTAAAATTGTGTGTCCTTTCACGCATCCAAATGTTGGATTCGTAGACATTATGTTCGTGAAAGCTTTTTGGTCTTCCTTGCTGGTACTGTCATTGCATAAGGCCTCATCCATGAGTTTGTTTGATGCTTGTGGTGTCAGGCCAAGGTGGTTGTAATGGCAACCTCTATGACTTGTCCCTGCTCAATTATGAGAAACTAATGAAGAAGTAACCGTACCTAAAACTACTTTCAGTTTTAGTACCTGATAACAAGTCTCTCAAAACCACCACTTAGTTGCTCAACTTGTCCCTAATTGGCCATACAAATTGCAGGGTGACGTCGAAACCTGTGTATAACGGAAAGGGAGGCTGAGGTTACTATAGCACATTTAGAGGCCGACAGTTGTGATTATGTCTGGTATAGGAGAGTAGGTGAGGCTTTCAAGGCTCATCAATACCTCCAATGACAGTCTGTTAGCAGGGATTATACAGGTATACTATACACATTACAGGTAGTGGTGGTATAGTCTGGAGAGAACATAACTTAAAATAATTGCATGAATCGCGAGGCTGGAGGCAGAATTATCACTGCTGTATGTTTGTTATTTCCCTTTCACTAGATAATATACAGGTTTTTCTTTTATTCAGTTAGTAGAAATATATAATAATTATGATGAGATTTGAAACACAAGGAATATTCAAAACAATGTACCTGAGGACACCTATGAAGTAAGAGTATCATTACGTTTTCAATAGAATATTGTGGTTTTACTTTAAACAGAGATATGTTCACTAGTGACAAAAACATTTTACTTTAGTACAAAAGTGTACTGTTACAGGGGGGTGAGTGACTTAACAATGACAAAGAGGTATAGAAAAGTTAGATGCTGTTAGCTCTATCTAGGAAGGCTTTCACGATATCTCAGATATCACAGACATCAAAGAGGAGCTTTTAGTCTCAACTAGTGCAGACATCCCATATGATATAGGCTTATTGTAAAGTTGTTCCCATGCTTGTGTTGTTGGAGAGAGTCAAACACTCTGCAGGACCTGACACTCTCTATGACATATTCAAGTTCGTTTTCCGGTTATCCTTTCCAGTCAACTGAAGAACACTCATCAAAATAGAAAAAGCAAGATGTACCATCGCTCTAAAAACCTAAGTAGAAGCTAACACTTTGTGGTTTACAAATTGTTTTGCGTGTGTTAGTACAAAAAAGCAAAAAAAGCATAAAGCATCAATTACACTTATAAACATCAGACACCTTTTATTATATAAACGGAACCTTGAAAAAATGAACGGTTTTGATCTGCAACTGCCCTTCTCTGCTCAGTTAGCTAAATCGAATAACACCTTTCACTTTAAAGGTAAAACTGAAAGAAATACAATGTCAAATATTATAAAATGATTAAGCCTATCAAAATCGCCAGAAGGTCCGACGTAACACCCTTCAGTGAAAATTGCTCTGTTGCGGCGGATGTTTCCGGCGGGCCGACTTGTCGACGCCTATCCCGCGGGTCACCAGCGATCATTGATTCTGACAGAATGGCTTCCCGTCATCTCCCCTCTCCCCTGCCCTTTCTCTCTCCCCACCTCTTTCCCTCCTCTTCCCCCCTTTGTTCCTCTTCACTTCACTACACTACTTCCTGGTTCGACCTCCTCGTAGCAGTGACAAAGTTACCTCCATGATGTAATTATTTGACTGAGAAATAACACTTCTAATACATACTTTGGTCCCAATATTCACCGTTTCTATTTCTTCTTCTGTGTTCAAAATGCTTTTTTTTATTACCTTGTGTTTCTAATAATACTTCAAATGGGCGTACCGTTAATACAATACAACGCGTAATAATCTTCGCTTAAAAGCACTAATGGATGCATCGCCTAAAAGATGTTTAACATTTCTTATGCCACAGAAGCCACATGACGCGGAGAAGTTGTTTGAAGATATTTGCTCTCCTATCTTGACACATTCAGGGCAGTACATTATTCAACTACATAAGGATCTGGATGTGAATCAAATATTAGAAAAGGAAGGAAAGGATTGGGGGGGGGGGGGGGTCCATATAGGCCATGTACTTAAATGCAACGCATTCAGGCGCACCCATGTTACGTTTTCCTGTCTTTGTTTAGTTCAAGTCCCCACCAAAAAGAGGGGACCCTCCCACGGGACCTGTCAGATTCCTTCCCTCAGCAACGACGGGGGAGTGGTGGTCCAGCAGGTGCAAGCGGGACCACTGTAGGGTGGGCTCAGGTTTGACTCCTATCAGGCTGTCCATTTGACCACCTTCCTTGCTCCTAATCTCACCCCTATAGATTCGATCGATCATAGTACCTACTAAATCTAAAATGATGTCCTTTTGTATGTGACAGTCTACACACTGAACCTTCTTCAAGTCATACCAAGAACTAGCGAAATAGGCTGCTATCAGCATGTCCATATGGTTGCTGTTTGACTGCTTATTAAAAGACTTGTAGGAACCACCAATTTGGGTCGACTCATATATTTAGTTCTACTCTCATCGTCTATGTGGCTTCATGGTCTAGAGGTTAGGACCCCAACCTCCAAAAGGTTGTGGATTCAAATACTGAAAGGGTTTGTCATTGCCAGTGTTATTCAGCCTGGCGAAGCCACTTGTACAAGTCTAAAACATGAGCCTGTCTTGATATATCTGAAATACTACTGAGCGGACCTAAAACCAAACAATTCTCACAGCTGTAGCAAAGACATTCCCAGATACCATTTTAAACCAGCCTGGCAGAAAAAAACAGACTTTAGACTGTATTCCACTACCCGATCTTACCGACGATTCCAGCAATCGCCTTTGGCAATAAGGATCAAAATATCAATATGCTCTATATCATTAGAAAGGATTTCACATTCCCTTTCAAATAATATGTAGCAGGCAAGGGTTCCATTCATATTTCTAATAACAATTTAGAAATTGCCAAATTCCAGATGGTCACAATGGCCTAGTGGAATATGGGCTTAGGAATGTGATCCCCATCCCCCGGATCATGTGCACCTGTCAGCCGGCCTCATGTCACCGCTTATCAATTGTCCCCTCCATTCGCCTTAATGGCCCCTGATGGGCGGCCACCTGTGAGCTGCTCGCCCGCCGGGGAGGTGTATGCAAATTAGGTTATGGGCCATGAGCTGCTCATTGCGTACCCGGGTGGGGATGAGTGAGCGACTCAGGGGTATGGGGGGTGAGTTGTATATGAGCATGTAGGGTTGAAACAAGGCCATATGGAAATGGTTCTGAATGTGTCAGAAGGAGCTGTACAGTGAGATAATTTCATTGTGCTCATTATGATGCATCTTTTTATATGTGGGGTTGAAACATGGGCATATGGGAATAGTCCTAAATGTAACACATTAATTGTGCACTGGAATTAATTCCATTGTGCTCATTAAGATGCATCTTCTTTTCTTTGAAGACACTGCTGGTGACACAAAAAGACCTATCTCTTTTAAGGAAAAGTTAAAAGGAGATTCTTGGTGGATGTTATTTTCACAGTTGATAACAATAAAGTAGTTTGGTTGCAAACAGATGCTTGCACCTGAATTTGTATAGAAACCATCTTCGATAGATTTATAAGGTCAGTGTGAGATAAATATTAGAATTTTATTAATCATACTCTAATATTTGGAAAGACGCATGTTCAAATCCAATATTCTTGAGCCAAAGAGGGATCGGGGTTTAAAATTTGCTTACGTACTTGCTGGAAGGGCTCTAAATTATATCCCCTCAAGCTAGTTGGTTCGAAAGAAACATAATGTCAACAGCCCAGGATATTTCCAGAATACAACTATGTACACGTAAACACGAGACTCCTCGGTTATAGTAGTAAGACCAATATGGGTTCTGGTAACTGGAGAGAAGTGAGCAGTCAGCACGTGTTGCAGCCACCATTGACCCACTGCCGCCCCTCCCCCGGCCTCCAGGGCCGTCACCGTAGTGGGGGAACCACTCCTACAAGCTGTCTCTTCGATTGACATAATTCGCGCGTTAAGTGATGCCCTTGTGGCGGGCACCGACGGGCCGTCACCCCGATAACCGACTGGGCGGGGAGAGGGGGGAGAGTAAAGGACAGACAGGAGAAGAGAGAAAGGAGCAGAAGAAGGGGAGGGTAAGCAAGAGGGAAGGAAGGAGCAAAAGGTGGTAAGGAGGACAGAGCCAACGAAAATAAAACGGGAAAGAAATGAAACTGAGTACACCCCATAAAGGTAGCGGGTATTGTGTAAACTAAAGAGATACCGACCCCTTGGAGGAAGGGAAAGAAAAACTGAAGGAGGAATTAAATTAAAGGATCATAATGTATTTGGAAGGGACAAAAGGAAGGGTGTGAGAGGTGCAGGGTAAAAGGGAGTAAGGCCATTTTACACAGACACTGGAGGTTTCATAGGAAGCCTTCGAAGAACAAAGTAGGGGGGAACATGAAACGCCGGACAGATAACGATCTTGGTACGACCAGCGCGTTTAAAAACAAAGGGCACTGCAATTTCTGTTTGTAGACCGAATTCGGACGGCAAACAATGTTTTAAGTGAGTGTTCTGGGCGAGAGGGGTTGAAGTAGGAAATATTTTTACGACCTTGGACCAAAAACAATTAAGCGGACTAACACTATTTTGTTTTCCAATACATGGGCCTTTCTCTATGGCATTTGTATGAAAACCCTCTGGCGGTTGGGGTGATGAAAGCAAAATGCTTAAGAAAGTGAAGTTATTTGAAATGTTAAGGAAAATCAGAATCGTATGCAATATTCTAGATAATTATATCTAGATGGCGGGGAAGGCTGGTTCACTGCAGTGAGTAGCATGTTGGATTTCGGCATAACAGGCCTGATTCCCCATCTTCATGATCAAATACAGAATCGCCAGTGAAAACATTGTCCTCTTTACATGTGGTACTTTGCTTTATTAAGGTATTTGCATGGATTTGAAGAAATTCAATTTAAAAATTGGTGACGTAAGTCGTTAGCTACCCAAGGTTACTTTAAGATAAACGGCAAAAGGAATTGGGTGAAAGAAGTCGCTAAAATACTGGGGTCTACTTAAAGTTCCCCTTGTTTCATAACAACCTTCTTGATAGAAAATGGGCAGGCAGCCAGTTAACGTGCCGTCCACCTAGATTGTTTAATCTAGGATAAGAGATCAACTTTAGGCATTACTGATTGCAACAGACAATAAAGCAAAAGCTAAGTCCGATTGGTCAGATTTTAACGCATGGTTTAATGGATTAATTCCCTGAGCAATAGTTTTCCTTCTGGCCTCTTCTACGCCAAGGCTTGCAATGAAATGGTTTAGTGTTGTACTTGGGCAGGGGACTTGAGGCTTATTGGTGAGTGCTGTAGGTCGACAATGTGCGACTCCGCCTACTTGGCCTAAGCTGCTGTGATAATTAGGCCGAGGTAATGCCTGAATGGCCTAAACAGGAAGGGTCATGGAGTAGGGGGATAAAGGCCCGGGGAGCATCAAGAGCAGAGCTGGCCTCCCGCCGTGACCAGGCGAACAGTTATGACGAATGTATTGAGGGTTTTCAATGAACGTTGTTAATACTAATAAAGCCCCTAGCAGGGGTGAAACTACATTAATTAAGGTAGCCCACAGAAATTACATGCCTTGTATAAAATTACACGTTTTGATGTTTATTTATGAACAGCAAATAAGTAAGATGCAAAGCATATCGAACACATGCTTCCAGCTGACAGCCATAGTGCATACATAATTGTAGTTGGAGAACCCTCTAGCTATGCATTGGTCGGACTCGTAGAATAATCCTACATACGTACAAATACACGACTACTTGACAATTGAAGTTCCCCTTATGCAAGAAAACTAGATGTAGATATAGCAAACAAAACAATTTTCCATATGTGTCCAGACCTGCACACTTAAGTTTCCCCCTTTGTGGTTAATAACCTCAATTTAGATTGTCAGAGCAGTGTAATCAAAGGCACATTTTATTTATTCCATATCAACCGTAACAAAAAGCTATTGGAAACTGGTAGGTCTCCATTTGGTCCGTCACAAGCAGGCGTAAAACAAACTTAACAACAGTACAATAGCATTTTATTGAATTATTTACCACCAAAAACGTTTACAATTATTTTCCATCAAGAGCAGTACATTGACTTGGAAGATGATTGTTCAAAGCAAAAGAGTACCCAGTGGTGTACGAAGCAAGTATCAATTATATAGCATCAAGAATCAACGTATCGAGTCCCATGCCGCCCATGCGTCATGGTTGGTTGGTTGGTTGGTTATTGGGGTTTTACGCCGTATCAACATCTAAGGTTATATCACGGCGAGAACATGATTTTGACAATCCTGTCCTGATGATTGTATCTATGGAATGATCGAATCTATGAGAAGATAGAGACCGTACCCCAACACTTTTACCGAGGCAGGTGTTCTTTAATGTGCAGGGTCCCATAGGCAGGGCCCTACACACAACAGCCGGTGGTCTACTAGAGACCTTTAATAACCCAGTTGTTGCCACTGGGGGACATGTCCCATGCGTCATGTGTTCGTCATATCTTTGACATATTTTTCACCACTCTCTAGGCGGATATGCAGCATATTCACTTAAAATAGAAGAAACATGAGCCTAACGAAAAGAAACGTCATAGAAACTGTTGCATATGTCCATGTGCTCCTATAGACACATAGGACCCTGGATATGCTCTCTCTATGTAGTTAGCATGCGTCTCTGCTAGTGCCAAGCTTGATACGCAAAAGCCAAAAATGGCAAAGCCAGGATCTGAAAAGGTCCGACATGTTTGACCAAATATGGCCTCCTTATTGCACGGCGAATAGGCACGGTCGGCGCGGAGAGGGCATTCAGCATACGTCTCAGTTTAAACAGCAATTCCAAACAGCAGCACTTGATGGCCCGCAGCCTTTCAACAATACAAAAGACGCCCTTTAGGCCTGCATCCATTAGCAACAGCGGCCCAGATCTTAGGCCTATAGGTGTAGGCCTATAGGGCTAATAGTCCATTGCATATTAAACAGATTTGATTTGACACGGCGCTCGCAGCATGCTATTTACCCGCCATATTACCTGCTGCATATCCGCCTGGAGAGTGGAACACGTGTTATCAGAGTCTCCATGCATTATTTACCTCCGGCCCAGGCACGTGGGGGGGAAGCGGAGCGCATTCCGTTAGGGCCGGGCCTTATATAGGAGAACGCCTGCAGCTTTCACGGCCCTACGAAGTACCTGGCGACAAACGCCGTCTTTCACGTCCCGACAAAGCCCGCCGAACGCCACAGATGCCCACACCGCCGATAACAAAGATGTCGAGCCGTTTTAGCACCTTGCCAGTCCAGTAAATCTTTCCTTTCTACTGCCCCGGAGTTTGCACATTTAGCCAAAAGGGATTGGTGAGGATTGGTGGCTTTCCGACCGGGCGGCTGGGATGGCCGGGATAGACCTGGATTTACCTAAATAGCACGGCCTGGGCCCAGGTATTACGGGGTGGGTGGATGTAGTGAGGTGGGGGCGGGGAGAAATGGAACTAAAAGGAAAGGGAAGAGAAGGGAAAGAGAGTATGGCGGGGGCGGGAGGAATGGAACTAAAGGGAAAGGGAAGAGAAGAGAGAGAATGCATGGAGAGAGGCGTGGGTTAGAAAGGAAGGGCGAGACAAGGCAGAAGAAAGAACAGAGATGGAGAGGAAGGAGGTTAAAAAAGGAGGCAGAAAATGAAGCGTGATGAAAGGGGGGAAAGGTGTTAGAACAGGACTCAAGATGATATTCAAATGTGAAGAGAACTTTGAAAGAAGGGAGGGTGGGTGTAGCGGATTGGGGGTGTATATATACAAAGTAACAGAAGAGGACGGGGTGAAAATAGAAATGGTATGGGAGACATGAGCAGAGGAAGTTCCAAACATACATCCAAAACTGCAACCAACAAGCTGTTATTTGTGCAGCCACTGGCTCATATCCATCCTATATCCTGAGAAAAGAAGGGTAGGTCCCCGGTAGGTCTGTAAACACCCAGACATATGCCCGGTTTCTTCCTTGGTGCGTATATGCTATTGGAGGGAGCAGCAAATCGACACAGAGTAGGAAGATGTTGGAAGGTTAGTTTGAGAAGGAAGGAGGCCGGTGTGCGCGTGTGTGCAGGGATGGGGGTTGCAGGGGGTGGGGTGCCTGGCACATTTTCCGTGTACAGACAGCGGGAATTCAATTTACACACGTGCCTCCGGGAAGCAGTATAGGGTCTAACACTGGCCTCTACCGCCAGGTGGCCACCAGTACCACCCTGCCCGCCTTAAGGGGTGGGCATGGGGGACGAGCAGTATCTTTATCAATACGACCCTAAAGGGTGACTGACTCCCCTACTTCTTTAACCATAACCATTGGGACTCCATCCCTGTATCCTTTCTCCCCTCCATCCTGTAAACATGACTATAAGAAATACGGCATTCTCATGGGTCTTTGTAGTAGACTCTTCGATAGACGCCTTGTACCCAAGACCTCAGGTATGCATTCCATAAAAATTTGGCGATAATTGTCGCCAGTCAAAGCACTTCCATAAAAGATTGGCGATACTAAAATTATTATCGCCAAGGCCTCAAATCAGTATCGTGGCGATAATTACAAAATATCGCCATTTTAAAAATATATATTTTCACAAATATTAATATATCAAAATATGTATATGTGACCAAGGAAGAGGCCTGTAAAATTTAAATTTGATTGAACAAAAAAATTGAACAAAAAAAATGAAAAACAAAAATTTTAAGTGGCGATAACATTTGTTGGTATCGTGGTATTTCTTCAGCCTGGATTATCGCGAAAATTTTATGGAATGCACCCCAGGTCCGGTCCATTAGAATCCATACCCCAAAACCCTGGTTCAGACATATCCTCTAGAGGGGCGCCACACTGAAAAAGGCATTTAGGCCTAATAAAACTTATCCAGAAGACCCTCACTTCTTCACCTTTTCATTTATCGTTAGCCCTTCCAGCCTTTATCAACCTGCTATGTTTATTGTTCTATTCTGTCAACCTGATTATCTTCTAATAATATGCCTCAACCCACAAATCCTTGCCATCCTATACTGACTCAAATGAATGTAATCTGCTGATACATTTGAACAAGAACAATCTATCTATTATATATAATCATAATACTAGTAGTATAATCGTGCCTAGTTACCTGGAACATCTATCTCTATGAGCATTGTAATAGGTATCACTATTCATGTTGATTATTTTGGACTGCCTTCAATCCTTGCCTAAACAGAGAACATATTGTACAGCTCAGGGCATCGTTAGTGCAACACAGTGAGAATAAACAAGGCGTCCCCCTTCCCCGTCAGAGACAATAATTAACGTGCAGTCCCTAATTGAAATCAGCCCGTAACTGTGACAGTGCAGATTTCCATCCGGGACCTCCCGCGTGTCGTATATTTCCGCTGACGTCATATGCTGATTAGACACGTGATAGATTGCGCTGGTTGTCGGCGCACGCAGTGCAGAGAGTGTGCCACCCGCCAGGGACAGTCGTTTTCCTTCGCCGCACCTCCCCTTTCCTACAAATCAACTCCCGGCTTTTGGAGCCTGTTGCTGCGCTGGGACGGTTGTTATGGTGACGCATTTGATGTGCGAAGCAGTTTATCCTTCGTTTGCTTCCCTACCTTTTAACTATTAAAGTATGCTGCAAAGATAGTCCTTTTAGTCTATACGATATTTGTATCTTCCTTATTTGATATCTTTTCAAAACTTTGGGTCTTCTTATTACCTTTTTCACATTCCTGTATCAAGTCAATACTCGCAGATCACGCCAAATCTATGGCAAGTGGTCCTGGGCTCATCTGGGGAAGATCAAGAACGAATATAATGTTGAGCTGTTCACCACCTTATCCCAAGCTGCTCACCACATTATCACTAGTTGCTTACCATGTTATCCCTGGCTGCACACCAACTTATCCCCAAAGATCATCAGCTGATCCCATGCTACTCACCAAATCATTGGCAGCTGCTCACCATTCCAGGTACTCACCACCTTATCCCCAGATGCTCACCACCTTATCCCCAGATGCTCTCCACCTTATCCCCAGATGCTCTCCACCTTATCCCTTGATTCTCTCCACCTTATCCCCAGATGCCCTCCACCTTATCCCCAAATGCCCTCCACCTGATCCTCGGATGCTCTCCACCTTATCCCCAGATGCCCTCCACCTTATCCCCAGATGCTCACCACCTTATCCCCAGATGCTCTCCACCTTATCCCCAGATGCTCTCCACCTTATCCCTTGATTCTCTCCACCTTATCCCCAGATGCCCTCCACCTTATCCCCAGATGCACTCCACTTTATCCCCAGATGCTCACCACCTTGTCCCCAGATGCTCTCCATCTTATCTCCAGATGCACTTCACTTTATCCCCTGATGCTCTCCACCTTATCTCCATGTGCTCACCATCTCGTCCCCAGGTGCTCACCATCTCATCCCCAGGTGCTCTCCATCTTATTCCCATTTGCTCACCACCTCATCCCCAGGTGCTCTCCACTTTATCCCCAACTGCTCACCACCTTATCCCCAGTTGCTCATAATCTCTCCCAACAATCCCTGACCATCTCAAGCGCCTATAGTGAGTGTGGCTGATTGGCTTTGTTACTGGGTTACGACTCAGCCAACCAGACTGTCCCTACCACTATCCCTCTATGTCTATACCCTCCCCTACTATCCATCAATGTCCCTCCATGTCCATGCCCCTCAGTACCTTTAGACTCTCCTCATCTACGTCACATAATGAAAATCCACCTCTCCAACGACCCATCCAGCTACCTTACATATGGCCTTATTCTCATCTCTCCTCCAGTACTCCCATAACTCCAGGGTTCCCTTACTCCCTGACATCCGGAGACTGTCCCTAAACCTATAGATTACGGAACCCGCCGGGGACATTCCCGCAACAGGTTAGCTGCGGATGAAAGAGGGTTTTTGATATTTAGTGGACTTGGGGGAGGAGGAAGGGAAGGCTGTCTAGCAGGGTTTCCCAGGGGTGGGGAGTTAATGCGGCCCTGAGCAGCTCCGTACCGGGAGCAGCTCGCCCGGCTGAGTTAGTGGGCTTCGTTTGTCACTACCTCTTTAGCCGCACCGGGCCTGGTTTTAAGTTAGACGGCTTCAAATGTATGTTCGACTTTATTTTTTTTACCAGTTTGGACGTGTCTGGAAAGACATCTTCCATTAACAGTAAGGAGGCTTTGAATATTCAATTTGTTCTTTATCTATGACTTGATGTTGAATTCCCGACGTTAGGACGTTTTTAAAGTGACATAATACATACTTGTTTCTGCACAGGCACCACTTTCTATTGGCTCATTTCAGATGTACTGCTTTTAAATAACGCTTACATAGTAACAAGTAGTCGAGGCATCCTTGAAACTCTCATTTCCCATACACTAATTAACTTAAACATCCGCGAAAATACTTTTAGGCTTTAGATAGATGATTCCCATCATACGAGGCATTGTATCGGTACCCTTTCTCATTGCGTGTCGTGATCCGGACTATAAATCTGATATCAGTGTCTTATATCTATCGCAGCTGTTAAAAGATGAATCGGTAGAGGCAGGAGATTTAAATGTATTTACAAATGTTCAATCTTCATTCTAATTGCACGATAAACTCGCACCTGTCTGCTCAACATGAGTTCTAGGGGCCGTGACAATGATCAGAATTAATCTGAGTAAAAGGAGAGCTACACGTTGGGCATGAGACGGGCGTAACATGAACTGAATGCTTCTACAAGGTAAATTGCTCATCATAGAGGACTGCGCGGAAAATATTACGTGTATCCTGACCCGCTGCACTTCCGGTCTTACCTTGAGCAGCTCACTGTGTGTGATGAGTGGTGAGCAGCTAGTCACGTGACATAGGGGGCTCGTCACGTGACAGGGGAGGGGCTTAAATATGGGAGGGGAGGCAACACTGATTGTATGTGTGTGTGTGTGTGTGTGTGTGTGTGTGTGTGTGTGTGTGTGTGTGTGTTGTGTGTGGGTGTATGTTGTGTGTGTGTGTGTGTGTGTAGTGTGTG
This sequence comes from Lepidonotus clava, assembly GCA_936440205.1. Lineage (NCBI taxonomy): Eukaryota > Metazoa > Annelida > Polychaeta > Phyllodocida > Polynoidae > Lepidonotus > Lepidonotus clava. The sequence goes on along the minus strand of OW387144.1, from coordinate 26,891,443 downwards.
TATGCGTGTATATTATAGTGCGCGTTGAATATGTGGAGTGTGTGTCTATATGTGTGGCGGGGGAGGGGAAGGGCGCACGTCCTTCCCTTTTTAACCAAATACCGCCGTGAAACTGGAGCCCCTGGAGGGGGGCGCACAAAAACTTTCAAGAGGGCGCCCTCATCCTATAGACGTTATATAGGTGACGTCATTTCCAAAACCAGCTGGGATGCCATCTTGGTTATCAACTGACATTTGTTATGATTAACAATCATTAAGAATGAATATCACATATTCATATCAAATCCAGCTTATACCGACTTAAGAAATCTTAATATACTGTTATGATAATTAGCAATTAGTGTATTTCAGACTTCAGTAGCAACCACATTGTGATACCAACGTGGTGATCACCAAAATGTGATCACGTGACCACGTCTGCACAAGGTCTATACAAATTTTCTGGATCAGCCGCTGTGTATGTGTTTATGTATGTATGTATGTATGTATGTATGTATGTATGTATGTATGTATGTATGTATGTATGTATGTTTGCATGTGTATGTATGTGCTGCGGGAATAGTTTACTTTAAGAAGGATCCCTCCAGCACAACCGACAATCCAAGAAACCGAGCCAGATCGGATCATTAGAGCACCTCTGGCTCAGTTTCCAAATTGTATAAATTCTATATAAAAAAATAAAGTTATGCATATTTGGTGCAATGTCTCAAGAGATTCTCCAGATGATTTCACGACGAGACCGTGTATGAATAATGTTTCCTAGTGCGCATTGTTGAATTATTCCCTATGCTATATGTGACCTCCCTTACGGTTTGGCGTATTTAGCGTTTGTGACCTCGCACACTGTTTAACAAATTTACATTCGAAAGCGACAAGAATGTTGTTACAAGGTTGAGAGGCGACAAAGTGACGCATACTCAGTTTTGGAGGGATGGGTGTAGGAGGAGTGCTCCTCTGCTGAGGTGTTAACTCGGTTAGGAGCAGCTCAGCAAAGCCTACATTCCACTAGACGGTTCAAATGACGATTTGGTAACTTATACCGCAAACTCATCCATCCTACATATCTTTTGAAAGAGAATTAAGAACCCCTTCTAATGATGTATTGCATGTCAATGAAACAATTATATTCCCACTGTCGATTTTTGAAATGGGAGTAACATCGGCTAGTTGAATAGAGCCTTAAAGGTAACGGCCTGAGCAGGTGGTCAGTACACTGGGGACCTGGGGTTATGGCCGGCCATACTGGGGTGTGGGGACTGGGACCATTGGTAGCAAACAGTGCTGGGTCGGGATGCAAATTCTCCGCTGCAGTTGTTGTTAGACTGCAGCTGTGAGTTCAGTTGACTTATGTCTTGCATAATCATGTACATCTGTTTAGGTAGACTCGACTTTAGCAAGGCCATTTGTTGCTGAAGCTATTGTAGTTTAGACTCAATGTGGTTGGGATAATTGCTGATAATTGTTGCTGTAGTTAAGGTTGAGCATTGTGTTTGCTATCTTATCTTTTCTTCTGTGAATTTAATCATGCCATAGTGACTTTGGAATCATCGTTATCTTGTAAGGCCTTCTCCCGGTTTCGATATTCCCACTGTAGCATGGCAACAACAACAATAAATGAGTCAAAAGGCGGCACTGTAATATTGTCTCGGGTACAATTGTCCAAATCACAATGGATTTTATATGACCCTGTTCCTCCTGTTCAAAAGAAAGCAATATTGTTTTTAGGTGAACTATGTACTTTACTCAATTGGGATTGCTATAGACCTTGTGCAGACGGGGTCACGTGATCACTTTTTGGTGATCACCATGTGGTGATAAGACCATGTGGATATGAAATAGATTCAAAGTTCTATGATAAAAAATGTTGATTGTGATTCAATTAAATAATTTTAAATAAATGGGGCATAAATATTTGTTATAAATGTTTCGGAATCTTGAATGATGATGAAAATAAATTGATCACCAATATGGCGGACAACCCATTTTGGGTGATGTGACGTCACCTTCACAACCTCTATACTATACCTTTTTTACGTGTAGAAGATGGGAATGGATTTAATGTCAAACAGCTCCTCAGTCTTTCAAACCCATAACAATATAATCTCTACAATAAGCTCCAATAGAACATCCATCCATAATTCAACCAGGGCAGAATGGGATCCGGTTCACCCCACATGATAACGTGGCCCTTTTTCTGGGGTCCTGGGGTCCATCTTTCCCCACTGTCAGGGTGAGATCCATGTAGTACCCCAAACCCAAACCCCCCACCTCCCCGCACCCGCTGTTCCCACATAAGCCAGGCCCGGCGACATGGCGTCTCGTGACAGGCTAGAACCACCCCGATTTATACCAGAACCCAGCGTCATGAATGCTCTGCGATCTGTCATATTTGGCCAATGTCAGATTCCTTTCCCATTTTATATTCTGGTAGGATGGGGATAGGACGAGAAGGGCCCAAGCGTTAACATGTTTGTATTCGCACATAAGTTTGATGGCGAATGCATGGGATATGTCAAAGTTATATTTAATGTGTTTACTACATAGCGACTGGGTTTGGGCTGAAGTAAAACATTTTATAGATTCGTATCAATAAGCAACGAAAGAAAAAAATATATATCACTGAAATGCTACCAACTTTAGCAGATGATACAATATACAATTATTTCAAATTTATCACAAAATAAGGATCCTGAAGGAGAAGGACTCAGTACAACTTGAGTTTCAACCATGACAATGGGTGCACAGTTTTGTGTGGTTGCCTTGTCGTTGCAATTGTTTTGCAAGCTATAAATATAAAGGAGGGAATTGGTGCCAACAGATGTAGGAGACATTGTTAACGTTGTAGGAGCGTTTTCCTTGTAGTTGTTTATCTCTATCCACCATAATAACGTTATTTTAACATTATATCCATAATAGTGTACATAAAGGGTTGACTTTGGTTGTAACTTTAGGCGTCGCATAGTCCCAAGCCCACAAAGTGAGGTTACTCCCCGGGTTAAACTGACCTTAGTTAGGTCTACCGGGAACCAGCTCCTAATACCGGGTGTCACGTGATAGCCAAGCCCACCACGTGACCACTGCCTGGTCACGTGACCAGAGCTAACACCCTATCCACCCTCACCACAACCCCCTGACCACCACTCCCTCTGACCACTACCACGTCTGACCACTACACCCTCTGACCACCCTCTGACCACTACCTTTAAACCAGTGTACCCAATTTGTAAGACATGGTCTGTAACAAGGGATTGTGGGGGTTTCCCTCCTCGCTATATGGTCTATTCGTTATTTTTCATGGCTGTCAAAGCCTGCAACCTGCAGCACACTAGCAGCTGTTCCACACTCGTAAATATCTGAGTCTTTTCTAATAGACCTTCTAATGAGAATAGCATCAACTGTTCAACTTGACATATGGATCAAGGTCTAATGGGCTTTCTTAATTGGTCCAGATACTATACAGTATTCAACGGTAATCTTAATTAGACAGTATCCATCAAACCCATGTCCTGGCGTTACAAATATATATCTTTTGCATTTGTTACATATTTTGGAGCCGAGCTAGCTTGATTAGTGGTAGCGAGCTAGTCTGCTAATCCAGGTATAAGCCAATGTGTCTTAGCTGCTTTGGTTCCAAGCCCTTGGTAAAGTCCAATAAAGTGAACAGATATGTACTTCATACATGCCTTGTATGTATAGGGCACATGAAACAAGCTTCCGCTGCATGTTTCAATAGTATTCTTCGCGTCTTCTCTATCCTTACCTAACCTTATTCCTCGCTCATAGGATCTTTACAGGTTGTTATAGACAAACGAAATCATCCTCTAGCAGAACGTGTGTTCTATCCAGGTAAAAAACCAGATATTTTCTTTTCCCCACCCACAAAAAAGTATGTACCATATTTGCAAAAATCTCATATCCTCACCCCTATGCACCTTGGTGCGCACGTACTTAGTGGAATTCCCCTTTACAAGTACATGTACAGCCTACCTAGTTTTCACAGGGACGCTGAGATCAGTAACTATGTGACACCCCCTCACAACCCGTCACCCACACTTCACATAACGCCGTGAGTTACTCCAGGATAAGCATATCAGCCCAACGAACCGCTCACAGCTGCTCGCCCGGCAGGTTTTATCCCCTCAGAGTGGTAGCAGCATGGCCAAATAGAAATCAGCCAGCAAGCGTCGGCAGATATACACCAACGCCAAATGAATCGTGAAATTTGGTCGCAGGGAGAAGTATTTGTTCGCGAACAATGCGACCGTGATAGCGACTGTAGCGGCTTTGGCTGGGTGGTGAATGGAAACTGATGGGGCGTTGGATTAACTTCTTTTTCCCTGCACATATTGGCCGGAATAAGTTCATCAAAAAGGTCTTTCCAGCTCCCCAAACAAGCGATACTAATCCTGCAGGGTGTATGATGTTGACGGGTAGCGATAAGAGGGGTATAATCTAGGAGTGGCCATTCAGAAGTTTGGATAACAGAGACAGTTGTAACTGGCACTGTTTCTGGCCACAGTGGTGTGGTCGTTTGAATGCTTGTTTGTAAACATGATTTTACGTTTATTAGCTTGGTTTATGACTTGCTGCAAGAATTAAACACCTGTATTATCACAGTTCTGTCCTTATACATGCATCAAGTAAGTGAACATTACGAATGGCGTTTTCTTTTAAATAGAAATCGAATATTGATATAATACCATACTATACTTCAGTATGCTAGATTGCTCTACTAGAATCCGACTTTTACTTATATTTTACATGTTACTCTTGAAGCAAAAATACACTGAAAAGCAAGTATCAGGATGTCCTCTCAAGTTTATCTGGATCGATTAATATCAGAGCAGGCTTAGATAATAGAGAATTCAGGAATTTAATAACTCTCAATTGTAGATTAAAAGGGGGTTTAATGCACAGAGTTTCAATGTAACAACCATATTAAGATTTTGTTGAGGTCATAGAACATAAAATGGTCCACACTGAGCCTTATGGCTGTGGGTGGGTTCATTGCTGCCACCTGGTGTATATCCCACACACCATATAACTTTATTTCCTTACTATTATATATACACCATATCCAACTATTCCATATACACCAACCCCTACTTCCTCCTTCTTCTTCAAAACACCCTCCATTACACACACATATCCAAATCCCTTATCCAATTTATCCCACGACATCGCCACCCGGGCTACAACTACCGCACCATACAGCGGACCAAGCGTATGCCACATCCCAACGATAAGTACAAACGTTTATTTTATTCGTCAGGCTTGAATAGTGGTACATACAGCTATGCCGGATACGAAAAGGAGGACTCGCGCCGCCAAAAAGAAGGCCGAGTCCCGGATCTCGGACAGTTTAAGGGATACCATGAGGGAGATAAGCGGGGAAGAAGACGAGGTATCGTTCCGCCCTAACTATGATGGGGAATCCACTAGGTTCGAGGAAGAAGAGATTCACATTAGCCCCCAGCTCAGGTCGGGCTCTAATGCGGGGTTTGACACGACCATTACGCACCGTGTAGGCGCCCTGGAAGGGGACATGTCACAAGTAAAGAGTCAGGTCGCTAATATTGATTCCAAACTTGATCTCCTGTTAGCAGCTACGGTGGCAGGATCGTCGGCCCCAACGCAGACGACGATGTCACAGCCAGCCGGGAGGACGGGACCACAGCCGACGTACACGGAACAACTACAGGCCCCGAAGGTGTTGAGGGCGTCGCAGAACAGGTATGGGTTCGTGGACGACACTCTACGCAGGGAACGGTTCGCGCACGTCCCCATGGAGGGTAAGCCACATACATACTCTGACCAAAACCCACTTGTTATGCCAAAACCATACATGTACATTAGGAGAGAAGGGCTGGAAACGGTCAAACAGAGATTAGATGTTAGATCGTCGCTCTCATTAGCTGAGTACTCGAGTGCCATCATTGCTCTGATCAGGGACGAGCGAGGCTGTGCGCCGTCGGATAGGGACCATATACTGGCACATCTCCAGGACCTTACATATGACGCCATCGATCGACCGTGGGATGTGGTACGTAGGTGGTCACAGTTTGTCTGGGACGAGGTGGAAAGGGGCCAGCTGTCCTGGGCTGATGACCAACGTATACAGAACCAGCGTTTCAGGATGGCCATCTCCGGAGGGGCACAAGGACCGGCCCAGACGGCCCAACACAAGCAGCGCGTGGAGACGATCTGCAGGCAGTACAACTCCAGGGCCGGCTGTAAGCATAGGTCACACCATGAGGAAGGTAGTACCCGGTACATGCACCTGTGTTCGTTCTGTGACGCTATCGGCCGCCAGTGTACAGGCCACAACGTTATCACGTGTGAAAACAAGTTACGCCAGCCAGCCCCTCGCCAGGCATACATCCCCCCCACCGTCCAGCCGCATCAGGGACAGGGGTTCCCGACACGACATTCCCCCACTGATCAACAGTGGAGGACATACAGCAACCAACAACAATTTTTGCAGCCACAACCGTCAAAAAACGCGTGATGGGCGTCCGCGCGCGGAGAGCAGCGGCGGACGCCCCAGATGTCGGAGAAACAGTTACGCTCGCAGTGGCGGAGCCTACACATAACCCCCACACAGATGCCCGGACTGGTCGACAGGTGGTCCCACCGACACCATCACGTCCAGACTTTGAGAAGATTAGGCGGTTCTGTGAGGGCACCATACCATTCGCGAGACCCGTCGACGTCCGGCCACAGGCGGTGGCCGAGCATCGCAGGCAGGAGTGGCCACAGATAACGGTGGGCGACACACACAAGGATATGGCCGATATCTATACGGCCGTTACAAGGTCTGGTCTCCCCAATGCCATGGGCACGAGGATACCGGTCCCATCCAAATTAAACATTCCAGCATGGGAGAGATACCTGGGCAGCTTGGGGGATCGAGATACGGTCTTGGATTTCATCAAGTACGGTTTCCCCACTGGCTATGTGGGCCCGACAACGGACACGGGGGCGGTGCCTAACCACTCCAGTGCGACCGACTACCCGGCCCACGTCCAGGCGTTCATCGACAAGGAGGTCCAGCTGGGGGGATTGCTTGGCCCGTTTGATGAACCGCCATTTGACCCATGGTGCCACGTATCACCGCTGATGACGAGGGAGAAGAGTGACCCGGATAAGAGGAGGATTATTACGGACATGACATTTCCGGAAGACGCCTCGATCAACGCATATATCGTCAAGAATGGTGTATTCGGGTTCGAACAACAACACACCCTCCCAACAGTGGATGCGTTGGCACGCGATATGCGGGCCATGGGGACGGGCGCTTATTTGGCCACCATCGACGTCGCGCGGGCCTACAAGAACTTTGCCTCCGACCCCATGGATTGGCCATTACTGTGCTTTAGATGGGACGGCAAGTTCTATTGTGACCTGTCTATGCCATTTGGGGCCCGCGCGTCGTCGTATCACATGCAGTCGGTGGCAAATTGCATAGTCGACATACTCAGAGCAGAAGGCGCGACCTGTTACATGTACCTGGACGACCTGGTTATCTTGTCACCGGACCAGGCCAGTGCACACCAACATTACGACCGAGCGCGGGCCCTCCTCAAGGAGTTGGGGCTCCCGGAGGCGTGCGAGAAGGCACAGCCCCCGGCCAGGTCGGTTAAGTGGTTAGGTGTCTATATCGACGCCGAGCACATGACGCTCTCGATACCGGAGGAGAAGCTCGCGAGCGTCATCGAACAGGTCAGGGCAACGCACCAAATGAGGTACATCACGAAGCGCAGACTCCAGTCGCTGCTCGGCCACTTACTTTATGTGGCCAAGTGCGTACGCCCGGCACGGACGTTTGTGTCGCGTCTCCTAAATGAACTTAGATCGGCAGGCGACGCGCGCATCACCATTAATGAGGAGATGCGTAGCGACATGTTGTGGTTCCTCCAGTTCTGCGAGGAATGGAACGGGGTGTCTGTGGTCCCGGCGGAGGCACCTGGGAAGGTGCTCCTCGTCGATGCTTGCTTAACAGGGATGGGCGCCACCGACGGCGAGTGGGCCTACGGCTACCGACTCCCGGAGGCCGTGGTAGGGAAGGCCCACATCACAGAGCTGGAGGCAATAAATGTGGTGGCGGCGCTCCACACATTTGCCTCGCGCGGTGACCGCGGTCGGCACATAAGGATCAGATGTGACAACCTGGCGGCCGTCCAGGCCCTCCAGACGGGTAAGGCGCGAAATCATGTGTTACAGGAGTGCGCGCGGGCCGTCTGGATGGTGCAGGCACTGCTGGACATCGAACTGTCATACGACCACATCCCCGGGAAGGACAACGATGTGGCCGATGCCCTCAGCCGGGCCCATGTAGGCGGGCACGACCACAGCCGCGCGGAGTCCCTGGTGGAGCACTATGGCCTCAAGTGTAAGGCCCCTTGCATGTTCTTCCTTGACCATGCCTTGTGCTTCTCTTCATACAGATCCGGCGATGGCGGCACTGATGAACAGCGCAGGCCGACGTCAGGAGGCCGCGAGAGCCCCGGGGACGCGCCGAAATCACGCATCGGCGACCGCGACGTATATCGCGTTCATGGCCAGGGCGGGCGAGGACCCACTGGCACCAAGGTACCAGCTGGTGTGCGCATATATGGAGTACGTGGCCGCACACACACCCGCCCCAGCGACAATCCGGAACAAGATCTCACATGTGAGGACATTCCTGCGGCTGGCCGGAGCTCCCACGGCCCCCATCGACCACCCACGGGTGCGTCTGGCGTTGGACGCATTCACAAGGAACAAGACATACGTCCCGAGAGTGAAACCACCCCTTCCGATCCGGGTTATGAGGGACGCGCTGCACCAGCTGCCGGATACCGTGATTGGGGCCGCGGTCAGGGCAGCGGTTCTAATCATGTATTACGGGACAATGAGGCAGTCAGAGATTACCCCTACAACGATGGGAGCGTACGACCCGACACGACACCCGACCAGGGGCGACATCAAAAATGTATCGGAAGGGGTCCGACTTACGGTGAAGTGGGCAAAAAACATGCAGCGTGTGGACCAAAGGAGGGTCGTCACCCTACCCCGCATGGCGGACCCGGCCCTGTGCCCAGTCACGGCGGTCACAGCAAATATTATGGCGATACCGACGCGTCACCCAACGGACCCATTGCTGATGGTCCCGGGTACGCGGGCCCCATTGCCAACCTCACTGGTCAGGAAGGTATGGGACACAGCCCTCGAGGCGGCGGGTGCTGGCACGGCGACATACACGTTGCACAGTATCCGCAAGGCGGCCGCTACGCAGGCCCACGCACGGGGCTGCAACCCACTCGAGATCAAGAGGCATGGGGGATGGCGTTCGGACGCTTACACAGCATATATCGCCACCCCCACTGGAAGGGTCACACACGCCCTCGTAGACTCAATTCATAACTGACTTTTTATCATATCCATTCTCATCCATTACCCTCCCCACCCCCCCCAATCTCTAACAAACCTTTGGCACTCTTTTGGCCATTTTCTCTTATTACTTTATTATATTACATTTACTATCATTAAACATACTAAATTAAATTTCATAAAATAAAATTTAATTTTCCCCAAATTTTGTGCCTCTGGTTTCATTTCACCGGTTTGCAGTAATGTGGTCCACACTGAGCCTTATGGCTGTGGGTGGGTTCATTGCTGCCACCTGGTGTATATCCCACACACCATATAACTTTATTTCCTTACTATTATATATACACCATATCCAACTATTCCATATACACCAACCCCTACTTCCTCCTTCTTCTTCAAAACACCCTCCATTACACACACATATCCAAATCCCTTATCCAATTTACCTCCCACCCACCCTTCATCTCACTTATTTTTAAAATTTTTCTTACACATACCCATTTTCTCTTATTACTTTATTATATTACATTTACTATCATTAAACATACTAAATTAAATTTCATAAAATAAAATTTAATTTTCCCCAAATTTTGTGCCTCTGGTTTCATTTCACCGGTTTGCAGTAATGTATAGAAAATTTAGTAAATCTTCTTATCTGTAACTCCCTCAGATTTACATTGAGACCCATCAGATATTCCTGAATCCCCATAGAATTTAGCTGGAACACTTCCGATTCATTTTGAGCCTCCACAGATTTTCCCTGAACCTCCTAAGATTTTAAGGTATGGAAAGGCACTGAGTCCCTTTATTATGAGCAGATTCCTATACCTTGGGGCCCTCTACCTCATGCTGCATGATGGGAGCTGGAAATAGAAACAGTAATCAGAGATCGATGAGACCAGCAAAAAGCACATTCATCAAGTTAACTTTACACAGAGTAAGCGCCTCTTTAAAAGGCAGTTAGACAAGAGTTTGGTCAACAATCATCAGATTATTCCATCAGATTCAGCCGCCAGGACCGACGTTAATGGGAAGCCGCCATTAGGGGTGCCCGGATGAAGATGTCACCCATAACGCAGTCCTTTGGCTTTTTGTACTAATACCTTGTCTTGTTTTCAAACACCCCCTCAGACAATTGGTTTGGTCAAGGCCCCAGGTCTTTTGTCCTTCTGAGAATCGCCAACGGGGAGAATATTAATTATAATCTGGGCTGATTGTCTGTTCCTTTTTCATAAAATCTCGGTCAAGTACAGGGCTTAGTCAGATTGTAATGCTTAAGGGTGTTGAGTGGGTTGTGGGGGACTTACTTGTTCAATTGGCCGTAAGATTTATCGGCGTTGGAGTGAGCTATAATGACTCTGTCATGGGCTTTAATGAGAAGGCCTACTAGGTTTAGTAGCAGAAGATAAAGGTTGCATTAATAGCATAATTTATGGGCGGTGCTTGGATCTAAAAGTTTAATATCTGTTACGATCTGGTATAGGCGGTATGGTGGAGGGAATGTCAATAAGAAATCTATATTTCATAGGAAACCCACTCAGCTCCCTCCCTCCTTAATGTCCTTTCAAAAAAGATGGGTTTTATAGACACTCATATCTTTCGTTTGCGCCCGACCAATTACGACATACCCAAGTAGGGATTTTTTGCACCTGCTTCCAATCATCAATAAAAGAGCAATTCCAGTTATCACTGGTGCTGCATTGAGACTTTGCATTCAGGCTCTGAGCTTATCTACCTCCATGAATCCCCAAACTGACATGGTGACCCTACCTCATTCCGACCTAGGCCCTGGATGCATATCTTTGGACGTTGCATATGAAAGCCACTAGGAAGGAGGCATGAGAATTCAGGCTTTCACCCAGATGTGGCCTAACACAGTATCAGCCTATGTAATGGTCTGCATAATATATATTCCAGGCCCTACTTAGCAGGAAGGGTTTGCATAGATGCATATCAATCACCCCCAGGAAGCCATGTGTTACACGGAGACAGGCGCCCAGGGCACGGCTATGTGTGCAGAAACCCACGTGTCCCTTATAATTGATCTCCTTCCACCGTTTCCTCTCTGCTATAGACCTTGTGCAGACTGGGTGACGTGACCTTATTTTGCTGGTCACCATGTGATCACCATAATCACAATGTCATGGTTATGTGAATTACCTAGAATTTATGAATTCTTGGCAAGTTCAAATACAATTATATGAATATGTCTGTGGTAAATACAAATATGGCCTACATTCTCGTTCTTGTCGTTTTACAACGTTAACTGTGCATATCAGGAATTAAAAAACTGATCACTAATAAGCATGTGGCACTCAGCCTGTTTTGGGAGATGTAACGCCATCTACACAAAATATATAGCAGACTTCTCAATCTACAATAAAATGAGTCAATGTATACATTCCATCTTCCTATAAAAGCTATAGCTATAGAAAATCATAGGTCTTTTAATGAAATGGCTTAATACATTATACAGGGTTAAATTCGTTCTTTCTGTGGTGGAGAAGAGGGTGTACGATTTTTTTCTGAAGTGATCTGGGTATGGTAGGTGGGGAGGGGCTGGTAGTAGGGATCATCCATCTGTTTTTGCATTAATAATTGAAGTAAACCGTCACTGCGTGACAAGAAATCACTCCGAGAGTACAATGACGTAAGATGAATACTCGACATCCAAATCAATCCTACACTGGACATAAAACTTTTGTTTTGGCTCATTTTATTTTACCAGAAAGACCAGTCTGTTTATTGGGTTTCTTCCTCTAACATGATTGGGTACTTTTCTGTATGATTTTCTATGTAATTGTACCTGTTGAACTCTCTGGATCGTTTTTGCAAGAGTAATGCCTTATCGATCTTCAATATCGTTATGTATCAAAATAGGGGTTTGAGAGGGCTTCATGCCCTTGTGTGTCCTCCAGTATTTAAGCACTACATGATCAAGGAGCTATAATTTGTACCCAAATCAGCAATAAATGAGTCGTTTCCTACGTCAGGCTCTAATACCTATCTACTTGCATGACTCTAAACTAACAGCATGACCCTACCCCATTTTGACCTGTACCCATGAGCACTCCATGAGGCCATATCTTTGGGTGTTGCATGTCAAAGTGCCCTGAAATGGGGCATGCTAATTTGGGCCTTCCCCCATTTGGGACCTATCATCTTATCTGCCTATGTAATGGTATATGTCCATTTCAGGCTTTGCATACTTAGCAGTAAGGGTATGATGCACTATGGGTATGGGTATGTGCACTGAAACCAACGAGCTGGCAAGCCTCATGGTCATTTTAAGTTATCGTTTTTAATATAAACAAAAAATGGTTAGTATTTGTGTACCATCCGTACCACCAAATAACGTGCACTTTTAAGTTCTTGGAAAATAGCGATGCCATTCTGTGGTGACCTAAGCAGGGTTGAAATAATTATTTCTGTTGTTCAGGATCAAACGATTGGTTTTTATACATGGAAATGTGGATACTCTTAGATGGACGAGCTGGTTGAGGGACTGTCCATCTGTCTTTACTTCCATCATTGATGTTCACCATCCTGGTTTGACAGGATTCACTGCGACAGTGACTTGAGATGATACGTCAACATCACAACCAATGCCACACTAAAAACTGAGTTTCTTATTTCTTATTTGTATACATCTGCAAAATCCGTTTGTTTAGTGTCTTCAATACTTCAAACAGAATCTCAAGGTTCTCGTTTGCCGATCTTCTATGTACATTGCTCTCTGTGTGAATGTATAATCATTACCTTTCCCAATGAGCACTTGCAGGTGCTAATGGCTGGACTTCAATCAGGATGTTACATAAATTTGTAAACATGTAGTCAAAATAGTACAATTCATGGATACAATAATAATATGATAGATAGGTGTATACAACACAAATTATTATGCTTCTCTCAATGATTGGACCATACATGTGTAAGTACAGACCTTCAGACTGCAACCATTGGTCGTAAAACTACCTTTAAGAACTAAAAATGATCAGAAATTCCTCAATTTTCCCCTAATGAACTTTAAAAAGTTGACAGATTCACTGTCATGATTCTCACAGTTATTGATCGGTCCAATAATCACTGCACGTCAGAGGACTTGTAACGTTATATTTCTGGCTGGTTTCAGTTGCCCTCAGGGAGGGGAGGGTCACCTACCCAGTGTTGCAGGCAGTGGGGTGGCGGTGACAATTTCGTGGTTGGTTACTGGAGTGACTAGACCATCACTGTCATGTTATTCCCGCCAGGCAGGGCTTGTTCCGGGAAGTAGGGGCCAGGGAAAGCATCATTCTGTTTTATTACTGATGCACAACGATGATAGCACATAACATGCTGGTTGGCTGGGGATACATTGAAAGGGAATCACTCATACCATGGATCGACTGGTTACCATGAATCTAATGATGTTATGTATTGTCGAGGGCATGTTTAAATTATTTTTGTTCATGTCCTCCATGAGCTCCATAAGTCCATGTAGCTTCCTGATTCTTTGATGAATCAATGGAACAATTGGTTTTATTAACCACCTGCCTCCAATACGAATAAAAAAATATCACGATGAATATGAACCTGCCTCATCTACGTGCAATATAGTCCTAGTGAGAACATATACCACCATTGGGGCACCTAACGCAGTGTTAGCATTGACGGGTGCTAACCCGAGATAAAATACAATGTTTCTACAATTATTGACATAACAGTCATTATCTAAACACACGCTCATGCATATAGGCCTATACCTATACACATACATACATAGCAGTGAGTAAACGTTCACTGCTTTGAACTTCAGAAACAATGACATCCTTAAGTTGCACTTAATAAAAAGAAAGAACGAATAGGAAGCATGGCGAACATTGTGATTTACACTGGATTTTGAGATAAGCATGGGGATAGGACCAGATTACCACACACCGATTCAGAGACTGAGGGGCTTGGACAGAATCAATGCCCGGCGACAGCACGCCCCCCCCCCCTCCCCCCGGGCTTACCGTACCCTGGAGGCATCTGGAGGGGTGGGGTTAGACTGGGGACAGTATTTACGGCTTTACTTCCTTCACACTGTGCAACGAGAAGGGCGATCCTGGGACCGTTATGTTCAGAACAAGTGTGGTTTCTCCTTGTGCTAGAGTATTTAAATTGATTTGTTATAGGGAAAGCCTTCTTATGACTCCTTTTTCAACAGGGCACTTATAATATTGCATAATGACTTCATTGATGCACAAGCGTATTTCTGATGTACAGAATACAAAATGAGTAAATCCTTTAGACAAAGTGTGGCATGTATGTCATGCAATGTCATGTGCTACTAGGAAAATAACTCTATGGTGAACTCATGATATATCAGCCAGCCATTATAATGAATCATTACCATCCCACTCTAAAATAAAGTGACACTATTTGAGTAACGTCTATATTCCAAGGGTTTACGATAACAACTAGTCCCTGTTTAATGTGAACACGGTCTGGGGATTCTGCCGGCAGCATGTGTTTGGTCAATGGTCAGAGAGAGGCCCTGGGGGTGAGACAACACTGTCCACTTTGTGGGAACACCGTTAAGGGACCGGGTACCTTTTGTTGCCGCCAGGGGCACGGTGTCTGAAGAGGAGAACTATAACCAAAGATATTATACACCCTTGTTGCTATAACCATACCCTGAGATAAGCAGGGTTATCTGTTGCAGCAGCGTCTGATAAGATGAAAGCTGCAGGCGTCCATACTTGCTTTCTTGTTCTTTAGTAAGAATCTATGACAGGGCTGAAGTCTGCTTAACACAATTGACGCTTATACATCCAAACCGATATGAGTACAATTATGCAATATTTTCGAAATACGATATAGGGTATGGGTACATACTGATATGTGTATTTCATATATTTTTATGGTAACCTTCATGTTGTCATGCATTTAATATTTTGTATTCGGTCATTTATAGGGTCATTTGCTGCTGTATCTTACTACATCAACTGAGTTTTTTCTCCCGTCTATGATATTAAGACGCTTCAGACTTGAGCCATCTTCTCTTAAGCACCATATATTTGCGACTATATGTTTTAGACGTGGAATATCGGATACTTCGAAGGTAACATTGTTCAAAGAACCCGAAAAGTGGAGGAGCAGGCTGAACACCTTGCACCACCCTAAGCACATTACCCTCCACATTGACCCCTCTAGATTGAGCCTAGAACGCCTGAATCTAGGCCTAATTCCCCCGAGACGAGGTCCTAAGAACTGAGTGGTCTTTCAAAGACAGACCCTGTCTCCCACTACCTAACAGCCCGACTACCCTGGCCAATGTACCTGATTAAGACCTTTATAGACTTTTTCTCTTGTCGAAACAATCTCATGGACAAAGCGTGTAAAACTAAGGTTTAACATGACATAATAGACTGATGCAAAGAGACGATACAAAGTTATGTTTATAGTTAATCTGGTCATGAAAATATTACCAATATATTTTATATTCTATCACTAAATCTCGTCGAAGATATACCATCGCTGAGGTTTGTAAATGGTTCAGGAAAAGGCAACGGTAGGGTACTTTCTTGTGATTGTGGAGATAATATTTCCCTGCTGTTAATAGCATCTATTGCCTGCACATCTAGATGGAAATCGTCATACAGAATAAGTGGCAGGAGGACAGGCTTGGATTCTCTGATAAAACTAGAAAAAACATTAATGAGGCGTTTTCATGCCTGGCAGTGGTTGAACCGTACTATTCATCTACCATTATATTACCCCTGTTATTCAGATGCAGTTTTTGTACCTTTCAATTAGTTTATTATCTGATTATCTCGTGGCACAAACAAACAGACTTCGTATGAAAAACACCAGAAATAAATTATTAGTATGTATTCTAAAAACAAGAAAAGGGAAGTTAAGGGAAGTTGTTTCCTCTAGTGTAAAACATTTTCCCTGCAAATTTTCTATTTGTTTTCTGAAAATGTTGTCATTTCAGCACCGGCCTCTTTTACATTACAGTTTATTGGACCTGATTAGGCCATTTATAAGTTCTTCCTAATTGGATAGTTAGTTCCTCGTTTATGGGTCAATTACATGCAATCTCGGGGCCCCAATACAGAGCGATGGATTGGGTGCCAGGAAAGTCATAAGGCGGTATCCACAGACCGACCAAGTGCTACCGATTACTGTACTACCCCACCGAATTACTGCTAGTGACAAAATACTGTATCAGATTAAAAATTGACATCTAAACGCTTGTCGGTCCACCAAAAGTAAGGCGTGCGATTTTGGGATTATTAGGCGGTTAACTAAATACAAGAAAAACTAGGTTACCCTAGTTACCCTGAGACCTTCCCTGAAGATTAACATTTTATACCTAGCCAATAAACACGCTTTAATCCTGTATGTCCTTTTTGAAGTCGGCCAGTGTGTTGAAACCCGCCTTTAAAGCCCCATACCCACTTAGCGATTCTACCATCGCTGGGCGACGGGCGACAGGGAGAATCGGCGTTGGCCAGTAATATCAGACAAGTTTGTTATTTTACTGGTGATTTTACTGGCAATTTTACCAGCGATTCCGTTCTCCATCACCCGTCACCCAGAACACATAGCATACCAACAGAGAATGCCGGGCGATTGTGATCACCTGGTGATTATGCCGGTAATTTGATGCCTATGTCATCGCTGGGCGACCGTAAAATCGCTTAGTGGGTATGGGGCTTAAGAGCTTATCATAAGTCATACCAATAGAGAACGTACCCTAAATTATGTTCCCTTAAGTCAGGAACGCTGCCCTGTTGAAAAGACCCTATAACCCTTCCCCCTACCTCCCGACCCTACCCTGGGATCGCCACACAGCCCTAATTACGTCAGGAACCAGCCGACTACGTGACGCTGGTTACCAGCAGTTTTTACCACCACGCACGTGACCAGCGAATTGCCACTTCCGTCAATGGCTACACTCTTCTTTATACTCAATTGACAGGGTCATGGAATACCTTCAATATAAACTAGTTGAATATGTTATCTAGTTGTTTGCTGCATTATCTATGGCTTTCAAAACCAGACATGAATCTTTCAGAGTTTTCCAAATCCAGAAGTGCACTCAAAAGAGAGTGAGTAGTATATGGAAATTGTCGTTTTGTTTCGGTTCTAACTGTTGTATGTGCGTTTAGACACACTGTTAGGACGCTATCCCACAAACAGATGCTATCCTACAAATAGTTGACACTTTGTAGGATAGCATCACCACAAGATGCTAACCCACAAACAGCTGCTAAGTCACAAATGTTTGGGGGATAGTGTCTGAAGTATGACTGATGCTAAGTCACAAATATTTGTAACTTAGCAGCAGTTTGTTGGATAGCATCACTACAAGACACTAAAATACAAACAGTTGCTAAGTCACAAATATTTTAGGGATAACATCTGCAATCAGAACGATGCAACAAGTATATATGTAAATCACCAAAACTGATGTAAACCCAAATGGAATAATTAAAGAATAACCATAGGTGATGATCCTTAACATGATGTCATTCAAAATTTGGGCCAATATCATTGGGGGACATCATTTTGGCCAACATTTACATTGTCCTTTCTGTTTATGTAACAATCACCACCAGGTAGGGTGACAGCAGGTGAGAAGATAATTATCATTTTAATCAAGAATTTTGTTTGTCGTTTTGACACTCTCCTTTTTGACAATATCATTTATGGCCACATCATTTTTTGATAATCTCATTTTTGACCCTTTTGAACACATCTGGAAACCTTTTTCTTAATGCTCAACTATGTTCATCAATGCTTACCCATTTTAACAACTGTTGATCTATTCCAACCAATATTGACTGATATGGCCTATTCTCAATATTGTTTTTGATACATAAATAAATAATTTTAGGGATAGAGTCCATTGTAGGATAGCAGCCTGATTGTGGGATAGCATCTTTATGGTGCTGCTATCCCACAAACCAGTTTGAAGGATAGCATCTGTTTGTGGGATAACATCTTGATGTAGATGCTATCCCCCAAATCCTGAATATTTGTGGTATAGCATCTGTTTGTGGGATAGCGTCCTAACACACACCATACAGGCTTAGTTTAAACATGTAGATTTCCTAGGTGGAACCCTGGATGTCTGGTTGCTATGAAGCTGATTAATGACCTAAGAACGGTTTCTTCAAAAGAGATTTTTGACCGGGCTGATCGAGATCAAAGCTTCTAGTAATATCTAATCATCGAGATTAAATCCTCGATTTCTCAAAAGAAAATGCTATCTAGTCTCCATGCTCAGAGGTTACACAGCAGAGCCGTAGGTCGATTAGTAAAGGAGTGCCTTGTACAAAGGATGCAATAAGTCAATTCAGCGCCCCACACACACTTAAAAATACGGAAAACAACACGGAGATCAACAAGTACATATATTTTTATATCAGAATAATACGAGCCTATTTTCATCCCCGACCATGAGAAGATTTCATTGCTGACAAAATCATCACCGTTTTCCATTGGCCGTTAAGTATTTCTTCCATTCCACAGTGAATACCATGGTCGTTCTTTTGCTAAGAACAGCGAGAGGTTTTGCCGGTAGAAAGCACTTGCTGGGAACATTGGCCCCCAATAACACTCTCCTTCCAGGGGGCCACTTGTACCATTAGTGAGAAGACCTGTCATACACACATGTTGGAACGACTCTTGACCTGCAGACAAGTATAGCTTCCCTTATAGATGTTTCTCCACCGACCTGCAGCCGAGCCTATTAGTTGAGTCACCAAGGTAACCGAAATATAAAGGTTGCCATTTTGTTTTCTCTTTGGAGGCTGCAGCCTCTTCCCCGTCCCCATGACATCTGCCCCACCGCGAAAGAATGCAATTTTTTCTTGGGACAAGTTTGATTATTTTCCTGCTCATCCCGTGTCACTGTCACGTGGGCTTCCTCTCGTGACGTCACGGAAGGTCACGTGGTTCGAGCCGCAAGAGGGTCATTTTACGACATCCACCTGGCCGAAAACGAATTACAGCAGAACGCGCTGCAGCTGAACTTCCGGTCTTGGGGGGAAGTGACGTCATTTGTCAGACGTTATGTGCTGATCCAATCAGTGCGTCGTTTACGTCGTGCGGGCGAGTGACGTCGCTGGGGGCACAAGACGTTTATTGGACTGGTCAGATTTATTGCATACTCCAATGATGGGGTTGTGTCCATCCAGGGAGCGGCCAATTGCATGACAGAATCATTGCCTCCCCACTAATTATATCAACCGGTCGTGACAATTGCGTTTCATTACAATATTAGCCTTAACCATTGTATACACGTCAATTGATCTCTAGATTAGTTTATCACG
Organism: Lepidonotus clava; assembly: GCA_936440205.1. NCBI lineage: Eukaryota > Metazoa > Annelida > Polychaeta > Phyllodocida > Polynoidae > Lepidonotus > Lepidonotus clava. The sequence goes on along the minus strand of OW387144.1, from coordinate 26,871,761 downwards.
AATTCCCCCTGGCCATTTAAGGAAAATGGGAGAGTTTTACTCATCGAAATCTGAGCAGACAGGTTATGGGCTCCAATGTCCATGTTATAAGCCTTTCTAAATACATAATGTGCAGACATACAGTAAGATAATTATATCAAATCCGCTCTATGAAGAATATATGCGTAAATTTTGTTCAAATTAATCTCAGCTGGCGTTCTTTTATGATCATTTCATCATTTTAGATTTGCAAGACAAGTTGGACGCATGTCCATTTTATACTCCATTAATCCGATGTTATCACTAGATCTGCTGAAGATTTCCTTCCTTTGTCTGTTGCTGTCCGAATCGTTAACCCGTTGCATTCGGGCAAACCACAGGTTAACACAGACTCATCCTAGGTTAGACTGGTGAAGAAAGGGTAGGCCAGGACCGGTAGTCACTGAGGGGGTGGGGAAGGGCTGATCGTTTTATGTCAGACATTTATTGGAACTGGCAGCCAATACTGGGATTTCTTTATATTGTGCACTCATAATGGTGGCATCTTTGCTAACGTAGACCTAATTTTGAAAGTAGTATGTTGCTGCATCATCGGTATCAGGGACGGAATAAGAGGGGCTCTCCCCCCCCCCCCTCCGCAAAAGTTTTGCCAAATTTAGATATTCTAATGTAAAAGTCTAGACAATGGATGGGGTGCCTCAAATCTTTACAAAAGGGCGCCGCCCCCTTTAAAGAAAAAAGAAAAAAAATCTCTGGATCCGTCTCTTGGTATACTGTCGTACGATAGGCTGAAATTTTTCTCTGGTAGAATATAAAACTTTAACAGAAATCCTGTCTTTCTTTTACAATAAATAAAGTTCAATGTGTACCTGTAGTCTTTGTTTCTCTATAGAATATGGTTCAGTGCAGTTTGAAATATAGCCTGGCTGTCAGAGACAACTTTTCCACTATAGGAAACATGTCTATATTCAGCAGAAACACACAGGAAAATATGGGCTTTCTGACAATTATTTAGATACTCATCATTCGTCCTAGCAATGCTGCGGTATAGATACCCATTTGGAAGCCACAGAAATCAGGAGCTACGTCTCATATGTACTGATATAAGTACGGTTATCATATATGTATCTATAAACCCAGTTTTGAGATAGGAAATCGAGAGCAGATCAAATAAGTGGTCTGCAAAATCGCAAGACCGCAACTGGATGGGTCCGCTCAATAAAGCTCTGCTGATATCTGGGACCAGGATGTAAGTAGTAGAGTCTGTGTAGAGCTACAACTTACATCAGTATTATGATTGTTTGGGCAGTTAAACGGGATGCTTTGGGCAGAGTGGCTGTTAGGACAACTGCAGCAGCGAGAAGGCATTCTTATGATTTGCTTGAGGCTTGTAGACCGAGGTTAGAAATTGAATAGGATACATTCCTAGGCAATACATAGCCCATGCATCATGTGACGATGATGGACGTTGGCCAGTAAAACATATATCAGGTGTCCATTCACATAAAAATGCTTATCTAACCGTCTTTTTTTTTTTTTAAAAAGTACTGCTGTAAGTCACGAAATTATATTACTTAATCATCATTACATAAAGAATGTTTATCAAATGGTCACCAATATGGCTTCTTCTGGGTGTTGTTACTTGATCTGTGAAATGTTTCTTGGGTAGATAATATGTGTATGCGTAAATGCTCAGTATTGTTTATATAATTGGCTATGGGACAGTTGAGTTAAGGTGGCAGGGCCAGCAGGTACAAGAGACATAAGTATGTGGTGAAAGAAGAGGGGTGGTCAGGCACGCAGGGTTGTTTTGCTCAGTGAGCTGCTTAATGATTCATTGGGGTCACTGTGAGATAACCAATCCCCCACTGAGGGCCTCATGACCTGACCACCTTATATTGGCTGATTCCCCTGTTTCTTGGTATGGGGACTCCGAGCATGATAGATACAATGTAGTATAGAAGAGAACATGAGTTGACGCCACGGCCCCCAGCATACACCTTATACCCCATCAGCTCCTCATGACCACCTTACCCCTGAGGGTCTCGTGACCCCACCACCTTATTCCCTGAGGGCCTCATGACCCAAACACCTTATTCCCTGAGGGCCTCATGACTGGACCACCTTACCCCCTGAGGGCCTCATGACCAAACACCTTACCCCTCAGGACATATTTGACGACCCCTCAGTGCCTCATCACAAAACTACCTTACCCTCCGAGAGCTTTATCTGTTTATGAGGTGACTATCAAGCAGTACCGGGGGATATCTAATGAAGAGACCTGTTTAGTATATCATAAGATATAAGTATGAATTAAACTATGTAAGGCCTGGATAGTTTGAGAGGAGACTACAGAAAAAAGGGGAATATTAATTTTAAGCGGATGTTTCTGAGACAAGAAGAAAGAGTCAGAAATGTATCAACTTCACGTTGAAAGGAAGGATTGTGGTAGATGTCAGGCTGTAGGGAACGGGAATAACATCCAAGTAAAGAAAAAAGAACCAGAAGGGTAAGATGTCAGACAGGGATACATGCGGTTATTTGGCAGTATAGACTCTCTTCTCCAGAGCCACAGTGGACAAACGTCAGAGGCCTAGACCATTGGTATGACTCATTCCGTCTGACTCATCTACCAAAATACGTCCATTTTAAATCTCTACAATCCTCAAAAAAAATCCCCGGATATCAGATGCATGCATCAGTTGTGGATTCAGAGAACCCGGCTTTTCTATGGCAAAATGAATTATAGCGTCAAATGTTACTATGTGCAATTTATAATTAATACAAATTTATATCACTAACTGCAAACACAACTTTTATTATAAAACGACATTAAATTTATCCAAAGAGCAATTCAAACTGGGGAAGAGACTACAATTTCCCCTAGAACTGATTGAAATCAACAGCATGCAACACATGTCAGACCTGCATAGTGTAACCCTTGAAATCTCTATAATCAAATACCAAACTTCATACGTGTGTATGATCTCAAGCTCTGTGCTATGGTAAAGACAGATCTAACAGGCATCTAACCCTTCCTTCAGACAGTCCACTCCTCTATTCTCCGTCCCCACTTCCCTCCCCTGGGGTGGTTCTAAGGGGCGGCAGGGGGCAGTCAAAGGCGGGTCCCCCCGTCATCAGTGGGAGAGACAAAGCAGCATGTCAACACACGGGGGTCTCCACCAACCACCACCCCTGGAGGAGACGTTTTTACGGCTCTGTGCCCGGCCTCCAGCCATGCCTCCAAGGGAATAACAAGATCTGACGATGGGAATAAGACGGGGCAAGCTAAGGGGAAATGACGTTGATTGGAGGGGAGATGGATTAAACACTGGTGTGGGTTTGTGTGGCTGTGTCTCCTGTAGATCTGGGGAAGAATCAAACAGTATTATGGGTGTGTGTGCTGTGTCTCTGGTAGTCTGGGGATGGATTAAACAGTAATATGGGTTTGTGTGCTGTGTTTCTGGTAGTTTGTGCTAGCTTAGGAGATGGATTAAACACTGGTGTGGGTTTGTGTGGTTGTGTCTCCTGTAGATCGGGGGAAGAATCAAACAGTATCATGGGTTTGTGTGCTGTATGTCCGGTAGTCTGGGGGTGGATTTAACAGTAGTTAGGGTTTGTGTGGTTGTGTCTCCGGTAGTCTGGGGATGGATTAAACAGTAGTTAGGGTTTGTGTGGATGTGTCTCCGGTAGTCTAGGGATGGCTTTAGCAGTAATATGGGTTTGTGTGCTGTGTCTTTGGTAGTCTGGCGGTGGATTGAAAAGTAATATGGGTTTGTGTGGTTGTGTCTCCACTGGTCTAGGGATGGCTTTAGCAGTAGTATGGGTTTGTGTGCTCCTGTTTCTGGTAGTTTGTACTAGCTTGGGGGATGGATTAAAAACTGACCTGGGCTGTGTGCTGTGTCTCGTCTCTAATAGTCTGGGAGATGAATGGAACAATAGTAAATGTCTGTGTGTTGTGTCGCTGGTAGTCTGGGGGATGGGTTAACCAGACCTTTAAACAGTAGTGTGGGTGAGTCTGACGTATACTGTACTAGCTTAGGGGGTAGATTAAACATCTGTGTATTTGTTTGTATGGCCCACTCTAACATGACTATATCTGATAATAATCAACCGAAAATAATTTTACATTCACATATGAACCAAATAATTTTGATGGTTATTTAGGTGTTATAACATTTTTTCTGTATGATTTCCAGATGATGCATTAATGAAGTATGCATCTATAGTGTGGTGGTGATGCATTAATGCATCAGACCTCTTTAGTGTGGTGATGCATCTGTGAAAAAAGAATTAACACTGATGTTGGTTTTTGTGGCTGTGTCTCCAGTGATCTGTATTCGTTGGGGTATTCCCGACAGGGGCTATCTGCTAGAAACCCACCCATCACGAAATACTCTGCTCGTTGAGGTGAACCGTTGAAGCCACTCAGTGAGTTGGATATTTTCATATTGAAGTGAAAGTAATGAGATCTACCGAACAGTTTTGCGTCGAATAGTGCGCTGTAGGGGTTGCAAACAAAGTTGTGAGAATATGTACTTTCTGTTTATTTTCATCAATTTGCTTAGGGAGGTAACAATAGTTTTCCTAATATTAGATGACAATGCACAATGTGCGGCATTGTCAGTGTCTAGTATTTGAAAAAAATGAACTAGCTATGAAAAAATGTCTGTTACAAAGACTAAATCATTGACTTCACAGGACGATTGACAAATTAAAAACTCTATGCCAGTAAAGAAAAAAAGTAATATAAGTTGCGCATCTTGATTTTATCTTTAACTAACCGTTTTATGCAAACTTTCTGTCGGATTTTATGACTTAAACAAAGGAGGCCGTTGAGAATTAACGGACCAAAAAAACCCACCAAAAAAACCCACAATATCTTATATAAACAAATGACAGACACATCCGCAGAGAGAACAGATCTTAGGATAAACACAAACCATGTTTTATCCAGCATCCTTTGAAGTATTTTACCCAATATGTTGCTGTAATATATGACATGTTCAGGACGACCCTTGCTTTAGGCAGCTGCAATAAAAGTGGTTGTGTAGATAGGGCCGACCGGTCGTACCTCGGGGAGAATCCCTCATTAAATCCTACTAGTTCTGCGCCTAATCACAACCAGCCCAGACTGCCGCCCCTATAGGCTAGGGACATATGATCACCGCCTCATCTAAGCCTAATTACCGCCTATTGATGTGTTTACACCAAACCGCCTATAGAAAAAGAGAGGTAGGCATTGGTAGCGGGCGCGGTGGGGGAGCGGGGAGCGGTCTATCACCCACTAGTTACTCGTCAATTAGGTGTGGGATTTTTACTGCTGTTATCTAGGCTGCAACTAGGAGACCGCTACGGTGGGCCGAAGGGTGAAAGTGGGGGAGGGGAGGGGGACTGGGGAGGGGGTTGAGGGGTCACATGGCTGGCACGTGACCAGATAAGAGAATTGATCAGTTTCAATGAGTAAACGCCGGATGGCTGCTTCTTTCGCTGCCTCTGTCCTCACCAATTTGACTGTACAGATCTCACCCTGCCCTTCTGCTTTCTACTATAAATAGACGCCGGATGTCTGCTTCTTTCTCTGCCTCTGTCCTCACCAATTTGACTGTACAGATCTCACTGTCCGTTTGCTTGATACAGTAGTTTCCTATATTTGTCCTTTTTGTCCATGATTCTCCTATCATTCCTGCTTTTATTGTTTAGCTTCCCTATAGGTATATCTTATTCTCTTATCTGTTCCCTTATTCCCTTAGCTTCCCTATATATCTCATTCCCATGTTCCCTTATTCCCTTAGCTTTCCTATATATCTCATTCTCTTATCTTTCCCTTATACTCTTAAAGTTTAAAATTTAGAAAAAGTACGAAAACACTGCTGATTTCACATTCATCATAAATGACTTTCATAAATCAGGATGAAATAACTAGGATTTGCAGTAAAAAGAACAAAAACAAAAAATTCTTTCCAATTCCCCCCTTATCCACCAACTCTAATATTCAATCTAACTCACCTTTCCACTCCTGCCTGCCTCCTCCCATTGCCAGCCCCCCCCCCCCCCTCACCCTTCAATGTCAGGCCCGATTTCCTCGAGTTACCATTTGAAGTTCTGTCAGGCTGTGAAACGTTCACTGACGGCTTTACTGGCAACAATCCAGCTGGATGTTCAAATCGTGTCAGTCCCCGAGTCTGGGGAGTCTCAGCTTTTTGTGTTATGACATTCCCATCTCGAGCCAGGAGTGGAGCCATTCAGCTGAACGTTTTAAATTATTAGACATTATCATTCAGGTTCTCCAACTCATAAATCCTTCCTACCATCAGATGGTTTTGAAGCCCAGTACATGGAAACAAGTGGGGATGCAGTCACATGGAAAAAGAAGATACGTGATATCCTATGGTTTGCCATGATTCTGCAAAAGCTATTTAAGAACAAGCTTAAATCCCAAACTTAAAAATATATGATTCATAATTATGAAAACACAAAAGCGGGTAAGGCAATATGAAGGATTTATAGCGGACACATCTACAACATTATGCATTTAACCAATTTCACTAGTACAATATACCATTCCTTTTGCTGTCATGAATGATACCGTATTCTGCCATTCAACTCTAACCGACTAACCAAACCCTATCATCTGCTTCCCCTCCAGTCCCACCCCACCCACACCCGACCTATCTACCCTACCTTCCCATGACTACTAGGAGTCTATATTTAGCAGTCACAATCCTAGAAACATGACTTGAAATAGAGTCGGTATATTCTATTCAGTGTCAAATCGAAACGAGGTTTGGCTGGGGGATTTGATACCACTCCAGCCAGCCCCTGATAGAATATTGGGGGTGAGTGGAGGGGAGGAGGAGGGTTCGGATTCTGTATTGATTCCTTTTAGTGTTGACACGTTTCGGTAAGTCAGCCAAAGGGCACAGGCAGAGGGCCTAAGCTGGTTCCTGAATCGATGCTTAAGCCCTGCTGGGTCAATAGAGAAGTGGAATTTAGGAAACAGTCTTTAGATGCGTGCACACGACATGAATCAGTCACAAGAAGGTTTCTCGTTTGATTGTATTTAAATGAATGTGGTGTCTTTCTTAAAGTTATTCTTGTAGCATCTAAATCAATGAAAATCTGCATCTCTGATGATATTCACTCAATGGCATTTCTAGTAAGGCATGGTGCTAATACATTGGACGTAATCAATTGAATTTACATGTAGGTTGTAATGCTTTCAGATTTTCAGATTTTGAAGGAAACGAACATAACTTTGGGGGTGGCAGAATACGGATCTTTAGTAGTTGCCAAATAATTATGGATGTGTTTTCTCAGGAACTAGGAGCAGAGAAAGGTATTAGCATTGGCATTTTGACTTTGAAATGTATGTGTGATCATCGCCCTATTTCATGTTTCATGAAACACATCCCTTAATGCGGTGATTTCATGTCCGCAAAGGAACCCTGCCGAAGGTTTGAATGTTCAGAAAGTAAACCTTAAAAGTGTGTCAAACCCTCAATAAGGGAACCAGAACCTCTATTCGGGACATCAAAATCTTCAACATGATAACCCAAGATCTTTAGTACACCAGACTTTTGTAGGTAACTAGAATAAGAAATTTCTCTGCCAGTTCTTTAAACATCCGGTTCTCTGTAAAAGAAAAAGGTATTCCAGAGGTTGGTTCTGAACCCCAACGACCCCAACTAATGTGTACACTGTTATATGATAGTCTATTCAGGTAATGTCATAACCTGATCTCATCTATATAATATGTCATTACAGTTGTATACCAAGACTTTATGTCTTATGAAGATGGAAAACTCATTAGCTTCGACCATACCCTGAAAACAAGCTTTATCGATAATATGCAGATTTCGAACCTCCTTTCAGGTCTTTCCTAGTTCTTGACCACTGGTCAGGGTTGACCAATCAAACTGCCCAAGTCGGCCGTGCACTTCCGGTGACCAGGTGCGCATGCGCCATAAAGAGGTTCTGAGACATGACGGTGCAGTTTTAGAGAGACCCAGCCATGTTTCTTTGACGATTTATGTGGCCCTAGAGATGAGATGAGAAATTGGCTTTCGGATCTATGGGGAATTCCTTCCCTACAAGCTGGTCTAGGGTTATTGGAATGACAGACGTTTCGAATCGACTTCAGTGGACTACTACTACTATGTGTAAGACATATTGTAGATAGGCCTTTTTTTGTGTCTGCTGATAGGTGTTTTATTTGAAACATTCTGTGTAACATAACTATCAATTAAACAACATTACGCTGTGTTGCATATATCATGTTTGAAAGCATTGTTAAGTTAGTTAGGAGCTAGACTTCTATATTATTTCATCCTGTCCGAAGCTCTTATCATGACCAGGTAAAGTCGGCCTGAGGAATGTGTCCAGTGGGTTAATTAAGTACATGTTACTTTATTCGAAGTAGACCCTTGTATCAAGTATCACTTGAGCGGAACACTATGCCTATAGAATGGCGAATTTATAATTATATAGATATGTAAGCCAATGACAATGTTTATATGCAATTAAGTTTAAGGTATGCATCAACAATATCTTTGGAAGCTGTCCTAAGGTATTTTCTTAGGCAAATAAACAATATAAGAAAGGGCAGTCATCTCCAACCTGTCGATAAAGACGTATAACCAGACATTGTAGACTCTGATGAGCATTACTTCCTCGCCTATCGACCTGCACCCAGTAATTACAAACACACTCAAGTCCCAGTCTGACACCCTGATCACCCCCATACTCACTTCATTATGTACCTGCCTGTTTAACATAACCAAACTCTCCTTACAGACAAGCCTCTAATCCCCCAACCAACAGGGGCCTTACCCGTCCACACCCTCCCAGATTACCTGTCTGAGGAGGTCTAGGGGGTCCGTGAGGTCAGGTCCGGAGGGTCTCATGGATTCTGGGTAGTGATACCTGAGGGTAAGATCCCCGTGCAGTCCGGGGTGTCACCCCCACATCCAGTGGGATCAACGTCTGGGTGCAGGGTCTGGATCCCTAGGCCTGGGGTAACAACACTAATCTCCCCATTCCCCGCCTGGATTAGGGTTAATCCCTTCCTTGATCTAGTCCTAATCTGGTCTTATTACAGGTAGGGGAAGGGTAGATCCTGTGCTTACTGACACTAATCAACGGTCGGTGGATTAGACTAGTGAAACACACACATACTTGTCACAACTTTCTGTTGAAGCACAAACAGTTGTCTGGACCTAGCGCAGTTGAACCCAGGAACATTGTACAGCGCAATCTCAAATGAGCAATACCAAAGTATATAAAGGACACTTTTTCTACACCAAATAAGGTTGCTTACTTGAGAAGTACTTTCAGTTGACGTCTATGATAAAATAAACGAAGACTGGGAAAGACCAATTGATGAGTTCAACTTGTTGTCGTGCAAATCTATGTAAAATGTCAATAATTTGCTAGATAACTTTTCGGAGAATACTCTTTCTGAGCCCCAATCAATACAAACCCATCCAATTGTCTAGCATTGAATGTTTTTGTCTCACCTTGGCTTAATATGTTCTAGTTGGCCAATTATAGAAAAACATCTGTTTTCCAAAAACAAATACATATCCTGCCAAACTACAAGGAGGATACGCAGATCTGCCAATCTATTGATATGGGCAATTACCTTGACAACCAGCACTTAAAACAGTCAATTACTCTTTGTGCCTACCACATAAAAGGGATTTTTTGAACGACAGAACCATTGCCAATGATCAGGGAGACCCTGCTGAGCCATCTTCTGTGAGTCTGAGAGGTCCTGACATAGGGATCAGGGACTGTCTGGGCTGTCTACACCATTATATTGAGTGTGGGGATTTGGAGGATGGAGGAGGGGGTCATTTGCTTAACGCTGTAAACTGGGGACTCCTAATTATAGCCGCCAAATCTGGCGTCCACTGGTTCAATGTTAAGTATGTGAAGATAAAAAAGGATTCACGAATTAAATATATTATGGCATGAATAAATACGAAATTCATGAATACAAATTTGAATCAAAGTACATGTATGGGAGATGCTGAGCTAGGAGAATCTTCTGTCAGGGTACGTAACTCACCTTTACTACTACTACTACTAATTATTATTGTATTAATTATTACAAACGATTATGAGCATACACATACAGATCGCCATTAAGATAAAAATAATTTATATTGTGGATTGTGTTTAGCAGCTGTTTAAGCTATTCAAATTCCGATTTCACAACATTGGAAATTGTGGATCCACCTGGCCCTTGTATTCATTCACCTGGTAACGTTTCCATGGCACAAGCATTTCCTTTTATATACCGTAGTTACACCAACTAAAAAGACCGATGGAACTCTTCCTCAGAAAATTCATCGTCTTGAGCACTGTATGAAGGTATTACGTTTGTATAGTTTCAAACGTTGGCTATTCCATACAACCAGGAAGGGAATTCGTTAAGTCTGTTTTGCCGTATGTAAACCCTGAAATTCATCTCTAATCGTTAGGTTATACCTGAAAATTGAAATGATCTCACGGTGTAACAGCCGAACCTAATGCTGTTTCTAAGTAATTTTTTTCTCCGTACCTCTGCTATTTGATACATCACAAGGCACTTTGTTTATGTAAAGGAATCCCGCAGTGTGGGCTGGGCTTAAGGCGAGACTCTCACCTGTTTGTCGCCAATAGTCAATACTACATTTCCTCCTGGGTCTGGTTTCTGGTAGAGGATTAGGATTAAACCCTCTTAGAGACATTACCCGCTGGTGGGGGGTGTGGGGAGGGAGTGATTGGACAAAGACCAGGGGGTGGGTTGTGGTAAAGGCAGGGAAACGCCTGCCCGCTTCTAATCTTCTTTTTGGAGCAAGAAAAAAGGCAATAGTAGAATGGAGGGAGTGGTTCCACACCAGACACAAACCAATCTAGGACGGCGAGCGAGGAGAATAATTTGAAAGAGAGTTTATTTGATGGCATGGAACCGTTTTCAATTTTGCCACCCTTTCCTAGCCTAGTGCATTTGGCGGTGGGCTTTAATAGTTTTTTTAATGGACTTTAATAGTTTTCTCAATCCACTTTCCTGTCAAAGTGTAATTCCAGCGGGTGAAAAATATTTCACTTTGCACACCGTGTGAAGATTTCACTATTGGTAGAACCAATTTCTAAGCACCGGCCTTCTCAGTGCACTTTGTATTTAAAGAACTTTCTTGTGTACACTCTGATTTGACAGTACAGTGAAGAATGAATATAAATGGCAGCCTTCAAACTACATGTGGTCGCGGTCCACATGTAATACAATCAACATGGTTTTCAGGACCCTAAACCCCTAGAAGTACAGGTAGAATACATTGTTTATATAGCATGCCGACATATAATACGATTCAGTGAGGATTGTGTCTATATCGTGTTTTCATGTCAAATACAGCGATCAGGTAATGTAATTTCATGTAGAGAAGCCTGTACAATTCCATGGACCCTTCCGTAGACCCTTTCATGTCCTTTCATATACATGTGATTCTAGCTCCCATCACGGCATTTGGAAAGTCAAAAAAGAAGAATACGCTAGTTAGGCATGCTTTGATGAAGGCCAATTACTTGTTATCCAAACTTTGAAGTTGTTCTTATTTTACAATGAGTAGGCCTCTATACATATCTAATTTATCAAACAAGAAGGCAGAAAACATATACGTATACGGAGATACAGCTGTCAACGGAAAAAGCCGTCATCAAGAGGCTCAATGCTGTAATTAAATCCGCATAAAATTCTCATTGCATTGAAAAGATTATCTAAGTATCAATTTTAATTCTATATGGTTTAAATTAAGTGTTTGTTTAACAACTGTATTTTGTGTTTAACCCGGTCTTAGGTACGACTACACACAATTTCAATTAACAGTAGGGGCCTACTAGTTCCAGGGGCGTGCCCAGCCTTATACTCTGAGGAGGTCCCGAGTAAATTGAGGGGATTACACGAAAAACTTAGGGGGTTCTGACCATTTTTTTGGGATAAATTCTGTATATTTGAAGTTTAATTACAAAAAATCCGTGGAGGTTCCAGACACACTCGGAAACCACCCTGGTTACACCACAGAGTTCATAGTATAAATCTGGTACTCAATAGGTGACACTTATATTAAGTATATATTTTTCCAATTCACTTATGACACTTATATCAAATATTTTTTCAATTCACTTTATTTGGAAACTGTGCTGTTCAAATATCAAGTATCTGGTCTCCATACATAACGCACGGCCCATTCACTCCTAGCAAAAGACAGTCCCCTTAGAATGGGTGCACAGGATGAACTGCATCCAAGTCCTCCAATGTATTAGGTCAAAAACCATTTGCCTTCACATAAGCCCCTAGGCAAATGGGAATTATTAGCAAGCCACTGTGAATAAGCAGCTAATGAAGAGGAACTCAATTAGTTGGTAGGAGGTGAGGGAGGTGGGGAAAGGTGACCCCAACGTGCTGGAGCTGGCCCCTCATTAACACTGGAGGAGGAGGGTGGTATGGACAGGGGGAGGGGGAGTTGCGTAAGACATCTTGCTTACAATGAAATCTTTTCATCTTGTTTTCTGTATCTTCTTTTCTTGCTACTGGGGATAGGTGCTTTATTAGTGCTCCTGTCTGGATGTTTTGTCTATGTATCTTAGGAATCACACTGGCAAGATGGAGAATACAGTATAGTGTCTTCACTTTCCGTTGATCATTTTAACGAAAAATAGGCCTATATGAGGGTCTAGATTGGGAGGGGGTCCGATGTCGCATGTCCACTTAACTTTGTTACATGTCACTTAATAATTCATTAACCTCCTGTCATATATCGTATTTTAGAAATACCTCTGTCATCTTATGCATGTTTATTGTCGGGGTCTACACATATCAGACCAATACTACTCTGTTGCCAGCGATCATGTATCGGGGCATGAAGGTGGGAAGTCATACATGTGCTCCAGGATCGTCCATCCAGTATCACGGAACAGGTCACATGACAACCAATCCCTCCTAGCAATAAGGTTTGGGGGGGGGGGGGGGGCAGGGGGTTATTGAGAAGTTTTGAGAGTTTTCTCTTGTCCCTTGAAAATACAGTTAAAACGGCTCATAGGCCTATATCCGCCAACTCTTCACAAATACCCACCCAGTCATTTTGAAATTTCATTCTGAACTCAAACACCACAGCATGGTTCCATATCCATCCACACAGCTGGTCCCCTGTCCCCTTCTCCCCTAGACCAGCGAAACTAAAACCAGCGTCTTGCCTGATTGTGTCACGAGCACTGATTGGTGCAGCGTCTAGCTGCCTCAGCCAATCAGCGACCGGGACTTCACTGCGCAAGCGCAGCTAGATTTACAATTGACATGGCAACAAGCATGCGCAGAAAAAAGGAGGGAAAAGCAGATATAGGTCTTCACTATTTTCCATTCCAATACCTCCTCTCTCTCTTGTCCCTGATCCTTCTACCATTTTCAAATCTCCTTTTCTACCCCTTTTTACCCCAACTGCCTGAGATTGCATGGACTCCATTAGCTCCCCTCTTTGCTAGGCACACTTCAGCCTAGCCTTAGGCTGGTATAATTAGACCCCGCCTAATCCATTCTAATTATCCTTGGTTCAGCCTAAAGACGGGAACCTAGACGGTGTCTCTGGGAGGCTGGTGTGGCTGGAACCTGTAGAGTAAGACGGTAGGAGAGAACTGGGCTAGGGTTTCATGTGATACGAAGCAGCGTGGATCTAGACCATCAGACAAGGCCGAATCCGTCTACCAGATCGGGCAGAGCTATATTTATTGCATTTATGACATGGACGCATGAAATCAGGGTATTCTGCGATCATCTAGTAAAATATAGAACAAATATTATTTATATTATTTTCTAAATATAGAAGGGTATATCATATGTTGAGTTATCATTGAGTACCACCAAAAGCACAAACTGTTTACAACAGAGTTCTATGATATCATATCATAGACGCCTATATCGAAGTAGCGTTGCTGAGAGGGTCAACCACTTCCGCTTTAGAACCGCTCGGGTTGGCTCCATGTTGCCATTTGGACCCTTTTAGCCATATTTCCACCAACCCCCGACACCCAATATTAACACCACCATCACTTGATGTCATTAGTCTCTAACACTCATGCAAAATTTTCCGCCTAATTCCCCATGAACCAGATAGTTCCCTGGGTGAAATTAAGCTCTGACGGCCTGCAAAAAAATAATTTCAAGGCAAGCGCGATTATAATTATTTCGGGAAAACCGAAAGGCTTGGTTTGGTCCGTTCTTGTCATTAGGTGTTGATGGACCTGACCAATCGGTAAGACAGAGCATGATAACGGCCGGCTAATTACAGGCTCCATATTCATTAAGAGTTTGATGGCCGATTGTTAATTACTTTGGAGGCCTTCTCTCATCGCCCGCGAAACGCCTTCTCTCAACAGCAGACGACAATTGGCTTTTTATGCAGACCGCACGCGGCCCTGACAGCAGTTTCCCGCCACCGACCCAAGCTATTTACCGTGTTTGGTTTGGGGGATTTTTGAAACTGTCCGCAGGATTGATTAGGAATTAGCTTGCCGTTCTTTTCATTTACGGAGGCTCATTTCAATACATTTTTCTTGTATGGACCAGACGCCCATTGAGAATGAACATTATGCCTATAATCATTAGCCATATTGGAAGGTCTATTGTGGGTTTTACTTGTGATAAAATGCTTGAAGCTGATTTCTACAGAGTTGTTCCCCATTTCACGGTACGTGAAAATTAAAAAGGTATGATTTCGTGGCTTTAATAAAGGTTAGATATGGCGTCCTTAAGGCAGACCACCTAATGAGTTTTTGTTGGAGGTACTAATCTCTGTGTACCTCACAAGAGTCACATTGTTCAATAATAAATGAAGGGAAATTGAGCGTGAAAGTTTGCTCAATTCAAAAATTAGGAAACTATATGCTGTGTAATGTTGGTTTGTTGCCCCGCATTGTTTCGATTTTATTTCCCTTTTCTTGTAACCTGAGAGGGTTTATATAATTGATACGTATGCATTTATATGCATGTGTGCATAAATATTTATAATTTTATTGAATATCTTCAGGCACGTCTGCTTTAACTGATTTAAGTAGACGTGAGAAAAGTTTGGGTGTGACTCAGCACTAACCGATCTAATACTACCTCGTCACCAGATGATCAATACAAACGGCGGGATGTGATTGGTCGTCCCGGGTGTCGTCTTGGTTACCACTATCACTGACCCCTCACCCCCTCCACTCACCCCGTACACCTACCCGGTCAATGACCCCATCAGTCACCCAAGCCAACTGTAAGATGGACCCACGATTGGCGCATAACTAATGGATTTGAGATCAACTTAAGGCAAGAGGTCAAGTAAGAAAACAAGGACTGTTTTTTTGGGTTCCCATCGTTTAGGTTTGTGTTAAACTACTAGGGAAAACGTTTGTATTTAATGGAAGTGGGTTTCTTCAGACATACCAATAAGTGTTCCTAGCATGTACATTATCATATATATAACCATTCGCTAAATTTTATCTCGATTGGTGAGTTCTACGAATTTACAATGACGACATTTAGCGTTTCTTGCAAAACGCTAAACGTTTGTGGGGAACGGAAATTGATGATATTGTTAGCTTACCTTAAGTTGTGATGATATTTATAGATATACCTTAAGTTGAAGTAGTTCCTATATATTTCAACCTTGTTCTTCTTACCATGTACCATAGACATACAAAAACGTACAGATGTGAATTCGGTACACGGCATGTTTATTTAGATCTACTACCTCCATAATTATCTGAAGATATAAATACAGATTTTCTCTTACATTTAAACCTATGAACTCTTATCTCCACAGCTGGAAATCATTGAAGAGGGGCACATTATCCGCGTTTATGGATATCATAATTATATCTGTGTATATTCTACTCTTCGTCAACCGTGAAAAACTAATATTCCCAGTAGAAGTGGGTGAGGTGGGTGAGGTGGGTGAAGTGTGTGAGGTGGGTGAGGTGGGTGAAGTATTGGGTGTTTTTTGTGAGACAGTGTATAAGGTGTAGGCGGTGCTGGGTCGAGGCCAGAGGTCGGGGTGTCACCTGGCAACGTGTGGGGCCGAGGGGGCGCCCAATCACTCCCACGGGGTCCCACAGAACTAGATCATCCTGTTTTCCCTACCCCCTCCTCCATCGACCACCACTCACTGCATCAAGGGTTAGACACCAGAGTCTTACCATATAAGACATAACATATATTCTGTTTATATTAGAGACAGTGTGTACATAACGAACTGTGCACGCGACGAACTACAAATTCCCATTTCGATGCACTACTTACTTAATAAAAAATAATCTATACACAGTGGATAATGTATATGCAAACGATGCGACCATCGTTAAGTTCTCATTTCAATATACTGCTAGCACGTCGCGAGTATAAAATAATCAATCTATACGACAGCATATAGACCTTGTGCAGACAGGGTCACGTCACATTTTGGTGATCACCACGTGGTGACCACACCCATGTGGGTATCAAATTTATACACAATTTATATAAAATAACTGTTAATTATGATTTAATGAGTTTTCTGTTGATAAAATACATAAAAATCTTCATCATAGATCCTTGAGGATTTTGAATAATGATGAATTTAAATTGATCACCAACATGGCAGCCACTCCAATTTGGGAGATGTGACGTCATCTGCACAACTTCTATAGGCAGCATCATGATCATATAGGACAGACATTGTCACCACTTGAGTTGGTATTAAAGACATTATTTTAAATAAAATAATTGACCACAGTGCACTCTCCTGTCCAGTATATCCTCACGAAATCTTAGCTCTTATGAAAGAGATACACGACCGAAGAAACGTTCACTCAATACAGAATTGTGTGCATAATTGAAAGTATGATACTCATGCTTTGTGTGTAAGACTACCACTACAAGATTTCTTCAGAATCCCCCATAGAGGAGAAGACCTCAGGAACACGGTGATTACAGTGTTCAAGTGCGGGTTTCCTTTGGTTGGTGAAGTGCAGTGGACGTGGGTGAGTGAGAGAAACGTGTCGTGAGGCGCGTCTTACCGCCACCATTACCGGGCCTCTTTAGACGAGAGGTCCTACGGCCCGGCAGTCTGGGCGTCTGAATGGGAGCAGGGGAAGAGGGGAGTGGGCCTGGAGAGAGTCAGATGTTCTCCGATTTTGATAATTACGAGAAAAAAAGACAAGTGAAGATTGAGTGGTTGTACAGAATAGGAGGATAGGATAGTATCTTTCTTCCGGAAATCCTTTATGTAATAATATCATGTGAAATTGTA
This sequence comes from Lepidonotus clava, assembly GCA_936440205.1. Lineage (NCBI taxonomy): Eukaryota > Metazoa > Annelida > Polychaeta > Phyllodocida > Polynoidae > Lepidonotus > Lepidonotus clava. Next base: position 26,854,479 of record OW387144.1, on the reverse strand, counting down.
CATATATATGTAATGCTGCTTGTCAGGAGAAGGGAAAAGCCTTGCGCCCTACGCGCACAATTCCGTGGACTGGCGCACAGTTTTGGTATTGTGCGCCTGGTGTGCGCACGTTTATTGGGTAGTATCAAGATGTTCATAATAATGGTGTGTAGTTTTAAAGTATGTACATCGGGCGGATGCATGCAACTAAACCATAATTTCGAACACCGCAACAATATGCTCGCAGTGTCGTCATTTTGGTTTTCACATTTAATCAGGCTAATAGACGCTATTATGAAATCAGAATTAGGGCCATTGCAGTATGTCATCAAAGCACATAGCCACAGACTATTCAGCAAAACAATGATAAAACAATACACTGAATATAATATCAAACAACCCTTGCTAGAACAGATACTACCTATTAGTGCAATAAAACACTTCAAAATAAAATCCATACACACTTCAAGCCACGTGGGAGTAAACCAGCGTATTCCTAGAATCCAGGAGAAGGCTGGACGAGTTTAAAGGAGGGGTCTGAGCTGCTCACAGCGGTCAACGCCCCCTGGTGAGCGGCGGGGAGCTGCTCGGCCGAGAAACGGGTCAGGACGGGGGGGAATGGGGGGAGGTGAGGGGTGAGGGTGGAGGTGGACGTGTTTTGTAGGCATTTTGTGAATTTTCAACAAGAAATATCTAATTTACGAACACACCGCTCATTAATCATTAAAGCCCGATTAACTACAAAAGACCGATATTACTGAGTCGTAGTAAGGTTTATTGCGATGAGTACAGCCGTACTCGATGGCTGTAAGGTCTTCCTAGACTCTATTGCCTCGCTCAACACTGATCTGTCAGTAGATATTGTACTGATTCTGTATCACCTATACCAATACAAATCGAATGAACGATTGGACTGATCTGAAAAAAGAGACAAGCATTTCTTTACAGTTGTAATAAGCTGAAAAGGTAAGCAGCTTTTTATCGTAACAAAGAATGATTGACGAGACAACTTTCCTCTGTATCTGTAGGGATGAGACAACACTAACTAACACTACCATGACAGGCTACCAGCTGGCTATATAGCTTCCTAATATGAACATGTTACACTTTAACGTCCAGCGTACTGTTAGAAAGCGGAGATATGCTGAACAGGGGAACCTTGTTCTCTCATAGCAGAATCTCAGGGAGCCTGTGGAATTCTTACTGTTTGTGTTGCTACGAAGATGAACATTCCTTTTCAACCCGCGGAGCCTTTCAAACAATGACCAGCCATAATGACTGATTAAATACCATGGTAATTTTATACACCTGATAATTAGTGAAGACAGCCACACAAGAAGAGCGTCTAAATTCGGAAGACAAACATTTTAGAAATGATACATCCGACGAGGCAGATATATGTTTTGTCCGTCTTTGTACAATCATTATATTAACGTAAGGCATGTTTAAACAGGAAGGGACAGTGAATAACTTCAGGCATTGTCCATATATAATCTACCAACGTCTTCACAGTTATAAGATGGATTAGTCGAAGAAAAAAAGGCTCGACGGGTACGTCAGGTGTTTTTATGATTGCGACAAAAAAAACTATATCTAGTCTTCCATAAGAGATAAGCAGTTGTTTTAATCATAAATATGTTTGAATCGACACTTTTTTTTGTCCTACCAATATGTTACAGTTGGATGGAGCAAGGGGTAGTGATAGGGACCATCTTTCAATAGCGCTAATATACAACATACAAAAATAGAGTGATTGATTAGACAAATCAACTCCCGCTCCAGAAATAAATGATGAACTAAGAAAAGAAGGCAATGAAGCATTGAAAGAAACAGTTTTGTCTCGGCATGTAGACACCCTCCCTTACAGCGTCTTCAATCATCTGGGTGGATTGGGTAGGGGCATACAGATTGGTTTCCTTATCTGCAGGAGGGGTAAGAAAACGGGAAGAAGTGGGGGGGGGGGGGGGGGGGGTTGAATGTGTAGGATGGGTTGGGGATGGTAGTGGAGGCACGGACGGTAGCCGGCGCCCATTTCTTATCGTTCAATCCACACCTGCGGAAAAAGACATGATTATTGAACATCACTTAGCATTCAGCCTCTCCCCACCCCCACCCAGCCACACCCACGGTCACTTCCCGGCCCTCCTCTATTCCTCCGACTCTCCCCTTTCTCTCTTTCTTTCCCCCAACAGCCTCCCCTTTTTCCCCACTCTCGGCTGCAGCAGGGCTTTTGCGAGCAATTGATTCGGTTTCCACTCGGCTGGTTCCGTGGATAATCCGAGCGGATGGCGGTGGTTCGCTTCGTTTTGGATCAGCCGCAATCAGCGAAGGGACGCTGCAGTCACACCTAGCCCCATACTGTCCCTTGCAATCCTAACCAGTCCCACCTAGTCCCGCTGCATCTAACCCACTACTGCTCTATACTACCCACTCCAACCCAGTCCCATACTGACCCACGCAGTCCCACACACCTCAACCAAAATCTACCCAGTCCCCCCCCCCCTGTCCCACTCGGTCCCACACTTTCCCAACCTAACTCATCCAGTCCTTTCCAGTCCCACCCTGTTCCACCCAGGCCAAAGAGACCAACCCTCCCACCGTCACCGACCCACTCCTACCCAGTCCTATCATGTCCCACCCAGTCAAAACCAGTCCCATCCTAATACACCAAATCCTACTCAGTCCGACCCTATTCCATCCTCTCTCACTCAGTCACATATGATTATATTGTCCTACACTGTTCCACCTAATCCCAGCGATCCCTCACTGTCCAAACTACTTCCACACAGTCCAGCCTAGTTCTACAGTCCTACATTTTATTATACCTTAGGGCGATACAGGTCCAGTAGTTAAGAGTCTAACACATGGTTTATCAAACCCGTGTGATAACCCGCCGTTTATCACACTCCCGTGTGATACACGAAAGTAGTTCGCGCGGGAAAGGTGCATGAATACAAATCGCGCAGCGCTTGAATGGCCGCGAAAACATAGGCCGTGATAATGCACTATTTAATGCATGTTTTTTTCACAAAATATGCAATATTTCGTGTTAGAATGCACAAATCTATGCGTAGATATTTAAAATATAGCATGAAAACGCATATAAACGCATAAAACAACGCATTTTCCCGACTTGATTGATGGGCGATAATGGGGGCTGCTACGGACGGCCGCTACGGACGTCGACGGCCGCTACGGACAGCTGTAGTGGCCAAGAACATAGGCCTAATGATTGCATTTTGTAGGTAATGTTTTCTAAATTATGGAGAATATCAGGGGCTAAGGTATAATAAATCCATAACCAACCTCGAAGGGGGTCCTCGGGCAGTTACCACCCCTCGCCTGGACCCTGGTATCAGCCCTCGACCGGCCCTGTGGGCCCTGGTCTCGGGCTGATACCAGGGTCCAGGCTCGGGGTGGTAACCGCCCGAGGACCCCCTTCGAGGTTGGTTATATGTATGTCCCATCAAGTCCCACCCTGGCCCACCCTGTTCCATCCTATTCACCCAGCCCCATACTGCCGCTTGAAGTCCTACCCAGTCCTCCCCAGTTCCTTACTGTCCTTAACTGCCCCACCCTAACCCACTCAACCCAATCTAGTCCCCCTATGTCCCCACTCTCAAGCCCCCTCACCAGCCCCCACCCCCAACCCCTACCGCCATAATAGCCCAATCCTGGACCTGATGAGCAAATTCTTCCCGCCTTGTCACCTGGCAAACCAAGTGCGAACTCGGCCCTCCGGAGCGTTCTATTTTTAGCCCCTGAGCAGCTCGCGCCGTGTCTATTTATAGCCTGCTCGCGGGTTTCCGTCATCTCCCGTGACGGCGACCAATATATCAGGGGGTGATGGGCCCGGCGTGTCATCCACTCCAGGCCGGCGCAGGGACTGCTCACACTGCCGAGTCTATATCATGTGTTCCACAAGGTGATATTTATTACAGTAAATCTTAATTGCTATTTCCAGATTTGTAGTTTCTAGAATCAATCAGGAAAATTACAGGAACCCATACAAATTACATACCATTTGAAAGAGAATTGAAAAATCTTTCTTGTGATACATAACATATCTATATTTAAGCCGTTATCGTCACTCACCATTTCGAGAGTTGCAAGTAAAACTGTATAATGGCATACAACTTTATGTGTGTCGCCGGGAAGAGCAGGTCGATGGTATGAATGAGTGGGACTAAACGTTTGGGATTCTGATGAGAATGGGGTAATTCAGATGGAGTTGCGGTAAAGTTTTACTGAAAAAGTAAAGCATTTTACTTGTGTGTATTGATGGTATATTTACGTCACTTAGATATGGAACATAAAGGGCCTTTGCAGCATTGAATTGAGAAGAAGGGGTATTCTGTTTATCAGTAGTTTTACCCTTCCTTGTACGACAGTTCAGCAACTGGTTTTATTTCCAACTGCGAAAGGAATCTAGTAGCCATCTACACCAGGGTAATGCGGAAGACCAACTGAATGGGCCAATTATTTCTGAACATAATTATTATGATAATATAACTATAATATTATTACAAAGAAATAATTGGTCACTCAATAGTTTTTTAATGGAATTACTGAACCCTTATCATGCAAGTGATTGACCTCTTGGACGTGTCATGCTGAATGACAATATGTCACGAAAAGTCCATGATAATTATACCAATCTTTTGTGAATAAATCGTTGATTTTTTTTTTTTTAAGTTTTATTTAGACTGAAAGTTGTCGGCATACATGTCGGTTTTCATCAACTTACAGTAACAACTGTCAGAATTTACAGTATAAAGTACATTTTAGTATAACTGAGTGGCATATAAAAGAAAATGCCAAATTATATACATTCAGAGGTCAGTTCAATAAGCATGATCAAAATAGACTTACATTTATCAGTAGGCCCGACACAAATACGATTGGAAGGCTAATTTACATTATTTACCAGTAGCATAGTGTTCTTTTGATAGTTCTTGAAATTATACATGTAGCATGCTTAAATACCATGCCTTCATACAACGATCAAAAGAGGATTGGATTAATCAGTAAACTACAGACAGGCACCCATTATTTGTCTACTGTATTAACATTGAACCAATCTTTAACCATTGTGTTTGATGGCAGTGTAAACCCCCCTTTAGTGGGAAATGAAAGGCGACACTGGCGGAGGTGGCATTTGCGTGCGCGATAAATGATATAAAAAGGTCATTATTATGTAAATGAGGTAAAGGTGGCAGGAGGGAGGGGCTGTTCCCTTGGGTGTGGGTGGTAGGCACAGTAGTAATAGTGGACTTACCATACAGCGTCCCCTAGTGGCCGTGACCCGAACTGAGGGTAGCCCACACATCGGTGGATTCACACGATGGCCACCTTCCCTTGTGACGTCACCAGCACGTGTCTTTGCCCCCACAATTATCAATTTCGTTACTCACTCATGTCATTAATGTCCACATGGTAATGTTAGAATACATTATGTACATTTTGATTCTATTGAGGAACTATCAGAAACTTCAGCTAATAAATTCCATAATCAAATGTCATGTTCTCTGTATATATTTATATGGTAAATACACATCCATACTTTAAAATGTCAATTTACAAGTAAGATCGAAGCTGTGCAACTTCTATGTTGTCTCCTTTTCGAGTATAATTTATGATTTTTCTTGATTGAGAAACTATAAATTACTCGTACATTCTTTTTAGAATGAGTGTAATCATTTGGATAAAGTGCATATCTCGAATCAGTAAGCCAATAGTCTATACACAGGACGAACTTACCTGCCGTCGTTAGAACACCTGCATGGTGTATTCTACACACCTCTATAACCCTCCTGTCACCTCTCCCCAGTGCCATTATTCACATCGCAGCTCACCACAATGGGGCCCTTGTCACAGACCCCTTCCCCTCTTCCTTCCTCTTCTCACAGTTGGCAACAAAAGACATGTACCTATCAATGACAGGTGTATCCCACTGCTTTGCCCCTTCCCACAACCTGTAACAAAAAGACATCCAGCCATGGATAACAGATTTAAGTGGTATACACCCTTCTTACTAAAGGTGGCACCCCCTCTTGGCAGAAATATGAACCCTGGTGAGGGGAGTCTAGTCCAATTCAGTCTGCAACACTGACCACTATACCTGAAGCAGAATGAAGTGAGACTAGTGACCATTCAGATGGCCAAGGGTCTGTAATTGTTAGTAGTTCACAGTTTGTATGTATGGCATGGGGGTGGGAGAGGGGTTAGTTGTGGTTGTTCACACCAGTTCAGTTCCACAGCCTAGGACCCCTAAATACCCACTCAAGTTGAGGGGCAAAACAATCCCTGTTGGAGAGTACCTGTATTTGATTTGTGTTTAGAGTTGACCTCCTTTCAAAATAAAAGTCAAGCTATGATGGAAGATTCCTTAATGTATCTAAACTACATCTTGTATCATCAAATTAGGTTACTTGTAGCAAAGAACAGATATTTTTACATGTAAATATGAGGGCAAAAAATGATCAATTTGATTTTCTGTTAGTGTATTGATAGGATTCAGACAAAAAGTTCAGAATGGTCCCTGTGTTAGCCTATATGCAGGGGAGTGACCCAGTGAGGGGACTCCTGCCACCTTGGTCTGGGCCACAGCAGGCCTGCACTGCGCAGGGTCGTGAGAAGGGTGTATATCCCACTGATTTGCCACTTGCAACAGTCAGTAACAAAAGACATGTATCCATCATTAAGAGAATTAAATGGTGCATCCCACTGGTTCACATCGCCCCACAGCAGGCAATAAAATACACGCAGGAGTCAATGACAGAGATAACTAGTGTATCCCACTTAGCTGCCTCTCCCCTCAGCCAGTAACAATGGACATGTATACATATAGCCATCACTGGGTGAGTTAACTGGTCTACCACATGTACACTGATTCACATCTCCATGAAGTCAGAAACAAAAGGCATCCAGCTGTCAATAGTAGCGTGAAGTGATGATACCCACTGCTTTGCCCCTTCCCACAGCCAGTACGATAAGACATGTAGCCATTAACAAGAGAGTTAATAGATGTATCCTACAGATTTACCTCTTCCCACACCCAGTAACAAAAGACCCAGTGACAGTGTTAACTGGTGTATCAAATGTACACTTATTTGCCCAACAGCCTGTATCAAAGGACATGTGTAACCAACAAGGACAGAATTAACTGTTGTATCCCATTAAATCACTTCAACACACAGCCTGCAACAAAAGAAATGTAGCCCCAGTAACAGAGATAACCGGGGAATCCCACTAATTTGCCCCTCCCGACAGCCATCATCAAAAGACATCCATCCATCAATGATAGAGAGTTAACAGTTGTATCTTACTGAAAAATCTCGTCCTACAGCCAGTAACAAAAGACATGTAGCCATCAGTAACAGCATTAACTGCTGTATCCCACCGATTCTCCTCAACCCACAGCCAGTACCAAAAGACATATAGCCATCAATATCAGAGCTAACTGGTGTATCCCACTGATTCACCAAGCCCAGATTGTCTCTGCCCACAGTGTGAGGGGCTAGGCGCGTGGTGTGACATGCTAATGGAGAGGGAGCACGCTTCTAGGCCTGACTAGGCAACACCCAGCCTATCAGTGCCTAATGAAACAGGGGGTGCTAATCTGACCAGGCGCTTATACACACAGGGGTATCCGTTATATGGTATGTCAGGGACAATGGAGGTTGACGATTGCATAAGTGTATTTAGGCTTTAACTGTTTTGTAGGAGTGTTTATTGATTTAAGAAGAAATTATAAATGTTTTGAAAATTATTAGTTGTAAAAGTGTCGTTCGTTTTCTCTTGTTTTACTGACGATCAACTGGCCCCCTCTTAGAGTAAATTTTACTATAAAACACGAACATACATACATTAAAAAAATTATTCGGTACATTCAACTAAGGCCCACTATTAGTTATTCTTCTCCAATCAAGGCTGTCGTGAGTAGATTTAGACCTGACGACGAAATGCATATGCATAGCCGTTCATTGTCTCAGGTAAGAATAGAACTTTTTGAAAACAACAAACCAAGGGACCTCAAGCTTGAAACTTGAAATGGTCATAGATTCAAAACTGAAAACTAAATGCATTAGTCTAGCCGTTCAATATCTCAGGTAATTATAGAACTTCTTGAAAGAAACAACAACAATGGTCCTTGTAACTTATTAGCGGGAAGCAGTTTGCGCATCCAAATATAAAGTGCTTTCTGACTTGTGGTTATGTCGGAAATTGGGTCTGAACTTGGAGCGGGCCGGGAAGTGTTTGCTGAATAGCTACTCTGATAGCAATGTGAGGAGAGGGCACAGGTGGGCAGGTGGGCAGGTCAGTTGGTGATTGGAGCAGGAAATTAAAATGCCCAAGTTGATTTGAGATTGTCCACTGCATTAGGCGAGGTGGCCCGGCGTCTGCCACTACCGTCAGGATGAGCTATAAACCAGACACTGACGTATGCAATGAGTTAGGCTCATATAAGACTGTTATAATGTTATGAAATTAATTCCAGTGCAATACATAACTGTGATCAGCCAAGGGGAAACGGTACTCCGAGGTTCCTATATTTGCTATCCTAAACCTAATATTTAAGGAGATACGAGTAGATTTATAAAAAATAGTGATAATTTTGTCCTAAATCAATTTTTTGTGTAGAATCATTTACCATACCCAAACATTCCATCATGATGGACTATTTTCATATTTGAAATGTCAGTGGAATGTTTTATATGGAAAATTCACTTAATTCATTCTGTTTGGTTGCCATGTAAACTAAAACCAATGATATTTTCAGAAAATAGTGCAAACTATGAGAATCTATCATTTTCAGGTCTCAACATTGAAAACATAATACATTTATCAATTCTGGTTAAAAAATAATGAATAAAAGTGTGATTTTGAATATTTGCTTACAATTATGATAATTTATGATAACTAGCAGAATCTCAATAAATTCAAGAAAATTAAACTTTTCCTCATTTTCTAGTATTTTAACAGTGTAATGTTTCAGAACCCATAACTTCCTGACCCTTTTTACTCGTTGGGTCACAGTTACTCAGCGCTGTACACTGGAGAGGATGTCCATTGTGCACATAGAATGTTGTCTTTTGAAAAAGGAAAACCTAGAAGCAAACCTGAATGAATCTTCATTGAACTATTGAATGACTCAGATATTCTATCGTTGGTATATTGATAAAAGAAAAAGGCATTTATAATTTACATAGACGAATATTTCAATTCCATTTTTCCTTAAATGACCTTTGATGGAATTTCGTGTCGATGGCCACAATAATTGCTGGAGGATTACTCAGAATCTTGTTAACCTGTCAACATGGCGACTGCAGTGTACATCTCTACGTTTAAGTACCCATGATTTTATGGGTTATTTTAACAGATGACAACCATAAACAACAATTCAAAAGACATATTCTCTGAATATCACACACTGAATCATGACAGCACCAAGGATCCCGTACTCACATTCCCGTAAAATTACACGTAATTAAATCCGATTTAACGTGTTTAAAACCAGAAAGTTATAGATGGGCCCATACTGCTGCGACGAGCCATAAGAGGATGTGGAACATGGTGATCCCCCTTATCGTCATGCCTTGTCACGTTCAAATTAAATTTCTTCATCAACTTCTGTTTTTCCATGTCAAAACTAGGATTGATTCTGCCTAAATAAATTAGGGAATGGGATGAGTTTAAAAAACTTCCACTAATCACGGCATACCAGACAAACAGTGTAATTTGCAATGCGTGACCGTGAGGCTGTAGGGAGACACGCGTTGTCGGGTATATTGCACGCAAGGGTATAACTAGCGATGCGTGTAGTTTTATAGTCTTTGCGTGTTCGTGAATGTAATTTGGTATTTTGTTTGAGGAGACTTTTTGGAGGTCATGTAAAGCGGGTTGGCTTCAGATAATTCGCCGTCATGTTAGGTACTAGAGTTACTTCCATGTCGACATGGATGAGTATGTGAATATGGAGGACTATTATTCTCTAGATCGTTACGTTGGGTGTTGATTTTAGAACGGTTTTTGACGCCTTTTCTATTAATATCCCAACGATAGAGCCTAGGAATTGTGTTTATTCTGGCTGCTACCTGAATAATTATACAGAAGGATAACATACTTCAATTTTAAAGGGATTTGCTATAAAACAGTTATGTCACTGATGACAAACTGTAATGTAAATGATGACAAGCTTAAGTTTGATAATGTTGAAAATATCAATGAGAACCAAAAGTAATATATTGCGGTGATTTTCGAAGAAAGAAAAAGCATATCGCCCGAAAAATTGGAATATGCCATGTATAGGTTGTGCGTCTGTACATTTGCCAACCTAATGCAAAAGTCAGGCTATGTATTTCATCATAGACGAACAATGTTTATGATAAAAGGTATTATTTGTGTCCATAAACTTACTCGACCTCACGCCCTGAAAGGTCACCACCCAGCTTAGTCACGTGTTCAATCAGTGTCCCCACACTTTTTGAATCGTGCCTTTTTATAGCTCCATCAATGACAATTTCCTAAAGTTTGAAATTCCCAATTTCACCCTTGCTTAATTGTTTCCGATAGAATTTTCTGTAATCCTTGATTCAATTTCCTGGACTTGGTGGGGTTTGGCTGGTGTGGCCGAGGACGGAGGATTTCCCCAATCGGCCCTGATTGAATGCAAATTTCACAGCCTAATCCTTTCCCAATTCCGGGCAGATAATAAATAGTCTTGTTAAAAGCTACGTTGGTCATTACAACGTTGCAACAGATAACAATACTCATTGTTGGTGAACGACACAAGCTTTTTCAGTCTATAACATTATGTTGTTCTGATCTTAAAGTGATAGATGGGATTATTACAGCTTAGAACAATTCTTGTGGGTTATCGTTATATTTATATGATAGATAGAATTACGTAACCGCTGCAAATACACCTTAATTGTGGCTAGTTAAAGAGCAAATCAAATACTAACAAGTACAACTACAGCTCTCTCTTACAAACTTTAGAATACTCGGAAATTTTTTTGACTTAACGATGTTCCTCTGTATTTGAGATGTTGTTGTTTGAAAGTATTGACGTAATCGACCTATATAATCGTAAATAATTGTTGGGTTATATTCCCAAGTTTAATTGTTTCTATTTTAAACTTATCAAAAAAACAGTAAAACTTCGATTCACTGCTAACTTTATTTCCACTTTCAACACTTTAGATTTTCCAAATCCACTTTCTACTTTCCACCGCTTAGAATTTCAACTTTCAAAATCCACACTGTTGATTCCATGATATATAAACAGATCGAACGCATTCTACATTCAATCCTGATGAAGAGTCTAACCACTCGAAACATGTTGATTACAGCCTAATTTATAATAAACGTCAATAGTCAATTTAAATTGTCTGTCGTCGAGTTGGATGTTCATAACAACACTACATTTAAACTTTAGAATAGTATTAGGCTAATTGTAAGATTGGTGAATTTTTATGAACAAAACCCGATAACAAAATGTTATGCTGTGTTAATGCACTAAGATGTAATATCCAAGATATGCTCATTGCACTAGAGTTATGATTCTAAAATTGATTTTACTCTCCCCAAAAAGGATAGTACTATAGAATAATGATACAATATGACCTTGATTATACTTTATTTTCTCATATGCATGTTACATGATTATGTTTTGTTCGTGTTATTTCACTTACGTATGTGCTGTCGGAAGAAGTTTTGATATAATAAAACAACATAATATAACATTAACACTACTTTGCTTTAGGTTCAATCTCCCTTTCTCTAACTCCACACACAGTCCTTTAGGCGGGTTACGTCTACTGATCACGTGCGATCGCGCTCACATTGATTGGTCGCGAGATGTCGGAGATCGACCCGACCCGGCGACTTGCCCCAAGGCTCCTTGGTGATTGGCAAATAACAGAGGGATATAGAGCCTCAGGACATATATGGGGAGGGGATGGGGAACTATAAAATGCTAGGTGTTAAACATATTATTCTGTTTCAAATGTATGAACAATACGCAATTATACAAGAGATATGATGAAGTCTACCATGACGTATTATATTATCATGACATTTTGGGTACTGCGCTCTCCTGATATGTGTTCTAAATTTGATATTAAAGTAAACAGTCACAGTAATTGCATGCATCATTCGGAACCGTCTATGAATGTGTAAACATTCAAACAGTTGTACAATGAAAAACAAGGTTGGCAGAATCACATTATTGTGCAAGATATATTCGTACAAAATTATCTCAATATTTGCAAAACACCCATTGGCTTAATCATGGTCAAAATGTACTTTCACACAAGTTATGAACTAGAATCTAGGAAATCAAGCATATCGGGTAATAGCTTTCAGACTCGTTGGGACACATCCTGGCTGCACCACTGCCATCCCCTTACACTAACATATCCATTTGTAAAACAATCTACTTTGTTAACACTTGACACCCCATAGGAGGTAGAAGGAGTCAATCGATATGCTCACCAGGCGTTGGAGCTGCTCACACTGCCCACCTGTGAGACAAAGATACCCTGGAAGGACTCCCGACTCGACCCTTTATCGACCTGTACCAGCCACAACATGTCGGGGGGTCTCGGAGAGTTGTCACATGCATGAACAATTTCAGAGCTGCAAGCGGCATGTGGTATGTTTAAAACCGTAGATATAACTAGTATGCTTCATATTGCAATGGCAGAGATTTGTAGACGACTGCATGTAATTTTGGAATGTTTAAGTTCTGAGAGAGAGTGAAACAAAGGGTATGTGTGTCCCGAGTAGTTGCATTTAAGAATAAATGTATTGTATAAGGTCCCCTAGTAGGTACTTACAGTAAGAACAAAATATTTCACATCTTACAAATAGAATATGCCAGTGGCCAGTAAGGATTTGCACGTGAAACGTAGGTCCAGTATACATTGAAACAGTAGGATGGGGTCAAAATAACTATAATAAAGTTCCAGCTACAATCTCACATTCCCATGTTCTTGATATGGACTGTACTTCCAATAGCACTTCTCACAATTCATCTAAACATGCAATGGACCAAGCGAGAGTGAGAATGATTCCCTGACAGTATGATTTGTCGGTGACTAACTACGACTTTGTATGTGCTTAAAACTTATTGAAACCTTTTCACGGTTTTATGAAAAGGCTGTAAGCTTGTAAGGTGAGTGTCATTGTTCTCAGAATACAACAGCCTTTTTTCCCGATCTTTACATCTTTTGTCCCGAGTTGTGCATCAACATTCTAAAAAATGTTTTTCTTTTCTTTATTTAATATAATGATGTAGGGCACATTGCATCCCCAATAATCCTCTCCCTGTAAACACGATTCTACTGTACCGACACAATTAGAATTTGAAGCAGTCACATTACTGTCGTCCAACTGAATATTCACCCAGCTAACTAACACTATTTACATATAGATGAATGCCGTTTAAGATTATTGCCAGTCTCTGAGTCTCGCTGATAACTTCTGGCTTATCAAGATTGCTCTGAAAGAGGACTGGATCTATAATGCAGTCGTTAGCTCTTATTAAGGCCAAGAATAGAATCCGTCTTATTTCTGGTAAACTAAGGGTTCCATGCATATCAATTGCCTACTTGCTGTATCAAGCCAATATCACGGGGTCGCCGTCTTTGGACCAATGAGGAGGCCTGGCGCAGACTGGGCGGCCTGAGATATCTAACAAAGACTCTGATTGGCTTGGCGTCGCTGGTTTCCGGAGAATTGGTTTCTTTTACCTGATGCTGGTCAGGCGTAACATGAGCAATGAAGCCGAGCGTGAAATGTGTGGTTGATGAGGAGGGCCGACCTTCTGAGGCCCATTTCTCCCTCTATTCACCTAGTTCTGTTCAACAGAAATAGACTCATGTCGCTCTCGACCAGAGGCGAAGGGTATTCCATATCTTCCAGTCACTGACGTCCCTGAAATGTGCACTGATAAGCTTTTGGCTTAACGCATCGCCTCCATAAGGTATACACAAGTTTTTAATGTATCAATAACACTATGCCTTGTCATACGTGTATGTTAGTTGCCTAACTATTTGTAACATTTATCAGTTTTATTTGGTGACTGATATTCTATTTTCTACACAAAATTAGGAATTTTCTACTTATTTTCTTTCTCTTCAAGCAAAATACAACGCCGAGTTGAATAGATTGCGTCGACGACACCTTGTGGATTATACTGACGATACTGTATTTTGTGTGTCAATTGACGGTATCCTACAGGACAATTGTATCATTGACGTTTTCTTTAAAATCAAGTTTAAAGTAGAAAAGATTACGCCCAAGTGGGCAGGACTAAGAAAAGAATACCCGCTCAATATCTAATCGGAAACCACCAGTCAAATAGTAGTATATGAAAACTGTCGTATACTACAGGCAATATGAAAAAGTAATGTAAGAAAAAGTGCCTCTGACTCGGGCTTTGCAGTCCACAGATTAACTCGATGCGTTGTTTGGTTTTGTTTCTAGCGGGTACATTTTGTATCGATACCTGTTAAAATAATCAAACGCAGAATGTGATCTTAAAGATCCTGTGACACGATTTTAAGAAACAAATCTCATCCTACTATCAGATAGAATGTAACAAAATTGAAATGGTCCTCTGTTTCCACTGAAGAATAACCGTTGTTTCATTGTGTACAGGTCACTCTAAATAAGCTTTGGGCTCTTAGCACGACTCTTATCTATCCTAGTGCACCCTGCTACACTGCCCCAGGTGTGACGTCACCGGGAGAACCGCCTTACTGCCTGGAACATAGTGTCCTATGCCACAACGTCGGATACATTGAAAATATATGTAGATGATCCTCAGGAAAATAATCTGCCACCATTGTTTTCTTAATATGTAATCATAAATCAAAGGGCAACCATATTTTTGACCAACAAAATTCTAAATACATTTAGAGTCTTTCCCTTAGTGCACATGACTTTTATGATCTCCAGTCTGCCCACTCAGATATAAAAGTAGGACATATCATTTTCCAAACTAGAAATATAATTTTCACTGACTGTTTACTCCAAAAGAGGACACCTTTTTCTGCAAAACGATGACTTTATATTGCTATACTTTACCATTTGTTCTCGAAATAACTGATTGTCAAGGTAAAACAGATGCAAATTTTAACAGAGATGCCACTCTTCAAACATAAAAAATACGGAACATACTGAAATCACATTTCCGTATTTTAGTACAGAAACATCTAGGGTAGCCTATTATTTAGTATTAAAGCTCCGATATTGAAACAAATCATATAAATATAAGCCTTTCTTAGAATTATGAGGAGTACCATATCGGCTGGGGGTTGACAAACTGGGATACATTCTGAAATTTTTAAAATCTTTATCAAGATAACTTATTGTTGTTGGCAAATATTTTTGCTATTTCTAGGGTAGCGGTGGATATGACCTTACCCATAGTGGGAGTCTGTAGTACCTGTTGGCATGTTGTTAAGTGTAGCGCGAATATCCAAAAGGTGACACAGGTGTCAAAACATGTCTATTTATAACACTACTGCGACAACATAAACAAAAATGCATACCTGCTGCATTAAAGGAAGGTTTCTTAGTGAGCACTGGACTATATTGGGTTGGATTTTAAAATTACTTATGCATATAAACACAGGGTATCTAGTGAGCAGGTACACATGTTTACCAGATTAGTATCTTCCGATGACGTCATAGGATCCATATCCCCAGACTGTGCCATCATAGCACAGATAAGGCAGTTTCAGTATTCAATTAACAAATACTTGTAAACTAAAAATTTACTTGACATTTAAACAAGCGAGACATATTTATTCACTGAAAACCAAACGAATTCTACTTAGCAAGTTTGGACGTGTCATTGGATCTTTAAAGGTCCTTTCTTTGACTTTCTTAATCCTTTTAAGATGAAGCATATCAATGTTACTATCAAAGACATCGACCTGAAATCTGAGGTAATTTCAAAGATTTTTAAGACAAAGCGCTGCCCATAGCGAATCGCTTGATATTTACATGAAAAGAAAAGAACTGGACATTACTAAAGCTCGTCGACACAGGCTGTAGTTATGTAATCCAGAGTGATTAGATCAAAGCTTTAAATTTTATTCATTTGATACTAAGGTTCTTAAATGGATAGTCGAGTCGCTTGCTATTTATACCTATGGAATATCATGGCAGGTAGTTCAAAAAAGTTGCTACTATTGATGCCTTCATAGGTTTTCTATAAAACTGCAAAATCACTGACGACAAGTTTGATAGTGTTAGCCAATCGCTTTAATTCTTTTTACCATACAGGATATTCTTAGCGCAATTTTGATTTCAATCAGTTTTCCAGACATCAATCAATTTGCGAGCTTGGCAACACGAGCAAAACCCTTTATGACATCATCAATCACTCTGAAAGCATGAATATTCATGAGGCTTGCTGGATACCATCATTTTGTTTCTGGCCATCTTGGAAACAGCCTCATCCACTTCCTTGTCCACGGCGCATGCTCAGATGTGACCGACCGTAATTCCTTTTAATTGCTTTTGCCAATTTTGCAATAAATCCACTTATCGATTCCTAAAGTGGACTTGGGGTAATGGTTCTCCATTGATGGGGAGTTTAATATCTCATCATGGATTGTACGGATTTGGCCAAGGGAATGCAAATGAAGTCGGTTGATAAAAGAACATGTAAATTGGACTCTGTAAGCTGTGCACGTTCCGGTTTTATCTCACAAAGCACCTGCAGCAACAACTGCTCAATTTGATCAGAACCACTGTGTTTACCATCTCTTGTCCGAGCTGAACAATTTTATTTCTTGAAATATTCCATACAGGCAAATAATATAAAAGGACTGTTTGCTTAGTCTGATTGTAGATGATGCCATAAATAGAAAGCCCCTGTCTGGGGAAACATGGTTACAAGACCTTAAGGGGAAATACCAAGAGCCATCTATACAAAATAATTTTATATAAAGATACTGAGATCTAGGGTTAGACGTATTTTAAGCTGTTTATTACGAGGTTATGTGAATTATGTTAAATACGAACTGGTAACTGACAATTAGTAACACCCTAGTTATAGCCAAACGATTGAGAAAATTTCATTCAAATTTCTTCAGGCCTTTTTCATATAATCAGACACCTAATTTTCGGTCTGCTTGGCTGATGATGCGTTGACGACCAAAGGAAACAACCGGCACCCACTCCTGACAAGACATATTGGCTTTGCTTGAATACAATCCGACATAAACATACATATATATCGAAATCGGAATTATGGTACTAAACTAAGCATAATTATATTATCAATTTTGGTTTAGCGTTCAATTTCCAGAAATATGATTTATAGTGACTTATAATCCTCCATTAATAGGAAAAATGTCGATACTTGATTCTTCCCAAAGATTAGGCCTATATACTAGCTAATGGATTACATAACAATTAAATTACATAAATCAAAGACATAACATTCTACTCAAACAAAAACATAACATTTGATTTGCTGAAACGAGGATCGGAAATCCATCTCCATCCACCTTGTAATCACATATAGAGCCTTGACACCACTGGATTAACTCCCCAATAACACACAAGTCTCCCACGTCGCGTAGAGACTCCCACGATGACTGCGAGTCGCGCGGAAACCCCAGTTGTCTAATCGAAGCCTCCCTCCGCACGCTACTGTGTGGCCCCTAAGCCGACTTCTCCGCGTGAGAAGGTGACTTCCCGGATTGACCCCCTCCAGTAAAGGCTGCATTTACCCGCTGCCCACGGCGGATAAAAGGGGCAGGGGGGCCTTGAAGACTTAGAGGGTTCTAATCACCCTGGTCCTTGTTAGAGTTGGTCCGATGGGGGGTGGGGAGACGTGGGTCTGGGGACGACACGTGGCGTGCGAGCTGGGAATGGTGTGGGGTTGTGGTGTGTACTTAGTTAATGATACTGAGGTAAGGGTGGTTGTAATGTTAGGCCTGTGGGATTCCAACGATGCTCTTGAAAATGGTATGAATGAACAGTCTTGTTTAGGAATAACTTAGGTATTTCATTAGCATTTAAATCATACAGTCAGCGTTTCAAATGTTTTCCAAAGCTTTTTCAAAGTAATTATGACATTTTAATCATGGCCTACAATATCGCCATTGTACGGGTGCTGGCTACGTGACTGATGAAAGCTTCAAGATACACATTTCAACCTACTTTTAAAAACGGAGTTGCCAATCTCACCGAGCTGGCTGTGCGTGATGTACAAAGATTTAAAAGCAGAGTGTGAAACCCTAGGCCGGCAGAGGGCGTGGAGAGGGCTAAGGTCTATTCCTGACCCCCTCCCCTAACTCCCACACCAGCCAGCTGAACCCTCCCTGTGGACCCCCCACGCCGTGTAAGCCACGCCCCCTGGGTCAGCCAGCTGTCAATCAAGGCCATGGGCACCTCCCTCGGAGATTACTCCAGCCGCAGACTGAAAACACAATTTTCTAAAAAGCAGCTGGAGCAAATCCACCAGAAATCAATGATTCCCGACACTCCTACCTCCTCACGAAATGCCTTGCTTTTTCTTTGGTATTTTTGCTTGGTTCACACTGGAATTGACTATGTTGGATGCGGTCCGGAACTTTAAGAGGGTTGGTGGGCAGGCTATGAAGTTGAATTCTGAACCGGAGGGAAATTTGGGGTCAATGGGTGACCTATAATGATAGTAGTGGATGTTAAAGGATTGTTTTTATGAAAACAAAAACTGGTTATAATACATCATCTGTATTAAATTCAGAAGATAATCTCACATTAGTAACCACTAAGACCTAATGGCAAATAGAGATAATGTGCCGCTTAAGTAGAATGCACAGACCATAATGATATGTGTGTTTAAACATCTGTATAAGTTGCTGTATAAACGACGCTTTATCACCAAATACCATGGGTATCTATGGACTAGGTTGAGTAATGGCCGAACGGGTGGCAGACAAGAGCCATCAACAACACGAAACATGGTGCTGAGCACAGCGAACGTCTGTTCAAACAATCAAATGATGTCTAGATCTTTAGTTTATGTTTTGACACATAATCTCTCATAGCCCTCTTGATTCGTTTTAACATGAACAAAGTAATGTACACTTTTGCCGTTTAACTTCTTTATGATTCTGATCATACATATGAAGAATAATGTTATACACAATCTTTTGAATACGTATCAAACGATACCGCTTCATTGGAAACATGGTATAACCACTCTTCTGGTAAATAAAGAGGAACTTATAAGCAAGATCTGCACGTACTACAAAAGTTTCCAGTCTACAAATTTGAGTATTTGACAAAAACTCCCTTAGGCTTTGACCTCGGTATTCCTCTTCAAACTGGTCCTAAAAACTACCTCCTATATGCCTTCTGATAGACGTTTCATTATATTATATCAAGTTCATCATTCCCTTATCACATTTTACACTACTCATCTTTCACACTTCTGTACCTTGTTTGTTTCCCCTACCACCCCGGACAGGTCCAGACATGACCCTGGGGTGGGAGTATCACTTTTGGTGTCAGTTGTGTAGACTCCTACTGGCAGACCCCGGAACTAACTATACGCTATATCTGTGTGGTGTCTGCCCTGCGCATGTCCCTCTGCGCATGTCAGGATCACGTGATAGCTCCGCTGGTTTCCCTGACATCAGTTGTGGCTTACCGTAGCCGTCGGGTACCGGCTGAGGTCTAATGCACTGGTCCTGGTATACTAATAAACAAGGTCTCAAAGGGAACCAAAAGCAAAACAAGGTCAACATTGTGCGAATCCTAACTATTGTAATACATTCTATGGTCACAACTTAGGTACATAATTATTAACATATGGACCATGAAAAACAACTGAAACTTCATGAAATGGATTCAAACTTTTCCTTGTTCAATTTTGGTGACCAACCGAAATAGAATTGTTGAACAACATTGCTGTCTAAAAGCATAATATTATATATATATATAATTATATATATAGGCCTATATATATATATATGTTGTGAGTTTTCTGGAGATCAAGTGAAGTTAAAGTTGATTTAGACTCATAGAATGTATTTTATGTAGCTATTTGTTATATAAATATAGCTATATTTTAAAAAAGACATTGCTGTTGGCTTCCCTCTAAGCACTGGTCTTTGAATACTAACACACAGTGTCCTCATGCACTTACCAGGACCTCTTACTGTGATACATCGATGCTGCTCCCATCATGGTGATGAAGAGAGTTCTGTGGAACAGGGTTTCTTGTCCTTAACTATATATAGTTAACTCAAGACAGGCCCGCAGCCAGCTTTTCTCAAAGGGGGGTTCGTTTTTTGAGAAGTAGTATGTTTTCTTTCCAGGGGGGGTCGTTTTTTGAAAAAAATACTTATTTTTTTTGATTAAGTGTCGTATTTTACATTAAAATTAAAGAAAAAATCCTCCAAGGGGGGTTCGTACGAACCCCCCGAACCCCCCCTGGCTACGGGCCTGCAAGATGGCAATTTACAAAAGTTAAGCCTACTCCATCTTCGTCCGTATGGTCTCTCTGCGTCTCCCTAATGTTTCATCGCCACTTTGCCTGATTACCTTTAAAGCTCGTCACTATTGGTTCTCGAAAATGACTTCTTCAATGTGGAGAAATGAACAGGAGGTCTGCCTCTCTTTCCATGATTATATTGATAAGAGGAATCATAAGGAAGTTAGACAGTTTCAAAATTATAGTGTGCAAGTTCAGTTATGTGCAATTGTTGCTCATTGTTTTCCTAACAATTTGAAAAAAAGTACTTTAAGTTTAGACCCTAGAGTTTGCGTCTCATGAAAGCCAAGATATTGAAAACTGATCGTGTTATCTCGGAGCCTCCAAACTGGTTTTCACAATGAAACCACACACTCTTTTTACTCTTTGCATAGCCCACCCTTAGTCTATTATACCTATTGTCTACCAATATACCCCACACCAACTGGTCATAGGTTTAACACTTGTTATGGGCCCTTACCTCACCCAGACGTGTGTCCAGGTGGGCACAGGGTATGAACAGAGCTGCTTCATGCCCCGTATTGTGATCAAAGCACGCCTTCAGTATTGATATCTCGATCAGTGTGTTTGGATAGTCTGGGGCAGTGTGCATTCACAGACAACTTTTGTCGTACATGGAACATATGGGATTGTTTTGCTATTCTGAATCAACTGCTGGTCACATGTTCTGAGACTACAGAAGTATCATGAGACGTGTGATTTGGGCTAAAGATGCAAGAAATAATAGAAAAAGGCATTAAATAATAAACCTAAAGTGTTACATAATGTATATCCGTTTGTCATTAAGAATTCCTGGCCAACTATCAACAAGGCGTTATGTTCTTTGAAGAGGTATTGAAACAATAGATGTGTTTTTTTACAAATAGTTCTGGATAACTAGTAAATACAAAACAACAATTATGTAATAGTGGATATCAAACACCACAAGTAGCTAATGTTTTACTAAGGTCCATCGGCAGTAATTTTCTGTTTATGAATACTTTATGCAATGTTTTTGATGAATTTGCTCAGAAAAAGGTGAAAAATTACATTGCTACCATTTACACGACTGCGAATTAGTGCGAATCGAATGAGTTATATAAATGGGGCAGTTCCGTCACTGATACTAAAACCATTACAAATCGTGCTAAACTGACCCATACCCTAACCATCTGACCCTCCTGTCATTGCAGACCAGCCAGTCCTCAGGCCTACCCAGCTCAGAGGTCATCGAGCCCAGCCCCTCCGTCCACGGCTCACCTGGGGCTACCTGTACCACCACCACACCTGTCCCCACCTGTCAGGTACTTTACCTGGACCATACTGGAGACGACCACGGCGGCACCTTAAGGCAGACTGCAGTTATAAGGGGAGGCGTGGCCACCACTGGAGGCGGGCAGCTATGAGCTCCTTCTTCCACTACACGTAAGTGGGCGATATTTGAGGTCTTTATCTATGTGCTCAACCTGCAAATGGAAACCACTTGATAATGTTGAGAACACCTGCAAACGTTGGGAGTCCTCAGCATGGTATGCCAGTGGTTATGGTATTAAACTTGAAACCATTGTTATAATTATCAGAGATAACTACTCTATGAAATGAGCTTTTGGGAGTTTAAAATTTGTATGTTGTTTTAAGGATTGTTAATTTCTTAGTGAGAACGGCTTTATACTTACTATAACACAGCAATCCAAATCTTTACTGCACCCCTTCGACCTAGTGTTCTAAATTTGGATTGCGATTAGGTTAATACAGAACAATGGTACGCCTTTAGGTGTTTTCTCCGAACCATTGCTAAATATGTCGCTTATGTGAAACACCCACGGGGGAGTTCGAGTTTAGTGTGTACGTGGTGGTTACTTGTTCCAATCATCTTAGTGATGATGATTGTACTTTGATTTGAGGTTAACATTGGAGCTCAAGACTTCTCATTTCTCGAATTTGTCATTGTCTTACATAATATGTTTGATCAATTATCAATGACTATGAACCAATAGAAACTCAATTCTACTCAATTCTACTCGATTTGAATAATAGAATATTAAAATGAAGATTCAACCCAGCTTTCAGAAGAATTCACAGCTTTTTGAAGGGTGTACGAACCTTAAGCTACAGCCCCAGAACGACTGATTTTACAGTTGGTGGTCGACGTTTGTTTATGAGGAGGTAAAAGAGGAGAAAGAAACAGTGGCGGGCGGTAGGGGGCAGCTGTGTCGGCCGCCTTAAGGGGTCCCCAGACAAATAAGGTGTAAACTACCAGGCTCCAGCAGGGCCCTTCCCCACCACCCCCAGGCTGCAGCAGGGCCCTTACCTCCCACCCCCAGGCCCCACAGGTCCCTAAACACATTGGGACAAACAACTGGCCGTGCTAAGAGGGCGGAGAGAGACACTAAAGCGTTCATGTAGTAAGCACCAATGGTGTTTCCATTTCCTATAGTTTCGTTTTGATCTATTTATTCTATATCAATTCTATCTATATTCAAATGTTCGTATCGCAATACCCTCTACCAGTGTGTCTTTGTCCTGGTCTGCAAATGAAAAACAAATTTATTTTCATAATGTTTTTGACTACATTTCTCCCCACATCAGCATCTTATCTTTTTGCTGAAGCAAACACATGCATACTTTTCAGCTTCGTCAAATTTGTAGAATTCAGTTCACTTAAAACATTGTCTCGGATTCATCTTATGAGTGCTACCATTCCATGTTGGTTTTGTATATTATGATTGACAATACTTGTACTGTCTCATTTACCTTCATCATTTGACGCAATGTTATGGGTATCACGAAACAGTACACCGGCTTTGAATGGGCAAAAAAGTGCACAATTTTAAATTCTTTACAATATCACAAAGGAATTCCACCAATAAAACTCAAATGGCTTGAAATATCACCCTGGGACATCCTTCACAATTTTCTACCCCTAATAAAATCCGGCAGATCGCTTCAATATTTGCTGTTATGAAACCCCTGTTTGATCAGGCGCTCCCTGGCCGCTGGGAGACAGATAGGGTGAAAGGACTGACGGAGTGGGAGTAGAACACAAGCCGACCACACCCCTGCTATCTGGTTGCGGACCCTCTTTGATTAACTCCCTCTGCGTGATGGCCGAAAGACAAGCAGGCCGCAGGGTCTTTTTATTGTCGTAACTGCCGCGTGCTTCAAATCCCAAACCTAGGTGGTTGGGGAGGATGAGGAGGGTCGTTGTGTTAGCCCGCACCCAGTGCAATAGTTTTATTAGATAATTAGATGCCCTTGCCTTGGGAAATAAAAAAAACATGCAGAGTGTTTTGTTCGAGGTGAAAATAAATATGTGCCCATAAAATCCTAGCATTATATCATCAATTTGTTTTAGATTTTATGGAACAATAATTTTACCTTAATAAATTTCCATTAGTTGTATTGATAAAGACCTCTTTTATACTCTGGGATTAAACTTTCTAGACTTTCTTGAAGTTTAGTATAGGCAAGATCTCCCAACTACAGGAGAACCAATATAATGTTTAAAACATCAACACAATAAACCAATTAAAAGAGTCATACCTTAGCTACCATACCAGTTGACAAACTATCACATGGTTCACAAAACATAGGGTAGTTAGGGAAGGTCAAACTCCTGATGGTCAGTCATATTAGAGAATCCACAGAAACACAAGCTTTCCTGATACCTCTTTGAATGAAATATGAATGGTACGCTAATTAACCCTACCACGGATAGCTGATTTATAGTATTTTAAGCACATACAGGCTAATTTTGACCAATTTGTCGACAAATCCCCTAGAAAAACTGTAGAAAATGAGTGAATAATTGTGATATTTCCATCTATAATGAATACATTTTGGAACAACTTGGAAAATATGTAATGTATATGGATACAAATTAAAAAAAAAATGAACCCTAGGTTTTCTTTATGTCAAACTAGAATTTCACTATTAATGACAATTCCCATGCAAAAGCCTTGTGATTTATTGACATATTACCCAGCATGCATCCTGATGATAAGGTTAGCCTGCAGGTAAAGGATAAGACATTGGCTATCCGTGGTAGGGAGTTGAATCATGGAATAGTCTATACAATTGCACTCATCCAAAAATCCAATACATGTAGGATTTTACTTCAAGCACCTTTCCGGGACGAGTCCTTGTGCTGTATCTCATCATATTATTACTGCGTATTTATTATGGAATGAAAAACCCATTTTTTAAAAAAAAAGTTACATTCTTTCACACTTGTTTCCGGGACAGAGTAAGTAACGTCGGGGATTCAGATCACCATTGACTCTACTACGCCACAGGGGAACTATTCATTAGACCACTGGCACTGAACGACCAATCTCCATTAACAGAGGGCTATAACATTAACTACATTAACCCGGGAGATACTTAATTCAAATGACCTTCAGCCATCAATCTCATAAGGTACCCCCTTTCGGGTCATACCAAGGAATCACTGGATGGTTGAGCCCATTCTATCTCAGCCCAAGGGAGGATTTAGTATTATAGGTTTATAATAAAATAAAACCACGTTCCACTACCCTGCCCATAACCCACTTAAACCTCGGCTACTCGCGGCTTCGCGGGTAATTGAGCATCCGGGTTCTTAGCCGACAAGGTCAAGGTCGTGGAGACGAGGCTGTAACGAGATCTCGCGGCGTCCCGAGAGGGGCAGATGATCTCACGATATCAAGATCCTGCCCACAATAAAAGGCGACGGAGAGTGAATGGCAGGAAGGAGGAGGAAGGCATGATATGCAGAGTGTAAAATCTGATATCAAATTTTATTATTCAATATATGATTTTTAGATAACCATACAGAGCTCCTTAGATTCCGTAGATAGGCCTTTATACTATTTCCAGACAATAGATCTAGTCATACTATACCCCTTAACTCTGCCTCGGCTCCTGTGTTATAATTACTATGTACTGTGCATATTTTCATTGCCACATTGAGGTTTAGATAGTATATACGTTAACACATAACTTTGCTAAGTCCCAGATCCTTGGACTAGCATACAGATTAAGAAAAGGTCGTCAACAATCAGTATCTACCGAAAATTCTGAGAAATAACGTTTGGCTTTCTACGGATATTGAGTTATAAAATTACACCTGGCGCAACATAAAGATGATTTTCCCATGATGGCTTGGCCTGTGTTTGCTAATTCCCCGCACAATGGGCGTGCAGTGGTCAGTCCATCATGACCCCCTCCTACCGCCCCCTACCACCACGCGCCGTCTCTCATAGTCCACTGCCCATCTCTGATAACACACCGACCTATTACACATCCTATTCTGCCCAATGGTCATCTTTAGTTGCAGGGAAATTGCAGGGTAGTATTGAAGAGAAGGACGTTTTCTTATTGTTACCCAGATATTTTATTTTTGATTGCATGTTTTCTCAATGTTTAGTATAACCAGTTCTCCACACAGCCCTAGAGTCTTGTACTATCATCTTGCTGTTATCTATGGCAATAGGAATCTTGGATCATTTTTTTCCATAGGGGACAGAAGCCTACATCCACTGCCTTTGATAAGTTGATGACCACTAAAGGAGCAAAGCATACCAAGTTATTATCCAAGACCCTGGGAAGAAACCAGGCTAGAAATTGAACCCGGACCTTTAGTTAAGCAGGCCAGTGCTCTATAACACAAAATGTCTCCTCATACGAGCTCTTTAGCCCCTTATCATGGCTTTCTTATCAACTCAAAGACCTACATTAACACTTCCATCTGTGCTTCCTCAATCCAAAAAAAATTAAGAAAGTTGGCAGGTACTTCCTATATTGCTTCCATTATAAAAGTCAATTTATCTATTCTTTAACTCAGACTTACTTTTGCCAATTCAAACAATTCATCGTAAATTAAGTTTCAAATACTGTTAAGGGGACTTCGCTGTCCTGGTGCTAGTAGATGTGATTGTAGATGTATGTTTTTTCCGATTGTGTATGGATGTGATGAATTTAATTCGATTGAAAGATTGCATCTAGTTCTAAAAGATCAAAATGGGACAAATGAGAATAAGCCAGTGATATAGCAGCAGTTCGCTTAGAATTGCTACTAGAGGGGATCCAGAGTGGATTGACCTTACTCGCTTATTGAAGTGTTTGACAAGCTATATTGACGCAAGACAATATATATAACCTAAGTGCACTCTTGTATGGCAGAGAGATTGACTGAGTTTAAAGACATAAATAGAGACATAAAAAGATGTGCTACTATAGATATAGCAGTGGCAGGAGGTGAGCAAATCCCGCGCACATGTTTATCAAAGGCTGAGTGAGGCAGACATAGATTGTGATTTATGATTAGGATATTTGTAAAGTGAACTATGGATGGGAAGCTTTGAGCTACTGGTTTGTCTAAACTTGATCCTTTGATATTAGACAGTGTGTCATGGAGACTGTATTGAAAATTATGGGTTATACCTTCATCTTGACTCCTAACAAGTGTCTGACGGATACGGAACAAGCTTACAATTTCTCATCCCATAAATATTTCTCTCCATCCCTCTAACACAAACAATCATATATTCAACATGCAATTGTTCAACAATTTGTTCAATTCCATACAAACCATTGGTATAAGAAGCTGAGCAACTTCCCACAACTCTGGACATGAGCTGCTTCCCTCACCAACCCAAACAATGTTTTCTTTCGTTATACAAACCAAACAGTGAGCAGCTCACAGCGACAATCATCTTCCTTTCCTCTATTATCGCTCATCACAAACTCTGCCCACTGCCGGGTGGGGGCGCTCTGGGCTGAGACTCTAAATTGGTGTCGCCCCAATCCCTTAGAGCTGGAAATGTCAGAGGGGGTCTGTAAGCAGGAGAAGAGCAGCTCCGAGCAGTTCCGAGCAGTTCCGAGCAGGTCCAGGGAGGGCTGAGCAGACCTAAGCAGATCACGGGGTCAGATTTAGTCAGACCAGCTAATGAGACCACCAAGGCCGGTCCACTACTAGTCCTCTAGAACCTTTTTCCTCTCCTTTATTCAGTCTTGGAGGTCTTTCTCCACAAATACAGATTCCTATATCCAGGTCAGGTGTTATTTGATGTAGTTTGTGATTTAGTGGTGTCATTTTCAAGGACGAAGTACATTTCATAATGAGCTCTTATGAATGACACAATATAATTGCACAAAGCTGTGTGTGTTGGACAAAGACGTATACGCAAACAGGGCATGTGTTTTCGGAGACTTAAGAGGCCGTTATTGTAAAAAAAAATCTCTCTTTACAGTCATTGTTATAGAAGGACTGGACAAACAATGTCAAATAAACGAGGACATCAATATAAAACACGTAGGACAAACTTGACATTCAAGAACAGTGCAGACATGGGTAATGGTAATGAGAAAACTACCTTTTTGCCACCACTTCACCTCAAATGACGTGTTACTCAATTGACTATTGCCAAAGGTGACATTACGTCCCAGAGGGATGCGTTTACACCGTCAGAAGATTCTATTTCCGCTGCACAATTTCTACAACTGGCTGTCAGTTCTGAAACCGAAAAAGATAGGGTGACGGCAAAAATTGCAATTTGTGCATGGGTGTGAAACCCGATTCACGATGTGTGCCTCGGTGTGGGGAGACAATAATGAGCCAATTGACATTTGGTGTAAAACCAGTGAGTGGGAAGAGTACCCTTTCTGAAATGTCTCTTCACCCTAGCTGTAGTCTTCCCAGCCCAGTGTGCGGTATGGAGGGTGTCCCAAAACGACCTACCTCGTACATTCTAGAACGTTATGGTTAACACAATGTAGTTTTCATTTGATTGATTCGGCTGGCTGTAGTATAGTACAGGGGCAGATACAGGATTTTCGAAAGGGGGGTGGGGGGGTCAGCATAAAGTATATGTACCAAAACCGCATGCAATCGCACATACACAAGCAAGGGGCATTTCCCCCTCTTTTTGTAGTTAGGGGTCCACCTAAAGGAGGGGGGGGGGGGGGGGGTCAGGTCAGGCCTGTAAGCCTGAGGTTAACTTTTGATGTACTTTGATTTTGAAATATTGTTATAGGATCTTCTGACATGCTTTGGGGTGTAAATTTAATTATTCTAAAGTTCATTACATGTTTATAGTTTTGAAACTTGTAAAGGATTAGTAGAAATTGCTTTACTTACTAACCTAGCTTCTCCTTATTGTGTATCTTAGCAAACCAGATAATTGCAGCAGTAGTTCGACTAGAGAATACAATAGTCATAGATTATACCTTGTCCAGCACCCTATTTTCCCCTGAAATGTTGAGAACACTGTCTACACGACACATATCAGACCTTTGCTTCATAATGACCTTTCTTTGCTACCAAAACATCCCTGCTGTTGCATACTCCCACTGTCTGTGGACACTGTGGGCATTGTTACATTGGACGAGTGCCCTTAAGCCTGGGTCCTAATACTAATAGAAGGAGATGACTGTTCTACCCTGTGGACCTGGTTCAAACGCCCCCTTATATTATGAATAAAAATAACGGCGAATTGCCTGGCCTGAGGGGCCAGGGGTGGTAGGGCCAGTCGGGTCCTCCGTGGAGAGCTAACTGTCACCCCCAGATATTGTCCCCAGAAGGTCGCATTCGGAAATCAAGCCCGACGGGCGTGGTGCGTTGCCATGGCAACGACCATGTCAGACCCCAGCTTTCGGTCGTCATGGCAACGACATTTTCCCTGAGGCTATTGGTGTGGGATTGAGGATGGTGGTCGCTGGTCTTCTGGGGAGGGAGGGGGTGGGTGGAGATTTGGGTAGGTGGATATTGGGGGAGGGGGGTAACTTAGAAAAACGCTAAGGTATACTGGTGGTATTGAAGATTCGAATTCGAAGAAAACATCTTAGAAAGACCCGCACAAATATTTTATAGTTAGGTGATTAGGTGCGTTTCTTTATTAAGTCTATTGCTCAATCATTGTGTTAGACATAAAATAAGATCGTATGTTAAGTTTCTCCGCTAGCACAGGCAACAGGAGTTGTATATTACTATTCCATACTTTCACTTCTAACTTTGAAATATAAAATGTCACTTTGCGAGTGTATCAGTGAATAGGTAATAATTAAGTTTTAATTCCTATAGGTTTACCCATGCATGAGCTTTCTAACGAATCTGCCTAAACCAGCCGTCATGTGATTGTAAACGTAGGAAATGCAAACCGCGACCAGTCCAGGAAAATTGCCCTGTGACTGGTAAAACTTTCTCTTTTCCAAAGTAGATTTATGCTATTGGACAAAGCGCTCGTAGCATACAGTAGTTAGTCTTGAATATTTAGTAAGGTACAGCAGGACACAAGATGCCGAGAGGAAAGTGCGGGAAGGCGGTCAAAGAACGGCCAGTAAATGGTGAGGAATGCAGGTAGAAGCATGTAAGAGGTCAATGGGGCCCACGGAATTTGGAAGGAAAGTTAGAAAATAGGCAGTCAAGGAAGGAAGAGACAATTGGAATGTCGATATGAC
Organism: Lepidonotus clava; assembly: GCA_936440205.1. NCBI lineage: Eukaryota > Metazoa > Annelida > Polychaeta > Phyllodocida > Polynoidae > Lepidonotus > Lepidonotus clava. The sequence goes on along the minus strand of OW387144.1, from coordinate 26,824,568 downwards.
TTAGGAGAAACCAGACACACAGAGGAACACAGGCTCGGGGTGTATATGCTTATGAAAGGTGTATAATTTTCACAACAAGGGAACAATCTGATGAATGACCAAGTACTTCATTGATCTGTTCACATTGAAAGAGCAATTCAAATTCAAATTGCAATTGGGTGATTTGATAGTCCTATGTTCAAATACCTGTATCTCTGGATCTAATTGGAATATCTGAAAAATTCTTTCAGATCCTGAAATCATAATTTGCATTCTTTCAATGGTGTTCCTATGGGATTTTACTTTAGGGCCCAATATGAGGCCTCTGGCAGTGAAAGATCGACACAAAGTCATATCTCAGTAAGTGTTGATGGTAGGCACGTAGATTTGAACATGCACAGGCATGTGTGGTTAGTCGGCAATACAAGGAACATGTTAATGTAATTACAAATTCATGTTTCAGTGATAGGGGACATGTAGGACATGTGAGTGGAGTATCCCCATACATACAGTAATAATGATATAAGTTTACAGCTCCATATATGTTACAACAATGCTAAGAAATGAGGAAGACAATCAGGATCTTTGGTGCAATTGTTTGAAAGTAAGTGTGTCAGCCATGCAGTTTAGTAATAGGTTTTACACGCATTGTAAAATTAAGATGCTTATATCTTCATGGACAACAATAGGCTAGAAAACCAGCATTAATCTTTGCTATAGACTTTCTGTGTGATCTTATCTTATTAGGTACTAGTACTATTACTATTACGTGAATAGTGTTATAACAGCTATTACAATAATAATTTATCTACATTTTTGTCTAAGGAGAGGATTATATATATATATATAGATAGATATATATAGATAGATATATATATATGTATATATATATATATATATATATATAAACTATAGACATGATCAATGTAAAGATATGAATGCATTGTGTCACTTTGCTTTATATTGTAACAACTAAAGTAATCACTCGTGATAGTCAGCTTTATACAGACAGTACAATAAGAACCTTTAACAGCAATAACACGCATTGTACAAGGGAAATCTGGAATGTCATCGCTGGCACGATATTCTACCTAAAATGGCACATGAGCATCTAATCTCTAGCTATTGAACGTCACATATAGTTCCCAGGTCTTAAGAAAGGCATTGCAGATTAGGGAAAAAGGTCCCAAAAAGAGATGGATTTAGGATCCAAGATGGCGGACGAGTTACCGCGGGATTCACAGGGCCTACGGCACCGGCACCGGAAATAGTCGATGATCACCTCCCCCGCCATGTTCTAAATCCGATTCTGAAATGACAATGTTGACGCCGACTGATTATAGGGTAGGGGTGGGTGGGTGGGAGAGGGTGGGGTGGTGGTTTGTTCTCAGGGGAGTGGGTGGGGGAGTTGACTAGGTTGGCTAATCCTATGAGCTACCTCTCCCTATGCTGTCCTGAATGTAAACCATCACAATTCAAGATTTGAGGCTGATTAACAATACCGATTGTCTCTCTGAAGGAACAGTTAGCGTATCATATTCGTCGGCTAACTATGCCATTGGATAGATACTTGGTTTTATGTTAAGCATTAGGCAGTTCTGACAAAATCGGCTCGCTGATCGGGGGTAAAGTAGGCCGATTCTACCAGAAGAATCGGTTAACTTTAGCACAGATTCATATCAAACATGTATATTTTAGTTTTTCATACTGATTGGTGATCTGAATAGGTGCAGAAATCGGCCGATTATCTCGGTAAAATCGGCCAATTTTAGTGCCAGTGAGTCAGCCGACTTGGTCAAAATTGCTTACTGGGTATGGGGCTTTAATCTGCAAGTTGCCATTGAAGAGACACTCAATTTTATCAAATAGCCTCAAGTTGGGATAGCCCTGTTTACTATATAATATTATAAAGTATACAGATACATAATGTGTATCCTAATTAAAAAGGGTAAATATATCATATCAATTTGGAAAAATAAGATATCAAATCAACATGGAAGCAGCTATTTTAATTTACAAATCAATGATTGTACCATATTTTGATTACTGCGACTTCATATACATGTACAGTAAAATACAGGAAATAGAAAAATTGCAAAGGCTTCATATAAGAAGTCTAAGAATTTGCCTAAAAACACAAGGTAAATGTGAAGATATTGTATTATATAAAAGTTGTAATATTGCAAGCTTGGATAACAGAAGATTAAATCATCTTTTGAATTTTATGTTTAGTTACAAAACTAAAAATCCTCATATTGTCAAAGAATTGATTAGAGATACTAAATCTAATGATGGTCAATTAGTTGATGTTAAAAAACCACTGTGTGAAACATTTAAAAGAAATATTTTCTATTCAGGTTCATTAGACTGGAATGCTCAAAAACCTTATATAAGAAATTTAGAAACTAAAATTGAGTTCAAAAGGGTTCAATGATCATTAATGCTGAACTTTCAAAATTAATATGGGTCTTAATTCTATGCATCATATTATATAATCAATTCCATCAATAACAAAAACCTCAATATGAAAGTGTTGAAATGTAATTTATTTGATACGAGTTACAGAATATGTACAGAACAGCAGCTCCAATTGAATTTTAAAATACAAAATTAAGATAATTAAAATTTAAAAATTAATTGATCAACTATGTACAAACTATAATTGAAAATTGTAATAGTACTTAAGAGTTACATTAGGGGCCTTCCATTTAGTACGTACGCAAAATTTCTGGAATTCTAGACCCCCCCACCCCCCCCCCCCTTGGGCTAAAATACGCATTGGATTTGTACAGGTATGTACGCAAATTTTCAAAAAATTTGAGACCCCCCTACCCCCACTTGGTGCGTACATACTTAATGGAAGGCCCCTTACTGATTTTTATTATCTCAAACAAATGAATGTATATACACTGGTCCAACAATGAAAACCGGACTTCCGAGAGTTGACCAGTATAAATATTTGTTAATAAAAAAAAATTAACACAAAATTAACAAACACACTACCAACCTAGATTTTGTGTGTACTAGATGCTGCGTGTGTAGTTGATTCCAAATAGAATCATTCCTTAATTGAAATTGTGATAACAGGAGACAAGTTCAAGATTGCCATTGTACACATTTACAAGAAAGGTTCATTCTTGTGACATAATGATTGCTGGTAATATGACTAAAGTGCCCCGTTGCACAATGGGTTTCGTAACAACGAAAATATTGTAAACAATGAAAGTGTTCGTTGTTGCTTAATAAATTATTTGCAGGTATTTTCGTAACAACGAAAGTTTTTTTTAACAATTTCTTTTCTATATTTAGAATGCCCTCAATGAGTTGTAACTTTTAATGCGTTTTCTCCAATGTCTTGCCTTTTTATATCAATTTACAGAATTTAATTCCATCCATTAGAAGGTGAGATTTCTACTATCTAAGTAAGAGTGGAAATATTTTCGTAACAAAGAAACTTTTCGTTACTAAGCAAATGTTCGTTATGCTTTCGTTGTTTTATCTTAGTAACGAAATTCTATTGTGCAACGGGCCACAGGACTCTTATAAGAGTTTAGCTAGCCAATCAGATTCTACTGGGGCCTTAAGTATTGTTTTGACCCTGAATAAAGAGTGGTGAAGCAGCTAACCTCAATATGTACAACTCGACTCATTCTAATTCAATTACCCCACAAATAAGGAACTAGGATACAACACATACACATCAAACACGAAGATATCTAGGCAAATGATAAACAAAGTTGCAATACCATCCTTAAAGTGACAATTTTCTTTCTGTTTGTTGAATCAATAACAATTGATATCAAGAACCGCCGTAATACAGGATATTTCGCACAGGAAAAGCTACATCACAAGGGCAAGTCTTTTAACATGACATCACAGTGAATGACCCCCTTTCTTGAGAGCTATATGATGAATTGCATTGTATAATTTACATATATAAGGTAATAGCTACTGTGTTCAAGAGGGAGACCAGATTGTTTGTAATCTTGATGCAGTCTAAATAAAATGTTAAAAAAAAGCTATAACAACAGTAAAGTCAGATCTCCCCTTTTGAAACATCTCAGTGGTTCTGAAAATATGCAAATTTTGTTCAGCTTTTAAAAACCATTCTGTCGTCCAACATGATTGCTGTCTTTTTTTCTTATAGAACTCTACTTATCTAGAAAGTTCGGAAACGGCAGGCAGGACTTGTTCATCGAATTTGGAGCATGCGCACTGTGCTCTTTACACCATCCCATAGTTACATCCGAGAGCAAAGTCCCAACAAATGAGACATTTCAGCCAAAAATTAACCAATACTTGAGAGTTTGCCCTGCCATTACTATGTCTTGGTTTGAAGGGGGCGGCATTCCTTACTCTATGTCTCTAGTCTAGCATTGACCTGATTTTAGGGGCGGATATAAAGGGGTCAAGGGTCAAAGTGGGCGTGGCTTGATACAGCGTCTCAGCCTGTAATCAGGTCAAGTGAACGCTGTAACCACAGTGGGGGAGCAGAACGTCAGATATGAGGCCAAGTTGTAGTGGAATTATAGTGATCGTCCATACCTCAGCAACATTCAAGTTGCTCCCTCCCACACAAATTTTGTTTACTTATTATATCCATTATCGACAACTAGCACTAAGGCTTTCTTTAGGAAAAGATGCTCATGTTCTTCAGTCTGGTGAGACGGGAAGGTGGGCTTTAGAGGGCGTTTATCAGATTTAATGATAAACACTGTACAGTTGTTCTTTGATCCCTGCACATAATGAATACTTTGAAACATTTTAAACTGTCCTTTAAGCAATCACTATAAGGTAACAAAAGCTTTATGGATTCAGATTGTTGATTAAATGCAAGCCATGCAGGATAGTTATCATGTTATTCATGTAGCAAAGAATGCGCGCATCTTAATCGAAATAACTTATAAATCTTACTTGATGATAAAACAAATAAATTCATTTATGCTAACTGTTTAAATTACATAGACATTCTCTTTTTCTCTTAGTAAACCTGCCATTCTGTGATTATATATATCAGATACTGCTAGCGCCCCACGTGGCCGGAACTTCAACTAGTCAGGACCTAATCACTCCAAACAAATTCAAGATGTATTCTGCCGCTGCAATAGTCACCAGGTAAGGAACGTGTGGCGCATGAATACATTGTAATATATATATTATTTTGGTTATTTTATGCAATTTTAGCACTAGACCTGGTAGGTCGTTGTTGGGCACCTTTGTTGCAGATGGAGATATATCGGATTGCCATTCGCCAATCTGGAGATATATCAGATTATTGTATTCGCATTTTCTGCATGATGCACGGTTTCTTTCAATCTTCGTCAGCATTTAAAATTTTCCTAATTTTAAAATATAGATCTTTTATTACTCCTCTGTTCTTTATATAGGCATTAGAAGAACGTGCTTCAGGTCTCGTGTTGTACCGTTTCTGTTTTATAGTCTTTAAACATTCTCGTAAATACTCGCACTGCCAGGTAGTATAGAACCTTAACGAGAAGCATAGCTTGATGGATGCTACTATAAAAGTTTATCGTGTAGATAGATTAAAAGTGCCTGCATGTGTGTTTAGGGCAGACCCTTGGGGTTGTTCAAATGCAAGTCGTAGGTTTAATGTTAACGTTATGGTCATAGTATAGGGGCTTTTATATCTATTTGTCAGCATGCCATATATAATATTATGAATCACCATTAGCCAGCTGTTAGCTGTTTTGTTGCTTAAGACTACTGGTATGATGATAGCTTTGCAATAGGTTGGTAGACTTTGGCAAGTTATTACTCGAAGCCGGATTGCGCAACATTGGCGAGTGACATGCTTATGTTCAGCAGCCCTTTTAGCTTCTCAAACGATTTACCATAAGAGATGAGCCCGATGAGCTGCAGAAACCCATAAAACAATCTAGTCATCGCACTTTATACTGCAAAGAGAAATTATTAATATTAAACCTAACTAACAGAGAACTCTATGGTATTGTAAGATTACTAAATTTCCTTCATGTAAGAATAAGTCTAATGGGCTTAATTTAAGAATAATGTAAAGGAGAAAGATTAATGTTAGATTCGATAAGGTAATAGACCTAATATCCTTTCAAACAAAATAAATACTGATTTGTCTTTTCACTCCTACTCATCCAACACTTGGATTATTCACTGTTCTCATGACCTTGAACTCTGACTTGTGCATTTCCTATCTTTCTTCTTGTTCTATCCAAGGACCAGGTTGGTGCATTTTCTCTTTGTATCATTTTGTTTGATCATTATTTCCATTCTTACTTTCTTACAGTTTTTCCAATTCATATTCTTTACCGTTAGCCTTTCCCCGTCATTAGTCTTGAAACTCCTCTACAGAAAAAAAAAATTTGTTTTGAATATATTTGAATATTTTTCTGAACGATTTGTTCCTTTGCTACTTTTATACTCAAGTAATTATTCATCAATGGTTTCTAGATAGATAAAAGGGAAAAGTGAAAAAGAATAAAACTTTGTTAAGTTGAACAACTTTAAGAACTAAATTTTGTTTTTGGACAAAATCTAAATTTTTGAGTGATTCCCTGTATCCAGAACATAAATATATATAATTATCATCAATTAGTATAAATAAATATACATAAATGTGAAATATCCTCAAAACAGAGACGATTTTCGGATCTGTCTGATTTTATACACATTCCTAAAATCATACAAACATGGATTATTTATATCGAAAGGTTTAAATAAAATAATTTGTGCACTAAACAAATCCATTTCACTGTTTAGTAAATGATAAAACAATTTTGATACTAAAACCCGAACTTTACCCGCTTGAAGAAAAACCACTTAGTTTTATATATATCTAAAGGTATGTCTTTTTCAAATTTGAAGATATGAATTTAGATGCTTGATATGTAGGTAAGCAGATCTAGAATGCATGATTTAAAATGCGTACCTTCCGTTCGCGTTGAGGTCGAATCAATGTATCTCAATATCTGAAATATGAGTCCAATATTTGAAATAATATATGAGTTGATTATATCTAACATAAGATATCATAAGTTTAATATATCAATATCTAATCCTAAAGAAAGTTCCTACTTCTTGATACTGTCTTTATGGTAAACATATAAAAATTTAACAAGAAAAAGCCCATTAAATTTTCCGTTTAGGTCTATCATCAATTTGTTGATCACTATCTTAATTATGATATTTTATTCAAATAAGTTAATTATTTGTTTTAGCAGTAGTCTCAACTAACACAACTAGTTCTGTGCACATGCCCTAACGCCCCCTGGTGTCTTTTGTCTGCAGCAAGAGTCAGCAGCAAAACAGGTATGGTCTCCACTAGTACACATCTTTTGATGACGTCACAAATGGTTCCTTAGTACGTCATGTGCAAACCGTTGTCTGGTAGCATGTGGTCATTCTTACCTCACATTACAATCAACCCGTGCTTTCTATAGAGTTTCTCAGACTCTTGAGGTGATTCTGAAATTCCCCTAGGTAATGGATATTCAGAAATATATTCTTCAAAACCGTGTCTAATAGAATACATCTTTCATGACTGTCTATCCACTTGGACTATTGTTTAAGGAATTTGAATATGTTTTGATATTCCAATGTTATGATTTGAATTAATTTCTTAAATGAAAAGTCACATAGTTTCTACTCTTTGCCATATTCTATATCATTTGTTATAATTCATTAAGAAGTAATGTTACCATGGTCAACTTTATTTTGTTGTATACTATCAACTGAACTGCTTTCTATGGTTGTTATTTGTACAGCTACTTCCTTGAGTAGCCTCAATATATATGCGGTCCGACGTATATATGCTCTTATTATGTAGGCTTATGTTCCTGCAGTTTTCTCAATGCTTGGCAATGTAGAGCTAGTAATCGTAACAACATATCAAGGCATGATATCAAGGCTACTTTAGCATGTGCTGGCTATTAGGTCTCTCTAGTCAGTCCTAGTTCATTGTGCATCGTTTCACAGCGTTTAAAATAATCATCTTTTTTGATTCTGACAAGTCAATTATTTTTGTAATTGTGCCATATTACATCAGTTGATATCTGCCATGTGTTATCATATTCAATTCCTGTGTCAATCATGTGATTAGTTGTCAGTATTCATTACAATATTTGATACCAAAAACATCATTAAGTGAGTTGATTACATGGATCATGCTACTCATTTAAATTATGTAGTTCATGTGACATAATGCAATATTGATTTATAACATTATGTACTTGTAACTTGATTTTATTGCTAATGACGTGCTGCTTGATTTGGTAACTGTAACATGTTACTTGATTTGCTGCCTGTAAAATGCTATTGGCTTAAGTGACTGTAACATGTTACTTTATTTAGTGACCCTAACATGTTACCTGCTTCAATGTTGGTTCCATAATGCTGCCTGATTCCTAGTCGTATGTCTGGCCAGCTGCTTCTAGAGTACTCTGTGAAATGTGTGGGGCAGAATCGCACTGAGTCGTATGTTGAAGCTTAGCAGGACTGGTTCTGAGGGTTAGGCTTAGAAGGAACTATTGCTATTTAACACAAGTCGCAATCATCAATATAGACCAAGGGTGAGGGATTCTTTTGATCTAAAAAGTATTGAGATAATATTTCGTTATTTCTGGCAGGGTAAGGGTTTTTATTGCAAGAGAAATGTATTGGCTCTTCCTTGAGACGTTTAGAGATCGATGTAGTCTTTTTCTTTACCAATCCTTTTTGCTCGTTTGATATTTAGGATTATTGGGATATTTTCACAATCAGACTAATTTTTATATATACTTTCCCTGAAGGGCAAAAGAATGATCCAACTCATCAACAGACTCAAGCTGTTTCATCCAGCAATCTGTGAATTCCCAGAGGCAGAATATCATAATCTAAAGTAGAATTTACGTATTTGTTTTTGTTTTAACAAAAGAGTTTAAGAGAGGCTCGAGATATTTTCTTTGATTACTCTACCCCAAGAGGATGACAATTTTAGTCAGAAGTTAACTAGCCCTACTCAGGACATGGTTAAATGAAGAGGACAAGGTTGCTTTGACTATCCACTTGCTTATGCTAGTTCTTCTCCTAACATCTCAAGAAAAACTTGACAAGGACAACTCATATAACATTCAGTTGCAATTGATTCAAATAAATTGTGAACTCTGACTTTCTTTAGTGTGCTGTCAAAGTAACGTTGTACTCGTAAATCTATAAAAGTGCCAATTCAATTGGGCACAATCATATGGCTTCAACCCTAGGGTGCACAGACTTAGAGGCAAGCAATGTCATATATATGGTGCATGTAATTAGCTATAGATAGTTATCATCATGAGGAATGCACTTATATTTTCAAGTTTCTTGAGTGAGCCAGGTTTTTCTATTCTGTCTTGATACTTTCTTTTTATTGCTGCGCAGCAAGCAACAACAGCAGCACCAACAACAGAACAGGTTTGTTTTTAACGCCATTTCTACGCGTTCAGTGAGACCAGTTTTTTCTACTTGATATTTTAAGCACGACCAGCTGAGATTGATCTCAGACTGTTGGTGAAAACAAAGACGTGCATGCAGTTGGAAGTGGGCAGTTTTGTCGTCCTTTCAATGCATATTGCTTTTCAAAACCCATGTCGTAGTCCACGGTACGTTCTGCTCTGTATTTATCTGTATTTATGTCACCCCCTGGAATCCTAATACATAATATCTCCCTTTCCCCAGATCCCATCGAGTAAAGCAGTGATTTTAGATGTTTGTTCATGACGTCTGTTTCAATGTTTCTCCTAGGATGTCATCAAATTTTGAATGTTGTATTTCCAGTTTCAACATCCTCCCCTTTGACACTTTGAAGGACTACAATTGTCAAACTCTCTCCTACTATCTTTTATTCATTTTATTATACTTTTGACGGAATCGATATTATCAAAAGGATTCATATATTTTAGATTAGAATTTCATAATTCACCTTTGTATCATTGTAGGATTACATCTAGATCAAATAGAGGAACAAGTATACCTTTATAGCTTTCGACCTTTATTGAGAGCTATCAAGATTATGCACTTTCCATCCGTATTACCCTTAGTTGTGTTTCCATTGGTTGTATTACCTAGTCTCTCTAGTTTACACTCTATTTTTCCTATCTGTGTCTTTTCTCTCTTTCTGTCTTCTGAATATGTTTCAAAACACTAGTATTTTCACTTTTGGTATATTATATTAGTATATATACCCACATATACATATACCGTTAGCGGAGCGACGTCATCTCCAAGTGAGAAGGGTAATAAGCGCACCTCGCCATAGCATGCTGCCCCCTATTGGCCGTTCCGGAAACAACAGTGGACGTTGTCCTAGGAGGTTGGAATCACTCGCCAGAGGAGAGGGAGGGAAGGGGACTTTTTTCAGAACAAAATGGAAGCCGCCAACAGACCAAGTCAACATTATAATACAAGGGATTTCCTTGTCTTTCCCCTTGGCCGCTTGAAATAATATATGTGTATTGTGTGATGTACAACATATGAGGTATAATAATTTGAAAAATACTTTCTTGAAGATTGCGAACGCATGTATACATACATGTTCAGCCCTACAGGTTCCCAACTGTGGAAGGCGATTGTATTGGTAAAACCATATTGTTGTTCTCCTTGCTGGGATGGTATCCATCCTGGACATTGACCAAGTATAAACGCGGCTAGATGGGATACCTGAGAGTCTCCTATAACTATCCTGTATCCTCCCCCAGGTATTGTGTTCCCCTTTCAGTCCCTCCCCCACCTACAGGACCCTGGATGTTCTCCGTGTGAAGAAAACAATTTTCAGCCACGTTTTTGTCTTGACTTTTGCGAGTTAAATCAAAGTATCTCCTGATTTTATGGTTTTTCAAAAAGACGGAAAATATCTTATGAAATATCAAATAACTAGCCAATTGGTTGATCATAAGCTCAAATGACTGGACAAGTCATGTGTGTTGATATATTTTAGATGTCATACTATTTTGGGATATATCTTTGATAAATTGATGAACTCCCAAAGGGGTATATAGGTTTGTGAGTCTTAGCCCACATTGCTAACTTGCAAGTTGGGAGTCTGGATAATTATATGGGTGAGGTTATGGTTGAGGTAGGGTGTCAGGAAGGGTAGGACGGTGTGCATGAGGGGGTTTAACTCTCGGCCTGGGCGGGGTGTGTGGGGGTGGAGAGTGATGGTCGGGGGTTGGAGAGTGATGGACCTGACGTATGTGAAACAAGCCGTGAAACCATGACAACGGGTCCTCAGCCGCCCCCTACCCTCCGTCAGATAAAAACCCCTACCCATCCAGCCGTGTGAGATAGCCATCCAATAGACCGGCTGGTTTCCAAGCCAACCATCCGAAACACACACTAAATCTGCTCTTTTTTGGGGTAATTTCGGATGCCTTCTTTTTAGCAGTATTGGTTATCGTACCCTCAATGGTTGATTTACGCGGGGAAACCCAGGAATGTGATTTTAATTAAATTTAGATTTATTGGTTGTAGTTTGCTTTTTCAACTGTAAAACACAAATTAATTCAATTAAACGTGGATTAAGAACGACGGCCTGCCCGGTCAACTTAAGCCGGTGATCCACAATGCGACAAAACGCCAACAAATTCTCCTCTCATATACTTTTTGGAGCTTTATAAAAAAAAAGAAATTTGAGCCAACGATTTCCTTTATCCAAAAACATTTATTTGATGACCACTAATAAACTACATACGGTCTAAGAATATTGGTTACAATAAATACATTTCGATATCAGTTCAATATTGGGCCATTGTCGTATCGTGGATCATTGTCTTTATAGATCTCAATGGCAATACTTATAATTCCTTTAAAACGAAAGGTCTACATTACAGCTGATTTCAGTTGTTATGATAATTACTATAATTGATAGCTTGACTCAGGAAATTCTTATAGTTTGTGTAAGACTACCCTCTGAAATTATGATATAATTCTCCAATTTCCAACAGTTGTCTGTATACGTCATTCCACGCTCACTTTTCAATGTATGCTTCCCTAAACCTAATTCGACTTGCCTAATACATTAAGAGCCTGAGATGGAATTAGGTTGATATCATTAGGTGAAAGACAATGCAATGTGCAAATACCTAATGAAATATAGGTATTTATAAGGCATTACTTAGGCAGCCGTCGGTGAGGCATTAACCTAATTCCTGTCACTCCTAGTTGATACTTAGCTCTATCACCACAGCCACGTCCGTCTCTACGACAGGCCGAGCTAGGACAGTATTATCTGCATGTGGGGGCTTAGAATATACAATGTCTTGCATTGGGTGAAACCTACACCAAAGTACAAAACACAAAACCATTCCCCAGTCTTATCCAGTTCTTACTACATTAAAAAATAACCTCAGTGATAGAATAGTACTGGGATATCAAAATATTTCACTTTGCTATCGAGGTCATGCCATAATTATATCAGTCAGGCTGGCATAAACGTTTCATCAGTCTTTAAATTATACCAAATTGTATATTAAAGCATGTAAGCCATTGGACAAAATAAGCAAATACCTTAAACACTGCATGAAGATATGAATTACTGTACAGTAGTTACCTTTCTCCGCATTCTAAACAGACTGAGCTAGATCGGTCTTAATTTAGCCTGACGTTGGGGTGAGCTTAGATCTCCTTACTGTATGAATAGAGACGATACTATCTGTATCCGACCAATAGCTTAGCTATGGCAACCACTTCCTAGTTTAAAAGCACTGACTTTCTGTATTAATTACAGGATAGTATTATTAGACCGAAATATTTTATTTCAACCCTATGTTAGTCCGACAAGACAGTAATGTCATGTGATATCAAAATTTTGATTACCTCACTTAATGATTATCAAATTACCTAAATAATCATCATTTTGTAAAATACATAGAAGAATGCTGTCTGAATCATGAAGAAACGACATGCCTACACAATGCTTATCATTTCTGAATGGGAACTATTCCCCGAATAACAATAGAAAAGGGACAGATTATAGTAAAAATTCATTCAGAACAATCTTTTTCAATGTTCAGATCAATAGTGATTTGCCCATATAATAGAAACAACTTTCATCTAAACAAGACAATTGACATTTGGCGGATTCATCCACTATCCCAAATTCTTCTGCAAGCATCAGATAAATAATAGACATCAATGTAATTGACTTATTCGTCCTAATTTCATGGCTCACCTATTCCTTGATAAGTAGACCGGAACCACACCAGTGCCGCCCGTCGTCACGCCTGAGCTGGTCTGTTTGTCAACACGTTCCGCATGGGTGCACAACATAAAAGGCCAGCACTTATAGTGTACTTACAAATTCTTAAGGGGATGGCTACTATGGGCAGTTTGCCAGCTTATTTCACGTTCAACTTCATATTTCGATGGGTTTTAGAGGGGAAGGAGTGAACAGACACAGACAGCCGTAAGTAGCTCATGAAATGCTATCCTGCACGCTGGGTGAATTCCTTGTTTACTGACTGGATATAATCAGAATTGAAATTGTACTAATCGAATGAAGTGATATGTATTGAACAAGTTGCCGTGCGTCATATTTCTATCGCCAATTCAATATTTCTCGTTCCCTATTTTAGTTAGGGTGAAATCTGATTTTCTCATATGACTTAATAAATAAATTGGAGAATAATTAATCATAAATTTCACCAGGATTCCCCTAAAACCCACTACATCTGGATTATTCTACTCCATACACAAGTCCAAGATATCTAACATGCACATGATTAAAGAGTATGAATCCATTAATAATCCAATACAATATGAGCTGCTCCATGATTCAATTTCCATCGGTAATTCCCCTTTTTTCGCACTAGAGCAACATGGGCAAACCCTATAATCAGAACTGGCTCGGGGCCAAACACAAATTCCCTTAAATCATGTCATCAACACGTTGTGTGGGGGGAATTTTCATGAGTGTAAACCCATCGATAACCCGCATCATGTCGTACCGCGGGTGCAGGGCGCAGTCATGTGGGGCCAACATTGACCTAGTAGTTGTACGCGGAGTGCGTTGAGTGAGTGGGGTATGGAGTTATGATCTGAATTTGTAACAAAGTTAGGTTGTGTGCAAAACAGTTGGTGAACCTGATTTTTAAGATGGCTGAGTGAGTGGTTGGGTGAGTGAGTGGTTGGGTGAGTGAGTGAGTGAGTGAGTGAGTCATTAAATGAGTGAGTGAGTGAGTGAGAGAGTGAGTGTGTGCGTGAGTTGGTGCAAAGGTGTGAAAGGTAAGTGAGCAAGTGAGTAAATAAATGAGCAAGTAAACAAATGAGCGAGTGTGCGAGTGAGGGAATGAGCATGTAAGGTGGTGAGAGAGGGAGTTATTAACTGAGTAAGTAAAAGCGTGAATGAAGGAATAGAGGAATAAAATTTAATTAGTGAAGAATGAGCGATTGAATGAGTAAAGCAGGAAATGAGTTAAGTTGTAAGTCAGTGGAGGGGTGAATGAACGTGTTAAGTGAGTCAGTTAGTGAGTGAGTGAGTGAGTAAAGTTAATAAAGTTAAGTATTGAATAAAATAAACACAAGGGGCCTAACTGACTAATGTAATGAAGACATGCCCCCTTGTAAGTTGAATAATAAATTAGCAAACTGTGTGCTTTAATTAAAACCATTATATGAGCATAAATAGGTGAATGAAACAGTAACCTACTTTCAAGCAGGTGGTTTCTGCATGAGTGCACATCGGTTTGACTTGTTGTGAGTCGGTGTTTTGGTGGCTCCGTGTGTTGGAGGGTGGGTTGGTATGGGCCTGTCATGGGTGGGTGGGTGGGTGGTTATGGGCCAATTATGGGCGGGTGGGTGGGTGGTTATGGCCCAATGTTGGGTGAGTGGGTGGGTAGAGACCAGTAGTGGTTAGGTGATAGACAGGTCCAGGTGAGCATCAGACGGCGTCCGGAGGTGGGCAGCAGGTGAGGCCAACCCACCTGCCACCACCACCACCACCACCCACCACCACCCATCACCACCATGTATACCAACACAGTCTCCTCTGCAGGTACTGCCCACCGGTAAGTCATTTTTTTAATAATAACCTCTACTCTATATACCACTAACTGTCCTTCTATTTCTTGTACTACCTTACTACCATTCTCACTATTCACTAGTTCACTCTACTCTGTACTGCCTGTTATTGTTTGTTCCACTGCCTGCTCTCTGATCTTTCAATTACAATTCTTTCCCTTATACACTTTTTATCTATAACTAACTCATGTAGTTGATTTTTTCTTCTGTTTCTCTTGATCTTTACTTCCTAGATTTTAAGTGCTGTATTTTTCTCTTCTTCTGACTGTTCCTTACAGTTAAATGGTGTATCCACATTGCTTCCTAACTGTCTCTTCGTTAGTTTCTACCTTGAAACTCTCAAATTCAAACTCCAACCGAAGGTTCTTTCCGACAGAGATAAATATTTCCCATTAAAATATCTTCCTAAATCTCTATGCCATGTGGCATTCCTTAAATCTGTTTCTGTCTTTGTAAACCTCCTATCCATCTAATATCTATTAACCTCCTGTCCTATCTTCAATAACACTGCCTTCCTCCAATGAGATCCACATGGACGTCAATAAAAAAATATCTAAGTCGACGTCCGATTTTAACAGTGAGGTGCACTCATGTTCAGGTAAGTGATATTGCCTTTCTCAGAAGGAGCATATCGAGAGATCGAAGATGTTTACTGAAGCCACAGTTTGTTGGTTTGTCGTAAAGAATACGAAAGGACTATCAAACGGTGAAACGGTCAAGGGATTATGTGCTGTATCAGCAAAACAGTAACTTATCCTATTGCTCTTCCTGACGGTTACCTAAATACATATAGAACAGCAAGGGGGGTGGGTGGGATGAGGGCATCTTTTACAGTCTGCCAGTGAAACTGCTCGTAATTTGATTTCGCAAATGTATTTAGAGTAAATAAACGACACGCGTTTCAAAAAATAAAAACAAGTAGGCAGACACCTGAAATACCTCTTACATGTTTCTCCAAAACAAGTAAGCCACAAAGTAAAGATAATATCGCCAAAAGAAAGTTGTATAATAGGCTCCAAGGAATGTCATCTATAAAGTTTAACTACGACGAATGTTGTCTGGGACCATACTGAATAAACCTTCTTAGTAGATAACCCTGGAACATAATCAGTATCTAATGAATCACCACTGCTTCCCTAGCCAGGTTCTCTTCGAACAGGTGCTCTCAGACTCCCCTGATGACTCTATAGACCTATCTATCAAGTAAACCTTATGTAACTCCATCATATCTAATTTTCTAATCCAATAAGAATATATCACAGGCACTATAA
The DNA here is from genome assembly GCA_936440205.1 of Lepidonotus clava. NCBI lineage: Eukaryota > Metazoa > Annelida > Polychaeta > Phyllodocida > Polynoidae > Lepidonotus > Lepidonotus clava. The sequence continues at coordinate 26,808,297 of OW387144.1, read as the reverse complement.
TATTATGGTTGCAATCTAATTCAAGAAAGCTTAAATACTCCTTATCACTGGTTAGTTCTTAATGGGTACGAAAAGGATGATTATCATATGAAATATCGTCAACGTATTCTTCATAACATTTTGATATCATAAGTTGCCCTCTCACCCCAGGAAATGCAAACTTCTAAACCCACAATGTATTATCTCCTACGTTTGTCTGTGAGCTTAGCCAACTTAAACTGGAAATCCTGCTGAATTTACATACATTAATGCAATATGGATACATTATTACTATCACCCACCAACCAAGACATGCCTTCGTCTCTTTACTGTTTATCACATTGCCGTACAAACACTATCTTCACAGGACACATCTCTGCATTAAACGTGCGCGCTGACTGTCTAGATCATTTTTTATTTACCCACGTCACTTGTCGGTGGATCTAAGCCTAATATTTCACCAACTTCAGCAGAGGCCTTATCACGCCTCCTCTTAATCTACCCCGGCTCCTCCTACTGAAAGTAGGGACAGCCCAGACGGCCGATCTTTTTGTTTGACTTTCAAATTCCCAGTTTGAGAGTAGGCGCTGGGCTTCCTATAACAGCCCACTTCTATAGAGCCGAAGGGTTTGAAGGCATTGATACCGATAAGGTCCACAGAAGGCAGGCAGTGGTAGGGTTTCCCAGGGCGACGATAGCCCATCATCACAGCGCCTTCTTTTGTCTCCCAATCACCGGGGGAGCACAGTCTTTGAGACACCGGAAGTCACGTGATATGGTGTCTCAGTGAATGCTCAGTTTCAAAGATGGCGCCCCCGCATATGACGCCTGGAAGTGAGGCCGTGCCTCAAGTGTTAGGATTCTGGTTGTATTTCATGTCAGGGGAAAAGACTTGCAATATAGACTATTTGAATCGGAATAGATCTGCCGCCATGGGTTACCTGTACGACACGTGATGTGATACAGAACATGTTACATACACCCCTTTGCACAAGCCACGTGACATAGGCCTATACACGTATAACACATGCAATACAAACTGTATGATTGGACAATGTAGAAAGACATTTTCTAGTGAAAGCTAGCTTGAGTCCTGTATATCATAAGCCTTATAGAACCCCATTCCAATGAAAGCCTGCATCAGATCCTGGTTAGAATAGATCTTGACATTAGTATGTGGACCCTACCCTTTAAGGAATACTAACTATGCCAAACATTATATCGCAATCAATACTCCTATCATTGCTCAGTAACTATGTTAGAGAATAGACATTAATTCCCTGATGAAATACAATGTTTCTTTTGAGGCTTTTGGGTGCTATTTTCTTTTCCCATTGCAAATGAACACTAGCCATGAACAAATTGCCAAATGGATCTAGAGAAGCCTAGGACCTAGACGTCAAGAGGTCACGGGTGAGGTCCTCATCCCGTGAAGTTAGGGTATCAACGGTACATCATTCCAAAGAAAGACAAATGAAAGATCAGATGGAGAACATATATGTTCAGGGCATATGTCTGTGGTCTTTTAAAAGTCTATAGAAATTCAACCTACATGATTATTTGCTCTCCCTAAAGAAAAATGACCGCGTGATCTTCCTCTGTTTAACCGGGGAAAGAGATTACACCTGAATGCGGGCGAATGGAGGCCATGCGAATATGACCATAACTGGAGAGGTGGACTATCCATGACCAATATAGAATGCATAATGCTATGAATATCAATTGCAAATACAAGTTTCAAGAGCCTTTTATCTTAACGGTACTATGTCTGATGCACCCTAAAGGTCTAATGGGGAAGACACATGCCTACATTTAACTAGGTTAAAAACAAGGACGCTTAATAGCCTCATAGTTTCATTGGAGTCCACTGATTCAGAGACTTATATGACACAAATACATGTATTGGAAATTGGAATTAATCCCTAGTTTTCTATAAAGGTTTCACTACAATAACTACTAAAGAATACACGTACCTAACCCTTTAGCCACCAAACCCATGGCGTATTAACCAGGCCTAGTCCCAAGTCATGCCGCCATACTTTACAGAATGCCCTCCAGGGGGACCCTGTGTGTCAAGATCGATAGGTTCAGCATTAAACACCAGGTGGCAGCAGGAGAGGAAGGAGGAGTCTTATCAGGGCGTACAACTAGCACCAGGGGGCGTATCAGCACGCCCCACCACCTCGGATAGATAGGGCCGTCCTTCACAATGATGAATCGTTATCTAAGGACTCTGATAGATTACTGCTACGTGATCCATGCCTTGACACAAGGAAAGTATAGCATGGCTATAATCAGGAGCCTAGTTTGATGTCGCCGGCGGTGTGTGTAATTATTCTGATAAGATGTATTGTTATCATATAAAGTCACTAGTCTATGGTATACCAGCCAAGGAACATCGACCAATGGGTGTATGTACGCTTTGTTTTCATAGATACACCCGTATATATGATACTGTGGAAGTTTGGCTGTGTTTACCAGTTCGAGCAGTTGTACATTAATGCATGCCTTAGAACAACACTAATACTTTAGGCGCTAAGACCATATCAAGGATACTAAATTAAAACTTGTTAATTCTTCCCATTTCAAATATGGATGTTATTGATTTTATAAGTATGTTCCATAGTTTGTGTTCTTTTTTTTTACTTAACAATTATTTACGTCAGAGACAAACCCAACAACCGAGAACGCCAGTTGCAAATTCCATTTTCCATATACTACTAGCTTATTCCGATATAGTAGTATCCGAAAAGTGGGGTTTGCCACAGGCAACTATTCCAACACTGTCTTTTGATAAAACACTTTCTTTTCATTTGATACCGGCTGAAATTGTCACTCGAAAACAACTGGCGAGGATATATCTATGATAACAGATAATCAATATAATGAAATGAAAGAACAAGTAGGCATGCAACACTAGTACTGACACTTGTCATTTAGAGTTCTGTCACCAGCACCCGTTTTGGGGGCTTGAAGCTGACAGGGCTTTTGCCAACAGATCGTTTTTGTTTATTCTTTTCTTTTTTACTCCGGTAATTGATTAACAGCGAGATCCAACTGTCTGTAAGCCGGCGTTAGTACTCCAGAGACTATCAAAATATGTCTAAATAATTAGATATAATTACACAACGAACACTTACATATTTATAGGCTATATCATGATACTTCTCTTAGAGAGCAGCCCGAACATGTAGGTCAAGGACTAGTCCTGTAATGTATATATTACAGGGCTAGACGGACACACCAGGCCTGGCCCTCTGCCTGGCAGATATATTGTGTATAACGGCACTGTAAGTCAATTTTCAAATTATATCTAAATGGTTCGGGGACAGTATTAAAGCACATGCATTGAATTTGTATAATTTCATTCTATGTGTAGACAGATCAATATACAACAGTAGCGGACCGCAAGCAACAATCCCCCGGTCCAAAAACCCGACAAGGCCTAGGTATTTTAAAATGTATATCTTATACTTATTCATAACCGAATCTAGTCACTATGTTCAAAATGAAATTACCTCTTGTGTGATATGCAATGAGCCACTACTGTTTTTATCATTTCTACAGACTGCAGGCCAACACATTGAGTAGCAGACCCTTTAATCTATTGATTAATTCATCTAATATACAGTGTCCGTTGGGGAGGGAGGCAGAGAATGGGAAACTCTATGTAACCTTGTTGTTTTTCAGTATTAAGCTGGTTTAGTAATAGTATATACCAATGCCGGTATAAGTTATGAATAGCCTACTGCATGTAGGAACACTGCCGTTTAGTATCTATGAAATATCAGCACGGGTGGCAGGAATTCTATCTATGAGACAGAAGACTTTTATGACATATTAAATGGGGTTTCAGCACATCACAAATAAATTTCTGAAAAAAATAACATTTCCTGGAAAGCCAGGAATATATATAATCCCGACTTGGGCCAATTCTTAATTACAGTGTGCGAAGGGTACACGTTACTTGGGCCCACCTTACTAGGGAGGTTTAGATATTGGTCCCGTGAACGCCAACCTGTATGTGGACGTGGGGAAAGGGTCACGTTCACGTGGTGCACTAAAATGAGGTTTAGATCATACAAGTAACCCACCTATATACCTAGTTAGGCCAGGCCAAAAAATATGATGTTTCCAGTCGCCCACCTGACTGGGTATATTTTTCAGCTCTATTTAGGCACTTTTAGGGGTTTTATGAAATGGCCATGTCAAATATCACTATATTTTCATTTTTCATGTCGATTTTAAGGACTTTCCATGTTACAAGATAAGATCGTAAGTCAGAAATACAACCTTGAAAAATCCAAATATCTTAACTGAAAATACGATCTTAACATTATGACCAGTGTGAAACTCTCCCTTAGTTGCTGTTTCACACTTGTCATAACTCTAAGATCATATTTTGAAGTACGATATTATGACATTTCTATTTTTGTATTCCAGACTTACGATCTTATCATCCTGTTGTTTGTTATATATTGTGTTAAATTTAGATCACTGATTCTTAAGATTTAGGATATGAGAACTGGATTTATGATCCTCTTAGTGTGAAACGTGCCCTGACTTAAGGTTCGTGAGATATGAAAACATCGTCACAAAAAATCGTGAATTATTTTATGGTCACCATGGCAGATACAATACATTGCCCAGGGCACTGTTCCACATAAACATATGTAACTGTCATATGCACAATAAGCAGAAATGTAATTTCGTGTGTATCTTTTTTCTGGAACGAAATAGTAATTTTAAATGTTCGGAACTTTTTATGGAATGGCCCTCAGGATTCAGATTGTTGCCCCATGAAATATAAGGAAAAAATACCCACCTACTCAAGTGGCGGTGATTTTAGCCACCTGGTCAACCAGAAACAATTATTTTTAGGGCAGCCCTATGTGGTAGGTTGGTAGGGCCTGTGAAGGGAGTGGACACGGTTGACTAGGCCTGTCTGCCAACCTGTAAGACTGCCAAATGGTCACCTGTGTCAACTACCCCATGTTGTTACCTTTCTTATATTCAATCGAATCTGTTTTGAAACTTGAATTCCAATGTAATACATTATAATTATGTAAATATATGATGTGTCAAATTTATGCAAATTTTCATATTTAAATACTTATATTGTATATACAGGTAAGTAACAACTTGTGGAAGGGGTGCTACAAGTCAAACAGTGTGGTCAGACACCTGTATTGGCCCCTGTGGTGGTGATCCCCCCTACTCATTTCAGATTGGCAATGTGCCAGGGGTCTGTTGAGGCCCTTCACGTTCTGGGCCTAAACTACTTTGATAGGCCCTTACCTGTGGCCTCTACACACTGAGCAGGGTTTCCACCGGGTTTGGGGCTATTTTAAGAATCAAATGACGTCACACGTACAGGTTGGCGTTCACGGGAGCGATATCTAAACCTCCCTATTGTATCAGCCCCAGTAGAGGAAACACTTCAAAGCCCCCCCACCACCATCCCCACGTACCTCCTCGAGTACCCCTTCCTCCGCCTCTGGCGGTGCTCACAGACTGAAGGCTATTCAATCTACTGTGGCCAAATTGGTGCACAGTAGTCGTTTTGTACAGCCTCAGTCTGCAACACTAAGTCTGAGGAGCCCCTGGTCTAGTAGGATTTTCCAACCAGTAAAATGCAGACAGGCGGACACAATAAACTCCGGCTCAGAATAGTAACTCGCTCAAGCGCTGACTAATTGCTAGAATTGTTCTATGCGGGATTTGGGTAAAAATATTTCCTGAAGATGTGGTAGTCAGGCAACAGTCGTCCAGCTAGTGTAATTAAGTTTCTTGTGAGGATCTGCACTGCCGTGTATTGATTTGATTTAAATGTTTAATTCTGAACACGGTCTTTCCATTTTGTGATAACCAAGACATATTAATTTAGTTTTATTTAGTTGTTGAATGCTTGGAAATTGACCTGTCATAATATATTCCTTCAACTACATCACAAATATCTTCAATAAAAAATAACTAGACATGAGCCTTTCATCCAATCTTAAAGACTTTTGAATAGAAAAGGTTCGAAAATAAACAAGTATAGATCTACATATAATTATTTTATGAAAACGTGGAAAAATTTGAGGGCACATGTATAAAATTGTGGGTTACAAGTATACCTAACGGAAATAATAATGATCCCGACGTATTATGGTATTTTGTATGTGCAACTATTTACCATTATAGTTATACTGAAAGTGAATTTAGCTGTCCTAAGCAAAACATTGTCTGTTCTCTTCAATATACATAGGCATCTTAGCAGTATCCATTAGGTAAAGGAACAATGCAGAAAATATCAATTCGCTGCGCTGATTACTGCTCCCTTTGTAGGTAGTAATTATATGTAATAACAACATACTAAAGTATTATTTCTGAGAGCATATTGTGCATAGTGATGGAAATCGGTATTTCATTTTAATGAATTAGCTAGCTTCTAAATATAGGCCTAAACATAAAAGAAGGCAAATGTATGAGACCGATTCATTGATGCAAATTGATGGATTTCATTGACTCCAGTTATTTGAATGTTTCGTATAAACATACACTACAGCTTATTCTAAAACCCAAAAGTTTCAAATGCAAAGTAAGAGCTGTATTCATGCTTTTTGCTCAAACTGAGTGTTTCCAATGGTAAAAGCCTCTCGGTGTAATTCTATGAAATGGTTATGAGAGAGATGCAAGCCACGTCATTACTGCTGCTTTTAAGAAATATCCTCAGCCTATTTTACGAAAATCTGGCACATTATCCATAGTGCTATAGGCGAATAACTTGATCTTTGAATCCAGTGTTTCTGATGTATTATGTACGCACGTGACTTTCGCAAGTAGATTGAATATTGTACCTGAATTATGGCTACTAGAATTTTGTTTGGCTAAGAAGGATAAACCAGAACCAAAGTAAAGATAATTTAACAGATCGTACCAGCAATAATGATATCAGATCTTTGAGGGACTGGCCTCCCCTGACTGAAAGATGAGATGAGTGTTGCCGTCTAGATGGACAACATATAGAGCCAGGTCTACAGAGAGACTTGGGATCCTGTGTTCCATTCAATCAATGACCAGAGGAAGGTCCAAGTCAAGTCGACTGTCGGCCATTTGGCTGGCCTTTATCACTGTGAATACGAAGAGACTAGCCTCCATTCACGAATGGAGCCGGTACCCGCAGTGTAGTCTGTATACTAAGGTCTCTGCCCAGAACCAGCTTTTATCTATAGGCCCAGCGTCCCTCAAAGACCCTTGCTTAGTTCCGCCTTCCGCCGAGTGGCGGAGCAGCGGACGCCGACTGATCACATGACTCAAGACGTAATCCCTTTAACAAAGCCCCCGCCCCGCTGCGCCATCTGCCGGGAAGGGGCCTCACTAAACGACCTGGCAGACGACAAACAAACCAAACAGACCAGAAAAGGCGGGAAAATAAGGGTGGGATGGAAAGTACACAGAGGCGAGCCGCTAGGCTTTATTGGAGCAGGATGAGGAAAGATTGTGTGAAACAGACTGCAATGGACTCAAATTAATCCCAGGATGGGCAAGAGGGTCCTGTGTAAATATGATATTTCATTCACTTCATAATGGGACAGTTTTATCTGTTTGAATTGAGACATTGGGCGTTGATGACTGCCGTTTTCATTGCTCAATGCAAGAAAGAGATGCTTAAATAACGGCCAGTTTAAAGAGGTATTTTGGTTTTCAAGCCATCTCATTCCAAGAGTGAGAAAAGAATAATTCAATACTGCATTTAAGCCAGAAAAAACACTCAATCCTATAATGATCAAGGATGAGATTGCAAATATATTGCACATTTCAGGGATGGCAAACTTGTTCATTAATGTTTGATTTGTGTGTACATTTTTTTGATGAAAAAATCCTTCACAAGTGCTTACTCATAACCACACTTAATGGTAAACCTAAAGACAGTCACTGATTTATTCAACTAGCTGTATGGGAACTGAAATTCAGCCATTTTCCAGCTTCAGCAATAGGGTTAGACCTTTATAGGCCTAGGTAGGGGGCATAGGGACGACCTTCCCTATACCAACGGTACTATTGGGCTCCGACCTACCGCCCTTACAACGCTACCCATCCTCCTCCGTCCCAAACCCACTCACCCCATACCAAAGCCCTGATCCCCAACGTCTCGTTATTGCGCAATAAATCTCACTCTACCTCTACATGTGGTACATGTGTCCCTACAACCCGTCGTGCGGGTAGGCGTATACTCGGCCTGTTCCGAACGTTTCCGAATTGCTCCAAGCATTTCCGAGTTGGTGCCGTACTGGGTGTGAATGGGTTTGGATCGATACTCGGACTTCACTCGTGACAGAGGGGTATGTGTACGGGAGGGGAGGCGGCCCTGAGCCTTTTATCTCCGTAGCTCTACCCCAACTACCAGTCTTTAGCCCCTTTGGAACCAGTATCTCTATAGATTCACTAGCTAGCCTTACACGTGATACACCAACCATGGATTTTAAGAAGAAGCGATTGGGCACCTATACACAGTGGCGGATTCAGGGGTGGGGGGCAAAAGGGGCAATTGCCCCTAGACCTGGGGGACAAATGTTTTGGCATCTGAAAATTAGGAGACCTGTGTAAATCTGGTGTTTTTATTTTTCATTTTTATAAGGGAGGTCAGGGTTTGCCCCCCCCCCCTCCCCCTAGAGCACTGACTCTGGATCCACCCCTGAATAGATATTAGCACCAGTTGACCATTTCTTAAATTCGTCAAGCAAACTTGGTACTCCCACCACCCCCCTCTATCTAGAGATCCCAGTTTCTGTGCCAGTACCAGCCTATTCAAGCCTAGGGAATTTTACTATTTCCATGGACACCTATTTTACCATGCCACTTCATTTATCAGTCTACTCAAAGTCACCAATCCAGAGATCCAGTTACATCGAATTATATCTGCGTGTGATGTTTATTATTAACATTTCCAACATCAAACTCTCAGACCCATATTTTCTATATAGCTTAAAGGCAGGTTTCCATGTAATGCACACTATACCTCGACACTAGTCAGCCAACATGCGTCAATCCTTTCCATCCACGGTGACCAATGCCACCAACATTAAAAGCACCTCTTGCCATGGATGAAAGGATTAACACTTGCCAGCTACCGACAAAACTTTCCGCCAAGTGGGGACGCAGTTTTAAATGGGATATCTGGTCATATGTATACACAAGGTAACCGACTAATACTAGTCACTCAGTTAGCGTCCCTTAAAACGCCCCTTCACTTCTTCACGTCAGTTCCCTATACAAAGACCCATACTCTTCTCCCTAATTATCCCTTCAGAAACTGGTCCACCTGCCTTCTTATCATCCATCAACGTTCTGACAGGATCGTGAAAACACTAGTCAGAACACAGGGAACCCACATACACACTTTCAATAGAATTACAAATTATAAGACTGAAAATGTGCCAACCAGTATACGAGTACTTCTTTGAACTTTTTGCACTCCTCTAACACCTACCAGACAACCCCCCTCCCCTGCACAACCCTTCACTCATTGAGTATTACCATACTTCCCCATCCTACCACTTCATCACGTCATATGTAACTCAAGCTCCTTACTCCCCCTTTCCGACCTCAACGACTTTTATCCCCCTCCCCTCCTCCCCCAATCACTCCGTCTGTTTTTTTCTCCTTGTGCCACTCCCACATGACCTCTATGAACCTGGTATAGGAGGCACCTAATGTTTTCTGTACTCAAGGGAATAACGCCCTGTAAAGCCGGTATTCTACTACATTTTGACCACCAGTAATGTGTTGATTTCTACGTTTTCATAAGAAATACGATAGGAACACATGCATGCCACATATCATTTGCGAGATGATTTAAAATCCTATCCCAATGATATAACATGCCTATGGTTGGATCTTCTTTTCTATTTGTGATTGCCAAAATTGCGAGTAAAATTGGCCAGTTGCATACAACCTTCAGTCTATCAGCGCCTCTGGCAGCACCCTCTCACCGTCTGTTTAGTGTAACTGATTTAGAACGATGACTAACGAGCAGTATACGCCCTTCCCTTTCATCGTGTAACAGCACCCCTGTCTGGGCTCTTACATATATCATGATTAATCTAAAGCTATTTCCAAAACTCACGTAATTGTAAATTACACCTCCGCATCATTGTATCGCTTTGCTGAAAGTGGTGCAGGTTATTATGAGTATTTCTTCTAAGGTCTAAGTATACTAATAAAACGAGATTATTAAAATCTCAGCGGGCTGCTTACAAAAGAAACTCTACTAATGTCATTTCATCAACACTGATGATCCTGGTCTCTTTACTGAACTCTTATTGACAATGTAGGATGTTAGGTGAAGGACACACTTCTATTGTTGTCGTCGATCTATCTAATAACCTTGACATTTTAAACGTTCTTGATTATACAACAATTTCCTGTTGCTGGTGAATCGACCACACTGACAATTTATTATCATGTCCCTGGAGTTTTGGGCAGGTCCTCTGGCATACTTTTTGTGAATAAAACGCCCACCACAACCACCCTCCCCCTTAAAAGGAGAAAAGAAAAAAAATATAGGAAAAATGAAGTATTTGATATGCATATGATTTTATTCGAATTACCCCTTCAGCTTTAGTTACATTTCTCATAGGCCGGCACTGCACTATTAAAAATGAAGTCCCTTTTATTATTTTTTCCCTCACGTTTAATGTTAACATCTTATTAATTTTCGCGTTACTCTTTTTCACCGTCTACCAATTCAATTACCCCTTTCACTTTGAGAAAGAAGATTTTAACAAGAACAACATAAAAAATGGGTGTGTAAAAGTAATAGCTTTATTATCAGGTCTTTGATACAAGGTGACTTTGAAGTTATATCACAAATCGAATCTAAACTTCAATCCCGAAGCCAAGCTGTCTGACAGACAAATCGATAGAACTGTATTTTTCCTCCACTCTTTCCTCCTTGAGGTGAACTCATCGAGACTTCTCTATTCAACTGGACATCTCAGCATGTCTGAAGACCCTATTTTTACTGACGGAAGTACTGACATGTTTATTTAAAGGGACGATGTCCGAGCCTTCAAACTTCGTATTTTTAGTTCAATGTCATGTAGACGTGTGTATTTGTATGACTCTTGGGAATTATGATAAGGTACCGAGACAGATATTTACATATTGAATGTAATGGTCAGCAAATGCTTTAGCTCTGAATACTTCTGCACATGTTCCCTTTCATATCTTTAAAACTGTGGGCAATAAGAAACCTCTTGATAATTTTAGAGGATGGTTAAAACAGAATTCTTGCAGTATTTTGTGTAAGGATTAAATTTTGTCTATATTCTAATATGTAGCCCTGACAAACGGTATGGCCACGATAAGAGACGTTAGGCGTCAACGTGTCTATATTCGGGCTCGTCCGCACGAGATAAGATAAGACTATTGAGCTTTAGGCAAGGACTGAAAAGACGCAAGTCTAGTAGTGTGGAGAGATATCATCCCGTGGAGGCGCTTTCCCTCGCGACTGGAAGGGGATATATCGCATCCCTATATATATATATATACATACATACATACATACATACATACATACATACATACATACATACATGCATGCATGCATGCATGCATGCATACATACAAACATACATACATATATATGTATATATATATAATATATATAACTACCTTGGAGTAATAGCAATAGGTTCTTTGGTTGCCTTCTGCTGCATTACCTGTTTCATGGCGCCCAGTATATTTGCAGTAGTCCGGTATCACTGACGATATATAGTTAGGCGTTATGGGTTCACCGGAAAAGGGATTGAAGTGTCCTATCTATCTATAGACGTCTGGGTGCCATGATATCTTTCAGAAGTGGGTTTAAATTCGTGGAAATATAACTGTAAACACGACCATATAGGCGTCGTAAACTATTGTGTTTGTCCATGAAAAGGTCATAAATAAAACATAAGATATACCCATCCGCACGCTTCATAGCAGAGGGAAGAACCAACGATAAGAAAGAGCAGACATATTGGAGAAAACGGATATTGGGGGACGGGCTCAGAGGGAATAGGGAATGGGGAGGGGAAGGGGCTCTGGCTGTACTGTTATCGATCTGTGACAGGTCCCCTCCAGGTCCCCTCCAGGCCCACCGGAGATGGGGGCACCCTGGAGGACGACAGGGGGAGCTGCTGCCGCCCTGAGCTGGTGACCGGCTGCGTGTCGGACAGCTCTCATTACATACACTCGGAACAGTTCGTGCCGACAGGGTACCAGCGAACTGAGTGTGGTTACACACTCTAACTGCGCAATTAGTCGAGTAACACAATATTCCAGATTTCCCATTCTTTCTCTCTTTCCTTTATATAAGCAACGAGGTTTATATTGTGGTGATGCCTATGTCAGGGGCCATCCATAAATGACGTCATGCACAAGGGGTGGGTGGGTGGGTTGAACAGTGTGACACTGCCTGAAAACGGGCCTTTTTCATGTTCAGATTAGAGAATCTAGTGTACCAGGGGTGGGTGGGTCCTTAAAATACCCTGAAAAAGTGTGACATCGTTTATGGACGTCCCCTTCAGAATTCCAATAAGAATGCTTCATGAACATACGCCTGAAATACATCTGAAGCCGTTGTCAATATTGAAAGAAAGGACGTAGTTGAAATCATTGGCAATAAGTCCGGTTACTCAGTACTATAAGCCCCCTCCCCACTGAAGCCCGCCCTTAACCATACTCCAGTCTCGCTCTCTGTTGTTTCTGTATTGTCACCAAAACAGGGATAAAACACTTCCACAAGCCCAGCCCCGTTAGTCTCTGGCCTCTGTCAGTATTCCATGAATGACTCACTGTGGAGGTTGACGTTACATTTAGTTTTTACCTCACATATTTTTTCTATAGATTCCCAAAAGATTCTAAGCCAAGAGTACAAGTTTACCAAGAGAAGTAGTATATGGAATAAGGGATATGTCTATGGTGACGGGTCGTTAAATGAGACATCCTACTTTTTGTCATTTCATTTGTATTTCCGTATTGTGTATTCCGACTGGAAGGGGTAGTTGTTTAGTTTGTTAGTTTATTGGTTAGTAGGGATAATGATTAATTTGTATTAGAAATCGATGGCTCAATCTCAATAGAAGAAAATAATTATTTTTTCTGTAAATGTTTTAATGAAGGAGAACTCCTGACATTAGGATGCAGAACAAAACCGTTAATGTGACTAAATTATTATTCATGTAAAACTAAATGAAAATGTAAGTCCACTAAAGGGTGTAAGTGAGGCATAGGCCCATATCTTAAGCTTATATTCTTAAGCCTACAAGCCCTTCCCTAGCTGCTCCCCTAATAGGCCTTTATCTCTAAGCGGCGTCTTTACGTCGCTGTCAGTCGACTCAGCAGTCTATACAAACAGCGGAGCCAATTGAATGGTATTCAGAAACAGCGTGGGCCGTGAGAGGGGCCTCCCTCACCTTCAAGTGGCACTTACCAAGGAAAATAACATAAGAATAGAGCGGCATTGTGGGAAGGCAATGTCGGAGGGATGCGGCAGATGGCGCTCTGATCGATAACGGCATAATAACCTAGGGGGCGCTGCTTAGTGTGCGCATGCGTAGAGGCTGATAAAGAAGTGACAGCTACACTTCAGATTAAAACCCCTCCCTTCTATAATTTTCTCACAAAACATTTTTGCATGCGATCTGCATATATATATGTATTTTATCAAGAAAGAAATTTTTGCTTGTTATTTGGTGTTATTCTTTTATCGATACACACTGGATGTCAAAAAAAAGGTTGGCGTTCCAAGGAGACCTATACAAGTATACTATCTCGAACCTGTATAGGCCTAATGCATTTCCAAGAAGTATTCCAGGCCAACAAAAATGGCGTCCATCTTTTTCTTTCATGACTGAAAACTTGGTTTTGGGAAGGCAACTTTGAAGCATGTCTTTTGGCCGGATTAGGTCTAGGCTGTGAGGGGTGGTGAAATCTGGGGTGATGGAGTGGTTTATAAGGGGCAGGGCTGGGGTAGGGCTCAACGATCTCAGCGCCATCTGGGAGTCGATCCGGCTGACTTACAGCACCGAGGGCCATGAGTGATCGGGCCGGGGTAGAGGACAATATTGGATACAGCTGTTGTTATTGTTGCTGATTTTCTCCCAATATCTGCAGGGGTCTGCCATTTCTGCTGACTCTCATTTAGGATAGACCGATGTTTTGGCAACTGACTTTTGTAACTGGCTTATGTTCTGCGCAGCTCAAGGCAATCACTAATGCTTTTAGTTTTTTTTTGGTAAGTTCAAGTGGGAACAACTGTAGATTAATAAAATTTCTTATATTTCACATATAGTTTGGAAAATCCTAGGGGGTGCCAGACATCCTAGAATGACCCACCCTACCCTCTCTGGCTACGCCACTGACTGTTTACATTTTCGAATAGTTTTGGTATAACCATTGTTATTAATTGCCTATTAGAAATTATTTTTTCATAAAGGTTTCTTGTCAACTTCATATAAATACATAGTCTTTCAATTAAACAAAAAGGGGGCAAAACTTTATTTCATAAAGTCCTTCAGAAACCAACTCCATGAGAAATGTTTAATCGTTAACCCTTCCCCATTTAGCAAAATTCCAGCCAGAATTAAATCTTGGTACACTTTCTTGTAAAGCCCAAATTACTGCCCTGTTTCTAGATGTATTTTTGCAACAGGAAAAGCTTGATAGTGTAATTCTACCCACATACCCCTTCACACGGAGAGAACCTCCCCATTCACTTAGAAGACCCCAGGGGCCCTATTGACTGGTAACACAGTGTCAACAAAATAGAAACAAAGGTTCTGTGCCCGTCTTCTAACTTCTTACACTGGGTGGCGGGTCGGTGGTTGTCTTTAATGACGTCAGAGCTATGCTGGTTCCTGCATCTGAGTGGTGTGTGAACAGCGGCTGCTGGTAACCAGAAGATATAACCATAGCTTTGAGATGATACAGCCCGTTATTTGCAATAGTCTACCTTGTCTTTCACTGTTTCTACTTGAAATAAAGAGTAAACAAATCTGATTGGCTTAAGAATTGCGAGAAAAAGCAAGAAAAGAGGGATTGCCGTTAGGTTAAGGAAAAAGGGCATAAAAATGTTAGTGTAAGAAAAAGATTAGGGACTTCCTTGTTCTGAATGAATTGTAACGGCAGGATTCAGACTATTCTTTTGTCCGCTCTAATGTTTTAGTAGAAGGAGAGTTAGCTGAGTGGTAGAGAACAAGGTCCAAGGTTCAATTTCAATTTATTCTGCAGTACTAGGGTCGTGGATCATGACCAGGCATGTTGTGCATCTTACTTCTATAGGGGTGAATAACATACCAAAGGCCATACGTGGGATACTGTCCCCTTTGCAAAATGAGTTCCCAGAGTATAAAGGCAACCCTGTGAAAACAAAAGACATGTAATCACAGCTACGAATGGTATAGTTCAAACTTTCACAAATCAAACAAGTCCTTTGGAATTATCCCCTTGGCGAGAGTAAAACCGTGCTTAGTGTAAGTAACAACATATCATTATGAGATCGCTTCCTTAGAAGATGGGACACGATCAGAGATTAGCCCGGTCTGTAGGATATTTTTAAAACTGGTAAAGGATGGAGAAGTACTTTGTGTCACTGTCACAGCTGACAACATAAAAACATACCACTCCTCTTGCAACAGTCATATTCCATTAATCATAAGTAGAAACGATGTGAGCTTATGAAATTAGTCAGCGGTACGACAGAGGGTATGTCTGGATTATTGCGCAAGGCAAAGACTATTTTTTTCAGCCCTAACATGATTGCATTCATATTCTACCCCTGACGTGTAAAACGCAGACTCTGGGTATAATGTGAATAGGTCCTTCATAGGGATTAAAAACATTCTGTTTAACTGTCATATGCTATTAACAGATCATATTTTGCAGCTTGATATACTTTAGAGATTTGAGCGGATGACGGCACTCTCTAGGCTCTCTCAGTTTGAAATGGTTTCTTTTTCTTTCATAAGGAAATGTAAATCAGACGTATAAAACAGTAATGACTTGTCAAACATTCATACCATACACTAGGTGTGCGTGCATTTGTTAAATCAGATTTAAACTTTAGAAGTTTGGTCACAAATAGGTACCCTACCCTTTTTCCTTATCCTAAATCTGTCAGTGATTTCTAAATCAGACTTTTATTGGATACTTACTATACAAACTATACTGAAAAAGAAGTCCATTTGCTTCCACAACGAACAGTTCCTGAGGTGCGTTTCCATTATCGGAGGTCCCAGATTTCTCTGGCTTGTTATGTTCAGTTATGTCTTATCTGACCTTTCTGTACCCGGTAACAAACGCACAATGCGGGGATAGGCCCCAGGACGTGCCTAGGGTGCTCGACTTTAGGGCAAAGAGGGCCTATTGATTTGCAATTTCCCACTGAGAATGGAAGGTATACATGGCACTGAGCGATATTAGGGGACCTGTACTGACCGACTCGACCCTTATCACCTCCGCTGAGACCTGCCGCAAACCGGAAACGTGTTCGGCAATCTGCGCATGCGCTGTGGTGACACGCCAAGCTTGAGTCACGTGATCAGAATGAACCAGCCACCCAGCAGGCTCAATTATCTTCATCTATTTTAGGTTTTCTAAGTAGTCGATGTTTCTGGGTTTATTTAGCAGAGTGCGCCAGCTTTGGTTTATGGATCAGGGGGCAGCTTGTCGAGCTACGTTTTACATATATGCGTACAATGCGCATCGTGAACGTACCGTCCCAGCGGGCACACTGACGTTGATTCAATGTTATTCCACGTTATTTCTCAATGTTGATTCACGACAACAAAACCGCAAAATCAAAGTTGAAACAGCGTTGGTTCAACGTCGTATGCCCGCTGGAGTCCCAAAAGTTGATTACTTATTTTTCAGGTATTATGTTTCCACACGAGCTCAGACGTACTCCGTCTGGTATGGACCTTCGATCAGTAAACGAAGACTGCCTTCTTCTCCATTATTCAGAAATAGGTCGTACCGTTCTTATGTTACGTTCACTAAACACTATCTGTGCATTGAAACATATAGCTTAAAGAGTGATGACATTTAGCCTGACTGAGTAGGCAGCTTCACTGTCAAATAGTTTTGGTACGTTGAACCTCAGAATATACCATATGACAGAAATTCACTCCTCATCGCATATCAAATAAAGCAGCCAACAGCTGTAGGCCTATCTATTGTTATCTCACTGTATCTTTAAAAAAAGGATGGTTAACCTATCGATTGTAGTTTTTTTTCCATCTAGTCTTTTGCAGACGACAGTATGATTCTAGCATTGAGAATAAACGACATCTAGTAGTAAATCAATATAGATATTTTTATCATGTACAATTACATGGGTGGCTCGATGAATTCGTAAGGCGATTGGACGGGGGGGGGGGGGGGGTCCTTCCTCACAGGCTAGGTACTAAAACGTTGCACAATGACATACAAGAACACAACATTCCTTGAAATTGGTTAGAGGGAACGAAGGCAGTAGCATTCCCTTGGATAAGCCCCGCAGTAGGCCTAGTTCTCTGAGTTATATCTCCACATGGGGGTCTGGCTAAGATGATGCAGTCTGCACCCTCCTATACACACCATACATCAACAGTAATGTATGGTATATTACGTATTTGATATAACGTAAAAAGAGTAGTGAGAGATAACAGGCTCAGCACCGAGGGGATGGGATATGGACGGAGGGTGTTGATACGGAGACAACGAGTAAAAACACTTGACGCTATTTTCAGTTTGTTGAGAGACAGGGTCGGGGTTACAATTTATATAAAGAAAAAATACTATTTTATATAATAAACTTATAAATAGATGTGTAAATGTGTAAATGTGTACGAAAGTTGTGCAGTTGGCGTCTTATCACCAAAAATGGTTTGGGAGCTGTATTGGTCAATAATAATTTTCATCAACATTAAATACATTCTTTTCCCCCCATTGTTTTCATCCTGTGTCACTTTTTTTTCAACTTGGTCACTAGTCATAGACTGGAAACATAACATGTTACCATGGCATGTAACCACACTGTAACGACGGGCACATCTGATCTGTCGTAGAAGGTAGTAACATCATCACTTCTTAAGCGGTTGCTGTGCAAGTAACATCTCTCCACGTCTCGTCCATCTATTAAATGTATCTTTTATCAGAAATTCAACTGATTTCAAAAGCGACAGTAATTGAAATTATGATATAAATGTTCATGATCTAGCATTGATATAAAATTCATTCAATCACCACGCGGTTGTGGTGATCACATGGCGATCAGCACTAAGTGTATTAAATCTAATTCCTTTGATCACATGATCACCTAGCGATCAGCAATACGTGTATTAAGTATTTTAATCAGTATAAGTCTAACCCTGGGATTATTATCGGGGCTGTATACTAGTAGAATAGTGGCTTTAGGGTTGCTGTGCAGATAGCTGTACAACTTGATTGAAGCCAGTCCAGGGTTATACCATGGCAGCTGCATCCCCCCCCCCCCCACCCCCACAGTCTAGGCCTACGGGGGGAGTCGGGAAGACAAATGCCCCGGCGCATTGTAACATTGTAAACTCCGCGCATGCGTCATGATAGATGTGGGCCCCAGTAGCAGGGGCCATGTTGATGATATTATGGGCTGCCGGGTTGGTGGTTGGGGGTGCGCGGGCACCCTGTTTACCATAAAACCTGCCACTTTTACCGCCTCTGGAAACAGCCACAGGTTTGCTGGTTAGGCAGACTTTAGAAGATCTCTTTGCCACGGGCTGCTGATTTATAGTATTCTTAGCATCTTCAGGCTAATTTTGAAGAATTTTGTCGACAAAACCCATGGAAAAACTATAAAACAATAATGAATAATTATAAAACAATAATGAATAATTGCAATATATCCACCTATAAATAACAACCTTGACAATATCTAATGTACATGGATACAGATTTAAGAAATAATGATCGCTAGTTTTTCTTAATGTCTAACTAGAAACAGTGATATGATTGATGAATATCCTATGCTAAAGCTTTGTGATTTTTCGACATAATACCAAGCATGTATCTTGATCACGGCTAACCTGGAGGTACAACTAAAAAAATAGCTATCTGTGGTTGGGTGAATTGTGTGTTGCTGTTACCATTGCACCAAGTATTGCTGGTTGTTGGCTGAAAAAAGGGATAATCATCAGCCCTCTAGGAAACTACAGGTGCAAAGCTTGGAATGGTTTGCCCGACTAGAGGATCAGTCCCTTGAATATCATAAAGCATATTCATAAACACATCAATCTTCTTAGTTATGGGATCAATATTATGTTCACGGAGTTAAATAATGATGTGGTACCGCTGCAAGCAAAACCATATAGCTTATAACATGTATGTTTTAAAATTGGTTTGAACCTTTTGAAATTGTAATTGCTACCTAGGTAAATAATTACTTTGACTAATTTGTCACACTTTGTGACTCTATAAGGTTTTTACATTTTACCATAATATATCATAAGTACTCAACACTCTAAGAGGAGTAATCAGTATTCATGCTTGAATAGCGCTAGTCATATATTTCAGTTAGTTTTCTACTCATGTGTAAGGAATTGAAGTGAATGATACGATTTAATCAGGGTAACAGCAATCGCCGTGACCATGTGTACTACCACTGTTAATTCGCCAGTTTAAAAAACACGTACTATCTAATACCGATAAGATAATCGCCCAGAGTTGTGAGGAACATGGAACTAACAACACAAATGTAGCAGTTTAAAGTCGATACCACACTGAAGAAATATTTAAATAAAATAATTCAATTTTCGAAGGCACCTAGAGCATGTCTATTCTCCAATCACAATGTGGCTCGTCCCCTGTGTACTGGTCTAGTTTCCCGTCTGTCCGTTGGGCGGCAGGTCGGGGTGTTTGGGTCAGAGAGTCGTGTAGGAGGGTGGCAGTAATCTATGACCAGTATGTATCGGATACTTGTCATTGTATTACTATCTGCCCACTGTTTACGCCTTGTTCGCTCGCCTTGCCTAGCCTCATCCAACAATGAAACAATATCTTCTCACAGTCTGGTCATGGCCATCATTTTGCTATATCTTTTTAATAGGAGGCAGCAGCAATGTAACGAACAGGGCTATCTATAGAAACGTTTTTGTAATGTAAGGAAACCCACGTGTCCTTGAAAAGATAAAAGGTTGAATGATCTACGGAATTTAAGGCATCGCTGTTCATGAATTCCGAAGTGTTGAATTGTACATTTGATGCTATCCGGCTGAACAAAAGATGCAGTTGTTACGGAGGAAGTGAATGTCAAAGGACTGTGTAAGACAGAAATAACTCACAGAATATATGATATTGTCTGAACCTTGAATAGCTCAGACCACGCCCAAGAACTGTCAGGAGATGATCTCGTATTACATTATTTTCCCATTGTGAAGATCATGCAAACCGACAGTTGTTAGACAATGTATACATATATGGTAGCCAAACCCAGCCAAGTCCCCTGAGCATGCGCAGCGCAAATATATTAAGCATAGAGGCTATGACACATACCCCTGCCCGATCGGACAGTTGAGTTGACTCAAGAACAGTTGGTGTATGTGTCATGGGTTTTCGACTAAAAATACACCTTATCGGTAGATAAGCTTTTCCCGACCATTAGCTAGTCGGTATGCCCTGGCCTAATCATTCACATTGCCAATGGCCACGTTTGTAGTGTTGATTTCATTTACAACGGAATCTTTGACACATTATCCTCTTAATTTCACATATTTGTTTATATTGGTAAACATAATATGCGATTCATAAGCATGTTTTTATATGTTTCAATAAAGAGAGACTGTTCCTTTGCAAACTGCAATATCGGCAGCAATTACAACCTGAAGTAAAGACTTTAATTAAGTTTGAGTAGTGCAATTAAAGTACACTTACACCAATGGCAAGCTGTGTCTTGCAATGCCTTAAGAATCCTATGTACGCCTCGTACAGTCTTGCTGTGCCATTATCGCCAAATGAATGATCAAGCAATTCTGCGTTACACAATATGACTGCAAGCTGTCATCTTTCTTTTCTGAGGATTATGCAAACAATACAAAAAATGTCTTCATAGACAAAGGAAAACATGCTACACTTAGCATCGACCACACCGCTCTCTGATAAAAAGACATCAAATCTACTACCACCACAATAGTACATTACACTATCTTGGGAAGGGACCACTGGCTTTGCTTTTATCCTCTAAAATGGGAGGATTGGAGCGGACGACCGCATCCCGCCTTAAGACGAACTATTTGTAAACAAGCCATTTATCTTTGACAATGGTTCTATACTTGGCCAACTGTTCTTCTGCTTCTTCAAAACACAAACAATTACACTCTCTAACATCAGTTCATATTGAAATAACAGAAAACCACAAAATGCCGTAAAAAAGGAAGAGTGTAAATAAAACCACAGAGATAGGCCGAGATAATTATCAAAATATTAAACAGTTATTGTATATCTAAAAAATACAACTGTTTTTGTTTAAGGATTGTATGAAGGGACGAGGCGGTGTTGTCCTCCCAATATCAATACAAAAAATGTTTACTCACCAAATAAACTAACAGTTTAGGGTTCACTCATATCTACAGAAAGAGGGAATTTTTGTAGTAAAAGAATAAATAATATTTGTTTAAGGATTGTGCCATCTGTACATAAGAATTGACGTCAGAACAGACACAAACAAAGGTAATAAGCTAACCCATGATACAAGAGCTAACCATTAACCCTGTTAAAAGTAACAAAATGCCCATTAATATGCCGGCCCTTGTGTAGGTATGCCATCCCTGGCTGGTAAGGTTATATCTCAAGGGCATATATAGGGCGTCAGTCTGCCAGGAGACGCTTGGATGATCAAAGAACAATACGTTAACTGCCCCTCCTTTCTCCTGCTGGGATGGAGAACCATGGAGGAATATGCAGCGTCTATGATAACCGTCGGGTGTGATTTAAGGAGGAAGGGAGAGGCAGTGAGAGGTCAGAGAGGACAGAGCGGGACAAGGGGAGGAGGGAAGGAGGGAAGACGGGAAGGAGGCAACATGAAGCAGAGAACATGGCCTCAGTAGAGTGCCGGTTTGATCTTACGGAATTTACTTATGTAATTGTATGAATCTGTTATTCAACAAAATCCATCACATTGTACTTGTTTACAATTTACATCCCATAGATACTATCAAAACAATTAATAAAAAAACTAATTGTATGGTCTATTAATTTTGTTTAGAGTCTTCAACAGGCTACCAAAGTAAGTTTATGAACAGTAATTGTCCTTCCTAAAAAGATACAATACCAATAACAATTATGAGGTTGGTAATGAGACTAATCTGATTTTATTTGATAATCCTTTAAACATCTGCTTGATCTTAGTTTTAGAAACACATCGTCTTTATCAATTTTGAGGGATAGAATATAATCTTTCCTCGGCAGATTGAGTTGTGACTACCTGAATTTACTGAGACAAGGGTGTGTTATTACTTATGAATAATGGTATTCTGCTAGTTTCTCAGACCAAACTGTTAAATTAAAGTATCCATAGAATATGGATTATGTTGATTTCACGTGGAAGAGCGTCACTAATATAATCTATATCCATTACATGAATGTTAAGTAGAAAGGATCAGCAAATGATTCTTATTTCTATGTCGTATTTCAAAACTGTTTTCTGAACCAGCTGAGGATGAAGGAGAATAGATACAAGAATGGGTGTCACAAGGCTCCTGAGATATGTCCATCCCAAAGAAGAAACACTTTAATAACACCATCGACTGCATCCCCAGTGAAAGCCCAACCCCCTCCCCCGTCCCACCCAACGTGTGAGAATCTATAGTAGAGCTATTTTACATTGGGTATTCCAGACGGACATTCTTAGCAATCCATACACAAAAGCGCGAGTTCCATCGAAAAGAAGGCTGCTCTAGACACTCCGTGGTATTGGATTGCCGTTACAGGACTTGCAGACTGTTTTTATACCCAAGCACCCAATGGCTGCTGCCATAAACCTTTACTTCCATTTCCCGTCTCCTTTTAGTCCATCCTGATATCGTAAACAGGGAGGAGGGTGCTGCCAAGGCCCTGGTCAATACCTGGGTTGGTTTTCAGAAGGTTGATCGTCTGGGCTGTCTGAGTTAAGACTAGGGAGGGGCGGGCAGCCAGGCGAAAGGTGATCGTGCGGAAATTTGGCAGCAGACGATATTCTGGTTGGAGCGTTCCGCAGCGGGCTGGCGGCAGTGATTTTGGCGGGAAAATCCGGACCGGTCCAGAAAGGGTTAGGGGAGTGGGATGGAGGGGACGGGGAGTGATACAGGAGGGGTGGTGGGGGTAGTGTGGGGTGAGAGGGGGGCGTATTGTAGGGGGAGTAGAAGAGGAAAAGGGTGCAAAGTGTGAGGAACAGAAAATTGAGGAAGGAAACTAGACGACGTATTTAGAAAGACAAAAGGATAATTTAAGAGGAATAGGGACAAGTAGCCAATTGAGAACACAAGGAATGGAGTGATGGATAAAAGAATGAAAAGACAAAAGAATAGAGACAAAGGAGTCTATGCTATAACTATCGAAGGGAAATTGAGAGTGATACACTAGGCATGTGGGCACAGAACTGCTTTGGACAAAAAACATTGCCATAGTGTATGAGAGTTCGAGGTTGACTTGAAAAATAGAGTGAGAGAGTTGGGGAGGGTGAGGGAAGGAGGGAAGGAGGGAAGGAAAGATAATCCTTGGTGTATACTGGAGGATCAGTCAAAATGAAAAGCCTGAAATAGAACGGACTAGTGGTTGGCTGCTGGCCGTTTGGCTGACTGACTGTTGGCCTTACTGGTTGACTAGCTGACTGGTTGACTGACCAGCTGGTTGGCTCATGCTCAGTGCACTACAACGATACCACGGACCACGACCAGCACGACCAGCCGTTGGATTAGGTGAGAGGGGGTGCGGTTTTAGAGAGTCGCCCAGCTTCTTCATACAGGGGGACGTGGGAGTGGTGCCGTTACGGTCCTACCACCACCGCACCACCATCGCCAGCGGCAGCACCACCAACCACCACCACCACACCACCACCCTGCTGAGCGGTGGCCGTGAGAGTGGTGTGAGAGAGCCTGTGACGGTGGTGGCAGGGGCTGCTGTGTCCATGTACTTGTCGCAGACCGGGCGCTAAGGCTGGCTGCAGCTGGCACTGGCTGCAGCAAGGGGTAATGATAATTCTCCTCCAGGAGGGCTGTGGGCTATCCCCCACCCTGGTGGCGCGCCCCGACTTGCAGCAGCAGCAGGAGGAGCAGGAGGAGGAGTAGCGTTGGCTGCAGGAGGAAGGGCCGCAGCAGCTGGAGGCAATAGGAGCAGGAGGAGGAGGAGAGGCAGATACTGGAGAGGCACCCATGGGGAGCAGCTCGTTGGCTGTGTGGGGCCGGCAGTAGGAGCTGCTCACTCTCTCCCTCCACGAGTCAGTGCCTGCTGCTCAGCGGCTGGAGGCGGGCGGCAGGAGGAGTAGGCGGACCAGGAGGAGGGCTCAGCAGGCACCCTTTTCGGCTGCATGGGGGCCACCAGTGACCACCCACCACCACTACCACTACCGCCACCCTTACTCCAAACAGTACACCCAGGAGGTACCTCCATGGTGGTGTACCTCTACGGACCACACCTCCTCACCTTTCGGATCTACCCTCCTGTATGATAACACCACCTTAACCCCACCCAGACCTCAACCCTTACTCTCCTCCCACCACTATAGTTCCCCACATACGCCCTCTTCTTGGTACACTTTCACCTCTCACAAGCACAACCACCGTCCACAGGAGCTATTGTCAACAGCAACAACAGCAACTTTGATATCAACAGCAACAACTGAAGTAACAGCAGCAATAATTACTACCTTCCAGCGTGCAGTTTAACTTGCCGCCCGTTTCTTTGCCAACATTGTGTCAACAACCTTTGTGGTAGCGGATCTGTTTTTTTCGTCCGGCGTCACAAGGCACCATTAATAGAAGTACTGTGATAGTTATTCCATCCTAGGATTAAGAAGCTTGCAGCAACTCGAAGGCTCTTGATTACCAAGCAAATTCAAGAGTCTAGAAAACTTTCTCAAGGTTTGCAAATTCCAAGGAGAAGGAAAATTAGCAATCTGAAGCTTTCACCGCACATAAAAACATTTGTGAAACCAAGCGTTTCAGGATACTTATCCATTACCGTGAATGTTCATGTTATTCTCACCTATAATGGTTACAGTGAAAAATACCAGAGGATCTAGCCCTGATACCACTGATTGACTCCCTTATCTCCGGCGCTCTTATAGGTACAGGAGGAACGTGCTCCAGCACTCTCACAGTGGCTCCTCCAGGAGCGGACCCCCAGCCGCCACCACCACCCAGGAGGGGCCAAGGGGGAAGGCAGGAGGAGAAGGAGGAGGAAGGGGAGGGGGACAAGGACAAGGACCCCCTAGCGAAAACCACATACACTGCTAACTCTTTGAGCAGTTGTAACTTATTCTTTATACTCTGACAGAAGACAGTTGGAGGAGAGAAGAGAGGCTGCCCAGGAGGAGAACAGGGGGAGTGATTCCAACTGGAAACAGGGGTACGGCCCGGAGAGAAAAGTAGGGGATATACGACAGAGGAAGGGGGCAGCCTATATTAAAAAGACAAGGACTGAGAGGAGAGGGTTGGCCCATATCGGGGAAAAGGATAAGAACAGAAAATACACAGAAATAAAACAGGACGAAAATACTTAGATAATAACCAGAGAGGCCAATTAAGGTGTGAAAAGACCTAGGAAAAGCCCCCAGGAAAGGACCCAGGAAGAAAGGTCATTTTTTCAGTTGGGACACGTACACCTCCAAGCTGGCGTGGAAGAAGATCTGGAAGGGGACGGTGGGGCGCCTGCTGCGGAGGAGGCCGAGGGGCAGCCGGCGGAAGGGGCGCGGCCGGCGGGGGGCGGAGGGTGGTAAGCTGGATGTGGTGGCCACTGCGACCACCCCGCTGCTGCCCCCGCGGCCCAAGCGCGGCAGTACCCGGGACGAGGGACCTGATGGGGCCGAGGAGGGGGCGGTGGGTACCAGCGCCAGCGCCGTAGGCACCACCCTCGTCCGACCCAGCACCAGCGGAGAGGGGTAAGCCGATGACGTCATACTTTGGCTGTTGCTGAGTTGTTGGGGATTGGGTGAAAAAAGTGCTGGAATGGCATGAATTTATTTTTTTGGGCGTGGAGAGGTCTCCAATTCAAATAAGATTTGCCAGTGATAATCTAGATTCTGTCGAATTCAATAAGTAGTATGCTTCATTTGAAATGTAAGTGCCTCGGCAAACTAAAGATCAATTTAGTGATTTAGTGTAAATATGCAGTAATTCGATATAACTATAGGGGAACTTCTATTAGACTTAGATAGTAGATTAATATTATACTAATAAGAAGATTTAAGTTGAAATTAGTTCACACCAACGGATTATCCGATGGATTATCTTTGTGAAGCTTATAAAGTTATTCCATCTAGACTGTATTGTGACCATTATCATTTTTATTTTGACCTGATACAAAGAATGGGACTTGCATGCTAAACCTGCAATGATGTAGTAAAAGTTTAATTCAAATAATATATCGTAATTCTCAGAAGAATGAACATTCATTCTCTCTAGATATACCCACCATGTTTAAGACACACACAACCAGTACAGTTTGCAATCAATAACGAATAATCCTAATAATAGTCGACCATATGCGAGGGCTATACTCCCTACTTTATAACACTAGGTATTACAGTGATTTGGGTGTGGGTTATTGTATTTAACCAAGCAGGTCTCTTTAAATCCCTGATTACTACTGACCACGGCAGACTTCTATCAGC
Organism: Lepidonotus clava; assembly: GCA_936440205.1. Lineage (NCBI taxonomy): Eukaryota > Metazoa > Annelida > Polychaeta > Phyllodocida > Polynoidae > Lepidonotus > Lepidonotus clava. The sequence goes on along the minus strand of OW387144.1, from coordinate 26,781,470 downwards.
CCTGTGCGCCCACTTGATACCCTCAACTCATTGCGTGACCATTAAGTACCTCCATTATCGCTCACTGACTTCCCCATTCACTGGGGATAAAGGCTACAAGTTGGGGAGCATGCGCACTCCACAACAGCTTGTGCTACATAATGGACAGGTCTGGTACACGGAATATTTGATTTGGGATTGTCAATGTTGTTTACGGGGGTTTGAAGTGAAGGTTTTCTACAGAATACATTTCCACTTCTGATGATTTCTACAAAACGATTGTCAATAGTCTTTTTGTCAGGTTACATAATCCTGTTGGCATTGGTAAAAACAACTCTCATTTCCTGTTGGCAACCACTTCAAATTAGATTCATCCAGCGTCAAGCAGGGGATTTTGAATCAAAGTAATCATTAGGACCAAAACTTGTTTTTAACCAGGATTACACAACAAGTTGTAAATAGATTGATTTGTGTCGGAGTAGGGTTAAAAATGACATTAATTACCACTTGCGATTGAAGATTATTATTATTTAGCTCGAGTTTGCAGGGTGGAATAACAAGGTTTCAATTGATCCTAACTTCAAAAGAATATAGATCCTTGATGTCTTTCAAGCGGAGCTTCTCCAAGAAACCTAATTTATGGAACTTGATAGCCATTGCTGAATAATTTCCATTTATTGTCCGTTCTATCATATATATTTTCTGACAGAAGACAAAACGATTTGAAAATCAGTGTATTTCACCAATTCTTTACTTGATACCTTTCGGAAATAGTAAAATAGCATGCCTTAAGCTATCGAGAGAGTTACTGGACTAAAATGTACCTAAAAACAAGACCAAACAATTAACAAAATAAGATTCGTTAAATTGGAGCTTGAAATCAAACCGGTACCATCTCAAAAACAGTCTTGATGCTAGTGTTTTGTTCCGCTTGAGTACCAACTGCAACTACAGAGAAACAATAGAGCAACCACAGTCAACTCCACAGTTAACGTGAGCAGTTTGAGAGCTGTATCAAAAAAGAATTTACACTGTTGCAGTGCCCCCCCCCCCTTCTCCCTACTAATCTCTCGCCCAATTCCTCTCCCAGTAAAGGTCAAGTCAAAAAGCTCCCTCTCCACGGTCCGGGAGCAGGTTAGACCATGCACAGCCGGGTGTTTTTGTGTGAGGCCCCAGCTCCGGGCCAACACCAATCTAAAATAATACCTAATTGACCCGGCTCGATCCTCCAGATTTAGCTTTGAACCTTAGCCCTTTTTCATCTATTGACATTTGGCGGGGAGAGTGGGACCAAGTGGAGAGAACTAATCATGCCAGGGGAGTTAATTTGGCGCCACTTCCCCAGAGAGCTGTGCAGCCTCTATTAGATCATTAAGACAGTGGTAATTAAGGGCAGAAAATAACAGTGTTTTCCTTAATGAAACGCTACCTGCGCCTTGCCTTCAGAGGATTCATCAATCCTGATGTGCTGCAGGGGGGTTAAGCCTGGTCACTTGATCCAAATGAGGTCATTGTTTGGGTGTGTATAGCTGACATTTAAATGACCTTACTTATAGGTCATTCCATGTTCCTTTAAAGTATATTCACGTATAGCATATTCATGATTACACTGTATGCTGCAGTATATTCACAGTCGTTTTGATGTTTGTAACTTTGTGAGAAATTCTACCATAGCTAGTTTTCTTTCAAACATTGTAAATATAGTTTCAAAGATCTTTTTGATTCCAAACATTCACTTATGGCTTGCAAGTTTAAAAACTTAGCCCTCCTATAGTTAAAGTAGCGCAGGGAAAGGTTGATAACATATCTGGATATTAAGTAACCATAGTAGTATATCAAAATCCCCCATTTCCCCAGGCTTTGATATCACTCATCGCTCACCTTTTAACGGTGGTGCTAAACCGTAAATTCCCTCCACGACCACAAGCCCGCAGAGAACACCCACAGGAAAGGCTACATCTCCGGACCCTTTATACCCTTTTTCTTCTCAAGGCAACTGTTCCCCCTTTGCCGCTCCTTGTAGTCCTGTGTAAAGGGACCTGCCACTGTGAAGGAGTGGGCTTAGAGGTGGCGGGAACTGTCAGCCTGAGTCTGGACTCTGAATTACCTCCTGTAGCCCCCGGGGGCCTTGTAGTGACCAGACAATAAGGTGACCACTGGTCAGATAGTGTCGGACCACTCTGCTGGTCGGCCGTGGGGAGGGTTGGTGGGGGTTGGTGGGGAGATAGCAGATAGAGGATAGTGAAGGACGGGACAAGGAAGACTAACCAATGTGTGCGAGGGAAACCTAACAGTTTTCTCTCTAATAATGATGAGACATCTTAGAGAACACAGAAAATATATTGAAGGCATATGTGTAGACTGATAATTGTGAAATTCACGATGTTATTAACGATGATGCAAGAGCTCGAGGTACCTTTTTGACTCTTTGGAGGTCTCATCGCTTTTCTTAACTCTTTATTACACACCTTGATTATTCAATATAATTATTACCTTGGAAATCGGACATATAATAGCAGAATGCGAGTTGAGCCTTTACAATCCCGGTAATACTGGTCCCCTATCGTGTATTACAGGTGTTAATCATCCTTTTGCTATTTCAAAAGCCCTTTTTTTTTTTTACTTTTCACAGAAAACTGCTGCAACTGTCGATCACATGATCATTCCTATCAAAACATCCATTACAAAATAGCCTCTCAATGTGTTTTCATATAACATATTCATCTATCAACTTAACTTGAAAAAACACCCACTAAAGCCCAGTCTTTGTGAAGTCAGAACGTGTCAGTCCCCGTGTCAGTCATCTAACCCCTCATCCCTTTGAGTACCCTCAACACCCTTAGTGCACATGAATCAGCACCCTGACGATCAAACCTCCCTACACAAACCAGCAGGGGTCCCAACAAAGAGATGAAAGACCTCTAAACGTTGCCACCCCACCCCACCCTCCCTACACACCCCACACATCTACCTACTAACGGGGAGTATGCCTCATAGTCAATGTCAGCGCTGAGAGTGTGGTAGCCAGGGTGTTTAAGCGGTTTGACAGGGTGCCAGGAATCTGTAGACTCACCGCGGGTTTGGTGGTGTTAGGTGGGTGTGAGTACTACATGTTTACCGTCTGTTACCCACATTCAGACACCCGTTGGACGCCTACTAATATGCTGTTGAACACTTTTAATACTTATTTTTAATACTATTTGTATGGGCCGTTTAAATCCCATGTCAATATCTATTTGCGTTTAAATCAGAGAAGGAAAGTAACAAAATAGTGAATGTTTTTATATGAGGAGCTTCAGTGGGCATTGCGGTAAAAAAGAGCAGTATCTGCGTATCAACATTATTTGATGGTCTTTTAATCTATTGAACGGTTATATTTCACAGTACCTTGCAAGCCTATACAGTCTGTACCTATTTTGGTTATTTCCCTCATTGTTTATAAATTAAAAACCGAAGTATGAGTTAATGATATACAGGAGAGGTATTGTGAAGTTTAACACCTGTCATTTTACCTGATGAATAGATTCTCTCTATCACATGACAAAGATGATACGCCTCTTTCGGGACACAATGTTCTGTGTTGTACATAGCCGTATTCCTAGCACGCCTGGATTGATTTTTTTTAGTACTTATAGTCAATCCTCTAGCCTATATAGCTGATATAGTAGTATACTAGAATGGGACCAAGTAGCAGGGAATCTGCTCTAGTAGTGTATTAAAATGGTAATGTCGCCCAGGCAGAGACTCTTAGGCTGCCTCTTGTTTTCTCCAGGTTGTCTATTGCATCAACATTTCCATAGACAACTATCACGCAGAGGGTTAATTTCTGTACCACGCATGGAAAAAGAAGTATGGTAGGTGAGAGAAGAAAATTGTGACTTTAATGGAGAGACTTAAAACTGCCAAATGACATACGTGCTCAAAAGATATAATAACATACATAATAATATAAAGACAGATGATATGTATATATAAAGATATATTTCAAATGTGGCTCTATATATAAGTTTATAATATATGACTATTATGGTGATGGTTATGTGTATAGGGATTATGTTAAATAATGTTCAGAAAAAAAACCAGAATCATGTCGATGTGAAAGACTCGATCGTCATCTATATTGCCTTTAAAAGACAGATATCAAGTTGACTTAACAAATAAGAAAAACATTCCCAGCCCCACTCTTTCTCTCATTTTATCAGTCGTACGGGCCCGTGCCCCATACGTCAGTGTTAAACAGACAGCCGTCCTGTGGCCGTCAGTCCGTGCCCGTCTTACCCACACGGTACATTACCCCTCCCAGCCCCCGCCCCACTCTAACGGCCTCATCTGTTAGAGTCCGCGCAAAAAATACCCCTCAGCCGATCCATAAAGAAATATCCGATTTGCTCGTCTTCAATCGTAGAAGGGATGGGATGGGATTGGATAAGAAGCACGTTCGATGCCGAGTGAAAAGCAGTAGAGAATAAGTATGAAGTATAGAGTGAAGAGTTTTTTTAGCCGGATTTAGTTATTCTGGAATGCTAGGTGCAGCCTTATTGAAGGATGTATTTGTTTACCGAAGGTTAGTCCATGGAACTCTCCCAGATGGTGGAACATCTTTAGGTAACTACAAGCCTCCTACATGTTCCTGAGCCCTCCTATATTCGTAACCCTTTGAATTAACCATTGCCACATTTTGGTATGTTATCATTAATCATATGCCTGTTATGTGGTGTCAGCCGTCCCCCAAGAGTGATTACATTAGAGTCTTAAACATGTCGGTATAACATATCTTAGCTACTGTCACAGGGTAGAGCGCGACCAGCTTTCTGCCATTACTAGACAAACCAGTTAAAGTTAAGTGCAGGATTTCCACATCAAATCACGGTTTCCAATGCCACTCCCCTCGAATCCCACGCCCCAAAGTTCCATGTGTGCCTGTTACGTAAAATAACATTCGGTGTAGTGGGCCAGCTCAAAAGTAGCACCCATCACAAAGGGGCTCACACCCTATATACCTTACACCCCGGCCACCCCTCCCACCCCACCCCGCCTGCCGTTTGGCTGTGTTCACAATGTGTTTGTGCCCGGTCGATCGGGCCCATTCAGACCCTGAGCAGCTCGGCCCGGCCCGAGAGCAGCTCACATCGATCCCGGCTCAAACAGACCTGGGGTGGAGAAGGAGATCTCCAGGAAGCAATCACCTCCAGTACGTAACCCTAGCCGGGTGTTTGCCGGGCCTGGCAGGGGTTGTGTTCGATGATGTAACCCGTCAAAAGGACGTAGAGGGGCGGGAGGGGGAGAGGGGGGGGGGACGTGATTGTGTGATGGGATGGTTGGGACTGTATATGGGTTGTAGGGTGATTGGTGGCTATATATATATGGCTGAATGATCGTCAAAAATCATATTCTTTTTTATTTGGCTTTGATTTAACCCTTGGATTTTGGATCTATTTAAGAGGATCGCTATTATACCCCAACGCCATACTGTTGTAATCAAAGAGCCAGAAATCTTAACACTGTGAATTGTCATAATCATACAAGTCTTACAGAAAACTTTAAAAGTCTATTATGAGATAATTGATGACTGGCTGGTGTTATTTACAGGCAAGCCCGTTCATCTTTTTAGGTATATATTCCTCATTATATATATAATCACAGATTTCTATTTCAGTAGATGAATATAAGTGCTTATGGAAATTCGTAAAATCATTTCCTAAAGAAAGGGAGCAATCTTTATATCCATCGTACCAATCTTTTATCAAAAATGTTTCAAACCATCTTCTTGCGAACCCTGTTCACCTCTTTATTCAACAGCTGTACATGTGTTGTGGTGGCTAAGAATCCTGTCTCTACTCCCTGGGGGGTCCAAGGTGGCGACGTGCTGAAACCTACACCCCTGTATGGGTTTAAGTAACACACAGACCAGGGGGGTACTGATCAGTGCCAAGCCTCCTTTGGCTTGGCTAAGGCTAATTCAATTCACATTGATTTCTGCGTACTACGCCAGCACGAATAGAACAGAGTTTTAGTGTAAGTAATCATAGTGCGATGGTTCTGTGGTGTCCTACTTGCCAGAAATGTAACTTGAGGATATGGTAGAGGGGAAATGTACCTAGAAGATGAATATTATTTTGCTTTCCTTGATTGAAAATGTGATTTTAATTGTTTAGATTTGATTTTTATCATGCAACCTCCAGATTTAAGAAACACGAAAATTCAAAGAACATGTTGACCCTTCACTCTGCTCTAATAGTGCCTAAGTTATGACTGAATTGAAAAATGTCCTTAGTTTCGACAGTTTCTTACTAGAAAGCTATTCAGATTTGTGAACCATAATTACATTACGAATATATGGCCTTATCTTATCTTTGTAAACATATATGTAAGAAATACAGCATGCATATTGTATCTAAAGAACACTCAAAAATGAAAGCGCATCGCAACCTGATCTTCATGACAAAGTCTACCCTAGAACAAAGGCCCGAAGCTTCCAAAATACAATCCTGCCAATTGTCAAACAATGCCCACATCCAACCACGCATCCTGAATACCTAGGTAACAAAAGTCAAAATAAACACCTGGTTTAACATCCAATAGAACACAAAGGAACCACTGATACACCGATGAGTAACTCCCCACCCTGGAGGGTGAGTGGGTCAGCTGGTGAGCAGCTCCCCAGGCCTTAATCGGTCCTAAGGGAGCGACTCAGAACTCCACAATCCCTCCCCTCAGTCCCAAGTGTTTGTCGGAGCCTAGAAAAAGCTCCACACGGCTTCACAACAATCAATTAAACACGCCAACCGGGGCCGAGCCACTCCTGAAGGTGGGCTAAGGGCGAGCTAATCCCCGCCTGGAGCGAGCTGCTCGTGGGAGGGGGGGTGAGGGAGGGGGAGTGGGGAGGGGGTGGGAGGGGGTGGTTGGAAATCGGCCATTGTTTTAATACTAATTGGTGATGTTTGTGTGTTTAGGGGGATGGGGTATTCAGAAGACACAGGTTGGGGAGGGAGGGAGGGAGGGAGGTGTGGGATTAAAAACGGCCATTTTAAAAAGGATTTAAGGAAAGTCAAAAAGAAATGGGTAGATCGGGTGAGCTGGGAACACAGGCAGACATGAAAGAGAGGGGTTTTGGAATGAACTGGAAAATGAAAGGACAATTAGAAAAGGAGGACCGGCAGGGTGTGGGTTCAAATAGTTCTACTTTGGTTCCTATCATGATGAGAATAACAACATGTGAATGTTTATAGGCTGTGCAAGGGCAGAGGCGAGACGATTTCAGCATGTAGGGGAAAGGTTACATAGGGCGAATGTAAGGAAAGGGAAAGTAGCCAGTTATAACATAGTTAAAACATGGCTCGATAAAGTTATGAGACCAGCTTCACATATAATCTTTATGGATTGTACACTGTTAGTCTGAGATAGAACTTGAATGTTGAGAGGTATAGAGATGTCGATACGTCAAACCGACAGTTCTTTAGAAACTAATATTTTTTAAGAGCCACGTCCTCCAAAAGCCAAGTTAGACTTGCAGGCAGCATTATCCACAAATCAAACTGTCGACTTTCCCTATATAAAAAAAAGACTGTCTTAGGCAGTCTTATTGGCAGATATAGAAGCAGCCTTTCTACTTAATCACAGCTTTAGTTTACATATTCACGTAGCGCCCGATAGATGGCGCCCTTATCGACGAACAAAGGGACGCTACCGGAAGCTGCGCGCGCCGATACCAGCGTCTGTCAGAGACTGGGGCGCTCCTAGCGGCCGATAAGAATATCACTTTCTAGGGCCTACTCACTTAGTGAAGGCTTTAGTAACAAGGGGGGCAGGCTTTTCAGAAAAGTGTCCTTTGTTCTATGTCCCTGAAACTAAGATGGGAATATCGATCCCAATTTAAAGTACATCGATTAGTTTTAGACATTAAAGGGACCCTATTACTGTTTGGTTTGGAAACTGATTGATTTTGGTTCTTTAGTCAGGTCTTCTCTGTTAAAAAAAGGTATCCTGGATGAATTCTACGAATTCAGACTACTCTTTCCAAATCTGCCTTTTGTCCAGGAAATTAATTCTATGCATGATGCTATACGATACCTTAATTATGCATGAACATCATTCATAATCACTATTTCACATTTGAAGTCGATTATCATTAGGCCTATACATAAAAATCATATTTTTCTGTACATGGGTTCTTAAATCGTTTCCTATTTGCTCACTCTCCCAGCAAGGCCATTTTCTCGCTCACTCTCCAAGCCTGGTTCTGCTCCCTCGGGTATTTCTTTCTGCGTCTCCCACAATTAGATTTGTAAAATCATCTTTGGCTCATGTCCCTTAGTTGGTGTGGTTTGCCATATTCATAGGGTTGTCCCCTCTCGTAATCTGACTGGTCTACCACCAGTACAGCTTTCAGTCAGACCAAGGAGTTACAGTAGTATAAATTAGGTTTTCCTTTTCAGCAACTCTAGTCTAACGAGTAATAGTGTCGGTTGGAAGAAAAACGGTCAGAGACAATTCACAGAGGGGGCTGGTTTTTGAGATTAGAGTTGGATTGATGTCTCCTGTGACCTGGAGGGGTGGAAGTGGTCTCTGAATAGAGACAAAAAGGTACAGACAGTTGAGGGAGATATGGCCCAGGCTGGAAGTTGAAATTGGTTTACATCGCAGACCGAGAAAGGAATAGTCTAAAAATGCCCCTCAGTATGTCAGAAAAGACAAAAAAGAGTCTCTGGAATTAAATTATTTCAAATAACATTAAATTTATTCAATAAAGATCAAAATTAAAATCTGAAATATAAAAATAGAATTAAGAATCGTGCACTCCCTCTATATAGTAGATTGTTGAATAAAAGTTAGAATGTAATCCTCTACCTGTAATATCATATCCATTACAGGGATGCTTTTAAGGTAATGGTATTTCAGAAAACCAATTGTCTTGCGTTCTTAAAACACAGACTCACGAGCCACAGTCCACACTTGCCAGTTAATTACCTTGAACAACCTCTCGGTCCACCCCCTTCACCTCTGACCATTAACAGACCTGTTAATGTTTCATGCACCTGGACGATTAAGTGGACTCAGTCGACCTTGACTGCCGCTCTGGCCAAAGGCACAAGCAGCTGATGCTGAGCTCAAGTTGAACGACCAAGCTAGGGCTTAGACGTCAGGTATAAACTGGTGTCTTGTAGGTGTGTCAAATGTCGGACTTGATGAGTAATAATCTGATCAGAAATTAGTACTAGATCATGCATACCTGCCATATGTCCCGATTTGGTCGGGACAGTCCCGATTTTAGCCTATTGTCCTGATTGAAAAGTCGGGACACTGTTTGTCCCGATTTTAGGAATCTGTCCCGATGTTTTTTTTTCAAAATATTGATACTTTATCCAGTTTAAGTGTCCCGAGTCTTTGTTTTTTGGAACCTTTGGAAATATTTCTTGTAATGTAAGGTAAAATTGGTAAAATTTGACCCAAAAAAATGTTTCTAAATCAGGGGTCTAAGGGACTGTCCCGATTTTCAGCCATTTGGATATGGCAGATATGTCGATGGTGTCAGGTATAAACTTGTGTCTGGTGGGTGTTCACATGTCACAGTGTATTGTAATAGGATCACCACTGGTTGTCTGGTTGTGTCTCATGTAGGTACATGATGGGATCATCCCTTGGTTGAAAATAAGTAATCACTACTGTAAGAGGGTGGGTATGAACTAATATCTGTAGAAGTGGTTCTGAAATAAAAGTACATCGATTGGCAGATTGGACTGAGGAACTGGGGCATTGTCTACTAGAATCAGTAAGAGAGAACTGTTATAAAACATGTGCGTTGTGAAACATTAGCTCTACATGTAGGCGCCAATAGAGAACACAGGCCAGTGCTGGGAAGGTAGAACCAAGTAAACAGCAGGTAAAGATTGAGGTCTGAAGGTGGTAAAACCCTACAGCAAGATGCGCTACTTAGGCCCATCAATTATTGACCACCGAATCAATGTCTCACCCTGCCGCCACCCCAGCCCCCGACCAGGGAGCTTTTTTACAAGGGGTCAGCCCACTTCACGCCCCACCGCCCGCCGCCCCTGATTGGAGGGGCGGAGGGGTGTAGGCGGCTGACAGGAAATAGTGAAGTGAGACCTAAGAGCAAGGGGCACACCTGATGTGGTCAGGAAGGAGGGGAGGGGAGGTTTTAGGGTATTGGAGGGTATGGAGGGGTAGAAACAATTTTGGCGGTACCGAGGGATATATATGTATTATATAGGTATACATGTATATACCCTGTATATATAAGACTTGAGGCTATTGGATCGGATGGCAGTGACAGATCCAGAAAAAAGGGGGGGGGATTTCAACTAGACCTTTCAGAGTCGAGCAATTTTTATTTAACAAAATTACATTTGGGCAGAAATAGGGGGCGCGTGCACCCTGACCCCTATAGCAAGATGCGCCACTAGATGGGTAGAAGCATAGGAACATTGAACAGTTGAGGGGTATGGCAGAAAATAAGAGTATCGAGGGAAAATTGGGAAAATTAACTGCGGTAGATGGGGCATTTGAGGCATAAGGATATTTGGAGTATTGGATGGTAAAGGAATGAGAAGTATCGAGGGGTAAAGGCATGAGTGATTAATTGAGGGGTAGAAGCATGAAAGGTATTGGTATTGAGGGCTAGACACTTTAGATTTTATATAATTATTGTGGGAGAAGGAGAGATTGAAAAATTGAGGACGTCAGGAGTACTGAGGCTCTTAAAAGGTCAAGGCTTTGGGTATCAGTTGTCTGGTTCAAAGGCCTTCAACTATAATCAAGCACCACAATCTTTTATCAAATCCTGGTAGGGTAAATGCTAATTATGTTCTACACAGAGGGGATTTGGTAAACCTGCGATGATCATCAAACTAGTGTCCGATCTAGTATGTGCTAGTTAGATAAGAGTGTGGCTATACTAAATAGGACTGTCGGTTCTCCATTAATGCAATACTGCACCAAAGGCTGCTTTGAACATCTTACAGACTTCATCTACAATATCAAAGAGCCCATCAACTCAATGATTGACGTATATAATTGTATCTTGCATGATACAAATAATGCTTCCCTTACAAAATATGAATAGCTATGTATGTTATCATGTGTATTTAGCTGCAATGCAAACGTCAACGTACAGACAAAATGTTATTTCCTTATTGAACAAGTGAGCGTTAGAGAATTTGATTCTGAACATCTTTACGTCCATACCGGTATTTGAGGCAGTTCAATAACAATTAGAAAGTTAAGCAGAACTCAATCTTATTAGAATATGATTCGAGCGTTCTACTGCTTGAAAAAAAAGCCGTTTTACTGCTTGAAAAAAAGGGTTACAAAGTCTATCCGTCTGCTGTCGATTGCTACCACGGCTTACTAAGCACGAACAATACCAAGCAAAAGGTCAGAAGGCAAAAGTTGAATATATTGCGGATGGGCCGAACTATAAGATTTGCCTAATTATGTTTTATGGTCTCACAAGGCGAGTTTACGTAATTTCGAGAGGGTTTTCCTGTTTTATCAAATAGTATTGAGTATTTATATCTGATTTTTTAAAAGTTTTATTTGCCATTGCCCACTAGCTAGCTAGTCAGTACCCACCACATTGTATGACACCTGAATATGACTACTTGGGATTCCCAGCATGCGCAGCGGCTGGTGTAATCACCATATAACCCCCTTAGTAGGCGGATTGGTTGAAGTGTACGGGCAGGCAATAGTAAATTCCTTCACTGTAGGTCCCATTTCTTTACACACTAGGGGGGGAAACAGATAGAGTATTTTAAAAAGGAGGCAGTGGCTATTGCATTTTCGGCGCCTAAATGTTTCAGTTTAAAATAACGATGTAACTCCCCAAATATGCGGGTGAAAGAAAAGGGGGAAAAGGGAGATAACAGAGCCGATAAAATGAGATAATGACGTAAAATTGCACACCCTGCATTGCATAAGCTTAGACACATTGACAGTTAACATCAGTTTATTCAGACACCTAAAAAAACTTATATTTTTATACATTTAATCGATGATTCAACGCCAGCCTTACAATAGTACTAATGGCCGTCTGGTGTGCGGTTTGTAGCCGTCCTAAGTGTGAGAGTCGGCCATATGCTGACACCAATTCTAGACGAGCACCACCACCCTAACCACCACCACCCAATACCACCACCACCGCCTCCAGAACCACCGCCACCGCAAGTAGGGGCTAAGCACCAAGGTGTGACCAGGGTAGGACCAGACCGCCTGGTACCCCCACCTAGTACCCCCACCTAGTACCCCACCTAGTGGCCCCACCTAGTGCCCCACCTAGTACCCCCACATAGTGCCCCCACCTAGTACCCCCCCCCCCCCTCCACATACTAGCCCCACCTACTAGTATGGTGTGTAGGGGACGCCCGGGGGTAGAGAGACGCCCGGAAGGGGGGTGGGGCAGGGCAGACCGTTCCCACGCTAGAGGTGGGAAGGAGCTGGGTGCCGGCGAGAGCTGCTCAAGTCTGAAGTGTTTGGAGCAGCTCGGCCCAGCAGAACACACCTCCCACAGCAGTTTTGAGCAACTCGTCGAAGGTCACCTTGAAGGACGAGCTTCTACCCAGCCAAGGATTTTACATCGAAAAAGGTTATTTCTATGTTGCAGAACGTTTTTAGAACGTCACCGTTTCGTCGCTCCTTGGCTGGGTACTGCCTATCGAGACACTAGCGTATCATATTCCAGTATTCGGGTTCTAAAGACAGCTCATCGGTCTTGCTGAAGTATCAGGATGACGTTTTTAATGATTATATCCAGAGGGTTTCGTTTGTTCTAATAATTAAGCTCTACGATTTGAGACGTATATAAACCGTGTTTTATGCGTATTTTAACTCAAAGCATGACTTCCTATGTTTATATAATCCTGATAAGGGACATTTGGTCACATGAAAATCAGAACACAGATGCACTGAGCAACCAACATATACAGTGACCACGAACAGGACCAGCAGACAGGCATAGGCCTATATACCGAACAACTTTACCTCAAAACAGGTTTGGCCTATTGCCAGACACCAATTAGTCCCCAAGGCAATTGGGTCCATGGTATATAGTAGGGGTATGGTCAGTATGGTCAATGTGGTGGTCACTAAGGGTCAGTCGTGGGACCATACAACAACAGACCGACGAGATGTGTAAAGGTATCGATCGTAAAGCAGTCCAACTCTGGTGAGAGAATTACAATAGTAATTGTTAAGGATGCATATTTTAAGGTGCATCCACACTGGTGAGAATCTAATGGCGATGGTGAAATGTAGGTGATACTTTCAGTATTCAATATGTCATGCTATTAGCCTATATTGTTTCTTAAGCGATTAAGTTTCAAAGTACCATTATTTTAATTATCCCAATGCAAATTACCATTGCCCAATCTATTCCACATGGCTTGTCATGAGCATTTGATTAAGACAGTATCGTTGTCATTAGGGCTCCTTTCCAATTTCTAAGTTTGAAATGATATTCATTTTCAAAGATAAATACGATTGAGAATATGGATATGTTCATTATGTGTGCACCTTTATGCACAAATAATGAAACTTGAGATCACTCAAATTGCGGCCACCTAGATGGTCAACACATTAGTTTGACGGTTCAGGTGGGCCGCCGGCCGATCAAAGATTCAATCTTTGTTGTGATTAAGCCAACTACTGCATTACTTATGGCCGCTCTGATCCAAGTGGCGCAGACAGGTTGAGCCGCCCGTCGATATGCTCACTAATCACTCTGACCTCGGGCTCAGGGGGCCAAGAGAGCAGCTCAGGGGGCAGGTACTGCTAAACCCAGCTGTCCCAGGCATTTATTTCCATTTGGATAATTCATATTTCTAATCTTATTAATTTCATCTGATATTTTGAAATTAATTAATGTCATTTTAATCTTAACTGAAAATGTAATTTTTCACACTCGAAGATATTAGCTAAAGACGGTTTTGAATATAAAATAAGCTCTTGTGGGTAATATGGAGGGAGCTTTTCTTATTTTCTTTATCTGTAGACTTTGGAGAGCGATATTCATTGGTAGTAAGTAATTGGCATTGCTCGAGTTTGCATGCACACACCATTAAGGGCTTTAGCCCAAGACATAGGTGTGTACATGTGCAAACTGACAAGACAAAGATTGGCATTAGCATTTACGGATAGGCATTAGACTTATTGCCTCCCGGTTAACACATCTCTTATTCACCTGCTTCTGAAAAGGCAGGACAATGGTTAAAGTATATAGGGGTTAGATTCCTGATAAAGGATTTTTTTAAATTGCCCTTACTGGTAAAATCCAGAGAGCTTTCCTTATGTTCTCATTTATTTCTCAGCGTTGCCCCTCAGGTTTATACTATCGGCATTTTCGCTATGTCTCATGGCATGTTATGATATTAGTAGTGATCGTAGCATGTAACATGCCCATGTAAATTTAATGTTCCTCCGTGTATTGTGTATTTGCGTGTTAAGGCCAAATCCAGACCCCTCTATCCTTTTCCTCTAAAACCCTGGATCATCCCATATTGATTGTTTTCTATCTGATCTGATCTTTATTGGAAACTACGACTCCGTGTCATGCAGCCGTAGCATCGGGTTACCTTAAATGGATGCTTATTGGATATAAAGTGGGTCCTAGCGTGGAAGGCCGCATAACACATGTACAATAGAACGAAAGCTCTGTTCAACAGACATCCATTCACAATACATAGATACCCTTGATGTCCAGCCTCTCCTCTCCGTTATCTCTTTCAATAATAACACGAACAAATAGTATACAGACTTTTCAAACGTCTTTTTATAGCAGGCCTTTCCCGGCTATTTGACCCCGGCCAAGCCTTGGAACACTCTGCCAGGTATTCATTTCCTCCTCAAAATTACCCAAACCGAATATTGCCAATAAAATTGACAACATTTTCAAAACTCAGATAAGATATAGAAATATGTTAGATTAGTCCAGTTAAGGTCAACGGTAAAGTATAAGCTGCCAAAACTAGCCCAAACTGAAGTAGAATGCCACAAGAGATGGTAATATTTACATTTGTTTGTAAACAAACCCTATTTTTGCGGATCCACATTAATTGATTTGAGCAAGAAAAACGTGTTTTAATTTTTTTTTTACGACTTTTCATGGATTTTAACATGGGCCAGAAATAGGATCAAAGAATGGATTAACATGATTATTTGAGTTTGGAAAATTTCATTGGTTTTGGCTCCCTTTAATTGATATATCTAACTGGCTAAATGTTTCCGTGCAGGACAATGGCTAAGCAGTCAGTGCTAATACGAGTAAACAGAGTGGTCAATAAGTAGCCACCACCCGGTCACTCTCCCACTCCCCAACACCTACCCACCCCCGGCCGTGTTTGGTCAGGGCCGATGTAATGGTCAGTCTGTCTGTCTCCTGGGGCTTGTTCCGGCCGGAGTAAAGTGACCATGGCCGGGGGGGGGGGGGGAGGGCAGCTCCCACCCCTGGGGGTAAATGGTCCAACACCCACCCATCAACGTCCGTTACCTTCCCGCTGACTGGCCGGAGAGTCCGGAAAGGCCGGGCTACATTGGTCGTAGAGACTGGTATTTTCTGATTATCCTGAAAATTGTATATATGTATATTGTAATCAAAATTGCATTATTGACATCCCAACGCTAATATGAATAATGCGGATGACGGAAACGGCCTCGCACATACTTTGAAAATAAAGTATCCTTGGGGAAAGTTTCATTCCAAGGGGAATTGAAATAACCTACATAATATATTGCTGTGATAGATACAGGTTCCATAGAAATAGTTGGTGTTCTATCCGACTCTTACTCCCGATCTCGAAAATCGCGAGAAGATATTGAGCGCTAATCATAGATATGTTATATGCCAGTAGAAAGGATTTTCAATTATCTGTCCAATGGTTGAAATAGCAAACAAGTAGTAAAAATCGCCTTGTGGACTCCAGGCTTTAGGGACCCCCATGACGCCCCCCCCCCTACCCCCGTGACCACCCCCACTAATAGGCCTACATTTGTCGCCGTCACAGTTCTAATGGCAGTTTGGTGGTCAGGAGCTTTTATCGAAATGAACAGTGCACACTGGGCGTACTCACAACGACCAGGAGCAAGGTCAAACCTGGTCCGTTAATGCATGACTGAAGAGCAACGCCTACTTGGTAAAGTGGCTGTGGCATCAGTACAAGAAGCTGGCGAAACTGATAAATACGGTGAAAACATAGAGTCATCATAAATTGAGTAGTTCTGCTTTTGTGTTAAGATCGTTTGCACTGAAGTTCACGAGTTTAACATCGTTATTTTCGTAGCATTATGAAACGTAGAAATGTACTGTTTTATGTAGAAGTGCATTATACCGAATGACACATAAATACTTTTACCAAACACCGTTGGGTGGTTATACATTGTTATTATGTTACGTGGTATATCTCGACAACTAGAGGAAAAAACTCGGGAATAGATAGTATAGATTTCCTACCAATTTGGATCAGGTGCTTGTTCTCAACCTAAAACAAAAACAATAACAAAAAGGAAAAGGCCCACATGTGAACCAAATTCACCTACTAGTACAGTCTAAATCACATATATGCCATGTTACTGGTAGGTATTACAATAGTATAATGTCTGAGTGGCAATTGATGTGTAACCTCAAAATGTATGTTTTTTCTATTCACCTAACATTTTTCTAACTGTAAACACTTTGAAATTGCAACATCATTTATGTTTATGAATACCATTGCCAGGGGATCAACGTTACTTTAGCACTACTGCAGTAAGTTTCAACAGAGATATTTTCTTTTTATATGTTTTAATTAAGTTCCCCGTCATGGGCGATGGCTTGAAAAGATACTATTTCCTTAATGCAATGTTCGATTCACCATAATTCCCCTATCCAAACAGAAAAAAAATTTCGACAACAGCATACCTTTGAGTGATGATTGGCATCAATGGGCTTTCATCATTTTCTATACTTGTAAAAACACGTATTACCATTACCAAAATGTATACTAAAGATACACACTCCACATTTAGGCACAGGCGTACGCGTCTTGCTATTGACGATACCTTACCTTACCAAACACCTTCAGTAACCTCCTTAAACATCACAAGGGGCATACCTGAGTGTACAGCTAGCTAGGTAAGAAGACAGGTATATAGGGTACCCAATGTAAGCCTAATTCATGGGTGTCAAAACGCCTTCACTTATTCTTACCTATATATTATTACTCATCCTTTCTTATTGCAGAGGCGACAAGTTGAATATGTACAAATAGAATATCGGGGGTAATACAGGGGAGGGGAGTTTTAATCCCTCTTCATCCCGGCTCACACTCAAAAGAAAGGGATTGGGGACATAATGGAAATTTACTACTGAAGCCTATATTCCACCCGCCGATTTGTTGTGGATTTACAAAATTGACAGTGGGAATAATTTTATATATCACAAGAGAGGATTTACAATTTTTATTACAATGATTATTATGGTAAAGTCTTATGCCATATCCTCGGAGAAACCAAACAAATACAAAATCGGCAGCATCAAAATTGGTATGTGGAATGCATGCTTAAGAATAATATTTCAGAATGATATTTCACACAGACCCCTCTCCTTAAACATCCTAGGCTCACCCCTGGATATATTTTTATATCTAAACATAACATCATTTATGCTGGTGAACAGGTGCCAAGACCCAGGAGGCGGTGTGGTCTGGTCCTCCAGGTGTGGGGGAACACTTTACCTGTCCTGGCAATTAAAGAACAAGGGGTGACTGGACGGGTGGGTAGACATGTTCAGAGGGGTGGGTGGGGAAGATGCATAGAGGGTGAAATTCACGTATACATAATCAACCTGTCAAATTATATTTCAGACCGAATAAAAAGTGGGCCTAAAGAAGACTGCTACCTCACAATATTCCATAACTTTCAAATTTTAAGTGGCTGTGCAATGTCGTTAGATTTCAGCCAGTTAGTGCTTATGCCATTTTCGGATAGGACCATATTGAAGTTTATTCACTTGAGAAAAGAATTTATCCATTGCCTGTTTACCCTTAGTACATAACGATTTACTATTCGTGGAGCAGCAACTATGGTACATCAGTGTCAGTTGTTATGAAGCCCCGGATAACTCAACACATATATATATATATGTGCAAGCTATATGATAGAGAAACAGATGCATGTATTTAAAGACATAACTATGAAGAACCAAGTTATAAATAGCAGTGCCGTAGGGCAGTCAGAGAAGAATTAGTACAAATCTAGAGGCTTTATACCCTCATTGTGTATTACGTCATTACCAATACAGGTAAGTAATCTGATAAATAAATGATCAGAGTTTACGTCAGAGGAGATTAGATGTATAAGAGGACTTATATCAACTGTCATAATTACACCTCATGGCATAATATTATCGATATACCTATTAGGATATTCACAATTTGCCTATGTTATTGTCGATATACAGCATCTAGCAGCCAGACCTTCCAGAGTTTTAGATAGAAATAACTGTCTACCCAACTGCTGGGGAAGGCAGACTGTTTGTATGAATCAAAATGTATATTCTGAATATACATACGTATCATTAGCAACTTTCGGTGAATCATGAAAAACTTGGAAGGTGATACAAATAGATTAAAGACCCTTCAAGTCTAGTTTCAGGCAAGTTTGATAATTTTCTGCCAATTTTCCCACCGTTCCTGTAGCCAAGTTGCCCACCGCCCGGAATCCACACCATACCCACAGGGCATCGCTGGGCAATCCATTGATTATCCAGTCACCCGGCAACTTTGCCAGCAACTCTCTGGATCGGTGATCGCTGGTCGCTGGGAACATCGCCTAGTGGGTATGGTAAGATTGCAAAGACCCCAAAGGTCTCAATAAGCTTATATCTGACCTTTAGACTTAGGATCTAATGAGTGACGTTCCCCTCTGATCTCCAGACCCCAGACGCCTTCAATGGGCCTTCTGCATTGACCACCGTACAACTACTATTGATCTCCTGCCTGTAATGCCCATTGTGGGGTGAAGTGGGTTCACAAGTGAAGTGTAATAATTAAATAGAGATTGGTGCATGCACACAACGGGTCTATTGAGGTAAACACCGCCCTCTGAGGCCTGGCCCTGAGAGCTCTAGCCAATCAGGGATCAGTACGACTGTTACAGAGGGGATTAGTTAATTGGTGCCTTGGGAAAGGTCAAAGGTCAGGAATCATTGGCCATTGTGAGGCTACTTATCTATATTACGTCTCCTTTGGCTTCTTGATTAGAATAAAGATTCATAGTCTTAAGCTTGAATCAATAGTTTTGAGTTATAGAAAGTCAAAGAAATTGTAAATTTCATGTAGTGCTCAAACTGATAACATTCAATCATGGTGGTTTTGAAAGATATTTAAAGATGTAGATTTAGGTCAAAAGCCAAGATTGAATTTTTCTGGAATATGACTGAAATTTAAGTCTGAGTAATATTTGAGCTGTGAATGTTGTTTATCAGTGGTGATATCAGAAACATGAAACATACTTATGGGCTAATTAAGCAACTTCGCCCTAAGGGTAAGGATTTTGTTTTGATTCTCTGGCCTCAGGGTTCGTGATCGGGATTAGACATAAGGGAAATGTAATTAATTATGAACCAGGATGGTGCATGAATTATTCAGCTTGAGGCACTCATCCAAACAAAAAACGCAAATCACGTTTGGTCCCATCACCCTTATGAATATTCATGATCTTCACAATTAACCTTTAAATCAAAGGAGATGTTATGTGGATGTTATTGACGAGAACGACCCAACACTGTAGCCAAAGAAGGCAGGGTTCATTGACCGAAAGTGATGTATCGAAAACTGATGGTAATTGTGAAACCGTGACTCTATATTTTCATTGTGGCAATACATTATCCAAGCATGAATCAACTGAGGGGATTATTTTGCCTGTCTCATTTTATTCAGATAAATTATCTATGCTCTTTCGCATTTTCATAGTTATATTCATCCCTAAATTCCCGATCTTCGGTAAGTCCCTGTCTTTCAATTTTCGTATACAACAAGAGAAGAAAATATAGTTTTTCAATTTATGGTGGATAACAAGATTAAGACATTAGAATAATTGTTTAGGCATTGTTAATTCAAATAAAATCCTAATTGGTTTGCAAATACCTTATTGCCAGATTATTTCACTTTGCAAAAACGTCTCGGGTAACCCATACCTTTGGGTAATGCCAAATATACGTTCATGACTGCGCATATAATGTAATTAGTCTGCCAGTAGCACCTTACATAATTGGGGCCCACTTAGGCCCGTGGAGTCACCATTATGTATATGGTAATCCGAGGGATCAGAGGACTGATGAAATTATTACAGCATCCAATCACGGCAAATCTGCAGAGGAAGATGCACCTAAAGGGGAAGGTAGCAAATGACAGGGGCCTTATTATTGATTACACCTTCTTATAACTATCGTACACATACGAACTCACTGTTTGGCAATCTTTGTGTTTCAGTGGTGTAAAGAGTTAGGATTAGCTATCACATTAGACATAATTGTACATGGAGGGGAGCAAAATGTTTCTATACCTATTTGCATTAAGCTTTATTTGGAAAAAAAGAACTTAGCTTCAAAATCTATAAATGCAATGAAAACGGTAAAAGAAATAGTTCAAAGGCAGATTTTCGTAAGTGTAACATTAGTCTTTCCTTTGAGTTGCAGGCTGCTTGTGTGCTGTGGCCGTCTTCTGAAGCCAACCTAGTCTCATTGTATAAGGCTATTAGCGCTATGTGGCACTTGTAAAGGAGTTGCGCAGAGAGGGCTCACCCAATGGGTAAGGCGCTGAACGACCAGATGGGTCCGTCGTTATGTGAGGTAACCTCCTGTGTGTGTGTGGGGTGGGGGGGGGGGCTTCAATCTTCCTTATTCTAACCCCCATCTATTGTGGAGCACATGCATACTCATAAATATGACCCATAGTGTAGTAATTATATGCCAGAATTAGACCCCTTTATGAAAGATTGTCGGCAGAAAATAGACTATTGAAAAGGGAACGGAATTTAACTATTTTTGGTATACATGTACTTACTATATCTCTATATGTTATTACCGTTAGATCAAGCACCTATATGCTAACAATGCTAGGATATAATGCCTAGATAATAGGCCTACATCCTATATCCATAAATCTAGATATATGTGGAACCCTTAAAATACATCTGTATGGGGGTAAACTATTCATTTCAGAAAATGAATTCCGTTGAAACATGCAGCAACGCTTCCTATTATGAATAGCACATACCCCTTCAGAATGCTTCTCTGGAAATAATAATAAGCACTCCACAATTGCCTGCACAATGACCGTTTAACATCGCCTCTCGCCGGCCGTTCGATTCTCAAGGGCTAAATGACAAACGTGTTTTCCCATCTGATTTTTGTGTTGTGAGGCCTAACTAATGACACTAGACTGCTAGCCCCTGTTGGCCCTCCTCTGTCTGCCTCCCTCTACTTGTCCCAAGTGACTTTTCCTGTTCTAGCTCCGAATTACAGACCTCCCACTGCTGGCTTTGTCCTGTCATTGGGCCGTAAACTCACTAGGACTCTACAGGGTAGGCGGAGAGAAATTGAATTTCTGTCTCCCTGGTCCCCTTTCTCTTTTATTATTCAACCACTCTGCTTTATGGCTCAACTGAAAAAGTTTTATCAAGTGAATTCTTTTGATGGGATTCTGGTTTTAGTTCTATAAACATGTACTTCGGTGTTATGTCTAAAAGAGTGCTAATGGAGAAGCTCTTGCACGTTAGAACAAGTATAGAAAAGTATGAATACGAATATGACAGTTGAAAGTATTGTATTCGTTGTAAAAGAACATTCCCATTACTGGACATGAGCAGATTGAGATTAGTCAGAATCACATTTTATTAAAGATTTTGCTACATTTCTATTCCGTCATTGAAATCATTAGATATGTATCATCACAGAATCACATGTCCATGGTTCGACCCACTAGAGAACTAAAAAGCTTACTGGTTCTTTTAAATCGTTGAATTTACATCCAATGCAACGAGGCTGAAATTTAGAGTTTGTGTAATATAGTTATTTCTCACTATCTATTTCTTCACATACTATGATAAGACTCTCACCAAAAATGTTTTCGGCCAAACTTTATGATAATATCTTGTTTATCATCCCCTATTACTATCTCCTGGCCCACCCTATATAGGGTGATAAAAGGTTGAGCACCGCCCCAAAACGTCCATCATTTTTCTCTCACCCTCTTCCCAGCCCCTTACCTCTAATAGATTCTTATTAATGCCATAAGGGAGCCTGTTGAGGTGCTGAGACCACACGGCGCAGGCGCAGGGGCCGCTTCCGACTTCAACGGATATTATCATGGATTCTCGCGAGAACACGAGTTGGCGTCCTATTGGGTAAAGGAATGACACTAGGGGGCGCTAGTTGTGGGTTGTCGGTCCGTCCGGGGATTCTCAGCCAATCAGATGAGACGTTATGTCAATATCGGGCCGTATCACTCCCATTTGAAGTCTATAGATCAGCAGGGGTGTGGCATGGTATTGACGGAGAATTATAGCTGTATCAGTGATGGATTTTGTCTGTGTCCCTCTATAAATAGTCATTGTAACGGTGGTACACCACCACTTTTACATCATTAGACAAGATGTAGAATTGATTTCAGATGGAGATTTTGTATACGTCGTTGATGACAAGTTTCCATTGGTGTATCCTTTGCAATCAAGAACTATGTATTTCAATTTGTATTCAGCTTAGTAAAGAATTTCCATCCTTACAAGTACAACCGTGATCAAAATAGTATGTCCTGCGGCTTATTCACAACTTTCTTTCAGTTTCATACCCATTTTCTTGCTGTCTCACAGTAGCAAAATGCAAAGAGCTGCCACATTGTCAAGATTCTCACCCCCAAAGACCTACCACCTCCACTGCCCTCTCCGCCGCTCCCCCAGCCTACAGGCTGGACCCAGACAGCCACCCCCAACCCACCCTCTCAGCTCCTTTCCTTTCTACTCCTCATACTGCTCTTGAACCCAGTCCAACCTCCTACCCCCCACGTCTCCCCCTGGTTCTTTGGCCAGCTTGGGGCTTTCTTTACCCCGCCTATCTCACTCCTCCTAGGCCGGCCCCTGCCCCTCACCACCCCTCACCCCATCCGCCTCTCAACCCCAGCCACACAGAAGGAAGCACATCAATATTCAGGTCTCGGGCCGGCCGCTTCTGCTGTCGCCCTTTTATACAGAGCCCAGGGCCCCGGTGCCTTATACCCAGCGTACAGCCATTCAATATCCTTTTTATCACCCGCCACAAAATATCACCACTTTCAGTATAGACTATGCCTTATTGATAAGAATATGACAGCTTGCGCACGCAGCCTTAACACCATAAGGGAGATGAGATGGGAGCATAGGTTGTGTGTGATCTGTACACTTAATTAGCTTTAATGTTGAATTAATATCTACCTATTTTTGAGGTCGGAGACCGATAGTCAGAGCGCACTATTACAACTCAAAATCAGTGTGCGGATAGAATGTAAAAAAATCATGAACCCATGTACATATGTGGTGATATTATTATGACAATTAGGCTTCATATCCTGCTCCTATATTAGCTCAAAGTGTTTTCTTTTGTTCATTGCTCAAATGTGTTCTTGATTTTGTACTGACCACTATCTTGCACTACAGGGCAGCCCTAGTAAGATATCGATAAGAAGATACCTATTCAGTTGTGTAAACCAACTGGTTTAGTTTTGCAAGCCATAAAGGAAGCCATTCCCATCTTAACCATGATGTTGAGGTAACTAAAATATACTTTACATACAAAAGATTAATCAATCTAGTGATCAGCACGGTTTCTTTCCAATCAAACGGATTGAATTTTAGGGCCATCAGTATTATGCCATCGTGAGTTGAGCACTTAACTATTGATTTGTTGTTTCTGTAACTGCACAATACCTATGTCTTATGTCTAATCCTATTTAATTGTGTATAAAACACTCCAGACTATTTAGATTGAGGTAGACCTACTACTTACCACTTTTCAGGTAAGACACTATAGGTCTACATAGAAACATGAATATGTTCAAAACAGAAGCAGCATTGCAGGATTTACAGGGTTTAAATTGACACTGGGAAAATCCTTTATCAGTTGTACACATATTGAATATTGCATGTAGATTCCCTCGGAATTCAATAATGGAATGACTAAAATAAAAAGCAACAAAACTAAGTAGAATACCCAATGCATTTTCTTCTATCATTTGGAGTACTTAAAAGGGAAGCCATGTCAAATCATCATTAACTCGATTAAATTGAAATGCGATGTTTTGAAGATGCCTGGGTTTATAGTGTTAAGTAGTTCAAATACGAATTTTAATCAAGGTACTGGTACCTGTAGATATTTGTGAATTATAGTGTCTCTGACATTATGTCTGTATGTAGAAATATTTATTAGTTACAGTGTATGTGAGCTTATGTCTAGATCTCTATATAGAGATTATGTGAGTTAATATATTACAATGTCCGGGACCTTGTCTCTAAGTGTAGAGATGTATATGAGGTACAGTGTGTGTGGCCTTCTGTTTGTATGTATATATATATATGTATATATATATATATATATATATATATATATATATATATATATGGGTGTGTGTGTGTGAGTTACTCATGGTGTGACGTGAGCTGCTCACAGGCTGAGACATCCAGTCATCTTACACAAGGCTTCTCTCTGTCCCCTGCCATATTGCTAAGAGGAGGATCCCTGCCGTAACTAGGCCTATAAGAACGCCTGTGAGGGTTTGCATAGTGAGAGTGCAATACGGCTCTCCCTCTACATGGATCTATGATGTTAGCTATGCTGCTTTTATATGATACTGTGTCCCACAAACTGTTGAGTATAAACTATTGTGTGTAAATTTATCGATATTCTCAATAGAATCGATAGAATTCTGGTTACAATGCAAGGCACTTCAAACGTTTTATAAGTTGCTTTCAAGATATTTTATGTGGGTTATTTATTAGATTTCATATGAAATGGAACACATTGCTGGAAGTGCGTGAAAAACGCCCAACGATGTGGCTGGCAAGGCACTCAAAAGTGTTACCTCAACCTAAGGCTGTGAGAGATCCGACCATGCCCCCAGCTCTAGCGTCCTCTGCCAGCCCCATCTCCTAAATCATACTGGGGCGAGACTTTAACTGAGATAAGAAGTAGTTTGAAGTTCAATTTCAAAGTTTAAAATGCAGTGTGTGTCCCGTTGGTTATCTCTTGATAGAGTCGCTCACTTTGGGTGACAAAGGACTGTTTTTGTGCCCTATTCCTTATCTCTATAATCAGAAAGCCCCTTCCCCAGTAGGAAGTAGAAACCCTGAGAGGCCACAGGCCACCTTCTTATCTCTCCTCCTATAAGCCTTCCATGGCTAGTAGGGAACAGGCAAGGCTTGGGTTCTAGCTTTGATTAAGGGTATTTCATATGTATGGTTAACCATAATGACAGGAGTAAGATTCTTTAAATCTGTCAAGCTAAGTACAGTGCATTCCGTGATAGTTTAAGAGCTGAATTCGGAATACACTTCAACAACCTGATGATTTGAGAGATTAATTCTTGGAGGAAGTATTCATGATTATCATATTCAAGTGAAGGTTTGCAATTGTTTATATCATAATTTTTACAAAAGTAAGATTGGATGGATTAATATTTTGGATACGTGATCATGTGTGGGGGTGTAAGTCTATATCACAAGCAATTTAGAATATGAATTCTACATCAACGGAACGAAAGGACACCCCATTTTGAGACGCCCTTGTCCAACCTGGATAACAACACTCCCATTAATATACCCGATCCCTCCCCATTCGACCTTGAGACGTCTTACAAAGTCGCCACTCGCGGGTGCCGTTTCCTCTCGCCGGTGACGAGAATCGACGAGACTTGACGAGACTTGGCCCGAAGCCTCGTTCTGGGCGGGGAGAGGGGTCAAGGGGTCAACCGCGGAGGGTAGTAAGGTATGCGGGACATGCCTGTAAGAGACCTCTAGTGGGCGGTCAGGGGTGGGGTGCAAAGTGCCAATACATTTGGTCTCATTTAGTTCACAAAAAGTACATAATTTGGTGGCTGAAGCAGTAGATTTCTAGTAACCTTCTGTCGAAGAAAATTCAGATAAATGGGAAGATCTATGTGTTTCTGGTAATCCTAAAATATTCATGACTGGTATGGGATCAATGTCGTTCTGCTCAGCATCCTCAGTTGTAAATCAGGGAACTATCTTTTAAAATGTTTATGGTGAAATCCCATTAGAGAACCGCTCCTTTTATCATATATATAAAAAGAATGAGCAGCTAGACCAGTATTCCTATTCTCTTATGAATAATATCACCCGTCTTATAAATTGTAACCAGTCCAATTCACGAGACATTATAAAAGCAAAGAATATTATCAGAAAATACTAGGTCTGATAAACAAATGAAATCAACAAAGTGGTACCCTCTCACTTGGCACCGGACAGTGAATGGGCACTCTCGGCCTCGGAATGGGAAAGGGGGCATCACAGATACAACCCAATATATATTGACGCTACGGTTGTCAGGGTAACGGATAAACAAGCCCACGTCTCGTCGGCAACGAGAAGTGGATCGTCAGGCCGGCCGTGGAGCTGACCAATCCCTGACTGCTTTATGAAGTCCTTTAGAAATAGCTTTGTCCGTCTCTATAACTCACTGAGAGGGATTTGTTGGGGAAGAAGCCAGCAAAAAAAAACGAAATAGCCCATGTTTGACTTCTACCTATCTATAATGGATGTTTTCCATATAACGAAATATTGAAATATTTCTAAAGCTGTAGGAAGACAATATCAGTTGAAAATATAAGGCTTTTTACTTTCCATAAACGTATGTACTGATACGATTAAATTGTCCCTTTGTCACATTAGAATAATCTTTATGTGAATGGGAAAAGCAGTATAGGCCTATTGGATAAAAGTGAATGTTTCAAAGAAATTATCGAACAATCGACATTAATGAATCGTGTAGATACCTAAAATTAGGATTATTCATCATTAGGTCTACCTTCCACCCAATCTGTTGCTTTGTTCGCCTCCATTTGTTCAAACTTTCCATATACTACTTATGCTCAAATCCTCGCACCAGCGGTTCTAGGACACGTTGTTTAGTAGTTACATACAAAAGAAAGGGGACAAGTCCTTACAGCAATATCAATCCCATTTGGTGTATTTTGCAGTGTTTATACTGTAACTATATAGACTATCGTCATGTTGCAGATCCTCTATATATCAACCGCAATGCACCGTAGAATCTAGATTAATTTTATTGGTTCCGGTTGATATAGTACAATATAACATAGCGGTAATTCTACGGATGTTTTGGTATCAATATCAATAATTATGTGACATGTCATGAGAAAAGCAGACTTAATGCCTATTGCCTTTGTTCATAGTTAAGTGTTACCATTTTCGGCTCTTGGGTCAGTGTACTGCTGTCAGTATTGTTTCTTGTACCATAAGCCCACTTGAAGCACAGTCCCCAGTATGGACTTGTACTGTGAGTTTTTAGTCCTGGCTTTCCCAGTTGGCCTTCGGCGGGCGTCATGCGAGGTGCTCGTGATCGGTTTGGTCCCACAGAGGTGGAGGGCTATGGGTCGCCCAGTGTCAATGTTGGTTGTCAAAAACGTTTCTACTCTTTTTATACAAATGCAAAAAGTGTAAATTGATAAATTTGAACTTGTGGGTTCTTGTGATTTTGTCCCGTTTCAGAGTGCTTTATCGGTATAAGATAATTCTATAGTTTCCTGGTGGGAAAAGGTTCAAGGAAGTTGCTAGCAAATGTGTGATAAATACATAAAATTTACATTCGTTTCTGGCTTAACCAATGGATGTAAAATCTTGTATTTGCAATTATGGTAGATAAATATGGTATCGATTGAAAATATATGAATTTTGAGTTTTGTACGGAGTTGTGAGTGTTGTGTGAACGATTTTCAACCTTTGTTAAATCCGTACTCAATTGCTAGTTGCCACTAGGACCTGCGTTCCTTGGCGAGCAGCTCACACAGAACTGCAGAAATAACTGAGCAACTCATGCGGAAAGGCCCAGCGGTGGGAGCCGTTGACAAATGCTGCACCGCCCCATTTTATTTGAAGGCGGGGGGGACACTAACCATTTGAAATTAAATCAGGACAAGAATAATTGAAGGCCCTGGCTTCTTTTCTCCCCCTGCCAGGAGTAAGAGATGGATTGCGGCTCCTGGCGGTTCTGACAACCCCACAATGAGGGGTCTCTTTTTAACGGGCAGGTGCTAATTAGCATGCTATGCTCAACCCCTCACACTAGCCTCAGGGAGGCCACATTGTTCTTCCCAACAATGCATAATTATAAAGCTAATGGCTTTACAAAAAAGGGCGTTGCTGAAGAGTAGCAAAATAAATTGCCTCCGTAAATCAGGCTTGGGTACCCTACTCTGTAGGTTGGGGCCTGTAGGCTGGTGATATCAAGACGGACCAGGGGGATTGGAGTTGGGTTGCAGTCACTGATTCGTAGCATGCTACACGAGAGTACTACAGAGGGCTTATAGTAGGAGGATGCTGGGATAGTGTACAGGGTGGGGATGGGGAGTAAAGGGCCTGGGATTATATAGCTATAGACCGTGTGCATATAAGGTTACTTGGCCAATTGTTGCTGTTCAGAATGTATTTGTCATTCATGATCCCTTGTTCCATTATTTGTAAAGAAATTACCAAGGTTCTCTAATGCCATTTGAAATAGAAGTGTAATACACATGTTGAAACTAAAATGTACTGTTAAAGACCTTCCCAAGATTCTATAAAGTTGTGTAGAATAGAACTTGGTATAGGAGTTGGAATTAAATTGGAGACATACATACCCAGTGCTAGAAAATAATAATATATGTGGCATCTTGAAATCGTACACAATTGAAAAGTGACCTTTAGGATACAATTGTGGCGATTCGAAATGTTCTTTACCGTTTGATGTTTCCATAACGCTATGGATTATACCAAGAATGCAAGAATGGCTCCTGTATGCATAATTCTGGCCCTTAAAGGGCTAAACCTTCCTCTGTAAAATGTGATTCTCCTTTAGACATTTCCCACTCTATTTAGACCACACAGTCCTTGCCTCTTCGATATTTTCCTCAAACCCCTATTCCATAGCACTCACCCACTCTTTCTTCTCCTTTCCCCCCCATGCATTCCCTTTACCCTTTACCCCTTACCCCTTACCCCAAAACCCCTTTCTCAGCCCTGCCCGTCCCCCTCCACCAAAGGCCTGGCATATGGGGCGGTGGATAAAGGCTTCGGAGCCTCAATGGGGTGATTTACACCCCAATCTCAGTGGCCGTTAGCCTACATCCCCTGATGTCAGACCCCTTTGTCCGGCCGGCCCAGCCACCCCTTACACTGTGATAATGATGAGATAGACCGACAACAGCTTCAGTGGCTACACTCAAGGCGAGTGGGGTTTAGTATGTGTAGACAAGTGTGACAAGTGTTTATGTGTGTGTCGGTTTTTCTTAATGTAGGCCTTTGTGTTTGTATATTTATTCATACGCATACTATATTATGTGTCTATTTTCTTAATGTAGGCCTTTGGGTTTGTATATTCATTCATACTCATACTTTATGTCATACATGTACCTACACTGTTATTGCTCGGAACTCCGCCATATAAGTTATCACTAGCGATTCTTTCTTCAGTTATTTTTGGCATTTTAGTCTCCCCTTTTGGTATTATATTATAGCCTATCGAGATGTCATATATACATATACGCAAATATATGCAAAATATTGTCTGTGATACCATCAAATCCCGCTGATATCGCAGCTCAAGTTCCATAGTGTACTGCAGCCTTCTTTGCTTTACTCCCCAAACCACCCACCACATGTAGAGTGGGCCCCGTGGCTCCATACACACTTGCCCCACCCACAGACAGGCGGCGGGGAGTGCCTTGTGTAGTCCGGTCACATCGGTAGGCACGGGGGATCCCTTCCCCTCGGCCGGCCTGATAACTAAGTCAATGAGAGTCGTCCCCGAGTGGGGCCCAGGAGGTGTACCCTAAGTATGGGGGTTAAGGCGTATACCATGTCCCCGCCTCAGGGTACAACTGGCCGGAGGCACCCCTCACTGGTCGGCCATTGACCGACTCGTACGGTGCCGCTACCCATGTGTGGTCAGGACTGCTGGGAAAAAATCGGTCTACCCGCAATTTGAAAAGTAATGAAATGACCATTACTCTTCAGTAAGTTGTTTACTAATTGAACATATCTTGATACTGAATTCATGATAATTATCGGAAACATTTTATTGCTCCTAATTTGAAAGTGTGCCTGTTGCATACCATTATATGTGTTCATTCAGAAGCATGATGCATTACTTGCTTTGGATTGGGATTTCCAGCGCCATAAATTTGCCTTAGTTTATTATCGGTTCCACGTCTAACCAAACTAATGACAACTGTTAAGCAGAAAAGGCATTGAAAGATAAGTTTATAAAACAAAATGGATGGTGATGAAGCTGAGAAACTTATATTTTGTGACAATTAAGTATGTTAGATATTTTTTAGGCTTCTACGGATCTAAAGTCGGCTGAAAGCAGAAAGATAAAAAGTCGGCTGAGAGAAACATTTCAAAATTTGGTTTCACTCTGTGACAGCTTGACTACGCAATGTCATTTCCTATTCCAATAAAAGTGATAGATTGACAAGCCTGAGATTTAAGGAGGCAATGAGAATTAATAAATGGGCCATGGTTTAACGGCGATGGTGATTAATTCCTTCTGCAGGCTTGAAAATCTCCAGATTTGGGATAAATCGGCATTACAGATGGGGACGGGGACCCTCACTGCCTGATGAGGGGAGGAAGGACCTGAGAAGTTACAGATAAGCCGCATCCCCACTAGGCGATCTGGGCTTGGTCGCCCGTCAGTATGATATATTGAAATATACATGTTTGATCTGAATCGCCAGGAAAATCGCCTGACGATTCGCCCGACGATTTTATCAAACATGTTCATTTCAATATATCATACTGACGGGCGACGAAGCCCAAATCGCCTAGTGGGTATTGGGCTTTAGTGTTACATAAAGTCTAGGGGTGACAATATTAGACTTATAGATTATATTTATGCGACATATGTTACAAAGTTTAGTTGCATGGGACAAACACCATCCACTAACCCAAAGTTGACCCTTATTCTGATACTCCCAGTGATATCTACCTGAATGCAAGCAGGACATATCAAACTTAAAAACTTTTAGCAAATTTTTAAAAAAAACTTACCTGAAGAATAGATGAATTAGGCAAATAGTGACCACAAATGTTGTAAAAGAAGAAATAGGGATGATGGGTAGAGGAGATAGGCCTATCCGTTTGAGTAAAAAATACAGAGGGACCTGAAGACAAAAAAAACCCACAAAAGTGGTCCTTGAATAGTCCATAGGCCGTAGGGAGAGAGTGTGGAGGTCCCGGGGGCGAAGACATCCAGTACCTGCACCTATTGGCTACAGGGGCCCTAGGGGTGGGGGTCGGTAGGGGGAACTGGGGCCCGGGGGTCCAGCACAGACACCGATCTAGGAGGAACCAAGTGTCCAACCCCAATTTTATCATAGATTTTCGCTTGAGAAATTCGTATTCTTTCTCTTAATATTTTTTCAAATGAAAAGGAGATGGAAACAACATGTAACAACCATATAAGAGCTTACCCATTATAGAGATACAGATAGACTTTTGTGTGGACACATTTGATTATGAATGGATGCATATCTTTGCATGTTGTGCTTTAGCATAGAAGTTAGAAGTGTACGTAGCGACATGCATGGTCATTATGTGAAAGAATCATACAACGCAGTCCCTTTTGCACTTTTGCTAATTAGGTCACTTTACATCATATACGTTGAAAATAGAAAACTCTCCAAAATCTCTATATTTTTTTTTACAAGCATCTCCAAAATTCTTTAGCACATACAAAATAAGGGTAGGTTCTCTCGGCGGCTCATAGGGGGCGCCTGTTTACCGCTGTCACCTAATGAATGAGGCGGTCTACAACACCTGCTGCTGCCTACGCCTGGAGACTATCAATACGTCCTACACTCTCCCAACACACACACCCTCCACTCCCTACCACCCCGGGATCAATGCTTAGGGCGTTAGGTTGCGGTGG
Organism: Lepidonotus clava; assembly: GCA_936440205.1. NCBI lineage: Eukaryota > Metazoa > Annelida > Polychaeta > Phyllodocida > Polynoidae > Lepidonotus > Lepidonotus clava. The sequence goes on along the minus strand of OW387144.1, from coordinate 26,749,309 downwards.
GATGTGGAGAATGTAATATATCTCGGTATCATCATTGAACATTCTCCATTGGAGATGGGTGGGATTGTTCATAGGATAGATTTGTCCAGGAGTTGGATTGGAGGAACGTAATTGCGGTGGGCTGGGTATGTAGAATGTATGGCGGGGGGGGGGGGGAGGTAAGGGAAAGGGGGTGGGATGGATAGGGTAGTACGGAAGCTGTGGTCTTACACAGGGTATAAAGGGCATACCGCTGGCAGGGCCGTATAGTTGGTATGGGGGACGGCAAATCTAGGTGAAGGGGGCACTGGCTGCGGGAAATTGGGGTTAGGTTTGGGTGTGTAATTGGATGGAGAAGAGATGTTCTGGGGATTGCATGGACCAAGGCGCCAGGGCTGAAGTACGAGATATAGGGGACAGCGTATGAACTATTAGTAATGCCTGTCAAGGAATGGACAAAATAAGTAAAACGGTTCAGAGAGGAATATAGCTTATTCATGAATATTACATCTCATGTTCAATATCAAATGTACTTAATTTTGTTGACACATTTTCTGCGATAGGGAAAATTAAAGTAAAAAACTATATAGAATGTGTATCAATATGAAGAACTGAATTATAATGAGTGACAAATCACCGTGTATCTATAGTAATAGATGCCCATCTCACATGATCACTCTTCATATGCTAGGTCCAGCAATATTCGTCCTTGGAATGTAGTGGGGAAAGTGGCAAGATGCTGTTGCCACCTCCCACCTCCTCTCCTCCCAAATACACACATTGATCGAGCACATGGTGAGTGTATCGATTCGCCCCGCCCAAGACCCGGACAACATACCCCTCCACTTCCCGGCTAATAAGAAATATGTCCCCCTCCATATTGCTTCTTCTACTGCAAGCCAATTCCCTCCTCTCCCCGCCCAGTCGATCCATAGTCCGCCTCATAAGACCTCCCGCATCTTAATAAATGTGTAGAATGGATTAACTTAGTTCTATTATTTTGTGTTAAGAAAATGGACAAATATGTATTCTAATATTATTAGTTAAAGTAACTATCAAAATATACCACCGATTAATAGTCTTTTCATAATGCATAGAAATAGACTGTTTTTCTTGCAGTAACTTCATAAAAAGACAATGTGAAAGTCAGAGAGACGGAGTTAACAACAATAGAAACTATCAAAAGTTGATTCACAGCCATGTTATGGCAGAATAGGTCACATTAAGGGTCTGGGGAGAATCCGGGGAGCCTTTGCCAAGTCGTATATATCCCCTCCGTGGTCCGCGGAGATTCCTTTGGCGGGAGCAGTAGCCACCATGGCGGTTGCTGATATGGTTGCTAAGGGCAACGGGAAGGTAGCGGGTGAAGGGCAGCGCGTCTTGGAGGTCATTTGTGTTCTCGGCCAATCTCGTCCGCCACGTGATTTAGAGAGAGACCGCTTCCGTTGTTCAAAACGAGGCTGCTGGAGCTGGTTGCTGACGGAGACAAGACAAAGAAGGCTGATCGCTCCATGCACCAGCGGAGAAAAGTGCTTATGGACTCCTATACCTCCATCAGATAGATAAATCCCGTCCTTTCCCAGTCAGATAGGGTCAGGGTCTATGACCTAAGTCAGGGTTATACCTAAGTAACGGGAGTTAGGTTCGTAGGCCCGATATGGGTTACCAAATCCGGATGTGGTTCACTTGTTCAGTTATTGTAAACAAGTAGATCCAAATCATCCAAAGAACGGTTACTCATCAAATCACTTGGTCTGTGACATTTAGACACAATGTGATACCACTGTATTACCTAGTGGCCTAGATTATCCTAGCTTGGTTCTGAGAAGGCTGGATCATCTCGTATTGTGTTCCTCATATTACAAAATCAAAAACCTCTTGATAGGTTCTTTAACCTTTTACAGTGATATGAATATATACGTATATAAACTTATTTATTTAAAAAGGTATGATTTCGAAATACTGTTAATTCATCATTAGAATAAACCCATTACATTGCATAAATGCAGCGCTCCTCCGGTCGAAATACGTTATTTCAGCTGGCTGTAATAATGGCATTGTTTTAGAGAAGGTCATCCAACTGTAAAACCTGATTCCGGAAAAATCTTCGTTTGATAAATGAAACATTTTTAAGAGGCGACACTGAAACCAATACAACACAAAAAAAACTTACCACAAGAGTGATTCCCTCCAAATAAGCAATTTGCTGACCATAAGAAATCAAATCGATTCGTTCAGAACCTGTTTTGGGACACAGTTATCTGGGCGAGTGGTACCAATCACCGAACTGTCGCTGGTCCCATGGCCTTGTGCTGACATGTTACAGTCAGGATTGAAGCCCCTGGTGTGTATGCATGGTCAATTCATGCACACACGAGAATGGACCCGGTATTTAATACACTTGGCCCACCCGGACAGTTGAATGGAGTACTGTTAGCCACTAAAATCCAACGGAAAGGTCGCAAACTCCATTGGAAATAAACTTTTGGGCAGTCTGACACCCGGCTCGACTATATAAGACAGGTGATTGGGTCTTATTAAATTCATCCCTGTCTTAATATGTTGTCAAATGCTGTCTTCTAATTCCATGTTTTAGCTGTAAGACATGCGTACGTTCGCATGTGACCATTTTAGAATCTCACCATTTAAAGATAGATTAGGAGATATGAGTCTAAAAAGGTAAAAAAGTTACACACGTAATGTAATGCTATTGGAATCTCCCTCCTATACCCATCCGTCATTTGTACATTGCATTCAGGATTGACCTTCTGGTCAACGTCGAACTAAAGAGCAAATCTGGAGTTTCCGACCTGGGAATGTAAACGATGTAGGGCTACCATGAGAACTACCGTTTGACTGTGCCAGGACAATAACCCTTAACGAGCCAATAACAGTCCGAGACGGGCACCCAGGAGGCTGGCTGATAAGGTGCCCTTGTCTGGTGCCCTCCAGAAAGGCCCTTTTGCAAATTATGAAAGACGTTGTTTTTACAAGACAATCCTGCCAAGCACCGGAAAGATTCGAAGAGACATTTATCAAGGAGTCGCAGCGCAGCCGTCGAGAATGTTTGCCTCAGACATGATGGGATTTCCTTTTGAACGTTATGTGAGATTTCTTTTAATTCCTGTTCCTTCAACTATAATTGGTCCGGGGATGTGATTCATTGTGGTCGGTCAGCTTCTATTAGGGAAATAGCTAGTTTTCCTAAAACTACCACTTTTAAAATCGAATTACAGTCGATGCAGTTTCTATTTTTTCTATTCATTCTAGTGGTAAACAATCGTTAACATTACAGCTAGCAAGAGTTATTACAGGGGCGGATACAAGAATTTGAAAAGGAGGTTTCTGCACAAAGGCTAAGTACTAAAACGTCGCGCATTTGCACGTGCAATGTTTCTTTTTCCATGTGAAGTATAAATCTCCACCCAAAAAAAGAGGGGAGGGGATTAGGACTCAACAACGAGACTGAAAAGAATGTTAAAATCTTTTGCCCTCTATATATCTCTCCATGTCACTTGCACAAGTCCCATGTCTACTTGGCTCCTATGTGTGACTGATTACCGGTCAGTATATACTCTATTGAAATGGAAACGTTTGATCTGTATAACTAGAAAAAATAAGTTTATTTTTAGCATCATGAACCGGCAATTGGTGCAGTGAGTCAGTTCGGTGATTATGGGGCTGAAATTCAGAAATCTCAAATCTAACCTGTGCCGTTCATGCAGAAATTAGCAGCTATATTTTAAAGACTCAAAGGAACCAGCCACTCCAACCTGCTGAAAACCAGCGGAGTGTGACGCGTTTACCCAGGGTTCCTGTGAGTACAGACCAAAGGTTAACCTATAACAGACAATCGATAAAGATAATCACCCGCTCTACATGACCTGTTATACCAGCTCTCACGCTAAACAGTGCCAATGTGAGAGGTAGGGGGCGCAATTGGCACGTTTTTGCTTTCTTTTTTTTTTTTCATATTTCTATTTTTTGTTTTGTTTTGGATTTAGAAACCTTGGTAAGAACTTTCTGTATCTGGAAAATTCATTGGATGTTCTTCATATCAATTTGCGTAGTACCGTATGGCTTGATATTAAAAACAGGGCATGTTTTTCCCCGCTAACACAATCTAAGCCACAGATTACACATACTTTTCTCTAGAATAGAATATGAATATTAAAATGTTGGCCATTATATCATACGTCTTGTCAGAAAAATTGAACCAACCCTATAACCAGCAGATTTCAAGATTTACAGCCTAATAATAATTATGTCGAATGAGGTGTAAATCTTGTATAGAATTAAAATGTAATACAGGTAAGGGGCGTGCATTCTGGAAATTCTTAACCATGAAAAAAACGCACACATCAATGTAATCTAAATGGATTCGAGTGTATTCGTTCTTCTCTGTATGCGTGCAATGATGGAGTAAATCCGTATTTGGTCAACAGGCCGAAAAATATGGCAATGTATAAAGTTCACCAGTAACATAGTAGAACGCTGCTTTAACAGAACACCCCTCTCACATTCACCATCCCGACCCCTGAGGCTGAAGACCCCCCGGGGACCCATAACCAGGTAACGGACCTAACACAGGGCTGGGGGTGGGCGTGGTCAGAAGGGTATACCTATTACCTACAACGATGGCCGACGCTGTTTACGTCCGCCTACAGGGTGGCTTCTGTTAGATAGCTGGACTATTTTATATTTTTAGTATTTAGGGCGTCTATTAGTTCATATGCCTGATGCATGGACTTGATGCCAAACATGGATAATTCATGGGATATATGTTTTGTAGCAATAAAGAAATATCATCTAGAAAATTATCTTAAATGAGGATAGAATAATGCAGACAATACTTTAGTTGGGCTGCCGTCCAAAAGAGTCTGTCAATTGGAACTAGAGATATAGCAAAATTAAAATGCATGTTTCAAAAATGAAATTTTAGAGAAACTGCTTCGAGCTTCCTCTAAAAGCATCCATAATCTTCTGGGGGGATTTTCTCGTGAAAAAAAAACAGCAGCAGATGGTGGCCCCTAGAAAAAATATAAAAAAAGAGGATAAAGTTTGTGCGAGGTCCGCCATCTCACACTCATGTAATCGATGGTATGTAAGGAGCGTGGTGGAGGACGGCCAACAATAGAGTTAACGGGGCCAGTTAACAGGGTTTGTGCTGGCGTGAGCTGCAGAGGCCAATCGAACACTAATTTTGTGAGGCGGGTATGCCTTGTGTCTCCTCCCCGCTGACAGACAGGGCGTCTATGGCCCGCCGTTGACGACAAAAAATGATTTACATGTGATATCGCCAGTATAGACCTTGTGCAGACGTGGTCAAATGACCACTCTTTGGTGATCACTACGTGCTCTTCATGGCTGTATGGCTATTAGAGAAATCTCGAAATACTAAAACATTTTCACAGAAATTGTGCATTTTGATATGCCCCCCTTCTGGCTATTGTGACGTCATGTGCACAACGTCTATAGCTTACACACTATAAGCCATAGCGCGTGTATAGTTTGATTGTATGTAACATGCTTAAAACCCCCATTTCCATGTACTACTTATACAATCTCAAATTTTACACATACAATAAGTCAATTCACGTTAGTGTTGCAAACGTAGCGGAGCTCGTTGACGCGACGGCACGTAGATACCGTAGGGGAAACGAGAAAACACAACAAAACTCACCTAATTTTATAGATAGGTTCTCCATAAAAAGATTCAGAATCTCCATAATCAGATTCAAAATAGATAGGTTCTCCATAAACGGCCTGCCATAGTGGTACGTGCCTTGTGGAGGGATCCTCCTATGTATTGACACGTCCTTCGGTAACTAAGGGCCGCCCGGAGGAGGCTGTCGGGAAGTTTGGCTTTTCTTTTCTGGTGGGGGGAAACGACGAATTACATCACACCTGAAATTGGAAAAACAAAATAAATGTATCCTTCCAGCATACATAAAGGCTGTATTTCACATACCGAAAGTGTGCTGCTGATTTGCAGCTCCATACTTTCGGCATTGCCGATATATAATTGACGGAATTGCCGATAGAATATACCAACCAATCCCGATTATAATATTGGCAGCCAATTTTGCAGGTAGAAATCAGCAGAAATCATTTTCGGCGCACTTTCATATGTGGAATACACTTTCAGTGATTCTAGGACAACTACCCCTGGGACAACTACCCCTGGGACAACTACCCCCTAGGACTATTACCCACTAGGACTATTACCCACTAGGACTATTACCCCATAGGACAACTACCCCTGGGACAACTACCCCTTAGGACGATTACCCCTTAGGACAATTACCCCTATGGGTAGGACAACTACCCCTTAGGACAATTACCCCTCTAGATAGGACAATTACTCCTATAGATAGGACAATTACCCTTTTAGGAAAACTATCCCCCTTGATAGGACAACTACCCCCCTTGATAGGACAACTACCCCTATTGGTAGGACAACTACCCCCATTGGTAGAACCTGCCCTTAGTGTTCAGGGCCGGGCAAAGGAGGGGTAGGCCTACCAATGGGTGTAGTTGTTCTATCAATAGGGGTAGTTGTCCTACTAAAGGGGGTAATTGTCCTACTAATGGAGGTAATTGTCCTATTAAAGGGGGGTAGTTGTCCTACCAATAGGGGTAGTTGTCCTACATATGGGGGTAGTTGTCCTATTAAGGGGGGTAGTTGTCCTATCAAGGGGGGTAGTTGTCCTATCATAGGGGTAGTTGTCCTATCATTGGGGGTAGTTGTCCTATCTGTAGGGGTAATTGTCCTAAAGGGGTAATGGTCCTATATATAGGGGTAGTTGTCCTATCTAAAGGGGTAGTTGTCCTATAGGGGTAGTTGTCCTATGGGGGTAGTTGTCCTACCCATAGGGGGAATTGTCCTAAGGGGTAGTTTTCCTAAGGGGTAGTTGTCCCAGGGGTAGTTGTCCTAAGGGGTAATAGTCCTAGGGGGTAATAGTCCTAAGGGGTAGTTGTCCTAGGGGGTAGTTGTCCCAGGGGTAGTTGTCCCAGGGGTAGTTGTCCCAGGGGTAGTTGTCCCAGGGGTAGTTGTCCCAGGGGTAGTTGTCCTGTCACCGCTTTGATTATGTGCAGTACGGCCTTAAAATGTACCCCACATATGTCAGGTTACTGTTAATTCTTAGGTTCTAAAGCCCGTTTAAGGCCGGGCGACTTTGAAAACCCCTTTCTGCCTATTGTAAAATTGTCTTAAAGTAGTAGCCGGATGTTCAGGGTCTAGAGCCCTGTAAAGACGTTATACCCTCACCCTTCTACCTCTCCTGTCTGTCTAGGTAGTGTACATGTACTCCATGACAAACAGTGGGCAGAAAATAATGAGGTGTTTGGCAAGTATGACAATGTCACCTCAACAGAAAAAAAGAAAAGAGTTGAAAGAAAAAAGACGTGCTTTTCCGCGTGCTGCCAAAGTCATCAGTCTGGTGGTAGGCTGTGCCAAACTCGCCGCGGTGCGCTGACGTCGGTGAATGGCTTTATGGGGGTTTTATTGGGTGTGTAGGATCCATAAATCAACAACATACTTTCAGACAAGACAAAATGTTGAAGTATGTGCAAACTAACAAGCCCTCAAAGGTCTCCTAACTAGAAGTGGCCAATACATACCAAAGTCATTCTACAAAAGCTTGTGCATGCCATAAATTGTCCCACACATTCTAGCTCGCATATAAATATCCTGTCTAAAGCCTCATTAGTATATTGACTTCTCTTGGCACAGTAATTCTAGACTACCCAGGCACTAACGGCAAATGTCCCTCGACGGCGGGATAAAAACAATACACACTACCGCCAGTCTGACAAAGAAAAACACCCCATATCTGAGTGGAGCAGACGACAATGTAACTCCGCCATGATCGATCCCAGTGTGACGTCACTAATTAGGGCGCGGGTGTGACGTCACTAATGACGTCATGATTAGGGAGGCAGTACGTCTTTTCTGGGTATCGAATAACGCGCTCTGATTGGTGCCCATTAGGGCCGCTGATACATCGCTGGGTCTCGGTCTGCTCATCATCTCACACTGGGAAGGGTTGGAGGGCGTGGTGGGTACCAGCGAACTGCTCAGAACTACTCGGAGTAACTCAATAAGAGAGTCAGGACTTGGGTCGAGCGTAGTTGGTACTGACAGCGGTTCCCTTTAGGCAATATGGTTATCTTTTTCTTACTTTTCTTTATAACTAGAGAGATCTTAGATTAGATATAGATATAGATCTATCATGATGTGTAGAGAATAGGAAAATGCTGTATATGGGCACTCACGTACAGTATCTATAGTTACTTATTTAGAGTAAGTTAATTCTCAGTTAGGTTAAGGATGTAGGATCTAAGAGGTAAGAGGAATGGTTCAAAAGTCTCCCAAAACAGAACACGTGCTGTATATATGAGTCATTATTGAACTAAGAGGTTTTGGCCGAGGAAGAACACGTTTTTAAGATGGGGATTTAGACCTTGTCCTATGTAATTACATCCCAACATTATTTATATATGTAGTTCAAGCGAACTCAAATCCGCTAGCTAGAGTGCAATTGCTGGTAGTTTCTCTTCAGATGTCCGTGGTTGTAGAGTACACCGTTCTACCCAACAGATGTGCTTTCTAATAAACATAGGCAACAAATCTTTAAGCTCCAGCCAATCTCCATCGAGAAGCTTCTCACTAAAACTTTGATCCAAGTGCACGTAAGCAGAACAAGCTCGGTTTACCTCGAACACAGACGGAGAATTTGATTAAAAAACATATCCGAAGCCACAGGCGGACCTGACACGGATGGCGGTAGGGGGGAGGTGGGGTTGGGAGGTGGGGCCAGGCTTTGATATGGCCCGGGGTAGAAAAAGGGGCCAAGACGTAATTGAATGGGGATTGTTGGGCTGGTTTTCAATAACCACTGCATGCATTAAAAGGCAATGACTGCACCAGGGCTGCTGCCGTTGGGTGAGAAACAATGGGGTGTCATATGTAAAAGAAAGATAGGTTCGCAACTTCCTATTATTATTTTTGCTGTTCTTGACGTCTGTTTCCTACCATTATTTCCCTACAAAGTAATGTACGTAGCCAACATAACATTTGTAAAATGAATTTATCTAGCTTTGTTTCTTAGTCATGTTTCGAAAGATGTTGCAAAAACTAACCCATTGGCTTCCAAGGAGATTCTAGAGACACACGAAATTTGTTAGTATGTGAAATTCATCCCCTGTAACTTGGCGCCCCATGGAGGATAAGTTGGGTAGAACTAGTAAAAATGACATTGCATGAGACCATGCCATTGGGTCGGTGTACTGCTACAGGGAGTAATGGGTACTGAGGAGTGGAGTAGGTGTAGGCAATATGGGAGGGAAATGAATGGGTTTGGTGCGTCTGGACAGATGCTAAATCATGGGGATTTACCTCGGATCGTTCCAACAGAGCTTTGCCAGTTACGTAAAGTTACATAACTTTAGTGATGAAAAGTGGCATTTACAAGAGAACCGTACAATTTATATGAAAAATAAATTCGTAATAAAAATGGGATTTCTTTTGGAAAAATTTCGCTGGGGTTTTAGATCTAATCTCAACCAGTATAATATAATACTACTCGTACAACAATATAGAACAGGCTATTCAGGGTTTAGTTGGCATCTATCTAGGTTTCCAATCTCTGTCCGCCCATCCCACTGCGGGGGGTCGTTGCTGTCACTTCATTGAGTCCATTGGTGGCTCCCTTTGGGAACCGTCCAAGTGGTCGCGGCGCTTTTCATTAGTACCAGGAGCGGCCGGCAGGCGCCAAGTCGACTGTAACATCCCCAATTATCGCCCAATGTTACGTAGACTGCCCCAACACATTGACTATCTGCCAAACCCTCCTCTACTACACTGACTGGGGTGGTTAACGTGTGGTCGTGTTACAATGTTTGGGGTTTTATGAGATTTAAATGTCTATATTACATCCCAGAATTTCAGTCTTTACTTTTAACATTTATCATATTTCTTGGTCAGTCACTATTCCAGGAACAATTAGATATTCGTTAAGCTGACATAGGCCTATGCAGTGACTTTGGTCAAATATACGAAGAGAGAAAATAATAATAGCACTTCAATGATAAGATTAAGTGATTCACTGACAAACTATTTCCCAATAGGCGTATCAGAACGCAATAATGTAAAATAAAATCTCCTCCTCATACGGGCCTCTCAGCATCTGAGTGAGAAAACTATTAAAGTAGGAGCACCCTCTTATTACTGGCCTGACCAGTACCCTCCTCTCACGTACAGCCCCTTACAACCCAACCCTTGTGTTCACACCCTCATAAGGAGTCATAACCAGTCCATCCCCCAACGAGCTGCTCCCATTAACAGCCCTAATCTACTCACAACGACTCGCTCTGAGTGCAACAAGCCTACCCACACTACCACCACAAGGCTATAGTACAAACCGGCTATATATATACGCGACGTCATGTATGCGACGTCGTGTACACTAGTTAGAGTGTGTACACAACGTTGCCTGAATATAATGAACCCCGTGAATGTGTGTGACGAGAACTAAATTAATCTTGTTATACTACTTGGACTATTTTGCACATATTGCTTGTTTACTTGATACTATGTACACAATAACATTCATGTCTTTTAATATTTCCGTAATACCTCAATAATATCATTATCTTGTACATAGCTTTATAATTATATTGATGCCGTGTAACTAGACAATGCTTTATACATGATATAGTTTACACAATGTAAGTGATGGTGAGTGTATTGCTTGACTTTTGTATGTAACATGCGTCATATTCCCATTTCTATATACTACTTACATCACAATAAATTGTCGCGTTCACAATGAAGTCAGTTCAGATATTTTCCCGTACATGGTGGAACCTGTTAACACGACGTCGTGCACAGTACAGGCAATACCATTGTGACAGGCAGCATATAGAAAAAAAGGGTTGAATGCTGTATAGTGTCCAGTAAACTCTTTATAATATATACACACGTTTACACTTACGATGATAAATGACATAATACTGAGGCAGTTCTAGTGGGAGGAGGGGGGTTGTCTAGGTTTTTTTGACACCCCTGCACCAATCCACCCCCTTTTGGGCGGAGAGCTAAACTACCAATAGAGAAAGGAATACTTGGTAAATGTGCCAAGTTTTAGTACTTAACCGAAGTGCTGATCCCCTTATTAATATCTTGGATTTACCCCTGGGGTAGGCTTATATTCGGTTTTGGGAGATGAATGATTTAGGAGCCTTTCTTGCTGTTAGATGAGTCATTCAACTGAAGTTCTGCCAACGAGCTAAACGTCCTAATCATCGGGTTCAGGCAGATTGGACTTGGCAAGAAGTTCCTGTCTGCAGTTTCTCGGAAATCGAAGATAGGCTAGGTTCAGTCTCGTACGGCGATATACGAGGTCTGAATAATATCCGGAACACAAGAGGGGGGTGACTATTGCTTCCGAGCTTTACCGCAAATATACATACTAAAACGTACTTGTAAAATCGTGAGCGGTTTTGTTATCATACTCTTATGTTGAACATTCTTCATTGATATTTGTCAGATCAACAAAAATGTTTCATACGCCTGACAGTTAAAAAAAAAAGATTTCACATCTGGATATGGAAACTGGTATCGCCTAGCTGTGATAGAAAGTAGAAGACAAGCAAGACTGATAAGCCAACTTGCCACTGTGCCACTATGTCCAGGCGCTATGTCTTTTATGATTTCACAACGTCCTTTATGCTGATATAGGTATACTCTTACATACAAAAACATACGAATTGAACACTGGCTAACACACTCGTTGTCAGAGTCAAGTTTCGTCAGTTTTATGCTGCATTATTACACAAAAACAGGGTGCGCTGTTCAAGGACAATGGTCTTTCTAAAAGGAAGGGGAGCCACACGAAAGTGTTTATGTGCCATATACAAGATATCCTTGTATTCTTCAAATTGTACTTATCCTTATTTTAGTGTATAATTATTAGAATATCAAGCCCTGTCAGAAAGTCCGTACGATTTTAATATTGCTACACTCTATTCACATCCCGCATTATTTAAACTGTGACAAGGACGGTAGGTGTCCCCGCCCTACCACATCTATCACTGTACGAACACCCCCGTTCCACCCCTCCCCCCACATCCCCATCGCCGCCTTGGGGAACATGATAATCAATCAAAGTCACATCTAAGGAACCAATATCAATGCAGGTCTGTCGTGTAAAGAGAATGAGATATGAAGGGGAATCTTCTCCTTTTGGTGTTAAACCACGCAGAACGCCACAGAAGAGGCTGGGTGGGGGCAGAAGAGGGGGTAGATCTGTCGGTATCTGGCCAAGATGCCTAGTGCATTGCCTCAGGCGACCAACCCTGACCGATGAATATATTCTTCCTAAATTAATGCCGTTATCTTACATGCCAATGTCATATTCATATTTTTGCTTGAAGAAGAAAAGATTGATGCATCTGGAAGCATTTTTTCTTTGCTTTTTTATCATAAACTTTGCTATCTTTAAAGTATATGTATTGAAGTAGACTTGTCTTTGCCTACTGAAATTTGAATTTCTAATTGAATTCTATTGATTGAATCGCCTATGTCCGTAGAACAAATTCCGCAAGCTAATTGGCTTATAAAAACACTTCGTATGACATAATCATAAAACAAAACGGTAGGGTGAAGTAAGTGTAATCCTTGAATGTTTAGCCAACTGTACTCCTTTGTAAAACGAATATCAATTTCGATCGGAGATACCAAGTAGTAGGAGGCTGCTGCATCGCCCATTACGGAAATACAACATTGTTGTAAAAACATCGGATTGTATGATAATCAAAACTAACTTTCGGGTCAGGATGAGCTTATAAAATAAAGAAAATATACGCAATGTAGCTCATATAAGCATAATTACGGTCTGCCTTTCGTAGCCTGGATTTGACCTGCATAATTTATCATTATCTTCATAATAATTATAATGTCAAACGGATCCATTTGTAATCATCAGATTTCAATTTTGATGCCCAGAGTCATACCCCCAATCGTCTTGGATGTATCATACAGACGTAGAACATGCCTATAGGGTGTCCTCTTCTGCTCGTTACGACCTGGTTTCTTCCAGTCGACTTCACTTGTCTCCAGGGAAAGAAATGCCACATTTATAATTCAGGGCAGGGAGAGGAGCATCCCCTGCACCCTCTACCTCAAACAGTAAGACGTGCGACACCCAATTCTTCTAACCGAAAGACGATAAGAATAGAAGGAGCAACAGTAAGTAGGAATGTGTGCTGCGAAATAAACATTCATATTTCACAGGCTTTTAAGTTTTTTCTGAAGAAAAAACTGCTGTTTCTAACACCTATTCCAGAGACACTAGTTTTGAAATACATTGTCAATTCAAAATGTACAAAAATAAAAAAAGTATTCTTCCTGCCAAATATATCACCAACAATTTGTTTGAACGACTGCAAGAATTCACTCATAGTTAGAATGACTGATGTCAGAGCTTTCTTTTTAGAACAATGTGGAGGAGTCAGGAAAAGGTCTAGTCCACAGGCAAAACGGTTCATTCAATAGATTCATGATTTACTAATTGGCTTGCTCTTTCGCAAATGGCCCATGTCAAAGAACTCCAAGACCACACTGACTGAGCCCAAAGGCTTAATTCACTTTCCGAATGCGCCCCCACAGGCAGGACAACAGCTGCCACCCTCCCCTGTCTTCCCAGCTTCTTCTCGTGTTTAACTTGTGCTGTGAGACCTAATTAGGAAGGCGTGTGCAGTCGAGGTCAGCAGGGAGCAGTCATTGTGTGCGAGGAGGTAATCTTGTGTCGACACCGTCTATTGTATATGGCGGAAGACGCTCTGGCAGTTCTGCATTAGCTCCGACAATGCATGCTGATTGGTCGCCTGACTGCGTCCACGCATGCGCAGTCTGTAGAAGGGCAAAAGGGGTAGAAGTGGCTGGGAGAGTTTGAAGCAGTTCCGCCCATGCTGCTTCCAGTGCCTCATTGCCAGAGTAACCCCTTTACCAAGTTCCACAGTGACTCAAGATGCGGTTTCTCTGTCTGGGCCTCAGTGCCATTGACAATTGCGTTTGGGCTATTGTTAGTGTATATATCGCGTATTATTTTACAAATTCTTTTAAAAATTATTTTTGTGTAATCAGTCATCAATTCAAGGGTGCAGCCAAAAAAATAAATAGCCGTTTCTGAATATAACCAGTTGTCTGTTAGAAGCAAACATTCAAATAGAAAGAACAAGACTGCCATTGAGTTTGTCTCCGTATGTGCAGCATTACTTGCGCGCAGATATTACAGAGTATTAGAAGTGAACCCAATTATCTATAGGCAATTTCAGGCTATCTCAGCAGGATTCCAGCCCTCTACCCTGAGGGTATGAAAGGAGGATACTGATGTAGGCCTAATACAGCTTGAGGAAAGAAGATCTGGGGCATTGACCCCTACCCCCCTTTACCAGGCCTGTACGCCCACGCCACGAGGAAGGAATATCTGATTGGTCAGAAACTGCTGTACTCAGATGTTTACCAGTATGCCTCATTGACCTTCGGGTAACGTTAGGTCTTAGTATCTATCTTGCACCTTCTACTCGGGAGCGGATCTAGGATTGGGAAATCCACAAAGAGGCTACTGAATACAAATAATATTAATGGCACATTCACACTGCTTTTATCTCGGGTGTAAAAAGAGTTTTTGTCCCAGGATTTTGAGACCATTTTCGTAGACTACTCACACAGGAACTTGCGGTACCTACACACATTTAACATCCAAACAATTCTTTGGATTTCATTTTACATAACACCCATCCATATCAGATTCTATCAGTTTACTAGCTCATTCTTTGTGGATGTTCTCTTAATGTCACCAATATTCTTTTTTCTTTTTACAATATTTTGTGTAGAATGATATTATGTAGAAGTGTTATATAGATCAATGCCCTCAAACATAACCTACACGTGATCACACATAGTCCGGGGATACTGGGCGGTGAAAAATCACTACATAGATTTGATCCATGATTTATTCATGGCCCACTGGTTAACAGGATCGGGCGTTTTATGGATTCCCCTAAGTACCCTTAGGTCAGGCAGGGAGGCCGACCGACCTATGTGAAGATCGCGGCTACCAAGAAATGTACCCACTTCTCAGAGTAGGCAGAGAGGGGGGGAGGGCAGGATGGAAGAAAGGGAAAGAGAGGAATAGTTGAAGGGGGGATTGGATGGGAAGGGAAGAAATGAAAGATGAAAAGACAGAAAAAGGGAAGGAGGTGGGGTGATGGGTACGTTTGATTGTGGGAAGAATTAAAGGGACCGAATGGTGAGGAGGCTAGAGAGCAAACAGGTAAGGAGAAAGACGAATGGGAATAAACAAAAATTGAAATGAAGGGATTTGATAGCGGGCAGTCAAGCAGGTAGAACTTTAGAGACACGTCTATTGAGATTAATGGTGTGTGATGTAGCCCAGGATTGCGGAGGTGTAAGAAAACCCAAGTAGGATTAGTGGGAAGGAAACGGATCAGTGTGTGTTGATAAGTAAACGTGCAGTAAAAATCCAGCATTTCACTTGCCAGCTATAGTGACAAAAATTGATCGGAATATGACAAGTATTTCAATAGGCACTACACAGTGTTAGAGTTTAAGTCGTGGGGTCGCTGTTAAGATTACTCTAGGGAATCAAAGATGTCAGAATAACTGTTAGTAAATAACCCAAGATACTTGGCCCACGATACAAATCTCCTAACATGGGTAGGGGGAGTAGCGCTTCGGTGTTGGTGTTATGTCACTCATAAACATTCAACTTAACGTGAAGACAACCAATGATTGTAGCAAATGCGTTAATTAAAACAGGTCTCCTTACATACATAGAAAATACAATTGTTATACAGCATGGGGGTGGTCACGGAACGAAATATTCCTCGCCTTTGGTATGGTTTATAGTCTGGGTGACTACGTTTAGTGAAGCTTGCAGTAAGCATAAGAACATAGTGATAATTTATAGAATGATTGTCGTGGAACGTGTTTCTCTATAGCCAGCTCAATTTCATGCTATTACCCTGATTAAACAAACAATTCGTTGTCCGTACCCCCCTATAATCCATCCAATCCATCCTACAGTTACAAAAAATCTCCCACTCCTAAACGCGTAAATAGATACCATAATGTAATAAGGCCCAACCAGATCCCTATATCAGAGTCTATAGCCCCGGTATTGTCTGAGATATGAGCCTTCACTGTATCCACCCGATACCCCGTCCCCCACACCCCCAACACCCCCTCGTTTGTCTGACTTCCCGTTTCCTGTTTATATTTCCAAAGAAGACTGACTAATAGGGAGCCTTGGCTGATCCCACGTGAGTGATCCCTAGTGTTCCGATTAGAGCCAAGTAGACGTGCTCCATTCTCCGAATTATTTCTTTATTACATTATATGATTACCGGGCAAATAAGCAGGAACAGAGTAAATTCAAATGAGGGATCTTAATAACCAATACAGTATGTTGTCAATTCTATAACTGATATGTATGGAAATACCCAATTTGTCTGGTTATAATTAGGTATATAAAATCTGTAATCATCAAGAAGGAACCTGTTTCAGTGCAAAAACAAACTTCCGATTCTTTTATATAATGTAAATAATTTATCACTTTCCGAGGAGCCCGTTGCAAGTCTATGCCCTTGTGCGCTGAGGGATAGGAACCTAATCTGGCGACCATCTCCGTGACGTGTCCTGATAGCTCGTCGATACCAAACCTATTTCCCGGCCCAGATGCGCCAATAATACCCACAACCGGTCGGGTAAGCCACCGCCACACGCAGTCAGGGAATACGGGTGGTACAGGGCTGTTCTGGAGTGTTTGGGGGACAGTTAGGGGCGAGGACAGAATGTTCTGAGAATGAGTGTACTGAGGGCAGTGTATTCTAGTGTGGGCAGTGTGTAATTAGGCTTGTGTTTCGGTCAGGGCTTTAAGTGTACCGAGGGCATTGTACATGCGTTGTTAGGGCAGTGTTTTGGAGTGGCAGTGTAATTTAGTAGGGCTGTGTGTTGGGAGGGAAGTGTAATCTGTTAGGGCAGTGTGTGTTGAGGATAGTATGGGAGCGAAGTGCTGTGTTAAGGACTGCAGTTCCGAGGGCATTTTGTTTGGTGAGGGCATTCTGTGCTGAAGATAGCGTGTGGTAGGGGCAGTGTGCAATGAAGGCAGTGTGGGCTGAGGGCAGTGTGTGTTGAGGGTGTTGTATGTTGAGGGCGTTGTGTGCAGAAGACATTTTGTGCTGAGGGCAATGTATGGATCTCAGGCATGGTGTGCTGAGGGCAGTGTGTGTTGAGGCCAGTGTGTGATGAGGGCAGTGGTTAGGGCATTGAGTTCTGAGGGCATTCTGCACTGAGGGCATTATGTTCTGAGGGCATTATGTGCTGAGGGGATTCTGTGCTGAAGATAGTGTGTGGTAGGGACAGTTTGCAATGAAGGCAGTGTGGGATGAGGGCAGTGTGTGTTGAGGGTGTTGTGTGTTGAGGGCGTTGTGTGCAGAAGACATTGTGTGCTGAGGGCAGTGTATGGTTCTCAGGCATGGTGTGCTGAGGGCAGTGTGTGTTGAGGACATTGTGTGATGAGGGCAGTGCGTGCTGAGGACATTGTGTGATGAGGGCATTGCGTGTTGTGGACATTGTGTGCTGAGGGCAATGCGTGCTGAAGACATTGTGTGCTGGGGGCAATGCGTGCTGAGGACATTGTGTGATGTGGGCATTGAATTCTAATGACATGGTGTGATGAGGGCATTGCGTGCTGAGGACATTGTGTGAGGAGTGCATTGCATGCTGAGGGCATTGTGTGATGAGGGCATTGCGTGCTGAGGACATAGAGTGAGAAGGGCATTGCGTGCTGGGTGTAGTATACATGTGTGCTTAGGGCAGTGTGTGTTGAGGGCAGTGCATACTATGGACAGTGTTGCGCAGGTAGTGTATGATTAAGCCAGTGTTTAGTCAAGGAAATTGTGTGTGTGTGTTTAGGGCAGTATGCTCTGAATCCACTGAGCTCTGAGGGCAGTGAATGGTAAAACAGTTCAAGCAATAATCAATGAATTAAGATAGCGGAAATGGTCACGACAGAGAAATTGGAACTCCCACATGTACTTGTATGTATATGAACAAAATCCAGGAGCGAGAAATATTGGATTGGATTGGACAAGAAGTACTGGCAAATGTGATAGCTTAGTGGTATTACCCGATAAGAGGTAAAAGGTCAGTTCTTGATACCGCACCATAAAGTGGCCCTATGTAGTGCCTGTGGATGGGTAGTGGTCATCATACGAAGTGACGTGTGGGCTACAGCCAATATCATCCCTGACCCCCATCCCTGGCCACTAGCCACCTCCTGGGTCAGTGTCAATGTTATTGGATTGATAAGAACAATTGACTCTATGCATATTGGCTCTAAGAGCACTCCCCAAGGACCGACACTGGTAATAGGAATATTTCCCACCGCCGTGTGAATATCAATAGACAGTGCTACTTCTGCTACCGTGAGTCACAAGCTAGTCACAGGTCAGGTCGTTTTAAACCACGTATTTGAGTCATCAGTAAATGTGACATTAAAAGGGAATGAATGGTAAGGCAATGGTAAAGTGACCTTTCCAAGAACTTTCTGATACATTTTCGGTTGATCTTCATCAGGATTGGGGAAAGGTTTTGTTAAGGTTTTAGAAAGTGGTATAACCTATACCTTTATGAAACCTTAAGACCGTATTCCACATACTAATTTTATGTGATACATTGATAGAAAGCTCTTACAATTCTGTTTTGAATGATATATGAGATGTAAGGTCTTATTCAATAATCTCAGAGAAATTGAAACAAATACAATATCGGCAGCACCAAAATCGTTATGTGGAATACAGGCTTTATTGTTCCAATTTACTAACGTGAATGGTGATTAAAATGTAATTATGTGCAGTGTAAATGTACTCAAATCCACCATTGTACAGTTCACACTGCCCTTTACAGACTGACAAAATATTACACTGCCTCAGTATACTAGTACATAGTCCTTTGTCAGACGGTCTGTCACTGTAGACAGACTATATCATTACCCCAGGCCCTAAGTCAGGGATTACAGGGCTGACTAGAGCGGGATTATCTGCAGATTAACGTCCCGATCACACGCCCTGACGCCCGCCGACATGTCTGGGGCGGATTAACCCTGGAGGGGGGGGGGGACGGAGGGGGGGGTGTTATCACTACAGACTCTCCCACCCTCCACTCCCTAGACGGATATTGGTATAGGCCCATACATATTTCTGTTGGTGCTGATTTGAAGAGCATACCATAGAAAATGAATTTGTGCCGAATGCTGTAAGGGTTCGTTTTCTTTTAAGTAAAGGTCACTTGAATAACCTTATTTGCCATTCGTCAGTATGATATGTATGCCTAGATGAATAACTTAGTTGTGCGTTCAGTGTATTTTGTGGATTCAAAGTTGATTCCATTAATATCAAACCTTTCTTGATAAAACCAGATAACGTGTCTCGGAGACAAACACGGCCTTCTACAGTATTATGGGCAATATTTAGACGCAATTCTATGCAAACTTTCCATCCGTGATAGTATTATGAAAGAGTTAGAATTTAGCATCATATAACAAAGCTTCAGGTCGCGAAAATCTCAACTAGAATGAAGGCTTCCATAGAAACTGTTAATCGAGGAGGTACTGTTCTGAACATAAAACAAAAACAAAAACAACAATTTTAAGCATGAATGAATATAATTGTCCTTAAAGATAAACATATGTAAGGAGAAGCGGTTGTCTAATAAGCCCTTTAATCAGGTAATGGAATTAAGAAGTTAAACCTGTATCCCCACAAATTCCAAGCCAATTTTCATTGCCCAAGTTGTACTCTTAATCTGTACCACAGTATGCTTGTTTTGTCGTGTGATCTCACTGCCGAGATAACAGGGGACATTACCCTTATCAGTATAGACGTTATCTCTTCCCTCACAAATCAGGGGCTCAGCTACCCCCATTCAATGACCATACATCACCCAAAACCCTCCTCTTAACACTAAGCCTCTTGGTTCCCCTTCCTTCCGCCAGAGCCCGCCACTGTTCCACTCCCCCATCCGTCACACCGCTCGGCGCGCCCCCAGTGGCGTGCTCGCACACTAAAAGAACCAATGATGCAGTGGCGTGAGAAAGTGATTTTGCGCAGTTTTATGGTAATGGGAGTGTTATAATGAACGCGGGAAGGGGCTTATCTGCTAGGACGAGGTACAGGAGTTAGCGGAGATAAGACAGGGAGGGGGCTGTGAAGGCATCAGGCTAGAGGCAGCTTATCAGCAGTAGGCTTGGAGGAGTTACTCCCGAGCAGATCTGGGTTAATTGGTCTATCTATAATGAGCAACTCATGTTGTATGATTATTACATTTTATTGTATTATATGCAGATTATTTTTCTATGTCATTCCTTGATGAGAAACAGTGGTACCGGACATTGACACTTATGTTTTTGCAGTCAAATGCTGTTAAAACGCAAGAAAACTCATAATAAAGATCCACTAAGTTATCTGAAGGCCTAGGGTTTCCGGGATACAAATACTATTTTCTAATTGCCTGCTCTTCACATTCGTGTTATTGATATGCCCCGTCGAATCGACACAAACTAACCAGTGAACGTTCGTAGTCATTTCTTTAGTCGTTGTAGGATGGATCAGTTCCGATTTATGCCACTAGGGGGCGCCCAAGAGCTGCTAACCAGGTGGCGCCATTTGGCTGTTTACACCCGGAAGGGCTCTATCGTCTAGGATGACGGTTAGAATTGGTAACAAGGGTGTGATTATATTCCAGACGCTCTGCCATTCTTCACCCAAACCCCTGTTCTACATTGTTTATCAAACGAGGTTCCTATCAGACTTCTATTTTAAAGGTTGCCAATGATGTCCTGTCTTAGTGCCGCTATAGTTTCAACTTGTCTATTTGAGCAGTCAATTCGATATTTACAAAGACGAGATAGTACTAATCAAGTACCGAATGTAAAATTTACGTAGAAAAAGATGGTAAATATTTTAATATCATATCCAAAAATGTATTTAGTTCCTTGAAAAATAAATGTTCTGAAAATGATATTTGATATTATTAACTACTCAGCATCCCCAAATTTAGATTAATTCGACACAGTAAGTAAAAGTGATCGTACGAAGGGAACAATTTACATTTAAATGAGATAAAAATCTGGGTCCGCTTTCTTCTCATTTTAAACGTTTGACAAATGCCTTCAGGTATCAAGATGGGTCTGCATCAATGGATCATTTAATCACGCTAGACCAAGCAAAATTACATCACATCAAATCTGAACAAAGCTCTAGCCGGATGCACCTGACGTTGTAACTGGTTTCTGTTAAATCTTTTGACAGTTTCTCAGAATTACACATCCGGTAGTCTGCATGGTTTAATTAAGGATAGCGAACGGTAACCAGAGGCAATTTAGGATTAGTTTGAACATTTAGAAAGCTTCGTATCTAATTAATTCCTCTTTTACTTATAGCTTTTTCATTGGCACTTCTATAGAACACGGGGGGTCGTCTTCACAAACACGCATTGATTCAGTAGTTGCCAGGACCTCCTCCCCTGTACTAACCAAGTATTGATAAAGTTTAGAAGACCTCCCCCAAGGATCACATCTGATCACATCTTCGCATTTTTCCTTGACAGAATAATAATATCTCCATCTTACCATTCGTCGTTACCTACCCTTTTCAGATTGCAGGGAGCCTATTTTATACACAGTTATGCCGTCGTTCAGAAAATGTATCACATCGAAGTGTTTGCTGTGTGACTGGTGTAGCTGGTCACTATAGGCCTATGTGGGGCGGACACCAGAATCGGCCGTTATCCCATCGAGGAAATGTTGATGCCTATAGCTCTTTTTATCATATGTTTTATTCACCTCTCCTTATTCCATATTGCAGCCAATTCATCCACCTTACCCGTTACCCATGTTGCCCACCCATTAATCTCCCCATCTTCCCATTGCAGACCACAACACCAAAGACATCCTCAACTTTTACCCTTAACCACATTGTAGATTACAGCTGAAGGACAAACCCTTAAATAATCCACCACATTCCCACAAAATCTGCATGATTGCATTAAATCCAAAACCAAGAGAAACCCTGACGATCATTACTAATAGCATATTGAATAAATAAAAAAAATCTTGACTCACATTAATTCTATATTGCAGCTTAGTTCCATGCACCCTAACGATCTTCCCCTTATTTTCAACCAATCAATCTCTCAATTTTCTCATTGCAGACAAAAACAAAAAGGCCATCATCAACTCTCACCCTTGACAACATTGTAGATTATTGCTCGAGGATAAATCCCAAAACGATAACACACCAAACCCAAACCCAAACCTGCATAATTGTATAGGGCCTCTATAATTCTGACAACCAAGGGAAACCTTGAAAATTATTAACGATAAAACATCTTTAGAAAGTTAAATGATCATGACTCACCTGTGCCCCCTCTCTCTCTCTCTCTCCAGTATGGTGCAGCGGTCGACGGGCGACCGGTCCTCTCACGGAGGGGGTAAAGGCGACAGTCGGGGCGGCGACCAGGAGCGGCAGACTAGTGCCCAGGCCAAGGTGGCCACGGGAGACACGCGCACAGTGGGCTCCGGGGTCACCTACCCTAAAGCCTTCAGGTAGGTGTACAAAGTTTATTACATCTACATCTCTTTTAACCAAATTGATAGGGGCCTTCCATTTAGTATGTACGCACATTTTCGAAAACCTTAGACCTCCTCCTCCTCTTGGGGCAAAACTACGCATTAGATTTGTACAAGAACATTCACACCTTTTCAAAAATTTCAGACCCCCCCTACCCCCTTGATGCGTACATACTTAATGGAAGGCCCCATAGCATGTTCTGGGTTGATTAAATTGTTGATGATTGCCTACATCAAATTCAACGGCCGTTTTGTTGGAAAAGTGCAGGTTGTGTTATTGATAAATCAGCGGTGAAATCAACGTGCTTTGACGCTCTTCATCGGGGTATTCTAGTGAGTGTTTTATAATACTTTATTTTTTGTACAATGTGTTCCTTTGTACATCAGAACTTGAGATTTAGGGGTTTAGGGGTTTGAAATAATCCCAAGGTCTTTGTACAATGGTCACGACTGACATCGATTTAGAAAATCAAGGGACCGATTGATAGGCGGATGATTTCTTCCATTGACAGCTTGATAGAAACAAACACGAAAGGGAGTCAAACCCAATATCAGGCATGAATGGATTTCTAAAATATGTCCGTTAAACCGATAGAATTGTTAGTTGTTTGAGGCCTGAGAACTGTTAGAATTGAGCCTATTGTTTGAAAAAACATCCGTCAAATATCAAAGATATGAAAATGAAGCCAATTTACGTGGGTTATTATCTGGTAAATATATTACATAGAAATACAGAAATACCACTATTATATGTGTGTCTTAATCATATCTGTGTATGGATAGATTAATATTCTGCGATTGACTATTCTTAAAACAAGTAACATGATATCAACACAGCATCAGAGAGTGGGTTAAGCAACACGTGTTGCTATTTTCACCAATCAACCTGAAGCGTGCTACTCGTTTAGCGGTAGCTAACTATTCTAGTGATGTCCCATGTACCATGTTACAAGGCCATCATGTCCTTCGGCCATCACCCGATGTCGGCAATCACTCAATGGGAAACCTGAGCCCAAGGTGAGGGGCTCTGAAAAATGACGCGAGAAAGGGGATACCGCTGCTTGATGAAACACGTCGGTCGGTGAAAGAAACCCTCTGAATGAACCTTTCATTTCTTTTCTTCTTCTTTTTTTGTATCGTTAAATCGTATTTTGGGGATCGGCTGTGGTTGTAGCTAATAACATGAAAAAAACAAAACCGTTTTTTTTACATTTGACCACTTCTTAGATTTTATAACATTTCTGACCTAATCTGCTAGTTCCGGGGCGTACCACGAAATGATTTAGCATTTTGACTGTTATTTTGTATCACATAATAAATCATGTGGTACACTGCTCCGAATTTGCAAGTAGTAATTTGGATAATGCCATAAAAGGTACATCGATTCAAATGCTTTATTCCAACCAGGTTAAAATGTTAAAATACTAATCAGGTTAAAATGATTGTTGTTCAGTCCCCGATTACTTCTTATCAATAGACTCATATAATCTAGCAATCAGATACATTACCCCTGCCTCCCTAAACCTTAGCATGGCAGCCAGTATGGTGGTTGTAAGAAAGTTGGACATTTATGCTAAGTAGTAGATCTAGCTGCCAAAGGCTGCAGGGCGATCAATCATCTACGAAGGGAAATGAACAGGATGTGTGGTCACAATAAAAATACAAGTAAAATGTTTAATTCATTAGAACCAAATTTACCCACACAAGGCTGCCTTCATATGATTCATTTCGATCAAAGAAATATTGCCTCTGTACACTTCTTGCTTGAGCATGGATAACAGGAGCTTGTGAAGCATGAAATACCTGTGATATAAACTCGTGTCTTCCAGTAATTTGACTAATATGAATGTGTGCTATTAAAGAAGCCAATGTATTTCATCTAATGCTTTCACTTGTGATATGCCTTATCTGCTCTGAAGAAACCTTCGGGTGTAGAGCTTTTGATGACGATACAATAGTACCCAGGCACATAATATATTTACACGAATAACACTACTGAAGATATGATACCCAATGATCGCAAAGAGTAAACTGTGAGTCCCACACATAGCTGGACAATACGCTTAACTAGTAGAAAACCCCAAGAATACCTTGGAAATTTTAGCACGAATTTGCCAGTGGTGAACAAATTTAAGAGAGGTGTAGCTTTCAACACCGTCCCGTCTTCCCGAATAACCTTGATAACTTATTCATGCCAATCACTAATTGCCTGATGGGCAACTTTTAAGGACCGTTCAGAATTGTCCACTTTTTCCATGGTCGTTGAGTGAAGGGTGCTGGTCGTCAGAGGTCTTGAAGGCTTTTAAAACGTCTGTTCGGTTAGTCTGAGCGTCCGTCCAGGGCCGGCCCAGGAGAGGCCATTACAGGGGACTAGGACCGGCGGTTATGGTGTACCGAATGTAAACTCCAGTATTTCGTAAAGTCTTTTATTTTTCAATTTACAAGACATGATGAGAAAATATAGATTTTGTAACAGTAAAGCTGCATCCTGACTCAGATTCAGATTCAGATTCTGAGTGCCAAGCTTTCGGTTTGGTTTAAAGTTTTCAGTTTTCTTTTTCCAATCCCAATTCCAAACCTGACGTAGATGAATAGTTAGCAGGTTAAACTTGAACTGTGCTAAACTAAGAAAAATGGCTTCAGATCAATCTGTGCGAGAATCGGATTCCCTTATAAGGTCTTTTTGCTTTAATCTATAAAAAAAAAAAATAGGCTAATCAAAAATAGCTATTAAAGTTGAGATGTAAAAGAATCGGGTTGGGGGGGGGGGGTGATTGGAACCCGTATAAGTGCCGTATACAACCACTTAAAAAGCTGGAACTAGTCAATTAAGTCTTACATGGCTTTTGGTCTTGTTCTCCTTCCTTCTCCCGTCAGAGTTAGCGATGACTCAAAGTAATTTCTTCTATGGAATGCTAGGTGTCGTTGATGGGATGTTCCGAGAATTAATACAATATCTTAGCTAAACAGAGTTTCGACAGAGTTCAGCAAAGTAGCAAACATTTGTATAGTCCATCTATTATATGAATCACATCTTTCTGTGGTTATTGAGGGTCACTCTTTAGTGTGTGTATACCCGTGAGAGAGAGAACAGGCATACGTTCGAAGATTTTTAGTAGAATTGCTTATATGCCAACTTATCCTATGAAAGAATTCCTAGTTGTTGTATAGTACAATATCCTAGAACCAAGTCCATATGCGTAGAGTAGGTGTGACATAGTAAAGGTGTATGAGGGACGTATGTATGGAGAACCTGGAGAAGAGAGTCTGGACGTTGGAACCGGGCATTTAGTGTATCACCCTTATGCGAAAAAGTTGCATAGTGTTATCTTATGTGGGGCTGCTTTGAGGGTGTCCGGAAATTAGACTTAGTGAGGATGTATGTTTTTTTTTAAACATGTTTATTTATACTGTCAACAAGATTAAATTTGTACATATCTGGTCTCCCTCCTGTAAACAGTACTTATTAACTTGTAAAGATAGAAGCTCGGGAGTTTTTGCTTGATAACAGATGTTGAATGATTAACAGAGTTTGGTGGTATGGTTGATGGTGATGAGATGATAGTTAAATGTCCACATTAAATTATATTATTATTCTTACCAAGTATACAAATTATAAGAGTACATAAGAGGAATTTGTTCAACACATAGTAACATAAGGATTCTGTGAAACGTCCATTTCAGAGTTATATATAGGACCACAGTACATAATGCACAAAAATATTAGCTTTATAGCAGATACATGGTGGTTTTAAGGCAATTAGACATTGGCAAGTTTATATTTTTGTAATAAAATATTTCTAATTATATTTTTAAAATTGGTTATGTTGGGGGATAATCTGGTCTCATAAGGCAGCTCGTTAATGTATGTTAATGTGATGGTTATATGCATCAAATCAAAACAGCTTGTAAATAGATACTGGAAGAAATAGAGGACACAAATCATAGGTCTCAATCATAGTAGTATAGGAAAGGTTGGCCTTGAAGATGGCATTGAAGGAGCTTCACTTTGTGAATCATATTCATTAACTGACTTTACCAGGATGGAAATAACGTTTTGCTAGAATGAAATGTGCAGTGATTGACTCGGGCCAAGAAAAAGGTATCCTAATGAACTTTAAATTTCTATTATTTTTTTTGTGCATAAACTTTAATTCAGTAATAAACATCAAGAGTTACCTCTGTTTTTCAGTTCATTACAAACATGACAAATGTTTATTGTTTATTGCCTTATATCTATATAGAACAGATCTAGTCTTGCAAAATGCATATCTATTTGGGATTTGAGCCTGAGGAATACGGAACAGATGTTGCTTTTTATTGGTTACCTTCAATATGCAGGATGCAGTAGCATATTACAGTTATTTCAGTATTAATTATTGTGTAAGGACACATATATATTCCTCTCTCCTCACACTTGGTCATCCAGATCGACTTGCAGATGACAGACTCCTCAGGCCTGTAATTATCACACTCCCTAACGATAGCCTGGGGCCGGCTCTGCCACTGTCAGATGTGTAGATAGGCCTCAGGGGACGTATCATTAGGTATTGACAGGAGGAGCTGACTATTAAATGTGACAAATCTTCACGGTCCTTCCTGCAGGATATGCCGTGTGAAGCAATGTCCCTGCTAGGCTCTTTACTCCAGATAAGTCTCCTTATATGTTCTTTTACGCAAAACCTTTTTTTGCCATGGCGTATACTTGGCCTAGACGTGGGGTTATTGAAATCGTTTCAGTTTTTGTTCTAAAGAAATTCTAACTAGGTTTATTCAAATACATAATAGTATCATGATATATTAAAACCATGGAAAAATAAACTTTAGGGGGAATTCAATTATTTTATATATGAATCAGATCCCAACGTACTTTTAGATCTTTTAGACGTATAATCTAGAATCACCATTCTTTTTACAATAGAACTTGCCTAGTTCAAATCTTGATAATATAAAACGTTCAGACAACGTATATAGAATACATAAGATTCAAAAGTAAAAGTATATGGAATGGGAATATCTATATCCATTATGGTACCACTGTGCACCTTTCGCCCTATATAATATGACAGAGGAGACCCAAAAAAAGCTGGTATACAAGTCTTATTTAATTAATAGATATAGCCCTATATTTCATTTCTAAGGCTCGGTATTTGTATTTTCTATATTGTTTTTTTAGATTTCCTTTACAATATTGCAGAGAGGTTTCTGCCAGACTTTCAGCTCTGCTGTGGTTCAGAAATTGCCTCGATCCACTCATTGTCAGGCTTGTCTGCAGGGCATTGTCTGTAAGTACCTTGTTGGTGAGATTGGTCTGCAGGTCCCTTTCTTTACGACTTGTTTGTAGGAGGCTCCTTGTGGTTGTTCAGTTTACAGCGTTCCCTTTTTGCTCGGGGCTGTAATGTGAGAGACGTATAAAGGATCCATTTACAGGCCTTTTTATGGGTGGTCCGCCGGGCTATTTCAGTTGTATCATCGTCTAAAGAGAATATGACGTGTTGTCTGGAGTCAAAGAATATTGCTCTTAGGTTAGATACTTTCGGTTGGGAAATGTTCTATAATGTCTTGCGCGAAGAGCTTCTTTTTTTACGTAATATTAGATATTCTTATATTATAGAGGAAAGAGAAAGGTTTTTGATGTATCATTCATACTCTAATGTGGATGGCTGATATCTGACATGTAAAAATGATATCATCCAACTCTGTGAGGAAAGACCTGTAGTTTGTATACGGAGCTTACATCAAAAGGTAGACTGTATGTTAGTTCTCTATAATTATGACTAAGCACAATGTAAAGTACCTATTTGTTAATACATCTCCCTTATTTGATCTTTAATCAATAAAAAGAACTTGGTTTCTACGACCCATCCCATCACTAATCTCATCCCGTCTCCTGGCCTAGATCGCCCCCCCCCCCCCCCAAACTACAGTTCTTGAGGTCTAAAACTAATCTCATGTCTAAATGCCCTAACTGCAAAGATATCTCCTGGCCTAGATAGCCCATCCTACCACAAACCTTAGGTCTCACACCGATCCCATCCCTAAATACCCTATCTGTAAACATAGCTTCTGCCCTAGTTCACCCACCCACCCAAAGACCTTTGGCTCTAAGACCAATCCCATCCCTAAATGCCCTATCTGTAAGGACCTCGCCTGGCCTAGATCACCCATCTAAACACAGACCTCAGGCTCTGAGACCGATCCCATCCCTAAATGCCCTATCTGTAAGGACCTCGCCTGGCCTAGATCACCCATCTAAACACAGACCTCAGGCTCTAAGACCAATCCCATCCCTAAATGCCCTATCTGTAAGGACATCTCTTAGCCTAGACCACCCACCCTACCAATGACCTTTAGGTCCAAGAGCTATCTCATCCCTAAATGCCCCATCTGTAAGGCCATCTCTTGGTCTAGATCGCTTCCAACCACAGATGTTAGAATCAAAGGTCAATCCCATCCCTAAATGGCCTATCTGTAAGGGCATCTCCCCACTTTGATCCCCCACCCACCCAATGACCTCTAGATCATAGGGCACGGTCCCAAATCTGCCCCTCCCGGCGCCCTTTGGTAACCACCCATATCCATCAGCCGCCATGACACATCCGACAAGGTGCTGCCACCACCCGGACATTCCAGATCTAACTCTGCCCCCCTACCCCTTTAACAACAAACCTCTCGGGGGACGACGGGCGGAACCGGAAACGTCTCAGAAATAGCATTGTGGGACGGCCGGAAATCGGGGATCGGGATGTCGAAGGGAGAGTGGGTCCCTTAGACAGCAGGATTGTAGTGGATTTTGTTGAAGGCGGGAATTTAGAGTTAGAATGACTTGAAATGTTGATATGATGATATAGTGACGACGAGGCATCGATCAAAGTAGTTTAATTTCATTGGCACGTGAATTGCATCAATGGGAATGCTGGAGAGAATTAAACTAATAATCTGGCCAATTAACTTTTGACTCTCTGTCTGTTTTTATCCAATGAGATAATGACTGTTGTTAACGTTATACCATGGAAATATAATGTTATAACTTGGCTTTTACTATTTTGATGTTTGTTTTTATGTTTTTGGAATTGTATAATTGATAAGTATTGTTGCGTTCGTTTGTTAGATTCTAATGGAAATACCTAATCGGTGGTTTTGTAAATGAGGATTGGGGAAAGAAATATCACCAATATACAGACAGTCATTGCCTTGGTGCTACAGTGCTGGCGGTGCCACCTGTAAATCATCTACACATCACATACCACTACCTGTCTGTCCTATATCCCCACCCCCACCTAGCTAAAACATCCCCACCTTAACCAGGTAACGTCCTGACATCTCACAGCCTTATCCCTCTTTCCCACATGCTGTGTCTAAGTGATTGGGGGGGGTCCTATCTATCTGTATGTTAACCCCCACCCCCTCCCCTACCGTCTGCCGGCCTCCCACACCGCTGCCGTCGCCCAAGTCGCATCGCTGCCTCCGTGCCGTAGTTGCCATGACGACGGGGACACTATGGAGAGGGGAGGGAGGCATTGGGAGGCATTGGGCGGAAGGCAATGAACGGCGGGCCCGAGCGGTGGGTGGCGGGATAGGACAGGGCCCTGTAGGCGCTGCCCACACTCACCAGTCGACGCCAACAGGAACAGGGAGAGTAGTGTGATCATAGAACTGGGGCCACACATGAACAGATCCACGCCCACACCCCAGAACGGGTCGGTGATGGCCTCAACGGTTAGCCTCCTACCACCTCCAGGGTGACCGTTATAGTGATCAGCCTAACCCAGGGCCACGCCCGCCTAACCCTGCTAGGACCGCCGTGGGAGGGACGCCCACCCCCCGCCCTGGAAGACCTACCTGAGGGCCGGTGGTGGTGCTGCCTCCACTAGTGCCTCACTCAGGGGCCTGGTGGTGGTGGTGGAGTGGTGGTGCTGACGGTGGTGGTGGTGATGGGCCATCGTCGGCAACGTCGCCATTATTATTCCTGTGTCCTACAACGTACCTGAGGTGGCCAGGATGGAGGGAATCTGAGGCCCAGACCTCCAGTATTATAACCGTCTGTATGGATATACACCTACTGTGAGACCACTCACCACCTGTGTGTATTCTCACCTGTATATCGGTACCACCATACCTGTGTCTTCAAATCAGCTTCCTCCAGGCTGTGGTATGGCTACCACCTTGGTAACCCACCCTTACCTGTCACCCCTCCAAGGTCTAACTTAGATGACCTTTACTCCAGGTGACATAAGGACCTACACACGCTCTAGCCCACGTGGAGTGAAATTCACCAATCACAGACTCTACTGGCATAGACTCTACTAATTGTATTATTACTGAGCAATGGAAGTGGATATTACATGTATTATATGATTAACAATATATAGCCCTTGGATTAGAAGTCGTGACCCCTCCAGCCTCATACCTGTCACACGGTCAGTTCACTGTCCATACATGAGCTTCTCAGAAGGTATTGCTCAGGTGTAGCCTCACTCTCCAACCAGAGCCACTCCCTGGCAGCAGTCACTCTCCACCTTGAGTCGTTGGTATCTTTAATGAGTGGCACAATAGCACATCAGTATTACATGGCCGAGAAGGCAGGATGTGGGCGGAGATTGACAAAGGGAGCTGATTGCTGCACCAGGACTAATTAGGTAGGGACCTAAAGGCACCTTAATTAGGTCCAAGTAGGTAATGAACAAAAGCGTCAGACCAAAGATAAATCCTGAGGACCAAAGATGATTTTGTGCCCTAAGTAAGGAAAAACATAGATTAATTATTTTTTGATACATCTACAAGCAATTCTATAACTAATTCCTTGTTTTGAGACCTATAATACACATTTTGAGACAAATTCACACATTGTGAGAAACGTAGATATGATCTAAGAAAATAAAACCCTGAGGAAAGGCAACCTGGATTACAAAGGAATACATTTATTACATTATTTAGAAGCAAGTTATATGATTCGGTTTGCTCATGAAAGAAAAATCACTGGTGCATTGATACAAACTGTCAGGCAAAAACGGACACACCTACAAGTTTGTCAATATGATTGTGCTTGTCCTATTGTGTGTCGATCCCATGGGTTGTTTGCTTAGTTACTGATGGCTCAGCTGGGACAGGCCCAAATCGAAGCTATACCAAATATGACGCTCATCTGGAATAACTAACAGCACACTGACTTTAATGGATTGACGCTCGACCTTTGGGTTCCGGGACAGATTAAATATTTATCGGCAGAGGGTTCTGGCGGCAAAAAGGCCTGGGCAAAGAATTGATCTGAAGCTCTGGGGTAGAGCTGTATGGGCCTGGTATAGATGGGACGGGGACATGAGGACGATGGTGTGAGCGAGTGCACGGCGGGGGTAGGAGTCTACCGTCCGATGACTGTTATTAGGGGTCGCTTATAGGAAAGGCATATCGGCGCAACAGTCGGGCTACCTATAGCACCCATCCGCAGCCCATAGAAGTACACTTACTGAGCCCTCCTGGACTGTGGTATAGAGGATCTTTGAATTCGCCCAACATTATAGTTATACTGCTGGTGGTCTCACTGGGAAATCGCCAGGTCTACATTTGGGGAAGCTGACATTTTCACTTTTATTTCCAGACAGTTGCAGTTTGCTTACATAGTATTGCATTCAAGGCCATGTTCTATAATCATATACCATTAGTTAGGATTTAGATATTGACATAGTACATATTATAGAGATTTGAAATAGTGTTCAACATCCGACATTTACAAATTAGGGCGTGGGACTAACTGATTACAAGATTCAGCATAGGATGAAAGGCCCGGGCTCAATTCCTGACAATTGAACAAGATTAAAGGACAGACGTTTGGTTCTCATGTGCTGTGTATAAAACCCGATCTGGCACACCTGTGCTATTGGAAACACTCATAAGTATATATCCAGCCCCAGGTGGTACACGCAGCATGCCTGACGTACAGCAGCCCTGGAGGACGACCAGTTGACTGCTCCTTACCCAACACCACCTACCTCTCCAGTGCTAGCCCTCACGGCCACCCTCACACACGATTCATTCCTTCAGAATCAGCCCTGCATGCACCATTGGAGCTGTTTGTTTAAGCTCCTATTCTACCTGAATACATTGCTTGGCTGACAGACCGGCTGAATGAATAGTCGACAAGCCAAAGGGACTGACCACGCAACTACTGGTAGCAGATGTATATTTGGATCGTCTTTCTTGCTTTAACCTTGTGCAGCAGAAATAGAGTTTACTCTGTATAACTGACCATTCAAATACAAGGACCCTGGAAATGTGAATGCAAACATATATATGAAGAGCTACTCCTCATTAATACACTATTGATGACCTCTTGCATTGACTGCCTCCTCTGAGCGACTCATTGCCTCTCAGAGCTGCACCAATAGACCAGTAGACATAGATGTATGTAAATATATGCATACATTAGGGGGAAGTTCCACCCATCATCACCAGTACCACCAGCACCTCCCCCACCACTACAGAGCCCCTCTCCGCCTGCTGTAATAACGTCTACAAAGAAGACCATACAGACACTACTGATGACTGCTGTTATATAATAGGCCCACCCAGAGGCGGCAGGTGGTGTCTGCACGCTGATGGATGGACTCACTAAGCCTCAGTCGGCCTACTAGAAGGCTGTGTAAGCCTAAGAAGGCCTGGAATCCCCACCCAGTACAGCCGCATGGGCAAAGGAGCTTTGAGACTTTTTCCATACGCTTTGAGGGGTTGGACGTCCAGGAAGTGTTGGGATGACTACATTCCTGTTCTGGTATCAATCATTTGGACCAACAGCTGCTCATAGTCTAATTCATGAGTCAGTCACGGAGGCGCCTGGAGGCAGGTTGTATAGGCTGTAAGATATGGACTGGATTCTAAGTTGCATGCAGGGTGCCTGGATAACCATTCTTTTCAAATACCTAGGAATGATACTGTAAATATTCTTAATCATGGACATTCTTAGGCATTGAAGGGTATTTTGGAGCTAATTTAAATGGACATTGCCAATGATTCATGCACTATACGCATTGTGAAATTACTTGTTGCTGTCCACGTCAGCCATTGAGCGTTATCCCCTAAGTGAATAGCCCGATAAAAAGAACAACGTCTATACTACTTACACGATAAATTATCTTGCGTACACCAGCCGTGTGAGCTAAACAGTATGGGCTATAGGACTAAATGATTCGAAAATACAGCTCATCCTAACTTGTTTTGAAGGTACATTCAATCTTTATTGTAAAGGAATAAGGAATCGAATTGTAAAAGCAGGATTTCTTGTGACACCTATACCTGAGAATACTGATTAGGTGAATTTGTGTTTACTTGATTCCGTTCAGGGAATGGCCATATCAGTATACCTGTCTGCTGAACACTTCAAAGTATCGGCAAAAACAAAACCCATAGTTGTTTTGTTTATACATTTCTAATTCTCCACACCTTGAAAACCTTAATCAAATTCGTCTCTGCTTTCATAAACTGGTGCCTTCCTGAAGAAGAAAAAACTGATTTTGTCAATACATTCACCATATGGACTCAATCTCTGTGCTCGTTCGGACTTGAAAGCTTTGCCGGACGCAGGCTCTGACGTGGACGTAATTTTCCACCTGGTTGACACTGCTGTTTGTGGTACTGGAGGAGACGGAGTGACAGTGACAGGAGGCGGATGTCAGCAGGGAACATAGTGTACCTCCTGTGTTCCCGTCCTCCAGTGTCTGTGAACTCACCCTAAGCCCCTCCTCCAGGCCCTTCTAAGTCTGGTGGTAATCTGGCCGGGAGATAATCTGTGAGGACCAGGAGCTGCTGTCTAACTGTCTTACTGCATCCTCCTCCACGGGCCCACTGCAGCCGGATACAGGCTACGAGCGGCTGGGTGTGTAGTGTAGACTGGAGCTCTAGAGCTTAACGACGACAACCAAAAAGGCTAAGTACGTACATTCCTGCAAGGACGCAGCTGAGGGGAAAGTGGCAGAGGGACTAATTAGTACTTTCAGTGCACGGCTCAGACAAGAATTGTTCACACATTGCGGAGTTATAAAGGACAGATCTTTGTACTGAGAAATAAATATTGAAAAAATACACTGCTGCTTATCTATATAGACACAAAAATTGCCTTGTCATGATGTGATTAGAATGAGATTATCACAGGAATAACTCATTAGTGATTTTTCCCTTCGGATCTCTGACTATTTTGAGTTGGCACAAACTCAGTCAGGCTGGCGGACTTTGTGGACACCTCGGAGCTGCTCGCCCCCTCCGACCTCGAGCTGCTCAGATGCACTCGGCAGGGGGCGCTCTGCCTCTGCCGGCCCTCCGCCGTCGGGCGTGACGTCATCAGCGGCCGAGACTACGTTCGTGACGTCACAGCGCGCCACGCCCTTCACGGAGGGGGAGGAGTTGGGCTACGTGACGTCATCATCGACGAGAGAGACTTCAATCAGAATCGGAGTTTTGACGTCGTGACGCCGCGCCACTCTCCCAACATGCTACGGAAACATTACAGGTCAGAGTGGGTCTCCTTTAAAGGTCGGGGGAACAGAGAGGGGTCAGCCACCTGGATGCCAGGCCGGGAGGACCATGGTGTCATGATTTTCAGATGTTGGAGGGAACTGTAGTCTCCCATTGCATGGCATTTGACGATTTGTTTTGACAATTTTCTGTTGTGTCCTGTTTTGTATCAAGCTTTTTTTTTTACCTGAGATCCTATTGAATACATAGTGTCATCGTTTCGTTAATTTCAAGTGAGGTTGAGACAACCGTAATTAAATAGAATAAGAATACATAGGAATCTTGGCAGGATTCACATTATGATTATAGTGGAAGGAAATATTATATTCCTAAACTCCATGTTTCCGTGAGGACGTTTTGAAGCGGAAAGGCGTCGTGTTCAATATTACCAATGTACCGCGGACGTGGCCATTTATTCACCTGTATACATTCTCAATTCAAATTAGGAAAATATCGAAAAGGGTGTAAGATGGCCTTCCGTCAATTATTGTTATCCATGAATCTTTCATTAATTTTGGATATGAGAAACCTTTGGCTTTCTATTTTTTCAAAATGATCATATTGATGATTGTTGTTATATGAGCAGGAGTATTTAAGTGCAAATTGAAAAGTCGAGAGTGTTCACTTGATCCTACATTAGTCAAAATGGCAATATATTCAGGTGATCTCCATGTCTTATATACTCAGATATTCCATTCCTGTTAAATTTAGAACCAATTGTCTTTATTAGGAAATTTGCATTCCGCCAGATCGCTTGAAGTCCCATTTAAGGTAACTGAAGCATACCTCCAGATCTTTTTTTGTTTTTGTAAATCAAACAAAATTGACGAAACCTCTGTATTTTTGGTATAGATCTTTCCCCTTATCATCTCATTTAATCATTTCTCACTTTTTGATCTTCATTCATATTATTTGGTACAATCTAAACTATTTTCCAAATTAACAATATTTAATCCAAGACTGGAAAAGCGACCCGTATCTTATATGCACGTATATGGTTATACCTGTCGCCTGGTCGGGGCCAGCATTTACAGTCTCAAAACTGACTTAACATAGATCGAATGACATTTTAAAACAGACACAATGCGCATTCTGAGCCTAGAATATAAAAAGACATGTGCCTTTTTTGTGCATTCATAACCTTGGCCTAATGCCCGTTACAGACTACCCAGAATACGAATTATGCCTGCATTGACCTGTCATCAGTAGCATTCTGAGTTTAGTCTTTAAAGGGTATTTAAGTTAGACGTATTCCGGCATATTTGTAGCTTAAAACACAGGCACAAAACATGCCGTTGAAGCGAGGCATTAAAAGGGGTACCAGATAGCCCCCTGTTGCTCAGTATATGGGCGCGGGCCCTGCCCTCATACCTCCATGTCGATACTTGTAAGGACTGACCAGTTGGCGTGCGGGCCGGACTGACCGGACTGACCGCTCCGTGACCACCTGCCGCCATTGACCGCTTCCTGCAAGACTGCCACTTCCGGTTAACAACCAACTCGCAATGCACTGTGGGAGCAGCTTAGAACTTCCGGTTGGGGTTGCTGACTAAGTGAAAGCAAACAGAGTGGAATTTATATTGGGCCGATTGCACTTGGCTAAAAAATAGAGAATTTAATAGCATCATTCATAAATTGTGTTAAAAGGGACAGGCTATCGTCAAGCCAGGTGTGAGTAGAATATAGCACAAACGTATTCAAACTTTAAATTCTAGAGGAATAACTAATCAAGGTTTGAATAGTATGAATGCGTTTGATCTTTAAAAGGAGTAAACTGATAACGAGAAGATGGACATTGGAAAATTTACGAATGTTAGCCATATTGCTTTAGCTTTATATAGGGAGCTGGTTCATTCACTGTCTTTACTTTGAGTTTCAATCATACAGGCCGAGTGTTTTCTGAAATACTCCTTGTAGTTTCTATAGGCTTCCAGTCAAATTTATTTATTAAGTCATCACGAGTTAGATGTACTCTTCAATATTTTATTTATTTATACAGTATCTTTCTTAATTGACCCTTTCCCGAAAAAAAGAGAATATTGGCCCAGGGAAACTAGTTGAAATGAACAATTCTGATGAAATATTATGATATATCTAAGTGGTCGTACAAAGAACCCCCAAATCTCTAACTTCCGATATCATCCTAGAGTTCTCAGAGTTCTTCACACGTTGCCTCTCCCTCTCACCAGGGGGCGCGCCGAGAGCTGATTTGTCCGCTGGTTCCCGGCGTAACAAGATAACAACATCCCCCAGAGACGTGACGTCATCACCCATGAACATGGCCACCAATTTGCTCCAGTGGGAACACAGGAGCAAATTGATGGTAAGCCTGCTGTGGTGGTCCTCCTCCTGCCCGGCCACCCGAGAGAAAGGTGCTGCCAGTGAGCATCGGCCTAAACCCAATTGGATCCGACACGATTGGATGATGACAGGCATAGCACTTATATGGATGTAGGAAAATACCACATAAAGCCAGCTGGCCGCATCCAATTGTATCCCTATTGTTTTTGGTCCATTAGCTTAATGCACTGGTGCGCATCATAGGTCTGTTGATTTTACATAGGGGCTGTGCAGTTGGTGTGTCAGTCCTGTGGCCTATGGGGTGGTGCTTTAACTGACGTGTGTGTCATCTAATGAGTGTACCTTGTGTATTGGTCAATGTATCATTCTGTGTTCCTGTTTATCTTAAAAGGTCACCCCCTAGTACAAATATGAGCAAAGTTCATCTATATTTTTCTTCATAAAGAATGATTTTACATTGACAGCAGGGACCATTGTATGAATTCGAAAGAATCGAGTCCACATACATAAAGGTTAAATGAAATAAGATAGTAAATTATTGTCCTGTATTTTCTCTTCTGCTGACATTAAGGACGACTGTCCATTAATTTAAAAGGAGTTTTGATTCAGTATATATTATCATACATATGACCCAACAAATAAACTGACAGCATAGCAATTACTTTCCCCCGCCCTCCTCCCCTATCT
Source organism: Lepidonotus clava (assembly GCA_936440205.1). Taxonomy (NCBI): domain Eukaryota; kingdom Metazoa; phylum Annelida; class Polychaeta; order Phyllodocida; family Polynoidae; genus Lepidonotus; species Lepidonotus clava. The sequence goes on along the minus strand of OW387144.1, from coordinate 26,711,120 downwards.
TCCACTGACTGACTTCTGAACGGATTCATAGGTACATAGACGGTCAGACATTACTGTAAAGAGGACTTCACTGAAAACACAAGGTTGTCAAAAGTGGTGCCAAAATCAACAACCCTATGAGATCATGTGGATATCTGTGATGACCTAAGGGTTTTAAGTCAATGGTGCCAAAAAGAACACCGCCATGGGTTGTCGAACAAATCTCCAGGTTTGTTTGATCTACTGGAACAACTCAGGGTTGTCACAGGGTCTTCAGTAAGGTTAGTAAATTTAACAATGTATTCATGTTTGCTGGGTTCCTATTATGTAATGTTACTAGTTATTATTTATGCCCATTACAATTAGGAGGCCTAAGTTGTATTAAGTATTAGGAGTTGTATGGTTTTTGGCACTATTCACTTACAATACTAGGGTTGTCACAGACAGAGGCCATGACAACCTAGGGTTGTCGTTTTTGGCACCACTCACTGACAACCCTAGAGTTGTCAGTCATTTTCTTCCCCGACAACCTTGTGACAACCTGATTTTCACTTTTGCTTCCCTGACAACCTTTTTGGCCTAAGGTCGTTAGGAGAAAATGACAACTTTTGCGTTGTCATCCAGCCTCAAAATTCACAATGATGACCCTCTGACCACCCACAAAGTTGTAACAGGGTTGTCGGAAGTTGTCGGAGGGTTGTCACACAGCATCAGTGGTCTGAAATGAGCCTTGTGACAACCCAAAAGTCACCTATGACAACCCAAAAGTCACCTATGACAACCCTCTCACAACTTTAAACTGGCTTCCTGACGACCTTGTGTTTTCAGTGTTATATTTCACTCTAGGGGTTTCATCCCAGAAAGTGCATATAGATTAGGTTTTTAGTATTTCCTGATGGAAAGTCAATTAAAAGTTAAAAGTGTTTACTACATCAACCAAGTTGGGACCCCCTTTTAAAGGTCGATGGGTTTGGGGAATAATGAATGTTAACAGCAGAGAATCAGATTAATTTATAAAGTCAGAAGCACTTGGTCTGCTGGTTCAGAGCTTCCTGATTTTAGGGTATATATGATGTTGTTCAGGTGACTGTTGGTCACCTGCCCAGAGAAGGTGATATGAGAACCTGAGAATATAAGACAATTTCATTCTCAATTCAGCAGTTTGAAACAAAAAAACAAATGGTTATCATTATTTTTCTCTTCCATTGCAAAAGCTCTTTTGATCGCAGATGAAATTATGTATAATACTATTACGTGTAGACACGTATTATTAGGCCTAAAGGAAATGCAGTAAGTGATCATAGGTTCTATCATAGATACATGTTTTGTACACTTAAGGCAAACGGAGGTGGAGTGCTATTTGCATCAACTTTACTCTGTCCGATCTGAGGAGCCATTTTCAGCCAGGAATAACCTCAGTGTTTTTTTATGATGTTTACCTAATATTATGTTACAATATAACATGTATATTATGTTACAATATAACATAGATACATCCACTAGATATCCCGCTTTTACCCACACCCCTATACAGTATCCACCACTTTCCCTCGGGCCTGCTTTCAATGGTGAGTACACTGTTCACCACCCCACAACACCCTACACCCCAACCCCCTCTCTAGGGTCTGCTTTAGGCTGCTTTAGGCCTACACCACTTACTGAGCAATTACCCAGATGCTCACCCGGGGACCTGGCGAGCTGCTCCCCCTAAACCCGACAGACTGAGCACATCGTAGGCTAGGCCAGGACATGCTCACAGATAAAGGACATGGGGACCTTGAGCGACATTGGTAAGGAATGGCAAAGGTTAAAGATCCAAATGTCCTACTGAATAATACACAACATACAGACAGTTCCTCGTGGGGCAAACTAGGAACTTTGAAAAGGGCAATGCTTTCAAAATGTTGTAATATGGCGAGTGGGAAAAAAGGCCAAACTGAATTAGTTTGCTTCAAGCTCAGGATAAGAAAATCTAACTAAAAAGGCATTGAACGTAAACGGTTTACTGTACAAATATAGGGTAAGGGAAGAGAGTTCCCTTTTGGTAACACTTAGTTTTGTAATAATTATAATGAAAATTGTTGGGGCACTCTCATGATCTTTGTAGAACATTTTTATATGGTACTCAATGCAAACAAGTAAAGATTGCTCTCATCTAAAGAAAGGTGAATCTATGTATTATATAGAAGCTACAGTTAAAATGGTTATATTGAATTGTAAACCGGGTGTATTTGTGAAAACAATAGTTATTAGAAGCACACTGTAACCCGGTAACTCAAAGGGAAAAAACATATCCTTCTTCAGCGGTGCTGCATAATCACAAAGGACGAGACTTCGTCTCATGTGTAAATTCTAAAAACAAATCAGAGACAAAGAATGGAATCCTGTAGAAAACGCCACAGGAGGGTTTCCAATCGAGACAAACATCAAAACCATCGATCGGACAAAGGTTTTGATGTTCCCACTGTCTGATCGATATCTGAAATCAGCCCTAATCTGGACCAAAACATAGCTGGTCTGCCGAGGGCTCCAGGATACGACGGTTACTGTTTGTGATTCTTTGAAAACGTATGGGAGAAATCCGGCCGGCTGGAGACCTGCAATGTCAGTTGTAAACCTACGATAATGCTGGATGCCTGACAAATGAGAATATATGAAATTTGACATGTGGCCCGCGGTTGGTTGATGCACAAGATTTTACAGCTTTCGTCAGGCCAACGTGATTTAGTTTTGATACTTCATATTGTTGGATAAAAGAGAACAACGTCCAATTATCTTTTAGTTTTATATAAATTGCTACTGCGCTGACTGGTTAATGATTAACTTGAACTGTAGAGGTAGAGGTAGGAGTAGAGGTTGAGCGTGTGGGCTGAGGATAACGTCAGTCACAGGAGAGTGGTTCGATGATCTACATTGAGAGTGTACGGGCATCAACCGGCTGTGGAAAACTAACTCATACACTGCACCCTATCTCTTTGCGGACATGGGATGAGTTGTCTTTGAATGGTAATTTATCAAAGATGTGCTGTTATCTTGGTGGGCACATTTTACTAAGGCCACATAATTATGAATCTAAAAAGACAAAGGAATGCAAAGAAAAGGGACAAATCATCAAGTAGCCTGTCAACGTACCTAGTGACATCCGACCCTTTTCCTAACGATTGTGGGTGGTGATGAAATGGTAATCGCAAAATATACTATTGCTGCGAAAGATATGACAATACACGTATTGCAAAAGATATTCAGTCATTTATTCATATGTATAAATCAAGGAATTCCATCCCTGAACAACCTCAATAAGGCACTCACATATATAGAGCAACATTCCAGCCGTGCAATCTCCTGACCGGAAGAAGCTTCTTAGTTAGACAGAAATAGCTCCGAAAATCCTACCAGAGTAGCTGAGAGAGAAAGAAATCATCCCATTCACATCCCACATAATATCTCTCCAATAAGTCCCCCCCCCACACACACTCTCTCTCTCTCTCTCTCTCATAACCACACCTGCCCCCAACACCCCCCCAACACCCCCTCCCCCCTCCCGTTTCCATGACGACCAGCGAGCAGGACATGGCCCCTCATTACTCTGAGCTGCTCACGTTGCCATGGCAACAGCTAGGTATGTCATCAACTGCTCATCCCGGGCTGGGCGCCGGCCGTGTCTTCTGATTGGTTGATTCCCCCCGACAAGTCGCCTGTGAAGGGGCACTGGGGGCGCTACCTGGCGGTCTTAGATGGAGGTAATTGTCCCTCACTTTTTAAGGATAAATCATGGTCAGTTCATCAAGGTTATTCTGGGACTGAGACAAATTGGATTTTTATGCCGGATCAGGGATAAAAAGAGAAATTAGTGTTACAATTTGTAGGCCGTTTTGCATCCTTTGGAATAAAAATCATAAAATAAATGGTATGAGCTACAGGTTGTAGGGTTAATAACTCAACTGGAAAGACCACTTGATATCACAATTAGATTCTTTTGTTCTATAAGTTGTTTCAAGAGTTGAACCCCATATAGGCTAACATTAAAAACAAATTATCGTAATTCTGTTGTTTAATTATATGCTTAAGTCAGTCGACCAAATCAATAATATCCTTTTCTTGATCTCTCTGAAAATGATTGGCTGTAGTCATTACAGTGAAAAGCTTTTTCTTTTTAATTCGTTTATTTAGACTGAAACATGAATTAGCTAATTAATGCTAGTTTACATCATACTCCAGTATTCGCCCTGTTCGTCATGCCAATATCAATTCATCATAACTTTAGTAAATTTACATAGCAGAAAATATATCAAATAACAATCGAAAGTAAGACATATAGAATCGGTATATACATAGTAAATACGATGAGCATTGAAGTCAATATATATTTTCAAACTGTACCTGGCGACAGAGATTGATATGGATTCCAATCACTTCAGTTGCAGTTACAGGGATGCTTCTCGTAACATTTGTCCAACCTTAAAGGCGTACCTAAAATGGGAAATTATTATGATAATCGTCCTGAATGCAGTTGGGATGCGCAATAGTTACGTAAGAGCAAACATTTATCATGTACCAATTATCGACGAAACTTGTTTGCATAATATTGTCTCTGTTCCCCAGTCGACCGGCTCATCCTGTACAGTTATTGGCTGCAGATTAGTGTCGGTATTCAGTGCTAAGTACACTGCGCAGTTACTGCTGCGCAGGTGGTAATGCCCATATTGTTCTCCTGTAGTCAGCCATGGGTCCTCAGACAACCTGACGTCTCTCCACTTAGTTGTACACTTCTGTACAATATGCATGCAGGAGAGAATCTTTCATTCATTCATATGGTTTCAACAGCCTATTAGGTTTAACGTATAGTCTGATATAGAAAACACAATTGTAAATTTGTTGGGATGTTTTATCCCTGTATAATTTTGCGCATTCATTCATTAATGAAAAGTATGCAATCACTTTGATTTTAAATACAGTCAGTTGTGGTGCTGGGACAACCTTAAAGTTGTGATGGGAACTGTCACCTATTGATACCCAACCACGTACGATTTCCAATCATCCATTCACAGAACAGTGTGAAAGAAAGATGTACATTGCTTGAAATTTGCTACAGATTAATTACAAAGTTTAGACTACTAGTATCCTTACAAACATTTCAATGTTGTATATAAAGGTTTATCAAATAAGTGACTTTCGGGTTTTATACCCATCCCTCTTCTCATTTTACAATATTAATAGTGTTGCAGTACTTATAAGCTATTTATCTCTACTCTGACACCCACTTCAAAAACGATATGAACCCTTCACAGAACCCCGCAGTCCGTGACTCGTCACCCTTGTTAAGACCTATCGTAACGACCCCTGATGGCCGTGGTACCTGTCTCAGGCCCCTCAGCCTTGATTAGGTTGTCAGAATATCAGCCACAGTCATCGGGCAAATTAATAACCCCCACCCCTCACCTACCCCACTTATGATCCACGTCTTCTCCACCCCTCCCCCTACCATCCCTGCTTTAATTCCCTTGTCTCCGAGTGATCCAGTGTCCGTCTGAGAAGGCGCCGTGTTACTGGGGGCCAACCTGACAGGGCACGGCGGTAGTCATCGATTACCTGGAGCTGGCACGTCAATGGGAGTAAGGCGGGTCTAATCGATCACTTTGTCCGGCAGATTACTGACAAGCTGGGAGCTTACTGAGTATTAGCATATGGCGGGGGGCGGCCGAGCGGAAGAGGGGCTCCTCGCGCCCATCCTTCTACTCGCCTTCTACTAGAGGAATATCTTTAGAACTGAGTGGATGCTGTTTGTTGGGGTAATTACAGCGTATATTAGCTAGCTCTCATTACGGAATAGGAGCGACCAATAGAGCTATAGCGAAATTCTTAACTTTTAGAACAATGTGATTTTCACCTGTCGGCCAAACCAACCGTTAAGGGGGCCGTCCATAATTGACGTCATGCTATTTCTGACCATTTTTGACCCCGCTACCGCTTTCATCATGCTTTTACTATAAGAATGTACAGGGGACTGGACCCCCCCCCCCCCGCGCGCGCGCGCATGATGTCGTTTATAGATGGCTTCTCACCAGAAGAGGGTATATTTATTGTTATTTTTTACTTAAGGTAGAGGAGGCTAAACAAAGAAAATTTGCTAAGCCTATTTAGGTTCTAACTTCTGTATTGAACTCTTGGTGACACTTTAAGATTGGCCTTCAGGACATCTTAACTATAGTCTCTTTTGTAATTGACTGGTACTTATGATTCCTCTTGAAATCAAAACTCTCTTCTGTAAAACTTAAGTGACAGAAAGCAACATATTTATGGCTTGAGTCATAAAGTTACAATTCAGAATATGGTGAGGGGATGAGGCCCAAGAACAGAAGTTCGGGAAACCGTCCATAGTCCTACCTGCATACTGCCATAGCTACCTAAAGGCCAGTAATGGGGCACAAACAATACATCAATTAGGACAGACTGTAAACTCAGGGGATGTACTGTTATGATTAATACTGGATCCACCTGGCGCTTAGTATGAGTAATTTGGATTGACAATTATAACTCCCACTCCAGTTATCTCAATATACCTACGCAAGTAATGACCGGTCCCTCGTCACACCTGACTGGTTTTCGTTATATCAGATGTCAGGGGGTCAATGGAACATGCCCATAGAGCAAGTTTTCATTTCGTGTTTAACAATCTAGCGTCTGTGATTGGTGGTGGAGGCTTAAACTTTACACAGAGCATGCGTGCATGAGTTATAATATGTGCAAAGTTTCAGTGCCGGTACTTATATTTATGCAGACGACCCCCCCCCCCCCCCTTTCAGAAATCCTGTAGCTGCCCCTGCTATGATTCGGAAGCGAAAACAGAAACCTTGGACATCTCTAATAGTAGAAGTAAAACTCTTAACGTGAACATCTGGGGATACTAGTCTCCTGCTTCTATCCCTGAATCAATGTAACACGTCCATAAACGTCCACACGGAAGATCCGCCTGGAGATTTCACCGAATTACTTCTACCATCGATGGAAAGGGGATTAGAGCCGGGGAAGATTATCAGGAGAAAAAGTGAATTAAATGGAGACAGAGAGTTTAATCAGATTACTGAGCGAGTGGGAACAGCGTAGGAAAAAGGCTCAGGGCTATGCCAATCGTATTGTGTCCATGGGCTTACTATTGTAGCAGAGGCTGGTGATGATGAAAATGCCATTTTATTAGGTTAGAAAGTACTTTTTGCAAATTGACATGGCTGCAGAAGGCTTAGACAAAATGATCGATTGGTTGAAAAATGAACAGGCTATAAGTCCGTTTGTACCAACTTGTAATATGAAATGCAGAATAGAAAGCTTTGCAACTATCGTGATTAGGCCATTCGGGGGAAGACATTTAGATTCTTATGTTCGATAGTAACGGAAAGCACGTGGCATAGGGGACTTTATACTGATAAAAAGTGCTTTAGCTAGGAATCAGCTGATTTGATTTTGACTAAATCTATGGAATCGAGAGAGTTGTTTTTACTTTCATTTTGTAGCAGGATTCTCGGGAACCATCGACAATATTGATGTAAAAAAAAGTTTAAGACAGACAGGTGCCTGGCAGTAAAAAAACTATATATAATGATAATGACACAATATCTTAGATAATGACAACGTGGTATACAGATGTTATGGGCTATTATGTACGTAATCAAAAGAGTGCTACATTAGATTTTTATATAAATCATAATACTATTATGATGGTTGATAGTCTCAGATGGGGAATGGGTGGATGGTCACGCCATTTAAACCCAATTTGTATCAAATTGGTCCAGGACCTCCCTGATATCAACATTTAATTGCTTTTGATTTATGTAAGACAGTGGGACTTAAAAGGCCGTTAAAGGTAAGAAAATGGGTCGAATTACTATTGCAATTATGGTGTATTTCAACTAAGGAACATGATACCTTTAAACTCTTCATAGTCAAGGGATGTGTGTAAATGCAGCACAGTGCGCCACCTTACTATTTAGATGTGTATAAATGACAATGATAATATCTATGTTTTTGGTGACAGAAACTTCACTTTTAAAATAAAAAAGATGAAAACATTTTTGTTATCAAATATGATACTGTTAACTTCACAATGGGACATAAGGATGGAAGGATCATTAAACTATACATTGTGCTCCAATTATAGGGATATACAAAGGCCAAGTGTTACTTAACACAATTTTACATTCGTCTACTACATTTTATGTTTGAATGCTTGTAAATAAGCATGCAATGTATGGGTGGTTTAGTTTGTTTCCTTTCCCCCTGTACTACAGGGGTCCTTTATATCTCACCACAAGGTCTGGGTATTAGTTTACCGAAGGGGAACCCCTGGGTCGACCCTATATACCTGATGCATTGTTCCCCTTTCCCCCCGGGCTGCCATGGTCGCTGCCCCTGGTACATGACCTGCAATGGCCTGGTGTCACTTTAACACCCCAGTAGGGAAGGGGTAACGTTCTTGTACCACCTTAGAATTACCATAATAGACTTAAGTCCTTATTCTACATGATTTGATTTTTCATAATTGGTAGGAGGAATAAAAGTTAAGTTTGGAGACATCATATGACAGTAGAAAGTTATTATTATTGTCTTCTGAATGGTTATGAGGATGTATGGTTCTATGCAATATTTTCAGAAATGATCGAACAAATTCAGAATGGGAAGCATAAGAATATAATCGGCCTGTGAAATTAAGCGTTTGATATGTGTTAAGTTAAGGATATAGAAGACAGTTCAGATATTTCCTGGGGACCAAATTCCTGATTTCACCAAGGATTGTCCTAGGATAGTCAAATTTACATGGAAAGGCTTTATGAAGAGAGGTTAAGCATGGTCGATAAATGGGTTGAACCCTAATCCCACGATTATCCCCTCACTTAACGTATCTCGGAATGTAATACCAAGTCAATAGTCTGTAAAGACTAGCTAAGCTTTTATTTTAGATCCTTGGGCTATTTGAGAACAGTTTCAATGGTATTTTTTTTATTGATGGAAGCTGGTTCTGCTGGGTGTTCATTTCACATCGGATTAAAAAGAGGTTAATACTTTATGTAAGAAGTTCTTTGCACCTGTTGTAATACGTTATGCAAACGCAGGATCCTATCCTATGTTTGAGATCAAACGTATCTCTCATTACTTCTATGCTTACCAATAAGTTTGCTATTAATGTCAAAGTCCGTGCATTGCCATGTGTTACTTAGTGAACAAAGCATACAAAGGAAAGTGTAGCGAGTCAGGGACGGATCCAGACATTTTTTTTAAAGGGGGGGCGCCCTTCTTCTGGACCTCCTGGTCCGAAAATTTTACATAAAAGAAACATAATTTGGCCAAAATTATGGGGGGGCTCAGGCGCCCCCCCCCCCCCCCCAACTAAATCCGTCTCTGGGAGTAAACGGCCACAGTATTTTAAGTTCAGTTTGTGATGGATTAGGTTAGCTAAGGCAAGTTGTCCTCAGGTAGCGAACTTGACCCTGGCCACATAGCGAATCCACCTGTGGAGCTAAGCATCGCCAAGTGGGAGGGGGTCCAGGTGTTAAGGGGGGAGTGCACAGGTATGGGGGGTCAGGTGGGAGGGAGTAAAAGATCCTGCCAATTTACACACCACCGCCTCCACCACCACCCCACCACCAAGGCTAACCACCACCGCCACCACTCACCTCCAGGACCCTAGACATATAACACACACCTGACAAAGGATCCCAACCTGAGGAAACATCTACTTACCTGACTACCTGAACCCATGAAGCTGCCACCTTTATGATACTGATAAAGTAGACGAGGAGATGTCTCATAGAAGGAGTGCTGGCGGTAATGCAAGGGACAGGGAGAGGGACAGGATCAGGGAAAGGGAAAAGGAGAGGGACAGGGAAAGGGAGAGGGACAGGGCCAGGTATATGGAGGAGGAGTTACAAGGAGCTGTCAATAACAATGTGACGGATCAGAGGAACCTGTTAACCGTACCCAAAGGATGCGTGGATACAGGGGCCTTATGCACACTGAAAAGGTGAGGCGGTATATTTTAGGACAAGGTTGGTCCTCTCTTTGGACACCTATAAATAACCTTTCCGTATAGTTATATGTGCATTTGAGAAAAGTCTATAAAAAGGTCATAAAAGGACTTTTTACTTCAATCAGCTGTCAATGGGCTTATGTAAAGTCAAGCCCCGTAACTTGAAGTGGTACTGAAGCAAAAATAAATCAACAAACCGCATCGGAGGGGCCGCAGCGGACCAGCGGCTACAAATGTTTGTATCTTAACACCCTGGTCCGTCGCAGTCTAATACACTAGATTTATAGCCTTGCATCCAGCTATGTGATAAGCATTATCTATACATATAATTGGGTTCATTACAGACACTGCAGTGCATCTGCATTGCTTGCTTTGGTCTATTTGTGTGTGTAGTGTGAAAAGGGCTCACTACACTTAACAGACACCCAGTTTATGTCTTTTAATGGGAACATTACATTGTATATTTACTTCTAAATTTTATAGTATATTTTTGAAAATTCTGCTTTCACACAGTTAAAACTTGAGTGCTCTGTTCTCTTGTTTGTTTATTTAAGTTTTATTTTCTTTCGATGCTTCTAACAAATCATATGTCAATCACTCTCTCTAAACATTTGTTTATGTCGAATGTCTTTGCTAGTAAGAAAACAGCTGTGACCAACCAGCCTTAAAGTAAGGGCTAACATACCTATAATCATGGCAGCGATCTGCATATCTGCTGTGAGATATCTAGTATTACCCTGAGATTTGGGATTTGGCAAGAGAAGATCAAGGAAAATAATAGTTGCATACATTGAGACTCAGTTTGAGCCCTTTACGTAATGACTTCGGATACTGATATTTATATTTTCTTATACTCGTTTTAGACTAACCAAAGATTGTACATTTTACACGGTTTGGACCCTCAACAATCTAGGGCAACTTTGTAAGGCGTGTAATGAATATGATATGTCTTCAGTGCATTACCTTAAACCATGTCACTTGTTACCCTTACATACTAGCTTCAATATGATTATGTTAACAGTTCAGAAAAGACATAAAACGTTTACTTAGGCTAGCTTGTAACGGTATAAATCTGTTGTACCCTTTTACAGACAAGGCCAAAATAATAATGTTGACAGGTAAAAACAGGAATGATTGACACTACGATGGTATTCTGTAACGGAATTATAGAAGTACCGAGTATTAATTGAGCAATTATAGGCACACGTTCGCCTGCCAAAACGGAACATTCATTTCAGCGTCAACAAAATTATTTCCGCTTGCCCATAAATTACCCTACTTACTTGGACTATATAATCATGTAGAATATGAGCCTTTGGTATGAATATGATTATTTCTGAATGTATGAGTGTAATTTCGGGAAAATTATAAATAATTAGGTATGATATTGGTAGGAACTGCACTATCCTCAATTAGTTATATGAAATATTGTTTATGTTTTAAAAAGGAATTCCTACTTTTGTTTGTAATACAGTTTTAAGGTTCATTTAGAGGTTCGGCTTTAATATTGTACATACGTATGACTTGTGCGACATGAGTATGACGTGTCAAACTTTCAGAATCTTTTGCCGAGAGAAGGGTTTCAGTCTAGTTGTTTAAGTGCCTATACACATAGCCACACCTCTCCAGGTCCCACCTGAAGTGGGTCTCAGTGTATCAAAGTGTGCTTACAAGGTATGACCAACAAGATGCTTACATGTTAACCGTGCGTGCGGCAAATTAGATCTGGTAGCTGATAAGTGTTAAAACTCCGAGGGTTTTCAATTTATCAGACTACCAATAAGGGTGGATGCTTGTATACATGTCAGGAATACTGAATGATGTGTGCACACCAACGTATGGAGCATAATATAATAATGAAATATACATACAGCAGTTCAAGGGAATGAGAGGAGAAGAAAATTAAAGGGAGCCAAAACCAATTTAAATGACAACATTTTCAAAACTCAGATAACTATAGAAATATGTTAGATGAGCCTAATTAGGGTCAGTGGTAAAGTATTAGCTGTGAAAACCAAAGTAGAATTCCATGAAAGATGATGATATTTTTAATGATTTTCTATGGTATCTTATGGTTTAGATTTTAACATAGGCCAGAAATAGGTGATCATGGAAATCCATTCCCTTAGCCTGAGTTATGAAAATTTTTCTGAATTTATTGGTTTTGGCTCCCTTTAAGGGTAAAACATTAAATATTTTCAAAGGACGGCTCCAAAGAGTCTGCTGACAACAGAGAAGACTGAAAAGGGTTAATTATATTAATCTCATCTGATATATGGCTCCAAGTGGTCCGCACTAGCAGATGCTAAGGGTCCATTCACAACGATGATATATTCATCATGATAGTATCCATCTGGTCGCCCTTGTTTGTATGTCACATTAATTTTGATATGTAGTTATTTAGGGAGTTTTTCTATGTTGCTATGATATACATACATAGGTACACATACATGTAAAGACCTACTTAAATTTGATATAAAACAGTGAATAGATTTAATTCAAGACCCATCGTATACACATGAGAGTACAAAAAGACGTCAATTTGTTAGAGTAACTTAGAAATGTATAACAGTAAACTCTAAAATAGAGCATTGCTTATCTAATGCTCCATCTGTTTTAATCTATATTTTCCTGTGACTACTCCATATCCATCTACTTTGCAAACAGTTAATGAGTATAGTAATAACATACCTGTATATACATGAGGCCTGTACACTTATGTCTAACCTATTTTGAGCTGTCAATAGAAGGCCTAGTCTGTGAAGGGTATAGCTGCACGATTCATGCTAGAAGTTAAATGTAGCTAACTCCTTTGCCAACCCATAACCAAGCTTGTTAAACATGTCCCTTTAAGTTGATATCAAACAAGGAGCAGAAACAACACAGAAAGTGACCGGGAATGATTCCAAAGCAGTAGTTTGATTTTGTACTCAACCGTGTATAATCTAATAGGCTTTGGTTGACCTATACCCAGCCGACCAGCAATAGGGTCAGTGGTACCTGGCCCTCAGGGCTAAACAAACTGACCCAGGTGGTAGTGTGCGCCTCACGTCCATGTAATTGAGTACAGGATTGCCCCCTTTAAGGCCTGTATATATCCTATTACTTGAGGTAAGCCTACAAACTGGCTGGTCCTGTAGTAGGTAAAATTAGAACCTTTAGGTCAGCTGATACAATGAGCCTCAGATGTGTGGGGGAGATAACACATTTAGGTCTCAGATTATTAAACGTCGACCTGAGCTTGCATCTTTCAATGCAGAGCTGTTATGATCACGCAAGCCTGTGTGTTATTCAAACATAGCATGGAACATGCTCATAGTAAGCAAGGTCCAAAGTCCTTCTGTTCTGAAATAATGATAACCATATCAAAGTAAATTATATCAAAAACAATCCGTGATGTTATAAGAATTCCTGTGCCTAACTACCGAGGCACACATTTCATAACCGCAGGGTATCAAAGGTGAATTACATATGGCAATCATAAACGGTCAATTATATAATTATGACAATAACCAGAGATTTAAACGCACGTCCTTAAATATACTATGAAGTCATTTAAGTTGAACAGAAGACGTTTACACTACTCCAAAATGACAAGCTATGTATATCTGTACCAATTTAAATTTTACCAAAACCTCACTAGTACTAAACATCAGACCTCACCAATCCGTCCCTTTAAAAACAAACCTCCATTTAGATGTCCGTCTACCTGTGTGCTACCAGTCAGTTCCCGCTACCTGTATATTGTAATATGCTTCTCCAGCCACCATCGGGTGGTGGTGCTGGTCAAGTGGTGCTGGTGGTGGCCTAGGTGGTGGTCAGCAGTCTCAGGTGATCCACACCGGCCGTTTCCATGGTTACATGATCTAATGGCCGTTACCATGGAGAGAACCATCCATCAGAAAACCATCAGAGCTCTTAAATTACGTCCATTCCTCGGCCTGTCCATATGGTGGGCCACTGCTGGCATTATTTGTTATATTTGGCTGTGTTTTTATAAATAAACCATTTAGAGTTTGTGATGTTCTGTATTTGCAGAAACCTGGGCAAGTCTGGGCTCCGCGTCTCCAATATGGGACTTGGTGAGTACAGTGTAACTTAACATAGAACCAATATCATAGGCATGAGTTATGTGTGGACAGGATCTTATAGATTCAAATGTGAAAATATTTGAAACAAATTTGCAATTAAAACAATTGTTGTCCGTATGTTGCTGTTACTTACATATCATTTCCTGCCGCATATAATTTATGTATATCTAAAGTGATGACTGTCAGTTTGAAACTTGAAAACCTAATTTTCAATCAATTTTTGGTAAATAGAAAGGAAACAGGTATTGACCAATGACTATCTACGTATGACAGATTGCCTTATTACCTTACATTGTGAACGTCTTCACGAAGATGCTACCTATGGGAATCTGTGCAGAACAGACGTGTTTGTTTCAATGGGTGTTTTTGCTTATGGAATGGTCATACCATTAAAAGGATACTCTGCAAAGGCCCACGTTATGTTTTCTGTATCGCTCACGTCGAAAGTACAGCTAACGAGAGTGCCTCGATCACAAAAACCTCCACTGGCGTCGGCGTCGGTCAGAGTCAGGTGTCTAATACCCTTTACAGACTAATACCTTTTACAGACCAGCTTCAAAATGCACTCATAATGAGAGTTCCATATCGACATTATGCGCATACTGGGGCTAGTCTGTAAGGGGTATTTCCTCAGAATGCATAATTATTCTACCTGTATTGATCTGCCATTGTGAGCGCATTCTAAAGCTAGTCTGTAAAGAGTACTAAACCCAATACATACTTTCTTTTAGTATCTGCAGTATTTTATGACAATGCTATAGCTTAAATTAATAACACTTTCTTTCCCAATAATATGGGTTATAGCCAGAAGAATGTTTCTTTACCGTAAAACTATTTATTGTCATTTCCTTAATAACCTACAAATTCCCACTTGTGACGCTCATTCCTGCCTCCTAAAAGATTCAAGCGCCGCACTGTCAGCCGACATGGGCCTAAATTCCCTGTGACGAAATACCAAGACATTTGTTCATGGCCCCCAACCACTCTCCTCCTCTCAATTATGCAAATCCTCTCAGGAGAAAACACGCCTGTTCCCATGTTCTCCTATGCATTAGTTTCCCATCATATTGGAGTGTAAAAACCAAAGGCTTCTCGACCTGTAGGTCAAAAAATTGCCTCGAACACGACCGGCAAAATGTTAATCAGTCGAGAATGCTTTCCCCTGGTGGCATGAAATGGCAGTAACATCCGGGTTATTGAGTTATGGCGGAAGCGGATGTAGGCCGGGCTTGTCCCCGGCGAGTTGTACATAGCTGGATGTGTTGGTTGAGAAAAGTGGCAACTGGACAGGTACCAGCAAAGATGGGGATGGTAAGCATGATTTAGTCGTCGACCATTTAAACACAGTTATAATTATGCCATTTAAAAACTTGCGTCTAAATGGTCGCCTAGGCCCTATTACCCACATTAAAAAGTCGTCTCTCCTACTTATGGGTTGGTAACAGGCCATTTACAGACCGTAATTTGTTTCTGAATTTGCCTAACTGTGTAAGCTCTGGAGTAACACTTTGCACAAGTTATCATTATTATTCATATCAGTTAAATCTTACAATGTGAGGTCCGTCCAACATTTCCAACAACCTTGTAATCAAAAGTAATGAGATGATCTTGATGATCCTGATGGCAAGTCTTCCTTATATCGTTTATAACAACCATATAGAAATATGAGTATGGTAAAACTCATAATAGATTCAAGTTGCTACCTTTCAGAATACTTTCAGCATACCTTCGATTTATCTTTAGTACTCTTACGATAAGGTTTTGCGTGTAACTTATCCCGTAAACACAGTCCATAATGTAGCAGGTTGTTCAAGTGCTAAACTAGTGAAGGCAATGGACCCCTAAATTCGACACGACGAAAAATACTATTTTCCTTTTATTCATTTGTTCGAGTCTGCTTTACATCTTTATAACAGGGAAGCGCACACTACAGAATTATGTACAAGCGTCCCATAAAAAAAACAACGTTTTTTTACTTGGAAAGAGTTAGAACATCGATGATTCATATCTCATTTTTCTTCCAGGCACTTGGGTAACATTTGGAGCACAGATCACCGATGAGGTAGGCTTGTTTCAGTGAACTTTACATTATGTCGCAAATCAGTAACATACCCAATTTCATGTAATCAACGTGTGTCTTGTAAGATATATTAATGTCCTAAAATCGGTTAGGAAGAGGAAGTATTCCTTTTTTTCATATTTTCTGTACAGCTATTCTTCAAAGGAGTATCCAAACCTTATACATCTGCAATACATGCATGGAATCACATGAATTATTCCATTAACTTTCTGTTTACTCTATATTCGGATTAAACCTGATAACAATTGGAATCAAAGTCTATGGCAAAACTGAATGTGAATATGAGCTGGGCCGGCTTTATTATCTAAGAAAAAAACATAAAAATGAACACATGCATTACTCTTATACCTCAATACAAAACCTGTTCACTACTGGCCCTCCCAGATGGCCGAGGAGATCGTCACACTGGCCTACGAGTCGGGTATCAACGTGTTCGACACAGCTGAAGTATATGCTGCTGGCAAGTGAGTACTTCTTTTACCATAATATGTAATATCTAGAAGACTAGATCTATCTGAAGATATTCAATACACGTGTAAGATGGTACACCATTTTCATAGATTTTCAATCAGTTGAAATAGTTAGAGATTGCGACCTGACCTATCAACGTGATATTCTTTGTGTAATGTAGATTTAATATATATTTCTTTTACTTGATATATTTCTTACTTATTTCAAAATATGGAAGTACCAATACAAATAAAATAACCAAACAGTTAATTCCAATGTTCCCTACATTCACCCCCCTTTACAAAAACTGGAACAAAGCAATGTCAGAAAGCTTTCTGCCAAAATTCATATCGATATCATTTCATTTCTTATCTTTTCAGAGCTGAAATCGTCCTAGGAAAAATCCTCAAGAAAAAACAATGGAGGTAAGAGTCATAATGTGCAAACTTGTCATTCATTAACTGACTTCCATGCCTTTGATACCTCATGATAAAAACATTAATGAATCCACATTCTCAATGTTTGTATTTCTTTATTGCAGGAGATCAAGTTACATTGTGTCAACAAAACTATATTGGGGAGGAAAGTAAGTACACTCTGGATTGATAAAAGTGTATAAACAATTTAAAAGTAAATAGAAGAAATAATATCCAAAACATCAAAAAGTTGTATTTTAAATGATATATTGCTAACACTCGCACGTGTATGTTTATAATTACTGACATAATTAATTAGCACTAGGCCGACTTTACGAAGAAAGATGATTACACAGGGTGGAAGCAATCATCTTAGAAAAAGCATCCTAATTGCTACCATAATTATTTCACTAGATTCAGACTTGATAACGTAGAACAGCTCATTCTCAAGTCAACTCCTATTTCTTTGCTAATCAAACTGCAATACATTTGGGTTTATACAGCATCTTCGAAAACAAAGTATTTCGGTTTAAATCAACTCCATATCATTAGAAGGCTATGTACTATTAATCGATACTTTGGTAGGTTTCACCATCATATTCCCTGAATCATGGCTATTAATTGGGAATCTGAAAGATTAGGAAGAAGCCTATCTGTGTTGCTGAACACTCCCTCCTTTTGTAATTGCTTATCCCTGAAAGCTTTGCCTCCAAACCGAAGCCATACTATTGAAGCAGATATTGAACAGTCACATGATAAAGTAACATTTTGAAAATAATATAAACCCAGGACACATTTTAAGTAGTAGTTCATAAATATAAACCATTATAGAAGTGGCATTATAGAAGGGTGTGTTGTGTTGAAGTAGCACATCTAGATAATATGTATACATAACCTAAAAAGCACTTCAGTAGATCATTTTTGCTTTGGGGGCTTCCTATTTCAGTTTGTGGTAAGGGTGCCCCCAAGGCTTTACCATCAGAACTTTTGCATTGTGTAAAATGAGAGAGCCATCAAATTGGTCTTTTGTGGGGCCTTGATCCCAATTTGTAACAATTGGTCACCTGCCTTCTCATTGGCTGTCTGCAGGTAGTGGTCAGTGGCACTATGCCTAGGGGGAGGGGCCATGTACCCTGATTGACATTTACCCCCTTGCATCCTTATATACCTGTTTAACTTTGCAGTAGCAGTATAAACATATGGGAGGGGCTTTGTACTCAGATTGACAAGTACTTTGACAGGTACCCCTACCTGTTTCTTATAACCAGCAAGGGTGGTGCGACAAGTCATCGATCAGTATAGATGATTTCTTTTCACCATCAAAGCATTTTTCTTTAGTCCAAAGGACTGAAAAGCATGTATTTTCTTATCGGTATAACCCTACCCAGTATTCACAAACCCTTTTTTGACTCATAGACTGCCCTCTATTTGACTCCTACTCGGGTTTATATTTGACTCTCAGCCTACTACATCTGTGTTCCGCCCACTGCCGGCCCTACTAGCCCTGTGGGACTATGTAATTGTTGTTTGCTGATATCTCTACCCTAAGATTAGTCGGACAGAAGTCAATGGTGAGACGTGCCGCAGGGATCTAGGCTGACGGCAGTATTGGGTGTACTTACACGGACAAGGTCAACAGTGCTATATACATGGACCTGGTGCCCGTTCAAATAGCCCCAGCGGTCTTTCTTAGGGTTGTTTTCTATTATGCAAACAGTGTTTTTGATGGTTTGCTGTTTGTATAACATATATTATTACATCGACAGGGCAACAGATTTTGTAATCAGTACCTGTGATATTCTTGCCTTTCGGCATCAGTAACAAAGCATTAGGAATTAGGGGTAATTAGGATATAACTATAATTAAGTGTCATTTTGAAATTTCTATGTACTTCAATCACTATCCCAAGCAGTTAATGCAATTAACCAGACTAGGGTTAACAATAAGTTAGTTAAGAAGATGCATATCTGAAGAGAAGAGAAGATGGTCGGATCTCAATTTCAGGATAATAGAATCTTGATTTTACTATATTGTAATCATTACTATTATTCTCAGGGATGATACTCCCCATGTTATTCCAGTGGCCGAAGTTAAGAGGGATATTGGTTCTGTTACTCAAAGGTTTCCCTGATATAAAAAAGAAAAGAAACTTGATTCTTAAAATATACTGTTAGCAACTGGTCTAGGTCACAAAGCCAATTAATATCCTAGAAACGTTCGTTGAGATAATAACTCATATCTTTTCACCATATTTTAGAGCCGAAACGGAAAAAGGGCTTTCGCGAAAGCACATCATTGAAGGTAATTGGTTTGAGTTAGATAAAATCAGTAACATTATGTAGAAGGCCATTGTAGCTAAGGACACGGCCCATGTACGGTGTCCATGCACTTGGAACCCTAGGCCTTAGATGTAAAAAAAGGTTGCACATATGAAATAAAAATATTGTTTCTAAAGTATTGAATGATGTTTAAATGGTGCACGGGCAGGCAATAAAACTTTTATATGGCACCCTGTAATTAAGGCTGCTACAGCTGGAGTTCCAATTACTGTGAGCGTGTTATGTAATATTTTTATCTGAATATATTGAACGAAATAACACTCTGCATTCTAGGCATGAGAGGGTCCTTAGAACGCCTTCAATTGGAATACGTTGATGTGGTATTCGCGAACAAACCCGATCCTCACACACCTATGGAAGGTAGGCAATACCATTAC
Source organism: Lepidonotus clava (assembly GCA_936440205.1). Lineage (NCBI taxonomy): Eukaryota > Metazoa > Annelida > Polychaeta > Phyllodocida > Polynoidae > Lepidonotus > Lepidonotus clava. Next base: position 26,691,370 of record OW387144.1, on the reverse strand, counting down.
CGATCATTCTTAGAAATCATAATGTTTACTTCTCTCTACTTAAATATAATTATCTTTTCCTTTAGTATTAATAGAATAATTGTCTTTTTTAGTACATGTAGTTTTAAGTTAGAGTCAATGCAACATTCCTATTTTACATTGGTTTCACTAGTCAAACTACTCGACAAAAAGTAATTTGAAACTTAATCATCACCGATTAGTATGAAATGATATTTCTATTATGTTCTATTATTTTCGATATTGACTGTTCTGTTAATGAGGTCTTCGTCTCTTACTTTACAGAAATAGTTCGAGCCTTCACCCACGTGATAAACCAGGGTTGGAGCATGTATTGGGGCACTTCTCGGTGGTCGCCAATGGAGATTATGGTGAGTTACTCCCAGCATCTGGAAGGGGAGGGGTGGTGTAATGGATAGCATGTCGGACGTCTATGTGGCGGGCTCAGGTTTGATTCCCTAAGTTGTCTGTTTGACAACCCACCCTTGCTTATATAAATAACAGATTATAACAATTCCGTTCATGATGACGACCGTGGTTATTGGGGAGAAGTAACTGAACACCTTTGATGATATATATTATGACGATGAGCCCAATTGCCAGTGACCTATTTTGATAAAGATTGCCATCTGTAACCACATTAATTTTCTGAGAAGCAATTATTCAACAATAATATCATCCTATGTAAGCGTGATATCAAGATACAGAATCTGAGTGGGATTCTCTTCCTATTTTCTGTGAGAAACATTGTGTAAGACGGCCCCAATACTGTTCATTAACCCTGTGTTTCCTCTCCCCCACCTCCAGGAGGCGTACTCGGTAGCACGTCAGTTTAACCTGATCCCACCTATAGCAGAACAAGCCGAGTACCATCTCTTCCAGCGAGAGAAGGTCGAGCTGCAGATGCCGGAACTCTACCACAAGATCGGTGAGACGACGTCACTATCAGGGATGGGGGGGGGGGAGATTGTCCGTTATACCCAATGAATTATAGTTGATTGAGGATGATTTGATTATTAGCGTTGTTTGAATTATTGTGATATCATACTTTGTGAAGCTCATCACATTTCTAAAACGCTTTGGGGGACGGCAGTTACGAATGCTTAGCAACATTGATACTTGTAAATATAAACTCTTTCTGATAGATTATGATTTCTTTAGAAAGCTTTATGAATAATGATAAGTAATTGTAGTGGTTGCTGACAATTTTCTTGAGATACAATGATAAACACTCTGTATTCATCTTTCCTGTATACCCTCAAGATTAATGATCTCTTCTTAAAGTCTAATGAATACTAAATGTCTTAAGGAATCAACTGCTTTTAACCTTTACTTTTCCTATCGCCTATTTTGTATATATACATTGTAAATACCAATTTTTCACCTTGCAAGTCCAATGTAAAGCACCATGTCACAAAGGTGGAAACATCCTACTACCCCAATAGCGACTACCGTTCAATGAGGCAAATAAAACAGCTGAGAGACACCACAGTCCACAGATAACAAGGCCCGTAACCATGCTGCATCACAATTATAGTGTGCTGAAATATACCATGTGATGGTCATTTTGAAATTGCTTATTCCCTATAGACCCATATCAAACTCAAGATGCAAGTTGGTCATATATTGCAAGGTGCCGCATGGTTACGACTTGGCAACTGGACTGAGCGATCTAAAGACCTTGTGCAGACATGGCCACATGAGCATAATTTGGTGATCACCATGTAATCAACATAGCCGCTTCATTTAAATCTCAAATTATTGTGTTCCAAAGAATAATGATTTGTTCATATCAATTCCACCATCATTTTTTAGGTATACTTAGCCTAAATATGTAATCTGTGTGTTTTTGATGTATAACAAAATATAATCTTTAATTGATCACCAATATGGCGCTTAGCCCACTTATGGAAGGCGTGGCGTTATCTGCACAAGGTCTATAACAAAGCCTACGGTTCCTAATGACGTTAACCCTGACCCTAGGCGGTGTGCCCTGTTCCTCCCCCCACAGGTCTAGGTACCATGACATGGGCTCCTTTAGCGCACGGGTTTCTCACGGGCAAATATGACGATGGCGTTCCCATGTACACTCGTGCAGCTCGCAAGGTCAGTCTCCATCTCACAAGGTCAGAGAGAGGTCAAAAGGTCAAGAAGCAAAACCAAGATTGCCTTGCTTAGCTTGAAGCAACGCGTGACGCACACTGGTGTCAATATCCTGATGGGTTATTATTATCATTATGGGCCATATGTGACTACAGACGGTCATTCATGGATGTTGGTTGACCTGATGTCGCCTGAAAGGTCTAAGGTCAACAGTATTGACCTTTCAGGATGAAGGTCAAGGTCAAAAGGTGCCCATGTGCTTTTCTGACGAGTCCCATTCGTTTTGTCAAGTTCTTGTCACACCGTAAAGTATCCATGTTACTTTTCTCATTACCTGCTTTCTATCTTCCAAATACCATTTCTCTGTGTTTTAGGAATATTTTCCCAATTTGAATTTCATTTTATTTTCCGCTTTTTTCAAATCTTTTGTTAAATGTTGTGTATTGCACATAACTAATTCAGCCAACCAATTGTGATCAAGAAATCTAAAGGAGATATGAATTTTGGTAACCATTAGATTTCTTTGAATAGTTTATCACCAAACATATATATTTATTCATTCTGTAGCCTAGATAAATGACTTATAATCACAAATGGTTCTTGCTGAATAAAAGACTTTGGCTCTGACACTTTGTGTGAAAGCTGATCTTTTCCCTCCCTCACCTCTGACATTGTGCTGGTGGCTGCTTTGCAATGAGACACGAGTTACCATGGATTACCTACCCAAGACCTCTCCCCCACATGAAGCTCCTAGATAACGGGTTAAGTATTGGTTAGATACCCTAACAGGATCTCTTTGGTAGGTCCTAGACCACTGGATTTCCCAAAGGGGAGGATCAAATGGCGATGTGTGTTAAAATGTCCCTGTGGGTGCCAAAAGGCTATTCCCATGGCTTAATGATTTACCTTGCGTAAGAAGGGATCCTAATGTAAGTTCTAAAAATATTTCCGATCCAAAACCACTTCCATAGACCTCTTCTGAATGGGTTACCGCGAATAGATCGGCAGTCATAACATCTGCTAGAAGAGGGTGTCATCGAAGGAGAGTGTTTCTCACAATTTCTTTTATGCATCCCGTTATAGATAGGTCTTTAACGATATCAGAGCAATGTAGCTGGTCACCTAGAGTGGGACCACTGAGGGATAAGTTCAATGTCACTTTGAGCGCAAGGAGTGAGACAGTACTTAGGAAAGGGGGCTGCATATAGGCTAAGTATTAAAACGTTTTCTATTCGTGTATACATGAACAGTCAAGTTTAAGTCCCAACCGAAGGGGGGAGGAGGAGGGGGGTCAGGACCCCCTGGAACCCCCCACCCCATCCCCCGGGATCAGCCTCTGAAGTACAGACCATTTTCAAGAAGTGACTTTCACCGGCACCCCGTCCTTCCACACATCCCCACACTCCCCCACCACCCACCTATTACTATTAGTCAATCACCAGGGCACACCCTGTAACTACATCTTAAGACTAACCCCTAACCCGACGCCATTTTGTTTCCATGGTAACCGTGGGCTGTACTTGCGGCCATGTTGTTTCGTGTAGGTATTGGTGCAATGACTTGGTCACCGTTAGCATGCGGTATTCTCACCGGCAAGTATGACGACGGCATCCCCACCCTGTCCCGGGCCGCCCTCAAGGTAAGTAGTGTGAACATAAGCGGCCTCTTTCTCCTATAGGACCGCCTATAGCACTGAAAACAAACGGCAGTTGTATCCCCATCTAGTGCAATGTATTAGGGCAATGTCGATGATGTCTTAGAACGTTTCATTTTAATTTTGAGTGTATTGTAGGGATTGTCTTGTTAAGCCAGTTAAAGCAGTCTTGTTAAAGCAATGTTGCCAATTAGCCTTTCATAATTAGGCTAACAGAAGACATGTTGATTTGGTCTACAAAGCCAAAATCAAGGACAAATAAATGCATATTTAATGGTTGAGGAAAACAGTCCACGTTTGTGAAAATAAAAGTACGATAATTTCCGAAATTCATGGACCCTTTTTCTTTAACCCCAAAGTCAATCCAATGCATGTGACCCTTCGGTACCACTGCAAGTCCCCCTAGGGAAGTCCCATTAAGAAAACATACCTTGTAAACCACTTAGCCTAATCAACTTCCTCAAAACACATTAAGTCAACGATGTGTATCGTCGAAGGTTGGAAACACCATGAAGAAACGTAAACAATGAGAGAACGGATCAAATAAAGCAAATATTTCTGCAATAGAAATTAACTAAATATGCAAAATAATCAGGTTAATGGTGTGATAAGTTTTTAATTTACGATAATGTTTGTGCTCGTTCCTGGGGCTGCCTCCAACTCTACAGGCGAGTCAGGTCAGTACAAGGTCAAAGGTCACTGCTCAATGGTGGCAATAACCCATTTTATATATATCAGCTTTTTCTCTCTTAACTTCCTCTAAATGCTTTTGGTTCTGGGTCCCAGCTTTGCTTATTGTGACGTCATACCCATATATATCATAAGATAGACGTGATAGAAAAGTGCCTACATCAGATATTGTATAATATACACCTTACATTCCTGAACAGGGAGTCCTCATTTTAAAACCATGTACTTTTTGTTAATTTCTTAGTGTCAACTTGCCTTTACAGGACATTTGTAAAATTGTCTGTGCCCTGCAATCTAGTCATGCCCAAAAATCTTATCTTAGGTTTTATTTGATAATCCTCGAATTGCTAAAGACTATTTGCGGTAGAACTGATCGTATTCTACCCCATGACTATTTCAAAATTAGCGGAGAGCATTTTCTTTATTTGATTTGGTGAGAAAACGGCTATCTTAGTTGAAGTAGAGTCTTATAATTTGAGTGCAATGTTAACGTGAAGATCTATTGTAAGTCATAGGGGACGTCATAATTTGTAAAATGGGAGCTTTTGAATAAATTAACGACCAACTCCTCTGGGCTGCATGGGAATGCATGACTTTTAAGCTAAGTGTTCTTTTACAATTAAGCCTCTCTGATTGGTTGATCAATCTGGTGTTTGTTTTTGTAACTCTACCATCGATATAAAGATGAGTGTGCCTCTATATGTGACTGTACCAGTTTTGTACGTTGGAGCTACCACAGTGTGTCACAGAGTAAGTCAAAAGAACACATGGTCACGGGTGGCCTGCGCAGACTGTTTGATTTTCACTTCAGTTATTAACAAATACTTGATTTCCACATCCTTGTTTACTTTTGGGCCAAATGAAAGTTATAAGTCCCTTTGATTTAATGTTTCACTGAATATGAAATTATCTTATATCTTCATTAAGTTATCTCACAATTCAATACGTTTCCGCAAGAGGATCCCTGCGGTACAATTGAAAATCATGACCCATGGAACAAAACGTATATCGAGTACTTTATCAACTTAACACATATACCAGAAGTTAATGATACCTCATAAGCATAAGCTTATCTCCAGGTTTCTGCAATGATTATGGACACATATTACAGTAACTTCTAAAGAAATTCTCTGCTATGACCTTTCTGATCTTAGTTATGTATAACATGAACCATATTGCTGCAGTATTCTTTGATTAATAAGAAATGTTTTAGTTAAATTACTCTAGGTTTTGTTCATTTTTTCTACTGAGAATAACTGCCTAATGCTAGTAACTTTTCTATTTTCGGAGTGTCTGCTTCTGTAGTTTACAGTACACTGAGCCTTGAGTGTAATTAAGTGTGAAAGCCACCATAATCACGCCTTTTGAAGGCAAGACTACGTTATACCGTCAAGTCGTGGTACAAATACCATGGTCTTTAAATATTTTCAGTAAAACGTCCTCAGTGTTAAATAATGAGTGCAATGCCATGGCTCCGAATTTTATTAACGAAGTAACCCATTTAATAGACCAATACTATAGTAGTTCTACGTTCTTTATAGCTAACATTTTAACATAAACTTTGAAAGAAGTTTGAACTTTTGAGTAATAAAATGTTAGAGGAATGTAATAAAATGTTAGGAGAGAAACGCTATGTAATTCTTTTTTCATACCAAGTTATCCTTTTGTACTGACAATAAAAATAAATTCTAGTTTTGCATATAAATAAGATAATACATCCCTGGAATATTTTCATGTTACATTTATAGAATCTCCGTATCGGGAATATTGACCATAACAAATCAGATAATTCCTTGATAATCACTTAACTTAACTTGTGTTATCTCTGTAGCCTAGATCAGGCTTGTCTCTAACTGCCCGTTTCCTTGCAGGGATACGGCTGGCTGAAGGACCGCATCCTCAGTGAGGAGGGTCGCCGCCAGCAAGCCAAGCTGAGAGAACTGGCCGTCATAGCCGAGCGGCTCGGCTGCTCCCTCTCACAGCTGGCTATAGGTGAGTGACTCACTACAGCTCATTGGAGAAAGCCTCTAATACCGGTTTTGATGCTGGCGATTTTGTATATGTTTGAATTTCTCTGAGGTTATTGCATGAAATATTACGTCATCTATATTATTTGAAAGAGAATTGTAGGCTAAAGACTGAAACCTTTCTAGTGGTGTATGCAAGTCTATGTGTAATCTTTCCGACTACACCATTTATTAAAATTGGCACAAAATCGACCAGTTGAATGTAGGCTTTTAAAGTGCCACTCTATGATGGCGTAGAACAAGTGTCAACCAAGTCAAACCATTCTGACAAGTCAAACCAAGAGAAATTACTATCCCGTCCCCTTCACAAAGGCCTATATATCATATTCACAAACAGTTCATGCTGGCGTTATACTGATACTGCGAATTTCTAATTTGGGGTTGCCAATGTAGTTTTGTCCTTTAGGGGTTCTCAAAAGTGTATTCAAATCAGTGTACTTGGTAGTTTCAAACCTTCATAAACGATCCGAACCCACCAAACCCTCATCCCCTTCTGCATACTAGCTATTGCCCTGATTAAGAGCACACATTAACTATAACAGTATACTTGATCTTCCTGCAGAATATCCATGGACTATAAGACTCTCACAAAATAGTATAAGTTATCATTGCTATATTAAGTAAATGATAAGGCTTGAACTGAACCAATTGATACACTTGTCTCCACAGCATGGTGCCTGAAGAATGAGAACGTGCACTGTGTACTGCTGGGCGCTGCATCTGTCGACCAGCTCTATGAGAACATGCAGGCCTTGCAGGTAAGTTGCCACTGGGGGCTTCTAAAATCAAACAGACAGCTTTGGGCCTATGTGGTCAGCGGCATTGGTCATTGGCCGGTGGGCTATAGATTTGAGTTCATGGTGCGCGTCGTGAAAATTTGTGGTTATGCGAGCAGTATAGGTAAATGGTAATTTGGAACTTGGCGCGTAGATCCCACATCCTGTATACACGACGTCGCTTATACCTGTTGGATGAAGTAGACCTATAGGCCTATTAGGAAAGTCCTTAAGCCATACATACTATCATATACACACAAGAGATATGTGCATAATAGCCTGAGCAGTAGGCCTATATGAAAAGATGGCTTTGGTAGTTCATTTTATTCAGGCGATGTTGTGTATAGGCCTAGGCCTACATTCTACCTAGGATACAAGACATTGCCTATTGGAGATTACATTTCTCACTGTCCTCCAACAAATGCCCTTTCCAATGCACCATGTGGCACTAGGTCCATTTAAACACTGTTAGAGCCTAGGAGCCTATACGTTGGCTTTATAGGCGTTAAACATTATTCTTATTCAGCATTTGATTTAGTATGTTACGCATCTAGATAGCTTATGATCATTGTTTCCAAAAGTAAGGAACCCACAGCATCATGGATCTTTATTCAGTTAATACTTGTCAATTGTTCAATTACCTACATGATAATCTTATGATCATTTTTTGTTTTCAGTTCGTTCCGAAGTTGACTCATGCAGTGATGAACGAGATCGACAAAATTTTGAACAATAAACCCGTGCGCACTCGGGAGCACAATACAAGGTGACTAGCAGATGGAAATAACTCGGCAAGCATTCAGTCCTCCTCGGGCTCTGCTACTGGCCCCGCCACCACAACCACCTCAATGACGGCCGCCTCCAGTACCACCAACAACAACGGCAACAACCCTGCCTCTACGCATGCGCAGCGCTCCGGCCCGCCCCCTAACGGAGTAACGTCAAATGCTGCCACACCAGGGTGCACGCTGCAGTGACCTCTGTTGGCAAATGACTGAAACACAAGCAGCAGGGACAAGGAGCTCCGCCGATAGACCCTTGTAGGATGGGTCTTAATGTTAATGGGTGTTTGTTAACCTATAGGAGATTGCATAAGGACTGTTGGACTTCATGGGGGTTGTGTAAGGACTGGTATATAGTGAAGGCACATAACTACTTTTAGACAATATTTATCAAACACCTCAAAGCATCAAGACAAAATGGTTTGGATGGTTTCAAGGGTCTCTTGTGATTCGTTGGTTTATGCCTGGATTAATCAATAGTGTGTAGTGCCTTTTACCAGTTCTACCAGAAGAGTCTTTAAACAACACCAACGATTCTATAAAATCATAATACTAAATCAGATAGGATGAAACCTGATTCCAATTCGCCATTTTGGATGATACAATCAAGGAGGTGTTTGTGTTATTCATATCTTCAATAATAAAGTTAGCACCCCAGAAGTTGTCTAAAACTGACTGTTAAGAGAAGGAGGGGGAGAAACCGTGCGGTGCATTTTCCGTCTGCATATTCATCTCAATTTTGCTCTGGTCTCCTATCCTCATTATCAAGATGATAGCTGATTGATGGAGGAGTATAATCATTATGCTGAAGGGCAGATAGTGATAATACTATGGAGAGAGCTGTACCAACAAACATGTAAGCATTTGGAGCTGTGGAAAATCTTTTCAAAGTCTATCCTTTATAAAAGACCGAGCTCCTAGGAACTGCAAAGGGATTGGAGCTTTAAGGTTAAAGGCAACATTTAGCTTTATAGTAACTACATACATGTATACTACAACACCCTGAAGATGATGACTGTGAGAACCTGAGGAAGTAGAGCTAGTGATGTAGGACAGGATGGCAAGTTGATAAGGAGTGTCATAGGCGGACCCATTGTATCGGAAGCTGTTGTATTTCTGGTCATTTGCCGAGGCTGCACATGACTTCTCAAAAGATCTTGAACTTTGATGATGTGTGTTTCTGGATTAAACAAAGAGTCATACTTTATAAGGTCGCTGCAGCTAGTGAGAGCTGCATGCATTTGGATTATAGGACATGTTTTTCCTATACCCAGCTGAACTCTTTACCTGTTCCACATGCTGATAATGCTACTCCTATACTCCTATTGTGAGCATACTACCATGACCTAACATGAAGTAGGTGGGTGAGATGCCCTTTGGTCTTATGAGTAATCCTACTCACCATTCTTTCCTGCACTACATGCTTCAATGTAGAGGCATATATAGAAGACCTAGTTTTAGGCCGTATACTCTAGCGCATTTTGGTGAGTGAGTGATTCAAACACACGGCTGGAGTTATGTTTCCGCTCTTGGATTCCTTTGTAAGTTTGAGCATAGTAAGGATTGTGTGGTTTTGGGGTGCCCGTGTGGTGCCTTAGGTGAAGGTATATGGCAACAGACAAGAGGCCTTCTTCTGGTGAGGAACCTTCAGGTTCTGAAGTTTGGGGCAGTCTTGTAGCTGATGGCTAGAGTTCCTGGACAGAAAGACTTGGCAGGTTTGCTCTTTGCCCTGTGATCGGAGCCAAGATTCTTTAAAGGAGGGTGCAGTTAAATCTAACCAACTTCCTGGCTATAAGGCTAGGCAACCAATGATATACCCCGATGCTCAATGAAAAAATAACTACTGATGACTGTATATAGTGGTCGTTTGGACTGTTGAAATGGTATTTAGTAACCTATTATTGGGTTGTTGTTGTTGTTCTTATTGTTAAAATCTTGCAACGTTATATTGTTGTATGACACTCTTTGTTAGCGTATCAATATATACCGTTGGTTTTCAGTGCAGGAATTGCCTACATATGCATGTATAATGTCGTTTGATTTGTGATGGAACAATCATATCCTGTTCAATTATGATGAATTCTGCTCCTTGGTAATACATTTAGAAGTGTCATTGTAAAGGTTTTGATAATGTTTGTATATTTGATTTGATCAAGTATAAAGATGTCAATAGTGAAACTATTTATTCATGATCTTTATACATAGATCTCTTTGTTAGTAATTTAGCAGCAATAATTGTGCATCATAACCGTTGCCCTTGATTCATTCCACAAAAGATCCATTCCAATGGTACCATACTATATTATGAAGGTCTCAAGTGAAATTGCAAATTTTCATTCCTTTCATATTCGAATCATGTTACAAATTTCGCATATATGTGTTACTAGTTCTGTTATTTATTTCACATTTTCCATCTAACTATATAACCCATTATAAGTTGCAATAAGATTATTTCCTACAGCTTATCGTGTGCTTTATTGTGCTTGAATCAATGCATAGATGTTTTTCAAAGCAGAGAAGCTATAATTGCTCTACTGTATTCAGGACGTACATGGCAATTCTTTATGGAAGATTTGAGTACTTGCTTAAATCAAGCTATCTTGGACTTGAATTTCTTACAATGTCTTTATGGCACAACCTTGCCAGTGGTATGGATACATTTATATTAAAATGAATTTGTTATACTAACTATTGATATCCAACATGTCATGTTTTATAAAGTGGAGCCTGAAGTCAACAAGCACTGGGGACAATCTGCTTATCTCCCCTTTGTACCTTGGGTCCAACATGGTATGGGTTCATCTGGGGAGGTTAGTAATTTTGCCAACAATGGTAAGATTGCCTTTCTAATGTTATCTTTAAAGTCAGGTTGTTTCTTTTTGGTATGATTTTAAAGTATAGGTCACTTTCTGAATTAATTGAGGGTATTTCTATGGGTTCTATTCCTGAGCACAGAGGAAAGATTAACACAGATTGATTTAATGTCTTATTCAAGTTGTATTACGTCTTATTGTATTGAACTATATTCTGTATTTTCAATTCATTGTACAAATTAAGTATGTTTCCCTATTTTTCGAGCTTTATTGGATTCTGTTTTCTTAGGACACTTGTTAAGGTGACACCATCCTTCTTTATGGTAACTGTTAGTTAAGATGTGTCTAGTTTATAATGAAATGTTGTCATCCTTAGATGATATATTAGCAACAATTGATGATATCAATACACCTGTTACTTTATTATCCTAGTTTAAAGAGTGTGGCATAGGACCAGTCCTAGGTCTTTGGCAAAGTATAGAATCAGTATTGGCACTTATAGAATTTAACACAACGTGCTTTAAACCTAGAAAATCCACCAGACTTGGATAACTGTTACCTAGAAATAACTTTGATGGCAAGTAATCTATATTAATTGGAGATTTTTATCTTGTGTGGACTATATATAATGTCAGAAAACTTTATAATAGGCCATCTATTGTATTGTGATAGATTGGTTTGGAATGCAAATGATGGCTGTTTAAGAGGTGCAAGTAGGATCATTTTGTAGCGGAATACAAGCCAAAGAGTCCAGAGCAGATTCCAATGATGTATTTATTTGTTCAAACTATATATAACTGCCTAACTATTCAGATTAAATATTTGAAACATTCCCAGAATATTGAAAAATTCAAATTCACATTAGAGCAGTGTTTTAGATAAAGAAGGTAAGTGGGTGAAAGGCTTGGATATATACTATATAACTATATATAGCATAAACTTGTTGGTTGGTATGGATTTACCTGAGACTTCTTTGATTGATCCTCCGCTTGTAATGGACCGTGGTACATGAATGATGTCACATATAACGATGAGTGAAATATCTACTAAGAATGCGACACTTCGATGGTTGGATACAACTTTTTTCACTCATAATTTGTCAATTGTTATGTAACTGCTCTTGTAATAACCCGAATAATGGCACTCTAGCTTAGTGCTGACAGTTATCTTGATGAACAAGTAATTAATAAAAATACAAAGAACAGATATTTACGTCCTTGTTTTTCCTTGTCTCATTGAGTGCCTCAGCCTTCTTTAAGAAGGCTAAAAGGAACCAAGATTAATATAGTACTCAATTAAGAGTCTATTACAAGTCATGATTAAAATATTTTCACACTCAATCATTTTTAAAAAGGGCTATCTTTTTGCATAATGTGGGATACAGGGTGATGGTATATTCTCACCTTTACGTATTGGGGATGAATTGCCTTCTCTGATTGAAAACTAGTATCAGATCAGTGTTCGAAATTAAGGGTGCACCCTGCACCCGGTGTGCACAATTTGGCTGCAGGGTGCACGAATTTAAGAGCTGTGCACCCGGTGGGTGCACACATCTTTGACAGAATGATTAGCCTTATATACCTCTGTGTGCATGAGAAGGATCCAGGGTGCACAGATTTGAGAGCTGTGCACCCGGCGTGTGCACGTTTCAAAAGCTTAATTTCGAACACTGCAGATGTATAATATCGCATACATATAGGCCTATGCAGATCCATCGTTTTCCTTGATGCAACGGTAATTTTGTATGATAAACATTTTCAAGGTACTCTAATAATTCAGACATAGACTTCTATGAGAATGAATAGTCTCTGTGAAATATCGAACTTGTAATAAGGAAGTAAAATAGTGCTCCAGGTATGTAGGGAACTAGTACACATTAAGATAGTGCATTCGTCTAATATAAGGATGCTCTTAGGCAAAAGGAAAATAAACAGTTGTGTTCCAAAACCAGACCATTCTCAAACTCTATTAATTCTTTGTAATCTTATTTCACAAAACACATTCTTTTCACTAGATATAGGAAGATGTTCTACAAATGAAACCCTACAGATTATCACTAGAACTTTTTATGTTATGGGTACTTAAGCTGGAACCATGATATTGACAAAGTGGCAGGCCCTACATCAAATTTCATAATTTGTTGGGAAGTCTGCCCGAAAGCTCAGAGTCGTATGTTTTTTTTAGAAATGGGAAGGTGGGCCACACATCGGTTAAGTACCAAACAGTGTGCATTTTGTGTGCGCATACTTCATTTTTTCGACTTCACATAGTTTAGGTCAATCCCAAATTGGAGGGAGGGCTCAGAAATGAAGAAAAGATCACACGAATGATAGCCTATGAATCTGACTCCACAGTATTTAAATGCACAGACTTGATCAAAATGAATATGAATATGAACCGTTTTACCGATATACCTTCAGGAACGGCCGATCTTAACAGAAGTTTGGGTAGATTTTGTCCTGGTTTATGAGGGCAGTTGAGGGATTCCTCAGCCCAATCAAAGAACATGGAAGCGGCAGTCCTTTCTCTTTGACAATAAAAGTACGGAGCTACATATAATATTCCACACCCCTGCTAATCTAAATCAAATTGTACCATTGGTTACATAGATGGCCTGTGGCTGGACTTTAGCAAGGAACGATTCAGGATAATATGTATAAGATTCATTTATATATATATATATATATATATATATATATATATGTAGTGTTTGCTATTCTTTTTTTATCATTGGCAACCATTCTTGTTCTAGATGGTCTTTAGAGTTGCTTCAAAGTCATGAAAGACACTATTATATATCTGACCGACTGCACGCGATCCCTCAACAGCTGCTGCAAAATGACCATCAAAGAAGCACTTATAACAAAAGCTTCATGTTTATTTCAGTAAGGCTAATTAATCCTACTGAAGTGTTTTTGTATTAACTAGCCTATTATTTTTTTTCACCATTCACGTACATGCAAAGGTATTTCTAATACATACATGCCTTCAGAAATGTCTCAAGTCTACCACTTTTCATAAACAATATACAATAGAAAGGAGGGAACATAATATATCTTGTTCGAATCATGTTAAAATGGTCGAAACACAAATAAGGTGAAATGGAATTAGAAATTGATAACACGACATAGCTTTATAGTTGCAGCTAATAGATCTGGTAATGTTGCATGACTAAGGCAGGGATAGTATTTGCGTTCATACCATCATGTTAACGCTTGTAATGGGTAAACAATAAGGTCCATTAGTTCACCTAAAGCTTTAGTTCGTTAATCATGCACGGTTATCTACAAGGCCAGCAGGTGGAGGGAGCTGGTGAGTTAGGGTCATAACGTAGTTTTATATAGAGGAATTCACTTCTTCGCGTATTTGTGTGGGTGACCCTTACCATCCTGTAGTACTGGACTGAACAAATAGGTATGTTTTCTTTTTAAACACGGTGCTGCAAAAGGTCTTCAAAGAAGAAAAGTATGAAATATGTGTGTGCATTACAGACATAGGGTTGGTGCAAAGATAGTTATTCAACACTTATATGAATTTACGATAATAAGTCAATGTAGCAGTGTTTTCTAATTGACTATGAGTAGGTGATTCAGTTCGGCATAATAGTTCTTTCGCCAAGTCCTAATGAAGTTATTGCTCTTTGTGGCGCATTGAATATAAAAATACATGCCCAAAAACAGTTGCATCATGATATTTGCATTTTTTGTAAGCAAGGACAGCGACCAGATAAAGGTCCGATTAATGGGGAATAATGACACTGGCACTTCGTTACACCCCATTCACGCAGAAGTCTGATACCATTAATAATTAATTAATAATTAATTAATTTTTTATTATTTTAGTTAATTAATTTATCATTTTTAATAATAATTAATTAATTATTATTTTGTCCCTAGCCATGACCTCAGTTGGTTCCTTTATCTACACCTACCCCGGAGTACACGTGTATGAAGGGATGGTCCTCCACAAATACCTCACGGCCGCCGGGGTGGAGGCAGCCAAAACCTACCCCTTTAAGGAAGAAGATGTTTTGATAGTTACCTATCCAAAATCGGGTAACACTTTATGAATCTTTATTCACATTACCACAGAGTTTCATGTGGATATGGTGATGATTTGACAAGTATTGGTGGTAGTTATGACGAACCATTTCGCTCCCAATATGACCTTGTGCTTGTAGGAAAGGAATATGTAGTACATAATAACGTAATGTAAGATATGTTGGGGGCATGTCAGATTTCAGCAGATTTCAGCAGTTATGGTCCATTCCATAAGTCATTTTTAAACAATTCAAATAAAGCAATAATTAATACTTAAAGGGAGCCAAAACCAATAAATTCAATGAAATTTTCCAAACTCAAATAATCATGGAAATCCATTCATTGAGCCTATTCCTGGCCTATGTTAAAATCTAAACCATGAAATATGGTAAAAAATAATCAAAAACATGTTTTATTTGCTCAATCAATTAATGTGGATCTGCAAAAATAGGGTTTGTTTACAAACAAGTGCAAATATTACCATCTCTTGTGGTATTCTACTTCAGTTTGAGCCAGTTTTCACATCTAATACTTTACCACTGACCTTAACTGGACTCATCTAACATATTTCTATACTTATCTCAGTTTTGAAAATTTTGTCAATTATATTGGTTTTGGCTCCCTTTAATACAATTATTTCTTGTTTAACTATCATATTATTGAATCGTTGATACAGTCTACTACCTGTATGCGGTTGGGAGAAATCCCTTATTTGTTATACATTGTCAACCGTGCCCTTTCTCTTACAATCTGTAACTATATGCTCTTTTGTTGCTTTAATCAGGCACAACATGGATGCAAGAAATTGTATGGCTCCTGAAAAACGACTGTAACTTTCAAACCGCAGGTAACACCAACCTGGATGAGAGATGTATGTATCTTGAATGGCCAGAAAGAAATCTAACCCCTGGACCACAGGTTTCTAACGTCAAACCTGCAAAGATCATTAAGACTCACCTGAAGTACCACATCTTAACGAATGCCATACAGCAAGGCAATCCCAAGGTGATTGTCGTTCTCAGGAACCCAAAGGATGTTCTGGTTTCAATGTTCCACTTTTACCAGATGAATGGAGCCTTAGGGAATTATAGTGGGCCATGGGATGAGTTTTTTGAGATGTTTAGAAACAAACAACTCAATTATGGTTACTGGTATGATCATGTACTTGACTGGTGGGAAAATAAGGAGAAACTGAATATTCATTTTGTTAAGTATGAAGATATGAAGAAGAAACCGTTCGATATAGTATCAGAAATTGCAGCCTTTCTCCATGCTTCGCCTTCACAAAAACAAATTGACAAAATTATCAAGTACACTCATTTTGATAAAATGAAAGATAATAATATGGTGAACAAAAAGCATTGGAGACATTTCGATCATTCGGTTTCTGAATTTATTCGCAAAGGTGTCATCGGTGATTGGAAAAATTACTTCAGTGAAAGTCAAAATAATTTCATGGATGGTCTGCTGAAGAACTTAGAAGAAAGGGGGCTTTCATTTGAGTGTGAATAAAAAGGAGAAGGCCTTTCTTATAATATCATGAATAATAATAGAGGTGGTCTATTATTTCAAAATTCCCAATACGGATAAGAAAATTTGCCAGAGTTTGATTAAGGGCTAAGTGTAAGATCGCGTGTGTTTTGAGAGAGACAGCACTAATATTAACCCTTTCACTGCCAGATATATCACAATGTAATTGATATTTACTGAAATATTGCCCAAAATACAAAAAAAAATCTGGCGGTATATCACAGTGTGTTGCTTCAAAAGCCTGGAGGTACGAAGATGATACTAAGTCAGATTTATTACACTGTCTTTAGTATTAAGCACATTACCCATTTTATTCAGCAAATAATTCATTTAGAATTTATTTGACGATTTCCCGAATACTATATACAGATAGATCTGTCCTCTTCATTGTATGGTTCGCAATTATTCACCTGCGAATTATAGTCATGAAAAGTTGTTTTGCATAATTGACAAGCATTGACTCTTCAAACATGATAGGAAGGGAGAATGGGCCCAGCCCCAATACTACTCCAAGTTGCATTTTTTGGACAGCAGGCTCCAGATTCAATGTGGTCTTCCATGTTCATACCCACATTCCACTGGGCCGAATATACTAAGGCATTTGCCCAAATGATTTGTATGATGACCGCTTTGGTCCGAACGGTTATTCATTTCTTCACCACCATCCTTCTTTGCTAACTCTCTTCTCTTGTTTTCCTTTTTTTTATTGTTTCATCTGTCAACTGGAAGACCACGTGTACAATTGTGATGTTGAAATAAAAAATGGAAAATGAAAACGTTGTTTAGTTTTGGACTGAGGAATAAAGGTGTACAATCAAAAAGGGAATGGGAGTGGGATTTGTTTTCAATGTTGTACTTCTATGGCAAATATGTGATTATTAAGAAATAAATGGTCAAACTTTTGATGAACATTATAAACCTAATAAGATTTTCTACATGTACTAAGTAAATCACGACATTGTAAAGTATCGACCAATGTTGGTTGGTAGAAATAGTATTTATCAAGGTTACATGTTTCTTATGTGTTGCAATAGTTCTCTTATTTGTCTGAAGAAAGATATGAAGATCTCGACCTTCTTTATTATATATAGCAGAATAATTTCAGATTCAAGGCTCTTTCGGTATTTCCCTTCCCCATACGATAAATAATAATTATATTGAATTGGTTACTATAGCTAAGTCAATCTAAACTGGATGAAGTCATGTAGTATAGATTATAAAACCTGTAGAAGAACGTACACCTGTTAGTTCCATGAATTAATCCTTGCGGCCAGCTCGAGAGCTGCAATCCCTCTGTTAAAAATACTACTGTGATGAACGGCTATTCATCCAAATATGTAGAGATCAAAATAAGAGAAAATGAGGTAATATTATAAAAGGTATATATGTTCGAAAAGGAACGAAAAGTATAAAAGAACGAAATATGTAAAAAGGAACGAAAGTGTAAAAAGCCCGAAAAAAGAGGCACGAATACGTAAGGAACGAAAGTGTAAAGGAACGAAAATGTAAAGGAACGAAACCCGGAAAGATATAAACCGGAAGTGAAATGTAAACCGGAAGTGACGTCAGTTGTAGATCACGTGACTGAAAGCAGCCAATCAGAGCTGACCTCTTGGGTATATAAAGGGGCGGTGAGGCCCGAATAAACAGAGTTCTTTAACAGTTCTCCTTGTGTCCAGACGTGTCTTCTTTCCTGAAACAACCGCTAAAGATGAGCCGATTCGAGTAATTAACCAGAAGTTAGGATAAAACAGTCGAAGTTCGAGACAAATAGTAGGAACTTAGGGTAGGGGCCCGACGGCCCGAAGAACGAGGAACGAAGGACCGAAGTAAGGCACGAAGGCCCGAAACAGTCCCGGAGACCGAGGCGTAGCATGGCACGAAGGCATGACAGGCGGGACGAAGGAACGAAGTCCGCGGGGACGAGGGTGCGGCAGGCTCGGCCCTACGCTACCAAACAATAGGCGACTGTCGGCCCGTCGCCCCCGCAGACCGGAACCGTGGGGTGGACCGCCCGGTGGGGGTGAATGCTGGTCTGGGAGATAGAGCGAGACGAACCCCGGCCGACCCGTACCCCTACCATAATTTCCCTTCCCCGCAGTCCTCCGTTTGACATCGAGCGCCGATTCCCGACCGATTCGCTCAGCCCCCCCCCTCGTGCGCGAGGCACGACTCTGGAAACACATCTCGGTTCTTGGCCCGGATTCCCCGTCCGCCCCGAGACCCGAACAACCCCCACGTTCCTCTGTTGTAAGAATCGGCAACCCCGACTTACCAGAGAACGTCACACTACCATAAAAATGTTCATAACACTTTTTGATACATTCTCTCCAAACTTATACTTCCATCCGATTCACTCGTCTTCTAACCACCAGTCCAGTGGCGGATTCAGCTTTCACAAAGGGTAGGGGCGTAATAATAGAAGGATACTATCGCCCCCTGGTGAGAAATCCCAGCATCAAAATTATACCTACTACTTCCCCGCCACCTATCCCCAAACACCCTCTTCTTTCAAGAATTTTACATTAAAAAGAAATCTAAATTTGGTGAAAAAAAAGAGAGAGGAGGGGACGGGGCGCGCTTCTCCGCGACCCCCATAAATCCGCCACTGACTACTACTATTAAAGTAGAGTCCAGTAAGATGACCTATGAAATGTAAACTGAAAAAAAAGACAACTTCTTTTTTTTATTCAACTTATGCAGTCCTTTATGATATCAAACCTATATCAATTTGTGTCTATTTATATCTTAAGTAAGGAGAATTTTTTTTCAAAATACATCCTTTCCCGAAAATAGATTGGTGTCGTGAAGAATCAATTATTATTTGCAGAGAAATTGCAATTTTACTTAACCTGCTGGCCTTAACTTCGGTGGTCTATACTGCTAGAAATAATACACACATACTGGGTGTTCCTTATGGTGGACAAAATCTACACGCAAAAATGTAAATTCTAGGTCTTTGGATCGTGTACTTTTAAAGAGTACTGAAAACGGATATCTCAGTAAAATACGTGATAGTAGCCTATAATCAGATTTTCCAAGTTCTATTCGGGCCATAATGCTAGTAACCTTTTACCGGTATATCTTAAGATCATTAAGGAACAGGGGTGACTGTATCATATAGTCGGATTTACGTGATTTATGTGCCTTATCAAAATTACCGATAATTTCCCTACGTATTAACCGTATGGTCGAGCGTGAACCCTCTCAATAGAAAGGGCACACTACTCCCACCTGGTGAGAAAAAACTGACATAGATTCCTATCGCTAAAGCCAAGGGAGTTTAGAAGTGGCACACTAACGCCACCTTTTGACAAAAATAGCTATAGACTCCAACAGTTAAGGCGAAGGGACGGCACACTACCGCCCCCTGGTGATAAAAAAAAGAACTAGACTAGAAGGGATGACACATTACTGCCATCTAGTGAGAAAAATGATCTAACTCCAATAGTTGAGGCAAAGGAAGGGTACACTATCGCCACCTGGTGATGAAAGGAGAACTATATTCGGATAGTTCCGCCAAAGGGACGGCACACTACCGCCACCTAGTGATAAAAGCAGACTGATTCCTACGGTGGAGGCCAAGGCTTAACGCTGGCTCACTACCGCCCCCTGGTGAGAAAAACAAACTAGACTAGAAGGGATGGCACATTACCACCATCTGGTGAAAAACAAACTGATTCCAAAAGTTTAGACCAAGTGACAGCACACTACTGCCACCTGGTGATAGAACAGAGCTAGACTGAAATAGTTAGGCAAAGGGACGGCACATTACCGCCACCTGGTCATAAAAAGAGACTATAGTTTAGGACAAGGCTTCGCGCTGGCTCACTATCGCCCCCTCGTGAGAAAGACCAGCATCAAAACGATGCTACTCGCGCCACCTATCACCGAATACCTACACCTCATCTACGTAATTCGTGTATACCATCACACTACGCTCGCCGGCCCCTGAAACTGTCAACAATTACAATTCTCATATATATCTTTTCGCATACGAATTAAATGAATAATCAATAGAGGATTTTCTCTACATCTCGAAATAAGTGAGACAATGATTCTGGGAATAAAGGTGTATTTTATTAACTTATTACCGCGTGCAGATATAGATGCAGCAAACGAAAGCGTTGCCTGCGTTTGACCTATAGTTACATCCATGCTGATTCAGCAAACCGAGAACGTCCTATGATCACCTCATTTGAATTAATTTTTATCCGATCAGATTTCTATTTATTTCGATATTGGGCTTTTGTATTTTTTCTCACTAGATGTCAGTAGTGGGCCATAGTCCTCATCCCTTCAATTCAGTCGGTGGTGCCCTCTGTCGCGTATTTATATACATCAGGTATTGTAGCGCTGCCAAACGGGGATTTTTTTAAAGTCATATTTCGAGGTTTTGCATTCTTCTCGACAGATGGCAGTAGTGAGCCATATTCGCCATCCCTTTCACTCGGCTCGTGGCGCCCCCTGCCAAGGTCATCTCTAACGAAAAAAGAAGTACTTCAACGCCACCACGCGGGATTATCTTTAATTTTCACCTTGAGGGTATTGCATTTTTCTCACCAGGTGGCAGTAGTGTGCCTTACTCGCCATGCCTTCCATGAGATTGTTTGTAACGCCCCCTGTCACAATCTTCTCTAACTAAGTAATATACCTGTGTGTTACCGTTTGGTAAAACCAGGTGGCGCCACTATTCTGAGGGCGTCTGCTTTATCCTTAGACAATACCAAAAAAATACATTTTAATTAGATAGCCCCTATTTGTATAATTTATTAATACCTGGGACAAGGAAAGGGGGAGAGAAATGCTGCTTTCAAGTAATATTAATTGAAAACAAGGTAGTTTCATCAGGATTTGTTTCAATTCAACCAGATGTAATATCCGAAAAGTAAAGGTTATGGTACATTTTAGTACAGTCGTCTTTTTAAAAAGTTAGGGTCGGTTAAAAAAAATAAGGATTGGTCGGTTTACGGGCACACAATTATTTCTGCCTCGGCACCATCACCTTTTGATTATCATACCTGTAAGGTATAAGCAAACATAATATCCGGCGCTGGCTATGTATATAATGGTACATTTATTTGTGTTTATTCGATTGCTTTCGTGTATAACGTTTGTATTGAGGGAAACTAACATAGAAAAAAGTTAATTGAATTGATCCATTCAACTGCCAACCTGTATTGTCAATGTTGCGGCCGCTTTGTGTTGCAACACGTTCTTCGAACAGCTTCATATTTCATACAATATACATGTAGTTATGACAATCAACGTATCTGTATATGATTATAAGTCTGTGTAGATTAAATACTCATTAGCATAACCATAAAACTTAGCATAACCATAAAACTCTAATCAGCTAATTGAGTTTGAAATTCCTTATCTTCTTTTTGAATTCTCCCTTGGTTGTAAAGTTTTGTATGTCCAAATGTAAGTCGCTCCACATCATCATATCAGTTTTCTGTTTTCCTTAGTTTGTGAAACCTTTCTTGATCATTACTGCCTAGGCTATACATCATTTTTTGCTGTAATTCATTAGTATCATATCTTATCAAACTTATTTAGTATTACAATGTTGACTTTAGTTCGCAAACTACATGTTACATAAGTAATCAATATAATTATGATATCGACCAAGACAACATTATTCAAAAGAAAATCAATAACGTAGGTACCATGCATAGCATATTAAATGATATTCTCTGTAGGTGGTTGTGGTGCTTAGAAACACAAAGGATACTCTAGTCTCCAATATCACTTCTATCGCATGAATAAGGGGTTTGGGGATAAGAACAAGGAACTTTGTTCGGATATTGGATGGATCATGATCTGAGTTGGTGGCGGAATCGTGGAGATACCAATAATTATCTTTTTGTTAAATATGAAGACCTGAAGAAAAGGCCTATAGAAATTGTCTCAGAAATAGCTAAATTTATTAATATTCCAACATCAAAAAGGCAAATAGAGGGGATAGTTCTGCACACTCAGTTCGACCAGATGAAGAACAATGACGTGGTTAATAAAAGTGAGGCCTGGTATCTAAAATTTAAGTTCATGCGCAAAGATATTGCAGGGGACTGGACGAATTATTATGGCAAAGAACAAATTGACGTTGTTGATTGTTGATGCCCTCCGCGAGGAATTAAAAGACAAAGGTCTCATCTTTGACTTTAGATAGACATTTATCTATGAAACCATTTTTTACAAAAATAAAATAACGTTTGTACAAGTTATGCCTTTACAAAACATGCAAAGATAATTGTTAAACGTACACAAACGAAACACTAAAAGGCCCTAAAGCTTGGTTATTCTTGGCAGTATTAGATCTAACTTTGAAAGCAGTGCCGGGCAGGTGATGGAGCAACTAAAGTACAAAAAGAGGAGGTCTTATCAGTTCTGTAAAGATTTAGTTCATATTATTACACAAGGGGGCGCTAAGAGCAAGGACGGACGAAAATTGGTTCCTGTTTTAACCACTGGTGGCAGCACTGCGCCGATCTGGCACCACGGATTGGCGCAAACAGATTTAGTTCATATTTATACGGAAGGGGGAGCTACGACCAAGAATGAATATAAAATTATTCCTGTTTCAACCACTGGTGGCAGCACTGCGCCAGTCTGGCACCACGGACTGGCTTCGGCCAGAGTAGCGCAGATTTAGTTCATATTTATACAGAAGGGGGCGCTACAAGCAAGAATAAATGAAAAATGATTCCCGTTTTAACCACTGGTGGCAGCACTGCGCTGATCGGATACCACGGACTGGCTTCGGCCAAACTAGCGCAGGTTTACTTCATATTTATACAGAAGGGGGCGCTAGAAGCAAGAATGAATGTAAAATGATTCCTGTTTCAACCATTGGTGGCAGCAGTGCGCCGGTCCGGTACCACGGAATGGCATCAGACGAAGTAAAACTAATGCAATGGTGTATCCAGTTGGGTAGGGGCGCGTGCCCCCAACCCATTTTGTGGCCAAATTTAGATTATTAAAGTAAAACTTTGGGAGAAAGGGGGGGGGGGTAACCCCTTCCTTTTATTTTTAGTTAGCTAGCCCCCACCTTTGCAAAAAGTTTAATCCGCCAATAGTATGCCTACTTCTATGGACTTTAATAGTTCAACAATTGAAATAGATGTACACTGCACAATTATCGTATCATGCAATCCACAGCTTGCACTAACCATATATTGCAGATGATGCTTAAAGTGACCATAATTATGATCTTCAAGACAGTTCCATTCCACGTTTACCGAGCAATAAAATCACTGATCTGTATAGCGGTAGCTTCACATCTCGATATCATATACTGGAAGATTTAAAAAAAGGAAAAGGAAAAGAAAGAAAACGAAAGAAAACGAAAACGAAAAAAAGAAAGAAAGAAAACTTATTTTCGCGGACGTAGTCAAAAATGGAACGAGACAATACAATGAAGTGCTCTGCAAAAGGTACACCTACGAGTATTTTAGTCCAGTGTAATATATTGTAATTAATACGCCTAGATATGAAATACAATGATAGCTGAAAATTAATCAACGTAATGGTAAAAGGGCTGATACCTAAATAAAAACTAGATGTCACTCAGCTTTCTGAGAAAGTCCACTCAGACTTAGTTCTAGGTTTGACAACTAGGAGACAGCACTGTTTTCATAAGTTGGGGTGTAGATAGGGGGGTTCTAAAGTCGCCCTATGAATTTTAAGAAACCCTTTTAAGAAAACCTTTTAGAAATCCGAATGTCGCCCTGTCGAATTCCAGAAATCCTAATGTCACATATTTTTTAGGCAAAAAAGGCCGTGTCGCCCTGGGTCTACACCCATATATGGGTATGATCATGAATTATAACTTAAGGCTGTATTTTTACTCAGGATTTTAGAAGTCGTCGATGGCAATAACGACATGTTATACCATTAGAAATGATTTCGTACTTCCCTTTAAAGAGTATTTAGCGCACAGGGGTTCCTATCAGGTTTCTAATAACAATTTAAAGATTGTAGTTCCAGGTAGTCAACTAATATATGCTTCGGAATGACCCAATGCCAGTCAAATGCACTAGCATTGTCACTTGTTAATTTCCGTAGCTACACTTAGGCCGCCTTTATTTGATCATTAAGATTAATTTGACTGAACAACTTTTGATGAGAAGGTCCGGTAAACACTGGTAAATCAGATGTTGGATAGAATTTATTTGTTTATACGTCCTACAAAGCAAGGCCATGCGTATAAAAGCGACAGGGGTTATAAGATGTTGTTTTTTTACTTACAACAGTATGATATTATACTGTTCCACTGTAAATAAGTAATGTTCAGCGCACTGATGGTGGTAGACCTCCTTGCTGAAATATGATCTTGGTGGTAAGAAATGTATTGATAAAATTCATGCTTAGAGAATACGACATCATCCTTAGAGTATACGATGAATAAAAATAAAGCAAATGAGTTCGCGTTTAGAATAACTTTATTCCATATCTAAACTATCGGCGATGTTATGCACCTGTACATCACAATGTGTAGAAACATTAATCAAATGCTCTAAAGTAGTTTGTCTTCCTTTGTAAAAGATACAGTAATAAGAATGCGAATTTATATGACAGTCAAGGCAACACTTTTTATGCGCAATCTGTGAACTATCGATGAGAAACGAGTAAGGTCGATATTTTCGCAGTGTATGTTCGTTGCGATTGTACATGCGACCATTCCTATAATTATTCCACAGGCCGACTTAACCACCAATAATAAATGAAAATGGACAGTGAGAATTAAGGTAAGATAAGTACTTGTTACATCACCAGAAATACCTTGCAATTCTATTTGAATGGTATGAAGAATGTGTGGTGTCATACCATATTCCCATTGAAAGAAAACACATACAAAATCACCAACATTAAATCGGTATTTGGAACATTTAAACAAACAAAACAAAAATGGACAAAAATGGAACATTGAAACAAACAAAAATAAGTGGTCTCCAGATAACCTAACATGTTGTAATGGCGAGTTCAAAGAACTTCTTGAATTGTTTGTTTATATCACATAAAATGCCTACTTCAGCCATAACTACGTGTTATTAGACCCCTAATATAATTACAATGTATCAACGTGTGGCACCATATTCTTTTCCTAGATTATCAAAAGCGTTTTTCGCGACATTGTTACAATCTCCAAATTGATTCCATTCAGCGTCGAGAGTGATGTCAATGAACGGTATCTCTAAAGCCCCATACCCACTAACCGATGGACCGACGTCGGCGCCGATTCATCCCAAAATCGGTAAGTGGGTACGGCGCCTTAAGCCCCATACCCACTAGGCAATTTGAACTTGGTCGCCCGTCGGTATGCTATTTTGAAAAATACATGTTTGATATGAATCGCCAGGAAAATCGCCTGACCATTCGCCGGACAGTTTTATCAAACATGTCCATTTCAATATAGCATACTGACAGATGACCAAGCCCAAATTGCCTAGTGGGTATGGGGCTTTACACCGACATTAAAAGAAAACATAGTTATTGAATTCCTCGGTACATTCTGTTGGGATATAATAAGAACTTGAGATGCGCATCTATTCAGCACTGGTGTAACGGAACATACACATATTAAGTCTATAAGCATATCATTCACTGTGACTATGAAGCGTAATGCAAGGAATTTGCATGCTCAAGACTAAAGACTAGCGAGGCTCGACTTTGTCACGTCACAGTTTTTTAAACCACATTTGTTGCTGATTCAATCACAGATTACCTGGTTATTTTTTTATGCTCTCCCAACCTTGCTATCTGCGCGTCACGTGCATTTTTTCATATATAGATACATGCGACAATATATCATTGATTGTTCCTGTTGTACATGTATGCAAAAAAAAATGAGTAGTATATGAAAATGAGAATTTGGAGTTCCCACAAGTAATTGTTTACCCGTCAGGATGAGCTAATGGCCTAACCTGTGCATGCGACGGCGCGGGAACACATCATAGTATATATACGAGACAATATCTCTTTAGATGGCTTATGATGTACAAACGATGTTAGTAGTATAACAAAAGTGGGAACTTGGTGGTTGTAGCGAACATTTTAAATAGTGCATGCGTGGTCCATCGATTTTGTGTTATTTTTAATATGCGCGACTTCATGTCCAATCCCTACTTAGATATTTGTGATATCATGTGGGCAGTTTACTGTACATAGACGACAATACAACCAGAATTGGCCGTTTCACATAAAGCAATCCAAGTCATTATAATCAAAATACCTAATCCATAATAGACACTGAACCTGACGTCAAAAGAAAACTTATCGCGTAGATACATAGACCTTTGAATTATGTTTAAGATAATCGAACAAATGGAGGGACAGATAGATTCCTTGTGATTAGACATTCATATGCCACGTTCAGAGTACCGCCGATGATCATGTTCGCCTCTTGTGTTATGTCTGAAAGGAACCGCATTCTTGAATGACCATCGTGTTAGCTAAGAATGCGCAATGTTGAGCTACAAATACCCTTTACAAAGCATTGAACGCACAGGCATAGTGCGTATTCTGAGGGTAGTCTGTAAGGGGCATTAGGTTACAAATACATAATATTGATATGATACAAACGTCAGTGCCAGCAGGTCTGGTTTTATAACTACCGATTTAGTTACAGATTCAGTTCGGTTCACATTGCCCTGTTGTCTGAAGGGGTCAGTTTGAAGGGCTTTAAGTCAGACACATAGCAGATCATACTAATATAAGAAGACCCGCGGGGGTCGTCAGAGGGTGAAGCCTGAGGTACGTACGATCCCCATGGGTCGTACAGGTACCGGAGGACGACCCCTAAGGGTCTTCTATATCACCCAAACAAGGTTCCAACTATGGTAAAAATACTGTAAATGAGGGGCGGTCCGTACAGCCTAATTATACACACTGGCCTATGTACGCACCGCTCCTCGGTCGTGCGGGTGGTAAATAATGACGTCTGTCTGGTTGATCAGATTGCATTATCCTAGTGGATGAAAACGTTTTAAAGGGACAGTAAAGTGGCACAGGATATTTGCCATACTGCGCCAGGAAGACCTCTCTCATATACTACATTGTTCCGTCAAAGTTGCCAGCTATAGATTACATTTTGGTCTTTCAGAGGCATCTATAGGAAGCTCTGGACGTATGAGGCCGCTCTACGGTGACGAATCCATTTGGGAGAACAGTACATATGTTTCAAGTCACCACTCTAAGAATGTAAGCGGCAAACCAAACAGCCCAAATCAACATGGACTGTCCAGTCAGCTTGTGTGTGCTGTCCTCTAGCCTGACGATTTTCGTTACGTAGATACATTGGGGGCCAGACTCCGACGCGCCTCGAAAAGTAATGTAAGTCCATACGTCCAGGGCGCCAGGCCCCCACGTGCCTTGAGAAGACGTCGATTGTAATGCCGGGCATCCGTGGGGCTACCCAGACGTGCTTTGAGAAGTTTGATGGAAGTCTATATATGTCCATAAGGCCAGATCCTGATGTGCCTTGACTAGTTTGA
This sequence comes from Lepidonotus clava, assembly GCA_936440205.1. Taxonomy (NCBI): domain Eukaryota; kingdom Metazoa; phylum Annelida; class Polychaeta; order Phyllodocida; family Polynoidae; genus Lepidonotus; species Lepidonotus clava. The sequence goes on along the minus strand of OW387144.1, from coordinate 26,663,460 downwards.
TGTAGGTCCTTACGTCCTTGGGTCCAGACCCCTAAGACCGGCCGAATGGTAGAGGAACCTCCTCCAGTAGCCGTTGTGAAGAGAAGACCACCCCACGTCTCACCTAGGAACCTCCTCCAGTGCCAACCACCGGCAGGCTACAGCGACCTATTGGAAAATTAAACATAGGCATGAACATGTGAAGACAACAAAAGTGGTATGGCATTTTCTACATAACTTAAATCTGAAATATGATTCGATATATTCACATATATATTATATATTGATATAATATTATCTCAATTAATCTTTCTTCCTTATATTGTGTTGTGAACCGGTCCTCATGGACTGTCCTCCCTCTCTTCGCATTCTGCTTATTCCCCTTATTACTTGCACTCATGGTTGCAATGATTTATTGCTGAAGAAACTTTTCTTCTAGTTAGTTCTTTATTTATTAAGTTGACTTCCACTTTTCGCTGAAAGTGACCAGTAAGGGTTAGGTAAAGAAATAAAGATCAGTATGTTTTACTGAAATCAATATGTTTTGTCTTAAAAGAAAATCTCAGTAGATATGTCTGCACATTTCATTCTATCGATAGTACACTTCCTCCTCCCTCCAGTCCCCCCCCCCCCCAAATAATATGCGACTAGGTTACGGGTTCTCAGATTATGACGACATAAGAAGGCTATCACTGAATTCAAAATATTTTTCTATGGTTAATGATTTTGTTCAGAAACAAGAAAAAAATTGCTGTTGGGAACTTTATGGGAAAAGGCAACTGTCAGTCCTCTAGCTATCACTAACCATTACCGACCACTCTCCGGGTGTCAGCAGGATTATACTTATATATTTGCACCAAAAGATTGATACCCTTACTTACCCTTGGCCTTCACCCACTTACCCCACGGTGGACGGGGAGAACAAACGAAGTGGTCCGGGATTATACCGTGTAATCCACCAAAGTATTACACCTAATGGATTACTGTACCTCTGTGTCACTGCATGTGTCACAGGGTACTTCGACCATTAGGTCGTCCAGTGAGAGTCTTGGGGTACAAAGTCCTATAGTAACAAACTATTACCAGTCGTAGATCTACTATGCAATTTTTGCATGTACGTAGTATGCAGATATTATGGTTAGGAAATGAAGAATTCTAACATCGGAGCCTATGGGTAGATTATACTTTTTGTTTTGATTTTTTGGATAGATATTATAGAACGGCTACCTGAAAGTGTCAGTGGTTCCTCAATTTACACGTATCATTATATAAAACCTAGATTTTTCTATGATACAAAAAAAATGAAGAGGAGATAAAAGGAATTCTCTGAGATACAATTTTGGTAAAATCGAAAATATGATGTTTCTTAAACATTCCTCTGACGCAGGGTGCTGCCTGTTCGCGCAAAGTCGCTTCAATAGCCTCTACCATGTACACGACAATACTGCATACACTGATTTGATAAGCCCATCCCATATTGTGTATGTCTGAGAGCTTGGCAAGGTGTGGACGAAATACACTTTATACCATTTTCCGCAATAGGGAGTGTTCGCCAATAGCGGCTGGAAGTGGCTCAAGCAGGCCACCAGACTACCTATTGTGTTGATTACAGGTACAAGCAGTGGTCACTGGTGCCATGCTTCACTGAACATATCACAGGTCACATTGGCTGCTGGTCACAGTGTCTAACCTGTGTTCACCTGGCTGGTACCAGTCAGGCCCTTTTGCACCGCTATTTGACCGTACATGCCCTATTAAGTCATTGGAAAAGACAAGACTTTATTTTTGTGTATTACTGTGTACTACTAAAACATTATGAACTCTTAAATTTGATTGATTGACAGGGTTACAGGTTTGGCAGTCAATCAAAATACAGTATTTTAATGGAATGAAGGTTTGGATTGGATTGACAGCCTTCAACATTGGTTCCTATGGGAGAAAATGTAACTTTATCTAGCTGCATTTCACAAACACTATCCTACGGAAAGGAGCTATTTGTCCACCAAATTGTCATGGCTCGTCTCATTTATGGTACTTAAAACTGTCTTTGGAGAATTAATCAACAAGCAATTGTGATGATATTTAATGCTAAACTGGGGATATACATTGCGATGGGCTTATGTACGCGGACATTCAAATTGGTGCAAGTAATTTATAGAAAGGGGAATTTGAAGTACACCGTGTACATTCTACATCCTTATTTACACGACGTTGTCCAAACTATGTGCGCGAAAATATACGCGCATTTCTTTCTATTTAGCACGCGTTATATCTCGCTTTTATGGAATTTGGAGATAACATTATAGCGTGTGTAGTTAGCTCTGTATTTGCAGCGTCAATTAGGCCTATTTGAAATGAGCGCGGTCATGTAGTGTCTACATAATCCATGACAAGCCCCACACTGTTGGCCAAACTAATAGGGAATTGTAACATATCATACGTAGCATGCTATACAGAGGCTCGATGCATGCATGAATAGTATGTGAAAAGATTGATTTGATGACTGTCGCGTAGATAGTATATTTAATACGGGCGACGTACACATCCCTTACAATATGGTTATTTGAATCGGTCCTAAAATCTGCCAATTATTTAAACCCCATACTCACTAGACGACTTTTTGCTGAATCAGGGTCGGCATCGGCATTCACGTCGGCATTCACGTCGGCTGACTCTGATAGACAAGCTCTACCCACACACAGTCGATTGTGCAGTCGGCGGTGCCGTCGGCGGTCGGCGCCAACGGCACCGCCGACTGCACCACCAATCCATACTAAGCATGTTTGATAATTTTACACCAACGCTTATGCCGACGGCTGACGGCCGATGGCCTTTAGCGTCGGCGACGACGTCAGCCATCTGTAAATTGCCTAGTGGATATGGCCCTTACTGCCCCATACCCACTAGGCAATTTGGGCTTCATTGCCTGTCAGTATGCTATATTGAAATGAACATGTTTGATAAAAGTGTCGGGCAAATCGTCGGGCAATTTTCCAGGCGATTCAGATCAAACATGTATATTTCAATATAGCATACTGACGGGCGACCAAGCCCAAATCGCCTAGTGGGTATGGGACTTTAAAGCCCCATACCCACTTGGCGATTTAGCCTCGTCGCCCGTGGGTATGGTGTATTAAAATGTACATGTTTGATCTGTATCACAGGGCAAAATCGTCGGGCGATTGTCCGGGCGACTCAGATCAAACTTGTACATTTCAATATAGCATACTGATGGACGACATGGTTAAATCGCCTAGTGGGTATGGAGCTTAAGCCCCATAACCACTAACCGACGTCAGTCCGTCAGCGCCGACGGCAATGGGTCGTTGGCACCGATGGATGTCAGTCGGCGTAAAATTATTAAACATGTTTGATATGGATCGGCGTGATTGTCGGCGCCGTCGGCCGACTGTTGGCACTGACGCCGGCAGCGACGGTCGGCTGTCGATGCTTACGTCAGTGCCGATTATGTTGGGGACAGGATCTTACCTATCCCAACTTTGAATGTATGTACTATTAATGTTTTGACTCGATTGCATTGATGGAGTTATGATATTTGTTGATTGAACTTATGTAATTATGATAAAGATACTTATACTGTGATATACCGCCATGTTAATATCTTGATGGAACATTATTTGGTATCATCTCATTTCATCACATACATTATACTTTGCTCACTTATTTTTCTTGTTATCCACTTCTAATATATTTTTGTACTGGAAGATTTCGACGACATGTTGAGAAATACCTTTGAGAAATAAAAATTATAAAAAAAAATGTGTGGGTATGCCTGGTCTCAGCAGAGTCGGCCAACGGCCGTGCTGACGGCCGTGCCGACTGTCGGCGCCGATTCTTGCCAACGTTGCCTAGTGGGTATGGCGCTTTAGGAAGTAGCCTGCGGATAATATTATATATTTCCCCAAGTACTTTTGATGTCTGAGGTAAACATAAGAATCCGAGTATTTTTTTGTAAATTATACCCATATTTAATTCCTTGTTCCTTGATTTTGGGAAAACATATAAGAGATCTCATGTTTCAGAAGGTTAGGTCTTACAATGAGGTTACAAAGATTATTTTCATACCTTCTATTGACCTTGTAATTTCCCTGCTTATCTTCTACAACGAATGTCGGTCTTAACCTTGCCCTACCGAACTTCGACTGGTCTTGCTGGCCTTCTGATACCCTTACTGGTCCTCTGCTATCGTTCTGGCCCTTTCTGATCTCTCCTGTCCCTCACCTGCCAATGCCAACTCTCTGGTACCCTTTCTGGCCTTCTACTACGCTTTGTAGTGCTATGTTACACGTATATGCCCTTTGCTTCCCCTATAAACTTTGAAGATGTTACTGCTGCAGCCATACGATAATCATATCAGCCCTAAGATGCCTGTACTGGCCTCGTGCTACCCTCTGTCGTCCTCCGCTTTCCTGTCCACCCTCTTCTACCAATGTCTTTCTTTGCAAAAAGTTGCAGCTCTTGTTGGTTCTGTGCTAACCGTTCTGCCCTCCTGGCCCACTGCTACTATGATTAAAATAGATCCTTAAAGTCGGCTCAGAGGCACATAATAGGTCTTTTTAATCAATTTCTTCAATTCTTCATGGGAACATGACCTTTTCCTGGAAACAGTATGCTATATAGGGAATTTCTTATTTAATGAAAAAATTCCCATTCCTGAGCCCTCCTGATATCCCTCTGCCGACTATTTTGGTACCCCTTCAACTTTCTTCTACCCATTTTCTGAATCAGTCATCCTGACCCTTAAAGACAATGGCGCCATTATAGATCCAACCTTAAGATTTTTATGAAACTTTAAGAATTAAGACTTAGACATATATGGATCCTAAAAATGTGAAAAAAATAGGGGGTCACCATGCAAACTTTTGTGCTAGAGATATAACAATATGAGTATAATTCCTATAAAATGAACATTTTTGAAAAAAATATGCTCAAGAACAGTTTTCATGGTAAATTTCATAATAATCCTCAAATCAATTATAAAATCATTGAAATCTAAACCTAAGACATATATACACAAAATCCATGCACCAGTTAGAAAATGATATGGCTTTTATTGGAACAAAATATATCTTTTATTCTAAATAAATTATTAAATTAATTTTAAAAAATGTCAAATTTCTTATACAAATGGTCACCCAAAAAAATTCAACCTTAAGAAATACTCTAAAATTACACATATTGTAGTTTAAGGTGTTATCTATCATTTTCTGGGGAAAAAAATGGGGGTCACCATGCTAACTTGGTCAGGAAAGCTACTTATCTGTTCTAATATGGGAAAATGGTTTTATGTGGGTATGTATGTATTTTTGGCTTTAAACCCACTTTAAAATTTTGCCAAAATGAACCCGACAAGTGTTTTTTATCCCTGAGATTGATATGAAACCATAGATATTTACTACTTAAATGTAGCATATATAGCAAAAAAGATATGAGCAAAAATGTTTTTATTTTCATCTAAAGTAGTTTTCAACAGTTTTCAAATTTCCATGAAATTAGCCATATTTGAACACATGTAGGTCTAAAACCAAAATAGTGCTAGGTTTTTCTTTTTCATTTTTGAATTACCTATACACTACTTAACATTATTGCCAATTTTTATAAGAATTGAAGAACTTTGGTTTTTTGGCCAAGTGTATAATGGCGCCATTGCCTTTAAGCGGAATACCCACTAGGCGGTTATTGGTCGGCCGACGACAATCGGCATCGGTTCACCAAGAATCGCCTAGCGGGTATGCCGCTTTAGACATACGTAGATTGCACTGTTGTAGTGCTCATTTTTGGTGCAAACAAATGTGAAATAAATATAAGCTGTGATAATTAGAATATTTTTAAAGGGCAATCGCGTCATTTGTTCATGCGCACACACACTGCGCAGCCTGGCTGTATGGGTGTGCAGTGGACCATGACCACTAAGGGTGAAAATGCTTAACTGTAGAAGTCTATGGGGGGAAGATGCGTTTTTGCTAATATCTCCATTGATGTACATCCAATTACAATAATGAAAGTGACAAACTTGTGGTCCAAAACGTTATCAATCCATATATTTAATAAGATTTCATGAACTCTTGATATTTAATTTATTATGAATTTATTTGTAATAAAAGTATTATTTTCTAAAAATAGATATGTGGATTTTCTGAAAAAGTTAGATCGGTGACCCCCTAATTTTTTTTCAGCAAATGATAGCTGACACTTACCCCAATAAAATATAGCAATTTCAAGAGATTCTTAACGTTGAAATTTGTATTATTTCTATTTCTATGAAAAATTCAACTTTTCTATTACAAAATTTCAATAATTAAAATTTCATTAAATACCTGTATTTTCTTATTTTTGTGGAATTATCGATACACTGTGGAGATTAATATATTGGCTTTATATTCAAAAAGGTTTAAGATGTTATTTAGTCAGCTTTTTCATTGTTCTAACAAAATGTTTAAATATAGTTTAAGTTCATATAAATACTGAATTTTGAGTTTTTCAACTAATTTAATTATTCATTTTATTCAAAAGTTTCCACGGTGACCCCCCGTTTTTTCATTATTTCTGGCATGTAGAAACCCTAATTTTCCGTTTCCCAAAGTTTAAAAAATATCTTAACGTTAGAACTATAATAGAGTGATTGTCTTTAAAAGAAATGTCCCTGTGGGTATAATGAAGAAATAACTATAATAAATCAACATACATACTCTGCAAAAAGCAGTCTTATGGCCTGGATTATTGAACAAGAAAGATATCTTGGGGAGTCCAATACTGAAAGAATTATGTAAATATTCTGATAAGATAAAAAGTTATGTTAATTTGAAGACACGATGGTTGGATATGCTTAATATGGTAGAACGGACCAGTCTTTGGTATTTCTAAAGATATAATGTCGAGAATCTGGGCCAAAAATTGAAATCCCAAATACAATTTCATGAAACATACTGCCACTTCCTTTCTATTTAAGATATTGACAATCTGTTTTTGTGGCATATAGCCAAGCAGTCCCTTGAATCAAAATTTCAATTTTCAGAAACTTAATTTTTTTCTATGGTTACCATGGAAACCCTCATTTCCATAGCAGTAGTATCGGCAGATTTGGTGTTCTATCAACATTCCAGTTACCATGGCAACGGAATGTGAAAAAATCTAAATTTTTTCACCATTAATGGAAACTATGGAAAATTTCATTTTTAGCATGAATTTAGCTTATTTTCTTATTTTCCTGATTTCTAAGCTAAAAAAGAGCTCTAGAGCCAGAAATATGTATTTCCATAAGGCTAGAAATCCCATAGACTGTCATCACATAATTATTGTACTAATGGCTTAGTACTTTTAATATATCATCATGTTGTATAATTTAGCAAGGATCAGGCTTAGCAAGTCTACTTCTAGTCTACTTCTAGAAAGAGATATTTTACGCTCTCAGCGCCACCTGTTATCCAGTATAAAAGGTGTTGCAAAGTGAGGAGCAGGCAGTTTTAGTGAGAATGTCAGCTGAGTGAGTTTAACAGAGGAGCTACTTGGAGTTAGTACACCGGCTCCTGCGCAGCAGACTGGAGTTTTACCTATACCAACTACCTCGGGCAAAGGATTGTGATAGAGCTAAAGCACTAGGACGGTCTAGAATGTGTTGGAACAACTTGTATTCTAAATGTGGTTGATTGTGTGACGTTCTCTGGTAAGTCGGGGTTGCCGATTCTTACAACAGAGGAACGTGGGGGTTGTTCGGGTCTCGGGGCGGACGGGGAATCCGGGCCAAGAACCGAGATGTGTTTCTAGAGTCGTGCCTCGCGCACGAGGGGGGGCTGAGCGAATCGATCGGGAATCGGCACTCGATGTCAACGGAGGACTGCGGGGGAGGGAAATTATGGTAGGGGTACGGGTCGGCCGGGGTTCGTCTCGCTCTATCTCCCAGACCAGCATTCACCCCGACCGGGCGGTCCACCCCTGAGTTCCGGTCCGCGGGGGCGACGGGCCGACGGTCGCCTATTGTTTGGTAGCGTGGGGCCGAGCATGCCGCGCCCTCGTCCCCGCGGACTTCGCTCCTTCGTTCCGTTCCCCATGTCTTCATGCCATACTACGCCTCGGTTTCCGGGACTACTTCGGGCCTTCGTGCCTTACTCCGCTCCCTCGTTCCTCGTTCTTCGGGCCGTCGGGCCCCTTACCCTGTGTTTCTACTACCTATCTCGAGCTTCGACTGTTTTGTCCTAACTTCGGCTTAATTACTCTAATCGGCTCATCTTTAGCGGTTGTTTCAGGAAAGAGGACACGTCTGGACACCAGGAGAACTGTTAAAGAACTCTGTTTATTCGGGCCTCACCGCCCCTTTATATACTAGAGAGGTCAGCCCTGATTGGCTGCTTTCGGTCACGTGACCTACAACTGACGTCACTTCCGGTTTATATTTTCCGTTTCCGGTTTACATTTCACTTCCGGTTTACATATTTCCGGGTTTCGTTCCTTTACATTTTCGTTCCTTACATATTCGTTCCTTACATATTCGTTCTTTACATATTCGTTCTTTTACATATTCGTGCCTCTTTTTCAGGCTTTCTATACTTTCGTTCATTATTACATATTCGTTCCTTTACATCTATTTCGTTCTCTTACATATATTTCGTTCTCTTACCTTATTTCTATTATTTTGACCTCTATGTATTTTGGATGAATAGCCGTTCATCACAATTGCTGATAGGAGATGGGAGGTGGACTGATGAAGACTTATACATAGTGGCTTTGACTCGGGATGAGATGTTTATTGAATAAAAACCCTTTCATATTAAGAGCTCCCTCATCGTTCATTTCTTTTGAACTATTGGGAAGTGAATGAGCTAACTTTAAACGCAGTCTGATTGACTCAGACATCCTGGACAAACGACTCATGGATACTTAGTTATATACATCACGCAGTATTAAAACAAACACTAACAATAGTTCATTATTATGTTGGGTAATTTTGTGATTTTATTCAATAAGTTAGGAAGTTCTTAATTAGACTGCTCGTACACCAAGTTCTGATGCCTTTCATAAGTCTCATGTACATGAGACTTGTATTCCCAGCTGATATAAGAGACGTAAACAGCCCTTTGTAAAGGCCACATTCTCAAAAGAACTATCAGCTAATTTCACTCTCAGTTGGTTAGCTATCCAGGGGGGGATGGCGCTGCCTTTATGTGCGACGTTGCGTCAACAAGCTTCATTATGTATGAGACAGTATAGTGCGAATTGACTTTATTATACACGCGGCAATTATTAATGAAGTCAGTAGTATAATGAAACTGCAATTTGGAGCATGTCGCGGACATTGTAAATCTTATGGCATGCTCTATTATACATGTATGAGTAAATTTGACTTAATTTTATACGCAACAATGTATCATACCCGCGACGTCATCACAATAGGCTTGAGTATATACGCGACAATATTATCATGCATGTGCATTGACTTGAAATGTAAAGCATTTGAGTATTCATGTCGCGTTAGTTGCTCATACTATACACGCGACATTAGGTAGTACCATATGGAAATGAAAATCTATAGATTGTCGCATTATTTGTATATGATCTGCGTTGTATGCGATAATTTGTGATTATAGAAGTAGTACACTAAAATGGGAATTTGTAACTTATCGCGAATAGTTGTGAACACACCCTTCCTATTATACACGATGTCGCATATACGACGTCACGTACATCGCATGTCAACTGCCAATATCTTTGTAGGCCGACAAAAAGCCGACAATAAGCTCTGTTGTTGTCGGTGAATGGTCACCCATAGCATCCAAAAAGTAAAGTAACAACAGTATGGCTCAACCACCTACAATATCTTATCGGTCGCGGACAACTTTTTACCGGCGTCGGCCGCAGACCAACTCATATACATGTGATATAGGTGATGTTTGTTAACCAAATGGGAAAGCACCTTAAGGGCCGATTGTAGAGGGCCATCGGTGCTTCAGGATAAGGGCAAGGCCGACTGGCGGGGGTCGGGACCCTATAGGGACAAAGGGTCGGGGCCGACTGAAGAGGGGCAAGGGTTCTCCATGACATATAAGTAAAGGGTTAAACCCCATACCCACTAGGCGAATTCGAAAAAAGTCGGTCGACTGAACGGCGTCAACGTCGGCCGATTCTACCTTAATAGTAGGCTGATTTGGGCAGTAGTTAATGCATTTTTCAATACTGTAAACTGAATGGTGAAATGAATCGACACGAAAATAGGCTGACTCTTTTGGTAGTAGTCGGCCAATTTGTGCACCGATTCAGCCTAGTGGGTTTGGGTATTAAGGACCGACATATGAGGGTCGGGGGTCCTCGAGGACATGTCTGAAGGGCCTACTGGTGAGGGATTGACTTCATTGTATATTTCGCTACAATTTATAATGGTGTAAGCAATATGTAGACATGGGAATTTGAAGTATATTGCGTATATTGTACATCCTTATTTGTGCGACGTCGCCCATACTGGTATTACAATATACGCGATGGTGATGAATTGATGCTTTGGTACATGCGACATGTTAGTAGTATACAAATATGGGAATTCGGACATTAAATTAATACATACAGGCCACAGTTAACTCTGTACCACGACATCTATATGTTCAGGCTATAAGGATTATCGAATAGGGAGGATATAATATGATATTAACATGCAAAAGGCTAAGTATCCATGTGTGAGTCGCACATATGAAACAGTCAGAATTAGATACTTGTCCAGTGGCGGATCTAGCTTTTTGAAAGGGTGGGGGCATGCTGATATAAAATAATCCTAATTTGACCAGGAAAAAATTATCTGCCATTGTTGTGACGTAGTCTATCTAATATACTCAACGTCATGTGCATACTGCTTATAATGAAATTTATATCGCATACACGACATGGCGCACATAACCGGTTCGGCTGTGCTATATTCACGGGCATTTAAGAGGGCCCGCGCATATAGCTTGTCTTGTGAATACGGGTGAAAGGTCCGGTCACAATGGGGGCTTTATTCCTGCGGGTTGGTGCCCGCGGATGTAAGGAGCGTAACGTACGCGGATGTTTCCCGAATTCCTAAGGGGCTTTCCATTTAGTACGCACATTTTCAAAAATCTCTACCTCCACCCCCATCCCGTCCCTCCTTAGGCAAAAATGTCCATTGGATTGCACTAGAACGTAGGTACACTTCGGATGTGATAGTCGAAACTGCTCCAATATTCAGAATGTAGAATATCATAATGCCAGCTTCATCAGAGCTTCAAACTTGGTACTATTCATATGAAATCATCATGATTATAAATAATCAAGACGGCCATAGATTAGATATATTATTACATATATATTATGTCCTGGCCGTTAATGTGTCCTTCCATACAAGCGTTGCGGATGCGATTTCTTCCGTATCTGGTGGTATGCGAAGGATATCGGTAATTCAATACATGAAAATCCTGATAAGCCTCCGCATACCGTGCATAGAAGATTCGTATCCACAACGTAGCGCGGAGTTATAAAAAAGGTTTGTGTACTATAAGAAATACTCTACCCGCGCATATAACCACCCCTATTAAGGATAGACAACTGTTGATAACAGGTGTTTGCTAATGTCGCGGTGTTCTGCTTATCATTTCTATGTTCTGTTAATATCCTTTAAATATTATATATCACTTGGTAGCTAATAAAGAATCCTATCTAATGATATAAATTATAAAGATATGTCATTGATCAAGCCTGTGTTTGTAGTCTGGGAATTCGAAAAATCCTTTTTTGACTACTATTTTTTTAACAAGAATATCTCTGTCAATATTTTGTTTACAAACTTGAAATTTCCAATAGTTGTAGAAAAGGGGCATTCAGAGGGAACCGTGTCTCAGATATTTTATTCAGGTCCTAGTTTTTGTTTAATGAAATGTAGAAAATTATTTTGAAAAAAAATCACAAAAAGTTGCCCGTTTTTTTACATAAAATAAAAACTAAGGCCTAAATAAAAAAAAATTGAGACACAGATCCCTCCAAATGAATGTTTTTGACTTACACAAGAAATTTCATCCATTTATATTGAAAATTGACAGACATATGCTTGTTCAAAAAATAAAAGTGAAAATATTCATTATTTAATCCTAATTTCCATAATGAAAGTTCGATTACAATACTTTTTATATCATTAAATGGAGTAAAAAATGCCCTTTTATTTGACACATGACATGAAATTGTACCTACTATAATATGGGAGAAGGGTATGATAGCACGGATCATGCTCTCCCTACAGTTGTCTATCCTTAAACTGGGTGGAGATCTCCTCCAACGAAAGATGACTTGTTTCAGAGTGTCCCAGATTTTAGAAAATAGGTCTTTTTTCCCAAATTTTCATGGAGATTAGTACCCCTCCCACACCCTCACTGCAGATATAAACCTACCATCCCCATATACTACTCACATTTTTAATCAAATTCTTGTCCCTCCCCCCAAATAATCAGTGGCGGATCGAGGATTTTGAAAAGGGGGGGGGGCGCTTTTGAAACAAATATCTTGAATTACTTTTCAACGAATTATACATGTAAAAAAAGTCTAAATTTGGCAAGAAAAAGGGGGGCGGCCCGCCCTGCCCCCTTTAAATACGCTACTGCAAATTGCAGATCTACTCCTAACTCTTTATTTCTTTACCTTATCAGTTATCGGTGGTGGTTGCTTGAATTGAACTTGCTTCTCACGGTTTGCGTCAGGGCCCAATTAATCATAGGTATGATCCAGCTCCATTGGGGCTGGGGGGCTTCGGGCCTCGGTACAGACCCGGGGGTTGAGCTCCGACATCACCGACTTGAATAATGCTGCTGACAAAAGGGCTTCTTGGCGCCGTTTTCATTGTCAAAATCCGACACATTTGGTCAGGTTAGTCGGCTGCCGACAAGGACAACTTGTCCGCCAACAATGCAAACCGTCAACAATTAAGTATTGGAGTTTTCTCTTGTCGTTGGTGCTTTGTGGATTTGGCCGCCGACAAACGTTAGTCACCCCTGACGTGGACGCTCCAGACGTCGATGGTTTTTCGTTGAAATGGGGTCGCGGCTTTAGCGTCAAGGCACCTGTCTTTATTTTGACCGCGCGACATCCGCGACAGTCGCATAAGGTCATACTGTAGGCCCATCAATAGAGTCTGCTGGAGAAAATCGCGCCGCGAGTCACAGCCTTGGTCGCGTCACCCACGTCGCGTGCAGTGGTGTAGATTGGGTTTTAGTCAGGTAATCGCACTTATTTCGCTTTTGAATAACACAACGGGGCGGGGGTGGTGGTGCTAGTAATTGTCCTTGACTGGTGATCCTTAAAGTTGCGGCTCCTCTATATGCCCGGCCCGACGGTCGGGTTGAGTTGAGTTGAGCTGCTCAGTCTCATAATAGTGGAGCCGGGGTTGCGTCCAGAGTCGAACCTATCTGTCGGGTCGTAGATATTAAGAGTTGAAGATGGTCGACTGGACAGTCGGGCCGTGAGATTGTGGGCCTATGACTATAGTCCACATGAATAATATGATACCAATGGGCGTTAGAAGTGCTGCCTGTAGTGTAGCCAGGTATGCTAAGACTTTTGTAGGACCTGGCGCTGGGACCTACGACGATCGATTTCAAGTCAGAAGGTCCCGTCGCGCATTGGTCCCCGTCGGTATGTCCCGTCGGGGGTGCCCAATGGGGTGCCCAAGCGAATTTCCCGTTGCATTTTCGGATTGTCCATAAAGGGTATGCATATATATGATCAATATAACTGTAGGGTATTGGACATTCCACTTAATTGAAAGCGACCCAAAAAGTTTACATGATTTGAATAATAAAAACTGAGAGAGCACTCAGACTTGTGATTATGCGCCTTCCCAAATATGCACCGCTTTTCAGTCCCACGAGTGGTAAATGGATAAGGGAGGTAAACCTGAGGGCCTGTGATGGAGTAGGGGCCGTCAAATTCGTGGGACCTGCCCGAAAAATATGTGAGGTATTCCTGACGGCCTGTGGTGACTTAACTACCGTCAAATTTCCGGGACCTAAGGACGGGAAGTTATAGGCGTCGGGACCTACGGACTTGTTACTCGGCTGTCGCGCTGAGTTCAGTTTTTCAGTGGAGCGCGGCCTCCAGAGCGATCAGCTGATCTGAGGGTGGTGGCCAGCGATGCATTGGTGCCCTCATCATGTCTACTTTACCTCTTTGTTCTTCTACTTCTCTTTTAAGTTCAGTTATTTAAGTTGAGTGTGCAGTTCAAGGTTGTTTTCCATAATGCTAATAGTATGCGTCTATGGTCAGCATGGACGTCAATATCAAAAGAAAAGGAGAGGATGTTTGCAGTGGGCTTTAATGGATAGCGGCGCGGTGACAAGCACCGGCAGACAACTTGATACACTAATCGCTGGGGCTCTTCCCCGAAAGATCCGACAGTTTTGATTTTGATTGTCAATCGTTAATGAATAGAGCAGTTGGTCGGCTGACTAATGTCCTTTACTTCCTCTAATCATCGGCATGGAGTTGGTCGCGACGATCATCCCAATAGAGGGGATTAGAGTCTATCTAATCGTCGGACATCTATCCAGGTGGACGACAATCAACATTGTCTTTATTCGCCGCCGACTTACAGTTATCCGGCATGGTATTTCGCCTCATGAAAACCCGGCTTAATTCACGTCTCACTTACGCTTCCATTCTCTTGTATTCCTCATTCCTGACCATCCGTTCAAGGTCGGTCAGATTTGACCTCGATTGTAACTATTCTTTCCGTTAACTGGAGAAAGCGGGCGTCAGGGGGACTCTGGTCTGGTGAATTCGGGCCGCAGGAGAACTGAGTAAGTTTCGATGGAGGCAATCAATGCAGTAGATCCACAGTGTTCTGTTCGTAATTATACCCTTTACAGACTAGGCTCAGAAGGCGCATTCCGCCTGTATTGAACTGTCAATTTTAGCGCATTTTGAGGCTAGTCTGTAATGAGTATAAGTCATAATGGTCGGAGCATGATGGTTTTCTAGTGGTCCCTTCGTGATTGTAACGTTGATACTCTCACGTCGCCGTCTGCCCTCATGTTGGACGGATTAAACAGATGGAGATGTACCTGAGATCGGCGATAATCCCTGTTTTTGAACCTGCTATCGGTCGGGAGGCTGGTAAACTGGATCGTCCCTGTCATCAGTTGGGGGTAACATAGAATGTGTCCCGTAGCAGTCTTAAATCAGTGCATTTGGTATCTTAGTTATCGGCCTTTGGATCAATCCATTCACGGTTGGTGCTCATATCCAGTAATTGTTAGATTTTCCGGGGGCTCACTAGTGAATGCTACCTGCAACATGAAAAGATAAGGACAATAATTATTAGAATGATAGGCTTAAGGTTTAATCTGATTGAATATGTTGAAATCTTTAGAAAACAACATCAAATCACCTTCATGGTTGTTTCATTTTCATTTTTTCTTATACTCCTGCCTGTCCATGTCTAGATCTCTGTTATCCGAGTAGATTTCTGGGAGAAACCTACTGCATCCCCCCTCTGTAAACCTCCGGCGAAGGTTTATTTGATTAACCTCTGGAGGTTATGGAGTAAACCTCTGGAGGTTATTGGATAAACCTCCGGAGGTTATTTCAGATGTTTTCTCCAACATTCATGTGTCCAATTTAGAATTTTTGAAAAGTTGTTTCTTCCAGTCTATACCCCAGATTCGAAACCTATAACTTTGGATGAACAGTCCAAGAGGCTAACCACTACCCTATTGTGGCGGCTGAGGTTATAGGGGATGATCCACGATGTGATTTTGGGCCGGTTTTGAACCGATTTTGAAAATCGGTTTGTTAAATAATCGTTTTTCTCATAAATCACACAATTTTCCAAATGATTTTGAAAAACCACTATCAGAAAAATGGTATTTTCACAGGGAAAAATTGTT
The DNA here is from genome assembly GCA_936440205.1 of Lepidonotus clava. Taxonomy (NCBI): domain Eukaryota; kingdom Metazoa; phylum Annelida; class Polychaeta; order Phyllodocida; family Polynoidae; genus Lepidonotus; species Lepidonotus clava. Next base: position 26,647,591 of record OW387144.1, on the reverse strand, counting down.
CCTAATATGTGAAAAATGCATGTCAAGAAAATCGGTTGGCGTTTTGTCGCATCGTGGATCATATGCTGGCACAGCAACGGGGCCCCGTGCATCAGAAGTGCCGAGTGAAAATGCTCCCAATGCGGGAAATTTTCAGAAATGCAGTGCACAAAAACCGGAGGTTAATATATTTTGGTTAATTATGTCACCATAGAAAATATTTTTTTTAAAATAACACTATTTGAAAATGTATGATGAATTTTCAAATGGGATATGAATCAACCTAAATATCTTATCAAATTAGATGATATATTTAGTTATATCAATAGGCTATAAGAAGATCCGCAGGGATCGTCCCTGGATGGATGTAGGACCCATGGGGATAAATTATATAAAACATTGTATCAAATTGAATAAAGAAATCGTAAAGAAAATGTAATTGTATACTGTGTAGCGTTTTTTAAAGAACCATGTGGATTCGAACCTGGGATATTTCAAGGTACATTCACCTCCTCTATTATACTATGGAATTCACTTGTCAGGGCAGGAGTTTGTACCTCTCCCCTAAACCATGTAACTCGATTTGCCAATACACTTTAAGACATTCAAATATATAGTTTATTGTGTTTATGGGACGTAGTACATGTATAAGCTAGCCTTTGAGAAGGAGGTTATGCCTCCTAGGCCACATAACCTATGGGCTCGGAGGTTATAAATGTGGCCGTGGGGTTTATATAGGCTAGCATAACCTCCTTCTCCGCGGCGGTTTACCTTCACACAAGAGCGTGATCTCCGCGCATGCAATATTAATGATCAAATAGGTGAATTTTTAAATTGCTAAATCTGGCCAAAATCATACATATCTACCGACTACTCGATTTTAAAGCCGCGCATATCGATTTGTATAATGTGCGCGAACGTACCCCGTATCTTGGGTACCCTTGTATGCATGGACCTTTTTAATATCTATCTTTACATGTTTTCCTAATACATTACAAGGAATTAACTCCGTCATAAAGTTACGAGAAATCGAAAGCTCCTAGAGGGGCCATTATTACTGTAAAGTATACATACCTGATCGTTTACGCAGTTCTTGTCCCCCTCTTGAGGTCAATGGGGGGTGGGGGTGGGGGGTGGGTGGTTGTTGACCGTGACGGTCCAGTGGTCAGCGAAGTGCCCTTTGCCTATACTACTGGCTGAAGCTTTTCACGCCTGACTAAGCACAATTGACCTTTCTGTGGGAAGACTAAACTTGGGGGCTGACCAAAAAGCATCCACGCTTCTTTTATATTTATTGACTATCTTCAGGGATAACCCTGTTCTTCCAGACATTACATATACGATGTTTTGAAAGATAGAAATATAGAACAATAACAACTGATTATATATAGTATATACAGACTTTCCAGGCGTTACGTAAATTCGTATCTATGAAAAGTTTAAATATCCACGACAGCACAATTTGCTATCTTGGGGTTTTAGTGTCCACGACATTTCGTGGATTTTTGGTTTACTTGTTTGCGATCTTTTTTAATTACCAGACTTTTCCAATGTCATACCAATGCACATTAAAAAGTTTTTTGGTCGGCCCCCCGGCGGTGGGGTGGGGTGGGGTGGGGTGGGGACGGATTGGGATTTGCCTGCGACGCAGTTGGGTCAATCTCCAGGGCAGAGTTCCCCTCCGGTCCCCTACATTAGATAATACACAAGGTACTGAAGTGATCTGCTTTGAGAGTGAGTTGAGCCGGCAGTCCCTTGTTGATTTCATTTCGCGGTTCCAGGTGACACTGATCCCCTTTTGGCGCGAAATTGTTGACTAGCAGACTGTGACCTATGGGACAACAAGTCACGTGGGCAGCCTGATGCACCAATCAGATGTCAGGAGGAAATGCCCTTCAGAGGGCATATAGCACCCTGAGGGTTAATCCCTCCTTCAGATTAGCCTGATCTGCCGGACGACGTGCGTCTTCTCTCCCCACTGCCACCACCACCGGCGCTTTCACTGCAAACCTCCGACCTCACCCTATGCCCAGGGCGCGCTAAAGGTAACAGACTCAAATCTAATGAGATTTTATTTTAATGATACAAAGTGAAAGTGCAGCTATATTGCTACTGCAGTTAACCTAACGTAAAACAAACAGTATCAGTATTAGTGCATATCAGTGCAAGATTTAGGAGGGAAGGCACCGATGTTTTTTTATGTAAAACTCTAGCCCTCCAAGGGGGGCCCTCTAAATTGTACATAAGGGCGCTCCCCTCCCCCTTTCTAAAATCTCTGGGTCTGTCCCTGCAGTGTATCGCGTACTATCATTCAAAATAAGTATCTATTCACGTGTAAATTAATTCAACACTTAACTAGATTTCGGTCGTCTCGTCCCTTCTGCAAGTTATGATTTAGACTTCAAATGTATCAGTTGTAATAATAGATCCCAAGAATATCATGTGAGTACAAGTGAGGGCTAATGTTAGCTGCATGTGCTCGTCCGAGTGTTTTAGAAGTTTGACCATTTTATTATCTTGTTTTTCAGGAGGCCTACACGTTACGGACGCTATGCAAACTCCCCCGGGATCCAACTCCAAACTGATTCCGGCTTCTTCTTGATCCATTCCTGTGGGCAGCCCGCTGAACACCTGGTTGACAACAGGTAACTTTCATCTAACGATAGCCTTATTGAGAACTGGGGATATACGCACGCGATAACTTATGGCGGCTTATTGATTCAACATTCTTGTATCGATCGCCTTATTCAGGCTTATTGAGAAAACTCCGCCATTCTGCTTTATAACATGCGGCACCTACCGCAAACAAGTTTTCGGCCGTTTGCTTGCGGTTTCTCATGGTGCCGCAAGCAAGTGCTACATAGTGGAATATAGCGTTTACCCGCCCTCACATTTTACCTAACTAAACAACTTTCATATATTGCTATTACCGAATAACGGAATGTATCTTATCCAAGATTTCAGAAGTGATTATTCACACTTTCAAAAAGATAAATCCATCCGCCCGGACATATCAGTCTCTGTGTTCAGAAAGCAAGAAAAGGGAAATAAGCGCGCGGGCACATTTACTTATCAACGTAGTTTTACCCTAGTTTTGTTTCACAACGCGTGTTTTTTTTTCTAAATTCTCACCAGTGTTAATGTTTTTCAATGAAATAAGTTTATCTTACTACATACGCGCCGTTGTTGCCATTTACCTAATTGTTCTTATTTGTGTTTTCAGTTTGGTCCTCGCTGTCCGCCACTCTCCACGTGCTGCCCAACCGCCGCTGCCCAACCACTCCTGTCCAACTCTCCACACCTGCCGCCCTTCTACCCACTACTGCTGCCCATCCTTCCTCGCCGGCTGCCCATCTTCTGCTGCCCATCTACTGTTCCCGATCTGCCATTACAGCCGCCAGTACTACAGGTTGCTCTGTGCTAAAGGGTGTTTTAGATACCAGATCCCGCTTACGTTAGGTTAGGTTTAGTAGTGATATTATAGGGGTTTTTTTTATTGAGCAGAGCTCTTATAGGTTTTTTTAGTCGCTCTGACCATCATTTTTGCAATGGGCAAGTGGTTAACCCCACGCCATAAAACGTGCCTTCAGCTTAGAATACAGACGTAAGTTGTTAGTGATGGGTGTCTGTACTGATACCCTTGTCCATTAAGTTCTAGTCTTTGAGTTAATGTTGACTGGTTTTAGATTACTGGTATCACAACCCAGGGTTTCAATCAGTCTGCACTGATAAGGCGTTATGAGCCTTGCTGGGAAGTGGAAAATATAAAAATATTCAACATATTCAACACAGTAGTGGTAGCGAAAATCTTAACATAACTTCTTGCTCATGATCGCAGAGGAGCTTAACCGGTTTCCCGACCAGATTATTTAGACAGAAAACTTAGTTTTAGTTTTAGATTGGTGCCACTAGCAAATTAAACTGTTAGTTGCAGGCACCGTAGCCTGAGGACAGCCATCACACCCTAGGATTGGTGTTTTGTTTCCCAGTAGAGGGGAACTACATTCAAAATGCATTGACAAGTCACTGTTATGAGGATTTGCATTCCTTACAAAATCCGTTGCATTGGTTAGTGCAATCTGCACTTAGCGATCAATAAGTCAGTGATATCTTGGACATGAAAACCTAAATGTTGGGGTTGCTCATTGAATTTCTTTGAATGATGATAAAAAAAAGTTCAAAATTCTTTAGATGTCCTGCAAGTCTATGTAGGCATATGGGTGGAGTTTGTGGAATTGCAAATTTCTGCCTGATAAAGATCTGGCTATTCCCTGCCACTTACAAGTAGATGTAGGTGGTCTGAGTTCTTAGAGGCTTACAAGTAGTTACGTAGGTCTACCAAACACAACATCATTGGTCAGTTACTGCGGAGGCGGGTGGGCGGGATCTCATGGCGACGGGCCCGATGGGTAGATGCGTTTTTCCTCGACTGACATGGCACCAAGGACGCCGAGAAAGGCAAGACTTTACACTCTGTCTTAACCGGGTCCATTTGATACCCGTTGCCGAAGCACCGGCCCTGTGGAGGTAGGGGGTGGACGGTGGATTTACTGGGGGATGGGCCATTGCGGCCAGTTCTGTGGCAGTTGTGAACAGCGTACCTTGAGGAGATAGCCTTGGACATCCCATGCAACAGCGGACCATCTAGTGTCCCAGGTCCTACACGGTTGTCTGGGTACCCCCCTGTCTGCGCCCGAGGCCCAGTACACTGATCACTTCCAAATTAACCAAATTGAATACAACATTTGATCTTTTTTTCGAGCTCCCCTCGTTTTGCATGGTTTTCTGACCAAAAGGATTCTTCCAACTGATTAATTTGGAAATCTTGAAAGAGTTGCATGTAAATTTCCATGCACGTCCAGTTAGAATGTTTTATCTGATTGAAATAGATTGGTTTCATAACCTTCTGTGCCCGAATATGATGCATTGATAATTGATGCTCATTTATTCAACAAAAAGTGGATACACACCCATTTTAAAAACTCGCAGGGTAAACGCATTACCTGCAGTTTGATTCATCCAGAAAGGAAGAAATCTAAATAGGCCAAACAGATTTACTTCAAACGTTGTCCTCAGGGTCAAAGTTCAGCTCCAACAGAGACTCATTTATCGAGGCTTTTTGATGGCTAAAATTGAATCCTCATGTATGACTCTGTTGGGTATGTAGCCGTAGTTGAAAGATTTAAGAGTTGCTATGACTGTATTTTTTTGCCATTTGTGTCGCTCAATTTCCACATAACAGTAATGTTAGAAGTAATCAATTCCACCTTAATAGTTAAGATAATAAGAATGATCCATTTCGGCATAGCAGTAACGATAACAAGAATGACAATTTCAGCATAACAGTAATGATAATAAGAAAACTTTGTAAAGATTTGTAAAGACTTTGTAAATGTTGTTCTGTTGATTAGAATTTGTATTTGGTTACGTTGAATCAATGCAACACGTTCATTAAGCTTGACTAACCATCTATTTCTTTTTCTTTTTAGGTAAAATGTTTGTTGAATGCGTGAAGTAGTAATCTCAGGATGTGTAGTTTTAGTTCTATATATATTCTATTCTTAATCTTTGAATCAATCTTTGAATTTCTCTGTCTATCGATCAACCGTTTTAGAAATAATTATGAATTTGAGACTCTCCAAATTAACTTCAGTAATTGTTAACATCTTAAAAGATAGCTTTATGGTTAACTTCTTTTGATATGTGCTTTTATTCTCATGTCTTTGCTTGTGCTAATGTCGTGATTGATTTTGCAGTTGGTTTGTGTTTTTCTCATTCCTTTTTCTTATTCACCTCCATCTTTGTTTTCCCTCCTACTTAAGGTTCATTTCATTAGAAATTATGACTTTTCGATAAGCTAGCATTAATGTTAGTTTTTGCTTAATTTTAAGGTTTGTGTTTGTGGGGTTGTTCCTAAGAATCTGTTTTAAACAATTCCTGCAGTAAACTTTATTTGACTTTCTTGCCATGTTTGTTCACCGACCTCGAATGACCCTGTTGACCTTTCTGATTGTTTACACTTGTGATATATTCTGCCGTCATATGTTTATTTTTTCTTATGTGTATCACTGCTCTTTGTTTTTAAATGTCAATGCATTGTGGTCCTTCATTATTACCCACTGTGCCGATCATTTTGATTTTGTGTTTGCAGTGATTTAATTATTTCTGATTGTGTGTGCTTTCGTTCAATTGAAATGACATTGCACTCTGTATGATTGATTTTATTTGAAGTTGACATTGTATGAATGAACTTGATTTGTCACTGCATTATTGTTTTTTCTCTGTGTACTTTGCCTCCCATGTTAAGTTGTGTTTCCCTTACTGATTGTACGTGATTTTCTTTGGTTGATTTGTATGTCTTCCCTTGTTGAATATTTTATGATATCGTTATTGTTCTTCGCCTCACATGTTGATTTATGCGTTTCCCTTGCTGATTGATGATTTTTTTTATTTGATTGCCATTGCAATATCATTCCTTGTCTAATCGTTTACTTTGCCTCCAATGTTGATTTGTGTGTTTCCCTGATTGTATGATGTTTTTGAGACATTGATTCGTGTGTTTACCCTTACCGATTGTGATTTTTTGTCTTGTTTGCAATGTTGTGACATCACGATTTTCTTTCTTAATGTCATTCTGTTGACCCCATTGATTTGCATATTTCCCTTCCTAATTTTTGTATGATTGTTTTGTGCACTGATCTTTGTTTTCATTACTGACTGTGTATGGTTGTCTGTCTAGGTTTATTCAGCTGTATTACTATACAAGCAGTGATTTGACGATTCAACCCATACCTTCATCATTGATGGGTTTGCCGATGCCACACACAAGAAATACTGAGGTACTGTTTGCACAGACTTTCGTCCAAGTTCAAGAATTCCAAGTTCAAGAAATCTCAAGTTAAAGAATTCTCAAGATCGGATGCTTTCTGATTGGGTTTGTTCCCCTTTCACTTTCATTTTTCGTTCGCCGTTTCTTTGTATATTGCGATCACGTTTGTGTTTGTGTTTTAGCTTTTCCTTTTAGGTGGGGAAAGGTAGGCCTACAATTTTGAGTTAAGAATTTTTTATTTCACTTGGACAAATCTAAAGAGATGTTACAGGTTTAGGATATTTACCTTAGGGAACTCTTAGTATTTAGATTGGTAACTCAATAAGCTCATTTACATCGTGAGAACTCGCACATCCCCACCGGGTCTCACTATTCATTGGTTTCACTTAAAGGCATAACACATGATGTGACATCATATAAACCATAAAGAACATCAACACACGTAGCTTGTATTCATATTTTGCATCATATGACGCAGCACCTATCAACCATGATGACAGATATTCAAACATGATGAAACCACCCACATTCTAGCCAGCAATGTATGCCTGAAGATAATCGTGATATTTTCAACATTTTAGGGGGTGGAAATATTCATCGGAGAATACATGAGATATTCTTCGCTGAAATTGCAGGTTGTCCACCACTGCAATGGGCGATGGACGGGGCCCATTGTTTTAAAATAAAATATCTTGTATCTATTATCTAAATTTGTATTCATACCAAACCTTAACTTGAGAAATGTGTGTACGTTGATTCCTTATTTCGAGATGTTTGATAGCATGATTTAGATGCCTACTACAGTAATGACCTCATGACCTTATCTAATGACCTTATATTAACATTAAAAATTGATATCGTAATGAAAAGGGATTGATACTGCATAGCTTTAAGGTTGAGTTAGTTGCAATTAACAACTAACAAAGGTGTACTTATCAAGATGAACACGGATCCAAGCGGATCCACGAGAGTCGCGACCTTAGACGCTTATCAATCGCGCACCAATTCTTAGGGTGCTATAATTATTTCATTCCTACGAGAGAACTGCAAGGGTCACTAAATGCGCTGCCCTACAAGCGCAGCGCATTCAGTTATTATAGTGTTTATATTACACGTTCATGCGTACATGCACGATGCAACTCATTTTTGGATCTTTTGAAATTTATCGACTGTCGAGTTCAGAAAAGAGAAGTCAGAAGAACGAAAAGAGAAGAACGAAGAACGAAGAATAAAATGATGAAGAAAAGCAGAAAAATAGAAGACCGAGAAGAGGGAAGAAATCGAGAAGGAAGAAATCCAGAGGGAACAGACGACCGGGTTCTTCTACTGAAAACTTACCAAGCTCTACGCGACCTACTAAACAACTTCACCAAGCTCCGCAGGACTAGACAACTCTGAACATCACACATCGCTGAACATCATGAGCCCGTGTTTTAAAGGGCTTCTTTCGGACAAGATTGTTCTACGCTGGATGGACATCGTCAAGATTGAATCTTGTATCCCCATTCCAGGAACACTTGGTAGCTCCGTCCCAAGAATTATTTTACACGGGACGCAGATGGATTGGAACCAAGACGCCCCCACTTCGCTGAACTTCATAAGCCCATATTTTTTGAAGGGCGTTTTTTTGGACAAGATTTTTCGACGCTGGATAGACATCGTCAAGATTGTTCTTGGGGGCTACACGTTTTACTTAGTATCTCCGCCCCAAGGATTAGCAAGAACGGAGGACCATTCGTATTCAACAAGAACCAAGATGTGTACACCACGAAAAGATTGTTCTACATCCCAGAAAGAGATTCGGCAGTATGTTTGTCGATAATGTTTGTGTTTATTGTCATTGTTTGTTTGTTTCCAGATGAAATGTTTCTTTCCAGATGAAATGTTTCTTTCCAGATGAATGTGTTATTTCCAGATGAACAATTACTTTGATGAGAGCGAAGGAGAGAAAATGTCGGAATGCTGAAATGTCAAACTGTCATTGTAAATATGTATTTCTTTTACTGTATGCAGATATAGATATAATATATATTGCTGTAAAGAGACAAGGACCTACGGAAACGCACTGGATTAATACACGCATAGGATTGTGTCACATTGGATATATTCAAGCTTGGGACCGTCTCGCCGGAGACCAAACATCAAACCAGGACTGACATGAAGGATCAAGCCAGGACGGACGCGGAAGATCAAACCAGTATGACGGACGCGGAAAGATGTAGGTCTAATCAGGACGGACGCGTAAGATCCAGCCAGGACGGATGCAGAAGATGAAACCAGGACGGATGCAGAAAATCAAAGCAAGACAGATACTGAAGATTTCTGGAGACAAGTAGAGTGGGTGACCAATTTGAACAGCCGCACTTTTGGACTTTTCATTTTGGACTTTTCATTTTGGACTTTTTCATTTTGGACTTTTCATTTTGGACTTTTCATTTTGGACTTTTCATTTTGGACTTTTGGACGTTTTTCGAAGAACAGCAACTGTAGAAAAAAACTTCCGAGAACGTAGCAATATTTTTCATCAATGGCCGTCGATCTCGGGTCGTTCTTACCACGCTTTTCATATGGTCAAACGATGTTTTATTACGTTAGATAGGTGCGCATCTCTTTGAACTTACGAGACCGCCGCGTTACATTGATATGTTCAAGGGCGGATTCAGAGGTACGCAACGGGCGCACCCCCTAAGCAAATACGTTATCATTACACCTTTAGTGTACATTGTTTTTTGGGGTCCGCCCCTGATATTTAGGCAGTGTCCACTTGGTAACAGGATAACGGAGATAGATCTATCAAAAAAAGGATCTTATACCAAATTTATGGGGGTATTTTTGTGAAGAAATCTAAGCAAAAAAAGTAAAACAAAAGCTTCTATGAGAAAAACACTGCTAAATGACTGATAGCTTATTCATAAAATCCTAAACTTCCTCCACAATAACAATGTTACACAAACATGATAGAACATTCACCGTTTCGTTACACACTGTAACGGTTCGGTTTCAACATGATGACTGATACCTCACAAACTTTGATGATGCAGCATGATTTAACTATACATACATGACACCAATGGGGATTGTATCTGAGGAATAAACGGGAATATTATAAATATATAAATATAAATATAAACGAATACTGACTTAATTCAGATTACACATTAAAGATCAAACGAGGGCGCACTGCAAAGCAAAAGGACTACGTTCCTGAACGGTAACGTTGATTTATTTATCGGACTATTCTTAGATCTCAAAACTTGATGGCTTAATTCAATTTTCTGTAGAAAATGGTTTTCACTTCTGTTATTCTATTCTTTCGATTAATTTACCTAAAACAATCGCTTTTGCAAACATTGATCAATATGACCTCGTTGATTATTTTTGTCTATTTACAGGAGTCGCAGAGCTGACCATCTGGAGTTTCCGGCGGTTCTTGGCGCGGTAGCAGTTCGGTAGCGTTCATACAGGGAGTGTTCTTAATAAGGGTAAAGTTTGAATTATTACAATCAATGACAGGTTTCTGTTTACTTTGCAGGCTAGGTAGAAAGTAGGAGCGGATCACACGATCTGACGGGAACAAGTGCGGAGGAAACATACCGGCATGTCTTATAAGCACGCGAAAATTCCACAAATATTTTTTCTATTCTACTTTGCCTTTTTTACCTATTTGCAGTTCCTTTGGGCGCGGCTGAGGTGGCATACTGGATCAACATCGTCCCGACGACCGGTCATCCCGACAGGTGATTAAGGACGCCATCCCCCGTACTGGATGCACGGACTGGACATTATACAGGTGAGAAATGACCGCTTGGTCTTATAAGGATATAATCAAAACGTTTCAATGCAGATATGTCGGCGTTTTGACATCGTTATCATCAGAGTAGAAGTAATCAAAGTCGTTTCCTTATATCGGCGATTTGACATAGTTATAATTTATAAGTCAGTTGCAATCTAAAAGCCGTAAACATTATGTCATGCGTGTTTTCTTTTTGTTATAGACTTCAAATGTCCCATGACTTATTGATCCATGTGTCCTTTTACTTCACAGTACGTGGGACGGCACGCGCCGATGACGTTCTGCAGCCAGAGTAGGACGACCTTCCAGGCCGACGCCAGTAGCTGACTCCTTCAGGACCCCCCTCACCTGTCATCTGACCGCATTCAAAGGTAGGCCTATATACAAGTTTTGAGACATCTCATGCATGATTGAAAAAAACCCACCTTTTTTCTCTCTTAAATATCTCTAAAATTAATCAAGGAGTTAAAATGATAACGATCCTTATGAATTATCTCTTACGAGTGGTGTAGAATTTAGAAAAGAATGCATGTATAATTCATAGACTCCGACTTAAAAACGCTTCCGTATTCCTTTGTCATTATTCAACTAATTATTTTTAACCCTATTTTTTTCAGATTCGATGCGTGTCACATCCCAACTGCTTCTTCCGGGTCTTGTAGTGATGCCAGACGTCCGTAGATGACCGCGTCCATGTCACTCTTCCCTCATCACCGGGTCGGCAGGACGCTGCGTCTCTCCCCGCAGAGGGTGCGACCTCATGAACACTCGATGCTGGATCGCCAAGCAAACTATGATTTCAAGTTAATTCAAAAACGAAAACGATCTCATTTCTTTTCCTGTTATTAACCTACATTGGACATGTATAACATGCGGCTATTCTCTGTAAAGTGCGATTAGTATGGATAATGGTCGAGCAATAACAACTGTCTGGAGACTGAGTGTGATGTACGGGGGTAACAAACCTCGTCTATTTTATGTATATCCCGCCGATCGAACTTGCCTTATGATGTATGTACATTACATGCTCGTCACCTAGAATTCAATGGAACTGGATTGAAAAAGAATTGCTTAAACGTGCATGAATAAAAAGTTTGTAAAAACATCAAGTTCAGAGATCTGTGATACTCGTTCAGTGAAAAGAAATGTCAGAATGCCAAGGAAAAAAATAAAAAGTCCTACCTTACAGTTGTGTTAATGTTATAATATTCGAGAAAATATAGAATAGTAATATTGTTATTCGTGAATAAATCGCACTCGATGCAAATCTCTAGAACAGACGAACTAATAATATTCACCTCGCACGTATTCAGATAGAATTATAAAGAATATAATAATATTATAGTAGAGAGGAATATATATTGACTTAGGACAATAGTTATTATACTCCTGTAGACTGACAACATTACTTATAAATACATCCGTTACATTAACTATACCATAGCTCCTCCACAGTCAGTTTTTCTCACCAGAGGGCAGTATTGTGCCACTCTTCTTGTCTCTTCTCCCTCTTTCTCACACGGTGGCGGTAGAGTGCCATTTTTGGCCTAATGAAACTATATGAGTCTGCCTCGGGTATTTTCTCACCAGGTGGCGGTAGTGTGCCATCTTTAAACCTCACTTGAACTCATGAACTAAAGGAGTCTATGTTTCAGTTTTTCTCACCAGGTGGTGGTAGTGTGCCAGTTTTTTTAACCATCTATGTTTCTTTTTTCCTCACCAGGTGGTGGTAGTGTGCCATTATTTAACCTCAGTTAGCCTAATAAACTAGGGGAATCTATGTCTTTTTTTTCTCACCAGGTGGCAGTAGTGTGCCAATATTTAACCTCAATCAGCCTAATGAAGAAAAGGAGCCTTTGTGTTTTTTTCCACACTAGGTGGCGGTAGTGTGCCATTATTTAAACCTCACTTGGCCTAATAAACTGTCTTGTATTTCTCACCAGGTGGCAGTAGTGTGCCATTTTCTTACCTACTTTGGCCTAATAAACTATTCGAGTGTTATGTCTGTTTTTCTCACCAGGCGGCAATAGTGTGCCATATTTTAACCTCTCTTGCCTAATTAACTATACGAATCTTATGTCTCTTTTTCTCACCAGGTGGCAGTAGTGTGCTGTTTTTAACCTCACCTGGCCTAATAAACTACAGAAGTCTTATGTCTCTATTTCTCACCAGGTGGCAATAGTGTGCCACTTCTTACATCCCTTGGCCTTAACTTATAGAGTCTGTCTGTTTTTCTCACTAGGTGGCGATAGTGTGCCATTTCTAATATAATATTTTGATATATCATAATTGATCTTTTATATAGGGCTAAAAATACTTCTCTGGACCGGCAGACGGTTATAAAGCAAATGTACATGTCAACAGTATCAAAGTCATAGAGATTTAGCCTACTATTCTATCTAAGCAAAGAGATACTTTACGTTATCATGGCTCCATAGACATAATTCAATGTTAAATCCTGACGTATCTGTACATAGTTAGATAACGATCACCCGTGATATACATACCAAACGTCATGTACGACTATCGAAAGTAAAAGTAAAGTATCATTATTGTAACTATATTGTTGATGCGTTTATAGAATCGCAAATAAATCTGAATGCCGCACCAAGCCACATTGTCCTGTGAAAAACAAGAAGATATGCCGAGACTAAAAGAGTAGAGATGAATTCAGTTATGTTTTCCTTTTCTTTTTTCTTAGATTATTGATAATAGAAAGTATGTGCACAGGAAGCTTTGAATAAATTTGATTTCGTCAGTTTTGGTGCTTGTGCCAGAATGTTGAGATCTAAATTTTGTTTGCTATCCTGATTTAAAAAGAGACATAGATTATTATTGACCCTGAACACATGAGCCGTGAAAAAAGAATTCTAACCGCTACTCCACTTCAACGATTAGTGCGTTCCAAACAAACAACGCACTAGTAAAACAAAGAAAATACCAGTCAAATACTCTGAAAATAGATTGTTGAAATAAAGATGCTGATGATACATTAGTATTAGTGATGTATGAATGAGTGAAGAGTTTATCACCATTGTTGTCTTTATCTTCCATCAGTTTTATCATGGTTTCATGGTAAAACGTTGATTACATTATGTTCTGAAGAATTGAGCTGTTGAAGGAAGTATAAAACTCGGTCTAGGTGGCGCTGGTAGGTAGATGAAGAGAGTCCTAATATTCCTAGAGCCCACCAGGTGGCAGCCTTGTGCTGCAATCCTCATCACATGTACAGTGATTTATGACTATATTGAGTGGGCAAGACTGATATCATTTCCATGGTGTGTTATCAATATTTTAATACAAAATATACAGGGACGGATGCATAGAGTGTGCGCATTCCCTTTTCTTCAGTCAAGTATTGGTTTTTCAATGTAAAACTGGAGTGCCGGGATTTTTTTTATAGGTGCCTTCCCCCCTTTCTAGGATTGCTAGATCCGTCCCTGAAAAAAGATTAACATCACACGTGTTGAAATATTGGTACATATAATATGTAATACATATCAGAATTTCAACCATATAAGACAAAACAAGCATATGAAAATACAATTACTATATCTATAATTTTTGATAAACTCAGGGTGATGTTCTATGGGAGATCTAAATGAGGTGGTGGGTATCATAGAATATCATTCAATGTATTGCATTATTAAATGTCTGGTGGCAGCCTTTTGCCACAATCCTCATCACATGTACAGTAATATAAGACTTTTAATGGGAAGTGAAACATTGAAATCCTTTAATAATCGGAAAACTTGCATCCATGCAGATAGCATGTTAAAATTCCTATATGAGTGGGCGATACTGATATCATGTCTGCGGTGTGTTATGAATATTTTAATATAATACATGTAATACTGGAGCCCCTAGAGGGGGCGCCAGGATTTTTTGTATATATATAGGCGCCTCCCCCCTCCCCCTTTCTAGAATTGCTAAATCCGTCCCTGCAATAGATTAAACACCACACCTGTTGAAATAATTATTGGTACCTATTATGTGATAATCAGAAATTCAACTGGCTTACATGTGCGATAAGATAAAACAAGCATGTAAAATATAATTGCTATCTATAATTCTTAATAAACTTAGGTGATGTTCTATGGTAAATCCAAACGAGGTGATGGGTATCTATAGAATACTATCCCATTCATTGCATTAGTAAACGTATACTACTAAATGTATTTTAACAGTTGAAAGGTTTTTACAGGGCCTGATTTAGGGTGCGATTATTTTTACCATGGAGTATCTGTTTGACCTCTCATTAATTTAGCGTGATATCTTTCTATCCTCTTGCAATTGAATTCCTTGTCTACCCTACCGAAATGTCCCAATCTAATTTGAACTGAATATATATTAGCCCATTGAAAGGGATTTTTGAATTTCCAAAGGACTTTCAAAAAGAACTATGGAAGTGTACGTCAAGCTTTCTCACCAGGGGGAGTTAGAGTGCCACCTCTAATGTCTACGTCTTTTTTTCTCACCAGGTGGCGATAGTGTGCCACTTCTGATATTCCTTGTTTGATTAAAGAAGTGTGCTTGATTGTCTTCAATTTCATTTGAATATTCATTTGATATAAAGTTTTATCTATATTTGGTAAGAATCAAATGTATCTTAAGGCAATGCATTTTTTCTCGCCATATGATACTATTGTGAACACTCAGTAATCTTAATGTGTGTTCTCAAAATTGCAAAACTCTGATGAAATGTGGCTTATAACAGCTACAGAGAAGAGACATACAAAATCAGCCTACTATGACTGAACATTTGTCATGTATATAACTATCTAAAATGTGAGTGTAAGTACTATCTAATTTTGTGTTTAATTCGTACCTATAGTTATGTGATTATTGAACCAAAAAAGGCTATACTTTCGAGTATTTAAGCGCCTATATAATATATAATTGTATATTAAAAGGCACTTTTGGAAGACCAGGACTTGTCCTGAAAGTTTGCTTATTAATAAACATTTAAAAAAAAAAAACTTCAACAACGCACTGGTTCAACTTGTACTATTAATTTTGTGGTAGGACTATAGATAGATCATCTGGGACAAATGAAGATTAATGTATCAGGCACGTCAGTTCATAATTGAAGATTACAATGACAGTTCGAATGCTTATTATAATGGCACAACAATTAACTAATCAATCAGAATGCATCTAGAAATAGACCGCTTACTGCTTCTGAAAATTCTGCATTGTAACAAGTGAAATGAACCACTATGCTTTATTAATTATATGCGATTACAAAATTCAGAGTAAGCACTTCTGACGTAACACGGCAAGAGACCCGGAACAAGTGTACTGAACTGATCAATCTGTTGATAAATTCGTTGAGCACTGTTGTATTTTCCTTCATTACGATCAGAGATATCTTTTGTGTTTCGTTATAACTACCCGCGTCAATGTTTTTATTTGCTTTGAATTTGAATACAATACTGTAATGACAGGTGTGATGAATCTAGTAGTACAAGCGTTCAGAGATCTGTAGTTCTCAAGGTATGAGTTTTGGGGGATTAACTAAAGTGATACTATGTTATATACTCATATAAGTTGTTTGGTTACTGCCAATGATTGTATACCTGTGACTATATGAATATTTCTATGAAAGTGCAAAGGTTCCCTTTTGGAACAAGTGTTTGTGATGAGGCAAAAGTAAGGAACATGTGCGAGATCATGAGTATTTGAGTATGAGTAAGGTGACACCAGAAGTGACATCTTAAGGATACAACAATCATGTAACCTGTATTGATCTTTCTGCATGAGTCTTAGAGGCATAAAAGTCTGAGTTTTTGTATCATAACCGACTGTATTGGTCGGAAAATTGTAAAGGAATGGAGAATAGTAAAAAGAGGAATGGTGGTTTTACAAGATATATAGGCCTAACTGATAAGAAGCCCCCATATGTTGAAAGTTTTAATTTTTCAAGGTTACGTCCGCGATTGAATTATCATCACTACTAATCACATCCATGCCACGGCATGAAAATAATTATGTTTATCAATAAAATCTAACATCTCTTAAACTAATGGTGAGTTGTACGCGCTTGTGTATAAGGAGAGATCTAACAATTGCTACATCGTTTACTGCGGACGTAGTAAATAGAAGGCCTCAAATATTCCAATCTCATAAATAGTAAACGCTTCCTTTCTTTACTTTGTAATTGAAATATGATAGAAAATTTCTGACTAAGATTCATCTAATCTGTGTTAAAGGGATGTTGGATATATCTTTATAGTTTACAGTTATTTGAGAACTTGAACAAGAGAAAATTAAATGCCAATTTATTCTAATTTCTTTCGATTTATTCATTAACTGATCCAGCGTACAATCAATTCTTCTATTAGTAAAACATATTGAAATAATTCAATCAAACATTAAACATATTTTATACGATGTAAATATAAACAATATATACAATGTAAGATAATTACAATAGTCCAGCGTAGTATTGTCCCTTTGAAATACACATATTATTACAAGTTAAACATTCTCACAATTTCCTTTTACATCTTTAATATAATTCCAATGTTTACCAATAATATTAAGTTTAAGCATATATTATTTTGTCATCCCGAAACGGCATATTACATGGAATTTCAATGACACAAACCGTAATTGCATATTCTCCAAATAAATATATATACACTGTATATACATTATACATTGGGAGGTAATTGTTAAATTGCCTTTAATCTCAGACTGGTCTGGTTTGCACAAAAAACTCTCTAGGTGGTGCTCCAATCAACTACAGCAGAGACACCTGGCCCCTACTCTACAGCAGGATAGAGACTATAGCACAGGTGTGCAGATCCTGGGTCGAGGCTACCGGTCACCAGCCAATCACAGCAGAGACCATGTGACCTCCCTCCTCCAATCACGGTCGCCGGCACCCCTTCCCAGCAGACCTGCCATCCATACAAAAGGGGGCTGCAGCCTTCACCCACCAGCTTGGGCTCATCAGACTCTGCACGACTATCTTGTCCAAACCACACCTGTGTTTGTGATTATGTCTTTAACATGTCTCCCATTAAACACTCGATGTTGATTCAATACTGAAGACTAATTCAACCAGCAATCAATCAAATTGAAATATTGAATAAAATGTAATTTCACAATACTAAAAGGTCATGGCAATGAATATAGGCAAGAACATTGTATCTCAGACAATCAACTGTACTTTCTATTCATTGACATTGAATCAGGGATTTGAAAAAATGTCTGATTCATGTCAATTTATGTTTTGGTGTAGGCGCAATATCCGGGAACAGTATGATATTAATGGCACTAGTATCTAACAGTTTCATAACTATTTTTTCAAGAAGGATGTATTGGCCAATGATGCACATGAAGACATGACATGTGCAGCATATGCACCCAAGCACCACTCAAAGGGAAACATGTTATAAGATTTAGGCTATTTTGGGGGATTATTAAGGGAATCAATCTAGAGGCTGTTAAAAAGGTTAAATTGTCCTGGGTATATGGAGAAGGTTGGCCATGGGGGTAAGCCAAAACAAGGGAAGTCTAGCAAATAGGTGCAAATGGATCAGTACTAAGGTAGGTCCATGGTAAAGGTAGGTGGGGCCTGGCAGTCCTGGGTACAGGTTGTAAGCCATGCAGCAGCAATGAGTGTACAAAGAAGCAAGGTGGGTGGTGAAGTGACAAACAGGGTGATCTCTCTGCTTATTTCCAAAGCAAAGCATAAACAAGGTACAAATAGGTGGTTACAAAAGAGGGGGAAACTACTACACACTGGTAAGGAAGGTGAGTAATACATTATTATCCCCAGTGGGCAGGGGGGCCCACTGGGTCAAAAGTCACATTGCAGTTGTAACAGCCCTTCTATTCCTGGTTGCAAACCTGTTGTCCCTTCTCTCACCAGTTTTTGGATTTATATTTCTTCTAATTCTTGTATAATCCAGGTCTGTTCTAGTTACTTTGGTACACATGAACAACAATGGTAAAACAGGCATTCCTGACCAGAGGGTGCAATGGGTAGGGAGTAAGTACACAAACTATGACATGCTTTTTACAGCAGAAGGTAATGTTAACACAATATAAGTATGAGGTAACCTCCAAGAACTCACCCCTGGCCCTCTAAATGTGTAGGTGACTTTACCAAATATATATGTACCTGAGGCCTAATAGAGTGAGTGAGAATGGCATCGCAGCGCGTAGTAGTGTGTTAGATAGGATCCAATTAAAACTCTGTAAACCTCATATCTAGAGTCCAGCAAGATAGCAATACTTATCATTTTATGCACCTGGAAAGGTTGCTGAAGACGTTAAGCCCTAATTATACTAAGCGTGAGGTCCGTGTTCGCGTTTGGTGGTTTTGCTTAATGCATTCGCATTGGGGCCATATTACACTACGCGTCGGACTCAACGTGAAAATTTATTACACTACGCGTTTTGGTCACGTTTGGTCCAGGGACCCAACACGAAGTATATTATAACATGTGTCCGACCCAATGCGATCCCAGTGCGAACCTTTTTTCGCATTGGCTACCAAGATTCGCGTTTGCTATTCGCGTTGACAAAAACACAAATGAAACGGCCCCAACATGACAGCCGACACATAGTGTAATAAAGCCTTAACAGTAATAATCCACTACGATCCGCCAACTAGTGGATTACTATCATGAGTTTGGACAAAGATATAGAAGAGAACTGACACACCTTCAGCATGACGACTGCGCACCCACATGAGAGCACACAGCAACAAGTAGATACCACGATAAGTACAATTTAATTTGATCAACTAAGGGATATTGAACCACTGCAATTGGTTGACACAGACAATGAACAATCCATATCAAGGGACTCATCATAACTCGATCAAATCATAGACCAAATGAACAAATTAACATGCACTGTTAACATCATGGCTGAAAATATGCACGTGGTAAAAGAACCACATGGCAACATGGGCCAATTATTTGTTGATCTGCAAGCCTCTAAGGCTAAAGTTCGTGACTTAGATAAAAGAGTAGATCTTGAAACAACAAATGCATATATTATGACGATACAAACAGGAAGATATCAAACAACTTCAACCTGATAATAAGGAAAATAGAGACTCTTTTAAGAAAAAATGAATCACAAAATGCAGCAGCCCCCCCCCCCCCCCCCCAAAAAAAAAAAAAAATAAAAATAAAAAATTAATTAATTAATTAATTAATAAAAAAAAAAGTTTATTTTTGGTATCTCAGAAATGCGTTCAGAAAATCTAAAAAGAACATGTTTGCGAATCTTTTCAAAAACAAAGCTGCCTTCATCACAGCGGGACTTTGAATCTGTGACACGAGTTCGGTCATTAACTCAAGGCGGTAGACCACGACCAATCCTTGTAAGTGTTTTTTTGACCTGGAAACCAGAAATGAAGTCCTAAGGCGCAAAGAATTGATCAAAAGTAACCCAAACTGCCAATCACTCTGGCTGAATGAAGACCATACAGACAGGGAAAATCAGCCCAGGTTGATTTGAGAGTTCTAGCTAAACTTGCTAAGAGCCACTGCCACAAATGTATTGAATTATTGTAGGTTAATTATCCATTAAAGTTAGGGTTACTTTTAAGAGGTTGTTTCGCCTTTGGATAATAGCTAGCTCCTATCACAGTTTCTTTCTCATTTGACTGCTGTCGTCCAATACATAATAATAGTTCAGTTATTATGTACGACATAACACTCGCGTGAAAGGATATTCTTTATTTATTCCTGTGTTATTACATTTCCATGACAAGATCTCAATGACAATGAACAGTTCCAAGGATAGAATCCACTCAACTATACTCAGTCAACATCCCACCATCTAAACAGTCTATCAGCTTCAATTCCAACTCCAGGTTTAAGCTTCTAGAACACAACCTTTCCAAGATGGTTAACCCACAACAGCGTTCAGCTTTACTCTAACTGAGTGCTGGCTGTAACAGCCCTAATGTATGATAATACAATACACATCATTACCTAGACTCCTCCTTACTCTTCACCTTTGACAAAGAGTTATAGCTAAGGCGTGCGCTGATGTAAACACTACGCTGAGCTACTGAGCATGGACTGACCACCCATGTCAGTAGAGTATCTTAGTCGGTAGGTATGTCATAATAGATGAAATAAAGTAGACTATCGACACGCCCCACCTTACCCTTGCAAGGGTATACACCATTAAAACATCAAAGGGAATCATTTATCAATCACGGAATGCATTTCTGTCTCGCTTCTATGGTGCCGTCTTTAAATATAAAGGGGTCACCTATAAATCAGCAGAGCAAGCTTTCAACTATGTGAGAGCCAAGCGCCACAATGATGAACCATTAGCTAAAGGAATAATGTTAGAGGAAGATACCCTGATCATTAAACTACTTGCAGACCGAATCAGACCGTCTGAAGGGTGGAGACTGATTAAGTCTAAAATTATGGCACAGAATCAAGAGCAGAAATTTGCCCAAAAACTAAACTCTGAAGGACAAGCTGATTTATACTGTTAATAAACCATTAATGGAGGCAACGCATAGTTAATTCTTGGGAATTGGTATGTACATTCTTGACACTGACGTAGGAAAAGAGTTATGAGATATATAGACACATTCTCTAAGAATCAGAGCGTGATGGTCCGCCGGCTGCGAAACTCCAACCCAAAAATCCCAACCCGCTACTACCACAGGGGCAACTGACACTGCAAGCAAGGACATAACCACGGAGCTAGTTACGACCACAAACGTGCCCACGGCAGTTAAAAAAAACAGCTCAGGTCACTATACTAAAACCTAAACCAAACAGGTATGCGCCTTCTCTTGATGTAAAAGTAACACCACCTAAAACCCTGGGTAATATCATAGAAGTGACCAAACCATACCGCTGAGACTAGCCTTTTCACATCTAAATCATGGGGCACAAAGCAATACACCACAGCTGAGGTGAATATTGGCTGACTAACACCATGGCAGAGAATGCCTCAGGTAAAGACTGCAAGACACATAAGATTCAAGTGCATTGTTAACAAACCTTACTCACCCAAAATGAGCTCGTCAAAAGATACGCTCAAAACTACAAAACTGCAAAATCTTTATAACATTACCTAACACTGATGTTGATAACAATGACTAAGAACATTGAGCCATCTGAAGTTGAACTTGTCAAAAGATAAGTCGAGACTGAAGCCTGGCTAAGCTTGTAATAATCATAATGTTTCCGTTGCAGCCTATACTGGATAAGGACTCGTGACATGTTTGATATGTTTGTTATGTTTTATATTATGTCCTTTCATTACTTGCTTACATATGCCTAGAACAAATGTTAAAATCAGGGTTTATGATGAACACATGGCTGCCCACAAAATATCTCATCAACCACCAACTATATTTTTTTCACCCCATGACTCGATCTATACAAATATAGATCATCGACCCATGGTTAATTCCAATCACAACTTGTTGGAAAAGTGATTCAAATATCCCTTTTTTGCCATAAAATAAAATATAGGATTAATCTTTAAAGATCTGAGACACACTTCACTAGGAGTGACCCTTATGAACAAAATAATTTAAGTGTGTAGCTTGAATATTTAGGGAGATATCCATGTTCATAAATAGAAGATTATATCTAATATCAACTCTGATCTAAGTTTGACTTGAGTTGAATCATTCCCCTTAAGGCTTTTCATTTGATGTAGCACGATGTTGTGACTAGTAAAGCTTATGAATTGGGTAATACAGCATAAATTATGCCCCATCTTCTATTGTC
The DNA here is from genome assembly GCA_936440205.1 of Lepidonotus clava. Taxonomy (NCBI): domain Eukaryota; kingdom Metazoa; phylum Annelida; class Polychaeta; order Phyllodocida; family Polynoidae; genus Lepidonotus; species Lepidonotus clava. Next base: position 26,625,249 of record OW387144.1, on the reverse strand, counting down.
TATCCTTAATATTGGCATTTCATAGAGGTGGACTTATCTGCTTGTATATATAAAGGGCCTGATACACCACTCAGCAGTGTTCATGATGGCGTCACTTGATACGATGAGATACAAGTACCCTGGTGTGCATGTCTATGAGGACATGGTACTTCCGGCAGCGTTCCCTGCTCACAGGATTGACGCTGCTAAAACCTACCAATTCCATGAGGATGATGTTATTGTAGCCACCTACCCCAAGTCAGGTATTTTCACAATGCTTTGAACATTTATATGTCACCTAATGTACACTGTTAAAATGGTGTTTAGAATTTAAATATGTTTAGGGTATAAACATGTTTATAATCTAAATACATTAAACCGTATCTGTTTAAAACCTAAACACTTGTAACTTCTAAACATGTGTTGGGTTAACTATGCTTAAAATCTAAACGCATAACATCAGTTGTGTTTAAAAGCTAAACACTTGTAACCTCTAACCATGTTTTGAATGGGACATGTTTAGAATCTAAACACATAATATCAATTGTATACTATGGAAAAGAAAATTGGACACTTTGGGATTAGAACCCACATTCTCTACATTCAAGGTAGAAGCCTAACCAACTGAGCTAACTTGGACTGCATGCAGTGCACACTGGCAGAGTCAGCACCAATGAGTAGGATCTGTACTACTATACAGGTATTCAACATTAGACAGACAATAGTTCAATACTCTCATACCCCTACTTATTCAGTTAAGTAGCAAAGCTGGGCTGTGTCTACCTACAGGCCTCCATAGCTCAGTGGTAGAGCATAGGCTTCATATGTCAGGGGCCCGGGGTTCAAATCTCGGCTACTGAAGTTATCAAATTACTTCTTTGAAGTAGTTGTACTATTAGTGGTTTGCAACATGCTGTCCATATTTTTGGTCATGATTAGTAAAATGGTTTTTTCATACACTTAGGAATTTGGAACTTTGTGATTAAAAATATTAGAATTTTAAGTTTTTGTAGCGTCATTAAGATAATCACTTTATTGGCCTGCTATTCTAGGTGCGGTCAACCAACTAGAACACCCCTAAAACATTTACAAAATGTTTTAAAACACCTTTTCAGTAGGATTAACATGTAGACACCTTTTTAGTTCAAGAACTTTATTAGCTATACCCTGAAGGTTTTACCTCCAACAATCAAACAACCCATGCAAGGCTAAACCAAGAAGGAAGGACATACTTGGTTATTGGCTCAATGATCCTGTAGTGTGTTTACAGGAAAAATACAACTTTAAATGCTGTTACCATTACATCTGGTGTAAACTGTATGGCATAGTACCATAGCAATGTTTTACATGTAAAATCTACTGGTTTTTTTTTTACACACTACGGTATATTATTGTTAAATTTAAAATGGTTTTCATCCTTAAGAATGAAAGAACACTGTACATATAAAGGTATATTACTGTTTAACTTAACACCTAACCCTAAACACCTTGAAGACCTAAATGCTTCATAGATAAACACCTAAACATCATAGATTTCTAAACACTTAACAGCTAAACATCAAAAAAGCATAAGCATTTTGATTCTAAACACCTTGAGGACCTTAACACTTCATGGGTAAACAGCTAAACATCACAGATTTCTAAACACTTAACACTAAAAACCAATAATTCTAAACATGTTTAGGGAAATAAAGTGTTCCAAAACTGGATGCACCGAAGTGTTTAGGAAAGTGTTTAGGTTCTAAACACTTGTTTTAACAGTGTACATCAAGAATTTTTAAAATACATTTAGTGTAACTAATTAATCAGTTTTAACCAGTTGACAGAAAAGAGTAAGAATAATGATTTTCTTACATTCGGTGGCTAAGAAACATGGTTAATTCATAAATGGTACAGTTTTCAGATGGTTTCAGATAGTTTCATCCTTTCAGGGACAACCTGGATGCAGGAGATTGCGTGGCTGTTACAGAACAACTGTGACTTTCAAAAGGCAAAGGCAACCTTATTAGAGGACAGATGTTTCTACCTTGACCGGTCACCTCAAGACGATGCAGCTCGCCAACAGGAAATGTCCCTCACTTCACCAAAAATCATCAAAACACATTTACCAATCAAAATTCTCAATGATGCATTGGATCGGGTTAATCCAAAAGTCATTATTGTACTGAGAAACCCTAAAGATGTTCTGGTTTCAGAGTTCCATTTCTATCAAATGAGTTGCGATTTTGGGGCGTTCAGGGGCTCATGGGATGAATTTTTTGAAATGTTCAAAAATAAGGAACTGTTTTTTGGTTTCTGGTTTGATCACGTGCTTGGTTGGCTGAAGAAAATGGGTCTCCCGAATTACCATTTTGTGAAGTATGAGGATTTAAAGAAGAGGCCATTAGAAACTATATCCGAAATAGCAAGATTTCTACAGGTTTCACCGTCTCAGAAACAACTGGAAGAAGTGGTTTTCAATACTAAGTTTGACCAAATTAAAGACAACAAGATGGTTAACAGGGAACAGGTCGATTGGTTTGATCAAACTGTATCAAAATTTATGAGAAAAGGTATCGTTGGTGATTGGAAAAACTACTTTTCTCAGGAACAAAGTAACTATGTCGATGGTCTGTGTGCACAATTAGAGGTTCATGGTCTTGAACTTGATTTTGACGAAAATGTAGATGATCATTCTTGTTAAATTCTAATACATTCTGATCCAAGTTGAATGTACCCAGACCACAAAAAGTTCAATTTCCCATCCTGGAAAACTTGATATCACATGTGCTTGCATTAACAGTACATTGTTGTTGGTTCTACATTGTTCAACTATAATTATAATACAGATATGTTACAGAGTAACCTTCTCTTTACAGTTCATTGTAATGTGTTAATTGAGTGAACACGGACGCCAGCTTGGAATAAAAAATCAGTGATGGGGGTCAATTATTACACAAGTGAAGTAACATGTGTGGCAAATGCAGTTTATATTTGCTGACAAGAGAATTCCAGCATTTCTCACATAGGTTACTCTGGGGTCAACAACAGTTTGGTTCAGTGATACAAACTTAGACAGATAATATGTATAATACCTTTCTAGCTGAATGCAATGCTATCGTTTTAAAAACCTAGGTACGGTACACTCCGAAAGATCACACAATATATTGGAATAATACTTTTCACACACCGGATATTGTGCCTGCCCACTCTCATTTGAAATGAGTTTGTTCACTACGTTAAATTTATACTCAATATACTGTAAACATTTGGAAACCAGGGGAGACGATTTCGATATTTACAAAATATACCTCTCAATTCTATATTTAGATACATATTTCTAAAATGAAATTTTATGATAAGAAGCACCGTGTTTGTGGTCCAAGGGTTGCTGTAGGTTCAAGGGGTGTTATATTATGTATTGGCCTACTTGTTTTTCCTGTTAAGTTATAGGCCTTCTTATATAATGGTTACATCACTTTCTTCTTTTCCAATATCTGCATTTGAATAATTTTCCTTGTGAGCAGTGCACAAATTGTACAGAGTAGGTAGAGTGGGGTATAGAGTTGACTGATATCGTTACGTGGTTCCATCCACATGCTCTGCCGCATATACACCACTCGGTGCCGGCCTTAGTTCCTCTGGTTCCAATATGTTCTCATTCAGTCTACAAACCCCTGGCACATTAGTCACTAATGGTATGAATAGTCCCGAGGGTTCTTCTTTAGGTTCTGGGTCTTTGAAGTAACCAGGTAGAAAGTAGAGTCTGCGTGTCAGTTGTCCGGACATGGTACATAACTGTCTATATTGACCCTCACTGCCCAACGGCCGGTCTTTTACTTTTCGTGTAACCTGAAAATAGAGAATTGCAATGGTTCCTTTCTAGAATATTGTATGTATGGGAATAAGGATATGAAAGTAAGACGGAACCAGGGTGAAAGGTGATGTTTGGTGATATATAAGAACACCATTGGATCAATAAAACATTTTCAAAAGCATGATGGTTTCCACTTGTAGCATATATTAATTTTAATAAAAGGAAAGATAATATCGAACATTCTTAAATGACCACATACGTTCAGATGGATATATCATATCAGGAGTTACATTGCTGTGTCATTTCTTTCTTTGTAGAACTTATTAACAAAATAATTAAATCAGTTTGGCTGCATGGATCGAGTTGTGTTACAAGATCAATTGGTTCAATATTCGCAGAACGTAAACTCATTATAAAAAGCATAAGTCATCATATAAACCTCACCTCAGTGATCATGTCTAGTAAATGGTCCTCATGACATCTCTTGGTGAAAACGGTAACCAAGTCGCGTATAAAATAACACCCAAGTTCTGTATTTCGGAAGGTGGGAAAACCTGAAAGGACAAGAACGATATATTGGTATACTACAACGACGCAGGTGCTGTGTGTGTAGGGGGGGGGGACTTCATATCATAGATTGACAAATCCCCTCCCCATTTCACCCCACTGCAACCCTCTCACCCCCCGCCCCCCTCAGCCCCCGCACCCCCAACCCTCCCCTCCAACTAACAGGCGGGTTCCATAGTTCCAGCTGGTATGTGTCTGTCATTCAGGGTCATGCCTTATGCCTTATCGTCTTAGTGATCTGGACCCCCAACAAAATGGCCTACACAGTGGCTACCACATTAACACATAAAAGATAAACACCCATGTGGCTTGAGTGGAATAGGATTGAGGGAAAAACATTTTTTTAAGTGGGATTCAGTTTTCAGAACGTTTTCTCTAAAAAAAAACGCACCTTCAGAAGTGGAGTGGACTACCAAAATATCTGCCATTTCAATAGATTCGGGAACTTGTTCTTCAACCACAGAGTCAGGACCTTCAGGGTCGGCGTCTGATGATAGGACCGCATGGTGTCGGGGTGGTGGTCCAGAAAAGACATCTGAAAACATAATTGATTTTCTATAAATGTTAAAAGCAAAAGTTGTTTGAGCATAAACGGACAAAATACTTATATTCGCCTGTCTGATAATTATCATCATGTTTTCTTTTCGATAAGCTCGACCAGTTAAGGTCCTATACCCACTAGTCCGATCGTGAGTCAGCCTACTCATCACATACATACAGTCTGTTGACTCAACATCAAATTACTTAGTGTCAAAATATTGAACTTGCTTAACATGAATTGGTGATAGATAATCACAGACAGTCAATCTACAATTCTTTGCACAAATTGTATTAAAACGAGCAAATTGGACCAATTTGTACACCCATCAGTTGGCTGAGTCTGCAAAAATTGGCATATGGGTATGGACCCTAAGTTTGATCTTTATAAAGTAAAATCTCATAAAATATACTAAAGTTTGATTTAGAAGTAGAATAGACACAGCTGGCCTATGCCCTACAAATGGACTGTGAAATTTTGTATAAATACCATACACTTCATATTCGAATCAGCATTCATTGCTTCTAAAATCATATTACGTACATTTGTGAAACTTGAAAATAGGTCAGTATAGCAATAGTTTGGAAGATCTCTTGAAAACTTTGTGGAAATAAAAACCTAAAAGAAAATTGTAATGTAGGAGAAAGTAAAAGCAATGTGCGGCATTAACTATTTAATTAATATTTAACATTGGGTGAATAGCATAAGGTTGTATCTGACAAAGATTAACCTATGTCAGACACAACCTTATGCAATTCACCAATGTGCTTACCAACTCTGCAAGTCTGTATGAAGAAGAGTTTGGGCTTGTCGACCAGGCCTTTGGCCCTGTTCCCATTGAAGGGTTTCACCAGGTCATCCATGATGTTGAGAGACGAGAGGTCAGCCGCCTTGTACTTGCCCTCTGTGCCGTGCCCCATGACGACCATGATAAAGGCGTCACACTCCGTGTGGTAGTCAGATGACTGCTCTGCGCGGATTCTGTCCCGGATTTGCTGGATAAAACAATATTGAGTCATTCCTAAAACTTGTTTTATTGTATGGGGAAAATGGGGTAGGGGTGATGTTATAATTATAGGCTAGAACGTTGCATTTCCGCACGCTTATGTAGCGGATTTCTTTTTTTATTCTATGTCCAACAGGTTCTGTTGGACTCTATGCTGCTCTTTTTTTTCAGAGAGTTACTAGTTTTAGATTATTGTTTTGTCATATACAACGAATTATTCAAATATCATAATTGATAGTTTGTAGTTGATCTTTTAAAAATAGAGTGATAGACCCAATTGCAATATATAACAAACACAATCCAATTAACTGATACATCTATCATGGTTTTTCCTAGATCTGACGTTCTCCTAACACTTTTAGGATGAGTTAAGTTCTGTAAAGATAAGTTTAACCATATATAATAACCGTCTTTAATATCTTTGTGTTTTTCCACCTTACCTCTGAGGTGTAGTTTATCCAGAGGTCGACTTTGAAGTGCAGTCTGTGGAATAGAATGGCCAGGTTTATAACGTCGGCCGACGACCCCTCCCTGTCCATCCCCGGCCTACAGTAGTTCTCAACGTTCACTATGATGGCTTTTCCCCGGGGTTTGGAGGTCATCTTGTAGTTGCGCTAGGAAAGAGGATTGATGAATGAGCGTTTCTGGTCAATATTTTAGTATGCTGAAGATGAAAGTTCCATATTTCCTTGTTTGAACTCCTTGGGGCAGTATACCCACTTTGCGATCAAACCTATGTCTATGGTTTTCGATGTGGGATATATTATGCATATTAAACTTTGCAAGTTATCATTTTGACTTGGATATTTAAAATTAAATGTACATAACACCCATACTAAGTAAAATATTAGTTTGTGATTTCAAATACATAACTGAGATGATATTGCCTACCTCAAAGTCAAGTTTACTAATGGCTTCTTCTTCAGTAACATGTTTAGGGGCCTTGTCAATGATGGCTTCCTCTAAAAGTAGATAGAACATGGTGTTATATTGCATAATTAATTTTCAAAATATCAAGGATTTAATACATGTATGATTCCATCATTGCAAAAAAGCTAGAATCAAAAGTTATTCAATCCGTAACTAATAATGCTGTAGATTCATTCCCTCATGTTTCGTCATTAAATAGGCCGCCCCATCATAAACTATGCGGCTACATTATAAGAGAAATAAACAAGGAAAGTATATCAAAGAGACGTCAGCGTTGACCAAGCAGTTTGTATTTAGTCGACAAGTGCCTTCTTGGCAAGCTCGAGCTATAATATCCTTTCCTTTGGTCTTATCTTATACCTGCTTGCCGTTCCATGAAAAAGTTTCGTGAAAAAATTAATATTTGTTCGGAAGAATTACATGATTGATAAACATTATTTTGTTCTTGTCATGTTCTGTGGCGGGAAACCCAGACTAGCCTGCCACCTGGTGTGAGTCTTTGTAACTAAAGAGTAGAACTCCCTAGTCAAGGAGGTCAATAAAACTAGTTCCAGTTCCAGTAGTTTACAGCCCTGAGTTGTGTTGCTTGAATGCAGTTTAGATTCTCAAATATGATATGAAATCTGACATTGGCGACGAAGGAAGAACTCACAAGGTGCAAACTGAACATTTGAAGTGTCCAACAGGTGTAAGTTTTGTAGTCAAAACTAAAAGTAAACATGGATAGTGACAGAAACTCTGTGCCCAAATTTGACTGTTACTCAGAGCCTGCCACTCTAGGCTCCAGGTGGCGCCGGTGGCTCACTAGTTTTGAACTGTATGCTGATTCTAAAGGCTTGCTGATGACAGATGATGCTACAAATGCAGTTAAGCAGCGTAGAAGGGCCATGTTATTGCACTGTGCAGGGCCTGATGTGCAAGATGTTTTCACCACATTAAACAATACTGGTACTGCCACTCAGTATGACAGGGCAGTGGATGCCCTGAATAACTATTTTGTGCCGCAAGTAAACACCACCTATGCAAGGCATCAGTTTCGTCAAACTACCCAGAAAAAGGGGGAAACCGTACAGCAGTTTGTGACAAGGCTTAGGCAGATCGCGAAAGACTGTGGTTATGGCAATGAGACTGAAAATCAGATTAGGGATGAGGTTGTTTGTAAGTGTTTGTCCGAAGACCTTAGACGCAAGTTGTTAGAGGAGGGGCCTACCTTAACATTACAACAAACCCTTAGAATAGCCGAGCAGTGTGAGCGAGTTGAAGAGCAGTTAGCACTCATGCATGTTGGTGAAAAAGTTGAAAAAGTTGAATCTGTGAACAAAGTTACCCAAAAAAGCGGTGCAAAGTTCAAACCCAAAAATGACTATAAGCAAAAGAAAGGGCAAGAATGTTACAGGTGCGGCCAGACAGACCACTTCGGCAGAGATCCCAACTGTCCGGCGAGAGGTAAGACTTGTGGTAAGTGTGGTCTTGATGACCACTTTGCAAAAAAGTGTAAAACTAAGCAAAAGCCAAAAGGTCGTGTAAACACTTTATCTGAAGGGGCTGAAAAATCTGACTTCGCATTTCATGTATCTAACGACAAATATGGTATGATGCAAGTACATGTTGGAGGTGTTCCCGTTGATGTGTTAATCGATAGTGGTGCAAGTACAAATATCATAGATGAGCAGACTTGGGAAATGTTTAAGTCGAAAAACATTAAGTGTACCTCTTCGGCTAAAAATCAAAAGTTGTTGTACCCATACGCTTCTGACAAACCGCTCCAGGTAAAAGGTACTTTCAAATGTCAAGTTAAAGTAGGAAAGGGTTGTACTGAGGCAGAGTTTCAAGTAATCAGAGGTAAAGGCATCCCTTTAATTTGTAAGCAGACAGCGATAGAGCTAGGCGTTCTTAGAATAGGGGTAGACATTGCCACAGTCTCAGACAAACAGTCCCTCGAACTACAGTACCCGAAAGTGTTCACCGGAGTCGGAAAACTAAAGACTAAACAAGTGACGCTGCACATTGACCCTGAGGTGAAACCTGTAGCACAACCACTGCGTCGCACCCCGTTTAATCTGCGCGACAAGGTGGAAAGGAAAGTTCAAGAACTGTTGACTGCCGATATAATCGAACCTGTTGACGGTCCAACACCGTGGGTAAACCCGATAGTCGTAGTTCCAAAAAAGAACGGTGACGTGAGAGTATGTGTTGATATGAGGCGAGCAAATGAGGCGATAATCCGGGGCCGACACCCTATCCCAACTGTTGATGAGGTGTTGCAGACCATAAATGGGTCTAAGGTGTTTAGTAAGCTGGATCTTCGTCAGGGGTACCACCAGTTAGAGCTGTCGCCTGAATCGTGTGAAATAACTACTTTTGCGACACATGCTGGGTTATACCGATACAAACGTCTTCTCTTTGGTGTAAACGCGGCCAGTGAGCAATATCAGTATGAGATATCAGCGGCACTTGCTGGTATTGAAGGTGTTGAGAACATCTCGGACGACATTATTGTGCATGGTCCGGACCAGGAAACCCACGATGAACGTTTACACCAGGTGTTCAAACGACTTGAGAAGTGTGGACTTACCGTAAACGGTGAAAAGTGTATGTTTAGCATCGACCAACTTGAGTTTATGGGGATCATGCTATCCGAAAAGGGGATTGGTCCGACTGAGGAACGTGTGCGAGCCTTGGTTGAGACCAGAGAACCGGAAGATGTGACTGAGTTGCGTAGTTTCTTGGGCCTTGCGAACTACAGCAGTAGATTTATTCCTCAGTTCTCGACATTGTCTGAGCCGTTGCGAAGGCTGACAAAGAAAGATGTTCCATTTGTGTTTGGTCAGGAACAGAAGGAAGCATTCAATGCGTTGAAACAGAGCTTGGCAGAGGCCAGTACTCTGGCATATTTTGACAAGGACGCTCCGACACAGGTCATAACTGATGCAAGTCCCGTGGGACTCGGTGCTGTGTTGGTGCAAAAACAAAAAGGTGAACTGGTAGCTGTGTGCTATGCAAGCCGTAGCTTGTCAGATGTTGAGAAACGGTACTCCCAAACAGAGAGGGAAGCCTTGGGACTTGTGTGGGCATGTGAGAAGTTCCACCCGTATGTGTATGGAATGAAGTTCGACTTGGTGACGGATCACAAACCGTTAGAGGTGATTTATGGTCCCCGTTCAAAACCATATGCCCGAATTGAAAGGTGGGTACTTCGTCTCCAACCATATGCATTCAGAGTAGTCCACATCCCTGGTAAGAAGAACATAGCCGACCCGTTGTCACGTCTGGTGAGTGGTAAAGCAGTGCCTACAGAGTACCACCGAGAAGCAGAGGAGTATGTGCGTTTCGTTGCAGTGAATGCGACACCTAGTGCCTTAACGACGCGTGAAATTGAGGAGGCGTCCTCTATCGACGAAGAATTGTGTGAACTCCGAAACGCTATTACCACAGGTGACTACTCAAAGTGTAAACAGTATATGCCGATAGCCAGTGAAGTGTGTGTGATAGGTCAACTCGTGCTACGTGGGACCAGGATAATTCTTCCGAGTAAGCTGCGTCCGAAAGCACTAGCCTTGGCACACAAAGGGCATCTCGGGATAGTAGGGACCAAGCAGAAGCTGCGTACTAAAGTGTGGTGGCCAGGTATGGACAAAGCTGCTGAGAAACACTGCAAGGGGTGTCACGGATGTCAACTGGTGGCACGACCTGATCCGCCTGAACCTATCCGTTCCACCGCACTACCCGAAGGTCCCTGGCGTGACCTAGCTGCTGACTTGATGGGTCCCCTACCGACAGGACACAACTTGTTAGTGGTGGTTGACTATTACAGTCGCTACTACGAGGTAGAGGTACTCCAGTCAACGACAACTGAGAAACTAATTGACAAACTTGAGGATATATTCAGTAGGCATGGCCTACCTGTGACATTAAAAACTGATAATGGGCCACAGTTCCGATCTGAGGAGTTCAGGGCTTACTGTGTTGAAAATGGTATTGTGCATTGCAAGGTGACCGCCAGATGGGCACAAGCGAATGGCGAAGTTGAGCGTCAGAACCACTCCATTCTCAAAAGGGTTCAAATCGCTCATGCACAAGGTATGCCTTGGAGGCAGGAGTTACGAAAGTACTTAGCCTCCTACCGCGGACTTGTACATCCGACCACAGGGAGAAGTCCGGCAGAACTGTTATTTGGTCGCAAGATGCGTGGAAAACTGCCTGACTTTGATCTCTCCAGCAGTGCTCAGAGGGAGGACCCTGGTGATCTTGAGGTCCGTGATAGGGACAACGAACAAAAGGCAAAAGCGAAAATGTATGCTGATGTGAACCGCAGGGCGCAGTATTCCGATGTGCGTCTCGGTGACAAAGTGCTTGTGCAACAGGATAAGACCAACAAGCTGACCACTAACTTCAACCCAACCCCGCATACAGTGATCAGTAAACAAGGAAACAGTCTTGTGGTGGAGAGTCCTGAGGGTGCGACTTATTCTAGGAATACCACCCATGTCAAGAGGTTTGTGGGAGACGAAACCTCTGGCGATCAACCGACAGCGAGTGAGACTGCTGTTAGGGAACCAGTCCCACTCCCGGTGACTGTTCCGAGCCCCATTAAGCCTCAGCCTCATGCTCGACCTCAGAGAGAGTGCAAAACCCCGCAAAGGTACGATGACTATATCATGGACAAATGAAAAGTGTTTGATTGATGTTTTGTATTGAAACATGTATTTGATTTGTATTGTATTGTGTTGCATACATGCATTGTGGTTAACATGTGGTTTCAAAAAAAAAAAAGAGTGATGTCATGTTCTGTGGTGGGAAACCCAGACTAGCCTGCCACCTGGTGTGAGTCTTTGTAACTAAAGAGTAGAACTCCCTAGTCAAGGAGGTCAATAAAACTAGTTCCAGTTCCAGTAGTTTACAGCCCTGAGTTGTGTTGCTTGAATGCAGTTTAGATTCTCAAATATGATATGAAATCTGACAGTTCTGTATTTAACTGTTTCTCTCAAGCACACATACCCTGATCAGGTTTATATTGATGTTTTGTTGTTGATGGGCAGGAACCCTCGGCAGAGGGGGGATGGTTGCTGGCAGGAGGAGTGGGAGCACTGCCAGTGTCATTGCCTGGTAAATGGAAAAGGGTATATAGTTTGGTCAAATTACCTATAAAGAAACCATAATTATTGAATAAATGGGATGTGGTATTTTTTATAAGACATCGGAAAATAAAAAAAAAGATTTTAATTTACAGTTGAGGGTGGGAAACCATCCTGCATACATATATTTTTACCAAAGCTTTGGTGGGTACATTTAGCATTCAATGGATCATCTGAGGATTGCCAAATACCGTCAAGGTTTTGATGTCAACATTCACTATCAATGAGGTGCACCTAAGCCAGTAAATGTATAGGAAAATATAAAAGAAAAACGCCTATAGCACTCTGATGAAGCAATCACAAGTATCATAAGTTAATCATAAGTAGTTTCAAAATGTGTCAATGATTTTGGGAGGCTTCTCTATTTTGGTATCAATAAAAGGACATCAACAGATTTGAGTAAATCAAAATTACCCGTTTGTTTGTTGGTTGGGGACTTCTTAGAGTCGCCATTCTTTACATTGTCACCTTTCTCTGGTTCCTCCTTAGCTGAGATATTACTGCTGTCAGTGTCGATACCATCTGGAAAAGGACATTCATTGATTTCCATTAACATAGATGTTATGATGCACTTAGCTACAACAGAAACACAGTATTATGCACTTAATTTTGTAGGTGAATAGTAGAATTAATATTGGTCTTAACAAAAGTCTTCAAAAATGTTTCATAAAACCCTCCCTTATGGGCCATACCCACTAAGCGACTTTAGCAGCACCAGGCGATGGGTGACTGGGAGAGTCGTCGTCGTCATCGCCAGGCGACTGTAATATCAAGCAATTTTGAAATTTTCCTGTCGATTTTCCCACCAGTCTTCCCGCCCTTCTCATCGCTTGTCGCCCATCGCCCTATGCCCAGAATCCGCACCATACCCATGGGGAGTCCCCCGATGAGCCAGACAACTTTACCAGAGATTCTCCCTGTCGCCCGTCGCCGGTAAAATCACCTAGTGGGTATGGTGCTTTAGGCATATAACAATAATCATATCCAGGTGACTTAGCCTACATTTATATTTTAACCTTAACCTAACTTGTTTTGATGAAAATCTTTGTAAAAGTTTTTAGAATTCTATAAAACATTACTCAAATTACAGGAAATGGCATATATTTGATCAAGAGATTATTGAAGATGATAGGTATTGTTGTTTCTGAGCCTATTTTGGTAAGTTGAAAAAAAGTCGACCTACCTTACCTAATTTATCCGACTATCTTTATGACCTTATCCCTACCATAGCTCGCCCTGCCCCTTACCTCGTTGTCTGCGGACGTCGTTGATGTCGATCCCCATCACCTCGGTCACTAGGTGGCCCTGGGCCACGTTCTCCTGACATAACGTCAGGCAGAAGTCTAAGAAGGCGGGCACACCTTTGGCTTCGATACAGTCGAGCAACACGTTAATCTTCTCATGTTTGGTGAGGATGGGAACCTGCAAAATGTACGTTTATTATCTAGTAGAAAAGAATTAATAAAAGTTCTACTTTATTATGTGTGTATCACTGCAAAATTTAATAACAAGTTGAGTCAATTCTTTGATTGGTAATAAAAAAAATTGTTCATAAATTTTATTCAGTAATAAACATCAGAGCTGCCTCTGTCTTTCAGTTAATTACAATGAATAATGAAGGGTATCTTTGGAGAATTGAATTTCCTCATTGGAACCCAGTATCCTAGTAAAAGATTGTTATGGTCGAAATAATCAATCACGGCAGGTCACGACCACTCAGGGACCCCTGCCCATGATAAAGAAATTATTCAATTCCTTTATAGATGGGGTCAATATGAATATTAAATATTCATGGAGACCGAAACAGATTCTTTATCAGTCCATTATTTATTCAGAATTGTTTGTTGAGACTCACGTTGAGTCTGTCTATGGCTGCAGCGTCTATGACCCTCTTCCTCACCAGGACAGAGACAAGCATGAGAGACGGATCTGAGGGATAAAGGGATAAAAGGGGGAAATAATGAATCAGAGAGGCTAAAATAGTTTTTATATATTATACTTGTTCCGCTGGAAGATCTTACGTTACTCGTAGGAAGTGGACAATAACAATGATAAAAAAATATCACAGGCAATGTACAACTTCTAAAGCGTATTGCAAATATATAGGATTTAGAAGGGGAAATAAGAGTTAAGTATAGCCATGGTATTTAGAATAAGACGGTTTTATGAGTACCTTTTAAAAAGTGATGTGTAGTTTCATGTATATTAACAAACAGATACAAAATCGCCAGCATCAAAATTTGTATGTTAAATAATCGTTATCTGAAAGTATAGACTGAGCAAGTAGCGCCTTGAATTGTAACTTGGGCATGCGCGAAGCCATGTATATCCTGCACTGTATCATTAACGAATGTATTCCCATACCGTCGATTAGTTTTTGTTGAAAGATTCTACCATAAGATTTAGTGCTTTAATTCAACTCTATTGCGCGCATTAAGCAAAGAATGATTGGTACAAACAGCGATCACTGATTCTTTCTTTTAAAACGTTCTTTTCCTTTTAGAATTGAATGCTGCATCATGTAACACAACATTTACAAAAATATTTTCGGAATACACTTAGAACTGCACTTTTAATGTCATCGGTTAAGAAATGGAGTAGTTTTCTGTATTATGTCTTTGTCACATAATATTATTACAATACTTAATCTATACGTTGAAACAGTGCAAAAGGACTTACCAAATCGTTCAAGGAATTCCTCCCGTGTATCGGTGAGAAGTGACTTCACTGTTTCATAGTCAAACTTCATGATTCATAAATCAGGTTTCTGTTGGAAGGAAATTACACTTTACTTCAAACAAAGACAATGACAACAATTACTCAACATGTAACAATAACTAAACAAGCTGACCAGGGAAGCCTATTTAGTCCATATAGGCACCAGAGCATAGGTGCTTTGAATGTTAGTTCCATTGCAAGTATGAGCCTTCCACCTAATACATGAGTCATTCACTTAAAACCATCAACCAACCTGTATAACCATGGGTATTTCACAAGACTCTACTACCTAAAACCACTATCAGAAATGATTGCAAGTTTCTGATGAAATACATACTATATGTTGTCACAGTATGTATGGATGTCAACATAGTATCAAAATAACCCTATACTTAGTTGATCTTCTTTGCTTTTTTTTTTTTTTTTTTTTTTTTTTTTTATAGAAAAACACACACAACGCCTGGAAATTCAGACATATTATGTTGATGTATTGAGATGCATTGTCGTCGCTTATAACCTATCTAATGCTGATCATAGAACTATTTTACGGTGACATGTATAGTTTTTAATTCCTTGAGGATGACACCAGCCGTATCGACAAAGTCCTAGACTTTGACAAAATCTTTCATCCTACATGTGAAATCGAGAATAAAAGGTGTCAATATTAATGACAAATTATAAAAGTTACTCTCTCTCAAAAACAATATTAAGATACGGACTTTGGATATTGCCTCCCAATTAAGGATACACAATGCAAATTTTGAGAATAAAAGAAATATGTGTATGATCATTCACACATTTAAACTGGGGATTGTATATTTCTATTGAGTAAAGTAGGGCACGGTGTAGTGTTTATGTACAACCACTTCGTCCTTAGGTGCCCTATATACATATATTTACGACTGAAGTAGTGTTATGGTTCAGCAGACTCTGACCGACTTCCTTACATACCCAACCCCTATACAACGCCAGTATCTCAAATACCTCATAGTATTATAACCCGTGATGTAGACCAATACTCATTATATATATGGTTTTAAAGTACCTGGACAAATAGTCATACTCACTTAAGATCCAAGTCTGCCGCGTTTCATTTAATGTGATAGTATAACTCAAGCATATGGAACCATATAATATATACTCATAATACTTATACTGGTCGGCGATTCAACCGTTACATTCCGTGACTGTTCTCTGTATAATGTAACACATTGTAGGCAGACTTAGGTATCCACTGCAAACACACTTAGATCCTCCAGGCGTGTAGACTATTTCACCATTAGAGGGACATACATGTACGTGTGTGAGTGTCGTAGGATCATATCGGCGGTTTCACTTCCTCAGAAAGTAACCCTCCATTATGCCTCTTTTGTATGGTTGCTGGTTCCCTCAAGCTGTGGTCCCAGTATGATCAGATAGTACAGTTTGAGGATCCGTCCAAGGACAAGCGCGCCACTTCCCGCGGCCAGCGTATGATAAAAACGTCAGTAATGATATCAATTATGAAAAGTACTTGTGTTCACTGGGGAATTCCCATGCTCCTATGTGTGAGTCACCGTATAGAATCTATCCAGCTAGTGGCGGATCCAGTCTTTTTTTGTAAAGCTGGGTGATTGTGGCGCTCATAGAAACTCAAAGGGGGCACCCTCTTTTAACACAGAATTTTACAATAAAAAGATCGAAATCTGGGGAAAATCCGCCAATGACCATATACCCGACATGTACCTCGATTATGATTTGCGTATAGGGGGCAGAAAATGTTATCTTATTCTATTTTTTTTTCCTATTTTGCAAAATTAAGATTTTTATTGTAACATTCTAGCCACCAAGTGAAGTGCCTCACAGGTGTACATAAGTGCGCCCCCCACCTTATATATATATATATATATCTGGATCCGTATACCATCCGTGCCTGTTTATCCAGGCAGTATGATGTCACCAATTCATATCAGGAGTTGATTTCAAGTTTAATAAATAAATAAAGTAGTGTTACAATGTGCTAGTAACTAATTTCATCTTAAGATTTATTGAAATATTTGGTTAAGCACCAGGAAAATTGTTGTTGATAAATAGGACTTATAAAATATCCAAGGTAACAAATATGTAAGCATAGACTCTAGTTGAGTGCTCCGCCAAGTCTACTGCCCAGGGGCGGATCCAGAGGGGGGTGGGGGCGGGGGCGACCCCCACCCCCCCCCTTTTTTTTTTTTCTCTCCAAAATTTAGACTTTTTTAATGTAAAACTCGGCCCCAAGGTAATTAAGAGAAAAAAATTACAATAGCCCCCCCCCCCCCACACTTTTCAAAATCCTGGATCCGACGCTGCTGCCACACATGATATGAAACCGGAAGTGGTCGTCCATGTTTTTATCACATTTTTAATGCTCCGTAGACTTTCAGTTGTCAATAAAACTATATGAAAATGAATATTGTTAATGTTCGTCATTCAAGACTAACTTCATCATCAGAGCCATTTGCGAACGACCATGCTTTAGAAGTACTTCTGTGCAAAACCCCTTGTTCTATTTAATCATATCATGATTGTTTCTTTGTTCAGAAGATCATTATTTGCTTTTGGGAATTCCAAAATACGTAATAATTTTAGCACTATTGTATTTGCGCTTCATCAACTTCTTGGTCATTCTTTCGATTTTACATATTGCATTTTATATGTGAATAACTACTTGAAATTGAAATTAATGTAAGGCTAATGTAAAATAAGTATTAACGATAACTGCTTTACAGCATTTCCCATTGAACCTCGCTTCCTTATCCACCCTTATGCCTCTTTAAAACCTTTTACCAATCGGATTCGTGTAAATAAACGTGGTCTCCACTCTTCAAACAGATTCCCAGCTGATAAAAGATGCCCAAAAAGGGCCTCTCTGCTTGGAGAAAATGGGCTATCTGCTTCAGAACCCTTGAAAGACAAGTTCCTTCTCTCCACTGTAGGGGACTCTGCTCGGGACGGAGTGTGTAGGAGTAACTCGGGAGAAAAGAGGTAGTATTTCATTCAAGTTGTCTTACTACTGTTCTTAGAATTAGTATAGGAATACCACCTAGAGTTAAATAGTTACAACGTAAGTTGCATTATTTCTGTTATTTGGGCACCACATGATAAGTACTGGTTTGGATTAATAATGTAAATATAAGGGACTAAGAGTTAGGAATAGGATCTCGGTCACTGTTGTTAAAAAGCTAACATTGTTTATTTCAGATCCGTGCTTGCCACAAATGTTTGTTTCTATTTCCTTTTGTTTTTCTTTGTTTCTGCCAGATGGCTAGCGTCGTGTCCGTTATAGTCCTGTTAGTGATCTGCCTGTTGTGGCTTTTCACCCAAGTAAGTTTTTAAAAAGATTATTTATGAAGTAATCTTCAAAAGTAACCTTCCTGGTCCTCCCGATCAAGTGAAAATTGATATGACGATGGAGATTCATAAAGGGCGATACAGTATGTAAGTGTTATCTATTGCTATATGCGCATACCATTAAACTTATGACATTCATAACATTTTGTAAGTATAAGATATCATTTGATATGAAAGATACGTTTTGTTTACGTTACGTGATGCGTTGAGGCTTCTGAAATTCTCTTACATGTTTATATAACGGTTAATGCCTACCGATAGCAGGGACGGATCCATAGATTTAAAGAAAAAAAA
Organism: Lepidonotus clava; assembly: GCA_936440205.1. Taxonomy (NCBI): domain Eukaryota; kingdom Metazoa; phylum Annelida; class Polychaeta; order Phyllodocida; family Polynoidae; genus Lepidonotus; species Lepidonotus clava. The sequence goes on along the minus strand of OW387144.1, from coordinate 26,606,920 downwards.
AAGGGGGGGGGGGGGCGCCCTTATATAAAAGTCGAGGCGCCCCAACCCTGGGCTAGAATTCTACATTAAAAATTCTAAATTTGGCAAAAATTAGGGGGGGGGGGCGAGCCTCAGGCGCCCCCCTGTAAATCCGCCCTGGATAGCAACACCCCCCACCCGCCCCCACTACTCCCTCTATTAATTCTCCCGAACGGTGGACCCCCAATCCCTCCACACCACTCCGCACACCCTCCTCCAGGGCTGTAGTCTGGGACCTGCCCTCCCCCCCCTCCCCCAGTCTCCGTCTAGCCCCGTCACGACCCCCTCGTACGGCCGGGTTACTCCCAGCAGGTTTTATTTATGTACACTAGAGGGGACATGGTGCTGACAATGACGTGAGTGGGTCACTTCCGTCACATATGGCAAATGTCCACTCTACTTCTTACTGTGAAATAGTACACTGCGAGGAAATAGACTTTTAATGACCTTTGAGTTTAGGAATTAAAGCATATAAAAGGTTATGGACAGATCATGTAAAGGTGACCTTTCTAAAATTTGAAGGTCATCTGAGACACTCTTGTAAAGGGTCGTGTAGGTCTTGGAAAAGTGACCTTTCAATAACAATTATCAATGTACCCTATACATGGGCCCATTTACAAAATTTGGGTTCATAAGATTAATTTTGTAGTGAAAATTATATGGCGCCATAATGTCTTGAAAGTTGTTGCATTAGCGGAACGCAATCAGGTTACTGGTTTAGATCATAATGATCATTCCGAAAGAAAATGATTTCAAATAAGATAATATTGAAATTGCATAGTCGGTAATCTCGTTTATTCAATTTGTGTTTGCCTTTATTGTTGGTTTATCTATTCATTTGATATGTTGACAATTATTTGTTGTTTATCTTTATACTAAGATTTTTCTAAGAGTAAGGACCTTATGGCGACATTGTATCTGTAATTCTTTTGGTGATCACCAAAAATAACATAGAATTGTGAATACATGTACTGTTTTTAAACACCAATATCGCGACCTGCCCATTTAGGCATAATATGTGAAATCATCTACCTCATCTGCACGTCGTGTTACACCTTGCAATTTGCTACATGAGAATTGTGTGGCCGCAATGTGGCCGTAAATACCCTAGTCTAATCTAATCTAAGATTTCTTTTTTCCTAAAACTAATTTTATATTAGGATGCACCTCGCTCTAAGATTCTCGGATTCACCCCTGAATATAATATATCACCTTATAACGAAAACATAACATCTATAATTCATCCAGACACGGATAGTGAAGTGTACCTGCAGACTAGCCTAAATCAAGGTGCATTCTGGGATATATGTAGACAAGTCACTAGGCCTAAGTATAGAAACCATGGCATAACTTTGGTTTTAAATAATGGAAAGTTAGCATTCACTTAATTTCATTTGATACATATAACTATTCAATATTTTTCAAATTGGTTTGAAAATTCATTCATTTTTCACAGAAATAAAGCAAATATATTTGTAAATTCGAGTTTTTGTCTATAAATTCAGTCAAAATTAACCTGCAGGTGCCTAAAATACACAAAATCAGCTATCCGTGGTAGGGAGAACTCCTTTATAATCCTACCTGTCCCCTGTACATACCTGTCCCCTGTACATACCTGTCCCCTGTCCCCCTCGCAGGGCACGTTCGTCGGTAACCCGGAGCGGGATGTCCTGGACGAGGTGCTGTCGTCGCGCCCCCTCTCGGCGCGCTACGCCCGGCCGGTGGTGAACGCGTCCCGCCCCATCTGGGTGTCCTACGGCCTCGTCCTCAGCCGGGTACTCCACTTCAACCAGCGCAAGGAGCTGCTCACCATGCTGGGCTGGAGCCGCATGGTACGAGCTGCTCAGGGTCATAGAGATAAATTATATAAGCTTATATAATATATATTGTAAGATTGTATATTATATTACTATATATATTATAAGCCTATAATTATAACATAATTATATTATTACATATTATGTCTATGTCAGGATGGAAAGACAACATTAGGAGCGGATTGTCATTACTTTTTCATTGAATTATATCAAATTACGTCTATTGATCGTCTGTATAGATTGCCGTATAAAGTGACGATATTGTTGCATTAACATAGGCGATGCATTTTTGTTTTTAATTTGAAATTTCTTAATTAAGTTATTTTGATATAGATATTTTAATATTTGATAAGTGTTCGGAACCTTCTGACTTATTTGCCATGTCACTTGGAATGTTTGGGATAGAAATTGTGGTTTATAAAAGACATATTTCATATTATGTCTTCTGTCTGTCTTTACATCTTCATTACATCAGACATTAAAGCCTCAACTCAAGGTGATCTGCGATTGAAAAACGACCATCGCAGATCATTGTGAGTACCTCCCATCACGTGGCAGCGGCTTTAGTTGAGTTTCTTGTGGATTTGCCATGAGCAAAAACTACTAATTGACAAAAGTTAGAAATTAGTGCATTTGAAAAATTACCATTCTTCTCGTCTCAGGTGTGGCACGACGAGTTTCTACCATGGAATGTGACAGTATCACCAGTGACCAGTGTGAGAGTACCGCATGATAGGGTGTGGACCCCAGACATCCACTCCTACAACGGGTAGGTTGGGGACTAACATCCACTCCTACAACGGGTAGGTTGAGGACTAACATCAATTCATATAATGAGTAGGTTGCGACTAGCCTTAGGGGAGGTTAACTACACCACTGATAAGGTGTGGACCCCGGACATCCACTCCTACAACGGGTAGGCTCACCCCCAACATCGACCTTTTTTCCAATCTTTTTCCCCAAAGCAGGCGCGGATTTAGTGGGGGGGGGGGGGGGGGGGGGGGGCGTGCCAGGCGTGTGCCCTCCCCCCATTTTTGACCAAATATTAAATTTGATAAATTTTGCAATAGCACGCCCCCCACCTTTTTTTCAAAATCCAGGCTCCCCCCCTGCTAAGTTAAGCCCCATACCCACTAGGCGATTTGGGCCACGCCGCCGTCAGTATGGAATATTGAAATGTACATGTTTGATCCGAGTCGCTGGCAGAATCGCCCGACGATTTGTCCGGCGACTCATATCAAACATGTACATTTCAATATACCATACTGACGGCAGCGTGGCCCAAATCGCCTAGTGGGTATTGGGCTTTAGAATAAAGTGGGGAGTTTTCTCTTAGGACCGACCGGCCCACATGCTGTTCACATTAAACAACGAGAGTAGAAAGGTCCCTTCTACTCTCGTTGCATTAAACCCCTCTCCACTTCGGCCTTCAAAGTTCTTGCTTGACAAGGCATTCAGTTGTCAAAATGGATTTTGCTGCTATTACCCGCATTAAACAGTAATAGAATTAGAGTTTTAAAAACCCTTTCATTAATTTCCAGTCCCTAGCATATCATTGTGGGGCCTATAATGATAGTAGCTTATCGCCATTACAATGTTATATCATTGTCGATAAACATACAACTGTCTGTTGACAAATCCTTTTCCACTACCACTTCTTTTATCCTAAATGCCACCATCATCAAACAAATTGAACGATCCACAATCACATTGATATTTCCATATCATGTCAGAATTAGTTTTCTTGCAATAAATATATTTTCTAATTGTTGGGCTCTGACAGTATTACCCAAACTATAACCCAAGTCCATATTCCACAATGTCCCATATAACTTGCGATAAGCACTTGACTTGTGCATATTGAGAGAAACGCTATCAATTTCTCAAAGCATAGTGGAATATGGAATTTGATTGCGTTGATACTTGCGTTGGGGCAACAAAAGTAGCAATGCAAGCTCGTTTCTTTGTGCTTTTCTATGGTGTACTAGCGTTTTACTTGTGTTTCACATACAAACATCAAGCCCGTATCCAGGGGGTGACGTGGGGTATGGGTCACCCCCCCCCCCCCAAGCTTGGTCAGGTCCACTTTTTTAAAACCAATATTTTAGTTTTCTCTCCTCCCCTCTCATCTTGGCCCTCTGCTACCCCTTTAAAACCTCTTACCCCTGCTAGCCCTCTGCTAGCCCTGTACAAACTAGCTCTGTACAAACTGTCTCTTGTCCTTTACAGCTCTCTGATGGTGTGACCAATAATGCTTATTTATGGTGTGACCAATAATGTTGCTGGATTACATTCAAACATTACAAAATATGTCACCAGCTAATATGTCACTACACTAAGGGCACAATGGCGATACCCTGGGTTTAAGCTATTTTACCTCTAGAAAGTCCACTTTTTGGAAATGGCTCCCCTCCATGAAAAGTTCTGGATACAGGTCTGAACATGCTGGTATATGAACCGCATGCAAACTCCTTGTGTTGGTGCAGCTTGGTACCTTAAAGCCAAAGAAAATGATGTCTTACAAATAGTGGTGGAATATGGCCTTAATTAAGATCAATAACTAAAGGCATTACCTTTCCTCCTCCCATACCCCCTGTGGTGCCGTCAGCGTGGAACGGACCCTGCACGTGCCGGACGTGGTGCTCTCGGCCGACGGCCTCGTGCTTTGGGTCACCCAGAAGGAGTTCGGTATCCCCTGCACCAGGAACCTCAACGACCTGGAATGGACGTGTCGCCTGCGGGTCTCCTCCACCACCTACGACGGCACCAGGGTAGGGCTTTCTATGTTACAGAGATAGAAACAATAAGATAGATGGCAATAATTACATATAATCATGGTTTTACATGCATGCAGTGAAATATATGCATTGTATATATATAATTAGGCCTACTTGCTAATGTAGTAATATAAACAACATTCTTTATTATATATATATATATATATATATATATATATATATATATATATATGAATAACAAAATGCATTGATAGAGGTAGAATAAAAGACACAATATTGATCATCATTCAATGGACAACCTGAAGAAAAGATGATCTGATTTGTTAACCTCATGTTTGTTTGAGTCTTGGTCTATATCAACAGAAAATTAAAAGGCAACTGGCAATCCCAGATAGACACAATATTTCATTAAATGTGGTCAATATATGTAAAGAAACATTCTTACCGTTTAAGTTGTCACAGAACCGTTGCTAAAGTGAGTAAGTTGTACCCTTATCATTTCCATCCCTTCTTGGTGTTGCAGCTGTCACTCAACAGTATGTGGCACAGTGTTGACCTCTCGTCCTACGAGAGTCATGGTCACGTGATCATCTCCGAGACTACAGCTGACCGAGACGACATCCAGTGGCCGTGTTGTGCCCAGCCCTACCCCAGCCCCAGCATCGTCTTCCAAATGGTTATAAACATTCAGTAGATATTCAGCAGACCATTGCAATACTGCTGGGGTCTTCAGATTATTAACATCCAGGAGAGATTCAGTGGTCATGTTTTACTCATGTGTTGGTGAACCCCAGCATTGTCTTTCAAATGGTTATTAACATTCAGTAGATATTCAGCAGACTGTTGCAGTACTGCTGGGGTCTTCAGATTATTAACATCCAGGAGAGATTCAATGGTCATTTTTTACTTATCTTTTGGTGAACCCCAGCATCGTCTTTCAAGTGGTTATAAACATTCAGTAGATATTCAGTGGCCCTTTGCAGCTCTGTCGGGTTCTCCAGATTATTGTTAAAATTCAGGAGATATTCAATGACCATTATTTTTGTGTCCAGCCCTAGCCAAGTCTCAGCATAGACTTTCAAATGGTAATTAATATCCAGTAGACATTCAGCAGTTCAGTGGCACTGTGCAGTACTGCCAGTGCATTCAGATTGTTAACATTCAGTGATCATTATTGTGTCCAGCCTTACCCGAGCCCCAGCATCGGGTTATTTCAAATAGACTTTCAAATGGTTATTAATATTCAGTTGATATTCAGCGGCCCTTTGCAGCACTGTTGGGGTCTTCAGATTGTTGTTAACATGCTTGAGACATTCAGTGGTCATGTTTTGCTCATCTCTACCTGAGCCCCAGCATCGTCTTTTGAATCGTTATTCAGTGGTTATTCAGTGTCCCCTTACAGGGTATGTCCATCCCAGTGCCAAATTATTAACATTATTAACATGAAGTGCCTAGCCCAAACCAAACTGCAGGATGCCTTTCAGATATTCAATGTTCCCCTATCTGATAAAGTAAAACTAGTAAAACAAATGATGGAGTGAAGATGAGATAACCATCGACAATGAACTTTTGTCCATCTGGTAACACATGACTGTATAGTATTAATTACATTTATATTTCGGATATCTAGTTGCAATACTAGTTGATTACTATAACAGAAAGGATAGCGACATATCATACATTTATCCAAAAGAATACAGAAAGCCACCAGTTTATTTTAAAATGTTTATTAACATGTAAGCCATTACAGCGTGATTTTGATTATGATACATAAGCGTGGTAATAATTATCAACATATAATAATAAAAATACCGTCCGTAAAATTCAACAACAGAGTATGCGTCAATGTTAACGGTTTCTAATACACAGGGGCATCACAGACTTTGCAAGTTTACTATAAACGGCAGATAGAACACTAAACCGAGGCACTATAAGACTTCGAGAAACCATCATTCATTAATATAAAGAGTATTTTGACAATGTACCCTTCATATGATCTTAACATGTCCTTGACATTATAAAGTCATATCTATAATGTATTCTGTACAGTGAATACTGGGAATATCCCTAAGGAATTATACAAACCTAGCGCTTTACTTTAAAAACAACTTAATATATTAAAAATAAATATTCTACCTTTTCACATTGAGGAATGTAATAATAGTATACCGACAGACAACTGAATCTGTTTTGACAAGAATAAAATGGTAGAAATCAAATTTATGATTGATAATGTTGTGACCTTAACACGTAATTCCTATTATCTTGATATGACTGTGTACTACTTATCTCTGAAATTGCCCAATAATGGTAGATTACAAGATCCACAACACATTATCAAATAACTATTGGCAATTCAGAAGCTAACCAGCATATATACTCGTTTTGATAATGAAATTCTGTAACTTAAATACTTTTAACATTTGAATCAGTTGATCTCAATATCCTTCATTAAACAAGTTTTTTGCCCATACAAAGCATCGATATTGATAGTTATAGTTTTTTTTTTACTTCGCCTATGCCTCTACATAGTAGACATGTCATTTCATTAAACAATGACTCAGTAATATGGTAACGTTGAATACAGAATGAGATCAAGGTGACTTCACTGTATCAAAACCATAAAAAATGTGTATAATATTTAAGTACAATCTATGGTGCACCATTGATAATCTTACGTACCTGGCCCTATTCTGTATCTATTAATGTATAATATATCAAATGTACAATATAAGGACGGATGCCAATATATAATTCGGGACGGACGACTTATAAGTTATAGGATGAAATGAACCTCCTTTTGATAATCTATTTCTTAAAACTTCGAGTAAAACAATATGAAAGCTAATATCACAAGAGACTCCAAACATACATTTCGCCGAGTTCAAAGACAGTGATGGTGTCATTTAATATCAAATCACTGTTATAAAAGCTACCATGATAAATGTGGTTACTATTAGACCTGTAACTATAACATTTTAGTTCATAATAGCGTCATTCCTTCTCTGTTGTGAGAGAAATGGCACCATTATTGCATAATCAAATAAACTATGTTGTCCTTCTAAGAAGTAAATGTAGACTAGTTTTGGGTCTTACTAAAGGCGATGTCGACCACCACGACACTCTCCAAGCGGATGTGTAGATCCAGCTCTAAAGTGTCACGGCAGCCGACATTTAACCCGCGTTGGCGCGCTTTTTGGTGAAATTAATTGCAGTAGATTATCGCCCGGCTGGACATTACGTGGGCGCGACGAAAGGGTCAAAAGAGGGCTCGCAAATCTGAAAGAGGAAAAAATATAATTGTGTTAACCTACTGGTGAAAAAATTAGCACACATTTGTGTAAAATCAGTGGTAACACCAAAAATCACGGAATCATTAGATTCACAGCTGAATTATTCACACTGAAATATTCTTTGAATAGTGTAATTATTAATTTGTTATCATACACAGTAAATACAAAATCAAGAAAATACTGATTAGATAGCATTTATTTTTTTGTTAGTTCATACGAGCTTTATTGTGAGAGTATGCTCCAGTCTTGCCCAGATTATATATCTGTTAATAATGGTCTTACGACATTCGACACATCTAATTGTATATTGGATATACATGCAATTTAGGAAATTCAAATAAAAATCTCATGCAAATAATCAGAATCAAATCTCAATGTGGTCGTGGTATTCAGCGGCACGTTTGGGTATCTAATCCTAAAGTGTGATATATTTCTAAAGTGTGTTGGCAAAATAAAAATATTTCTAAAGAGTATTGAGAGTCGTGCAAGTCTTAAATTGGCATGAATAAGGGTACAGTTTATGATACATCTATGCATTTGGATTACATCCTTACTATGATACATTCTGCTGTAGCAATCCATCAGATTAGAAAGCATTGATAGATTGACTTTTTCTCATAAAGTTACCTAAGGCTTTCAGAAAATATTATATTACCCAAAATCCTTGGTCTTATGTGTATATTGATAAGTAAACGATCTATTTTTCCTCATACCACCACTGACCAATTATGTAAACGACATTCTCTATTATAAGTAACTCACGGAGTGATGTTCCTGGGGACGGGAGAAAGTAAGATAAAAAGAATTTAAATGTGGAGCAAAAGCAACCGTGAACGATCTACAGCCTTAGAGAGCATAGAAGGTCATCATTGCAAATTACATGGATTTCGTTAAAGCTAAGCAAGGATGGGATTTTGTGACGAAAATTAATCGAAAACAGTGGTAAATGAAAAGTGCATATTGCAATTCTGTTGTGTTGTCGCGGTGAAATAATCATCCCAACTGAACGATTTTTCACAAAGTATTAATAGATTTTGACAATTTAAACTTTTTGATTTAATACATTTCAGTGTATGTATCTGTGCAATTGTTTGTATTTGTGTTTTTCCCGAGACCGGCCCTAGGCGGCTCGAGGTGGATCACGAAAGAAACGGACGCACCAGGAAATGCCCTCAACATTATAGTAACAAAGTTTCAGCACTCTTCAAGCAGATATGTACTGATGAAGCATTACACAGTCATGTGTGTATCTGGTGTAGAGTGAGAGGGAAGTGACAAAAAGTTAAGCAGTGGCGCTTGTGAAATAAATCATGGAGGGAAACCATTGAGGTTTAGCACTGTTCGGTGCAAATGTTTTTGTGTAGAAAGGTGAATGGCAAAGTATATTTGTGATCAATTTGTGAGCAAAATAAACTGTCACGGAAAGACAAGGGGTGTAATTATGTTGCTTTAAATGCTAAATTATTGAGAAATGCAGATCTAGCCTTCCATTTGAAATGATGTCGAAATATGAAATTTGTAAGCGTTTTGGATGGTAAATATATATATGCATAAATATATTGTATAGAGAGATTTACATATATGCACATACTATATTATTATTAACTGCTCTCCACAGGAGAACCATTGGACGTAATTGCAAATTCTCATTCAATAATGCCTCATGAAAATATATTCCCAAAGTATGAATCTATTTAGCTGAAGCTGGCCAGGTGAAAGGGAAATACACTTTCCCCGTAAAAAGATAAGCATCATAACGGGAAAAAGCTTGGATTGGTGAGAGAGAAAAAAAGTATGTGATGCTACACCATGCATGTACAGCAAAACCACCAAGCAGTCAAACAGAGTGCTGGCTCTATCAAACTGCCTACCGCATTGCAGAGCGGTCGGAGCGCTCTACGCTGCCGAATCGAGCAGGGAATCCGACATGACTGCGCTCGATACAGCGCTGAAAGTTTTATGCTCTGGCCCCGTGGAGAGGTAGTCCTCCTCCTGGTCTTCCTCCCCATCCAGGCTGCCCGCCCTGGAGGAGCGCCCCAGCCGGGGGGAGGATTTGAACATGAGGTGTGTTGACCGGGAGGACTGACGAAGTGTGCGGAGAGCATTCTCCGGTGTGTCCTCCGAGCTCGGGGAGGAGAGGCGAGGGGCAGAGTGAGATGCCCTCATACCATGGGCCTGGCCAGCAGTAAGTGATGAGAGAATTTAGTTGGATTATTTGAATTTTGAATATTTTTAAAGAGAATTCATATTTATATTTTTAACAGCTCTGGATGATATATGATTATGTTCCTTATATTGTTGTGTTTTATAAATGCTGGCTTGTGTGTAATAGTGTTTCGATATCGAGTTCTTACATTTCTGTGTTTTATATGTGGACTTAACTACTTTGACATTGAGATGCCGCGGTATGCTTTGTTACTAGCATAAATTGTTTTTCAGGTATGTTTTATTCGGGAGGTGGAGGCGGGGGAAATTTCTGTGTTTTTTTTTGTCGTTGTTCCAAGTAGATATATTTATTTTACACAGTGTCTCTATAATTGAGGCTATGTTTGAAAAAACCTTACCTACATCCTTTAAAGTATGGATTTTGTGGAGGTACCTTTAGTTATGCTTTATTAGATTTTGGTTTCTAATTGAAAAACAAATCATGGGGGTAATATCAAATGGCAAGGAAGGATCATAGACAGAACAATTTTGTCGACGTCCCATATTAATCCAGAGATGTTCATGAGTAAAGAGTAAAAGTAGAAACTTACGCCTGTCCGTTGGAGGCCGACCATGGACCGCTGTAACTTGGTCATGTCCTCGTCACGTTTCTCCAACTCGTTTTTCAGCACCTTGATTTCGTAGTTTTTCCGTTTTGTCCTCTCGGCCTTCTCCCGCTTCTTCAGATCCTTCTACAAGGGGAATGACGAATCACTTGTTAAAGCTCCCATTCTTATTAGCTTCTTACCTCTTATCAGATTACTTTTTTATATACCCTACGATTACTAGGAATTTGAACAAACTATTAATATCAAATGTCTATCTTTGCGTAGCCATGGTCTGAGTGTTATGGACAGGATATCTCCTACTTACTTTGCCCATAACGTCGACCACCTCACAGTGGGGTTTGCCGCTGCTCTTAAAGGTGGGGGGTCGTTCGTGCTCCATGTGGAAAGTCTGTAAGGTAAAAGTAGGTCTTTATTGGCGGGCCGATGGCAGGTGTTGATTTTTTTTTATTATTATTATTTTCACTGTTTCCTGTACATCACAAGATCTTCCAACAGTATTTGATTGGCTCCAACTGGCATTCGCCTACTGGGACGAGGTTACCAAAGGAGTAGTGGAGGGACGTCACAATAGTCAGAAAGGGACTGGGCGCCATCTTGGTGATCGATTTAGAAATCTTATTGTTAATATTTCACAAACATCTAGAAAGGTTATTTTTGTATGGTATATCCAGCATAATCATATTATAACACAATGAACAGCTATTATCATATACAATGCATGCTTTCTAGATTTATGTAACAGTCACTTGCTTATGAAGAGCGCATGGTGATCAACAAAATCTAGTCACGTGATCACGTCTGCACAAGATCTATACAGTGACAATGGTTAACAGTTCCCAATTTTTAAACCTTTTAACATATATTCAAATCTAAAGAAACACGAAAATTTTCCATACGAGTCCTTATGCTATGTACAATAATAATTATATTGAAGTCGAAAGCCGACATTTTGATTAAAAGACTCTTTTGTAAGGGACAGAATAGGGCATGTCCAGCCAAATAGCGGTGCAAAAAGGTCTGACTGGAACTAGCCAGGTGTATACAGGTGTGCCACCTTGACCAGCGGTCACTGGGACCCTTGATCTGTTCATTCAGGTGTGACACCAGTGAACACCACTGGTACCTGTAATCAACACATTGGGCAGTTTGGTGGCCGGCTTGAGCCACTTCCAGCCGCTATTGGCGAACACTCCCTATTCTTAACCCTGAACCCATTCAGTGGCGTATATGTAGCGGGGGCGGGAGCACTTGCCCCTTCCTCTTTTCGGAAACTTAAGCCTTTTTCAAATATAAAATTCGTCCAAAACCCATTAAAGATATATATTTCCAAATGCGCCCTCACCCTTTTCAAAACCCTGGATCCGCTACTTCCATTCCCTCTACAACCCTCAGTAAGCTATCATCGTGTAAATCCATGATCAAGACATTAACATCAGTGGCGGATCCTTTTTCCCGGAAAATTTGGCTTTTTCTAATGTAAAACTCGACCAAAAAGTAATTAAGGAAAACATATTCCAATAGCGCCCCCCCCCCCCCCCAACCCCCGTTTTCAAAATCCTGGATCCACAAGTGAACATCTTTTTCAATTGTATGGGCCCTGATAGCGGAATAGCCCTGAAAGCAGCGATCGGGATAGGGATTCTGGGGCCAGGCTAAAACCGTTTGTAACAAGGGATCTGTTATAGTGTCCACCGCGCAGGATCGTGGGAATAGGCATATACGACCCGGGCTACTGACCTTCTTAGACTTGATGGCGGCGTTGAGTCTCTTCTCCTGGTCCAGCCTCTCCCGGGTCCGTTGGAGCGCCTCCCGCAGGTACTGCATCTCCTCCGTGCGGTCTCGGACGTCCGTCTGGTGAGGGGGGGGGAGATGATATCAAACATTGAAGGCATCGTACCAAAACTATTTCAGATGTTAATGCCGTGCCATACCTAATGCTTGTGGAACAATTTTAGAAATCGGTTTGACAAAATTTCATAATGATTGTGATTGTAAAATATGCTATTATGACACCAAGGATATTTACCCTAAAATATATTTCTAAATTTGTTTAAAATGCATTAACAGAGAATTGATTAGCGTTTTGTCGCAACTCGGATCACCGGCCATAGGGGAGCTGCCGATGGGGTCTATAGAACCCCTAATATTTCCAAAGGTTTTGATCAGAAGACAAAATAGATAGTGTAATGAAATAATACATGAGAAGGATTGTCGCTAAGAGTCCCATCAAATGTAATTTGAACCCTTGAAGATTTACTTGGCCCATGGGCCCATTAAAGTTTGCTCGGAACTCGATTTTCACGGAACTCCTAAATTTACATTCGACCTTTGAACTGTTCGATCCCACATGAGGTTTATGTCTATAAGCTCCGTACGCCCCATTTCCTATCTTAAGATGTAATCTACAAGTTGATATCTATTTCCCTGTTTTACTTACCGTCAGTCCCTCTACTTGAGAAGCGCGGTGGTCGGCCAACATTTCTGATTGTCTGTCAAAGTAAACCAAAAAGATGATAGTGTCGAAAAAACTGCTATCGTATTTCAATATGATAGGTAATATGAAAGCACTCTCCTTCCGACTAAACTACAACATTAACTGATTCATTTATTATAGAACAGAAAACTAGGTTTTAATGTTTTAGTTGTTTGTGTAGTTTAGCAATAATGAAGACCTATGTATTTTCCCGATAATTCTATATGCGCTTCCACACGTTTACCATGAAACAAATCATGTACTTCGCACATCAAATTTTATACTATCAATCAAACTTAATATGCTACAAAGAATGAGATATCACAACGTGGAACCAGAGCAATTTTCCCGTTTCCATATCTAGTTTGAGTCACTTAATTATCTCACCTGAGTTTGGAGAGGTCCTTCTCGTAGCCCTGGAGCAGCTCGTCCTTCCGTGAGATCCGCTCGCGGAGTACCTTGACCCGGCTGGCGAGCAGCTCACACGACTGTTCCCGGTCGGCGAACAGTCTCTGCCGCTCGTCACAGGGGATGTGGGCCATGGACCGCAGCCCGGCCACGTCCTCCAGCTCTATAGCCAGCGACACTGACCGCAGGAGCGTCAGGTACTGCAATTAGATAAGTACGATTTTGATTAGAAAAAAAAGTAATCCTTTTTATTTTCATACTTTTAGCGCTAAGGGAAATGTTTGCGCCATTAAATTTTCGTATACTTTGTGGTTAAATGTAATTGCTCCGAAATAGATGAGAAGTGGCAAGGGTATGTTCACTTAAAAAGAAGGAATATAAAATTGCTCCGAAATACTTTGTCCACGTCATCATATTTGTGTGCATTATGTGGTATACCTATTTGATCCTAATACTGAGTTTTGCTCACATCGGGTTTTTGCGCATTGACAGAGCATAATATCCGTGTACTTATGCACAACGCGAAAATTAATAAGTTCATAATAATTATGTATTACAATCATTGCATGGCGGAATACATTAACGTATAGTCAATCAGATAGCCCCACGCCTGCATGGCGAACCTGAGATATGTGAACTTATCAAAGTGTTTCGGGCTTTAAAAAAACCTGTTAAAAACCTTGATTTCAGAGGACGAATGTCCATCTGCCATATGTTTATACGGGTGTGTGTGAACGCCCAATTACAGTTAATTAAACAACTGGACAAATGCTTATATCCATATTTGTGTTATGGACTATCATTTTCACATTTGGAAACACATCTTTTGAGAAATTTGATATATTTTGTATATTTCTATTCTACATCACAACATTATTACGCAGCAATGTCTACCTTGATTCTCCCAAATCTCATATATATATTATAAACAAAGTGGACTTACCGAGTTTTCGCTGTACTCCAGTGCCTCCATGGTCTCGCGGTGAGCGCTGCGCTCTATCTCAGCCGAGCTCTGGTCGGCCACCCCAGCCGGGGACACCCCGCGGGCCCGCTGGATCTGACGGTCCACCAGGTTGTCTGTGATCATACGGTTCTCGCCTATTGCCTCCTTTGCCCGCAACTCAGCCAACTCCTGGGGATCATCAATGAATGGTATATGTACAGATTGTAAAAAATTATAGTTCCATTAATCAATTTTTTGTTATGTTCGAATATTGATAAAGTAATTGATTTTTAAACCAGAGAAATACTTATTCGTGTAAAAGCGATACAATTGAAATAGATGTGTGTTATAACTTTTCTTCATTATTAAGAAAAAGAAAAGAAAATCCAAAATTGTGTATATTCTCCTCTGTTTTTAACCAAGAGCATTTGTCAATTATAAGGGAAAACTGTATCCCAAGAGCAAGACTGACCTTCTTAAGGAGCATGACTTGTTGTAGGGCTTGGTCGTGGCTTGGTACTGTAAAACATAAAGTTGTCGGTTTGAAACATTTGTATTTATTAGAATTGTAAAACGCGCTATGCATCTTTACGGGAACAAAATGCATCTTTACGGGAACAAAACAATGTTTCAGTGTTTAATGAATCCTATGTGAATTTATGTATAATATACCTGATCCAGTATTATTTGATGAAAAAATAAATCAGGAAAGACAAAAACTGATCAGAAGAAAGTCGTTTCAAGATTATAACGACAGTACTGGCAAAGGTTGATAAGTACTTAGGCACCGATTTTGCTTGCTGAAAGAGTTATTACTATGGGTTACACATGGACATAATACCAGGACAATTACTGACTTGAGACATAAAAATAATCAAGGGGAATCCTCTCCAAAAAAACATACTGAAGTAAGTTGAAAAGTAACAATTTTGAAAGATTCGTCAAGAAAAAATACAAAAAAGGTGTACGTCATGTAGAACTTCAAAACTCAAAATAAGCCACACCGTGCTTAATTCATGCTACTCTCGGGAAAAAACTAGATAAAGCAGCCATCTACGCAATAGGAAGCTATAAAGCTATTTATTCACAATGTTCAGTGTATACAAAAACGTCAAGCCCCTGACATAAATAGTGTGCGACATTCTAGTGCTTCCTGTCGGGAACTTTCAAAGTAATTTATATCACAATTTATCACAGCTTTAGGGTAATGTAATTATGTTCTTTACGTCCAAAAACAGGTCCGAAGTTTTTCATTAAGAAGTCGGTCAGTTATTGAGAAAAATTGTGCCATATAATTATTATGTCAGGGCGTCAGACGACTTACTGGATACAGTGAATGAAAACCTTTCACAAATTACATACACAACTATCCCCCTTTTCTTCTACAGTCCTTCCACAACCGGTAGCTCTATTATACATTTAATGCAAGGATTTTCTAGGGAAAATGGATGCACTAAACGATGCGGGAATCTATCTACGGTTCTGACTAAGACTTGTGCTAACTCTTATTACATTGTAATAAGAAATACATCTACGGTTCTGATGAAGGCTTGTGCTAAACTCTAATAACATCTTACATAACAATACAACTGGCGCCAGCAGGTTAACATATGCTAACCATACTTATCACTGATTTCATGGTTGAAAAGAAAAGTCCAATGACTCAGGGAGCATTTGGCGAACCGGTACTTATGAGAATACATTTAATTTTCTCCTTGTATCAAAGGAACGCGTGGACACTTCCCTGGATCTACAGAATCTACTCATAAGTTTGCCAACAATTGCAATTTGAATTATAAAATACCAGTTTAGTAACAATAATTTTGAACTTTTGTCCCATCACTCATTCTGTGCCACTCTGTCAAGGAAATAGACGTAGACTTTTCCTAACTATGAAATCAGTGCGTCAAGGTTCAGGCGTAAAGCTTCAAGAACGTAAAGCTTCAGGCATCAGTGAAACCGCTGAATCAGCAATATTTAGGGTATACAAACCGTTGTTGGAGCCTACGGAAGTGGTTGAATTTGCTGGACAAATCAGTACAGTCCGGGTTAGTCAAATCACAACAACAAATGATTAAGGGGCCTTCCCTTAAATATGTACGGGCATTTCAAAAAATTCCAGACCCCACCCCTTTTGCCCCTCCCCACCCCTATCCCTATTGGTGCGTACATACTTAATGGAAGGCCCTTGAATATCGTGTTATAAAATCGATAAAACCACACATTAATGGTTTTCCAATTGATAAGATATGAATGCTACATTTGAAATGCATGCTAAATTATAATATAATTCCTTTTTTTTTCAATTATTAGTTTCTATGAATATTTTCTCTAAACCGTTAAAGGCAAAAACTTACAAGTTACACACCTCTACTGCATGCCTTAAATTTTATCGAAATAACTTTTGTAACCCTAGATAGTGTTTGAGTTACTCACCTGATGGGTTGGACATCTCGAGCGCCTTGATCCTGAAGCGGAGCTCGGTGAGGGCCTCCCGCTGGCGGGTGATGACCTGCTCGTGGCGCTCCCCGCGACACTGAGCACCCATCGACGACAGTTCCGACGTGATCCGACCCTGAAAACAAACAGTTAAATGTTAGAGATTTTGTAGTCAGATTGTAGAAAATAACTCATTTCTTTATATGGATTTTTTCAAAAACAGCTTACCGATAGTTTTTTTAGCTGATTCATACCAAACCGTCCGTATAAATAGAAATATTAAGGAACAGACTGTTCATATGATGGAATTGTTAGGACGTGGTTAGGACGTGGCTTCTGAGGAACAAAATTTGATTAATTATGTACACCAATTCCGATAATTGCATGATTCCTGTCTCTGAGAGTGTATCACATTACTAGTTCTTACTTTTTCTATTGCTTATATGAAAACATAGCTACAAATTAATCAACTACTACCAAAGCGCCTCTGGGGAAGGGATGAGGGGGAGGGGTACAGGGCACCGCCCTATTTTGGGTACCTTGAGAGGGCGCCAAGACTTTGTCTGTTGGGGCCCAATTGTCTACCCCGGGCGTCGCTTTATATTGAACTAAAACAGGTGCCCTTCCATACCTCCTCCGTTAGCTGGTTGATCCTGACTTTCTGCACCTCCTCGTCCTGCCGGATCTTCTCCTCCAGAAGCGTCACCTTAGACTCCTTCTCGTTAAACATGTTCTTCAGCTTAGACATGCTCGACTTGTGTTTTCTGCAAATTAGATAAGGATTTTATGACATTACCTTCTGATAATGAAAATTCTAAGTATCTTTATATGCTTGTTAGTTTTATGTGTCTGGAATAAATGACGATAAAAAAAATCAGGAGTAGAAATCAGCAAAATTCAGTTTTTGAGGATATGGACGAGACGTTTTATATCAAACTTTAGAAAATGCCTTGTTACTACTCATTTCCACGTTACTCCCGTAAATTTTGTGAAACGGCCATATTCCGCCATCAAATTTTCACACCCCTCCCCTCTTCCGGTATACCACTTACAACCGTCCTCTATTCTTGTACACTACTCACAACCCTCCCCTATTCCTATAAATTAGTTATACCCCTACTGTATACTACTTGTACCCCTCCCTTGTTCAATTACACTACTCACATCTCTCACCTACTCCTATACACTACTTACACCCCTTACCTACTCCTATACACTACTCACACCCCTCTCCTTATCCTCTATACTCTATAATACACAACCCTCTCCTATTCCTGTATACTACTCACACCCTTCCCTTTTTCCTGTATACTACTCACAACCCTCCCCTATTCCTACATACTACTCACACCCCTCCTCTATTTCTGTATACTACTCACACCCTTCCCCTTTTCCTGTCTACTACTCACACCCCTCCCCTATTCCTGTACACTACTCACACCCTTCCCTTAGTCCTGTCTACTACTCACGTCCCTCCCCTATTTCTGTATACTTCTCACACCCCTCCCCTAGTCCTGTCTACTACTCACGTCCCTTCCCTAGTCCTGTCTACTACTCACACCCCTCCCCTATTTCTGTCTACTACTCACACCCCTCCCCTAGTCCTGTCTACTACTCACGTCTCTCCCCTATTTCTGTCTACTTCTCACACCCCTCCCCTAGTCCTGTCTACTACTCACGTCCCTCCCCTATTTCTGTATACTTCTCACACCCCTCCCCTAGTCCTGTCTACTACTCACGTCCCTTCCCTAGTCCTGTCTACTACTCACACCCCTCCCCTATTTCTGTCTACTACTCACACCCCTCCCCTAGTCCTGTCTACTACTCACGTCTCTCCCCTATTTCTGTCTACTTCTCACACCCCTCCCCTAGTCCTGTCTACTACTCACGTCTCTCCCCTATTTCTGTCTACTTCTCACACCCCTCCCCTAGTCCTGTCTACTACTCACGTCTCTCCCCTATTTCTGTCTACTACGCACACCCCTCCCCTAGTCCTGTCTACTACTCACGTCCCTCCCCTATTTCTGTATACTTCTCACACCCCTCCCCTAGTCCTGTCTACTACTCACGTCCCTTCCCTAGTCCTGTCTACTACTCACACCCCTCCCCTATTTCTGTCTACTACTCACACCCCTCCCCTAGTCCTGTCTACTACTCACGTCTCTCCCCTATTTCTGTCTACTTCTCACACCCCTCCCCTAGTCCTGTCTACTACTCACGTCCCTCCCCTATTCCTGTACACTACTCACACCCTTCCCTTAGTCCTGTCTACTACTCACGTCCCTCCCCTAGTCCTGTCTACTACTCACACCCCTCCCCTATTTCTGACTACTACTCACCCCCTCCCCTAGTCCTGTCTACTACTCACACCCCTCCCCTATTTCTGACTACTACTCACCCCCTCCCCTAGTCCTGTCTACTACTCACACCCCTCCCTATTTATGTATACTTCTCACGTCCCTCCCCTAGTCCTGTCTACTACTCACACCCCTCTACTACTCCTGTATACTACTCATGTCCCTCCAATAGCCCTGTATAATAATTACTCAAACCTCTTCCCTTTTCTTGTATACTACTCACACCCCTCCCCTATCCCTCTATACTACTCACACCCCTTCCCTATTCCTGTACAATACTTTCACTCATTTTCTAATCCTGTATACTGTGCTACACACCCTTCCTCTCTTCCTGTATACTACTCAAACCTCTCTCCAATTCCTGTTCTACTCACACCCATCTCATATTCCTAATTTGCTGACACCTCTCCTCTATTCCTGTATACTTCCCAAATGCTTCCTGATTCCTGCATTCCTCAATCCTGCTCGCACTCCTGCCACAAACACTATTTATTTCTAATACTTACAAGACTCACCTATTCCTATATACTACTCACGACTCCATCTCAAATTTGAGAAATATATATGCCACCATAATGATTGGGTTGGTTGGTTGGTTGGTTATTGGGGTTTTACGCCGTATCAACATCTAAGGTTATATCACGGCGAGAACATGATTTTGACAATCCTGTCCTTGATGATCGTATCTATGGAATGATCGAATCTATGAGAAGATAGAGACCATGCCCCTACACTTTTACCGAGGCAGGTGTTCTTTAATGTGCAGGGTCCCATAGGCATATAATGATTGGGAGGTCTATACTCATTTCAATTAACTTAATACTAAAAAATGTCATTAAAACTCACGCGATCTCGTCCTTGAGTTGTTGCACCTCGGTCTTCTGCTTGTCGATGATGGAGGAGAGTTTGGCCATGTTAGTGCGCGACTCAACGAGCTCGGAGTCCTTCTTGGTCAGCACCTGTCGGTCCCTCTCCAGCTTCTCCTTCTGCTTCTCCGTCAACTCACCTGTTTCAAGAAAATATGAAATACATTAGTGAGGAATGAGATACAAAATATGGCTAAAAATACAAGATAGGTATATCACACGCCATCATTTCTTTCATCCGCCCAACCATATAAGGAATATCTCTTTCAGTAGTCCGACCAAGGATATAGTGTTCTTTTAGATCTTGCATTTCCCAAAACTTCATGAAATAAGAAATACTCACAATCAGTTCTTTCTTTTTGGTATAATCTACTTATAGATTAGGAAATTACTGATCTATTGCTACGCAAGGTACATGGGCCATTCGATGATGGTTGAACATTACATCGACAGAAAAAATCAGAATTCTTCAAAGGATTTATTTTTATATTTCTATAAAGACCCTTATATCCGCATTATATATCATAATTCCGTTCTATGTGCTTATCAAAGGATGAATTCTATATCATTTTCGACGAGGCAACAGAAAAATGCCCGACGTCCTGACAAAAATAACCCTGAATAGAGGCGCGACATTTGATAAACATTTGGGTTATAAAATACTGGTGGGGTGGTGGAGTTTAGCATCATAGCCACATTTCAGAAATAGTTTTGGGGTTACATTATTACAAGCACATCCGAGTGAGGTCGGAGAATTATTTTTTTTATTAAAACTGAACATCCAAACAGTTTTAGGTTACATTGATACAACCACCTACCAGTGAGGTCGGAGAGTTTGGCGGAGGCGCCGGTCAGGTCCCGCCGCAGCCCGGTGATGACGGTCTGCTGGTCGTTGAGTTGTTTCTTCAGGTCCACGTTCTCCTTCCTCAGCTGAGACACGATCTGTTCTAGGGCCGCCCCGTCCTGGGCCGGCTTCTGAACGATCACCTTAGGCTTGGGGCCTGTGGGAGGGCGCGGCCGGGTCTTCAGCTCTGAAAGGGGCAGAAAAGTGGAGTTATATATTGGGATTTATGTACGTTTTGTGATGCCACCTATATTTAAATTGCCGTTTCCTCATGGCCACATCTCTTGGAATTTGCATCTCTAGGAAACACTTATAGAAATTGGTCAGAGATTTATTGAGGATTTTTTTTCAAAAGCAGAATGTATGTTTCTTTGACGCCACATTATTGATATTGCCATTTCCTTATGGTCATTCTCCTTGAAATTTGGGTTTATTGATATAAAAATCGGACAAAAATCCATTGAGGATTTTGTTTTCAAAGGCATCCGCACTCGTTCATAATCCTAGATCCAGAACTGGTTCCATGGCCAAAAGCACGGGGACGAATGAAAGAGGCTAGTTCAAGAGGCTTAGGTTATCTCGTGTGCGGGGGTTAAATTAGCTCACTTAGAAGAGCTCTGGTCGGTTGGATCCAGAATGGCTTAGAAGTATTCTGGGGCAACGCTTTCCTAAACCTAAATCTATATCCACCGAACAGTATCAGAAGCTTTATTGAAATGCTTACCGTTATTTTGACATGATAACAAAACGGAATCGAGCGTTGGTCATATATTGGAAAAGCAGGGCCAATCTCTCCTAGTATACATCAGCATCAAGTGAAATTAAATGATTGAACTTAATTGACATATCATGACTGTAACTGGCGTACCATACATAAGTGGAAATTGTTTAATCAAATAACAATGGTTAACGATCCATGTAATAAATTGAATAAAATATAGAGCAGTATACATTCATGAAATGTGTAATGCTAAACACGTGCAAAACAAGTATGGCGTTTATATTGTTTATCAAGATATCAATATTCTCGGCAAGTCAATTCCTCGGCAGTATGCAACCATAAAAATAATATCACATCGAAATATCGTGAACGTGGCTAAGGCTGTCTGGCAAATAAGATGCTACCGCTTCATAAAAAAAAAGAAGATAATATCACGATTACACTTCCAGTTTTCTGTATTTCTTATATAATAACTACTCATACACAGGCCTATATGATACAGGAAATCTGGAAAAGAATACTGACCAAATATTTCCGTGGAGACTACGTAATCAGTTATACTCATTATCTAGTACCAAATCTTCTGTCGGCCACCCAACGCTAAACTAAAATCTTTGGCCAGGCAGGGTTCAGTAGTGTAAAGTATCCGTGCGGCTGGTATCTCACCACAAACACCGTTCCGAACTCCAACACCCCCTGTACTTGAAGAATCAATAGGCCTACCACTGGCGTGACCGTGTTTGGTTTTTAACGGGCTCTAACCTACGGTGAAAGATCTCTCTGAAAGATTCATCACCAATCTGGCGGTTGCTAAGGGATGCTACAAGCTGGTGTTGCGCTGAGATTACATGTTTCTGATTCGATTTTTTATGGTCAGTGTATAGGTGATTTGGATGAGAGACTTGTCAGTTTTAGTTGGAGACTTTTATCTGTTTGAATTGATTTATTGATCAAATTCTATGCCAAAACCATATGGTATAAACAAATGTTTGGATATCTGAGAGAGTGAGACTCGTTTTCAAAATATCTGATCTATCGATGATTTTTTAGTCAACACACATAAAACATTTAAGATTAAATTAATATCGGTCATTTATAAATGCATGTTTCAGACCTCTTTATATCATTGTTCTACCATGAAGCTAATGCAAGTAAATATCTTGCTGATAAATTTCAAAGTTCAGAGCTCTGAGTAAATCTTCTGACAAGCATACTACAAGTACAGGTACAGGGTAACATATGGCTGTTACGGGTGATCGTAATAGGCCGAGGGTAGCCTGCCCAAGCCTAATACAATATTAAAGGCTAGAACTACATATACAGAGGGTCCTCTGGGAATCCACACCCAGTCACAGTCACAGCCCCGATTGTGGCATGTTCTGTCTCACAAATCCAGAGACGAAAGTAAAACTCACATGAAAAGAGTATGTTGGTATTTTACTCCAGATGCGGTTCAAATCTGCTCGAACGGCTCAAACAAGTACTACTACTGGTCATGGAATCAAAATGAGGTCTAGATAACTCAATACATGATAATACTTTGATACGATGAATACAGTTCCAGGTTTTGAGCTATATGTGGATGTAAATGTTAGAACCCTCATTCCCCTTACCTCCTACTTCGGCCCTGACCGGTCGGCGACTCGGTAAGTATGGCTCCCTGCTATGGCGCCCACGTAATGCCTGATTATGGCAGAGAGCCCACCGACTTAACTCTGCTAAGCCTGACTCCCTGAGCCCCCTTATCCGCCCTGGTCAGGAGAACATTACCAATGATTTAAATGTTTGCTTTATACATTCCCACTAATTTGTTTTTCGATCAAACATACACATGTGACTATTTGTTCTTTTTTATTTTTCTCGAGAGTAAAGTCTTTTTATGGTAGTTTATGTAGCATTTTTATCAGAAAATATTATGATTTATTATGATGTATCCATGTTGCCGTGATTAGGTCAGACAGAAAGTTAAAAGTTATCCTACACCACGATCTAAACTTACATGAAAATCCAATTACTTTTCTGTTGGCAGCTGTGTTTCTGCCCTTAAGAATATTTTAGTATTAGGACCTCCGGTAGAGCCCTCGATGAACTCGACGAGAACGACGACTTAATTTAACTAATAACAAATAACCGTACTACCCCTAATGTACCCCTGGCCCTATTAATTCGGGTCTATAGCCAACTATTCCGTTGCATTAGAGAAGCAGGGCTAAAGGCGCTTTTCCATCAACCCATTTATAATGGCAGGATATGCAGCATATCAACAGGCAATGTACGTGTAGATTGGTAACTTAATTCATCACCTTCATGCAGTGACCGCTTATGATGGTACCTTTCTGTGCTCTACAAAATTATGTCTTCAAATTACTGTAAACACCTCATTGAAGGGGTTTGGTTGTGTCTGTCACCTGTCAGTGCTATCAACATGTACCCTGACCCGTCCCATGGGTAATCAAAAGGCTGCAACCCTGGTGACCCACTTCTCTATGCCCGGATCAACTGTATTACGTCACCTATTCACACCCCTACTAGACCTACTACTAATGATAGCCAAACAACAGGTTGGGTCTAGAATAATGAGGACGCCAGAGACCAGTTTGGTCGCACACCAGTGACACCTGTATATATATATATACATTTACTAACGAGTTTGCATTTCCTAACGAGTTTGCTCCATGGACTCTACCATACACGCTTTTTATGCTACACATAGTCCTATTCCTTAGAGAACCATGCCCTAAATCCTTGGTTCGGAAAATCCGATGGGGGGGGGGGGGGCGCCATGCTAATTTTTATTACACTGTAAAATACTGAATGTAAAATAACGCTTGTGCTTTGTAGAAAACCGGTAACCACCGAAAATAGATCAGCTTTTTTAAAAAAAATGTTAATAAAAAAAAGAAAAATGTCTGTATTTTCTAAGCACATTAGGGATTTAGTGGCCGGCAACATAGGCCGAATATAGTATACAAGTCTTCGAGCTGGATGGGTCCTCTGTCCTCTTCCATAGATTTGAAGGACCTCATTCTATGTGATGTAACCAGCAATTAGAGGAAAAACAAACGAAGCCAGAGTTGTGTATAATGTAGTGTCATCCTATAAGCCACAAAGTTTCAAACTTTGTGATAAACTATAAAACAGATTGCATATGTATTGCTTGAATATGTATCCTCGATGTTTTGTCCTAGAGCATAAGCTACCTCAGAAATTCCACTCTTGTTCGATGAAAAAGTGAAAAAAATGTAAATCGCTTTTCCCACTTTTACCCTAGAAGCATCTAGGAGGAAAATGAATAAAAAGTTAATCAAAAAAGACAAATTTTTAAAAGCTGACTGACCGTGGATGTTGGCCTTGAGCTCGGTGACCTCGGTGTGGTAGTCCTTGTTCTTTTTCAGCACCTTGTTGAGGCGCTCCTCCAGGGTGCAGATGGTGACTGAATGTTGGCGGAGCTGCTCCTTGTAGTTGGTCAGCTCGGTCTGGTACTTCTCGCCCGCTGTACTCTCGGCCGCAGTGAGTCGCCCGCTGCTCTCCTGGACCGACATCTCCAGCCGGTACACCGTCTCCCGCAACTCGGACTGGAGAGGAAATATGTCAGGTTTATTGGAAGTAATACATATAAATTTTATGGTATAATGTTTTTATACTGCAATATTATTTGCTTTTTTTTCTTCAGATGACAGAACAAGTGGTTTTTGGCTACACAGAGGGATTCTGAGATCCCCCAGAGCCACCCATTCTTGGCCCCTGGCTGTAACCATGAAGAGAGTTAAAGGCACCAATCAGAGACTGGATCCTAGATCCAGGCACTCACAGCGGTAGCAACAGATCCTCACACAGCTAGCCACGTTTCCACTACTATTATTTGCTATTATGTAAAGATGCAAAAGTTATGTATGGTGTTGTCAGAATCAAAATCCTGATCGCATGTACATTCTACAAAACACATTTAACTTACAATACAAGCTTACAAACTTACCGGTTCTTCAAAGTTATCATAAAACTATCAAAGTCTACCAGAAATAATTTTTTTTTTTTTTTTATCAATTTAGTAATTGGAAATCATGAGCAGCCACCCTCGATATTGTGCGCTTTGAAGGTGGGGGGAGGGAAGGCTGTGAACAAATTCTATGAAAGTTTTGATTATGCCCTCTCTAAAATATAGCCATACAGAGTCCCTATTTCAGAGGGCGAGCTGCTCACCTCCCTGTTCTTGTGGACCTCGAGCTGCTCCAGCGCCTGGCGCGCCGTCTCCCGGTGGTCCTTGTACTCCTCCTCCCTCTCCAGCATCGACTGAAACCAAGCAAAACAGATTATGAAGGTAAAAGAGCACGAAGGTATAAGTTAGCGCCAGGGTTGACGAAAAGATCGAAAATATCCACTTAATTACTTCCCTGCACCCTTTCAGATTTTTGCGAAAATCTTAATTTAGTCTGAAAGACTCTGAACAATTTTCCCATTGTTCAGTATCTTCCCGTTTAATTAAGCAGTTTAGTTTCCGTTTGGTAATTATTTTGAAGATCCCTAATCACAATGGCCGCAGAATAGCCACAAACAGAAATTCGGAATTTACACAAAAATTTGAGAACTTTCATCTCTGCTTTATTAAATTTGACTGACTCATAAAGACAATCTGTATTTGTCATCGCATCCATGCATTCGAATATTCTTCTGCCAAAACAATACCGCAAGGCCATCGTAATTCTATTTACATAAATTGGGCGAACCATACTGAGATATTTTAACAATACTTACGGCTTTGAGTTGCGCCACCGTGACCTCTAACTCGGTGACTTTTGTCTTCTCTGTCTCTATGGAGGAGACCCTGCGCTCCTCCTCCAGGAGGCGGATCTCCTCAATCTGTCGGTTCAGGCTCTCCTCACCTGGAGGAACCAAGGGGTATAATGTCTATCAGTATGTTTTTACACTTGAGGGCGGGCCGGTTATGTTAGTGGACTTCTTTATCAATCAGTTTCACTTGATAATGATTTCACGAGTGTACTATGCATGGCCAGTTGTTAATCCACCTATTACCTGATGTCAATGGCAATCACCTGTCACTGTAGAATTGCATAATACACTTACTTACACCTACCTACCATGAGTAAAACAGAAATATAGAATAGACCTACACATGTCTAGTAATCAGAAAGTAAGGTCTTCCAAGTACCACATTTGAGATCTGCTCTCCTTGGAAGCAATAGTAAAACCAAACCAAACCCATATTGAGCATTCTCTTAATGCCCTTGATGCCATAAGGCTCGGCCCAGAATTATACGACCTTTCTAATGATACATACATTGTCGACACTTACCCTCAATTTAATTTTAATGTTACAAAAATCGGCATGTCAAATAAATAAATTTAAGAAAATGATTAAGTGTATTTGCCGCTGATGCATATGATGAATGCACATTGACCTTGACATCAACAAAACCCTGGACTATGTTTTGAAGAATCTGTAACTTATTCATTGCTCACCAGTCATGTAAAATCCATCTTATACTACTCTACTATTTTATGGTATTATTATTCATCTGACCTCTGGAAGATCATGTGTTCCGCGTGAAGAAGTTCATAAACTTTCCAAGAAAAAAAAAAGAAAAAAAGTTAAAGGCTTACTCAGGAGTTTGATCTTCTCCACCTCGTCCGTGGTCCTGTTGGAGACCTCCTCCCTGACGCGGGTGACGGCCTCCTCCAGCTCGGCCCTGGAGGACGCCTTCAGGGCCTCTAACATCTGCTCCAGGCGCTCCTTCTCCTCCTGCAGGTCGCCGCCCCGCTGCCGCAGGTACACCACGTGCTCCGCCGGGCCTGGGGGAGACAGGGTGGGATTGAGGTAAAACCAAGTTATGAAATGTTCATTGAATCCAATTTCAAGTCAAATGATTTGAGTCATGGAAATTCTTTGGACGGTTTGATATGAAATAGTTATTGTTTTGGTTAGCGATTCTAAAATAAAAATAAATTACAATTTCTAATCAAAAGCATGTTTAACATTTTGGAATCAATACGTGTGATATTTCAAGATACTAGCACTCCATGCAGACTCTGCTAAATCCTTGCTCCTACCCCCTCCGCCCTCCCTTCCCCACACGCTCACAACCAACAACCCTCAGCAGTATATGTTGGGGGGGGGGGAGTAGCTGGTGTAGGAGGGTATCTGGTGTCTGGAACCCCAACTGAATTTTCCAAATGAAATATACACAAATTTGTGAAATAATTAGAATGGAACCCCCTTTAATTTACATATATAATCCCCTCAACCTTACTTAAAACTCTCTTTGATTCCAGGACCGGCATCGCCCGTGCTTTTACCTTGCTGGTTGCTCTGAGATCTTGACGTTGATCCCACACTCCTCCAGCCCCAGCCCCTCCCCCTCCATCTAGTACCCCTGTAAAAGTCCTCACCTTGCTCCGAGATCTTGACGTTGATCCCACACTCCTCCAGGGCCTTCTCGATCTGCCCCTCCCAGCCCCTCCCCCTCCATCTAGTACCCCTGTAAAAGTCCTCACCTTGCTCCGAGATCTTGACGTTGATCCCGCAGTCCTCCAGGGCCTTCTCGATCTCGGCCTCCCCCCCCCCCCCTCCGCCCTCCATCTAGTACCCCTATAAAAGTGCCCACCTTGCTCCGAGATCTTGACGTTGATCCCACACTCCTCGAGGGCCTTCTCGATCTCGGCCTTCCAGCCCTTCCCCCTCCATCTAGTACCCCTGTAAAAGTCCTCACCTTGCTCCGAGATCTTGACGTTGATCCCACACTCCTCCAAGGCCTTCTCGATCTCGGCCTCCCAGCCCCTCCCCCTCCATCTAGTACCCCTGTAAAAGTCCTCACCTTGCTCCGAGATATTGACGTTGATCCCGCAGTCCTCCAGGGCCTTCTCGATCTCGGCCTCCCCCCCCCCTCCGCCCTCCATCTAGTACCCCTATAAAAGTGCCCACCTTGCTCCGAGATCTTGACGTTGATCCCACACTCCTTGAGGGCCTTCTCGATCTCGGCCTTCCAGCCCTTCCCCCTCCATCTAGTACCCCTATAAAAGTGCCCACCTTGCTCCGAGATCTTGACGTTGATCCCACACTCCTCGAGGGCCTTCTCGATCTCGGCCTTCCAGCCCTTCCCCCTCCATCTAGTACCCCTGTAAAAGTCCTCACCTTGCTCCGAGATCTTGACGTTGATCCCACACTCCTCCAAGGCCTTCTCGATCTCGGCCTCCCAGCCCCTCCCCCTCCATCTAGTACCCCTGTAAAAGTCCTCACCTTGCTCCGAGATCTTGACGTTGATCCCACACTCCTTCAGTGCCTTCTCGATCTCGGCCTCCCAGCCCCTCCCCCTTCATATAGTACCCCTGTAGAAGTCCTCACCTTGCTCCGAGATCTTGACGTTCATGCCACACTCCTCCAGGGCCTTCTCAATCTCGGCCTCCCAGCCCCTCCCCCTCCATCTAGTACCCCTGTAAAAGTCCTCACCTTGCTCCGAGATCTTGACGTTGATCCCGCAGTCCTCCAGGGCCTTCTCGATCTCGGCCTCCCAGGCCAGCACCGACTTGAGCAGGTCCACCGACATGTCCCGCATCCAGGTCACGCCCTCACCCAAGGCCACGGTCGACACCAGGTCAATCTCCTGTTTGACATGCGCACAGCGGAACCCGCGCTGACGGAGGCGGCTCTGTCGGGGAGAATGGGTTGAAGGTTAAAGGTTTATTTTAGATTTGCCTAGATTATGGCTTGAAGGTCATAAGTTTATATAAGATTACTGTTCGAAGGTTAGAAGTTTATTCAAGATTATGGTTTGGAGGTCACAAGCTTATTTTAGATAATCGCCAGGGTCGCCACTTTTCGGATTTTTTTTTTGTATTTTCGTTTTGAAAAATTGCACTATTTTACTGAAATATTCGGCTCGACACACTTTAATTGTTGTAAATCCTAGATATAGTCAGTGAATAAATGACTGTGATAAAATCTATTCAAACTATGAAGCCGTCCATAAATGATGTCATACACCAGGGGTGTCCAGTCCCCTTTACTTTTAACAGGATGGGGGGGGGGATGAAAAATTGTTAAAATTAGCATGGAGTCAAATTCTGGCCGGCCCCATACACAATACATGTAGTGACAACTGATGGAGGTGGCTCTTCTTAAGAAAAATTACTTTCTATACGCTCAGTGCGTTCTACTCAGGCTGGTAGGGTCTGGGGATGTCTGAAACCTCCCATGGCTTAACAAATCAGCAAATGTTCCATCCTAGTGCAGAAATATCCTAAAATGCAGCAACTTTTAAGCATACTGCCATTTGTCCGATGTTAGAATATGAAGCCATTTTGCAAAAATATCCGAGTTGAAATAGGTATAACTTATCAATTAGCTAGGCGGGTGACTTTAGTCGTTAGTCGGACAGTCTAAATATAACATGCTGTACAATGTTACTATTTTGTCCACACATCGTTTGAAGATAGTGTCGAGCATACTATTAAACTTTAATGCATCGATTGACAAGGCGGTGTTTCTGTAAAATTTATTTTATTTCTTTCAAACGCCATCAACAATTCAAATGGATTTCTTACAGAACAAGTTTCTACATGACTAGTTATACTTCTTTTATATGCAAAATAATCTTACTGTTATTATAATTGTTGATTCTACACAGGTAGAATAGTTCATGATACTTTGAAAAGCCTTATTCTAGTCTTTTCATTCTAGATACTAAACGACTATATAATTCATTGTAAACCTAATTCTAACTGCTCTGATCTATTCCTGCTAAGTCTTTGACAATTAACTTTTTTCTATTTTTGTCTTCTATAATTCTATAATAAGCTAAGCATATGATTGTTTTTCGTACGAAAAATTGTTTTATAAGTACATTCATTTATAAAAGAAAGTGCATTTGAATCCAAAATATCTATCAAGTATATGTTGTGAAAGAAAATGAAATATAATTCTTAAATTTCATCGCTGAATACTTGTTCTTCTATGGCATACTACAAATATTCAAGAAATGCCCAGTTTATGTATAAGGTTATATATGAAATTGTAAAAGAATACTTAGAACTTTCTTTTATACACATGAAGAGATATCACCACATTTTCTTTATAATTAATGTCCTACTTTTGTGTATGCTTATTTCGTAAACATATAATACAACAAAAATACTACTTTTCTCACAGCTTTGTGCCTATCATGACAGCATCATACCATGGCACAATTCAACTTTTAATATTCATTAAGCTTTGAGAAAATTAGTTCAAGTTCAGATAATAAATATCTTTATATGAAATCTAAATAAATACATGCAATTCAAATCTTCGTTACATTTAGCAACAAATACAAGGCAATTTACGCACTAGTATAAAAGAAAATCACCGCCATTCACAGTCAGTATTATCCTATATTGATATTTGAATGGCAGAACCGTGCATTGATACCTCATAAACCGTGACTTATGTCAACTATTCCAAACCTCGAGTCAATATCATCATAATGTTGTGACGATGTGTCATATGAATAATCAAACTATGTCAATAATTCTAATTCAACTATGTATCTTATAGGATATTCTGGCAATAATCTAAATAAACCCAGAGTGCGACGTTTATCACAGAAAATGGTTCATTGGAAACACCACGAATTGCGCCGTCTATACTATACTATCACAAGAGCAAATGAAAAAACAGGAGCTAAAACTGTATTGTACAATAATCTTAGTAAGCTACTGCAACATAATGGTTACATTTCTACATTATAATCAAAACGGGGTTAGACATCTCTACGCCGCATGTATATACATTTATTTCCTTTGAAAACATTACATGTTCGCTATTACCAGATTACCGTCAAATAAGAGAAACCGGACGTCATATATCTCTACTCAACCTTTTTCTTTGTGTATCACATATTTTATTTTCAATTTATTAACAAAAAAAGAGAAAATGGAGTCTTTGGTGGCAGTGACGCCTGCTCGTCTTGTGGTGCCATCTTAGTCAAGTGTCAAGGTCACGTTAAAGGTCAGGGTCAAGGTCAGAGGTTAATTTCAAGGTCAGTGTGCGTCACTCAATGTGTTGTTATGATTCAAAATTAAGAAAATAACAATTCAATAAGATAAAGTAGAAAACAGTTCTATATCTCAAGGTTCACTGGCCAAAGTCTTCCCAAATTTACATGGTTTAAATATATACATCACAGATTGTAAGTATCACAGTATGCATCCCTGCCTGCAACAGGATATCAGGATATCAGGATATTCTATTTACCTATCACATTCCTGAAAACTGTTTTTTTAACCGTTTGTTAGCACACAATGGTGATCATAATATCAATATCAGGTGCATGTATACGGAATAACCTTCACATATTTGTAAACGTTTTTTCTGAGCATACTGAAACAAGGGGTGCTAGCAATTAGTAAGTTTCAGAAGTGCAGAAGTCAACATAGAAAAGAGCAAACTTATAAAAAGTCAGAAAAGTGCAGGTGATCTTCATTTTGACGGACGAGTCAGACAATGTAGGTAACAATTATGGGTATTATTATTAATAATAATCAACCATATCCCTAAAGTTAAGGCACTCTGAATTAGTCAAAAAGTTCAAAAGGTCATGTCAAGGTCAGTGAGAGGTGACGGTAGCACCCTCTGGTGAGCGCGGGCGGAGTTACAGGATCTTCTCTAGGCTCAGGCCCCTGGCTCTATCTGTTTTTCCCTTCCTTTCATTTCTTTCTAGCATCCTGGAAAGAGCACAGAAAGCCCAGAATTAGTTTCCCCCATTAACTTTGGGACCATTTTTGTGTCAGTTCTTCCAAACTTTCTTAGTTCTTTGTAAATATACAAGCATCCACCAAGAGTGTTTCTAAAGGAGAATTACAATTATCTTCAATACTGAATTCCACCCCAACTACTATAAAGTGTATAATACAAGCCCTTGAGTCTAGAAAGATTGACCAAAGAATGAAAGGAAGGGAAATACAGACACTACTCCCTGAATTAAAAAACAAAACTCTAAGACCGAGTCTCTGAAGGCTCCAAGCTGCTTTTCAAGTATAGCCCTACACGGATGTTTGTATTTTGCTATTTGCATCCCTTTAATCTATCTGCAGAAGTCCACTGAAAATATTTCACAACATTCCCACACGTGTGAAAGTGCATTAAAATTTGTTTAGCTTTATAATGTTGTTTCGATTCCACTGAAACTCCTTTAGTGTAAAAACTACTCTTTATTACTGTGGGGTAAGAGTAGGATCTTGCAGACAAAAACATGGTGAATAATCCATGCAAATACTGGATCATTTGTTCAAAAGTAGTCATCAAAGCGTTGTTTTATGAGTGCAACATAGAGAGTGACTACAGGGAAATCAATGAAATAAAAAAACTCATTCATGAGAGCAAAGTTCTAAAAAGAATCTACAGTGACGAAGCTACGAATAAATGAATGACCATTTTCCCACAGAAATCTATCTGGTGGTACATTTAGACATTATAGAAAAACATGTAAGCTGTTCTGAGTGTACCAGCAGTAGTGTTGAAAAACGTGCTCGCGCAAAACATCTTGGCCTTGTGAAACTCAAACTAAATTTGGCACAGTTTATGAGTCGCCTTTACATAAACAAAATAGAAATAGAAATCTTTCGAAAATAAAGTGTAACATCAAAATTTCGGTGTATTGAGCCTATAATATGAAATTAAAACGGCCAAATTTTTTCTTTTAAATTTGCGAGTGAACAGTCACAGTTTTCAAAGAACAGACTTGCAAGTAGTCCATAAACATGTTCTCACCAAATAGACCTGTGGGAAACAAGTCAAGGTAAATCTAGTTGCTGTATGAGCTACAGAGCTATTCTAGAGTGATCTATAAATAACTATGAGCTACTCACTGTGGACTCGTTGAGCTGCTGTTTGAGTTTTTTGGTGCTGTCGGTGACCTCCCGTTTGGCCGAGTTGGCCAGGGTCAGGTTCTCCTTGAGCTCCTTCACCTGTTTGTACAGCTCCGTCCGCTCGTTCACCACCTGGAGGAAAAAACAGAAGGGGTGAGTAGGTGGTAGACCTGGAGATCATTTTCAAGGTGGAGTGGGGGGTGGGGAGCGTACAATGGCAGTATGTTTCATGTTTGCTGAGGTTGTAGCTATAGATTGGCTTCATGTCCTTTTTCAGGGTCGGACAAAGGATTTCGTCCTGACCTCTAGAAAACCCCTTTCCTTGATCATGATTGTTGGAGCTTATTGTCCATTCAGCAATTTTTCAGCTATACCAGGACCAACTCACGGTTTTTGGGTTGTACCAAGTGCTGGTGATCGAATGCATGGGAATTTATGGGGGTGAGAACGACGGCAAGGTAAGGTGGTCTAGCAGTCAGAACATGGGATTGAACCCTGGCCAGCCGCATGCAATGCCAACAAGCTAACCACTAGACCGCCCTACCCCGCTCGAGAAATTATGAGTGGGTGGTAGACCTGGAGATCATTTCAAGATGGAGTGTGTGTGTGTGTGTGGGGGGGGGGGGGGGGTTAGAATAGCAGTATGTTTCATGTTTGGTGAGGGCGTATCTATAGATTGGCTTCATGTCTTTTTTTCAGGGTCGGATACAGGATTTCGTCCTGACCTCTAGACCTCCCCCCCCCTCCCCCCCCTCCCCCAAGCCCCCTGGATCTGACCCCGTTTTTATAGCTGTATATCGTATCATATTAGCACGTTGCCTGTGCCTTTTATGATTTTTTTTTCAGAAGTTGAAAACAGGAGAATAGATCAAGAGGACGGACGATATCTTCAGTTTTAGCGATTCTCCGCCTCCAAGATCTGTAGACTTTGGGAAGACTTTTCTTTGAACTTTGTGAGTAGTATACTGAATCAGGACACTGTGGCGGGCTACTTCATCGTTTCGACGTAGGCTGACGGAGGATCTGATAGGGCCAGGTACTAGGGAATTTCAGATTCAGGAACGCAGAAGTACAAAATTGTGTAAGTATTATTAGATATATTTTCATAACAATGCTAGAGAAGTGTACTGTGAATGGAATATATTTGAAATATATCTTAATAGCTTGGGAAATAGATGCGTTATGTTGACGCTTCGTCATGGCTCAGAGGATCTGAAACTCCCTATTGTGAGATATGAGTAGTATACGAGACGAGGAATTTCAGAAGGCCCTAGGTTAAGTGTCACATTTGAAAATCATGGCAGGGGGTCTGGTCAGTCTTGACATGTTTGTATAGCTAAGCCAGCACCAAGATCAAGGGCTTTGGGGCATTTCTAATGCGTATTACATGTTAGACGGGGCTGGGGGTTCTATAGTGTACCTAATGGACTATCCCTCAAGGTTATGTGAGTAGTATGTACATTTTGGGATTTGCCGCGGGTCGAGTTTTCCAACCTCTGCCTGCCTCTGACTGCAAAATTTACAGGGATGGATAGCCCATTGCTTATATACAGTTACCCATCAGATGTTGGATCAATACGTGGAAAGTACGGAACATACATTGAGGACTCGACATTCGGACGCTGGCATAGAAAGTTGTCTTATAGTAATGTGAGTAGTATATGAAAATTGGTCACTGTGGCGGGCGGCCGAACTTTGGAGGCATACAGAGACAACGACATGGTTATAAGTTAGAACATACAAGTTTCAAGTTTCCATCTCAAAGCATACCTTTTTGAGGGCCTCGACGAGCTGGTCGTCCCCGAGCCGCTCGCTGGGTGCCTTGATGCCGGGCGTAGAGAAGGTCACCTGCATCACGCGGTCCTGAAGCCGCTCCAACTGTGAACAACAGAAAACAACAAACTGTTGTATTTTTCAACTTCTAATTTGTAAATAAATGCCATTGTCTAGTGAATATGTGGATTTATGAATAATTTGGAAATATAAATTTGCTTTATTTTTTCAAAGCAACTGAGATCAGTTTGACCAGAATCAGATACTCAGGACGTTTTGATCGTTGACAAATGTGTACGTGGTGTGGTCATTCTAACACGTCGGCTACCGCTGCAGTGAGTTGATTGTTAACCAAATTAATGGCAACTCAAAGAAAACAGGTAAGAAGCCCTCTACGAACAATATTTAGGGACATTAGTGTTTAAAGAGTATTAGAATCTGATTAAATTTACTCAATAAATGAGCACTGACCTTGACGAGATGTTGCTGTAGGTCCACGCGCACGGTGCGCTCGGCCCGCTCCAGGTCGAGGCAGTTTGACCGGGCCGCGTCTAGGTCAGCTGACAACTTTTTGTGGACCTGCATAGAAAAAGGCACAATTTTACATCAATTAGGTAAATTGTAAACGTTATGAAATCCTATGAAACTTGCTTAGAAGGGTGTTACACCAAAGTCAGCTTTAAAAATGTTTTAAATTATATGAAGAAAATGTGGGGTACAAGAAACAGTTATTTACCTCTCTGCTGTCATTGGAATCTTTCTTCATTCTCTCAATCTCTGCCTTTAGTTGGGCGATCAGATCACTTTGTTCTTGAACACGGGTTTCGGTTGCCTTGTTTTTCTGATTAAATAGAAATAATATACACAAACATCACCTTTGTTAATCTCTTTACATAAAATAAGCGAAATTATAATCGTCACTTTATATTGTCTTCAACGTTCTCAACAAATAGATCAAATGATGCTTACAAATCTATGACCAGGTTGGGTATTTCTTTAAACTTGCGCTTGAAGTCGCTAGAAATTAGATGTTTTATTCTTGTAATTACAGTACATTTTATCAGCTTTTGATGGTGGTAACTGTGCGATGTCGTTTTTAAAAGAATTATGAAAAATTCAAATACCAATCTCATTGATGCAAGTTCCTTTTCTTTAGCATCAAGTTCTTCGTCGACTTTCCTGTTATCATCCACTCGCTTGAACTGAAATTAGCATTTTCCCAGAAATTAGCAAAAAACGAACATTAGCAAATGCATCTATCCCTCTCAGTTTCAATATTATTAATCTTAAGAGAAAGAGATTGGTAAAGATATTGGTACTTGTTCACAGGGATAACATAGTGCATCGTAAATTGGCCTCATTGTTTTGATTGTTCTTAGAAAAGTAGTCTGCTATTTAAAAAAAAAGCAATGTATCCCCGTGAACAATACTCAATTCATATGTGTTAGTTACTAAAGAAGTATTTCGCTGACTTTTGTCTTAAGATTTGAAATTTATCATTATGTTCTATGAAGCAATTTACATGCAAACTATTATCTAAGTTACAAATATTAAATCTCTTGGTTACTACTATATTTACGATTGCTCATGAAGAGGTTATATGTGAGAATTTATCAAATACATCAATATCAGCACTGTACATTTGTTCTATATTCATATCAATCAAAAATAAGTTTGTAAAATGAGAGGTTAGTATTAAAAAAGCTGTGATTGAGAAAATTATTCAAAGGATGAAGCGGCTTTCTATGCAAGGAGAGCTAAGTATATGAAACTATTCAATAACTGGGTGTTGTCCCTGTTGCATTAAACATATATATCAGTGAGTCTCATGATAAATGTGAAGGTAAAAGTGTTGGCGTTCATGTGTTAGCAATGTGTAATTTATTATTGACCCTCACTCATAACATTCCCTAGGGATGTTTTCAAGATTCCCATTCAAACGACTAAAAGATGTGATTGGATGTAAAGCACTGTTCATAGTTAAAGATACATCTTTCAATTACAAAACATGACCGTTTCAATAATCTTCTGGTCGGGTGTGTTGGGGCACGGAGGTAAGTCATTTAGGTCTGTGTAGTAACGTTAGAAGGTTTATCATTCATTCACAAACTCATATATATATATATATAAAGTTCTGTCCAATGTCACACGTTTGTCGAATGCAACCCTTTTGCAAAAGGTTGCGTGCATAACACAAATTGCCAGATTATAACGGTTCTACAATATAAGCATGCCAAAGCATGAGTGGCCCGATGAGTGATATTTAAGGTAAAGATGAGTTACGTTATTCAGGGATCACCCTATTTTTTCGAGGGAGCTATTGTTGATTCCCATAGCGAAAGAATTCTCGGTTACTGCATTTGAATAAAAATTTCGCCTGTCAAGCAAAATAATAAAATACTAGGTTTTGATAGTAGATTGGTACTTATGGCGTAAAAAATACGCTGGCGATAACCAGAATACTTCCAGGATCAATTTGAAATATTCGCCATTTCAAAATATATTTCAGGAGGCAAAAATGAAAATTCAATAAGCATTTCAATGATAGAGAGCGTAGTTAGAAATTATTCAATTTTCACTAGAAAATAACTCATCAAACCACTTTGTAGTTTTCAAAATTATCAGACCATTCTCTGTTCTTTTTATTTTTTTGCAAATTAATCAGCAGCACAGCAGGTTTGGCCAAGGATGGTTTTCCGTTCTTAGTGATTCTTTTTTAATAATTCAGAGCACGAGTCCTGATGTAAGACCCTCGAATATGCATGTCATTTGTCTTAAAGGGACGTTCTCGTCCTGCGAGTGGACGTAAATTGCTACGTTGTAACCCCCTGATGGCCGCGCCAAATTCGCGACGTGACCAATAACGTTGCGTTATTACGTTCCAACAGTGCAAAACACGTCGCCCGTCATCCCGTTGCTAAGCTTAGGTCGGCGGACGTATCTCTTTGAACTCACGGACGAGAATGTCCCTTTAAATTGACTTTTTTTTATTGCAGCAGCATATTGACCATCCTTGACCAAGGAGCAGTTATATAAGCATGGGACAAAAGCAGCAAAAGTGTTAAGCTTTGAGTCAGAACCAACAGGGGGACTACGCATGCGTGTCTAGTAAGGGGGCAGGGGCGCTCCAAAAAATCAAACCGTCTGGACCATGGCTGTTACCTTCGACAAATTGGCTTGGGGTTTGGAATCTTTGAGATAATACACGGTTTTTGAGCCATCTTGCACGGTCCTGCCATTCTCCATACGGCTTGCGGTGCGCATGTGCGCTTTGTCGGGACTCGGGTCACGTGACCGGCCTCGAGCCACCTGCGACGGTTTATGGGGGGCATAAGGGGAAACATGATGTACTTGTGTGTTTAACGAAATTATCTAATATTGCTAGTTATTATATGCTTTCTGTCAGAATGATGGAGTTCGTGAGTCAAGAAAAATTGATCATTTTGCTTCATTAAACAATCAAGAAAAAACATGAAAAAGTTCATAAGCTTAGTTATCTGTCCTATGATTTCATGCTCATCGCGAAGATATATTTATAAATTTTCAACAACTATATTTTGTATGTGTATATATATTTGTAGAAAAATATGATTGCATTACAGTATCAGAGGTTTGATATGTGTAATGAGGAAAATGTATCCTGATCAGGAAGCGATACAAACACTGAAACAGGCTAAATGTACTCTTGCTAAGTAAAAATTGATAAAAGTTTTTAATATCCTTCACCTACTCAACCCTTTTCGTTGGCTTGATAGTTATCTAAACATTTAGTAGAAAAAGTTACTATGCCATGATAGTTTACCTCACACTGCAGAGGGCTCAAAGGTACATAGCATTTCATATGCCTAATTCACTTTCGTTGTCTCTAGTTCCATACAAAAATATTTTCAAATAAATGAATATGTTACTATACTTTCTATGCGTGTCTATTGTTGGTCTGAGGTATGCTTTATTTTAGTTGTGAAAAGAATATGTTTATGTAAAATGAATTGAGGAAACGTTATTCATAATCGTATGTCATATCTAAAAGGATAAAACACAAGCGAACATCAAGGCAATTCTATTAAAAGAAAAAAGCACATGTAGTAAATCAAATAGATATAGAATGCATACTGATCACACACTACAGACACTATGTGTGGGGTACCAGACAGGTTCCTAATCACACAGAAAGAGAGTGCATATAAGCCGTCTATAACTGTGCCAGACATGCTTTTCTCCCTTACAATTTAAGTAAAAAAAACAGAGTAAATATAAAGTAATTATGACCAAGTCACCTATTCATAAAGAGAAAAACTAATGTGGCTCTAGATGAGTAAAGATGTATGGGAGTTACAAGAAGAGCAGAGGTTTGTAATTTCCCAAAGACCATAGACCATAAAGGTAGCAATGCATTCGGGGTATAGTACAGGAGTCTTGTATGCATGGTATTGGGTTTTATCCACCTAACCCATAGTTACCATGGCAATAAAGCTAGTCATATAAACAGCTGACTGACCCAAAAAT
Source organism: Lepidonotus clava (assembly GCA_936440205.1). Taxonomy (NCBI): domain Eukaryota; kingdom Metazoa; phylum Annelida; class Polychaeta; order Phyllodocida; family Polynoidae; genus Lepidonotus; species Lepidonotus clava. The sequence continues at coordinate 26,567,094 of OW387144.1, read as the reverse complement.
CAAACAAATAAATTTCATAATAAATTAGATTTTACAACCGAATTTTTCTAAAATAAATCTCAATTTGATGATAACTTCTTTGGGTGACAATCAGTAAACTGCTTATGAAGTTGCCATGGTAACCATTAATTCCACAAAGTAAGGTCTTGGAGTACTCAGAAGTCCTCAAGCCTGGCTTACCTCCTCACTCTGGGTGTGTGAATAGTATGAGTACATGTCAGTGAGGCTATACAAGGGGTGAGTGAACGTCTCAGTCAGTTCAATGTCGGAGCCAACAACGGTCAGTTTTTAGCACCATTAGTGTCAAAAAAGCAGATTATATATTTTTCGTTGACACTAAATTGAAGGTCTCTTATGGTTCATTCTTCACGTGGGAAGGGTTCACAAAGTACTTGAAAAAACTGTGTATGATCAATGTGATCGTTTGTATCCATGAAAAATATGCTTAATAAAAAAAATAGATATATATATTGCAAAAGCTAGTGAAATTTTAAATTTCTTAAGTTTTACAGGAGAAAAAGAACATTTTGCTTGCTTATGTCAAAAAAGTAAGCTATAAAATAGTACTTCTTATAAAATGAAGTAAAATGTGGGATATGAAAATGTACTTTCAAAAAGTGAAGGTGCCAACTTCGTAACATTTCACGAAAGGCCATGCTATTTGTTTTCTGTGGACAATTGAAAAACTCTTTAACCTGTTTCTTCTGCTACAAAATGGCACAAAAAGTCCAATATTGAAGGAATTTTTATACAGCTAAACACCATATGTGTGACACATTATAGAATCGTACTATAACTGCAAACACATTGAATGTTGCTAACCATTTGACAAGGAATTACAATGAATAAACGGGGTAAAAAATGCAGTTAGGATGGTTAGGTGTAACACAATTATTGAAGTCAATTCAGAGTTATGCGCATATCGAGTTGCAAATAAATTAGTCAAACCGCTTTTAATGTTGTTGATTATTGTATGTTTTTGACCTGAGATACATGAGTTCAAGTTTTTGTTACTCTTTTAAATTTGAGTTATGGATTGTCACAACAGCGTAAGCAAGCGTTAGCGTTAGCAAATTAAATGCGGACTCCATTAATGATAGCCTAGCAGATTTGCAAATTATTTTATTTGCAATAATTCTAATTGAATACGTCTGGGGAGCAGTAATCAAAGCAAAATAAGAAGCTATACTTTTTGGGGTGAGATAACCTGTATTTCTTTAGTTTTTAATTTGAAAAAAGGTCATTGGCCTTTAAAGGTCAATGTGGAACCTTTAAAGGCTGTAAAGGTCAGACTCACCTTGGCTTGCATGGCCAGTAGCTGGGCGTCCTTGTCCTTGAGCTCTTTCTTCTGGTTCTCAAGGTCACGCGTCAGACGACTGATTGTTGTATCCTGCAGGTAACATAAAATTCCTATTTATTTAGTTTAGAGAAATTTAAGTGTGGCTTATCATTCAAAAAGCACGAAGAGATGACAAAAACAGTTTGAAAATAGGAAGGTATCCCTGCTGTCACTCCCCAAGCTCCCATTTTGGGTCGGTGTGATTTTCGAAAGGGGCTAAAGTCACAACCATGGCACTTTAAGATAAGTCTTACAAGCCAAGACTTGTTTTTTGATGAATACAAATGAACAGAGATGACACTCTCGAATAACAAAAAGTAGAAAAAGTAGGAAATATTTTTCTTACTTTTTTCCAAGAAGGACTTTACAGTGGAATAATTTAATGATCTTTTTTGAAAAGCTTGAAACTAACATAGAATTATTCTAAAAGAGATATCAAAGAGATGCAAGGAAGTCATATATGCAATCTTAAAGGGACGTTCTCGTCCGTGGATTATTAGAGATACATCCGCCGACGTAAGCCTAACAACGCGACGGCCGGCGACGTGTTTTGTGACGTTAGAACATAATCCTGCGACGTGATTGGTCACGTCACGAAATTCCCGCGCTAGTGAGGAGGTTACAACGGAGCAAATTACGGCCGTCTCAGCGACGAGAACGTCCCTTTAAGTCATAAAAAAAGTAGGAAATCCTAAAGAAAGAAGAAAAAAGGTAAGAAAAACACGGTATCTCTGATATGATTAACCCTGAGCATGTGGTCGCACCTTGTTGGCCATGTCCCTCTGCATCTGGGTGACCAGGCCGGACGTGACGTTCTTGTCCTTCTTGGTCCGCTCCAGCTCGTTCCGGAGACTGTTCACCTCCATCACCCGCGTGTTGAAGTCCTCACGGGAGATGGCCGCGTTAGGGTCGCCACTCCTCATTCGGGATATCTGAGATGGGGTATCAGTGCAATGAACTTATGTGAGAATAATATTGAAGTAATGCGATTAGCTCCTCAATGGTAACGTAAAACAAGAAGCAAATGACTATCAAAGTTCCGATGGTTGGAACGATCGATGTTCGCCCTTAACTAGAAATCAGAAATCTCATCATAGAGGTTGGGGGGGGGGGGGGGCCCCCCCAGTAGTGTCCATTGGGCAGTGCAGCTGTCCCGGGCAGCTGTACACTCATTGGTCAACCTGATTGACCAATAGGACTCCCTCCTATATCACTGTCCATGCGCCCAAGCAACCATGACCCCCCCCCCCCTCCCCACTCTCCTCCTCCCCCTACCTGGCCTTGCATACACTGACTACCAAGACCCTGACTGCCTCCTGCCTCTACCTGGCCAAGCACCCCCCCCCCCCCCCCCCCAACTATGTTGAGTGGACTGTCAATGCCCCGGTCCCCTGCACCCAGCCACCTGCAAGTGACTGTGGCTCAAGTACTGGTTATGTAACCCACTTCTGGCTTCTCAAACTGGGGAGGGTGCAAGGGAGAGGCCTGCCCACTAAATTACACTTGATGCACACTAATTGTCCTGCTTACAAATGCATGCCGGTGGACAAAGGCCTGTAGCTACTTGTATGTAAGATTGTGTAACCGGGCAATCAGATCAAAGCCCAAATACCTACAAAAGACATGACTGATTGAGTGAGCCCTTCCCATAAGCTACAATACTAAAAACTATAATTAAGGGCTCACAAAAAGGGAACGTAGAATGTTGCGTTTATCTATGATACCCTCAATTAATGTTCTATTGGTTATCAACCTTTTTTGATATATTTGCTTCTAATGTGATTGAATAAAAATATGCACGTCTTATCAAAGTATATATGTACGATTTTTTTTATTATTTTCAATATAACGAATCTATTTTCGAAATTCAATATCTTTGCATTGCTTTTTATCTAACAGGGCTAACCCAGCAGACTAGCAGTCGGCTCACAACTATACATTACCATACTAACATATATCTTTTACAATGCAAAATAACATTATATTATCTTTTTTGTATTTTCATCATTTTTTCTGACCTGTTCCTTGAGGCTGTTCACCTCGAGCCGCTTCTGCTGTAGGTCCATCTCCAGCTTACTGATGACTCCGGCCTCTGACCCGCCGGCCACCAGCGCCGACCGCGCCGTCTCCATCTGGCGGAGACGACCCTGGAGGTCGGCGATCTCCTCACGGAGCGTCTGCCGGGATTTTTGTTTAAATATTTAATTGTAATTTTTTTCAATAGTTTATAGCTATGGATATTTAGAATAAGGTAATAAAGACTACCAGTTTTTTGTAGCTACTTTTCAATGAATTGAAAACGAAGAATATATTAATTTTAACCCGTGTATTGCTTCTGCTAAAAGAATTAGAATCATTCATAGTTTTTGTTTCTCATATTAGGCAGTGTCATGCGATTCTTGTACTATCTTCAAATAGATCTTACTTAAATTCATTGTGGATATTCCAAAAAGAAAGTTATATGATCTATTTAGATTAACAGAAATTATTCATAGAAGAAATATCTAGTAGAATCATGTTTGGGACGGAAATAGAATTTTGAATCGAATCCAAAGAACGCTATCTTGTAATTAAAATATGAGCTTCACTAAGAAATAACTTCGGGTACAGGTATAAATCACTTTTCTTTACAGAAAATTCGTTGACACGTTATATTTCTAAATAGCGGCGACTTTATCAATAAATCCCCTCACCTGGACGAGTTCCTCCTTACGGGTACATTCGGACTCGTACATGACCAATCGCCGAATCTCCTCCTGAAGACGCAGTATCTTCTGCTCCTGAAAGTAAGAGGTTGTTTTTGTGTGTTATTTTTTTTTAAGAAAAATAGAAATATCTAATTTAAAGCAGCTGATCAACTTATCATTTTTGCACTAAATGACGCGTTGATGTACATATATTTGAGTATTGTTATTAATATGTATATAAGTATCAACATTTTATCTATAACGGATTTCTTGATCTTTATTGGATATCAAATGTAATTGTCTATTTTCATCAGATGAAAAGCAATTGCCATTTTCTTACACGTTTAAATGATTGTGTTTTTATTGTTGACCAAACCAAATAATAAGATTTGCCCGCAAGTTCAAACATACGGATTTGAACGCAGAGTTATGAATGATGCCCGTTATCTACATTGAACGTGCACGTTCCCAATTGATTTCTGACTCATAAAGCTCACCTTTTCCTGCATGATAGTGACGTTTTCAGAGTTCCCATTGGTCATGATACTTCTGGCCGGACTGCCTCCCGCCACCCAGCCGCTCTGGGCGCCGCCTGAAACCGGACACGATGGAAAATAACATAATTATATGAAACTATTTTTGATTAATCGGGAATTGCCTTCTTTTCACTGTTTGGAAAGTTCATATATGTATTCAGAAAAAGTGTAAAATTGATTTATATCAAATGTTAACATTTTGGAACTTCACTTCCATATATCAGTGGCGGATTTAGAGGACTCGCCCCCCACCCCCATCCCTTTTTTTTCGTTTTCTTTTGGCAAAACTTAGACTTTTTTAATGTATAATTCGGCAAAAAGTAAATAAGGAAGATTTTCTTCCAATAGGGTGCCCCCCCCCCCCCTTTTTTTTTTTTTTTTTTTTTTTCAAAACCCTGTATCCGCCAATGATATATCTAAATGACACTGGGTCCAGTCAATTATTATTTTGTATGTAAAACGTGGCTTGTTCTCTCTTGCTGATGCAACCGCAATAGCAAAAAAAAAAAAAAATTCAATACTATATTTTGTGTGCGCCTTTTGAAATAACGTATATCACATACACTTACTTCTGACTACCACGCTGCCGGCGCTGAGAGGCCGGGCGCGCATGGTGGCCGGTGGTGGGCGGGGTGGCGGCATGGACGGGTTGGTGGACTGCTGGGTCCATGCTGGGGGTGGGGGCTTGTTGGACTGGAGGTGGGGCAGGGTGTCGTTGGAGTAGATCGTAGCCTGGGTACTGTCGGTGATCACTGTGAGCGGGCCGGACCAGGCGGTACGCTGGTACACCGGTGGGTACGATACCTGCAAAAGACCACAGTGGTTGTTGTCTTTTTTTTATGTGGGGATGTATGTACATTCAAGGATGTAAGTCAGGGTTAATGAAAAAATATGAAATGTCATAAAGAGAACCTGATATTATTGTTAAATGCTATAAAACGTTATGATTTTAGAAGTTGTCAAAAAGGTTTTAGACGTGAAAATATCTTAAGACAAAAATCTGAAAATTGTCAACACTCTACATTGTTAGACACTAGACTTTTCCAGACTTGGGCCAAGTTGGCTCACAAAATAACGTGTTGGCCCATGTTGGCTTGGTACGGCGGAGTCAAATCGAAATTAGTTCTTTAAAAGACAAAAAAAGTCTGGTAATTATCTTATTTTTAGTTCTCAAAAGGCGAGAATGTAATCATAATTAATATATAAACAAACAATTAATTCACACCAACAAACTTTGTTATTCATATTACAGATAGGACAAGTAACAGCTTAGGGGAGAAAGAGGCACACATCCTTAGAGACAAACTTGTGCGCCGTGCATGGCAATCGAAAGCAAAGCTTTATATACTTAGTGTTCTTATCATTCACTGCAGCAATTACACAAGTAAAACCTTGGATAATTACTACAAGGTATTACATAAAGAGAATGAATATGGACCATATCGGTACAAACAAGTACTTTCGAGAGTACTGATTGAGAACACCCGTTTTCGTGGCACATAATGGGAAAATGCATTTTTGAATATACATTAATGTCCCATGAATAGATAAAAAAAAAAAAAAAGCCGAGACCTCAGGGAAAAAAAAGTTTTACCCTACTTTTTCAAAGTTTGACTTATCTTTTTTTTTATCTTGCATCGATCGGCAATCGATCCTCGTTTAACAAACTTTTACAGTGATTTCCTTAATCTAATAACTACTATAATTCATTTACTTTCAATAAAGTATGTAACAATAAGCGATTAATTATGTATAGACAACATTCAATAATTTTTTTAAAATCCAGAACACATACTAGCCACGTCCTCCATGACATTCAAGGAAAAATATGGTGTTTTCAATGGCAACACGGATGTGATAAACAGCGGGTTATCTATAATAGAGAAGCTACCGAAACCACATTCATTAACTAATATTCCTTATTACAAATCCACCGTTTTCGACTGGCCCCATATTAGAGGCACCGTCAACCTTACATGCTTACCCTATGGACATACACCTCCTAAAACAAAACAAATTATATCGTAGGGATGAAGCACTGTGATATCATTATGGGGAAAAGCGGTTGAAAATTGCATATGAAAATTGAAAAAAGAAACATGCACAAAAAGGCTGAAATATTTTGTGTTATGAAATATGTAATAGTGTGAAACAGTTATTGATCAGAGTAAATATTGAATAATACCACAGTGATTATGCCAGAAGAAAATGCAAAACGACGATGGCGCACTCCTCACTGAGGTGAATGAGACATATTTGCAAGAAAATGCGCTCTTTTAATACATTTTGGTATCTTTGAAAATTCTGAATGTTCCTCTGGCGCACTGTTTACAATTTCAATGTGACATTTTTAATAGTTTTTAAAGTGTCATATGGCGCCTGGTGTGGCCCTAACATTTTCACTGATATCAGAAGCGCGAAAAGAAGTTTATTCTATTTTCATTCAGTAATACATTAAAATCCAAGCGATACGGTATAAAGTAAAATCAAAAAAATACACATCTTTCTTTGATAATCTCCTTTGAAAAAAAAGGAAATTGCAGAACTGGAGTGCCAGTGCCAATGACAGCACATGTGTTTCTATTGAGTGAAATCTTGCAAATCAATGCAAATACATACACATATATATTATGTGGGGAATATCATGCGGGGAAGCAATTTGCATGTACCAATGTACTAAGTGGGCGAGGCGTGATATACATCCTGAGCAATCTAACAATAGATACACAAGGATGATGTATGGGGCGTAGCAACATATATTTCCTTTCAAAATGTCTTTTGAATTTTAAGCAGTTCGATCATATTATTAACGAGCTAGTATAAACACATCATCTTAGGATGTGATTCATAAAATTAATGTCCGTGACATTATAACTATTGTCCGATTCAATTTATTTTTTTAAAGTCTTTACAAAAATGTTGTCACAAAACCCCACACATCATCGAACGTGTGAATCTCTGTACCGCAGGTATATAGGATTAGTAACAATTTACCTTCTCCTGTGTGTTAAATCGATACTGGTGGGAAATAAGGGGGTAGACAAGACCTATTACTACAAAGAACATAGATATTTTCGGCTAGACCGTAATCTAAAGTTAACCAGCTGAACTAGGTGGACCAGAAACATGTTGAATGTACAACCATAATCGTTTACTTAATACCCGGTAGAAGTTTATTTTTATTTCAGGACAAAATATCTGACCCCATTATGTAAATTTTGTTTCCTGAAAATGTACATGAAAAGTAGATCTGGACGCGCGCACACCGTGATTGACACATTCGTACTGTTTCTGATTTTTTTTTTTTTTTTTTTTGTAAAGCTAAACTTGTTCATGTTGAAAATATTGTAATTCAATATGCTGATCCAAAACTAGTCCAGGTGGAGAGGATGGAAGGAGTTTCTGCAGCTTACTAACTTTCCTGGTATACAACCACAGTAAACACGACATGCCTAAATAGTAATCAGTAATATGGTAAGTCCCCCTTTGAGGTTCATCTAGTTACATGATTTCAATATTGCAGAACCATTCGATACAATTTTGGGTAATGACTAGGTGCCATATCTTCGTAACTAATTTGGCTGATCAGGGACATTATTGCAAAATGGTGTCAAAGAGGAATTATTATTTGTAAAATTTATTCATGATTGATAGAATTTCTGATCATAGGACCCTGGTCAAATTTTGCATGATCAGCCAAATTAGTTACGAAAATATTGGTCTAGATCTGCCAAACTGTACTTATTTACTCCAGTGCTGTACGGGACATGCATTTAAATGTATGGTTTTTCATTTCATTTGATAAATCCAGATGAGAACCTCACACGAAGAGACCATATTACTTGAATTAATGGGACATCATCTAAACAGCTAATTACATTGAAAGTCTACTCTGTTACTATACCTTAGGTTGAGGACCGAAACGATACTATGTTACGGAGTGAGAGTTAGAAATACCAACATGATTACTGCTAAGACTTATTATAGTTAAGGACAACTTAAAATAGAAAATACCGGACAACTATTTGAGATAAGAAGTAGAGTTAATAGTGAAATTATGGGAAGAGTAAGTTCAGGGGGTATTCATAAAGAGGTAGTTAGTCTAATCGTTACCGCCTTAAATTGCTAGTTAGAAAACGATACTTATTCACAGGTTTCTGTTTTACGATGAGCACCAGTTATTACTTCTAAACGTAATTCTTGACTTGAGATAAAAGATGCATGTACGTTAAGAAGAGACTAAAGAATTATGACTTATCGTTCCCACAAAGACAAAGATATTGACGAAGTAATGTCTAAATAAAGTATTCAGAGTTCTAGGCTAGTAAAGTATATCTATGATGAGCTGCAGCAAAGAACAGTTTTCATAAAAGAGTAGGAAATGAATGACAGTATGTCGTTCTTTGTCCTATAAAGGCCCATCTTAATCCGAAGAAAATAAAGCAAGAACGCCTTTTCAGAAACAGATTTAGCTCTAAGGGGGAAATGCGAGAAATTGGGGAAAAAAAGAAATTCTCACATATTTGTTTTTTCAAATCAGTCCGCCATCATTCCACTTGTTGTGTATGTATTTCTGTATCATGTTGAACCCTGTTCTAACGTGGGTATTTATATATAAAACCAATACCTATCAGGAAAAATATTTATTTTGAATCTAAATAGATTTTTTCCCACATACCTGAGCGGGGTTTTCCACCTCCAGTTCGTAGGAGATGCTGTTTGCGCCGAATCGGATGTGGTCTCCTGGGGCTAGTCGCACGGCGGCGTTCTGTACCCGACACTCGTTGACGTAGGTGCCCTGGGCCGTGTTCAGGTCCTGGAGCACGAAGCACTGCTCCTGGTCGCTGAACTCTACCACGGCGTGCTGGTAGTCCACGCCTGACGTCTGTCGGCAACAAGCAACGTGTGGGTTATTACAACTTACAAGCAGTTATGTTATTAGGCCAAGGCAAAAAAGTTGTATTCCGGGTAACCCGACCTACTTTCACTTTTTGCCCCGATCCTACTGCTTTTAAAGACTTTTTAGTGTGAAATATTAAAATTTTGTAGAATATCACCGACCTAGGGAGATTTTGCCACATGAATATATTGTTTTTTAATATATATATAAATTCCAACCTACCTACCCTATTTTTTTGGATTGACATTACCAGAACACAACATTTTGTTCCCTTGGCCTTATTAAATGTGTATTTGAAAACTTTCTATATTTTAAGTTTTCGCAGAGGAATCAACACAGATCTACATGATACAGGAGAAGCAATTGGTCTTTATCGAGGTTCTTAATGTATACTGAGCTAGGTACAGCTGTTCTAATTCTGCTGCAGGTGGTGTTAACTATCTATGTGTGGGCATCCTTATAGTGTGTTGTAGCTACAAGATTCTGAGTGCAGTAGATCATGTTTCTTAATTGTTAGGTGCTTTGTATCATAGATCCCTAGCTGAATTATAGCAGGCCTAGTGCTTTTAAAGATTTATGCAGTTTAAAAATCACGAATGTAAAATTTCAATAGAAATAAAAATGTACAAAATCCCATCCATTTAAAGAATCCATTCATGTAAACAACTGTTCAGGACTATACGGACATGCACATTCAAAAATTATATTTTTTTGACGAGAAAAATACCTCCAATTTGGCTGTCATAAAATGCTATAAAACTTATACTAAAAAGAATAACTATCAGTTTTAGGAAGCGGGAATATCCTTAATGATCGGCCGACTTTGCATTACTTACCAACGCCCAGTGACTATTTTTCTCCTAGAAGTAACGATTACGGTAAAGTATATATAATACCAAGCCCAATCTCAAGGCTACCAGGTAGACGTGCACAACCCAACAACATCATTAGGCTATAAAATAGAGTTTTCTATGTACGCAAGTTTATACAAATAAATAGCCAGTGTAACGATTATTTGAACGGGAGACTTTTGAAGACACTGAATGGTAATAAGTGCACGTCATGAATGTCAACTCAGATGGAGCTGGAAATGATGATGTATTAAAAAGTAAAACGTTTCTTGTTCTGTTGAGATGCCCAGATCCTTCTAAAGTATTAACTTTTTTCGGTGTTAGCCTAGTAGATTGGTGGCTCATTACCTGCAATAGGCCGGATAAAATTGCCCAAACCCAGATCAGATTGGAACATAATTTAGACATGGTCTTCACACGTGTCCATATTTCATGTCTATGTATATATATATATATATATATATATATATATATATATATATATATATATCCCCTTTCTTTTTAATCTTTGACTGAGATTTTTTAAACAATAATTATCATAATGGTTCCTGGAAGAAGCATACGTTCGAGATCGCCGTTTCATATTTAATTCCATATGCAATAAAACAATAGAATATGGGCCAGCGCAAGGCTAGTCTTTGACGCGTTAAGTAATAGTTTTCACTGTTCTTAGGACCAGCAAATAAGCCGCCTTAACTTGGCCTACAACTGACCAGGACGCCTACCCCGAGGGCTTTACGGCTTATTATCTGGAGCAGTACGTACCATGGCAGAGGGGGGCTCTGTTAAACTTAAAGACTCGGCGCCATATGCCTTGTAGTTCTTGGACAACAATAGAGTGTACAACGCTTATTCAAAATCTGGCTATGGTCCTGAGAACCATATAAATTATAATGTTCCGTTACAGGTTATTCCAGGTTTTATGGTACCCTAAATAGGGGTTCCATTTTGCTCTTGCATCTTATCGTACAACAGGACTGTTATTTGGTAATTATTTTATTTGGCACCGCCTCATAGGTATGTGAGCTCCACAACCCTTGAATAGTTTTTTTTCCTAAAATACTCTAATATGAAACTTAGATAACGAATTAATCAAGTAGATCTACCTATAGGACTGAGCTCTTATTACACGTAGACTAGATCTAGATCTATAGATATGTATTGTCCCAGCTTATTTGAGGGTAGATCTTTCGAAGATCAGGTCAAGAGGGCATTTTAACTTTTAGATTTAAACCCAAAATGGAATGAGCTGTAACTTGGTCTATGGCCTAGGCCTAATTGTCTGAGATTTTTTGTATAATACTAGTCTACCTTCTAGATCTAATGGTTACCTTTAGATCTATGTATGTTCCAGGTGGCCACCTGGGTATGTTATTCTAATAAAAGACTTGTCGCAACAAAACCTAATTATCATTAACACAGTTATAATTAGATCTAATATTTACCTGACTCATCAAGAATAATTGTCAAGATAGGATCTCAAACTCAATCAAAATGGAACTAGATCTAGTCCAGGGACATGCTCTAGGTCTAGTTCCAAACTGCGGTAGCTCTGCGTACATTTCTTTTATAGATCTATGGACAACCATATAACACTTAGCCACTTTTTGAGGTAAAATGTAATATTATTCATGAGATGGGGCCATATTCTCGATAGGCACAGACATAGATCTAGATTCACCAGGGCATTTTGGTTTGTGTATTCTGTCGCTGTGACTGTTGTGACAAGCTAAGAATAGATGTAAATCTAAGCCTACTGTGATATTGTGCACAGTAAACTCGTGTATTTCCTTTATTGATGCTCAGGAATATCGTGTCGGTGGTTAGATAAATACCTAATACTTATGATAAATCCATTGGATCCCGTGTAAACTGAGCCGCTTCATTTCAACAGTACATGCCACGGCATGGTTATTGGTAGATGTGGGTGTGAGACGGATCGAATCTAGATGAAGCGATAACGTTAATTACAAACTCATTAATTTGATATTTACCTGTACTGTTAAGTCACATCCTTCCCTGCCTATCGTCGTCACCTTTGGGGCTAATTGAAATAACCCCCCGTCGGCTGATTTCAGGTATCCTTTCATGACTGTTGACACCCTGGGTGTAAAAATGAGGGACCTCCCTCGGTTACTATGTAGCTTCACCACAGCCTCTCAGCGCACCTGTCAATGTTTTGGTTCGCAGGTGCGCGTTGCTGCCGACCGAAATACGCCGCGTTTGGCACTAAATTTGCCTTCTCACTCCCTTTAAGTGGCAAATCTGTCGAAAGTAAATCCTTATGTTTCTTGTGTCAGTTTTTTGTTGTGATTAGAGATGGTAATTCGGTGAAAATGTTGCCATCGTGGGTGTTGTCAGCTGCTTTTCCTGCCCTTGGCCGCCATGACACTTTAACTGCATAGCAACCAAACAAGCTACTCTCGAACCCTGGAGACGGACACGAAACAACACGGCCTCCGTCCGACCGTGCCAGAAATCACCGACTCGCACCTCTGTCAGGGCGTGAAAACGGTAAGTCATGTGTTTACAAACTCAGAAGATGTCATTTATTGAAATTCAGAGCAAATCGCGGTCGAAATGCGGCAAAATCGAGAGAAAATGTCCCCAACCCTGACCCAGATATCGAGAAAGTTGTCGAGCAGGGGTCAAGGCCGTTTGGGATGCCGACGTCCTTTCTGGCTTCTTTCTTGTTGCCATTTTGCCGGCGTGGACAGAATCTCTTGCGGTTTTCTGCGAATTCTAGTATTGTCAGGAGATACGGAGACTGCAACAAGATGCCTTCAGCTTTGGTGTTACTTGCCGAAGGCGCTGAAGAGATGGAGACAGTGATATCTGTGGATGTTTTGCGACGTGGTGGGGTAAGTTGAAACACTTGTGACTTATCAAATTATTGGTTGGTGTTATTTTTTTGATTCTTTCTTACTCTATTTCTTTGTGAATGTTAACGCGGATAGTTTCCCCAAAAGCATTATGCGATTATGTGTGCTTGACATATACCTGTACTTGTTTTTATTTTTATAACTCCAAACTATATTTTGAAAAAAGGGGCGGGGGGGGGGGATGTCCAGCAGACTGGCCAGTGCCAGGTTGGGGGGGGGGGGGCAAACCAAGCCCCCCTAAATAATAGGAAAATAAATAACCTTAAATCTGTATGGATCAACACATGCAGATTATTCAGAAAAAATTCCACTTGGACCACTCTAGGACTGAAAGGCAACTGGCCCTCCCCTCCTCCTTCCCCCTGGTGATTGTAATTGCAGTGTATGAGGCCTAGATTTAGATCTAATCGTTTTTTTAATTTATAAAACAACCATTTCTCAGCGCTAACGGAGGTACACCTATTTCCGGACATACACCTATTTTCGGACAGTTACACAAATTTCCCAAAATTATATGCTTGAATTAGTATATGATTATTATAAAAAATGTTAATGTTGATAAATTTGGGACAGGACCTATACCTGATGATTATAAGTGGAAATAGAATGTTTTTATCATATATTTATCTATTTTGGTAGATAAAACATATGATATTACAAATTCTGGTGCAAGAAATTGGTGTTTTTTGGTGCACCTAATGGTTTTGGTGCAATTTAAGCAATAAGTTACTTTTTAAGTTACAAATTAAAGAAATATCAGTGCTGAATGTTCAATATTACACTATTTCTTATTGGAATACATTCAGATAATAATAAGTCATTTGAAAAATTTGAAATTTATAATTTACCTTAGAAAATGGCATTTGATTACATAAATATGGTGTCCGAAAATAGGTGAACTAGTGCATTAGGATCAATCTATTAATTAAACTCTTACTGAGGGGAATAACTTTTACCATGGCTCCCCTTAAGCCGTGCACATTAATCTTAAGTGGAAAATGGTACATTATATTATTTTGAGCAACACTGTTTAGGTTTTTGGCAATTTCTATGGCCAATTTTACTTTATATATAAAAAACTGACCAAAAGAATAGGTTTTTCTGAGAAAAATACATTGAAAAAATCTAATTTTACACATTATATTAGGGAAAAACCCTTAATTCATAGAACATGCTTATAAACATTAAAAATCAAGTTTACTGATAATCTAGGCAATGGAAAACTGAGCTACGGGTGTTATATTAATGTTTTGAATGAAAAAATAAAAACCTGCCAGTCTTATTGTTTTAGGAAATATATGGGGTAGTAAACCATACTTTGTATCCTTTTAACTGTCCGAAAATGGGTGCACCTGTCCGAAAATAGGTGCACCTAACTCAAAAATTTGAAATGATCCATATGAAGTTAGAAAAATTGCTTTCTTAAATTTTTTGGTTTGGTCATATGAAAAACATGTTTAGCTGTGGTTTCTAACCTAATATGATACATCCAAGTGGTTATTAAAGGTAATGGATGCAATTATGTGTCAAAGTGTCCGAAAATGGGTGTATCTCCGTTATTGAAAAGTATTTGTTCTCTTTTTATATTACAAGGAATAGATCTAGATCTATGTCCTTTTTTATTGACCAAATTGAGTCTATTGGGTAAAAGAGGGCTGATACGGGTAATTGGGGGGATGGCGCCAATAAAAGAGGGCTGGGAGGGGTCTAGATCTAACAGGGGACAGAGAGGGTGGAAGGCGGCTGGCAGGGATATGAGGGGGATGTCAGGAGTGAAAGAGGGCTGGCAGGACAGGGCTCAACATTAATCATTGCCCGCCTGCCCGGGGCAGGTAAAATTTGTTGTGGGGCAGGTAAAAGTTGATATCCACCTGCCCAAAGGGCAGGTAAAATTTTTGTAATATTATAGTAATCAAGTAAATAGGGGCAGGTGAATTGTTTGGCTGGGGCAGGTAAAAGTTAACTTGTACCTGCCCGATGGACAGGTAAGTTAAAACCCTTAATGTTGAGCCCTGCAGGACTAACTTGGGGACGACAGGAGTAAAAGAAGTCTGTCAGGGGTAACAGGAGGTCAACAGGTATGAAAAAAGGTAACAAGAAGACAACAGGGGTGATAGAGGGCTGGCAGGGGTAATAGGGGAATAACAGGAGTAAAAGAGAGCTGGCAGGGCTAACAGTCGGATAACAGGAGTAAAAGAGAGCTGGCAGGGGTAACAGGCAGATAACAGGGCTGAGAGAGGGCTAGCATCAGTAACAGGGAGAGAACAGGTGTGAAAGAGGGCTGGCAGGGGGATCAGGACTTGACAAATCGGCTGTCCAATGGCCCAGGACCACCAAAAAATGTTACTGGGCATCTAAACTGAGGTCCTTGGTTGCCCAGTGGTAAACTTTATTATACATAGTCTATAGGGGAATAAACCTCAGATCCAGCACTGGGCAACCATATCTGAAAATGATCGGTAATAGGGGGATAACAGGAGTAAAGAAGGGTTGGCAGGGGTAATAGGGGGATAACAGGAGTAAAGAAGGGTTGGCTGGGGTAATAGGGGGATAACAGGAGTAAAGAAGGGTTGGCAGGGGTAATAGGGGGATAACAGGAGTAAAGAAGGGTTGGCAGGGGTAATAGGGGATCGACAGGGGTAAAAGAAGACTGGCATGATAATGTTTTTGTAATCTCTTCCTTTTCTCCTTCTCCCACTGCCTCCCCATTCCCTTCTCCACTTACAGCACGTCAAACTCAGTTTGAGTCAAAGGTTCATTTTGACTTACACAGTGTATCACGGTTATTGTTTCTTGAAAATTATATGAATAATGAATGAGTCGCCAAGTCATTTCAAATGTGAAAATCCATTTTTGTGGAGGATATGTTAAACTAAAATTAACGGAAAACTTGTTGAAAATGTTTGTATCTTTAATATAAAAACAAATCGGCTTGAAGCCAATGATATGTGTTTGTGAATACGATTTCCTTTTATGCAGTAAATAAATTTTCCTATTCATCGAGCACTTTAGCGTCTGTGAGTCACAAAACATCTTTGACTTTGGGTAACCGTCTGAAATATTGTTTAGACTTTCTTAGCTACAGTCT
Organism: Lepidonotus clava; assembly: GCA_936440205.1. NCBI lineage: Eukaryota > Metazoa > Annelida > Polychaeta > Phyllodocida > Polynoidae > Lepidonotus > Lepidonotus clava. Next base: position 26,550,811 of record OW387144.1, on the reverse strand, counting down.
AACTCTAGACTAATATGACCGAGTGTCTAGGCTTAAAATGTAGTTATGGTTTGATGAACATGAGTGAGGCAATCGGATGTGTGCTACTGGTCGTTAGGTTATCAATCAAACAGCTGACACATTGGTCAATCATCGATAAATACGCCCTTTTTTACGTTAACGACAAAACCTTAAGAATCCATTAGCCTCCACGTTTTATGGCTAGGTCGGTTTTTGTTGTAGCTTTTTTCTTCATTTCCAAATCATGGCTGTGGTTAATTGAGGAAGTGAATTCATGGTTGATTAGGTTTTATTGAACTGAGCCGTCTACCTTCCGAAGCAACACAGATTGAATTTCCATATTCTCAGAATGAATGTCTAGTCAGATAGAATTGCTGCAAGCTGTGTACAAAGAAATCTTGAGGCACACTAAAAGCTACCCCCCGCCCCCTCCACCCGCCCCACAAACACTGACGCACAGTTAGATCATATTTAGGTAAAAGAACAAACAATTTGATAGGTACGCCTTTTTATACTTTATGTTTTTTTTAAAGAAATATTTCTTTAAAGTGAGTCAGTTCCTCTAAAGAGTAGCTTTCATGACATGGAGGCTCTGTTTAAAAGTCATTCGCGGTTCTGTCGAAGCGTCATTTATTAATTGGTTTGTACTCAAGGCATGTTGAATGACATAGGTTCATGAAACATTATATTATATATATCCGATAAGCATTTCAGTAGCTTTAACTGTTTGCGTCAGTTTACTAAACCGACGAGCCAGTATAATTCACCTCTTCTCAGACTCTTTTAAACATTTGGATAATGAATACTTTAACCTAAATAATTTCATATATCTGAATCTAGAAGTTAGCAGAACAGAACGTATCTTCAATCAGCCGATTTTTCTTTCGTCTAAAACTGAAATTTCTCATTATCTTGTAGGAATACTTGTAAGCACCAAGCTTACATAATATAAAGTTTGAAAAATCAAAGATTGTATATTCTTTATTAATTGCCCTAACTCTGTTAAGATATGTTTTAGATTAATAACAGTAACAGAACCCTACGTTTGAAAAATGATAAAGCGTCATGTCGCCAAACCAACTTATCATTTTATTAATGTTGGTGCCTCAACAGCTGTTCCACAAAGCGCCAGTTTATGACACTGAATCTGCCATCTTCAAAGTCCTCCTGTCAATTCAAGTGCTACCTGGATTCACCCAGTACACATATCAAAAGATCCACGCAACCTTTGTTAAATTTTCACAAGGTATTGGTATTGAGCCAGTTCCATAACTCCCCACACCTCAGGCAATGCTTTTTCATTATCATTTTATGATTTCCATGGTTCCATGTGGTTTTGTCAAGTGAAGTGAGTCAGTAGTTAGACTGTTTTGGTGGCTGTTACTACATATATATTGACCAACCAACACAACCGTCTCCCAACTACCCCGCCAGTCCCCACCCCCACACCGGTTTGCCTGAACACGTTCAGAAACCTTGCGTCTTTGGTGTAGGCTCCGGCACCTCTTTCCTAAATCACAGTGTAACATTGCCAGTTCCATAAGGAAATAGACTTTAGGTACTTGCCCCAGGCCTAAGTTGTTTGCTAATCTAGCTGCCGCCATTGCACGGCCTGCATTAGCATGAAATCAAAAGGCATCGACTAGGTCCGCCTAAAATAAACTTGGTCTTGCTTGATTGTATTGCTCACTCAAATTATAGCTAACACTTCCAAGTACCTCTAGCAGTTACAAGTTTGTTTGACCTTCACATTCCGTATGATTCATTTCATAAGATAATCAACTTTATGAAGAATCAATAAGGGATTTTTATGTGTTTTCTTTAGATACAAGCTGCACCACAGCACTCATTTGATATTCAGCGTACCTGAGTGTACAGTTACGTAAGACCTTATGTGCCAATAGGCTGTACGCTTTGTATGAAGGGTAACTTGAGTTTAATTTGACTTTCAACAAGCTAAGTTATCCAAAGTTAGAATTATTGGGTTCTGTTATGTTCAAGTTTTAACTTCAGTGAATAGCGAATGTCGATATCGCAATGCCTCTTGAAGTTGATATTCCCTTGAAAGATACCAAACTAGGAAAGTCGCAACTGCCTGCATTTGTTTTAAAACATATTTTCTATTGAGGTATTTTACTAGGCACTTAATATTCAGTTAATTCAGGATCAGTAGCTCTTCCACATTTTTCTGATGTAGTATTATATACTACTTAGTACATACAATTCCAATCTTCCATACATCTTAGGGCGTAAACCAGTCTCTGCACAATTAATAGTTTTACCTATTACTATCTACATTCATTGTAAAGACAAAAGACAAGTATCACTGGAGCTGCCTTGTGCTCCTAATTCAAATAGGAATATGGGATCTTTTTGACAAAATTGTACACGCCCACGACCATGATTAAGTTGTTTACCACTCCAGGAGTAGGATGTATGAATCAAACCTGGTATTGATAATCCATTACCGGGGTACAAAACCAGGCCCAGGAATTGAACCCAGGACCTTTAGATACCGGACCAGTGCTCCAGCACTAAGGCTGTCCTTTAAAAAAATAATTTCATGGTTGGTTAAACATATAGTAAAAGTTAGGATTTTTTTTCTTTTGAAAAATGGAGAGAAAAAAGTTCCCCACCCGGCCCTAAGATACCCACCCGGACAGTGGACAGGAAACATACTTTTTTTCCAGGCCAGCCCAAGCAAACCCTTCTCTGGACAAAGAGAACACGTTAGTCTTGTGTGTGTGACTATAAATAGAATGTACATAATTCAGGATCCTATTGTTAATGTCTGCTACACTGTAAAGAGGGATCATTCAGTACTATCTGTATGGGAACATTTAATTATTTAGCTCCCAGGGATGGGCTTTATGAGTTGACAGGGAGACGCAGGCATAGCCAATATTCACAAGGAGATGATTGAATTATCATTTAAAGCCTTTAAATATATTATATGATTCCCGGGTATATATTTATTTATCCCTTTGACTGGCTTTTCCATAATGTCACGGACAATATTTTACAGACTGGTCACTTTTTCTTGGGCCTATGTGATCAACACTCCTTGCTGCCAGTATGAGGAATATATTTGGGAGTTTTGGGTGTAAACGTCTTATGTAATGGATTGTGAACGGGAAAAAAACTGAAGAAATATGCAATGCCAATTTTCCACCACGTTAAACCACAAATAATGCAAGGATGAATGAAAATTCATGTGCATGAGACCTGTGATTTGTCACCATATTTCAGAGCAAACAGCATGATCCAGGCTAGGCTGTAGGTTAAATTCAGGGAATAAACTATTCATGATAGCATAGACATATATAAGTTATGTATGTCAATGATGATAGGGAGAATTGGAAACCGCCTCAGTTTTCAGTCTATAATCAAACTATCGTCTTTGGTTTAGAATTAAAGGTAAAAGTAGAAAACAAGTGTTGGGAGCAGGATATGGTGTAGTTTGAAGGGCCAGAGTTTGTTCTTTCCCTCGCCTAAGAATGTGTTCTTTCCCCCTATAGTTTGACGTCACTGTGGCCGGGCTGAGCGGTAAGGGGCCCGTCAAGTGTAGTCGTGACGTCACTATCTGCCCTGACGCAGCCTTCTCCGAGACCTCAGGCAAGACGTATGACGTCATCCTCCTCCCCGGGGGGAACGGGGGCTCCCAGGCCCTAGCCGCTGTAAGTAAAAGATTCTTTTTAAAATTCCGTGTTTTGTTTGTTTGTTTTTCTTTCTTAGTAAATTCCGTGAGGAAAATCAAGTGGGGGAGGGCGAAGTCTCTGGCTCTCTTAAAGAAAAGCCGTATATCACTAAAGTTGTATTTTGATATCTCAATGGGCAGGAAGAAAAACTGCTCTGTTGAAAAATTGATCAAGATTAAGCAGCAAAGTAATAATTTCATAGCTTTTGCAAGTATGAATATGATACATGGAAATTTGAAATTTCTTGTAACCTCTTCAAACTCTATACTCTAGTGTAGTCTCGATTTGATATCTCACTCAGTATGTTATAACCATGGTACATCAATTTGTCATTGTCCTTGTCTCTTCTTCCCACAGTCGGCTGAGGTGGGGGCCCTGCTGAAGAAGCAGGAGGAGAGCGGGAGGTACATCGCCGCCGTCTGCGCCGGTAAGACCTGCTCACAGTTACTCTACTTCTGAATGTTTGACCTTCTGTCATACACACTGGGATACCTGTATTTCTATATCATATAATGACTATCTGAATGACTTCATGTGAAGTAAAACATTGTAAATTAGTTTCAAATTTCCTAAAAATGCTCTGAAGAGAAAAAAATTGGGAAAAAGAAAATCTTGAAAATTGATTTGTTTCCATTCCCATAGCACCAATTGCCCTCAACAGCCATGGTATCGCCAAGGGTAAGAAGGTGACGTCACATCCGGCGGTGAAGGATACGATGGTTGCCGGCGGGTACACGTACAGTGAGGACCGCGTGGTGGTGGACGGCAAGCTGATCACCAGCAGAGGACCTGGCACCTGCTTTGAGTTCGCCCTGGCCATCGTTAGTCAGATCCAGGGCAAGGAGAACAGCGACAAACTGGTCGCCCCCATGCTGGTCAAGTTGTAGGCACAGATACTATGGGTGGATGGAAAGTGCCATTTTGCCATTGGTCATTGGCGGGAGACGGATTGTGTGTGTCTGGCTTGCTTTGGACTACCACTCAAAGTGTCAGTTACACTTGGAAGTCCAAATAAACCATTGGTCATTGGATTTGATGTTTTTTCACTCCTTTGAAAAAGGCTGCTTCTTGTTGGGAAAAATCATGACCGATGGAAAGATTTAAGGAAACAACGTTTTGTACCTGCTGCCCATTTGGCAGGCGGATCTCACTTAAAATTGCTGGATTGCAGTTTGTAAACTTGTCTCTGTACAAGGAGCTTACTTCCATGTTTCTGTTGTACATTTTCCCAGTCTTTTGAAAAGCTTAGAACCTTATGCCTAATTTGAACAGATATAATTCCTCATTAGGGTACCGATAATGTAATCTAAATAGCAGAACCATGGTACACTTAATTTGCGAACGTTAGAGATGTTGAATTTTCATTTCTTTCTTCTTTAAAAAAAAGAGTGTATAAAAGTTATTGGGTGCTTTCAGTTTGAACAAATTAAAAGTGACCATTGTAGAAGTAGTTTTCTTTACAGAACAATTGTATTTATATCAAATGGCACCAGTGTTATGAATACCTAAGATGCTTAATGTAAACTACCCGAGTTTCTTTGAAATAAACATCATTTCATTTCTTGGACATGGAGTTGAATCTTGTTTTCTTTTTGGTAAAGTAAACTTTCTCATGAATAATAAATTGAACACCCTTCTTAAGGTATTAGACGTACACATTATTTATGTGGGATGTAAGGGTGGGGGCACCGGGCAGGGGAGTGCGCTAGATGACCCATGGCCCTTTCTGCAACAACCCACTCTGTATTGAGAACCCTCTCTGCGCTTAAACTGGACCAGCAAAAACTGCTGGACTTTTTTTAGCCAAAGGGTGTGGTAATTTTAGTTCACTGGTGGCAAGTTTCCCAAATTAATAGCAGAGAGTGGTCTCGCAAACTTTGCTAGTGCAGAGAGCGTTAAGCTGGCCTGCAGTACGTATGACCGTGACCCAGCTTCAGTGAATTGTATGGAGTGGGGAGGAGGGTGTGGTACAAGGTAGGGGCCAACGGTGGTCAGAGTACCCTATGCATGGGTTATGTAGTTGGTCCGGGGAGGTGATAGTTGGGGGATGGGGCGTGGTCTTGAAGATGAATTTTCAACTGCCCCTGCATTCCTAAATTTCCTGTTATGGCAACAACTATTCAGTATCTAAAGGAGCTTGTTCAAGTTGTTGCGAGACTGAATCTTAGAAGGCAAAGTAAAATTATATAACCATGATCAGTGCCAATCAGACCCCGCTTTCACACCCCTAGACCACCACTGCCAGTTGCAAGTGGGCCAGCTTAGATGGTTGAGCGACAGTTTTGTGTATTGGAGTGCACGAGTGTGCTTATCACACCTTGCCGACACCCCTCTTCTTGTCTGCATGACGGTAAGGGTGGTGGAGGTGGTGCCTGGTCAGTGCTCGGGCCATACAGCCAATTAGTTGTGACAGGGATATGTAGACATCAGTGATAGTCAAGAGGATTACTATCACTCAGTGCTGACTGCCTTGGATAATAGGATTGGATAATAGTCAGTGGATTGAAGTACGGTTAAGACTTATGTTGTTTATTAGAGGTTAAATATCGCTCATGCATAAGCGTAACGCTCATAGCTATATTGCTTCGTGTTTTTCATTTTTTGAGGGTATTGCCTTTCTAACCACGTAAGATCAAATTCTTTATTTCACGTATGACCAAACCTTTAACATATTTAATAAAACTTGAGGTCTGTTTTAGACATATTCTCTGAGTGTTCAAAGAAAATCAAGATCAACTTAAAATTTATCCTTTATCTAAGATGATGATAAGTATTTATGACTATTGACTCGACAAATAGGCAAATCAATGAAATGCAATTGTTTCTTTCAGACATTCCAGAGCGTCAGATGAAGTAAACCCACACCATGTCTGGAAACCCAGAGGGAAACGACAACCAGTCACCGTCCGACTCTTTCTTCAATAATGAATGTCGCAATGAATCCCCACCTCCCTTACAAAACCTAGGGAGAGCCCAGAACCAAACACAATTGGCTTCCTCCAGTGAGAGTGACCTGCTGGGACATGACTACCAGAAACCCCCCTCCGTACAAACCCTTGATGGACTCAACAACCGGCCACTGTCCGCCTCCTCTGCTAGCTCGGTCGATAGCGGGTCGACTACATCAGCGACATCCAGGACGAGCTTGTTGCGGACGAGCCGGCGTAAGACGTGGCGAATGAGTATTCAGGAGCAGAACGACGAAGAGGAGCTGATCACTGTTGGTAAGGTTCATTAGTGTGTTTGTCTTCAGTTATTTTTAGTTGGGTAATGCTATTATTTAGCAAATGCAACCATACAGCTTGAATCCTTATCCTTTGTCGACCTGTCGAATTTACAAAATTATAATGTTGCCCTGTCGAATTTAAGAATTAGCCCTGTTGCTCTTTCGAATCTAAGAATCTACTCTGCTGAATTTCACTAACCCCAAATAATGGCAATGTCACCGTGTCGAATTTTAGTCCATACCTTAGTCTAAATCCTCGGCTATCAGGTGACTTTACAGCACATCATTGGATAATTTTTATGAAACTCAGCACCAACTTGCAGAGAGAATTTAGGATAATTATTTTTCTTGCCGATAATTATTTTCCCATCAGAGAGAAATCCCCGATAATTATTATCCATCCAGACAACATTTCACGATAATTCAAAAACAATTATCGGTAGTGAAAAAATTATCGGGAGAATTATCTGCTGCCGTTAGCAAAAGTTGCTAACGGCACCATGATAATTATCGGCAAATGATGGTTTTTGTCATTAAATAGGATGTTTGAGGATAACCAAACTATTCACAGGTAACAGGTGAAATGGCCCCACGGAGATCTCGCGCCGTGGATTATGTCCTGTTTCCACCAAAAAGACGAGATAAGATTGAACGATATTTTCAACAGACAAACACAGACGACTTTTAAGTTAGAAAAAATCGTTCATCAGTGTCAATTAACTTGGACGATTTTCTGTATCCACCATTGACCAACAAACGATTTGACGGCCAATATGACGGTCGATTTCATTATTCAATATTTCATCGTCCGACAGGTTCAAAAATCGTCCGTAGAGATCGGTCGTTCAAACAATTTTTTGTTTCCACTGAAACTTTTCTTGGACGATTTTAAGATCGGGATGATTTTTAGGGTAGGCCCTATTTCTTTAAATCGTTCAAAGAAAAATCGGTTGGTGGAAACAGGGAAATTAGTCGGCCCCCTGGTCAAGTCGACCCAAGAGTGAACTCGGCCCCATGGAGATCTTACGCCATGGTGAAGTCGGCTCTCTGGTTAATACGTACACCTTACCTCTACAGCCACCCCCTCTGGTACTGGAGAAGGGTTCCTCCAGGGCAGGCCAGTGTAGTGCCCAGTAACAAGTCAGCCAAACAGTGAACTCGGCCCCATGGAGATCACGTGTGTTATTGTGTGAATTTACCTAATTTGTCGTCATTTTTCTTTATTTTTTTGCATATCTATGTCATGATTTTAGCCTTCTAGACTCTACCTGTATATATACAAAGGCCTTATAGGAAATTACGTTATTGATTCATTGGTCCCCAGATCACCTACAGAATGTATTTATGCTCAATTGCAAATAACGTTAATTATCAGACAATATTATGAATTATGATTAATAATTTTATAGCATTATTTAGTATTTATCGTTAGTTTTAGTATAATTTGACCTTTTGATATTCCTACATATCCTCCTAAAACTTTCTTCGTCTATTGACATTTAAGAAATGATAACGAAAAAAAGTGACAGAAATCAGATACCTGAATTGTGTGTAATCATTTAGGCCTACTTTTAAAAATTTTGAAAAATATGAAAAACTTGCTGGAAAATGGTTTAATTTTTTTTATATAGCAATAATTCAAGCAGTTTCACACCTATTAATATCCTTTTCTGGGATCACCTCACTAGTCAACGTGTTGTTAGAGGGTAATCCGGGAGTGTTTATGTTGGGGGGATCAGGTCGTCGGTCCGTCGGGCCCCCTGGATAGGGTTTCAATAGTAGAATGCGTTGACAAACTAGGCCCAGAAAGTGCACCGGGGAGGCACGCTGCGGTACCGTCTATTCGCACATCTACACATCCTCGGGAACCCACGCGTAATGACGGAAATCATTGTGCGTGGGTTCAAAGTCATCACTCATAGGCCCGGGGATGTGTGATGTTTTAGATGTGTGGGTTTTTTAGATGTGAGAATAGACACGGCCGGCACGCTGCACACCAACTCGCCCCTTCAAGACGAACTATACGCGCGACGTCCAGGCCGCGGACCTCGTGTGTATATGGTTTTTCATGGTTTGACCATGTTGAACCCACCTTTAACCACACTCTGAAGGTGGTTTAACTTTGAACCATATTTGAACTAAATCTTTTCCATGGTTAACTTTGATCCTGCTTGAACAAAAAAGTGGCTTCAAATATGGTTTGGGCTGTATAATACTCGCCAACAAGTCCCCCCAGCATCACAGAACAACCCGCCTATCACTGTTGTATAAAAGACAAGTTTGCCGATAATTATTTTTGTAATTTGCCGATAAATATTGCTATTTGCTTGTACCATTCATGTTATACAGTTAATCCAATCATCCTGCCGGGAACATTCCTATCCCTTAAGCCCTATTTACACTTTTTCTATGATAATTATCTTTCTACAATCAAATTACCAACAATTACAGATGATTACCAAGATACGATACAAACCACTTTACGATAACTTTTCTGGATCAACTAAAGAAGAATTATCGTAAATTGGTCACAAAATATTTGTCGGATTTTGTTATATCTTTATTTCTCTCTGCAAGCCCCTGCAGGTTAATTGAGAAAATAATTTTCTCGCGACACTTAGGTCCAAAGTTATTCCACACGCATATCTAAAGTTGCATAACCATGCAACGAGGCCCCACCTCCCTTAATCCTCCCAAATAAGGATTGTAATGACTAATACATGTTGATTGCTTCTTCCCTGTCCGACAGACAATGCTGTGGCTAAGTGTAAGAGTCTGCAGGGCGAGGTGCGCGAGCTGGAGGCTACCCTACTGGAGGTGAACACGGCCAACACGCGCCTCCAGAACGACAACCTCAGGTACCAACAGGTGAGACGCGTACAAATGGACCTTTCCCCACAGTGTTTCTATTACAACTGTTGTAACGTATTTTTAGAAAGCCAAGGTAACATTGGCCACCCGCATTTTTTCATAGGAAACTTGGATTAATTATTCGTTCCTTCCTTAAAGCCTAAATAAACTTTGCTTTCCATCTTTATGCTTCGGGTGTCGAAACAAAGTAGATCTACCTCCAGGATAATACACTGTCTCTTTTGGTTAGATTTGTTTTCTCTTTTTTTAAGCGTGTTTTATTGGGTAATTATGATATTGGTATTTTATTCCGGTATTGGAATCTATCATTGTGTATGAACAGTCTTTTGGGAAGTGCCAACCAACGATGAACCTCCTATTATGAAAATATTGTTGTAAATTCACTGGAAGAAAATTGAGTTAAATATGTAAGTAACAGTTGACGTCAGAAAGGTGACGTCAGTTAATAACCTATATTGTTTAAGCACTCATCATTGTATTTACTATATGGTTATGTCTTAATTGCAGGAAAAGGTATGATCATGGTGTCAGGTAATTCTGTAGAGGAGGGCTTGGTGTTTGCAAAACCAGCTTTGGTACTATGGTATTATCAGTAGTTTGATTTCCCAACTTGAGCGCTGATAATTCGAATTCCCTACACAAGCTTTGCTATTTAGGTTATCGCCTAAGATATGAAAATTAGATTTCCCGTAATGAGCTCTGATAATTAGATTTACCAGCCTGAACTTGCTGGATTAGATTGCCTGATTTTATAATTCATTCCTTCATAAATGCCTAATAAACTTTGTTTTCCATCTTAGTGCTTCGGGTGTCAAAACAAAGTAGATCTACCTCCATGGTAATACACTGTAGTAACGTACTTTTAGAATGCCATCTTACATTGTTATTATCCTTAATTTAAACGCACATTTAAGTGAAACACATATTTTAGTGTCCAATCCTTCACTTCACTTAGGTTATGATCAGCCGATGCATAGGATGCAATTCAAATAGAAATTTACTGCATGTATTGCATGATATACCACCCAGTGTCTCCCTTTTGTGAAGATATTCAAAGTGTTGTGAAGATATTCAGTGTTGCTAGTAAACAGGGAAATTGAGCTGTTGTACCTCAAAACAAAAGTGACCTCCGTTTTACTTAGAAATCCTGTTCAAAGTGGGCTTAAAGGGGGAGGGGTGGTCTAAATGAATCAAAGTGGACCAATTTCTGTCCATTAGATAGGGACCTATTCTTCTAGTCATTAGCTAAGAGAACCATGGCCATATTTTCGCAACTGACTAGTCCAATCAGGCAACCTTTGATTAGTTTCTTGATTAGTGATTCTATCCATCACAAAATTGAGGGATGCTGATGCCAAATAAACTTAAAAAGGGACCATTAGATAAGCTACTTTTTGTGATGAAAAAGAGACACCTACATAAGATAATACATGGCTTCAGATCCAACTTCCCACCCTACTATAAGTGTAACTGATTGCATGCAGTGAATGATGGTAACAGGTTTTATGGAATGGATTGGCACCGTTTGAATCATTGTCAAATTGATAAATTTTACATTTTTATTTAAGAAAAACAGAATTATGCTTTTCTGTCCTGCATTATCAAAGCACGTTCAACGAGTATTATATCGCATCAATTTTTCTTATATACCAAATGCATTTGCATAGTTCAATAAACTTTAATTACAATTTCTTTTAAATAGAATAGAACTGCTAATCATTTTTACAAATAATTAAATTGGGTTTAAAGGATGTATCACCATTTTCTTTATTAGAAGACCATACAATAAACTGAATAATCAGTTTATGTTATGGCCTAGTTATAAAACATGCTGATAAATTTGTAAATATACTTAAGAGATTGTATTCTTTTTAAGATCGTTTGATTTTGAATGAACCTATTTTGTGAAGAGTATATGAAAGAGTATTGCAAAAATAAATTGATTAGGGTTTCCTTTTTTAATAGTTTAAAAATAACCCATGATATTCTAACTTAAACACATTTTATCACCCACATTAAAATGGTAGATTTTGTCCAATTCCCTTCTTAACCATTTTTCGATTTCTTGTTGTTTCCCCTGTCGTAGTGGACAAGATGATATTATCTGAGACTGAGAATACATTAGATTTACAAAACTTTTTTCCCCCAGATATATAACACTTTGAATTTTCTTTGAATTTAAATCCACATAAAACCATAATGCAGTTGGACTACGTTGAACAAAAGAATATTCATATCTCAACTTTTTTCCTATAAAGAGATCTTTTTAACTTACCTTTCAGACTAGCTCAAAGAGAGATGAAGATTTTGATAAGTTACAGGCTGAACACAAAACCACCGTGGCTTTGCTGGAGATGACCAAAAAGGAAAACGTACGTCGATTATTTTTATATCTCTGTTGATGGTTCATCTGTTAGAGTAAAACCTGACTGAATAGATTTCATTAATAAAACTTTTCTGGGCATGTCAACATGGAAATAATTCCTTTGTGCTCGAATCTCATGTCTTTTGATTAAGATGAAACATTGGATACAATGAGGAATACAAACAAAATAATTATCAGCCTTTGTAAAATAGAGAATTCGGTTATAATACCCATTATTTAAAGTTACGCTGCTTAAAGAAATAAGCAAGTTTGATACTGGTTGGATGGCCTACTAGTATTAACTTAATTGTCAAACTCAATGTATTAAACATAGGTTCGTAATGACCTCTCTTGTCAATAAAATACTATTCTATCATTTTCCTCTGGATTTATTAGGAGGAGCTTAAGCAGTCAAAAAAAGAAGCTGATATCGATTTTATCAAGATGCAAAATAACATGCTGAACGCCCAGACCGAAGTAAGTAAATATCACTTAATACGTTTAAAAAGGTTTGAAATGTACAATAATGAATTCTAACTTGTAAAAGACTTGTCTTGCTCATACTACAATGCAAAAAAACATTAGATTTAGACGGGGCTATCTTGTTTTGGTAACTGGCGGTAATCTCATTTGCCATTTGGAAATTCCAATAAGGGAAGATCTTAATCTATTATTTTCATATTGTCATCTTCAATTAGTAGTTTTTGTATTTATATTGTTAAACATAGACAATAACATTTTCATAAATAGAAAAGACTAGTCAGGCGGAGGTTTTATAATTGTTATAATTGCAAGAGGGAATCTACCATTGCATTTTTCCAAAAAGGGAAAAAATGAGGGGCCCAAAATGAGATGATGCAGAAAACCCGACAGCGCTTTAAACTCATATATTTCCTTCGCTAAAATTCTAAGATTTAAATTTTTGTGCCATTTCCAGACTGGGAAAGCAATGCGGGAGTTGGCCCGGAGAAACTCAGGTGAGAACTCAGGTGACTATACGGAGTTTGTGGCCACTGAGGAGCGTCTGTTGGCAACTATCGCCGCCCTGAAAAAGGAGCTGAATCTCCTACGGCAAGAGAAGTCAGACCTTACAGACACAGTCCAGGAGTTGGAGAAAAAGTTAGAGGTCGTTCCCCAAGTCGTGGATAATTCTGAGGAGCAGGCAATGTCGGAAATGAGAATTACAGCGCTTCAGGAACAAGTCAATGCTTTTGATGGGAACATGAGCGCTTGGTTTGGGCAGGTTGAGAAGATCCAGTCTCTGTTACCGTCGGAGCTAGACTCACGTGGCTCTTCACCTGCACCCGTTGATGAGGGAGACTCCAAAGTGGGTAGGCTCAGTAACGTCCTAGAGGCGCTGTACGGGAAGATCCAAGAGGAGACAGAATACTCTAACCATCTTGCCTCCTTTACCAAAGAACTTGTAGCCAAACTTGGCCAGGCTCTGGAGGAGGACGTCCAGACTGATAGAACCTATAGTGTAGAGGAAGCCGCGCAGATCGCAGTTGAAATTGTGGAAAGAGCCTGTGTGAAAATCAAGAGTGGTGGTAACAGCGGTAACACGAAGGAGCTCGATGCTTTGCACCGGTCTGTCGACATGTGGATCATGAATGTTTCAGCTGCCCTGCGTGAATGTTCTAGTAGATGCTTTTTAACCACATCCAACGAGTTTCCACCAACGTCTTTCACCGAGAAAGTTACATATTTGTCTGATATGTGTGGTTCATTAGAGTATCGAGTGAAAAATGCTTTTGACCGATTTGAGGAAGAGCAGGAAAAGCGATCTGCTCGCTACAAAAAAAGATTGGAACAGTCCCAAGAAAATATTAAAAATATGGCGGAAAGTCTCAAGAGTTTGGCATTAGATGTGCAGGTTTCTACCAATGACAATGACCCGTTGTCTATCATCGACGAAGTAGCAAAGGCAATAAAGGACCTGAAAAAGACCCACCAGGCACAAACTAGCCTTGCAGGATCAGTCAACGAGAAATCACTTTCTGACGAAGAATTTGAAACAACTCACCACCAGCTTCTTGGAGAGCTCATGGAGACAGATGAAATTGTTGAGAGGAAGGAGAGTCTGATGCGTAAAGTGGCACAACAACAGATAGACTTCATTGCAAACTTTGAGGCAGACGTAGAGTCTATGGGAGCACCTACCCTTCTGAACGAATTAAAAGAAGTAACCAAAAACATCAATGTAAAGAAACAAAATTGCTTGTCATTGATTCAGAAAATGAGAGACATGTGGAATGTGAAGTCAAGTAACACAGCTGAGAAGGGGGATGGAGAAATGCAGAATCTAGCTGAGAAACTCAAAGAAATGGAAGCTGAGTTTCGTAGAAAAAACTTAATAATTGAAGAGTTCAAATCAGCAGCAAAACTACAGCAGTCAGACCAAGAGGAACTGAGTCAAAAGCTTTCAGAGTATGCAACTGAAGCGAACTTGGAAAAAGAAAGATTAATCTTGGAAATAGCAGAAGTTAGGAAAGAACTTGAACAGAAATTGGAGATCATTTCAACACTTGAGAGCCAGGTTTCTTCACTCAGAGACCAGATTAAAGCGCCAGAGGAGCTTACCCAACATGATAGTAGTGCTGAGTTGGACAGGCTGACTCAAGTTATAGCCCAGCTATCCGAAGACCTTAAACTTAAAGATGAACTTGCATCAAGTGTGTCTCTAGAAAAGGAGTCACTAGAAAACCAACTGACAAGGTCTAGGGAGGAAGCACAGGTTTCAATGGAGTCTCAGCTCCAGGAGCATGAGAGAAAGATGCAGGAATTAGTGGAGGGCCACAGACTAGAAGTTAACTCTCTCAAGAAGAGCATGAAGGACGCTGAAGAAAGCCATGAGGGTCACATTGAAGTTATCAGAGCAGAATCCATGTCCAGTCTACAGGAGGTGGAGAACAGTTCTGGGCTTATCAGCGAACTCAGAGAGAAGCTCTCTGATCAGGAGTCCACCATTAAAAAGCAGGCCCATGACATAGCATCCCTGAGAGATGAAACCCACCAGGATGGACAGTGTATCTCGGACCTCCAGGGACAGATAGCTGCACTAGAAGAACAACTCCAGGCTTCAAGGGGGGAGTCTGACACGGCTTTTGAGGAGAAACTTCAAGAAACCATCAAATCACACAATCTGGAGATGGAAAAGATGAAGTCAGAAGCTGATGAAATCCTAAGAGTGAAAGAAGAATTATTGGGAGAAATGGCAGTGGAAAAGGACTCACTCATAGAATCAATGACAACTCTGAGAGAAGAGGCCGCAAATCTGAGATCTGAACTGGAAAATACTGTAACTCTGGCTGTTCATGAGGAAAAAACCTTGGCTCTTGAAAAGGAAATTTCAGAATTGAAGGAAAGTCTACAGAATGGTGACGTCAGCGCTGAGGTGGAAATGCTTAAGCAGAAACTGGCAACAAAAGAAGAGGAACATTCAACAACAATCAGCAGTTTGAAGCTTGAACATGAATCACAGCAGACCAAGCTGAGAGACGAGATCTCCTTCACAGAGGAGAGGCTTGTAAAATCTGAGTTAGATGAGCAAAAGGTCAAAGTTGAGCAATCCACAGAAGACGCATCAGTTGAGGAAAAGAAAGCAGAAGTTCTGGCACTAGAACAGCAACAGCTTCTCAGTCAAATGACTCAGAAATTAGAAGTTATTGAAGCCGAAAATATGACCCTGAAATCCACCATTACAAATCTGGAGCAAGTAATTGAAGCAAAATCAAAGGTATCGGTGACTATCGAGGAAACATCCGCAGAGCAGTGTGTGGCTCTTCGCTTTGAAATCGAAGCGCTCAAGGCTAACCTGGCGCAGAAGGAGTTGGACGTGAAGGGTTACACGGCGCAGGTCCACCAACACTCGGTCACCATTGTCGCCATCGAGGAGCGACTCAACCAGGTGGTGCTCAAGAACAGGGAATACAGAGAGGAGATCGAGAACCTACACCAGGAGATCCAGCGACAGAAACTTGCTATTGAAGGTAAGTTGATGTAGCAAATCAAGAGGTTCAGCTTTAATAAGGACAGTAGGCGCGATATTAATTGTCTAGTGAGCTATATCACGTAGCGCATTGTTGCATATATTAAGCACCCAATACAGTTTTCAGTTGCTTAAATGTATATGTTCTGAAATAAAAGCTCATATTGTCTTTATTATTAAGTTACAAAATTCGAAATTTGTACGCATCATAGATGAGTCTCTATCCCTAAGGTACTGTACTTTTTTGACATGAACTTCAAAATTATCTCAATATATAATTATGTAATTATAGTCATATTCATTCTTTATAGTTAAGAATTCTTAAATCGAATATATGGAAAAAGAAGTTTCTAAATATTCATTTCGTCACTAATACTGAACATACAATTCTTGGCAGAGGTTTTCATCCACATGAAAGATATTGTCATTGCGCTCTCTCCTTAAATGACTGTCTCCGTCTGTAACCTTTATAGAATGTTTCCTCTTCATTTTTCAGAGAGTCAAAGAGAACGGATCGTAACAGTTGTGAATACACCACCGACTCCAGCCCTCCATACGACCGTAGTCCACCAGCCTCCTTCCAATCAAGTAGGCATACATCAGTTCTTGCCTCTTATATTTCTATACTTTATGGAGCAAATTAAAAATTTGAGGTATTAGCATTATTAGCCCAATTGGAGACAACATGAATTGATTGACAAAGGCAAAGTTATACGTGGCTATAACGTGATAATCCATGATATAAACGATGGGAAAAAAGCAAATTGCAAATAAGGTACATTTTTTTTCGCCAAGGCAAAACCAAAGGTATCAAAGGAGTATGAAAGCAAATCAAAGCGTATCAGGCGAAATTATCTAATGGACAGCGATCGGACTTTCGCGTACGACGACAAGCAATAAACTAGAATGGGTGGTCGTTTTCAGACACGCTGGGAACATGTCTTATTTACCGATATATCCGGTAAAACGGTTGTGGCGAGACCCGCCATTGGCAAAATGCAACTGCATAACCTCGCAAAACCGCCGAAAACCCGCAGATCCGCTCGTCACGTGACAGGTGATGGCCGTACTCACCTCAGAAAACATATATAATCCGATAGAATTGATCAATTTCCTATCTGATATGGATCGTACATGATGTTTGAGGTCCCATAACACCATCAATTAATCATTTATACCGATATTTGACCAAATAAAAGCAAAAATCCGATCGTCACCTGACGCCGTGTTAACCAGGTCAAGTTACGCCCACCAGCCTCGCTTTCGATCGGGGAGGGAGGGAACTGGGTCAATCTCTGAATATTCAACAACTTTGCAGGCCTATTTGAGTATGAGATCGGTCGTTCTTTCGGGTCAAATATATATAGAGAGGTACATTTGGATACATTGCTAGGCATCCCAATGTCCTAGAATCAATATATTGCGAAATAACGCGTCTAAATGCTTAAATGCATCGCGCTATTTTCTTGCAATTTCTTCGCCTCCCCCGGTGACAAGGCTCATACGGCTGGGAGCAGTCGTCCCAGCCGGTTGGTTGTTACCGAGGGCTGCGCCTTCTCCGCCTTTTCACCTGGATTACCGCGCTATATGATGCTTTCAAGATATATATTTTGGACGTCTGGACCCTCTTAAACGCATACAACGCATTGAAAACTCATGCGTGGTCCATGCGTTCGTATCGAAGGGAAAACATTGGATCGATCGGACACGAGGAAGCCTTGACAGTGACACACTGTCAGACCTAACATGGCGTCGTCATCCTGGCCAGGTTTTCTCCCCGCACGCCTGCACCGATACATTGAACTCAGGAAACCAGGATGACATTAAACGCATCAATTGTGGAGGATATACGCATTGAAACGCATTGAGGACTCCAGGCCCTAAAGGTAGGTTCATATATTTTTTCCAGCATTTGAAATGATACCGTTGGAATCTAGGCCTAAACTTGGCCTAACGCACATTGGATCGATCTGACAGGAGGAGGACACTGGCAGTTTGAAAAATAATTATTTAGACCTTATTAGGTCTATCAAAATGAAATCCATGTATATATCTATGTTCACCTATATCTCAGGATCCTACATATCATATATTTGAATCATTTTACGCCTGGAAACGCTTGCAATAATATTTTACAGATGGTATGAAAAAATGACAGGACTCAGATAGGCCTAAGCCCCCTCCGACACTGTCAATGTATTATGGCGGCTCCAAAAGCAATTTTTTTTTTTTTTTAAGGGGCTTTATTTGCAATAAACGTCAGGGTTTCCCCTGGTTTTCAGAATATTACATAAGGTGATTGGTTATATAATTAGAGAACAAAACATTCATTTCAATTACAAATATCAAAATGAGCCAGACACTATACAAAACATGTAATGCAAGTAGTACCTAAGAGACAGTTTCATATAATCAATGATACAAGAAGCAATCATTATTAATCACACTCATAGGACCAATGCCATGTAGGACTTTTCAAGAGCAGAAAACAAGGAATTTATGATCCAAACATTAAAAGATTTGAGAAATTGTCACTATAGTGTCATTTTTTCAGACCTACCATCAAATCATTAAATCTGTGTTTCAATATGTCTAGGCCTAAGTCACTGTTAGTGTCTGAATCATTCCCATTCAGTGTTAAAACATAGGCGTCACACTGTCAATAAGTTCTCCGGTGCTGTCAGTGTCACTGTCGGACACAGATTCAAAAATTAAATGCTTGTGAAATTGTCACTATAGTGTCATTTTTTCGGACCTACCATCAAAATATTTCATTCATTAATATCTCTGCTTAGCATCCTACGTTAATTCCAATCGGGCGAAATTCTCATTTCATCAAATGATCAATCTCTTCAATCCCCTCAATCGGCCAACTTGTGTAAAAGGACGTTCTAAACACAGGCCATGATATGCTGCAAAATTCGATGATAGCTCTTATATCAGTCTTCTATCAATATCTGACCTAATATTCGATGGTAAATCATGCAAGCGTTTGTCCCCGAGTTTTAATTTCACCTCCCTCTGCGCCACTCCCCATTTCAGCAGGGACTTGTGCGCCTGCGCCGTGAGAACGCCAACCTGAAGAACCAGAACGACCAGGCCCAGAAGGTGATCGCGGGGCTGAGGAGGGACATCACGGGACTCGGCGCAAGGCTCAGCGATGTCTCCAGTAAGATTGAAATGTTTTTTTTTCCTTTTGTAGTTTCAAACTGAAATATATCTCTAAACAAAGTGAAGAAGAGGCCTTATCCAATGTCATTAATTTTTCTGACTTTTTCTGAGTCTGCGGAAAAAGCAATATAATAGGGTACAATAGTTTATTCACAGCCCAACTGAGGCAAAGGAGAGAGATATGTTAGCCGATAGTTACATGGCATCCCCAGCCCAAGCTGGTATTATTAATGTGAAATAGAAAATGATGTATCCAAAGGGAATTCGAATAATGCATAAAAGTAAGGTACGAAAAGGTTTTAATATACTTAATGTTTTAGAAAATACATTGAATCACAGTATTATATGCTTAGCTCCCATCCCAATTTCAATTACGACTAGCCGCAAACCCTATTTCAGCAGCTTAGTCACGTTTTATTTTATTGTTTTTCCTATCACAGAGTTAACATTTACCCTCACTATGTCATATAAATAAAGTACCGGTATGTTATATCATCTCTTACCCCAAATCTGACACTTTTCTTATCTAGGTGAGATTGACGACGCTAAGAAAAGGGAGATAGACGACAACAGAGTCAAACTTTCTGAGACTGGTCGTGAACTTTCGGACCACAAGGGCAAAGTGAAGGAGCTCTTCAAGGTCATTGACGAGAAGTTGGCAGAAACTCGGAGACTGAACGCTGAAGTCAAGTAAGTCTATACGTGGGTTTGTTAATAACATGTCCTGGTTTTAGTGAATGGGCTATTCTGTTGCATCATTGAAACTACTGTGAATTTGTGACCTTCAATTCCTATTACAGTTTTGCATCCCTATCTTAAACCACCCAAGGTTGAATTTTATTAAAACCAATATGACTTGGTCTCATTTTTAAGTATTAGACGAGAAACAAATGGAAAAAGAATAAAACGAAAGGTGATTTTCTTAAAGAATTTCTGATTTCATCGAAGGAGTTAATTATTGCACCCAATCTGAAAATGATTCCGAGAAATTTTCAAATCTCTAATTCATTTATTCTTCAAACCAAACATAACTCATTCTTCATTTCACACAATATCCGTCAACCTTGGCCTGTCTCATTCTGCGTCTCACCCTATATCCTTCAACTTTGACCCAACTCACACTGCGTCCCCCCCCCCCCCCCCCCTATGCATCAATTTTGACCTAATTCATCCTCTGCTCCACCATGAATCACCCAAGTTTGTTATACCTGATTCTGCGTTTCACTCTGTATCCTGTTGATGTTCCCTAAACCTCTCCGTGTTGTCTTGCAGGCGTCTTAAGGAGGGAGCGCTAAAGCTGAAGAAGCTGGTCGGGGAGAGGGACAAGCAGGTGAAGGACCTGGAGGACAGGCTGGACAAGCTGAGGGCTGAACTGGACGCCGAGAAGAAGGACCAACAGGAGAAGGTGGGTAGGCGCACGGACCTTCCGAGAAATACATTTTGAGCACCAAAATCCTCCTTGCTCAAATTTCTTTTGGGCCATTTTCTTGAAATGTCTGGCTATTGCAAACATTATCGTATTTTTTAAAGAAAATTACTAATGTGGGAATGAACCCTTGAAACTTAACCTAGTGCGGGAATTGAATACCAAACGCGGAAATGGCCCAGCATGTAGGCCTGGTGATATTCCTGTAGGCAGGGTTGTAAAACCGGGTCCTCAATTCTCAAAACTAACCACTTTTGGGTTAATACTTTGGTCCTTTTTCCTCAGAAGAAAATTATCTGACAAAGAAGACCTTTTCTTTTGAATTCATTTATTTTCCTGTAGGCAGAGTCGTAAGAATGATTCCTCAGATCTCAAAATTAACCACTTTGGTCATTTTTCCTCAGAAGAAAAATAATCTGACAAAAAATACCTCCTCTTTCAAATTCACTAATATTTGCTCAAATTAATCCCCCCAGGGTAAGCTGACGGCCGACCTGGCCGCCCTGGGTGCCGCCTGTCGCGGAGAACGCCACACGGACGTCATCTCCAACCAGAAGTCGGCCCTCAACGAGCTCCGACTCAGCCTCAAGTCTCACGAACAGTGGCCCCGCCCCGGTAAGTCTGGAATCTATTATTTTTGTTTTCTTCCTTTTTGATAGAGGGTATCACAAAGTAGGGAGGTTTTGTTGTGAGAGTAGGTTTTGCGTTAAAATACTCTGCATAAGTCACCCCTGGCTAAATAGTGTTCCTAATTATGTCAAAATCTCTACACTAAGAAGTGTCTATCATGGATTGTAAAAACTATGGAATACGCCATCAATGACATTTCTCAATTCATTCAATGTTTTTCATGGAATGATGATGTTTCAGCCTCAACTTTAATGAAAAAATAAATGCTTGATGTAGCCTGATTGTCAAGGAGCAGTACGTGAACATATCTTACTTACAGCTCCTGCAAATTCCATTCCATTCACAATCAATGAAAAATACATTGCACTAGGCTAAATGTAAAATACATGTAAAATAACGTGGTCAAATGAATAAAATAATCCACAGTTACACTCCCATAAACTTAACTCGAATTCACAAATAAAATCTGTTCTTTCGGACCTCAGCCCCGACACACGAGGAGGCCCTTCACCAGGTGATGTTACTGAAGAAGGAGCTGGCTGAGATCAGGGCTCGGGAATGTATGACGCAGGCCGGTATCACGGTCACCGCCCCACCCCCGCCCCCGGCCCGCGTGTCCACCGACACCGCCTTCGCCGCTTTCGAGAAGTCTGCTCACACTATCACCATGGAGACTCTGGATCTCAGTGAAAACTCTGTAGGTTCATTACCTTATATGAGGTTTATCTTAGAGAAAAATACCATCTTTTCTATGGTTCATTCAGATTATTTATGTTTGTTTGATACATGTAACTACATGTATTAGTTTTTTCCATTAAACATTTTACCTATTTACTTGCTAGTGCCCATTGTACTGGCCCTGGTTTACCTCTATATTTTAGTTTCTGTATTCGTAAGGAAAAATAAGAAATAAGGATGAACACTTTATGCAGTAATTTTTGTTTCCGTCATTTTATTCCCGTCTCACTTATTCCCCGCCCTCTCCTTCATATTTTTCTTTTGGTATATAACTTATAAGGACATGAATACATACGCTTTCTCTAAGAATTATTTCCGCCACCTTCTCCTGTCATGTCCAGACCATGGATAACCGAGTATAATTTCTCCAATGCCCAGATCATTGGTCTACGATGTACTACTACTATATTAACTAACCCCTACTCTTGCCCCTCAGTACCTGGGCCTGCTCAAGTCGGTGTCGGTAGCCCTGGACGTGGAGGACCTGGACGGGCTGCGGCGACTCGCTCACATCCCACACGACGAGCAGCTCAGACTCTTCCGCGAGCGGGAGCAGGTGAGTCTTCGGACGACTAAATTTGTACTTCATCAAAGCTAGTTTCATGAATAGTTAATGAAAGTTACAGGGATGGTAGTTTCCAGATTTTCATGTTAAATCTGATAATTCTGCCAATGGCCATTGGAGAGGCTTATGCTCGTCAAACGGTGGCCTGAGAGCCTTCAAATAGGATATCTCTAATTTCAATATTTGTATTAAAAAAAAGGCTTTGAATAGAATTTACTTCAGAAGGGTAAGGTCCATCAATGTATCTGTTTTTTGATGAGAATTTTCATAATGCTTTGTTCGGTAGTTTATCCCAGGGCCACAAATGTTTTTACATGCCTACCACCCTTTTTGTATAAACCCATCCCCCACCCCTCACCCTCTGACCATCTTCCAGACGTGCACCATCGTGTCTAACCGTATCGAGCTGCTCCGGGAGCGCCTCCGCCGTAAGGAGGAGCTGCTGACGGGGTACGAGCAGGACCTGGCCCGACTGCACCGCCTGGAGGAGACGTGCGGCCTGCAGGAGCAGCAGGTCAAACTACTCACCGTGAGACACTTACTGTATTAGAAATATATCTATTTGACAGGATAATCTTCTTGTCCAGTGCGTAAACTGCAATGTAAAGATATTAGTTCCGCTGGAGGTAATGGAAGATTGGGGTATATCCAACTTGCACCAGGATAACTGAAATTGTTTTTAAACACACAGAAAACAGTCTACCCAATAGCTATGCAAAATTGTTGTAAAATCTTAGACAGTCTCTCTTAATGTTATTTGGCCTTAACTCATGGTTTGAAATTTTTACCGAGTAACTTTTGAGTTTGCTTCTAGCTTCCCAGATATACGTGAATTTCTTTAAGATCTCATTTTTGTTGAGAAAATTCAAAACTGTCCTCGTTAAGTCCTAGAAATATTTCGGGAATATACTAACATGTCGTCACAAAGCCAATGCTTTCCCATTATAAGCCAATTCTACCCCATTGATTACTAATAGATACGAAGATGAAAGGAACATAAACTCATGTGAATAACTGTTTTTTTTTTCAGAGTGAGATCCGTGAGCGTACAGAGGAGGGTCAGTGTTTGCGCTACTCGCTGGACAAGGCACGCAACAAGAACGGGGAGACCGGCCGACATTACATCACCGCCGTCAATGAGAGAAAGGTAAATCTTTATTTCTTTATAATATTACAACTCATTATTTTATATATATTATACATTTATCATATATTACAACTAATTATTTTTTAAAAAAAACATAAATCTCATGGAAATCGATCTTGTTGTTTAATATTTTGTAGTAATGTAACTCTAGAAAAAAAAATCGTATTTTCCCCGGAGCATTTATCTGTGAAATGTCGGTATAAGGAGTATTTGTCGGAGCAATGTTTTAAAGATATCAGATGGTTATTTTATGCTGTATTTGGCCCTGAAATAGTGCAGTTAACTTACTGATGATAACCAATCCCACATGTTTACCTAAACGGACGCAAAAATGAATAAAGTACATCCTGTTTTGTATTTCTATAGGCACATTCATGTGTTGAGCAAAAGGTAAATTCATGAAGCGAAGTTATGGTAAAGATCCTTCCACAAAAATTGCACTTCCCTAATCACAAACACCGTACCAAAAAACCTAAGAGAATTTGTAGATCTTGCCATCGTTGATCAGAATGCTTAATTACCAAGTGTTTGCCATAAAACAAGAACCTAAACAAGGTGTTTATTCATGTTATATCAAATAAGGATGCTAAGTTATTCCGTCAAACTGTTGGTAATTGTATTCTGCAACCGATCTTAGTTTGAAAGGGAACTACAATTTCTATGCACAGAACAAACAATACTTTCGTCTTTTTCTATTCTTGTATGTACCTAGATTCCTAAGGTAGAATCATAGTTTTGGACTCGATCATTACATACACTACCTTTTGATTTCGTTTGTTTTCTTCATTTTGTAGTCTTTTTTTTGTTTTCTTAGATTTGATGAATACAAGTAGAATCAACTACTTTGTCCCAAAACTATGATATCAGACACTAAATTTTGACATCTCCTTTTGTTAAGATGGCAATGGTTTTGTGTAGATTGCTGTTTAGATTTAAGACAATTTCGGAATGAATGTTTGACTGAATTGGTTATTTGTGAACATCTTGTAGAGTGGGTTGAATGACTCGTTCCATATTAACTCTGAACACCGGTATTGTTTTTCCACCTTAATACTAACATTCTGTGTATATTCATTTGGTGCCAGCTCCCAGTCCTGAGTCACAACTGTTGTCGAGTTTCGTCAGACTTTTTAAATAAAAAGGTAAAATAAGATCAATTTGTACATATATTTATACTTTGAAAATCAATGTACATATACCTTTGGCAAAATCGCACGAAAGTCAGAATGAATTATGACGACCTTAATGTATCTGTGTTGTTGATATTCTGTCATCTAGGGAAACGATAATATGGTGAAACACAATACCAGTTGGGAAACTCTGCATTTAAACCAATAATCATCAAATATTACATTCAAATAAAGAACAATATCCATAACTTAACAGCTCTGGGAATAGTCAACGTTTTTTAAGTAAAGAAAAATATGTGCAATGAATAAAACAGTAACTAAGCAAATAAATTTAACATATTTGTTATCCTATTTGTAGTCCAACAAATCCAAGGAGTCGTCCGAGCTGATGAAGAAAAAGAACTACGAGATTAAAGTACTCAAGTCGGAGCTGGAGCGGAAGGACTACCAGCTGGACAGCATCAAGAAACAGATAGTACAGGTTAATGTGAGTGGTTCTGTTTTATATTTCATTTTGTACTCTTTCTGCAGATTAAATCACGGATTGTGTGTAATGATTTCTGTGCACAAAGTGGCGCAAAGATGGGCAATGTATACCACACCTTCACGGAGATAGTGATACCATTGTTTATCTCTGGTTTCAATTTAAAAAATTATCATTTTGTTTGTTTCGAATTGGGACTGTTTTCTAAACATGAAATCTTGGTGTACGTAATGTTTTTGATATCTTGGTACATTCCATATCACATTGATAGTCTTGATGTACTAGTAGTACTTATAAGCTGTAACTTTGTTGGAAGATCTCACCTTTAATGTGAAACAAAATTCTCTTGGTCATCTAAAAATTCCACTTTGTTATGATATTCCTCTCCCGTTATTTCCCTTTTTTTACACGGAGAATGTAGAATTTATATCATTTTTTACATTTGTATTGTTTCGCAGAGTGTAAAGAAGACCCCAAGCCCACCGGTTGGTCGACCTTCATCGGCCAAGGTTAGGCGCGCTCGACCGACAAGTGCGAAAAGACCGATGAGTGCTAAGGTCACCAAAAGTACGCTGAGCACCACGAGCGCTGTGCCCCCACGGTCTCCCAGCCCGCCAAGGTCCACAAGGACCCCAAGGGAACTGGTGGAGGAGAACTACCAGGTCATCTCATCGACCGATGAGATCCGAAGGTCTCTCGAGGTCGGTGACAGGGATTTGCTGACAAGCCAAGGTGGGCGTTTCGGAATCGAAGAGACAACAGTGACCGTCCAGTCGGATGGGTCCGCTGAGGAGGTAGTGACTACAGTGACGTCAGCTGTGACGTCAAACCTGTCGTCAGCTCTGACGTCAGGCGTGACGTCAAGCTTTCTCACCGAGACCGTGGAGGTAGGTGAAGGCGGGTCAACTACCAAGGGGGTAACCTTTTCCACCCAACTCACAGCTGAGAATGACAGCAGTGACTTCTAAATAAAACAAAATGTACTAAAATTAAAATTGTAAAGGCTTTTTAGGTAGCCTACGTGTCTGTCTGTCGGAGATTGTTTAATGCTAATTTTGCCGAAACCTTAGCCAGTAGTGTGCCTTATTGCATTAATGTAATTCATTATTACCAAGCCGCGAATCTCGAGAAACCTCAACTTCTTAATGCCTCTACTTTTTCCTTTTCATGAAAAAATATACAGGTCGTATGAATTGCTTAGACCCTCATGTATATATTATTTTATGTTTTTAATACAAAGTTTTTGTAAGACACCCTTCTATATCGCTATCAGATGTGTACCCTTATAACTGTGTTGCTTTTAACACATTATTCAATGTTTTTCTATATATGTAATGTCATGTCATAATCCAATTTGATAAACGAGATTACTAATCTTAATCGGAAATATGTAACTGTATATACTCAAAGTCAAATGTTGACATGAAGGGTGACTCTCACAGTTTGTTTGTGATTGCGAAAAAGAAGTGTTTTGCCATCCGGAATGCTGATTTTCTTAAGCTGATGGAGAGGGGCTTCACATTTTGCTGATTATTTAAAAGAAAGTCATGTAAGGTCAATATCAATTAATCCTATGTTGCAGTTCTTGTCAACATAGAAGCTGTTACTCGTTGAAATACTTGAAAATATGTGATGAGCCTGTAGATCCAATATCCACAATGCAATTCTTTTCAATATAGAAGCTGATACTTAAAAATGTGTGATACAACTGTAAAATCGTTTTTATTGTGGATTTCTACTACTCTCCAGTGCCTGTGATATTTAATCAAAAGGTTTGACCATCCACTTGCCAGATGTATCTGTGTCTACCTATATGGGTTTAGGTGTTTCTTCACACCCATAAATCGTCTTTCATTTTCCTTACTCAATTAGAACTTCATTGAGATCTACATGTATGTGTTACATCCTGTTAATCGTTGTGAAATACGAGGCTAGTGTCTTGAAACTATGCACGTCTTCACGCTGATAAATGTTTTGATAATATACATATATGTTAATGTAGTAAGGTATTACATTATGTTGTGCATAAAAGATAACCAGGTCTTTTGCTATCAATTATCTGTATATTTATCATAGAAAGTATAAGTGTTATCATAATGAGTATAGTTATAGGCTTTACAGCTTTGATAGGAGCGTGTTTGCCAAGTAGTCTGCTGCATAACCGAGAAAAGAATGGTTTCGTCATTTTCTATTTCTTCATTTTCTACCTGAACTGCGATTAAAAGCCCCCGCTCTGCTATCGATATTTTATCCCTAACAAACTGTGATCACGAATTCTTATTCAATTCTGTATTTTATATGTTTACTTTGTATGTATATTTTGATAGATATATCAATTCTTGTGTATTCTTGCACGGACCCTCAAGTTACTCGTGTGTAGAGCATACTCTGCGACTCCGATATATCAGATACTCACCTTTATATGTTATCTTACTTCCAATCAAAAATACCTTTACCGACAGGAATATACTCACTTCCATTATCTCAAAAAATACAGACTGTATTTATCGATGAAAATCTTTTGGCTTGAGCTTCAGAAATTATAATCGGAATATTGTATTATCAAGTATTTCAAATATTACCCAAAATGTTTTTTTTATCAATTCAAGGAATTCGAAGCTTGAAACTTGAAAGATGTACACTGATTTTAACTACCCTTGACTAATGCTGAGTATCAAAAGAAATTACCGTCCTGATAACTACTGTTGATAAACTCATGTCTGCTACATACTCAGAGCATTACCTGCGATACTGATAAACTGTTTACGTATACCTTAAGATAGGACTACTGATGTAATACTATTTATCCGTGCTGTTACCCAAATAAACTAGTCTATATATAAACTTTGCGTTGTCGGGTTTTTCTTACTCAATGATTTGAAAAAAGAAAAGAACTAAAATACCCAGATGTTATATCTGTAAAAAATATGGTTCATCTCCTACCTCTCTGACCGACTAAATTTTGGTTTTCATACCAACAAAGATCAGTTGAATGCTGAATTTGATTAGCATAAGAGCCTTACT
Source organism: Lepidonotus clava (assembly GCA_936440205.1). NCBI lineage: Eukaryota > Metazoa > Annelida > Polychaeta > Phyllodocida > Polynoidae > Lepidonotus > Lepidonotus clava. The sequence goes on along the minus strand of OW387144.1, from coordinate 26,522,348 downwards.
GCAAAGAAACTATAGCTTATCGTGGACATCCTTGGGATCTGTTGAGATCCCATGGCCAACAACAACAGAAAAGCAGTCTATTTTAACCACTAAACGTGGTCGTACGACTCGGTTCATGGATATTCAAGTAACATGGATATAACGAGATTATCCCCAGGACCTCTGATTCTTGTATTTTGATCTCACGGTTTCCGTACTAAGGTGTATCATATTTATTTCTCTTTTTTTTTTATTAAACTATACTCATCTACAAGGATGATCTTCCGTATAAGTGGGATATTCGTCGGAGTATTGACATCTATCGAGTCTATCGAATGAATATAACCTTAGTAATCATTAATCTTTCCTTTACTTGTTGATTTTTTTTGAAGAAATAAAAAAATATTTCATAGTGTTTATTCCGAATCAAAAAGTCACATTTGTACTTTATTATAGGTATCATGTGTCTTTCATGTTAACTTGCTGTTTTTAAACGCAAATTTCACATAGAAATCACGATTTATGAGAACGTTTTTCGTTGTTGTTTTTTTTGTGGAAAGAAGAAATGAAAATAACAAAACAAAAATATAATTATGTATAGTACGTGAACGACCTCTTTGTCAACAAAGATTACCAGGTGAATACAAAAGAGTACACCTTACATAATTATTCTGATATGTGTTGCACTATTGCCACTTCTTAGGAGTCCAATCATTGTTTCCCATTATCACGGAATTACGTGTTTCTTTTATAAGATGACCTAAGGCTCAGCCAACTCTATGCCATCCTGAGCCGTTGCCGGAAACAGTAACTAGGGTCACACACTTCGGTAAACATTAATTTTACATAGAACATGAACTACAGGTCTGCTAGGATCGATTTTCTTTTAATATTTGATCAGATGGCCTATAGGACCGGTGTAGTATATAAGTGTTACATTAAAAAAGGGTTTTACCTGCTTTTAAATGTACGAATCCTATTACCATTCGACATTGATACAAAAACTGTGTATAAACAACTATTTTGATAGGTACAGTAAGCGAACTATAGGTGGAGTTATCGATAAACACTGGGCCAAGTAGTAAAACAAATAATATAGATCTAATTTACATACAATTCATTAAACCACAGGATGGAATTACTTCATGGTAATGATTTTAAAAGCGTCTTATAATTTTTGTTGTCTTTTTGAAATTCATCAGATTATATTCTAATTTAAGAAGAGAATTTGAATAGGCCTTATATCCATAAGGGCGTATTTGCCTTTAGGTCATAAGTATCTCTTCATAAACCTAATAAACTATCTACAATTATTAGTCAACCCCATAACCCGAGTCCTACATTGAGTTGCATTAGATTTGCTCATTTCTATGGACTGGAATGTCACTCTAACGGCCATTATCATAATGATTCATGAATAACATATAGTAAAAAAATGTATTATTCATTTATTGTAATGTGATTACTCAGTAAGGCTTAACGTTATGCATACGCTTTAATGTGATAATTATCCAGTCATAACGACCTGCTTTAATTAAAGGACAATAACGAGTCTTGACCCCATATAATCCTACCGTTTCTTATTACTTATCTTCAGTGTATTGAGTGTTTATCATTACTTTAAAAGCAATACAATACTATGTCTATGATTGAGAGTTAGTATTACGTATCTCTGATTTTCTAAATGTATGAATTTAAACGTGGCCTATTGCCCGAGATCCATTACCATTTTTGTTCTGCAAGGACGAAATTGTTCACATAAGTGGAAGAGGTTATGTATCATCTGTTATAACAACGGCCCACATAAACGCACTACCTTGAAAGCACACAAATCTTCTTTATTATCCATTATACACCATTATGGCCGCACGTTGCATTCTCCCAAATACGGAGTTTTGTCTACAAAAGCAGTCCAAATTAGCCTGCAGGTGCTTAGAAATAATTTACAACAGATATCCGTTGTAGGCAGAATTCAACATGCAACACAGAGAGACAAATAAATCACAAAAATAAACATGTTATAAAATATTGAGGGTTTTGGAAAACGACATAGAAACTGAAAAAGAGAAAACCTCATGCAATGAGCCAGAGACATTGACTGAGAATTTCTTGTTACTTTTTGGTGTATAAGTAACAGTATGTGGTAGAAATAACCTTGTAATTTTTTTTTTTTTATATAATCTAATCAGGTTTGCAGCATAAGAGGACACCTTATTCTAACATAACACTTAACAGATGTAGCCATACTACTTTAGAGCTAAAAGGTATGCACAAAAAGTATGTATCTATGTGTAAGCTATGTATATAGATCTATACTGATTGAATAGCTCCATGGCTGAATGACAACCCAGCTGTGACATGAATTGAAAACTGTAATAAACAAGGTTGAATCTCTCTACATACATATATTTGGATATCGTTTAAACGTATGTACCGTGTACATGTATATAAAAGTCACGTGTGTATGTACTCTTTTAACCATGTGTCACTCAGTGTGAACAGCTGGCTCTGTGGCTTAGTGGCAAAGCGCCTGTCTAGTAAACAGGAGATCCTGGGTTCGAGTCCCAGCAGGGCCTCTTTTCTAAACACTGTAATGAGCGGCAAGCCTAGGTTAAAATGGAACAAATTTAACGCACTGGAAATAATGACTGTGGATAAAATGGATTCAAATACATATTTAAAAATGTAATTGAAAATAAAGGCAAATCAATTTCCCCTAATGACCATTCTAACGTCAGAAATACCTTCTCGTTCAGGAGACACACAACGAATGAGCTTTTTGAGAAATGAATCGCACTTTATTTACAAGAATAGGAGAATATAGCATTTCAAGTTCATTTATCAGCGTTGGTACATTTATCACCTGCATGGCCGAGCAGCGGTCCGTACAAGGGTCAGTGCGTATTGACAGGCTGTACGTACCGCTCCTCTTTTACCAGTATTTTAGACATATTATTTGGAAAATTCTTTGGGTGACAAAATATAGAAGACCCTGAGGGGTCGTTCTCGGGCCGCCGGGCGACCCTTTAGGGTACCAGACGGCCCGCGGGCTTTACCCTTTGGCCGTCCGGCACCCGGCGGATCGTACTTTGGCCCTTTGACGACCCCAGCAGGTCTTCTTACATTAGTATGAAAATATACTACCAGTAAATCTTTACTGGAGTCATAAACAAAGACAATGAGGTACTTTGAGATAGTAAGCACGAGAGTAGGTGTCAACATCAACAAATTAGAAAAATATATCAAATTCCACATAATCTTGATTACCTCTCATTCATGAATTTGTCACGTGGGATTTTCTTAATTGTTTTACAGAAAATCCATATAGCAATAATGAATTATGATATATGCTTTTAAATCTGCACTGGAGTCATGTGTTTTTCCCCACATTTGGGGTCTATACACTGTTCACGTAATTAAGCCATAAATAAGTTTTTTTTGCCAGACATGTTCTGATAGAAAAACTGCATATGATATGATGCATTGCCCATTGTACAGTATATATATAGAGAGATATTCGCTCTCTGAAAAATAATCAAAATCTGAAACATTTCGCTAACAAAGAGAAATATAACTCTCTTACATAAACAATGATACAAGTATGCAAGACATTTACATCCAAAGATATGAACAAAAACGTCTTCTCAAATCTGTCCGTAAAACACTTAATTTCCGAAACACTTACAACGTATGTTTTTCATAGTAACAACGCATTTGATTTTAAAATTCACTCTTGGGATAAGGATAAAAAAGACAATACCGTCATAGATCAAAGTCTTATCTCATAATAGTATCTGGGTTTTGATTGCTACAAATTTAGATTACTAAATGGAATGCTGCTTCAGGGAATGTAAATGAAACAATAGTATACACACAACAGGGTGCACTCAAAGACCTTTGCCTTTGGTGCACATTAATAATACACTTAACGTATGCAGGGCTTATGCCTAAATACTTATGCCTAAACACTCCTAGAATCTCAGTGCGACTGATCTATACTAAAGGACCTGCGTAGAATCACACCACTTGGTAGCACACAAAAATGATCATAAAATGAAATTATCTTGTTTGCACGACCAACGTCATCAAACAATGTCTAAGACTTAACCCCTTCCACCCCCATAAGGCCATATTTGGCCACCACATGGCTGTTACCCATAAATTGGAACCTAATGTTATGGTTATTTTCTAATTGCAAAATGAATATCAAACCTACAGCCAAAAGGTAAATATCAACATATTCCTGATGCTCCAAAGAATCTTCAGCTTTTTATATTATCCTTCAAAGATAATAAGTTCTCTTAAAATACATATTTAAGAACAGGACATCATGCCAAATTTAGGGCCAATATGGCAAAACCTCGAAATCACCCTCTCAATTGCAATGATCAAGGAATTATATAGAAAAAACATATTTCTTATGTAATTTTGTGTGAAAACTTGACTTATATGAAAATTTGCAGAGAATTCAATGGCATTTACAGAAATAGCTAAATTTTCATAAATGAGGCATTATGGGAAATTTGCAATGGAATGTTTTTTTCAGGGAAATTCTACCTTTAAGAAAGGTTGTTAGGCTACCATGGTTACGGAAAAAAGAATATTAAGGGTCAATGGAACATTTGTCATGGATAATTTAGAAAATATCTTTGTTCACCTAATACTTCAAACAGGTAGAAAAATAACCTTCTGAATCAAAAGTTATTACATTTCTATCATTTTCTATAATTAGATATGCCTTCTTTTCCTTACTAAATATGGTAAAGTTCAAGTTGCTGTAACATGGAAAGTAATATGATAATCAGGACTGGGGTGTTTCTATTATACAAGAGGTAGTGCACTTCATACAACCATATCTTAGCTTCTAAAAGGAATATTTTATAAAGGTTTGCAGCATTTGAAAGCTTACTTTCTCTTGTCCACAGATATTTTCTACCTCATATTCCCAGGAATAGAGGGTTGAAGGGGTTAAAGTCAAGTGGAAATATCCGTAACATAGAAGTTGAAATAAGACACTTTACAACGATTTTTAAATTCTTAAATGTATGTACATGTATGCCAAACAATTCAAACAGATTTATATCCAAAACAAGTAATTAACAGGTATTGGAACATTCTCTCCCCACACTAATACATTCAGAAAAACAAGCACGTTGTATTTTGTTTAGGAAATCCAACCTTCCACAATTTTGAGTCCCTGCCCGGCACCATACAACGTACTCAGAACCGACAACCAACTTTGAACCAATTGACTTATTTGACCAGGGTACGCAGACCAGAATTCCCTTACCTTACCCAACGTTTTGGGGGACAAATATTACCTGAGCACAACTATGTTTTCCTCTACTGCTACCACTCTGAACACTCCCCTATTATTGAACGGATTTCTGAGGTGAACCTTCTGACAATAGTATTAGTAGACTTGTCACGGCCCTAACTAGTACGCAGATTACATGTTGAAACCTGTACCAAAGACATGTAACATACATGTGTTGGTACTTGAATCAGGGCACCACACTCGACATGCATGTCTTACAGACTTAATGACAATTACTCCACAGGCATCCTATGGTCTATGTTAGAATCCATGACACCTAAGCATATGACAGAAAGTGGTGGGTCGTGGTAATGATAATAAAACCAAGGCCAATCGGGAGTTTCATACCAAAATCTATAGACAAAAATATTTCTCTCTTTATAATGCCTGAAACGTTGACAACGCCCCGATCTCATTACCAGGATACATGCAACCTGGCAACCACTAAGAATAGGCCCTGGCCCCAGGACTATAATTCTATTAACCCGGATACGCTCTTCTCCCCATGTTTTAAGCCCAATATGGGCCAATAGATCTATACATGCAAGTTCAAATAATAATAGTTGCCTACCGAATATATTAGTGTACCAAATCTAGGTGACATGGCGGTTTTGTGATTCACACTTGATTTCTGCTTTACAATAGTACTATACTTATAAACTTCATCCTTCTAAATCTCCACCGATGAACGGATATGTGATGATTAAACAGAAATTGAATTTGTCTATCAGGAAATGGCACATCCACGTCACACTTTTATCAATAATTGTGTCTTTTACCGGTGTGAAAACACGCATATGGAAGTCGATTTTATGTTAGTGATAACCATTCGATTATCAGGAAAGAAAAGGTGGTCGAGAAACTTGGTAGTTTTTCTTGGCATTGGATATGGGAGCGGATATGTAAACAGACAGGGGTGAAGGTACATAGAGTCAGAGTAAATACGATCACTATACTCACAACCCACTGAGGAAGCTTCGTGCTTAACTATGAAGCAGGAGAGATCAGCCAATGTTAATATTCATTTCTGAAATGCGTAGAATTATGTACAGGATTTTATGGTAGTAAATCAATATTGAAATACATCGGTAATGCGTAGTTAGGCTAAATTATAATCATAATTGATGAGTTATTCTACAGTGGATCGGATATCTAAATCATATTGATTTCACATTTGAATATATCACCTCTAGTTCTCTCTGCTGCCAGGTGCTGTATATTCTATTACAGGGTACCGAAAAAATAAGGTGGATATGATGACAAGGTGCTCACACTGTTTTAAAGATTATTTTAAGACCTTTCTAAGACAGGTTTGGCAAATTTAAGGCCGATTTGCCACAGGTAAAGGAACACATCTAGCCATAAAGGTTAGATCTAACGACATTTGGCAATGAGCGGCAGTTCGCTCAGGCTATATCATTAGATTTTCATTTTCAGATCAGGTCCCATTTGAGACCTTTTTAAGACCTCCAGCGGCTGGCTTTAAAAAAATATCTGTCGGGTGGGCGGGATTGATATGGTTATTTTGGGGGTTTTGCTTTTGGTAAGGAAATAACAGAAATTTTGGAGGGGGAGACATTTTAAAGGAAAATATGAGAAAATATACTTCTCAGTCGGCTAAAATGCCCAGTCGGGCCGGAATTTTTGTTAGGCTGGTCTAATATTTGATATAGCTTCCTCGGCTGAATATACTTCTATATTGGAATCACAGCAGCAGGGGATTTGGTGACCAGACATGACCTGAATCGGGGTGACTGCCCCCAACCCCAACACCCCTCCTACAACCCTCTCAGGGTAAACTCGTTCACCAGCCGGGTGAGGTCTGAACACATACAGAGGGTAAACACGGGCAGTGTCCCTGGATGTGGGACATGTTGAAGCCCACGCCCTGCCCCGGCCAGACTCGGCGCACCTTCACAGAAGGTAAACGTCACCTAGGTGCTTCTATATCGCTTAGGCGGGTCCCGCCAACTTGTTTGATTAGTCTAGTTTTAACGCAGAATGACAGATTTTGATATGTTTTTTTATATTAATATTAACAGATGCTATAAAGTGGTTTTGGTCAAACAGCAATCTAGTTTGATATGTTGATGAGGCTCTTTATATTGATAGAGGGGCCATATGGGCGTAAATTCATATTGGTCACACTGGTTTATAGAGGTAGTATCTCGGCCTTCTGAGCTTGACATTTCCCCTCGAGTTCTTTATAAAGTTATATGAGGCCCCTCTTTTAACAAATAATTGAAATTAAATCTATTGTAAGATGAAACGTATATCATAATATTAAGATTTATATCGGGTGTGTGTACATAATGTCAACTGAACCTCTGCAAAGATTTTTTTTCTATTAACAAGATATTTTTTTCTATTACCAAAATTTACTTCAGTTTGCTCCAGTGACCACTTTTCATATATGCCTTTCTAAAGCTAGTAACTAACATATTTGAATCAGACACCTAACCCTCGTTCAATATACATAATAGGTAATAGCCAGAAATTGTTTTATCTTTCATACTAATCGATGCTATATTCTATGGATCAAACTAATTATGTTCCGAATGCGAAACTAGCCCCTGCCACGTGTGATTTAAATGTAAGTAGTGTATAAAAAAGGTAAACACGGGCTATCACACTTTACCATCTGGCTGAATCAATACCCAGGTGGCCGGATGGGCTCTCTGGTGTCACAAGTATCCGTTCCGGGTGGGCGAATTTAACCAATGAATCAACCATCAAGTGTACTCAAGTGTAAACAAAATCAATGCATTCCACGTTGAACCACACCTATTGGGATAGAGTGCTTCTGGTGGTCAGATTCGTTAAGAGAACATTCTCTCTGAAATGTGGCTTTAAGGTACATATACCATTAGGGTGTGTAATTTTCTTAATACATTTTAACAAGAGGTTGTAACAGTAATTTATTTCTGTGTGTGGTTCTATAAGTATAAGGGGAAATTGCTGATTAATTTCATATTGACATTAAGGAAGAAACACTTAAATTTAGGCAGGAAAATACAATATGGCATTTATAGCATATTCTTGGAGAATAAAGCTCAGGGGAATTAAGTCAACGATCACTTCAGCTCAATGTCAATCAGAAACAACCATTAAATATCACATTTGACTGCATACACAAGTTTTCTGAAAAAGTATGGCATCATTTACAGATATGCAGAAAGTTCTCAGTGTATTGAGTAAAATCACATAACATGCTGGAATGACACTGGAATGATATTCAAGAAAAGGGGATAACCATACCAGAAACTCCCACTTCAAGATATTGCAGCATACTGACTTTTGCGGTTTTCCCAAAAATCTCAAAAAACAATATTTGTTAATTCACATGCAAACCCTCATGCTAAAAAAACTGTAAACTATATGAGACATCCCTGACCATCCATAATGCTGCAACAAACCGCTTGGACATAATGCTATCCAACCTTTTTGATTGACCCCTGAGCAAAATAATTTCCTACTTTCTCTATATTTTAGCACTCAACTGGGCGATTTGTAGTTTAGTAACATCGTTATGAAGCCTTCCCTATATTGTTCTAAGGCACTGTTTTTGGTCTCGTTATACATTTGCCGTAGTATAGGGATAGCCCGCTCCCAGGTTCCAGGCTGGTAAACTTGCTCGAGAACATGAATGTCATTCCTTCTTGTGATTCCATAGGGGAACCAGTAGTTGCGGTCTACCCTATCACGCCCTGTGTCGCGCGGCTCATACTGAACTATCTCACTGCCATGTTGTTGTGCATACTGTCCAATCCTCACACTTACCATATGCTGGTCCAAAAACCAGCCATCATTTTCACCTTTACTCACTCGTTGTTCAACCATGTTGCCAAACTCCAACTTGAAGTAATCAATGATGTCCCGTTCTGAAACGGGTCGCGACCCTGACACTCCTACACCAATGAGGTCCTGCCATGTTTTTACCGACATTATAACATTACACATCGGGACCATTTTGAACATCTGACCTCGATGTCTGAAAGAACCACAGCATTCTGAGTTCAGCGATACAATCTGTTTTTCAGCAGGGATGTCATACATTTCTTTAGTCAAAGGCCAAATGTCGACATCTGACATCACAAGTGGTGTTGACTCCAGGCCTCGCCAATCAAACATGTTACATGCAAAGATCCTAGATGCTTGACTCATGAAGACTCGGTTCTCCTCGGGAACATCAAAGAACAACAATACTGGGTCTAGCCGCCTGAGTTCTTTGAGGATGTAATACAGGACGGGATTGGACACCCAGTACTCTTCGGAACCTACTGCAAATACGATAACTCCGTAGCCAATTCGCTGCCATGATAACACGGTTAGAGGCAGGGTAAATGCATAGTTGTAATCGGTCCCGATGGCTGCCACCGAAATAACGGCATACTTCTTACCAGCCTGAGGTTTGTAAGAGAACTGCAGTACTTTTGATCTCATTGACTTTGGAGGGAGATGGTCGGCACTGAGACTCACATCTGGGACTTGTCCCAAGTCTGATTTGCCCCGATCTCCTTTTGGCATCACCTCAAGGCCTTCCCTTGGCAGAGAATTTTCTGCTCTTTCAATCTGAATTTGTCCAGATTGTTGTGTCACTTTCTCTCCGTTCCCAATTTTCTTTCCGGACTCCTGGGTAGAAACTTTTGAAACACTGTTGTCCCAGATATCATGCAGGCTCATTCTTTCTCCAAGATATTGTTTCACCACCTGATGACTGTCACTGGAGTTTACATTCTTATTCTTCTTTTCTAAACCCTTAATGCTGTTATCCCAAATTTCCTGCAAGCTTTTTTTCGTTTGGCGTGAAAATTGATTCATCAGTATTGGTTTAGGTGAATCAGTATTCAAAAGGACGTTTGATAGAGAACGAGATTGCCCTGTATCCTGGAGAGGTTTAGAAGGACCCCTGGCATTTAACATATCCTGGTTTAAAATCTGGGACACGTTAGTTGACTTAAAACTTTTCAACGACATTTGGTTTAGCGATGATGTATTAGAAATATTCTTTTGATCTGATTGCAATGATGAAGCTTTTTGTGTGTTTAAAGTTTGAACTGACTGGTCCCAGGCCCTTTGAAGCCGATAGGGAGCAGGGTCAGATTTTGACATGATATTTTTTGACATGTTTTGTGCCACATCTTTCACAAATGGCGCTAACACCGGGTGGCCGTCAGTATTAGTTGACGAATAGTTCGTCGTCTTAAGTAGACGTCTTTTCCAGAAGATCTTACCGAGCAACGTGCTATTGGCACTATTCGAACCCTGAGTAGTCAAATTGGAGGATTTGGGTAGACCTTTAATAGAAACAGTAAGGTCTGAGTTCGATTTTAACCCGGCGTCTGCCGCCACACGCACAGACCAGCTGCTGTTTCCGGTCTGTGTTTGTTTGTAGGACATCCCCAAAGGTCCTGCCTGCAAGGATAACGATTTCTCATTTCCCTTGGGCACTTTTCCTTTAGATTTGCCCGGGTTAATTGACTGGTTCTCATCAGTTTTTAAAGGTACTGTAGTTACTGTGGAAACTTCAACTTTGGGAGTGGTTGACTCCATTTTACTGTTCATGTTAGTGACTCCTCTTTCATGATTTCCACTAAGGGTAGTGCTTTGGGTATAAGTCTTTATTGTGGAGCTGTGGCTCCTATGGCGAAAACTTTCCAACATAGCAAAGAGAGACTTATTATAATTTTTCGTCAATCCATGCTTTTTTGCCACATCTGGTTCTGATGTGGGATTTCTAAAAAGCAATGCGGGTTTTCCCCCATCTGCACTGCGTACGTCTCTGCGCACAATGCTTTTCTCAGAGTGCTTTGGGTTTTCATTTGGTACTTGTGAAGGCCACTTGACTTGGTGTTTGACATGGTTGCCGGGGTGTCCGACTGACCGCCCCAATGTGCTATTGTGTATTTCCCTGGTAGAGATTCTCTGGACGGGCATCAGTTTTAAGGCGGTCAATCTTTCCGCCTTTTGGTGATTGTAGTAGCGAAGTGAGAACACAGTGACGACCATGGCACACAAGATGGGTACGAAGAGTCGCCTTCGCACAGAGATCTTACCGGTGCTGTCCGACTTAGCAGGGAGGGTGCCCGCTTCCTCCATGGTGGTAGGATGTGATATTGGTGAAACCAGAGTTTAATGCAGGACTAGGGACTGATAGTGACGCCACATCAGTCATAGCTGAAATGAAAGAATAATGCTGTTATACTCATTTTCCCCCCTCAATAATCGTATTAAAAGGAGTACAAAAGCATTTTACTCATGCCTATAGCACTGCGTGTGACCTGAGATAAGTTGATTGACCCCCCCCCCCCACCCCTCCTCACACTCCTCCTACCATCAATAGGCTGCCTAGGCCCTGAGCACTGACCACTATCAATTCTGTTACACACAATGGGAGGGGTTTAGGAGAGGGTTACCAGAGCAGGGCTTGACAAATCATTTTCAGATTTTGTTGCCCTTCTCAGGATCTTAGGTTCATTCCCAAACATCCTCCTGTATAATAAAGTTTAACACTGGGCATCCAAGGCCCTTAATTAGTCACGTTTTCTGGTGGTGCTACGCCACTGGACATCCGATTTGTCAAGTTTAGAACGGTTACTGCTAGGTGTTTCTGTATGCATGCACTGTTCTGGCTGACCTGCCAATCAGCCATCTTACAACTGTCCGTTTACAAGATAATATTGTGGCGTTTTGAGTGTGTAGGGGTTCAGACATGAGGAACTCAATATTACACTATTTAGCCTGTCAAACATTCATGAGGTTAATACTATGTAACTTTAGATTAGATACTCTATAACTTTACATAAAAGATTAAAATATTTCTCAATAATACTGTGTTAGTATCTCCTAAACCTTTATAAACAAGTGTTTGTTTGTATTTAGAGTCCATTTATGGATCTGTTTTTGCCCATCCCTTAAGTGGTCCTATACCTGAGTCTTGCTCGTTCCCAAGTCTTGGCGAATAAACTTGATTCTAGCATAATAATTAAATAGTATTCTATATTCATGAAGACTCACAGGTATGTCTCTAACAAGTCTAGATTACATATGATAAGATGCCCCAAGGCTAGAGCACCAAAATTTACACATACTACAACCAGCTGCGGCCATGCAAGCGTGGTGGTTTAATCCCTACTTCTCACAACCATGCTATATAATACGTCGTCACAATCTGGGATGTGACTGATCTGCGACCAATACCGAATCAGATGTTCTCCACTTTGAGGGATACTGTACAACTAAAATCAGTTCACAGTTTGAAAGTTGGTCGAGTTATTTATAGAGTGGGGTTATCTCTTTAAGCATGCCGACTGACTTTAAAATAACAGAAAAATTGTATACTTACTTTATCTAGCGGTAGGAAACATTCCCATCCACATTTTGTATCAATGGTACGGCGATAAACAAACTGCGCTGCCTCACCTGTAGTTAAAACAAAGAATTTACATGAAAATCAAATTATAAAAAGAATTACAGTATTTTCTTTGACTTACAAAGTATTAACAATCTCCACTTAGTTTAACAATATTGTATTTCACACCCATCTTCGTTTCACAGCATTCATAAATTATAATCACAGACGCAATCAAAGTTACAGTAAGAATGTATGCATGATACAGTATCGCAGGGTCTTAAATTCAAACTTAATTTCATATATATTTGTCCCCACTTTATCAAACACATCATAAGGTTCCCCTGATCTACTAGACGTAGTACAGTTATGTATATCCGCCGCGTGCACGAGTTCTTTTTATCAAACTATGCACCCAGACATCTTTACTTGCGCACTGCTGAAAATATCCCGTGAATACTTGGCTCACTTTCCTAGTGTCTGCAGACTATAAGTCACCAACCAGCCATAAGTCCCAATGGTTTTGGTATCATGGGTCACAGTATCAGGGTTTTAGTTCTTATGATTCTGTCCTGCTCGCACCAAAGCGTCCTAGATTTCTATTTGAATAAGAGCATGGTTCAGCATGGAGAACCCCACTATGTAAACGAAGATAGTGTGATTCTAGAAAGTCTGAATCTGAATTGATTTCCAAAATCTCTGTTCACTCTAAAAACTTTCTGTAGATTAAGGGCGGTGTCCAAAATCAACATTCCAAAGATAGTTTGTTGTTTATCCGTTCGGCGAATGGTCCCAACAATATTGTTTAACTTCCATCGGATCCTATAGAGTCCATAAGTTGTATACAGTTCTGAATACTACGTGCATGGTACTTAAAATCCACGCATCCAACAGCCAAACCATGCATTTAGGATGCCAGGTTCCTCGTCAGACTAAAACATAAAACTTACAGGCAGAGAGACGTGTCTGTCCTGCAGAACCATTCCCCGGCTGCCCCTACCCCTTGGTACAGGCCCTGGGTCGGCTCTCGACACTAATCCAACACCTGCGCGGATTTACAGAAGGGAACCTTCAGATTTTAGGCCAGTGCTACCGGGGTGTATTATATAATTATAATGTCCTGTCCATTCGGCGTTATTTCATCATTTTCAATGCATAGATTCAGGAAGAAATCTTTTGCTCTGTTTCTCTAATATCCCTGCCGGGACTATAAGTGTCCAAATTAGAAATCTGAAGTCAGTTGCAAAGAGAGTTGCAAAATAGGTTTACTATTATAGTTCATCTGAATGATGGCTGAATAGGATGTACTGCCGGCTTCAATAAGAAATTACACGACCATTGTTAAGTATAAGGTAAGCCAGTGTTCGAAGGGTGCGCCCTGCGCCCGGCGCGCACATTTCCGCGGCCGTGTGCACGATTTTCGAGGGTGTGCGCCCGGTGTGCGCACCTATTTTTGGGTGTTTATCATGTCTATATATCAGGGGAGTGCATTGAAAAAGTCCCGGGTGCATACTTTTAGCATATATGCACCCGGCAGGCGCATGAATTATAAAGTTAATTTCGAACACTGTAAGCCTATGTATAGGGGTCTAGATGGGGGGGTCCCATGTCACAAGTCGAATTTAAAAAACGCCCCTGTCGCCTGTCCATATATCTTGGTTTAGACCAATGTCCCATGTCGAATTTAAGAATTAGCCATGTCTCCTGTCGAATTTAAGAATTAGCCATGTCCCCTGTCGAATTTAAGAAAAGGCTGATGTCATTTGTCCCTTAGTTGTGATGTCGCCTGTCGAATTTAAGAAATGGTGATGTCGCCGTGTCGAATTTAAGAAAGGGCTGTGTCGCCGTGTCGAATTTAAGGGTCTACACCCCCATGTATGTTTCATGAGAATTAGAATGTGAATCATCTTCCTCATCACTTACCATTAGATCTATTATATACATGGTTATATATATATATATATATATATATATATATATAGACTATACATGTAAATGTCAATTGCTGACATAAGACAGGGGAGTACTTATGGTAAGACTTTACAATGGACCAGACATACAATGGGAGATCAGACAGTGTGGTTGAACTATACCTCTATAAATAACCTGAATAAAACAAAAAAGAATAATTACAAAAAAAAGCAGTGTCCATATTATCCATACAGCTATAGCAATAGACAACAATCTCCTAGGTCCTAGAGCTGAAAGCGCTCCCACCATGAGGGGGGGGGGGGGGGGGGGGTCGGAGTCGGAGACGCTCAATGAATGGATTTTTCATGATTCTTTGAGTTTGGAAAACTTCATTGAATTTATTAGTTTCGGGACCTCGGTGCAGGAACATGGTTATTGTGACCCTAGCTGTCCTTTCTTTTGAGTAGCATTTGAAAAATTTGTTTGGATAATATTTCAGAATTATAGGTCAACCCAGATCTAGCCTTTAAATTTTAGAACAATTCACACAGTAGTAGACTCTAATCTCTATTAAGGTCCATCTGTCATGATCTGAGAGGCTTGGCAATTTAGCTCTATAATCTATTGCCAGAAGGGCGATCCTCCAGTTTGACTTACTGCACACTAACTGTAAGTCTATTACAAATGACTAACATAATGTATCCTGCTCATGACCAAATATTATTTGTTTTTGTTACCTTTTTTTGTAACCTAATTATCTTGTTAAGTGCAAATCAGGCACCACCCTTTACATTCTTCCTGGGCTAACTAGATCTAAACAAATAAAAATGCAAATGTGTCTTATGTGCAGACGAGAAATATGTTCAGATGATTTTAACATGACACCATTATATATAGGTTATAGGGTAAATTACTGGAATAAGTAGGGTAAGACTAGGTGCGGTGCCCAGGCGGAACTGTTTCATCCATGACGGGTAGATCTAGTCATGACCTGTGCCAGTACCAGTGGACTTTGATAGACTTTGCCTGGCTTTGGTGTTCGATCAACTTTACAGTCTTTAGAACAGGTAAAACTCGATCAACTTACATCCAAACTGATACTTAAGACATTACTTACCACCATTCTTGTATTGTTATTCCTCCTTTATAGCATAAAGTACTCCTATTTTGGCTCGAAGTCCACTACAAGCGTCTGCACTTGTTTTTCGCGTGCCCGAACGAAGAGGGGTTTCCCGTTGGTGACGTCAGAGTCAAGGGATTCCCTCCGGGATGCGGTCGGCTTGACAACTAGGTCAACACTTTCAGGTGCGCGTAGACGTGCGAAAGCCTGCTTTTAATTATTAATTTTTCGCCCTAATGTTTAGCTGCCAATCGCGAGCGTTTTCACACCTGTTTTGGGGAATTATTTGAAATCAGTCATAGGAAAAAAGTACAATTTTGATATGAATTAAATACCGCAAATTGATTTGTGATATAACGATATTGAACACCATGCCTAATATATTGTAGGCCTAGTAAGTTTTTGTTTTTTTTAAAGCGAAGATTTTTACGGGTTTTCTTATGACGATAGATGTTCTTTTTTTCAATGGTTCCTTGCATATACATTTAGGTGAGAAAAATATCAGTTCAAAATGTCATATAAATCCTGTAATTCTGTGCAAGGTTACCTTTAAAGTAGAATGAATAAAATTACATATTACAATTGTAAAAACTATGTTCTAGGCTAACAAAATTATATCTTATTGGATTATAAAGTGGTTTATTATCAATTCAATAAAATGAAATAATAACTATAATGGGGCCCTAACTCGTCTACTTACCTGGAGGCCCGCCGCGCCCTCTAGTGCAAAAATATGCAACGGGCACCTGCTAGCCTCGGTTTGACCTACTTTCTACTCCAAGCGTTTGTTTGGTAGCCTGAATAGCAGAAGACCGAGGAGAAAGACGGTTGGAGAGTGTGTGTTTATGTATCACCTAGCAACACACCCTCGCGACGGTCACATCCCGAAGAGAGCAAGGCAACTTGGTGCCATTATTAATATTTTACGCGAGGATATTGGGCTGAAATAGGAAGGTGAGGACATTAGGCAGTCTTTAATTATTTGTGATAAACATGCAATACTTCAAAGAGTGCGATTCGATAGCTGTTTGGCGATGTGAAGCGGGGATGACTGGCTTCGGATCTTTCTTTCAGTTCAGCCTTTCAATCAACACGAAATTGTTCAGGTATCAGATATTGAGAAGATAGATATATAACAGTACATATATATGTGCATAAATTTGAACACGCACCCCAACATGAAAATACAGAAAATTCAGTAGCAGTTAGATCTACCAGTATATTTTTAAGCTAACTTAAACCACGGGCTGCCCATGGAAAAAAAAGTGTCTACCTGATCTTCAGCTTTAGATCTCTAATACCAAATGCATTGCTTCTGCCATTGGCAGTCATGCCAGCATTGCAGGGAAAGGAGATGTGAAATCTTTGAACTGGGAAAAGGGTTGAGGAAGTATAGCGTGATTAAACGGAGCCGAGCAGACTATCAATTATAAAGACTAACAGAGGAATATGTGGGCAATCGTTCTTCATATTTCTAGCAATGACATATTAACACTTAAATTACATTAAAATTTGCTTGAAGTACCAGGTCCAAGACCAATAGCATAAATATGCACAGAGAGAAATGATTTCTCTATTTTGATAATATCTATGTATATGTATTCGGTAGCTATATAAATATTATTGTAAAATTTAATGAGCATGAATTATCATTTGAACTAAATAAATTTATTGTAGGAAATAAGCCTAGTTCTCAGATATAGTTTATTGAACTATACAATCTAGATCTAATTAAACATTGTCATATACAATTTGCATTTATTTTGAATTAACATAATAGAATGTGACATGGTGGTCCATGCAATAGTTATCTTAGTGCATAGTATGCCATGTTGGACCCATTAACTGATAATCTATTATTTGTATCAGGCAACCATCAGAATGGCGGAGAAAGGAACTTCTGGTAACAAAATGATTAGCATTAAATTAGCACATTCATCTTCTGTCATTATGCTGTAATCCTACCCAGCATACCATACCTATGTTGTGATAAGTCCCCCACCATCTTTGGTGAAATTAAACTATCAAATAAGTAGGCTATGACAGCTCGCTGTGAATAACCTACATTGTACCACTCATCCGCTAAATGTTACCTTACACACCATTTTATGATTTTATCTACAGTATAGGATACATTCCTAAGTTGTATTGGTTTTGTTTAAATGAAAAAAAAAATCCTTAAAATATTAATGTGGTAAGTAGACGTTCCTTCTAGTTATAGATATTGCTAGGTACCCAGCTTAATTATTGTGTTGTCATTGCCAGATTTGATAGATAAGCTGTTGTGATTCTAGTTATAATATTGTGCCAAAAACAATAGCTTGCATTCCCCTATATTGATTGTGAAATGTTAGATGTAAACAACCAAATGATGTCATAGAGGATAAATAACTCTGTTGGATGTGATTAAGTGTTTGTGTAAAAATGAAATATCTCTTTAGATGTTATGATGATGTTGAAGAGATTCCATGTAATGTGTATAACCTAGTAGGAGAGAAAATATTAAGCTGCGTTATCAAATTACAATATGGATATTTATCTAGTCATTTTTATATGCTCACGAAAAAAAAGAAGATAAAAAACGGTTTTGTTTCCTAATTATAACTGCTAGCTCGCAGATCTGCATCGGCCGTTAGTCCGAGTAAAGACTCCGCACGTAAAGTCAATACAGGAAACGTGGGTAGGTCAGGACTTGGTATCTTCAATGCAATGTAGAAGATGCTTTCAGTGGTGTATAGAATTAGAAAAAGATTGAACACGTAAGAACTTTACTTTTCAAATTAGAAGGGATGCATTTGATGGGTCAATTTTGTTTTTATTTAGAATAATTAAACATATTCTGTAGGTATCATTTCTGTCGTGATGTCTTTAAAGTTGTCCAGTGGTCCATGTATGATGCACACTAATGGATTATACAGTAGATATGCAATTCATTCATCTAGGAATTTCAATAGTTTAGGTACATGTTAGTGCTCATAAATAGAAGACCAAAACACACTTTCAGATACTTCTGATATACATGTACATGCACGTCATTAAAATCTGGTTCTGTATCGCCTTTGCGACCTAGAAAATAGTATCTGTATGTTTGCTATATCCTTTGCCCTGAAAAGAGTTGTGAATAAAGAATTGAATTGAATTATAAAAGTAAAATCTTTATGAATTATCAACAGACAATAGATTGAAATATCATTTTCTTCCCAATGATCCAGTATCGTTCTGTTTTAGACGTATGCATTATAATGTTTTATCGGTGAACATGAACATAGCTATCAACTACAATAGATTTTTAATGTCTAGCCCTGCCTCCGACTAAGGAAAATGTCCGCAAAATTCACTCGGGAGATCCGGGTACCGGTAGGTCAGGTTTTTTTTTTTTTTTTTTTTTTTCATATACCTTTACAGACTTTCCTTCGTATACCCCTGTAGTTTGAGTAGCACGTAACCAGGCAAATATTTCACACAAACTTTGAAAAGATGTATACACAACACACACACAATCCACTTCTGTTTCAGATGAACTCCCTAAACAAATAAGTCAAAATCAAGATAAGTTAGAAGCTAAATCTCCACAGTGCCCAACCTAAACGGTTTTAGGATGGCTACCCTTTGAACATATGCAACAGAAAAATAGCTGGAATGTGTCCGACTCATTAATTTACTTGCCAAGGATTTACAGCCATTCGAATTCCTTTAGCTATAATACTAAAGACTTAATGTCTTGCACGATAATACCCATTTTAACAAGGAGATTAAAGGAATTGCATACTCCAACCCAAGGTTTAGCCATCCGGGACAGGGGTCTTGAAGAAGATAAATTTGTGAACTGACACGATTGTAATCTTTCATCGTACAATCATAGAACTTCTGGTCTTTTTAAGTACCTGCAATCATATCAATAAGAGAAGCACATTTTGACAAATCAAACCGACGATTTCTTACTTGTACTTCCCACCTGTATTCGCCACCTGTTACAGAATTCTGAGAATTCAAGAAGCAATAATTTATGACATAGAAACCGTGAAATTTCCGTAAAAAAGACTAATTAAATATTCTACCCTGCCTTAATATGCAATTGAAAAACGATTGAAAAAATATTTACGGAAATTTTAAGGTTTCACTCAAAAAACATTTGAATAACCGATTTTTCTCCCGCTCCCACTTGAACCCATCGTACCTTATTTTGTCAACAAATTCTTACGTTGGAAAACTTCTGTGAAGCAACTTACAAAAATACATTAAAAACATAATTAAATCTTATTTCACAGTTTCAAATACTGCTGTATGTTTTGAGGCTAAAAGGAATCAAGTAAAAGCAAAACAAAATGCTCCACAAAAACTAGGGTATTAAAAATAGACCTAAAGCGTGATTTTCTTCATTGTTATCTCCATTTGATAACCCTGTACATGCGTTTTGCATTAGGAATAAGCTCTCATTTGGACCCCATTGAAGGTAGAAGAGGGACAGACACTAATTACACCATCTCTTAACGTTTCTCCTCTCCCCCTTATCCAGCCGCTTCCAAGATGAACCGAGCCCGTTCCGCCCGCTCCGACCTCAGCGATGCCGACCTCGATGGGTTGGCGGAGCGCGAGGCCGAGCTGCAGCGCCTCACCCGCCAGATCCGCATCATGGAGGGAGACCGCAAGGCCTACTGCCTCGAGAGCCAGGACCTCATCAAGAGACAGAAGTGAGTCATATGTCTTTGCTTTTGTTCTTTTTGTTTGTTAATTATTACGATAAGAAAAAAATCCAGTTTAGGATCCTCCAAACCCATTCCAATGTGTAATATTTAAGGAGAAAAAAGAGATCGTGATTAGGAAACGGTTTTTCCATAGATTAAACAATAGTATTTAGTGGTTATCATGTCGGGATGCATAGCAATTCACACATTATGATTACGTAGATTTTAAACATTCCTATTCATATAAACAAGTCTACAACCCTCAGCATCGGTCAATGGGAAATATTTTCACCATTACAAAAACATTAAAAATTTTGCCTGCAAGGAGTGAAATTCTATCACCATTAAAAGTAAAGTCTACGTTATTCAAGTGGAAGGCTGGCAACCACTGAAACATCAGCTATAACCTCCAATTCGAATTTTTTGTACTAGATTTAAATTGATAAAAAGTGAGTTAACCATATCGAGCGTCTCCTCCAGGAACGAGATCGAGGGCCTAGAGCGGGAGCGGCAGCAGTGGCTCCAGGACCTGCGGGTCATCGAGAGTCGCAGCAACCAGATGATGGACGACAAGAACGTCATCGGCCTCGAGAGCCTCGGCACCGAGAAGAGTGAGTAGGGGGAAACTCTAAGGGGCCGCCCAATAAAAGACCCACACATAGGGAATTAAAAAATAATAATATATACACAAACTCGAAGTCGCCTATTATAAGGGTTACATATTCCAAGGTCTTCCTTCTTCGATCATTCATGAATGTACAGACCAACGAGATGTTTATATTGTTTTTCGTTTATTTGATAGTCCATAGTTTTATGATAATATCCTGGTCAAAAATTCATAATGGACAACATATTGTAGGGAAACACGTGTATCCACTACGTTCCTTTCCACGTATAGAAAAACAGTTTTTTCCCCAAAAGGTTTGGTATGATTTGGTGTTTTGTAAAGTTACATTATTTAACCCCTTCCTCAAAAGAAAAAATAATGAAAAAGAAAATCGTTGTTCCTTTTCGATGTACATGTACATGATGATGTAATTAGTTTTTCTGCCACTCATCAATTGATACAGTTAGGGCCACTATAATATAGCATTTCTTAATATAACACATATATATCAGAAAATCAACCCAATGTACATTATTTTCTGTTACTCGCTGCAGAGACCGTCGAACAAGAGATTGGCGACGAGAAGGCGCGTCACGAGGAGCTGAACGCCCAGATCCGGGAGTGGGAGAAGAAGATGCGGGAGCAGCACAAGAACATGGGCGGGGTGCACATGAGCCGCGGCCACATCATCAAGACCCAGAAGAACGTCAGCAAGCTCGAGAACCAACTCTCCCAGGTAAAATCGCGGGTGTTAAGCGCGTTTTCCCCGTTATCTTTCAACTAATATCGTAAATATATTTGTGAATTTGCGTATGGTCGTACATTCAAGGGTGTATGGATGTTGTTAGCATAGGGGGTACCTAGGGTGATTTCTGAGGTAGGAAACCTTCCTAGGTTTCCTCAATTTGTTCCAAAATATAAAATCACGTCAAAACATCAAGGGAAATTTCGGTAGATTAACTAAACTTACCAGATTAAACCTTTCATATGTAAATGCTATTTAGTAGGACGGTGTCGATTTTTTTTTATAGAATGAGGATAATTTATACTTCAAAGTGCCACATTGCAAACTATGAAAGAAAGAAACCATTTTTTTTTTCTTTTTTTTAAATGCATTTACAGGATAAGCGATGGATTTGGGAATTATGCAATGCACGCGTTTATATTCAGTACATGAGAATTGAATTTATTAATCTTAAATGTATTCTTAATCAATATATTTTACTGTTAAAAGGCCAACAAGAAGTTCTGCCAGGCCCTGGACACCAACAAGGTGCTGCGGGATGAGATTGACAGTCTTCGGGTGGAGAGGAAACGTTTCGACTCACTCTACAAGAAGTTAGAGAAGGAGCTGCAGCAACTGAAGATGGAGATTGGCGAGGTCATCGACCAGTCAACGCAGGCCTACGACTCACGGTAAGCAACCTGCGGTGAAGATTTCTTTAATGTCCTCTTTTCAGAAAAAAAGAGGATTTTAATATCTTGGGAAATTTCGTTAATGCTTATCAAAGACCTCTGATCTGTTTCCTTTGAACTAAGTTTCCGTGACAGTTGAAAAGTGAGAATCTGAGATACAGGAGAAAATCTTACCCTATCTTGCCCTGTATTTCGCTTGAATTAAGGAAATATGAAAAGCATTACATGTGTACGAACAAGGCTTCTGTATACTACCACGACCACTTATGGAAAAAATATCCCGATCCAAAAACCTTGGGGAGGGGGGGATAAAAAACGAAATATGAAAAGCATACTTAATCGTGTTAGCTGTTGGCCTATTCCTGTTATTGACATTTTCCCATTTGTAAGTGAGCCCCAAGAAGTCCTGAAAATTGGTATTAAGTATGTTCATAATTATTCCACCGTCACTTGTGCATTCATTGTTTATAATTCTGTCATAATTTAGTGACGAGGCGCAGGCCAAGATGATCCTTCTGAAGGAGAAGGCGGACAAGGACCTGCAACAACACAACGCCGAGATGAAGGAGCTGGTGAGAATCATCGACCACGACCGTAAACTGAGGGAGTTCATGAACACCAAGAGCAAAGAGCGCCAGGAAGACCCCCAACTCGTCGCCTGGAGACAGAAAAAAGGTAGGCTAAAAGGTCCAAATATTGAAAATAAATTTAAGCAAATTGTAATATGTATTATTGTTAGCAACATTCCGGAAACGTAGAAATAGATTTGAAAAAAAACATTTTAAGTAAAAAAGAAAATTTTCTGATGGAAAATATGTTTCTCCAGTAGGAACTGGATACAATATGGTCAGTGTTTCCGAGAGGTGTGACTTTTCAGATATTTATGTTATCAGATTACTTTCAGGTTAACGTCCTAAGTAATCGGTGACAAAATGATCCTGAATCATTATTTTGATATCTGAGTAATGCATGAAATTGTATTATATATTTTTCAAGTTGTTCAGTCGTCCTGAAAGGGGCCGCCGAAGTTAGTTACCGAAAAGGGCACTTTTAAGTGTTTACTTTGTGAGAATAAGTTGTTTTGTTGGGAAAAGGTTCTAAGTTTTTCATCAGAAATTACGAAAGGCTTCATATAGAAAGACATACCGAGTTCAGCGAAATTCTTCTTTATATAAGGAAATTAACAAACATGCCATTATGTTAACCTGCATTGTAGATGAACAATTATATTTGTAACCAAGTTTTTCTCCAGCTTTCTTAATTTATCATTACTCTCCTCCACTATAGCCAAGGTAATGTGTTTTTAGATAAAACAGTTCTTTTAAAAAGTTGTTCTTCTGAGCCGAGATCATTCCTCTTTTGCCTACTATAAATCAAATTAAATGTTCCAGAGTGCGATCTGTTCGCTGTCGCAAGAGTTGCACATTTCACATTTTGGTAATCTAAAACCATATTGTCATATTATTTACTTGAACCTGATATTTAAAATATCCTTGATTAAATTTAGCAAAAGTCGGTGTCTGTTGGAAATCTGAAATACTTGTCTATAATTCATATTATGTATACGCACTTCTTCGTTTGTTGCAACAAGAATTCAACATTTCTGGTATACTCTTGTAAAATCTGTTTGAAGTTTTACCTTCTATTTTTACGATTACCTTTGCTGCGAATGCATTTATCAAACCTTATCATAGATATCATTCTTCTGTATCTTATAAATGGACCTACTTATGGTAAATAATTGATAGGCATATCTAATACATAATCTTAATATCTTTTTAAACCACAAATAAAGCGAATTGGTCAGTAACAAAGAGTGAGTCGTCAAAAGGTGGTTCCATTAATTATAAATCTTATGAACAAAACACGTGCCGTCACCAGACATAATCACCATTCACTTTATAATGGAAATAACAAACAGCTGAATTGTTTTCAGAGGAAAAGTAACTTATCATTATGACAAGATAAAATAGAATATGTAAGTAAGGAAAAAGTAAAATAACAAATCCGATTCCACTTAAATCTCTATTTTTGGTAATACTTAATTTATATGATGTCTAAATTCACCTTTTTCTTTAAAGACTTGTTTTAGTAATTACATATTTAACGTAAGGCATTTGTAATCTCATTGAATAAGGGGATTATCAATCAAATCAGCTTCAAGTCAATGAAATTGCATAATCATAACGTTAGGGATTTCTATTATAAAAGTTTTGGTGAAGTAACACAGAATTGAGAGTGAGATGTAAAACATCAGCAAGGTTGTTGATACACCTTCATAACCATATTGTCAGAGTGTCACACAGGTCGTACACTTCAAGGCCGAAAGGGCTCAGTAAAATACAGACTATGGATTGCATGCATCGTAAAATGAGAAGATACCACAAACGAAATGAAAATGAATAGGCATGCAAATCTTAACTTCTTCAACGGAACAAAAACCTTTCTGCATTTTAAGGCAATCATTATTACAACTACCCATAATTTTCTAAAATACTTTGATTAATCTAAATGTTAAACAGCACTAAAATAATTACCTTTTTTTGCATTATTCTTTAAAATAAACCATTGCTATCAACTTGTTAAAAACACTCATGTTGATTGACATACACTTTGCCAACCTTTCTTTATCCTGCATGGACGTTTTAAAAACATTTTGCATGACGACTGTGTGTATGCTTTCACTCAATTTTGAATTCTTTTCTACCTTAATTAGTTTTGAATACCCCTTAATTTGTAAATCAATGAAAACATTTAACTTTCCCCTAAAATTTAGTCTACATATTTCTTTGCAAAATATTTCCATCCTATATTGAAAGAAAAGGTAGAGCAAGCCCAAAACTAGTAAGAAAGGATAATAATTTTGCTTGTGATAGCACAGCTCTACTTAATTACACACATGTAGTCTATTTGGTTAAAAAGAAATAATTCAATTTTTTATGATAACACGCCTACCTTTGAGTCATTATTTTAACCCTGCCACACAGTTCTAATCCAATATCAAGACAAAAAAAACACAACTCAACATACAATTTAGTTTTAAGCCCCCAAAAAATCAACCTGTATTAAAAGAATAGAAATGATGTTTCAATGATAACTTTTGCAGAGGCGCTGGAGGCTGAGAGGAAGAAGGCCAGTCAAGTTGACTCTGTCGAGTCGTATGAGGCTGCATTCGAGCGCATCAAGGAGATCACCGGAGAGGAGGAGATTGAAATGCTCGTTAGTCGGTTCATTGAAGTCGAAGACCGCAACTTTGCCCTCTTCAACTATGTCAATGAGCAGAACAACCAGATCGAGATGCTCCAGGAGCAGATCATAGAGGTCAGTGCCTTTTCTCCATTGGGCAAATTTTTGATTTTTGATTTTTTTTTAAAGGATTTTACAACTTACAAAAAAAAGAGAAAAAAAGAGTAATAAGGACAGCTGGTTGTATTAATAATCATAGTGATGTTTCATTAGTTTCGATATGTTTCTTAGACGTTCAGGTAGACGAACTGGGTGTTGAATAGAGGTTCAATATAAAATGCGCAAATTGTATCTTCAAACTCAATCGTCTTTCTCTAAAAATAATTTTTTGTCTCTACTTGGAGGGGATTTTTGAGGGAGTTTCCTCTGTCAGATCCAAGCATTCCCCACCATACTCAATCTTCAACCAAACAACCAAAGGAAACATCAAAAGCATTCAACCAAGAGGTGTATTATTCAAACTAATTAACATACAAAAAAGTCAACATGTCAGTGCATTTGATTTGCAGAAAAAGGAGGAGATGGAGAAGTTCAAGGACCAAGGCGTGGAGCTGGAGGTCCAACGCCAATCTATTCTGAAGGACCTGGAGGAAAAGCAGACCAGCGCTTCCAAGTTAGCCGACGACTTCAACGAGAAGTTTACTGGGGTCATGAAGATCATAGACCAGCTAAGAGCAGGTACGTAGGTCATAGACCAGCTAAGACAATGTCACTGGGGCCATACACGATTTAAAGGCAGGTGGGTAGAAGGTAATTGAGATCATTAACCAGCTAATAGCTGGTGAATAAGAACTAAGGCCCATAAACTAGCTATGTGTTAGTATATATTAGATATGTAGTCAGATCAGCTAGGGGGAGTTTGACAGGATAAATGGGTCATTGACCATTTAGATGTTGGTTGGTAGGTCCACTTAGTGACCTGCTGAGGACAGGTGGGTAGAAGAACATTCACCAGCTGAGGACAGGTGCTTAACTATAAGGTCATTGGGGTCATTGACCAGCTAAGGACACTAGCTAGATGTAAAGGAGCAGCTATGAAACTTGATATCAAACGCAAAATGCACAATTATCTCCGAATCAGAATTATAACAATATCATCATTGGATATTAACCTGACGTTTCTCACAATGTATTCCACTCTAATGCAAATATTATTCGCCTATGTTTATCTGGTGGACACAAAAATCAAGTTTGATATGAAATATTCATCATTTCTTTCCAGGAATTGAGTCCTTGTTCAGTAAAATCAACTGTGACCGGGCGTCGATCGACGACCTTCTGGGTGCCCAGTCGGGCGTGACGGACCAGAACATGCTGCAGTACCTGGGCATCATAGAGGAGCGCACCAACCAACTACTACTGGTACAGGCCTACCTCACAAGCCAAAAGGTGAGCGGGTCGAGTCCACTCAGATATGATTTTGGGTGTTTTGGGCAAAAAATCTTACGGTTACTGAATTATGAATCCTGTCAGTGACAGGATTTATAATTCATGTGTAATAACAGTGTCATCGAATTTATTGTGATGATGAAGAATGGTGAGTTCCAGTACTATGAAAGAGATAACCTTCATCACTAGATCTTTTCATCATGACTTGCATGCCACCATTCCGTATACAAGTGTAGGATTGTGCACTCTTTAGGCAGTAGGGTAATCTTGCCGATAAATTTCCAGAGGACATGAAAAGTTATAATTTAGGAGATTCTACTGATATTTGTATGGAGGATTATAAAACTCACTTTCTGTGAGTGATATGCATTCAAAGTGCAATGGGTTACACTAAGAAACCCTCAACGGGTTATCTGTTATATATATTTAAGTCACACTAATTTCTGTATGTCTGTCTCCTCTCTAGGATTACGACGAGTACCAGAGGAAGCAGTTGTCCCTGTTGGGAGAAGGTCCCCAACAACAGCCCCAGATCCCGTCCATCCAGGCCCCTGCCGTAGGGTAAGTACCTCACCACCAACATCTCATAGGTCCCATGTAGCCTAACCAAGGAGTCTAAACTCTTTGCCCTAACCTAAGGTAGCCACTACACATGGCAGTTTATTCAGGTACCAGGGTCATATTTAGGGCCAATATCCTTGATCAAGGTTTGCATCTACTAAAAATCCGTTCTGCCCCCTTCATTCACCACACGAAATGTATTATATCATCCACCTATTGGATGCTGCACTTTACAAATTAAATCAGAAAATATACGTAAATCATATGAAATTTTGTTATTCCTTTTTTTCGAAGGTGGATCTCAATTTTAATTTTTGAAATGACTTTTATAACCTACTTAAAGTTAAAGAATTCTTCTTTTGAAAATCAAGCATTAAACCCCTTTAATCTTGTGGCATTTTCAGGGATGAATACGACAGTGACGCCACTGAGGCGAGCGACGAGGACATGCGTCCATTCACGAGAAACGAACTCATCTCTAAGGCCATGAAGTCCGTCAAGAAACGCGAGACGGCCATGAAAAAGGAGGGCTTCTCCTACGACCTGTCAGAGGCCAAGGAAAAGGCCAAGAAAAAGGACAAGAAGGGAAAACACTAGGTGCAATAAGCCAAAGAGTGGGGAATGGTAATCTGAGGGAGTGATGCATTTGGGTCCAGAATTGTGATGAATCTGGATTTTAGCGGACAGATATAGAGGGGAGATTCAAAAAGGGGATATGCGAGCATGTAGATTTTTACAGAAGTAAAATAGTTTTCCCGTAAATGCTTGAGTACTTTTGTGTTGGGTCATCCAAATCTCAGGGGTATGATCTTTAAGGCTGGGCAAATGGAGAGGGGAAATCCGTAGCCCACTTTGAGATCTTCAAGAGTTTGAACTCGCAAAGTTTCATCTTTCAAAAACTATTGTTAAATTGTTGCTACCGGGTATTACAATTTAAACGGTTCTGCGTATTCTTTCATGTGCTAATGTCTGATATTTACATGCCTGGATATTATTACAAAGTTAGGATAATAAAGTATTTCGGTGCAAATGATTGAAGTGACAATGCTGGAGTATTGGGAAATGAGACGAACATCACCACGATGTTGAACAGACAAGCATTTTGAAACGTTGAAAGCGATGGTTAAAAATACCTGTTCCTCATAAGCAAAACTTATATTAGCATAGGTCCATATGCCATTTTCTTGGAATCTGAAGATATGTCGTTGAAGAAGCCAGTACAAAAGAGCTTTGCATCAGAGTTGAAAAAGAATTTCTTACTAGATCACACCTACACAGCTCACAAAGAACAACTGACGCATCTTGATTACAATATCTGACATTTACAAGGGCATCTAATTCTATACAGAATTTGAGAATTACAATAAGACTGGTCACACAAATTTTCATCACAAATCTTCACAAGTCAAGAATGCATATCGTCTAGGTCTTTCACTATCTTTACACAGAATGTTGATAACGTTGTATTCAAATGTTAAATTTAGGGAAGCTTTTAAGAGCCCCAATCTCTGTTTTCCGAGTTATTTTATATGATGCACTCTGGTAAGTGTGAAGTCAAAATAGTCAAACTGCTAAACGATTGTATATATAAGAAAAGTCATACTTTCAGCGACATTGCCATGTTCCTGTGTATATATTAGATGCTGCTAGTTTATATAAATGTTTGCCAGGCTGTGATTCACATACTTGTATACGTGTACATGTTTTCAAGAAAAATATTCAGAGCAATGTAATTACATTGCATTAGGATAATAAATTAATTTTACTATAACGCCCTAGATTTGTCTTTTGTCATTATGTGACAGAGAAACATTACTACCGGGTATACCATCTTTTTCATGGAAGAGATAATTCATCGCTTATTATTCGTAAAAAGAAAGTTTCGCATACATCGGAAGACTGGTTTAATTTTTTCTGCATATATAAGGACATCATGCACAAAATTTTATTCTGCACGCCTCAGTGGCTTTTGTTCTCCATCGAATAATGTAATAACTTTCCAAGACGGTATCTAATTAACTTTTATTTATTAGCATCTTGTAAGCACATTTACATAACAATTGACTTGATAATATTCACTAGTACTTACATTATTCTGTAGGCTTTGGTTTCGACAAGGACGATAAGTTGCATAAAACATCCATGAAAATTTCATAATATAATATAATATTAACAATAATGTGGAATGATTTACGACACACGGCACGTGTGGCTTATTTCTTCACTTAGATAACGATCATCACATTATGATATTAAGTTGACTGGACCACTTTTTTCAACAACTGAATACAGCCGATGCTGTAGCCCGACAAAGTTACGTTACGGAATATTCCACTGGCATATACTGTTTTTGATAACATACCGGCAAAAAAACAACTAATTGTTGACATACATGGTTAATATTTGTAGCTCTAGAAAATCGTAATTCAATGAAGGAATCTGTGATAGAGACGCAAAAAGGGTTAAACACACTTGACTGACGATATGTAAGGAGTGTATAGGTGTGACAAGAAGCAATATCACAGCTGAATCGATTTATTTATTGCAGCAGATAGAGATTTGACCTATAGAGACAGGAATGGAGAAAGTTACTTCGTCTTTTGCAACTTTTCGCTCTTTGATCGTCAGGCCATGAGAATATTTTTGGAAATGCCAAGATACTTAAAAGCAGAAGCAACAGCTTGATAACATTGACATCTTTTGATGTCTAACAAACGATATGGCCTTCACATTTGGACAAATCCACTGCCCACATTCATAGCTAGTTTAGTTGACAGGAGTTTGTCTGAACCAGTTAACCATTGTATTTAGGCGGGACCGGTATCCGACAGGTTATAAGATCAATTATATGTTCAATTTAGATAGAAAAGGTGAAGGAACAGATACTGACCGACAGCAGCGAATGTTTGTGTAATCATGATGGAATCTAATAAGATAGTATCTTCAATAATTTTCTCCGGATTCTTACCACCTAAATATCGACGGCCGTAATTCTTATCAAAGACAATCAAATTTAGGCCAATAACACTTTTACACCAGCTGGTATATTTCTTTTGCGTCCCTTTCACCTACTTTTGACAGCCGTTTTTTTTCCTCGCAAATACAAACGAGCTATACTATATATAATACACATATTGCGGCGGTCTACTCTTACAATCATTGTGGTGGGTTTTATGTTTCTCGTATATAAAGATCTAAACTTTGACAAACGTTTACCAGCATTCTCTCTTTTGTTCCAGAGGGAGACAAGAAACATTTTTGTAAGTATCACAACTTGTCAAATATATTGACGTATGTTTGATGTTCCTACCACTGACCTTAAATTCGTATGACTTAGATAACTTCAAAATAACGATTTATTCTTTACATGACTGATTTTATGACATTGAAGGCTAGCAAACTAAGTACACAAGATCAGATTGTACCAGAACTAATAGTTTGATATCAGGCGCTAGAAAGTGTAAGAATAAATACTGTCTAGAGCACGTATATACACAGTAAACTGGTCATGATATATATACTTAAAGGTCAATACTGAGAAAGGAAGCATCTGATTCCCACAAAAGAGTTCTTCTAAGAATTGTAACAGAGGCACATGAATACTGGGGGATATGTCAAGACTCACCAACCCCTGCTGCTAATACTACTACGGATTTGTCTGTTGTTACACAAGTACGATAAGCTAAAGCCTCCATGGCAGAGCGGGGCACCTTAAGCCGGAGGGTAAATTGACCCGGGAGCCTTCCAGGTCAGGGTACTAGCTGTCTGTGTCAGCATGAGAATTACCCTAAAAGCAGGATATTCAGGTTGGCTATAGGAAAAAGCTAATCAAGTATACATACAGATCAATGTAAATAAATTCATACGCATACCGATAACAGTGAAGCATGAGAAATAAAGTTTGAAAAGTATCTCAAGGCGCCCCGTTCTCCCTACTCTCCCGTCAATTTTCATATTTAGCAACAGCCCCCACTTACAGGAAGGGAATTTTGACATTTCCCCTTATAAGAACGTTCGCAATAGGAGTCGCTGACATGAGCATTCATCTTATCAGTTTCTATCACATAGATATACCATGGGTATTTCCGTAGGTGTATCACATTTCTTTAAACTTCCATTTACATCCAATCATTTACATACGCAGGCAGAACGAATTAACTGTGAATTAAAAGGTTCTATTGCACGTGAGCTGTATGAAGGCAGTGTCTTAAAGTACATATTCGGCCATCCTTAAGAAATATCGTTTCCGGTCGACCGCCTTGCCAAATAAAAAGCTATTTAGGCTGTCGGGACTTGACATTTTTATATTGGTACGCAAGCACTTTTGAGAGAAAAAATTGTAAAGGAAAAATAGAGAACAAATTCCCAGTCAGGCGATCCACCGGATACAAACATTTTTAAGGATGGCTTTACAGGAATGTTCTGAATGATTCATATAGCAACAATTCTGTTGTTTTTTTTATCATACATCATAAATACATATACTGACGGGACTGATACGTTTCCAAAAACGGCAAGATTTCTTGAGTACAGGGCATCAGCAGTAGCCTTAAGATGTCCTAAAGTTTGGCGATTTCAAATTGAACGCAATTTCCTTTATTCTATTTTCACCACGTACATTTCATTCAACAGGTTGAGAAAAAATATTTTTGATTAACGATGCACCATTCCACCATCGCAATATCTAAATCTTTGGAAGTAAATTACAGCTTCAAATATATGTACGACAGATAAGATTATAAATATTTGTGGCGCCTTCTTAAAAGGGGGGGGGGGGCATAGTACAATATAGCACCACAAAGAAAGTAAATATAGGTCTACGTGTAAATAAATTGCAATGTTGAAATATAGCTTGGAATAATCATCAGAACCACAACATCTTCCACCCCTTTCAATTTAACTGCTCCCCACCACTTGCAGAACTTGACGACGAGGACAGAAAACTGCTCTCGTCGTAAATAACAAAACCGCTGTCATCAATGCTCCCGATGATGTCCTCCTTCCGTCTGAGCAGCTTGCGTATTGTACCCTGAAGGTTAACCAGCTTGGCCTTCAGCGAAGCAATTTCAGAACTGGTTACTGCAACCGATCTGAAATGGCGCTGGCTTTCCCGCAAAGCCTGCGGAACTAGAACTCCAAACCAGCGTAGTGGGTCGTGGTTGGTCTTTGAAGGCGAGGAATCCTGGATTTCCAGATCACTCACCCGATCAACCAGCTCAGATATTTTGTCCTCGTCTGCGTCTTTCTTCTCCTTCTCAGTGACAACATTCCGACGTCGCAGCCCTTCGCTGACATCATCGCTGACGTCATCAGTAGTAGTTGCGTCCTCACTGGAGGGGGTCGTGACCTTGGTGGATTCGAAGGTCATGTAGGGGTCATCTTGTTCCAGAACTGGGTCAGACGGGGTCAGATCGACCTTGACCTCTGCTACCATGTCCTCCAGGTGGTACTGGAGAGCTCCCACCGCCTTGGCACCCATACTGTACCGGGCCTGGAGGAGGGAAGAGGGATTCTTTATCAGAAACCTGGGAACTACTTTAGGCTGTACACAGTATTACTGCATTAATGAACACCTGTATTGGTTGGAAATTTAAGGTACGCCACATAAATGGTGTTCACTGCCCCACCTAACATATCCAGTTACCTTATCCATCATATTTTCCTGTCGTCATATATACAAAGGGGTGACTAGTCCATGTGAATGAAAAGAACAAGTATTTTTCTTGGCCACTGGATACCAGCCATATTTTATCAGTGTAGCATGCCAGGAACCAGTGGCACAGAAACTTCCCAGCGTGGAACTCTGATAACCAACAGCATGAAGACTAAAGTACTTTAGTCTGCATGATAACAGATCAAAAGCAGTCTTGCAAAAAAGAAAACAACATACAAATTGTTTGTAGATCTAGTCAGAGGATGGCCAAAAGTGAAAATAATGTCGTCTCCATGAACACGTATTTCCTGATTGTCGACAGTACAGCTGAATGACGGAAAATCTTACCTTGGCCATAAGAAACAATCCCTCCTTCATCTCTCTCTCAAAGACCGCCTGCTTGCTGAAGTATTCATCTTGGGTGGAGAAGTAATCACCGATGATCCGGTCCAAATGTTGACATATCAGCTTCAGTTCACTCATCTAAAATACAGCAATGACATAGCACGTGAAAGGATGGGTGGACAGTGACATCAGGCCAACCTTAAAATAGTTTGTTTCTAGTTTACTGCCCGACTGGGTCTCTTTGGGCCGAACGAGTTTTTTGTTCCTGATTTCAATATTTTTTATTTACCAAAAAGTCCTCCTTCCCCAAAAAGAACATTTTCCGACCTCCTGACTGTCTAATATTTTGGCCACCCGCTGGACAGGAAACGTTTTTTTTAAAGAGTGGCCCCACAGCCAAACCAGACACTATCATCCTACAGCTAATACAAACCCTTATGTATCATGCATGCTCAATATTTCATTCTTGATAAAGATTAGAATCAAGGTTTTTGGGGACAGTGCGTGTCCCTACATTAGATCTGGGTATTGACAAATTGGTTGCTAGGACAACCCCAAACTGGCAACTGGATGAAAGAGGTATGAAATCAATTCATTTGATTGTAAACATCCAGCCTTCTTATTAAATCTCTCTTCTTGTCTTTCCTTATAATCATTGCCCCAACGTGCTGGGGTAGCTGTGCTTCAGGCAATCTTACCGCCCATGTGCAAACCATGTTTTTATGTCTATGGGTAGCTGTGCTTCAGGCAATCTTCCCACTCATGTGCAAACCTTGTTTTATGTTTATATCTCTCCTCCCACTGAAACGTTGGAAATCAATTCAAGGTTTCTTGTTATTATGACAGGTGCTATATCATGTTAAATCTGAGTTTAAAGTTCACCCGAAATGGCAAATTTAATGATCTTATCATGTTGATTAGACATGTATTTGGCCATGTGTAAAAAATGAAGATTCATGTTAGTTTAGATACGGAGAAAAATGCAGATTAACATGCATTACTTCTGTAGCTCACAACCGGGGTATTAAAGAGCAGAGGTCACGTGACTATGACGTCATCGGTGTCACTGTACCTGTGCTTGTACACACAGCAGCCCTTTCAAATTCATGGGAGTGCCTATGTTGTGGGGTTGTGGTATCCCTAGGGCCTGCGCGACACTACCCTAATTATGTGGGGAGGGGGTCAAGGCATAAGTGACTGGTAAGTCTTGTACCTATATAACCAGAGATGCCACTCTCCAACCATCAAAATGTAGGAAATATGTAAAATGTTAGAGTTTGCAGTAGTTAATATACTAAAACAACAATATCTATGCCTCTGGTGGTTGGATGTTCGGTTGGAAGCAAAATATTATCTAAAATACAAATCTTAAGTTTCCTACTTTTGTGTAGGAACTGTAACTATGGCTATGCTGCTTTCCTAATTAGAGTAATTCTCTATTATACCAATAGGGAGATGCTAGAGACTTAGTTTTCTTTATGCCTGGTGGCAGAAAGGCTGGGCTAATTCCTACTTTTACAGTAGGAAGGTCATATACTGTGTATGGTAGAGTTCCTACAAAAAGTAGGAAATCGAGGAATACTATCTTAATCCATTCCAGATGAAATTTTAAACTTATAATTGACTACAGCAATAGGGCAATGAATGTTTTAATAGAAAAATGTAGGGATTTTAACACTTTTCCCATTTTTTCAAAAAGTAGGAATTCCTACAAAAGTAGGAAAAATGGCATCTCTGATAACACGCCGGGACTTTATATAACTGCTCAGTCATATGGCTACTATGACAAAGCATTATGTCTCACCATAAATGAGGAGTAATAATTCAAAAATGGGGTCCCCATGTCACATGTAGAATTTAAGAAATTATGTCCTTGTCACTTAACTCCTCTAAGAGCTCCTCATGTCTCATGTCGAATTTAAGAAATGCTCTCTGTCATGTCATCTATTTTTGCCCTGGCCTTGTCACCGTGTTGAATTTAAGACTCATGAGTGTACCTGAGATTTCCATGCCATCCCCCCACCCTTCCAAGAGAGACTTGTTGGCAGGCTTTATTGCAGCTTCGCGCCAGTTAGGGATTTGAGAGTGACACCGATGACGTCATAAGCCCAAATTTCGCGTGTGCTTGTGGTCGCACACCAGAGTGTGAGAGTGGCCTCACACCTCCCATAAAAGGCTAATTATAACACTATAGTACAGTGAGCTACCTCTGCCAGTTACTGACCAAGCAATGTATGTATCCCTTGTTAAATCTACACACTTAGTAGGAACTTCGATTTTTTATTTTGGGTGAGCTTTAATGTTAACCCGGGAATGTTAAGCATTGAACATTCAAAAACATCTTGTAGAAGATGCAAATGGTGCTGATTAATGTTCATATTATACCCGAAAAACGTCCAGACCAAGCAGCCTTCCTTGGTGCTATTTCAGCTGTACTCTGAAGCAAGATCTGACATTCTAGAAGCACTTGGCCGAAATTTATTTACATCTATTTCTACCTAAAGGTAGTCCATATCTATCCAGTAACCATCCAAATATGTGACATGTATTAGTGTTAGTCTTTGTATTACCCTTTGATTTTAGTGCTTATGTACTAGCATTTGTTGTAGAGTATATATGTAGATCTATACATGATCTGGATAATTGACATAGAAGTCAGATGTGACTTCTGGTTTCTTGATGTCAATAAAAGTTACTACTACTACTATTAAACAGGACTTGGGAAAAAAGGGTAGACAGAAGTAAGGTCCCTTGAGATGGGTTGTGGCTCAGAGGTTTGGTGAATCTTGTGGTTTAGGGCTTATCCATCAAGATGGACTACGGAGTGGGTGTTTTAAGGAGTAAGGAATGATGCCGGTGTTGCGTGAAAATCTGTCCCCCCGTGAAAAACTGTCCCGGGGTACAGTTTTTCACGGGGGTGAGGTCATGAAAAACTGTTCCCCCCTACATAATTAGTATTATGAAGAGCTTTACACAATAAATTTTATTACAACTAATAGATGTTGATATATTAAGATGGAAAAATAAATTTGTAGAAAAAATTAAAACTAAATAAATGATCCCTCTCTTCTAAACCATCTCTAGGATTCAACACTAACCCTAACTCGTCCCTATTCCTAGATAGTGGATGAAAGTGGATAGCAGTGGCGTCGATGGTTCGGCTACCTGCAGAACAGTGCAGCATAGAGCAACATAGACTTGAACATGTGCATAGTGTGGACTATAATTCTGAAGACACGCTAACACACCTCCACTGACTGTCTCACAGAGCCAAAAACGGGTTTATGATTTTGTGTTTTCCCAATCAAATCGGCGGTGCAAGCGCCCGTGGTCTGAATGCAACATTCAAACTCAAAGATACTATATACACCATCTTCCACATTTAGCACTGGTTATGCATTTTTGAACAACAAACTTTTAAGAACACGGGCTTACCTTGTATGGTGTGTTATTATGCACTTAATCGTAGAAATTATGGTAATTTCTTTTCCTGACTCGTAAATTTGCTCCCTTTTGGAGATCGGCGGAAGTTGATCTGAAAAAGGTAAAACACAACTTGACTGTCACAACTCCTTAAGTTTAAAACTCGAATCTTCACATAAATTCCACATTTACTGAGATGTAATGGTAACAATAAATATGCCTTTTACTACTGATTGTCAAAGAATGGTTAGTTTCCATCAATTTACCCGACAAACTGGCAGACAACAAAAACAACACCGTTACAACGGTGGACCGGGTACGAGCGATCGGTTTCAGCCGGTTCGTACAGACGTAAACTTCCGGTTTTGATCTGAGGAACAAAATTGGAAAATTGAAATCGAGAATATCTTGAAATTTTCGACGTTCATGTCCGAAATGAACGAATCAGAGGACGACGGTGGTGAAGCTGGTATCATGGATCTCCCAGAAGAGATTCTAGAGTACATTTTATCTCTTCTTTCGCCATATAGCGACTTCCAGTCTGCACGTCTTGTTTGTCGTCTCTGGCACAAGATCATGCTCGGTAAGTAGGCCTGGCTGAAGCCACTATGATTGATAATATAGTGTTCGTTTAGCGCATTTAAGTTGAAAATCCCACTATGTAGACTCTAGAGCTACTTGCCAAGCCACCGACGGCACCGATCCAAAATTGCTTAGAACTCTAGATATAAGTTAGATCTATCTGAGGTTCATCTTCATTGACTTCTAACTATCACTGACTTCAGTTCAGATTCAAATTTCGATACCAATGGTTGATCACGCAGATCCATAGATCTGGGAGCCAGGGACACAAGAAACAACTCAAAAATCTGAACATTTTCTGTCATCTCCTGTTAGGCATAGTTCTTCTTTTCCTATGTTCTTGTAAATTCACCAAAATGCAACTCTAATGTAGGTCTAATGGCATATTCAAAGTGTAATCCATTCACTACTCGAGTACTTCATATAGAATAACATTTATGATGTCTAGCTAGAACTCCCATTGCTACGTCACAAAAACAAAGGGACACCAGATGAGCTGTTTCTTGCTGACCAGAGAGATAGTAGATCTAGATTATGTTAACTTAAACTTAGATCTAGATCTACAGCTACAATTTTCTTTTTTTAATTAGGATTTCCCATTTTCTAAAATTTTTAGATTATTGCACAGCTGGTTTGTCATAGTGAATCCAATGTCGCAACTCTATTCCTAAAGCTTAGTATAAGTTGTTTTTCCTCATAGGCTCGATGGCTCAACAGAAAAAGTAGCAAAAGTAGTCTCTGGTTCTTACTTTTTCATCTAATGGGAGTTGCATCTGTGAGTATGCATTCC
Organism: Lepidonotus clava; assembly: GCA_936440205.1. NCBI lineage: Eukaryota > Metazoa > Annelida > Polychaeta > Phyllodocida > Polynoidae > Lepidonotus > Lepidonotus clava. Next base: position 26,483,973 of record OW387144.1, on the reverse strand, counting down.
CAATTTTTACTATTTTCACTCTTTTTTTTGGCCTTTTTATATTGCTGCATTTTTTTCACAGGAGTAGGCTATTCATGGGGTCGTTGCAAAAGAGTCATTAAAAGTCAACAAAAATTGAGATACACTAGGCCTGAGACTGAGTGTGATCGAAAATTGTATTGATTTTGATTGAAACATTTTTTAATGATGTTTGAGGGCCCTCCGTCACAACTTGATCACTACAGAAAGTGGGTGTTAAACATAGATCTACTTTTTTTCATAAAAATAATTTCAATAGTTTAGACTAGAAAGGTAGTGCGACGAACACCGCCTAGTGCGACGAACAACGCCTATTTTTAATTGGGATTTTTGGGTGTTTTACTTAGGTCTTTTGGGGATACTCTGAATAACTGATAGGACATTTAGTTTTGGACATGTATATTAAAGCCCCTACCTCTGTCTTCTGTAGGTGTGGTCCAGCAGCGACATAACATCTTCTTGCAGTCGTCTCGCGATGGAGCGATCACCTGGTCCAGCCTGGAGCCTGAGTTCGGCACAATGATCTCAGAGCGCTACTCACACAGCGCATGCTACCACAACAAGGCCATCTATGTGTTTGGTGGATGCACCTCGACCTCGACCACCTTCAATGACCTTTGGCGCTTTGATCTTTCTACACGCCAGTGGGTCCGCCCACTTGCCATAGGTAGGATTTCCCACTCGACAGTTATTGTTCAAAGAATTTTCTTAAATAATATAAGTGTGGGACTCTTAGCTTATGGTCATTTGCCCTAGGCAATTCAAGTTTATGATTTACGTACTATTGGAATTAACATAAAATTGATTATATTAGAAAAACATTCACATGGTAGTTTTCATCGTGAACAACACTTTATTCTGATGGCTATACACATGTATGCAGTTATCTTCATAGCTAACCAGCAAAGAACATGATAATAATGATTTATAGAAGACAAATATATTCAATCACGGTTTTTGTAACAGCGCGCTAACCAAGGTTTCAAAAAGTCCTAAACCTGTCTATGTTATTCAAGGCTTAGATAAGCTTTTCAAATTGTTGATCTATGAGTAATGGGTTCCCTTTAATCACCAGGGACGTATCCCTCCCCAAAGGCGTGTGCGACGTTAGTTTCCTACAAAGACTCGTTGATCCTGTTTGGAGGCTGGAGCCACCCTACACCGTTACCACTGCATCAGGTAAGTCAGTGTACGCTCCCAAGCCGATAGACAGCCATTAACAAGGGGTAAATGATTCTATAAGGTATATATTGAACCATATCAAACCTCGGCAGTCAAAACGAATCACGATTTGTAGTATTTGAGCCTGTAATTTGTTTGTTAAACTTCATATTTGAGACTATAAGTGCACAAGGTAGGAGAAGTATGGATCTATTATTTAAAGTATGGGAACAGTAGCATTCTCCTGATAACGTACTTTTCAAGATGATTATCCATAATACACCTCACGTTATACATCTGTGTTGCCTTTGCTAACGTTCACTGTCTAATCAAGTCCCTGTGCTACCCTCGGGCACAGATCGTGGGGGGGGGGGGGGGTAACAATACATTTCTTTCGAGTATAACTTTGATTATATAACTGGGCCGTAAACCGGTTCAGACTTCCCACTTAAGATACGCTGGTAGCTTACTCTGCAGCTGTGTTCCGATCTATGTAGAGTTTGATTTATTTCAGAGACTTGAGAGGCTGACTCTTTCTGTTACCTGGCGACACTAGAATCTACAACACAATTTAATATGTGACAAGTATAGCAGTGTTTCAGACGCATACAAAATTTGGTGGGAATGTTTAAACTATAATTCATACCTTCTTGTGCGGCAAACACTCACATTCATAGCCCGTTCTTTCCTCACAAAAAAACAATGCATTGACTTTACGTTTTCTTTCTCCAAACAGCCAAACAACTTCTTCAACCAGCTTCACATCTACTCCCCTAAGACCAACAACTGGTCGTTCGTGCCTGAGCGAGCATCCCGGACCGGTCATCCGTCCGCCCCACCTGGTCGGGCTGGTCATGCCGCCAGCGTGGTCGGGGATCGAATGATTGTCTTTGGTGGTTCAAGGGCCCACAGCACAAGGTGGGTAGACATTGGTTTCACTGACATATTGAAACAAATTTGAGATCTGTGCAAACAATGAGGGTGTGTGTATGAGCTTTCAAAAATATCTCTGTGGCACAACTTTAGAATATCAAGAAAAAAAGAACTTAGATTAACGCTAAGGTTTAAATCCATCCGCGTGGTAAACTTGCTAAGTTACTGGTATCAGCAACTGCCTCCTCCATGTCAATCATAACTTAATAAGGCCTAAAAAAAAACATTGTTGGGTTCAGGTAACCCGACATACCCTAATATTTTGGTCCTACCCTAACTTTTTTTGATGATTTCTTTTCTAAAAAAAACATTAATACGTAAGAAAATTGACAACAAGTACAGGTAGTGGCATATCTTTCATCAATTATTTTAGATGCTATAAATTAATGTAGAGGAGCCTGAAATATTTTGTCTAATCTAAAAGAATAACGTTTCCGTTGTAACTGTTATAGCTTTCATATGAAGTCACAATTTACAAAGTGAATGAAATCCTGGCCTTGTGGCCACCATGTCTGAACAATGTCGATGTGTCTCGACACCCTTACGTTACGTTAACCTGTTAACGTGAACCTGTTAACGTGGTAAACGCTGTTCCAGGTGTCAGGACGTGTGGGTGCTGGACCTGGAGACCATGACGTGGGACCTGGTCAACGTGCAGGGCCTCAAGCCGCGGCCCCGCTTCGGACACTCCCAGATCGTGTTAGACCCGCACCACCTGCTCGTTATCGGGGGCTGCGCCGGACCCAACATGGTCTGTAATGTTTTGACCTTATGGTATTCAGTTTTAGAATCATACAAAATTTATGTTGCCTTACTCATTATAATTAGTTTTTCGAATCATACATGACTCAAGTTACCTCACTTGTTGCTTCATTAAGTGATTTGAGTGTCTTTTTATGGGGGTTGGAAATCATATCCAAAGTATCCTCTAGTAAATTGCTTGTGGCTCCTTTTGTTATTGTCTTACAAAATGGATCCAACACTATATAACTATTTGCCGCATATCATAAAATATCTTCTCCTGATATGGGAGGGTGGAGGGCGTTTAAACTATTACTTGCCGACCGTCTTAAAATCCATTTCGGGGACAGTAAGGTTAATAGGGACATTTCCAAACCATTCCTGTTGGTACGTTCAGAAAAATTATGTATCCACTATGAATCTTCTTTATATTTTCAGCAATTTAACGACGTGTGGCTGCTGAAGATGGGAGAGGACGACTGGTGCTGGCGGGAGCTGAAGGTGTTGGGCAACGAGCACAGCCCGCCCAAACTCTGGTGTCACCCCGCCTGCAAGGTACGTGCGATGTCAAACTTGCTTTTTTCAGTACTTATTATTTCGGGTAATAAAGTTCACCATAAGTGATCTTCCATCCACTCCCCTGACGTCATACATCTAGATACCATAATACATGTATCCTCCTTGAAACTGTCTTTGACCTAGTTTCAATTAACTTTATTGACCCTTGAGGCCAAGTGCTCCCCAATTGGGAATTGTCATTTCATAACGTCACCAAGAAAAAGCAAATTTGAGGATTCCCAAAATTGATTTCATTTCCTTCGTAGAAAACGATTGCATTTATTTCTTTCCTTTTTTCTTTGCACGCGTTTACCATGATAAAATGAGAGAGTACTTAAACGCAAAAAAATATGTGAACATGTAAAAGGAATAATTGTTGCCTTGAATAAGCCATATTCGTTTATTTCTTGTAGGTTGGTGACTTTGTAATCATCCTCAGCAAACTCAGTAACCGGTCTCCCCGTCTGTCACTGCTCGAGTCCATGGATCGACCTCTGAAGTTGTCCCCCGAGGGCCCAGCCAAGTCACCGCGAGGCCCTCACCTGGACAACAGCCGTAAGGCCCTACCCAAACGACCCCTACCAGAGACCAGTGAAAGCTCTAGCCAGGAGAGCTCCAGTGACAGTGAAGAGAGGTCAATGAATGCCAGGAAATATTTCGGTTCTTCGTACAGTGCCAGTCGCATGACCGCCCAGTTGTCGGCCGCACTCAAAGTCAACCAGGTGGATGACGGGGCGCGGGCTTCAACATCAGCCGCCTCCGCCCAATTAGAACCGTCCCCCTCCACATCCAGCCAGGCGCACGGTTCATCCTCAGCAGGGCCTTACAACAACCCTGATGTGGCGACCGGCCATGCCTCAGCCTCCACCTCGGCTACCGGTTACGTACCCCGACTGACCGGGCCCGTTGGACAGCCCATTGCTGGTCCCAGCCACTGCGACCCAGGCATGCCCCACACGCTCCCAGTCAGAGATGGGATGCCGTCCATTCGACCGAACGCAATGAAAAACCGACAAAAGCAGCTGGAGGCACTCCGGCGCCATGAAGAGCGCATACGCAGCAAACTCAACAACCCTGCAGTGGGAGGGGGTATTTTCCAGAGTCCACCGGTAGGCGCCAGTAAGCGCCAGGAGGAGCGGGGACCACAGTCCATCCAGCAACCCATGTTCCTCCACGCGCTGGACATTAGCCGTGCCATCAGCGACGAAGAAGTCCGGTGGCACGAGGTCGGAGCAGACTTCTCAGGGCTGCCTCCAGAGGACAAAATTTTCTACACCTTGATCCATGCGCGGGGAGAACTAGTCATGTTCGGGGGTATCAAAACTGACGTGAACACCATGCAGAGGGGCATTCACTCCGGGGGACAGCTGGCCTCCAACACTACGCATTTTATCACAGCTAAGCCTCGGCTTCGGTAGTATATGAAGTATATGGGGTACGCGTTTAGCTAAATCCCAGCAAAACTGGTCTTGTGCGATTGCAAAAAGGCATCAATACCAGATCATGTTTATATAGATATATATATGACGTTACAATATGATTTATCTTAAGATAAACAGATACCCCATAAGGGGGGTCACAAGGAACTTAATTATTTTGTACGTTGTGTAATAATTTCCGATGACAATACTACTATAAATGTCATGCTGGTAAAGCTATTGATAAGTACACTTATCGGATTTAATTTGGATTGTTTACCTTGTTGAGTTGATTGCTGTGAATGATGTATACTACCTTCGACCTAAAGTTGTGACGTATCTGCCCTGTGATTTTATATTTTTCTGTATATTTAAGTAAATGAGAAACATAATATACGTTCACCTATTTCATAGATGTGATTATTACTTGCTTAGTCCACTATTCGCTTTTGATAAAACTGCTGATATTTGTGACAACCATAGACGGTATAGTAGACCCCAAATGACGGTCTTGTGAGGGATCCGTAGCGTAATGACCATAAAATGAAAGGTCTGTTCTGACTTATTAACCAAACTACAAAATATCATCGTACCTTCTAAGTTCTTTTCTGTTTAAGATACTAATAATATGTAATCGTATATTTTATTGAACACAGGGTTTGGCTATAAATTGAACCCAGTAGCTCAGTATACTTTCGACTTTGTATGGATTATATTTTAATGTTATACATTTCATGCATTTCCACTGTCCGGATAACCTGCTTGCAGAGCCCAAATTATGACTTAGTAGCAATAACCCTATAAGAAAATAAAATAAAGGAAAATTACCTTGTTTATATAATGCGATGTCTGCAGCCTGCCATTGTTGTGAAGGATTGCGTAGCTTAATATGTTTACGGTTATAGTATACATTTGATTCGCTCATAATTGCTCACTGAGTCATCGATTATTGGAATGATAGCAGTTCTAGCTGTTAGTATTTCTAATAATTTGTATTTAACCTTTTTCGGGTTTTACTATCAATTGTGTTAATTAACGGCCTCCCAGCTCAGTTTGAAGAGAACCAACAAGAACATCCAGTTACGAATTTACTTTGAAGATTGTATAAAGTTGCATATAAAAACTAAAATATGTTTGAAACTGATTGTTTTTTTTATCAAAAATCTTATTTTCTTGTTACTTTTGTTCCCCACCCCTCCCCTCAAATGTAGTGGTATATATTTCCAGTTATTTGTATAAGGCTCCACACGGTTAATCATATAAGCCTAAACCCTTAATTATTGGCGTGGTAAAGAGGTATTATATAATGTCAACGGTGCGTACAAGATAATTTCGAACGTTACACTTGGAGATAACGAAGGGGTAAGGATATCCTACCTCGTATTTACTCTGAATCACAATTTGTTTTGAGGTTTAGAGCCATAATATAAAACTAAGAAGACACTTTTATGTCGCTCTTAGTCACTTATATTCACATTCAATATCATTTCTGAGCTCGTAATTCATTAGTGAATGTAACACGATTAATCTAACGAGTGCTGACTGATATTGCAACCATTTGTATATATAGGCCTCCATATAATACATGTACGAAAAGCTATATTCAAGAAATAAATGTCAAGATCGATTTTGGGGCATCTAAGAAAAACAACTAGAGACTTTTATACGCCGTAGTTTTGTACTCTAGGCCACTCGACATTGCGAAATACTATTTAGACTTAGATAGTTAATTATTGTTATTTAATCATAAGAAACGAAAAGTTAAGCGTTATTGTATAAGGCAAGACAGTCCTTCATTACTTTTACCCGAATCCGTTTTTTCATTCATCGTTCGGTTTTTCTTATTGATGATTAAATCATATTTACGTTTTTTTTGTCTGGAAGCCTTGTGGACCTCAAGTAGTTGGTTGGTTATTAGGGTTTAACGCCGTAGCAACATCTAAGGTCATATCACGGCGAGAACAAGGTTTGACAATTCTGTCATTGATGATCGTATCTATGGAATGAACGAATCTATGAGAAGATAGAGACCATATCCATACACATTTACCGAGGAAGGTGTTCTTTAATGTGGCACCTCATGTGTTTTAGGTATGTAAACATATTGGTATCAGATGTCAAAGTCATCCCACTTTCCCATGTACATAATTGAAAATGTAAAATTATATCTGCATTAGAACAGTCATATCTTCTATCAAAGGTGAATTTTTTTTAGGAGTTATAAAAACTCGCAAGCCATAATTATGAGAAATTCATACCCTAATAATGTAATTTTTCATCTCATGATCAGTGTATGCTCAAACGACCTAGGTAACGTATCTTCAAGCAAACGTCAGTGGATTATTCGTGATTTCCAAAATAGATATAGTATCGTCACTCGAACAGGTAAGAATTTGTTAAATTGTTGAAATATATATTTTGGGTCATGCGATAGGTCCGTCAAGACTTTACGAAATAACTTTAAAATATAATTTCAAACCGTGTGGATATGTTTTGTTGTAACATACAATGGCTGTTGTTTCCTCAAAGTTAATTTGGAAAAAAAATGTCAGGGTACACAAACAAAAAGGTCGAAATCAGTGGACTACTGAATATATTATTAAGCAAACTCTGCATACACAAAAAAAGACAGAAATAATGTTTATATTCGTATAATGTAACTACAAGTATAATCCAATTTTAGTTTCTCAGTGGTTTGTATTTGAATGTTGACACAAACAAAAAAGAATGTGTTCCCTTTTGTTCAAGGTCATTAATTATAACCGACGCACGTATCATATGTAGCTTTTTATTATTAATATTGAAGAAGAAAATGATGACTAACAAACATGTACTTGTGTTGAATAAAACGAAAATGACATGTATTTTGAAAATAAACAGACATTATGAATCAAGTACTCCATAGGCAAATTATTTAAATATGACTATGTTTTCTGTAAGGAGAGTTTGTCCATGTCGGTCTGTAGCGTGTCTTCGCTGGCTGTGCTGGGGGTTGGGGCGACGGCCGGAGATACTGCCGAGACCGGCTTGGCGAGTTGGTCCGTCTTTTTCAGAAGACAAGCCTGTTTGTATGGAGGGTCGATCGGCGACTGGGTCGGGGGTTGATACTCGTATGCCTTCTCCTCACTCAACTGAATATGAAAAGATGATTGAACTTAATGTTTTTGCGATATACCACCGATGAACAAAGCCCACCGTCTGTTTACTAATACAATTGCAAATATGAAAAGTCAAGATTTTTTTTTACATTCAGCCATTTTTGTTGACATAAATGTATTCATAAAAGTTGAGTCTTCTAATGTATTGGACAATATTCTCCTTAATTTCTGTATAAACTGCAACTAGAATAAGTTTGAATACTGTATTTAAGGAACACAAGTTAAAATATGTACGCTTTGCTCTATAGAGAAGATAACGTACATGCGGATCCAGCGAATCGGAGAAACCCATAACCAAAACAGCTTTTGAAACCACTCTAAAATATTCCGTTTGAAAGACATCAAAAGCTTTAAATGATATATGAATATTTTAAAATGAGTACTTGTCAATCTAAGTGACTGGTAAAAAGTAAGAGGTGTCAAGAAACTGAATTAGAAAGAATTGAAAAATGACGTTAAAAATACAGGTAAAAAGGCCTCGGTATAATCTCAAAACTACGGCTGTCATTCCTTACCTGAAGCGGGTACGTGCGGTCGGAGTCGTAGGCACTGAGGTCTCCACATGCCAAGAAGGGCACGATCACACGGTTGGGGCCCTCCAGGCTGTTAAAGTCCACGTCTAAATCAAACGACATATATCTTTTTAAGTTTGAGATTTTGGTGTATGTTAATTACACGATAACTTTTGAAGTATAAACCTACGTGTCGTAACCACGCAAGAGTTACTTTCAAATTCCATGTTTCAAATTTCTTAATTAAACTAGAATACAATGGTAAATGATAATGATTAGTGACTCCCTTCAATAAGTTTTTTGCAATATCTTATTCTTAATTCTGGTCTATATCTTGATGTCATTTATGCTGATTCCTAATCCTACTTAGTGGTGCCCACAGGGCCATGTCCTTACCGTAATGGTGGTCGAGGAGTGGGTTAGACATGTTGGGGGTGTAGCCGGCTGGGGGGCTGTAGTCCTGGCACACCACGAAGGCCTCTGAAAGTTAACATAGATTAACTAAAACTCCCGGTACTTAGAAGCAACGAGCACTTCAAAACTATGTACTTAGATCAAACTTTCATTTCAAACCTGATTGATCATTTCGTTCTTGAATCTCAATAGATGACGTAATTTCTCGCTTTGTGACTTTAGCTCAAAGCCAAACTATATAGCATTTTTCGAAAAAAAAAAAACTAGTGTGGAGGCACTGTTTTTCGCCACTTCCGTTACGTATTTATTATTAAAGAACTCTTTACACTAAACCTCTTCCTATTTTCTTCTATAAAAGCCATCGATAGAAAACTCAAACTGACCTATACTCGAGTTGCGACTGCTTCTAGGTTTGGCGATCGTTACTAAGGGGAAGAATATTTTCAATTGGGAATAAAGTAACGTGACGTCTTTCCCTCTAAATATCTGAAAAAAGAAAATGGTCGCCACATAAGATACACCAATGTGTCAATATCCGACAAGGCAATATAACTATAAACGGTTTATGCAGCATATCTCTAAAATACACAAAAAGAACGGCCTACATTTCACTTCAGGCAATTAAATACGTTAAACTTTACTTTAAACGTTCAAGAAAACAAGATTTGGTAAATACTTGTAAATCAGTCGTTGATGTACAATCATTTTTTTATTACACTTTCATGATAAGGCAATATGCATTTCTCTGGAGAAAAGTTCTCACCTTTGCTACGAATGTTCCTCCTTTTTTCAGAACGTGCGTGGTGATATTCAAAGCCTGAAGTAAAAACATGAATATTGATAATAAGTTGCAAAAGAAATCTGGGTCTTCACCTTATGATTTTAGGAGCGAGACCACATTTTTATACAGGTATTAGTTTATTCAAGTATCGAATGATGATTGGTTCATCGTTAAAATACAATTTCAGTAAGTTCATGTATTTCGCTGTCAGATACCGATAAATCGCTTTTCATATCTTTGCTTTCTTCCAGACTTAAAATAATGGAATGGGGAGTGAAATTGTATTCCTATTATTCATCAGGAGTTCTCATTCAGAAATATAGTCACATCTTTAAATTTTAGCAATATGACTGTATTATCAAATTTCTATCAAACTACATGGACAGACATTCAAGTGACCACAAAGACTGAGTACTTACAGCTAGTAGGAGTTGTGCCTGGATGTACTCGTCAATGTCGTGAAGGCCAGTAACTACAGGCGAAACGGAACATTGTTTGTTATTGGTTGTTTCATTTAAGGATAGACATGGGATGTCACAACCCTGCGTGACATCCATGCCAATTCCCAATATACATTTCATTAAAGGTCATCCTTTGTTCTTCAGTGAAATTTGTATGATAAAAATTAGCTAGGATGTAAATAATCTGTTTTTCAACATCGACTGAATGCTTGGGATCTTAATAAATTATTGTACTGAAATATTGGACATTTCTGTGTACACACGTCTGATTAGTTTCAAATATTGGGAATAAAAGTCTATCAAATTAATCAACTTTTATTCCCTGTCAAATTTTGATTATCAACATCGTTCCTTCTAAATGTTACCTCTGCAGACACTTGTGTATAAGTAGCACCCACTATTTGTCAATGGAAACGTGATTCAGGGTCTCCACTCAGATTTCCTTTTCAAATTCCCTGTTTTCCCTGAGATTTCCCTGTCCCATGGCGATTTTCCCTCTGTCATAACCAGCAAGTTGTTCAATTTCCAAAGCGTTCACATGCAGAATTTTTTTTAGACAATTCAACAACAAGAAGCCAAATCCCTAATATTTTAAGAACCAGGAATTTCAGAACCTGACCAACTGAAATTTCCTGTGTTTTCCCCGGCAGGGATTTTCTTTGCCATTTTCTCTGACAATTATGACTGGAGTTTAGGGTAATTTATCTAGTTGACTCACCGTCGGGGGCGCCGTCACACACGACCAGGTCGGCCTGGTCACCCTCAAAGTGACCGATGATTTGTTGGGCTGTGGACACCTAAAGCAAAACGATAAATATTTTCTAAAAGTATGTAAAAGGTTATTTATATTGGTCTAGTGGATGAAACGTTAGGTTTGGAGTGGATAGAATCACCGACGTCAACAGTTCTAAATCATAACCGTAGAAATACCAAAATACATTCTGAGAGATTTTCTGAACAAAATCCAGAAATTAATCAACATAATAAAACAGAATATGTTAGTGAACTGTTGTTGGTTAAAAGAAAATATTTGATGTTCTTCATCAGCAAGCAAATTTAAATGTAAACGTTTGAGGCTCATAATTTTCATAAGTACAGAAAAATTATTCAAAAGATGACAAATTCTAAGGAAACAAGAAGCAAATGACTATAAAAGTTCCGATCGTTGGAACGATCGATGTTCGCCCTTAACATAACAATGGACATATGGGCTATGAGTAGTGATCACCACCACCACTCCTGCTGTCAAACACAACTCAGGGAGGGGCTTAGGAAAGGGGCACCTGCACCCATCCACTTAGACCTGCCTACCTGCAGGTGTCAGTGGAGGTCCTAATGTGGAGTACTGGTTATGTAACCCACTTCTGGCTCCTCAAACTGCACCCTCCCCCACCCCCACTCCTTGAACTCAGTTCAAGGAGTGGGGGTGGGGGAGGGTGCAGGGGAGAGGCCTGCCCACTCAATTACACTTGATGCACACTAATTGTCCTTGCTTACAAATGCATGCCAGTGGACAAAGGCCTGTAGTTACTTGTATGTAAGATTGTGTAACCGGGCAATCAGATCAAAGCCCAAATACCTACAAAAGACATGACTGATTGAGTGAGCCCTTCCCATAAGCTACAATACTAAAAACTATAATTAAGGGCTCACAATAAAAAACGATGTACTAGAACTACAAATACCATTTACATCATTCAAAGTATGCACTTACTTTGGTGATGTCCCCCTGAATCTGGATGACTCCCGGGATGGGGGCCATGGCCTGCAGGTCGACGGCCACGATCTTGGCCTCCTGAGGCTTGGGGCCGGACGACGCGTCGGCCCCACTGTAAGCACATAACACACAATCAGTGTCAACCCTCATTTATTACTATTCTAGAAAATTGTATTTCAAGAACTAACTGCTACGATACAGGTGGATTGACGCTGTAAGGATATTAATATTGCTTTTGTCGAATGAGAGATTGTATGGATTTGGAAGAAAAACAACACAGGTTTATTCTTTTATAACCGGAATAATGAGAGGCGAGGTGTTAGTCTTAGCGATGCTCTAAAACACACTAAATATTTCAATCTGTATAATACTATAACAGTTTATTGGAGAAACAAATAATCAGCATCAATTAGATATAAGTCCACTTACCGTAACTTGCGCGCCAGGACCTGACTCCAGCTGCCGGGGGCGGCGCACAGGTCCACCACTTTCTTCACACCTGAAACACACAAATTTAGAAAATTTTACAAAAGCGACCACTCAAGTTTCACTTTTCAAATTCCCCTATGTTTTCCCTCAGTTGACAGGGCTCGACATTATGAGTTTTGACTTTGCTGCCCATCGGGCAGGTAAAGTTCAAGTTTCACCTGCCCGACCAATAAATTCATCTGCCCTTCTTAGGTTGACACCAAAATATGAAAATTTTTCTTGCCTTTTGGGCATGTGGATGCAGGTTTTACCTGCCCCGAATAGGCGGGTAATGTTTAATGTCGAGCTCAGCAGTTGTTGTCACATGATTAAATTTTGTCTGTCTTGTTTTCAAAAATTTGTTGCAAACTGAATTCATCAACCACAATAGTACTTTGAAATGTGTTACACAAAAGGCATTACATTTACAAGATTTGTTACACAAAAGGTCTTACATTTTTAGATTTAGAATAAACAAAATCTTAAAAAAATAAAATTTCCTAGGGCAAGTTGCAACAGATTTTAGCTGGGCATAAGTATTTGGAGGAAACATTCTAATTGCAACAGAAAACAAGGTCTGACTTTAGAATCAGACTTCAAGACAGTTTCTGTCCCTTGAATATATTTATATAATTATGAATGGAAAGGGCTTACCTTGGAAAATATTGAATTCTTCATTTATTTGCAGCAGTTTGAAGGCGCTCCGTGCCCTCCATCCTTCCTCCTTGGCTAGTCGGTAGTACACGTCACGCTTGTCTTTGGATGACCGACCCATCGTTGGCTTTATCTAACAAATGATTATGAAAATGAGTATCTCGATTCTGCCAATAAGAAAAAAAAGGAACTAAATCAAGCAAAGTTACTCTGTAAAATAATCTTGGATTAACAGAAGAAAGAAATCTCAAATGGACATAGACTCTATAGTTATTTTTCATTAATTGCTTATACTGCATGGCCTCAGTCCTCTAAATGTGTTGCAGGCTGTCATGATACAGTAGACTTTGTGGAGTTCACATCTGAAGACTGAGGTGGTATTTCTCTTTCATTAAGCCATTTGACCCTGCTTAGAAGGTCCAGTAACTTCAAGTAAGTCAGTGCACTTGTTGTGTTATATTATCAATAAGAGTTAGCCTACTACCCTGCTTCTTTACTGTTCTCAAGCTGCATGTTACTGTCCTCAAGCTGCAAGTCAGACCACCTAGATCTACGTCTGTGCCTATGGTCTACCTTTATTACTCTATTTACATGACGTATTTCAACAAATTTGTTGACGTATCTCCAAACTATTATAGTATCAGGTTATTTTTACCAATACTCATTCGGGCAATGGATGGAAAATTTTGATGTTTACTTGATTTTTTTTTTTTTTTTTTTGCCTGATTTTGGTCTTACAGTTGTAAAGCACTTTCTTATCATTAGATCTTTCAGATAGTAATTGGTGTTGATATCATGGACATGGGTCCACAGCTAACTTAGTCCTAGCTATCTGTTCCCCTTTAGAGTGTAGTCTACATAGGTAAACAGACCAGCAGTCCGCATCAACGTTGCCGCATTCACCCATACTCCTTAGTCACTTCAGATTCCCGTGTAATCATCACTCCGGGCTTAGCCTTTTTTTGTTATGTAATTTTACTGTATCACTATGCGCGGCCGTGAAGTGGGTCAAGCCTACATCCTGGCACTTGCGGAAACCCAGAATGCTAAGGTTGGAGCGATGATTACAAAAAAATTCCAAAATAATATTTTAACACTCTATTTTTTTGCTCATCAATAGTTGGGATCGTAACTGAAATATTCTATTATTTTCAGATTTTTCTGTGCCATAGGCCTAGATTAATTTATAGAAGAGTTTTAAGTTAACAGGAGCCCCTTTCGCACTAGGCATTATGGACTACCTCTTCCCGGCGAATGTACTAATTTACTACTGACTCGTTCACCGCAGAGGGGCCGGTGTTCAACTGCTTGCCTCCCTGAAGTAGTCTGCACTTCTAATGTATGGTAGCCTATGAAAACTTCAGCACCCAAAGTACATAGACTACTTCAAGAAGACTACCTAATTGTAGACGCCTATGAAAACTTCAGCGCCCAAAGTGCATAGACTTTTTCAAGTAGGCTACCTAATCATAGACTCCCTCAGGTGGCCTATGAAATCTTTTCAATGCCCAAAGTGCGTAGACTACCTCAAGTAGGCTACCGGTACTTAATAATACTCCCCAGGTACTATAGGCCTATATAATTATATGAAAATTTCCAGGTCCAAAGTACATAGACTTCTTCAAGTAGTCTACCTAATCATAGACTCCTTCAGGTAGCCTAGGATAACTTGTCAAGGCCCAAAGTCCATAGACTACTTCAATTTGGCTACCATTCATAGATCTAGATTTCTCATTTTTTATTATGACAACTCTATTTGGTTTCCTTTCAGAACTTCTTTCTACTTAACTTCAATGATGGAATTAATTAAACATGGTATAATTGATGGACAGTCCCTTTGCAGACAAGAGCAAGAGGGTTTACTTTGTTGTACTGAGGCGCAGGTATATATTGCTGGTTGTCGGGTGGTGCACTGTGACAAGGCGGCCTCTGATTGGCTAACACTGTAGCCTCCCTGAAGCAGGCTTTGGCAAAGACAGCCTGAGGGAGGCAATCAGTTGAACACCGGCCCCTCTGCTCGTTCACCATCGAAAATAAGGGACGTGGACCGATGGGCGATAATAAGGGATTTTAAAAGAAATGATGACCGTTGGTGTGGAATAGACAATAAATCTACTGAACGGGCAAAATATGAATGCATCACACTTCAATACATATGTCAGGTGATTATAATAACTTGATATATCATATTTATAACACTAAAAGGAGATTACCTTTTCACAAATTCTGGAACACGTCGAGCTCTTTCGCCATGAGATGGTGTGTCTGCTGTGTACCAAAATGTTAGCTATATGACCGTTTATGTTGGAGAAAACACGACTTAATCGAGATTTTTATGAATTCTGATTGGAATTATTTCATTCTAAAGTGGATCTAGCTAAATGCATGGTTATTTAATGACACAGCTGAATCTATTTTCGAGAATAATTTAAGTTTAGGGGTACACAGAGTACATACTATTGTTTACTTCCGGTTTTCGCTTCCACACGTGTTTTCTCATTTGTTGTTGGTTGACGAAATTCATTTATCTGTTGTGACGGTTGTGACACTGGCTTCGTAATGGAGAAAGAAGAGCATAGAGGGCCTCAGGGGAAAGCGAAAGACATAGAAAGTCTCACAAAAGAGGTAAGTAACGTAGATCTAATTTATCTTGAAAAGGGGAGTGGCGAGGTTCACCAAGTCAAGTGGAACTTTTCAACATTTTCTTTAATTTTTCTTAGACTTAGGGATTTACATTGAATTTCAGAAGGATTGGTAGAACGTTTTTACAAAATAATTCTCTGTGGGGAGTGGGGAATCCTAGATTAATGTTATAGTGATGAGGGGCCTTTGATCTGATATTGTGCAACCATTTTTCTCAACTGGGTTAAACAAAAAGTATTCCATAGATATCAGAAACCTAGCGCTTAGATTCTTTACATGTATTCCCGTATGGCGTGGGAAACTATTTTCTTTTTTTCCCCTTTTATTTATTTTCATTTTTTTCGTTTTGACCAACGCCCCCCGCCCCCGGACTAGAATGATTTTTTGTTATTTTTGAAAAGCTTTTTTTCATCTTGAACTGAGTCTATGTCTAGAATGAAGCCCTACATAGCCAATGAGTACATGTATACTTAGACATCCCTTAAATCTATAGCCAAGCTCTTACTTCTTACAGGGTACCAATCACACAGGGAAAACAGGGAAAATGGCAAAAAAAAAAAAAAATCCCTGACAGGGAAAACACAGGGAATTTGGAAATTTTGCCAAAACACAGGGAAAAAACAGGGAATTTCATTCGGCCAGGTTCTGAAATTTCTGCTTCTCAAGATATTAGGGATTCAACTTTTTGTTGTTGGGTTGTCCTTTTTTTTCTGCATGCAGAGGCTTATAAATTTGATCAACTTGCTCGATATGGCACTGGGAAAAATTGCTTTGGGACAGGGAAATCTCAGGGAATGCACAGGCAATTTGAAAATGGAACTTTGGTTGGTACTCTGTTCTTAGAATCTGTCGAACAAGAACACTTATGAAACACTTACTTTCAAAAAGACCTTTGATGCTGAAAAGTACTTGTTGCTCCAAGATATATACCAATTCCAGAAACTATATTGCGCCTTCTGAATTAGCTTGCATTATTTAGAGAGAGAAAGGGGGAGTAAGGTACTCAATAAGAGAATATGCAAACTATGTAACCTGCAGCCAGGGACTGAGGTGCACCTCATGCTTGTTTTTCCTGTTGATGAGGTACTGTGCAAATACATGTCAAAATGTAAGTATCCAAGAATCACATATTTTGATGTTAGACCATCAAACACAGTTTGTTCAACTAAAGAGAAGCGAGGATGATAATACTATAAGGGCAGTCATGTACTTGCTTTTCAAAGCCTATAATCTACACGAAGCTAAACTGGGTATGATTGAATGATGCAGTACTATCAACAATTTGTGTGTGCAACTTACATATTGAAATACTCACCATGTAACAAAACCTGATATGGCAATCTTAGCAGCTGACTCTACTTGTTCCACTATGTTTTTCAGGGATATAAACTGACCCATACATTCTCATGTTTCTTATGAATTAGGTGTGAAGCTCATGTTGGGTTCACCAATAGACCGTTGTAATGATACGCTTTTGTAGATTAGCAGTAGCGAATGTCTTGCCATGTCTTGTTACAACAATATTGTGCAATAAAACAATAACAATAAAGCAATAATAATAATATTCGGGCAGTTATTATCAACATCAATTTTATAACTGACATATTCAGTACAAAGGAAAAAAGGTCCATCTCACAGATTGCCCGATCTAGATGCATGAGGAATAACACAAATTAGTATCAATAAAAATATGATTGAAGTGACTTAGTTACGGCCTATAAAAAGTAGGCGCTTTCCAAGTGTTAACATTTTGAACGACGTGTTTCAGGAACTGGTCCACCGTGTGGTTCAGTTAGAGGCTCACGTCAAGCAGCTGAAGAATATTATCAGCAAATCAAGAGGGGAGACGTCCTTCAAACAAGACCGCAAACAGCGACCGTTTGACTTCAATAAGTAAGCAATCTAAAGAAATTGTCCATTCAAAATTCTACTTTGAAATTGTACAATAATCACACTTTTCTCTTAGTATTGATTGCAAAATTTATTTATTTGATTCTAGTATATTGTGTCTTTTTAAAAACATTTATTAATCAAAATCAATTTCAGGGTTGCCCCTGACTTTCCAAAGGGTAGTGGTTATACACACTGAGACACACTATTATGAATTCTGAATACATATATTCATAAAATAACAAAGAATTATATAAACCATAAATTCCACTAAAATCAGGTACAACGGACAGTATTGTAAGTATAGTTAGGTATACTAGGGTACCCGGTATGTATTTCCCGCGTAAACCATGAAATGTTTTGTGAGCGTTACGTTTTTTCCCTGCAGATACAATACAAGACACGTGGCACTGAAGATCGTCTACCTGGGGTGGGACTACCAGGGGTTTGCTGCTCAGGAGGACACCGATAAAACTATAGAAGATGCCCTCTTCAAGGCTCTGCACAGAACAAGACTTATTGAGTCAAGGTATGCGGAAAAATTGTGAATTTTTAACTTTGAGTTGAAATATTTAACCACACAGTTCCTCTGTATAGAAAATAATTTTCGAGATCAATCGTTATCAGCCTAGATTTGTCGGCCTCAGTTATGTAGACCAAGTGTACTCATTAATAATTATGTCATTGTAGGTTTTATTGGGAAACGACAAGAGAAGTAATGCTTTTCATGACATTTATTTGTATATGTATTTGTACAGAGAAACGTCTTGTTATCACCGATGTGGGCGAACAGATAAAGGAGTCAGCGCTTTTGGACAGGTTCGTATTGGGTCATATACTTTCTATTGGGGTGAATCTCGTAATTATAGAAAAAAAAGGTTTCACTATACAATTATATACAAACTCTCAGAAATGTATCTACAAAAAAAACTGATAGAAAAAAATGTTTCCCTTTCATTAGAAGCATGTCCAATTGATGATAAAAAATTTTTATCACGGAGTGACGGAATATAAATGACATACCGGTAGTTACGAGTCTTGATTACTGAATTAGTACAATACTAGTACTATCAACAACCTATTATGTAAAAAAAAGAACCCAATATTGATTAGAAATAATGCCATGTTAACATGGATATCATTGTATATCTTTTGTGCTTAAAGGTGATATCCATCGACCTAAGGACTAACTTATTGGAGGGAGTCGGGGTAAAAATTCGTCCTAACGGCACAGCACACGAAAGACCTGGTAAAAGAACATTTTAGTTGCCAAAATGTTTTGGTTATTATTTCATTATGAAAATATATGATAATAATTCAAGAATCTGCATAAAATACATTTATAAGCCAGAAAAACAATCTTCATCTATCGATCCAATTTTCGTCCAATCTATTGGCTATTGTTTTATTCACCAATTACCCTGGAAAAAGATTACCATTATGGGAAAAACATAATGTTCCGTAAAATTAGTTTTTTCAATCTTACAGAACCAAATTATCACTCTCAGCTTTTCAATCTTACAGAACCAAATTATCACTCTCCCATTTGTTTCGTAAAATAATTTCTTTTTCAACCTTAATACATATCTCTGACACTTCTCCCAGATATCCCTAAGAATGTTGGAAAATCTTTTCTAGCCAATACAACACAGACAGAAGTGCCATACGTACACATGTTGAACAAAGTTCTGCCCGCTGAAATGCGCGTACTGGCCTGGTGCCCCGTAGACCCTGAGTTCAGCGCACGTTTCAGCTGTAAACAGCGCACCTACAAGTACTACTTCCCCAAGGCCACGCTCAACCTGCAGGTGACCAACTCAGAACGCTATCTTCTCTATTTGATTTATTTTTTGTTGATCTTTGTTCATAGGAAATGGAATTTCCAGAAGTATGTTTGTTTTTTGGTAAAAATAAATATTAAAAAAAGATGAAGGAGGCAATTTGAATAGAACTCGACATTAAGCATTGCCGGGGTTGTTAAAAAAAAAAGTCCGGACTAAATTACCAGGGGAAAATAAAATGTGTCCGGCAAATATAAGTAAATGTCAGGAGATTTGACATCTCATATTAACTCAATATTAACTGAGAAGCCACGGTTTTCTTTTGTTTTCCAATTTCATGAAGTAAAACTTGAAAAATAGTTGTTGAATTGATATATTTCAAGCAAGCCTGATGAGTTTGGAAAATATGGCCCCAGGAGTTATGCTCCAGAATACGAGGATAAATATAAATTTTCTTGCCCCAGGCTATGCGCGACGCGGCCCAGCGGCTGAGAGGGGAGCACGACTTCCGTAACCTGTGTAAGATGGACGTGGGCAACGGTGTGACCACCTTCACCCGGAGAATAGACGACACCACCATAGAGGAAATCACGCCCGAGTAAGGCTTAATGAAAATTTACCATTCTAGATTTTTTATAGGATGTTTTAGAACGATGTAACCGTAACAAGTACTACGGTATGAGTATAGTGGTGTTCGGAGAAATGGTCAGGGACCATACATAATATCTGTGTAAATATATAATGTCAATCGTGTAGTAAAAGAAAAGAAAAATCTTGCAAATATTTAATTCCCTGACATTGGTCGACAGGCCCTTCCACACAGTATACTTGCCAATGAACGTTAAATATTCAGATTTGGACGATTTATCTACATCAGGAAACGTCCACAGACATCATCCCTGCTGATATGCATGTGTTTGTAATGTTTAGCTGAGGCATAATATTGACAGGGTCAGAAGTAAGAATCTTAAAATAGTTTGGACAAAAAAGAATATGTCTTGGACTTTTAGGGAACATTCACACTGCAAGCCGATAAACACGATGACCAGGAACACAATTTCAACAATTACACTAACTCGACAATTGATGGAAAAACAAAAACTTATAGGAGATAGAAGTTGAGCACTGTTTAACTAGTAAAAATGCCGTTCAGATTAACTATGTTCGTTGTCGATGGCAGTAAGAATACTTCCATAAAATATAAAACGTCCACAAATAAATTTTGACTATTGTTTTGATCGTCACTGATTGTCGCTGTTTTGTCCTGTCCCCCCAGCCCGGCCGAAGCAGGGTACGCGCTGTGTGAACTGACGGTGGTTGGGCAGGCCTTCCTCTGGCACCAGATCCGATGTATCGTCGCCGTCCTCTTCCTCGTCGGCCAGGGCAACGAACAACCTCAGGTACACGGCAGCTATTAGATATATCTATATTAAATATAAAGATACAGGTTCTGGTACAATTTGTGGAACTAATGATGTGCGTGGCGCACAATTCCACTGCCGGTCGCACAATTTTGGCTTTTGTGCGTGCATGTGTGTTTTCCAGCATTATTACAGTATTTCACTTATATCAATGTTCCCATGATGGATTTGCCGGGTGCACAGTGTGAAAATGCATGCCTCCGACTGACACGTGAAAAGTAGGTTTTAAGTTTGTACACTGGTATATGAGCAGATGAGGGTGAGGCTTGTAATGGAGTGAATAACTATAAACATCAGAGGTCTGATTAGATTCCCACAATTTCTAACCATCAGAGGTCTATTCGATTGCCACAATTTCACATGTACAATTCCCTTCTGTGTTAAAATGTCTTTGGCTGTTTCATGTAGGACTATCTACCAATCAGAATGAGTGGGGCTCACCTCATTAGTTTGTTTTTTGTAGATCATAGACGAGCTACTGGACGTGGAAACCCACCCCTGCAAGCCCCAGTACACCATGGCTGCTGGTAAATCCATTAAATAATCTTTTTTAATTATGACTTAACAGATGATTGAATAAACCTTTAGGTAATTTTGATAAACTGCTATTAATATCGTTGTAGAATAAATTGTACATGCTTCGCCTTTCAAGTTTAGATAAATACAATGACTTTATTTGATGTACTACTAAGCATCTATTTATGATTCGCCGATAACCTACATTTTCAGAATTACCACTCGTACTGTTCGACAGTCAGTTTGAAGATATTGAATGGATTTATGAATCAGGTAAGGATTATTCCCTAGTTTGTAGCTAATTGAACACTAACCAACATTTACTTGGTTTAGTTAAGTAGCTGTAAAAGGAAATTTAATAGATTATTCAACTTTAGTTATAGTGGTCAAGAAAAGAGTGGTACAAGTAAAAAATAAAAAGAGTGGATAAATCAATACTGGTATTTTAGCTGATTCTGGTGAAGGATGTCATGTCAAGTAATCCGAAACATGTTAATTCGACCATGATTTTAATGTCACAATAAATATCAAGTGTACATCCAGCCGTCGTCGAGTTGGATGTATTTTTCACAACTTCGATATTTTAGCTGTGTAGTTAGGAATGTAGTTCTCTCCCGGGCTACTGAATGGAAGTGTTTTTTTTTTCAAAACTTGCTCCTTCTCAGTGCGTGAAATCCTTTCCCCGCCACTCCCCCCCGCGCCCCCCCCCAAAAAACAATAGAGAGAGGAGTGCCTTCTCTAATGGTAAGGAAGGATTCATTCGATGGTTATTGTTTCATTTTAGATTGCCATATTGACAACATTCGCCATTTACAAGAGCTGTGGACGCAGTTTTCAATCAAGTGAGTTTTCTTTCCTGGTTTATCTTTCGTTACACATATAGATCTACATACTTAGTTAGCTTTTGTTATAAAAGAAACGTTCTCTCAATACTGAATACGTCCTGTTCTCCCGAATTAGACTGTAACAAAGTTTTTAAATATTCTAGAGTTTCAAAGAATTGAGTCAATCGGCTCATTCTAAAAATAAATTCACAGTATCTTCAATACTGGAGATGTCCCGTATAATACTTGACCGGTTTTAACATGTCATACATTGGTTCAGTTCAATTTGTATCTTGAATAACTTTGATTTCATAGGTCCGCCATGCTGAAAAGGATGCTGGGGGACCTTGACGTGGCTGAGGTGACGTCATCAGGGTCTGACGGTGACGTCAGAGGGCGGTGGGCTGACGTTGGTACCCCTGTCCGTCACCAGGCCGAGTGTCTGCTACCCGGCAGCAGGGCGCGGGTCTACAAACGGCTGTGGGAGCGACAAACCTGTGGTAAGTGATCTATTCCTCCATTTCTAAGTACGTTCAGGGTACCAACCACACAGGGAAAACAGGGAAAATGGCAAAAACACTGGGAAAACACAGGGAATTCGCAAATTTTGCCAAAACACAGGGAATTTTATTTGGCCAGGTTCTGAAATTCCTGATTCTCAAGATATTAGGGATTTGACTTTTTGTTGTTGGGTTTTCTGAACTCAGTAACTTGTAACTTTGAACAACTTGGTGGATATGACCCAGGGAAAAATTGGTGTGGAACAGGGAATCTCAGGGAAAACACAGGGAATTTGAAAACGGAATTTCGGTTGGTACCCTGTACGTTGTGAAATTATGCCATGCACAACCTGAAGACCAGACTTGATAGCTCAGTTGGGGTGCCTGTTTCTAGTGTGGGATGCCGTGGGTTGAAACCCTGGCCAAGTTGACCCGTAACTTCAAAAATGGTACTGGTTGCTAATTGTCTGGCACTCAGTATAAAGTTTGAACCACGAAACACAACTGGTTGGCCAGGTGTTAGTATAATGTGACTGGGTGGGGTATCACGAAGGCCTAGACATGATAACTCATGTGAGGCAGCACTATAAAGAGGGCATTGGGTCCCACTGCTACAAATAGACACCGCCCTTGATATGACCCTGGCAGTTAATTAAGGCGTAAAGCAGCCATCAACCAATCAACCAATCACAACCAAGTAATTTTCAATGAGACACACAATAAATTATCAATCGATTCAGACGAACTCCTATCTACCTATTTTAGGTTGTATATTGGATACTCAGGAGTTGTAGAGAAGCTCGAATTTACATGGGAATTATACAGTATTTTCTGAAATTAGTAGCTCACCACAATATTGGAAATTTTAGAAATTCTAAATGTCTTACCTATTCTGTTTCCCAACAGAGAGTCTGGAGGACAGGATAGCACATTTTGCCAAGCGGAGAAAGATAAACAATACCGATGAGTGACCGAAGCCCCTCTAGATGTTTATAAAATTAGCATTCACTAATGGAAAAAATAAAATTACTGCCTCCTTATACTTGCCAGCATCGTCTCCTTTACACATTACATTACGTGATATAAGTTCTAAGTACTAACTTCCCTAAGGTTTGGTAATACAACGGTCAACCTCCTATTAAAAAAACTTCATATTATCTACAGTACTAAATTTTTAATAAGTTTTTATTTCGAAACATTACATTCACCATTTAGTCTGTTATAGCCAGGAAGTATTGAGTGAGTTATTCGACACCGTTCCGACAGCTATAGTCATATTCAAATACTTTTTACATACATCATTTAATAAATAGTCAAATAAAAGAGTTTTTCACTGTGAGGTCTAAAGCCGGGTCCTCACTGAGCAAACCCATCCCTCGCCAACTAGACTGCCACTGATTTACTGCTCTGGCGCCAGGCTGGCGGACAATTAAACCCGTTTTTAGGGGTTAAGTCAGCCTACAAACCCCCCACAATATCAGACATGTTTGATTTCATTGGGTTTAGTCGTCCTGGCTGACTAGCTTTAGTCGTTGGGAACGGCTTACCATTCGAGAATGACTAAGTCACTTTCAGACCTCAGTGGGAACCCGGCTTTATTGTGAGGATATTGCGTTGTTGCACTTCGTTCATATATAAATTAGGTGACACAATCCAGAACGTTTTTATCTTTTCTTTTTTCTTAAAGTTTAATGAACAGGGATGTAAGTCAGGCTTGATGAAAAAGTCTGAAACCTTACAGTTAATGCCAAACTTTATGATTATTAATGTGCAAATCTCTGCTTAGAGGGGTGCCTCTGCTTGGAGAGTGGAGAATGTTCACAGTTAAGTGACCAAATGATAAAAGAATTGTAAAATAAACTCATTCTCAATTCAAACAACATAATAAATGATAAAATTATAACCTATAACTCTTGCTCTTATAGAATTTTTTTTAAAGAAATTTTAGGAGTCATACTTGGAATTTATTTAAAATCAACCAATCAGAGGCCAGTATTTATTCACTGCTCAGAAAGGTTTCAGACTATTCTGATAATCTGAACTTAGTCTGAAGAAAGTCTGAACTGGTTTTAATGTTTAGAAACTGTATTCAGAAGTGGATTATCAAGCCCATTGGAACTGTCAAACATGTCTTTGGATACTATTGAGATTTTATCCATGTTTTGACCATATTTGATCAATTTTATGCCAGTTTCCTTAAGTCTGAAAACTTACATCCCTGAATGAAGGATCAATGTCTAGGGTTAAATCAAGGCAAGAGCGATTTATTTTCCATTTGTAATGATCGATGATTAGACAGCCTACTCCTCCACATATACTGAGGCTTGAATTTGTTCACTTCAAAATAATTAATAGACAACCACAACGAAGTTTTTAAATTTTCATTTGCTTTTATTTAAGGAAAGATATGCACTCCATACAATTCCAGTGTAAGAGAGTTCTATGAAAAATACTCCAGCGCTTTTCTTGATTAAAAATATCTTAAATTAGTGGCAAGCATAAATTTGGTATAAACAATCATCGTTGAGATATATTTTACTTGAGCTTTGTGACTAGCAGATGTATAGGTAACCATGATGTTCCATTAAGATTATATACATTTCTCTAGTTTAAGATGTCCACGCTATTCAGGAAACTCATTTTAACTAATTGTGTTGTTTGAAATGTATACGTTCAGAACCAAAATCTAAAACTGAACGATTTTTTTTTCTTCTGTGGCAACTATGTTAAACGAGCAGGATCGAACATATTCGAATTTTCTAATGGTTCCTTGAATTACTCCAAAACATAACCCAAATAATTTAAATCTGAAAAATAATCATGTTAAAAACATTTGTTTTATACATGTAAAACTAGAATTGCGCGGACCGCTTGCAGAAAGAATTACTATACAATTTTCCCCCTTTCAGAATATGTGTGAATTTTTACAGTATATACACATTATTTAATGTTAATTAAAAAATTAGTAATAGCAGACGAGGTCTTCTTAATGTGTACACGTGTTCTCCGTCTACTCGATTATTCTAAGAAAACGCATGTCGAAACATCGTCTATAAACCTTCACCGGTTTGTATTAAGAAGAAAATATAGAAAACGCAGAGATGCCACCCTACTATGAAAAATCCGGAATGTTATGAATTCAGTTTTCCGGATTTTAGGCAAGAAACAACTAATACATCATCATTAGTACACTATTTTGTGACAAAACAAACATCATTTAGAAACATTACATGTTGCCCTGCCACCAAATACAATAACTAATAAAGAAATAAGGATAAAAAATGTAGTTAAAAATCTGGAAATGGGATGAAAAGTGGCATCCCTGAAAAGGTAAGTAAAATTTCCTTTGAAAAAAAGATTATCAAACTTCGGATAAATACATGCAATATTGTCTAAAGAAAGGCAATAAATCAAAGGTGTGCTATAGTGAACGTTAGATAACCTGGTCTAAACACACAAACGAACGCATTTTTAAAAGAGGATGACTGGAAAATGTTCGTTGACTGTTAAAATATAGATGATGTACTTGAATAATTAAGAGATTTAGATATGTAACACTTGTATAGGATAACACAAACCAAAGGTGATCTGAGCGGTTCTTAAGAATCTAGATGATATTTACAGTTGCTTTTCTCCTCTGTACAATACATACATGATTGTTATTTTGTACAAGAGATCTTGATTTTTTTTCAGATGATATGTCATTACAATAATATGTACAAACAAAAATCAGCTGCCGTTGGTAAGGTCCTAGTTATTAAACGATACAGCTGACACTTGTACTGTCGACTTCTAAAAATAACATCAAACTAAAATAGGATGTATGATATAAAATCTACCATAAAAATATACATTTCGCAATACTTAAAAAGTAGACTATAACTTCAAAAGGAGCATGGTAAAAGAATACATTGTATGCATTAAATTGGTCATTGATTAAATATAGATTAATATCAAGCCTTAGTTAATCGTATCCACACAAGATTTGCTCGCGATGCCGTTCAAAGTCGAGTTTGAGCGACTCAATGTCTTTGTCAGCATCAAGCACTAACACGGGTGCGGGCAGCTTATACTTCTTCTGTCGTATTAACCAGTCCTCGTGCAATCGGTGCAATGTTTCCAAGTAGTCCTGAAATTACAATGACATACGCTTAATTATGGATCATAATAATTCCTGGGTTGAAAAAATAATGTTAACCTACAAGTCAGCGGCTGATGAGTTTCATTGACGGATGGGAATTTTTGCCAAAAGTAAAAAAGGACATTGTTTCCCATTTAATTTCTTCAATTCTGCATGGAACCACAGTTCTTGCACATAACAAAAGATTCAATTCAACAAAACCAACTCTTCGCTGTCAAACATTTGGCATTTTCAACATCCTAGCTAATTGTGTTGAAAGTCAATTTCTTTAAAGTGTACATAGATTTAGGCACGTTTTTATTTTAAACGTTACGTTTAATGACCAAACAATGAGGATAAACCTAATTTCTGGTGATGCCAGCGAGTTGCGATTTAGATGTCAATATTTGCCAGCCCAGAAATTTAATGACAAGGTTGATTTCAATCAGCAACAAATAGCAGATATTCAGCAAGATGAATTTTATCCATTTCTTAAAAAACAGCAATATGTGGAGTGGTTCACCTACCATGGGTACTCCAGTTTCTTCTTGTCGGTTTCTCAATTTTATTCGTTCCATGCAAGTCTCGGGACTCGCTTGTAGGTATACTAAGATGAAAATAAAAACAAAACAAAAACAAGAATAAGTACAATCAATTGAAGGATACTTTTGATACTGATTATGCTCAGAAGTTTAAATGGAATCTTGATTGATCAAAGCATTCTTTGCGTACACCAAATTTCAAAGAAAACGTTGATGAATTTATTAAAATAAAACTTAAATGTTTTATATTGCTTTAAAGAAAAGATGAAATGATTCAGTTTAAGTCAATTACGGAAAAGGG
Source organism: Lepidonotus clava (assembly GCA_936440205.1). NCBI lineage: Eukaryota > Metazoa > Annelida > Polychaeta > Phyllodocida > Polynoidae > Lepidonotus > Lepidonotus clava. The sequence goes on along the minus strand of OW387144.1, from coordinate 26,456,441 downwards.
ATTCGGCAGTATTCACTTCTCTTTCATTTTCAAGGACAGAAATAACTGACAAAAGAAAATATAAAAGCCCCAGACTTCGTTGCAAACTGCTGCCAGTTCCTTATTATTATTATACTGAACGGATTACTTAATAACTTGGCGTTCGAGGTTTACTAAAACCAGGTACTCACCCAGGAGATCGACTCCTACACGGGCGTTCTTGGTGATCCACTCGAACCATTCGGAGAGGACGGAGGCGTCCACAGGGGGCATCCGACCGCTAGAAACAGGTTCACACATACATTTAAAAGGCTTGAAATTTTAAAAGAAATTGACCGAATTCGCTTCAGACAACACTGAATATTTGTAATCAAAACAGGCTAGGAAAATCTGCGTGTCCGCGTGTCCTCGACGACCAGAAAATAGCTGTGGACGACCAGAAAATGATTTCTGGTTGTCCTCATGACGACCAGATATTGTGGATTTATCACTAAAATATTTACCTGTATAATGTTGTTTTCTGTCTATTTTCATAGACTGTTAAAATATAAGAAAGAGTCTCTATATTGTGGACAACCTAAACCTATTTGTGGACGACCAGCTTTTTGCTAATGGTCGTCCTCTAACGACCAGAATTTTGGCCGAATTTTCCTAGCCTGCAAAAATGATAAAGTAATGTCATTGGTAGTGTTGAGTATATAGAATACTTCCATTAATTTTATGTGGCGGCATTGGCACACATTGGAGTGGATTCTACCGATTGATACAATCAAATGAATAAGTACAGGGTAATGTGTTCGTGTTTAAGCAAAGATTGTTTTCATACAATTATACAGGGTACCAACCGAAAGTCCATTTTCAAATTCCCTGTGTTTTCCCTGAGATTTCCCTGTCAGGCAGCAATTTTTCCCTGTGTCATATCCAACAAGTTTTTTTTTTAATTTAAAAGCCTCTGCGTGCAGAAAAAGTTTGGGCAACCCAACAACAAAATGTTAAATCCCTTATATCTTGAGAATCAAGAATTTCAGAACCTGACCAAATGAAATTCCCTGTGTTTTGGCAAAATTTCCAAATTCCCTGTGTTTTCCCTGTCAGGGATTTTTTTTTGCCATTTTGCCTGTTTTCCCTGTGTGTTTAGTACCCTGACAATATACACAAACCTTTGTAGAAGGTTCTCGACGAAGCAGTACTTGGCGCTCCAGATGGACCGCTCCATGAGTTTGACGGGGCGCGTCTGTTTCTTCTGGTGTACCTGCAGCATGGTGAGCTGCACGTAGGACTGGAAGGTGAGCGCCCACCGCCTGGAGTCTTTGTACATCAGGTCCTGGAGTGAAGGGGGGAAAGTTGTTAAATCACATTGCTGGATACATTTGATCTAATCAAGCACGTTTTACTATGATTATTTCCTTAGACTGAATCAAACTTTTTTTTTTGAAAATTATCTTCCATAAGAAATATAAAGTGCAAAAGATTTATTCCCTTTAAAAACAACAAATAAATTAAACATGCAAACGATTTTATGTCTGGTTCGAAAGGAATGGATATGTAATTTACTCGATCGGGAGAAAATATTTACTCTCACCGACGGAAGTCATTACTTCTACACAACGTTTGGGCCAAGGGAAAAAAAGTTGTTGTATTTAACATCAGTCAAAAAAGGAAGGTAGGTTGAGATATTTCTGTTTTTTAAATGTCTTTCAGTTAAAATATGTCCCCACTTCTGCTATATTATGTAATATTCTAATATTTTTATTTTAAAAGCCTATTAGGGCTGGGGGGGGGGGGGGGGGGGGGGGGGATTTGAGGAGACCGGATTACCGAAACGCAACTTATCTTTTTTTTCCTAGGTCCTGTGTCTTACATTAGTTACAAAGTACATAGCTCCATGACTTGTTTAATGCTAGTGCTTTACAGATTCTAATAAGATTTCAATCCATCGGAGAAAGATACTTACCAGTGTATTGTGTCCTCGAACATTTTTCCACATTTCAACGGGTTCACAGTAGAGCTGAAAAAGACATTTTTTTAAGGTCATTCATTTTCCCCCATTCAACATTCAAAAACGAAATTTCGACATTCAAAAACTTCAAAATTGGCATAACTTGTCAGACCAATATCTATTGTAATTGTTGATTTGCACTGCAGCAGACTTCCTTGAAATCTAAATCACACACTGAACCAACTCCTATGTCCAGTTATTTGTTTTCAAAGCAAACCATACCTCGACACTCTTAGATCCTTTGAAGTATTGGAGAAATGTCGATTTCCCACTTCCAATATTCCCCTCCACTGCTACCTAGAATGGAAAAGGTCAAATTATTAGTTACTTATGTACAGTAAATTGAGAGTTTCACAATGAAGTGCTATGCTCCTACATTATCTAACTCCAAAGAGACATAGCATGACAGATAAATAACGAAATACCAGTGCTTTTCAGTGAACATGTCAGGAAAATATGACATAGATGATAGAACAATGGCACACTCCACACTAGTCATATCGTCTAGGAAATGCGTTATTTCAGAAAAGGTTATTGTCTCAAAATTAATGTTACTTTGGCGCACTGTTTAAAAAATTGATGTGACATGTGACAAGTTGTAATATACCCAGGGCGCATGGCACCGCCCTAATATTTTCACTGGCTTTTTATTCATGAGGGTGAGATACAAATAGAAATTCAAAGCTTCGACTTGTACTTACAGTGAATTTTCTCTTCGGTCTTCCGGTCCAGGGAATTGTTGTATCATTGTAACATTCTGAAAAAAAACAGATACCTGTAAATATGGGACATCACATGTATGATTCGAATGCAGTGTTCTAAATTAAGGGCGTACCCTACACCCGGTGTGCACAAGTTGACTTCATGGTGCTCACTTTTGGGTAGGCATGCACCCAGCGTGTGCATGATATTTTAAAATAATAAATACCTTAATGTAGTGGTGTGAACATGAATAATATTACCGGGTGCATGATTTTATACCTCTATGCACCCAGTCTGTGCATAAAATAAATCCTTAATTTCGAACACTGGAATGTTATTAAACAATTAATCAATAAACTTCTGGTTGATGTTAACCAAGGCCATAAAACGTGATTAGGTTCAGATAGTTCGAACATTTTCCGAAAAAAAGATATTTTAGGTAGGTAGGATTTTTTCTCTTTAACAAAGTGGACATTGAGATGTCCTAAGATGTAGGGACGGTCAGGATCCCTGAAAACAACAATTTTTTCTTAGTCCTTTATAAAATAATGTATTATAGACGTTACAATTCTCTTAAAAAAGGTATATCAAGGAGGTTCTTAATTTAAACACTACCAGAGTCATTTAAATTATGGTAAAAAAAAAGTTCACATACAGTGATACACACATACAAAATCCTAATCATACATACAAAATCCTGATCTACCAATCCTTTTTTTTTAAATTTTTATTTAGGCCTATCAAAGAGAACCAGGCAGTGTTGAAAAGAAATATTCCAAATAAAATTAAAGTGACATAGGAAAAATCAACTGTGTGATCCAAAATCTCAAAAAAGTAGGAAAGGGGCATCTCTGCAGACAGGGAAAATTCCTTCAATGTTCTGGGCCCGACGGCTCGTAACTATTTTAGGGTAATTAAGGGCTAATTACGACAATGTAGTCATAGAAACATTCTAAACATGATTACATCACGTCTCGTAAGTCGTAATTACCCTTAATCACCTCTTAATGTAACTATCTAGGTAGATTAAATATTTGGTCACTAATCATGATTACAGTCCATGTGATTAAGGTTAGACCAATGAAAATGCTTGTTTCAAAATTAATCAAATCATCTAAGGACCGTTACGAGCCGCCCCCCGAAATCATGTGCTGAGGCCTAATTACCTAATTAACCCTTAATTACGACGTACTTAATCACGTCGTTTTTGGGTGATTAGCGGCGCTACGAGCCGTCGGGCCCTGGTCGTCTGTGGACAACCAATAACAGAAATCTGATTGTCCACCAATATTTAAAAGTTGTCCACATTGTTGTTCAAGTAACTTGGGTCCCAAAAAAAAGTTAGGTAGGTAGATTTGTTTTCTCCTTTTGCTCTTTTTTTTCAACTTATTAACTAGGCCCTGACAGTGTTGAAAATTATTTTTTTCTCCTAAATATATATATCCTCTTAGTCTAAAAATGGAGGGTAGGTTCATTTAGGCCAAAAATTTAGGGTAGGTTGGGTTACCTGAACACATTTTTCTTTCTTTTAGGCTTAATTTTTTGTTAGCTATGCTACCTGAACACAACTTACTTTTTGGGCCTAATTTGTAATTTGATGAAAAATAAACTAAGGCCTAAAAAAATTGTGTTCAGGTTATCCGACCTACCCTAATTTTTTGACTACACTATTTGTTGGGATTTTTTCCCCATTTATTAAAAAAAAAAAAACCAAGAGAATTGACCAGAAAAACATGGAACAGCATGGAAAATCATACAGATGCTCAGGGCATGTTTTTTTTTTATGCTAAAAGTTGTTTTTGAGGATGTTGAGGATTTTTTTTTTTAATTTCCAACTTTGCCTGGGTCCCGGGTAACATTGGTCGCAAAAAAGTTAGGTAGGTAGATTTTAGTTTTTCTTTCGCTTTATTTTTTACTTATTGAATAGGCCCTGACACTGTTGAAAATCTTTTTTTCCCCTCCTAAGTATCCTCTAAATTAAAAATGTTAAGGTATGGCAAAAAATTTAGGGTAGGTTGGGTTACCTGAACAATTTTTTTCTTTTTTTTAGGCTTAATTCTTTTTAGCCATGCTACCTGAATGCAACTTATTTTCTGGGCCTAATTATGATGAAAAATGAACTAAGGCCTTAAAGAAATTGTGTTCAGGTAATCTGATTTACCCTAATTTTTTGGCCATACACTAAATTTTTTAGTTTCTTTTAGTTTTTTCCATTCCCTCTAAAAAAAAAATCCAAGAAAATTGACCAGAAAACATGGAACAGCATGGAATATTATATACGCCATATGCGGGTCTAAAAATAGCGCATCGCGCGGCGAAAATTCGCGGAAATCGCGAACGGAGGTTGGATGGATGTTTAACATAGGATTCTATGGGAGAAAACATGTTATTTCGCTCTAACTTTTTAGATTTCGCTCCAATCGTAATACAGTAAATGAGAAAAAGTTTGGAATTGATCCCAGGCATCCCATACCAGTCTTCAAATTTTCCTAATAGGTCAATTTTCCGCACAATTGCGAAAATTCTGATTTTCTCCATAGGCACCAATGCTAAGTAAGGTCACTTCTGGCGCCCAGTATTTCACTGCGCGATGCCGAAAATCGCGAGTATACCGCTAACCCGTTTACTCCGTATACAGATTCTCAGGGCATGTATTTTTTATGCTAAAAATTGTTTTTTTTAGGATGTTGAAGTATTTTCTTTTAATTTCCTTTACCTAGGTCTTTTGGCAAGTGAAAAAAAGAGGCAAAAACAAAAATCGACCTACCTACCCTTACTTTTTTCAACATAATTATGGCTATGGTAGTCTACCTGGACACAACATTTGTTTTCTTTTTTGGCCTATCAAAATAATTTTAAAATCGATCGAGGTCTCTGAAACATGGTCAAAACTATAATTGGTCTATGATTTGTTTTCATATATTACATTTATTATTAAAAATGTCCTTTGACAAAATGAAATCAATGAAATGCTGCCATAAGTGTGAGTTATTGCATCACCTACTTTTGGTAAAGTTCAAGACCCAGTTCGGTGACCTCTCCTTTGACCACTGAACTACAGACAGTACAAGTCAACTTCACAAAGTAGGGAAGCCACTGCCACTCGAAGAAAAACACTTACAAAAAGCATAGAAATTGCACAAAATACTAATTCATGAGGACAGTTACCTGTAGAGTCTTCATTGCCTATGCTGCACGTTCCGAGCATTTTGTAGCCTTGTTTTCACAACTTTTTTCCCTGAGATAGACTTGTCGACTTTACTTTCCATTCACTGCTGTCTTACAAATCTCGCGCCATATCCGACCAATCAGAGCGAAGTACGCGAAGAACTAGACCGGAAAAAGCCAGAAAATAGGTCAAGAGGGCGTCAATCTCCTAACACATGTTCAATATCGGCCTGGAGAGTGACGTGTTATCCGGGGCGTTTGGCGCGCGTTTGGTCTCTCGATAGATCGCCCGACGTCCGAATGACATATTATAATATTCTAAACAGGCATTCAGTAAACATATCAGGCACGGATATAGGGGAACCCTGGGGGCGTGCACTACCATTTCAAGTAGGCCACATTTACCATGCATGCAATTCAGTCTGAAATTCATGCAGGAGAGGGCTTATATTGTCACGGCGGCATGGCCATTGGCATTTCTTAAAATCGACATGCGACATGATAAGATGCCTAGTGACATGAGTGAAAAAATAAACCACATGATATAGCATGTGTGTGAATGTATGTTATATGTGTATCATAGACAGATATAGAGTCAGAGATCTAGGCCTACATGGTCATTATTGTACAGGGTACAGAACTTAGAGGTACATAGCCCAGTTGCCAAGAAGGGTTATGCCCCCAGAAACAACCCAGATCGAGAGAGTAATCGATTTGTCATGCTCTACCCCCAATCCTCAGGCCCTTCAATTACATCACCTTATGATGTCATTAAGATGATACATGCACCAGGCCCGTAACCAGGGGGGGTTCAGGGGGTTCGTACGAACCCCCCTAATTTTTAATGTAAAATATGACAATAAATCCAAAAAACATATATTTTTTCAAAAGAAACCCCCCTGGAAAAAATCAAACTGCTACTCAAAAAACGAACCCCCCTCTGAGAAAAGCTGGCTACGGGCCTGTGCACGTTACCGTTAACTGACATTTACCCATTCAATACTATGAATCCGTTTTCTATTTCAATTTTATTCTTAAAAGGCTGCAGGTTACACGAACGCTGGGAACTTTAACGTCTGTTATACAGTCGAGGACATTCTACGTTGAGAATAATTGTGTACACCTAATACAAAATTCAACATCTTATCTAATGAAACTCAGTAACTTTACATAGTACTCCATTGTTATTGCCGTGCACACAGATAAAGATTTTTTTCATTACAATCAGAATCAAGAACGTGGAAAGGTGCAAATGTACCGTCATCTGGACCCTCTATCAGCTATCGGTATCATGGACGAACTGCGATTGAATGTTATCAATTACCCACTAAATTCTTCAGCCAGCGTACATCTTAGAGTGTATTGGCCTATACATAATATTATGATTAAACACTAAACCTAGAAAATTAGAGACATTTCTATATCTATGTTTAGTTTTGAATTCGAAGTTGTCATTAGGAATACCAATACATAGCCATTCCATGTGCCCCTAGGACACCATTCAATTAAAGCATAAGCAGATTAGTCACATTAGTTTATAATGATGATTATATGACAAAAAGGAAAAAATATTCCTTCTTATCCACAAGACGCATAATTTTTCTATATTGCATACAATTTCCAGTTATTTCAAACTTTGGTTTCTTATGCTATTAGCAACTAAAAATATGGATACTATTTCTGTATACTTTAACTATTTCTATGTGCCTTGAGGCAGACAATATGCCCCTTTTAGGGCAGTACCAGGCATTAGAGAGCATCGGCCCAGGGGATACCTCCAGGCATCTGCAGGATTGAAAGGGTTAAGTTAGTGGCGCTGAGAAAACCATAAACATTACTTTTAGACAATAAACTATTTGTACATTTAGGTCTGTTATCAATCCTCATAGAAGAATTACGTTGGAAGCCCCTTATTCAAAACAAGTAGGAAATATACCCATGCATATCCATAAAGATGTTGCACATACGTTCTAATAACAGTCTGACCTGCCAAGAAAACAATGCATTTCTTGACATGTTGATTTACAATGTGTGATACGGAGTAAAGTTGTTGGTCTAAAAGGCACAGCAGGCCCATTCCCAAGCCAATTGAGATAAGATTGACTGAACTGTTATAAGGTGCGCACAACCCCCCTGCCCGTCAGCCCTAGATTCACCACCAACCTCCACCATGCTAAGGCTCATTCTTATCACCGTGCTGCCCTTCTTGGCAGGTAAGGAGTACTTTCAGTGTTTTAAAACATCAAATCAAACACCCCAAAAGATATCCCTTGTGGAAAGCTCTTTTTGTTTGTGCGCATGAGACCTGCCTTGGCTAAAGTTTGGTTACAATAATTTTGGATAAAGCTAGCTTAGTTAAAATGATAGAGCTTTTGAATAATTATTTATCATGTTCCTTAACAATATCGCTATTCACTAATAATTCTCCCTACCACGGATAGTTAATTTACAGTATCTTAAGGACCTGCAGGCTAATTTTGACTAATTTTGACGACAAAATCCATGGAAAACTATAGAAATTAAGCAAATAATTCCTATAAATCCATGTGCAATGAATGAATTTGCTGACAACTCAGGAAATATGAATGTAGATGGATACTAATTTAAAAAATAATCATGGCTAGATTTTCGGAATGCTAATCCACAAATAATGATACAATTTATGAAAATTCCTATACTAAAGCCATGGGTTTTGTCGACATATTACCCAGCATGCATCCTGTTTTATGCTAACCTGCATGCAAGACTTACAAATCTGGCTATCCGTGGTTGGGAGAATTACTTTAGTGTTGTAAGTTCCAACAAAGGACCAAAAATAATGTTATAATAACGTTCTGATTTGGTGAGGTTGAAGCCTAACCATCAATAACGTAATTGTTACATGCCATCTTAGTAAGTAACAAACTGACTAAAAAGTATGGTTGCAGAACTGCTCACCTTTCCCACGAATACTGCAGGTGTATAGGCTGCATATTTCAAAAGTACTGCATAGTCTAATTTGCCCATGCCGATTGGGTTTAATTATGATAATTCTCGACTATCATAATGACATTAGACCTTGCTTCTTTTTTTTACTATTATTTTGAACAACTCTATGGACTTTATGTTATTGCATGTTAATTTCTATGACAAACGTATCGAAATACCATTGCAGTAAACAGTGAACGTACTTGGGACCCACGCTATGCTCGACTGCTAGGTGAAAGCAGAGGTGAGTGGACATGATCTCACCTATATTCTGTCACCTTTTTTTACATTTAAACTAGATGCATATAGCTGGATCTTTACACGAAATTAAAACTAATGTTTTCTGACAGTGATGAGCAGATACGTCACGGTCCTTGAACACTATTTTATAGACTGATATTACAAGCACTTTAAAGCAATATGTTTTTGCATCGTTTTCAGAAATTAATTCATGCAAATTTGAAAAAGGTTTTATTTCCAGGTCCGTGTGTAATATTCCATTAACTGAAATTGAATAAGATACGTTTTCTTAAACTTTGAATCATCTTATATTCCAGAGGGGCCTGTTCTACACAAATCTGGAAATCACAACGGTAGGCTTAAGTGTTTCTTTTTCATATATAATTTTGATACAACTCCGATGTTTATTTGTTAAGGATCATCACACAGAGATGGGAGGTTTGGGCTGGACGGGTATATACGAGGTGATTTGTATATATATGTTACTATAGATGGAACTATCGAGCTGTTCTTTGTTGAACTTTTTCATTTTTATATTATAATCTCTGTGGATTTTAACGGGAATCTTTATGGTAGAACCAATTTAAGACTGTATTCCCTTTTTACAATATATCAAGTAGTGTCGCCTTGATATTTTTGACGGACCATTCAAGGCCATACTCCACCCATATTTTTCTCCTGATTTGCGGCTGTTACACAATACATCATATAACATTGAACTGTTACATCAAAATATATTATATTTTTGGTAACGGATTTATAATCCAGACCCCGCTATGGGGATACAGTTTCAAAATGACCATTGCAATTCACAAAGCCGACGTTTTGTACATTATCTCAAGTCTTTAGCCATTTGTGATAGTGTTTCACTGACAATTACTTTGAATTAGAAGCAGTCACCTTTTCTTTATGATATATGTGAGTAGCGCATTTTGACCTTTTAATTATTTGGCATCTTCTAGAGCAGCAAAGCACACACTTATATATATTCTGAGTTGACTGCATGGCTGCTAGTAATTTGGTTGGTTATTGGGGTTGTTATATATCGTTGTTATATTTGTTATTTCATTTGTTGATCTTATTACAGTGAGGATACGGTTTGATAATTCTGTCTTTGGTGATTGAAGATAGAGACCATGCCCGTACACATTAATTTTACTGAAGCAGGCGTTCTCTAATGTATATGGTCCCATAGACAGGGCCATACACACTTCAGCCAGTTGTCCCCAGGGGATGGTTGTTAGTAATACCTATAGTATATTGTAATAATTCACTTTAAGTTATAAAAAGACGTGTTTCTCTCCAGATGGCCGCTGGGACTGTCCCTGGACTATTGGTGGTAGCGGGTGCCACAATGGAGAGTTCTCATGTAAATGTAAGAGTGGATCAACGGCCAAATTTTCCATCGGATGCTGCTATCAATTCCCAAGGTGAACACATATCTCTTGAATGGACTTTCCTTTGTTCTCAACTGTGCCTTCTTATTGTTATTTTATCTAAAAAGCGGTACCCATGCTGTTTTGGTGTCCAGTATATTTGCGCACACATTATTATAATATTTTGGTATTCAGGATAATTGCAATTCATGGTCTAATATGAGGACATACATGCCGCATACATGTTCCATCCGTTGTCGTTTGCCAACTATCTTATAAATGACAATATAAATTGCATGCAAACAAAAACTACGGCTACATTAATATGGAAAATAGTAATTAGACTTTATATGTTTTATGTTTGGCTTTAAAGCTGTGGTAAAATGTGTCACAACTGGAGTTGCCATCGATACCGTAACTGTGCTGGATGCAGAGGCAAAGTGGGGGAGTGGGACATGAAGGCTTGTTCTGCATGCGTTAAGGGATTCGTTTATGAGAACGGTCTCTGTGACAGAGGTAAGATTGGTTGTACAGACAGACATAATTCATAGATAAACAGATTATGGTCTTAAATTGTGAATTTTCAACATATCTGATGATGGTCTCTCAATAGGTACTAAGATACCACAGTTACCTAATTTAAAAAAAATATCCAATGTGCAACAATAAACTCTCTTGAACACTATCCTTTTTGCTGATTTACACTAGATTGTATATGCAAAAAAAACATACTTGAAATCATTTTCCAGACTTGAATGAGTGTGCCTACAAAAATGGTAATTGTGAACAGCGATGTCATAACACCTATGGCTCCTACTATTGCTCCTGTGTTGATGGTTTCAGGATGAATGCTGACAAACATACTTGCACACGTAAGTTCATTTCAACCCATAGAATGGACCAAAACCACTTAATTTGAATAAGTTTTCATTTCAGCTTCCATTTTATTCAGTTTCTTGCATTCAAAATAGCATTCTTCATTACTAGCCATAACGATTAGAAATAAAGTATACATCCACTGGACTCACACTTTTTAGTTAGTAGGATATACATGTATCATACTCCCACACAAATACCCCAAAATACAATAATGACCAACCCTAACCTAGACTACTAGATAGAACTGTCTGAACTGAATTACCTTGTAGGGACATTTCCAGGAAGTCTTTGAACAAGGGACAATGTCTCACTGAAACATCTATATCCGAATTATAATATCAAGTCTTTTTGTACTTTCTCCTCTTCATTTCACACTGTGGTTTTGATATTTTTATAAGGTCTATCGTGCCCAGCCATCAGCTCCACCACAAATATCAAGGTAACAGCCACACAGAACTGGCTGTATAAAAGTTTTGCAAAGTTTGAACAGACCGATAAGAAAATGACATTGGATGGACCTGAGATGGCTGAGTGCCTAGCCAGGGCAACTTCAACCTACTGGAATGTACCTAAACCAGCTGTTATAAGTAAGAACAATTGTAAAGGATTGATCTTCTTATATTTATACAGATATAGGGGCAGATCAAGGATTTCAAAGAAGAGGGCGGGGGAGGGGGTCAGCATGGCTATAGGTGTATACTGAGAGCTACAATATTGGGGATTGGGCTCTTGGATGAAATGTATATCCCTCTAGCTTAAGATTATTTCATTATTCATAACGAGTTGATTCCAGGGAATAGATTCTTCAAAACCAGTCTCATAGAATTAGTGTCATTTAAAGTATAGGCAAAAGTAGTCCTTGATCCGTGATTGGTTGTGACTTATTTTTCTTATATAGCTAACAGAATAATCACAAAACCATTTGAACTGTTTTTTCATTAGGAATAGACAAGAACAACTTAAGAGAAAAATGCTATGTGAAGGTACTGTATGTGGTAGTTAGTATCATTATTAGCATTGCTGTAATCATTAACCAAAAACCTATACTAATTTTTATTATACAAGAGCATCCTTGTACAAAATACCAAGTCCGTGTTTGATATTCTGGTGAAATATTGATTGATTAAATAATTTGAATAACAAAAAATCAACCTCTCTCAGTAATCAATAATTGCAACATCCATTAAAAGATAAATATATATTTCCTATTGCAGATACATGTAATTACGTAGCAATGTCTAGAAGACAGACATGTCCAGGCACAGGTGACAACATCTCCAAGGAAAAGTGTCTCCAACTTGGGTGCTGCCATGACACCTCTGGTGGCGATGACATCCCCACCTGTTACATCAATCCAGGTAGGCCAAGGAAAACAAATTACTATACAGAAAGTTTGGTATATTATTAGAGATGCCACTCCAAAGACTCCCATAGCTCTAATCTTTTAGTAACGCCTTATAAAAGTTTCTAGTTAAATAATCCGGTTCTTAAGAATAAGATCAAAATGATTGGGCCTGGATGTATATTAGATGCAAAATCTCTGTGACTAAATACAGATCTATCCAATAAATAGGATGGATGGTTCTAATAGGTTAGTACTGGTAAAGATATACTCTGTAACCAAAATACCATAGTTCGTCTCGCACATTAATCCTCTATTTGTCATCCCCCTTAAGATAATATTTGATTTGAAATAACCAGAACAATTTGGAAAAGTCACAAATGCATGCTCTACACATAAGGCCACACCTTTAACCCATGGCCAACAATCTTTTAAATAGTTATGGTCCTTTTTGTCTTTTCTCAGTGAAATCCTATATTAGATTCGGTGGAGTGTCTCCCGTTGCTTCAGAAGAGAAAGGATTCAAGGCATACAGTCGCTACAACATAGAAAGCTGCACACACAAATGCCATCACAGCTATATAGACAAATGCAAGTCTTTTGGTTTCAAGACCGAAGGGAAGAATGACACTCATGACGTCAAGTTCCATGTGTGTAGTTGAATTCATATTTCAACTTCATTTCATATCATCACATAGGTTTTGCTCCAGTAAGATGTAACTAGTTTATAAAACATTGATAATGTTTTCTTGATACATGGGGGAAATTTTGTCTCGACCCCTGTAATTTATCAAGCAGCAATACCTTTATTCGAACTTAAGAAAGGTGGGTTTTTATCTTCTAACAAGAGATGTACTTTTGTAAACGTCTATGGTGTGTTTACGATCTTGCTCAACCCTTCTTTGGTAAATGAAAAAGTGTAACAAAGACTTTAGTGCCGACAATAGGCCTTTAACCTCCTTTGATCATACACATTCAAATCCCATTTGCCCTTAGATTTTGAGTTGATTTATCGCTTCAAATCTTCCTAAAAATTGTTTTATACTAAGGGCGTCTAGAGATCGTCTGTGGTAGATTTAGGAAGCTTCATTAAGCTGCGCTTTTTTTTCCAAAGTTAAATATTTAAGGTTAGAGTCGTTCCAAACAGTAATATGGGTTAATCGTATTCATCATGTGCCAGAACCTTGACGAATACCTGAATCTGCCACTGCTAATTCCGATGTTTAAACACATGAATATCCTATCAATGATTTAAGAAAGGTTTTAATTTGTTCTTTATTATTTTCTATCAAAGGAATGCTACATGATAAGCAAGACCATAAGTGATCTGAAGAAGGAAGGAAAGATCATAAGCAATCCTAAGTATGACATGTATGAATCAGTCATCTTCAATCAGGTGCAAGAAACAAAAGGTAAGTAATTTCATTTTCTAATTGATTAACCCTTTGCTGTTCCACAGATTTGACATTTTCCATTGTGAGATGCAACATCTCCCACTTTGGTTTTGGGGTTTACCCCCAAAGAACAATGCAATATAAGCAATCTATATATCATTTGAAAGCTTATTATCCAAGGTATGTTATCAAAAGATCAAATTTCTTAAATATCTATTTTTGGATTATGTGATCCAGGTCATGTGACCTAAGAAATTTCCAAATTTTCAGTAAATTTTCAGCATTTTTTGAGAAAATCAAGGAAAAAATGATTAAATATTAATCTGAGAGAAAAACTGATTATTGATAAATTGTAGGCAGTGAAATTTGGAATAAGATGATATACATTATGAAAATATATGTCAAAGTTGTCATTTAATTTGTATTCGATCAATTTAGTACTCTTCGTAAGAAAATTTGAGAAATTTAGCAAAATTATGACAATTATTTTTGCATGATAAGGGTTAAGGACACCATGGAGTAAGAAATTACCATAGAAATGTACTGTATGTCATATAATTATATGTATTTATGGTTTAAGAGGTTATCCATGCAATATGAAATGTTAAGCAGTCTTTTTCTGGAAAGGATAAGCATTTTATGACAGGATGTGTCTATGACATCGCTAATTGCACAGCTGGTGTAAAAATCTTGGTAATTTTGAGCTATTTGGGGAAATTGAGTGTGACAGTAAGCATAGTAAAAAATCATATTAAATCAAAATTTTGTCAAAGGAAACTATTTAATTATTTATCGAAAACCTTCTCAAATCAGAATATATCACTATTACCAATATAGTTTCATTAAATATAGTTGTTGACCAATATTTCAAAAGTGCTGGTACACAAAATTTATGGAAAATTTAAGGCTCTTTTTTAAGTTTTATGCAAAATTGCATAAACTGAACCTTCAAAGTCCTCAAAATCATATCAGTCAATATTTTTTTGAAAATGTAACTGTCTGAGGATGTATGACAGGACTTCAGGATGAATTGGGACTGAAAAGATTACTGAAATTCATTGAATATCAAAAAAATTATGCTAATTTAAAAGTTTCAGACACATATGACCGAAATTTGCATTAGGGAACAGCAAAGGGTTAAAGGAAGCTCTGTTTTTTTTTAGCTTTCTATCAGAAGTTATTAAATCTTCTAGTCTTTGTTCATTTTAAAACCGTTTCTAGAGATATTTGTCATTTTCTTATCTTCTAGAGACACCAATGCTCTCTGGCATTGAAAAGCAGTATGTTGGTTGTTACCTTGACGATGCCAAAGCCCATGATTTACCTCACCATGTCATGAGAAGCACCACCCATATGGACCCAGCTATTTGTGTTGCCACTTGCCGCGAACAGCGCTACAAATATGCAGGTGTGCAGGTAAAGAAACCAATCTCAGTTCATATGTGTTGTAGAGAGACGAGGCTTCTAACTCCCTATTCAATTCATACGTGCCTCTCCTGAATAATTATTCATACAATAAAAAACTGTTAATCCAAATATTCACTAGAATTTAGTTGAAAAAAGATTATATTATATTGCAGCCATACTCTAATTCAACTGAAGTTGCCCAATAAGTTGATTAATATCTCTAAGTCATAATGCTCTTGAGAACAATCACCCATTGATCTGTTTGTACTTTTTGATGTGATTTTCCTTTGGTATGTGACAGAATGGAGCAGACTGTTATTGTGGAAATGAGTTTTATAGGAAGTATGGACCATCTGACCAGTGCAACACACCATGCAGTGGTGACAGTAAAAAGATGTGTGGAGGCATCTCTTCCAACTCTGTCTACACTATTGCCTGGAGTAGGTTACACTATTATTGCAAATTTTATTAGACTTGATAACCCTATCATTGAAATAATTTTTTTTTTTTATCAATTTGGAAGCTCCTGTTTCTAAAGGCCATGATCCACGTTGCGATTTTGGGCCGATTTTGAACAGATTTTGAAAATCGGTTTGTTAAATAATCATTATTCTTATACAGCATACTCTTTTCCAAAGAAATTAGAATGATATATATCAGAAAAATTGTATTTTCATCCGGAATATTGATTCCAAATAAGTGAAAAATGCATGAGAAGAAAATCGGTCGGCCCAAAATCGCAACGTGGATCATGGCCTTCATACCTACTGTCATCAGTGCATTGTCTGTATGGAAAACATATAATGCATACTACATGCAGCATTATGAAGATGACAAGCATAAGTTGGTTTTGATATTCAATCTACTTTCTGATTAAATAGTGACAATAGGACAAAAAATATAACAATATTACGATATCACTGCTTAATAAACCCTCCAGGATTTATATAAACATTAGCCAACTGTAACTGTAAAGGTATTTCGACCAACATGACATGGTAATAACTTTCATTCATATAGATTTATGGTTTATTTGTAGCTGACAACTACAAAGGATGCTTTGTAGATGATAAAAAAAGTCCTGACCTACCAAACTTTGTATGGGGTAAGGATGCTGGGCGTTCAGCTGCAGAATGTATGCATGAGTGCACAAAGAGAAACTACAAATATGCTGGACTCCAGAATGGTGGAGCGTGTTACTGTGGTAACACATTTGGAAGTTATGGTGCAGCAAATGAGACAGCATGTTCATCAAACTGCTATGGATATGCAAGACAGAACTGTGGTGGCCCGACCTCAAATGCTGTCTACAAAACTCAAATGGGTAAGAAGAGGATGCTTCTGTGACATTCAATTAACACTTCCTCTGTTATATAATTACATGCTATTGACAATGTACCTTATTATTGTATTAGATAATTATGTATTATCAATTCCTAAATCATATGATGATTTTGTGTAAAACAAATTGTATAGAACTATCGCACATCTCCTTCTGATATTTTTTGAAGAAAAAACTGCGCATCAATATTTCTCTTATATAACTGTTTTTTTTTCAGTATCTGATATCCAGGCTCCCTCTTCTGATCCTTACCGCTTGTAAGTTTGTCACAATTCTTTATATTCCATGCACCTTTCAGTAATTGTAATTATTAACTATACCAACATACGTCATCAACCGTAATTATATTTCGCTTGTCAGGAATGTCCAATTACATTCTGTTCTGGAGTCATACTTTGTTTATCTCTCCATTTTTCTCATAAATAACGTTTATGTGGCCATTATAAATAATACCCTCTTCAGTGTTACTTCCTCTCATATCTTTTCTAAACTGTATTGGCTATGTATACTCTAACAACCAAATGAGAAGATGCATCTGTTTATGGTTACTTCAATACTATGATCATTTTGTAACCATTATTGAAGTATATGTTATGTTACAGGTATGATCTCTCCGGAACATTGTCAGGCCTCAGTACATCACTCTTCACTTTGTACCCTGGGCTCCAGTCAGTTCTTTCTAAAAGGTAGGTAGTCTTTTAAAGTGCACGAGCTTTGTCATTATGTTTAATCAGGAACAATGGCATTAAAAATTGCCAATATCTCCTTTTACTTCACCCCTAATGGCATGATGTCTGTACATTTCCTATTTAAATGTCACATTATTCAAGCAGGGGAATAACAAAAATGATAATACCCTGACTAAACTGTTAACTACAGAAAGCAGGGGAACAACAAAAAGTTATGTTTTGTCATCTTGGAGATTGTTGTCACATCCTAACCCAAAGAATAGCACCAGAAGAATTTTAAAATGTAACATCTATTCAAACATGCTTCTTTTACCTATTGCAGATTAGTTATTCATTCCACAAGTAAAGTGCTGACTCCCACAGATGATTACTGTGGTAAGGATTGCTATGCCCCATGTGGTGACATTTACCATGAGTCCCGTATCAACAACAAAGGGTCTGATGTCACACTCCGCTTCTTCTACATCAAACTATCTGAGCTGGATAAGTATGTTGGGAATGCTGCAAAACGTGTTTTTGTGCATGCACAAACTGTCCTCATTGACCAGGATATCAAGCTTAGGTAAAAAGTTATTGCTTTAGGGTATTCTATTTTCAGCATCGTGAAAGTTGTTTTTAGTAATTTTTGTTCTCTGGGAAATGGGTATACCAAAAACTAAAAAGGAAAGATTTGATATTTATAACAGTTTGTGTTTTTCATTAAGATTCTAATTTTCATCTTATAGAATCTGATCACTATTTCGCACAAAAATGACAAATAGTTCCCTGTTCTTTAGATTCTGAGACCCAGTTCTCTTTGAAAAATGTTGTGCCTCTATCTCTAATTTTGAGGAAGAATATGGATATTAAATAAATACAAGTAAAATAAACAGGACCAAAATGAAAAAAAAACCCAACTTACTTTCATATTATATATTGCATTTCAAAATCTGTTGGAAAATTCTTAAAATGTCTGAGTTCTCATAAACAAGTCACTCATGATATTTGTCATTTTATAATACATCATACAAATTTACATAAATAATATAATCTTAAATAATTGATGCATCATAAACTTTTCATTTTTGCAAATATCTCTTTCTGCCTCAAAATAGGTACTCTCTCTATCTACGGGCCAAGAATATCATCTTAGATAGAAGCAGAGCCTACTTCATTGATGTGCCTTCTGATGGGATGCAGTTTGATATAGACATCAATTCTCAGAAGTTCTTGTGAGTATGATTATAATCTGTTTTCATTGATCTAGTTTAATGATAAAAGAGTAAACACTTTTACATTTTTGTATTACCTCCATGTAATTCCAAATTATAACCTGGGATGAATTAGTATTTTGCAGATATTGTAAATATTGATGAAAGTATTATCTAACAGCCTGAATATTACTTATTTCAGTGATCCAGAAACGGACACCCTTCACCAAAAGCAGAGCATGATGTGTGCACGCATCCTTCTTGAAACTCAGGCTAAGGGACACATCAACACAGCCTTCTCCATCCTTAACACCATTGGTCAATCTCCATCACAGATTCAAGAAACTCAAGCTGTTGCAGCCACAGCACGAAACTTTTTGGTGGAGATATCAGGATTACCTAGGGATAATGTACGCTTTGTGCCATTTTACACCAAGATGCATCTCAAAAAGCTACTTGACAATTACTTTGAAAAGATATCTATTTATGAAGAGGTAAGTGATTGAGAGAATGGACTGATATTCTAATTGTATTCCTTAGAGTAGATATCAAAATAGAAATCCTACATGGCTATGTACATTCTTACTTCTTAAATTCTGGTAGGCAATTTTCAAGATGATACAATTTGCCGATGTTTCTAATTCTTGTTGTTTTATCTTAGAAACTGGAAAAACTAGTTGATGAAAACAACAGCAAGAATGAAATCTTGGACTATGTCGAGGGTATGCATGATATCTACTCTGAAACAAACATTCTTGAGGCCAGCACTGCCCACCAAGCTGCTATTGATGCTGTTGAACGTAGTAATGCAACATACCATCGCTTCCGTTTGAACTACAATGAATCAAGAGAGTTGTTAGAACAAGCGCGGGAAGGATTCGAGGATGGCCTCCAAGAAAAGAAGAACTGGGAAATTGGAAAGTTTCTCATAAATGTAAGTGTATTTCAAGAAGCGCTGTAATGAGATAAAAGGGAAGAACAAATCTTTTGCAGCATATTTTCAGAGTAATAACTTGAAAACAGGTGAATTTACATAGAGAATATATCTTTACAACAATATTCTGACTAAGAATGAAAAAGAAATATGATATTAGATGAAATACAATCTAATCTACAATTTAATCATTTTATGCTATCATTGTTGCTATCACATGTTTCTATGTTTTGGGACATTTTAGGTAGTTGCCAGTATTGCAAAGGCCACTTTTGGTGCATTGGAGTATGACAAAAAAACATCAGATGAGGATATAGATGGCATTAAGATAAACATTGCAGATCTATTTGGTCTCATGCAAGAGCTGTCTGAAACCATTGCCCAGATTGATGCACTCTCTGAAGTTGCTGATAAGGTTATCGCTGAGGTGAGCATCAATGTATTTTCTCTGAATGTTTTTTTTAAAAAGAGGCATTTCAGATCGGAGACTCTCTTACAGTAAGTTACAGCAAACTTTTAGAAAGATATCATCATAATATTATATGCATTAGTTTCATCAGCCAATAGTGCAATATTTCTGATAGTAAACATATCAATAGTATATTCTACTTCATTTAAGCAATTTTAATATGAGAGGTGTAAAACACAGCTGCTTTTTCATAAAAAAATGATAATTTACTTAAATTCAGATTGAAAATTTGGAAGATGAGTTTGATGGACTACTCTACTATGATGAAGTAGAGATGAGTGTCCAACTACAGGTAACCAAAATTACCCCTTTACCAAAATCTATATCTAAATGCTTTTGATAGATCTAATGCACTTATGAACAACCCTGGGCTCTTTCATGCCTTTGAATCTAAATAGATTTTATTCCCAAAAATGTCAATTGCTACATGTGATCAAACAATGATTACATTACATTGGTCAATGGATTTCAGGTAAATATCATAAAATGGCAAAACCTTAAAAACTATGGAGAAACCCTGCTTACACAAGATGATGTAGCTGCTGTTAGGGGATGTTCTGAATACCATCGGCATTTATTGGATGTTTGCAACTGGGGCGAGGCCCTAACCAGGTAACGTTATTTACAGTTATAGGTTCACTATATTAAGGATCATAAGGCAGATCTTTAAGGGGTAAATTACTAATATCCCACAAATCCTTTGCTCTGTGGTTGTAAGCTAGAATAACAGATATCAGGAAATGAATCAACCTAAGAATATTATAATAATATATATTGTGATGAACGGCTATTCAGCCAAAATACATAGAGGTTAAAATAATAGAAATAAGATAATAATGGAAATATGTAAAGAACGAATAACGAATATGTAAAGAACGAAGAACGAAATAGATGTAAAGAACGAATATGTAAAGAACGAATAACGAATATGTAAAGAACGAATAACGAAAACGTAATGGAACGAAACCCGGAAATATGTAAACCGGAAGTGAAATGTAAACCGGAAACGGAATATATAAACCGGAAGTGACGTCAATTGTAGGTCACGTGACCGAAGGCAGCCAATCAGGGCTGACCTCTCTAGTATATAAAGGGGCGGTGAGGCCCGAATAAACAGAGTTCTTCAACAGTTCTCCTGGTGTCCAGACGTGTCCTCTTTCCTGAAACAACCACTAAAGATGAGCCGAATAGAGTAATTAAGTCGAAGTTAGGACAAAACAGTCGAAGTCCGAGATAGGTAGTCGAAACATAGGGTAAGGGGCCCGAAGGCCCGAAGAACGAGGAACGAGGGAACGAAGTAGGGCACGAAGGCCCGAAGTAGTACCGGAAACCGAGACGTAGTATGGTACGAAGACATGGGGAGCGGAACGAGAGAGCGAAGTCCGCGGGGACGAGGGCGCGGCGTGCTCGGCCCCACGCTACCAAACAATAGGCGACCGTCGGCCCGTCGCCCCCGCGGACCGGAACTCAGGGGTGGACCGTTCCCCGGCCGACCCGTACCCCTACCATAATTTCCCTCCCCCGCAGTCCTCCGTCGACATCGAGTGCCGATCGATTCGCTCAGCCCCCCCTCGTGCGCGAGGCACGACTCTAGAAACACACCTCGGTTCTTGGCCCGGATTCCCCGTCCGCCCCGAGACCCGAACAACCCCCACGTTCCTCTGTCGTAAGAATCGGCAACCCCGACTTACCAGAGAACGTCACACTGGTGGCAGCGGTGGTGCTGAAATAAGCACATACGGACTTGTGGATCTTGGGTGTTTCATCGGTATTGGATACTCATGGCGACTGCGGCAGTCTTCGAGCAGATGGATTCTGACGTCGCCTTCAAGGAAGGTGGGGAGGAGAAAGGAGGTGCGAAAACCGAGACAAAAGGGGAGGACACGACCATAATGGGTAGGCAGTTTAATTTTATGGGAACGTCCACCCCGACGGATGAGCAGAATGTGCGGGCTCAACAACAACAGACCGGCCAGGAAGGAGCGAGTTTGAAGAAGTTCAGTTTACGACCAGAGAAGTATGACGGTAAACCGGATTTCGAGGGATGGATCAACCAGTTTGAGGAGTACGCAACATTGGGACGCTGGACGGCCGAGGAAAAAGCGGCGATGCTTTTCCTCTCGCTGACGGGAACGGCACGAATGTACTTTGTCGGACTCCCGGACAGGGAACGACTCCGTTACTCGGCGAGGGTGGATGCGTTGCGCCGGAGGTTCGGTCAGGAGAAAGACACGTGTAATGCTCTGCAAGAGTTGGCGGGCTTGAAACGTGTAAAGAACCAGACAGCGAAGGAGTTGGCTGATAATGCCCGGCGACTGGCATCGAGAGCCTACTTCTCCAACGACTACGCTAGCCAGGAAAAAGCAGCATTACATGCGTTCCAGGCTGCAGTTGGGGAAGACCTTCAGCTGAAGTGTGCAGAGAAAGGATGTAAGACACTAGAGGAGGCGGTAGAGGTGGTAGAAATACAGGAACGATACTCACGCCGCCTCCTGCGGGCAGTGAAGCCCGAGGAGGACGCCAATACACAGATCATGGCCTTGAACGGTAAGTTGGAGGAGATGATGAAAGAATTGGCAGAGGAACGGGAAGCTAGAAGACAAGCAACGGCCCGGAGGGAGGCGTTTAAGAAGCGAAAAGAAGATTTAGAGTGTCATCACTGTCACCAGAAGGGCCATTTCGCAAGAGAGTGTTCTCAGCGTCAGGGAAACGGACAGTCGCCGTCGCAGTAAGCGCGGGGCCCCCTTCGGGCGCGGCGAGAGAAGTAGTAGGCATGGGAGAATGTGGACTTTATGTGGCCGGGACGGTGGGAGAGAGTGTCGTCCGTTTTTTGGTTGATACCGGATCTATGATCAGTCTGCTGTCGGAACGCCTCTGGAGAGAGTGGGGACGAAAAAGAGAAGAACTGGATGGATATGAAGGACGTCTCTGCTCGGTAGATGGTAGTCCGTTGCGGTGCTATGGATGCACGAACTTGCCAGTGAAATTGGGAACACGCGTGTTGAAGTGGACGTTCATGGTGGCAGACATCGGTAGAGATGAAGGGATCCTGGGAAACGACTTCGCGGTGAAATACCGGCTGACAGTTAAGCCCCACGCGAGTGCCATCTTCCTGCCCGCCGAGGGGGAGGGAGAGGGGGAACGAATCCCGGGAGTAGAACAGAGAACGGATGGGATTCGGGCAGTTACCGTCGGAGGACAGGTCGTGCGAATCGAGAAAACGACGGAAATACCCCCACTCCAAGTGACCCGAGTAACAGTAGTAGCGAGAATGGACATAAGACAGGGTGGACAGCTGGCTGTCATCACCGGCGCTGGATTACCTATGGGACTGGAGGTGATCCCAGGAACGGTGACATTGGGAGAAGAAAATGAAGTTTGGGTGGCCAACCGAGGGACCGAGAGCGCGAAATTGGAAACCGGCGGGGTACTCGGAGAAGCCACCTTCGTGCAAGAGGTACGAGGAGTAGGAAGTGAAGCAAAAGAACCCCCAGGAGCGCTCGTTGAAATGATAGGGGAGGCTAAGAAAGACCTGACCACGAAGGAGGGCGAAGAGCTGGAGAAAGCCATCATGGCCCGGGAACAAATGTTTGCGACCTCGAAACATGAGTTAGGACGGACAGATTTAGTACAACATCGAATTAAAACGGGAGATCAGATGCCGATCAAGCAGAGGGTCAGACGGTATCCGGCCACCAGGAGAGAGGAAGAACGAGCACTGGTGGAGGATATGTTAAATTTAGGGATTATCCAAGAGAGCGGGAGTGCGTGGAGTAGCCCGACCGTTCTAGTCAAAAAGAAGGACGGAGGAACGAGATTCTGCATTGACTACCGAAAACTGAACCAGGCTACGAAAGTGGACGCCTATCCGCTCCCGCGGATAGAGGACAGCCTCAACACTTTGGGAGGAAGCCTATTCTTCTGCAGTCTGGATCTCGCAAGCGGATATTGGCAGGTAGAGATGGCACCGGAGGACCAAGAAAAGACGGCCTTCGTGACTCAAGGAGGATTATATGAGTTCAAAGTGATGCCATTCGGGCTAGTGAACGCCCCAGCCACCTTCGAGAGACTGATGGAAAGAATCCTCAGAGGAATCGTGTGGGAGGAGTGTCTGGTATACTTGGATGATATACTGGTCTTTGGACCAACGTTCAAAGTGACTCTGGAAAGATTGGTACGGGTTCTGGACCGGCTGAACGCTGCAGGACTGAAGTTAAAGGCGCGAAAATGTAAGCTGTTCCAGAAGAAGATTCCGTTCTTGGGGCACGTTGTCTCGTTCAACGGGATCGAACCCGACCCCGAAAAGTGTCGGCAAGTAACCGAGTGGCCGGTCCCGCGGGATCTCCACGAGGTACGAGCCTTCGTGGGATTATGTTCGTACTATAGAAGGCATATAAACGGCTTCACGGAGTTGGCTGCCCCCTTGTATGAATTGGCAACGAAGGAGGAACCATTCGTGTGGAGCGCGAGACGACAAGAGGCATTTGATGCGATGAAGAAGGCGCTAACGGAGGCCCCGGTGTTGGGATTCCCGGAGGAAGAAGGACAATGGTGGCTTGATACAGACGCCAGTGACGTGGGAACGGGAGCCGTGCTATCACAAGAGCAGAGAGGGGAGGAACGGGTGATAGCTTACACGAGCAAAACCCTGGAGTCAAACGAACGAAAGTATTGCACCACGCGGAAAGAACTGTTGGCGGTGGTGCGAGCTTTGAAGCATTTTCGGTGCTACATCTATGGTCAACGCGTGATAGTCCGGACGGATAACAGCGCGGTTAGTTGGCTACAGAGAAGTAAGGAACCGATGGGGCAGGCTGCTCGGTGGATTGAGATTATCGACTCGCATGATGTGTCGTTCCAACACCGACCGGGCAGGAAGCATGGGAACGCTGACGCGTTGTCCCGGTATCCGTGCAAACAATGTGGAGAGGAGCACGAGAATACCGAACAAGTGAGAGTAGTGACGCGGGCCCGGGGGTACGAGCCCGGATGGTCCCCGCAGGAGATGAGAGCAGCGCAGAGGAGGGATCGAGATATAGGGCCGATTGTCGCACGGATGGAAAAAGATGCGGACCGGCCAGGTTGGGAGGCCATATCTCCGGAATCCCGAGAAACAAAGATCCTATGGAGGCAATGGGAACGATTAAGCCTCAGGGATGGCGTGCTGCATCGGAAGTACTGGGAACTGGAAGGACATGGTTGGAGGAACCAGTTGGTCGTTCCCCGAGGGGAACGGGCCAAGCTGGTAAGGGAATACCATGGAGGCGCGGCAGGAGCGCATTTAGGAGTCGCCAGGACGACGGCCCTGTTGGAACAAGGGTTTTACTGGCCGGGACTCCGGGAAGACGTGCGGAAAGAATGTCGAGAATGTGATTGCGCGTTGCTGAAAAAAGGAAGAGGAAGACGGGAGCCGCTACATCAGTACATAGTGGGGGAGCCGATGGAACGGCTGGCCATGGATGTTTCGGGCCCGTACCCAGTCACCAAACGAGGAAATAAGTATTGCCTGATGGTGGGATGCTATTTCACCAAATGGTTGGAGTGTTTCCCGATCCCGGATCAAAAGGCAACGACAGTGGCGAACAAACTGGTTGAAGAAGTAGTAGCACGGTACGGCGCGTTTCGGGAACTACACTCGGATCAAGGAACGAATTTCGAATCCGAGGTGGTGGCTCAGGTCTGTGCACTATTCGGGATTCACAAAACAAGAACAACGCCGTACCACCCCAGGAGTGACGGGTACATAGAACGAAGTTTCCGTACTTTGGGGTGTTGTTTGAAAGCCAGCTGCCGAGCGACAGGTCGGGAATGGGACGAGATGGTCCCGCTCGTGATGATGAGTTATAGAGCAACGCCGCAAGCCAGCACGGGAGTGACACCGAACATGATGATGCTGGGCCGACAGACCATGATGCCGCGACAGGCGATTTATGGGAGACCTCTAGGACCAGAGGAGGAACCCCGACGGGTAAGCGACTATGTGGAAAGCCTAGAGGAAGGGCTAGTCGCGGCCTATCGGGAGGCCCGGACGGGGCTGAAACGAGCCGCCATCCATCAGAAACACGAGTATGATGGGAAGGTGACTCGGCGGGAATACCACGCCGGAGAACTGGTCTGGGTGCACGATACGGTAGTGGATAGGGACAAGGGAACGAAGTTGCGATTTCCATGGATAGGCCCTGCACTGATCGTCAAGGTGCTTGACCGAGGACGGGTGGTAGTACGGAAGAAACGAGGGAAACCGGGGGGGGTGGTCCATGTGGACCGCCTGGAACCCTACCGAGGACACGCTGCGCCAGCTTGGATGGTAGCTGACCAGCAAGGATACGAGGCTGCACAGTAAATGCTTGGGGTGGGGCGCGCTAGGGCACGTAAGGAAACGGGGTACCCCCTTTTTGTGATGAAGTCGTTTTCGTGTCTCGATTCCGCAGGTGGAAGAGGACCAAGGGAACGACCAAATCGGCGCTACACAGAAAGGCTTTGGCCAAAAAGGACTGATCAACCTGGGGCCATTGAGTCGGGGCGGTGCGTTGACCACTACAGTAGGAGTGCAGGTCGTTAGGCTGTAGAGATTCGCTACCTAGCTGAAGATTGGTTCTCTTGCGGATGTAATATAGGTGGGAAATGCGGGGTTGGAACGAAAAACGGCGTTCGGGAGCCACGACGGCCCGAATGTCTAAAGTAGTCCCACGGAGCCGCTTTCCGGTCAGTTCGGAGGAACCACAGCGTGGAAAAGATGGTTGGATTACAACGGAAAACAGACCCGGTGGCAAGCTGGTGAAGACTTCTGAAGTAATGCCGACTTGGTAATACCGCTTTACAGCGTCCAGGAGACCGGAGGAGAGTAGATGCGGCACTCTCGGGAACCCCGGAGGAACGAACGGACGGCTGTAAAAGGCGAGGCCTGAAACGAGGACGGGCTTTAAAGTAGGTCGTAAAAGGAATAAAAGAGGACAAAGAGAACGGGGCGGCGGCGAGGAGATGATAACGCCGAGCCCCTGTGTTCTCCGGGAAGTGTGCGGAAGCACTGTGAGGGCCAAGATGAAAAAGGCAAGAAAAGGCGACGAGGGATGAAAGGACCGAAGGCGTCCGGTGGGGCAATAAAAGGCCTAGGAAAAACGCAAGGACGAGCGAAGGGCCGCGAGGTAAAGAAAACAGGCGAGGCGGTGACCAGCGGCGGGCCCCGGGGACCGGAAAATAGTAGGGGGCGCCACCGTAGAAGTGGATGGTGAGTCTGACGCTAGGGGTCGCTAGTGCAGGCCACGCCCACTTCCGCCTGCGGCGGCTATAAAAGGCAGAGCGCTCGCCGGAGCAGGTCATTCTGGTCAGCCGACCAGGATTCATCGAATCGCAGACGAGCAGACTGAGCTAAGGAGAAGAAAACAAGAAGAAAAGCAGAGAGGCGAGACGAGCAGCATCACCACGAGACAAAAACGGAAACGGCTGACGGGACGAGCTTCAAGATTGGAACGAGCCCCGAAAGCCCGGAAAACAGACACGATGAGCGGACAGTGCTGGGAAGGACATTGTCACGGAAAGGAGTTTAAGCACTTGGTCAAGCATATTAAAGGCCAGCACGATGGATTCCGGAAGCAGTACTACATGTGCCCGGTGTGTTCGAGTCGAGCCTATTCGACGCACCAGGACTGGAGAA
The DNA here is from genome assembly GCA_936440205.1 of Lepidonotus clava. Classification (NCBI taxonomy): domain Eukaryota; kingdom Metazoa; phylum Annelida; class Polychaeta; order Phyllodocida; family Polynoidae; genus Lepidonotus; species Lepidonotus clava. The sequence goes on along the minus strand of OW387144.1, from coordinate 26,428,710 downwards.
AGCACATGACGGAATCACACGAAGGGAACCTGCAGAGGGGGATGCCGAAGCAAGACCCCCTTCTGAGGCTGGAGTATGCTGCGGCGTTCGCCTTGGACCCGAAAGGACGACCGCCGTACACCAGTTTCGCTACTGGGGATGAAACGGCGGCCCGGGTAGCCAACATGGAACGGGACTACGCGGTGCGCCATCCAGAAGGGTTTCAACCCCCTGAGAGGGCGGTGGATAAGGAGGCACCGGAGAGGCCGCGACGGCAGATCCGCATCCCTTACTACCCGAGGGCGTCAAGAGAATCCGAGGACAGCGACGCCGAGCAGCTGGAGCAGGTAGCAACCGAAGAAGGATCAGAGGCCGACGAGGCCGGCGAGGGAGCCCAAGCAGCCAAAGCAGCCGGGAAGGGACCCCTGGCCGAGGTGGCGGAACGATCAACACCCACGCGTCGTTCCCCTCGGAGGGCCGCGAAAGGAGTACGGAAGGAAGACACCGAGTCGCCGCGAAGCGCGAGCCGAGCCGTGGTCAACCCGAAACCACTCCTGACACCAGACCAAATATCAGGGTTAGTACAGAGCCGAATTAAGAAGTTAAACGCCCAGGGAGAACCACGGGAACCGAGAGGACGAGGACTCCCAGGCAGAGGAAAAGGACGGACATCCACACCCACCCCGAAGCCGGGTTGCTCAGGAATACCACCGGGGGCTGAGGTGGTGGAACTGGTGAGCTCGTCCGACGACCAACGACCAAAAGTCAAGGAAGAAGAGGAGCCGCTCGCTTTCAAGAGGCCCCCGACGCAGGGATGCCCGACGGAGGAGCCGTCGCGAAAGAAGAAGTGGAAAAAGGTCAAGAAAGTCCCGAGAGAATTGGAGGAGGGAACGAGTTCGGACCAGTCGGAGTCAGGCAGGAGTATGTCGGCCCGAAGCGATCGGTCTTTAATTATCGCTGAGTCTAGCAGCACGGGAGAGCTGGGACCATCACAGCCTGAGACCTCGACAGGAGTCAAACGGACCACGGGACTAGAACCACCTTGTAGCGACGCACAATTTACTATGATGACAGTTCATAAGAAATCGGTGATATACGAATCACGACACCCGAGGTACCCCGGGTATTTAAAAGGAACAATGAACCGGGAGGGATCGTTCAGGGGTTACCACGAGGCGAGATCCGACCGGGAGCTGGAGGACAGCATTCGGGAAGCACAGGGAGGCCGGCTGGTGGAAAGAGAAGCATTGTACCTAGGGAGGTTTCTACGCGAGATGGCAGAAAGGCAGGGACTCAAACCGTCGGGGCGAGTGGAGAAAGTAAAGTATGTTCGGCATGCAGCCAGGCCGGAGGACACGGCGTCGACGGCCTCGACACAGCCGCTGTTCTCTACCCCTACCCCGACGAAAGCAGATTCACCCCTGGAGAAGATGGTATGTAAGCAGCCGATAGTGCCGCCCCCCGGATTGAAACGAATGAGAGACATTACGGTAGCACCAGACACGCCAGAGACACGGGCGGCGGTTGACAACCTGACTCGGGCCAGTTTGGGGAGCTCGTTTTTCGGGTCGCAAGGATCGGAGGAGACCCCGGGACCACCGTCGCCCGAACGTATGGGATCGCCGCCAGGACCGGATACCCCACTCAAGGACGAGGACAAACACGGGCGGGCGCTACAACCGCGGGTTGTGATACACAGATTACAAATGCCGGCTGCCCAGTCCATGGACGAGGAGGTGGAAGACTCAGAGGACATGGAGTTGGGGCAGGCCGAGACCAGAGGATACGAGCTGGAGAAACAAGAATTGGACGAGTCGGGAGCGGATTCAGTGTTCGGGTCTATCGGAGCGGAGATGCCGACGGCAGGACCATCTAGAGAAACACCGAGACTCAAGTTATTACGGACACAGGCCGTTCACCAGGTCTTACAGGGACACTTTCCGGTGACGGCGCGAGCGGTACGGGACTGGGACGCGGAAAAGGCCATTCGGGTGCAACTGACGTGGCCCCCGAGGGAGGTGCGAGGAATGACGGCCAAGACAAGAGCAATGGCTTCGGCGTCTATGGCGTTCCTGATGGCACTAGAAACGGGCCGCAAGCCAGAGACATTTGAAGAAGCGATGGCGCAGTTCCCGACGGCGGCACTGGGGCCGTTGACCAGGGAGTTCCCGGGGGTCGACCAGCTAGTTAACGAACACAACCGGACCGTCCAATTGGCTCAGACCCTAGTGATGCACAAAAACGAGGATCAACTGGATGACTTGTTGAAGGCGACAAGAGAGGCGGAAAAACAGAGCGGAATGGTGGATCAGCTTCTCGAGCTCCCCGCTAGGGAGGAGAGGCTGTTGCTGCCGATCCGACGCCAGGAAGAAGGGTGAAGTAGATGCTGCTCGAGGTCTTGCACGGAAGAAAAACAGCGCGACGGAACCAGAGGCGGAAAATGGCGCGTCGCGAGTCGGGTGGGGAGGGATTACGGGGCGTTGGCTCCTCACCCATAGTGTCAAACCCCCAGGGAGAGAACCGGGCCGAGGCGGAGGTACCTGAGCCGCACAGGAGGCCGAAGCCTGGATAAAAGACTCTCCTGGAGACCGCTGGACGGGCCCGAAAACTTTACTTAAACTCATCGGGAACGGACTGGCGGGCTCGAACATTCTTATCTTAATTTATTCTTATTAGTTTCTTTATGGAAACCTTCTTGCGGAAGTGAACGAAACCACATGTGTTAGGAGGTGTTGAGCGTAATCAGCGAGCTGGAGGGTCCATGACTGGAATGAACTTACCAAGCCTGCGGGGCGAATACGGGACGGAAGGAGGCGCTAGGAGGAAAAACAAGTTTGTAGCTGTCCCTCTTCTTCCCTGGAGCCCGCTGCGTTGGTTGGGACCGAGCAGATGGAATGGGATCGTCCGGTCGCGGAAAATGGATAACGGGCCGGGCGACCCGGGAGCGAGAGTGAAAGTTGGGAGGCGGAATCGAGGAAAGGAAATCAGAAAGGACGGATAGTGTTGTCATTGTGGTCTTTGAGTCGACGGTCGTGCCGGGGTAAATAAGGTACCGGTGGGCCGGCGACTCGCCGCTGGAGGAAAGGCTGGCGCGGGCCAAGACTGAAAACCCTTCTCCCGCGCTGCCTTGAGCGATCTGGAGGCGAGGAAGAGACGACCTCTGTCCTCTAGCGGCACTTCTACTTCCTGCAACCTTGTCTTCTTGATCTTGGATGGATCGATCAGAATGTGGATGAACCCGGATTCATGTACCATCATCTTCTGAGTTTCCTTGTCTTCAGCCTCTTACCGCATACGAAGAGCGGCAAAATGGAACTTTTCGACCTGAATGCTGGTTTTATCGTGCCAGAGTTGATGCAGCGAGTCGTGAAAGGATTGCGGCGAGTCGTAGATGTCTCCCGGAGGACCAAGGCACGAGCAGGGACGATAACTTAGGAGCCCTGGCTCGTGACCGACCGTGATATATAGTAAAAGTAATACATGAACGAGAAACGGAAAAAAATTTAATAGACTTACTAAAAACTTATATTAATCTCTCACCTGCTGTAACGACAGAGACTCCTTCCATGTCGTATTTCCTAATGTCTTCTTCTCGAGGAACGAAACAAAATAGTCTTTGAAACATATAGGGAAGTAATCTTTGCAATATACAGGGAGGTGGTGCTTGGAACGTCGGCTGCGGATGCCCTGATAGACAAATCAAGAGGTCTGCAAAGAGCAACGAGGAGCGATCCTTCTTGGGGTTCATCGGATGAGTTCTCTATACATGCTATTTTATTGTGAATGGGCCCGTTCCGGATCTCAAACGTTGACGTTGGGTGCAGGTCCCAGTTGATGTCGTCCATCTTCACTTTCTACGGCTTCTTCTTCTCCTTCTCACTAATATCTTCAACTTACCAACTTCGAACCGTCGTACCTAGGAGCAGCCCGGAACGGCTCGGAGCTGTTGTCTCGGCGTTCGTCATAGGCATAGTGTCTCCATGCAATGTGACATGGCACCGTGGACGACTGTGGCCTTACTCCAAAATCAAACCAGACCGGATCTTAAACTTACCTCTATTAACGAACTATTTGTTGGTATTACAGTCTTACGAAAATCGTCAATAAGCACGGTCCTCCGGGAGGACGAAGAGAAAAATTTAGCAAAAGGAGCGAGGCCCGAGAGCCTAGGAAACGAACGAGGGCCCGAGTGCCCGAAACAGGAATCCTCTTCTTAGGAAAATCATCTCATCAGTAGAACGAAGGAGCCTCCCTCTCGCCCCAAAGAGGACTGTCTTCCTGCCGTTGTTTACGGGGGGGGGGAGGGATGAGAGGCACCGGCTCCTGTCATCAAAAAGAAACTTCATCAAAACTATCTTCTTAAATCAGGTCTCCGTTCCGGTTGTTGTCATGCCACTTGGGCCCGGAACGGTGACGGAAATACTTTATTATGGTGGACTCTCTCCGACATCTCTGTCTGAAATCCTGAAATCTTCAAATGTGTCGACGTGGTCGAGGACGGAACATCTTGATGCTGGGTTAACCACGAGGACATGTGTCGTAAAAGTCAAACTTCAGTTCCTGTACGGAAAACGGACACTTCATCAATAATTAATGATTCTAATCTTCTCAGTCTCACCTTCACCCGAACTCCATCTCAAAGCTTCACAAGTAGCACGAAACCCGCGACGTCGTCTGCTGAAGCTTCCACTCTAAGCTTTAATGAATGAAGTTAAGTTCCTTTCCACATACAACGCCATCTTCTTCTTTGGGTACCTTGGCCTCTGGCTCGAACATGTTGTCCTTGCCAACCGTGAAAAAGTCACTGGGGGGCTCTGAATGCCGAGGCGACCGAGGGTGCGAAGTCCAAAAAGAACATTCTATCTACAAAAGCATCAGTCTTTCTTCTTCAACTCATCCTTAAAATCATCATCATCACCTAAGAGAACGCAGAGAAGAGTAACAGTTACGGAAGAACGAGGGGTCACGACCGACCGGGTAGGAGAATCACGACCGATTCTCTACCCAAAAACAAGGGAGAACGTCTGGACGACGGCAGAACGGACCGAGGGTCGAGAGGACTAAGGGTCACGACCGACCCTGGCCTCTGGGTGAGAGAGTCGCGACCGATTCTCCACCCGAACTAGGGGAGAACGTCTGGACGACGGCAGAACGGACCGAGGGTCGAGAGGACTAAGGGTCACGACCGACCCTGGCCTCTGGGTGGGAGAGTCGCGACCGATTCTCCACCCGAACTAGGGGAGAACGTCTGGACGACGAAAAACGAAGGGAACGGGGGCACTGCGGGTCACGACCGACCCATGGCCCCGGGCAGGAGGACCACGACCGGTCCCTCTGTCCTAATGAGGGTAAAAAGGCGAGGAAAAACGCGCCGAGGGGCTAAGTAAACAGAGCCCAGAGGAAAGGAGCGGGGGCGACGGGGTCACGACCGATCCCCAGTCCCGGGTGGGAGAGCCACGACCGGCTCGCTCATCCTAAAAGACGAGAAAAACAGGAGGTCCTAGATAGATCAAGGATAAGAGAACTCTGACGAAGATAAAAGAGACTAAGATATATAAAAACGAATTATATGAACTTTTAGAAAAACGAAGAGAGAAAAACGAAGAAAGAAAAACGAAGAAAGAAGAGAAATAATAATTAGCCGGATAGGCCCCGGGGGCCCTCCGAAGTTGACCGGGGAGGACAGAGGGTGACACCTCCTCCTCTGCCGATAAGGAGCGTAGGATTGAAATGTTTCTGGTTCTAGAGTATGTTCTGTTGTCGTTGCTGTATGAACTGTGTTGAAATTTTGTATAACGTGTTTTCCCACCTTTCAAGAAGGTGCGGGAGGGTGTGATGAACGGCTATTCAGCCAAAATACATAGAGGTTAAAATAATAGAAATAAGATAATAATGGAAATATGTAAAGAACGAATAACGAATATGTAAAGAACGAAGAACGAAATAGATGTAAAGAACGAATATGTAAAGAACGAATAACGAATATGTAAAGAACGAATAACGAAAACGTAATGGAACGAAACCCGGAAATATGTAAACCGGAAGTGAAATGTAAACCGGAAACGGAATATATAAACCGGAAGTGACGTCAATTGTAGGTCACGTGACCGAAGGCAGCCAATCAGGGCTGACCTCTCTAGTATATAAAGGGGCGGTGAGGCCCGAATAAACAGAGTTCTTCAACAGTTCTCCTGGTGTCCAGACGTGTCCTCTTTCCTGAAACAACCACTAAAGATGAGCCGAATAGAGTAATTAAGTCGAAGTTAGGACAAAACAGTCGAAGTCCGAGATAGGTAGTCGAAACATAGGGTAAGGGGCCCGAAGGCCCGAAGAACGAGGAACGAGGGAACGAGGTAGGGCACGAAGGCCCGAAGTAGTACCGGAAACCGAGGCGTAGTATGGTACGAAGACATGGGGAGCGGAACGAGAGAGCGAAGTCCGCGGGGACGAGGGCGCGGCGTGCTCGGCCCCACGCTACCAAACAATAGGCGACCGTCGGCCCGTCGCCCCCGCGGACCGGAACTCAGGGGTGGACCGTTCCCCGGCCGACCCGTACCCCTACCATAATTTCCCTCCCCCGCAGTCCTCCGTCGACATCGAGTGCCGATCGATTCGCTCAGCCCCCCCTCGTGCGCGAGGCACGACTCTAGAAACACACCTCGGTTCTTGGCCCGGATTCCCCGTCCGCCCCGAGACCCGAACAACCCCCACGTTCCTCTGTCGTAAGAATCGGCAACCCCGACTTACCAGAGAACGTCACAATATCAAGGGAAAGCTAATCAAAGTTTCTACTCTTAAACAAAGTCTCTTTATTAGGTCTACCTAGGTTAACATTAATTTTATTAACCATACAAATATAAAACCCACAATAAATCAGAGGGCATTTGCCAGGAAATAGGGAATCCTAGGTTACAAAAAGCTCTGTAATAGTGAAAGTCCCTGAGAGAACTGTCAGGTTTTTCTCTGAACTGTAGAAACTAGAGCATAATGAGAACAAAAATCTTCATAGGTGTTTGCCCTAAAGAAAATAGGATCATAATAAAGACAAAAATCCTTATAGGTGTTTTCTCTAAGAAAAATAGGATCATTTTTATGAAGATGCATGCAGAACGCATAAGATTTTAAGGAAAATGAGGTCTTCCTCAAACTTTATCTTATTCAAACATCTCACATACATCATTTATATAATTATATCACATTTCTTTTTCTTTAAATGTTGTATTAGATGTTAGAAATGAGGAAAAAGTTTCATAGTTTTTGGACAATGGAGCACAGTCACCCTTAGCTCAGAGCTAATAGCCATTCTCTGTCATTAAAATAATTTCAAGCTATAGCTTAATCTGAGCTTCCATTTAAAAAAAAGACCCGATTTCTAGTTAGATTTTTTAAAAGTTATACTTTTTCCTAATTCCTTAGGTCAATGGTAGAGAAGTCTGAAATGATCAGAGAAGCGATGCATAAACGTACTGTACTGGATTTGAAAAAAGAGCAGAAAAAACGAATTGATGATCATATTGAGAAATATAGGAATGATCTCTATGGCAAAGAGTTTCTCATAAGTGAAATGGTGGAACAATCTTATGACATCAGACTCGACCTGAATCAAGCCCTGCTCATGTTCTGTCAGGTAATTCTAAACAATTCTCTTTCCAAAGTCACATTTGATTCATCACATGGCAAAACTTTACGACCCTACCAACATTCCATGTCAAAAATAACAATATATTCAGCTTTTAGCAAAAGTAAATGTATAACTAAACTTTTCACTTTTGTGTTTTCAATTGGCTGAATTAACTTTTTATATAAGTTTATTCTTACACTCCCATGTGCTAACAAAAGACATGACATTCTAGGTCTTAAAACAATGTCTGAGACACATTTCTTGAGAAGTTATTATCATGATGATTAACAAAAGAACTAAAAATATCCTAATGATGGCCCATTGCATCTCCACACTTTGTTTGTAGATCACAAGAACACATTGATTATCATGTAACATGTTATTTCATTTACTACAGGCATACTATTATGAGAATATGTTTGAGTGCAAACCATCATACAAACCATCATTTGGAGGTTCTCTGGAGGATCTTCTGCTGAAAATCAATGCTGCAAAACGTGATGACCTGCTAGTGGGAGGTGCACCCTCTACACTTAAACGGCAAGCTACATTGCCTGTCTCATTTTTTTTCCATCCGGAGTATTGATTCAAACAGTTCCACAGTGGTACATTCAGAGGTGTAAATGCTTTAGAACACATGATAAATAAAACCTATAAAATGTAGAACCCTTTACATTCCTTGATCAATTGTTTACTGCATGTGTCTTCAATAACACAGAAAAATTGTCAGTAAAAAATGTTTGATATTGTTATCATCTATATCATGATGCAAAGCACAAGGCAGATGACACATAAATATATATTTTTTAGTTTATTCTTCATCTTTTCCAGATATATCACAATTGAAGACACAAATACCGATCCTAAGTGTAATGATGCAGTGGTTTGTCCTATCAACTACCTACGTTCCAACCGCCTGCTGTACTTCAGTGTGCCCACTGATCACCCTGACCTTAAGGATATGGATGCCTATAAGGTTGGTAAAAGAACTTCATTAAAATTGTTTATAATGAGGAACGTCTTTAAAGGGTCTCCTCTGTTATGTATTGTCTCATTTCAGGTTTAATGACAAAATGATATCTTGAAAGTATGATATTATTGCCAATATCTGAAACTTTCACTGCAACTTATCAAACTATGAATTAACAATTAACCATGTATTGATAGGTATCTGAAATCATCCTCACCGTCAACGGTGCCAAGGCCTCACCAGACAACAAATATCTGAAAGTTCAGATTGAATCCAGTGGCTACTTCAAAGGACGTGCCAATAATGTTGTCCACAATTTCATGACTAGAGCACTGTCTCTTGCTTTTGAATATGACATCTCGAATAGTAAGTTTGTTGTTCTTATATTAATCGAGATTTAGAAGATGATTTGTATAGATATGATGTGAAATGCTGAATTTCAAAGATGTAGATTTAATTATATTACTAGTATTCTTTTCTGTTTCATTATGATCCAATCTCTAAGCAATGAGGGACCTTTCAATTTGCAGCAAAAAACAAGACTTAAGGTTTCAAAATGCCAGCAACCTTTTTAGTCTTGCTGTATGCAGATGTTATGATGATAAGTATTCTAGATGTTAAAACATGCAAGGATCCTTGACCTGCTTGTTTGACAAAAAATAGTAGTAACTCTTTGATTTTCATGTTTGTAGATTTCATCACTGTGCATGCTGATGTCTACCAGCCGTACCGTAATATCATCCAGCACATCACCCCCTTCACCACCTGGGTCATGAGGGTGTCTGATGCCCGCAGCAGTGACATTGACCTCTCCAAGGTCACTTCTGTCCGCGTTCAGTTTAATGGAAGTGGTGTTGACAATGAAACATGGAGAAAGAGGTTTCTTGAAGCTCATGGGAAGAACTGAAACTAATTGATTGAGGAATGAGAGGACTATATCTTTGAAATCAAACATCAATAAACAAGTATTTGTAAACAGATTGTGTCAAGTCATTTTTATGAATAAGCAATATAAACGGTGCATGGAAGAAGCCATCTCTTTCAGGCAACCTATAGGTCTGCCAGCCAAGAAACAACATAAAAACTAAGAACTTTTGGTGAGTAATTAATGTTAATAAGTGGTAATTATGATAGGACATTTCTCTAAATATCAAATTTATTATGAGAATTCACAAATATATTTTCCTAGTAATAATTTTACCTTATCATACAGTTAAGCACTCATGGTCTCTTTTCCTTTGATTCTATGTAAAATAAGCCACTATCACAAAATTGGTCCTGTCTTAACCAGCAGACCTATAGTATTGCATTGATATTGTTATTTTGACACTTGGATCACTGGTATAGCGATTAGAGATTATACTGTCTTATTGTTTATGCTTCAAGCATTACTCTGTAAAATTCTTCTCATCACTCTGCAATAATAGCAACGTTTTAACTACTAATAGACCATACTCCGTAGTTTTATGTACAGAAGAAGAACAATGCAGCAGGACCTGATCACTACAGTCATATGCTTTATTACTGAAATAAAATGAGCTCTGCTAATTCAAAAATAAACACAAAAAACACACTCTATAAATTCAAATAATCATTGGAATTGCTGCGTTTCAGGGCAGTCAAGAAAATGACATTTAATATAGAACTGATGATATTGATTACTGCAGGAAATAACTTACAGCAATAAAGTTTTTGGATACACAGCAAAGGAATTAAAAAGCATAAAGATATATTACCAAGAGTGTCAACCACGATATTTCATGCCCATGATACATTCAAATATCCACGATTACTCAATTTGTGATCGTGAAAGTTTACAACGATATTTCATGAATTGTACTTTTCATTTTTTTCACTTTTTTTCTAATAAAAAAATTGTTGCAATATCCTTCCAACACACATTAAGAAGTATTATATGTGAATTCAAATTATATTGTGAATGATTTTATTATGATTATTCACAAAACTTTTAAGTCCACAGTGTACCGTGGATGTTTTCTGGATGGGATTTTTGTATCACGGACCTTAAAATACCCCGAACGATAAATTCTGATGTATCGTGAATGTTTTTTGGTTGGCGCTCCAAATTTATTGTATTTTGGGATAAACTTTGAAATGGTTGTAATGAAAGTGATAGCAGTGCACTTCTCAAAACTCCCCTTTTCTATACAATTGTCGAGATGATGTTACGCATCTATCCTCTAATATGGAACATTAATGCTCTCATTAGGAAGCCCTTGGCAAAGCAGGGACAATATATATCCATCTGCTTTAAAAACATCTGAGTCAATTGGTGAGATACAATGTATCGACATATAGGATTAAACTAGAAATGTTGAACGATAAAGAGAAAACATAAAACATTAATTTAGTTTTAACTACAGCAAAGTTTGCACTTGAATGTGAGTTTGTCAATCGGAGTAAAAATAGTGAGTGCAAGTTGTATGATAAACACATAAATAATGTTTTAATAAAATTTAATAATATTGCCGAATTTGAAGGTTGGTCCCTTCTCTATCATCTGTCTGATGGCATTTTAACAACCAATGATGCTGGGATTTAACAATTACAAAGGGCGATACAGAAACCTTTTATTTTTCTAAAATTCATAAAACAATGAAATCATTATGAAATAAAAAATCTAGCCTATGGATTGTCTGCACAACATTCCTAGCTACATTTTACTTGCTTACTGTTTGTGGATTTGATGGATATCAAAAGAGTTATATGAAAAAAACCCATTAAAATATGTGCGGCATCACAGCCCCACCATCACTAACTCCTGTGCATCCTTCCTTGGGAGCTCAGATCTAACAGAAACAGTGTAATAAATCTATAACCAACCTCGAAGGGAGTACTCGTGTGGTTATAACCCCTCGCCAGGACCCCGATATCAGCCCTCGGCCAGCCCGGTATTTCCCAGGCATGAATGACACTGAAATAATTACGGTCAAAAGAGTACACGTCATGGACAAACCACTAGGTGTAGCAACCTATCATAAGTAATGTACAAACCCATTACTATAGACACTCAGCCACTGCATAAAATCTGAGCCAATCAGTATGATCCATTTCTAAGACATCATAAGGTAATAGGGATGGGGATTCCACGCACTCGAGACTGGCCTTTGGGGGTACTAATGGTTCATTACCTGTGACATCACAAGAGCTTAGGAGTAGTGATTCTGGGTGTTCCAGACCAACCTCTCGCAGTATGTGTCCTTACACAATTGGAGGGTGCAGATGACTCAATGATTGTGACATTACTACCCATAGGAATGTGGTTCTTTGCCCCTCCAGAGGAGTTAATTGGTGCCTTACGACATGGCAGTGGTGCCGTCACAACTGCCTAGGTTGAGGTTTCTGGGCAGCCTAAAAGAGCTTTTGGCATGGCAACATCCCTCTGGTAGGGGTCCTGATCCTCCTCCAGGCAATTAGGCCTACTCTAGAATAGGTTAGTAGACTATGATCATCCAATGCAAACGTGAGGAGCCTGGACAACCACTATTATACCCAGACTTTTGGTCTACTTGGCAAGCCCTATTTAAGCCAAATGACACTGAGGTTGGCCGGTGAAGTTCAGGAATCAAAGAAGTAATGAGGTAAGCGCTAATTTGGAGTGTTATTTGTTGGTTATATCAGGTTATCACACACCACAATTTTTGTTGATCGGATTGGATTTATATATTCTTTGACAGCAAAATCCTTCTGGGTAGCGAGAAATAGGTTCTGTATCTTGTAACAAAATTAGAATAACTGACTAAACTGCACAGTCATAAGACATCTGCAGTGGCGGATACAGGATTTCGAAAAGGTGGGGGGGGGGGGTCCACATATAGGTTAAGTACTAAAACAGTGTACATTCTCCTTTTTCTCTTTGGCAAGTATGAGCCCCCACAAAAAAAAGGTGGGGGGGGGAGTCAGGACCCCCTGGATCCGCCCCTGATCTGACTCGGTTTGTTAGTCATATCACATATTTCAATTTAGTCACTAAGTACACTTGCACCTTTATAGTCTAAATCTAGAGCATAGCTGTACTGATTTATATACAATATCTATATAATCATGAACTAACAAGCATTATTATCATCAGTTATTATCACAAGGAACAATTGCTAGCTTGGTAAATAGTTCTATTTACACCTACTTGCTATGGTATGACATATAAAGTCAGCACACCGGTTCTTTCCCAGGACAAAAAAAATACAAAAACAAAACGCTGATAGCTGATATAAAGTGAACCACTAACTTCTGTTGAATGACTCCACGTTTACAATCCATAACAATGCTAAGGTGCCTGCTACTAGTGGCTCTGCCTCTCCTGGTTGGTAAGTAGAACAGGATCTACAACTTTCAACTTCCTCTCCCCTTAACAGTACTAACATATCATAATGTTGTAGACCCTTTGTAATGGTGTACATCTAGGCTTCCGAGCATCATGAGACCGCCTGAAAAGGTTCTGGGTAGCCAGAAGTTATATACTAGCTACATAGGTTAAAGTACTTGTTGCTTTCTTGATCTTATGACTGTTTGAAAAACTATACTTTAATTGGAAGCTTTAGGAAAGTGTTATGATAATACTCACTTAAGATGCAAACAAATATATCGAAAGGGGCTCAGACAAAATACTTCTCGGTGGTCACCAATTGCGTTTCATTTCTGTTTACCTTTGAACCATAACTAAATTAGAATATGTTTTAAGAAATCGTATAAACTAAATCCTACCGTGATAAGTCTTATTTGGCTCTCTGCTCGGCAGTTGGTCACGGGAGGACCTGGGACCCACGTCATGCCCGGCTACTGGGGGAAAGCAAAGGTAAGATTCAAATGTGCAGGGAAGACGCAATTTGCTCTAGCTAAGGTTGGTTGAGACTGAAGAGGTACACAGTAGATTTTGATGTTCTGTATCACTCTCCTAACACATCTACAGTTTAAGAAAAGGTCCAGGATTTCTGAATGGGCTTTGATTTGTAATTATAAACTTCCAAATGCATAATGTATAGTGATCCATTCACCCAGAGTGTGGTGTTACAGATGCACTTTATATCACTGCAAATAGTCTATAGGACGGCCTACTAACAATGTTATTTACACCATTTCAGAGGGGGCCGTGCTGTACAGAGAAGGGGACCACAATGGTTTGTAGAACCAAAATTAACCATTTGTAAAATATAACAGTAATTATGAAAAATCAGTGTTATCTTATTGATAGGAAATAAAAGTGAAACGCCCAAAACAATTATATAAATCTAAAACAACACATAAAATACACAACTGCTGTCATTGCATGTTGCCATAACGAACTGCAGAGGGACAGGTCTTTAATTTTAAAACGATTGTCAATATCAATATTTGTCAAGCAAACATTTTCATATTAACAGTTCCTGGTAGTAGCATGGCATTTCATCTTTATTACGCAAAGGCAATTGCAAGGTCATTTCTGCACACTTATAGGCATTATTTCTTCCTGTTCAGCCTTTTACTATTCTCTTTAAACCTAAATGTCCCCTGACCCCTCCAGACGGTCACTGGGAGTGCCCGTGGTACCTGGAGAACGGGGAGTGTGCGGAGGGAGAGTTCACCTGTAAGTGTAACGACACCGTGGAGGTCAGGTTCGGCATTGGTTGCTGCTATCGTTTCCCCAGGTACATTGCTTGCAACTATAGGTTATAACTGAAATAGTCTTATCAGCTTGTTTATACATACCAAGTGTATAAATACAAACAAAAAGGTGAAACACATCGTGAACATAAGAGTTGTAGGTTTTGGCAAGAGCCTTGGAAATCCTGTATGCCCAAAACAACGATTTCATTGTTTCATTGTATTTACCAACTTGTCTCATGTAAAATCGGTGCAATGCATTATAACAGCTAAAGCTTTAGACTCTACATGATGAACTGGACCCGCTTTAGCATTAACTAATGATAAAACTAATTGATGATCAATATATTGTTAACCTTCTTGCTGCCGAAAAATATGTTATATTCTCATTATCTGTGTTATTTGTTGTCAAGCTGCGGGGATATGTGTAACAACTGGAGTTGTCGGCGATACTATAATTGTAAGCACTGCGAGCCCTGGGTCAAGGAGTGGGACATGAAGGCCTGCGTGGAGTGCAAAGATGGCTTCGTCTTTGAGGACGGGCTGTGTGATAAAGGTATGTATTGGGCCATCAATTACAGGGATGGGGGTGAAGGGTTAGGATCAATGGCAGTGACAATAGCATAATACATATGATATTATGTCATACGAATTGTTTCCTAGTAAGCCAAGGCAAATAGTGAAGCTGTATCTTGCATCATTACAATTCTGAAAAAAACTATATGATAACAGGAAAACCATAAGAATATTGTACAGACTGAGAGAAATCATTGTAGTGAATTGCGATGCCTTATTCATAAGATTTCTTTTTCCTAACAAACCCTTGAGAAATCACTTAAAATTTGCCTTTTTCAGATTTGAATGAATGTTCAGTAAACAAGTCTAACGGCGGGTGTGACCATCAGTGCCACAACACCTACGGGTCTTACTACTGCACCTGTGACGACGGCTTCAGACTAAACGAAGACGGACACACATGTACAAGTAAGTCGTGGGATCTGAGGACTACAACGCCCACATGGTATACATGCATATTTGATTGACCAGATCTACCACATTGTAGAGAAAACAGTTTATCAATAACAAAAAATAAACGAGAACCTCTGCAGTTTACATTTCTTCTGTCCACTAAAGAAAGCTTTCATGATATGGTATAAGCATAATTCCTGTTCACACTATTCTTGCAATTAGAACACGGATTACAGAATCACTTGCATAAGTAATCTATACTTATTGTGTTATAATTCTATTCAAATGGTGTCATTACCCTCGTTTTCACTTGAACCTGTTATACTGCGGATGCCTGACGAGTTGAATTAATTTGAGTATTTTTGTCCAAAGTAGTAATTAGAAGCGAGGCAATCCCTTAATCAGATGGAAAGATAATATTTTATCAATCGAGGAATATGCATGACAGACCCTAAAATATTTGCACAATTCCCCTCCTAATCTGCACAGATTTAGATACAATTTCAATATCACGCATAGAAATCAACCAAGATGAGATAAGCAATTTGTACATACCTAAACATGACAAATTGTTAAGAAGCACAAAAAAGGTTAAGATGAAATGTAAATTTTCAAGGTTTACAAAATTCCAGAGAAGCCCCTATATTCGGGGGGAAAAATTTTGGGAAACACTGCCAGTAGAATTACAGCAGTCAACTGATTTGCAGGTATTCAAAAATGCAATCAAAAAGTATTCGTTTATATAAAGGAACGACAAAAATATGTAAATGTATACACTGTAACTATTTGATATTTGATATATCTAAAGTTGTATTTTGTTAGTTGATGAAGATGTCAACCTGTGTTATAAATACGTTTGGTTATATGAAAATGATAAAACTCTGATGGAAGAACTTGTAATTACAGGAATTCAGAAATAAAAAAAAAAAAAAAAAAAAAAAAAGAGCACTTGATATAATAATATTTTGTCAACTGCTGTGCATACGTTCTGACTCATTCTAACACAGTTTGTGTATGCTGAACAATATTTTAGTATAATATATTGAATACATTGTTCAGCAAATACCAAATAAACAATATGTTTATCAATTATACCTTGTGTTTTTCCTGAGGTGGGCGTCTTTCCTTTCTTATCCTTATCCTTCTAGACTCATTTATAAAGCAGAAACCCATACGATAGTGACTGATGAAAGATGGTATATGGACGCCATATCACAGTATGGTTTTGTTAGTTTTTGTGTATTTTCCCAGGTATCTCTTTTACAAAAAGCTCTTCCGGTAGTATCAAGGGTATACAAGTTATAGTAGAATTCAAACATAATAGAATAACATTATAACAAAACATTTCATTTCAGTTCTGAATCACCAGACCAATATCAATGACACAGCTTAGGTGATTATTTCAGTTGTCATATTCATAAGGGAGAGATTACAGTAATTGTATATACTAATTCAATCATATAGGAAGTGGTAAATCAGTGTTAAGAATACATAAAAATCACATATTTGAGTTCTATGACAGACCATGTGCTTCATAGGAATATTATAAAAGGATGGTGTAGCACTGCTATCTTAATGCCTCTTCATCAGCGACAAAAATAACTGAGACTATACTTGGGTCACTCTCCTGAAAAGTGCGCAGTTTCCTAAAATTTTAGGTCAAAAATAAAGATACTACTGATATGATTTATTTTTTTATTATCATTTTCCAGAGGATCTTGGCATTTTTATTTCAGAAAAAGGGAATTCCCATCCTTCTTCAATTTCTCAAATTTTCACTTTTAGTTTTGGACTTAACAAATTTTGCAATTGTGACGTTCTCTGGTAAGTCGGGGTTGCCGATTCTTACAACAGAGGAACGTGGGGGTTGTTCGGGTCTCGGGGCGGACGGGGAATCCGGGCCAAGAACCGAGATGTGTTTCTAGAGTCGTGCCTCGCGCACGAGGGGGGGGGCTGAGCGAATCGGTCGGGAATCGGCGCTCGATGTCAAACGGAGGACTGCGGGGAAGGGAAATTATGGTAGGGGTACGGGTCCGCCGGGGTTCGTCTCGCTCTATCTCCCAGACCAGCATTCACCCCCACCGGGCGGTCCACCCCACGGTTCCGGTCCGCGGGGGCGACGGGCCGACAGTCGCCTATTGTTTGGTAGCGTGGGGCCGAGCCTGCCGCGCCCTCGTCCCCGCGGACTTCGTTCCTTCGTCCCGCCTGTCATGCCTTCGTGCCATGCTACGCCTCGGTCTCCGGGACTGTTTCGGGCCTTCGTGCCTTACTTCGGTCCTTCGTTCCTCGTTCTTCGGGCCGTCGGGCCCCTACCCTAAGTTCCTACTATTTATCTTGAACTTCGACTGCTTTATCCTAACTTCTGGTTAATTACTCGAATCGGCTCATCTTTAGCGGTTGTTTCAGGAAAGAAGACACGTCTGGACACAAGGAGAACTGTCAAAGAACTCTGTTTATTCGGGCCTCACCGCCCCTTTATATACCCAAGAGGTCAGCTCTGATTGGCTGCTTTCAGTCACGTGATCTACAACTGACGTCACTTCCGGTTTACATTTCACTTCCGGTTTATATCTTTCCGGGTTTCGTTCCTTTACATTTTCGTTCCTTTACACTTTCGTTCCTTACGTATTCGTGCCTCTTTTTTCGGGCTTTTTACACTTTCGTTCCTTTTTACATATTTCGTTCTTTTATACTTTCGTTCCTTTTCGAACATATATACCTTTTATAATATTACCTCATTTTCTCTTATTGTTATTTCTCTTCTTTCTTCTTTCTTCGTTCTTCGTTTTTCTCTCTCTTCTTAGTGAAAGTTCATATAATTTGTTTCATTTCTCCCAGTCTCTTTTTATCTTCGTCATAGTTCTTATCCTGGGTCTATTAGGACCCGTTCTGCACTTCTTTTTCTTTAGGATGAGCGAGCCGGTCGTGGCTCTCCCATCCGGGACTGGGGATCGGTCGTGACCCCGTCGCCCCCGTTCCTTTCCTCTGGGCTCTACGTACTTAGCCCCTCGGCGCGTTTCCTCGCCTTTACCCTCGTTAGGACAGAGGGACCGGTCGTGGTCGTCCTGCCCGGGGCCATGGGTCGGTCGTGACCTGCAATGCCCCCGTTCCCTTCGTTTTTCGTCGTCCAGACGCTCTCCCCTAGTTCGGGCAGAGAATCGGTCGTGATTCTTCCACCCAGAGACCAGGGTCGGTCGTGACCCTTAGTCCTCTCGACCCTTTTGTCCGTTTTTCCGTCGTCCAGACGTTCTCCGTTGTTTTTGGGCAGAGAATCGGTCGTGATTCTCCCACCCGGTCGGTCGTGACCCCTCGTTCTCCCGTTATTATTACTCTTCTCTGCATTCTCTTGGGTGATGATGATTTGAAGATGAGATTTAGTGGAAAGACTGAAGTTTTTGTAGAAAGAATGTTCTTTTTAGACTTCGCGCCCTCGGTCGCCTCGGCATTCAGAGCCCCCCAGTGACTTTTCACGTTTGGCAAGGACAACATGTTCGAGCCAGAGGCCGAGGTACCCACCGTTCCAAAGAAGAAAATGGCAATGGATGTGGAAAGGAACTAAGTTCATCCGTTAAAGTTTCGAGTGGAAGCTTCAGCAGACGACGTCGCGGGTTTCGTGCTATTGGTCACAGTGAAACTTTGGATGGAGTTGGAGTGAAGGTAAGTTTGTGAAGACTGGAATTATTAATTGTTGATGAGGTGTCCGTTTTCCGTACAGGAACTGAAGTTTGACTTTTATGGCACATGTCCTCGTGGTTAACCCAGCACCAAGACGTTCAGTCTTCGACCACGTCGACACACTCAAAGATTTCAGAAGGAGATGTCGGAGAGAGAGAGTCCAACATAACTAGATAAGGTATTTCCGTCACCGTTCCGGGCCCAAGTGGCATGACAACAACCGGAACGGAGACCCGACTAAGAAGATAATTTTCTTTTGCTGAGGTTTCTTTTGATGACAGGAGCCGTTGTAGCCGTTGTTATCCCTCCCCCCCCCCGTAAGCAACGGCAGGAAGACAATCCTTTTTGGGGCGAGAGGGAGGCTCCTTCGTTCTACTGATGAGATGATTTCCTTAAGAAGAGGATTCCTGCTCCGGGCACTCGGGCCCTCGTTCGTCTCCTAGGCTCTCGGGCCTCGCTCTACTTACTAAGTTTTTCTCTTCGTCCTCCCGAAGGACCATGCTTTTAGACGATTTTCGTGAGACTGTAATACCAACAAATAGTTCGTAATAGAGGTAAGTTTAAGATCTGGTCTGGTTTGATTCTGGAGTAAGGCCACAGTCTTCATCGGTGCCATGTCACTTTGCATGAAGCCACTATGCCTATGACGAACGCCGAGACAACAGCTTCGAGCCATTCCGGGCTGCTCCTAGGTACGGCGGTTCGAAGTAGGTAAGTTGAAGATATTGGTGAGAAGGAGAGGAAGAAGTTGTAGAAAGTGAAGATGGACAACATCAACCGGGATCTGCACCCGACGTCAACTTTTGAGATCCGGAACGGGCCCATCTCAGTCGGCCTTAAAATAGCGTATATAGAGAAGAACTCATCCGATGTCGAACTCCAAGTCAGAGATGAAGGATCACTTCTCGTCGTTCTTTGCAGACCTCTTGAGGCGTCTATCGAGGCATCCGAGGCCGACGTTCCCAGCACCACCTCCCTATGTGTTTCAAAGACTATTTTGTTCCGTTCCTCGGGAAGAAGATATCAGGAAGTACGATATGGAAGCAGTCACTGTCGTTACTGCAGGTAAGATATTAACATATGATTTAGTAAGTCTATTAATTTCGTCCTATTATATATCGTTTCGGTGGGGCACGAGCGAGGGGCCTTTCAGCTACTGTCCCTGCTCGCCCCCCGGTCCTCCGGGAGACATCTACAATTCACCGCGGTCCTTTCACGACTCGCTGCATCAATCCTGGCACGACAAAACCAGCATTCAGGTGGAGAAATTTCACTTTTACCGCTCTCCGTATGCGGTAAGAGGCTGAAGACAAGGAAACTCAGAAGATGATGGTACAATAAATCCAGGCCCATCCGGTTCAACATTCTGAGTGATCCATCCAAGATCAAGATGGTCGAAGCCCGAAGAAGTCCAGACGAGCCGTGGAAAGTTCGTTTTTAGGTGCCGCTAGAGGACAGAGGTCGTTCTTCACTCGCCTCCAGATCCCTCAAGGCAGCACGGGAGAAGGGTTTCAGTCTTGGCCCGCGCCAGCCTTTCCTCCAGCGGCGAGTCGCCGGCCCACCGGTACCTTATTTACCCCGGCACGACCGCCGACTCGAAGATTACACAACACTGTTCGCTCATTCTGATTTCCTTTCCTCGATTCTACCTCCTTGTTTTGTTCTCGCTTCGACGTTCCGTCACTATCCTTTTTGTTCTCTCGTTCCCTGGGCCGCCCGGTCCGCTATCTATCCAATTTCCGCGACCGGACGGTCCTGCTCAACTTGCTCGGTCCCAACCAACGCAGCGGGCTTCTGGGAAGAAGTGGAACAGCTACACACTTGTTTTTCCTCCTAGCGCCTCCTCCCGTTCCGTATTCGCCCCGCAGGCTTGGTAAGTTCGTTCCAGTCATGGACCTTTCAGCTCGCTGATTACGCTCAACACCTCCTAACACATGCGGTTTCGTTCATTTCCGCAAGAAGAAGATTCCCATAAAGAAACTACCTAATTCGTTTTTAGTAGGAATACTTAAGATGAGAATATTCGAGCCCGCCAGTCCGTTCCCGATGTTTTAAAGCAAAGTTTCGGGCCCGTCCAGCGGTCTCCAGGAGAGTTTTTATCCGGGCTTCGGACTCCTGTGCGGCTCAGGTACCTCCGCCTCGGCCCGGTCCTCTCCCTGGGGGTTTGACACTATGGGTGAGGAGCCAACGCCCCGTAATCCCTCCCCACCCGACTCGCGACGCGCCATTTTCCGCTTCTGGTTCCGTCGCGCTATCTTCCGTACAGGACCCTAAGCAGCATCCACCGTTCTCTCCTTCTTCGAGGCCTTTCATCCTTCTTCCTGACGTCGGGTCGGTGGCAGCAACCTCTCTTCCCTAGCTGGGAGCTCGAGAAGTGGGTCCACCAGTTTGCTCTGCTTTTCTACCTCCGTCGTCGCTTTTAACAAGTCGTCCAATTGGTCTTCGTTTTTATACAACACTAGAGTCTGAGCCAATTGGACGGTCCGGTTGTGTTCGTTAATTAGCCTGTCGACTCCCGGGAACTCTCTGGTAAACGGCCCCAGCGCCGCCGTCGGGAACTGCGCCATTGCCTCGTCGAATGTCTCCGGCTCGCGGCCCGTTTCCAGTGCCATCAGGAACGCCATAGACGCCGAAGCCATCGCTCTCGTCTTAGCCGTCATCCCTCGCACCTGCCTTGGGGGCCACGCCAGTTGCACCTGGATTGCCTCCTCCGCGTCCCAGTCCCGTATCGCTCGTGCCGTCACCGGAAAGTGTCCCTGCAAGATTCGGTGAATGGCCTTCGTTCGTAACAACTTGAGTCGCGGCGTTTCTCCAGATGGTCCTGCTGTCGGTACCTCCATTCCTATGGACCTGAACACTGAATCCGCTCCCGACTCGTCCAATTCTTGCCTATCCGGCTCGTATCCTCTGGTCTCGGCTTGCCCCAACTCCATGTCCTCTGAGTCCTCTACTTCGGTTTCCATGGATTGAGCAGCCGGTATTTTTAGTCTATGCATCATAACTCGTGGTTGTAGCGCTCGTCCATCCTTGTCCTCATCCTTAAGTGGGGTGCCCGGTCCCGGTGGCGATCTCATCCGCTCGGGTGACGGCGGTCCCGGGGTCTCCTCCGATCCCTGCGACCCAAAGAACGAGCTTCCCAGACTGGCCCGGGTCAAATTGTCCACAGCCGCTCGTGTCTCCGGCGTATCCGGTGCCACCAAGATGTCCCTCATCCGCTTCAGTCCCGGGGGCGGTACCACTGGCTGCTTGCATACCATCTTCTCTAGGGGTGAATCCGCTCTCGTCGGGGTAGGGGTAGAGAACAACGGCTGCGTTGAAGCCGTCGACGCCGTTTCCTCGGTCTTGGCCGCGTGTCGAACATACTTCACTTTTTCCACCCGGCCCGATGGTTTGAGTCCTTGCCTCTCAGCCATTTCGTAGAGGAACCTCCCCAGGTACAGCGCCTCTCTCTCCACCAGCCGGCCTCCCTTCGCGTCCCGAATGCTGTCCTCCAGCTCCGGGTCGGATCTTGCCTCGTGGTAACCCCTGAACGCTCCCTCCCGGTTCATTGTTCCTTTTAAATATCCGGGGTACCTCGGGTGTCGTGATTCGTAAATAACCGATTTCTTGTGGACTGTCATCATAGTAAACTGCGCGTCGCTACAAGGTGGTTCTAGTCCCGTGGTCCGTTTCACTCCTGTCGAGGTCTCGGGCTGCGATGGTCCCAGCTCTCCCGCGCTACTGGACTCGGCGATAATCAGGGACCGATCGCTTCGGACTGACATGCTCCGGCCCGATTCCGACTGGTCCGAACTCGTTCCCTCCTCCAATTCTCTCGGGACTTTCTTGACCTTTTTCCACTTTTTCTTCCGGGACGGCTCCTCCGCCGCAGATCCTTGCGCTGGGGGTCTCTTGAAGGCTGGCGGCTCCTCTTCCTCTCCCTTAACTTTTGGACGTTGGTCGTCGGACGAGCTCACTAATTCCACCACCTCAGCCCCCGGTGGTATCCCTGAGCAACCTGGCTTCGGGGCGGGTGTGGATCTTCCTCCTCTTCCTTTGCCCGGGAGTCCTCTGCCGGGGAGTCCTCGCCCTCTCGGTTCTCGTGGTTCTCCCTGGGCATTTAATTTCCTTACTTGGCTTTGTACTATTCCAGCCACTTGGTCGTCTGTCAAGAGTGGTTTCGGGTTGATCACGGCTCGGCTCGCGCTTCGCGGCGACTCGGTGACTTCCTTCCGCACTCCTTTCGCGGCCCTCCGAGGGGAACGGCGCGTGGGCGTCGACCGTTCCGCTACTCCGGCCAAGGGTCCCTTCCCTGCTGCTTTGGCTGCTTGGACTCCCTCGCCGGCCTCGTCGGCCTCCGGTTCTTCCTCGGTTGCTACCTGCTCCGGCTGCTCGGCGTCGCTGTCATCGGACCCTCTCGATGCCCTCGGGTAGTAAGGCACGCGAATCCTCCGTCGTGGCCTCTCCGGTGCCTCCTTGTCCACCGCTTTCTCGGGGGGGAGGAATCCTTCCGGATGGCGCACAGCGTAGTCCCGTTCCAAATCGGCTACCCGGGCCGCCGTTTCATCCCCAGGAGCGAAACTGGTGTACGGCGGCCGTCCTTTTGGATCCAAGGCGAACGCCGCAGCATACTCCAGCCTCAGAAGGGGGTCCTGTTTCGGCATCCCCCTCAGCAGGTTTCCTTCGTGTGATTCCCACATGTGCTTTCTCCAGTCCTGGTGCGTCGAATAGGCTCGATTCGAACACACCGGGCACATGTAATACTGCTTCCGTACTCCATCGTGCTGGCCTCGAATATGCTTGGCCAGGTGCTTAAATTCCTTTCCGCGACAATGTCCTTCCCAGCACTGTCCGCTCATCGCGTCCGTTTTCCGGGCTTTCGGGCCTCGTTCCAAACTTGAAGCTCGTCCCGTCAGCCTTCTCCGTTTTTGCCTCGTGGTGATGCTGCTCGTCTCACTTCTCTGCCTTTCTTTTTTTTTTCTTCTCCTAGCTTGGTCTGCTCGTCTGCGATTTGATGAATCCTGATCGGCTGACCAGAATGACCTGCTCCGGCGAGCGCTCTGCCTTTTATAGCCGCCGCAGGCGGAAGTGGGCTTGGCCTACACTAGCGACCCCTAGCGTCAGGCTCACCATCCACTTCAACGGTGGCGCCCCCTATTATTTCCGGTCCTCGGGGCCCGCCGCTGGTCACCGCCCCGCCTGCCGTTTACCTCGCGGCCTCTCGCTCGTCTACGCGTTTTTTTCTCCTAGGCCTTTTATTGCCCCACCGGACGTCCTCGGTCCTTTCATCCTCCGTCGCCTCCTTTTGCCTTTTCATCTTGGCCCTCGCAGTGTTTCCGCATACTTCCCGGAGAACACAGGGGCTCTACATTATCATCCTCTCGCCGCCGCCCCGTTCTCTTTGACATCTTTACTCCTTTTACAACCTACTTTAAAGCCCGTCCTCGTTTCAGGCCTCGCCTTTTACAACCGTCCGTTCGTTCCTCCGGCGTTCCCGAGAGTGCCGCATCTACTCTCCTCCAGTCTCCTGGACGCTGTAAAGCGGTGTTACCAAGTCAGCACTACTTCAAAAGTCTTCACCAGCTTGCCGCCGGGTCTGTCTTCCGTTGTAATCCAACCATCTTTTCCACGCTGTGGTTCCTCCGAACTGACCGGAAAGCGGCTCCGTGGGTTCCAACCCCGCATTTCCCACCTATATTACATCCGCAAGAGAACCAATCTTCAGCTAGGTAGCAAATCTCTACAGCCTAACGACCTGCACTCCTACCGTAGTGGTCAACGCACCGCCCCGACTCAATGGCCCCAGGTTGATCAGTCCTTTTTGGCCAAAGC
This sequence comes from Lepidonotus clava, assembly GCA_936440205.1. NCBI lineage: Eukaryota > Metazoa > Annelida > Polychaeta > Phyllodocida > Polynoidae > Lepidonotus > Lepidonotus clava. The sequence continues at coordinate 26,404,084 of OW387144.1, read as the reverse complement.
CTTTCTGTGTAGCGCCGATTTGGTCGTTCCCTTGGTCCTCTTCCACCTGCGGAATCGAGACACGAGAACGACTTCATCACAAAAAGGGGTGCCCCGTTTCCGTACGTGCCCTAGCGCGCCCCACCCCAAGCATTTACTGTGCAGCCTCGTATCCTTGCTGGTCAGCTACCATCCAGGCTGGCGCAGCGTGTCCTCGGTAGGGTTCCAGGCGGTCCACATGGACCACCCCCCCCGGTTTCCCTCGTTTCTTCCGTACTACCACCCGTCCTCGGTCAAGCACCTTGACGATCAGTGCAGGGCCTATCCATGGAAATCGCAACTTCGTTCCCTTGTCCCTATCCACCACCGTATCGTGCACCCAGACCAGTTCTCCGGCGTGGTATTCCCGCCGAGTCACCTTTCCATCGTACTCGTGCTTCTGATGAATGGCGGCTCGTTTCAGCCCTGCCCGGGCCTCCCGATAGGCCGCGACTAGCCCTCTCTCCAGGCTTTCTACGTAGTCGCCTACCCGTCGGGGTTCCTCCTCCTGTCCTAGAGGTCTCCCATAAATCGCTTGTCGTGGCATCATGGTCTGTCGGCCCAGCATCATCATGTTCGGTGTCACTCCCGTGCTGGCTTGCGGCGTTGCTCTATAACTCATCATCACGAGTGGGACCATCTCATCCCATTCCCGGCCTGTTGCTCGGCAGCTAGCTTTCAGACAGCACCCCAAAGTGCGGAAACTTCGTTCTATGTATCCGTCACTCCTGGGGTGGTACGGCGTCGTTCTCGTTTTGTGTATTCCGAATAGTGCACAGACCTGAGCCACCACCTCGGATTCGAAATTCGTGCCCTGATCCGAGTGTAGTTCTCGAAACGCGCCGTACCGTGCCACTACTTCTTCAACCAGTTTGTCCGCCACTGTCGTTGCCTTTTGATCCGGGATCGGGAAACACTCCAACCACTTGGTGAAATAGCATCCCACCATCAGGCAGTACTTGTTTCCTCGTTTGGTGACTGGGTACGGGCCCGAAACATCCATGGCCAGCCGTTCCATTGGCTCCCCCACTATGTATTGGTGTAGCGGCTCCCGTCTCCCTCGTCCTTTTTTCAGCAACGCGCAATCACATTCTCGACATTCCTTTCGCACGTCTTCCCGGAGTCCCGGCCAGTAAAACCCTTGCTCCAACAGGGCCGTCGTTCTGGCGACTCCCAAGTGCGCTCCTGCCGCGCCTCCATGGTATTCCCTCACCAACTTGGCCCGTTCCTCTCGGGGAACGACCAACTGGTTCCTCCAACCATGTCCTTCTAGTCCCCAGTACTTCCGATGCAGCACGCTATCCTTGAGGCTTAATCGTTCCCATTGCCTCCATAGGATCTTTGTTTCCCGGGATTCCGGAGATATGACCTCCCAACCTGGCCGGTTCGCATCTTCTTCCATCCGTGCGACAATCGGTCCTATATCTCGATCCCTCCTCTGTGCTGCTCTCATCTCCTGCGGGGACCATCCGGGCTCATACCCCCGGGCCCGCGTCACCACTCTCACTTTCTCGGTATTCTCGTGCTCTTCCCCACACTGTTTGCACGGATACTGGGACAACGCGTCAGCGTTCCCATGCTTCCTACCCGGTCGGTGTTGGAACGACACGTCATGCGAGTCGATAATCTCAATCCACCGGGCAGCCTGCCCCATCGGTTCCTTACTTCTCTGCAGCCAACTAACCGCGCTATTATCCGTCCAGACTATTACACGTTGACCATAGATGTAGCACCGAAAATGTTTCAAAGCTCGCACCACCGCCAACAGTTCTTTCCGCGTGGTGCAATACTTTCGTTCGTTTGACTCCAGGGTTTTGCTCGTGTAAGCTATTACCCGTTCCTCCCCTCTCTGCTCCTGTGATAGCACGGCTCCCGTCCCCACGTCACTGGCGTCCGTGTCAAGCCACCATTGTCCGTCTTCCTCCGGGAATCCCAACACCGGGGCCTCTGTCAACGCCCTCTTCATTGCATCAAACGCCTCTTGTCGCCTCGCGCTCCACACGAACGGCTCCTCCTTCGTCGCCAATTCATACAAGGGGGCAGCCAACTCCGTGAAGCTGTTTATATGTCTTCTATAATACGAACACAATCCCACGAAGGCTCGTACCTCATGGAGATCCCGAGGGACCGGCCACTCAGTTACTTGCCGACACTTTTCGGGGTCGGGTTCGATCCCATTGAATGAGACAACGTGTCCCAAGAACGGAATCTTCTTCTGGAACAACCTGCATTTTCGCGCCTTCAACTTCAGTCCTGCAGCGTTCAATCGGTCCAGAACCCGTACCAATCTTTCCAGAGTCACTTCAAACGTTGGCCCGAAGACCAATATGTCATCCAGGTATACCAGACACTCCTCCCACACGATTCCTCTGAGGATTCTTTCCATCAGTCTCTCGAAGGTGGCCGGGGCGTTCACTAGCCCGAATGGCATCACTTTGAACTCATACAATCCTCCTTGAGTCACGAAGGCCGTCTTCTCTCGGTCCTCGGGTGCCATCTCCACCTGCCAATATCCGCTTGCGAGATCCAGACTGCAGAAAAATAGGCTCCCGCCCAGGGTGTTGAGGCTGTCCTCTATCCGTGGAAGCGGATAGGCGTCCACTTTTGTAGCCTGGTTCAGTTTTCGGTAGTCGATACAGAACCTCGTTCCTCCATCCTTCTTTTTCACTAGGACGGTCGGGCTGCTCCACGCGCTTCCGCTCTCCTGAATGATTCCTAGATTTAACATATCCTCCACCAGTGCTCGTTCCTCTTCTCTCCTGGTGGCTGGATACCGTCTGACCCTTTGTTTGATCGGCATCTGATCCCCCGTTTTAATTCGATGTTGTACTAAATCTGTCCGTCCTAACTCATGTTTCGAGGTCGCAAACATTTGTTCCCGGGCCATGATGGCTTTCTCCAACTCTCCGCCTTCCTCCGTGGTTAGGCCTTTCTTAGCCTCCTCTATCATTTCGACGAGCGCTCCAGGGGGTTCTTTTACATCACTTCCTATACCTCGTACTTCCTGTACGAAGGTGGCTTCTCCGAGTACCACGCCGGTTTCCCATTTCGCGCTCTCGGTCCCTCGGTTGGCCACCCAAACTTTATTTTCTTCTCCCAACGTCACCGTTCCTGGGATCACTTCCAGTCCCATGGGTAGTCCAGCGCCGGTGATGACAGCCAGCTGTCCACTCTGTCCTATGTCCACTCTTGTCACTACTGCTACTCGGGTCACCTGGAGCGGGGGTATTTCCGTCGTTCCCTCGATTCTCACGACCTGTCCTCCGACGGTGACTGCCCGAACCCCATCCGTTCTTCGTTCTATTCCCGGGATTCGTTCCCCCTCTCCCTCCCCTTCGGCGGGCAGGAAGACAGCACTCGCGTGGGGCTTAACTGTTAGCCGGTATTTCACCGCGAAGTCGTTTCCCAGGATCCCTTCATCTCTACCGATGTCTGCCACCATGAATGTCCACTGCAACACGCGCGTTCCCAACCTTACTGGCAAGTTCGTGCATCCGTAGCACCGCAATGGGCTACCATCCACCGAGCAGAGACGTCCTTCATATCCATCCAGGTCTTCCCATTTTCGTCCCCACTCTCTCCAGAGACGTTCCGACAACAGACTGATCATAGATCCGGTATCAACCAAGAAACGGACGACACTCTTTCCCACCGTTCCGGCCACATAAAGTCCACATTCTCCAATGCCTACTACTTCTCTCGCCGCGCCCGAAGGGGGCCCCGCGCTTACTGCGACGGCGACTGTCCGTTTCCCTGACGCTGAGAACACTCTCTCGCGAAATGGCCCTTCTGGTGACACTGATGACATTCCAAATCTTCCTTTCGCTTCTTAAACGCCTCTCTTCGGGCCGTTGCTTGTCTCCTAGCTTCCCGTTCCTCTGCCAATTCCTTCATCATCTCCTCCAACCTACCGTTTAAGGCCATGATTTGTGTATTGGCGTCCTCCTCGGGCTTCACTGCCCGCAGGAGGCGGCGTGAGTATCGCTCCTGTATTTCTACCACCTCCACCGCCTCCTCCAACGTCTTGCATCCTTTCTCTGCACACTTCAGCTGAAGGTCTTCCCCAACTGCAGCCTGGAACGCATGTAATGCTGCTTTTTCCTGGCTGGCGTAGTCGTTGGAGAAGTAGGCTCTCGATGCCAACCGTCGGGCATTATCAGCCAACTCCTTCGCTGTCTGGTTCCTTACACGTTTCAATCCTGCCAACTCTTGCAGAGCATTGCACGTATCCTTTTCCTGACCGAACCTCCGACGCAACGCATCTACCCTCGCCGAGTAACGGAGTCGTTCCCTGTCCGGGAGTCCGACAAAGTACATTCGTGCCGTTCCCGTCAGCGAGAGAAAGAGCATCGCCGCTTTCTACTCGGTCGTCCAATGTCCCAAGGCTGCGTACTCCTCGAACTGGTTGATCCATCCCTCGAAGTCCGGTTTACCGTCATACTTCTCCGGTCGTAGACTAAACTTCTTCAAACTCGCTCCTACCTGGCCGGTCTGTTGTTGTTGAGCCCGCGCATTCTGCTCATCCGTCGGGGTGGACGTTCCCATGAAATTAAACTGCCTACCCATGATGGTCGTGTCCTCCCCTTTGGTCTCGGGTTTCGCACCTCCTTTCTCCTCCCCACCTTCCTTGAAAGCGATGTCAGAATCCATCTGCTCGAAGACTGCCGCGGTCGCCATGAGTATCCAATACCGACGAAACACCCAGGATCCACAAGTCCGTATGTGCTTATTTCAGCACCACCGCTGCCACCAGTGTGACGTTCTCTGGTAAGTCGGGGTTGCCGATTCTTACAACAGAGGAACGTGGGGGTTGTTCGGGTCTCGGGGCGGAGGGGGAATCCGGGCCAAGAACCGAGATGTGTTTCTAGAGTCGTGCCTCGCGCACGAGGGGGGGGGCTGAGCGAAACGGTCGGGAATCGGCGCTCGATGTCAAACGGAGGACTGCGGGGAAGGGAAATTATGGTAGGGGTACGGGTCGGCCGGGGTTCGTCTCGCTCTATCTCCCAGACCAGCATTCACCCCCACCGGGCGGTCCACCCCACGGTTCCGGTCTGCGGGGGCGACGGGCCGACAGTCGCCTATTGTTTGGTAGCGTGGGGCCGAGCCTGCCGCACCCTCGTCCCCGCGGACTTCGTTCCTTCGTCCCGCCTGTCATGCCTTCGTACCATGCTATGCCTCGGTCTCCGGGACTGTTTCGGGCCTTCGTGCCTTACTTCGGTCCTTCGTTCCTCGTTCTTCGGGCCGTCGGGCCCCTACCCTAAGTTCCTACTATTTATCTCGAACTTCGACTGCTTTATCCTAACTTCTGGTTAATTACTCGAATCGGCTCATCTTTAGCGGTTGTTTCAGGAAAGAAGACACGTCTGGACACAAGGAGAACTGTCAAAGAACTCTGTTTATTCGGGCCTCACCGCCCCTTTATATACCCAAGAGGTCAGCTCTGATTGGCTGCTTTCAGTCACGTGATCTACAACTGACGTCACTTCCGGTTTACATTTCACTTCCGGTTTATATCTTTCCGGGTTTCGTTCCTTTACATTTTCGTTCCTTTACACTTTCGTTCCTTACGTATTCGTGCCTCTTTTTTCGGGCTTTTTACACTTTCGTTCCTTTTTACATATTTCGTTCTTTTATACTTTCGTTCCTTTTCGAACATATATACCTTTTATAATATTACCTCATTTTCTCTTATTTTGATCTCTACATATTTGGATGAATAGCCGTTCATCACACAATCATGTACGTTCAGAACCAAGGTTTTCCATTTTATCATTAAGGGGCTAGGATATTCACATAGTATGAATAATTTATGATTTTTTACCTTTCTATGTAATACCATATCATTTCTAACCATATGAAAGACTCATTTTAGCAAAAAGATTCTTTTTATACTTCAAATTGTACTTTGATTTTTTCAATCATCTAAAAAAAATATCATTTCTTAAAGCCATGGGTCAAATTTTGGCTTAACATAGCTTTAAAATATTTAACTGTAAAGAAATTTGCAGGATAGCCATATATTGTGATTCGTCTATATGATGTGCAAATGATTTAAAGAGATTGTATTGATCAAATATATATTCCAAGTGTTATGCAGTTAAGAATAAAATAACCTTGGTTCTGAACGTACATATCTTGGTTCTGAACGTACATATCTTGGTTCTGAACGTACATATCTTGGTTCTGAACGTACATGGATGTCTTGTTCTGAACCTTCATATCTTGCTCCAGTTTCATAGCAAAGCACTATTTTCTACTATTACAGTGCCTTGTAGATTCCAGAAAAACAATTGTACAAGGAAAGATGAGAATTTATACCTTGTGGCAAGTCTATATTACACATACCTTTAGAAAAATTGTAAATGTACGTTCAGAACCAAGGTATGTACGTTCAGAACCAAGATATGTACGTTCAGAACCAAGGTTCTTCCTCAATAGATCTATTCTAAACCTGAAATGTGGTAAGTTATGTACATTGACAATAAACCAGAGTATACCTAAATGGCAAAAAAAACAAGAAGCATGCCATAAAACATTGATATAGCACTAAGAGATGTGCGCAATAAAAGCTTGGTTCTGAACGTACATAGCTTGGTTCTGAACATACATACCTTGGTTCTGAACGTACGTACCTTGGTTCTGAATGTACAAACCTTGGTTCTGAACGTACAAACCTTGGTTCAGAGCGTAGATATATATCCTGACAAAAGGGGGATGCCCTTGGTATTTATCTTCAAGCTGTGATGATTCACAAATTTTAAACATACATTCAGAACCAAGGTTTGTACGTTCAAAACCAAGGTTTGTACGTTCAGAACCAAGGTTTGTACGTTCAGAACCAAGGTTTGTACGTTCAGAACCAAGCTAATTTATATTATAGCACACAATAAAGACTGTAGTTCTGCTCAAAATTACCACATATCATAAGTAATAGTTATTCAAAAATGGTCTGAGAAAGAAAACACTGATTGCAACCTAATGTGTCATCTCTAAGAATTGAAGGGGAAAAAAGCTTGGTTCTGAACGTACATAAGAACTTGAATAAAAATCAGAAAAATGTCATAATATTGGAAAAAATGTTTTGGGTAATTTTTCCCCATGTCCAACTATCTTACAAAATAAAATCAGCAGCAATCCCATTAAAATTGCGGACATACTTAAGTAAAATATATTGAAAATAAACTCTTACCTGTTATTTTTATGTCTTTTTTTTGTCATTTTAGCATAAATTATGAAAAATCTAAAAATATCAAATAACTTAAATATTGTTTTTCTCATTGTTACATGTATGGACAGCTCATTTAGGCAAAAAAGCATACAAATTAAACTAAAATAAAGTTCCCATGGATGTCAGAATAAATAAATACTGGTTTTGCCAATTGAGGAAATTTCTGGAGAGTGACCCACTGTAGTTTAAGGGCCTCCCCCCACCTTAAAATGTAGAGTTTCAGAGAAGGGGATGCCCCTCCGAAATAGTACTTAAGTAGAAGTCTAGCACAAGACTACATACTGCTGGCAATAGCCCAGGTAGTAAGGTAATATTCTGGGATGATCAGTCAAAATAGCATATCCAATGTCATAATACAATGCAATATTGAGTTACCCTACAGACATTCAATATGATCATCAAATCAATGCGTCACACACATACACACACACACACACACACACACACACACACACACACACACAATTTTGCCTTTTTTCATAATCCATGTATATAATATACTTGTATTTGTAATTATATTATGTGTGGATGTAGGCTATGGATTTGGTGTGTGTGTGTGTGTGATTGCGTATATATATATATATATATATATATATTTGTGTGTGTGTGTGTGCAGTGATATGGTTTGATGGTAACCCTCACCTTGGTCTACTGGACAGTATGACTGAACTGCACAGGGTCATGAGATAGGTGTATTGACCACGTGTTCTCCTCTCCAACCAGGTATCAGGTTAAGAATGGGGAGTGAGGTGAAACCTTGTTATTGGGCTCAGGGGCACCACCTGACTGCTGGATTATCAGTACAGCCTGACCATTAAAGTGCCACGTAGGCGAAATAAAAAAAAATCCTTTTTCTTTGATGACAGTTTTGTTTGCAGCTATTCCCAAAATAAACTAGTAATTACCAACCCAGCGAGATATGTTGACTGGTTGGATCACCCAGCTACTATATTTAAGATAAATGAGCACGCGGGCTTAACCAGGGACTGTCCCATTTTTTTTTTTTTTTTGATTTGATTTTTATTGGGCAAAAAGGGTTCGGCATCGCCGGTCTTCCACCCGCACCCCTTTGTTTACATTTACTAGTGGGTGCGGGCTTCATCAATACAAAGATTTCACTTGCTATTAATAATAATTCATGCCATAAAAAAGGCATTAGGTGGGATTAATGAGATGAGATGAGATGATAAATTACAGAGTATAAATTCATCAATAAGCAAGTAAGGCAAGGTACCATCTATAAATAATCTATACTTTGTGATCAGTAGAGTTGATAATATCCTTTACTATATTACCTTTTTATAAGGGTTATCTATTATTGTTCTTAGTAAATTTTTATAGATATTTCTATCATCAACAGAGCGGTATGCGACAGGCTGTTCATTCCATATCGACATTATCCTATATTGTGGATTTCTTGGGAATTTTGGGTGCTTTGCTTTTGGTATGAGAAATAATTTCCCATTGTGTATTCTTGTAGCAATCTGTCTGTTATCCAATAATTCTGGTTTCACAGACAGACAATGTGCGAACTGCAACAAATGTAGCTTCCTTCTGTGAGTGAGTCTATAAATTCCACAGTTCCTGTGTAACGTTTCTGTCGAGTCTCGTTGATCATATGGTTTGATGTGTTGATTAAACACAATTAACAATCCTTGATTTTGTAGTTTTTGAATATTGTAATTCAAGTATTTGACTCCATAATCATATATAAAGTCAGCATACTCTATCAATGGTAATATGGTGTTCTTGTAGACTGATATAGCCGCTTTTAAGGTAAGACAATTGCGTATTTTCTTAAAATAATTCAGTTTCAGCTGTACCATACCTCTTAATAAATTCTGATGTTCAATAAATGACAGGGACGTATCAACCAACAGGCCCAAATATCTATATTTACACACTTGTTGTAAGAGAGTGTCATTTATTGTAAATAGATTTTGGTATAGGGTCGGTTTAGTCAAAGAAGTTTGCATCCATTGCGATTTTTTTATGTTTATAGTTAGCAAGTTTTTATTGCACCAATTTACAATTTTGTTTAATTCTAATTGGAGTAGAGCACTGTTGGTATGGTAGATCACCGTATCGTCTGCATATAACTGAATACCGCACCTTACCAATTTTGGAATATCATTTATATAAATAGAGAACAAAACAGGGCCTAATATGCTTCCCTGGGGTACTCCATAAGTTAAGGGTAACAAGTCTGATGTAAGATTATTTAACTTTACACATTGCATCCTATTAGATAAGTAACTACCAAACCATTTAATTGTTTTCTTATGTAATCCTATTGCTTTTAATTTTGATAACAATATTTCATGCGAGACGGTATCAAAAGCTTTTTTTAAATCTAAATATATAATAAAGGGGTCCATACCATTGTTAATGAAGGTATATATCTCATTTAAAAATTTTACTATTGCTGTGATTGTTGAATGGTTCTTCCTAAATCCATGTTGGCATGAGACTAAAATATTATTAGTTTCTAGAAAGTTTTGTAACCTTTTACAAATAATTTTCTCAAGTAGCTTACCTGGTAAGGGTGTAAGGGCTACGGGTCTTAATTCTGTAGCCATTGTTGGCTCCTTAACTTTAGGTAGTGGTATGATTGAACTAAGCTTCCATTCATCTGGGAAGATACCACTATCCAAAGAGTTATTCAGAAGTTTGGTAAATCTAACTATTTGAGAATTCAAAGCATCTTTTAAAACAAAACATTTAATATGATTCAATGAAGCTGACTTCGAAATATCAATATTCTGTATCAATTTCGCGGTTTCAGCTACTGTTATTTCTTCTTCTAGTAAATTATATTGTTGATCTCTATCAACTTCCAGATAATCATTGTTTTTGTTAGTAGTATCTGACAAAGTTGTGTTCCTGTTCTTACAAGCTGCGGCCAATCGTTCACCAATATTGGCAAAATAATCATTGATATGATTATTCAGCTCAGCACCAGTGTAACCACTACCTGTGTCTTCATCTACCAGATGATTGATGTATTTCTCAGATTTAGCTGCAAGTGTCTCGTTCAGGCATGACCAAAACTTTTTTGGGTTATTTTTATGACGATCTAGATCATTTTTGACATAATTGTTCTTAGCTAACTTAATAGCCATATTTACACTATTACGTGCTTCCCTTGCTCTTTCCCAGTCAATCAGTAGTCCAGTTTTCCTAGCTTTCCTGAAGGACTTATCCCGATTCCGCATCTGTACTAATAATTCATTTAACAACCACTGAGGTTTATTATTTACAACCCTAATTCTTTTTATGGGGCAAAGTCTATCTAAGGAACTAGAAATATTCCTTAACAGAATTCGCCACTGGGCGTCTACACTAGTGCTTCTATCGAACTCGATCCAAGGCCTATTTCTTAATAGTTCCTCAAAGCTAACTTTATCATAGCGCAAGTATGACCTTCCCATAACTATTTCCTTTTTTAGTTTGTTTCTACTTTTCTTTTTGATCAAAAATATAGGCAAATGATCACTTATGTTCCAATCCAACGTACCAGCACATTGAATATAATTAATATCTGTGAAACACAAATCTATTGTTGTTGATGTAGTGTTGGTTATTCTAGTGGGGCTTGTAATAACTTGTTTCAGTCCAAACTTATTTTCAAAGGCAAGTAGTTTCTCTCTACCTTTCCCTTTCTTTTCAGTGTAGTCTATGTTAAAATCCCCACAGACAACTATCTCATTTCTATTCCTATCAATTTCGCCTATAAGATTATTGATAATTCTAAGATAGTTATTCTGGGAACCATCAGGTGGCCTATAGACCAGTATAATGATAACTGGTTTCTGAGATGGGGGTTTTATTTTAATTTGTATAAACTCAATATCATTATCATCATAATCCCCATTCGGACCAATTACCGTGTATTGTACATTTTCTTTAATGTACATACACACACCACCACCTCTCTTACCTCCTCTGCCCCTATCCCTTCTCACCAGGTTATACCCTTGCAACATAACAGCTGCGTCCGGTATGTCTTTATTCAACCATGTCTCTCCTACCAATAATATGTCAATTCCCTTAAACTCAAGTCCTAACTGATCTATTTTATTATAAATACTTCTAATATTTACATGTACTATTTTAAACCCTTTTTTGTCTTTGATAAACTCTGTGTCAAACATATCCATTTCTTACCATAACATACTTGAACATTTGTACAAGACCTTGCGTGTCATAAATTTCAGTGATGAGTGAAGGGTGAAATGATATGATATTTAATGGATGATGATAACATATCAGGCATGGCATCTGTAGTGATAATTGGTTGCTGATGTCAGGAGTGAGATCCAACATGACTACCTATTGGCAATATACCAGGTATTCTCCCCATGCTCATCGAACAGGTGGATTCATGCTGCATATAATCTTGACACTGGCAAACGGCTAGTAAGATCAGATTTTGAATTTTGAAAATTGATTCTTGGTATTCATTTTATTTCAATCTACTTTAACAGTTTATCAAATCCAATATATTTTATTTTATTTAATTCTTAAATATCGTTTTAGTTCATTGTAGGCCAATCCTTTTCTATCTTCGTCACTGTTTATTGTCATTACTTGACTTGGTTCAATACCGACATGGTGGCTCGGAGAACTCGCCATATCCAGTCCTTTCCCAGCTTCGTCATTGTCCTTATGGTCCTCATTGAACTTAAACCAATTTAATTGACGGCTCGTAGAACTCGTCAATAGTCAGTTATAGATGTCCTGCTTCATCATTGATTTGTGCATTAACCAAATGATCAATGGCTCAGCGAACTCATTAACCTTTAGTTATATATACTTCAGTCCTTTATGCACACTTGATATACCATTGGCTCGTCGAACACAACTGATAATATCAACATGTTTATCATAAGTCATAGTACATGTCGGTGTCATCATACTTGTCTGGCTTTGTCACCATACATGCATATAGTAAAGGGTGTCACCATACTCTTCCAGCTTTGTCACTGTACAAGCTCACAGGGGTGTCACCATACTTGTCCAGTTTCGTCATCCTACATGCACATAACAAGAGGTGTCAACATACATGCTTCCGTCATTAATGTAATTACATTACATTCACAAATCTTCAATAAGTGAATCTAGTGTTCGTGAGGCACTTACACACTTCTTCTACACAGTGCATTCTGACTTTCCAGGCGTAATGACAGCCATCATGTAGTAGTTTATACTTGTGTGAGTACCTACCATTCCCTCTGCAACAGTGGATTTTCTTGGATAGCCACGGAATGGTGACATCCCGGTCATTGCAGTTCACTAGTATTTTGTTCAATTCTGTTATCATTTGATTCAGCTTGATCTGGTCACGCTTTGAGGCTGGTTCCTTGTTAAACCTTGCTAAGTCTAACCCATTGGTGGGAGCCATGACTATTTTTACTCGTGGGAAATCTTCGTTTAGTTTCTGTTTCCCGCCATGGATGATCTTTTCCATTTTTTTTGTGAACTTTCTAAGTGACTTTGTCTGTAGTTGCGCTTTGTGGTTGCTATCTAGTTTAGTAATGTTACAGATACCCCCAGCAACTATAACGACTTTGAACTGAGCCACTTTCAATATTCTGTACGTCTTTCTAAGCAACCTGCTTAGGTCAGCCCCTTTATAGATCTTGACAATTACAGTATTTGGTGCCCGTTGGTCAAAGAGTGTTTGTAGGCCCCTGCCCCGAGAGTCCGTGATTAATAGGGCACTCATTATGTACAGTATTTACAATATAATACAGTAGGAATAAGTTCGTGACTTAGCTGTGTTCCTCAGTGCTGTTCCTGTCGTGATATCTAAGGTTTATGCCTTCAGGTTTCGGCGCTCAGATTCAGCCTTTAAATCCAGTACCATTTTTCTCGACGGCGTCCTTTTTACATGTCACTGCTAGTGCACTCGCGCCTCCAGTCTGGTCCTTTGTGTCAGGGCCCGGTTCTACCGCTCTGGGCTTTGGGGCCGTGGCTGTTCGACTTTGTGACTGAGTGACTACTCGTAGGGGTTGGTCCTCTGCAGTTTCAAGTTTTCCCTCTGCAGGTCTTTCCGTTTCTGGCTTTTGTTGGACCTTTTCATACTCCCTGAACTCAGTTCTTTGCTCCTCTAACATATACCCCGTGAGGTTCAAGCCTGGGTATCTTCCCGTTCCAAATAACTTACTATCAATAGTAATCCCGGCAGCCCACTTTTTGTTTGAAGTGCATTCTAATAGGCGAGATGTGCCGGTTTCCATCAGTATCTGCTTCAGTTTGGAGTTTTGGAGGAATTTTTCTCTAATTACCCGACGTGTTTCAACCTCCTCAACCTCTTGCCACCCATTTACTTGTATGCTATTTCCTAGACTTTTGGCTGTATATGGGTTTCGTGTGTCTAAGATTTTCTGGGCAATCAATTCTGCTTTACCAAATTTGGCTCTGAGAAACTGGATTGCTTGTTCTGCTGAGTGGAATAGAATTCCGTCTAGTACAATGTTACACGGATACATGTTTGAAAGTGGTGCGAGATGCCCCTGGAATCCAACCGTATTGTTCTCAGTGCGTGTCTTTGTTGATTCTAGCTTTATACACTCAGGCAGTTGGTCGAACCTATGGTGTGGGTAAAACACGTCTCTGACCACAACACCTGTTCCTCTCTGTTTGGCTGTAAAACCTTGTTTATTTGCCTCCTTTGCCACGCTCCTAGCCTCTGTTCTCTGTTTGAATACAACTGGGTTTGGGTCATCATTTAACCATATGGATCTGAGCTCTCTTTTATCCTTGAGGGATTTCTTGTTTCTCATGATTTGGTCACGTTTTGTAACTGACTTGAAAGCTACTAAGATTGGCTTGTTCTGTTGCCCTGGTCTATAGACTCGTTGGGTATAGTCTATTTCCTGGGCTGAGAAAGCTTGATCCACAACTGAGATGACGTCTAAGACGATGTCTAAGGTATTCTCCCCTGGAGTTTCCTTCACCCCTGCAATTAGTATGTTTTTGCGTCTACTAGAGTGATCTAGTTGGGCCATTTGATATTCCAGACCGGTTATTCGTCTATCTAAGTCCCTACCTTGGCTCTCAAGTTGTTCGTTTTTCCTTTCAAGCAGAACATTTTCTTTGGTTAGTTGACTTATTTCCTTCTTCATATCACTGATTTCTTTGTGGGCAAAATCAACCGATTTGTTAGTTGTGGTTGTTGACAAGCGTAACTCATTTAGGGTTTGGCCATGTTCTTTTAATTGGTCGTTGATCTTCTCTAGCAAATCAATAAGGATGGGGTGAGGTGGGTCTATGTCCTCTTTCTTTGCTTCATCCAGTTTTTCATCCAGTTTTACTCCCTCTCCCTTTGTATCTGTTTCGACATTTGGGGGGTTTACTGTACTAGCTCCATTTGTTTTCCCTGTCAGACACGGTTCACTGATTTCATGGTCTACTACTACTACGGGTTCAGCCCCATTTTTAGAAACAAAACCAGACACTGATGATTTCCTCATCGTAATGTTACCCAAACTTTGTCTAGGTTCAAAGATGGTATCAATATCAGAGGTAGAAAGTGGTGACTTAGCTTTGTCTTTGTTTGTTGAACGTTCATGTGGTGGGACATACGAGCTTGTGGCCGCCATTGTTGTATTCTTCTCCATCGGGTGTTGGTTCACTCCAGTAATCCGCCAATTTCAACTTAATCAGTCCTTTTCTTAGATTCACATATGTACAACTTTGCTCCGTGTATATTCATAATCCTTTCCTCATATTCCTGGTATTGTGATCACAAGTACACCTTGGATTTTTAAGACCACACTCAGAGACATCAACAAACACGTCTAACCACCCGCCATCACACCTCTTTCTCCCATCTTGTTATAATAAATCTTATTGACAACTCCAAGTCTACAAAGGCTTATTGTGAATTGGTAAACAAACACCCTAACTACTTTTATATTTCTTAAAGGTGACCCTTATTACATCTTGGGTGAAATGGTACACATACACCCACATATATTTCTTTAGATAGTCCTGACTACATGCGTGAATAACATTCCTGGCCATGATCTATTTTTCCAATATTGCTATCTGTATAATAGCAACTTTATTATTTTCCAAATTATATATGAATGAATCTAGGTCATAACTAGATATTAAAACCCCGATCATTATCTGTTAATACATTTCTAGACCAAGGGTGAATTGGTTCACATACACCCACTTTTATTATCGTAGAGTGATTGAGGTTATTGTAGAAAGCTTTCAAATATATATTAGTATCATTATTACTACATATTGACGTCTTGATGTGGTGAATTGGTTGACATACACCTAACTTGGTTATTATTTAGACCTTTAATATAGCTGGTCTTTTTGAGGTGCTTGCTTAATTAAAATTCTCCCCCCGAGTTGATTAACCGCATCTACTGAGTATATATCCTGTGGCGTTCCCCAGGGATCAATTTTAGGTCCTTTGTTGTTCTTGATGTACATAAATGATATAAATATTAATATTGAAGGATCTAATGTTCACCTGTATGCTGATGATACGGTTTTATATGTTTCACACAACAATGAATGTACAGCTCATGCTCTTTTGAAAAATGATCTTGCAAATATGGAATATTGGTGCAAGCTTAATAAATTAACCATTAATAGTTTAAAAACCAAACTGATGTTGTATGGGTCCAAAAATATGCTGAAACGAGCCTTATATCCAGATGTTTATTTGTGTGATACAAAACTTGAATATGTCAAGGAATTCACTTATCTGGGCATCAAAATTGACAGCAAACTAACCTATGAAGCTCATGCCAAAGAAATGATACGCAAGGTTGCACATCGTCTCTACCAACTATCCAAATTGCGTAAATTTACTTCAATTACTCAAGCCTCAACAATTTATAAGAGCAAGATTTTACCATATTTTGATTATGGTGATATTTTTCTTATGAAACTTAGTGTTAAAACATTGGAAAAACTCCAAAAACTCCAAAATAGAGGCTTGAGAGTTGTACTCAAAAGAGAAAACTGATGTAATGTATCCTTACTGCACAAGGATTGTAAGGTTAATTATTTATCCGATCGCAGGCATTCACATCTTCTAAATTATACCTTTAGAAGAACCAAGATGACTGAATATCTGGTTTTAAACAATAGACAATTAAGGTTATATGATGCCCCGGTACTTATACAACCCTTTTGTAATGTTGCATGTCTGGAAAGGAGTATTTTATATCAAGGTGCAGTTGCATGGAATGGCTTGCCTCTAGAATTTAGACAAATTGAACAATTCAAATCCTTTAAACATAAGAATAAGTTACGATTATATAATCTTATTGATGACTATTAGTTTGCTTTGCTTTGAACCCCTTTGAAATGAGTTGATTTGTAAATTAAGTGTTACACACGTGATGTTAGTAGCAACCATTAAGCTTTGCTGATAATCATTGTATTTTTTTTAAAAATTTTGTTGGTTGTATACCTCTTTCATCCCCTCTCGTCTTTGTTATATTGGAATTTTGTTTATTTTCTCGTTTTGGTTCTAAATGTATAAATTGTTGAAATGTATGGTTGATATTATGTATATTATATAATTTTGTAATATTCTGTATATTCAACTAGTACTGTTTATATATTATGTTAATGTTAATAATAGTTTCTTCTTCTTCTTCTTCTTTTTTGTTGTTGTTGTTGTTGTTGTTGTTGTATGATTGTATTGTATATTCATTACATCAGATTATTGAAATTTTTGTTCGTCGGCAACATTGGTCAGCCTATGATGATAATGAACTTATAGTTGATGTACACTTTGATATTGCTGGAGTCTCCATGAAAACTAGCGAAAGCTAACTGTATTCTTCAGGATAAATAAAACTTGTCTAAAAAAAAATAAAAAAATGTGTCATTTCCATATGACAACTACACTACAATACAATACAGCTATACATAGGTATATGGTAACATATTATCGAGAAATATGACAGCACAGGGCTTGACAAATCGGGTGTCCATATAAATTTGCTATGAACCTGCAGTGTACCCTCCCATAGACAAAAAGAAAGCTTGTACCCAACGATTCCCATTGGAACCGTCAACCCATACCCCAATCGACTTTTCAGGCCTATTCCGCTGGCAGGGCGTCACTCTTTTGAAATAGGTCTTCACTTACACATACTAATTACTATTGCTATTGCAGGGCTGCCCTGCCCTGCGCTGACCAACGACTCCCAGGTCCTGGTCTACCCGTCCGACAACTGGCTGGTCGGCAGTGTGGCCAGGTTCGAGGTGGTGGACAGGAGGAGGACCCTGGATGGCCCTGAGGTGGCCAGGTGTGTGGGTGGGAAGGCCTCGGCCTCCTGGGACGTGCCCAAACCGGGAACCACCGGTAAGTAGAGCTAAGGCAGGAGGCAGCAAACAAACTAGACTTAATTGATTGTTTTTCTGAATGTCCTACGCCATCAGGTAAACAATGTCCAATTTTTACCGAAAAAAAAACCCAGTAACTTGTGAAGCATTTGAAAAAGACACAATATAATTAGATAAGCTGAAAATAGTTTATATTGACTATAATACCGAAAAAAAGGTGCCATAAAAATGTCCGGCCCCTTGGCATTGAATGGGAAATAGAATTGTTTACATGTCATTCATAATACCTTATGTCTGCACCCATATTACCAAATGTACGATGAGCCTCTTTGGAACATCAGGACAATATCAGGACAAGGTGAAATAAACAAAGAAAATGATAACCGCTTTGAATGAACGTTTGGTTAAATGAGCAAGGCACACATCAAATAACAGCACATTTAGGCACACATCAAATAACATTTAACATAACATAACAAATAACAAATAACAAAAAAAAAATAAAAAAAAATAAAATAACATTTATGATTGCTCCCAGATACTTGTAATTATGTTTACTGGGAGAACGCCAAGAAGTGTCCGACCACCGACGATGACGTCACACAGGAGGCCTGTGAGCAGCTAGGATGCTGTTTTGATTCGTCAAACGCTGGAAAAGCACCAGTCTGCTTTATAAATCCAGGTAAAGTAATTTCTTGCATCAATATCGAAACATTAGGTTGTAGTTTTGAACGTTTGGTACTTATAATTCATCCTAGACAGATAAAACGAGAAAAGAGGTAAAAAGTATAACAGGGGCAGAAAATGGCAGCAATTCTGAGTGGCTTCTGCAAATATATATTTTTTTTTTTATTTTTATTTTTTTATTAAACCGTACTCACTTACAAGTGATCTTCCGTATAGGTTGATGTATTCAACATTATAAATAGAAGTATTTAAAGCGATATAATCTACTCCAACCTTCACTTTGACTTTACGATTATTAGGTGGCATTGATGACCCTAATTGTAGAAAATGTCACTTGTATCTTTCCTATTAAACAGACTATGTCAATCGAACGCCTTTATAATCAAGACATATCAATATTGGCATTTCTATTACATGTATATTGTAACTCCCTTGCTGCAGTGAAAGTCTACACCCACTTTGCTAAGACCTCTCCTGTGCCGGACCTGGAGAAGGGCTTTGAGACCTACGTCAACCACAGCCCTGAGACCTGTGCCCACAGGTGTCAGAACATACACGACGCCAGCTGCAAGACGGTCGGCTACAAGACCACCGGCAGGGATGAGGAGAATCAAGTGGAGTATCATGTATGTATTGGTTTACATTTAAGGTTTCTATGACGCAAAGCACTCATGATTGAATTTAATGTCTTATTTTTTTTGTAACTCAGATAACTGTAAATGCATGCTTGCACTCAATGTCTTCCAAGAAAGTGCGTATAGCGCATGAGGGAAACTGCATGTTGAACGAAATGACATCACTAATGATATTGCGTGAATCATGGTATAGCACTTGAAAGGAGGTATTCTCTTCACAATCTCTTTGATTTTTGGGGAGAAAACTACAACGCAGTCGGCAGGATTCGAACCTGCGCGGGCAGAGCCCAATAGATTTCTAGTCTATCGCCTTAACCACTCGGCCACGACTGCCTTGTTCAATGTTATCAGTATTGTCAATGTATTTCTAACATTTTAATCTATTCTCACTTATTTTTCTATAATTCCCGATGGGGGGCCCTTCAGTCAGGGGAACCCACACTATGAACTGGGCAATGTAAGCTTTAGAAACACCCTGAAGCATATCGATGTTTTCTACAAAAATCTACTTTGTTTTTTCTTCAGGAATGCTACATGCTCAGCAAAACTAAAACGATTTTGGAGGATGAAGGGAAGACAGTGGACAACCCAGACTACGACATGTACGAGAGGGTGGACTTCAGCCACACCTCGTAACGGGTTATGCACTCCACTATGGAAAATAAAACTTTTCATCGTACAAACTGTTTGTTTTGTTTCAGATTATTCCTGGATATGTTGTTCTAGCTGAACTTCTTTATTTTCAAACTCAAGATAACATTTTAAACTCAATGAAGTAATATTCTTTTAGTATTAAAGAAAAAAAGAATTCGACTTTGAGATACCCTTTTATTTATGCGTTTCGATAAGATGCTATCATATGAATAATAATTTAAGCAAAATGCAAAATTAGGAGGACACAATTATTCAAAGGAGTTAGTAAAATTAATGGAGATCTAAGTACCGTAAGTACAGCATAGTGTAAACGCTAGGTGATATAGAGAATTCTTCTCTAGATTTCGTTTAATAGTGAGTAATTATGTATTCTGAAATAGATGACGATTTATTTTAGCATGGTGTATACGCTAGGTGCCTTAGGGAATTCTATTTCAGATTTCTTTCAATAGTAAGTAATTTTGTAATCTGAGATTACTTTTGATCTTTAGTCAAACAAACACATATTGAACTCAATCACCATACATTGACAGTGAGCCAGGGTTTCCAAAGAGGGAAGGAATTCGGATAGCATTTCCTTTCAGCTGATTTCCCACGGTTGATGGCGTGAACTGTGGAGAGGGAGCCTTTTATGGGTGTAAAATACATCTTTCTGTGACGGTCATCTGTGATGAAAACACTAGCTAAAGGATCTGTAATACCCGTGACATAATTGTGTGAGAAAAGGCACCCGTCAGCCCTCTACTGGTAGGCCTAAACAGTAACCTGGGCTCCGCCTCCATCACTCTATACACCTTATAGAATGGGGACTCGATGCTCTGTCGACCACGTTGGGTTCCATCCTTGGCCCAATGCATCCATCCCTGCCCTCCCCTTTTCTCATTAGGGTTAGTCAACAAGTATGAATTTATGAGTAAAATTATAGAGTCATCTGTACACCCCCTGTGAATTATTAATGAATAAATAATGGAGAGGCAGGTTTGGCTGATAATATTTGTTATTAAAATAATATATTACAAGTAAAATAGTAGAGTATGAAAATAGTAGTATAAAATTGGTGGAACATGAATATAATAGATTATGAATATGAATAAATGGTGTGGGTGGGTGGGTAAAATGAGAAGTGGTGAAGGGAGGTGTGGACTGGATGGTGGCAGCAGGTGAAGTGACTGCTGGCCCGGCCTGTAGGAAGTGGAAAGTGGGCATGCCCAGGAAGTTGTGACTGAGCATGCTCCAATGTGTAGGGATTATGTATGGTTAGTTCCAATTGGGAACTATTATTGAGGTGTAGTAGTGGAGGGTTAGATGAACATCCACCAGGTGGGGACAGATGATAACCCATCCCTTAAACAGGTATAGGAATACAATGCATGTTTCATATATTGTACAATGAATGTGATCAGTTATCTTTTTGTGACTGTTAAAATTCTTCAAAATAATTATCATAGTGATTGAAAGGCAATAAATGGACCCTAACTTTAAAGGAGGCTACAGCGTCAATCTTCTGCATCCTTCTACTTCTGTTGCACAGATTTGTCTTCCCTAAATGGATCAACCCAGTCAAAGATGTGAAGTGTGAGTAGGTCACTCCTTTGCAGGGAGGCAGGATGACACTGATAATTCACGGGAGGATAATTCATGGGAAAAAACTAAAATAAATCGTTTAGTTTAGGCCTACATCGAACTTTCTACTGCAATTAGGCCATTGTTGTAATACCATAGACCTGTAGTGAGAGTTCTAAGGAAGTACGGAATTACCTCCAAAAGTAAAAAATAATATTCCGACACAGACCGGGCTATAACTCACTAAGTTTAAGTGGTCAGTAACACAATGCTAAAACTGATATCATGATATAGACGTGTAGAAATATAAGGTAAAGTTAAAGTGACAGCAGGTGTTTTCTCACGACCCTGGAGTCTGTATTTCACATTACATATAAGTGGTGGTGCAGGCCCCTGTCCAGGCAGCCCTGGTACTCTCACTGGAGACAGGCACCATGTTCAGGCTTATACTTCTCACCGCCCTACCCCTCCTAGCAGGTGCGTACATTGGAACTGGCTACCTCTACGGTGTATACGGTTGCGGCTTTCTGCATGTATGGCTACACTGACAATGGGATAGGGACATTAAAATAACATAACATACATGTGTTTCCAATGTATGGGTATGCTTACACCTGTAATCATAAGTGTCATCCTCTGCAAAAAACATATCTTCTTATGGCCTGGCATATAGGAAGATGTCTTGGGGATTCCAATACTGAAAGAATTATGTAAATGTTCTAATCAGAAAAAGAATCATGTTAATTTGGAGACATGAAGGTGAGATATGCTAAATGTGGTAATATGGACCATTCTTTAGTATTTATAAAGATATAAGATAGATCATTTGGTCCATAAGACTAATTTCTAAATATGATTTCATGTAATATACTGCCATTTCCTTTCCATCTGAGATATGTTACTATCCTTGTCGATATGTAGCTGTACATGCCGTTTTTGTATATTTTTAGGAGCACTTGCTCTTTGTAATTGTATGCATGTTTTGTAGCCGTACATGCCATCCCTTTAACCACACAGTTATAATGTCATGTTCGGAACGTTTGTCATCCCAGGGTTATTGGTGCAAACATCTTTGTGTGGTACAATTTGCATAAAGGATTTGCATATCAATAAATTATTCAGAATATATCTTATTTATATTCGTATCGCATATTAGGAATGAATGGAAGTACGCGTTGTTATTTAAAAATAAATCAGCTATTGGCTAAATAAACGTTACATCTGTGGAAACTGGCCCTAAACTGCAAGACAGTGTATATTTTCAAAAATGACCCTAAACTGCAAAACAGTGCATACTTTCTGTATAAAGCAATATTTTGTTGGTAGCGAGTTCGGAGAGGACGTGGGATCCGAGGTATGCTAGACTACACGGTATAAGTAAAGGTAAGAATTAGCATCTACAAGCGAAGATGATTATCAACACATAGTTATTAGCACTTATATTTCCTATAGGACTATGCATACGAGCGAATACATAGCAAAAGTGTTTTCTTGGCTAGAGCTGATACCGATATTGGATTGGAAATCTGGCAGAAACAGTCTTGCATAATTTTGGTAAATTGTTGGTTTGTCTTTTTTCTTTTCAATATAGGCCTACAACGCGATCTTCGTCTGTTCGGATAAGCATGGAGTATATCAATCTACTTCATATGATAAAATTGCGGAGAAAAGTTAAAATAAATTGCGTCTTTAACCGACGTGATTGACGGTTGATAACGACCAAATCTAATGTTATCACTGTAAAAACTTGACCGGAGATCAGCAGCTGCTTATATTCACGCGTCGGCTGATATTTTCAATTCTTCTTAGAACTTTAAAATTTCTTTTTCTTTTTTGCATGTTCTACATGTGACTCTTAAATTACCTTTTGTCATTGCAAAGTTATCTGCCGAAGATTAGTTGAAATATCATGTAAGCAAACCGAATTTTAACAAACATAAGACATTGGCGGATCCAGGGGGGGGCAGCGGGCAAAAGGGGCAATTGCCCCCCGTAGACAAAAAATGAACTCTCGTAGTTTTTCCAAATCCGAGGAGAAATTTTGCAAGGTAAATCATAGGGGGGTGGGGCAGATATCTTGCCCCACCTAAAAGACAGACTCTGGATCCGCCCCTGTAAGACATTTCAGGTAGATCTTCATAACAATTTTTAGGGAAAGTATAATTTATTAATAGTCATCAGTAGCTTATTGATTTAATTGCAGGCTATGTTTTCTTTATGATGAACCATACTAATGATATACTTTGAAGTCTTGTAATAAATATATGTTTCGCATTCAGAGGGAGCCGTTGGTCACACCACAGGCGTCACATACGGTGTGTAGTATTACCATCATCGCTAGTTTTATACTAACCAATATCAGCCATTTGTTTCGATAAAGATAAGGTACAAACTATGCTTTGTTTACTTTTGACAACAATCTGATATTTCTCAACTATATGTTATGCCTTTAGGAAGGTAGGAAGTACATTCTAATATGACATATCAGAATGTTATATTTATATTAATTTTCTGTACATAGCTGAATGGACCAAAATCATTTCAAAATGACTGATGCAATTGTGCAAGCTTTCTGGAGCTGCATTGCCTCTTTACTTCATAATTGATCATTACGTTAATGTTTTTTTTTCTATAAAGAATGAACATATAGTCATAAATGAGCATCAAAGAATGAACATAATCATAGCCAGCTGATAGCTATGATATGATTGAAACTTCTTAGTATTCTGTTGCATCAGGAACATAAATTAAGACACAACATGTATTTTAGATGGGAGCTGGAGTTGTCCTTGGCACCTAGATGGCTTTGAATGTGCCAATGGAGAGTTTAAATGCAGTTGTAAAAATGGGGGTACGGCCAAGTTCTCCATCGGCTGCTGCTACCATTTCCCAAAGTAGGTGAAAACATGCTCAACTAATTATCATATGTCTTGGGCTTCAAATTACACCTATAATGATGACTGGCCAATTGAAGTCATTAGATTTATCTAAAAATGTTTTAGAATCAGAAAATCAATCGTGATTTGAATTTCTTGACTTACTGTTATATTGTAGAACACCTGTTACGTAAATAAATTACATTATGGAAAGAAGACCGTGGATATTGACATAGAATGAATACTGGCTAAAAAAAATCCTGAATTTTACAAAAGAAAAAGAAATCTGTTTATTTCAGATGTGGACGTATGTGTCACAACTGGAACTGCCATCGATACCGTAACTGTGCCTCATGTAGGGGAAAGGTTGGTGAGTGGGACATGAAGGCTTGTTCTGCATGCGTTAAAGGATTTGTGTATGAGAATGGCCTATGTGATAAAGGTAGGAACACTTAATGAAAATATTTCCACCTTTGTGTGTTAATTATTCAACTATTACGGCATTGTATAAATGGCTAGAAGGGATAGTTTTTAATGGACTGATTAGGTAATGGCAAAAAAGTGGTTCAAGTTGAAAAACTTGCAAGTGTTGTTCTTTCAAAAGTTGGCACGAGTTGTACAAGACCTAATTATGGAATCAGTGATATCACATATGCTATCACTTATGTTAGCAAATCAGAAGGAGTTTAAATGAGGTGCACTTTGATGTCTTCAAAATATGAAGTGCTGTAACATTTTTTTATAAATATAATTAAATACCTTGGTTTGTTGATGCAACAGCCGTACTAACAAAATTATTGTTATTGATTATGTTATTTATTTATAAACCTTTTACTTTCAGACTTAAATGAGTGTGCATATAAAAATGGCAATTGTGAACAGCGATGTCATAACACCTTTGGCTCCTACTATTGCTCCTGTGTTGATGGTTTCAGGATGAATGCTGACAAACATACTTGCACACGTAAGTTATTCCCATTTTTGTGCCACAGACACAGATTAGGGTGCAAAAAAAGCAGTAAAATTCAAATAATTATTCTGAGTTTGATATCATTTCTCCTCTAAACTACTTAGGGCACAGGGGCATATCCAGCCCTAAAATCTTAGTGTCCCAGGCAAGTATGAGTGGGAACCATATAAAGCTGAGGACTTTCCAACTAAATATTTGGATGAAATTCCCTATATCTATAGTTTTGTTTTATAAACTTTTGGGGGTTCCAGATACTTCAGAACCCCTCCCAAAGGTGCAGAGTTCTACAGCTAGATTTTCCTCCTGACTGTATCTTTCATTTCCAGGTTTAGCATGTCCTGCTGTCAGCTCCACACAACAGGTATCAGTGACAGCCACACAGAACTGGCTGTACAAAAGTTTTGCAACTTTTGAGCAGACTGATAAGGCCATGACATTGGATGGACCTGAGATGGCTGAGTGCCTAGCCAGGGCAACCTCAACCTACTGGGATGTACCCAGACCTTCAGCAATCAGTGAGTAGGCACCAACACACAAGGAACATAATCACTCGTAAAAGGATAACTTAAAAATCTCCTTTTTCATATACACATATATGATACTAGTTACAATTACAATATTTCTTTCTGGTTTTTGCCAATTTGTACCTTACTAAATTGTCTGTGTTTTTACTATGTATATTAAAGCTGTTGGAAGATCTTGTAACCACAGGAAACCACGATGTAATATAAGGTATATATGGAAAAAAGTGCACGAAATTGGTATTACCTGAATATATACATGTTGAAACCGACTTGTACAAATATACATACAGTTACTGTATAGTCATCAAGAAAAGCACTGTAAAGTGTTGATGTTTTGTTCAATAAAAAACCCCAAAAAAACAACAACAGTGAAATGGAAAAAAAATTCCAACAGAAGTGAAATGGAAAATTCCATAATTGTTTCATATTGTAACAAGTATTCGGATTAACATAATCACTGCAAAAATGTAACCAAACATCAATATGGTCATAAAATGAGCATCAAATCAAATATTATACCGGCGTATGGTAGAAAATTTACATTATACAATCTAATATTCCTCTTGAAAGATTCTCTAATTTTCATGTAAGTTATGAGCGGTTTTGATTTAATACTCAAAGAAAAATCACATTGTTTATGAAAACATCATATCTTAGGGGGACAAATATTTCAAATTGTTCAGAACAAGACCAAATTCACATCGTGGATCACCCTTTTCCTTTCCTGTCTGTATTTTTCAGATACCTGCAGTTATGTTGGCGCTAGTAGCAGTCACAGGTGTCCAGGCACGGCTGATGATGTCTCCAAAGAGAAGTGCCTCCAGTTGGGATGTTGCTATGATACTGTTGGTGATGGGAAATTCCCTTCATGCTACCTTAACCCAGGTAAACCATCAAGGCATTTTCATTTCCGCATCTGTCCTATAGTTTGAATGTATATAAGGGCAAGAGTGTCAACTTTGTCCATTTATTTTCAAAGACTTCCATCAGAATGATTTAAAAATGTACCCAGATGTTGTAATATGCCATGGAGGCTACGGGCCTACAAAATAATTATGTTTGGTCACATGAGTTTTTTTCCTTTTTAACATATTCCCTTATATTGTCATCAAAATTATACAAAACCTTTCCAAATAAAGGGTGAAAATACTTACTTTGTGATCATAGTATCAAATACACATGTTATTCATAAAAAGCTATACCTTAAATTTACCAGGGGGTTATAGGTCATTATTTGATGTGCACTGATTCATTTTCTAAACAATTATACACAAATAATCCGTTTTTAGTTCAGCAACATTATCATTGTTTTTATCAATCCGTACCATAGTATATGATCCATTTTCTATTCTCTCAGTTAAGACCTACCTGAGGTTTGGCGGGGTGTCTCCTGTAGCCTCAGAGGAGAAAGGGTTTCAAACCTACACACGTTACAACACTGAGACCTGTACCCACCGCTGCCAAAACAAACATGGGCCCAGTTCCTGCAAGTCGTTTGGCATGAGAAACACAGGCAAAAATGACACTCATAGCGTAACGTTCCACGTAAGTACAAAATTACATGATTATATTGCTATTGCATGTGAAAGACAATATGAAATAACAAATAATTTGTATCTTATTGACCACATTAATGCTCCTCCTTTGACGTTACGATCTGGTACTTTATGGTTCAGCTAGACCCTTGAATGTAAGATTAGTGTAAATCCAAAGTTTTAATTCTCGCTGCCTAAATTGAATTTCTTTCTTTAGCAATGCTATATGCTCGGAAAGACCAAGGCGGACTTGGAAAAGGAAAACAAAATCATAAAAAACCCTAACTATGACATGTATGAGAAGGTGAACTTTAACGCAGAACCATACACTACAGGTAGGTATTTTCCTGTTTTACAGAGCAATATCTCCTAACATGTGTACTTTTATTATCAAGAATATTATTGAGATATCGTTTCGACATAAGTTGTTTCGTAGATTGTGTGTGTATAATTATGATTATATTGGCAAATCAATGGTTAATATCCAACTGATATAATGTTTTGATGCAGGGCTGCATGCACATCAGGTATGAAGAGTTGGACTCTTGGAAACTCATGTGTCATATTTTGTGCTATCATAAGATCCATATCATTATTATGAGGTATATTTTGTCTCTGTGGCCTGTGGAGAAATGAGCCTGGCCCATGGCAACATGAGACCAATAAAAAAAATTCTGCAAAACTATTACAACAACTAACCTGCTTTTTTATGGGGCCTGAACTGAATTTTATTGAATACATTTAATGTAAACCTTGAATTTATTTGTATCTAATCACAGCTATGTACTAAACCATATTATCATTTCAATCCCGATTAGACACACCAGTGCTATCTGGAATCAACAAACAGTTTGTTGGTTGCTACCTTGATGACCCCAAAGCTCGTGATTTACCCCACCATGTCATGAGAAGCACCACCCATATGGACCCAGCCACCTGTATTACTACCTGTCGTCAACAGCGCTACAAGTATGCTGGAGTTCAGGTAAAAGATTCCCAAGTTACTCTAATTGATCTAAGTTGATCTAAATCTAGAACAACATGATAACACATCCAGTAAAACTAAGCCTTAGAAAATTCTAATTGACTATTTAGCTAGTTTAGTAGGCCAGACTAATAGGACTTCCTTAGTTTAACACCCTCACTATCTGCAACTGTGACCCTTATGAAATTAGGTAAAAGTTAAATTTGATGAAAGAATTATGAACTCCTTCCGAATATTATGGACGCAGTGTTCAAAGCATCGTGATTACATTAATTGGTCTTTAAGGCTGAGAACATTGGGGTTTCACATGAGGGGATACCTGGGGGGATCATGTCTATATTAGAAAAGAGATAGAGTTACCTTTCTGTAATGAATTACTTGACAGAATGGTGCTGATTGCTACTGCGGTAATGAGTTTTACCGCAAGTATGGAGCATCCCAGGAGTGTAAAACACCGTGTAGTGGAAATAGCAAACTAATGTGTGGTGGGATTTCAGCCAACTCTGTCTACACTGTAGCCTGGAGTGAGTATTGATAGCAGTATGTTAACATTTGCGCAAAAGGGACTCAATATTCTTTAACTGCAAATCTCTAAAATAAAGGCTGTGGTATAATAGTTTCAAGAAAATCTGTGTGTGTAAATGATTATAGTATGGAATTGGAATCATTATGAATATTATCCTTTAGAAAGATCTTTTGAACTTCAGTTTAATTGGATATTAGAATCTGACAAACATCCTGAAATTATGAACCTTCATTTTTCTACCCAGCTGACAACTACCAAGGATGCTATGTTGATGATGAGACAGCTCATGATCTGCCTGTCTTTATTTGGGGCACCGATGCTGGCCGTTCTGCAGGAGAATGCATGCAAGAGTGTTCAAAGAGAAACTATAAATATGCTGGACTGCAGAGTGGAGGCACATGCTATTGTGGCAACAAGTTTGGCAGCTACGGTGGTGCTAATGAGACCTCTTGTTCATCAAATTGCTTTGGATATGCACGGCAAAATTGTGGAGGCAAGATGCACAATGCTGTCTACAAAACCATGACAGGTAGGCTAATCATTTTTAATAGGTAATGACTTGTCATCAATTTCTGTCATATACAATGTGCATAATTCATCATTTGATTAACTCAATATTCTGATATCCTTTAACTTTTTATACAAAATTATGATATTTTTCTCCAGTATCCAAGATTGATGCCCCAGGTTCTGATCCTTACCGTTTGTGAGTATCTAATGTCAGTGTATATTAGGTTTACATTATGTTTCACCTAGATGCTACAGACTCTTGCTGAAGTAAAGATTATGATGTCATGTGATTTTCTTTATTGGTGAGGTCCTCTGTACTGAGAGGTCCACTAGTTTCTTTATAGATTCGTGTGCACACGTTCTTGCACAAATCAAATAAGTGCTTTAACTCAAGGGAAAATTGGGGGATCATCTAGAATTTTCTAAAATGTGCATGTACATACTTAATGAAAGGCCCCTTTACATTGTTGATTCTAGTTTTACAAATGGTAAAAAGTAACCTTTTAGTTTGTACATGAAATAAAGAAAAATGACCAGGCCTGTAGCCAGCCTTTTTTTTCTGAGGGGGGGGGTCGTTTTCTTTTTTCAGGGGGGTTCGTTTTCTGTATTTTGGCCTAAAATATATATAATTTTTACCATATAAGTCATATCTTAAAGGAGGGATCGCCCAAGAGGGGGGGGGGGGTCGTATGACCCCCCCCCCCTGGCTACGGGCCTGATGACATAAAGAAATATGATTAAACCCATTAGAATATCGTATCTGATATGTATATCAAAAATGTTGTCAGGTATGATCTTTCGGGCTCCTTGTCTGGTCTCAGCACATCTCTTTTCACATTGTATCCTGGACTGCAATCTATCCTATCTAAAAGGTAAATTTTATATTGTGACATTGTATGTAGGCATTATTTAAAGACATAAATACTTCTCCTTGATTGAATATGAAATAAAAATTCAGATACTCATCTGGCAAAGACATACTGATAATAAATTCTATAATTTGCACATAAATCAACAACAACATACAATGTTTATATGTAGTATATTTAGTAGAGATATAATTGAGAATTGTTGAACAATACATTTCCAAGAGTGATCTAATGTGCAAAGTAATAGTGCCGTATGTATGTCATTTGTTCACAGGCTGATCATACATTCTTCAACCAAAGTGCTGACTCCTGCTGATGACTACTGTGGCAAAGATTGTTATGCCCCTTGCAGTGACATGTACCAAGAAACCCGAATCAGTAACAAAGGATCTGATGTCACACTCCGCTTCTTCTACATCAAACTATCTGAGCTTGATGACTTTGTTGGAGATGCTGCAAAACGAGTCTTTGTGCATGCTCAGACTGTGGTGATTGACAAAGATATAAAACTCAGGTCAACTCTTGATTTTGGCCCTGATTCATAGAAGTTATTGACTTTTCTTTTTAATTTATGCATTTAAGCTTGCTTTTGTATTTCACATATCACCTGAACATAGCAATAATGGAAAATAATTATTTATCAATATCAGAAAACCTGTAGGATCGAACACTGTATCTCTAATGAATTTTCTAATTGACAAGGTATCCTTAATTTTGTAAATAGCATTTTCTATCAACAGGTACTCTCTGTACTTACGGGCACAGACCATAATAATGGACAGAAGCAGGGCATACTACATTGATGTACCCTCGGATGCAAAGGAGTTTGACATTGATGTTGAAACCCAAAAGTTTTAGTGAGTGACTTTTCATTTAATGCATGAGTTATCTTAACTCACAGAAATACATTAGGATACAATGAAAGGCAGTTTAAATGTGTCTACTATTCGGTGGATTCTATGCAATATTTTATCAAATTGTATCAAATTTTGTTCAATTTGTTTTCATAACACTAAATCACCTTTATTTTCTTTATACATCCTGGAGAATATTTGAGATTATAACAATAGATTTCATTTAAAGAATCATATTGTACATTCTCTACTATTTTGAGCCCTATTGACAAGGCTAATGAAACATTGGGTTTTGGATTAATTGTTGTAGGTTCTGCAAAAACACAAAGAGTCAAAATATAGAAATCCAGATAAAATCAAAAACAGATAAAATGCTCTCATCTTTTCTAATCAATATAGCCCAAAGCTGTTTTTCATGAAATGTAGCTTGAAAGTCATTCTTTTATGTTTTTCATGCCAATTTTACAATTTTTGTAAAACGATTTATTTTTTAAACAAATTCTGTAATTTTTGGTGCATTTTTGACTGGAAATATATCACGGTGGATAACTGAATAGACTATTTCAATTATTTTATTCAGTGATCCAGAAACAGACACTCTTCACCAAAAGCAGAGCATGATGTGTGCACGCATTCTACTTGACACACAGGATAAGGGACACATCAACACTGCTTTCTCCATCCTGAATACCATTGGTCAGACACCATCACAGATAAAGGAGACACAGGCTGTTGCTGCCACTGCAAGAAACCTGCTGGTAGAAATTTCAGGGCTCTCCAGAGATAATGTGCGTTTTGTGCCATTTTATACCAAGGCACATCTGAAAAAACTTCTTGACAACTACTTTGAGAAAATTTCTATCTATGAAGAGGTGAGTGACATGTATGTTTTAAATTATATAATTATCTCTTTTAACTTTACTTTGCACAAATGGCTCTATGTGAAATTGTGTTTCTAAATTCCTAGAACCAAGTTTCAAAACTGCATTATCTGTTGACATTGGTATTTTTTCCTATTTTACAACAGAAACTGGAAAAACTGGTTGATGAGAACAATAGCAAGGATGAAATTCTGGACTATGTAGAGGGCATGCATGACATCTATTCTGAAACTAATATATTTGAAGCTAATACTGCCTTTCAAGCTTCCATTGATGCTGTTGAACGTAGTAATGCAACATATCACCGCTTCCGATCATACTACAATGAATCAAGAGAGCTACTAGAGGAAGCAAGAGTAGCTTTTGATGATGGTCTCCAAGAGAAGAAGAACTGGGAAATAGGGAAATTCCTTATAAATGTAAATAAACTTCAGATGTATATTCCATTTGGTGTCAGAGGTTTTGGTAATTTCTGCATTCTACATCCAAAGCTTTGAAAGATGGTTGATTATTTTATTAATGTAATAGAGAAATCTACAATTTATAAGAGAGTAATTGACTTTCATCACAAAAAACTAGTTCTTCTTTTTATTATACAGTATAGTTTATTTTTTGTGCATGTTTATCTGTTTGTAACATTTTAGGTTATCGCTAGTATTGCCAAGGCAACCTTTGGTGCAATGGAGTATGATAAAGACACATCCGATGAGGATATAGATGGAATCAAGATAGATATTGTTGACTTATTTGGGCTTATGCAAGAGCTGTCTGAAACCATAGCCCAGATTGATGCACTTTCTGATGTTGCTGATAAGGTTATTGCTGAGGTGAGCATAACAAGATTTTCTGTTTTGCATTGTCAAAGACACTTATGTGAGATATGACACTGGGATCATTCAAATAGTATGTATAAGTTATACCAATATTCAATATTAAAGGTTATAGTGGTGATAATATAATTATGATATTCACTTTTCTTAATCAAACATGAACAAGATATAAGGGTTTATCCATATTGGCAATTATTTGATTTTCAGATTGAGCACCTGGATGATCAGTTTGATGCAGTCCGCTACTATGATGAGGTAGAGATGAGTGTTCAGTTGCAGGTAACTAAATTTCCTGTGCTTGAAACCCACCTTGAAAAAAGGGAACAAGTTACATAGATGTTTTAAGGATATGAGATGTTCGCAGTTTATAATGTAGGGATTCATTGTTGTTGATACTTTAAACATTTATTTTTTTGAGTGGATTATACTTTTTAGGTAAACATCATCAAATGGCAGAATCTTAAAAATTATGGCGAAACCCTGCTCACACAGGATGATATAGCTGCTGTAAGAGGTTGTTCTGAATATCATCGCCATTTACTGGATGTATGCAACTGGGGAGAGGCCCTGACCAGGTAAGATTTCAAGCTTATGTTACGCTTGCTGTATTAAGATATTATCAATCTATCATCTAATTGCATCAACTATTTTTCTAAGTATGTCTTTCTAAAAAGACTGAATCATTCAGAAATACTGGCTGAAACGTGAACAGAATAGCACTACATATATATCTTCAGGTCAATGGTAGAGAGGTCAGAAATGATAAGAGAAGCAATGTATAAACGCACTGTGCTGGATTTGAAGAAGGAACAGAAAAAACGTATTGATGAGCACATCAAGAAGTACAGGGATGATCTCTATGGAAAGGAATTGCTCATAAATGAGATGGTGGAGCAGTCTTATGACATAAGGCTTGACTTGAATGATGCCCTGCTTATGTTCTGTCAGGTAAACATTTTTTATCTTTTAAAGCTTATACATACCATCTCTCTAGAGCAATGTTTTTTAAAAGTGGAATTTTTCTAGTTTATTCATATGCGTATCAATGGATATCTTTCACATAGCTTCCCACTTCACTAATGACATGATGGGAAAGTGCAACTCTATAATTAAAAATTGATATGTATTCTTCAGGCATATTTCTACGAAAATATGTTTGAGTGTAAGCCATCCTACAAACCATCATTTGGAGGTTCACTTGAGGATTTGCTGCTGAAAATCAACTCAGCTAAGCGAGATGACCTTCTTGTTGGAGGGGCACCTTCTACACTGAAAAGGTAATGATTAAGATCTACAGGAAGAAGGTGGAATTGGTTTTTTCATCATGCCAATTTTTAGGGCACAAATGTGATCAATCCTAGACATGACAGAGGAAAGTTGGCAACATAAAAGAGACAAGCATTTTAAAAACAAATTTGCAAGCAAGCAAGCAGTATCAAATCTATTACTTATCATGAATTATTTTACTCTTAAAACAGCTGCTTCTATTCCATCATTTAGTTACTAGATTTGAGAGTAATTTTTGGATTATTTTAAGGTACATCACAATTCAGGATACAAACAATGACCCAAAGTGTAATGATGCCTTGGTATGCCCAATTAACTACCTTCGTGCCAACCGCCTCCTGTATGTGACAGTACCAACAAACCACCCTGACTTGAAGGATATGGATGCCTATAAGGTACATTTTGAAGATACATGACACCAATTCACATTCAATAGAATAGAAAAAAAGTTTGACCTTTAAAAAGTTTATCAAGAAGATGGTTACCAAGGCTTCAACAGAAAATAATACGCTATGCTTTTATATCAGCTGTGAATTGAATAGATACATTTCTCTTTTGAAGCTGACGTATTTTACAAGCTCAAAATGTCTTTTAATTCTCATAATACATTGTCCCATATATAAGACGATTTCGTCCTTTCATGATACTCAAAGGCTTTGTATTAATATGATTTTATTGGAAGAGAGGAGCAGCAAGGTTTTGATATATGAGACTGTCTTTAATAACGAAATGACGATATATGCAGGGCCATATTGCTGAGATAACCACTATTGATTTTAAAACTGGGCTAATTGTGACTTGATTAAGACAAAACATGTCATGAAAGCGTAATAGATTATCTATAAAAATGGCAAATGAAATATGTATCAGATCATTGCATATATTTTCCACAAAAATGTCTAATGTCTATAATTATGATCATGTTCTCTGCTTTGAAAGAATTGTCATCACATCATGAAACATCATTAGATTCTAAACTAAACATAGGTCGACCTATTGATTTGTAGGTCTCAGAAATTATTCTAACCTTCAATGGGGCCAAGGCCTCAACAGACAACAAATACCTAAAGGTCCAAATTGAATCCAGTGGTTACTTCAAAGGTCGTGCAAACAATGTCATCCATAACTTCGTCACCAGGGCTCTCTCTCTTGCATTTGAGTATGACATCTCAAACAGTAAGTTTGGTTTGAGCACAATCAAGCACATGTTTCTTTTTTAATAACTGGCCTCTGGCATAAAGATGGCAGGATTTCTTTATACTCCTCACCTGACATGTTTCCATGTCCCTTTATTTGATCCTACAGGCTTTGATAATCATGATATTAGAGGTTTTTATTTGGCTTAAAGAAAGATAGCAGTGATGGACAACTAGTTTTGGAAAACATTTCTGCCTACCTAACTAGCTCTGTGATCCAAATATGTTTCACATTATACTAAAACTCATATGTATTGCAGCCTATTGATATAATATTTGTTTTAATCAAATTTGAAAAACAGATATTATTCTAATATAATTGATCTTTTAACCTTCATCTCTTGAAAGTCTTGGATGATATTCAATAGCCACAAGTAAAGCTTGAATATCAGTTACCAAATTTACAAAATTTGTGATCAAATATTGTTTTTCTATTCATAGATTTCATCACTGTGCATGCTGATGTGTACCAGCCATACCGTAACATCATCCAGCACATCACCCCCTTCACCACCTGGGTCATGAGGGTGTCGGATGCCCGCAGCAGTGACATTGACCTCTCCAAAGTCACATCTGTCCGTATTCAGTTCAATGGAAGTGGTGTTGACAATGAAACATGGAAAAAGAAGTACTTGGATGCCCATGGAAAGAATTGAGGAAAGAATGATTTTTCTTTTCTTCATCCCTGATGAAGGGCCAATGAGGCTCAAAACGTTGGATCAATTGAATTAATAAAGCTGACTAATCAACAAAGATAGCTCCTGGTTTTGATGTCACTCCCTACTCAACAACTTTTTTCTTTTCTTTTTGAAGGTTAGTCTCAAATGCTGGGCCTGGTCGGAAATACTACCTTAAGCAATATAAGTTTATCAACCACATTGTTTTCTATATTAAAAAAAAAGTTGACCTTAGTGCCATCATATTACCCTAGAAAATGCATATAAACATTAATCTTGAAATTCATTGTCCTTAAGATCTTCTTGAATATTGAAAAATTCTCGCAACCACAGATGGCCATTATTTTGATTTCTATGTACAGGTTAGCTTAAATCAGAATGCATGCTGGAAAATATGTACACAAACCATAAGGCTTAAATATAGATATTTTCAGTAATCATGGCATTATTTGTGATTTAAAATTGTGGACATCAATATCAATTATTTTTTGATTTGCTATCTGTATAATTATGTTTACATTTTAAAAAAAGTATTCATTACATATAGAAATATGGCAAATATTGTTTTATTTTCTACATAATATTTCCATGGGTTTTTGTCGACAAAATTAGTCAAAATTAAACTGCAGGTGCTTAAAATACTAGTACTGTAAGATTTCAGCTATCAATGGTAGGGAGAAATCATACCTGTATTAGGAAACCAAAAGGGAAAAGCATAGATGTTGTAAAACTTTTGTCATTTTATTATGGAAAAATAATACTGATCAAACACACAAAGCCAAATGTTACCACCAACCATACATATGTACTGCATACCTGAGTTCACATCATAAATATGACCTTCTTAGAAACTCATCATATTTTATAATTGATCATGGCAAAGCTGCTTTTTGCATTTTATAAACTCTAACATTCTCATCAAAAGGTAAAGATACTAGTTAACTATACGAAACTGAAGCTTTCTGAAAAGTCATAGCCCGGTTGTCTTATTAAAATGAATTTTTAGTATCATTTTCTAAACGATTATAGCCCTGCTGCCATTCGAAATAACACCATATCCCATTAAAGTAATGATTTTGTTTGCTTTAGACACATTTGCCCATTCTCATTTTGGTATGACATTCACAACAAACTTTGTATTAGAAAAAAACTATAATAATAAGCTGTTGAAAGGATTAGGTAAATAATACATGATATACTTCCTATAGAGCCTACATGGCAAAATGTGCCCTGCTTTAGCACCATGTAACCAAAGGTTTATGGAGAAAATGCAACGCACTAGAAAGAAAATGAAAGATAAAGTAATTAACGAAAGCGATAATTCAAAGATTATCTTCTGAATGATATAATTATGTGAGATTCTGGAATCCCTAACAAAATCATAGTATGTGAAAAATAATCATTCTTGTTCAAACTAGGAGGAACCATATGAAAAGAAAATTAAATTCACGGATGAACGGTAACTATTCTCTTATTATGTAAAAAAGTAAAATGCTACTGACATTGAAGCACTATAATTATATTATCTAGGGTAGATTCAATGTACCATTTTTTGTTATATTAAAGGATAAGTATAAAATGGAAAAAGCATGCTTATAGTTTTTAAACATTTCGAAGTATGATCTTATCTTTTCCCCTTCCCTTCCAGAATGCTGGTTCCTTACCTACATCCTGCAATCCCATAATGAATTGTCATCTGTTTCTGTGCCTCAGAGCAATATATATATACTGGCGATTGTCCCATCGTAAAACTCCCGATTCTATACTACTTACATCACATTTATACCGGATGTATGATAATAGGATTATACTCTAAAGCTTTGTAGTTAATGCACACAGACATATACAACTGGTCACACTGAGCATGTACCTCATACATGCTTAGATCCATAAACCCTTTTTTTATCCACGACCTCAGATGATTAAGAGATCAGTAATAAGACTATTTTGAATAATAATCATTATTATTATAATGGGGACTTTGTTCCCGGTGAATCGAACAAAACCACCTATTTCCACGTTCGTATGGAACGGCGATGAACAGAGATCAAGATCTGTTTTTGACCCAGATCCGAACTTATTATCTGTCTGATATTTCAAACATTAAAACACGTAAACACCAGAATAACTATACTCGTGGAATTACAGCACCCGCACATCACACCTTTTGTCGTACGTGATGCAAACAGTATTATCAATGTCCTATAATATACATGTGCATCTAAACAATTTAAGTATACAATGGATTAGTAGGAATATCCCACAAGTAGTTATACGTATATCCTATAATGCAAACGACAAATGAAAACAAAAACGACAAAAAATAACCAACAAAAAAAACAAACAACGACAACAACAACGAAGGCAGGAAGTCTACAAGGTGATGAGAAAATGTCCTATAATGTACATGTGGCAATATAGTCTATTAAAGTAGATAATGGAGTAGTAGAAACATCCGGCATGTAGATATGCATAATTCCAACAAAGCAAACATCAAGCAAAACCTAAAACAAAAAAAAGCATAACAAAACAAATGAAAATTATAAGAACAAGTAAAAAGGAGTGATACAATACACAAATAAAGTCTTCAAGGAGTTTCGTGTTCATAAAATTCCAAGATTCATGGGAAAAGGAGTTTCATTCTCTCAAGTCAAATGTGTCAAAAAGTGTCCACACTGGCTTCCCTCACCCCCTCATCACATGTACACTGAGGGGTCCCCTCGGTGGTTGCTGTTGTTGGCCACATTGTTGGAGATTGTTGCCACATGAGTAACCTCCCCGTCCACCGCCGTGGGCCCCTCGGCCGTCGGGGTAGTGGCCGCCATGGGCTCCACACTGTTGTGGACCAACACCATGTTGGAGATACGCGACAGCGACCTGACGATGCGACCCAGGGCCAGGTCGCGCGCGATCTGGTCGAAGGTCCTGTTCTTGGTCTCGGGGACAAAGACGGCCATGAAGGTGGTGCAGAGGGCGAGCACCACGGCGAACAGCAGGAAGGTATACGACTGTAGGTACGCCTAGGAGGGGGTAGACAAGTGATTAATGTTAGTAGTGATAGATACATTGGACCAGTATGGTGTTTACTGTCTAGCCAAATTATTGTCAGAAGTGTTCTATTTAAAAAAAAGTGACAATATAATTTCATATATTTTTTTATTTACTTGTTATCCAAACTAATCAACTTATATTTCTTGTTATTCATAATTATATCACTCTTATAATTTATATTTAATCACGACAATGACAGTAATTATATATGATATAACATGTAGTACATGAACACATTTATCATAATATATACTGTAAAATGACGTTTATAAATTAAATGCATAATTATTAAGGTTTGACGTGTTTAATACAAATGCATGTTTATACATAATCACATGTTTCTAGAGATTAACTACTCGAGACCCTAAACATGTGTTTAATTTCTAAACGTCGCGTGTATGATAGAAACAAAATATGCTTTCTATTAGTAGTATATGGAAATATAAATTTATAGATGGTTGTATCGTTTGTAAATGATCCACTGTGTGCCCGATTATTTCTTTAATATTAGTAGTACACCGAAATGGGAATTTGAAGCTTGTCGCCTGTATTCCTAGTATTATATAGGTGACTTTCTGCATTATACAAACTGTCGTGTTGGGCGGGGGGGTGCACCTGAGAGCACGTTGTCTCCTGTATTGATTCTACTATACGCGCGTTTAGTAAGTAGTATACTAAAAGGGCAATTTACAAATGGCTTGCAGATGATCTTGAGAGGAAACATTGTTTCAATACACGCAACATCTTATATTTAGTCTCTAGCATACTCGAGGTTGCGTGTTAAGCCGGATTGAACACATTTGATCTAGAACAGCGTTCATTTCATTTTTATGAAAGAAAATCTTGGGATTCTGTGTCATAGTTAGCAATACTCTATGTATGTTTGCAATTATGTTTCAAGAAATGAGAAATAAACGTTGCTGTGTAAAACACGCACACATTCAAGAAGTATAGCAACAATTGCGGCATAATGTATCTTAATGTCGTGTTAGGAAATGCGGTCATATGACATCGATGTCGGTCTGCCAAACCTAAATCTAGGCTTCACATTACCTAACCAATTCACAACTGACATTTAGGAACCACGCTCAGGACTAGCACCCTTCGGTGTTAATCACACAGGAAAGGTCGACCAGGAATTGGACAAAAAGTGACCAGGATGCCAAAAGTCAGTCCCAGAAACGGACACGCAGTTATGATTTTATCATTTTATTTATAAGAACAATATTTCCTTATGTCTAGTTACATTTAAGCCCCATACCCACTAGGCGACTTTTATACAGTCAGCTGACGAGTTCGTGATAAAATTGGCCAATTTCTATGATTGCCTGTAAGTATCCCATATTGAAATGGTAGCGTTTGATCTTAACCGGTGCTAAAGTCAGCCGGTTCTACCCGCAAAGTTGGCCGATTTTCGTGCGGGTCTGTTGGCCAATTGAGTGAAAATCGTTTAGTGGGCACGGGGCATAACTGGTATGCTAAAGTATGCATGTACACTTTCAAATAATAAGTTATTTCGATATGTTAAGAATAGAATGGCGGTTAAGCATTATTAAAAGGACCTACTGATGTTCCAGTCAGGTCATAAGTATATTACTTTATGTTTTCCTATCAGAAGCTTAAAGGGAGCCAAAACCAATAAATTCATTGAAATTTTCCAAACTCAAATAATCATGGAAATCCATTCCTTGAGCCTATTTCTGGCCTATGTTAAAATCTAAACCATGAAATATGGTAAGAAATCATTAAAAACATGTTTTTCTTGTTCAAATCAATTAATGTGGATCCGCAAAAATAGGGTTTGTTTACAAACAAATGTAAATATTACCATCTCTTTTTGCATTCTACATCAGTTGGAGCTAGTTTCCACAGCTAATACTTTACCACTGACCTTTTAAAACTAGACTCATCTAACATATTTCTCTACTTATCCGAGTTTTGAAAATTTTGTCAATTTTATTGGTTTTGGCTCCGTTTAAGGCTCTGCTGGGGGTCTGGATGGGGTGTCCCGATGTTGCGTGTAAAATTTTTAAAATGCCGATGTTGCGTGTCTTTGTCGCTTATCTATCCCAGTTTCGCACCTTATTGACGATGTCGATATTCGTAGAAATATAAGGTCATGAGTGTAGTAAATTTGATAAATAAAAAGAAATATCAAGTCTCCCTGAGAAGCAACCTTTGCACCCCGAGGTCAGAGGAAGTAGATCAGTGCGCATGTCCAACAATGGAGACGCCCAGAGTCTGGCATTTAAGTGACCCGGGAATTCCAGATTGTGGACTACGGGGCTATGACCCCCTACACGCCAATGTTATATCACCAACATTCCCCGGAGGGGGGGGGGGGGGTACTGGGGCTAGAAATGGGTACTATGGTCGGACCCTCAATGGACTGTAGCTGTTGATCGCCAATTGGCTCAAAAAAGGGGGCGGTCAAATCATCAAACCACCTTCTAGGAGAGCTGTCAATAATATATTATATTTGATATAAGATTAAAAGTCAATTGTAGGCCATTGGATTCCTTCATAATGGGTCTGCAGACAAAATAATCACATTCTGAAATAAGATTGTCATGAGGAATTTTGTCAGTTTATGTTCTTTTTTAGGGGTTGTCCATGAGTTATGCTGAAAAGGGGGTTGTCAAATTCCCAAAAAGGGAGGGTTGTAGTTTCGCAGTTGGTACCTACATTCAAAGACTAAGTCCCCCCCCCCTCCGGGCAGCATTGATAATATGATTTCATAACTCAAATAAGCAAAACTGTGGGAGCATAAGTACAGCAGTACTCATAGCATACCCACGTGGCGATTCAAATTTCTTATATATTTTGGCAGTGGGCATTAAAATGTTACATATAATGCATACATAAAGGTGTTCTACTCTAGGTAGGTAATGAAGACGATAATAATGTATGAAATGTCACTGACCTGGATAAATTTAAAGGTCAAAGCCAACAGGAAGTTGCACATCCAGTTGACACCTTGCGCAAGCGCCATGGCGGCCGATCGGGGCTCCTGTCGGAACAGCTCCGCGCACATAATAGGTGGGATGGAACCTGGAACAGCGGATGAATGGGTAATAGTAAGGATATTAAGATGACTGAAATCTCGGATATTTTGTGTTGACAATAGGTCTATTTTGTTCAAATATATCATATTACAATCTAGTACATGTAAAGACACCCTTTTCAATTTTTTTACTTTATATTGCTCATTTCGGATATCAATTTTCTAAAATGACTAGGCTTTAATAGCTGTGTAAAGCTACGTCGGCTACGTTTTCTGCATGTCAAAAGAGCAGTAATATACATGATTCTGACTAGTGCCACTTTTGTATTTGCCTGAAAAGTATTAGTAACTCTTTACCTAGACCAGAGGCAAATCCTATGATGAATAGAATGATACAGGCAATGCTAATGTACGCCATCCAGTCGTAGCGCCACTGCAATGAGGAGTGTGAGGAAGAACTATTTATACGTTTAAATAGGAAATGGCAGATTGAAGTTATAACATTAATGTGATGCATCTCAGAAAAATAAAACCATATCTCCAATTTGCAATGTTTAATGATTCTCAAATGTATGTTTTCTACTACTGTATAAAGGTTCTGAAGAAGTGTTATCCGCTTGTGTTATTTTTCTGAAAAACCCTTGCAATACATGTTAATGTCAAGTTCATTGGAAAAATATCAGGAACAATGTAGGGCGTCTTGCTGGCTATATTAGCTGAGGTGAGGGTGACCTTTATCTGTAGGTTGAGGGATGCAGTAAGTTTTATCTAGAATGAGAGAGCAGGATGACCTACCTGCAGATTGAGAGAGGCGGTGAGGGTGACAGTGGAGGCCGTCATCAGTAACATAGGGCCTATTAGCAACATGCGCCGTCCCACCTTTTCCACCAAATGTACCTGGCAGGCAAACAGATGAAAGATTAACATAAATTGATAGAGATGCAGGTAAGATATTCAAAACCACGACGATATCAGATTGTAGTTCAGATGGCTTTATTGTGAATTATTTCCAACAGTTTCGGACGTCAGTTGTCCATCAGGGATCAACATAAATTGCCATAATTGGTACTGTCTAATATGTTGTACTGATACTGAGTTTTTCCTTCTATCCTTTCTCTAGGTAGCGATGGTCTAAGTACCCTAATTATTCCTCACCTCAAAACTTGTTACTATTTTTGCAAGAGGTTATCCAGCATTCCTTTTTATAATCAACTACAACATAACAAAGCCTTGATGGAGAATAGACTTTCCAATACAAGTTCAATTGAAAAGGATTTGTCTGTGAATATAATGACAAATATAATATATGCTATCAGTAAAGGTTATATCCAGTATATATGTCCACAACTCACGGAGAAGGCGGTGGTGATGACGTTGACGACGCCCGTACCCACGATGGCGAACGGGATGTGTTCCTGGGTCAGTCCCGCCCGGGTGAATATGGACTCCGAGTAGAAGAAAATCTGTAAAATAGTCCAAAGTAAACTGAGTACTTGAAGGTGTGCTAAGCAAGCAGGAATGCCGTAAATTAGATTAGATGGGCTTTTGGTCTATCGAACATGGCTATAGCTATTTCAACTTGGAGGGAAACAACCCCGGAAATTGGACTGTAGAATTAATTTCTCAAAACAAAAAACAAGTGTATTTCCAATAGTACCACTTACTTCATAGGGAGGAACCTTAATAACACATACTGTTTATATAGCTTATCCTTACGCTGATGTATCTTCTCATTCAAAACATCTCTATAGC
Source organism: Lepidonotus clava (assembly GCA_936440205.1). Taxonomy (NCBI): domain Eukaryota; kingdom Metazoa; phylum Annelida; class Polychaeta; order Phyllodocida; family Polynoidae; genus Lepidonotus; species Lepidonotus clava. The sequence continues at coordinate 26,360,637 of OW387144.1, read as the reverse complement.
TTGTCTTGACTCATTCAGAATACTCCACATTCCATCTTTACTTCAACTTAAGTAATTTGCAAACTCTCCGTTAGGAACAACTTTTGAAAATAAAACATTCACCCATTAGATTCTGAAGGAACAAGGCCGGTTCGATTCAACCTCCAGCTATTGGTCGCAAAGCCATCAACTGGAGATTGTTTCAAACCCGCCTTCTGTTCTAAGGGTAATAACAGAATCCTGTGACTCACAGCATTAATCCCCGACCACTGCTGTGAGATCTGCAGCACCACGGCCACCAGTAGGGGCATGCGCAGCTCTTTCCGTTTAAACAGGTCCCGGAACCGGAACTCGTCCGTCATGCTCCGACTCTCCCGGAGTTCCTGTTGCATCTCTTCTATCTCGTCCAGGAAATCGGCGTTGTGTCGTAAATGCTTCAGTGCTGTAGGGATGGATATCAATAATGTTTAAATTGTGACTTACAAAGGTATAGTTATAACAATTTAGAACAGTTTTGTTATGAAGTGGAGGAGGGACGCATTATTGTTACTCCGTTTAATAGGAATTACTGGTCAAAATATAATGCAAACGCGCGTTTTCTAATTGTATATAGTGTTATACCACCATCACGGTTGAAACTGGGCCCTTTGAATGAATTCTTTCCTAATCGTTTAGATAAGAGAATCGGTAAACTAACTATTTACTAAGCATACTTAAAGTTTAAAGGGGCAGAACTTGTTAGGTACCTAACGAATGCACCCTGCTGTGCACCTCCTGCACTGTTAAAACAAGTGTTTAGAGCCTGAACACTTTCCTAAACACTTCGGCGCATCCAGTTTTGGAACACTTTATTTCCCTAAATATGTTTAAATTATTGGTGTTTAGGGTTAAGTGTTTAGAAATGTTAGATGTTTAGGTGTTTACCTTGAAGTGTTTAGGTTTGCAGTGTGTTTTAGTATAAATGCTTAGGATTTAATTGATGCTTAGCAAATAATTTTAAGCTTCAAAGTATTTAGACTGCATGGCATTTAAATCAATAAAACCAATTTCTTATGTAATTTTCTCAGATATCATTCTGGATTGTTATGTACCTACAACTCAGAGAGGAAAAAGATGTTTCCTGATCTCAATTGATCAACAAAGAGGTAAAATTCAAGCATAGAGTTGAACCCTTGTCAATATTATGCATGGAGAAATGCAGAATTGACCTCTGAACTGAGGTAGGACCTAGGTACCTCTAGTGGGTCTCAGAACCTTTAGACCCATACCCTAGTCACTATGTCTGTCTGCATATGGAAAAGGTGTCTAAAAAAAGAACATTTTCAAAACCTCGAACAAGATAATTTTCCTTAAACTCAAAATACTTCTAATGTATTACATATACATTTGTTAAACACTCTACAGCACCTAGAAAATGCTCTTTCTTTTATAATGAATTTATGTCAACATTTAGAAGAAATCTCTAAGAACTACAGATCATTGGCATACAGTGTCACCTGGTGGAGTACAGTTTAACTACACCCATGGTAAATCCAATACATGTTTAGAAATAGAAAGTGTTTAGGTTTTAAACACCTGCAATTTCGTGTGTTCAGATTCTAAGCATATCAAATCCAATACATGTTTAGGAGTAGACAGTGTTTAGGTTTTAAACACCAGCAATTTCATGTGTTTGTATTCTAAACATAGCTAATCCATACATGTTTAGGAATTACAAGTGTTTAGCTTTTAAATACATGAGACTTCTTGTGTTTAGATTCTAAACATGTTCAGCCCCTTAACATGTTTAAATTCTAAACGTCATTTTTACAGTGTGGGTCCCTCCTGGAGGGGTGGATATGCTAATGGGGTAATCCTGGGGTCAGAGGGAGGAGTTAGGTGTCATTTACTGACCAGTGTCCCTTTGATATAACAGCCTCAACACAGGAGGGGTGGAACAGCCACAACTTTCAAATCTAACTGAAATATTTTCAAAATATATTTTCTAGTAGGTGTATATGTAGAGGGATGTTTGTGTCCATTTTCCCAGCAATGGGTCTTGGTATGTTCATGTGGTAGCCCATCTATAAAATGAATTGTTAAAATCATTTGTTCCTCAGATATTTAAGAAAAACCCTAAATTTCCAGGAGACCTTTGAAATGTTGGAATGATAGACCCCCACTGGGGTTATGGCTGCTCCATCCTTTATCTACCCCCCGTGCCCCTTTAAAAGGTTCAAATATGCTTTTTGAGAAATGACAATAATATCAACTGCCCCATGAAATGTTTGCTATTGTTCCCCGTCAATAATTGGGAGCATTATTTTACTGGCAATAATCATCAAAATCCCTATTGGAAACCCCCATTAAGTACATTTTTTCTACAACCCGCATTGTATGGACATAGGGTCATGTCACCTTTGTTTGCTATACTTACTCCCTATAGGTAACCTCCACCCTTCTATAGATACGACTCATGAGAAGTCCTACCTTTGGTGGCCTTGTCGACGTCACCACACTTGATGAGTAGGTAGCGGGGACTCTCTGGACAGAAGGGGAGCAGCAGCATGGAGATGAAGGCAGGGATAAGGGATAGGGCGCACAGCCACGGCCACGACCAACTGTTACCTGAGAGAGCAACCACAGTACGTTATGACAAGGTAAAGGCTAAGATGAGGGGAGGGTGCTCAATCACAGCCATGACCACACAATTCCTGCAAGGTGGGGGTGTGTGGACTATTCAGTTCAAGAACATATAGACGTTCAAGCAGGATGCAGGCATTGTAGCAGGTCCTGTCCCTGTCGCTCATGTAAACAAATATCCCTTATTGGAGGACTGCTAGGGCTTATGTATATCTACTTTCCAACATAATTATCTTCAGATAGTAAGCAGTATATCAAATCTGAATTTTGACCCTGGCTAGGATGAGGGAGTGGGTGTTGACCACGTAAAAAATGTTTTGATTCACCAACTCACCTAAGATCTGTGATAATCCCAAGACCTGTGAGATGAGGATGCCGAGTGTGACTGCCATCTGGTGGAGGGAGGCGACGGCGCCCCTCACCTGGCGGGGGGCGATCTCGGCCAGGTACAGGGACGCCAGCCCCACCGTCATACCTGTAATTAGAACACAGGTAGGCTATTACCTTATTGCTGGAACGATCCACAAGCTACTAAAGACCTTCCCTGTACTCAGAATAGCTCGGATTCTAATCAAAATTCATATAATTGAACCCTTGTCTTTCATATTTATTCTGGACGGTAGTATGCAACCAAGACATAGGCCTACAGGGTGTATTAGATAATTGCATTTGAATTAGTTTATGGTCATATTTACGAACAAAAGCGAAAATATGTATTCTATAATCGACAATAATGTAATCCTACCACAAAATAAACACAAGGCTAGAGCGTCAACTATTTCTATCCCACTCACCACAGTTGATACCGACCAGCGCCCGGCCGGCGATCATCAGTTCGGGGGCCGCACAAGGCTTGGCTAGACTCTCCAGTAAGACCCCCAGAAACATGATACTGTGGATGAAGAGCAGGCCGCGCTTTCTGAAACGTTAAAATAAAGGTACCTTGTCAACATTAATATTGGGCATTGATTTCCCGAAAAAAAGATGACGTCATCCAAGGACAATTTGCTCTATTTTCTGTCAAATCTGGCATGTTTCTTTTTTTTTTTTTTTAAATACCGTAACCTATCTTTAGAATATGTAATGAGGTGTGTGTGTAACGAATGAGAGTGCAATTTCTAGTATAAATATGATGTTAAAAAAAGCATTAAGACTGTATTCCACATACCGATTTGGTTGTTTTTCTTTGAGGATATGGCATTAATCCTTAAATACTATATATCATTTTAAAGAGAATCGTAAGACCTTCATGATAAAGGTATAACATTTCTATTATTGACCCTTATTCCCAGTGCAGACTTTTGAAATCGGCAGCAAAATCGGTATGTGGAATACGGCCCTTAGGGGAATCACGAGTACCTTGACCATTATGTTTTATGTAGATTTGTTTTACATTGGCATACTCACCTGCCGAAGTAGTCGGCGACGATGCCGGTGCAGAAGGCTCCCAGCATGCCTGTGGCGACGAACACGGAGATGGTGACGGCCCACAGCAGGTCTAAGGTACCCGGGTCAGGGGGAGCCCCCTGCCGGGCCGTGTAGGTGGCGTTGTAAAACGACAGGATCACCTGGAGGGGAAGAGGGTTATGTTTGATGACTATCATCTGCGAGATGTGATGTTAACGTAAAAATTAGAATTTTCTAGAAATTATATCCTAAAAAGATGCGACGATACAAAATTCTGAAACTTACTCTCTGGTTGACCAACCATTCTCATTACTACTGTCTACTTATATTTTAGTGAGGTCTGTTAAAAACATTTTCTTTACAGAGTGGATAAAAGCACCAAACTTTGCATGAGGCACCTCTGACTATCTAATCTAGAAGGGGGCCAAAATAAAATTTTGATAAATCTTGTACATTTTTATCAGTTGAAATTTAAGGTATCTAACCAAATTTATTGGCTATCTTGCATTAGATCTCATGTGTATATTCAAAAGGCAAATAACTGAATTGACTGTCTCATGAGCTACCAATTTTGACACTAACAATGTGTTTCTAGGCATTTCAGAAGCTGAGATATAAGATTTTTTCAATAAGAGTTGGTCATATTGGAATTTTGGCCCCCACTGGGGTTGTGCTGATATTTCAAGGTGGCTCCCTTTTCAAATTCAATGAAGGGGGCCTAAGGGATCATCATACCAAATGAAATGAAGAAATCTTGGTGCAAAAGAGTAAAGTTGATATCCCTTTTTAAAAAAAATTATTTTGGAATACAGTGGTCATTTTCAAAGGTATCATGCTGATAAATTCAGCCATTTTGTAGTTTGTGGTATTGTATTGGATGAATAATTATTATATCTATTGATCCCTCTATGTTATAAACAACAGATGTTGAAACCATTTCCACTTGTCTAGATAACTTAGCAGCTAAAGATCATGGTATTTTTCAAAATTGGTCAGCCTTCTAGAATTTTGGATTTCCGTATTGACTTCAAAAACAAATATAAAATTGAATTCCCTGACCCATAATCTCCCAATTTTGACACCAACCATGTCTCTTTAGTCATTTTAGATAATGAGATTTAAGTTTGTTTATGGCAAAAGTCAGCCATATTGGTATTTGGGCCCCCACATCATATTCTGTTCTACTAATACTTCAAGGCCGCTCCCCTTCAAGATTTCATACTAATGCCTCAGACGTGCCTCATAAAAGATTTGGCTATTTTATCCGCTCTATAATAATTTCTCAAAAAATTGACCTTAACAGACCCTACTATTAAAGGCAAAAAGGCATTAATCCGACAAAATAACAAAGCACTCGCTCAGAAAAAACTTCTGCCTTGGCCTACCTGTGTTGGTGAGTTGAGGACGCCTATGTTGTAGCCGAGGAGGAAGGACCAGCCAAACGCCGTGCAGAAGGAGGTGAGGGCCAGCCATCCAGTTGTGAACTGGAAAGTAAAAACACTTCTGATTTTTTATATTGCGTTTAATATGGGATAATGCTGACTGATGCGTTTGAAATTTACCGCATACTTTACTTGTTAGACCGATGATTCTTATCATTTTCCTTTTCAATCCCGTACCGGAATTTTGATCCCAACAAACTACATACAACAAACAACACTGAAAACACAAGGTCGTCAGGGAGCCAGTTTAAAGTTGTCAGAGGGTTGTCATAGGTTACTTTTGGGTTGTCATAGATGACTTTTGGGTCGTCGCAAGGCTCATTTCAGACCACTGATGCTGTGTGACAACCCTCCAACAACCCTGTTACAACTTTGTGGGTGGTCAGAGGGTCGTCATTGTGAATTTTGAGGCTGGATGACAACCCAAAGGTTGTCATTTTCTCCCGATGACCTTAGGCCAAAACGGTTGTCAGGGAAGCAAAAGTGAAAATCAAGTTGTCACAAGGTTGTCAGGGAAGAAAATGAGACTCAAAAGTTCTGCTGGACAACTCTAGGGTTGTCAGTGAGTGGTGCCAAAAATGACAGCCCTAGGTTGTCATGGCCTCTGTCTGTGACAACCCTAGTATTGTAAGTGAATAGTGCCAAAAACCATACAACTCCTAATACCTAATACAACTTAGGCCTCCTAATTGTAATGGGCATACATAATAACTAGTAACATTACATAATAGGAACCCAGCAAACATAAATACATTGTTAAATCTACTAACCTTACTGAAGACCCTGTGACAACTCGTGAGTTGTTCCAGTAGATCAAACAACCCTGGAGATTTGTTTGACAACCCATGGCTGTGTCTTTTTTTGGCACCATTGACTTAAAACCCTGAGGTCATCACAGATATCCACATGATCTCATATACAGTAGTCACAAAGTTGTCAGTATCTCATTCAAAATTGTCAGAAGTTCGTCATAGGGTTGTTGATTTTGATACCAAGATTGTCAGAAGGTTGTCATAGGGTTGTTAATTTTGACATCAAGGTTTCCAGAAGGTTGTCATAGGGTTGTTGATTTTGGCACCACTTTTGACAACCTTGTGTTTTCAGTGAACGATTAGAATTGTCCATATATACAGATGATCAAGTTGAGTATCAAATGTTGATATAGCTAAGCCTTTTAAAGGGATTTAGCAGAGAAAAACGAAATCTGATATGATTTGGCGTTACCCTCACAGGAACAGCCTGTGAACATAAGTGCAAAAGTGTCAAGCTCGACCTAGTAACATCTACATAGGGTTGGGTGCCAGCCCATAATGTCAAACCATGAGCTAGGTGTCCAGACCACAGAGATAGCCGGTTAAACCCTGGTCTAAGCATGCAGAGCAGGGATTTGGGCTTTAACTTAGCTTTGTAACGGAAGAAATCAGTACCACGTGTTTTTGACCCATGGAATCTTCTTAGAAGATACTAGAAAAGATAGGCCTACAGGTAGAAAGACTCAAAATGGAAACTTTCAGAAAACCGTCATGGCTTTGTTATGTGAACTAATTATTCCAGGTGTAAAAGAAAGTATCGCATGTGTTATAGCTTTAGGTGATACCATCAAATTGCAGTGAGGGCCATATAACACTTTTCATTATTGGCTGACAAAAAATGAAGAGAATATCAACAAATCGACTTTAATGCAATCATCTACAATGTATTTAGTTATTGTGAATATACTTTCTCTGGAGTAATACTGCAGGCTGGTGATATGAAAATAAAGTTACATACTAATACCATTATTTTTGAAAGCAGCACTTCATTTGAAAAGCACATTCTCGCAACTGTTCAAGGAGCACTGCAAATGCTAACCTTGCCAATAATTCTTCCAACTATGTATTTACAATACCATAGCCAATTTGACAAAGGAATCTGCATTGTCAGAAGGCCTCACCTGGATCTCCTCTTATATATCGATTAATCGCATTCTTTAATTTGCACGGTATATACTATAGATAGAAAAAGGAGTTATGCCACAGTAATTAATGTTACATTCATTTGCATACGTTTTAATTTTCCTCTAAATAATGAAGCGCCCAGACACGTTCTCCAATACAGTAAAACCCCACCTCACGACATCCTTGTCTCCCCATTGGTTTACTTGCATCTTTCAACGTCATATGATTTATAGGACTGTGAAATATTGGTAAATTTTTTGACTTTAGTTTTTACTGCAAGATGAATGTATGACGCCATCATCCGATGGTACATTCTAGATTATGGTTCACTATGCAATTTGTTGTCTTCCCGGGATAACAGGTTACACCATGTAATGCATCATATACTGTCACAGGAGTTTCATCAGGAACCTTTCATTTCAAATACTCAAGGAAAACAAAAATAGGTTCTCGCCCAAGCACTACAGATCACAGAGGGGAGTATCAAACTCCATTATACAGTGCTACCAACATTTTCTTCTATACGATCATATGCATGAAGTAAATATATTGGTCAGTAGGAACCAATTTGGTCTAAGGAGCACGGACGAAGGAAATACAATTGACAGATCAATGTGAAATACAGACAAAGATATCGGTATAGAATTAATGTTGCAGGAATTTTAAAAACCCAGTAAAAGAATTATTCAATCAATCAATCACTGATATGTCGGTGTTATATTTCCAACCACAATATTTTGTCCCATGGACGGAGCAGCCGTGTTAATGACAAGGGGTATACATCTTCAAAGTACAAGATTCCCTGTTGGCCATATTGAGCCATACAGAGAAACAGTGTCCTACATATAGGACAGTTTTGGACTGGTAGCTTATAGGTCATCATGCAAAGTTGATCTCTGGTGTCCCCTCCCCCATATTACAACATGTTTCCGCGAACAGATGAATTGTCTGTGCCTTTTGAAAGGTAAGTAGTGTTAAATGAGTGTTCTGTGGGAGTTTTCTGAGTGTAGTGTGAGTGTACCGGCACCCACACTCTGTGGTGACAGACAGGTTAGCCGGCATCTGACCTCTGAAAGGTCATTGACGAGAACACGCGAGACTGGACGAGACCATGCGAGACTTTCGTGTGGGATTTCCCTCGCCACTGATGTGAACATCTGGAGTCGACAGACATGATGTCTCGCCAAATCAGGGCTCTGGGAACAATTAGATAAACTTGGTTCCCAAAATATTGGATAGTATAAAGTAACCTTAAGAGTAATGACAACTATCTAAAGTAAGCATCAGAGATGTATAAACCATCTATGGTTATAAAGGGGGAGTTGGTGATGGAAATGTAAAAAGTTAATTGGAAGTCATCACGCATGTTATACAATAGCAACACAATATGTGATCATGTATACATGCAAGTGGAATTATCATTCATGGGTGGATTTAGTCTTAATCAGATAATGTATGAACACCCTGCTAACAATTTTACATTGTTCCAATGTTGCCACAACGTTGCACTTTAGTTGTAACAGTGTTGCATAATTATGTTTTCACAACGTAGATTCGTGGACTCCCAGAAAGGTTGCAGCAGCATTGTAAACAATGTTGCATTGTTACCGTTTTACAACATTTTTACAACCTTAACCTTTTTTGCAGACCCCTTTCTTGTTTTAGAAATAATGTATCTAATATTCAACCATATCTTTTACATCCTATAACATATTTGGAATGGCATATTCCTGTTCTCAAATATTGACATGTTGCCTTTCAGTTTAAACCAAATCATGTATAAACGTCATAAAATATCTTTAATATACACATATGATCAGATAAACACGATTTTTAAGGATCCCACAATTGTGATTTCTGAGGGTACTTGCATCTAAACACCAACATAATGATTGTGTATGTTATATCATGTCAGGTTAATGACCTGTTGCATTTGCAATCATAGCTCCAAAGCTGAATAGACTGTACCATGCTGACTAACTACAAAAAAGGTGTTCAACTTGAGCCTTTATTCTGATCCCTCTCTTACTTTGACATTTTTTTAACATTATGGACACAAATAATTATATAAGGACAACTTATTTATGCATTTAATTTGAGAACATAATTTGTCTGTATGTTGTAACACAACCTTGTATATAAGGTTGTAGCAACGTTGCTGCTACATTTTCTTCCCAAAGTTGTAAAAGAGTAATGTTGCACAATGTTGTCAGATAATACTTTATAATAAAGAAAACACGGGATCACCATGTAAAATCAAAACGTATTCCTAAAAATTCCAAAAATTGACCCTAAAACACACATACAATAACCTATTCTTATTTAAAAAATTAACAATAACTTCTTTTTGGGAAATGTTTTTTTTTTATCATTTTAAATAATTTGAGAAATGATAATGTATAATTTACGCAGGTGGCGCAGTATCTTCACCATGAAATATATTCAACATTGCCTCCTTGCTTCTTCAATGAAGATAGCTGCACGATACAACATTAACCAAACCAATTTTGTTAATGAATTAACCAAACCAATTTGGTTAATGAATTGCTCCTAAAGTTTGCAAAATACAGCTTCATATAGGGCCTATTGGCCATTTACCCATAGGAAACAATGTTAAAGGCTGTCACCCTAGCCTATAATGTCCAACCCAAATTTGCCCTGAAATACAGCAATTTGATTGCCTGGCAAACCTGCAAATCAGTCAATTGATAAATTTTTTGAAATTATAATGTTCAAGCAGTACTTAAGGATATACGAAAACATGATTCTTGCTTATCTCAGTAAAACCATCTCTTGGAAACAAGGATGGCATATAGAGTTATTTTGTCCAACCCTTGTCTAACCCTAGTACATACCCAATTTGAGATGGGCTTATTGCTGACACTGGTTTTAACAATCACTGGCATCAACCAATGCACCATCTAGAGTGGTCAGGTGTAAGCTTATAACATTGGCTTCACAGCCAATGCTGACACATGATAAATACTGATATTCAAGATCTTTAATGAATACCCATGGGAAGGTTTTTCAATAAGTTTAACAGACGGTAGTGCTTTATTTTAGATACAATCTAAGAGGGACAGTCAATACTTAGCCCTAAGAGCAGAAACTACCTATTAGAAATTCAGCAGTGAAGAATGCAAACCTGATTAAAATTTGGCTTATACGTAAGGCTGGGTAATTTGAGATCTATGTTTTCATCCGATTTATACAAGCATATCGTCAAGTGATATGAGGTAGGTTTCCTTTTTCAATTTATGATCAATATGACAGACTCCCAGCAAGATGAACATGCTTTTGGACCTTCAATATCAGTCATATGCGTGACCTAAATCATACATTAAAGAATTCAGGGCACCTATTTTAAACTTTTTATGTCTATGGAACATATATCATTGTATTTCACAGATACGATTTCATATTATCATATCACATAAGCATTGCATGTTGCCGCTACCCATGTAAAAAGATGCATTTTCGGACTTGAAGGCCTTTACAACTGTCTGCTAACAATTGGAATTTCACCTTAAAGCCTCCAGAGATTGGAAAGCATTGATTTAATCCTCATCCAGATATACTAGATATAAATTAGCTTGTTATACATTTAACATGTTTCCTGAAATCATTCACACTATCAATGGAAATAGTTCTATGATGACTACCTCTATTCAATTTTAAGATGGATGTCTACAGCGGATCCAGAACGTCAAAAGTAGGAGTCCGTATACATACAGGCTAAGTTCTAAAAGGTCGACATTTGCGCGTATGTCTTTGCGGGAATATTTGATATTCAGGATAAGAATTTTCATATAAGATATTTTGACTTTATTATGAAGATGTTTCTGACTTAAAATCACATATTTCTCCTCATATACTATATATGTGTGAACTAATGATGCCTCATCTGGACGATCCTATCATCTCAAGATTTTATGGGTAAGAAAAGCTCTTGGGATATCGGTGATTATGGACCTCACCCTCCTACTTGGGATGGAAATCCCTGGATACATTTTATATCGAAAAAACATTGAGACTGGATTTTCAGTGCATATAGGAAATAATGCCATTATACTTAAGCGATTTGATGGGAAATTAGTGATGGTGAAAAAATTGATAACAGAGTGATTAAAACTAATCTAACTTACCTTGACATAATCTGTGAGCTGCATGTTGAAGGATAGCGCTCAGGCCGACCGTAAAACAATCAACTGGAGGTAGGCTGGAGTTAATCCTGACTGTTGAGTGGTCAGATTAAACAGACTTATCCCTTAAATACCACCAAATCTGGTTAAATCCAGAGCAGAATTGAGCAGAATGTCTGAGCCATCCCCGGCTTAAGAGTGACTCAGCTGGTCACAGTCTTGTCTGTCCTGTCCAGACCTACGTCCTACCTACTCACTTGTGCACGCCGGGTACATTCCCGTCAGTTCACATGTAGCCATGTAGCCATAGGTAAAGAGGGTCTCAATCTGGACACGAGGTGGGGCTCTGGTGGGGGGGGGGGGGGGGCACATGGCAATTTATATCAAAATCCACGATATAGGACTTTATGACAACGGCCCTATGGTAGATTGGAAAATTGCGACGAATCCTGAAAAAGGGGACCTTGAGGAGAAGCTATCTGAACTGAGAGTGAGAAAGGTTAATGAGTTGAAACACCAAAACATCTTTCCAAATTCTGCAAAGGATTTTATGATGCTGCCTTTTGATGCTCTGATATCGTTGCTTTAAGTGAGCAATTTTAGCCTACCCTTTCTTGAAAAGAAATCCATAATTCTATAAGTGTGTGTGTGTGTGTGTGTGTGTGTGTGGAGGGGGGCATACTGGGCTGGGAAAACATTTCATCTTCAATTAACCGCGTTCACCACTTACTACCTTTCTAAAAAATCGTCTCCAGGCCGTTCTCTGTTTCTAGGTGTACCCCTCCCCAGGGGTGGGTTGAGGCAGGAGGGACACAGGGGGGTGGTAGAAATGTTAGCCGGCCGGCCCGCCTGGGCCGACTCACTGGGGCGGAAGGCACATGCGAAGGTTATGAATCATTGATTTGGATGTTCGGAGAACCAGCCGGCGACCAGCGGAGGTGGCTGGCGTCAATGACACGTCATGGTTACGCTGGTACCCCACGTGCTGTCTTGGGTCGACACGTCACAATGATAGGGTAAGCAGTTTTTACAGTAGCAGATACAGGATTTAGAAAGGGGGTTGGGGGGTCCGCATATAGGGTAAGTACTTAAATGACGTACATTTGCGCACAAAGATCCTGCCAGTGCACATGTAGCCATAGGTATAGTGCAAAGTTTTTTTTTCTGTTTGGCAAGTTTAAATCCCCACCAAAAGCGGTGGGGGGGGGGGAGGTCAGGACCCACTGGATTCCTCCCCCCCCCCGCCTGGATCCGCCTCTGTTTTACACAACTTCAGGATGTAGGATAATTATAGTCCTTTGATTAGTTAGGCAGTAGTCCTTTGTCTATCTAAGCAAAGAGGATTGGCCCTGATGTACAATATTTCTCTCAGTTTAATGTTATAGCATAAAGAATGAATAGGCTTATAAGAGGAAATTACATTATTATATTCTCTTTATATTTGCACATTCATATTCATGAGGTATACATTTACTCAGAGGAAACGAGATAAACAACTAGTATCATTACTCGTCTGCAAGGAATATACGAGTTTGAAGGTGCTAGATTACTTAAATATAGTATCCCATTAATTTTGACATACATACATCCTTTATTAAATGGTGACGCAGAAACGTACGAAACAGAAATATGTGCTATCTGAATCAAAGAAACACTAAAAAGGCTAATGTGACAGAGATCACATTTTGCCATTATATACATATGCTTTATTTTTCAATCCTAAATGCAACTAGTTTACCTATGTAGTGTCTTCGTGGTGAAAAATGATTTGAAAAAAAAAAACGGTTCGAAAAAATTATGGCAATTGTACAGAAAAAGAAATTCTGACCCTTAGGGGTTATACATATTATATATATATATATATATATATATATATATATATATATATATGTAATAAGCTGTCATAAGTTTTGAAATTTAAAGGCTTTAATGCTACGATAGGCTGTTGTGAATTTGGAGATTTGGATAATCGTAGGTTACCCATGATAATCAACGATTATTTCTATGCCCTCGATGGAATAAATACATTCACTACAGCCTAGTTATTATTCTCTCAATGTCACCATGATTGGACATTCTTACATGCCAGTTGTCTTGGTTATTGAGTCATTTATCCAATATTATAAATATAAGCCAAGTATATTATAAATTGGTGGTTAAAAGAAAAGAAGAACTTGTTGTGCGAAAGATATTCTTTTTCTATTGTAATAGTCGGCACTGCAATATAATGAACGGTAAGCTCTTGCAAACCTCTAATCGCAAGGATGCACCATTAGGTAGTTCATGTGTCACAGTATAGTAATCTATATACTGTTATACATAATAGTCTATATACTGTTATACATGAGCAATCTACTCACCACCAAATAACATGTATATTAGAACTACACTGAAAACAAAAAGTCGTCAGAGAGCCACTTTAAAGTTGTCAGAGGGTTGTCATAGGTAACTTTTGGGTTGTCATAGGTGACTTTTGGGTTGTCATAGGTAACTTGTGGGGGCAGAGCATGGCTCATTTCAGGCCATTGATGCTGTGTGACAACCTTGTGACAATCCTTTGACAATTTGGGGGTGGTCAGAGGGTTGTCATTGTGAATTTTGAGGCTGAATGACAACCCAAAGGTTGTCATTTTCTCCTGACTACTTTGGCCAAAAAGGTTGTCAGAGAAGCAAAAACTGAGAATCGGGTTGTCATAGGGTTGTTACAGAACAAAATGAGAGTCAAAAGTGCTGCCTGACAACCCTAGTGTTGTAAGTGAATGGTGCCTTAAACGACAGCCCAAGGTTGTCATGGCCTCTGTCTATGATAAAGTATTGTAAGTGAATGGTGTCAAAAAACATACAACTCATAGGCCTCTTATGGGTAATGGCCATACCTAATAAATTGTAATAAGATAATAGGAAGCCATTATTATTGACTATGATATCTACAACATGAAACTATTCATAAATAAGATTGTATATGATTTGTATAAAAGACACAGACAACATTGGGTTGTCGTTTTGGCACCATTTTGACAACTCTGTGTTTTCAGTGTAGTAGTATAGACAAAGTAAGATAATGCGGCATTTATACACAGTCTGTTCACTGGAGAGTTAGGATGCCGGTTTTGAAAGAAATATGAGCTAGATTACTTTATCATTGACGTGACCAATCACTGGTTAGTGTGGAATATTGACATACATGTTTGATCTAAATAGGCACACCAATATCTATAAATGACGATTCATGCGCCGATTCAGTCCATGCAATGGGTATAGGGCGTAATAGCCATTCATCATGGCCCATTTTACACAGATAGTGCCAACGCGTATCGAGTCTCATTTTAATCTATTTTTAGTTTATAATAAAGTTGTTGAAAATACATCTAACTCGACGACGGCTTGGTGTAGACTTGATGTTTATTTAAGACATTAAAATCATGGTCGAATTAACATCTTTCGCATTATTACATCCTTCATCAGAATTGATAGTTTGGATAATTCTTTAAATTGACCTATTATTTGACATTCAGTAATCATACTAGATATTTGGAAATCAAAAAAGTGCATGTGCAGGCCGATGACATTTAGTCTCCTATTCATTTTACATTTAGGTATTTCTGCATATTGATTAACCATTGAAAGTAATTAAATACCGCAGCCATTGCTTAAAAGTAAGAGCGAAGGGTATTTCTAATTAGATACCCCGGGGTAGAAATAATATTTATATGTAAGTGTTATATTTGTTATATTTGTCCCCTTTCTACATGACACGAATTTAAATTGCACAGATGAGAAATGAAAGAAATATACACGATGTGATTTATGTATATTTTTATTGCACTTCTTCCGTGATACACAATAGTGCAAATAAATCACAGTAGTTAGATAAAATAGACAGAATTAAACAATAATATGAGAGATATATACAATAAAATACAGTTCAGTATGATAGCTATTATAGACAGAGCATGTACATTAACGGTAATAAAAATTACCACTTTCTTTGTAAAACACTCATATTACAAAAATAGCAGCTAAATGGACAAGAGCCTCTGATTCTTAGAGAGTAATTACTGTATAAAGATAATAGATGATAAAAACTAAGATATTTGTTCGTCAATTACATAACGCTTACACGTACATCAGACATTTCTTAGGATCCAGAAGACGTATATATACATAAATAGCAGTGGCAGATTTAAGGGGGGGGGGGGGAGGGCGCAATTACTTGTTCTAATGCATTTATATATCCGAGAAGCAATTGCAATGTTTTGTATAATATAAATTTAATAATAGTCAGGATTGACACAATTATAAAAAAATGTAATTGCTAATATATGAAAAAGGGTACCGTTTTATTATATCACTGATCTCATGAATGTATAGATGAGTCGTACATTGTCGGAATTTTGATTTTTGACACAAGCCCGTAGCCGGGGGGGGGGGGGGGGGGGTTGAAAAACCAATATTTTAGTTTTTCCTGCTCCCATCCTGGCCCGGTATCCCACTCTCTGGCTCATTTTAAACACATCAGCTTTCCAAAAACGGGAAGAAAGGAGGTATTTTTAGAAAGATTCGCATGCCCGCGAAAATGAAAAGAAGGGGTCATTGTTTTCCAATAAAATTAGTGAAAATGAGAGAAGCAGTCCTTTTTTTTTAAGAGGTACTGATTTAGTGTGCGAACTTTCACTGATGTTGCTTTTTTTGATAGATGGTGGTGTGGGACATTATATTCAAAGCTTTTTATTATGTATAAAAGCTCACTGGCAGCTCTCAAAATTCACGTTTTTATCAAAGGGGGGTGAATTGGACCAAAAAAGTTCGCATTTTAATTGAAAAAGGGGTATATTACAGCCAACAAGTTCGCGAAAAAGGGTATGGTAAAAGTGAGAGAACACTGATGGGTATCCACATGTTCAGTTGAGTGGGGGTACCGGGTATTCTGACCCTCTGCTATCCCTGCAAAAACTCTCTCTTATCCTTTATAGCTCTCTGATGAGCATGCCAGATTTGTGACTTGACCAATAACATTGTCGGATTATGTTCTAATGTTGCAAATACATCACCAGCTAATATATCACTAAGCTAAGGGGAGGAGCCCCTATAACCTCCACAACCCATGGATGATACCCTGGCTTTCAGCTATTTTTAGCTCTAGAAAGTCCACTTTTTGGAAATGTTAGCCCACTCCATGATATGTTCTGGATACGGACCTGTGGCAGACAAATGAGTAATACCCTGAAATAAACCACATAATATATAATGACACAAATATCTATCGTCACAAGTAAGTTGACGATCAGTTTAGGGCAGATCTCGATAGATCTATAATAGTATCTGGGCAGTATTCATGAAGCAAGGCCATTTTGTAGGCATCTCCCATATCCGAAGTAGCCTTTTATAAGCTCTGGGACATGCAAAGAGATATACCCATACTTATTCGTTATCTGTTAATACCGATTTCTATTAAATATTTAACATTAAACATCTACATAATATTAGGGTGTAGCAGACTGTCAGAGATCATGATCAACTCCTGGAGAATCTGGAACATCATGGAACTCTGAAAGAACACATAAATGATATTATTATATGGTTTCTAAAAATCGTGTAGGACAATGTTCACCATAAGCTGTGAGAACTAGCCACATAAAAACCCTGCAGTCTTTCAGGAAACAACCCTACTTAAAGTTCAAAGCAGTAGAATGTTTCAGCGACAGATCTGGGACTCTGGAAAGGGTGTTGGGCTTTATAATACCAATCTTTCAGAAAGTTCTTAACTTTTAAGGAATGAAAAAAATAGTATATGAGGGGCAGATGCAGGATTTCAGAAAGAAGGGATGGGGTCCACATAAAGGCTAATTACTAAAACATTGTATATTCACACATGCTTAAAATGTTCTTTTCCTTGTCAAGTTTAAAGTTTTCCTTGCACATACATTTTCAAAAGCTCATTTTGGTCTAATGAACTTCTCTTTGGTATTCTAAAAATAGGTCAAAAGAAAAAATTGGGAAATGTTGAAGTATTAGTGAAATATAAAGAAAAGAAAAGAAAAGAAAATTTGGGGATTCCCTAACTTCTTGGTTTTTCATCACTCCCCTGGCTACGTCATTAAGATGGGAATTCCTTTAAGAAATAATTTGGGAATTCCATTGTAATGAATGATTGCAGATGAGTAAATGTTACAATACACTTTAACTTGTACCTGCCCTAATATGTATATTTGGTGTTAAGGGCCATTTCCATTTTTATACATGATTTACATTTGGGGATTCACTTTTATGAATGGATGGGGTTTACCTTAAACTCCCCGTGTGATGTCATAGATTTGGATATTTCTCTTGAAATAAGCAGGAAAAATGACATATATCTCATAATTGTGTCTAAAATACGAATTCTTTTAGGAATTTTTGCATACTGTTAGTCCTCGATTCAAAGAACATGTTCAATCAATTTCATCAAAAAATACTCATGGAATCATTCTGTGATAGGCTTTCTTTAAAAAAAGAATTTTTCTTTAAGTCCTCCGGGAAAAGGGGAGGGGGTCAGGAGAACCGCCTAGAACCCCCCGTCCCCTGGATCTCCTTACCTGTGGCCGATCCATCCTCCTCCACCAATCGTTTCATGGGTACTCGGCGTCTCCGCCTACGCCATCTGGTAATTAAACAAGGCAGCTTGTAAATAGGATAGGGTAAATCAGTCAGACAAGACAATATCATAGAGGTATCACATTTAAAACTGCCCACATACGACTAACACATTTTCCCTACACCATTATCCTTTTCGAAAAAAAGCTTTCCCTAAATGTATCTAATTACCTGGGATTCCCAATCTGTTTCCCTTTATTATGACGTAGCAAGGACAGAACTCAAAGCCCAGAATTTAGAGGGTTTCCAAATTTAGTTTATTTTCCTGAATCATCTGTTGATATCTCGACATTTTGCCGTTTTATAAAGACAATTAGATTTTTAGAATACATAACTGAAGTGAAACACACAAAAAATGGACACTTGTAAATCTATGTGATATTGTGTATTCACACATGCTTAAAATGTTCTTTTCCTTGTCAAGTTGTCGAAAAGGGGAGGGGACCAGGACCCCTATTTTGTTTGATGAATACATAGAGTGAATACAATATCATTCAAATAGATATCCGTATTATTCTTATGCATGATATATGGTTTATTGGGAAAAAATACCATAATCATACTTACATGATATACCATATAGTAACACTGATTATTGCTCCCGTTACCACAATCACTCCTATAACAGAACCTATACCAAAACTCCTCGATTCTGGAAATGATGACAAAAGAAGCATCAATACATTGTCCTAAAGCACAAAACTGATCAGCTTTATCTTAGGAAGATACGTGATAGTTCTTCATCTTAATGATATAGCCTATGAATGATATCTCAATTGCAATGTTATTCATTCTTTACTAGTCCCATTTCAATTTGCTTTTGCGTTAACCTTAAAAACAAGTCAATGGTATTGCACAAGTTATACTGACTGCAAACAACGTAAAGACCTGACCAAAGTCAAAGGAGTACCCAAGACCTTATGGTCTTCTATACTGTACATGTATGAAATTTGTACTTTTCTACTAAACTACTGGTGGGCATTATCTCTTTCACTTCACCACTTTCATAGGAAATAGAATATCTATTTTACTATTTTCTCACCAACAGGAAATATCTGCTAATGCTGACCACTTGCATAAAATATTCCTCATTATGCTTCAATTACTGCTCTTTAGAAATTCTGGTGAGTGAAAGGTTCAGAGACTCACGTGTAAGCGGGTGACAGGTGTCCCCAGTGTATCCTGGTGCACAGATACACGTAAAGCCTGTCTCCGTCCCGTCGGAGCAGCACGTCCCATTATTAAGGCATGGGTTAGACTGACACACATCAACGTCTGGTAAAGGTACACAGGTATAAGACATGTTTAAAACATAATTATAATGCTTCACTTTGTATGGATATAGACCAGATTTCTAATTGGATTAATGAAAGCAGAAGGAAACAATGGGAGTATTAGTCTTTCAAGACAATGGTTGACCTACATTGTATAGGGATCAGATATTGATGAGGTTCGTTAAACAGGCCCTGATCTAGTCATCTTATCCATGGACAATATCATAATTTGACAACATCATTCTACTGTGTATAGAAATAAAGCCCCATACTCACTAGGAGATTTTTACTGAGTCGGCCGACCGATCAGCGCTAAAATTGGTTGAATATACCCCAAAAATCGCTCGATTTCAGTGCAACTCTGATCAAACCTGCACATTTCGATATACTAACAAGGGATTATAGGAATCAGCCGATTCTGCCTGTTTCACATCGTCCGTCGCTGGTAAAATCGTCTAGTGGGTATGGGACTTAAGGCAGTAGCATTTGGGAGGATCTCTCCTGGTCTTTATAGAAGGCATGCTATTTGAGGGGACTAGATGCTATTTGTCGAATTTACTAGATGAACAGTATTGATCACTTGAAATAGGTGATACCTCCTAGGTCCCATGCCAATGAATCATGCCTTAACATGTTTGTGAAAATCAACAAATCATGCCTTATTATCCTATAACTAATGTTACAATGTCTTCAAATTAATCATGAGTTGCATTAGGTCAAATATACCTACTTTGGGTTAAAGGACATATAACCCGTATCACAAATTCTACAGGTATGGGGCTTCCCTTCTAAGGACAAATTGGATTCCCCTTGCTATGTCATAAAAATTGGGGGATTTCCCTTAAGAATTAAATAGAATACAAATTATTTCAATGTCCCATAATTGTGTGTAAACTTTTCCTTTCTTTTTGCTTACAATCAGCTATTGATACCTTTATCCATGATTATTTTCAAAACGGATTGTGGACACCCATAATAACACATATTTTCTTGGGTTGCCTATACCCTAGCATGGACTCATAAAAATGAACAGACCACAATAATTCACAGGGTTTCCTCACACCACCTTACTTTACTGAGGCTAAATAAAGGGATGATACTGAGAAACATGGTCAGTGAAGGCTGCTGTAAACAGCTGACTAATGTTCCCACAGACAGAATCTGATTTTGAAAAAGGATGTCTTAAAGCAACTACATTTCAAATCAGTAGTTTTTCTTTTGTTTTCTGGGAGTTAAGATGTGCCATGACTCTTTTATGGACTGTAGGATATTATGCAATAGTCATGGCAGCACATGGGTGGATTCAGAAAGGAGGAAAGGGGCATGCACCGCTCTTTTCTTTTTCTTGAAAATTTGCATTCTTATATAAAAATCAGCCAAAAAGACTTTAAGGATAACAATTTTGCATAATGCGCCCGCCCCGTTTGTAAATTTCTGAATCATCTGCAACGTTTATATGTCTCTGAAAGATTTTACATTATCAGTATTCAATAGGTATTCTGATCCTCGAGAACTATATTGTTTCATAAGAAGAAATAGTTATGCTGGCCAAATGGAAATTTACCTTTTTGGCAGGTTTCCCCCGAAAAGCCCGGTGCACAGGTGCACATGAAACCAGTCTTTTTTTCATCCTGATGGCACGTCCCATTATTTTGGCAGGGGTTAGGCTGACATAAATCTAAATCTAGACAAAGCACAATTTTGACACTATTAGGTAAGATTATGATACTAATGAGATGTATTTCATAGATTATGAAAGGCCTGTCTTATGCGAATATATATTATCTAAATGCCTAGCCTCTCTTCCTGTAACCATCCAAAGTTATGTTTTGAAAAGCTATGAGATGTATAAATATAATTTAAGTAAAGTTCAGGAGAGAAAATAAACTGAGTTTTTTCTCTGTGGAGAAAGGGACATGAAGGTTATCTCTAATTGGGTTAATCTTTGTTGGTACACTCTCATGTCAATATATCGAAGTAACACTATCAACAAATAAGCTTTGTGTTAATATTGTTAAAATCTGTTAAAGGGAATTACCACCTTGGACAACCACCATTCGAGAATATTTGAGAACAGAAATGGAATTATGATAATATCTATGCATGAACATGATGTTTGCCTGCACAAAAAAACTCAATCAGTCCCAACATTACCCTACTAATCAGGGGGACACTAAAGTAGACTCACATGTTTGACAGGTGTCCCCTGTGTACCCTGGTGCACAGGTACACATGAAGCCAACCTCGGTTTTGGCAGGGAGGCACGTCCCGTTATTACCACATGGGTTGGGCTGACACACAACTGAGTCTGGTCAAGGTACAAATCAGTCACTAACAAATGTGCAATAAGTAAGAACGTTACTCCTAGTGTTTGCATAGGCTCCATGACACTTACACTAGTAACAGGGAGATTGAATTGAAGGATTGCACAAATTTATTGATGGACATTTTGATTGTGGTATGAAATGTTCACTCACTTTTGTTTAAGAGAGTCATATCCAAATAGTCTGCATATAACCCACTGAAAACACAGAGTAGTCAAAAGTGGTGCCAAAAACGACAACCCAAGGTTGTCACAGGCTGTGTCTGTGTCTGTTAGACAAAAAACTTATTTATGAATGTTTTCATGTTGTAGATATCATAGTCATTATAATGGCTTCCTATTATGTTATTACTAGTTATTAGGTATCACCATTACACATAGGAGGCCTATGAGTTGTATGGTTTTGACACCATTCACTTACAATACTGGGTTGATATAGACAGAAGCCATGACAACCTTGGGCTGTCGTTTTAGGCACCACTCACTGACAACCCTAGGGTAGTCAGGCAGGACTTTTGACTTCTCATTTTCTTCTGTGACAACCCTATGACAACCCGATCTTCAATTTTGCTTCTCTGACAACCTTTTTGGCCCAAAGTAGTTGGGAGAAAAATGACTACCTTTGGGTTGTCATCCAGCCTCAAAATTCACAACAACAACCTTCTGACCATCCCAAAATTGTCAAAGGATTGTCATAAGGTCGTCACACAGCATTGATGGCCTGAAATGAGCCCTGTGATGACCCAAAAGTCACCTATGAGAGCCCAAAAGTGACCTGTGACAACCCTTTGACAACTTTACAGTGGCTCTCTGACGACTTTGTGTTTTCAGTGTATAATTAAATGTAAGTTATTGATTTACAATGCCAAACTACCCAAGAGAACAAAGATACAATAACAGTATATACATGTACAAACATATTTATCTTTAAAACGTCTCTAATTCCCTCTGGAAGTCTCAGTATCATCCCTCAAATAACAATAGTTATAGTGAACATCCTTAGGACCTTGTAACTCCCCCCATGATTGTTTACTCTATGTAATATAGTTCTGTTAGTAAACTATATATCCATTGGCTGATGTTTTGTATAAATAAATCCTAAAACTAGGTCACCATGCCCTTATGATATAAGCTAGACAATTAAAGGGAACAAAGTTGTTCCACCGGATGTGGCGATCGTTTCATATCTAATAATTATGTTTGACAGTTGAATAAGAATTCACTCCACAATAATGAAATCTAAATATTCTTCCTATAGATCTGGTCAGCAAGAAACAGCTCATTTTGTGCTCCTTTTATTGTGACATAGTGATGGTTAAGAGTTCTGGCTGTATATCATAGATGGTATTTTATATGAAGTGTTGTACATTAACAGGGACATATATATTGTCATTACACTTTGAATGTGCCATTAGAGTTGCATTTTGGTGAATTTACAAGAACATAAGAAAAGATGAACTAAAAGGAGGTGACAGAAAATGTTCAGGTTTCTGAGTTGTTTCTTCCCTGCGTGGTGATCAACTGGATTGTGGAATCAAGTATTGGCTTAGTGCTTTTGAGGTGACTTGACACAAGAAGAAAGCATGCATCTTTTGAAACAAGAAACCCTTGGAGGGAATATTATTCACGGAAAAGAACATAATTATTATTATTAAGATCTCAAGACCACAGTATGAGGACTTTTAGAAAGGATTTAACCTTTGTGAAGGACACAAGTTCGGGGCTTTTCAATAAAGATTAAGTCTTTCATGGGAAAAAACATTTTGTACTATGGTATTTTGGAAAAGCGATATCAAGGCTTTGTGGGGAAATGTAAACTGGAAAAAGGGATAGAAAATGGATGGTGCTTTATTTTAGAATCTTGGGGGGGGGGGGGGGGTCATAAAGGATACATAATGTTTGGAATGTAAATGGATCATTGAATAGGTCTACTCACTGCACCTCACGCCGGCGTACATCCCACCTTTACACTCCTTTGGATGCCATTCCGCGTCCGATATCAAACAATCTAGAAGTCTCTTCTTGGTCAGCGAACAGACTATATTTTCCAGCCACACGATGTCGGTTCCGTTGGGCGTAGGAAGAAGGGCGGCGTCTTCTCCCGAGAACCCAAGCTGATGGCACGTCACCACCGCCTCGGTATCGGAGAAACCCGCCGCGCAAATAGTCCCCCATTGGCCGGGTATACCTGGATGGTCGCTGTGGTATATCTCTACACGACCTTCGGATTTGCAACGACCTTCTCTCAAACGAACAGCTGGTAGGGTAAAATGTTTACAGCATGAATGCATCAGGTACTGAGAATAAAGAGTATGTCCCCCTTGTAAGATGTAATTCATTGCTAAATCATCGTAGCAATTTATAAAGAAAGTAATTACTTGAATTGAGCAATGTGCAGAGACCCAGTAATATTCATTCCTGTACTTTAAAGTGCAGGCGTGAAAGTATAGTCATTGACGATGATAGATCTCTTATAAATGTTATCAATTTTCCAATATATCATTCATGGAGGAATTAGGGGACATGGCTTGCAGGGAATAAGCCATAAACAGAGACCCAAAAATGTGCATTACTGAAAATAGTATTCAGAAAGATATTATCTAACTATACCTCACCTCCTTCTTCTGTTCCGAACTGCAAAAAAAAGGATAGAAACGTTGAATGACTTTAATAAGCAGATCAGTATTTAGCAATTGCTGTATGATTACTTTGCCACCTACACCCTCTCCACCCTGCGGGCTTGGGGTTTGGATAATATTCTGCCTTTCCATATATGCATTGCGGGTGTTTTTTTTCCATGTAAGGTAAGGGGAGGCTATCCAAGAATCCATATTATGGAAAAAAACGCACAGCTTCCGCATACTTTTCACACTGATAATCTTAGGGGTTAAAAAGCTAGTCAAATAGCGACTAACTTTCATAGTCAACTTGATGGGGCCTGAGAGGACTACCTTTTTCTGGTCAATAATGACTAAGGTGACTAAGGTGGACTAGTCATCCTGGAGGGTGCACAAATCATGACTAATGGTCTTGGGCATAAGAGACTAGGTGTTCTCAGTCAATATGGACTAGGTTTTTGATACCTGGAAAGACTTAGATTTAGATCCCTAAAGATTTAGATCCCTAAAATCGAGACAGAGACATGGGCATTTGGAAAATGTTTCTATGTGTATGCAATGTACAAAATAAGTAATTTTGAAGAAATTCATCAATTTTCTTTTACATAAGTTTTGCAAAATGATTAATTAGGCCCTCACTCACAATTTTTAGACATGCGTAATAACATGATAGTACACTGTTAGTAATGTTTCAGAAAAATCTCTACACAGAAAGTTGTTTCCCATGTGCTTTCCTGTTGTTTGATATCAAATTCTAATGATCCTTGTTAATGTTAGAGTACTATAATAGTGATTGTTTAATGATGAAGAATGGTCAGTTGTGTAGGATATGATGTAGGTTTTATTCTGAATTTGACACAAGTTTAGCTGTATTCTGTAGGTATACACATAGAGCACATATTCAATAATTGTCCAAATGTTATAATGTTTGTCCTGAATGTTTTTGTCCTTTGAGTTCACATTGTCTTGAATGTTGCTGTTGCTTTGGGAGCATAGAGATAGGCTCATAGAGCAAAGGCCCTATTGCCTAGTGTCCTTATGGCTACATGGTGATGGCGTTTCAGCGAGACCTGCTAGGTGGTTGGGTTGTCTCTGTCTCAACGTTCCGTCATTCCTGACCAATCCTAATGACTGACCTGTAAGGACTGATCCTGATGGGTAATGGCTGGAGCTCTTATACGTTTGGTACAGGATGTTTACGTCAGTCTGTCCCTACATCCGGGTTGAGGGCGGATCGCGAGTTGCAATGTCTTTTATGTTTCCCTACTCCTTATTACATATCAATTTCAATAATACAAATTCTATACAGAAATTATACATCATGACTTTAGCAATATAACAGTACCATATGAGGAATAAATGATGGCGTTGGTTTTTTTAAATGAAATTATCATAAAATTCCCATTATTACAATTATTCATGATCACATTAACACTGATTCCACTATTTTGGAGCGTTTTGGCAACGTAGCCACAAAAAATATCTTTCATAGAAGGATAGAAAGTGTAAGATATAGGAATGCAATTTTATAGGCGGCTATCTTGAAATTCTCCAAAATGGCTGACATATGGAAATTTCCTATGGAACGAAATTGCAATTAAAGTAACAGTAATATAGAAAATATAGATGATGAAATTATCTAAATGATATCTAAATCTTATTTAAGGACAATGGCGCCATTTTCCAGATATCCAAAAAGTTAAAGTTCTTCAATCTTAATCATATTTTGTAGAAACACTTACTATATGTAGAATGCAAAAATAGAATAGAAAATTGGCTGAGAAGCATAGCTTTAGAGATAAAATTGGGGAAACATGACTTATTTTAAGAGCATTTTGGAAATGCTGAAAAATAAATTTGGCAGTAAAAATTACATTTTCTTCTGTTTCTCTTATGATATAGGTGGTATAAAGGTACATTATGCATCTAAATTATTGTGAGCGTTTCAATTATGATTCCCTTAACGTTATTACAGCAAAGTTCAACCCCAGTCATGATTAGGTAAACAAATGAAGAAATGAGATGGGATGAAACAAGATTTAACTTTAATGATAGTACAAGCAAACAAAAATGTAGGCATCACCACAGTAGTTAACGTGTTGGTGGAAGATAATCTCATATTGTCCATGTTTGGTCAGTACTAGTCTGTCGACAAGCTCTGTCAGTTACTGTTTCTGGGGTAATTTAAAAGAAACTTACAAAATAGAAAAAAAAAAGAAATAGGAGGGGTTGTGGGGGCAAATTAAGCTCCTGATTTTTAACAATTGGGCACATTTACAACAAATAATCAACAAAACATCAAAATTCTTATCTGAAAAGTATTCCTGTAGTTCTTGTATACACACTGACCAGCACTGCACACTCCCAGCTGAAATTTGATGGCTTAACTACGCATCTTCTTTTAAATAAGAATAGTTTCTGAGTCAGACATAAATGGAAATACCTCCACCCCCGCCTCCCATGACCACCCCTCCTCACCATGAGGACCTCTGTACTTCGAGCTGGTCTTGACCTGTAAACTTGTTTGTTGGTTTGAACCATCAACCTCAGTAGCACAGGGATATTTCACCCTTGCTCCTGGATGATTAAACCTACGAGGAAGTACCCAGGCAAGCAGCAACGTAAGAAGAACGTTCTGCGACTGTACTTTTTAAATTGGTCTGAGACCTGGCCAATTTTCACGTAACAATAATGTTATTTTAGGTAAGGTTTAGACTTACTAAAAAAGAACGTTATGATAACATTCTATTTTGGTAAAGTTGAGACCAGACTAATAAAGAATGTTATAATAACGTTATTGTAACATGAAATAACAAGAACGTCACAACAACATTCTAGTGTGACGTCACAATGTTAGGTTCTAAAGACGTTTTTGGGTGCCCTCAAAAGAACGTAACAAGAACCAAACCAGGTCTAAACAAAACGTTTCTGCAACATTATTATAACGTCATATTCTTGCTTGGGTAGAGACCATATCCAGACCCCTACACTTTTACTGAGGCAGGCTTGTTTATATATGCAGTATCCCATAGGCAGGGGACCACAAACAATGGCTGGTGGTAGTAGGCCTTTGATTACCCTGTCGTTGACCACAGGGAGAAATACTAATACCACAGCAGCAGGACAGAGACTTGAACCACCAACCTTCGGATGACGACAACACTCTACCACTGGGCTACCAGAACCCCCTCCTTGACTTTTGAACTTGGAGCTGACCTTGACCCTTGACCACTGACCTCGGGGAGAGACTCCCTCCTATTGTTAGGAGTAGGTCGTCTGGGGAAGGTGGTGTTCAGGGTAACCCGATGCCACGTCTGTTCTCTACTCACGTGGCTAGGTCCATATTGTAGAGATCTAGTCTAGGGCAGAAGCTGGTCTATAGTTTAAGGCTATTACTGAATGTGTGTGCTTTCAGTCTGCCCCTCATTTATCTCGTTTATGTCTGTCTTTTTAATTTACACGCCTGTCTGTGTGCCGTTTTTTGTCGACACCTGTCTTTTGGCGTTTATTCACGGATGGATAGGGGGGGGACCTTTTGCCTTATCACTTGTTGTCCTTTTGTCTTTCTATCTGTTTGTCTGTCTGCTAGCAGTTATAATATCAGATAAATTTGTCTGTCCGTCTATCAGTATAGGCCTATAATCACCGTCCTACTTGTCTTTATTTCTCGAGCACAGCCTATAGCTTATTGCGCCTTTTCAGTCGCGGATTTAGGGGAGGGGGCGTGCCTATTTTAGACCAAATTATATATATATTTTTAATGTAAAATTCCTGCTCCCAGAGGGCGAGGATGAACATTTTGCTATAGTACGTTCCCCCTTTTTAAAATCCTGGATTCGCCCCTGTCTTTATCTCTAACTCAATGTTATTGGACTTACTATCATAACAATTATGTAAAAAGGTTACTTTGTGGAATGTTCAACCTTCTAAACACAGTTTCAGAAGTAAGAAAAGGTTTTTTCAAAAGAAGCGGTGACAATTCCCCGAATGTCACTGGCGCAGTAATCGGAACCATCTATGTCGATATTACAGACCTAATAAAATCAATATAAAGAAGTATTCAATACATCTGCCCCTCGCTGCTCAACGTGCTGTTTTGGCCATATCAGACAGTATTGGTTCACTTTACTGTGTCGGTGACAGTTTCAGCGAACTCCGATAAACCTTCTGTACCCGGACATTCTCCACAGGGATCGTGGTCCGTTTATTGTTACTCTCAAAAACCACGGGGTAACACAATGAAAACATTTTGTAGCCAGAAGTCATACCAGTTAACTAGAACCAGTTTTCTGGGTCTTTTGTTGAAGCAAGTAAGTCAGAAGGAAATAATCTATTGATTCAGAATGATAAATGTAATTATGAAGTGCGCCGTGCGCTTGTAAGTTGTATTGTAGCTATTCAAATGCATCATACTCTTGCCATACGAGGGGGGACGGATGGATTTGAAGGAAAACTGTCCATAGGCTGAGTCTAGATAATAAAGGATTTATTCCTTGAAAAGCAGTGGGTGATCTATTCTTAGGCCTTTAGACATAGGCCATGGATCCCCTCTACCACCACAAATTTAAACATGATTTAATAGCCTTTAAGGACAGAGTAGGTTACCGCTTTATGTGCGTCTGCTACATTTAAATGTTCGTGTGTGTGTGTGTGTGTGTGTGTGTGTGTGTGTGTGTGTGTGTTAGTATTATATGAGATATTTTGAAGTGTGTGCTATGCCAGAAAAGAGTTTATCGTCATATCTACTTTATGATAGGTGCCATAGACGTACCAAGAACAAATCATCTTGCGTGCATAGCATTTAAGATAAAACTCATATTCTGTAACTTTTTGTTTTCTGAACACTTTTTCACTAATTGCCGAATGATCCTCAAACCTTTCAAGTTTATCAGAAACATTCTTCCGGAGGAAGCGTGTCTCAATCATATTATTTAGTCCTTTATTCAATTTTCTTTGTTGCATAGACAATTTGGCCAGTATTTTTCTTTGTTTTTGGCGTTTGAATCATAAGAACATCACGGACACCTTATCACAAATGGTGATACACTTTACATGTTAAACAAATCATTATAATTATGTTCTCTCACTTTACGGTTGAGAATCTTTCAAGAGAAAGAGTAAGTAACTAGGTTGGATCGCGGGGATGTAAGTTAATTTCAAAGCAAAGTTTTCTGTTCAACATTGCTAATATATTATGTCATTCTGCAATGTTATAAATGTATAACTTGTCCATCGTCATGATAGTGAATCTTGTAAGAGTAAAACCACTGAGTTGTGTTCTATTCTTAATTATGGAAAGTTGTCCATGTGATGACTCACGAAGAGAACATGCTCATCAATAAATATTGAGGCTATACATGGGTCAGAGACTCAACATGAATATACGCCTATACACTGATACACAATACATGTTCCTTACAAGAGTTTAACATGTATGCAGTACATGTACTATACAAAACTAAGCATATGATGCATGTTCGGTGAAAATCACAGTCAAACATTTACTATTTGCACTGTAGGTATGAATATGAAACATATACTATACTTTGTATAAGTGTGTAGACAATATTTAAAAAAGACATTGCAATTGTATCAATGATTTGGCCACCTTTTTCATTAACGTGTTACAGTCTTTTGTGGGTGTAGGTGGATAGGTTTCTTTTCATGATTCCCAATGTATGTTGGTCCATTAAAGGGATCATCTACATTCTTTGTTCTTATACCTGTCTTCGCCCTGCATATTTGATGAATACTTGGTAGATTAGTTTCATTTCAGACATGCACGGAGCCTTAAGTCGTTAGCAAACTTTTTACCGAAAGACAACCAATCGTGAGCCAGGGAGAGTTAGACTTACCGATGTGACAGCCAAAGGCAGGATTAACAGACATATCCAATGTAATCCTTTAAACACTGTAAACCCCCCTCCCCCTCCTCCTGCTCCTCTCCTTCCTCCTGCCCCTCCTCCTCTCTTTCCTGCTGCTGCTTCTCCCTCTGCCGCACGGGCTTCCTCTCCTCTGTCCCGTCCATCACCCCGCCCCTTTACCCTGTATGGGTTATCTGTCATGCTCCAACAGGTATGAAACCCCTCCTCCAGTGCTTACTCCCGTCCCCTGCTCCTGTCCCAGTCTCCTTAGCACTGGCCCTCCATGGTGTCCGTGGTTGGGGACGGAGAAGGGGGCGGTGGACAGTTTCGGGTGGTGTACAGACTAGACTTGCACAGGTCACCACTGCTTTAAGGAAACTATGTATGGAATTTCCATATTATATTACATGCATATATCATATATATATTTATATACATATTTCTTGTCCTAGTTGGTTCGGGTATTATATGGACAGATAGAGATGCTAGATGTTCTATCGGAAAAGAGATGATGTTAAGGGGATGATGTTAAATAGTGACGTTCTGATTGGAATCATTTATGGCCGCCTACAAATTACAAATTCTTAGTAAAGGGATGAAGGGACAAAGAACACATTGATATAGGATAGACGCCTGAACAAGTATACACAATTGTATAAAGTAAAGTATGATACATAGATAGCTGTATCACTATATGTATTAATCTAAGATTTATAAGGTCCTTATAATATTATATCACACTGTATGCAGCAAAACGCCTCTGATCTCTGTAAAAAACACACTATAGTAGTACACAATGCAGTTATCTGGTTATGATACAATATAACTTTGAGCAATACAATACATAAACAACAAACTGAAAATCGAATATTTTTGCGCCTCTTGCGCAATTATTACATATTCTATTGACGGAGAGACCTTGTTCACGTCTACTCATGGGTTGAAACTTAGGTCAGCCATATTTGGATGGGAGCCCTGTGGTGCTGGTAAGGAGCTGGTAGTGTGTAGCCTATTAGGGGTGGGAGGATTGATTGACTGGTTTTCCATATATCACTGACATGAAAGACAGTCTATTTGTGTAATTGTCTGTGTTTATCTATTCGGAACCTTTGCTATTTATAATGTTATTACACTATGTCACCCTTGCATCCTATTTTCATGCTGTCCCGTCTGACAATGAAAACGAAACAAGTGATTTATTGGAAGGTAGGTATTATTTTTAGATGCAGACTTACGGCAATCTGAATTGATAGAAAAGCTGATGATGGCAATAACGCATCCATCATATTTCCTAATGATGCATTTCAAGTTTCAAGAAAATGCTGATATCCCTCGTTTGAACAATTATTTTTTATCAACCAAGTGATTGTTGACGGTCACCATAATATATGACCAAGTTACAAGTATGTTTTTAAGTGAAGTTGACGATCCAAACGGTTAAAAATTTTCCATGTCGCCCTAGCGGTCTATTGAAGTTCAACATGCGCAAAATACATGAATGTAAATCAAGTTCAATTTATTTTCCATTGTCATTTGTGTAACTATTAACAGGTTAAACCTTTACCAAGGATGTTCTTTTTTCTTTTTACTTCCAGTGAAACACTAATGGACCGACACGTGGTTTGAGGGCAGCAGGAGGCATGTGACGGGGATACGATCAGGGTCATGTGGTGACGGTAGGTCCCTTTGTTGATTGTCTCATCACTTACAGAGGCAGACCTTTGGACCCTGGGCCTTGCTCCATGCAGGCAGTGGTAACTAAACCCCCTGAAACTAACCTTATCAGAACAGTAGCGGGCTCATGGCAACACGTGATTTAAGTAACATTAAAACGTTTTAACGTACGCTTGTCACTGTGAATACAGGAGACCAAGGTTAGAAATAATGGATCATGTCTATTTCTTAAACATTCCCTGATTCCCTGATGAAGAGCCACCAAAACTCGAAACATTGGAACCTATGTAATAAAGCCGCCATCATTACAAAAGAACTGTTTCGTGGTCGTGAATTACTTCTATCCATAATTACATATTTCTTAAACATTACGAGTCATTTTCGTTCATTCTCATTCTAGTCTTATTCAAATAATATTAATTTTGGAGGCTGATTTGTGAGAATAAATTCAGCCGAAGGGCACTCAATGATCCAAACAGTCAAATTTCTAGTTCGTTAATCTAAACTAACACACAAGGTCGAGTAAGCAACAAGAAAAGGGGCCTTCCATTTAGTACGTGTAAAATCTCAGGCCCTCCACATCCCCCCCCCCTCAGGCAAAAATACGCATTAAATATGTACTAGAATGTACGTACATTAAAAAAAATCTCGGTCCCCACCCTTGATGCGTATATACTAAAATTTAAATGGACTGTGACCGATCCATAAGGTTTGAGATGTGAAGGGCAGAGGTTGATGTAATAGCTCTCTTTTGACCTATGACTTGCGAACCTGAATTGCGCTTGTGATCTGCCATACGTTAATGTAAATGCATACAAAAAGGCACGGATCTACAAAGGGGAGGGGGAGTGAGGTGCTTAGACTTTCCTCCCTATTTCAAAATGACACAGTAGGCCTAGCACCTATCCCACTATGTAAAGTTCTTTTGTCTGCCCCTGTCCAGAAAGCATGACGTTCATCTTTGTACTCCAGGCGCTCCAAGCACTTTCTAAAAAAGAAAACCCAATATTATTAACACGGGGCTAATCGAAGATTCATGATGTTATTTTATTTCAGGTTTCAGGTTTTAGGTTCTAGCAATTACATTTTGCATCCCCCCCCCCCACTCGCGCCACTGATCAGTCAATAAATGAAATAATTTTAGAGGTCATTTTGATTTTGAAATAATATTATTTCTCTCTGTGCCACACAAGCAAGAATAAATAAACTAATGCCTTGATATGCACGGCGCAGAATTAAGTCATCCACTTGCTTGCAACTGACCTTTCTCCTCACTCAAAGAAACAAGAATTAACAAGAACGTGATAAACATAATCTCTTTATTCAGTCTAAGGCATTGAATAAAATGTACAAAACTAGTTTTGCCTTTACAATATGATAGTCTGCATAGTTTCCTAAAATGCTAAATCAGAATAATTATAGAGAAGACGCAATAGAACCATTAAATGTAAAGTCCTATATTCCATTTACAAATATATAACATTTTCTGTAAATATACTCTCTTTCTTTGCATAGGGCATCTCTGTGTTTTGGCATTTGTTCAAAAATACATTCTTTAGATTACTTGATGGAAATTGAATTGAAATGATGCGAATTCCAAAGAAAACAATAATCCAAACATAAACAGTTTGTGTAATCTCAAATGAATTGTAAGAAGTCATATTTTTAATATTCAACATTTAGACCAATCACAAATTCAAATTACTTTATCGGGTATATTTTCATTTGAATCTCGCAAACGTGCATCTAGGTGCATTAGTCATTATAGATATAAAAATAGAGTTTTCTTTAAAAGGAAGCCAAAAACAATGTAGGGTTGAAATTTTAAAATTGCAAATTCTGTAAATTTGAAAATATTATTCTTTGTCCATGACCCTGACCTGTGGTAAAATTCAGATAGTTAATACAGACTTAAACTTCATTGAAATGCATATAAACTCGTAACTTATCAATTCTGGTGACCCACCAAAATTAGTTTACAAACATTGTTGACTTCAGGCATAAATGGCATGAGTATTATGGAATACAAGTACCAATTAATTTAATTGCTATAAAGTTAGACTGAGAATGTATTTTCACATTTATTAGAATTTGCAAACAATTCTCATATTTTGAAATAACACTGCTTTTGGCTCCCTTTAATCTTGTCATTTCATGATACCTTGCAATATAGCATCTACAAAAATCTTGGGTAATATGTTGGATTTCAAAAGACCATTTTTAAGGACTATACGTGTATACGTGCCTTTGCACATATTTACAAGGTAAAAACAGTTCTTGTGTGCAAGCATCGGGATATATTATCAATATTTTGCACACTATACGATTTGATAGATAAATTGTTCTAACAATGATCTAGGGTATCAAATAATAATCAATTTGACATTATCTTCATAATATTATTGTTAATATTAAAGCGCAGGTTTTGATGCAAAACAAATCTGCTCGAGTCAAATTCTGTTACCCTTTTAGTTGAAATTTACTATTTCCCTGAAAAAATGCATGTCTACTATGCATGAATTATTTTACTATCTTCTCTAACGATGGTACAGTATATAGATATAGAGTCAAAAAAATTGATTTATCAACCTCTGACATTATGATAAATTTGGCAATCCCAAAACACTTCATGTGTTTGAGGATTTCCAATTCAACAACATTATCTATAGGGATTTCCTAATGAAGGTTTAAGATAGGGTTGAGAACATTTGTTATGTCTTCTGTAGAGGACAGTATTCACACTTTAAGGCATTGTTACGAAAATACATCTCGCAATTGACACGCCCTAGAAAGATAAGTGAAAGTACAACACCTCCATAACTGACAAGGCTACTTAGTCATTAATCAGTGTTTGATTTTAAGTGAATTGTGATTTGTGGTTTTGTCAGTTACAAAAAAAAAGAAATAATGTCTACCACTATCGGGTTGAAAGTCTCAACAAGGATCAACCTTTGCGACAGACAAAATTACAAGTCATGCAGTTGAAAAATCAAAACATGTTGAATAATTGGCCCATCAGGTACGAAAATAAGCAACCACGTTTAAAAGAATTACATGATTTAATACTCTTATGTATTCCTCAACATTTTAGGCTTTCAGTAACCTTTAGGTTTCAGATTTGTTTTTTGTTGCACAACACAAGTGACTGAGAACTACGTTTTAGGAAAAAAGAATTGAAGTACTTGCAATTTCTATTGTTCGAGGGCACATCTTGATTTGTATTGATTAATGGTTCATCTATTATTAACCACATAGGTAGAACGATTGTCTCATACCAACTCGCTGCTTGGAGCGTAGTTAATCAATGACTAGTCTTGTTTTTAAACGGTAAAAAAAAAGGTTTCCCCAAAATGGAGATGCTTAGAAAACCGTTGATGGAAACTAATATATTTATTAAACTACAATTATCATTTGAACATCTGGAAAAGCATAATGCACCCTTACATTGTAAAGTGCAGATCGTTCTCCTTCATGTCGAATGTAGAATTGAAAGAAGATTTCTCTGGTAGGCATATTTCATACCTCATTCAGGAAGAATACCTACTTTTGGCTGTTTGAAGCATTTTGTAGGAATTAGAGGGAGTTCTATATATTGCTTTTCGCTCTGATATTGCGTTCAAGAATAACATCACATTATGACAGATCAGAGAAGTAGATACAAGAGCTACATTACAGAGGCTTTAATAATGTTCATTAATAAAAAAATCCAGGATAAATACGTGTGCAGCCTTTTCTTGTCGATTTTGACAATATAGATATTACATCTCTTCAATTAATGAAATGCACCAATAAATGCATTTTCCCTTCACCAACAAGGGAAATATGTTTATCATTTCTTTTATTATGCTAAAAACGTATGCCCCAGTGAGTGTGGAATTGATATGGTTGTCACTTAAGGAGAGAAATATTGACTCTTCGTCGCATAATCTACACCGTGTACAACGAGAGTTCTATATCTCCTTTGTACCAAGATGATGCAACTTATTTTTTATGTACAATCCTGAATCATGATTGTATAAAGAAATAAAAAGTATTTCAGAGATAGGATGCTTCTGTTGAACATATAGAATTGCAATGACATTACATCACTTCTGTTGATCATATAGAATTACAAAGACATTACATCGCTTCTTCTGTTAAACATACGTAATTACAAAGACAATACATTGCTCCTGTGTGATCATGATCCAACGTTACTTCAATTAAAGTATTAACAATGGTAAAACAATGTCCGAACCAGCTTTCTGTGACAGATGGGCAAATCGGAAAATGACAAGAACGTAAAATGACTAACAGACATGGGGACACTTTCCTAGGTGCAGCTCAAGGTGAAGTTGAGGGCATCGTCCTATCTCAGGCCACCAGGTTTACCTTATCTGACGCCCCACCTGCAGAAAATGAGGAGGAGGAGGGTTAGTATCAATAACTTCCTTCTGTTTTCAACCTTTATATATTACAATTAATTCAAAGAATTAACCTGTATTCCACATACCAATTTTGATGCTGG
Source organism: Lepidonotus clava (assembly GCA_936440205.1). Taxonomy (NCBI): domain Eukaryota; kingdom Metazoa; phylum Annelida; class Polychaeta; order Phyllodocida; family Polynoidae; genus Lepidonotus; species Lepidonotus clava. The sequence goes on along the minus strand of OW387144.1, from coordinate 26,324,215 downwards.
TGGTATTGCATGTATTTGAATCTCTTCCATAATATTGCATGAAGACGTACATCCCCATACACCATTTGAAAGAGAATTTCTATATTCAATCCTGATTCCCACTGCCAGTTTTTAGAAGTGGCAGCAAACTCGGCATGTGGAATATAGGCTTTACAACTATCACCAGAAACCGTCTCCTATCTAAGCAGTAGATAAGAAGTTTGTACACACCAAACCCACAGAGTTTCAACTATTTATACAACATGCTTTAGGGTCAGGATTTTGACTGCATCAATTTGGAGAGATTCGTTCGTTACTTTCAGGGTATAGCATTGAACAATTACAGGATTATTTCCTTAATGTCATAGGATATCATGCCAAAAGCATAATTATAAGGGTATTATTTCAGTCGTAGTTCCTTCTGAAAATAGGGATATTAGCATGTCTATCCTTGTCCCCAAAGTAATGAACATACCAATTCCAATTGATACAAAGTTAAAAACCTGACCCTTCATTTGTCGTAGAGTACACGACACAATAAGATCCTCCCCCTCACTAAGCAAGGAAGGTGATGGAAATCAAATCTAAGTGAATGCGAGAAAAGTTCGCTAGAGGCACGTGAAAAAGTTTGTACGTTCATGCTTCCATACAAAATTATAATAAAACTATACCAGTCATACGTTTGCTATTGTAGGGTGCGTTGGGGAATAATATCCTTATTTAAGAGCTTCCTTTCGATTACATATTATAAGGAACGGGCCGATACTTTCTGTGGTCAAAGTGACGCAGACCGTTCAGTTTAGAAATTACTAAATAGTTCTCCCTACCACGGATAGCTTATTCTGTTATTTCCCTGCAGAGTAGTCTAAATGAAGATGCATGCTGGGAAATGTGTAGATAACTTACAAGGCTGAAGCATACACATTTTCCTTTTTCATTCTTGCAGTTTTTGTAGTTTTGCATGATGGAAAATCAGGATTTATTAATCTTTCCGTTTATATCTGTATACATTTAATCTTATAAATGGGATTTTGGAAATGTATTTATTACAGATAGATGTATAAGCAAATATGTCTATGTTTTCCTTGTATTTTTGTTTGCAAAAGTAGTACAAATTAATCTGCAGGTGCCTAAAGTACTATTAATCAGCTATCTGTGGTTGGGAGAATTGCAGAATTCTGGTTTTCTAACTTACTCCAGTGCACCTCGTCCTCCCGGCCGTCTCCTGTGTCGGCCGGAGTCTTCTCCAGCATTCGCCACCTAGTGGGGAAGGGAGGAACCACGGTCAACCAGATATGTCTCCTAAGGCCCTATTACACTACATGACTTGAGCTGCCATAATTATTGGCGCAATATGATGATATTACAGAAAACTTGCAGGGGTGATAGGCCCCTATATTTTTTTTTCTTTTTTTTTTTTAAACGGCAATTCGGTGCATCTCACATAAGTGTAACAAAGAATCTTATCTCTAATAATTATCATGTGTGACGTCTTTGTGACATATCGCAGCTCAAGTTATGTAGTGTTTTTACAGAATTTGTTGAGCCTTGCTATGGAGGGGCGGGGTTGGGGGCTGGAGCACGTGGGTAGGGGTGCTAATGATATAGCCTATTCATACAGGCAGGGTATGGGATTTCGGTAGGCCTATTCATTGCTTAATATTATTGCACCCTATACAGGTTGCAGTAATAATACACATTCAACCAAATGTATATAATAGAACTAAGATTCTATCAGGTTGGGATTTAAAAAAAAGAATTGGAGGTCTATCTATGTACAATTAGTCTGAAATATTCTTAATGACAATCTGCTGTTTTGCTTAACCAATGTAGCGCGAACTGACAATCCATACTATGCACTATTAAAATTCCCAATAATATTATTGGTAGAACATAAGGCCCACTCCAGTTAACATCAACATCTAGGTACATTATCAAGTCTTCGAGCAAACGTTAATATCTTAAACCCACAAAAAGAGTGACCTTGCACAAAGAATCTCAGAAAATGTTATAGTCTATTCATACACTTGATTGATTTGAGTGACTCTCAACTCTTAGTATTGTGTGTACGAGTGTATTTGTGTAGTCTATGTGTGTCTGAAGAAAGGGAAAAGTAGTAGTTCCAGTTGGGTTTGTTAAGGAGGAAGGGCTGTGCTTAAGTTTCATGTTTGTGTACTTTTTCTCCAATAGTGAACTAATAGTGACGGATATACATTTTTCTGAATATTGATGGGAAATAGCTAATATAAAGATGGAGAGTAATATTATAATGGTTTGGGGCTCCTATCCGTGTTGATATATAGAAACTATTTATCACAGGATTGTAAAGTAAAGATTAACACTACAGATACAAAAACTCATTCCTTTACAGCAATAGATTGATAGAGTCAAGAATACAGATAATGTTATACGTATCATTGCCATTTGTGTTTGGTTATTGACTTTTGATAGAGCTTCTTAAGAAAACTTGCTTGAGATTATAATAGGTGCTAATGATATTAATGATATAACATTCCCTTGACTCCCAGGTGCACTAGTTAACATGAGAGTTTTAGATATTTGGAAAGCCTAGATCTATGGAAACATGACTTATGCTAGTTTTTGCATTACCATGTATGAACAGGTAGTATTCTTAATCATGTCTGTAGCTTTGATATTAAGGAAAATGAAAATGAAACATTTCACAAAAGAGAATATGACATGTCAAATTATCATGTTTTATTTAAAATTAAAGCATAGATGGCTTATACTAATATTGATAACTGATTAAGCGTGGTTCATATTAAGCCCAGTTAGATTTAAAAACAAGTTAGCACCTGAAGTCATTTCTCCGTCTGTCCCCTAGTGAGGCGATCTTTCTCCAACCGGATCCAGAGGAATATCTACCCAGAGAGGATGAGAGGCCAAGCATTGAAACCAACACCAGGAGAGAAATGTTAGTATAAAGCAGATCACCCAATTTTTGAAAGAATTACCTAGACTAGTTTTGTTTCAAATTTCATTTACTTTCCAAACAGTTTAAACATTTTTCTTTTTTGTTTTACATTACAGTAAAGGAAAGGATTCATATGTACTTCTAGATAAACTGCGTTCCTATTGCACAATAATAAGTGTGCATACATAATATTGGGAAGAACACTGTTTGATAAGATTTAACCAAAACCCTAAGCGAAAACCTGAAGCCATGCAGCATGAAAATCATAATGTGAATGAAGAGTGAAAGCGTGTTAGTTTATTTGTATTACAACTCTTGGCTTCCTGATTAAGAAATGTTTTATTTGTAAATGTCCCTTACCTTATTGCCAGTGCAACGACTATTATGATAAGGACAATAGTCAGGAATAAGGCTGTGATGGCGATTCCCTTGGCAGTGTTATCACTCTGCACTACTGGGGTCACTCCAGATTTAGAGCCGTCTGTTGGAGCCACATGGGGGTTAAACTTCCCTCCTTCTGCAAGAATGTGAACACAATAATTATGCATTTACTGATTGTTGCACGTGCTAAACTATCATAAAGTGGCATTAAGAAATAGCATAGACATTTATCTTATGTGTCTCTATGAAAATAACAAGGAAATATGTAATTAAGTTTAGAAAATCACAAAGAGGGACATACTTATCAAATCCTCCAAATTACACTGATTCTAAAGTTTAGAATTGTGTAATGTGAGCAGGTCAGCAATTGGTGAGCAAATGAATTACAGCCGTTGATCTCCCTAGTAAAACTATGACGCGTCAACAACAATTCGAGGAGCGATGGTTACAGAACGGTTATGTCCCTTGCATCCTCCCAGAAATATACATTTTAAGGTCAATATCTGTTCGACAGGCAGAAAGAACTGAGGTGTGTTATATTTACCTAACTTGACGTCACATATTTGTCCCACGTAGCCGGGTGGACATTTACAGAAGAACCAGTTGTTTCCGTCCAAGCAGGTTCCATTGTTTTTACACGGATTGGTTGCACATTCATTTATATCTGGAAAAAAAAAAAATATTTAACAAACATACCCATTTATAGCAATAGAGATTTGTCTAATGTTTTCTATCAGATTTGTAAGACACCACATTCTCTCGCTGTTTAGCTTGATCCTGCACTTTAAGTAATCGATTTAGGAAACTAGGTGGTGGTTTTCTAAATTCTTGAAACTAAAGCAAAAAACAGGATAAGTTTCTCCTTCGACTTGCACCCACAGAAAAATATTCTAGATTTTTTATTATAATTTCCGAAATCGCCAACCGCGGATACAAACTCATAAAGACCAGAATTTTATAATAATTATAAAAATAAACGGTATTAAACCTAATTAAATTGGTATGTTGCATGGACTGGTCCTGTCATATTTCTGATACAAATGAATAATCATAGGTTCAAAGTTATCATGATAGGCTACTGGAATACAGACTTAAAGCCTTTTTTGCGATGCTGATTTTGCTGTCGACTTTAAAAATCAGCAGTGGGGAAAAAGGTTAGATATAGATAATTATATTATAAAATTATTTTTAAATAGGGATATATCTAGGATGTATGGTTTCATACATATTCTCAAAGAAATCCAAATGAATACAACATCTCTAGCATCAAAATCGGTAAGTGGACTGCAAGTGTAACTCCTATATTCCTACCTAATAGTATTTGGAGGACAATTGTAACTATGAATATTGTTCAATAAAAAACGACTTACTGATATGGCATCGTTTGCCGGTGTAGCCCGGGGCACAGGTGCAGGTGAAGTCGTTGATCCCGTCCTTACAGGTGCCCCCTGAGTGGCAGGGGATGGGCGCGCACTCATCGATGTCTGAGGGCACCAGGTGGGAGGGGTCAGGGTTAGATCAAGACAAGCATTTCCACAAGTTGAGTTCATAGAAACACAGAAATTGACATTTCTTTGCCTGCAATTTGCTGTTTATCTATATTTCTTTCTGAACCTGTGTTTTATTTTGTGAGATACAATAAATTACAGAGGTCTAGGTTGCAATGTATGTGAAGTGTGTTCCCTTAATGTGTACTATATATTTACATATTGACAACTGTATGGATTCTCTAGTTTTACTACTGGTTTAAAAAAGGAAAGTCATTATAAGCAGAAAAGGTATAATACTAGTACATTACAAATGACTATCGGTGATATTCAGTTAAATCAGTAGTCAGTCAAGGACGTTTGTTTACCGAAAAGTCTGGCACAATGATTAATACAATGTATTCATTTTATCAATTTCACTAAACATCTTGATACAGAACACTGTCCCTGAATATTGGAAATCCGCTGTTTTATACGTTGCCGTGCTACCTACTTGTGTCACAGAAGGTCCCTGTGTATCCCGGAGCACATTTACAGTCAAACCCGTTTAGTCGGTCTACGCAGTCAGCGCCATTTTTGCAAGGCTGTTTGGCACAGTCGTCTGTATCTGAAATGAAACAATTGATTGTTTTAGTATAATTTTCGCTTTCAAAGTTGTATCATAGTTCCCTCTTGCACTTCTAACCCAAAACTTAAATGCAAAGGAAAGAATTCTATATTTTCATTTGCAGTTGGTCATAGTATTGAAATGTTCCAGGGCGCTGTATGGACCATGGAGCGTTTAGGTAGCTCCCATCTATATTACATTAACCAGTTAAGGAGAAGTGGGAGTATAGTTAAAGAAGAACCAAAATTGCAAAAGAAAAAAAATTATGGGGGATCGGTGACTGGCTGTATATAAACGCAATAAGCCCATCCCAGTTTATGCCAACAGTAAAGTTTACCATGAAATATTATCGAAATTGTTTCCATGCTTTTTCCCAATAGAGAGTTGCACATTAAAAAAATAACCAAAGCAATTTGGTTGACAGATTGCTCCTAAAATTTCTAGTATGAGACCTTACATTTTGGACTTTTCCCCATAGGAACCAATGGTAAAGCCTGTCAGTCCAACCAATAATGTCCAACCCTATTTTGTCCTGAAATACAGTATTTTGATTGGCTGGTAAACCTGCAAATCTGTCAATCAATAACATTTATGAAATGATAAAGTTTGAGCAGTACTTTGGGATATAGAAAAACACAATACTTGCATATTCAAGTAACCTCAAGTCTTGGAGACAAGGATGGCATTTATGTGTATTTTGTCCAACCCTTGTCCAACCCTAGGATATACCCCATGTGGGATGGGCTTATTCTAATCAATCAATTTCAACTTAAGCTAGTCTATTTCTTTTGATATAGGAATCAGACTTTTAGTGAGTCTACAATTGATATAGAAGCTTAATCGTGCTTCAACACATGCTGGGGCCATTACAGAATTAATTGTTGATACGTATAACCTACTTACCTATGAAGCTTTCAGGGCTACTTACCCATGTGGCCATTCAGACAATGGCTCCCATTACCTAATTTACCTTTGGAGCAGTTCTTGCCATGTAATCCCTCACTTACTCACAGGACCACTAATCCATGTGGCCTTAACACACTTAATTACACAGGTAAGGTAATGCATCTGTGGAGCAGTTCTTGCCCTTATAGCCCCTCACCCCCTTGACATGACTAGTACTACTTACCTATGTGGCCCTCATACACTTACATAGGTAAGGTAACTTACCCATGGAGCAGTTCTTGCCCTCGTAGCCCGTCACACAATGACATGACTAGTACTACCTACCTATGTGGCCCTTATACACTTACACGGGTAAGGTAACTTACCTGTGGAGCAGTCCTTGTCCTTGTAGCCCCTCATTCACTGAGAAAACCACTTACCTATGTGGCCCTTATACATTTACATGGGTAAGGTATAACTTACTTATGGAGCAGTTCTTGCCCTTGTAGCCCCTCACATTGACATGTCTACTTACCTATGTGGCCCTTGTACACTTACACAGGTAAGGTAACTTACCTATGGAACAGTTCTTGCCCTCGTAGCCCCTCACACATTGACAGGTGTAGTCATTAACTCCGTCCACACAGGTCGCTCCATTCACACACGGATGGGCGGCACATTCATCTATGTCTGAAATAAATGAAAAGGGCATATTGTACTATAAACGCTTATGTATAATTATATACAAGTTATGAGGTAATGATATGAAAGGGAAATAAAGTGTAACCTACAAAGGTTGGTATTTTATCTAATACAGGGAAAATACAACTCCGCCTTATAATCCTTGTATGGTTACTCATATTGTCTCAATAGTGCATATTTATATTCATTCTGTCGTTGTATCAACAAGTCAATTATCCTGACTATAATTCTGACTATAAAATTGACTAAAATGCAAGTACAGGTATACCTACAGATCTTGAACAATGCATACTTAAGGGTCAGATTAAACAAGAAACGCACATTCTGAAACCTAAGCAGTGGCGTGCCCAGGACGGGTATTATGAACCTCTCATATTTCTCAGTTTTTTTTTTTTTTATTTTTTTTTAAAAATTGTTTATTAAGTAAATCACTTCAGGGTTGCCCCTGGTTCTCGGTGATATTACAATGATAAAGTGTAGTGAATAAACATTTCAGGTGGAATCTATAAGTATGTACATCAAGATAATACAATATATATTGGACCTAATAAAGTAGATCAGTATAAGCACAGTATCTGTGTTTGATCAGATTAATAAATTCATTGACACAGGTTGCAAATTGCATATCATGGCATAGTTCATCCCAAATGATTGTCCCTTTATAAAAAGCACTATTCTGGAATTTTGTTTTCATTTTTGTTGGGACAATAAACTGTTTCTTATTAGCCAATCTAGTTTGTCTTACTGGAATAGTTAACACACCATCTTTAACACTGTGTAAAAACATCAGACGAAGTAGTTGTTTATGCCTTCTCTGCTCTAAACTAGTCAATTTTAGTTTAGAATGTAGATATTCAATGGTGACATGGTCACGGGGAGAGACACAAAGACAGATTCTGGCTGCATTATTTTGCAGTATCTGAAGCTCTCTTTTCTGTTCAAGTGTACATGACATCAATATAAATCCACAGTAAAGTTTATAATATTGAAACAATAAATAACGGGAATATTAACAAACTAGCTAGTCGGAACATCTTTACCTTTTGTATGGATCCCTCTCGTGTTTGCCAGGAGCCAATCAGATTTAATCTAGGGCTCCGTAGGCCCAAGCTAAGAACATATAGACCTTGTTCATTAGTGTGGCGCCCCCTAACGGATTTGTCTGAATCAAGGTGTTGGAGATGAGTTCCAATGGATAAAGGCTTGAAGTTTTGGGTACAAGGAGTCCATGGGAGTGTTCACTTTGCAAACTCGGGAGAAAAGGAGTACACTCGGGAAGCCCATCCCAGTTTACATCAACATAAAGGTTTACTATGAAATACTTTTAAAAGTGCCTCCATGCTTATTCCCTGAAGACAGTTGTATAATAAAAAATTAACCAACGCAATTTGGGTTACAGATTGCACCTACATTTGGTAAAATGCAGCTTTATATTTTGGCATTTCCCCCATAGGAACCAATGTTAAAGCCTGTCAGTCTAGCCTATAATGTCCAACCCAATTTTCCCTATAATACAGGATTTTAATTGGCTGGCAATCCTACAAATCTGTCAACTGATAAAACTTTAGAAATCATAATGTTCAAGCAGTACTTGTGGATATAGAAAACAAACCTTACTTATTTCAGTAACCCCAACTCTTGGAGACAAGGATGACATATACAGTAACTTTGTCTGACTCTCGTCCAAAATTAGCATATAGAGCCTATCCAATTTGGGATGGACTTATTTCATAAAATACATGAACTTACTGTATTGACACGTCGATCCTCTGAAGCCGGGCACACAGGTGCAGGTGTACATGTTAAAGCCGTTCTCACAGGTGGCCCCGTTTTGACACGGGTTACTCTCACACTCCGTCACGTCTAGAAAGTACATACAAAACAACGAGTGTTTCAATCTGAGGAAGAACAGTTAGTTTCATCTCTGATGATCGAATATTAACACCTTTTAAAACTGAAATTGGGAAAATACATTGACTCATATCTCCAACCCAATGATCTGGAAAACACCGAGATTGTATTCTTAAACTGTATTGGGAATATCATGCTTTTTTTTAAAACAATTGGGACTATGAAAAGGATGTTAAAATAAATAATTGTTGACCCCATCTGAAATACAACTCACTTAGGTCAGTAATATATTATAGAAATACTCATTTTGTATGATGAAAACTCAACAAGGTGTCACTATAACTATCAGGTGATGCATCCATTACATTGCAGTTGCTAGTAACTCGTTGCCACCATAGGCAATTCCTAAGATTTAAAAACCTGTTTATTATTAGTTCCTAAAATCTCTCTATTGATCGCCAGTAGACCATATGCCAGTTCCCTCTTGCTGCGGAACAACTCAAGACATCGGCTGGGATTATACACGCGGGCACGGGGAAGGTATCCGCGCGTTCTTCTTCCGCGTATACAAGGAGATGTGTATATGCGGACTTTTGGGTCCGCGTATGTAAGGAACATTACATACGCGGATGTTTTTCATTCTTATATGATTTGTAAATACTATTTTAAATCGGGGGCTTTGCCCCCGAACCCCCCCCCCCCCCCCGTTTTTTTTCTTCCTATTTCTAGGTAAGATTTAAATTATCAGCACGTATAGATGTTTTTACATACACCTACCCGATGTCCGCGTATGTAAAGAGATCTGTGTACGCGGACTTTGTGCCAGCCTATCTAAGAAATTATATAAGCGCGACCGTCGCGTATGCGATGGTCGCGCGTATAGCCACTTCCGGTTCGGCTATCCACCCCATGGCACAGCATGGGAGGTGGCAGAAAACATACAATTTCTAAAGTTGCTCTCTTATAATTTAGAATTTATTTTCTAGTATTTTATAGATCAGGACCGTAACTATATCCAAAACTACCTACATTTTCTCTGTAAAGTTATTATAAGAGATACAGGGAGACAAAAAACATTTTTTAAGGATTGAGTCTATGGTAGGAAGTTTGTTTTTTGGGAGGTGTCTCATGCTGTATTTTACCACATGATGCCAACTGGCAAACGGTCTATATTAAGCACATAGGCTATCGGTAAAAGTGCTGAGTCATTGGACCTACTTGTGCATAGTAGCCTCACGTCCTCTGAGTGACCGCAGTCCTCCCGGCCCCAGGCGTTGTGGGCACAGTCGGCCAGCTTGGTGTCGGTCGGGATGCACCTCATCTGGTCAGAAGAAGGGAGCATTGGGTGAGAAACAGGAGGTGGCAGAAAACATAATATTTTTAGGTGGAGACTTAAACATAAAACTTTTAGGTGCAGACTTAAACTTCACATAGAGAAAAAAACACTGCACGGCGTGTGCGAATGCATGTGTGAATACTTATCCTACAATGTGGACCCAATCTTTTCGAAATCCTGTATCCACTAATAACACCTGTCTGTGAATGCATATAATATTGTGATGAATGTCTATTCATCAGATAGGTAAAAGACCAAAATAAGAAAAGTAAGGTAATATGACAAAAGTAAAGTATATATGTTATAAAAGGCCCGAAAGTGTAAAGGCCCGAAAGTGTAAAAGCCTGAAACCCGAAAGGCCCGAAAGAGGCCCGAAAATGTAAAAAGGCCCGAAAGTGTAAAGGCCCGAAAGTGTAAAAGCCCGAAACCCGAAAGTCCCGAGAAATATGTAAACCGGAAGTGATATGTAAACCGGAAGTGATAATGTAAACCAGAAGTGACGTCAATTGTAACCACGTGATCAAAGACAGCCAATCAGGGCTGACCACTAGAGTATAAAAAGGGGCGGTGAGGCCCGAATAAATGAGTTCTTTCACAGTTCTCCTTGTGTCAACACGTGTCTTCTTCCCTCAACAACCGCCGAGATGAGCCGATACGAGTAATTAACTAGAAGTTTGGGTAAAATAGTAGAAGTTCGAGAGAATTAGGCTAAAACTTAGGACGGGGGCCCGAAGGCCCGAAGAACGGAAGTAAGGACCGAAGGACCGAAGTAGGGCACGAAGGCCCGAAACTGGCCCGGATGGAGTCCCGGAAACGCAGGCCCGGAATGGCACGAGGGCCCGAAACCAGGGACGGAAACCCAGGATCCAGGGAAACAACGGCGCGACCGGCTCGGCCCCACGCTACCAAACAATAGGCGACCGTCGGCCCGACACCCCGTAGATCGAGACCAAGGGTGGACCGTCCGTAGGTACGGATACTGGCAGAGAGATAGCAAACGGCTTCCCCCTACCCCTACCATATTTTCCCTCCCCCGCAGTCCTCTGCCCGTCGACGATCACCGATTCCCGACTGACCCGCTCAACCCCCCTCATGCGCGAGGCACGACTCAAAACATCACATCTCAGTTTCTTGCCCGGATTCTCCGTCCGTCCGAGACCCGAAACAATTCCCACGTCCCTCTGCTGTAGAAATCGGAAACCCCGACCTACCGAGGAACGTCACAATATTATGCCAATTTTTGTGTTGTCTGTAATAATGTTGAACATTGTCTGTGTAATTGTTATAGAATGGATTAAGTACAGACCATGGACACACTAAACAATGATTACCCCATGCAGTTTGCACACATCTATGTCTCCCTAAAATAAAACCCTTGCCAGTATGTGTAACCCATGACAATAACAATTGCTTTGTGCCCCCTTGGTCTGTACTCAGGGAACTGTCTGAGGTTAAAATTATGAGCCTGAATACGCTATCGAGTTGGGCATATAGATATTACTGCCTGAGGCCATTGGGCTGAGGGCTGCAATTTCTCTGATATTCAAGATTATTCTTTCAACGTCAGACTGTTTTCCCTCATCACTGCCCACTGTGCCAATATACCAAAAATACTCAGTGGCAATGTCCATTTAGTATTCACAACATATCCCGGCAATTCGTATGTAATACTATGTCAGTGTGCCTCACCTCGTCGAGCCAGGTTGGCCCAGAGCCATCAGGGGCCAGGAGCCGACTGCCCAGGTTACCCCGGTGGTGGCCCAACTCCCTGCAGGCCACTGTAGCGTCCGTCTTGCCGAAGTTGTCGTCGCACACAGTGCCCCACCGACCGCTGTGGAAGATCTCCAGGCGCCCTGAGGACCTGTTCCTGCCTCCCACCAGCTGGATCTCTGTCAACAGGGACATATAGGGCTTTTAGTTTTTCTTATTTTCTTATAAATTGTGTATTTTAGGAGCATGAAATATTTTGAGAAAATTTGCTGGAAGTACTAGCTACCTAGCATTTGCTATTGTTGTTATATTGCACATTAGGTGCGCGATACAACCCACATTCCCCCTAGATCTTTGCGTTGTCATCAACTTACATGCCTTGTATTGGATAGAGCAACCTTTGAATGTACTATGAAAGTGATGTATCAGTGAAAACTAGCAATGTTTTGCTTCTTTGTAACCAGTAGACAAATAAAGACTTAGTATCTAGAAAAAAAAGTGAAGGCTATATTCGACTTTTCGGTGGGGCAAATTACTAGCGGTGTCCAAATACCTACTGCAAGCAATTTTCGTTTCAATACCAACATGTTGGCATCCACCACCACAAGCATTCAATAGAAAACCTAAATAACATCACTTGCAGTGACCCATCACTAGACCCACTGCAAGGCAATCCCTATACTACCTATTGCGGTGCCTGATTTTGCTTGCTGTGGTATTGAACACCGCTAGTGGAATGCCCACTGCTAGCAAAACGACACACAGTGGAATATGGCCTTAATTCTCCCCACCTTGGATAGTTCAGTTTCTTTATTTTACCTGCAGATAAGCTTAGATAGTCAAAGCATTCAAGGGTAAATCAAACTGCATAGCGAATGTATTCAAATACATTAAGGATATCATATTGTTCTTACATATCCTTATTTCAATGAGAAAGTGAACATAGTAAATAAAGGCAATGAATGTTTAACCATTCAGATGTATCTCTCTGGTTTAAGATACTTACGTCCTTCGACAAAGTTGATTGGCTGCCCATCTGGAAAGTGAACAGTATGCCGTGAATATTCATGTTATAAAGCGACTATAGGTGACACTCCATGGGAAATCCAAGCTTATTGCAGGTATAGATAAGCTTGGATTTCCCAGTTTGAAAATAATAGTCTAGATTAATTGCAATTCAGTGAAAACAAACTAGTAACATTGGATATCAATCACTGTCCGCTCCTATAAATAATGATATATATTTGTAATTGTCTCCAGTTGTAATTATTATTGACCTATTTTGACTCTTTGCTACTACAAGACAGTCCATCATACTCTATCAATTCATTACCAGACTATTGGTCACGCTTCACTAGTTTGACCCAACTAGCCTCCAGGGGAAAGGTCACAAAGGCTCAAAGGTCAATTCTTGATGTACTCATATACACTTTGTTGAATGCCTTTGGTGAAAAAAGAGACAAATCAACTTACTGCAGTCACGAGCTTCCGAGGCATCTGAAAGCAAACATTAGAAAACATTGAAGGACATCACAATGAAATTCTATGGATGACTTACTATAAGATTAACATAATTACATACATAATTATGATATATAGCCTTCAGTATGATAGGAGATATCCACTGCACATGCTCTCAAGGGCAGCTTTAGAAATATCAAATTGAATAAACGACTTTCATAAAACGTGTCACCGCATGAAATTAGACCTTTAAGACCTTTAATTTTGTAAATGGGGCCATTGAGGATCATCAAAGGCATAGGATATGTCATCTTTTCAATACCTTTGCAAGATCTTGGATGAATTTTAAATTCTTGTAACATTGACCTTTCCATTACCTTTAGTAAACCTCAATTCCTCCATTTACAGAAACTTAAAGGTCTTAAAAGTCTATGTTCGTGCAGTGTGTTTTCCTCTATAGCTAAGATGTTTGACTCACTTTTACAGGTGATGAAGACGTCCTGGTTGTGGCTACAGCCGGCCGCCCCCCAGGTGGCCGGGGGACAGTCCATTAGGGTGGCCTCCCTCCCCGTACAGCGCAGGTCCTGAGGGCAACAAACAGCACAGTTAAAGATACTTGTAACTTGTACCAGCACTGCCACCCGCCAGGTGCACACATCATTGGATTTCCCCCACCAACCCAATCATCGGAATTCCCCCCACCAACCAGATGATATCCAATTCAGACTATACATTTTCTGATTTTTACCATTATGAGTTTCCCTAAGTTTTCTAGTATATAAACATCATTAGGTAATTTTGTGGGATGGAAAATGTCTTCCAAGCTATAGAAGTTATCTAAACTTTGTTTACTTAATGCAACCCACTACCCCCTACTATCAAAATGAGTATGTTCTGCAAGTACTTTGTATGATGACATCATCATGTCTTGGGTATAACTTCGTCACATGGGTTGTTTCCCAGAGCTATTCTTCAAATTAAAACAAATCAAAACCTGTAAACACATTCTAATCTATCATAAATATGGATATTGATACATGGATGGGCATGCAAAACACATAAGAAGCATCCAGCAATGTATCAGGAGTGCATGTAAAATTTCATAAAATTATGCCATCCATGTAGTTTGATTGCTTTGGGGTTTCTGTAAGACAAAGCACAAATTTAAGTAAGAAACAACGATTTTTTTTCTCTCTCTCGGAATTTAAAAAATTAAGAATTACAAGCCCTCCGTTATTAAATTACAACTCTCCATGTGTAAAACTAAATGACAAATAGTGATTTCTTTCTGGCTCTGTATTCCTGATATATTGAAGACAAGAGAGTGGTTATGTTAATAAATATCACAAACATAAAAAGTAGGTCTACCTTTAACCAGACCTTCTTCTGGTTGAGCACGGAGGCTACAGCGGTGACGTTGGAGGCGCCGAGGACTCCTCCTCCCGTGTGCCCCATCTGTCTGCACGCCGTGCTGATCTCCTCCTGGCCGAAGCCCATGTCACACACCGTCCCCCAGCGACCCGCGTGGAAGATCTCCAGACGGCCCGAGAAGCGACATGATGTGTCCGTCAGGCGCAGGTCTGAAGAATAGGGGAGACTAGGAGGTTAGGCCTTATAACGCTACACGACATGGGTTGCATGACATGGCTATGACATAACTCTACATTGCATGGGTTGCACGACATGGCTATGATGTGGCTTATGGCATGACATGATATCTTTTAATCTCAGTCATCTGCATACATGTCATATATGAATATGGTACTGTATATTCTTTTTTGTAAAGTAATGGTGTATTACTTGAATCAGTCTTACATCTTGCAAACGCGTATTTTATATATGAAGAAGGTTTCACCAAAAAGAGAATACATATTTTTCAGTCCTTTGGGCTGGAGGAAAGTGCTTTGGTGGTGAAAAGTAATCATCTATACTGATCAATGACCTGTGACCCAACCCTTGCTGGCAACAAGAAACAGCTAGGTAGGGGTACCTGTCAAAGTACTTGTTCATCTGAGTACAAAGCCCTTCTCTACAAGTATACTGCTATTGGAATGGGCCACAGGTAAACAAGTAGGGATGTTAGGGGTACTTATCAATCAGGATACATGGCCCCTACCCATAGACATGGTGTCACTGACCCCTACCTGCAGAAAACCAATGAAAAGGCAGGTGACCAATTTTCTAGCAGCAAGAGTGATTGGCAGGTGCCAAGACCCCAGGTCTATCAAGAGATTATTGTTACAAATTGGGGAGAAGGCCCCACAAAAGACCAATTTTATGGCTATCTGCATGATTTTACACAAGGCAGAAGTTCTGATGGTAAAACATTGGGAGCACCCTTACCAAGAACCAATGTAGGACCCCTCCAAAGCAAAAATTAGTTTGCATTTCAGAATAGAATATCCAAACTCAGTCACATATGACTATCTATGTTAATTGCATTAGTCACATGTGACTAATAAATGTTAGTTGATGTAGGCCTGACACAGGTGACTAACATTATTTTAGACCCTTAGGATTATCAGTGCACTAGTTCGTTTTAGACTCATATTAAAGGGAGCCAAAACTAATATAATAGACAAAATTTTCAAAACTCAGATAAGTATAGAAATATGTTAATTGGGTCAATTTAAGGTCACTGGTAAAGTATTAGCTGTGAAAACTAGCTCAAACTGAAGTAAAATGCCACAAGATAATGTGACCAATCGTGGGAAATGGTGTCCTACAGGAGTAAAAACCTGTTTTAGAATTCACAAACTCCTCCTTCAAATGGTGCAAGCCATTTTCAAATATTCCTATTAGAGGTTGAGATATGATTGTTTAAATATCCCTACCCGGGTTATGTAAAAACACCCCTCATTTTGCTAATATGCTTCATTTCAAGACTATACCTTGATAAAGCAAACACTATTTAATCAAGAATATTAGTTTTTCTTATTATCACAATTATTCAAAATACAATAACCTCTGAGAAAGATCTTCAATCAACTAGCAGTTTTCACTATAGGAAAGAATACAGCTTTTATCAGAATACTAGAAAAAATAGTCTATGAAACCCAAACATTCTTTTTCTTGTTGCCATGGTAACAATGATATGTTGCTTATTGTGACCCACCTTAAGAAATGAGCTTCCCATGACAAATTACCCATAATGCATTTGTGATAAAGAAGTAGAATGTTTTTGAGATTATAATCATAATCTCTGGAAAATTCTGCTTAGGTAGGCATTTTCACTAAAATATGTATTGTTAACTTGTTTTTATCAGTAACTCACTTAATAATGCATTTAGAGCAAATTACCCAAAATCCCTCTAGGTTACCATATCCCACGACCGGTCACATATGGTAATATTTGCATTTGTTTGTAAACCAACCCTATTTTTGTGGATCCACATTAATTGATTTGAGCAAGGAAAACATGTTTTTAATGATTTCTTTTTTTACCATATTTCATGGTTTAGATTTTAACATGGGCCAGGAATAGGCTCAAGGAATGGATTTCCATGATTATTTGAGTTTGGATAATTTCATTGAATTTATTGGTTTTGGCTCCCTTTAAGGGTTGAACTTCGACGTGGTTCTGTTATCGTGACTCTTCTCTCACATAGGTACTTACTTCCATCTGGCGGGAAAGGATGTCCCTCTGAAAGTGTAAAATATTTGAAAATGCAAAAAGTGAAAACTCAGTTGCTAAATGACAAATGTGAATACTATGACCATGCACAAGTGCGCACGTGAACATTTACATGCATGCACACACATCCAAATAAATCATATATATCGTTTACAAAAGCATACATATATACAAATGTATATTCATATAGCTAAGAGCATTATCATAAATATTTCTGTGAGTAATCTGTAAGTGATACAGCTAGTGTAAATCGTACATATGCTAGCACAATCTATGTTTGTAACCAAACATGAATACAGAAGTGTGTATGATAAACTTTTAAGCAAATTTACTTGTTCCATCTATACTATCACATAAATGATAAGCTTAATTTCAATAATGTACTCACGGCAATCTAGAGATCCAGTTCCATCTGGAAAGAAGAGGTTGGATCAATTAAGATTATAACGCTAAAGTAACGTGATGATCATCTTTCAAATTTGACAAATTTAAAGATTTGACAAATCCGACTCTACGATTATCGACAAAATAAAAATCTGTGATAAAAAGACTATAACATTTAGATTTGTGAGATGATTGGATAGGGGTGGTAACCTACGCGCGGCCTGTTTTGACTCGCATATACAGACATTCAATATGCATGGAAATAATTCTTAAGTCCGCGTATATAGTTCTCGCCATATAAACGAACTTATTATAGATGCACATAGGAGCCAGGGGGACATATTACATCTGGAAGCCTAGATGACAGTGAAAAATGAAAAAAGGGGTCGGGGGGGGGGGCATGGCCTTCTGTATGTACGACCAGGTGATGCTATGCCCAAACATATGACATCAGCTGACTGGATAACCCCATAAACGTTTAAAGCTTCTTCATATCCACAGACCTATTAACAACCAAAGAATATGGATATTTGTACAAAGATGGTTAATGTGGATATTGGTAATAAGCCCATCCCAGTTAACGAGAAAGTTAAAGTTTACCATGATATATTTTCAAAAATGCCTCCGTGCTTTTTCAATGAAGACAGATACATACTACAAAATCAACCAAAGCAATCTGGTTGAGAAATTTCTTCCTAAGATTTTAAAATGCAGCTACATATATTGGCTTTTTTTCTCGTTAGGAACCAATGTTAAAGCCTGTCAGCCCAACCTACAATGTCCAACCCTATTTTGCCCTAGAATACAGCATTTTGATTGGCCAACAAACCCGCAAATCATTCAATTGGTAAAATTTTAGAAATCTTAATATTTTATCAATACTTGGGGATATAGGAAAACATCATTCTTGCTCATTTCAGTAAACCTAACTCTAGGACACAAAGAAGCTTTATACCTACATGAATTTTGTCGGACCCTTTTCCAACCCTAAAAGTCCCCTGTATGGGATGGGCTTATTAAAGATAAAAACACGAAACACGAGAAAACAGTCGACATACTGTAACACTGGATGGCGATGTCCTCGCTGTGGCCGCAGTCCTCCTGGCCCCAGTTGGCGTGGCTACAGTCGACCAGTCGGTTGATGTTGGTGGAGCTGCAGACCACGTTGTCTAACCACGTTATCCCCGTACCTGCTGGACCCGCCTTTATAAAGCCCTGCACGTAACCCAACTGCTTACAGGCCACCTGGGGAAAAAATGGTAACAATGTTATAGCTACAGACCACGTTGTCTAACCACGTTATCCCCGTACCTGCTGGACCCGCCTTTATAAAGCCCTGCACGTAACCCAACTGCTTACAGGCCACCTGGGGAAAAAATGGTAACAATGTTATAGCTACAGACTACGTTGTTTAACCACGTTATCCCCGTCATTTACCATGATTATACCACAAAAATGTTTCTAATCACAGGAAACTAAAACAGTGTTGGTTCAGGTCATAATAAATACACATGAGCTTATTTATGAATTAAGACATATGGATATAGTGGTTGCAATGACATGTTGATAGCCAATCAACTGCCATTAAATGCTTAACTACCAAACCATTATTTCACATCGTAGAGCCCCATACAGACCTTTTTCATTAGAGTGGCTTCCCCTGGAGATATATATCTGTACCAAAGTATTGGGTTATGCATTCCAATGGATCAAAGCTTAGAGTTTTCGGCACCAGACTCGTGAAAAAGGTATATGGCCCATTAGGGTCCAAATTCAGGCAATCACAAGCTAGGACCGGAACTACATCTTTAATAACCGGAACTAGTTTGTGGCTCCACTCAAAAAACTTAATTTTTTCCACTTATCTATTCGTGCTTTTAGCCGAAAACTCTGTTTAGATCTTAGTAATAGGTTGCAGGCAGAATGACACCTCATTCTCTCCCTAAACCTTTAAAAAATTAAATGTTCTAACAAGTTGGTTGAACCTGCATGGTCAGTATACTTAAAGGACGTACTGTGGCGGCGGTGTCGGTGAAGCTGTCGTCGCACACGGTGCCCCACCGCCCGGAGTGGTAGACCTCCAGACGGCCGTGAGAGGGGCACTCCCCGTCCACCAGACGCAGGTCTGAAACACACACCAACCAGCCTTAGACCGCACTCAATACATTAAACATCCATCAATAATGATATTGATGGATTTTTTTTACATTTGAATTATCATATCATAAATTAGATATTTCTTACTTATTCTACCTTAATATACCAACTATTGGAACATTATGGCTAAATACGTTAGTTATTTGATTGTTGGTAGAGTATGGCAGAATGGGCCAGAAATAATTGTTCAAATGTCAAATGGTAGGTTATGGTAAAAAACAAGTCAGAATAATGACTCAGAAGTCGGATGAGAGTTTAGGGTACACTATATTATAGTTACTAATAGCCCATTAAGCTAGTTTAGTTTAGTTATTTGTATTTACGTTATTATAAAGAATGACCAATTGTCTATTAATATATTTCTTTTGAGTCTGTATATTAAAGGCATGCCCGAATATTTCATGAATTGGGCCTTGTACATTTTTAAGAGAAATGACGATGAATAAAATCACGAGGTTACATTTCATGTGATTTTAACTGAACAATTTTCAATAACATTTTTGTTATACTACGATGTATTTTTGTTTAAACTGATAAAAGCAACGTCCTACATACCTCCATCAGCAAGGGTGATTTTATCGCCAGCTGAAAGGACATACATAACATCGATCATTAATACCATAGTAAAGATTATCATTATGTTGTGTGAGTGAATAAGCTATTTGAAGTTGGGCCACAATCTTTATAAAGATTTTTTTAAAAGAGTGTGGAATTGAAGCAAAACACCTTCAGGGATAAATATTGGATAAGTAATACAGATGTATTGCCCCTGAAGCCTAATTTGGATGTGATCGGAGCTTCTTTGGGCTTCCTCCATCCCTATTGTAATATCACCTCTCCAATATGCTCCAGTGCTGTGTGCGTTCTTAGTATTAAATTAACTATAAAGAGTCTTAACCCAAACAATTCATAGCAATACATACCGCAACTCATCCGTTCAGTGGTGTCTGCAGTAGAAAGAAAGTGCAATATTTTGATTTGATTCCTTAGATCATAGATAGGATTTTACACAAATACAGCCCTCGGATTCACCAAAGGAAACTAAAGGAAACAATTACACATCATGGACTGAGTCGTTTCTCCCATTAAAATAAAAGAGATCTCCGGGGTCATTCAAAACTATGTATCTAAAACAATGTGAAACATTATTCTTATCTTTCAAAATTGACATAATATTGTATAACAAACGTCAATACTTATTGCTAGGAAATCTGGAACATCTAATCATATTTGGTGACAATTTAAAGATTCATAATGATATTCAATATTTCTAAAATCTTTACAATTTTTTAAATATATTTTTTTTTCAGAAATATCAATATAATTATATCAAACAGCGTTACGTATAACATATTACTGAAATAAGTCTGAAAACCAAGTGCAACCTTGATGGTCATTGCAAAAGGAAGCCTTTACAAAACCTTCAGAGACGGTGATAAAAGTTCATCAAACCAGACAAAAGATTTTCTTTTAATTTTAATTTTCAACAACTTCACATAATAATACATGATCTCCCAGTTGTTTTTAGAATATATTAAAAAACAAAAGATTGGAGCCTTACTTGAGCAGAGGATGCCGACGTCCCTGTTGTGGTCGCAGGAGTAGGAGTTGCCCCAGCTGGAGTGGGAGCAGTTGACGAGCATCTCCTCAGTGGAGTTACAGCCCAGGGACCTCAGCCAGATGGTGGTGCTGGTGTCGGCGATCGGCGCCGTGTGCACCCACCCCCGCTGGTGACCAAGCTGACGGCACGCCACCGCTGGGGAGGAAATGGAGATTACATTTTTTTGGGACCGTCCACAAATGACGTCATGCTAAATTTGACCTTTTCTTTTTAGATCTCCCCCCACCATCCTTTGCCATGCCTTTGCCATGATTTTACTTAAATTTTTTAAAAGAAGTGTTATTCGAATTTGTTATGATTATTACCATTTGCAATGGTGCCTTTATGTACCTATTCAATATTCATTTCGAGGTGTTTTCATTTTCAAAATTAGAATATTTTGATAAACTATTGTCGCTATCTCGATCAAATAGGATATGCTAGTCAGCGCATATATTTTTTTATGGGTGAAAACACATAGAAACTAAATTAATTTGGGCTTTTCTGTAGCTGTTTATGACATTGTATTTACAGAGGCGCGAAAATGACTTTGTAAATGCACAGTAAATAATCCCTCTATTTCCATAATTCACCTTTCCCGGTATGTTTAAGTGTACGATGTCATGAGCATAAGGGAAAAATATAGATAGATAATAAAGAATTGTGTTAGTCTACGCACTCGCATCCAAGTCGTCAAAGTCCACGTCACAAATGGTGCCCCAGCGGTGGGAGTGCCAGATCTCCAGGCGACCCTCAAAGTGACAGTTCCCGCTCATGAGACGTAAAGCTGAAACATAAGGATTTTATGTAGATTTCATTCACGGGCCTTTCAATAAACTTGTATGGAATTGTATGCACATTAAAACAATCTCAGACCTCCCCCCTTGGGGGTACATATTTAATGGAAGGCCCCTTATTTATCGGAACCTGAGATAAA
Source organism: Lepidonotus clava (assembly GCA_936440205.1). NCBI lineage: Eukaryota > Metazoa > Annelida > Polychaeta > Phyllodocida > Polynoidae > Lepidonotus > Lepidonotus clava. The sequence continues at coordinate 26,302,169 of OW387144.1, read as the reverse complement.
CGTAGCATTCAGATTTAAAGTTAACAAATAACATTTGGTCTAATAGACCTAATGGTGCTACAACAATTTCATTCTTACGTAAATGCATATTCACGAATAACGTGTCACATGGTTTATGCATAAATGTGTAATTCAAATGATTTGTAATGATAATGTTATATTTTTTGGGGCCGCCAAGTTTATTCAGATATTAATTCAAACTTCAAATAACAAAGTTTTATTTTGAGAATGAAAATGCAAGGCCACATTCCGCATGCCAATAGTGTAGAAAGATGAAGATGTTCAGTATCTACAACACATACTTCTGGTATTAGGCTTATGGAATACGGCCTTTTGAATATAATTGATAGTTCATATCGGTTGAATAACATAGTTTCAAAATACTTACATCCATCTGCTGGAACTGGATTCCCAACTGAAAATACAAAATCGTATTATACTTCTTAGCAACAGAAGGAGCCAAAAGCATCAAAACAACATTGAGAGTTTGTTACAAAAGAAAGTGCGAGGTTTCTTTCCAAGAACGATTACATTCTGAGCATACAAATGACGTACAATAAAAAACCCTGAACCATTTTTGATTATTAAGTAAACAAGTGTGGTTTTCCATATGCAGCTAAAATGAAAACTAGCACTTTTAAGGCCATCCGCCTAAGAAAATAATACGATTGAGAGCGTTATTTGGATATCATCATATCAATGGATGAAAAAGGAAGGTGTGATCGACCAATAGATTTGTACAGTGTCTTGGTCGTTATGTACAATGTCTAACAATCAAAAGTTCGCAGATAAAAAACTCATTATCATTGACGATACTTACAGCAATCAACTGCCGCCGATGAATCTAAAAGTAATATAAATAGAAAATTTTAGACGTCAGAAAGTTATGCAATTCCTCGTATGCAGTGTGTTTGTAAGTTTTGTTAAAACTTTAGACAATTTCAAATACCAACGATATTTCATATGCCCATTGAACACTGGGAGAATGTCTCATTTCATTTTTTCCCATATTGAAATCTGGTAAGTGTATCTTCTTTTTGTTCTTATGTTCAAGTATAGCTATTAATCGTGGTTTAACCGATCAATTTATCATTCCAACAGTTTAAAGATGCTCTTAAATGAATCAGTATTACAAAAATAGACTAATTTATTATCAAACTGTTTGAACATGCATATTATATCAAATAAGAAAACGCGATGTTTTGAAAACTATTCAACACAAACATTCAGGATTCATATTCAATTTGACGATCAGTTATTTTCAATTTTCCTCAAATTTGTTGGGGTTATTTATACCAATATACCAAATAGTAATTAAACATTACTCACTGAAGCAGTGTACTCCCACATCTTCACTGTGACTGCAGTCTTCTCGGCCCCACCGGGAACCCGCACAGCTGGCTATCGAGCCATGTTGGAGAGTGCAGGTGAGGTCATCCAGCCAGATGATGCCTGTGCCTGGAGATGGGGCCTTCATGACTACCCCACTGTCAAAGCCCAACTCTCGACAGGCAACTGTAGCCTCCTCAACACCTGGCAAAACAACGATAATGCACTATTAGATCCCTTCATGACTACCCCACTGTCAAAGCTCAACTCTTAACAGGCCACCGTACCCTCCTCAACACCTGCCAAAACAACAATAACACACTATTAAATCCCTTCATGACTACCCCACTGTCAAAGCCCAGCTCTCAACAGGCCACCGTAGCCTCCTCAACACCTGTCAAAATAACGATAATACACTATTAGATCCCTTCATGACTACCCCACTGTCAAAGCCTAACTCCCGACAGGCTACTGTGGCCTCCTCAACACCTGGCAAAACAACGATAACACACTTTTAGATCCCTTCATGACTACCCAACTGTCAAAGCCCAACTCCAAACAGGCCACCGTAGCCTCTTCAACACCTGGCAAAATAACGATAACACACTATTAGATCCCTTCATGCCTACCCCACTGTCAAACCCAACTCCCGACAGGCCACGCTGGCTGACTCAGATAGGAGCTAAAACACCAATAACACTGCTTTCATATTTGCATGTATGTGGAGATGTATTCCAATACCTATTTAGATAGGTAAACCAGAACTATATTATCCAAAAATAATAATTCTAAATACAAGAAGATTTCAATTAGATCACAGATCATAACGAAAATTTTCCCAGGGCGAATGGGGCTTGGGCCTTACCGAAACCATCGTCGCAGATAGTTCCCCAGACGTTGTTGTGGTAGATCTCAATACGACCTTCGTCAGCACAGGCCCCACTACGGAGACGTAAACCTGCAGCGGGAAGAAAAAGTATACTTATAAAACTGATAAGGCCAACAAGGAATCTGAATCAACTAGTTAGATAATAAAGCAATTCTTCAGAAAACTGGTTACTGGAAATCAATGTAAACTAGGACCATGTGCGTGTGATGCTTATCTTCTGCCAGTAATGACATGAGAGTATGTTCGGAAGAGGACCTCTAGGTATGATAGAAATAGGAAAATGCTATTTCAACTTAAAATGGTTTTGTGCCAACCAATATTATTAACTCTAGAGCACAAAGGCAATCGATGTGATCGGATGAGCAAACTTGTTTCAGGATAATTATACCAGCGTGAAAAACAAGGCATTCACAAATATTCAACCCAAAGGTAAAGTGACAATAACATATTACCATATTTGAGAATAATAATTATATTGATCGCAATTGATTTTAGGCCATAATATACATTTTGAAAGTAAAACTACTTACTTCCCTCGGTGGTGTCATGTGTTGCAGACCCTGTGCAAAATAAAAAGAGTAAGGTACTGTTTATCAGCTGACCTGTCTTTAAAAGAAAGTTACATTATATTGTATTGCAAACGTCCGAGATCCAAAAGACCCTTGTAAACCACAGAACTGTAAAAATCCAGACGCGGTTTCCTTTTCCTGTATTCTATGGACCTGCGGCAGTCTAATACGGGCATGTTTTGTTGACAAAAACAGTAAAACCCAATAGGAATGAAAAAATATGTACAAAGTGACTTTGCAGATATCAAGTATACATATATATCAAAAAGAACAAAAATATAAAAAAACACAGCCAATTTAAGGGACTGATCCAGACGTTTCAAAGAGGAGGGACATCCTGCTGTAAAGGTTCGAGGAGTTCTTTTCAGGGGTTAGGTTTTTACATACAAAAATTGAATTCTCCCTTCCACGGATAGCTAATTTTCAGTATATAAGGTGCCTGCAGGCTAATTTTGACTGACTTTGACGACAAACCTCCTAGCAAATCTATAGAAAATAATCAAATATTTGTTATAATTATATCCACCCAAAATAGATGAATTTTCAAACAACTTAAAAATGTCTAATGTATAATTTATGGATGTAATTTTTTAAAGTAATGATCACCAATTTTTTTATCATGTTTAAATATGATTAATAAGATTAATGAAAATCAATATCGAAAGCCTTGGGTCTTGTCGACATATTTCCCAGCATCCATCTAAATTAAGGCTATCTGTGGTTGGGAGAATTGGGCAAAAATTAGCAGAGAGAGGAGGGGTGCCTAGCTACTATCGGCCACTGAATTTAACTGATCCATGTAATCTAGATTTAACAAGTTAAATGAATTATAAAATGCTAATTTTCATTTTGTTTTCTTTAGAATACAGCAAATTAAGTTTGCCCGGAAAGATAACTATTGTCTCTGCTTACATGAACTTTATGGAAATATATTTCAAGATCTACCAAAAGTATTCCATTCAGATTTTTTCATTTATGAAAACGTGCCACTATAATCATGATTTGATACAAAAAGTTATCAAAAGAAAAACTATTCCCTCTAACGACTATTCAACTTTTTCGTCAGCTTTTAAGTGGCATATCAGGTGATTATTTTTTCTTATATTTTCAAATAGGTTACCCAAATTCATTTATCGAAAACAATCCATAGAGAAGTACGTAGAGTATGCCTCAAAAAGGTGGACAATTTGTGGTAAATCATGATAACAACAAATAATGGGACCTAAGCTCTCATAATCTAATAGGTGTATGCACATAATTCCTGAAGGCATCTGGCGTCGACCTAACTGTTTTGAACCCTTAATTCATGTTTCTCAATTCTACAGCTAACCATACAAGGAAACAGAGATTTGCGTCTGGTTCGGACTTTCTTCCTCTTCCTTTAAGATATTAGCAGAACATTTCAATCAAATTCTTTTTTTAAATTGAATTAATTATCTTGTTTTTCTAAGAATTTTAGACAATTGAAATAGTTAGTCACATAGTTTTACACTCTCCTTTAGATATCAATTAATTTCTATTTTAGTGACAACATTTGTCAGCATTTTGGATTTGCTCAGACTACTGATAGCCTCTTGACTGGCATTGGTTTCGGCCATATATATTTCTATAAATGTGATAATTATAATATATTATGTTTTAGATTTAGATTACTTAAGCATCGTTTATGATTGTGCAAATGGCATTCCAATAATTGCAATTTTAAAATAATAAATTCCTGGCAGAATGTACAGCCAACAGACTATTTAACTTGATTATAATTTTATAGGGTGCATGCTCTCAATACTCAGGGGCAACAATTAACTTAAGAATTAGGAAAAGAGGGAGGTGATTTCCAACCTTTACAATGTGATCCACTTTATATTCCACTTATATGTTATAAACTTTTTATCAACATGTCCATAATGTTCTAGAACCTGTAAAAGTTCATCTTACAAACTACAAAAATCAATTTTTCTTCATTTTAGTGACAAATGTAACAATTTAAATCTACTAAGAATACCTATAGCATTTTAGCCAACTTATTCTCCCCCAGAGAATGATTGCCTACCATGGATGTTGTGCAAGTGCATTTGTTTCTGTTTTCCTTGATTGAAAACTATTAAATTGAATTATAAGGATGATCAGTCCTGGCTATAAAGTGACCTTTCCAAACTCCCTTCCTGAATAAAATGTTAAAAGAACTTGAATGTGGGCATATCATGGATTTCAAGGTCTTTCGAGTGGGTATCTTTTGAATTTTCCTTCTGTAATCGTGACTTATGATGTTGGTCAAATCGCCTTCCTATAATTGCAATTAATTCTGGGCAGTATATACAGCGAACATACTCGTCTAACTATTTGATGGGTCGCATGCTCCCAATATCCAGGGTACTTAAATTAATTAGGAATTAAGTTAGGGAGAAATGGAAATGCTCTCTAGTTTTCCCCAAACCACGGACAGCTAATTTACATTAATCTAAGCACTTGCATGTTATAGGACCAGTTTTGTCGACAAAAGCATAGGGCAAACCATAGAAAATATACAAATATTTGCTACATTCGAATTACAAAAAAAACAACTTTCAAACCACCTGAAGAAATATTAACGATATACAGAACAATACTAGTTATCCATGATGTTCAACAATAGGTCATGTCACGAGTAACAAAAGTTTATATCTTTAAGCCTTTTGGAGAAAATGGCCTTACAATGTCCCTGAAAGCTTTTTGGTACACTGTTCTTTCTATGGACTCTATACAAAAAAAACTGTGCTGAAGGTATATAATAAGTAGTTGTCGCAGGTGTTGGATTGCAAAGTGTTACATTATTAAGTTGCAATTGTGTATCGCGACTTGGTATCAGACCATGTTAGTATTATTTAAAGGGGTTGTTCACGTTCTTTATAAACGCACAACGATAACTTTGGGTAAAGGCTATCTAGTTTCCTGTAATATCTGATTATACGAGCAAAAGTTCCCTAATATCTCTCTTGTCTCTCACTTTTACCCATGATTAGGAAGAGGCACCATGCAAAAGGGGTCCGTGTCCACAATACTAGAGAGTTTTTGCAACCCACACGTATCTCAGTGCCCCGTTCCCGTTCCCTAACTTGGGGTTCTTAACACAGGGTCCCCATGCCAAATACCAATTCTGATTAAAGTTATTGTATCCTTGTTGTTGGGCTTTACATAATTATGTAAAATAAAACAAAGTGTTGTATCCCCTGGTTTAGTTATTTGAAATGTGTTGGGCATGCATCTGATTCCTATATTACTCTATTATATCTAAAAAAAAAACAAACTAATGTTCCATTTGTGCTTTTAGATCCACAGACCCCAATTTCTCTATAATTAGTATTGGGCTGTGTGACCTAGGCACTTCATGGCTATTCCAAGAAGGAGAATGAGGTAGATCAGTAGGGGCACTGTGGTCAGCAGGGCCTGGCCTGAGCCTCCCCTATCTTGATCTGTAGGCTGTGAATGTATTTTACCAATGATAACTTAATCCTTGATCCATTTTTCTGTCCCCTATCATGAAGATTTATATATATAGATGAATGGCACAAAGAAAATTTCACTGGGGATACATAATAAATATAAAATGATGATCAGGAATATACCCAGAGAGATCTGTGTGCCTGTGTATCCCTTATTAGTATGGTCACTGTGGAGCAGTGGACCGTGACGCAGGGCCAGCCATGTCTACACTCAAAGGGACATTGGTGGTTTGGAAAATGCACATGCATGGAATTATCAAGAGAAGCAGCTCTTTCTTTCTGAATTAGCATATATAATAATTTCTTCTTTTTCTTAACCATATTTCGGATTGATTCAAATTTTAATAGCACATGTGGTATAATCTCTAATGTGTATATATAATTATACATGTATACCAATCATGTAGAGCCCAGTAGATCCGTATGGGGAACGGGGAATGAGACAGGGGTGTGTTGCAAAAACTCTCTACTGACATTGCCTTCCCTCACCTATCATGTAATATTGAACACATGGGCTTGGCTGGTCATAGCCTTGGTCTAGATAGCAACAGCCTAGCAGAGAACATAATAGTTCATGTGAAGGTGTACGGATATTGAATTGGGTACAAGGTATCTGCCGATAGGTTGAACTAGGTGGATGACAGCCAGTCATAAGCCTACCTGGAATAGAGAGAAAGGTAGATAATGGTAGAGAATGAAGTATGCTTATTGGTACTTTTGTCAATGAGTTGACTGGACAAAAGATTTCTTTCCAATCGATTGCTTGGAAGAGGGTTTGACATAAGCCTATAACGGTTAATACCACAGACTACATCTATAGTAGATAACCTTTAGCTTGTTTCCTGCCTAACACCCTGAATCTGATCATCAACATAGTGTACCAGAAACTTCTGAGCACCTTTGTTACCATCCACCCCTTTGTATAGGAGAATAAGCCATAATACAATTATGACTTATCAATTATATTGTATCATCTCAGTAGATGAAAATTAGCAATATACATTGCCTTGACGTACTAGTCCCATGGTATTTCACCTAGGTTACCTAATAACAGGGGTATAGCCAGCCCTATAATCAAAGGGGTTCCTTGCAAGGTTCGGGTGATTGCAGGTAAATCAAAGAAGGTATCATACTAGAGTTTTCAAAATTGCCTTATATTTGCTTATAATTCAGAAAATCATGGGAGGTTCTAGACACCAAGGAACCCCCCTGATAATTGCTGGGACAAATGCAATCCATGCAGGGATGGTCCTGGTGCCCTAGCCTGGTTTTGATGATTCATTCCTCACCTCCTGCTGTATAGTATTGATAGCAAAGGCCGATAAAACTTCCAATTTCTTTATAACAACATCCATGCAAAATGCAGGGCAATTCACGAGTAAACAATTGGTGTTCAGTAGCACAGGGTTTCTTTCGAGAACTAGAATATGATGCTGGACAACCAATCACTCGTCTCCCTAGAAAGCAATGATAAGATTTGAAATGAATTCAAAATGAATACACTTAACTTCAAATATTCATCACTTTGATATGATTTAAAAACAAACGTAGTTTTGTTTTCTTTTTGCTATGTTCTATGAATGGGAAGATATAACAGTAACATTGTTATTTGTAACCAATCCATAGATGCATGATATCAAGGTTATATGTTTACAAAATATAAGTAGGCCTATTGAAGGTAAGGTTTCAATTGTTTGATTATTTGTTAGACCTGTAATATTATGTTTTCACTGGAAAGAGGAACACCAAGCTAAGGTTGTTAGTTCTAATCCAATCAAAGCCTTAAAAACAGAGCGCCATATAATTGTTTCAGTTTGGCTGTTTTAACTGACCCACAAGTCAAGTGTGTTATCAACTCTTCGTCTTCTATAATTTATTTTTGTTGTCAAGACGCTCATTACTTTTCTTAGCCTTGAGGAGAGAAAGCATTGTTTATCGTGTATAAGGGAAATGGTAATTTGTTACGTTTAGGGTTTGGGAGACAACTATACCATCAGTACTTACCCCCGCAGTTCTCCCGTGATGCGCCATCTGCAAAATACACAAAACCAAAATACTTTTTGTTCTTTAAAAATATATTCGGCCAGGCCATCGGATCTATGTATCAGTATGAATTATAGCTAATATTATGTTGTAGGGGGATGCAGTCCTAACGAAATATATTTATAAAAGCCTCTGACTTCCATACTGTCCCAACCAATGCCTCTTTATAAAGTTATACTCCCATTCAGATGGTTTTCTGTGGATAGATTTTCCATTTCTGCTAGTGTATTCTTATATGAAATAATTTTGAACCAACCAGTGCAGAGGGTGTACATATCAAGAAGGGTTGGGGTCGGGGGTATGACACCTTTTATTTTTTTCCCCAAATTGGCCTGTAAAAATTAAGTGTAGGCCTATACGTTAGCCCAAGGGGCGGTGGTAGGGGGCGCTTTGATGAAAGGCACCTTAATAACAGCACAAAAATTAGCATCCACATAAGTGCTAACACATCTAGATATGCAATTTTATTGGAAATGGACGTCCAACAAAATAATAGAAATCTGAAAAATGTGAGCGGGACCTACTGAAGCAGGCAATGTAGATGTCCTCCCCGTGGCCACAGTCGTTGAAGCCCAGAGGCGGGTGGGTACAGTCGAGGAGGCGGGTGTCGTTGGGCAGACAGCGCACCTCGTCCAACCAGATCTCGCCTGTGCCGGCACTGCGGGTCTCCGTCGTGATGCCCTTGGCGAAACCCATCTGTCGGCACGCCACCTGGTGTGGGGGAGCAACAAAACGATAGTAGCACATTGCCAAGTTTCATTGTCTATCTTTGAAAGATTGATTAAATAATATTTCAAAAAAGATAAAAAGCTAAATCTTTACATTTGTTAACAATAAATTTTATTGTTTATTGTTTTATCTTATTGTAAAGCTTTACCTCTCGTAAGTATGGTTATATCTGGATCATATGGCAGATTTGCGTACACTTTGAAGTTAGACCTTTGGGATTTTCTCAACTTCAGCTGATATCTTTACATAATTGGTGGAAAGGGTCAACAGGGGAAACCTGTACAACAATTAATCAATAGCCAAATATGATAAAGTTAATAGCAATCGTATGCTCTCATATGTTCTATGTCTATTTCTGTTTTGTGAGAACTTACTCAATTGCCACAGTAAATGATTCCGGATGTGTAATGGTTTCTAATGTTTAGATGTGTGCTTGGAAAGGGTAATGTCCTATAGGGGTGACTTTCTTTTAGCAGAAAGGTACCAAGAAAATCTTTTGTGGGATATTCTTTGAGGGTCTTTAATTCAAATCAAAGATTATGATGCCAATCAAAACTAACTATTGATTTATTTTACGACCAATTCAATAGGAAAGAATAGACCTTTATTGACCTTTGAAATTTCTAAAAGAGGCCATGGAGAGATACAGGGCCCATATCTTCGTAACTAATTTAGCTGATCAGGGAAAATTTGATTAGGGTCCCATGATCAGTGATTTTGCCTTTTGCCAAAATTTATAGTGTTATTGCCACATAGTGTCAAAGAGGAATTATTAGGTGTAAAATGTAATTATGATAGACAGAATTTCTGATCATGAGACGCTGATCAAATTTTCCCTGATCAGCTAAATTAGTTACGAAGATATTGGCCCAGGTGAATGGGTGACCTTTCCAGAATGTGTTATTGTGTTACCTGAAAGAATCTTGTAAAGGTCTTGTAAAAGTAATCTTTCAATTACCTTTAATTTACCTGAATTGCCCATATACAACATTTTGATTTCTCGAAGGTCAAAATTTGCATAGTACTGCAGGTAACCACGTGTAAACGAAATTATCTCAGAAAAACGGATGAGGTGTATGTTCAGGGGCTTTCCATTTAGTATGTACACATTAAGGGGGGAGGGGGGGGGGGGTTACAAAATATACGTTCTAGTATGAATCCAATGTTGTTTTTGCATGAGGGGGTCGCTGGTCTGAGATGAAAAATGTGCAAACCTACTAGATGGAAGGCCCCACATCTTCAATAGATACTTTTTGTCTGCTTTCAGAACTGTGAAATCAACCGTCATACAATTATATTGAATATATTTAGATAAATCCGTTCTTGCAGATATAACAAACACAAGTCATTGTGATAACTTGGTATTAAATCCTCATTATTTAGTACAGTTATTATTATGGTACTCGGTGTTGTACTTACAGTTGCATCAACGTTGTCAAAGTTGTCATTACAGATGGTACCCCATGTTCCCCTGACATAGAGTTCCAGCCGTCCCTCTGTAGTACAGCCGGTGGGATGCACCAGACGGAGAGCTAAGGACAATGAACAAGGGGAAGAGTCAGGCTGAGAGAAAATCATAGTTTCAAAATTTCAATATCTGAAAAATTAACTCTGTTTTAATTAAAATTTGTCGTTTTTTATTTGTCACATAGGGGGCGTCCATGCAGTATACATGTACGCTTAAAGGGGGCAGGGGGTTAAGGGCTCTAGTAGGCCTCTGAGAGTTTCTGACTCTACGCCGTGGACCTCTAGGTTACAGTAAAATTAAAATTTTATACTTGTATGTGGGTAAGTTCATAAACTCATCTGCCTATACAATTATGCCCTATACATACAGACATATAGGGTACATGCTTGCAACTGAAACAGTTTATTATAGTAGTGATAAGAAGTAAATTCATAATATTTCACGTGTTTGCCCTCCATAGCATTAAGCACCATTGACGATTTTCTAATTTATTTGGCTCTTGTAGTGATTGTAAAGATGTCAATATTCATAAGGCCTATATAAAAAAATGTAAATCACGAGTCAACCATAACACAAGAAGAATTAAAAACAACTGTTGGTTTACATGTTATTCATATCTGTGAAACCCATTTCTATCTGTTAACACAGATGGGATGTTAATATGACTATAATAGAACTAGACATACAAATTAGTGATATTTGCAATAATGATTCATTCAGAAATGAAAAATTATGGTACATACTTCCTTCGGGCGGCCGAAGCGTAGGGACCGGACGAGGGGGTGAGGTTGCCAACTGAAAGACAGAAAATCATATATGACTATTTCACGTCAGGTTATTTAAGATGGTTTAACACACTATTAGGATTCAGACAATAACAGAAGTGCCTCTGGGTGGTAGAAGCTGTGAATAACTTGGACCTCTAGGCACAAGAAGGGAAACCCAGTGTAGGTTTTGCACTACCGGTACACCCCCTGACCATTGGATGGATCCAGATTGGTGTGGCCATTAAAGTGAGGTCGGCAGGTGTATAGTTCGTTATACCTTTCCAGATCCACCTTTTCTGGTCCCAGTAACCAATTTCTACCTTGCACCTCTCAACATATAAAGGGTTGCAGACCAGGGTTCCAACCATTCTGTTGTGGTAGGTACCCTATTCAGGCATTGCCTTACTTGATGGCTAAACCCCTGAAACAACCATCAAACCTGATTATAGATTAGACACTGTGCATGCAACCTGTTCAGGGGCCCCTAAGACGGAAGGGGCAGGGGTCCATTTACCTAACTATAACCTCCTTATCATTCAATTTTGTCAAATAATTCTAAAAGAAGTATGTGGTTCATTATCATGGAAGTATGATTTGGTGCTGGATTTTTATTGTATTCAGCCCGTTATATTTTAAAATAACCACCGAGGGCCTTTCAATATATCATGAACAAATCAAGGGGTCAGAAGGATGAAACATTCATGTTTAAAGAAAACTCTTCAAATGCAATGGTATAGTTGGGGCGGAGGAACGTTAGTGTATATATATGCTGGGTCTAACCTTGATTGAAAAAAATAATGTCATTTTGGGTTACATGAAGACATCCATGTTGGCTAGAAGAAGGCCAGTTAAAATTATTTCTGGCCATGTCTATATCAGGACCGTTTCTCCAGAAGATATTTGGAAGTAATCTGACTCGTCTTTGTAACAGCAGAGCACGTATCATTTTGGGAGTTTTCTTACTTAGAATCAGATCTATACAGGCTCCACATCCTATCAGGATTCAACCTAGTTACGGCCCCTTCTGGGATGGTGTGCCACCGACATGGGTTCTGCACTCAAAAGGTCAGTATTCGAAGGGAGGACATTTATCAGGGACTATAGATTTTACAATTGACGTACTCGGGGGGGGGGGGGATTAATGTCTCACTTGGTAAGACTCCCCACAACCTTTGGCTTAAGGCTTAAGGCTAAGATAAAGTCAATTTTGACAAAATATGCCCCAATAGAACCCCATCTGATTAGCTCAGGACTTCACAATGTTAGGATTTGAAAGCTTTTCTGTCCGGGTGCGCCCCTGTCTAGGTTCATAGTTTGGAAAAGCCATGTTATTTTCGGCATAACATGGATTTCAAAACATGTTCACCTTCTGAATCATAATTAACCCCGGTCCCTCTCCCATCTACTTACGCTTGTTGTCTTTACCTGAAGAGTTATGGGTGGCGGAAGAGAGGGATAGTGACTGACTCTCAAAGTACTGCATTACAAACGTTTCTGCCAAACACATTGTCAATGATGCCATGATGGTTCACTGAGAGAGCACGGGTCCACTAATTCAAAGGTCTGAGGTTCGATTCCCTGCATCTTTGGACCGATGACAGATTTGACAATCGATTGTTCATGCTTCTAACTACTGGACTTGTTCTGATTGATAATTAAGCATGGGGATACCCTGTCTGAAAATTAACGAAATGATTTCAAATTCAAATTCTGCAAGGGGATTAAAAAGGTATACTGAGAGATATTGCCCATGGTTGGTTTTAGAATGCCTTGGTGCACGTTTCAGAAGATTTCAAAGCCTGGTTTGGTCGCTTCGTCTATTGATGATAAATTCTAATATAAACACAGGATATCTTAGAAATCTACATAGGTTTATATATTGATGTCGTGTATTTCTTACAATACTTACTTTCATTGTTGATAGGACAAGTTCGGTGCAATTAGACTCATTATACCTGGTATATACAATTTGTCCCATGCTTTCTATTCTAAGAGTATAATAACTATGCATCATCAATGTCCAACCATTCCTTTGGAACAGTTACCATTCTAACCAATGGACGTGAATTCAATTGCTTTATATGCTCAGCTGGTTAGAAAACCATAGATGTAAAGGCATAGAAGTATGAATAAGAACTAACATTATAAGATGAAACACTGCACCTTGCAAATGTTGAAACCTAATCCCCTGTTCAAATAGTCCTAGAACAAGTCGGTTTATTCCATGTACTCAGTCCTGTCAACTGTCGCCTTCACATAACCAAGTGTCTGTAGTGTTTTTTTAAAGATTGAGGTGGCATCAGGAGTGTGTACCTCACAAGGGCCTAGTCTTGTGGCCTGTATGTTTTTACAGCCCGTAGATGACAACGCCATTCGGGTTTACACAAAAGAAGGCAACATCATTATGCCATCTCCAAACTTCATCTTTTGTCAAGGATATTCATAATGTCAAAAATACCAATAGGAGTTTTATGAATGTGCACTGCTAATGTGGTAATTATTAAACAATAATTCCTCTCTTAAACTGCGTAATGAATAATTATAAAAATGAGTGTATGGTCACTTATATTGAATGAAGATGATAAAAATCCTTTAAAAAATATTAGACTAATAATAGTGTCATGATCAAAACATAATGTCGATCAGAGAATGTTTTCCTGAACTAGCTCAAGCAAAATATGCTTGCGTAGTATTCTTGGTATCATTATCATCAAGAAATCAATAAGAACTGTTCAGGGATTGAGAAAAATCAAATATTAACGTTCTAATATCAATAAAGGGTACCTCAATTGTGTTTTTTTCCAGCAACCCCCTACAGTTCCGTCTTTAGATATTCTTTGGATTCATCCCCTGATATTGGGAAAATGAAGCCGTCTGAAAAAGATCTTAATGGTATTGAGTCAAATAGGATAAATATCACATGACACCAATTAGGGGTCAGGAGACTTGTCTGGGCCACTGACCAGCAGGCTCTTCTTATCACAAACGGTACCAGATCCCTACACGTGCCCGGCGTTATACCTTTATACAGGCATTGTTGGTCGGCGGCCTGGAACGGCCCCCCGCTCCCCTCATTGCCCAAAAACAGTTGATACATCCAATTAACGTTAATGATGACATCATGCTGCTAGTACCTTGGACAAGCCTTGGATGGTAATCTTATACACCCTTCCCACGAACCTGCACAGTCCCTCATCTTGCCTACTCTTTGGAGCTTTTGGTGGGTCACCTCACTTCAGGTGGGTTAACTTTAGGGAAAGCCCTACAAAAAATTTCAAGTTTAATTCACCGTGGGGGCCACTTTAATGAGAAAGTCGCATAGACGCTGTGCAGATGACATCCCAACTGGCCAAAATGGGCTGGTCGCCATATTGGTGATCAGATTATGATTATTATAATCAACAATATTGAAGCATTTAAAATGTGGTTTTTATGCTACACATACTAGAACAAGGTTCATGTGATAATATCATCATTCAAAATTCATGAAAATCTTTATTTTTTCCATAGCCACATGGTCTTGATCATTTGTGCACGTCTGCATAAGGTCTATAGAAAGAATCGTATTGGTTGTAGTATAAAAACAACAGATCATAAGCAGACCTCCCTCCCACCTTTGGCTAAAAGAAGCAATCAGAGGGATATGATCATTATTTCCAACCTGTTGTATCAATTAGAAAGATTATACAATATTTTATTTATGGAATACTACAATCATTTAATGAAAAAAAACTCCAAAATGTCTGTGACTTCAGGAAAGAAGCAATATTCTCCTACCATATCAAACAATAATACAGCACTAGAACCTGTGTCCCGTTCAGATTATTGTTTAGGTCGTGCAAAATAAAGAGATTATATAGGAACAAATAAATCTCCAATAAGGCAGAGTGTTTACGAGTCGATACATTTTACGCCAGACATTTCCCAGATAACGAGAATGTCTATATTCGATAATAGGAAAGTCTACACATCATAAACACCCCGGATTGCCTGGTTGTGCCTGCTGGTGGGTCTGTGAGACGGGTGTTATCATTGAGGGACCTAATCCGTTTAAGGCCATGTAAACCAGGCCAACCACACAGGGCTCAGCTCGGGGGATGGAGCTCCATGGAGTGCCGAGTGTGCATTATCAGATTTCTGTTATTACAAGTGGGGTATAGACCTTTTTCATTAGGTTGTTGCATCCCCTGGTGAAGAAAATAGAACAAATGGTTTAGGTCATTTCCCATAGTTAACCTATATGAAGTGAAGCATATAGGTTAACTATAGGAAATGACCTGAACCATTGGTTCAATTTACTTCACCAGGGGGCACAACACTCTTAATGAAAAAGGTCTATAATTCAGTGCCAAATGGACATAGATATATTTAGATGGAGCCAAAACATACCACCGTAATTATGTCTTTTCTATTTTGACTAATTCTTACAAGCATAAGGCCTTCAATATCACAGGTTTAAAGTTATTAAACAACAATAACACCACACTATCTAGATCTTATTTCTAATAGGATGAGATGAATTAAGGTGAACATTGTTATTGATACCCATATTGGCAACATTAGATCTTAATAGCGTTCATTCCTGAAAAACATTTGTAAAGTACTTTTGAATTAAGTATTTTGATAGTAATCGCTGCAGTTCTTTTGGTAATTGCTGCCAAAATTGTGATATGAACCTCAGGCGTATGGACTGCCCTACTACTGGCTAATTTGATTCCCCATGTGAGGATTTCAAACAAGTAGCACCTCAGATGTAAACAACTAAACTTCTTTTCTTTTAAAAACATAAATAGGAGTATTCAGTGGTCGCACCAAACAGCGAGGGCTGTATTTCCGGGGTATATATATTTGCGATACTGTGCTAAAATGACCTAGACAATTTAAGAAAAAATTGATGTAGGATCTGCTCTGTACCAAGTGTTTTGGTCACACAGACTCATGAAACATGGTATATGGACGCCGATATCAGAGCATGGTTCAGTTAGTTTTTTTAAAAATATATTTTCCCACCTATCTCGTTTCAAAAAAGCTCTTCCGATAGTATCAAGGGTAAACGAGTCATAGTAGAATCCAAACATAATACAATAATACAATTATAGCAAAACGTTTTATTTCAGTTCTGAATCAGCGGACCAATATCAGCGACACAGCTTAAGTGATTCTTTTATATAGTTGTCATATTGATAAGGGAGAGATTAGAGTAATAGAATATACTTATTCAATCATATAGGAAGTGGTACACCAGTGTTAAGAATACATAATAATCATATATTTGAGTTCTATAAGGACCATGTGCTTTATAGTGTGTCGGGACAGTAGACTATCTCATACACAAACCACACTTTTTAACCCCAGGATCCGATAGTTAGGAATTCCAAGGCCAGTCGATGCTAAATCAACCTGCCCCGAAGCTATAGGAATCAGTAGACAAAGACAAGTAACTAGTAGATAGCAGATTAAGGTACCTCCCTTCTAATATGTTAAAGGAGAATGTAGCACTGCTTTTTTAATGCCTCTTCATCAGTGACAAAAATAACTGAGACTCATTTTGAGTTATACTTAAGGGCCCCCCCACCCCCCAGGACATGTAGGGTTCCAGAGAAGGGGATACCTCTCCGAAATAGGAAGTAGAAGTCTAGCACAAGACTACACCTGCTGGCAGAAGCCCAGGTAGTAAGGTAATATCCCGAGATAATCAGCCACAATAATATATCCAATGTCATAATATAATACAATATTGAGGTACCTACAGACATTCAATATGCTCATTAAATCACACACAGACACACACGCAATTTTGCCTTTTTTCATAATCCATCTGCATAGGCTGTATATATATTATATATATATATATATTATTTATGTGTGAATATCTGGATGTGTGTGTGTTTGTGTGGATGTGTGTGTGTGTGTGTGTGTATGTGGATGTGTGTGAGTT
The DNA here is from genome assembly GCA_936440205.1 of Lepidonotus clava. Taxonomy (NCBI): domain Eukaryota; kingdom Metazoa; phylum Annelida; class Polychaeta; order Phyllodocida; family Polynoidae; genus Lepidonotus; species Lepidonotus clava. The sequence goes on along the minus strand of OW387144.1, from coordinate 26,284,958 downwards.
TGTGTGTGTGACGATTATATATTTCCCAGGGAGGAGGGTCTGCAATCCTATATCCCGAGTTATTTCTCATGAGGATAGCAAACAACGTTATTGATTTGTTTTTGACATTTACAATGATATCCTTTCAGCTGCTGTGTGAGCCCAAGATAAATTCCCAATCCAGCAGTAATGATGTGCATCAGACATTGACTCCACCCGACCAACAGCATGTTTTATTGTTACATTACTGGAGCAGGAAATAGTACAGACATGTCCAACAGTGTGGGCCCAGTCAAAACAACCACTGCCACTAACAGGGTCATGGGATACTTCACAGGGGTGGAGCGACCAGATGCTTTAGCTAGCGTTTGTTTTATATTGTGAAAGGTAGCCATATTGATCATATAATCAAATTTCTGATTTATATTTTTCACATCAGATTTAATTTGAGCTTTTAATATCAATTAAGGGTGCGTTTCATACTAGGTGTATTGTAAATGCGTTTCTCACATGTCACAAAATTTAAGATAAGATGTTTTTAATTATCAATAGTCTCAACTCTAAAAATATATAAATATATAGATAATAACAGGAGCATAAGATGAAAAAGTCGGAAACTCAATCATGAAAATCTCTAAAGATACGATCTTAAACCAGTGTGAAACTCCCCTTAGGCCGTGTGCTTATGTCATTCATATTGCACTAATTGCGAGTGGCTGGAAAGGGCTTCCTATTTTGTCATCATTAAAAAGATAAATATTGACAACTGGCATGAACAGGTAAGAAGAAATTGATTGGCCTTTACTTGGCATTTGACAAAACACACGCACCAAGGTCCGGGTTTTTTCTTGCTTCTATTAGCAATAATAATATATGCCACCTAGTAGAATGAATCATCCCTTGACCCTCACATAGATTATCATAATTATTCAAAATGGTGTCCACAGAAGAATGAGCAATTTACATCCTCCTCCCTAACAGGTAACAGCTGCTTATAGTAGAGCGGCCAAACTCAAAAAGAGCCTTATTTAAGGAAAAACCCCAACCGGAGGTATAACAAAGCATGCCATACCTCATTAGAAAGATAAATATCTCAACTTTATGACCTGATAGTTTGTACTAAAAAAAGTGCGTCCCAGCATATCGTAAATCACTGGTTTCCATGGCAACCACCCAAAAATCAGGTAATTCTGAAATCAACACCATTTTTGATATATCTTCCTTAATTATCAAGGTAGAAGCACAAATGAGATATCAAAATTAAGCATTCCTAGAGTTCTATGGGATAGAAGGCTGAAATGGGTTGTCTTAGTTACTGGGTTGCCATGGTTACCAGAAATAACTCCAAAATTGACCATAATTTCAGTTTCTCTTCTCTTCTTGTTACCATGGCAACCGTAAATATGGGTTTAGCAAGGAACAACATATCTCATCTAAACAGTACATATCCCCTCTATGTGGAAACGAGTGTTTTTTGTCAAAACAATGACATGGAATGCAGTAAATGACTGGTTTCCATGGAAACAACTCAAAATTCATGTTATTTCAAATTTAACAGTATTTGGACAGTATCTCCCTTAATATACAAGATAGAAACACAAATGATATGTCAAATTGATGCACTCTGAGAGTTACATTGGATAAGAAACTGAAATTGGTTGTTTCTGTCACTCGGTTGCCATGGTAACCCAAAATAACCTCAAAAATGACTATTTTTTCACTTTTTCTCTCATTCCCGTTACCATAGCAACCAAGAACATAGGTTTTAAGGTATAACAGAGTACAGTCTATCTTATCTGAAGTGTATTAGTCTCTTGTGTGTATATTTAGGGTTTGTACTGAAATATCTTGTGCATAGAATATAATAAATGACTAGTTTCCATGGTAACCGCCTCAAAAAAATAAGGGTTTCTTAAAATAAAGACTAAAATGGCCATATCTTCCTTAATATTCAATATAGAAGCACAAGTGAAACATCAAATTAAAGCACTCTGGGAGTTCTATTGAATGGTATATTGAAATTGGTTGTCTTGGATATTCAGTTGCCATGGTAACCACAAATAACCTCAAAATTTACCATAATTTCAGGTTTCCCTCCTGTTTCTGTTACCATAGCAACCATGAATTTAAGGTATAACCAACCAACAACAATCTCATCATAGGGGTAAATGCTCTTCCCTAAAGATTTGGATGAAGTCATTTCAAAACCATGCTAGGAAATATAGTAAATGACTGGTTTCCATGGAAACCACCCAAAAATCAGGTTAGCTAAAATTCATCAATATTTGGGCTGTATCTTTCTTAATATACATGATAGAAACACAAATTTCTTGTCAAATAGATGCACTCAAAACATTCTATGGCATAGAGGACTGAAATGGATTGTCTTGGTTATCCAGTTGGTATAGAAACCAAAGATGACCTCAAAATTTATCATAATTTTGTTTTCCTTTTATTTCTTTCAACATAGCAACCAGTAGTACAAGCTTTTCAAGTCCAAGAAATATAACATATGACATCTATAAGGTGTACAGATTTCATCTATAGTCTCAAGAAACAGGCCTGAAGGATAGTCATCACAAGGTTCCAGGTAGATCTTATAGATTCACACACGGTTATAAAACCGAAAAACTCTGGTCTATTCATTTTTATTTTGAGCATATAATATCAAATCGATTAAATATGTAGACTAGGAAAGGAGTTATTGGCGAAACAAGAAACAAAAAGATTTATGACCATGATGCTGATGCGGTCCTCCTGCCATCATCCATGTTGACATGCGGAGAGTACTAACCTTGCTGTTGATGCTGATCATGACTATTGACATAATTCTTCATTTCATATTGACCTGGACCAACTCTAAATATTAATAATCCATAATATATCCTCTATAATGCCTGTCAATACTGATCTAAAGGTGTACAAAGGGCTGAAATGTGGAGGATTGAGACCACCGTACCAACCAGGACCACACCATGTTGACATCAGCTGATGCTGTTTTGACAATACCAGTTAGCAGTCTGTGATCCGCCCTGGAAAATATGTGTGCATCCCTGAACTAATCTCGGGTCAGACCACTAGCACCTGCCATGCTCGCAGTCTTCACCCTACTTTTCATAATTTATTTCACACTGCATGGCAGCTTAGACCGTATAGGTTTTCTAGTTTGTGGAGTATGTGTACCCCCAAATATGACCATAATATAGAAGTCCTTCAATCTCTAAGAGGATGAATTGGGGACCCAGATTTCATAGGAACTCTATGTTAAACCTACAATCTTCTCTGTATTTCTGGTTTTTGATTGCCAAATTCTGAATTCTGAATTTGCCAGCAATTTCCTTTATATTTCAATGGTGACTTTAGCATAAATGACCAACTCATCTCTCGGGCTTGACCAGAGGACAACAGCATTGCGTTTCTGGAGAAAAAGGATATGACTGATGACCAGTATAGATACTTGAATTGACAACCATCTAAAACTAATCAATCTCTCTTACAATAAAAAAATGAATGTCTAATGAAGATCATGAACGAAGTTCATGAGTCAAAATTTTCCTTTTTATAACTAGTTTCCCTGTTAATACCAACAGTTATACCAAAAGAAATCAAGTATCCCCAAGAATCCCATGAGTACTTACCATTAGATGCACCTACGGGGTGCCCACACATGTTTTATAAGGTTTTATTTTGGTGCTGTCATTTATCAGGCTATTAGAAACGTCTTATTTTGCAGTCAGAGGTTACATAAACATCTTATTTTGAGGAATCCATAAAGGATTAGAATTATCATGAACCTTTGCACAGGTATGGGGGACTGAAGAGGGTAATGCTTCGACATAGCTTTTACTCAGTGCCTGACAGGTTTGTGCTGGGGATTTTTCATTAAGCCCCATGCCCATTAACTGATTTGGGACAGTGGAAGGGTGAATCAGCATTCCCACCAGCCCACCCATTGGAGCGGCCGTTGATAGATGCTGACTGAACAAGGCATACCAACGCACAATTAGCTTGGCTTTCTAGATACAGGAAGATGATGTAATATTGGTGCCCCCGGGGGGTCTCAGGGCCGGAAGGGAGGACAGTTCCTTGGTCAGACATAAGCGGGGAATTGACCTCAGTCTGAGCAGCTCGGTTCTGGTACCTCCTGTGGGGATGGGAGCAGTTTAGAATTAGGTAATGGTGTAATCTTAGGCCATGACAACACAGTTAATGGGTCATTTTGTCCCCATGGTCAAGAGGTTTATGTACAAAATAGTCATCAGTCAGTAGGGGTCTCTGACTACAGGAGGGTGCTAATTAATGCCACCACTAACTACCCCTTTGATCTCACCATAGGGTGGGGGTGGTTATTTTCAGGGAACCATGGAGCATTTCTCCCTATATTTACCCAACTTGTTTTGTATATTATTACTTTACACATTTATGGAAGTATTTCCAGTGTTTTGATCAGATTCAATGGACAGATGAGGATTTGCTTTTTCCAAATATATAATTTTCCACCCCTAAAAACATTATATTCCTTGTCTAAACTGGAAATGAAATATGTTTCCCATGCATTTCTATAGTGGGGAGGGGATAGGTGTCCACCCTTCTGGTGTCTGGACAGGCTGGGAACAAGCTCCAGTCCCTTAAAACCGTGGGAAACCCGTAGGTCGAAAGACGCGTATTACCACAGGCATCGGTGCCAACCACTGACACTGCTGCTGATGGCCATGTGAATCCATATTAAGCATGTTTCAAAATTTGGCATCGGTAGGGCATTTAGGGGAGGAAGGGAATGAAGGGATAAAGGGGTAAAAGGATAGAGCGTACCTTAGACATCTTAGGGGGATTTTCAGGCATAATTGTGGGAGGTTGGATGCATCATAGGCAACTTGAGTGCATAATAGGTACATCTGGGAGGCTAATGAGTGGATCTATTAGGCACACGTGTGGTACATCTTAGGCATTTACCAGGGGAATCCTTGTGGGATCTTAGTGGTTTTATATAGAACATAGGCTACAGGGTCTATGAATTTTGAGGCACATCTTAGGGGCATCTTATTGGCATCTTAGGTGGTCCTTTGGGGCATCTAGGTGGAATCTTAGGCACATTTTGGCACATCTCAAAGAGATTTTAAATGCATCTTAAGGGGGATCTTTAATATGGGATCTAAGGGGCATCCTAATGGTATCTCAAGTGCATCTTAGGCATATCTAAGGGGATCTTAGGACCATCATATAACATTTTAGGTGCATGTTTGGTGTATCTTAAGGGGATCAATTTTGGGATCTTAGGTGCATCTTTTAGGGAGATCTTTGTTGGTTCTTAGGGTGGATCTTTGTGGAATTTTAGGTGCATCTTTAGGACATTTTGCAGGATCTGTTTTATGATCTTTAGGGCATCTCTGGGAGATCCTTGATCTAAGGGTGCATCTTTGTGGAATCTCAAGTGCAAATTGGGCAAATGTTATGGGAATCTTTATGTGATCTTAGGTGCATCATTGAAACATCTCAGGTGCATCTAAGGGAATTATTATTGAATCTTGTTGCCATTCAGGAGGTATGAAATATCCAGAAATTAGGGAGGATATTTCCAGATTTTTTGTTCAGAAACTAAAAAAATTAACATATTCAACAGGAAATGTACATCTATGGTTTAAATGGATTAGAAACAACAGATGTATACATTGAAAAGCAGAACTGGTGACTTGGGTTGAGAAAAAACTCATGTTCATACTGAACTGGCAAAAATCTGGAAATCTCTGAAAAAATAAAGGGAAAATGATATCTCTGATCTTAGGCACATCTTCTGGATCCCAGAAAAATCTTAGATGCATCTCAGGTGAATCTTTCTGGGATCATACAGTGATCTTTGGTGTGTCATAGGCAAATCTTATATGCACCTTAATTGCCACTTATGGGTAAGTTAATGGCATCTTAGGCGGATCACGGACTGCTCACTGGTATTGTTAAAACAGCATCAGCTGATGTCAACATGGTGTGGTCCTGGTTGGTACGGTGGTCTCAATCCTCCATATTTCAGCCCTTTGAACACCTTTAAATCAGTATTGACAGGCATTATAGAGGACATATTATGGATTATTAATATTTAGAGTTGGTCCAGGTCAATATGAAATGAAGAATTATGTCAATATTCATGATCAGCATCGACAGCAAGGTTAGTACTCTCCACATGTCAACATGGATGATGGCAGGAGGACCGCATCAGCATCATGGTCATAAATCTTTTTGTTTCTTGTTTCGCCAATAACTTCTTTCCTAGTCTACATATTTAATCGATTTGATATTATATGCTCAAAATAAAAATGAATAGACCAGAGTTTTTCAGTTTTATAACCATGTGTGAATCTATAAGATCTACCTGGAACTTTGTGATGACTATCCTTCAGGCCTGTTTCTTGAGACTATAGATGAAATCTGTACACCTTATAGATGTCATATGTTATATTTCTTGGACTTGAAAAGCTTGTACTACTGGTTGCTATGTTGAAAGAAATAAAAGGAAAACAAAATTATGATAAATTTTGAGGTCATCTTTGGTTTCTATACCAACTGGAAAACCAAGACAACCCATTTCAGTCCTCTATGCCATAGAATGTTTTGAGTGCATCTATTTGACAAGACATTTGTGTTTCTATCATGTATATTAAGAAAGATACAGCCCAAATATTGATGAATTTTAGCTAACCTGATTTTTGGGTGGTTTCCATGGAAACCAGTCATTTACTATATTTCCTAGCATGGTTTTGAAATGACTTCATCCAAATCTTTAGGGAAGAGCATTTACCCCTATGATGAGATAGTTGTTGGTTGGTTATACCTTAAATTCATGGTTGCTATGGTAACAGAGACAGGAGGGAAACCTGAAATTATGGTAAATTTTGAGGTTATTTGTGGTTACCATGGCAACTGAATATCCAAGACAACCAATTTCAATAGACCATTCAATAGAACTCCCAGAGTGCTTTAATTTGATGTTTCACTTGTGCTTCTATCTTGAATATTAAGGAAGATATGGCCCAAATATTGATGAATTTTAGCTAACCTGATTTTTGGGTGGTTTCCATGGAAACCAGTCATTTACTATATTTCCTAGCATGGTTTTGAAATGATTTCATCCAAATCTTTAAGGAAGAGCATTTACCCCTATGATGAGATAGTTGTTGGTTGGTTATACCTTAAATTCATGGTTGCTATGGTAACAGAAACAGGAGGGAAACCTGAAATTATGGTAAATTTTGAGGTTATTTGTGGTTACCATGGCAACTGAGTATCCAAGACAACCAATTTCAATATACCATTCAATAGAACTCCCAGAGTGCTTTAATTTGATGTTTCACTTGTGCTTCTATATTGAATATTAAGGAAGATATGGCCATTTTAGTCTTTATTTTAAGAAACCCTTATTTTTTTGAGGCGGTTACCATGGAAACTAGTCATTTATTATATTCTATGCTCAAGATATTTCAGTACAAACCCTAAATATACACACAAGAGACTAATACACTTCAGATAAGATAGACTGTACTCTGTTATACCTTAAAATCTTTGTTCTTGGTTGCTATGGTAACGGGAATGAGAGAAAAAGTGAAAAAATAGTCATTTTTGAGGTTATTTTGGGTTACCATGGCAACCGAGTGACAGAAACAACCAATTTCAGTTTCTTATCCAATGTAACTCTCAGAGTGCATCAATTTGACATATCATTTGTGTTTCTATCTTGTATATTAAGGGAGATACTGTCCAAATACTGTTAAATTTGAAATAACATGAATTTTGAGTTGTTTCCATGGAAACCGGTCATTTACTGCATTCCATGTCATTGTTTTGACAAAAAACACTCGTTTCCACATAGAGGGGATATGTACTGTTTAGATGAGATATGTTGTTCCTTGCTAAACCCATATTTACGGTTGCCATGGTAACAAGAAGAGAAGAGAAACTGAAATTATGGTCAATTTTGGAGTTATTTCTGGTAACCATGGCAACCCAGTAACCAAGACAACCCATTTCAGCCTTCTATCCCATAGAACTCTAGGAATGCTTAATTTTGATATCTCATTTGTGCTTCTACCTTGATAATTAAGGAAGATATATCAAAAATGGTGTTGATTTCAGAATTACCTGATTTTTGGGTGGTTGCCATGGAAACCAGTGATTTACGATATGCTGGGACGCACTTTTTTTAGTACAAACTATCAGGCAGGCTGTGGGACATGGTGTACAAATGGAAAACATTGGTTTCAGCTTGTTATACCTCCGGTTGGGGTCAACTCCAAAAAAGCCTCCTTGGCCGCAGTACTATTAATTAAGGATAGAGTAGGGGGATGAGCTCTTCATTTTTGTTGGTCGTGCAAAAATGCTCATAACTCTCTTAATAACTTAGATATCTTAATATATCATGTACCAAATAATTGCTGCTTTTCATATCTATCTTACCATATAAGTAATGTATCTATTTATTGATTAGTTAGTAAGAAATAAGGCTTGAAAGTTTAAACTCTAATTTTTGTACTTTTATTTTTTGAACAAGGATTTCTCACTTACTAATGAATAAACGGAAGTGAAACTTTACAGATATGTTAAAAACGTTGCTCCTGAGGGAAGCGTGTCTCAGAATTTCGATTTAGGGCCTGGTTAATTTTTTATTGAATGTAGAAAAAATATTTTTTATTTTTTCAATATTTTTTACATTTTACATCATAGAAAATAAACAAAGCCCTAAATCCAAATTTTGAGACACGCTTCCCTCTAGAGGAATGTTTTTAACATACTTGAGAAGTTTCATAAGTATTGAGCCATTGGTCAGTAGGAAAACCGTGTTCAAAAAATAAAAGTAAAAAAACCAGTCTTTTACATTCTTCGAATTATTTCGGGACTAAAATATAAAGCAACTAAATGAAATATAATGTCATTAGATAGCTGAGATATTCAGCTTTACAATGATATATAGTGTGCCTAAATTGAGACAGAAATAGCGGAGTTATAAGCAAACACGCACAACTGTGGTATATAGGAGTGTGATCACCCTACTCTAACCTTAAGGCTATGGCATTTGTTGATTTTATGAACGTCAACAATTGGTGTGATCTACTTACTCTACATGACCCATAAGTTCTACCGTCTGATAATGATCAATCGATTTAAGACCTTGGTAGTATTCGGATATGACCATTTCTGTTACCGGTACACAGCTTATCTTCCATGCATATAACGATGAAAACCTTTAACCTGTATTCCACTAGAAGATTTTAACAACTCGGAACTTCTTAATTTGCATTACAAAATAAATATTGAAGAAACCTATGCATAAAACATACCACTTAAAAGCCGGCTTAAAAGTCAATAAAAGTCCTCTCTAATGATATCTAACATGTCTCTGAATACTGCAGTCTTTATCCATTTCGAAATCTTCAGCAAAATCGATCTTTTGTCAGGGCTATGTTGTATTTCAGGATAGGAATCTTGTCTGGAGGGAGTGACTTCATGTCCTAACATGTCAATAAAAGGTGCCACACCTTGGTAACACCATCCTCCCATTGTTCACGAGAGGGAGGGGTTTCCCCACAGTATCGGCCATTAGCTGTGGACATAGCTCACAGTCTACCTTTGGGTGTGTGACCAACATTAACATTTTGGGGGGCGGCCAACATTAGACGAGTCATAGATGATTTCAATTTTATTCAAAAATGATATCTCTTTGTCAATTTAGTTTTAACCTTTTATTATGATTCTGATATGATAATATATATATATATATATATATATATATATATATATATATATATATATGCCTGTATTCCACATTTTGTCTGTATTCCATCGATTTTGCTGCCGATTTTATATTGGATATTTGGGTTAAATATAGACATGTCATAATATCGTTAGAAAATGTTTATAAATCTCTTTCAAATGGTATATTTCGTGTAACGTTTAATATCTTATTCCTAGAGAAAAAACAATTCCAAATCGGTAGCATCAAAATCAGTATGTGGAATATGGCTTTAACACATAGGTCTCCACAGTACATTCTAGTGAGACGTGTGTCCATACAGTATGTTTCGATTCCATTCAAATCTCAGTATTCTGTAAGCCTGCTGTTCTCGGTTGTGTACATAAATGCTAAGCATGTTTCTAATTAGTGAAGGGGGTTTTCTTTCTGGCTATATACATACCAAACAAAAACAGCTGTAAGATATTTTCCGCTCCACTGAAGTTCATGCTCAAAACTATGATAAACAGTCTGTAAGTGTAAAAAGTGTAGGTGCAAGTGCGCACAGCAGACAGGTTCTAGAGTCTAGGAATTATAATCAAAATACTTGGAACAGCCAGATAAAAACATACTTTGATTTTGTAATTCATCAACGAATCTCACTTATAAGAACCAATATAATTTCTAAGTTGTTTCAGGATACAGCAAGCGAAACGTTACTTGCAGAAGTGGAAAAGCCCTCCTTTTTCTCTGAATGGTTTGAATTATTAAAATTCGGCCAAAAAAGCATGTATAAAGAACGTTTTCCAATAGCCCCCCCCCCTTTTTCAAACATTTTCAAAAATAGGACTTGCTCACATTGGAGCCACTAAAATAACAGATATACTCTACATCAACAATACTATCCTATTAACGTGAACACTGGTGCAAAGACTTTTTGTCGTATTAGCTATGGATGTATGACATCTTCCTCATCATAGAATCACCACACCAAGTCCATCTAGGCCTCACGTTTTATTTCTCCTTGTTATAGGTATGACATCATGAAAACCATTTTAAAAGTAAATATATGAACGTAATACTGAACATTCTGCTTATTCTTTTGCTCAAAATATCCGTTACTAACAATTCTGCCGAACTTCCCTAATGTATCTGGATGGCTGATGGCAAAATAGTTGTACAAACGGATATCCACCGATATTGATAGAAACCACACAGTAAAAAATGTGCCAGGATGCAATGAGTGACCGAGGTTCTTATCACTATCCTGGTACACCTTATTTTGACTGATGTGTACGTCAAATATCGTGAGTCCACCAACAGGTTATAAATGCCCCTTTATTAGTTGACACACAGGCTCATAGGATGATATACTCTTTTCATTCTCAGACGGCTCCTCATTTTCCTAAGATCGATAAAACTTCGGTTAAAACCCTCCCTATTTAAAAGCTATGGCAAATAACTTAAGCTATACCACACAATGATATGGTAAGAACTATTCTTTTGTAGAATATTCCTTTGAATATGTCTATTCTTCAACATAGATATAGATTTCTATACATGCACTACGTACGATCATCTTACGTTTTTCCTCCTTGTAGGTATGTACCCGATCAAATAGTCATCATAGACACACATATTTATGAATAAACAAAATAACTAGGTAATCAGTCAGATAATGTCATGGATGATATGGCCAATGGTTAGGCGATTTATATTCTCAAGATATACCCAAGCAAGATAATCAATGAATAATCAATGAATAACAAGTTTATCAAGGATTAATTGCATTGTAATAGTAGTTTCCAGATAGCATAATTGTCCCTAAATACCATACTATTGGTAGAGGTCTGTATGTTTTGTGGGATAGTGTCCCTTCATGTACATGCAGGATCCACAGCACGCGCCTTTTCAATAAATGAGATTCCAGATCACGCCATGTAACAGGGGCAGATACAGGATTTTGGAAAGGAGGGAGTCTGCATATAGGCTAAGTACTAAAACCGCGTTCATTTGTGAGTACGCGCGTGACATATTTTTCTCTTTGGCAAGTTTAGGTCCCCACCAAAAAAAGCACGTGAAAAAAAAGGGGGGGGGGGGAGTCAGGACCCCCTAGCCTGGACCCCCTCCCTGGATCCGCCCCTGCGTAAGATGAACTCAATCCCAGAGGTGATTGTCAGACAAGCCTTGAGTTATTTTGTCTTTGAGTATATGTAAATTGGTCACTTCAAATTGCATTCAACCTTTTAAACATACAAGATTGAAGAATGCAAGAACAATAGTTGTATAGTGCAAAACTTGAACTATTCATTGATGTATGAATCACACTGTAAACACAATCCTTGTATTTTATTAAAAAAAATCAATAACAAAAGTTGTGATTTAATTCTAGCCAATGGGATAACAACAAAGACCCTAATGAGTTTCATATAACACCACCTTTCTCAGCCTCCCTCTGGTCACGGTCCACTGCCCCTCCTAAAACTCAGTCAGGGTAGTCTAACCGAGGTCTGGAGAAGAGTCTATTCAGCTACGTTTATCAATTCAGACAGTAATGTAGGGCCAAGATGTTAATTTGCATCTCAGACTATTCAGTGAGTTAGCAATCTGTTGAGGGTCATTGCTTACTTATATCATATCTGTGCCTGTTTATACATCAATACAAAATAATTCATGCTTAGAATGACAGATTAATAGGCGCTTCTATGGAGTGAGTCTGTAGGCCCTCTGCACGCATCAAGGGGTGGAGGGGAGGATCCGAAATTTTTGAGAATGTGCTTCCATCCTAGTACAAATCCAATTCTTATTTTTGCCTGAGGGGGGCTGGGGGTATGAGCTTTGTTTAAAATGTGCGTATGTACTAAATGGAAGGGCCCTAATACATAATGGTTTTGTTTTATCATTGTTTACAGTCCCTCTCATCTTAGCTTGTGTTTTCTTGCCTCATGACATATGCTGAAAACACCTTGTTTGGCTATGAGCATGACAGCAGCAACGACAACAAGCATTGAAGTAGAACGATATTTGAGCACTTAACATTTTGTTATGAGTGCAGTGACCTGTTCTGGGGACCTGTTTGGTTACGAACCAGGTCGAATTTAAGGGAAATTTGCATTTCACGAGCCAATAGAGCTAGTTTTCGTTGGTGTTAGCAACAGTAGGCTGTTTCCCTAGCAGATCTTGTTGGTTATCCTAATGCAATCTTTAGGAGTTTTAACTGATATTTTCTTTATGAAACAGCTTTTTAACCCTCAGCTGTGTTTCCATTATGAGTGCGTGAATTCTCTTTAGATTAGTAGGTGAATAATGGTATTGTTGCAAGGTTGGAACACCAGAACAATTTACTATTCAAAATTAAAAAAAGCTGCGTGGAAAAAACTACTTAGCACAAGGAAATCAACGTTGAAATAATTGATTTACAGTCTATTGTTCATTTCTAGGGATTGGCAATATTATTGTAATGTATCCAGATCGAATTCATTACCCCTTTCTGACCCACGCTAATTTCAAATGTTCAAAAACTCCCAATGTTGTGTCATTATTTTGGCCACGTGGCCTTCGTCCCACTAAGCTTCATGTCAAATGTCAAATTTAGGAAATAGCAATGGTGTCGGCTCTAGTATAGGGGTCTCCACCCATCTTATTAACCAAGCCTTATTAGATTTTGACGGGGAATCAACCTCATTATCATGTGACCCTCAGCTGTCACGTGACCTTACCCGGATGGTCCTTATCCAGAACGAGGCTAGGGGGACACTCTCCAAGCGGATAGCGTTTCCTGTACCCGGATAGGTGTTTGGGGGAGATAACGGGGGGAGGAGCAGGGACCTCCAAACACATCCTCCTGACCCACTGATGCCTCCTACATCTAGGGACACAGTTATTAGACATGGAGCAGTATTTTAAATTATAACATCCTACATACCTACATAGAGATACATATGATATATATGTCTATGATACCTACAAGTATCAAAACAGTTTGAAAAAGCCTATCCGAGTTTATGTTACATTGCAGGTTCACCATAAATAATGTTACAACTGTTCCCAATTTCCACAAGTACAAGCACGGAATTTGTATGATATTATGTTTCAGGAATTATAATTAAACTTTTCAATACTTCCACTAAACATAATCACCCTTTTCCTTAAGAAAGCAATGCCTGTTAACTTGATTCATGTTCATGATGTCCTTCCCTTGGTTGTCCAGAAATACACATTTGATGGTGTGACGTTCTCTGGTAAGTCGGGGTTGCCGATTCTTACGACAGAGGAACGTGGGGGTTGTTCGGGTCTCGGGGCGGACGGGGAATCCGGGCCAAGAACCGAGATGTGTTTCTAGAGTCGTGCCTCGCGCACGAGGGGGGCTGAGCGAATCGATCGGCACTCGATGTCGACGGAGGACTGCGGGGGAGGGAAATTATGGTAGGGGTACGGGTCGGCCGGGGGGCGGTCCACCCCTGAGTTCCGGTCCGCGGGGGCGACGGGCCGACGGTCGCCTATTGTTTGGTAGCGTGGGGCCGAGCGCGCCGCGCCCTCGTCCCCGCGGACTTCGCTCCCTCGTTCCGCTCCCCATGTCTTCGTACCATACTACGCCTCGGTTTCCGGTACTACTTCGGGCCTTCGTGCCCTACTTCGTTCCCTCGTTCCTCGTTCTTCGGGCCTTCGGGCCCCTTACCCTATGTTTCGACTACCTATCTCGGACTTCGACTGTTTTGTCCTAACTTCGACTTAATTACTCTATTCGGCTCATCTTTAGTGGTTGTTTCAGGAAAGAGGACACGTCTGGACACCAGGAGAACTGTCAAAGAACTCTGTTTATTCGGGCCTCACCGCCCCTTTATATACTAGAGAGGTCAGCCCTGATTGGCTGCCTTCGGTCACGTGACCTACAACTGACGTCACTTCCGGTTTATATATTCCGTTTCCGGTTTACATTTCACTTCCGGTTTACATATTTCCGGGTTTCGTTCCATTACGTTTTCGTTATTCGTTCTTTACATATTCGTTATTCGTTCTTTACATATTCGTTCTTTACATCTATTTCGTTCTTCGTCTTTACATATTCGTTATTCGTTCTTTACATCTATTTCCATTATTACCTTATTTCTATTATTTTAACCTCTATGTATTTTTGGCTGAATAGCCGTTCATCACACCCTCCCGCACCTTCTTGAAAGGTGGGAAAACACGTTATACAAAATTTCAACACAGTTCATACAGCAACGACAACAGAACATACTCTAGAACCAGAAACATTTCAATCCTACGCTCCTTATCGGCAGAGGAGGAGGTGTCACCCTCTGTCCTCCCCGGTCTACTTCGGAGGGCCCCCGGGGCCTATCCGGCTAATTATTATTTCTCTTCTTTCTTCGTTTTTCTTTCTTCGTTTTTCTCTCTTCTTAAAAAGTTCATATAATTCGTTTTTATATATCTTAGTCTCTTTTTATCTTCGTCAGAGTTCTCTTATCCTTGATCTATTTAGGACCTCCTGTTTTTCTCGTCTTTAGGATGAGCGAGCCGGTCGTGGCTCTCCCACCCGGGACTGGGGATCGGTCGTGACCCCGTCGCCCCCGCTCCTCTCCTCTGGGCTCTGTTTACTTAGCCCCTTGGCGCGTTTCCTCGCCTTTTTACCCTCATTAGGACAGAGGGACCGGTCGTGGTCCTCCTGCCCGGGGCCATGGGTCGGTCGTGACCCGCAGTGCCCCCGTTCCCTTCGTTTTTCGTCGTCCAGACGTTCTCCCCTAGTTCGGGTGGAGAATCGGTCGCGACTCTCCCACCCAGAGGCCAGGGTCGGTCGTGACCCTTAGTCCTCTCGACCCTCGGTCCGTTCTACCGTCGTCCAGACGTTCTCCCTTGTTTTTGGGTAGAGAATCGGTCGTGACTCTCCTACCCGGTCGGTCGTGACCCCTCGTTCTTCCGTAACTGTTACTCTTCTCTGCGTTCTCTTAGGTGATGATGATGATTTTAAGGATGAGTTGAAGAAGAAAGACTGAAGCTTTTGTAGATAGAATGTTCTTTTTGGACTTCGCGCCCTCGGTCGCCTCGGCATTCAGAGCCCCCCAGTGACTTTTTCACGGTTGGCAAGGACAACATGTTCGAGCCAGAGGCCAAGGTACCCAAAGAAGAAGATGGCGTTGTATGTGGAAAGGAACTTAACTTCATTCATTAAAGCTTAGAGTGGAAGCTTCAGCAGACGACGTCGCGGGTTTCGTGCTACTTGTCACGGTGAAGCTTTGAGATGGAGTTCGGGTGAAGGTGAGACTGAGAAGATTAGAATCATTAATTATCGATGAAGTGTCCGTTTTCCGTACAGGAACTGAAGTTTGACTTTTACGACACATGTCCTCGTGGTTAACCCAGCATCAAGATGTTCCGTCCTCGACCACGTCGACACATTTGAAGATTTCAGGATTTCAGAAAGAGATGTCGGAGAGAGTCCACCATAGTAAAGTATTTCCGTCACCGTTCCGGGCCCAAGTGGCATGACAACAACCGGAACGGAGACCTGATTAAGAAGATAGTTTTGATGAAGTTTCTTTTTGATGACAGGAGCCGGTGCCTCTCATCCCTCCCCCCCCCCGTAAGCAACGGCAGGAAGACAGTCCTCTTTGGGGCGAGAGGGAGGCTCCTTCGTTCTACTGATGAGATGATTTTCCTAAGAAGAGGATTCCTGTTTCGGGCACTCGGGCCCTCGTTCGTTTCCTAGGCTCTCGGGCCTCGCTCCTTTTGCTAAGTTTTTCTCTTCGTCCTCCCGGAGGACCGTGCTTATAGACGATTTTCGTAAGACTGTAATACCAACAAATAGTTCGTTAATAGAGGTAAGTTTAAGATCCGGTCTGGTTTGATTTTGGAGTAAGGCCACAGTCGTCCACGGTGCCATGTCACATTGCATGGAGACACTATGCCTATGACGAACGCCGAGACAACAGCTCCGAGCCGTTCCGGGCTGCTCCTAGGTACGACGGCTCGAAGTTGGTAAGTTGAAGATATTAGTGAGAAGGAGAAGAAGAAGCCGTAGAAAGTGAAGATGGACGACATCAACTGGGACCTGCACCCAACGTCAACGTCTGAGATCCGGAACGGGCCCATTCTCAATAAAATAGCATATATAGAGAAGAACTCATCCGATGTCGAACTCCAAGAAGGATCGCTCCTCGTCGCTCTTTGCAGACCTCTTGATTTGTCTATCAAGGCATCCGCAGCCGACGTTCCAAGCACCACCTCCCTGTATATTGCAAAGATTACTTCCCTATATGTTTCAAAGACTATTTTGTTTCGTTCCTCGGGAAGAAGACATCAGGAAATACGACATGGAAGGAGTCTCTGTCGTTACAGCAGGTAAGAGATTAATATAAGTTTTAGTAAGTCTATTAAAATTTTTTCGTTTCTCGTTCATGTATTGTTTTTACTATATATCACGGTCGGTCACGAGCCAGGGCTCCTAAGTTATCGTCCCTGCTCGTGCCTTGGTCCTCCGGGAGACATCTACGACTCGCCGCAATCCTTTCACGACTCGCTGCATCAACTCTGGCACGATAAAACCAGCATTCAGGTCGAGAAGTTCCATTTTGCCGCTCTTCGTATGCGGTAAGAGGCTGAAGACAAGGAAACTCAGAAGATGATGGTACATGAATCCGGGTTCATCCACATTCTGATCGATCCATCCAAAATCAAGAAGACAAAGTTGCAGGAAGTAGAAGTGCCGCTAGAGGACAGAGGTCGTCTCTTCCTCGCCTCCAGATCGCTCAAGGCAGCGCGGGAGAAGGGTTTTCAGTCTTGGCCCGCGCCAGCCTTTCCTCCAGCGGCGAGTCGCCGGCCCACCGGTACCTTATTTACCCCGGCACGACCGTCGACTCAAAGACTACAATGACAACACTATCCGTCCTTTCTGATTTCCTTTCCTCGATTCCGCCTCCCAACTTTCACTCTCGCTCCCGGGTCGCCCGGCCCGTTATCCATTTCCGCGACCGGACGATCCCGTTCCACCTGCTCGGTCCCAACCAACGCAGCGGGCTCCAGGGAAGAAGAGGAACAGCTACAAACTTGTTTTTCCTCCTAGCGCCTCCTTCCGTCCCGTATTCGCCCCGCAGGCTTGGTAAGTTCATTCCAGTCATGGACCCTCCAGCTCGCTGATTACACTCAACACCTCCTAACACATGTGGTTTCGTTCACTTCCGCAAGAAGGTTTCCATAAAGAAACTAATAAGAATAAATTAAGATAAGAATGTTCGAGCCCGCCAGTCCGTTCCCGATGAGTTTAAGTAAAGTTTTCGGGCCCGTCCAGCGGTCTCCAGGAGAGTCTTTTATCCAGGCTTCGGCCTCCTGTGCGGCTCAGGTACCTCCGCCTCGGCCCGGTTCTCTCCCTGGGGGTTTGACACTATGGGTGAGGAGCCAACGCCCCGTAATCCCTCCCCACCCGACTCGCGACGCGCCATCTTCCGCCTCTGGTTCCGTCGCGCTGTTTTTCTTCCGTGCAAGACCTCGAGCAGCATCTACTTCACCCTTCTTCTTGGCGTCGGATCGGCAGCAACAGTCTCTCCTCCCTAGCGGGGAGCTCGAGAAGCTGATCCACCATTCCGCTCTGTTTTTCCGCCTCTCTTGTCGCTTTCAACAAGTCATCCAGTTGATCCTCGTTTTTGTGCATCACTAGGGTCTGAGCCAATTGGACGGTCCGGTTGTGTTCGTTAACTAGCTGGTCGACCCCCGGGAACTCCCTGGTCAACGGCCCCAGTGCCGCCGTCGGGAACTGCGCCATCGCTTCTTCAAATGTCTCTGGCTTGCGGCCCGTTTCTAGTGCCATCAGGAACGCCATAGACGCCGAAGCCATTGCTCTTGTCTTGGCCGTCATTCCTCGCACCTCTCTCGGGGGCCACGTCAGTTGCACCCGAATGGCCTTTTCCGCGTCCCAGTCTCGTACCGCTCGCGCTGTCACCGGAAAGTGTCCCTGTAAGACCTGGTGAACGGCCTGTGTCCGTAATAACTTGAGTCTCGGTGTTTCCCTAGATGGTCCTGCCGTCGGTATCTCCGTTCCGATAGACCCGAACACTGAATCCGCTCCCGACTCGTCCAATTCTTGTTTCTCCGGCTCGTATCCTCTGGTCTCGGCCTGCCCCAACTCCATGTCCTCTGAGTCTTCCACCTCCTCGTCCATGGACTGGGCAGCCGGTATTTGTAATCTGTGTATCACAACCCGCGGTTGTAGCGCCCGCCCGTGTTTGTCCTCGTCCTTGAGTGGGGTATCCGGTCCTGGCGGCGATCCCATACGTTCGGGCGACGGTGGTCCCGGGGTCTCCTCCGATCCTTGCGACCCGAAAAACGAGCTCCCCAAACTGGCCCGAGTCAGGTTGTCAACCGCCGCCCGTGTCTCTGGCGTGTCTGGTGCTACCGTAATGCCTCTCATTCGTTTCAATCCTGGGGGCGGCACTATCGGCTGCTTACATACCATCTTCTCCAGGGGTGAATCTGCTTTCGTCGGGGTAGGGGTAGAGAACAGCGGCTGTGTCGAGGCCGTCGACGCCGTGTCCTCCGGCCTGGCCGCATGCCGAACATACTTTACTTTCTCCACTCGCCCCGACGGTTTGAGTCCCTGCCTTTCTGCCATCTCGCGTAGAAACCTCCCTAGGTACAATGCTTCTCTTTCCACCAGCCGGCCTCCCTGTGCTTCCCGAATGCTGTCCTCCAGCTCCCGGTCGGATCTCGCCTCGTGGTAACCCCTGAACGATCCCTCCCGGTTCATTGTTCCTTTTAAATACCCGGGGTACCTCGGGTGTCGTGATTCGTATATCACCGATTTCTTATGAACTGTCATCATAGTAAATTGTGCGTCGCTACAAGGTGGTTCTAGTCCCGTGGTCCGTTTGACTCCTGTCGAGGTCTCAGGCTGTGATGGTCCCAGCTCTCCCGTGCTGCTAGACTCAGCGATAATCAAAGACCGATCGCTTCGGGCCGACATACTCCTGCCTGACTCCGACTGGTCCGAACTCGTTCCCTCCTCCAATTCTCTCAGGACTTTCTTGACCTTTTTCCACTTCTTCTTTCGCGACGGCTCCTCCGTCGGGCATCCCTGCGTCGGGGGCCTCTTGAAAGCGAGCGGCTCCTCTTCTTCCTTGACTTTCGGTCGTTGGTCGTCGGACGAGCTCACCAATTCCACCACCTCAGCCCCCGGTGGTATTCCTGAGCAACCCGGCTTCGGGGTGGGTGTGGATGTCCGTCCTTTTCCTCTGCCTGGGAGTCCTCGTCCTCTCGGTTCCCGTGGTTCTCCCTGGGCGTTTAACTTCTTAATTCGGCTCTGTACTAACCCTGATATTTGGTCTGGTGTCAGGAGTGGTTTCGGGTTGACCACGGCCCGGCTTGCGCTTCGCGGCGACTCGGTGTCTTCCTTCCGTACTCCTTTCGCGGCCCTCCGAGGGGAACGACGCGTGGGTGTTGATCGTTCCGCCACCTCGGCCAGGGGTCCCTTCCCTGCTGCTTTGGCTGCTTGGGCTCCCTCGCCGGCCTCGTCGGCCTCTGATCCTTCTTCGGTTGCTACCTGCTCCAGCTGCTCGGCGTCGCTGTCCTCGGATCCTCTTGACGCCCTCGGGTAGTAAGGGATGCGGATCTGCCGTCGCGGCCTCTCCGGTGCCTCCTTATCCACCGCCCTCTCAGGGGGTTGAAACCCCTCCGGATGGCGCACCGCGTAGTCCCGTTCCATGTTGGCTACCCGGGCCGCCGTTTCATCCCCAGTAGCGAAACTGGTGTACGGCGGTCGTCCTTTCGGGTCCAAGGCGAACGCCGCAGCATACTCCAGCCTCAGAAGGGGGTCTTGCTTCGGCATCCCCCTCTGCAGGTTCCCTTCGTGTGAGTCCGTCATGTGCTTTCTCCAGTCCTGGTGTGTCGAATAGGCTCGACTCGAACACACCGGGCACATGTAGTACTGCTTCCGTAATCCATCGTGCTGGCCTTTAATATGCTTGGCCAAGTGCTTAAACTCCTTTCCGTGACAATGTCCTTCCCAGCACTGTCCGCTCATCGTGTCTGTTTTCCGGGCTTTCGGGGCTCGTTCCAATCTTGAAGCTCGTCCCGTCAGCCGTTTCCGTTTTTGTCTCGTGGTGATGCTGCTCGTCTCGCTTCTCTGCTTTTCTTCTTGTTTTCTTCTCCTTAGCTCAGTCTGCTCGTCTGCGATTCGATGAATCCTGGTCGGCTGACCAGAATGACCTGCTCTGGCGAGCGCTCTGCCTTTTATAGCCGCCGCAGGCGGAAGTGGGCGTGGCCTGCACTAGCGACCCCTAGCGTCAGACTCACCATCCACTTCTACGGTGGCGCCCCCTACTATTTTCCGGTCCCCGGGGCCCGCCGCTGGTCACCGCCTCGCCTGTTTTCTTTACCTCGCGGCCCTTCGCCCGTCCTCGCGTTTTTCCTAGGCCTTTTATTGCCCCACCGGACGCCCTCGGTCCTTTCATCCCTCGTCGCCTTTTCTTGCCTTTTTCATCTTGGCCCTCACAGTGCTTCCGCACACTTCCCGGAGAACACAGGGGCTCGGCGTTATCATCTCCTCGCCGCCGCCCCGTTCTCTTTGTCCTCTTTTACTCCTTTTACGACCTACTTTAAAGCCCGTCCTCGTTTCAGGCCTCGCCTTTTACAGCCGTCCGTTCGTTCCTCCGGCGTTCCCGAGAGTGCCGCATCTACTCTCCTCCGGTCTCCTGGACGCTGTAAAGCGGTATTACCAAGTCGGCATTACTTCAGAAGTCTTCACCAGCTTGCCACCGGGTCTGTCTTCTGTTGTAATCCAACCATCTTTTCCACGCTGTGGTTCCTCCGAACTGACCGGAAAGCGGCTCCGTGGGACTACTTTAGACATTCGGGCCGTCGTGGCTCCCGAACGCCGTTTTTCGTTCCAACCCCGCATTTCCCACCTATATTACATCCGCAAGAGAACCAATCTTCAGCTAGGTAGCGAATCTCTACAGCCTAACGACCTGCACTCCTACTGTAGTGGTCAACGCACCGCCCCGACTCAATGGCCCCAGGTTGATCAGTCCTTTTTGGCCAAAGCCTTTCTGTGTAGCGCCGATTTGGTCGTTCCCTTGGTCCTCTTCCACCTGCGGAATCGAGACACGAAAACGACTTCATCACAAAAAGGGGGTACCCCGTTTCCTTACGTGCCCTAGCGCGCCCCACCCCAAGCATTTACTGTGCAGCCTCGTATCCTTGCTGGTCAGCTACCATCCAAGCTGGCGCAGCGTGTCCTCGGTAGGGTTCCAGGCGGTCCACATGGACCACCCCCCCCGGTTTCCCTCGTTTCTTCCGTACTACCACCCGTCCTCGGTCAAGCACCTTGACGATCAGTGCAGGGCCTATCCATGGAAATCGCAACTTCGTTCCCTTGTCCCTATCCACTACCGTATCGTGCACCCAGACCAGTTCTCCGGCGTGGTATTCCCGCCGAGTCACCTTCCCATCATACTCGTGTTTCTGATGGATGGCGGCTCGTTTCAGCCCCGTCCGGGCCTCCCGATAGGCCGCGACTAGCCCTTCCTCCAGGCTTTCCACATAGTCGCCTACCCGTCGGGGTTCCTCCTCTGGTCCTAGAGGTCTCCCATAAATCGCCTGTCGCGGCATCATGGTCTGTCGGCCCAGCATCATCATATTCGGTGTCACTCCCGTGCTGGCTTGCGGCGTTGCTCTATAACTCATCATCACGAGCGGGACCATCTCGTCCCATTCCCGACCTGTCGCTCGGCAGCTGGCTTTCAAACAACACCCCAAAGTACGGAAACTTCGTTCTATGTACCCGTCACTCCTGGGGTGGTACGGCGTCGTTCTTGTTTTGTGAATCCCGAATAGTGCACAGACCTGAGCCACCACCTCGGATTCGAAATTCGTGCCTTGATCCGAGTGTAGTTCCCGAAACGCGCCGTACCGTGCTACTACTTCTTCAACCAGTTTGTTCGCCACTGTCGTTGCCTTTTGATCCGGGATCGGGAAACACTCCAACCATTTGGTGAAATAGCATCCCACCATCAGGCAAAACTTATTTCCTCGTTTGGTGACTGGGTACGGGCCCGAAACATCCATGGCTAGCCGTTCCATCGGCTCCCCCACTATGTACTGATGTAGCGGCTCCCGTCTTCCTCTTCCCTTTTTCAGCAACGCGCAATCACATTCTCGACATTCCTTCCGCACGTCTTCCCGGAGTCCCGGCCAGTAAAACCCTTGTTCCAACAGGGCCGTCGTCCTGGCGACTCCTAAATGCGCTCCTGCCGCGCCTCCATGGTATTCCCTTACCAGCTTGGCCCGTTCCCCTCGGGGAACGACCAACTGGTTCCTCCAACCATGTCCTTCTAGTTCCCAGTACTTCCGATGCAGCACGCCATCCCTGAGGCTTAATCGTTCCCATTGCCTCCATAGGATCTTTGTTTCCCGGGATTCCGGAGATATGGCCTCCCAACCTGGCCGGTCCGCATCTTTTTCCATCCGTGCGACAATCGGCCCTATATCTCGATCCCTCCTCTGCGCTGCTCTCACCTCCTGCGGGGACCATCCGGGCTCGTACCCCCGGGCCCGCGTCACTACTCTCACTTTTTCGGTATTCTCGTGCTCCTCTCCACATTGTTTGCACGGATACCGGGACAACGCGTCAGCGTTCCCATGCTTCCTGCCCGGTCGGTGTTGGAACGACACATCATGCGAGTCGATAATCTCAATCCACCGAGCAGCCTGCCCCATCGGTTCCTTACTTCTCTGCAGCCAACTGACCGCGCTGTTATCCGTCCGGACTATCACGCGTTGACCATAGATGTAGCACCGAAAATGCTTCAAAGCTCGCACCACCGCCAACAGTTCTTTCCGCGTGGTGCAATACTTTCGTTCGTTTGACTCCAGGGTTTTGCTCGTGTAAGCTATCACCCGTTCCTCCCCTCTCTGCTCTTGTGATAGCACGGCTCCCGTTCCCACGTCACTGGCGTCTGTGTCAAGCCACCATTGTCCTTCTTCCTCCGGGAATCCCAACACCGGGGCCTCCGTTAGCGCCTTCTTCATCGCATCAAATGCCTCTTGTCGTCTCGCGCTCCACACGAATGGTTCCTCCTTCGTTGCCAATTCATACAAGGGGGCAGCCAACTCCGTGAAGCCGTTTATATGCCTTCTGTAGTACGAACATAATCCCACGAAGGCTCGTACCTCGTGGAGATCCCGCGGGACCGGCCACTCGGTTACTTGCCGGCACTTTTCGGGGTCGGGTTCGATCCCGTTGAACGAGACAACGTGCCCCAAGAACGGAATCTTCTTCTGGAACAGCTTACATTTTCGCGCCTTTAACTTCAGTCCTGCAGCGTTCAGTCGGTCCAGAACCCGTACCAATCTTTCCAGAGTCACTTTGAACGTTGGTCCAAAGACCAGTATGTCATCCAAGTATACCAGACACTCCTCCCACACGATTCCTCTGAGGATTCTTTCCATCAGTCTCTCGAAGGTGGCTGGGGCGTTCACTAGCCCGAATGGCATCACTTTAAACTCATACAATCCTCCTTGAGTCACGAAGGCCGTCTTTTCTTGGTCCTCCGGTGCCATCTCCACCTGCCAATATCCGCTTGCGAGATCCAGACTGCAGAAGAATAGGCTTCCTCCCAAAGTGTTGAGGCTGTCCTCTATCCGCGGGAGCGGATAGGCGTCCACTTTCGTAGCCTGGTTCAGTTTTCGGTAGTCAATACAGAACCTCGTTCCTCCGTCCTTCTTTTTGACTAGAACGGTCGGGCTACTCCACGCACTCCCGCTCTCTTGGATAATCCCTAAATTTAACATATCCTCCACCAGTGCTCGTTCTTCCTCTCTCCTGGTGGCCGGATACCGTCTGACCCTCTGCTTGATCGGCATCTGATCCCCCGTTTTAATTCGATGTTGTACTAAATCTGTCCGTCCTAGCTCATGTTTCGAGGTCGCAAACATTTGTTCCCGGGCCATGATGGCTTTCTCCAGCTCTTCGCCCTCCTTCGTGGTCAGGTCTTTCTTAGCCTCCCCTATCATTTCAACGAGCGCTCCTGGGGGTTCTTTTGCTTCACTTCCTACTCCTCGTACCTCTTGTACGAAGGTGGCTTCTCCGAGTACCCCGCCGGTTTCCAATTTCGCGCTCTCGGTCCCTCGGTTGGCCACCCAAACTTCATTTTCTTCTCCCAATGTCACCGTTCCTGGGATCACCTCCAGTCCCATAGGTAATCCAGCGCCGGTGATGACAGCCAGCTGTCCACCCTGTCTTATGTCCATTCTCGCTACTACTGTTACTCGGGTCACTTGGAGTGGGGGTATTTCCGTCGTTTTCTCGATTCGCACGACCTGTCCTCCGACGGTAACTGCCCGAATCCCATCCGTTCTCTGTTCTACTCCCGGGATTCGTTCCCCCTCTCCCTCCCCCTCGGCGGGCAGGAAGATGGCACTCGCGTGGGGCTTAACTGTCAGCCGGTATTTCACCGCGAAGTCGTTTCCCAGGATCCCTTCATCTCTACCGATGTCTGCCACCATGAACGTCCACTTCAACACGCGTGTTCCCAATTTCACTGGCAAGTTCGTGCATCCATAGCACCGCAACGGACTACCATCTACCGAGCAGAGACGTCCTTCATATCCATCCAGTTCTTCTCTTTTTCGTCCCCACTCTCTCCAGAGGCGTTCCGACAGCAGACTGATCATAGATCCGGTATCAACCAAAAAACGGACGACACTCTCTCCCACCGTCCCGGCCACATAAAGTCCACATTCTCCCATGCCTACTACTTCTCTCGCCGCGCCCGAAGGGGGCCCCGCGCTTACTGCGACGGCGACTGTCCGTTTCCCTGACGCTGAGAACACTCTCTTGCGAAATGGCCCTTCTGGTGACAGTGATGACACTCTAAATCTTCTTTTCGCTTCTTAAACGCCTCCCTCCGGGCTGTTGCTTGTCTTCTAGCTTCCCGTTCCTCTGCCAATTCTTTCATCATCTCCTCCAACTTACCGTTTAAGGCCATGATCTGTATATTGGCGTCCTCCTCGGGCTTCACTGCCCGCAGGAGGCGGCGTGAGTATCGTTCCTGTATTTCTACCACCTCTACCGCCTCCTCTAGTGTCTTGCATCCTTTCTCTGCACACTTCAGCTGAAGGTCTTCCCCAACTGCAGCCTGGAACGCATGTAATGCTGCTTTTTCCTGGCTAGCGTAGTCGTTGGAGAAGTAGGCTCTCGATGCCAGTCGCCGGGCATTATCAGCCAACTCCTTCGCTGTCTGGTTCTTTACACGTTTCAAGCCCGCCAACTCTTGCAGAGCATTACACGTGTCCTTCTCCTGACCGAACCTCCGGCGCAACGCATCCACCCTCGCCGAGTAACGGAGTCGTTCCCTGTCCGGGAGTCCGACAAAGTACATTCGTGCCGTTCCCGTCAGCGAGAGGAAAAGCATCGCCGCTTTTTCCTCGGCCGTCCAGCGTCCCAATGTTGCGTACTCCTCAAACTGGTTGATCCATCCCTCGAAATCCGGTTTACCGTCATACTTCTCTGGTCGTAAACTGAACTTCTTCAAACTCGCTCCTTCCTGACCGGTCTGTTGTTGTTGAGCCCGCACATTCTGCTCATCCGTCGGGGTGGACGTTCCCATAAAATTGAACTGCCTACCCATGATGGTCGTGTCCTCCCCTTTGGTCTCGGTTTTCGTACCTCCTTTCTCCTCCCCACCTTCCTTGAAGGCGACGTCAGAATCCATCTGCTCGAAGACTGCCGCAGTCGCCATGAGTATCCAATACCGATGAAACACCCAAGATCCACAAGTCCGTATGTGCCTATTTCAGCACCACCGCTGCCACCAGTGTGACGTTCTCTGGTAAGTCGGGGTTGCCGATTCTTACGACAGAGGAACGTGGGGGTTGTTCGGGTCTCGGGGCGGACGGGGAATCCGGGCCAAGAACCGAGATGTGTTTCTAGAGTCGTGCCTCGCGCACGAGGGGGGGCTGAGCGAATCGATCGGCACTCGATGTCGACGGAGGACTGCGGGGGAGGGAAATTATGGTAGGGGTACGGGTCGGCCGGGGGGCGGTCCACCCCTGAGTTCCGGTCCGCGGGGGCGACGGGCCGACGGTCGCCTATTGTTTGGTAGCGTGGGGCCGAGCGCGCCGCGCCCTCGTCCCCGCGGACTTCGCTCCCTCGTTCCGCTCCCCATGTCTTCGTACCATACTACGCCTCGGTTTCCGGTACTACTTCGGGCCTTCGTGCCCTACTTCGTTCCCTCGTTCCTCGTTCTTCGGGCCTTCGGGCCCCTTACCCTATGTTTCGACTACCTATCTCGGACTTCGACTGTTTTGTCCTAACTTCGACTTAATTACTCTATTCGGCTCATCTTTAGTGGTTGTTTCAGGAAAGAGGACACGTCTGGACACCAGGAGAACTGTCAAAGAACTCTGTTTATTCGGGCCTCACCGCCCCTTTATATACTAGAGAGGTCAGCCCTGATTGGCTGCCTTCGGTCACGTGACCTACAACTGACGTCACTTCCGGTTTATATATTCCGTTTCCGGTTTACATTTCACTTCCGGTTTACATATTTCCGGGTTTCGTTCCATTACGTTTTCGTTATTCGTTCTTTACATATTCGTTATTCGTTCTTTACATATTCGTTCTTTACATCTATTTCGTTCTTCGTTCTTTACATATTCGTTATTCGTTCTTTACATCTATTTCCATTATTACCTTATTTCTATTATTTTAACCTCTATGTATTTTTGGCTGAATAGCCGTTCATCACAATGGGCTGGCTAAGTTATACTATTTGGTTAATCAGAGAAGTTAACATGTTATATGATAAAAGAGAATAGAACTACTGCTATTTCAATGACAGTGTTTGCAGAGACGTGGTTTAATCATTTTTTGTCTGATATCAACAAACAGGCCATGGTACCACTGGTGGTAATGGCCACATAAACACAAAACTTCTAGGGACAACAGCCCGGGCACAATCCCCTTTTCCTTCATTTTCCTAATTTTCAGATTTAACTTCACTAGAAGTACCTGTTAATTCCTAATTCATATATCAAGATATTGTAGTTTAATTGCATGCCGTAGATAGGTTTCAGAAATATCCTATTGTGTAATAAATTGCATACATCATGGGATGCTCCTCTTTAGTGGTTCCCTACAGTACTTAGAGGCTGGGAAAGCGGTTCATGTTTGTAAACTGCCATCTCTCCCAGTTATAACAAGAAATGGGAGGATGGGGATCCAAGTGAAATAAATGTCCATGTTAATTTTGGTTGTTTTCCCAGAACGTCAACCTCCCTTTATTGTTCATTTCTATAGTTGAAAGTACAATACGTTTTCTAATTCTAACTAAATATTATCAATTTCCTAATACTTATATCAGCCAAATGCACTCTAATGATAAGGTCCCACATTATTATCAAATGCAATCCATTCAGTCACACGTGTCTCAACAGTTACAGAGTTTTAAAACATTCCTAGTTTTATTTTACATTCTGGAAATTGAAACAGAAACTAGCCTCGTTTTCTATTATTGATGTCAGCAAAATGCACTCTACAAATAAGGTTCCGCAGGTATTCTTTCTTTCTTTCTTTCTTTCTTTCTTTCTTTCTTTCTTTCTTTCTTTCTTTCTTTCTTTCTTTCTTTCTTTCTTTCTTTCTTTCTTCTCATGCACTTGTAATCATCATACCTATCTACATAACCACGTCATAACACCTACACAATCACACCTCTTATGGCTATGGGCCAATACAGTTAACAAATCACCACAGTTAGCTAGCTAAGCTTTATCGAGTTCCATGAACTACTTGCTGGCTATTTTGGCACTGGTTCACATGTTGTATCTTTTTATTGATTTGTTATCCTTGCTTATCTCAGTCGTAATCGTTTTTATTTTCTGAGAAGTCCGAGTGTCTAATGTAAAATGCGAGTTCCGACTTCCTCGTCATAGAGCCAAGAAGCATTTCAACGGACTTTTGCGCACCATGGGTAAAACAGAAACAAGGGATAATTTTACTAATATACATTTGCGTGCCGTTAGTTGGTAGGCCACGTAAAGTACTTAACCTGTACCTGAGGGTGGTAAAAACTCATCGATAATTGTGCATGGGACCTTAGTTATCATTTGTACAGTCACAAATATCATTATTCTTCAGGTTAAACAGCTAACTAACAGGCTCGGAGAACCCTAGATAAGAAAACACTATTTTTATCACAACGATAATATCACTGATGTAATTTAAGATTCTTATCGCAATAATTCGTTGACCAAGTGATATTCCATCTGCATTTCTTCCTAAATGGTATATTCCTCACCCCCAGCCTAAGGGCTAACATAACCATGGAATTTATACACAAATTGCTGCCACAACCCTCCACCCTCTCACTTTTAAATCTGTTGTGACGTAGTGAACGGGTGAAGACTGATTTACCCAATTACAGAACAACCCTCTGAATGAAAATTGATTTCAGATGATACAAGATTTTTCATGAAATGTTATTTTGATAAGGGCTGCGCCTTTAATGACGCAATCACCTATGGATGACTATGTAGTAAGGTATGCAGAATCACAGCCGTAAAAATCAGTCCTTGTTTTATGGCTTAGTTTATCCGGGATTATTTCTTTTACAGACAGCTGCTGTTGTTGGGAACGGAGTGAACACAGAGATCTCACGAGACGTGGCTAAGAACAACAAGACACTCAATGGTGCAAAAACTCTTTATGTGGTAAAGAGATGAAGTCGCAAAAGAAAATATTAATTTATAGTGAGATTCATGACTAGATTTTCCATAATTTACACCATTAATTTCCATCATATAACATTTAGTCGTAATAAGTTTCAGCATGTCCCCAATGTTGCTATAGGGTCAAATACAACTAATAAGATTGATTCTAAATTTCATGATTAACCTAATTTTATATATTTTGAATTATTAAATCTGAATTTTCATATCTGTAAGTTCTCAGAATTCCCAGACTCTTCTTCATCTTATTCTTGAATTAAATTCAAAGTTAGCTTTTAAACAAAGCACCATTTTTTCATAAAACTGCATGGAAAAATATTTTGTCCCTTCTTTTGACATTATACTAAATTGAGGTTGTTTGCAAAATATCTAATTTTTGACTGACTATCTTTTTGTGACAGGTCAAGCAGGCATCGTCAACTGAAT
Source organism: Lepidonotus clava (assembly GCA_936440205.1). Lineage (NCBI taxonomy): Eukaryota > Metazoa > Annelida > Polychaeta > Phyllodocida > Polynoidae > Lepidonotus > Lepidonotus clava. Next base: position 26,255,122 of record OW387144.1, on the reverse strand, counting down.
GTGACAATGTCATCAGATTGCACATCTAAGTACAATACAATGGCTTAGGGGAGAAACGTATGTCAATTGACTATGACACAGACCTAATACCTCTCAGTATACAGAGACTGGTCTAATGGAGCCAGCCACCGTCAGCTGATTCTGACTATGTCATCTCTCACTTCTTTGTATAAGAACATGTCTTATCTAAGCAGCTATATCAACAACTGACTTTGACCATAATTGTACCTGTCATATCTCATTACCCAGATAATTGTCTTTTGGCCTACCTTCCTTTTTCAAAATAGATAGATTATTTAATGTACAATTCTGCCACTATAGGTTATTTGAAAAAAAGGCTTGAACACTGAAGGACCAGATTTAGTTTGCTATTGGAAACAACCTTATGATCGTGGTTACCCAACATTATCACATTGTTGCGCAACAATAATACTAAAATCCGGGTACTAAAAAGAGCGTAACTGCATAACTGTGTAAATGCAAAGTGGACAACTAATACCCATCTATGACCAAATGGCTATATATATCTGTTACATGGCTTATTAAACATGTCTTATTAAACATGGTACATTGGCGTATGAACCTCTATGGAGCCAAAGTATTGGGGAACGATCAGGGGCATGTAACACTGCATGATTGTTTAATTTGGTACACATGAGCTAGACCGAACTGGGTACAAGAGGATCAAGTATAGTTTGCTGATTGACAACAGCATTATATGTATAGTTGCCCCTACTTGAAATCTCTTTTGCTAAGTAAAAAATATCATGAATGATGTAAAAGTGTAAATAAGTAAATTCCCAGAAGACAACTGATATACATGACAGACTAGCTTCAAAATGCGCATGTATAATGTTGAGAGTCAGAACTGACATAATGTGTATTTAGGGGCTGGTCTGTAAAGGATATTAAAGGACTACCTATCAGTTGTTCGTTTTGGAGTTCTCTATGTTTGACTGTCACAGGCCAATCTCTGGACACCGGATTTGTGAAACCCTGCCAGCATCCTCTTTGTAATTCAAAACAGACATTTTTTGAAAAAAAACGTAGGCCTCCACAAGAACGCAAAACACGCTGACCCTATAGTGGTGTTGCCAAACGTACTGAATGGCATGATTGGGGGTGGCAGCTATATACACATACTCGGTATAAAACATTATACGTGACATAATGTGGGAAATACTGACCTAGCTAGACAAGGGTTGAACCATCGGAGCAGAACGTAAATATAGATAGGCTTATAATATAACAGGTTGAACTACGTATCCTAGTGCATGGACGTCGTATAGATAGGTTTATAACAATACCATAACAGGCTGAACTATATATATATATATATATATATTATATATATATATACAAACAAGTCAGCGATGCTAAACATTAGAATTGATAGAATGTATAGCGCATATCTTCCCACTTTAGGATAACATAATAAGTAAACAATAAGAGAATGTATGATCGTTATGGGTATTGATTTGCATAGTTTATGAAAAAAAGGTTTACGAAAACCTTGACGAATCATCTACCTATAACTCCTACCATAAGTTGTATAAGAGAACAGAGATGTAGCTACATTACTGTGCTGACCACTGACACAGTTATCTTTCCTTAAAATCGTCCAAAACTTAGTATATTAGATAGTCCCGATACAAATTATAGCAAATGTATGATTATGATAATTAAGTCCATAATGAACACATCATAGCTAAAGTGGTTGTATCGGGTTTTTCATTCCAATGGTCCAAGGCCTAGGCATTAAGTATAAGAATGAAAGGGAAAGAAAATTACAGGATTTCGACAAAACTAAATGACTACTTCACCACAAACCCCTATAGCGACCCTCATACCCATATTATTGTCTCCGAACTCAATTAAGTACGTAACTCTTTAGTCGCCTATTAACCCAGTTAATGGAGCAATATAAAACCTTCATTCAACATTATGTTATCCTCAAGCTACAATGATCAAGCTATATAGCTATCTTGGCAATAAGCATATTAGCATATTAGCTACTAGGTAAGTAAGGCTAATTAGTCTAACTATTCTATAAATATACGTGCTACATTATCATACATCCTGAGAAATCCTAGTAGCTGATCGTGACACAGTTAGGAGAAGCATAATTATTTGAGAGGCAACGCTCATTCTTTTTATATTGGTATTCGCGTGTATGATATATAATTTTCTATTTAAAACAAGGCAGCTATGATTATCAAAACATTCCAATGTATGATTCATTTGAAAAAAAAACACGGCTGGAACATTCATAGTCATACGAATCAACATCATGATTATAATTGTATGGCTCCAATTGCTTAGACAATGTTATTGGCGCAACGAATCTAAGCTTGAAATAAACATCAAAGAGAAATGATAGAGAGATAGGAGCCAAAATAATGTCATTTCCCGATTCAGTTACAAAGTTGGAAAATAAAGGCCTAGAGCAACAAAATACATTACGGACAGATTCTAATAACGATTCTAATGATATAACGAGCATATTTGAACCACTGACCTCCCTTTCAGAAAGTCTTAAATAGATCTAACTTAATAAATTATACATCTAATGATTCATACATACATTCATACGTACATACATACATACTTACATACATATGTACGTACATACATACATACATACATACATACATACTTTCATTCAATTATCCATCCATATGCATACATACAAACATATATATTATACATACATACATACTTTCATACATACATACATACATACATACATACATACATACATACATACATACATACATACATACATACATACACATACATACATAATTACATACATACATGCAGTCATACATAGGGGCCACATACAAATACACACATATATACCTTCATAGATGTATACATTCATACCTACCTACCTTCCTACACACATACATAATACATACATACAGACAGACAGATATACAGTCAGACAGATAGAAAGACAGACAGATACTATAGTATAAGTACTAATACTATTCTGAATGACTTGGTACTCACCCCCGTGGTTGCCAGCAGCAGTAGGCCTGTGAGGGACAGGAGTGGGCGGACTGGGGACGGCATGGTCGGGATCCAAACTACACCACTGTTTAGAACTGATGCTCCCACGTAGGTCACGGCTTTTTGTATACAGTGAGGGTACTACTCTGTGCGTACAGAGAATACCTAGTCCACCCCCTGTAGTGGGTCCTATGTTACAGTGTGATCCCCTGTAACAGATGGGTCTTATATTAAAAGTGTGGTGCACCTGCTTACAGCTGGCAGATGCTGTGATCTGTAGGTGTAAAGGATCTAGGCGTCTGTTATCATAATCTCCGGTAACTTCTTAGTTAAGTACTGTAGGTTGTCGATTATCCCGCGGCACCTGTTGATATGTTATCTTCTGTCTGTGGTCCTTGGTACATATATAGCCATGCAGTCATGTAAGGACTCCTCCCAGTAGATACGCTGACAAAGGCAGTTCTGCACTGCTTACATTCAGTGATATCATACCTCCTATACACTATAGCCAGTCCTGGAGATCCTGTACTCTATCCTGTAGCCGGTAGTGCCTACATATACCAGACTAGGAGAACTAGTACCATTCCCCCTGGGACTCTGCTACACGCTCCTGTGACCACTATATCCTCCTGCTGCCACCACTACTAGTACCACCGCACGCCCCAGTGACACTGGCACCGTCCCCACCACCGCCCACACTTAAATACCCGTCCTCCAGTGGTGGGCTGTCAGTAGGGGGACAGTGGTGGACGTCCTCCTCCTCCCGGATGAACGACTCCCAGGGCCTCAACGTGTGCGAGCAGCTCCCGAGCAGCTCCTGGGTGCTGCTCTGGTTACACTCCTCCAGGGTCAACAGGTGGTTCGCGGGGGGTGCTCAGCCTGGAGGAACAAAGGGTAGAAGGGTTATAAAAGCAGGTGTGGTGTGGATTGTGTGTGGAGGTTCTGTGTGCTTTATGATATATGGGTCGCTGTAGATGGAGTGGTTGTTTTACATGGACTCGCGGCCAGCTGGTGAATGGTATGATCATAGGGTCCTACCGCTCCCCGCCCCCCTCCCACCTACACTCCTCCTGGCCCTAAACACAGGGAAGGAGTATGGAGCGCATCGTGTTAGCAAACGCATATTTGATATGATAAAAAATGGATTTATATTCAGGGATGGATCCATGATTTCAAAAAAGGGAGGGGCGCCTGTATTTAAAAAGTGAGGGCACCAAGTTTACACTAAAAAACAGAATGGTCGATCAAAAATTGGGGCGGACACCCCATCCAATGCATCGCGCCACCCTGGATCCGTCCCTGATATTTGTAAATTTTGAAAGGATGATTTTAACGTTTTGCCATCCACTTCCAGTGATCTACCCATACCATTCGTTAATCACTATGTTTACCAGCCATTTCCCACCTTTTTATCCAATTAACTCTATTATAATGACAAATATAGTGTTATGACGCACCTTCGTTATTTTATTTCATTGATTTAACCTGAGGGCGCGAGGTTCATGTAAAAGAACGTTAATTGTCCCGGTTAGTTATTGTTTTTTTTGTGTTTTTTTTTGTGTTTGTTTTTTAGCTTATAGCTTATGTCAATAGTTATGTGTCAGTATGTCAAATCACTGGAGACCATAGCCATGCACTAAAACAGTGCCAAGTGGCACTATGCGCTGCACTAAGTTGATGCAAAGTGGGACAAGCACGGGACAAGTAGTGAGGTGCTTGGTTACTGACAGTCTGACTGAGGACCTCGGAAACAGGGAGGGGCCCTTGATGGAGGGTCGCCAATGGCGCATATCGAATATAAGAACACGCAATGCCACCTGTTGCGTATCTCCCCATGTCGCATGTCGCCTTTAAGATATTGCCATGTCACATGTTGAATTTTAAAGACAGGCTGTGTCATGTCGTTTATTTTTTTCACTCAAGGATCATGTCGATTTTAAGAAATGACTATGTCGCCGTGTCGAATTTAGGGGTTTAGGGCCCCAGGAGGGACAAGCAGTGACAAAGTGGTGAGGGATGGTGGGGAGAAGGGGTCGGGAGGCTGAGGGGTGTGTGGGAGGTTGGGGTTGGGGGGAGGCTGAGGGTTGGGGTGGGCAGATGGTACGACCATGTGCTGGTGACTGGAAGGGTACCAAACCCCTAGGATTCATACCATTACGCGGGCATCTCTAAAATTGGAAATCCGACGCAGGCCTTGTAGATGCTATGCAGATGCAGTGGCAATACTCACGAACGGACTAGCCGCTATTTTAGTGATCAATGATATAATAGAATTATTATTATTCAATGCTCAAAAAAGCTGAACGCAAGTGCATTTGTACCTTAATTTATCTGAAATAATACGATGAAGTCTTAACTTCCCTTTTATCTAATCTTAAAGCTGTTATTTACAGTTAATACGTTCTAGATGTATTTGATTGTCACATGGTTATGGTGAAATAGTTATAATGATCACCAAGAAGTTTTCACGTGACCACATCCGCATAAGATCTAAATATAATAGGGACATGCTGCATGGTTCTCCCCGAAACGATGACATACATGGGAGAGTGGCGAGTTCTTTTAATGATAATTCGATATCGTAACAACGAAATACGACAAGCGCAATTCTTAAATTCGACTTCCGGATCAAGATCCCCCCGTCAAGGGCCCCACTGGCAAACCACCGGGTGGGTATAATATATATGGCGTTCTGAGTGCAGACCCAGCTGAATTCAGTTACATTTTCCATATTCAGCTTGCCATTTATTACATACGCATCAATGGGGAAGGGGAGGGTTCAAGGCCCTAGTACATTTTCGGTGTGCATTGCATGTAAAAGAGGGGGAGGGGGTCCAGACCGTATAGAACTATTCGTATCTAATTATTGTACGGCCCTTGTACATAATGGTAACCACAATTACATACATATGACTGGTTTAGTATATCATAAACAGTTGTGCTTCAAACCCCTCTGACCCGACAATGCCTATACATGGATCCAAGTTTACAGAACTTTCTGAGTGATAACCTTAACCAAGTGGACAGTGGGTGAACCAAATAGGGGAGAAATTCAAATCTTAATATCTTACACTTGACTCTGCATAAAGCCGTAAATCTGCCGCTAAATTCCCCATCCCATGTGACTCTGAGTTGTATGTATGAGACGTAAGCCTTTAGCTCTCTTATAGTTCATAAGTGTTTATCAAAACAATGTGCCATCGTATTCTTGTTGGAGGGACCTTCCATATTCTCTAATAGAAACAGGTTTAAGCACGAGAACCCACTACAGTCTCATATTACATTGACGTTGATTTGATACCATAGGCTGGATAACTGAGCCTGGTCATATAGGAGAAAGGAAGTAAATTCAATCATTTTCTTATTTTCATTTTGTATTGCCCTGCAGATTATTTTTGGCATTATTATTTCATAGAGAGCACAAACAATAGATATTATTCCTTTATTGCATACATATACATGTAAAGTTCTACACAATTATTAACAAATAACACAATTATTAACTGATTAACAATCATCTTACATGGCATCAAGTACAACTAAAGATAAAATATAGAACTGAATTCACGGCATAGGCTTACGTAGGAAATCCGATGACTTAAGATTCCGTGATACGGGGAATTTTTTATGCTACAGAATGCAAGGTCACTGGGATCTATTTTTCAGAGAAGTTATTTCCTTTATGAACAAGAATTAGACCAGCGTCAGGATGACTATGCGAGACATGCAAAGGGTTAAAAGGACCCAGTTTATCACCGCCCAGAGCACGTTATTTCTGCCATGTCTGCTTATTCATGGTATGCATTTGGCTCTTATGTAAAGGTTGACCGAGGCATGCATAAAGGAAAAGAACCAACATCTCGAGTAGGCCTATGTATGATGGGCACAATCCAATATCTAACACAAAGTCTGTGAAACTGTATTGGACAAGGATAACTTTGGCTTTCTATTCCTAGAGAGCTGAGACATATTGATAACAAGATAGAATTTAAACAAAAAGTTAAATTGCATCTTACTGCAAATTAGGATATTAGAAGTGGAGGCATTGTATTGATTATATCTGTGATGTCCATTGATTTACGTAAATGAAAATAGTTCCTGGTCTCTTATGCACACACAAAGACAGTTATGTTGTAATAATATTAATGTAAATAATATCTATGCTTAAGTTATTAGCATATCATTTTCATTCATGAATATAGTATATAAAACGGTAATATTGTTATTTGGAATATTTACCTGATATTTGAAATATTGTAGCGTTTGGAAGATCAAACCATGTTTGAATGACGTCAATAAAAATATTATCAAAAAAAGAACAAACTCATACAAGCGTTCATCTAGATCTTTCATTAAGGCACATGATGTTTGCCGGACGGCTCCTGGTTCTGTAATATGTTATTTAAATAGACATTCCTTAGATAGATATACTCGGAGTGACAGCTGTCTATAGACATAACATACTACTGTATAGCCTACCTGGATGAAGATTTTGTATTTGTTTTGTTCTTGTTTTTGTGTTCTTGTTTTCCCAGTCGACAGTGAGAGAATCTTTGGACATGTGAGACGTTATATATGCAGATGACATCACACTTGCCCCAACAGGTTGAGTGCCAAAATGGTGATTGATTCAATGTTGTCATTATTCATATACTATAATATCTTCAGGGACAGATAATTGTAGTTGGAGGGGGGGGGGGGAGCGCATGGGGCGTGCGGCCCCCATATTTTGGCAAATGCTTTTTTTTTTAAATGATGGCGCCCGGATGCGGCCCTGTAACTTTTTAATATCGGCGCCCCCCACACTTTCTTTAATTCCTGGATTCTCCCCTGATGTTAATTATAATCATAATTATTCAGAGTTGATAAATTGTGGAATGATATCACAGCCATGTGGTTCTTGTGACCACATGGTGATCACCAACTAGTGGTCACGTGACCACATCTGCAAAGTCTTGCGATAAAGAATCCCTGATGTGCAACATTTAAGGGAATACTTATTACACACTCGCAACTTTGATTTCAAACCTCGCCTCCTGAATTGAATAATGATAAGAATAAATCCGCAAACAAAACACCAAAGGAGGATTGGTCTTGTAGAACTACACATGACAGTTTGTTATTAGTCACATGTCTCATGATGTAGTCTGTAATGAAATAATGAATAAATCTACAGATAAAAATTCTGGGAAAGCAGGAAACTCCTAACATTATATAAACAATCTCTTGACATGTTCTGTCCTGTTGGTCTTACATCAGCAACCTCTCGGTTTGTTGACTTGTGCAATGAGTGCGGTCATCCACATGTTCAGTTAGCTTTTTCTTGGACTTCATATCAAAATTATAAACATATATTATCCATAATTTTGTATTTACAAATGATTACAAATGTGTGGGTAAACCATTGATAGAAAAACTATCTTCAGGAATAACCTGAATGGTCTATGCGTAATACTAACTCTGTCTGATCAGTCAATTTCATGCATGTTGTGCAAGGAACTCAATAGCTGCCAAAAAATAGTCTTTTCCCATCTTTTATAGTACTCCTTCTATAAAGCCACCCAATGTCTGAAGCCCTTAAGCGGCATACCCATGCACTATAGGCGATTTTGGGACGACGTCGGCGCCGATTCGACCCAAAATCGCCAACAGTTGGCACCGACGACATGTTTGATAATTTATTTAATAATTTTAAGCGAACGCCGACCGTCGTCGGCCCGTCGGTTGTATATGGGTATATGGGGCTTTACGCAAAAGGGATTTCGGGTATTAAGTGTTTGTCCTTTGAACAAATCTTACATGGGACGAACAAGCCTCCAATACGGATTTGTAAAACAAATAAGGGCATAACTCTCAAACGCTTATTTGGTCGCGGATATAATCTGCTGACCACCCGGAACTCCACGGCCTAATAAACAGTCGATAAATCTGGTTAAGTCTACACGTCCGGGTGCCTATTTCAGACTGGGGTACATTCACCCTGAGCCTGGGTAAGGTTCTGCGACCACAAAAAGACAATGGCCATATTCCACCGTCCGATTTTACTCGCGATTTCTTAAAAAAACCAGTTTGAATAAGGACCAAATATAGACATGTTTTATATTATTTGAAAGAGATTTCAATTTGCTCGTAAATGGTATGTAACGTGCATGGGTTTCTGCAATATTCCTTATGAGAATTTCTAAATTCCCAAACTTTCGGCAGTCAAGATTACCCAGTGGAATAACGGCTGTTAAGCCGGGGACATGGTAAGGTTATTTGGTGGTACAGATCCGGGCTGGCAGGGCAACCTGAGCCCGGGATCAAACCACACACCGTAGGTTTGGCCCTGAGACGACCCCGACATCCTTCATATAGATAACCTCTTAGCATTGGTTTAGACTGAAAATTATGTCAAACTATTACAGCACTGTGCATTAACCCAGCCGACGAAAGGGAACATTGGTTCCACATCGTTTAAAAAAAATCTATTAGTCCGCTATTTTCCTACTAGTTATTGGATGAGATGACATTGGTGTATTCATATTATCATTACCACTGCCACACCTTTTCTTCGAGTAGATCTAGATACCTTATTCAGATTTCAAGTCAGGTCCTAGCCCCCCCCCCCCCCCCCCCAAAAAAAAAAAAAAAAAAAAAAAGATCGCGGCCCAATTAGAGTGTGTTGATACCATGAAATAGGCACAAATAACCAAAGGTGGTCAGGAGAAAATTATCGATGATGTTGCTCTGCGCCCCACACCAGCCCCCAACTAAAAACTGGCATGAAAGGGGTTGATTGTCCCTCAGTTTTGACATTCACTGCCTCATTTTTGCGACTCAACTTGGCAGTTGATAGGCCTACCCTTTTGAGACCCAAGTTATCATGATACTTACAACACACCTATGAGTAGCCTCATCCATTTACGTAGTAAAGTCCATGCACTTTTACAAAGTAGCCTGATCAAAGAATATCTTGCATAATTACAATTTTCACAGACATGGCTATAATATATAGACACAAGTGGTTGTGTATTAGTAAGTTTATTCAATGAAATAGCTGATACAACTGAATGACATTGTGAAATAAAGGCATTACAAAAGGACATGTTCTTGCTAATACCGTTCAACAAAATTAACTTAAAAGGCCTAAAAGTTTTCAAGTGTGATCACATGGATGTTAATATAGGAAGAGGAGGTTTGAGTATAGGGGATGTGGGATGTTGGGGGATATAGATGGCACCAGTGAGTCGGAAAAGAGGACGTGAGGGAGGGAGGGGGTAGGATGTGGGAGGGACCCTCCCTCTCTGCCTCCTCCCTCTCCTGACCTCAGTGCCATATCCTGGTCACTGTGGTGTGACACTCCGTCCAACATTCCTCCCCCCTTTTCCACTCTACCTCCTCCCAACCTCATGGGTGGCTCACGTACTGCTCTCTCTAAATAGGGACTATACGTTAATTATGTACGCATCAAGAGTGTAGAGGGTTCTGAAATTTCTTTAAAATATGGGTACGTCCCTGTATAAAACGTATGGGACTGGGAGTCCAAAATTCAGGGGGGGGGGGGGGGGGGCTTAATTGATGGACAGCCGGGACAGCCCCATATATCGAGGTATCGGTATGAAAAATAAACCCACCCCATTTTATATCAAAAATGAATTTGACCGTGAAATAATGGTTAGGATATTGTGGTTGAAAAGTTACATGTTGAGTTCGCAAAATCCAGCAAGGCGATAAACCTCAATAAGCCTGGCTATTTTCCATTGATAAACATCAGAGAGTCCGTATGTTCGAGCAGTACCGAAAAGCCTGAACCTTAAATAAACTTGTAAATAAATTAGATTTGTCTCTTGCCAGGCAAAATATCTTGATTTGTGGATTAATCAGTAGTATCATGTGGTCAAAATAGGATTCAGTTAAAGAGCTCGGATAGGACAGAATAGTATGCAAAGGTATCGGATGACTTTTCGATCCCCTCTCCCGCTTTTCCCTCGAAGATCTAGATATTTCTATACAAATGACTATTTCAAATGGTTATATCAACCATTAAGGAATTATAGTCACCCGTGTCCCTTTCCAGGCGAATTTCACAACAGCGTTTCTTACATCTTAAACTTTTTAGTTTTAGATAAGACATTTTGTACAGCCATTACTCTTAAATATACCTATTATATAACTAAACCTCAGAAACATAATAATTGTAGGTCTGAAACATCACCATCTCAAAAGCAAAATACATTATTAATAATTATTTGAAAAATCAGGTCTTGGAGTGAAGACCATTGGAAAACACCACACAGATCTTAACTCGCCGTCTAAAGACATAAGTCAACTTAGTGGGTAAGCTGGTTCCGTTTTTCTGAAGAGATCACAAAGCTAGGTCAACACTCACCATTTCGGTCAGGTCTGTTTAGATAGAGTATGCATTCCCTTGGCTGCAATTTTTCTCTGCTGAATGTCAAATTAGGACAATGAAAATATTGATATTACCGGGTCGGGAGGAGTTCCGTCATACACACAACTGGGTGGTGTTAACCTAATGGACATTAGTGGAATAGTACTATTTTGTGTTGCGAGACCTCAAAATTGCTATTTCTGCAAAGCGGCGAGTTATGTAGCCATTCCGTAACCATGGTTCCCTAGATCTGTTAATGCCTCACTATATAAATCGGGGAACCAACGGTCTCACTTCAGTTGCTCACTCACTGTGGATATGCTCTTTCATATTCTAGCTTCTTTTACAATAATCATTGCGTTCATCTTTGGTGCCGAAAGAGATTTTAGTGGTTCTAGATAGCCAATGCATAATGTAGTACTAAAGGAAAGTTCCTAAACTATCACGGCAGATGGACTGATGTAGACGCAAGTGATGTTTTGCAACAGTTCTTTACTTGACTAGGTACGCGTGGTGCAAGAAGGAATGAGAAAAACTCACAATGAGAGATAAAACTTAAAGAAATCCTTTTTTTTTTAGCCACTTACTATATACTACTGCCAATGGGTTGATGCAACGTCCCTCTTTGGCTGCTACAAAGCCTTTAAGTTAACATGAGGCGCATCCATGAAGGTAAACTGTTATTTATTAGGTCCTTTAAGGATAGAGACCTGCGACCGATAGCAATTTCACGAAAGTAAACCTCTTTGAGATATATCTTTGTTCTCTTGTAATATAATCATGCAATAATATCAAATGAAATCCCATATTTCCCATTCTGATTATATATATCATAAGTAGATAATGTTAAACAAATTCTGAATCAAGGCATTTCTTTCTTTCTATGATGTAGACTTTCAAACTTAACACACCTTGAGGAACCGTTTCAATGGTTACTCCTCAAAACCAGTTTCCGTAAAAGTATAAAGATAAGGCAATTAATTATAAGTATAGGCGCATTAACCTATCACATATCAACTAAAAGGAAAGGGCCTAGAAGAGGGACTAATTCTATCCAATAACATTATTGTACAAATCCATGCAAAATTGTAATAAAGAAATCCAAGAACTAAAAACGCTTAGTTCCTGAAACTTGGACCCTGTAAACAGAGTTGGGCATGGTATTTCCTTATTTCCCTGGAGTTTCCTATTAGTGCAAATATAGCAGGGAACTGTCTCTTCTATTGGGCCTCATACAAAGACCCTATTGTGAAGACAAACGGGTGTCAGAACGGGTTACCATGTGGGGAACATGATATCATTACTCGTTGAAGGGGCTGCCAACTTTTTTTCTTCGTTTAGCATTGCACCATTTCTATAGTACTTTGCTTACAGGCTTTAAATCTTATAGGGGCTGAAATTTCTTATAACTAGACAAAAACTTAACTCTTTCTATTATGCGATGAAAGATAATGAAGGTAGGGTTCTAGCCGCAAATATTGCCATCTGACAAAAACGTCATAATAATTATGAAGTTTGACCCATTCTGCAAATTTTGGGCTTATCAACATACACCTTTGATAGCTAATCAATTACAAAGGGAAAATAGCCAAAATTGGTAAAATTTGACTAGAAGTGAAGTTTTGTATACTTTTATGATATATAGGTTGAACTTTTAAAATGTATTTTTGATGGATTTATGGTGTCCAAAATCGTCGGAAACCCATAGCTTAGCTTCTACTTGGAATATTCAAAAGGTTTTCATCGTAAGAAAGCCTGAGCCTTCTTCTTAACTCACCAAGTCTATCATTAAGCTTCAAGATTGCGTAGTAGAACACATGCACAATTATCATGATAAAATTATGTAAGCTCAGGAACCATTGGCCCCAGTGCCGGATCCAGGGGGGGGGGGACAGAAGGGGCAATTGCCCCCCCCCCCCCCCCCCCAACCAAAAATGAACTCTTGTAGTTTTGACAGATCTGAGGAGAAATTTTGCAAGGTAAATCATGGGGGGGGGGGGGCAGATAAAATTACCCTCCTAGAAGACAGACCCTGGATCCGCCCCTGGGCCCATCTTATTTAGTAAACCGTTGACAAAACTTAGTTTAAAAAGAGGTCAAGAAGAGCAATTGTTCAAAAGTGGGAAACACGAAGAGAGGTCATGCTCCACAATTATTTATCATTTCAGTCACAAGATAATAAAACGTTAGACTCGATCAAGTTAAACGTGGTAAAAACTAGTGGAAGCCTCCTGCTGGGCCAAGTCACCAAAGACCACGGGGTAGCCTAAACGGGTCTTCTTGTTTTGCACCCACGTGGTCTGTGCCCTGGGTCATGTGACATGTAAACCGGCACACATGGTACTATTCATGAGCGGGGAAAAAAGGAAAAGAACATTTGACAAAAAAATTATATTATTGTCATATTAGGGGGAAGCAAAAGCAGCGTAGCGCACTAAGGTTTCATTCAACATTCTGGAAACTTAAATAACTGTAGAAATACGTTGTAACTCAGATTTACGGTGTGATATATTATACACGACTTGTTTTAAAGGATTTGAGAAAAAACAGTTCGCAAAAATAAAAAATGTGTATTTTCCTTAGGAATTACGTACTTCCTACCCAATATACATATGTTGTATCTCATGTAAGCGGCAAGGCATCATAACCACTAAACCAGTAGTAACTACCCCTTTTTATTCTATACCAACTTCGTAGCGCCTATACCTTCATCATTGTCCTGCCCCGTTAGCAAAGGTGGAATAATGGAGGGTGTTATTGCACACTGTGCAATAATATAAAATTATTGCCCTAGGGCAATAATCGAAAATTATTGTCCTATGGCAATAACAATAAAGAGAATAAGTCTTATTTTTATTCTCTAAAACAAGAAATAAAAATGTTCACAGAGCCAGACTTCTTAATCAAGCATTAATGTCTCATCCTTGTGTTTGAATAGCCTCTCCTTTTTGAGATCATTCCTATTCAACCTTGGGCCAAACTAGTTGTCTTTTTGTAGCTTGCCTTTGGCACTGAATGGTTATAATTTTCTTCTTTTGGAAAAAGTATTTGTTTTATGGAAGGGAGCTATCATGAAGAAACATCTCACATGATATTCAGATAGGGATTCCTTTGGTAGGTTTAGTAGCATTATACGTCAACAAGTGACACTGATACGAAAAGTAAGCTACATAGTATTTTCTATAATGTTAAACCAGGTTTTTCACAGTATATTTATAAAGAAAGCTAAATGAAATCACAGATGGCTATTATTATAGAAGCTAGAGGAATTCCCCTTTTATTTTAACGTATCCAGAACTATCAAGTATGATTTAAATCTCAGCAAAATTCTGTGATTTATAGTTAAATTGGCGTGGTGCCAGTATGTGAATGACATCTGTATATCATAGTTATATACTTTCTTGACAAAAATCACATAAAAAGGTCCATGTTATCTAAAGTTCAAATAAGAATTTTTCTATATAATATGGGGCCTTCCATTTAGTATGTAAGCACATTTTCAAAAATCTCAGACCCCCCCCACCCCCTCTTAGTCAAAAATACACAATGAATTTGTACCAAAACGTAGGTGGTCGTAAGTGCACAGTAATATAGACAAGACAATTAAATTCATAGAGAAATATTGAAAATGCATAGATACAAATTGGGGGCAACAAAAGTGATATTATTATTTTGCAACCTTTCCAGTTTTTCATTAATTCATTTATAAAAAAAGGTGTTAAATCACAATATAGGGACAAAAAAAGTAAAAATGGCATAAAAATCAAATATTTGACTAAGGGACGAAAATGTGAGTTTCATCCAGGCTTCTTTTCATTTAGGAATGAATTTCTGTATTTCCCGAGGATTTCCCATTTTTTTCTATATAGAATACTACAATTAATTCTCGGTTATATATAAGTAAACTAGATGACAATGAAATACAGGGATTTGATTTCCAGTGTTAGATGGGGGACTTCATTGGCTTCTATTTGGTATATAGACCAAATTGTAGGTTGCATGCTCACCAAGTTGTTTCACCTCATTTAAAATGTCAAAAAATGTCTAAAAAAACTTAATACAGGCAACTGCGGCCATTATTTATTTGCGAAACCCATGGGTGGCTTTTTGGCCTACATTATTACAGTTGATTTCCTTCATTGAGCCTGACCTTTGGCTTATGAGTTCAAACCCAGATGTACCTCATGAACCACGCACTGAGGTCACAATACGATAAGATAGCATTAGATCTATGCATTAGGTTTATGAGATTACATGTGTCATGACTTTGGCAGTCCAATATCTATCGATTGGGAAACAAACAGGGATGATAGATGGTATACCTTGAACTATTGAATCAGTCACAAGTTTCGTGCTAAAATTCTCCATGAGAACTTTAAGTTTAATAAGTGAATACGCCTGGCATGATTTTTTTTTGCATAAACTGACAATTGTACTTCTTATAAGATTACGCTTTTTATTACAAAGAACATGTAGAAAGAGTTCTGAATATCAATCATACATTATTTGATGATTATTGATAATAGAATAAGTCCTGTGCACCCTTTTTCCTTTGATATAATAGTTTTATTAACACATTTCATGAATTCGAATGAAGGAACATGAACTAATGAAAATGTTTTTGGAAGGCATGTATAGAAAATTATGTATTTGTGAGGGCGGTGTGATGTGTGTCTGTACGTGAATGTGTGGATGTGTGGATGCTTGAGTGCGTCACGTCCCCGTAGAGGTCTATACTTGCCTTACTTTGAGACTGTGCAGACGGGGACAAACTACATGCAACTAAATGCACATATAATATTATATGGGCACCCCTTGTTCGCGCTACCTGTATCATAATCTATACATAATCTATATATTATATACCAGATTTCCTTTCAAAATCTACAGAAGTAGGTTGCATGTGTAATACCCTGTTGCTTATACTACCAAAGGAAGTGCATGATATTGTAATATTACGGTAACGGTATCACGCATGTCGTTAGTAGGCAATTGCAGTTGACCCCTCACCCGAACGGAAAGGTCCCCTCTTTAAAAGCCCCTGTAATTTGTAAAGCTAAGTCTCCTTTTATGTCCAGTCACCCTTAAAGTATATATATACACTTCTATACCCACCTGTCTGATGCCTATTTATAGGTACAGGTAGGTCAGCGCAGTGGGCACGGGGTCAGACTGGATCCAAGACTGACCTTTCTGGCCCCATTTGGGGTCAATCCTGTTCATTAGGGATCCCAACATATGGTGCATTTTAGTATCTTTTAGTAAACACATCTAAGTCCCACCTTTTAGCCGATATTTCTACGTGTATTTTTAACACATTTACATAGGGAGACGACGTAGGGTCATAGGCATGGGACCTGGATTTTCAAAGGGACATTCGGATCTTATGAGAGCTTGACACAATAAAGGGAGCCATTGCATGTACGCAAAACCCGTTTGTAAAATCTACACACACACTCGATCGTCTACTGGGGTATAAAGAGGACTAGTGTACACAATATATCATGGCAAGTGCATAGGGTATACAAGTAGTTACATACCTCTGATATGGGTCGTTCCGTAGTGGTGCAGATCGTTTATTGTAACCCCAGGTAAGTCTATCTGTCCACTGTCCACCTTGTGCTATCTCCCTCTAGTCTGGTGATATACACATCCATCTAATCGTGAACTGGGTATATATATATATATTCTCACCAGGGCAGTCACTTGGCCGGGACCATCCACCTTTCTATAGAGGGCTAGACTTGCCAGCAGTCCACTGGATGTTTATTTGATTTTTTCATCAAGATCTTGGACCAATGTAAATAGGTTCATGAATGAGCTATGAACGGCCGCATTACCATGTCGTCTCGATTTTATTTCAACTTTCTAAGTATTTCTATTTATTAGCCAAAGAAGCCAACTCCTGAATTCTGTCAAACAGTATATTACCCTACACGGGTTTTAATCTTAAAAGTGTATTGTTTACGACCAAAACAGCAATTTTTATGTAATTGCTAATAAACATCATTATCTAACAGCAAACAATATGCAACGCAATTACTTTCAGGTGACCTGTGGGATGTTATATTACGCGACACAGATGTATATCATAATATATGCTCACTAGGATTCCCAAAGACGAAAAAAAACAAACCAAGATCAGTGGGGTCCACAGTGTAGGGATGGTCATAATTTTCAGATTTGGCTCCTTGATTATATAATGTGATCACCCAGAAAAGCTAGACAACGTTAAATGCAAGGTTATTTTCAAGTTGTCTGAATCAATTAACATTATATAAATTGGATTTCTTTAAATATCCACATAATGGAAACAAATATACCCTTGTATATCAACCGATGTGGATCAGTTGGTAATTTTCACTTGAATCTCATTGAGATAAAATTTAATGTAGTTTATCAAAGTTTTACTAAATAGGCAATTCATATGGACGAAGGCGTACATACGCGTCACGTCTGAGAGAATCTAGGTGAAACCAAGTCAACTCATGTAAAGAAATGCCCTGCTCTGTTTGTATACAAAACAGCTGACGACAAGACTTCACACACTTCTTCAATATCGTCTATCTACAAACAACTGGGAGGGCAAACATACATTGAGCTTTAAACCAATGCAAAGGCCCTCAAAGTTATGGCATAGTTAGGTGGTACCATGAGATCTTCAGCAATAAGAGATTGTTACTTTGATCTGTTGATTATAGCGCATACTACAGCGGAGAGGTGGGAACCTCTCAGAAGTTAAAGACGTCGGACTCCTTATAAAAGGTAGCAATAGCTCTATACAGGAAGGCCGGGAGAATATATTGTTTTTTTCCATAAGGTTTCCGTAGATAACAAAACAAAATGTTTTGAGATCTTCTTTGATTGAGTCAAGTATTGAAACATTCTTTGATGAACTCGCTAAAGAAAGGTCAAGGAATAGATTAACTAGAGCATTATGGGGGTTTAAAGTTAAATTAGTGAATAAATATTCCGATGCCTATATTGTTCATTTACGATATTGAAACAATTTGCTATTGACATTATACATGAAATCTGTTTGAAAACACTTTTGCGACGAAATTGCTGCGAAATGTCGCTATGGTGTCATGAAAATGAGTACCACAATCTATATAGGTAATAATTGGTACTGATAAATAATCAAAAGAAAACCAGCATATTGGTCAATTCTATTGGCAATACCCAAAAACATAAATTGCCCGCGAATCACAAGAACGCTCTCTCACAGTGGCATAATCATAATAAATAATTTTTAATTACTATGTTAGATTCATCTGAAAATTTAAAGTGTTGTCTTTTTTGAAGCAGCTAAAAAGTGCTCCTGACATAATTATTCAGTGTAATGGAACACACATGCTAAAATATTGACTCTCATAATCTGGTCTTACCTTATACACTTATTAGGATATTATTATAGCTCTAGAATTAATACCGCTACAAAAAAAGTCATTGAATAGCAGCACTTTTAAACGATATTGGGCAATTGTATATATGAATTACACTCATAAAAGTGTTCTCATTGGAAAAGTAGGGAAAGATCAGGTGGGGGGGGGGGGAATGGATTTTTTGGGAACATACCCCCGAGTGGATATGGCCGAATTGGGGTCTATAGGCCAGTCGGGAGTTCACTTTTGCGCATGCGTATTCCTTTCCCGCCACTGCCAGTCGGGGGTCAAGCGCCCCTCCCAGCCAATGAGGAGAGTCCCTTTGTACCACGTGACACAATATGGCGGCGCCCAGTGCGAAACTCCCGACTGGCCTATAGGGCTTGGCAATGCTGGAACTAGGAACAAGTATCTTTAAAGCATCCACTGTTCTGTTCCGCATGGACACACAGGACTGCACCAGCACACACATGATGCTCGACTCAGACCATCCATGGAGTGTATTCCCTCCAGGCACATCACACTGGGAGATAAAAATCTTTGTTACATATAATAATGTAAGATACCCCAAAATTAAAAAATAAATCATATCACCCTTGTATATGAATTGCCTGTCTAATATTATATTATCTTGCTGATATCACAACCCAAGCCGTGTAGTGTAACAACACCTAAAGCCGCGTGGGAGGGATTGGTTTGGGTGGGGGATATTGGCAGGTTATGGGTGTGATCACGATTCAAATTCACAATCCCTAATTTAACACTAAGTCAGGGGGTATTAGAACACTAATACGTGTTTGGACTTGCATCGTGTAAAGGTTTTTTCATAAATTATTTGCGATGTTCAAAATTTATACCTCTGCGACTATGCTATCCACATACTACGGTAGGGATTGTAAGTTAAAAAAACAATTTCTTGCTCTCCCTCCTCATCTCTTCCTGCTTGCTCTCCGTGTTTCGTGATTTCTTTGTCCTCTCAAAGAAGACAAAAGTGATTGGAGTGGATAACCGGTAAAATAGCATAATACAGATAGGATCAGGATTGTTACATTGATGTACACAATTATAACTATGTATGTAAATATATGTATACTTATATGTTTTACAAATTCAATATATATATCTTTATGATCTATATGCATGTATATAATTATAATGTCTATATATTTTGTAGACGTGGTACTTTAGTCCTCACCCCAGGATGACTACTGCGTGCGACAATGAATGAATACATTTAGCATTGAAGAGTGTATAATAGTCCTATTGTAATAGGCTGATCTACCAGTATTCATCCGTGCAATATCGATTAGGTCATTAATTTTGTTGGCCATCTAGGACTACTGTCCACTATCAGCTGTATTGGGTGTGCCCTTCCAGTGAGTGCCCTTATATGGCTCTGGAACTATGTAATTCCTCTGCACCCATTCTAAATGTAATAGCCTAGATGGATAGATCTGGCCTGGACACAAAGCACTAACACTTTACAAGTTTATGTCTCTATATTGCGTATACACAACTGATGTAGAGTAGTGTCACAGAAAAATATGTTACATTCCTCAAATGAACAATTTAAACACCATTTTTATGTTTGTGAAAATGAATTTCAGTGTATTGACATTCATCCGCCTCCATGATATTTAAATCCAATGCATTATTAGTGAAAGGTTGATTATAGCTATTCAATCTCTGTTTGCATCTGGTAGGCCTTTATATTTCTGGGTCCACATAATTTGAAATTGGTTTTGCTAATCAAGAGTGTATTTTGATAAATCTTTTTGGTGACAGATAATTCCCATTTGTATAAAAACTACACCTAAAGGTCCCTCTGTTAGGTTTGTTCTTAATGGCAAGAACATCTTCTCTTTACAATTGCCTGTTTGGCAGCAGTACATGATGCTCCTGTATCAGACCCCGAAAACCAACCATCAAAACTAATCAGCTTATCTGATGGTAATTACTTATCATGACACATTTATCAGTTAATTTCAGTACATTTTTTGTCAATGTGTTTTGCTTTAATTCACTTCACACTGCTGTGAAGTGTGAAAAGGGTCTTTATTTTATTTTCTCAATTGTGTTTTGGCTACTGTGGATAACAATGACTGATCTAAACAATTAGATTGGATTGAATTTCTTGCTGCCATAGTGAAAAGCAACAGCTATAGTATTTTTTTTCACAATGGGCACGCTAAGGAATGTACATTCAAAAAGATTATGTATTTAGATTATGTCCTCCCCTCTTTAGTATGCCAGAGTAAAGATGCTCAGGAGAAAAAAAGGGAAAATTGCAATCAATTTGCAGTGCCCCCAAAATCAAAGAAAATGTACGTTTAGCCTGACTTATAATGAAAGAGGCTGAATCTGACCACTCGGGTTAAAATCGTTATCAATTTTATTTCAACCTGGAAAGAGTATACAATACTTTTTTCCCTTAAGGTGACAAACAGATTGGTAATTGTGTTTAACAAAGCAAAATTGCAATTTACTGGGATAATATAACCAGTGTATCGTATTCATCTGACTTTAAGCACTTAATTGCTGTGGTGATGTGATCTTAGGCAAAATATGTAAATCTTTACCAAATATACATAAAGTATGATATAATATTTCACAGAAGTGCGAGTTATTTTATTATTCAATATTAAGTGTAATACCTGAAACTCTGAAGATGTAATGTTTCCATTCTGCTTGCAATAGGAAGAGTGACAGCAACATCCTCCATATGAAAAGGCACTCAAAGTAGCATCAGCAATTACAAACTGTGTTTAGTTCAACTGAGTATGTTCAATTATATAATAAAGATCACTTCGGGACTATGAATTATTGTGTATTGCCTTCTTTTTTATTTCAATAATAACTAGACACTTCAAAACACATAAGTAATTAGTATACTGTGTTTGTTGTTCTCTGTAAACAGGATACATAATGCTGATGAGGTGCCACATGAAACATGTCAAGATCAATCAACACCAGTGGTTGTAGTGTCGGCGGGTGTTGTGGTTGGCTCTTCATCGAAAGACATCATCAAATCTGCCAACCCTGTTAAACCAGTACTACTCGGAACGCCGCCATCATTGAAGAACTGATGAGAGAATGAAATACAGAATTAAGGCAAAGAAATATGCGATAATAATTCCTTCTAACTATTGTTGAATTAAAGGAATGATGTAGCATGTATTCAGTTAGAGGCCCATCAAATATTGATTTTTCATATTGTGTTATATGTTTTAAGTACATGAGAAGGTAAATCGCCGTGAAGGCGGAGGTTATATACCATTACCTCTGCCTCCAAGGTGGTTTACAAGCTTATACTACGTCATATAACTTACAAGATCCTGTTTTGAAAAAATATGGTAGACCTATTTATGTGGGAGATATTCAAGGAAGAAGCCATGGGATTTTAACACTGAATACTATGGGAAGGATTTACTTTTATTAAACCATAAAAGAATGAAAACTTCTAGAAATCAAATATGTGATACATGGATCAAATACACAAGGTTCTTAGCTACATTTTACTTGCTTACTGTTGGGCGATTGATCAATATCAAAAAAGAATGATGAAGAAAACATGAAAAAAAATGTACAGCGTCACAGCCCCAGTAGCCCCAAAATAGGCCATGTAACTATACCTACCGTAAAACCTCTAATGTAATCCGCACCCTAATAATAAAGCCGCACCCTGACTTTTGACTTTCAGTCTGGCTGTTGTTTCAAGCCAAAAGTATATGAAAAAACTCTAATGTAAACCACATCCTGACTTCAAAGCCCTATACCCATTAAGTGACTTTTACAGAGTTGGCAAACGGGTCGGCTCTAAAATTGGCCCTTTCTTAAGGTCACCTGTAAGTATAGTATATTGGAATGGGCATGTTTGACCTGTATGGGACTTAAGCATAATTATCACATACACTGAGTAGCCTTCTAAGCCACGTCTGCGCGCCTAACACGCACCACCATAATTATCACATACAGTTTAATCATTTTAGCAACATTTTCCCCAAAAATTCTAAACTTATACGTGCATGTTTAGTAATGCAAACAATATCAACATTCAGTCATTGTTTGAATAGGAGTATCCTTACATATTTTCCTTATTTGTATGTAAAAACAGAAAATAATTTAATAAAATCATATTATAACCCCTTATATAAGCCGCGCCCCTGATTTTAAAGTTCAATGATGTTCATTTTCTTCACATACCTCTAATAGAAGCCTTATATTAGAGGATTTACGGTAGTACGGACCTATACCTTTGGATGCAGAGTCCAAGAGGCAAACCAATACTGGAATGGTACGGTGAGAACGATAGACAAAATTTAATGCCGCACCAATAATTAACCAAAGCGGCCGGCCCCACTCTGTAGTGGGGCTAACCACAACACACAACAAATACGAAGTGCACATATAAATTACGTCGACTGTATATTAAGAACAGTTTATCAGACGATGCACACCTGTTTTTGTAGTGAACCGCATGTTCTTTTCTCTAAACTCAGTGTTTGAACACATGAAGTTGACTGACTAGGGCTAGTTCCGACATGGCTTCCTCTATGGCAGAAAGGGTCCACATCTTCCCAGAGTTCAATGTTTTTTCTCCACTTTTTTCTATGGCCTACACTCCATCCCCGCACAGAGTCAGGAAGGATATTCCATCAAACCAATAGTATAATTTATATTAACTAATTTCTTTTTTAACATTTTGTGCAAGACATATTTTTGTTTTATACCTATCAGAGATGTTTCATTTTAAAGGAAACAAGAAAACGGTTTTCAACAAATGAGTATCATTCATTGACCTTAGCACCTGAAATCATATATATCCGTGATATGAATAAAACAAAAAGGTTCAAATGAGTTTTTGTTGTTATTAGAAATCTAAAATCATAATGGGAGTACATACCTTATAAAGGAGGAATAATCCTCTGCGCAGCCTCCTTTCATATTTGCAAGTCCCTGGAAAGAAACGAAGTGCACGTGGTGTTTTGCACTTCTTCTTGCGTCTGGGCCCTGCTGCTGCCTCTTCCAGTTCCACCTCCGTCTCAGTAACTAAGTCCATGAATGCACCCCTCATTTGCTCTGGGATACCCGGAATTTGGACGTCTCTCTTAGTCCTACTGCTACGCCCCATGCCACCCTGAAAATAAAAGACATTATATTGAAGTCTTCAAAGATCTAACTGCCGCTGAGTAATATGGCATTAATGTATAAGCTTAGGGTGGGCCCCCAAGAGGCTAATGCATGCTGGCGAATGGTGCAAAGACTAGTGTTAACCCTTTGCATTTCCGGTGACTAGAGCCTATTTGTGGCACTAATAATTATTATTGCTGTGATAAGAAAGGGTTAATACTGGTCAGACGACTAACTGCACTATTTGCAAGTGATTATTCGTCTCCTGGGGACCAGCCTTTATTAGTCATAAACAAAACAATCTTAATTAATATGGGCACATAAAAAAGTAATTCTTTTACCTCCAACCAGTGCCTTCGGCAAATTTGACAAAATCCAGTTATAATAAATTGAAATTGGCTCTTCCTTTCAAATCTGTTAACTATGATGACTACATTAAGATTAATTAATGATTTCTCTGATGGATCCATCCCAATGAGGATTCCTGGTCCACAGAGATATATGTCTAGAAAGTGTTTATTGGACAGACATAGGGGGAATGTGCCTTGTATCGCGCATGTGTATTGTATCGGGCACCTTTAGCTTATTGCCTATAAAATTATGTAAGGATACTTCATAGAAAAGGTTGATGTCGGTAGTTACGAACCATTGTCTTAAGCATCTATTTAACACATTACTTAGCATGTTTGATGATATCTTTATTAGAATAAATGCAAGTGCCTTAGAACCTGGACTCTAAGTTAACTTATCCTATTTTCAAAAGATGCTTATTATCAGAAATATAACTGCAAATTAATCACAAAGAATGTTATCTTTCTAAAACCTTACGTATTACTCTATTACTTCCTTTTTAAACATTAAACAGATAAAAACTAGTTTCAATGATATTGTCAAGGTCATAATTAACATTTCTTATTATTGTATTGTGTAGAGGGTACCGGTGTTATTATAATTATAGTGCAGGTAACCATAGTAAAACATGTGTTATTGCATATGCTCCCTTTCCCTTAATTTTCACATTTCATATACATTTTGAGTTTTTTTTCTGTGACATCCTTCTCTGCTTTCTCTGCCAAATAATCTAAGCATTAGGTCACAGAACTTAGCAATATTTTATTGATAGATCAAACGCCATTCTATAGATATTGAGTGAAATTAGAGTCTCACAAAATAATGTTTTTTTTGTGAAAATCACAGAATTTTGTTAATTGATAAAATGTGTTTATTGTGAAGAATATAAATGGTCACACGTTTGGCTGATAAATTACAATGGTTCAAAGATTTTTGAATCTTGAAGATTTGGAATACATATAAGATAAACTAATATGCTCACTTGGATGTCGTTTTTAAAAACCAATTTTCTGATTAATTATTTATGTATTTTTTGAGTATATAGCAATGATCAAATGTGGTTTAAAAACACGATACAAGAACTAAATGCGCAATACGCAACACAGCAATAAATCTCATTATTATGGAAACTTTTCCACATCAGATTGTATTTTTTGTGTGCATCCATAGGCTTTTAATGTCCATATCACATGCATGAATACATGCAAAAAGAGTGATTTAAGAGCTAATATAATATTTCAAAAAATGGTTCAACATTTTGTCAATTTATTTCCCATCTTGCTGGTTCCTAGCAGTTCCTCTAATTCATTACACTGGCATGAAAATAGCTGGAGGAAAGTGGCATATCAGCGAATCAGAAGGCTAGTGCTGGTGCTGCCACTTAGCTAATTTGGGTGGAGTGACATGGATTGGAATGTACTTCAGCCAATCAGATTGCTGCATTCTGTGGATGCCTAACATAGTATGTGTAACATAGACTGACCTGCTTATGTAGTTGATACTGACCTCTTGAAATTAAGCAAAAGGTTTTGACTGAATAAGAAATAATAAATCTAAACAAAAATTAGGGGAATGCTAATGATGCAATTGATTCTTTATTGACCCTTCAAAGTGTGCACAGATGGGAGATGTGAGGCCCATTCAAGCATCTGTTCAAGGTAGGCAATTTTGGTCAGTTTTGGGAGACTTTTGAACACAGCCCACCTCTTGATTCCTAGAGTTCTTTATATAAAGTCTAATAAGATGTGGTCCACTTTGACTGGGAATACCAACAACCAAAATGGATATTTAAAAGTATATGTGTAATGTAAGCCAAATCATATTATGAATCTATAGGAGATGATGTTGGTATGAATCAAAATACTGTTTACCCTGAAACGCATCTGGAGTCCATGTTCGAAGAGATTTGGGAACTGGGCAACACGGGCCGGATCTGACGCTTCAATGTAGAGGCAAAGACAAGCAATAGTCGCTGCTGTAACCACTAGGAGGCGGGGCATGGTGACTGAGAAGTAGGTCAACTGAAAGAGCACAGACAATCAGAGTTAAAATCAGAAAAGCAGGAAATAGATGGATATAATTATGTTTATCTTTGGGGCCATCCATGAATATGCACAAGGGTAAAATGAGTAAAAAGAAAGTTATTAAACGACCCCTTGGGTTTACCTACAATCGAATAGATGATAAGAAGATAATGGTTATCTCATTTATATCTACTTAAAATGTGTTGTTTACTTAAGAAGTCATTGTACTAAGAATGCAACAGTGATGAGCGGCCTTCTAAGGAAAACTGTAATATCTTACTAACCAACACGCTAATCCTTTTATGTAAGTCACAGTAACAGTACAATGCTTTTGGTTCCCTTTGAAATCAATGATGATTATTTTCCTAGGGGCAGTATCTCATTTCCTTTTACCAATCATGTTTCTTACTCCTTTACTAATTATTATGAGCTTTTGATAAATGATTCAATGACAAGTTTGACATGGGATTGCTCAAGACCTATCTTACTGTGACAATGTAAAGGAAACTCGTAACAATAATTATTTCTCAGACACCTATCCTGAGATCTATGTATAAAATTAGACATAACAATATTTTGTAAACCATTTTTTACTGGGAAAGAAAAAAGACATGGTAAAATTGGTAAATTGTTGTTCACTTTCAGTCAGATTTCTTTTGCTGTTTTATTTCTTAACCAAAAAGGAAGTAATAAATTGAAACCACAGGTAGACATCACGGCCTAATAAATACATTGTAATAAGTACAAGAATACATATAACCCCTTTTTGGGGTTCACACTGACTTCTACGCCATTATCCATAATGATATTTCGAGATGGTTTTCAAAGTATCACTTTTTTCCTATCTGACACTGTATACTATTGCACTGAAGTCAAAGTGCAATTCATTTATCAATATATATATATATATATATATATATAAAATCACATATAGGCCTATCTACATATTGTAACACTCTCAATCTAGACAAGAGGATGTTGTGAACCAGTAAAACAAGTGCTCTTGTAAACCACCAGATGGCGGGCGTAATGCATATAGTAGGTATTGTAAAGCATTTAACTATTGGCACCCCCAGGTGGATGTTGTGATAACTAACTGAGTCAATGGATATTATAAAGCAGAAGATAGGTGAGACAGGTAGAGACAGGCATTAGGAGATGCTGTGCAGTAGCCAACCTGTCAAGGCTATATGAGGATGTTGTGAAGGTCTTAGCAACTCAGAATCATAGGAGGACATTATGGAAGACCAAGCTTCTCAGAATAAAATGTAATCCTGAAAAGGAGTCGATGCCTGATATTTTTGGCTATAGATTCTGAAATAGCGGAACATCGTTAGTGATATCAATAGACTAAATTTTTAGTATTAGTTAATAACGTGAAAGTATATATATATATATATTTTGCAAGTCTATGGCTGACGTTATATAAGGGCAGGACCCTAGAGCAGGGTGTAAAATAGAGATTGAATTTTATTTTTTCTCTATTTCGTAAGGACATCTAAGGTCGTTCATCATCTATATTTATCACATGTTTGCTCAATCTATACATCACACGTTTGCTCAATCTATACGTCACACTTCCAACATGTCCAAGGAGAGTTCTCTATGTAATTGTAGCATCACATCTGTTGCAATGTATGTATTTCTCATTAAAATTGTCCTTATTGCCCTATTTTGCATAGGCTGTAATATGAATTAGCATTATGAGTTATTCATATCATATCAACCTTTTCCTACTGCTCCTAAAGGTTGGTTTAACATAGTTGCATGTCAAGATCATGAGTGTGTTATCGTCAGATGGACAATTTTGCTAGGTGTGTTGAACGGCTAAGTCAAAAAAGGTATTGCCATTAATCACATTATGCACCCAAAGATTGAGATTTTCCGTAATATGTTACTAATTGTATAGGATGTTCAAACATGATGAGGGTTGAACTATTCAAATTCAGACACATGTTTATCTCTATTCTGCATTCACTAGAAAACAAAGTCTTTAAGGATAGACCGGTGGTTGAAGGGGCTTTCTGCATATATACTACTTTCTGAGTATACAAAATACAGCAACAACATAATATATATATAATAATAATAATAATATAACAACACAATTATATATATAAATATATATACATATATATATATACATATATCCGATGAAAGGGACTCTAATTCTAAACCAGGTCACTGCCAGCCAAAATGGGAGGCTCTCATTGCCATGAAATAGACAGAAATCCCCAAAATTGCTTAGGAAAACTCTTGAGTAAATCACGATAAGATTTTTGTATGGGTATGGCAGTGTGTACTCTTTTGAGACGCAAGTGCCCCCCCACCCCTGAGCACACTGTTTTATAACTTATGTAGGATTTTTTTTATTACAAATTAACCTAATTCGAAACACAACATGACTGAACATAAATCTATGTTAAAGTTAAAACTCAGGGTGCACCTTTTGTACATGCCGTTCATAAGTATATTATTTTCTTTCACAGTGGCCAATTCCTTCCCTCACTCCACCCCTCCACAAGCTCTTACTCCTTCCCCTCCCCCCCCCTTCCCTCTCCATACTACGGTGGCCCTTTGGGGCAAATATACCCCCATCCCATCGATGTAATCTCTTTAAATCTTGGAAATTTCCTGTCAAATGTAATACATATGAATATTATGATGAAAATAAGATGAGGCTAATTCACAAATATTGACATTTTTCGGGCAAAATGTCCAGTGTTAACAGGTTAAGGGGTGAAACATTGGACATTGATGGACATTGATACAAACAATAAACATTTTCAAAAGATGCATCCATACTAAATTACCACCATTCTCAGAGTTGTAGATTATATGTTCATAAGATTACCTGGTTACAATTAATTAAATGCTAAATATTGATACGCTAGGTATAAATATGTGGCTATTCCAGCATGAGTGCGGCTAGTCCATTAAGCAGTAAATTTGCGCAATGGCTAGGACATTTTTAATTCTAGCAGGACCCTCCCCCCAATATTTTAGTGTTATTCTGGGGGGGGGGGGTGCCTCTACATTTTGACAGGGAGTTCCAGTCTGAGTCCCCCCCCCCCCCTCCCCACGTGGGCAGGTCGTAGCCGTGTTGGTGGTGGTGGTGGGGGGGGGGGGGGTACAGGGGGTACAGGGGGCACAAATTTACGTACATTTTAAGTTGGTTTTCGAAAATCAAAGGGGGTTCCAGACAGCCAGGAACCCCCCCACCCTCCTGGCTAGACCACTGATCTGCAGTGGCGTTGGGCGTTTACATACAGCCGTTCGGCTTGGGCGATGGTCTGATTCTGTGGTTATCCCCATCCACCGTGCCAAAAACTGTCCTTAGAGTTTCAGACCTTTATCCTGTCTAACAGCTTCTAATGGTCCTTTCAAGGTTGTAACAGTTACTTAAGGAATATACCATACTACTTACAACCTTCCTTAGGCCTACTATTTGTTAATGAGCATACCGCAGAGGCGGATCCAGGCGGGAGCCTCCTCCCAACCCTTATATTTTTGGTTAACTATACAAAGAGAAAAAAAATCACGTATGTGCGCAAATGCTTGATGACATTTTAATAGTCCTTGACCTATATGCACAACCCCCTCCCTGCCCCTCCCCCCCCCCCCCAAAAAAAAAACAAACCACATGATGCCCTAGGTCATCTCCATGCAACAGTGAACAGAACCAAGTGACACATTCCTGTCAAGGGCCGTGCTGTAAAGCGTGCTGAGGGGCTTTTATGGTCTGTCACATCTCATGGTAACCTGTCTACTGGTTACACAGCTTGGGCGGATCCAGACTTCTTCAAAAAGGGGGGAGGGGGACCTCACTGACATCCTTTCAGCTCTCCTTCTAGTGGCCTGAATTTTACATATAAAATTATTCCCCCCCCCTCCCCCCCCAAAGAAAAAAAGGTGGGATGCCCCATGCACCCCCTTCTACTTAAGGCAGTTTTCCGGTCAGTTCTTTTATAAGTGTGATTCTTATAATTATCAGATATAACATTTTCACAATGTTTCTTAAATGTCTCAATAGTAACCTTCATACATTGAACTATTTCAGCTGTGACTTGTGTGAAACACAACCATAATTCTCGAAAAATGTTTCCTGACGATGAATTTCGTAAATTGTATTTGTTAAGTCTGGTGGTTAAAACTAGTTCTGTTGAGACTTCAAACAAATTTCCTTGCTGTAGGGTTGCTATGTTGCCTTCATTGACTGTATCTTTCAACTATGCCTTTTGCAAACCGTTCACAGTCACGGTAGCTAGTTCTGGACAAAAGAATATTCTTCCTCTTTCTATCTGTCCTGTCAAGTGGCAAAACACCAATACTAGCATGAGGGTATTTGTCAAATCTTAAACCTTAAGACGGGAACATGAATAGTGATTCTTCATTATCAATAACCAGAAAGACTAAGATGAGTAAGACAACTAAAACATATAATTCAAAGTCACAAATGTCTTAGCATAGATATAAACCATATTTCAGAAGGAGCACTAGTTTGAAATTGATGACCAAAACGTCATAGCTGTTACAAACCTGCTAATATTCTTCCAACAAATCTAAGGTTTTCTCAGATGCCTAACATATCTTTTGAAAAGCATGGTACAGTCACTAACCCTTGTGCCTGGATCCTGGACAGTTCAATTTGTTTTTAGGGGGGTTCAACGTGACCCCAAGTAGGAAGTGAACATTATCATAACGTTGCAGCAACGTTCTGTTTAATTTTGTTTTGGTTCTTGTTTCACCATGTTGATGGCACCCAAAAATGTCTTTAAAACCTAAAGGGGGTTTTACACAGGCCGTCAAAATGCTTAGGATAGGTCATTATCGTAAGCCTTACGATAATCCCGATAGCCTTATGATAATCCCGATAGCCTTACGATAATCCCGACGACGTCATCGGCCTGTGTAAACCCATATTATCGTAGGCAAATCATTGTCTTAAGGCTGTCGTAAGCCTTACGATGATTCATTGGGAGTAATCCCTTAGGATAATGAAAATTTCAGACGTGTTTGAAATTTTTGGAAAAAGCTTAGGAGAATGGCCTTACGACAATGTAATTTAGCTTAGGATAATGATTTCTCTTGTCCTAAGGGCTGCTGTCGGCCTGTGTAAACCCCCCCTGTCGGAATATTCTTATACAAATGTATTAGATACTGTCTTTGTCGTAAGGCTTCTGTAAAGTATCATAGATTTATTATCCTAAGGATACTGTCGGGCTGTGTAAACCCTTCAGAAAAATAATCTTAGGATAAATGCTACCGATAGCCTTAAAAAATAATTTACATAAACAATTAGTCTTCCCGATTTTCTCATTGACCTAAGGTTATCCTAAGGGAATTTTCGTAAGGACCCGTTGACGGCCTGTGTAAACCCGCCTTGACATTGCGACGTTGCACTGTAATGTTGTTGTGACATTCTGAGAATTTAAAGATTTAGATTTAGACATTAGAGAATTTCTTATTTCGGTGACTGTATTTCCAGTCAGAGTACAAATGTAGGATGACATTAGAACCGAAATGTATGAGGACTATAGTTGTTATGAAGAAAATTAAGGTATGACTATTTTCTAAAGAATACATTGGAACTCCCTACACAATTATATATGGTTTTTTTCTCATATCAGGATACAGACTCGTGATTCCAAGCTTTTATGACACTCAATGTAATTACTGATATCATCAGATAGGCTATTTCATTTTATTACCCATAATTAGACAGCCAATTAACATGACTATCATGTTAATCGGATAACGTAAGATTATGTAAGCTCATCTAAATGTTAAAATAGTCCTTTCACATTGAATGTGAACCTAAATATCGTATTTACAACACAGACATTTCCTGGATAATGGTTGTCTGGAGTATTTCATAAAGGTCCTATAGTTATTGCTTAAATCATGTGAAGGCAGATGGCTGGACAAGGCTACTACCTTTTTTCTTATAAACAAGTGTCTTCGTCAAGATTCGAATCCACAACCTTTGGGTTTGGAGGTGAGGGTCTTAACCACTACACCATGGAGGATGAGGCTGGAACTAAGAAATGGGTCATGACCCATTTTGCTGGTTCCCACAGGTCCTTTTGAAAGTAGTTTAACAAAACAGCAGCCAAATGGAAGGCTGGTTTTGACCCATTTTGCTGGTTCTTGGTAAGACCTGAAGAAAGTTCAGTATGTAGGCAGCAACATGCGAAAAGACATCATTTTAGAAGAAGTAGGGTAATGAACCACTAAAACCACTGCAAACCTACCGATACCTTGGTGTGTTACTTGACTACGAGTTACACTTTATGGACCATTATACTAGTTTAACAAACAATATCCAACTGAAATTGAACTATTTTAAAAAGATCAGACCTGCAGCCACAGCAGTCTATAACAATACAATACTGCCTGTAATCGAATATGCGGACTTCATTTTAGACCAGGAAATTGAATATAGGAATATTTGCAAAAACTTCAGAATCAAACGCTTTTAGTGGTTCATAATCAACATATCTGATGAAATATGATGAAAGAGACTCCTCTGAAACGCTCCATAGAAATACTAAAATATTTAGATTACTCCATAGACGAAGATTACACCTATTACAATAAGCTTTTTATTTAAAGACTATGAAAAAAGAACTATCAGACATCCAGGAGATTGCTACTCGGCGTCATGAGGTAATACTTTTTAATTTGCCTTGGAAAAATCACTACAAAACTATTAAAAATCCGCATTACAGGGCAATGTTGGAATGGAATAGACTGCTTGTCACCATTCGACAAATTGAAGATAAGAAGATTTTCAAGTCTATAATGTCTGCGTCTATTGACAATCCATATGCAAAAATTGTATGAGTAATGTACTCTGAAAAACAATAAAGTTATCATTTCATCTCGTTCCGTCTCATAAACACACCCCAAATGCCTTTTTTATGGCAAAGGCATTGTATATAGTGAATAAATGATTAACCAACTGCTTCCCATAAACAAGTATATTGTATAGCATAGGGAAGCGGCTGGAAGATCGGCCAAGCCAAACCCTGTGGACCCAATAAAATCAATTTAGAAAAAAAGAAAATCTCGAAAGTGTAGGAGTATCCTTTACGGTAAGGAAGGCCTTATTTTATTAAGTAGAGGAAACTAATGCGAGATGCACTGAATACCAGTAGAGCCTACATCATATGAAAGATGGTTATCATGATCTCACATTTTTCCACAATCACACAACTCTTATCTTACTCAATCTGCTTTTCATGGACCAAAATTGAGATAATAGGACACCAATAATAACTCAAAAAATAGGGGAAAGTATAATACAAATTGTGATATAATTTGGATTATTGCTAATATAACCAGATTATTTCAATAAAGTACGTACCTTGAGAAAAAAGTAGGGTCCCAGTCAGAGGGCTGGGAGTAGGTGTTATGAGTCCTCTACTTTAACGTGTACTGTTTCATACGCAAGTCCAAAATGGGGATAATGTTGGATTTGGTGTGGTAGTGAGAGCTGGACACCGCACCCCTTTCGGCCCATACTTGGCATGTTTATCAGACTGTGACTTAACCTACACCTACTTCTAGTCTTTGGTCTATCTTTCTGGGCAAGCACGTTTTCCATGGGGTGCTCACTGAGCTGTACTGCAGAGGGAGGGGCCAAAATAGTCAAGCTTGGGCGAGTTTTACGACCACATATAGTTCGTATATTTTCCATGTTGTATAGATGTATGTTTTCGTGACCATTTCTGTTCACACAAGCCCTATGTGATGCAGTATCCGGCTGTGTTATGATGTGATTTGGAGTGAGAAACATTTCATCTTAATACAAACCTGACACTACCTCCCCTTACATGGCACTTTCCCAGCAAACAATTTCACGTTGCTGCAACCTTGCTACAACGTAATGTTACACTTAACTTCTGACAATGTTGCAATTTTCAGTTGTCACAACATAAAAATGTAGACTCCTAGGTACGTTTCTGGTACGTTGTGAATACAACGTTGTGACAACGTTGCAAATACAACAAAGTGACAATTTTTTTATGTTGTTACTACGTAAAAATATAGACTCCCATGTATGTTGCTGCAACGTTATTTACAACGTTGCAACCACAGCCTCCATACAACAACAATATGCATTTGAAAAGTAAAACATCTTAGTTTTTGTATTATTCATTTGAGCCGTCTTATTTTATGTTGCATGTCCTCCTGAGCCTTTCCGCTTGCTCCATTAACTGTAACTTCTGGAAATGAAAATAAGATTTGTAGTTGTTATTGTCATATGACAGGGTTTAGAAATTAATAAATATCGTTAGCTAGAAACAGTTATTTGCGCGTTTTTGCTTTCCAAACAAAAGATTTATATATAGCGTGTCGTCGCCTTTTCCCACCATTGGCTGTGGAGAGAGAAGCGTGACACTTCTAAGACCTAAATCCTCGTCACATCACCTTTTGTAAATGTTCACCACCGTTAATGTCATGACACATAATACCGACCTGACCCAACAGTTGAGTCAGGTCAGGTTAACTTGAGGTGTATTTGTCATATTCTTACGACTGGATTGTTGGTCTTATTCCCGATGGATCCATTGGGTCGGGAATCATGGAATATTGAAGATGAACAACCCAACTGTCAGGTATTATGGTTTTATATTCTGTTTTATTTCAGCATTACTAGAAAAATTGCAAAATGATATTCAAAACGAGCGCAAAATTAGCTTTCATCACGTTTGTTGTAATCTGATGCAATGTGTTTTTCTGAGAAATCCTCGATATAACAATGTTGTTAAGTTGATATGGTTACAGAAAAAAGAATATTCAGAGCCAATGGTACAATTTTTAAGGGTAATGTAGGAAATATCTCTTTCTGCCTTACATTTCAAACAGTTATTATAATGTCTCACCTAAGTCACCCCTACCCCGGCAGAGATTATACGCGCGGGCACGGCAGTAGAAGGTCGCGCAGACAGAATTACTTGTACACGCGGATGTAAAGTCCGCGTATATTGGGAGGCCTCCACACGCGGGAGTATAATGTCCGCGCGTACAGTTGGGTGTGTACGCGCGGGATTGTGTCCGCGTATATGTGCGTGCTTAGATGCGCGGACCTAACCCCATTTTTCATTATTATATCATGTGTAAATCAGGGGCTAAGCCCCCGAACCCCCTTTTTCTTTTCTTATTTTCTAGTTTTTTTTCTAATTTCTGCACATATAAGATATTAGAAATACAATACACACCACCTTACATCAATCCCGCGTATGTAAGTACAACTATATCCGCGGACTTTGTGTCCGCGTATATAAGAAATTGTACATACGCTACAGGCGCGTACGCGACTGCCGCGCGTATAGCCAGTCCCCCCTAACCCCTCCCATACTCGCTCAGTAGCTCAGGGTGACGTAGGCAGCTACCAAGTGTCATAATGTCGCACACACCCCTTCCTGTCCCGACTCTCTAGATCTCAGAAACTCAGGGCGGCAGCTGATGTTATTAGGTATCCTACTCGTCTATGTCGGTGCCCCTCTTTGCCATTAGTTAACACTGGGTGGTGGTGTCAAACAAGGGGGAAGGAACCCTGGGTGTTGTTTGGTAAAAGCATTTTATACAAGAACAATATAATATGATTCTGTAATAATCACAGAAGTCTGATGTATAATGTTGCACATGATGGGATACCACTAAGGCGACCACCTCACATAAAGACCACTTTTGCTTCAGACCCCTGCATGAGAGTTTCTACTGTATCGGTATACCTCAGTGATACGAAGAAGTAGTGGGGGGGAGGGGTTGACAAGGGCATGGGGAGCTTGAGGATATCCACCTGCGTACAAGGACCTCCTATATACATGAGTGTTACTCTGTCCCTAAAGTCCTTCCAAGAACGCTGAAAACCCCTCATGCACGAAGGCGTTTTTATTCAGGTGTGAAGAGTCAGCTCCACCTATTGCTGCTATTTTATGTTGATTGTTAGTAAGTAAAATTTCGTGATACTTTTGGGTGCTTCAGATTCGCTGTTTATACATATATAAACTTGCAAAAGAGTGTGTAAACAAAGGCCTTAAGCTTGCCTAGTTTAATAAGTGCTCAAGAATCGCAGAAACTGAATAGGGGTGGATACAGCAAGGTTACAGCAAGGGGATCAGTGTCCAAATTGGCACAGTTGTGCGTGTTCCCTACCTATCCTCCATTTCTCTCTCAATTTAGGCATATTATACAATTGTATTTAAACTAAATATCTCTGCTATCGAATGGTATTACCTTTTATTGATAATAATAGAAAGTAGAAAAATGATTTTTTAACTTTATTATTTTTAACAAGGATTTCTCACTTCAGTCTGTTCTCATTGTGTCGCAAAAGGCTTAAACAGATAAACTTGATGCAGCCACCGAGTGACAGACATTTATATAAAACAAATTACACCTTACAGATAAGACTACAATACTAGATATTCTTTATATCTTCATGCAAAAGGATGGTCCCTTAAGCCCCATACCGACTAACCAACAGACCAACGGCAGAAGCCAAAGGCCATTGGCTGTCGGTGTTGGCATCAAATTATCAAACATGCTTAATATAGATCGGCATGGCCATTTGCACAGCCATCGGCGCGGTCGTTGGCTGACTCTGACAGTAAAAACCATACCCACACACAATCAGCATGGTCATTGGCATGGACATTGGTGCCGACGGCCAATAGCCGCCCGACAACCACCCCAATTCAGCCAAAATCACTTGTAGGGTATGGGCCTTAACAACTGAAAGGAACAGTGACGAGGGTGTCTAAATGCGTTTATTATGCGTCGTAGTATTACGTCTGGATTGGATTGGATTAAAGTGTTTTCAAGATCAGTTAGATGTGCATTGGGCTGGATTTTGTTTCACTCTGTATATATATATATATATATATATATATATATATATATATATATATATATATATACCCAGGGGCTATATAGAGAGCTCCACAAACTGTCCAAAGTGTCGATGTTCTAGCTAATGGGGGTTAGCTAAGGGCAGAGTACTGTAGAGGTACTCCCTGATAGATAGTAAATCTTCACAGTAACTTTTGACAACCTGTTCAGGAAGGACAAGCCACACGACAAAGTAAAGTTTCAAACCTTTATTACAAAGTCAACACACAGTTACAGGAATCCTCAACCAAGACTGGATAGCACAATAATCACTACTGTAACAATAATGACCCCAAAATGGGTGCTTATTGCAAGGCCTCACTCGGGACTAAGGTTACAGAGTCTGTTGTAGGGTGCTATCTTCAGAAGTTTGCCCTGGAGGATTCCCGGTTGGTCCAGTAGGGTCTTCTGTAGGAGAGTGTGTACTTTTTTTTTTTTTAGTTTTCTTTGATCAATTTCATCCCATGGTTGGTGTTCTTAGTTGGATTCATCTCTGGGTGGCTCAAGGTCCACCTATATATATATATATATATATATATATATATATATATATATATATATATATATATATGTTCCTTCTGAGCATGGCAAGCCACCATATAAATCTGCTCCATAAACAAATAATAAGACAAAGTCATAAGTTCAGCATAAGTGGACTTGGAAGCCGGCGGCGATAAGTATCCGCCCTTATTTCTTTATTCATTTTTTTTCATTATTGAAGTGGAACGTGTACATGGAGGCAATGGTGGACAGGTAGTGAATGTGGTGTGAAGAGGGGGAGAACCAGTTTCAACTGCACCACCACTATATACCAGGTGATAACACTAGTATGTTACCTGTCAACTAATTTGTATTGAGTCCAGTGAAGTGGCCCGTTGCACAATAACTATCATAACAACAATCATCGTTATAACAAGGATACCAACTAGTAGTTAACTTTTATCATTGTTAGTGCCGCGTCGCATAATGGGTCTCGCTGTTGCGAGGGTTGTCCACCCACTCTCGCAACAAGGATGTCGCTGTTGCAATGGGTTCCCCTGTTGATTTGTGGCTGTTCTACTGAACTGATCTTGGTTCTGTAAAAAGTTCTGAAAACTAGACATTCAGATATATAAAAATTATTTCCAGCCTGATGGGATTATTAGAAATGGGTGAAAATTGATGCTGAATTTCGCATATAACAGCGAAACTTTGCCAAACCCCCGCTGTTTCTCTTGCTGTTGCGAGCATTTGGTTATGCGACGTGGCACTATAGGGGATTTTTTAGGACATCTATGTGAAATACCATAAATGAGCTGTAATTTTTACGGGATATAGTCCTACAGTTTCCCTCCAAATATATATAAATTTACAGAATTCAATTTGACTTGTGGCCCGTCGCATAACGGCTCTTGCTGTAGCGACGATTGGCACACGTAAAAAGACCTGTGGCCCGTTGCACAATAGAATTTCTTTACTAAGATAAAACAACGAAAGCATAACGAACATTTGCTTAGTAACGAAAAGTTTCTTTGTTACGAAAATATTTCCACTCTTACTTAGATAGTAAGAATCACGGCTTCTAATGGATGGAATTGAATTCTGTAAATTGAGATAAAAAGGCAAGACATTGGAGAAAATGCATTAAAAGTAACAACTCATTGAGGGCATTCTAACTATAGAAAAAAAATTGTTAAAAAAAATTTTGTTGTTACGAAAATACCTGCAAATAATTTATTAAGCAACAACGAACACTTTCGTTGTTTACAATATTTTCGTTGTTACGAAACCCATTGTGCAATGGGCCACAGTTATTAAGATGCTATCCTACATACAGATTATATCCAACAAAATCCAGTATTTGTCACTTAGCAGCAGTATAACGATGCTATCCTACATACAGATGCTATCCAAAAAAACATTTTGTTGGATAGCATCTGCCACCTGCTGCTATCCTACATACAGATGCTAACCCATTAGGGAGAGGTGGTGTGGGCCATATAGACCTTGTGCAAACGTGGTCACGTGACCACTTTTTGGTGATCACCATGTGCTTTGTATGATAAATGGCAATTATACAAAACTAGAAATAATGAATTGTATAGAACAAAGGTTGTTTATTACGATAGCATATGCTTATTTTAGATATATTTACCAAAAATGTTTGTTACAAATGTGTGGTAAATTTTAATTATCAGAA
The DNA here is from genome assembly GCA_936440205.1 of Lepidonotus clava. NCBI lineage: Eukaryota > Metazoa > Annelida > Polychaeta > Phyllodocida > Polynoidae > Lepidonotus > Lepidonotus clava. The sequence goes on along the minus strand of OW387144.1, from coordinate 26,215,762 downwards.
TTCTAAGATCACCAAGATGACCTCCAGCCTATTTCTGGACAATATGAGCTCATCTGCACAACGTCTATACCGGGTGGGCATTACATAACATGTCCTGGGGTCTGCAGCCCAACCTTAGTTCGAGGGCTATTTGCCCACTGTCTGTATGCATACACCGGGTCTTCTTCACAGTCGGTCAATCAGAAGCCTGCATTTTATTTTGATATTTTTATACACACTCAATCGTAATATTATAGTTCCAGGGTATGGTTTCTGTAGACCTAGGGTATGGAAAAGATATGCAAAATAGGATAGGGTATAGGGCTCAGATAATACCCAGGGTACAGAGTATGGGTGGTATAGAATACCCAGGGTACAGAAGTGGTATATTGGGTATAGAATACCAGGGTACACCGGGGGTATAAGGGGTAGTATACCCAGGGGATGGATGGAGTTTTTACAATGGTAGTGTACCCAGGGTATGGAGGGGGTTTTAGGGGTGATGGCAGGGATTATACACGCGGGCACGGCAAAGGAACCCGCGCACAGAGTATTTCTTGTATGCGCGGATGTCACGTCCGCGTCTATGATGATATCTATATACGCGGACTTTGAGCCCGCGTATTCTTTTTGTACGCGGGTATGTTCCCGCGTACTTAGGGGGAATTACATACGTGGACCTTATTATTATAATATATCATTTATTTGTTGTCTTTGAATCGGGGGCTATGCCCCCAAACCCCCTTGTTACTTTTTTTTCTTATTTCTTTGTCAAATCTACATTCTGAGCATATATGTACATCTTTACATTCACCCACCCTGTGTCCGCGTTTTTAAAGACATCTGTATGCGCGGACTTTGTGCCCGCGTATATAAGTAATTATATCCGCGCGACGTCCGCGTGCGCGATTGTCGCGCGTATAACCAGCCCTGGGGTAGTGTACCCAGGGTATGGAGGGGGTTTTAGGGAGGGGAAGGGGTAATACACCCAGGGTATGGAGGGGTTTTTAGGAGGGGTAGTGTACAAAGGGTATGGAGCCTCAGGATGTAGCAGGGTGGAGCCTCAGGTACCTGGCTTGAGCTACTTTATCCTGGGTCTCCACAGACCATACCCTTGGTCTAAAGTTGCTATTTATCTAGACCCAGGGTCTTTGGTGACAATAGCCTGGGTCTATTTTAAAATATTGAGCCCTATTCCCTTTTCCTTGTCTGGGTCTCCTTATGTAGACAATTTGGTACCCCTTCCATACTCTGGGTACACAACCCCCCTAAAACCCCTTCCATACCCTGGGCATACTATATTCCCTCTAATACCCCTCCATACCCTGGGTACACTTTACCCCCCATATACCTCCTCCATACCCTGGGTACAATACCTCTCCATACCCTGGATACACTACCTCTCCATACCCTGGGTACACTACCCCCCTGATCAAACCCTCCCCCTCTCCTTCCCCAAAGGTTTTGTCACTTAGCATCTCTTTGTGGCTTAGCATATGAAGTAGATGCTAAGTGACAATTGTTTTGTCACTTAGCAGCAATTTTGTCACTTAGCAGCTTGTGCAGCTGCTATCCTACAAAAAGATGTTAAGTGACAAAATTTTGTCGGATAGCATCTGTATGTAGGATAACGTTTTAACAGCTGTCCCTGTTCAACAGGGAGCGATTTCCACCTTTCATCCTTACAGGGATGGTTTGACCACCCCTTTATTTCATGTCCAAGGGGAACATTTTGGGATGTGAATTTTAATATTCGGTTTTCAGCAAATGATCCCTCAACTTATAAAATATATAGAAGGTAAGTAGCGGAAATGTATTTATCAATCAATTGAATTAACTTCAATGTGTGTGCAAAACCATCGCAACAGGGACAATCGGCACATGAGGGAAACAAGGATAAAAAAGACAGGGAGAGAAAAACTAAACCATTTTTAATCGCTCACTGTTGCGAGTGTTTGGTTATGCGACAGTGCCCTGTTGCATAACCAAAAGCTTGCAAGAGGGAGTGATTAAGAATGGATTTGTTTTTTTCCCGCTGTTTTTTTCTCTCCTTGTTTTGGGGATGTGCCAATCCTCCCTGTTGCGATGGTTTTGTACACACTTTGAATTTAATTTTATTGGCTAATAAATCATTTCCGCCACTTGCCTCCTATACAAATTATAAGCTGAAGGACACATCTAACATTTACTGAACACTAAATCTTAAAATGTTAACCCCAAAATGTCCCCCTGATAAATTGAAAAATCGGGTCTGCAAACCATCCCTGTAAGGATGAAAGGTGCATTTGCTCCCTGTTGAACAGGGAGAGGTCTTTTGAAATGTGCCAATGTTCGCTACAGTGATACCCGGTATGCGACAGGGCACAGGCCGCTGGTAGAAAAAAGATATAGGGGTTTCATAACCAAGATATAACTAGGATGTCTCTTCAAGGATATATCAATCTTAAAGTGATCTTTAAAGTTGTCGTTGTTACAATCGGTCATTGTGCAATGGGTCACTGTAATGGTCACGGCTCAGTGCTCCCTACAAAGCCATCCAGTCAGGGCAGTGTAACACTAACCCCACCATGTGGGTTTGTCTGTGCTACCTTTAGCAGACTGTGACGGGTGGACGAAGTATGTATAGAATAGACTCTATTATGTATTATCACTTTTGATGTCAAACTATCTCAGGATTATGAATGTGAATCTAGAAGCATTGGTCTGCAAAACTGATGCTTTTTACTACTTTTCCTGTTATGTATGTCGTATGATTAAACCTTTTACCTTTCCAGAAACACAATAAATATCTCAGAGAGTGGACAAACACAGCAAGGTTTCACTTACAATTCTTTAATTTACAACCTACAGATTTCTTTTTCTAGTTTTGCTCTTTTAGTCAAGGCCTTCTTTTTCTTATAAACTATGAATTATAACTCTCATCCATACTTTCTAAATATATCTACATTCATACGGATCAGTTATCAATTAATATGATCATATTCTTTTGACCAGCATTTTCCTTAAAACATGAGTACATTTGGTTATTACTTTAAAAATTGACGATGTACATTAATTCAGATAGGGATTAGTAATCATTTTTTCCTGTGAGTCCTCCGTCAATTATTAAGTTCTGTCCTGTGATATAGGATGCTTCATCTGAAGTCATGAACATAATGGTGCCGGCCAATTCTTCAGGTGTAAGTCCTCGTCCGAGAGGAATAGTTTTGATTATTGACTCATGTAGCTGAAATGAATTAATGCAGCATTAAAATATTGCATTCCAAAATACAATACTACTTTTTACTTATTTGTATTTAAGGTGCTAGGCAACCTATATGCCTGATTCCCAATATTCCCCTGCTTATACTTCCCTAAGTTTTGGTTCATGGTCACCCCGAACTGACCAATCAGAGGCCAGGAAAAAGTGTTGTTTATATGGCAATAATCCACTCTTTTCTTACTTTGCTGTCTAGTCCACACCCTTCTAGCTGATACAGGGGCCTTGATGGCTCCCATGAACTAGCTAATAATAAGTCCAAATATTTATGATTCTAGCATAGAATAAACATCTCAATCATTACCATCATTCACATGTTTTCTGCATCTAAATGTTGTCTATCATTAATTTTCAAAATATTGATTACAATACCAATTCGTCAGTATATTACTCATCCTGAAAAATATTTGCATAGCAAATGTTCCCACGCACCTCATCTTGTTTCTCGGGTTGACCTGCTATGAATCCACCAGGATTAATGTATATATCTGTTCGCACATAACCAGGTCTGAAAGTATCAAAATAATTCACGTCATTGTGCCTTCTCGAGGCTTCCGAGAAACAGGAAAATCACATCTATGAAAGAAAATTGTTTGTGTACTTCATAGATGAGGCCTCAGATATACAGAGTATACTCTATATATAACAACGAATCCATCAGCTCTTTCATCAAATGTTCTTTAAACAACACTAGTAAATATGTATTTACATCATTCTAATATATCATATCAATTTTCATTTATACCAAATTCATTTGATTTATATATCCAACTCTTACAAAATACAATTCAGCCGCACTCCAGATGAAGCAACTTCTGCAACACAGAAATGCACAAACAGTATAAGTATCAAAGCTTGATGAAAAAATGGGTAACAGAAAAGGTTAGATACTATAATCATGTGTGTCATATGCCTTGTTTTCGTAAGTAAACTTGATTTAAACGTAAAAAATGTATACCTTATACATTTATTAGTGAAACAAGAAACTATATTCATTGTATTATCTATTTCAAGCTTAAATGAAACTTAAATGAAAGCTTAGGACAGACTTCCTCTCACTGAACGTAGATCAATTTTAAACATCAACACCTTTTTCACCATTACAAATATTAGGAATGAGGAGGGTGTCATGTGTCATGGATTAAGTAGTGCTCCTTACCTTGTGCCGTACATCTCGTAAAGAGTTCCACAGCAGCCTTTGCCATACCATCTATCACCATCGTATGTGCCTTCAGAGGAAAGAAAATGTTGCAAAGGTCTGATTTGATCAATCCGTGCATTTAATAGAATTTATAATAACACTTGCATTGAATAACTTTACTGTTGATCACCATGGTTATTTTAGTACTTAGGCCTATCATAATTTACTTCAATTCTAAATAATTATGTGACCTGTTCTGTGATTTTGAGGCTTATTGACAAGATGATTAATGTAAAACAAGTTTCAGGCTCTCTAAAAATGTAAATCGCTTTTCGATATCCACAGGAGAAGCTGAGCTATGAGCTTCTGAACATGATAGGGTGAGATGCTTTGAATCCATAAAAAATACAACATAATATATGGTATTTACAAAATTACAATCAGTTAAATATGAACTGCATAAATTCTGATATGAACAAAATACTCTCTATGTTGTTCCAATAAAGATAGCAACAAGATGTTCTTGCATAATGTAGCTTGAAAGTTCTTCTAGTTATACTAATCTAGAGTAAATGTTACAGGACCAAGTTTCCATGGTGACCAAATACAACATCTTGGCCGTATTTCTACATTGTGACGTTTAATGAGCATTCCCATTGTTAAAACCCTTTAAGGACGCCAGATGCCTCAGGGATACATTTGAGGGGTTTTTGATATACCCCAACAGGTCCTTTCTAGAGAATTATAGCCTGAATTCTCTCAATTTTGTTGTTTTGGGAATTATTGTACATAAGATCATCTATCAGGCAAAGTCATTCTTATTTTTCTCTATAAATGACATTTTAAATGGCATGGATATTCAACAAGACAAGATTTTACCAGATTATGGCCAGATTAACACCAATATTTAGTAGGGAAATGAAGAAATAGAATTTAAATGGCCAAATTATGGTGAAAATATTGTTCTGACAATCTTTCGCTCTGATTCAGATTCCAATATTTCCAATCTGAAAAACATTCCATTTGGAATGTTTTTCAGATTGGAAATATTGGAAAAATTATTTTTTTGGAATGTTTTTAGGCTGGTAACCAAGGTATCCAAGCACCTGTGTTTCCATGGAAACCAGGTTACAAGCAAATCTCTATATTTCATTACCAAGATTTGGAAAATCCCAATGGCTATAATGTATTAAAAACAGAATAAAAATATATTGAATAGGGTCAAAGTTATAGCTTTCTATCAGTTTTTTAGCATTTGCATAAAAAAATACATAAACAGATGTAATTGCTTGTAATTCTGTTATTTAGAGTAATAGCTTAAATTGCTAAATTCAACTGAAACTGAGGTATGGTACTTCATATGGACAAGTTCTAATCACTCTTTTTCAGAAATCCTTTCGTTAATGAGAAGCCCAATTTTCACTCTTTCCTTGCATATACAAATTTAGACATGCTCAAATGAGTGGCGTCTTGCAAGGGTTGAAGCACGAGCGTGAATACACCAATGCTATAATGACCAAGGTATAGAGTGGCCATAACAGGTGGGTTAATCAATATCAGATCTAGAGCAATATATTTTTATTTAGAACTTCACGTTTTTATTTCATCATTATAACCCTTTAAAGAAATCGTCTTTTTGAGGTGAAACATTAGGCCATAATGTAGCTTACCAAAAGAATGTTTGAATATCTTCATATCTGAATACAGTCATGGTATTTAACTAGGAGGAATTTTTGCTGGATATTCTTCCAAGTACATTTAGGAAGTATTTACTTACTTAATTGTAATTACTTGTTACATTAAAATCAATCATATGTATTTCAAAGCGGAAAAAGATATTTGATCACTAATTTAGAAGTGCTTGAAAATAGGTTAATACAATACAATATGGTCTGGAATTGTTTCGTATAGGTTTTCGAGAGATTAAATTGTGAACCTTGACCCTATAACAGTAGTGACTCATTCAAATGTTTTTATCAAAAAGGATTGGCTTGCTGTTGACCTCGAATCTACTTTTAAGAAATGAAATATATGAACAAATTATGCAATTATTGGGGAGTTATTCTAATGTCATTTGCAACTAATTATTAAAGGGCTATATACTCACAGGCATCACTGTTGCAATAGTTGAAACATTCAGGACGACACCTTTTAAAAAGAAAAATAATGAGTAAGTACACTATTTCAGTGAGCTGGGGGGGGGGGGGGCTGGAAATTCAGGTAAATACCTGTACGTCTAACACTGTACAAATCCTGTGCAGTCAGTTCTTTTTCAAATTTTCCTGTATCCATTTTTCTGTTAGCCTTCTTTTTCTTGAATTTCCAATGATATTATGATACTCTACGTAATGGCGCATCGCATGACTGAAGAGCTGAACTCATAGCATTGCATGGGGACGACATGGGGCACCATGGTTTGTTGTTTTATTTACAATAGTAGGATATTTAATTGGTATCTTGTACTAAACATGATCCACAGTATTTTGATGTAAAAAACTGGTACATTGGAAACCAGTCATTTATAGATTAATTTATTTAGCACGAAAGAAACCGATTTGGTTTAGCTGTCCTTTAAAATTATGACAATCATTACTATCCTGAATTTCTTTAGACAATTGATTCCATAATACTGTTCCTTTATAAAAAGGTGATTTATCATACTTCCCACCATTAAACTTTTCAGTTTAAATAATATTTTTTTCTTGATATGTTATTCTCCGTACAGCTTGCTTCTGAATAAATCAAGTTTTAACTTCATAACTATATAAAGTTTTAACTGTATCAAGAAATATAAGCCCATAATGAATACACATCTCTAACCATAAATATTACCAACAAACAGAATGAATTCATGATGGAAAATTCAATTATCACAATATGAAACAACTGTATCAAGAAACATAACAGTTTTCCACATGAATTCCAATCTTAAATACATTTTCTATATTGCCATATTCATACAAGGGGTACATCAAACAATGCTGCCCTCTACTTATATTTGTATGAACCATACCCAATTTATTTTCTTTGATAAAAGGGTTGGCATGTCCTTCAGGTAAAGGTTATTCCTCATTAAATTTGTCTGTAGTAAGTGCTAAAATAAAAAAAAACAATGTATAATGGCCGGTATTGCTGATAATATTTAACAACAAGTTGGTTAATATTTCCTACTGATTCTATATAGGTAGCTTATATTCAAACCAACTTAGAAGATTTAGACTACACATAGATACAAATTACAAAATACGGATTCTATTTTTCATGTTAAATAGTGCCTAGATTAATGAACATTTGCATGACTAATCTACCTGACCTAATTACCCAATAATATGTACCTTGATGTAGGCTAACCTGTACATACAATGCAGGAAATAGGCTAACCAAGACGGGCATATTTCTCATTACATTATTCGTTTGTGTTGTGTTGAGAATGTATGATGCAACAGAAGAGGTTCTGGTAAAAAAATACCTAAACGGACCCCTATGGAAAACAGCAATGGTGCTTTATATTCTAACACTATTTATAGCTTATTTTATAACATAGGCGGTAATGTGATTGTTACAAATTGTTATAACAGTAATATTCACCTTACCTTTAGTTTTCTTGAGGTGAGGCATGGCCCGCTGCGTTGTCAAGTATATTGCCTTTACGAACAAAGTGTGCATGAAATCGACATCCTCGACGGAGGTGTCTTCCAGGCCGCCAGTTACCGAAGAACCTCCATTGTTCACCTGTATAGAGAAAGGATTTGAAGTAAAACCCATATTCCACATAGCAAAAGTGTGCTGCTGATGTGCCGCCGATATACTTTTGCCAGTGCCAATGTATAGTGGCCGGTATTGTTGATAATATTTAACAACAAGTTGGTAAATATTTCAGGACGAGGACTACTGATTCTATATAGGTAGCTTATATGAAATATAATTATGTTGATAGGCAGTTTACACTTTCAGCCCAAAAGAGCGCCGAAAATGCAAAAGTGTTCCAAGAATTCCAATATTTATTTTGACTAAAGATATATGACAAAATGGTTCAATTATTTGTTAAATATCTATGACAAAATATACAAGATATCTTAGTGACTTTATTTGAAAATAAAAAATCTCTTTCCAAGGTCAAACACGATATGTATCATAATCGGCACTGAAAATTGAATTTTAGTGAGATGTCTAATAGTTGAAGTATCATTTGTCATTTATATTAATCTGATAATGCTATAGCGATATCAATTCTAGACTAGGCCTCCTCTATTTCTGGAATCTTTGGATCTACCATTCTAAATTCTATAATTTGGTGTGGCCCATGTAATCAGTTAATTCAGATTTAGTAAAACACCCGTGTTTCTCCCTACCACAGATAGATGATTTTTTATATTTTAGGCACCTGCAGGTTAATTTTGACTGAATTTGTAGAAAAAACCTCTGGAAAAACTATAGACAATTGACAACTGCTTGCTACACGTTTGTGTGAAAGGAATACATTTTCAAATAAATTTGAAAAATATTAAATATATACAGATACACGATGGAAAAATAGTCAATGCAGAACGTACCAACACATCGATACGACCAAACTTCTCCACAGTGTTGTCGACAATCCTGTAGCATGTATCCTGTTCAGTTAAATCTCCAACCACAATCAGGATCTATAAATCATGAAGATGGATTATTTATATACCAAACAACAACCTTCTGAACGTGTACAATGTTTTAGTTCCTCCTACATTGCGTATATCATACGGCATGACAATATAACGGTATGAATTTTATCCATGGGGCATTCCATAAAAATTTCTCGATAATCATGTTTAGGATACAATACGATACCACAAAATGCTATTGCCATAACAAATTGTGGAATTTTTTGTTTTTCAATATTTTGTGTTTCTTTTCTTTTCTAAATCAAAATTAAACTATATAGCAGTCTTCCTTGGTAACATACATATATTTTGATATATTAATCTTTGTGAAATTATATATTTTTAAAACTGCAATATTTTAAAATGATCGATACTGCCGTGAGGCCTTGGCGATATTTTTTCGAGTATCGTGACTTTTTTATGGACGTGCTTTGACTGGCGTTAATTATCGCGTCGCGAAATTTTTATGGAATGTTATCCATGTGTACATCATTTTGAATTTATTGTAAAGACCAGTGTTTAATTTAGTATTTAACTTACATCGTCACTCGATATGCCTTGTTCCTCACACATTTTTGCCGTTTCCTTTAGTTTGTCTTCTCTCCTAGCGTTAATCACTACCTTCGCACCCTCCTTGGCATACCTTATTGCAGCGGCTTTGCCAATTCCTGAACTGGCACCTACAAAAGATACTAATTTTTATCTTAAGGTAAAGGATATTATGATGAATCATAATCTTCGATTAATTTTTATGTTGAAAACCCTCCCCCACCCTGGATATCCCCCTTTGAAATATCCGCACCCCCCATAGGATGAAATAAATGATTTGTGAAATTGTAATATCTCTGCAATGGGTACTCTGATCTTAACATACAATGTTTCATTTTTCAAAGCTTGGGATTTTTCCATACAATACCCATCCCCAAAATAGTTGAGCCCTAGGGACATACTCAAAAAAAGACGCCCCCCCCCCCTCTGAAAAAAGCTGGCTACGTGCCTGGTTTTATAATTATCTTCTATTACATCAACTGACACATTTTCCCTAAACTTACATTGATATTCTACTGATCTGTTCAATTGCTAACCGTTCTTACCTGTCACTATGCATACTTTGTCCGTGAACCTTTTCATTTTTTATTTTACTCTCCTTGGTCAGCACCGATTCTGAAAAGATTGTTAAAGAATTACTTGCTCATGATTCCATGTACGTGATATTGTAGGTACATACACATGTATACATGCATGTTTTTTATGATTCGAAGGATAGAAATATTTTCCTTGATAATATTATTGTTTATAACATCATTCAATGCCAGTCTAGCCCCAGAGATCCTGCATCTTACAAGAGCAGCCTACAATTACCGTAGTCTAGTCTAAAAGCCGTATTCCACATACCGATAGTACATGCTGCCGAAATTCAGTGGCAGGTAACGTATCAATTAACACAGTGTTAATGGAACACCCATATTTGGGAGCCTGCATTTTCAGTACACCTTTGGTACACTTTCGGCACGTGTACCGAAAGTGTACCAAAAATGCAGGCTGCCAATTTTCACTGGTAAAATCAGCTGCAGATACATAACCGGCAGGAAATGTTTTGGTAAATATTATCAGCAATGCTGCTGATTATATATCGGCACTGGCAAACGTATATCGGCAGCGCATTGGCAGCATGCTTTCGGTATGCTGAATACGACACCTATAAATCTTTGTTTGTTCATGTTAGATCTGCGCTGGGCGCGTTTCATACTGTCAATAATCGTAAGTGCATTCCTCACATCTCAAAATTGAAGATTATATTCCTTTAACAGTCAACAGGTTAATAGTCTTGCCTCTACATGATATAATTCATAGTAAACAACAAGGACATAAGATTGTAAGTCTGAAGCATCACCTTGAAAGACTAAAAATATCTTAACTAAGAAATAATTATGATCTTAAATATAACCATATATAAATATAACCAAAAATGAACTTTCTAAAAAGAACTGTTTCTTACAGAGCCATTGGGCTCTGGAATTCCCTCCCACAACATGTAGTTACAGCTGACTGTAAGGCTTCTTTAAAGTCTAGATATCGAAAGTTGGTCCTGGAATTTAGCTATGTGAACTTTGAGATATTATGTTGAATTGACTCCATTCTTAACTCTAATAACAGGTATTGTGTGAGGATTGTTGTACTTGAAGTTTGATGTACAACTAGGAGGCTACTGGAAATCAGCCAGTTTGGCTGTGTAGTCCCTAGAAAAAGAACCCCGAATAAAAAAAAAAAAAAAAAAAAAAAACTCATAGTTACGAAATGTGAAACACCCCTACAGTGTATCCGGTATGATATAATGTCCCATATATATAGGAATACATCACGGATACAGCGCATACATTTTCTGTTTCTATTCAAGTTTGAGTATATTCTGTATTGGTATCTTTAGACTATTAGAGTAGCAGTGGACGCGGGGCGTGCACTTCTATCTTTTCCTGGAAATCCATCTACAATTGGGCCGAAAAGTGATTAAAGAAAGATTCTAGATCTGCCCCTGGATACAACAAGTCAGAAATGACCTACCTTGATGGTTGTGCGTACGTGTGTGCAGTAGAGAGAGGTGTTTGTGCGCATATTTATACTGTTTCCGTATGCTTATCTACAGTGCACTGCATGAGAGAGAGACGGGTCTATAGATAAGTTACTATCTCAGCAGGATGCTGTAAGCTTTCACAAGTCTTTATCTGTTATTACGCAATCAATATGACCATTATCGGCATTGCCTCCTCAGTTCTTACCTGTCACCAGACATTTCTGTCACCAGACATTCACCAGACAGTTCTTACCAGACATCAGTGGCCCGTTGCACAATGCATTTTCGTAACAACAATAACTTTAAGATAACTTTACGATCATTTTCGTTGTTACGAAATTCATTGTGCAACGGGCCACAGTATACCACCTTTTTTCAATGTTAGTCTGTTTATTATCACGCACGTAAAGTCATATGAGTGAGCTGATGTTGTTCTTTAGGGACCAAAATACGATTCCACATCTTAACTTTAATAAAGTAGGACTATAGTTCTCCTTCGAACTTATTGTGTTTTTTTAAAAATTGTTTATTAAGTAATTCAGAGTTGCCCCCGGTTTTCAGTGACATTACAATAAGTATAAATTGTAGTACATAAACATTTTAAGTGTAAATTATAACTATATACATCAAGATCAATACAATGTATTTCTTTGTTACATACTTTTTCTCTATACCCTCCTTCTTAATAATGTCACACAGATTGGATCTAATGAAGTAGATCAATATAGACAAAGTATCTGTGTTTGATCAGATTCATAAATTCACTGACACAGGTAGCAAATTGTACATCATGGCATAGTTCATCCCAAATGATTGTTCCTTTATAAAATGCACTATTCTGATACTTTGTGTTCATTTTTGCTGGGACAATAAACTTTTTCTTATTAGCCGATCTAGTTTCTCTTAGAGAAATGAATATGATTATTCTCACCTCAAAAGGAACTGATTGAATTCGTGTAAATGACCTGCAAAGCACTAAATGTATTAGGAATTTATTCCATTCATTAGATGGATGTAGTACGTTTATTCACATTAGGGAGGTTAATTCAAGCAACTCCAATGACACATACACACACAAACACACGCAAATTTTTACGGTGAATTCACCGTTAAGGGCAATTGCGCCAATTGTTAATGCACATGCATATTGCGCAGCCTGACTGTATAGGTGTGCAGTGAAGCATGACCATGTGAAAATGCTTAACTATAGAAGTCTATGGAGGAAAAATGCGTTTTTGCTCATATCTCTGTTAATATCCATCCAATTCCCCTACAATAATCAAGGGGTCACCGACCTAACTTTTTCAGGAAACTTGATTACATATTTCAAGATTTAACCCAATTATTTGGAAATTTGGAAATAGTATTAATTATACTGTATCCTCACACAATATCTTAATTACATGTAGTACCTATCCTGACCATAGAACATGCTACTGTCTTATATATACCAATTTTTGTTAAGATCCAGTGAGTAGAACCACTTCTACATGACCCCTTGATTTCTTTTCATTAAATCATAGCCAACACGTATCCCAATCAAATGTAGGTATTTCAAGTAATTTTCAACGTTGATAAGGTTTTTATTGCCAATTGCATGAGAATTTATTGTTTTTTATTACCAGATTGACCTAAATAAATTCTCCTAAAATAACTTTATTTTTGGCAAATAATGCATTATATCGAAAGATTAACATATTACCTTCATATTCAAATGAGTTAAAACCTATGATTTTCATTAATGATATTGGGGAATCTCTTAAAGTTATTTTAATTTGTGAAAATACTAAAATTTTCGTATTTTGCTAATTTTGTGATGTTTTTGATTCAAAAGTTATCATGGTGACACCCTATTTTTTCTTCATTTCTAGAATTCATAGACCCTAAACTTGTATTTCCCAAAATTTAAAGGAAATGTCAACGTTAGAACTATAATGGAGCGATTGTCTTTAAGGTAATGTTTACAGTACTATGAAATTAAGGAGGCCTAGATACATGGAACTTTCCAGGGCGAAGTTATAACATGCACACCATTTTTTTATTACACGCCCTCATGACCAAACATCGAGCAGTCTTATAAGTAAATGTTTTGTTAGCAAGAACACATGCACGAAATAAGTATTATTAAAATAGCGAAACATTTTAAAAAGAGTTCACCTCCTGCAGGTATATAGCTAATATATTATCATAGCCGATATGTGCATAATCAAAATTTGTCTTTCTGTCAAAAAAAATAATTAATTTCCACCCACAGGTACCTAACGTCCATTACACTAATATAAATGTTTATAAAGTCATGTACCTTGAGAACTGAGAATGTGGTGAAACAGAGATAGAACCCAGCTCACATTCAAAATCGTTAAAAAAAGATAGATAGTCAATGCATGTGTCAGATAAGGCCCAGTGACTTATGCGTGCTCTTTCACCTGCTGTTGATGAGTATGCGCATTGCCTATTATTGAACAATAAGTTACATACAAATTTATCCTCCCCGATATTTTTTTTATATTTTATCTATACTGGGTAATACAATTTAGCCAGAATGCCAGTTTTCAATGCTCCCTAGTTTAACATCTAAATATGGGGTTACAATCAATTATGAGTACAGTATGAGCGCATACACAGCCAAAATATTTGTTTCGAGATAACATTTCTATTTTCCATGTGGTTTTTATATAAGGTAAATTTAGGAGTATTTCAGATTGACAACGTAAGTTTCATGAAATTAATTTAATTAAAGTAAAGTTAATATACACAATATACACATAATTGAAACAAGATAGTAGATTTAAGATTTAAAATAACAAATAATTCAGTTCAAATATTTTAAAGAAAATTAATACAAAATTTAACATACTTTAGATAATGTGATAATACGTCAATAGCTATAAATCAACATGAACAATACAACAAACAAAACAAGGGAACAAAGGGACCAAAAGATGCTAGGTACAGGCTGCAAATATACAAGAAGTGTACAGGTAATTCATGATATGAGACGATTCTCCACTCCTCGACAGGTCCTAAGTATGTAAACCATACAGGTAGGCTAAGACTATTATCATAATCAATTGTCAAGTGTTTTTATGTTTCGAATATTTTTTAGGGGGTGGAAAGTAGGTAGTATATATTATCACAAACACGCTGATATAGGTGTCAAATTAAGTAATTTTGTAAGTGAGTAAATACTTAATATGGGTGGGTGGTATGTGATAGACCACATTTCTACCCTACCATGAGAATATGAGTAAAGGTAGAGTTAAAGAATATATACATGGAGGTGGAATAAGCACAAGTACTACTATGGACGTGTACAAGTCAAAGACCTGTATCGTGACCCATTAATTATATATCTATGTGAGTGGTATGAAAGAGACCATTATTCCATCCAACCATGGCGATTTGAATAAGGTTTGAAAAGCCTGAGATTATACAAGGAGACAAAACACTAAAAAGACATATAACATCACGTTGCGCATATAAGTGATCTCATCAGTCAAATGAAAACGAAGCACATTAAAATTTTACTGTCAACAACATTCTGAATGTTACATTATATATCATATCATACAATCTGAGCTACCTTTCAATACATTTGTATATTTACTTCATGGCTAGATTAATATAGAGTTGATTAAATAACAAGGAAATAACAGGTGATTGGTTTAGACATTGATAAATAGGAATATTTATTTTATCCTCCTAATTACATCAACTCTAAAAAGTTAAAATCTTCCGTGGTGTGTAGTGGATGGTGGTTGGAATGTGAATGACAAACGGTTTTGTGACATGGATTTATATAGTTGAGCATCAACAAATCTGTGTAACCATAGAAATGGGGATGATAACATCATGCCTCCCTGAAATAATAATTTTGATATAGGTATCACTATACAAAATAATACTTCGTGGCTAGATTGATATAGAGTTAATTAAGGGCAATCGCGCCATTTGTTAATGCGCACGCATACTGCACAGCCTAGCTATACTGATGTGCATTGGAGCATGACCAAGGTGAAAATGCTTAATACGTTATTTTTCATATCTTATTGTGATCAAAGGACTTTTTTTCATCTCTCCAAAATTACGAGTTAAGATCAAATTATCAGTTCATGAAGAAAACTTTGTTAAAATCACTGAAAGAAACTAATGAATATCAACAACAATTTCTTCGATAGACAATTGAATTAATTTGGTGCATAAACAAGAAAAGGGGGTAATCATCTCAGAAAAACATTAATCACCCCAGAAAATATTGAAAACAACATTAAAACCATGTGTCAAATTAAACTTTAAATGACTGTCGTGCTGTGACCTCCGTGCCTCTTGGCACACAATATAACTTAGAAGGTGTCGACCTGAACCCCCATCCCATTCAAGCAGGAATATGACGTTATTATAACTCTATTATAACCTTCTGTTTAGTTCTGCTTTGGTTCTTGTCAAGTTATTTTGATGGCAACAATTTCTTTAGAACCTGCGACGTTGCTCCATGACGTTATTGTGACATTCTCGTAACGTTCTTTCATGTTGGTTGGTTGGTTGGTTATTGGGATTTTACAATGTATCGATAACTATGGTCATAAATATCATGGTGAGAACAAGGTCTTGACAATTCTGTTTGTTTGATGATCGCATCTATGAAATGACTGTATCTATGAGAAGGTAGAGACCGTACCCCTACACTTTGACTGAGGCAGCTGTTCTTTAATGTGCCTGGTACCATAGACAGGGCCAGACACACAATAGCAGTTGTTACATCGCTGCTTGCCTGGGATGCGTTATCTAGCTATCACCTAGATGGTATATTCTATAAATGATAGTGTAGACAAGCAAAGATAGATAAGTCTTAACATTTCGCAGTGCATGTTACGCCAGTGGCGCGTCGCATAACCAAACCGTCGCCACAAGGACGTCCTTAAACAAGGACGTCCTTAAACAAGGACGTCATTAAACAAGGACATCCCTGTAGTGATGGGTCCCACTGTTGAATTGTGGCCGTTCTAATGGGCTGATTTTGATTCTGTAAAGGGTTATGGAAAAAAGACATTTAGATCTTAAATTCCTGAAATTTTCGGCCCAGAAAAATGATTAGAAACGGGTCAAAATCGATGCTGAATTTTGGCACAACAGCGAGAGTTTGACCACGTGCCAAAAATTGTTCCTTATTTTTGTTATGCGACGCAACACAGTGGCCCGTTGCACAATGGGTTTCGTAACAACGAAAATATTGTAAACAATGAAAGAGTTCGTTGTTACTTTTATCTTAACAACGATGGTTTTGCAATATTTTTTTTCTATATTTAGAATAGCCTCAAAGAGCTGTAACTTTGACTGAATTTTTTCTAAATTATTTCTAGTTTAGAACAATTAACAGAATTTAATTTCATTCATTAGATCCCGAGATATTGTATTTTCATTACAACGAAACTTTTCGTTACTAAGCAAAAGTTCGTTGTGCTTTCGTTGTTTTATCTTAGTAACGAAATTCTATTGTGCAACGGGCCACAGGGGTGACCTTTATCAGAGAACATGAACAACGTTACAAAATACAGCAGTCCTTATCAATTATTACGTACTGTAGTCTAGACGGATTTATAGAAAATGAGTTTAAGCAGCATTTATAAGTAGAAGTTGAGAAAAAAGCTATTTTAGACAATTTGGATCTGCCAAATCAGACTTTGCTTGTTCTCAAGCTGGATTTTTTTGGGGGGAGGGGGGAGGGGTTTCACCTCATTTCAATGGTTACCATGGAACCTATATAATTTATAAGGGTAAATCACTTAAGGATAGACCCCAGTGATAGGGGCAGAAAAGGCTATGTTCCCTTTGCTAATCATTACAAGATTTGTTTCATATGATATTACTATATAGTTTATATCACTAAAATTTAATAGTGATCAAATAACCATATATAATGATACATATAGAAAAAGCTTGAAAAATGTCTGCGTAGTTTGGGTCGTGAATATAAAAATCATAATAATTATCTCAATTAATTCTTTGAACATTCATATCTCACCTAAAGATAGACAACACTACTCAGCGGCCAATTCGTGGGACTCTATAGGTCTCTATTAGGCATATTCAATATCTAGAATACAATTATGAGTCTTATATCGCTAAATACTCTTTTTTGATGACCCCAACTACCCATATAACTCATATTATAATGTGTGGAGAATCGCCTGTATGGGCTTGGCGATATACCAAAAATGCATTTCTAACATTTATTTTTTGAACATGGATTTCTCCCTTAGTTTTAGATTAAAAGATATAAAACTTTCACAGGATATAGATAACATTCATTTGGAGGGAAGTGTGTCTCAGATTCTTTATTTTGGTCCGAGTTTTTGTTTTATGAAAAAATTAATGAAAAGTTTCCCATTTTTTTGACATAAAACCAGGACCTAAATAAAGAAACTGAGACATGATTCCCTCAAGCATAACCTTATTGACAAGGAGTCCAAATTTTGTAGTAGTATCTTAAGTAGTTACTGAGATATGCATTTTCAAAAACTAAAAGTGAAAAAATCAGTTTTTTTACCTTTTGCTTCTGAAATTATAAAGTGATCACAAAATACTTTATATGAAAAAATAGAGAAAGTTAAGCTCCATCTTTTGATATGTACCTTATTCTTGTATTATAAATAGAAAAAGCACAATTTGAAAAACCATAAATGGCGCCCTGAGAGGTGTTGTCGATTCTTAATATCTAAGCTAAAGCTTTGACATTTTTGGTACAGGGAACCGTGTCTCAGACTTTTCATGTACCTCATAATTCTTTTTTTTATGAAATGTGACCAAATGTGGGAAATGGTCTCCTATTGTGGTAAAAACCTGTTTTTTAATTCACAATCTCCTCTTTCAAATGGTGCAAACCATTTTCACATATTCCTATTAGAGGTTAAGATATAGTTGTTTGAATATCCCTACCTGGCTTATCTAAAAACACCTCTCATTTTGTTAATATGCTTCATTTCAACACTATGTCTTGTTAAACCAAACACTATTTAATCAAAAATATTGGCTTTTCTTATCATCACAGTTGCTCAAAATATGAAAGCTTCTCAGACAGATCTTCAATCATCAAGCAGTTTTCACTATAGGAAAGAATAAAACTCCCTGTCGGTCTCATTGATTACTGAATGACAAATAAAGGGGATTTCAATAAAGTTCTTCAGTCCTGTCCACCTTTATACTATGCTCATTTCAATTCTTTTTCATGACATGGCACCATAATATTATGTCCAAAAGTCTCACCGACCTAATTGTGGTGCCATCTGTAGTGTCATATACCTTTCTGTTTTGAGGTGAAGAGAATGACTGGCTTGAGTGGCTGATTTTCATATACGCAAAAACAGACAGAATTGAATGAAAAGTCACAGGATACCCCCTATCATTTGTGATTGTAAAAATGAATCCTTGATCTCTGCTTGTTGGTAGGTGTCAGTGGGATTTCTAAATGGGCTCTGTGCCCAATGAATTTGACCACTGCAGAACTGGCAAAATGAGGGTGTAGTATATTATGTTGGACCTGTGCTTTAGATTTTGATGGTCAACCTACCCTGCAATTTTGATATTTTGTGTGCCAAAGAAGTTACAATAGGTTTCTGAGTCACTTTCATGTGGCGCAAAGTTCTGAATATCTTTTTTTCTCAAGATCCGTTACATTAAACTGTACAGGAAAACAATTAGTTCTGTGAGACCTACAGCTACTTGTTAGTACAATGTTAAGGTAACATATGGCAGCACTAAGTTAGATGTTGCAGTCCACCCCTCGTTTCCCAGTATTTGCCCACAATATTTAGTTAACAAACAATAGAAAAATAACTTTATATGAAACTCTATCAGCAAAAATCCATTTCCACTTCGCCTTTACTACTCAATGTATCACTTTGGTGTGATGCAAGGAGATGGAATCTGGTATTCGTCAGATTTCAGTCTTACCCTGCCTTTTACTTTAACACATCCCTTATCATCTCCCCCCTCCATATATATATATATATATATATATATATATATATATATATATATATACTGGATGAAGTTAATACTATAAATTTACAGCAAACGTTGCTGGCAGCAGCAAAGGCTCTAGCAGTTTTTGTTGTAAATTTACAGCAGTCTGTATGCTGAAATTAACAAGATAATGTACTGTTGATGTGCTACATAAAGATGTGTTGGAAATTTGCAGAAAAAGAAGTGCTGTAAATTAACAGCAAAAGTTGCAGGCAGCAAAGGTTCCTATGATTTTTACTGTAAATTCACAGTAGCCTAAGTACTGTGTATTACAGTATGATAAATCAAACTTTTTGCCATTTTATCTTTATGAAGGTCCTATCTAAAATCCAATTAAAGGTTGGGGAAATATTTAATTTCAAATTCAAACCAAATATATTGAATGAGGGATGTATTTAAAGTGCATTAGTGAATACGTGCATGGAATGATGTCACAATAAGGTACCACCAATCCGACATACATATAAAATCTGGAAATCACAGAAATTTAAGGATATGTATCATCTTATATATTAGACAAGTATATGGATCTCGTTAACATATTTAATTTTGATTAGATGTAAAGACCTAACCTTTAAATGTAGTTCAAAGGTAAAAACAGCCAACGTTTTACACAGTTTATACATCAACTCTATGTGGTAGAGACTGTTTTTACAGAAATATTACTGTAAAGATACACAGTCGCTATGCATTATCAAATCAACAGTACTACTTCTATAATATTACAGTGAATAGAATTAATATATTACAGGGGATATTGCTCTCTAATCTTGGACAGCAAAGGTGCTGTAAATATACTGCAAAAACTGGTGTGAATTAACTTTTTATAGTGAAGGCACCTATTGTCGTAGTAGTTACGTTCACCATTTTATGATTAACACCTGTTGCCAGTTAATTGAAACACACACTATACATAATTGAATGCACATTACCGGCTTTTTCTGTAAATCATATGAGTCTGTAAAGACAGGGGTGGTAAGAACACAGGTTCAACTTAAAGGGATAGTTCTCTATAGAAACAACAGAAAATAAGATGGTAAAGTGATCTAAAGTACTTACCATGAGTAAGGATAAAGTGTAAAATTGTGCAGGGTTCATAATTAATTATGATAAATACCCCCTAAATCCCAGCTTCCTGCTTCCTGCTTCACCGTACTGTCCCCTGATTCCCCCTGGTGGCATTTTAGAGTGATGACATCACACCTGAACCATTGATGCTAATTACCCGTTTGCCCCTCCCCCTCTGCTGCCCCCTCCCTCCTCCACAAACCCATTCTGCATGGCAGGACATGAAATGTACATGATTGACACTAAGTGGTCAGAATCAGCTGCATGGAGTGAAATACAATCGGCCATGAACCACTTCCACGAATGGAGTGAAATTAATAGGCTATGTCTAAATGTTTCTAAATCTAAGGTTTGTATTCATGGAAGTCCGAATATGTTAAAGAAAATAATGCCGATTGGAATTACTGCTGGAGGTGAGCTCCTTGAGCATTGTGAGCACTATAAATATTTTGGAGTTTGTATTGATAATAATTATATTAAGTTTCGAAAAACACCTCTTGGACATGCAGTGTATTGTATCTCTAAAGGGGCACATTCTTAATAAGATCAAAGCTATATATCAGTTGATATACGCTTGTGCTTCTACAAACAAGCAGTTCTGCCCTGTATTGAATTCTGTAATTTTCTTCTTGAATGTGGTCCTACTGGCATGGTCAATACTCTACAGAAAATTCAGAATAGTATTATTCAAAAATGTCAGAATATCTGTCTTGCAACTGCAATCCATAATGACAATCTTCATGTTCCATGTAATGTTGACTATTTGACAAAATGTGGTGAGATTATGCTCCTCCAGTTGATATATAAACGTAGTAAAGTACAGGATCTAGTGATATCCAACCAGGCATATAACTGTGACATTCCTCGGTAGTTTGGGGTTTCCGATTTCTACAGCAGAGGGACGTGGGGATTATTTTGGTTCTCAGTCGGGCGAGGAGTCCAAGCAGGAAGCCAAGATTAAGATGAAAAGTCGTGCCTCACGCACGAGGGGGAATGAAAGGTCAATCGGGAAATCAGCATTCGTTGAGGGGGGAGGTGTGTACCAGTCGACCGGAACCGAGGCCTTTCAGACATCAGGTACAGGGGACCGGGGGCTTCTGTCAGCAGGTGGAGGACAGAGGGAAAAACTAATGGGGATGGGTCTGTGGGGACTAGATGGTGAACACTCTCTTGCTCGCCTATTGGATGGGCCAGTCTTTCAACGCTTCAGGGGTGTCGGGCCGACGCTCACCTATAGGGTGGTAGCGTGGGGCAGAGCCAGTCGTGCCTTCGTACCCCCGGTCACAGGGGGACTGCTCAGTATTTCAGGCTTGCGTACTTGTCCGTTCTTCCGGTCCCGGGTCGCCTGTCAGGCCATTTCGGGCCTTCGGGCCATATTTCGGTCCTTCGGGTCGTTGGACCCCGTACTACTTCTTACTCTTTTTTTTCTATGAACTTTACTTAGATTACTTATGTTCGTCAAGTCACTTAGTTAGTTTCGGATCATCTCATCGACTTAGACCCCATTCAGGGTAATGCTAGAGGAAGAAGACACATGTGGACACAAGGAGTCCCAAGATGGAACTGTTTTTTTCGGGCCTCACCGGCCCTTTATATAGTCTATTGCTCGGCCCTGATTGGCCATTAGAGGTCACGTGGTCATTTTGACGTCATATCCGGTTTACAACACTTCCGGGTTTCGGGTTTCCTGGGTTTCGGGTTCCGGGTTTTCGGTCCCTTAAAAATACACTTTTAACTTATAACATTCTATTGTTTTCGATAGTTAACTCTGATATTGAAGAATAGACATTCATCACATAACACCAGACAAGCAAATAAAATAGTTTTTCCAAAAAAGACCCCTCTTACTGAAACCTATAATCGATCACCCTATTGGCATGGAGTTACACTGTGGGCACAGCTCCTGGAGCACATCCAGAAATCTAACAATGTTACTACATTTAAAGTTTTCCTACGCAATCACTATTCCATAATTAAGAAAAGCCTTCACGAAAAGAGGCCTGAGAATTAAGGTCATCCCAATACTGAACTAGGGAAAAGATGACATATTGACATTTTGACATTTGTACATGTATTGCTATTTAAAAGTTATTGGAAATATATATTTTTGTATAATGTATCTACTTGGAAGATCACATTAATGTGAAAGTGGTTTAAGAAATAAATTGTTTTTAAAATGTACAAGATGGGCCCTGAGCAGCAAGGCTGAGTGGCCCAGTGATGTGAAATGTACAAGACTGGGGGTCATGGTTCACCGGTCACGGCGCAACCTGAGTGGCCAGATTCAGGGGATAGGAGAGGAGGAGGTGGAAGTGGTAGGAAGAAGGGGAGGGGGGTAAGGGGTAGTTAGCATTATATGGTTCAGTTGTGATGTCATCAACCTGAAAGGCCACCAGAAGGCATTGGAGCAGAGTATGATGAGACAGGAAGCTTGGATTTAGGATGTTTTATCAGAATTAATGATACAACCTGCACAATTGTCCTTTTATACCATCACATAATAAATGCTTTGAACCAAGTTGACATCATATTTTTGTTGTTTCTAAAGCAAACTATCCCTTTAAAGGGCAATGGTCGGTATAGGTTAATAGTGTCTTGGTGGGAAGTAGACAAAGGGGTACTAGAAAGTGTATGTTGAAGAGTTCTAGAGCAAGGAGTCTGAAAGTTGATAAAGGAGACAATTCTAAAGGTGGATAATTGATAGTAAATCCGGGGGGCGAGAGGTGAATCCATAATTATAATTAGTGTTCATGGGGGAACGCAGCTGAGCTGTGTGTTTGAGACTTCAATCGGTATTATGCGTATATATTTAATTGATAAGTTTTGAACCAAATGTATGAATTTATTGAGTTATTTATGTTTCATTTGCGATGCAAATGTTCCCAGGTCAGTTGAATTATTGAATCAATCATTTTCTAATTCAGTATTTCTTATCTTTAAAGTTATAAAGTTAGATAGATACAAATCTTCTAAGCATCATCACTCTACCAGGGGGAATTACGGGACAGTATGCTGAAGCAGGAAGCTGGGATTTAGGGGGTATTCATCATAATTGATTATGAACCCTGCACAATTTTACACTTTATCCCTACTCATGATAAGTACTTTAGATCACTTTACCATCTTATTTTCAGTTGTTTCTGTAGAGAACTGTCCCTTTAAGGTGCACTGCTCCACTCCTCCTCTATGCGATTAAAGAATTAAGCTAGGAGCCTAAATGTGTCATTTGTCGCCTAGGATGTTTTCATTTTCATTTTCTCTTTTTATATCGGTTGCGCTATGTAGATCAATTTCTAGCCGTTTGCTGCCTCCTGCCCGACCAGGCTGCGCATGCGCTGAGTCAGTGCGCCCTCTGACGGCTTGTACTGAGGTTACGCTGGTTTTCGTCTGGAACTGGTTGTCAATACAGCAGCCAATCAGCCACCATGGAACCAGCGTAAGCTGCTGGTGGCCAGGTAGGGAGGGCCACATGTAAATCGGGAGAAATACTGCAATAAGTAGAAATGAAAGTTTTAAGTGTATTTGGAAGAATAATTATATTAACCGACTGCATAATCGAACATTTGCATAAGGTGTGTGCAATGCAAACTGGGACAATAACAAGTGCTGAGTATACCCACGGTCAGTACTTGATTTATCCTTTATCAAATACACAGAAAATGTAAAACAAGTTTACTGACTACACTGGTATTTGCATTTACAGACAAACATTATTCATTTATTACCCTCCTGGGCAATAACAGATCTTTTATTCAATGGTTTCTGAGAGGGCAGGACAATGATAAAGGTATATGGGATGGAATCCTAATAACAGTCATACATTATCACGGCTATCATGCAGATACATAAACAGAAGAACTGGTTCCCCTCTGTCTACCACTGTTGATACACACATGCATTAGTATGCGTGTATGAACCCGTAAATCCATTCTGTAATGCAATCATGTTATTTAACATATGAATGGATCGTGAAAATCACCCCCATCAGTTCGTGAGATATGGATCCCGGGAGCCAAAAGCAATGCTGTGTCGCGATATGACCAAAAAAAATTGCAAACTGAAATTACTATTAAAATACATTCCGACAGTCCAACTTTAGCCATTGGTTACTCTACTACTTCTAAAATGATGTTCCTTTGCATGTTACAGTCTACATACTGAACTTACTTCAGGCCATACCAAGAACCAGCGAAATAGGCTGTTACAAGCCAGTTCATTTGGTTGCTGACAGCTTTGTGAAGGAATCTATGTTGCAGGTTCAATTCCTGGAGGGACTTGTAAAGTAAAATCATGATAACTAACTATAACTTTACTTGAATTCCATAATAGGCCTACTCATGTCATTTATGCCTGAAGACAGCAGTGTTGTAAACAAATCAATTATGGTGGGTCACCAAAATAGGAGGGGGAAGAGTGTTGATGTATTTCAAAGAAGTTTTATTCTGTATTCACAATCTATATTTTGCCACAAGCCTGGGTTATAGCCGTAGAATATATCAATAGATAACAGAATTCGCAACATTTTTACCCTTCATTGCTTTTGGCTCCCTTTAAGCCATGGACTTGTTTACACTCGGCGACCCATAACCAGCGGCAAGCATAAGGCTGGCAGCGGGCGGGCGCCAGCAACCAGCAGCAGCAGCGGTGGGCAGACGACTTTTGAGTCAGTCTGAGAGCGAGCGCGTCCCTTACCAGACGTCCTCCCCGAGCGGCGCCGAGCTGCTCACGGTACAAGGAGTTACTCAGCACAGACCCAGCCCCTCCCACTGCCCACAGTGGGTCTGGATCCTGGTTTGGGAGCCACTCCCTTGGCCTGAGGGAGGCGGCGGACACCCAGCCCCCTGACCCACCCCCGGCCCGTTATGTAGGGTCGGGGTGGCCGCATCCCGCTCCTCGTCGACTGGCCCACTGCTGGTCGTCACCGCCACCACAGCCCACGCGTAGGAGACGAATTAAGGTAGGCGTCTGCTCTATCAATAGGCAGTTTGTTTCAGAAACCACGACGTATCCAGATACGTTGACCTCATTGTCAACCTTGGAGGCATATACATTTGAGGCTATAGATGGAAAAATTGTGGTTGATTTTAAGTTGGTTGTGTTACGTCTACGCTACTTGATGCTTTTGGGTTTCTGAAACTCACTAATATTGTTCCGTGTTGGTTCTTTTTATTCATCATCTTATGGTGAATTTTGTTATCTTTTGAAACAAGTCAGTCAATGGTTTCCTGCAAAGTTGATGTATTGCAGGGAAACAGTGTTCACTAGTTCATTAGTTTGCATTATATGATGCAAGAGGGTGGTAGAGACCAGTGTGATGCAATAGGAAGGAGAGGCTATATGCAGCCGTCTAAGTAATAAGGCCAAGGCTTTGCCCTCTGGCTTCTAATGTGATGAAAGGGGATGGGTTGTCAGCGCATTGGTCCCATGTGAAATGCGATTTGGAGAGTGGCAACCCAGCCTTCACTACGTGCAGATGAGAATATATATATTATATGCTAATTAAAGCCATTTGTGTAATCCAAGACGATGGGGTAATTGCTCTCTAGCTCCCAAATATACGAAGCGATTCAGTAATCAATATATCAAGATAAGGATAATCAAACGACCTCTAAAGTGATACAAGAGGAAAGATGGCAACTCTAAATGCCCAAATAATGCATAATCTTAGGGTAGCAGCGCAACATGGTAGTGATATTAGGCATGATTATGTCCAAATAAAACACGTATCTTGTGGTAAGAGAAATACTAACTTATTACCAGGAGGGGTTGTACGAGTGAACATGCATGTAGCCCTGACTTCACCTCAGCAGTTCAGTGCTTATCTATACGCCTCTCCTACTACGTCAAGACGCGCCTTTCGTATGTGTACACCCAGTTAGGGGGACGGGTAAATCAGATTTAAGGGGCGTGCCTGGTATCACTCCTTCCCTAACCGCTGGTCGTTCTCTATATCTCTCCCACCTCTTTTCCCGCTCATTCCTACACATTGCCCCTCTTTTCTCTCAACTATATCTATCGTCCTTTGACGTCCTTTTAAATTTGGCCTCTCATTTGATTTTAGTGTACAGCTTCCGGGGAAACTACCACCGCCCTTCTTTCTATTTTTCAGTGTCCTCCCTAGACCCTTCTGTACGTATTTTCCCCACATATCTTTCTCTAGTATCTTATCATCCCTTATCAATACACATAGAATCCCGTGTTAAGTAACGGTGGGAAGTAGTTTTAAAGCTCTATTTCACTTGTCAATTATTATCTTTGGTTAACATGCATGGATTCGAGCTGCCATCTCACTAATGGGAATTTAGAAATCACCCAATTTCCGGTAGTCAAAATAGTCCAGTGAAATAGCGTCCACAACCTACAAGACCCTACCACCCCTCCCTACACCCATAAATCCCCGTGCTAACGTCAGCAGGTGGCTTTAACCGAATTAGCACCGTGGAGACGCTGTCACCACACACTAACCCTGTCTCAACACCCCTACACCCAGGAGGGGTGGGGGATTTGCACCCCGTCTTACCTTATCACTCAAGTGCCACTTCCCATCCCCCGACACAACTCCAAAAAACCTTTAAGGATCGGGCCAGACGTTAAAACGAGCCCCTCCGCGGGGATGTCAGTAGGTTCTGGGTGTTAAGCGGCGGCGTGACATCAAAGGGGCCCGTGTACGTACCGGGAAGAGGCGGCAGGGTTTTATTTAGCTTTAGTATCGATTTCTGGAGCGCTATCCTCAACAGTGGCTGGTATTTTAAGGAAGCCAGCCGTCACTGCCTTTTGAGGGAGGGGGGGGGGGGGTCCGTAGAAGTCTATACCATTATGTTATGTGATATACGCCTGTGTCTTAGGTAGTGACGTGTAATGGTTGTATATCATAGACGGATTTAACATGTTTGTATCAGTCCTGCTTCAAGCTATATTACCATAAATTGGTTTAGTTTTGCATTAGCAATTTCCATGTGTTCAGCCGAGGGAGAATGAGTAGTAGGTATGTTCTCAGGTCAGGTTGTATGAGTAGCTGGTATGTGTTCAACTCAAGTTGTATGAGCAGCCGGTATGTGCTCACCAAGGGTTGTATGAGCAGCTCGTATGTGCTTAGCTCAGGTTATATGAGCAGCTGATATGTCCTCAACTAGGGTTGTACCAGCAGTAGGTTTGTGCACAATTCAGTCTATATCTGTAACTTGCATATAGTATTATGTGTGAGCGCCTCATACGCCGAGGCCGTTGACTGAAAGGACAAGTACAAGCAATGCACCAACTGAACCGACTGAACTGTATCTATCTTTAGACCTTAGTATTTTGTCCAGTTAGAGCAGAGTGGTAAGTTATACCATCAGAGGAACATGTTATGTGATATATAACTATCCATGGTCTACGATGCCATAACATTAAACCACCCCACTATCTTACACCTTATCATCTGCTAATGACAGCTTGGTACCATAGTTCATATGATCATACAATAGCTGTCCTGAGATCACCCCAATACGAAATGCACGGTGTGATGTACGTCCAGATTTTATAGTACGTC
The DNA here is from genome assembly GCA_936440205.1 of Lepidonotus clava. Lineage (NCBI taxonomy): Eukaryota > Metazoa > Annelida > Polychaeta > Phyllodocida > Polynoidae > Lepidonotus > Lepidonotus clava. Next base: position 26,187,550 of record OW387144.1, on the reverse strand, counting down.
TGGACTGAATGTGCCTGTTATCTAGTAGGTGATCAGTTTGTTTCTCTCAGGTTAGTGAGCTCCTGCACCCAGCTACTGCGTTGTTGTTGTTCCTCCCTTCACCCCTCCTACCCTCCAATCACTCCCTCCCCCTCCTCCAGCCCTTCCTCCTGGTGTGACCAGCACGGCGTACTGAGTAGTGTGGCGATGGTGATTTCCCCCCGGCTATAAATAACCACCGGGCATGTCTGAGAGCAGCTCCGAGTGAGCAGCTCCGAGTGAGCAGCTCCGAGTTTTTGTCCCGTCTCCACCTGCTGACCTTTTGGTCCTGGGTCTTTTGTCAAGACGTGACACGGCAACGGAGAGGCGGGTTTGCACACCCGACCATGTTACTCGAGTTCTTTTTACGAATAACGACCATAAACATTTTGTAATATGTATTTTGAAAATAATTAATTGACGGTATCAATAATTATTATCGCCAACCTGAAATATTTTCATCTGACTCAAACTTTATACAGGTTTATGCACTGTGCATTTACAATGTTTTTCACATTTTACTCTTTGTGAAAAAAAATTGAGGTCGTGATATTGCCAATACATATTATCATCACAGCCTTCCGAAAATCTTCTTGATTATTGTGAAAGTTTCATGGATAGCGTTTGGGTCATGTTAATTTGCGCAAGTACCAATTTGACCAAGTACGGTCGCCACCAAAGGTGTTTCGTTCCAAATGACAAGCTTTGGTGGAAGGTAAATCGTCTGGGATTGATATTGTCGAACAACTTGATACCGGTCATAGTTCCGGATTACAAGTCACCTGTGATCAACCGTTAGTCGGACGTATGACCAACATTATTGCTAAAAGGGGGATGGATAAATACGTTTCTGGGGAGCTAGAAACTAGACATACTTTATCAGTACGCTCATCGGGAACCAGTGACGTAGAAAGTTCCTGGCGTGGTACATAAATCACCTGTTATGGCTGGTACCAAGTAATCAAAATTAAAACAAAAAACACCTCATACGAACAAGACTGAATTTGTAAGCGGTCAGATGGACATTTGCCTTTTTGTCATAAGGAAATGTCATTGACATCTTACTGGTTTATCTATTATTAGAAACAGGATTCACCTCAATCAGGAACTATTCATGGGTCTCACAGAATATAAATAGAACTAATATTTACTCCTATATTTAACTCTGAAACATATTAATTAGTGCATTGCGTGGCAGTTACGCAATACAGAATACTTTCTTAATAATTATCTTATTATGAAATTGCTGTTGAAGGCTACGGCGCCAAACATCGACATGTTTTGTATCCTCGTAGGTACACTGGATATTTGAAATGGCACAGCAAACGTGTCGTAGTACATTATTGGAACAAATAATTTCGAGAAACTACAAAGATCAGGGGGGCATTCCATAAAAAGTTGGCGATAATCCAGGTTGAAGAGATACCACGATACCAACAAATGTTATCGCCACATAAAAATTTTGTTTTTCATTTTTTTTGTTCAAATTTTTTTTCAATCAAATTTAAATTTTACAGGCTTCTTCCTTGGTCACATATACATATTTTGATATATTAATATTTGTGAAAATATATATTTTTAAAACGGCGATATTTTGTAATTATCGCCACGATACTGATTTGAGGCATTGGCGATAATAATTTGAGTATCGCCAATCTTTTATGGAAGTGCTTTAACTGGCAATAATTATCGCCAAATTTTTATGGAATGCATACCAGATAAAGCATAGTTTGGATCCTGATCCTGCCGCAATATACCCTGGTTGACCGCACCTGTTCAATCCCACCTAAACTCGTAAATCCATTAAGAACTCAGTGTAAGTAGCATATGCCATTGGGGATTTGATCCAGGCGTCATTTAACGATTTCTGACAGCCTGGGAGGCAGCCTGTGAGGGTTATGTGTGTGATTGCATAGCAGGACAAACACCAAAATCGACGTGTCAATACTTACCCATGGCATCACCCTCCGTAATCATCCATAGGGGAAAACGTAATATTTCCTACACTGGCAAATGCTGTAAAAAACTGATCAAGCCTGCATTTCTCTTTTATCGAAATACAATGTAAAAAGCATAAATGTATTAACGGTAACAATGCACAATAGAAGGATAACCAGATCTAGGTGACTAGAAATATATCAATAATATAAAATCATATTAACACGACCAATAATATCATGATTAATACTCCAATCATTCTACCGGGTTGATGGTATTCAATAGATTGAATTTGTTATACGGGTCAGTTTTTGAAAACCTGTTTTAACTGAATCGTTGAATTATTCTTTGTAATCTACGTCAATTTTGAAAACCTGTTTACAACCGAGACCGAATAACATTTTTAAACAACTTTAAACAAAATAAATAGCAGTACAATAAGCGTTTCTTCACGTGGATAGACTTATTCCCGTGATGTTCACTGTTTTATATTAATAGCTAGTCGATTATAGTAAATGAAATATGGCCCATCAGGTTTGGTAATCCTGGGTGCTCTCAGTCCTCTCAGCTGCCACTAGCAGTCAACGAGATATAGAGTATATTTATCTATACATACTACGAGATACAGAGTACAGATAATTATGTACACATGCTACATGGCATAATGTGAAGTGTCGTTGAAATCCTGAATGAAATTATCATAAAGTCAGACTTTTCATCGCCACATCAGCCGCTAGGGGAGTTTGCCGTTTAGAATGTGATAGGACTAGACGTTTTTCTAAAACATACTAAGTAATGAATCGGTTTCCAACCTAAAAAAATACGCTATACATGAGTCAGGGAATGGAAAGGGTAACAGGTTTGTTAATGTGAATTGTCCCAGTGGAGCTAGTCGTTAATTTGAGTCCACGAAAGTTTTGCCTTGAACATGTGGGACGTCGCCCTAGATTATAAAGTTTTGTGTTCTAGGTGGTATTGTGTGCGGGTGTTCGTAGTGTTTGATCGCTGCTATGTCCCATTGGTTAATTGACTTATCTCATTTTGTGATCGATACTATTGAGTTGATTAATAGATTCAGCTGACATATTTTCATACCAACAATTAGAAACCAGAATATTGATCAGTCCTGATACAAATGGATTTACATGTGAGAGCTATGTATATGGTTGATCTAGTTTGCAGAGGTCGCCTGGGCCTGATTAAATAGTTTTTCCAATTCTACTATTTAATGCTAAATCTCTAACTAACAAAACCTCACAACCCAGCCTCATACTACAAAATCGCAATAGAAGCACCGAGCTACAGGAAATTATTTAAACTAAATAAAGGCCAATCTTCCTTGCCGCCATCCCTATGGAAGCCCCGGGTGGTTAGGAAGCCCTTCAGCCAGAATTTAGCCTATATTCCACATACCGACTTTAATGCTGACGATTTCGTAATTGAATTATGTTAACGTTCTCCTGGAATATGGCATGAAGCCATACAATCGATTATACCATTCAAAAGAGAATTATAACACCTTTCTAATAATAAATGAATGATAGCATATCTATATTTTATCTTAATTCATTCCCACTTCCAATTTTTGAAATTGTCAGCCAAATCGGCATGTGGAATAGAGGCGATAAGCTGCTACTGCTACAGTGAGAAGTGGTTCTCGATTGGCCGAGGAAATGTGTGGTTGTCGGGCCAATGTAAACATGGCCTGATCAGCCCCCACTCCGGCCCCCTCTCAGGGGCCAGCAGTGCCTACTTGAGGGGGTCGGCCAACTGTGGGCCACCATTTTCTGGCCTGTATTAGTCACCGCTTGAGAAAGCTGATGGCAAATCATTTTCAATCAGTGCTTGGAAGTATACACACACTGGAGGATCAATAAAGCCTGTAATTCCTTTGAGATTTGGGTGTGGGGGGGGGAGAGTAGCAAAGGGATGCATATGGACTAGGTCCAATAATTCATCTGGAGTGTCGTTTCTTGCACATTATAAGATGTTCGCAGATTGAAAGCACTTTAGAAATGGTATGATTTCCTGCTAAACGTTTTGCAATAAAAAACTAATTATAATCTTCTAATGCTGATTGGGGCTAATTGAATACAACCATAGATGCTTGATGGATTAAGCATATGATATTCTAAATATGAAATGTATGTTCATTTAGGAATTGGTCAATTCTTCAGCAATGTTTATATGTGAATTCTAGTAATACCTGTGTTCATATATATATTTATTATTTGACCATCTATGAATAGACTATTTATAGTTACTATTTTAGTCATCCTAGTAGTGCTGGTAAAACTGTGCCCAGTATCCTACTTACTTCACCATACATGATGTAGTATAAGTTTGAGACCAAAAACGAGCCAGGAATAACAAACGCTCTTTCAGTATGCTTATGGTGTCTACCTATACAAAGTACAGACAATTCAATAGCAGTGCAGTTTGTCATCAGTAGTGGAGGAGAAGCCAGACACATTACTCTGTCACTCTCACTCTGCATATATAACATACTCTCATCAGTATAGGTGTCACACGACTACTGCGGCCAGCAGGGAGAGGTGTCAGCGATATGACACTGTCCGTAATACCCAGCACTGTCACTGTCACAGAACTGCGTACTAATACAGACCACACCACCACCACCCCTCCTGGTGTGTGTTTGTGTGTGTAATGTGTATATGATGTGTATGTAGTGTGTATGTGTGTAGTGTGAGTGTAGTGTGTAGGCAGCGTTTGCAGTGTGTGTACAGTAGTGTATGTAGTGTGTGTGTGTGTGATGTGTGTGTTGTGTATGTGTGTAGTGTGCTGTGTGTGTAGTGTATTTGTGACATGTGTGTGCATATCTCTGTGTAGTGTGCATTTAGTGTGTTTGTGATGTGTGTAATGAATGTGATGTGCGTGTACATGTGTATGTGAGTGCATGTGTGTATGTGTGTGTATTTGTGTGTGTGTGTGCGCGCGTGGCTGTGTGCCGATGTTATGTTCTTGGGCAATCATTCAAATCACACAAGGTCCAGGTATTTGAATATTGGGATGATGCATTCAGATAGACCCACAGCCTAAACCAGGTCAACCATTGTGTATCTGTACAATGGACCAGCCCATGTGTTCCTACCAGCATGTCTATAGGAACAATTACATGGACACAATTCGATTCGCATGCCCCATATAATAGTATCTGTGTTAGATAAACATAAAAAGAAGGAACAGCCATGCCAATTCTAGTTTTGAGAAAGAAATTGAATAAAGGTGTCATATATTGAATTTACAATAGCAAGCCTTTCTCCTGAAATATGCATCATCATAATAGTTTATTGAAATTGAATATTGGAAGGTAGTTGCTGTAATGTTTAATCTGATTAAAATATTCTCAACAGGAACCATACGGACTGTCATCATGATAATCCTGTCGACATTGTCAGAGTTATATTATAAAATGTAATATTTTATAAGAACACATGAGAGTCCATTGTTGTACTATCATCTCAAGGACGTGTTTTCAAATACCAATGCCCAATCTTTCACAGAGCTGGAATACTGCGCGTAGGCGGGGCAGTGGTTCAGATTGGCCACTTGAGACCGCCACAAGTCTTTAACATAGCATGCCATTTCCGAAAGCCTCAGTCTCATGTGTGTGGCTGTTAATTATAGAGAAGGAATGGAATTACGCAAAAACGCCAGCTCCTGTTTTCTTAAGGAGAAGGTAGTATCAAGGATTACGATCAAATGGGGAATGGTGTTCGTATGGGAGGACTCCTAGATGAGTCTATACGGGTGGAGTGCAGAGTTATTGGCTGTAGGCCCTATACGTGCAATATTGGACTGGAGCTCTCTGTGGGATTTGTGAACTCTCATCTCTTGGGATAGTTTATACTTTAGGTCTACTAGTATTAGTCATTAACGGGAACCATGTGGAAGATCAGCCACGTGATATACCGGTTTTGATGTCCATAAAGTTATCAGTCATATTAGTAAAATTATGCTTTTCATAACTTTTAAGTGATGAAATGGATCATTTGATCGTATATTTGGCCATAGTTCGAACCTATAAGATATTGGTTTGAAGAATCCGAAAATAGGACTGCTAAATTATAGTCCTTTTGTGTATCAAGATATGGTATACTTGTCCAAAACTAATTGTGTATAACAATATTAGATATCTAGTTAGTATTTGTGTGCGAACCTATATTACCTGCGTTCTCTTTATCATCCATGCATCAAAAGCCGTTAATCATTTAAGATAAGGACACGAAAAGACTCAACCAATCTACGTCCTCAATGAATTCCATATAAGTAGCTGGTATTGGAACAGCGTTTAAATGTACACATATGCTTGAAATATCTATCATTTTGTGTAATATCTATTATTTTATGCGTCGCCTTAAAATTAGGTACCAATGTCAGGTCAAAAATCGTTCCAGGGTTACTCACACAAAACAAAACCAGTACAAGCAAGCATCCTTCACAGATACAACCACACTGGTACCCGGCATCTCTGAGGGCCACGTAGTAGTATATAGAGAGTAGGCCGGCCGACCAGCGAGTAACCAGCGGCCCTGGAGTGACTCATACAACCTGCAGGCAGCCCCTGGAGGAGGGGGGGGGGTGGAGCCGCCAACAGTGGGGCCGGGGCCTCCTCCTCCCGGCTGGATCAATAAGATCACCCGGCCACTTTCATACCGTGCCCCTCCTCCCTGCCACACTCCGAGGGTGTTCGCAAAACCACGTCAAAGATCGCCTTATCAATCTGACTCTCCTATGTTATTTTGGGGGCTGTTTGTAAAACAATTTACAGATCATAATTATGCCTACAATACCTTTCAAACTCTAAGAGATGCATACGCGAGGTATTGGTTACAACATAATTTATTGAAGATTTGGAATTCTGATTGTGACGATATAATGAGCATTACAATTCACAAAATGCACATACAAAAGCAGGCGACTATTTAAAACCAATGGGTGGTGTTCCTAACGCCCCCAACTGTGTAACCAGGGACCCCCAGCTGACTAACCAGCGTGCAGCTGTACCTGCTTGGTCCACCACCACCACCACCACCACCATCACTCTACTGATCACCACCAGCACCACCCCTAGCACCACTGGCAGCACCACCCCCACGGCCAGCACCACCCCCACTCCCAGACAGGGACCTGATGCTTCTGGCCCAGTGAGGAGACTGGAGCCGACTACCCCCACGTAGACTTAGCACCCCCTCCCTCCCTCCGCCCACACTCTTCTCCTCCTTCCCCGCCCACTCCAGGGGCAGCACGTTAACCTTGTCCCTCGGTGTTGGGGACCTGTCTGTCCTGTCTGTCTGTGTGTCTGTGGACTCGTCTCCCAACAGGGTACCAAAGGCTGGTAGTACCATGGGGTGCCAAATGCACGTTAACCTTGTCCCTTGGTATCTGGAACCTGTCTGTCTGTGTGTCTGTGGACTCGTCTCCCAACAGGGTACCAAAGGCTGGTAGTACCATGGGGTGCCAAATGCACGTTAACCTTGTCCCTTGGTATCTGGAACCTGTCTGTCTGTGTGTCTGTGGACTCGTCTCCTAACAGGGTACCAAAGGCTGGTAGTACCATAGGGTGGCAATTGCATGTTAATCTTGTTCCTCAGTGTTTTGGACCTGTCTGTCTGTGTCTGTGGACTCGTCCCCTAACAGGGTACCAAGGGCTGCTGGTAGTACCATGGTGTACCAAGTGCAGCCTTCAAAATAACCAAAAGTTCACTTTTTGTTTCTAAAATTAAGGGGCAGTAAATTTCTGAATTGGGCAAAAGAGCTCTGGGTTGCGGAAGTCCTGCGGAAGTACCAGAACAATTTGGCTATGTATAGAATCAGAGCTGTTTGAGATAAGACGATGACACGAATTATAGTTTTTGATTAACTATTCTGAAATCATCAGTAAATCTTTAGTAGATTATAAGAAATTAATGTGTCGCTTATGTCGCTTCCTACTTAGACAGGTATGTGTTTGTAAGTTGTGCATAATCTATTTGATTTGCAAAACGAGTATAGAATGAACAAAATGCATGCCAAATTTGTTGAGAACATAATGCAACTTAACTTGATCAGCCAGGCAATGAAAACAAGGATCAAGTTGTAAATGTAAGCAAATATTTCACCATAACGTATGTCCCCTTCCAGGCAAATCTCCTTTATATTAAGCACCCTATAGTAGTGAGATACTCTTGGAACCTCTAATCCTACTATTTCCACTGACGCATGTACAATCTCATGTACTGTACTATTCCTGGAGGACACGTCCTTGTGATTTTCTTTTTACTACGTGGTTCCTTTATTTCATTTATGTTTAATACTCGTCTACCTTTTTATACCCGTGCATGTTTTACGTCAGGCTAAATGGTTGCAGAGCCCGCGCATGCATGTTTGATGGGTTTTAACCCTTTCACTGCCAGATATATCACAATGTAACTGATATTTACTGAAATATTGCCCAAAATACAAAAATTAGTGCATAAATTCCCTAAAACTCAAATTTAGTTTACATTCCTCAGATGAAAAGCTTTTTTCAATAATTTTGATATAAACGTTCCAAATGTTGGCACTGTGCCAATAAGGCAAATTTCTTATGTGGAGTAATTGTTCATACTATCGTAATTTGCAGGTTACCATGGTAACCGATAATTCAGAAAATAACTATAACACTCTTTATAAAAGTAACATGAAAATATTATCTTTTTTGTGCAAAAGACACTTTGTGATTATCATAAATGAAATAAAAGTTAGAGCAAATTAAAAATCATGTCATTTACATAAAATCACCCATTTTTCATGATTTTTAATTAGCGTGGCAAATTCAAATGTAAATACATTGTTTATGGTTTCTCGGATTGCAATTCTAACATTTTTGGGTGACTTGATAGTCCAATGATCAAACACCTGTATCTCTGGTTCTAATTGGAATATATGAAAAATTCTTTCAGATTCCGAAAGCATAATTTGCATTCTCTTAATGGTGTTCCTATGGGATTTTACTATAGGGCCTCATATGAGGCCTCTGGCAGTGTAAGGGTTAAAGCAGGAGCTTCAATGGGGCTGTGGTGTATGGGCTTGACTGTACCTGTACAAGGATGAGTGCTGTACATTAGAGGAGTATCAAAATGTCTGTTAAAACGATTTTAGAAAAGTATTTCTATCTTATGATGCACAGATCCTAGTATTTACGTTACTATGTTGTGAGCACTATTTAGCAGTGCACTGCAAAGGTCAGTAATTATATTCCATATAGATTGTGAGTATAGTTTGTTTATAATTATACTAAAGACGAAGTAGTATCAGTTTCCCTGTTAGAACTGCTGGGGGCAGTAGGACGGAACCAAGTTTGGAGGTTGGTTGGTTCGCCACTGCTATACTAATTTGCTCAAGTCAGATATTTCGATAGTTATTCAAAAATAAGAGAAGGATAAGGTCTGATATGAATATGGTGTAATAAGACCCAGACACTGAGACAGATAGTGATGAAATATGAATAATGAAAATCATATATGTGACGACTACATTTGGACCTCTGTTTTATCTATGGCTTTATACATGAATGTCCGGCCCAAACAAGTCATAATGGACATCATAGTTTACTATTTCGAGGTAAACCACCTATTCATAGCACAGTTATGACGGTTATATGTCACACTGGATCCTGACCGGATAAGGAACTTAAGACGTAGATGATGTTCACTTGTGGAATCTGCTTGTGGGATAGCGTTCCATCATCACTCTTCAGAAGTTCATTCTTGTAGGTTTTTTTCTGATCCTTTCCATGCAGATCCCTCCATATCAAATACGCACATATTACAAATAGCATATTACATGAGGTTTTTTAAACCCCTATTAGTCATCTACTCATTAGTCCTAGTCATCCTCCCCAGAGAGACTATCTGCATCTGGTTGTACCAGGATACACGCAATACCCTCGGCTCATTACATCCAACTCAAAAAGCTTCAATGTAGTTGTTCTATACAAAAATATCCTTTATTGCATTCCATTATACTCGTATGTCGTGATGGATAACGGAGGGGATGATATCGTGGGTAACTAAACGTTGTTGAAATTGTTCCACCGTCCCTTAAAGCGGGGGGTTGGCATGATGTATAGTCTGAATGGGGCTCCTGGTGGGGACCGTTTTTATTGTCTTAGCCGGTGTGTTATGGTGTTGGTTAGATGGATATGCAACCGCAGTTTGTAACCATCATTTCCATTAGATATGAATTCAAGAATGGACTTTTCTTGCATATGAATAAAACAAGTATGGTGACATAGTTTGGGCATTACAACGCGTAACATAGTTAGAAAATGCCCCTCAACCAAAGATGATCTAACATAACTGTTAAATTACTTTAATAACACTTCATGCAATTGAAGATCCACATTCTATATCTCTAGACTTAATTCTAATCCCAAAACCAGTTTGATTTTGGTATTTGTCTTCATAATCTTGTTCTAACCAACTAATTTGATTCACCTTTTGTACGGATACAGTAAGACCAGGTGGACTGGCCAAGTGTTGGATTAACCAGTTGATCTCATCACCATTTCCTGAATTGGTCCCCATTTAGACCGGAAGTGGCCATGTTTGTTCCCCCACGCAGGCGCAGACGTTGATGAGAGAGTAATGAGATAGGACCCAGGACGCCCCCGAGCTGGGAAACTCAATCCCAGCCATGTCTCTAATTCCATAGACAAATATAAGATTACTATGCAAAGAAGCATCAGGATCTCACTCGAAAGGGAAAGTAGTCCCCATGAAAACAATCCAACAACGAACAACGCCTACAAATGTGTAGGGATTACTACGCCTGGAGTATATGAAATTGTTTACTTCTTTAAGCAATTATTTATAGCATTATTGGGTTGCATTGTTTATTGGGTTGCATTGTCAACTTAACTGGAATATCTCAGTATAAACAAAATATATTCGCAATGCAATAAACAGTTTTGCAAAGTGGTGAATATATAACTCGTCCGTTGGGAACGATGTTTGTCTGAAACTAAAGAAGGCTATTTAGCTCTTGTGCTGTGTTTTCTAGCTTCTACGTTCCACTTTTCACTTATAGTCTAGAACAAGTATTGACAGCTCAGTTGGCCGGCCGCTCAAAGTGTAGACAGACTTTGAAGTCTGAAGTTACTTGTAACCCAATTGACATGACGTCCCACAACGACCTAATGTACTTTTCATGTCTAAGTTAAGCTGGGTGCATATCAATGTATGTTTACCTCTTCCATCCCCATAGCAACGTGATCAAATTAGCCCCTCTCCATTCGTCCATACAGGGGAAAAGTGCAAGGCCCCTTCTGCCTGGGGAGTACAGCTACAGCCTGCCCTTCAAACTCTATTATCCCTCTCACACAGCCTTTAAAAAACAACAGGGGATGTACTTATAAGTTGTTGGCCGCTTGAAACATTCATAATTCAGACGCTCCCGCCACCGACTTCCGCCACAAGCGCGGTGCACTCTGGGTAACGTCGGTATAACTCTGCGCATGCGCAGAGAGCCGTGTATTTGCAGTATGTCGGCCCATCTGTTCGCTCTGTGTGATTTGCTCATAGTCCCGTTGAATAATGGATGCTCCCTTAAGAACGTCTGTGGCTTGCCTTTTGAATAGTCCCCCACTGGAAGCCTCCAGCTTTCCCCCATCCCCTCTGGCCTGGCATTGGGGGCCTCAGGTAGAGCTGTGGTGATGGGTCAATCCCACATACAGCAGGGGGTGGTAGTCAGGCCTAAAAACGGGCCTTATTGCCAGGCAATTCGCACCACCACGGATAGCTCATTTCCTAGATATAACCTGTAGTCTGGCCTAAAACAAGATGCATGCTGGACAATATGTCGACAAAACACAAGGATTAGGTTTGCAATTTTTCATCCATCCTGGAGTTTTGTGCTTTAACATGACCTAAAATTACGTTTAGTATTTTATTTTTAGCTTGCATGTGTGTATATTGAATTTTTGTCGAGATGGCTGAAAATTTCCTAAAGTTTACTTTTCTATTTTTGTCATTTAGATTAACCTGCAGGTGCTAAGAATCAGCTATCCGTAGTAGGGAAATTCTTAAGGTAATGGGTATTACAGCTGGTTTGGAGCAGAATCTTGATTCAAAAAGGCGTGTTATTTGCCCAATCATTATAATTATTATGCAACGTTTCAAAATGTAGATGCAGATTTCTGACTGTTCTAAGAGATTATGCCCCAACAAAGGGAGGGTCAATCATTGACTGGTGAACTACACCTTTGGATTAATTCAAATACTAATAGCTCTGAGTCTCGAATGGCATTCTATTACCCCGGTTAATTTTAAAAGAGTCACAGATAACATGATGGAGTCATATAGATATGTAGGTTTCACCTTGTCCTATGCCGATGGCAATAGCGAAAGGTCACAAAGTGATGTGAGTTGTTCATGAATTGATACAATAACTGGTGATGATAGTAAATCTACGTGCTTATGCAATGTTATGGGGGTAGACCCCTAAAATCGACAGGGCGACATGGCTATTTCTTAAATTCGACATGCGACATGAAGCTTAGTGACATGAAGAAAAAATAAACGACACGACAGGGACAATTTCTTAAATTCGACATGCGACATGACGGATTTTAAAAATCGACAGGAACATAATAAATATAAGGACACGCGACATACCCTTTTCTTAAATTCGACACGCGACATAGGGACCCCCCATCTACACCCCTAATGTTATATAGCGTAGATTGTTGTTTCTCAGTACTCTCAGCTATCAGTAGGGCCAGGTGTGTGCTGGGCCACGCAGCTAATCCCTTGGATGTATGAGCGTAGATCAGATAACGAGAGATAACTATCAGCATACTAGTGTATGGAGTGTTGCATAACTTTCCGTTAATGTTTTTGTTATGAATTTCCGTTATTATGGAACAACGAATGGGTATACACAATGTTGCATATTTCGTTGCTTGTAAATCCGTTAAATAGCAAATTCGTTAAATAATATATCTCACATTGCCTATTATATTAGCGGGATTCGTTAACGGAAAATGCGCTAAAATCCAGCGTTTGTGGAAATTTACTAACGGAATTTACAACACCTGGGACTCCGTTATCTATTTTGCAACAGTTGGATCTGTTAAACATCCGTTAAGTATACCGGAAAGTTATGCAACCCCCTCCAGTGTTGAGTAAGCTGGGGGGAAGAGCAACCTGCACCTGCCTGTCCCCAGCAGTGTTAATAAACATTATTCAGTTTGATTTTGAACAGAGGAGACCTCTCTTACCTGTGTTCTCTATTTCATTCTTAAGATCATGGGCCCTCAAGGGCGCTAGATTTCACAATGAGATTTTGCTTCGTCAGAATGAGGACATTCCTTCAGTTCAAACAAGTGGCTGCGAACTAACGTCAGTTAGACTTAATTGTGAACTGAACGCCACAACCCCCCCCCCCACCCCCGACGTCCATCCCCCACTCCGTCCACGTCCTTCTGTCAGGGTAGCCTATCGTATCTTGACTCAAAATATTCACACAAAAAAGTTAGTTTTTTTTTAAAAATAAATCTCCATCAGCTGTCAATTAGTATGTATTCATCCAATGTCATTTAGTCCAAAATCAGTAAGCATATATATATATATGCTTTTGTATGGAATGGACAATCTGGACTTGCCTCCGATTTTCTGTTCCAAATGTGCATAGTGTTCTTCCAAATAGATATGATAAATTGGAATAAAAATGTTTTTAGAACATATATACATCCTAGTTTGATAGTTCATTAAAGTTTAGTTATTTTACAATTTCAAATGTCATTGAGGCAAATATCAATTTCAAGCACTGTTTTCAGGAGGTTAGTGATGAGGAACCTGTCACACTGAGCGACGTTTTGTCAAACAGTAACCAACCCTTTTCAATGCAGCAGTCTCAGTGTAAAAACGGATAGGTTCTTTTGAAGAAAGAGCATCAGTGAAAATGATAAGCAGCCAGGAATAAGATACCAGAGTGTATTTCGGTATCAGATGTGGACAACTGATTGTACACAAGAGGACTTTGCACCCTACCCTACCCGCCCCAGTCCACTGCACTCTGACACCTCCCTCTGCCCTTCCCACACACAGGCTGCCCACTACAAATAATACCCCTCTACTTCTTGTTTTCAAATTTGCGGTGCTTACTGCATCTTGAAATATTTGTTGGCTATAGTGAGACCATCTTATGTGATTACAGATCGTGAATATATTAGTTAACAATCATGCGGTGCTTACTGCAATTGATTTCTGATCTTTGGATATCATCCATAACTATATTTTCATTTTATTTGATTTATGTCAATATTAGATATATCAAGCTACATTAATTCATTGTAGATATCATACTATCATTTGTATGATATCTATTAGTTGTCTATTAGTTGTAAATATGTTGTTTTCATATATAGTTCCGCTGGAAGATCGTATGAATGTATTTCGTAGGAAGTGGACTTAATAAAAAAAAAAAAAAAAAAAAAAAAACTTCCGCACTCCGTTTGGTGCTTACGTTACTCCCGGTCATCTGACGTACACGCACCCTGGTCAACCCCCCCCCCCCGACCCTGGAGGACTTGTCACGTGTGTCCTCAGTACTGTTCCCCACCCCCTGGATCATATGGCTATCCGAGGACATCACCCAATAATTTCTGTATTTTATTTTCCGACTACTATATTAAATGGTCTATATGTAAAACATTGAAAACAAGGGATGGTATATAGTGCATCATTATTCGCCGTCCATAATCTTCCAGTATGTATTGTGGGTTACTATTGATTCAATTTATAAAAAGAAACAGTCTAGGATAGGAAACTGATACATTCGAATCCAATGCAGATAACATTTGATCTTTTGTTAATATGGGCGGATCCAGAGATTTTCAAAAGGAGGGAGGGGTTTGTGCCCTATTGTACACATTTCTGCCGGACCCTCAATGTCTGAGAACTTTACTCTAAAAATAGTTAATATTTGGCCCAAAATAGAGGAACGTGCGCCCTCTGCTAAATCTGCCACTGATATAGGTAAAATAAACTATAATCACAAAACTGAGAATTAATGGCGCTACAAAGAGTGTGTAAGTTAAAAAAGAAAGTGTTGGGGCCATAATGCAATGGCATGCATATGTTCTTCCACTAGTCGCACAAATGACAGCAATCTTTCCAAATCCTACTTCCTACGTCCTGTGCTGACTATTGCCAGTTTTGTGTTTGTTTTTCATTTTTGTCAAGTAATTTTTTTAAAACAAGTAATACCCGATTTGTTGGTGTATGGACCATACCTGAAATAACAGCTGTAACTATACCGAAAATAACAGCCATGACGCCAAATACGTAACACAATAGGAGAGCGCCAATTGAGTAGACTAATTGGGAGGAGCCACTGACTGAAAAACAAAACATTGTCATGGTCTTTATTGTACGGAGAATATTCATGCCAATTACTATATCAATACTTATAATACTTTCTTTTTTTGTGCATATATTTTTTCTTACTTTAAAAAGTGGCTCCTGCCTGCACCAGGTGCACCTTGCACAGTACATCTGTCCTTGTGTGACGTCACAAACAGATTAGATAAAAATCTTAGAAATGCAGAAATAACACGATTAACCATCTGCATGTCTTTTTGTTTTAAATCATATGCATGGAAAAAATAAATGCATTGGAAAATCTGCGATCCAAATGTATTTTGAAGAATATCATGATTTCTAAATTTTAAGATAACGACTCTTTTATGTGATGTCACAGACAGACTTGTGGTTTTATCAGGATTACAGAAATAAAGTGTTAAATGGTCAGAATTCAAATTTCACTGGCCCCTTTCTTTAATGGTGTACCGCACGTGGGCATACAGAAAATTGCTCCCTGTGCCTAAACAGTGCCTAATCTGACCTCACCACCGGACACCACTGGACGAGGACCTCTCTACACTACACGGGCCCTGATGAACACCACACCAACACACACGCACACCGAGCACAACTACGCAGTTGGACACCCGAAGTGGACCCGACTTCCGTTCCTTCTGCAACATACTACAGTCCCACAGATCGACTTACTCTACAACTACACGCTCACTACACACATCGCAAGACTACACACACCACCTCCAACCGCATCTCTGAGCCTATTCGGGTGCGGTATACAAATACTCCTCTCGGAGCGCTCTCGTCCTACTACCTACAACCCCTACCCCTAACAAGCTGTCAGGAGCGAGTCGCCACGTAGCCATATGCTCCAGTAGGCCTGCTGTATAAATACACACCTACAAAACCCAACCTGTAACCTGTAACCTGTATCTGACCTCATAGACGGACTAATAGGTATCATCGGAAGGGATAAGTGCGGTAATCATACGTGGTCCGTACAAATAGAGGCAGAAGGCAGGTGGTCACGTCCCTGGGTACCGCTGGCCGATCAGCGGGGGGAATTACCAGGTGTTCCCGGCTATAGAGCCTTTTCCACTGCAGCCAATAAAATACATAGTCAATAGGTCCTATGCATGTACATAGATAAGAGTATTGCCATGTCACTTGTCTTGTACAGGATGACACTTTAGTTCCGTGTTGCTTGTTTATTAGGAGTAAGTTTTGAGTAAATTGATAAGTTGCTGAATCAAACAGATTTGAGTGAACGGAATTTGGAAAGGTTAATTATAAGTGGACGCTGCATAAAGGTATGTTTGTACCGTTTCACTTTTTCACACCATGATAATACTTTCATTATTCAGCTTATTATCTTAAAATAATGGTGCAAAGATTTAAGTTAAATGTAATTGACGAACAACTTTGGCTTTATCTTTCACAGTTCATATCTAAAGTTGGCAAATTGTTCAGCCTTTCTTGAGTTGGGGATGTTGTTTTGAATGTACTTCGTTGTTGGTTAACTGCAGACGGGTAAAGAAAGCTAACAAAAAGGATCATTTTGTAACAATAACAACATAACAACCGACCAAACATCTGCCGATGTTGGCCAGGCCAATACAATGGGTTGAATTGCTTTTTAAAGATTTAGTTGAGTGACACATGTGAGTCAGGCATTTGTTTATGGTCGCTTCACATGATCGTCTTCATAGAGGATGCTTGAACCTTTTCCATGGTTTATCCATCTAACAACGGTTAACATGCGTTTATTATTAGGACTTAAGGTGCCTTCGTTTTCAAATGGGTCCAAAATGGCTGACTTTGAGCGTTATTGGTACTATTATTATTTTAAAACAAAACACAAATGCATGCATGAATCATAAGCTTTCCTCTTGGCATTGTCCATGCATTGATTTAGGCCTATATTAAAATCAAACTATGGGCCAACGCGATTGACTTTGGTCAGAACTGATAGTAATGCTGTTACATAATATTGCTGACCTACATTTAAGATGACCTTAGGAGGACCATGCATAATCCCAGAAAACAGTAATCCTAGGTGTCAAAGAATGACTTTTATCAGCGATTGCCGTTAGGGGACGTACGCCACAGCAAACACTCCCCTTGTGTTGGCCTATTTTACCCGTTTCGGCCTTATTACCCGCGGTACTCATTTTCAGGAGAAAATTGTTACCATGCTCCTTGAACAGTCAAAAACAAAAGAGTTTGCAACGATTTATATATGCCATGACTTGACTGTATATTCTCTGAGTGAGTCAGAGTGAGTAAGTAAAGTTGCGATTATTCATTGGTATGGCAGTCAATCATAAACTGCCTCCATTCATCACTTAGAAGTGACTCATGATCAAGGATTTCTGACCTGAATTTTGAATAACAATCTGCATGACGTCAATGTGCACAGAAGGATAGCATAATTATTTTAATCCAGAATACAAAATTATCAATGTCTTTCTCGATCCCTGCAATCTATATGTCACCACAGGTATGTCTGGCATGCTTCTTAAAATTTGCGGGATATGGACAGTATACATTATGTACACAATATACAAAAACTAGGTCAATTCATTTCATGGACATCTGGCGACCCAAAATGATGAGCTACCCCCATCCCCTTCCCCCCACGGTACTGCGCGTCTGGTTACATAAGTCAATGTCTGACAGGGGGCGCCACCTCCAGCCTGCCCCCTAGTGGCCAGCTCACACATCAATAGGTCACGTGGTCCCAGGCCCAACCCCGACCGTGCCGGGAGACGCCGGGAGCCACTCGGCAATGTCCGCCAATGCTCGGTAATGTCCGGTAATGTTCGGCCAGGGTGCTGTTGCTGGAGCTGGCTGGAGGAGCAGAGCTGCTTTGTCAGCTGTTTTTATGGGGTGTTTTTAAAGGTCGCGCGCATATTGCCCCCAGCGGCCTCTTGGTGATAATTGGCTGGCATAAGTATGGGTTTTGATGTTGTGCAAAGATGGATCTGGGATTTTGAAAAAGGGGAGGGTAGTAGGATGTCTATGGGCTAAAAACTAAAATATCAAACATGATTTGGTGTGTTCGGGCCAGAGAGTCTAAAGTTCAGCCTGTGTTGCATCAACTGATACACAGACATTCCCGGTATACGAAGCGCATGTTCACCCACACCAAGTAAATAATGTACTACACCATTTTATGACCCTAGTTTAGGATGTATATGCATTGTAGATCTCTGTGATTACTGACAGGCCACTGGGTTGTCAACCAACTAATCCAATAAAACCCTGGACTAGTTCCTTGATGACACCAGCTAAGTTGGCCACATTCATCCCCCATACCACAAGTATCCATAACATCATCTATATATACGTGAGTGGTTGGTTGGTGATCCAATACTTTATGAATAAGTTGCCCAAATAAAGTTTGTGCAATGTTATTATAATATGTAGGTCTCAAAGTCATCAGATGTGATGGGATGGGGATAGAGACGGCTTATCTAAATATAAGAGTACGAACGGCTGTTCCAATGCATTGGCATAGAATGGGAATCTCAACATCCAATATCTTACCCTGATACTAGCGACCTCAGCCTCATAGCCATATAGATCTTCCCCTAGATAGGCTATTGGCTCTAAGTTTATGTTTCAACGCAACAAATTACAAAATACATACCTGCATGAGCTTGTAATAAAAATATTACAGCTTTACACGGGTCACATAAAATATTACAATGATATGCATGAGTATTTTCATACACTGATCATCTCTTGGGAAGATCGGGTAAATCCTGCCTTCCTCTTTTTGACTTAATTGAATCAGGATCCTGGTGAGGTCTAGTCCTTTTTATGTCTCCTCCTCTCTATGTCTCCGTCAAGGTCTCAGTCTCTATGCCTCTCTCTAACAGTCTCAGAAGACCATTCATCTTCGATCAGCATCTCCTAGTTTTTTACTGCCAGTTTGATCAAATTGCAATCTGTTTCAAGTGCCTTTAAGTCACGTCCTTTCCGGCACCCTGACACTTCTTTGCCGTCCCCTCCCCGCCTCCCACCCACCCACCCACTCAGCCTGCCACACACACCCACTCAACCTCATGAAGCTTTTCTAGTTTCCTCTATTTATCAATCTTTCATCTTTTCAGAATTTCCTACTGTCAACCTCATTTTCTTATAACCACGATGTATTATTCCATTTCTTTCTACCGTGCTCCTCTGTTCTGCTTCCATTGTTATCTAATCACTTCTCACAACCCATTCTACATGTTCCTCCTCATTTAACTTTCTCGAACCCACTCCAATACTTCCTCTACTATCAACTACTATCAACTACACATGCAGCCTCAACCTTAACCTATGGTTCCTTGGTGCCTTTAAACCCTTCCCAGCTTATGTTGCCATGGATACATTGTTGTCATGGTCACCTCTACACTCTAGGTCAGGTTGGTCATGCGAACCCCGCTCTGCCCATCCATAGAGGCCATCACAACCAGAGGGTATACTACGGTATAGCGCTGACGTTCAGCGGACCACACAGATTATCTGATGGTGAACATGGCTGTCTAAAAACCAAGCATGTATTCGTAAAAGCAACTGCTATATATGTAAGATCTAGAAAAACAATTTTTCACAGGGCTACACATTTGTCTTTAAAAATAATATTAACACTGAAATTCTATCAGGTCAAGACCTGGTCTTCCGCAAATTTCAGTCATCCCAGTAATATGTAATTTGGACGATAGTGAAAACATTACTCTCGGCTATTGTGCATACTTCATATGTATTATACTCCTCCCCCAAAACATCCGAGGAATCGCCCAGGTTGTTTCATCAGAGTCAACCCTCTCTTGGTGTACATACTCTGCAGTGACCGATCCAGTCTGGACGAAGCTCATTGGGACCCCGCTCAGGGATCCCCAGTCTGCATTGTCAATCAATCTGTAACCCTACTCCACCTGTCCTTGTTCATTCCATGTCGATATCAGCTACCCCGCAAAGCCCTTTGCTGCTCACAAACATGCCTTTTAACCCAGCCAAGGCCCCATTCATCTCCCAAATAAATGGCCCTTCTCCCCGACCCTCCCCCTAGCGGGCCCTCAGAGGGAGACGAACGAGGGGCAGTTAAAGAGGGCCTCAGCTACACCGCCACCACCGCTAGTCTTTCCGCCTGAACACAGCCCACTCAATTTCAACCCAGCCAAGCATCCACGCCACCCATACTTAACACCCTATAGTCACGGGGAATCATTGGTAGGCCAGGCCTCCAAGTAATTTAGGCCTATCTTCAGGCAAAACCCGCCCCTCGGCAAGGACTAAGAGAGGGGTGGTGGTTGATGGTGTAGGTTTATAAAGTCCAAGGGCAGATCCTTACTTCCGTTAGTCAGGCAATCCACAATGTGTTTTATTGATTTTGTGACGCTTGGCGGCTGAGTTATGGTCTCTCGGAGACTCTTATCAAGACGCCAGTCCTTTTGCTGGCTTTAGATTTTTTCTCAGTCCTCTCTGCATGGGTTATTGCCTCAATGAAGTCCGATCTAGCTGTGGTATTCTCGAGTTGAATCGGCCGTTATATGATCACTACATTGCTGTCCTTGTCCCCTATGGCCGACCAGTATTACGCAGACAAAATGAGAAAGCTACTTTCAATCCAATCTGTTTTTGTTTTCGCAAACGTCAGCAATACCGATGCAATTTAAGAGAAGAAAAATGTAATCTCATCATTCTAACTTAAGATGAACACAATTGGAGCCAGAAGAAAAATAATTGAATGTGGGTCTTCAACTGAACGTATATGATGTATTTTATTTCAGTGTCGGGACTTGTGCTCTTGATTGACTATATGGGTCTAAGACTCATGGGACCGGGGTTGCAATAATGCAGAGATTGCATTTTTTTAGTCAATCATATTCACATTAGTTTAGCATTCTGTTTTGCATAATCAATGTAACGATATGTCCAGCCGATGTGAATTATAATATATACATGTACATTGAATAGGCAATGGATTCCATAGTATGTATATTAGACGATTCGTAGCTAAACATGATTTGACACTTTCAGTGGCGGATTTAGAGGGGGCGCGGGCTCCCCTCTTTTTTTGGCCAAATTTAGATTTTTCTAATGTAAAATTCGCCAAAACAAGAAATTAAGGAAAATTTCGCCCCCCCCCCCCTTTTTTTTTCAAAATCCTTAATCCGCCACTGACTTTGAGGTTCAGCCTTTCAAAATTCCGTTAACCATAAAAAATGATTGCTATCAATTTAAATATAAATAAACACTTCTGTTTGTCCCTCTCACCATAAAAATACTAGGATCCTTCCATCAACACCCTCTCCACATTTCAACACTCTAGACCTAGCCATCCGTGTTAACGGGTTAGCTGGATGAGACATGGCCGCCTTTAGCCCCTTTTTCGTGCCACTTCCGGTGCGGGGGCGTTTGGGACCGGAAGTCCCTGCTCCGCCATGTTGCTGTCAGTGTCTATTGACTTGTCTATTGACCACGTGACTCCTACAGTCGATCCCATTGGCTGAGTCGATATGGGCCGAACGACCAGGCACTTTTGGACGTGAGAGGATACTTCCATATTGAGGGTGGACGCCCTCGTTTCAGAACAATAGTTAGAGTTGCTGTAAATTAGTTATGCAGGGAATAACCAAACCACATGATCATAATTAGACTATATAGGAGGGCTAGGAAAACTAATAGTCTATCTGATTGGCGTATAGCACATAGACACCGTAATGAGCTAGAAATGGCAATTAAAACATCAAAGCGAAATACTATACAACAGTATTTGGAGGAAAATAAAAGTAACCCAAATAAATTTTGGAAAAGGATTAAGGAAATTTTGCCTGGATCTCGTTCGAACAATATTGATCAACTTACTGATGAAGGTACAGGTAAGAAATATACTGGAAAGGATGTTTGTGAATATGTCAATGATTATTTTGCAAACATTGGCAAATTATTAGCTGCTAAGTGTACGCCAGTTCAACAGACACAGGGAAGGTTTAATGGACTCTTGACAAACATCCTAAATCATCCAATAACAATAATAGAAATTGATAAACTTTTAAAAGAGATTGATATCTCTAAATCATCGGCAATAGAAAACATAAAGACCATAGTTCTGAGAGATGCTTTTGCTTCTCAAAAAGAAAGGTTGTTATGGTTATTTAATAACTCGTTAACCACTGCTTGTTTTCCTCAGAAGTGGAAACTTAGTACTATAACTCCCTTACCAAAGGTTGATAAACCTGTCTCTGCCTCAGATCTACGTCCAATAGCCCTAACACCATTACCGGGTAAATTATTAGAAAGAATAGTTTGTAGAAGATTACAAAAATATTTGGAGGATAATGGAGTTTTGTCAAGATTCCAGCATGGATTTAGACAGAGGCACTCAACGATCAGTGCCATTACTGAATTGTTAGATGCTGTTTATCAAGATATAGATAGTGGAACAGACCCTTACATAATTTTCCTGGACTTTAAAAAGGCATTCGATACGGTGCCTCATTTACAGCTCCTAGCAAAATTAAATAACATTGGCCTTGATCCAAAGACTATCAACTGGTTTATAAGTTATTTATCACAGAGAGAACAATGTGTTAATCTAAACAACCATAGGTCCAATATATTACCTAATACCTTTGGAGTACCCCAGGGAAGTATCTTGGGGCCTGTTCTCTTCTCTATCTACATAAATGACATCGTAAAAGTGGTAGATTGTGGGATTCAGCTGTATGCAGACGATACGGTTATTTACCATGTTGATAGACATGTTTTACAGCGAGAACTAGATAAGGTTGCAGTCTGGTGTAATAATAACCTCCTGACATTAAATGTTAAAAAATCGCAATGGATGCACACAAAAATTATGTCTAGACACCCTGAAAACAATAATCTGTTCAGTGTAAATGATACACCGCTTAAATATGTTGAACAATATAAATACCTAGGTCTAATAATAGATAATGGGCTATCTTTCTCTAACCATGTGAATTCTCTAGTTAGTAATGTTCAACTTAAATTAAACTACTTTAAGAAAGTTAGATATCTCTTAACATTCTTTGCGGCCAGAACAATCTATGTGACCACTATCTTACCATTAATGGACTATGCTGACTTTGTCTATGATCAGGGTTTGAACTATATCAGTGTTAAGATTCAAAAACTACAGAATCAGGCCCTGTATGTAGTCAAAAATCAGCATATGTTAAGGTATGACTCAAGAGAATCTACCGATCAGATACATAATGACTGTGAGGTTTTCAGATTGTGGCACCGCCGAAGATGTCACTTATTACAATATGCTTTTACTCTTTTAAATGACATTTCAATTATTGATAAAAGGAATATAAGGACAAGGATGCATGAAGGTCCATTATTCCTAGTGCCAAAATATAATCATCCAAAGACTAACAAAAATCCTAAGTTCAGGGCGATCCTTGAATGGAACAAAACTGATATTAATCTTCGAACGATAAAGGACAAAGAAGTTTTTAAATCAACTCTTAAAAAGTCGATAAATAACCCTCACATAAAGATATTGTGATAAGAAGCACATGATAGGTGCTATCATTGTATATAACATCTCATCTCATTATTTCATCGTCACCAAACCAACTGCCGTTTTCATGGCATGGAATGTGAATAGTTCAGTCTATTACATAGTACCCCACTCCCAATAAGTTGAAGAAGAATGGTACATAGTGGGAGTGGGTGGAAGAACGGCCATGCCGAACCTTAGACCCAATAAAAATTAAACCAAAAAAAAAAAAAAAAATTATACGGTTTGAAGCATCAGAAACTACACTAATAATTCCTATGTTACCAAAGGCCATAGGATAGCTACATTATAGTGAAATTCCAATTCACATTATCAATTATCAGTGTATTTGTCAAGTCACTAAAAATATTAGAAGACTTTCCTTGGCTTAACAATTTGCTGAACGTTTGTCAAACTATGTCAAAGGTTTGGGAATTCTCTTTGAAAGGTTGTTGGGACGGCAATGATTTCCGGGCGCTCGGTAAATTTTGCAACCTAAACACAATGATTATCGAGAATTTCCGAAATCCAGACTCATATTTAAGTGAAAACATTTTACTCGTGCTGAGTAACCCCCTCCCCCTTCCCCTTTCCCTCCGCATCCTTGCGTCAGGCCACTGAGGCTCTCAGCCCACTCCCTGTAGATATGACCAACGTCATTTTCTTATCACTTTTCATCTGATCTGACATAGATGTAGACTTCCACTCCCCGAGCCCCCTCTCCGCCATGGTGGGTAGGGAGGCGGTGAAGTAGATCACCCTCAACTGGAGCAGACCAACTCCAGTGGGGTGGTCGTTTGTGTAAAGGTTATTTCACGGAAGATG
The DNA here is from genome assembly GCA_936440205.1 of Lepidonotus clava. Classification (NCBI taxonomy): domain Eukaryota; kingdom Metazoa; phylum Annelida; class Polychaeta; order Phyllodocida; family Polynoidae; genus Lepidonotus; species Lepidonotus clava. The sequence continues at coordinate 26,162,878 of OW387144.1, read as the reverse complement.
GTTCGGCGTGTTTTCTTAGTAAAAAGAATGAAGGTTAGAAAGTGGTACGCTGCTGGCTTGCAGTGCAGACAAAATATACCTATTACGTATGGAAGTACATGTATACCATCATGTGCTGACTACCCATGATGCTGTTTCTCGAAAATGCCAAAATTGATGTCATCAAACTGATAAAGTTATGCATGTTTATTCCTGGTGCAAAGTATGATAGAAGCTATAGTTATACCATGCTACATTTTACAATAACTTGTGAGCGACAAGACAAAATAATAATTATGAGTAGTATATAGAAATTGTTATTCAATGAGTTTCGCGTATACAATTAAATGGTGCAGGCAACGTCACGTGATTATATCTTTTAAAATGCGCAAAGACCGAGCCTAAATGCGTGAACACATAAAATATTTAATGCATGGGCTTATTTCATTGTACACATTTTATTTTACATACTATCCTAAATTATAGTTCGAGTAGTATACAAAAATGGGGATCTGGAGATGGATGGCACGCGACAGCAGAAGTGCGTCCCTCCTAATTGTCTGAACCAACATAAACATATTCTACTATTTACAGAACCGTAAGTCCGTAAGGTTAATTTTATCGAAGATATAATATATCTAAGATAAGATAGGTATGATGTAATGGCACACTGCCATTGACAACTGCATTTTAAGAACACTAAATGCTTTACTACAATAATTTCCAAAGAGGGAGGTAAGAGTTCATCTCCGAAATCAAATAGATAGAATAATAGACTAACTGACTTTGAAATAAGTGAACTAAATAACTGATACAAAAAGAGTGTCCCAAACATGATAAGTGTGTCCCAAAATAGCCTTGTCTCGTCAAAAGGGGATCTTATTTGAGCAATGTCATATATGTATACATCTATAGTAAGGGCGACGACATGTAAACAATGTTTTTTAAAGCGAGGTGGCACATACCATATTGCGTGCAATTCCGTTTCATGTAGGGTCCTTGAAATGCAATTATGATATAATATCATCATATTTATTTACATCATACTGGTTTAAATTCAATCTTCAAAATATTTATGCGTTCTGCGTACATTGCAATAGATGGATTTAAAGATTTAAAAAAGTAGATAATTGCATTTGGTTTTTCGCTACCACGGGGGAATTTTAACAGAAGTATAGCAAATGAATATTTGATAACAAAAACGAGTTACTTTCATAAGCAAGGCGCCATGGTGTAGTGGTGAGCACATTGGACTTTGAATCCAGGAGCCCGAGTTCGAACCTCGGTGGTGCCTCAATCGTTTTTTCATCATTTCCAATCCTCACTCAAATGAAGACATCAAGGCTTGAAATTCTAAACCTTCACAGAAATAGCTCTTTCAAAGGGTATAAATACTCGAGCTTCTGGTTTTATCTGTCTCCGAACGGCAATTTTTTTCATTTTCGCTCGCTTATTTGATGTGGGCTTTTTAACTGACACTTGCCAATCCAACCAAGAGAGGAATTTAGTCAGTTTTAATGAGACGTTTGTATTGTATTTCATTGAAAGTCCGAAATAGCTCCGGCCATTTCCGATTGGTCACGTACGTTTACCGAGAAATCTATTTTGAAGGAGGAAAACTTATTGTTTCTATTTTGTTGTATTTGATTATCAGTTACGCCTAAAACGCACGATTTTCCAATATTACGATTTATTACATACCTTGATTTAAAAAAAAACTGATTTTTAGCAGCATGCATGGTAAATTGGCAATGCTGAACTCAAGAAAATGGTGGTATTCTGCCAATAGGTTCGGATATAAGTCTATTTCACTATGAGCCATATCCAATGCGTTATTACAGCCATACAATAGCAAGATGTGTATAATCATTATAATATCTTAAATAACACATTGTTCTATTGGCTCTGATTTAGCCAATAATAGTCTAAATAATTGTCTAAGTCAGAGCCAATATTTTTCTACTTACTACTTCAACTTTTCCAAACCTATAGTTTTGACTTCGGACAAATGACTTCACAGTGACAAGCAGGGGTCTAGGTAGATAATAATTGATGGCAGCCTGTCTGATTTATGATGGCTCATTCAGAGTAGGGGAGGCAGCCTGCTGCGATAAAACATGGATGATCCGGCCAACACCAAACAAAAGTGACATGAAATCTTTACAGCCTTTTGTCTGGGTTGAGCGAATCCGACCCACCAAAGAGCACAGCCCGTCAAGCTGTAGCACTTATCCAACCAACCTTTTATCCTATCCACACATTAAGAGGGGAATTGACGATGGAGGTTGAGCTTTCTACACGCCTGTGTTTCATGTGGAACTGGTATTTATTTTTCACCAAATACCACTGTTTGTTTCAATGTTGAATCGTCATTATAGAAGTGGCATTGACAGATTCTTCAATGGCGGTTCCCAGATAATCGGTCAGCCATAGATATTGTGTTAATGTCATTCTAACATTAATTTCAGAGGAACAAACAGTAGGACAAAGAGTGATTGTGAGGAAAACTGAACGGAAATCAAATCAGCTATTGGAAAGCGTCTTGCATGGGACAAACAGATAAGAATAATACTCCTTGGGCTAGCAAACTACAATGGAGCAATGGTGTAAACTAGCTTTGATTGGGCGCAGATAACTCGGCCATGAATCAATGCTGGGACTGATGCAACAAAGAACCTTAATGAATGTTATGTAAGAAAAACTTACTTATTTCAATCGGCCCTGACAGCATTTAGGTACTGGACCACTCAAGGCCCAAGTAAAGTAGGTATTCACTAGGCAATTCTTACAGCCATTTATTTGGCATTTGATTACTTTTCTCTGATAATATTGCAAAATACCATGCTCCCTGCATATCATTCGAAAGTGAATTAAAGACCCTTTCGAATGGCATATAGCATACATAATATTACCCCTTCTTGCGACTGCTGGTCTATGAAATTGGGAGTAAAATCGGGAGTAAAATCGGCTAGTTGAATAAAAACAAAGCCGGCAGACGACAGCGCAGACGACTTTGGCGCTAAGTAATCCACTTTTCTTGAAGCGCGGGAAGATCCATTTGCCCGTTCGTGACCTTTTCCCGTATTTGGGGTCACTCTGTACAGAGTCTCTTCCCCTTCGAATCTTTCATAATATCCCCTAATCTACGTGATTACCGTCGCTTAGCAACGGCCACTTTGGCCAGATTGGATAATGCGGAATCCCCCCTTCCTGGTGCTAGGGGTGTAACAAGTTCTCTGATTTGCCACCGTGTTGTCACGTGATCTGCAAATGTTACAAAAATTGGTAACATGTTTGTGTTTAGTGGTAGATTTTCTCCGTCATACCACCTGGAAATATGATATTATATATAATATATGCCTTATAATTTGTTTAAATTTGAAGTTTTACGACTCTCCACCAACCGTTTTATTTACCCTGGTATTTCAGGTTTATTTCAACCTCAGAAATTCATCTGACCTTATTGAAAGCTTTCAGATGGATATAATGCCTAGTTGAAGTCCCACTCGAACATATTTCAGAAAGAGATCATACAAAATACTCTTGTCCTTCCTATTTGTTGCCTTTCTGGATGTGCTGAGAGCTGGGTGAATGATAAAACCAAACTGAACCCAACACTCTGCTACTGCACCCTGTGATAATAAATTATCAGATTCAGGACCGAACACCCGCTGTAAGCGCACTGCCAAAACCATGATGAACACCAGCCTTGGTGTCCCATTTTCGCAAGGATCATAAGACTGAATTGACATCGACAAACCTGAATGGTTTCGCTCTGTTTAAATCTTGGTTCATTGAGAAAATTTGGATCATAATGCCAGGAGAATTCAAGAGGTTGATTTGCTGTGGCAAGAGAACTGCAAGGCGTGGATTTATTCGGAGAGTGATTCGTCGTCTTCAATATGCTTACAATGAGAGAGTTTTGTTGCTTTGCCGTTTACATCATTATTCACTTTGCTGATTTTGGTAGTTTTGTCATAAAGAACATTTGAGGCAGTGGATTTGGCAGCCACAACTTCTGACGGTAATATGACCTCCTAGCTGGAACGGTTAGGCGAAAGAAATATAATTATGGCGGTGACCTCTGAAACAGAAAAACAGCAATAATTATTTAACAAAATCATGTGCACTTTGTTCAATAAGAGAATACTTGGAAATTATGAGAAGTAAGTTGCCGTGGACATCTAGTAAGTTACTAGGATATAATCTAGTCTCCCTGTGAGTTTTATTTCCATAAATCCTAAGACTTCAATCATTTGTTTTATATTTTCGATAGATGGTTTATAATGATCCATTTTTCCGACACTTAAATTTAGCAAGACACTTTGCATGACCAATAGAAACTTATTTACATGCTTTTCAGGAGACATTCATTAGACAGCAGTCTAATTCAATATTCATAATTTGAACCTTTAAATGCCTTCACAGGCACTAATCAAAAGTTAGACTGGTATTAGACGGCTGGGTTAGACGTCTCAGAGGCCCAGACCTAACGAGCTAGTTTGAGCAGCTCCCCGCTGGTATTTCACCAAAGATGTCCGAGAAACCTTCAGAGATTGACAAGACATTTAGCTGGAGTGGACACGGGAAAAGGCTCACAAAGGGAGGCTTTCTTTACAAGGAGCAGCTCACAAAATGTCAATCCCATCGGCGGGGGACATCTGAAGCTGCTCGGAGCTGCTCAAAACTCTCCAGAAGAAGACATGGTATGCCAAGTGTTAGGTCATGGAATTCGTGTCTCGAAAAGTTACATTTTGGTTCTCAGAAACCTATATGAATTTGCTATTTAATGGGACCCACATCCTTTATTTCGTAGTAGGCCTATCCTTCCTGCAGCTCATATGCAGAAAGGACATCTCAACATAGTTATTTGAAAGTTATCACTATTTGGCACATCAATTTCTGACAAATTACTACTGACAGAGAAACCTCGGAGAGTTAAACTTATGTTGAATTCAATATTAAAGGGTGTCTCATCGTGCACAAAATTCATGCAGTCTGATCTGAAATAAACCAGCCAGCAATCGGTGCACCAAGACAATCCCACCAGAAACTCTCTTCCAAAAGGACTCCGAAGTTTCAAGGCACCATCTTGACTCGAGGGGCCCGACAGTCGGATCCCTGTCGCTACTTAAGGTCATCTCCAAATGAAGTGGCCATTAAGGCCTTTAGGGGGAGGGGGAGATAGAGGAGAGTCAGCCTAGGCCAGAGGACCTGGCCGGGAAAGTCTCATGTGAACTGCGTGTTAGGGGAAGGTAGAGTGGAGTTGGCTCGCCCAAATATAGAATTACCTTCCTCAGGTTTCCCTAAAACACTCCGACAGGGTATTAGATAATTGGTCTTATGATGGAGAGGCTGTTGCATTAAATTAAAGCAATACACTTCTGCCTCAATCAGCGTTTCTATACGATAGAAAAGAGGCATCGGTGTCCCTAAACAGTATTACTTCTTTAGGTTGTCCAACAAGCAGTTTTAAAACGGATTTTCAGAAACTCTTATTAGAAACTCTGAAAAGTAAAAGTTGACCAGTTCTATCCTCATATTTTGGACTAAAAGTAACTATGCCCGGTTACCCGTACAAAATGATTATTAGTTGTTACGGGTTATGCTAGGACTCTGCTTTAATATTTCTAGAATCAACTTACGTTAGAAAGGGTATACTTAGCTCTTTTGAGTAAGTGTGTTTGACGTACATGAAGTCTTGATAGAACGCCGCGCTTTGTTGGCACTCAAATGATACTTTATCTACTGAATTTGTAACGCCAACAACACAATTTGTACTGAAATATATTTCTACGGCGATTGATCTCAAATATAGTAGCCGTCGTTAAAATAAATAAAAGAGACATTTTCTGATATTGTTATCCTTGATTTATGTCGACCGCGCAGATATAAGGCTTACATTCGCCACAATCAAATTAAGTTGGCTCACCAAGATTATCTTTAGGACCATCAAGATCTAAAGTCATCAAATTGATTTTAGACGTACACAGAGTAAAAATGGTGTGTCAACCGTTATGTTGTAGATTTTATCCAGACATGATTAGAATGTTGCCCATCAATAGTAATCAAATTGAGTAAACATGGGGTCTTGGAGCCTTCATAGTATTCGATTCACATACAATAAGCCCATCCCACATTGGGTATATCCCAGGGACGGACAAGGGTCAGACAAAAGTACGATGTAAGTCAATTCTTGTCTCCTAGAGTTGGGCTACTGAAATAAGCAAGAATTAAATTTTTCTATATCCCCAAGGACTGATTTCTTAAATGTTCCCAATTGACGAATTTGTAGGTTTGTCAGACATTCAAAATACTGTCTTTCAGGGCAAAATAGGGTTGGACATTATAGGTTGGGCTGACAGGCTTTACTATTGGTTCCTATTGGAAAAAGTCCAAAATATAAGGTTGCATTTTAGAAATTTTAGGAGCAATCTGTCAACCAAACTGTTTTGATCAATTTTAACTAGTGCAACCCTTCAGGGAATAAGCATGGAAGCAATTTTGAGTATATTCTATGGTAAACTTTATTGTTGGTGTCAACTGGGATGAGCTTAAGCACGACAAGACTTGCGGCGAAACATGACAATGTCGCAGAGCAACTGCGCATATTAAAGACAAAATACTCTGTTGCACATGACTGTGTAAAACACTCAAATTGACAATTTCAAACTGTCATATCACTCCTGCATGTGAATTGTCTGTATCATGTCACGCTGATATCGCAGCCCATGGCCAAGTCGCACAGTGTAATAGGGCCTTAGTCATCATGTAGAATACGCATAGAGTCTCCCACTCGCTCTCTACAGTGTGCACTGAGTGCACACAGCCACCTTCGGCTATAGAGCCGAATGGATGCCTAATGCCTCTGGGACGTTGCCTACTTCATATCAAGATAGCATTATACTCAGAAACCTCCAGGGAGTACTACCCTTACACCCACCCCACTCACTGGAGGAGAAATAGGTGCAGGGTGCCAAACGATTATACCCACCCCTCCTCCGCCTTCTGTCTATGGGAAGATCATGATCCAGGCACTCCATTGATTATCGTGCGGATGATAATTATAGTTGTGAGACCTTAATTAGGAGGATCAATATCCTGCCTCTTGGGGCGGCTATTTTGGCCTACATCTCGCAGCTTGCGAGATTCCCGCGAGAACCAGAAAATAAATATCTGCGATCGAGTTGCCGTAAGAGTAAATGATTTTTCTCCTATGGTCGTGGGATAGCACTGATTAACACGGTTATGTATGACGCTGTCAATTGTTAGTCTGCGCGCAGCAGGTTATGTCAGCCATTTGCCATCAGCAGCCAATCAGAGTGCAGCTATTTATCACGTGGGCCAATCAGCGTCGAGCTTCTTACTCGCTAAAGGAGTATGAAGGGGCTTATTTAGAAGCTGTTGGTGCGGCCAATAGGGAAGAAAAAGCAGTTTATTACCGTCTCTTGCAAGTATCAAGAAGTACGTGATTAGGGCTTATCGTTTTGGTCATGTTATCAAGCTGTGAAGGGCTTGCAATCAGTGAACACATTGAGTGACGTCCTGCCCCAATGCAAACGCAAGTTAAACGTGATGTGGTCACTCTCTCATACCCATTTAAAAATGTATGGCATTTTAAGTACTACATTTATGTATGAAAGTACGCCAGTTAGGCAGGGATTGAATATAGAGGAGAGATAGTTAACCACATTGTCTATGCCATCTTGTGATGAATTGCCTTCTTTTTTGCACTATGAATGTGGAGGAGCATCGCTGTTTCACTCATCGTAGGTTAGGTATCGTATCAAGTACTCTTTCTCCCATTTTGTTTAGCTAAGCAGTTTCCTTCAATATCACCTTTGTGTCTGGCAAGATATTTAAAGGGATTAAGGAGTGTCTGGCAAGCTTCTGAATTATCTGAACCAGCATAATATAGCCCTTATATGATTTATGAGGTCAGACCTTTACTACAGGAATAAATAGAATGAAAAATAATCATATGGCATGCCCTTAGTTTCAGAGATATATGGGTGTGGGCACCTCTACTAATTATGTTTCAGCAAACAAAGCGTTAAACCATAGAACTGTAACGTACAGTTCTATGGTTAAACTAACTGATTAGGACAGTTACACTCCATAGAAACAGGTTATTTGCGTAATTTATGTATATTCCCATGCAAGGGATTTCCATTTGAATCACAAGTTTCCCTTAAATAAATTTTTTTTTTTTTTCAAATTTTTTACTGACATTAAATCGGAAAAGGTTTTCCGATCTTCCTCCAACGCCAGATTGGCTTACATCGAGATAACTTCAACAAGATATAACAGAATGTAAAAGTCTTAATTCTAGTGAATTTAATCGATAATTGTTTAATTGTTCAAAATATGATTTTATGAAATGAAATGAATAAGGAAATAAAAATGTTTTGTATGTGTTATTAATCAGTTTAGTTTGTTTTTCAATGAGTTTTTAATCCAATATTTAAAAGATTGGAAATTTGGTATATTTCTAATTGCAGGATCTAGGTTATTCCATGAAGTGGAACCTCAGTATTTGATACTTCTTTTACAAAATTCAATTCTAGGTTTTCCTGTTTCTAATAATATACCTTCAGAATGCCACTTCGAATTAGAATATGTGTGGAAAAAGCTGTTATTTCTTTAGAAATAATAGGTATTTTATACATAAATTTCAAGTTGCACTTTAGAGTCAAGATAGATGTAGTCGGTCATTTACATTTCCTTCAGAATATCCCAACATTACATAAACCAAGACGTAATAGCCTTGTAATGAGTATCCGCAGCATTAACATTGATGAAGCATGTACTACAGAATCAGTGATTATCCAAGACCACATCATTCATGGTCGTTGCACTCCTCCCATGCTACGTTAGTTATATTTATTTCCATTTTTATCTTCCCTTGAGTATAGATTTACATTTCATGAATCCTGTATGGAGTAGGTGACAGTGCAATGTGTTTTAGAGACCAGATCAAAGTACCGGATGCTTTATCTGCTACCATCAACACCCAGCAGCATAGAATTGATCATCGGAGCGTCAGAATTAGTCAGCAGTCCATTAATTCTCATTAAATCCCTTAATGGATCTCCTCTCATTCATTATTAATTAGAAACCAGGATCAGAACTCGGCGCCGCTCGGTCTTAACTGGCTTTCTAACAAAGTGATCCATCTAAAACATTCTGTCACTCTTTTTGTGTGTGATGGTTCAGTTTTTTTCCTGGAGCCGAAAACAATACGTTTGTTTAGTAGAAACAGGTTTCAATGAATGATTTCATTCGCGGGTGAAAATGTATTAGGTATTATATAAAGTTTATGACATTTTGTGTTTAAGGAAGATGTGAATCTATCAGCATCTGTTTTTTCTTTTGCTTTTGGTGTATGATCATTGTTTATACAAATATAGATAACAATTTATGTAGAGCATCACTTGAGATTCAAAGCCCTTATATATATTTTATCAGCCTTTACACAACCTTTATATGGATGTAATAATGAATCTCTGAGGCCACTTGGAAGTTGGATCAAGCAGCTGCTAGTGGTAAAGGAAAATGAACTGGCCGTCTGTCTCAATCGGACTTAACGTCAGATGAAAGGAAGAGCTCCTCCATGGTGAGAGGCTTGTAGACACAGAGACGGTTATTGAGGTAGAGGACAGCTGCAGAGCATCAAAGACAGCACAGTTATATCTCTGTCCTTTGTGGCGGCCTGAGGGAGTGAGCACACTCCACAATAGGGGGCGAAGTTTGCTGCCATTCAGCTATGATAACACCGCGATAAGACTATATAGGTTTATGTGGTTGGAGACGGAATTCTAATCGCATATAAGAATTACATACATGGTGCACTCTGATAATATATAGCAGATTCTTGTCTTTATTGGACTTGATCTGTATATTTTTTTTCTAGGGTGTATAACTCTATCAAGTGATACAGTCTCTCCGGACGCTATTAAAAACACGAACCAAAGTAAACCCATGGTGGTATTTTCTCATGTCATGGTTGTGGCCTTACAAGAGCTTCAGTAGTACCTCAGTATGGCCCTGACACACCCCCATCCTGGCCTTGGCAATGTTCTATTCAAGGGCATGGCCTCAGTGATACCCCTTTGAGGACCAGGAAATGCTTCATTTTTGCGCCAGCAATGCCTTATCCTAGTCCCATGGCAATATACCTCAGAATGACACCAGAACAGCCTCAGCATGGCTTTACCAATGAATAATTGTAGCTGCAGCAATGCCTTAAAATGGTTTTAACAATACATTGCTTTGGCCTGAGCAATATCTCAAGATGGCTTCACCGATGCCTGCCTTGCAATTGCCACAAGCAGTTCCCCAATTACCTTACCAATACTTCATAGTTGTGGGCTTCAGCAATGTATGTCTCAACGTGGCTTTTTTGCATCACCCCTTCTAGGCCTCCTCAATACCTAGAATGTTCATGACAGCGTCAATTTATCGATAGGGTCAAAGCATATGACCTTTTAAATCTTTAGAATGCACATTCAAGGTGGCTCACGTGTACAGTCAATGAAGCCTTATGGAGCCACACGCCCAATTAAGGTCAAGCTAAGGCCACAAAAAGGCTCATTTTTCCAGCACCTTAGTCAAGACCACCCTGTGTAACTCTGATGGTGCAGTGTGAACGAGGTGGTGGAGTAGGAGAATAATGGTCTGCTTCCTCCAGTATTCCCTTGGTCAAGGTCGGAGCGCCCTCGTCTCCTCCAGGGGAGGTCCTCCAGGATGAGGAATTATATGGTTGTTGTTTCCACGGGCGCCTGCTGCTGCCGCTGGCCCCACTCCACGTTATGGCGGTGATTACTCAGTGAAGGCCCAGTCCAGACCCTATAAGGCTTACTTATCAGTCGGACACAGGAGTAGGTTTCTGGGAAATGTTATTTTTAGAGTCGCAAGCCCGCGCAGATTTGTGGAACCTACCTTTTATGGGTGGTGAACCTTTAGTATGTAATTAAGGAGATTATAAAGATCAGCCTTGGCTTTTGGCCAAATAAGGGGGCTTTTTGCATATCTAGGGTGCAATGTCCCTACACAGATAAACAACCCTGACGTAGAATGAGAATTTCATTAGCAAGACGCCACTGTTGTATACATTCTGATGTTTAATTGTTTAAGTCCCTTAACATCCTAGCGATGTGCCAGCAGGAGATGAACATTCCAATAAATTCTATTATTATTGTGTTCAACAGATGTGCGAGGAAGATTATTATTCCGTATTATTGAGAACATTATTATTCCGTATTATTAAGCAACCCATTATTTTCGTTTTTCTTAAAGGCGCAGTCAGTGGGAGCGTGTTTTTCCAGTGTTAACGTCCTGTTTGAGAGTTTAGCTCAGTGGGTTACGAGCTGATACATTTTAGATAGGTTCAGTCAGTCGAGCTGCTCATCCAGCTCCCAGGGGGCGCTGGGGGCGGCCCTTGAGCAGCTCAAAGCAGCTCAAAATGGGAGCAATTTGAGGGAGGGCGAGCTTTCTTTGATTTCTCAAGAAAGGGCCGAGTTGGCTTCACATTCTCTGATAGAACGGTTCTTTCATATCTACGATTTCTAACTATGTAATAAGGCTTTTTTCCACTATGCACACTTTGTACTGGGCATTTCATTTGTATATACTGACAGAAATGCAAACCATTATAAAGAAGGCATAATGGAATGTGGAATTTGATTACATTACTACTTTAATTAGGGTAAACACATTTCTATGCTTTATTCTATGGGATATTTGCGTTTTAGACACCAATATGTTGGAATCTAGAACAGAAACCACTTGTGGCGCTGACTTAAGAAAAGGCAGATACAGGCTCCCACAAGGTGAAATATGACCAGAATTCTAGTTCACTAAGACCAGGCAAGTATAAATCTCCACCCACACCCTCCTCCACAGGATCCATCCATGCGCTCATGTTGTAACCTTATCCCCCCATCCGTCCCACTCTCCTACCTGACAGGTGACGGGCAGGTAGGCCGGTGAGGGCCGGGGAGGGGCCAATGTTATTACCAATAATGTCCTCATAGCACACATGGCCGTCCCCATAGGAAGGGCCTCATTTTACAGTGTGATTCCCTGATGGAAAAATAACCACATCCCTTCCCAGCCACTTTCCCTATACTACTAGGGCCAACAGGGAAACTATGAAATCAGTTAATCTTGTGCATTACAAAGAAGACTTGATAATAAGAGGGGTGAATAAAGGATTTCATAAAGGGAAGACTATATAGGCTAAGAACTAAAACGCCACACATCCACGTGCACATGTGAAACAGTTTTTTTGTCTATGTCAAGTTCATGTATCCAACAAAAGGAGGATAGCCGGGACCGCCCTGAACACCGCCCCCCCCCCCCCCCCCCCCTTGGATCTACTCCTGCTGATATACCTTAGGGGAGGTTGACCGGAACCTGACCTTTGATTGTTAAAAGACCAGCAACTTCCGCTTTCTTATAACAGCGCGCGCAGCTCGTGTCTTTTATAGTTTCCGCCCTCTTGTTCCTGCTTCCGCCTCTGGCACTTCCACACAATGCTATGTGACTTCCTATGTTTATAATTAAAGACTATGTAAGGTTTGGGACGTAGCTCAGCTTTCTCCTTATATAGCTTGGAATCCAATGCAGTACTTTTTTCTTCAAGTTAAAAGTACCACGATTTTGATTCCTTTAAAGTGTACAGGTCTACACTGAAAATACAGAGTTGTCAAAAGTGGTGCCAAAAACGACAACCCAATGTTGTCTGTGTCTTTTATACAAAAAATCTTATTTATGATAATTTCATGTTGTAGATATCATAGTCCATAATAATAGCTTCCTATTATCTTATTACTAGTTATTAGGTATGGCCATTACACATAGGAGGCCTATGAGCTGTATGTTCTTTGACACCATTCACTTACAATACTTTATCATAGACAGAGGCCATGACAACCTTGGGCTGTCGTTTTAGGCACCATTCACTTACAAGCTCCCTCTTCAACCATCTTGGCATTTCCAATCGTCATTAAATTAGCGACCCTCATTTAGGTGAAAACATATTGCTTGTTTAAAGGTCTTTATCATAGAGTTTTTTTACACCCAATCAGCAAGTTTGTAATTTTGTTACTCTGGTTAAAAATAACTCAAAGGAATGATGACCCTTGAGGAAATTAGGACGACTTAAAAAGAATCTTGTGTAACGAATACAGCTGATTGCTGAAAACTTTCCTCTTAACTGTAATTGCTCAGAAAAGGCCTATTTTCATTTACCGATATTGTTCCATGTTTCTTATTAAAATCAACTTTTGCCTGGCAATGGCTGTTATTGCTGATTTTGTCCATGTCTGTTCAAGATTCTGCAGCAAATGGAAACGAGGAAACATGATTTGGTGTAGAGCGAAATGAACATCTTCTCATGCCAATATTTGATTTTCCAAATTGCTAGCAATAAAGATATTTCCAAAATCCAGCATATTCATAATATTATAATATCATCGAAATGTCTCCTAATTATGTTGTATCAAATGAGATGAGAAATGTGAGCTTCCTTCCATGAATTGCCACGTTCTGTTAGAAATAAAGCGGCCTTCGGTATAACAGTGAAGTGTTTCCTAAAGTTTAGAGTAAACATGGCACGAGTGGTAATACGAGTACCAGCTTCCTTCTGGTAATGTTGACTTTCCCCCTGCTGGTGATAGAGGCAAGTCTCATCCTGAAGCAGTGGAGGCTTTGATAAAGGAGACTCGGGCCGGAAACAGTCAGCTCACAATCTCCCTAATCTCATCAAAGTCTCCAACCACAACCTGCCAACCACAGCACTCAGTCAAAAATAAATCTCACGAACAAACCTAACACCAATAGACAATGTTCTGTTACTGCAATACCAACCGGAACGAAAATCAAGATAGGCTTATGTGATGCTGTGGTCGCTAAGGATCTAAAATTTGTAAACCCATTCATTAATGACTATTGATTTCTACTCAAGAAAACATCGTGTTTGTCTGTAGAAATTCAGTTATTCATCTAATGAGACGTTTTCATGTTGCCTCCAATTCAATCAAATCAAAAACACATGATCAACCGTATGGTGTCATTACGGAAAGGCTCTATTCCGTGCACAAATACCCCGTCGCCAAATCCCATCCTTCTTCTCATGTCAATCAAGCACTGATTTGAAATCCACTAACACAATCCTCTAGTTCCTGCATGACAGCATCCCCCTAAACATGTCTCCTGGCTAATACTCCGACTGAAACCAGGTGGGTTTGACAGCTGGGAATTAGTTTTTCTCAGAATTTAGTGGCTGTGAATGTTCATTTTACTTGACTGCAGCCTATATGGGGTGCCAAGCGTCTGCAGAATAAATTGGGTTGTTGTGATAGGAGGCTTATTTGGTGATTAATTTGTCTCTGATGAAAGGTCCGGTGCATAGAACGGTCAAATGAAATTGGGATCACATTGGCATACTTTTTCGTGACAGTTGCCTTTTACAAATATATGTATAGTTGGGATGGTAAAACCCCTCTTATATTTGACTGATAAAAAAAATCGTTTCACATGCATATGGCAATACAATCTCTTTTTAGAAGACATTTTGAAAAGGACGCTTTTTGCTACTCTGTGAAGATGATGAAAGCATGGCTTATCTTAAGAATCCTATATAAAACCTGCTCATGCTTTCATTTAATTTCAGTCCAATGTAGGCTACCATTCCAATAGTCCAGTATCCCTGAAATGCTCATAACAAAGGGTGTACACCCCTGACAGCACAATTCCTTTTTATATTCCCATCTTATACTTTGTGCTTGGAGAGTCTTACCCTTTGTGCTTGGAGAGTCTGGCTGGTGAGGGGGGAGTCGGACTGGCAGGAGGAGTTATCTCTGTATGGCGGTGGGAGGGGAGGGAATCGATCAGCTATCTGTTTCTGTTATACCGCCCGTGGACGCAGCCTGTACAAAGTCGATGGGGGTTGTGGGGGGCGTTCGGAAGATTCATTTACGTTCCTACATTCCACTCACATCGTAGTTTGGCTTCATGATGTATCTTCTTACTGCCCATCAGTTGTGTCGTGTCTATTTCTTCTATAGATGTAGGTATAAAACAGAAAACAGATATCCTCATTATTTGGCCTGACGTTGATCAATGTTCAAATCTGTAATACATGTTTTGTCCGTGCAAATATATTTCTTTTCAAATTTGTTTAGTTATTGAGCTATTATTTTCTGTGTAAATGTACAAACGGTATATGATATAATATGTCAGGTAAACATCTTCGTAACAAAAGATTAGACTTTGATCACATCATGATAGCTGTAGCTAGGCAGCATTTGGTTAAGTTATGGTATTACATAATTTATATTCAGGTCATATATCTGACCGGTTCAATATCAGATTCTTCGTTTTACTACAATCCTCATCACTTTCATTTCCCATGACTTCCCCATCCTATCCCCCTCACCCTCTTTCGCGCCCATCAATCGTTTCATAGTACTTATAATCGAGCTATTATTTGTACTTCTTCAATTTCCTTATTCTGTTCACCCTCCTCGTTCCACCGCCTCCACTCCCATGCCCCCTCTTCTATCATATATCATCGCCTTGCATATTTTCTGACCAAAGGTAAAATGTTGCCATTCCGTACGACCCTGCTGTTGATAGGAAAAATGGGAACTTTAACACAAAAATTGATGTAATTGCATTTCAGAAATGCTAGTTATAAAGAGTACTGACAGGTAGATACATCATGGTGAATTCATGCATGAGAAACTATATATCATAAAACTTTTCTTGGCATTTGCATCTGTCAAACTGTAAACCGTAAATGCTTTAGTCTCATCTCTCTTGTACTGCTAAATGAAGAACCTGTCGTGACTACCGATCTATCAAAATACACTATTATAGTGCTTCAGAGGCGCTAGCCATGGTAGTTTGCACCACTTGAGGGGGAGAAAGCTGAACATGACAGATGTCAATATAATGTTACTTACAAAAAAGAATTAGCACAGCTAAACTGCTATGAATAATGTACTAAAATTGAAAAATCTGAAAGTACCATAATCTGCCATAAAAGAAAGTATTGACCTCAAAGTTCGATTAAACCGCAGAGGGACAAAGGAGCTATTGTTCCCAACCCTGAAACTGTAGAATTCACAAAATCAATGACCTAGAATACTTTATGAAGGTGGCTGTTTTAAAGGGAGCCAAAAGCAATGCTGGGTCAAATTATTTTAAATCCTGTTAACTATTGAAATATATTATATGGCTATAACCTAGGCCTGTGGAAAAATATAGACCCAAATACTGACTTAATCTACAACAAAATACACTAAAACGTGTGCATGTCCAGCCAAATAGCGGTCCAAAAGGGCCTGTCTGTTACCAGCCAGGTGTATACATGTGTGCTACTGCTACCAGCGACCACTGGTACCTGTAGTATGTGCAATAAGGCATGGCACCAGTGACCACCACTTGTACCTGTAATCAACACACTGGGCAGTCTGGTGGCCGGCTGGACCCACTTCCAGCCGCTATAGGTGAACACTCCCTATTTTGGTGATCCACCAAAATTGGTTTGTACCAATGGCTAACTTAAGACTCTTAGAACATGTTCTTATAGTTATATGAGTTTGTAAGATTTTGTCATATTTTGACATGACATTGGTTTTGCCTCCCTTTAAGTAAAGCTATAGATATTGAACGACTTGAAATATATGAAAAATGTAAGGATATGTGAAGGATAGTAGGACAGAAATGGAAGTAAACAGATAATTAACTGAGAATCTATAATTAAAAATATTATTTTTCCTTAAAAAGTGCATATTAGGGAGTGTAAAATTTTTACATGTATCTCGGGATACAACACATTTAATGTGTTTTTATCTCGAGTTACATGTTCTATAAGTAATGTGATCTGCCAAAATCAGACTTATTTTAAGGAAGGGTCTGTTTCCCAGATCTTTCAGCATGTTTGTCTACAGACGACCTAAACATGCTGTGGGTTCAAACTACAAAGTGACACAGGTAAAACTAAAATGGCATCTTTCCCTCAGTAGGCATGGCAACGCTCACTTATATAACCACAAGTAGCCCTGGCAGGAAAGCCTTCTCTGTGACCCTCAAAGAAACTGGCAGGTAGAAATCTTCTTTGAGATAGCTTCAAAATACACCAATATCTTGTTGTGCTCCGACTATTCCCTGTTGACATGATACAGCCTGTAGTGGTGCATGTATCTGTGAGGGAGTGGGTGTCTGAAAACAAGTTCAACGACTTGTCCTGGACATTTTAGGCTACTGTGCATGGTGCAGCGGAGAGTAGGCTCCAAACTGCTAAGTAAGCACTGACTTGGGCCATTTTAAGACTGTATCGTGTCTTGGGCACATTGACATATAATTATACTTGCTCTGGTACACCTTCGCACTTGATGACAGGCTAGAAAACTATATCAAGATTAGGATTAAAGATATGAGATTTGTGTAAATTGCATCATTCACTTCGTTTTCGATTTTTGATCACAAAATACTATTATCATAGAGTGGGAAATCCTACCTTCTCCCAAATATGCTGTGACTACTTTGCATCAAGTTCACAAATTCTGTAAGGTAAATTATACTGCTATAAAACAGTATTTAAACATCAGAGGTAACTGCCAACTGTTCCTAGTATGTCATGAAGGCTCAGATAAATCTTAAAATGCCAGCTGATATCTTCATTCTTTCAAGTTATTGTTTGAAACTCGCAGTTTCTTAAGGTTTAACATTTCAAGACGTCTTTCAAGACATCTTTCTTTAACCAATAGTTTTAAAATGCGTAAATACCGAGAGATAGATGGCCGTTTAATTGTTCTTATCATAAATGCATTCATAAATGGATACAGTCATCCGAAACACCTCTGATTAACAAGGCAAGCGTAATAGAAACCTGTGGCATTAACACCATACTGATGACACTGAAATTTACAAGGTGCTAAAGTGCACTTACATCACACAAATGTGTGCCACGAATGTGCTGGAGGCCTTGGTATCCTCTAAAGCCTGTGTGAGCTTTAGGTCTGCTTTGATTTTTCCCATTTTCCCTCTGACATTTAGAAGCCTAGTCGGGGCTTGGGCTCTGTCTGAATATTTTATCGCTGGGAGCGGCAGACGTAGAGGGGAGCCGTAGACGGTAGCACTAAACGTGACACTTAAATAGCACTAGCACTAGAGACGACAGGGGGACCCATCTCAGGTGACCGTATCAATCTCCTTGGGCAAATAGCGTCCTTTTTAGTCTGAACGGTCGTTTAAGTCTGAGCTCTGCTTCGGTTACGTTGTAAAGATGGCCCACGTGTTTTTCTTTGTAGTTTTTGGCAGACAGCTTTGATATGGAAGTGGCTTGCCATTCCCCAGAATAAGGCAGACAGAAAAGTCTATGGAGAGAAATTAAAAGTAGGAGTTTGAATGGAAGCAGTGCTGTGAGGTGGTAGTCAGAGGTTATACGTCTACTGATGTACGATATTGATTACCCATCAAAACTACTATCAAAACATTAGTTGATCAAGCTCTATCAGACGACATGCACCTATTTTGTTGTCCTCCCCTTCTTGAACTTCTTTTAGTTCCAGGAAATATTACAAAAGACGCAGTGAGTCTTACCCAAGCTTGTTCAGAATGGGCTAAACCATTGTTTATCATAGAGACTTTCAACCACTCTTGTTCAGAACGGTTGGATCAGACTGTGCCTAAAATAGTGCTTCTCACAGATGGGGTGACATAAGGAGAGCCGTATCAGACCAAAAGGAAAACCCCATGAATATGTTAATTTTCTCATCTTGAAGGGAGTGGGCCTGTTGTTATGGGCCATTGGTGCCTGACACATATATAACTATTTCTATTCTGCCTGGAATCAGAAGGCTAGATCCGCCTGTCCCCACGAATGTCTACGAAGTGCCTCCACCAGTATCATTGGCAAACTGGCCAACGTTGGTATCTAAAGGTATTCATCATTATTTTCCTCAGCTAGTTTTAAGCAGACGGTGCCCCAACTAGCTTTGTATAGAATTATCCTCAAAGACAGACCAAAATGTGTCAGATTGCACCCCTGCCGATCCTGGTTAAAATGTACCTGAAATACGTAATCTCATGATCAAGAGTGTCTCATTTAGTTTTGGTGGAAGAAAATGCCTTTCCTGAGCAGCCAAGCACGTTCAGACTGTACAGGCAGTGTCAAGAATCACCAGCTTCAAGTCACCGTCAAAATATAACGGCCTCAAGTCATCGTCAGAATGTACCAGTCCTGAGTCCTATTCAGAAGGTACCAGACTCAATTCATGATCAGGATGTGTTAGCTCAAGCCATGTTTCAGAATTTACTAGCTCAAGCTATATTCTGAATGTACCAGCCTCAAACCATGCTCAGAATGTATCAACCTTAATTTACGATATAGACGATAGATTATTGCAGCACAAATAACAAGGACATATCAAGCTTTTCCAAGGTTTGTAACTATGAGAGGAAACAGTATCATCACTTATTGGCATATACTATTAGAGATAAATGCACCGAGGAACTTTCCTGTGAGTTTCAGATATTCTAAAGCATTTTCCACCCTTTAAATTGACAAATCATCCTTGGAATACATACAAAAACCAGCTATATAACACATTACAGCCTCAAGTCATGGTCAGAATATTCAAGACTCAAGCCATGGTAAAACTTTGGCTCCCTTATAAAGATGACCTGAGGCGGCTGTCCCTGTAAAGTAACCCAATCCCTGCCTCTACCTGGGGTCTACCTACCCTGCTACATGCCCCTGATGGACCCTGTACCAGCCGAACCCTGCAGCAACCGACCACATCAACCAGCCAGGATGAGGCGCAGAGTGTTATTATTAAAAAGTATTAACAGAATCGTAATAAAGATAGCCAGCATCTGAGGATATTATTCTTGACATGGTATTGTGCACGTAAGTGTCGTTAGTGTGTGTGCTTGTACATACAAATATATAGGGACAGGTACATTTCGGAAAGAGAATGGTCCGACATCACAGACGAAGTATTAAGACTTGCTCACCCGCTCACACAGCCGCAAGTTTGTTTTTCTCTCTGTCAAGTTTAAGTCCCCACCAACAACAAAAAATTGGGGGAGGGGTAGGACCCTTTGGACCCTCTCCCTGGAACCGCCTCTGCTGTATGTGCATGTGTCTGTGACTGTGTGGCGTAGGTTTTTCAATATTTCCCACTTGGCTCCCCGCAATCCAGCTCCCCTACCTAAAGGCCTGGCTAACGTCAGTGATTTCTGCAATGCCAGCAATACCTGCCCCTGTAATCGATAAGATCAATGCTGATACTACGACGTAGGGGTAGGGGTTATATCCAGACCCACCCCCAGAGGCGGGGAGAGGCGTTTTAACGCACCCAATCCACCCCTGTTCAATGAGAGAGCCTTTTGATGGATGTATTTATCCAGGGAGGGTAAGGGTCCATCAAAAGACCATCGTCTCCATCTACATGGTATCAGCTGCTTATTACAAAGGGGAAGATTGGTGTTCATAGATACTACAAAGGTATCATGTGGTATCTATTGACATCAATAAAGGGACATGATGAAAGACTTGTAGAATGAAACTATTCATATCTTGTTTGCAAGGTCAAACCTTGAATACTTAAAAGACATGAAAATAACGATGCAGATATCGAAGAGAACGGGTGTTTCAACTTTTAGGACGAAGCTTTTTTATACTTAACAATGCCATGCATTTAACACACATGGAGAGCGATTGTGTTTCAGTAATTAGAAATGGACACAGGCCATTATGTTCTAACAAATTTTCATTTTATATCAATCTTGGTCCATTGGTGTAGATTTCACGGAAAATATGAAGGGGAATCCTTCCTCGAGGCAGACATAGACAATTCATATGTAACTGAACAGGGCAAATACCGCATATTGGCTTGAACATCATCACCGGGACCTTGTCTTTATTAATTATCCTATTCTTATTTCTGATGAGACAGAATACCGGCCACACTTTTCATTAATAGGTATGTCTGCCATAAATGAGAGTATCTATAGACTACAGAAACAGTACATTATAAGGCAAGACCGCGCAAAAGACCGAACAAAGCATCTGTTCTTTGTATTTTTCTTATTTCGTGTCATTGGGTAACTACCATTTAGATCTATTTTTCTTTTTCTATAAAGCGTGGACATTTATCTATTTTGTCTGGCATCCATTAACGTAGACATTGTCCAAATAAAGTCATGTACTAGGTTATGAATATTGCAATTGAATGAGGCCAGTCCATCTATGGATGTGTATGAATACGCCAGCCACAGGGACTACTTTTCAAACCGATTCCCTAGGGCCATCTGACGCAACCTGTCGCACCTCCTGTATGACGGGCAAAGTGCAGTGTAGAGGTCATATAAAAGGCCTTTTCAATAGCCATCCCCCAGCTTTGGGTGAACCTCAATCAACCTCTGGCTAAGTTATGTGGACATGCATCATGTCAAAGGAGTCGACATGTGTTATACAAAGCCTGGTACTATGTATACATTAGTGTAATGCTGATCTTTGTGGTCCTACTAGTGCAAACAGTCAGAATAAGGTTTATTTGGGAAACATCTCACTTATAACAAATAGATAGCCCATTTTAACCTGAATATTTTAGCCTGAAAATGAATTTGGCAATTCCAGCTCACGAGCTTAGTTTATTGTAATGCCATTGAAAGTCCAGAAAAGAATTGGTTATAACCTCTTCAGAAAGACAGTAAACTATCATCTACCAAGGCTAGGGAAAAGATATGATCCCAGGACATTCTAATTTATGAATGAATTCAATATTTTACATGTTGAGAATACCAAAAGTGAGGAACCTAAAACGTTACATAACATTGGCCTTAGCAGTTAAGCAGTGCCAGTTCATTGAAGCCCATTTTTACACCAGATCACGTGATCCGCCGACACATCATGTGACCCTCTAACCTAGACCCGGCGAGCAGCGTTACAACGGATTGGTCAGGCCCAGGTGTAGTGGGTGACTCATGCCACTTTTATTGATCTGGCTTCCTGTGGTGTACGAGAAAAGAAGCACGCAGCGCCTAAAAAGCATGAAGTATTTATTGACTATTGGGGAGCCGTGGCTGCGATTTAGAGCAGGATTAAATACCTATTATCATTCTATTTTAGTGTGCCATTACCTGATCTGTACCCAGACTGTATGAAATTATTTTGACGAAAGCATCTGATTTTTGGTATGGGTAGTATCTCTGCATTGGTGGTCGGACAAAATTATATCATTTTAATCATTTACAAATGTTTTTCAGAAACAATTTATTCTAAAAGTAGGCCTATCTAAATACACTCTCATTTAATTCAGTAGACACCTCCTCTATACAAATATATGCTATGGTTTCTCGGGCTTTCTCAGTCAAATATCTAAGTATTCCAAAATGAATGAGCCATTGTTCATGCCAATCGCAGTCTGCACATGTATGACATTTTTTGAAATACTATGTCATATACGTGTTGACATTTCCAAAGTATCCTTAAGATAGAGGAGCTTTCCTTCCCTGGACCGTTCTCTTGACGACAGGCGGGGGTTGTATATAGATTGATGGTAAAGAGTGGAAGGTATCGGGGAGATGAGACGGAAAGGTCACCGCCGTCAGGAGTCGGTGCAACAAGTACACTCTAATAGTGATAGACAAAGTACGCCAGACCCCGCCACTTAGACCTAATCAGACTTCGATAAGGCCACGAGAGAGCATCTCAGGCATAGTCCTATATAATTGCGATGGGGTAGAGGCCGAAGGAATCTGTGTGCCTAAAGGTCAGATTCTCCCTTAAAATGATATACCATTCTCGTGAGCAGTATTTAAAGCAACGAATGGACAGAGATGTAGAACAACCACCTCTTACCTGTTGATTAAGTCAAGTACTGGGGCCTTGTACCCATCCTCCCCTCTGAGATAAGATACATTACAAATACATATAGCGTTAACGGTTTCACACCAAGTGCTTTTTGAAATGTACTATACATCTGTAAAAATGTAATGAGAAGATATTTGCAAGAAGTCACACATACAACGATATCTTTCCATTAAACACCGAATAAGTAGGTGTCCCGGGCCAAGACTGTTAATAGGAAGGAGCTAGTGATACCTATTTTGTCTGACTGTTATCAGCAGAGGGTGAGCTACAGAAAATAGCCTATTACTGGATGAGGGTGGGCCTTTCATCTGGGGCTGAGTGTTAAAAGGACAGGAAAGTCTATATTTGTTGAGTCTGTCTCTGCCCCCTTTCCTGAACCAAAGAGCTGAGGCTAGCAATTCCTGTGTATAACGTTCTGATGTAGGGATGAAGCCTGCGTTTTAGTATTGACTTGTAATACCTCAACCCGAAAAGCTTATCAGTTAATGCACCTTCTTTCAGATCTTTTGTCAGATGACACACATTATCCAAATTGTTTTCAAGACGTTTAAAATGCTTTGTTGACAACGATTCGGAGTATTTGCTTGTTAATTGGTTTGTTTTTGTTTTTAATTATTGCGTTCATCAATTTAATCATTTCTTTTTTTCTTGCAGGTGAGTCACGTACACCATTTGAACCCACCTGCCTCTCCTTAAACCGTGAGTGTGACACTAACCTGATGAGGTTAAGTAATGTCTTAGTTAAAGTATAAAGAGTTATGGCTTTCTGTATGTTACCCTTTACAATTCATCTATTTTCAAATTACTCAGGAAGTTCAAAAGAGTTATGGGGAACTACTGAAATAAATAGAGTATTTCGTATAGAACGGGGATGTAATACCAAAAGTATATATTAAGTATATTATATATGTTGGCAAAATAGTTGTAGGCTTATACCACGTCCGTATGGGGCATAAGCGCCTATATATATATATATATATATATATATATATATATATTCATGACACACGCCCATACATTCAGCCCTACGTGGCGTGCTGCAGGCAGTGAGTGATGCGTGTATGGGACCAGTTTTACCCCACCTTCTCCCCGTAACAAAGCCCTCGATCTAAGCCAAAACGATACTACTGGGAGCCCAATATTACGTCTATTGGCAGCCCAATGGCCCACTCTGCGACGCCACAATACCCATTGATAAGGTGGGCTATATCTAAACAAACCAATCATATAAATCAAGACTAAAGCCAATGGTAAATTCCACATCATTCAGATATTTTTACATCATAAATTACTTTATCTGTTAGTGGTGCAAGAATAGATATTACCACAGCGTATGCATTCGCTGTGACCGCTTGGGGTTTTAAATGTTTTTCAGAATGCAATGTGTGCATGTTTTCAATGTATTACACTATAGGGATGCCTTATTATGTACATTATACTCCCCAGTGGGGTATATGAGCCGGCATTCGGTAATGGCAAGCCCCCTCCCTGTGCGCCTCATACCCGCCCCCGCCACCAGTACACCCCTAGGTCTACTATTTCAAACCATTTTCCTGTAATTTAGTTCACTTCTGTATGTTGCTCTCTGTATACAACCCAATAACAAAAATGAAACAAAATCACCAAACTGATAATAAGAAATGCCACGGATGCATAACCTCTAGGTACCAAAATAATGGGTAGCCTTTATAGAATTAGTATAGGAAACCTTGCTTAGAAATGTATATCAGTAGTCAATGAAGATGTTCATCAAAATTAAAGCTTAGAAATGCATTGTCATTTGATATGTAAGCAATATGGATTCTATCGCTTAATAGTGTATCAACCAACATCTTTATGAGACATATACATTGATATGTAAGCAATATGGATTCTATCGCTTAATAGTGTATCAACCAACATCTTTATGAGACATATACAGCATACCCACTGACATAATTATCGTACATATAGATACATCTGTCCAAAGGGGTGGGACAGAAGTTGCAGAGAGTGATTAATAACATCGAGAGTTCCGAGAAAGTATCTCAGAACACCTCTCAGGGCATTAAGTGCCATGTCGTCCATCTTATCTCGCTCCTTTCAGATCGTGTTCCCACAATGCACGTCGCGTGATGGACGCCATCTTGGAACACTTGTTAGCCTCGCTTTGAACAGCGTGTCTTGATTGGTTCTTTGCTACTACCTGCGGGTACCCATGGTCCCTGCGGCTAGCCCCAGTCTCCCCAGTGTTCATTTAGTGAATATCTTCCATCGAAATATCCATTTTGTGAAGCTATTCATCATCAGTTGCATTCGGGTTGCATTTGATGAAATATGCGTCACCCCCCATGTAGCTTACAGGACCACATGTTGCAGTAAACAACCGGAATTCCGGTTATAAACAGTAATTGTGATTATGATAACCCATTCGTAGAATCAGTGTCGTTGATGGGTTTCGTAAATAGTCGTTTTTATCTGTGGTACAAAACGCAATGCCATCTTAGAATCGCCCCTACTCCTCATGATTTTTAGATTTTAATAATTATGAGCATCTTGGATATGAATACCCTTTAGGACCACCATTATACTTCATCTATAGTACTCCTTATAAATAATCCTCGAAAAGGACATGCGGAAGGCTTAGAATCAAACAATCTAATGCCTATATCTGCCCTTCTCAGTACACTTAAATGTGTAATCTGTCTGAAGACACCTTCCACAAACTCCACACTGTCAGAGAGCCTGACACATTTTGTATTGAACCCTGTTGAGGCTATTGGGTTTCTATAGCAACGCATGAATGGTTCACATCATACACTCCTTCACCCCTCCCCCGTCCCCTTTTCGTGACACCTATTGCTAGCCAAAGTCCATTGGATTGTTGGTTTTTATTTCGAGCAGCTACCCTAGCAAAAGCTAGTCTGTACAATGTTTTGTATTTGGCCTGTTGTCTAAAAGGTAGTTCAATTACCAAGTATGGTCTGAAAGATACTTCTTTTTTTTAAATTGACTATCAATTTTTTTTAATTCCCTAATAATTATACGCCATTGGTACACTATTATATACCGCTGATACACTATTAAGTACCCCTGTTACACTATGACTGTGACGTACCGCTGGTCCAATATGACGTACTTCTGGTACAACATGACGTACCGTTGGGACTCTATGACGTACCGCTGGTGCACTACTACGTACCGCTAAATGTATAGCCTGGTGCACTTTCCCCATCTAACGCTGGGCGTCCCTAAGAACCCTCTTCATCTGACAGGGGCGTGTATTGTTGTAGCCTTTACAGCCCCCTTGAGATGCCGCCCCCACCCACCCTTCCCGGTAACAGGTCTAGACCGCCATAAGCGTTCTCCTACAAGCGCCCCACTTGTAAGCCTTGTAAAAATGTCGTCTGCTCTGTCCAAAACGGGCAAAGGCTCTGCTCTATGTGGGTCAGCTTAGACTTCTGTGTGGTAGGAATGTTAGATAAACTTATGTTCGCTACAATAAGTTATCATACCTTATTAGAACTCGCCTAATGAAAAAATAGCATTATGTGCTATGGTGTTATACCTCCTACGCCCGTAGTTCATTTGGACAGCTGCAGAAGTGGAGGATTTCTTGAAATCAGTAAATGCCAACAGCATCTGAAGTAAAACATCAGTATGCATTCTGACGAGAACTTATAATATCAAGAAAGTATGAACTATATATAGAAAGATAATATGTTGTGACTTTTTAATACAAGTCAATCAAATTTTGATCAACTATTTTAAGGAAAGGCTTTTATGAATAATAGGCCTATCACTTTTAAATATGATGGCCTTGGAGACAAACCATGGTTGCTATATTCAATCATACCACACAATGGCTACAGCGTGATGGCTATAAATCGTGATCTTGGCTATTAGATGGCATGTGGCAGGAGCGGACGCCATGTTTGAAAGGCAGTAAATGGATCCTCGCATTCTCATTGGGTTAGAATCCCACTCTGCTGGCAGCCCACGTCATCCGGTTAGCTCCGCAGCAAACGGCTAACGTTGATAAGCAGATAGAGCGCTCGTCCAACTCAAGTCCCCCAGGTTCACAAAGGCTAATGGAAAGTTAGGTTTTTTGTGAATTCTACTTAAAATGAGATCAGGAGAAAGTAAGCACTTTAGCTGGCTTCCTGACGAGAGGCTTTCCCCTCCGACATATTGGATTTTGCCATCCTATGACCCTGCAGTCCCCTTAAATATGTAGAAGGTGCTTAGAGTTTGCATCGGATTAAAATGGATGTGTCCAGAGAGAATGCACTAATAGGAGAGCACTTAGTGGACAGTTTGTTTATGAATATAAGCAGCTTATGGTTGTTATTATGGTTCAAAGCCTCTATCTTTCTAGGCAATGTTCTTGCTGGCGGTATATGTAGTAATGTTATTTCTTTTTTACTCAAAATTTCATACTCCGTGCATTATTTAACGTTAGTACTTTCGGTACACTAACTGCAGAAGCTGTAATTTTTTCAACTAAACTAGGCAAAGGCTAGGGCGCCACCATATTAGGTATCAGGAAATTAAAGCTCCGTGGAATTCGCAATTGTCATTTCTTCAGCACACAATTTAAACAATGTGTCTCCACGCAGCCCTTGATCCGTTTTTATCAACACTTCCTTTAAATTCAAAACAATTTTTCATCGGCCCGGGGCCCCTTGATCGTTAATGAATGAATTAAGCTGAGAAAATCACGTCCATGTTAGCATTTAGAATGAAACAGCGGCGCCCGCCAATATGTATGCGATGATTACCAGCGACGTCTTGCTTTTCCCGCGCAAAGTTCCAGTGCTGAAAGTCGTCTGTTCGGCACGTCATTGGCATTTGGCGTGGTATTTACAGGTCCATCAACAATACCAGGCAGTTTCCACTGAATCCCAAGGACTGAATCCGCACTGGTTATTCAGTTAACTCCCCACTCGATTTAAGATTAATTTTTCTCCGTTTATGAACACGGTGCAGAATTGTTTCTACAAGTGCTCGCTCCGTTAATTTTCTATTAGCTTCTCCTCAAAGGATTGTTGTTTCATTAAAAGGAAACATTCAGCGATCGTTCCTCAATTCTGCTAATTTGCTCCTCCCATGAGAATTGAGACTGCCAGTGCCATCAGTAGAAGAAAATTAGTGATTAGTCACAGTTCAGGATTTCTGTTAGGCTAATGGACGTGAGATTAGAATTGCTAAAAAAATGTTCAGTGGTTTAGAAAAAGTGCCAAGGAAAGAGAGAGAGAGCCCAACATTACCGTCGAGACTTCAGCGCTACCAGCAGTGGTTTGCCATGTGGAGAGGCCACAGTTTTTATTAGACCTAACCTCAGGCCCTCAGAAATTTGTTTTTATTTAATTAAAGGTCTTCAGTTGAATGCATGTCACTGAGCAGATTGGTGAAGTTAGGACTGGGCTGAGACTAATTGAGTGTAACGACTGCCGGAGAGGTGGATGACCTAATATGACGATCTGTCACCGTCATCTTAACCTTTCTCTGACGAAGGCCAAACAATTTTCTTCCCATATAGTTTTCTTCTATGAGGAGTTATGCTTTTGGATCGATTTCCAGTTTATCATTAAAATTGCCAAGTGCTTTTTGGCGTTACTCTTACTCCTCATGGGAAAAGCCTTTTATCAAATCTCTTTTTCTAAATAGGTTCGAAACTGCTCAGAAACGCATCATGGGTCACCCTCTTTAATTTGGTGAACCACAAAGCAGTACACTCATTTGCAGGGAAAGAAGAGTCAACCTCTAGGTCGGAAGACATCCCAGATGTACGTAGATTCACCGTAGCTTGGAAGTCAGACCCCTACTTTTGCAGTACATGACATGAAAATGAGGTTTCAAACAAGTTAGAAATCTTGCAATAGCTTCACTTTCATTTATCATTTTTCTGTTTTAAGGCTACAGAACTGTATTTTTAGGCATACATAATTTTCTAGCTTTTCTGGTTGGTTGTGCTAGTCTCCTTTGTGCAAGGTGGATCTTTAATATATATTTTTTCAATCTAGCTTCACGCATATACAAGTTCTTCCAGCCAGGATGATGAAGGTATAAAGTTAGTAAAAAGAAGTTTTAAAGTGGTTAAAGAGAGTGGTTATGTCTGGTTTCACCTTCCAGGAGTATTTTACTTAGATTAACAACCTCTGTTTGTCTGGCACAGACTCCTAATCTGATTAACACAGGTAGAAAATATCCTTGTAATTTAGACCATTCAGCAGGTGCAGTACCCTGGGAAAGGACAGCCTATACAAATACCACACGTCTGGCTGAACATACATTGGTGAATATTGTATACTATAATAATAAGGCCAAGGTCAGTCATTGATCCCTTTATCACGCCTCATGTCGGGCCATGCCACTCCAAACCACTACACACTAATCCATACCTCTCTGATATCAACACAAATAGCTTGTTATTGCATTATTCAATTTAGAAATGAATGTATCGGATTCTATTACTCCGCGCAGCATGTTTAACAGTGTATAAATGGTCAATGCCTCAGCTTCAGTATATTTGAGATGTTTTATATGTTTGGATAATGTGAAATATAGAAGTACTTTGGCATCCTCAGACGTCCCCTGTGGTACTTCTTATATTACTATTAGTAAATCATTGTTATTACAACGCTACAATTTCTATGGTACAGATCCTCAAAGACAGATTTCTTCATTTGGAGTTGGTGAGACATTACAATCGCATGGCTGACAGGTTATATATTAAACCTTTGCAAACGTCAGCTCACAGATACTATAGACGTTGTGCAGATGACGTCACATCTCTCAAAATGAGCTGGCCGCCATCTTGGTGATCAATACATAATAAGAATTATTTGCATATTTATAGCATTTAGAATATATCTTTTTGTCAAATCCATCCCCATAGGTAATAATCAACACTAAGTGTCAATTACAACTAATAAATGTTGGATTTATTCACAGCCACGTGGCCATGATAACCACGTGGTGATCACCAAAAAGTGGTCACGTGACCCTGTCTGCAAAAGTTCACAAAATTATGGCGGCCATTTAGAAAGGGCTAGGACTAGTCAGCCGACTATGGCCCTGATTAGTCGGTCCTGTTGAAATGTGGCTTGACTCCCTCCTGATGTGGTACCTGTTTTGGGGGACAGAGACAACAGTCCAGTCTTTACAACCTGCTGGCAGTGTCCCCAGCAGTGGCCTCCCATTGTGGACACAGCTGACACTTCGTACACTGTTAATACATTAGACACAGTGTCCCCAATCCTGCCTATTATTATTATATAGTAGGTTTTACTGTAGCCATAACACCCGCATGAGACAAAACAGATCCAGTGACCCACTTTATCAGGTATGTAGGGCCTCCAAAGGACTAGACCAGATAGACAGGAAGCCTCAAACTTGATTGCGAATTTCAGGTGAAAGATATGAAGCCACTCTTTTAGAATTAACATTTTGATAAATAGAATGAAAACATTATTTCTATACCTATTTCACATGGAGGAAACTATAGCAGCGGAATTCCACCAATATTGATATATTTTCCTTAAAAACAACAAAAAAGTACTAGGTTACATGTACTTATGTTCAGCAATCAATATAAATGTATTGCGTACAACAACTATAACCCTTTAATAAAGGGAATTCATACTGCATACAACGTTAACCCTTTCCAGATGGCCATAAATGGTTAACCCTAGTCGGCTGCCAACTTACACTAGTCAGCTGTGTTAATTGGTTATATGGAGACGTGGCTTAGGCCTAAGCCTTCACAAAGCTAACCCCGTGTATTTTCATTGTTATATTCAAATAAAACCTGATATCCTAGAATACATATTTCACCTCGAAAAGTACATTGATGCTGATCCACTGGATTTTGCTGCAGGCAAATTAGCTTGTTGCGATTCAGGACGGACAAAAGGAACGTATTCACAAAGCAACTGGACCGCCTAACCCCATTTTGTCCCCCACTGGTGGTCAAACTAATGACCCTCCCACCTGAATACGGAATGGACTGACCGGAAGTAGGGGTCTCAGACACCGCGTGGGTGTCGCCGCCAGATAGTATCCCCTTTAATGTTCGGGCACTTTCTGCTGTTGCTTTCAGGAAAACTGAGACACCTGACTTTCATTTGGTGTCATTGAGAGGGACAGGGTGTCATTTGGGTGTCTTTACAGTGACATGATGTCACATGGGTGTCATGGGGTGACCCCTCTTATTACTTGAGCATGCTCAAGATTTTTCATAGTCATTCAATATGGCCAACGTAAGAAGACACCCATGAACACCCATTGGCATTTCACCCAAAGAGCTCGGATTCCATTCAACGGACACAGTTGAAATTGCATCCCAGGAATAGTTAAAATAACCTCCAACTATTTAAAGGGCAAGGCACATAAAATGACTCAATGCAAGAGTTTGTCGCAGTTGCCTTCAGTAAAATAATGTTTCGGAAATGTTCCTGTAAGAGCCATGTTTGAGATGACTTTGATTGAGCAACTTTACACTGCACAAAACCTGACCTTATATGGCTATTAAGGTACATTACAGGTTATGGAAAGGTCACGTTTACAAGACCATTGATATACGTCAATGGTCCCATTATGATTTACAAAATGGAAAGGTCATCAAAGGTCTGTTTTCACGTAGTATAAGCTATAATTTTGAAAGGCTATAATTTTGAATGAATGAGAGCTTAAGGGTGTTGTAGTGTGTTCACAGACTCGAAACCTTTTACTTATTTCTATATTGAAAGCCTAAGCTAACATAAAGTCACACCATACAATACAAATATCTAGTTCCCCATTATTTCTACGCTAACACATCCTCCCACATCCTTTTGTCAGTATAAAACACACTCTTGTCAGTTGGAGATAACATGCTGTAATAAGCGGTGCTTATCTGTGAGATAACTCGCCATTACTGCCCAGCCGGCCGGGCAATGACTCACCCGGGGCTCGGGGGGAGTACATTGACCAGGGCTGGAGCCCCGCCAACCAGATATAACCAGCAACTCCCAGAGGGGGCATTACACGGAGGGCTCGGACAGGCTAGCAACAAGCCTTAACTCTTAGTAATTATAGCCTTGTTATGCTTATTGAAAGTGTATCTTTTAAGGGAAAATAAGTAGGGAAAGTGCAATAAAATTTACTTGTTGGTTATGCTTGTCTACATGGAAGTTAAAATTTTGATTGGTTCAGTTTTACCTTACGGGGGAAAATCTATTTAGATATTCACAAAATGATTTAAATCATTTTCACGGGGACATTTCATTCTGATACATAATATTATTATGAAAGACGCATTAAAATAACCCACAACTTAATGTTCAAAATATATAAAAACCCAAGACTCACAATAATTTGTGCAACAAAAATCGAAATGGAAATGTAGGAACAGAAGTGTTTAATACCGAATGGGTAGGCCTGGTAGAACATTTGTGGGTCTCGGTGCATGGAAATGGTCATTATTGCCAGCCCAGTGCGCAGATAAACGAGCTATTAAAACAGGACGGTGGGCCCGCTATCAGTCGGCAGTGTTAGCATTGTTTGGGGTGGCATTGACCTGAGCAGGGTTTCCACCTTACCTGTCTTGTCTATTTGTGGAGGGGTCACAGACAAAGCAGGCTTTGGAGTGGGGCTAAATCCAGGTATAATCGATGAACCTTTACCCAGTTTTGGGAGTGGTTGTGCCAAACTAAAGACAAACCTTTTCTTAAAGTGCTGCCAGAAACATGATCATTACACTCTCCTTTAATTTGTTGTAACTATTTGTAAATCCCACGTTCCTTATACTATCGTACCGCTGTTATCCCAATCTTGCCTTAGCAAATAAATCCTGCTTTTCTTAATACGACTACAAACGAACTGCAGAAGATCACACTGTTCTCATAACATTTTGACAATGTCTTTGATACTGTAGCAGAGCCTCAATTCTTCAGAAAATCCATTAGTGTACTGCTTTTTCTTTAGACAAAACCCACAATCTTTCCGCTTCAATTTCAGGCGAACCTTACTTTCAATATACTACTACCCGAGAAAAACCTCACTTTGCGTATACTACTATCAACTCAACTTTCTATATACTTCTATCTCTGAGATCCATACTTCTCATAAACTACTACTATCTGAGACAAACCTCACTTTCCCTATACTACTCCATCAGGTCACTCACGGTGCTTCTCTATGTAAATCGTTCTTTCTTTACAACTACAGGAACTGTTCAAAATTATTTTGAATCAACAATGTTTTAATGTGGCTAAGTATTTAAATGCTAGGAACTGTTACGTATGGATATCCTACGGTTAACATTTTGGAATAATGAAAACAGAATAAGTGCAGGCGCAATAGGCACAGTTACTGACAAAGAGATGAACATCCTCCCAAAGGGGCAGTCAAAACCCTTTGAATGCAACTGGTGTACCAAAGTACTGGTCATCCGTATGGTGGCCAGCGAGCCCACATTACAGATGACCTACAAGTCAGTGGGAACCAGCAGTCTGGGCGGGGATTAAGGGCTCATCCCTGGCAGTGGTCAGTAGTGGTCAGTAGTGGTCAGATTAGCGGGCCGCTGACCACTGAGTGGACATTTCTCTCTGCTCTCACGTCCACCACGGCCCAGTTTATGGGACCCTGGAGGAGGGGGTAGAGGCTGGGGCGCCCTCTGTGGGCGTGTGGCGGTGGGGCGTGGGTGTTACGGACCACTGACGTATCGACAGCTGGGTGGTTTACTATAGGGAATTACTGGTATGGAAAAATGGATTTGACCTGCCATGTGTTTATAGGATTAGGGTTATGGCTTCATGCTGTTTATGTCAGTCACAGTGATGTTATTTTGTTTCATGTGTAAAGAAGGTCAGAAATTATTATGAATTTCAAAGGCTTTCAATAATATTATGAACAATTCTACCATTAGTTTTATCATGTATAGATATATAAATATGTATGCCTGTTAATCAAAATTCTTTGAAACAACCAAGGTTTTCCCAGGTACGAGGCGAGACCTTTTTATTGAGATTTAATGCAAATATTTGGGACTTTTCAGGCGACATTTATCGGTTTTCAGGGATCATGATAAATTTTGTTTGAGATTTTGTTTCATTAGCATTTGTTTTGGCAATTTTAACCTTGTGTATTTGCAAAACATTGATCTTCCTTTCTATTAATAACAGCCATGGGGGAAATAAGAAAGAAAATCAGAAAGGTAACCATTAATTATTACAGAAATAATAGATCGGTTATTTAATTCATGCATTTTTACAGGGGAAATGAATTGATTGTTTTCGGTCTCGTCCCAAGGTCGGGGCTTTCATTGACGTTTTCTCAAATACATCTTTCTAAATATTGACAGACCACATTAACAACATATAATCTGACAAATGCATACGATGAGATACAACAAACATGTTATAGTTCCAACCTTTGTAATATTGTGCTTGTATCTTCTACATAAAATGTATGATGACATGCTTCGCTTGAATATCCTTAAAAATTACAAGAGCTATTCAGATAAATAAAAGTTTAAAGTAACAATTACACTTTGGATTATTTAGATTGTTTTGACTTTGACACATCTCTAATGTAAATAGCCCAACCCAACACTCTGACATAACTGGCATGTGCCCCTGGTGCAGATTGAATCGTTATTGTAAAGCTGACATAGCTTCAACCTTGCCGTTTCAATTCCATATCTATGTCAGAAAAGTATCAATATTCATGCAATAAATGCAAAAGGCATTGAATCAATAGGGAACCCACAATAATTATTAACAATTCAAGATTGACGTAACATCGTTTGTCCATACGAATCACTGTTGATTAAACTATCTTTTGATCACAAAAGCATTAAGATTAATTGCTGGTTCAACCAATACTCAATATTAGATATGTATTGGGTGTTGAACTTTGCGTTCTCTTATAAGAAACAATTTAAGTATTAAAAGAGTCATTTCTTTGGGAAATGCAACCAACCAAGAAAACACTTTACATTCACATGGAGTAAAGGCCTTTTCCTCCTTTCCTTCATCTAAATATACCAGCAGACAAATGTATTTATAGGTTAGTTCCAACCACGGTAGTGCTTATTTTTAGTCACTAATTTGGTCGTTTGTCCCCGCGATGAAAAGTGATAAAAATTCCCTTTTTTTAAAGCAATTTCCAGAGAGAGGCAATAGTGATTATTCACATCAAATGGGAAGGCAGTAACCTTCTTATTAATGGTCTTCAGATGTGTATTCTGCTGTAGTTACCACACTAATGAATCCACTGCCAATACCTCCTTTAATTACGTGATCCCTTTTGATTAATGGGCAAGGCTTATTGGAGATATTGATTAAGAAATGACTGGGCTCAAGAATAATACTATGCCACAGATTGTGTTCGTCAAACCATTTTAGTTCAGATTGGCGACTATTGAGGTATTACTTTCTGGAGCTTTAGACTTTTCAAAATTAACTATCAATCAACGGCCGCGGCATTTGTAGGCTAAGCACAGTTAAGGGGGTACACGTGGATCAATTTCATAGCTTTTGATGTGATATATTTTATGCAATTTTAGAGATGGAAAATCGATTAAAAGAATGACATTGGTATAAGGTTCAGATGCCCATCCCTTGTAGAGATATTCAGATGGCCACCCCTTGTAGAGAGATCCCTCTTTGATGGAAACCCCCCTGTGGGGAAACCCCTTAGAAGGAACCACCTGGTGGGTACACCTTGGAGGGACCCCAAGTGGAGGCCGTTTTGGGGAAGGCTCCTATAAGAACATTGAAATGACAGCTACTGTTACCCTTATGGTTATTCCTGAGAAAACATTTGAATGTAATTATGATATGTTTGTGGCAGTTTCCACGGCTTCCAAATCATAATTATACTAACCTAACCAATGAGGGCTTAATTCTATCTAATGGAATTTGATTATCTTTTCCCACATAATTATGTAAAGCCCTGAGCATAGTCTTTTGGTATCAAAATAAGCCATTTCACATCGATGGACCCAAAGAGTTATCTACAAGGGAGGCCAACGCTTATTTTTATCTGACATCTCCTGTCACTGAATAATTCATATCCCCTCCTTCACAGGAACGTTTATCTTGTCTCCCTAACCACAGTCAACCCAAATATCCACATCATTCAGGCTCAATTATCCCCAGTTGTCTATCATGCCCTATTACCTATTACATCTGCTTATCTGCCCTACACACCTACACTCATTGTTTTGAATAAGCACCCGTCATTAAGTCCCGGGAATCGCATGATGTTTGGTAATAATTCAGCATTTTGCCCACGAGTCATGGCAACGTATCGCAACCGTCATCAAGATGGTGCAGATAGTCTGAATTGTGATGCTTGACTCAGAGACATCAAGTAATTTTTACCATCGATTGCTTTTTAACTGATCGAGTGTAGAACAGTAGAACGCATACTAACTGCTATGTTAAATGACACAACGAAGTCAGTGTCTCGTATGGCTATGGCATTTTTATTATTTATTTGAAAATCAACTTCAGGGGTTCCCTTGATCTTACAGAAGATAGTATATAATACAAATTGATGTGAAGTATTAACTTTACAAAATCGCAAGATTCTGAACCCATGGTGAGTACAATCACATTACATGGTGAGTGCAATCACATTACATGGTGAGTACAATCACATTAAATAGGCCTACATACTTTACAATAGCATGGGGAGTCGTCCTTTTTGTATGTGTGTAAAAACTAGAATAGAGCATTGTGATCGCATTGGTTTTAATGTATCATGCGGATAATTTGAATCTTGCGTCTCATTTGTTATTAAGGCTCAGATACCTCTATTTGAAAAAAAAGAAGAATATAATATATACAACAAGATAATTTGTTCACAGACGCAGTCGATGTATAGAAAAATTCCAATCATCTTGGAAATCCATAATTTCCCTTACCCAAGGGAGTCATGCCGAAAACAATTTTCCCAGAGATGAATCTTAGTGTAGAAAAAAAGATAGAAATAAACCATGTCTATTTTGGCTGGGTGTTCAGCCGAATGAGATATCATGATCAGTTTCCGGCCAAGCGCACACTTTACCTAGGGAGTCGGGACGAGGCATTTCAGTTGAGCAAATATAAGACATAATTGTGAAGTCTAGCATGACATGTGATCTGTCATTGCCATTTTCCCCTCACTAATCGGGATGTCTGCTTTAAAAGAAGCCCTGCCTGGTTTTAAGTGAGGTACAGTTATTGGACTGCGATATCATGCCACTAATCTGACAGACTTGACAGGGGAAATGACCGTCATATGGCGTCAATGCATGTGACAGGGCATAAAGGGTTGGTAGGCTACATGTGAAAGTGTATAGAGGGTAGTTGGGTAGCCTCAGGAGACCA
Organism: Lepidonotus clava; assembly: GCA_936440205.1. Classification (NCBI taxonomy): domain Eukaryota; kingdom Metazoa; phylum Annelida; class Polychaeta; order Phyllodocida; family Polynoidae; genus Lepidonotus; species Lepidonotus clava. The sequence continues at coordinate 26,125,663 of OW387144.1, read as the reverse complement.
GTGCTATTGGTCGACTATTCAGAGGGTGTTTCATATAGAGAGGAAAGTGAAAGGGGCAAAAGGAACCAAGGTAAAGCCAGCTCGCGGGATTTGGCTCATGGACCTCAAGTCTCCCATTGGCGTTATCTACTGAAAGACAGACACTGTAATCAAAAATGATATTTCAACGGCCGATAATATGATTTGTTCTAGAATAGCAATGCACTCAAGCAAAGAGTACGTTCAAGGAAGTCTTCTTAGTTCTACCTATCACAGAACAGACTAGTCTTAAAATTGAGTTGAGATAACATGTTGCCATGGCCGTACTGAACTCGGAGAAGCCACTGATATCAATTGCTCAAATATCTATTGCAGTTTTTTTTGTATACCAGCCTGCTTATGTTTATTATTGCAACTATTCTAGAATTTAGATGTTAAGTTATATCAGATTAAATGTCAATCATTCAATTTTATACTTTGATTATTTACATAAGTTATATTCCTGAGGGATACATCAGCATTTTTCTACACCTACTTGGAAGAACACATGTAGGAGAAAGTGGTTGACTAATTTTTTTAAAAAAATCGCACATACTGACAATTTAAAACAAACACAACGTGCATTCTGAGACTATTCTGTACAGGGTATAAATAGGTTAGAAGGGTTTGATCAGAAGAAGAAACGCCCTACGCCCTACGCCCTACCCTGCAGCTGGTGATGTCCCTGCCCCTCAGCCCCTGTTGTCTGTAGGTCAAACACTCCTAATCCCACATAAGGTTACCTCATCGGAGTAATCCGATTCACGTGGTGAGGAGAGGGGGTGTTCGTCGTTACGACATCTACTTGGGAGATGCACCAAAGAGGACTAACAAGGCAAATGCCAAATCAACACCCTTCTACCCCTTTAAGACTACCACTGACGATGCATATGGGAAGCGCTTCAAATCACACCAGTTTGCGTTCAAAAGTATCTGAAAGGAACTGAATTCTAGCAGCCTTATCGCGTTTGGATACTATACGGAATGTTAAGAATTACTCATTACAGACTAGCCTAAGAATGCCCATAATTATGACCTTACACACCGACAGAATAATGCACAGGAAGAATGTGCATTTTGCAGTTAGTCTATGAAGGGTACTAATAAAAGGTCATCTAGGCCTATACTATAATATTGGAAAACTGTAAAATGACCATCTGGTTTCATACAGTTTGCTATAGTTCTGAGTTTGTATCCTTAATTTAGACGACAGACTTAATGCATGGGGAAAGTACACAGTCGCAAAATAGTTGATTTTTTTTAATGTTTTATTTACTTCAATAATATAAGCACAGATGGAAAAACATCTGGAAGATTTGGACATTTCATATAAGGGTAGGGATCTCAAACTGATTATTAGAAATCAAGGATGTGTTCTGATTCCCACCGTCAGTAGCAGTAATGTTCATCCCTTCAGCTTACAGAGCCTGTACAGTCTGCCAACCCCCGACCCTATAAATAATGGACTGTCCAGTCTAGGGGCGCCAGATTACAGTGGTCTATACCAGGGTACAAATCACATCAATTCCAACACCGCCAACCGGCAAAGTGACTTAAAGCACCCATCCATACAATACCTGTTTAAATATTAACACGTAAACAACCAGCTACCGGCCCTGGGACATGGATAATACACACCCTAAACCCCCGGATGTAGGTATGGCAGGGCCGCAGATAATGGCCGGAACTGTCCCGCACTGAATAATATTATTATGGGATCATCCAAGGCCAGGTACAAGAGTGCCTTAGGGATAAATTTCCAAATTGGATTTTGCCTTGTCCAATGGATAGCCTCACGCTATGGCTATAGTACTAGTCGTCACGCCATAGTCACACTCTAAAGGGTGATCAGTTCGGATGAGGTGACCACGTTTTGGGTACATTCTTAGATAACTTTACACAGACTGCTTCTATTCAGATTTGCTTACTACCTTTCTATTAGCCTGATTAAATGCAATCTGATTTCAGTTTAGTGATATCTTAGTTCTTCTGAACGCATACCATGAATTATCATCAAATGCCTATGGAAACATAGGTTATTATGGTACATACCTTTACATAACCATTTTAATATTTCATGCTAAACCATGTCAACACATTTCATGCTCATTCCATAATTTGTGGCCGGCGTTCAAACGAATTCATCGGATATTTTGCAATTTACTGCACCATTGATAACACGTCTCATCAAGACGAAGCCAAATCAGTTCAAATGTCTTTATCAACTATTTTCCATCAAAGGAATAAGTAGCATCAGTAGTATCCGCAGACCTGACCACACAGTGCCCTGCCCCGTAGGTCGTTAAAAGTGGGGTAGCTGGGGCGGGGGCCGAGGGACAGGCCTGAGGTCAGGGGATCACTTGGAGGTACATCATTACCCAACCAGGGTGGGACCTAACAAGGGCCGCCGTCCTCCAGGGTTATGACCCCTGAAAGGGCTACACGAACCCCCCTGACGTACCCCTGAGTTAACTGGTATTGCCATTGGTCAGATCTTCCGTGCACGTGTACTTACTGGCTTACTTTGAGATTTCTATTTCTCTGGGGTTTTCTATTGAACTCAGGTTATCTTTGTCATTTTGTTTGTCTTCGGGAATGGTGTGTATGAATATAAATCCGAAACTATGTATTTCAGCTGACATGGCAAAAATGGCAAGGGTGTGCTGAGACACCTGAACATAAGTAAAGACAGACATTTTCATAATTAGGTCGACGTTTTCGAGCATGGTGGAACAATGAAGGATATCACATATAAATGGAGCAGTGACGATATGATAGGTGCCATATCGGAATGATTAAGGGAATTCTTGAAGCTATGGACAGTCTGTTCTGATGAAGCTCTTATGGATATGATGGCTTGACATAATGGAACCACTGTTGAAGTGGAAAGAATAAACTACCTTGCATAAACTTCATTACATATATATGGTATATCTTGTTTTGATAATCCCTTAATAACCCAATGCTGATATATCGCAGTAAGCAATTATCAAGCATCTCTATATCAACACCGAAACTAAATTGTCGAATTAGTTTGATCAATTTGTTTTCTTCGCACTCGGGTATTTCATGCTATCATAATGACTGTAATGTGAGTGAGTGGCTGAATAATGAATGTTTTACGCCGTTCCGAAAAACCAATGTCATAATCATGGCTTCCATGTATTTCCCTCTCAAGGGTTTTTCATCAAACCGTCGTTGGAGGCAATACACCCCTTTGTGATGAGTTTCAGATTAACTCATCCCATATGTCCATTCAGCCTTTTATAAAAACAACACCAATCAATCAACTACAGAAAAACACAATGAATCGATCATATACCAAAAGGACCTTTCAATTATGAGCCCTTATCACAGGCCTCACGTCGACCACACTAATGGCTTCACCAATTTGGGGTACCTACCTGACAGCACAGACCCCCTGTTTAGATAAGGCCATGGGAGGGAATGGACCCAGAGAGGATAATTATATTGGGTGGGCCTGGTGAGGGCAAACTAAATATGCGGGTTGCACGGCCACCGCCTGAGTAGAATGCTTGCATGACGGAGTGGTATCGTGATGGCATGGTACCCACCCAATGGCAGACGGAAAATGGGATCCCCATTGATTGATAAACAAAAGCACAAAATGGAACAATAATGTATGTCCCATATATCGAATTCAGGAGCCTAGCTGTGTTAAGCATCCCTATAACAAGCTCATAAGATTTAAGGTCTTCAAAGCTACAAATAGATACTTTTACATTTAGTAATAATATGTCCTGTTTAGACACATGCTATTTGGCAATTATGTGGCTTTGTTGTGTTTCTTTTGTCCACCTAAAGTTAGATTAAGTTAGGGTTTTAGCTGCTGCGGCACTTGCTACCGTCACGAAATTTGATGTAAAGGTTTTTAAAATTCAAAGACAAGCAAAAAGGATAAAACGTTTATCATTTTATTAACAAAACTACCCTTATTATTCTTATACTCTAATTCCTTAACTGTCATCATTCTACATTTTCACGAGCCTAGTTCTTCTGTGTATTTTAGAAATGATATAATCCCATTTTAACCAATCCCGTCCATATCAATACTCCATAACTCCCCATGTGTCACTGGTCTAATCACCGATTCCAGGAAGCTCACATTCCCTTGTAATTACCAATCCAGAACTCGAGCCTTTAATTCCTTGAACTTTGCCTAATTAGGTTTATAATGTTTCCAGACGGTTCCCAGAAAAGCCGACGAATTCTAATTACCATAACTTGCCCTGCTGGAATAGGAAAACATCCGCCTTGTCCGATGTTATGCATAGCTGGAATGTTCCTAGAAAAAACTCCTATTGTTGATTGTAAGCTTCAGCAGTCCCTGAACACATGTGTTTCTGGAAAATGACAACCATTGGTGGAATGTTCCCAGAAAAACTCCAATGGGTCATTGAAACCGTCGGCGTTCCCTCTATACATGAATCTTATTCCTGGAAAATCATAACAAGGGGATGGTTTTTGTATGTTTGAAATCCCGCTGTGGTTATGTTTCTGCTAAGCTTTGCTGGCAGTAGGCAGGAGGTGGTGTCTGTATAAGAGATGAAGGATTAGCTTGGGAGGTGGGCTCAAATTACCAGCCGCCGAGAGGGAGGAAGCATTGTTCATGTCTTATTAAGAGTGGCATTTTAATTTCCTGAGGTGCTCAGCCTTCGGGGCCTTCTGCCTGTGGGTAGTTCCCGTGTAGACTCTTCATTTTTCAGACTGTTGTGGTCTCCACACTCTGCCCGACACCACCAGCTTATAATCAGTGATGATGTAATCAAGAGTTTTTTTTTTACATTGTTGGCCTGCCACCAATCTCTGTAGGACAGTATGAGTCATAAGACTCGTACAAAATAGTCCGAATTACAGGACTATCAAATACGCCTATCACTGCTACAAGAGATTGCAGGAACACTATAAACTAAAAAAGCATACTCTAACGAAGTGGCAGTCTCAATCTGATAATAATGTCAAAAACAAAATAGGGGATAATTTAAGAATACACTGTAGAAACCTTTATAATAAACCCCAATCTTGAAAATGTATATTTGTGTATATGTGTCTTACCTTCGTAAGATTTGCCCATTAAGGGGAGATTATGAAATCATTATTCTACAGTGATACCCCAGGGTAATGATTGCGTCCTAATCAGTCTTAACACGTGTGGTACATAGAATTACTATTAACTGCGAGGCATCCCTAGAAACAGGACTCTAATTTCCATCACTCTAACACGTTTAATTCGTTGTATCTATGCTGGTTTACACCCTAAATGTTATTGTATCTTGGAAAAATCAAATCTATAACACGACGTTTGGTTTAGTATTTAGCTCATGCTTCATACCGATGTTTCTGCGAGTTTCATAATATAAAACTTACAGAAAACTCCTGAATGAGATGAACACATAGGACACATAAGAAATTGAGTCAATCGAATCTCGTATTAAAATGACACCTCTTTCTACCCACTGGAAGAGTGATGGCAAAGGAAGGTAAGACTGTATGACAAATACATAACGTCGGCAACATCATGTACGTACGCATACATACACTTAAATGATTAAAATTTGAGTAGAGGGGAAGATTCTAAACAAGCACCCTTTAGGTCAGTAATTGAGCTTCTTGTATCGTGTTCTTCTGATGACGTCAACTGTAAAGGCTGTTAATGCAAAAGTGGTTGTGCATTTAAAGTACATACGTTTTGTTCTATCTCATCTGCAATCCAATATGAAGTTGAAAGGATAGTGTGATAAAGATAGATTCGAGTGTACCTCAATAACAAGTTATTAGATTGTATTGATAATATAAATGAGACTTGTGACAGTGTGAGGATCAGGTGAATGTGTTATCATTATACAATAAAGCATTTCAAATTATTTAACTGATTTTCAAACTGTGCTGAGGAAACATCTGAACATCTTTTGATACAATAGTATTATTGTGTACATCAAACAGTTATGACAACCTTTAATCTAAGGTCGCAATGCATCAAGGAGACTATTTAATTGTAGGCTGAACATTTCGAAAAAAAGACATCTACTTTTGTTTTTGTGTTAGCGCATCACAGCGCTATTATTGCAATGAATGTGGTTCAATAATAGATTTAAAAAGAAAAAAAGCGAACCCCTTGTCTCGTCATCACAGTGTAAGTCTACACTAATCATGTAACATGATAGCATTAATTATCTGTCAGATATCACACTGTTCCCAAATACATATATCAATATCTCTTTTTGAAAGGGTCCATGTTGGGTGTCCTATGAGGCTCATAAAGCAGTATCTGCTTGGCATTGTTAAATGAGTGAGGTGAAGGTAGGGGCGGGGATATGCTGGGTTTGTGTTATGATTGGTGGTGGGCGGGGCGGTAAGGGTCGGAGTAGACATTTACCACTGTCACCTCCAGTGGCCCGCTGCAGAACAACTGTTCAGAACAGCAACAACTCTAAGGTCAATAACTTAACATGCAGCAACGTTGCTGTTGTTTAGCTATTCTAACTGATCAATTTTAGTTCTGTAACTTGTTATAATATGATGGCATTGTTGTTATTTTTGTATATATGGTGCATTTTTCGCTCAAATAAATATTCTTAAGGGTTTTTTTTGGTGGAAAAAATGACCTAACAGCAAACATTAGTCATGGACAAAACTCATTAAGTTCTATGGAAACTCTTTTTACGAAATGCCTTTGGCTAGAATAGACCCCAAGGAAGTTAACCACAACGATATACGGCGTTTGTTTATTTGAAGCCAATCACAACAAGGAAAGACTATAGCTTTTCCATAAAACGTAGTTCTCGCAACACAGCTTTCCGAAGACGTAGGTTGAAAATTGATTTTGGAAAGTTAATTATTCTGGTGTTTAGAGAGTCCAAATCCTGCACTATTGAATAGGCCCATTTAGCCTAATGAACCTCATATTTTGTAAGGCCGTAGACGCTACACTCCTTACTGTAAGAACCTAATTAGACACTCTGATTCTATTTCCCTTTATGATCATAGAATTGCTTACCCTGTCCGCAGCATTGCAATGGTCTGGAATAAAAATAATGCATGTGTTTGAAGCCGACCAAAGACAGTTTTTATCTCGGACTTTAGGTCTTCATAATTCAAGTACGAATTGAAGCAATTAAGGGGTACAGCGAGCATTGAATAACTGATTACAAGATGTAGAGCAGAAGCTCCTTATTTGTCGCTGCTTCAATTTCATTAAAGTTGATTAATAATTGGTATTCAGAATACCATGTTTTTACCATGCAAATCTGAGCTTCCCCTAATCAACCCCGACCAACTGTAATTGCCTGATAACTTTGGTCACTTTCATCAGCTGTTCATTAGGATCGATGCAAGAACTAGTTGGCAACATATTCCCATACCATAAGATTCAGATAAGAACTGATGCTGCTAGAATGACAACCAAGTTAATCCTAGTTCTTACAGTATATTTCAATAAAACACTGCCTCCCTCCCAAATCTCAAAATAAATGTTCATTATTTGTGATTGATTCTTTGCTTATAGTTCTGTATGTTAATTGATAGCATGATAATAAAAAACACTTTCAAAGAGACACGAGACGCCCACGCCTTGATGACCTGTGCTGACCTCTCCAACATGGCGGTGTGGGGAAATAACACCGCCATAAGGCCATCCTGTGGGTCGTATTTGGATAGGGCAATGGGCTGGCCTGAAGGTTATTCCTATCATGCTCCCTGTCAAACAGACTTATCACGTACTGCGCAGTCTCACTCCACCTGGTGTTGACCTTGAGAAGCACTCAGCCTGTGGTTGGGAGATCGATAAAAGATGGGGTTCCTCTATGTAGATTGGGATGTGTCCAAAGATATATGAAAGGGTTCAAACACTTACATATTTCATACAACATTTTTTCTTAACCTGACTGTTGCCGAATGACGTTATTTTCAACCAACGATTTTTCAAAATCAAGGTTTACAGCATCATATTCATACTTGTCAAAATATGCATATATTTTACCCTAACAAATTAGAAAAGAAATAACCCAAGCCCTATATCAACTTTAGCCAATGGGGCTGTGAAGCTCACTTTTCTTACTAATCGTCCGGCATCTTGCGATATTGAAATTTGATAGGTTAATTTGAATTATCAGTGAAACCGCTTGGTGATCGCTTCTGCGATTTAGCCAAGTGGGAAGAGGGCTTAAGTCAAGGACACGCTGAGACTTAGTAAGTGGGTCATGCTTGGACTGGTGCCTCCTGCTCAGTGATAAAGCACGCCGTCTGTAGTGGAGGGGCTCCCCACCAGGAATAAACAGCCGCTCCCACAGGACCAAACCACCCCCGCCGTTTGTCTCTGTCGCCCTGTATAACCAGATTGGTTTTTGAAGCTCCCACTTTGAAGCAAATGGTTTTCTCAAGCTTCAATTTAGCTGGGTTTGCTCGTGCTTTTAAAACTAGTTAGATATCGCCGAATTGCGCAGCTGATGGAAGTGAGATGCTTTCTTTAAAATGTCAGAGCTAGAAGGAGCGAGTAATTTAATTTTGGCAACATTTCCTTACTTTTGATTAATGCTCAAGCATAGCATTTGATTAGGTGGCTCAGGTGATGTAAGAAAGATAGGTATGAAAAGACATTTTTAATGAAATCGACTTCATGCAATTGCAGGTTCTGCCAGCCAGTGTTTCTAAGGATAAATGGTTCTGAGATATGAATACATTTAAGACAATAAAAGTAGTATAAAAATCGGGATAAATGTTCTCATGTAACTAAGTGGTGTTGGTGGAAATAAAATCCATCGTACACAGTGATACCCACCCCACCTACAGTAATTCAATAAGGTGAATCCCATAACCTCTCTTTAGCATGTTTAAAGTAGATCATTTTGAGAACAACAGCCCACATAAGACTATTTATAGGTCAAGTCAGTAGAGGGCGTCAGTTGGAGTTTCCTGCTAAAGCTTAATTAAGCCTAAAGTGGGTGGAGCTACTATAGTATCTACTGCATTTCTGACGTATGTATCTGAGGTTCGAAGTAAACAGGAATCCCCTGGTGTGTTAAGGGTGGATTAATCGGCTGGCCGCTCCAGTGGTCACATGCAGACCCCGCCCTGCTGTATCTAACTACCACTGGAGGCGGGGGCGGCCACTTTCACCGCCCCCCTTCCTCCAGTGTACGCTGGGTCCGTCTGTTTGTACGCAGGGTCTTGGGTTCCAGCCTTGCCAAGTTGGCTCAGGGTCATGGCTACTCTCACTTCTTATAACCAGCCGAGTGTATCTTGAGCTTAGCGAAATAAGTATGAATGATGCGTTGCATAGGCTACTGCAGCTGCTAATGTGGCGCATAAGGGAAGAGTTTAGGATAAGTTTGAAAAATGTTGTGATAGTGCAAGTCCCAATGGAAATAAATGTAATTTTGTCAATTTCATTTTCAGGCACCACTAGTCATCATACTGTGTATATTTCATATATATCCATGCTTCCCCTAAGGACACTTTATTTACATTACATTGTACATGGGCTTGCCCAAGGGGCTTTAATTAAAAAGATAAGGGAAGCCCCTTCACATAGGCATAACAGCAAACACCCAGCACTTGTTCGTGATGTTCGTAGCCTATACCGGACTCGGGAGTTTATGTTTGCGCATGCGTCTCCCTTTCCCGCCACTACCAGTCGGGGGTCAAGCGCACCTCCCAGCCAATGAGGAGTCTCCCTTTGTACCACGTGACACAATATGGCCGCGCCCAGAGCGAAACTCCCGAGTGCGGTATTGGATCCTTATGACCATGCTACCCCATGCCTTCCCACTCTTCCCCTTCCCCCTTCAGGCGCCGTCTCAGCCTTGGGTCCGGCCTGTCGTGACGACGGAAGGCTGTCTGTCTTGACCTAGTGACCTTTGACCTCAGCAGGCTGATCCCGCAGAGAATGGCCGCCATCCCGCACCCAATGGCGGCGGCGTCCCTGATTGGTTATCGACGGCCCGCACACTCTCCGACCGGAGGCGATGTGATTGGTTGATATGCAGGGTGGGGGTGGAGACCCACATCAGGCTCCTTGCTGGCCTTCCTCCTACTGTGTGAATCTATTCTGAACTATAGGCCTAATACATTATGCAGGGTCAGAACCGCAATTCTCATAGGAAGGGGGGTTGTTAACATTTATAAAGGCTATGTACTAAATGCTGAACATTTGCACATATGTTTCCTCCTCTATGTACACTTCAAGCTTCCACCAAAGGGGAATAGAGGAGGGTGTTGGATAATGTCCGTATCCCCTAAATCCACCTCAGTCAGTAGTCTATGCGTGGCCTTTCTCCAGCTTCTTTGAGAATTGCTTATCTACGTCCTGTGGCTGTCGTTATGAAACTGTCCATATAATGCTAATAAACAACATTAAATGAAGCATAAGTTTGTAGAAATTGCGTTTGATCGTTCAAAGAGATATGTATTGAAATGACTATTGCCTAGGCTTAGCCCTATCAACCATCAGCAATATACTATAGCGTGGTTGATCTCACTGTAGGATACGGGAAATGAGAAGTAGCTGATCATAGCAGAATAGCAATTGAGGATAGACACCATTTGATAAGGGCGTTTTACTATATGGTACCTGTAATATGCTTGCTGTTTCTTTCTATTCCATCTGTCAGACATAAACTAGTAAAGCATCTAAGTATAATCTGCTGGTGCAAATCATACAAGCACGCCTATAATTAGTGATACGTCAACTGGGACCTTAGTCAATAATCTCATACGGGCACCCTGATAAGTCATATTTTCATTGATATGCTTTATTATATAATCCAATACCTGTGTACACCACTGGTCCAAACCTGATTGTTAATTCATTTATACCATTAGAGGGAAAAGTCCATATAATTTAATATATATCATGGAGATAGCGCGAATGAGCTTCCGACCTTCTGCTGCCCACCACTGAGTTCAGGTTATTTCAACTATGTGAGTAGTATATGCAGTAAGGTATTTGCCTCGCGGTTTTCAGTTATTATTTTGAAAAACTATAGGCCTAGTCAAACAGGGACTAGTGGAAAAATTCACTTCACAATACAAAATGAAAATGATGAGAATAAAAAAGATTAAAATAAAATCATAGGTAGTATAATCATATCACATTTTGATACTCGCCCAAACCTCCATGGCTATTCAACTCAAAATAGCTGTTTCCTCTTTGTATCTTTGCGAAATGACACCAAGCAAACAATAACGGTGGATGCAGTGATAACCGACCTAGGTAATACTCTAAAGATATAACATGATGTACCCTTAACAATAGAACCTACGCTCGTATCCCCTTACTACGCTTTTTCTGATCGCACCTAACACCTGTTTCTCTTTGTTTCAGGAGCAGTAGGGGTTGATGGTTAATCCGTAACCATAACTGTCCGATCGTTCCGATCCAAGTCCCTGAAGTACTTTGAGGGTCAATATAGGATGCGCGCCCTGATCCTCATTGTATCATGTGTCATCGTACTTGCAATTGTTCAGGTAAGTGAACTTGTTTCAGATCCCACAACGCATCTCGGTACGTCAACATATCTCTAATCTACCTAACGATATCTAAGGATAACTGGGCAATTATGATTAGATCATCATATACCATCGAGGCCTAATTTTATACTCATAATGAAATATCTTTTGAATACTTTTTAAATACTGAGATAAAAGATACGTTACGTTTGCGTTACGTCATGCCTTGGAGGATCTGAAACTCCGTAATGGGCAAAGCTGTGTCATTGGAATCGTTTTTTTCTCACTGAAGAATGTTCTTTGAGAGGTATGCCCCTTTTTGGTTCATAGATTCAGTAACATATTTGTTACACGTGATATTTGACTCATAGATTCAGTTATATATTTGTTGCACGTGATATGTGACACATAGATTCAGTTACATATTTGTTACACGTGATATGTGACTCAACACAGGGAAAGGATGTTCCAGGCGGGAATTCAACATTAAAGAGTATGTTTTACTCTTTCAAATTATACCATACAAATGTAATAGTGTTCATTAGCAATGAAGTTACAGGTTCCGGAACATAGGAATGTTTGTATTCAAACAAATGTTCACAATTCAAAATATTCGATTCAAATAAAATTGTATATTATACAATTTTAGATTATAAAATGAGTATTCTTAAGATTCAGTCGGAGGGAAGCTTGTCTCAGAATCTGCTTTGTAAGTACACGAGCTTACAGCCAAACTCGCGGCCCTGGGACCCCACTGGCCTGTGTTATATTCATGACTTTCGAGGGTAGGCCCATACCTCTTAAGTGAAGACATGGTATTATGGATTCGAATGAAAGGCGCATAGAGAACCGCAGACGCTCCAACAATCATTGTAAAGAAGTCACCCTTAACTTTCAAAGATTCTAGAGATTATCTGGTGAGTGTTGCTTGCCAGGACATTGCTATGTTGACGTCCTCTGTTAGCAAGGTTTTCTCCTTCCAACTAATCATTGGGCGTGTGCCCTGTCTGCTTTCAACATGTATCTTTATATCTTTGTTACTCTCTTTGCAATTTTTGCCTTGTTTAGAGCCTGATTGCCTATTTCAGAATGCCATCCACAGTGATGAAATAGAACAGACCTATGGGTGGCTTTTACAATGGAAGAGTGGAATGAGTGCAGACACCAGGCTCTGGTTAAGGCGAAGTTTATTTCAAAAGTGTCAAAATAGAATGTGGCTCAGTATTAAGCAATTTGCAATATATATATATATATATATATATATATATATATACGAAGAACACTGAGGGTACAGATGGGTCCTTTACTTTATCCTATCTGTTTACGCAGAGACACCCAGAAATAACAAAGATCCTATTCCTAGACACTTTCGGATAAAAGGTTGAGGAAGAGTTATATATAGTAGCCAAGATGTATATCGATATGTTAACCTATTCCAAAACTTCTAAGTCATAATTTAGTGAATAGCTATATGTACAACATGAAAACATGCTGATTTATAACACAATAAAATGAGTATCTCGAAAATTGTGCTATTTCTGAAAGAATTAGCGAAAGAGAACACACGTTACGTTACGCGGTGAGAAGCTTAAACACCCTACCACTATTTATCTTAAATTGTATTGCTCTCAACGAAATGGTCTGTTGTTTTCTCCGCCATGGATTTTGGCGCCTCTGAAGTGCGATCCATAATATTGAACCAGGCAGTCGATTCCTATTTAAGAACCCCATGACAGAGTGCCCTGAAGTCAAACTCCCGGAGAGGGTCGGAGGAATCTTACAAGTCCGCCTAGTACTTTAAGTTTTCTATAAGAATTATATTGATATTTGTTACTTTTGCGGTTACTAAAAGTATTTCAATGTAAAAGCTTTTTCAATAGTACAAAGGACGAATATACGTTTAGTAACATGTAAAAGAGATGGCCTGTCAATGAAGAAGAAATTCTTGGTCGATGTTAGTGGGCAGTGCATGTCACGTTTCCCTATGAAGCTGGAAGTAACGTTTTCAGCCACCGAAATGTCAATGACCCATCAATTCTTTTTTGTTTTCCAACTGAAAAGGAAGGAATAAACCTAATTGTCATAAATAGCCAGCTCCCTCCGCCCTCCCACCCAAAATAAAAGACCTGCATAGTGACCAAGGTACTATTTGTCAACTCTAATACGCGTGCTGAGCGACATATTAGGGAGTTACAGATACCACTACGCACCATGATACATTAACGTATCTCAAATCTTTCCGGTCATACTTAAGACAGGTACAAAAAAAATGAAAAAAAATGAACCAAATAGTCCTTCATTTTAGAGGAACAAAAGTCTTTCGTGATTAACAATTTAGATAAAAGATACGTTATGTTTACGTGGTTTTAAGCATCTTAAACTCCCCAATTAGCAACATGGCGATCCGTATTTTACCTTTCCTGTGGAAAGAGCTGAAAACACGGTCCCCAAGAGGCTCAGGTGGAGAAGGTTGTGCATGACCATGACACTTCTTACCCGTGACCTTTGTCCGAGCGCTGGTCATCAGCTTCTTCTGGCTGGTCAAGAAGTCACCGGAAGTCAGGTTTGGGCTTGGCCCGCCCCCGGGTGGTGCCATTTGGAATCAGACCAAGACCTTTATAGTAAACAGAGCACTCCATCACAGGTCGCTGTCACCTCATATTGTGGCCGCGCTTATTGGCCTCTGTACATGGCTCACAGTCACAAAGGGTAGAGATCTATGAGCTAGAAGACCCCTACGGTCATATTGGATTTACTGGTTCATTCGTCATGTTTTTTGAGAGTCGGTTGATACAGTGTTTATGCCCCCTTACTTTATATTATGAACACCACCTGTTTGCCTGAGGCTGACCTGCAGAGCAATGGTTCTCGGCAGTTTTTACTCATTTTTAGTGTTGCTTGTGTCCTTTGCTTTCAAGCTGATTTTCTCCAACTGTTTTCCCAGTTATATTTGTCTTTGGATTTCTTATGTTCTCTTTTACCGATTATTCTCAAGAAGATGACCATTTTCTTGGGGATTACGTGGAATCGCTATTCTCAGTATGTTTATAATGTTGTCCTGTGATTGCTCCAATAATCATTATTTGGTTTACTTAAGTTTAATGTCAAAGGAGACGTCAACATTTACAAAAGAAAATTGACAATGGATGTGATATATGGATGGGGAAACATGATTTTAAAAAACGGGTCCTTGGTCGGAAGATCGTTTCCTTTGACATGTTGTCCTGATACATTTTGATCCAAGAATTGTGTGGTACCTTTCTAGACTAAATCATTAACTTAGATTATTCTACCACAGTACAGTACATTTTTCGTGTATCTTAATGACAAACACTGTTGTAGTCTCGACCAGTAACAAGAGTGAATGCCTTTTTCCATTGCCATTCTTTTTCTAAAACCCCCCCTTCCTGTTATTGCAGGCCAGTTATTTGGTGGTGGACGCCCACACGTCAGGACCCATCATCCGTGTTTCTGACCGACCCCACCAGGCGGCGCATCGGACGCCCCCACACCACAAGGCCCAGGCGCAAGCGTTAAAAGACACCAGGTATGTGCTTTAGAGCTCTTTATTATTTGTCTTATTTTAATTGAGCAGAGCTTCTTTTATTTCAGTTATAAAGTATACACAGTGGTGAGGTTCTGCTACTATTTTTTTCTCTGTGCATAAAACCCTCTTTTTATGATCATTATTAAACGCATATCTATACAAAGTCGTTTAGGGGTACACAAAACATGATACAATGGATATTTCTATAGATAATTTGTCATTTTAATTGTATTTCATGAAATGGCACTTCAAAAGTGAGCCAATCTTTGATCAAATTCCCATGTACTACGTAATATCTTTTTGTTCAACAAACCACAAGAGAAACTTTTTCAGTAAGATACTAGTATGTGAAATATTTGCTGGTAAACACTGTAGTGTGTTGGTACCTATGGCGTCGCATGTATTTCTAAACCATTTTCTGTATGCGTGTGACCATCTCCGAATTCCCATTTCCATATACTACTTATATCAGACTTCGCGTTTACACAACTGAACCAACTTAAAACTCCTGCCAAACACATATCTTTGACTCGAGAGTTAGCGTGTGCAATTCGATTACAAATGTTACAATGTCTTTTCATTGTGTTTGCAGGGAACATGACCAGGTGACAGGACTGTCTCCGGGGGGCCCCTCCTCCAGGGCGCCGCCCCCCGCGACGACCAGTCCCGCCTCACCCCCCACACACCCGCCGCGCGACACCGACGACCACTTCCGGTGGCGACTGCTCTGCCAGCGCCGACCGGAAATGGCGCGCTGTCGCTCGGCCGACGTCGGCGATAGGTCGGCAGGCGCAGGACCTCTCAACTCTAGAGACTCGACATTTGGTGAAACTAAGACAGGTGAGTAGGGGATTATTCTCCTCCTTTTCATATTTGTATTTTCGTTCATATACAGAATGTTTTGCTAGGTGCGAAGTGGCAAGGGCCGCCATTTTTTAAATTGGAAATACAAACATTGATGTTATCTTGACCTCCACAATAAGTCTGAGGCGCTTTCAAATGCATAGATAAAAACACCAGCAATCTGCCGTATGGGTATTGCCATTTTCAATGGATGGCCATTTCAAGTTGCGACGTTTAGATCTCTGACGTATTTCCCCTACATTTCAGAGGCCATATTGAACTATATATGCGATTGGAGGATGATTGTATATTATATTGATAAAGCTATCCATTATTCACAAATGCAGTTAAGTTGCTGTCTCTATTATCTGAATATACAAATCATCGGGCCTTTCATTATCTTCACGTTTACTTAAAGATAGTTTACAGTGTTTATCCAAACATCTATTATATATTTTTAATTTATAACTAGATACCTCAATCTTTCCAGATGCTTGGAAAATAGGTACAGTTGTACCGATTCCAAAGGTTAATAACCCTAAGTTAGTTGAGGATCTCCGCCCGATAACCCTATTACCCTTGCCTGGCAAAATAATGGAGAAATTATTTCATGCTAGACTATATCCCTATATTGAAAGAAACAACCTTATAAGTACGAAACAGAACGGTTTTAGGTCTAACCATGGGACTCATGATACAATCTTCAAGTTATTGGACCCCATATTAACCAGCAAATCAAAACATCTCCCAACTGTAGCTGTGTTTGTTGACCTAAAAAAGGCATTTGACACCCTGGATCATAAAATCTTAATAAAACTTATGGACAAATATAATCTAACATTAAAAACTAAACAATGGTTACAACACTATTTGACCGATAGACGGCAAAGAACCATAGCAAATGGTCAACATTCACAAACACAGCCTATCTCACATGGAGTCCCCCAGGGCTCAATCCTGGGACCATTGCTTTTTAATCTTTATATAAATGAACTACCCAGAATCATTAAAACCTGTGAATGTTTGCTTTACGCCGATGACACGGTGATCTACAAATCATGTGAACAACCAATTATTAATGCTGATTTTATCAATGATGTACAAGCAGATTTGAATCGGTTACATATTTGGTGTCGGCAGCATAAGTTGACTGTAAATGTGAAAAAAACCAAAATGATGGTCTTTAAGGCCAGCGATTCAGACAGTCAACACAACTTATGCTTTGGAAACTACTCTTTGGAATGTGTAAGAATTTACAAGTATTTAGGCATTAATCTTGACTATCAGTTGAATTTTCAATACCAATACCGAGAAACTTACAAGATTGTATCACATAAATTGTTGATGTTACGCAAATTAAGGAGGTCACTGACAGACTTTACTATGCTCACAATTATTAAGACAATGATGTTACCATATATAGATATGGGTAACTTATATTTTACTGCCTGCACAAAATCTGACTTGAATAAATTGGAGGTTCTACTGAATGCCTCCTTGAGGTTAGCTTTCAAGATTAAAAAACCAAGTGAAATACATAACTTTGACTTATACACTAGGGCAAATCTTCTGCCAATCAATTACAGAAGAGATCAACTCTTGTTGAATATCATGCACAAGACAATCCTCAATGGTGATGTTATGCTGAAAACGCCACTGCGATGGACACGACAAGCGCAAGGCCCTCTGACATACATACCTTTTACTAGGAACGAATCTCTGCTAAAATCACCTATTTTCTTTGCTAAAGATCTGTGGAACAAGCTACCACTTGATTTAAGATTGTTGGAGTCGTACTCTGAATTTAAAACTAGGTGTAAAGCCTATTTGACCTCCGACTATAATCAAAATGAAATAGCCAAAATTACTGCTGGTATTTTTGTATAACCTATATATGTTCGAGATTATGAATATTTGTATGACGAATTGTATTGTATGAATGTTTTGTTCCATCCCATCTCATTCTCCATCATCATTTGTATATATGCATAATACAAATTTCCAATGAATATTTCTCTAAGTATTACTTAAACTATAAAGAATCTAAGATATTGGACACTGTATTGTTATAGTTTAAGTTATGGCTGGAGGTGAGGGAAGACAGGAGAAATCCTACTCACCCCAGGGTAAATAAAAATGTTTAAAAAATATATATATATATACCCGCATATATACCGGTCCCGCATGTATCTGTAGACAACCTTCAACCACCTACTAACCATTGTGTAGGACATGTCAGGAGTCGGTGTGAGCTGGTATGAGCAGCTCCAGTCAGAAGTAGAGCGGGGATCGAAGTCACTAAAACATTACACACCGACGACTCGCCTCTGTGGAGAGCCAAGTTTCATCAAACCGATCACACCCATTCCATATACACTATACAGACTAGGCTCGAGATGCGCTCGAAATGACAGTTCGACATAACGTGCATTCTACGGCTAGACGCAATCTATTTGCGTGGGCAAATCAAGAAAACGCAAATGCAATCAAACGCAAGGTTGGATATGGATTAAAAGGGGTATAAGATAACGTTTGCAAATAGCCTCTGGTGATGGAACCATGATGCAAAATAGACAGAAACTGTAAGCTCTTCAATTGAGTTTAGATACAGGTTTGAAAAGGCAAGTACATATTGTGAGGATTCGACGTACGTTGTATCATTTCAGAAATTCTAAACTTTAACGCCCTTTCTAATCGTGGGTACCTAAAGCATAGGTTTTACCATTCAAAAGTTAAGAAATATCTAGATTCTGATGTTTTTTCTGCTTAGCCATCGATTTTCCATAGACCTATAGAGGTCTGTCTAGACCTCAGAGCCTATATTTGTTACAGTCACAAAAGGCGGAACCAATGTCTATATGCTCGCTGCGAATGACTGCTGGACGTCAACATAGCAGCATTTGCATCTGAATAGTAACTCCATTTTGTAAGCCACGACTCACTCCATCTCTCTGTTACCATCAGGAAGTGTTTAATGTTTTTTTACAGCCCCGATCAATGGTGTGGTGCTACATTACAATACATAGCGTGTGGTAGCTCAATGTAGGGTATGGAGGAAGGGCTATACGCCTGGTATAGCAACCGTGGCTGACTTTGTATGGAAGGCTCCTAGTTCAGGTCTAAAAGGCATTTGGCTCAAAGGCTCCCCCAAAAGCGCACTGAATGCGTTGGCGCAGAAAGAACTGTAAATCTAGGCTCTCCATATGTGAGGGAATTATTTAAACAATTTGCATAATACAGTACCGCTCATTTTGTGTAGTACCCACATAATCGATAGCTCATAGCTGTGCAGTGTGTTTAATATTATATGATATTTTTGAATAGACGTTTCCTGTATATTCAGACGTTGCCTATATAGTCAACCCTATCTCTATATAAATGTTCAAATATGTAAATACACTATGAATATAGAGAGGGAAAGGGGAAAAGATTTGGATTTGGAGAGACCTAAAGGTTTTGGATGTAGTATCCACAACTTACTAAAGGAAAAGGGGTACACACAAATTAATTAATGCTTAAAAAACTGCCCTGGCAGTTTAATCATGTCTTACCAGCACCTTTTGCGCAGGTACCAAAGGTTGGTTGACATTGAAATATTCCTTTTATTCTCAGGCATCCCAAACAATGTCGAAAAGACTTTAGATAATCAATCTAAAAGGAAAATATCAGTTCTTGTAATAATCTAGAAAAGGGGCTTCTTGTGAACCCTACAGCCCCATACCCACTAGGCGATTATCCCTGAGTCGGCCGACGGATCGCCACTAAAATCGGTCGATTCTGCCCTTAGAATTGGGCGATTTTGGCGGAAATTCTTATCAAACATGCACATTTCAATATACCATCATGAAAGGCGATCATAAGAATCAGCCGATTCTCCCAGTTGCCCGTCGCCCATCGCCGGTAAAATCGCCTAGTGGTTATGGGGCTTTAGCATTACCAGTATCAATGGTCATAAGAACAGTTTAATATTGTTTTACTCTTTTCGATGCGTAGACATATTCCTTAACAATTATGATAGTTCGTCTAACATTCATTCGGCAGCTCAAATGCACTATTGGTGAATATTATGATAAAGTAAGTTGGTATTGCACGATATAGCATGTAGCCCTGTCATAAATCGTTAATGACCTTTTAATGTTAAATACATGATAAAGACATATTTATTCATTGATACAGAACCTCTATACTTGTATTATATATTTCTTTTTATATTTAGTCATGCCAGTATCCATCTTGAGGTCACATTACAATATCAAAATGTAATGTCAATGTCATAGGGTATGATTTCTGGGGGTGCTCTGTTAAGAGGCTATTTATAACTGTTGGTACCTTGGCCATCACCTGAGGCATAATGTGATATTTCAGTGAGGATTACTTTTGGTCATATATACCTTTTTACTCCGCAGAAGCCAATCGCCTACTTTTGGGTAACCCTATATTTACCTGTCAGGTGGTAGTACTACTATAAAATAGACAGGGGGCTGTTTTTAGCACCTGTTGCTCCTCCCCCGCCCATCTCACCTTGTCTCACCTGTACGCCCGCCTCAGCCAGTTCTCACCTGTACATCCAGGTAGGTCAGGCCTACCCCCCCCCCCCCCCACTCTCCAGCCTAACACCGCCTCATAACGAAAAACTATCATTGCTATAAGGTGCCAAAGTAAAGCACTCTGTTTTGAAAAACAAATTAATGTCGTTTCACTTGCTCTACTTATTTGAATGAGTACTATAATGTGGTATCAAGCTTACAGATCAAAAAGATAGGTTTCGTTTCATCTTACAACAAAATATTAATAAAACCAAATTTTGTTCATTGGTTTATTGCAACTAATGCTGCACAGTTAGGGACAGTTTACTATTAAGTTGAGTGAACGGTTTGATGTTGTGATTTTCTGTGTAAACGGGCAACAGACAGTTTTCCATAAAGATATAGATAACATGAAACATTGACAAGATAGAACTACTGTTAAATCCTCTTGCCATGCACGAGGGTCTTGCCTTTACAATGTCATCGCCAACGTTTCATTGCTCAGGCCTATATTGGGTAAACAAGGATGGTTGGACGATGACCACATCAACCTTCTCAATCATGCATATCAAACAAACTTAGATTATGAATTACAAATTGGATAATAGTTAGACAAATCATAAGGCTTTAGTATAGGAATTTTCATAGATTATATCATTATAAGAATTAAACATAACATCATGTAAAAATAGAGATTTTTAAATTTGTATCCATAAGCATTTAATATTGTCAAAGTATTCTGAAAATTCAGCCATGAAAGATTAAGATATAACAATTATTTTGTATATCTTTTTATAGCTATGCCAGGGGCTTTGTCTACAAAGTCAGTCCAAATTAGCCTGCAGGTTCTTAAAATACTGTAATCAGCTATCTGTGGTAGGGAGAATTCGCCAATGAGACCTGATTTCCGTACAACAAAATCAGAACCCCAACTGTCATTTCAAATGCGGTCGCTAATCTGAGCACACTTTCATCGCGTCCCACAACACAGCATAAAAAGTCTAAACTAATTAGGTGATTAACACTAGGCCCACCATACCGCTTCACCCCTGCTGGCCGCACCAGACGCCTCCAATCAAAGGAAGCCAAGTCTACCTTTTTCTCGTCTGGGGCTGCAGTAGAATTGCCTGAGGTCATTCGGCAAGTTTTCCTCCAGTATTCCTATATATGGCAGGTATTATCGATTGGCGTCTTAAAGTGGCACGTTGTATACGTCTCCTGTGGCACTCCCTCTTGGCTCCCGCCTCTTTCCCCGAGTAAAGGATCACGTTAGGTCTGCGTGCGTTGTGTGCGTGTTTATATACAGTTAAGGATAGACAACAGTTCATGTGGTGTGTTTGGTTATACTAGTATTCTGGTATCCCAAAATCCCTATACACATATCTTATATATTTTGAGATCGTTTGAACGAATCGTTTCTATCCCAGTCAGACATTTTGCACCAAAATGAAAGAAAGCTGATACGTGGTGCCGTCCAGTGTAGAGAATAGTACATGCAAAAGGTTTGAGGTGAGGTTAGAGGTGTGTATCTATTCAATCTTAGGAAATGCGATATCCATCAACAGAAAAATGCTATATCTTCAGCTGACAGTCTAATTAAAAACCTAAATATGGAAAAATCAACAGGCAGAAAAAGTCCCAGGTTTCAGGTTACAACACTTTTACCGTATATAGTTATATTAACCTGTACTTTCAACAAAGCATTACCTGTGTAGATATATCCTCGTCACAATAGCTTGTTCACATGGAATATGCATGTGGACTACTTAGCTTTGAAAGGTTTCCAAGACATTCAATATTAATTGTGTCGTGGTGGGAGGTCGTAATCGCCTAGTGCATTAAAACATTCATCGGTGCCTCAGGGAAGAAGATTTAAGGATTCCTTGACCCAGTTAGATATAGATCACATATCTAAAGATAAGCTTCAATAGACAATTATATAATAGAGACTGCTGTGCTGAGCCACACCATAAAACCATATAAAATAGGTAATGTCTCATTACAAATATCGGTTTATTTCACCAAATAGGCTATATAGTGTACTGCACCCTTGCAATTTCTTTTTTCGGAATGCACGTGTCCCTACCTGCAATGAATTAAAGTTGTCTGTAAGCGTAAGAATTCCAGGGAAAATAATGCTGAAGTTTATCAGCTTTAATCTTACCTTATTTTAGCATCTAGGTGCCTTGCATTGAGAATTTAAATAGGCTAGATCAGTTGTTCATTAGTGGGCTCTTTTCTCCCAACCCAATTGGTGTATAAAGTTTTGAAAGAGTTTTTTTGTCGACAGTGCTTGATATGCCTTTATGGTACTGAGAGTGTTAACACTAGTTATTCTTTGAGTACAAAGATATTAGTGTCGTGATTTATTATCAAAATCAATATTGCCTCGACCACGACCACGACCACGAGGTCCCATTTAGATGACAAAATTTTTATGTTTATTTGACCAAATACAATCATGTTTATTAGACCTCACACTTGAAAAACAATGCATGCTCATACTTTAATTGAACGCATGTTGCTGGATGTGAGGCATATAGTTAATAACTGAAACTAGCCTCAGAGCATTCTCATCCCCATAACCAACACGGTACAGCATTGCATGCACCCCAATGATACCCTTGGACCATCAGGGTGGTCTACACTATAAAAAGGTAGAATTACCCAGCCCAACCCCTAATCTACCCACTCAATAATGAGAGGTACTTGGCCCCAGACCAAAAATGATCCCCAATTTGTGTCCACATGGCTAAAGCACCCCGTGGCACTAAAAAGCATTAAAAAGGATATCCGCCTGATCATCTCCATTCAATGTAGAAGCAAGGTGGTTCTGCTTTCAGAAAGTCATCCATGATTTAGTGCACCTTGTGTCTAGTACCTCAAAGGGTATTTCCATTGCATATTTATGGAGTGCTTAGTGTTAGGAGTCTGTTTGAAATCAAGAATCCAGAGTAGGTTTCCATCTATTCCTTTACTCATGCGATAGTCACAATTCAGTGCCTCTTGCCTCTAACTTGCTGTAATGATACTGGGCCAGAACAAAAATAATGCAATTTCATACAACATATTAGCTGCCAGCTTTCATTTCGTTGCTCTATATCTGTAGTTTTACAAATATTAGTAAGATGTATAGAACAAATGGACGATAGATATTATAATGAGATATACGGAAGACATACCAAAAAAAAAATCTTTTTTTTCGTAGACATTTCGCATCCTTCCTGGTTCAATAAACCCAACCCACACTTTGGCCCCACTACATCAACATTGGGGGGAGAGGGGGGGGGGGCATTTCAAAATGCCATGCGAGCCTGCCATGTTCTGCTCTCATCATCGAGCCATTCAAGCAGCACATGCGCAGTCGGACACTGGCAGCACATTTGCATATCCAAGGGCAGTACCATGAATGATAATCATATACAGTAATTGTTCTTGTATGCTGTCGGGTTCTTGTTTGGCATATCCTTTCTTATTTACATCGAACAATAACATAGCACAAAGACCATTGCATGAGAACGTTTCATATCAGGCTGAGCTATGTACTAATGGGCAGTGGGAGGGGAGCAAAGGTCACATGCACGGGGAATGTATAATGCCCCTTCCAGACTGTACCGCAAAGGCGCATTACCAAACCGCATCATGGCGATGTGAACTGTAAAGTCTGTTCCGGGACGCATTTCAGGATGTGCATCATAGAGCAGGGGACTAGGCTAGTAATCTAGTAACCAGTGGTGAAGTTCCCTTCAAGACTCATCTGAAAATGTGCATAATTTTATGATATCGACAATCTTAAACACAATCTGCAAACTGCAGCTGGAGCCAGTCGATAAATGGTTTAATGGTATTTCCAGACTATCCTCAAAATTCGTATATAATAACACTTCAATACAGGCATAATGTGCATTATTAGCCTAGTCTGTAAAGAGTATCATAGTGTAGATACATCCTGTTATGACATGAGCAACAGCGTGCCATACCATATCCATAAAGTTACTCTTTTTCCTACCTTCCAAGTTATATAAATTGTATGAACTTAAAGTACCTAACACCCTCTTCCTTAGAAATGGCACTGGGGAGACGAAGATGCATGACTATTTAATTTTCTATCACCCAATCTTCCGTCAAACTCAGAATGGATAACTCCCAGACAATTTCAGTCTTAGAAATTGACTTGGGGCTCCCAAAACAACTCGCTGGCTCCCAGACCAATCTCCAGACAGATCAGCTAGGTTTGAAGTTCCCCTTGATAAGTATTTGTTCCCCCATCCCCGTCACAATAACAACCAATCAATACTAGCTTACCGGGATGCTACGGAAGGTCCCACTGGGTATTACCTTTTTTCCAGACTTATTACTCCTGGCTTTTTCCATCGACTTTCTGCTTTGGCACCTAGAGCTGGCAGATGATCAAATCATGTATTTATGATTCGGTCCTGGCTCCAATTGACGTCAAGTATTATATTTGCTTCTGTAACCACATTCATGTTGGGCAGGGGAACGCTGTTGGCTATCTTCCATATGCTGGATTTAGTCGGTTTTGGCACACTGTTGGGTGCTATTAGATTGCACCGATGTTCGCTTGAGAACACAATAGTTCATCTCTGGCTAACACCGCATTAGGATTCAAACAATCTTGGATCTGATGATACTGACGTTTCATTGCATTTGATTTGAATAATTTCTGATATTTTTCGCTAAATGCACAGCATGTAATTTAATATACATATCCGTAAATAACAATAATATCGCTTATACATTTTTCAATAGATGCCTTCAAGGTTGTCGCTACTGTTTACACAACTAAAAATGCCACCATATCCACGCGGACAGTCAAAACATGTTTGAAATTGATTTCCTTTCAATAGACCGTCTGGTGAAACATAAGTGTATAGTCTGCCCGAGAATCATAAATGATTTCGGTCTCTGCTCTGATAATGTCTTAGAATCCTTCTATGCCAGTAAAATCCTCCCTCCAAAAGATTAAATGTAATAAGTAACGAAATCTACCATAAAATATGTTGGATGACAGAAGCGAGTGTACTCGCGTTACATAGCTGCAGTAAATGCCAATCAAGTCAGAATATCATTTTGTACAGGAAAAAGGCCTTATAGTGACAATATATAGTTTGTTAGTGTTATGTGCATCCTGTCAACACAACCTTGGCAAATCCCCGCTGTCCCATGATGGTTCATGTGTCGCTGTTCCTAATTGGTCCCAAAACCTTCAATGCATAGAAACTCCTTTTTACATTCTTCGTTTTCCATCAGAGGAGCATGCAGCTTTGTAAGGGTCATATTAATTATCAGAAGCAGCATCAGAACGCCAGGGCGTTAAATGTTGATATGAAATGAAACAGTTGTTCACAGTCACTTTTACATGCCGATTATCATTCAAAATGTTTGCAGGTTTTTGTTATTGATTGACTGCTATTATGTGAATTTCTGATGTTTTTACGCATTTGATATTATCACTGTACACGATTTATGATGTTTATCCAGACACCCTTGGTGTATAATCAGTATGACACTCTTCGCATTGGCGCTGAACGTGGAGGTTGTTCGGCTGCAACTCAGAATACTAGAAAGTACCGACCTTAGTTTTATATTTCGCTGAAACAGCAAAAGCCTGAACATAAGGGTTGGCAATTTTATTGCCATCTCAATTTGAATTCAACATTTTATATGAATCTCTTTTCACGTCAACGCGGCAATACTGTGGAAGTAGTATTTTCCCCCATTTGCCCCTTAAGTTAGAAAGACATTTATTTAGACAGTTTACAGAGTAATGTTATACATTCTCCGTTTCCTAAACAACAGGCATAGATTGCTGTAGAGGCAGTCGTCGAATGCTTTTATACAGTTATAACTAAGTGTTTTAAATAGAGAAAAATAAGTAACTACATTCAAAGTTTTGTAATACAGTGGAATGCAAAATTGTGACGGACTAAAGATGTTTGGCCTTTTTTTTGCAAATATCTTCAGAACTTGCACAAATATTGTGGCGAACATCGTAAAATGAAATACAACTTTTAAAACATCTCAAATCAACTGTTTCAAGTATTGCTTCGGGTGATCATCACAGGCAATTGTACTGCAGGCCAATGCCATAAGAAATTCCTGGTGGGTGTCGGACCATCAACAAACGAGAGGCACATTATGTCTCCCCTACTGCCATGCAGGATCACAAACAAGTTGTCATGCCTGCCTGTAGGTCGGTCAATGGGCTATATAAATAAATGCCGGCCGTTAAGCCTGTATTCCACTAGGCGATTGTGACTTCGAGGAATTTTCTAATGTTCAGGTTTTCGTTTACAGGAACCCCACTTGTTACTTTTGAAAAGATAATTGCTGTTGCGATGGTTTGGCCAACACATTCAATTGAATTTAATTGACTGATAAATACATTCCGCCAAACACCTTCTATATATTTCATAAGCTGAGGGACACTGCTATCATTTGCTGAAAACAGAGTATTAAAATAAACACCCAGTAATGTCCCACCGGGACATCCAAAAATTGGGTGTGCCAACCCTCACCGCTACCGTTGATTGGAAAGGTGGATTCACTCGCTGTTGAACAGGTAGGGGTCTCGTTGTGTGTGCCAATCCTTGCAACAGTGAGACCCGTTATGCGACGCACCAAATGACATATAACATGTCCATGAATAGTCCCTATTACTTCTTGCAATTTTAGAAATCGGGAGTAAAATCGGATAGTGGAATATAGCCTTAAGACCGACAGGCCCTGGCCCAAGGTGGCGAAAAAACGGACTTTCTTTGAGGGTAATGAGGTCGTATGTTTCCCATTGCCATGGTAACCTGACTGAGACTGC
This sequence comes from Lepidonotus clava, assembly GCA_936440205.1. Classification (NCBI taxonomy): domain Eukaryota; kingdom Metazoa; phylum Annelida; class Polychaeta; order Phyllodocida; family Polynoidae; genus Lepidonotus; species Lepidonotus clava. The sequence goes on along the minus strand of OW387144.1, from coordinate 26,098,428 downwards.
ATTGTCATCGCCCATAGTGCTGAAAGGCCCCTTGTGTACAGGAGGAAACGACCGTAGGTCGGGGCCCCTGACATCAACGACCAATGGCTGTTGTCCCGTCGTATCTTTGGGCGGTTAACAGGTTGTTAACATTGTCATTCTGTAAAAATCCTCGACGTACCCTTTTACGACTTTAATTTCAAAGTCTTTGAAGCTTAAAAACAGCATTCATGAAATATTAAACTTGGGCTGTTGATGGTTTCATGTTCCATCAAACAAGATCCACAATGTCGAAAGCCAAGATTACCTTTTTACTTTCAGCGACGAGGTAAAACTAAAAGGCACGTTTATGGTTACAGCTAAAGCCCTGTTTCCACCAACCGATTTTACTACCGATTTGTTAGTACTTTATTACTTTTAACTGGTAATATGGCAAAAGATTGTATATCTTACATATTATTTGAGAGAGAATTAGAAACCCTTTCTAGTGGTATATAAAATGTTCATGATTAATTTATATTTCCACTGCCGATTTTTGAAATCGGTTGTAAAATCGGTTGGTGGAAACAGGGCTTAAAGAATGAAATGTTTTTAAAGCAGACGGCTTTTTGCAAAGTGGAATGGCATGCATTTTGTTTGGGCGGCCCATTACCGCCCCCTGGAGGAAAACATACACATCACGACCAGTACTCTGTCTATATTAAATGCCATTCCTCTAAAAAGCGCATCTTCTCCCTCAAACCCCCTTTTACCTCAATTCCGTACCTTACAAATCACAAATACTATCACCCACCCACCCCTCCATGAATATACACATACTCACCCGTCCATGAATGTACGAATATAATGGTATTATATCATTACTTTTTTCTTTTTCTTTTTGCTAATATCAAAACCTATACCAATGGGCGGGGAATAGGGCAATATCTGAGCATAAACATGTCTTAAGGTAACCCTGAATTGAGAAATTATATCTTAGGGCGCCCATACCAATCCCCCTCAACTTGCTACCTAATCGCCTTTATTCTTGCAGAAAATATTTAGATTCCTGTCCTTTGTCCCGTCTAATATTTTTTACACTATCACCATTTGATGAACCATAAAGTTATGATATGATAATGCTCGCTTTCATTTTACCAATCAAATCTTTTCATTTGTCATTTCAGAAAGAAAGCAAGAGACAAGGCCTGCACTGCCACCTACCGACGTTAATGTAAACGAAACTATACGACAAATTTTGGAGTTGGCTATAGACCGGAAGTCTCAGCGGACTTCCGGCCTATACCGCCAGGGCGCGCATCACAACAAAAGTTCATCTCATTCCAAAAGTACAAGCAGCAACCCACCTCCTGCCAAAAGTTTCCTGATGGTAAGAGACACATTTTCCAGTTCAATAAAGACTATGCATGTTCACCCAGTCGTCTTCTTTGTTGCATCCCCATCGTGTTAATTGTATGTTAATAGAAAGGCAATAACATTGTTTTAAAGTTTGATAGAAATATCAAATTTCCTGATTGTCCTACTATATCCTCCACCTGCTTGTTTATGAATAGGCCTTCTAGATATTTACAGTAATAACCCAGAAGTATTTCAACATGTGTAATTGAGTGAAGATGGGTCTCCACTGAACGACAAACCATAATTGCCATTGTCTGCACAGTTTAAAATCTTTCTAAATAAGGCGACTAGAAGCCGCAGACAAACATTGGTCAGCTATAATGCAAAGGGTTCACATTAGTTGACACTAATTTCTGTGATTCTACCGCCACATGGAAACGTACCTTTTCTTTAACAAATGTATAAGCTAAGATGACATCCACATGGCAAATACAGCTGCCTCTGAGGTAGGGAAAGATAATCTCATCTTGGGTTCCTCTTCTATAATTATGTTTCTTATAGTTTTGTTTAAGTTTCTCTTATACCTAAATTCTTCACTTGTGCCCCCAGGAGCTGTCCAAGGGTGAGCGGCGGCCGGCGGACTCCCCGTCGGTACCGGAACTCGCCATCCGCAGGGGGCACCGGAAGGAGCTGGCTTACCATAGCTACGCCGACAGGAACATCCGGTTACACCGACAGGGGTGTTCATCAGACCACGACTGTGGGACAGGTGGGTACATTACAGACCAATACTGTGGGATGGGTTATTCAAATATACACCGATCAGTTCATCATCATGTCATATCTACATGTATGGTTGTTTGTCGGACCATGCCTGCAGGACAGATAAGTTGTAAACGTCCAAGAAAATAACAGGTCATTCCTTGGACCAAAGTTCTCTCTGACAATACTATGCAAGACTGACTTCCTACCCAAATGGGATAAATCACTGGGAAGTGCTTTGGGGAACTATCAAAAACAAAAATTAACATGGACAAAGATCATATTCTTTCTGTTTTATCAAATGTATAATGCTTAAAATAGATAGTAAGCCATAAGTTCCAATAATTTACAGAGCTCTGTTCATGGCCATGGAGGGCAGGACATTAAGACTCAAGCTGCCATGTTTTATTTCATTTTCTTATGGAAAATTGACTATTATATTTGTTGAGATTTATTGATAACTTCTATACAACATTTAGTTGTGTATAGAATCATCATGAATCAATTTAGGGATTTAACAGTGAAACTATTTGGAAGATTATTCTATGCTGAACTTAAATACTGATGCAAAATGATTGGGCTTGTTATAAGCAGGCTTCGGAATTTAGCAATGGCTAAGATGCTGAACCACGTTTCATCAATCTTCCTGTCTGGTTCTAGCCGAGACGGTGATTCTTGCATCGTATTTCCCGACTGCATCCCTCTAGTAGTTATCTTATCAGATGACGTACTTTACTAACAATAGGCAGCCCATTAGTCTGCTGTTATGCGACAGTTTCACTCCACAATGGTGACATTGTCAACGATAACAGATCTTCTAAACGCAGTCACGGAAGAATGTCATGCTTGTCTCTGTAACCCTAGGAGTCCAATCTAAAAATGCCCTTGACTTGGTGATCAGGTGATCTATCGTCATGATTTAGGACTAGTTTTACAAAGCCAATCCAGTTGAAAGTTACTCGATTCAGCCAACCTTGCATGCTGCTCACAACTAAGGATAAAGTCACTTGCCTAACTTGTTGACAGAGGAAGACTACCCCGATCCTGCTCCTTACTATGGCGGAATCTTTCGGCATTATTCTTGATCCTATTTTAAAGTAGAACAGTATAGAAGAAGACTTTACTTTATATCTAAAAATACATAACATGAATCTGTATACTTATCTAAATTAATGGGCGTGGATGTATGCTGTGATAACGGTCTGTCAGATTTTAACACTTATGGGTAGTATATGCATTAGAGAGCTCTAGAGCCTTTATTCAGCTTTATCATTTTCTATGGGATTGAAATATGCAATACATAAGACTCTATATTCTGTTCAGAGAATGTTATTATTGGTCTATTGCTGAATTCTGTAATAATCGACCAATTCACATGATGCATTTTCTCTCCTGAATTACAAAGTAAAGAGAAATGAAACATTGTATTAGAAAATGCAAATGATAGAGTGATTGTCTGGTTGTTGTTTATTTGTATAGGCTGCTGCTTAGAGACGAGAAATGGGCGGAGAGTGTGTAGGAGGAGCGGACTGAGAGGTGTGAACAAACGGTGCACATCCTCCTGTGTCTGTCTGCCAGGTAACATCTATAACCCATATAATTCCTATATATTTATATCTATATGTTATTTAATTTTCATATTCTTCTATTGGCATTTTAACCGATTCTCCATGGTTCTTGTTTTCCACCTCTGTAGTGTGATTATATCACATAATGAGCAAAATGTTGTTTATCCCTTTGAGCCCCTAAAAACCGGAGCCGTACACTTTTTGTGAGAATTGACCAAATATAATGTATACGTTTGTTTGTGTACACATTCCTTTAAAAGGCCGAATTAACATTATTTTTCACGCTTATAATTATTCTCCCCGCTTATATGCATAGGTACTAATTGAACCATGAGTTTGTATTCCACAGACAGGTTTTCTAAGTTGTAATATACCCTACTGGAACATATGAATATGTTTATATTAGGAAAGGAATGACTTATAAAAGAATAGAATTCACAATTGAATCAAGAATAATTGAGTTTTCATTCCATAATTCCCATTTGATTTTAAAGAAGATACTGTGAACAGTCTGACATTTGCGTTTATTGTTGGATTTATGGCCCTTGTTTTTATAAGACATTGGTAGTTGGCGGTACACCTACTGCTGCTGTTAAGATTACCGCTGTCTGCACAACTTGCAATTCTCTGTTAAAGATCTAAATTTAGGTGGGGGTTTCTCAAAAGTCTAGTTCTCTGAATGTATTTAAGGAGTTGACTCTTTGATGACCGTAATTATATATGATAACCTTAATATTCAGTTATGGATAGGTTTTCTTTTCAATATTGCTTCCAACAATGAACAATTAAGTTTACCATGAAGTATCATTTCAATTGTTTTTTGCTTTATTCCCAGAAGACAATAATATAAATCAAAATATAACTATTTCGTTAACAAATTGCCCCTTAAGTTTGTGAATTACAGTCATAAGAACCAATGCTAATGCTTGTCAGGTGTCTAACTCTAATCACTTATTACATAGAAATACCACACTTGAAGTGGCTTGCAAACCTGTAAATCTCATAACTAATAAAATTAAAGAAGTCTTTATGTTTTAGAAGTACTTGTTGATGAACACAGAAAAACACAATTTTTGCCAATCTGGCAATTTAAGTTGTGGAGATGGCTTATATAGTTATATTGTTTACAGTATACTTACATTGTGTTTGTCCCAACCCTGGAACAAACACAATCTGGGATGGGCTTATTGTGAAAAGATAGCCAATTAAAGGTAAAACAAAAGTTTGCTGATGAAAGGTCTCTGCGACGTACTTTTTTCAAACCCGTCTTCTGGCCGGAATTTCAAAAGAGTGTACTACAGTGTTCGTTGTACAGTGAGGTAATAGCAAAAGTGGCATAATGTTTACATGGAAAGTGCAAACATTGCATTTTAACTTGCCAAGAGATTTCAGCAAATTCACAGAAAGTATGTTTTTTTCTGTTCTGACTTAGCTGTAATTGTTATGCCTAGTCACACAATCAGTGGTGATGGTTTGTGCTGTCACAAAATCTGCTGACACAGTTAGATTTGTACCAGGCCACTCCCAGGGTCGTCTGTGTCCAATTCACACAACCAACAACAACATAACTCTTTCTGTTATGGAAAGTACTTTCAATAATGCTTTTATTGACCATTGAGAATCAGTATTCGAGTATGTAATACATGTACATGTATAGGGTATTAATTTCCTGGAAAATAATCAATTCATCTGAAAAACTGAATAGCTAAAGACCTATGATGAGTTCGTTTTTTTTTTTCAAATTTCGGAAGCAGAAGCATTGACATGATATTTTCATTGATAGACTGTAGTAGAAATTATGATGAGAACGAACCTGTTAGTAGTATATGTAATAGTTAAATGTGTTCAGGTATATACAATTAAAGCAAGTGTTCAACCTTAGTGCACGCAATACCACTGCTAGAGGTGTTTCTGTTTTAAAGTAAGAAAGAATCATGGAATATCTTTAGTACAGAATTACCACCCCTTTAGGCCTACTTTCATTCAATCTAGTCTAGATTACTAATCACACATATGGCTAGTTGTCATTCTTTGTTTGTTCGGTGTGCTATTGGTGCCGTTGCACTGAAAGTCCATTTCTGGAAGCTACCAATTAGAGCAAATTAAGCTTATTTATCTTAAAAAGTGCTGACAAGGTTAGCACAGCTCCCGGGCCAATGGCGGGACCGCATGACCACAGTTATTGATAAAGACACTGTCTGATAGCATTACAGCCGCGGAAACCTCACTTTTTAGCATTGCTTCTTTCCTCTAAACTAGAACATTTCCTGGTTCAGATTATATTTGCGTTTGGGCTACCAACATCCATGAGAGATCTAATTAATAGGGATACAAAATGCAAAGTACATTATGGAGCAGGTGCTCCCTAGCAGTAAGACCTATCCTCATTAGGGAAATGAAGCCACTTTTCTCATCTTTTTCCCCTTGACTTTGTGTATTTTTCAGACCTGCAATGCTGGGTGAGTGAGAACAGTGTTCGGCATAAGCCGAGGAAGACGCGGAAGTTATGGGGTCGTTGTCAGGACCCGACTAATGGAAACCTAGGAGAAGGTCACTTCATCGGCGCGACACCCAACGGGCAATGGACGAACTAGAGAGGAGAACCCAGAATGAGGCTGTACTGAGAAGTATTTCAACGTGGGGGAGAGATATTCACTACATTAAGGAGCCCACAATTTGTAACGACTGTGAGCACAGGGCAGTATTTCATAGTATTCAACGATGGCTTGATCAACATTGTTATGGTATAAAAATAGTAAATAGGAACAAAATTATCCACCAGGCTAAAGCCGGATAGTAGATGACAAAATTGATTTATGTGAAACTTCGTGTATGCGCATACCTGTAGCAACAGGCAAACCAACCATGTAATAAATGTGTCAAAGTAAAAGGAAATATTCTCTAGATACCTCCATTCCTGTAATATTTACCAAGAAACAAAGCAACGTTCCAATTGTAACTAGCAAGGACCTTTTCATAAAACGTTGCCAATCAACCAGTCAATACGTTTGCTAGTGTAATCCTCAACGTACCCCGTCGTTTACTGAATGGTTCTGGGGGAGGGGGCAGTCACACAACTACCAAACCTATTTGTGAGTGACTGAAATATGAATGTGTGGCTCAAGGCTGTTTCCCTCTTTGGCCTTTCTTCGATATCCATATAAGACGAGCTTATAGCGTGGTTCTGTGGGTCATGACGTATATTTTACAATGTTAAAATATCGCATTGTACCAAGCTGAACGCCAACCATAGAGTAGTGCGACATAGGTCTTAGCTTTAGTCTGACGCGGACGACCAGTCCCTTGTTCCAAGGCAAACTTCATTTGGACCAATTCCAATCCGTCGGACTTAATAGAACAATTTTGAAAGCTAATATATGCACAAAGCACTGTCAACATTATTCAGATTTATGCAAAAACGTTTGAGCAGCTTTTTATTGGTCCTGACTCTGTCCACAGTGACTGTCCAGTCCTCCCCAAGAACCGATTTCTTTGTGAATGAACCCCTGCCTCCGTCGTCGGTCAGGACTTGTCAGATTTTAAAATGACCTGGGAACTTCCAAATTTTAACATTCTCAGATTACCGTTGCTGCATGTATAACAATCACATGAAAGCATATGAACTAAAAACATTAACTTCCGCTCATATTTGACACAATAATGTAAGGTATCTTAAATCCTGGCAAATCTCACATTTCATTGAAAAAAAATAATAAGGGGAACTTTTCATTCGAAATACATCCAGGAATATTGAAATGCTCAACACATTTTACACTGATTTTGAAAGGTGTTTTTTCACGATCTCAGCGTTTCAATTTGTCAGAAGAAAAGCTTTGGCGTTCTGCCTGCGGTATGCGCAATGTGATTTAGTTCCTTGTTCTACCACGGAGGGGCGTGTGCGAGGTAGAACAGCAACAGAAAGGTTGCAACTCACTGAAAAATGGTCACTGTAAAGAAAATCGGAAAGGTTGCCACCAATCGAAATGGTTAGGGTTATGAGGTAAGAATAGTGAGAAGTTTCTATCAACCTTTATTCTGAAACGAGAAAGAGGTAGAGTGTAATATATAATGTGTATGTTAATGCACAGGGGTTTTATCTAGGCTAACCCAAGAGAGGAATCGAATTTGTATTTGTTGGGTTTCATCTAATTGGTATCTTATCATTGCAGTTTTAGCTACTATCGTTTCAAGCCATAATTATGAGCAGGAGGTGCTTATGATGATAACATACGACGTCTGAAACTCGTGCAAATGATCAATTTGATATTGTTCCATTGATTTGTACAAATTATCATATTTGTGTGTACACAGATTATATGCGTAAGAAGGAGTGCCAGAAACTGTGTTCCCCTACATGCTGTGCAGTGCATGCTGCGTTATACTTGTACTAATTCAGCCATTGTTACCCTGGTAAATACCACAGACATGATTGAGAAAATGCCGTGTAATATGCGAATGCATGCATAACGTGTTAGCAGTATATATGTGTATCTACCCAGCGTTTCTAATTAATAGCTATTAATGCATTAATCCTCCACAGTGTCATGTGCATCAACGCTTTATAACAATGCACATTTTACCTATTCAATTATCTATTAATAAGCCATTTCTATATCATATTCTACCATAATAGCCTACTGACATTAAAAGCACACGACACTCCTAATAAAAATCATCTAATCTACTCTATAAGTGTAAACATTTCACCTAGTTAAATCGTGCGCAAAAGCATAGAAATTCGACTTAAATCGCGTCTAAATAAAACTTTACCATTTGATAAGAGTAGTACCCACGTACAATTTTAACTCTACCCGTTGTCTGCATTGATACTTCAGAGACTGCTTGTTCATTTCTTCTCAGTACATTACGACCAAAGACCAAACCTGTGACAAAGTACAAAGAGCTGCTCAATCAATGAATTATCACTCACAACCCGCTCATTTCATAGCAACCCGCAGCTCCTTGTATACATTCAGTGAGGCTCAAACGCCGTTGCTCTAACCATGGATTTTTTATTTCACGGAAAATGTGATTAAAATGGTCGAAGTAGCCTAGGCTTGCATATGAGACAGTATGTTTGCAGATCTAAGAGTGAATCAATTATGAAACGTGAAGCTCGGAAAACCAATATTTTAAATTGAGGTGAGCTTGCTAGACTTCTGATCTTTGTTGTTCTTGCATTTTGCATTACGATAAGTCGATTATAAACAGCGTTGTATAATTTCAATTTGTTCAAAAGTTCACTTCTCTAAATATGTAGGAACACTTAAAGGAAAAGGTACCAGAGGGGGATTTTGAACAGGCCGACATGCCAAATGAAACAAAAACTAAATCACTAAGGGTTTCCTAACTGAAAACAAGGTCTGAAGTGTAGCCTCCAAACTGTGTGACGTTAAACAGCAATACATCGTCGTAGCATGTTAAATAAGTACAAGGTAATGATGAGATCTCCAAACCATAAGATGTCAACCTGGATAATGCTAGAATAAAACAATAAATGAATGTTGTAATAGTAGATGGAAGATAGTTTCAATTGCAAACAACTTTGAGAAAAAAAAGGAACACAAGCCAAATGTGGAATCGCTCTTTGACATGGAAACCCCTAATGGTGAGAACTGTATCATTCCTTTTCCCCTGAATTTGAGATTACGTTTGAATGTGTTCATTCTGTCCTCTCCTTCTTGATTCTGCCACCAATAACCTTCGTACAAGCAGTAATATTCAATACAGTGAAATAGTGGTTTTATTTCCAAAAACAATTGTCCTGAATTTGTCTTTTCTAGTATGGAACGGTGCGAGTCTTTTTCCACAGATCTAGAATTTTAAACTACTTCTCCGAAACTTTTACCTTACTTGCAGGATATTCCCTCCTGTAGGCTAATATGGAAATAATTGTGTCTACTGAAACCAAGGAAATTGCGTCTGCTGAAAATGTAATAATTATATTCAAAATACGTTCACAGATTCGAACTGTCCAAAGGACACCAAAGGAAAAATGGCCTATGCTACCTTGCTTTCGGTTAAACAAATATGGACCATGACTTTTTCCAAGTTGATATAATATGTTAAACGATTGGTATGAGAAATTAACCTGTCGACATTTTGACAATTATGCACCTTGATCAAGTCTGCAGGCTCTCCAAAATATAAGGAAACGGCGATTCGCAAAAAGGGGAAATATGAATAATTTCTCATGATTTTAGTCATGATTTTCAGCATGTCAGTAAATTCTCTCTGATATAAAGACCCATAGTTCCCTCGACTTCTGCAATTACTAATTTACCTTAACTTTTTACACCGCTATCTACTAGAAAACTATGCAGTTTAAGACTCATATACGGTCAATCTATATGACCACGTTTCTGATTTTACCAATTGTTCCTTACCTTCCAATGTGGTTGTAGCATGATATGTGTTTCAATGTTGTTGTTCAGCGAATTGTGTTCCAATCACACTAGAATTACAAACAAGTAAGTTGTCTTTATGACCATGATGTACAAGTCTTGGCTTCCTATTTGCTAATAAAATGTTTTGTACAACCATACATGAGAAATCTTACTTTTTTTTAATCAACATCTGAATACGTGAAACTGTTTCTGTGTTGGGAAATGGCAGCTGCGGTGTGAGGGGCTATATGTGCTGATGAAGATTCCTGTAGCTGCATTTGACTGGTCAGCTGCATGCACATGGCCTTGGTCCAACCTGGACATGTATATCTCTACAACCTGTGCAAAAGAAATAGGAATGAGAAAACCATTTGAATATGAATCCTAGTGGGGTAAAAGATATGAAGGACATATTTAATTTACTACCTATCATAACATTCGATGGAATCAATGATAAAACATGCTTTGAGATTGTTTTAGACTAGGATGTATCTCTGTGTACATGCGTCTGCTCACTTGGGCCTTACATCGTGTGAAATAAGCTTCCCCAAAATAGATATAACGAAAGTGTATTTTCAAAAAGATAAAATGCAAATAAGGGTTTCAATCATACATTCATAGCTTTGATAATATGGCTCCATAAATAGTTGGACTCCACACAAACAATTCCGGTCTATATCATAGAATGATTAATTCTCCTTGCACACATATTTGAAACTGTTTTGAATAGAGACTAGGAGAAGTCTAGATACTAGCCAGCTAGCCGAGGGGGGGGGGGGGTGAGTAGGGTCGGGGGGGTTTCTCTACAATCAGTAATTGTGCATTTATAGGTAGTCACATGTCTATGGTGATCCAGAGGTAGTGGCCCAGCCAAACATGTGACGTTATTATAACGTTGCAGCAACGTTCTGTTTGGTTCTGTATTGGTTCTTGTTACGTTATTTTGATGGCTCCCAATAACATTGCTGCATGTTCTAAGAAAGGTTTACTATTTCATCCTTTTACAGTCATCTATGAAGCACTTAAATCACACCATAGGAACTTTAAATTCATTTATTGGATAATTGAGGGTGTAAAAGACATTATTGCCTTTCCTTTAAGTGGTTATACAACATCATAGTCCAATTTTTTATGATTTAATGTGCAAAAGACCTTTCATATCATGAATTTTCACATTTACAACCGTATCCTCTAGTAAATCCCCATAGTTAATCTCTGAAATCATAAATTTTTGAACTTTTTGGCCATTTTTGAATTTTTATAGATTTACCTGTAAAATTATGAATATACATAAGAGTCACTAACATTATACATCATTGTAATTTATTTTCATCATTTATTTTCACACATTCTCCCAACATTCTTTCTATACAGCCTCAAATCAGATTGTATGACTTAATTGTAAAAGTTATTTTGGTTTTTCCGATTTTGGTTCTAAATAGAATGTTTTCATTCTATGAGACGTTTTACAAAACAAGTCTGGATGGATTGTCCAATTCATTTGAATCCTATGGTATATGAAGTAATACTGTAGCTCAGTTATCTAGAAAGTTATGGTTGTTTGAAAGAAAATGCCTTTTTCCATAACTTTTAATGTCACCCTTTCTTAGTGCATAGGTCTATACTGTGACGTTGCACTGCGACGTTACTATAACGTTCTGGTTATGTTATTCAACCTGAACAGAATGTTCTTATAATGATCTGTTTTAGTTTCATACTAACCTCACCAAAAATAGCATTTTAATAACACTGTGATTTGGTTAGGTTTCGACCCAACCATAATTAACGTAGTTGGTACATGCCATCTTAGTAAATACCAGACTAACTAAAAAATGTATAGTTGCAGAACATTTCTGTTTCGTCGCAGCTTAGCTGGGGGGGTCAGGCTTTTAATTCTCCCTACCACGAATAGCTGATTTACAGTATTTCAAGGACCTGCAGGCTAATTTTGACTGATTTTGTCGACAAAAACACCGATAGACCTATAGAAAATCAATAAATAATTGTTATATGTCCAACTACAATGAATGAAATTTCAAATAACTCAGGAAATATTAATGTATATGGATACTGGCAAGTTTTTCCAAATGTTAATATACAAACAATGACACAATTCATGAAAAATTATATAATAAAGCCATGGGTTTTGTCGACATATTACCCAGCATGCATCCTGTTTGAGGCTAACCTACAGGTAAAACTCACAAATCTGGTTATCTGTGGTTGGGAGAATTGCACCTAGTTGCCTCCCTTGTCGGGTAACTTAATCTGTTTTGTTTGTGTACCCTACCATCCATGGCCTACCATCTGACCCTCTGAAGTGCACAAATATCAATGCTTAAAATATGCACTTGACAAAGTCATTGTTAATGTATAGGGGAATTAAGGTCCGAATACAACAGCTCTACTCTCAGTTTTATTAGAATTTATATAAAACACTTTGTGAATTCAAAGATGGGACATTTGCAAATCTGTCCAAAAGCTAACTAAAACTGTCTCTCAAACACGCGCACTTGAGTAACACTAATTAGGTGAAAGCTTGCCCTTCTATCTATGCAAAGAAGAGCACATCTAGGTTTTAATAGTCTAATGCGACACTAGCCTTCCCTTTATTTTTGTTGGATTAAATGATTTCTTATTCAAGTTATTCCATCCTAATCTGCTAGTTGGCGCCACCGACATTGAGAGGAAAGCGCCAGTAGATGATGTGGGTGTCACTGGTTACTTTATGTTCTACATTAAAATTGGCATAGTATAACTTTGATATTCTATCATATTGAACTATAGAGAGTTAATTATCTGTTCTGTGTTGTGTACGTAATTAGTTGTGTTTAATTTTAGATAATAGCTAGCTCCAAACGCAGTCTCCTCCTCGTTCGACTGCTGTCGTCCAATACATAACCATAGTTCCAACATCATGTAAGACATGAACACTCGCGTGAAAGGATATTGTTTGTGTATTACACATTCAGTCAACGCTCTCGCGCTCTACACAATCTTTCTGCCTCTATCCAGAACCAAGACTCAGCTTAAAGGCCTAACCTTTCCAGGATGGTTACTCACACAGCGTTTCAGCGAACTCTGACTGACTGAGAGCAAAGCACCCTCTGTTAGTATGGTACGTCACACCGTGACTCCTCCCCCATTTCACTATTGACAAAGTGAAACATGGCTAGCATGTGCGCTTACTAAAGCTCACGCTATGGTGCCTAACAAATATGGACTGGCCACCCATGTCAGTACAATATCGTCAAAATTCATTTGGGGATCATAATAAATCAGCACGTTTGCATTGGTCAATAAAGGAAAATGTAATTGACCAAAAGTTTATTAAAATGTTTGATAGTCCATATACACAATAATCGAATTGTTTAGACATTGGCTTGATCGCCATTTTTCTTTTAATCAAATTAAATAATACCATTTATATGAATTCAATGATAGTACTGATTTAAAACGTCATTGGTCTATTACTGCTCTTTCAGGGCGGGAAGCCACCCGACTAGCTCTATAGACCTTGTGCAGACATTATCATGTGACCACATTTTGGTGATCACCATGTGCTCATCATATCCATATGGCTTGTGGAATTTCCTTATGATATAAATGGTGTATTTTGTCACAATTGGATTACATCAAATAAATTTAGCACAAATATGTGTTCTAGATATTTCAAAATTATGGAAAATAATATTTCAAAATGATCACCAATATGGCACTCAGACCATGACTGAGCATTGTGACGTCATTTGCATAACTTCTTATTTCCATAGGAATAGGCCTTCAAAAGGGGAAATAAGCTGTCAGGAACAGCAGAAACTTTCCTAAAATTTCAATTAGAACTGAGTTGCCGTCATATTTTGAATGTAGCAACAGGTCGTTTAAAGAAATAGAATTTCAATTGAACAAACTTGTAGCAATATATGTAAATTAGAATGTCCCATAGTTATGCAAAACCATGCAAATAATGTTACTTGGTGGACAATTATATATTATATTCAAAATGACATAACTTCGGTTTCATTCATGATAATCTTCAACTGTATTTTTTTATTATTGCAAACAGAATGAATTTTCCAATGTTCCATCTTTTCTGTGAACCATATAGAATAAATATTTCACCAATACTGGGTGCTATGGAAACCCTTAAATGGAATACAGTGTTGATATTGCCACCCAAGACAAGTTTGCCCCACTTACACAGTCCCAATCTTTGGAATGATTGTTTTCATTCCCAAAAATCTACCAGAAGAATCTAGAGAAAATTAGAATGTTGGGCAATTTTTAGACTCCTTTTTATATTTTGGGCAATATCTCAGTAATTATGAACTACAGAATGACATTACAGTAAAAGGGTTAAAGGGAAAAACAATGGAAGAGAGGAAAGTTAACCTTTATGGGTCTCACGGAACTAAATGTGGCGCCATCTGCCAGTTTCCTACAACTTTCTGTCCCGAGGTGAAGGGGATGCCAGTCTCTGAGTGGCTGATAATGGGATAAGATAAAATGATAATGCAGAATTAAAATTCACATGATGCCCCCTACTATTTCTGAGTTATTTCATAAAAACGGATCCATGATATGGGGTGTTTGGTAAATGTCAGTGGGGTTTTAAAATGGGCTCTGTGCTCCATGAATTTGGTTGCTGCAAAACTGCTTAAGTGAGGGTAGGTCAACATCTGGGACTCTTGGGAACAATTTTCATAGTCAACCTACCCTCAAATTTTGATATTTTGTGTCCCAAAGAGGTCTCAACAGGTTACTGAGTGACTTTAAGGTGTTGCAATGTTTGGGACTTTTTTTTTCAAGATATGCTACATTAATCTATACAGGAAAACATTTGGTTCCGTGAGACCTATGGGGAAAAAGCGATTTTTCTTTCCAACACTAGGTGGATGCGCGTCTCCTGACCACTGCCACCTAGTGACCAATATTATATACAATGGGAAAACTGAGAGCAAAAATAAAATGATTTATAAGTTCATTACTCTTGCCATTTAGAAGAAACTACATGCAAATATTGAGCTAAGTGTAGCCATTAAGTCATCACATACTTCACTCATTTGATGTCCAAGGAAAAACATGTATGATTGGATCGAAATAAAAAAAAAGATACTCCTTGCCGATTGCTCCAGTTCGCAAATTTCTTCGAAAATGAATAACCCCCTTCTTCTTGCCTTCCTGATTAGTATAATGGAGGGGGTATGGATGGGGGGGTCTCGTGTCAAGTGTCGAATTTAAAAAACGGACCTGTCATTTGTCCCTATATCTTGGTTTACACCCATGTCCCATGTCGAATATAAGAAAAGGCCCTGTCCCATGTCACTATCTTTTTAAAGCTCCTGTCCCATGTCGAATTTAAGAAAAGAGCCATGTCATTTGTCAATAAATTCCCATGTCGCCTGTCGAATTTAAAAAACGGCCATGTTGCTGTGTCAAATTTAAGAAAAAAGCCTGTCGCCCTGTCGATTTTAAGGGTCTGCACCCCCAATGGAAGAGTACTTCAAGAATTATCCGTCCTGATGTGTTTTTGTAATTTGTCATATGAGCAATGCATGAGGAGCTTTATAGAGCGAAGCTGTTTATAGCAATAATCTCATTTTGAGGCTATAATATCCCAGAACCAGAGAAAATCTCAATAAAGCTTTCGAGTGGGAAATATGTGGTGGAAAAATTGGAGGCTGCATGCACATATAAAAATTTCACGACCGATAATCTTGGTGTGGCTAGTACTGTCAAATTTCTACCTCAGGTACGCCTGCCTATGTATAACCAAGATATTTATTTTCCATTGGCAACACATTACACCATGAATTTTCTCAGAACTGTGAAGCATGACATTATAAAGCGTAGAGTATCAGATCGATATCAGGAACCTTAACAATAACTCTCATGAACAACAAAATTCCTTACAGACCTTTAACAAACCAAACATGACAAGAGCGAGGTACGTACAGTATCTATGGTACCCAGCTGTTGCGTCATACAATATTAAAGGTTATATCTGAGCCTACCTACCTGCAATTCATATTCTAGAGAGCTCTGTCATATCTATCCAGCAGCTATGGTTATATTGAGAAGCAACTCAAGACTACGGAAAGGTATCTAGAGAAGGATGCCAGCCAAAGTTTATCATCAGAGAAACCCTTGTGAAAAATACCTTGAGGAATACGTCCGTTGTCTGGAAAATATTCATGTTCTGGCGTTGTTAAAACACGGAGTCATTTCAAAAGAAGAGATAGTGGCGCCTCTATAAGTATCCGTAATCAGACACCAAGGTCCCTATAAGCATCCGTAGACAGCAATAATACTTTGCCCAATATATCCTTTACTCTATTGTAATGTTTGCATTCTTAATGCCTTATAAGCTACAAAATGCTTACGAAGGGGATATCACGATTCTCAGGTTTACATATAGTGAGAAAAGAGAACTACAACACGGTTATCTTATATTAATTCTTTTAATAAAGATAATAATCAATTACAATATCGTTGCACAATCTGACGTCGTTACTCGTTGGCTCTGCCCCACTTCCTGTTGTCCACTGATCCACCCAAACTGATAAGGATAAACCTGATAAGATTTACCCTTATTTCTACTTAGGGAACAGAGGGACCCACAGGGCAGGGTGGGCCTCTCACAACCCTTACAGAGACCCAACCTTAGCCACGTTAAAAAACGTACTTCAGTCTACGTAACATAGGATACCTGTCAGTTCCCCAGCTAGTCAACAAAAATGCACTCAAGAAAACGTTATCAAAAAACCTCAATGAATTAAAAATCCCAAGGAAAGGATTAGAAAACAATTAGATTAAGCAACTTTGTTACTTTTATCTACATTAATCTGAGTTGATTAACATTTGATTTTTATGGGATTGGGGTTATCTTTTCTTTTTTTTGTATCAGTAGTGCTTTTGTTGGCCAACTATGAAGCAAACAGAAACATTTCTATCACACATTTAAAATGTTATGCAAACCAAAGGAAAGAAATAAGACTGCCGCCCCCAAACTAACCAGCTAAAACATGCCTGTCTCGTCCATGTTTCTTTATGTACATAAGTAATGTTTGTTACTTTCGGACACCCAGTGTAATTGCACTGCTTTCCACGTGTGCTTGATTACCGCAATATACATTCGATAGACAGTGAACAGAAATTAGGATATTAGTTTGTTACCAAGTACACATTGAAGGAAAACCGATGAAAAATCATTTCGCATATCCATTTGAAATCCACGAAGATATTTGGTGAAACTGGAATAACACGTATTATGTAGATTGTTTGTCAGTCTAGTGGCGGCATATAAGAGTTGTTCAACTTTTCGTTCCCGTGCAGTTATGCCAAATATGCATGTATTAATCCTAGTATCACTACTACATACCGAATTGTTTGAACTAAAACCACAACATCCATGTACACCGAGTTCACATTTTTTGTATGTTTTTTTTTCAGTTTTGGTTCAAACTATTTTTCTTTTCACCAACGTCGAATATTATAACACTGTTCTATCGTCTTCGTGCATATTATTTACCACACTCTGAACTTCTATTAAATAAAGTCAACTGGTGAATGAGTTTTTTTTGTGTTTTAATTCAGATAGCGCTGCTTACACAACAAGCACTGGTCCACGAGTGAGAAAGGTTTTTACCAACAGTGGAAAAAAACAATCAGCATCACGGAAAACGAGTTAATAATACTCTTATCATTACTATTGCGTGGCCAAAGCGCATTGCCAAATATATACACCTACGAACTGCGAAAAGCGCAAGTTGGGTCAGTCACAGTGAATTATCTGCTTGTACACAGAAGATTGAGGTGCCTGAAATGAGATTTTATGTTTAAAAGACATTTTCCCTCGACTGGGGATAACGCAAGCTTTAACTTCCCCTCATAGACTCCGATACTGCCGTCCTTATCCTGACACTGCCGTATTTGAATTACACAGCAAAACTGGTAGGAGAAATGAATTAAATGTTGTAATATAGTACTGATTGATAAGTTGCTATGTGACATTATATCAATGTTGGCATTATACAGGTTTCCCTTAGTTGATTTCAAACCATTTGCAAGCACTTTGTAACAGGCATATTCCTACCGCCACGCCAATATTATGGCACTATGTTTGAAGTCTTAACATAGCCAAGTGTATAGGATTGTTCTTATCTCAATGCTATATCATTATGATCCTTTTGTCCTTTACAATTCTAGATGATCTTTATCTTATACCGAAAGGAAGCATTGCTTATCCAATCAGTGGTCGATCCTGTATCAACAAAATCCTGTTCAGTTGTCCGGCAGTCGCGGAGCGTACAGAGGGGTACTGGGTGTCGGTCTCTTGACGAGTTGTGTTAGTATCATTGTTATCTTCATCACAGTCCAATCACGTGGGCCAAGTGTCTACGCTCCATACACGCTCTCATCACTATAGGCAATGTACAGGAAAAAGTCGTCTTCGTGGTGCTCCTGCAAGCAGAGACGTTAATGATACGATACTATTAATACTACTAGAAAATGACAAATAAATTATTTGAAATTCTTTGCCCTAATTTGAGACGCAAAAGAATAAATGTTCATTCTTTATCATATAGATTTTATCGACTATATTCTGGAGTATGTCATAATCACTGTATGAATTATTGGAAAGCTAAAGGGACTGTCCCATTTATGAACTCAGATGCTTACGTAAGCTAACTAACAAAAAGTAAGTAATGTTAATATGGGCATTTTTTTCAGGGCAAACCAGTCCCCTGGGAACTGCCTTATATCACTATACTACCAATTAAATTTAAATATATTCCACATCTCACAGACTCAACTGGAAAACAATCTCAATATTCGCCAAGTCTTCTGCTATTACTATTAGGGAGTAAAAAGCATGTAATTATGGGCCAACATAGCTAATAATTAATAATGGCAATTAGTCCAAAAGTCATTAGTCTGGGACCGACAGGCTAACGTTGATTTGAATAATAAAATATAAATTAGAATAAGATGGTTTTATTTTACTGGAAAAGTAATCACTACTTTACCTGGTAGAGGGCACCCATCGTGGCAGAGGTGGGAGGGATAACATTGTTTACGAAGAAGAAGAGCGCATCTTCTGGTCGTAGGTGGATCCGTTTCCGGATAAGGAAGTAGAACTGTCCAACTGTCAAATCTGAGGGTACCAGGTACTTCTTCTTGTCCAGATCTCCGACCCGCGCTTTGGGGGCTTTCTCGACGATTACCTAAAAGGTAAATTTGCATTTCTTAATTTTTGAATATCTAACAAACATATATTCTTACAATGATATCTCCAACTTAACTCCCAAAGCAATTGGGTTTCCCTTTCTTGAGGCATGTTGGCTGCCATTTGGTGCTCAACCTACAACAATATTGAGGGATTAGGGTCAGGTCGCACAGCCGGTCAAAGTTTATACAAGAAGCACAAAACTTTTCAGACAGGGATATTGATTTATTTATTACCTAGTTTTGGTGAATATTTGTTGTAATTAATGGTTAGGTGATGCCGGCACATTTCCAAGAACCATAATCAATGCTAGGAAAAGTTTTTACTGTACTATGATGCAGTTACAGGTTGGAACACGGACATTGAGATAAACAAAACTCAGGCCTTTCAGTTTCATGTAGGAAAACTGACCTGCAATGTCTGAATTTATAAGCCTTTTGACTTAGGAATACCTCGGGTTTGAACTTTGGTGAATGTAAACAAAGAAGTTCTGTGAAAAATACTGTTTAGTAGGAGTCTAAGACTAGGTTCTTTATGGTTATGTAATTGTACCGTGTAACATAGAGCTCAAACGCTCGGCCTTACTATTTCAATGACCCAAGATAACCCTATAAGTCATAAACTAAGTACTAAGTCGACAAGGTTGAAGCCTGGCCAAGGCCAATTTGAACTTTGGTGAATGTAAACAAAGAAGTTCTGTGAAAAATACTGTTTAGTAGGAGTCTAGGACTAGGTTCTTTATGATTATGTAATTATTCTGAGTATCATAGAGCTCAAACGCTTGGCCATACTATTTCAATGACCCAAGATAACCCTGTAAGTTATAAACTAAGTACTAAGTAGACAAGATTGAAGCCTGGCCAAGGCCAATTTGAACTTTGGTGAACTCAGCCACAACAGTCAACACTCAGAGTCAGACAACAGCACAGCTAACTGCAAACCCCCCCCCCCTCTCTCTCCCCCCCCCCCCCCCCGCAACCCCTCGACCCTGGACGGGGGTCAAATCTAGGCTAAACAATGGACCTTGCAATGTAGTCAAGCAAACTGAGTGTGTATTTCACCCAGAAGTTACTTCAATCTAAATGTTTAATAGGAGTGTTTTATCTTTTAGCCTAGTCCACATAATATGAAAGAATCTAGGCTCTATATCTAATTCTATATCAAACGATAATAATCCCGTTCCTGATTGGTACCCTTTACATAAAATAGGAGAGGTCACTGAGAGTACCAGGCAGCAACAACAGACTAAAATAGCTTGGGCGATAATACAGCAGTCAGCTGGTGTTTACAAACAGTGATGGAGGTTGGCAAAGACTGGTGCAACTTCCTACTTTAGACTCTTCGCTCTCCTTGCGAAATAACCCAAATCTATGGTCTATATTTCGACTGAAATGGGTATATATCATTGCTACATTTGTACTTTGAATGAAAAAGAGAATAGAGACAAATATGATGCATATTTTCAGGGTTATTCGAGAGTGAATTTCTAAGGATGACGCTACATTTTGGTTTTTCAGGTGACAACAACACAAGCTCAAGTACGACGTCATTTTACTTACGGGCACTCTATCTGGGTACTTCTTTCTAATCTTCTCGCCTTCTGCTCTCCTCTTCTCGAAGGGATGCTCTTCTTTATATTCCCACTTCATGATTCCGGTTGAAAGCAAGTGTATTTCTGCGACAGCTGACGAAAATCTTCCTGCGTTGCTCAATGCAATATGGCGATGTTTTGATGTGTACGCCGGGACTACTTCCTGAACAGTGCGTCGCGGAGGATTTTAATCTTAAAATATCTATATTATACTGCGTAAAAACACGATAGCAATCTATTAATGCTATACATCTTAAGAGTGTATTCTCTGAGAAAAAACACACGTTCTTCTTAAGATAAAACGACTGGATTTAACGTGATTATTTAGCCGCGTATGAATATTGAGTTATGCATCGTCCTCATGTGACCACAATGACGTCAGTTTTCGCTCTTCGAGCGGAGGCAGCGTGTAACCTATGGGCGAGTAGCAGAGCTCTGCTTGCAGATTGATCAGTTATCCGGTGCGTCATTTGCGCGTCGTTCTTACTTATTTTTAAGGATAGTCAAGGCGGCAATGTCACAGGTGCTTGGTTAACCGTCTAGGCCCTACCTGCCCCTTTTAATGCTTCTAAAATTCAGTTGTACACGATTCCTAGTAGATCTATCAAGAAAAATAAATTATTAGGGCCTAAGGCCTAAATTCACGCAGCCTATGTTTATTTCCACGCACCTAAAGCCTAAACCCCCGACCCCTCCCCCCTTTTGGTGGACCCCTAAACTACAAAAATAGGAGGAAATGCCGCGCACATTATAAGCGCGAATGCACGCAGTGAACTATTGTTAATGTTTGATTTAAGACTGCGTAAGGTTCGTGTATATCCAAGTCTTCATGAGTTGTTTATCCAGAATGCCTGAGTAATTCAGACTGCGTTTAAAGTTTGTCCGTTCACTTCCCAATAGTTCAAAAGAAATGAACGATGAGGGAGCTTCTTAATATGAAAGGGTTTTTATTCAATAAACATCTCATCCCGAGTCAAAGCCACCATGTATAAGTCTTCATCAGTCCACCTCCCATCTCCTATCAGCAATCAACCACATTTAGAACACGAGTTGCTCCAACACCTTCTAGACCATTCTAGTACTCAGCTCTATCACAATCCTATGTCCGAGGTAATGGGTATTGGTAAACTCCAGTCTGTTACACGGAGCCGATGTACTTACTCCAAGTATAACTCCTTGGCTAAACTTACTTAGCTGACATTCTCACTAAAACTAAACTGCTCCCCACTTTGCAACACCTTTTATACTGGTTAACAGGTGGCGCTAGGAGCGCAAGATATTTCTTTCTAGGAGTAGACTAGAAGTAGACTTGCTAAGCCTGATCCTTGTTGGATTATATAACATGACAATATATTAAAAGTACTAAGCCATTAGTACATTCGACGGCGGTCAGGTGTTTGAGTTTAAGGAGGTGGACGACATAGCTCAAACCAAATGGAAATTTTCAATCAAATGGGATCACGTTTCCAATTTTGATGATTGGATATATTTGTTATTATTGTTTCCTAACATAAAGAAACCAATGTGGGGGTGGCCTTGACTCTCGTGGTACATTCAACACAGTGTCAATAGATTTGTAGATCCGGTTTCAACACAAATTCACAGTGAAATTATTCATTGAGTTGATTTCCACATCTTGAAGCTCAAGGCTAGCAGAACCCGTTCATAAAATGACAAGGTAAGTGTTAAAAATTGATAACATGATTATTTGGATAACAGCGTAAATGATGACATAATCATGGTTACAAAATGACAAAGTCAATTTTAGAGGATGAAGTATTCGTCATCTTAGGTATTCACTTAGTACGTGCCTTGTACATTAAAGTAAGTTTTCAGCATCGTTAGCTTATATTAAGATTTAAAGATTGCGACACCCGTGCATAAGGTGACAAGGTGAGTTCAAAGAATTGTCAGCCCATATTAAGGCCTAGGGATAACGACACCCGTGCATAAGGTGACCAATTCAGTTTTGACTTAGTACATACCTGTACAGTTTTTGATTTATGCGATTTGAAATACAAGTCAACAAAACTCAACATTTATACAGTATGAAGTTGTCTTAACCTTCTAAGAGTAACAAACACACAATAAATCCAATTTCAGAACGAGTTAACACAATAAAAGTTAATACAGAGAATTCGGATATTTTGAATGAACGAGTTTCATTATACAATGCGTGTCAAATTTCAATCAAACTTCAACTAGAACAACATTATTTACAATAAATACAAGGTCCCTGCATATGATCTAGCAACATTAAGCAGTTGGATCCGGAAAATATTACCATCCACGTCGCGCGCCCACCAGTTATGCTTAGTACATGTGTACTTAGCGGGACGCTTGACTGGAGTTCCCCTCCAGGGTTTGACCTCGATTTGATTCCTCCAGGCGCGAAGCGCCCGGATGGCAAATTTCTGTTTCGAACAAATTTGCAAGTTTGATGGTTCGACCTGATATTTTGGGCCGATATGAATTAATTCTGTCGCTTGATTATGTTGGTTGGGGACCTAAACTTTAGTTTAGCACAGATTTTGTAAGAAATTATACGATGGTTTGATCATGCTAGCCGATTTCAAAATTTGGATCTTTTGGATCAAAAAGGGGTTTCCCAAATTAGCCTCGTTTTGACGTCATTTTAATCAGTGCCGGCGGGTATTTTAGTGTGTTCAGACGTGGATTTTGTAACTCCTTCGTCTTTTACTCCTTTTATCTTCAATATCATCATGGTGCGCGTTGCCATCTTTTGTTCCAACCGTGAGGAGGGTATTGAGGCCTACCCGGACATTATTCTAGCGGGAACTGATCATTCTTTAGTAGTTTTTTCTCATCTCGACGCGACCACCGCCGAGTTGGCGGGTTACGCGTTCGCGCATCATGTCATGTTTCCGGAGGACATACTCATAGTGATGTGCAACTTTCTCGACATACTGACATGGGATGAGGAACTCGGGCTCTACATTCCGCTTTTTATTAACGTGGACGCCGTGACCAAATTTTACGCGGAAGCCCTGAGCCGAGCCTTCATGAACATTCAAGCACACCCAGCTCCAGCTACGTTGATCTTCACTACCCCTTCGGGGTTTGACGCACGCCGTTGGGAACTTACTGACAGTGACGGCTCCCTTCAAAAGTGGATTAACCGGGTAGTGCCTAAAGTCAGCCGAGAAGTCCGCCGCGCGAACGACTGGTTCGGGGTGCCGACTGCAGAGACAGGCCGCGTCCTTCACGTGGTCAAGGCAGTCGCGGACGGGACGGTAACCATCAACGATTTTCGTGAACTGGTCGACGGGTACATGCCCTCGGACCGCTTGGTTCGGCGATGGGCCCGAGTCTTAGGGCGTCTTGTCGCCCGCTTGCCGCTGGCTAGGACATAGACCGCCGGCACTCACCTTTGTACATAGTTATTTATAGTGATTTACCAATTAATTTCTTCAGGTCCAATTCCTGGTTGGGGCCCAGGACACTAATTTCTTTTAAGGAACCCCGGACATTATTTTACTCCAGAGGCTACGCCGGAATGTTAACATGGGACCCACGGACTACAGACTGTTCTTCGCTTTTTCTCCTTCGTCCGTTGCTGGGGTCGTCCCTCTTCCGTCGAGCTGGTCCACGCCCCGACCGCTCCGAGACCGGGTAAGTCCAACCTTCGTTTCTTTTACTGTCTTTTGCATGTTAGGCAGGCTACTAACTCGTAGGGTTTTAAGGAGACTGTTGGTCAGAATTCTTCTTAGTGGTTTTCAGCTCGCCTTCACGTGTCTGTACTCCGGAAGCTGACGTCACTCCCAGAACTAGAGATTGTATTTCGCTGGTGATTTTTGTAACGGGTAGCGTGGGCGGCCCCCTGGTGTTTACTTTTGGTTCCAAGATGGTGGACGCGGGCTGAGAACTAGGACCTTGCGTACTAAACTTATTGTCTTTTCCAGGTCCTGTGGTTGGTGATGATAATGTGAACGGCGTAAGGTGGTAGTATTGGCACTGAGAGACGTCAGTCTATATGATTTTAGTGGGAGGAATTGTTTAGGCGAACATGATCAAGCATTTTATCTCGCGCGTGGTTGGGCGATAATAGAGGGTTTTCCTGACTAGGGGTTTGTTGACATTACCGATCTAAGTAGGCTTTTTGGAGTGTGGGTGATTTGTACCGTATTGGTATTATGGTATTATTTGATACTATTAACCGTTGGTGACCAAGTATTTTGGTCCAGATTGCCCAACATTAGATTGGCTGTGACAGAATTCTTTGATGAGTTGTCCCCCTTACAGAGTACTGGAAAGATTGACGTGTCGGCCACGTGAGGCGACACCACAGGTGGAGCCGTCCAACGAGCTGTTGGCGACTCCAAGGTAAGTTTGAGAGGGAGTGGCAAGAGCCACCAATACCCGTCCCATATTGAGTCTAACAACAAGACTTCGTCAGTGTCATGGTGTTAGAATAAGTTTTATAGCGAGTATTATTGTGCTGGGTTGTCCAGATGAGGAGACAATACTACTGCAAGGAAACCAGAGCGAAGCCTTCAAGACACTGAATGAGCTCCCAGACAGAGATTCGGTGTTGTCGTTGTCAAGAAAGGAATGGTGTTCTCGTTAAAGAAAACTAGAAAGGCACCAAAATCCACAGTAAAGATTACCAAACATCCCAAACAGCGATATATTTGCGAGTTAGGTGGGAACAGTTACACACATCGTTCTGGGCTCAGTTGCCATGAAAATGTGCATTTTCAGGATCTCACGAGTGTCCGAAATGTGATGCAAAACTCACACGTTTGGACTCTCTCACAGACCACATGAGGAGATAAGAATAATGATAGGAACTGGGTCTTTTGTGATTTACTTAAGAAGCTATTTTGGTTTTCCAAGAGTCAATACTATTGACAACACACTTTATGTACATTGTGTTAGAATAATTTTCCAATACACTCCAAGGGTTTATATGTAAACAAATTAACACCCCCCCCAAGGGTGATAGCTGTTCAGTCATAACCGACTTCATTTTTGTGAAGTGCAACTTCAACCAGAGTTTGTTCTCATTGAATGGTTATATTAAGACAAAATCCTTCCCTTCCTTGTTAGTTACAGGTGGTAGCTCGGCGTTCACCCCCTATGTTCAATCTGGGGTTTGAAGACCGAGTTCCACTTTATATTGGGTAGTGGCGCCCTCTTAACGAGACAAACAGGTGCGCCCCTAACTCCAAACGGTTCACTGAATAGATATTATACCTATGTCAACAGTAACACCCTACTGTCTACCCTATACTTTACATCACATGGGGAAAACCAACATGACAAGCGGTGGGGGTAGCGTTTCATTCCGTAAGGTATAAATGTCATTAAAGGACATTAAGTACTAACTGTACAAAGGAGGTTGAGATTATTCGTTCCTCATTAGTTATCACTAGAGGATCGGGTCTCAGATTCAGGTTCATTTCTGATCTGATTCCCGGTCCTCATTAGTTACACGTGGTTTGTCGGTACCCTCCCATTCATAGGACCAGAATGGGCAGCACCGAGTTTCCCATTGTTATAATTGGGAGCAGACTGCATATATTTTTTTTTTTTTTTTTTAATATGCAGCCTACACCCCCTTTAAATTATAGAGATGTGTAAATGCATCTCCTCAGATCACTCACTTCCAGACAGCACCTAGTAAGTCGGGCCTTTACCGAAGTACAGTACAAGGTTAAACCCGTCCTTTGTTCAGGTCTATGCCCGTTTTTCTTGTGGAGAGTCAAGACTACTCCTGAAAAAACTCCGCCCCCAGCTTATCCTAACTATGCGCACGCGGGGCAGGAATATGTTAGTACTAAAGACAACCTTAGAATTTTAGTTTCTTTCTAATAGATTGGGTAGACTATTAGCTCTGGGTGTCAACTAAGTTTTTGCAGCCGTTCGTTAGGGAATTAGTAGACCGTGTCCCCCTTCTTCAGCTCAACTGTTGAGCGGAGACCCAGTTACTTTTTAGCGCCACGACGGCGGTCAAGACTAGTATTTCATTTTTTTTTTTTTTTCTCTCGACGGCGGTCAACTCTGAAGCCGCACGTCTTCTTTATTAATTTTAATTATTTCTAATTTACCCGGGTCGAAACTTGACTTCTTGCCGTTTTGCCTCAGACCCGGTTAAAACTGGTCTAAACATGGCCTAAATAACTTAGTCTTGTACTTTTGGGCAGTTGTTCATTATTCTCTTTCTTTTTGATACTTGTTTTCGTTGGATCCTGACTTTATGGTAAAGTCAGGATCCCTCGACTTAAGACATACGATGATCCGGCGGCCATTTACACATAACCAAGACGATGGGGCTATTAATAAGGACAGCACCTCGCTCCACCGCCTTGTGGGTTTACGCTACGGCTTCTCCCGCCCCAGGGATGGCTTGTCCAGTCTGAGGGAGTCGCGATATGGTAAGAGAGAGAGCCGATCACCCTGTGAATGTCACCAGTTCGCCGTTGTCCCGTAACTACTTTTCCTTGTGACCTCCGTTATAATTTCTGAATATAGCACGCCTTGGTAGGAATTGTACATATCCTTGCCCGTCGCAGCGCGCCCATACCAGAAGCAAACGAGCCACGTATAAGGTACTCTCGTGTGCTGTCACGGAGCGTTCCCCCCGAGAATGTTACTAACTATTCTGCGTTCATATGTTCTTATCACAACTTGCCCAGAATTCCCTGAGGAAGGGCTCTTAGTTAAATGAATATTGGGTTGCTTTATATATTCAGTTTTTAGGTAAATTTCTTTCTATTCGTCGATTTTTTTGTGATGAAGAGACCGCTTGTCAGGAGCCAATCCACCCGGGGCATAGTGACTGCCATGGTCGGGCGTCCACCCCAGTGCCTTTCGCAGCGTCAGTGACGCGTAACCCCAACGTCCTGCCTCCTGTCAGGCACCACTGACACCAGGCATGTGGGCAGGCTCCCGCTGCTTGTGCAGCCCCCTCATCTTTGAGAAGATTATATATGTAAGCATGCTAAAGAATAGACAGTGGCGTTCCCCAAGTGACTCCCGTACTGCAGCCCGATCCTAGCGGTAACAACAGCACAGGGGTCAGGTGTAGATGGTACTTTGCTTGGGGAAGTTCACTTCGCTCGTTGGGAGCATTGGTCCCGTTGAGCGCTCTTAGGTTTTATACAGAATTTTGAGTATCTTTTTAAATGCTAAAATTTCGCGACACTAGGATCGGTTCCAAATGGTTCCCTACTTTAAAAGAGTTGCCAAATCGATAACAATGAGAGTGTTGAGCTAGGCTACCGGGCATGGGACACTCGACTTGAGAGAAATTTAGATAACCCATGGGTCCATAGTGAGACGGTTGGACCAGCCTACCCGACCCAGGTTTCCCTGGCTGGTGAATTCTTATTGATTAGGTTAGTCAACAGAACCCTACCTACCCAAACAGGTATTGCCCAGCGAACTTCCTGTAACATTTTAGTTCTAGTACTCGTACCTTTGTGTTATTAATTCACCAATTGTACCTGTACAGCACCAGGTTAGGTCTTAACATTCGTTACATTGTCATATGATAACTTCATAAACCGTTCCTGGATTTATTTCGGATGTCCCTGGCCTTACTGTCTTTCGGGCAGATCCCGTTCCGGTCGCTGTTGAGGTGGGCGTGGTCGATCTAGGAGGAGCGTTAGGCATTGTTCCATGTCCCATCACCGGTTGAGGCCAGTCCGCTCCGACATCGGACCAGCCTGCGTCGATGAGGCGCGGTACTCCCATTGGTACAGGAGTGGCTAGCCCCGAGGAATATCTCAGTAGCCTGGCCCTGGTATTGTATTTTAAATTGCTCATCATTAGCCGGGCTAGTTTTTTAGATACCCTCAGGGTGTCTGGTAGTGGCACCTTGGATGGATGTTGTCCAGGTCTAGTCGCTGCCCCCATCAGCTGCGCCCCCCAGGTAACCGTTAGGGTATATTTCAGACACAGTTGAGTCACCAGTATATCCCTAATGAGCACATAGCCTTCCGTGTAAGTGTGGTCAGAAGGCATGGCCAGTTCGCCTAGAAAGATTGTTTCTATCATATGTGGATTGGCAAACTGTACGTATAATCCATCTACAGTCCTTCTTCTAATATTTCTCCACTTTCGCCACACGAGGACCACTATAGCGATGACTAGTACTGCTAATAATATAGCAAGCACTGCCACTGCAGTGGGGTTGGCGGTCGCGTCTGGACACCCAGTTAGTGCCTTTTCACGGTGCAACAGTTTCTCCGGGTCCGCCGTCTCCAAGGCCATGGCCCGAGGTAAAGTCATGGTAAGTCCGGCTAGGGCAGCCTTGCCTTGATGGTTCCGCCAGCACTTCCAGAGGATACATCCAATAATTGTCACAGCTACCACTATGCAGAAGATGGTGAGGAGACCAAAACCGCCTCCGAAGTTACCTATAGAGAACCACGGGGCGTGTTTCTCTACCTCGTAACGGTCAGTCGCTTTCTTGATGCCCTTGGCCAAGTCTTTACGGTGTTTTTGTATTCGTTTGGCCAAGGAGGCTACAGGTATTCTGACCTTCAGGCTTTCCTCGATTTCCAGCAGGTCTTTCCTAATTGTTTCAGGGATAGGGTCTGACTCTAACATAGTGGGTTCGTTTTCGGACGTCGTGAAATTCATGTCCCACCCCTTCACATGACTTGCTGCTTCCAACAGGTCATTATGTGGGTACACAACCGTGGTGATCCTGGTGTGCCGGTCACAATTTCGTAGGCTATACGGTATCCATGCTCCTTGTGTTTGAAATGCACAGTCGCATTCCACCTGGACCCTTGCATAATTTTCTATGTTTACTCCAACCGCAGGCTGGTTTCTGCAGATCATTTGGCCTCGGGTGTCGGCGCTGACCACTAGCATATCTCCGTCGTCTAGGTACACTGCCATCTCCCCAAAGTCTGCTTCCAGTAGATAGTCCAGTTCACATTTTTCTTGGATCGCCATGTCGTCGCGCCTCAGTAGCGCAGCAGTGCAGGTGTTGTCTGTAATCTTTTTCATATAGGGTAGATCCTTACAGAGCGTGATGGTCTGCCCATAACAACCTGACCAACTGCCACTAGCCAGTGGTACGTAGTACTGGCGGGACATGGACATTGCGACACTTTTGGGTAGATTAACAATTTGGAGAGCGTCCTTCTTGAGTCGCCCTCTAACTGTCACTGGCACAGGAAAAGTTAGTACTTCATAGACCCTGAACAAATGTTCGTCAGCCACCACTGGCACCCTTACATACACGATCAACTCCTGAGTGGTTTCATCGAATTTAAACGAGGGTTGACTGTTCTCATAATAGAAGGAAGGATCTGTGAATGCCACGTGGAATCTGGGGTGGATCCCCTTTAGATACCTGTTGACTTCCCGGACCGCTCCGACCATATATTGGCGGGGCACCAAGTCCATAGTCAGCTGGCCCCGTGTCAGGCGTTGCACTCCTTTCCTGAACACGCGAGTTTGCTCGACCACCAGCTGAAGATACACCATTTCTCCTAGCTTGTCTTCTAGAGCGACTGGTATCATATTCAGGTACAGCTCCATCCAATCTACCTTATGTTGCACGAGCTTCATCCTTCGGCGAGTCGTGTTGTGTGCCTTATTTAGTGATCTTAGATTGTCCAGTAGGCCTATCACGACATGGTTAACCCTTTCTACAGCCTCGTCATGTTTTTCGTTCATTAGAGCCAGGTCTTCGATCATCTGGTCCGAAGATTCTTGCAATACTTTAATCAATTCCCTGTTATATTTGACATCAGCTGCCAGCCCTTGATTCCATGAGGTTGGAAGAGGAAAGGTCGGCCATCCTGGATCGTCCAACATGGTGGGCAGTTTCTTCATCCTCTTGACCCTTCCACCTGGATTTAATTCCGACCCTTGATTTTGAAGGTCTTGTTGATTGTTCTTTATTAGGGAACTTAAGGTTTCATTAAGAACTTCCCGGTACCGACCCTTAAGCGCCTGCGACGTCTGATCCATCCAATTGACCAGCGACCTGATATGGTAACAGGCTCGATCGAGGGCGTCTCCTCCCTGTAGATATCGATGGCAGACTTGGCCAAAGGTAGCTTTAATGAAGGAGCGCCTTCTTGGAATAGTGATTAGGAAGCCTTGTCGGACGTGTGTTATATCCGCGGTGGACATTAACTTCCCTGGTTTTAACACTACTCCATATTGTTCTAAAGCTATCACTTCAGCGTTAGGGGCTAGCCCTTCAGGTGGGCTGGAGTCGTTATGCACTCCCCTAATGCCTCCTATCATGGCGAAAACGAACAGCACCGACCACTTCATTGTTATTGGTTTTAGCGCTAGTCCGTGAGAGTTTAGTTTATAGTTTAACTAAAACATGTTCACAACAAAGTTACCTTCACTCTTCTGCGCACCACTATCATCCATGCGCCGAAGTATGCCCTCCTCTCGGGCCCCCTGGTCCACTTAGTTTGGGACATGCTCATAGAGATTCTGCCCATTGTCATTCACCACTCGCCTGATGACTCCGCTCTCGTCCTTGGTGACCGTGATCCTCAAGCCTCTCATACGTTCGCAGGACGAGGGGCGCATTGCTCTGAGGGGTCTTGGCCTAGTAGGTTCCAGTCCGAGTCCCCGTTGGATCGTACGACGGTTGGCTCGAGGGGTATGGGTTCGGTACCTGCGGTGGGTTTGTCGTTGGGAGTGGGCTCGGCCACAGTGGGCCCCCCGGCTGGCTGGTTGGCGTCCACTGCTGCTGGTTCCATAGCAGTGGTGAGGGATTGGCGTTGCAGCTCGTTGTCAAGCTGCTCAAGTCTAAACAAGCGGGGTCCGCAGGCTGTAAGTGGTGGAGGAGGGGAGCTCCCGTTGGCCCGTTCCCCACCGGTGGGGTTGGCGCGTGTTGAACGGGTGCTACCTCCACTTTTAGTCCTGGAGCGGCGACGGTTAGCTGTTCCCCTCCCGATCGCCTTTCCAGAGTGGGCAGAGGTCGGCCGCCTCGTGTTGTTTGTAGTCTGGTACTTTCCTTGACGCATTTAGAGTTTTGTGTGGTCCTTTGAATGAAAGGAGCTACCTGAGTTTTAATCTCAGCTAACTGTTTGTTTGATTTTGGCACATCCAGTCCTACTGTCCTTCTAATTTCGTCAACAGTCTCAAATAGTTGGAACAGTGGTTGCGTAAGGTCCCAGAACCAGCCGGCCTGAATCTGCACCGGTTGGTTGGCCGCTTCCTCCTTCTGAACCGGCTTGGCCAACGCCGTTAGCCTTGGCTCGGGCTCCGAGTCACTCACCTCAGATAAATTGTAGAAGTCTTTATCTGCTGTCTTCTTTTTGGCTGGAGCCGATTTAGCGGACCTCTTGGCTTCGCCTGTGGTCGTTCTGGTGAGCCGCCGGGCTGGTGTCCTTGGCTTCTTCCGGGCAATCCCGGCGTCGGTTGAGTCCGGACGGACACCCCTCCGGCCCGGCCAACTCCACCGCCTAAGGGTCTGAGCCGGTCGTTTCTTAGTACTCTCTTTCTCGACTGTCTTTTCTTTCATTTGGTAAAATCCTAAAAGAATGGCCCAACGAACCTTCCCTTGGTAGGTAGCGCCCTCTGGTGGGGGCGGCTAATCCGTTTCCTTCTCAGGGGGACGATGATCCTTCCCTCCGTGTCCGCAGGGAAAGTAGTGGTCCCCTTTGGATTGCTATGTGGCCGGAGGGCTAGGCAGTTCCCCATGAGTCGGTGGATCAGTGTCCCAGCTAAGTTCTCTTTCCGCTCCTTCCAGGAGAAGTCGAAAGTTGAACAATTTCTATCTCCAACTTTCGTTCAGAGATAGAATCAATGTCTATCTCCGTTTCCTCCCGGGCTGGGTTATGCGTACAATCACCTGCAGCAAAGGTGACCGCCTAGGAGCAGAGTTGCGGACCGACTGGCGGATTGGCGCGGATCCCACGAAATTATAACCGATCCGCTTGTCCATGCCGTCTCCATATTTGGAGCTGTATCTTGTTTCAGGTGGGGGGAACGCTTGCATCCGGTCCCAGGAGATGACGCCAAACCACTGGCATCTCCCCTGGTGTGCGCACCCTCCCTTTCTGCCACGCCCCTGGGCGCGGCGAGGTGGCCGTGAG
Organism: Lepidonotus clava; assembly: GCA_936440205.1. NCBI lineage: Eukaryota > Metazoa > Annelida > Polychaeta > Phyllodocida > Polynoidae > Lepidonotus > Lepidonotus clava. Next base: position 26,065,522 of record OW387144.1, on the reverse strand, counting down.
GTAGGCCACCTGTTCCATTAGCGTTGATGCTAACGGTGACGCTCCGCCGAACCTTTATTTTCACAGGGCGGCAAGATTTCCTGTATTAATCATCCATGTCGTCGCTTTCCCCGCCGTTGAACAGAGCGGCGTAGTTAGGCCGACGGTTCCGACGCAGGTTATAGCCACCTTTCGTCGGGACATGGTCCTCTTCTGTTTTTTCTGGGCTCTGTTCCGATGTATCCGAGATCGGTACATCACCGCAGGGCAGTTTTATGGGCTTGTTGTTGCCTGGAGGGGATCTCCCTTCCAACGGCTGGCTTTTGCCCCTTCGTTTAGCTCGTTTGCGTTTCCTCTGTCCATTAGCGCCAGCTGTTCCCCGTTCACAGGCGGCTTTATTAGGAACAAAGGATAAGTTTGGTGACAGCGCGGTGTCCGCACTGGCGCCCTGACCATCAGTGATTTGCCCATCCGTTTCTGCTAAATCAGTGGGACTTGGACCAGGTTTTTGTGTAGGTACCTTCCTGGTCATAGGAACTGCATCATGCTCACGGGGACCGGTCGTTCCCGTTGAGTTTTCAGTCTCAGCACCCCTTATTTCGCCATCTTCCTCAGCGATTTCACCCGTCGGAGTGTGATGCAATTCAGGGTTTCGGTCAGGATCTGCCCCTTTTGAGTTAGTGATTTTCGCTTCTCTCACCATTTTGGGAATGTTATGAGGGACGGCGGGGGACCAAGGCCCATGTGCAGGTTTGAGTTTTGAAATGTTTACTAGATGTGGTACCTGTTTCCCAGTTTTTAAAGACACTAGTCTAACAAGGTGGTCCCCTTTTGTTTCAATTACCCTGAATGGCCTGGTATACCTGTTTGAGAACTTAGACGCTTTATTTTCACTAGCTAAAGGGTCGTACATGTATACCATATCACCTTCGTACATCTGAGTGGGCCGCGCCCGCTCATCAATTCGCAGCCTCAGATCTTTTTCATAGTTTTGAACAACTCGTTCTGCCATATTCCTAAACATAGCAATGTTGTCCTTTGTTTGCATGAAGAATTCACAGTCATTCAGCGTTTCAGGAATTGTTCCCTGCTCAGGCATTCCCATGCTAATTGGATCTCTGCCAAACAGCAAGGTATGCGGGCTGTATCCCGACCGTACACTGATCGTGGATCTAACTGTCCACAATGCAATGGGAAGTAGATCGATCCAGTTACAGTGGTCGTCAGGGATATAATAAGCAATCAGGTTTTCAATGGTTTTATGTAGTCTTTCTACCCGAGCGTTGCCAGTCGGCATTCGCCCGGTAGTGAACGTTTGTTTGCACGCTAGTCGGGTAGTAATCTCCCGGAACAGTCCTGATAGGAAGGCCGCCCCCCGGTCTGTGTGCAGACGGTTTACCCGCCCATACCGACACACTATCCCGGTTAGGAAACAGTTGGCCGCGGTTTGCGCAGTGGAGTCTTTCGTGGTGAAAGCCTCCGGCCAACCTGTTAGTAGGTCTATGAATGTCATGATATATTTTGACCCATCCCTAGCCCTCTTTAGTGGCCCGATGAAATCACACTGTACCACCTCAAAGGGTCGAGTCGGCCTCTCCCAAGACTTAGCTAAGGCCTTGAAATGTGGGGCCCGTCTCCTTAGAGAGCAGGTTTCACAGGCCTTTACATAGTCTGCTATGTCGGCGTTCATGTTTCGCCAGTAGAATCTGTCAGAGATTTTGGTAGTGAGATTACTGATACCCACATGTCCCCCAGCCAAGATGTCATTATGTAATATTCTCAGGACTTTGGGAATTAACCTACCTGGAACTATCATGCGGGGTTTTAGTCTGACCAGTTGGTCTTGGTGTTTGTTATACCTTTTTACATTGAACCTACAGAGTACCCCCGGTGCTACCATTCCCACAAAATCGGCTTGGTCCATTATTCGCCTAGCTTCAAGGGGATCTGTTGGTAGGTCTCCGTCCTGCAGGTAGTCTATCAATTGCGCGCACTCTGCATCTTGGAGTTGCGCGTTTATTACCGTAGCCACAGAAAGCTCTTCATCCTGAACTTCGGCCTCAAATAACTCACATCCCACAGCGGGCTCATATTCTTCACCTGGGACATGCTCATGATAGACTCTAGACAAATAGTCCGGTAGAAAATGAGTCGCTCCTGGCTCATATATGATTTCAAAATCAAAATCTGATAACGCTAAAGCCCACCGTCTCAGCCGGGCTGACGGGGCTTTGTAGGCACTCTGTAGCAGGGGAATCAACGGTTTGTGATCAGTTACTATTGTGATTTTAGCTCCCTGCAACATATCCTCATAGTTCTTAATGCCTTTAATTACTGCCAGAGCCTCTTTTTCTGTTACCGAATAATTTAATTCGGCGTCACGGAGGGTACACCCCCAGAAAGCAACCGGACGGTAGATCTCATCTAGTTTATGACAAACCGCTGCACCGCACGCGGCGTCTGATGCATCTGTTAGCAGATAGAAATGCCCCCCTATATCTGGATGAATTAGTAAGGGCGGCGAGGTGAGCAGTTTCTTTAACTGTTGAAACGCTTCCTCGCAGGCCTCCGTCCACTCGAAATAGACTTCTTTCTTAAGCAGCCGATTTAACGGTTTAGCTAGATCAGCAAAATTTGGGACAAACGATCGGTAGTAATTACACAGTCCCAGAAATGATTTAATAGTTTTCACATTATGTGGACGGTTAAAGGCTGTAATCTTTTCTGTGGTTACCCTTTGTGTAGCCACTCCTTCCGCGTTTACTACGTGGCCGAGGAAATTGATTTCACTGCGGCACCACTCACACTTTGACGGTTTCAGTTTGAGATTAGCTCTCGCCAAAGCTTGGAGAACCACCTCAACGCTCGCCAGGTGTTCTTCAAATGTAGTGTCGTAGACGATTACGTCGTCTAAATATGCTAAGCATGTTCTAGGAATCAATCCCTTTAGCGCTATGGCCATTACCTTGGTAAACTGCCAAGGCGCACCAACTAAGCCAAATGGTACACGCTTATACTGATACACACCCATCGGGGTTTCAAAAGCGGTATATTTTCTACTGTCTTCTTCGATTACACACTGATGATAGCCGCTCAACAGATCTAAAGCTGTCCACATAGTGGGTTTCTTGTAAGCCATATATAGGAAAAGCGAGCGAGCCGTGGGCATGGGGAATTTATCTTTAAAAGTGACTTGATTAAGCATGCGAAAGTCTGTACAGAGCCTAGGCTTGCCATCTTTCTTCTGCACTACCACCAGCGGGCTTCGCCAAGCCGATTCGCTGGGCTCTATGACACCTATATCTATGAGTTGCCTAACCTGTTCATCGATGATATCCATTTTCTGTGGAGAGTATCGGTATGGTCTAGAACTTATGACTCCTTGCGACTCATCCACAATGATTCTCATCGGCGCTATTTCACAGTGACCTAACTCTTCCATTGAGAACGCTAGTGCATTCCTGTTGTTATTAAGCATTTGTCTAAACCTTACCTGTTGTTCTTCGTTTAAGCACGACTCGGTTAGATCTATTTTACTTACATTTTCATCCATTTTACCTCGGGATTTCTCCTCAGAGGTTTGGCTTTCCATTTGCACTGCGTCTTTCATTACTTCTACAGAAATCCTACAGATGGACATTGGGGTCTCTGTTTTAGTTAGATAACACAAGTCTAGGAACTCTTCTATCTGATCTTGGTTTACCTCAGGCACTGCGCATTCTTCCGCAAAAGCTAACACTTCCTGGGGAGTGATTTCTTGCATTTCATCTAGCGGATTCATGACTTTGATCCACCACTGACTTCCCACCGTATTCACGCACCCCTCCACTAGGACAGGTGCAGTGACTGCTGGTGCGCAGTAAGCCACTGGTGAGTCTAATCCCAGCGGCTCTCGGGTGGTAACCGGTATGATGCATTCATTTCCCGGTGGAATTTTCACTGTTTCTTTGCTGACTATAGGGTTTCCACAAAACACTTCTATCTTTGCGCCTGGTAGAGATAAATCTGATCGAAGCACTGTTAATAAGTTTCTACCGATTACTATTAGGTGGCATAGATCGTCCACTATGTTGAAATCATAGCAGACCACCGATCCCTGGATTGAAAACTTACATCTAATTTGTTCTAGTATTACTTGAGACGAGTTGTCTGCTAGACTGATGTTTCCTTTCGATACCTTCCATTCATCTAAAATGCATTGTTTAGGGATCTGCCGTTTACAATGGGTGGACATGAAGCAATCGCTCGCTCCTGTGTCTACCAAAGATCTAACCTCCTTCTGATCATCAAATCTTAACGTTAAGAAAAATGCTTCGTCTCCTATCTCTCTCCTAGCCGGTCCGTCCACTGCGCCTAATTCTATCGTGGAATGAACGGACCCCTCCTCTAGTTTCCCTGACTCTTTTGTTCTGTGCCACTGGCTTTACTATCTTTGTACATCCGCGGGGGTTTTTCCCTCAATCTATTCTTTAGCCACAAGCACGCTTCTGTGGAGTGACCGTGTTGTTGGTGAATGATACAAAACTTACTTTCATCGAAAGGTAGCCTGGGTCTTTCCACTTTCTGCTGAGTTGGCGGGTTCTTTCCTTTGTCTGCCTCTCTGTTCGGGGCGGTATTGGGTTTAGTCTTCTGATCTGAATTTCTTTCACCCTTCTGATTTTCATACCTATCTTTTCTCTCATAACCTTGCTGTTTATAGTTACCACCATTCTGGGGAGCTCCGCTTTGCCCTGGTTTTGGTTTCTGAAACCATGGAGCGGCCTCCAGTCGGGCCAGCACCACTCCAAACCGTTCGGAGATAGAGTTTAGGGCTGCGGTCTCCTCTGACGCTTGGCTCCCAGCCAGCTCGCTTACTGCATTAGATATTTTAGTTCCCCCTTTGCCTTTGTCCAACGACTCTAGTCTCGTTGCACAATCCACCGCTTCGGTGAACGACTTAGGGTCCAGTATAGCTACCTGTCTGGCTACGCCCTGTTTTAATCCTTCTAAAAACACAGCTAACATCATACTTTCGCTTGCTTCTGCTTTAACCTGTTTTTGTTTCAGAACACCTGCAAATTCGATCACGCTCTGGTCTTTTCCTTGTTTAAGGCCACAGAACTCTGCGTGTTTCTGCCACTTAGCTCTTCGATCGCCGAAGATCTTTGTCATTTGAGTTTCTAATTTCTCAAATGTATTTTTCTCGCTTTCAGCTAAGGCTCCTGCCCAGTCATCTGCCCGTCCCTTCAGGCCTAATAGCGTCATATTCAGGAGATGGGCGTCCGACCAATCATAGATAGCTTTCAGTCGCTTCAGTTCCCTGAAATACTTTTCTATCTGCTCATCCTCCTTCCCACTAAACCATGGTAATCTAATATTTGGTCCCCTTTGATGACCATTGTGGGACGTTTCCCGCACTGGCGGGGGTACTTGGCCCCATGCCATTCTTAGCTGCGGAAAAAGATCCCAGATATTTGGCTGGTTCGGCGGGTTTGGGGGATTATTCTGACCTGGTGGGCCCGGCGGACCTGGCGGTCCCGGTGGGCCGGGCGGTGGAGGATTCGGCGGATTCGGGGGGTTGTTCTGACCTGGCGGTCCTGGCGGACCGGGCAGTGGATTTTGGGGGTTATCCTGGCCTTGTGGGCCCGGCGGGTTGGGTTGATTCGGAGGGGGATTATTAATAAGGTTTTGGGGAGGGTTGTTGAGAAGGTTTTGAGGAGGGTTGTTGAGAAGGTTTAGAGGAGGGTTGTTGAGAAGGTTTTGAGGAGGGTTGTTGAGAAGGTTTAGAGGAGGGTTAGGCCCTTGTGGGTTGGCCTGATTATCCTGGCCTCCCTGGACCTGCTGATTAAGAGGAGGAATAAGTCCTTGAGGGTTGGCCTGATCGTTCTGGCCCCCTTGAACTTGTTGATTAAGGGGAGGATTGGCCTGAATACCTTGGCCTCCTTGGGCCTGTTGATTAAGAGGAGGGTTAGCCTGATTACCTTGGCCTCCTTGGGCCTGTTGATTAAGAGGAGGGTTAGCCTGATTACCTTGGCCTCCTTGGGCCTGTTGGCCCTGTTGGTTTCCCCTTCCTCCTTGACCTGCCTGTATAGGGGCTCCCATTGCCTGCCTTATGAAAGGGTACAATATATTTTGTTGTATGGGCCCAAGGTCTATCCCACCTCCTGCCGGTGCGCCTCGGCCCGGTTGTTGGTCTGGGATTTGACCATTCCCATCCCCTACTAGATCCACCAAAGGTACGCCTCCTTCCGCCATATTATTTTCGTGGAGGTTTTGTATATCGTGATTGTCCCACTGTTCTTTCACAGGTATTCCCTCTACACTAATTTCGTCCTCACTTTCTTGTTTATCCTTCTTACCTGTCTCTAAAACATCCTCGGTAATAAGTTCGTATGACGACGAGGTTGATTTATCTTCTCTAGCTAATTTTCTATCAGGACTACCCCCTCTGACATCTGCGGCTGCTTGTTCGGTCTCGCTATTTTCTTCCTCGTACTCGTCCTCGTATTCTTCATACGATTCATGAGTTAGAGTGTTAAAATTTTGTGCTTTAAGCGTTACATTTTCTTCACTATCCTGATCGCTTAGCCTCTCTAAATCTATGTGCTTTTCGGGGCTTGAGTCTGCCCACTGCTTTAATATTTCGGCTGGATCAAAGGCCCGAGCCTCCGTTCTTTTACCAGCTTGGTCTAAGTTCGTTTCTACACCGTAAGTTAATCGATAGGGTTGTAAATTGCCTACTTTCTCGCCGTTTCCCTCTGCTTCCCTTCCCACTCCCCTATCCCCTCCCACTGTTTTTCCTTTAGCTACAGTGGAATAAGGAATGGACGCCCCCGGGTTGGGGTGAGTTGGTGTTACCAGTGGGTGACTGATAAACTCAAGTCGTTGGGGTAATGGATAGGTGAGAGAGCTCCCATCAGGTAGGATTACCGGATTTTCGGGGCGTTTTCCCCCTGATGGGCTGGAGTTATCCGCGGTGTTTTGTCGTTGTTTTAGGTTTCCTGAAGAAAATAGGTTATCTTCATTGGAAACTTCCTGTTCGCCTTCACCTCCCGCAGCAGGTAGTAAACGATAAGGAACACTTTGGTTACACCACGGGTTGTTCACATCGGATTCACAGGTGGAGCGAGAGCTAGTACCAGTTTCGTGGTCCGTAGGTGGTATGTACCCTGGGTTCCAATATTGCTGATATTCCGTGAGACGGTTCTTCCCTTCAACTCGTCCCGAGTGTGTTAGGGTTTCAAGTCCTTCGTCAAGAACCGGCCTATCTTTGGACCCTAGGTGCCAGGGAAATGGTTTACCTTTGCCACGGGTTTGGTAATTTTGTGCACCTTCGGGGCAGAGCTGCTTGGGTCTGGCTGCGACCTCCTGTCTCTGTGCCTCCCCGTCTAAGGGATTACCTACCAGGTGGCGGTTTTCCACATTCCCTGTATATGATGTTGACACATCGTGTCCTGCGGGCCGCAAAGATTGAGGCTTGGGGTTAGAGGAAGCCTCAAAGTCACCGGTGGCTGACATCAAGGATGAGCAAAACGGCACAAGTCATGTTTCGGGTAATCTCCACCAAATGAACTATTGTTAATGTTTGATTTAAGACTGCGTAAGGTTCGTGTATATCCAAGTCTTCATGAGTTGTTTATCCAGAATGCCTGAGTAATTCAGACTGCGTTTAAAGTTTGTCCGTTCACTTCCCAATAGTTCAAAAGAAATGAACGATGAGGGAGCTTCTTAATATGAAAGGGTTTTTATTCAATAAACATCTCATCCCGAGTCAAAGCCACCATGTATAAGTCTTCATCAGTCCACCTCCCATCTCCTATCAGCAATCAACCACATTTAGAACACGAGTTGCTCCAACACCTTCTAGACCATTCTAGTACTCAGCTCTATCACAATCCTATGTCCGAGGTAATGGGTATTGGTAAACTCCAGTCTGTTACACGGAGCCGATGTACTTACTCCAAGTATAACTCCTTGGCTAAACTTACTTAGCTGACATTCTCACTAAAACTAAACTGCTCCCCACTTTGCAGCACCTTTTATACTGGTTAACAGGTGGCGCTAGGAGCGCAAGATATTTCTTTCTAGGAGTAGACTAGAAGTAGACTTGCTAAGCCTGATCCTTGTTGGATTATATAACATGACAATATATTAAAAGTACTAAGCCATTAGTACAGCAGTTTTAGTACTTAGCTCTTATACTGACCCTCCCCCCGGGCCCTCACCCCATAAGCTTTAAATATGATAAGTCTTATTAAGAAGATGTGTAGAAATCAATAATTATTACAAATACATGATGGAATGTTTGACTTTAGGCTTCTTATGGTCTAATTCACGCACCTTAATAGATAACTATAGGCTTTAGGTGCGTGAAATTAGACATATGCTGGTGAATTTAGGCTTAATGTAGGCCTATTAGCAAGTTGATCATCAATTTTTATAACCATAGTAATTACAATATGTGCACCACACATAGGTTAATTTGAAAAATATCTTTAAGATTATGAGTTTTTTATTGCAAATTATGTTTTCCAAATTTTAGCCTTTTTATTTAGAAATAACAGAAAAGTCAGACTTACCAAAAATATCATAAAATAGCTTTAAAAAAATCCCACATGTATTTGGAAATTCAACCAAACGAATTCATTTGATAAGATATCTATAAAACAAAATAATATTATATTGAAGGTTAAAAAGCCGCCAAGCTGCACGTTTTTGCTAATTTTTTCAAATTATATCATGATTGATAAAAAGTACAACAAACCCTAAACAAGAGTGATGCCTGAAACTATAAACCTGCGCGAAATTACCCTAATTCCCCCATAGTACAGACCAAGAGGGTACAATGCAATACTGTCATTGCCATGGTTTGCACATACCATCGAGGGCTTTAGCCCAAGACATAGGTGTGTGCAAACTAGGACAATAACAATTGTTGAGTGCCCCTGCAGTATGTACTTGATTTATTCTATATCCATTACACAGGGAATGTTGATTTTTTTTTAAACTGAAAACACAGAACTTGGCATTAGTATTCACAAACAGGTATAGACCTATTGCTCTGCAGGGCAATACCAGATCTTTTATTTACTGGCTTCTGAGAGGGCAGTACAATATCGTGAAGGTATAGGGCATGGAACCCTGATTTAGAATTAAGGCCTAAGCCTAATAAAAACGCTAGGTAATATCCTTACTTCCTCTTCGTGGTTAAAATGATAATCCATGAGAGAGACGCCTGAAGGAACCAGGAACGTTACAAATGAATAAATATCTAGGTTATCTAAATTTTGATTAATAAAACTTTAACTATAAGAATAGGTCGACTATTTCTTCATCATAAGTGACCATTAACATAGTATTAGATTTATAAAAACGTCCCGGCACGTGCTCCAAATGTTAAAATAAGATTTTATAGCTTCGGTAATAAGTTGCATATTATACCTTTCCAGGGGCAGGTCCAGAGCCAGTCCTCCTGGAGGAGGAGAAGGGGGGGGGGGGGTAAAGAAATAAAAACACAATATTTACACAGATCTTCCAATTTTAAGACTCCAATATTTTGTCCCCTGGGTCATGGTCGGGGGACTTATTGTCCCATTTGCCCCCCCCCCCCCGGATCCGCTACTGCTATCTTATCAAACATGTGTACACAGGCAGAAATGATTCCTACTCGTGGAGGCCGATCGGAAAATTTGAAATGATTTACCGTGTCTACACAGCTTAGGTGTAGGTCATCTAATAATAGGCCTATGACGAATAGCATCCGGAGAACTAATAATGGATTAAGCCCATCCCACACTGGGCATATTCCAGAGTTGGACAAGGGTTGGTCAAAATAGACATAATTATATATATAAGCCATCCGTGTCACCTAGAGTTGGGATTACTGGAATAACTAGGGATTATGTTATTCTATATCCCCAAGTACTGGTAAAATGTTATCTTTTCTAAATTTTATCATTTGATAGATTTACAGGTTTGCCAGCCAAAAAAATACTGCATTTTAGGGACAATAGGGTTGGATATGATAGGTCGGGCTGACAGGCTTTAACATTGGTTCCTATAGGAAAAAGGCCAATATATATAAAGCTGCAATTTGTCAACTAAACCACCATGGTTCATTTTGTTTTACAAATTGCTATACAATTTCATGGTAAAATGTGATGTTGATGTATACTGGGATGGGCTAAATAGTTTTCCCTGATTTTTTTTTCAACATAGGTATCTCAGTTGCTATCGGGACTCCCAACTTTGTAATATTAAATTGGTATTTCAATGGCTCTTTGTCAGGGAATAGTGTTCCAACAATTAAGTTCATAAGCGCCGAGGCCATAGTTTCTATTTAATGAAATATATAAAAAAATAAATTGGACTTCACAAGCTAGCCTCCAGGTGGCAGCATGCAACAGAATACAATCATTGTCTTCCAGAGATGATGACAGTCAGGAATACTGGGGTTATGGATTGGGGGATACCGTGTCACATGTCGAATTTAAAGAAGGCCCTGTCACCTGTCGTCATATCTCAGTTTTGACCCATGTCGCATGTTGAATGTTAAAAATAGCCCTTTCACGATGTCATATCACCAGGCACGGATTTAGGGGAGGGGAGTGGGGGTGCCCGGAGGGCCCAGTGAAAACCTTTGCTATAGCACGCCCCCTCTTTTGAAAATTCCTGGATCCGCCCCTGGTCATTACCCTTTTAAAGCTGCTGTTGCATATCAAATTCAAAAGTAGTTTTAAGCTTTATTAAACATATCCCAGGTAGCAGTGTGAAGGCAAATACATTAATAGTTAAAAATATGAATTTACATCCATATAACCCAATACTTATATGGCAGCATCTAAAAAAAAGATTTCTAAGCAAAGTACATTCTAAATAGTCTTTTCTTCATATGAAAATCTAATACTTTCATTAATATTCCCACCGAGATACATTTGGACCTTTCAATGTGATTTATATCACATGTTTGGATTAATAAATACTTTCCTTTCACGCGAGTGTCATGTCACCTCTTAATGGAGGGCTACATTAAATATTTTGAGATGACCTGCAGTGATGACAGGTGGAAGACTGCGATTGGAAAGAGCTAGGATACTGCAATACACATAAGTCAACCATGACTTTCAGTTTGTCAATAAAAGATCTACTACTACTGCAATGAGTAAGGAAATATAATGCTTAAAGGTACATGCACATTGCAAGTAACAGTAAAATAAAGCCCTATAGTTCACCTATTATGGATATTAATTTTAAAGAGTTCAACTGCCAAGCTGAAAGAAAGATTATGTTGGGTATTGTTCTTCCCCTCACCATGTGCCCTCCCCTGACCACCACCCACCCCTGACCAGCGTCCATCCCTCACAAGCGCCCTCCCCTCACCAGCGCCAACCCCTCACCACCGCCCACCCCTCACCACCGCCCACCCCTCACCAGCGCCAACCCCTCACCACCGCCCACCCCTCACCAGCACCTACCCCTCACCAGCGCCAACCCCTCACCACCGCCCACCCCTCACCAGCACCTACCCCTCACCAGCGCCAACCCCTCACCACCGCCCACCCCTCACCAGCACTAACCCCTCACCAGCGCCAACCCCTCACCACCGCCCACCACCCACCACCGCCCACCCCTCACCAGCGCCAACCCCTCACCACCGCCCACCCCTCACCAGCACCTACCCCTCACCAGTGCCAACCCCTCACCACCGCCCACCCCTCACCAGTACCCACCCCTCACCAGCATCCACCCGTCACCACCACCCACCCCTCACCACCACCCACCCCTCACCACCACCCACCCCTCACCACCACCCACCCCTCACCACCACCCACCCCTCACCACCACCCACCCCTCATCAGCACCCACCCCTCACCACCACCCACCCCTCATCAGCACCCACCCCTCACCACCACCCACCCCTCATCAGCACCCATCCCTCATCAGCACCCACCCCTCACCACCACCCACCCCTCATCAGCACCCACCCCTCACCACCACCCACCCCTCATCAGCACCCATCCCTCATCAGCACCCACCCCTCACCACCACCCACCCCTCACCAGCACCCACCCCTCACCACCACCCACCCCTCATCAGCACCCACCCCTCACCACCACCCACCCCTCATCAGCACCCACCCCTCACCACCACCCATCCCTCACCAGCACCCATCCCTCACTAGTGCCTACCCAGGCAAGAATGCGACGTTATAATAACGTTATTGTGACGTCATTTTTTGGTTCTTGTTACGTCGCATTTCGACGTTCTATAGACGTTGATTTGATGGCTCCCAATCACGTCTCTGAGACTTCCAATGCGACGTCGCAAAATGACATTCTTATCACGTGTTTCTGCGACGTCGCAAAATGACGTTCTTGGTACGTGTTTCTGCGACGTCACATTGCAACTTTCAAAGAATGATTATGTGGATTAGAATCTACTGCTGCGACGTTGTACCATAACATACTGGCAACATGATTATAAAATCATATTGTAACCCAAATTATATTCCAATAAGGTTATTTTGTGACAGGTTCTGTTAAAGTTATTTCGTGACCCACCTACGACCAAACATTACACTATACATCATACTGTAACTTTCCCAAGACAAGAAATCTTGGTTTCCAGCTTTGGTCACAATGACTTGGGGCCTTTTAAGTAAGTACTTGTTACCCAGGCCCTTTCTATAGCTGGCAAATGTCAGATATCAGGCCAGGGGACAGACCCACTCAGTATCCCATTGTGAAAGATTGAAAAAGGTGTTTTCATGGTACCGGTCATTTATTTCAGCCAAAACAATTAAACTAAACCATAAATACGTTTCTAGAAGATTGTTTGATATTTCATAAAGAATAGTGTTTCAGCAGCATTTAAACATATTTGAAAAATAGTGATATAAACCACAAAACCTTGAACTTTAGCCTTTTCTCAACTTAAATGGTATTGCACTGTCCCCTAGTGTTGAAAAACAATACTATCAATGGTTATGGCTAGACTAGGAAACAAGGTACTTGTGACGTTCTGATTTAGTTAAGTTGTAACTTAACCTAACCAGAACGTCACTGAGACATGGTGATTAGGTGAGGTCAAGACTGAACCTAAGCACAACGTCACTGTGATGTCACAATTAGGTAGGGTTGAAACCTTACCTTAAAAGAACGTCACTGTGACATCATCATTAGGTATGGTTCAGACCAACCTAAACACAACGTTCTTTTGACGTACTGTTAAGGTGTAGTTAAGACCTAACCTAATTAGAATGTCACAAAGACATCACAATTTTGGTCACAGCGACGTTTCTGGGAGCCATCAAATAGACGTCGCTACAACGTCGAAATCTCACGTAACAAGAACGTCTCTTTAGGTTTGGTTACAACTTCACTCAGTCAGTACGTATCAGTTATGTACTTTTTCAGTTAGGTCTGTACGTCACCTAATCAACACGTCATAACTACATTCTTTTTAGGTTTGGTCATAACCATACATAATTAGTTTGTATCAGTTACGTTCTGCTTGAGTTATGTCTCAACCAGACCTGATTGGCACGTCACTGTGATGTTACATTGTAAGGGGTTTCCAACCTGATGTTCATAGAACGTTATTATAACGTTCTTTTTATGGGATGTCATAACATGCCCCTAAAATCATGTAACTGTTACGTAGTTTTATGTGGGTTATAAACCGACCAAAATGGTATGGTCGCAGAACGGTTCTGTTACGTCGCTTCTTGCCTGGGTAGCCCTCACCAGCAACTACCCCTCACTAGCGCCCACCCCTCACCAGTGCCCACCCCTCACAAGCGCCCACTAGCACCAACCCTCACTAGCAGCCACTGTTATCAGTGCCCATTCCTCACCAGTGCCCACCCCTCACCAGCGCCCACCCCTCACCAGTGCCCACCCCTCACCAGCGCCCACTAGCACCAACCCTCACTAGCAGCCACTGTTATCAGTGCCCATTCCTCACCAGTGCCCACCCCTCACCAGCGCCCACCCCTCACCAGTGCCCACCCCTTACCAGCCCCAACCTCTCACCAGCCCTATCCCTTACCAACACCAACCCCCCACCAGCACCCATCCTCACCAGCGCCAACCCATCAAAAGAACCCATCCTCACCAGGGCCAACCCCTAACCAGCACTAACCCCTCACCAGTGCCCACCACTCACCAGCACCCACCCCTCACCAGCACCAACCCCTCACCAGCGCCCACCCCTCACCAGCACCAACCCCTCACCAGCACCAACCCCTCACCAGCGCCCACCACTCATCAGCACCAACCCCTCACCAGCACCAACCCCTCACCAGCACTAACCCCTCACCAGCACTAACCCCTCACCAGCACCAACCCCTCACCAGCGCCCACCCCTCACCAGCACTAACCCCTCACCAGCACTAACCCCTCACCAGCGCCCACCACTCATCAGCACCAACCCCTCACCAGCACCAACCCCTCACCAGCGCCCACCCCTCACCAGCACTAACCCCTCACCAGCACCAACCCCTCACCAGCGCCCACCACTCATCAGCACCAACCCCTCACCAGCACCAACCCCTCACCAGCACTAACCCCTCACCAGCGCCCACCCCTCACCAGCACTAACCCCTCACCAGCACCAACCCCTCACCAGCGCCCACCACTCATCAGCACCAACCCCTCACCAGCACCAACCCCTCACCAGCACCAACCCCTCACCAGCGCCCACCCCTCACCAGCACTAACCCCTCACCAGCACCAACCCCTCACCAGCGCCCACCACTCATCAGCACCAACCCCTCACCAGCACCAACCCCTCACCAGCACTAACCCCTCACCAGCACTAACCCCTCACCAGCACCAACCCCTCACCAGCGCCCACCCCTCACCAGCACTAACCCCTCACCAGCACTAACCCCTCACCAACGCCCTCCCCTCATCAGCACCCACCCCTCACCACCACCCACCCCTCATCAGCACCCATCCCTCATCAGCACCCACCCCTCACCACCACCCACCCCTCATCAGCACCCACCCCTCACCACCACCCACCCCTCATCAGCACCCACCCCTCACCACCACCCACCCCTCATCAGCACCCACCCCTCACCACCACCCATCCCTCACCAGCACCCATCCCTCACTAGTGCCTATAGCCCTCACCAGCAACTACCCCTCACTAGCGCCCACCCCTCACCAGTGCCCACCCCTCACAAGCGCCCACTAGCACCAACCCTCACTAGCAGCCACTGTTATCAGTGCCCATTCCTCACCAGTGCCCACCCCTCACCAGCGCCCACCCCTCACCAGTGCCCACCCCTCACCAGCGCCCACTAGCACCAACCCTCACTAGCAGCCACTGTTATCAGTGCCCATTCCTCACCAGTGCCCACCCCTCACCAGCGCCCACCCCTCACCAGTGCCCACCCCTTACCAGCCCCAACCTCTCACCAGCCCTATCCCTTACCAACACCAACCCCCCACCAGCACCCATCCTCACCAGCGCCAACCCATCAAAAGAACCCATCCTCACCAGGGCCAACCCCTAACCAGCACTAACCCCTCACCAGTGCCCACCACTCACCAGCACCCACCCCTCACCAGCACCAACCCCTCACCAGCGCCCACCCCTCACCAGCACTAACCCCTCACCAGCACCAACCCCTCACCAGCGCCCACCACTCATCAGCACCAACCCCTCACCAGCACCAACCCCTCACCAGCACTAACCCCTCACCAGCACTAACCCCTCACCAGCACCAACCCCTCACCAGCGCCCACCCCTCACCAGCACTAACCCCTCACCAGCACTAACCCCTCACCAGCGCCCACCACTCATCAGCACCAACCCCTCACCAGCACCAACCCCTCACCAGCACCCACCCCTCACCAGCGCCCATCCCTCACCAGTGCCAACCCCTCACCAGCACCAGCCCCTCACCAGCACATACCACTCACCAGCACCATGTGGGATAAGTGGTCGCATCTAGATCGAAGCTTACATGGAGTCTATCCCAGAGTTGGTCATGGGTTGGACAAAATTTCAATAAATCCTGGTCTGCTAGAGATGGAGTTACTGGAATAAGCAACAATTTTATTTTTCTTTATCCCCTAACGTTGCTAAAACATTATAATGGCTGACAGGCTTTGTCATCACTTCCTGTGGGAAAAAGGGAAATATCTAAAGCTGCAATTGACCAATTTTAGGAGCATTATTTCAACCAAACTGCTTTGATTATTTTTTTTATCATGCAACTGTAATCATGGAATAACCACAGAAGCAATTTTGACAAATTGAATATTTCATTGCAAATTTTCATGTTGGTGTAAACTTGGATGGGCTTATTGTGTAGGGCTATGGTCTTTGAACCATGCTCAGGCACTCAGAAAGTGTAAAAATGTGTTAAGAACTTGGTGAAACGTTGGGTCTAATTATGGAAACATTAATTGATTATATCAGTATGGCATGTGTGAATTTATCATGGCTTTTATTCACTATGATTAAACTCATGTATTTAGTTTTTATAAAATTAGGATACATGTTTTTACTCTCTGTAGTATTTTTAGAAGAATTATTTTTTACAAAAAGATTTTAGCTCAAGAAAATTTCCTTTGAAAAGATTACGTACCTCACACACATCTCTTTTCTGGTATTTCACACAATTTTACAGACTATTCCATCAAATGAGATGATTTGATAAATATCTTGATTATAGGTTGTGTATGCACTAACATAAGCCTTACATCGCCTTCCCCTCACCAATGCCACCGGTCTGTTGTGGCCACTTTTGTGATTCCCCGATGGTGACTGCATAAGGGGGGACTACCGTATTGGGAAAATACCACCAATTTCAAAAGCCACATAGTGGAAAATGGAATTTAATTGCGTCTCTACATGCGCTGGGGCAATGCAAGTGGTTACACAAATATTTTTTTATGTTTTTTCTATGGAGTACTTACGTTTGATATTCAAAGCAAGTGGTTATACAAGTACTTTTTATACTTTTTTTCTATGGAGTAATTGCGTTTGATATACATGTATGTTGGTACCAGTTATCCTATCCTATACCTTATTCTATTGCCATCGGAATAACTTTTGTATGAAATAGATGGTTGGATCGATAAACCAAAAGATAAAACATCTTAACTGAAAATACGATATTAGAGTTACAGACATGGTGAAACACTCCCACAATGTACATGGCCTTACCTTTAGCCATAATGCATATATATAAGTTCATGCATGGTCAAGAACATGATAACCGTTCAGAATCATCGACCATCAGCTGCTGTGTGTCTGGCCTGTCTATGTGACCATGCAAGAGAACACCTGCCTTGGTAAAAGTGTAGGGCATGCATGGTCTCTAACATTGGATAGATTCGATCACCTTCACAGCCCTTGATATGACCCTGGCAGTTATTTAGGCCGTGAAGCAACCAATAACCAACCAACCATTCAGAATCTTGTCACTATCTGAATTCGATGCCTAAAGTCGACAAGGCGACAGAGGTAGTTCTTAATATCTACATCTGTACATGGGGGGTTAATGACATAACCGGAGGCGATGAAGTGATAGTTACATGCGACATGACTATTCCCTAAATTTGACACGTGATATTGCAATAAATAAGAGAGAAAGGCATACAACAGGGGCATTTCTTAAATTCGACACAGGGCACACGGACACCCCAAGCTCTCTAGCCCCACTAAGGTATGACGTGTCTCGTAATTACTTCTGCCATTATACACTTTCCCGCTTCACAAATCCTCCACTCACCTTCTCACGTCCCGCTGAGATAGGACGTCTTCTTTTCCATACAACCCTGACAGTGGTCCAACCAAGGTAGGATTTTGAATAACTTAACCGTTTCACAATAATATTTATAGGTTATTTGGTAAAATATTTCATCCTTACTTCAGATAAGATTTATAAATTTTAACATTTTTGTTTAGCAAGTTGATCTAACAGATTTCTACATTTGACCATTTGAATCATTTTACAGATTAGCCCTAGAATGCGCCAAAACTGATTCAAAATGCGCTCGTAATAAGGCTGGAAATCCCAGAAACTGTCACATATATATAATAACAGTTCAATATGGACATAATGCGCATTCTGGCACTGCTCTGTGAACCTGCAGAGTCATTAAATTAGTAAATAATAAAAGGAATCATAAGTTTTGCGATGTGGGAACAAATTTCGAGGAATTTTAGAGGATCCAAGTATATAGGAATCCTAAAATATCACTGGTTTCCTACCTACTAGTTATATTAAGTTTTTCACTAGCTAGTTACATATAAAGACATCTTAATTCTGATTGCATGTTTGCTTTTATTCTAACAGATCTAGATAATCTACGTGAGAATAGGGTGAAGAGTAAAAATATAATATTATGGACGTATTTCTGAATCTAAAGTCACAATTGTGTTTATTCTCTCGCTTCATGACATCTGAAATATAGTCGTCAGTGCATTGCCTGTTATTCTACAGTCTTTAGGAATTTAGGTGTAAACAATGATCCCAGGGGCCCCGCATTTATGTATATATTATCTCCCACAATTTTCATTGCATAGAACTAGGCTTTACTTCAACCAAAGAACTGTACGCAAACAGTTCTAAGCTTTAATACATTGGATGCCCGTTACCTGGGGGATTCTAGACACAGCCGATCAGGGGGGAGATTTTCACTCTCAAATATTTGACCTTTGGATCTTTGAATTGAGTTTTTTTATTTTTCTATTTGCCAACCCATGTTTCTCTTGTTAGTGATTGAGTGGTTGCGAAATACATGTATGACTTGGCTGGTGTGAAATCCGCCCCTAATGAAAACAAAATAGTACTGACTTTCCAACTATCAAGCTAAATATTCCAGCTTAGCAAGATGCAAAATATATTACATGTAATATTGCCCGTACTATCTACAAACAAATGATAATGTCTATCTGTGATTATGCAGACTTCATAACTAAGATTGATGCGCTACATGGGAGAGCTATCAAAATTATAGATAACAAGTGCCATCAAGGCTTAGACAACATTAAATTGGGGAAACTATATAATATCCCACCGCTTGCCCTCAGGCAAGTAGAACATACTTGTAGCCTCATGTATAGATTAAGGGGGTGTTTCACACAGGTCGTATTTTTAAGATTCTATTTTTACTTAAGGTATTTCAATTTTTTCATGGTTGAGTTTCAGACCTTATGATCTTACATTCCTATTGTTTTCTATAATATGTTATCAGAGTTAAGATTATTGATTATTAAGAACATCTTAACTTAAATTTTGTGAGATGTGAGAAACGCATTTACGATTCCCCTAGTGTGAAACGCGCCCTAAGCAAAGACACTGTACTACTAGATGCAACACGACCGAAGATTAGGCTAAGAAGTAGGAAAAGAGTAAGATTTTCTGTACCTAAGCACAAGTATGAAAAATTCCTCAAAAGCCCACTATCTAAGGGTATCTCTTTGTGGGACCGCCTGCCCCTTGAAGTACAAAGATCAACAACTAAGGTCAAATTCAAGCAAGGTATGAAATGCTGTATAGATAGGATACGACATGAAACTGCAATCTACCGACAATGACCTGTAATATCTGGAAGCAATGTTAATTATGTAATTCTGTTCAATGATCATCTTGTACATAACCATCCTTATCACTTGACCAACTGGAAGACCATGTAATGATATGATGTTGGCAATAAAAACGTTAAAAAAATGTATACATGTATACGTCGTATGGCCACAGAGAAATGTAAATAGAAATAGGTCATCTTCAGATACACAATGATGCGAGAGTGCGTATACAGGTGTATTAGGGAGTAGTCCTTAGTCACGACCAAGGAGAACGCAGAACGTGGTGACGTGACCATGCCAAAGCAAAGACAATACATTTCCTACTAGGGACCGTCTATTAACCCCGTACGCATCGGTCATGCTATCCAGTCCCAGGTAATAATTATCAAAGAAAATGTCAGGGACGGATTAAGGGGGGGGGGGAGCAGTATGGGGTGTACACCCTGGCCTCCCCTTTCTGCATTTCTTTTTCTTTTTTCTGCGGAGTCTTTTTTTCTCAGTTTAACACGGGCGCCGGGACTTGTTTAATATAGGCATCCCTCCGCGGACCCGTTTCCAGAATTCCTGGATCCGCCCACAGGCCCTTACCCAGGGTCTCCTGTGGGGGGTGGCGAGGTTCCACAAGTGGAACTTCTGCCTATATTTTCAATAATTTGAACTTGAAAAGGGGGGTGGTGAGCAGTAAAAAGTTTTCAATATTTCACTACTATTTTTAGTGGATTTTACATTAGATTTTGCAAGGAAAGGCAGAACTTTTGGTAAAATGTCCTTTATGGTGGGGTGGCGAGCAATAAAAAGTGGAACTTTTCAATATTTTCCTACTATTTTTAGGGGTTTTTACATTACATTTTGCAAAGAAAGGTGGAACTTTTGGAAAGATTCCCTTTATGGGGGGGGGGGGGGGCGGCTCGCCACCCCCACCTACCCCCCTAGTTACGGGCCTGGGGTGCGTTCCAATCTGGCATAAACATACCAAAATACGTCGTATCGTGGGTCGTATATGGGTTATGGTAGATTTACGATCTTTGTATTCCAAACTACTTTTTGGAGGGGTCGTATTATGTAATCTGTTGGACACCCTTCAGTTAAATCCAATCAAAAACTGTTGCAAGGTCTACTTGTCGTGGTCGTAAATGAGTGGCAGACAGGTAAAATAAAAAGGAAACCTACGATGACATTTTGAGTAGTCATAGGGAAATGGTAAGTTACAAAATAAGCATTGTCAAATTATCTGATATGGAAAAAAATAAACCAATATGTTTGTATGATACTTACAATTCTATAAAAACCAAAATATTATAGTAGGTAGATATAAATCTTACTTGAAAACATATTTAAGAAAAAAAGTTGTTAAAACAATAATAAATTGCCTACAGCGTTGCAAGGTCTTGACTATGGCGCCATAGGCAATTAATCCAATTATAGGAGGCAGACAGAAAGGCACCTGGGACCAGGGGGTCCACAGGTGAGGGGTCCTGAGACCATTGTCATGCTTGAGTGCCCTCGATTCGATTTTTCAATTCACTATAATGTTGGCATTTTGCTGCTATTTCCCATAATTCTTCTATGAGATTAAAGAACTTTTTGTGATTTAATTTTCTGTCTAACTTTTTGTTAACATTTTTCATTCTTTGATTAATTACTTAAACATTTAAAACTTATCAATAATTTTCAGCAACATAGGTGGTTTAGTGTGTCCCAAGCGAAATAATCACCAATCACAAGTAGTGGGATACGACATGGACCCCCTCCATAAATAGGGACCTTGCAATGTCCGTCTGTAAATGGACCCCCTGGTCGCAGGGACATACGGCCTGAAACGCAGAAGAGACTGGAACGCACCCCTGGGCCCCATGAATTTACTTGGCTCCTTGAACGACCCTTCCCTCCCCCTCCCCCCACCACCCCCACCACCACCATTCTTCTTTTTGCGCGTGTACACGATCCACGGCTCTCTTTGTTTGTGGTGTTGGCACCATATGACCCATCACAGGAAGGCGTCGCTGGCCACTGCTCAGCAGGCGTGGAGAGATTCGTACGGAGTGCAGAAAGTTCAGAACCGTGATCTACTCAACCAGGCCCGTAGCCAGCTTTTCTTAGAGGTGGGTGGGTGGGGGGGGGGGGGGGGTTGACTAGCTGTCTTTTTTTTCTGGCGGGGGGGGGGGGGGCGTTTTTGTGGGGTTTTGTTTTTGTTTTTTGTGTTTTGTTTTACATTAAAAATTAGAGGAGGTTCCTCCAAGGTGTGTGTGTGGGGGGGGGGGTGTACGAAGCCCCCCCCCCCCCCCGGCTATGGGCCTGTTCAACGTACACATGGTTTGCCGTATAGGTGTGGTAATCGTCCTGAAATACCTCTGAGAATGATGATTATGTACTGACGGGTATGGCCAGTCCATGCTCTGTTAGCTTAGCGTAGTGTTTACATCAGTGCACGCCTTGTCGAGTGAATAGGAGTTAGGGAGGAGTCTGGGTATGACGTATCGTACTAAAGGGGCACGTAACGCCCAAGCTAATTAAGTACACCTAACATTAACGGATAATTAACCATCTATAGTTCAATTATATTGCTATAGGCCTATTATAGTTATAGAGGAGGGCATAGTGTGATCATTCTTCTAAAGTGTCATATTTGCAATTTGTTTTAATATCCTATACATGAAGATCAAAACAATATCAAAACACATAACATTTTCGCGTAGAAACCCTGAAACATTTTCCAGAATAAGTGAATTAAATTTAAGTCAGATACAAATTTATATGAATTAGCGGATTAAACAAATTTATTTCAAATATCTTAGTGTGGATGATGAGTGTACAAATCAGATGAGGATGTTATTATTTATGATGATGAAGAGATGATGCAATTAGTGTGTGACAACCTTGCCAACACTGAGAAGGTTGCTGCAATGCATAAATCAGGGTCAATTGGCAAATCTCCCCCAAAAAAGAAAATGTAAGAATCATACAAGAGGACTTTGGTGTTTCATAGTTGAAAAAGACGAAGCCTCTTCAAAACATCCAGCCAAGTCTTCTGCAAAAAGAAAAATCCCAACAGGATTCGATGACAGTGAAGAAATTAGAGCACCTCCTGAGAACCTGTCAATGGAGGCCAAGAAAACAGAGACCAAGCGCATTAAGAAACTATACATCTCACCGAAGAACCCTAACAAATAAGAAATGAGATACGTTCCAGTCCAGCAAGCACGACTTTATTGTGTCTGGAGTATATCACCATTAAAAGAAAGAGAAAAGAAAAGGGGGCTCGGAATCATATATCTAACAATTATGTATATTCCATTTAAAAATAGTCATAAGACCATTTTTTAGATTGCAAAGTATGGTCATAATGGAACTCAGAACTGACAAAGAATTTTCTGTCCAACCGGATGCGCTATGTTGCATTGTTTTAATTACTCAATGATATATCTAATCCAATAAGCAAGAAATGTGATATTTATGATTAATGAGCAATACAGATGCAGTGACATGAACTTACCGAATAACCAAACCCAAGTATATTACAGAATATGGCATTCTATGTTCGTGTAATAAGTGAGTCTACAAGGTTGTACAAACTAGGCAGAATGCCCACCTTTGGCACCTGTCCTTTGGGTTGTATGTTATGGCTTGCATTCTCAAACACCATGCCAACAGCCATGTTCTCTTTCAATAAAGTTTTGGTTTATAGGTTTGTCTATAGCATGAGTATTATAACAAAGGTGGCTATGTGGAGACTTATAAAGACAAAGCAACTCCTTCCAGGTTTTGGTTGTGGGGAAATGTATTTCACCCTAAGTTGTGTACAGTGGATACATAGTGGGCACACTCTGTGAATAAGATAGCAGCAGGCTAAGTCCCAACATGCTCTCCCTAAGCCCAAACTAACTCTGCCCATCACAAGCCAGGCAGGAGTATTTAAGTTTATACCACTGCCAGCCAGTGACTAACATAATGAGCGAGTGACTGACACAACTGAACAGTCACAATACAGGATACCACAAAGAAATCACCAATGGTGTGGTCACCCCCCTTGTGGCTTTGGTACAGTATTTTGTAATCCTGTCCTGTGTGCTATGCTACCTCTGCCATACCAACCCCTCTCTACCAATTGTAATCTCAAACTCTCTTGCCATATGTATCGATTCTGCTTGATATTAAGGATAGACAACACCTCTCCAGGGCTAATTCGCGGGACTCTCTTTAAATAGACTTATATTTTTTTATATTTATAGTATGAATATGAGTGTTGTATCATTAACTACCCTTTTAATAACCCTATCTACTTATATGATTCATATTTTGATGTATAAATATGTCCCTATATGGGCATACAAGGAATACAAAAAATACATTTTCAACTTTTATTTTTTGAACATGAATATCTCAATAATTAATATTGCATGGAAAGGCATGACATTTTTACAGCATATAGGCAACATTCATTTCGAGGGAAACGTGTCTCAGAATTTCTATTTAGGTTTTAGTTTTAGTTTTATAAAATCTAGAAATCAATGTTGAAAAGTTAAACAAATTTTTTCCCATTTTTTGACATAAAATCAAAACTAGGACCTAAGTTAAAAATCTGAGACACGCTTCCCTGCATATGAATGTTATGAATAAGCTCCCAGGATTTTGGAACTATTCATTGAGCGGTAGCAGATATATTCACGTTCAAAAAATAAAAGTGAAAAAAATGCGTTTTTCATCTCTAGTTACACTAATATCAACATCAAAGCAACTTATTTTATATCAAAGGATAGAGAAAAATATGCCCTATCATTTGATGCACACTACTTAACTGTAGGGTTATTAGAGACAGCGCAGAACAAATTACTGTAAATGGGGCGCCGAGATGTGTTGTCTATCCTTAAATCACTAATTTCCCCGGCCCGTATCAGAACTCAAAGTGGGAGTTCCTCAGACGATGTCCCAGAAGATAATGTTTTCTTAGGTTATTTTGCTAACCATGAGACTGTGGAATTACACAATTATTAATAACAAAGGCTTGAAAGGAAATACTGATAAGATTGCATGTAGTTCACTGAAAAGCTTTCTATATCATGTCGTTTTTGTGATGTATGTTCAACAAATACCACCCAACTGTTTGTTGATTTTCCTATCCTACCTTTTCAGTGTAACTTCCATCAGCATGGCCCGTCTCCTGGTGATTACAGCAGTAACTATAGCTTGTCTGTGCGTCCTCAGTGAAGCCTCTCGCGTGAACCCTTTGGTCCTTAACATGAGGAACTTCCAGGTATAGCATCAACTCATTCTCCTTATAGAGAAAAGTATCTCGATTCCAAAAGGCCACATGATGAATGAATGGAGAAATCTGTTTCCTACTTACAGTCTATAGATGTGAAACTTTCAAAGTTTCTAGTGTTCATTCAGGTTATATATTGAAATATGAATACTTTTCCAATCTTACGTTATCTTACTGTAATCTTACTTCAATGATGAGAAATAGTAGCATTTTTCCAAATAATTAAACAGCAAGAGATTTCTGAAAAAAAATCTAGTAATTTCCTTTTATCAATAATCCATTTTGTTTAAGTTAGTTGTGTTTTTACTAATGTATTTTTCTGTTTATTGGCCATATGTGTACCTTTACTTACATTTTACCGAGAATCTTGCATACTTAGACTAGCAATTTATACTTTTATTAGACCTATTGGAGGTCCTTGAATTATGTCGAATTTCTATGAATTCCTTGTGAAAAGAAACCTTCCTTATCATGACATTTGAATCTGATTGTAACGATTCAATCATCAAAATATACCTTTATTGACATTTATTTTTGTAAATGGGTCCATTAAGGTTGATTAAATGTATGTAAGGTAATGTATATGTTTCCTAGGACTGTTACAACATATGCTCTTTTGAACTTACATACATTTTTAATAAATCAATAGAAAGTGCAACATTTCCACGAAACTGGGCAATAAGTACCGTAAAGCCTATACCTAAAGAGGGTGATCTTACTGCTATAGAAAATTGGCATCCCATAAATATTTTACCCCTGCCTGACAAGATTTTGGAACGCTATATACATGCAAGGCTATACAACTACTTGGAAAATAATCAATTGCTTAGTAATGTACAACATGGTTTTAGGAAAAAACATAGTACTCAAACTGGAATTATGAAATTTGTAACAAATTTATATGACAACATAAGAATGAATCTTAAATCTTCCTGCTGTTTTATTGATTTGGTTTGGATCATATCTACACTGTAAAAAATAACCGTAGAATATACAGGGAACCACCGTTATTCATGCTGGTAATCTACCGTTTTTAATTTTACGGACAAAAACTGTATAATCAATGCATATAATGGTATTTAACCGTGTATATAATGGTAGTTGATTTTTACGGTAGAGTTCTGTAAACATTATATTATTGAAATATGACAAATCACTGATAGTCTTGGTAAGGTGGACTCAAAGTGAACGTAATGAGTCAGGCCTTGTGATCTTAGTGGCCCTGGCCTTAAGTGTTACAACACGTGTTTCAGTAGGTCCTACTAGACCTCAAAACATTTGCAACACGTTTTAAACACCTTTTCTGTAGGTTTCACAAGTGCACACCTTTTTAGTACAATAACCTTGTCAGCTATACCCTGGTACCTAGGTTTCAAAATTTTTTCAGTATTACATCCCAAAGGGAGTCCGCATTTACATCTCCAACAATTGTTCATACATAGACCTAGCATTCCATAAAAAATCAAATAATTAGATTAATCCTTTATCATTAAGTTCCATATCTTTATATTAACTATATGAAAAAAAATCAGTCAGTGTGTGTTCTTACTACCACAAAGTATTTGTAGTTTTACAACTTGGTGCTGCTGAGTCTTGAACCAGCGACCTCTCACATACAAAGCCAGTGCTCTACCACTGAGCTATGGAGGCTTGTGGTCAGATGAAGGCAAGCAGTTTTACTCATTTGAAATAATAGGGGTATGAGACTGGGTATAGGTAATAGACACCAACAGAGTATTGGGTCAGGCACATGCATAATAGAAGTCATGATTTGGTCGCTTAGTGGATCGCAATAACTGTCCTAAATAGCGCAGTGTTAGGTCACTCTACCAGACTAGGAGGGGAGAATGTAAAATTTAGGCTGACTAAGTGCATGGCCATGTAGTTCAATATCTCTCCACCAGGTGACAGTGTATGCAAATTCTATGCAGTTATTTTCTTCTAAATGTTAATATAGATTTATCATAAAATTCTGAGAATTTTCTTGGCATTGTAGAGCATATAAGAAATGTATATGGAATGTATTAGAATGTTTTTTGAGTTTAAGGAAAATTGTCTTGTACGAGGTTTGAAGATGTACTTTGTTTAAACACCTTTTCCACATGTGGACAGACATAGGGACTAGGGTATGGGTCTCGTGTTTCTGGGACTCACAAGAGGTATCCCAACCCTACCCTAGTTCAGAGTTCAACTCTGCATTTATATATGCATGATGTTGAAAGAGTTTTGACTCTAGCCTTGAACTTTACCTCTTGGTTGATCAAATGCCATTGATGTATCAAAAACATTGTTTGAAATTATAAGGCATCAATGAAATAGTGGATGTCACTGTATGTAGCATTTACAGTCTTTTACAGGATCATGAGCCTATTGGCCTGTAATTTGAATGATTTAAACGATATACACAATGGTAATAAATTGTTAATAAAAACGGTATTGGCCAGTCATAATGAAGGTTGACCGTAATTTTCTACAGTATAACACTGCGAAAATTAAACGGTTTTGGTCCGTACCAACTACGGTCATGTAGTAAATACGGTCAACCGTCAAATTAACGGTACTCTACTGGAGCCACAGTTGCCAGTAGTTTACCGTAAAATCTACGGTTTTTTTTTTACAGTGTATGCAATCGTCAACAATGTACTAAGATAGGAAACACAATCTCAAGCTTCCACAGGATTCCATAATTGGACTGTTGCTTTTTAGTCTGTATAAATGACTTATTGATGTGGAGTATAACAGAGAATTTTGAGATAAACGTGTATGCCGACGATACAGTAATTATGACAACGGGCCTTACATTTACAGACTCAGAAAACTGCCTAGGTATAGCAATTCAGAAAATTGTAGAATGGTGTAATACCAACAAGCTGACTGTCAATATAACATTGTGTTAGTTTATGGAGAGACCAAATATATGAATATTTGCTTTAAGGGTAATAATGCAAGAGAAAGGAATGAGTTACGGGGTGAAGATTGGAGTTTTGGAAAGGTTACCCAATACAACTATTTAGGAGCCATAATTGATGAAAACTTGACATATGTACAGTTTATTGACAACACGGTAAACAAAGTACGGCGCAAAATGTATGTAATGGGATTATTAAGAAACTCTGTTACTGCAGATACAAGTACATGTATGTTAATTTACAAGCAAATCATTATACCACTCCTAGATTATGTTGGTATTCTAGTGGATAGTTGCAGCTTAAAATATAGATCAAAACTTCAGAAACTCCAAGACAGAGCAGTAAGGATTACTGCTAAAGACAATACCTTGAAAGAGGATGAACTCATTGCAAAGCAGAAGGAATATGGACTGAGTTTACTGGAAAACAGAAGGAAGAAACAACTGTTGTTATTAATGTTTGGTTATAAGAAAACCCAGTATAGAATTGAAACGTATAGACCTGAGATATTCTTAAGAAGAAATAACGCAATTAAATTTATTAAACCTCAAACTGATAAAGAAAAGGTAATGAACAGTCCCTATTATAGAGGTTGTACATTGTGGGACCAACTGGACATAGACTTTCAACTACTTGAAGATTGCCAAGATTTTCAAAAATCGCTTGAACAAACTTAATTTAGCTACATTTTACTGGCAATAGAGCGGTCAGGGATAAATGGATCTTTCTGCAAATCCCGACCAAACTGGTTTAAAACTTCATTATATCTTTAATACATACATCCTACTATATCACAAGGGTTATACCCTAGTGAGGTTGCTGCTTAATGGATCTTTCCATAAAATAGTAACCACGTGATATTACAGGCTATAGAGAACCTTGCTAAAAACTATTGAAGGACTAAATTGATACAAATTGTATGGACATTTAAAACTTGAAAAGAGAATCTAATTTGATTAAAACCATATATAGATAAACCTAACTAATCATGCATGATCGTAAATTTGTTGGATCTTTCCATCAAAGACTTTCATGCATGACTTAAATATAGAATAGCAACAGATTTCATCTTTCTCATACATTTTCATCCAATTACTGATATTTTAAAAACATGATCCTGTATCGTGAAATAGCTTGATTCAATTAAAAAAAAATGTAATCTTTACTAGAGTTTAGTAGATGACCGTTAAAACCCTTGTAAGACTTTGTAAAGGTGACCTTAAGATACCTTCAACAAACATTAATGGCCACATTTACGAAAATCAAAGGTCAATACAAGTCTACTTTCAAGTGGTGTTAGTCCAAAGAATGAACATTCTTCCTTCTCATTAGGAGGGCATCGCAAGGCGTACAAAGAGAGATGTCCGAATGCCCGGTCCACTGGAGAAGATCAGGGACCAATTCCTGAGTCGCCTGAACGAGATCATAGCTGACATGGACCCTGAGTCCCCGAGTGTGGCCCGGGCCTTAGACCCAGGGACGATGAATGCATCCCCTTTTACATCTGGACCTTTGTTCATTCAGCTTTTGCGCGGAATTGAGGTATGTATTCATTTTGATCCAACAGCTCTAGGAAAATGTTAGTTTGCTTAATGGTTCTGAGACTATAATAAAAAACATACAATTATTGCAATCACATTTCCAATTTAAAACGGCAATGTTGCTGTACGTCGTTCTAATCGAGTCTGCATTCTTGGCAATGATAATTATTATTCTAGAAGTAAACAAGGGTATGCGTGAAAGGGTCTCTTAATGGGGGTCTCCAAGTTGCATGCAGGATTTAAGAAATAGTTATTTCCCTTCTCACTTAACTGCTCATTTATAATGTCAACTTTAAGACCTTCGCATGTCACATTATCAAATCTAAGGAATTTCTTCTTAATGTCATCAAAAATATTATAGCTACACTTGTTTGCTATAGGATCGTTGATATCATTACGGCCCGTGTGCATGTTAAATGCCCGTGAAATGTCAGAACTTGAGAATCCGGCTACCAATACCTAAAAGTAACTTATGGAATTAGGAAAGGGCAACATTAGGAAAAGCAGCCTTTGTATAGACCTTGGGGGGGTTTCACACTGATCGTAACTTTAAGATTGTATCTTTAGTTAAGATATTTCGACGTTTTCATGGTTGAATTTCAGACTTTTCGATCATATGTTCCTGTTGATATTTATATATTTTAAGAGTTAAGATTATTGATAATTGAAAACATCTTATCTTAAATTTTTTGAGATGTGAGAAGCGCATTTAAGATCCACCTAGTGTGAAACGAGCCCATAATCATTACATTTTCCTACCTCACTTTCTCATCAGAAATTTATTGACGGGGATATGGATTCGATGATGCCGTCAGTTATGAGCTCGGGTTTGAGGCCTCCCGGCGACGAGCGATAAAGTCAACACAGGGCTCAACGACCACTGGAGATAGAAGAAATGAAGAAATCGAGTTACGTTATACCAGAATCATCTTGGTTAAACGGGCTTTCAAATAATCCAGGCTCGCATTAAAGGGCTTAGGCTGAGAAGTGGGAAGAAGGGGAAGAGTAAAAGTTCTACCTTTCTATTTGGTTAATGTTGACGACCCATTTTTATGGTCAATCTTTTAAAGTTATGTCACTTACTTTCTGTGGCGAGCCTTTTCACAATTCGTTGGCAGTTGACAGCTACTGAGGGGGGGGGGCTTGGCCTGATGTTTAACATCACTTAGAAATCTATTGGGAGTGTATTACACGTTGAGATCAAAATATTATTTTTTCATTAGTTGTTGAAAAAAATGTCATCTAATAAAAAAGAAAATTAACCGTTGGTTTTGATGGGGAAATCAAGTTATAAGTTATTGTACAGTAAAAATAATAACTGATCATTTTCTTACCAGACTCACCAAATGCGGCCCATAATTAACGAAATACCAGGACTTGTTAAACATATTTCACTGTCTACGAGAAGAGTAATTACAAATTGAATTGATTTTAAAAAGGGGGTATTTGGGTTCTATTTGCTTATTTCATTTCAAACAACCCTTTACCCCATTCAAATGAAATTTGAGAATTAGATGTCCCTTTTATATACCTAAGAAATCTGAAATAAGATTGAAATGGCACAAAAATGTATTAAGATATAAATACTTCTACACATGTAGACAGAGTGGACTCCAACACATCAAAAACAAGTCGTGCTGCTTTCACTACCATTCTTTGGTCATCTTGTTGAATATCTTGTAGACAGAATAAAATCACATTAGATAGTTTCTTCTTGTTTCTTTGCCTCCATGCTTAGGACATGTTCAATTTCCTATAGATATCAGCTTTGTGTTATGCATACTACAGACCTTTGCAGATGTGGCCTCATGAGAAGTCATTTGTGACCACCAAGTGGCCATCAAAACCATGTGGCTATCAATATAAAATTGTTATTTGTGATATTGATCAATATTAATTTTGTAGATTCTTAAGCCCCGGCCACACTGACCAACTGAACCCAACTCGACCGTCGAGTTGAGTTGAGTTGAGTTGGTCTCAGTCGTTCAGTATGGCCGGGGTAGTCGCAGCTAAACCTACGACAGTTGAGTTGAGTCTTAGATCTCGAGAAAAAGAAGATGTACTACTGGATCATTGGGTCTTAGGGGTGTGTGGAGTAGATATGTATATATCTAATATAGCCTTCATGCTATGACCATCGGGTCGTACCCTATGGCATAGTAGAGTTTATAGCTACGACCAGACAGTCAAAGGGGTCTGGCGCCTCTCTGAGCTACGACAGTCCAGTTGAGTTGAGTTGGTTAGTGTGGCTGGGTCTTTATTCGATGAGCAAGGTTATGATAGATTTGACTTTTTTTTATTATTATTTCAGAATAATTCATCCTGGTTACAATCGGGGGAAATACATCACCCAGTCTCCCTTGTATTCCAGTCATATATCTATTCCTTACAAATGCATATATTAACTTGAATGATTAATCAAATAGTAGAATTTGTCCTTTAAGTATTTAAGGATTATGAAAAACAGTGATTTCATTTTTATCACCAATATGGCAGACAGCTTATTTTGGCAGATGCGACATCATCTGCATAGCGTTTTATATTGTTTATTTACCTTGGTTTTATTCAGGCCCTAGTAAAGTAAGATACATGTGTAGAAATTTAATCAATTATTTTAGACACGCTTCACAAGATCCTTTAGAAAATTATACAATCAATCAAATCATGTGAGTGACCAAGTTATCAATATCAAAACAAAATAAAACGTGTTCACATTCATTTTCGAACTTGCTTTCACGTTCTATTCTATCAATATCTCTGACCAATGATGAGATGATTATGATAACATAAGCCATGTGACCCATCTCTGGAAAATTCCACTTTTTTTACTGTTTTCCGGAAAAATGTTATCAATAACATATTTCATCAAATACCCACTTAATAAATGAAGAATTATACATCCTCCTTATCAAAGGTGGCACCACCTCTTGGGAATAATATGATCCCTGGTGAGGGGAATGCTGTCCAATTCAGTCTGTTACACTGATTACTAGGCTTGATATAGAGTGTAGTGAGAATTGGTGCTTACTAAGGTGGTCAAGGGCATGTGACTATTAGTAGGCTGTAGACTGAGTATAATTATGGAGGGGGAGGAGGAGGGAGTTGTGCTTGTGTTGTGTGAGGTCCAAAACAAGCCCATTGGTGAGTCCCTGTAATCAACTTATTTTTAGAGTTGACCTCCTTCCAAATGAAAGTCTAGCAAGACTCAAGGAATTCCTTTATGTTTTTGCACGCTAATATGGGTGCTAAAAATGATAAATTTGCTTTTGTGTATTGATGAGATTTAGACAAAATGTTCAAAATTATCCCTGTGTTATAGGATGGTGGGCTCCCGCCCCCTTGATCTGTCACACAGTAGGCCTTCACTGCGCAGGTTCATAAGAAGGGTGCATAGAGTAGGGGGAATGTGCCATGTATCGCGCATGTGTATTGTATCGCATACCTGTAGTTAAATGCTTATAAAAACAAATAGGTATAGTATATGAAAATAATTGATATTAATGTTCGTGAGCCATTGCCTGGAGCATCAATTTATCACTAAACTATGCATCTACTATACTTTTTCTTTTTGAATAATTCAAATAGCGTAATTTCATTATAATATCATTTTACCACAAAACTCAAATCATTTAACTAATTAAGTTTTTAAAGTATGTTCATTGTCAGAAATATAGCTGTAAATGATTTTAAAGAATATATTTTTTCTGAATGCTCATGAAGTACTAATATGAGAAGGCCCATGGGGGACGTCCGAGGGTGCCGGACGCACCGCCGGGGTGCCGGCGAGGGTATAAAGCATCCATTCAATTTTTCACCCTTTTTTGGGGTACTTTTTATTTCTAATTTTCATTTTCAGGTCTCATTTTCTACCATCAAATAACCAAATATCCCCAATGTTTTGACCCCTATTATGCTCAATAATTCATTTTTCTATCATATCTTATTTTCATTTACTCTATTTTTGAATATTTTCAAATATCTAAATATATATTTAACTCCCACGTCCTTTCCATCAGATTCATAAAAGAATCCCCTGACTTTCCTCTGGGTTTCATTTCAGCACAACCCTTTATAATATGATCAATATTTCAATTTTCAAATTTTCATTTTTTTAGACAAAATATCAAATGTTCAATCTCCATATGTTCATTTTCAAACTCAAAATGTTTGTAACCACGCCTACTTATTAGCATAACCCCTCCCACCACAATCCTCCCCCCCCCCCCCCCCCACACACACAGAATGATAACCAGCAGACAGGATGTAAAACAGATAATTCCATCTATGAAGACTGAATAATTGAACAATTGAACATACATTTGAAAACCTTGTGAAATTGACTAGAAGGTAGTCGTAATAAATTTAGAAATTGATGGATATATGGGCTACACATATTGAAACAAGGGTGCAACTTACTGTACTTAATGAAGATTCAAATTTGATATATTGCAAATTGGTACATAAGGTTTTACCCTGCAAAATATTTTGAAAACAAGCATTTGACCGCGTTTGGCCCCTTTATACCCTGATCCTGGCCAGCACCCCAAGTACGGCCCCTTAGGGTCTTCTATATTCTATCACGAAATTGATGAAAACGACAAGCGGTACATACAGCCAGTCAGTACTCACTGCTCCTTATATGCACCGCTCAGTGGCAGTGTGGGTGATAAACTAATGCATGTTTTTTTTTTAAACTCTCGAAATATATCTTCTCTGAAATGATCATGGTAAAGTGTAGTATTTTTTGTTATTGTATCACGCAAAGGACCCTTAAAATCAACAAGGCAACATGGCCATTTCCTAAATTCGGCATGCGACATGGAGCTTAGTGACATGAAGAAAAAATAATTGCCATGACATGGGCCATTCCTTGAATTTGACATGTAACATGAAGGATTTATAAAATCAACAGGCATATAGAAAATATAGTGACATGTGACATAGTCATTTCTTAAATTCGACAACCAACATGTGGACCCCTGTCTACACCACTGCTACTGCAGAGCCTGTGTTTTTCCCTCATCAAATGGACTGATATGCCCTGAAAAGCAGAGGACGCTCTGGTGCTTTCAGATTAAGGATGTCATCTAGATACCCCTCACTATACTATATTATACACCTTGGACACATACCATATACCTTCAGGAAGCAATATACATTTGATTTGTAAGTACATGTTTACATTTTATCCAGCATTCTAGCCAGTTCTTTATAGATTCAACTCCACTGGTGCTCCCTACACTTTCAGGTACGTTTGGATGTTAACATTTGAATTGAAGTTTTCTTTATTTTGGGATGGCACTTGTCAACATTGTAATTGAAATGTCTCGTAACCCTTAATTGTTATGTAAATTTCCATGGGCTTAATATTGCACTAATCCAGCATTAATATCTTTAATGTTTAAAGGGATCCTCTTGACATATCTGTTAAAAAGAATGGTGTGTTGTAATGGCGATCTGACAACCCTATAGCTAAGATAATAGAAAACTGTGACATTCAAGGGGCTGTCGCCAGGAGTAGAATTGGGTTAAATGTAATAGTCATGTCACCATTAACTGCTCCATTTAATCTTTCCATATAGGGAAGTTCATAATTGCAAATAATTATTAATCTTACACCTGTTAGGTCCATGCTCTTCAGAAGTTTGAATCAAAATTGTACTTAGAATGATTTTTCCCAGAAATGCAAGGATAAAAACCTTTTTGTTGATGACATAAGGCCTACTTGTCTACTATAAAATGAGATTAATATTATACCGATTTCTGAGAACCCACAGACAAATCAGCATTACAAACATAGAATGTTCAAGAGAGTACGGTGCTACTTACAGACTGTGGCCGCTATACAATGGCAGAGATGACCGGATCTTGAAACTTGCAAACATGAAATCGGCCACTCTTTAACAATTTAAAACTATGCTGCACATAGTAAGGCTCCAACTTAGTGCTTAGTCATGATAATTTGACTTGGTAAATCATGGAAAGGCTTTGACCAACCTCAATTTCTGGGATCTCAAAGGCTTCATATGATAATTATAAAAATTAATATTGCATGGTATGAACATGATTTACTTCATTTCAGACCTGACATATGATAGATCACCATGAGGCTTGTTGTTGGAGCTGTCACCATTCTCCTCCTAACCATGGTCAGTAGTGGGATGCAGGTGTCAGGTATACAGCTGTCCGAGAACTTCCAACATGCCTTCTATGGCCTGAATTATCATCGCCACGCACTTCAAGGCTTAACGCACAAGGTTGGCAACTGACACATCAATCATCACTTCCCTCATTTGCCATGCAGTTATCCAATATTGAATAATCACATGGTATATCACCAATCGGTTCTGGAATACAAGGCAATTCTCCGGAAATTTCCTCAATTTTATGATGGAAGCAGTTGAAAAATCAAAATTAAATCATTTTGTTTAAATGTTAATACATAAATATACATTATACGTCTGTAATCAATATCCAAAAGGGGACACTTTCATAATCATTATTTCTTATATTTTGATTTGATATTAATGCCTTGTATTTCCTATGTAACGCACAGAACCAAGCTCGAAACACACAGAACCAAGCTTCTATTGTCAACTATGGTTAGAGGAACAAAATCTTTAGACTCTGCCTACCATGAACATAACTAAATAATCACCTAATTGTGAAAACTTTAAAACAAATCCCTGATAAAAATATCCTGCAACTTATGGAGTAGATATCCCAAAACCTTGGTTCTGTATGTTACAAACCCTGTAACCTACACAACCAAGCAATTTCTGCTGTAAATATTGCTAGATTCTTGCATTGTTAGGTTAAAATAGTTATGATGTCAAGTATCAATATGCCCTTGATCTAAGGGAATGCAACACAATAAGTA
Source organism: Lepidonotus clava (assembly GCA_936440205.1). Classification (NCBI taxonomy): domain Eukaryota; kingdom Metazoa; phylum Annelida; class Polychaeta; order Phyllodocida; family Polynoidae; genus Lepidonotus; species Lepidonotus clava. Next base: position 26,029,420 of record OW387144.1, on the reverse strand, counting down.
TCAAGTTTATTTCTCTCCAAAAGCCACTGATCATGATATAATGAAAGCTTGGTTCTGCATGCTACTGAGCGGCTGCACGTTACACAACTGGTTCAAGATCTTCAGGACGTTTGTTCATGGAAAACATATTTCAGGGGATATTGAAAATAAATTTTTATTATGTGTACCCTACACTCAGAGCTACCCTTGTACTATAATTTCAATAATGAAAATATGTTTTTCAATTAAATGGTGGGGGTATAAAGCTTGGTTCTGTACGTTACATAATTAGTTTACCTAAAATTCAAGATAACCCTTAATTTTTTTCTAGATAATACCTTTGCCATGGGATTTTCTAGGACTTCTTTACTTTATTATTATATTTCTAAAAAAATTCCTGACTACATACTGACAAAACAATACATTTTCTGAACTGACAATGTCTATACTACGTGCTGGTAATGGACAGACTGGATAATAGTGAAAATTGTGTTCTAAAGAGAGCTTTAACCCTTTAGACCCCCAGACCCCATGGCCGCCCTAGGGTGTACTCTCCAATTGGGCCGCCCGGAAAATTGACCGTTTTTCCATGATTTTTCCATTTTTTCCCATGGAGAACACTTTGAAAAGCATACAACCTACAAAAGTGACCAATATATCGTTTTAAAGATGATTTGATTCCCTAATCAATACCACAAACCATATTTATAACTTTAATTGATAAGCATAATTAAAAGGAAATTCTTGAACTCTTGAAGGAAATCCATGGAAATCCTGGGGAAATCCAGCAATATATGAATGCAATCCATGGTTTCTAAAGGGTTAACTTTAATTTAGGCTGTTTTCATCAATTGAGGAGATTTCCGAAGAATGGCCCTAGTACAGTTGCTACCTAGAAGATCGAGTGGGTGGAAGTCAGGGTGGAGTATGATAACACCAGATAAAATTTGACTAAACAATGGGAGAATTTAATAAAAAAAATCCACATTAAAAGAAAATTGGGGAATGCCATGCGCCTGCACTTAATTGCTTAACATTTTAGTACTCACCATATAGATATGGATGCCATACCAACAATTATTTGTATCTAGATAAAGATAAAAACAGTGGTATATTATCCACAACTGCGTACAGTGTAAAGTCAGAAGCATTATTTAACATTTTCTATAACATAGAGATTTTTTGGAGCTACAGCTGGATCTCAATATTGTAAAAAATCATATTCCCATGCTTTTATCTCAAAGCGCATCATTTCTAGAAGCGAAATATAATTGACTCTAAAAAGATGTAATGTTTTGTTTAGTGATACCAAAAGCAAAATTGTTATTTTTCGGGAGCAGTGGTGATGTAACCGTTCCGTCACAATGGTTATGCTGATTTGTTGACATGTCATTATATAAATCAGTGCATCGTTGGTCATTCATGATTTAACTGCCATCAAGAACACTTCGCAGCAGATTTTTACATTGGTTTTAAGGGGGTTAAACCTTGTTTTTGCACATACAACAAATTATTTATGCATTATTAGACCACACTGTACATCGTTATGTCAAAAAAGAAGAATTTTTGCAGAAAATGCCAACCTCAGCATGAGGCACCTACTGGAAAAAAGCGTAAGGTCAAATCTGTAAAAACGCTGGACTCCAGGTCTGGTAGCAAAGATGGCAGTAGATAAAAGAAGGGTTCCAGATGCCAGCCTGTGATCCAGGAACCACCCCAGTTGGAACCGAAAGCAGTCTGGCACCAAGCACTGGTGGACATGATGTCCCAACTCAAGGTCACCGTTACGAAGATGGCTGACACCATAGACAGGATGGTGAAGAAGACAGACAAGGACCAAGGCATTGCAACAACCAGCAGTAGCTGTTCAGAAGACAGTGGGCAATGGCAGAAAGTTACACCAAGGAAATCAAGGGCCAAAACTAGGACAAGGCGCATTACGACGATTAAGCCTACTCCAAAAAGTGTCAGCCCATCCTCCTCAACCTCTTCCAACAAGTTCGGCACCGAAACCAATAAATCGACTGTCCCTGAAGCTTACAAAGGTTAAACAAAGACTTTGCACAGACACAATTTTGCAATAAGGGAGAAAACCCTAAAAATATGGAGGATGGCTTGGTAATTGGACTCAAAGCTGTGGAAAAGTTGTTCAATGAAAAGAAAGCCTGCTCCCTGCCATAAAACATGTTTACAAAGTTACTCACCAAGAAATCATCCAAATGGATGTATACCTTTGATTGTTTTAACCAATACGACATTACAGTGCATAACAGGGCTGATAGAGGGGTTACCTGATATAAAGGTTCATCTTGATGTTTTTTTATTCTTAAAAGGGGAACAACTAAAGTTGTCTTGGTATTACAGATTCCCACCTGGCAGGTTTGAAACCAATATAGTGTACTAGACCTTGTTTGTACACAGGCCAAATTGACAGTGAAAATGAACACCAGCATCACACTGTTACTGAGCTGTCTCAAGTGGCCCGTTGCACAATGGGTTTCGTAACAACGAAAATATGATAAACAACGAAAGAGTTCGTTGTTGCTTAATAAATTATTTGCAGTTATTTTCGTAACAACGAAACTTTTTTTAACAATTTTTTCTTTCTATAGTTAGAATGCCCTCAATGAGTTGTAACTTTTACTGCTATTTCTCTAATGTCTTACCTTTTTATATCAATTTACAGAATTCAATTCCATCCATTAGAAGCTGAGAGTTTTACTATTTAAGTAAGAGTGGAATATTTTCGTAACAATGAAACATTTCGTTGTTAAGCAAAAGTTCGTTGTGCTTTCGTTGTTTGATCCTCACAATGAAATTCTATTGTGCAACGGGCCAAAGGGGACCTTTGTTAGACCGTAAAATGTAAATCTTCCGTAAAATGTAACTTGACGTAAAATGTAACTGAAATTGACGTAAAATGTAAATTTGACCTAAATTGTAACTCAAATTGCCGTAAAATGTAATTATATCTTCTGCCTTGAAATGTAAAAATGTAAACTTTAATGCATTCATGCACGTAAACTGTAGATCAATACAGGCCTCGGTTCCTGAAAAATCATAGCATTACATATAGAGCATAGGTTAAAATTCTCCTTTAATAATGCAAAAAATGCAAAATTTTATCAGCCAGGTTGCACCCTCAACTTATCATGTCCCATGTCACCTCTAAGATGTTCTCATATCTTTTGTTGAATTTGAGAAATGCCCCCTGTCATGTCGTATATTCTTTTTCTTCATGTCACTAAGCCTCATGTTACATGTCAATTTTAAGAAATGGCCATGTCACCATGTTGAATTTAAGGGTCTAGGGCCATCCTCGACAGTATAATATAATAGTGGTTCTTTAATGGAAGGCCTCAGGACAAGCAAACTAACATTTTGTGTCATTGTTTCATATTATCATTCTAAGTCAAATTGTTACATTTTACAATTACATTTTACGTTGACATGGTTTATAATTTGCGTCAGATTTACATTTTACATTGATTTCGTTTACGTTTTACATTGATTTACATTTTGCATCAGATTTACATTTTACGGTCTAACAGACCTACCAGTGATTACGTCACCCAGTTCTTCGGCACAAAGGGAATACCCTCCGTTAAGCCCTTAAGGCTCTGCAGCAAGAAGGGACTTACCTCTCCTTAGGCCTACTGTTTCTGCAGCTACTGAGGATTTACCCCTTACTAAACCAACTGGTTCTACAGCAGGGAAGGACTTACTCCTCCTTAGGCCTACCGGTTCTGCAGCTCAGGGAAAGGTAGCCTCCTGTAGAACTTCCTGCTCTTCAGGACCTCCCTGTAGTGTTATTGGGTTTAATAATATTATTTAGTGTATTGACCCCTGAATCATTATTTACTGTTGTGATACCTGAAGGATGATTCAGCTATGTTTCTCTGGATACATAAAGATGTTCTCAAGAGTACTCCTGGATTGTTCCTGATATTTCACTCCCCCTGGGATTTACCTTGGTGTACAGCAAGTCTTCATTACAGGACTCTGGTGCTCACCATCCGAAGCTGCTGCAATACTTGACTGGCCTGTAGGAGTCGAACATGTTCTACCTGTAGAAACTGGATAGCCAGTATACCCTCCACAGCTCTTCACCAGACTCTGGAGAAATACACCACCCAGGTTTCCACACAGCTACACCAAACTCCATGTCAGGAGAAGGTGTATGTACCTAGTGGAGCCAATAGGATTTTAGGTAGCAGTGAAGGGACGTCAATCCCCCTATAATCTTACCGTCAACGCCCTGTGGGGGTCCGGGAAAGAATAGGCCCTCAGTAGCCCCTGCTGATCGTGCAAGGCGACGATAGGGGGGACCCTGCATAGACTTTCTAGTGCGTCCCACTGTGCGACAGGGGGACTTTACAAGTCTGGGACAACATGGCGATCATTGGAGGATTCCCCTCTTAGAAGCAATATTTTCATTGGTTGCTATATTTAGTCAGGAAAATCCCTTCGCTGGTTGACTTGTAAGAATGCATTTGCCAGAAACCAGTGGGCCGCAAAGGATTCTGGGGGAGGTGGGAAATCTCACCTTAAAATGGCAGACTTACATAGGCCCCGGAAACAGGAGGCGGCCGTGAAATAGGCTAGACCCTGCACTGACCAAGTGGTTCTTTGGGTTCAATTCCCGGTCAGTGCTTGGTTCACTAAGGGTTGAGGTACAGCAAAAATGATTGCTAGGTTTTGATCCCCTGCTGTTTGCCTGCCCTGTCAGCTTCATCTGATAGATTCGATCACCAAAGACAGATTCGTCCAAACTGGTGTTTGTAGTGAAAATGACCCTGGCTGTCGGTACGGCATAAAACACCCAACACTCCCTCACTCTTACCGTCAAAGGTTACAGGAGGAAGCCTGGTCTGACCTACTTCCTCTGACAATAACACCAACAGGGCTGCTACTCCAGTGAAGAGCCTCCTACCCAAGTGGGAGGTGTGGCATTCGTCAACCCAGATTTCCAACTACCGGAAACTGTTGTCTCTTTAGACTGGCCACAAGTGATACCTCATCAGGCTGGTATCTATACAATCTGGTAAGGAACTGCCTCATACGTATTATGTATGTAAGCTAAAAAGGGCATACATTCCATGGTCACCTGTATTGGCCAGTTTCTAGCTGAATTAACTCTACCCCCAGGAAGCAGAAGTCTGAGGGTGCTGCACTACCCACCACAGGCTCTCACAGCCTGATGGGAGATCAGAAGCCCCACATCAAAATGGGCACTATACTTAATTGTCAAAATGTGCATGAGTTCATACAGGTAGGCCCTGACATGCCGGATACAGCTGGAATATCCACACATCTAAGGCCAACAAACTCAAATCAGCCCACAGGCCACCTCTGCCAGACACCTGGAGGGAAGCCACCCTGACCTTGCAAAAGTCAACAGTACCCATCAAACCAATGACACTGGGCAAGGGCACTCTATCTTTCATTCTCTTCGGATTTGCCACTTGCATTTAATTCTGCTATGTCATGCTTTTCCATCACACCCTACTCTACCCCCTCAGCCACTCTTCTCCTTTGACGACCTCCCTCTCTTGACACCCCCCCCCCCCCAACCCAGACAGTCTGGTGAGGAGGCAGTAGGCAGTAGACCTGCACCACCAAACATTCAACTGGAAAGGTAAAGGACACGAATACCACAATGCAAGGAACATATTGTTACTCATCGGGTCCAATATTCCACCCCTGCCTCCCTGCACAACAAAAAATTAAAACAAACAAACTAAAGGGAAAAGTCACAAAATATTGTACTTAGGAGGTAGACATACCCCTTCCTATACACAGGGGTCGACCCTGTCAGCCAAATGATGTGTCTATTATTTTACTGTTAAACAGAACCAACAAAATCAATGAGTAAAACGGCTTTAAACATCTATCCTGTGAGTATACATGGTTACCACTAAAGGTCATATACACACACCATCCAGCATTTATAGGAAATGTATAGCCTGGCATTTATAAAATGTGTTCTTACCTGATCTGGCTGCTACAATTAATTTTTGCTTCCCTGAAAACTTCAGATGAACATTCTCGCCAATGATCTCAAGCATAATGTTCGACATGCTGCCAATGTGTAGACTACAGCAACAGTCTGGTTTAAAGATGCCAAACCCGGTAATTTAGGGGTCATAAGACTATATATAGGGCTTATACAGTATCAGGGGCGGCAATTTAAGGGTAACAATTAATTTAAGTCATCTTGGTTTTGTTTTAAAGCTAGAAATATGTAGAATATGGATCTGGACAAATTGCATTCCAATGGAACATTCCAAAAATATGGACTGTTTGCAATGTCTAGAGTCTGATTATTTTGGCAAAAACGTTGACTACAAATAATATAGATCTATACACATACCGCCAATAATATTGAGCCTCAACTGCAAGTATGGTATTCATGCCTAGAACGATATACCCATGTCCAAATCACTGAAACCACTCTTTCTGATTCTGAATGTCTACTCTTTTTCTGTTGAGAAAAAAAAGGGTCTAGACTACTGCGATAGTCACTGGTTTTACTTAGAAGTTAGATGGGACAGCATTATTGTTTATTAGTGTCTGAGATAGTTTTGAACTTGGTAGCAATTCAAAGATACCTTTACTTACATCTTCACCCTGAGCCGTCGTTTGACATTATCCATATTTGCCTGCTTTTCTTTAGTTTTCTTTAGTTTCAATCAAAAATAGAAAGTAAAGGTGTTCTATTGTTTCTTATTGCTAAAGAGGAGCTCCTCAAAATTTGGTACCATCTTGAATATTGAAGTCGTTTCATCACAAACAATAATTTCATTGGGTGATTATGATCTATGCTTTAATTTTATTCTGTACAACAACTCTAGATGTATTATGCATTTTGTGTATATTCTTTTGGTACAAGTTTTGGAGCTAGGGACCTAGATTGACAAGTAAATGGGTTTATCAGGCCGAGTTCCCCCACTGCATGTATGTGTTAGTTAAATTCTCTGATTTGAGTCCATTGTTCACTGAGAATAGGCCATCCATTCCTATTGGATCAATAAAAAACTATATCCTCAAACTATTTTATTATATTCATTATTCACATACATTTATATAGGCCAATGCACTAGAACAAATTATTTTCTATATCTTTTATTTTTGATGAAAGAGGCCTGACCAAGTCTATGGGGCCAATAAGAAACCTGCTTAGAATATCTATCACATGAAACCTAGTGTTTCTATATGAATAATAAATACTGAATCCTTATATATATATATTTCTCTCTGTTTTAACTCATCAAAAACCTTCTTTTGCTTCCAGACTACACCATCAAACACCCAAGGCCCTCAAGTCACCAAAGTCAATGGCATTGTTGCCCCCAAGTCCATGGATGACGTGACGTCCAAAGACTACTACTTTGATTCATATGCCCACTTTGGCATTCACGAAGTAAGTTTATTTCTTCATCCCTTCAATTTTTGTGAAATTAAATTGTTGATCCTTTGTTAGAGTAGCAAAGTTAAATTTGTTGTTTAAAAAATCAACAAGTTTGAATTCAGATAATTTATTTACAATTTGGGGAGTTATTGTTGCATCACAGGAGGGTGCATTTCATGACTCGATGACATCTTATTATCGTTTATAACCCCAAACATCACTAATGTCCCCAAAATAAAAATTTTTCATGAACCCTTGCAGGAGATGTTGAAGGATGAGGTGCGGACACTGACATACCGTAACTCCATATACCTGAACAAGCACCTCTTTAAAGGAAAGATTGTCCTCGATGTGGGCTGTGGCACAGGCATTTTGTCCATGTTTGCTGCCAAAGCTGGTGCCAAAAAGGTCATCGGGGTAAGTAAAGCAACGTACTTCCTTAGTCTTACTTTAGTGATGAAGAAGGGATATTTTGTTAAGTCTGGCTCGAAACTCTTAGAACCATCCCAAAGACAGCCATAGAATTGAGTGTGTCAAACACCTTTACAACTCCATTTTTATTGGTTTGTGGCATCAAGTTCCAAACCAAATTTAGTTTTTTCAATAAAATAAAAGTTAATTAAAGACAAGCATTGATGGTAGAAGAATACATTAAAACCCGTCGGCAGATTTTGCAGTTTATTATAAAAGTTCCTGGTGGTCTTTGATGCAGTATCCAGTAGTAGAATTTTCTTTAGACTAACAGATTTTTCTCCTTGTTCAATTTCAGATTGAGCAATCCAGTATTGTAGAACATGCAGAGAAGATTGTGAAAGCAAACAAGCTTGATCACAGTAAGTTGTGTTGTCGCAAATATAAATCTATTATCTATTTGTGATTAATGGACAAAAATGTATGACTTTTAAAAATCTTAGAATACTGTTTACAAGAGGCAAGCTAAATCTAAATTGAACAATAATATCAAATTAAGTAGGACTCTATGCTTCACATTATATATTTGTACACACTTTATTCTTCCCTTACACATTTTTGTACTGTCAATTGCTTAAGACAAAATTCTTATTTTCAGTTGTAACACTGGTCAAGGGTAAGGTCGAGGAGGTAGCACTCCCCGATGGCATTGAGAAGGTTGACATCATCATCTCTGAATGGATGGGCTACTGTCTCTTCTACGAGTCCATGCTCAATACTGTCATCGTTGCTAGGGACAAATGGCTGGTAAGTTGTTGATGTCTTTTTTATTATCATTATTATAGAATTTGTGCAATCTTAAAACAAGTGAATTTAAAATGTAAACATATGTTGTACTTTGTTGAGTGTCCTTACAAATTTTAGTGTCTTTTCCCTTTTAATTTGTAGGCTCCTGGGGGTTTGATATTCCCAGACAGAGCTACATTGTACATTGCAGCCATCGAAGACAGACAGTACAAAAATGAGAAGATTAACTGTAAGTATAATATTGAAATGGTACTATAGTTTGGTGCTTAAATTATATTTGGTGTAATGATAATGACTTTTCGTGCTAAAATTAATAAACGTTTACAATATTCATCAGTTAGTATTTCTCGTGTCTCTTTAGGTTTGATAAGTCATATAATCTTGTATTGTAGTATTTTAGCATATTCACGAAAACTTGAGTGACCTGTTTTGTGTTTTAATTACATGTTTAAATCATAGACTGTTTCTTTCGCTTCAGGGTGGAACAGTGTGTATGGTTTCAACATGAGCTGTATCAGAAAGGTGGCCATCTCCGAGCCCCTCGTTGACGTGGTGGACCCCAAAAAAGTAGTCACAAACAGCTGCTTGATCAAGGTCAGTTAACTTACAAATGCAGTTTCAAAGAAAATGGTTAGAAATTAGGTCTTCATAAATTAACTAAAGTATAAGTAAACCTAAAAAGGATTCAAACCTCCAAAATATCTTTCATATGAGAAAGTCAATGAATGAACATTTTAAACTGAAGTAATCTATAATTGTAAAGGACAAGTAATTTTGAGAAGGTACAGATTTAACAAAAAGCCTTTTTTTATCCCTCTGATTTAATAAACAGGAACACTTGATTTTGTCATTTCAAAGCAAAGCCCTAAAAAATCTTGAATGTGGACATTGTTTATGCACCATATAAATTGTGTGTCCTTAGGAGGTTGACATCTACACTGTCAAGGAGTACGATCTCACATTCACTGCGCCTTTCCACCTCAAGTGTCTGCGCAGCGACTATGTCCAGGCTTTCGTCACCTACTTTGACATCGCATTCACCATGTGTCACACACAGACAGGCTTCTCAACAGGTAAGATTCTAAACTTTACATTTGAAGTGGTAGACTCCAGTTAAATTCCTTATATTATGGGTCACCAGGAATTGGTTGGATTGCAAAGTTGATACCAGTGCAATCAAAAGATATTTTGTCGTCAAGTCAGGATATAAGACAATTATCCCTCATTTAATACTTTTATCTCATATTTGAGTATGATAAAGGTAGGAAGAGACCTTTGAAAATAATGAAAAAAAATGCCTTTTCGATCAAAGAATAATAAAAACTAATGTATATTTCTCAGCCTCCAGAAGTTATCATGTATTCTGACTTGACATCTAAAGCCGGGTTTCCACCAAACAACTTTAATGGAGAGTTCCTAATGACCATGACCAAGAAAATCTTTGCTCATTTTGGACGTTCAGGAAGCAACACTTTCTTGTTCCACTGAATGACTAAAAACAGGATTTTGGCATTATTCTGAGACATTGTGGACGACCATTTCCAATGACTAGGTGCCGAACACACAGGGAACAATGAACTTAATTGCCTTTAATTACATTGAAAGAAGTCATAAGCAACTGTCATCCACAAATATTAAACAAGTTGAATATTTGGTCGTTTGCAAATCTTTTCATTTCTGAAGTTGTTTGCTTTTGTTTGCAGTCATTCAAAAATGTCTTTACCACCGATTTTGTGTTTCTACTGAATGATTATACTAACAACCACACACAATTAGTAAATCTTTCACTCTCGTTCATGGTCTTTAATGAAATGTCATTTGGTGGAAACAAGCCTTAAGTTTGGAAGCCAAAGTAACTAGCTAGAGAATAAGTAGTCAGTTCAAACGAGTCAGTGTGACACCATTATTGCATGTCTTCATTTTGATAGAAAACAAGCAACTAGACTTGGTTTTACATACAGGTCCCAAGAGCCGGTACACCCATTGGAAGCAGACAGTCTTCTACATTGAAGACTACCTAACGGTCAAGGCTGGCGAAGATATTGATGGCATCATTACCATCAAACCCAGTGCCTCAAATAAGGTTTGTAGTACACACTTATAACCAGAGTAATGACTGAAATTCTGGAAATTTAACTTCAGTAGCATCTGAGATTTAACACCAGTTGTGGGAAATAAGATGTGAAATCTTACCATCTGAAAGTGAAATCTTACCATCTGAAAGTTATGAATTTCAAGTTTCAAAGAGTATCTGCAAAGTTCAAATTTTAAATATTACTTGAATTTATTTTTTCAGTTTTCCTAGATAAACTTCAGCAACCTAGGAGGACTAGAACTAAGAGAAATCACAGAAATAATCATTGAACTTTTAAAACATTAATTTTGACTGTACAAAATTAAAGAGAAATAGTTTTATCTGTAGTTAATAAATTCATTGACTATAGTTTACTTATTTGATGTTTTTCTTCCTTCAGCGTGATCTTGACTTCACCATTGACATAGACTTCCATGGAGAGTTGTCACAGATGCAAGAAAGCAACGAATACAAGATGCGCTGAGTGAGAAGTACATATCCACTGGACCTTGGAACTGTAGGCCTACTTATACTACCAACGATAATAAGTAGAGAGTGGCTGTCCCCCTTAAAAGATATGATGACAGCTCCACATAAAGACCTCAGTGCACTATATCAAAATCTATATATTTGGAATATTTTCTTTTAGCAAATTGTTTAAAGTCTGCCCTCTGAAGATTTTGAGTATCCATGCTATGATCATTCCATAAAAAAGTTCCATAGTAAAACATATATAATTTGTGTTGATTTTTTATGGGACCTCAAAAATCTTTTTCAATTGCAAGTTACTTTTCCTATTTGTCACTACAAGGGCATCCTGTTTGAAACTATGTGTATACATAATATTCAACAGCTCTGCATGCTGCCTTTATTCAAGACTGGCCAGACCCATTTTAGCATGTGAAAATTCAATTGTTTCACAATCTCCTATACCAAACTCCTAAACAGATACATGCAGCTTTATTTTGCAAAGCCTGCAAATCCCTTTTATCTTGTAAATTACATGATATTAATACGAAGCCAATAGTCAAATAATGGAAGAATAGTTTGCTTGTATATTGAAATAGCTGTATAAGTATTAATATAATATTTAACTATTTTCTCAATTAAGCTTAATATAATTTCATTTCACTTAAACCAAACAGTATGCAATGAAAACTAAAAAAGGTAACAACCATTTCCACTTATTTCTCAGGGATGCAGGCATCTGACCAATAGCTAATCCCCCCCTGGGATGGTCGACAATCTGCTCTTCTTTGTTTAAGGATTAGCTGGGGCCCTTGCATGATAGTGGGTTCTATAAGTTGCAAATCATATTTAGGAATATATATAATGGATTTATGGTATATATTTGGTAAGCGATCTATCAAAAGAGAGATATAGATACATATTTAGTTCCATCCCCATTATTAGAAATGACCCAGTTTCTGACCACCCTCAAGCGCAAGGCACGACTCTAAGACACACAGCCTCTCACTCAACGCCCCAATGCCTGGCCTGCAGTCCTGCAGCCCAGCTCAGGATTCGAGCATGCATCCATACAGGCTGCCCTATCCGTTCTCTCATACTGTGGAGAACGGTTGGACCATGGCTAGAGGCCGACCCCAACATGGAAAAGGAACCAAACCCCATTAATTTTCCCATCACAATAGCAATTCAATCAGTAAAATATACCTTTACTGACCTTTGTTTTTGTAAACGGGGCCATTAAGATTGATTAAAGACAATCGCTCTTTTTAAGTTCTAGAATTGAGATTGCCTGTAAACTTTGAGATATGAAAGCAAATTGGGTGTACATACCAGAAATGAAATAAAAATTGGGGGTCACCGAGGAAACTCAAATTTCAATGTTTTCATGAACTTAAACGACATAATTATAGACATGTCCTAATAATATTGATAAAAACTGTCAAATAAATGATTATGTTTGACCAATGACATCGCGTTATTACGTTCTGAAAGGGCAAAACACGACGCGGCCATCGCGTCGTTAAGCTAACGTCGGCGTATGTAAGCTTAACGACGGGAGGACGAGAACATCCCTTTAAATATTTTCATTAAAAAGTGGAATTTCTCATAAAGATAATGATAACAAAGATTTCAAAATGTCCTTAAATTCCTATGTTCAATTGCTGTAATTGTTAGTGGGTCACCAACCTAAGTGTTTCAGGAAACCTATTAAGAATTTCAAAGTTTAACCCACATTTTTGGGATTTTTGAAACAGTATTAATTACACTGAACCCTAACACACCATCCCAACCATAAATAGCACCTATCCTGACCACAGAACATCTCATCATCTTTATAGATATCAAATTTTTCAGAATCCACCAAGCAGACCCACTTCTACAACTTCCCCAAAACAGGTACTAGTTATTGTTAAAATACTGAGGCTGGGCCGAAAAATAACACTTTTACCAGAAATAAAGTCATAGTTAATTTACGACATAATAATTATATGGATTTATCAAGTTCTGTACTATAACTTCGTCATGAGTTGTATGGCGATTGAATGAATAATATTAAGAGAGATATGAGTAAAAACACATTTTACCTCCATAGGGTTCTATTGTTAAGCATTTTCACCCAATACTGCCAGGCTGCGCAATGCACATGTGCATAAACAAATGGCACTATTGCCCTTAAGGCATGCAAGGCGTGCGTAATGTATGTCACCTTTACTAGAGTTTCATAGGTGACCATTAAAATCCTTATAAGACTTTGTAAAGGTGAACTTCATATACATTTAATGAACCTTAATGACCACATTTACAAAACACAAAGGTCAACAAAGGTCTATTTTCACATGGTGTAAATCCAAATAATGAATACTCTTTCTTCTCATTAGCAAGCTGTACAAAGAGAGATGTCCACTGGAGAAATTCCTGAGTTTCCTAAACAAGACCATTGCCAACACCAACCCTGGGTCCCTGAATATTGCCCAGTCCTCAGACTAAATAGATTGACTGCCCGTTTTACATCTGTAGCCATTCAGTTACAGTGCAGAATTAGGGTATGTATTCATTGAGATGCAATAGCTCTAAGAGAAAGCTAGTTTGCTCAATGGTTCTGAGACTATAATCCAAAATATACCCCATTACCATTGTTGCTATGACATTTCTAATTCAAAACTGAAATGTTGCTGTAAATCGTTCTAATCATGTCTGCGCTCTTGGAAATAACAATTATTATTTTAGAAGTAAACAAGGGCATGCGTGAAAGGGTCTGTTAGACCGTAAAATGTTAATCTGACGCAAAATGTAAACCAACGTAAAATGTAACTGAAATCATCATAAAATGTAATTTCAACGTAAAATGTAATCCATGTTAACCTAAAATGTAAATATGAACAAACGTAAAATGTAACAATTAAGCATAAAATGTAAATGGATATGAGCAACCTAAAATGTAATTCTAATCATTTCTATGTAAAACATGTGGTGAATATAACAAGTATAATATCACCATGCTAGGTGTAATATTATAAAGAATATTGTAGTAATTTTAGCATTAAGGTGATGTCTGCATACAGGCAGGGGGAGGATCTTTCCTTGTCATGCTATGTCATGTGTGTTGTAAATAATTAGTAAATCACCAAACATTAGTATAAGATCAGATATATTTACCTCATTGCAGAGGTTAGTAATAACGTTTGAATGGCCCTTTACTAATATTTATTACCCCTATCCAAAGCATTACATAAAATAACATACAATTAAACTTGGTGTTCTTTCCCATTAAGTGATTTTACCATCGCCCGGCGAAGGCACAGGCGTAAAATTCCCTGCACAGTCACCAGGTGATTTTCCATTGGTATGATGCACATTCTGGGGGACTGGCGATGGACGATGGGATCGCTGGGAAAATCATCGGGAAAATTGCCGAAAAATCAAATATGTCTGATATTCCAGTTGCCCAGCGATGACGACAGCTATCCTCCCAGTTGCCCATTGCCCAGCAACAGTAAAATCACCCAGTGGGTATGGGGCTTAAGTAGAACTCAGGTTGTATGCCCCTCATATGTGTCCAATATCTACATGTGTACGTTCACATCCATGGTTATATTTTTACATTTTAGGGCAGGTTTGGTAATTACATTTTATGGCAGTATGAGTTACATTTTACGTCAGATTTACATTTTACGTCAATTTGGATTACATTTTACGTCAAATTACATTTTAAGTCAGAATTACATTTTACGGTCTAACAGGGTCTGTTAATGAGGGTCTCCAAGTCACATGCAGAATTTAAGAAATAGTTATTTCCCTTCTCACTTAACTGCTAATGTATAATGTCAACTTGAAGACCTTTGTATGTTACATATGAAATTTAAGGAATGGTCCCTGTCATGTCATTTTTTCTTAATGTTGTGATGAATTACAGTAATCAATTCAATGGTGCGACACGAGTTCGTGTAATAATTATAAAGGTTAAAAGTCAAATAATGTTCGTTGTTAAAGTTGCAAGTAAAGCTGTGTTTTGGGACATGATCGCGAAGTACACGAGATCGTGTGGTATGAACTTGTGTGGTACGAACTCGTGTGGTACGAGTTACACGAAATTGTTATTTAACACGAAATCGTAATGTATAATGTATTCTTGACCAGAAGTGACCCCAGCAAGGGTCAAAGTGACCACATGATGTTATTTAACCAATCAGGAGCCAGGTTATGGCTATAAATAGAAGTGATTGCACGAGAATAAACAGTCCCGCTTCGGAAGTCACTGTGTTCACACCTTTCTACTTCCTGGAAATGGGCATGAAACGACCTAGAAGAGCCTCATAGACAAGAATAGCAGCTAGAGAGCCGGAATTAGACCCTAGTTCCGACAGATCAGGGAGTTAGGACTTAGGGCACAAGGGGTGCACGAACGAACTCGTATGAGAATGGGAACGACTTCGTCCGACATACAAACTTGGGAAATGAACGGGCAAGACGATCAGATGACTGGACCTCGGCCTACACGCTACCACCTTTTTAATTTTTTGGGCATGGTCCATGTCGCCAATGCTAGGACTGTCATCCGAGATACCAGTTAGGCGCATTGTACGAGAACATCCTCCCCGATACCAGCCCAACCTGAGCTGCTGACCCCACCACAAGAGTCTCGTTAGCCACCCTTTCCAGGAGCCAGAAACCTCCCTCCTTGTTGGTCACACCATATCCACCAACGACCACCGCGAGCGGGGCACGTTTCCAGAGACACTCTCGACCATCCATCCCCAGATCACCCCACCATGGGTTCAGACAAGTGTTCGCGAAATCCCATCCAACTCGCGCATCGGTCGCCTGAGCACAATTCGGACCCAGACCATACAAAATCATCATATCTCCATTGTGAACCACATGCGTCCTTCCGCAGAGAACATCACAATGTCATCAAAAATATCATGTTAGCTGCACTTGCTTGCTATAAGATCATTGATGTCATTACTGCCCATGTGCATGTGTAGGTTGTATATTGATTTAATAAATTGCGTTGAAATGTCAGAACTTGAGATTAATCATTGATTTTGATGGGGGGAAATCAAGTTATAATTTATTATACAGTAAAAATAACAACTCACAATTTTCTTACCAGACTCACCAAATGTGGTACATAATCAACTGAATACCAGGACTAGAAGTCTGGACGAGGCTGCAAGCTCCCTGTTCGACCACGAAATGACAAGGGTAGGTCCAAATTTCCCTCCTTTCTCCAGCTGACACAGATTGCTGGAAATCTATTGGTGCAACTGTGTTGAGTCCTGGTTGTCAGGGGTGACATGTATTTCGTTGGTCACTCACTGCATGTGACCACAGCAGCAGGGTGCTGTGGGGCTGACCACAGGGGGTCAGGGGAAACCGGGTCAGTGTGACCTCAGGCCAGGACTGGTCATTATATGTCAGTAGTGTGGGATGACATTAGATGACAGAAAGGGGGTCAATTTTTGGGGTGCATTTTTTTCGTGGTTTCGATCAATTGGATCTCATCAGGAACACATAGAGTTTGTTTATTATGCCCATAGTTCCATGCTTGGTGGAAAGAGGGGGTTGCATTACCCTTTTTATTGTACTAATAGCTTAGTACTTTTAATATATTATCATCTTCTATAATTTAGTTATGATCAGACTTAGCAAGTCTACTTCTAGGCAGAGACATTTTGCGCTCCCAGCGCCACCTGTTAACCAGTATAAAAGGTGTTGCTAAGGTAGGGAGCGAGTTAGTTAGGAGTTAGAGTTTAACCATAGAGTTAGAAGAACTGCTTGGAGTAATACCTACGGCTCCTGCGCAGTATACTGGAGTTTACCAATACCAACAGCTTCGGACAAAGGATTGTGATAGAGCTAAGCACTAGGGCGGTCTAGTATGCACTGGAACAACTTGTATTCTAAATGTGGTTGATCGCTGAATAGGAGATGGGAAGGTGGACTGATGGAGACTTATTCACTGTGGCTTTGACTCGGGATGAGATGTTAACTGAATAAAAGACCTTTCACTTTACCAGCTCCCTCATCGTCCATTTCTTTTGAACTATTGGGGAATGGATGTATTAACTTTTAACGCAGGCTGATCGGCTTGATAGCTTGGATGAACAACTCATGGATCGAATAATTATACACATCAAGCAGTATTAAATCAAACATCAACAATAGTTCATTATATCGAAAAATCCATAGTTGAGATCTTTGAAAATATTGTTTGGGGGAGAAAATCAGAAGGAATCTGGGACCCATTTTCTGATTTAGAAGTGTGGACCAGTTTATGTCATTTCAGGTCTGGTTAAGCAGTTGTGATAGATTATTATGGAGCAAATTGATTTAAAACCCGTGTAGGGATGAATACCAGGACTAGTTAAACATATTTCACTGTCTATAAAAAGAGTAATTGCAAATTTAATTAGCTTTAAAAATTTTGTTCTATTTGTTTATCTTATCTCATACAACCATTTACCTCATTCAAATGAAATTTGAGAATTAAGTGACCCTTTTATATATACCTAAGAAATCTGAAATAAGATTTAAATGGCACACAAATATATTAAGATATAGATACTTCTACACATGTAGACAGAGCAGACTCCAACACATCAAAAACATGTCTTGCCACTTTAACTACCATGCTTCGGTCATCTTGTTGGAAATCTTGTATTAGATAGTTTCTTGTTGTTTCTTTGCCTCCATCATTAGTCCAGGTTCAATTTGTTATAGATGTCAACTTTGGATTATGTATACTACAGACCTTGTGCAGATGTGGCCATATGAGAAGTCTTTGGTGATCACCAAGTGGCCATCATAACCATGTGGCTATCAATAAAATCAACATTTATGATATTGATTGATATTTGTAGATCCTTATTTAATGAGTAAGGTTATAATAGATTTGACACATATTTGTCCTTTAAGAATTTAAGGATTGTGAAAAAAAAAGATTTCAAATTGATCACCAGTATGACAGACAGCTTATCTTGGAAGATGCAACATCATCTACACAACGTTTTATATTGCTTATTTACCTTGGTTTTATTTGGGTCCTAGTAAAGTAAGATACACACAGAGAAATATAATGAGTTGTCTTAGACACCATAGCTTCATGACAAGATCCTTTAAAAAGTTATATAATTAATCAAATCATGAGGGACCAAGATATCAATATAAAAACCAATTAAGATGAAAGGTATTCACATTCGTTTTCAACTGTCTTTCACATTTCATTCTTTCGATATCTGTGACTGATCATGATATGATTATGATAACAAAAGCCATATACCCATAATGCAATTGTCATAAATCAATAAGATGTTCCTGTGATTGAAATTTCTCAAATATCAAGTTACCAATAATGCAATTGCCATGATAAGCAGTTATCTTAATTTCTGGAAGGGTCTACTTTTTTAAAGAATTTCCCAGAAAAGGGGTATCATTAACATGTTTTATCAATTACCCATTCAATAATTGAAATAGAGTAAATGGCTGATATCAGACTAGGTTGTTAGAATTATTGTTACTTCTCTACAACAACTAAATATCAAAAACTATAGACACGTTATTTAGATGCCAACTAAATAATATTATATAATGTTGATCAATACTAAAAAAAACACAATATTAAGGACAATCGCGCCATTATAGAACTCACATTGAGAATTGTTTCAAACTTTACACAGTGAAAGTTATACCTATATAGGATAAAAAAATGCAAAAATAATCAGGGGTCACCGTGCAAACTTTTCAGCTAGAGTAGGCTAAATATGTGATAATTGTTCAAAAATCATCTTGCAAAATAGTTTTTAAATTCTGATTTCATTTGCCCTTTATTTTCACAGAAATAATATTATGACCATACTTATGCTTTTGATAAATGTGTTTATGTTTTCCCAAGTGAGAAAAAAAGACTTTTGTAAAATTTAATGATGTTATATGTATTTTTAACTTGAAAGTACGCAAAATGAACTATTTCAAATACACAAAAATTCAAAAATAAAGTTCCACACAAAAAAATTCAACATTGAAAATTGCTCTTAAAATTAATATCATATGCAGAAGGATGTAGGCTATCATATCCAGCAAAAAAAACAGGGGGTCACCGTGCTAATTTGGCCTGCAGAGATGAATATCCATTTTAAAACCTAAAAATGACTTAAAATAGCTATTTATTAGTTTTTCTATAAATTCATTAACATTTTTATTTTCAAAGTATTTTGAAAATTCTATGTTATTCCTGACACCCTTGCAATAATTTGGATGCATAATATGCCTTTATACAATTTATATCAAAAGAGTCACAGAAGAAAATGTATTTTTTGTTGCAAATTTCATTTTTCAGCATTTGCAAAGTTTTCTCAAAATCAGCTATGTTTTCCCATTTCTACCTTGAAAACTATTCCTTTTAGCCAATTTTCTATACCATTTTTGAATTCTACATATATTATTGAGCCTTTCTGCAAAATATTAATTAAATTGAGGAACTTTCAATTTTTGAGTATCTGGAAAATGGCGCCATTGTCCTTAAAAGGTTTGAAGCTACATCGAACCCAACTCCTGATGTTGTTGACTTGTGTTTATTAATAAAATAGACGTAAATTATGGTGAATCAACTAGTTTCGGCGTTTTACTGCCTTCATCAGGATTAGAATTATACCTCAAAATTGGTTAGGTATATCAATTATTAACAGTGTAGATTAACAGTGTAGATTTTCACCCTTTAGAAATCAACGGGGTGGATTAACAGCGTAGATTAGTTAGAGAAGTCAAACGTGGTTTTTATAATGTTTTTTTGAAAGTTCGTGGATAAATAGAAAGTTCAAAGCATCAAGCTCCTGTAGAAGCTGGAATAATACTGAGTGAACGTCTAAGGTGGATAATGCCAATATTAAACTTAAAACATTCTCAAAGAGTTAAAGTCTGTAGAATACAAAAAAATTTCTAGGTAATACAATTACAAGAAAAGTGTATTAGGGGCCTGTCTATTCGGTGTTGTCCTGGACCACTACGGTGGTGGCTGGCCTGTTGAGTAGATATTGGAATAAGATCAATTCACCCAGGTAGGCACCACGTCCTGGAATCAGTTCGTCAATAAGTGTGGTGACGGTTAGAATCTTGTGCTGTACCTCCATTTTTTCCATGTGTCCAATGGCATTAGGGGATTCACCATTGACAGGGTTGTTGGACGATGTGGGCACTTCTGGGGTGGGCCGTCGTTGGTTAATATCCAAGTTGGGGACTGGATTCTTGGCCTCATCCGAAGATTGGTCTGAGCTACCGTAGTTCACTAGGATGGCCTGCTGGTTGTCAACAGTTGTGGTCGATGGGGAAGGTGGTTGTACTGTCATCCTGGCCGGTGAGAAGGGTGGGGAGTCCCACTGCGTTGGTAGAGTAGTGTCAGGCGTGGACGGGTTGGGCGGTGTGGTCAGGACCGATTGGATGGCCTCTCGTACTACAGTCGGGGTGACTGCAGTGGTGGCGGTTGGCGAGGTAATCCACGGGCGGAAGCGGCCGATGGTTGATAAGTCTGGGGTTGATGTTGCCATAGGTGAGGGTTGGCTAGGTCCAGGAGTGTTCAAGAACTGCGAGAGGTTGAAGTTAGTTTGGTGCTCCAACCCGTTGAATGAGGCGTTGTTTGGGGTCTCAGTAGGAACTTGGTCACCGTGACCTTTATTCGGTGGGAACTGGGTCAAAACGCCGGTGTTATTGGCGTCGTTCACTGGCAGTGAAATAGGCTCATACAGTGATTGTGGTAACGTGTCAGGAGTTGTATACAGTGTAGGGGCCATCACAGTCTGGAAAGTTACCTTCGTGGGGTCCTGAATGCACTGTTTTTTCGCCGGCGGTGTTGTGTCAGAGTCCGGTTGGTTGGTGGAATGGCTCAGTTTCACGTTCAAAGGCTGGTCTACGGTAATGTCCGGATGGCTCGACGACGCGTGTCGTTTCAGAGACGAGTTGGAGGCGTACGGCTTCTTGCACCACTCGCAAATGAATAATAAGAGTTCCTGGTTTTGCGTCATCATGAAGTGACGACGCTCAGCTTTCACACCCTTGAATTTCTTCCCGCATTCGGGACACTTAGCGATCTTCGGTTTGTTGTTGTCCGGTGCATCCGCCATCTTTAAAAACACTGATTTAACCCTGCGGGTTGGAGAGTTCCAAGACACGTGATCAACGCGTCCTCCAGTCGTAGGCGGGTGTTGGTGGTAGATGCTTGGTCCACCACAGTGAGTTTGGCAGGTGCGAGTTAGTGACCCGGTGAGTTGAAGTGGATGGGGATGGATTTATACTTGTCACGGAGTTTAACGTCTCTGAGATGTTGTTGAAATCTGGTATGTAAAGGGTTTGAGGTTTGGCCCACGTATTGTAGGCCGCAAAAAAAAACACAGAGTGAATATAGGTGCTGTGGCAAGAGATGTGCAAGTGTAAAAGCATAAAACCTTGTTCAAGTGGTTGGGGAAGTAAAAACAAGAACACAATTCAGAGGTTTATTGAGCAAGTTACATTGACCTTGGACCCAATGATTCTGTCAGATGAATTGCTTTGTTTGGGGTTTGTGGTCAACATAACTTGTACAGCATACTCCTGCCAGGTATTTGTATTATAATCTACTACATGCTAATATGGGTGTAGACCCTTAAAAGCGACAGGTCAACATGGCTATTTCTTAAATTCAACAATTATTGTGACATGAAGGATTTTTAAAATCGACAGGCATATGTAAAACATAGTAACATGTGACATAGCCATTTCTTAAATTTGACATCCACCATGTGGAGCCCCCATCTATACCCCTGTGACTGCAGGGTCTATGTTTTTCCCTCATCAAATGTTGAGTGTGTAGAGTGTGGTACATGATACGCCCTGAAAAGCAGAGGACACTCTTGTGCTTTCAGACCAAGGGCGTCATATACATAGCCCTCACTGTACTATACCATACACCTTGGACATACACCATATACCTTAGGGAATCAACATACATTTGATTTACAAGTAAATATTTACATTTAATCCAGCATTCTAAACAGTTCTTTATAGATTCAACTCCACTGGTGCTTCCTACATATTCAGGTAGGTTTGGATGTTAACATTTGAATTGAAGTTTTCTTTATTTTGGGATAGAACTTGTAAACATTGTAATTGAAGTGTCTAGTAACCCTGATTTGTTATGTAAACTGTGATGGGCTTAATGTCGCAGTAATCCAGCATTAATGTCTTTAATGTTTAAAGGGATTCCTCTTGACATATCTGTTAAAAAGAATGGGATGTTGTAATGGTTATGTGACCACCCTATAGCTAAGATAAGAGAAAACTGTGACATTCAAGGGGCCTTCGCCAGGAGTAGAACAGGGTATGATATACTAGTCAGGTCACCGTTCGCTGGTGCATGTAATCTGTCTATAGAGGGATGTTCATGATTTTGAATTAGACCTTATACCTGTTAGGTCCATGCTCTTCAGAAGTTTAAATCAAAATTGTACTTAGAATGATTTTCCCCGAAACAAGGCTAACATAGTAAGGATCCGACGTAGTGCTTAGGCATGATAATTTGACTTCTTAAATTGTGAAAAGCTTTGACCAACCTTATTGTCTGTGATCTCAAAGGTTTCATATGATAATTACAAAAATTAATATTATATGGTAACCAACAAGATCTACTTTACTTCAGACCTGACACCCAATATTAGATCTCAAAGGTTTCATATGATAATTACAAAAATTAATATTATATGGTAACCAACAAGATCTACTTTATTTCAGACTTGACACCCAATATCAAATCACCATGAGGCTGGTTGTTGGAGCTGTCACCATTCTCCTTCTGACTGTGGTCAGTAGTAAGACACAGGTGTCAGGTATACAGTTATCCGAGAACTTCCAACATGCCTTCTACGGCCTGAAATCTCATCTCCATGCACTGGATGGTTTAACAGACAAGGTGTGCAACTGTCACATTAATCATTACTTCTGCCATTTGCCATGCAGTTATCCAATATTGAATAATGACATGGTATAGCACCAATTGGTCTATGCGAATACAGTTGTTACCAAGAGGACGGAGGGGTGGGAGGCGGGTGGGGTATGATATCATTAGATAAAATTTGACAAAACAGTGGTAGAATTTAATCAAAGGGGTATCCACATAACAAGAATATTTGGAAATGCCATGCACCTGCACCCCATTGCCTGATATCTTAGCACTCACCATGATATTATAGCTATGGGTCCCATACCAATGATTATTTGTATCAAGATAAAAATAAAAACAGTTGTATATTATCCAAAACTCTGTAGAGTCTGATGTCATCTACCATTTTCTATTACATTGAGACTGCACTGATAATCTAGGGATTTCAAAGGTTAGTCATACATGGCTAACTCACATTAGTCAATTATTGGTTAGTCATTTTGACCAACTTTGTGACTACTGTGTTAGTCATTATGACTAAATGATTGGTCAAAATGACTAAGAGGTCACATGACCAAATAAGTGATCACATGACCACCAGGAAGGAAGGCATACAAAAGAAAACAGACTCCTAAACTTGGTAAGTTTATCCATTGTCATCCATAGTGCACATTGTGCATCTAACTTTTAAACACATTCTACTTGAAAGAATAGATATCAAGGATGATATCTAAACTCACTTAGATCCATAAAATAGTCTAATAAGTTATAAATTTGTAAACTTCAGTGAAGATAGTAAGATGTAGCCCAGGGTTAGTCATAATGACTAACCTTAGTCAAAATGACTTGGATATTAGTCATTATGACCAACTCTAAAGTAGTATAGGGTGTCCTTCTCTATAGATCTATAGGGTCTCTGATGGGCAGGAGGGGACCCTGATGGGCTGGAAGGGGTCCTGCCGGGCGGGAGGGGTTTCTGATGGGCGGGAGGGGACCCTGATGGGTGGGAGGGGTTCCTGATGGATGGGAGGGGACCCTGATGGGTGGGAGAGGACCCTGATGGGTGGGAATGGTCCCTGATGGGCAGGATGGGACCCTGATGGGTGGGAGGGGACCCTGATGGGCGGGAGGGGACCCTGATGGGCAAGAGGGGTCCCTGAAGGGCAGGAAGGTCCCTGATGGGTAGGAGGGTCCCTGATGGGCGTGAGGGGACCCTGATGGGTGGGAGGGGTCTATGATGGGCGGGAGGGGACCCTGATGGGCGGGAGGGGACCCTGATGGGCAGGAGGGGACCCTGATGGGTGGGAGGGGTTTCTGATGGGCGGGTGGGGTCCCTGATGGGTAGGAGGAGTCCCTGATGGGCGGGAGGGGACCCTCAAGGTCAGGAGGGGTCCCTAATGGGTGGGAGGGGACCCTGATGTGTGGGAGGGGACCCTGATGGGTGGGAGGGGTCCCTGATGGACAGAAGGGGACCCTGATGGGCGGGAGGGGACCCTGATGGATGGGAGTGGTTCCTGAAGGCTGGGAGTGATCTCTGATGGCTGGGACAGCCTTCAGGATGCCTCAACTGCAGGGAGGAGACCCTGATGGCTACAAGGAGATCTTGACAGCTGAGGAAAGACCCTGACAGCTGGGAGGAGACCCTGACAACAAGGAGGGGGCCCTGACAGTAGGAGGAGGCTATCATGGCTAGGTGAAACCCTTACAGCTGGGAACAGTTACTGACAGCCTGGAGGAGGTCCTGTTGGCAAGGAAGAGGCCCTGATGGCTGGGAGGAGACCCTGACAATGGTGATTTGGACCTGACAGCCAGGAGAGAATCCTGACAGCCAGGATGAGATCCTGACAGTCAGGAGGAGACCCGGGGGAGGAGACCTGACATCAAGCAGGAGGCCCTAATGGCCAGGAAGAGACCCCGACAGAAAGGAGGTGGCCCTGACGGTTGGATGGAGGTTCTAATATCCTGGAGGAGGTCCTGGTGGCAAGGAGGAGGCCCTGAAGGCCAGCTGGATACCCTGATGACCAAGAGAAGGCCCTGATGGCCAGATAGAGATTCTGATACCAAGGAGGAAGCCCTGTCTATGTGGAGGAGACCCTGATGGCTGAGAGGAATCCCTAGCTGGAAGGAGGCCCTGATGACTAGGAGTAGGCTCTGACAGCCAGGAGGAGATTCTTACAGCCGGAAGGAGACCCTGATAGCTGGAAGGAGACCCTGACAGCCAGTAGAAGACTCTGATGACCAGGAGGAGGCTCTGATAGCAAGGAGAAAACCCAGATGGCTGGGAGGAGACCCTGACAGTTGTTCTTCCTAGCCCTTTCCTTGTTTTGCCGTATAGCTCTGTTATAAGAGCTCAGAGAACTTAAAAAAGGTTAGTCAACAGTGGCTAATATGCTTAGTCAGAATGACCAACTGATTCCAGGAAGTACAAATATTCTTAGTCAGAACTGCCTGAGGGTTAGTCATAAGCGACCAACCCTTAGTCAACAAAACTAACTTCTGTTAGTCTTAATGACTGATATCTTAGTCATCTTAGCCTATATTTTAGTATCATTCCTAGAAATATTTTGACTAACTAATGGTAGTCAGAGTTGACTAATATCCAAACAAAAAGGTAGCTAGATATACCACAGCCAAATTGACTAAGAAAGTTAGTCACATATGACTAACTTATCTATAGCTTGGATTATCAGTGTGTTTAAAGCTACAGGATCTCAATATCATAATAAATAACATTCCCATGCTTTTATCTCATAGTGCATCATTTTTAGAAGTGAAATAAATATTGACTCTAACAAGACAATCTGAATCAACATAATTGTACCTTTCTGTCCTCTATTATGAACAGGTTGCTCATCTTCCGGTTAAAGAGATGACTGGTGGTGAGGCCACTGGACGTCAGGAGGGACAGCAGAGAGGTAGCAGGGGCTCCCTGTTTGGGTCTCTTCCTAACGGAGGGCACCTAACGGGGATCATCAGACAACGCCTGGAGGATCTGGAGAAGAACAACTACCAGGGGAAGAGAGGTCACAGGGTCAACCCTATGTTTGTGGAGATGGGCAAGAAACTGTGGGACCGGGTTGGTGTGAGTATTCATTAACCTACCGATGAAACATGTCTATTGCTTTCCCAGCCAGGTTGTGACATAACAGCAAACCACATTTTTTGGTTAGTCTGTTACTAACTGAAATGACAAGTAATAGTATGTTTTTAATAGTGATTTTAAAACTATTTAATCAGCACTATTATAGCGCTGTTTTTGTAATGTTAATACATAATTAAAAGAAAGCATTATGGAAACATTTAGTTTTTGTTTCGGAATGTAACCAGAACACTGCAATAACATTATGTTACAGCAACGAGAACTGAAAAAGAATGAAACAGAACGTTGCTGTGATGTTATGATAACATTGCTGCAACTTTATAGTAACACGCCATGCTTGGCTGGGTCTTATACACTTATGACCTACATAAGTAACCTAAATAGGTCATGAGAATTGTTAGTCATTTGTACATTTTATGGAAAGACCTGCAATAGAATTCTAAATTCGATTTCAAAGCTGCTTTTCCATTTTTTTCTTAAAACGGGAGCTATGTATAGTCATTAAAACGTTGTATGGACAACGAAACGAGTTATGCCCCTCCGACTAATAGACTAGTTGGATCTCCTAGATATAAAGACACCAAAGAGTGCCGTTTTAGGTCATATATTTCTTGATGTGGTTCTTTTGTTTTGAACAGATATTTTCTAGGAACTATACAAAAGAATTTCAATTTATTTGTTGATGTCCCTGAATCTATTATATCTGTGCATGTTATATTGAGAACCTTCTACTAACATTATATTATTAGTTATTAGTTATTGTTGATTAGTTCTATATTTATTGATGTATATTAATTCGGGAGTCCAGGCTTATACTAATTCACGTTCATCAGTCTGATTACCTGCGGGATATTCAAACCTTGTCGACATTAGCCTCAGATGGCTCCCAAATTGCATTTTATATTATAATAATGTGTATAATGGCTATTGTCATTATATATATATATATATGACTTTAAGCTAATCACTGACAGCAAACATTCTAAGGCTCGTGCTATGTTCCTCCCCGCAGTCTGGAATGAACCCTTTGCTTGGAAAAATGAAGATGGGTAACCAAAGGGCCAAGGACAGTAGGAACCAGCGACCAATCAAATTCCAGGACAAGAACCCAGGGACACAGGATGTTAACAAGGTCGAAGTGAAGGTGGAAAACTAAGTAAAGGATTATTTAACCCCTTCAACCTGACAAGGTTATATTATTTGGCCACCACATGGGTGTCGGTCATGAATGACAGCTAATTTCCCAGGTAATTTATTAACTAATTAAATGTTATTTTATTCAAATCATGAAGAGGTCTTTCGACACGTTCGTTATGTTGCAAGAATGTTGTAGCATGTTGTTTTATTACTGGATCACAATAAGTTTTTCAATAATTGCTGAATTACACCATGGGAAAATTGAAATGGAACGTTTCTTCATGACATCTTTAATGAAACTAATGTTATTGAATTTTTCTTTTGCATTTGTAATGATCATAAACTGGCTTACATTTTAAGCTTGATATGGTTCAATTCTAGTTGCAGTAGTATAAAAACAAATAGGTTAACAAGAATTGGGGGCTCTAGCCTACATGAAGTATGGTACTCACATGGCGATTCCTCACATTCATCAAGAATATTTCAATATGGTCTGAACCATTCGAAAGGCTAGATTCTCTACTCTAATTAAAAAGTTTCATGGTGCATTTAAAGAAATTCTGTCTTTTTGTTTTCTTTCTGTTGGCAATATCAGCCAACAAGTTTTAGTTCTTAGTTATTGTATGGAGGAGCGTCTAGCCTTTTCGAAATCCTAAATCAGCTGCTGGTGATGAGTGGTTAGAGGGCGTAACATCATTGCTTGATGGATATTCTATATAAACACATTTGTATGCATACGCATATTTGTATATGGCTGTGATCTAAACAACTGTTTCCAAACTATAATTTGAGTACGCCATCTGATTTACTATGTTTATTTGAATAAAGCTAGATATATGATATTCTGGAAACAAACAATCACAACTTACGGTAATACCAATTTCTTTCACGTTTCTATCTTTGCCACAGAAAAATAATACTAATTCAAAGATTTACTTGGAGTAGTATGGAAAGACATAATATACTAGTATGCTTTGTTTTCAATGGGTTCGTGTTTACTCATAAATTGACTTAATGGTCTAATGTGGTTAACAGTAAAAAGGTATTTTCCACTACGGACTTCGAATGCATTACAAAGAAAGTTTCGCACACACAGTATATCATGCGCACAAGCACATAAGATGTAGATATTCTTTTCATTTGTGAATCTTAATAAAAAGAAAGGATGATTGAACAGTTCAATTGTTATTCGCTCTCAACTTTATACATTCTACATGCCTATTTTTAGGTCACCACAACTCCCTTTCACTATTATTTCTTGAATTCGGAACATAGTTCAGAAAATGAAATTGTGTCCAATCTTAATGCACCACCAGCTGATCAGATTAATTTGTATCTAAAAAGTATAGCTATAACTTTTCTCCAATGGATTGTTCGTCACAGAGTTATAGGTTGCAATAGGTCTGCCGCTAAATAAATTCTTTCCAAGCACTTATTGAAAGAGTTCCTTGCAAATGAATTTACAAAATGCTAATAATTATTGTTGTGTCCTTGACTTCTAAGACAGTTCTAACACTATTTTTCATTGAATTACTCATATCTCCTTAAATATTTGTCCTAGGGCAAAGGAGCATCCTTTTCCTGTGATGAGTCACATGGACCCAAAACGAAATCTATGAAGTCTTAACTGAAACATAATATTTATGCAGTGTCGCTATTCTGACTATTTTCATCTATGTCAATGATAGCTCATTATTTATTGGTTCTGAAGTTACCAAACAGTTACCCTTCGTGACAATACGAACAAATTATGAAGGACTGAAGGAGGATAAGACGAGATGACTATAAATGTTAAAAAAGGAAAAAGGGATGGAGGAAGGTAGGAAGCAAGGAAGGGAGGAATCTTGAGGAGAAAGGATAGAGAAAGACAAGTGCTCTATATAAATATGATCATAATGCATGGTGGTGCCACCTGGAGGATGGATGGATCAAATTTGGCTGTAGCGCTGGAGAGATAGATATTGAATTATAGTTCTATATAGCCTCTTCACTAAGGTTGGCGTCCCCTCTTAGTCGAAATAGGTAGCCTGGTGAAGGGAATCCAGGCAAATAATGAGAAACAGCCAATATCAACTTCAGCTATTTCCAAGAACCACTTTAAAGAACCACAATTATTAACATTGATGTACATATACACATAATTATGGTTAACATTTTATTAATTGTGGTGGAGGCATTTTGAGGCCTCATACAATATAACAGAACAGAATATATGTGTAACCACTATAGAACGAATACATGTTTCTAAGCAGTATACTCAAGTGTTCAGGGGTCTGTATTTGTTAGCAGTGTGTGAAATGTGCGTTAGTGAGTGTGTGGGGAAGGGGTGACTCATGGTGAAGAGGACCAGCAAGAACGTTATCAAAGGAGGGGGCATAGTGAGAAAAGCTCAACAACCATGTCAATAGTAGCCTGTAATGTAGGTAATTATGTTTAAAATAAAACTGGGATTAAAATGTAATGAAACTTTCCCGTCGCTTCATAAATGGCCGTGGCAATTTACCACCATAACCCATTTAGGTCATTCAATTGCCCACTCCAACTAATACCCAAACTGATACCTCGATAATTACCTGTAATTTATCCTCATCAAAGATCCTTTTATACCAAAAAGTCAGGCAAACATGTAGAATATCTTAATATATCTAATCCAGAACAATTAGAAAACTGATACTGAATGGGTTTTATTTCTTGTTCATACATTAGTACCACGTATTTAAATAAAAGAGGGAACTGCTATCGTAGCACTGCTACTTATTATCCATGCTATTGTTCATCTAATAAAGTTCCAAATGAACTTTGTGTTTTAAGGTCCTCCTCATCTGGGTGGTACAAGTCCAAGTGAAGACACTTGCTTGCAGTGGCACAATAACGTTTATTACATCATCACATCAAAGTATCAGCTGACGTGAACATCGTTTCACCAAAGTGATTAGACTGGCCCAGTGACCGGATTGCTTATTGGTAATGTTCCCATTCCATAGGAATAAGATTGTCATCCTGCTCAAGACCTTTCTTAATCAGTTAGTTGTTACTACTCCTAGCATTTGGTAGATGTTCCTACACACTGCCTAACTTACAGCCCAGTTTTAGTCCAACTAGAACATTGTCATCATCATGTCACCAACTTTAGTTTCCCACTAAGCTCCTTATGTATACCTCCATATTGATTTAAGGTTACTCCACCCCATCATCTCAAAACAGTTCTTTATAATATGCCATCTCTACTGCAAAGTTCTATCACTCTCTTCCCTTGGCTAAAGCATTTCGAAAGCAGATGTTACCATCACATGTGCTTAGAAAGTAGATATTGCCATTCACATGCCCCTGATTGAAGCCCAATTAGAACAGGGATCAAAACAATCTACTTCAAACTTATCATTAATGGCTCTTTACTGTGATAACCTATTCAGTCAGTATGTTAGTGACTTAACTTGGTGATCATTTCCTTTTTCTGTCTCTCTGGATCTAAAACATATTTACTACTTTAATTTCCTTTTCTGGTTATTCACAATCCTTATTTGCCATACCATAACTAAAGCTAATGATGAAATAAATAACCATTCTAGTCATCTATTCTAATGGAGCCTAACTACATTTGATATTTACTACATTCCGTTTCATGCATGGGGTTAATTTGGACCTCAGTGCAATACAAAAGTGGACATATTATTGCACAGTAATTCGAGGGATGGAAATAACAATTTAACTGTAATGCAATGGTAACGGTATATACCCGAATCTCTGTTTTGGGATATACAGTTCAAAAGGCTTCAAGGCTAACTGTTTTGGGAACAAGGCCTCTATAGGAGGGCTCATTGTGCAGGTTTATAGAAAAGGTGTATACCGTGGCCAGACCAAATAGTCATGCACACTGAACGGTCTTGTGGATAGTCCAAACACGCATACTACATGATCTTACAGGATTAATGTCGCAAACATACATGTATTTAATTCTTCATTTGCAAATAAACTACAGAGCACAAAACACACTGGATGTAATGCATCCCATGTCATATTGCCACACTGGCTAATATCAGAATATTTAAACTTTATTTTTTCCTCTAAATCAAACAAAATTGTAATGTGATGATCTTAGACACAGTCAAACCAGAAGATCAGTGTACATAAAACTGAGGTTCAATATATCATGTTGTATAAAATACTTGAACAAAAAAAACTA
This sequence comes from Lepidonotus clava, assembly GCA_936440205.1. NCBI lineage: Eukaryota > Metazoa > Annelida > Polychaeta > Phyllodocida > Polynoidae > Lepidonotus > Lepidonotus clava. The sequence goes on along the minus strand of OW387144.1, from coordinate 25,997,942 downwards.
TTGGCACAGACTTCTAGTGCACATTGATCGCGTGTATTAAATCATTGTACTCGGTATAAAGATCTACCATAAATGAAGGTGTTTCAATAATATCTAGCTTATATAATTGTTGTAATTAGTCTCTTTCTTCTAGAACTACATTAAAATGTACTACATATAAATCTCCAACAGAAGATGAACCGTACTTATATATCGTAGTGCGATAATATAATTATATTACATACATGTAATATAATGTGTATGTGTATGGGTGTGCGTGCGGGTGTATGTGGGTGTGACGTGGATGTTTTGATGGGTGTATAGATAATTACTCCCATTACCATGACTAACCTCTGAAAATCAGGATACATCCTGACGATGCATATCCATGCATATTTTAACAAACCTATGTGATAAATCTATGTTTGTCAAAGTTATAATCCAAAGAACTACATTCTTAATGTTGTCCACTAAACAATCTAAAGCTTAACTTTGAATGATATATCACACAGGTAAGTTTAGGTGTGAAATTGTCCAACAGGGCATGTTCAAAAGCCAGTGCCCCCCCTAGACTTTACTCAGCCGCATAGTCGAACAGAGAACTGGGCCATCCAGTAGGGATCCACTGCCTGGGTCTCCACTCACAGGTTGACTTTGTTCATGCCTGGGGGAAGTTGGTATAAAGTTTTGTATATACGTGTCTGCTTGGAGAGTGACGTGGCCCGCCTCCACTCGCCATCCCCCGCACCACACTGACAAGAGGCAATGTTCAGTCCGTAGGTGGGGCTAGGAATGTACCTTTAAAAACCTCAGGGCACTGACTCACTTAAGGCCCAACTCAGCTTTAGGGATTTACCACTTGTAGAAAGGACCTTTAATCTGGGACAAGCTTCTCTACCAGGTAAGTGGGGTTTCCTTAATGCAAAGCAGGTAACTTTATTACACCCATAGATTGCACCTTGATGTAAGGAGGCTTGATGCTGAAGTGGGTGCAATGAAATGGGAGCATTTTGTTTACATCCCAAAGTGGGGCTTGGGTTATCCAGGGAGATCCAACTGGACACAACCACCCATGCTAGATATTCAGTGAGAAGTTTAAGGCTCTAGTATTTATACTAAATAAAACCACTTCGGTCTGCACTGTGTATAAGATTATAAGGCCACCTTTAATATCAAGTTTACAAGTACATTGTGTGGGATCTGAATGGATCTTGTCTATTACACTTCCAACCAGGGCTGATCTACAGGTGTTTTATATCTCAACTTTTTACAGCACAAAGTGGTGAGTCTTACAATCACCGGTACAGTCGAGTAATATAACGTTGCTGCTATTAAGTAATTTTGTAATCATAAGTAGGGGTGGTTTGAGGACAGTAAAGGTGCGACACAATTGTCCCTACAGCTGACGGCGCTTCACAATTCAGTGTTCTGCAACGAGTGACACACTTTGCAGCCTGCAGGAGGTCAGCCAAGAAGGGCCTACAGTATAGCCCCTAAATAGCTACAGGTCAGGTTTTGACCCCTAAAGGCGGGTCCCCACGTGGCGACTAAACCCCGGCGATTAAGGTTAGTCGGCCACCGATTAAGGAATTTTTAAGTCGGCCGACGAATAGTTAGTCGCTCTTGGAATTTTTTTTTAATCGCCGCGTTGGGACGCGCCCGCCGACTAACTGTAGACGACTAGTGGAGTTTGTCGGCGGGCGATTAGTTTGGAAACTTGCCTCCGCTTGGTCGCCGGCGGCGTTCTCCGCCGACTAAAAAAGTCCGACATGTTGAATATTTCGCCCGAAAAACAGGGCGATTAATCAACTGGTCGCCGGTGAGAGCGAGTAACTTTAATCGGTTGCAAGCTTTTGCAATGCATGTCGTCACGTTGGGACGCACTTGACACCGTTCTTAGTCGTCGGCCGATGAACTAAAGTGCAATATTTGTGTGGACCAATCAGGAACGAATATGAAATCATGTGATCTTTGTTTGGTCGTACGCAAGGATATAAACTGAGAAGTGACCGGCCGCCACAACTTTCGTCCGAATTACAATTAATTTAAAGATATACCCCGTTATTGAACAAAGACAACCAACTCATTCATGATGATTGTCACTAGGATGGTCGTATTACCTGGATACAAACACCGTCGGTACACCCACCGGAGAATTAAACTGGAAACAGAAGTCAGGTACGCCTTTTATCGCCCAACCTGTCAGTGCTATGTTGATAGTCCAACGAATTTCTCTTTACACTTAGACAAATCTTAGTCAGTCGGATTAAAACTTGCTCATACACAGTCACAAAGTTTAATGATCTTAAAACCTTTTACGTTAAATTAAATACATCGTCCGACGATTAAGAAAATTTATATATTTTACACTTCAGAAAAGAATCTACAGGAGTGCTGGTGTACTCGTCTATCATCAAAGGAAGCATATACAACGTCCAAAACTCGGATAACCGCATTATGACTTTTGCTTAATTAATCGTCGGGCGAACAAATAGTACGGGTTCGCCCTTTTGAAACCATGGGTCTCAAAAACGGTCATGTGACCAGTATTTGTCCGTACGAAGATGTTCAGATGAAGCAAGATGGCGTCACCTAGCTCGCAACCCGGCAGCCGAACTGACACTCCATCGTTTGCTCCTCGCGCAGCTAAAGAAGGATCCCATTCGTGGACTATAGAGGAAGAGTTGACTTTAATCGACTGGTTCAAGAATAACAAGTTCTTCTACGATACGGATCACAAGCACTATCAAAACACTAGCAAGAAGGGACGCCTCCTTGCCCGACTCGCCAAACAGATGTCCATTGATGGTAAGTACAAGAACCATGGCCAACATTATGGAAAGGAACTTCGTCGTACTTTCAAATTGATGATATCTATTACGAATATAATCTCAATATATAATAATTTATAAAGAAAATGTAACCGCACACCTCACATCTATATTTTCCTGGTTGTTTGTTCTCCAATGAAAAAGCATAGCGAACCTTCAACTCGTCTCAATAATGTTCATCGACAGCTTGTTGTTGTGATACGTAAGCACTCGTCCATCCATAAATTAGAGTTAGCTTCACCCTTTATTCGGCTCATAAAAAGTTACGGACTTCTTAAGGTTTCGAGGGTAATATGGGAATAAAAAAATTAATTTACGGCCTCAATAATAACTAATATAAAGTTATTCTTTGAACGACCAACAAGTGTATTAATTATGAATGAGGACGCTATTCATAAAACTGTAGCCTATAATAATTATTTCATTTGATTATATTTCAGCCGAGGTCATTCTAACACGATGGCAGGGCTACCGATCCAGATACACCAAATTTCTGCGTTGGCCAGCAGAACTAGGACCTCAAAAGATCACGAAAAGACAGGAGTGGTTATTTGGGCACCTGGACTTCCTAGAACCATTCTCGAAAGGGCGTCCAGTGGGAAAGCAAGCCGTACGTATAAAAAAAAAAAATTGTATTCAAATTAAAGGAAGACAAAAGTATTATTTTTCTCTAAATGTTTATAGTTTAATGTAAAAATTTTTATGTATAATTAAAGAGTCACAATCTCTGAAACCGGAGTACATCAACATATCATTAGCATAGAAAGAAATACATTTTTCAGTTCATTATGTAAAAAAGGAGGGAAATATTCCAAATTTTATTAGATAATCAGCTTCATAATGTAATCAAGATCAATCCTTCTACACACATCAAGAATTAATGGAATAGTAATTCATCTTTGCAATTTTAACTTATTGTTTTAAATTATCTGCATTACAGTGTCATAAAAGTTCTTCGCCCGCCGACGGGACACGCTCCAAATCCGTGGGAAAGTCGTCCACAGATCATGCTACAAGTGGTACTTCCACTTCATCCTGTGGCGAGCCATCAAGTTGTGCGCAGACTGCTGGTTCCGCCAACGAAGAACCACTCAATCTGACGTCATCAACGGATTCAAGTGGTTCTAATATCAACTGCCCCATCGAAATTCACAGTGCATCGGGCGATGACGATGCAGAGATCGTGCAAGCAGCCTACAACCACGCAGCAGAGGAACAGTTGGCCCGGGCGGCAGAGCTCGTGTATAAAGAAGACATTGCCGATATTTCACACACCCCACAGGGCTTAGCCGCACTAAAAGATGTGCTTGAAATGGAACAAATGCATGAGTTCGGCGACGTATCAACTCCAAAACTAAAGGCATCATCCAAGAACCCCTCAAAAAGAAGAAGTGAAAGATTCCATTTCATTGATGTGGAACCCATAGCAAGTACGAGTAGTGCGTCCGATGACCAACAACTTCAAAAGGATGGCAACAGCACCATAGTCGATGTAGAGGTCCACGGACAACAAAATGCAGATCAAGAGGTTACAGAAAAAGACCACAGTGTAGTGATCCTGGGAGAGCAACAGCAGTTTGAAGACGCCTCCTCAGACACCGACTGCCATGCATTCAAAGCGCCTCTCATTAGCCCGCCGGCAGCTAAAAAAGCCGTCCTAAAACTGAGAAAACAAATTCAGCTCTACAAAATTGACACTTTACAAAAAATTTTTGACAATGCGCCAGGAGTCGAAGTAAGTGACAATTCATCGTCCTTGGAAGGTGTGGGAGAGCGTGAACTCAAGTCTGCCGCATTATCACATTCTCAGGTTCCCTCACCAAACAGTAACACGGCGGACGCTGTTCCAGAGGATGACGACACGGCACAAGTCGAAGTAAGGGAAACTTCATCGTCCTTGGAAGGTGTGGTACAGGGTGAACTCAAGTCTGCCGCATTATCATATTCTCAGGTTCCCTCACCAAACAGTAACACGGCGGACGCTGTTCCAGAGGATGACGACGCGGCACAAGTCGAAGTAAGGGAAACTTCATCGTCCTTGGAAGGTGTGGTAGAGGGTGAACACACGTCTGGCGCATTATCACATTCTCAGCTTCCCTCACCAAACAAAAACACGGCGGACGCTGTTCCAGAGGATTACGACGCCAGTAAACCTGAGTGTTTATTAACAGGTGATGACCAACAACAGACCACATTTCAAGATGACGTTTGTGTCCCAGAAACTCTCATCCAACAAGTTTCTTCTATGCAGACTGTTAATCTACCGGAAATGAAACTTCTTGATCAGACCATACAACTTCGGGTGATACCGTCGGCCCAGACAGACTACCCTGTAAATCAGTGTTCGTCCAAAGACGAAATGATTACTAACCGAGATCAGGCAACTTGGTCGGATGACACTGACAAGAAAGACGTCATTAAATCAACGGAGAATGAACCTTACACCAAGGAAAAAGTTATTACACATTCGCCTTCGACCGAACAAACAGAAGATCAAGAACAGGAAGGAGAATCAGAAGAAGAAGAAGACAAACAAACTGATGGGGAAGGATTAAGGAACCCACATCTTTCTCAAACATACACTGCTTTGAAGTCTTCGCAATCTGTGGATGAGTACCATGAGACACCAGGGACATCATTGACAGTCACACACTCATCACAAACTGGAAAACCTCAAGTGAATCCTAAAGAACAGCAGCATCAGCCTACAACAGGACTGACGAGAGGCACAAAAAGAAAACGTCCAAATAAGGGGTTTAAGGAAGAACCAGAATGGGAGGAGGAGGAGGAGGACGACGACTACATTAGTCTTTGGGGGAAGTATGTCGTTAAGAAAATGCGCACACTACACGACATGGATCCAGACGTTGCAGAGGACACACAGGAGGTCATCCGTGTTGTTATGCGCGAAACTGTGCGAGGGAACTGGGTGCCGCCCAGAGAGTTTGGACTTAGGCAACTGAAAAAAATAAGTGATACATCCGTCCCATCCGAATCAATGCCAACTGTTTTTAAATCGAGCGCGGTTGGAGGACCACACAGGCATACAGTCGAAGGAGTTCATGACGAAGCTTCGTCATCCACCAAAGTCTCCTTGAAAACTTCACCAGCTCCTGCCCCGGTGCAGCAGAACTTTTACCTGAATACCTATCATCAGTACGCGTCTGACCCCAAAGAAAAAAAAATAGTTAAAAGTCGGCGGACCTTAAAAGAACTTACTAAACATGAGTGCAACTTGCAAGTTTAACATATTTTACATTGTAATATTTGGTATGGGGTACATGCATATTTCTGATCGTTAACGCAATATCTAGTAATGTTTTTCTTAATTTTCATTGGTTTTCCAGTCTTCTTTGCTAGAGACTTTAGCGTTGTAAACTTATACATTTTTAGCTTGAAAGAAATAGTATTACAGACAAGTAAACTTTATTGTTGACACATTATTTTTACCTTACATTTAATATTTCTTGGAAAAAATTACTAAAGGTATAACATTAGAGATACTGTTATTAATAATGTAAATCATTTTACAAATATTAACATTTGATTCTTTACTGTTTCAATATTTATCCAAGTGACATTCAGGACGGATGAAACATTGTCTGTTTTAGGTTGTGGTAGTATGGCACAACAATATCATACCTCGAACTTTTAAATAATGCTAACTTTAGGAAAAGGATCAACGCAAGCAGATCAATTAGTGATAGAAACTATAGGTGTTCGTTAATAGGAACTACTGCACTGTTTATTGTGTCTGGAAAAGCAAGTGTTTTTTTTTATAAATAACTTATTTAGTTGTTCCTTTGGAGATTTAGTTAAAACATTTGCATGTGTGTTTAAGAAAAAAATATTTGGATGGCTTAAAATAATTTATTACAGGGTATTCTTTAATAATTTATATTACAAGATAAGTAGTACTTTTCAAAAATAAAAAAAAAATACGTCCGTCAAGGATATTTTAACAACAAACAATATTTTTTGGTAAAAATTATCTCAAATATTATTAAGTGTTATCATGAAAACATGATGGATGGGAAGAATCAGTGTTTTTGTCGTCATTTAGATATACTGTATACTTTTGAAACTTTATTTTTGCAACGAACAAGAAAAGGACATGTTTGTGCATGCTTTAACATGTTTCATAATAAAGAAGATTGGTTTTCGTTCACTTCAGTTTTCCAATTTTACGTCTTAATAAAATAACAATTGTAATAATTAGGTTAATCGTTAACGTATAATGACTTTACCATAATTGGCTATTTCTCAAGAAAATCAATATTGAGGATTCTTTTATTTGGACAACATGATGACATTAATTTCATTTCAGAAATATAATTAATTATATTCTTATATGTTAATAACGTAATCCAAAAAGAAATCTATAAGCCATGCTCTTAGGACACCCTAAACTTTTAATAAAAATTGTCTATACAAGATTCAACGATTAAAGTATTTAACTCTAGTTTGTCGGCCAACGACCAATCAAACGATAGTAAACGGTCACATGACCCGATGAGTGTCGTAAAAAATAGGACCGTTTCAAAGATGGCGCCGACAAAGAAGAAAACAAAAAAGACGAAACAGAAACCTAAAAAGAATCCTGATGATATCACGCCGAGAGCTGGAAAGGAAGGGTCTCATGATTGGACGAATGAAGAGGAGGAAACTATAATAAATTGGTTTGAGTCGCGGAGATTCTATTGGGATACTGACGACGAACACTACAAGAACACGAAAATGAAGGATCGTCTGCTTGGAAAGCTTGCTGAAAAAATGGGCGTGTCGGGTGAGTTCATCTTCTGAAGTTTAATCATGTTAACTGTTTGTTGGCCCAATAATTACATACTTTATGAAAGTCATCCACATTTTTATATGGTGGTTAGTATAAACGGGATACTGCATTGTTATTTGGCGGCCGACTTAAACATTGTCATGTGATTTAATTATGCCTCATCTTCATATGAATGAATATCATTGGACTGTCCAATAATATTTAAATAAATGATCATTCTTAAAGAGTATTTAATCTTTAATGTTACAGTGGCAGAAATAAAGAACCATTGGAGAGGATTCCGAACACAGCTCACCAAACACCTGAAGCTGCCACCTAGTGGGAGTGGAGCAACTAAAGTGTCAGCGCGCAAATTATGGATATTTAAACGGCTGACGTTCCTTTATCCGTATTCCAAGGGTCGGAAAACAGTGTCGAACTTTAAGGTTATTATTAAAAAATTATTGTTTCCCATAATAAGCTATATTAAGAAAGTAATCTAGGGACATTATAATATTTGTCTGTTTTATACACATCAGTAATGACAATTCGTGCGAGGTACATGGTTAATTAATTGGTCACAGAATTTGTGTCATATTTGTTTTTGGACGCTAGGTTAAAAATTATTTATATTGGATCATTTAAATGTTAACAGTAGAGTGAATTCAGATAAATATAATAATCTATATAATGATAAATGTTTTTTTTTTGTTGGAAAAAAATGAAAAAAATTTAACTTTCCAAGGAGTGTATAATTAGCTACAGAAAACATACATATCATTAATTGTAACCACAACGACAATTTATAATATTTAGTAAATGTTTATGGCGACATTAATTTCTATTTTGCAGTCCAAACGTCAAGCCAGAGAAACAACACCAGCCAGCCGCACAAGGTCACGAGAAAGTCGTCATGAGGAGGACGACGAAGAAGACGAAGGAGAAGAAGAAGATCAAGAAGATTCAGAGCAAGAACGAGGAGGAGAAGAAGAAGACGATGAAGAAGAAGTAGAAGAAGAACAAGAACAAGAACAAGAAGAAGAAGAAGAGGAGGCGGAAGAACAAAATGAAGAAGAATACGGAGAAGAAGCCGACGTCACCGCAGAATTAGAACAGGATCAAGAAAAAGAGCACGAAATGGATGATGATGACGAGGAAAGTGGTGGTGGAGATCGAGTATGTCATGATGAGGATGCTGCATCGTCGGAGAACGAACAAGAGGCAGAAGTCCATGACGACGACTATGTGGAAGAACCAAAAGTGTCCGTCGATAGAGAGAAAACAAAAGAAAAAGTAAATACAAATGAATCAAGACAGAGTAAAACCACCAAAAAAAATGAAGTTCACAACAACATCGACAAAGATTACGAATCAGATGATAGGCCGAGCGACGACGACAATGATGATGATGTTGATGAGTTTGACGGCCCAAGAATTAAGATGGAGAGGGTTAAGAAGGCCAACTACAAAAATGATAAGGAAACGTCGGAGGATGACGAACCAATTCAATGTGAGCAAGTTAGTCGTGAGCCTTTGAAGGTAAGAAAGGAACAAAAAAAAGAAACGGTCCAGGATGTTGAAAGTTACACCGACTCAGAAAAAAGTTGTCCAATTGGTGTTGGTCCAGCAAAATTGATAGCTGCTATGAAAGTGTATGAGGACGACATCAGGGATATAGAAGCTTATGAGGAAAGTAAGAAAATGAGGGACAGTGTAGAAGAAGAAGCCGACGAGATGGTCTCTTATTTGTGGCCTGAGTTTGATGACAAAACTACACCAAAAAACAAAAGTTCAAACAAATGTGTGCCTAAAAGTTCTAGAAAAAAGATGAAAGATGTAGTGAAAGTAAGTCCACCTTCACCGACTCCACCACAGGGGGGATGTAAGTCGTCCACCGATTTCCAAGACGGAACTGACAATAAAACTTCCTCGGAAACCAAAATAGACTCTTCTAGTAAACGCACTCACACAAAGTCTGAATCTCACATGTCAAAGAACAAAGATGAAGGTCCACGAAAACTCTACAGTAGTACAGTTTCACATGGGAAATGTGATTTCTTTGCAACACCTCCAGATGTAATTGAAAATGACACGGATAGTGTGGAGATCAACGAGAAAGAAAGTGTGGGTGCTAAGAAAAATAATACCATCTGCAGCTCGCAGAAGAAAAATGTTTCCAAAGTTCAAAGTTCAATTAAACCAAGTGTATTGGGTACGTCCAAGTCCGCAAAGTCACTGTCGCAACCCACTACAAATAAAGAAAAGACAAAGGTTGTTGCAAATACATGTAAGTCGTCTGTGTCAGTACCCAAAACAAATAACAATTCTCCATCAACCAGAATTCGAAAGTTCTTGGAGGACTATGATGACCGAAATGGGGCTGGAACATCAAAGGATGATGTAGGTACTGGTAAATTACAAAAGGTTGAATCAATATCCAAGGTCACTACTTCAGTTCCCAAATCAAATCCAGTGAAGTCGAAGAATGTTGTGCCGCTGTCAGTTTCGACGGCCAAGAAAAGGAATGCAGAATCCAAGTCTTCTTACCCACCTAAAAAAAAAAACACTGGCACCACCAAACAAACAAGTACAGGAACCTATGAGGAACAGAAACTGCAAATATTACAGTCTATGGGTGAGAAAAACCATCAACCTCAATTCTTCATTAACCCTACGTGCCCTCACCACGACTTACCTTCGCAGACTAAAAAAGCCAAAGTTTTGGAGGTGGAGGACGAAGAAGATGACATTAACATGTGGGGCCGGCATTGCATGTCCAAAATGCGGAAACTTGACGATAAAGACCACGAACTGGCAGAAGACACTCAGGACTTTATACGTCAAGTCCTGAAGGAAACCGTCAGGGGTACCTGGAAGCCGCCCAAACTGATGTCACTATGTCAATACTTTAAAAGTACAAATTTGGCAACGACCAACAGTAAAGAGAAGACGGATAACGAACAATCAGAACCTCATGTACGTCGGTCAACGAATAAGAAGGATATTCCGCCTAAAGCTATGAGTTCGAATTTGGATCACACAAACAAAGATGTAACCAACACAGCACAGTCAGGCAATGCAAGACCAAAGACTGCAAGTGAGTCTGTGATGCGACAAACAAACCCACAAAATGAACAGTTGACAAGAATGGACGACATGGTTGCACCAATGTACAACCCACACCAGGCAACGTTTGTTTCAAGTAACATGCCATCATTTACAGCACAACTAAACAACCCCATGCCTGAATTCAACTATCCGTACAATAATGTAAGCCTTGTGGGTGGTCCGGCGGTGGGTGGTATAAGATATCAAGGTGCCTATCAAAGATACCCATGCGACACCAACATGGTACAACCTTCGACGAACAACACAAGCTACCACAACACCACCACCATCACCACCACCACCACCACCACCACCAACCCCACATACAGTCAACTGAATTAGAACTGTTCATTGAGTTTAAATACTGCTGCATTTGATGGGATGTATGGGACTGAGGTACTACAAATGTTAAATAGCTATTGCCATGATTAAAAATCTGTCTAGTTTTATGTATATATAGTAATAGGACGACAACATACCATGCAATGCTCTTATAGCAGTATATTAAAAGAAAAATGTCCATGGCAATTGTGAGACTTTCTAATGTTATGCTGGATTATTCTTCCATAGATTTGGAGGAACGTTTACCTGTGGATATTTTGAAAGTAAATTGTCTTCGACCGAAATAATTAAAATGTATAAACGCTGGAAAGAAAAGAAAGTTGAACGTTCAAAGTTGAATTTATTGATATTGAAAGGTTTCATTGTACATATCAATATTTCCTCATGAAATTGGATATATGTTTCATATCCTTCAAGAATTTAAAAATTAGATTGTAGAAGCAAAATAAAAAAATTTCACGTAGTTTAAATTCAAAGTTATTCAAAGAATTTGTTTTTGATTGTCTGACTGCACTAGATATCCTCAATTGCCCTTTCCTGCCAAGGCACTGAACCCTCCAGGGAGGCGAAGTAGTTCTTCAGACGGATGCGTTGCTTCTTTGAGAAAATGGTGGCATTGTGACGTTTGGTAGGTTCCAATGGAACTAGTTGGGGCTCTTTCCTCCAAGCTCCAGGGACTAAATTCATGTCGCAGTCCTCCCCATCTATCGACCCTGGAACTAGGTAAGACTTGCCACATCGACGTCTCAGGAGATTGTGTAAGCAGCAACTGGCTAGCACTATGTTGGTTACCCGGTCAGGTGAGGCGTGTATCTCTGTCTGGAAGATTCGGAATCGGCTGCACATAATTCCAAACGCGTTCTCAGCAACTCGACGTGCACGTGATAGTCGGTAGTTGAATAACCGTTCTTCCTTGGTCAGTGCCCGATGACCGAACGGCTTGACAAGATGTGGGGATAATGAAAACGCATCATCCCCAACGATTACCATTTCTGTGCTAATCTGTGAACCTGGAAGTTTTCTTGGTCCAGGCAATCCGGCATCTCCATCCTCAATTCCTTCCATGAGCGAGCAATTAGACCATATTCCGCCATCAGATTGTCGACCCTTGGCCCCCACGTCCACGAACATAAACTCGTAATTCGCATCGACAAGTGCCATCAGGACAATGCTATGGAATGATTTGTAGTTCCAATACGTGGATCCCGAGTTGTTTGGTTTTCTGATACGGATGTGTTTACCGTCCAAAGCGCCGATGCAGTTTGGGAAATTCCATCTATGATGGAATACCTTCACCACATCGTTCCACTCGTTTGCTGTTGACGGAGTCTGGAAAAAGCAAATTATGAGAAAACATAACTTCAATTTGGTATTACGTGGGAGAACTAATCAATGTTTTTTTTCTTTGTCACGTTGAGAACATTTAAAATATAACTTAGTAAATATTGAACCTAATTACTACATTTATGTCTATTTCTTTTTAAATATTAAATTCTTATTTTTTTATAACTTCTACTCACGAGATAACTATTACATGAAGGGGAATTAATTTTTTTAGTGAAAACAGATACTTAATTAATTGTTAACGTATTAATTATACCGAATATTAAGTTTGAGATTTAATATTGTTTAATGACGAACATACCTAAAGGAAATCTTCACCAAGTGCTGAGACTATTGCTGCTACGGTTTCATCGATAATTCGGTGAACGGAAGATTTGAAAACGATGAATTGGTGGACTAGCGAAGGACAGTTGTGGCCTATAAAGAATAATTCAATGAGTATTTAAATTGAGTATAAAATATAAATTACAATAATATAATCTATATATTTTAGAATTTTCAAAATATTAAAAAAAAAAAAAAAAAATTCTTTAGGCCAACATTATAAAGTATAAATTTTAATTAATGTTTTTTTGCTACCATTGCTTACCATGGGCCAAATATCGAAGAGTCACTGACAGCCGAGCACCAGGTGAAATTGCAAAGCGCATACAGGTATCTTGTTTGCGGATGTAGGAGTCAACTCGATCTAGTAAGAAGTCGTAGGTCGCCTCGTCCATTCTCATCATTCGACGAAATTCAGCTGTATCCTCCAACTGCAAAAAAATATGATGGTTTGAATAGGACTTGATGATCCATGATAGACTAAATAACGTGTTCATTAGTCTGTTAACTATGAATATTGCCCTAGATTTTTTTAATAATTCATAATAAGATTCATTACATACTAGAAAAACATGATAAAATAAAGTGGATGTCATAATCCAAGAGTGACGAATTTGATTTTTAAAATTAAATACACTGCATGCATCAAACAGAAATTCTCTATTACGTCTTACAAGGATTATATGTCTATGTGATCGTTGAACGAATAATTTTACCTCTCGCAATAGCTTCATTAGAGTGTAGACGTTCTCGCATGCTGGATCAATGCGCCTCGACAGCCACGGTCTTTCCCAAACCACGGGCGATTTGCGTTTCTTTTTGGGTGGTTCTTCCTTTCCCTCGTCATCTTCCAAAAACCAAAAGAATGCAACAAATTGAGAGCACATGGCTGACATCTTCGTTCACGGAACAACAACTTACAAAGAACGGGGTTCGACTGCGAGAAATCAGGGCCAAAATTGAATTGCAACCGAGAGGTCTAGTCGGCGGCATGGTTATTTTTAGTTTTTTTATAATTTTAGTCGCTCACGTTGGGACGCGAAATATACATCCTTTCCTTCGTCGTCGGCCGACGAGTGACCTCTAGTCGCCCGACCGCGAGGCGTCTCCGATAATTGGCCGCCGCCGACTAAAGTAAGTCGTCGGACGATTAACTTCAACTTAGTCGCCGCCGATTAGACAAGATTTAATCGCCCTGTGGGGACCAGCCTTAAGGCAATGTATAATGCAATATGAATGACATGGCCTAACAAAAAGACGTGGAATTATTATATCAGTGCCGGCAGCATAAATCTAGTGGTAATGTGTGTGGATTGTTGGTTTGTGACTGGGTATGGGTGTTTGCTTTAAGTATAAGAGTATTATTTATCACCTAGATGGGCACTGGAGTATACGGGCTACAGTCAGTGAACAACTGCCTTAGGCAATTAGCGAATTCACTGGACTGTGAATTTTAAGTGTTTCAGTCTAAAATAGAAAACTGGACCAATCTGTTTCATGGTCCATAGTAATAGTGGTGCTGTCAAGCTTGTTTCAAGGCATGAAGTGGAACTTGTGACATGACCTTTATTTTGCAAGTATACGGCATTGACTTGATTTAAGAAAGCTAATACATGCTTGTCACGGCATCTACATGGGTAATGACTGCAGTGACTTACTTTAGGCACGGAATGACCTTATAGATATCTAGAAATACATATACTAGAGTTGTTTGTGTGATTTGCTTTGGAATACTGAGGTTACTGATGTGCTGTTACTTTCTATTACGTACCCAAGACTTACATTTAATTCAATTACACAATTGTATACACGATCTAGTTGGCCTTTAGTAATATTATGTTTGTATTATATATGATATGCTGTTTAACCATTGTGGTTAGCTTCAAAATCAATAATACATGCTGTCCGCTTCAGTCGGTGTATACTGCATACAGCATGGCCATGCCTAGATCTATAATTGTATACAGTCCACTTAAACTGTAACAGTATAATATATAGGCCTTTAACTGGGTCATTCCCATGAACACGTCCTCTGAATCATCACATGAAAAAGTAACTTTGCATAGGCATAGGTTGTAAGGATGTGGGGGAGTCAAAGCCATAGAAGAGAATCGGAGACACTGGGGGACTCTAGATAACTAGGTCGTCTTCTAAATATACACCCACCGTTTCCCCTTCCCCTTTAAGCATAGTTTTCACCATCCGATTTCCTTTGATCTCTTTTTTACATCAAATCGGGACAATTGCACACCCAGGATGACTTCCCAAAGTATAGGTTACCAGACTAATCATATATAAGAGAATGTTTTCTATATATCCAGAAGCCCCACAGTTTTACCTGGGACCTCTAACATTTGCCTGGAACCCCCTCAAATAGTTTAGCAGCGGATTCAGGGGGTGGCGCAGCGGCGCGTGCCCCCTCCTTTTCTGGCCAAATTGAAATTGGATCCGCCACTGTGTACGGCTCTGCTAAGCAGTCAGAAATTAGGCGAGGGTCATTTACCTTTCTTGATTGTTTTTTTCAAAATTTCTTATTTTGTCTACATTTTCTCTTGTCTAATCAAATATACAATGGTAAGAACTAGTTTTCTCTCCCTCCCTCCTTGGATGTATTCCCCTTAACCCGACGACCACAAACGGTTCCTTGCCAGAGGCACCCACGGCCACGACCATGAATAGGTTGAGGTATTTGGCAGGAAAATGTTAGGCCAAGAGTCATAGATCTCTGTTTTGGTTCCGGATCTAGGGTTAGACGGTACAGGTCCTACCTCCCTCGCATAGGTTGCTATTAAACTAGAGGCCATCCTCCATTCTTTCCGAGTTAGCCAACGAACCTGACCAATCCCAGTGCCCCCATGCTTACTTCAAAGACTTGTGCATGGGCATCTGTCGAGTAGTTGTGTCTACCCAAGGATTGAAATGACTTACGTGCATCCCTCCCCATTATTTCAGAGCAAAATATTGCCAATTCTAATGTAGAATAACTTTACAATAGCACCCCCCCCCCCCCACTTCGGAAATTTCTGGATCCGTCCCTGTACGATTTTTAAGACAACAGCCCTTTTGCTAGTCATCAGTAATAGTTCCCACAGTCCAATATTTCAAAACAAATTTCATGGGAAGCCTTTGTAATCTACAAAGAAAATCTATTTTTGGGGAGACACTCAGTGTACACCCACACTTAAGGATAGATAAGGGGTCTCAGTGCGGGATTTACTATGTATGGGCTCTTTAATGGATCATAAATTTATTTCTAAGTATTCATAGATATAATGTAGAACATTCAAAAGATGAACATGTAAGGTTTCTGAGAATATAAAGAACGTGTGCAAGAGATAAAAATTCACTAAAATACATTTTGACAAAAACAAAAAAGTGAATTTTCATGAGGATTTTTTGAACAAGAATATCTAAGTTAATATTTGACATAGAACCTTGAGATTTGAAATAAGTATTCTTGAGATCCATTGGGAGGGAAGCGTGTCTCAGAATTTAAACTTAGGTCCTACTTTTTATTTTATTAAATCTAGAAAATAATGTATTAAAAAATAACAAAAAGTTGCCCGTTTTTTGTCAAAAAATTAAATCTAGGACCTTAATTAAAATGTTGAGACACGCTTCCCTCAAGGGGAACATATCAGGAATACATGTTCAAAATTTCAGGTTCATATCTTACGTGGTTACTGAGATATTGATGTTTGAAAAATAAAACTGAAAAAATCAGTTTTAAATTAATAATTTCTATAATTCTTGTCTAATTTTATTTAAACTGGTATGGTCAGATAGATAAAAATGTGAGCTTTCAGATGGCGTATAATATGTTTATGTTACTGCCATGGTTGATTTTGAATGTACCTTCATCTAGCCTATGGCACTGAGACCCCTTATCTATCCTTAAATAGAATGCACAGATGACATGTCATTCATAGCCTACTTACCCTAAATACCTGTTTGAATAAACAACCCAGCAGTGACAGGGGGACAGGGGCAAGGCGTTGGTGCGTGGCCCATAGTATATAAACTAGGTTTAACACAAGGCTGGTGTCATATCCACAGGGCCGTCAGGAAACATGATTTACCGGCTGGTCATATAAAACAGTGGGGGAAGCAGAATAGGAAAAAAAGAGTAATGAGGCATAAAGAAAAGGAAATTTGGTCAAATATGCAGTGAACAATTTAGTCAACCTGGCTAATGATGTGTATAATACATGTGATGTTTACTGATTATGTTCTCATGATGAGAATAACATGGTGACTATCTATAGTCTAGGTAAAAGAAAATAATCCCACTACCCGGTGTCCTTCAGTAATGCTTTACTTAGGTACTGTGATTGTTAGATTATCAGCACTGCATTGCCATAATCTCTATACCGTTAGTTCATACAGCCACCACAAAAGTGTGTCATTGTATTTAAAAAGTGGTGATGAAATAAGTAAAACGATAAGGCAACATGGGGTATATTGAAGGCATATGACATAAACTGGGTGGAGGAGCGGGGACCTGGGGAAGTCCGTATCTGTCACAGAGATTTCCACGGGACTCTCACTTCCATTTCCAAGCAAATGCACCAATTTCACTGGCGGATCCAGGATTTTGAAAGGGGGAGGCGTGCTATTGGAAATATTTTCATTAATTACCTTTTGGCCGAATTTTACATTAGAAAAATGCAAAATTTTCTGGAAAAAAAGGGAGGGTCGCGCGCCCCCGCGACCCCCTTAGGATCCTCTCATGCCAATATCTGTTAACTCACAATAACCGAACCTTGAATACCTAAGCCAGCTCCTTGACCTGTAAGGACATGGGAACATTCAGAAAACAGTAAGAACCTATATTGCGCTGAGGACCGTAAATCCCATGTGGTTCATGGAATCAGGGTGGCGCACAGTGTGAACGGGGTCGACTGGTGGCTGATTGTGTCGGCTACACGGAATCTGTTAGTGTAAACACGGCCTCAGTGGGACACAGCTTGGGTTCCACGGGGCGGCACCTGACTGGGGTAAGGGAGTTGGGTGGGGCGGCTGGAAGAGGGAGCTTGGATGAAGATAAGTCATAATACAATCTGTCATTTTGACTCAGCGTCAGGGTTCTGGAACACACACACACACACACACACACACACACACACACACACACACACACACACACACAGCTTTAGGGATCAATAGATATACGCACTTCAGACTGTCTTTCAGTGGCAGGGATATTTCTAGTGAATGTATGGTTGATGAATGTATGGTTATTCATTTCAAAACCTCGAGTTAACGTTGAAAAGTTCATTGTCATGCATTGATTGCGGTAATTTTGGCACATATGGGGTATCAAATAGGAGTGATGTACTTGTCAGTAGAGAACAATAAAGGCAATGTAGGTACCTACAGGGGCGGATCCAGGAATTTTCAAAAGGGGGGGGGGGGGGCGTGCAATTCGGAAAATGTTCTCCTACCCTCCGGGCAAAAAATCTAAATTTTGGTCAAAAAAATATTACAGGTCAGTAGTGCCTCGCAAAGGTGTTTAGTACAAAGCTGAATGGTGCCAATATGATACATAAATATATATACTAGAAAATATTCACGCGATTATATGTAGCACTTATTTTCGTTGTTCTTTACTCAGTTACTCGGTAATTCAATTTGTTGCATTTCCAATTTGCTTTTCGTCCTTCCTCAGAGAAAAAAGAATTCACTTAGTCACAGGTAAAATATTTGCTCAGGAAGATGATCCAGACGTCGGTCAACTAAAGATAGACCCTCCTATGTAAATACCCTCTGGGAAAACTAACCGAGGAACCGGAATATCATAACATATAGACGTTCTTTTTCATGAAGCATGCGTTGGGTTTTACTTATGATAAATATTAGTCGCATCGTACAATGTGCCAAGAAGACTGAATAATAATCAGCAACAATGGTTTGATATGTATGGGCTACTATTTCCTATTCGATATTGATATTTACAGATGATTTGCACCAGGGAGGAAATGATCACACATACACATACATACATACATACATACATACATACATACATACATACATACTTACATACATACATACATACATACATACATACATCACATACACACGTCCAAAAAGGACTCAGGTATCACCTTAGGTGCCTAAGTAGGTCTATATCTCACACTTTCGACTCTATACTTCAAAAGGACTCTCTATATTTCTACAAGGACCCTTGACATTTTACCGGTGCACATTATCAGATTATCGGACCTCCCACATACAACTTAACAGGCTTTATCCCAATATAAATCTTACCAGTTCTGTATGGGCTATATGGTTTATCAAGGTCAATTCTGAATCGGTTATAGATCAAACCATTAAAGTACTCCCCCACAAGTTCATTTGATAAGAGTATAGGATTGTGTATAGTTATCGATATCACTTGATTATCATTTATCTCTTTTTTGATAAAATGTCAGTATCCTTTTACTATTAGCTGGTTCGAAAACCCTTTGAACGTTGACTAATCCAATTTCAAACAGATAAAATCTATAAATAAAATGACTGGATGTACACTTTGGTTCCAGCGGAGACGTAAAGAAGAAGCCCACGTTCTCACCACCAAAGATGCCGTTCTTCTCCAAGTTCTTCGACCTACCTCCGGCCATTCGGACGGTCACCGACACAGTTGAGGATATCTTTGCCAATTCAAGGTAATTCCATGTCCATGTATTAAGAGAATTACTATCCTTCAGCAGTTAACAGTTCAATCAGGCACTCATTATACTGTTACAGTAACACGCCGAAAATGATTTTTACAATTTCAGTTGCTCAAACTCCATGCTCGTTAATAACGGAAAAAAATTCCGTATTCAATTACATACTCTTCAAAGTTCAGCTTCTGTACAGTAAGAGCCTCCATAGACCCTTTGAACCCCTTATACTTTCAGTAATTATGTATATATATATATATTTTTTATAATTATTATACTGAGCTTCAGTCAAACATGTACAGTCTGGTCTCTCCTTTCACTCAGTCACTGGTAGACAATGTTGTAACATGAATCAGGGGTTTTTAAGTGATTTTTAGTAAAAAGGTTTATAAATTAATATTGGTGAGAGAAAAAATAGTGAATAATGAGATGAGATGAGGTGACAGTTATGGCTATTGCCTTCAACTAGGTATGTACAGTTCAATGACTATAGGGTAATCGAACTGTGGTATAGCAATGTTACAGATGTCCACGGGTTATAAATTAAGTTACACATAGATATAGGCACGTAACAATACCTTAAATCTGCTAAGATTCTCTTCATTTTTAAGTTCACCTGGCAAATTATTCCATTGAGAACAGCCTTGGTACCAGGGCGATTTGAAAACATTATCCAGTGTCACTACTGGTAATTCAATGTTTTTATATACAGAGGTTCTGGTATGATAGACACTCATTTTTAAGGGAAGAAACCCTTTAACAACATGCTTATGTATACAGTTAAGTATTTGAAACTTTCTCCTTACAGAAATAAGTTGTGTATTCGACCGTGCATGTAATTATTCAGTCCTGATAAGTCTAGGTTTTTTGATGTTATAGCAACATTGGAGAGCATTGTTTTGAACTATTTGGAGATCATTCTCCTCTTCAACAGTGATATGAGTCATGAATAGGTTACCATAGTCAATCATAGGTAGGACCATGGTTTTACAAATGTCAAGGGATGCCTTAACAGTCAAATAGGGTCTTATCTTTCGCAACAGGAGCATCTTGTAGGATGCATTGCCGTAAGTTTTAGATATATGTTTTTTAAAGGTAAGATTAGAATCAATGATTACACCCAGGTAATTGTATGAGTCTTCATACTGTAATTTAAAATGATTCATGGTAATATCTCGTCTATTTGCAAAACTGCTATAACGGTTGTATAGACATAGTTTAGTTTTGTCATAATTAACAGTTAATTTATTATGACGACACCATAGGTCAATATTAGTTACATCTCGTTGAAATTCATTTAATGCTTGTTGGCAATTTTGGGCTCCTATTTCTTTAAAAAGTACGGCATCATCGGCATACAACAAAATCCCACTGTCACTCACAGCATGTACCATGTCGTTAATATATAAAATGAATAAAGGTCCTAAAATGGTAATAAAATATGATTGGTAAGTAATACATGGATTGGTTGAAATACAAAACTGAAAATGGAAAGTATTTTTAGAATTGTATTCAATCACTGTTACTTTTATGCACTTTGGTAGTAAATGAATATTCCAATACGACGACTGCTAATAATGACAGATGTAACAATAAAACCCATGTGAGTGGAGCAGGCCAACTTGTCATTGTGGGGAAGGACTACACCCTCATTGTGATCTTTGTAAATCCAAGCCAGACCTAATTCTGGTCTCGGCAAAGTGTATGTGGTTTGCCTGTTGCATGTGTATTTATACAGATCTGAAAAACATATAACGAACTAGCACATCATTATCCAGGAAAAGTCTGTAATCATAGAAAACAATCCTGAAACGCGGATAAAAAGACAAATACAATAACGCTTGCTAGATGTTTATATTCAATCAGGCTAACATCTAAATCTCCTGGGTTTAGATTTGTTTACGACTTTAAGGGTTGCCTTAATCAGTGTGATGTAGAGCATCAAGGTGAAATGCCTTGTACGCATTGGTTGGATCAAAGAGTAATAATTGGACTCATTTAGGCTATATATAGTCCTGACCCATTTTTCCCACCCATTAACCATAGATCCCATTATGCTAAGGGGAACCCTAGATCGGATAATCCTTTTTTTCACTTACGAATAGTGAGAATCATTTAGGTTGCTTTTATGAATGGAAATGAAATGCTCCTCCTCTTGAGAATAATAATTTATGAACATTTAGATTGCACTTTCAATCAGGCATTGACTTTAATAAATAAGAGAAATACAGTTCTGGGGCTCCCTGGTAAGTTCCCTCTGTTTCAGACATGGAGATAAACTTACCTAGTCTTTTGTGGTCACGTTGCCTTAGAGTAAAAGCCACGTCGGATCTCAGATCCAGCAACCCATCCCAATTTTGGCGTTGTGACATCATCTGCACAACGTCTATAGTTACCATTATGTCCCCGAAGTCAGGTTGCAGGTCACATCCGAGCAGCTGATGCCCCCTCTCCACCCCTGATACACAGCATCAGGTATATATATATATATATATATATATATATATATATTTATTATACCTTAGGGTGATACAAGTTTAGTAGTTAAGAGTTTAACTCGGTGCGATACAAACCTGGGTGATAACCAGCCTTGTATCACACTGCAGTGTGATACAGAAACTTTTTATTTTTCTAAAATTCATGAAAAAATGAAATCATTAAGAATTAAAAATCTAACATTTGCATTATCTGCACAACATTCCTAGCTACATTTGACTGATTACTGTTTGTGGATTTGATGGATATTAAAAGAGTTATATGAAAATACATAAAACAAATGTGCAGCACCACAGTCCCACCATCACTGATTGCTGTGCATCCTTCCTTGGGAGCTCAGATCTAACAGAAAAGGTATAATAAATCCATAACCAACTGCGAAGGGAGTACTCGGGCGGTTATCACCCCTCGCCGGGACCCCGATATCAGCCCTCTGCCGGCCCTTCGGGCCCTGGCCTCGGGCTGATATCGGGGTCCCGGCTCGGGGTGATAACCACCCTCGTACTCCCTTCTTGGTTGGTTATATGTATATATCAACCAGTGTTCCCCCCAGGCCAGGTAGCAGGTCCCACCATCCCCTATCCCAGTTGCAGGTCAAAGTTAGGGAAGACCCAAGATACACGACTTTCTGTAGACATACCCTTGTTCCCCAGGCTGCCAGTCCCACTTTCCCCCATTCCAGCAGCAGATCCGGACTCGGGCTTCCCTCAGATAAACAACATCATCTACCTATAGCTACCATTGCCCCCCCCCCCCCAGGTCAGGCCACAGGTCCCCCACCCATCCCAGCAGCCGGTCCAGACTTGGGCTTCCCACCAGACACAACATCTCTATTTAACTACCATTGTTCTCTCCTGGGCCAGGCTGCAGGTCCTGCCCTCCGTCCCCCGGCAGGTTCGGGCTCCCCTCCCCAGATCACAACATCATCTATACATAGCTATCATGTTCCTCCCAATCAGGCTGCAGGTTCCCCACTACGTGGGCCATCCCCCAACCCTGTCCCCAGATACACAACATCATCTACATGTAATATAGCTACCATTGTATCCCCCAGGGCAGGTCGTAGGTCCCGTGTTTGCCCCCCACCCAGGAGCAGGAGCAGGCTCGGGCTGCCCCCCGGATACACAACATCATCTATATAATATAGCTACCACTCCCCCAGGTCAGGTCACAGATCAGGCCACCCTGAAATATACAACATCATCTATAGCATCATCAGAGCGCTACTCACAGGTTGTTGGATTTACATCCTGGAAAGATTGGTACTGTTAAACTAGGTTCTTGAGTTGGAATAGGAGTGGATTGACTGTTAGTTGAGCTGGAGCATTGGCTGGATGATGTTGAGTGGATGTTACCCTTTTGGATTGTTCATTGTCAATGGGGCATCTTGTCACTAGCAAACACATATTGGAGGTTAATAAACATCAATCTTTCACGTGAATGTTATCTCATTCATAATGCAGAACTATGTTATGCATTGGGCAGTGACAGACTCTGAATGGAGCTAGCTAATATCCAAGGGTGCAAACAATGCAATATTCAATAGCATCCCTAATATCAATAGGATATTTAACCTCTATAGTTCACACTTTTCCCGTCAAGGTCAGACTGCAGGTCCCGCCAGCCCCCTACCCAGGAGCAGGTCCAGGTTCAGCCCCAAATATACAACATCATCTATACAACTACCATTGTATCCCCCCAGATCAGGCCGCAGGTCCCGCCGGCCCCCTACCCAGGAGCAGGTGCAGCCTCAGCCCCAAATATACAACATCATCTATACAACTACCATTGTATCCCCCCAGGTCAGGCCGTACCCAGGAGCAGGTCCAGGCTTGGGCCACCCCCCAGATACAAAACATCACCTATATGTATAATTACCATTGTATCCCCCAGGTCAGGCCGTAGGTCCCGCCGGCCCCCTACCCAGGAGCAGGTCCAGGCCCGGGCGGCCCCCCAGACGTACGATGAGATCCGGGCTGATTGTGTGGGTAACGGCTGTCTGTGGGAGGACCCCACCTTCCCTGCCGACGACGCTGCCCTCTTCTACAACGAGCCGCCAAGCCTCTACCCTGACATCGAGTGGCTCAGACCAAGTGTGAGTATCACAGGTCATAGAATTAGTCTCCCATTTGCTATTACTCTCTGCATAATAATTACCAGATTCACATACTATCTACACTATATAGATTACCATTTTATTGTTTAGGAATGCTATGCAATTTAAAGTTTTGTGGCAAAAGATTGAATTGCAGAAATCACCGGGCAAATAAATAACTTGCAGTGGAGTGCAATACAATCAACTAACCCAACACTTAATTGATATGAGGTAAAACAAGAACACTGGATGGTGACCCTTAAAACAAGTAACCCAGGAATATAGCTAGCCCAATGACTGAATGTACTCACAACGCCTCTTCCATACTGATTACAGTACTAGAACATTGGGCTTAAAGGAATTGTATAGACTCTTCCTTTCAATGCTTAAAGAAACAAATAAATTTGGTAATAATTTGATAAACAAATGTAAGCAATTGCTTTTCTTTACGTCATTGAATAGCTACACAAATGTAACCAATAACCTGATGTTCTAACAATACCTATTTCTCCCCCCCCCCTCAGGACATCTGCGGCGACCCTCAGTTCATCACTGACGGGGCGAGCAGGCTGGACGTGAAGCAGGGGGTGGTAGGCGACTGTTGGATGTTGGCCGCCCTCGCCGCACTCTGCAACAAGAAGGTCCTCCTGGAAAGGGTCGTACCACCCGACCAGAACTTCACCGACGACTATGCCGGTAGGTGAAGCCATTTGATTGTTGGCTGACTGAATCAATTAGATGAAGAGCAGAGTCCTGCAGCAGATAATAAAACACTGAACACCAGTTTTGCCGCCGGTATTGGACCCGTAAATTTGAAGTGAATAAAGAGGTTCAAACCATAATACCAGTTTCGCTGTTGCAGAGAGGGACGCAGGTGCTATGGACTTTAAAAAACGGGGCATGGGTCACATGGTAAACCTGAACACCTGTAAGTCATAGACAACCCAATTAAGAAGCCATACGACCGTTATTGCAAGGGAGGTACTGCCTTTATTAGATAATGATAAAATCACTGTTTATTACAACATACTTCTAAAAAGGCATTGTAAAATCCGTTAAGAAATTTCCGCTAATGGTGAATTTTAGCGGATTTTCCGCTATTAATTTCCGCTAATATCATAGGTTAAACACAAAATAGTTTTTAACGGATCCGTTAACTAGCATAACGATATATATGCAGCTCTGTGCAACTCGTTCGCTGGGTCTCAATAACGGAGAGTGTCTAACGAAAATTTTAGCGGAAAAGTTATGCAACTCCCCCTTCACTGGTAGTATGCAAAATGATTATAATTCATTACGTTATGAATATCTGGCAGGCAAACTGATAGGCCCTACATTTGTATCCATGACCTGCCTACCGTATGTTCATGTCTAGTAATGGGGCCACGACCTCAGTAGGGAGTAGATGGACCAAGCCCGTATCGTGGGGGGGGGGGGGGGTGACGTGGGGTATGGGTCACCCCCCCCCCCCCCCCCCTAAGCTGGGCCAGGTCCACTCTTTGAAATACCAATATTTTAATTTTCCCTCCTCCCCTTTTTATAGGCCCTCTGTTACCTCTGTAAAACCTCCTACTCCTGCTGTAAATTCACAATGTGACCAATAATGTTGCTGGATTATGCTCAAACATTGCAAAATACATTGCCAGCTAATATGTCACTGCACTAAGGGATGGAGCCCCTAACCTTCACAACGCATGGACAACACCCTGGCTTTAATTAGCTATTTTACCTCTAGAAAGTCAACCTTTATGAAATGGTTACACCCCCCCCCCCTTGTTGACTATAGATAGCTGGTAGGCCTGGTATGAGGATGCTGTGGGATATGAATAAAGTTCAGAATCAAAGATGCACCCAAATAAATGCAAATATATTGCAGATGTCTGTCTCGTCCTTCTGAATAAAAAGTACTTCAGATATCAAATACAACCCCTGTCTTGCATGTTTCAGGTATATTCCGCTTCCAGTTCTGGCAGTACGGCCGCTGGGTGGAGGTGTGTGTGGACGACCGCCTCCCCTGTTACGACGGGAAGCTCATCTACATGCACTCCGGGGAGAGCAACGAGTTCTGGTCAGCCCTGCTCGAGAAGGCCTACGCCAAGTAAGGCAGCTGTTGGTTTATCTACTTCATTCGGGATCGTGGATCATACACACCTATCGTCAAATTACTTATCCCTTTAAGGCTGTATTCCACATATCAATTTTGATGCTGCCGATGTTGTATTTGTTTGATTTTCTCTGGGAATATGACATGAGACCTCACTTCCTATGTACCATTCAAAAGGAAATTGTAAGACCTTTCTATTGATGTATAACATATCAATATATAACCTGTATTTCAACTGCCGATTTTCAAAATCTGCAGCAAAATCGGAATGTGGAATACGGGCTTTAGACCCTACAGGTTGGATTCATGAATTGCTGGATTTCTCCAGTATTTCCATGTATTTTTCCACCAGAATTCCCAGAATTTCTTGTGCTGAGGAAGCTGAAAGGCTGGCTCCCACCTATCAGTTTAGGTTATGTAGATCGTGATTGGAGCATAGATTAAGGAATTGAATCAGCCTTATGAACGATATATTGATCGTATTTTTATATGTTGAATACTCATCACAGTACTCCTTCGCGAAATATGTTAAAATAGAAAATGGCCGTTTCCCATGTGGCTACGGGGACGATCTAATATTGTATAAGAAGATAACTCCCGACATTACAATTTCATCCGTTTGTAGTTACTTAGCATGTTTGCAAATGTAAATTTCTTCGGTTAAAAGTTGTTTTCACAATTCCAATATATTATTGTTGCTTATGCATCGTATGATTACAACTATTTAGGCTATAATTGGGTTCCAATCCTTATGGAGGTAAACGAAACGAACAAAGAAAGTGCAATTTGGTTATAAAAAGAATTGCCATGAGTACAACATGTTCGCTTGAGGTCTACATTCTTCCACCACTGTGGTAGGTAGCCACAGTAGGCTACCTGCCAACATCCCCCGACCTTTCTACTCCTGGCACCCCCACCCAGTTAGCGGGGTGCAAAACCTGCACTCAGAAAGTAGGCGCACTTGGATGGATTCCGGGTAGTTTGGGAGTCTTAAGGACAAAGGCGTAATTCTAACGCTGGGAAAACGCATTTCTTGGATTGTTTTCCCTCTAATCCAAAAGTCACTAATCTTGGCACCATCAGAAATCCCCTTATTAGTATACTACTCACAGATCCTCCCTTACCCATATGTACAAATATACATGATAAAATAGACACATACGCGCATACATCCATCCATACATCCATCCATCATCATCCATCCATCCATACATACATACATACATACATACATACATACATACATACATACATACATACATACATACATACATACATACATAAATACATACACACACATAATTATGCAGACTAATAACAACGTTTCCCCTTATACATGGCGCGTATGGGTCGTACAAACATCTATCAAGTGCTAACTTCCAAAATGCATTCACTGCATGACCAAAGTAATAATATATCCCTATCTCCAAAGGCTGTACGTCCGGAGGGACCTCTGTCACCTTCACCGACCTTACAATGGGGTTAACATTGGTCCTGTATGTCTGGACCTGTCCAGGGGGCTAACCTCTGAGACATTCACTGACCTCACTCTGTGTGTCCCTACCTGCATGGATAGTATGAACACCTGTCCAGCAGACTGACCTCTGAGACCTTTGCTGACCGTACGATAGTGAAAAAAAAGAATTATCTATGTACCTAACCCTGCAGGCTGTATGGGTCGTACGAACACCTGTCTGGAGGGCTAACCTCTGAGACCTTCATTCTTAGTATCTCCCTATCTCTACAGGCTGTATGGGTCGTACAAACACTGTATGGAGGGCTAACCTCAGAGGCCCTCATTCTTAGTATGTCCCTACCTCTACAGGCTGTATGGATACTACGAACACCTGTCTGGAGGGCTGACCTCGGAGGCCCTCATTCTTAGTATCTCCCTATCTCTACACGCTGTATGGGTCGTACGAACACCTGTCTGGAGGGCTGACCTCAGAGGCCTTTATTCTCAGTATCTCCCTATCTCTACAGGCTGTATGGGTCGTACGAACACCTGTCCGGAGGGCTGACCTCAGAGGCCTTTATTCTCAGTATCTCCCTATCTCTACAGGCTGTATGGGTCATACGAACACCTGTCCGGAGGGCTGACCTCAGAGGCCTTCATTCTCAGTATCTCCCTATCTCTACACGCTGTATGGGTCGTACGAACACCTGTCCGGAGGGCTGACCTCAGAGGCCTTTATTCTCAGTATCTCCCTATCTCTACAGGCTGTATGGGTCGTACGAACACCTGTCCGGAGGGCTGACCTCAGAGGCCTTTATTCTCAGTATCTCCCTATCTCTACAGGCTGTATGGGTCGTATGAACACCTGTCCGGAGGGCTGACCTCAGAGGCCTTTATTCTCAGTATCTCCCTATCTCTACAGGCTGTATGGGTCGTATGAACACCTGTCCGGAGGGCTTACCTCAGAGGCCTTCACCGACTTCACGGCCGGAGTGACAGAGCGCCTCCAGCTGCAGGATAAGACCCCGGAGGGACTCTTCACCCGTATGGCCAAGGCCCACCGCGTCGGGGCCCTCATGGGCTGCTGGATCGTCGTGAGTATACTTGTCCTTTGATTCACTATGCATAAATACCAATCTGCCAAGAGATTGTGTAACACTCTATCCTAACCTAGTTGTATCTGTAAGTGTTAGTGTAAAAACAAATACCAACAGAATTTATCAAACTCAAGAAATTATGGTATTCATATTGGGTATGTTAATGTAAGCATCTTAAAACGTGATATGTAGGTTTGAATAATTTACCCTTCAAGTATAAATCATTATTCATACCTTTTCTTTTCTACAGGCTCCGCCGTCCGAGATGGAGTCCAGCCTCGACAACGGACTCATCATAGGCCACGCCTACAGCATCACCGACGTCAGGATCGTGAGTAACACATGACCATTAACATACCTACAAAGATTTGACACAAAATATTGTTACATTAAATTTAGTAAGAAATAATGGCATTTTGTGAATGGGGTTTTGTAAACTAAAGTTAATGGGACATTTTCTCTACATTTTTACATTCTTTACATTTTTTCAATAAACGTGATTACGTAGGGAATATGTCCCAGTACGTTAAGGATAGACCCCAGTGATGAACGGCTAATTCATGAAATTATTGATTACTTTCTTATTACAGCTCTGATCATAACATGCTATATATCACGTTAAAGCTAAGATCATTATATGTGAAGTTATAATGTGCTTTGTGTGGTATTAGGCTACCACCTTACTCACTACTGCCACCTATTGGCCTTATCCTGTAACTACTATATACAGTGCTGCCCCCTGATAATAAAGATACACTCTACTGGCACATGCTCTTAGCTGATTCTTCCACATGGTAGCTGCAGTGGGATCACCAATAACTCATGCCAAATTGATGATTTAGTGTCCAAATTTCCCCTAGGGCATGAGAGGTTTGTACAATGCACGTCCCCACAGTGTTGAAAAGTGATAGATTACGTTTCTTTGCTTAGATGAGCAGGTTAGAGTTGGTGTGAGCGCTTCATTTCTCCTAATATCACCCAGCCTTTGTTTACATGCTTAGATTCTAAAATCAGAATTCACACTGTGTATGTCACCATTATCAAACCCTCGTGTCATATTAGGCCTATTTTGGATAAAATGTGTACAGACAACGTATAATGTCAAAACACTACCAAATTAACCATATTGTTGCTGAAAAAGTGCAACATAGGTGTAGGTTTAGCTGAGTGAGTTGGGATAGGAGAAAAGAGTCTGATCATTAGTAGGACCTCCAACTCAGGGATTAGCTTCCCCCCTAGGGTATTTCTTTCACATTCGTACGAAACAGAAATTCTAAATTTGAGACCTAATCACTAAATTCAATTTTAAAAAATCCGAAGAGACTGAAACCAAAATGGCAACGTACCAGATCCCCCCACCATCACCGATGCCCCTAAAGGGCGATGTAGTTGAAAACTGGCGAGATTTCGAGAGCGCGTGGTCGTATTACGCTATAGCCACGGGGCTGAATAATCTCCTCAAAAAAGCGAACGGCGATCCGAATCCGGACGGCACGCTCCAGGTCGCAGCTACATTATGCGCAGTGATGGGGATGGAGTGTCAAAAAATCATGAAGAGTCTACCGACATTGAGCGAGATCGACAAAAAAGATCCAGCGCGTATTCTCGCCGAGCTCCGAGCACACTTCATACCGCAGCGACACGTACTGTTTGAACGGTATAAATTCAACTCCGCCGTACAGAAAGACTAAACGGTGGACGAATACGTCACGCGCCTCAGACAGCTCGCAGCCTCGTGTGAGTTTGCCGCCCTAAGCGATAGCTTGATACGCGACCGTCTCGTCATTGGGACCACAGATAACGTCGGCAGAGAACGTCTCCTCCGCGAACGCCCTGTCCCAGACCTAAACAGGTGCATCGAATGCCTGAGGGCCAGCGAATTGTCAAAGTCTCACAGACAGCAGATGGAAAATGGCCTCAAGTCGTCAGACGCTATCGACCACGTCCAGGGCAAAAAGCCAAAACAGAGGAATCAGCAGAAACAGACCAAACAAACCAACAACAGCAATGATTGTAAATGGTGTGGCAGCTCTTCTGCGCATCCTCGCAAGTTTTGCAAAGCGAAAGACGCTACATGCTCGAAATGTCGTAAAAGAGGCCACTTCAGCACCGTTTGTCAATCTGAACCACGAAGAGTTAACGAGATTAGTGATGACAACGTAGACTACGTACACGTCCCATTTCTCGGCGAGGTCAAGCCCACCCAGACCGAGTTCTGGACAGCCGACCTTAAAGTCAACGGGAAGCTGACTACTTTCAAGCTCGATAGTGGAGCCGGAGCCATTATACTGGGCAACATGACGCCTTGGCTCACTGACGTCCACCTAGAGCCTACGAACAAGCAATTCCGTGGACCGGGCGGCATTTCCCTCACAGATCAGCTCGTCGGCAAGATCTCCAACGCCAGACTGACAATAGGGAACAAGACAGTCACAGAGGACGTCTTTGTGATGAAAGGACAGGGACACAATCTCCTCAGCAAGAAAGCTTGCGAGACCCTCCGCCTTCTACACCCATCCACAGAAGTCTATAACGTGGACAGTCAGTCTCAACCCGATTTCCGCTCAGAGTTCCCTGAACTCTTCAAAGGACTGGGATGCCTGCAAGCGGCCTACCACATATCGTTGATGCCGGAAGCAACCCCAGTCTGCCTCTACACTGCCAGAAAAGTGCCACACCCACTCCTCAACCAGGTAAAGAAGGAACTCCAGTCCATGCAACAGGATGGAGTGATTTCACCGGTCAGCGAACCATCACTCTGGTGCTCGGGTATGGTGTGTGTCCCTAAGAAAAATGGACGAGTGCGAGTCTGCGTCGACCTTACTCCACTGAATAAGGCAGTCATGAGGGAAGTCCACCCGATGAAGAGCGTGGACGAAAATCTAGCGAAGCTACGCGACAGCAAGGTCTTCACGAAGCTGGACGCCAACTCGGGATTCTGGCAGATCCCATTAGACGAAGAATCGCGGAAGTTAACAACGTTCATAACTCCGATAGGCAGGTTCTGCTTCAATCGTCTTCCGTTTGGCATCAGTTCAGCACCTGAAATTTTTCAGCGGACCATGTCACAGCTCCTAGAAGGCCTGGACGGCGCTATCTGCCACATGGATGACGTTCTTATCCATGGCCGCGACCAAGCCGAACACGACTGTCGAGTTAGAGCCGTTCTACAGAGACTGAAGGACGCCGGCTTGACGCTAAATGAGAAATGTGAATTCTCCAAACAACGAATCCGCTTCTTGGGACACATCGTCACCGCAGAAGGAATCCAGGCTGACCCTGAGAAGACCAAGGCAGTCAGGGAATTCCCCACACCAACCAACATCACAGAGCTTCAACGTCTACTTGGTATGGTCAACCAGCTGGCTAAGTTCATTCCGGACCTCGCAAGCACCAATGAACCTCTCCGCCAGTTGCTCAAGAAAGATCAGGTGTGGATGTGGGACAGCCCACAAGAGGAAGCGTTCAAACGGATCAAGGAGAAACTGGCCTCTACAGACACTCTTATACATTATGATCCGAACCTCCCGACCATCGTTGCAGCAGATGCCTGCCAAAACGGTTTAGGAGCCGTCCTCTTACAAGTCGACAAAAAGGGTAACAGACGACCAGTCTGCTATGCTTCCAGGTCTCTTACTGGCGCCGAGACCAGATACGCAGTAATCGAGAAGGAAGCATTAGCATCAACCTGGGCCTGCGAAAAATTCTCCGAATACATCTTAGGCCTCAGGTTCACACTGGAAACTGACCACAAACCATTGGTCCCCCTGCTGTCTACTACAGATCTCTCCAAGATGCCTCCTCGTGTCCTCCGCTTCCAGCTGAGGATGATGAGGTTCAGCCCAAAAGTCATTCACGTGGACGGAAAACAACAGATCACGGCGGATGCACTATCACGGGCCCCAGTCGATCAGCCAAGCTCCTCAGACAAAGCTTTTATAGATGACGTCGAGGAGTACGCGGCACAGGACATCAAGATCCTCCCCGCGACTGAAGCCCGGCTGAGAGAAATCCGCGAAGCACAAGACAATGACGAAGAATGTGCTCAGGTCAAAGAGTACTGTACCAGCGGCTGGCCAGCATACATGCCGAATCAACCACTACTTCGGCCGTACTGGGAGAAACGCCAGCACCTGGCTATCGTCAACAACCTCCTGATGTTTAACAGCCGGATCGTCACACCACGAGCACTGCGACTGCAGGTGCTTGACAACATCCATGAAGGCCATCTTGGCATAACAAAGTGCCGGGCCAGAGCACAGGAGAGTGTTTGGTGGCCACTACTCAGCAAGAGCATCGAAGAAATGGTTACCAAATGCACCGTCTGTGCAAAGCAACGACCCGACAGGAAAGAACCGTTGATGGTCTCTTCCTTCCCCAGCCGCCCATGGGAAAGAGTCGCCACAGATCTATTTGAGTTTAACAAAAGCCAGTACGTACTGGTAGTCGACTATTATTCTAGATGGTTTGAAATCAAGCATCTCTCAACGACAACAACTCAAGCGATCGTCAAAGCCTTACGGAACATCTTCTCCATCCATGGCATACCAGATATTGTGGTCTCTGATAATGGACCTCAATACTCATCTGAGTTATTCCAGAACTTTGCGGCATCATACGGGTTCACTCATACAACATCTTCACCTATGTACCCTCAGTCAAACGGAGAAGCCGAGAGAGCCGTGCAGACCGCGAAAAACATCCTTCGAAAGAATGAAGATCCCAATCTCGGACTCCTAGCGTACAGATCAACACCACTCCAGAACGGCCTATCACCAAGCCAGCTTCTGATGGGACGCAAATTAAGGACGACGCTCCCTACTGTACCTTCCAATCTGGAACAGACCGTCCAGAAAGCCGAACTCGATCAGGCAAAATCAAAGGAAAACCTGTACCGCCAAAATGCAGCAGCCAACTACAACAAGCGTCACAGGACTGTTGCACTGCCTCAACTAGAACAAGGTGATATGGTGTGGGTCAAAGATCAGAACCGCTCTGGATCAGTGATAATGCGCCACACCAACCCCAGGTCCTACGAAATTCAAACGGACATCGGCACCACTATCAGGCGAAATAGACAGGCACTGGTACACACCGGGGAGAGAGGGGATGCCCGGAACACTCCAGCGTTACACTCTCCAGCGCCTGCTCCACCAATCGTGGTAACACCACCGCCAGTTGCTAAGTCGGTCCCCAGAGCCACTTCATCAAGCAGCCCTCATAGTGCTGCAATAACTAGAGCAGGCAGATCCATCAAACCACCGAAACGGCTAGACCTGTAGTGTACTCCATGGGTAAAATAAAACCCGAGTTCAGAGGTTAGTCTGCCGATGAAGAACTCCCTCATACACTACTGGGTCATTCTAACAAAAGACAATGACAGCATTCGAAAAATATTAATAAAGTAATAATCAAAGAGAACTTCAGACATTCACCCGAAAAACTGACTATAACATATTCATTATAATTTCTATATCACTTTCAGACATTCATCAGGAAAACTGACTATAACATATCCGATATAAGTTCTATATAACTTAAGGGGAGATGTGGTATTAGGCTACCACCTTACTCACTACTGCCACCTATTGGCCTTATCCTGTAACTACTATATACAGTGCTGCCCCCTGATAATAAAGATACACTCTACTGGCACATGCTCTTAGCTGATTCTTCCACACTTTGAATTCCAGATTTCATCAATTAAAACTGATTTTATATTGCATGGAACCATTTGCTATAACCTATCTTACATTACAATGCGTTATCCAGGTGGACGTGGAGGGCGGCCTGCCCATGGTGCGGATCCGCAACCCGTGGGGCGACAGTCACGAGTGGCTCGGGGCATGGGGAGACAAGTAGGTCACAAGAGGGTTAATCATAATAGGAAACCGATATCTGTTAAAACTAATGAGTATAGACCCACAAAATTTAATGTTCTCAAACTAACAATGGTTACCCATTTCAGTGACAATCGACAGGAGATGAAAAAAAACAACGGAAATGAAATGCCTTTTCGAGAACAGGTTATACCACTAGTAAAATCGATATTGGATGTTTAAAATGTTTCTTTGAATTTCAAAAAGATATCTAACATGCCCATTAAACACTTAAAATTATCAATATGCGTGACTGTCTAATTTCTGATGTTTCTGCGCCAGGTCCGACGAGTGGGCGGGTATAGACGACGACCAGAAGGCCGAGCTGGGACTGACCTTCAGCCACGACGGAGAGTTCTGGTACGTATATTCATCAGATAGACACACGTTTGATGGGTATCCATGTAGGTTATCATATCAATACACAAATGATATGTGTCTATGTCCTGATCACATTGGATTTCTTTTTGGTGTGAGGAGATGTTTTTGAGGTCATTAATTTAATCTATATATCCATCACATTTATCGAGAATCTTTATCGACAGTTTTATTTGAATGTAATGTTGTTCAATGCAATTAAGGTCGAAAAACTTTGAAAAGCTTTTCGTGCTATACCCATAATTAAGTACTTTTGGAAGTGTCTTACCAAAGCTGGGTTAAACTCAGCTCGTCTCATTAATCATGAATTTTATCAAGTTGTTTTTAAATACTGTTATGACATACACATGTACTTCTATCACCTATCTACACAACTGAAAGAATTGGTGAATGGAAATGTTTGATAATGGGGGAACACAATACGGTACGTAATGATATAAGGCTTCTGAAACCTTAACATTACCCTTCCACCTCAACCCTTATCTGTCCCTACTCCCCACAACAGGATGTCGTTCGACGACTACATCAGTAACTACCAGTGGATGGAGATCTGCTACCTGTGCCCGGACAGCTTCCCTGACGACACGGAGGGCTTGGAGGCCGACGTGGCCCGCCGCTGGACCGCCTCCACCATGGCCGGGTCCTGGAAGAGGTTCTCCAACGCCGGAGGGGCCAGGAACTTCAACCCACGTGAGTGAGATCAGGGTCCGCATGGCGGAAAGGGTGCCTTCCACACGGCAACCAAAACTTTCCTGAATTGTTGTAATCTTGTTTCCCAGAAAAATGAGGTTGCTCCGCTAATGCCAAAGAAAGCAGTTAAACATGTTAATCTAGTGTAAGCAGTTCAAAAGGATGTTTCTAACGTCTAGTGGGCGATGGTGCCAATTACCTCTGTTATTAAGTGTTGCTCAAGGACTACATTTAATTTGTTACCATGTGGAATCCCCACTTCAATGCTCTTTTTCATATCTAGGGCGGTAGCGTGCATTCGTATACACCACTTCCATGTACCACATGTGGCAATGGCGACATAATTATCTGTCCATATCAATATTGCATATTACGGAGATATGGTTATCAAAATGCACCTTTATTTGGGTAACTTCTCTTTTCCCCGTCACATTTCTTTGGTCTCAAAATTGGGATCATTGGTCACTTACATTGAAGGGGGAAGTTATAGAAATGAAAAACTGCGTAACTATATAGGGAGATTACTTTTTTATCATAATCAACCGGGATCTAAAATAGTTGAAATAATTGAAGTGTGCTCTTAATACTTTAAAATGTGAGAGAAATCCAGACTTCTAAATACATAACTTATGTATACCATATGGGATTCTGCGTGTGATGGCTCATCTTTCTGCGTCCGAATGGCTTACCAATTAGAACACTAACAATGAAACAAATGGAATACAAAATTAAAATGGATTGAAAAATGTAGGTGTTCGTCGGCTTGTTGGTCTAGGGGTATGATTCTCGCTTCGGGTGCGAGAGGTCCCGGGTTCAATTCCCGGACAAGCCCAATTGTTTTATAAATATATGTAGACCATTGACGGACTAAGTAGTATAAAGAGATGGAGGTTTGCCATGCACGGATAAGAGAGAATTAACCAGGTGATGGACGCTCGCTATCCAACACTATTGGAACCAAGTCATATTTGTAACTGTTAAATATATATCAGTCTGTTTGAATTCAATATTACATGTGGAATCCGACGCGACTAAGGAGTATGCGATTGTTGGGTGTGAAATTTATTCATGGTATATGGAATTTCTAATCATAGATAACTTATCAAAATGTCCCTGATTAGCCTAATTAGTTACGAAGTATGGGCCTAGGTGTTATACTTGCTATGTTCCCCTTCATGTTACTTAAGACCTCTATCCCTTTCCCCCAGGGACGTTCTGGACCAACCCCCAGTTCCGTGTGACCATCCCGGAGCCGGACGACGACGACGAGGACGGGCTGGCCACGGTCATCGTGGCCGTCATGCAGAAGGGGCGCCGTCAGCTGAGGAACAAGGGCCACCCCATGCAGGCCATCGGCTACGAGGTCTTCCAGGTGAGGCCCGAGGGGGGAGACCCGCTGGGTTGGAGATTAGGCCTATTATGCCTAAGGCGCGGGAACAGTTTGCTTTGGACGGCAGACAAAATAACGCATAGTTATTGAATACGAAAGTTCAATTTATAAATTTCGCCCTAACTATTAGTCATGAAACCAACAATGAACATGATCAATTATAACTCTTCTTATAATATAGGTTGGCTAGTGAATTCTAGATGAAACCCGTGAAACGATAGGCCTAATGGGTAAATGGATGTGTCTGCATTTTCTCAGAAAATGAAAAAGGAGGCAAAAACACAGAAATAAAACACTGGGTTACAGAGGGAAATTTATTATCAAATCAAATAAACTCCTGTATGTGTGGGCATTGGTAATCAAAGAGAGGATCTGTCTCAAAATGTAAATTGGAGTGGATTGCACCACAAAGATTTTTTCTCAAAATGTTTTCCTTATTTTCTGTTTTACAACATGTATCAAAATAACTAGGCATATGCGGTAAATTATAATTATCTGTATGCTTCTTCAATAATGTTCTCTCACCCGTTCCCAGGTGGACGACAAGCGAACAGGCGCCCTGGACCGGTCCTTCTTCAGTCAGACGGAGCCTGTGGCCAAGAGTCCCAGCTTTATGTCTTAATCCTCCCTGAACATAAATGTACCATGTCTTTACATGTATGGTCTTCTAACTCCATCCCAGGTGGACGACGAGCGGACGGGGGCCCTGGACCGGTCCTTTTTCAGTCAGACGGAGCCGGTGGCCAAGAGCTCCAACTTCATGGCGACCCGAGACATGGCGTCCCAGCACAACCTGGAGCCCGGCAACTACGTGGTCGTCCCGTGCACCTTCGAGCCCAACAAGGAGGCCGACTTCATGCTGCGGCTCCTCACCACCAAGGAGGACGACGTCCTGTAAGTTGTAGGGGCAGATCTAAGATCTGCAGGGGGCCTGAACAAATTGGAGGGGGCTCCAAGTAGATATAGGGTTTCCAAAAATGTCTGAGAGTGTTCTAAGTAAATCAGAGAGGTTTCCTGATTTGTCAGGTCTTAACGTTTAAAGTTTACTCCAAATTTGAAGTGCTCCACATTTGAAATAGAAATACTTCATGTTTTAAAATCCAAGGAGATTCCTGACACCCTCGCACCCAAACCCCCTTTATGAATTTTGTGGTTTCCTTCATTGCTACGTGACTAAAATGAACCTCTAATATTTAATCTAGATATTGATATATACAGCATAATTGGGATAAAGTTAACATTACTAGTGACGTAGGTAATAATTAGATCTTTCTTTGTTGTAGGGAACTTGACGAGGACGAGATAGATGTGCAGGTAAGTCAAAAGAACGCACTCAAATTAAAATAACACCAAATTACCAACGTCATAGGTCACTCTTTAAAACTGGAAGAATCTTGATGGATACAATATAACCACTTTCTTAGCAGGTGTATATTTTTCACACAAATTTACTAACCACCTCCATCTCCACAGGAGGAGTGCCTGGAACACACAGAGGACGATGAGGCCATGACAGAGTCGGCCCGGGAGACGTTCAGGTCAGCCGTCGGAGAGGACGGGGAGGTGGACGCCTATGAACTGAGGGACTTGCTGAACCAGGCCATCACACAAGGTGAGAGAGGCATGAGTTACATAAGGGACGTCCTGAATCAGGCCATCATACAAGGTGAGATGAGAGTGGTTTAGATTAGGGACATCCTGAACCAGGCCATCACACAAGGTGGGACAGAAGAGGCTTAAATAAAGGATGTCCTGAGACCAGACCATCAACCACGGTGAGTCAGGAGTGAATTAGATATGGAATGCTATAAACCAGGCCATTTCCAAAGGTGGGACAGGTGGGGGTTAGATACGGGTTATCCTGAACCAGGCTATCACACAAGCTGAGGAAGGAGTTGATTACATAAGGGACGTCCTGAATGTACAATATGAAATTGCAAAAGGTATATCGAAGGGTTGGCAATAATTATGTCAATAATTTTAAAAGCATTTAATATTTGAAGGATTAATGCAAGGCGTTCAATGTAATACCCATAATCATATCACAGGAGCTATGTCATTAGAAAAGATGGCACATTGCCCTTCTAATAGATCTGGCGCTTCCGAGATGTCTCTTGACTCGTGAACCAGATTATTTAGTGGTAATGTGAATAGTATTCTGTTTCATTTTTCACCCTGAGATATCTAGTAAGTGTCATGCTTTTTATCTTTCAGATTTTGAGTTTGATGGCTTCAGCATCGACGTCTGCAGAAGTATGGTGGCCATGAAAGACGTATCCTTTTATTAACAATCTCAGATACTTACCGATGTAGAAGAATTGATAGATAATGTCCTATCCCCAACCAAGGTGTAATATGTTTGTTTAAACATTACTCGAGCATAATTATTCTACTGATTTGTCATGATTGAAGCGAAATAATCATAATGACAATAAAATGCATTGCTGGATACCTTTAATCATCAGCCTACAGATTCTTTTTATAATGCAATCCATGTGTTCTATACCTTAACGCATGCAAAAGATGGACCTCTCTGGAAAACTGGACTTCCGTGATTTTGAATCATTGTGGGAAGACCTACAGCTCTGTAAGGTAAGTTTGAATGTTTGGCTTAACCAAGTCAGCGACACTATAGCATGATGCAATTTAGTGACCCTGAACTGGATACCATAATCTTGAATTGTCTTTCATGCTT
The DNA here is from genome assembly GCA_936440205.1 of Lepidonotus clava. Lineage (NCBI taxonomy): Eukaryota > Metazoa > Annelida > Polychaeta > Phyllodocida > Polynoidae > Lepidonotus > Lepidonotus clava. The sequence continues at coordinate 25,958,295 of OW387144.1, read as the reverse complement.
GGCTAGTTGAATGTCAAACAAGCATCAAAAATTCTACCCCATAGCTCTCTTGATAATTCGAAATGGTTCTTGTATATTTTTCTGAATCCACACAATCCATGGCATTGTCTTGCAGAAAACATAGTACTGGTAATTGATATTTTTATGGATAATATTGTTGAAAATACCTTAGTATTTACCTTTCTCTGATTTTTGGATTTCAGAAAGTGTTCAAACAAATGGATGAAGACGGAAATGGTTACTTCAGCAGTTTTGAATTCAGACTTGTGCTGAGAAAACTGGGTAAGTGAACCTTTGTTTTTAGGTTTAGTTAAATTCTAACCTTGAGCACTCATCAATGTTTATTTTGACGCTCATCGACCATGCTAATCATTGTCACACGTCTGTCCATCGTTTTTGTTTTGTATTAGCTTAATTCATATTCCCTGAATCTTTCAATACACCCTTACATGTAATACTTGTACCCAACAAGGATGCCAGCCAGTCATCAGAGACTTTCTTATGGATCAATCTTATTGATCAAAATTTGCAATGCGAAACCAAATCTTGCTTCATCCAAGATTCAATTTTCTTTTCATCCATTATGCAATATGACATTGACTAAATTTAACATGCATATGGTTATACTAGAACCAGATCCAGGAATTCTAAAAATTGGGTGGCCAAAATTGACATCAATTTTTTACATAACAAAATTACCGTTTAGCAAATGAAAACCACCATATACAAGCCAGTATCTGGGGAAAGTCTACAGGGGCCGTTCTTTAAGTCTTCAACTTACCTTAGTTATCAATAGGTACTGTAAAGCACACAAGATTTCAACCTTGGCTGGTCATTATTGGCTAAGTGTAAAGGATCAGTGATAGGTTGTCCTAGGCTAAGGGAACTAAATATGGTAGTTTGCATATATAGCGTAATATTCAAATGTGAGTAGTATAGGAAATGAGGGTATTTTTAGAATTACCATTTTTGTTTCTCTGACTGGCATCCCTGTCCCTAGCTGATTGTGAAGGTAGTGGTGTTTTGCATGAAGGTGTTGACGTATTTAGTCCCATAGAACAGTCTTTGCTTTGTCTTTTAGCCACCTTCGTCGAAGAATTAAAAGGTAAAACGGCTAATCTATCACTTTGCATTTCTTTCTTTTCAATTCTGCCTTTGTGTTGAGCTGCATGGACAGTCAATTTTTGCTTTTGTGATTTTGTTCTACGTTGTCTTTTTATGTAAATAAGTTTTGAATAAGTTTGTATTGTCAATTTTTTCAGGTCTATAAAAGTATACTGGCGCTGTTTTGATCAAGAATTTGCAAATAAATGATCAGTGGATGAATTTTGTTTGAGATCAAGGCATGCGCATGCCTTCACTTTATCAGACCACACGTTTACAACTATTTGAATCAGCCTTCTGAAATATCACTATTGTTATAAAACTAATTAAGTATTGTTAATGAGTTAGGAATGATAAGAGCTATGAGATGATTTACAATATGATAAATACTTATTATGAAACGAAAATGGTTGATAATGAGTGCAATAAGTCAGGTAATAATGCCTTATAGCCGTCTGGGATATTGTAGTTTGTACTGCAGCTCAAGGAACTTACAGAAGCTTTAGACTAACTCCAAATCATAGTTCTAGATTTGTCTTAAGGTCAGACTCAGTGTCTAATTCCGCCTGGCTGATAGTGTGAAAGATTAATCCAAGTTCTGAAAGGACAAGTGTATACCCCTGGAACAATTGCCTCGAACTAAACTACCCTTAGGATAATTAGTAATCAACATAGGTATCTTGAAGAAATGGCGTTGGACCTATAAATCATTTACAGAAAGAGTTATTTTCTCAATGAGGAGTAGATTTTAAGGGAGGCTACCCTGCTTTTCGTTTTGAGGGCTACAGATTCAAATTAAAGTTATTTGTTTCAGGTTTGTTTCAGTTTGTCCTCAGAACAGTTTCACCCGCAACTTTAAAATCCAGCCTTCTTTTCTATTTATGTATATACGTTCTCTGTGCTGTCATATTAAAGTTACTATGTTTGTGAATGGGACATTGTGGGACTAGAAGTGTCTCTTTTTTCAGTTAAAATGAGATGCTCATCTGCTCATCTGCAGTTACAGATTTGTACTAAATAACCGCATTATGCATTCACTGCCATATCTAAACATTATAAAACCTGTTTCTCAGTTATACTTATAGACCTTGTGCAGATGTGGCCACGTGATCACTTTTTGGTGATCACCATGTGCTCAGCACAACCACGTTGTGATCAGAAAAATCTATTATTCATTTGTTTTTGACAACAAAAAGGATACATTTCAAATTTGATAAGATGAAATTGTCATAAAGATATGTTCAAGATGTTTCTAAATGATAGATATTGATGATTTTGAATTGATCACCAATATGGTGTCTAGATTGATTCAGAGGATTATGACGTCATCTGCACAACGTCTATATCCAAAGGAAACAAGATTATCATTCTTACATTAATTCTCAATTAGTTTAAGGGGACTGCATACACATTTTCGTCTGAATTGAATTGCATTGCATTACAAAATGGGTTCCCTGGCAGCAGCCAGTGTAAGCAACCCGCGATTTTGAAATAACGTTGTCAACTGTATGACTATGATAACCGTCTGGACGACTGACTGACCTATCATTATTTTGCCTTGAGACTATGAGGCACGTGCATTGAATTCCATGTCCTATCAAATCATGTATTTCTCACACTTCGGTATTAATTACTTTCACGACTGTCTATTGCAAGTTTGTTCATATTCACAATAGTGACGTTTCTCTGAAAGGTTCATGGCCTGATTTTTACCATTCTTGTCTAATAATACGTGTTAGTTTTACAGACCTACATGAATCATAATTATACATGAATCATTCAATGATATTCCAATGTTCTTTATTTCGTTTAATTTTGAAATAATGTATTCAATTGCAAGTCATATCGGCCTAATCTATGTAAACACATGTCGCTTTAAATACAAGTTCAATGGAAAATGATAACAATAATTTCTTTCATGGGTGTGACTCTCCGAGTATTGATTAGAGATACTACTTGATTGATACGTCTGACTATTTGATTGATATGTATGGATTGATATGAATGACTACTTGATTGATATGTATGACTATTTGATTGGCAGGTATCCGGATCAGCGGTGACACCTTTAACTCCATCGTACTCCGGTACAGTGACAATGAGGGACATGTGCCTTTTGACGACTTCGTGTCCTGCGTGATCAAACTTAAGTCTCTCTATGGTAGGTTATTATTAACCGCAACATCAGAAAGGACGGCTTTTTAACCTTTTTAATGAGCCTGCTCAGTGAACTGTCCCATAGAAACCTTGATTCCAATACCTTTAGCCTCAGCCTTTTGGAATCATTAGTTCGGTCTTATTATCCTCGTATAGGGCGCCACACTAATGAAAAAGGTATATAGTTACATTTCTTTTAGGAATTAGTAATTCCTCTAATCACGTGTTTCTGACATATGATTATCAAAAGCCAATCTCGATGTTATCATCACAAAAATATTAACTGCTTCATAGGCTTATTCGTCCTTTTGAGGGAAACTTATAATTTAAACGTTTATAAATCTGCAACTTTAGATCTGACTAAAATAATTAATTTTCATTAAAATCATTGCTATTGCCCTAGCAATTGTGTACGTGATTATACATATAGTTCTTATGCCCCATACTTCTCCTGTTTTTCCCTTTCAGCTACATTCCAGGGTAAGGTAGAGGAGGCTGGAGGTGGAGACGAGGCCACCTTTGAACGGGATGAGGTAAGAGTCACGTCATTTCTTTATTAGCTTTTATATGCATGCAGAACGTCTCTAAAGGCAGAATTCAGTATTGAAATAGAACACATTCTACTGACTACTGAATGTGTAATTATATCAAATGCTTCGCCAAAAGAACATGAAAGACTCAGCGCAATACCATAATAATATCATAGCGTCGCCTTGTCTATGACGATGATTTTAAGCAGCAGCTCCATCTGGATAACATACGTTTTTTTGAGAAAAAAAGCATAAGAATCGCCTAAACAATGGAAAGTGAGCAATCTAGAGTAGTTGTTGTAAATGTCATTTCTATAATGCTTTATTTCAATTGTTCTTCTATTTCATATTCCGAGGACACTTTTGGTGTACTCTAATAGAATAAGGACATGATCTCACTTTTTATCTAATAAGTATTTACGTTATTTTTTGCAGTTTGTTCAGTTGTCGATGTACACATAAGAACATGTCTCTGATGTTCCAAAGATGGACGCAAATCCAAGGGTCCACTGCAGATCTGGATTTTATATACTTGCAAATTGTTATTTATCTTTACAATGTCTTCCACTGATATACACATAAAGTTTCCATGTATAGGTTAGAGTTATTCTAAAATTGCCATTAGCTTTCATTGCAAATAGCGACCTTTTGCTATGCATGTATACAGTCATATTTAGATTTTATTTCATTGCAAATAGCAACTTTTTGCTATATATGTACAACCATTTAGCTTATAGACATGAACAGAGAGTTATGAGAAGAGTGAGGTACTAGTGGATGCACATTAAAGGGGATACCGAAGGATAAAAGGTTGTTACTGACAATACATTAACACTGGGATAACCTGAACACCATGCAGACGGAAGAACTTTGGAGGTACAAAAAACGGTACGGTAATTAGAAAAAGCTATTATGCATCAGTGCTGGCAAAGAAATGCACTAGGCAGTCAAATTTGCACTGTAATGATATAATGTTAATGATATTTTTAAATGCCTATCAAATTGAATTAGGTCCCATATATTGCTCAGATATATGAACGTCATTTTTTTTGTTACTCGCAAGGCTATGATTGAAAAGGAAATATGGAAATGTATTTTAGTTGAGTGGATTATCCTACGATATGACACAAATATCTAGACATCCAAAGCTTTGGATTCCCTTTAACTTATACTTTGACGGTAACACGTGATTGGTTTTATATTGCACAAAAGTGAAATTTGTTTTTAATTGGATAATTAAGCATTGGCGATTGTTTTGTCATCTATTGGCTTCCATATTTCTATTTGTAACTCAATAATCAGGTGCTAAGGGCGGATAGTATGTATCTAACGTTTATAATGTTTGTTCCTTTACAATGTTCTATGCTCAAATGTTTCCATAAAGTAATTCTGAATTTGAAATCAAACGATAAATATTGTGTTGATTTCCATAGTTTTACTAGATGCTATTCAAGACCAGATATACAAAAAATGCATATCTTTTATTCATTTGGTCAGTCCCACAATACCTTTAACAAGGTCACAGGTACAGTCTACTGTAGAATGCAATTTCTGTTTACCACATATTATTGTGTCTATATCAGTACCAACAATGTAACACTTGGAAATCAAAATGTATTTTCTTTACATTCAAAATGAACATAACAGAAATAAAACACATATCTTATATAACCTTTACTGTGATTTGTGTTTATGTACATTGAAAGGTACCTTAATTAAGACACCTTACATACCCTTCCATATATGGGTAGCGCAATCTGATAGAGGAAATATGAAAATAGTAAGGGGATGGCAGTCCATTAAAAGAAACAACCAGTGCCCTTTTTGGTCGTATTAAACTTCTTTCAACAATGAGGGAAATTACAAATTATTAGTATACCTTTTAGTAATGACGTGATCAATTGCGCTCAGAATAAAGAATACATGTTCTGCAAATGTATTCCATTAGTGTTATACATGCAATGTGTACATAACTGTCAGGTCTGTAATAAAAGCCAACCTAATCCAATTGTAGGCAATGAGAATTACACCTGTCATTAGTTGTAATAAGGAAATACAATAGGTTTATCTTGAAATGCTTGGAACCCAACAATATTCTATAATTGAATATCATCAAAATCATCTTACCCTTCTCCTCCCATTGTGCCATAAATGGCCATCCCAGTACAGCCCCACAACACTTGTCATAATAGCCCACACTAACAACCCTTTGGTGTAAGTACCTGCAATTATCTTTTTTTACGAGTTGACCTTCCTTTACAATAAATGTCAGGCAATCCTGATAGATATCAATCACATATTTGATCATTGAATCAAGTTTCCTGTAACATAAGACAAATATTTCCGTTTTTCAATTTGGGGGATAAAATGCACAAAAGTAATTATTTGTAAAGTTTTGTACTGCTGAAGTATAGGAGGAAAAAAGTCCAAAATGGTCCCACTGTTAGTCCATAAACTGAAATGGTGACAGGACACTTACCCCCTGGACACTTACAATGGCTAGGGGATGGGAAGAGGGAGAAGTGTTTGGTGGAGACGGGGAGAAGGGATGGATAGGAAGGCAGATAGAGAAGTGGCTAGGGTGATAGATGAGGGTGGTAACTGGAGAATACAGTCCACTTGAGATCTAGGTCTAATGACGTTTTGACACTTCCCCATCCACAAACTGTTGAGTAGGGATGAGTTAGCCTTTTAGGTATGAATCCTAGACATCTATTAGAGAAGAGGGATATATTTATTTAGTTTGCTTTCCATTAGAAAGACTCCCAGCCTCCGTGGACTGAGTTTACCTGCGGATCAAGTTCTTACCACATTATTTCCTCCACATTATAAGCCAAGGAGGGGGGGGGGTATGTGTCCTAGGGAGTAAACGTCCAGGGGGTAAGTGTCCTAGGGGGTAAGTGTCCAGGGGGTAAGTGTCCGGGGGGGTAAGTGTCGGGGGTATATGTCATAGAAAAGCCACTACACTATACATAAAGATCTCATTTCTGAGACAAAGCCTAATGAGCTAGTTGGATGCTTCCTATCAATCATTGTGTAAGATCATAAGCAGGGTATAACTGCAATAACTAGAAAATTCAAGCTTTATTACTGTTTAAACTTTCTCTTTCATTTAAACAATAATTATTTCCGTCCATTATAGCTCTTCTGAGCTATAAAGCAAATATATTGTACAATGCATCTTCATTTTGCTGTAGCAATATCAGGAAGTACTTCCTAAGGTTTACTTTCCCGAGTGCCAGACATCAGATTCTGTCTTTCAGCATAAGAATCATAATATAACATAAATATTTAATCAGTTAATGACACATATCTTTGTTTTTTTTATCAGATATGTCTGTCTAACTCTAATTCCTTGACATTTTTCTTTTCTGTTTTAACTTGGACCACCGGAACTAAAAACTTCAAAAGAAAAATTACCGCTACTGAAATGCACATCAACGTTACCACTATAATGAAGGGGACACGTTGTGCCTCAGTCACACTATTCTTAGTGTACAGAACAGAACAATCACCTTGATTTCGTTCTACGGGGGAGGTAATATTCTCAGCCAAGTCCTGGGGTAGGATACAAACAGTATATTCCACTTTTCCAGAATCTAATTCTGCCAAAAGTGCCTCTTTTTCGGTGCAAATAGTGGGCTTCCTTTTATGAACCACCTCAGTGTCTATTTTCCAAAACACAAAATAGTATGGTTGTTTGAGTACATTATCCAAATCCCATTTAAAGGACACTGTCTTTTGGGTGGTAGTTATGAGCGCTTTAGTGATGTTTATGAACTGACAACATTTTCCAGTGAAATAATCCTCAGTGCTTTTATCTGTAGGTTTGCATTTGCATGTTGAGGCATCAACAACCGGGTTGCCTGCGTTTACCCCATTCCAGCACACTGTACACTCGTCATCGTTGGAGGAAAGATACTCGGTGCAATCATTCTGTGAACACTGGGCCGTCAGAATGTCGTCTGCTCTGTAGGATTCGTCCTCTATAGACTGTTCCCATGGTAACGGACGCAGGTCGGTGTTCAGAACACACTGCTCACAGAGACCTCTGCTGGAGAAGAGAAGAACCAACGTCCAGGACAGACTGACCAGCAATGACCCTGGCAGCATTTCTGCAATAGTTAATTAAACTCCCTCTGAGTGCATCTTTAAAACATAAAAGAAAGATACAAATTGAAAATGTATCATAAAGTAGATGGTATTAAATTTAGAACACAATTTGATATTATTTTTCCCTAGGCCTAATCTTGCATGTTGTATGTTTTATTCTATGATTTGTTTTTTTTATATCTGATAAAGAAGCAAACATGAAACAGAAGTTACTTACAAATGAAACCAATTGAAAAGGGGAATATTAACGTAAGTGAACGATTTTAAACTCTGAATGTATCTTAGTTGTTGTAACAATTTAATGGGGACAGGGATGATCAAAATCAGTGCCTTATGAGTAATCATAGGGCTTTTATTACATAGACTTTTTGTGTGTGGAGATTTTATGCGCATGTTTATTAAATGATGCCCAAATGGCATACAAGTAGAGAATTTTAGGCCTATAAGGTTTTTTGCAAATTCCTATCATACATTATGTACAGACACAAAATACAGCTGTTAAATGTATCGGAAATGGTTTTACTTTGCTGTCATTTTCAAGAAAAAAAAAGAAAAAAAAGATTCAATTTGGTAAAAAGTGAAAAGAAGGAAATAATTATCATGATTGAAAAGAAACCTGAGAATTGTAAAATATTTGCTAAGGTATAATATTAAGCAATCGGTACTTACTCTAGATGTGGAATGGCCAGGAGAGCATATAAAGGAATTCCACCTTGACCCAAGCTACACTGTCAGAACATTATAGATCCCTGGGTTTAAGTGTTTCAGTGATACGTATCAGCAAATATTGGTGACGTTCAGAAACCAGTTTTCTTAATTATTTAGCTAGTTATCTATGTAACCAACGAGGAAATTAGCAATAGTGGACTCAAAAACATTCACAAACTTTGTGGGTTTAAAATTTAGTCGAATATGACCATCCCATACCGTAAGGAGTAGAAAAACTAGCTCTCACGAAAGGTAGACATACACTTCATGCATGTTATCTAGTTTATCAAATAGCTAATTGCAGATTTCCAAACACCCCCGTGTTGTGACTGGGTCATCGACTTTTATATCCCTAACTGTCAATAGAGCCGGGGGGGGGGGGGGGGGGGGCAAGGTTCAATGACTCCTGCACTTCACGATCACTCTGAGATACAAACTAAACTGTGGAACATAATACATTGATGCTTTTTAGAGAATCACGGGGGGGAAAAGGATAAGTTTCAGGGATTTTCCTTGAAAAATATTTCGGGTACCAAAGCCTCCTTGGTCCAATTGCCAAAGGGTCATTTTTATGAAATGTGTAGGCATTTGACTATTTTATCCAGTAGGAAAATATTTCTACGGGAATGGCGCCTTTCAAATTTACCGAATGTGGGAATTTAATTCCTGATGCCAGGACCCATACCCCGTGCAGTTTCTTCCAGTGAACTCAAAGCACGACCTGCATCGTATTCCTAATAATAATCATATAATTCTAATTATGGTAAATGTATACTAGTCCACTACATTTAGAGTAAGTAAAGCACAAACTGTGTGGCTGTGGTACACAGCTGGTGTAATATGCACCTCTCGTAGACTATGGGCTATATCTTACTGGTTTAGGTTAGGTACACATCTTTCCTGAAACCAATTAACGGTAAGAACATCTATCTGTAACTCCCTCTTTTTTCCTTTTATCAAAACAAAAACAAACTGGATCCAATCCCGGATACAGAAATTCGAATGGACACACCCAAAATCACTTGACAATGTGTAGATGGCTGATCAGTCTAAACTAAGGCTAGGACTAATGACCCTGACGTGACAGCTCCAATTCCAGTAACTAACCTTATAATTAGCTAAGTCTTCCCAGACATTGAGTGGGGTGGGGCAGGGCGGGGCAAGGGCAGGTCCTGCTGTTTCACATGCTATTTGGTAAGTGGGACAACCCAAAACATTCTCCCACATGCAGATCACTATTTCATGTCTTTTGCTGAATACTTGCAGACTTTATTAATATGCAAGTTATAAAGAATTTCCCATGTTAATGAGCCCCCGCCCCTTGCAGTTCTGGTCGTTCAGCGATTCAGGTAATGCAACTAAAACTACAATCACCTATGGGATGATTGAATAAAAAGTCAAACGCACAGTGTGTATTTTACATTACAAATAATTTAATTACAATGTGACTTGAATAATGAAGTATATTGGGGAGGATTCCCCTGGCATTCCCGTAACTTTCAGTTACCCACTTCTCTCGTTATCATCATATACGGCAGCAGTGCTTTCGTTAAAAAAAAGGAAACAGGGAGAGGGGAGCATAATGGAAACTTTATCACATGAAATGGTTAGTGCATCTCATTAAAAAAGATGCACATCCACTTTTCTTGCAATATGATAAGATAATTAATGATACGATCCTCAATAGCACATCGTTTTGAGTATATTACCGTTTCTGTTACCATAGATTGTTGTTAAATCAAAAATCACAAATAGAAATCGCTATCTTTCTTTTCCATCAGCAGCAATAGAGGCAGATGCATTTAGTAACATACATCCCCAGCTGATACGAGATTAACTATTACCAACAACATAATTCTATAAGACTATACTCAAAAAGTTGCTAGTTTCTTGCAGTTGAATTTTAACGAACAAAAAAACATCATAGGTCAAATAAATGTCAGTACAATAGTGTTCGTAATAAAAAAAAAAAGAGTATTCTATTATGAGTCAAAATTCATGAGTTCATATCTGTTATTTAACTGCAATTATGGCAGGTCATAAAATTCATAGAATAATTTACCGTGCTATTTTACACCGTACATTCACAGTGTGTGGGCTCTTTAACGGTTACCGTTTTAGATCCATCTGATTTCATGACTAAACATGACTATGGATTAATGCCTTTTCAATACCTCTCGCGCAAAAAAAAGAAAAACAAAAATCACTGCTTCAGTCCCCTCTATAATGACAAGTGATAATAAGAGAGCATACAAGTAGTATTGTCGGTAACTTTGTGATATCTGACCGTGGCATACCATGAGACAGGCCACACAAATCAAAACTATGTTATTCACCTTGACAAATCAAGAGCTAATAGTACATCTTGATTGGCAAATCATGAATTAATCGTACACTTTGACAAAAAAAATATGAACAATATGTACATACATATCAATATTCTCGTTATGCATAGTAAATGAATCAATTGGATTGTCAATAAACCCGGGCTAGAATCAACCTATGTCATTTTTAAACACCACACATTCAGGCAATGACAAGTGTTGAATAGATAAATCGGTTCAAAATTAATACTTATCAATATCCCACTATGTGCAATTTATTTTATCTGCATTATTATAGATGCAGTTTGGGATTGGAAAAGACTTAGTGTTTAAGTTAAACATGCATTTGGTAATTGAAAAGAAAAAGTTTTGTTCGATGAAAAACGCATATCAATTGAAACCACTGACAGGCTGACGCACACTTAATTATAGCAAAAAGAAAAATTCTTGATATAAACATAACCGTTTGCAACAAACTTCATGTATGCGGTTGAGGCAATATTAACGACCTTGCGTCTTTGTAGTCAATAGTGGTTAAAAGTGTGCGAATCATTCTTAAGATGTTTTTCACGGAGCAACACTATTTTCCTGTATTTTAAGGTGCATTAACTTAACAGCGTATCCCAGGTTTAATCTTCAAAGTTACTAAATAACTATAGTAATACTAGCTTCAGGATCTGTATCAAATTAGATAACAGCTGATGTGTATAAGTGACTTTTATACCATGAATCATTTGGTGGGTTTCTACAGAGGTAAGTTGTTTTTACGAAATCATCGAAGTTTTTACCGAAATACTGTATATTGTAAGTTGTTATCCAATGTATTTTTGATTAACTGAATATATCAAACTAAATGGTATAGCTAAAGGATAAAACGTGACTTTCCTCTGGAAAGTTCATCAGCCGTGGTTACATATTTTTTTGGGTGTATTATGCACACTTAAAGTATCTGTAATAGATTGTTAGATGAACTGTATTAAGGCAACCAGCTTGTACATACTTATAAAATACAAGTTTTGAGATTATTTCTTACAAGGCTTTACTGGAGAAAACCCATTATAGATTACACAACGTGCTATACAAATGTTTACATTTGGGTACATCCTCATAATGAGGAAATGTAGTAATAATGCAATTGCTGACCTTCGAATATGATTCTTACAAAAAGATTCTTTACCTCCAGACCTTATTAAAATCAATCTCTCAACAGCTAAAACAAATGCCCCAGCTCGAAATATCCTGGAGCGCCATATCTCTTTGAATATACATGCGATAATGGGATCTAGCATTGTAAACTAGACCTCCGGGTTAAACACAAGTTCAAATTTATTAAGGGCAAGAACAATAGTCTGGTAAATTAATGTCAAGACCCTAATCACTCTCCCCTTATCATATCTAACATGGATGACTTGGAATATCAGCTGAACTTGATGCAATACGATACAAGGTACAGAGTATTTAGAATTTAAATGCATTTTTTTCAACAACCGTTTTGTGCCAACAGAAATGTTTCTATTCTAGTTAGTCATCTGGCAAAGCCTCACTTAGGACTTATGTACCATGAGGACTTCAAAATAAACATATAGAAAGAAACTTTGATGGTAAACACCATAATTAGATACTTGTAAAAAAAAATGATTTGTGAGAATGTTCAACACGTCTGTAAATTCAACACAATAAATCAGACATGACAACCCTATATCCTTCTTTATCTGACCAAAAGCCCTCCTTTTTGTCGATAGATAATCAAGTCCTGCTCCAAAATACTGCAATCAAGAGGAAGTTATGATTTGTATACAAAGAATAGGTTTACTTAGCCAGTAGTAATATTTGTAGTTTTACAGCAGCATTTCTCTCATGCCATATACAACCAGAGCTCTGGTCCTTAGATGGTAACCACCATTGCAATATACAGCTACATGATGCTACGTTTGTACAAGTATATACACGGCGCTAAAAGTTGAGCGCTTTTAAGGTGATAATCGATGGAGTATCTATCTTTTTATCAAAGATAATCGAGCACACAGCATTATAAAAATAGTCATTAGTTAAAGGAGAAACTTACGGGATCTTATAATGCAAAGTTTGAGCTGCAAAGGCTGCCAACATGTGAGTGCAAAGTTGCCAACTCGGGCCAAAGTTAACTTTATCAAAACACATCCATGAGGCTTTTAAGTGACTTTGTTCCGTCTCATTTCCTGACCAGCGGTTTGCCTATTCTGACGTACAGTATCAGAGAAAATGTTCTACTTCATTCGCTTATAAACAAAACATTTTGAAATCAGAAACTTTAACGACGTTCAAGATATCGTTCACCATAAGAATTTGCTGATAAATTCTATCTTCATAGGTTTCTCCCATGCACACCCTATTCAAATATTTGAATGTAATCTACTTTCAATTCTCACTACAATTAAGCCTTACACATCATTATTCATTCGTCATATACTCTATCTATGGGAAACCCTTCCCTTTCCATGAGAAAAAATATACTTCTATGTACACAATTCATCATCTTATACAAACACTTTTCTGCTTCACTTTTCAGACGGAGACGGCATTAGCGAGAAAACTGTAGGGAACGACTACCGTGGACATCGCCCTCCATTGGGCGGGCTCTGACGATATGACTTGCAGTTCAACGTTATGAGAGATTCTTAAAAGTCTTCACATGGGTGCAAGAACCACATCTTTTGAGTATCACTATGAAGGGTATGTAAGAGTGGGCGCACTTGTGAAGAACAAGAAGAGTATTGCCAAGGTCTGGCCTTTCGTAAAACCATACGGCTTTCGAAAAGGCACACAATGTCGTCTGGACTTAGATTTGTTTTTTTGTACACGATATCATCACAGACGAAGAAGAATTGGCCAAGCGGTCAACCGATCCTTATGTACATTCACCAGGGAAGATCCAGCACATCTGTAGATCATCTGGTCAATGTATGTGTGTAGGAGAGGGTGTACCCCGGTTGATCAGTTAAAAAGGTTGATCTTTCGCGTGATGGGCTTTCGGCACATGTGGCAGACCTTGAGTGGCTGCGCGCATGTCGTACACGCGCTATGTCCACACATAAAGGCTACTGTTCGGGGGTTCTCCAGACAGATAGAACAGTTCAACGTGTCTTCCATTTCCTGCATCTTTCGCTGTAACTCCCTCAGTTGGATCTTGTTCGGGTCGTTCCGCGCAGTTGTTATGATTCCAGCTATAAAGAGACAAAAACTTAACTGTAACATGGCAGTCATCTTTTTACAGTCAAAAATGTCATTTACGAAATAAAGTTGAGGTTCAAAACAACTTCAGATCTTATTTCAGATAATCTCTCAAACATCAAAGTTAAGATTTATCTGCGTTCCTTACTTAATTGGGCAAACCGTCAACAACATATGACAAATAAAATACTGCAAGCTAAGCCCCATACACACTAAGCAACTCTTACACAGTCGACGGATCGGCACTAAAGTAGGCCAATTCCTGTGATCACCTGTGAGTATAGTACAGTGAAATGTGCATGTCTAATCTGAATCGGTGATAAAGTCGGCCGATTCTACCCCTAGAATCGGCTGACTTTACCACCAATCTGTCGGCCGACGGTGCAAAAATGTCCTAGTGGGTATGGGGCTTAACTGTGGTTCCAATATCAGAAAATCCGAAAATATTGATATAATAACAGCTTGTAATCAGTTGTAAAATAAATCATTAAAGGCAGATTTGTTTGTTTGTGGGGTTAGTTAAACGTCCGGTCTACCCTTTAGGGTTCTTTTACCAGACTGCACAAGGTCAGAGACCTTGTATGTATATATGTGGTAGATATAGCACGAGTCTGTGGCTGTACGCGATATATTCACGAGGCGGTAGCCGAGTGACTATATCAAGTGCAGACACAGACGAGGGCTATATCTGACATATACCACGGGCCGGTTTACTGCGAATGTATTAATTTTCGTGCTGTGCATATATTCGCACATTTTGCGCACAACAAAAATGCGTGAAAATAAGGTGTGAGTGAAAAATCAAAATACTATACGAATAGAAATAACCACCTCATATGTGAAAATTTGATTGCACACTAAGATTTGTTAATACTGGATGCACGAAAATTTAGCAGCGTGAAAATATGTACATTCACAGTAATTGTTGTTTGTCTGGAATGTCAGCTGGTCTGTTCATTTCACTGCGGGCCTATATAAGGGGGCTTTCCACCTTGGTCCGGGATCAGTTGACTTTGAGTGACCAGACTGAGCACGTCAAAGGTAAAGAATAGCTTTGGTTTTATTTATCTAAGATTTCTTTTGTTTAATTTATCTCCATATTACTTATAATGTTGACAAATATTGTAGATTAAAAGTGTACTTCTTCACATCATGACATGCACTTTTGTTTTAACCCTTTCCTGACGGCCCCATAGGAAATCGATCACATATGATCGATGGACAATGATTAGAGCACAGTTTCTTTAATTTTCATAGCCCTTTATTGATTTTTGAAATATTCAAGCTAGATAATGTACTGCTACGATTGGAAAATCCAAAAAAATCATTTATACCCATATAATGATTTTCTGAGGGTGTGATGGGCCGTACCTTGAGCAATTTTAACACATTATTCATGAGAACCCTTTACTTTATCTATAAAATTGATATCATTTGTGATTAAAAAGCTTTTCCCACAAATACAATTTCTATATTTTTCTCCCTCATTGATTAAAGAACCTCCTACCCCTTAATTTATATGTATCTCAGCATTTAAAATTATTTTCAAATGTATTTTCTTTGAATTACTGTTATGTTTATTCAACAATCCTGATCCAGAATATGGGCATTGATCAGCCATTTTGATGCATTTTCAAGATGGCCGCCATGAAAAAACATAATTTAGGTTTCTGATCATCAATTTTGGTGTCTTCCTGAACAATATTGCCCCAAACATCAGAAATGGGACATTAGTATTTCGTGTATTAGGTTTGATGATTTATTTTTATATTTTTCTTATATTCAACCCAATTTTTTCTCAATTTATAAATGTGCATTGTCATGTTTAACTGTAAATCATGGAAATTTCCTAACTTTTGGAGCATGATATACCCTTTATAATATTCAATGACATTACAATGAAAATGCAAAAACTATTAAAAGAATCATACCAAATGAAGGGAAATAACACAAGGAACAACTTTATAATTCGAACTTTTTCTCTAAAATAAATATTTATGCTCACTTTTTGCTATTTTTTAGAAAAATACCTGTAAAATAGTGATTTTTCAGGAAAATTGACAGTTCTTCAAAACGTTCTATGGTTACCATGGCAACCAAAATGTATTATAGTAGATGTGTTTTCTTAAACCTTTGATTGCAACATTTATGATGACATACCACTTTATTATTAAATATCAAGCCATAATAGCACAATTAGAAAAATCTAATTCAACTACCCTTCCCACTTGGTAATACCCATTTTGGTGCCGTCAGCAAAGGGTTAAAGAGAGGAGCCAGTGAATATACGTTTCCATAATGCCGTGATCCTCTTTATCCAAGTAGTCCCTATTCCATTGCATATGATTATCTTTAAGAATAAGTGTGTCGTCACACACAGACGTCCATTTTCAGGGTGACAGTCCCCCAAGACGTTTTCTGATCAGATAACTTGATTAATTATCAAAAGATTCAATATTTATCAATACAAATGGCATGTATGTCTTTTATATCATCAAATCAATATCTAAGATATAGAATTATGAATACAAATTGAAAGAAAATTTCACTGGCCCCTCCCTTTAAAAGAAACTGTATTACTTCTCTTATAATAAAAAAATTTTACTCATGGATATGTAGAACTGATAGAATAACTTGTCTTTCTATAGTTTAATTGAAGTAAGGTTCTTTTTCTAGACAATTTCTGCGTATGTCTGAACCCACAGCCCGCTACCCAGCCCGTCACATACCTATCCCCAACCCCAACCCTTCACCCACTTCCCATCCACTCTGGCGCCCACTCTGCAGCGCTTGCACCTCCCCTCCGGGAGAGTAATGATTCGCAGTACAGCGCGTCGAAGTAGCAGAGTGACTGGCGCCGTGAGATTATACAAGGGCGTTCCGCTTGACTGGCGGAATACGTGTTATATTCACGGCCTAGTTCTTTTGTTCTCACTGCCAACCGTGGTATATAGGATATATAGAGACTGGAAAGCCAGGGGTAAACCTGTTATCCACTACAGGCCTGCCACCTGGCCCTTGGTAGGACTAGATTTGGATTGACCATTATGTCCATGTTAAAAATAGTCAGTGTGGTGCCAATAGCTATTCAACAATTACATTGGTAATGACCAGATCCTGGTCATAGTTGATCCAACCAACCACCAGGGGAATAGGCACATAGGCCCAAAGAGAAGCTTTCCAGTCTCGATATATCCTATATATACATACAAGGTCTCTGACAAGGTAAAGCTTTGCAGCTAGTTTTATGCCACAAGGGCGGTGACCGAAACTACGATATGATTAAAGACAGAAAGTCGAACTTACTGGGCGTGTGCTTGGCGGCAATCTGCACCCCGCACACCAGACACTTCTTCATCTTGATGCAGCACTCTGCACACACAATCCTGTGGTCACACGGGTCGAAGGATACATTGGCGGCCACCTCGCAGCACACCATACACTCCTGTGGAGGCGCTGACTGAGACGAGGGGCCCGAGGTGGACGGGGCGCTGCTGCCACCTGGTGGGGGCACGCCGTCTGACGGGGTTGTCACGTGGGGCGGGCGGGGCGGTGCAGCACTGCAGAGGGATGAATGAAGGGAGGTTTGTATTTGAGGGATTTATAAAATTATTGCTCAATTATATGTAAACATCTACGAAAAAACATACCATAGCCTCTTTTTTTGAAAAGCAGATATTGATATCCAAAGGGTCAAACACCCCCTGAGAATAATTCTGCAAGCTACAGAAATTAGGAAAGAAACTCGAGAAAAGAAACCCAGAAACTGCTTTTGCAATAGTTGTGTTTCTTATGTACGTAAGTTTTTGTATGCGACAGGGGAGATTGATTTGATAACATTCTTTGGACTTTGGCATTAATGTACATAATCCCCCCTCACGAAAATCCAAAAGAGCAAGGTGGAGGTTACCAAAACCTCTGTCTTTTTGAGTAAAACTTCTATGATATGGCATTTGATTAAAACCAAGCATAACAGCTTTCCGCGTACATTTCTCAATGCTAAGTTCCCTACTTACTTTTTTTTTTGCATAAAGGGGGCCTCACCTTGTCCGTGCGTACTTGAGCAGCACCTCGCGCACGGCGGTGTCGGTGACCAGGTCGAGCGGGCTCTTCCCCTGGTGGTTCTTCTGGTGGATGTTGGTCCCCCGCTGACACAGGTAGCACGCGATGGCCACTCCGTCACTCGGGTCGGCCTCCGACAGACCCAGCTGCTGCCGGATCTACCATCAGAAACAAGGGTTTATGAAGGCATAACGTTTCAGCAATCTGAAGAGTGCTAAGATAGTATGTAAGCAAGAAAAGGGTTATCTTTTGACGACCGAATCTATGACGTTATTTTCCTGTGTCCCTCAATGTGACTTAGTTTAAAATTCAATGATATCTGCAACGCAATAGTTGAGTTTCCTTCATATCAAAAGACTGAACGTGAAGACCAATGCTTTGGGGACAAAAGCAGTAGTTACCGACGTTTGTGATTTTTTCTAATGTTTGTAACCTATTTACCAACACAATGTGGGTTACGTTGATGCAACACTATTTGAGTGGCAAATTCCAAGGAATAGTAAATGTAACACGCAGATATGATAAATGAGTGTTGACA
The DNA here is from genome assembly GCA_936440205.1 of Lepidonotus clava. Lineage (NCBI taxonomy): Eukaryota > Metazoa > Annelida > Polychaeta > Phyllodocida > Polynoidae > Lepidonotus > Lepidonotus clava. The sequence goes on along the minus strand of OW387144.1, from coordinate 25,939,549 downwards.
CAAAACTTAAATCAAGAATCGAGAATAAATAGAATAATGTTATTATCATCGAGTTCACCAGCACACTTCAACCAATGTTACTCACCGAGGCAAGAGCGGGTGAGGGATCGGTGTCGGAGGCGACCGACTGCCGCATGAGGGCGAGGTGCAGACACGTGTCGCCGTCCTCGTCTACCGCGTTAATGTCAGCGCCCCGTGAGATGAGCAGCTCGATCAGACCCAGGTGGCCCTGGGACACCGCCAGGAGTAACGGGGTTTGCTTACGGTTGTTGAGGATCTCTATGTCTGCCTTCCCCTAAAATAAGGAATTTCAAGTAAAAATTCAATACTTTCACATAGTTTAAATCAATTCCTGTTATCACACATCATCGGACTATTTTTGCATAATAGCTTCAATAAGTGTTTGCTTTCTTTATCATTTTGTGCCGATGAAGTTTCCAGTTATCATCTAGTCTGCGCAAACGGCATCTGCTTCTTGATGCCCAAGCAAAAAAAAAGAGAATCTTGCATATTATTGGGTGTCTAAAAGGTCGTATTCGCTCAGACCAAGACGGTTAGCATGCAGTCATCTTGTATATACAACCCTTTTAATGAAGTGCTTTCCGTTTGACCTAAAGTCGGTTTAAGATTGAGGGGTCCTATTTGACGTACGTGTGTGAGTAGAGTGGCGGCGACCTCTCGGTGACCGTTGAGTGCGGCAAGGTGGAGCGCAGCAAAACCATCGTCCTTCTTCAGGTCCACAATCTGTCGCGTCTTTAACACTATCTTCTCAGACGCGCTACAAGAATAAACACAAAATAAGGTTTGCATATTTTTTATCTTGACGCAAAGTATATTTCATGATATAATCTATCATCTTGAGATCAATATTATGTAGGTGAAATAGTGTAGGATGATGAATAAATTCACAAATTCTTTCAAATAAAACACATCATACATAGATCACTTTTTAACTGTTGGACGTGAAGATCACAATTATTTTCTTATCCATCAAACGTATTTTAGGATTTTCAAAATGCTTTCAATGGTCTATTACTTATAGTATAAGCTCTGTATCAAATTGTGTCATTTCAGAATATCGTAAAGTTCATGCTATCAGTCCTTTTCTATTTTGAGATAAAAGTAAATCAAATCCGATGAACACGTTGTTTCAGTAGTTGTACTTACTGGTTGTTGCCCTTGAGTGCGGCGTGGTGGAGCACGTTGAAGCCCCGCTTGTTGCGTAACGTAAAGTCGATACCCGGGTGTGCCACCAACATCTCCACAATCTCCTTACTGTCTTTACCTATGGCGTCATGCAGCCCCGTGTCACCGTAAGAGTCCTACACAAATAACCACATGTTAGTAGAGCTTCTACAAACAATATACTAATGCGAAACTAATAAGCAATTTCTGTGTGTTATTACAGTGGCGTAAAGCAATAAATACCTGTCGGTCTCGTAATTATTTTTCAAATTTCCTTCACTATTATCAAGATTTACAGAATTTACATGCACGTCCTACGCATATCATTGCCTATAAACAGATGAGGCACAGAGGCTTGATTACTGAGCTACAACGGCATTTGATTAATTTTACGACTCGGTAAAAATTAGATAATGTGAAACCATGTTAACAAAGGTTTGTCCTTTCATTCTATGATTATTGCATTCATAGCACTTGCAAGTCTCTCAATATAGGTGAACTGTCAATTCATTGCTATTTTGTCATTTTATCACTACACTTTATTCTATAGTTTCTATTTTATAGCATAACACTCAAGAAAACTGCACTAATATATATTACATAAAATATATCTTTCTATTCTATAGGTAAACACTTAAGAAAACTGTACTAATATATTTTACATAAAATATATCTTTCTATTTTATAGGTAAAAATGAAGAAAATTGCACTAACATATATTACATACAATATATAAAAGTATACATCAGACACTGCACTTTGCCCCTTACCTGTATATTGACATCACACTTGTGCTGGAGCAGCACGTGCACACAGCGCACCTGCTGCTTGTTGACGGCCACGTGCAGCGTGCTGCACCCCGAGTTGTTGAGGGCGTTGATCTTAGCGCCCTTCGCCAGCAGCAGCTCCGTCACCTCCGGCTGGTTCCTGCAGGGAAAGAAAGAATAACATTGGTCAAGGTTAATTAGGTTGGGTACTGAGTGACCAATTGTGTTGAGCAAGGGACATTTTGCTATTGAGATACGTACTGGTTTATTGACTTGATTGTGATTGGATTACAATTTTACGACGCTCTTTCTCTCTGGCCCCCGAGAGAAATTTTTGTTGTAAATTCTTTCAAGTACTGATGGACCCTTAAAGAAAACTTTATTTGTAACAATTGTTTGAGTGGATCAACCAGTAAATGTCATGTAAAAGTTCAACATAACTACCAGGGGTAATGCTAGAAAACACCAGTCCATGCACATTGAAACAGCAATTAAATACACCGTGTACAACAATTTTGGGCTCCATTTCTACATTATGGAGAAACTGAAAATCGATTCATGCACTTTCAGGAGATTAATTAAACCCCTACCCGAAGGCGGAGTAGTGCAGCGCGGTGTCACCGTCCTCGTCTTGTCGCTCCAGGTTGGCGCCCGCCGCCAGCAGCAGTTTGACGATGATCACGTGACCCTGGTGACAGGCCACCTGGAGGGCCGTCTTCCCCGAACTCTGCAGGTCCACCTGGTGGGGGAAAAGGCAACCAGGGGTATCAGCAAAATGTGCCTAGGGGCTTTTTTTTTTAAAGGAAGAAAGATAGGTGAATGATGGAAGGGATGATTGAGGCGTACCATAACGAAAATTTGCATGTGTCCTTAAATACTGTCAAAATGTATTCTAAGCACTATACGTGGAATAATACTAATACTACATCAGGGGCCGAAATTAAGGGTGCACCTTGCACCTGAGATGCACGGGCTTGCAGCCGGTGCATTTTTAAAAGTGTGCATCTGATAGAGGCATATATTTCGGATAGAATAAATAACCTTTCATTACTCAAGATGCATGGAAAAGCTCACGGGTGATCATTTTTCAAAGTTATACACCCAGCGAGTACATCAATTCAAACGTTAATTACAGAGACTGCGCATTAGAGAAAAACTTATATCTGTTGTTTAGGGCGAATTTTGGTAATCTATAGAAAATTTATTAAATGAACCTAAGCCAGGGCCATACCTTGTCTGGGTGCTTGCTGATAATCTCACGAACGATGTCCACGTGGCCTTGCGCGGCCTCGCGGACCAACTTGTCGGGCTCGGTGGACGGGATCTGTTTCTCCAGGAGCTGCTCCAACAGGGCGGTCAGAGCTGCTGGGGACAGGCACAGATGGGGTGAGCAAAAGCGGGGGAATGAAAGAAGCTTTATAATACACTCAGTTCTACTTCACATTCTATATATTTTAACTAACTTCTGGATCCAAACCCAGATCCAAATCAAGAGTTGAGAATTTTAAATATGATTTAGAAAACTTCAGAATCCATTTCTTTAAAAACATTATTCTTCTAACCACGGAATTTAGAATGTTAAGTGCATAATTTTTAAATTCTTATTCCTGAAAAACATGGAAAAGGGAGCAAAAATAGAAGATGGAATCTCTAACAGTTACAAGGTAAAGAAATCAAACGAAAAATGTTTCTTACTTGTGTGGTGGTCATCGCGTGTGTGCTGACTGCCGAGTGTGTTGTTCATCTCCTGCTGGGTGTGTGGCATCAGCGTACAGACGAGTGGGTTAAACGTCCATGTTGTCCCGCCTACTGCTACCCGCAGGTCCCCGTCGACGTACACCTTCAGAACCTTACCCACCTTACCTAGGGCCTGGGGACAGAAACAGAACATAGGTTATAGGTGTTTATAAGGGGCTAAAGGTCCACGTTGTACCGCCTACCGCTACCCACAGGTGCACCTATCCCCCTACCCAAGCACTTGGATCATTACATCCATATAACGTTTCCATTACTTTCACAGTTATCCTAATTAATGCATACCCAATCCTAACTATAATTTTATTTTCCCCCTAACTATGAAGTAAGAATTAGGAGAATGAGAGGAAGCAAAGTGATTGCGGGATACAAACTGGACAAGATACTAGCCTCTCTAGGTATGACATGATTAGGATATGTTTCTAAAAATCCATTATTTCTTAATACAGGGTTGCCACTGACCAGCGACGTCAAAATTCCCTGACATTTCCCTGACTTTTCCCTGACCAATTCCATTTCTCCCTGACTAGTTAGATAAAAAAATCCTTTCATCAAACAGCCTTGAACAATCCCTAGGACAGTCTTGTCCTTCCATTTTAAGCACAAACATTCAAAATACAGTACCTTAATTTTTTCTTGGCAACTCCTGGAGCCAAGGCAATATTGCTGGATCACAGCAACTCACCTTAAAATTACAACATGCCTTTCAAGGGGCCACAATTTACAATATAAATTATAATGTTTGCCGAACCAGATTCTTGAGACCTGATGCCCAAATTCAAACTTTGTGATTTAAATTTGAGGCTATGACATGTTTGAAAATCCCATTTTTCCCTGATCAGGGTCAGTTTTCCCTGACCTTTTTCAAAATCCCACTTTTCCCTGACCAATTCCAAAATTCCCTGACTTTTCCCTGACCTTGAAAAAATAAACTTTTCCCTGACTTTTCCCTGACCAGTGGCAACCCTGTAATAAGATCTGACTCAAAGTTTAAAACCATTATGAACATCAACACTGCCAATTTATAAGACCAGATCCGCACTATCATATAATCTAATGCGACTGACCGTCTTCATGTTGTCGGTCCACTCGCCGTGCCCCTTCTGTAGGTCCTTGACGGCCTGGATACTGTCCGAGATCTGCACGTAGTCTCCCACAGAGAATTGTTGCACCTGTCAGCACAACACACACACATCAAGTGTTGATGAATTTTGTACACAGATGGACCAGTCAAAATACAGTAGTGCATGATTGTTCAAAATACATTACTGAGAAAAAAGTAGGTGCATCTATAGAAATATTAGACGTCTAGTTGGTCTTTCTTTTGGTAAGATATATGCGATCACGAATACATCTAGGATTTACAAGTTGGCCTTTTTAAAAAAGAATAAAAAAAAAAAAAAACGATCATGCATTTTCTTGATGTACATGTTGAATATAACTATCCAATGTAATTTTTTAAAAACCAGGAGTTACTCTGCCGTCCGTTGCAAAATATAAATCCATTAAACAAATCTATTTTATTTGTATCGATAAGTGTCATGCATCATTCAAATCCCTTCATAACAATTTCCAGAAGAAAACTACTGTTTTCATTAAGGTAGACTGACCTTGGTAAGGGCCCCTGCGTGGAAGGTCCAGCGGTTACTGCAGCCCTCGTACTGAACCCGCACGTCACCCCGCTCTGTAATCCGATGAACTGTGCCCACCTTCCCAATGTACTGAAACGTCAATAGGTCATAATCAATATGGGGTATTCAATGAATAACTTATGACTAGGTTGGAATAATTGCAACATTCTTCCCTAAGTGCGTTCAACCGAAAATTTTTAGAATATTGTATGCAGTTAGTCATACGATTTCATCTAATAATCCATTATTGATATTTATGTAATAGAGCTTATCTAACGTTGACAAAGCATTTGCTACTTATACAATAGAGGTTATCTAACGTTGGCGAAAGCATTTCAAGAGAAAAAGTTATGTTGTTTGTCCATTTCCAAATGGGTCTAGGTTGACCTTGACCTAGTTATTCAACACAATGACCTTGACCTCGCGGTCGACTGACCTCTGCCATGCGCGGGTTCCAGCCGCCGTGACCTTCCTGCATGGCCTTGAGGATCTCCACGTCCAGGTCGACTCGTACCCTGTCGCCGACCTTGAACTGGCTCTGGGTGACCCCTGTGGCCGCCGTCTCGGTGCTCTCACCTACAGCCACAATGCACAGCATATTAATATACAGCCACAATGTATATTGAACTGACATACAGCCACAATGTACAGCCATTTGAAATACAGCTACAGTGCATAGTGAATAGATATACAGCCACACTGTATTCATTTGAAATACAGCTACAATGCATAGTGAATTGATATACGGCCACAATGTTCAGGCGAGGTAAAAATACAATTAAGAGATACACGTGAACATAGGGAGAGAATCTGAATATGCAAACTTACGGGGAAAAAATACACAGCCAAATGCACTTGCTATATTTGTGTCAGTCCCATTTGTCCCCTTCATTACTTTGACCCCCCCCCCCCCGGAGTTGACTTACCAATTAGTCTGGTAAGTCTTACACAAATACCGAGGTTGTTTTCAAAATGACAAAACTTTCCATTAATCTCAGAATAATGCACGTTAGAACGTTATCATCAATGTATTCAGAAATCAGAGAATGTCTTGTAAGAATTAAAACATCACGGAAACAATAAAATGCACAATAAAAGGTGAAATCATAACATTACAGATCAAGTCGGGGATGTCCATCGCTATTCCTGCAGTCCAAATGCCATAAACCTTGACGACGTATTTTCAGTAGTTTTACCCCAAACTGACCGCAGACTGAAGTTTCTCCCACAGTCCAGTGGACAATACACTCAGTGGTCTAATCCTCCCACCAGGCCCTAAGGGGGCGGATTCCTCCACCATGGGTCAGCCTGCATCACCAAAATATCCTCTGAGCTGGTCTGAACTTTGCTCCACTATGAAAATTTGTTGAGTTTCCTTCGACCTAATTCAACCTCAAAGATTCCTCTGTCCGATACCCGAGTTAAATAACTAGTATGTGTTTAAGACATAACACCGTGACAGACATCCCTCATGTGTATCATACCAGACCGTGTTATCATTAACCTGGTGCTACTGATTATCAGTAGAGATAAAACCATGGGGCGGGCTTACAGGTCGGTCTAGGTGAACACTTGACGCTGGATGTACATGTATTTACAATGCACAAGGATGTGAATATTTCAACCTTCATTTTAGAATATTTTGTCTGAGTATTATTTTAACCCCCCAAAATGTACATAGTGTTTAATGATGTTACATGACGTAAAAGTTTCTAAAGGATCGTGGTTCAAGCTCGACTTATTTTCAAGAAACTAGAATTTCTATCTTTAAAAAAACAAACAACTAACGGTAACTCATGGGCAATATAAATGTCAATCTCTACATGGCCATGCTCTAAAACAAACCTATACCCTCTCCAACCCTCTCACCTAGAACGGGCAGGTGGTCCCGGTAGTAGTTGGTGCCAGCTGCGTCCGCCACGTACTTGAGGTCCACCTTGCCCTTGTGGCCGAGGCGGTAGACGTTCGTCGCCCCGTTCGACCAGGTCACGTTGGCCACGCTCCGCCCGGACTCATTGTCCCAACCTCGGATGTCGATCACCCGGCCAGGCTTACCCTCACCACCTACAACATGCACGGATTAAAAAGAAAATGTCAATATATTTTTGTATTTAAAAATATCTTAAAAATTGTAATTACATTTTTTAAATGTATTTTGTATTTATGTATTAAGCTACCACGACAGATATGTGATTTTACGTGTAAGTTCGATGCAATGCATCGATAATACTATATGTTTAGTTTCGATGAAACATGAATATAGTCGTGTCGAAATAAGTAACGCAATTGCAGGGCCTGCTTTACATAAGAGAACTCACCTGGAACAGACAGCTTTTTTTGAACTTTAACTAAATTAATATTTCTAAAACAACTGATTCAATGACGAATCTATGGCTTTGTACTGTGAATTCTATGATACTAAATTTTGCAATCTGCAATACGATATTCAGTGATATGGTGATCACGAAAAGCGAATGCTACGTATTTTTTGAACTATTTCTTTCTTTTTCTTCTTTTTTTTTTTTTGAATATTTTGAAATAACAGCACAAATTTCAGTTTTTCTAACATTAAGGTCCATCATGAAAACTATGCAATAATTCTCCACAGTTTTTACTTTGGCCGTTGGTGTGTAAACATCAAATTTGATAAAAGTGAGGAACTCGTATCCCTGCGAAATGTACAACCTTGAAACCTATAGTCAGTCTAAACCTATTCGTGGTCGTGCTACTTACCGTCTTGGTTGCCCCAGTCCCAGTCGGGGCCTCTGACCACCTTGGCACCAGTAAAGATCCCTCGCATCTGTATCTTAGCGGACCCCGCTCGCTTCGGGACCCGTACTCTGCAAGAGTAAGCGTTTATTTCATTGGTTACAAGCAACTCCTTAAGGATAGACAACAGTTGGCAGGGCGTCTTTTGCACTATCTCCTCTAATTTCCTTAATTGATAAGATACAGCACCATTTTATATATCAAATGAAAGGTTGTAATTTTATCTTTCTAATGACACAAATTAAGTAAAAGTGAAATTAATATCTCTGGCATCATAAATTAAAAACCAATTTATTGACTTTTATTTTTTGAACATGGATATCTTCTTTAATATAAAAGTTACAAACTTCAAACTTTGTATGCCTTCTAATGAGGTTCTTCTGCAGGGAAGCGTGTCTCAGATTTTTTATTTAGGTCCTAGTTTTCATTTTATTGCAAAAAACGGGAAACTTTTTGTTATTTTTTTAAACTTAATTTTCTAGATTTCATAAAATGAAAACTAAGACCTTAATAAAAAATCTGAGACACGCTTCCCTCCAAATGGCCCTCATCTATATATGTTCCAAATTATAAATCCCTACATGCAATATTAAGGGAGATATCCTTGTTCAAAAAATAGTCATGAAAAGTGAAATTTTCTCATTCTTGGCACTCATAAACTGGCACCGGCACACATATATTTATATGATTTATATCAATAGGTTGGGTTTTCATTTGGCTATTTAGTGGTATATGATATATGAATATGATATTTGTGATATTGAAGTGAAGAGCCTATTACTACGGCCATCCCAAAACACCCCTTATCAACAGTTGTCTATCCTTAAAAGATTTGTTTTCTCAATTGCACAGCCAGAATATACACCCATCGTCAAAATTTGCACTACGCTAATGGTAGACCGTTATTTGCACTTAATTTCCGTTACAGTTACTGGAAACATTGACCAAACAGGCGTGGGTAATTGCTGTACAGGGTCTATACCAGGTGAATTTTGATAAGTGTCTCAAGGCAAGTGATTGTGTTTGTCACAGAAAGTACTGATATCATCGCAAATAGTCTGAGAGAGAAATTACTAGGGGAAGATAATGAACATTCTCTTAAATCATTAGGATGAAACAGAATAGTTATAGCCCTCTAAGAGCTATGGCTCAAAACTAACACCCACATCTCAATCATTGATGATGTGACAAGTCAGTCCATGGATACCCATGCTGTTACCATGTTAACATCCTGATCCGACCTATCACCGTGGGCACAACTGATCTGGTATAATAGGAACGGACAACACTTACAATGTCACTTCAAATGAGCTCGCTGACTGGAAAGGGTACCGACCCAAATTCCATTTTTAAATTCCCTGTTTTCCCTGAGATTTCCCTGTCCCATGGCATTTTTTCCTGTGTCATATTTTGCAGGTTGTTCAAATTAAAAGCTTCTGCATGCAGAAAAAATCTGGGCAACTCAACAACAAATAGTCAAATTCCTAATATCTTGCGAATCAGGAATTTCAGAACTTGGCCGAATGAAATTCCCTGTGTTTTCCCTGTGTTGTGTAAATGATATTCCCTGTGTTTTGGCAAAATTTGCAAATTCCCTGTGTTTTCCCTGTCAGGGAATTTTGTTGCCCTTTTCCCTGTTTTCCCTGTGCAATTGGTACCCTGCTGGAACACACCCTCGCCACGTCCTACGTATCTAAAGTAAGATCAGGTGTGGAAATAACTAGGGGCCCGGGGGCCCCCGAGGCCCTTAAAATGCAGGTCGGGCTCCTAGAATTTCTGAAATAGGGGCCCGACTGGCCCCTAGAAGATCATGAGTAACAAAGGCTAGTATATATGTGAGGGCCCCTAGATTTCGATGAGGACCCCTAGATTTGGAAAGTTAGGGGCCCAACTGGCCCCTAGATTTTAAAACTTACGTCCACCACTGAAGATACTCATCAAAATTCACCATATCAGCCTAATAGGTTCAAAATCTGACTTACCCTGTGGAGGAGGCTGTCTCAAAGCGGAGGAAACTGTGGCTCAGGTCGTGCTTGTCGGCCATGTAACACATGGAGCACAGGTCGAAGTCGAAACATTTGGTACACTTCCATCGTATGCCCTGGATGCCCTGCGTCTTACAGCCGTCACAGATGATGTTCGGGTGCTTCACTCCTGGCAAAAAAAATCACAAAAACACATGGGGTTGTAGGGAAATTCACTGGATCACACAACTAATGCAGCTGATACACAGTTACTCAAGAGTCCTTTTTTACCTTCAAGTAGAAATCACTAACGTTTTCAAATCATTTTTCTATTGAGAGAGAATTGCCATTTCTTACCATCAGTAAGTTGTTGTTTTAAAAAAGTATTGTTCTACAGGAAAATAAATTGCTTGAATTTTGATACTGGACATTGATATCTCAGGGAAAAAAACCCATTCCAAATTCAGATATGAGTTGCAGGTCGGAGTTTTCAAATATACCAAGACAAATGCCTTTGTCTAATATTCAAATCGTAATGGCTTTGAACCTTATCAACATCTCTTGTGATACAGCCTCCAGCCTCCAGTGGCGGCGATCTCCGACACCTTACCCAAATTAAGTTTACATGGACGAGCGGGGGTTACCTAACACTCTCACACCGTCTGACACTCCCCCAGCGCCCGCCGTTACACCCCCGGCCATGCAAATCTCATTTGGCCGGTGTCACCCGAGTTGCCGCACACACAAGTCGGGCCTCACACGTACGGAGCAGTACCGAAAGGTCCCACAGTGTGCGGCACTCGTTCATTATAAATGTAGGACTGCCTGTACGCTCGGAATAACGGGTGCTATGCTCGATATGCCAATATACTTGGGGCTCGGCCTGGGTTCTCATTACCATAGGGGTATTTTAGCTCTTTCACGGGGCGTTTTGGTGAGGTCTAGGACGTTTATATTGACAGAAACACTTATTTTTGGGGCGGGATAGTATCGAGTTTATCGCACTGTTAATTCAATCATTCAAGAATTTATAAAGGCACTAACTACTATTACAATATTTGATCTCCCGGGCCCTGGGTAGTCACACGCACAATACATTAATGCAGATCATGAAGGGATGTAAGTCTGGGATAATGAGAAAATCTGAAATCCCAGAGAGAAAATTTAGAATAATCATAAAATGCTATAAAACGTCATGCAAGTAATTCAGTTGGAAAATTTACATCCTTGGATCATAAATGCATTGGACCGTCTGCCATTTAAGTTGCCGATATGGACTAAAGATTTTAAAATATTCAGAACAATTTCATACAACTCTCATTTTACTTAAAAAACAATATTCAAAAACGCCAATATTCCCCTTAACACTATGTCCTGCAAATTCCCAACACGTAGAGTGCATTATCAAGCGGTCCCGAAAGGCCTAGAGATTAATGGTATAAGCAAAGTTCACCCTATACTACTCACACACTAGATGGATGGGGAGTAGGCCGGGGGTGCGGGATGCAGACTGTACGCTGTACGCTGTCCCATTCCTTATACTGACACTCACTGTATGGAGTCTCATCAATATACACGACCGTAAGTGATCATCCATGTCCCTACCCCACCACCCACCCTGGACGCCCGGGTCTACGTATAGGGATACACAGAAAGGCTATACGTGTACTTTGAAATACGATATACTCTATGCTGTACCACTATTCAGAGAGACTGCCGCGAAAATGCATTCAGATGGAGCTAGCGTTTTTTTGAGTTTTGATAGAGCATCCACCGCGCTTTTTTTCGGCCTTATTAGCCTGAGCCGCTTCGTAAGATATAACGGCTCGCAGATTATTCATTTTGATTTTCTTGCTACATGTATTTTGTTTTTTCATAATTCTAAACAGTGTCATATCATTTTATTTTCTCTTTGGCAGTGACTTCTCTTAACGTCCCTGCTGTAATATAAAGGTGCATGTGTAACGGCACTTTTTCTGTGGTACATTTTCTTTTAAACAGATATAACCATTCAAATTGTCTCTTTTCACTTCTAGGGCATTGAACACCAGCCACCAACCCACTACTGTCAGCAAAAATAAGTCAATGAGCTGGGTTCTACTCCCAAGTCCCCATCCCTGGTCCCCAGTAATCAAATTTCGATTTTACCATAGCGGCCCCGGTTACATACCTCTAGCATGACTCTACGTGGTAAATAATTGAAACGCACTGCATCAAACTCGCTCTAATGTTATTACTTATTGCTCGGTGAAGTTGGTATGTCCATTTTTTGTTGAGTGCAAGGTACTTTTATTCAAACTCAATTGTGACATTCATCCATTTCAATAGCAGTCGTATGAAACTTGTTGCTTTAATATATAACATTCAGCTGATTAGCATAGAATTTGTTCTAGTCTTATGGAAACGGGTCCTACTAAGTCAAGTCCCAGCCACATCCCCAGGCACAACCACCAAAAACTACTATATAACACAACGAGGTATCAATATATCAATAAATAAAACATTCTTTTTTTTTTAACAGATTAAACAGTGAAATTCGGACACACTTCAACCAACCAGACCACAACAGTCTGGATGATGTTGAGACCTGCATTCTAGAATATCCATGCAAACTCAGCAGGTCAAAAGTCTTATTCCCTCAGGGATCTAATTGAATTTAAAAAATGGGGTTATTAAAACACTGGTAACCTCTCCCTGCCAACTCAAACCTAGAGGACTTGCTTGGCACCTACAGTCACAGGTTGACGGCCCAGCATCCAGGCACTTACAGTGGTAACACGGATCCTCGCATGTCACACGTTCAGTCACATTTTATGCACATTAATATCAAAGCAATACCGGTCAGTGACACTAGTTCAGGGCCGACCGAACCCACACCTCTCGTCATCAAATTCCAATAAATGCCCGTACTGCTGATATACCCAGGCCTTTGTGCGGCAAATAATTGAAAAAAATTGCGTCTGACTTCGCCTATGGTTATAATGGCGTAGTATACTATAGGTATGTGGGTATGGCATGGTTTCGTGACTACAGGCCATCTGTAGTGGATCTAACTGCTTAATACAATCTTAGTGATAACGTTAGTGCCGTGCCATGCATCCTGGACGCATCACAATAAAATATCGGGCATTGGCCTAGTAATATGGTATTGGTGCATAATGAGATATACAATCACCAGTGCATAAAGGTCTGGTGACTGTATATCTCATTTTGTACCAATACCACGTATATAATAATTTTTTGAATAAAAGTATATATACTATAAGGTCTGTATATAGGAGAGGGAATAATGAAAAAATCCAACTCACTCAAGGTTCAATAAATCTATTGAAAAAAAAAAATATCAAAATACTCACAAAACGGCGCATTTGATTTTTTTCTAGACATTATCACTGCATAAAACCGGTCATTGTTTTGGTTTTTGCTAATTTTTTGTTCCATATCTCTTTGAATTACTGGACCTAGAAAGTTAGAATGTCTTTCTCTTTCGAATCCACAAAGAGAACTCTTTTTTTTTCGAAAAGATATAGTCTTTCCTTGATACATATCCATAGTGCACAAACTTCGTTTAAAAGATTCATTTTATAGTCCAGGAGCCAAATCCTGAAATCTGTCAAAATAAGGATTTACCCTCCGCGGTGAGCCCCCTGGATTTTCTTGATTTTTTTCAACTTATAGCATCCTAGGGACCATGAATCAAGATGGTTCCGAAGAATTTAGGTATGCGAACACTCTGTAATTACGCGATTTGTGGTTAATTAGCAAAAATTGAAAAACGCGTTATTTCTTAATTTCTCTGGAACTATGTAAGATATGATAACATGCTATATGTCATCTGAAAGGTAATTTTTTTCCTGATTTTTTGGTATATTGTTTGCTATTGTCATTAATCATGGCAATGAGTAATTAAAGAAAAACTGTTGTTTTAGTCAAAATCATTAGAAATTAAGGATCCAAGGTTAAAATTTGGAATTGATAAACCAAGTCCTAGGTATACTTAGAGGGGATCTTTGGGCAGTTTTAAAAAAAAGTTGCATCTGATTTCATTAGAAATATAATGTAGAAATCATTTTTTGCTGATTAAATTCAAACCGACTACTGGTTCATTTTGTACTTATATTCTAAAAGGAGAGATGATATGATGAAAACAACACAATATATCCTAAAGTGAGGTGGAAATGATAATCACCATCTCCTTAAGCTGGTATTTCGGTGCTTTCTGAGCCATTTGGGCACATGCATGTAATATAGTGGCTGTTTGGAGAGCATTTTGGCTCACAGTGAGAGAAGTGTCACAATAAAACTATGGTTCGAGTAAGATTTCTTTCCTCAGTAAAATACCATGATTATTTCTCAGTTTAATTACAAACCATCTTATTAGGGGCCTTGCATTAAGTATGTATGCATGAAGGGGGGGAAGGAGGTATGAAACTTTTGAAAATGTGCATACTTTATAGTACAAATCTAATGCATACTTTTGCCCAAAGGGGGTGGGGGTCTGAGATTTTTGAAAATGTGTGTACTTACTAAATAGAAGGCCCCATATAGTTCTCTCTATTTCATGCTGACAAAAAGAAAAGAATAGCCCATAGTAGACTCACCCATTACCTGACCCCAAGCCATGTTTCTCAGGGTATATATATGGGGAGCCTCCAAGTATTACTTTAAAGAAGAGATGAGTCCCAAAGAGACTGTTGTCATATATCAAGGGTTCTGAATTTAAAAAACACAGTCCTTGTATCAATATGCCAATTGCAAAAAGACCAGGAATACTATTCGTTAAACTTGGTAGGTGTGTTACCTCTTTCAAATTGTTGGTTTTAACAAATTACTAGATTGTTCTTTAAACTCTAGGATTCTAGACCCATGTGCTTATATAAATGAGTAGCTTGGCTTGACCCTACACAAAATGGATGTCTTATATTTTATGGGTTACTGGTATTAGTAACTTTATATCAAATTATGACCAGCCTATGATCATGCTTCACTCAGATTCATCCTACCAACTAATAGGATTCTGCCATATATCTAATTTTATCAGGAGGTGTACCAGGGGGACTGAGACCTCTGTGTGTTTATATAAATATCAATATCATTGGCAAGTCCTCAAACAAATATCAAGCCCTGAAACAATACAGAAGTACCTGATATAGCTTTCTATTTCAAAATTACAAGTTCTTGGTATGGCCATTATTGGTTTCCCAATATTATCTAGTAGCTTTACTACATTGAGCAGCATGTGCACAGCACCCTTGATTTGACACCATAACCACGGCACTATGGTATTAGGAGATTATACAAGAGCAACAAATTGCTGTGATTCTGGTTGTTGCCTCAAACTTTCAATTCTTTAAGCCCCAGAAACAACATTATTCCCAAATATAACCATTTTCATTTCTAAACTGCTATGAACAAGGATCCAATTTCCTTAACCTACAGCAAGACACAGTTTATAGGAACTAAGGGAAAGGTCAATCATGGTAAATACTCAGAGACCAAGAACTAAGGGAGTGATTACTCAAATACATAAATAATCTTCTAATCTATGATCAGTTCTAATAATCCAACACTGAATACTTAGTCTTTGATACAAAAGGGTATAAAGCTAACTGAGCACTGAACCCATACAGCCTGGATCTGCTCTCAAGTAGAAGCAAAAGGATGACAAATTTTAATTAGGTAGATTGGTGGGAGGATGTTAACAAAAGTACAACAGGTGGTCAGCAATCCCATAATCTACAGCACACTGTATAGGTCTGGTTCTAAAGATCCACTACCTTCATTTCACTGCTGTAAGGCAGCATTGTCTAAACAGCTAAAGTTATCATTTTACTTCACCAGTTGCAGTGATGAATCCCATGCTCCTTTTGGAATTATGTGATAAAATATAATAATAAGACGGTAATAAGTAGCCAAAATTTAAGCCTGCCCCACCCTCTGAGGGATCCTTTATTAGGTTGTGCACACAGTGTCTTATCAATGGGTTAACTCACACAACAGGGAGATAAGAACCCTAGTCTGCCATCTTTATCATTACTCTGTCTTTCCAGGCCTTATCTGTTCCCAGGTATGAGTTAAACATTGGATACTGGGGCCAGCAATGGGGAGATTTAAAAGTATTATGGCCTACAACTCCCTATAGGAATAGGGTTTATTGATGAGTGGGTACAGTGATATGTAAATAGAAGTTTGCAGCACATTGTTATGTCAATTTGTGAATCTTTGGCAATATAAGGAGCCATCCATACCCTTTTAAGTAAATAAATCAATGACTATCCTAATTTGATCAGGCAACAAAAATGAGCTTGGCTGCAAATTACATGGACAAACATTTCTTGCTAATGTAAACTTATTTTACAGTTCCAATGTTGTCTACAGTGGACCAAATAGCTCAGAAAGCACTGAAATACCAGCTTAGGGAGACAATGATTATTCTTTTCCTACCTCTTTAGGATATATTGTATTGTTTTCATGATATCATCTCTCCTTTTAGAATATAAGTGCAAAATGAACCAGTATTCGGTTAGAATTTAATCAGCAAAAAATGATTTCTACATCATATTTCTAATGAAATCAGATGCAACTTTTTTTAAAAACTGCCCAAAGATCCCCTCTAAGCATACCTAGGACTTGGTTTATCAATTCCAAATTTTAACCTTGGATCCTTAAGTTCTAATGATTTTGACTAACACAACAGTTTTTCTTTAATTACTCACTGCCATGATTAATGACAATAGCAAACAATATACCAAAAAATCAGGAAAAAAATTACCTTTCAGATGACATATAGCATGTTATCATATCTTACATAGTTCCAGAGAAATTAAGAAATAACGTGTTTTTCAATTTTTGCTAATTAACCACAAATCGCGTAATTACAGAGTGTTCGCATACCTAAATTCTTCGGAACCGTCTTG
Organism: Lepidonotus clava; assembly: GCA_936440205.1. Taxonomy (NCBI): domain Eukaryota; kingdom Metazoa; phylum Annelida; class Polychaeta; order Phyllodocida; family Polynoidae; genus Lepidonotus; species Lepidonotus clava. Next base: position 25,922,561 of record OW387144.1, on the reverse strand, counting down.
ATTCATGGTCCCTAGGATGCTATAAGTTGAAAAAAATCAAGAAAATCCAGGGGGCTCACCGCGGAGGGTATATCAAGGTTTTCAGGTTTGGCTCCTGGACTATTACTGCATAGCTAATGCATTGAGATGAAAGAGTGGTCTGTAAGTACACGTAAATGTATGACCGATAGTGATTGGGAATTTAAGCAACTCGGATGAATCGTAATCGTAGCGTTACTATTTTCTCAGTAATAAAAATTGATTTCAGTAACCTTTCATCACAGATGTATTCTTCACTCTATGTTATATGATTTATAAGATTTGAAACAGACCTTAAACGCTTAGCAATAAATCTACAGATCGAGATACGTCGAGGTTTCTTAAACTCCCCGTTGTCATGTGTAGAGCCTGTAACATACCCTTTTCTCTGGACATCTGAAATACCATAAAATACCCTGGTAGTGGTAGTCTTAATCAGGGATGCCACTCTATGTACACAAAAAATCCGGAAATTGTTGAAACAGACTTTCCAGATTTCAAGCAGGAAGAAACCGGATTTTAAGCAGGAAGAAGTAAAAGGAGTAGAATCACATATTATGTACATTTTGACATTAAAGAGTACTTTTAGTAGTACTATCTGTTGCCTAAGATACAATTGTAATGATTTTTTTTTACTTGAAATTACTTGTCTCAAAAAGTTGCTGTAGTAAAAAAAATCCGGAAATCCGGAAAAAGAAGGAAAAGTGGCATCTCTGCTTAATCACACTGAACTAATCTCAGCCTCTGTCATTCACCATGACAATCATCCTTAATGTCCCTCTTTGAATCCGAATTGGATACATACACGACTTAATAAATTTAAGAGTTAAAATTAAAGTACACAACCTTCGAATAAAATCTTGAGAACGTTGAAATCCAATTCCCTCAACACGAGGACTTGGCGGGCGGGCCTGTTATGTAGCGGGTATTTCATATTAGTGAGATAGGAGCTGTCCCCACCCATGCCCTCCTTGGGGCGGCCTGTGGTCCAGGGATGCTGCCAGAGACGCCTGGTCTGGGACCAACACAGACCTGGTAAGTGCAAGCCACCTTCTCTGTATGGAAGGTTATACTGCAGTACTCAAAAACTCCTCCTGTAATGTGTTGTTTATATAGGGGGATATTCTTCGCGACTGGCATTAAACTAGTGCAGTGTGGTTTCACAGAATTCAACAACCTTCCCGTATCATGTGATGTCATGGGTGCTATGATAATGATTCTATGCAGAGCTGCTGCAAGTCCATTTTACATATCAGAGGCATTAAGCTGTATTTTCCAAAACTAAAAATATAACCTTATACAAGTTCCTCACCCATAAGGCAGAAGAAGTCGCAGACATACAATACAGGGAATATAGAGCACTATTTGTCATATTCTTATTAAACACTTTTCAGCCCTCCCCGTCTCCAGATCTAGGAGGCCATTTTGGGTAGCCCTAAGTAAAACCCCGCACAGTGCGGCCCCATTATGGCTGGTATTGTGGTTAGCCTCCGACCACAATCAGCTTGTTAAGGAAGCTGCTGAAACACACCTTAACATGAATCACCTACCTTTCTCCTGAGTTTTACACCCATAGAATGATTGAAAACAGTCAATGCAATTTATATCTATTTTCATTCTCGATATCCTTCCTATCTCCGATGGTCGTTCGGTCAGAGTGTAAAACCACCTCATGCACAACCCCATGAGACACAGGCTTTGGACTGTCCGCGGACATGACCCCAGACTCATTCACAGAATTTCAGAATAGTCAGTTGTCCTGTGGACACCCTGTCCTTGCATTGTGGGTGTCCTGCACCATGAAGCAGGGGTCCCATTGTAGAGCAGGTTCTTAGCTTTCAAATGATATCAAGCATGTCCAAATATGATAATTATTGAGGAAGTTATGGGCCCTTAAACATAACACTGTCAGGATACCAGAAAATGAGGAAAAGCTTAATTTTCTTGTATTTATTGAGATTTTGCATAAATTATCATAAATTAACATAATTGCAAGTAAATATTCAAAAACACACTTTTATTCATTATTTTTTAACCAGAAATGATAAATGTATCCTGTTTTCAATGTTGAGATCTGAAAATGATAGTTTCTCACAGTTTACACTATTTTCTGAAAATCTCATGTATTTTAGTTTCCATGGCAACCAAATAGAATGAATTAAGTGAATTTTCCATATCAAAACATTCCATTGACATTCCAAATACAGAAATATTCCATCATGATGGAATGTTTTGGGTATGATAAATGAATTCTACACAAAAAGTTGATTTAAGAAAAAAAATTATAACTGTTTTTCATAAATCTGCTGATATCTCCTTAAATATTAGGTTTAGGATAGCAAATGTAGGAATCTCGGAGCACCCTTTCCCCTTGGCTGGTCACATTTATTTTAAGGTATGATTTCTAGTGCGTCCACAGGACACCCTGAGGGTCATGTTTGGGTGTCCCGTGCCTTTAGGGGGCTGGACGCGGATTTAGGGGGGGGGGGGGTTGAGGCGGGGGGGGGGGGGGGGTGCCAGGCGTGCGCCCCCCCTTTTTTGGGGGGCCAAATTTAGATTTGTTTAATGTAAAATTCCTGCACCCGGAGGGTACGGGGGAAGATTTTGTTATAGCACGATCATTAGACCGTTTTACACTCTGTATACCATAGAGGGAGAGCTACAGGCATGGCTGCATCTATCATTTGACTGTTTTCCATTCCGTGTACCATAGGGAAGAGCTACAGGCACGGCTGCATGGGTATATCAATCATTGGACTGTGTATATGGCCGGGCAGGGACACTGCTGGGGACGGAATAGATGTCGGTTGTACTCCGACTACAATGTTGATAGCAACTGTATTGCACTGCTGGTTGAGGCTGTGAAAAACTGGAATTGCTATCAAGCTTTCTTATTTGACATTTTAATTGGAAACTCCCCTTTCTTGTTTGTTTGGATCGTGCTGTCTGCCAATGGACCAGCTGGAATTGGATTTTTATTCTTGCTGCTTTCCAACGGACTTTAAAGTTGTACAATACCAAAGGATAGAATGCACTGTCTAGAAGCTTCTGAATGTCATTATTTTTGACAGATACTAAAATGTAGAGCCTCATACAGAGGGACTCGCAAAATTATGTCTTACAAAAGTTCAATTTAGCATTTAGTTGACATATTTGCATCTATAATTTGTAAAATGCAGCTTTATGATATACTGTCCTTTCCCCCCATAGGAATCAATATCAAAGCCTGTCAGCCCAAGCTCTAATGTGTAACCCTATTTTTCCCTGAAATACAATATTTACATAGGCTGGCAAAATCTGCCAATTAGTAAAATGTAAGAAATCGTTATGTTTTGTCAGTACTTGGGGAAATTGAAAAAAATATAATTCTTGTTTATTCCAGTAACCCCAACTCTAGAAGATACGGATGGTTTATATGGGAATTTTGCCCAACCCTAGTTCAGCCCTAGGTTATACCCAAAGTGCGATGGACTTTTCCCCAGCATTAGTTTGCTTTAAAAAGGTCCATCTGGGTAGGGAGTGGGGGGGGGGGGGGGGGATGTTTTGAAAAACATGCAGCATCGAGTGGAACTCCTCTATTACTAATGAAATGTATTCTATTCACAAAGGTAAAACAAAATATACGAATATTTAACAGGTGGAATGCAAACCAGAGGGCATTTTATTTATTTTTGTTGTTGTTTCAAACGTTAAAGGAACCTAACATTGATCAGTTAGTTTACTATGTTTATAAACTGAAGACTTGAACAGAATTTAAATCAACAAAGAATGAATGCTAAAAGCCAGAGAACTAAGACTTACATGAGATAAGTGACAGATTATACCTTCTCACATCCCACTCCTTGCCGTATGATCCCCATGTATACCAATAGTACAACTCAATGTACTACTCACTCCTCCTCAGCGTATACACCCCGAGCTACTCCCCACCACTACTACCCGTCCTCTGATCCACCTAGAGAGCTGCTCTCCGTCTTCTGTAGTGACATATGGGTCACTGTGGCTCATGAGCAGTGGCCGGTAAGTCACGTGAAAACTCCTGGTCTGGGAAGCGGAACTACAGGGAGTACTATCAGATTAGGTCCCGTAAGGGTTGTTGTGATGACGATGCATGGATTTGAACTTTAAGGTCAACTCAGAAATTTTCTAGCTTTTTTGAGACCCAGCTCACAGTTCCGCTTTATGGGATTGAGAATGACTGCAAGGAAAGGTGGTCCGACAGACACCTCTGGGAATTGGACCTGTATCCGCAACGTAGTCCCACACACTGTCCTGGATCTGGATGTCCCCCTTATGGTATCCCTTGGGGACACCGACATTGATGTACAACATTGAAGATAGGATTGCAGTCTTCCAAGTGGTATACACATACATGCATTGAGTGAGCAGTGCTTATTGTATCTCAACAGTCAACTACTTTCCCCACGTGGCGACAACTTCAAGAATAGCAAGAAAAGAACAGAGATCTTGGCCAGATCATAAGATGGTGAAGACATAAAGAGGTGAAGTGATATTGCATGGTGAGTGAAGAGGTAGTCGGGGTACCGGTTTAGGACCAAGCCGGGTGTCACCAAATCCTGTGTGAGCAGCTGGTGAGCAGCTCTGAGCAGATGGTGAGCAGTATGGGATCCCTCCCGTGATCAGAGTATGAGCGCCTTATCCCACAGTAGTCTGAGTCTCTCCGATAAATCCTTCCCACCCTGGAGGAGAGCAAGTGGTAGGTTCGGGCAGTAGTGTCCTATTGGTCCTACCGACACACACACACACACTCAGAGACCAAGTGGTCCCCTCCTCACCGCTCCAGCCACCGGCCGCTATTGTTTGGCCCTCGGCGGCCGCCCAGCCTATGTAGAGCTATACAAGTGTATTGACTACTCCCAGAGGACTGACGAGTAGACGTGCCACAGTCAGCTGCAATTCGCAATTTTCCGTTCAGTACATTTCGTTTCTTATCGATTGAAAACGAATTCCCATTTTGGAGGATGGACATTTTCCCTATTATAGATGCCACCTTAACTATTTCTCATGATATAGAAAACGATTTTGAAGGTTATGTTGGCTCTTGCTACTCATGTGCATTCTTGTCAAATCCCATCTGACCATAATTCTTTATTTTCTTTCCAGTAAAATAGCGATCACTCATAAAAGTCTCAACTGACTGAGCTTTTCTTTTATTTCTTTATCTTTTATCGCCGATTTTTTTCTTTAATTCAAATAATTATTTCTATGTCTAAAGATTGATATTTGTAAGACGTAAGCAGGTCTAAGGGTGAGTCTGTGGATGGCCTGGCGGCGGGCTCTGGAGGGCAGGGCCAATCACCACAGCCGTGGAGGCGGGGTAGGACAGGAGGCAGCCCGGGGCACGGTCACCCCGCCTGGAGGGGCTGGAGGGGTCGGGGGGGGGGGGGGGGGGACAGAGACAGTCAAGTAGGACGAGAATAGGAGATGCGCTCCATTCTCAAAAAGTGCATTGTGACAAGTCATTATATTTTAATTATTACATGGCTCTCAGAATAAATCTCTGGGTAAAAACATTATATAGATTTTCTTAGGAGGGACGAAGCCTGCCAATCCACAAAAGAGAATACAAGTATTAACGTAAAAAAAATTTGGGTAAAAGAAAAACACAAATTTAAATGCCCCCTCCCCTCACCCCTGAGTTAATTGTCGCAGTGTCGCTTTGTACAGTGTACTGATGATTGAATGTATGGGGTTGAGAATGACTGCAGGGAAATGTGGTCCGACAGACACCTAGGGGAATTGAACCTGTTTTCGCAGCGTAGAACCATACCCACCACGCTCTATCTTGATCATCTTCCATATAGCGTACATTAAACTACCGTCTTTCTTTCCCTCTTTTTAAATGTTGCCTACTACCACTGCTGCACAGACCCTGGATATAACACCCACTCCCGTCGATGGTTACAACGGTTACTCATACAATCGACGTGTCGCGGAAATAACAACTTAAATCTTAATGCCATGGATTTCCACAGCACATCAATCCACCGACTAACATTGCTGATGTAGTCTTTTGGAATTATATGCAAAATATGCAAAATGTATTTCAAAGATGGAGTTAAATCAGTGGCAGCCTACTAAGTGACCGCACCAGCAAAAAATGAATGGCTATGGCCAGCGGCTAGCTTAAAGGCCTGCCATGCAATGTGCCTATAAATAGAATGAAGCTGGCCGAGCTATATTTAGCTTAAATGGCCCCTAGGTCCAGGGCATTGTATGGGTCAGGGCATTCAGGCTTGGCATGTTTTTCTTATACATACAACCCCATACTACCGAATGGAAAAACTTAATTGATTTCGACGTTTCGTAATGAGATATGTCTTTTATTTTTACAAGGTGGTTGGTAATTATAGAAAGTATGGCGAGTTACAAGCAAACGTTTTACTGTGAATGCATTTTTATTGCATAGGCATCAGGGATAATTGTATTGTAATACCGAAGAAATGCGTCTTAAATGTGTTATTATTGTGTACCCGCGAAAAATGTATTTCTCCCCTTTTCAGCGGAATAGATATAAATGTATTTACACGCATGATATCCAGTGACTGTAATTAACTGTGCATTATCTAACTGAGCTGCAAAGTTCTGGCGTCGGATGCACGGTAAATTGTTTACCCAGAAATACACAACTGTTTCTGTGTTAATGCCTCCCTTGCGATAGATCCTTCGTCAGATGCATAATTCTTATGTGGAATGCAGTAGATGTATGCATTAAAATATTGCTCGATTTCAGACATTAGTGTCCCATCAGAAAACACTTTTCCAGGGTATAAATATTATTATGGCACAAACTCAATTTAGCCAGGGCCCCTGGAACAGCCATATCTCCCTGGTAATACAAATACAAATAAAGTATTGTTCCAGACATCCGACCCACCTAATCTATTACATCTTTCATCCTCCTGCTCCCTGCTAGTCCCTTGGAGACACGACGAAGCATACAGATAAATAGGTAGTCCATCAAGCAGTCCATTAAGACCGCCAAGTGGGGGGACCTCCGAGACGGACCGACCACTGGACCGCCCCCTACCACGGGCCCCCGGTGACAGCAGGGGCCTCCCGACCCCAGGGATCTGTGGATATATATATGTAGGCAATTGTACATGTTTTGCTTAAGTTTCTGAGAATAGGCGTTTTTTTTCCTTATTCAATGCTACCCACTTTGTCTTATTTAGGTTATGACAGTATTAAATTTTGTTATTGTCTGACATAGCGGGCACAACCTATCTTTTTCTGATGGTAAATATATGGTAAATGCAGGAGCATACAGTTTTGTGTAATTATTTTTGAAAAATTAATTCTGTAATCTACGAGAGCACCAATTCGGTGGAGAATAAATGCTATAAAACAAATCTGTTTCATCATATTTAGCATACCATTCTGTTCAAGCTCCTACCGGTAATATTGTTTTCATGAAATCTGAAGATTTGGGAATTGATAGGTGCAAGGGATAGAAATGGATGGTGGCCAGTTTGATACTTGTTTTCTCCGGGAATGGAGCAAAATATCATGTGTAGTGAGGTAGATTGGGGGACGAGGTGAGGGTCAGGAAAAGAACTCAGAGACATTAAAAGTAGGTTTTTTAACAGCTTAGTTACATGTATGACCACCAGATTGATAAGTGTATTCTCTTTCCTTGCCTGAAATATTTTTTAAAAATCCATTTTTGTAGGGGAGGAGTAGGGGAATTATATATAGAAAAGGTATAAGCTATGATATTGTATCAATCACAAGGCTTCCAAAATAAGTCTAATATCAAGTTAAAAAGAGTATCACAAACCTATGATGCAGGGCACCCTATGATGCAGGGAACCGGGATTCTCTAAACAACTCCTCACTAATTTTTCAACATGTATAGACTTTACAGCAGCCAGAAGCTCCCAATAAGAAGTTTTGCGGCCCCATCTGTAGCTGGGGGGTCACCTGGTCACTGGGCTCAGACATTGATATTGACCGACTCTATGAGAGCACCAGGAATCAAAACACATTCTGGGCGGCTCGCATCTCATCAACAACACAAATATCTTCTCCAGCTGGACGGGGAAAAACTCGTATAAACATGATCAAAAAGGCCGCAGCCAAAAGGCTGGGTCGCTTAAATGCTGCCTTTATATATAATATGGTAACGCACTTTATCTGAAATCATCCAGAACACATTTACTTTAGTTTAGAGAGAAGAATAATATAATTCACTAAATAATTACAAAAAATTGTATAATTGTTCCTATGATTCTGGATCAATCGGTTTTGGAACTATCCCATATAAGGATAGATGCTAAAATTCATAAAAAGATTTTCCTAGTCATAGAGATGTAAGTCAGGACCAGCCAACACATTTTTAAATTCAGAAGGAGTGCAAAGATGATGCCAATTTATCCAATATCCTTTCTTGTACAGATCCTTATTTAAGATCCTCAGTGTTCTACTCTCTTTTTTTTTAAACTATAAAACCAGAAAAAAGGGACAAAAACACGAGAAAAGAGACGAGTGTGAACAAGTTGTAGTAATATGGCTGTGAGCTGGTGACGCAGTGAGTGGGGGGACGTTCTCACTCGTCGTGTAGGGTAAATAAACCTTGGTGACGCTCACTGACACCTTTTTGTAGCCTGGATCCCATGGACCTGTCGGGTCGCTACAGAAAGTCAGGAAATTATAAGTAAAAGACGTGGAGTCATGATGGGCTATTAGCCGTAGCACTTGTCGTGGTAGGCGTTACATTCCTTACTGGATACTTTGTTGAAGCTGGTGACTGCTTTGTGTCAAATCTGTGGGTCACTATAGCTTGAACAATTTTAAGAGGGCAGAGATTTTCCTTAACATACAGCTGCCAGTACCAGGTACCAGTAAAAATCCTCCTGGGCTGGTGAACTTCATTAAGAACTGGGCCAATGGGACAGTTAAAATCTTTAAAATTGCAATTAGTAACTTAACATGGGCTAGTGCAAAGATAGGTCCACAAGTCCGCTGATTAGTAGACAAAATAGTTAAGGAAAGCCCGTAGAGGGGAAATAAAGACAAAATTACTATTCATGTAATATTCTAAATCGTTTTCTTTTTGTTTTCTATTAAAGGTAATGCTGACAGCTAGAACAGCCAATCATCGACTGACAAAGTGTCTTTCAATTCGATATAAATATTTGGTTCTTCATAAGACAAATTTTCACTGTGTAATCAATCAAATATCCCAAAGAATGTCAGATGTTCCTGAATGTATTACTTATCACGATTCAGACCTTTATAGTACAATAATCACTAGTTTTAGTAATTTTCCATCGAAATTACAAAGAAGATCATATACCTTTAATTATTTAGTGTGGTTTCATGACTTAAAAAACAGAAAATGTTTAACTTTTACCTATACAGAGTTGGGCGACTAAAGATATGGTTGTTTCTATAATCTAATCTTACATAATCAGATGATCCGAGGATGATCCAGTTTGTTAAACTTCCTGTCAGAGCTTTAAGCATATCACCCTTCTGAAACAGCTGCATGATCAGCATGTATTGAAAAGTGAATTGAAAAAAGACCTCCCAAGTTAAATTGCAAATCTATTTCAACACTGCGTGTGATTTAAGACCAACCATTAGATCACAACAATCCAACGACAAAACACACTTCAGACCATGAAAAAAAATCCAAAAAGTATATTTTAATTTAATGTTTCCGTGCTCTCACCACCATTATATTTCTTTGAATGCAGAGCAATTGGAAATCCACAGTAAAATGTGAGCAGCCAGGACTGACTGCGACTGGCTAGTGCTGTTTTTGTCCGAAGTGGATGGCTATGGGAGGGTAAAAAAGAAGTTAAATCAGGACCATTATTCGGCGCCTTTTGAGTGGTTGAGTCGTTACAGAATGACTGATGTTAATTAAAGGCTAGCTGAGTTGTTGTATAGAGCAGCTCACAAAATGACGGATATGCCGGCGATCAGACAGACAGGGACAGGGATTGGGTTGGTTCTATGGTAAAGCAATGGCCCACTGATCAGAGGGTCTGCAGTTCGAAGCACAGACATTCCCTGATCTGTTTTTAACATATAATACTATTTTTTCTGTATAAGCCATGCAGGCTACCATTACAAACTGGCACCTGAATGAACCAGCATGTGTGGAATAGACTTATATGAATCGTAATTCGGAAATCCATTGATTTCATTAGAATACTGGTCTAAACTTCTATAACACATCAGATACCACTTTCTTGGAACCCTGCATTTTTCTGTGAAGCTGGGTGGTTGTTGTATACACGTTTTCAAGTATCATGGGGAACGTCGTATAGTCAATCACGGAAACTAGTTCTGGGTGAACCATTTGAACTTGGTATGTTAAGGTCAGGCTTAAATAGAATGTTTTAATTCGTGGCCTAACTGCCATTTAATACAACAGCCAGGTGGGCGACCAGGAGTATTTATTTTTCCGTAGGGAAATTAGAGAAAAAACATATCCTCTTAAAATCGACACTAAAACCGTGAACAATTTTTTTTAAAGGCTTGCCTAGCACACATATGTTAAACCGATCTAAACAATTTACTGGTAATTCAACATCTCTTGACATACATACCAGCTCTTTTTTTCTAGTCAACCAAAATTCGAGGAAATAGATAAAGAAACTATTTTTACAGGGTATCTTGGCGAGGTATTTGTATACTAACACTTGTATACACATTCCCAAGAAAACCCCGATTAAAAAGGCGCATTTCTGAGAAGTTAAACCTAAAAGAAAAAAATCAAGACTCACAATTAATTGCAATAGCAAGTGCGTCATTGACCTCCTCTAACTTCTCGATAAGGGAGTTCAATATAATATATTTAATATTATCAAAGAAAGACTATATCAAATGATGTGACACACAGGGATGGACATATTTCAAACTGGCTGATTTACCACTGATTATCCCTTGATTTTCAGCTGGTCTGCCACCATATTATCACTGCTGCAGTATCTAGCCAATGGGCAATGCTGCATATTAGGGTACACTGTTTAAGAAGTGAAATACCACTAATTTCTAAACTCGTTTGGCACTGAAAGTACATTCCCAAAGTTCACAGATTCCCCACAAATTCTGCCCTTGTTTAATCACTGCTTTTTGCTATGGGACATTCTGGGAATCAAGCAGATGTTGGCGGGGGCCTCTGCATAAGGGAGAAGTTATCAGTACATTAATATAGAATTAAACCTACGGTATGTCACTTTGAATGAATGAGTCCGCAAATTGTAATATACAAAATATTCACCTAAAGACGCCGTTGGAGCTTACTGCTTAGCATCCGAGTTGTACAAGAAGGGGTTGGCAGTGGGGTAGGAAAACATCCTACAGAGCAGAACAATTGAATACCCTGACTTAATCTAGCCTGGTTCCGTGGCCTCCAGCTGCGTGGGTGTCTCCGTGTTTGTGACACTACACCACCTCCCACACATACCCCAAGGGGTCGCGACAAAAAGGACATGTTTTCTCTCACAACAAAAGTCAGAGTGGCACAATATTATGGCTGTATAGGGAAGTGGGGACAAGTCCTCGGTCCAGGGAAACACATCTCTGGAACCCTCATACTCTAGGCCGAAAACAGAGATATCGAGGTGACCATGGACATGGAAAAAGTTCTATTAATCATTGGAGAGACTGGTGTAATATTGTGAACAACTCAAACAATATCTCAAATATTTGGAAAAATAACATCCAAAACATTGAAACCTATCCTAGGCAAAGGAGGATGGTATCCCTGTGAACATACTCTGTGTTTACTGTTCCTGGGGTGGTAAAAGGCTGTAGAGCACGGTATAAGGTAAATAGAGGGGTGCACCACGTGGGGCGGGATGTAGGTCACGGGAGCAGCTCCCTAAGCAGGTGGGGCACTCACAGCGAGCAGCTCAGGGCTACAAGTGTTTGGGATATCTCATAACCCACTTCCATTTGCGCACTTTAGTCACACATGAAAAAAACTGAAAGAAAAGTGTTTTGATTCGTTTTTATTTACTGATAAGGTCTAACTGCTTATTAATAGAAGGTATCTGCTTTTATTATTATTTAAAGCGTGACTATATCGAAAGAACATGTGTGAAATTGTTAGGGGAAAGTCGGGCCAATATCAGCTAGGAAATCTAGGTCCCCAACCCCATTTTAGAAGCCTAGGGCCCGCAGCAAGGCAATATATATATGGCTTTCATTTGATGTAGTCCACCAGGTTAACCAACGAATGTCAAGACTAAAGTTGAACTCTCCTTACAAGTGATTTACGGCAGAACCACTGTATTTGGGACATGCCATTCACGGTTAGTATATAATATGTGAATGTATTTGGATTGAATCTGTCATGCTTTTTTTTGTACGGTCTGCCGAGCCAATCTTTCTTTGTATATGGCCTGGCAACGTGTAAGATATGTCGGGAATGAGGTTGGTTGGTCTGTAGAATAACAATAACAATAAAAGAGAATAAGAGAATAAGCCCCGTGTCGGGATCTGACCACGTTTTGTGTGATGTGTGGTGTCGGGTACGGATGGCCCCAGGCAAATCAACCACTGCCACCTCGTGTCTTGGTAAGGAACTAGAACATCAGTCACCGATCCTTGAAACTGTTGCGAGTCAGCAAAGAGATGGTAACTTCTTAGATGGGCTAGAGATATAAAGCTCAGGGTCTCAGGAAACCGTTTTTTCTATATATAGTTTGATATGGACTTTGGCAAAACGCACGACAACAAATATTCAGAAAGAATGTTGGCCAAACATTCTTTCAGAAACCCATTGAGCCACCTTTCACACATATTTCACAAAATAATAAGAAAATTAGGGTAGGTTAATCTGACAATCTTTACCATGAACCCCGAATATCCATCCACCCTAAATTCTGCAGAGGCAAAATCCCAAGGGCATAGACCCATCATTATATGGTCAGTCAGTCACATTTAATAATGAATATCAAACGTTCAATTATGTAAATAAATACTGCGGAGTCCCTGTAATTTTTCCATCTATTTTTCCAACATTTTCTAATAAGATCTTCAGTTAATGACAGACAGGTAGTTTCTACACCTTGGTGAACATTTGTAAATGACACTTAAGGTGGTGCGACATTTAGTTCCCTGAGACCTCAGGAAAATTACATCTTATTGAGGATCAGCTTTTTTTAAAGATAACTCACTGAGGCTTACGTCATGCACGGTATCCTAGCCTGTGGGGATATGCATAGCACCAGTACACTAACACCATGACGGTGCCGGGAGAGGGTCCCCCTAAACCGGGGGATAGGGGGGTCAGGTGATTATGGAGGACGGGGTTTGGGATCTGATGAAATGGCCACTTAACTAATTGATACCTCCAACCCCTATCGCAAATCACTTAGCTTCAGGGTGAGGATTATATCCAGCAACCCAGACCTTCTGACAAGAATTAGTCATCACTGGCACGTTTCAGTGGCGGATTGGGTGGTGGGGTAGCCTTTTTTTATGTTATATCCCAAAAAAAAAGAAAAAAAAAATATTAAAGAAAATCTTTTCCAACTACGCGTCCCAACCTTCTTTTTGAGATTATAAATCCACCACTCCAATCATTGTATTCGATGTAAAACTTTAATAACTTCCCTTGATATCAACCATCATACACATTCTTAATGTCCCAGCAAGTGATATTAATTCAGCGTCTAATAGGACAGAAGGCTGTTATTTAGGTAAAGCCCTGAGCCGTTTCTTGCTCCTCCCACGTTATACTAAAACAATCAGAGCCTGTTAACGAGAACAATGGGGGAATTACGGGTAATGAGGGCGGCCGACTGGATCGGGGGCAATACCAGGCCACTCGGAAAATAAAGGTTGTTTCCGCTAAAACTCCTATCTGGATATTTTATTGGCGACTGAAGTTTATATTTCTAAAATTTCCTTTTCTTTCTGTACATACAAATTGATGTTATCGTCTTATTAAACAAAGACAAAAAACAACAACAAAAATTCCGACTGAGTGGCAGAATTTTCGGCAACCCGCAACCCAGGAAATATTTGTTACAGGTTGGCCTCAGGTGAAATGTTCTTCGGGGTCGACTTCCTGTATGTTCAACTATAAACTTCACTTTAAATAACCCTCGTTATCCCAAGTGAAAACTTGAAATAGCAGGCTGAGGGAGAAGCAAAATGAACAGAAAGGAAATAACGGAGATTTTCTTGTTTGAATACTATCCATGTATCTATTCCGAGGCTAGGAAAAGTTATCCAAAGGTTGGTCTTCAGAGGACGACCAGGATTCATTGTCTGGTTCTCCACATACATATTATTTTATCGTCAAGGACTTCCCTGACCCGCGAAGCACATAAGCGGTACATTGTCTCCCGTGATTCCCTAATAGGCCATAGGCTCCAAAGAGATGGTATCTAACTTCTTACGTGGCCTAAAATATTAGGGTCACCAGGTCAAGACCACATCTTACATCCCGGCTTCTGGTCCGTAACAATCTAACTACAATTTGGGTTTGTAAAAACTCATATTTATTCATTAATGCTGTCTTTGGTGTATGGATAAACTGCTTAAAAAATACACAAGTTTGTATCAATAGTTTTAAGCGTGCCACCCATCTCTCCCTTTTGCTAATTGTAATCCTTTGTTTATACAGGGGTTTTGGCTCTAGGGCGTCGGTCTCCTCCTCACTAATCCCTGTTAAGTTGCAATATAAACATTAGGCAAATGGAGAGCTGCTGCTCGGTTGCCGCGTGCAGGGACCCTTGTGCGGCCACTGGTGGCCCTGCGGGCCCTGTTGCAGTTAGAAGGGACACTTTCCAAGGGCAAACGCACGGTCTAGTTAAGGTAGTAGTATAAGAGAGTTTTTTTTTTTTTACCAAAATGAAAAGAGATTTAATTTCATAGTTAAGCACTCTAGTTTAAATTAAAGTAGTTTAATTTTTCATTACAGGTCTATCGCAGACCCTCAAACTTTTGGTAAGCTGGCAAAAGGCAAACTGTCTAATTAAATCTCTTTCCCACAGCTAATAAATTTCAATTCGAAGTAGGTTTAATGGTTGGATGTGTCTGATTGCACTTTGAATAAAACACGTCTGCGCAAGAAGGGCCGGACATAGAAGGAGCAATAGGTCTAGGCGACCCCGCCTAGGCCTAAGCGCGATGCGCCCTTTAGAATTTTATAATCTAAGACAAATACAGAATTAAACCTCACTTCTAATGAGGTTTAATGATGGTTGGTGTGCGTATTGCATGAGTAAAGCAACTTTTGACAAGTTTGTTGGCCCTGAAAAGGGCCTTTTAAATAATAAATGTTTAGGCTTGCACACTACTCATTCCTGGTCCACTCTTGTTCCTGTTCTTTTTGGGCAGCCCTGTCATAGTCCACCATGTTTGACACGAATAGAATGTACGCATCCATGTCTATGATTATCACGTCATCATACATTGGACTCGAGATATGGAAGTCGCCATCGAAGTCGCCAGCTTCATACCGCAGGTGGTACCGGTACCTTGGAAGTCTGAGGTCCATGCCAGGATCCAATAGGTCACGGAAGTCCTGTTGCATGCACATTTGAAAAAAGAACCAGTCTGGCCAGTTTGTGAACTCGTACTGTGTATCTCTGTATTCTATACACAGGTAGTAAGGATTCTCGTGGAACTCTACCTGCCTGTAAATACTGCCCCCGGTGTGGCGCATGGTACGCCTGAATCCCTGCATGACACGCCTCACATGGTCAGCGACGGATTCAGGCATCAGGTGGCGGAGTAATCTGGAATGGGTTAAGGCATTAGGGATGTACCGCGCCATGCTGTTTAGATTAAACCTCAATTCGATCAAAGCAGTAGAGTGTGATCTACGTCTAAAACAGCTGTTTATAAAGCCTGTCCTTGTCAACATTCCTGACGCGTGAGCTAAACCCTGAGTTAATTCAATAGGGATGTAAACAGGAATAGAGTGTCCAGTCCCTTACACATGACAAACGGACTGGGACAGGGGCTTCCAGACACGCGCACTCAAGTAGCAGGGCAGGTGGCGCGCCGGCAGGTATGCAGTGGGAGGGCTTCCCATGTGATGCTCCACAAGTGTCATCTCTGAGACCATGATGGCCTGCAAAACCACTCGCGTCCGTTATGTGCCATTATAAGGCACAGTATTGACTAGCTGTTCCTCATCAGTATAGAGGAAGGTATGGAACCCGCGGAACCCATCTTCTGGAAGGAGAGTCTCTATGGCATGCCGGAGACTCAATCTACCGGGCTTAGCCATACTTCCCAGTGACCAGAGTGAATTGGCCCAAGGTTTTCGCGGAGGAGGAAGTGGAGGAGGAGGATGAATTATACAAGCCATTTCCCTACCTCTAACATGTGATTTTCTTTTTTTTTCTTTTTTTTCAAAAGAGGTTTAATCATCTTTTTGGAATAATAAGGCTGACGCTGAGGAGGATGAATTGGCTGATCAGGTCGGCGAGCTGAGTGAGGACTGGGATGAAGGCTGGGATGAATAGGGCCTGCCTGTTATTATGTTGGACATTAAACCTCTTTTCATTCTTTAATTAAACCTCATTTCGAAATTAAACCTCTATTCCAGGTTGGTATTGTAGTTTTTTAATTGCAGCGCTGTAAGAAATGTATAGTTATGTCACCAAGTGAAATAAAATTGCAAACAATAACACATGATTGGTCTTATTCGCGTCTTATCGCGATATGTTCCCCTCTTGCAACTGTTTACTGTTTCAGTTTACCAGTAACATACATTCATGTGACGCCCACCAAGACGCAGGTGGAACTCGGTCACTCAAGCTTATCTTTAAGTGACCTAAGAGGTCAAACTGGGCGGGAGGGATATCCAGGTCAAGGGGGGCGACCGGTTGCCCAGGTGACTTACCTGAGGTGACCTAGTTAGGCAGGGGCTGCCCAGGTGGGAGCCACTCAGACTGGGAGGGGGTGACTAGGCAAGAGGGATCTAGGTCAGGTTTTTTTTAGTCAGGTGAGAGCGTGACCACTTGGATGATTAGGAGCAACCAGATAAGACGGTATCTAGTATAATAATGCCTCACCGAAATTGGACTGCTTCTGCCAGAGACGTACAGGAAATAGTTGGATCCCCAAGGCTACATCTACCTACAGTTCCCCTGTCAGTGTTGGGCCGCGTCTTGACCAGTTGTCCGGTCAACCTGGAGTTCTGTTGGGAACTACTGTTGGCTGCATGTCAACATCATTGCGTGAGGGACACACGGACGTCTCTAATCAGTTGGGCGCTGGGCTCACACGCCCCTTCACCACTAACTGAACCAGCGATATATGGACATATTGCACAAGGACCAGCATTAGTTCCAAACCCAGGATGGCCTTTCATGCCAGTCCAGGTCCGTCATCTCGATTTGAGAACCAGAGCACTAACCCACATTCAGTGGCGCAGAGACATTTTCATTGAAGAGATGGGAGTTGCATTGGTAAACCAGGACTTGGCCCCAGTATATCCCGACGAGTATATCCCACACTAAAACAGTTTGCACTGTTTTAAATAACCAAAAGGCCCTTTTCAGGGCCACCAACTCAACAAAAGCTGATCTGCTCCCAGACATATTTTTCCCATGTTATCATAGGCGGTATTAATTAAAGCTCTTTTGAAAGAAACAAAAAAAAATAATAATGCGCGCGCGGGCCAGCTTTTTCTGGAACTGGCGCGCATTTGGGGGTATTTTCCAAGCGTCAGCCTTATTATTCCAAAAAGGCGGTATTAATTAAAGCTCTTTTGAAAGAAACAAAAAAAAATAATAATGCGCGCGCGGGCCAGCTTTTTCTGGAACTGGCGCGCATTTGGGGGTATTTTCCAAGCGTCAGCCTTATTATTCCAAAAAGATGATTAAACCTCTTTTGAAAAAAAAAGAAAAAAAAAGAAAATCACATGTTAGAGGTAGGGAAATGGCTTGTATAATTCATCTGTGTCACTGCAGTACACGAATCGATATTGAAAATAATATTAAACCTCTTTTCATCAAACCAAAAAAAAAAAGCTAGGCGGACTAGTCCGCCAAGCCCATCCTATGTCCGCACGGTGTGCAGAGTACGCGGCAGAGGGTGCGTCAGCTCTCCCTTTATTAATAGCTCTTTAAACAAGGCCGGGGGGGGGATTAAGTCGAGGCCGGGAGAGGGGCGATGGTCGCCAACCCTTAAGTAAACAAGTGAGGATTAGGTAACGGGAGAGGCGAAGACACCCCAGTTTTAATCCGAAAGCTTATGTTTCTGGAAAAACTATGTTTTCCCCACAAATATATGTTATTATGACTGACTATTAAGTCAGTTCCAGTGAAAAGATTAAACCTAAAAAATGATCATTATTATCTCCAGTCAGGTGGTTATAATGTCAACATGTCTATTAAGACCTGTCTCAGATAGACAGACCATGATGCTCTCAGGCAGCTCTATGGGTGTGGGCCCTGCCAACCGCGGCCATCAGGGCCCACTCAGCCTGGCTCTGACACCCTACAATTGGCCTTATCCTGCCCGCTTTAATTACTGGAGTATCGACGCCTCTCTGCCTAGACTGACGTTGGCTGGCCACCAAAACCAACACTGTAGTAAAACCTCTGTGGACTAAACCGATACTTAGAGTGGCGGTTGAGGGTAAGGGAGGTAGAGAGAGCAGCTCGCAGAAACTCCTCAAAACTGTTTGAACCAGCAGAGAAGCGATGATTTCGTAATGTCACAGAATAATTCGATATTTCTGATACTTCATGAAATAGATCTATTCCCCTCCCCCCGATTTTTTGCTTATAAATATGCCCTGAGCGCGGTGTTAACTTCAATATGAATTTGGTATCGAAGGACAAATATGAAATTATAATTTCATATTTGTCCTTCGATACTCAATTCATATATACACTTGTATATATACAAGTGTAATCTACAGGGAAATTCCAACAAAGCATTATGCCAATGTATCATACTTATTGTTAAATGTCCTAAAACATAGTATATAAAAATATTCTACTCATATAGACTACGGACGTTAAAGTATGCTTTTGATGGTAAATATAATCAATCTATATAAATAACCCATACATTCATGACCCATTTCCTTTCCTACATCTCACTAAATCGACACGGCGATCGTTATTGGTCTTCTAAAAGGTTTAAAAAGTGTTTACGGTAGAAGGCCCGGGTCGCCGCCAAGTGGGTGAGAGCAGCGTTAGTTCCCAAGGTCGGCGCCAGAGGGGAGTGGTGAATGGGTTGGTGGCATGAGGCCGACCCATCCCCGGGTTTGCATGATCAGCACCAACAAATTAGGGCCGCACGTGATCACCTCCAGCCACACAATCCCCATAGAACAGCCAGGGGATGCAGCTACAAAGGTTTTTTTTTCATATATGTTTTTTTTTAAAACAAGCAGCATTCAGGTTTTGGCTGGTGTTTAGGTCTGGTGGCTGGTCGTGCGGTAGTTGACTACCATGTTTGGTAGAGAATTTGATGAGAAATCTTTAAGAGTTACTCCCTATTTTGATTTAAATCGGACTATCATACGTATTGTGTGTTTGCTCGAGAGTGGAGCAAAATATCAACCACAGAAGTTGACAACGACAAGCTGCAGACTACTCTATAGATCTGGTGAGCCAGAATCAGTTAACTTTTTTACATGACGATGGTTAGGGTATTGGCTTGATATCATAATATTTAATTTTGTATTAAGTGCTGTATACTGACAGAACTGTTCAACACGTACAATGAGTAGACTATACATCTGCCATTAGATTTGTATTTTGTTGAACTGTCAGGGGGTGACAGAAAATGTCAGGTTTTCGAGTGATCTCTTGTGTCCAAGATCTAAGATACATCCACAACACGCACAGACTAGATCATGTCTAAGATCAAGAACTGAATCTTGGCAGACTATCATCAAGATCTAAACATGACCCGAGTTTCCTCAATACCTCGGACATCCGGGCATCCATATCTCACTTAATGTATCTGATTCATATTGAAATAACTGGCGTGGAAAAACGCTTTTGGCTTAGACTTACTGTGGATCACTGGACCAGGGCTCTACTCACGTAGATGGATATATCCAACCATTTATCGCCTTATTCGCAATATAGGTGAGCATCAATACGTCAGGTGGCAAACAAACAAACCATGTAATGTGCCGTATGTAGTTTTTTCACTGAAGCATGCATTGATGACTAACGAGCCGTTCTATTTTAATGGTTTTTATTCACTGTTCTGACCCACTTAAAAAAACACTGCCAGTAGTTCACCTTTTTGCAGCACCCATACAGTTAACCTACTGATGTGTGAAGGGACAAGTTCACTTAATCGATTTATCGTAGGGATATGAAAGAGCTGGGATCAGAAGTGGTCTTCCACTGTCTCACACGACCGAGACAAAAACATGAGAAACGCTAAGGGAAAAGGGCAAATTTTTGCAATGTAGGAATAATGATTTCTTTTTCATTCAATAGATATTTTTTCATTCAATAGATAGGCCAAGTCTTCCTGGCTAAACCTTTATCGGAGCCACTTGACGTCAAAGACGCGCTGCTTAAAAACCTTTTTTTTTCCACTTCCGAACAATTGCATATCTTTTTTCGCTGATTCCCTGTCATGTGTTGACTGAATCTATTATTTCTTGTCTTTATATGTTAAAATTCAGGATATACAAAAAAAAAGATGAAAATTTCTTCCACTTACCAACAGGTGCATTGTCCACCACTCGTAGGTCGTACGCCCCCTGGTACCCCACTCGGTAGTTGGTCTTGGAGCCCGAGTCCCACTGCACGACGACCGTCTTGTCGGGCGACGTGGTACTTCCAGGCTTCCCAATTTCGACGACTGTCCCCACATGGCCCTCACCGGAGTCCTGGTTCTGCCACTTCCAGTCAGGCCCGCGGGCCACCCGGAGACCCACCTCCATGGTGGTGGTGCCTGTGGTGGCGCAGGTGGTGCTAGCGGTGGTGCTGGAGACCCCTGGCGGAAGCAGCTGGAGCCAGGCCCGCCGCCCCCCAGCCCCCTTGGGCTTCACGTCGGGGCCGTCCGCCGCCCTCCTCTGGTCACTGCTGGGGCCGCACCAGGGGTAGCTACCGGCAGGTTGGGTTGGAGAGTGTAACGGCTTGTGGTGAGGATGGTGGTGGTCGTTTCGTTCTCCTTCGGAAAAATGTTGCGGAGATGGTCATGGAGGTCTTCCTGAAAACAGAATATTGATAAAGCTTATTGAGGGCGCATCTAGACAGTGAGGCCAGCCCCCCTAAAACAAAATGTTTTCAGTAAGCTGCACACATGGGTATCAATTAAACAAGTCACTGGGAAGATTTTTTGTTCATTTTTTCTTAACGTTTAATAATTTCCCTACAAAATAGAAACCATTTCTAAAAACAAAAAAATTACAGAATTCCCGACTGCCTGATGGGCCCTTTTTCAAACCAGTCGGTCCACCAACAACAGTTTCTTTTGAGTAGCCTAGCATTGCGCAGCCTTCCATCCCACCTCCCCGACACACACACAAACAGCCTACAGGATGGCCGAACATTAAAGTATTTAAAGCAAAATCATGCCGTAATTCTGGGATGGATATATATCTTAATGTCAGTGGCCTTCAAAAATTATGTTTGCTCACTAGAATTTCTAATTAAATGGCTAACACAGAATTTCCTTCTGATGTATACATGCAAGTATTAATTTGGACTCCTGTATTCTTGAGAGGTCCAATAGATTTTAAAGATTATGGGCCTGTCTGGCCCCACAAATACTAGGATCTAAGTTTCCCAAACGTCTAAACTTCAGATACAGTTATGGGTATATGCATAGGTCACATATGATAATGTAAACTTGGTAGCCATGGTAACCAACATGATCATATAACCATACCAAGGTCACCCTAAAAAGTGTTTTCCACGCTTTACTACGATGACACCGCCCAGTTCAGTAGAGTCGAGTTACTTTTTACTTTTCCAGATCCAGCCTTAAAAATGTGTGCATCCGACAGCAAGATCGTGCCCATTGGTTGCAGGGTGTTCCGCCAATGTCGGACTCTGGTTACAAATTCATGGTAGTTTTTCTAGTTAGAAAAAAAATATAAAAAATCAAAATGGAATTCGGGTCAGGAAACACATGGTTTAGGCCGGATTACCGAGACGCAATTATTTCCCCCTTTTTTAACATTATAAATGTGAGGCTGCCGGCCAAAGGGGCTATTATATTATAGTACTAAAGGATGGTATCAGCGGAGAGTATGCACTCAAATAGTCACTTATATCCGGGTTGTCTGTTTTATAACAACAGGCGGACGAACGGATGAACATTTATGGTCGGGCGTGCTCTTGTAGTGACGTGACAATGATATGATGAAGGAAAATGGCGCATATCAGACATAATAATGTTTGTCTAAAGGGGAAATCGCAAGATCACGATTCGTCTAATATCGCGGAGATGAGATTCTGGCCAATCTGGGCAGATAAGATTAAAGAGAATATCTCTTAAGTCTGGTGATCTTCAGCAATGCGGGCTCTCAGTCTTGACAATTATTTAGACTGAAGCCAAAAGATAAATTCTATGAACCTCCCTCACCCCCCCTCCTCCAAGTTCTGGTACTTGTTTGCTACGTTTATCCACAGACATATGGTTTAGCCAAAATCATGCTAATCAGGAATTCCGGGTACTGCCTTTAATGTTTGGACGAATACCAAATGACTATATTTGAAACTATTAACCAGCGTATCTTAAGTTTTCTATGGATTAAATCAAATTATTTTCTAAGGAATGGAAATATTTACAGGCGCACAGCCCGAAGCCACTAAAAAGATGGTTGTTCTCCTGAGGTTACGCCCCTAGACTTTTGACTGACTCAGACTGTTATATTTTACCCTTAAAAAACCGACGAAGGGCGCCTAAATATTAATTATTAGGGTCACTCAATTTTAAAGAATAGAAGTCCAAAGCAAGTCCGAATCTAAAGACCCTGCTTTCATATTCAATTGTAGAAGGATGGAAACGTGGCTTGCTCTCTCTTAAGATAAAAAAAAAAAAAAAAAAAATGTTTATGCATGTAATGTGCTAACATGTCTAACAAGTACGACCCATTTCAGATGAATAGTTCAAAGACTAACATCCTTGTTGACTCTGTATATTAAATTGCGAATTTCCCATGATCTATGTTGGATCCCCCCCCCCCCCCCCACGTCCTATCAATTTTATTTATTATGTATGTTGGATTTGGGTACAGTAATAAAACCCGGCGTAGAATCATAAGATCCCGGTATAACACATCCTGGATGTGTTTCTTAGAACCAGACTGGCAAGGGGAACCAGGTTTATGTGATATCATTGAGGAAGGGGGTACGTACTTGTCTCGACGTCATTGGTCCGGGATGGGCTTAATAGGTCTGTAGGCCTATGACTTAATGGTCAATATAATAACACCAACAGGTCAGTTTCTTAAAAGATCGTCAGAGAACGACCAATATTAAAGACCTGGTAATCTATCTCTGGCATACCGACAGGTTAAGCCTTGGTGCTGACTGTACCGTATGCATATATTTTTTCTAGAAGGGTCCCTACTCAAATTTCATTTTCATTTTCAATTTTTTTAAGGATTTTTTTAAGGGCTAAGTTCACTTTATTAAATGTTCTTCCACTTAGTCCTGTGGATCATTTGGGCACAATGCCGTGCAGGGGTCATCCAAATGTCCTAATTTCGTTGCTCCACTCGGGGGACTCCACTGGGGGACTCGAACCTGCCCAGGGGCAACACCAACGAGTGATACCAACACCTCAATGATGTTGGCCATTCCGACCCTCGTGTTTTCCCTGAAATTTCTCTCTACCATCGTCCACAGCTATTTTTCCCTGCGTCACACCCAGCAACTTGTTCAAATTAAGCCTTTGCATACAGACACAATTTGGACAACCCAACAAAAAAGTAAAATCCCTAATGTTTTGTGAAACAGGAATTTCAGAACCTAGCCAAAGATATTGTCTGTGTTTCCCCTGTGTTTTGGCAAAATTTGCAAATTGGCTGTGCATTCCCTGTCGGCGTTTTTTATTTTTTTTAAAATTTCATTTCCTATGACTATGTTTTCCCTGTGCAATGGGGACCCTGTCTATGAATAATTTACTAAGTCAAGGGTAAGGCTAAAGCATTAACTAAAACTCAAAAGACTAATTAAGTAAAACCTAAAGTTAGTAAGTTACTAATGTTAATGCCTAAGGCTAAAGGCTAAACTAAAACTAAGCTAAGCGTAAGGTGACAAGCACTGAAGCAATTTATACTTCAATTCAAAGGGATCTCTTGAACTTGTCAGACTGCTTATAAATGTACAGGTAAATCTGGAGGTTAAAAAAATACATGTTTCCATTAGACATGCAACCAAAGTTTCTTCATTAAAAGTTTTTGTCGCCTGACACACTGTTTGATAGTGGCTTCACTGGAACTGTGGAAGTTCTAATCTAAGACGTCCTCCTTGGAGTTGGACACTGTCACTACAAACACATCACTTGTTTTGAAGGTGCAAATCCCAGCATTTTGACGTTTCTAAATTGTAATTTCAGATCATAACTTTAACAAACAATTGTTGATTGACTTCTACATGCGTAAAATCGTGTTGAGTTTAATCTTACCTGTCAAAATCACATTAAACGTTTGCGTTCTCCAGTTCTGCACAAGAATAAGGAACTGCCATTTTGATGTTGCCGAGGTCTGATCGCAGTAATGGTAAATGGGAGGAGTTGATTGGTCGATATTAAATTGATGGTCTATGAGATACTTTGAAGAAAAAATTACTATCCATCAATATTTACTCAATTTATTTTTTGTAAAAAATATTAATGTAAAAGGAAAGTCATTTAAAAATTATCTCAGTTAGATATATCCGTTCTTATAAAAGGTATTCTGCACTTTGTTTTCGGCTGTTCCTGTAAAATTACCCACCTCCCCAGTATAGAGTTGTATTTATTTATTTTAATGCTAGTACCGTATATAATTTAGATAATGAGATAAGGACATTGCAAACCAAATATTATATGTTTAATAAAACAAATAACTAGCAATGTTAAGTTGTTTTGAAAAAGAAAAAGAACATTTTTTATATTTGGCTGGGGAGGAAGTGTGCAGGAAGTAACAGCACGGGAATACAACATCCTCTGGGGTTTGAAAGGGAGTTGGGAAAGGAGCTCACTCAGACAGGAAGTGGGTCGCCATTTGTCAGACTTTACTCGTTTTCACGATAAAATGTCTAGATCGTGGCTCTATATTGATTCATAAAATATCTAAAGTTATGTGCTAGGGTATACAGACCCGTTGATTTTAATTACTGCGGCTTTGCATTGTCCTTTCCACTTTGCCGGCGTCTCATCTTCGAAGCGCGCACCTGCCCAGACGGACCTCACAATTTCCATATTTGAATGTAGACATCGAGGAAAATATTCGGCCGCCATCTTGCTCGGAAGGGAAGATTATTATTGTTCGAAATTGTGGAGTTTACGCATCCCTCCGACATGGAGGAGACCAAAATCATATATCATATTGACGATGAAGAAACGCCTTACTTGATAAAGCTCCCAATCCCCGCAGACAGGGTTACGCTCGGAGATTTCAAGAATGCACTCAATCGCCCCAACTACAAATTTTTCTTCAAATCTATGGACGACGACTTCGGGTAAGAATTAGGGCCTCGCTGCATCACTTCTAAAGCTGTTGTTGTTCCCTTAATTTTCTCCCTATCATTTCAAGACCCCCTTGGTTGCAAACTCAGAACTCCCATCTTCTATATGGTACACAAAAAGGATTGTTGCGAGGTTAAATCGGGTCAAAATCTGTACGTTTTTCAAGTGAAGCGCCTTGCGACACCTAACTAAAACCTCAGTCAGACTGTCTGATTTGGGGCTTAACAAAATGACAGTTCAGTTCCCACCACTTTGTGCAAGCTCATCCTCAAGTGACAATGGTCAGAATCTTGCCTACAGTAAATCAGTCTTGTGTGGATATTTATTGAGTGTGTTCATCCCTGAAAATATGTAAAATAATTCAATTTGAAAGCAGCAAACTGCTGATTTTGACTGGTGTTGATCTAGTTGTTGAATTCAGCATGGCTGTCATTATCACACCCTGGTTCAGTGGTTAGGCAAGGGGCCAAAAGTAGTGATTGCTTGGTCTTTGAAGTTTGCATGCCTTACTTGTTAAGATCATATACTAATATTCTTGCATATGGCCGTGAAGTTAAATGAAACTTGCAGGCTTTGTAATAATTAAACAAACATTTATGAATTGTCTGTAGGCTGTAGAGCCTACTCCTCTGCTTACTAACTGTTTAGGCTAGGCTCTAGGCAGGCTATTGTAATGAGACTAGTCTAGTACAGTAGTGGGACAGTCTGCATTGAACCTCCGACCGTGGCGTTTACACCCAAAAAAATAAATGTTAACTGAATATCTGTATTATCTTGCCTGATGTTCTTATATGATTGCACAGAATACTTTGTGAGGCTGCCAAGTACTCAGTGTATGACTTTGCAGACAGAGATTAGTGGGAATTTAGATAAAGGTTGCAAGAAAGAAGAAGAGTGTCAATATAAATTCACCAGTATTTTTCCTCATAAATATAGGTCTCTTTGGTACCCTACAAAAATAGAGCATGATAGAAATATTTATTCTCAATGGAATAATATAGTATTTTTGTATTGACACCTATATGCAAATTGGATATGTACACACTACTATTACACTCTCACTATTGTTCACCTTATTTAGTATCAACCATATCACAGTGCAGTACTACCAACTTTATACAGTAAATTGCTTTAATGATGAGGCGTCAGTTAAGTGTGACTGAAATGTTATACTGACAGTCAAGAATTAGAATAAAGCAGATAACATGTCATTTTCCCCTTTTTAAAAACAGAATTTCTTAGTTAAATCTATATAAATAAAAAAGACATTGAACACTTTTTCGATGTTTTTCAAGTGTTCTTCAGTCCAGAGTGA
This sequence comes from Lepidonotus clava, assembly GCA_936440205.1. NCBI lineage: Eukaryota > Metazoa > Annelida > Polychaeta > Phyllodocida > Polynoidae > Lepidonotus > Lepidonotus clava. The sequence continues at coordinate 25,895,611 of OW387144.1, read as the reverse complement.
CATCTCTTTAAAAACTGAAAGCACCTGGTATTTCTTTTAATAATTACAAGCACAGCATGAAAAAGTGAATGGAAATTCTGGTCATGTCGCCATCCTGTAAAACAAAGATAGCCCAGACACGTCGTTGCACTACTGACCCTCGTGGTAATACGCTATATCGCCTTGACATTTGTGACCCAATTATTACAGGCGAGGTATGACACATAATGAGCTCGTTGACATGTGTTTAGAGCACAAATAATTGTACGCATCTGCTTCGCTGGGTGCCCCGTCCGGGCTGGTATATCACGCAGGGTTTGAATCCAGGTAACAATAAAAAACCAACCACCAAAACATTATAACATGGTAATATTGCACAGAGGGGAACAGGAATAAAAAGTTGTACTTTTCAGGACAACACGATGTGCTCTTCAAACTTTTATTAAATGATCAGATGTTAACAGGCGGAACCACGGTCCGACACTTTTCAAAGCAATGTATTGATAATGTAATATGTTTCTTCTTGGTGTTGTAAAATATGCTATTTATAAATCATTTTAATTAAGTTAACGCTTTATAACGGAGTTACCTATATGATATTATGATATCAAGTACAATATAGTTCCTCTTGCATGATCCATATTAATGTCAGTATTGAACTTGGAATTTATGAACGTGTTGTGATAGAAAATCGCGCTTTAATTTGTTAAATCAACTTTACAATTGCGCATGGAAGTGTAAAAGTCTAATGCATTAAACTTCAAATATAAAAGCAGGGCACAATTTACTGATATGAGTGCCACCCACATTTTTCATGGTTAAATTTCTTTCAATTTTCAGGGTCGTCAAAGAAGAAATAGTCGACGATGAAGTGAACCTACCTCGGATAAATGGACGGGTGGTGTCATGGGTGAGTACCTCTGGGGCTTTTATCTGAATCGGTCAGATCTCGCAAACTAATTCACAATAGCCCCGCCGGTCAGGGGCATTTTAGACCAACGAGGATAAGAAAGTTTAAAGGGTTAACACTTCACAGACGCATAGTTGAAGTGGTGTATTTGAGATAAAAAAACCGGTTTTAGTCTCTTTGTGCACATTTAACAAGCCGTGATAGATTGGACGGTACCGATGTTCTCACTTTGAAGAGGATATCAGTTTACCCAACTGTAGTTACCAAATTACCAAAATGGCAGTCACACCTCACATACTGGATATGATTTTTTCCTCTTTAACATTTTAAGAGAAATTACCATCTCATCATAGGTGGCAAATCAGTATCCAGTAACTGCTTAATTTTGTACCTTCGTTCCGTCAACAATGACATATTCTTAAATTGTTTATCCGTCTTCTGCTAGTATTTCATACTCAAGATCGTAGGTTTTATTCTCAAAATGATTTCAGAAAGGGTGCAAAAAGTATAACGCCTTGAGGTGCACGGATCTTCCCATGATTTAGAAAAACTAGGTATGGTACATTGGGGTTAAATCAGTGTTTGAAAAAAGATTGATCCACTCTGCACACAGCGTGCATGATCAGATTCTGATTCAGGGGTGCTATTTTCCCTACTTTTGTAGGATTTCCTACTTTTTGGTGATTTTTTATTGCACATTGGGGAAAATCCAGGCTATTATATATGGAAAAAGGAAATTTCAAATCAAATGAATTCAAGCGCATAGAAAGGTCTAGCTGGCGGTCTCTGACCACAGTCAAACAACTGGGTCAGAGAGTCAAGTAGTACACTATAGCCATTGTTATAGTGGCGGAATGCAGGGCGGACAGGGGACTCTGCGATCCCTGACCCCTCTGACCAAAGACCAGTAGGAGTTGATCTCCGCACACACAAAGGGGAGATATATATACACATGCAGTGTTGTATAGCATCTGACCTCAATATTTGTAGCAATAAGTGTCAGAGGTTGACTTCAAATGCAATACTATAGTCTAGGTTTTCAACGTTATTAGTTGGTCAGTCACTTGCCAAATTTTGGACGGTACCGGGTCATACTCTAGATGGCTTATGATGTACACAGCAGAAATGTTGAACCCTTAACTTGATCTTACCTATAAGCTGTATATATAAACAACTTACAAGCATTGTTAAGGACAATTTATTGACCTTAAAGGGAGTCAAAAGCAATGTTGTGTCAAAATATGACAAAATTTTGCAAACTCAAATAACTATGAAAATACATACTAAGAGTCTAACAGTAGCTAATGGTACAACATAAATCAGGCTAACTAACTATAACTTTATGTGAATTCCATAAAACTCATGTCATTTATGCCTGAAGACAGCAATGTTTGTAAACAAACCAATTTTGGTGGGTCTACAAAATTGATGGGGGATGAGTTTTTGTGTATTTTAATGTAGTTTAAGTCTTGATACACAGTTTATATTTTACCACAGGCCTAGTTTATGGCAGTAGAATATATTTCAATAGTTAACAAAATTTTCAAAATTTTGACCCTACATTGTTTTTGGCTCCCTTTAATCATTAAACACTAAGGAACTTGGAAAATCAAAAGTGACCAATACACAGGGAAGAACAGGAAATCCCGTTTTATAAGGACCTGGAATATGGCAGTGTTCGAAATAAAGGAATTATTTTGTGCACACGCCGGGTGCATAAGGTTCCAAATTTGTGCACCCGGCATTTTCTTTATGTGTACACCACTATATAAAGGTATTTAAACTAAGGAAAAACCATGCACACACCGGGTGCACAGCTCCAAAAAAGCATGCACCCTACTGACAAATTGTGCACACCGGGTGCAGGGTGCACCCTTAATTTCGAACACTGTATGGATATTCTGAAGTCGCTTAATACTTGAGAGCTCAGGTTTAATACTTGAAGGTCAGGATAAACACAGGAAATTTGAAAATTCAATTCCTAAAGTCCTCCCGTTTTTAAGACATAAACGCAATATCCTTCCAGTCAGATACCTGTAGAAAGTCAGGTGGGAGTGTACCATATCAAGATTTCTAATCCAGTGTTACAATTACTTCATCTTGACTTTCAAATTTGTAATTACCACGATCTGTTATCATGAATGCAAGGCTGGCAACGTGCCATGTTAGTCAAAAGCACATTCTCTTTAACCCAGATTTTTATCGCCAAGAACGTTCATATTTGGCGCCCACCCAGCTGAGCAGGTGCTCGTTAGTATTCGATACTGCCAGCTCAGTTCGTAATATAAGGTCAGCATGCCATAACATAGTCGAGGTTTTGGCTTTGGCCATCTCCTATAAAGGATATAGTAATACCATGGTTGATTAATGGTATCATGACATATCTAAATGAAATGATATCAAGAACGATTTAGAGAAATCTAAGGGAATTGGACATGTGTTTTTTAGTTGGGTAGAATAGACATAGCATATACCCGTTAATGAGTTCAGAGGGCACAGTATCAATGCCTGCAGCATCCCCGGCAGAAGGAATAACTTTAATGTGTGCGAAAGTTCTCTAAAGAGCTGCAGGGGAATTATCCGAAAGGAAAGTCCAATGAGAAAAAATCCTAATTATTTGAAAGACGTATATATCGTGTGCGTAACCTCTATCTGACGATTTAAGACCAGTAGTTTCACTGTTGATCTAACAGCAGAAAAGATTAAGAACACTGCGTATACTGAGTTCATTCTTTTTTATCAGTATTTTCTTAGTGTTCGGTCTGAAAACATGCAACATGTGAAACTTCGCCACGGCCTAGTTTTGACCTTCGCGAAGACGATATTTGAAGATGCGGTTTCTGAGGAAAAGAAAAGAATAGCAAGAAACATAATAAAGACAACGACAGGAACTTTGTAAAGATTTCATTTCTGAGCCTTGAGATGTGGTTTTAGCTGAACCCCTGAACCTGCCCAGGTGTGAACCGAGGAGGGAGGGGCTTGATTCTGATTGGAACCACCAGGTGGGGGTGTGGGCAGGGTTGGTCTGAGGGGGAAAGGTAAATAAACAGGGCATCCCTCGTCGTACAGTTAGCAGGGGGAAGCCCATGGATCTCACACCCAGCCCCAGACAGGGGTCGGCAGTCCGCATGGCTAACTTGCCAACAGAATAGAAGTTGTCAGCAGGCGTTTAGCTTGTAGCTCTGATACCTGTACAGTCAGAATTTTAGTCATCGCTTGAAAATAACTTACTAGTTACTAAGTTAGTACTGCAAAATTATTTGCTGCAAAGAGACTGCATTCGAGGATTGAATGGAATGTAGAAGTTTGTTTCAAAGCGAAGCCTGAGGAATAAAGAATAAGGTCCATTAAGGAAAGATTTCAGAGAACTGGAAAATGTACACTCACATATCTGAGGCCTTAAACAAAAACTTTCACACGACGGGCATTTGTCCAGGAATTTCCTCAATACTGATGACTTTGCATTTTCTCGCTTTGTAAATTCAGCAGTCATCATTCAATATGAAAACACAAGTAAACCATTTGACAACAGTCGATTGCAATGCGAGGAGCTAATGCATTTTATTTTGGAAAATGTACTCTCTTTATAGTTCTTCAAACATAGTCTCAATTTGAAATGTGATGCACTAAAATGAAAATTGTCTAGACGTCACAAATTATCCAAAGAAGCCAATCTGATATTGAATCAATTATTGACGGTGTAAAAAACAAACAGTAAACAGTGTCTGTGAGATGTTATGGTGAGTGCTGGGGCCCTGCCGGTCGGCTACACTCAGTGTGAAGTGCGCGGCGACCTCCCGCCGCTGCGGGCAGAGGTCCAACAGTGAGTGTAAACCTATTTAGTGTCCAGTGACATTACCTCTCGGTCCCTTCACTCCACTTACCTCCACCGCCCCACCCCCGGCCCTGGATGCAGCCTGCGGTCAGCAGCGCCGGCCAGTCAGCAGAATGGTCGGACGGGGAAATAAGGGGGGTGGGTGAAAAAAAGCAGATACATTTGTATTATTTTTATTGGGATAGTGCGGCATTCTCCTCTAAACCTAGCTGAACGGATCGAGACAGGATGTCGGACCGGTCATCTTTTTTAAATGTAATTTATTTGGGTGATTTGGTTCGCTATATCCGACTTTCCACCCAGCCCCTAGACAGTTACTAAAGTCAGTTTTCAGAAAATGTCTGGGTTTTGGGACTTGGGAAAATACCAAAGTGTAGGTGCAGTCAGGATTTGGAAAATGATAGCAATCACTGCAGCGTTGAACTATTGTTAATGTTTGATTTAAGACTGCGTAAGATTCGTGTATATCCAAGTCTTCATGAGTTGCTTTTCCAGAATGCCTGAGTAATTCAGACTGCGTTTAAAGTTTGTCCATTCACTTCCCAATAGTTCAAAAGAAATGAACGATGAGGGAGCTTCTTAATATGAAAGGGTTTTTATTCAGTAAACATCTCATCCCGAGTCAAAGCCACCATGTATAAGTCTTCATCAGTCCACCTCCCATCTCCTATCAGCAATCAACCACATTTAGAACACGAGTTGCTCCAACACCTTCTAGACCATTCTAGTATTCAGCTCTAACACAATCCTATGTCCGAGGTAGTGGGTCTTGGTAAACTCCAGTCTGTTACACGGAGCCGATGTACTTACTCCAGGTATAACTCCTTGGCTAAACATATTTAGCTGATGTTCTCACTAAACTAAGTGACTACTCACTTCTAACCAACTAACTGCTCGCTCCCTACCTTGCAGCGCCTTTTATACTGGTTAACAGGTGGCGCTAGGAGCGTAAGATATTTCTCCTAGAAGTAGACTTGCTAAGCCTGATCCCTGATGGATTATATAACACGAGAATATATTAAAAGTGCTAAGCTATTAGTACAGCGTCATATATTAATTTGTCTCCTAATTTTATTATAGTGTTTATTCGTTATAACTTCGATATTGGCCATATCTGAGATTCCTAAATCAGTAATCGGACCCATGAAGATCAGAGAAGACATTCCACATTGTGATCAAAGGGATAAGAGATGAGGGTAGAACGTACGTGGTGCATAATTATGAAATGAGACAGCGCCCAAGATATGTCTCTGATCCGATTAGAAATGCTCGGTGAGTTTTGTTTCCCTTTTTATCAGGGTATACACTAATGCCTGTGCATTTGGGTCACCGTGGAATTATGTGTTGTGTACTTCCCTTGACATGATAAATCAGGGTGGGCCTACATATACTCCTTTGAAAGGGACAGCAGGGTCGGTTTGCAGGATAGGGCTGTCAGCTTTGATGAACACACCACTTATACGTTATGTAGGAATATGTATACAATAAACATTCATTCCGGCGTCTGACATTGTATTCAGGACTTAGGTCGTGTGGGGCACTTTAGCCTGAAGATATGAGTAAATTACTAATTAAGGAAACACCTTTTGATACATAATTATTCGGTATTTCTTTATTACATATATATGGACACCCCCCCCCCCCCGTCTAAACTGAGTTCCTGCTCAGTCCAACAAATATGTAACGGTAATATAATATTATTAACTAGATACAATTTGTTCGACATTCACAATAAACAGTCCTTATACAATTAGTTATCCAATATTGCTGATAGTCTAGCTTAGAAATTAGAAAACTTTATCGTCGAATGCCAGTCAGAATACGGGTTGAGGCAGTACAAATACAAATGTACAAGATTCCGTGAGTCAACCCCAATCAAACTGGGTCCAGAGAAGTAAGAGTGGAGCAGTGAGTGGTGTTGACACGGGCTGGTTGTATCCTAACGGGGTCAGTGAGGAGCGGTTGGCGTGTGGCATCACCGGCCGACGTCTGCTCACCACCCCGACACGCCAGGCCCACAATAGACCTTTTACTACTGAGGGGATCAAGGGTCGACTCAAATAAAATTGACCCTTCATCTTGGTATTGGTCCTCTCTCGGTGGTCACAATAGACCTTTCAGTTGGCATCGCGCTGACTGCTCGCCAAAGCGCCGATGGCGAAGGCGAAACAAATTTGGCGAAATCATTTTACAATAATTCGCCAAAATAGAATATTTTGGCGACAAATTCTGGTCAAATGTGCTCAGAAGCGACCTTAATTTGACGCCAGTCCCTCCCCAAAAAAAATTAGGTAAAATTCAGACTTACCTGATATCAAAGCGTTTGCTAATCTATACATGGCATTTGGGAAATCCAATTCCACATGAATATGCCATATAGACGACTTTAAAAGAGGGCTAAGCGCAAACCCAGCTTTGACTGAGGGGTTCAAAGATCGACTCTACTAAGACTGACCAGCTCCTGACGTACATAGTCATCTTGGTATAGGTCCGCTCACGGTCATAATAGACCTTTTACTGAGGGGCGCAATGGTCAACTCAAATAAGACTGACCAGCAGAAACAACGCTCTTGGTGTAGTCGTCTTGGGGTGGAATCAGTCTTCGAACACATTATTATTTTGTCTGCACTGAGGTTCATTTTCGCTTACACATCATATAATAATCCTATCATTGTGGCTATTTCTAGAAAATGGACTATGAATAAGACTGGTCCCTGGCCTCATTGAGTTTGACGTAGGTGTTAGCACTCTGTACATGAAAAAAAAAATCTACAAATCTATGTCGTAGAAAGGGAAATAGTAAAACAATGATTTGCTGTCAGTGGAAGGCAATGTGACGTAATGAGGGCAAAGGGTGGTGGGGGTCACGGGTATTTGTTAATATAGAGACTGTGTGAATGTTACTTGTTGTCACAGTGTATATATATTTTTGTTAGGATTTTGTTATAAGTATATGATGAAATGTAGTGCACTAGGTTACTTTGGACGTAACTTCGGCTCGAGAATTAACGTTCATGATCATGTTGGATTTAGCTGTGATATTTGGATTTAGAAATGGCACACTGCCAGCGGCACAAATGTTGTCCTTGAAATTAAATAAATACCTGTTTACATAAGTAATTTGGAATTAAAATGATAGTCACCAAGGTTTGCCATTAGGATATTTTGTTTACTATAGTTTATCTAACATGTACCTCAGCTAACCAGTAATCGTAAATAAGTTTCAGTTAAGGGCAACATTTACTTAGTTTTTTCTGTAAAAAAAAAACACACACAAAAGAAAACAAAAAGTAAGCCGTCCTTTAAACATAAACATTATTTTAAATTGAAACGCACCGAAAACACTTCGGATTTTGTGTACTTTGTGAGACATCTTGCAGGGAAAAAATATTGTTTAAAATGACAAAAAGCGTGCAGTACACCTGTGTACCCCCTCCCCGAGCAGCTCGCCAGCCCCAGGTGTATGAGTTACTCAGTCAGAGGTCACAGAGGTCAGCTGCACCCCCTGGTGGCCGCACGTGGAACCCGGTGAGCGCGGAATAGGGGTTGGAGTCATTAGGGCCATTCTGGGGGCTGGCATCGTTCTCCGACCTGAGAAGGGCCGGTACACATCTCGAGTTCACTGCACCTCTTCTCATGTACAGAAACTGAATTGAATCTATATAATGGGTAGACTCACAGGACGAGAAGTGAGACCTTGCAAGGTTTCATCAGGTTATCATTTTGCAAGTCTTCTCCAGTCTCAGTTCTCATTTTTGCAGAATTTAGAATATACAACTGAAGATAAATCCTCACATGCAATGGTTTCATAGTTGACGTTTATCGATATATAAGAAAACCGGAAAAGCAAAGAGTCGCACTATGTGATTTGGAATGAATGGCTCTTAAACATTGCTTTAGTGGCGAGATAAACTCCTTCGCCCATTACGAAATCGAGTGTTTTGAAAATCATTCAACTAGTTCATGGAACAACATATCCAGTCAAAATGGTTACTCCTTTGTCCCCCCTTAATAAAGTAGTGGGAATGAATACAAGCATTTACAATTCATAGTGAAGTTGGCATGTGATTTATATGGTATTAGCCGTCACATATAGCCTTAGGAGTTCCCAGAAACGTAAGTAAACACTTGACTTGAAGACTGCCCGTGTATGAGGGCCCAGGAGTTGGCCAACTAATAAGGCAGGTTGTATTTACCTTACAGAGTAGGGGCTCAGTCTTGTGTAGTTGGAGTGACCTAAAGCTCTTACAATTAGACTTTGTTTAGGCCTCAGGGAATCAATTAAGAAAATGTACTGACATCCTTGGGGGGTCAACTTTTAGTCCCACGGCTTTCGGTGAGCATTTAGGCAAGATAGAAAGTGTGTGGCTTTGGATACGCAATCTTTATTTGCTCATTTAATTGTAAATTCTTTAAATGGGTTTGTATTGATAGATTATTCTATTCAATATTTTGAATTATTATATTTTCTTTTCCCTCTTTATCCAATAGAAAAGGGAGGTGTTGCTACACCGGAAAATTATACATTTGTTAGGAAATCATTTCCTAAAAAAGATATAGAAGTCTCTGTTGTTGGAGATTTGGGATACGGTGACTGCTGAGAAATTTGCGACGGACATTGGCCGATAAAAAGTGGGATAACAAAGACCTCATAGTGTGGTCGTTTATCCCCGTTAGCGGAACCAGACACAGTATGGTGGTCTAATACGGAGATAAGGGGCCATTCATGTAGCATTAATTTATAGCCGGCCAGGATTCATGCCTTCTTTTTTTTTGCCATCGTCTGTATCTCTGTGTGGGCAGGAAACATAAGTAATGGCACCTAATTGTTTGACAAAGGAGGGTCTCCATAGTGTTCATACACTCCATGGACATCGTAGATGTGCAGTAATTGTTCACACAGAGGGGAGAAAAAATCAGGAGGAAAATAAAAAGAAATAAAATCGGTGGTCTATAGTGAGGACGACCTTGCCGCTGGTTCTCCACCTAAATCATGTCGCTGGGGGCGTATTTGTACTGTATATGATTTATAAGGCCGGGGACCAGCCCTCATCAGAGGTGACCAGTACACAGGAGGAGGATTAGACAATAACTCATTGTGAGGTCACGTGACGACTCCCTGAGAGGTCACCAGGTGGCGCTCGACACGTGGTCGGAGAGGGGAGACCACTGTTAAAAGGTGGTTTAGCTCTAAACTGTGGGATGTACAGCGTCAGGTCGAAGGTGACATCGTTGTATCCATATTTCTTCAAATGTTTGCCACTCAGTGGGATAGCTGCGATCCTTATGTTGGTTTTGTAATAAAAGTAAAACAAAATTAGAAATTTTTCCAGACTGCAATTTCTTTTCTCAAAATTAGAATTTAGATACCTGCTTCCAACACCAATTGATTTTCTTATTTCACCTACTGTTCCCTGATGTTCAAATCGTAATGTTATTATCATGGATGCTGGTTCATCCTTGGAATACTAAGTGTGTGTTAAACTTGTTAATTACTTATCAATTACTGCAGAGCTGTCGTACTAGTATGCCATTATCGTTTCCTCCGAGTTAACTGTCAGTGAAATGAAATAAGCCTGACCTTTCATTATGATTCTCATCACCTAAATTTTCGATCCTGACGAGGTGTATGTGTACGTTTACTGCTGCTCCAGCCCACTATAATGTATAAAGTATGGGGCATATAATTTACTACAAAGTGAATAACAAGAGTTTGCCAAAACAAAAATATCCTTAACAGAAACATATTTTTATAGAAAATTATGAATTAAATAATTTACAAAAAAAAAAGGGGAGGGCGGGGTTGAAGGGGGGGGGGGGGGGTCGTAACCATTTGCAACATTAATAGAAGTTAGATATATAGAAAATCTCGAGAAAATCAGAGGCAGTGCGTGATCCCTTTTGGCAGTAGCAGACTGATCTGTTCCTGTCCGGACAGCATTCCGCAGGTCGATAGATCCGCCAATCTGTCCAAACAGAGCCGATTAAGGCGGGCGTAATCCGCGCCGAGTGTTTACAATGGCCGCCGATAGTGGCTCCCCGCCCCCTCCCCGCTCATCGGGGGTAATACTGGTAGTGCTGGGGTCCCACGTCTCCGGATCCGTCAGCGTGAGCTTTTATCTGCTCGCTGATTTGTTTGTGGACGCACTGTCAGGTGAATAGGTTTTTAGGCATGCCTCTGTTATCTTTGTTATCAGGAGGGCACTTTTGGTATGTACGTGTTTCTGTATGGTGTGTGAAGGCTTTCATATGTTCTGAGGTCCCTGGCGTTCAGGTTTACGGGTTGCTGAGGGATGGGTGTATGCGCATTAAATTTTATAGGATTCTTGTGATATTCAATGTCCCTCACCAACTATGACAGTGGAATCGCCCTATGCTGAATATCAACGTATTTTTTGTAGTTACCCCTTTTTCCCTTGGATATTAAATTTGTCAATTTATTGACTTCACACCTGCAAACCCAAGCACCTCTAAAAGAAAGTGCCTTTGAAAAAATGTAATTTTACTTCGCCATATTATGGTCTGGCTGTGGTGCCTAGAGTTATGATGGTAATACCAGAACTTGAGCCAAGTGTAAACCAAATAAATACTCCAAACCCTAGTTCCCGTTCCAACACTGGTAGTCGTGATTATTAACTGTGACAAATGCCTATGGTTTACCGCCGGATTCTGTCACAACGTTGACGTCTGTGTGACGACCATGGAGCCATCCCACGCACCCCTCAGCCCTTACGGCCCCAACCCGAGATGGGCCCGTGTCCTCGGCCCCTCACATCAAAGGCCCCTGTTTGTTGTTGTGTCTACGGCTTTCAAGGGCCTCTATAGGTTTACGGGGATGGGTTAACCCCTATCCCGGCGCTCAGGGCCTACTAACCCAGAAGTCTTCTAAGTCTTCATCAAGTGGTGAACTCATCCTTAAAAGCTGTGTAGTTCCTTGGTAGAGTGAAAGTGATATATTGAAAATACAGAGAAGCAGTGGAAAATCAACTTACATTTTAGGTTTGCTTGTTTGAAGGTTCGTCGAATATACTTACAGTATTGCTCGTATGAGTATGTAAGATTTCCATAGGGCAATTTACATTAACCCGCCTTACCACGAATAATAATGACTTCTGTGACAATTAATTTGAGGCCACGAGTATTGATACAGTCATCTAATAATGAGAAGAGGCAGAAAAGAAATATCCGTTTCCAATACAAAGGTTGTGCTTCAGAAAAAAAAAAGTTGAGATGATAAAATAAAACTAATTAGTTGTTGCATAAGCGGAAAACTGTACTTCATGAACTCAGAACTAAACCAATTTAGTTCCCAGCTTTCTGAAAACTGTAGAATCCCTTGCCTTTCTCACCCTACGGAATGTGCTTTACGTTAAGGCCAAGAAATACGAGGGTTGTAATAGGAAGGTCCCGTTGACGTCAGATTTCTTACACCTGCTGGTCCCACCCGCCCTCAAGGTTTCCGACACGTTGAAATATTCATGGTTCCAGAGCCACTAAATTGTATTAGAACCCCACCCCCTTAGGACCAAGGAAAAGTAGTAGACCTTCTTCTAGTCCTAGACATTGGCAAGGATATGCTGTTTTAACTGAGAAGCAGGTTATTTACGTTTCAGATAGGTACAGTCCCAAAATATAAATACAATGATAAGGAACCTATCTATTCTCTAGGTACATAACGTATTGATAGAGGATTATTTATTGAAGTTTGTAAAAATAAATTCCAAATATTGTATTATAAACTGGTGAGCAGTTCTCCTTTCCATGAAATGAATGATAAATCCATATATAATTATTAATAGCCAACCCCCTCCCAAATATTTTTGTAATTTCAAAATAAAGAAATAAAGGATATTTTGGTGCACAAATCTGGTGCGGATTTCCTAGAACTATGCAAGTGGCCAAAAGTTCCAGCACTCCCCAACTAACGTCAGACATCTATTCACTAGAAATAGTACACATCCGATTGCAAATTTGAAGCATGGTGCACCTGGGAGCAAAATTGTGCATCTCGGGTGCAGAGTGCGCTGTTCATTTCGGACACATCACGTTTTATAGTATTTTAAGATGAATTCACAGTTTCTCTCCGGGGTTTCAGATTTTGTCTTTAATCCTGGCTTACATCCCTGCAAATATATGCATTCTTCTGAGTTCTCGAAATGTTGAAAGCACATTCATATAGCACAGGTGGTAGAAGGTGGAATCACACTATGTACCCTTTACCCCAGAAACAGTCAGTAGACCCCCAGTACCCACTGCAGGCCCACTGCAGGGCCTCCCCACGATGGGGCACCACGCCTGACCTGGTTAACCGGCTGGTCCCACTCCTCCAGGGGGGCCTCCAGGGCCAGCCATGTTGCGGTTTCCGCGAACTTCATGGATTTTTCTTATTTTCATTATTATTATTTTCTGTTTGTTCTGTTTTGCCATCTTGAACCAGGAACCTCATGTCAGCTGTTTCTAGTGTGTCGAGTAGATCACTCATGTCGGGAGTCTTTAGGGGCTGAGTCACTTGGGCCTCCTCCAGGGGGGCAGAGGAGTGGGAGTGCTACTCGTAATACACTGGTCTGCTGATCCGTGGAGACTTACTTAGTCTCCTTGGCTGATCTAAGGGGCCCGGGAAAAACGCCGTGTGAGGTTAGAACATCAGACCATATCTCCGTGTCGTTTACACTCAGAATCATATGAAAATGGTTCCAGCACTTTTTGGGTCGTGAATATGATAAAAATAGGTGCCCTACATTCTGCGTGGATTAGGAACATTTTATGATAACCCAAATGCTATATATTTCTTAGGATACATAGAATAATCTTTTCTTTAATTGAGTACGTGTTGATGCTCTAGATTCATGGACAAACAAAGAAAAACGTGAAACAGAAGCCCTATAGAACAACATGCATGTTAGTGAGTTGTTTTGTGTAGGGTTGGAAGATGAAGCCTCGAGTAAAGTGAGTTACGGAGTAACAAAGGTGATCCCATGATGTCGGATCGTTGTGTTTCTCCTGAGAGGCCGATCAGCCCACACTCAGAGACCACAACAAGTAGTTGACCTCGGTGGGTAAAGGGATGCGGGGACTATACCTTGTTATCTCCGCACCACGTTATTGAACCCCGACCTCAGGGCCGGCCAAGCACTGCTCTCCTGGCTGCGGAGAACCGCTCTGGGATTGATTTTGGTCCCGACACTGCCCAGAAGCCCCTACCCCCACAGCTCCGCCAACCCCTCGCCTACCCCCACCCACCCCTCTAGTCTCTCCCAGCTTTCGCTGGTCGCCGCCTGCCCCACCATCCATCACACTGTATCCCGAGGGACACGCGGGGAACCACCGGCGGGTATGGGTCACCAAGTATAAATTTCTTTGAATTTATGCAAAATTCTTACTGTTAATTTTTGTGTATTGGCAGATATGATCGATGAGTTTCGTAAGAATTTCACCTGGATGATTTACAGATTATATGCCAAAGGAAAATTGCAAAGGAATATACCTCATGGTAAAAAATAATTTTGTCAAATTACACATTGTGCCCCATACTATGACCATTGGAGGTGGGAGGCTGTTGCGCCCACGGTCTTGAAGGAGAGGCAGGCGGGGGCTGAAGAGGGTTAGGCGCCTCAGATACAAAGTGATACTGTCAAGGGCTTGTTTTTGTTATGATGGCGGTCATATTTTGTACGACACGCATAAATTGCTGAACTATATGTTACATGTATATGATATCCAAGATGAACATACCACGAATCCAAGGAGAAACTATATAATAAATGCTATGAATCCAAGGAGAAACTATATAATGAATGGTTTAGTCCGGTTAATTCAAAGCATTATTATTCAATGTTGTAATGTACTTGAGTCTGTTGCATCTGGAATTACATGGATGCGTATCTGTCAGTACTTGACCTGTACATGTATGTATGTCAGAAAGGGTAGTCTGTCAGTTGTCTAACCAAGGTATATGATTCAACCAACGGACAGATTTCATAATGAATTTCCAAATTTCTTGTTGAATGTCGTTATCCCCCGGATCTCATTCAGGTATTTAGAGAACTGCTTCTCCAGATCAACACAATAAGAAAGCGATTTTGAATTATCGGTATATGAAATTATAGTATTTTTTGAGGGGTTAAGCCCAACCCAGGGTACATGATCTGAAATTGAGTGCCTCAGAACTTTCTTAATACTGTAGTATTCACACTTGTTTTTAACCCTTGTAAAACTGGTATAGAGAGTGCACTTATTAGGGAAGAAGTGATTTAGATTGCCTATTACATCAATACCGGTTCAATACGTACTTAATTGTCACTCCACCCTTCCTGTCAGAAGAAGATTTTGCCACCGTAGTTGATACAGGAAAGGCAGTGTAAAAGTCCCATGTAAAAATCCTGAGAGGGGTCGGTGAGGTCCCGACCCCTGGTGGCCCCCACGTAAAACAAACATGGCCGCCTGGTCACAATTACCAGGGCGACATCTAGCGGGCGTTGCTATGGTCACGGGGTCATGTTCACCATGGCAACAGACACCAAGGTGCTGGGAGGCCAGTTTCTTGACAACAGGAAAGGTACAGTAGGTTCAGAAAGGTACATTCAGTTGTTTTTTTATTACCACGTACAAACAAATAAAGCGACTTACTAGATTTTCTTTTGTATTTTTTTTTTACAACAGAATTCTATCCTATCCAATATAAAACCATCAGAATGTACGCCTGTGTGGCCCGTCACATAATGAAATAGTGAAACAATACAATGTCTCACAACAAGGACGTCACTCTTGCAACGGGTCTCGCTGTTGAATTGTGGCTGTTTTACTTGGGTCAATTTTAATCCCGTAAAAAGTTCTTAAAAGTAGATGTTTTAATCTAAGAGTCCTGAGATTTTCAGCCCAGGAAAATTATGATAAGTGGATGAAAATTTGATACTGGATTCTTGTAGAACAGTGCGTTTTTTGACAAAGCCAGGGTTCGCTGTTCGTGCCATTATGCACCGGGCCACTGGTCCCAAAAGGCTGTGTCAGTTGTTGAAAATACCTTGTATAGGGAGTATCAACTAGTGCTCAGGTGTCTAAGATAGGGGGATTAATTAAATATACAAAGATACATATCATGATGCATTTTTAATTAGAAAGATATATAACTGATCAAACAATTGCACGACGTAATGAACTCATCCCTTCAATTGATATCAGTTTGATTTAAAGTCAGGAAAGAAACATCGTTTGAATTGTTTTCAAAATAACGATTTACATTGAAACCCTAGGCTATTCTGCCTACATTGTACAACAATATGATGTCCCGCCCCTCCTCCAAGTACATCGGAACATACGTTAGACAATGTTGAGCAGAGGTACACTTGTCATCAACACCCCTCCATCAGCCCCCAGTGCCCACCTCTGTCATTGTTTCTTTAGCTGGCCCACGGGCCAGGCTTACACAAACAGACGTCTCCCTGATGGGTCCGAATAGGCGGCGAGCCAGACGCCTATTTACTAAATAACCCCGGCAAAAAGGGAGAGTGTGTGTGGCCTTCTCACAGACTGCTGGGGTAGGGGGAATTCGGCAGGATGGAGCGGGGAAAAGAGGTGGGGTTCAAGTCGGTCTAGGGTTTCCAGGTGTTAAATGTAGCCTCTTGGCGGTAGGAATTCAGCAGGTATTTTACGCTTAGGTTATGTAATATTGACCAAAGTGAAGTGGTTAAAAGCTTAAGGTGTCTATTTCCGTGTAAAGCAGGATCCATTGATGTGCAAATGCTGAAACCAGAGGGCTTCCTCTCACGTGTCTACTTACAATGAGCTCCTACTGTACAATACATGTACAGTAAATACTGTGATATTTAATATAAATTCTTTGAAAATGGTCACCCGGTAGAAAACCGCCATCTAGAGATCGCCATTCCAATATTCAAATTTAGCCATGATCCCGCATCAGCCAAAGTCCCTATTAAAGTTTGGACCTTTTTAAAGTATGACTTGCGCGCTAAAAATATTGTCTACAGGAACATGCTCCTGGTGTTTCAGTATGAAATCTTACATCCAGTATTTCCCATCATACAGTATGATGTATGTGTTCATTGTCGAAGTTTTTAGACTATTTTTTAGCCCTTTTTTGGCTGTGGTCGTTGGGCGAGTTTCATTATGGCGTGACCTTACATCACGTCTGGCCGGGGGCGACAGGTCGTCAGGTGAGCTGACCCCTGGTGGGCCCCCGCCAAACTACGGCCGATGGGGGTCCGGAGGGGTGACGGGCGACCTGTGTGAGTTACGTCGGTCACCGGTGAAGGTATAGACTAAGGAAAATGCCAAGAAAGGGGGGGTGGGGGGGGGGGGCGCATAGTGTTTGGCCAGATTCAGGTTTTTCTTACGAGAAATATGACTTTTCTGCCATAAAGATATTCCAATTTTCTCCAAACATGTCATACCTATTCAGCGTTCGAAATTAAGGGTGCACCCTGCACCCTGTGTGCACAATTTGGCTGCCGGGTGCATACTTTTAAGGAAGCATGCACCCGGCGTGTGCATGTTTTTTCAACAGCATAAATTCCATTATATAATACTGTGTGCATTAGAAATATGCCGGGTGCATGATTTTATAGCCCTATGCACCCTGTGTGTGCATGAAATAAATCCTTAATTTCGAACACTGCTATTTAAGGACATTTTGAAACTTGAATGCCTTGAGATCAGGACAAATGATCATAACCATGACAGGGAAAATTCATCATGAGACAGGGAAAACACAGGGAATCTGATCGCAGAGTTTCCTTTAGTGGGGACCCTGACTAGAAGACGTGGCCACCAGACGAAGGGCCAGGGGTGCATGCAATGGGTCGGGCATTGAATCGTGTAATAATGGTCCAGGGGTTCAGGGCTTGTCTTCACGCATGGAATATGAGTGCTGCATTGTTCACCTACGAAATTAGCATGAAATATTATTCTTAAAGATTCGTAGAATAAAAAGAGAATAAAACCAAATAAAAATGGAAATATCGTTGGCTACCCTTTATCCAAGGGTCACTAAAACCGGGGTCTCAACGGATTCATGCTAGTTTTTACACTACGACTATAAAACGATGCGATGTCCACACTACCTCTAGGATGGTATAGTTTTAACCAAAGAATTCATCCTGTCCATTTCTTTGTCCAAGACTTAGAGCAATCACAGCAGCTTAGAGTGAATTAAAAATAACGGGTAGGGTAATATGAGTAAAATACCGAAAATATTAAGTGCCACTGTGCGGCAAATACGCACCGTTATGTCTGGATTTATCTCCACCACCAGAAAAAATTATTTGCGCTGTGGCCAATGAATTGGATGCTAAATGAAAGCCGAGTTTTATGTGGGCGTAGGTTGAGGTGTAGGGTGAGGGGAGTGGACGGGCCGAGGACGGGCCAGATTGGTGCCAAGTGTCCAGGTTATTAGTCAGGACTGATCGGACTGAGGGACTGGTCCGAGCAGTCAGCTGACAGTCAGGGGGACGTGGGAGGTACCGTAATTCTCCGTGTGAACGAGATAGGATCTTTTTCTCGTCATACTTCCTCGCATACTGTGTCCTATACAATCGCTGGATCGGTATTAAAAGGTATACATGGATGACCTTTTCCATATGCAATTGCATAATTATTGATCAGAAAGTTGGGGTTTTTTTTACCAGTCAAGGGTTCAAAATAAATCATTGTCTGCCTGGCCGGGGCAGGTAAAATTTTAGGTGGGGCAAGTAGATTTATATATATGCCTGCCCGAATGGCAGGTAAGATTTGTCATAAAATAGTAATCTATCGAAGAGTGGCAGGTGAATTTTAGGCTTATGCAGGTAAAATTTTACCTACACCTGCCCTATGGGCAGCAAAGGGGACAGACTTAGCACATACAGCGATAATTTATACTTTATCAAAATGCAAATTTGAGTTTGACAATTTAAATCATTGGCGGCCCTTGTTTGAATTATGTAACTAGCACTACGGGGTACAGTCAAAGTAGACTGCTACAGAGCAGTACTCAGCAGGATACGTTCATTCCGTATCTGGACTCCATACGGACGCCTGCTGAAGATGCACTTACATGATGCCCACCCCCAGCCGTCTGCCTGGGCCCCGCCAGCTTGTGGCCAACTGTGGTCCGCCGCCCGTGCACTTCGTCTTACCCAGCTGACATAATAAGACAAACCTACCCGACACAATCTGGTCCACAGCCCATTTGTCTTGGACCAGTTCACATTATAAGACAAACCTACCTGACGCAATCCGGTATATAGCCCATTTGTCTTGGACCAGTTCACATTATAAGACACACCCACCAACACAATCTGGTCCATAGGGGTGCGGGGTGGTGAAGTGGTTAGAGCATTCACCTGGAGTGTGGGAGGTCCTGGGTTCGATCCTGGGCCAGGCTTGGCTGCTACGCCTCTCTGTGTTTCTCCCAGTGACAACGACTGGGTTATCAAAGGTCCCTAGAGGGCCACCGGCTGTTGTGTGTATGGCCCTGTCTATGGGACCATGCACATTAAAGAACACCTGCCTCGGTAAATGTGTAGGGGTATGGTCTCTACCTTCTCATAGATTCGATCACCATCACCGCCCTTGATATGACCCTGGCTGTTAATTAGGGCGTAAAGCAACCAATAACCAACCAACCAATCTGGTCCACAGTCCGCCAGTCTTGGACCAGTTCACATTATAAGACAAACTCACCTGACACAATCTGGTCCACAGTCCGCCAGTCTTGGACCAGTTCATACTATAAGACAAACCTACCTGACCCAATCTGGTCCACAGTCCGCAGTCCGCCAGTCTTGGACCAGTTCCCCGGGACCAGTTCACACTATAAGACAAACCCACCTGACGCAATCTGGTCCACAGCCCATTGGTCTTGGACGAGTTCACACTACAAAACAAACCCACCACACACATTGTCGTCCACATCCCATTGGTCTTGGACCTTGAAGTGAGGCAGATTCGTATTAGACAATTTTACACAGAATGCTTGGGATTTCAAGACTTGACAATTTGAATGACTTGATTTAAAAAAGCAAAACAACAGATACAGTAAGGCGAAGACATCTAAACTCTGAACAAGATTTCTACAGATACTCATTTGGAGTTCTTAAGGTGATAAATAGTACATTTTACTTTGTATAACCCTTTTTTTGAATTGAATTATATCATGAACTCAAGGGGTTAAGTTCACTATTCAAAGATTTAATATAGAAATAATTTCAAATGCTTGCAAATTATAAAGAAAAAATCCTAGGATCGTCTCACAGTGGACCACTGGCCTTACTTTGCATCAGAGGGCGGGCGGGACGCTGGAGCTGGGTGCCGGCAGGCTGTGTGAATCACGCCGCACCAAGTGGTTTGGTGGTCATTATTCAGGCCGGGTACCGGCACACAGGCGGGGCTAAGGAGGTTTAGGGGTCGTAGGGGGAAATGATTTTTGTGGTCCCATAGGAAAGGGAGCGTGTTTAATACATTTATAAGGCGGGGTATGGGAAGGAAAGCAGCCGGAACACACCGCCGGCAAGGGGAGCATCTGGTTTTGGTGGGTGCCCGTTGTCACATTAGGTCCATAGAATGGGCACTGAAATCTGATGTAACGTTGGAAGATTATGTTTACATGTCCTACATTAATGTGTAAAGCTTTTACGATCAGTCCACGCGAAAGTCTGCAGTCTTTTTTTAACTAGCCAGAAAGAACGTGATGTACTGTCTGAATATCTGTGATATACTCTTCAAGTCTAAAACGTGTCAGTTTATGCTAAAAAAAATATTTCATACAAAAAAACAGATTATTATGAAGTCTCCATCTGAAATAACTGCCACACGGTACATATTACCAGCTCCTTATCACCCTTAGCTGTAGCTTTATTGCCTCATAGAAGTGATTCCCACGAGTTATGACGTCTATTACCCTTCCCCCTCGAGTAGCAGCTGGTTTCACCGTTTGGTATATATCTACGGAGTACGACCAAAGACACCGGCGTGTGCTGACAGGAGCTTTGGTTTTCATATCATGTATGGGTAGTATTTCTCTGCTCCGTGCTAGTCTAGCATTGGCTGTCTGAGGATACTATCAGTCCATCCTATACTTTTAATTTACATTGGCAGACATCAAATCATCTATTAAAACAAATAATCAACTCATACACTGTGGGTCATATTTTGAAGCTGTACTTGATTCTCTTTGGATGTCGTGTGGACGACGTGATTTCAATTTCATATGTTCAGTGTGCACCGCCATGTAAAACACACAATGACTTTGGATACATATATGGTTATAACCACAAATAATTGTGGAGATCTGTGATGCCATCCAATAGAAGTATACGTAAAGTCAAACTGTGATACCCTACAATAGAAGTTCTCATACACTGGAGAGGTGGCAGACAAGATGTTCCTATCCCCTCACAGGAAAAATGAAGCGACTTAAAAAAAAATCTGACCTTTCCGCCCTGATTTTTAGACTTTTAAAAAAATATTACATATTTTTCTGTATAACTAACCCTGTATTTTCTCTGTTTCCCAGCTGGTGGCGGCGGAGAGCAGCGTGTCGGACACCCAGTCTCAGTGCACAGACTCACAGGCCGGCGACATGCCCCTGCCGCCCGCAGAACGCGTCGGCGGCATCGGCGACAGTCGGCCACCCTCATTCCAGTAAGTACTCACCAACAACTTTCTTTTTGAGTAAATGAAAAGCTTATGTGCCTGTACAACTTTTGATCGAATATATTTCATGACCTTTGATTCAACGAAAGGACACAAGTGCATGAACAACTTTTGATAAAGCATCTTTTCATGCCCTTTGATTAAACGAAACGACAATAAGAGCCCGTAAAGGTTTTGATTAAAGTAAAAGGATAACGAGATGATTATCCCATTTTGTAGACAAATAATGGGATTTATATTTAAATGCTTTCGTAAGATTTGCCTAAACCTGTTTCTAAATGAAATCGTAATTTGGAATTTCTGTGTTGAATACTTAAAGCAAATCGTCATTTTAATTAAAAATTATGGTCTCCATTATTGTCTGATTTTATAAACTCCAAAAGTCCAATAGGATGGAAGTTTTGATTTTCCCCTATCAGGAAAATCTTACCATGAAAAAAAACAACACTGATTACTCGATTCTGTTTTCGTCTACCCCAAATATTCAAAGGCAATAGAAATGAAAGCAAAAAGATGCTATCCTTCTTAAAACTAAGTCTTGAATGTTCACTCTAAAACTGTAATGTGCCCCTGAATGTGTCCCATGACGTCACCAGTCCTGGGGCGGTCACAGGGGGCGCTGACGTCAGTGATGGATGGTCACGTGACACGCTGGGACCAGGGGGCGCCACCAGACACCTAGACTGTACTGTTACGTCCAAGTTCGCTAGGTGCTCAAACTTGGACTGTTAATCAGCAACCATTTTAGTTGGGAATTCCCCCATATCCCAGCATGCTAAGCAGCCACTGGTTTATGGCAGGTAGGACCAGAAACCAGCCAGAAGGCCAAGAACCATCAAAGGGGCTGCCCATGCCATTTATAGAGGGCCAATAAAAGAATTACTTACAGATTTTAGGTGGCCACTAGTAGCCATGGGCTTTTGTGGGTGTAAGGACCTATTATGCGAGAGGTATCTAGGTCATGGAAGGACTAACAAGACACCCCGGATACCTGTGGGAGTGTGGACCAGATCCACTCATTCTGAGGGTGGCTTTAAGGCTTTCTCCGGCTCTCACATTTAAAATGCCATATCCCTTAGAGAGAAGATATATCCAATGCCATTCAGATATGAACAGAAGAAGCCCTCTGTCGGTCTCCAGATAATTCCGATTTCTTTCCACTCCTGACAGTTGCTTTGTGGACCGCTGCCTAAGGGGCTAAAGTAATGCTATATCTATGTTTGAAATAGGCATTCCACATCAAACGAGAGCTTATGGAACCATAAAGGATGACTGATGAAGTGTATTCTTCTGACGGTTCGACTCAATGAATGGCATTGGCTGTGCAAAACGAAAAAAAAGCTTTTCCCCCAAAGATGATGCCTTAGTTCACATTTTGTTATATTTTCTGTTGCACACGGTGACGACTGGTGTTTAAGAATACAGGTTTGTGATTGACCCAATTAAAGTCTTGACAAATTTAGGGTGTCCACTTTGTTGAGTGTTATTTGACATTCCTGAGTGGCTCCGAGCCAATGTCGTCGGGACCGTTCTGTCACTTGTCCCCATTAGATTCCCCTACCTCACTCACGTACACCCGTTTGACAGGGCCATACAGGGATAGACCTTAACTTTTTTTTGCACTAGCCCACCGGGCTAGCCGCTTAGGATTTGCACTAGCCCGACTGAGTTTGCACTAGTACCCCCTGAAAGAGAGGAAATTCTGCTAAATTAATCAAATGTTTAATGGAATAGATTGAAGACAACGAACATGCATGATTAGATATAAAAGGAGTGTTTTTCTAAGAATGTTTATTATGTTTCTTTGTAAAATAAACATTTGGAATTTTAATCAACACTCTACAATGAGTATTTAGAATAATAATAGTTTCAGTCATATGTGGTTAATATCAATGTGGCTTCTTATCTATTTTACAATTCTGCTGACAGGCGCACAATTTTCGGCATTGTGCGCCCAGTGTGCTCATGTTTTTACAGCAGGAACTAGGTGTGCACATATTTAAATAGACGGGTGCAGAGTTTAAATGTATGCACCCAGTGGGCATCCAAAATATACGTTAATTTCGAACACTGATACTTTGTGCTTACACTGGTGCGAAATTTAAGTTAAATCCCGGCCAGGTGAGAGTAAAGCCCCATACCCACTAGAAGATTTTGAGCAGAGTTGGCCGATTCAAGGTGCTAAAATCGGCCGACTCTACTAGAAGAGTCGGCCGATTTTAGTGCCGACTCATATCAAACCTGCACATTCCAGTATTATTATACAGGGGCGGATCCAGGGGGGGGGGGGGGGGGCGGGGGCGCCCCCCCCCCCCCCCCCCCCCCCCTCCCCTGTTAAATCATGTTTGATGGGGGGCCCACCCCCCCGTACATTCATGTTTTTGGGCCCCCCCCCTCTACAAATTCCTGGGTCCGCCCCTGTTATATACTATACTTAAATGCGATCCTGAAGAATCAGCCGACTCTCCAAGTCGCTGGTCACCAGTCGCTGCTTAAGTCGCTTAGTGGGTATGGGGCTTTAAGTCCCCGTCCACCCCTCCCCATACTGCTCCAGACCTTATCAATGCCATCTCCCTAGGACGGGGACCTATGCGCCACTGGACACACAGACTTGTTACCGTGGGGTTGTGGTGGTGCCCGGAACAAACGGCGGTGGATACTCCCTGAATCAGTATCTCCGAAATATTTAAATGAGCTAGTACTGACTGTACACTGACGTTTACTGCCACCTCATTTAGTGGTGGTGGTCAAGGCTCTATATACACGATGGTATGCACGATACCTGAGGACGGAAATCAACCTCGTGTTTATAACCCACTCTTAAACTACATGAGGTCGGTTTTCCTTAAGTTGCATACACGAGGTGACACCAACCTCGTGTATTGAAATGAAAATGTCCCATTCCGTTTTTATATGCACGAGGTCGGTTTCGAAAGGGAGTCTCCCTGAGTTTGACTTAATCATCCAACCCCCAGGCCTGAGAGGGGCAAAATCTCACGGAAATCAAGGAGTTGGGGGAACACCCAGGGGGAACATCGTGAAAAGTAAACGTTTCATGTCTCATGTGGAATGTAATAAATTTCCTCTTCATGTCACTAAGACACATGTCGAATGTGGATTTCAAGAAATGGCCATAGTCGCTGTATATATGTCAAATACAAGGGTCATGGGCTAGGCATATAACTGCTCTTTACAGCAGTTTTGTAAATTGTTTGTAATTTTGGTTATGCATTTACTGTAAATTCAATATATATCACTTTTACTGTAAATGTTGAGTGCGTCTGTGCAGTAATCGTTGCTGGCAACAACATGTAACACCTTTTGTCTTCAACTCTTCAATACCCCCCTCAACAATCTATACACAGCAATTACTATACCACATTATTTCACCTGTCCCTCCTCTCAATCTCGACCTCGTGTATATAAATCTGCTTACATATATCTAGTTCTTGATACACGAGGTCGCCATCTGGAAATTAGCAAACACGAGGATAGAAATCAACCTCGTGTATAAGTCTGATGTCGGATTTGCACGAGGTCGATTTCACCTCGTTTATATAGACGGTAGCGTCAGGACTGGGGGGGGGGGGGGGGGGAGAATTTGCACTAGCCCGTCGGGCTAGCACTTCATGGAATGCACTAGCCCGACGGGAATCGCACTAGTGTCGGTACTACCGGGCTAGTGCTAAGATCGACCACTGGCCATACCAATGATCGCCCAGCTACACTCCTAGCTTGTCCAGGGTCTCAGCCACTTGTTGCACTACAGTAATATAACTCCTGGAGTAGCTTAGTCGAACTTGTTAAGGGATTATGTCACGTCTGAATTATCATGATTTTGTGCATTCCATCACATTTTTGTGAATGAAATGGAATAGACCCAGTCCTTGGTCTAAGAAATCGTCTGAAACCAACTCAAATCAACATTTAAGCCTACCTGATAATATATGTGTTTGTTGCCAGTGCATGAGCTACCCCATAGAACCTTCAAACCTCCCCTGGGGACACAACTCCCCCCACCTTTCCCTCCGTGAATCTGCTCAAAGACTTTAGCTCCGTACTTCTCTATAAGACTGTAGCAGTCAAGATAAAAATGCGAGGGAAAAAGTAATAATTCAAAGGGAAAAAGGCGTAACAAATCGTTTATAACACACGGTGGCAGTGGGTGGTTGGCAGGGGTCCCTGGAGCAGGGCCAGCCGTCGGCGGGTTAGGGGTGGAGGGTCGGCAGTGACAGTACGGTCAGAAATAGCAGGAGACTTGACATTAACTCAAACCTAACCTCTACCCTCCGTCCCTACCAAGGGAGAACCCTAACTCCACCAACATCAGCGAATCCCTCATTGTGAAGATATCGCAGTTATCGCTGTCAGAGCCAATTTATATTTCCTGCGCCTTTCTATAAATCTTAAATCTTGAGACCTATAAAGAGCCAAACATCCGTTTGTTAATTGCATTTGGAAGAAAAAAATCTGTAAGTAGTGTTTTGATAGATGGAATTCATTTGACCTTTAATCGCGATACCATAGAGTTTGTTGGTGATGCAAATTAGAGCCGTGTGAATTTCACTTGGAACAACTGTACTTTTCTTTAAATATTGGTACATATGTTTTAGTTAAAAACCCTGAAGACATTGTGCTCTAACTATCCTTCTCTAATTTTGGAAATGAAGTGTATTGCTATAGGCGTCAAAAAGAACTTTCTGCTGACTCATCATTTAAGATGCAGTATGTCTATGATAATCTCTGGTCTCCCTTTAGGAGCTTAGAGGAAATGGAAAGGTTCCTTCCTATCACAGACAAAATCCCCTCGGCAAAGAAAAGAAAGCTATGAGGTCCCAGAGGCAATTAAAGAAACATTACAATATCATTACGAGACGAGTCTTAAATGTCGACCGTGAGATTGGTAATCTAACGAAGGAGCCATTCGAGAAAACCCTCTCACCTCCCTTCCCCCTTCCTCAACCCACCTATCCTACAATATCCATGACAACTCTCCCCCCCCCTCCCCCTGCGCGACCCTCTGGCCTTTGTCACGCCGCTTAGTGTGGTTACCATGACAACGCAAAGCTCCTAGAATCTTCCCGGAATGAGGGTGTCTGGGCTGGTGCTGGTGGAAGGGGATTGAGAGGTATGTAGACAGTGACCAGTCCCTGGTATTTCTAGGAAGTAGGGGAAAACAAAGAAAGGTTAGACAGGCGACAAGAATAAATTACGTGTACTTAACTCACACTGGCATCGGGACTTTATTGGTTAATGCAGGTGAAAACAATTGGTAATAAGTATATTATCTACAAATGGCCAAAACGGTAAGTTTGAATTATGAAATTTCAAACTAAATTTCCTGCCTGTGTGCCCGTTGGAAGAACTCGAAAAGTTCATTTCAAAGTGGCAAAAAATTTAGATTATCTTTACGGGTCTGTCGTTCCATCTCCATAGATTCGATCATAGAACTATGTACAGTCAAAAATGTGAGTGTTCCTGATATAGCTGAAAAATTGTCAAATGGACGTTAAATTCCAACAGTCAGTATCATCATCTTTTGGGAAGAAAAAAAGTTTTTCAAGAACAGGCATGCTCTACATAAATAATCGTCTAATGCATACGCAAGTATATATGAATTCTGTCCTAGGAATGTTAGTCCCTTGCCACCCGACTGTCTGTGTTAACAAAACGATGTTTTAAGAGGATAGTTTTACAGAGATGAGTTTCACCTCCGGCACGGCCTCAGAGCGACGACAGGTGAAGTTAGTTGCCGAGACAGACACCAGGTGGGAGCACTGAGGGTGTATCAGTACTAATGAGGGGGTGAGGGATGTGCTGCACCCTAGTGGCCACGGTTAGAAATATGAGAAGTAGTTTTCCTGCCAACTGTTATTTCCCAGTCCTTGTAACCTCTAGGGGGGAAGGAATACGTCTAGAACACTGTTTATATACAGTATTAAGAAAAAGACAAGCTACGGGGGATCACTGCCGCTATCGGACTTACTCAGCATCTTGAGTGTACTGTTGGTTAAAGGGTTCCCTTCAGACACAAATGCTGTGTCATGTGTTCGATATAGTACTGATCGGTTGATGCCTTGTCTATAAAGCATTGGTTTTAGATATGGATTTCTGAAATGGGACAAAAAGAAACATTATTAAAACAGATTTTACAACTCATCCCGAAAACTGATAGTAGAACATAGCATAAACCGCCGTTTATAGCACAACAATAAGGTGGTTGACTATGCACAGCAAAAGAATTTCTAAGAAGAATATCGCATACAAAATATCATGGATCATCACTTAGAAGCGACGGCCTGCTTCCTCCTCAATACGTCCTCTCATGTTCATCTTTGTCCACTTGATTAAAGGCCCGGCCCTTCTGAAGATGTAATTACGAGCGTGCCGCTGAAAGCTGGGCCCCTTCAGTAGGTGGGTGGGCTCGTACTTAGCGCTGGGGGAGGGGTGGCCCCACACTTAGACGTCTGGGGGATGAGGAGGTGACGACGGCCTTATTGGTAGGGAAACACCACGGCCAGGGTATAAAGCATAGTGGAGATTAGTGGCTGGGTCTAGCTACCTTCCGCACGAGATATATCACAGGAATATCCTGACGTTCAAATAGTTTATGTTATTTGGAAAAAATGGAGCATGAAGATATAGAGAAGGGTATTGGGGGTTATGTTAGCAACTATACTATTGATAGAAGGAAATTACAGATATTCAAGTTTCGTTTCAAGCTGAGAAGCCAGGAACTATATGGCCGTCACGTGTGAGCAACCCCATAACCCCCAACCCCCATTTGGAGCCGTTAATTATTTTTTTCCTTTATGATATTTAAAATGGAAATTTTCTCCCGGGCTCACTTATATTTGTCAACGCCTCCTCCATCATTTCAAAACTATCGCAGGTTCCATGGAAAAAAAATATCAAATGTTTCTAATCGTCTTCTGTTTCAGAGTTAAGTACCTGGTAAATTTTAAATGTTAATTAATGGCCTGTTTGTTTGTTGCAGTGCCAACGCATCGACGCGGGACCTGGACAACGAGACGTGTGACACGTGTACAGAGACAGAATCCCTGATGAGCTCACGGCGAGGTGAGCAGCTCAGCTGACCTACTTTACTTAGTCATGACCTAGTTGACCGGCCTACTTTAGTAGAATTAGGTCAGCAAAATGTTTTGGGTTTAGAGAGAAAATGTATGAATCAAAATCTAGTGAAGAAAATACAAAGTGGAAAGTTCTCAAGGGACAGAAATCTTTATTTTTTTCAATTCACTAATGAATATCAATTTATTGGTAAATATGTAAAAGAATTTTGATCCTATTTATAAAGACTTCACACAGTCCTAACAAAAAACTGTTGCTGACCTATTCCACAGGGTTTTTTTTCACACTTTTTTTCGGAATGTCTATTGTGATTAGTGTCTACTTTATTAAATTTAAAGGCATTTATAGGAAGCTTTCTTGATACAGACAGCAATTTTTTTCCCCGCAAGACAGTCTAGATCTTAATCCAAGTAAAACATTTCAAGAATATGATTTAGATTTTCTAAGAGATGTTTGATACTAAAAGGTGTATAAAGGTGGCAGCACTGTACCAGTACTATACAATATCAATTAATGTTGACAGCGGTTCTAAACTTATATGTCAATCATCTTAAATTTGGTTCCTTCAAAAACCTGTCTTTAGTCATAAAACTAAGAGGTGTTTCGGTTACAAAATATACAGAGTCGCGCACACCTTCATGCTAGACTAATAGGAGGAAATGTATGCTGATAGAATTAAAGTGGAGCATAATTGATTTATCCCCCTAAAATCACTAAAAGGTGCTCATCGAGGCCTGTCGTTAAATGGTTGGTGACGAACATTAAAGACCCGATACTATCACAGGTGCGCCAAGGACCATCATAACCCGATAGTATAGATGAAGGAAAGTAGTAGGTAAGAGGAAGGATTAACGTCGTTCTGCACCTGTCGTCACTACTCCTATGACGACGTAGTGGTGACGTCATCTCATGATGTCGCGTGATGGTCCGGCCGGCGTTCGCCATCAGGGCATGAGGCCAGGAACGTAGAGTGGTTGTTGTGTAATTGACTAAGGCTGGTGGGGGAGCTTTGAAGTGGGGGAATTAGACAAAGTGGCTGCTGGCTGCTGCTGCCCGGGCCTTGAGAGGGTGGGGGCAGCAGGGTCTGGTGCCTTGAGAGGGTGGGGGCAGCAGGGTCTGTTAGTGAGTCTGGGGTCTGGTAGGGGGAGAGAGAAGACCACTTCGTGTAACACTATGTCTACCATATTGGACAGCCAGCTAATGACATGGGGAAAGGAATATCAAAGCTAGAGGTCCTGAGTGGTGTCTGTAATATACATCAAAGAGATATTACATTCAGTTGATGTCGTTCGATCAAGACCTCTTATAGAGGAATCCTAGTTGAACATTTACCTTTATCAAAACAAAAAGAAATATAAATATTTGTATGATAGAGGCTAGTTGGTTACAGTGTACAATTTATTGTTTAGTCTTTGATCTATTTGATAGAACCCTCAGGGAGGGGGGGGAGGGGGGAGGGGCTTCGATTTTATGTCAATAAATACGAGGCAAATATGGCAGAAAGCCAATATATAATTTAAAAAAATATCCTTTCAAAAGAGGACACGCCTAACATAAATATAGTGATGCTAGGATGCAGTCTAAAATTACCAATGAGTTACATTAAAATCTATTTATCTAAGTCAACCACAAAGAACGCAATTACACCATGTAGCTACAGTGGAGATAACAGAGGGTCGTGTTTGTGTTTTACTGGGTCATGTATGTGAAAAGAACGGAAACGGGCAATTTAACCTGACAAGAGGAAAACTTTTGGATGGTGTTTACTGCTGTTAAATGAGTTGTCCAACTCCCAGACCCTACGGAAGCAGAAACTGTTATTACGGGCTTAACCTGGCGTCACGGAATGCATTGTACGGCCGGTAAGCAGGCGTTACGGTGGGCCCTGAATATAAGGGGCTAAGAGTGAAGGCAGCGACTGGCAAAGAAAGGCAGGGAGAGGCAGATCGTTACTGGTGACCTGAATGGGTGCCAAACGGTCCTGGCGCGTGGTTTACGTCCACTAAGTGACGAGATAGGGGTATGCCGGCGGAAAGACGCTTTGTCCCTGCGGGCAAGGGATGGTTTGTTAGGGGAGTGGATGATATTTTTTACCTTTGGTCCGTCTACCTGGTTTGTAGGCTATGTTGTTTCATGGCCATGGTAATGTTGAGTAGGGCTCGGGGGCTCAGAATGGCTCAGGCTCTAACAGTGTATGTGGCATTTGGTGATTTTAAAAAAAAGCTTTTACAAAATTAGAACTCTTGCTAGTTGTAGCCACCAAATAAATCTTTTCATTTTCACCAAATATAACTTGGAAATATCATTAAAGATCAATTGCGATCACCGCTGAAACGTCGGAAACTCTGAACATAATATAAGATCCACCTTTGACAGCATTTACTAATGTTTATAGAACTATTTAGAATTCTGACCTTTTACAACTATGGCTACTGATATAAAAAGTAATCAGAAGTAATATCTTGGATTAATATTTTTCTATTATTCTGACTTCTTGAACTTGTATCTTTTCCAAAGTGTAATGGGTTCAATATTCTCTTCAAACCCCATGGTAGATAAATAAATATACGCGAAAGACCATCCTCGGTCATGAGAACACTGCTACGAGAAGTACATTACTCTCACATAAACCAAACCTAGTAGGTGGAGGCTGTCACAGCAATGGCCTTTGGCACTCAACAAGGCTCAGGTAATAGTAGTCCTGACCCTTCTGACCACCTGACCACTGTCCAGCAGGGGTCATTAGCAGGGGACCTTTGTGGTGCCCCCTAGTGGTGAGGGCCCTCAGCGAGCGTCTTGGGGGCACCTGGCTTCCTGCTGTGGGCATTTACCTTGGCCACTGGAGGTAGTTGGCGTTGGGGAGGAGGGGGTGGCGTCAACGGGAGCAGTACAATGGGTCCACCACATGAGCCAACTCGAGTGGGAAGGTTTCCAAAATAATACAACATAATATTTGTTGTTTTGATGTATGACTGCCATTTGTTACCTGTGTACAATGAGAAATACCGGTTTTGATGCTTTAGCTGGCATGTGTGCTATCATCAGCTTGTATGTGAGTTCACCAGTTGGCTTCAACGCAGTTTTTACATGACCCAGGCTTGTCATAGAATAATAAATTGATGACCTGGACGTTTATGACGACAAATAACCCAACTGAACTTTATTATTAGCGTTCCATGCTATATCATCGCTTTCGGAAAAATAAATCCCGTGAGAACGTTATGCCTTTCTTTGGTCTAACCTTCGAGGATTTCTCTAATCCACGATCCAAACGTTTTTAAAGACTCGTGAGAATGTCAACTTTTCTATTCTCTTACCGTCGGAGCTATTTCAACCTGATTGCAATTAGCAATTAGTCCATTGATTACGGAGTAATTCTCCCCGTACCTTTATTCATGAGGGTCTGGATGCGTACGGACGAAGTAGAGTACTAAATAACGGTCCTGGTAGGTAGGCGGGTGGGGTAATGACCCAGCCGTCAGTCTTATTAACTCACGAGGGGCTAGCCTTAGCAGGGAACCCTCACCTTAAGCCCTACAAGTGTTACTTCTGTGGTCAAATCCCGTCACGCTAACTCACGTGGGATTAACTTCACGGTGGGAAACTACTACCTGGTGCTACTACAGTATAACTACTACCGATACGTCGGCTGAAAATATTTACTGTGTAGCAGTGATTAATGTAGCTCATTTGTATTGAAATATTATCATTTTATCATAAAGATAAGGTAAGGTTTAACACTAGACAACATTGATATCATGTCGTCCTTGTCTTTGTCAGACAAAATATGGATAAAAATTCCCCATTTTTGAAATGAAATCATTGAAAAAAAGTTCTGAAGTAGTAGTAGCCATCGTGCACTTTGAGCTCATGTTGACGGTCAAGGCTGACCTCAGCTTCCAGGGGGTCGTACCACTAAGCCCTGGAGGTGTTGTGATCTGTGCCGTGGAGGAGAGCATGCGGGGACGTCCGTTAGTGAACCACGGGGGTCCTCCTCTCACCTGGAGTGACCACTGAGAGGTCACCTCTCTCCCCCGGAGCTGTGGTCTGACCGGGAGGTGGGCACTCTACCTGGTGTAACATTGGGTATATTGTCGGGCATTTTGAATATATTTTGGGACATTCTAAATGGTGAGTTAATGGCGCACTTCATCTACTGTTATGTTTTGATTGTATCGTTTCATTAGGAATGTGTCTAGTTACAGAGCGCTGGGTTATCAGATACTGTTTTGATGTATGGCTGGGAAAGTGGGACACAGCGGGATTGTTGTGACCACTGAGTGTAAGTTTGCTCCTCGCAGCATTATATATTCTGAGGAGGGTTAAACATTAAATATATCCTGTAAAATTAGAAATACTTCATATTATAATATAATTATATTTTATAATGTCATTTTATAGCTAGTGGTTATAACTGTATTTATTTATAACTGGCTATTGTGATGCTTTATGTACTTAATTAGTATGTTGGTTCACCAACCCCCATTCTATATATAATATGGGACTGCATGTAGTGAACGTCGCATTAAGGTTAGACCTAAGCTTATGTTACCGTTAGTATAAGCATATAAAATATCACTCTTGGTATTCTGACAAGTACGTAGATCCTCAATTTGTTATGAGAATATATCAAATTGGTCTCACGTCATCATTTTATTATTGTCGTAATTGATGGAAAGTGTATTGTCTAGAGGGCTGTAATTCCTAGACAATTATTCCACGAATGACAATTATTGACAATTGTTTGGGTGAGCAGGGAACCTGCTCTCACGCTATTCTGTATTTAAGATCATGATTAAAGTTGCTCTGGGCTTTTCACCTCTGACCGTCTAACTGTCTCAGTCGTTGACTCTGTTTGAAATAGGCTGCTCAAAATTATCAAAGTAATGATCCAGTGCTGGAGATACCTCTGGCGCGGGACATTTTTGGCTCCCCACGGCGCGACCTGTTTCATGCAGAGGGCAGAGATGAGACTGGGTGATTAGTGGTGATATCAATCACTGTGATTGCGGGGTGCTGCAGTGTCTAGTCTGATACTCCCCAACATCCAGTGATTGGGAGGGTGTGACGCGATGGTGGATCCAGGCTCGTGATGGTTCAATGGCGGATCCAGGCTCGTGATGGTGACAAGGTTAAGAGGCGATCTTCTCAGGCCCCAATATATATATGGTAGAACTCATATATAACCGGTGAGTGACTTTAAGTATTTCAAAATGGCTGAAGGTGAGGCCAATCAACCCGATGCAGAGCAGATCGCTGCGGCAGAAGCGGCAGAGCATGCAGAGGAGGAACGGGAGCGGAAACTTTTAGAACATCACGCAAAGCGTATCGGGGTGCAGGATGGTGTTAACAAAACTGCATTACGTGAATGGTTAGAGGAGATAACAAGCGCGCAAGAATGGAGTGGGGCTAATGAACAGTTAACTCTAGCTACGGTGGGATACCTCGTAAAGGGGCGTCTTGATACTGCTGTTCGCAGATGGATCCGCGATACAGAAGCCGCAAATGAAAATAGGTTGCCTGCGGACCGAGAGCATATCACATGGGCCGGGATTCGCCGTAGAATAGAGCAAGAATTTCTGGGGGCTGACGAACAAGAGTATTTGAGGAAGGCGGTTGATGAGATGCAACAGGGCGTCCTTCAAGACGTCAGAGAATATGCGCGTGATTTCGATCAGGCCGTACATCGCGCATACACTGCCGCAGAGCTGGAAGTGGCAGTTGTAATGGAGAGGCTTATTCGCACTTTCATCGGTGGGATCCGCTCGGGTGATACAAGGTTACAGGTTCATGCTGGCAGACCGGAGACCCTGGAGGCTGCGTATGAACGAGCCTTAACGATGGATCGTGCTAGGTGCCTCGCCGGAGTGGTGCGTAAGGAGGAACCGATGGAGGTTGGTGCCCTTCAAACAAAGGGACGCGCCGCTCCAATTACACCAAATCCAGGATTGAAAACAGTCTTGGATTCCATCAAACATTTGGAAGGCCAAATGGAGGAAATGCAAAAGAGGATGACCCAGAAGCGGCGGCCAAGGGGAAAGGGTCCTCAGAAATTGCAGGAAATGGGGTTGCCCGCTTGGACAACTGATGGACAGCCTATTTGTTTCCGTTGTTTCCAAGCAGGACACATGGCTAAGGATAAAATGTGTCAAAATGTGCCCACTAACCCACCCGCGGGAAACGCGAAGTAGCCGTGCTCGATGGTCGGCTACGGGTAGCGGTCTCCCTAGAGGGGAAGGAGGCCATTGCCCTGGTTGATACGGGTGCGGCGTGCACTCTCATAAGGGAGTCATTTTGGCTCGCCTTGTGCAAGGATCGGCGAAGAATTCCCCTATTGAAACCGGCCACGGAACGATTAGTGACTTTAACCGGCAAGGAACTTCCAGTAAAAGGTAGAACAATTATAAAACTTTTGGATGAAGTAATTGAGGTTACTGTCACGGACAGTGTTAAACATGACCTTCTTCTAGGTCATGACACCCTAAACAGACTAAAAGCTATTATAGACTGTGGTAATAGGGTAGTTACTTTAAAGGGAGAGTTATATCACTGCTCTGTGCCGGAGGTTATGGACTTAGAGCTGGGAAACACAGAGGTGAATAAATGGATGTCTGCTTTTCCTGATGTGTTCCGCGATGAAATAGGACGTAATGACGGTATTTGCATTGAAATTGACACTGGGGATCATCCACCCATTCGTCAAAGGGCTTATCGTCTTCCTTTGACAAAAAGAAAAGTGGTAGAGGACGAGGTGCGAAAGATGTTGGAAAAAGGGGTAATAAGACCTTCTCAGTCACCCTGGGCATCACCTGTCACCTTGGTGCCTAAAAAGGATGGTAGTATTCGTTTTTGTATTGACTTTAGGCAGTTAAACGCTATCACGCGGAAAGACTCGCATCCCTTACCCAGGATTCAGGACATTTATGACAATTTGACTGGAGCATCTTGGTTTACCAGTCTCGACTTAAAAAGTGGGTACTGGCAGGTTAGGGTGGCCGAGGCGGACATTCCCAAAACAGCATTTGTTACGCATAACGGTTTGTACGAGTGGGTTAGAATGCCATTTGGTTTGGCCAATTGTCCGGCAGTATTTCAACGGGAAATGCAGCGAGTCCTGGGGGATTCTCTAGGAAAACATGCTATGGTGTACATAGACGACATTGTTATCTACAGTAAAACAGAGGCAGAACATGAAGAACATGTACGGGATGTGTTATCACCCTTACAAGCAGTGAACCTTGTTGTGAAACGTGAGAAGTGTCATTTCAAACAACGGCAGTTGCCTCTCCTCGGATACATAGTTTCTGGCGATGGAATTTCAGCTGATCCGGAAAAGACTCGTGCTATAAGTGAACTCAAACCACCCAAAAACCTGGCCGAATTACGTCGATTTCTGGGCGTTGTCGGGTACTACAGACAGTTAATTAAGCACTATGCTGACATTGCGGCACCCTTGCAACATCTCACTCGGAAAGGCGTACCATGGATATGGACTGAACAATGTCAGGCAGCATTTGATGAACTTAAAGCTGCTCTAGTGTCAGGGGATGTGATGGCTCATCCTCGCGTAGGAGACCCTTATCGTCTCTACTGTGATGTATCAGATAAGGCTATTGGTGCTATTCTTGTGCAGGAAGACAGCAATGGTGTGGAGCGACCCATACAGTATGTGTCACGTACTCTCAGAGGATCTGAATTAAGATGGAGTACGATAGAAAAGGAGGCCTATGCCATCGTGCATGCACTTAAAACATTAAGACCCTATTTGTACGGTGCTGAGTTTGTGATTCTAACCGATCATAAACCAGTTAAGGCTCTCTTCCTAGGAGAAGTCAAGAACACCAAGGTGCAGCGCTGGGCTTCATTGATTGCTGAATATGGAGCACCAATTCAACATCGTGCTGGCAAAAACAATGTTCGTGCGGACATGCTGTCGCGTATCACACAGTCTGAACCAGAGGAGATGGAGTATGAGGTAGGTGCATACATGCTAGCCCATCTAGGACCGAGTGAAATTGCAGACTTGGATACTACAGACTGGATAGATGCGGAGACGAATCCTGCCGAGGAAGTTCCCTGGCGGTGGGATGGATTAAACAAGGTCGAAGTGCAGGCAAAACAACGTGAAATGAGTGAGTGGGGTCTGGCTGATGAGGACAATAGCCATTATCATCGCCATGATGGTTTGTTATGGTACACTGGTGAGTTGCCAGGACAATTACCATATCCGCGCTTAGTGTTACCAGTTGACTATCGCCGTGACATAACCAGGAAAGCTCACATTGAAATAGGCCATCAAGGACAAGCTAAAACTTTAAGTAGAGTTAGAGAGGTGTACTATTGGCCTAAGCAAAGGGAAACTGTGAGGTTAGCTATTTTCCATTGTCCGACTTGTCGGATGAATGAGCCTCGTACTACTCGACCGGAACCGGTGGGCATGCCTACAGCAACATATCCCGGAGAAATCGTGGGTATGGATTTGGTGGGTCCACTGGCCAAATCGGTTGAAGGTAACATTTATTTACTGACCTTACTGGACCATGCTACTGGATGGGCGGAAGCCTATCCCATTTCAAATAGGACAGGGGAAGCAGTTGTTCAAAAACTATCACGTGACTTTATCCCACGACATGGTGTTCCCACTATAATGATACATGATAACGGCACTGAATTTACTAACGCCACAGTGCAGGACTATCTAAGTAAGTTAGGAGTGGAGGTTCGTCGAACCACTCCATACCATCCTCAAACCAATGGGAAATTGGAAAGGTGGCATCGGAGTCTTAAAGACATATTACGTAAGTTAGTGAATAACAACATCTCAACGTGGGAAGAACATCTTGGATCCGCGTTGCTAGCTTACAGACAATCTGTATCTGAAACTACAGGCTACTCTCCGTTCTATCTCCTATATGGAAGGCGTGCTCGGTATCCAACTAATAGAGCCCCGGAATCAACAACTGTGCTGGGACAACGCTTAGAGCGGATGGGGGATGCACTACATGAGGCCTGCAAAAATACGCAAAAAGCAAAAGAACGCTATTTTAATAATGCTACTGAACGAGCTAATGCTCTGACGCTCAAAGTAGGAGACAGGGTATTACCGAGAGCGTATGAGAGAGCTCCATTTGACTCTAAGTGGGATATGCCACGTGAAGTGACAAGGATGCGAGGGAATGTGGTATGGTGCAAACCAATTAATGGGGTAGGGAAAGTGAAGGTGTATAATAGGGACAAATTACAACTTGTGAATGCTGACAGCGACTGGATCTCTGTGAAACCACGGGTGACCCGATACTACAGAACACGACCACAACAACTCACAACAGCCAGGCGGGCTGCTCCACCGCCGCCAAGTCCCGAGAGTGATGTGGATCAGGTAACACCACCAACCATTGTCGCTGTGCCCATCCCTGTTAATACACCACCTCCCGCTCCCTTGCCGGCACTTGCTCCCGGAGTACCAACAACATCGGATACATCAGAGCTTATGGACACTGAGGAACCCCCTGTTCTCCCCGAAGTTCAAAATTTAAGGAGGTCTCAGAGGAGTAGACCTTGGGCAGTGGATTATGTTCCTTTCAAACGTCGGTACTGCCCGTACAAAAAGTAAGATGCACCAGGTCTTATTGGTCTTAGTCGGTCTTATGGTTCTTGGAGCTGCGAACGTCATACGAACACCGATTAAAAATGGACTTATCACTGAAAGGATTGGAGAGGCTAGGGTGTTGAAAGCAGAATGGACAGTTGTGATCGCTATTCATGCTCCGGAGGTACCGCCCATGCAGGCATGGGTTAGGGACATTCGCATACATGCCAATCGTAACATCAAATGGTTTTCGTATAGTGATTACAACAATACTGTGGAGAGACTGAATCGGCTTGATGCTGACTTCTTTGGCCAAGAAGTTAGCTCACCTGTTATAACATCTATCAGGAGAAGCCGAAAGCTTTTGGGCCTTATTGATTTGATTGGTGACTTAGGACATACTTTATTCGGTTTGGCCACTGATGCGGAAGTCGACGCACTGAAGGCAGAAGTGGACCAGGCAATGTTAAATGTCAACACCGTTTATCACAACCAACAACAACTTTTAAGTGTAGTGAATTTGACTCGGCAGTATTCAAAGGAGAACCGAGAGGACATTGAGAGACTACAGCATTATATAAGTCACGTGACTGAAAGACTTGGTGGCATCATAGGAAATCTCGACATGCTCCGACTTCGAATTATCCAGATCAGAGTGGCGCGTCACTTTGATCAGTGGATTACTGCGCTGGAGATTGCCGCAGATGAGTATAGACAGGAGCGCGCGCATTTCCAGAATGCGAGGGTAGCGCTTGAGCATGGTCGATTATCGGAGGACATTTTATCAGTGACTCAATTAAGTGACACGTTACATCATTTGTCTAAGCATGGGGATGTTCAAAATACTATGTGGTATTATCAGAATACTTATGTGAAACTTGTAATTGCTGAACCTGAAAGGCTTATTTTCAAAGTATGCTTATGGGCTTCAGAGCCTGACGTGTATTATCTATGGCGTCTAACAACCTTTCCTATAGTTAAGAATAACTTATCTGAGAGACTAGCCCCACGCAAATTGGTTGCTATCAATAACGAGAGGACTCAGTTATTTGTACCAGGTAACTGTAAGGGTAGATCTCTCCAGGTATGTGACGTGCATGTACTTGAACAAAAAGGGTGTGAACTGGATTTAATAGGTGAGTCATATTCTGCTTGCCCTATTGAGGTTTCTAAGTTGCATGAAAATCTTAGTGTTCACCCTTGGTCTAGAAATAAGTTTATTTTAGAGGCTCATATTCCGCGTACTGTTAAGATTTATTGTCTAGGTGGTAAGACTTATACTCATACTATTCAAGGTGTAGAGTTATGGCACCTTAAGGAGGGATGTAACATACATTCTGCTGATATAATTACTCACCAAGCGACCAGTTTTATTTCAAATTTTGATCAACGGTACCACATCATAGCATTTCCAAACGTTACGTACAGGATACCTAGACAGGTTCATAGTAAATTACTGGATCATCTTAAGATTGTAGATCGTGTCACTATCCACGCATTTAAGACTATGCTTGATGAATTACCAATAGGTCCTGCATGGCATGAGACATATGGACAGTCTGTAATATGGAGTGTGATCTTTATTGTTGGAGTCTTGAGTTTTATTGTTTGGTATAATCGAAAATTAATTATTACAAAATTTAAGAAGAACGTTATGAACAAGGATGCAACAACAACCAAGCAAGTCGAAATTGAACCAAGTAAGATTCCGAAATTGTGTAAGTCGAGTGGTCAGATTTTTAAGAGGACTGTTGAAGTTTAAGATATAACTATAACGGCTTCTAACTTTTATGGGATAAAAGTTAAGATATGTTAGGAAGGAATGTAACATTGGGTATATTGTCGGGCATTTTGAATATATTTTGGGACATTCTAAATGGTGAG
Source organism: Lepidonotus clava (assembly GCA_936440205.1). Classification (NCBI taxonomy): domain Eukaryota; kingdom Metazoa; phylum Annelida; class Polychaeta; order Phyllodocida; family Polynoidae; genus Lepidonotus; species Lepidonotus clava. Next base: position 25,855,675 of record OW387144.1, on the reverse strand, counting down.
TTAATGGCGCACTTCATCTACTGTTATGTTTTGATTGTATCGTTTCATTAGGAATGTGTCTAGTTACAGAGCGCTGGGTTATCAGATACTGTTTTGATGTATGGCTGGGAAAGTGGGACACAGCGGGATTGTTGTGACCACTGAGTGTAAGTTTGCTCCTCGCAGCATTATATATTCTGAGGAGGGTTAAACATTAAATATATCCTGTAAAATTAGAAATACTTCATATTATAATATAATTATATTTTATAATGTCATTTTATAGCTAGTGGTTATAACTGTATTTATTTATAACTGGCTATTGTGATGCTTTATGTACTTAATTAGTATGTTGGTTCACCAACCCCCATTCTATATATAATATGGGACTGCATGTAGTGAACGTCGCATTAAGGTTAGACCTAAGCTTATGTTACCGTTAGTATAAGCATATAAAATATCACTCTTGGTATTCTGACAAGTACGTAGATCCTCAATTTGTTATGAGAATATATCAAATTGGTCTCACGTCATCATTTTATTATTGTCGTAATTGATGGAAAGTGTATTGTCTAGAGGGCTGTAATTCCTAGACAATTATTCCACGAATGACAATTATTGACAATTGTTTGGGTGAGCAGGGAACCTGCTCTCACGCTATTCTGTATTTAAGATCATGATTAAAGTTGCTCTGGGCTTTTCACCTCTGACCGTCTAACTGTCTCAGTCGTTGACTCTGTTTGAAATAGGCTGCTCAAAATTATCAAAGTAATGATCCAGTGCTGGAGATACCTCTGGCGCGGGACACTGGGGAATAAGGCCTACCTGGGAACCTCCACCTCACCTGGAAAGGTGGCCACATGCCTCGAGGCCTGAGACCTGGGCAACCTTGGTTTTGGTCTGTGTGACCTCAATTTGGGATGTGTGCTCCTCTGTTAATTACATGAATTAGCCAAATCGTCACTAGCGAATCTCTACAAATATTACATCACTTTCCATAATTCAATTTTGTAGAATTTTTTTTTTAAAAAAAGGTTAATGCTATGTTCATTAAAGTCCATGGGCCAATTTAATTGAGAGGACATTTCTGGTGATCGAACCCAAGCTCTCCATACTATTCAAGCCCTGTATTATGGCTTGTACATTTCCCCAGGTAGAGATGTAAATGAAGTTGGTATAAAGCCTGTATATCATTACCTGGGCAGTGACCCGTGACTCCCAGGTCTCATTACTGATACACCTCACCTACAGTAATCAGTGCTATTAGTGGTCTACGTCGCCTGATACCTGTCCTTTTACCCCGACCACGGCTGTTGATCAGGGCTGATCAGGGGCCATTTAACCAAACACTGCACCAAACTAGTCAATTCCAACGGTCTATTAGGTTGTGACATGTCGTGTGGCCCTCCGTCATTTGCATTTTTATCCCTTTTTTTTTCGTGATGGTGTCAGGACCTTTGCGGGTGTTTGATCCCTGAATAACGGCCATGAACAATATGTATGTGCGTTTGGAATTTCTCCCTGAACGTGCCCTTGGCATATCGGCGAAATCCTTACTGTAACCAGTTTCTCTCTCCTCTGGTCTTAAATGCTCTGTTTCTAGCACAGATGATGCGTTTGTCTATCAGAGTAACAAAGTAGGGACATTGACTGCAGTGGTTGTACATGCCTTTTACCCTGAGTAAAGTAAGTGTACAACCAGCTGTGGTTCTTTAAGTCATCGTGATGACGGCCTAGACAAGCGAAGGAGGTCACTTGATAAGACATCCTCAGGCCTACCTCTCAGTGGGACAGAATGGACCCTTGATATTCTGCCAAAGAGACTCACAGACAAATGGGCATTCATGCCAGGGGAGATTGTCTCGAAATAAATGTCTCGTGCAAACCAACCTACTTTATGTCGGACCAACTGAGAATCAATGTGCAACGTGCAATAATACATGTACTACGTGCCCCCCGTAGAACGATAATAGCGCATCAATGAAAATGCAATGATTTATTGTGGGGAATTTTCTGTAAACTCCGCCTTCGTTGCACAGCCTAGGTAGTCTACGAAATGAAGGCTATCATAAGCTGTACAATTCCCCCTGGACAATTCCCCTTGTATCCTATATTCCCTTCTGAATGAGGTAGTTCTACGTGAGCTGGCAGTCGACAGGTGCGCGGTGTATCTGTGTGAACCGATAAGAACTGAGTACAGGCGGTGATAAGGGGGATAGAACGTGACGAGAGGGAGGGGTGAGGAGGGTGGCTTCAGGGGTGACTGGGAGGTCAGGGTGGGGAGTAAATCCGGGGTAGTAAAGATAGCCAGGTATCAGAGATTTACATACCTACCCCTGAGGAGCAATGATAAGAAGGGCTGCTGATATAAAGGCCTATTCATTGCCCAGGTAAAGCCTGATTAGAAAGGGCGGGTTTTGCAAGTGTATTACTGGTAATATGTCTTGTCTTCTGATATCTGTCCCCTTTGGTTTAGTACAAAGAGGTGCAAGGTAGGACTATATCCCGGGACTTTATAGTCTTGTCAGTCTGTAATACAACATACAAAGGCCGATTACGAACTGATATCTACAGTGTGTTGTCTGGCACTTTAGTTAAACAGAAATAGAAAACTTTTTTTTTCCAGTTTGGAATTTTTATGTCTTAAATATAGGGACTGCATCCAATCCCAACCTTAGTGACTTCCGAATGTACCCTCCAGGCGGAAGGCTTAATTGATTAGCCAAATGTTTGGAATATGATGTACACTAATGCTACAGCAATTATTTGTCATATGTCATAACTATAGCAGGTTGGGTCCTGGGTCACCTATAAGTGTATGGATTACCACCATAACAGCATATGGACAGGGGATTGACCAGGCTGAGGCTTATCAAGGCTTACCCAGGAGGGTCAGAGGCGTTGACAGTACGGATTACCCACTGACAGCTATATCCCTGACGGGTCGGCCTAGCTGTCAACAACTGTCAGAGTCCAGAACAAGGCCTACTTGATGGGTGATTGGGCCTAATCCCCTATGCCGCCCCTCCCCCGTTATCCCCATCCCCAAACCCTGGTCACCAGGGGAGCGCCACACAGCTAACGAGGGTTTAAAGATTTGTTGCTTTTCTTTTTTTTCCCACGTTCGACAATGGTAAATGGTATGGAGGAGGTTACGCAAGATCGCCACCATTGAGGAGGGGATTGCTGTTAAATGGACCACTGCAGTGAATGGGTTTAAATCCTGGCTACTTCTGCTAATTGGAAACGGCATGCTTTCTGGCTATAATGGCCCGCTTATCATGATTACATGCACAAATAGCATATCCCCCAGGACAGAAACAAACGAGTCCTTTGATATCACACACTGTCATGTGTAGTATAAAATCGCATGTATGTGTATTCTGTAATAATACCACTCGTTGATGGGGCATAGCGTGCATTCCTATAGGTTAAGCTGTGATTGCCTGCGGGGCTGAATGTAGTCCAGGCGCCTACAGTCCTTCCGGGCTTCTGTAATACGGAAGCAGCAAACAGCTTAAAGCTTTAATACATCGAAGCACACACATAAAAAGTCCATAGCCTCCAGTGCTACACAATATCCATCGGCGAAAACCACTCGGGAAAAACAAGCGCCACCAATAGAGTTGAAACAACATTGCGGCTGAACCATTCACCATTCACTCATCTCCAGAAAGGGGATTTTTTGTATAGATATAACATAGAGAGAGCTAAGGCTCAAAGGCTCCAGCCTCGCCTGGGGAGTCAGATTCTGTAACACGGGGATGAAGCTAGGTAAAAAGCTGTAATCGCCTGAATGGAGACAAGTCTGAAAATATGTGAGACCGGCCAGGCGGCCTGGAGGTGGTGGTGGTGGTGGTCAGACTGGTGAGGTAAAACCCACTGAAGCGGGGCCCAGCAGCAGCAGGCAAGGAAAATATTGGCCTGCCAGCCCCTGGAGCGTGAAGATTAAGGTATGCAGGGTGCTGGGCATTAAGGGAGCTGTGGGGTAGAAGACCTACCCCCTAATCCTGCCTCTCCCTACCTACCTAACCCCGAGGGGGCGGGCCGTGCCCCCAGACCGGGGGGTTGATTTGTGACCATTCACCTGGTGATGGGTGACAAAGCTGTGAAGTGAGGGTCCAACCATTCAGAGGGCAGCAGCCTATTGAGTGCGGGATGACTCGGCCCACCTGACCAGGCCCCAATCTACCACCTATTAGAAGGAGGTCTAGTACTCACTGGGTCATCAGTGCGACCTGCCACGTCTGTCAGTCACTCTAGGTGTCAGTAGTGTCAGTGTCAGGGACCACTGATTCCCAGGTCAGGCCCCATTAACTTAAGGAGCAGACTCACAAACACTCAGGTATACACAGGTATAAGTACTTCTCTACGCCCAGCGTGCAGGCTCCGCCCACCCACCATCAACACTAAGACCCGCAGTGACACTTTCCCACCCTCACCTCACTATAGCACCAGGGGAAATGAGGACTCAGGAAGGGGGAAAACAGGACCTGTAGGAAAAAACTACCCACATGTACCCCGATGCACCGCACCCGTCCATGGGAAACGTTGTTCATGTGTGAAGGGTCACATAAATACTTGAAAAACGTTAGCAAAACAAAATATGAAGAAAACCCAGGAATGTAGGCAAGAAGAAGCAGTTTGACTCGGCGCAGTGGAATATCCTCCCTACAGATGTACATATGACAGACATAGGGAGTGTTGTTGTTCCCCGGTCATACCGCAGGTTACTATTCCCTTCACATCGTGCCTACCACCCCCTTCCCCACCCGGCAAAGGTAGGAGAGTGTGGGAACCCTGCTGACCTGTGCTGGGAGAGCTGATCCCAGCGCGAAGAACCGTTCAGGTGGGCTGGAGTCAAGACGCGAGTTCATTACCCAGTCAGAACGTAGGGATCCCTGCATTGGAGTCTGGACGTGTTTTTAGGCCATATGAAATCTGTGGCGATCGGAGTCAGACCAATGTGTTGAGCAGAGTGGATCCACTGATTTCCCCTGGAGTAGAATCCTGGGAGCGGTGCTACAAACCCCGTGGATCTTTTGTTTACATTGTCAATGTATGTGCATATTGGTGTTTGTGTGAGCTGTCAGAGTTATGCACCGCTTACAACTACAGTACTACACAAGGCCTTCAGGGTTATAGTATACTCTGGATAGAGGAGTAAACCATGGAACAGACGTCTGTGATACGTTGTTTTTGAAATGTCGGTGTACCCTCGGTGGATTCTGAGTGAAAGACCAATCTCCGGTGCCTTGAATGATTAGAGCACTGTGTGACAGTCTCATAGGCTATGTTGTTGAACGGACATGGAGTTATTAAAAACAGCTGATGGATCACCGATAAGTGATAAGGAAGGAATACTGTGTCTTTTGTGTCCAAAAGCAACGCTTGCCTATTTGTCATTACTTATCTCAGTGTGAATCTGAAGATAAGCGACAAGGAATGTTTGTTTTTTCTCATACCTGAAAACCACGACGATATTTTTTAAGGTCATTATTCAGATCTTGGCCTAAGTGAAGAACTTAAGGATGTAAAAGCACCATAAACCTCCCCAGGCTTATTGATTGTGAAGTAGGGAGATGGTATCTTACTGCACTAGAATATTAATTATCGACGTGGGAACAATCCATATTTTCCAACATGGTGAAAGTCCAAGTCGTCGTAAAGAGTATCCACACTCACAACACCTTCGGCATATGTCTCGTCGCCAAGTGCGTCGACACGGCCGTGACGTCACACCCTGGTCATGACGTCACTAAAGGCCTGGTGGATGACGTCAGTGACGTGACTGACGTGGAGAGTGACTTTGTGGAGAGTGTCAGTACGTGCGGTAACTACAGTGACTGGGGATCCGACTCGGATTCGGGGCACGGCCGTGATGGTAAGGTCAAGTCTTGGGAGGTCGACAGGGGGGAGATGTTGGTCCATATGGCATGTGGGCCGACGTATAGGGGCCCAAGTGCTGGAAGTAGTAAATAAGGAAGGGGTATTCGGGGAGGGTAAAAAAGAAGTATTTTCGAAGTTGCGCATCTATTTAGTGTTTGTAGTGAGACTAAGAGTGTTGCATTTCTTGGTGTCTATCCGTGTTTGCTGTAACAGTTATCATCGGTATATCTGAATAATGGTCTATAAGTTCGGTAATAAACCAATGTTTTGTATACGTCATAAAGCGAGTTAATCATAATCAGAGCCATTGAGTGCCAAAATAAGTAGAAGTTGTGAATTTAAGTTTTATAAATTAGCACTTAGAAAAATCCGGCCGGAGCGTAGTCAATGTCTAATCTCAGGTCAAAATCAGTAAACGTCGGTGCCCGTACCCCAAATTAACCCCGCAACTTCCGCTGACAAAGAGTTGTGTTTTGTCCTGTCCCCCCTAGCCGGTATAGCTGTGTCAGGTACAGAGAGTGATGGTCGACTCCCCGACCGGCCCCGGCCCCATGCATTATCCATGGCCGCGGGCTGTGGCGGCTGTTTGTATATACACCACGGGCCGAATCAACAGGCATTACGACCAGACCAAAGGATGCCACCCGCCAACTGCCTCACCCATTTTAACCCCAGAGTGGAGGGGTGGCCATTTAATGTGGCCTTTTGTGGGAGAAGTATTGATAGAAACTGGGACAAGCTGTCCATTCAGGTTTGAGGATCAATACTTTTAGATTTATATCCGGATCAGGATTTTCTGTATCAGTGTATGTGAGATAAACTACGTTTATAAATATCATGTACATACATGTACAAATAAAATACTTAACTTTTTTTGTGAAGAAATGTAGTTTAATGGCAAAAAATACCTCGCCGCTTTTGACAGAGCTAATAAATCAATTACGTAGTGGGGAAAATCCTAAGTTAATCTCACAATGTGTAGAATAATTTAAAAAAAGACAAACAATTAAGAAAATGATCCAGAAACAGTGCTGCTGCCTTGATCTCCAATGACACTCAAAAAGAGGGGTTGTGTTGTAGGTGATCGTTTTGTAGAGGAAGTAGATATTTAGGTAGAACTTTAATTGTGAAAATGATTATAATTCTTCATCTGAATGTGAAAACACTTAAATCATTATTGGCAGCTTAAATAGAAAGCATCTAGAAAAATGTTTGATGGAGTAAGTAAAAATTGTGATAATTCTTTAATAGGAGAGAAATAAAATTATGTCTTTTTGATTGCATAAACAACTGTATATTTAAAGAAGGTTCAGTCACTTTCGTTCTTCGATAATTACTTGCAACTTTAAGAGCACGGCTATTAAAATCAGAGGAGGGAACGAGCCTTTGATTATGAATCCAAAGGAAATATAAATGTGTTTCTCTTAAAATAAAGTTTATTGGTTTAAAGAAAACCACTAGGAAAAGTGCTGCTACCTTCACACTGAAATCAAATATGACCTTTTCAAGAATAGAGATAATTTTTAGTTATGTGTAGATCACTACTTGTAAACTTGTTTTCAAATGCTTCTCAAATAGGCTTTTCATGCATTATGCAAAGTTAAAAGTTATTTATCACACTGCATGGTTAATGATTATTAGCAAACGATTGAACTGCATGTAAAAGATATCAACACATCCAACGGATCAAACTCAGACAAGGTCATTTACCATTCTATTCTCTATTTGATATGAAAGAAAATATCTAAAATGGGGAAAAGTACGTCTCCTACCAGAAAAATAAGTGATTTGAAGTATATTTTAAGGGTACAGTGTAACATGCTTTGTCTGAGTTCTGCTGACCGTTGAGATGGCGTTGACTATAATAGAGTACTTCAGCTTGTTCTGTGACTTTTCATTTGGGATGGCCGTACATTACGTTCTGTGTGTTTTTCTTTACTTTGCCGTGTAGTCCATTCACGACCACAACAACCACCTCGCAGTATGCGGGACAACCGACAGGCGGGTAAGTACTTCGGTCTGCCGACCCCGGTGTACTCCCACCCCTGTGTAAAACCCCAACCCGTCATACCCTATTGATACGGGCAACCCTGAGTCCCAATTATATAAATTCTGCCTTTTTGAAACGTTTTAAGGTATTTTTTTAAATTCCTCCAAAATTGAGAAAATATATATATTCTGTGGTTTAAAGGTATGGAGAGGTGGTAGGTCATAATACTCATTGTCTTTAGACTTGTCCTTTCTGAGCCGGACAAGCCCATCCCCAATGTGACAGCAAGGGACATGTTGTTGTATAGTGAAGTAACAGTGAATTACATTAATTGCCTCTTCAGCCCATTCTTGTTAGTACGAAGTAGTTAATATTTGGTATAGATAACAGCGTTACATCGTCCATCCACTCTAGTTTGTTTCTTTTTCTTTTTTCTTCGTTCAAATTATCCTCATTACACAATTATCTTCTCTCAGTTGTTTTGATGTAGGGAATGGGACTTGGATATCGCTCTTCAATTTTCTGTTTTGGCATGCACGGGTTTAAAAAAGATATTTAAAAAAACGTAACCAAAAAAACATCAACAACTTGGAAACTAATAAGGAACCGCTGCAGAACTCCTAATTTCAAAAACGTTAATTGCCATGTGAGTGTATTGTAATATGATGTCATGGGTCATTTATTGCGAAACGCTATGATTGTAGCCCGTGTATATATAGATTTTACCTTATCCAACTAGATAATTCGTATGTCCCTCATTGTTTCCCCAATCATCGTACTTGTAACTTAAAAGACCACACAACACATAGTTTTACTATACACCGTGTACAAAACGTGATTTTTCTTGTAATACTTAATTATGACCTTACCCTTTGATGTCCCGTCCTATGTCTAGACATTATGACCATCGAATTTCAAATGACAATAAAGAGGAGACGTACCTCTGCCAGGGGTCAAAATAAAGAACTGGGGGCCAATCGGGCCCCTAAATCGATGTTCCCTCCAGAATTTACAGGCCCCATTTCCCCCATAAATTTTAGAAATGCGTAGATCTAAAACTAAACGAAAATGTTTATTCCTTCTTGTATTGATACACTCATTATGGAAACTTAAGTCTTCAATTCGGCAGAGAATTGAATAGTCTCGAGGTTTATTTTGCCCAGTTTCTGGATATTCAAATTCTGAAGATTCAGGAGAAAATTGAAATTTCATTTCCTTCTGGAAACTTAATATATCTTTAATGACTTTTTTATACTTGAACACTTAAGACTAGAACAAATCATCAAAGCCATGCAAGCGAAAATTACATTTACTCTGGGATAAGGAAAACATAGGGAATTCGACTGTGAAATTTCAGTGGGGACCCAGCTAATGTTATTTGAATATACTTGCATATTGTAAATGAAATGATTATCAGTGTTTTACCATGTCTTTTCCCCCATCAGTGCCCCGGATGAACGGTCACAGTAAGCAGCAGCGGGACCGCACACACGGCTTTGACGCCACGTCCTCCGTGATGAGCAGTGATATCGACACGACGAGTTTCTTCGACTCGGAGGACGACGCCAGTAGCAGGTCCGTACAGCGGTGGTTATAACTACCCGCGCAGGGGGTTTCTTAATGAAAAGAGCCCGCCATAGCCAAGTTCATGGGCTACAGTTTAATTAATGATATAGATATTCGTCGCTGTGAAAACGTAGGTCTGCCAATGAAAATAGGAAATATTGGTAGGAAAAAAACATAGAATAAAAGATGTGATTTCTATTAGATTTCTGAACATCCAACATTTGGTAAATAGTATTTAAGTTAGTTAGAAAAGCGATGGGGGAAATTGTAATTTGAAAAACAAAAGTTTTTATCATTTTTAATATCCTCTTTCAGATTTTCCACTGCCACAGAGACGACAGCTAGGTCTTCAAAATATGGCCGACACCGGCGGCGGAGACGACGACATCGGATGCCACCTATTAGCAGAGTAAGCAACCAAATTGCCCTCAAGTGTTCCTCCGTAACTTGTCAAAACAGGCTACAAACTCTGTCAACATAATCTTCTTACATACGGTTAACTGATTGAGTTGCGAGGCCTTTAAGAGTGTCTTTAATCAGATGGTAAAACTGCTATAAAGAACTGAGATTATGATTTAAGAAACCAGTAAATTATATGAAGTGCAGTTCAGCAATGTAGTAAATGAAAAACTACTACCCCTGGTAGTGTTTACAGGCGGTTCTACAAGATGTAACTAGGCGCCGCTATGTGCGAGCCATTTACAGTAAAAGTGAAAAAGTATTTGGAAAAGGCAAACTAGATTGGCAACAACAAAAATGGGAAAGTAGAACAAAAAAGTTATTGTAAATGTAAACGATAGTGTTTGAGAAAATACAGAAAATAGGTAGTGGTCTTAACGTGGCCAAAACCTGAACTTGGTTGCTGAGAACATGAATGTGGTGTTCTGTCCGTAGGGGTCGTTTGGGTACCGCGGCCCTTGGGTAGGCAGTCACTTGTTGTTACGCTTCCCACCGAGAGCCCCGACCCTCGGCTAGTTGCTGTTCTACTGTTATCCCTCTTGATACTGCAGCACCTTTATGATCCATGTTTTTTCCATGGATTTTCTACAGGTGGCATTTCTCTTGTCTTGGCAGTTCTTGAGATAGTTTCAAAGGCTAAGGTTTTAAAATAAGTGCTACCATAATATTGGCAGAGAGATGATTTTATTAAGGATTTTTTGTGTGTCCTCTTGATGGAAATAACAGTGCCTTATTTAAGGATGAATATTTGAAGAGCTTGAATTTTGAAATAAGAAATATTTTAAGGTGGACAAGTTTGTGAGAATAAAACTTTTGACTTTTCCCATTAATTGAACAAGTCGCTTGTCCTATAAGACGTGGCTTATAAGGGTGTCATTAATCACCAGTTTCAGCCTTCCTTGTTCAAATTTCTGCCCTGCCATTCTGCTTAATCAAGGTCTATGCCTTCATCTTGTTGGCAGTAGAATTGGCTTGCTTGAAGTGTCAAACCACACTGCGCGTTTATGACCTATACAAACCAATTGCGTTCATGTCGATAAAGGTTTTGAACGTATTCCTAAGTTTCATCAAGCTGACCTTTAATATTTAAAAAGAAAAAAGAATATCACCTGACCTTTATCAACCATTAAGTTAATATCAGGGTGCCCACGCAAGTCTTAAAAGGTCTTAAAAGGTCTTAAATTGATTTTCTCAAATTTAAGGCCTTAAAAAGGTCTTAAATTTCAACTTTTTCTTGCAAGAGGTCTTAAAAAGGTCTTAAATTGGACCTGATAAGGAAATTAAAATCAAATTTTAGGATGAGCCAAATTGCCGTAGGATGAGCCAAATTACCGCTTTTTGCCGCGTGTTGTGACATTGAATATCATGTGATCAAATTTTTTCGTAACCTGTGGCAAATTGGTCTTAAATTTGCCAAACATAGGTCTTAAATAGGTCTTAAAAGGTCTTAAATTGATTTTTGAAAAAGCGTGGGCACCCTGTAATATATATAGGATTGTGTCATTTTCATGGTACATGTAATGACTATATAAGAAACCTGTTTGTAAAGGTCGACTTTCCAGCAGTTTCTGATACCATCGAATCCAGTTGGTCAACTGTGACCCTAACTTATGAAAATTAAAAGTTTCCCCATGGTGTTTTGCGTGAAAAAAATCTTCTCGTTACGTCAAATCTTCAAGATTGAAATCGGGAAAAGTAAGATATTACTTGGTTTTGAAGGTAGATTTCCTGTGAATAAAACGGATGATGTGTAGGCATTTGTATTAGGTATATCTATTTAGATAATCTGTAGATGGCTTTGCGATGACAAGAAATTTAACAATATTCAGGTAGCCAATGTACATTGATAAAAAGTATGATGGTAAATAACGATTGTTATAAAGTATGGTGATAAAGAAGCACAGTTATGGAATTGACCATGCGCTTATGAATATAACTTTTGTTATTCCAGGCCTCCTCGTTCAGTAGCATAACAGATTCCACGATGTCACTAAACATCATCACTGTCACACTCAATATGGGTAAGTACATCATAAATTCTTAGGAAACAAACCAAACTTAATGTAATAATTAGGGAGTGTAGGAAATGTATCGAGGAAGTTTTCTTCATTTTTTCTGCCCTTTATTGTTTTGTTGAAAAATAGTATGTGCATTACAAAAACAAAAGCATCTGAAAGAGAGCATTTTCTTGATAAGAAAAAAACATTTCTACAGAAATATTACTGGAATTGTAACCGTTGCTAATCCTTCTATTCATCTTCTCATTTCAGATACAGTCAACTTTTTAGGTATTAGCATAGTGGGCCAGAGCAATAAAGGCGGTGATGGAGGTATCTATGTAGGATCAATAATGAAAGGGTGAGTTCCTCTCAACTAAAGACGTGAAGGAGGGTAGACAGTCATGTTATGTAATCTTGCCTAGCTCAGCCGATGGTCGTCTTACGTCGTAGACTTAAGACTATATCATGTTAGCCTACCCTGATTTAAGGGATCACTCTTACATCGTATACCGTAACCCCAACGATAAAGCCCTAACTAAGGTACTGTAACACCCTTCAAAACGACCTTGGGAATGATCTGTGGCATTCTTTCCATTGATTACAGTCGTTTCAGGACCACTACTCCAGTAAAGCAAGAATCAGTATGATCTTGATTTCGGCCTTACATTTTGCCATTTCTAGCAAATCTTTTCATGTTAATTCTGTGAAAACTTAAGGTATTCTGGTTGGGGAGATTTTTAGTAATATGTAAAATAATTGCTGATCACATACTGACTTCATACCTCCTCGTTGCAGTGGCGCCGTCGCCCAGGACGGCCGTATAGAACCAGGAGACATGATTCTAGAAGTTAACGGAATCAGCTTCGAGAATATGAGTAATGACGACGCTGTCAGGACGTTACGGGAAGCTGTGCAAAAACCGGGGTGAGTGGCAATGGGAAAGGCATTTATTTTTGTACATGAAATTGGAGAGTTTATGTTGAGATCATCACACGTAATTGAAAAAATTAAGTTTATCATACACGTAGAAACTACTTTCTGCATCAATAGTTTCTACTTTTTGGATGAGAAAAAAAATATATACCAGATACTTTTTAGTCATATTTAGAAGTGTTGAATGCTACCACTGATAATGATGCAATCTCAGTGACTAAGATTACGGCCGTAGGCTCATGTAGTAGGATTATATGAATGGTTCTGAGGAGAGAGCCCTTCTTTTTCAGGGGAAAACTCCCAGTTAGAAAACGGTAATTAGCAAACGAGTAAAAAAATTCAGAAATATAGTAATGGAAAAAAATAATGACAATAAATAAAACCCTGACTAATCAATCATTGTGTTTCTACAGGCCCATCACGTTGGTAGTAGCCAAGTGCTGGGACCCGAACCCCAAGGGTTACTTCACCATCCCCCGTCAGGAGCCCGTGCGGCCCATCGACCCGTCGGCCTGGGTGGCCCACACCAACGCCGTGCGGGGCGACTTCTTCAGCCGCGGGCCGGGCGCCATGAGCCCGTCACTGAGTACCGTCACGTCCACAACGTCGTCCTTATCGAGTTCTATACCCGACTCAGAGCGTGAGTAGCCACTTTGTTGTGACTCTGACTGGAATCCTGGGTTCTGACCTTAAGTTGCTTATGTTGGAAATAAAGCTTTGAGGCTCTAAATTGATTGGCTTGTAAAAGGAGCTTTAGGTTATCAATCAAAACCTGTTACAAATACTGTAAACGTCAGGTTTTCGTGCAGTACCTATTCCGCTCTTACTGTGTTACTTATTGCGAAGTGCAATAAAATTAACTGTGAGCAAACTTCATAGAAAACTTTGTACATAAAGTAAAAACGTAAAACAATATTTAGATGGGCAAAATAAGGTCCTTGCACGAAAGCTTCTTTGTTTACAGTATCGCCAATTATGCTATTTTTAGTTTTCTTGAGATTTTCTCAAGGATTTTGCTTTCCGATACCCTAAAATTGAGCTTCACGCCATCCTTCAGCTAACTCACTCTAAGAAATCTTTACTGCTAGTGCATGTACATCAGTGATTTGGTGCCCAAAATATCCTGATATGCAAATTGATTCCGATTGAGATTCAAACAAGATGCCCACAGGTAATTCCACAATCCCAGATGATGTTTTAATTTAGGCCTTTTGATTCATTTTTCTTTTTCTCGCAACAGTTCTTTAGATTTTATCTTATAGAATGGAAAGTTCAGTTTATATCTTTCTTTTTCATTTCTATTTTTAGAGCCCTTAAAAAAGTTGGTCAGAGAAGGACTTTACTTTCTCTTCTTTTTGATATAGTTTTGAGTAAGACATGTTCCATGACATATTGTCAGTCCTGATAGTTAAAGAACCGTGGGCACCTTGTTGTGTAAAAAAAACAGAAAAAAAAATCTCATAATGAAAAAAATCAGGTTGAATAGAGGTTGCTTTATATTCCCGCCGACAGTGTCTTCTGTAATATACTCCGTGCCCAAGTCGGACCGTAAGTATGCCGGACCCAGCGACAACTACCGCTCTCCCTGGCGTATCCGTATCATCTCACATAATGATATACATAAATTTAACAAACTTTTTGCATATTTGAAGTAGGTCGACGTACTCAGCGAACCCCCGAGATACCTCCCCGACCAGACTAATTTGTTGTGTTGTAACCGTCCTTCGATCTCGTAGTTCCCTGTACTCCCAACAGATGTCGTATCATCGTTTTCCCATCCTGATGTAGAGAGTATTTTCCATTGAGTCCACTTCAAGTTTTGAATGCTACATTTGTAATTTTGCATTCAGCAAATGTCTAATAGTATTGTGCAGCGCTACATTTTGGCCTAGCTTTTTATGTGCAAACGGAAAATATTATGGAGAAAAATCAGCGAAAAATATGTTGTCATTCAGATTAATATTATTCGGAACTATAATAAGAAATATATTAGAAACGAGGGATACAAACAAAAGGAAAGAGCATGATGTGAATATGACTCAAATGTTAATACAAACGTAATATAACAACTTTTAGGTCTACCTTTAAGAAATACGCCTGCATGTCTTTATGCATGACTCATGTATATAGTATTGACAATGTTGTTTCCCGTTCTCAATTCTCCTTCAATAAGTCGACAAAAGCTAGTTAAAATTAAAGGCCTCTTCTCTTAACCGTCTCGGACTTAGGTTCTATTAATTAAGTTAAAATTAATTAAGTCACGGTGAAGGAAATGGTTTGACGTCTGTGAGAGCCATCTGCACTGACCGTATTCCTAACATGAATAAAACCTAACAATTTTAAGAGGTTTGGCGTTGGGGAAAAAACTATTTATGGAGAATTTTGAGAGTGCACAAATATGCTCACCTGAAAGTGTAAACATTTCTTTGCCTGGAAAAATATACAGTTGTCTTTAACATAGGCCTGGCAAAAAATATTGTCTTTGTCATAATTCCTGTCTTTATTATTGAGGGGGGGGACGTATGTTTTCTACCAGTTTTAACTATTATTCAGAAAGGTTCCTTTATAGCTATCTTGAATAAAGTTCATTAGGATGACGAGTAAAATAGGCTTTGAACTTCCATATAGGTATCACAGAAACCACAGTGACCTCAGAACTTGTACATTAAATGGGAACAAAATACCGAAGGAATTATGATCATTTGATACATGGTAATAATGCTCTTTTTCTCTTATCCCTTGCAGGTTTCCACGACAACTTGAACCTGACGGTGAACACGGACATGACGACCATCGTGAAAGCCATGGCCCAGCCCGACTCGGGCTTGGAGATCCGGGATCGCATGTGGTTGAAAATTACCATACCCAATGCGTTCATAGGTAAGCGAGCCTTGAGTGCCACTAGACGCCCCCTATGCCTCCTACTCCGCAACTTTAAAGTTTGTTGAAACAAAAATTGATTGAAACACAATTTTGTTTTTAAAGAAATAATCATTTTGTTTAAGTATTTACTTGCATATTGATACAATTTTTTTTTTTTATTTACATATTTTCTTAGATTTATATTGGTAATTTAAAAAATATATAAATATACATTTAAAAAAAAGCACAAACTTCAAAGTTGGAGTTGCTGAGAGGCTCGGGGGGTGCCAAGGGTGCCCAATGTCCGCTTGCGCCATGCACGTATAGAGTGTGAGAACTTTCAATCAGTAGGCCTTTCATTCCCGTTCTATCTTCCACCACTACCCCCAAACACTTCAACACTATACTACCACATCCCTGTGGCTCTTTTCCCCTTCTCTTCCTCCTCCCTACCTTCTTTCCTTCCTCCCTATCTCCTTCTTACTCATTCTCTGTTCTTTGAGAAATTGCGTGTGTGTGTCTTGTCTCTCGCACCGTGCTCTTTCTACCCCGGGTGGTGTATGCCGTGGTGCCTTTGTCGCCGTGCATCCATGTCGCGCTTCTGGTTGTCTCCCTACTGTCGTACAACTTTCAGTATCATCTAAGAACCGTGTGTTGCGGTCTTGAAATGATTTATTTCTTATTCTTTGTAATTTGAATGTCATAAGTACTGGTATTTTTTGCACAAAGAGATCTTACAAAGGAAATTCTTTAGTAGCTAAGTAGTAAATCCCTGGAGTTTTGAATACATGTATCTCGTATGTTTTAAAGTAACAAGGGAAAAAACGGCCCTTTTTCGACAGTATCGATTATTTTCAGTACGTTTTTTGAGTGTTTCCATTAATACATATTAGGGTATTTCAGTTGAACATGTTGGATCAGAAAAGGTCTTGGAAAACATTCACATATAGCCAACAGTTTTAACAGCTGGGTTAATTGAAAAAGTCTCATAGGCAATATAATAGTAGCCTTCCCCATTTGTACATTAAGTACTCTTGATTGTTGTACGACTGTGAGTGTCCTAACCAGAGTGTGCCGTCATTGACAGCACGTGGGCGACGTACTAGTGCGCCGTGACATGCGTCACCCCCCAGGTCTAAGTATGATTTACCTTGTTTTGTGTTGTGAGTGTCTGTCAACGAGAACCAGTCGAAGTACAAGTCTCTGCTCTTACCACTCTCTGTTCAATACATGTTTGTTCAGAATGGCTCGTCTTCCTTAAGCGACCAGCTTCAGATTATTCAAAACAACCTCTGTACTCCTTTGGCTTTGTCTGTACGTTATCCAACAAATACACATATACTTATACTAGCCTTTGCACTATTTTGCCTCGCTATTTTTTGGCTTTTTCAACAATATGAAAAAAACGACAATGTTGCGATCAAATATTTGCATATGCTATGTTTGTTCAATCATAAATGTTCTAAATACCTCCTTAATGGATTAATCTGTAAATGATTTCTATTGTAATGAATATTTTGACTAGTTACAGGCTAAGAAGCAAAGTAAGCTGAGGGTTTACAGTAAAGTTGATAAACTCAGGTAAGGTTGTTTAAGCCAGCCATTAGAGGACGGCAGCGCACCTAGGCCTGGACAGACCAGAGATGAATACAATATCCCCAAAACTTCAGACCAAGAAAAAATAATAGAATAGATTCCCTGTAGTATTAAACAAGCAGAATGTGAATACTTGATGAAAATCACATGTGAAATTGATTTAATTAAAAATGAAAAATTAACTTTAAAACATTAAATAAGAAAATTAAAAAAAAAGACACCATTCAACTACCTGGACACACTTCATCTCTGGTCGTCTCGCGTAGCCCGTCTAACCGTAGACCCCGGCCTGACGCGCTGCCCTCTCTCCGTGTGACTGCAGGTTCCGACTTGGTCGACTGGCTACACACCCACGTGGAAGGTTTCGCCGACCGGCGAGACGCGAGGAAGTACGCATGTAACCTGCTCAAGGCCGGCTACATCCGCCACACCGTGAACAAACTCACCTTCTCCGAACAGTGCTACTACGTCTTTGGCGACTTGTGTGGAGGTAAGTGCACTCCTGAGGGCTGAGACCATTGTTGATGAATATTTATAGTATAGGCTTAAGCAGTAAATTATTCAGGGATGGTACCTTTTTACTATGAAATTATTGTTCCCGACCCTCCTTCATTTTATAGATTATGTTATATTGCTGTCTTTAGCAAATCCTGGAAATGCTGCTTAATAGAATTAAATAATTTTTGACAAGAACAACTCTTAAACAAATAGGAGATTTGACAGCCACGACTCCCTGCAAATTCTTAGGTTTCTTAAGTCTGCTTATTTGCTATTATCTCGATTAATGCCATAGATCTATGGAGCTTTTTGAGCAGTAACTAATGAATTAATGCTTTTGGTGTGAGACTCAAATGCTTCCTATGACATAATTCTGTTATTAGAAAACATGCAAACTGCCTTTAATTAAGACTTAATTAAACCACCTTCGAATATGATCCCAGCTGTAAGCCCCTATGTAGAGTGTTGGTGAACGCTGATAATTCCGTGTCTTATGTTCTCCCGTTAGGACTACCTTGGTGTACGTACCCCGCCTTCTGAGTAGACCATGTCAAGTCGGCCTCATTGTTGTATCGTTAAGTCTGACCAAAAGAGGCAGTAGCAGATGGGAACTAAGTCTTACTGTACGGGAAGGGGCAAAGTTTCCTAAATTAGGACCACTCAGAGACGTATTTGTATTGCAAAGGAAATTATGTACATAGAGATGGGTATTTTGGTTGTGTTAGGTAGAAAAGAAAAAAATCCATAAGATGTGTATGTTTAAAATTGAGAGTTAAAGAGACCCGTTTACAATTCCGAGCTTTTAACCATCATCGATGAATTAGTACTTGATCCCTCTTTGTTTTTAACACGGTGTCAGTCGCACCATAAGTAAAGGCGTACGTTATAGTGAAAAGGATGAGATAGAAAAAGGGACATTTCATCCTAAACTGCAACTTCAGCCAGACTTTTTACCAAAATGAATCTGCTTCTGGACATTTAAAAAACTGCTGCCATTTGCATCAAAACACCAGCCGTGCTAAAGCTCAAATAGCAAACAATGCAACAAAACATTTTCTGGCTGCTTGCTGCCTAGCAACCGCTGCTGCTGCCTAGCAACCGCTTCGTCAACACATACAATAACGTTTCCTTGACAACTCTGCCTCCTTTGCCTTTCTTTCTAGTTCCTGGGATGGATTTCGACGCCAGTATGTTCAGTTCTGCGCCCCTAATGCCCAACATGGTCACCAGTCAGTATCCATGGCAACCAACGTCATCTCTTTTTTGACGTTGTAGCTTTGTTTTTCCTCTTCTTTGTCTTTAATAACGCATCTGCTACTCGCGTCTGTAGCGTTGTCTTTGATGATACCCCATGTATGTCTACAAACGGGCTTTGGTGTCTGTAATGCTTCAACTTCTTTTTTTTCCCTTTAGATGAACATGGTTACTTCTTTAAACAATTTATGTCCTTTCGTCCTTACAATTTTTTTAATGAAAAAAAAGTTATTATAATCTAAATATTTCGTCTTTACATCCCAAACAAAACAAAAACATTTAGGAAAAACATCTACCCAAGGAAGCGCTTATTAGAATTAAATTTCATATTGGACCTCATATAATATTGAAACCAAGAAATAAGTATTGATAAAATGTTGAGAACATTGAACAAATAAATCTTATCAGTTACCGATAACCGTAATGAGATACTAAGAAATAGAGAATCTAGTGCTAAAACATCCCTTCCTACGTCCATATTTTCCCATGAGCTATTAGTAGATTAGAACACCACTCTTAACATTTACACCGGCACTTGAGTTTTGTGACCGCACTAAGCCAACAAGACGAAGACACGATGTTGCATGTTCAATATATATGCAAATATATAATTTCTGCTAATTTGCCTGACAGAATGCAATATCGTTACAAGTTTTACAATGAAATAATGTATGTTATTAAAGGTCGTTATTAAACTGAAGCATTTTACCTCCATTTTAAGCCATCCAAAATTAGCAATAATAAGAACAATAGTATCAGTTGAAATAATTATCACCTAGATTTCCATTCTTCGTCAAAGTTGATCCTCTGTACCCTGATACATAAATATCAATACATGCACATTCCTATATCTTTGAAATCCCTTATATGAACTATCTTTCATTTAAACAAAAATCTGAATTTTTTTCTCAAATTTCCGAAGCTGCCCATGCATGAAACCTACCTTCATTGTGCCACCCCATCTTTGTACTCTACATTTTATATGGTATCCCTGTTATTCCCTACACCTCCCAAACCCTCAGCCACACGTGAGTTAACTCCCCGACTCTGGTGTTTCAGACATGTCGTCGCTGACCCTGGAGGACATCGACTCGGTGTCAGAGGTGGAGCGGGACACGCTGGGCCCGCTACCCATCCCGGCCTGGAGCACCACGCAGTACAACCCCTACGGACCCACCTACGTACCGCCCCCGCCCCAGGTACGTGAGAGGTCTAGGGTTAATAAACAAAATGGTGGAGCAGAAGTAGACTGGTAGAAATGATCAATTCTGGGCAATAGACATACCCGATGTTTGTGAGCTTCAAGATGCCTTTCATATGGAGCTAAATGGAAACTTGAAGGAAAATTTTTAAATCAGAATTATTTTTTTTCACATGCAAGATTTTGCCACCTGACCAGAGGTATGTCGAGGCCCGTGCATCACTAGATTTTTTTTTTGTATGGTAAAAAAACATAGTACCTGTATAGCTCGGTATAAATACCTATCTTGCCTGCTTAGCTTTCGAATTACAGAGCGGTAAAACAAGAGGACCCTGTGAGTCCTGAAGATCGCGTTGTGTTAAATAAAAACTGCAGACGGGAAAAATATATGTAGGAAGACTACTGAAAAAAAAACACTAAAAAGTTCCGAACTGACCCGTTGTGCCCCTTTTGTACCAAAATAGTAAACCAACCCTTCATTTACGTTCCAGGGCTATGTACCGCCGAAGCCGTATGGTTACACCAACGACTCGGCGTCGTACGTTAGCATGCCGGGCGGGAACGGTAGCGCGGGCAGCGCGCACTCGGGGTCAGGTGAGTCGCAGACACGTACGTATCATTTTCGTGGCCTTACTCTAGCTGACCCAGCCCAGCCTCACTCACAGCTACCTCTGACCCACCCAGCGCCACACGATGGGAGACTAGGGCAAGGATAGAGACATGTAACTCAATAAGAGGCATATAGAGCAGAGCAGAATATAATTGGAAAAACTTTAATGATAGAATAAGGAGATGTGTTTTGCATTTGTTTTTGGGGGGTCATTGCCATCAAACATCAAAGAATACGAAAGTACATCACTCCTTGATTTTCTTTTATCAAAAATATTCTTCCATTGCTTACAGGAGCTTTTAACCTGTACTTTTTGTGGAAACGTTAAGATAATATTCACTAAAATATTCAACATTAACGAGAAAATAACCTTGTAAAGTCTGTCTCCCCTTGTTGTCGCTGGGTGGCCAAGGGCTGATACTGAGGCAGGATGAGGTGACAATCTTAAGTTTACTGAGTTTGTAGATCAAGAACGGCAACACAAGAAATTGCATTCATGAATGTGCTTATGGGAAAATCGATTCTGTATTTAGGAAACGTGTCCTAAGTTCAAATCTACCGGATGAAATTTATAAGTTGTAATAGTATCATAAATATTAAAATAAACTGGAAAATGTCCCCTGCTTTCATACTAAGTGTCATGAATTGGAAAATGTTTCCTAGTCCAAAAGTGGAGAAAGTAAAAGATTATTTCCAAGCATTTTCTTGTGCCGCTAATTTTGGGTTCTTTGTCTTCAGCTTTCTGTTTTATTCAAAGTTGATATGTTTATTGTTGTTTCTGTTGAAAGATGAATTCTCGAACTAGAAATTGTAGAATATAAAGTTTGAATCAAACTCTAATGTGTGAAATAGACATTGAATGCTAGAAAAATATTATTTAGATCAGCATTAGATGTAGACTCGATAGGTGTTGAAAAGAATTATAATGAATGTTATCCATGTATCGTAAGTGTTCAGTTAAAAAAAACTACCAAACTGTTATGTGTCTATCTTAATTGCTTGTATTAAAATATCTTACATTAGTCAGTGTTTTCCTTCTTAACTCACATTGAGTAATAACTAAAAGATATCAATGTAATTGTGTTCTATCAATTCTAAAAGTGCATGTGTTGATACTCATGATATAACAAACGGAAAGGGACTATTTCAGGTCTTTATTCGAGATAATACCCCAAGTAATAAGTCATACTGTTACTTGCTTTACATCCCCCATATCATTCACTGGAATGGTCCTCGATAAGAATAACGGATAAGCTCAGTGTTTGATTTAAAATAGGATTGTTGATATATTGTTATTTTGCCGCAGCCTCTTCATTCGTATTTTGAAAGACGTCTGAAGTTCTTTTTTCCTTCTGGTTATCACACGAGCTTTAGGCTGTCTGCAGCCTACCATAGGCTGTCCACAGCTTAGAGCTCCATGCTAAGTTTGCTCAAGATCGGCAACAATGTCACCCCCTTTTCCGTGCCAACCGATTTGTGTTACTATGGAAACACTAACCGCAACGCCCCTCACTGACCCTGTAGACTGTTTGTGTTGTCCATATTGCGCATGTAACACTCACATAACCGCCTTTTTTATTTTTCTAAATTAGTACAAATTTGTAACCCATTCGATTGAAGTACGCATGCACCAAACCCTTTAAGCTGAATAATGTGAAGCCATTGCATGAGAAATCATCACCTACGTTTACGTTTGCTTTGATTCAACCAGCACTTTTTGTCGTTTCTTTTTGTTTCTAATTAAGGTTAAGGAGGAAAGAAAGACAAAAAATAAAAACACAAGAAAATTGTTTCTTTTTTGTATGGAAGTGTGCTCAGCTGGGATATGTATCAAAGTGAGCCTGGGGTGAGTGACGACCAGGTGGTACGCTCACCATCCTGGGGTATCACTTGATGAAAGCCTTGTCGCGAGGCCATTCTCAAAGACAGGCTGGAGTGTCTCAAGAGACTGAATAAAGGTTAAGCCCCATACCCACTAGGCGATTTTGACCAAGTCGGGCAACCAATTGGCGCTAACATCGACCTATTACACCAGGATAATCAGCCGATTTTTGCACTGAATTAAATCATCAGTTTGCAATTTTTGAAATGTACATGTTTGATATGAATCTGTGCTACGATCTGGCAGCTTTAGCGCCAATCAGTCGACTGACCAGATCAATATTGCCTAGTGGGTGTGGGGCTTTAACAGCCCGTCAAAGGGACATCTGACTGGCCAGTCCAAATCAGGTCCTCGAGTGCGGGCGCAAGGTTTACTTTGCGGAAAACATACTGCACCCTAGGAATATATCAACGTCACAAAACTTGCGCCTGTCTTTAAGAATGTTGCAAGCAGCCCTGTTTGACTCGTTGAATTCACCTGTGTTCTTTTCCCTTTTGTCTTTGTAGCAAAGCGAGAAAAATCTTGTGCTTGTTTAGTTAGCCACACCTATAAACAGATTCGCAAGCTATGGGAAATAAAAGACAAAGAAACGCTTCAGGCCAATGGCGGATATCATCACACGCGGCCCCCTTTTGACGATATTGACAGGAGTACAAGTAGTAGCACGGGTTGGTAGTCTTCCTTGGGCTTTCATTGGCTGAGAAAAAATAATACATTTTGACCTTTTTTTTAATTATACTCTTTGTGATTGGTTGATCGACCACAAGGAGCCCTGTACTTGGTCAACTGTGCTGGTGACAGTGGTATAAATTATTTTTTTCATATTTTCTTTACTCGTCAGACCTTTGTTCCAGCAGAAATGTATATGAAATTGTTTTCGTTGATGTCCCTTCCTAGTTCTCTTCGATGTTGTATTATTAAGTGAACAAGCATGCTCTGGATCGAAATTTGCACAACCTCTTTCTTCTTGAACCAAATTTTTAAGTTTTTAGCTTTGTTCTCATCAGCCAATATCGAGTTATTGGACGAAAGACAAGCATGCACATCCAATAAGAATTAGAATCATCATGCATATTTTCACTTTTGATTTGTATTGATTTTCTTTAAATAGAAGTCCTTTCAAACTTTGTATAGTTTCAATTATGTCTCCTGCGTGTTTGAGCTAAAAATGTATGTCAGAACACCTAGCAAATAGTTCATGGATAGACAACCCCCTAAGACTTTATTTGTACCTTTTGTACATAGAAAGCCAAAATATCCCCATGTAAATTTGATCAGAAAGTTGCCCTAGCCAAACAGTTTACCCTTTTATGGAGGGGTGGGAAACTTTTATAGATGATTAATGTCAGAACATAATTGTTTTCAATCTAATGATTTATTTTGAAAGAAATACAATCAATCTTGACAGTATATTTCCATCTCTAATATGACTATAAAAAAGACTAGCAAATGTATATCCTATATAAAGAAAAATCAATATACCTGTAAGATAGCAGTAAGGTAAAGCTGTTTTATACGAGAGTCTGGGTTGTCTGTATTTTCTTTGGTCAAGTTATATGCCATGTGTCTGTACTTCAAAAATAGCATAGTAATTAGTAGTGATTTGAATCAATGAAATTGCATGATAGTTTCTTCAAGCTAGATAGGAAATCATAATTATGCATGTGAAGATCTGTCAAGTAGTTCTCTATGTCTCTATTCCTAAGCTTCTAATGGTGGTTTCTGGCTTAGCTTTCTAGTAGTTAAACCCGAGCTAGAACCCACCTTTACTGGCAAGTTAGCGTGGAACGCATGTCTTGATTAGTGATGCTGGAACAAAGTAAACTGACTATATTAATTATCCGTCTGTGGACGTCGCCAATATGTTCATTTTTCATGATCATCCCTATCCCCTTTGTTGCTTGATGGTAAAATTTCCCATGTGACGTCATATCGGCAGTATCCCCTAATATGCCGTTTTGTAATGCGCGCCCTCTGGTTTCTGTAGAGCGAACTTATCTGTGGTGTTCCCTGGTGATTCATTTTTGGGCCATATTTTTTTCTTGTTGAAACTTTACCTTTTTTCACACCTTATTGGTCTCCTTTTTTCAGACTGTTGTGATCTGTTAAGGTCAGTAAAAATGGAAAATAGTAACTATGGTAACAATATTTCAACAAGGCTGCCTGGTTGCACCACACTGATCTAATTAATGCCTACACATTTACCACTATTTTCCCTGACTGATATGTAGTCTTTCGTCCGAAACATATAATGCATCTTGCCAAATTGAAATGTGTCTATAATAAAATATAATAGATTTCTTAATCTATAGCTCCCAAAAATGCAATCAGTCAACGGGAAAAATTACAAACCACTTCTAATTTTGCTATAAAGAAAAACCCTCACCAAATGTCACCAAAACATGAACGTCACATGGTGTAATATTACTGAACGAGCACACAAATTAACGGGAACAAATTTATGGTATGAATTTTGAAAAACAGTACCAGAAGTAACCCACACCCTATTGAAAGCCGCACAGGAGTGTATTGACCAATCATAAAGTCCGTAACACTATAAGGTTCTAAACGTACTCACAGTAAACCCAAAAGCTTGGAAGTATGTTTATAGTTCACGTAGATCAATTCTTTAGTTACTCTAATCAATATATTTAATTTCTTCATCCATTTTAGTTCAGTATTGATGATTTACTATGGTAAAATACATTTTAAAATCAACCGTCATTAATAGATGATTAATTTATTTTGTTAGGTGTTTCAGTTAATTTGTTAGATGCCTATTTCCAAGCTTTTCGGTTGAAAACATTTTATTTGTCACCTCCCTCATGAAAGATGTATTAAGTCTACGGGAAGGGAATAAGAACATAACCAGAATCATGCTTCTACGGGTGCGCCCCTGATTAATGTCTTTTTAAGCATTATTTGCTCTGCAACGGGTGAAGGACTAGTGAAGGGTCTCTCAAAGTAGACTAACCGCTCGGCAGCGCTTCAGAAAAGTAGGAGGATTTGAAAAAGAAAATACAAAAACAAGAGAAGCTTTAAGCCACATCTACTTAAAAAAAAATTCTTTATGCTATAAATCGAACTGACCAATTATTCTTTTGAAAAAGAATTAAAAGATTTTTCTTCGCGAGCACTACACATGACAAGGCTGCATGGACCCTTGTCCACGAGAACATGAGTGAAACATTGGACAAACAAAGTAGGGAAAGCAATGTCCATGCATGCCTCTAGGATTACACCTTATTAAAAACACCCCTGGTAACCCATCAGATTGTATGCATGGAACCCACAGCCGAACATACCCGCTCATTCCATCACATGTGCAGACACCGTACACATATACACTTACCTCTCACCCCGTCACAGTTATACAGATACCCTACACACACATGCATCTCTCAACCCACCACAAATACAAACACCTAAATACATGCACCTCACATGCATGTAGTACAGTATAGTGAATCTTGTTTGTGTGATAAACGACATTATCTAAGTCTGGAACTCTGAAAGTTACATGGTAAGTTCTTTAACTTTAACCCAACCATCGGCAAACGATTATAATTTTGAATAAAGGTAAGGTTCTGTCGGCCAAAGGTACTATTTTAATTTTGTCGTGAATATACAGTATGGTCTCAGCGGTGAGTAAATTTACCCTTTAATTTAATTGGTAAATTTAAGGGTAAATGTAGTTTGATTAAGGATAGATGTGTACAAGATCTGTCAGAAAAAATACAACGGTGTGTTTATTTTGGGATCTTGTACCCTACAAGTCCTAATATGGTCGAAGATCAATAGATTTACCTTGATAATTGCCCTCACAGGGCACTTTGAAACTTGAACAATAAATATTCCCGGACATGTGACTGTGTCAGGTAAGTTGTCTGTCCCCGTGGCCACCTCTTCTCGTGGTACTCCCCAATGCTCTGTGTTGGTCGTGTACGTTTTTGGGTTGAAATTTGACTGAGTTTGGCTCCTACCGTCCCAGCCCTCCTCCCCCCTCGCGGCTGCTTGTTGGTTTCCTCCGTACCTCCACAAGTAGAAACCCCCACTGCTACCTGCCACTCTGAGGTGAAAGTCCACGGGAAGAAGGGCAAAGAAGAGTTTAAGAGTTAAAGTATCTTCTCTTCTTTGCCCTAAAAACCCTCTTATCTCAAAACAAAAAAGTGATAAGAGCTGGGGAACATATCTTTTGATTCTCCCACTGCGTTTCCCTTCGTTTAGGCTTGGCCCCATGAAGTTTCTGCATCCATTAATGAGCTATATATTTTATTTTCAGGACAAAAGTACCTCAGCCATGGTTTGAGCTTGCACTCAGAAATATCCAATAAATAGTATATATCCACAACGGTGACTACACAACGCATTACGGATACCCAATACTACCGCCCAGTCCCTTTAGTCTTGCCCAAAATTTAAAAAAAATTCTTAATTTTTGCCTTTATGCTTACTCGGATCGAGACCTTATAAGGAAATTGCCAAAATTAGGATGTTTAGTTTGTTCTATGACGAAGTTAAAATTGCCGTACTGTTTGTTTCTTCTAGGGAAGAATTGCATTACGAGCTAACGCTCAAAGTGGCGAAATCCATGTACCACAAAATCTCAGGTAATTTTTGACAACATTTCGATCTTTTTGCCGGTTACCTGTTTTGTTTCTCTCGTTTTTTGGTATATCTGGACCTTCTTTCCTGTATATATGTGACCTGGGAACTTGTCATTGGTTGGAACAAAAGTCTACTTAAAGTTAACAATCACTTCTGGTCGTTTTGTGTTTGTAAAGAATAGACGGATTCTGTGTTAATAATTCTCTTATTCTTTTTTTGTGATATGTGCACACACTAGGTCCTAAATCTAGTATCCAAACCCCTTACCATGGATGAGGTATTTTGTCGTCATTCTTCATACTTATCCCCTTATCCAATACTCCTCCCCCACCTCCCCGCAACCAATCAGGAGTTAGTAAACCATTTACTTCCCCCTAAGTAGCCAATCAGGAGCTAGTTAACCATTTACTTCCCTCCTGTATGAACCAAAGAGACCGAAACTGTGAGAGTTATCTTTGTACATACAGTTTGTGAACAATAAATTGTACAGCTTCTGAACAAAACTAGTAAAGCTGTTCAGCTTCAGTGATCTGATTCGCAGTGTGTGTTATGCAACATGTACATTGCTGCCTCTTCTGCAAATTTACGATTGACTCCAAATTTAGAATCTAAACCTAGAAAAGGAAATTAAAATAGTAATGATTTATCTGAGGTGAAACAGCTGCAATTCACTCAGGACATCTCCCATACTAATCAGCATCTTTTCTCCTACTCTAACTATTGATTTCAGATTTCTAACCTATGAAAGATTTTTTTTTTTAAATCCTTAGTTTGACACAAACACATGTTGTTGCGTCAACCTTTTAGTAGGTTCCTTCATTCTGTTTGTGTTTCTAAACCTGTGTTTCTAATGTTATTTCTTTGTGTTTCTAATCGTTTCTTTTCTCCAAAGTCGTGATTCTGACTGTATGTCAACACCAACAACAACTGTCCCTCTCTGGTTGCGCGGTGTTTTATTTACTGTCAATGTTCTTTGTCTCTTCCCTATTTTCCCCCCACTTTGGAGTGGCCTCCTCCATCCAAGCCCTCACTGACCTAACCGTGGCCCACGAGGTGTGCCTCGAGCTCTGCCTACCCTTCTGGAAGTGCCCCGCGCTCGGCCAAAAACCCCAGAGACCGCTCGCCAAGCTCGCCCCGCCCGAGCTGAACAATAACCGGAAAAAACTGACCAGCGAGCAGTTAAAGAGTCACACGTGCGGTGACCCAAATACTAAAAAGGCGCAACTCAAAGAGAGTAAAAGCAGTAAGAGTGGCTCGTGCAAGGGGTGTATGAGTAACTCTACAGATAAGAGCAAAAGCTCGGAATCTGCTCTTCCTACCCCTCCTCCGCCACCGCCTCCACCGCCGCCCCCACTGGCGGGGGGGCCGGCCGCCGCCCGGGACGGCCACTGTGTGAGCAGTGAAGGGGAGGGAGTCTATGAGAAGATTGGCTCCGTCACGCCGGCCGTGTGTGCCATGACATTTTACTCGGAAGGTTCCTCAGGTGGGTGCTGCAACTTCACACACAGGACCACACTCTTTGTACTCTTCTCTTAATCCTATGTTCAGTCACGTCAATAACTGTTAGGTAGAATGAGTTACCTCGATTTTCTGGGTTTACCTCCTTAGCCATTTTCGCTGTCCTTCAAACATCTCTTATTTGAACTAATTTCTTAAGTTTCATTGACTTGAAGCATCTCGTATATAAGTTGATTCAGTACTTTCTCACTATAGTGACAATAATGAGTAGCAAAAGTTGAGTAACCTCAAGAAGCTTCAGTGATAGGAAGCCAAATGTTTTCTTCAAGTTCAAAGTGTTGCTAACTGTATATAAGCCTGTGACGGGTCCCAAAGCCTGTTGGACTGCTGTACACGACGTGCAGTGTGCTTGGCGTGTACAGAGGAGTGTTTGCGGCCTGTAGATAGCCTGGGAGTGACGCATTGCTGGGCCCGGAGTGGGGGTTATGACAAGGCACTAGTCGGGTAGGACTTGGTTGGGTAGCTTCGGCGATGTCCAGCCACAAGAGAAGGAGTTGTTTATTTAGCGGTTAAAAGACGTCTATATTTCGGTAGCCTTGTGTAAAATTCTTATACATACTTAATCAATTTTAGCAACTTAAAAACTATACCTTTATAAAATATGAGACTAGCCAGAATAAAGCCTTTGCAATGGCCATAGGAGATAGATTTAGACCCGGGCTTTTTGGAAATTGTATGTCTTTTCCACAAAATTAAAGTATATCCTATATATTTTGTCTAAGCCATTCATTTTGGTTCTTGCGGTATATCATTCCGTCTACTGATACATGAGTTGTACTTGTGACATATTCCCAAGTTGTTGGTAAAAGAGGGCAGTTGGATTTAAGAGAGGTTGGTTTTACTCTCAAACCTTGTTAAATACGGGTACAGATTGCTGTTGACTGTTTACAAAGAGCCTGGCGGACCCTGATAGTAACCCTAGCGGCTTAAGTCAAGGTAAATACCGATTGTCCCTGAGTCCCAAACTGTATAGCTGGGGTAGCGACCTGCCTGATGACTTGCATGTTTTTGTGAAAAGGTAAGTCCCGATCGTCTTATCAGCAGGCTTTACTGCATGTCGCGACAACATCACCACAACAATAAAACAGATTCACCAGTAGCCGTCTCGGGTTCTGGCCATTTGAAACGATACAAAGCTACAACCGGTAATATGAACCAGAACACAACTTACCATTGATCATAAACACCCCTGATTCTTTAATATGTGGCATTTTTTAATCAATATATTTGTACCAATTATTTCCTTTATTTTCTTTTTCCGTTAATTTAGTAGTTCATTCTGTCATCATCCTTGTAGCGAAGCATGTTTTCTTTGATTTCCTAGTCGTCACATTTCTTCAATTATCCAATATTTGGCAAGATGTAAAATAGTGCCCTGTATAGCCTGCATGGTCGGCGGTAGACTAGTAGCATGTCCAGAATCTTGGCATATATATCAGGTACAATAAAGGGGTGACATGGACTGCCATTCAACCACTGCATGACGGGAAAACGATCAACTTGTGACTTCACTCTGCACATTTTATATTCATTTTATCCAAATATAAAGTCAAATTATCCTTCTGGCAAAAACAAAACAAAAACTAACATTTTTTGGTGAGAAAGAAATAATTTCCCAAGAGATATTCTAAGCAGTATAGAATGGTCTTTCCAATCTAGGGCAAACTCAAAAGAAACGCATTATATAACCCCAGCTTAAAAATTATAACCCTTCCCCCGAAAAAAAACTGCACCACCAAAGTAACTCGACACAAGCCCTCGATCCTCATGCACCCCAATCCCGCTCTCTTCCACAGGGAGTAGTGCCTCCGGCGGTAGCCAATCACGCA
Source organism: Lepidonotus clava (assembly GCA_936440205.1). Classification (NCBI taxonomy): domain Eukaryota; kingdom Metazoa; phylum Annelida; class Polychaeta; order Phyllodocida; family Polynoidae; genus Lepidonotus; species Lepidonotus clava. The sequence continues at coordinate 25,825,001 of OW387144.1, read as the reverse complement.
AAGAGAAAAATGGCCAGGACCGTAAGAGTCCGGGCGGCAGTGGGAGCGAGACGGAGACGGGGAGCGTGATCAGTCAGAACAGGATCCGACCGCCTCCACCCCCGCCCGCCGAGCGCAGCCTGCCCCCACCGCCCCGACAACTCGACCAAGCCAACCCCGACCTGTGCGGCAGCAAGCAATCCTTCCGCATGGCCATGGGCAATCCTTGTGAGTAGTCCCTTAATGGTCAGTCATTACAATGGTTGTATATACAGTATGTGTTTCTATGTGTTTGTTGTTGGTGAGTAAATGGTGAGTTCTCGCTGTGAGCAGCTAGGTCCAGGTACTTGTCTGACCGGGCTCGCCCGGTGTGATTAGAATGGCCGATAACTTGCTAGTGTACACAGCTTACGCTACGCATCTCTCAAACTAGGAATGGCAACGGGTGCACTGAATTCTGACAAATTTAGATATCGTAATAAGCATTACTTAAAATGCATCAAATTTTAGTTTCTGGGAAGCAGAATTAAGTCCCTGTAGTTAGCATTGGCTCCAGAAAAACGACAATGTGATTACTAAGCTCATTCCGTCGTATATCCCTGTGTCAGTACAGCCATATGTGTAATACGCCAAGCTTAGCTTCTGACTAGATCATTTACACCAAGCATAACGAAATAGTTAAACAGCCAACGAAAATGACATCTAGGCCCCTCGGACGAAGTTGTAACGAGAATGATTTTGATACTTATTTTGCAACTTTTAGATCCTACCTCATTTCCACAAATTTATCTTTATATTCAACTGAGAAATGTGAGAAATACGAAAAGTGACTTTAGAAAAGATTTCAATTTGCCAAAGCTGGAAGAATGGTAGTGTAGAACGGCGTGTAGTGCTTCATCCTAGGCGGTGATCAAAAGGCCGTGTGCGTCGTCATTTGTCACTAGTTTGGTCTACCTGTGTTAGTTGTCCTCGTTACGTCCAGTCTATATTTTAGTCAACTAAATATTAGGTGAAGTACAAAGTGACAGCATTTACAGCATTTCCTTAAATTCGTATAGTTACATGTTCTCCAACATGCACAAAACACACAAACACTGTTTTAATCCAAATCATGTTTATCAAAGATCGAACATTAAAGTTCTTCTATGTGCCTTATGTTTTACAGAGGAAAGTTTTAGACTAAACAAAACTCTTAAAGTGGCAGCAGTGATGAAACCTGGTTTCTGGGGTAAATAATCCTTTCCATTTCACAGTCATGCTCAGATTTTAAGGCATTTATTGCATGGGATCCTGGCCCTAGACGAAGGCATTGTTATCACTAGACTACCACTAGGTGGCGTGGTTGATCACCTCACACTTTTGAGTGCACTAAGTAGATCTTGCACTACCCAGAAGCCATATTTCCTCTCACCCAAGAACATAAACAGACAACGACTAAACCCATAAGATCAGTATGCATACAAATTAAAAGAAATAAGGATTAAAGCTTAAGTATAAACTATAGGTACTAAACTATTGAAATCTTAGAATACAAAATCGTAGGTACTAAACTATTGAAATCTTGAAGGAGCATGATAATGTAAAAGAGTAAATTTCATAACCTGATTCAAATTTGTTAAGGCTTATTTGTCGCTGTCGGAAACCTGTAATCCAAAAGAAATGTGGCCAGTTGTATTGCTTTTCCAACCTGACTGTTGCTTGCATGAGCCATCCCTTGCTTGCTTGGTTCAGAACAAAATGGGGAATTCTTCTTGTTATCTGATCCCTCAAATCGTATCTAGAACACATTTGAAATTCTGCGCAGTCCAATTACGAAATCACGTTAAAACGGATATTTGGCAAGGGAAATTGGCTTGCTTTGAATTTCAAAGCAGGATTTTTTAGTTTGGACAAACCTTAATTCATATTGATAAACTGATGAATCTTAAATACTGAAAACTTTAATTCAGTTAATACTATTGACAATAAACTTGAAGATAAATTGTGAAGAGGCTGCGTAATCTTCCACATTTTCCTAATCACAAATGTCATAAAGATGTTAAACAATTGTGCAGATACCTTTCAACTGGAAGAATGAGTTTCGTAAAAGAGCTAGTATTTTGGAACTGAGATGGCTTAAATAGTGCAAGTGTTGCCTTTGGTAACTGTCTTTGAGCTTACTAGATAATAACCTTGGCTGTCACTGAGTAAGTTTTCTAATGTGTGATTGTAATTTTGGTGTACTGGTGTAATCTAGTGGCACTCGAGAGTTCATGTTTGAATATTTTTTATCTTGCAAACATGTTACCGTTTCATGTTACAGTTATAAGGCACATACGCCTAACTTTTGTCTCGCACCACAATGTGCTATTTTGTAAGTGGTTTTTTTTCATGAACCTTCAACTTTTTTTAAACAATATGTTTCTTAACTCAAAGTGTACTCAGCTTAAATGAATTTAATGTACGATACAGAACAGTTACTGTATAACATTATTTCAATATTACTATGATTTTAGAATATTTTTGTTAAATAAAACAATGATTAACATATAATAATGCCAATAACTTTCATCGTGTTCTGAAATTTTAGCTTTTGCCCCAAAGTCCGAGCTTAACAATAGAAAACATGTTCCATTTTCCATGCCTTGCAAAAGTACTGAACATTCTACTGTCCATAGTCTGTCAAATGTTGTCAACTATATTGGGAAGTCAAACTGTAGCATTATCATCTTGGTAATGTTACTGGATTATCCCTAAAATTAAACCTTGTGCGTTTTATCTAGACTACATGGCTGCTGACTCAGTATATGTGGCAAGCCTAAAGGTGCGCTTAATCTAGTTGAATTTTCCGCCTTTAAATCGATTAATACACTTTAAGGTACACCCCATAAAGTCGGTTGTTTACCCCCTGCCCAGTTCTGTAACTGGGCCGTAAAGCATACCCCCCGACGCTGTAGCCACGCATGCCCTCCTGTTACCACCAAGTGTTGCTGTCAGCCTTTCAGCCATGTTTTTCTCTTTCCTTGTGGCCCGCGCAGGACACATACAGCCTCGTAAGGTAAATGGGTCATGTTTCTGACGTCATCATCCAGTCTGATTGTGACGTCATGAATGGGTCCTTTGTGACGTCAGCCTATGACGGGTGGTGTGTGAATGACGCACAGTGACTTTGTAGTCTCTTTGTGGTCGAGAGTGAACCAGAACAAAAAGCGGATGAGTGGGATTTTTGTCCGTATAGATTATTTTCACTATCATTACAATATTGACTCCACTTCGGTTTTACTTATACCCTACACTTGGGCCTATTTTTCAGTGTTTCTAGAAAACATTGATTCAGATGTTTAATTATGTTCACCATATTAATCAGAAAACCTTCCTTTTGTCATGTTTAGTCACTTTAGAATACCCAATTGACACCATCTAATCTAGTGGGGGGAAAATAAATGTCTGATGTTTAAAAAAAAAAGGTCTCACTGATTTTCTGTGGATGTCGTCTAATGTGGCTGTAGTTGTTAGTCCCCAACTTGTGACGTGACAGCTTATATGTCCGCCAGCACTCTCTGACGTGACAGATCCATGTCCGTCACCACATCTCTGACGTGACAGCTTATGGCTCCATGTCCGTCCGCACTCTCTCACTGCGTCCGTCGGCTGCCTTCTGTGTTGTCGCTGACGTTCTCTGTCCTCCACACAAACCACAGACCCCCACCAAGTAACTCCTAAAGGCTAAGTCACAACCTTTCACAAACAAAATGGCTGTGTGTAAAGTGAAGGGAAAAGATTTTGTCCTGGTCACATTTTTGTTTGTAATCCGTGTCATTTAGATGTGATATAAAACTGGGGTAACTGTGGTTTCAGATAAATTCAATTGTTATGATTTTTATTTTTAATTGTGAACTGTGTATCTTGGCTTCCGAGGATCTTAGCCAAGAATTTTTAACTTTGTCTGCAGTCTCAAGACCGTATTCCACAGGCCGATTTTGATGCTGCCGATTTTGCATTTGGTTGATTTTTTCTGACAACATGACATTAACTCATACATCGTAAATATCATTTGAAAGAGAATTGCAGTACCTTTCTAATGATGTATAATGTTTTTATATTTGAACATTTTTCCCACTGCCGATTTTTTAAATCGGTAGCTAAAACGGCATGTGGAATACAGGCTTCAGTATATCCTGAGCAGAATTACTACTAACCCCTCCATCCTTACGCGTATGGCCGTATGTAATCCCTATATACCACTTAACAATAATAACCGTCTTGGTGACTTAAGTTGTGTTGTGCTTTGGATGAGGGTACACGTGTTCTTTTTGTACTTTATGGTGTTGATCAGTTAGGTTCTAATCTTTTTTCTCGCGTTTTTTTGCAGATGCGGACGAGACGCTAACCGATATGGGTGACCTGTAAAGGCCTGGCCACGACCCCTACTCTCCACCTACCGCCCGTGTCCATGGCAACATGAGATTACGCTTCCCGCCAAAAATCAGCGAGCGCAGACGACACCGCGAAACCAAGCATTTCAGCCATCATCTCAAGAAAAAAAGTTCCTACAGCTCCCTAGGGCCAAACAGATTTTTGACATTTACGACATGGACCAGCATCGCCTAGCTCAAACCAGTTTGAACCAGTTCTCACCGGAGGAGACCAGTCAGGACAAGTATTGTCCGGATCAGAGGAATTTAAATTTAAAAGAAAAAAAGACTTAGAATAGCAAGGCCATGTGATGATATTATGGAAAAACTTTCCCGCTGCTGCAAATTGTGTACCAAGGCATTTTTATGGAACTTCTTCAAAACCCGTGTAAATTGTAAGAAACGACAGTCTAGGTTATACATGTATATATAAGTCTGTATCTGAACAGAGGGTGATTCGACTTTAATATCTGACTGGATGTGGAACGTGTTGTTTTTTAACCATTATTACGCAGGACAAGTGAGCTCGAATCCACTTTTAGACATTGACGTTTCAGAGGTATATATATGTACAATTGAACAATAGTATCTCTCCGTGAACTTTTAACCAGGATGATTGTGCATTTTGTGTGTGCACTGTTATTGAAGTTAGAGTATATATGGACACTCCTGTAAAAAAATAACCCACCGATGGAGCCCAGAGTCATTGCACCTCCAACCTTTGGGAGTATACGGGGCGCGATCAGTCAGTCAATAGCCTACAGTGACGTCTTCGGTGTCTGACAGTTTACCGAGCATCTAGGGGAACTGCTCGGAGACACCCGCCAAATAGAAGTCACAAGCACCTGCTGGACCAAGAAGTAGGTCAGAGGCGAGTTGTTGGAGGAGTAGCTCATAGTAACAAGTAGCTGGATGAGCTTTTCATATAGTAGAGGCATCATATACTACAGAGACTTCTCATGGACATCCCAGCAGTGCATCTCAGTCTGCCAATAACCTTTTTGTACAGCATTCAGGGCTAGGAGTTATTATAATAAAAACAGAATAGAAAAAAAACAACTTTTAAAAAAAGTGCCTGAATAGAGAGCAGATCTGCAAATGCGTAGGGCTTCTCAAGTGACAAAAATAATAGTGCAAGAACAGTTCAATTAGGGGAAAGAAAGGTCACTTGGTGTGAATGAGACGCTTGCTCTTCAACGAGCCCGTTGCCAATCGGAGTTGCGTACGAGCGTTGGATGATGGCTCGCCGCCTTCTCCCATCAGGCGAGTCCGATCATGGTCTCCGCAACTAATTGACCGACATACATTTTGAAGCATAATCCTTTCTGACGGTGACAAGTCCTATAATGAGTTGTAGGTATAGTGCGTGTTATATTTTTTTCTTTTTTTTACGTTCCCCGCTACAGTTACCCCCAGCTGCTTGCCGGTCCCTGCGGTGACTGCGACGGGCAGAGGTGCTTCGATGTACATTATCAGACTGTATCAGTTGACATAGGTACTGTAAAAAGGAAGAGGAGAAAAGAAAGGGGGAAAGAGGGTAAAAATAAAGGTGGGAAAAATAAGGGATGGGGAAGGAGAGGAAGAGAACGCCAGTCTTGCTTCCTCATTGGCAATTTGGTTTTATATATTCCTTAATGTCATAATTATTATTACTGGATATTACTGAAGGTACGACTCTTCCATTGTGAAAATATTTATGTCTCTCTCTTTGAAGGAAAAGTTGTTCGCGGACAGGTTTCAAAAGAAACCACTTCATTAACAAGTGGCAATATTGTAACGGTGGTCACCAAGGAGATAAAACACATGAAGAATGCAAATTTCTGTCCAATCGACTTGTGAAAATGTCTTTACCGGTTAGGGACTTTACAACAACAATCATAAATCCAATAAAACCATTACTTCATCTCTCCAGCAGGAGAATCCACTATTATTTGTTCCGTATGAAATTGCCCCTGTGTGATCAAGGTTCGTTCAGCTATGGACAACAAAGACAATAAAAAAACAACAAATGCCAATTTTTATATATCATATATATTTAACAACTGGATGTCATTCTCATCATTATTACGTCATAGCAGTGCGTCATGGCTCGTGTCATGCTGGTGACGTCATCATCGTCATTGTTCATGCCTACATATTGTACAAGCTGATCCATACAGACCCTACACACAGATGGAAACATTGTTGCCAAAGGAGTCTGGGTTTTGTTTCTCTTTTTTTCATGAATACAATAAAAATGTCTCATGTATGTAAAACATCGTGTCTACATTTTTGTTCCGTTATTTAATTAATAATGAAAAAGGAATAACATTACTAGTTGGAGAAATGAGAACATTCTTTATGGACCATCAGATTAAATTTTATCATGCACAGATTAGTACACTGTAGTTACATTTCTAAGCCATAATTTTATTCTAGGTAATGAAAATACCTTATACGTGATGCGATTTATTGACCTAGTGAACAATTTTATTCTAGTCGCAAGGAATGTTAACTGTTAAATGACGAATTGCATTTCATTGACCCCTGCAGTGATGAAAAATATTTTGTTCATTTTAAAGAGACGTCACAATCCAACCACATTTAGGGTTTCGGAACTTGTGGTTAGGAATATATACGTTGGCCCACCATGTATATTATGGAAATGAACAGCAAACGTTAAGCTAATATGGCACATTAGGTGTACACGCAAAATACACAGCCCAATACCAATAGTACTTACGTGCAGATAGACATAAGAAAGTTATTACAAGCTAATTAATGTCATAGCAAGACGGATTGGCCGTAATAAGTGCAAGAATCGAAATTAGTCAATTGAAATTCTCTATAAGTCTTCCTTTTGAAGGCCATTATGTTTCTCTCAATTACTGATTGAATCATTAACAGTTCGGGTCACAACTATAATTTATCTCTTAGATTCTATTATTGCATGAATAAATATTGGTTTTTATAAAGGTAGAAATTCTAGAACTTTGCTTATCCTACTTTTTCTAAATAATCATCTTAAAGCTTACACGAAAAGGCATGTTTCTAAATTCAGACAGCCCTCTATATTTGTTGGTTGATGTCTATATTAAAGTATCAAATGGTGCAGAACGGTTACAGTATCCAAACAATAGGTGTTAGCTCTATGTTTGTAAGTGTGAAACCACTATCACACCCCTTGTGTGAATTTGCAAGAGGCAAGTCTGGACAGAGACTGACGTCACGGGAGGCATTAGGCCTAAATAGGGCAAGAGAATGAGTCAAGTTTAAAAAATCATAACCTTTAAACCAAAACTCACAAAATTAAGTAAAAAATCGTAGGGGTAATTCAAATAACTAACTAATAATTCTGAAAGTTTCAGATTTCTCTGGGTTATATTTTTTAAATGACATGAAGTTATATTAGGCCCATTTGCCATAGTGCTGTACCTATGCCTCCCGTGACGTCACAAGGCTTGCATGCATGTGTAACTCTGAGGTTTACCTGCCAGCCATGCCGACTAGACCAATGCATTTAATTTCAATATCTTTAAATAATTATAAAGAAAAGAAAACATTATTTAGTGTTACAGTGATAATTAGATAAAGGGTGGCCGATTTTCAAGTCAAAAAACGGCTTTGCGCGTCTCCTTTAAAATATAAAGGTATAATAGCAATATCTTCCCAAAGATATGTGCGATAAGCGACCCTTTCCAAAAATGAAATAAATAGTAAAAACTTTCTTTGGTTAGCACCTTTCCACCGGGCAGTTAATCTGTTAAATCAAGCTGGTCAGGCCTCCAATCATCTTTCTTTCCAATTTTTAAACAATAGCACATTAGAATTCGATCTGACTTATTTACAATAGGAAGAGCCCATTTATAGTTTATGAAACCGTCCGTATAGGACTTATTAAACAACCTAAGACATAACAGTCATTAGAAACAACTTCAAAATTACCCCACTTCATGCGACTTTACCTCTTACTGAATAAACTTTGAATTGAGCAATAAACCGTTTACTCGCTTAAATTAAAATGCGGGAAAACCTGAAATCTCTTTCATTCTAACATCTGTCCAACAAGAACTCCCGCCACCCAGTACAATCTTTTTCCAATACAATTAAAGCCCCGGCCACACTTACCAACTGAACTCAACCCGACGGATAAGTCTTAGCAAAAAAAAACTCAACCATGCCATAGGATGCGACTCTACAGTATATGGGATATATGCTTATCTACTGCACACACCCCTAAGACTTGACAGTCCAGTCGAACATCTTCAACATCTCAACATGTCGGGACTCAACTCAACTGTCGTAGGTTTTGCTGTGACTCAACTCGACCGACGAGTTGGGTTCAGTTGGTAAGTGTGGCCGGGCCTTAACGGGCACTTGCGAGCGCAAATTCAGTATTTAACAGAAAATGCCGAGTATTGAATAGACAGAGCAATAAGTACGGTCTACGAGAACGGAATCAACTTATTCTTACCAAATAAACCTAGGGTCTATTGGCAGAAAGGACGATACAGCGGCTCTTCCCATCTATTTCCGTGTTTTCTAAATTTCACCCGACGCATATATACATCCTATTACAGTATTTTCCTCATTTCTAATAATCCTGAGATGCTCGATACCCGTAAGATAATGATTCACCTCTTCCTACTGTCAAACATTAGTTGGGTAGATGCTTTAAGGCATCCTCACCAACCAGTGCCCCAGCCGCTACCGCGTTGAGCGGCAGCGGCGACAGGGGCATTGACTTGAGAAGATGGCTTTAAGGCCGTATCCTACTATACAATGTTTAGTACAAAATTTGTCTAACATCTAACAGCTAAACATTGGCAGTCAGTCACAAATTGTTGGTGCTTTACTAAGCAGCTTGAGATGGAATATACTCTCAAAGGATTATGATCTTTGGCACCCCAAAAATCATGAACAAAAGTGAGAATTCTTAACAAAATTTACCAACATGTTGGTAACTATTGGGAGCACTGCTCCCAATCTTTCAAGGTAGTCTTATTTCTTTCATAGTCATTAGTGGAATACAGCTTTGTGCTTTGTTTTTACCTCCCTCCAACTAAGTACAATATTTTATTTTTATATCTCAACTTTGGTAAAGGCCATGTTTATTCTGTATTCTCTTCTGTCACCTTGCCCCCTTATCCTCTATCTTTACCTTCCATTGTTTTCTTTTCCCCCTTTTTGTTTTATAGCCCTTGCCATGTGGAATGCCCGGAAATCCCGCATTACTCTAGCGGTTTGTCCAACACAAAAAGTTGTTGTAACTTACATTAGGGTGACCTTTACTTTCTCAGTTTTACAGTCACCTGAGGCAACCAACATATATTACGATTTCTATACATGTACTTTGCTTTCTTCAAGTATAGCGTCTTGTTGTTTGTAGTTTGTTTTTCTTTACTCCTTTGTAATTATCAAAAACCTATCCTACCATTTTTGATCTCCAAATTTATAATTTACCTACAATGTCAGTATAAGTACTGTATTATGTTCATCAATAATAATATACCTGAAAACCAGGGGAAACCCCGATGGTTATTATGAATTAAACACCTTTAGAGAGAAAAAATGTTATGTGCCATGTCGCCTCGACTCCTTTTCCTCCATGGTTTTGAGACAGTCGTATATGGCGTCCTCCAGGGCTTGATGCCGGGGGTCGTCTCCGATGGCCCGGACGGAGTGATAGTTGGTGATGTAGGCCCAGCCGACCTGGTACGTGGGGTCGGCGTACACCATCTGACCCCCTGCTCCGGGCGTACCTAGGGCATGGGTCCCCTGAAAACAGACAGTTAATGTTGAGTTATTAGCGATAGACTCAGCTGACCTGGTACGTGGGGTCAGCGTACACCATCTGACCCCCTGCTCCGGGCGTACCTAGGGCACGGGTCCCCTGAAAACAGACAGTTAATGTTGAGTTATTAGCGACAGACTCAGCTGACCTGGTACGTGGGGTCAGCGTACACCATCTGACCCCCTGCTCCGGGCGTACCTAGGGCACGGGTCCCCTGAAAACAGACAGTTAATGTTGAGTTATTAGCGATAGACTCAGCTGACCTGGTACGTGGGGTCAGCGTACACCATCTGACCCCCTGCTCCGGGCGTACCTAATGCACGGGTCCCCTGAAAACAAACAGTTAATGTTTAGTTGTTTAAAGTAGAATCAGTCAAACCCCCTGATTATCTAGTGCACGGGTCCCCTGAAAATATACAGTTAACTTATTAATGTTAGACCCATTGACCTTTATTTATTGGTATTTACATTCGTTAACTCAATGCTCAATATAATAATAGAAATATTTCCCCTCATTTTCAGGGTTGTATCTCCTTCATTAAATATTTAACCCAGAAGCCTCTTCACGATGTTAGCGGTAAATACTAATCCTGTTCTCTCACCAATGGCGTGTCCCGTATTGTAGTTCCCCGGCCGTAGGTCAGGTTCATCTTCAGCACGAGGTCATCCCCCGTCTTCAGTGGCTCTCTCAGTTTCTCCACCATGTGTGGAGAGAGGAGTTTCTGGCCTTTATAACTGCCGCCGTTGGCCACGATCCCGGCCAGTTTGGCCAGGCTTATAGCGGTCCCAAAACCGTGCGTGGATGGGTTCCACACGTCCTGGTATATCGGGTTATTCGCATTTGTCTGGAGAGAAATATTAAGGTATTTTTTATCACCTGGTGTTAACCAAACGTTAACGGGTTAACATGAAAATACGTTTGTCTGATTGAATGTCAGATGTTGCTATTTGGTAAATTTCAAAGTACAGATTTATAGATAAAGGGGTATTTATTGAAAAGTTTTGTATACATGTATATGTTAAACGTAAATTGATTCTATTCTTATTCATTACCAATCTTAAGTAGGTACATAAGGTCTTCCTTGGTAGTTTGGTGATACATAAATACATGTATAATGGGGGGATTTCAGTTAGTTTCATACATACAGTTTCTGTATTATTTTAAAAGCTATCTTACTTTCTAACAGTTGTACATAATCTGTTTTTCAATTCAATACTATCAAGATAATCATGAAATTTAAAGCATTCATTATTTATGTGCATACTTGTTTCTGTGATTCTCAAACATTTTCTATGGAATTGACATACCTTGATAGCTATTCACAGCGCTTCAATTCCAGTTAAAAGTACGTTTCTTTTGGGTTCTTTTTTTTCAGTTCTTTCTTCTAGAGCTTCATTGCATCCCAATTACATTCAAAAGGCAGAAACGTCCATAAGCTCTACTACAATGAAAAGGACCCCATTCAATAAACGTTTATTTCATCGCTTGGTTAGTGAAATGGTATTAAAAAAAAACAGCTAGCCTACCCCTGAGGGATTATCGATTGAGCGGGTGGTGAGCGAGTCGGGCTGGGTGAGGTAGGTCCAGATGACCGGCCAGTACCGGACGGCCAGCACCGTGTCCAACTTCAGCATGTCCAGCGGGTAGATCCGCGCCGCCCGGTCGTTCTCCTCCCGGGGCAAGCCAAAGAAAACCTCCAAATCTGAAAGGTTTGAAAATATACCGTACTCAAATAAATACTGGTAGTAGGCGCCCATGTATGTTCCTATGTAGCGACTGAATGGTTGTTATTCGGAGTTGTTAGTGGAGCTGTTGTTTGTTAGATCAAGAAAAATCATGAATTGTACACAAATAAAAAAAATCAAGCTTCAGCAAATGCGAGCGTAGACCATTCACGCCAAGTACCAACTTTAACTGACAGTGGAGAGGAAATGAATAATTTGAACACAAGTTCTTACTACCAGGGAAACAAACATTTATGCTGGTATAACGGATAGATTATTTATTTACATGTTTTGCTCATGGATTAACTATTAAAAACATTCTTAGAAGGAACCTGTTCTCCATCCAGGTGTGAGAAGAGTCCTTACCGAAGGGTTGTGCGATCTCCTCCCTGAAGAAGGTGGGCAGGTTCCGCCGTTTGGGGTCGACCCTCCGTACGAGCTGGTCCATGTAGAGGCCCAGGGTAGGACCGTGATAACCGATTGCTTCTCCTGATATGGGGAAGGTGATTTTACTACTACCCGTTGGGAAAATTAACATACTCTTACAATATACTATAAAATAGCTTATACACGTAGATATATGTGACCCGTTTTGGCGAAGTGAGTCGGATGTCGCACGGGGAAGATTTTTAGTTAGGTATACCATCAGAAAATACTAATTATTAGCTTTAAAACGAGGTATAGCATGTCTAGGTCCGATATCTAGGGCCTGAGATAAGTTGCAACGAGAATAAAAAGAACCGCGCCTATGCGGGTATAAGAAACTGAGATAAATGAGTTGAAAGTTTTTCTTACCGCACGCTACCGCAGTCCTCCGATAAAGCCCTAGCAACGTACACTTGTAATCAATCCTTGGTCCTGAAACTTTACATAGTCATTCTACACTATTCTAGCTAACAAATACCAGTAATTCATGCGTTTATATACAAAACTTTTATTCATGCTGGCGCTGCAAAAAGTGACAAAAATCCGGATCTGAAACAACAACTTAACCTAGAACGGCAAGCATAAAGGATCACAATACCTCATCTTGGCTGCTTAAAAACGACTCTGTGATGACCCTAAGTACCCTGGGTATCCATAATGTGTCTATAAAAGTTCTTGGAATGTTCATGATTGTCTTTGGTCGTTAAAATAGTGAAAAGCCACCGAGGTAAAAATCTTAAAATCAGAAAAAGTCTTAACAACTAAAAATAAGTTAACAATGTTCAAAACGGATTCTTAATAGTTCTCAGGTGGTCCTGGGCCTGCCACGACCACGTTTAGCACGTTTACTAGGACGGCCTCTGCCCCTAGGTGGGGGTGGGGAGCCTTCCTCCTCTGAGTCAGATGAAGATTTTGATTCCCTCTCCAGCTGTCTGACCAACTCCTCCTCCTCCCCCTCCGATCCTGATGATGTGTCTGGAGTCTGTCCTCTGCCTCTGCCTTTGCCCCTGCCTCTGCCTCTACCTCTGCCTCTGCCCCTGCCCCTGCCCCTGCCCCTGCCCCTGCCCCTGCCCCTGCCTGGCCAATCCCCCTCGCCAGCCTCTGGCTCTGATTCCGCATCTGGTTCCGGCGGAGGTACGGCATGGGGGCCTGGGCCGGGTGCTGGTTCTGGTACAGAGGGCTTAGGGCACATGATGTCCTTCGTGTCCTCAGTACAAAAATCCCGAATGTTCTTGAAGAGATACCACTGTCTTTTGGCCGGGAGGCCAGGGGATTCGGTGGGCTGAGGGCCTTCCTGGGGGACAGCTTCAGGGGCGACAGTCAGCATCTTGAAGGTCTCGGGGGCCGAGTCGGCATACTGCTGGAAGGTGACGTGGCCCTTGTTCTGGTCAGAGAATACAAAGTGATGATACTGCTTAATGCCCTTGACTGGCTTGATGAAAGGGGTCAAAAAAGATTGCCAGTCATACGACTCGACAAACACCTTCCCATTCTCGTCCCCCACAAGTTGGGCAAGGTTGACACGTTCTTGGGTACTCTTCACCACAGTCGCCTCCATCTCCGAGAGGCTCGAGACAGGCTCACGACGAAACCTTTGTTTAAGCAAACCAAAGCACCAGTCAGGGGCAAACTTGGTGTGCCCTGTGATCAAAAAGTTTAAGGAAATGGACTGGTGCCGGCCAGTCAGGACCCGCCAGAGAAGATACGCTAGCACAAACTTGTTCTTGTTCTGACCACTACAGTTGTCACAGTGCATGTCCACCGCCTTCTCCCCCAGGGAATACGTTTCAAAATAGTGGTGCAGGTATGAAATAACTGCATTTGACCCCTTACTACCGCAATGGCTTTCGTCGATCAAATAGTTCACCTGTTGGGGGATGGCCTCGGCACAGACACCGAAAATGCCGACCTTGCGGGGGACAAGGAAATACAATGGGCCAGGCTGCATAGGAAAGGAGGGAAGGTGGACCTGCTGGGCATAATCAAAACTGATGTGGACCTTCGTGTCAGAAGAACAAGGGGGGTGGGGGCCAAGGGGAGGGGACTCTGCTTCCTTGTAGGCAGCCTTGGCAGACTTGACCATGTCCTGATAAAAGGCCCTCTCCCGAGCCACCACCTCCAGGTGAAGTTGTTGCTTTTTCAGCTTGGCCTGTTTCACAATGTCAGGTAGGTTACTAGAGGCAGAGATATCCCTGTTGTTGCGCTGGCATTCCCAGCAGAGGTCAGTCATAGGGCGGGAACACACTATGCGAGGGAGGAGTTGGATCCACAGGTTTCTAAAGGTTGAGTCAGCCACACACCTGAAGTTAGCCTCCTCCATGGCGTTGCTATACAACCTGTAGATGTCGGCCTTTGTGGAAGAGGAGGGGAGGAGCAGGATGTCATCCCGTTTGTGGGAAGACACACGACCAGGCAGGACGAGGGCGTTGGTCTCGGCATAGGAGTTGATGAAGTCCACGACCCGCCTGATGTCCTCCAGTTGGAGGATCCTTGCAGTCGCCTGTCGCCCGCCAGACTTCTTTTGCCTGGTCACCACCCCGTAGCACTTGTACCACTTGATGATGGACGTCAGCTTGTTCTGGCTGATGCTGGAAAGGTCACAAGGTAAGAGTTACATTAGGCCAATAATTATTGAACACAGGCAACAAGTACAGGTAAGTATTGTAATATTAATATGGACGATTTGTGATGGTAAGTGCCATGATCAGATTCTGTTATGATTCATTACAGTTCATCTTGTAATTTACCTCAAGTAGTACAATGATAGTAGGGATATCTAGGTAGACCTTAGTTGAGCAAAGAAGTTGAATATCAAAGCTACTCACGCGTACATGAACTTGAAAGTGTCCCTGCAGACTGGCCGAGAACCGACGAGGTAGTGGCTTCTTTGGTGCTGCCTCTCCCCTCTCCCCTTAATCCCCTTCTTCCAGGTGGACAGCCTGCTGCTATTGTCTGTGCAGGTACTGGCGATGCCCAGTAGCAACATGTCCTTCTCGCCTAGAAAACAAAGTAGATTAGGATAATAACAATCTGTACATGATATGCATGTGACTCATGGAATGAGGTTTCTGGATTGACCCATGAACTAGGTTAACACACCCTAAATACTAACTTAAAAACGGTCTGGTTGAGTGTTAATAGTTGTCTGTTATACTTCAAGACGTTGTCATGGATTATGGGATAGTTTTGAGCGAGAACGACATAGCTACATGGTCGTGGCGACAGGTTTGCATAACATGTATCTCATGAAAAACTTACCTGAGGACAGCTAAAAGACCTCCTGCCGACGCGCGACCAGCTCCGACGTCGTGAACTGTTTACTGCACTCCTTGTCTTTGTAGTGCTTGCAGGAACATCTAAAGACAACAACATACATGATATTAGACTTAGTTCACCTTCCTGAGGGCCACAATGGCATGAGACATGATTGATAACCGTTACAGGCCGGCCGGATCAGCTGACGCCATTAAGTAGGTCACCGGACAACCCCGATGGATCATCCCTGTTTATGGCATGAAATCAACTTTGAAACTTGATAAAAACTAGTTAGGCAGTTAGAATACATACTAGGGCACAATCGTAGGCAGTTTCATCAATATTGAAAGGGATTTAGGCACTTTGCGTACTTGTTTCAGAGATACGGCAACCGACCGCATGTCGGCCGTTATAAAGTTTTTCAAAACTCACATGAAGCGTTCGCAGTCGTCCCACTCCGCCTGTAGAAGGTCGTCCGTGGGGTCAGGGATGACTAGTGGCTCATCCTCATCGTCCTCAGCATCCTCCGGTTCCCCTAGATCCTCCTGAACATCTTCTTCTTCCTCGGGGGGATCGTCTTGCCCCTCCTCCCCGTCGGCGAAGAGAAAGTACCAAAGTCCGCCATTGCTGTGGCTCGGCTAAACCACGTAAATTCGCCCGACTTATCGTATTCAGGGCATCCGCGACAGCCTCCTCGCGATCCATGTCCTTCCCGACGATGTTGGGAGGTAATCCACATCAAAATCCAGCAGTGATCCAGGATTAAAACAGATAAATTCGTCGGAGAAGTGATGTCGCACGTCCGTCCTGCTCGCCATGCGTCCCTTTAAATTTCCACAACAACTGAAACCGGAAGGCACGCGAGGCCTCTCAGCCAATCAGCGCGCCGCATTCCGCACACGTGACCTCCTTGACGACGATTGTTTACGGGACGACGATCGGGAAAACACGTTCTGATTGGTCCTTGCCGGCGCGAATTCAAAATCCGAGGCTGTCATTGGCCAGTTCACTTCGCGCCCTTTCAGCAGGTACCCGGAACATGGGGCTGAGATGGGATCCAGACCGACAGGCAAGCCGCGAAGTTAGGGGAAAATGGCGTGAATCGAGGGTCTTTTGTTTCAGATCACTGAGGCGTTGCGCGTCTTTGGGGCCTATTTAGAGGGACTTAGAGATGGCTTTGGGACCTAAAATTTTTTTGGGGAAGACTTCTGATATAGGAGATATGAATAAAAGAAAAAACCCATTTTCGCTAAAAAATGCGAAATGTGACTTCAGAGCCCCATATCTCAGTTCGACTTTCTGCGACATCCGACTCATTTCGCCAAAACGGGTCACATATATGTAATATTCTTGTCTCTTATCAACGTAGTTCATCTAGAGGTAACGGTCCTCAATATTCTCGCAGTCGGGCTGACGTCAGTAGGATAGCAACAGGCCCCGCCCTCGTCACGAAGGGGAAGAAGATCAAAAGGAAAAGCTCATGAATATTCAGATTTCCCCTCCGCGACGGGGGCACGGCCTGTTGCTAAGAAGACTTGTTCCCTGCGTTTATATCTATTTTGATTACGCTGGAATCAGACCACCCCTTCCGCCCGTCTACGAGAATAGATTCTAATAATTATAGTTTATTTTCAAATCCTCTTTTTACAAATATGTGGGTTTTTTTTCATTTAACAGAAAAATAGTGTTCTGTAAATACCTGGAGTCCAGTTCGGAGCTTGGGCGGCCAGTATCCCTGCTACTTTATCAGGTTCAGTCAATATGTCTGATATTGCAAACTTCTCGTCTAACGCAGCCAAGCCTGCCTGGTATCAATTATTTAGTTATAAACAGTCTTCCTTTCATGTGACATGTTGTGGTGGGTTAAAATATAAATCTTTGTTATTATAATGATATTATATAAATCAGATTCCGTTTACTCGATTTATCAAGTATACGAATAGTAAAGACAATATTGAGAACTTTTCTTTATCTTTTTTAAATCCAAACACTCGGAACATGAATCTCTATAAACATTAACACACTAAGAAATTGTTTAATCAGAGAAATACAGAAATACGCACTGTGTAAAATAATGTTCAAGCAAGATGTGTTATGCAAAAGTATTTTCCTAGAAATTCTACATTGAATATCCTACCTGGTGACTAAACAGTTGATCTACAGTGATGTCTGCTTTGCCATTTTGTGCAAACTCCGGCCAGTAATGAGAGACACGTTGGTTATAATCCAGCAACCCTCTACAATGAAAGTGTCGTATTCAATTCACTGACTAGTTTGGTGTGGGGCACCTTTCAACAAATGTCAATTGCATTGAATTAGTCATGAGCGTATACAAATTACAGGATCCATAGGCTGTGGAATAAACGTTTTATTTTCATAAAAAGGTTAATCATACTTAGTTCCTTGGTAGTATTTCTGTCCTGCGGAGTGTTTATGTTTATCTAACCAAGCCTTCTATATTCTGTCGGTTCACCAGGCTGTAATAAGTTGTTGGTGTGTAGATCTATGTTTATAACTGTGGGTCAAAATAAGGTTACATAATATATGATCTATAAAAATATTTGATGTTTGAGCTCTTATTATGTAATAAATCAATTCACATCTTTATTCACATACATATTTCGCTGACCGAAACGTTGGCACATTTACTCCATTTTATTGTTATTGAGCTATGGAAATGTAAGTAAAATGTGATAATTCTCACCTGTCTACGAGGACTGCCATAGTGATAGCAGCTATGCCCTTTGAGGAGGAGGCGATCTGACAGATGGTGTCTTTGGTCCAGGGTACCTCCGCCTCGTAGTCGGCGTAGCCCCCCGAGAACTCCACCACCAGCTCCCCCTTGTGGTACAGCGCGAAGGCAGAACCCTCCTCCAGACCGCTGTCCAGGTTCCTCCTGGATAGAAACAGGCACAGTGAAGTCACATACAGGCTAAGGTCAATCAATAATCAAAGACGGATGGAAGCAGTAGGCCAAAACGAGAGAGGTTCATAGTTCTAAGCACTGCACTTGCACGCACCTATGGATGGAAAAACTGCCCCCTTTCCTTGCTTCCCTTATGCAGTGAGAATATAATAATTATATGTGCGGTGTCGCCTGTTTTTTTCGTTGACATCAGCTCATGTGCGGGAAAACAGAAATTTAGAGCATTGCAATAATGACTGAAAATTTAGAAAAGTAAATTAATTCTTTTAGAAAATCTGCAGCGCAGGATATTATTCCATCCAGTGTTACTTTTGTTCTGATTTTATTCATCTGTGTTCTGAAATAGTTGTTCCCATGTAAACACTTGCACATATACATAAATAGTAATCCTCTTCATTAGGAGTACGTGAACATGTGCTCAGGGAGGGCGTATGCAAAAATGAACGCTCCCTGATGTAATACAAAAGGATACATATAAAATTATAAAGAGCCACTTAGATAATGTAAAGGTGAGATCTAGAGCTCTCACCTGTAAGCGTCGGCCACTTTCCTCCAACCAGGGGCGGCGAATCCACTGCCGGAGTTGGGCAACGACTTTCTGAACAGTGGTGGCACTTTGGCCATCAGGATGGCGAATATCACAAAGAGAACAGAGCCGCGAACAACCCCCAAGGTTCCCATGATGAAATATTATCTGAAAATAGATTTAATTGTAAGTGTTTCATTGTATTTGAAAAAGGTGTTGTCCTTTTTTCAAATGATGAATGATAGTAAAAAGTGTGCCAATGAATAAAGGCATTATTATACTGTTGGGTTAGACTACAGAAGGAATATCATTAAATAGATACTATACCATCCATTATACACCAACTATTTGCAAAATTGGCATAGTAGATTAAGGTTGACTGGTTTACTTAAACATGTCTGAACTTGGAGAGTCACTACTTGCATGCATCCGCCATATTGGAAAATGTGCACTTCAGAACGAGGCAAACTGCTTTGTCTATTGCTCACTAACACTAAGTCTACCTGCGATAAAGGGGCAGGAATTGTTTTAACAGGTTGTTCAAACCAAAGAAATATTTTTTTCTGATGTGAAATTGAAGGGCCGCCATTACTGACCACAGAATTGAAACATTCTGACAATTTTTTTTGATGTTTAATCATATATGCTTAATTCTGTTACATTAGATTATATAAGAAAACAGACATACATAGTTTGAAACCACTCTTTGGAGTGATTTCCCCTTCTAGTCTAACTGTAGCTGTGAACATTTTATTCAGTCTTCTTGGTTATGGTCCTATGGTTCAGTACGACAGCATGGACTCTGTGTCATTTGTGAAATTCTAACACATGCATGTGTTATTGTCTATTTTTACTGTGGCATTCACGCCTGTCAAGAGTGGCCTAGAGAGCTTCGCCTCGTTTTGAGGTGTGAACGACGGTGGCGCCCCAGCCCCGTGCAACTAGTGATAGAACCTATAGATCTACCTCACAAACAACTAGACGTATTCTATGAATTCTTTGACGTGTTAGAGCCAACCAATGTATTTAAGAAAATATTTTACAAAATAGCATAAACGCCTGATGCAGTAACTAGATTTCAGAGTAGGTTCAAGGCTTTCCTACGATATCCAGAATGGATCCAAATATTTGAAACGAAACAAAAGTTTGGGTGTGTGTGTGTGTGTGTGTGGGGGGGGGGGGGTAATAGTTATCCTTTAGGGGTATGGATTTAGACCTATAAAAAAAAACCAATTGTGTGGGCAGGGGGTAATTAAGCTTTGGGTGTTCTCTAAGTTTAATTAAACACTTACCTAACCCCCCCCCCACCCCCCGCCCGCTAGATACATGAATTGATAGACCGGGATCTAAGTAAGAATAAGATCAAATCACAAATTCAAACAAAATCAACAAAACACATTGCTTACCTTTTGTACTTTGCCCTTTTCCGCCTATAAATTATTCATCCAGATCTACCTATGTATCTATAGGTTCAGATCGATCACAATGAGTCGATGTGGCAAGTATTTTAGTAGATCTCACACAACTGACTTAGCTGCAGACAACTGAGTTGAACTCGTTTCATGAAACCTTAAAGGCTTAATAAAACTTTCTGATAGGAAATATCTTGGTGGTGCTGTTACAGAACAATCGAGACAGAATGACAATCAAAGTAACGGCTACAGTAATCAAGGAGCAACCCTCTAGTAACGTGGCTGGACCAAGCTTCACCACGTCCACCATACATTAGATCTATAAAGATCCCACAACACAAGTGATGATTCAGTCTTACTCCAGTTTGTTGACCTGGGCGATAAACGGGCTATTGCTGAAAATAGATATAATTCACGCAATAACATCATCCCCTGAGAGTAGACCTTAGCTCCCCAATGCAAATTGTTGCTTCCAAGAGTCATTTTAAGAAATAAACGTTAATTGTATCCCAATAATGACAAAGACAAGTTTCAGTTTACCTGAGTGCGCTCCTAACCAAGCGTTGAGACTGGTTTCTCGTAATTGGTTTACTTTTGCCGTTTTCGCCCGGCCTTGTGCGCCACCTAGAAGGAAATGCAATAACCAATTTTGTTCCCGCGCTGAGAGGAGCCTCAATAATTTTCAGGTTGGTATCGTCATGAATGATCGTGGTCGGTATACGTCGCACAGACGGATGATTCATGGATTATCTGCAGTTCATAATAGTGTTTATCGTATATCATCAAGTATCCATCAAATAACGGATGTTTTACTACTTTTAGAGAGAAGTTAAACTGTTTAATGTTAGACTTAAGGGGCCGTCCATAAATGATGTCACGCACAGGGGGGTGGGTGGGTAGTTTGAAAAGCGTGACACTGAAATTGACAAGGGGGGGGGGGGGCCCGGGGGGGTGTCCAGAGAAGTGTGACAGTTCGCTGATGTTAAACTTTTTTATATTTTTTCCATAAATGAGAGATAGATTGTGCACATATATCCTAGATATATATAGTTTTTGAGATAGAATACAAATTAAAAATCATTATTTGAATAGATTTAAGAATTACAAACCTTATTCTAATGAAGTTGGGTATTTTCCTCAGTTCTAGAGCAATTTCAGTTTGTTAAATTTGCCATGCTTTTGGTTGCCATGCAACAGCTGTAGAATCTCAATTTTCTCTAGGTGATTCAGCCTCCCAATATGTAGCAGCAATATAATGATAAATTTTATTACTATTTTTCATTTCAAAGAAAGTATAATCATAACTGCCACCCTTAATTGGCCCACAGAATTTTAATTCATCCTTTGGTTTTCCTCTGTTGTAGATGCTTTGCCTAGCGATCGGTCTTTTATGTAATAGTTCCCTAGCAACCGTGTATTTTTCATTACAAATTAAGTAAAATCATACCGGCTCCCCCTTAATCAGCCCATAGGATTTTAGTTCATCCTATTGTTTTTCCTCTGTTATAGATGTTATGCCTAGCAACAGGTCTTTTATATCATCCTATTTGAGTGCTTAAAACCACTAGAACTTCAGTAAACGATTAACAGAAATGGCTCTAGAATTCCAATAATGACAGGGGCGGATCCAGGGGGGTCAAGGGGATACTTTAAAAAAAAAAATGGCGGCCGAGCTGTAAACTGGTGTGCGTCACCCTGAGACCAGACTTCGAACAAAACGAACAGACAAAACGCCAAAATCGAACTACTCATAACCGTAAATTGTTTATGAAAACCCAGAGAATCGGTGAGTACCAAACTTTAAGTATGACTGACAGAGTTAAACAAACCTCAATGAACATTAGGGCCAGTGAACGGCTCAAGGCCAAAAAGCAAGATCCCGCCATTGACAAAGCCCCGAACTCAGATGAGCTCCACAACAAATTCGTCAGCCTTGAGATATCTGAAAATGACGACGAGTTCCCATCGAGTCAGGAACTTGCGGAGAAACTTCTAGAAGACCCTACTGAGGACACTCTAGCTGAAAAAGTTGCCGGAATGAATACGAAAATTGACTCAAACCAAACAGAACAAACAAGGTCACTCGAGTACACTCAAGCCGAGGTGGATGAGATCAAGAAAGAAAACCGTTGTCTCACTCAATGTCTCAATGACATCGATCTCGAACTACAGAGAAACAAATACGCAATCAAAAAGCTAGAGGACAAACAGATGAGACTTGAATCCGCGACGAAGAGAAAAAACCTAGTAATTGAAGGAATAACGGAAGGTGAACGCGGACGTGAAGACATTCATGACGTCATGAAATGCCTGTTCCAGACACTCCAAATGCCCAGACGTGTGGATTATGATCGAGTTTACAGAATAGGCCCCTTCAATCCAAACAGGGCTAGACCCATCTTTATCAGTTTCCCGAGAACTGACGACAGGGACTTAGTTTTCTCGCTCAGAACATCGCTAAAGACGTCAGAAAACCACTACAACGTTTGGATAAACGACGACGTCACTCCCGAAGCGCGCAGAGAGCGTAACGTCATGCGTCAGGTAACCAAGGTCGCCAAGGAAAAGGGACTGAAAACTTCAAGTACGCTGCACGCAATTGTTGTTGACAGTAAGAGATATGACTCAACGAACCTTGATCAACTCCCTGAAGAATTCTCCCTAGAACGCATCAAGACGAAACAAGTATCTGACACAACTATTGCGTACCACTCGGAACACTCCCCTTTCTCTAATCTCTTTCCCTGTCTCATTATTGTTGCGAAAAAAGAGTTTGAAAGTGTCGAACAAGTCATCCAATACAAGCGAGCTCTACATCACGGAAATGCACCATTAGCCGCAAAAATACTGCTAAGCAGGGATCCTTACGAAATTAGGCAGTTAGGAAAGGAGGCAGGCTCGAACAAAGAATGGGAGGAAAGAGTCGAAGACGTGATGTATGCGGCAATGTTGAGAAAATTCAACCAGAGTCCTGAGTTACTGAAAAAACTTCTCGCCACTGGAGATAAACAGCTCGTCGAATCAACCCCGGATAAAAGATGGGGATCCGGATCGTCCATTAACTCTACGGCAATGAAAACAGGCACCTGGAAAGGGCAAAACAGGCAAGGCATCATTCTAATGAAAGTTCGAGACCAACTTCGCCGCGAAAATGACATGTAGAGGTGTGCTGGGAGACTGTAGCTAGGTACCGCGCCGACCGTGACACAATTTATGAACTAAACTAGGCCATGACCTGTTTACTGTTGCATTGACCCTGACCTAATTATTGATTTAGATCATGTGACGAGCCGTCATCACATGACCTCACGGTCATACAAAGTCACAAGCCAAAGCTTACTAAAATGGCGCCCACGTGCAACCTATAACACCTTTCATCTTGATATCACTGAAGAATCAAACTCTCTCAGACCCGACTCAGAACTCAAAAGGAGGCTACAAAACGACGAAGATACATCGGGCGAAAAATGAAAACGATTTATATAGTGTCGGACTCAAGGGGTCGAGGCCTGGACTCGTGGATATCTCCACCCCCAGGATACAGGATTAAAGTGTCGTACACTAGGGGAGCCACACTACAAGAAATACTGACAGAAGCCAAGCACATCATAAACACTAAACCCTGCGAGCTAGTATATATCATTGGAGGCATCTGCTCGATCACTAACATGTCTGATGGGGTAATTCACCTTCCCCACGATACAATGGATGAGATATACCAGAACACCAAATCGTTACTCAAAGCAGTGATCACGGACTTAGACAAGTACGACAACACTCCTGTAATATTATGCCAACTGGTGGGAGCCGACCTCAAAGCTGCAAACGACCGCACCCAATCTGCCAGTAAAAAACGAAAACGAGGGAAAAAACATCCCAAGCAAGACATGTTAAATGAAGCCATTCTGAAACTTAATGACTACATCAGGCTACTCAACACCGAGAGAGGAAATGAAACACCTGAATTAGCAGGAGCTGTCCACAAACATCACGGTCAGAAAGGCTGGAAACATAGCTACGCGCATCTAAAAGACGGAGTCCACCCAACTGTCACAACGCAGAAGTACTGGGCAAAAAGAATGGAAGAAAACATTGGACTGTTCCTGAAGAAATAGTTAAATAACAAGGTGGGGTTCTTTAAGCCTGATGTACCACGTCAGCATGGACCCCCCCCCCCCCCCCCTCCCTACAGCTTATGGGACGTGTCACCGTCTGGAAGATTTAGCAACATAACAAGGTGGGGTTCATTAAGCCTGATGTACCACGTCAGCATGGACCCCCCCCCCCCCCCCCCCCCCCACAGCTTATGTGACGTGTCGCCATCTAAAAGAACATACAACGTGATATAAAAAATTACAAGTCAAGAGACAGTGACAGCTGATTATATCCATATCTATGACTGTTAAATCTAGACAAATGTATTATAGAAATAAGAGAATCACGCCAGCCCTGAGAGTTAGATTTAAGGTGTTACATCTTAGATATTAAGCTTTGTGCAAGACAAATTCCCGATCTAATCAGGAAAGCAGCACCTTCAACTTTTGCACCTGTTATTGTATACCCAAGGAATTCAACTGTTTTAGCTGTTTAACTATCATTAACACTGTCACTGTACATAACCCTATAGTCACTGTACTCAATTCAAATAAGGTCATTATACATGCCCACATAGCCGTACTTGTAGCATACACTGTCCCTGCAGTCACTGTACTTGTAGTAAATATCATCACTGTACATCCCCCCACGTATAGTAACCGAGAGTCATCGTACTTGCAGCAAATATCGTCACCATACATGCCCCGTCTCTGAAACATCACCTGGCAATGGAGGATCCTTAAGCCTGATGTACCACGTCAGCTCGGACCTCCCCCCCCCCCCCCCCTGTACCTGTTCTTACCTTTTAACTGTAATGGCATGTATATGACGGTCCTATCTTGTACCCTGACAACATTATTATAAAACAATGGCATATATATGACGGTCCTGTCTTGTACCCTGACAACATTGTTATGAAATATTCAAACCTGGCGATTATCTGATAGCTTACGTGACGCCCATATAAGAAATATTATCTAACTTGTATCATGACTTATGATATATTATTCGCTTACCCCGTGCCTATTCAATGACCACCATGCTGTTGCCAGTATGATGAGAAACACTATGGTAAACTGATATGTATTCTGCTCAACGTGTATATACAATGACTTCTTACTACTGCCTATATGATGACAAATAAGGTAAATAAGGCTTGCATAGTGACTGAATATTCATACACCTATTACCTAATAGCCATTGACCTGACTATCTTAAAATTAAATGTACAGTGACTTCTAAGTAGTTCCCCATTTAGAGGCTTATATGATGACCCCCATAATCACTATACTTGTAGTGAACACCGTCCATATAATCCAACGGTCACCCTACCTGTAGCTGACATCGTCACCATACAAGCCTTCTATAAAAAGCTCTTTCATCACTTATCTTAGTTACATAGTGACCTCGACTGGGCTACTTAGTACACTCTAAGTAAGCTGTATTTTTTTGAAGTTATATTACCCAAGCTAAGTCGTCACAATGACCCAGCTAGAAATAAATTCATGTTGATTACAACTTCAACCTATAACTCTGTAATTTACGCATCTGTACAGTTAAATTCAATTCATAATCATCAAGATCTCCTCAGGTCTTAATCCTAATGTTCCACGTTAGTTGATCTCTGGAATCTAAAAATGGTTTTTGTTCTTCCAGGTCCTAAACCTAATGTTCCACGTTAGTTGACCTCCAGAACCATGCATGTTCAAAGGGTTAATAATTACTAGTAATAGCATCTAGAACTATGGTCCTAATTCTGATGTCCCACGTCAGTCGACCTATCGTTTCATAATTTTCTAAACATCGAACTATGGTCCTAATTCTGATGTCCCACGTCAGTCGACCTATCGTTTCATAATTTTCTAAACATCTTCCCCAAGTATTAAATCTAATGTTCCACGTTAGTACACCTGGACATTTCATCCTCATCTCCCGAACATTTTTTAACATTTTTTAAGAATTTCTGAAACAATCATTTCTAAATCCCTACAACGCTCAAAACCATGGTTGTAAATCTGATGTCCCAAGTCGATGATACTGGTTATATCAATCAACCATTACTAATCTGCACATAAAATACATTGTCCCATACCAATTCAACTTTTCCTAATGCCATCTAATCTACATATTCTCGTTACGCTGGAAGGTCTCAGGGGGCTACGCACACATTAAGATAGCAAAACAACTAATGCTAATGCTAATCACAATCAAGAATCATTCTTTAGGGCTAGCAGCTAAATCATGTACATCAACATCCACATCTCAATCATCCCCACCAACACCTCAAACTTACTCAAACATTAAATTAGACAAGAAAAGAAACGCGAAAAATCAACCTATGGAAAATCAACCTATGGAAAGTCAACGTATGGCTACCAGCGCTGGGAAAACTCAAAATTACGCTGGGAAAGAAAGTTTAATTAGACACAAATCACCTGATACGAACAAGATTTACTCATTATGACGCACAATCCGAGAAACTTTCATGAACTGGAGCTAATCAGGGGCCTAAAACTAGTTCACATGAACCTACGAAGCCTCTTTCCAAAAATAGAACAGCTTAGAGCAATCTTCAGTAATAGTAGCATAGATATACTAACCATTTCCGAAACCTGGCTGAACAATAAGATAGATGCCTCAATGGTAAGCATTCCTGGATTTACGGCACATCGACTAGACAGAGATATATCAAAAGGCAACAAAACTAGAGGAGGAGGATTGCTAACCTACGTAAATAATAATCTTGGCGCAACAACTTGTGTACTAACAACACACTGCACCTCTGAAAAAGACTTAGAAGCCCAATGGTTGGAAATAAAAAGGGAGCAGGCAAGAAATCTACTACTTTGTAATATATACAGACCACCGACCGGAAATGTCAAAACGGCAATTAAAATATTAAATGACTCACTCAAAAAGCTAAAACAAAATAATAAGGATTTATTTTTAGCCGGGGATTTCAATATTGATTATAAAAACAAACAAACCCCCTCCTACAAACGCCTGTCCTTTTTCGGCAAGGCCAATGGATTACAACAAGTCATTAAATCAGACACAAGAATTACTAAACACAAAGCGACCCTACTAGACTTGATCTGGACGAACGCTAGCTATATAAAGTCATCAGGCACCCTAGATACTTTTATTAGCGATCATCAGCCAATTTATGTGGTCAAAAAGAAAAGCAAGGCTACACAACCCAGAATCAGCTTCTCAGGTAGATCGTACAAACACTACAACCCCCAAGATCTCTCGATCAAACTAATTGATAAAAATTGGAACGAATTTTACCAGGCCGAATCGGTTGACCAAAAATGGGATACCATGTACTCAAACATGCAAGAAGAAATAAATAACATGTGCCCAATCAGGGAGTTTGAATTCAAAAAGCAAAAACCACCATACATAACTAAAGAGTTAATGGATCGTATGAAAAATAGAGATTACTTCTACAGAAAGGCCAAGAAACGAAATAATCCGGATGATTGGAATATTGCTAAATATCTTAGAAATGAAACCAATAAATTAGTACGAAAGGCTAAAAATGACTACATTATTAATTTGCTAAATACTGCCGAGAGCAGCCGTAAATTCTGGAGAACTATTAAAAATGTCTTCCCAAATAAAAAATCAATAAGCAAAACCAAGATTAAACTTGAAGATGACAATGGACCAGTAAATGATGACCTAATAGCAGACTATATAAATGACTTCTTCATAAATATTGGCAACACAAAAATATGTAATAACCAAGATGATACTGAGCTCACAGAAAAGGACATAGCCTATGACCCGGTAGAACTCAAAGCTGCTTCCCAGACTGATGTTTATAACCTCACTAAAGCCCTCAACACCACTAAATCATCAGGTCTAGATATGATGAGCCCAACAATTATAAAAGATAGTTTACTGGCTCTAAATGAACAATTCACACACCTTATTAACGAATCCATACATTCAAAAAAATTCCCGACTGCATGGAAAAAGGCTAAGGTTATTCCTATTCCCAAATCAGGCGATCTGAGCAAAGTCGGGAACTATCGCCCCATCTCTCTCCTTCCGACGCCAGGAAAAATACTAGAAAAAATAATTCACAGCCAAATTAATGAATATCTCGAGCGAAATATGCTATTATCTGAATCACAATATGGTTTTAGAAGAAACAGATCCACAACGAATGCGGTAACCCAATTAGTAAGTCACATAAATCTAGCTATGAACCAAAAGAAATCGACAGTAGTGGTGTACATTGATTTCAAAAAAGCGTTTGACAGCTTACAATATACGGTGCTCTTTAACAAACTAGATAAACTGCAGATAGGAAAAGAAATCCTTGACTGGATTAAAGACTACCTAAATAATAGGTCTCAGAGTACCTTTGCAAATAACACCATGTCCACAAGCATGAGAGTCAAACAAGGAGTACCCCAAGGATCCATTCTGGGCCCCCTCTTATATATAATCTATGCAAATGATATCTCGAATAGGATCACTAACTCCAAAGTTATATATTATGCTGATGACACGGTAATATACTCAAGCAGTCGATATGCATCAACAGCGTTTGAAAACGTGAACGCAGATCTGGATAACTTAAACAATTGGTGTAAGGAGAATGGAATTTATGTCCATCCTCTTAAAACTAAGTACATGATTTTCAGCAGCAAAAAACTAGAAGCAGGGATAAATGCAGACAATAACACACCTCAATTAGAAATAGATGGCCAGATAGTGGAAAGACAAACGACATATAACTACTTAGGTATAACACTGGATGAACAATTAACTTTCGACCCGCATATCAAGAAAACAATTAGTAAAGTTGCTGCTAAGGTAACTCAATTAAGAAAACTAAGAGGATGTCTAACAAAGAATGCAGCCCTCCTAATATACAAGAACATGATCTTGCCTATGCTGGAATATGGGGACATATACCTTTCTGCAGCCTCACTTGAAAATAGGAAGAAACTGCAAACCCTACAGAACAAAGCGCTTAGATGTGCACTAAATAAAGACAGTAGATCCAATACAGCTGAACTTCACAAAGAAGCAAAATTGCAAAAACTCAAGAAGCGTAGAAAAACACATCTCCTGCTCCACATGTATCGCACATGCAATTTGCCTGGATTTCAAGGATGGAAAACTAGATCTAAAATCCGAACCAGAAGCAGTAAAAAAAAGCTAATGACAATCAAAAAACCTAACATGACGAAATTCCAGAATAGCATAGCCTATGTAGGACCTAAAACCTGGAATGCCCTGCCGGTTGAGATCCAACTCTCAGAAAGCTATGACATTTTTAAGACCAGAGTCCTGAAACACATGACTGGCCCATAATAGACCACACCACACATCACCTCATTACCCTACATCTCACTCACCAATCCATACCTAACTCCATCCCCTCTTCTTTTCTTTCCCCAACCTTCCACATTACTACTATTAACCCTTCCTCATTTTCCCCAAATTTATTATTCACTGTTAACCTAATTACTGTACATAATTAAATGACCAAATAAATTAAGGTCAAATAAATTGAATTTAAATTTACATCCATGCATGTTAACATAATAACCTGACTGTAGTTTATACCAATGCCTTCACCAATTTACTACTATTACTTTATGGATAATCAGATAAATACTGCATGTATGTATCGTGTTAACTCATTTATGTTCAAACCTTGTAATTTTGTTAGTGTTAAGACATCTGCACTGTTGTAAACTCTCAGGCTGGCAATCTCTGGAAGAACGGTCCCAGGCAAGCATGTGACGTTATTATAACGTTGCAGCAACGTTCTGTTTGGTTCTGTACTGGTTCTTGTTACGTTATTTTGATGGCTTCCAATAACGTTGCTGCAACGTACTGTTGTGACGTGTCACTGTGACGTTATTATAACGTTCTGGTTACGTTCTTCAACCTAATCAGGACGTTCTTATAACGTTCTGTTTTGGTTTCGTCCTAACCTCACCAAAAAATAACATTGTAATAACGTTCTGATTTGGTGAGGTTTCAACCTCACCATCAATAACATAATTGTTACGTGCCATCTTAGTAAGTAACAGACTGACTAAAAAAGTATGGTTGCAGAACGGTTCTGTTACGTTGCAGCTTGGCTGGGGTATCACTATACCGAAGAGTTGTATGACGACTTTTTTGAAATAAAAAAATAAAAAAATAAAAAAATACTTAGCCTATTATGCTAGCCCCCCCCCCCTTTCAAAATCCTGTATCTGCCCCTAAATGTTAAAACAGTTCTGCAGACCTTGGGGTTGCCTAGCAACTGGTGAAACATACCCCGAAAATGTGACTCAACAGTGAATGAACAAATTAAGGACTATGTCACCAAGGATTGATATAAAATAACAGTATTCATGGTACAACTTCAAATTGATATAATAGAGAAATGGACTGGTTGCTTGACAACAGGCGTTTTGAATGGAAAAGTATTCTAGATATATCTATTTGTGCACAATTTCCAATTTTTTGTAGCAGAAGAATTATGAATATATATATATATATATTGTAAAGAACTGTCTGCAGCTGGCACATATAGTTTGATTTTTATAATTATTGGGAAATTATTTTACAGGCAATTCCGTTAGAATGCTTTATACATTGAAGACAGCAAATTCCCTGACTTATATATTATTCTAACAGAATATGTTGGTTTTTAAAAAAAAACTTATCAAAATATTGAAAACACATTGTGTTTTTGTCATCCCACATTCTGGAACAGTCTAAATGTTGTGTTATAATAATAATTTATGATGACCCAAATGTGATGTCATCAACAGATGTTATATTATACTAAACCTATCTGACTTCTTTCTCATGAGTCTGCACAAAGTGTCAGGGTGGGTGATGTAATATGTGCCATTAAATATTTGCAAGATTTGTGCATATGGGACTTAAATTACATTAGACTTCACATTCTCACCACATATCATTATCATTTATCTTCAACTTAAGGACCCTTTCATTCGAAGCATTACTGAGTGTCATATGTTGTAAACCGACTTCATACTTGAGAATTATCTTGTCTGTACATTCTTTTGAATTTCCACTGATGTTGATGATTAACGTACCGGTACCAATTAAACACAAATTCATTTGTGATTCACATTGATATCTATGATGGTAGAACTAGAATAGATTTAAACACCAAGAGCTTCAGCATATTTTACTGGAATAGATGCCCATGTTAAAAACACCATCATGTGTTAAATGTTAATATTTAAAGCAACAAGAGCTTTTCGGTATTCAACATATTCAAAATTTATGTCTAGTTTCACCTATTAGTAAAATGTGTCATAGTTATAAGTAAAAAAAATAACATTTCCCCCCCCCCCCCCCCCGAATAATTCCTGTCTTAGTAAAAAAAAAAAAAAGCCTCATATGCCTAACACAAAAGGGATAGGTCTGGGTACCTAATGCAGCTAATTTTGCTTTTGCCTTAATACATCTATTATCTAAAGAAGAAAAGATGGAAGGGGGGGGGGGGGTTGTTCACAGAGTGTGACATCATATTTTGGTGGGGTGGTTCAAAATGTGTGACAAAGTGTGACAGGGGGGTGGAGGGGTCCCAAAAATACCCAAAAAAAAGCCTGACATCATTTATGGATGGCCCCTAATTAGGCATGATATTGGGGGTGTGCGTGGGGGGGGGGGGGGCTGTCAATTTTAGGGTCTACACCCATCCCTAAGAACACATTGATAGGTCTATTGAGTTGTAATATATCTAAATAATTGTATTTTCATTTTTTCCCATGTAAACTAAAGGCTCCTTGGGAAGTCAAACCCAGAGCCTGCAGAGGTGTATTATAATCAAGGTTACTGATTGGCCTTCAGGTTCTGTAATATTGCTCGTAGATGATTATTCATAATGAAGAGGTGGGGCAAGACTTGGGACCCTAAGACTCTAAGGACCCTTTAAGGTCCCTGAAGAAAATATTCCCATATATACATTGATGGTCCATTGGATCCAAAACGAAAAGAAATAAAACAATTGGTCACCCTTTTGCCCAACACCTAGGGTGTATGGGGTATAAGACTTGATGGGTCTAGACCCCTAAATTCGACAGGGCGACATGGGCATTTCTTAAATTTGACAGGGCGACATGGCTGTTTCTTAAATTCGACAGGGGACATGGCCATTTAGGGACAAAGGACATCACCGTTTTCTAAAATTCGACAGGGGACAGGAGGTTTAAAACGATAGTGACAGGGGACAGGGCCATTTCTTAAATTCGACAGGGGACATGGGTCTAAATCTAGATTTAGGGACAGGCGACATGGCCATTTTTTAAATTAGACAAGGGACATGGGACCCCCCATCTACACCCCCTACAAGGCCTTTTGCCCCCCATAGTTAGACTCTATAGGCTTTTTGCCCCATATTTTGCCCAATTTTTGGGGTGGACCTTTTGCCCCATAATTAAATGTAGTAAATTATTAAGTTTAAGAATTTTAGAGACGTTACATTAAGTTGGAAAATGGAATGCTGAAGTATTTATTTCCAGAACTTT
Source organism: Lepidonotus clava (assembly GCA_936440205.1). NCBI lineage: Eukaryota > Metazoa > Annelida > Polychaeta > Phyllodocida > Polynoidae > Lepidonotus > Lepidonotus clava. The sequence goes on along the minus strand of OW387144.1, from coordinate 25,791,962 downwards.
AGGATAAACGATTTTCCCTAAGCCCCATACCCACTAAGCAACTTTTATAGAGTTGGGCAACAGACCGGCGCTGAAATCAGTCAATTCAGATCAAACATGCACATTTCAATCTGCCGATCTATTGCCCAATTCTGTAAAAGTTGCTTAGTGGGTATGGGGCTTCAAGCCCCATACCCACTAGGCGATTTTACTGGCGACGGGAAACAGCAGAATCACTGGTAAAATCATTACCAATTCAGATCACATGTTAGTATGTAATATTGAAATGTTACATACTAACATGTGACCAGTGATTCTGCTGTTGCCCATCGCCAGTCGCTGGTAAAATCGCCTAGTGGGTATGGGGCTTTAGGGTCAGTCAGAGGCAAGAGAAACTAGGGGCTTGACCTGCTTTTTAAGGGCCCTGAGCCCCTGGTTATGTCACTCTCTATTTATACTAAGCCTGTTTCTGTGATTGGAAGGTCAATGGTCACATGACAAAACCTTAGTCCAAGAGATGCAGCACTTTTATTTATGTGACTGAGGCTGAAAGGTTTGAAGGTGGTTGCCCAACCTAAATTTTCCATAGAATTCAAAAATCCATTTCTTAGTTGCTAAAGCCTCCTGGTTTTGGGTTTAAAATGACATTTTCCGATAAAAATAACATTTTCTGAGCAAAAAGATAATTCCAGTATTTCCTCCCCGGCTACCCTTAAAACAATGGTGGAAATTTGTGTATGCAATCAAATTGAAGGGTAGGGCCTAGTGAACAGGAAGAATGAGCAAAAGTAAAAAAATTGGTTGGTTCCCATGGTAACAAGTGACAGTTTTGGTGGAAAATAGTCAAAAAATGATATTTTTTTCTGTTAACTATTGTGACGACCAAATGCAAGTTTTTAGTCTAAATCTTCTTTGGTGCATTCAATAGTATCCAAATCTAAATGAATATAGGAAAAATGATGAACTACATTGAATAAATTGGGTCTAAATTGACATAACCTTTCCGATAAGTGCCAATTTCGTGAAAATTACAACATTGGTATTGTACTGACGCGGGTGGCCAGTCCATGTTTAGGCAGTAAGGCGTGAGCTTTAGAAGCACACGTGTAAGCCGTGTTTCACTTTGTCAGTAGTGAAATGGGGGAGGAGTGACATACCACTCTAAAAGAGCGTGTTCCGCTCTCAGTCAGTCAGAGTTCGCTGTAACGCTGTGTGAGTAACATCCAGGGAAGGTTGGACCTTTAACCTGCAGTCTTGGTTCTGGATAGAGGCATAGAAATCGTGTAAGAGTGCGGGAGCGTCTTACATCTTACATGATGTGGGAACTATGATTATGTATTGGACAACAGCAGTCGACAGGGAGGAGACTGCATACGGAGCTAGTTATCATCTATGACTTAATTACAACTATTAACACACACTACAAATAACAGATAATTAACCTCTATAGTTCAGTATATATTGACAAAATGATGGTTTAAAGCCATATAAAAGCACCACAGGTGCATGCTTAATTGTAATGGGAATTATAATTATAGACAAATCAATAGAAGCCAGGGAGGTGTAAAAAAACATCATGGCTGCCTTTTATTAGAAGTAGGCTTGTATCTTATCTTCTAGAATGGATAGAAAGACATGGATGGTGTCTATATTATGAGATTCAAGGTCTGGGAATCTAAATTTCAATGTTTTGAGTCTGTGGAAGATGCCAAAATCCAAGATGGCTGACTAGTTTTGAATATTACCACTAATTTGACTACATAAAGTATGTACATGAATAGGAATGGTTTTAGTATCTGTGGTTATCGGTATGAATAGGATCCAAAGTAGTGAGACCTTGATCCTGTGTTAGTCCACAAACCCCAAGATAGCCTACTTAGGTAGCATAAGATTGTGCAATGCGGCTGTCATAGGTCCAATGGATTCATGATTCATTGGCCTTATGTTTATTCTATTTTTTCACTCCTGCAAATGTAATTTTAGCACGTTAACAGCAGTGCATGAAATGTGCGAAAATGCATATAATATGAAAAAATATATATCAAAGATATGAATATCCTATGATAGACTTACCCCAAAACATGGAAACATGATCCAACATGCTTTTCGTGACAACAGCCACAGATCTAGAGTCCCTTCATATATGCATAGGGTTGCTGTCGCAAGCACAACTTCGCCACACCTCATGTGCACATTGATAACACAGAGTTTTGTGAGGAATACCTGGTTCTTCTATTTCCGAATGATTGTGAGAATTCGGGTCATTTGTGTAACAGCAAGACCCGCATACGGATGTACCTCAAAACAAACAAAAGGGATGCTGGTTATTGGTAAACTGACCCACCCGTATTGTTAGAAGAAAACTTACTTCTGGACAATTTGAGACTTGAGTGCAACTCTTCTTATGAGCACAAACATGTTACCATAGTACCAACATGGCTTGATGCTTGTGCATGAGGCTCCCTGGATGTATGGGTCACATAGAATGAGAAATTGTCATGTCGTATGCATTCCCTTGTCTCTTATTTATTACAATATCAGTTGTTGAATCTAAGAAACGTTCATGATGCAATAATTTTAAAGCTCCCTGTCGTGTCGTTAAGCCTTCCTGTCTTGTGTCAAATTTAAAGATTTGCTATTATTATAAGCACAATTGTATTTGAAATATTCACCACATGAAAAGAAAAAGGGTCACAAGATTTTTCTTCATAATAGAGAAGTATAAACTCTGATGTCTTAGAAAGTGTAGTCAAGTTCGAAATAGTTGTAACTGTAGGCTCCACTTTAAACATTCTCACTATAATCATTTTATCATAAACAACTGATATTTGTAGAGGCTGAACATTGCAGCATGTTAGATGTCAACCCCCCCCCCCCCCCTCTTGGGCAATGCTGGCTGGTTTAATAACGTCTCAGTTAAAGCCAGAGTCTTGTACCCCCGTCACGGTCCATGGACTGATCACCTTGACCTTGACCTCTGAGGTCAACTGTGACAGGGATAGGGCACCTGGGAATGGCCACCGGAGGTCAGAAGGAGTGGTGGATCCGTCGACGCAATTACATTTTCTCACGACTATTTCCATACATTTCAGTATATAGTGAACTATATGGGGTATTATTTACTAGCTCAAATTATTCGTGGTTTTCTTTCTTGTTAGTTCTTATTAGTAAAATATGATTTTGTGTTCCTTCTCCCTCTCCCCCTTGGAGGTTCCAGGTACGAATAGGCCCCCAGAAGCCACTACTGATCGTAGAAGGCAACAATAGGAGGACCCAGCACTGACTAAGTGTTTTTTTTGTTCAATTCCTAGTTGATGCTGTGGTTCACTAAGGGATGAGGTACAGCAAAAATTATTTTCAGGTTTTGATCCCCTGATGTTTGCCTGCCCTGTTACCTTCATCTCATAGATACAATCACCAAAGACAGCTCATCCCAATCTGTTTTCGACGTGAATATGGCCTCAGTTGTCAAAACGACGTAAAGCATCCATTACTCACTCACTCCTTCTCCATCTCCATCTTCCAATCATTCATCCCAGTAGTTCATCCAGAACAAATGCAACATTGACAATGAAGGGGTCAATGAACTTTATGCAAGAATCAGGAGGAGAAATATTCCAAGGCACCTGCCACCCCTTGTCCCATATGAGTTGGACCCTTGGCACCTGCCACCCCTTGTTCCATTTGAGTTGGACTCACCCATTCACCCATGGACCTCATGAGAGCAGGATGACAACCAAGAGTGGAGAAAGATAAATGACAATTACCTGCCTATCTTGTAAAGTATTTTATCAAATCCCTCCACCTCCCCTTCTCCACCAGTTCCTGCACTAGCCCTCTGTCGCCACTCAAAATGAAAATATTTTACCTCTTAACAGAAGTCCCTTCCACATATTCAAACGTGTCACTTTCTTTCGGGCCAGTAAGCTCAGTATATATAGACATATATTCCTGGTGGTATGCGATTTATAACTGTATATATTATATAACATGATTCAGGGGCAGTTGGGTCTGCCTGAATCACATTAACAACATGTCCAATGTCCAACTTGTTTTGATTTAAACTTTGCCATGTACAAGTCCACAATGATTTGTAAAGTCTAAAGCATTTGATGCCCTGTAATGGGTTGGTGAGCTCTGTCTGTCTAATAGTCTGTCTAAATAAATGAAATTAAAAAAGAAAAAAAAAATGATCGAATGATCACCAATATGGCTGCCAGCACCTTTATGTCCACTATGACGTCAACTACACACTGTCTATATGAGAAATTGTTACGAAATATTGGTGATATGATATGTGATTTTGTATGCTTGAAGAGATAAATAATTCTGCTATCCCCTTGAAGACCAGGGTTTCCCCAAAGAAGATTTTGAAATGGAATTAAAGATAAAGTGCATGGAGTACAAATTCTCCATGAAACATAATGCATAAGAACTGCATATGTTAATACAGGATTATGGTATGGGGACATGGGTGTAGTTAAGATATTAAACCAGTCACACACATGTAATGTTTTTTCTCATTCTCAGGTTTAAGTCAGAATGGAAAAAAAAACACTACCTGATCCACTTCTGATTGGTAAGAGATACAATGTGCAGCCCCTTAATAGATAGTTACATACTTAAACATTAGGCTCAGGTAGTTATTGTCAAAACAGATCCATAATAAATCATCCCCCAACTGACACTCAATTCAACATCATGTCAACCAGCTAAACCAAGTCCCCACTTGGGTGACTAAGATTTTAGTAGCCAGGAGAACAGTGTTAACCCTTTCCAACCACATCAACCAAGATTGAAATCAAGCTCTTGTCGCCGCTATAGAAAGGGTCGACAATAATTGCACGGGGACTAAAATCTTCATTGCCCAAGTGGTTACATGGCTTTAAAGTAAACATGACAAAATGGGTTTCTTGACCTTAAACCCCCCACCCCCCACCCCCCAATTAGCCAGAACCATACCTATGTCAGTCAATTATATGAATCACTTGCAGATCTAACAATCTGATGTATCCGAATACCATGAGTCGGGAAGCCTATGACGTCACAGGGGGGGGAAATACATATCATTGGCCAATATTTAACTTAGTTATGCTCATGATGCGTTAGGAGCTGCACAGTAGGAGGGGCGTGACTGGTTGTCCAGGGGAGGGAGGTGCCCCACAGGAGAGGTGGCAGATGCTGTCACAAATATTGTGTATTTGTGGGTCTTTTAGTCTCAACTTAACTTAGGGATAACTCTGACAACAGTTCGCCATTGTAGACCTGTTTATCAAGCTTAGTTCTCTCACTACACTGCAGGTGGCGCCCTGATAGACTGGATAACGTTTTGGGGCCTTTCCCGCCACTTATACAACATCTCCCTTTTTTTTTTTTTTTTTTTTAACAAGAGTCTTTACGTTTCTCTCAGTTAAGTCTTTATCATATAAGTCTTACTTAAGATAGGGAGTCTTTTATCTGTTACTTTACTACTACTTTAAAGTGTCTTTTTGAATGTCTTTAAGAGTCTCAGTGTTCAACAGCTGTAAGAGAATATAGGTTAGCAACACAACATAAACAAAACACATCCTGCGAATAAGGAGTAGACTTCTCCTATCCGCGCCTTGTCCCGGGCGTTATTCTAAGCCCATGTCGGGGGACAAGACTAAGCTTCAACCAGTCTTTCTGGTCGCTTGATGGTCCTCAGCGACCGGCGTAGCACAGGTGTCGCTGGGGCAGCTGGAGTAGGTGAACCAGCTGATGCAGCCGGACTAGGCGAGTCGACCGCAGAAGGCTGATAGCGGTCAGGACGAGTCGGAGTTGTAGGACTTGGCACTGTAGGACTCGGCTGGGAGTCTGCAGACTCGGTTAACTGCAGATGTCGGCGGTTTCTCCTGAAAGCGCCTGACTCGGTCTGGACGTTGTATGATCGTGGAGTCTCGGCTGAGGCGGTCACCACACCTTTGGTCGTCCAAGTCTTTTCCTGGTCGGTCTTGAGCCTAACCACATCTCCTGGCTGTAGACTAGGCAGGGGTCTAACACCATGACGGTTGTTGTAGTGGTGCTCGTATCCTGCTTTTGTGGCCTTGTCAGTGTCTTTGATGACGTCAGGGTTGGGCCACGATGGCTTGAGTTTGGCACCAAGAGTGGGCAGATTGGTACGAATATGTCGGCCCATGAGCAGCTGGGACGGGCTACATCCTGTAGCAGAGATGACGGTGTCCCTGTAAATCATTAGGGCCAGCCACGGATCGTCCTGTCTCAGAATACTTTTCGCTGTTTTCACAGCGCGTTCTGCCTCTCCGTTAGAACTCGGCAGATGGGGGCTAGAAGTAACATGGCTAAAATCGCACTTCTTCGCAAATTGTTTAAACTGTTCGGATACAAACTGGGGCCCGTTGTCCGAGACTACTTCCTGTGGGAATCCCAGTCTGGCAAACACATCCTTCATCTTGGCTATCACTGCTGAAGATGTAGTTGTTGATAGGTGGAGTACCTCAATCCACCGCGAGTGATAGTCCACCATCACGAGATACTCTCGACGCTCAAACTGACACAGGTCGACTCCTATTCTCTGCCAGGGTAGGTCAGGGAGCGTAGTCGTCATGAGTGGTTCCTTGTGCTGGGTCGGTCTGTACATCTGACAATGGTCGCAAGTGGTCACGATACCCTTCACGTCTTTGGCTATACCAGGCCACCACACCGACTCCTTTGCTCGTTCAAGGCATTTCGTAATACCCTGATGGCCTTGGTGGATCTTGTCCAATATGTCCGGTCTCATCTGTTCTGGGACGACGATCCTGTCACCATAGGTCAGTAGACCGTTACTCACTGATAGGCTCCCTCTGACGTTGAAGAGCTCTTTCAGGTGGTTCGAAACGTCCTGTTCGTACTTCGGCCATCCAGCCAAAGTGTACACGCTCGCAGCTCGGAGGACGTCATCATCGTGTGTAGCCTTCCGAAGCTCTGCCATCCGGTGGTCGGACATGGGAAGACTCTCCTCTACCATGGCCACGTGTATCGCAACTTCTGTGTCCGTCACAGTTGCTTTATCCGACTTAGGGCTTCGTGAAAGTGCGTCGGATATCACCATCGTCTTTCCGGGCGCATACTCAGCCTTCGCGTTAAAGCGGAGCATACGCATCAACAAACGTTGACATCTCAAGGGTGCTCTGTCTAAGTCCTTCTCATTGATCAGAGTCACCAGGGGCTTGTGGTCCGTTAAGACCTTAAAGTTCTCAAGCCCACAAAGGAAGCGATCAAACTTCTCACAGGCCCAGACGCTCGCTAGACATTCCTTTTCGATCTGGGCATACCGTTGTTCGGCTGACGAAAGGGTCCTTGAGCAGTATGCGACAGGCTTCAGCTGACCATCGTGGTCCTGAAGCAGCACACCACCCAGACCGTAGCTACTCGCATCAGCGCTCACTACAGTCGGCTTGCAAACGTCGTAGTAGGCAAGAGCTTGGGCTGACGATACCAGCTCTTTCATCCTGTCGAAGGCCTCCTGCTGAGGTGGTCCCCATGACCACACAGTGTCACTACGAAGCAGGTCGTTCAAAGGCTTAGTAATGTCATGGAGATTCGGGAGGTAGGCTCCAAGGTAATGTACCATCCCCATGATCTGGCGTAGAAGTGGCACGGACGTTGGCTCGGGCATCTCAAGTATCGCTGATACCTTGTCGCTGTCTGGCTCAATACCACTTTTGGTGAACTTGTGCCCTAAGAACTTGAGTTCTGACTTGCCAATCACACACTTCTCCTTGTTCAGTTTCAGGTCAGCTTCCTGAAGACGTCTCATAACATCATCTAACCTCCGGTCGTGTTCCTCTTGGTCTTTTCCATAGACGAGAATGTCGTCCATGTACACGAACGTACCCTCCAGTCCGTCTAAGACCTCAACCATCTTCCTCATGAAGATTTCGGGAGCGGAGGTGATCCCGAACGGGAGTCGTCGAAAGCAGTATCTCCCGAAGGGCGTTATAAAGGTCGTCAGCTCGCAGCTCTGCTCCTCAAGCGGGATCTGGTAGAATCCGCTGGTCGCATCCAGAGAGGAGAATACTGACGCACCATTCAGCTTGGACGTCGCGTCCTCTAGGGTCGGTAACACATACCTTTCACGTTTAACGCTCACGTTCAGTCTCTTCAGATCAACACAGAGTCTCACTTTACCCGACTTCTTCACAACAGGTACCATTGGGGCACACCATGCTGTAGGTTTTGTAATCTTGCGAATTACATTGTTGGCCTCCAGCCTCTCGAGTTCCTCTTTAACCTTCGGCAGCAGGGGAATGGGTACACGTCGTGCTACGGTCAGAGCATAGGGCTGGGCATCGTCGTTGAGCACAATCTTGACGGGCTCTGTCTTGAGGCATCCTAGCCCCTGGAAGACCTCCACGTGGTCTATCTTCTTAATGAGACCCATACGGCAGGCAACGCTGCGGCCCATCAAGCAGTCAATCAACTTCGGAACTACGATCACTCTAAAGAAATACTTTGTACCTTTAAAGTACGTTCTGGCGACAAACTGTCCCAAAGGCTTGACCGCGCCACCCAGACTTGACAGCTCTATGTTGACTGACTTGAGTTGTGGCTTATTTCTCATCTTGTTGAATATCCCCTCAGACATGACACTGACATCGGCTCCGGAATCTAGTTTCCATTTAACAGAATTTCCGTTGATGTCGAGCTCAGTATACCAAGCCGGGTCGCTGTCGGGGCAGTCGACGGCTCCAAGGAAGTACCCACTGGCTCCTCCATCATCATCGTCATATTCGTCGTTAGTCACCTCAAGCTCTTCGACGGCTTTCTTCTTACAAACAGAGGCGAAATGATTCCACCCCTTGCAGACCACACACTTCTTTCCCTGAGCAGGACACTTCGGGGTCCTATGCACGTAACCACACTTCCCGCACTTCGAACCGTCCTTCTTGGGTGGGCCGCCACCTTCTTTCTTGGGTGGTCCGCTTCCACCGGCTGGTTTCTTCGGCTTCGGTTTACGTACAAAGTCTACTTTCGTCTCATTCTGCTTTTTAACTAACTCGGAGTGCCTCGCCATCTCTACTGCCTTATCAAGTGTCAGCTCATCCTGTTCAAGCTGTAGTTTCAATGACACCTCCTTGTCAGACATTCCGCTGATTAGTCTATCTCTGATGTTCTCGGTCTCGCGATCCCCGAAACGACAATTTTCGGCTAACTCATGAAGGTTACGCACAAAACACTCGACGGATTCTCCCGCTTGTTGAGTACGCTGGTAAAACCGTGTTCTCTCATGAATTGTGTTTCTCTTAGGGACGAAATACGCGTTGAACTTATTGAGCACTACGTTATAATCATCTTTTGGGTCGAGCGGATTAGGCTGAGCTTCAGTCGGGGCTGGTGGAGGATCGAACGTGAAGGACTTATAGATATTTTCTGCCTGTCGTCCCATCGCGTAAATGAGCGACGCAACCTGAATTTCACCGTCATCCTTGTGAAGTTTCGTGGCAATTCTAAACCTTGCAAACCTCTCCCTCCACTCTGGCCATTTAGAAGGGGCATCAAAAGTCATAGGCTCAGGGGGGTTAAATTTGGGCATTTTGGTAGTGACAATGCAGTCCCACACTCAGATGTAAACACCACTACTACTTCACTCAAAATGTCACACACAGAGATCCAACTCACTACTGGGATTCTACTAATGTAGTACAGTTCTTGGATAGGTGATTTCAAAATATTAGACAGTCTTTATCCACTTCAGTTCACATAGACTTAGATCTGAGTCTGTTCACTACATGTGCTTTCTCACACAGCCACTTAGTTTACAGAGTTATCTCCTCTGACTTCAATGTCAGATAGGTTTATACACTACCAACTTACTCCAGGAATGTACAACCACTCAGGGACATCCCACTAGCTGCCACCATGTCACAAATATTGTGTATTTGTGAGTCTTTTAGTCTCAACTTAACTTAGGGATAACTCTGACAACAGTTCGCCATTGTAGACCTGTTTATCAAGCTTAGTTCTCTCACTACACTGCAGGTGGCGCCCTGATAGACTGGATAACGTTTTGGGGCCTTTCCCGCCACTTATACAACAGATGCAGTAGAGACGTCGGCAGGAGGACACATACATCTAAGACGTCGTCAGGAGGACACCTACATAGCAGACCACGGAGACCCTACACAACCTGCACCACAGGTAAGGGCTGCATGGAGTACCTGATCCTACTTTTATTTCCTTGACTTTTAAAACTAGTTTTTCTTTGGACACAGAATAATGCATTGATAACATTAACAAAGCTTAAGGTACTTTAGATTTTGTTGTTTCCTTCAACAAGTTTTAAAAAGAGGACTGTTTGGGTAAAATGGTTTTAATTGTATACAAAAGAGAGCAATATTGGAACTCCTTTGTTGATTCCCTATACTATAGTGTTTGATTGATTCTTAAATAGTTTCTAATATTGAAGTGTTCATTTGATACCAGAACATTACACATAAAATGTTTTCTGTGATACAAGTCTCCAATTCAACCTATACGAATGAGAGCAACTATCTCAGCTCAGCTTGAAACCCCAATTACCCTGTTCGCATTTCTTCATAACATGGAGCTGCAAAAGACTTATTATCATGAATAGAAAATAACATTCAAATTGTGAAAGAAAGTCCCCGTAATGAGATGCAATGAGATGAGTTTTCTCATATAAACTGTCACAGATTTGCTAAAAAAGGAAATCTCAAGAAAAACATCCCCTACATTGAATGATGCTTTAGTTTTCTTTATTTAGCTACTTCCTTCTCAAATGCCCCTTGCACATAAGTTCAATATGATCTTCATCAAATAACTGGTAGCTCGTGTCTTTCATGTTCAGAACTCTAAAAGCTTGGCTGCTCATGCAGTGAAGAAGTAATCTCTCTCTAATTTTCATTTACCCTGTTTCCCTTGGGCGCCACTTGGTATTCAACATGCCAAAACATGCATGTCATTTGAGTAAGGGTTCATTCCATGTCAATTCAACCAAATTTCGAAAGGTCCCATGCACTTCATCTCAGATTTTCTTTAAACCTATAAAGTAACTTCCTTAACATGTTTGGTTAACATACTTTCAAATTTGAACATCGAATTCCCAAAACATTTAACATTTCTCTTTTTTTTCACCCACCTGGGGCAAACTAGACGTTGAAATTTCTTGAAGTTTCAAGGTTTTTGGGGCCTGAATATTCTTGAAAAATGAACTTTATTCAACCAATGGATTTTCTTGAAATAACTTGCTGGTATTGGCCGCTTGAATATTCAAGAATATTCATGAAACTTCCATTTATAGCAGGCACAGCTGGGATTTACATGAATATTCATGAACTATAGAGGTTTAATTATCCGTTTAAAGTTAATGCGTGTTTGTGTTGTTTTGTTGTATAGATAATAGCTAGCTCCATTCGCAGTCTCCCTCCTCGTCGACTGCGGTCGTCCAATACATAATTATAGTTCCCTTATCATGTAAGACGTGAACACTCGTTGTGAAAGGATTTGTTGTTTATTATCCAATGTCTAGTCATTCCGTGACAAGAACTCGATTGACCATGCTCAGTCCCGAGGTTAGAGTTCCCTCAAACACATTCAGTCAACGCTCCGTGCTCTAACACAATTACTATATGCCTCTCTCCAGAACCTAGACTGCAGATTAAAGGTCCAACCTTCACAGGATGTTTACTCACACAGTGCTTGCAGCTACTCTGGCTAGCTAAGAGCGGAACACAATATTATATGGTGGTACGTCACACCTTAACTCCTCCCTCATTTCACTACTGTCAAAGTGAAACATTGGCTTACACGTGCGCTTCTAAGCTCACGTCATGCTGCCCAAACATGGACTGGCCACCCGCGTCAGTACATTCATGTGAATTTTCTTGAAATTAGTTGCTGGTATTCACCGCTTGAACATTCAAGAGATTTCTTGAACTTTCTAGCTGCCTGCATATTCAGGAATATTCAAGCATATCCAAACTAAAGTTCCCAATATTACCAGATAGCTTGGACCTGTTTTTCGTCAGGGACATAACAAAGAATTATAGAATGGTGCTCTTATCAACCATGAAGCCACCCTTGGAGAGTATATGTATATGTATATATATATGTATATATATATAATTTATATCTCCATGAATACATAAATATTTCAAGGCATTCAATGGTTTAATTTTCAGGTGTATGTTAATGTCAGACCCCGATACATAAATCCAAGATAACATTCATATAGGCATGTTGTGCAGGTACAACTGAACTAAATTGTGCTTGATTAGATACTAGAACATTTTAGTATTATGTAAATATATACTCTCCCCTGCCTCCTTTTTCTCAATGTGACCTCTCACCTCAGTAAGGAGCAATAATGTAGAGAAAACTTTAGCCATTGGTACAGTATAAATCACTATAACTAGCTCTAACTTTACTTTGATTCCTCGATACTCTTGCCAGATATGCCTGTAGACAGCAATGTTTGTAAACAAACCAATTTGGGTGGGTCAACAAAATTGTCTGGGAATGAGTTTTAAGTTAGACTCTTAGAAAGTATTTTCATAGTTATTTGAGTTTGCACATTTTTGTCATATTCTGTCACAACATTACTTTTGGCTCCCTTTAAGGAACATACCGTTCTTCTCTATATATTCCAGAATAATCAACCTTAAGCTTGATATATTCTTGGAGGTTACCTATAGGACTAAAGCCCCGTACCCACTAGGCGATGTAAGTGGTGACGGGCGATGAGCATCTGGGACAATCGGTCAAGTTGCCAGGCAACTTGGTTATTAGTGAATTTCCCAGTAACAGCCCCATGGGTATACTCTGATTTCTGGGTGATGGGGGAAGGGCGACATGCAATGGGATCGCCAGTAAAATCGCCAGCAATCTAAGCTGGGGCAAGGACAGTTTTAATGTATTTTAATGTAGATAAACTATGTATTCACAGTCTATATCTTACCTTAGGCCTAGGCTATGGCCTTAGAATACATTTCAGCTATAAACAGAAAAGGCAAAATTTGATCCTACATTGCTTTTGGCTCCGTTTGAAATTGAAAAAAAAGAGCAAAATGTAAAAGATGGTAATTTTTGGGACCTCATAGAAAAACAAGACTTCATCCTGTGCATCTGATTCATTCTTATCAAGATTCTAGTAGACATTACACTGCTAGGATTTGAGCCTCTGAAATGGGGTACGTTAGGAGATATTACTTTTGTTAAACTTGACAAAAATCCAATAATGGCATATTTTCAGATACAAAAATGCCGATGTGAGTAGGCTTCAAAATTCTCTAAACTCTGGCATATGAGAGGTCCTTAGGTGTACTTTCTCTAGTTTTTCTAAGTCACGTTGTCATCATTAGGGCCCTGCTGGCACTGGTGGTCTTCATTTTTATTTCATTTAACTAACTTAACATACAGAATTGTTTATGTTTGCCCTGTTGTGTTTAAGGAAAGAAACAATGGTAATGAGACAATGATATAAGGAATAAGATGAGGAATACATGTGGACCCATCTATTAGGGGTAGCGATAAGGACATACATCTAGATAAAAAGGTTTTAGAACATTGCCACAAACGTTTATACATCCAAAAGGTCATGCATCATATCCAGCCTTGTGCTCCCTCATTGACATGACATTAAAGTTAACCTTACTTGTGTGTTTCAGACAGTGAGAACAGACCCAGGGATGGGTGTGGTGGTCATGTGGGGCCTGCTGGCACTGCTGGTCCTCTGCTCCCTCAGCCAACTTGACGTTAAAGTTAACATTACTTGTGTGTTTCAGACATTGCAAACTGACCCAGAGATGGGCGTGGTGGTCATGAGGGGCCTGCTGGAACTGCTGGTCCTTTGCTCCCTTAGTCAACATGACATTAAAGTTAACCTTACTTGTGTGTTTCAGACAGTGAGAACAGACCCAGAGATGGGCATGGTGGTCATGAGGGGCCTGCTGGCACTGCTGGTCCTCTGCTCCCTCACTCTTCAGGGGAGTGCCCAGATTGGTAAGTTTTAGTTTTGCTTATAGCTACATCTTTTGAACATAGGCTTTCATAATAAAGGACGACCAAAGTGTGAAACTTGAATAATTTGATGGCTCCCAATAAGATTCCTGCAGTCAAAACAAATTGGTGACTTTCTTAATAAAAGAAATCTTGGCAGAGGCCTACAACAAACCACATTCCCCACAAATTACTATGAAAATACATTCTAAGAGTCTTACTTCAGCCACTGGTGTAGTATAAATCATAACTAACTATAACTTAACTGTAATTACATAATACTCTTGTTGTTTTATGCCTAAAGACAGCAATGTTTGTAAAGAAATCAATTTTGGTGGGTCACCAAAATTGACCGGGAATGAGTGTTTGTAATTACAATCTATATTTTACCACAGGCATAGGCTATGGCCATAGAATATATTTCAATAGTTCACAGAATTTATAAAATTTTAACCCTACATTGCTTTTGGCTCCCTTTAACTCAAAACCAGTGCTGTAATAACTTCCCATGCAAGCAGCAACATAGCAGGCCATGATCTGAGACCATGCTTTTTTAATCAGTCTGTTACATACTAAATATCCATGTAAGGTTGAGACCCACAGAAACAGAATGTTATATTAACATTACATTTTAGTGAAGTTGAGGCATTACAAATACAGAATGTTATGATACCGTATTCTTTAAGTGAAAGAATGTAACCAGAATGTTGCAATAATGTTTCAGCGCGACATTTTTAATATTAGGTTTTAGAAATGTTTTTGGATACCATCAAAATAAGATTTTCCAAACTATCATAGATCACTAGAAACACCCCGCTGATATATTCAAATGAATGCGCTATAAAAAGGCAAGAAACCATCAAAAGTTGTAAGGCTTTTAACCTTTCTTGGCCAGCAGATTCTTAAATTCATTTACAGGGATGGATCCAGAGTCGGTCATCTAGGGGGGGCAAACCCCCCCCCCCTCCCATTAAAAAAACGAGTGAAAATAAATAATGTCAGATCAACAAACATAGATTATTCGGAAAAAAATCCACTAAGTCTAGAGGGGGGGGGGGACAATCACCCCTTTTGCCCCCCCCCCCCCCCCAGTTCTGCCACTGATTTACTCTAAGTAATGAAAATGGGTAATTATGACATGAAAAGATTATCTAATAGTAATAATTTCAAATCGATCACCAATATGGCCTCGAGTCCATTTGTGGACTGTGTGGCGTCATCTGCACAAAGTCTATTGTATCATTCCGAATTAACTGCAGTTATATGACCTTTCTTTTCAGTCTTTCAGGTTGGAAACACAGGGTATCAAATCGTTTATCCGACTGACGATGTCACAACACCTACCGCTGCATGCAGCACAACTGTCACTCATCCCAATGTGGCTGTCTTCGAAAACGTAGATCAGTATAAATCTGTCATTGCTGAAATGATAGCTGACACTACAAACATTGTGGATAACAAAGCGTAAGTACTCACAATTTATATTGTTGTTTTTTCATGGGCGATGGGGGTGGGTATTGAAAATTTCTTTGCTTAAAAAATTGCGTCAGAAAAATTATTAATGCAAAAATGCATAATTCTTTTTGTTCATTTGACTTCAGAAATGTTTGTCTAATGCTTCTCCACACCCGATTCCATGACTAAAACGACCACCATTGAATGTATCTTTTCTGGTAGATATTACTTTGCTGTTTCGAAAGCTGCCAACGATGCCTACATGCGGACCTTTGGCAGCCGCCCCGCCCCCGTGGTCAACTTTGACTCCTCCTCTTATAGCAGCGGGGCTGCTGGGTGCGCCTATCTGACGCTGGACAGAAGTGAAGACAGAGCCCATGAGCAGTCCCTCTGGTCATTGGATACAAGTGCAAATTGCTATGCAACAATGACTAACAGTGACGGCGTCATCTGCACCACGGCGGAAGGTAAAAACTGTGCATGCCTGCCTTAACCCTTTAATGACGCCAGTTGCATAAATGCATCACCATGCTCTTGACGCCAGTTGCATAAATGCAACACCATAGTAAAGACGCCAGTTGCATAAATGCAACAACTGTAAAATTCTTCAAATCTGCATAAAAACCTAGATAATTTCTAAAATCACAGATTCTTTTTTTACATGTGTGAAAATAAGCATAATTATCAAGGTTTCTGTATGATATTTATTGATTTGACTGGGATTTATTCTTTTATCAGGCAACATCATGCGTTGATGCATATTGCATAATTGCCCCTGGCGTCCTAAAGGGAACTTTTTGGTACATAAATGGCGTCAAATGCTACAATTCATCAGTAGGCCTATACATGGCGTCATTAAAGGGTTAAAGGGAGCCAAAACCAATAAATTCGACCAAATTTTCCAAACTGAAATATTCATGGAAATCCATTCCTTGGGCCTTTTTCTGGCATATGTTAAAATCTAAATTAATGTGGATCCGCAAAAATGCGGTTTGTTTAAAAACAAATTGGAAATTTTACCATTACTCATGGAATTCTACTTTGGTTTGAGCTAGTTTTCAGAGCTAATTCTTTACCAACGACCTTAGGTAGACTCAGTTAACATATTTCTATATTTACCTGAGTTTTGAAAATTTTATCAGTTTTATTGGTTTTGACTCCTTTTAAGGAGGTGATCTACGATGCGATTTTGGGCTGATTGTGAACCGATTTTGAAAATTGGTAAGTTTAATAATGGTGTTTTTTTTTCATAAATTATATCATTTTCCAAAGAATTTTGAACAATCCATGTTACAAAAATGGTATTTTCACAAGGAAAAATCATTCCTAATATGCGAAAAATGCACGAGAAGGAAATCGGTTGGCATTTTGTTGCATCATGGATCATGGCCTTGATAGGTAGGGCTTAATACAGATCAAGGGGGGTGGGGGGGGGGCAAAGCAATACATGACTTTTCGGACCACGCCACCTAGTGTGGAACTCGATGAAAGAAGGGCTAGCCAGACGAGCCAGGGGTATTCTTTGGTTGAGCTTATGTAAATTGATGACTTTTAGCCCCCTACAACTTTTTACATATATATATATATATGCAAGGTAAAATAATACCTGAGCAATGGGTGCATAGTGCGGATCTTTCTCTTTCTCATTGATATATGAGTCATTACTGTGGATGTAAGCCTTGTATTTTATAAACATTTTTCAATATCAAAAGTTTTGATTTAATTGTTGGCTGGTGGGAAAGACCCTTATCTCGTTATCAGTATTATGTAATAACTGTCCACCAATCATGTGTCGCGCTACACCCACCAGTAGATTTGTTTGTCCAGTCACCACCAGGGATGGTGACCAAAAATCTTTCAGGAATATTCGTGATAATAAAAGAGGCCTTCACGAACCTAGGGTGTCCAGAAAACATTCACTAACCTTCCAGACCACTCAAAACCTTATTGAACATTGGAAATAAGGTATACAAACTAGATACCTATATAAATACTGTCTTGTTGCATCTATTAGAAGACTATCGTAATGGAATTAAATGGTTTGGGAATGGGAAAAATAGAAAAAATGGAGAAAAAAACTACAAGATTTGTGACCATGAATCTTTCACAAACCCAAAATTTGGGATCGTGACTTATATACCATTTGAGATTTGCAAAATGTTTATGGTCGCCCCCCAGATCGTTTTTGACTTTGAAGAATAAAATTTGTAATTCAATGCTGCTTTATATATCATTTGTTTTGACAAGAAGGACGATATCTTACAGATTGTATGTCTATAACGTTATCTGTCCGCAGCTTGGTCAACTATTTAATTTATTTTGAAAGATTATTGGTGTGCCAAAAATATCGATCAGAGATGCAATGAATAAATGAAATATTACTCTGAATTTCAGATGAGGCCTGTAGCGGAAACTGTGCTGCTGATAATGATTACAGTAAGCATTATATACATATTATACAAAGCATTCATAAAATGTATTATGTGCACTGTCCTTGAGAACCAGTATTAAAGGGAGGGGCCAGTGAATTTAAAGCAATACATTGTCATAATCCGTACTGTTCAGATAGTGAGTGTGCCAAGTTTTAGATGCATATTCATAATATTTTCTTTTTTATAAACAATTTTTCTAAATTTTATAGCAGGCCCCTCCCTGCATCTGATGCACCTTGCACAGTGCATTTATCTGTTTGTGACGTCACTAACAGATTAGGGAATATCTTAAAATTTTAGAAATAACACACACTGATTGTGCTTATGTCTTTTATCCAATCCTAAAATATTACAAATGATTAAATGAAATAATTTTTGCCAAAAATTTGCAATCTCAAGTCTTTATAAGAATTTTACAATTTCAAAATTTGAAAATAACGTCTTTTTTGTGTGACGTCACACACAGACTTGTTTTTTCCTGAGGACCTCAGGAATCAGACGTTTTTAAAGATTGAATCACATTAGTGACAAAATATTTAATCAGTGTTAGTGAAATATTGCATACTTCTATATGACCATAAAATGAATGAGATTAATTGTAAAATGAAAAGAATTCGAATTTCACTGGCCCCTCTCTTTAAGCCTGTATTTCACTAGGATAAAAACAAAACTGCCAAACATTAGGACTATGTCCATTTTCGTCTATAGGCTGTATTCCACTACGCGACAGACAAAACTGCCTAAGATTGTGAGGTTTTAGGATTAAAGATTGTGAGCATGTCCATTCTAGATAGGAAAGATCATGAGTAGGTTCTCCCGATAGTTACAAACAATGTCATGTCGGTAAATTTTGATAGGAATTCTCCCGATCTTTTGCTCCCAATTTTTGGGGTGCCAAAGATCCGGAGCCTTTAAAGGTATATTCCATCTCAGGATGTATGGCATGTACCCCCAAAATCAGGAAGACCTCCCAATCTTTTGACTTTTTGTGAAACATCAGCAGAATTTACATAAATTTTGTGCCAAACATCGTTTAGAGGAATACGGCCTTTAGAAAGATTGGAAAGAACTTCCACGATCTTTTGCTTATGATTTTTGGTGTGCAAAGATCTTGACTCTTTGTGGGTATATTCCATCTCCAAATACTTAGTAGGTACCAAAAACATATTGACTGACTGTTGATATTTGGCATTTTTGCCAAAGATCAGCAGAACTGAAAAGGATCATGAGCCAAAGATTATGTATTGGAATACAGCCTTTAGAGTGAAAGAAACAATATTCTTTATAAAACATTAGCCACATTTTCAATTAATGCTTGATGTGTGAAAAGATGGACGGCGTGAAATACTTACTTTTCCTTCAAAGGCTTTTTCAAGATGCACCTAAAAATCATGAGTGACTGCCTTTGGCTCTTTTCTCCAAACATATCGGCAGAATTTCTACAAATACTGTGCCAAACATCACATAGTGGAATACGGCCTTTGATGTAATAATCATGTTACATATTTCACCGACTAGGCCGAGACAGTCGTCTGGAGTACTGTTTTTGGAACCCTCACCCCTCCAAACTGTTCACCCACCTGACGGCCAGCCACATCTGCCAGGAGGGAGGGGGCACCCTGATGAACCTCTATTACGAGGCCGACCTCACCACACTCACAACGTAAGGAATACGCCCATCCCAGTTTACATCAACACCAAGGTTTACTTTTAAATATTTTTTCAAAAAAACTGCCTCTGTGCTTATTCCCTGAAGACAGTTGTATAATACTAAATTAACCTAAGCAATTTTGGGTGACATATTGGTCCTAAAGTTGGTACTAAAATGTAGCTTTATATTTTGGCATTTTCCCCATAGGAACCAATGTTAAAGCTTGTCAGCCTAGCCTATAATATCCAACCCTATTTTGCCCTGAAATGCAGCATCTTGTTTGATCGGCAAACCTGTCAACTGATGAAACTTCATAATGATAAAGCAGTACTTGAAGATTTAGAAAAACATAATTCTTGCTTATTTCAGTAGCCCCAAATCTTGGAAATAAAGATGGCGTATACAGTCATTTTGTCCAACCCTTGTCCAACCCTAGGTATATTCAATGTGGGATGGGTTTATTCTCCCTACCACGGATAGCTAATTTACAGTGTTTTGAATATTTGTATTTTAGTTCTGGCTAATTCTGTCGACAAAAACACATGGAAATTCATATAAAATATGCAAATATTTGTCATATTTCTATTTCCAATGGATATATTTTCAAACCAACCTAAGAATTCAAAGTTTATTCAAAGTTTATCACCCGTTTTAGGTGCTTCACCCTTGGTACGTGACAATCCCCTATGGGTCATGCAGGCACCCTATGATGACCCCCGCGGGTCTTCTTATATTAATATGTATATACAGATTGGAAAAACTCACATAGATAATTTACTGTTTGGTTAAACTACAAAAAATGCTATGATTTATGAAAATTCATATGCTTAAGCCTTGTGATTTGTCTACATATTCCTCAGAATGCATCTCTATCTTGTATAGTCTGCAGCTAAGATATAGGAAATATGCTCTCCGTGGAAAGGAGAAATGAAACAGCGTTATCTAATAAGCATAGGGTATGTGAGAGTCTATGTGTGTAGATGTGTGGAATAAGTTGGAAGCAAATTGACAACCGATGGCAGCTATATGATGAATATATTTATATGTGATTATTAAACAATTACACAATCAACCTGACATAGATATCTTATAATTGCAAGTGTACTGGTTGAGACACCAGATGAAAAGAAAAATGGCAATATTATCTATCCCTCTATCCCTCCATCCATCCATTCATCCATCTATCCCTCTATCTATCTCTCTCTATCCCTCTACCTATCTATCCATCAATCCATCAATTAACCATCCATATATCTATCCATCCATCTATATATCTATATCTATCCATCTATCTGTCCATCCATCCATCTATCTATCCACCTAGCCACCTATCTACCTATTTATATATCCATCCATCCGTCCATCCATCCATCTATGTATCCATCCATCTATCCACCCATCCATCTATACTATCTATCTATCCACCTATCTATCTATCCACCTATCAATCAATCTATCCATCCATCCATCCATCAATCTATCTATCCAGCTATCTATCTATCTATATGGGTGCAAGGGGCTGTCCACTGGCCCTGCTCTATAAGCTCTACCCGTGGACTGACTGACCAGGCTAGAGCCACCCAGTGTACCAGAGGTTATGAGCAAGGCAGAAATCTACCGATTATTACCAAAAGAATCAGTTGATTTTTGTGCCAATTCAGATCTGCAAATAATATACAATATTGAAACGTACATATTTGATATGAATCATTGCTAAAATCAACCATCTTTAGGGCCAATCTTTTTCGGCCAACTTTGTCAATGTCGTTTAGTGGGGATGTGGTTTTTAAGAACTAGATTCATTGAGCAAGGGCTCCAGGATAGAAATTCAGTCACTGGCAGCTAATCTATGAAACCTTTTTCTTTTCAGTCTGAAGTTGGTTGATGATAAACAGTCAAACAATAGCTACTGGACAGGACTGAGGCAGGAGAAAGAAGAGGGATTCCCCACCTGGACGAATGGCAAGCTTGTCGACCTGGTCCTTGGAAATTGGGGTACCCAGATTAATTATGGCAGCTCTCTGAAGTTGACCACCTATGCAGGCCTCTATGATGCTCGAAGCACTTCTATCAACCTGTGGAATACTGCTCCGGAGCATAAACTGTCTGTCACTGACAATGGTCCCTACACAGACAGATACAACCGGGAGGCACTCATTCTGTGTGAGGCAACACAAAGTGAGTCGGATATTATAGTGGGTTTCTTTTTTCCCATTTCATGAATTCATCCTCAATTTAACGGTAAAGGCAATATACTACACTTTGCAGCGTTTTGCTAAAGGTGGGCGTTTTCTAGTGGTGTTCACCACCCCAAATGGACCCTCCCGTATAATGGCATATGGCCTTAAGCCAAAGATATGATGTTATTGCTGGATTGGACGAAGCTTAGATTGCATTTTTGTCTAAAAGATATATACTGTAAAAAAAGACAACAACAGAATATTGTAATAAGTTGTGTATATCATACTGCAAGGTTATGTAAACTAATATTATGCCATTCATTCTTTTCAAGTCTAAATGCAGAATATTGTCCTTCTCAAGGTGAAAGTTGGCCAAAGGTCATGTGTGTCATGTGTACAATTGGCAATGTTGCGTGTCCTTGTCGCTCATTGATACTGATATTACATATTGAATTTAAGGAATGGTTCTGTCAGCTGTCGCTATCTTTCTTGGCTTCTTGTGGCAGTTACGAAACCCTCTGTCATGCTGTTGAATTTGAGAAATATCATTATTGTGCAGTCAGATTTAGGGGTCTATAGACCCATACACTTTGGTTCCAGTTCATAGCAGGAATCATTCCTATTGTATATTTAATAACAAGTATCATTTGATTCTGAGAAAGGTTTTACAGTCATATCCCAAACAAAGGCCAGAACCAAGTAAAAAACTTGAAATATACAATAATCTCTCAATCTTATTTTCTGTTATTTCCAGACAATTTCTGCAAGGTGTATTCCCCTGAGGTGCGCCATGCTGCGAAGACCACGGCTGTCTCTTGTCAACTCATGTACACCTGTGACCACGGATTTATACTACCACTGGACCCTGATGATACTGACTATGACTACAAGTACTCCCAAACATTTGCCTGCACGTGTGATTGAGAGGACATGCAAAACCTGGAAGTAAAAGACTGCATCTGTAAGAACGATTTCTCAGTGTCACTTTAAGTTTTAATGTTTTCAGACTTTCAGTAAGTTTTGCCCAATCAGAATGTATCCATTAGTGATTTAAAACACCAGTATGGCCACAAATGAAATCAATGTTATAAAAGAATAAGTATAACAATTGTAAGTATTAACTTTCATGCCAAGTATTTCACCTGATTTCTAGATACAATAAGTAACTTATTGGTCAGGAAAGATGTAATTGTCAACTATTGTAAAACATAAGTCTAGATATCACTATATGAACACAGATGTGAGTGTTCTATTGTGACTGTGGATAGAGTGTTGACCCCGCTACCCTATCCTTAAGGCCGTATTTTACGTACCAAAAGTGTGGGCTGCTGATATTGAACCTCCCCGTGGTAACGTTCTATACTGGCAGCTTATACTTTTGGCGTAAGTGCAATAATGGTAACCAGCACAAAATTAACAGGAAAAACGTGTTGGTAAAATTCATCGGAAATGCTGCCAATGATATATCGGCACTGGAGAAAGTGTATCGGCTGCAAATTGGTAGCATACTTTCGGTATGTGGAATACAGCCTTTAAAAGCAACTTCTGGGACCACTCTGTGGAATATTTCTTCACATATATTAGGTTTTTCTTTCCAACCAGCTATTCCATACTCCAAATAATCCTTTCTTTTTTTTCAGTGAGAAACCCCTGTAATGAAGATCCCTGCCATGCCCACTCGTACTGTGTCTTCACCAACCAATACCACCACTCCTACAACTGTATCTGCGAGAAGGGGTTCAGAAAGGGCGCTGACGGAAAGTGCTATGTTAGGTAGATACTCGAGGTTTCATGATAAATCAAATGGTTTATCACCTGCACAGCCGATGAGCAGAATTTATATAGGGCATTGCATATTGACATGATGTATGTACTGCACTCATGCTGGTAATCTACCGTGTTTTATTTTAGGGAAATAAACTGTATAATCAATGCATATAATGGTATTCAACCGTACATATAACGGTAATTGTTTTTTTATGGTAGAGTTCTATAAAGACTATATTTTTTCATATCTTTATATTAATTTTATGAACGAAAAAATCACTCAGTGTGTGCTCTTACTATTACAGAGTATTTGTAATTTTACAATTTGGAACTGCTGAGACTAGAACCAGGGATCTCTGACATACAAAGCCTGTGCTCTACCACTAAGCTATAGAGGCCTGTGGTCAGACAAAGGCAAGCAGTTTTACTAACTTAAATAATAGGGGTATCATACTGCGTATAGGTAATAGTCACCAACAGAGTATTGGATCAGGCACATGCACATTTGAAGCTGTGGTTTGGTCAAGGTTACTGCCATTACCAGATTGCAATACCTGACCTAAATAGTGCATTATTAGGTCCCTCTGCCAGACTAGGAGGGGAGAAAGTAAAATTTAGGCTAACCAAGTGCATGGCCAGAGCCACCCTCATTATCCTTATATACAGTTCAACATTTCTCCACCAGATGACAGTGTATGCCAATTTTCTTTGTAGCTCTTTTCTTCTAAATGTTAGTATAAATTCATTATGAAATTTAGAGAATTTTCTAGGTACTGTAGAGCATCATAAAATGTATATGGAATGTATTAGAATGTATTTTGAGTTTAAGGAAAATTGTCTTGTATGAGTTTTGAAGATGTACTTTATCGAAACACTTTTTTCACATGTGGACAGACATAGGGACTAGGGTATGGGTCTCACATTTCTGGGAATCACAAGAGGTAGCCTAGTTCTTTCCTGCTTCAGAGGTCAACTCTGCATTTGTATATGCATGATGTTGAAAGAGTTTTGACTCTTACCTTGAACTTTACTTCTTGGTTGATTTGTATGCAAAAAATTGTTTGAGATATAAGGCGTGGAAGAAATAGCGGATATCATTGTATGTCACATTTACATTCTTTTACAGGATCATTAGCCTATTAGCCTGTAATTTGAACTATTTCAACGGTATATATAATGGTAATAAATTGTCAATAAAAATGGTATTGGCCTGTCATAATGAAGGTTGACCATAATTTTCTACAGTATAACACTGTGGAAATAAAACGGTTTTGGTCCATACCAACTACGGTCATGTAATAAATACGGTCAACCATCAAATTAACGGTACTCTACTGGAGCCACAGTTGCCAGTAGTTAACCATAAAATCTAAGGTGTTTTTTTTAACAGTGCAGAAGAACCTTTGTCATCCTCCAGTGGCCTTCTGTAACATGGAGATCATAAGTCACTTCGGCTTTGCCCTTAGGCCGAAACGAACCCCTATGGGTCATATGGTCATCCTTAGATGCCCCCCCTGCTGTTTTTCTTGTATTAACACACACACACACACACACACACACACACACGTAGCCAGTTGGGTGTGTCGGGAAGATCAACTAAGGTGTGTCAGGGATATAAACCTTCAGGCAACCTTGCAGGCCCCTGCCGTTATTCGATTACTGTGGATTTATATTGATGTCATGTACACTTGAACAGAAAAGAGAGCTTCAGATACTGCAAAATAATGCAGCCGGGACATGTCTTCATGTCTCTACCCATGACCATGTCACTATTGAATATCTACATTTTAAACTAAAATAGAGTAGTTTAGAGCAGAGAAGGCATAAAAAACTTCTTCGTCTGATGTTCTTACACAGTGATAAAGATGATGTGTTAACTGTTCCAGTAAGAGAAACTAGATCAGCTAATAAGAAACAGTTTATTGTCCCAGCAAAAATGAACACAAAGTTCCAGAATAGTGCATTTTATAAAGGGACAATCATTTGGGATGAACTATGCCATGATGTACAATTTGCAACCTGTGTCAATGAATTGATGAATCTGATCAATCACAGGTAATGTGTCCATCTTGATCTACTTTATTAGGTCCATATATATCATATTGATCTTGATGTACATACTTATAGTTTACACCTGAAATGTTTATTGGGTCACTCTCCTGAAAAGTGCGCAGTTTCCTAATATTTTAGGTCAAAAATGCTACACTTTATCATTGTAATATCACCGAAAAACAAGAGCAACCCTGAAGTAATTTTCTTAATAAACAATTTAATAATAATAAAAAAAATTGTAGGTGTTCGTTCCTAAGATCCTATGCATACCCTAATTTCAACCTGTCTTTTTCCTTGGCTAATATCATCAGTTTGAAACATCCTCTATACACACTGATGAGCCTGTTGTTAAATCCAGTTTGTATTTTCTTCCTTTACTTTTTTCTGCCCATTATTTGTAGGCTTGTTAAGAATAATGTTCTATGGAAAGTCAGTGCTATATCTGAAGATCAAGTCTGTGAATCTGTAATCTTTTATCCTATGATTCACATTGCCGATACAAATTGCCACAAACTTGTTTGTGGTAGGATGCCGTAAGGTGGAATATATATATGTACTTGTGACACCTGCTTGTAGCACCTGCTTGCGGTAGGTGCCACCACAAATTGTTATATATAGGTTTTCTATGGATTGCTTGTGGAGGCTGATACCAACATGTTGGTATCTGAAATGCAAACCTTGTGGTGGCTAAAACGAAGTACCACAAATGCTACCTACTGCATAGTGGAATATAGCCTTAACCCTTTAGACCCCACAGTTTGCATTTATGAATTCTTTGATTTCCCCAAGATTTCCTTGGAATTTCCCCCGGAATTCCCTAAATTCCTTTTAATTGAATAAGTTCAAAGTCTTACCAAGCCCTAACAATAAATGTTATCAACATAGGGTTTGTAGCATTGGAAAGGAAATTAAATCAGCTTTAAAACAATGTATTGGCCGATTTTGTAAGTTGAATATCCACAAAAGTGTCCTGCTTGGAAAATTAAGGAAGAATTATGGAAAAATAGTCATTTTTCCAGGCGGCTACGACCGGATCGGGGAATACACCCACGGGCGGCCATGGCCGGATTCGGGTCTAAAGGGTTAATGAGGGGGGGCAGGAGACCGTTGTGGGCCGCCGACCAGCGACACCTGTATACAGGTGTAACGCCGGGAACATGCGGGGAACTGGTACCCGGCTTTTGTGATAAGAGGAGCCTGCTGGTCGGCGGCCCAGATCGGTCCCTGGCCTCCTCATTCTTTTTCAGACATCAATGAGTGTGTTGAGGACAGCCCTTGCGGGTCATACTACGGCAGCTGTTTCAACACTGAGGGATCTTACTTCTGTCAGTGTTCCAGGGGCTATAGCTGGGACAACTATGGCAAATGCTCAGGTAAACCAAATCTCCCTTTTAGAACAACTTTTCCACTTTTCATAGACTACCAATTTCATGTACCTAAAATCAAAATTAATAGGTAAAATCAATTTATTTGAGAAAAAGGAAAGATAATTTTTTATTTTTGTGGTCCCTGAAATAGCCTAAAAAATTAGCTTAAAAAATCACATTTATCAGATTGAAAATCGACTGAAATTTACAATCATGTGTTCTGTTGCTTCATCAGTAAGAATATCGTTTATGTGTACAGAACATTTTATTTGTGGGTAGTCAGTATATGATACATGGCACCGCACAGTCTATAAAGGGTACCTTTATATGCACCCTTCACAATACTGGTGTCCAGTATCCTGTGATGAAATCACATTACCAATAAAGTGAGATAAAACTAATATATAATATTAAAAATTATGGTAAAGTAAGTTTCATCAACGATCGTACAAAGGAAAGATTAATGACTGGATTACGTTTTGCAGTGACGTCGTTGATAGGGGTGCCCCCTACAAGAGTCCGTGCAACCAGGTATCATGCAACGTCAATTTTTGCTATTTTCATGACGTCACTACCTTATGTAAAACATTGACGTTCCGAGGTACCTGGTTGCACACACTCTCCTAGGGGGCACCCCTAACAACAACGTCATGAAAATAATGTAGGCAACTGCTGCACTTGACCATCTTTGTGTAGCTATATTATTTTTGGTTTCATTTATTGTTTCATTCAGCTACTGGTATCCCTGGCTCGTCCACGATGACCATCTACTTCCATGTCAGCATGGTTTATGACTCTGACATGAACAACCCCAGCTCTGATATCTATGGGGATCTGGATGGAGCCCTCAGGGATGTGAGTGGACAT
This sequence comes from Lepidonotus clava, assembly GCA_936440205.1. Lineage (NCBI taxonomy): Eukaryota > Metazoa > Annelida > Polychaeta > Phyllodocida > Polynoidae > Lepidonotus > Lepidonotus clava. The sequence goes on along the minus strand of OW387144.1, from coordinate 25,764,232 downwards.
TTCTCTGCTACCTGGGGTGCCAACCCAAATAAAATGATATTTCGTCCCCACGATACATTTAAATACCGACGATCACTAGATTTGTGATCATGGGATATTACTGAGCAACGATACTTCATAGTTTTTTCTTTTGATTTTTTTTCACTTTTTCTCATCCAAAATTGTTCAAACATGCATTAGAATGTGTTATGTGCGAAATAACGTGTGAACAATTTTAACAAGATTTAACACATAACTTTCATGTCCAAAATGTATCGTGGATTTTTTCTGGACAGCATTTTTGTATCAGGCCCTAAAATACACCCCACGATAAATTTTCTTGTATCGTGGAAGTTTTTTGGTTGGAGCCCCTGTTCACTTGTTCCTAAAGTGGGGTTTACACAGGCCGACAGAATTGTTAAGATATGGATTATGCTTAGCCTTACGACAGTCCCGACAGTTGTCCTAAGGGTCCCGACAACCCTACAAGAGCCCTGGCAATATTCCAAACAGTATATATTCTAATGTTAGGGTTTACATTACATTTTTCTAAAATTCTGTCCTGGTTCTCCCCCGTTACTATTGTAATCATTGACGTAAGTCTGGTTATCGGGCTGTGTAAACCGGGCTTTAACATTAATGTATGAATACATTTCACAGAATATTTTGGTTGTCAGAGCTTTTAAAGTTTCATTGATGTACAGACCAGACATCATATTGCTGTCTGGCCCATATAAAATTAAAGGTTCTCCTAATTTGCAGAATCATAAAAATGTTCAAATAGCGGGAACCTGTATAGTAACATGTGTTGCTCCCATATTTCTTATAGAAGTGGGCTAGAACTCTTTGTATGAGGAATGATAACTGTCCTTTACAAAATTACTTTCATACATTCTTACAGTAAAACCATAAGATAGGAGGGGGGCAAAAATGGTCAAAACTAGCTTTAAGGCCACCTTTTATTTTAATTTTTTTAGAGTGGCCACCTTTTATTTTTGTTTAAGGTTAAAGATCTGCTGCGGCAAAAGTTCTGCCACCCCTATGTAAACATGTATGTGTGCCATTCCCAGCCAAGGATATGACGTTCTAATAATGTTCTAATAACGTTCTGGATTGGTTCTTGTTACGTCACACTGTTAGGTTACAGCGACGTTCTTTTGATGACTCCCAATAATGTCGCTGCAACCAACTTTTATGACGTGATATTGTGATGTTCTGACAACGTTCTTGTCACGTTATTTATAAGGCTGAGACTTAATAAGAATGTCACAGTAACATTCTGTTTAGGTGTGGTTGAGACCTCACTGAATGAGGATGTCATAATAACATTCTGTTTAGGTTAGGGTGACACTAACCTAATAAGATGGTTACAGTAACCTTATCTTTAGGTAAGGTTAAGATCTGACATAATCAGAACTTCACAATAACGTTCTGTTTAGGTAAGGTTGGGGCCTCCCCTGGTCAGGAGGTGACAACAATGTTCTGTTTAAGTCAGGTCTAGACCTCACCTAATCAGAATGTCACAATGACATTCCATTTTAATTTGATCTTGACCTAACCTCACCAGAACGTTATAATAACATTCTGTTTTGGTTAGGTCACTACCTCACAGAAAAATAATGTAACAGTTACATGACATTTTAGTAAGTAACAGACAAACCAGACAAAAAAGCATGGTCGCATGACATGACCGTTACGTCACGCCTTGGCTGGGTTGTCCAAGCATGACTTCATTGATACATGTTGTTTGGACTACAGCTCCTGCAAGTCCTGTACGGAGGCAGGGCTATGTTGGAGAGCTTCTACGTTACATGAGTACACTTAGATACATATATATCTTTTTATCCTGACAAGCGTTACTCAAATTCCTAACTTTTGCAGAGAGATAATCGAAAAGAATTTGCAGAAATGCACCACGATTTTTCCTCTTGCCCTAACAATTACATAAGCAATACCTATATCGATATGGCAGATGTGCTATCATCATCAAAATGACACTTTCATTGATGCCCATTGAGAGATTTCTCATTTTCGTTACGCTCTCTCCCACCTTGATATCAACTTGTCAATACAACTCCATAGAAATCAAGTGTAATTTCAGCTTGATTATGCAATAATTCAGATTCAGTAATTAGGTCTATGTTCCCTTTTCAGGTCTGTCTCATCAGGCAGCATCAAGATCAAGCTTGTGCTGGCACTCTACACTGATGCCAATTTGAAGGAACTCAGTTGTTTGTCATACTAGTTCTATGCCCTTACCTTATCATCCCCAAGCTTCATAGTGGGTTCCAACAGTTACCCTTTCCTATCGGGAGTCTACTTTGAGTCCCCAAGTGTACCCAGGCACTACCGTGAGTGAATTCTAATCAAATGTTAATTAGAAATATTGAATCTTGTGTAAATACCTGACCTATGTCCCAGGCAGGAATGTAACATTATCATAATGTTGCCCGACGTTCTATTGGGTTATGTTTTGGTTCTTGTTGTGTTATTTTGATGGCACCCAGTGGTGTCTTTAGAACCTAACAAGGCAATGTTACACTGTGCCTTTATTATAACATTCTAGTTACGTTATCTTATGTAAAAGTACAGTTATCAGAACATTCTGCATTGGTAAGTTCTCAACTTAACCAGAATATAACGTTATCATAACATTCTGCCTTAGAGAGTCTCACCCTAATTTAAGATATTGTAACTTATGGAAAAATTTGGCAGGTAACAGATTGACCAAAAAAGTATGGTTGCAGAACGTGCTTGTTACATCACTTTTTGCCTGGGGTGGGGTTTAGGAGGTGGCGGAGTAAAGAGAATTGAATTTAAGAAATGATGATGTCATCCTTTCGAATTTACGAAATTATAATGTTGCTGTCAGATGTCCCTAAGCCAGAAAAAAGCTTGGTTGCCATCTCAAATGATGGGATCTATAGATGTGCGCATGACGTCACATCTCCCGAAATGGACCGGCGCTATATTGGTGATCGATTTAAAATGGTTGTTTTTCACTATTCTAAAACTTCTAGAACAAAACTTTAGGCCAAGTTGACCTCAAACATGTTCATGGCATCATAAACGACAATCATATTATCATTTAGAAATCGTAAATTTTAGTTGTATCTTATAACCACTGGTTGAGGTGATCATATATGGTCATCACCAAAAAGTGGTCACATGACCCTTTCTGCAAAAGGTCCCATTACAGTGACATATATTATCACCATAATGCGAATTTTGTTGTTAATCCAAAAACCATGTTTGTTTTTCTTTCCGTAATTGACAGTATATGCTCCATCTATAATGGCCTGGACTATTGCCACGACTCTCCCTGCTTCGCCGAGGGAGAGTATCCAGCATGACGGTGGGTACAAGTTATAAAAAATATATGTCCCTTTTCAGCATAGGCAACACCCAATGCACATCAAAGCAATATAGAGCAATATTAGAATGGAACAGATTGCCAGTTTATATATCTCTTATACAAGATAGTCATCGATCAGTTAATATATCTCTATACAAGATAGTCACACATTTAAGAATCGATTAAAACATTCAATTGTGAACCCATTTGCAAAAGTTGTATGATGTGATTTCTGTACCCATTTCATCTCATCACATCTCTTGATCATCATACCATTTTTTATGGCTGGGTGTAACAAATTAAGCTGTAATTATTATCTTTTCCTGCTCCTTGAAATTGCATATGTATAAATAAAGTGGGAGCGGGTGGAAGATCAGCTGCGCTGAACCTATTGAACCCAATAAATAAACAATTAAAAAAAAAATGGTTTCGCCAACGATGAATATTAGTTACAGGGGCTGATCAAGGCTGGGTCAAGCCCCCCCACCCCTTTTATTTTTTATTTTATTTATACTTGACAATGTGATAAAACGTCATGCATGTATATGTGAATGTGCAACATTTTAGTATAGGTATTCAGACACCCTCCCCTCATCTATTTTCTCTTTTTGGGAGGTTTGAAATCCTGTTTCTGCATGTAAAGTACATATAATTATGGTTTACTTTCCGCCAGTCAAGTAAACATATTTTGCTTGCTGCAATTCTCTCCTGAACATAATTTGCGATGACTACTTTTTTTAACCTAGAAAACATCCCGGCTCACCAGCAAAACATTTACTACTAACTGCTATAAAAGAGACTTGATTATATTTGGTTGATTTGGAGCTGGTGAGCCGGGCAAGACCTGACTTTTGCGTCGAAGATGCGAGCTGGACTTTAATTTTCACTTCTCGTGAGCGGAACATTCTAAACTCCACTCACTTCCTATGCCACAAACTGTTTAAAAAGAGATTCTATATAAATGAAAGTTTAATAGTTTTCAAGGTATGTCTATCTCGCTACATACTCGTACAAATGAGTTAAAAGGTTATGCAATTGATAATAAAGAACACTAGAATTAAAGTCATATGATAATTTTTATTTATCTTTACATCTTTACATCTTTAGGTCATTTACAAATGAATCAAAGGTTATCTTTACTTTCCAGTTGAACCAAAGCCTGCTATTCCTCTCTCAGTTTGATCTAATGATACTTCTTCAATCAAATCAGCAATAAAAATTCTCTCTAAAATCAACTGAGCTATTCTATCACCTTTTGCAATTTTAAACTCAACTTCACCAAAATTAAACAAGATGACGCATACATTTCCATGGTAATCCGGATCAATTACTCCGGCACCGACATCAATAAAATTGTTGTATGTAAGGCTTGATCGTGGAGCAATACGGCCATAGCATCCTTCAGGAAGTGCAATTTGAATATCAGTTTTAACTAATACTTTTGCTTTTGGAGCTACAACGTAATCATAAGCGCTGTATAAATCAAATCCAGCAGCTTTTTTTGAACCTCTTGTTGGAGTTATCGCCTCCGTACTTAATTTAGCAAATTTAAGTTCACGATTAGATTTCATTTTGGAATTGCAGATAACAAGACCTATATCAATCGTACTATAATCAGTAATCACAATATAATTTAAGGGAAGATAAGAGTCGAATGACTTAATTACTTTTGATTATTTATCGGCTCATGGGTTGTGTAGATGGTAACCAAGTGCAAACCAGTAACACTTCCAGCATGGTGAGCCTACAAAAATTACCTCTAAACTGCGTCCTCATTTGAGGTGTGAGGTTTAAGATTGGATTCAATCGATTGATCAGATAAAAATGTGATGATTAGATAATTGTTGAATAGCTAGATTTCAGTGAAACGATATATTTATAAAAGGTGTTCATGTAAGTTTAGCTTTCATTATATAAATATTCAATATACTCTGCTTGAATTTCCAAGTTTATCCAAATTATTTATAATAAACAACTTGGTTATCATAATATTTCAGATTAAAAGTAATATAATTATTTTAATTCGAATATATTTGAAGGAATATAAGAACGTAATGATTATATAAAAATAGCGTTATCTCGCAGTACTTTAAGGCACTTATTGTTCAGTGTCATCTAGCGTATACTATAAATGATAATTAGATAGCTGCATCCAGCGACATCTAGCGTAATCACATATATCGATCTCTATTCAAGTTTTCAAAATCTATATTTGAGTGATCGATTTAATCTAAGTATTCGCTATGTTTATCATATATTATAAAAATAAAACACAACAACATAAATGATGTTAAATTCCAATTTTATCATATGCCAATGAAACATTATATTAAAATGTTCGAACTGCTCTTAGCTTTATCATACAAACATTTAGTTTCATAATTATACAAACAATTAGTTTCACAATCATCTCAAGTCTTGATTACAACAATCTTCAAACATCGTAGACGCACATCTTCTCTATGATCTTCAACCATATTTATAGCGCACCTGACACGATCTTCACCGGTCATGATTGAACCGCGCACGATCTTCACACCAGTCATGATTGAACCGCGCACGATCTTCATACCAGTCTTGAGTGAACCGCACATCCTTCAAGTTTGCGCAAAACATAATATAAATTCTGCAAAGATTATGATAATATTTAAGTTTGAGGAAAGCTTAGCTCTATTGCTACAGACAATCAAACTCCTGAGAATAATAATGTCAGATCAAACTTTCCTCTTATTTCAATATATAACCTTCACACATTAAGGAAAAGTTTGAAACATTATTACTTACAAACTTCCTTCTGAAGCGTAGCTCTATTGCTACACAGACAAACTCTCTCTGAGAATAATGTTGTCTGCATATAAGTAATAATGCATGTAACACTTATTACACAATTGTAAATCAAACTTTTCCTCTTACATGAATTTGTGGTCTTGGTCATTACCTATCAAGCTACAATGCAGATAGGTTTAGTTAAAATACATTTTCAGAAACTGGAATCACATGTATATAGCTTAAGGAAAAAGTTTGAAACATTATTACTTACAAACTTCCTTATGAAGCGTAGCTCTATTGCTACACAGACAATCAAACTCCTTCTGAGAATAATGTTGTCTGCATATAAGTAATAATGTCAACAAAATATATAATAATGCATATTACACTATTACACAATTGTAAATCAAACTTCCTCCTACATGAATTTACCAAACGGGTTGCAATATATTTGCAGAGGTTGACCTATTCTTGTTAATATTTTGCTACAATGTATTTGCAAAGGTCGATCAATTCCCGTTAATAAGTTTCAACCGTGATTCAGAAACTGAAATATTCCTGTCAATAACAGGTCTCATTTTAGTTAAATACCATTACCTATCAGGTTACAATGCAGATAGGTTTAGTTAAAATACATTTTCAGACACTGAAATCACATGTATATAGTTTAAGGAAAAAGTTTGAAACATTATTACTTACAAACTTCCTTATGAAGCGTAGCTCTATTGCTACACAGACAATCAAACTCCTTCTGAGAATAATGTTGTCTGCATATAAGTAATAATGTCAACAAAATATATAATAATGCATATTACACTATTACACAATTGTAAATCAAACTTCCTCCTACATGAATTTACCAAACGGGTTGCAATATATTTGCAGAGGTTGACCTATTCTTGTTAATATTTTGCTGCAATGTATTTGCAAAGGTCGACCAATTCCCGTTAATAAGTTTCAACCGTGATTCAGAAACTGAAATATTCCTGTAAATAACAGGTTTCATAAGGTGCGAAGCATTTACAAAAACCTTAGCAATATCAGGTTGCAATTCAGTAACTGAAAAATTCCTAACAATTACAGGTTGCATAAGCTGCGAAGCATTCGCAGAAACCTTTCCAATAACAGGTTGCATTAATTGATTAATAGGCTGTAATTGTTGAGTTTCACATCTCAGAAATAACCTTGACATTTGTTTATATTCTCCAGTAATCACACAATTTAACAAGTATTTCTGCTGAGTTAAGTTTGGTCTTTTTATCTCAAGTACAATTACAATTAAGCTAAGAGCAGCCGATACACATAAACCACCAATACTTAATTTTGTTGATGGTTTAATTCCATTCAAATTGTTCTTATTAATTATATCCATATTGTTAATCTTATTACTCAGATAATACTTAAACATAGTTAATAATATTAATCTTAATCATATTTCTTAATCATGTTTTTAAAGATTCAATAACATCTTGCATATATTTAGAACATTGATAATGACATTCTAAATTACCAACATTACGTACAACTTTATCTATAGATTGTTTATTCAATCGTTCAACATAACGAGTAACAAAATCATCATTCTTCAAAGTATTTTTAGTAAATCTTTGCAAAATCTTTATAAGACTTTTACCTTTACATTTTTGAAACACATAATAAATAGTGTATTGTCCACACGCAGTTGAAAACAAACTTTGTAAAGTTTTAGAAGAATACTTAAATTTAAATTTATCCTTATGTTTACCCTTTTGTAGAAAAACTAAAAAACTTTTTTTAAACGGAGGTAAACCATAAGAATCAAAATACTCTGGAACGGCTTTAGAAGATTTGAAAAAGAAAGCAACCCAATGTTCACCAGGTTTAAAACTTTCATCTGTATTAACTATAAATGCAGCAGGATACCTCACATTTCTTATATTTGTTAAATTATCCGAAGAATAAACACCTTTAAAAATCTTAGACGTAACTATATTAGATTTTAAAACTCTATAAATATCTGATCCAAGCATACTTATTATTCCAGCACACTTAGTCAAATATTTATTTACTATTTATTTATTTACAAACAAGTAAGCAATCAAGAATGCATAACAACCTCAGGTTGATTTACAGGCCCGATTGCAAGCATGCTGTCATATTCATTAAAGAATACCATTACTATACCATGATTCTTAGGTTCTTTTAAAGTTGCTATTACATTAATAGTACCATTTTCTGATAATTCAAATGAATTTGAATTTGGTAAACTTTTGCATAAATCAAAACAATATAATGTGTTACCATTTTTAAATTCTTCAGGAGTTATACTTATAGGATCGTTCTCAAAAAGTCTACCTGTAGCATAAAGCATTGCCATATAAGCTTCATAAAATTTATCAGCGTCAAAGTCACACTTCATTTCATAAAAAGGAGAAACATCTTCACCCTTTTGTATAACAATGTCTGTCAGTCCAAAATTTTGAAAATAGAATGGATTATGTTTCAAATTTCCATCAAACCCGCGTGCATCTATAAAACCAACTATAATTCTTTTTGGTAATTCATCGTTTGAAATCATTCGATTTTCTTGAAGAATACTTTTGTTAGGAGCTTGAGTTGAATATTTTACCTCAACTCGCCGAAAAGGAAATTTCATAAAATTATCTGGCTTTCTACTATTCTCTATTTCATCTAAAAATGTGTCTTCTAATGTCCACCTTTTTACTTGAAGAATTGCTTCTTCAATTTCAATTTTATATTTTGCATCTTCAATTTTGGCCATCAATGCAAAATCTGGTTCATTTCGTATTAACCTTACTTTCATATCAATATCTCCAGGAAATTTCTTTTGCTGATTAAACAAATCATTGTGAATTTTACAAATTAACTGAAAACTTTTCCCATATTGAGTTTTTTCAAATCTCTTTTTAGCTCCCTGGTTATGCGCAGCATCAAAATTTGAAACTTCATTAAAATCTTTTGTATCTTTATGATAACATGACAAGTCACCCCAAGATTTTAAGACAGATTCTCTAAAAGATAAAAGATTTTCAATATATGCCTTATAGGGATAAAGGTTATTACTTGATGAAACCAATTTATTTCCAATATACAATTGAACTTCTTTGAACAAAGCTCCACTGAAATAATTTGCAGGAAACACCTTTGACAAATTTGGAATAGGACCTACTGCACCAGTTTGTGGATCCACAGCTGGTGCATCAGGAGCAGTACCGTCAGAATTTAAAATTTTTATTTTTAATTGTAAAAAACTTCGAAATAAATCAATAAAATCAGCTTTATTTGACTTCAAGGCAAACTCAATTGGACCGCCTTGACTTAAAGAGCTTATAGGAAAAACTTTAGAATAAAAACTTTTACGTGCAGTTGTATCTGTTGGTGGAACATTATAATAATCAAAACTATCATCTACACAAACACAAGACTCATTAAACATAGACATTTTAATTAAACTCAAAATTTCAGCAAATTATAGGATCAAAAATAATTGATATAAACATAACATAACATAAGATAAAGTGTATCTCAGGCAGATTTCCTTGAATTATATTAAACTAAAAATATCTTTATTTCTATTTGATCTCTTATTTGTAGTATTTTTTCTTGTTTTCCTTCTTTTCTTAGGAACTTCATCATATTCCTTTCTCCTTTTTCTTCTATTTTCATACTCACCATCATCTGAATCATTAAATCTATTCTTAGCTTTAGATGCTAAATAATTAATAGAATCTGAACCTAATTGTTTAAACTGTTTAGTAGCCTCATCTTTAAATGCATCTTTAATACCTTTTCGATTCACAATAACATCTTTAACTATATTTTGACCACCCTTTATTGCACTTTTTAAAAAATGCTTTTTAGCAGATTCAAAAGCTGGTAACGCCATACCAGAAAGTCCCTTTAAAAGAGAGCCGAATATATTTCCAATGCCATAACCTCGTTGATGCTGAACTCCAATATATGGAGGAATAAATGTTGCATACCCTCCTTTCTGAGTCTTTGCATTATTTTTAAAGAAATTTCTATAATGCCCAACATAATCTTTTCCACAATACTTTTGCATTCTTATTTCATAAACCTAACATAAATTTACTGAGATTTATTACTTAATGAAATTATTCATAATGATCTGAAAGTGATAATCTTAAAGTAATTTCAAGTAGGTCAAGATTCACTTTCTAAGGCTTCCAAGATTCCCATTTTAAAGTTCGTTTAATTGGTCTACCAAATGATGATGTTCGTTCTGGACTTGGAACTGAAACTTCCTCATCTACATTACTTGTAACACTAGTTACCTTTCTCTTTTTTTTCTTTTTTTCCTTTTTTCCCTTAGTTTCTTTGGATTTACGTTTAACTAAATCTAATTTTGGAGTAACAAATTCTTCATCTGATGTAGGACTTGCTACTTTCTTATGAAATAATTCTTCCTTATCTGATTCAAAATCACTAACATCAAACTTAGGTGGTTTCTTCTCAACTATTTCTCCAACATGAACACCAGCTTTACCCTGATTTAAATTTTCATTTTTATCTTTCATTAAGTAAGGAGTATTAAGTGCATCAGAAATCCAAGCTCTATTACTTTCTTCGAAAGGATATTTACCTACTGAAACTGGAGAAGACTTTTTAGGAATACGTGGAAAATATTCTTCAATTGTTTTAGTAGGTCTAGGTTTAGGTATTTCATCTTTTTTTTCTGGAAAACGCGAAAAGTATTCCATTATAGATGAAGCTTTCTTCAGTCTTAACTTTATCCAAGATTTTGGAATATTTATATCCATTAAGAAATCCCACACTTTATCAGCTCCTACTGGTTGCGCTTTAAATTCTTTTGATTTAGAAAAATATTGCATTAATTTAATAATATCTGAACCGTTAATTACTTCATCTCCTAATGTTAATTGTCCTTTTTCATCCCATGATGCAGATTTATTTTTCATTGCTTTTAAAATGCTACCAACATTTGGCTTCTGTGATAAAGTTATTCTTTCTAAAATTTCCTCAATTGTTAATTCATTTTCATCAAAAATATTTGTATGCTTACTCCTCATAGTTTCATAATCTTGAGGAATATATGATGAAAAAGTAGGATAACTTTGTCTTTGAAACATACGTTCCTGCATTAATTCATTTTGTCTAGATAAAACATAATTATCTTTCTTCGTTTTTTCATCAAAATTACAACTTTTAAACATTACATATGGTATAATAACACTTTCTTTAAAAGAAGCCATCTGAGCTATTTATAATAATCTTGTAATACCAATATTATCCAGTCAATTAATCATTATGATAAAATTTTACCAATCTGCCCCACTTTACTAAGTAATCCACCTGCAACCGGCATAATAAATTTAGATAAAAGACCTAACACTGAAGGTAAGATAAATGGAAGAAAACCACCGTCTTGTTTTAAAGTATCTTTTCGTTTCTTCAAAGAAAGATTTTTTCTTACTAAATATCTCATAACCTCTTTAAACTTCTTTACTTTTTCAAACTGTGACTTAGTCAATTTAACGTTTCCTCTCAAAACATTATGAATACAATCACAAATTGAAAATATATCGTTAGCATCTGCTAAATCTAAAATTTGATTTCTTTTCTTTACACTATGGCCCGCACAACAAAGTAAAGTAAGGTAATGTCTATGTACATAAGCACTGTTCTTACATTTACTTTGTCTCTGCTTTTTCTTTTGAGGTGATTTTTTCTTTTGCGGAGCCATCAACTTCTTTTGTGGTGCCATAATATCCAAACAAATTACTTTTCAAAGATTAACCTTATCAATCTCAACACTATTTAACTTGAGGAATAAAAACATGCTGCACTAAACCAAAAATATTTGCACGAAGCATTGCATTTTTAGGTGTCTTTTGATGACCATCAATGAAAAGGTAACCATGAGGTTTATTCACAGCATGTTCAAATATATTAACAAAACTACGTTGATTCTTTGGCATAAGCTTTCTAGCAAGAGAATAAGGAATTGTTTGATCAAGAGGCGAATTAAAAATACACAAATAAGTGGCATTTTTTGAAAAATTCTTTCTTTCTTTTCCATCTTGAAATAAATTCTGTGTTATAAATACAATACTAACATTTTCATGATGCGATCGTTTTGTAAAAGATTCTGAAATCAATTTGTTATTACCACATTCGGACATTAAATCATCAAACACAACAAGACCCTCTTTGCTAGAATCTACAAAATTATCAAAAGAATCAGGTAAACCCTGATGAAATTGTACATTTTTCTCTAACAAATATTTATCATGCGGAAATGTTTCACCATAAAACCAATGAATATATTCAAAATCTTTATCTATTAACCTATCACTATTCTTAAGCAAATCAATTACAAAAGTAGTCTTTCCACAATTACTAGGACCAGCAATAATCATTGAAAACGGAGTTTTCAATCTTGCATCAAAAATATTAAAATGCTCTTCCGACGTCATAACTATGCCCCTACAACTTTAGCTATTTCCTGAATATAAGCTACACCTGTTAATATCTGATTATCTTTATCTTGCAAAACAAATGTACCTGGTCTTGTATTAAGAATATAAGCTATTTGAAAAATTTCTTTTTTCCAATTTGATAAAAATCCTCTCTGAAATGCTTTTCGATATTTAGTTAGTCTCACTTTATCACCGACTTTTAAGCCTTGATATCTTTGTTTACTATATAAATAATCTTTATATTGTTTTTCCCATAACTCCTGCTCATTTCCTTGATTTACTTCAATTGGACTTACACCTAACGTTCTATGACAAGATCGATTATAACCATTAACAATATTTTGTAGAATATCAACGTATTTTCTTGTCTTCTTAGCTTTCATATATCTAAACAGTCTATTTTTAAATGTCCTAATAAACCTCTCTACAATAGCACATTTTGGATCTTGAAAAGTTGAAAACTGTTGAATATTGTTCTTTTTTAAAAAATTGCTAAAAACCCCTTTAAACTCTGAACCAGAATCAGTTTGAATTAAACGAGGTTTAACCCCTGCTCTTTGCAATATTCTTTTAAAAGCAAATAATGTTTCTGAAGACATTTTAGTTCTCGTAGGTTCAACATAAGCAAACCTAGAAAAACAATCAATAGCAGCTAAAATATTAGTATAACCATCATTATCATTTCTCAATTTAGGAATTACCATTAAATCTAATTGCCATTGATCATTTCTTCCACGTACAATTATTTTTCGTCTTTGAAAATTTTTCTGAACAGGTTTAAATGAAGTATATGTCTCGGTATTTTGTAAAAATGTTTTAACATCTTTCAAAGTAATAGTTGGATTAATAGCTTTTGCAGATAAATATAATTTTCGAATAGAAGAAAATGAAGATGAATGTAAGGGATTGAAATATATAGATGCCAATAAATCCCTTTTATTCAAATAATCTTCCATTTTACTCAATTAAAGCAATTATATTTCATTCTAAGTATTAGACAATCACAAGCAAAACTTAATTACTATTGCTCAAGCTAAGCTTAATATAAACAACAATCACATGCTAAGCTTAAATACAATATATACAAAACTCACATTCTTTCACTGATTTTTTCAAATAGCTGGTAGGATGAAGCTGGCTATCCAAACATTTACATCCCATTAAACACTATTTGAAACTCAGATCTAGAACATGATAGTAAATTAATATATAGTGCTCCGGGAGTCCGTAAGCACCTCAGCGCTTTCACGCTGAATATAATATAATATTATAATATAATATGATTTATCCTGACTTTGCTAAGTTAGGATTCATTGTTAAAGTCTCCCCCCCTTTAGTTTTAACAAAAAAAAGTGGAATACAACCATAAATTTGTGACTGTCTTGTCAACCTCTGTTTTGGTGGAACTCTAGGCTTTCTCGGTGCACTCTTTGCTTTGTTTGGGCCCCTTCTCTTTGGAACTGGCTCATCATTTACATTATCTTTCTTCTTCTTCTTATAAACTCTCTTCTTAATCTTTTTTGGAGCAACTTCATCCTCACTAACTATTTTCCTCTTTGTTTTCTTTGGAAGATTAATAACAAGATCCTCATCATCTTCACTCATATCTTTAGTCTTCTTAATCTTTTTTGGAGCAACTTCATCCTCACTAACTATTTTCCTCTTTGTTTTCTTTGGAAGATTAATAACAAGATCCTCATCATCATAATCATCTTCACTCATATCTTTAGTCTCCATCTCCTTTTCTCTATCCTCATCTATAAGCTCATCTTCACTCTCACTCTCTTCTAAATTTGTCATCCTCGCTGATGCAACTTTATCCTTCTCCTTCACATACTTATTTTGACATGAATTACATCTTTTATCATCCAAAGTAAAATATTTTGGATGATCATATGGTAAATGACACCTAATACATTCCTTAAACATTCCTTCCTCACAGACCTCACAATATTTTTTACCGTCAACAAATGGACGATCATCGCCACAATAATTACAATTTTGTAAAACCATAATGATATATAGCAAATAATATAATATCATATAATAATACTTTACCTTTGTAAGTTGAATATGCTTGATACTTCACCTAATGTTGAATATGCTTGATACTTCAGCCTTACTAACCTAATCACAGAAACATTTATTCATCATTTGTCATATCTTCCAGCCTTCTACGCTTACGATCTAATAATCTTATATGTTCTTGCTCCTCAGGTGTAAACTCATCATCATCATCACTATCTCTCTCCATTAAAGCTAGCTTACATACTCGTTCTTTTTCTAATCGTTTCCATTTTGCTATGAACATATTAGAGATTATTTGTTGTTCAGGTGTCATCTCCCAATCACTATCACTATCACTAGTATTATCTTGCACATCCTTTTCAATCAAATCATTGCTCTTTAAAATACTAGAATTATCTGGCAAATCCTTTTCAGTCTTGACTGGATCATTCCTTAAAATACTAACATCTTCAGATATTTCCTCATTATAATCCATAAAACCCTCATCAACATTTGCAATCACTTCTTCCATTTCCTCATCATCACCATCATCATCCAAAATAACAGTAGTAGTCACTTTAGCCTTGTCTTGCTGATAACATGAATCACATCTTTCATCATCCATATTAAAATTATACGCATAATCATATACTAAACCACACTTAAAACATCTCACAGTCCTATATATTGACGATAAACTCTTATCTCTACAGGTCTCCATTATGTTAATATCATTCACGCCTATACCTATCTTATCCTAACCTTGCTACAAATCTACCCTATCACAAAGTTATTTCTCTAAGAACACCCCTCCTCTTCCTCCTCTTCCTCATCAGCAGAAGACATATCCACTCTCGCAACCTTAGTTGGTTTACTCTTACGTTGCTTCTTCTTCCTCCTCTTTTTCTTCTCAGATATATCCTCATCATCACTACTTAATACAACACTAGAAGAAGATTCTTCAGCCTTTCTCTCCCTTATCTCTTCTTTTAACACAGTACGAACTTTCTTTATTTTCTTTTCTACCTGCTTTTTTAATCCAAACAATTCTTTAATTTCTTGCCTCGTAAATGATAAATTTTTAGTTTTATACAAATCATTAATATGTATATAAACCTCATCTTTAAAATCTGTTATATCTAGTCGCTTCCTTCTCCCAAATGAAAAAACAAAATGCCTATTAGACTTTTCCCTTTCTTTATCCATTTTATCCACCAACAATTATAATAACAATAAGTTACTATATTAACAATAAGTATACTAATTAGTCCAAACACAAAGTAATCAGTCCAAACACAAGTAATCACAATCTAATTTTTCACTAATATCATTATCATCTTCAATGTCCTTATATCTCCTTTTCCGAATTTTTATTTTATAATTACCATAAGCTAAAGTATCTATCCCATCAGAACACAACCACCTCTTATCTTCAAATGGAGACAAAGCTGATTTATGCTCCTTTACTGTATATACCTTTTGTTTAAAACTTTTTATTGTATGAAAAGTAACTGAAGTTCGTTCACATTTAAATAAAACTTTTTTAAATTCAGAATGTAGAAAATCTTCAACGCAACTTCTTTTTATTCCTTTAGCTCTTTTTATAACCTTACCACTATCCAACAATATAGAATACATTTTAGGTCTTAAACCAACAAACTCAAGTATCTTTTTCCCCGCAGTTTCATCTTTAAATTTCCCTAAAACTTTAAAATTTTCCTTACTAAACAAAGCATTATTTCTATCCAAATTTGAAAAATCAAAATTATTCCTTATTTCATAAAGAAATGCATCGAAACGTTTATGAATAATCTTATATATAAATGAATCTGTATCTGTATAAAGAAGTTGTAATGAACCTAAACCAAATGTTTTTAACATAACATTGTAATGAAAATTAAACATATGCATTTTTGACAAATCCAATATAGTAAAACCTACATAAATTGGCTTATCTAACTTAAGTTCTGGTTTCCTATACTGAACACCTACAAATTTCGAATTAAATATATGTAATGAATGAAAAGTTGGTTTCTTTATTATATTTAAACATCTCTTTTGATTTGACGTTAAAACCATCTTAACCCTTCGTTTAACATTCTCCATACATTTGCCGAAAGTAGAATTATTCATTAATTTGAAAAATTCTTTATCAAAATCAGATGTTGACTCCTTTCTTTTCTGATTATTAAATTCAATGTATGGCTTCATCCAACAAGATTGTTTGAAAGATAAAATTCTATGAATTTTTTCAATTTCCAGTCCCAGCTGCAAGTATAACTTTAAATTTCTATAATGTAAAATATACCTCTTCTTTTGTGATAACGTTGAAATTAACTTAACGGTACTTTTAGTATAATTAATATCAAACTCTTTTAAAACAGATATTGCATAAGGCGAAAGCTGACTATAATCAATACTTATCTTCTCTGGCGCCAAAGGAAACATGTTATGTAAATCATGCAACTCAATTGGATAATTTAAAGTAACTTCTAATACATATCCTATTGGTGCTGAATCTTCTATTTTCAAAACATCAAAACTACAATATTTCTTAGGATCTAACCAAGCAAAATCTTTAAAAGGTAAAGGTTGAACCATAGCATAACCATACAAATTATTAGCATCAACATAAAGTATATGTTCCCCCTTGTTCTTAACTTTAGCAAACCTTTTCATAACATTTGTTATTCCACCTCGAATACCCTTTTCAAAAAATTCATACATGTCATATTCCGTTAATAAATCAAACTTAACTCCAGTAAACTTTAACATCGCGTCATAACTCAAAGATGGTGCTGTTAAATACTTCGCAGGGTCTAAAGAATAAAAATCCAAAGACTGTTCCCTAAATGATTCAAATACATCAGCTAATAGTAAAACATCTATCTTCAAATATTGTTTCAAATAATCCTTTATTGTCTTACATTTTAAAATTTTAAACATTTCTAAAGCATGACAATAATCTTTTTTTGTAATATGTTTATTTGTTAATGAATTAAAGAAAGCTTTACGTGAAGGTAACTTACACTCGTCTAACTTTTTCCATGAGTCTATATAATCATAGCACATAACCCCTTTACGCATTACATAAGGTAAATATTTCTCATTTGGAAAATATTTCTTTGTTTCCTTTAAATCATTTACATCTTTTTTTACTAATAAATCTGCTAGATTAGAAAGAGAATTTGGTAAAAATTGAAATGAATCAATAAAGTAAAAACTATCAAAAAACATTGACAGAAACTTTTCTGAAGATTTTGGAATAACAGTAATATCATCTGCAATAAACTTATAAATATTCTGAACAACAAAATGTAAATCATAATTCATACAATTATGCATAACGATTGGGATTCTAAACAAAGAGAATTTAAGTGCACTATATGTTAAATTACATGCATTACATGCGTAATTGACATCTCTTCCTTTCCCCTCTCTCCCTAAATGAGCATGATCTATTACTTTTTTCACCCCCTTCCTAAATTTAATGCCACATAGGTAACAGCATGTTTGCTGTGAAAGATGCAAAATATCCGGAGGTGTTAAATTTAATGGTTTCCTATTTTTCTCAAATATGTATGAAATTTCTGCCCTCATTTGATAAATATATTCTATGAACTTTTTAATAACATTTGGTCCAACATAAATAAAAGGTGGTTTTGAATATTCAGAATATTTTGATAAAAGTATAGCTCCAACTGCATTAAGGCTATGTTCTGTTTTCAAAGTTGATTTACCTTTCTGTTTATTCAAAGCAACATTATATGTTTCAAAATCTGCATAAATAATAAAATGGTTTTTAATTTGTTTAGCATAATTCACAAAACGAGCTCTTTCTCCCTGTAACGGCATATGATAAAGTTGACCAGTAAATACTTTACTTGTACAATCAGCATTTTCATGAAGATTAAATGATGTTTTGTTTGAAAATGAAACAAGACATTTTTTACAGAAATATCTTGATTTCTTCAAAAAAAATGGAGTAAGAAATGAACTAATATTCCTAATCAACATATAATGATTATTATATAAAAGTAAATTAACATGCTTCTTATGATTACTTTTATCAAAATTCACTGAAATATACATAGGAAAAGGAACATACGTAAGAGATACAAAATGTATACCAAAAACGTTTATAGTTATACCATTATTCTTTTCAAATCTTGGTATTTCACTTAATTTTGTTGGAAATGAAAGACCAGATAAATCTAAAGTAGAAACCATATCAAGATAATTTGAAAATCTGCTAGGATTCCTACATTTCTTAAAGGCAGCTAATACACAATAAACAAAACATCTATTATCTTCACATAATATATTAACAAGAGAATGCTTCTTAGGAAGTGGAAGAGATATATATGCACACCCGCCAAAAGGATTAAACCTATAAACTGATAAACGTAAAAGTTGAATTTCTTTCAAAAACCAACCTGAACCCATCTGAATAAACCCATCAAAAAATGCTAAAATTAATCTTTTAGCTTCATTAAGTTTATCTTTAATAGAATGGAAAGTCAACAACTGAGTAACACGACTCTGAAACCATGGTTGACATTCAAAATACTCTTCAGTATCTACCTTATATTTACCTAATAAAACCTTTAAAGAAAGTTGAAATTTGATACCTCCATGCCGAGAAAGCTCTTTCACTAATTTCTTATACAAAACTTTAGATTTTAAATACAGATATAACTCAATATCTATACGCTTTTTCTGTGGAACAAAATCATAATCAACTAAGAGGTTATTTAAAGCCCTACGTCTCCTCACTAAATCTTTATTTAAAACCCTTTTAGGTCTCATATCAATTTTCCTTATACGTTAAGTAAAAATACATTCTCTTGCTTGATCTGAATAGACTTCAACCTGAACATTATCATAAGGTAATTTTTTATATCTCAAGTCTCCTAAAATGCAATGTAAGTGATACATTACCATACTCAAATTCAACAGGTTTTCCTTGATCAGTTCTAATAACAATTTCTATCTCTTTCAATCTATCATAAGCTAATTTCTTATATAAAGGAAAATCATAACGATGCTTCACATTATCTCCAAACTTGCCAAACGCTTGAACAGTTCTTAATAATTTGGTTTCAACATTGCCTACAAATTCATAATCAACAATATCTGAATAAATATAAATATTTGTTGAATCTGTAGGAAAAACAGGAATACCTAATCCAACATATTCTGTTCCATATTGAGCCTGTATAACTTGATTATATGCTCCTCCCTTATCCAAAGCTAATACATCATTAAAACCTCCAACAGTACTACCTAACCTATTACCTTTAAATTCGCATAAATGTCCCCAATTTATAACTCCTTTACATTGATCTAAACGCAAAACTTGAGCTAAATATGTTGACAAAAATACGGTATCACCAGTTCCAACATACAATGAACAAATCAAATTTTGATCATCAACATAAAGTTTTGTCCACCTCCGATAATTAAGATAACCTTCACTCCCCTCCGATGCAGTTTTATCTGCTTTTATAAATCTATCATTCATTTCATTTATTAATGACTTTATTGTATAATTTCCAAACTTATGAGCAAAAGATTTGGTAACCCTCTTAATTGAAGTCATATCTACTTGATCTATAGATTTAATTACACGAAAACGAGGATCTTTTAAATTAAAAATATCTCTACTTAATACCCAATTTCGACCTTGTTCTGGATGTCTTGGCACATTATACCAGGATATTGGAAAGTCTATCTCGACTAATGCCACTTCCCAATAACCCTTACATGTTTTTTCAACAGGTAACTCAGTAAAAAAATGGCTTGTTAGATTATGTCGTGTAGGATGAGTAACATTTGATATTAAAGATAAATAAAACCCATCAACTATCTTCCCAGTCATTATTCTATTATAAATATTAACTACTTTCTTACATTAACCTATATTAACTAATTCACATACTTAATTAATCTCTATATCAGTTGATTAATCTCAAAGCAATTTATAAATAGTTAAATATGCCTTAAAACTAAATCCGTCATATTGATCTTCCTTTAATAAAATCAAAAACAATTTACCTGTCAAATAAAAACTCTGAAGAATATTTCTGAATGTGTCTTAAATGATCTGGAACATAACCTAACCTTTCTTCAATACAATACAATCTAGATCTATTATCTAAAATAGGTCTTCCTTCACGCCATTTAGTTCTACATTTAAAACAATAAACTTCCATATCATAACTTTGAGAAAGAAATCCTTCAAAACAACCTGCAATATGAACTGGTCTAAAACAACATTGAAGGAAAACCATCTCACAATTTGGGCCTTTATAAGAAAAAATAATTGGAAACGAACAAAATATACAATGCACATCAAATTTTGAAAAAATCAATCTTCTATACCGCGATACATCCCTCAATTTCCTATATAATGCTCTCATTGCATGTCTCTCTCCTTTAATATGGATAAGTCTAACAAGATAAATTATATAATCTTCTGGCGTACCTAAATAATTTGATATTGAATTCAAAATACTCTGAGTAAATTTGTCTTTTATGCCAAATAAATAACAACTCATTTTTAAAGTAGTTACAATTCTCTTCTTACTTGTCCACATAGTACTTTGAATATAACTCAAAATAGCATCACAATGGAAATAAGATGAAAAAAATAAAAGTGCTTGAACAGAAAACTCATTAAACATTCGAAACCAATCTTCTTCGTCATGTTCAGAAATAACCTTAATTATTCCAATACACTCCTGTTCTGATAAACTATCTTGTTCTGGAATTTCAATTACTAAAGGAAGATCAATATTACCTGCATAGAAAGAAACCAAAGCTGAAAAGTACAAACAACTTTGCATAAGTTGGAAAAAAGCTAAAGAACACATTCTCATCTTGTACTCACAATATTACGTCGCTTGAAATTTCCTAGAAATGATAGAATAATTTCTTATAGGCGGTGGAATAAACAAATGACTTTTTGGATTATAATTTGAATGAAAACGTAATTTATGTAAACGTAATAACGAAAATGAAAATAACTCTTTATTACACTCGCTACATAAAATTAAATTATTTTTTTTGGACCTCTCTTATCTTTTGTAGCTTTAATCAAAGGCTGAGCACAATGTACAGGACAACATAAGCAAGTTTCAATATTTCCTGGCAAAAGATTATTTTGAATAACTAATGCATGTTTACGTAATCGGTCAGTAATTTCAACAAATTTTGAAATATTAGCATCAATCTTTTCCTTAGATTCTTGATACAACACTGAACATGTTGAAAAATCTTGAAGATGTTTTCCACTTTCACTTACATTAACTGATATATTTTTCCTCTTACTTGTTTTATTTTCCTCAAACTCTTTACCAGAACAATTCTTATCTATTTTCCTTTCTCCTATTTCTTTACCTTCATCTACAAAATCATTTTGACTTTTACCAAAACTTTGTTGAGTCTCTTTTAATCTGTTAAGCTCAAATAGGAAATCATTAACCTTTTTGTCACTTATCTGTTTATTAACCTCTTCAACCTCCTCATATTCATCTGTATCTGATACACACAAATCATCATTTACACTAGAACAATCACTATTAACATTCTTACATTTTCGCTTCAATTCAATATCTTCCTTTTTTCTATCTTCATCTGATTCAGATGAATCAGTTGTAGATAACCTCTCTACACTCTTATACTGTTTACCATTTATCTTTCTTTTCTTATATGATTTTTGTAAAGATTTCTTAGTAAACAAATCTTCATTAGTTGAAAATTTTGATGACTTATGACACCCTAAATTTGTTTGAACAAATTTATTTTGATCTTTATTCCACTGAATAACCAAAGGTAAACCCTGTCTAAATAAGTGGTCACACGGTGAAAAATGATTAGATCGACCAGAACCAGTATATACTACAATACTTAATTTTAAAATATCTACAAGCTTCTGCAAAATAACACTCTGAAAAGACCGCAACTCTAATCTTAAATTCTCTTCATCACTAAAAATAATCAAATAAGCAACATTCCTTGTTGCTTGACTACTCTTTAAATGTTCAAGAAGAGTAGCCTTTAATTCATCCTTAAATATATTTAATTTATTTTCACTTATAAATTGCTCTTTCAACTGCAAAAAAATAAAATGAAAAGGATGAGTAACATCAACTTTTACTTTATGCCAAAACTGCTTATTATCTGAATTAACTTTCAATAAAAACCCCACCACTAACAATAGCAATTCATCTAAAATGCCAGCCATACGTTAAATATCTAGATACCTAAATAGCAGGTCCTAATATCATTACAAACTTCAGAAAAATATAAAACATTACTTGTTAAACAACTACCTTTAAAAGTATGTGAAAATGTTAAAATACAATTACTTTCAAGCTTATTCAAAATTAAACGAAAACTTGAAAAATATGATGAGCCAGTTCCTGTATATGACAACCAAACAGAATCACTCGAATTTGACTCTTTAATCTCAAAACTATATTTATCTGAAAACTTTTCCACTATCTTAAAACAAAATTCCATAAAACTTTTACTCCTTTCTGAAACAAAAATTATTTGAAAAGTTATCTGAATATTCTTTGGCGTTATAAAAATAGAAATATCATCTGCTACCTCTTCGCATGTACAATATAATTCAATAAAATCATAAACTTCTAAAGCTAATTTAGAAATATCAGATAATAAACTTGAAAAATTCCTCCTTAAATAAATAGTACAAAATCCACGCTTTGTTACTTTTAATGTATAAGATTTTCTTTTAAATGTTAAAGATCCTCTATAAAGAACAGTTGAAACATTAATATTTCTATGAATTGCAAACAAATCAAAATTAATTTTCGGATAAAAATTGACTTTGAAAATAACTAAATTTATACTATAACTTATCTGCATCTATAAACGTAACACCTAACCTTAAGCAAATTTTTACCTATAATAGTTATATATTTCATGCATATATTTCATACTGAACTACAATTAATCACTATCTGAATAACAATCTCAACTATAATACTTATAAACTAATCTATATTTACCTACGACGCTTATAAGCTAATCTATATTTTTCATGCTGCACTACAATTAAATAAATCTGAGCAATTTTGATAAAAAATTCTGAATATCCTAACATGTACTCTGATGATCGAATCAGAAACTCTGCTGGATTCATTCGACAAAACTCAAATATTCTATCATTAATATTCAAAATTTCACGTTTAGTTAGAATCTGATGAAACCTAAAAAAACCTTTATAAGATTTCTTACAACAAAAAAGATCCAGCAAATGATAACACTGCGCACAATGACAAATTCTTTTTCTAAAACGTTTTGAAGTATTTGAATAAATATATTTATAAAAATAAAATCTTCTTCTCATGCCGTAACCTAGCCTGAAGTTATTGAATATCCAACATGCTTTATAATGACTGAACAAAAGAAAGCACAATGGATATACAATAAACTTCGTTGCAATTCAACAAAATTAACCAATTTATCTTTTTCTGACTTCCTATAAAATGATAATATTTTGAAATTCTCTTTTAAAGCAATTCTTTTTGAAATTATTTTACCCCTAAAACTCAATAAAATATGATGGCAAGATTTCTTACAACAAAAAAGATCCAGCAAATGATAACACTGCGCACAATGACAAATTCTTTTTCTAAAACGTTTTGAAGTATTTGAATAAATATATTTATAAAAATAAAATCTTCTTCTCATGTCATAACCTAGCCTGAAGTTATTGAATATCCAACGTGCTTTATAATGACTGAACAAAAGAAAGCACAATGGATATACAATAAACTTCGTTGCAATTCAACAAAATTAACCAATTTATCTTTTTCTGACTTCCTATAAAATGATAATATTTTGAAATTCTCTTTTAAAGCAATTCTTTTTGAAATTATTTTACCCCTAAAACTCAATAAAATAAGATGGCAATGAGGAATTAATTTTAAATGAAAAGAAAAAAGATATAAACTTATACAAGTTGGACAATAGCACTTATATTCTATAACCAATTTCTTCAACCGCTTAGATTTATAAAAACAAAGATAAGACTTGAACTGAAAGCGCTCAAAAGATTTCATTCAAAACATCGCATACTAAAATGGCATAACAACAATACATTCAATTAATGTTGAAACTAAAGAATAGCCGACATGCTTTGTAATAGCAGAAGAAAGAAAAGCATAATGAGCAAACAATAAACTATTATAATAATCAGCTACATTATCATAATTCTCTTTTAATACCGTTTAAATTTTCCTTCAAAGCAATTCTTTTTGAAATAAACCTACCTTTAGAATAAAGTAAAATAAGATGACAATGAGGAATAGGATCAAAAAGTGTAAAATAAAGATACAAACTAATACAAGTATGACAACAACACCTTATTTCAGTAACTGAACCATTCAACCTCGTAATTTTATCAAAATCAAGACAAGTCTGATATCGAAACGAACTAGATGGTACTAAAACATATGTCGCTTCA
Organism: Lepidonotus clava; assembly: GCA_936440205.1. Taxonomy (NCBI): domain Eukaryota; kingdom Metazoa; phylum Annelida; class Polychaeta; order Phyllodocida; family Polynoidae; genus Lepidonotus; species Lepidonotus clava. The sequence continues at coordinate 25,739,163 of OW387144.1, read as the reverse complement.
CTTGTCATCTAAACAAAGTATAAATGACACATGACTTATAATTTGAAAACAAAAGTAAGCAAAATGCAAATAAACCAAAAGCTGAATATCAGCTATAAGTCTCATATATTGTGGAGTTTTCTTATAAAATGTTAATAATCTAAAATTTAAATTCAAAAGATATCTTTTAGAAACAACTTTATCCTTTAAAGAAGTTAAAATAGGAATACAAGGTGGAACCAATTTAAAATCTAAAGAATTAAAATGACTAGCACAAATTTTACAAAAACAACGATTTTCTTTACATGAATTCCCTGATCTCTTCAATTTATAAAAATAACAAAATTTACACTTTGACTCAGAAAAATTTAATGCTAAAGCAGTACTCATTAATACAGCTAAAACTAAAAGCAAAACCCATTAATAAAGCTGATTAAATTTCAATATATAGCACATGAAAACCTATATGATGTCTAAACAATACTACAACCGTTGACAAATATGCAAATTCATCAAACTCCTCGGATTGTGACTCAGCAAAATTCAGAATTTCTTCTATTAAAGTCCAGGGTAATCCTAAAGTGTCTAATTCATCTTTAGTAATTTTAGGAGCAATATTCACAATTGCTTCTAAACACAAATCTTTTAATGTTATCTTGTTATATAATTTTGAATTAATCTCTTGAGCTAATGTCGCGACTTTAACAACAACTGAAAAAGTAACTAAACTATCACAAGGGCAAATTTTAAGCAACTCCGAATAAAAAGAACACCGCTTAATAATTTTGACAATAACCCTACAAAAAAAAACAAGAACACTTAATACCAAGTTCGTTTACAAAATCTATAACAATACTCATTTGTAAATATATACTATTATACTTACTGCTTAATTCCTTTAGCTTAAACTAACCGATCAGCACTGCACGATCTTCCTCACACAATCTAAACAAACACCAAAGATCTCTGTTAGAAATTCATAATCTTAATCCACAGAGGGCGACACATTCCAAACCTAAACAATTCCACAGAGGGCGAAACATTTCCAAACCTAAACAATTATTCGATAGATGGCAGCACATTTACAAAACCTTTACCGACATTAACATTCACCAGAGGGCAGCAATTCAACAGATGCACATAATGACTAAACCTAATACTTCTGCCCCTAGATAAATCTTGCCCTAAGATTAAGATAAAGCAAACAAAATAAAACGCTAATACTTGATAGAATGCCCCAAAAAGATTATACTCAGAATCAAACCGTCAAGCACTCAAACCAGCAGCAGCCTAGAGCCTAACCTGGAGCCCAGAACACTACAAAATGACGAAAATTCTTCTTGTAAGCCTAGTTTTCTTAATGATTTGTACGAAAATGTGCACCACGTGCACTGTACAAAACAACTGCGAGACCATTACAGAACCAGGAATTTTATAATGCAGTTGCATTCCAGCACATCTATCGATTGAAACAATCCAAGCAGAACTACTGAAATTGGAAACGGCCGAATCAACAAATTCTCAACTGAACTACGATCTTGCGGCGTTTCCCTTTCTCACGACAATGACCGTCAACGAAAAAAAGTACAAATGTGAATCCGGAATATGCACGTAAGTTATTACTTAAATCAATCTAATTTCCAAACTCATAAACTTATGCTAAATGTAAGATCGAATCAATACTTAAATTATAACTAAACGCTTAGTCAAATTACGAACGCTAATAAAGCTACTTGAGGCTCCCAACCCTATACAAGCCTGAATTTCATAATTACAAACTTTCATAATTATAAACTACCACTAAACTCATCAAACCTATAACTGTCCCGCATACCCCACTTGCCTTAATACTCAAAAAATGATCAAGAAATCCCTCCTAAGATTCAAGTCACTTCACCCTCACCATCTTACCAGACCACATTGCTCATCAACCCACCTATCACAACGTAATTTCAGCTATAGGCCTATAACCAAAACTACCACCCAGTGATCAGGTTAAGGACGTGTCATGCATCCTAAGCGCATTGAAATAATAAATGACGTAATAAAGAAGCAGAAAATGTTTATAAATGACGCATTGAATTTTCAGATTTTAAAATTCCCATAAAAAGTATAACTATGATAGAATACATATTTTTCTGACCAAACCACTGTGATAATCACATAATAATTTCAACTATTTATTAGCTACAACGTACTTCCAACTAACATAATTTCAGCTAAATCCAACCAAACTAATTCTTTATTTCAGAAAATCAACTCTTCCAGCACCAACTCTTCAGGCACCAACAGTTCTGCCAAAACCACTGCCGCCACCTACCTTTCTAACAACAACAACGACCTCCCCTAAACTACTGACATCGCCTACGACCCCGCCTAAACCATCACCCACACTTCAAGCACCAGCGTCATCACCTACGACCCAGTCAAAACCACTGTCATCGTCAAGCCTCCAAACACCAGCGTCTCTACCATCTCCAACCCTTCAAACAGTCCTGCCTAAACCACTACCGTCGCCTAGCCTTCAAACACCTGCCGCTCTGCCTAAACCAGTCCTTCAAACAGTCCTGCCTAAACCACTGTCGCCACCAAGCCTTCAAACACCTGCAACCATACCTAGACCACTACCGTCTCCCCCTAAACCACTACCATCTCCAAACCCCTCAACACCAGCAACCTCTTCTAAGCCAACCCCTACCCTTCAAACACCAATGATCCTGCCTCCGACTCTTCCAAACAAAACACCAATCATCTCTCCAACACCAAATCCAACAAATCCCACACCTATCACAATCAAAAAAACAATCCCCAAGCCTTCAACACCCACCTCAGCAGTACTATCTACCAGTAAGCCTCTCTCTCTAAACTCAACACCGTCAAGTACCCCTCAGGCTATCACCCAATCTCCAACTAAATCACTGATCTTTAAAATTGCTGGCGGAACTCTATGCTCAATTCTCATCATCCTAATAACGCTTCTATCATGCACCATCCACAGACTTAGAAAAATAAAGAACCGACAATACTATAGACCTCACACTCCCCGCTTACTACCCCCCGAAACCATTGAACTCTATGATGATCCCCTTGAACTCCCTACAATCCAAACAACTCTTTAAATCTTGAACTACTAAACAAACAAACAAAGCTTCATCGAATATACAACTGTCCTTTTAATTAAACTTCATCTATTATATAACAAACAAACAAATAATCTGAACCTATAATATCCAAGAATACTTATCCTAACATTATATCTGAAAATGCATAACCAATATATCTATTAAAATCAAATATAAAACTTTCAACTTACCTTATCCTCGTATTATCGGTGTTGTATCGAAGAAGAGTCTCGAAGAAATATCCAAGTACTGATTATCCAATAAAGTTCAATTGTTCTCTGTATAATTGTCTTTGCACTGTTTAAATTATCCTGTGAATCCGATGAAGTTCAATTATCCTCTACGTTCATATCCGATATATCCATATAAGCCTATATGAAACCGCACTAGAGATCCTAAGGAATCCTTACTGCGCACTATAATAAAACAAATCTTCGACTTAACCCATCAGAAGATTCAGATTACGACAGCGAACAACCCCTGTGACGCAACCATTTATACCTACGTAACTATTTATACCAAGTCCCAAAATATCAGCCAATCAAATTCCAGCAAGTACGTTCATAATACGTTCAAACATTCCAAAGGAACAGAGGAACTGAAAGGATTATGAAAGATTATGAAATACCAAATTTTCAAGCAAAATCAAACAATAATAATTTTAAAATTCCAAACTTTATATTCCATTTACATTTCACAAAATAATCTAACAAAATTCAGTCAAAAATATTATGACAAACAATATTATGCATTTTTCTTAAATAAGATTACATCAAACCTATTTCAAAAAGAAACTAAACTCTACTAATAATTTAATAAAAATTCAATAATATCTTTCAAAACATCACAATACTTTCAAAGTAAAAAGCTTATTGAATAAAATACCTTTCAGTACCTCAATCAGATCTACGCTGAAACAGGACCAAAGACAAATAAGAAGAAGAAGAATTATTACCTGCTATAACAAAACATTACATTTTTAAGAGAGGCGTTGGTTTGACGTCCATCCAACGTACTAAGAATCAAGCTCAGAAACAATTACGCAAATACCAATACAAATTTGGAAATCTTTAAGTTTCAACATCAAAAATCTAGATTACGAAATTAATAGTTTTGAAATACCGCCTTACCAAAGTCAAAAGAAGAAGTATCACCCTCAACGACCAGTCTTCAATAAACCTACAAAAGAAACTATAATTAAAAACACATAAAAGAAATCATATTCAAATTGATAAAAATTCAAAATTCAAAATAAAATACATTTTACTTACCAATCTAATCCTGAAACTCCAGAAATAATCTTCCAAAACGCTATTCTTAACCTATATTTAATGAAAATCACAATTTGCAAATTAGACCAAACCCTCAATAGCCAACATAAACTCTCTTAAGATTAACCATTGAAACTAAATCTCTAAATGATAATATAATCATTAAACAGAAGGTCATTAAGAGCAACTCATTACTCCAGTGGAACAGAATTCTGATAAGTAGCACTATCATGTCAATTTATAGAATCTAGACCCTCAATAATAAAAACACAGCAACAAATGTTATACGTCGCCACAACGATTTCCTTATATTATCTAGGTCAAAACCATTTTCATATTAAAACAAAAGATTCAATATCAATACTTTTAAATCTAAAAATAACATATTAATCAACTCATATTATGTTCAAATAACAGTTTTATTTTCAAAAACAATACAAATAAAACATTAATACGATACATAGATTATACCAATCTATAAAAACAAACAACACCAAAACTCTATATAAACCATTTTAAATATATCTACTACTACTAATGAATTATATATGATTCTTAACCTCTAAATATAATCACCAAAACCAATCACCAAACTATTTAATATTATATGCATCATTAACAATCACGTTATTTAAATTCATTTACAAGCAACTCTATAACAATCCAATAGATGGCAGTTAAAACTAATAATTCGCTAACATTTCACTAGATGGCAACCACATATTAGAAACTACATTTGAGTTAAACAAGACCTGAGTCGAACAACACATTATTCCATTCAAACTTATGAGTCAGACAAGACCTTAAATTTCGCTCGATGTGTCGAACAAGACCTTAAATTTCGCTCGATGAGTCGAACAAGACCTAAAATTTCACTCGTGAGTTGAACAAGACCTAAAATTTCGCTCGATGTGCTGAACTCGACCTAAAATCTAGTCGATGAGTTGAACAAGACCAACACATTCTACCATTCAATCAAGCTTATAATGAGTTGAACAAGACCTTAAATTTCGCTCGATGAGTTGAACAAGACCTAAAATTTCGCTCGATGTGCTGAACTCGACCTAAAATCTAGTCGATGAGTTGAACAAGACCAACACATTCTACCATTGACTCAAGCATTAAATGTGTCGAACAAGACCTAAATTTCGCTCGATGAGATGAACTCAACCCTATTTTCTGCTCGATGTGCTGAACTCGACCCTATTTCTGCTCGATGTGCTGAACTCGACCAAAAAGGATACTACTCATATCTGACTTGAAATCCTTATCTAATTTTTTGTAAAAGATGTAGCAATCAATGACTGTCTGTCTGATGTTGCCGCTTAAAAGCTGTGGTACAGCGATCTAACTGTAGATATAAAATTATATTATATTTCTTATATTTTATGATATTTTCTTATATCATACTATATCATACCACCGCCCCCTCAGCCGTATGTGACACAGGTGGAGATCGGCCTTATAGCCGGTATGGTCGTGCTCTTCCTCATGGTCTTCCTCGTGCCTACCGTCATCATGTGCTACTGCATCCGCTTTCCAGTAAGGTCGACCTTCGGACCACGCACCCACGTCTCAGAAGTCTACACTCAGGAGTGAGCGATTTTAAAAGATTTTTTTTTTTAATTTTGTGTCCAAGCCAGTATTTGTGTCCCAGCCAAGCATGTGACATTATTATAACAGTGCAGCAACATTCTGTTTGGTTTGCTATTGGTTCTTGTTACATTATTTTGGTAGCCCCCAATAATGTTGATGCAATGTACTTCTGTGATGTTGCACTCCAACTTTATTATAACGTTCTGGTTACATTCTTCAACCTAAATAGAAATTCTTATAACATTCTGTTTCGGTTTTATCTTAACCTGACAAAAAAAAAGTTAAGATAAAGTTATGTGCCATTTTAGTGGTAAAAGTTACAGACTGACTGAAAAAGTATGGCTGCAGAACACTTTTGTAATGTTGCAACTTGGCTGGTGTGGATACAGAATACATAATCAAAAGGGACTTTTCTTGTGTTATGAAAAAAGCAATGAAGTCCCATTCGCCCTTCGTCGTTAAATGTGCATAAATATATACACATATATATGTACATATACATATGTATGGATTTATGTATTTGTAGACGTCTGGATCACAATAAACGAGAAATTAATACAATGCAATGGTTAGACATTGTTATTCCACAGTATTATGTGTCTTGATTCATTTTCAAATTAAAGGCACATATATATTAATTTCGTTGTAATTGTGTTCAATTGCCAAAAGGTTAATATGCAATGAATGAGTAGCACATTCAACAATATTGTATATTTGACTTTTGTTTTTCAGCCCTGCTCTCGCTGTTCCCCAGAAGTTTTACGGAGTGCGACGGCCGTTTTTTTTTAGTCTTTAATTAATCACGGGTGTTGATTGAAATCTGAAATTAGAATGAACCCTTATTAGAGAATAGAAACAATAGTAGACCCCAATTTGTTGATGTATCAGACATACCTCAAACCCCTCAGCCACCGTCCCCTCACGGGCGGATCCAGGGGTTTGGAAAAAAAGGGAGGGGTTCGCAATATTGAAAATTCTACATTAAAAAAACAAAATTTTCCCCAAAAAAGGGAGGGGCGTGCCTTCCCCCCCCCCTGGATCCGCCACTGCCCCTTCTTATCAGTATAGACGCATAGACTCTCTCATTGTAAACATCTACGCACATTTCACCCACGACAAATCATACACGAAAATAACTGTTTCAGTAGTTGAAAAATATCTAAATTATAGATCACCAGTACCAGCAAATGTTGCCCTACAGAAGAAAAATAAGCATCAATACTATAGTCGCCAAAAAACATTAGTGGCCTTAATACTTTTGCACATTCACATTTTTATGGCAGCTCAACGTTCAGGGCGGGGACAGTCCATGAGGTGTTTGAGGGGTCACTGGTATAAAATGTAACCAGCCAATGAGTATTTGCTGGACTATTTCACTATTTCTTGCTCCTCATGGATGCAATAAACAAAATAGTCAAAAAGGGACGGTTTTGTTGGCATGCATATGGTTGAGACAAACTAAAAACAGCATTCACACTAGGGTAAAGGTTCTTTGTGACTTATTCTCACAATGAAGCTCTCTCTGGATTGGATGTTGTAGTAGAAGTAATAATACTATGCTTGTGTAGTACTCAGTTGATTAATCATTGACAGATTTGTCAAGCCCTGATCAGGGATGCGAACCATAAAAATGTTGTGATAATTATTGCGACCCAAATCCCGACAATAAAACTTTCATGATACTCACCAAATTATCACCACAGCTATGCGGTATTATCGTCACAATATTTTTTAGATATTGTGACCTCTAAAATAATTCTATTTTTTTATCTGTAACATATGAAATATTTGTATTTGGTCAAAGAAGAATACTGCATAACTCAAGTTTCATTAAAATAAGAAGTTTTTTTCATGTCAAGTTGATGATAACATTTTTTTTTGTATTGCTGTTGTAAACAAAAGCTCCTACATCCTCCATTTTTCTGGTATTGCATTGTATTTTGAATGTGATTATCGTAATTATTTTATGGTTGTCATCCCAGGTTTATGCACTACTAGTATCTGCCTATGTTAAAAGATGGCATTTGAAGTATATATATCTGTGTGTGTGTGTGTGTGTGTGTGTCAGTTTTGACTTTAAAATGAATCCTTTGTAGCAAAAGATGCAAGGTAAATGTACAAGAGCCGCAAGGTTGGGTAAAATGCAATTATCTTAACATAATATGTGTAAAATAGTCCTAATAAAACAGAATTGAGATGACCTTACACATCTAGTATATTCATATAAGTATGCTCACTGGTCTTTATTTTGGGACATCAAAAAAGGCTAGCGTAATGTGAATATTCAAGCAAGGAAAACAACTTTTACTGGACAGTTTATTTGTCTCCTACAGGTTGAAAAGTATATCCACCTCTTAACCTATAATTATGTAACCTCAACTTAATGAACGATAGCATGTTGTGAAATGACTAATTGTTCATCCATAAACTATCAAATTGAATTCTTCCTTCCTTCTTCATGTTGTTTCTAATAGCAACGAACTTGCTATAGGTCTGCTGGCCAAGAAAGGACCGATACACTTAAAACTTTCTATGAGCCGTAAAAGTAAACAAGGGGTAATTTCATGCCACATTTCTTTCAATATATAATCTATTTTGAGGATTCGCAAATATATTTTTCTAGTAGTAACTTAACCTTTGTTTTTTTGGGGGGTTATTTTTTATCAGGGTTTGGGGAATCACCATTGACGATTTTAATTCCCTTCTCTCTAAAGAATACATAATAAGGTCGAAGTCGATATTGTATTTTGTTTCCAACAGAACAACATTATAATAATATAATTCATATAATAGATTAGATAAATACTTGTAATTATTAGAGAGAGGATATGCCATGCCTAAACTTAGGTATGACACAGTGCAGATGACGTCGCATCTCTCAAAAAGGGTGGCTACCATATTGGTGCTCATGAAATCACACGTATACCGGGTTCTGTTCGTTTTACAGCCACATGCTTTGAGAACAACGTGGTGATCACCTAAATCTGGTCAAACCTTTACAATGTCATTACGTTCATACCGATATCAAAAGTGCCTGGTAAACCCCTCCCCTTTTTGATATAGAAAATAATCGATAATTTATTTAGACGGCAGAATTTTGCAGGATTGTCGTTATATGTGAAAGATGGTGATGAATCACAGTTGTCGTGTTTTCATATTTTTAAGGAGAACACCTTTATGAATATCTAACATTCAAAATCTGCTAATATATTGTTTAAAAGTTTATCTAATTCCCTATGCTACAAGCCCTGTTTCTAGGACATTCATTGATAGGCATGGGTGAAGCTTTGAACTTCCTCAAATACCAGAAAATTAGGGAATTCTGGATGGAAACCCATGGAAGTCTCAGGGAGATCTGATAAGCGCAATCCATTGGGTCTAAAGGGTTAAAATCCTTCGTCCTATTATCCCAGTATTTTTTCTTGTTGCTAAGCTGATGTATTGTACAGTGATATAAGCTTTTATTGTCCAAAATATACATTTTCTTGAATTGACAGGAACTGCAGTAATTTGCCGTCCTTCGAATACATGTAGCTTAAATTACTTCTAATTAGCCTTATTATATGACATCTTATGACAGAAAAAACTATGATAAGAAACTTAAAGGGATAAACATGTGCCTTAGTGTGCTGTCTAACTTCTCACTAAATAACAACAAATATTATTCTAGTCGATGGAGAGTGAAATTGCCTTTAATTCGACAGTAATTTGACGCGATACTTATCACAGCTTGTAAAACAGTATTTATGAAAGATAATGGTAATGAGACCGAAGTTAAAATGGAGGTATCCCATTATCACTGAACAGTATTTAAGATGACGGTCACCCCGTAGTTCACCTGTAATTAAAGGACTGGCCAACCACCGGCTCATTTGCAATGTAAGGTACTTGTTCATGGACAGTCGACAATACAGTGTAATTTTCATTATTGAAGAATGAAAATTACACTTATTATTTGTTTTAATTAAATTGTTTGGCGATATTCAGTGGAGTTAGTTCTCAATTCCAATGTACGAGAAGTCATATCTCTGTTACCTCTTTCATCCTCAGCTGATCTTATACCCCATTCGGGAGTCCTGATCTGTGCATATCGGCACATTCTATGTTAAGTGTTGCATTGGGTGTCTTCAACATTGAAAGGCTTATAACTTTTTTCACTTACTCATTTTCCCTTGGCAATTCAAATTTCTAAGATACTTATGTTGAAACCAATTCTTTGATATATAGGAATGTTAATCAGGTATGTGTTAAAATTGAACTTTTAATTTGTTAAAGTGTCATGTACCCTCAAAACCCTCAAAACTCCATGTCCACAGAGAATTATTTTTTCCCTTTAATACTGTAGATGTCAAAATAATTAATTTACAGCCCAATGTCATATTGTGCTGTGTTCTTACTATAACTCCTTACAGTTTTATGATTTTTAATGTATCCTAATCTAAGAATGTATATTTTTTCTACTTTAATGGAAAATGTCCACTCTATTTAGTATCTACGAGAGATTTTTAAAGAAACTAGGCATTTTGGTTCAGAAAATAATGCTAGGCCTGTATTTTCTGTACTAAAATGTCTGGGGCACTTAGCCCCATTAGAAAAAACACTGAAAGATAATGTTTTGATTAAAATAAAAATTGTCTGACTGCTATAATATGCACTTTTTGCCCATATATTTAAGGGGGGTATCTACGAGAGATGAGGTTTAGCAATGAAAGGGATTATTCAGAAGAGAAAAACAAAGAAATTATGATAGATCTACTATTCAAACTTAATTATCCTGAATTTTAGTTATCTACACTCATTATCAAAGGCTCCAGGAGGACAGGAATAGCAAAATAGTATCTACGAGAGATGTATCTACGAGAGATTTTGAAATGATATATCTACCACTGATAGCAAATTATTATAAAATTGATCAATTCAAGCTAGACACAGTTACCGGTGAAATTTTTCATGTTCAAAAATGTTAAGCCAGATATCAATTAATTGATTTTTGAATCAGTGGTGGTGATTTTGCCAAAATAGTATCTACGAGAGATTTTACCTTTACGGTATCTATTATATACTCCACATTAGATGGCCAAGTGAAAAAATAGTTTTCAGGAACACTGACACTCCTATGTTACTATGACTCTAACTCCATAAATAATCATCATATTTTGATAATTTTGGTATCGTTTGAAAGCTAAGATACTACTCTTCAATGTGAAATTCACAAAAAGGGGGTATCACATTGTTATAGTGGGTCACATATCAGTTCTAAGTTGTTCAATAAAGGAACATAAAAGAAAGCTTTTATCCCATTTGGTCAAATATATCATATATATCTTTGAAGTGTCATATCTCTTTTATGAAGAAGTTTAACGAGCCAATTTTTTTCAAGAGGACAGAATAACACCTGTCTTTTGAGAAAATATTACAATTAAACTTGTAATTCCGATTTTGTTTTTTCACTTTTTTCCTACCCATATGCAACACTTAACGTAGAATGTGCATACACACACCTTTGACCCAGTTTCCTATGGGTGGACAAGCGCGACTTTCAGCCAACCAGGACTCTCAATTGTTCAATATGGCGGCACCCACTGGGGCCTCTCCCGAACGTGGTATACCGCTGACGATGCTCATCAAAGCGCTTCAGGACGCATCAGTGTGTACACCAACTCCATCCTTGTACCCTTTCCTCACTAGCCTAAAAATGTATGAAGATATGTTAAAGGAACATTGCAAATACTAAAATGTGCTATGCACATGAGCATATTTGCTGTTAGGGAACGAATAGCTAGTGTTAGGCTATGAATGCACCTCATTGGGATACACGAATACATGCGCCATGCATCCTGGCAGGATGGGGACACAGCAGTGTGGTTCGCTTTGATCCAGCTCCCTTTGTAGTGATGTTTGAAAGGGTAAAGCAGTGGTGGTCAGAGTCTAATGATGCACTCTACCACTACTATGCGTGCATTATGAATACCCTTGAAATAATGACTTGGCCGTTCAGGCCAACAATTATTCATTATTGGTGTTTTTGAGTTCTGGTATCTAGTCTATCAAAGTGGTTGTTTTGTAAGTACTGTTATCATGTTTTAGATTGCAATTAAGTGCAAAGGTGCAAATATTATATATGTGCGTGGGATGAAAAGGTTTACGGTAATTCTCCGGGGCTTTGTTATGATACTGTGGATGATTAAGACAGCGAACAAAGGAAAACAAAACAGAAAAAAGACGCAATTTGATCACTTGTCATTTTGGGCGAAACCCTCTATTTACTTTAACAGTTTACCTATCACTAAATATTGTAAGGCCTCCGCGCGGTCCAAGCTCATAAGGACTCATATTGACCCCCATGTTATGTACAACACATCCGGCCAGACGTGTGTATAGTGTACATAACACTGGGTCTGTAGTCTTATATAACCCCCGTCCCGACCTGCCCCCACGCCCAGGTGGCTGTCTGCAGGCCGTGTCAGGTAAACTCGATCAGGTACCACCACTTCGATCCCCTACGTCAGGTAGATCGCCACACCTGAGTGCCGTGGAGTAGGCCCGTTCGGAAAACTTTTTACTGGGTTTTTACTTTTCCCATTGCAAATATGATGCATAGGCAAAGGGATTGCATATTACTATTTTAAATCTTTTTGTCCCCTGTAGGTAAACCTTTTTGTGAGAATAGGGCCTCGTTTGCCCTTTGCAACATTACCAGATTACTTGCATTTAATATATAGAATATCCCTACATCCAGCCCTAAACTGCTGGTAAGGAACTAAACTAAACGTAGGCAAATACCCATCCAAAAGAAACCAAACATACGAATTATCCATGCTACAATATCTGCAATAATATTAAGTTGCATAGTAAAGGCCTATTCATTTTTGTCGTAGTTTCTGACGGCTATCTCTGTGTATTATCCGTAGGGTCTCATATTTAAAGTTGCTTAAAGTATGTTCGTTGTAACTGATGAAATTACATTAAATTTAAAGTATAGTTGTGTTCTTTAAGGTACTAGCTAGGTATAGCAATGCTTAAGATATGTTTAGGGGGATTTAGGCAGGTTTCCATAGAGCGATCGATGTGAATAGTCTTGACTGTCGGCGACTAGTAATAACTGGGTCCAACCTGGGCGGCCAAAAGGGGGTGGTCAGCCTACCAAGGAAGAAAATCACCAACGAGCAACATAATATTATCATAGTCAGAAAACTAGCAATGTTTTTAGCATAAAACTCAATTATGATCTATACTGTTTCTTAATCCGTGGAATTTCATAACGCATCGTTTAGGGGGGTTAAAAATGTTGAAAAGGGGACATTTTGGCAATTAATGGTTTGATAATTAATCCAGTACCACATTGTTTGAGAGGAAATGTAATTATCACGCCTTCTTTCGGAACCTGTATATACAGGTAGAAGCTTCCAAAGAAACAGCAAATTCAAGTCCTTGAACAGAATGACAGTTGCACGTCTTTAGAGACTTTACCAGCTGTCTTGCCCGGCAAGAATTTCCTTATTGCCTGAAGGTGTGGTCAATCGATTGTGTACAGGTAGGTGATGATATCGGAAACGCTTCCCCGCCCATCAGTATGAGAATATCTGATACAGATAAAGCAATCAGGACTGAGTCCGTGCAGTGGCCACCTTTGATCTTCTCGAAAATGCCTGTCATCTCATAAAAGCAATGAGGGCGTGACCAATGACAGGTGTGTTTGTATACACCCATTCCTCCACGGCTAATGCCCTGGTGTACCAAAGGTTCCCTCCAATTGCCGAACGCCCCCGTTAACTCCAACAGACCCTCAGGAGTAGTACCCTTGTCAGGGGGAACTACCAGGTAGGTTTGGGGAGGCCAATCAGTACACCTGGACAGGTGGGAGTTTGGGCAAGGTGTGCCATCGCCATCCCCAGGAGGAGAGGTTCTGTCACATTGGATTGGTTTGCTGATTGGGGTTACCCACCTATTTCACTGGAAATACCTCAGGTATGTAATGTTATGTTATACTCTAGCCAATACAAATACTTTCACTCAGCTGCAGCATGATACATAGGCCATACGCTCAGCAGATTCTGTTTATGTATACTTCTAGGCTACAACGGTCCACTGCAGTCTTCCTATAAACAAGGATCAATTGTGCACTTAAGGGTACCAGTTGAGTTTCAGGTAAACCGTAACTGCAAATGCTGTTCCCAAAATCTATCTTTGTGACGTCATTAGCCTGGTACCTACACCTTTGTAAACAACAACCAACATTGCAATGGACAGTTGCATGTGAAGCCTACTTTCATTAAACAATGATTAGTGCCATACACACTTCAGGTCCATTTCAATATCCACTACTAATAAACTGAGGAAATTATACATATAATACTTCATTTCAAATGCAGAATATTCATAGAATATTCATTTCTTTTGCTAGGCAAATACAGGGCTGAATCCACGTTATATTATGTGCCCTGAATTACATTAAAGGTAATTGAAAGGTCGCCTTTGCAAGACCTTTCCAGGTTATTAAAAGATCATCTTGTACATCAAAATGAATATATTGTCTTTATTAAACCTCAACGGCCCCTTTTACAAAACTCAAATGTCAGTAAAGGTCTATTTCTGCCCAGTGGTTGTTGCATTTAAGATATATAATTGGCAGAATTAACAAAAATAGACGACTTATCTAAAAGAACCATCCACCAGATTAAAAATAAACAAGCATTAATTGCTTGCTGACCCGTATAAGGAGGACAGCAGTTTCCAGATAAGCGTTGTCATTAAGTCTGTCAGACCGTTTTGGTTCTCATTAAAGGAAAGTTGTTTTAATCACGAGTTTCCCGCAAAGTTCTTTTACCTCAGCTGAGAGTTTGGATCATTGCCAACGCATGCTCTTTTATCATGCCGGCTGAGCGGAATAATTGGCTAAGGGATCACAAGTCATGCATTTTCAGGACACTTATTTTGCATACATGTCTAGTCGTGACTCTTGTTGTATTGCACGCAATAACAGGTAATATGTATACAGTTGGTATTGATAAAGCCTTGTAGTCATTTGTGTGCTGTGTCTGGTATTGTTTTACAAGCTCATCTTAAAGGTCTTAATAGATATGGTTGAGGAAGTATAGAAAAGATGACACAGGCCCAACAAACGTGATCTTTGACAAAATAAAATTAATTATAGGGGACTACGTGTATGGAGGGATGTATTCATAGATATGAAAACAAATGGTAATCTTGACAAGTAAAAAATGGAAAGCACGCAGTCCGTCAAGTAAATTAAACATACAGGCAGATTTATAAGTGCATGATGGGCAATGAATAGATTTGACCAAACTGTATAGTATAAAGAAACTATAATAGAACCGCAGAGAAATCAATTGGATCCAATGATTGCACAACCACTTGCATCGCCGTTTCAACACCACGTACATTTAATACCTCCATTCTCATTTCAGGTAGAGTTTAGGGGGATCTGAATCCTGAATTCACAGACCTCCAGAAGGTGATTACTAAAGGATTTTAGAGCAGGAATAAGCTTGTTTTGCTTTTTCAGTTAGTTGAGCGTCAGATCGACTCACCTGGCTGGACTAAGTACCTGTCTGAGGCATGTATACCCTCTGGAGTAATAGCCCACCCTTATAGTGTGTGTGACCACTAAGTGGGGGTTCTTACAGCTCCGGGCAAAACAATTAAACCACTGGAGTACCTGGGCAACGCTGGAGGACCTACCCGCATGCATGTCTCTGAGACCCATTTCTACGTGGAGTAGGATCTGAACCACACTGGAGACATGTCTCAGCTTACATAAAAGAGGAGAAAAATCCAAGATACATAATACCGGGATTGGATTATCGTACGGTATAAAGAAGAAAAATTTGCACAGGATTTGGATATTACGACTGAAGAGGCTTATATTACACACAACTCAAATTCCAGGAAGTTCCGAGAATCGTGCAATCCAAGAAATAGCCATGCCGTCAATGGGAACCGTGAGTATCCGTTTATTTTGATTTGCTTTCCCTTCTAGGTCAACGTTTCTGTCCAACAGGGATGCAATTCTTGCTTCGTATAACGTTTCTATTTTGATACGATTGCCCAACGTCCGGAAATGCATTTCCTGGAAAGCAATAGGAGTGTTCTCTCAAGGACTTTTTTTTATATAAAAGAAAAGGGCCGGGTAGAGGAGTTTTTATCTGGTCTAATGGGGATACTCTACCAATTGAAAATGAGTTTCACGCAATCGCTGGTAGGCAAATCAATAATATTGATCATTTTCTTGGCTCGCAAAACCCTTATCTATTTATAGAGGCTGAACTTCGGATTGAAATGGCATTACAAGTGGTGTTAAAAGTACCCGGAACTGTCTCGTTATCACCTGGATTTATTTATTAATCCAATGAACCAAAAAAAACTAACGATGTTCCTCACATCTTTATCATATCCGTTTAACATTGTTTGTAAAAAGCTATAACAAGTTGCTAAGGCTACTGCATGGACTGAATTGATTATGAGATTACAACAGAAATTACATTTCGACGTACCTCCTCAGTATTGATTAAAGCTTTAGCACATCCCCAAGTCTATACACTACACGGTCTATAGAGAGTGTGTATATTTAATTATTTATGTCATGTGGCCACGTGTACCCAATCTTATGGGGTAGAGCGCAGTTGCTAGAAGCCAGCAATTTAACGCTTCCGGAAACTGCTAGATTATGTTATTGACCACAGGCATTTTTCCTATTGCGCATTCAAAGCTTCAGCTTGTTAGGGTTAAGTGGGCCTCTAGATGCAGACATTTATTTCTCAATTCCATATCGCAGAAAGGAAATAAATCTCTTTGGCCCAAACTCTAGGTTTGTACCTAAATGGTTTGGGTTCTTGTTTTTTCAACTTATAGCGATTGCCGATATACGAATTATGTTGCATACATGAACGAGGTGCGTTTTTTCTTCGGATTGTCTTAATTTTTTAAATGGGTTTGGGTTAAAAGGAGGAGACATATATAGATCTGTTCTTATATCGATATAATTATACATTAAAGCATACCGGGATAGCAACGTTTATGCTTTTCAACTTCTTTTATATAATCTATTAATGATTAATTAGTTTTAGAGATTCTATGCCCCTGAGGTCCGACAAGGAGTGTGTTTGTATGTAGGCGTGTATAATGTCATTTACATAATATATCATTCATACACACACACACACATATTATATAAGGAAAATAGCCCGGACTATTTGTGTATAACCGTAGCCGAGCAGGTAACCTGGTTGGTCCCCATAGTGATGGGTCAGTGGGTCACTGGGTTACCGCGTACACGATGACGTCACTATGACGTCACACCGGTTCCTAACGGCCACAGCTCCGCAAGCACCCGGGATGAGCTCCTGTTGTCGTTGAAGAAAAAGACTATTTCTCGTGCCAAAATGTCTGGTAAGAAGGAGGTAAAGTCATGCTCCAGGTGCTGCACGGCTCACAAGTCACCGTGGGGACAGAAATGCACCCGGCCGTTGGAAGAGTTCGCCGAGGAGGTCGGCGGAGAAGCGGCGGCGGAGAAATGTCAAACCGAACCGGTCGCCGGGCCGTCGGGCGTAAACCCAGCGTCCACGAAAACCTTCAACGAGTCAGCTATTGAAAGAAGACTGCGATTGATCGAGGAGTCCATGAGATGCAAGGACTCGGGAGAGGCAGCAGCAAAGTTCGTGAGCACTCAGAAGAGGAAGACCACGAAGTCGCCGGCCACGTCGTCAGTCGACAGCAGCTCAAGTTCGGAGAGCTCGTCTGACAGCTCTATGTCAACCGATGACAGTGACAGTGACAAGGGGAAATCATCTCGGCGCAAAAACAAACGCCGCCGTCACAAGAAGTCGTCGCGTAAGGCGAAGGGGAAATACAGTCAAAAGAAGTTCCTTAAAAAGGGTGAGGTCATTTCTAGTTTTGAGAAGTTGATGGTGGTGGCCATGGATACCATGTCGGAGATGCACACCAAGGGCAAGGATTTGTCTGGTATTATCGCCCATGTCAAAATGTTGGCGGAGAAGGCAGAGTCCCATATCTTCCGCACTGAAGCCATTGTCAACTACGACGAGACTGTCCGCAAGGAAGCCAGCAAGCATGGTTCATCCAAGTTCGGAGAGGTGGATACGGTCAATATAATGAAGCATTTCAGCTACGACAGCGCCCTGGCTTCCAGGGGGGGGCTGCCAAAGCTAGCCCCAAGGAAGGTGTGTTTTGACTACAACTCGCTGAAGGGTTGCACGAAGTACGCCTGCCGTTTCAAGCATGTGTGCTCGTCATGCGGGGAGACTCATGGAGTACTGATCTGCCCCAAATCAAAACCGGCGACCCATGGCACCCTCCAGTCGGCTAAAAAATGAGAGGTCGCCATAGACATTCACCAGGTCCACAGCTACAGGGAGTTGATACCGCCCACACTAGGCGGTCCCCCGTCTGATGACAATGTTTTTACTGATGTGTTTTCGGGCACCTCAGATTGCCCTGTGGTTTGTGATGATGTGCCTAAAGTTAACGTATCTCCCACTGTGCAACCCATTGATGATATGTTTTGTGAAACTGTCAGCCCAGTTAATGTTGAAGTTGAAAACCCCAAAGCTTGTTCAGAGGGGAAAATTGAATTTTGTCCGGTTTCAAATGGTAGTGTGGAAAGGGTGTGCATGAGAGTGGAGCCCGTTTTTAGGCCCCCAGAAAGTAAATGTGGTGTGAGTGTCGATGTATATGATAGTTGTAATGCAGGTGTGTGTGACTGTGTACATTATATTAACGGGCTACCTGTTCAGTTGAAGCCATGTAGGATGGCGGGTTTCCTGTTCGGGGGCATTGTGTCCTTATCAGATGAGGACAGGGTTTTTCTGTGGGACGGCTTTTGTGACGGTTTCCAGATAGTTGATGAGGAGTGTCCAGCCAGTTATGTTTGTAGTAACTATGACTCAATAACGGTGGGTAAATTTAGAGATGAGATGGAGGAATTGATTAGGAAGGAACTCTCAGAGGGGAAGGTTACACTGACCGAGTGGATTCCTAGATGCGTCCACGCCTTAGGGGCAGTGGAGAAGTCGAACGGTAAACTCCGACCCATTACGGACTGTAGTAGGCCGGAGGGGTCAAGCATTAATTCTTTCATGGATACTACTTGTAATAAATTTAAATATAACAGCGTGGACTCAGTTTCCCAAGTCTTAGAGAAGGGGGACTACATGTCCGTGGTGGACATAGAGAGCGCTTATCGCTCGGTTAACGTACTGGGATCACAAGTTGTTTACCAAGGTTTTAGGTGGGACTCCGGCCAGGGAGAGAAGACTTACCTGGACCAAAGGCTGTGTTTTGGCTTAAAGTCGGCCCCATATATTTTCAACAAGATCTCAGATTTTGTGGTAAAAATTGCAGAGTCAAGGGGAGTAGACAGGGTCGTCAATTATCTTGACGATTTCATTGTGGTGGGCCGCGACGAAAGTTCATGCAGGGAATCACTAGGGACACTTATAAATGTGTTAAGGCATATGGGATTCTCGATATCTTGGAAGAAAGTGACCTCCCCCTCGGTTTCTTGTACTTTTCTGGGAATTACAATAAATTCTGAGGAGATGAATCTATCCCTACCACAAGAGAAAATCGACAAGTTGATGGGTACCATAAAGGAGGTTAGGAAAGCCGGGAAGGCTAGTAAAAAACAACTGGAAAGGTTAGGGGGACTGGTTTCCCACTGCTCAACTGTAGTCAAAGGGGGGAGGACATTCAGTCGGAGAATCTTCGATTTAAGCTCCAGTTGTGACAAGAGGGGTAGGGTGAAGCTAACTGAAGAGTTCAAAGCAGATTTAAGTTGGTGGGAGAGATTCGCTGGGGTCTTCAATGGCAACACTCGTATCATTAAAAGGGGGAAATCCGTATCGGTGGTCTCTGATTCCTCCATGTTTGGCTTTGGTGCCTGGTCCCAGAGGGACTGGCTTTGGGGTAGTTGGGAAAAGGCCGACATTCCCCTCTTTGATACACACAGTCACCGGCTTGACCCCCCGTTGCATGACAAAATTAAACGTAACATCAACCTTTAGGAGTTATGGCCGGTAGTACTCGGTCTGAAAAGATGGGGAGGCAGCCATAGGGATTCGTGCGTGCGACTGGTGACGGATAACACGCAGGTCATGCACATGATAAACTCAGGCAGGAGCTCTAACCCGATGTGTATGGAGTGGTTAAGGGAAATATACTGGTACTGTTTCATTTTCAACTTAGATGTTTATTCCACATATGTGAGCTCAGAGGATAACTGCCTAGCTGACTGTTTATCCCGCCTTTCAGATAAGGCCAAATTCGTGGAAACCATTAATATCCTGGGTTCTAATAAATTCTGTTGTTCGGACAATTTCAGAAGCGACGAGAGAGGAGGTGGGGATGAGGGCCACTGATCTCCAGAACAGCGCTATGTCAGAGAATACCCGCCGATCAAGGGAGACACAGAAAAATTGTTTTCTTCGATTCTGTGAAAGATTTAGTTACTCCCCTTTCAAGTGTACACCTGATACTGTAATCCACTACATAGCTTTTCTGTCTTTTTATATGTCACATTCCTCAATTGTGTGCTATGTGTCAGGCCTCTCCTTTTTCTTGATGCAATTAGGGTGCAAGGGTGTAGATTACTCAAATTTTGGCATAAAGCAAGCCTTGAGGGGGGCTAAGAGGTTATGTAAAACGGGACGAGGTCCTTGCAAGCCCATGACTGTTGAAATTCTTGGTTCAGTTTATCTTGTTCTTAATATGCTGTTACTTGAAGACATTGTATTCTGGGGCGCACTGACACTCGCGTTTAGGTGTCTGCTGCGTTCTTCAAATTTTTGTAAGTCACCGCATTCTATCTGTGTGAAAGACCTGGACTTTAAACCTTGGGGTCTGGTAGTGAGGTTGCAGAGCACAAAGACCCGCGACAACCCAGGGGACATTGCACCAATCATGGTGTACAGTAACGCAAAATCAGTTTTCTGCCCCGTATACTGGATTTTGGAAATCATACGATTAACCGGAGGGGCCCCGAAAGACAATCTATTCAGGTTGCCACACAGGAAGGGTTGGAGGCCGATCAAGGCTAGCTGGTTCAACAAGAAACTTAGGTACTGCCTCACTATCGCCGGGGTACCCAGCGACGGTTACTCCTCCCACAGCCTCCGTCGTGGAGGAGCCACTGCTATGTCGGAATTAGGTTTAAGCATTCAGACAATCAAGGCCAGGGGCCAGTGGCGCTCTTCATGCGTCTTTAAATATTTAGCAGAGTCAGAGGTTTCAAGGTTAGCGAGTGACAATGTTTTTAGTTCTAGCCTACCTTAGTAGGCGTGTTTGGGCACCTTTGGCATGTTTTATAGTGAATACAAATGGTATTAACGATTGTTCAGCCCACTCACGCCTCCTTGTTGTTTATTCCCTAGGTTAAGCGAGCGAGTTATAAGGAAAATAGCCCGGACTATTTGTGTATAACCGTAGCCGAGCAGGTAACCTGGTTGGTCCCCATAGTGATGGGTCAGTGGGTCACTGGGTTACCGCGTACACAATGACGTCACTATGACGTCACACCGGTTCCTAATGGCCACAGCTCCGCAAGCACCCGGGATGAGCTCCTGTTGTCGTTGAAGAAAAATTTTTGTATTAATTGTACTGATTGGCATGTTTTATAGTGAATACAAATGGTATTAACGATTGTTCAGCCCACTCACGCCTCCTTGTTGTTTATTCCCTAGGTTAAGCGAGCGAGTTATATATATATATATTTAGGCTATAGGCGAACCAGTATACACAGTGGCACACACACACACACACACACACACACACATACACACACATACACACAAACAAACCCAAGGCAAAGGCGGATAAAGGCAGAGTGGAAGACGCCCTACAGCCTTCATGTATGACCAATATCAGCCTATTCATCAGGGACCACGAGTCAGCTCATTCAATAAGTAATAGACCTAATCTGTATGGGGTATAGGCCCCTCCACGCTGACGGCACGCTCATTGGGTCCACACCCTAAATGATTGTCTCACTGATGGCGCCTGACGACAGCTTCTCAGTTTTTCCGCTAGGGGGACCCACCGGCCGCCATGATGGATTTGGTGGGGGTCACGTGATGGCAACCTATACTTCCCGTAACATCAAAAGCTCTTTTAAATTTTTATAGGGGTGAGAGAGCAAGATATTTTTTGTATGGGATAAAAAATTACTACTTTTATAAATGGGTTGGCTGTCAACCAATTAAACCCATTCCCTCTGGCATTGTGGGAGCAGTCGTGATTCTTGCATGGTATGTGGTATGAAATATTCAAGTGCATAGATATTATACGCCAGTACGGTCGATAACCTCGGCGTGGCAGTTTACGACAACGTGTCGATTTATGCATTGCGTTTTCGGGGGACATTCCCATGTCCTTCCCCTGCTCGCTACGACCTGTGCACCTTATCCATTCCCGGTACTACCTCCCTACCCTCGCCACCACTAACAGGTCTGCCTGCCCTCATTCATTCCAACTCCTGTCAACCATGCCTGGTCCCCACTCTCAATCGGCAGAGTCCCACCGATGGATAGTTTGTCCTTATCAACTTTTCACTACCTCATACATCCCCCTGTTTTTGTCATCCCTCTACCACATCTCCAGGCCAGTATTGCCAACTTTTGGCCAGCCACAATTTTCCTGATATCTAGAAAACAGTAGGTTACAACGTTGCTGTTACGCCTATGTACATTTGACCATAGAACTGTACGCTTGCTACAGTTCTATGATTTGACGAACCTCAATATATTATTATTACTTTGAAAATCGGGTCTCTCACCGCATCATCTCCGCCTTCAACAGCCCTTTTTCCTTATACCTGAATGGCAATTTTCTTTAGTTTTACAACTTATGCCTCTATTCAAGACATCAAATCATCTAAAATGTTGTTGTCTAAGGCAAGATTTACCAGTCTCCCTTCTCCCAACTCTTTCCCCCGCCTTTCTTAGTTACCTTATCCTATCGTGATAACCCATTCCTTTTTCACTTCCTGTTCTCAGAATGACTTTTGCTCTCCATCCTTTCCTATGTAGTGCCAAGCCAAGGGCGACTAGAACTCCTTCATTATTCGAAGTCTCGGTCGCACAATTTTAAAACAAATTGTCAGGGTTGTCATCGGGAATCCCTCAAATTTACTTGTAACCTCCTAAGATTACCAGGATCCCCCTTTTGGTCTGCGTGGAGCCCCCTTAGACCAAAGGGATGGTTCTCGACATACCAGGGGGGTCATATTTTGACAAGTTTATGTCACATGATCAGAAATACAGCAATTTTTGCCAAACTGCCTATTGCTCTTCCCCGCCCAACAACTCCACTGTCACATCCCCTCTTTATCATACTCTCCCCCTTCCCCTTTTACCCCCATCTTTCATATTCCTCCCACCCACCCCACTCTCTTCCCTCATCTCCCCTACCCCTCTCCCTACCTCTCTTCCCCTCATCTCCCCTACCCCCCCTTCCCACCTGTCCCACCCTCCCACCCGTTTCCCCGGCTGTCCGACCAGTCTGAGTGCATTAGCCCTTTGTGCTCGTAATTCCCCCTGACCGACCAAACGGCGATTTCATCAGCTCCAATCGATCGGCAACGGGATCCGACAAATGGAAAGGGCGGGGGGAGTCGCCGGGAGAGTTGGATCACACGACAAGTTCCTAAATGTCACTTCCCCCGGGGCCTGTCAGTGGTAAATGTCGATCTAGGAGCCGCGCCGCCGGGGAGTTAGCTGCGTTTGATGTTTGGTCTTTAACCTTATAATGTTCAGTTCATATGGATGATCCTCCCAGAAAGAATCCAGGGTTTGGTTGATGTGGGAATTAGTCCAAAGGATAATCCCATGTCAAATATCTCTCCCCCTCCCCACTCCCCATTCTTTTCTCTCCCATGGAAGGCCCTATACAATGTTTCGGTATTCACCTTGAAGACTGAAATCCAAGGAAAAGTCATAGCCAGTTGCCATAAACATGTCATTAAATCTATTTCAGGATCTTCGAATTTCCCAATAATTATTCAACAATAATGCTTAATAATTCAAAGGCTCCCTACAGTGCTACTCCAGCTTATAGGGTTATTTGGGGGTTAACCTTGTCCCTATATGGCACTATAGTTCATAGAGTAATGGTTGAGTCGGTTGAGTTAAACATCTGCGGTATGATAGAAAATACATCATGGGAAGTTGAATGGAATTTTGCACTTTATACGCAATAACTGACAGAAGGCCTATTAGCAAACGTTTTTGAAAAACGGGCCTTAGTCCCTTGCTTTCATCTCTATCCTAGGGCGGGTTCATGGCCAAAGTGCCAGAGGCAAGGGCAAACATTCCCATGCACAAAGGGCCCCCATGTCTCTCTTTGTAAAAGTAACAGGTAACTGGGCATTCTTAAAATAAATGGTAGATCAGTCGTCGTAAATGACAGTACAGGTATACTGGAGCATAATAGAGTTGGCAATAGATAGAGTTGGCAATAGATAGAGTTGGCAATAGATAGAGACAAAGCAGTGAAAACTGCCAAGCAAACTAATAACATTACCGATATCGCGCAAGGAAAAAGGCTTAGGAATATTTGTAAGTTAGAATTTAGCAGGGCACGAGATAACTATGTGAGGGACAGATTGGACCAACACAGACAAGATCCTAAAAAATTCTGGAAGTATGTAAAATACGTATTACCAGATGAACCAAGAGTAAATGACTATAATCTCTGTGACGAAGACGACAATATTATCAGCTACGATAATACAGCCGAATACATTAATAATTATTTTACCAAAATAGGACGTAACCTGGCCTCGAAAATTTCCACACCAACAGCGGATGATGTTGAAATGCTAAGCCAAACAATCCCAAATGAAGCTATTAATGAGGCTGACTGCCTTTGCATTGATTCGTTTAGCATTGACCAATTGAGGTTTCTGGCCTCTCTGTTTCCTCGAGGTTACTAAAAATATGTTTTCAAAGCCTAGAAAATGAATTATTGTTCATTATAAACCTATCGATTAAAACAACAATATTCCCAGATGACTGGAAAATAGGCACAGTAATACCAATTCCTAAAATTACAAATCCCCTGTATGCAAGAGATCTGAGACCGATTATGTTGCTACCCTTGCCCGGGAAAATTATGGAGAAACTGGTTCACACCAGACTTTATCAACATATTGAACAGAATAATCTCCTAAGCAAGATGCAAAATGGTTTCAGGACGAATCACAGGATTCAAGATACAATATTTAAATTATTAGATGAAATAATACGCATTAAAAACATCAAACTACCTACTATAGCTATCTTTATAGATCTAAAGAAGGCGTTTGATACGCTGGACCACAACATATTACTAACAGCCTTACAGAAATTCAAATTGTCTACACATATTCAAAAATGGATAGCCAACTATCTCCGAAATAGACAGCAGAAAACTATAGCAAATAATCAAACTTCTACTGTCGAATCCATATCTCATGGAGTCCCCCAGGGATCCATACTCGGACCACTGTTATTTAACTTATATATTAATAATTTACCAAAAATAGTTACAGAAACTAATATTTTGCTCTATGCTGATGACACTGTAATTTACAAATCTGGTAATATTACACCATTACTATTGCAACAAATACAGCATGATTTACATCTGGTTGATATTTGGTGTCGGCACAATAAATTAACAGTGAATGTTACCAAAACTAAATCAGTACTATTCAAGACCCATGAAAACCATGATGTCCCGAGATTTCATATGGGTCCAGAATATATAGAAAATGTGTCGATATATAAATATCTGGGCATTAACCTAGACAGTGCGTTGAACTTTAAGTATCAGTTAAATGAAACTTATAAGATAGCTTCACACAAATTGCTTTTGTTAAGGAAAATTAGGAAAACAATAACTGACTTCACAGCACTGACCATAGTTAAAACGATGCTGCTACCATATTTGGATATGGGAAACTGTTATTTCTCTGCCTGTCCACAATATGAAACCCATAAATTAGATATACTGTTGAATGTGGCCCTTCGTGTGTGTTATAGAATTCAAATTCCTGTAGAGATGCATACATTTGACCTGTACACAAGGGCAAAACTATTGCCCCTTCACTATAGACAACAATATTTTCTGTTAAATACTATACACAGACTCATTGATAATAATGACATCGAAGTAATAACCCATAATTATCTGACTAGAAGAACAGAAGCACCAGTGGCCTTCATTCCGATCACCAAGTATGAACATATACTGAAGTCTACTGTATTCTATGCTAGAACACTGTGGAACTCTTTAGCAACTGAATTAAGGCTTATAGTGCAGTATGAGGACTTCAAAATTAAGATAAAACGGTTTCTTAATGACAAGTATGAGCAAGCAGAAATTGCTAAACTTGTAGCTGGCATATTTATATAATTATGGTTTCTTAGTACTATAGTTGTGATTGCATAACGAATTTACTACTGACGTGTCTTTGACTGCATGATTGTATCCTTGATTGCATGATTGTCTAGAAACTTGCAACTGAATAGTGGAACTCAGTTACCCATCTCACACCTCATCTCATCTCATTACCATTGACATCATATGTGTAAGACTTAATTTACTGTCAATACACCTAAAAAGGTGTCCATATCCTATGAAGATTTTTGAATATGCATTTGTAGTAGTTTAAGTTGTGGCTGGAGATGAGGGAAGACAGGATTCATCCTACTCATCCCAGGGTAAATAAAATTGTTTTAAAAAAAATATAATAATTTAGCAATAGAAAAGGCAATTCTAAGGCCCACTATGAGGTGAAACCGCGCGAGTTCTTTGAATGTGCTATGTGCTATGTGCTATAATTGAAGAGTGTTATCCTTACAAAGAACTCTATTAATACATGTAGATGCAAAGTGAAGGTTTTAATATAAAGATTGTTATCCTTAAAAACAACTTTGTGAGTAGATGCAAAGAGATGGTTTATTGCATCAAAATACATGCAAAGCATACAAGCTATTTAGCCAGCATAATCATAGCTATTTATATTATAAAAAGCTATGATTTACATAATGATCCTATTAATCTGATATATGTTGGATACCTCATTATCAAAGCAATTATATGGAAAGGACTCATCGGATGATGTGTACCCATCTCCAATGCCAATGTCATCACCATGGTAACTGTAACCAGGATAGAGCTGAGATGGCCTTCCCGGTATTCTGGTGATCTGTCAAAGTCATGCAAATAGCACCGATTGACGCTGTGGAGATTGTGGTAAATTAATGGATATTATGTTAATACATTTCGATGTGTTAATAGATATTTCAGCACCACATTACAGAAACTTGTGGTGTTTTAATTGTGCAACAGATGATACTTATCTCCTAATTTATTTTTAGAATTGTAGATTTCTTTGAGGCTATTAGACAAGTTATGAAAATGATCAAAATAATTTTTGTATCTGTTGTTTTGTTTCTTGCCGTTTGTTAATATAATAGTTATGCACTGTTTTGTTTGTCTATCCGAGACAGACAGTGCAACACTGTTTCGTCAGATTGCTTCGAACTTACAGGGTTAAAACCTTTCCTGTTTCCTAATTGTCATGCTCAGATAGAGACACAGTCTGGCTAAAAATAATGATGGTCGAACAGTAATGGTTGCATGACATCATTTATCACCGTTGTTTTTGAGTTTTAACAAGCGCCCACAAGAGCTCATCAAATTCGTCTAGTTTTAATAACACGCATGAAATACAAGCCATCTCCAGCTGCCCTTTTTATCTTATAATCTCTGGTTTATGCTTGTGTATCTACGATCCATATGTCTCCTTGTATTTATCATTATTATATTGCTGGTGCGCTTTAGCCTTCACATAGGCTGTTTAAAACCTTTGCCAATTAACATACACGGTTCCGTGTGAAGTAATCCTCAGGCAAAATGTACTTCATATTACACAGCCTGGCCAAATTACTAGAGAAACAAATGAGTTGATGGGATGAATTGATTGATAATGATTTGCGGTGAGTCAATAGTATCTTTTTGTAATCTCATAAAAGTGAGCCCCTTGAGGCTATTTCATTCTAGATAAAAAAGGAGGCGTCGCTTAAATTGTTTTTACATGATTCTCTGGGAGTTCTTGCTCGCTGAGCAGCTCTTTGTCTTGTTAAAGGTGGCAGGCTGTAGGGGGAAAGAGCGCTACGTGATGCGTCTTACAAGTTACAGCCTACTGCTAACTATGAGACGGCTATCCTATTGCATAGATTCAGAACTATTTTGGGTCCCCACTTGAATTAAATGTAAATGCAAATAACTTTTAGAAAGAGAGTTAAACCCAAATGTGTGACCTTTGATCGATATGTATCGTTCACATATATTTCTGATAACAACCACTAAATAACAATATTCCCCAATAGTACAAAAGTGCAATCGGGGGTCTTAGGCCCTATACATGAAAATTAGGTCGATGGTTCCAAACTTCATTTTACCATAGGAAAACGTGTCAACAATAGATGGAAGCAAACTAGGGTAGGAAGGGAGATTCAGAATGGGTGGTAGAATACTTGAAGAAGACAACATATAACTGATTTCTCTAACACCTTACCATACTTGCAGATTTTAGCAGATAGTCATAAATTGCCTATGATGTGCTCTAGCCTTGGTTCACTACCAAGCCAAGAAATACTGAGAAACAAGTGATGCTCTGACAGAGATTGAAAAGGATATATTTTATTGATCCCAATCGCCAACATACATCATCGTATCCATAGCGGTGTCAGAGCCAGGCTTTGCAGCATTCATCCATGCAGAAACCTTACATTCCAATATTTATCCCCACGAACATAAGAAATACAACAACTATAGGAAAAACTCACAGCTCATAGTTATTCTTTTTACTGTTTATTCCAATGCTTCAGGCAATTTAGAGCCAGGAAGGATAGGTGCGGGTCCTCCTATTCTGGATATGATGCGGGGTCCAATGGTTCACATTAGGGCTAATTCATGGCAGCGAGACCTTAAATGACGTATGACTTCTCGCCTGCTCTCGTTCTCCGCGAGATGATCGATCCCCTGGTCACGTGACGTGGGTATCAAATCGTGGTTGGTTGGTTCATGATGTGAGCCGATAGCTGCAGCTTTACAGACCTTTTTCTGTTATCGTGGAGGAGACAAACTGTCAATATCAACAGGGTTTACTGCGTTCACAGTGGGAATTAGAACTAGTCCTAGAAATGCCATAAACAAATTCTACCACAAAATTCTTATAAGCCAGCACCTTTAAAGTAGATCTAGGCCTTTACATTTATATAGTGGCAGTTCCAAAATACGACATGGCGACCCGGATCATACAGAAAAGAACGGGTTTCAAAATGTTATAAGAGGTGATGTGACTATTTCTTAGATCATATTGGAGCAGGAACATTCAATGAGAATAGCGACATGTCGTCTGGGCAACAGTGCAACATGGGACACGATGTCATTCTGGCATAGCGAGACCCAAGTAGGCCCCATGCGTAAATTGACGTTTTTTTATAACAATGTCATGATAATGCCTCCCTGCATGCACAACGTATTGTTTAAGTCATGAACAGATAAGTTGCCGCTGCCAAATCAATTATTATAAATACTATTTTGTGTTTTTGGGAAAGACGTTACCCCCTCACTATACCTTACCTTTGATGTCTATTTTGGCTGATCTTTGATATAGAATAGTGGCCACAAAAATCCTGTTTCAAAGATCTTTAACTATATATATCCCAAATCTGACATTAGAATGAGGAAAACTCAAATGAAAAGTTACATTTCTAGCACAGAACTAAAAGATGAATGTCTCCGAAATCCCCGCGGCAAAACAGCTTTGCATACTGCTGCCTGCAGCTTTATAAGTCATTCCAATACAACCTCAGGACTTCATATACAGATAGCAATCTCAAGCAATGAGCAGCTGATGAGCAATAGGAGCAGGAGACCGAGCTGCTCCCTGCTCGCAGACATTGGCACTGTCTGCAATCCGTCCATAGTCAGGTGAACTGTGGCCGATCTCAGGTCGATTGGGGTCAGCCCGTCTCCGCCTCAGTCCATTCTGTCCGCGTCTTGATAGCACTACAGAAACCACCGCAGGCCAAGGCAATTCCGCAGTAGTTTCTCTGGGCTCATGCCAATTGTGTATAGGTAAAAATTGTTGGAGTGTATGTCTAAGGAAAGCAGAAATAATGGTACGTCAGGGCACCTAAACTATTCTTTTATTGTTTAACAAATGTGGACACTAATCAATATAGGCCTAAAAGGTATAAAGATGAGGGAGAGGAAAAAATAATCAAATTTTTATTCTATTTTTCCTCAAACTTATTCCTACGTAGCAGTGTTATCTTTATCAAAAAGAATATAATAAACGTCATCAAAAATTATTATTGAAGATTATTATTGAAGATGTTTCACAAACAACCTAGGATAAACGTTGGTGTTTTGAAATTAAGCGGTGGGCCTATATTTCATTTGCTGTAATAAATACCAATGGCTTCTTGAGCGAATTACTAAAAGGTTATTTTCTCTCATGAAAGTTTGTTTCAAGAAACACAAACGTCTTCTTGTTGCCGTCCATAGTAGTCCAGGAGCCAAATCCTGAAATCTGTCAAAATAAGGATTTACCCTCCGCGGTGAGCCCCCTGGATTTTCTTGATTTTTTTCAACTTATAGCATCCTAGGGACCATGAATCAAGACGGTTCCGAAGAATTTAGGTATGCGAATACTTTGTAATTACGCGATTTGTGGTAAATTAGCAAAAATTGAAAAACGCGTTATTTCTTAATTTCTCTGAAACTATGTAAGATATAATAACATGCTATATGTCATCTGAAAGGTAATTTTTTTTCCTGATTTTTTGGTGTATTGTTTGCTATTGTCATTAATCATGGCAATGAGTAATTATAGAAAAACTGTTGTTTTAGTCAAAATCATTAGAACTTAAGGATCCAAGGTTAAAATTTGGAATTGATAAACCAAGTCATAGGTATAGTTAGAGGGGATCTTGGGCAGTTTTTAAAGAAGGTTGCATCTGATTTCATTAGAAATATAATGTAGAAATCATTTTTTGCTGATTAAATTCTAGCCGACTACTGGTTCATTTTGCACTTATATTCTAAAAGGAGAGATGATATCATGAAAACAATACAATATATCCTAAAGAGATGGGAAAAGAATAATCATTGTCTCCCTAAGCTGGTATTTCAGTGCTTTTGAGCCATTTGGGCACATGCATGTAATATAGTGGCTGTTTGGAGAGCATTTTGGCTCACAGTGAGAGATGTGTCACAATAAAACTATGGTTTGAGTAAGATTTCTTTCCTCAGTAAAATACCATGATTATGTCTAAGTTTTATTACAAACCACTTTTTTTAGGAGCCTTGCATTAAGTATGTATGCATGAAGGGGGGGAAGGAGGTATGAAACTTTTGAAAATGTGCATACTTCATAGTACAAATCTAATGCATACTTTTGTCCAAAGGGTGTGGGGGTCTGAGATTTTTGAAAATGTGTGTACTTACTAAATAGAAGGCCCCATATAGTTCTCTCTATTTCATGCTGACAAAAAGAAAAGAATAGCCCATAGTAGACTCACCCATTACCTGACCCCAAGCCATGTTTCTCAGGGTATATATATGGGGAGCCTCCAAGTATTACTTTAAAGAAGAGATGAGTCCCAAAAAAACTGTTGTCATATATCAAGGGTTCTGAATTATAAAAAAACGTCCTTGTATCAATATGCCAATTGCAAAAAGACCAGGAATGCTATTTGTTAAACTTGAAAGGTGTGCTACCTCTTTCAAATTGTTGGTTTTAACAAATTACTAGATTGTTCTTTAAACTCTAGGATTCTAGACCCATGTGCTTATATAAATGAGTAGCTTGGCTTGACCCTACACAAAATGGATATCTTATATTTTATGGGTTACTGGTATTAGTAATTTTATATCAAATTATGACCAGCCTATGATCATGCTTCACTCATATTCATCCTACCAACTATTAGGATTCTGCCATATATCTAATTTTATCAGGAGGTGTACCAGGGGGACTGAGACCTCTGAGTGTGTATATACATATCAATATCATTGGCAAGTCCTCAAACAAATATCAAGCCCTGAAACAATACAGAAGTACCTGATATAGCTTTCTATTTCAAATTTACAATCTTTTGGTATAGGCATTACTGGTTTCCCAATATTATCTAGTAGCATTACTACATTGAGCAGCATGTGCACAGCACCCTTGATGTGACACCATAACCATGGCACTATGGTATTAGGAGATTATACAAGAGCAACAAATTGCTGTGATTCTGGTTGTTGCCTCAAACTTTCAGTTCTTTAAGCCCCAGAAACAACATTATTCCCTTATCAAAATATAACCATTTTCATTTCTTTCTAAACTGCCACAAACAAGGATCCAATTTCCTTAACCTACAGCAAGACACAGTTTATAGATACTAAGGGAAAGGTTAATCACGGTAAATACTCAGAGACCAAGAACTAAGGGAGTGATTACTCAAATACATAAATAATCTTCTAATCTATGATCAGTTCTAATAATCCAACACTGAATACTTAGTCTTTGATACACAAGGGTATAAAGCTAACTGAGCACTGAACCCATACAGCCTGGATCTGATCTCAAATAGAAGCAAAAGGATGATAAAGTTTAATTAGGTAGATTGGTGGGAGGATGTTAACAAAAAAACACTGCAGGTGGTCAGCAATCCCACAATTTACAGCACACTATATAGGTCTGTAGTGTGTTGTACCATGGGGGCTCCCCTTAACCCTCAGTGCAGGTCACTCTGGGAAAAGGCTATACCTCTCCAACACTGATAAGTTTCTAAAGATCCACTACCTTCATTTCACTGCTGTAAGGCAGCATTATCTAAACAGTTAAAGTTATCATTTTACTTCACCAGTTGCAGTGATGAATCCCATGCTCCTTTTGGAATTATGTGATAAAATGGAATAATAAGACAGTAATAAGTAGCCAAAATTTAAGCCTGCCCCACCCTCTGAGGGATCCTTTTTTTAGGTTGTGCACACAGTGTCTTATCAATGGGTTAACTCCCAGAACAGGGAGATAAGAACCCTAGATTGCCATCTTTATCATTCCTCTGTCTTTCCAGGCCTTATCTGTTCCCAGGTATGAGGTAAACATTGGACACTGGGGCCAGCAATGGGGGGATTTAAAAGTATTATGGCCTACAACTCC
Organism: Lepidonotus clava; assembly: GCA_936440205.1. Classification (NCBI taxonomy): domain Eukaryota; kingdom Metazoa; phylum Annelida; class Polychaeta; order Phyllodocida; family Polynoidae; genus Lepidonotus; species Lepidonotus clava. Next base: position 25,705,951 of record OW387144.1, on the reverse strand, counting down.
CACCCTCCCTATAGGAATAGGGTTTAATGATGAGTGGGTACAGGGATATGTAAAAAGAATTTTGCAGCACATTGTTATGTCAATTTGTGAATCTTTGGCAATATAAGGAGCCATCCATACCCTTTTGAGTAAATAAATCAATGACTATCCTAATTTGATCAGGCAACAAAAAATGGACAAATATTTCTTGCTAATGTAAACTTATTTTACAGCTCCAATGTTGTCTACAGTGGACCAAATAGCTCAGATAGCACTGAAATACCAGCTTAGGGAGACAATGATTATTCTTTTCCCATCTCTTTAGGATATATTGTATTGTTTTCATGATATCATCTCTCATGATATCATCTAGAATATAAGTGCAAAATGAACCAGTAGTCGGCTAGAATTTAATCAGCAAAAAATGATTTCTACATTATATTTCTAATGAAATCAGATGCAACCTTCTTTAAAAACTGCCCAAAGATCCCCTCTAACTATACATAGGACTTGGTTTATCAATTCCAAATTTTAACCTTGGATCCTTAAGTTCTAATGATTTTGACTAAAACAACAGTTTTTCTTTAATTACTCATTGCCATGATTAATGACAATAGCAAACAATACACCAAAAAATCAGGAAAAAAATTACCTTTTAGATGACATATAGCATATTATTATATCTTACATAGTTTCAGAGAAATTAAGAAATAACGCGTTTTTCAATTTTTGCTAATTAACCACAAATCGCGTAATTACAGAGTGTTCGCATACCTAAATTCTTCGGAACCGTCTTGATTCATGGTCCCTAAGATGCTATAAGTTGAAAAAAATCAAGAAAATCCAGGGGGCTCACCGCGGAGGGTAAATCAAGATTTTCAGGTTTGGCTCCTGGACTATAGTGGCGATGTGTGAGTTATTGCTGGCCTTGGGAAACGATTCTACGGGTAAGAAGTACGGCCAACATCATTACGGGTGCCTTAGGATGGGTCATTCCTGGGGCCATCCTTCAGACCTCACTGCCTCTTTTAGAGTGTAGGTATGGAGATTGGTATTAAGGCCTACCATTATATGAATATCCCACCTGGGTCTCTCAAAGTTCGTATTTTTTCATCTTAGAAAACATGTAGTTCAGTTTCAAGATCACCTGACGCAACATGTGCTATTCATTGAAGGGGGTGTAGATGGGGGGGGGGGGGGGTCCCATGTCCCGTGTCGAATTTAAAAAACAGCTCTGTCGCCTGTCCCTATAATTGAGTTTAGAGGCATGTCCCCTGTCGAATTTAAGAAATAACCCTGTCCCCTGTCACTATCTTTTTAAGGCTCCTGTCCCCTGTCGAATTTAAGAAAAGGGCCATGTCATATGTCACTTAATTGCCATGTCGCCTGTCGATTTTAAGAAACAGCCATGTCGCCCTGTCGAATTAAAGAAATGTTCCTGTCACCGTGTCGATTTAAGGCATCTACCCCCATATTGAATTCCTTTCTCTTGTCCCTGCAATGCTTGAGCCCTCTTCATTTACTGTTAAAAATTGTCTTCACGTGAAACGGTTACAGAATGCTGAATGGGAGATTGAGCCTGCAAGCCGTTCTACAGATATTGTCAACGCTAAATTATCTTGGACTGTTAGAACTTTTTTATTGATCAAAGTCTGTAAATGCCACGAAGGATAGGCCTATAATGATCATGGTAAACATGAAAACACGTTCCCTTGACCCACACTACAACAAAAATGGATCATTGATTCACCAGTGATTCACTCACAGATAATATCTACACCATGGACTGCAGGGATGGATACAGGATTTTTGAAAGAAGGGGGCTCTGTAAGCTAATACTAAAACTTTATGCGTTTGTGCACCTCGGTACAATAATTTGGCAAGTTTAGGTCCCCACCAAAAGGGGAAGGATGGGGGTGGGGGGCCCCCTGGCCTCCGACCACCCCCTCTCCGCCCCTATACGGGAAATCCCAAAGATGCTTAGAGGTATAATATTTCCGGAACCGTGTTTAAAGAACTGAACAAAAAAAACACGCTGAAATCAGTTAGATAGATCGGCCATGACACGGGCAGAACGAGAGGTCTCCTCCAGGGTTTCCCTTACAGTTCGTGGTCAATCCTCACCCGCCAATATCAATTCCGCTCTGTCGGGAATTACCTCCAAACACCCGGCAGGTCGGGACGAAAGCCCCCGTCCCTAAGATCACCCTGCCCGGCTCGACTATTTCATCTAGCCCGTCCCGATGCGTAGCACGTCAGGGGCCGTAAGCCGGGACGGGCGGAGAGGGATCTGTACGGAATAAACGTCGCAATGTTTCTGTCGTTTAAAATTCAACGGGCTTTGCCGTGATAAATCAGGGAGAAGCCGGCGTCAAAGCAGGCTTTTTACTCGGCCTGAATGGGGTAAAATTGGCCGCCCCCACCCCGACACTTTCTTTAAGAGGACGGCGTCACTGGTAGACTTTAAAAAGGATCCAAACTCCAAGACTAAAATCCCCAACAGAAGGGGTGCCTCCAATGTTTTATGCAGCTCAGTAACTACATGAAGGTTAATCAATTCTCTCTTTAAAGTTTTTTTTAATCATTGATTTTGCCGGTGTTCCTCTCTTTAGAGGTAGCCTGCGATGTTTGTAAATAATTTATGGCCAGACACTTTATACTTTAAACTTTTTAACCGAGAACTATTTCTTGGTTAGTGTTGGAGATTGGAGAAACATAGGGAATCAAGACAGTCATTGATGTACTTCTTGATAGTTTACTCATGCTTATGGAAATACGAACCCCCTTCACGAAAGACAAAAATTCGGAACCCTCTCCTAAAAACAACCCCCTTTTGATAAAATCTGTCTGTATGGGCCTGGTTCCATCGACAGTTCTTGGTGTAAGGTATCTTATTGCCATGGAGAAACATCATGATGAAGGTAAAATGGTGAAGCGGTGCTGATACCTGGATGGATTGACATCGACTTTATGACAAGGACAACCATCCAAATACCACTGAGCATGCAAACTGTCGATATGGCCGCTGACATTTTGGCTTCCTGCTGCGGTACTAATGCATTATGGGTCCTCTCTGTTTACTCTAATGGCTTCTCTGTTGGAGGCACACGGGCAGATGACATGGGGTATTATTTCTTATATTTTACTAATTAGAGTGCACATCATAAAACAATGTTGCAACTCGTCATCTGCAAGGCAGGTAATTAGTAATAGCTAATAATCAGCTTTTTTCTTTACATTTCTCATTCTGCTTTACGTTTTAAGCCAATTAGGTAGATGTTTATTATGTATGTTGTTTTAAATATTGCTTTTCTGACATAAAACACCATTCTATAAGAGAAAAAAAAGAATATGAACCCTAATTTCAAAAAGATCATTGCAAAGCCTTTGGACATAGTTCTGCTCAGTAAAGAGGCAGTTTTAATTAAGAGAGTCTAACAGAAAGTTGAAACACTGAGAAGATGAATTGGAATTGATAGTATTACTTCGAATGGAAAATATCTGCTAGACCTTTTAAGGGAATTATTAATTTCTCCCAAACACATTTTTGGTTACGGTAATAAATCACATGGTATTATGCCATATTTCTTATATTTTCTAGTTGTGTATACTGTATAACAAATAAAAGTGTATTTCTAATTAGAATCTATATGCTGGTGTATGAGGTTTCACATATTGTAATACAATGCTCGGGGTATAGCAAAATAGAGCGCAAAAAGACCTATATCAGGTTTGGCCATATTCCAGCCTGCATGCAGTGTGTAAGCAAACCCTGGTGATTTTTACATTAGCGGAAGGTAAATGACAGTAAGCCCAAAGGTTACCTTCCCCTTCTTTTGCGAGCCAAGCTATCGATGTCTACTTGGAATTTTATTATCCAATTGGCCTTAGAGTCTCTTTACAAGTTTAGGAGGGCATTGTGGTGATATGGTGGGCCTTGGTCAATGTAAGCCAGGGCTCCCAAATACAGCCGTGGACATGGCGCTTTGTAAACCATCCGCCATTTATCACATACTTTTCCCGCCAAAACACAAAACTCGTCTGCTCACCAATTCTCCATGTAAACCCTAATTCTTGGAGGGTTAATCCCTGTTATGGTTTGCTTCAAACTTCTTTAGTCTCCAACAATAATGCTTGGACGTAAGTATGAGAATATGTCATTTAACTAGGTATGGATGAAATTTTATTTTGCTAGATACATATCCTGGTTGTAAGGGTTAAATACTTTCAGTGGTTCAGTGGTGGCTCTAAAGGTCCTACGGCGGTTACTTAAGGCCCTGTGCAATCTACCATTGGAGTGTTAGCGGTCAAAAGGCTTGATTTACGCTTTAGTCAATTGTTGTTGTTGGTCAGGGCCACGTGACTAGCCACAGCCAATCACTGTTGTCGAAAGATAACCCGAGACTGGCGGAGAAGAACTGACCTCTCCCTTCCCAAACGATGGTCTGCAAATTGGCGAAAAGAGAGCATTACCATAAAGCTAGAATAAGACTGTTGTTGATGTTGAGCTGCTTTAATATAGATGAGTTGGACAAACCATGCATAGAGAATATGTTTGTCTATGGACAGACGTAGCATACTATATTTGAATTTGTAACACCGGGTTTTAAAACGATAGGCACAAGATAAAAAAAAAAGTACAGTACTGCTTTTACAGAAAAGCTTATAGGCTGTACATGTATCTCTTAATTAACTTGAAACTACATAACCTCAGGCAACCTTTACCCATGACCATTTATCGTTATGAAGGGATGCAAAAACACACTAGAAATCAGAGGCCTCTGAAATGTATTCAAGCGCTCGAGGCTCCAATTAAAGGGTGAGTAGGGTGGTAGATTGGGAAGTAGTTTTGTTGTGGCAAGAAATGAAGATTTGAAGATATGAGTTGTTGTTTAATTTGATCATATCTCTAGAGCGTCGGTCTTAGGACTTGGACAAAAGGCCCGTTCACTGTTTGAAAATAATTGTCGTGCCATCCTTCGCGGGTTCAAAGGTAAATATCTTCCACCGCCTGGCTGGCTGCTGGATGTACAACAGACGTTTGGCCAGACAGCTTGATTCCAGGTAGACAATGGGAATGCAAATTTTCTAATAACAATGAACTTTAAATAATGATATAATCAGATAATATATGGCAATAGAACACAATACAATGTCATATATCTAGCATTATTTAAACTGTACGAGAGATATGCGTATATGATAATATCTCATGTCGTTTTGATAAAACTTTCAATTCCCTGAGGCCTTGCTTAAACTTTGGCATTACGGAAGAACAGCTCCCAATAGTAACAGCTTTTATACAGGTTTTAACATTCATTTCCTTCTTTTAAGACTTTTATGGCTACAAAAATAGAAACAGAGGAGGAAGAATCTGCACATGTCCTGCAACATTTTAGATAACATTTGGCATGGCAGTGATATGTATATATTCAATATAAAATGATGCCGATCCCCCACCTCCCCCTATACCCCTCCCCCGGATCCCATCATACTCACCTACCCCTACCCTACATGGGGAGACAACCCCAGAGTATTGACCTACACGGTGATCACTAGGGAACCAGCATCACTCTGGGACCGAACAACCGTTGTCCAGATCAACAACCGCCAGCGGCAAATAGTTCCGGATGGGGCTTGACGTCAGTGAGTGGAGCCATATACTGAAACAGGCAATAAATGATTCAGCACCTTTCAGCTCCTCCGAACCGTGAAATCCTATCGTCAGTACATACAAATAAATCGGTTCGGTAGTCAAACAAATATGAAATTGTAGAATGATTTGGTAGTTTTCTATGTTGAATAGGTGTTGCTTATCAGATACGCCTGTCGTCCATGCTTTCAATTAGGTAGATTAAATATACGTGAGCGTTTTTCAGGATTCTGTTTGATGGTGGAATAATGAAAGCTTTACCAAAACCAAAACACCATCTGATAAATAATAAATATGTGAGCGTGATTAGTCTTCTTTATTTCTTTCTTTTTTGACCCGTTTTTTTAAGTTTGGCGTGTAATGAAATACTGTACGGTAGCTGCCACCAACCAGGTAGAGATATACAAAAGTGTAAAACATGTACCACCTAAATTAAACAGATGTAATTTATTTAGCTGAATAGAAAGTTTGATGTTAAAACAGTGAAAATCTGAACAGTAAAATGTCACATTAAATTTTTAATCAGTACGCCAAGGGAACATTTACAATTTCCAAAGATATCAAAATGTATCAAAAGATCGCATTTCCTTCAAGATAGGTCTCATTCACCTCAGTGAGGAGTGCGCCATTGTCGTATTGCATTTTCTTCTGGCATAAGCACTGTTAAAACTAAAAGTACTAGGATAAAGTGTTACAATCTTACATACTCTAGGGGCATTTAGGTATATAATATATAGGCCTATCGGTCTGGACATGGGCATCGACTCATGATTTATGAATAATATCAATTTCTTGATACCTGATTTACAACTAATGTGTCAAATCAAGGTTTTGATTTAAAACAATCTTTCAACTTGTTTGTAAGGCATCTAGAGCTACAGCAGTTTTATTGTTTTCCCAGAAAGTTTCCCATGTCACATATACAATATATTCACACCTGTACGTAAAGCCCCATACCCACTAGGCGATTTTACCGGCAACTGGCGATGGGCAACAGCAGAATCACTAGTTAAATTGTCACCAATTCAGATCACCTGTTAGCATGTAACATTTCAATATATCATCTAACAGGTGTTCTAAATTGGTGATGATTTTACCAGTGATTCTGCTGTTGCCCATCGCCAGTTGCCGGTAAAAGCGCCTAGTGGGTATGGGGCTTTACAAATATAGAGTTGTCTGGGTCCTACTTACAACGTATGTATTTACTGCTGTGGTGATAGATAAGCATACATACAGAATACATCTTTGTTGGTCTAGGGAAGTAGGGTTCGCGCTGTACATGCTGTCCCATATAAATGCATTCAGGAAGAGGTGTCCCTTTAATCTCTTAATGCAGCTTTGCAACCCTCAAACCCATTATGTGCCTAGAGTACATGGACCCATAAAGCTAGAGTTACCAAAGATGCCTATGCAGTGTTTTGTCTCATTTTCTATGCAGGGTAGGGTTTCAAAGTGAATAAGTAATCATCTTTACACATCAAGTACTTTGGGATATGACAGTTAGCTTACCAAATGTATCAATTTATAAATGTAGAGATTAATGCATTTTAGTTCTGCTGAAAGCAATGGAAGTACTAAATTGATTATGGTTGTTGAGTCTTGTCATCACTTCAATGTTTGCAGTCCCTTAAATGTTTATCATCTTATTCTCTAAGCTACTAAAGCATGTTTCATCAGTAGTTATAGGCCAGTTTTCTAAACAGGCTTCAAAGGTTGTCTTTGAATACCGATGGTCAACATAATTATATACGGGTATTAAAATTTGTGGGGCAGCCTATATATATATGCGCGACTTAGCTTTCACATGCTTCATTTTATACACGCCAAGATCGCGTTGACAATTTAAACTTTGTTGTATATGCGACAGTTTACGATTACTTGCGTAGTACATATAAATGGAAATTTGATGCTTTTCGTGTATATTGGATAATTTGACTCAGGACGTCGCTCATGTAGCGCTGCGCGACATCATACAAGTAGTATACGAAAATGTAAATATGAAGCTCGTCGTATACATTGGTGAAATATCTTGTAAATATAAATAATAGAATTCAAGCCAATTAAAGAATAATTGAAATATTCAAGGACATGAAGGTGATCGCTTACATCTAGTATTTAGTGAATAAGCAACAGTGCAAAATAGCCTGAGTAGTATATGGAAAGATAACTGTTTTCTGTTGATTCACGGTTGGCCTTTTACAGGCGATATCGTGTACACTATAAGGTACACACGACGTGGCATACACGACGTCTCGTACAATAACCGGTTCAGAAATAACTTTAATTATAAACATAGGATTGATTATCAAGTTGTATGGCCGTTGTTTTGACATCTGCGAAAATATGGAACTATGCACTCAAATTCGACTTTTCTTAATTTTCTTCATTAGAACCTACATCTTACTCCATAATCGATGACCGTCGAATTCATCCCCTGTGGAATATATATTTATAAGCATTAGGACGGAAATCGGTTCAACTCATGAGGAAAATGCACTTCTCTTATAGATGGCCTAAATTCAAATGCATAATAGGGAAAATTCATTGTATATATAACAAGGAAAATGTTGACCTCTCTGGAACAGTCTTGAAGTCATGAAATAACAGTATTATCCACATATTGGCTATATTGTACAACAGTAGGTGATGCGCCAGTAGCATATTTCAAACTCACTGATGGAACATCTTGGTTGTATGCAGACGTAATACATTTCCTCGAAATCCAATAGTGTGAATACAACGTATAAATAAATGGCAGTTAGGATGCTTTCAATTTACGACATCTGAAGGCAATTCCAAGATGAGTGGTCCAATAGAGTTTATAGCAGCTTCATTGAGTCCCCCGTCTCGGCAGGGCCCTCGGGTAGGTCTTCATCAGGGATAAAGGTAATTTGCCATTCACCAAAGCCTCATTTGTTAAATTATCTACTCTATATACCCACCGGTAGGTTCTTCCAGTCTCTCCCTGTGGCCCCCGACGGTAAGGACCAGTGTAACATCTTACAGCTAAGAAAGTATTGCACTTTCATAAAATTCCCTGTCTCCCTATTCTTCTAATTTGAAAAAAACTTCAGGATATTTCTTATATAGGCCTAAAGCTATAAGGCCATGTATGATGACCCTACGATTTGTCATCGCAAGGTGTGAACTAGCTTTTTCCATAGTGCTCAATTCAACTCCTGGTTGACTCAGTTCTCAACCATAGGCTACGGGTTACGCTTTTTTTTTTCATTTAAAGGCCTATTAATACGTCTTTGTACTAGACATTCTCTTTTAAGATCCTTATTCATTAAAACACTTTACTGTTTTAAACATCTGCAACAATGTAGCATAACCAATGCCAGTACATAAGAACTCCATGAAGCATAATCATTAACTCAGAAAGGGCATGATGTCTGTTTCGCCTGATGCTTGGAAATGCATGTTTCTTCCCTATCAGACTGAGGGGTCCAGGGCCACACGGCCACACGGCCATTTCTTGGTAACGACCACTTTTATATGCCTCATGTCATTTACTGCGGACCAGTCTTTCCTGCGCAGTGAAATGCGCAGTGAATCAAACCAAGACCCCAGTCCCGTGATACTGCCCAATGCATCTATTATCGCCCACCCAGAGACAGCGAAATCGTTTCTTTTCCCTAGAGATTAATACTCTTATGTGGATTTCCAGTTAGTATAGCCATTGTTGTCTCTTAACTGTATTGCAACTTCTTGATTTATGACTCAATTAAACCTACATCTAAACCGGAAGCTTTGCCCGTTTGTCACCTAAGCCTTGCTTGAACATAGCGATTTTCTTTGATATTTTCTGGACGATTGAAAAGAATTCTATTAAGATAAATTCATTTCAAGTTTGTAGCGATATGCAAATCAAATATAAAGGCATATATTTAAAGATATTTGTCAGCTGATCCTGATATCTTTATAACTAAATTCGTCGCTCTTCGCCCCGTTCTGTCGCCAAATAGAACATTGGCTAACTAGGTATAAAGTAAATGCCGTGGCACTTGACTTGGGCTCTTATTCAGACAGCTTTGGGCCTAACCGTGTGGAATGACACCTTTTCCTCCTTATATGCTCGCCGTCCCTTTAACAACCACTTCACGGTCCATTGCCTCCTGTCAAAATGCGTCAGAGAGAAAATCTCAAATCTTCTCGCATCAGGCGCGAGCAAAACTTGGATAATCTATCTCTAAGCAATCATCGCAATGATAGTTCCGAATGTTAATGAGGCTAAAGCGATAGGGCTTTGAAAGAATTTCGTTCGCTAAAAGTAAGAACAAGATACATGGGGAATAATGGGTTGAATTGGGGATGGCAGGAGGACAGCAATAAAGGCATTAAGAGGGAAGGGAATGAAAAAACACGAGAGGAACATGTAGTTTTATTAAAAAAGGCAGATAAAGGAGGAAGTGTGAGGACAACTGGAGAATAATCATTCGAGCACGATATGCGGATATGAGGCGAGCAGAAGGAGTGCGGTGGGCAGTTATAAAGACAAACAGCAAATATACCATTATTTTTCTTTATGATTAGACACCTACTAGTTTACATTTAGTTAGAAGTATATACGAAAATTAGAGGAGAAATTGTGGGGAGCAACAGGTGCGAAATAAGGGTCATTGGGCAAATAGTGAGAAGGATTATCGTTAGTATACGGGAGTTCTAAGAGCAGTAAGAAGTATATGAAAAGAGTGAATATATCAGGAGTAGGAAGCGACTGACACAGGTGAGAGGATCAGAGGGAAATCAATGGGAAGATTCATATTCTAATGAAATGATTGTTTTATCAGAATATCATAAGAAGCGTATTGATTGGGATGTTGATTCATGCAATTAGAGAAGGTCTTTCGGGAACTTTGAAAGTCTAACTCACTGAGGCATACAGGGGAGATACTTCTTCATCCTTAGGCAGGATTCAAAAGACAAGTGTTATATTTTAATTGCTTTATTCATGAGCACACAAAGTAGATTCTCCCCATTATTCCCCGAAGTTATCTGACTCAATTTATTCTGAAATTGCTCTGGAAAAATCAAACCTACAATATCTTTGCAAAATAGACCACGAAGGCTTACAACTTGTCATAGAAAAGAACGAAGGGAAATCAAAGACTATTACATACAAACTGATACGCAAAAATGATTCCGTACAAAATCGTTTCCACTGTTTGGTATCGATGACAAGGACCTGGAAACAACATATCAGATCTTCTCTCTGTGTGCATAGTTTCGCCCCATGTGTTAGCGTCACGCTGCCGTTATCTATAGGCCTAGAAAGGGAAGACTGTTTCTGCATCGTTACCTCTCACTTTATCTTGTTTGTAGCTCTGAGGTTTTTCCTCCTCTATTATTCCTCTTTTCATTACCAGTGTGTCATCTTCGCGCTAGGCAATAATCTATTACGTGGCTAGGTGAGAGGAAAGGCACACAACTCTGAAATTGTATTTTCCTTTTTATTTAAGTTATTTTGTCTCCGCGTTGTCATTCCTATGGTTTTCTCTAGAACTTGCCGGTCTAGATAGAGATCTACAACTTTCTCTATTTCCTATTTTCACGATTGATCGATTAAAAATATTAACTCTATTCTGGATAGCTATCATAGGATATTATTATTCGATTTATTGCTGCTTCTTTCCTATTTCATCACTCCTAATTTTTGCTCTGCCTTAACTCGCCACCTTTTTTTCAGATGCAATTTGTCAGTTTGCTCCACGAAATAAAATCTTGTCTCTCATTTTTATCTTTTATGCATTTCCCCCGCATTTCCCCAGAGCCACAATACTGACAATTCCATAGTACACCTGTTCTCAAAGACCTCATACAAACATCAGAGGGCCAGGTCAGAGTGCGTAGATGGAGTTCTGCCAAAAGTCATTTCCTGGGATTGGCATTGGTTCTCACGACCTATTATACGCACTGAAGACTATTTCTGCAGAGTCAATGACCAAGTTAAAATACCACTTCTGTTCATGCCAATTCCTTTTTACGTATTTTGTCAATAAAACAAATGTATTTCAAAAAGAGAAGTATGACAATGAAGGAGTGACTCTCATTCGAAAAAGCTGTTCAGTTGATGCCTTCTAATATAATATTACGTCTAGGGTATTTTGACCATTTTTGTAAATGGACGAGTATACATACCTTCTATACGTTATAAGCTTTACTACATGTGTTCCATTGGCGAAGAACGCTTAAAATTGCGTTACATAATACCAGTTTTCAACCTGCGCAATTTCCCGGTGCATCGTACGTGAGGGAAGGAAAACACATTTGAATAGATCAATGAAAGTTTACTTGAGGTTGACGCTCTTGTGCTGAACGCACTTAAACCCGTTTTAACCGTCTGCAGAATGCACCCTTCACCCCCTACTTAACGGCACGTACCGATTGTTGCCTCAAAGAAGCACTCTATTTTCGCCCACCAGGCCGGCGCTGCCCAAGGTTCAAGCAATCTGGCCTGTTTGAGGAGGCAGTGTACGTGTAAATGTTTGCCCCCCAATTGTTGGCGGCCGCGTGTTTCCTCTGTATGCAGCCCACTGGTGGTGGAACAGGCCCTGGTTTTCCCACCAGTGTGCCATCCTCGTCCCCTCTCACTGCCCCCCCCCCCTTCCCCGGTCCATCAGCCTCACAAGGACCTCACACTCTGCCGTTTTTATACATCCCATTTTCCACTCTTCTTTATGTTTTTCCATCGCCGTTTCACCGATTGCACTGCTCTGGTATTGGCGAAATTATAATATTGTGATGTCACTTAAGACGTCAGATTACAGTTTCTGTCTCATTTAGGCAACATTAATCTTTTCTCTATAATTATCTTTTATACATATATACCTCTTTCTGTGTAATACCCACGTCTTTTTCTATTCTGTTCATGCTCCCGTGCAATATTCCCTCATTCATAACTATCTCACGCTACGTTTAATTCTCTCTTTTCATACATGATTTTTCCCTATCCCTTTTCCTTCCCTCTGTATCCACCATTCTTTCATGCCCTTATTCTCTTCCCTCTTCCGACGTCCCTGCCTCACCTACAACCAACGCTAAGCCCACCCTGTCTCTGTCAATCGGGATCAAAGCCCTACCAAGCACAATAGGGTCCGGGCATCTGAGTTACTTTGTGTGTGTGTTTTCAGCTTTCGTTTTTACCAGGAAAAACGGTATTGATGGTATAGCGGAGCTCTATTGCAAACTAGTAAAAAAAAAAGAACGATATCAGTAATACACAATATGAATGCAGATACAAATCATATACAACATTTTCTTTATCTTCTTCCCATAAATCAAAGTTATCAAATATCAAAGAGAAACACAGATGGCTTAACACGATAGGCTGGTTGCATTGAAGGTAATTCCATTTCACGAAATGTCAGAAAGTATTCCGGGGCAAAATATTTTAGGCTTACACAGCTGTCAATCACCAACCATTATTGTCATGACCTTCTGTTCCATGATATTTAGATCTACACGATGAATCATAACCCTTGATTATTGAAACAAAATGTGGAAGGTACCCATTAAGAGGTTACGTAACTAGGAATCAGTTTTACAAAGACATATGCCAACATCTAAATTCTTGAGACAGGTTTTACAGTCAGTGTGTCGATGGAATGCTACCATCTGTTTCAGTCATAACATGAAGTTTGGTGTGAAACGTAGGCAGTCCTCTGCTTGGAGAGTGTACCTCATCGCGTGACTTGATACCCAGGTATCGGTCCTCCAGGGTGTGTACTGGAGAGTGGTGATTGAGACACCATTAGGGGGCAGGGGAGTCTGGGAACAGCCGGGGGGTCTGCAGGGAGAGGCAATCTGGGCGGACCAGTAAGGGGCAGGGTGTGGGGGTGGCACAGGGAGTGGGGAACAGCCGAGGGGTCTGCAGGGAGAGGGCAATCTGGGCAGACCAGGAAGGGACAGGGTGTGGGGGTGGCACAGGGAGTGGGGAACAGCCGAGGGGTCTGCAGGGAGAGGGCAATCTGGGCAGACCAGGAAGGAGCAGGGTGTGGGGTTGGCACAGGGGAGTGAACAGCCGAGGGTCTGCAGGGAGAGGCAATCTGGGCGGACCAGGAAGGGGCAGGGTGTGGGGGTGGCACAGGGGAGTTGGGAACAGCCGAGGGGTCTGCAGGGAGAGGCAATCTGGGTGATTTTTGCAACGGAGAAGTAACTCATACCAAGATCCTAGTTTCTCTTGTGGAAAATTAGCTGGCACCAGTGAGCTAAGTTTTTTCTGTGTCACAATAGATTGCTGTACTACCTTTGAACAGCAACATAAAACAGTAGTATTGTATGAACAATAGCAGCAGGTTGACCTAGCTGGGTAAACTGTCCGAGAGGACGGGGGTAGCACAGAGGATCCTTTGTGGGAAAGGCATATATGTAAACAGGTACCTGTGACTAATGGTGTAGGTATGCGGGCGCAATTGATATTACTTTACCTTGAATCAGAAAGAACTACGTCTTTACATGTAATAACGTTATCCTAAACGTCAAGTGACAGACAAAAGTTGCTTCAGTCTTTTATAGCCTAGTTTGTACATTGATTAAGCAATTATATAGGCCCTATTCTCTTCTTGTTTTTTATTGCATTTACAATCTTTTCACAAAATTCTTAGCTACAGCTAAGAAAAACCAATGAAATTAGCACTATATTATTCCATAGTCATGCCACACAGTGAATATCAGAAGAAATATGATAGGTCCACTAAAAGAATGTGTGATACATGTATCATAAGTAAAGGAGAAGTAATTATCTGTCGTTGTTCGTGACAAAAGGGAAAGACCTTTCCTTTTGTAGTCCTATGATATGTATCACAAAACATTATAATAACCACTTTGAGTCAGTGACAGTACAACAATCCATTATGACACATAAATCGCGCACTGACACCGACTCATCTGCTGAGTGCCTCGGTCAAAGGCACTGCGCAGGCGCGTCAGGTTGCTTTACTTCCGGGTCGAAGTGGCCGAGTTCCGGTGGCTGGGTGGGTGGGGGTGGAGCAGGTGAAAGGACGTCAGACTGATCCATCAACAGATAACGGGGAGGTGGTGTGTGTCTCTCTGGGAGAATCGCACCAAAACAACTCACTTCCTTGTTTAGTGCACCAATAGATCTAGGCCACTGCCAAGGAGGAAAAACCTTACATTAGTTCCTTTCGCTCAAGACAGTAGTGGGAATTATATGAAATGTTTGATGATGAAATGTTTTCGAGTCCGTTTTCTCACCTTAAGAAACTTCAGTATTTCATTGACAGTGTTAATTGTGTTGGTGTGTACTGTCAGAGTTGTAAAAAGATGTCAAACTTGTTAGAATCTTTTTCAGATATGCCATTCCATTTCAACCGCAACAAGTATAGATGCTTTGAAGGAAATGACAATAAAACCAGTTTTATGTAACCCCGGGTGTAACTTTATTTTTCAAGTTAAAGCTATGTTTAATATCAGACATATAGGTTTACTTACAGTTGTTTTTTCGTTCCAATTAAACATCAGATTATTCCTATCTTACATGGTAAACTCAGCAAATGTTCTCATGTCGTTCGCAATTTGCTGAAAACATCTTGATTCAAGATTCCATGTTACTTTTGCCAAACAATTGTACAAGTATCACGCCCTGTGAATGCAATATGTGATGTTGTCTTTAAAATAAGACCACACAGGGACTGATAAAGATTGCGGGCAATCGACAAAATATTGTCCAAATTGGAAATAATGGAAAATACCCGACCATTATTCCCATCTGCACCACGTCATCAGTTTTGGGGACGTTTGCTTTTTACCCATCAACTTTCATTCTTCCTTTATTCCTCTTTCGGCCCACATCTGCATAATTGACGATGATTCCCTTTTTCCAAACATTAATTAAATCAGCCTGGAAGAGATCGGCTTTGATTAGAAGATTTGAATGCGACGACGCAGGAGAGAATTCGCCAGAAAAAGAGCAGTGTCCCTGCAATGGAATCCTCCGACACTTGTGAAGGGTGTAAAACGACCGCTTCATGAATTAGTCAGTGGAAGAAGATTGGAAACCGGGGGAATCGTTGGACGTGTTCTTTCAGCAGCAGCAAAAACAGCGGAGGAAACTAACCAACTTGTGTTTAAGATGTTTGTCTTATAATCACATTGGGGTAACGACTTAGTGTTACAAGTGAGGAGTTGAGGTCTAGAAGGTTAACTTCTTCCTTCACTTTGATCCTACAAATATCCCCTGAGGAGGTCGTTTGGGAAACCTCCCTACGAGGTCATAGATATAGATAAAGGAGGCTGTGCTGAGGTTTATATTTTTCAGCGATACTTGGAAACGTTCTGATGAGGATGTTTTTTGCTTTTCTCTTTAACAGGCTATATCATTTTACATTTCAAGGTCCGCTGGTCTTTCCCTTTTGTCATTTTACCAAGCCCTTGGTGTGCAGCTAATTAGATGTTCTTCCGCACTGTCTTGAAGTAGCATACTGCAAACTGTTACATTATACTGAAATGATACAACATAGCCTTCTGCTCTGCATGGTTAATCTGAACAGGAGTCTAAAATGCGTTTGTGCGTGTAGGATTCTGCCCCCCTATAGGGGCAGTATCCTACACACCCACAGCCTTTGGTTAGTTGTTGTCCACTCCCGGATCAGCATGCATGGAACATACTGGGTCGTCATTCATTACCTTGGTGCAAAACCCATAACAATGAAGCCAATATTGGTCCCTTGTTTCATTTGTTCCCTACTGTGACCGACCTGACCTAAACTGATAAGTTATAGACCGAATGCAATTACATATGTGTAGGACAAACCCCTCAGTGTGTGTCCCCTACTCGGTCACCCTTTACTTAGCCTATATCAATATAGCCTAAATACATGTAAAACAAGGAAAGAATGCTTGATAAACAAATAACGAGTGTGAGGATGCCTAAAGTTGATGTACATGCCTCATGTTAACCTGCTTTTTGATTTGAACAGTTTCAGTAGCAGATTTAAGCTGGTCAGCACAAACACACTCTTAACGGCCCCCTACCAATTCAATCCCAATCAGAAACATCTTATACTACTTAATGTACTGCACCAACACGTATTTTTACTCTTTTTTTACCAGGGAAATAATTTTTGGGCGTTTGTGACGTAGAGCTGTACGATCCCTTGCTTGTATGTGACTACGACTCTACCTGATTCAGTTGTCTCATTGCAATTCTGTCTTTGTATGAAGATATTTATAATATGTGTCTCAATGGCGATGGGTACCGCCCTTTTGGTCCTTGCCAGTAGCAGGCCATTGGTAATAAAAGGGGAAAGTGAGCCCAGAGTTCACCCCGGCCGACCCAGTAACCCCCTACCGTCTCCTCCAGCAGGCCACAACCAGCTTGTTCACCATGTCACCACCTTATGGCGCCACCATCTTCAAAGGCTCACCGTTCATTGGATTAGCCTAGTCACGTGGTATTAAAGACCCACAGTACGAAGCGGCGGCGGAAGGTTATCCGGTGTCCTGAGAACGGACTGTGTGCTACGCCGGAAATTAGTCCCCAGACGCGGCGTCCTAGTAAGAAGCGTCTCCCTACGCGTGCCCTGATAAGGGCGTCCAGCCGTGGAGGTCTGTACTCCATTCAGGGGTCATTTTAAGGGGATTTGTACGTAGCTTTAGTAGATAATGGCCAATACACGCACTCATTCTTTTCCTGCTTTGGGGGACTATTTTTTTACCCGGTGCGCACTGATTGCCCTTCTCTGTGATGTGTCCTAATAGAGTCTGTGCTTCCGACGATAAGCGCTCTGCGTGCGCACCAACAGTATTCTGTTACAAGGTCGCGCTTAGGGCTTTCTTTAGAAATTGGCCGGTTTTACTCTTGGACAGGAATACTTTGAAAGCTTCGAAAAACAACGATAGTGTGAAGGCACACAGGAAGTAATTTCAGATCAATATACACTAAAAGCTTTGATATTCCTGTCCACACATCTCATTTCTTCCTTTAAAACTTTAGTGTATAAATCATAAGAAGATACATATGACTTCCGCTTCAATACTGTAACAAATGCATCCAACACGCAAGTATTGTAACAATTGTCGTTAATAAGATTTGTCGTTACTAAGTTTGAAAGACACATAGGGAAACAGCACGGTGTCTTGCTGTTTTCTATGTGAAATCAAGTTGCGAATGATTCCTCGGTAGCAACAGCTACCGAGGAATCTACGATTCTACGATCCTTACGATTTAGACATGCAATTGTGACATTGAAACTCAAGTCTAAAAAATCAACCCAATACCTCCTACCAACCCAGTAGGAATCCCTCCCTCAATAATCCCGTCTTTATGTTAACGTTGTACTCCCGCCGTTGTCCTACCCTGACATGTTTGATTTGGTTGGTTTGATGTGATTAGCACAGAAGCCGAATCGTTACTCTTGTCCTTGGACGTGATTACAAAGAGAGTGGCTTACACTAACATCGCTATACACAGCCCTCATTAACAGGGCGAGTCTATGTTGTCTAATCTGGCCCTAAGGCTATGGTTGAGGAATGGGTCTTTTGAGCAACAACAAAGTGGGAACTTACTAATTGTTCCTGAGAAAACCAGCCGAAAAAGTGGGTAAATATACTATAAAGCAGACCGCCAAAAAGTGAGTAAATCTACTTAGCAGATGACAATGGATGACTTGATGTTTTTGGATGTGTTTCGCTTGACGTTTATCAGAATGCTGGTGTTTTACACGTGTAATTTTCTTAAGGCCCCCGGGTGTGGGGCCAGTCAGATTAAACAATGATTACCGCTGATGGAACGCCCGGCGTGCACTTTAATTCTCAGCTTGTTTTGCAATTCTAATCAGTTTCCCCCTGGGCCGTCTTTTGGATGGATTCTTTGGCAGGGGAATGGGGGAGGGGGACAGAATCTTTATCAAAGAGACGTGATCTTGGTGGAGGATTGAAGGGGTGGAAGGAGGGACGATACATTAGTTCCCCTATCTTCCCCTCCTTCATATAGGCCAACATCGTGTAAAGTATAAAGGTATAATGAAATACCAAGAAGAGAGTAGGAAATTGGGGAGTGGAAATCGGCAAGTTTAAGAAACAATGGGGAGAATTGAAAGACATAATGCCGGGCGCCAAACTGAGTGGTGGGAATGAATTGAGAACAGATGACAATGGTAGTCAACAGTTGGAAAGACGAATTGACTGCTTGAAATGACAGGTATAAGAAAAGAAAAGCATCGGTATCAGTTGGACAAGCAAGGAAAACGTGGATCTTTTAGGTACAGAAAGATCTAGGCTACAATAGACTACAATGCATTGCTAAATGCTGAGACTGAGAGCAATAGCTCCACAAGGGTCTAAGACTGCATGGTCAACTTGCTTATTCTATGAGTACCGTTTAAAAAGGTGGTGAAATAAAAGAGAACCATAGGCTTAAATGGATGTTAGTGAGAAAGAAGGATAACAACTATAGGCCAATAATGCAGCCTGAAGCTATAGGAGGCCTACCTCGGTCCTCACAGGGGACAAGAACTTGTCAACATATCGGTAGTTTTTCTATAAGAGAGTCAATTATACTATAGAAAGGTCCATGAGAAAATGGTGTAGATTTAACAACTGTCTGAAAATACTACTGCAGTAACACAAAGTGACATTTGCTGCCGGGGGGCTTGTCTTGTGCATTAGCAGATTCAACCTAGCCTATACATATTCCCCAGTGTTATGTTTACTTTAAATTGCTAAGCGAGAATTATCAAACATTGAAGTTGTCCTACAACAACAATAAATCGTATCCAAAAGTAGCATAGTGGGACTTTAGGAAAAAAGAAGTTAGAGTGAACTGTACGGTGGTTTGGGCCTACTAGTAATTGGCCGAAACATACAGCCGAGTAAACGTTGGGCAACATTCCACTGGCAGAACACCGATCCGTTACAGGAGACAAAAGATGCCACCTAGCGAGCACAGGTGGGTTTACCGGTGTCCCCCGGTTACCATAGTAACGGGGCAGTGTACGCCGATCACCCCTGTGAGTTGGACCCTGATGAATGGGCGAGCTGCTCAGATCAAACTAATCGCTCACCACGGTAATCCCTGCGCCCGACCACACGCCGAGTTGCTCTCCATCAAGCCAACAGTGCGCGCGCACGCCTCATCAACTTCCGCCGGCGCTAACACTCACTCTCCGTGCGGAGATTTGGTCTGCAATACGTCATGCAAATCTCTGAGCCGGGCGTGGCGGGGGGAGAATGCATTGAAAGCGATCGGCTTGGCTTGCAGTGAGAAAGCAAGGAAAACCTGTTCCCTCTTAATTGGCTGGTCGGGTCTTAAGGAATCTTAATGCCGGCTTGAGGGATGACAGGCTTAGGTCGGACAATTGCCAACAGCTGTAGGAGACTCGGATTCCAAAGAGCGGACTGCTTTGAGCCGCCAATCCCGAGGCAGCAATCTCAAATAATAATCGGAGACATGTAATCCAGGCGCAGTAATTATCTCCAGAAGTACTGCCTTGCCCATTCAGAAATGCCCAGTAAATGTTTCTCCGAGAAGCCATGTGCAATTAGTAATCAAAGTATCACGGTGGAGTTTGTTTGAAGAATAGAACAACAGTTATAGTAATTGAGTGAGTGAGACAGATGGCCAATTTAATAGGCTGTACATAGGCTATATGGCAGACAATAGATCTTGCTGTCCAATAGTAAAACATTGCTTCCTGTCAGGATTACTTTAATTGGCTGTCTAGCCTATTGTAGGGAAATGCTGCAGTCTAGTGTAGGTTTCCGGATCTACCTAGGGACTAAAGCATCTGATGTTACAACATTGATAATTGGTCCTAATGTAGGCTAGGACTAATGAACGAAATGTCTAAGTTCTGTTACAATTATTACCTAATTACAAATCTGAAACTTCATCTGTAATGCGAATAATTATTCATTCAGTATTTCAGTAGCTGTTGATACCGAAATAAGGAATTTGGATTTTGTTTTCAAAAGACCGGGTAGCTATTAGGTGGAACTGCCTCTCCGAGGGGGTTAGGGCCTATAGCTAGATGTATGGTACATTTTAAAATCTAATAGGCCTACAACTTAAATCAAATCAGTCTTTGATATATCAGCTACAATCTGGACTCCAAACAGTAGAAAATATATTCATTACAGATAGCCAGAACCAGATCGCACCTTATCCACTACATGGCCCCCATATTGGCAGGCTAGGCCGTAACATATCCTTGGGCCATCATCTTTCCTTCACTCAAACGACGCAGGCAGCCTGAAACCCTCAGAAAAATGCAGACTAAAGTGAGCCAAGACCTCAGGACATCCTGCAATACATCTCCCAAG
The DNA here is from genome assembly GCA_936440205.1 of Lepidonotus clava. Classification (NCBI taxonomy): domain Eukaryota; kingdom Metazoa; phylum Annelida; class Polychaeta; order Phyllodocida; family Polynoidae; genus Lepidonotus; species Lepidonotus clava. The sequence continues at coordinate 25,685,037 of OW387144.1, read as the reverse complement.
TTGATAGAGCCAGTCCCTCAGAGCCACTCTATCGGACCCATACACGAAGGCCCTGATCGAATAAATTGGCACCGACTTCCCGTTTATCACCCTACCTCATAGAGAGATCCAAAGTGAAATTATAGACCTGGGCTTTTTGTAAAGGCTTTGGATATTTTTTGAAGGAAAAAAGTGAGGCTCTAATGTGATTGGGAAAAAGTAATGCAACGCTGAAGCAAATTGCTCTGTGAAACGGGGTTTTCCCTGAAGGCCAGAGAGCGGGCTTCGGGTCATTTTTCACATACAGCCTCACAACGATACGTCCCTAGTCAGTGTCCATGTCAGCAGCTGCGCCAAAATTGAGTTTCTGGTTTTAAAAAGGGTCACATATCTACAGTCTGTTTTATGAATACTCATAGATCTTTGGGCCCCGCAATTGCTCCATTGGAATGTGACATTCGATATGTCTATGGAATGTAAAGGGCTTCAAAGTGGGTTAAGTGCCTATTTTCTTCATGTATAGGTTTTGGTTCTATATTATAAAGGACGAATGCATATTTTGCAGAATTCTGATCAATTTGATACATTGGTCAGGAATGGATGACCAAAAGTCAACTTTGCTTATCTAATCTGAGTCTACTAATCTGCTTATCTACACTGTAAGAAGTAACTACTGTAAATTTACAGCAAAAGTTGCTGGCAACAAAGGTTCCAGCAATTTTTGCTGTAAATTTACAGCACTCTATGTACTGTTAATTTACAGTATAATGTACTGTTAATTTCCTACGGCAAAATATGCTGTAAATTTACAGTAGACAGTGTGCTGTAAATTTACAGCAAAAGTTGCTGGCAGCAAAGGTTCCAGCAATTTTTGCTGTAAATTTACAGTACTTGCTGTATTTTTACAGTATGCTAAATCAAACATTTTACCATTTTATCTTTATTAATTTCCTTTTTAAAATCCAACTAAATGTTGGATAAAGGTATAATTCCTACCTCAAACCCAATGTATATTGGATGAGGGATGTATTTATGCTAAGTGCATTAGCAAATACATGCATGGAATGATGGTATGATGAGGCACTGCCAATCCAACACATGCCTATGAAGGCAATTTGCTACCAAAAAGGTGTCTCAATAAGACAATTACCTCTGTATCTTGAAATTATTATTGACAGAGTGGAGATATCTATTATGTGATATACTTAATAAGTCTATTGATCTATTCATCATATTTAATCTTAATTAAAAGTAAATAATTCATCTTAGAATATAGTTTTAAGGTAAAAACTAAAAATGTTTTACTGATGATAAACATTTGCCCCACCTGGTGGAGAATAAATTTACAGAAAAAGTACTGTAAAATTACAAAGTTACTGTAATTTAGTAAATTTACAGTACTCATACTGTAATTTTACAGTAAATATTGCTGTTTAATTTCCAACATCAGAAAGTGCTGTAAATTTACTGCAAGAACTGCTGTAAATTAACAGCAACTTTTTACAGTGTAGAACGATAGGCCTACATGGTCATTTTAACAATAATTATTAGAGAATTAAACAAGGATTTAAGGATTTCCTTCTGTAATAATCTTTAATCCTTAAAGTAAGGACTCTAGCACACACTCCCAAAATAGATGTCATACTTTTCACTTACAGTCAGTGGGCCAACCCGCCGTGACCCACATAAAGAATCAATACAGCTTAGTCTCAGCTGATCACCTAAACCCACGGCACCCCACCCTCCCCATTCACCCCTCAATCCCCTCCTTGAACCGTATTGGTGGGAATATCTCTGTGAAATCAATGGCTTAGGGCTGGCTGCTACATGGAAAAGGAGGGAAATACTGAAATGACTTCAGTCTGTGGGATCCTCAAAGAAATAAGGGGTGACAGATCACTTCTCAGACAATTCAGACAATTGGATGGTTCGCTTCGGTAATCCCACAACTTAACTTGTTAAGGCGAAATCTATTGGGTTTTTCTGCCTCTGGCAAGCTGTTACATTGTCTTGGCAGTAAATCTTGGCTCTCACTGTAAATAGCTTTTGTAGTAAATTTGAGCCTACATTGTAAAATAAACCCTGCGAAATGTATCGTGTTTCACTGTGTTTTTTATGTTTCTACATTGTATTCTTGTTTACTGTGTCCTTCTGTTAAATTCTATATAGACTATGTAATATCCCGTTAAAGAGAACACAAAGCAGTGCCTCTAAGTAATATTTATTCTACAACAACTCACTCTGTTTTGAGAAGAAGAAGAAGAAGAAGAAGAAGAAGAAGAAGAAATTACAGTTCGTTCATGCCCGAATCAATGCAATATCAAGCCTACCAAACTACACCTTGGTCAATATTGTCAGACAAAATCCTAATGCACTTTCTTAACCGAACGCACATCCAAAACTCAATCTCATCATCATACTCATCCCCCTCATACCAATAGCCAGAGTCACATGATATTTACATCTACCAACTGATGATGATTCATTCAGTACTTCCATTCCTGAGCAGTGATGGCCCTAACGTTTAGAAAAGCATATGCAAACAAACTATCAAAATGTCATTTCAGGAGAACTTACATAACAGAAATCTACCCCATGGAGGTTCTGGGGTAGAATATAGGCACCCAGTAGCCCCTGTTGATCATCTAAGGTGACAATAGGGGGGACCAAGCACTGACCAAGTGGTTCTTTGGGTTCAATTCCAGGTTGGTGCTTGGTTCACAAAGGGATGAGGCACAGCAAAATTGATTTCCAGGTTTTGATCCCTTGCTGTTTGCCTGCCCTGTCACTGTCATCTCATTGATCCGATCACCAAAGACAGAATTTGCCTCAAGCTGTTTTTCGCTATGAATATGACATAAGTTGACAGCCTAAAGCTTCCATTTCTCACTCACTCATAACAGAAGTCTTCTCAAAAATTTAATAGTGTGCGTATACGAACATATCATAAGAACCATCTTTGCCCCATCCCCCTCCCTCCTTCCCCGGACGATCAGCCTTGAACACAGGCCTACCCTTTCAGTGTATAATGCATGCGGGCGGGATCCAAGCGGGGATCGAGGCTGTGACAGCAGAGATCAAAGAGAGACAGGTGTACCGCCCGCCACGCTGACGGGCTCAAGGCCAGAATAGACTGAATAAACACCAACACTTGGGGGACTTTCGTATGCTTTTGTATTATTTCCATGGTGGTAATGCTTGCTTTCTGGAAAGAAAAGAATAAAATTCAGAGTAATAATACAATAAGTTTGTATTATTTTCTCAATCACAAATTTAACTTCTTAAATATCATTGATTGTCCCGGGGAGCTTGCGGGAACATCCTCTAGGCCTCATGCACAATTTATAACATAGGACTCTATCAATCATTAACTAGGCCTGTTGAAGCAACGTTTTACATAATCATTTGAAACGCCATCTTCATAAAATATTTCAGATAGTGTTCTCATATATTATTCCAATCTAATTCATTGAGCCATTTCCAAAGAACCAACTAAATTCAATTAGGTGAAAAAGCCATAACTCGTCATGCTTATCGTGAGCGGATTCAGTGGCTGCTCAATTCTGGCAAAGAAAGGGTTAACAGTGACTGGGGAGACAAAAGAAGACCGATGTGGCTGGGGGTGCATCTTTTGATCTGGTGCTCCGTCTTCGGATGACGCCCAGTATTGACCGAACTCAGCCCTAAAAGACAGCGCTTCATTACAGAGTGTCAGCCCACTGAGGGGCATCTCCAAACTCGGGGTAACAATCTCCACTCCACCCTGTTTGATCTTACAGGCACCTGCCTTATTTGTGATTACATAGAGGGCGTGGCGGGGGAGCAGTGGTGGTGTGGGTAACTAACAATGTGGGGGGAGTCCACAAGTTGCGACACCCTACTAAAACTTGTAGAAAGTAAGGAGATCCCCATAGAAGATTTCAGCCGTAGATTTCTGAAAATTTTGTTCAACAAAATAAATTTTCTAGAAATATGTTTCCAGCATGTAACTATACCCCTTAAAATTGAACCAACTCAATAACAGATAATGGGGTCCTTATCATGAATTTTACAGACCGTGTTAGAAAGTTCCCAACTGCAGTCACCAGCTGTGAAACAAGAACTATGAATAGACTTTACTATTGGTTGAATAATCTAAACTACATTTGACCAAAATTAACCATTGGATATGCTCCCTCAGCTCCTTATGTTGGGTAACACTTTTTTGCTTTGTCTGTTCCTGCAACGTTTTTAGTTTGCCTCTTAACCTATGGTAATACTAGTGCTTTTTCTCATTTTAATTATTTTCTTATGAAGAAGGTTTTTAAGTTGTATATTGCGCTGCTTTGACGGTAATTGGGAGACATGGGTATACATTTCCTATATCAGTTCTATCTTTGTAGATGTTGTTTCCTACTTGTTAGCCACAACTGCCAACCAAATATTTTAATCGTGTATTCGGTGACCATTATGCATCGTATAAAATGTCATGCGAAGAATTGAAAAGGACATCGTACAAGCCCATCCATGATAACATCAGTCACCCATGACAATATTGCCACTTCTTTCTCTTCCTGAGATTTTATGGAAAACGGATGTATGTCTTGTAATAAATTTCGGTTGATTTTAAACACCTAAATACCTCCCATTCTTACTGTGTCACAAAATGAGGAATATTATACAACTATAATATATTTCGAGGAGAAAAAGATCAATTCTTTACTAGGACATTTGCTTTTGCAAATTAATGGTGCACATAAACGTGTTAGGCTATGTATAACTATGTCCATATACAAGAAGTTTTCTTTTCAAGCGGTTAAGTAAAAGTTGTCTTTTCATGAAAGCTTTCAATATTGAAGCAAGCGTGTTGGAAAGAAAGAGACCTATAGACGATCCGTCATCTAGCCGAGCACCACCTCCACAGTTTATGATGTGATCAATAGGTCTCCTTATCGCTGTGGGGGTCCAAGTGGGCGTGGTTAGCTCTGAGCCAATGAGCGCCCAGGGACAAGTCACGTGACAGTGGGCGTGTCTAAGAGATGGTGTATGAGAAAAATATGGCCCCTGTCAGACTGCATCAGTTATATTGAACATGCTCCTTTACTTTTAGATTTAAGAAAAAAAGTAATTTTGTTAGGGAGTGAGAACTGTGAAGTTTTTGTTATTAGAGAAATATGTTGTTCCCATTGTCGGGAAATGCTTGCCATTGTCCTCTTTCCTATTTCAAAGTCCAAGTAATGATATTTTTGTTTCCACTATCACAGTTTTATATTCAGCACTCTGAAATGAGGCATGGACACCAGCAGACGTCGCCAGCAGGAACTACAGGCATCCTACCATGTCAACTATATAATTAAGGCAAGAGGCGTTCAGTTTGGACAAGTTTATTTCAATAAAACAACACAGAAAAGTACATGTTCCGCTATGGGCTGACGTTTCTGGCGGCCCTAAGTGGTATGTAACATAAGTAGGTAAATAATATCAAAGAAAAAGGGCGTAGGTGGGCGGGTAAAACGTCCAGAGTCCTCCACAGAGAGAGGTGAGGGGTCAGGGTGGCCACAGCTTATATAGGTGGCAGGGGTGACTGGTGTGATGTAACAGCATGTCCATTTCAGTCTATGGTGTGGCCCCCTGGTAGCTCAGGCTGAAACCAGGTGAGGGGTCCAGAGGTACTTAGTTCCCCCCAGAGCCCCCCAGTGGACAGTCTGAGGGCAGTGTGTCCCTCTATTGAGTACTGAAGCGACCAGCCTTGATTACCGCCAATTTGATGAATTAGCCTTCAATTAAGGCAAGAGGCGTTCAGTTTGGACAAGTTTATTTCAATAAAACAACACAGAAAAGTACATGTTCCGCTATGGGCTGACGTTTCTGGCGGCCAAACAGTCTTTAAATGCTTCTGGAACGGGAGACCAGAGCTTCTTTGGAACATATGCCAGGACCGCGGCTGAGGTCCAGGTTCCATGTCTCATTATGTCCTGGCATGAGACACCGCGGCGGGCGCACTCCTGGGCGCCCGAGCGACGTAGTGAATGAAGAGTGCAAGTAGCTGGGGCGGGATGTCCCGCTACGTGCAGGGCCCAGCGCAGCATCTCAGTGAGGCGCGTCGGGGTCAGCCATGCCCCCGACGGGAGAGTGAAGGCCGGGTCGTCAGGGGCCCCCGGGGAGGTGAAGGCGTGAAGGGTCCAGGCGGCCACGGGACAGTGAGGGCCCTGGACTTTCGGGATGGGGAGGGAGACCCTGGACTGCGGATCCCGGATGGTCTTCGATGATCGGATGTGCAGCCAGAGCCCTCCCGCCGATGGCTCCACGTCGACCCTACGGAGGTGATGGGTAGTGAGTTCCCCTGGGCAGGGGAGAAGGTTAGACTGGCGCAGCATAGAAGTGAAGGCCAGTAGAATTGCGGCTCGCGCCGCGCGTGCGTCCGGTCCAGCTGCTGCAAGGATATCAGAGACACGCTTAATATAAAACAGTGACACTGGAGGGGCTGGCTGAGGGACGTGAGTAGAGAGTCTAGCAACGCCGCGTAACATTATTGCCACATCCGGAGCGGCGAAAGGGCAGACATCGCCCCCCGCCTGTTGGACCCAGTGTTTGGCGCCAGACATGGCGTTTCTTATAGATGTAAGGTTCTTGAATATATTGGCCAAATGTTGTATATATAATATAAGTTCGCCATGAGAAGGTTGGTTAAAATTAAGGCCCAAGGAAGTCATAAAGTTAATGTACATATTGGCCTGTCTAGCCTTGTTGCGGTGAGTCCCTGGGGCAAAAGCGGCTCGGTGGGTGATGTTAGCCTGCCTCTGGAGAGCAGCTCGTCTGCATTCTGGAATTACAAACCAGAGGTTAGCACATAGTCAACGTCAACAGGTAAAGCACGGCTCAAACCCCTAGTCACAACGATACGATCTGCCACGTTAGCGAGGGCGTGGTCAAAGCTGCGCCTACTAAGGGCGTCGGCTAGGATGATATCCTGGCCCGGGATATGGTGAATGAGGATATCTAAGTCTTGGATTGCTGCCAGGAGCCAAATTTCGCGTGCGCAGGCTGCCAGGACCCGGTCCTTAGTGCGGCCTGATTGTAGGGCGTACATTGCTGCCATATTGTCCGTTTTTACCAGGATACGTGCGCCCCGTGTGTCCTTGGGTGTGAGAGTCTTAAGGGCCACCACCACATTTAGTGCCTCCAACTGTGATATATGGTAGGCCTCGGTCATGTGTGGGGGAAACTCATAGTCATAAAAGTGGGTATGTGAGTGTCCTCCTGCTCCTCGTAGGCAGGCGTCGCATTCGAAGACCATATCGACTGTTTTAGGCTCAATGAGAACCTTGCCGTTATATGCTGCTGCGTACCGGGCAAACCAGTCGATATCCTTTTTAAATTCTGCCGAGATTGGGACTGAGACACGGTCCTGGGCTTCCCTGAGGGTGTCCAGGATCCGGGCCATGAATCTGCGGGCGGGGCGGACACAATTACTGATAAAATTGAGTTTTCCCGCAAGGGATTGGATCTGCTGTTTGGTCGCGTGGGTTCTATGTCGCCAGCTAGTGGTCTCTCTAATGACCTCGTCCAATTTTTCGGGGGGAATCGTGACCGTCATCTCAACCGAATCGAAGTGATACCCCAGCCAGGTTATATTTGTGGCGGGGAATGTGGTTTTGTCGGGGGCCAAGGCCATGCCCAGCTGTGTCGCCAGGGCCTGAAAATCCGCTAGGCCTTTTACCGCCTCTGAGAGAGTTGCGGCCACGCCGCAAAAGTCATCGACATAGGCTAGGAGGCAGTGGCCTCTGTTCTCCATCATGTAAACCATGGCTTCTGAGACCCGTTGTTGGGCGGCGCCAGAAGCACGGCACCCAAAGCTCGGGCACACGTCTATATACACCCTGTCCCGGTGAGCTATTCCCAAGAGGGGATAGTCCAGGGGGTCGACGCAGAGCTGGCGGTAGGCTCTCTGGAGGTCGGATTTCCATAAATAGGCATTGCCCTGTTGTTCCAGGATAAGGTCCGCCAAGCTCCATGCAGTGGGTAGGGTATACACCCTATCGACCCCCTGGACGAAATTTTTTCGTATTCCGTCATTTACGCTCGTGCCGGCGGGTATGATAGATCGATTATGATGCGTTTGCCTGACCCGTCCGGCTTGTCGCGGGTCATTAGTGGTGATATTTGTGTCCACGGTTCAAAGGGTAATTCGCGGAAGGGGCCTATAAGTGCCTCTTTGTCTAGTTCTTTTTCGATGAAAGTGTCTACCGCATCCGCCTGCCTAGTCGCCGAGGCGTGATTGACAAGGGTGGGGGTAGGGGGGTGGGGGGCCGTATACGAAACAGGCCACCCGTATCGGAGAAAATCAACTATTTCGCGGTCTTGGTAATCCCTCAGTTCATTGTCCCATTCCTCGCAGTTTACCTGCGAGGGAACCCTACGTCTGACACCCATGTAATTAGGGAGCCCCGAGGGGGGCACGTCATAGTATAGTGCTGCGTGGACCGGGGCTACCTCACAGGCCTCACCAGTTACCGTGGGCCATTGAGCTGTAATGGTTTCTTTGAACTGAAATGGGGTTACCTTTTGCGCGTAGTCTTCAGAAATATCAGAGTCAGTGTTGTCGGCGGCTGCCGGGGGTTGAGAATTACCTGTTGCTTGAGTGGCGTGAGCATTTCTGCCGGCGTCGCTCATAGCTTCGGTGACGTCACCCTGTTCACGGGGGGCAGCGGCCTGTTCAGAGTCTGCAAGTACATACTTAAGATCTAGATTAGTTTCAACGTAAACATCTATTTTTGGGAACTGGTCCCAAACCCCGATTCCTGTGCCTGCTTCTTAGTTGTACCAAACGCCTTAGATTTGCAATCTTTATGGGGGTGCGGGAGAAACTGGCATTTCTGAGGCAAACAGTGGGAGCAGACATGAATATGCCTGTAGCCGTTCTGTACGTGGTCCCCGGCCGCGTTACATGTACCCTGTTGGAAGGCTTTACACGGGGGGGCTGGTTTTGCCTTCTGTAATTCTGGGGAGAGAACGTATACGATTCCCTCCTTCTCGGCCGTCTGTGCCGTAGCTACTTTTGTGTGCGACATTTGGGCCTGCAGTCGGTCGATCTCATATGTATCGGCCCACGCTAGCCTGCCCTGGGCAATGCGTGTACACACCTCCTCCGACCACGATCGGACTGCCGCCCAGTCGTAATACTTAGCATCTTCGATCATTCTTTCCAAGTGCATGTTCATATATGGTATGTCCGGGCTGGCCCCTTCTTTAGCCTTAATTAACTGGATGAACCCCCACAGATACTCGGGCATACTAAGCTCGCCCATTGTGGTCTTAGCTTTTTTAGGACCGCGCGTGACTAGGTGGTGTGGAAATAGAGCCGGCTTACCTGATGTGCTCGTGTACGGGTTGACTACGTTCTGAAGTGCCTCGGCCACGCGCTGTGTAAGGTTCGGTTCCGCCTCTCCCTCCGCCGGTGGGTATGCGCCCGGGACGTCCCATGGGTTGATGTGGTGCTGGTCAGGGTGGTGCGCGTACGACCCGGTGAACATCAGGCCTCCGCCGGCGCCCCTCGTGGCCGCCGCCGGGGGGGCGGTCGTGCCCCACGCTGGGGCCGTCATCTGCTGCGGAGGGACGAGTAGTCGCCCGCGGGCCGGGTCGCCGACCTGGCCGGCTTGTCGTGTATCGTAGAGCTGCCTAAATGGGCTCGCAGATTGAGTGCGTCTGTTTGTGAGGTGCGGCGTCTCCGGCTGGCGTCCACGCAGCAGCTCTGGTGTGGGGGGTTCCGGTGCCGGTGCCCTGGCCGCAGTGAGTTGTTTTAGCATACTGGTTACCTCTCCTAGCTGTCCGCCAAATGCGTGTACGGTCGCCGTGAGGTCCTGTATAGCCGCCGCATTCGCCGCTGCCGAGGGTTTCTTAGGCCTTGGCGGGGTAGGTTCGGGCTCGATGAGTTCTGGGCTAGCGCCGGCCTGGGCGCGTCGCTTCATCTTCCCCATAGTGCGGTGTCGTGGCGTACAGTGTAAAACGTCCAGAGTCCTCCACAGAGAGAGGTGAGGGGTCAGGGTGGCCACAGCTTATATAGGTGGCAGGGGTGACTGGTGTGATGTAACAGCATGTCCATTTCAGTCTATGGTGTGGCCCCCTGGTAGCTCAGGCTGAAACCAGGTGAGGGGTCCAGAGGTACTTAGTTCCCCCCAGAGCCCCCCAGTGGACAGTCTGAGGGCAGTGTGTCCCTCTATTGAGTACTGAAGCGACCAGCCTTGATTACCGCCAATTTGATGAATTAGCCTTCAATTATGATGAGTACATATCGTGCCATTTACCCAACTGTTTTACTATGCGACCATTGAAATTTGAGATAGCAGAACTTATTTTTCTCTTACAAAATAACTGCATGAATTGTGAAATGGTACGTTCCATCGATGTAATAGCAATATCAAAGTCTGAAACAGACCACTGATATCGGCTCATACTGAGCATCTGCCTTTGAACCTTGCAGTGGTCTGTGCATTAAACCCATAAATGGACGGTCCGTTTTTTGTCACAGGAGAGAGTAACTCAGCGGCCGGCCAGCCAGGGACATTCCGAAATGACAGTTTAATTGAAATGCTCAAGGCAGTGCCATTGTTTTTGACCTCCCCTCTTTCCATCTAAACGGGACGGGAAGGCGGAGTGCTATCCCAATCACATTTTAGACCAGGCGAAAAGTCTCTGGAGTGCTTCATGGAATTGGCTTAGTTACAGCAATGTATCTCAACAATTCCATTTAATCACCATTTCGGAAAATCCCCCCAGTGCCCTTTGCCGAGGCTAGCAGTTGTCGAGTGGTTGAATCTGACTGAAAAATGATAACAAACACCCAGAGACTGGTACACAATTATCCCCCGTATGATTAAGGACTGGTACACAATTATCCCCCGTATGATTAAGGATTCCCTGAACCGGGAAGGATGTTTTACTTGCATCTGGCTATTGGACTTAAAGGCCTTTTGTAATCTCGATAAACGGAATCAGAAAGCAAAGTATGGTGAAATAGCCGTTGGATTATAAATGTAGTCTGAAACATTACATTGCACTGAAATCTTATTTGATCATTATGGTCTATACGAACGCTAAGTATTTATCAATTTGCTTAATCTCAACCATTGCGGATGCATCTGCAATTCAGATAAATGGAAGACATTGAAAGTCAGTGTTCTTACATTGTGATTCAATAATATGATACAGCCACGCTGTGAGTCAATTGCAGTGACAACAGAACTCATTTAGCCGGGGGAGCTAATGTTACAGTCTAATCATAAGAAATGCGGCTATCAGGGAGTATAACTTCATTGCAGATGCCTTCAGAATAAAGATGCTCGGGGGGGCCTTACGCCATATCCCATTATGATGATGTACAGTGCCCCCCTGGAGGCCATCCGGGGAACTAATAGGGGATATTTATAAATTATTTGTGGCTTCTCCTCCAGACCAGATGAAGCCCCGCCTCTTGTCTATTGGTTGTGGTTGTCTATTAGATCTGGGGCAATTCAAAGATGGGAGTCAAGGGGTATGCCTGGGGCTTGACAAACAGAGGGGAGGATGTAATGAGGTGGACAATACTTTCTATGCGTCTGAAAACAGAACATTTCTTATCAGTCTATATGGCGGTAACCGATATTCCTGCTTGTTTATGACAGGTATAGCCCCATGCATAACCTGATAACAACAAATCAATATTATCCTCCCCAAACAGTTACTTGGCTCATAATTATTATCAGTTTCAGAGCAATGTCACTGGAACTGAGATGAGGGCAATAGATGGCGACTGCATGTAAGCGATTTCTTACAAGGTACACTGTTGGTATTTGGCCACTGTTATGATAAATTCATATGTAGGCCTGCTTATGTATTCCTGGAGCCTACATGTCTAAGTTATTAAACAGTATTTTAGCATATATTTCAATAACCAAAACCGTCCATTCCTTATAAGTCACACCATGGGGCTACGGCTCCATGGAACCTCCGAATCATTCTCCAGACAGTTGTTGTCCTATACCCTCCCATTGTTTAGGCAGTAGCTGACGGAGCATCAGCTGGGAGAGTGTGGCGGAAATTGGCCTACTGATCACGTGACTGTTTATGACCTTCGTGCCTGGCGGACAATGAGATCTCGCCGTGTTCTCGCGGTGCTTTACGAGAGGTTGGCAGGCTAGTTGACACTTCTTCGATCTCTCGTGCTCCTCACTAGGCCTCTGAGTCGGGATGGGGGTCAGTAAAGAGACCAGACGACTCAGGGGGAATTTACAAGTAGCAATGTTCTTGTCTCATTGGCCAGAAAATGGCCGGACATGGCCAATCAAAGGCTGCCTTGCCCTGGCTGACGTCACAGGAAGTCTCTGGAGAAAAACTGTTTTCGTGCAGCCACTTTTACTTTTGGTGAACAGGTTGTACAGTTTTCAAATGAACAAAATTAAAATATGAGATACATCTGGATGGTGCAGAGTTACACTCTAAACTCTTCCCTTCGATGTGTCCCCCTTGAACGAAGCTATTTCATAGTAATAGTTTTCAAAAAGCGTGAATTTAAAGAAATAATACGACGGATATAGTAAAAAGATAAACAAACATGACTCTGACTGTTCTTAGTGTACAGCTGTAAGGAAAGGCAGTTAAGAACCTTTTCAGCCAACATTAACTTTTTCCAAACAGTCTGATCCAATACGACGTAAAGAAGGTATGGTGGTTCTTTGCAATGAGCATCTGCTTTTGAAACAATCCATCTGTACATTTCCTTATCGTGTTGGTTTATCTGTCTCTTAAATATCAAACAATCTTTAATTTAGATATAGACTTGTAATTTGTTATACCTACTAGTGGAGAGGACATTTGCCTCGTTTCCCTCTATCCTAATTTGTTATACACAATCTTTAGACTATTTTACTAAATTTCTACAAGTGTATCAAAATCCCCCATACGTCTTGGAATCCCGTCAGATTGTAAATACATATATCTTCCTATAATTTTGGCTGGTGACTGTTCATCGACGTGAACAGGCAATAATCAATTGATGGTAAACAAATTGAGTGGCAGGGGAGACAGCCGGTTTTCCTTTTTTATAGCCCCATAGCATGCGACATGGGTATTTGTTAGGATTAACAGGGACAATCAGAATCCCCATATTGTGAGGGACCTAACAAAGGATAGGCTCATGAAAGATCATGAAGCATGAAACCATCCAATGATTGTGTGGAGATAAATACCGCATGCTGCCCTGCAGGCGGACTCTTTCACTGCTGTCAACACCCATCAAAGTAAAACTTCCCGGTAATCAGGTTTTAGGAAAAAGAAAAGAACTTAAACGGACAGAAATGCCTCCCAGTCCACCGCCGCCATCTTGGCCCATGATATGATGAGTGGCCGCCAGGTGGCCTGACAGCGCCACTGCCCTCTAGCGGCAGCGGCAAAAGGCGCCTGCTTCCGGCGGAGTATAATGGAGTTTTATTCTTGGTATATTTATTCATTGATTCTGCTTGGTGGAGGAGACCTATAGAAGGCTGCGCCTAGGCGTAATCTATGACCTTCTCAATGGTCAGGCCCTGGGGCAGTGTACAGTCGTTCATCCTCCGGAGTCTTTCGGGATCCATTCTTCCCTTCCCCCTACTCTTTTACCCTATTGTCCTTTTCTGCCATAGTATACTGCCACCAGGGGAGCTGAGAGGGTGGGGGCGGGGTGGGGTAACAAGGTGAGATCCATGAAGAGTACGAAAAAAGCACACCCACCAGCAGCAGTAAAACACGTTGGAGAAAGGCCACCTAATTATAATGTTAAATGATAGGTACAAGAGGGTACTGTTTCATGTAACTACTACTAGGATGGAGAGACTATGTAGCGCAATTATGTTAGTTTCTTAAAGAAGCGAATTTACCTTGACAAACCTTGCACCTTATGAAAAGGCATAATCTCTTTTCAGAATTAGATGGGTAACATATTTTGAACATTTTTTCAACCACAGCAGGTAAAACAGAGATTAAACTAAAATGCCATCAACAAGTCAGACCACTAAAGTACTATTTGCATCATAACAAAATTTGGCTCATAGACTGCTTTCCATTCATCAATATTTCTGTCAAATGTAAATCCTAATACACTTCCAAACACCTACAATATGCATGTTCCTGGAAACGATTACCATGAAGATATTGCAAAATTGTTTTTATTGTGGGTTGTTTGTTGCAATTGTTTGCTATGTACTGTGTTTGGTTATTAATAAAAGTTTTACAACAATTCAGAAAGCAACCTACCAACTGCTCACTCAGTTTGAATTGCTCGCCCAGCACCTCTATACCGCCAAACAATACAGGCTGTAATATCACAGGTGCACTAGTAAGACTTTCAGATTATATTTTCCAGATCCCAAAGGAGCTTAGTAAATATGTATACATTTTACAGAATACCCCGTAAATCGTGATTACCTCCCTCCAGATATAGACTGAATATTCCTTTTTATCCATCACGACCATTCTGTCACGTTGCTGGCACCATATTTAATTGTAAGTTTGGACACGATTTAAGATGACTAACACTCCCATGAAGTGGTTTCACATAACTACCTACAACAGAGGCAGGTCAAAAACCTTCCGACCCCGGTGCAGAAGGTGTCCACAGGATTCTGGATACCTTCAGTTTTCTACCTTTACCAGGGGAGTGTATGTATGGTTCCCATGTAGTGTGCCAACTACCAAGGAGTGCAACAATAGCATTAATTTGCATGTATGCGGTCAGGTACCACCCTGGAGTTCTTATTCCTCATTAATCACAATTACTTCTTTTGGTGGGATGCACGCACCCAGAACGCAATTATCTTGCTTTAACCAATCTGTCTCAATCAAATCATGTAAACTTTACCCCATGCCATGGGGGAATTCCCGTATCGTTTGTCGGATACGTTATGGGAGGGGAATTTTATGTTTCCTTGATTACTGCAGTCTGCGGATTGTTTGTTCCCGCTTAATTGCCTATTAGCTTGTTTGCTTTAATGGCATGGGTGATTTTCCAAAATGCCTGAAGGATGCGTTTTTTTTCAGTCAATTTTCTTCTTATCTACCTATGGACCACTGTTTGTCATTAGGTGGTCAGTCGGATAGCTTGGGCGGATATTTATTGTCCAACCATCTTAATATCCGACATGTGTTTTATCGCCACCCCAAAAATGTTCGGTGTGTCTTATCGGGGCCCCTATTAATGATAAACGAAATGCCCTCATCATTTCATATCAAGCATTCTACGTGACCTTTGGGCAGAACAATAGTAATATACATACAATGTCCCAGTCTTTTTACACACAAATCACGGGCAATAACCTGAGAAATCAGACATTTACATCAGCCTATGGCAGATGGTTTATACAGAACTACAACAAGATTTATTCTGAATACAAATTGCATTGTCAGTCCCAATAATTGCATAATTCCAACTATGACTTTGCACCACTTTCTTTCCTATTTATCAATGCTGGGATTCCCTGAATTAATCTGCTTAGTAGAAATAGCTCTTTCAGTCGGCTGTGTTATGCTTTCTGAGCATTCCATACATTTTGCCGACGGTTGTTTCACTGTTTAAGACTCTGTCGTTGTAAATTATGTTTTACTGCGTTCCTGTAATTGTGATGAATTGTTCCAAATGGACTGACTAAAATCTACTCGACATTGATCCTTTTAAATCTGCTGAAAGCTGACGGAAGTCCGACTCTCAGTTTGTTGGAATTATTCCCTCTGACTTTTCTGTTTTTCGTGAGGAATTTTAAAAAGTCATTTCATTGCGTCAACCGTTGACAGAACTTAAATTTGAATGCGAATCTTTCATTTGTTATTCAGTGTTGTCAACGGGCTTTTTGAAGTTAAATTTGGAAAACAAATAAGGTATGTGTGCCTCTACAATGGCCTGGGAGAAGGACATGCGACTTTCAAATAAGTTATTATTTGCATTTAACCCAGATCTCTTCTTGTTTCCCCTTGTACTCATTCATGTGATGAATAGGTTTTCTTTGTTACAGTGTTATAACTCGAACAATGTTAAAACATTCGACGTTTCCATTTTCCATTAAACTTATTGTTTGTATTTTCGTCGACGTTGTACTGATGGCATTTAAGACACTTTGATTTAGCAATAGGAATGTGAAAGGGGTCCCTGAACTGAAAATAAACAAAATAATATTATGTATTTGGCTGCACTATAAAGACTTTGAGTCCCTGTAGTATTAATCTTATGAATCAATTCAAAGGCTTTGCTCATGTTCTTCTTCTATGCTTGATGACATGAAAAGTCACATAGACGCATAATTATAGGATTGATACGAGGAACAACTTATTTCACTGTTCCTAAAGTTGAAGCCTGCTTATTCAGAGCCAGCTTATAGACTCATGTTTGCGGTTGGCTATGCAGCTTTTTAGCCTTATATGTCAGTCTTTGAACATTCTTCTTAGCTTAGGTGGTAGATTTAAGCCTTCAGGCCTGTTCACCTAGTGCAGGCGTACGTTGTACGGAGCCCTACGGTCGTCTGTATGCCGCCCCTTTGGTCCAACCCCTTTGATCAGGGCATAGCCCTGACCCAACCCCTCTGATATCGACCCACCCCCAAAACAATGGAGGGGCCGCTTCTCTTTGATGTCTTGGGGGGTAGATCATCCCGGGTTACCATGGTCGTCAGAGGTGTTCCTCCAGGGTGTGATGTGAGGAGAGAGAGGGGAAGGGTGTGGGAAGATAAGGCACTAGGAGTGTTAGTCACATGGCTCTGATTACTTTGACATAACCCTATAGGTAGGCACTACGTCTTCTGTTTCAATCTTTACGTTCTTTTCCAATAAATCTATTTGTTTGCTTATTCTATAGCTACTCTTATCGTTATTTTACTTATATTTAAGAGAAATATCTCATGATTGTTCTTTTTTCCACAGTTTAGATGGAAACCTCCAGATCCCTTTCGTCCACGTCTCTTACAAACATCCCTTCCTCCCTTTCTGTTATGTGCCCCTCAAGTATCATAGAATTTTTAATGGGAGTTGCCCTAATATGAGACATTTTAGGTGCCTCCTTCGGGGGCAAGAATTTAACATTCATAAAATCTAGTTTTGGCAACAAAAACAAAATTGTGAGGGGCGCAGTGGCGCTCAGGCTGAATTCATCCCTCAGTGTGTTATATGCCTATGTTTTTTTGTAGGTTTTTTGTAGAGAGCAGTGCTCATTCTATTTCACAATAAAATATACAAGTCTTTTCCTCTGCTCCACTTTTTGGGCGCTGCATACAACCATTTTCTACAAACAACATCGTACAAAAAAAACTTTGTTCAACAGAGTTTTTCATATATACCTATGCTAGTCTGTCAAGCCGACCTACCTAACGTAAAAGCTTAATGCATTCTGCAACATGGTCGACTTCGCGCCAAAAAGGAGTCCGTGGGAGTATAGACATGAGAGTAGGCAGACATCTCACCACCATCGGGGTAAGATTACTATGCCCTCTGGCCCAAAAACAGTCTGGCAGGTTTTCTGGTGCAGCCTGGGCGGATGGGGCATAAGAAATGGCAGCTATGGTGCAAAGGCCAAGATGGTTGAGATTGCAGGTTGCACTCCAAGTAGATAAGCGAGTAGTCATGCTTACAGATTAGGGGTTTGGTTGCAGTAAGGACACCCTTTTATACCCAAGTAGTCCCCCCAACCTCATCCCCAGCCGAACCTCCAAGAACCGCCTTCCACTCGTCTGATGTCTGTACTGGTACACGAGTTGTGTGTACCGACTTGGCCTTGTCTCTACATCTAGAGACACATCTGACGTGGTCTACAGAGAGATAGACCTGAGACAAAAGGCTATCCAGCCTTCCTTGGGGCGGACTGAGGGGTAGGTAATGAAGGAAAACTACACTACTTTATGTGCAGATATATAATCAAGGAATTCATGATACAAACACATGCCTATCTTGTATTCAATATATTGTTGTTTCTATGTTCATATTTCCCTTCAAATCGGAACATTTCAAATTATGGTAATAGATTATAAAAAGAGGCAGATTGTCTGTTATTATCTTATTACTGAGAATGAAATTTGTTTAATAAACTGCTGTATCTTGTTTTACCAAATTTAGCAAGTTCTCACTTGGGCAAACATAGAAGTGTCATATGTATGTGCAAGGCACTGGAAGTATAGGCCTACCTCTCACACCTTGGTGCCTAAAATATTGTCAAGTGCACGGTAACCGACAGCATATAAAAAAACGAACGCAGAACTGTCACCTGCTGTCCCAAAACGTTCTTCTCTCCACACCCATGCCCCAACCCATTCATATCACCCCTATGTATGCCTCTCAGCTCCGGCCGGATGTGCCCCTCAGTTGGCAGCGCCATCTACTCACACAAAGACCTTTGTGGGTCACGTGTCCACATATATCACCATGGCCGTTCCCGCCCAAAACCTGCACGAGCTTAGCAGACGACATTGACTTCATTCACCGGGGGTTTCCCCTCCGTCCCTTCCCGCCCTTCTCGTTCACGCCCACCCGCCCGCCAAACACGACTGACACTTCCGGTGCGCATGCTCAGTCCACTCTTCCGTTATCTGCCGTCGCGGGAGGCCCTCAAAGTAGTCTCGTGGTCGCCGTCCGGGCCCGCGAGAATCTACGAGATGATGAAGATGGCGGCGCCCACATAGAGACTCTATTGCCCGTATACGGTGGTCCCCCCAACTAAACTCCC
The DNA here is from genome assembly GCA_936440205.1 of Lepidonotus clava. Taxonomy (NCBI): domain Eukaryota; kingdom Metazoa; phylum Annelida; class Polychaeta; order Phyllodocida; family Polynoidae; genus Lepidonotus; species Lepidonotus clava. Next base: position 25,666,370 of record OW387144.1, on the reverse strand, counting down.
TCGACCAAGGCTTGTGTATGAGTCTGGGACGGGGAATCCGAGCACAAGTGTTGTTGGCGGCAACTCTAGACGTTGTAGGGTGGCCGTGATTCAATTTGTTCCTCTAGAAAAGAGGTTGGTGTGGATTAGAGAGGGAATAGGGCACCGTCGGTCCTGGAGGGGAGGGACGGAGGGGGCCAACCTCTGGTTGGAGATCGATAACTGTTTACTGAATGTCAATAAGCCAGGGGTGAGCGGCAGAAGTGACGTTAGCGTCAGGAGGCCATGTTGGGGGTTTGTTAGGGCCGGAAGGCCACCGCGCATGCGTGGTGCCGGTGCCGGTGGCCGAGTAACCATGACAACACGAGGTAATCATATCCGGTCATAACAAGGTGGCCACCTCGGCCATAAAACAACGTTATAAGTGGACCCAGGGCCTCCCCCCATCCATTTCTCCCCATATATAGATCATGAGCACAGCTACATTCCCTCCCCTGCAGCCATCCTCTACCACCATAACCAGGATTTTCCTGCCACAGGAATAATGACCCCAAAAAGATAAGGTAGAATCCCTGGTATACCAGGCCCCCCAGGCAATAGATGGTAGCTTTATTGCATCAGGGGTCCGTTAGGGGTGGCGTGATGTCGTTTTCCTCGCCTGTAACCACGTTTACATACTGTCCCTGTCTGGGGAGGCTCGGTAAGGTGTACGGGCACGGTGGTATGGGATTTCCGTATGAGATGCGCTCGATCCAGAAAAAGTTACCGGTTACATTTTATGGGACATGGCCAGATAAGAAAGATTTTGTGGATCAAGCTTTAAAGTATCAACGGCATCTAAAATTGTCTTTCACATAACGCCCTAGGGGCCCTTAACAGGTCAGTTGAAGAAAGCGAACGCTCCTCCTTGTCTTGAAATCGACTGTGAGACTTTTCTTGTTACATTCGATTAAAAGTTGTCGAACTCGGAATCCCACTTAAAAATAGCCCCGACGAAATCAGAGTATAAGAGCCAGAGGTCTAACAAATATGAAGCCACCTTATTTAAATATTCTAGCCACAGAAAGAAGCCCCAGGAGTCAGGAGATAAGAATCAAGACTTCACAGGCAATATCGCTTAGTAGGTTTGGACCTTTATAGCTCTGAATACGAGGCATACCCCCTTAAATCTGACTGTATGTAGGGGAGCGGTCCGTTGGGGGTAGACACTGGAGTGGAGATAGCATCGGGATCTTGTTCCTGATGTGGCAAGAAATCTCCCAAAAGAGACACATCCAGGCAGAGCTCCTTATCAGTTGGGACATCGAGAGGCCCCTCTTGCTCCTGATAATCTCCAGAAGGCTGAGATAGCAGATGCTGAAGCCAAGCGTTGGTCCCTGCCACATTAATCTGCTTCTGGTGGAGAAGGCCATCACAGATAGAATTTGGGAAGTGGGGAAAAAGTTAACGTCAAAGTTATTGATTGAAAGTGGGGAGTGGAATTACCGCTCGGTAGATAAGCATAATAGAATTATGTCTCAAACTGTGGCCTCTGGAATGTTTTATTTTGAGTCTTTTGTCTCTGTATCATCTTCACTAAGGTGCCTTGATATTAGCTTACCAGAAATTCCAGACATTGTCACCTATTTACGGCAATCACTTAAATCTTCACGGCGATCTAATTTCAGTTGCCGTGTTTATGGGAATTCTTCTTTGTTGGGGTAGTTCAACGTCCAGCCAATCACACAGGGTTCTTTCCTGACTGATTCCTCGCAATTCATGGTTTGGGGGTAATTAAATGCAAGAAATACTGACTTTTGCAACTTTCTTTAGTGTTCACTCATTATTCTGCCTTATCATTTTGCAGCAAAGTTACCTAGTTATTTTTTCACTCTAGATGCTCTGCATAAAGATTGCAGTTATGATGGAAAATCTGGAGTTGTCGTAACAAAGTCATGAAACCGTCATGCAACTTGGCCAGAAGACCAAAAGAAATCATTGAATCTGTTGAAGCCATGGAATTTAGAGAGGGTTAGAATTGACGTGGAAAATCACATGGCAAAATGTTTATCATTATGCCATGAGAAAGCCCTGGAATTCTCCAAAGCATCATGTAACCTTTACCTCTTATACTGCAATAGCTGTCCTTTGGTATTTTCTCAAATCCGGCCATAACCGACCAAGAATCCGATGGTTTTAACACTTTTATCTGGTGTTTTCTTTATCCTATCGTCGTGAGCGTCTGTAGATTTGTAAAATTTTCAATAAATTCCTAATCTTCCCGGAAGACTTCAGAACGTCCGGGGGAAATGGAGCAAGTTCCCTGCACAATAAAACTATATGGTCTAAAGGTATCTTGTCTAGTGCCTGTTCCACCATTTCAGACACTCTGAACATTCACATACCTTTCATGAATGAAACATAAATGTAATTTCTCACGTATTTCTTGCGTCTTAAAGCGTGATGCATTGGTTCATGCTATTCTTCCATAATGCACCATTTCTATGCCTATTGTGGTCCGGGCGAGCCGGCCTCGGGGCGCCATTTCCTACACTACTCACAATAGACGTAGGAGACGGTGGTTAGTCTCTGAGTCTCCTTCAGAAACCCACACTTCACACGGTCATACCGCTCGTTAGACCGCTGCCCTCCGACACCTCCTATGTATTGCCAGATATAACAATAACCTTTCGTCTCTGCCCCTCGCTGCCATTCTTAATTATACCAAGAATGTTTCAAGAAGCATAGACAACATGAAGCCATACGCGCTCCCATTCTTTTTTACTTGAAAATATATTCAAATATCATCATATCAAATTTTGGGTTGCCCGCAACATCACCTCAAAAATCCCCTCTAAAAATAACTATTCGTCTCTGCCCCGCCGAACCATTCTATATTATACTAAAGACCTTTCCATAAGCATGCACAACAGAATTTAAATAATAAAATAATATATGAATATCCTAAGTATAGGCCTATCTTAAATCCTTTTCCGACATGCAAATATTGTCCTCTAAATTAAGGATTATTTCTAACATAGTCCTATTGCATAATGCAAATTAATCCAATTCTAAAGACGGTTAAGTCCTTTCTCTGAAGGGAAAGCTTCTCATGTGTATATGGAGTGTTTAATGTGAGGAATATGTATCTGATGTGGTTTTAGCTAGAACCTTTACAATATATGAGAGTGTCTCATTTTCTGCAGGAGCTCTATCAACTTGCGGCTGACCACCTTCACGTCCTTCCTCCTGCCCCCGCCCACCCTCCCACCTGACCCCCCCGCCCCCTTCCGCCTCCTACCGGCCGGTAATGGGACTGCAGTTCCGCCATCTTGTTTTTCTGTCAAATGAAGTTTTAGTTATTTCTCTTGTTTGTTTTCATTAGGTTACTCTCGGTAGGCAAAGAATGCTAACAAGGAAACAAAGAAAGGTCGACTGAGGACAAGGTATCAGGGGTAGGCCTACTTGGGAGAATTAGAGCGTTAGGTATTGTAGTTCTAAGTGTTAGCATGCGTCATAGGAGGACCGAAGCAGTGTCCATTTTTATTGTAAATCAATATATTATTATTTGAACTATCACGAGATTATTATCTATGAATGGGTCGTTAATAGTACGTCTATTATAGCCTTTTGAATTTAAGACACGAACACTTAATTTGGAGTGTCCAAAAACAATCCTGAATTTCAATCTGTCTAATTCCAAATATCATCCTCGACTCGGACTAAATCAATTTCTAATAAAGTGATTGGGTTTCCAAAGTTCACATCCAAAGGTCACACAGCTGTATTTACGTGGTTATTGATTCCAACGCTCCACGCAGCTCTAAATTACATTCTTTTTTGACGTGTGACTTATTCGTTCTTTTTGGTCCCTCGAGATCTCACCAGCGCTGCAATGTGATCAGATGGCGCTCTAAATGTCATATAAACGTTTATACAGTAATGTTTAATTTTGGGTTGTTATGATTGGTATAGGTATTAGATGTCATGTGTGGCTACTGTAATTTGATTTTTATTGTTATTGAAATGACCATTCAATTCCTCGTCCAGCCGATATACTGATACACTTGACGTACAGATGAACTGATATACAATATAGTAATTTTGACATTTGATATTAAAAATATTGTACAAGCAGAAATCACAATGTTTCTACATCAAGTGGGGATTTACAAATCAGTTGAATCATACGTATAGAAGCATTATTCATTATGAAATATAACGCACAGTCACTTTCCAATGTTGTTGTTTTTTAATGTCAAAAGGATTGTTTAGAAATAGGTGGGTAAGTATTTTTAACAGTATCTGAACAAGTTCTTATCTCACAAATTCAACAGCACATTGTTTTGCTCGCAAATGTTTTGGAGCTGTTATGTATTTGCGATAGGCCTATACAAATGTTTGCACGTCATGAGCTTAGTTGAAGCCAAAGACACTACTTCTATGTTAACTTTGTTTCTTCCTGCCTAAACCCTACCCTACCCTTGGGAGCCTCTCTTCCCACATTTGCCTGGTGTCCGCCATTACGTAGCTCACGTTTTCCCCTGGTGGCAGAAAATGGCGTTCTCCTGTCGTCCCGAGAACGGCCATGTTTCTCAGGGCTGGTCACGTGACCGTGAAGACTTGTTCCCGGCGGTAATTGTAATACCCGTGTTACTTACACTGAAACAAGCGGCTTAACCACGCCGCCATTAAAGAACTGCTGCAACCTTCCCTGTCACTCGAACTGCTCTGTTTACCGTTGTAATTACTTGAAAAACGTATATTATTAGGCCTGTATTCCCCGTTATCGGCCATATCGAGAAAATAAATTTCCCGAACTACACTGAAAAGGCAATTACAAAAAATAATTGCATCCTATTTCACAGTGTCGGATTTGTAGGAAGCGTCGATCGTCGTAGTTCCGTTTTCGGCCACTACGCGTCGTCGCGGTTGCCGGATAATCAGAGTTACCCCACCCGTCGAAACAGCAGGACCCTTCCTTGATTGTCTCGCCGGAACTTGGTAATTCCTCACCAGAACTCCTAAGTAAGTACTGATATTTGCTTACATTGGTGCCAGGAGTGTTGGTGTGCCTACCCACCAGGATTTTGTCAAGTTTGGATCCAGGAAAAGACATTTTTGTGCCAGTTTTGTGGAGATAAAACTTTGCCAGTGGAGACTTGTTTACATCCAAGCCCCTGCATTGTTTACATCTCAAAGACTCTAAAAAGGTCTGAAAAAGGCCATCTACAGTGCTGAAACTAACAGGGATTATTCACAAAGGACCCCCCTGTGTGTGTATGTGACATTTTGTGTGGTTTGGTGTGTTTTTGTGGACTTAGTTGGTGAAACTTGGCACCTTCCTGCCCACCCCAGAAGAGGTTGGAGGTGGCCATTTTTAAATCCCAAACCATTTCATCACATAAATTACAGAGCCATCCTGCATTTACTAAGACTGTTTATGATTTAAGTGTCACTTATAGGGACTGTATGTCACCTACATTTTAATTCTGGGCCATTATTTTTACATGTTGTGAACTTTTTAAGACTAAAAACTGGGGCTTAGTTTTCAAAAAAGGCCCAGGCCCCCTGGCCATTTTGGCTAAAACTCTACAAAAACATTAAGTGGGCCCTACAGAACATTCTGCATTTATTATGTACTAAGTTTGGCCATATATTTAAGTTATTTTACCCTGAATTAGGAGTAATTTTCATAACTTTAGTAAGCCTACTTGGACTTAGTAATTTTGCCCATTTATCCTATATAAGGCCACAGAGCCTGGTGACTTAATTTACAAACTCCCAAAATCGGGCAAATTAGGCTAATTCTCCAAATTTAAGGTAATTTCTGGTTTAAGGTTACTTTTTCCGGAGTCACCTTTAATTAGCCTAATTCTTGAAGATTGAAGATAAGCCGGGCATTCATCCAAGTTCTTCGGGTATCAACACTAGAAATTAGGCTAATTCTCCAAATTTAAGGTAATTTCTGGTTTAAGGTTACTTTTTCCGGAGTCACCTTTAATTAGCCTAATTCTTGAAGATTGAAGATAAGCCGGGGATTCATCAAGTTCTTCTGGTACGGACGCTAAAAAATTAGGCTAATTCTCCAAATTTAGGGTAATTTCTGGTTCAAGATTACTTTTTCCGGAGACACCTTTAATTGGCCTAATGAAGATTGAAGATAAGCCGGGGATTCAACCCTAACCCTAACCCAACCCTAACCCTAACCCTAACCCTAACCCTAACCTAAGTAATTTCTGGTTTAAGATTACTTTTCCGGAGACACCTTTAATTGGCCTAATTCTTGACGATTGAAGATAAGCCGGGGATTCATTCAAGTTCTTCGCAGGGATTCATTCAAGTTCCTCTGGTATCGACGCTAAAAATTAGGCTAATTCTCCAAGGTAATTTCTGGTTTAAGGCTACTTTTTCCGGAGACACCAATAATTAGCCTAATTGATCAAGTTTCAAGGGAACTCTGCAAATTAAATCAAGGCGGAAATCAGTTCATTATTCCTGTAAAGAGGACATTCATTCATGCTTAATTTCCCTACATTACGTCATGGCATGTAACATGGAGGCCGATGACCCGTTTAACATTAATACTGCATCGGTGACGAAACTTAGGACCCTCCCAGGTGTTGGCTTGTCACGGGCCAAAGTGATTTGGAAGGTTTTCCAGGACTACGGGCCCGTGGAAAACTTGAAACATGTGGCTGCCCACTTCGACCCAGCAGTAATGCAGCTCCTAAAGGAGGCTTACGTCGATAAGTTGATTGACATGGGGGAAATTGAGGATTTAAGGCAGTTGCAGTATACAGTCAAGAAACTGAAGCTACTAAAAGATGCTTTCATTGCTGGCAAGATTGACATGAGGCTATACGGCTTGTACCAACAGGAAGTAGTGAGCCTGACGTTGAACAATTCAGAGCGGAAGAAGGCTGCCAAGTATAAGCGGCCCCAAAACCAACAACTGTGGGTGCAGGCCAGAGGAAGATGCAGGAGACAGGCGGGACAAGAAGACGGGACAGAGCCAGGAATCATGGGTCCGAGGCAGGATGTCCAGTCCAACCCACAGAGCCAGAAACAGGGGAACAGTTCACAAAGCGAGTGTACTGATGGCGCCTCATGTGAAAGCAGGGACAAGGAAGATCATTTTGGCCAAGAAGACAGTGATTGGACTCCAGTTGATGAATCGCCAACGCTGCTTGAGATGATTGAGCAGTGGGCCTCAACAAGATTAGAAGAGCCATCATCAACTGTGGAGGAACCAGTGATACCACCCCCTGTGCAACAACAAAGGACCACCTATCACATCCCACCAGTAGAGACATCATTGGCAGAGAAGGAACAGGCGATGCTACCTCCAGAATCTACTATCCCTGAGAGTGGATACAGCTCTGAAAGGAGCGAAGAAGAGGAGACCAGCAAGCATCCAGAATCGGAGCTGGAAAGATTGCAACATCAAATCCAAGAGTTAGAGCGAATTCAATACCAAGTCCGAGAGGCCGAGAAGAAAGCAGCCGAGAAGAAAGCAGCCGAGGATGAGCAGCATCACCTCCAAGCTAGAAAAGAAGCAGAAGCAGCTGAAATGGCTGCAAGGCAGCTTCAGGCTCAAGAGGAGGAACTTATAGCATCGGAACAAAAGCAGGGTGCCCGAGCTGTCCGGGAGGCAGCTCGTCGTTGGGTCCGGGCTGTGAAGGAAGCAGCCGCACAGGCCGAGAAGGAGGCAGCTGCCCGACGCGCCAAAGCAGAACTAGAAGAGGCCTCTCTTGTATCTGAGGACGAAGAGTTCAAGGAAGACCCTGTGCCGGAAGTTGAGGAGCTGCAACACGAGCTGGAGCTGCAACACGAGCTGGAGCTGCAACACGAGCTGCAACGCAAGCTCAAAGAAGCGAAGGAGCAGGAGTCCAAATGGAGAGAGGCCTACAAATCAAAGGTCAGAGGTGGGAGGTCCAGTCAAGATTGCCCAGAAGAACGAGAAGGGCCAGAAAAGGAAAGCGGGGGTTGGCCAAAACCCCAGCGACACTCTACTCCTCAACATAAGGGAAGCATGTGGGATAACTCTTACGTCCCGCACCACCAAACTCTGGAACAAGAGTACAGGAGTGGCAGGAATGGCAGCTATCTCTCCGAGCCGCCACACTTCCGGAACAACCACCACTCATGGGACTCGCCTTGGGAGGAAGAAGACGGGGGCCGTTATGACGTTTCTCAGCAAGAGGAATGGCACGACCACCAATTCTCAGAACAGTCCCCAAGGGAGCAAGGACGCCAAAACAGCCGAGACACCTTTCGCTCGCGGGAATCACCATGGGAGCACCAAGGTGAAGGCCAGAGCGAAGGATCACTGTGGGAGCACCAAAGCAAAGGCCAGTACGAGACTCCTCTTCACCGCAGCAAGGATGTCCGCCGCTCACAGTGCTCGTCCTGGGAGCATGAAGGCAGGGGCCATAATGACGTTTCTTGGCATGAGGAATGGCACGACCGCCAATTCTCAGAACAGCCCCTAAGGGAGCATAGACGCCAGGACAGCCAAGATGTCCGTCGCTCACAGACCTCACCTTGGAAACACGAAGACAAGGGCCAATACAGATCACCAGTTTCCTTCATCACTGGGAACCCAATCAGCAGCCAGCCTTCCTCAACTGTCAGGCTGGAAAGGGATCCCCCCCAAGGTTTGGGAAAGCAGGTTGAGAAAGCAGTGGAGACAGACGTTGGGGCTACGATGGGCAAGAAGCAGACTACAGTGAGGAGGCCAGCAAAGTCACCAAGCCCATACCTGAACAGAAGTGGATCATGCAGCCATTCCCCGAGCCAGCTAAGGCAGCGTGTCAACTGCCAAGAGTTGGGCCACTTCTTGCGTGGGTGCCCCAATCGTAAATGTAAACTGGTGGGAGCAGAGATTACGGCATCGGAAAACTAGGAAGGGGTGGTCAGCGCGACCAATCGCCACCCCTCCTTAACCGAGGTCGCCCACCGGACCGAGTGTCACACTTTGGCCCGGAAATCCAACAGGCTCCACCCATTGAACAGAAAACCCAGGTTCCAATAGCTGCAAAGAACAAGGAGACAGGAGAAGTCCAGGCCCACTCAACACTGAACACTGTAGGAGGTGCTAGGAAGCGCAACCAATTACCACCCCTCCTTAACCGAGGTCACCCGCCGGACCGAGTATCACACTTTGGCCCAGAAATCCAACAGGCTCCACGGCGACCCCTCATCACAAGCCAATCCTGGGATCAGCCCTCATGCCGGGACCGAGATCACCCACTGGATCAAGCCCAGTTTTTGGAGCAATCGCTGGACCGAATATCACACTTCGGCCCGGAATTCGAACAGGCCCCACCCATGGACCAGAAATCCCAAGATCCGGTAGCTGCCCAGAACCAGAAGACAGGAGAGATCCCAGCCTGCCTAACAGTGAATGCTGTGAGAGGTGCTCGGAAGTGTGCCCTATCACCAACCCTTCTGAACAGAGGTTGCCCCCCAGACCAGGCTCAACCCATGAACTGGGGATCCCGAAATCTGGCAAAGAAGATTGGAGAAGTTCCAGCTCACCTGCCAGCGAACACTGACCAGTCACCAACCCTTCTCAACCAAGAACACCGCCCGGATCAGACTTCACACTTGGGCCAGGAAGTTCCATCCCAGCTCAATGAAAATCACCTTCTGGAACAGGCACCATGCTTGGACCAGGAAACCCGGCAGGAATCACTTGGGCTCGAGCAAGAGGAAGAGCATCCCCTGGCCTCGGCTCCATCCTTTGGCCAAAGTCCACCACAGGTGACCAATGCTACAGGCAAGAAGGCATCCCAAGACAAAAAGACCAGAAGATTTACAGCGCAACCACTTGTGGACACAGCGGGAGATGCTGCACACAGGGAAGACCAAGACGTCAAGCTACTGGCTACAACCTGTGGAGGCCAGATTAGGAGCTTCACCTGCTCCCTGCGAGTTGCCATGCCACCTGGTCTGCGGGAGAGTGATGTCACCGGGCCGCCCAGCATCATCGCAGGGCTCATTGCCCAAGGGGGGGCCCCGGTCCTCCTTCTGCAGCTGCCTGGGAAACAATTGCCTCTCGCTGACTTGGACCCAGACAACAACCAGCCTTCCACATCAGCTAGACTGCCCATCAACATCACGGGGCTCATGGGCCAAGGGGGGACCCCAGTCCTCCTTCTCCAGCTGCCTGGGGACCAGTCAGCTCTCACTAGCTGGGACCCAGACAAAAACCAGCCCCCCGCACCAGCCAGAGGTCTTCAGGTAACCTTTGGAGATGACAGACCCCGAAAGGTCCAGTGGGGGTACCAGGCCACAACCCCCGAGCCAGAAAGGGCAGAAGAGGAGAACCGTGTGGTCTCAATTGAGGGGACCACACTGCTCTCAAAGACAGCCAGGGCAGAGGCCAATGTACAAAGGCCCCCTGAGAGTGGAAGGGTACCACTGCGAAAACAGAAGCTGGTGCCCACAACAAAAGCTCATCCACCTAGTGCAAGGACCCCTAAGACGATGTCCAGTACCTCAGGAGAATTCCTGAGGACTGACCGCCACCCGGAACTGGACCGGGTGGTACAGAGCCTGGAGCTGGGCAAGCTCCCTCTGGAAACCAACAGCCCTTACTTCTGCCCAGGAGGGGTCCTGTCCAACCAGCATGGACTGACTTCCATCTGCCTGGTAACGGGCCGAATAGGAGAGCTCCGAGGAATCCCACCCAGCCTCGACTTGGAGATCTCCCCAGGGAATGCCCGGAAGTTCTTCGGGCTGTAGGTCAAGAAGACCTACCCTTGTATATAGTAGTGACTAGACACCTAGAACATTTAGAACTTTACATATACCTGTAGATGAGCCAGACGTTTTAGTAAGATGTAGTTCTACAGCAGGCCTCTTCTAATGGAGGAGGCCCTCCTAAAAATGGCCTCTTCTGATGGAGGGGGCCCTCTTGAAAGACCACTTCCACGTGAGCCAACTTAAGGAAAGATTATGACCACCACGTCTGGCGGAGTGAACCCTTATGAGGAAATCAATTAAAGCCACCACCAACTCCAAAGGGAATGATGACTCAAAAGGAATGACGCTTCTGATGGAGTGAGCCCTCCTAAAAAATGGAATGGGGAGGAGTGTAGGAAGCGTCGATCGTCGTAGTTCCGTTTTCGGCCACTACGCGTCGTCGCGGTTGCCGGATAATCAGAGTTACCCCACCCGTCGAAACAGCAGGACCCTTCCTTGATTGTCTCGCCGGAACTTGGTAATTCCTCACCAGAACTCCTAAGTAAGTACTGATATTTGCTTACAGATTGGGAATTGGCCTTTCCTAATCAAATGTCTCTATCCCAGTTCAAGTCCGAAGGTGTTGCCCGTTCTGGATCTCACTGTAAGCCAAGGTTTTAAGTATCATCCATTGTATGATAGGCGAATTACTATGGAGGCAATTCTAAATAGGTTTATTGGCCTTCTATTTCATTATAATTAAATATCACATATTTGGATAGGAATTGTACAAAAATAAGGGTAAAAAACATTCATCCCTGCCCTGTAATTGCATACCAGAACGTGTAATTGGTTTGGATGTCATTGTCTATGTAGGCCATGCCCGAATAATTGTGTGCATGTAAATAATGTAAGGAGGCCATGTAATGGAGCGGTATTATAAGGATATTGTTATTAATTGAATCAAGTTATTTGTATGGGTAAGGGAAATAGGATACCCATAAATAAGGCTGAACTTGTCTCATTTCATTCATCTCTGAAACCATAGAATGACCATATGATTGATTCATGAAAACCTTCGAGTTCGCGGAGTGAACCAAACTCGTAGATACCTTCACATCTTTTTAAGTTAAAGACGAGCTGGCCTTAAAGACGATCAGTCCTTAAACCAATCGGCCGAGCGTGAGTAGACCCAAGCCCCATGCCCTAAGTCCCAAACCTCCGGGGATTTGACAAAAGGGACACAAGCCTGAGCCATGGGACGCTTTGTCTATACTACTTGGTGTGCAGCGTCTCCGCTAGGGGAAACCGGAAGCCACCAGCAGCGCTCAAATGGCGTTGCGGAGGAGGAGGGAAACAATGTAGGATCCCGGAGGGATGGGCGATGTTTTAAACATGCAATGTTGAGTGTAGCCAGGCTCAAAGGTCATCTGTGCAGGAAGGGGATTTTAAGTACAAACAAATCGAAGTTTGTTCATTCTACAGGGAATTGAACTGAGCTTCAAATATCTCCATTATTAACTGTTGTGTCTATGTTAGGTTCAGCAGTTTCACTGAAGGCATTTGCTTTTGTGACGTTCCTCGGTAGTTCGGGGTTTCCGATTTCTACAACAGAGGGACGTGGGGGTTGTTTCGGGTCTCAGTTGGACAGGGAGTCCGAGCAAGAAGCCGAGATGTGATACTTAGAGTTTTCCCTCGCGCACGAGGGGGGTTGAGTGGGTCGATCGGGAAATTGGTATTCGTCGACAGGGGAGGGGTGTATCTGCCGGGCTGGACCGAGGGGCCTCAGCCATCAGGCACGGGGTCTGGGCACTTCTGTTAGCGGGTGGAGGATTGTGGAGGAGGAAAATGGTAGGGATGGGTGCGGGCTGTTTCCTTCGCCCCTTTTCTAGTCTAGTGGTCAGCCCTGGTTGGCTGTTTCTGATCACATGGTTATAAAGACGTCACTTCCGGTTTACATTTATTACTTCCGGTTTACATATTTCTCGGGTCTTTTGGGTTTCGGGCTTTTACAATTTCGGGCCTTTTGGGCCTTTCGGGCTTTTCGAGGTTTTTTTCGGGCATTTCGGGCCCATTACAAAATATACTTTAATCTGTCGCATCGTCTTACTTTTCATATTTCAACCTTGATAACTGATGAATAGACATTCATCACACTTTAAATTGATCAATGATATTTTAACATCGGTTTGAATGTGATTAGAGAGTCCATGTTAACATAAGGTATTCACATTGATATAAAATCGCCTTGCATTAATTTCCTTTAGTATCACGTCATGCTACGAAATGATAAGTAGGCCTTTGGGAATATTTTCTATGAAACTTTACTAAGATTGTGATTGTGAAAGTGCTGTTTCATAGTATGCGCCTCTCTGTATCTACAAGTTACTTTGAGATGTTACACGAAATAAACCAGAGGAAAAGGCCATGTGATATTTCAACCTCCCTACTCCCTCTGGTATGAATACTATCCGTTCGTTCGAAAATAAAAGAAGTACTGGAACTACCACATGTCAAATATATTGCCATTAAGCTTTTTGTTTACGTTTATCTTTTATTTCAATTGGTGAAAGTGACCCTTTTCAAAGGTCACCGACAGTACTTAGGTCGTGGACATTGGTAAATTGACCTTTCGTGTAGTATCTATATGGTTTAAGAGGTGATAATCCCTCTTTTATAACGTTCTTCTGTAGCAAGGAAAGGGCAAACAGAGCCTTGCCCTTTTATTAGTATCAAGTAAGCGTAAAACATCCTTTGTCTCAGCTTTGAAAACATATTTCTTTGGAAATAATAGTTCATTTGTTTTATCATTAGCATAGAGCTGCCCCTATACTGTGAATGAACACCGCAAAACGCTTCCCGAATTGTGTACTCGTAGTCTCTACTCGAATATGGCTAGACAGATTTTGTTCTCTCACCTGTACAGTAGATGGTAGCAAAGAATGTCAAAGACCAGTTGAGCATGCTGAACAGTAATCATACGAACCCTTAGAAACTCCTTGTAGTATCACTGATAACATTCATTGTTATTGGACATGCTCAGCCTATAAATCAGATATAAAATCATTCCAGGTTTATTGGCAAATTTTGTGCAATTGTTCATACATGATATTAAATTTTGGTATAGAATATACAAGTGTGGCGTTCCTTGGTAGTTCAGGGTTTCCGATTTCTACAGCGAAGGGACTTGGGGGTTATTTTGGTCTCAACAGGCTAATTAACTGCTATCTTATCATATCTTTGACTTAAACCCCTTCGAGGGTCATATTACTGGAATAAGACACGTGTGAACACAAGTAGTACCAAGATGGGACTGTTAATTTCGGGCCTCTATGCCCACTTTTATAATCTATCACTCGACTCTGATTGGTCACTTCAGATCACCTGACTGTTCTGACGCCATATCCGGTTTACAATACATTTTCATACTTTTGTACTTTCGGGACTTCCCAATACTCTTTTTCGTATCTTATTATTTACCACATTATTTCGATACTTGGTTACTTTTTTGATTTATACGGATGAATGGACATTCATCACACAAGCGAGTCCTTACTCCAACCTTAATGTAACATAGTGTTTGTACTGTGAATATTTAGAGCAAACAGGTGCTCAACAATTACACCTAGTATATAGTAGTAACTCTTTCTTCAGTGCTTTTATGAGAGTATGTCAAGTTAAAATCAAAGGTGTACCCGACAATGGAGACCAACCTCACTTAAGTCACCTATTGCAGCCCGCAGCTGCCAGTAAGAATCCTCAAAAGTAGTGTTACACTACACGACTTGAAGTCGCGATATCTGCAGAATATGATGATATTACAGACAAATCACATTATAGGAGTGATTTAATTGCTAACAATTGGCAACTTGGAGTAATTCACATATGAGTAGCAAATACTTTTATATCTAATACGTGTGACTTCTCTGTTACATTGTCATGATTATTATATTCAAGTCGTGTATTGTAAAACCACCTTTACATGCATGACATGATCCCACAAATAGTTTGTGACCAGACAATGGAGGCATTGTCATTACATCCCAGTGTCTCATCATCAGAGACAGCCTGCAGCCAGCCAATACACATCTGACTGTTTTTATGTGATTCTACAGACGTTTATTTATCCGCCCAATGTCCTTTGACAGACATTTGCATCCTGGGATAAGAGAGATCTTTCCCATATGACAATGTACAAGTTGCGTGTAATGTGTTTCCTAAAGCTGCATGGTCCACCGTACTCTTTTAGATGTATCTGTATCAATCATGACTAGGCCTATTTTTACGTTCAAATAGCATGCGGATAAAAGGATTCTACTTTGACTGCAAACCAAGGCAATCTTTGAAGATTGTGGGATCATTGACTTGCTCAGAGTCCTTCTAAGTCCCGGGATTCTTTACGAACACGTTTCCTGTGATTTGATCTGATACAGAGACTTCACAATGATTCTGTTACTAAAGCGATAGACCGTGCCCCTTCTAATTTCTGGATCTTCAGCTGGAGTGAAGGAGGCATTATAACTTTTGACGAAAGGAAAACGTTATCCAATAATAAGGGTGTAGAAACGGTGGAGGCAATGAAATGATACTTTTTGAATCTCTAAAAGGAGCTGTATACTCTTTCAGTCTGACCATGATCAATGAATTCAACAAGGGTTTGATCTTCTAAAGAGGAAAGATCCTAAAACTAGTTGTCTGGTAAAGCTTGAAGCATATCTATAAAGGACAGAACGTCAGACCTAGGCCTACCATTACAGACTGGACACTTTTTTCTGTGTGTCTGCTGGTATGATAAATACCAGTGACAAAACCAAAGTTACTCTACTCCTTTCTTAAAATCGTCATTGTTTGCTATGAATAAAATACAAATTACATCAACAGTATAATTATGCTTTAAATCCTGGATATAAGAAGCAGACAACATACCTGTTTAGAAGAGTATTTTAATGATAACATATGAGCATATTATGCTCTGTCAAATCAACAGTACATATGTCTTTGACGCTGGTAACTGGGTAAATCAACCTATGTGGTTGTTGAGGCGATTCTCCCTCTTTTATAACGTTCTTCTATAGCAAGCTTAGGGAAAGGGCAAACAGGGCTTTGGCCTTTTATAAGGGGAGTTTCAGAAACCAGAAAGCATCACATGATGAGAGCGTAAAATATATTTTGTCTGAGCTTTGAAAACATTTATTATTGTCCACTTCCTACGAGTTACATAAGATCTTCCAGCGGAGCAATTGAAAAGGAAAAACAAATTTACATCGAGATATGGGTGATATGGGTATATTTACAATGTAATGAGGTGCCTATATTCAGACCATGTTTTTCACATATGTATTATTATGAGCATAGGACTGTCTTATATATTCTGAAAAAGCACCACATATTATATCCAAAATTTTGACTTTCCCTTAAAATCTTCACTGTTTGCTACCAATGAAACACAAAGTAAATCAATTAAATATATTTAAATTCCACATATAAGTAGAAGACAAACCACCTGGGTAAGAGAGTACTATATATTGTATATATGCTCTGTCGAACATAATTATTTCGGCAGCATACAACATTAACAGGGGAAGACAGTCACAGTGGACGCTGATACCTGATCTGTCTCCCGATTCAGACGCCATCGTCCACTTCACATATAAATTGGCGCCATCCGACCCGACGAGGACCTCAATGTCGTCTGGTGGCCGACCCTGTCTTTTTCTCCGTTTCCCGAATCACATTCTACACCTGAAAACATCGGACAGTTCACAGGGCGTTGCTTTTCATTGATCATATGGCCCGAAGGTCATGATAAAGCTTCATAAGGTCACTACATTAGACTCCGTGTTTCAGTACCTTTACAAGATGATGATGGGATTTATGATTCCCATAAAGTATATACCTTCTGCTTCTGTTCGTATTTTGCTTGGCTTTAAAGGCATGTATATATTTGTACTGAGTAGAATCTTCGCTAGTTCTAAAACTTTAAAGCGAATGTTTTTGTAGGCTCAGGCCCGTAACATAAACTAATGCCAGCTAATTTAAATGTTGTGTTTCAAGAAAATGAATCAATATTATTTCCAATGGTATGTTGTTAGACAAAACGTGCATACGCCGGAGCCAGTATCCAAGAAACGCTTATTATAGAGGGAAACTGACATCTCCCCCTATATCCAATTTGTGACATAAACAAGTCATTTTAGTCTATTAAGGCCTGCATTTAAACGGTCGCCTTTTCTCTGTAAGTATACTAAATCAAATCTAAATCTAATGGTGCAGATGTGAAACAGAATACTAGTAATAATCCGTGAGCCAGTCTTATTTCGTATCCATTTGATATTTTCAACAGGCGAATTCCCATTACCGGCATTTTAAAAGTCAGCAGGAAGAGTTTTCTGGCAACGGCTCTAATTCCCTTAGCATGCATGGAAAACAAGTTAGGGTAATGTTTGTATTAGTTTTGCTAACTTTAGCTCTAATTCTACAACACTAAATTGGTTTAATTTGGTTAATGGTTCTATGAATGGGTCCATATTGGATTAAAACTTGAAAACAACATGCACATGTATTTCTCCTGTGAGAAAATGTCAAAGAAAAGGGAGAAAATGGCATAGACCTATTGGGGCAATTGGTCTCAATCCAATACCAGACGATTTGTCTAAAAATACCCAATCCCCGCCACCACGACATGCACGCACAGGACTAAAAATACTCCCAAATTGCAGGGTATATTTTTTCGGCAGGATGAATGATCCAGTAGTGGAAAGAAAAAGACGGAAAAGTCGTAAAAAAGGCCCTAATTTCTCGCTAAATCACAGGAACTGTGATCCATGACCAGGTCCGCTGCATAAAAATGACCCATGGGGCCCCTGTAATTAAATCTACGATACAGATCTATCGTGCTGGGGTCGTTTATCGCCCGGCCCTGCCTGTCACTACTGTCAGATCAATGAGACATGCAGCTGGGTTCACACTTCGCCATGTTGTAAGGACAACATGGCATCCAGGGGCGGATTCATGTATTTCTAGAGGGGGCTCAAAACATGAATGTACGGGGGAGCCCGTATAGTTGTCTATATCAACCCAGTGTTGTAGGTGAATGGTGTCAAAACCATACAACTCATAGGTCTCCTATGTGTTATGGCCATACCTAATAACTAGTAATAAAATAATAGGAAACTATTATAATGACTATGATATCTACAACATGAAAACATTAATAAATAAGATTTTTTGTCTAAGGGGCCTTCCATTTAGTACATACGCAAAAATTAATTCTAGACCCCCCCCCCCCCCCCTTGAGGTTAAAATACGCACTGGATTTGTATAGGAATGTACGCAAAATTCCTAAAATCTCAGACCCCCCCACCCCCCCCCCTTGGTGCATACGTACTTAATGGAAGGCCCCTAACATACACAGACACAGCCTGTGACAACCTTGGGTTGTCGTTTTTGGCACCACTTTTGACAACTCTGTGTTTTCAGTGTAGTGAGAGACAGGATATGGCAGATTCACAATAACTATTGCACTGGTGAGTTAAAGCATCAATGATATATTTCTTTAAATTCAAAACAGATTTTAAAGATCATAATGAACGTACATCTTTGGTGTATATCATTGATTATCTATCTTGAAATCTCATAGTGTGTAACAGGTAGAACCAGGCCTCAGAGTTCAAAGACCCATTGCCCCACTATTACTGGACCGATGCCCATATTATCACTCACTGCCCCTATTATGGCTCAACCTCTCCCATTATCGCCCAAGGTGGGTGGTCATAAACTGGCATGTCGAGGCAGCCCTCGTCGATTCAGAGGATGTCGTTCTGTCAGAGCCATGTCCCTGTAATCTATATTGACACCTCCAGGGGACCATTCGGAGTAGCCGTATAGATCTAACGCTTCTACGCTTTGCCATTCTTCACATTTCGTCTTTCGCCATCCAACACAGGGTCCCACAGAAAAGAGGCTTAATGCTTTAAAACACCTTGACCTTTTGTGCTTCTAAACATGTTTGTAACATTCAACAATGAAGAGATTTTATTGTTTAAGGCAATAGATTATTAATTAATAGACTTATGATTTCAATCTGCTTTCCGGAATAGGTTCTTAGGTGGATTTGAATGATTTTGCTTTAATGCTGTACTTCACAATTACCCTCCTAATTGTCTTAATGTTCGTTGCAGTAGTAGAAGACACTATATTAACTTTGTTTGGAAAAATCGTTTTGTTTGACTGTTATCTTTAACTGAAGAAATGCCATGCTATAGGCCTATCGTCTCGTGTAGGCCTATTCGGTGCATTGACCAAAATCCTTTAAGACACATGTAGGCCTACTGGTTACACTGTATCCACCCATTTCTGTTAAAGAGAATTAATCCATTGACAAGTAGGGTTATATATCAGCCTCTGATAAATAGAAATTTCCGCCCTTGTTCATCTAACAGTAGTAAGTCATGTTTAATCAACACTTGAGCAATTACAATTGTAAAAACTAATGAACACAGAATGAGTCAATTCTCCGTAGTCATACATCAAGTCACTAAATGAAATTACAGCCCCTCGACATAGCACTGTTAGAGGACGTTTTTATATACAATCAGCTGTCGATGAATCTACTTTTTTAATTTTACACGTCAGAACATTGATTAAATTCCTCCCAGAAACATGAAGTCAGTTGACAAGTTTGACATCTGTATGTGAAACAGGGATGAGTTGATTTATTGTTTACACACTTCTGGATTGGGAAAATTATTACATCAGCATTTCTTTTAGGAGTTGTCAAAACTTAGGCCAAGAAGTGCATACACCATTTCCGGTGTTTATAATTATATTACCTGACCTTCCAAGTTGGTGATTGCTACATATATGTTTTATAGTTAATACATACAATTATACTCGTATTCCATGAATAATTATGAAATGAGCAAAGGCTCATGAATAATAGCTGGTCCGAGGCCTGGTAAACAATTAATAGGCTCTGACACAAGGTGCTTCCATAATTTGTTGCTTTGGTACTTGCCTTTCGTACTCCATACTAAAGCATATCCCAGGTATCATTAACATGTATTGTTTCTTTAGGTTGCATAATATTATTAACTGGTTCTGGGCTTCTCTAGACACGAATGTAACCAAACACCAGGCTCTATAATAGTCTCGCCAGTACCTGGAACAGTCTCTATTCTTATTTCTTCTGCCTTCACTTATTTCTATTCCAGCCTTCCGTGTCCTTTGCATGGCTTCAAAGCTGGTCCTCCAGTCAGCTTCATGTCTAGGTCTAGTCGCCTCCTCCCGATCAGAGTTTACCTAAACCCCCTTGAATATGTGAACACATGTAAGGCCTACTGGAAGCCTTGTATTGTGCTGTGGAGAAGGGCCAGATCGGGGATTTGTAAATTATTCTAACAAATTTAATGACGTGGTTAAACAATACATATCACTTATACGTTTGTGATAAGTGCCAAAGTGGCAATGACTTACAGGTATCACGGGAATTTAGTATACAACTATTCGGGAATTTTACGGTAGAAATCTTGCCTGAGGTGTCAGGAGAAGAGCATCCACTTCGAAGTCAGTTGAAGTTTTACTTTGAAGATCGCTCCTTTAACGGATCTTTCAAGATCATTCTCGGTACTTTCATCTTCCTTCAAGGCCTCAAGTAAAGATGCGAGTCAGGTCCGGGGTATTGAATGATGATAAGTTTAATTGATGTATTGTCTATCTTATTTATATTATATAAAGGTAAGCAGAATTCAACCTACATCGATCGAAAAAAGGGTGTTCTGTTGAATATACTTTGAAATCTGCGTCATAAAAAATAACTACAATAGCTCTTAATCAGATAGGAAATTCTTTTGAGAATTCATTCCCGAATCAGGAACACGGATTCTTCTTTCTGACTTAACACAAAGCGCGCACGTCTCCTATCTAAATTCTTTTCTTATATGAATTCTTTTCTTATATCTTTTTATGGCAAGGCTAGTTTCTGTGCATTTACACGTCCTTGTGTGAGAAAGAGGAAATTTAAAGGCTTAAATGGGATGGGGATGTTACTTCCAGGTTGTTCAGAAACCCAATGCATTTCCACCTTGCCTCGATGACGCCTGTGTCTGAAAGATATCCATAATTGCCTCACCCGGGTACATCTCTTCTGTGGGTGTCCTGAAGTAAGGAAATTGTATGGAATTTGTTTCTGTATAAAGTGACAAATACAATCGCATCCCCAGGCAGACAATGTGCCACAGACGACTCTGTGCATGAAAAGAAGTCTGTGTGCTTAATTGAAAAAAAAGTAAGGGAATTTTGTATTCAAAGCATAATTTGAGTTGGTTTCTGGTTTTAAGTAATTTGTAATAAAACCGTGAATCCTCAAAAGAAATCTGGGAAATTTCCATTTTTCAAGCTTCCATCCCCTGAGATGTGCTGCTCTTGCTTGGCCTTGAAAATTGTTTGATCTTTGGATGTTTGTGTTTAAGATCATTGCATTTATCAACATTTGATTGACAATCCTAATGTTTAGCCCGAGGCGTCCATCACTTTATTCATTGCGGTTCCTCCTGGCAGTAACATTAGAAAGTATTACTCGCTTTGTAGTGACGAACAAAGGGATCACTTCTGGGTTTTATCTTTTGTTTTCTGACGGGGCATTAGTCTGATGATCGTGGTTGTAAACATCAGAGGCATCTGTCAACGGCCAAGGCAAACTTCAATTTTGATTTGGTTAATGTCTGAGGTGGCCATATTAAAGTCATTGCAGAGAATTTGGGCAGGAAATCAAACACAATGAATATTCTTTTTGTTAGAGCGGACATCTGTTATAATGCATTTCCAGGATCCAGGATAACCCAACCAGATACCCTGGGGCGATTGAGAATAAAATTATAATACTATGGTTTATGTGGGCATCCATATTATAATTTTAGACCGACCGACCGAAACATTTAATGTTACCATAGACATACATTGTATGTTATATCTCTATTGTGTTACTGATAAACGATTGGCCTGTGGCTCACGATCTGGCCCTGTGAGCTGCATTATGCCATCTAAGACCGGAGGGTCGCAGGTGCTATTCCACTTAACTTGATCCTGCTTCTTGGCTCAGAGCGCACAACTCCCGGAAGGGGTTCTGGGTAACGGATGTGACGTCACAGACGCTGAAAAGTAGCGCCCCCTGGCAGTGACCTTGAGAAGGTCAACTGGGGGCCATTAATGGAGGACTCTGTTTTTGTTTTAAATCATTAGGCACGAACAAATCTGTTTGAAATCCAACTGCGAGCTCGGCATTTTTATATCAATCTCAATCGTGGGGGGATTTCCTGGACAACTAAGTGACATCCAAGCATCGTGCCTAATGATTGGCACATGTCCATCATTTTCTGTTTAGTATATCAATTGAACATTAATTTTTCTGCCTGGCTGTTTTGGTTTTAGTTGTTCCTTATATGAGTTGATAATGTTTAGGACAGAATGTGAAAATAAGGTCATCCCAGTTTTCACCAACATTAAAGTTTACCAGGAGATATCTTTAACATTGCCTCCACCCTTATCCCTTGACGACAGCTGTATAATACAAAATACCCGTAGCAATTTGGTTGACATATTGGCCTTTTTGCTATAGGAACCAGTGTTAAAGCCTTTCAGTCCAACCTATAGTGTCCCACCCTATTTTGCCTTGAATTACAACATTTTGATTGGCTAGCAAATCTGCAAATCTGTCAATTGATAGATTTTAAGAAATCATAATGTTTTAACAGTACTTGGGTATAAAGAAAAATAGAATGCTTGCTTATTTCAGTGACCCCAACTCTAGGAGACAAGGAGCTTATATTATCATTATTTTGTCCAACCCTTGTCCAGCCCTGGGGTATACCCAATGTGGGATGGGCTTATTTAACTTATCTAACTTAATGGTTGGGCTGATAATGGTGCCTTAACATATCATAGATTTAACATTGTCATTATCATACTACTAAGACTATTTAGACCTTGTATTTAAAAACATATTTTTTCTACCCTTGTCCCATAATCTTTGTTCACCCTTTACCCTTTCCGTTTTATTGAGCAGATGGTGAAGATGTCAATAACACCTTTAACCTTTTATCTCGGAAAGATCATTTACAGTATGCCCTCTGAGATTTGAGCCCCTGGCTTTTCATATACGGATCTGTCTCCAGGTAATTGTAAAATTGGCGTTCTCCCTTGAACCTACCTCTCCTGTCAGAATACCATAACCTTCACTCTGTATGCACATGCTCAGTTCACTCTCCCAAATGAAGACGAATGCAAAAAGAAGGACAACAAATAATCAAAGATACCAGGGCCGTGGGTGGCAACGCCTCCCTCCATCTCTGTGGATATTGACCTTTGGGTTCTTCTGGGAGGATTCTGGGACTGATTCACAAACACCAGGGACCTTTGAAGATTTGTGGACGACTAAGAAGGTCGTTGGGAACAGCAGGAATAAGGAATTGCCTCCTGTCGTTGCCAATACAAGCCCTGCCTCACCAAAAAGGACGTTTACGTCTCCCTAATCTCGGGGGACTGAGGTGGGGGACCGGCCTGGGTAATATCACCTTCTCCCTGCATGTCGTTAATTCATATAAAATTCAACAGCATGTCTTAGGTTTCACTTGCTCCAGTTGTAATGTTGAGTTAGAAATGTGTTTCTTTTGAGAGTGTAATATCCATGGATCCTTAGAGGAGGCAGCCTGATAGAACATACTATCATGATTCAGAATTATCCATTTCCGTCTTTTAAACAGTAAATAGCGTGTCCTATATCATTAAGTCCTTCCCAAAAAGGGTATGGAGCACCTCATCAACTGCTTTATTTATTCAAGGATCCGGAAACATGACGAGCTCAGACAAGGTCAGTATTCAATCGCCGTTGCTGACGTAGTTTCATACAAATTTTCAATCGTCGAGCACCTAATTACGGATAGTTCCCATCAAATCTCCATCAACATTGTTTAAAGATGGCAGACCATGCTTAACAACTTGCATTCAGTCGCGACCAGAGTTATTCTGACTGAATCTTTGTTTTTGCCCATGATCACATCTCACGAGGGAATGGAATATTAAATCAGAAAACCTAGGAAAGCCATTTCATCCGCTAGTTAACTGTTTAATGTGATTGGAGACTTAAAAACTGGAGCCATGGGTCGGGTGCCTATTAGGGAGTGGTTGCCCAAATAGAGTCTTTTCCACTGCAGTACTCTTTCTATTTCATCTAAAATATTGGACGTCAATCTTATCTCAGTAAGGAAAATTATGCTGATAAATAGATAGTGAGGTTTTTCAATACATGTCTGATTTTCGCGTCAGTTTCTCACATCCCTGTATTCCCAAAGGGAGTGCTTATTTGCGAGCCGTATAATGCAGTAAACCTGACTGAAGATAAGATGAAGACAAAGATAGTTATAATTTGCAATGCCCTTGTTTATTCGACATCAAACAATCCACAAGGGTGGATCTAGAATATCAGAAACGGAGAGGGATCCACAAATATCTGAGGTATTACATTATTGTTCATTTGTGTGCATACTAGCGAAACGCTTCTCTCTCTTTTCGGAATCTCCACAAAGGGGATGGCGGATGTAGACAATAAATCAACCGTCCCTCCACCAAATCCGTCTGGTTGTGCATTATATGCTTGAATTATCTGATTGCATTGTACGCCTATTTATAGACTCTGAGTCTAGTAGGCTCCCCCTGATCATGAGCCCATAGTATTGAGCAGGTTCTATTTCACTCTAGCACGATTCGGAAAGTCTACTACAGGCAAACTGTGGCGTTGACTTTTAATGATGGGCGTCTCGAGATCTCGCGAGATCCGGCGTTAAGTTACCGGCGGGGGCGTAGTGTTGGTTTCCGCCTACAGGGGGCAGGGCGGTCGGGCGGTCGGCGGGAGGGGTTGTCTTTAATAGGGAAGGCTCAGCAGTGCCTGGCCCACCCTGGAGGGAGGCAGTGGAGGGGGAGGCTGCTGGAGGACTCAGGAGAAGGGGGAGAGGTACAGGAGGAGATAGCACGCACTGCAGGCTTCCTTGGTCGTCAGTAGCGGTTGCTGGATACTGAAACACACCTTGCAGCAATCACACACTACCAGCCCGCTACTCCATTTATATTTACACAGGAGGAGTCACTGGAGGACCATGGAGGAATCATAGCACCAGTAGCACGTGGTCGCGTGTTGCCATAGTGATAGTGATGCTACCCTGGAGACCCCGGCTCCTGGAGCCCGCGTCCAACCCCTCTGAGGGGCGCCTACTCACCGACGCGGCTGTTTAAAGCACAACTGCCCTTTTCCTGCAGTGGAGACATCCAGGGAGGACTTGGGGACATCCACTGAGGACTTTCTTGGACGCTGATTGGCTTGGGGACAGTGATTGAGAGTGCCACTCATTGGATCAACTACCTCCAGGCGTCGGGTCCCCAACGTCCACGCTAATAGACTTGGACCCAAGAAGGTTTCCCTGGGCTGAAGGCCTCCAGGATACAAGTGGGGGATGTAATTTAATCAGATCATACTCGGAGTATGTGTATACAGGTATTGATACTTACCTGGGGCAATTGTGAAAATGTTTCGTATGTGCTTGCATGCTTGCATGTATTCATGCATGGGCTTCTGAACGCTTATATAGTTGTGTTCCATCTATTTCCTGATGTAGATGAGACGAGGAGTATTGGGGTGGCCTCAGCTTATCATGCATAGGGATTCACAAACATTTGGCTCTAAGACTTTCGCAGTCTTGAATATAGAGGTATAGATATAAAATTATATGTACGCGCACACATACATATTTAAATCATAAATATATTCGTGTGTGATCATATAAGATAACTACATTGCCCCATATGCATATATATATTCAAGGGCTACATAATATTATATTAGAAACACTCTTTAAGCTTTCACAAAAAGTCAGTCATCGCTTGTTAACTTTCCAATGGCTAGCGGCATGTATCTGACAAAGAATCCTATTTGTAGGTCCGGACCCTGGAGGTAGGGCGGAATAGGGCAGTATCTGAGTGGGGCGTGGGAAGGGGCAGCTGGGACCAAGTAGTAGTAGGGCCCTTCACCTCCTGTGTGCGGCAGATAACATTGATCACTGATACTTAATCAATTCCTATAGACCCACAGGAGGATCTGCCGGACCCCTAACCTGACTTCTCCTTTTGGAATTTCCAGACTTCTCATAAATCAGGCTTTGTCCTCATCGTTTTGTGGATGACCCCATATGGGTAGGAAAGGTTGGCATTATGGCCTGGGTCTATGTAAACAAAATTATGTTATTTAGTCATAAATTAGACTTTGCTGGAAAAAAAGCCCTACATGTAGCCTTGAAAAGTATTTTTGTAAGCTACTTCCCTTGTGTTTATTGTACATTATCCCTATACAAACAAACACATGAGAATTAGTATTAAGCTATATTATCCATTATTAAGAAAAGTAACGAAAAGAATAGTGGGTGGGCGCAGTTCTAAGTCCTTTGAGTGCAGATACAGGCCCCTTTGGTCTCACAGATTGGGTCTTTATGCTTCAGGAGGGGATGAACTGCCCTGAGGGGGTCACAGGCTCACCCTGATAAAGGCCTGGTCAAAGCAAAATACGGACATCTTGGACCGAATAACCTCGCTCAGGACCTCCGCGGAACTATGTCTTAGAGCAACCAGAGTATCAGAACATTCCCTGTGGACCTTTCGAAAATCTTAGCCTGGGGGGAATGTTCAGTTCGGTATTATTTCTAATGCTATTCCTATATATAACTGAAAGTTATTGATCACATGCTTAATGGTACCAGACAGTCACCTATACTTGTGTATATGTGGACAACTATGTTAGTATCGGTGGCTCAGATTGCTGTATTTACTTTCCCTACACCACAACGCCACTATAAATAGCTCTATACAACGAGCAACTCATACCTATGCAGCTATCCCCATTCTTCCATTGTTTGACTTCCAATCCAGACAGAATTAAACGGCAAGAACCTACAGGAGCTAATCAAATACCCCCTCATTACGTACAGGAGTGGAACAGCTCAATGTACCAGCACGGGGGTCAATGTTGAGCTGCTCTCTCCAGGGCCGGGGGTGCTCCAGCCCGAGGGGGGAGCGATTGGATTATCCCCGGAGCGGTCCGTATTAAAGTAGGTAATCCCTGCTGGAGGGGAGCTGCTCTGAGTCGGTCAATAAGCCCCTCCTTTCCCGTGTCGCAGGCCCGTCCCAGCTGCTCCGAGCTGCTCGCCTGTTGGGATGGGGGCCCGCCGTGCTGGAGGAGCACGTGGAGAAACTTTGGTCTACCATGGAGGGCACTGGAGGAGATGTTTGGTGTTTGGTGTCAGGAGTTGGTAGTTCGGGGATATGTAGGAGAGGGTTTGGGATTTTCTTATTGTGACTCCTGCGTAAAGTTTCGAGAGGCGCCGAGCGTGAGAATAATTGACTTTAGATTAGCAGCAGTCTAGAAACGTAGGTTGAGTGCATTGGCAATATCAAAAAGGAAGTTTGAAATTGATAAACGTTTGTGTTATGTTTTGGCCAGTAGAACGGCCCTATCTCTGAAACCAAGAAAAAATATCTCTACTCCATATAGGCCTGTATATATAGTGTACCCTACCGTTGTATCCGTTACTTTGACGTGCAGATGTCACACGAACGTGCTAGTGGTAGTTGACTCGGCGGATGTTTTATCATTTCTGTGAAGCACGACAGGAGAGCCTGCCTGAGATAATTTCCTTGGTCTAAGTCAACCTGAGCGACACTCGTGTCTCGTTTTACTGTAACGTTCATTTGAGAACTGGGTCGCGAGTGTTGCCAGTTGTGGTTGTTTAGTGGTATATGGAAAGGTTTAGTTTAGTTAGGCCTAGTTATCGTATTTTGAGCTTGTGTTGTGTAGTTTGATTCATAATGTCTGGTTCGACCTCTCCCGATCTTCCACGTCGTACCTTTAAAGATGTTCTGTAACGTCACTGTTCATTATATAAAAGCACGCCTCTTCTAAAAAGGTTTCTCGGAACACTGCATTATGTCCCAAGATTCCTCACGCTGATAACGATTTATGTCTGTCGTAAAAGAAACTAATATTTGTCGTAAAAATCCCTCGGTCCGTGCCTCGTACTCGGAAGGGATCTGCACTCTCCCCCCAGAATGCGCTGTTTGATGGACTCCCCTGACCCGCTGATAGATCTCCACCGTAGTACGTGTGTTCCCCGTCTATAGATTGTCAATAATGGACCCATAAATATGCGGCGGCCCGTAATTTGCCGTGATATGGGCACGTTAGCTTCTCTATAATAGGCTGTATGAACATGGGGTCACCCTAAAATGGTCCAATGTAAAGCAGGATGTACCTTTTAGTGAACTTTAATATTTCATGGAATGAAGTAGCTATTATAATGGAAGCTGTTTTGATATCATACAAACTATTGCCTCACGGCTTATTTGATCTTAGTTTTATTGTCTGGAAAGGGCATTTAGGCCTATATTTAAGTATCCTGTTCAAAACGAATTAGCTGTTTTAAAGTTAGCCAGCCGGATGGGCATACTCGTGTGCGGAAATAGCGCAGATTGTTGTGCAATGGCATGCAATTTTGTTTAATTGCATAGTAGTAAATACAATGTCAAATGTGGAGTTGAAATCACATACAATCCCTATGTGTTGGACAATACAGAATGTCATTCATATTTCATATACATCTTTTAATTTGCATCCTTTGTATTTTGATTATTACACAGAGAGAACCCGTGCAGGTCTGTTCCCCATTATCTGTGGATTCTACCAACTGGGAGTAAAAACCCAACCTAAAGAGCGTGCCGGGACTTGCTCAGTTTTCCAGCTTAAAAGCCTTTAGGCACAACACGCTGTCCCTGCTCCATTGACTTTAAGCGAAGCAGCTGGAGAGGTCTGAGGATGTTCGCCTCCAGGGCTTAGGGGGCAGGTGGACGGGATTAGTGATGAGACTAATAGTGTGCCCCTTTAACAAAGAACACTGGCTTCTGAGACACCTTCATTCATCAAGGGCCAAAAGAGCCGCTTCTTCTTTGAGACATTCTTTACTTAAGGGCCAACTAGGTGGACTCGAAGAGGGAACCCGTCATTGCAATTAACATCTCAGCTTTCATCTGAAGGAGCAGTGGAAAACTGAGACAGTTCATTTTGAACTATTGGCGACAAGCATTTGGATTGAGGTCCGAGGAAACAATTTTTAGAAGGAAACATGAAAGCCTCCTCCAAATTGTTCTAATCTTACCTAACTGATGTCAGATGTGTTTTCATCAAACCTACAGGATCCAGATTGTGGGCGATATCTTTACAGACAAACCCTGCAATGACTACAAGGAGCGTATAGCTTCGATTCTCGTTTAACATGGCTGATGGGACAAACGGTCATTGACAATAGGCCTACATGTAACAGGGCCATTTGGAGAGTAACCACATAAACTTCTGGCATTAGGCCTAACCCAATGTCATCTGATTTGGGTTGATGTTATATGCCCCGATGGGTATCATTAGGAATTTATTGAACCAGCGAACAATCAAGGGTGATCGACATAGATATACTATTCAGCTGGAAATATAAGCCATACATTTTCATTAATCGCACATTAACTTTGGCATAGGCAACCACTAAGACAGGAAACACATGCAGGATGTGTTATGTTTGAATAACAGACAACAACTCAGTTATAATTTGCCATGGAAAAACGTTTGATAGTAACCATGCACCTCCTGCAGCAAGTCTCAGAGGGACTTGAGGAAAACCTGTACTTGAACACGCCTGTTAAATTTGCAGTATGACAGGTTTCAAGATGGAACCACTCCTGGGCGACGGGTTAACAGGGGAAGGGTCTGGTTGGATCTGTAGGGGCGCATTATGACTGACCGCTTCGCCCTCAGCTTGAGCAACTCACTGCCAGCCTGGACCCCACTCAACGAGCAGCTCGGGAGAGGCCAATAATTGCTGAGTCACTCACCGCCTGACCCATCAACTTAGTGGACTTTACTGATTGACTTTCCAGACCCAGAAGGAATTGCTCTTAAATTGAGAGCGGGTAAACTCGATAAGCACGTGACTACATAAGTGATCCTTGGGCCCCACGCTACTGAGAACAATAGAACCACTTGACAAGCACTTGACAAGCACTTGACAGCCACTCGACAAGTACCTACTCAAGTACCTACTTGGGTGACCTACTTGACAATTAATTAGAATCCAAATCAAGTACCTACTCGAAATGGCTTTGTCTTTAAGGACCTACTTAGTACTTATGTTATGACTAGAATAGCTTGGCATCTCAAATGATTGTTCTTACTCTATGAATAGACATTAACACTAATTGATGCCTTAGTCAAGGGTTTACTGAAATAGAATTACAATTGATATGTCAGGTTAAGGAGTTGAAGTAGAGTAATAATAGATGGTCACATGACCCACGTGACCCAGAGAGGAGGGGTTAAGTAAAGAGGCCTGGAAGGCCAGGGCACCAGTTTGATCACATCAGCCATGGCCTCGACACAGGAGATCCACCTAAGCCCTACCATGATAATGGAGCTCTCTGAAAAAGAGATTTGTTTCTCCAGAAAGAAGGGACTATTCTTTCGTATGGTGATCATCCCACGTCACATTTTTCAACTGAGTGCATTGTATGACACTGCATTTAACAAACCTACCGGTGATGGCGAGGAGAGGGTGTTGGCGTCTCGTGATGAGTGGCAACTATCAATCGTTGGTTTTAGAGGAAAGAAGTACATGGCGTATACCAGACTCAATCAGAAAGGACAGAGAGTGGGGTAAGTCTATGCTATAAACTTTTTTCAGAGAGGATACACATAAGATGATTAGTTCTTTTTTAAAACATTATATTGTATGTCTGCGTTTTCTATGTTAAAGAAAAAATTGAATCCAAAGAAAATTGATTTTGTTTTCCAATTGGAGTAAGTCTACTATCAACTTTTACCAGACAGGCTACATATTAGATGATTAGTTCTGTTTTTAAAACAGTATTTCGTATGATATGTTTTCCTATGTTAAAGAAAAGTTGAATCTGAAGAAAATTATTTTGTTTTCCAGTTGGCTGTCGATGAACCTTGAAGAGGCTGACTTTCTTGCTGCAAGAAACCATATCTGTGGATTCGACAAGACTGAGTGGGTGGATGCAGTCGACATTGGAGAGTGTCATCAGGAGGAGAAATTCATGGACGTGTTTTATGGAGTACTTCAAGACTCCAAGACTGGGATTCAACGTGTGTGTACAGAGCATTACCTTGATAGGGGAGCATGTGAATTAGCCACATATGCAAAGACTGAGCCAGGCAAAGTAGAAAAGGTGTTGATTAAATCAGAAACCATTGCCCAGCCCTCTAGCCATGCACTAATGAAGGACGTTTATCATTACTTGTTGCATTCTAAATTTGATGCCATTGTGTGTGAGAATTGCTATGGTTGTACTAACGACAGGCAGGGACAGAGAGACCACATGGAGTTTGGCTGCCTTGAAGATAAGAATGTGTTGGTTGGTCGCTTTGGCAAACAATGTCATGATAAGATTACTGCACTTTGTCTATTGAATGCTTTGAATGTCATGTGTAAAGAATACAAAGTGGTTAATGACCAGACTGTAGAATCTGTGGGAAACTTTGTAAATAGTGTTAACTATGAGCAAGTCTTGATGAATATAAAAACGTTTCTGTATGAATTTTGTAAACTGACCGGTCTGTAAATCAGACATGAAACAAGGTCTAGAGAATCTCGTTTATTACCTAATAAACTGGACATAATGATGAACAACATGAGGACATTGAATAAAAAAGTTTAAACTAAAAAACATCGTTATGTATTTATGACTAAGACTATAATCAAAATCCACCACAAAAGCATTTGGCATATACATTTTTTTTTGGTTTTCTTAGCTCACTCCTAACTCTCTAACATTATTTATCTATGAAACCTAGAGTCTAAAAATATCTACTTAGTACACATGTATAGATAATCTAAAACAATTTTTAATAATGATGCAACGAGCTAGAGGTTTTTATAAGAAAAAAACAAACATATATAAAATGATATCTACGTGAGCAAAATCATCCTATTAAATATGGGGCTATGAAGCTTCCCACAATAAAAAAAAGTCGGGATTTATATTTTTGATTTTGATTTTATCTTGATAATGTTGTCTACGTTACCAAATATTTCCTATTAAACCTGAAGAACTAAGACTTCACACATCGCTAGCTACATATCTCAGAAGCTCATAGTGAAAATTTGGGACGTACAGAACCAAAATTGAGCATTTGAAAAAATATTACCAAAAATCAGAACGCTACCAATTTTTTTCTATGATAGCTACAGCCCTGTGCTTTAGCGTATGGCTAGACAAACATCTCTAGAGCAAATATACAAGATTTGGTGCGTAAAGAATCAAAATTGAGCATTTGACTAACATACTACCAAAGGTCGGGGATATATGCGTTTTTTGAATCAGAATTCTTTTTTTCTTGTAACTACTACTATACTAATCAGCACCCTACCAAACTTTTACTATGACAACCACATATCTCTGCCTTTTACGCAACATTAGATATACATCTCTACATCTCAAAAAAAAAAACATGTTTGGGGCATACAGATTGAGAATGGAGCACGTGGTAAGCATACTACTTAAAGTCAGGAATATATGTTTTTCACCTAATAAGATCTACAATCTACTAACTACTTCACTCTACAAACGTTTTTTCTTTTTTTTTTTTAAAGATACACATGTCACAAAACCTTTTTTTTCCTTATACACGATACATCAGAAGTTATTGATGTGGGTATACATTACATCCTTTGTTTTTTGTTTTGGCTACACTTTGACTTTAGACGTCTCTTACTTTGCTTACTTCTTTGATGTGGTGATTGGTCATAAGGCCGCCCCCTATGATGTTGCATAACACACTTCTGTCGATGTCTCGACCCTCCTGTAGCCCCCCGTGGTGCAGGTGGTAGCGGTGGGTGCCCTCCAGTGTCCATGGGTACAGGCGGCGCAGGCGGTGGAGAGGGAGGGCGTTTATGACAGTCTCGAGGGTTCAGTGGTGGAGATGGTCGACATAGCGGCGGTGGCAGTGACAGCTGGCGAGGGGGTTCGGCTCGAGGGTCCTGTGGTGGTGGTGGTGGTGGTGGTGAAAGGGAAACACCTTTTCCTCTGAATGACGATGGGATGGAGTCCTGTGGTGCCGTTGTATAACCCCCAATACTGTTTGATTGTAGAGTGGGTGGAGGTGGTCGTGGTGGAGGAGCATTAAGTGGCACTCTATCAGAATGCAGGCTGTCTGTAGTATTTACAGGAGAGTTATGAACGTCTGTACTAATTAACAAAGTGGCATCTTGTGACACATTTGAACTTGAGATGGTCAAACTACCACTCGTCCTTTCCTCAAGATCTACTTCAATTTCTCTTCCTGTCCTTTTCCTCTTTTGCCTCATTGTTTTTCTGACACATATTCCTGTCGACACTCCAATAAAGATACACAAGCTTATTGCCCCCGTTGTACTTAGGGCTATAGTCACAGTTGGTAAAGGCTGACTATTAGGAGAATTGATTGGAATATCACTCCTAGATCTCCTGTCTGCGCTTTCTGGCACATCTTTGCGACAGTCAGTACAGTTTTTAGGTAATTTATCAAAAGGACATTTATCTTGAATGACTGTCCTATCAATGTAAAACTCAACTCCTGAGCAGTCTAAAGGGTTACCACTAATGTCAATGTGTTTAAAACGTCCTAGGAGTAAAGAGCTAGGGAAACTCTTCAACTTATTAAATCTTAAATCCAGGTGTGAATATCCGTTTGTATGTCTGAATACAGGGTAGGTTCCAAGATTTCTGTATGCACAGGAGATGAGTCCTTTACTTAGAATGCATTCACAATCTCTGGGTATTCCACACTTGTAGGCACTACAGAGCATTAAGGTACTTAGGAAAAGTACTGTTGAGAACATCCTGGTAATCCTCTCAGAACTTGTCACTGTAGTGGTCACTCAATGAATGAGTGTGTGTCTCCCCTCTCCAGTACATGAGCACTGAACCATGGCTCCCGACACCCCCGACACCCCCCTTCACCCTTAGTCAGGGCAATCAACACTCGCTGCCCCGACAGTGGCACCTGGCACGGCGCCGCTGCTACTCCTCCTCCAGTCACCACTTAGGGGGCGGTACTTTAAGTCACTTGACACGTGTCACCCCAGGCCAATAAACAAACTTTTTTCTTTAAAGTGTTGATGACCTTTTTGTAGATTTCGTATGTACAGATTAAAAAATTGGAGATTTGGGAAGCATATTAGTCAAAGTCAGGGATTTGCTTTTTTCTTTTTCTTTTTTTTTTCAATCCGCCACTACCTCTCCTTTGTGACCTTTCCAAAAGATTTTCTATTAAAGTTACAGACCTGTGCTTTGACGCATGGTTAGATATGCACCCCTAGAGTCCAGAAACGAGATTTGGTACGCATAAATTTAAAATTGTTGATTTTGATGACATATTAGTAAAAGTCGGGGATATGCGTTTTTGACTCGGAATTTCACTTTTGGCATTCCGCCACTACC
The DNA here is from genome assembly GCA_936440205.1 of Lepidonotus clava. Classification (NCBI taxonomy): domain Eukaryota; kingdom Metazoa; phylum Annelida; class Polychaeta; order Phyllodocida; family Polynoidae; genus Lepidonotus; species Lepidonotus clava. The sequence continues at coordinate 25,632,146 of OW387144.1, read as the reverse complement.
CTTCCTTTGTGACCATACAATTTTTTTTCTATTTAAGATGAAGAGCTGAGACTTGTCGCATGAGTACCTATATACCTTTAGACCACATAAACGTATTTTGGTACGTGCAGATTAAAGATTGGCAATTGGGGAGGCACGTAACCAAAAGTCGGGGATATGCATTTTTGACACGGAATTTCATGGTTTTTTTTTTTACCTCTAACCCGCCACTACAAATGTCACTCTAACCAATTTTTACTATTCAAAATGAAGAGCTAATACACTTGACACATATCCCCTGCCCTCTAGAGTGCATAACATTATTTTTTGTACGTACAGATTTTAAAAATTGGGGATTTGCAGACAGCATCCCACCATTTACTTTTCTAATGTAGTAGGTAGGTAAATTGAACCACTAATCAATCTCAATTCTCTCTTTCTAGATAACCTTTTCAAAAAGTAAATACTCAGAATGACAATAAGCATAATAAAGCAAACTAATAAAGGAATAGTCCAATATAACCAGGTGGTAGGGTGTGTGTTGGGTACTGAACGGGTTATCTCATCAGGCTCAGAGTCTGTGGTAGCAGGTAGAGTTGTTGTCGTCATTATTTTAATCTGGGGACAAGGCATGTATATAGACGTCTTATTTTTCTCACTCCTTAGTCTCTCCCGTTGTTTAGCACAAGTGCTTAAGTATGGATTGTCAACAATGCGTAGTATGAAAAGGGAAGGCCACAAAGTTAAATTCAATCTGTCTAGACTACGGATCTGGGTTGCTGTTATACCAAAGTTTCTAGTAGTTTTCCTAGTGACACTCGGAAAGTTTGGTACAAATTTTACCTGAGGTCCTCGACAGTCAACTTTGTAAGTATTGCAATAACAAGTAGGTGGGGATCCACAAGGTGTCCATAAGGAATATCCATGAGAGAGGAGAGACAATAAAAACGCTAGCTTCAGTAAATCCATGTTGCAACAACTGTTTAGTGGGAGGATACGTCAGGTCCAAGGAGCATTTTCCTATCAGTTATCCCGACTCGTTTTGGGAACACAATGCAATCCTCTGGGTGGTATGCCAATTGCTCCAACATTTTGTACAAGTGTGTACTCGTCCGATCAAATACACAACACTCACTCCCTTTTATGAACGTCTTAATTGATCCTGGTAAGGGGAGGGTGTCTATAGCTGTTTCAATAGACCCATGTTCCTGTTTGCTGTCATCCAGAGATAAACGAATGACATCTTTGGACCTGGTTTTGAGACTGATTACTGAAGGAAAATGATATTTTCTAAGCAACTGCACGGCCAAGTCTTGTGATCTTTCCAGTCTTTCTGAATATGGAACATTAAGATCACAGACAAATACCTTTTCTTCATACATTTCAGGCCACATCTTTTTTGATTTCTTGTAATTATGATCCAGTCGTCTGACATAATACGCTATACGCTTGTACTCGTCATCTGCAGGAGTAATACACTGTTCTTTCAAGTGAAGAAATATCTCTAATTTCTGCCTATTTCTTCTTTGCCATCCAACCTCGTTTATCCATGAAATGAAAGAGTCAATCCACTGCTCTAATGTTTCTCCCCCTTCTACTTTGTTGGACGCCATGGTGGGAAATGAAATATGAAGGCCTTTTCTTAAACTATTTTCGTGGTTAGGAAGGGGAAAAGAGATAGGGGTACCCCTATTGGACCCCCCACAGAGACTCGCCAATAACTACAAGCATGCAAAAGCCACAGGCTCAAGGGTGAGCCCAACCACAGGAGGGCACTCTAACCCACTTTCATGTCTTGAAACAATAGTAGTTTTCTATAGCTGATACAATGGTCGGGTATAATGGCAAGTTACATGTCACATATGGGGTACCACTTTGATGTCTACTTATTGGTGAAAGTGTATATGTCAACTCTCAGAATGACAAGTGTAAGAATACTTGATGTGTATTTAATTAGATCCTGTATACTCAAGTGGTCCAGCTCTAAGTGCTAGATCACTATAAAAGTCGGGGATACATGGCTGTCAGGTATCAGTCAATGCTGGAAGCTGACCACTGCCGGACATAGGACGTCATTGTATCTGAAGGGACAACCCTTTGTCAGTAAGTATTTAGTTTGACATTTTATCATGTACTGATCTTGATATTGGTCACAGCTCTTAGCCACAAAGTGCATTGGAAACGCCGGGACGAGGAGAACGCGTTAGGCTTTTGAATTTTTGTAATTGAGTAATATTTCCTATGGTAGTCGTGGAAAGGCAGAAAATAATATTTTATTTTGCAAAATCTTTAATAATAGTCGTAGCTCTTAGCCGCAAAGAGCATTGGAAACGCCGGGACGAGTAGAACGCATTAGGCTTTTGATTTTTTCAAATCGAGTAATATCTCATATGATAGTCGTGGCAAGGCAGAAAATAATATTTTATTTTACAAAATCTTTAATAATAGTCGCAGCTCTTAGCCGCAAAGTGCATTGGAAACGCCGGGACGAGTAGAACACGTTAGGCTTTTGAATTTTTCAAATCAAGTAATATTTCCTATAACAACAGCAGAAAACGTAATTGTTGAATCGGATACAATGTTTGATAATAGTTATCAATTTTAGTTACTCTTTAATGATAGTAATTAATTTCTAATTAGAAACGCTATGAAGAGTACATCTTGTTAAGACTTTAATTTATTCAAATTGGATAATATTTACTATGTTCTTTTCCCCCAGATAGTCCATAATGGATGGCGAAGAATTAAAACAACTGTTGGAGAAAATACAGAACGATGATTGGGATGAGGTAGGTCTGGTTATTATTCTTTCTGGTCTTTACTTTTATCATTTGTTGATTATCTTATTCATGTTGTACATTATAGGATGGCATTTACTTATTCTAATTATATGCTATTACCTTTTTAGGATGTTTTGGAGGAAATTCAGGCTGATGATGCAGGGGCCATCCTAAATCCTACCCTAGACGATCATCTACCTAATTTGCAGCAGTACATTGATGCTCTCATACGAGATGGTCAGTGGGAGAAACAACCCTGTGATGTACGACCTACCACACCCCCTCCTCCTCCTCCACCTGCGTCTCCACCTATCCAGCCGAGTACACCTAAGCGTCCAAGACCATCCAGTCCTGAACCTAACACTTCACCATCTAAAAAACAACGAACTCCAAGTCCAGTGCCTGGACCCAGTGGAGTACAGGACCTAACAAATCAGGTGAGTGATTTACGAATTTGTAATACAACTATTCGGACCTTGTGTATATGTGGTCACGTGGCCACTTTTTTTCATGATCAAGTTTTTCATGGCTATTACATATTAATACTAAATTTTATTTCATGAACGTCATTTATTATGATATCACATAATCAAACCAACTGTTCAGGATTGATCTAAAACATTAATGATAAGAATTCTAAATTGAACATCAAGATGGTGCCAAGCCCCCTTTCTGGTAAATGTGACATTATCTGCACATAGTCTATATGTATATCATCGTCTGCTAGCATGCACGTGTTTGCTAGCATGCATGTGTTTTTGTGAGTACCCGTGTTTACGAATGTGTACATGTTTACGTGGGCGTGCGTGCGTGCGTGCGTGCGTGCGTGCGTGCATGTGTGTGTGTGCGTGTGTTTACGTGCGTGTGTGCGCGTGCATTTGCGTGTGCATGTGTGTACGCATGTGCGCGTGTTTGCATGCATGCATGTTTATGCATGCATGCATGTGTACCTGCATGGGTATTTTTGCGTGGGTGTGTGCACTCATATGTATCATTTTATGATGTGTACTTCCTTCTGAGTGTATACTCATTTATCTGCGTGTATTGACTTTTTGTGGTTTATTTATTTTTTCAGGGGGTTCTTCCGGTGAGTGATGATGATTTGGAGCACCCGACGAGCGCAGCTTCTCCCGAACTAACTCCCCAACCAATGCAAGTTGATGTCAACCCATACAACTATCGAGTCAGAAACGTCACCGAATTTAAAACAGGCGCTGTGGACACCACATATGAGGTAACATTCAATGAAGCTTGGCAGGGTCAAGGTTTGGCTGATCTTTATCAAAACCTATATCGCATGTTTCAGGACATTTTGGCAGATGTAACGGCGGGTAGATATCCCGATGATCATATGAGAGTGGTAATTTATCACGACAGTTTGCGTCATCCTATCATTGTTCCAATCACAAAAATAGAAGATATGGATCCCTCCAAAATTATGGAGAAAATAGAGGCTGTCTTAAACAGCGGTGAAAGTCTACCTTTAAACAATTCTTTTCGAATTGACATGGGTGTCATCAAGAGCAAAAGGGGTGGAAGCAAAAGTTATATCAATTCGCTCATGGGTGAAGACAACAGCGTAAAATGCAAGCGGTCAATGGTCACTATCGTTAACAGTGATGACAATCTCTGTATGGCACGGTCCATTGCTGTGGGGTGGGCAAAGGTCAATGCAATTCATACTGTTGAATTTGACACTCTTGTACAGCAAACACCAAACATTCCAAATGATATCCTTGGTAGGATTCTCCATTTGCAGAAAGTACCATTATGGTACTACTCCAAATTAACGGACAAGTCACGCAAAAATCAAAAACAATTGGCCCTCGCTTTGTGTCACCTGGCCGGTGTTGCAACTGATGGGCCGGCAAGTTTAGCGGATATACCTGCTTTCGAAAACGTCTTGAACATCAGAATATCTGTAGTCAGTTCCAGACAAGGCAACAAATTCATAAGAATACCTGTCAATGCACCAAACATGGCAAAACGCCCTGACGTTTACCTCTATCTGGTAGAAACTAATGACTTTGAGGTAGGGCATTTTCACACCATCACTAGCATTACTGGGTTCTTTTCGATTGGCTATTTTTGCCACGATTGTAAGAAGGCTTTCAGCTGCAAACAGAAACACAGATGTGCCACATACTGCAATGTATGTAAATCTTTTGGTTGCGTTGAAGGGGACGATAAAGTCTATTGCAATACGTGTCACATGACGTGTCGTAGCAGAGAATGTTTTGCTCGCCATCTGGAGAAAAAACCCAGACGCAATCTCAAGAAAAAACTGAAGTCAGAGTGTGAGTTATGGTGGAGATGTAACGACTGCTATAAGGTTTTAGATTGTGTAAAAAGAAAGCCCGCTCAACACAAATGCGGAGAATGGTATTGCTCAGCATGCAGATCTTTTCAGAAGAAGGGGCATCTTTGTTTTCATAGGGCAAGAGAAGCAACGAATGACGGCATTTTTAAATATGTCTTCTTTGATTTTGAATGCGCTCAAGAAGAAATTTTGACTTGTAGCAATGGGTACAAACCCACAGATGACAGATGCCAGAATTGTGTAGACAATCAAGATCCATGCAATGCCTGTAAAAGGTGCCTTAATTGCAAAGAGGCATCATGCGGCGCTCCAGAACATAAGCCCAATTTTGTGGTAGCACAAACTGTGTGTAACGAGTGCGAGAATTTACCAATAACGGATAAATGCAATTCTTGTGGTAATCGTTGCAAAAAATGCAGGGTGAAAAAGGACAAACGCTTTGTGAACCATCCTTGTCATGGTTGCGGATATCGACAAGTTGTTTTTGAAGGTGATAATACCAACCTACAATTCTGTCAGTGGGTTTTTCATAGTGATCATGCTAATTCTGTTTTGTTTGCTCACAATATGAAAGGCTATGATGGGTACTTTCTCATGCAGTATCTCATTGGGAATGGTATCTCTCCTAGAAACATTGTGTACAGTGGGGCAAAAATCATGTCTATGACAATTGGAAATGGCTTGAACATGAGAGTGTTGGATTCCTTGAACTTTTTGCCAATGCGTTTGTCGGCCTTGCCAAAATCATTTGGTCTCGGGGAGTTGAAAAAGGGATATTTTCCACACTTCTTTAATACTAAAGCAAACCAAAACTACATAGGTCCAATGCCAGAACAACATTACTTTGGGGTAGACACCATGTCTACAGAGGGCAGAGAGGAATTTACTAAATGGTATGATGCACAAGTCACCCAAGACTATCAGTTTGATTTCCGTAAAGAAATGTATGAATACTGCGTTTCAGATGTGACTATCTTAAGGGAAGCTTGCCTGTCCTTTAGAAATTTGGTGATTGGGGTAACTAGAAATGTAGATGTCGGGGATGACAATGACGGAAATGTGGATATGACCGACACAGAGGAAAATGAGGGGGGCTCAGACTCTGAAGACGACAACCCAGCACCTAATCGTAAAAAGGTGAAAAATGGGGTTGACCCGTTCAAATGTACAACCATAGCAGGTATGTGCATGCAGGTGTTTAAAACCAAATTCTTGGAAGAACAACTTACAGCAGTTCTTAAGCACACAATAGATGATAGGGAGAGGAAGGTGGAAGCAATGTCTAAAAATGGAAGCACAATGTTCTGTCTTGACGGAGTGTGGATGAACGAAAAAAGACTGAAGGGTAATGGGTGGGGCTTGAAAACCTTGCGCTTTGAGTCGTCCCCTATAGGACAGGTACCACCTACAGGTTATTCTTCCATGAATCAACACAGCAAAATCTCCATCCAGTGGTTAGAATGGGTGAGTCACACCACTGGGCTGCAAATCCAACACGCGTTAAATGGTGAGAGGGGGGAATATCAGATTGGGGACTTTAGAGTCGATGGCTATAACCATGACACAAGAACTTGTTGGGATTTTATGGGCTGTGCCTTCCACGGATGTATTCATTGCGTTCCCCACGATAGAAATACTGTAAAACATCCGTACACTAACCAAACAATGAACGAACTCTATAACCTGACGTTGAAGCGAGAAAAAATCCTGAAAGACAAAGGTTACAAGTGTGTTTCCATATGGGAATGTAAGTTTAAGGAAATGTTGAGGGAAAATCTGGATGGTGTTGCAGACTTTGTAAAAGGTTTAGATATTGAAGATAGATTAAAGCCAAGGGACTCGTTCTTTGGTGGACGTACAAATGCTAGTAGGCTGCACTACCAAGCAGGTGAGGGGGAAAGGATAGACTATGTGGACTTTACGTCCCTCTATCCGTTTGTAAACAAGTATGGCAAATACCCGGTTGGACATCCTACCATTGTTCTCAAGGACTTTAAAGACTTGAATGAATATTTTGGAATTGCCAAAGTTGCCGTTTTGCCACCTCGAAAGTTGTACCATCCCGTACTCCCCTACCAGTCAAATGGTAAACTGAAGTTTCCTCTTTGTAAGACATGTGCTGACAATGAACAGCAAACCCCTTGCATCTGTCTTGATGACCAGAGGGCCTTGTTGGGGACCTGGTGTACCCCTGAGATCCAGAAAGCCATGGAAAAGGGTTACAAGATCCTCAAGATTTATGAGGTATACCACTGGGACGCAGTTTCCCAGTACAATAAAGCCAAAGGTCAGAATGGCCTGTTCTCTGAATACATCAACACGTTTCTTAAACTGAAACAACAAGCTAGTGGCTGGCCATCTTGGTGTCAGACAGAACAAGACAAGCGTAGGTACATTCAAGACTACAAAGACAGGGAAGGAATTGCATTAGATTATGATTCCATAGCAAAAAATCCTGGTCTGAGATTCCTCAGCAAGCTATCACTCAACAGTTTTTGGGGCAAGTTTGCAGAGAGACTTGGTTATGGCCAGAGTAGCATTATTCATAGCTCTGAACCAGAGAAGTTTTTTGGGTTGATAACTGATGTCAGAAAGGAAATTCTGGATTTCCACATCATGTCTAAAGATCAGATCCACATAAGTTGGAGACACAAGCAGGCATTTTCACCGCCAGACAATAAGACCAACATATTCTTGGCTACCTTCACCACCTGTTGGGCTCGACTGAAACTCTATGAAGTTCTAGACACCCTTGATAGGAGGGTTCTCTATTATGATACAGATTCTATCATCTATGTCACAAGCCCTGGGGAGGTAACAATGACACTGGGAGACTTTTTGGGTGATCTTACAGATGAGCTAAATGGGGAACATATAGAAGAGTTTGTATCAGGAGGCCCCAAGAATTACGCGTACAGAACCAGTGGAGGTCACGAAACTTGTAAAGTGAGAGGGTTCACCTTGAATTACAAAAATGCAAAGCTAATCAATTTTGAGGCTGTCAGAAAAATAATCAAAGAAAGTAGGACCAACCCAAACCAAACTGTGACTGTACAAAATTCAAAAATTGCACGCAACAAGAAACAACATACCCTGTACAACCAAGTAGAACACAAAAAGTACAGAATGGTTTATACAAAGCGAGTCATTCAGCCAAATTTTGATACCCTACCTTATGGTTTCTAAGAATGTTACTGTGTGTGTGTGTGTGTGTGTGTGTGTGTGTGTGTGTGTGTGTGTGTGTGTGTGTGTGTGTGTGTAGATAGAGAGTGCCTTTTCTTGATGTACTGTTGAGCATTTCACTGTTTTTATGCAATGTTTATACACGCGTTTAAACTATTCACTATGTATGCGTGCATCAGTTGTTTGATATAATAATAAAGTGATATCAGTGCCTTTTCTCGATGTACTGTTGAGCATTTCACTATTTTTATGCAATGTTTATACACGTGTTTCAGCTATTCACTATGTATGTGTGCATCAGTTGTTTGATATAATAATAAAGTGATATCGGCGACATTTAAAAGTGAATTATTTGGCTTCCTCTCATTTCAAAGAACAACAACAAACAAGTTAGATTATGTCATGACCATTCTATTTTATTTATTTATACAAACTGCGAGTACAATCCTACCATACATATATACAAATACATTAATTTACTCTGATATTACGATTTTCATCTACTTCCATAAGACCAGGAAAGACAGCGTATACAATCACTGTTGCCGGACTGTTTAATGCTTCTGATAACTTGATCTCCAAACGTGTGTGACCTTTCTTTAGAGGTTCAGCATACTTTTCACAGCGGTTTTCACATAAATCAAATACATATAAACAATATCCTTTTGGGTATTCTTCTCGGCTGATAGTGTTTCCAAAGTTCATCATGCTTTGGTTTCCAAAAATTGTTGTATAAGCAGACATGTAATTCCCACTCTTATAGTTTGGAGTCAGAGGAGCTGAAGGCATTGATTTTCCATCAACATAGAAACCCAAGAATGAACACAACATTGACTTAAAATTGAATGGATTGTGTTTGTAATCCCCGTTGAAGGCTGCAGAATCCACCATACCAATCACCAATTTGTTGGGCACATCACCCTGGTACATGTCCTCAATTGTTATTCCATACTGTCCTTTGGCAATGGCGTATGCTTTTACATCCGTTCTATCATAAAAGTACAAGGCTGGGCCTTTATGGATAGTTTCATCATGGCCTTTACGAATCTCTTTGTTAACGTCCCTCATGCAAATTTTGAGTACGGCTTCGACAATTTCTATTTTGTAGTTTGGCGTTGGGTTAGAACTCATTAATCTGAATTCAGTTGTACTCGGCCAAAATTTAAATCCAACCTGTATGCCATTCATTAAATAACGATTTTGCTGACAAAGATCTGAATAGACTGGCCCTTCCATATCAACCACCGCACTTTTCTCCATCAATTCTGCTCTGGTAAGTAATGCAGAGTTTGTTCCATTCACGGCATTGGTATCTCCTACATTTCCAACATCCTTGTAATACATTTGTGCTCCAAGCTGAGAACGTTTAGCATCTTCCCCATAGCCTAAAATTGTTTCAATGTAAGCTTTGTAAGGGTAGCGGGTGGCAACTTCTGGTGAAATTATTTGCTGCTGGAGACTCAAATCTACCTGGCGCCATAGAGTATGCAGAAACAAATTGACGGGGCCCACTTTGGCATTATCTGGAATACCTTTCCCTTCAACGACATCCTGGCTAGGTAGGTTATCTCCATTAGCCAACAGAATTTTACATTTGATCTTCAAACGAGTATTTTTCAGATCTATGTATTTGTTTACATTTGGCGGTATATTGAATTCCAGAGCTCCATCAGAATTTAGTGGTCCACTGGGTCGGTATTCGATCCACTCTTTTTCACCTTCACTTTTGTCCATAGTCGGTCGGTAAAAAAGGGCCAAATTTTCATTGTGTGCAGCCATGTTTCTCAAAATGCTGTTGGTCGCGGTTTCTTATTGCTTTTGGATGAAGTTGGTTTTCTTCCTTTCTTTGATGGTGACGACTGTCCTTTACGAGGGGTTTGCTTCGACTGTTTGCTGTTAACTTTCTTAATAGCTTTTATACGTTTGTTGACCCTCACTGATCTAGACCTTCTTTTGCTTTTACCTGTATTTTGGCTCCTTTTAGCTTTGACTTTCATGACGTTATCACTGTGGCTTTCATTCAGTCTCCATGTTCCATTAGATCCTGGGTATAGCTTTCCTTCCAACATCCTGTTAAAATGTTTGGTCCAGTCGTTTGCACTCATATCTTCTCGAAATGTAGTGTACACGTTGTTCTTTCACCTGTTAATGGGGCTTTATTGAAATGAAAGTCTCTTATATAGATCCTCAGTGTAGAAATATTTGTTAAAGACAGTCTCGGACTTATACTGCAATCAAAATTACGTACTACTTTTCCCTGTTCTCCAACAACATACTGTAGGATTGGTAATTTGACTTCATGTACATATGATTCTTCCAGCACATCGCAATATACATATAAATCTGTGTCAGTCGTAGTTACACACTTGATATCTCTCAGAGAACAGGTCCAGTTTCCGTCTAAGTGTATAATTTCCGGTAGTTGGATGGTAAAATCACTAGGACAGTTTTTAGGAAAATAGTTTTGGGAATCCGTACTAGATACAAACAAATAAAAGTGTTTCATTGTCCTATAATTGTGTCCTCATCTAACCAGCTATTGAATTTTTTCGGCCACCGAAGCCACTTGACATAGACTTGTCGCTTTCCGTTTCTACGTCTTCTCTTCAATACCTTTTCAATTTTGAACATGTCACCTTCATTGACGTTGACTTTTTGTAACTGCTGTTGGTAGAACGTGCCTTTTATAGGTTCCCCATTCCAATCTTTTATAGTGTAAATTGGAATCCCCTCACGCTTACGTCGCCTCACAACCGTAAAGACCTCTCCAGAAAACCTCTGGCCGTATTCCCTATCAAACTTTCCACGCGTAAAGGCAATGCGGACTTTATCACCAACTTGAAATTTGAATCTCTGTACTTTGGTTTTGGTCTTTGGTCGCCTGAGATATTGTTCGAATCGGATTTCAGCTTCATTACTTTTGTTTACCTGTGCAGGAGGTACGCCCAAACTACTATGAACAGTGTTGTTGTAACTTTTAACTATATCTTGTAAAACGTCAATATATTTCAGTGTATTTCTGTCAACCATGTATCTATACAGTTTAGACTTGATGGTCTTGATGGCTCTCTCTGCATAGTTGGCCTGGGTTTCATTGTTTGTGCTGAAGTGGTGTATCCCCTTTTGGGCTAGGTATGTCTTTAGCATTTGATTGTTGAACTCTTTTCCCCCGTCTGTCCTCAGGCGTTTTGGTTGACGGCCTTCCTTCAAAATTGAGTCGATTGCTTTGATGACCTCCTTGGCTAATTTGGTTTTTAGAGGCCGGACCCAAACGAAACGACTGAATATATCGATCATCAACAGAACATACTTGAATCCGTTGTTCTTGGTGCTCAAGAGAGCGAAATCTGCTAGATCTGAGTCCCATTGTGCATCAATCCCTTCTACCAGAACCCTATTTCGTGGAAATTTCCTAACTACTGCCCTATTTAATGTGTAGGACTCTTCTTTCTCTAGAGCACTCTCAACTTGTTGTCTAGTGGTGTTGATTCCGTCTGCTTTCGCACTAGCATATACCTTACTGGGACCTTGAAAACTGCCTGGGATGGAAGGTGTCTTGTACCGTCTTTCCAGTTGGGCATCCATGAACAACTGAGAGCAAACGTTGAAGTGCTTGGTATTTATATGTGTATCCACTTTGACCTCTGAGTATGCCGTTTCATTTTACAGGTTTGATTGTGTGTCCTTTTGGGTTGCTCTGATTTCCCATGGAGTAAACTCTGCCTATTTGCTCTATTTTCCACTAATAAAAGCGGTACATTTAACTGAGCGAGTCCCCTGTAAAATTCCTCTTTTCCGACAGGATTAAAGTCTTTGTACTCTCTCATGGCATCTTTAACCAAATCGGCAATGTGACTATTTCTTATTGTTTGACCGTGTAGTAGAATCTCACCTTTGTCATTCCATGTCAAAACATTTCCATTTTCTATAAAGCCTAAAAGAGCTTCCCCTTTTGATTTATACATCTTTGGTATGCCCTGCAATATTTTCTCTTTGTTCAATAATGGCTCGATTTTTTCATCTGGTTGATCTTCCACAATAACGCTTGTCACTTTTGTTGTTACACCTCCATCAGCTGGCAAACCTTTCCCTTGACACGATTTCATTCGTTCGTACTTTTCCAATGGAACTAGCACCATCTTTTGAATATTCATCCTAATAGGGTTTTTAGCAAGGGCTTAGCAGCCAAGAGTATAGATTTAACCACGTTAGGTTCCTTTATCATTAATTGTTTGCGCTTTAGCAAACTGGTTTTAGCATTTCCAAGAGATTCTATTTTTGGCTTCAAAGGCTTAAGGACCTTTTTATTATGATTTGATATAGGTATGTTTCCAAATAATACATTTGCAGCAATCTCACTGATGACGTTCACCTGATCATTGGTAAGAGATTTTAGTACTGTCTTGAACTGCCCAGTTTGAATGTTGCTTGACAAAAAGTGAATCAAGCACACATTGTCCCTGAGACGTTTACTCATCGTGTTCTGCCCTTGAAATAAAGTCAATGTTTGTTGTTGTTGATTATTTATACTTTAGGCACGTAAACCAGGGGGTCTTCATCTGGGAATATTCTGGTGCGTAATCTATATTTAACTTCGCTATTAGGTGAATTGTCAATCACCAGATAACCATAAGGCATCTTTGTTGCATCCTCATATGCCTCCTGCAAAATGGCTGGTCTACCTGGAAACATTTGTCGACCTAAAGAGTTTATTTGTGAAGCATCCCTCAAATTTCTAAACACCACCGTGTACCACGTATTTAAAGCAATAGTTCGGGCATTCTGACCTTTCGGATATAAATTCTGTGTTATGTAAATTACTGAAAACTTGTCATGGTGACAACCTTGAGTAAACAGCACTTCCATTTCTTGATTTTTAACGAGCTCATGTGCAAGATCATCAATGACAATAAGATTGTGCCTTTCGTTGCTGGATATCTCTCTGAGTACATCACAATGTGGTAGTCCTTTGTGAAAAGTAATATTTGGTATGTCCTCTTCCATTTTCTCAAACAAGTCTTGCCAAGTACCATAACAATACAAAATTGTGTGAGGTGGATCCTGTACAAACATAGCTTTCGACTCCTGTAGCAATTTATAAGTCCAAAACGTCTTACCGCTACCCGTTGTTCCACTTATGCAAATACTACTACATGGTTTGAATGGTAATAGACTTTGTAGTTTCCACCATGGAATTTCTACATTCTCTACTCTCCAATTTACAGCAGACAATATTGGCTTGACCTCCATAATTAGTGTGGGTGGGTAAGTGTTCTTAAAGCAGAATAAGGTTTGACGCTCTTGTCAAATGTTAAGTAGTCGAGAGTGATCTATTCAACCTCAAGTTTGTCGTTGAATCTAAAATTAGTCTATGTCAAGTAGATCTTGAGAAGACTCAAGTCCCTAGCATGCCACAGTGATCGTTTTACAACTACCCTTAACTAGATCCCTGTATCTAAATTTAGTCTCAATTGTGTCAAGTAGATCTCGAAAAGTAGGCTATTCTAGTGCTTCCAATTCAAAGAATAGGTCAAGTGGGTCATGAGTAGGGGGCTTAATTGGGTCAAGTGGTTCTCAGTGGGTCAAGTCGATCATCAAGTGGTTCTATTGTTCTCAGTAGCGTGGGGCCCAAGGATCACTTATGTAGTCACGTGCCCTTCTTAAAATGATCACAGGAGTGGGTTTGAGCCGTCTGAGCAGCTCAGTGTTGGTGCACTGGAATTGGGGCGTGTTTTTGTCACTGCATTGATTTTTGAAGAGGGCTTGTGCACTGGATGTATGTATGAGAGAGGGGAGTGTATTGATTAGTGTCACAAAGTGGGAAGACGGAGCCAGCCCCCTTTTGGGAGGATGTCAGCGAACTTGGTATAAAGTGGGCCACTGCTGTCAGCTTCAGCGAGCAGCTCATTATCTAATCAGCTCACCTCCGTGGACAAGTTAACTAGGGCTGAGCAGCTGGGTGAGCAGTAGGAAGGACAGAAGGAACGACTCAATCTAAGGGAGCAGTTGAACCGAGTAGATAGAAGAAACGGAGTTTCCTCATTGTATTGACGCTGAACAGTGAGCAGTGAATACAGGAAGGAAGAGTTGTACACTGAAAAGGAGAGGAGGGATACGCAAGACAAGAATGGACAGGTAAATGGAGCCGAGCGCTCATATCAAGAGGATAGGAAAAACAGCTGAAAGGGTTTTAGGTGACCAGTATGGGTCACCCAGCGGATTAACCCGTATAAACTTAAGACTTCTGCAGGAACCTAAACCAGTGAGGACCAGGCATGGACACCACATATCGTGAAGCCCCTGTACATGGCCTCATCTAACACGCCACTGAGGTGAGTGGCTCAAGTGGCGCTCAATCAAGCTGGAGTGAGAGCTCGTGGCGATGAGGGCGAGTTGCTCATGTATGTGTGGGTTTAATTGGAGCTGCTCACAGTAAATGACAACTGGCGTGGTGAGCAGCTCGGACCTGGGGCTGGACACAGACCATTAGTGTGTGGGAGGCCGGCTCGACTGCCCCCTCTCACGCCACCCCGCCGAATACCTGACTGGAGTTGTTGCTATTTATAGCCTTCAGCTGCTCGCAACATGATGGCTTACTCTGAGTGTGTCCAAGAAGCTCGCTCTCCTGGAACCAACAGTAGTGTGGTAAGTCACCTTACTTTGCCTTGATAAGTACCAGGGACAGCTTTCTAGAAAAATAACGAAAATATTATGTTACAGGTCTGGAAGTACAATTGGGTTGTCATTATTTCTGATAAAATGTAAAAACCCCTAAAGCCCAACTTCCTGTCTCATGAAAGACCTTCATCAAATGCGTTTACAATCTAATTTTCTTATTTGTCGAGATGTTTTTATATCCTAAGAGGTATAGGTCTATGCAGCATACCTTGTACATTACCTTAATACACCACCTCGTTTAGGACTGAAATATATTCTTAGTGTTTCTAGTAAGCTTCATCTTTGTATAAGTAGCCCAACAGTGTCATTTCGAAGCCAATGCTTTTTGTTTGTGTTCAATTGTTATCTTCGGTACCGTCCTATCATAGCCTTCGAGGTATTTGATGCTCTCCTTAAAATAACCTGATGAAGACGAGACCTTTGGGATCACCTTTTCCCAGGATAAAGAGCACATCAAAGGATATTACTTTCCTTAACGTTTGTCCTACCGTTTTTGTTACAATCTTGTCCCATCTTTAAGTACCTATCCATGGCCTTTATGTTGGAGACGAAGCAGGGCGATAAAAGTAAACCGACGCTCTTGATTGACCCATGATGCACTTACAAAATCGGATACTGTGTACTCAGCAACCTCCTCTTGAGTAGGGCCTGGAAGTAAATCCTGTTTATGCAATATCAAACTGCAACGATGACACTGTAATCAGTTAATGAAGGTTGCCATATAATCCATTAAAAACTTTCCGTATTATCCTTCGGTGTACTGCATTCTTTCCGTGTCTTTATAGAGTCACGCACTGCCATATAATTGATTAGTAGGCTCCTGTTCCTTCTACTTGTGTATTCTATTCCCATCCGGTCGCATTCCTATACCCCACTACAGAAAGGCAGAAAACAGTGAAACATTGGGGCATTGGTCTGTGAACGTCCATGGTCATATTGGTGGTTTAAACTAACATAACTGCTACAATTGTTTCTTCTATAAATGGATCTTTCTGTAGAGTTTATCGTTCTACCGCCATGAGCGACACATAAAGAATTTAAATGTATCCTATCGGGAAAAAATTATGACAATTTTAACCAACATAATGCTCAAACGTAAATCACATCACATTATCAAACCCTTTGTTGCAGAAAGGTAACATGTAGGGGTGAAACCACGTTAAGTGTGGACTTTGAGAGTTAAAAAAGTCAAAAAATAGAATTTAAGTTATTGAACCAATGGTTGTTTTTCCCAAATATACAAGTTAGGACCAAACTTATTCTTAAAAGTTAGAACGTTAAGTTTTTTCGTTAAAAAGTTAGAATGATTTAAAATCAGGTCCTTTTTTAAACTTTTTCACTCATTTTCTCCTAACTTTTTCTAATAAAAATAAAGTGAATCAATAATATTCAATTGCATACAAATAATAAGGTTTCTAAGCAAATGTAAGGATGTGCATTGCACCTTATAGAATACAAAATTATCTTTCAGATGATATCTAGAACGTTGAAATCGGATATTAAGTTACAGAGATACTGAAATTATACTACTCTAGCCATAAACTTCAAGGGCACAAACATTATCAATTTTGAGCTTATACTGTAAATATCAAACCTTTGCTTATGATGAATATTGACAAATTTGGGACTGTTTCCAAGATAAGTTGTTAACATTTTAATAATTATCTTAAAATAAGGGTAATTTTTCAATATTTATGATAAAAGCTTCCCTTAGCAACTGCACAACAGTTCTAGGTCCTTTTATTTTGATATAATATAGCATTATGGTAATTTTTGTTATCAAATCTAGGATAAAAAGGGTTAAAATGAAAGTCTTGTAGATACCATAACAGTCTTGTAGATACCATCTTGTAGATGCTTTTTACTACATATTTGCCCCTAGGACCCTTAATAATGTATCCATTGGCTTGAAAATTGGTATATTGTCTACTCTGCTGGAAGTCAAGCCTTTGTTAGTAAAAAATGTTAAAATTTATTTTTTTGGGGGGGATATATGCATGGTCTTGTAGATACCCTCTTAAATAATCTCTCCAAAAAATGCATTTTGCACCCTTGGATTTCCATTATGATATAGCATTTTGGATATTTTCAAGTTTTTAGTTGGAAGGTCCTGGTTAATTCTAATTATTGACACTAAAATAAATCCTATATTTTATTTTTTTTCAATAAAAATGCCTTATTTAATGAAAAAGTCTTGTAGATACCTTTTTCTGTGGACACTTTTCAGTGATTTAAATCAAAATGAAGAATGATAGATATAAATTTTCAAAAATGATCATCTAATAAAAAATAATGCATAGATTGTAATAAAAGTCATTTACTTTGTTCATATGGTATTTAAATCAATATTTTGATCAAAATGAAATTTTAACTCTCCCTGTGGACATAGTATTTATTGGGTATAGGCCTTTTTTTACCTCTAAATATCTAATATTTAGTTATTTTCTAAAAAATAAATTTTATATGCAAAGATTGACTTTTATATGAATAATTTTGCAAATCAAACAATGGTATTCAATTATGTTAACGTTAAATGTTACAACACTTTATATCCTGAAGACATCAAAGTCCACACTTAATGTGGTTTCACCCGTAGAGTATTAAAACGGACTGGAGGAGAGTGAAGATTGGTTGCTATAATATAAAGATGGTAGGACCTACAAGTGTCTCAATAACACAGGTCACTAGACTTCTGAACTTACACCACGGCGATTTTATGATGAATCGTGTTGAGGTCTTACCTTTGAAAGTGTATCAATCATAGGGTCTTAAGACTCAAGGTCCGACTCGACCCTACGGGCGAGTTGAGACTGTAGCATATGAACGAATCGTGTCTTCGTTTTACCCTTTAGAGCGACAGTCTTATTCTTCATATAAGTGGTGGTACATCTAACATAACACTATGAAGCGGATGTAATAACTTGTTCTAGCAAAACCTAATAATATATGAGGTGTAATAAGACATAACGTTGCAAATTGCTGCAAAGCATTCATAAAATAGAACGGCTTGCTATTAAGCCTAATTGTCTGGGTGAATTGCTGAGCAAGTCATTTGTAGTCACATTGCCTCTACTATTATACAACGATGATTGTGGTCATAAGGTTAAAGGAAGCTGGTAATACTAAAGGATTACCGTTCTTCACAGAAGTGTTGGTGGTTTGAACGTGTCCTGCAAGGCGTTATGACAAATCACGCTTTTGTTTTTTTATCTATAAGCTTTATTGCCATTAGAAAGTGTCATACCTCTCATTTATTGCTTCCCTGATGGTACATCAACAGTTGATCTAAGGAAAAAAGGAACATAGCACTTTATAATGAATAATAGAGCACCATACCTCCCCTCCCACTCCGTTGCCACGAGACAAAAAAAATGCATTAGTGCTCCCAGCATAGAAATCCCTTCCTTAATGTGTGTATGTAATGGGAAAGTGGAATGGGTGAGAAATATAGCGCTCCCTGTAGTCTAATCCTATTGCGAAGACTACCCACCCAATGATGTATGCCTCTAGAATACACCTTCCAGCAAGAAAGCTTCTTTTCCTCGCATGATTGATTCCTTGGATGAGGATCCGAATGGAACAGGCAATCGGAAATAGAGACGCCATTTTGCTTTTACCACCTGCTGGTTTTTGCTGCCATCTGTTGTGGGCTGTGTGGGGTATTGATTGTGTAAAGACACTGTCTTCACGGCATATCACCTTCATGTGGCATATATAATTGGCAACCCCATATGGAGCTTTCCATTCAGTAGGTTTTCAGTTGTTTCTATATCTTAGCCCCCACTAAACCTACTTGGTCAAAGAAATGCATTGGATTTATACAGGGAAGTACGATGTTTTGGGGCAGAATTTCCAACCCTCGTCTTTCTTGATGCGTACTTACTTAATAGATGGCCAGAACTTGTTAGAAGAGGAGGAGAGGATTATATTATAAAAAAACAGCTGAACAATATTTAAATCCAAAACCAATTGAAGCTATATAATTATTACTTAGGATCAGGAATTATGATGTCAAGAGTCGGTAGCATAATTATCTGATTATGGGCATAATGGCCGAAAGTTGCAGTTCAATTCCTATCAGACGTACTTTGTATAAAGGAAAATACAAGATTTTTTTTGCATACCTTATCCCTGCTACTTCGTATTGCTA
The DNA here is from genome assembly GCA_936440205.1 of Lepidonotus clava. Lineage (NCBI taxonomy): Eukaryota > Metazoa > Annelida > Polychaeta > Phyllodocida > Polynoidae > Lepidonotus > Lepidonotus clava. The sequence goes on along the minus strand of OW387144.1, from coordinate 25,613,056 downwards.
TTCAGAATTAGAGTAGAGTAACATAATTGTTTAGCCTTCTGTGAAAGAAATGCAAACATGGCATTCTGCTTACTATCTGCAGTCTATCATTCAGCACAATGCATAGTTTATGTAACTCTCAGCTACTGAAAGCCTACGTTGTAATGCAATCGACATTTCTATATCTGAATATTGTACGAAGATGTTACTGTTCAGTGAAAAGCATCAGGAAATGTCAACATACAAAATGGAAAGAGAAATGTTTCTGTTTTACGCAAGACAAATGTACGTGACTACATTTTGTCGAGGAGGATTGCTGGAAATGTCTGAAATTGGTTACAACTCTTTGCATTGCTATATATGATCCAGACAGACAGTCTATACGCCTCTTGCATTTCTTTTTTAAAAGTTCTTTATATGCGTAGAATTCATTGTCGCTCTTTTACTTTGGGACAACAGCAAGTTTCATTATCTTTTCAAGGGAGAGCAGCTATATAGAATGATGACGTATTTGTCAAAGGTTTTAACAGTCCGTCGTGTCTTAGTAAAGGAAAGGTAAATTGCTTTTAACATATGTCTTTCCGATTGGCCCTGCTGTCCTTCAAAAACAAAGCTATGTACGGAACTACCTGCTTACCTTCTTCTCTTTCCCGAATACTCTGTCATGCTTTTTATATGTGCAAGGAGGGGTTCTGTCTCTGTTTAAAATGTCCGAAACGTCCTCAGCAAAGTATTACTTATCAGATGTGGGTTTTAGCATCCGTTTTAAGGCAATTGGACACAAGTGATTTAAACGTAAGAAATATACTAAACTTTCAATTTGACTAAAATGTCAGACACTTCAGAAAAATGTTAGACTCTTCTTTCAAATGAGAGCTGTAAAGCTAAAGGCAATATTTAATTAAACTTACCGTGAGTAAACAACCCTGAGGTTACACCAAAAACCACGTCGGACCAGCAAAGTGACCAACATGAGTTTAGCCAGAAAAACAGGGGGTGAGGGACATTTCGTAAAGGCACACCATGTTTGATAAAGTGTCAGAAAATTGTCCTGACTCGTGGTCCTGGAGCCTAAACTGATTAGGTAGACGTGTCTGAAATATCTGACCGTGGGCACCAGACAGGGGTCAGAGTCTAGGTACAGGTTGGACTGCCTAGGCAGGGCCATCTGGGGAAGGTTGGCTCACTTTAGCCTTAAAGGTTGAGACATCAGGCAGTGCAGCAGCCGCACTGCAATTGCATGCATGAGTATTGTGGTTACAGTTGCTATCATATTATGTATCGCCTTACATAACCTTAGAATGTTATTTTCATCAAAACAGTCTGATTATAGTCATCTGGTTAAAGGTACCAACATAGCTGCTGTATTAACAGTCATTGCTTCTTTACCGATTGTTTCACAACCTGTGTAGCTATGTACATTCATTAGGTGACTAACAACTGTTTCCCCAGTGAGTCCAGGCAGTCCTGACCACCCCTCTAGATGCAGACACCTTATGGTGGGAACTTAAACCACACAAAGACTAAAAAAACACTGCACGGCAACACGACAATTAGTGGGATACATTTACGTTGCCTCTATATATATGGATATCCATTTTCTGAAATGCTGGGTTCTTCTTGCACACTCATGACATTTATATCTATGTATATTGCCCTTCTTTGCTTTTACACTGATAACAATTCTGACTACACTGACTACACTGACACTATGATAGCACTGTTTTCACGTACCTGATTGTACATTAAAAATAATCCACTACATTATTTCCGCATCAGTGTGCCAGCTTAACATTTTAACAAATGAAATTCCAGTTTTCCTCTGTTACCCTAGAGTAATGCGTGGAGGAAAACTGGAATGTCATAGCTATGACAGATGTTTCTGCTAAATCAGTCAACAATATATTTATAAATCATTGAACTGTGTGATGTTGAGGCCTTTGACTTTTAAACACTTATAGATCCAGAAAATACATGCTTTAGTGGATCCTTACAACAACAAATCATGACAATGCAATCAAACATGATAAATGTAAGTCACGCTTGAAGTTCATGATGTATATCCTAAACAAAAACAACACCAGTCTGATTTCCTTCAGCCCTCAGACAGAAATCAGGTCCGGCGTTTGGTGATTGATTCAAAGCACATAGTCCCAGTCGACGAAGATTGTAGGTGCAGTTTTTTCCCCCTCAGAGCAGACAAGCTTCAGGGAATTACTCCCTTTTCTGGTATAAAATAGTGGCTTGTGGCTTTGCATTCAGCGGGCGTTTCAGACGCTGTATGCGACCACTAACTCATTGTTGCCTGCATTGCAGTAAATATTTCAGTGTTCTTATATTAACAGAGTCCGTGCCTGTGGGCTCTATAACAGCTAGGTCTGAATGATTCAGTTGGATCGAGAGAAACTGCACTGAATCGGAGAAAAAAGGAACAGTGTGCCCAGTGACAAAAGCCGTCATAATTGATGAGGATTTAATAAATCCCTGTTTATTGTGACATAATTTTTATGCGTTCACTTTCTTATATGACGCAAAATATATGTTGCACTGTAGCTTGCTTCAGGCATCAAAATGAGCCTGTGTGAGTTCAAGGGGAATCTAGGAGAGTTCTGGTTGTTTTTGCCACCCTTTGTTTTCCGATAAGATCATATACGGGTTAAATGTCATAAACTTTGAAATCCACTTAAATTTGTGTCATATCTTACTTTACCCTGGATCCATTTTGCCTTGCAATTTCCCAAAATCTAATATGTCGCGCAAGAATTAATCAGTTGCTCTGACAATCGACACATGCAGTTTTTTAGATCTATTCACCACGGCGTCAAAAACGGTTAAATGTTTATGGAGCACCAGCGAAAGGCCAAATTTCGCTGGTGGGGAGCAGCTGGTGCAGTGGCAACTTGATGACCACTTTTCCTACCCCAATCACAGGAGAGTTACACAGGTGTGCTTGCTGGGCGCCGGCGACCTATTGCCACTCCCAGAACGCAGACTGTCGAGAACCAGCAAAACGGCAGTCAGTGCGCCTGCGCAGGGAACAGCCTCGCAACCAATATGTCGGTCACGTGCCATCTGGGGCCTCGCTTTCATTCACCAATCAGGAAATCGAAGACTGCCACGTTAGGAATGTGGCCTAGGCTGTGGCGACTCGGTGGCAGAACACAAATTGGGCCTGGGACGGAGCCGGCCCCAAGTCGCCAGGAGGATGAATCCAACCCTCATCCCTCCCCCCAGCGAAATGCTAAATTGATAGGAGGGGACAGATAAACAAAAAGGCCAGGGCAAAGCCGTATCCTGATCCGTCTCATCAAGCGTTCCTTCCTCAATAGTGCCTCAATACAACAAATCAAGTCCATCCAGACTTGTTTTTTTGTCTGTCTTTCCTACTCCCAAACAACTTAGAAATAACACAAGTAGGTCAACTTCTTAGCCACCCCCACCCCAATGCATATTATTGACCATACCGACATCACTATTCACTTCAGTGTATACATGTCGCCCAAGCAAGTGTATTGATTAGCATTTTAACCTTACCATTGGATAACACTACAGTGCCGCAGACGACATTTCCATGATTACTTTCCCGCCGTTTCCACCAAGTGGCATCTTGAGACGGCGTTGCTGGTTGCCGTACATACACAACTACCCCTCCTGGAGACACGTTTAGAGTGTGTTTGTGGTCGTAAAGCTCCCCTAACAACAGCCGAATAGAAGCCCCCTGCCCGTGGAACGTAATTAAAGTGACCCGGCAGGCCGCTGGTTGGCCTTATTGAGGAAGGCAGACGACGAATTTACTCAAAGTTCCCCGCCTTTTTTGCCCGCCATTTCTATTGTGTACTCGGGGCCCTGGATTCCTTCTAGGTTGATAAAAAGGAATGGAATTATCATTATGTTCAATTTGTGAATGAGGTATTTTGTATTTACGCGTAGGTAATTGATATGCGGAATTTCCGTAATTAAGGGGTTGAGGCGTGTCTGCTGATTGTCCAATTATGTTATGGTATGTAGCTATGCTCGGAAAACCAGGCAATCATCAATAAAGGCTAATATGATGCCTTTAATGCAACTGAAACAATGTTGTAATAAAAATGATATCATACAGTATGCTACGTTTGCCAAAAGAGAAGTCAGTAATTACCCACCTTATTTTAATTACCAACCGTTTAGAGGAGATGGCACATACAATCATTACAGAACTCGCATGAAGAAGCCTATAAAAAGTCGTCTGTGTGTAATGCAGTGTTGCAAAGGGCCAGGTTCAAAGGCGGGAAGCCTGTCAGAGAGGCTTGCAGACTTACAATGTCAAGTACCTCCATTAACAAACTGGGCCTGGGTTTGAGAATGGATTTAGCTGTCAAGATGGCGATGAAGGCTTGTCGGCTAGTCGTTTTACATCCTCCACTAAAGCACTGTGGACGCTTTATGCCTGGGGGGCAGTGGCTTATACACTGTGGGGGGTGTCGCGAGAGGCTGGACGGGAATCTATAAGCTTAATAAAGTGACACTTTGGAAGGGTGCAGAAAGGGATTAAGAGGAATCCAGGAGCCACTGCTTGCAGCGTTTTATCCCTACATGCTAAGGCGATCGCAGCGAAATGCTTTGATTCCATAGCTCCAGATATGAGAAGAAAGTAAAACAAATTGTTGTTTATGAGTTTCAGAATTCAGTGGAAAACGAGTTAAATTTAGTCGAGTTTCCTTGAGTGTTTTATTCTAGGAAATTACACAGAATTGTACTTCTTGTTTTTAGTTGCAAATCACGTTCCCAATGGTCTCCAAACTTTAAATTGGTGCCATCTTTTTGCCTGGCTTATTTTATTGATCCCCACCCCAAACCACTGCCACAGGTTTTAGTGTAAAAAGGCGGTCAGCCTTCTTCTGTTTGAAAGGTGAGACGCCTTTTATCCTCTTACGGGCACAGTGTAATGCACGTCTTAAGGCAACTCCATTTACTGAAATTTGTTAATTGCAATGATAATTTTGTTGGGCAAAATGGTCCATTTGCAACAAATTGTGTTCTGACAAAACGTTTTCTGACATGTGTAACTTTGCATCAGAATCCAAACCGTGAACAAACCCTTTGAGTTACAGGGAAAACGTGAATACTTTAGCGTAAATCACGGATTGCGCCTTTAATGTGCCATATCAAAGTTCTAATCAAGTAGTACAGCTTATAAGCATAGAGATACATACTATGACGTTATAAGTTATATAGACAGGGCTTTGTCTAAAAAGTGAAGTGAAGATCCTTTCTCTCATTTACAACTACCCTACACAAAGTGTATTTGCGAGCTGTTAGTTATGTTACATGACAATCGGATGCTTCTTTGCTATTCAAAATCTTTTCAGTATTGAGGGTAACATGTCTCATCAGGAAAAAGAATGGGCTGATTTGAAAACCATTTCACAGCGAATCTCGCGTCAGTCAACCTTTCCCATCCGGCGCCAACCCGCTTACCCATGTAGGGCCCAGAAAATACCTCATCACCGCCCAGAATTGGCCAATATTGAGGCCAGTAATGACTAGGCCAGTAGTGGCCGCCATGTAAGGACAGTATGCCCTGCAGAACCCACGTTTTGATAGGCGTAATTGGAGAAGAGTTTTCTCGGTAGCTGTCGCTGCAAATGAAATTGTAGATGGAGACCTGCCGCCTACCAAACCATTTCCGGTGAGACCGGCTGAATATTTCACATTACCCGTTGCCACTAGACTCACCCTGCGTTCCGTTGACATGATATTCAAATAAACAGGGACGCCCGGCGCCTCAGAACGAGGTTATGACGTGCACACCAAGCTGAGCACGCATGCGCAGTGCTAGTAGTGATGAGGACGTTGTAAGCAGGGGTCCTGGGGTCTAATCACGTATCGAACAACCTGTCATACTTCATCAAAGCTTCTGCAAGCTGCTGACGATTAGTTTTGACAAACCGCTGAATGTGGAATTACCGGGTCTCACAGAACTCTAATCCCCAACTAAACCGCTGTGAATGAGCTACAAATGGCGTTTTTATGTTTCCATATATCTGATCATTGGCAACATTGCTTTTGATAGAGCAACCTGCTTATTTTCTTTATTTAAAAAAAAACACCTCAATTTTTCCTTCCCGTAAAACGGTCCCAAATCTATTTATAGGCCCAGCAAACACAAAACGTTGCTACAACGTTGTGCAACGTTGTGCTTTTGCAACGTTGTGATAAAACATGCCTGCAACGTTGCTACAACGGAACAAATGGAACAGGCAGACAACGTTGCAAAATTACGTTGCATTTACGTTGTTTGTGCAACGTAATTTTTCACCACGTTGCTACAACGTTGTGGAACACACATGATAACAACATCCAGGTGGCACTAGTGTTTCCAAAGTTAAAATTTTCTGAAACGTTTTTCTATCTTAGGCTTTCTGGACCACTGTTTTACAACTTTAGTTAATCAATGTACATCAATATGATGTGATGAGCAACAGAATGCAGTTGACATATACCATAATGAATTAATTTGATGAATTGCAGATATTAGAAGTGAATTAAGATAATCTTAAATGTTAAACACCTTTTTGATAGCTTATCAATATTATAGAGTCTCCAGGCCTTGAGACGTAATTTGTAATTGCAGGCCATGAACCTAATATGATCCAGCAGGATATAAGGCTTTGGGTTGGACTTAAAGATTATTTGTCCACCATTGAATCTTGAAAGCTGGACTTGGGCTATGCCAGCATTAAAAAAAACCAGATAAATAATGAGAAAAAAATAATTAAAGAAATTGCACCCAAAATGATGTTGGGGGTCATCCAAAATAAGGAATAAATAAAATGAATAACAATATTAACATTTATAATGCTGATTTTCCTAAACCTAGCTCTACTACTAAATTTGTATTTAGGTTGTGAGTTGGTTGTGAGCTGGTAACACTGCAACCTTGTTACAACGTTGCTGCAACGTTTCTGGGAGTCTACAAATTTCCGTTGTCACAACGTAAATTTACAACGTTGCTACAACCAAAAAGTTACGTTGTAGCAACGTTGTCACAACGTCAATTTGTTTGCTGGGGGCCTACTGGGTGTTGGCAGAATTTGATCTTTGTCCCTAGACCCTACCTAACATATGTCCGTAAACTTAAAGGAAACCTTGCACATAACTACAGGGTGATTATTTTTCAATGAAATCAATCCAGCATGCTATTTCCAACTTGCATTATAAATGTACAAAAAAATCGCAGGAAAATTCTCAGTGTACACACAATTATGCGTAATTTAAAAAACTTGTATTTCATTTAATTTTCAAGGGAAATCCCCTTATTTATGACCTAGCAAGGGGAGTTATTGGGGAATCCCATCTACCCTTAAAAAGGAATCCCCGTTCCTGTAGAATTTGTTACAACGGCTATACTCTATAACCCAAACTATATATATTTGACCCAATGCAACTCACACTGACATAAAATATCTATCTATCTACAACAATTCATTAAACAGAGAATCCCAAAATAACTTTAGAAGGAATTCCCATAGCTGTGACGTAGCAAGGGGAGTACTGAGCAACCCAATATTTAGGGAATTCCCAAAATTAAATTACTTCCCTGAATAATTCCCTCACACTTTGATATTTTCATATTTTTACTTTTGAAATAGTTTTAGGATACTAAAGTCAAGTTATTTACACAAAAAATAGCACTTCGTGAAATTATGTGCAAGGTTTCCTTTAAGTTATCTATATTTCCAGACTACAGCCACTACAATTTTTCATATGTTCAACGATGGAGTACCCACTTGCACGCATTCCTTTTAGAAAAGACTTACTATAACAGATCTATTATACACATGCACTGACATCAACAGCAAATACACTGTGTAAAAGGGCGCACGTCGGGGGGTAGGACGCAGGTGGGGAGGTCCACTTAACCGATACGTGATGGGAAAGGCGGCCCCCTATCTCTTCACGAGGCACAGGGAGAAGTAAGAAAGTGTTGAAAAGGTCCTGACGGGTGTAGGGGCGGGGTGTGAGGGCAACTGTTGATGTATGATGGGAGGGGTGGGGAGGGGTTGATGTATGGTTTGACTTAAAGGGGGTAGGGGTATGGTGGGAGGGGGTAGGTGAGAGGGGGATAGGTAGGGGAGGAAAGGCGATAGTCAGGGGAAGGGTGGGTGGGCCAAGTTGGGGGTTGGCAAATGGCGCCATGTGTGAAACAACGAATTACTGCATTGTATTTCTTACAGTTCTTGTGGCTTGTATTACCATTTGAAGTTGATCTAGAAACTTGAACGTGATTTTAACACCAATGTTATCGTGTCGATTGTGTTACAGCCTTGGCTTGCTGTGGGCCCTGGACCAATAAAGACAGGCCGACCAACAGCGAACCTTTCAACAAGTGTGAGAAGGTTTACACTTGCACTAATATCGTACATTTCTCATTGTTACTAAATCTCACGTTATTGGAACGTTGTTGCCTATTTGATGCCCCCGGTTTGTTGTGCAGAAGGTTTACATTGTTGAAATGTCTTATTTTCATGTCATTAATCGAGTTTTTATTTTCTGACAACCATGTTTGTGAGCAGGAGCTGCTTATTTACACATAGTTTATGCAATAGACCCTAAGCACTATAATCCTAGAAAACTTCTCATCAACGACAGTTTTAGGGAGAACAGATGCGTGGGCTTAACTGTCAACAAAATTCATATCTCCTTTTGTAATGAAAGAAACACTTTCGATGAGAGTCATTGCCAAGAAACCATATATCAGAAACTGATATAAAAGAAAATATGGTGACATTAGTATCAGGATGGAAAGGTATTCTGACGTTATTATACAGTACATCTTTTATCAAACAATTTCCATTTATTGATACATGGCGCCTCCAAGGGCTTAGTCTAGAAGGTGGCTTGGGAGGTGAAGGAGCCGGGCCTATACTGACAAACGACCTATACTCACTCACCCTCCTCCGTCTGTAACTGACGTCTGCGCATGTCAAGAGAGGTCACATGACGTCGTTACCATGGAAACTGGTCGTACTTGAGCACCTAGGCGTCTGTAGGTGACAGCGACGATGATGTTCCAATTGGATCTCTACTTCAAGGACTTATACTAAGGAGCTTTTTATGGCCTTAGTACTAGCTCCCACGAACAGGGCAATGCTAAAATACGCCAATAGACGCCAATAATCTAATACACTTAAGAACTATAATGTATAAATATAGGCCAAGACTATATATATATATATATATATATATATATATAGGATACATATTTATTTAAAAAAATAATTACATACATATATAGACGTACCAGACGATCTATAGACATAATTATGATTTTAATTCAGATACTGAAATAGACGAAGAAACATGTTCTCTCACTGGTTCACACGTGCCAATTTTGTTTAGCTATGTTCTCCTCTCAGACTATTCTTACAACATCCGTATTGCCATAGTCATTTAGAGTCAAGTCCATGACAATGTCACATTTCACTTCCTGACACCTGCCTGATAAGATATAGGTCAGTTTTCCAATAATTCTCACTTTGCAAAGTCTGCCTTATAGGAAAGCCCAGCGACACTGATATGAAGCTGACACTGAAGCCATCTCCGAACCCTACTCCCCCACTTCAATTTATATACATGTATATATACATATACATATTGGCCAATATATAGGCCTATAACAATACAATTTCTCGACGCTGGCCTATGCCACCAGCTATATGAGATGTGGGCTTCACCCACGTCGGCCATTGTGTCCAGCTGTCACTGCGCAAACTCAATACGAAATGACACGTTTCCCCTTTCGCCGAGCATTCACGTACCCGAGTAATACCACACTTTTTCTATGCTACTTACAACTCTGCCCTTTCCATAAAGTCAATAGGAAAGCGCCGTGACATTACCCCCATTTCCATACACTTCTCTCGGAGTCATCCGCAGGCTTGGCTCCCGCACAAAAATTGGCTTATCAGTCTGCCAAGCCGCCAAACTTGCTGGGTGCTATGGAGGGGAAATGCCCTCCGTCCAATGGCCTTTCTGTCTAGTTGGGGTCAGTTTTTTCCCCTCTCCCTCTGTCCACTCAGTTGTAAGCCCATCAAGGGTCGTCACCAGCGTCCGTGTTCACTTCCGGTCGCCGGCGCGCTGGGCATGCGCACACATAACAAGGACACCCCGGCGGTGCTTTAGCTGCTTCCCGGTGATGTAGGTGTAGCAGTGGCCTTCACAGGGTGGAAACCAGCGAATGCCGAGAACGAGGCTCCCCTCTGCAAACATACACATCGAATCGAATCACGGCCACACGGCCTAGGTGGCGTGTCGGATTCCTTTGGGTGGTAACATTATAGGCCACTCTTACATTATAGGCCACATTATAGGCCACTCTATATGGCTTTGGTTTGATAGTCTACTAAATAACATCTACTTCACATGATTTTTAGCTATTTCTATCTCAGTTTACTGCTCTCTTCCTATTCATGTTATATGGTCAATTTTCCACATCCGTTTTCTCTCTAGATACGTCCATTCCGACCATCAGTACTATTGCAGCATGAAATTTACTTCAAAAAGTTTTCCGCTATGATTTATTATGCTTTCGGTAAGACCATACAGGAAAAAGTTTTAGTGAAATAAGAGGACATGAAATATTTAACCACAGGAAGCTATTCCGCTTAAAACCTGACCTCCCCATGGGTGTATGAAATAATAATTCTGAAATTTCATTATACTGCGATTTCGATTACACACTTAAAACTGTAATGTAGGCAAAGAAAGAGATAATCCAATTGAGACAGTTTCCGAGCTCCATCTTAAAATGTGCACTTTTAAAATATAGATACCTTACCCAGTCCCCTGGCCCTGGCGTAGGAAGTGTCCTCCATATTTTATGAGATGGTATTACGTTTCGCACGGTTATTTATCCACTTAAGCTAAATCAAATGTACATGTATAATGCAGCAGGCGGCTTCCCATGAAGGATATGATTGCAGAGGAAATACTTCGTGCAATTCTTCTGTATCTTGAGTTTGCTTTCCAGGAGCCGTCAAAAGCGCATAACTTAGCACATACAGTCGGCTTTTTCTTCGATGGACCTAATCAAACTAATAAGGAGAACGCTGTTACAGGTATACTCATTCATTTTGACTCTAGTCAATATGCATAATATTCCTCTCTAAAGAAGTACTCCGCATTTACTCCTTCTCTTGTCCAGTTAAGGCCGTATTCCACATACCGATTTTGATGCTGCCGATTTTATATTTGGTTGATTTTCTCTGGGAATACGACATGGATCTTGACATCCTATATATCATTTGAAAGAGAAATGTGAGACCTTTCTAACAATGTATAAACCTCTATATTTGACCATTATTTCCCCTATCGATTTTTAAAATCGGCAACAAAATCGGCATGTGGAATACAGGCTTTAGGCAGCTTCCACTGATTCTCAGCAAGATCATCTTTTAGACGGTGTCCACTGCCTAGCATTTAAACAAATATTATATATAGAATAGATGATACCCCCTTTATACTATAAACAGTGTCCATTGCGCCCAAATCTATAAACGCATAATACATACACTACTTATGACACCCTCCCAGTGGCCACTATGGATGGGAGGCAATGTATCCCAACATATAAACACATACCACATACCATATACCCTGCCGTTGACTCCCTCCCAATGTCCACTATTAGTCCGGGAGCCAAACCTGAAAATCCTGATTTACCCTCCGCGGTGAGCCCCCTGGATTTTCTTGATTTTTTTCATCTTATAGCATCCTAGGGACCATGAATCAAGACGGTTCCAAAGAATTTAGGTATGCAAACACTGTCTAATTACGCAATTTGTGCTTAATTAGCAAAAAATGAAAAATGCGTTATTTCTAAATTTCTCTGGAACTATGTAAGATATGATAACATGCTATATGTCATCTGAAAGGTGATTTTTTTTCCTGATTTTTTGATATATTGTTTGCTATTGTCATTAATCATGGCAATGAGTAATTAAAGAAAAACTGTTGTTTCAGTCAAAATCATTAGAACTTAAAGATCCAAGGTTAAACTCTGGAATTGATAACTCAAGTCCTAGGTTTACTTAAAGGGGATCTTTAGGCAGTTTTTAAAGAAGGTTGCATCTGATTTCATTGCAAATATAATGTAGAAGTCATTTTTTGCTGATTAAATTCTAACCGACTATAGGCTCATTTTGCACTTATATTTCAAAAGGAGAAATGATATCATGAAAATAACACAATACATCCTAAAGAGATGTGGAAATGATAATCACTATCTCCCTAGGCTGGTATTTCAGTCCTTTCACAGCCATTTGGGCACATTTTGGATCACAGTGAAAGATGTGTCACAATAGAACTATGGTTTGAGTAAGATTTCTTTCCTCAACATAATACCATGATAATGTTTCAGTTTTATTACAAACCATCTTATAAGGGCCCTTGCATTAAGTTTGTATGCATCAAGGGGGGGAGGGAGGTATGAAATCTTTGAAAATGTGTGTACTTTCTAGTACAAATCCAATGCATATTTATGACCAAAAGGGGGTGGGGATCTGAGATTTTTGAAAATGTGTGTACTTATTAAATGGAAGGCCCCTTATAGTTACCTCTACTTCTTGTTTACATAAAGACAAGAATAGCTTGTAGTAGACTCACCCATTACCTGATCCCAATCCAGATTTCTGAGGATATACTACTTTAAAGAAGACATGAATCCCAAAAAGTATGCTGTCATATATCAAAGGTTCTGAATTTCGAAAAGAGTCCTTGTATCAATATGCCAACTGCAAAAAGACCAAGTGTGCTATTTGTTAAACTTGTAAACTTGATAGGTGTGCTACCTCTGCCAAATTGTTGGTTTTAATAAATTACTAGATTGCACTCTTGGATTCTAGACCCATGTGCTTATATAAATGAGTAACTTAGCTTGACCATACACAAAATGGATATCTTATATTTTATTCTATATATGGGTTATTGGTATTAGTAATTTGATATTAAATTATGATCATGGTCACAGTTCATTTCTAAGAGCCAAACTTCCAATCCTCCCAAATTACCAATACAAGTTATGACCAGCCTTTGGTCATGCTTCACTGAGATTCATCCTATCAACTAACAGGATTTTGCCATATATCCAATTTTATTAGGAAGTGTACCAGAGAAACTGAGACCTCTGTGTGTGTACATACATATTAATATCATTGGCAAGACCTCAAACAAATATCAAAACCTGAAACAATATAGAAGTTCCTGATATATCTTTCTATTTGAAAATTACAAATTTTTGGTATAGCCATTACTGGTTTCCCAATAGTATCTAGTAGTTTAATCATATTGAGCAGCATGTGCATAGCACCCTCGCTGTGGGACCATAACCAAGGCAATACAGTATTAGGAGAATGTACAAGAGCAACAAATTGCTGTGATTCTGGTTGTAACCTCAAACTTTCTGTTATATAAACCTCAGAAACAATATTATTCACGTACCAAAATATAACTGACCATTTTCATTTCTCAACTGCTATGAACAAGGATCCAATTTCCCTAACCAACAGCAAGAGACAGCTTATAGTTAGATACTAAGGGAAAGGTCAATATGGTAAATACATATACTCAGAGACCCAAAACTAAGGGAGTCATTATTCAAATATATGAATAATCCTCCAGTCTATGATCAGTTCTTATAATACAACACTGAATACTTAGCCTATAATACAAAAGGGTATAAAGCTTAGTGAGTAATGAACCCATACAGCCTGGAACTGTAAACCCTTTAGTAGCAAAAGGGTAACAAAGTTTAATTTGGCAGATTGGTGGTAGGATGTTAACAAAAGTACAGCAGGTGGTCAGCAATCCCACAGTTTATGGCACACTATTATATAGGCCTACAGTGTGTTGCACCATGGGAGGCTGCCCTTATCCCCCAGTTCAGGTCGCTTAGGGGAAAGGCTAGACCTCTCCACCACTGATAAGGTTCTGAAGATCCACTACCTTCATTTTACTGCTGGAAGGTAACATTGTCTAAACAGTTAACTTTATCATTTTTATCTAACCAGCTGCAGTGATGAACCCCATGCTCCTTGTGGAATTATGTGATAAAATTGAATAATTAGACAGTCATAAGTAGCCAAAATTTAAGCCTGCCACTCTCTCTGAGGGAACCTTTATTAGGTTGTAAGTACAGTGTCTTACCAATGGGTTAACTCACACAACAGGGAGATAAGAACCCTAGTCTGCCATCTTTATTATTCCTCTGTCTATCCAGGCCTCAGGCCTGTTGCCAGGGTGAGTTAAACATTAGATATTGGGGCCAGCAATGGGGGGATATAAAAGAGTATTACAGCTTACAACTCCCACTCTCCCTATAGGAACATGCTTTTTAAAGATCAGTCGGTACAGGGGTATGTAAATAGAAGTTTGCTGCATAATTATTGTCTGCTGCATATTGTCAATGTGTGAATCTTTGGCAATATAAGGAGCCATCCATACCATTTTGAGTAAATAAATCAATGACTATACTAGTTTGATCAGGCAACAAAGATAAGCTTTTCTGCAAATTACATGGACACATATTTCTTGCTAATGTTTACTTATTTTACAGCTCCAATGTTGTATACAATGGACTAAATAGCTCAGAAAGCATTGAAATACCAGCTTAGGGAGACAGTGATAATCATTTTCCAATCTCTTTAGGATATATTTTGTTATTTTCAAGATATCATCTCTCCTTTTGAAATATAAGTGCAAAATGAGCCTGTAGTCGGTTAGAATTTAATCAGCAAAAAATGATTTCTACATTATATTTGCAATGAAATCAGATGCAACCTTCTTTAAAAACTGCCTAAAGATCCCCTTTAAGTATACCTAGGACTTGGTTTATCAATTCCAGAGTTTAACCTTGAATCTTTAAGTTCTAATGATTTTGACTGAAACAACAGTTTTTCTTTAATTACTCATTGCCATGATTAATGACAATAGCAAACAATATATCAAAAAATCAGGAAAAATATTACCTTTCAGATGACATATAGCATGTTATCATATCTTACATAGTTCCAGAGAAATTTAGAAATAACGCGTTTTTCATTTTTTGCTAATTAAGCACAAATCGCGTAATTAGACAGTGTTCGCATACCTAAATTCTTCGGAACCATCTTGATTCATGGTCCCTAGGATGCTATAAGATGAAAAAAATCAAGAAAATCCAGGGGGCTCACCGCGGAGGGTAAATCCTTATTTTGACTGATTTCAGGATTTGGCTCCTGGACTATATAGACAGTGTCCACTGTGCCCAACCCCACATCCCACATACCATTCTCTTGACTCCCACCAGTGTCCACTACAAACAGTGTAGACTGTACCCCAGCCTATAACCCCCCCCCCCCCCCCACACACACACACATACCCTGTCATTGAAAACACATACCACATACCCTGCCTTTGATTTCCCCCCCCCCCCACACAATTGTCCAGCATTGCAGTGTCCACTGTACATCAGCCTATTAACACATACCACATACCCTGATGTTGACTCCCTCCAATGTCCACTATAGACAGTGTCCACTGTACCCCAGCCTATTAACACATCCCACAAACCCTACCATTGACTCCCTCCAGTGTCCACTTTAGACAGTGTCCACTGTACCCCAGCCTATTAACACATCCCACATACCCTACTTTTGACTCCGTCCAGTGTCCACTATAAACAGTGTCCACTGTTCCCCAGCCTATTAACACATCCCACATACCCTACCATTGACTCCCTCCAGTGTCCACTATAGACAGTGTCCACTGTACCCCAGCCTATTAACACATCCCACATACCCTACTTTTGACTCCGTCCAGTGTCCACTATAAACAGTGTCCACTGTACCCCAGCCTATTAACACATCCCACATACCCCACCATTGACTCCCTACAGTGTCCACTACAGACAGTGTCCACTGTACCCCAGCCTATTAACACATACCACATACCCTACCGTTGACTCCCTCCAGTAGGTTGCTACCACCCTGTTCAGCTGAGCCCCACACGTTAAAGCTACCAAGCACGGCCACAATCGAGTTATGATCCTGCATCCCAGTTGTGGTAATGCTGTTAGTCTTCGCTTTATGGTCCAATAAGAAGCTTATATATCCCCAGCGTCGGGAGATGGACCACACGGGCACTTTACTGCATGCTCCAACCTCCCTGATTATCTAGGCAGAGTCGAGTGTCCATTTCGTTAATTTGTCTATACGAAGCTAGGCCTTATCTTATCTTATTCTATGATGGGCGTTTGAGTAGCCCTACTTTACTGTCGTTTCTTAATGAAGAAGACCTTATATCGAGTATTTCTTTATGAATGTTATTTGGAATGTTGCATATACATACTGTACGTTGCTACAACACAGCATACCTATATTGAAGAATACAAAATAAAATGAATGTTCTATAGAATCTTAAATGCGTTTTTCATACACTCATCAAAAGACTAAGTTAAATGACATCTGCTCATCAGACCCCATCCAACGAGCTTGTTAATGTGATACCTGGAAACCAAAGTCAAAGAGAAACTATTAATAATTCAGCATGGAAATAGTACTTGAAGCCCTATTTAATCGTATCGCCCTGTATTTAGACAACATTTTCAATTATAGATTTACTTAAGAGTACAGATTATCCTGAGGTTGGTCGTGTAAGAATTTAAGATTGATCAATGAATCAGCATATAAACGAATGAAATTGATAAGGAAGATGACCTGGCAAGACATTCATCACTGTCAGTGTGCCAAATCGTAGAACCGAAAAACTTTCTCTCATAGAAGTTTCATGTGGAGGAACAGTTGTTTCTGCTAGACTAATGAGTCTAGCTCTGGGATGATAAACTGCACCACATCACTCACAGCAGAATTCTATACCAGCTTCAATATGTAAATAAAATAGATATTGGAACAGTAACCGTATACCATTAGATCCTCTGAAAGGTCTTGCTCCGCCTCACGCCTTGTATGTTAAATATATAGCCTCCACTTAAAAATGTTGAGCAGCCTTCGAGAGTTCCACAATTAATTAATCTGTTCGTGTATCTGTAACATGACATTCCGTTTGACTACATTGTATGAAATCTAGCCAATATCCTCAGCATAGCTCATAGAGTGCAACCGTCTGACAGCTTGGAAAGTGCTTTGGGGTCGCAAAGAGTTGATAAACTTCGTTATCAGAGAACAGGGAACTGTGTAATTCGAAACTATCGAATTTGAGTAAATTGGAGGGATCAAATGAACCAGGCTTGCTCAAGGCAGCAAGCCAGTCCAAACATTTGTAATGAATTCACTACAGAAATGGAGATACATATTTAAAGCCTAAGGGACAGGAGCGGTCCCATGGTATTTGAGAGTGGATTCCTATGTACCTATCTCCATTTCAAATGAATATTTATGGTCATAAAGACGGCAAATATCCGGGGATTTCATCCTCATCTATCTACCTGTCATTCATTTAGGATAACATAATGCAATGTATAATGTTGACGTTCAGAATCATGACAATTTGGATTCTACGTAGCAAATAGAGTAAAGAAACATAAAGAAGAATTTACCAGAATTGAATTTTAGTAAGGAGGGATTGGATTGAAATGATGTTATATGTGATTTCGGGTGTCAATAATAATCTACAGAAGTGGGCCATTTATCATTACAAGTAAGCAAGATCATTTTAAATGAAGAGAAGGCCTATTTGTCTTACATCCGGTATGTAATTGGTTAGAGTGGCTACCAAAGGTCTTCACTAGATGACCGACTAGAGTACCTAAGGTAGACCAAGTTCAGAAAACGAAGCCTCTCTCCGGGACTATTCAAATCAAACTTGAATCTTGATTTCAGTTAATTGCATCAACCATTCCATTTGTCTTGGTATTTGATTGAAAGAAAAGCAATCCAAAAGTTCTTCAATGCATAGTGATTATGTTAATGTCTATTCACGCGCTAGTTCTGAAAGAAAAACTGTGGGTGATAGAAGGTAATGATGAAGGCATGGGAAAAACGAGATGTTTCAGAGCTTCCCTCCCCATATAACGTAATGTGCCGAAAGATAGGCAACAAAGGTTATCCCAGAGGAACAATGCGCCCACGATTTAGGATGGCCCTATACCTCCCCACAGCCAGGAGTTCATTTCCCCATTGACACATTCGGCCCGCAGTTTGTGATGCCTCAGAGAAATCTACAGCCACTTGCCAGCAGCCTGCCTGTGTCTAGTGCACAGGGCTTTGTGTGATGAGGAGGACATATTTCACTAGGACAGCACAGATGGGTAACTGCAGCCGCCGCCGATGAGAATAGAGATGGGAGGGAGGGACGAGGAGACGGGTACTCATAACCAATCTGGATGCAGGGGCCTTTCTACTTTAGGGCGTTTTAGAGTAGGCGTGCCTGCTATGGATTGGGGTCCCCTACCTGTTACAAACTCGAGTTTTCATACCTTCTCGTTCCCTTTCAACTATTTATATAGGCCCCCATCAGTGTTTTGATAGTAGCGTTAGAGCATAACTTCTCCCTTGTTGATGTGTTTGTATTCATCGTTCTGGTTCAGTGTATAGGCCCGTTTCATGCCCGTGTCCAAGATCTAGTTGCCAGAGCACTATAACTCTGTTCGTGCATAATGTATGCATAGTGATTGTTCCTGGTCTATATACATAGGCCTGTTTCATGTTTCCAAGGTCTTACTGTCAGAACATAATTCTTCCTATTCATCATGTATTTTGATATTTACTTTACTAGTTCTGAAAGAAGCACGTTTCAAGCTTCCAATCAGAGCATAACCCTCCAATTCCTAATGTTTCATATATAATGTTCTATTCCCCATGCCATATTGAATGTTGGCTAGATTTACTGGAGAACATGCAGTCTTATTCGAGCCTTTCCCTGAGGTAAGCGTCAAGTGAAAAGGCTCCATTCATTTTGACAAAGTGCCCTCTCCCTCTTTAAGGACGCGGGAGCTGCTCCCGGTGTCACTGAGCTGCTCACAAATGCAGATGTACGGCTGAGTTAATGATATACCTGGGATCTGGGTAATCAGCGCCCCCCGCCCGGGGGATCAACGAATAAAGGCTGAGGAATGGATGTTGAGGGAACATCCTTAAGACGTCCCCTACAGCCCCCCCCCCACCCCCACAGCCCCACCCCCACACTAACCCCCTCCCTTACAGCCCGCCGTTGGTATCCCGCCTCCTACTAATCACGTAGGAACCAGCTGGGGCACCCGTTGGACCAATACAACTCCAGAGTCATTTCCGTCATACTTAATGTGTTTTTTCATTATTTTAATTAGAGTGAGATTTTGGCCCTGGTTTTTCTGTAAGATAGTTTGCGTGACTGAACAAGTAATATATTTGTAAAAAAATATATATACGTATATGAAAGTATATTCTTGGTTATGATTAAGAGGTTAGTTAAATAATGAGAAAATAATTCAGATTATTAGGAAAACGTTATATCGAACCAATTAATGAAGAATTTTTAACTTCATATAAATATATATAATATAATGACTGATTTGTTATCACTGGTTAGTGTCTGAAGGGGTTCCTTACAAAATCCTAATTGGTATTGGGAAGAGAAGTTGAAAATGAATTAATCAACCAAGCCTGTTTTCTAAAAATGCATGACATCTGGAATCATTATTTCACACATACAAATCATCATTGTTATTTTTCTCATTTCAAATTCCTATAATATGTCTTATTATTTACAATGTTACTACATGCTGGTAGTGTGTAAATTGTTTAAAGATTTACTACCTTTTTTCTGTTGTTTACACATGGCCCCTTATAGGTCATTGGCTTACCCACCTCATGTTTAGTAGGCAGGGCTTCATTATCTCTGCTGATGCAGAGTGAGATAGGGCTGGTGTTATCAGACTCAAGAAGTGACACCAAACCTTCAGAATTAAAAAATAGGCCTGTCTCTTTTGGCATTTCGTTCAACAAATAGATCGGGTTTCCAAAGAGGTTCTTTCTTTCAAGGGTAATGAGCCTGAGTTTCAAAGTTGAGCGGTCAGATAATTAACCACATGGTGCTGATTTAAAGCGGTTTTAATCCATGCTGAGTTATGTCAAAATATTTGAATGAACCATTATAAAAGGTTACTTGAAAGCCATAATATTATCATTTAAGCAACCATATCATTCCAGCTACAAAGCGTTTGATATTCATTTAACATAATAGTGTTATATCATATGCATATCAAACGTGATGTAGTTGGGATATTTAAAGCTTGCAACACATGAAATGCTTCCAATAATTCTGGAAGGTTTTGCTTTGCGTTTCTTACACTGTGACACTCTCTTTGAATATCATCTGAATGCCTCAATGAAGAGGCGAACTGTTCTGTTCTTTCTTCATTGTTCCCCTTGACGTTCAGGCTTCGTGACATAACGCTGAGATAAAAGACCATGACCTCAGCAGACCTTTTGTGCCACGCGAATCACGTTCATGGTTAAATGCAAAAATGAGACTCTTCGATATTTTTAAGAGAAGTCTATTATAGTGACGTTCAACTTTTATTGCACGCACGACACAGGAATAATCAATTCTGGCAAATCTCACTCAGGAACAATTCAGGATTGCCTATCGCAATAGAAAACATTATACAGAAAGGAGTATGAGGATCATGGCGATCTATCCTTTCCGGTGACAGGACAACTACCCCTGGGACAACTACCCCTGGGACAACTACCCCTGAGACAACTACCCCTGGGGACAACTACCCCTTAGGACAACTACCCCTTAGGACTATTACCCCCTAGGACTATTACCCCCTAGGACTATTACCCCTGGGGACAATTACCCCTTAGGACAATTACCCCTTAGGACAATTACCCCTATGGGTAGGACAACTACCCCCATAGGACAACTACCCCCATGGGAAAACTATCCCTCTAGATAGGACAATTACCGCTTTAGAACAATTACCCCTATGATAGGACAACTATCCCCTTGATAGGACAATTACCCCCACTGGTAGAACAATTACCCCCATTGGTAGGACAACTACCCCCATTGGTAGGACAACTACCCCCATTGATAGGACAACTACCCCATTGGTAGGACAACTACCCCCATTGGTAGGACAACTACCCCCATTGGTAGGACAACTACCCCCCCTTGATAGGACAATTACCCCCTTTAGTAGGACACCTACCCCCATTGATAGAACAACTACACCTCCTTTGCCTGGCCCTAAACATCCAGGGCAGGTCCTACCAATGGGGGTAGTCGTTCTACCAATGGGGGTAGTTGTCCTACCAATGGGGGTAATTGTCCTATCAAGGGGGGTAGTTGTCCCATCATAGGGGTAGTTGTCCTACCAATGGGGGTAGTTGTCCTATTTGTAGGGGTAATTGTCCTAAAGGGGTAATTGTCCTACCTATAAGGGTAATTGTCCTATCTAGAAGGGTAGTTGTCCTAAGGGGTAGTTGTCCTACCCATAGGGGTAATTGTCCTAAGGGGTAGTTGTCCTAAGGGGTAGTTGTCCTATTGGGGTAATAGTCCTAGGGGGTAATAGTCCTAGGGGGTAATAGTCCTAGGGGTAGTTGTCCCAGGGGTAGTTGTCCTAGAATCATAGTTTCTATCTCATTTCACAACATATTATCTTGTACTTTATCTCCCCAGCTCAGCTTCTAATGCAAACAGTAACTAAAGAAGACATCCATTCAGGCCTATCTAACAGTTACTTTTCGGGCATAATCTTTAATTTCCTCATATTGAGTTAGAAAATGTTTATCATTTTTTCAAAAAATGCTAAATTCAATTTCGTCATTCTTATGCAGTTTTGTAAACCATTAGCTATGTCTCAACGAATTCATTTCTTATCAATTATATTGTGTATGTGTTGTATTTGTATTTGTAACTTGCTGGGTGATTTGTTTCCTGTTTCCCAACGACTCTTGCAAGAGTTTTTGTACTAAGGAGACAGTTGGATTCAATGAAAATATTGTTATAGGATTTATCTGATCACCTATATCTGACCAAGTAATTAGATATTTTCTTGTTTCTATATAATCCTTTTAGTTTTCATTTAGTTTGCTTTTTGATGAACCGGTCATACTCTCAGCAAACTTACCAAGCTTATATTTTCTCTTAGACAGCTTATCAAACTCTAATATTTTATATATGCTAACATATCAATACCAATCAAAATATTTCCTTCGTCTAATAATCTGAAAACAAGGGGCGTTTTATTTCAAAAAACATCTCAACAAAACTTCTAACAATATATATATATTCAAAATATGTTCTTCTTTATGTCATTGGCAGTGTTCGTTTGACAACCCGGCGTTCGCCACCCCAGGCAGCACGGACGTGGACAGTGTGAGTATGACTGACCTGAGGCCGTGGGAGGAGAGGAGGCAGAGGGCCGTCAGGAAGATGGTCGTCATCGGGGCCCTCATCACCGTGGTCGTCGTCATCATTCTGGCCGTCGGCATCCACTTCGGACGTGAGTAGTTATATTGGGGCCTTCTACTGAAGGGGCTTGTCAAGCCGGCGATGTTTTTTGTGGGGTTTTTTTTAGGGGGAGGGGGAAAATTTTATTAACTTCTTCACCAGTCACGTGTAACACATGATCTTCCAGAGGTTAGATGAATAATAATACAATAATATAGTATAGCAATATAAGATGAATTTTACATGATTGATGAGCAATGAATAAGTTACAGATTCTTCAAAACATAGTCTAGGGTCATGTTCATGTAAGGTCAATGTGCATTCATCATCAGCGACAAATCAACTTAATCATTTGTACCTGACGTCGTCTATAGGTATAGGGTGCGCACACGACGCAGCCTGAATGTGTCAACCATCAAACCACCTATAAATTTTGATTTCCGTGTACTACTAGCATGTTGCCTGCATAATAGAAAAATTCATGTGACATTAGTGAGGTTAAGTAACACCAACGCATCTCGATACGTCAACGTATCTCTAATCTTTAAGGCTTTCAGTAAGATTTCAAATAAAGTATTGCAGAATTTTGAATTGATTTCTTATGATTACTAGTCTACAACATGAAACTCATGTTGAAAAGTTTTACCATTGCATGATGATAGTTGAGATAGGAGATATGTTACGTTTACGTTACGTGACGTGTGGTGGTTGCTTAACCTCCCTAATATCATGGGAGTAGACCCCTAAAATTGACAGGGCAACATGGTTATTTCTTAAATTCGACATGCGACATGGAGCTTAGTGACATGAAGAAAAAAATAAACAACATGACAGGGGCTATTTCTTAAATTCGACATGCGACATTAAGGATTTTTAAAATCGACAGGAAGATTATAAATATAGGGACATGCAACATAGCCTGTTCTTAAATTCGACACGCGACATAGGGACCCCCCATCTACACCCCTAATATCACATGCACTGTGAGATGAATCTGGGCGACATCGCAGACATACACTTAAGTCATACGATAAAGTGAAAACCTGTATTAACAACCTGAGTATATATCATTTGTACCCGACGTAGTCTATAGGTATAGGGTGCGCACATGATGCAGCCTGAATGTGTCAACCATCAAACCGCCTATAAATTTCTATTTCCGTGTACTACTAGCATGTTGCCTGCATAATAGAAAAATTCACGTGACAATATCATGGGGGTAGACCCCTAAAATCGACAGGACAACATGGCTCTTTCTTAAATTCGACATGCGACATGGAGCTTAGTGACATGTAGAAAAAAATAAACAACATGACAGGGGCTATTTCTTAAATTCGACATGCGACATTAAGGATTTTTAAAATCGACAGGAAGATTATAAATATAGGGACATAGCCTGTTCTTAAATTCGACACGCGACATAGGGACCCCCCATCTACACCCCTAATATCGCATGCACTGTGAGATGAATCTGGGCGACATCGCAGACATACACTTAAGTCATACGATAAAGTGAAAACCTGTATTAACAACCTGAGTATATATCATTTGTACCCGACGTCGTCTATAGGTATAGGGTGCACACATGATGCAGCCTGAATGTGTCAACCATCAAACCGCCTATAAATTTCTATTTCCGTGTACTACTAGCATGTTGCCTGCATAATAGAAAAATTCACGTGACAATATCATGGGGGTAGACCCCTAAAATCGACAGGGCAACATGGCTCTTTCTTAAATTCGACATGCGACATGGAGCTTAGTGACATGTAGAAAAAAATAAACGACATGACAGGGGCTATTTCTTAAATTCGACATGCGACATTAAGGATTTTTAAAATCGACAGGAAGATTATAAATATAGGGACATGCGACATAGGCTTTTCTTAAATTCGACACGCGACATAGGGACCCCCCATCTACACCCCTAGTATCGCATGCACTGTGAGATGAATCTGGGCGACATCGCAGACATACGCTTAAGTCATACGATAAAGTGAAAACCTGTATTAACAACCTGAGTATATATGGTGACACCTCAAGAAACTCTCATACCTTTTACTTAGCTGATTTAAAGTTAAAATCCACCCTCCCTGTTGGCTTTGACTAAGACCCTTCTTAGGACAACCTCCGTCCTCCGCCAATAAAGTTATTTTCTCATAAAATACTCAGGAAATTCCGCCCCATGTTAGGGAAAGGTCCGGCTTCCGCAAATGAAATAATGTTGATGGAGTAAAAGCTTCGGAAATTTCCTATCGAAATTAATACCAATTCCTTTCTCAGGAAAACGGAAATAAGTGACGTTTTGCGTCTTATTTACTTCAATTATTTCAGCTCAGAATAATGGATTTCATAGTTCCCCTCAGTGTTAAATGTACATTTGACTTTTAACTGCAAGAAATATGTCATTTATAAAGTGAAAAACGACTGTTGTTAATATAGATAGCCTCAAGATTAAAGTATCATAAGTTAAAGTAATATTTTGCTTCTCGGGCAATATATATAATAATTAATCTTGCTTCAATATATCTGATATATTTCTGTGACTTAAAAACACAATCAAACTCTAGCAATATCTAACACACACAATACATTACAATGAAGATTTGTCCCAAAAATACCTGCAAAATACAAAGTTAATTCAACACACTGACACCAAGGAAAATATTCAAATTTGTAATACACGTTCGAGTTGCGTTGCGGTTGTGCGGTTACGGTTTCATTTCCTAAAGGAGAGCCGAACAGGTAATTTCATATGGCCTTTTAGGCAAAGATAAGTATTAAAAATGAAGAAACACTATATCAGCAATCAGAAGGCTCAACAGTTAAATGTCAGGTCCTGTTACTTGATATTTCAGTGAAGTCGTCCAAAAAGCCCGAACCGGTGCAAGCGGCGTCCACGGGGCAGCAGCCCGGAAACCGTATCAACAGACCCCCTGGTGGTGGGTGGGAGGGGAGCACCAAACTGCCCCCCATTACAGGTAGGCTACGCTACTCACAATTCTCCCCACCACAGATCTTATTTATTGCAGTTGACCTGCAGACTAGCCAAAATCAAGGTGCATGCTGGGAAATATGTAGACAAGGCAGACGGTTTAAGTACTGAAATTTTCAATTATCATATCATAACTTGTGGTTAAGTAATCTGTTTAACTCTGTTTATTTCCAGTCATATTTTTCAAGTTGGTTTGAAAATTGATTCATTTCAGAAAGATATACAGCAAATATTTGTAAATTTTCTATAGTTTTCTTGAGTTTTTGTCTACAAAATCAGCCAAATGAACTTGCAGGTGGCTAAAATACAGTAAATGAGCTTACTGTGGTAGGGAGAATTCCCTGGATAAACTAATAATATTTGCATGTATAATCGTTGTGTATCATCTATTTGCACAAAGCTTCCAGGTATATAGGCCTACTTTACTTTCCTAGTTTCAGGGGACATTGTGTGTTGAGTACATTAATGTAATTTTAATATTGTTGAAACACGGGCTAAGGAGTGGTGGATCAAGCGATTTTGCAAAAGGGGGTCACCATCATGTAAAATGTTCCCCTCCAGGTCTGTAAATTTTACATAAGAAAACTCAATATTTTGGCCAAAAAATAGGGGGTCGCGGCCTCTGCCCCCCCCCCCCCCCCACACACACACACGCACACACACAAATCCGGCAGTGGCTAAGTGTCTTGACACATTTGTGGAATGCATTGTTTTACAAAACTTGTAAACTAATAGAAACAATGGCTGCAACATTTCTGCAACTTCTTTCTCAGCACTGCGTTTAATTTCATGAGATATTATCTGAAAGAAATGTCTCTGATCCGAGAATTAATCCATTCAAACACGTTATCTTCACCTTCGGGTGGGCTTGATAGGCACCATTGCTGTTTGCAACTCAACCAACGCGCCCCTTCCGTTTGATGTTTTTATCAAACATTAACAGATGCCTTTGGTGTTCCATGGGGTCTAATATCAGCGCATTAATAGAACTTCAGATGTTACCAACACCAGGGCTCCAAAACATTAGATGAAGCTTTCTAAGCTATCATCTTCTCTGTGCAGGCTCCAAGACAGACACATTAGTCCTCTTTGTTCCTTCACTATCCAATCTTTGATATCCGATAATGTGTTTTTCCAAAGAAGAGAACAATTCGCTGTGCTTAAAACTTTTGACGTGTTTACAGGAATATTACCCAGCTATTTCTATTACCCTAATGCAAATGCCTTAATGCATAGACGGAGGATTAATGACGTATACGGAATAAACGTATGTTGCTAATCATTGATATTATCCTTTCAATAGCAACAATGCCATTACAGTGAACACTATTGATTTGCAGTCACCAAGACGTTCAAAGGCCGGTTCCAGACGCTCTGGGGCCCCTTCTTCACATTCAAACCTGCCTATCGCGACCAGCACTCGCAGGAGTTTAAGGCTCTCAAGACGGACTTTGAGAACGGGGTAGGTAGCTTCACTCTAATTTCTCTAAAAGCTTTATGCCTCTGAGGATACATTTTAAAAGAACGTATAAAGCCCCCGCGCTTTAAATGGATTTGAGCCAATCAATAGACTAGGAGGCATCAGCCTCTACCATCTATCTGTCCGAGTCACAGGGCTGTTATCTATAAGTGCATTTCATGTTGTAAAAAGGCTTATGTAGCATAGACCCTAAAAAATAGATGTTAGAAGGACATATATCTATTGTTAATGATCTTCTCGCATTCTGTCATTGCGTATAATATCAAGTCCCCAACAAATTATGCCGTTTTGAAAGAAAATGTACTTTATTGCAATGATTTGTATTTGTTTGGTTCTTTACCTGCTTACTTGGTATTTATTCCTGGACATACAGAGACGTTTAAGACCGTTTCCATAACATGGTGATATGTATGAGAATTGATCATCTAATATCAATATTTCTTTTTAGAATGTTTACACCAACTAAACCTATATCTCTGTATCGTTACAGATTGCCTCGTTGTTTGCTACCAGTCCAATGTCAGATGTCTTTAAGAAATGCGAAGTGGTGGAAGTAGAGTACGTTAAATATAATATAACTTCCCTATCATGATTTTAGAATTTGTACAATAGAGTGTTTCTTATGGCAAAGCATAATATGCACAGACAAGCAATAAGATAATTTGTAGAATATCTACGATTTGGTAAGATTTAAAGTTATGTTAAGTGTACAATGAATAATGTATTAGTCGTTTTATTAAAGTAGCTAATAATTTATACAGAATCAAGTACATAGTGAAGCAAAGGTGGTTTTCTGTTACGTTCCATGTTACCATTATGTCTCATACTGAAAAGGGCAGAGAACAAAATATAACCATTTCCATCGAACACACTTATGACAAAATTAATTGTAATAAAAAAAATCCAACTTAACAATTCAACAGGTTCACTGGTGCCTTATACATGGCATACACGAACAGTTCTTTTTATACTTCTATGGTAGGAGCCAGTCGGTAGTCATCCACTTCAGGCTTCACTTCAGTGACTACATCTCCGCAGTAGCCCACCGTATACCTGACGACCTGAGCTTTGACATACATGACGTCACGGCCGTAGTTATCGGCGACTTCCCCCAGACGTCGCCCACGTCGTCGCCCCGGGTACAGGTCGGCGACTTCTTCAGCGACTCCTACAGCATCAGCATCAACGCAGGTGGGTTGGGGTGTGTTTTTTTCAGTCTTTGTTTCAGAAAATTGTGGTTCGCAAATGCGTTTTTTTCACATCTCTCACGCGGAATATGAGGCTTGAGCCATAAGAGCGATTTGTTTATCGCCGATCGCGTTTTGAGTGATATTAGAATTTACATTTTGTATCCGAATCGGCGCAAAAATCGGTCGATTCCTTTTGTTTGAACCGGCGATTTTAGCATCAATCAAACGGCCGACTTGGTAAAAATCGTCGGTTTGGGGGAATATATTGATAGAATTTTGTTGAAGACATTATAATAAATTTAATATCAGAGTGCTAGTTACATTTTGTTACGTGTTTGCTTGTCTAGAATTAATCCTTTATTTTCACTTTTTAAGTCAACTTATGTACCTCTTAATTTTTCAGAATCACCTCTCACATGGGACGTCAGTCTTTTGGAAGAGGATAAGACACTGCTAGGTTTGTGCTTTAATGTTGTATAGTCTCCTAAAGACGAAGCCGTAATGTCTGGCAATGGCGTCTGTATCTTCTAAATGAAATGACATCTCATCGTAAATTAGATGACAATCTGATGTTGCCCTAGTATCCTTAATTCAAAAATGTCTTTATATAATATAAGCAAAGTGAAACTATTTGTCGTAGGAAAAGTCGTGGAAACAATGGTGGTTTGCCATTATTACCAGCAATATTAGCGAAGTGTCTATGTTAATGTCATTAACATAGTTTACACGTCAGCTTATAGATATATAAGGACCTACATTCTAGATTCTATATTTAACATGGCTTATTCCCCTCTCAGTGACCAAGGTGTTTGACGCCGACCTGCGGGTGACCTCAGGCCCCTACTCCACCTTCTACCCCGACTACAGAGACCCAAACACGCCCAGGTTCCAACGGCTGGCCACCGACTTCAGCACCACGGTACGGTTCGGCATCTAAACTTTTTACTTTTGTATAATGCACGTCCACGCTCATAGCCCATATTGCCATGGATATTATTTGCTGTTCAAAAAGATGATTTTATGTATCACATAGACTGGATATGAAATAGAGATTGAAATTAACTATCAACCAACCCGAACAGTTGAGTAAGTGGAGGATATCACTTTTGTATAATGGACGCCCGCGCTCATAGCCCGTGTTGCCATGGATATCATTTGCTGTTCAAAAAGACAATATCGATTTTTTGTTTGTATCACATAGACTGGATATGAAATAGAGATTGAATTAACTATAAACCAACACGAAGAGTTGAGTAAGTGGAGGAGCTTTAAAACTGTTATTAACCGATATGCTTCCCCTGTTCGACAGGCTTCTTCAGGGTGGATATGAAATGATATGATGTGATTGTATTACCATGGCTGTATGCAATCTAACCTTTTGCTTTCTTTATATGTATTGAGATTACACAGACCTTTATTCAGTTCTCGGATAGATCTAAATAATAGAGAGAGTGCCTAGATACAAGGTTGCAATGAAAAACCGGACACAAACTTATGCAAACGTTATACATCCGATTAGTGTTTTAGTCAAGCTTATTATATAAACCAGCTATTAGTCTGATTAAATTTAGTATGCCTGAAACAGAGGTATTCAATGGGATTTTTAGAAAGTGTGGACCTTCATCAGTGAACGAAATGGTATGGTATGGATTACGAATACGGGTCAACCAGTTCTAAATATCTTAGATCTTTGTTCATTGCCAAAAAAACAAACCAAATGAAAGATATGTACATACACATTGATGCGATTTGAACCTCCTTCACCATCAGTACTCAAAACGTAAACAACTCTGTTTATTTCCAATCACCCATGAAATTGCCTATGAAATCAACTGATTTTTAAGCGATCCCAGCTGCAATTTATTGGTTTAAGATAGCAGGCTGCGCCATACTTTTATTGATAGTGCGCTATTCATAGTCAATTCATTAGATACAAGAAAACACCAAACGAATAGTCTATCAAAAAGTACATGCAATCTAGAAGATGGTTCATTATTGCGCTGACAGTTCTATCTCAGAGGCTGTAGAAATGTTATAGATAAGATTGAGGGGGTTATAGCATGGCTTCCTGGGAATACAATAAAACCGTGATTCATTACAGCAAAGAAAGTAATCAGAGTCATGCATCTTCCCATCTAGATAATAAAAGCTGGACTTAATGAAGAGCGTTTGCCTGATGCTGTAGATTCAAGCTTCATGGTGAAAGGTTTATAGAGTTTGTTTTTACTCTGCAGATTAATCGGCGTTTTAAGGATTCAAGCCTAGTGGAAAAGTACATCAACTGTGAAGTTACTTCTGTAAGGTGAGCTATTTTTAATTTTAGCCAACCATTGTCCCTGAGGCAGATTACTCATGTTAAAGAAGGAATTAAGATACCCGCTCTGAAATATCATAATGGTTCTTTATTTCTATATTGAATTACATCGGGGATTGATTTAATGAAAGGGCTGACAAAGAAGACTTTTATGAAGAAAGTATTGTATGGCTAGATTACATGAGAAACAAATGGGACAAATCAACACGGCACTATTCAACACCATCCTTGATAATTGAAACTTAAATGTGGCATTAATGAGGTCTAACTTTTATTACTGTTAGAGCAGAGTGGGTATTGACTGTTGAAATGTAAAGGTAAATGTGTAAAAGATAAGATATCAATAATTTATAATGCCATTTCCATTACATGAATTATCACAATAACGTGCTAGAATTGACATTATATGAGTAGACCTTATCCCATGTGTTTGGGTCTCCTCCATAAAGACTTGCATATCCAGTTCTAACATATGCGTTATTCCTTTGAAATCCCATATCGATTGATGCGTTATTGTTTTGTTGTGTTGTGTTTTTTATTTTTGCAGTTTTCTTTATTTCCATATTCAAGAGCCAATATTCCAAGGACATTTCCTTGATCTTCCCAGATGGCGGACCATATTACATTTAGCCAAACAGCACAGGACGACATTACATGTCAAGAGAATCTAATAACATTTGCAATATGCGGTCAATATTGTCTGTTTACCCCCTACAGGAACGGAAGTGTCATCGTCGATTTCCGACTGGTCTTCAGCGACTTTATCTCGGCGACCCCTCAGGGCGACGACGTTGACGACCGGAAGGTGGAGTTCGACGTCGATGACGTCAGGACGGTGCTGCTAGGCGTCCTGGCCAACCACGTAGAGGCCCCGGTGAACATCACTTTAGGCAGGTTTAAGACGGACTCGGCCCAGGTCAACATCCAGCCAGGTAATGGCACCATTCAATCCGAATGAAGAATGAGTTTGATACAAACGGCCGGTGTTCTTGCCGGAGTTTTTACACCATGTTGTGTATTTCAGTAATTTAGTTAAAACATGTTTTATGTCCTAATGTCTTCTAGTAAAATAAGATGTCAAAATTATAATTGTTAGTACGTGTGGCGTTTTGCGTGAGTGTAACCCATTTATAAATGAAAAATCAAAATCAAAAAGCATCAAAATCGGTATGTGGAATACAGGCTTACGTAATAGACACCAATTTAATGTAAAGCCTGTACTATACAAGGCGATTCTGACTGCCGGTAATTTGGTAAATTTTATCAATTTCTACCACTAATATAGCAAGAAGACCATGTATCCTACATTTCACGTGAAAGAGGATTAAAACAGCTTATTAGTGATATACAACGTGAATATGATTAATCCATATTCCCATTGCCGATTTTTTAAATCGGGAGTAGAATCGTCTAGTTGAATACAGCCTGAACTGTTCTCTTGCAGTGCGCATGGTGGTGTGGCAGTCGACCACCCTGGGCCCCGACCCGCGGTCCTCCCCTACCCTTACCCCGCCCACCTCCCGGGGTAGTCGGCCCCGCCCCGCCCCCACCACCACCCCCGGAGAACTGGTCGACGTGGGCTCCTCCTGTGAGGGCGACCGCTACCACTGCCGCCACGGGGTCCTCACGCTGGAGTTCCTCAGGTTTGTCTTATTCATTTTTAAGATGTGGATGTTTTGTTTTAAGATGTGGATATGGTCCTTCATATTTGGCATATTGGGAAATGGTGTATGTAGTTTTTGAATCGGGAAATTGCTGTAAGAATTGTCTAGGTGGTATACATGGATCCGGGAACTTCTGCAGGAATTCTGAAGGTAGTAAATGAATCGGAAAATTGCCATAAGTATTGTGTAAGTAGTATAGTAAATGAATCAGGAAATTGCCATAAGTATTGTGTAAGTTGTATATGAATCAAGAAACTGCCTCAATAAATGTCTAAGTAGTATATGAATCAGGAAATTGCCGCACTATTGTGTTAGGAGTATATGAACCAGAATATTGCATTACGAATTGAATAGAAGTATATCAATTAGCGAACTTTTGTAAAAATGGACTAGCAGTATAGCAATCATAGAATTTTTGTACGGATGACGAAAGTTCTGTATGAACATACACTGTGTATCTCAGCGTCAATAACATAACTCAAGCACATTTTATTTCCCTGATGTATAATAACCGTTTCCATATTATTCCCAGATCAGAAGATTTTGCAGGCGTAACCTCAAGCATGGATGAACAATTAGAGATAGTAATTATGTAACTTCCTATAGCATCATATCTAATCTATTTCTACATCGATAATCTATTATAATATGAAACATTATCCCCCTGCCCAGGTCCGAGTGTATCAGTCGGGGTGAGGTGTGTGACAGCTACAAGGACTGTGTGTAATAACCTTTATACTATCCCCCTCACCCAGGTCCGAGTGCATCAGTCAGGGTGAGGTGTGTGACGGCTACAAGGACTGTGTGTAATAACCTATATACTATCCCCCTGCCCAGGTCCGAGTGCATCAGTCGGGGCGAGGTGTGTGACGGCTACAAGGACTGTGTGTAATAACCTATATACTATCCCCCTGCCCAGGTCCGAGTGCATCAGTCGGGGCAAGGTGTGTGTAATAACCTATATATTATCCCCCTGCCCAGGTCCGAGTGCAGCAGTCGGGGCAAGGTGTGTGACGGCTACAAGGACTGTGTATAATAACCTATATATTATCCCCCTGCCCAGGTCTGAGTGCATCAGTCGGGGCGAGGTGTGTGACGGCTACAAGGACTGTGTGTAATAACCTATATACTATCCCCCTGCCCAGGTCCGAGTGCATCAGTCGGGGCGAGGTGTGTGACGGCCACAAGGACTGTGTGTAATAACCTATATACTATCCCCCTGCCCAGGTCCGAGTGCATCAGTCGGGGCGAGGTGTGTGATGGCTACAAGGACTATGTGTAATAACCTATAATACTATTCCCTGTCCAGGTCCGAGTGCATCAGTCGGGGCGAGGTGTGTGACAGCAACAAGGACTGTGTGTAATAGCCTATATACTATCCCCCTACCCAGGTCTGAGTGCATAAGTCGGGGTGAGGTGTGTGATGGCTACAAGGACTGTGTGTAATAACCTATATACTATCCCCCTACCCAGGTCTGAGTGCATCAGTCGGGGCGAGGTGTGTGACGGCTACAAGGACTGTGTGTAATAACCTATATATTATCCCCCCACCCAGGTCTGAGTGGATCAGTCGGGGCGAGGTGTGTGACGGCTACAAGGACTGTGTGTAATAACCTATATACTATCCCCCTGTCCAGGTCCGAGTGCATCAGTCGGGGCGAGGTGTGTGACGGCTACAAGGACTGTGTGGAGGGCACTGACGAGGAGGGCTGCGGGACGCGCTGTGTGAACGGCGGCTTCCGGTGCCGGGGGAAGGACGCCGTCGACCGCTACCTGGGTGGGAAGTGTACCTACGAGGGGGAGCGCTGTGACGGGTAGGTTTGGCTTTACAGAATTGCTCAACTATGTAGAATTTTCAACAAGTGCCAAAATATTGGGAAATCTATATTTTCAGTCGATGAGGAATTCTGCAAGTGCTGTAAGTATGCTTGTATGCTGTGCGGCTTTTTGTCATAGGTATCTATCCTAATTCAGGCTCATCTAAGTTTGATAACAGTTGCTATACTCCGGATATAAAGGAATCAGTGATAAGAAATGCAATAACAAAATTCATGACACCAAGGGAATACTCACTGTGTTTTAAAACATTCAGTTTTGATTGCCAATATATAGTAAAATTTCAGAATATGCAGGAGAGCAGGAATTTAATGGATTAATTCCAGGAAAATACCGTATGGATTCAATCCGTCAAAATAAAATTTCAGAATATTTGTGAAAATCTAGGATGGTACCCCCTTTAACTTACCTGCAAATGCAATCCCCTCAATCATACTAAGAAACCTTTTGATTTAAGGGTTGGCTGTACCCCTGACAAGTATGCCTGATATCTTAGAGGCGCGTGCTCCTTTGATGATAATATTACATATGATAAGGGTCACGGACGCGTTTATGGTAAATTGTTCTAAAACTCTCTACGTATAGAAGAAAGTCAAAGTAATGGACAATGACGTTATCCCCATCCCTACCTACAGGTACGTGGACTGTACGGACGGCTCCGACGAGCTGAACTGTACGTGTCACGACGGGGAGTTCCGCTGTGCTAACGGGACCGACAACCACTACGGCGACTCGTGTGTGCCCGAGATCTACGTGTGTGACCGGGAGGCCGACTGTTCGGACGGCAGCGACGAGCTGGGCTGTGACTACCAGTGTGACGGGGGGCGCTTCATGTGTCAGCAGGTAGGACATGCCGTCGGGTTCGACTCACGGAAAATAACCGTTTTCACATAAATTCTGTAAAGTCTATATTCCTCAAGGTGATTTTGACGATCTTGAATTCAGCAGTTTCTAAATTGTCATTAGATATAGGAAAAGAACCCTTGCATGATATTGCTATATACCATTTTAAAGGGAATATGAAATCCTTTCTGATTACATATTTGTCTATATTTAATACTTATTGCCACTGGCGATTTCTTACGCTGTGAGTAAAACCGGGTACACCATTAAGTAAGCATTAAGGGACTGATCCAGAGATTTTAAAAAGAGTCTGAGAGGGAAACCCAATGGTCCAATTTTTTTACGGCTCCTCCGGGACCAAATTCTTTACATTGAGTAGAATCAAAATTAGGTGTCCACGCCGGGTGCGCCCCTCCCCCTAAGTCAGTCCCTAGCATAACGTACTGGAAGATCAATGTCAACATAGGATAACAAGCATATCTTAGACAGATGTAGGATACTGAAGATCTTCATTCAAAGACTAGTAGACTAGAAAATGTAAAATCGTTTGCTTGGCGCCCCTCAATTGATATTCACAGATATGGTCTTTAAATGAGAATTGGTCGTCTATAACTAGGGACATTTGTAAATCTATACATACTTATCTAACCTATCAATGTAATTTTATCTAACACCATCAGTAAGCGCGTGTATACATGTATCCTATTTTGATATACTACTTACTCTTTTCCGTTAAAACTGAATAGAAAGGCCCTATTACACTACACGACCTGACCTGCCGTATCGGCATGATGATAAGTTAACCACAGAAAATCAAAACATAGGAGCAATATTTCTGTTTGAAATTTGCAGTTGGGAGTATTTAAGATATATGTAACAAAGAATGTTATCTCTGATGTATAAGTATAACTACTCTGCGACATCATCATATCGCAACTCAACTCATGTAGTGTAATACCCGCTTAACAGTAGTTCCCTCTCCCTCCCAGGGCCGTGTGTCCCGCTGGCCCTACTCGGGGTACTGTATCTACGACCACGAGCGGTGTGATAACTACGTGGACTGTGACGACGGCAGTGACGAGCAGGGCTGCTCCAACACCTGCCCCCACAACGAGTTCCGCTGTGAGAACGTGACGTCATACCAGAGCGGTAGCGTCTGCGTACCCCACGACTTCCTGTGTGACCGCGACATGGACTGCTCTGATGAGAGTGACGAGAAGGGGTGTACGTATACGTGCCCTCAGGGACAGTTCGCCTGTGCCGAGGGCCTCATCTCCAGGTGGCCCTATATAGGTTACTGCCTGGAGGACGCCGAGAAATGCAACGGTTTTCAGGTGTGTAACCGTGTAAAGTTATGGTTGTATTTATTTAAGATTTGTATGCATGTACATGACCGAAATGCAGAGATTCTCTTAGGTCTTAAGCTTTCTATTCATAACCTTACAACTAGGCTTGATATAATTATACTACATAAATCCAAAAGCTTCATAAATGAAAATATATGAGTCATAAACCTCTGCGCCACAAATTGACTTGCTAAGTATATAACGTCACTCTGACGTGTACACAATGTCGCGTATATTAGATAGACTATGTACACGTATCGATGACAAGTATCAAAGTATGTAATTATGAATTGTCGCATTTTACAGTTGACCGTAAGAAAACGACGTCACCATATATGAATTCCTATTTCCATATACTACTTACATCATTGTTGTCTCGTATACAAGAAGGTCAATTCAGGTGTTATTGTTGCCAAAACAGCGGAGGCTATTGACGCGACGGCGCGCCGATTAGAACCTTAAATTTAAAGAACAAATACAGTCATTCGTCAACAGATAAAAAGGAACTCTATAGAATGATAAAGTCTAGGATGTTATCTGAAGTATTAATGATATTATGATATTCATTTGTCCCACAAATGAGTCCAGTTTGGTCTCCGGACTATTCAATAACGATAACCTATAATAATGAAATGGAAAAGAAATGTTGTCAAATAAGCTTAGATTGCACTTTTAACATGGAATTTTATGTGGCTCTCTTTCAAACATTGAAACACTCCTTATGCGGATATTTCTCTCGACATTCCCCATCCGAAATGTTGTGCCCTTTTAAATCTAATTCATGGAGTTCGCTATTGGTTACTTCATTCATTGTTTCAGGAGTGTTTTGACGGGAGTGACGAGCAGAACTGTGACGACCAGTCGTGCCAGGTGGACCAGTTCAGCTGTACCAACGGGACGGAGGGGGGTGACGACCTGAGCCACTGTATCCCGTCCTACCAGCAGTGTGACCGCTACGCCGACTGTCCGGACGGCAGTGATGAACTCCACTGTAACTACACCTGCTCTGACGGCCTATTCCCCTGTGTCAATGGCACCATCCAGAGGGCTCACGGCAGGGGGTTCTGTGTACAAACACGCCTACTCTGTGATGGTATCCCCCACTGCGAGGACGGGTCAGATGAAAATAACTGCATTGATATACAATGCTCAGCTCAGCATGTGAGTTGTAAAAATGGCTCAAACCCTGATGGACATTTGTGTATCCCTGAATCGAGAGTGTGTGATTTGACTGTGGATTGTTCGGATGGAAGTGATGAGGTGAATTGTTCATATTCGTGCCAGGAGGAGATGGCGATGTGTAGGAATAGTCGCATCTCTCGGTGGCCATTTGAGGGGGTGTGTATCTATGATTTCGAGGTGTGCGACGGTATGATCGACTGCCTCGACGGGTCGGATGAGGCCAAGTGCTTGAACATATCATGTGGAGCCAACCGCTTCCAGTGTCAAGCGTTAAATGCATTGGACACAACCACCGGAGTTTGCATTGACAATGAGTACCACTGCAACCATAAAGTGGACTGTTTCGATGGCTCGGATGAGGATGAGTGTAATTATGTGTGCCCAAAGGACCATCGGCCATGCAACCCTGGGTCTGCAAATACCACTTGCTTTCATTTCCAACAGCGTTGTGATGGGCAAAAGAATTGTGCTGATGGCAGTGATGAGTTGAACTGCACTGGTGAATGCCAACCAGGGTTCTTCAATTGCGATATATCCAACTCCACCACCAAATCCACTTCACAATGTCTGCCAGAGCATTATGTTTGTGACAAGGCTTCTGACTGTGTAAATGGCACTGATGAACTAAATTGTCAATACAGCTGCCAAGAGGGGATGTTTACTTGTAAATCAGGTACTGTGAATATTCGTAACAATCGGGGATTCTGCATACCTGAACATTGGCAGTGCGATGGGGTTGTACAATGCTCTGACTCCAGCGATGAGGCTGACTGCGATGAGATCTGTGGGAACGATTACTTCAGGTGTGTGAATGGAACTGATATAAGTGATGGTGAAAGGTGCATACCCTCAACCTATCACTGCGATCGCAAGAAAGATTGCTCAGATGGAAGTGATGAGAGAAACTGTTTTAACCACTGTCGGACGAACATGATTGCTTGTGAGACAGGCATTATTGCCCGCTACCCATTTCGAGGTTTCTGTATCTATAGCGTTGAGCGTTGTGACGGCTATGTGGATTGTGCTGATGGAAGTGATGAAAATAATTGCACT
Organism: Lepidonotus clava; assembly: GCA_936440205.1. Lineage (NCBI taxonomy): Eukaryota > Metazoa > Annelida > Polychaeta > Phyllodocida > Polynoidae > Lepidonotus > Lepidonotus clava. The sequence continues at coordinate 25,574,758 of OW387144.1, read as the reverse complement.
AGATCCTGCAGTGATGATGAATTCCAGTGTGTAGCAGGGAAAGACGTTTTCGATAACGATTTCTGCGTGGACTCCACCTGGCGCTGTGACCGAGTGGGTGACTGCTCTGATGATTCAGATGAGCATGGTTGTAATTACACCTGTCCTGATGGGATGTTTAAGTGTGATGAGCATTCCCTCCTTTTTGAGCCCTACAGGGGATACTGTTTGTATAACCACATGAAATGTGATGGCATTAGACAGTGCATTGATGGTAGTGACGAACTGAACTGCACCATATGTGGTGCAGATGAGTTTGAATGCAAAACTGACGTGCACCATAGACGACGCTGTATTACATCAGACTGGGTCTGTGATGGCCTACCTGACTGTTCAGATTCCTCAGATGAAGCAAATTGTGACAGCCAGTGTACAGAAGACCAGTTTCAGTGTACAAATGGCACGCTCACTCGTTCGCCCAACTTTGGCGCATGCTTATCCAAAGCTTATGTTTGTAATGGTTTCAACGATTGTTCAGATGGCAGTGATGAATTAGGGTGCCCTTATAATGAGACCCACTGTCCCAAGGGTCTGTTTACCTGCACCAACAAAGAGGATGTCTACAACAGGTCTGGATGTATCCTGCAGGAACACGTGTGTGATGTAGTCAAGGATTGTGCTGATGGAGGAGACGAAGCCGGATGTGACTACAAATGTTCGGACGGACACTTCCGCTGTGAGAACGGTTCTGTGTCTCACTGGCCGTACCGTGGTGTGTGCGTCTCACAGCACAGGGTGTGTAACGGTGTCAACGACTGCAAAGACGGAAGTGATGAGGACTCGTGTAACACTACTTGTCTCAACGGTGCCTTCAGATGCCAAGATGGCCAGGTAACAACAGGGGGCACGGCATGCGTCCAACCCCACCAACACTGTGATGGCATTGCTCAATGCAAAGACTTGAGCGACGAACTCAACTGTGCCAGTACTTGTGCACAGAATCAGAGTCGCTGTGCCCGGGGCCATAAGTGGTACTCAAATAGCATCTGCCTACCTACCAACAGATTCTGTGACGGTTATGTCGACTGTCACGACCATAGCGATGAAGTGCGGTGCACGGAATCTTGCCCAAATGACCATTTTAAATGTGGACACCCAGAGAGTACGTGGGGTATCACCTGCCTGGAGGCAGAGTTGGTCTGCGATGGAAAGTCCCACTGTTATAACAACGCAGATGAGGAGCATTGTGATAAGACCTGCACAGACAAGAATCAAATTTCTTGCGATGGTACCTGCATAGACTTTTCCAAGCGATGCGACGGCACTGATGATTGTGACGACGAGAGTGATGAACTTAATTGTTGAACCTCGTGTAATTGTTATCGTTTCATAGAGACATCTTTTTATCGAAGCTGTCCATCATGTTAAAATTGAATTACTTTTTTTCTGAGAAACCATTGATGAAATTATTTGTCCAATGTAACTGCAGAAATTTAAGTTACTGTCAGATGTATCAGCGTTTAATCATATTTATATTCAATGGCTGCAAATGATGTAAATAAAGCCAAGGTTTTAAATATCCCGTTTTGTATTAAAAAGCTAGATATTGGCTAAGGTTTATTTCTATCCACCTAGTTTCCATTAAAAGGTAAACTAGAAAACAATGTGTTCTAACAAGATTTCTGTACATTCCACAGTTTCCCATCCACCATAATGACAAATATGAAAAAATATATATGCACAATTTGCGCAAATTGAGCAAAAGACATATGTTTCTGATATATTACAAGAGTGTCCTGCATTATTGAAAAGTCACATGTACAACTATCCACCGAAATTTATTGCAAATTGTGTTCAAAGGACTGTACTTGAAGACACAGGATAAGCTCTTAAAGCCTCCTACGCTAGGATCACATAAGGCGGCAGGCTAACACCATTATGACTCTAAAAACACATGGTTGAATTCACATCTCCTAAATATCAAGCAATGAACAAAGCTCTGATCACATATATTGTGTAAAACCGCCGATGGAACCTACAATCATGGATTATAGCTGAATAATGATAACTATTCAGATTTTAGAGTTTTCTTGCAAAACAGGGCTTTTAATTAAGATCGATCTCAGGGTGTTCACATTTGCCTTGATTATTGAATATGTAGTTCTCTAACATGATTATTTGTAAGAAAATACCTTCAATCTACAGATATTTGGAAGAATGAATAGTAAAAGCTGGTATAAATGTTTAAAGGGAAAGGTTCAGTGAGCGATTTGGATTGAGATCTAAATTCTAAAATCATTGTAAGAAACCATCAAATGCAATTAAGGCAATCTTTTTTTTTTTCTTTTTTTTTAATCTTTTGTTTACCCTGGAAATAACATATACATGTTATATTACAAGATCAGCCAAATCTAAGTTTCCGTAGAAATCCGGACCTATCTAGATGACCATGTTTTCACCTGTGAATCTTCACAGCACTCAAACCTATGCCGGATTTGGCAATCGTTGTAAAAGTATATAGAAACACAATCATATATGCTTGGGTGGTCAAATGGCAAGTGTTGGTTAACGGTGTAGATGTCGAATATACGGCACTGTCCATATAACTTTATTTCACAGAAATATTCCGTTACTTTACTCCAGAATGCAATTTCACTGTCCATGTAACTTTATTTCACAGAAATATTCTGTTACTTTACTCCAGAATGCAATTTCACTGTCCATGTAACTTTATTTCACAGAAATATTCCATTACTTTACTCCAGAATGCAATTTCACTGTCCATGTAACTTTATTTCACAGAAATATTCCAGTACTTTACTCCAGAATGCAATTTTCATGTGATGCTCACAAGATAAAGCGCCGGGGCTGATATGGTTATTATAAGGGTTGAACACTGCACATGGATAGAAATCCTGTGATTAGATGAACACGTTTCAAACATCACAATGATTGTTATAATCACAGTCTGTATATACACTACAAATCTGATACCACATCTACCTTTTAATTTGGGCATTCGTTTTTATCATTACAACACACAAGTAACCTTCTCAGTTTTGTTGAAAGGCCAGATTGCACTATATTTCTATTGCAAGGACCGTTAAGAGCTCATAACCGTTTTATATTTCCATTGTACGAATTCTTTTTTTCACAATGACTGGAGACGTAGAAGGAGTGCACTGTGTTGCTGTAAAGATAAATACTTTTCAAGAGTTACATTACTTGGTTATAAGAAATAAAGCATACTTTTTGTAAATGTCTTTGGTTTCCTAAGATTGTGACCAGAAAGACACAAATCATATAAAAGAGAACATTAACCACTGGATCCCCGTCCTACTCAGATTGATAAAAACCTTTCCTATATAATAAGAAACCAGAGATTCATGAACTTTGAGTTAATGTTTGCTTGTTTGGCAAAATTAATATCGCAAACTATCCATGAGCAGTACAGGTTTTTAGAGGCTAATGGGCAATGTACACAAAGAACCTATTTCACATTGACCATGATATGAACTGTGATAATGATTGTGTAAAAATAAAATGTGAAATACACATTTTGTTTTCCTTGCTTATTTCAAAATGTCTTCATTTGTATGAATCGCCAATACAAGATTATGACAAACAAAATGGATATAATTATATTTCTAATTTGTTTTTTATACACTAAGCCCAAATGTTTAACAAGACACTAATATTATGTTTTCAATAACCTTTGTCTATTCATTAGAATATTTCATTTAATAATAATCGTTAAGGTTGCCCTTGGTTTTCGATGAATAGGTGTATAGAAAAAATTGAATGGAATATTTGTCTACAGACGCACTTCATATCAGTTTAAAAAATAGCACAATATACATGTGGCAAATGATATTACCAAAGTTTATGACAATTTATTTCAAATTGAAAATACTTATTTATTTAATATCTCGTTTAATCTTGACAACCGCAAGAAAACTGCTCTCTTAATGTCAGCAACATCTATGAAATTGAGAACGACGTATCGCAACAAGTTTCACTTATGATACTCAAAATGCTGCGGAGACAAGTTGCTAACCGAAGGGTATTATTACTGCGGTTTTCTGCTCAACAAATGAAACTAAAATAGGCATGCAAGAAAAGTTACAGCACAATATTACAACAAATCTCATTTCGACCCCTTTCTCCATGACATATAGGCTATTCAGATTTATCTGCGTCCGATTTATAATGTAAAACGAAACACCAGTAGCCCTCTGATAATCGCAAATATAATGGCTATAAAATAAACCAGTGTGTCGCAAGAGGGACGTCACTGATATGATGAGTCAGTATTGATTTGTACCTATTCTATTATCCAAATTGCAATTATGAAAACAGTGATAGAAAGAAGACATCTATACCTATAAATCTTGACAATGTAATACTAAAATAAGCATTTTAATTGGGAGAATTGTTATGCTCGATTTTTGCACAACAACAGCAATTGCAGAAAAGATATCATTCACTGTTATTCAATCTCTCGCTCTTCATCATGCGACGGGCCACGGCAGATGAATTCCCCGCTGAATTGCCCCAGAGTAATAGGAGTGTAAAGAGAGATGGTTTGTCAAATCAATAATGGAAACAAGCCAACTATAAATCTGTAATATATCTCTGCTGGTTTCTGGCGGTATGCTAACACTGGTCTGGTGCATATAGACAGGGGTTGGTGTTCGCCGGGGACCATCGGCCCTCGAGACGAGGGAGTAGGGGGCACTGGCGGCTCAAAATTAAACTTCAGTTTCTTTATAATAATTCTGGAGACCACCCACCGCATACTACAGCTGCTTATTTGTTGTAATGTGAACAATATTGTAACAATCCCCCACATTAGTTCACCGTTACGGTCTATCATGTGCCGGAGGACGCTTAGCCCACCTGACCGTTAGCGTTACCTTCCTTCTGTTGGAATTGACCCAAGACGTAGGTCAAACTTAGTAATATAGTCATATGGGTGTGTGCAGAGATGAGGAACATTGAAGAAGAGGGACAGTATTTTGATTATACTAAATTTGAAAATTGAGGGTCAATCTGTTAATAGCATAGGCCTCATAAGAAAGTGCTATTTACAACGTCAAAAATGATACCCTTGGGTCCACACCGGTTAAATTTTGACAATTATCATTTTCATTGTTGTTTAAGGGGTAGGTAGGGTGGGCCTCGCAGTAGTTTGCAGCCAACCTGCAATGTAACAATAACGTTCTGCAACCATACATTTTTGGTCAATTTGTTACTAACTAAGATGACACATAACAATTACATTATTGATGTTGAGGTTTAAACCTCACCAAATCAGAACGTTATTATAACATTATTTTGGGGAAGGTTAGGATGATACCAAACCAGAACATGATAAGAACACTCTTTATAGGTTGAAGAACATAGATAGAACGTTATAACATTGCAGTGCAACAACACAGTAGAACATTGCAGGAATGTCATTCAGAGCTATCAAGATAAGGTAACAAGAACCAATACAGAACGTTGCTGCAACGTTATTGTTACGTCACACCACCAGCTGGATTACGATATCCAAAGTAGTGCCCCCCGCCTCCAACCCCCCTGAACTGCTTCCCGACCAATTATACAGCCTGATGATATCTTGGCCATCCCCTGTTATCCTCGGCAGTTTCTCACCAGGTGGAGTCAGAGGTCGGTCATCACTTGGCTGCGGGTATCCTGTAAATATCCTATTTGAAAGCGAGAATCACCTGAGAATCTCCTAGAACTGTGATTTCTGTTACATCTGAATTCGGCATTCGCTCATTGTCAGTAGATTTACGTCGACAGTACTGAAGAGCGAACGACCTGTTGTGAAATTGCCTCTTTAAAAGATAGTGGACAAATGATGCTTCATCACAGCTGTTTCTGTTGCTGCCCGGCAGCAACTGTGATCTCTACAGTTTCTATTACAATCTAACGTGAAAAGGAGCATCAAAACCTTGTGATGTGTCTACATAATTATTTTGATGCGCAATTGTTGTTTGTATATATAGTTCTTATCAGAATTGATTATATTATGATAGATTATCAGGATATAGGGCGTAGATATAGGGCGTACACAGCGTATAGCTTGTCTTCTATGATGAATGTGCTGGGTCCAATCTTGAGACATTCTTCTAATATAATCGAAAATATGTATTTTGTTCACCCACTTATAATTATAATTATGTTTTATGCTACATGCAAATAATTAGCCATGTATTATCGGAAGAGCTTTTGTAATGAAAGAGATAGTTTAAATGGAGTTGTTGTTCCTGTAATTCCATTTTTTGATAAGATACTCTAACCATTAATCAAAAGTAAAGTTTCATCTTTTTTAAAGTATACAACTGCATGTGACTTGTCCTTATATAGGCTTACATAATATAGATATACCCAATGTTACGAAGTTCCCATACAGGAGGTATTTAATCAGGGCAACGTACTAAAAATAATGTCAAATAATGAAATGTTTTGCGGTACTGCGATATAATGCTTTTGGACATACCATACTGATATTGCCAACCTTGGCCATAAACGTGACCTTCCTTTACAAGCTTGCCTACTGCCAATGTGTACCTTATTGCGTGCATTATTCATTACCTAGTTTTAACTGGCTTAACCGCAGTTATGCACTGTTAAAACAGGTGTTTAGAACCTAAACACTTTCCTAAACACTTCGGTGCATCCAGTTTTGGAACACTTTATTTTCCTAAACATGTTTAAATTATTGGTGTTTAGGGCTAAGTGTTAAGAAATGTGTGATGTTTAGGTGTTTACCTTGAAGTGTTTAGGTCTTCAGTGTGTTTGTAGTCTAAATGCTTAGGATTTAATTGCTGTTTAGCAAATCATTTTTACCTTCAAAGTATTTAGGCTATATGGCATTTAAGCCAATAAAACCAATTTCTTAGGTACTTTTCACTTATATTATTTTGGAATATCATGCACCTACAATTCAGAGAGGAAAACATGTTCCCTGATCTAAATTGATCAACAAAAATTCTGGCCTACAGTTAAACCTCTTCCAACATTATGCATGGAGAAATGCATAATTGACCTGTGAACTGAGATAGCACTTAGGTACCTCTAGTGGGTCCCAGAACCTTTAGACGCATACCCTAGTCCATATGTATGTCTGCATATGGAAAAGGTGTCTAAACAAAGTACATCCTCAAAACCTCAACCAAGATAATTTTCCTTAAACTCAAAATACTTCTAACGTATTACATATACATTTCTTAAACACTATGCAGTAACTAGAAAATTCTTATATCTTTTTATAATGAATTTATATCAACATTTAGAAGAAATCTTTAAGAACTACAGAGCATTGGCATACAGTGTCACCTGGTGGAGTACAGTTTAACTACACATATGGTAAATCCAGTACATGTTTAGAGGTAAAAAGTGTTTAGGTTTTAAACACCTGCAATTTCATGTGTTTACATTCTATGCTTATCTATTCCATACATATTTAAAAGTAGAAAGTGTTTAGATTTTAAACACCTGCAATTTCACATGTTTATATTCTAAACATATCCAATCCATACATGTTTAGGAATTGCAAGTGTTTAGCTTTTAAATACATGAGACTTCGTGTGTTTAGATTATAAACATGTTTAGCCCCCTAACATGTTTAAATTCTAAACATCATTTTTACAGTGTGGATTATGACGAGGTATAGCTCATGCATCTTACTCTCATTGGACCAATATTGTCGTAACTGCTTATTGTAATAAGGTGAATTTGAATAAGTGTTTCATTATTAGTGAGTTTGTCCGTCACAAAAGGTATCCAAACCTAATGGTCCTTCTCGCATGTTGTTTTTGTGATTACATCATGTTTTTGTATCAGACATGATTGCTAACCAGGAGATATTGATTAAAATACACCTGATTATCCTAATCACACATAGGTATGTAGATAGTTATCAATTATGGCCCTTGAAAGGGACAACAACGTACCAAAGGCCATTTTTATGAAGCATTATGTCCCCTATCTACAAAATTTAATGAATGACATATTCCTATTTAGATTAATAAGAGCAGGGGGCAATTCCAAGAATCCCGGTCTTTTGTCTCCTGAACATAACGTGTATGGTAAAATATCTTTAAAATTCTATAGATATAATATTGAAATGTTTCATATGGCAAAGCACACAAATTTGAATTATTCTAACACTGCCCTTATATTTCGCCATTAAATTTTGTACAATTAACACTTAGTATGAATTGCAACATTAATAGTAGATGTACTTGGAGGTTTGTGCAATGCAATTATTTGAAGAGTGACAGGTGTCTACGTCTTTTTACATTTTGATTTTATTCACAGGTCATAACAATCAACAAGAAATCATATGAAAACATTCATGAAACATGCTTGTTGTTGGTATCTAAGCGAAGTGATAGTTCTCTGCAAAAGTAGAGATTGGACTTAAAATCATATTTAAACATATGGTAACATTTAAGCACATTTTACAAGAACATTCTCTTTTATTATGAGGTGATCGGTGTCTTTAAGCACTTCATTTTAGCTTTTCTGTTTGCTTAGAACTTTTTATAGATCAAAATGAATGTTTTAATCATTACATGATGCTTTCTCAACGATCCATATGAAAACATCAACAATCAATCTTTATTCAACGAAAGGCTGAGGTTAGCCACCACACACTTAATGCGATTTATGCCAATATCAATCACTTTTTTGCCTATCCAGCATTTGCTGAAGCTGCGTTTGCAACTCGTAAGTCCGATGTTGCATCTGCTGGACCTCGTTAAAACGTGGTTTGGGCCGAGCTTTACTCAACCAGTTCTCATTGCCCAGCGTGGTTCTCTGTCTTGCCGCTAGGGACATGTTCGGGGAGTGAGGCCTGTTTATGGGTCCCGCCTTATCCCGAAACGAATTGTCGTCTGCTGCAAGCTGCGCCTTACTAAAACTCCTATCCATCCTATAGCGCTCCATTTTCTTCTTCCTCTCATAGTGTTGACGTATGACGTCATCCTCAGGGAGTGCTGATGTTTGTCCCAGAGAGTCAGCTCTGTATTTTCGCAGATTCCCCGAGTTTAAGCTCCCTGATGTAGCAGAACGTTGATCAAGAGGTTCTAATCTTGGGTTTAGTTTTACTGGCATAGTCTTCATTTGGCGATGGTTTTCAGCATCGCCAGCAAACAATGACGTCACTGAGGTCCGCGTGGCTTTGTTGATATACCAATTCCTGGCATCAGCTGCGTTCCTACCAACCTTTTTAGGGGCATCTTCCAGATTGCCTATGTTTTGAACTTTAACTGTCTTCTTCTTGCTTTCGCTGAAATCCTCCACCATGTGTGACCTCCTCAACCACTCCTGAACCCGACTCAACCTCTCCTCCTCTGGCACGGTGACCGTCGCCTTTCTCTCCAAGTCACATTCCTGCAGACCCAATAGAGGCAGTTTGGTCTGTACTTTAGAATTACTACCAAAGAACCAGGACGGCGTGTTTTTCATCTTGGCAACTCTAGGCCGACAACGGTTACAACCGGGATTCGACTCAAGATGAGATGAGGTGGTTTCAGGCAGTATTTTATCCGTTGTCATGTCTCATAAGGTAATTGTAATGTCCAATTTGTACAGAGATAATATGAACCTGTAAGAAATATAGTTGGCCTTATGAAAAGAGGTGCATCAGCCTGTTGGAGTCTCTGCCAGTGTTTGCTATCTCTGCCAGCAATATGTTTACTTCCTTCTGCAGTCAGTACAGAGTAGGAACCTTTTTTTCAAGCTGAGGATTCCTACTGAACCAAGCTATCCCAACCACGTCCACCACTGGACGAGAAGATCCAAGTTGTCAAACCGACCTGATTTAAGGTCCCGATTTGAATTGAACGTCCCATATCTGAAATTGTGAAGAAGACAATTGATTATTAATGTCATTTGACGAGAGAATGTTAGGCAAACCAATTTCATATCAGAGTAAAAACTCATTTTGGAAATTTAGATTTTCTACAGTATCAACAAATTATTTGACATCAGAGTAACACAGAACTACCAATTCCAAATATTCATGCAAGAGCATGAGTGTTCTTAAACAAGAAGGCCCTTATTCGATTATGATAGTCTCTGCATCGTGTAACTACAACGTTGGGGTAAATATACGCTCCCACTATCCAATAGGTTATAGATAAGTACCGGCTACTCTCTAAGCCCAGTATATCGATTGGTGTACGAGCCGTAACCCAGTCAGCAACGTAAACTAATTATCTAAAGTCTTTCTATGTAGTAGTAAGGCAGATAATAGCCACCGTTAGGTTGCCCGACGGTGATGTATAGAATTTCACATTCTCCTATGTTGGTCTCCTTATAGGCCTACAGTACTTTCAATTATATCTGTCGGACCCACTTACAACACTGAAAACCCAGCTTCGTCAAAGACTTGTCAAATTGACAAGTTTAGCCTCGTCAAAGTGACGATGGCAAAATCAACGAGTTTGAAGGTACAACCTCGTCAAAAACTCGTCAGAAATCTGCTTAACTCGTCAAAAACTTGTCATTTGTCATAGACTTGTCAAAAAAGTTGTTTTCATCAACCATCTACCCAATTGTTTCCAACATGTCGCATAGACACTTGATTCATACACCTAACTGCATCCCATGTTAAATACCAGAAGTTAGGAGTATTATTGCAGGACATTCTAAGTATTATATTAAGATACTTCACTGTATTTGGTATTTGCAATATCTGGACAGATGAAACCTAGTCTTAAGCTTTTAGTATGTACAAAAAAGGTGTTTAATAAAACGTTGTTTTTTTTAAAATTAAGAGTTACAAGCACAACCATTTGAAAACAATTATTTGTAATGTTATAGTGAAACCTTGTAGTTATCTCACTGTTTCTAAATTGATTTTTATCAGATTTCGTTTGTAAATGTGAAAAAAATAGTTTTATTTGTCAAGTTATTATCCTTCATCGTGAGCAAGTAACTACAGTGCCACCTATAGTTTGATAAGTATTGTGACTAGTTTATGACAAGCTTTTGACAAGGTGTCAATTTCAAACTCGTCAAAAACTCTAAAAGTGGCTTGACGAGTCTAAACTTGTCAATCTAACTAGTATTTGACGAGTTTAGGGCCATAAAGGTTTTCAGTGAAGTGTCTTATAACAGCAATTAATAAGGCCCTTTTCCCAAGCCTAGACTTGAGCAGAACGTAGTTAATTGATTATGACAGACTTATAGGGTGCCTGCGCCAAAGCTATGGAAGTTCCATGGTGGTTCCAATATCAAATGTTACCATCGAACGTTACAAATAACATGTATCCAGTATCTCGGCTATTGATAGTTATTGATATGTGATTGAGGTTAGTGATACTTAAATCATCTGTACTGAATAAAGCCTGGGCCACATTGTAGTTCTAGTGGTTAAAGTCATGGCTTGTTCTCGTATCTCTAGTTGAAAAGATGGACAAACCATTGTAATGGAAAAAATTACAATTGCAAGTCATGTCAACATGATTGTGCCCATGAGGGATGACATTCTTTTTTCACCTGCAAAGATGTTATCAACCAAATGAAAATGATAGTTGGTGATTGATGATACTCGTGTGACCTATGATATACTGTAACACTTTGTATCTGATTCAATAAGAGAAAAAAAGCTTCTATTATAGATTTTTAAAAATCCCAATTCAGAAATGTTTAGTCATATGGTCACTGGCCGTTGCTTTCTCCAATTAACAAACTACTGAGATTTGACAACAAGAATTAATGTATTTAGTCAATGTTTCTTATAACTATTTGTATTCCATTAGTAAGGCCCCCTTGAGGGTGCTCCTTACAACTTTTGTTTACATTCTACATCGATGTGTTGACCTTACAATTCATTTCAGACAAAAGCTGGTATAGCCGGGTTCATTGAGTAATCGGTTGTGTCATGTATATAAACAGCGGTATGTAGTTATTGATTTAACATTGACGGACGGTGAACGTGTTGCTGAACATGTGTTTTCACACCGGGGTTCTGGAGATCTGGTCTAAATGTTTTCCCATATCATACATAGCCTAGCGAACAGACCGAATCTATATTGTGGAGGAAGATAAATGAATAGCAGTGTGTTTGTTTCAGGAGTAAAACCTTGAAGTTAGGTATGAGAGTGTAAAGCTCTGATATACAAAATGGATCGACAATTGAATAATAATTATTGTCACAGATTAATGAAACAACCATTTAATAACATATGCAATGGACAGTACTCTTGTCTAAGTCAACTTAAGCAACTTATCCAGGTGCTTCCAGAATTATAGTGAACTATAAGTTGTACCTTCATTAAAAACCAACTAAAGATAATTATACTCTATAAACCCGACAACATTCTTCAATCTGATATTTTGTCAGAGGCCTCAGAAATCTTCAGATGTACCTACCTCGGTATTATAGTAACTAGAGTGCATGAGCACCTCTCTAATCTATGAGCTTATCATAGTCGGTAGCTAGCTCGTGTTAACTTGGAGTAGTATACTAGACATACCTATATCACTGCAACCCATGGCTGGATACACAATGATGTGAAGAGGAGGACAAACTGTCTAGGAATAAATTGACATGCATGGATAAAGGGATGTTCATCAAATTTAATAATTACATGAAATCAAGCCATTATCTCATTATGGAACCTTACCTTAGGTATGTACAGTACAACTTCTTCTCTATACTTCCAACTAATAGAGATTTGAAAGCGAATCATGTAGTATACGTAATGCATACAAGCATGACGTTGCCTACTCATGTGCTTTATAGTCAGGCCCAAAAAGTCATAATTTAGGCAATTAACTCCTGCTGTAGACCCTGAAAGCCCCCTTCTACCCCACTGCTTTTGTTTGCGCGCTGAGCCGTCTCTACAACGGACGCCAATAATCGACCAGTTGCTAGGGAAGCCTTTGGGGCTCCCTAATTAAGGGGGCCAATAATTATTACCTTCTGGTATTGGCAATTGTTTGACTCAAAGGGGCATTACAACGTAATGTTTGGCCAAGTGCGATAGCAACTTACACGTACGGGAGCGATATCAGCGAAGCCATTTTGACATTATTATATTGTAAGGGGGCCATAAACTTTATAAAGAGCATTATATGTACAGGGATCACAGATATACATACATAAATGCTGTAATGGGGACTTCAGATTGAATAGAATAAAACAGTGTCTTTTGTGCTGTGTGCTGTGTATACATGTGATAACAGTGCTAACTATAGATACGGCCTAAAGCTTCCTTTTTAAGGCGTCAATTATGATTATATGAATAACACATCACAGTTACTTTTCTATAAACAAACAATAAAGAATGAAAGGAGTATTGTTTAACATTTCACCAGGGATAATGCTCTGCAAAACAGTAATGTCTGCAAAACAGGTTCCTCTCTTATCTGATAGTCCGAGTCTGTAGCCGTTCTATTTCTGTAGGCAGGAACTACTAGAATGCCACACAAACAGGATAATAGGGCAAGTGTAATCCGGATCAGATTATCTGTACTATACATTTCCTTGTCACCTGAACAGGCCATTACCCCGAAAAAGGTGACATAAAGAGCCTGTTAGGAGTATAACCCTTCACCCAGGACGGAAGTTCTATTCTAGGCTGACTTAAGGTAATGGGTTGGAAAAAGTGAAAGTATCCGACTTAAAGGTCAGGTGAGGTTAGCAGTTCAAATTAGGCTGTTTTTTAAAACAATATGCCCATCTTGCATAGGGTATTTCCCAAGGTTGGACAAGTGTTGGACACAGTAACTCTAGAAATCCTCCTTGTTTCCAAGAGTTGGGGTTACTGGAATAAGCAAGAATTATGTTTTTCTATATCCTCAAGTACTGCTTGATCATTACGATTTCTTAAATTTATCAATTGACAGATTTGCAAATCTGCAAGACAACCAAAGTCTTGTATTTCAGGGCAAAATGGGGTTGGACATTATAGCCTGGGCTGACAGGCTTACATTGGTTCCTATGGGAAATAGGCCAAAATATAAAGCTGCATTTTACAAATATGAGGAGCAATTTGTCAACCGAATTGCTTCGATTAATTTTTGATCATTAACTGTCATCTGGGAGTAAGGATGGGGGCAATTTGGAAAATATCTCATAGTAAACTGTAATATTGGGACAGGCTTATTCTATCTACCTTTGTTGGGGTTTGGATTTGTTCCCAAACATTAAGAAGAATGAGAGGGAATAGATTATTGACATGTCTGCAATTGAAATGAAAAGTATTGATGCAGCAATGTCTATTACGAACCTCTTAAACTGACAGGTTGAATATTATAAATATGTGGAATATAATATATTCAACATGTTGGTTTAAGAGGCTGGTAATAGACAATGCTGCGAATATGCAGCACAACCTGACATATATATAATTGCAAGCAAATTGCAGAGAAGATGTACATAAATCTAGTGAAATACAGCCTGCAACAATACTTTTTATTTTGATATTATCAAAATCAATCCCCTCACTCTTTTTCTAGAGTATTAGACGTTTCAACCCTGGAATGCCTTGAGAGACATGATTGATATAAGGTTTCTCTACAGTCTCTGAGCATAACCTGACTTTTTAGGATGAGGGAAATACTAGTACAACAGAATAATCTTTGAATATTAAATCATTTGGATTGATATATTGAGCAAAAAAATACTTGGAAATTTCTATCTGTAATAAAGTCATGTTTCATATCCATTTCCAGTCGCTACACCTCGGACTTGAGATTGAAAGTTCCTTGGTAGCTCAACTTTTATAAGCCATACCCTGTTTCAATGAATTGGACATTTCTAAATGTAATATGTATAATGGCCAAACTTGACATCAGTAACTTTTCAGAAACCTGGATGCGCCAATACAACTAGCATAATTCGTTCCAAAAGCATTAATCAACTTAAAAAATGATTAATCCTAGAAGAGTCAAACTAGTGCAGCCTTGTAAATATATAACACACCCCGAAATATCGAGTATAGCCTACCTGCTTCCAATCCGTCGACTTATCCCTCGGACCTGACTCCTCCATGTGTCAGACCTATTCACTAGAATCCACACATGTTGGCCATGTGTAAAGTGCCGGTCACCAGTGCTAAATGGCCCGCCCAAGTACGTTTTCAATATTGACTGGGCGTCCAGAGCCATTCAATGTTAGCCCCCACTCTGCTCCACGGTGTATGCCTACCCCCTTAAGGCAGGAATTGACCAATGGCTCTTGTGCAGGCAGGAAGCCTCTTCTATGTTCTGATATAGATCTGCCGTCAATGGTTATGCTTGTTTGCACTGCTGAATGCTGATTATGTTGTATGGGAATTGGTGGTGGTGTGGTAGTACTAAGTAGCCGCACTCAGTCCAAGCCCCCAAGAGGTGCGTCGATCGGTCGTACGGTTAGACATAGAGACAAGGTTATTCTTGGCATTTCCCTTTATACATTCTGACGTGACCCGGTTACCAATAAACATGATACCTTGTACCTGATAAGTAATAATGATTTCAAGGTACCTCCATAATATATACTATCTTTTGCAAGGAATATGATGTGAATAATATGGAATTATTATCTTCAGTATCTTATAATGATATTGAAGTAACATTTTCAATCACAAACCTACATGCAATAGAACTATTTTGCAAGGATAATGATTTGAATTGATATGGAATTATTACCTTCAATATCTTACAATGTTATTGAAGTAATGTTTAGTGTCCCATTAACAGGGCACCACACTCCATGCATGGCTTTTGATACTTGTTGGTGTACACTATGAGAAATCTTCCGTATAAGAAGGAGCACAAAGGCACCAATTGCAATAGGATAGGAATGTAACGTCAAACCTTCCAAGCTTTAATTCATATTCTCTAGGCCTGTCCTACACTGGAACGCTTGTTGCTGAGGAGTCCTTTTCTCAAATCTATCGGTCGTTTTTTTACCATGGCCTCAGTGTCACGTTTCAGTCGGACGTGAGCATATATATGAAGCCAACAAAACTAAAATGATAATTATTTATGAGGACCGATCGGGTTGCATGTGGAGGGGTGTCGGCTCGGAATGCTGCCAGAATCTACTGGCACCCACACCGCCTTTCAGATAGACGCCACAGAATCTCTCCGCCTGCCTGCATTTACAGTGACGTTGACACTGACAACGTCAATGACAAGACTTGCCTTTTGGTTTTCTGCTAATTCGTTTGCCCATTCTATTCATGGGATTTATGGACCTTATAAAAAAAGACTTATTTTATCAATTATAATTTTGAAGGTACTCAAAATGAGCAACATATATATATGTAGGCCTGCTAAGATATTTAAGAGATTGCTATATTACTAAATAAATGTAGATGTGTAATGATTTCTGTTGTTGTCAACTGTTCGATTTTAATTTGCGTTCCTTGTATATGTCTCTGTTGAGACTGACAAAAAATTGTCAATAATAAGTTGTTCAATACACTTTACATTGTCAAATTTAAATCAAATACAAATACAATCATTTATTTGGATGAAAAGTATTACAAGGCAAATCTTCAAATAGCAATTATACAAAAAAGCTTATTATTCATCCATTTATTATTTTACAAGGAAATTCCTCAAGGCCTATAAAATAAGTGTTATTATTAGGTACTTCTAATCGAAACCCCGTCATGGAATAAGGTCATGCGAGTGACTAGTAAATTCTGGAGGAAGCATTACCAATTATTATTTTTCTTGGATAAGTGTAAATCTTCTGCAAGACTACTAACTGCATAGTCTAAGCGAGTATCAATAATTAAGGAGCTGGCAACTACAGACAGTTCAAAGAGGGAGTTCGTGACGTTCCCGTCTGGTTAATCCATTTGGGATTCTAGGAACATTATTGGAATTCTAGGAACATTGCCTTTACATTAGTGGGAGGGTCAACAGCCAGGGTTACCCTGGATCAGGTTGGCAACCCCCTGTGTGCATCCAAAACACCTTTATTGATTGTTTCTGTTGTTCAAGTTCTGTGGCCTCTTTAGTCCAGATGGGCCCAGGAGAGTGTATCTGTTAGCTCCTTAATTCCAATGAGATTAAACGGAGAATGAAAGAAAAATCCCATCTTTTCATCAGTTATTACTATTACGCATTGTTGGACAGGTGTTCGTTAATTATGTGTGCGGAACTTCCGTGTGTGGACATCCCTTAAACATAATTACTCAAGACGCTGGCTTAATCTATTTCCCTAAAATAATTTAGGTTAGTGTAGGTTGTGTTACCTTCTCGTAGGGATTGGTTGCCTGATTAGCTGGTTGTTGCCCATATACAGGACTTTGTTGCCTGATCACTTGGTCATATTATCTGCTTCAGGACTATGTTGAATGTTCACGTAGCTATATGTTGCTGCTTGCAGTGCCTAGAACGGTGACATTGGTATTCAAGTTAAAGCTATCAAATGTATGTACATACTAGTGTATAGGTGTTTCAATGTTATGCTTTTTGAATAGTGAGTTGACATTATACTTCCCATGTAGCATGAATAACTGAATAGCTATGCTGATAATTTCGGGAAAACACAGGCTCGTATACGGTAGGTCCGTATAAGATTTACAATGGTCAGTTGCTCTTGGCAAGCGACATACATCTATTGATTCTTCGTATCCCTGTATATGCTATGCTCTACGTGGTTGTGGTAATATATAGGCCTAGCAGAATGTGTAAGGTATGATCGCTTGAACAATTTCAATACATAAATCTACCCCGTTAATCTAGGACTTTAGATAAGTATTAATTTTCAAGACCCTGTGAGACCTGTTATATTCATTGTATTAGGGGAAGATGATGTAACTTATTGCTTTAAGAAAAAGGTATCGATATTCCGTTGCTATTTACGAGGTGCAGTCTCATTCTATTGATGTAAGTTCTTGGTTAGGACTAGTATAATTATATTCAATCGAACCCGTAGGTTTTCTATGTTGGTACACGCTATATTGTTATATACTAGAATTTTAGTGGCACCCTGGACATATTTCAATGAGTCTGCGTCTCACCTTCTTAGAAAACCTAAAAGGACTCTTATCTGATTGATGGTATCTGCATTATATCAGTACAAATTGAGTTCTCGTTATGTGAAGTTTAGGTGCATGTATTTTGGGTTCCAAGATATATAGCACAAACTTGCATTGCAATTTGGTGTGCAGCAACCTAGCATTTTATCTTCTATACTGCTATAGGACTGTTACCAGCCTCATGTTACTTATGTTCTATGATAAGTTTACCTTTCCTCGTGTGTAGAACCCTGTGGTTCCGTCAAGTGGCTGGCCAGTGCGGTACTTCACTCCACAGAAGGATCGACGAGTCTCAATGGTAACCAGGAACTATGACATAAGACGTGTTCCGTTAACGAACAGGCGTCCCTAATAAGACCGTCAGTGTTTCATCTCACCGCACGAGGGCGCTCAAAGCAGGTGGCGCTGCAGTGCTTCTGATGTTCACAACCGCCACTAGGGGGCATCGATAGGGTAAATATTGGAACAACTGCCCCTTTGTTACATGTGGGATTAGGTTTATAGCCTTGGTTGTGATGTAACTTCCGTAATTTTTCTTCTTTACAATAGCCCATAGAACTAAATGTCTTTAATTTATACTCTTAATTAATGTATCACATGATGTCCCGGTTCCAATTTTAACAGTACTTTGGTTCATTCAGAATATTCAAAAACATACCCTATTGTTTACATGCAGTTTAACTTTCATCGTTTCCTTGTGGTTTTTTAATATCCTTAATCCTATTTATGAAAAGTCTTCACATCCTTCACGTCTCTTATTAACCTGATAAACAGTCCTATTTCATATACTACTGATAAATGATTTTACCTGACACAAAGTTTCTTTTTGTATACTACTGTAGCGCGCCGAGTCGGCGACTTTTCCCGACGATCGGGAGCCCCCTGCCACTCCTCTCCAGGCCTGCCCTGGCTTAGGGGAGATGATCTAAAGGCTTTTCACTTGTTGTATACTGTTTGTTTAATATGTCTGTCTTACCTTTCAGGAATACTTGATCTTTATTTATGATTTAGACTGTAAAACAGTCTTTGGTCTTAGCCAGTTTTGGGCCAGCTTGGGCCCTGAGAGGCCATTTTGTTTTTATGACAACTTAGGGGGCCAGTAGCTCAGCCAGTCAGAGCCAAGCTCTGAGTTTCCCGCTTTTTCCTACTGTCAGGAGCCTTTTTATTGGCTGGTGCCCATTTTGGAGGGAGACTCCATCTTGTTTTATCTGACTTCATCAGATTTCTTCACTTTTAGTTTGGCAGTCAGAGAGATCAGTTGTGGTGAGGGTTCTCCTCAGCTTTTCCTTATGGATCTCTATAGTGGCCTTGTCTCCACCCTGTTTTGTCAGTTCTCTATACAGTTTTAGCTGGGTTGTTGACCTCAGGGTAGCCCAGCCTGTTGTAGAGAACTGACTTTTATCAGAGTTTAGGAGTTTTATGCCACTTACTTAGTTTCTGCCTTGTATTTTATGAGTGACTTACAGTGTTAGATTTTACTGTTTGAGTCTTTACCAAGTTGTGGTGACTTCCAGGCCATAGGTTTTATGGACAGGACTTAGATTTCATTTAGGAGGTTTATTCCCTGTTTATGTTTTAGGTCATTTACTTGACATGGGGTCAGAACTTTTGACTTTAACTGTTAGTCCACTTTATCTCAGGCCTTAAAGCCTTGACTTTTAGATTTATTCTAAATTCACCCCTGTCTTGGAATTAACTTAGTCTTGTGTACAGGATGCCTGTATTTGTGTTTGTAAAGCTTTAAGCTTGTGAGTATCTACTTTGAAAGAGACTGTTGTAACTTTTGAGTACTTTAATAAATATTTTCATATCTTTAATCTGTTTGTTGTCTGGTTATCCTTCACCTATCACCGACCCTAATGGTTGAACCTGGGAGTGATTTCCCATTTTATAGCAGTGCCCCCTGGGCGCGCTACACTACTACCAAATGTCTGCATGTGTCTTATGGGTATGCACATCTCTATAGGACAATAAGGTTAATACCGCGACCTCCCATTTAATTTGTGATGGAATCCTTGTTTTTTTTCACGATGAATTTCTATAGTCATTCTAACATGCATGCTATCTCTTATGTGGTATTCTGCATCATCCATTGCGTGCGTTCGAGAAGGCTTGATAAAAGTTAAAACACACAACAGAGCACGAGTGCCTAGAATTCCATTCATATTC
Organism: Lepidonotus clava; assembly: GCA_936440205.1. Taxonomy (NCBI): domain Eukaryota; kingdom Metazoa; phylum Annelida; class Polychaeta; order Phyllodocida; family Polynoidae; genus Lepidonotus; species Lepidonotus clava. Next base: position 25,554,596 of record OW387144.1, on the reverse strand, counting down.
GTACTTGTATTATAATTGATTTACATTATGTTTCGCATGAATGAGCCGTGATCCCATCATAAAGGTAGGATAAATTTCCTTCGTGAAAGACATTAAGATATTATATTCTTACTGTATCAGCTGTCATATTAATTATGGATTTAGGTTTCAGGGATTTGGTGTCAAGGGTTCCGCTTATTAACCTAAAGGAATGGAGCTACATGTCCCTATCAAAACTGTTGTCTTTAGTTATTGTTCAACCAGTTGTCATAATGTGCTAACCCTAGGGTGTTTCTAATATATATATATATGTATATATATATATATATGTATATATATATATGTATATGTATATATGTATATATATATATGTATGTATATATGTATATATATATATGTATATATATATATATATATCGGACTTATTTTCCTTATAATGACATTTACTAAAACGTGTTCGTTGCTACAATTAAATTCAAGGATTATATAGGACACTCCGGTACCGTTAATATGCTCCGAAAGTGCTGCGAGCGTTATCAGAAATTATTGTCTATTTTTTCGGGCCATTCGAATAGTATGGTCACTTTTGTTAGAACTAATTATTAATTGTATTTCCTTTACAAAGCAATGAAGGGGGCCACTGAGTCCGATGTTCAAACTGAAAATATGCTGCCCCTAGTGTGAAATCTGGGATACGGTTCAGGCGACAAGTCCGGCGTGTTTCCCCCCATTACATCTGTATAACACAAATTCCTCGAGAACCAGAGGGTAGCAAGTAAACTATGTTTTTATTATTTTACTTTGTGGAAATTACTTTCAAAAATATTCACAAGAAAAACCCTGGGTATTCGATTGGTTTGGGCCATTTCAACAATTTTCTATTTTTGTATTAGTTGTTCTTATCACTGCAGATCATGATATTACGCATTCATTATCATACAATTTTATTTTCTCAAATGCAAGAACGACAAAAACATGATTAAATATATTCGAATTTTATTATTTTTTCATTATAAGTTTACAAACATCCAGAATTCTTTCACGATAACCTCTATCGAACTGGGAAATATTCAACAATCCATTCATTCCATACATACAGTAATACCCAAAGAACATATACACAGGGAATGTGTACTCCTCTAATTTTCAACACGTCCACACAACCGGTACTGATAATCATGATAAGTACATTGTTTGTTTTTTAACTATGACAATGGGATTCTTTTCCAGATACACATGGTGTCTATTGCAATTTCCCATTAATATGGATGTCAGATCTTTCAAATTAGATGTAATAGGAATCATATCCCAGCTGACCCGTTTTAATCCTTAATTTACCATCGGGTGACGCCACCAACCACGCCCCCTGGTGTCAAACAACGGAGACACAGCAGGTGCCGCCACCTGGGACAAAAACTGTAACTAATCTGACACAGTTATGACACACTCACACTTTTGACATTCACTCTATCTGGCGTTCCTGCCATGACGTCATACATGACGTCACAGTGATGACGTATCCTTGACGTTGTCGTCTACTTGGTGCTGGTGGAGAAGAGGGCAAGGAGCCCGCCAGCCGAGCCGACCGACAGGATGTAGTTGAAGGTGGGGCTGAAGGAGCGCAGCACGTAAAACGACGCGACAATGATCAACACCAGGTAGAGGGCGTTGTTGTAAAAGATGGCGAAGGTGGTCGCCTCGTAGTCAGCCACGTCATTCTTCTTCCACAGGACACTGAAATGATACATCAATGTTATTGCATCTCGCAAAATACCAATATCTGACAATATACAAGATGATGTTTTATTCTGAATTTCATAGCATAACATGAATCATGCCTGCTTACATTCCATGTTCTTTGCAAATTTATTCTATAGATGTGTTAGCAATGGGTGAATTTAGATTTATTCTACCAATATGTATGTCTATATAATGCTTGCCATTTTAATTGGTTGAATTAGAATTCAACACAATTTGAGTATACATATTTCAATGTTAGAAATGGGTTAAGAAATAAATTATATTCCTATATGTAGAGATACAGGTCATTCATTACACAACACATTTAAATACAAGTAAATTAGTATCTCTTACCGCTCGTCCTTCTCCTTTTTAGACATGCGCTTATCGTCAGCGACTTTCTTCATGACTTCACGTGAGACAGCGTCCTCTCTCCTCTGTGCAATTCTGAAAGACAAAAAAAATATATATCTTATTTAGACGACAACAGATACAGATAAATGGTGAGATCCTGACAAAAGCGGTGTGGAATATGATATCTTACATATGTGCACCTATGTTATTTAGAATTGCGCGTCAGGTGACCATAAAGTATATGTCGTCAAACGATCTGAGGTCATTCAGGGTTCCCACAGACATAGACCATTCTTTTACAATTATTCAGGCGTATTCTTCTTTTATTTAGTACTCAAGAACTATGCCTGTAATATCACAGGTTTCTTTCCCTATAATTATTGACGGTTAGGCATGTTAATCTATTGATCACGAAGTATGTTTGTATCAAGCTGGCGTTAAAACTCACATCATGAAGTATTTCATAACACGAAATCTTAAATAGAATGCCGTTATGCCCGCCCTTAATTCGTTGGTATAACGTAATGAGCATTCTCATTATTCCCAGTCACTTCTCAATTTCCTGTCTGATTGTCGATCTAGTTGTGAGGTGTCTCATTTTTTAGTTTAGGGATTGAGGAAAATGTGACTCTAAAGTACTAAACACATATTAACGTTTTATCTGCAGAGCCATCCTTAAAACTTAAACTTCTATTCAATGAAAGTGAATGGACTCGACCATTGGGAAGAACTAGGCGAACACGATTACAACCAGTTGAGTACGGCCTATACTCAACTGGTTGTAATCGTGATCTTCACTATAGTTCTCTTGGACCTATTAGCAATAGGTCCAAGTCTTGGACCAAGAGAACTATAGTGAAGATCTACCAGTGTTCCAAAACTTTGTAAAAGTGATACTTACTTGTGTTTGAGGAGGAATTTGACATTTTTGTAGGCGACGGCGACCAGGTAGGTGCTGACGAGGGTCATGAGGACGAAGAGGATGCCCGACTGGTAGGGGTCCATCTGGTGCACGCGCCAGAACAGCCCTGCAACCCGACAATATGGCACGGTCAGAAACGTGTTGTAGGCAAACAATGTTTATAAGAATATCTACAGACTAAAACTGGAAACACCTAAAGCTAAGAGCATATAGATTGGTTCTTTATGTATTTTTTAGAGGACCAGTTGTGGGTGAAAAATTGATCAACGTTTTACAGCCAAGGCTATGGACATAGTATGGTGAAAAAGTAATATGTAGACTGTACTGATAGTGAATTGTCTACTATTCCGTTCGGAGGTAAATGCTTATCACTCTGATCTATACAAATAATTGAGGGAAATGAAGACTAAATTTCCCTCAATTAACTTAGATCTATACTCGATCTGCACCTACCCATAGGGAACTCGCCATAAACCATACTTGTTTGTTTTCCAACAGTAGGTCAACAGTCACTTATTCATTTACAGAAATATTGGAATTAGGGCCTTTTATTTGCCAGAAGGTTCCATTATCTGTGCAAATTAGGTAACTAATGGAAGCAATTCCTTTAAACTTAAAGGGAGAGGAATTCATTCACACATTGACTGATTGAGTAGAACATATTCTTTCAGTTGTTGGTTGGTTATTTGGGTAGCCTGAAGTAGATCTACCCAAACAACCAACATATTGACACCAGGAAGTACTCTTTCAACTAGATTGCTGAACATATTGCTTAGCGCTAGCTTGGAGATAGGTCTCACTCTAGATTGTAGGTAGATCTATCTAGAGCTAACTGTAATGGTTTTGATGTTCCACAATGCACTGACAACAGGCAACACTGCCAACGGGCAGGCCTATTTTAACAGATGTTATCACAATCTCCCTTCTTAAAACAGCAAACAGTGTCTCCCTAACAAAATAACTTTCAAACTTTAACCATCATAAAGATGCACAAATGCAATATAAGTTTACACTATCAATATTGTTTTATGTTAGGCCTCAGTCACGACTAACGTCAGGCCGTAGAAATAAATTTCATCAACAAGTTGTTCAACAGCCAACAATTGCGTCTGCCTTAACTGCCTGAAAGCCCATTTTATACCTTAAAATAATCATATCCATTCAATAGGATATTTTGATGCGTTTGCCACTAGCTGAGGGCTCAGGTTTATACAAATACAGAAAAGTTAACAGTCTAAAGGCGGTCCCAGAAACCACTCCATTTGTGGACGTGGCACCCAAAACGGATCCGGCCCCAACCAAACAACACCAGCCGGCGAGGATAATCGGCGAACTACAAAGTAAATACGCTTCTACTTACAAATTGGGATGGCAGAAACGATGAAGGCGTTTCCGTAGAACAACGCCGACGACTTTGTGGTCACATTTCGGCTGAAATCTTGAAGAAGAAGCTCTTCTTCACGGGTAAGTTTCTTGCTGCTGCCTCCTGCCATGTTGGATGTTGAACCGGAAGTGGAAGACTGACTGAACTCCCAAAACGAGGTTGAGGTCAAAGAGATTAGTGGCGCCCTCTAGCGTTAACATCAAGAGTTAATCAGGATTAGTTTAGAGAAAATGCACCAGGTGGCGGTACGTCACATATTTCCCGCCAGTGGTTGCATTCACTAGCTCTGATTATTATAGGCATATTATGAATAAAGCGGAATTATTAATTTCACAGCGCTGAATATTTCTACAGCCTTCATATGGGTTGATCCAATGAGTGCAAATAAAGGTGGCAGTTTCTAGGATTTCCAGCCTTATGGAAATGCCTATTCATGGCTCTAGAGCCTTTATCAAAGGAAACCTTGCACATAACTGTAGGATAGTAATTTTCTAATGAATTCAATTCAGCATGTCATTTACAACTTGTACTAATCAATGTAAACAAAATGGCAGGAAAATATTTAGTCTACACACAAATATGGGACATTAAAAAAAACTTGTATTTTATTATATTTTTAAGGGGAATCCCCCAATGTGTGACATAGCAAGGGGAGTTCTTGGGGAATCCCATCTGCCAATAAAAGGGAATCCTCATCCTTATAGAATTTGTAATAATGCTTATTCTCTCTAATACAAATTATATATATTTGGTCCAATAGAACTCATAATTAATTTAAATATATATCCATCTACATTCATTCATTAATCAGGGAATCCCAAATTAAATTTAGAGGGAGTTCACATAGGTGTGACGTAGCAAGGGGAGTACTAAGTAGCTTGACAGTAAGGGAATTCCCAACATTAAATTCTTTTCCTGAATATCTTTATATAGTCTCAACATTTTCACTGTTTTTCTTTTGAAATACTTTAATGATACTAATGTGAAGTTAAAAACACAGAAATTAGCAACTATTGATAGAAATAAAAAAAACATAAGATAGAGCGCTTGCACAACGTCGTTTGCTGCGGAGCGGTGGAGGACTTCGTGTCAATCTCCCATCATTGGGAGACCAAACAAATCAGATTATCTAATTGATACGGACGGACGCGGGAAACGCGTAGACTCGCGGACGGCAGCATCTCCGCGCTACCAGCGTGATTTCAAAAACGGACTCATGTTGATACACCCCGATCTCCCGGGAACACGAGGAGCGTGTAGCCTAGCCATCTAAATGTATTTCTAAAAGCAGATTAAACCCAAGTTATAATAGTGGCGACGAGTAGTGGATCAGGAGGCATCTTGGACAATATCTGAAGACTACTGGGAAGTGGATTTGGATACCTGTCAGCCAGTGGAAGCTTGGAGAAATGATGTCAACCTGAGGACCCATGCTGTCAACATTGCTGTCTCTGCCTGTGGCTGTGCCTGTGGATAACTACTGTCAATGTGTGAGGCTCTGTGACTTATGAACTGTGTCAGTGGTAGCTGTACCTGTGTTAAATAGTCAGTGCTGTGTAGCATAAGCAGTACTAGAGTTGTGACCTGAATTAGTGCCAGTTTATAGGCTGTGAGACTGTGTTGTTGTGCTGTCAAGATGGCTCATTATATAGGCAGAGTGGGTGAGTACAGCCCCTCTAAGGAGACTTTCAAGGCATACTGTGACCGTATGGATATGTTCTATGAGGCAAATGACCTAGTGCTACAAGGGGGTGCCGCCAATGTGGCTGCTGATGCGGCTGTCATTAGGAAAAAGAAGGCCATATTTCTGACAGAAGTAGGTGCAGAGACATTCACCCTGTTGAATAATTTGCTAGCCCCTAGGAGCCCTAAGGATGTGGGTTTAGATGTAATCACCCAGGCCCTAGAACGACACTTTAACCCTGCCCCGTTGGAAATCGCGGAAAGTTTCCATTTTGGTACGCGTGTTAGGAAGCAGGCTGAGTCGATTGGTGACTTTATTGTCGCGCTCAAAAAGCTCTCTATCCATTGTAATTTTGGAGCGCATCTGAACAGAGCGTTGAGGGACCGCTTTGTGTGTGGGTTGAACCACGAGCGCATTCAACACCGCCTGCTGAACACCGCTGACCTGACCTTCGACCGTGCGTGTGAGATGGCCCGCGCCATGGAAATGGCGGAGGTACAAGCGAAGGAGTTCGTGCCAAGTACGAGTGCCGTCCACAAGGTCGACAATCAGCAGCGTAGGAAGCCGCAGGGTAATCAGCAGGGTAATTCGCAGAGTAAGGCCAAGGAGCGGTGTTCTCACTGTAGTAGTAAGAAGCACCTGTCGCCCGACTGCAAGTTCAAGGAAGCCACCTGCTATAAGTGCCAGCAGCGAGGTCACATTGTCCCTGCCTGTAGATCGAAGGTGCCTGACAAAAAGGGCACGAAGGGTAAAGCTCATGTGTTGGAGGGCCAGTCCGAGGATGACTCGTCCGACGTGTATCCGACACAGAGGTTGGACAGTTCGACGTACAGTATGTTCACTGTTGGTACGGCCCGAGGTTCTCCGCCGTGGAACGTGACTGTGTGCGTGGACGGGGTCGACCTGACGATGGAAGTCGACTCAGGAGCGACCTTCTCTGTGATCGGAGAAAATCAGCTGTCGCAGTGGGGTTCACCATTAGTGCTGCAGCCGTCACCTGTCAAGTTGCGGACTTTTACGGGTGAGGTGATTACTCCGAAGGGCGAAGCTGAGGTGAAGGTCGAGTACGAAGGTCAAACCTGTCGTCTCCCTTTACTTGTGACACCCGGTACGCGGCCAGCGCTTTTAGGTCGTAACTGGTTGAGTGAGCTGCGTTTGAACTGGAAAGATCTTGCGCAGCAACACCAGGTGTACCATGTGGTGAGTGACGCAGCATCTGTGAAGGACCAGTTCCCCAGCCTGTTCCGGGAGGAGCCGGGGAAACTTAAGGGGTTCAAGGCTCACGTGGAAGTGGAGCCTAACGCTGCGCCTATCTTTATCAAGCCCCGACCTGTGTCGTACTACATGCGCAGCAAACTGGATGCTGAGTATAAGCGCCTACAGGATACTGGTATCGTGGAACCAGTGCGCTATGCTCAGTGGGCGTCGCCTGCAGTTCCCGTCTTGAAGCGCGATGGATCGGTACGGGTCTGCGGCGATTACAAGGTCACCGTCAACAAGTCCCTGCGGAAAGAGGTGTATCCGCTACCGACACCTGACGACCTGTTCACCAAGCTGGAGGGAGGAGTCCGTTTTGCTAAACTGGACCTCTCTCACGCGTACCAGCAGGTAGAGTTGGACGAGTCAAGTCAAGAGTTGTTGGTGCTAAATACTCACCAGGGACTCCTGAAGTACAAGCGGCTTAATTACGGTGTGGCCGCTGCGCCAGCGATATTCCAGCGGGCCATTGAAGGCCTACTTCAGGGAGTGCCGATGACGGCCGTGTTCCTTGACGACGTGATCGTTACGGGCAAGACGCAAGTGGAGTACGACCAAAACTTGCTGGAGGTCTTGACCCGGTTGTGTGACGCCGGGCTTACACTCAAGGAGCCTAAGTGTGAGTTCGGTATGACGGAGGTCCAGTACCTAGGGTATAAGGTTTCGAGCTGTGGTCTGGAACCGCTGACTGAGAGGATTCAGCCAGTTATGGACGCTCCGGCCCCAACGTGTGTGGGCGAGTTAAAGTCTTACTTGGGTATGCTCACGTACTACAACCGTTTCCTGCCGAACGTGAGTACCGTACTGGAGCCACTTCACGAGCTGTTGCGTACGGGCGTGGAGTGGGAGTGGACGGCGGGACGTGACAAGGCGTTCAAGGCGACCAAGGAAATGCTGATGGCCGCGCCTGTGCTCACGCATTACGACCCTAGTAAGCCGATCGTATTATCCTGTGACGCGTCTCCCTACGGTGTCGGAGCTGTATTGTCCCACATCGGTGATAGTGGGCAGGAATTGCCAGTAGCGTTCGCGTCACGTAAGCTAAACACCTGTGAGCGACGTTAGTAGTATAGGTTTTGAGGGAGTTCACGTCATCGACCATTTTTAGTGAGGGAGTTCACGTCATCGATAATTTTTAGGGGGGTAGTTCACGTCATGCAATTGCAAATTTTAGAACTGGAAATAGAAATATTCTTGTGATTAATGTTGAAGAACTGGAAATAGAAATATTCTTGTGATTAATGTTGAATGTTTATGTTATTATTGATAATAAGCTTAAGAAAATGTCAGCTGAAAAATTGGTTATTGCTGATGAAGTATTGCAGTCTATTGCAGATTTGCTTTATTGTGATTGGGAAAGTTTGGCAATATATTTAGAATTAGAGAGCAAAGATTTACATAGAATTCGAGGTAAAGATAAAAGTACTGTGTTACAGTCTAATATATTACAAATGTTAAATTTATGGTGGGATCGAGTGGATTAAAATGATTATTTGAACGAGTTAATTACAGCTTTGTCAAGTTTGTATCGTTATGATTTGATTGAAATTGTTTTAAGTTTTATACCCAAAAATGATAAAAATATATCTGATAATATTATTCAAGTTTTATTTTTACAGTTGGCTGAGCGTTTAGTGATGGATTGGAGAAATTTAGGAATTTATTTGTCTATTTCTTTAACTGAAATAGATAATATTTTTTATGGTTTATATGAACCAAAAGTTCATCGTGCTTATGAAGTTTTAAAGGTTTTTCAATCACAATATGGTTATTTAAATTTAGATAAATTATTTAAAGTTTTGAGGCAAATGAGGAGATTAGATGTGATTGAATTTATTACTAGACATATTAGGCATTAACTTATTTGTTACATTTGGTTTCCCTTTTGGTGGGAAGTTATTGTATATTGTGTCTCTCTCTAGTGGGAACGAATTGAACCTTGTTGATTTATAGTGTTTGCAGACATGGTACACGGCCACCATATTGGATTGTCGTAACTTTTGAAAGTTTGTTTACATTCTCAGTCTTGATATTTATAACACTCCTATTTCTTAGATACTTTACGAGGCTATTGCTTGACACCTAATTATGAAATAAACACAGGTTAAGAATTTTGCATTTTACAATTATTTAATTTGGTATGATATAGTGGTATGAAAACCGGATGTGCGTATCTACATGCAGAATGCTGCCTCTTTGCAAGTCTGTTGTAAGAGTGTTGTGTTGCAGAGTGGTCGTTGAGCTAATCTTGAAATTTTTCAACTTTTGGAGAATGAACATATAGTTTTTGAGATTAGCTTAGCGGTCATGACGTGGTTTTAGGTGATTCTAGTGTTAATGTACTCTGGTTAAAGCCCCGGTATGGAGTAAACGTTGCAACCGGGTGCGTGTACTCCAGAGCAGACCCTTTTCGCGTTGTAACGGTGTGTGCGTATGCAACAGCACACTAATTTGGACATTCTGTCCATGTACGCTTAATTTAGAGCGACGCGGGACGCTCTGGTAGAGAACGCCGCGCGGACACACTTTGTACCTGCTTACTCGATTTACAGCGACGCGGGGCGCTCCGGTAGATAACGCCGCGCGCTGTCCGCGAGGAATCCAGACCTCCGTGCCTGGCCTAATACTCGCCCTCCTGCGAGTGGGCCGGCGACCAGGCTAGTGTTAATGAAGTTTTGTGCGGAGTGACGCGAGGGTTGAGACGTACATTGACCTAGGTGATTCTAGTGTTAATGTAGCTTTGTGCGTTTATGAATATGAAATAATTTTTTTAAGTTACTTTTGATTAGTGCCTATTTATTTTTCAGTGTTTTCTGCCTATTTTACTTTTTTGACTAGTGTGACATAGCTGTAAATCTAGTAATAGTGTTCTTTCACAAGTCTTATGAAATCAAGCTGTAAATCTAGTAATAGTGTTCTTTCACAAGTCTTATGAAATCAGTATGTTAGTCTAGGAAATTGATATTTATGGTTTGGGCACAGATCCAGGTATTCTTTTTTTGTGTCAGTATGTGTATTGGTTAGAGTAATTTATATAATATTGGTGACGCAGTTGGGGCAAACGTATAGCTTGGAAGAATAAACATAATCGACTTGCTTGATTATAACGGTTTATTTGCAGAGAAGATAAGAAAGCGTTAAGATATATATACAGTTTTGTAGCATATTAAAGCGCAAGTGTAATAATTGACAAGGTTTAATTTGGGCTATAGCAGTTATTATATTTGACTTTAGTGAAAACAACCACTTTATAATGCATTAATAATTGAAAGCATTTGGCTAAGAATTGTATGAACATATTAAGAATGGTTAGTACATGTAATACATTAAGGTTTATTTTTAAAGGTAAATAAACAGCAAACTTGAATAAATGTAAATACATTTTGCTCAAACAATAAAGTGTTGTGAACACATTAAAATTGTAGCTTTTATATAAATTGGTTAGCTGAATATTGTAAATACATTGAACTAAACAAAGTGATGTGAATATACTAAAATTGTAGCTTGGATATATAAATTTGGGTAGCTGATAAGCTGTGAACATACTAAAATTGTAGCTTGGATATATATAAATTTGGGTAGCTGATAAGCTGTTGAGGTCTAATGGTAAGTCTAAATATGATAGTTAATTATTTCTTCTTGTGTGGTAACATACCTTCTTGTAGAGGTACGAGGAGGGGTTTTGAGATATATATGTATGTATGTTTATTGATTTTTAAGAGTTTGCTAAGACATTTTTGAAATATTTTAAAATGAAAGTTTGTTTTATAATAAAATATGCTTCAATGTTTAAAGTTTAAATGATTATATCAAATTAAGAGTGAGAGAAAGTTTATGTATTCCCTTTCAGTACCTTACATGGAAGGTTCTGGATGTTGTGTCTTGTTTCCATGTGGGTATTTTGCTTTGTACGAGGAGGTACTGAAGGGATAAAAGTTTGAAACGACTTTATAAATTAGCAAATTATTAAATATTCAATTTTATATATTTTCGTTTTGTTTATATAAATGTAGTGAGAAAAGATAGTTTAAGTTAATGCGTGCGTTTTATAATATAAACGTATACTATTTTGGTTTATTATTAAAAATGAAAACCTATAAGCACCTTAAATACTTTCACAATCATAACATAATGTTATTGTCTTGTGATTGGCTGAGACTAATAAAGAGGGTATAAAAGCTTTGTGTTGATCTTTTGCGCGCATTTCTTTGGTGTTGGTTTGGATGTGTGTGGTTAATTGTAGTGTGGTAAAGAGCGCCGTTGGGCCCCGCGTTGGGCGCAAGTGCGTGCTTTGTTGGGCGTAAGTGCACGAGTTTGTGGAGATTGATATTTTCACGAGTTTGTGGAGATTGATATTTTCAGAGGTGGTTGTGGAGATTGATATTTCTAGAGGTGGTTGGAAATTGCTTTCTTGGTTTGGAGATTGACGTTTTTAGAGGTGGTTGGAAATTGCTTTCTTGGTTTGGAGATTGACGTTTTGATTTTAGCTATTTCTTGGTTTGGAGATTGACGTTTTGATTTTAGCTAGCGCTAAGCGCTAGTTGAAATTATTTTTGGTCTGTTTTACTTAAGATAATTTTAGTACTAGTTGGAATTATTTTTGGTTTGTATTTAGTTAGGTGATTGTTGGTTGTTGCTTTGCTTTTGTTGAAATTCAGCTTTATAGTTTTGCGACTTAGAAGCTTCAAGATCAAGCTCGGTGTCATTCATCACAGGCACATTATAAACAGGTAAGTGTACTTATTTATTTATTTGTGAGAAATATTGTATTGTATTTAGTGTGGTACCGAACAGGTAAGTGTATTTAGAAATATGAAACAATACGTGTATTTTGATATAATATATTCTGAAAGTTCAAATTTTAAAAATGTTTCTGAAAGTTCAAATTTTAAAAATGTTTCAGTTAACTCCCAATATTTAGTTTATTATGATTTGTTTGCCAGGTCTAAGTATTTTCAGGTGCAAAGTATAGAAAGGGATAATAATTTGAAACCTATTCGAGTTTGTGTATGTATTTTTCAGAATAGTTTGAATAAGTCTGTGGTGTTAAAGGAGCATAATTAAGATGTCGCATGATAAGGTTTATGTTGTTAGGCTTTCCGAAAAGGCTAATCTTCCAAAGAGAAGTTCATTATTTTCAGCAGGATTAGATTTGTATAGTGCTTATGATTATATTTTACCAGCAGGAAAAAAACTTGAAATTAAAACAGATTTACAGTTTGAGTTTCCTGAAAAATGTTATGGAAGAATAGCATCTAGATCTAGTCTTTCTAAATATTATTCTATTGAAGTTGGAGCAGGAGTTATTGATGAAGATTATAGAGGAAATGTTAGTATTATTTTGTATAACTTTGGAAATTTAGATTTTCTTATTAAGGCTGGTGATAGGATTGCTCAAATTATTTTAGAGCGTTATTCAAATGCCTGTGTTTATGAAGTACAAGAGTTAAGCAAAACTGATCGTGGTTGTAAGGGGTTTGGTTCTAGTGGATATTGTTAAAGTGCTAAAGGTTTTATTTTACAAGTTAATAGGAGGTGAGGGAGTAGGAGAAGGTGAGGGAGGAGAAGGTGAGGGAGGAGAAGGTGAGGGAGAAGAAAAAGTTTTAAAAGTAGTCATTTCAATTTCTTCTTGTACTATGCTAATAGATTCAAAGCTTTCAGAGTTTAGAGAATTGAAACTGCTAGTGTATTCAGAAGGTGCTTGTGCTTCATTAACATTAACATTAATATTAAATCGAGATCTCATATGAAGTGTGGTTCGCTGAATAGATCGAATTCTATATTGTTCAAATTTGTTTTGACAAGTTTTTCTGAAAAGTTTATAAAGAATAAAAGATGTTAATATAATACCAAAAAGAACTAAGAAAGATAAGATTCCTGCTATAATATCAGCTACTGGTACGATATTTTTTGGAGTTGATTTGTCAATAGGTTTAGGTGTAGATGCGAAAGATGCGTTAGGTGTTTTTGGTTCATTTGAAAATGTTGTATTTATAGGTATAGTGACTTGTGGTTGGCTTGAACTGCTAAATGTAGAGGTTTGCGCTAGACTTGTAGGATGTGGTTGGCTTGAAGTACTGAGAGAGGTTTGCGGCAGACTTAAAGTACTGATAGGTGTGGAGGTAGTAGAGGTTTGCGGTAGACTTGAAGTACTGATAGGCGTGGAGGTAGTAGAGGTTTGCGGTAGACGTGAAGTACTGATAGGTGTGGAGGTAGTAGAAGTTTGTGGCCGATTTGAAGTAATAGGTGTGGAGGCTTGCGATAGACTTGAAGTTTTGGGTGAGCTGAAAGTATAAAGTATTTTGCAAATAATAAATTACATATAGATTAATATTTTTATAAAACTTTTGTTAGAAGTTAGGATGGATATGATGCTAGATTTGTTGTTAAAGATATTAGTAGTTTTAAATTGTGATAGGCTGAATAGGGATTATAAATATTAGTTTAGATAAAGCTATTAAAACATATGTTGCTAGATTTGTTGTTAAAGATATTAGTTTAGATAAAGCTATTAAAACAAATAAATTATATATTTACATGGACCAACTTGAAGTACGTGGCTGGCTTGAAGTAATAGGTGTAGAGGCTTGTGACAGACTTGAAGTTTTGGGTGAGCTGAAAGTATAAAGTATTTTACAAATAATAAATTACATATAGATTAATATTTTTGTTAGAAGTTAGGATGGATATAATGCTAGATTTGTTGTTAAAGATATTAGTAGTTTTAAATGGTGATAGGCTGAATAGGGATTATAAAGCTATTAAAACACTTTTGCAGTTAGCATGAGTGACTTTTACGTAACTATGATGTTTGATATTAAAAGGAGGTTTAACTTAGTTTACCATATAGGAATGTTAGGAGGAAGCATGCTGTTATATTTTTAGGTTTAGAGTGCACTTAAGACTAATAACTTACATGGTATTTGGAAATGAAGATGCTGGTTTCATAGATGTAGTGGTTGTACTTAAATCATTAGTTTGAGTCTTCAATGCGTCAGTTAAATCAAGAGTTGTTTTTGTTTCAGTTAAATCAAATAGGGCAATAGTTGTCTTCAAGGCATCAGTTGTTTCAATTGCTGAGCTAAATAAAAAATTACGATTAGTTTGGTTAATATGGTTAGGACGGTGCAAAGTGAATATTGTTTAAGGTAGAAGTTAGATGGCGCCACTGCTTTTGCAGTTAGCATGTGACTTTTACGTAGACTATGATGTTTAATATTAAAAGGAGGTTTAACTTACGTTTGTCATATAGGAATGTTAGGAGGAAGCATGCAGTTTTATTTTTAGGTTTAGAGTGCATTTAAGACTAATAACTTACATGGTATTTGGAAATGAAGATGCTGGTTTCATAGATGTAGTGGTTGTACTTAAATCATTAGTTTGAGTCTTCAATGCGTCAGTTGTAGTTAAATCAAATAGGGCAATAGTTGTCTTTAAGGCATCAGTTGGTTCAATTGCTGAGCTAAATAAAAAAATTACGATTAGTTAGGTTAATATGGTTAGGACGGTGTAAAGTGAATATTGTTTAAGGTAGAAGTTAGATGGCGTCACTGCTTTTGCAGTTAGCATGAGTGACTTTTACGTAACTATGATGTTTAATATTAAAAGGAGGTTTAACTTAGTTTGCCATATAGGAATGTTAGGAGGAAGCATGCTGTTTTATTTTTAGGTTTAGAGTGCACTTAAGACTAATAACTTACATGGTATTTGGAAATGAAGATGCTGGTTTCATAGAAGTTGGTTTTTCTGTTGCTTTTAATCTGAATAAAAAATTAATGTTTAGAATTTAAGAAATTTAGAAAGCAAAGATTAGAAAAACTTTGGGTATGAAAGGTATTTATATAATGTTCAGAATTTTAAGAAACTTGTTAAGCTAAAACTTAAGAAACTTAGAAAGGTATTATATTTGATTAATTTTATACTGTTAATATTAAGTGAGTTAAGCCTATACTTACATGCATTTTCCTGCTTCGCATTGAAATGTAATTCCACTTGTTTTGATAACTGCAAGGAATGGGAAGACATCTATGTCGTATTCGATGAATTGTTGCTGTGATGCGGCGGGGGAAATTAGAAAGATTTGCGTAGTTCTTAGCGTTCTGTGTGTGAAAGTTGTCGGTAAACAGTAGCAGATAAGCGTGTCCAAGTTGTCGGTTAAGGAGCAGTCGTTTTTGACAGAACAACCTAGAGTTTTCGTCAAAATGGTTAGGAAGAGAAGCAGGAATACTAGTTTGGTCGACATGATGGTTCTGCGCATTTGATTTACTTTAGAGATGAAGTGAGTGTTGGTCGGCGTGTTCTAGATTTAGATTTATCAATAAGTTTAAGGGCATTAATGTAAGAAATAGTTTCCATTGATTACGGGCTGTAACTTAGTCCATACTTATCAAGTATTTTTATGTAGGCTTGGCTTGGAGTAGATAAACTTGTCTGAGGTTCACTTGGTACTAAATAATTTGTGTTGAGAGGTTCCCTCTGGTGGCTAGGCATTAACTATAGACATGTGCTGGAAGGTTCCCTCTGGTGGCTAAGCATTAACTGTAGACAGAATAGACTTAACTTTTACGCTGATTAGCTTTTACGCTGGGCGTTATTTGATTAATGTTTTGACTAGATTTGAGACATACTAGGGATGGGGTCTTTTTTATGCTTAAATTTATAGATTTCTCATTAAGCACCTTCTCGCCTGTGTTTGGTCTACAGTGTTGTGGTGATGGAGCATTGTGCATCAATTGCACTGTGATAATTCTCAATTCTGGTACTTTAGAGAAACAGCTTTGGCAAAATGTGTCATAGATTAGAGAAACAGCTTTGGCAAAATGTGTCATAGATATGTTCAAGTAGTATATTGTGGTTAAGTTATGATATGGGTTAAATTTATATATTTGTGTTAATGTTTATTTTTAAGATATATAAGGAGTTTAAGGTAAGTTTATTTGAATATGCATGAAGCTTTGTGCTTAAATAAGCTTATGATTGTTATATTTGGTGTTTACGTTTGCTTAGGAGGTAGGTGTACAGAGGATTAAAGATTGTTTTTGAGGCTTAAGGTTAGTTTACAAATGATTGTTATACATTTTGAGAAAAGTGTTTATGAGCCTTATTGTTCTTGTTACTTTTGCTTAGTTATAAATAAAGTATTAAAAGAAGGTGAATATATAGATAAGCTTATTGCTGCATGTCCTAATGATACATTAATAGATTTTTCTAAAATAGAACAAATCACAGAATTAGCACAGGAATTGAATAGATTTCTTTTTAAATTAAGTTTAAAAAGATTAGTTTTGACATTTATTTTGAATAAATTTCCTAAATTAACACCAGAAGATTTAGATCAGTTAGAGATTCCTGCTAATTTAAAAAATGATATTACTAATTTTGAGGAAGATGAATCTAGGCAATTTGATGAAGTTGCAAATACAACAACGTTTGTTTTGTTGATTCGGCATCATGTTGGTTTTCGTGTTAAAATAGAACAAGTATCAGAAATTTTTGATTTTTAAACTTATATACATTGGTAGGTATGAGACGTGTGTTTTATTTTTATAGATATAGGTACGATAGAACTAATAAGAAATTTTGTAAATTAGTTTGTTCATGTTTAGATTGTCAGTTAATATTGGTTAATTTTCGATACAAGAAAGCATATAAAATATTTTTTAATTTAAATCAAATTATTACAAGACATGAAATTCATAATTTAAGTGCTAAAATTTGCGAGTATTGCAAAGCTAAACCAGATTTTTATTTAACAATGTCTTCTGATTTTTTAATGGGTTATTCAGAATTTTTAATAAATATAGCTCAGATTTATCTTATTGTAATGAAACACGCCTCCTTTAGATTGGGTTACAAGTATCGTTAGTATATATTAATGCAAGTAGATTATAGTGTAAATTTGGTATATTAATGCAAGTAGATTATAGTGTAAATTTGGTTATTTTTGGTTTAAATTTTACTCCAAATATTTATTTTGATATTTCGTATATTTATAAAAGTATAAAGAATAGTTTTTTATATAGAGGATCATTAACTTTTAAAAATAAATTGTATACTTTGAAGATTACACGTAATGGATTTTGTTCAATTTATTTAAGAAGGAATTTTTCAAGTTTATTACCAAATATTAAGATAATAGCTTTAGAAGTTTATGAGTTTATTAGGGACTTTTGTGAACAGGAAATAGTTAGTGTAAATATAACTCCAAAGAACATTCAAATTACCTTTCAACTTGTATTTAAAACAACACCGGATTTTAAGGTTTTTTGTATAAAAATTGCAGAATGTTTTGAAAAAGAATATGAATTTGAAATTAAAGAATCTAATTCTAGTGAATCTATATGGTTGCCTTATGTAAATAATAGTTCATATTTTTCAAGTTTACGTATCAAAATTAAAGGTAATAGTAAATGTATTTTTACGTTTTTATATTCTTATAAAGGAAGTTGTTTAACTGATAATGTTTTAGATTTTAAAAGAGTTTGTGATAGTTTGAGATTGTGTTATTTAAATAATTTACATTTATGGCCGCCGGAGTGTTAGATAGGTTACTTTTGTTAATTATAGAATTTCTTTTAAGACAAAATGAAGAAAATAAATTATTTTGGAATAAAGTTCAGGCAGATAATTCACATTTTTTTAGTTTTTGTTTTCTACTTTTAACAGAATGTGAGAATGAAAGGAAAAAAATAAATATTCTTAAAGAAGAATTAAAGGTTGGACTTTTGTCTGCTTTAAGAAATCAAGATATAACGAGAAATTTAGCCTTTAGAATTTTATCTAGTGAAGATGAAACTATTAAGCTGGACTTGCGTTCTTCACAAAGTTCAATTATTCAGTGCCTTGTTGATATTCTTAAAATAAATATAACTGTTTATCGAAGTGATTCTCGATCATTTAATTTTACATGTTGTACAGAATTGTTTCGTATAGGTTCACCTTTTGTTATTCAATGGAACAAAATAGAAAATGCTTTTATAGAAGTAGCTTTAGATTATCATATGTCAAAATATAATTCATTAATTGAGTTTCCAAAACATAAAGTGAAAAGCAAAAAGCGTAGGCATGAATATAAAAGTGTTGAGTTTTTATCTTCTACTTCAGATTCAGATTCAGATTGTAAAAAACAAATACATGGTCAAAAAAGTACTTGTAAGAAATCTTTAGGTTTTCATACTAAGAAAAAAGCAAGACTTGAAAATTTTGAGAAAGCTGTAACTAAAGAAAAGGTTAATGATAGTGATTCATCTTTGGCTCGAGATTTGTCACTATCAGAAAGTGAAAATGATGATTATGATGATAAAGCTAAGAAATTGGAATCAGAATTAGAGCTTGAAAAAAGAGGTGATTTTATAGGCGAACTAAACAAATTACAGCAATCTAATAATGATATGAAATTTCATAAGAAATCTCAGAAAAAAGATGTTATGGTAAATGTTTCAGAAACAGGAAAACATTTACAGGATTTTTCACCATATTCTGATTTGTATTCTGATAATTCTAATAAGATAGAATGTAATATAGATAAGTTTGTAGAAATAACTGAAAGGTTGAAAAAACACGCCTTAGTTCTTCAAAATAACTTACTGCCAGGAAATATTGAGAATTGCTTGTGTTGTCCTGTTCATTGTGCTCAAGCTTTAGTTAAGGCTACAAAAGATAAGCGAGGACCCAAAAAAAAAAATTAGAATGTTCATATTGTAAGAAAGAGTTTATATCTTTAAGTTTATTGCGTTTACATATTTTGGTTAAGCATTCTAATTATGATCCTAAGAATCATATATTTACACCAGTTCCTTTGAGATCTTCTTTAGTAATATTAAAAAAGTATCATCCTGATTAAATTTATTATATATTTATTTAGGAATTTCAAGTTGATAAAAGTAAGTATTTGAAATGGATACTGTTTGTTCAAAAAGTTTTGCTCGCTTGATGAAAAGGAGCTTGTATTTTTGTGCTTTAGTGTCATTTTATTTTGGTAAGATAAATTTACCTTTGTTAATTGAAATTCCTAGCCAAGAATTTTTATCTGAAGATGAGTGTTTACAAATAATAGAAATATTAAGTGAAGAACTTACAGATGATGCATGTTTTTTAAAGTTGAAATATTTTTCTTGCGCGAGTCTTTTATTTTTTTCATCGTATTTTCATTGTGATATTGTTTTAGATTTTATTTATTTATCCATGTGGGAAAATGATAAAAAAATAATTGAAGTTTTAAGAAAGTCAATTTATTTTTTTGGTTTAAAAGATTGTTTCACAAAGGTAGTTTTGGATTCAGTAGCATCGTATTTGTATATGTCAGTAGATGATGTGATTGATTTAGGACATTTACGGGAAATTAATAATAATAGTAGTCCTAATTGTTCAATGAGGTTGTTAGCTAAAAAGTTAAGAGATACTAGGCGGTGTCGTAGGTTACTTTTTTCTTTTTTTACATTACCTTGTGCTCAATGCCATTCACGAATTATTTTTAATTATAAAGGTTCAGATAATACAGTTTTTTTAAAGTGTTGTAAAAGACCTATTCATATTTCAAGATGTTATGAAAATTTTATTTCTTCTAGTTTTGATTTGCAGGTTTATTGTCCCTGCTGTAGAACTCCTTGGCGAAATGCATTACCCCAAATAGAAACAGCTTCGAGGAAAAGGTGTTTAGAAGATTTTCTTATGCATATGAGAGATTATCCTAAACACATAAGAACATATTCTTCTTCAAAATTAATGCGAAATGTGAAAGTTCAAAAGGACTGATGAGGCAAAGTGATTAAATTGTGATGTGATTAGGATTGATATTAGATTTTTATAGATTTGTTTTAATAAATATTTAAAATGTTGCAGAACGAAGAACTAGAATCATTCAATTATACATTAGTTTCAAATGTACCACATTCAGTAAGAGAAAATAAGACAAGTCATTTTTATACTCAAATACCAGCTACACGTGAATGTAAAGGTTACTGGGAAGTAGCCTTATTGGAGATTGATTTTTTGAAATCGTGGTATAATGTACCAGAGCATCCAGAGCAATCTAGAACTTATGTAATTGTGCGAGATATTTTTGATTTAAAAGACCAAACAGTAGGACAAATTAATTCATTAGATGAAGTTGTTCCTAATTCTATAAAAAAAGTAAATAAGGTGTTTGCTTTAAAGTTTGGAAATTATGAAATTAAGGATATGATAAGTGAAATGAATGAAAAATTTGCTAAATTAAAAATGGAAGTAAATGAAGCTCAACCTACTTATAAAAATTATAAAAGATATACTAAACTTTATATTGATAATCAAAATTTAATTTGCACTTTATATGTAGGTACAGGAGATGTAGTTATTTTGTCCGAATATATTGCTACGGTTTTACGCTTAAATAATTGTGAAGGAATTAAAAAGTATACTTCAAGAGTTACTGTTAATGGTGAGAAAACATTTACAAATTTTATTGAGTTTAGAGGACCACCTTTATTGAAAAAGCCACCTTCTACTGAAAATAAATTAGATTCTGAAGGAAATCCAATAAGGGATGAAGAAATTTTAATAAAAGGTTTTAATGATGTAATATCTCTTAATAGGAAGGGACCATATAATGAGCTTTTTCAACCACAATATGGAAAAGATTATGTAGGAAATGGAGTTCCAGTTTTTCCAACAGACACTTCAAATATATACATTTATTCTAATATTGTTGATTATGAGTATGTAGGTAACATTCAAACAAAATTACTTAGAACTGTTAGGGCTAGTGGAGTATTTGGTGAACATATTAAGCACACTTATTCCCATCCATTGTATAAGAAATTAGCTTATGATAGGTTGCAGGATATAGAAATAGTAATTAGAACTGATGATGGACAGCTTGTTAAATTTGAATATGGAATTGTTGAGTTAATTTTGCGTTTTAGAAGATTAAATAGATAAAAAATAAAATGAATGAAATAAATAAAAGAAAAGCTTTTGGTAAACTGCTAAGAAGTTATGATATAGTTCCTTTTCAGCGTGCTATAGATATAGAATTATTTTTTCAACGCAAGTTTAAAGTTTTATTAGAAAAAATTAAGAAAGGTTTATTGAGGCATGGTGGCATAAAATTTCAAATTAGTCTTAATGTTGTATTAGGTAAATATAAATTGGATACATCAAGGTATTATGAAATTAAACCTTGGTTTCAAAGCAATATGACTCAAGTTTTAACATTTTTATCTGTAAAAGAAAAAATGATACAAGCTATAAGAATACTTTTAGCATTTTTTGATGGGTTTATTCAGATGGGTTCAGGTTGGTTTTTAAAACAAATTAATGTTTTACGTTTATCAGTTTATAAATGTAATCCTTTTGGAGGGTGTGCATCTGTTTCATTACCAATTCCTAATAAACATTCTATTCTTAATATACGATGTTCTGATGACAAGTGCTTTTTGTATTCTGTGTTAGCTGCTTTTAAAAAGTGTGTAAATCCTAATAGATTTACATCTTATTTAGGTTTAGTAAGTTCTTTAAATTTAAAGGGTCTTTCTTTTCCAACTAAAATAAGTGAGATTCCAAATTTTGAGAAAAATAATAATTTAACGATAAATGTTTTTGGGTTATTTAGTCAAAATGAAATGGGATTTGTAAATAATACTAAATATTTACCGTATCCAATGTATATTTCAACAAGCTTTGATGATAAACATCGCAAACATATTAATTTACTTTTGTACAAAAATCATTATATGTTAATTCGAAATATTAATTCATTCATAACACCATTTTATTGGAAAAAAACAAGGTATTTTTGTAATAAATGTTTAATTTCATTTAGAGATAAAGTTGGTTTACAACTTCATAGTAAAGCAAATTGTACAAATAAAGTTTATACTGGACAAACTTATAAGCTTCCTTTAATAGGTGAAAAAGAAATGTTTCGAAATCTTTCACGACAAATAAAAAATCATTTTATTATTTATGCTGATTTTGAAACATTAAATAAAAATGTAAATAAGTTAAAAGGTAAGTCTATTATGAAAACAAGACATGAATTAAATGCAGTAGGTATTTTATTTTTATCAAAGTATAGTAAGTATTCTAAACCACCTTTTCTTTATATTGGTCCTAATGTTCTTAAAAACTTTTTTGGATATATTTATCAAGTGCGTGCAGAGATATCTTGTATTTTTGAAAATGATAGAAAACCTTTAACTTTAAATTCACAGGATATTTTACATCTCGCTAAGCAAAAAGCTTGTTATCTTTGCGGAGTTTCTTTTGCTAATTTAGGAATTAAAAGAGTTATAGATCATGAGCATTTAGGTAGGGAAGGAAAAGGTAGAGATGTTAATTATGCTTGTAATAGATGTAATTTAGTATGTAGTGCATTGAAATTTACAAATTTTAAAATTCCTATTGTTATGCATAATGCTATGAACTATGATTTACATTTTATTGTTAAAAATATGTACAAGTATTTAAAACAACTTAATGTTCAAGTTATTCCGCGTTCATCAGAAAAGTTTTTAGCTATGTTTTTAGATAATTTTGTTTTTATTGATTCTTTTCAGTTTCTTCCAAATTCATTATCCAATCTTGCTGAATTATTAGTTAAAAAAGATACATTAGATTTAAAAGAAACTAAAAAGCATTTTAAGGAAAAGATGTTGCCATATGTTATAAGAAAGGGAGTTATGTGCTATGACTATATAGATTCGTGGGAAAGGCTGGATGAGAAGGAATTACCTTGTCGTGAGGCATTTTTTAATAGTTTAACTAATCAAAGTATTTCTTCTTTAGATTATGATCATGCAATTAAAATGTTTAAAATTTTAAAGTGTAAGAATATAAAAGATTATTTAAGACAATATTTAAAAATAGATGTATTACTATTAGCTGATGTTTTTGAATCATTTAGGGAAAAGTCATTAGATTTTTATGGATTAGATCCAGCTAAATATTTAACAGCTCCATCTTTGAGTTATGATGCTATGATGAAGTTTACAAAGGTTAAGTTTGATTTAATTAATGATATTGACATGTTTAATTTTTTTGAAGATGGTATTCGAGGAGGTATGACAAATGTAGTTCAAAGATTTGCAAAAGTGAGAAAAGAAACTGAGCATATAGTTTATTATGATTGTAATAATTTATATGGATTTGCTATGGTACAACCTTTACCTTACAAAAATTTTGCTTGGGTTGATCCGAGTAAATATGATAGTTTTGATGTAACTAAAGTTCTTGATGATGCTCCTATAGGATATATTTTAGAGGTAACTTTAGAGTATCCTGATTATTTACATGATTTTCATAATATGCTTCCTTTGGCTCCTGAAAAGCTTGCAGTGAATTTTTTTCAATTGTCTCCATATGCTAAAAATATTTTGGAAGGTTTAGGTAAACGCTATACTAAAAGCTGTATGAAATTAATTTCAACTTTATGTCAAAAGGAAAAGTACATTGTACATTATAGGAATTTAAAATTGTATTTAAGTTTAGGTTTAAAAATTTCTAAAATTTTTAGGATAGTATCCTTTTCTCAGTCATGTTGGATGAAACCATATATTGATTTTAATAACCAAAAGCGGAAAGAGGCTACTTCAGATTTTGATAGGGAATTTTTTAAACTTATGAATAACTCTACGTTTGGCAAATGTATGGAAAATGTAAAAAGAAGAATTAAAATGGTATTAACAACAAATCAAAAGTCATGTGCCTCTATGATTAAAAAGCCTCTTTTTCATTCTTTACATATTTTTAATTCAAATTTTGTTGGGATACAGTATAAGAAAAATATAGTAGAATTGAATAAACCTATTTATATTGGTTTTACAATATTAGATTTATCGAAAATGCATATGTTCAATTTTCATTATAATGTCATTTTAAAAACATTTGGTTTAAAATCTGTTCAGCTTCTTTATACTGATACTGATTCACTAATATATTATATAGATCATAAACATTTTTATAGATTACTTTATGATATTAGGGATTATTTTGATTTTTCAAATTTAGAAACAAATAATTTATTATATTCTTTAAAAAATAGAAAAGTGTTAGGTAAATTTAAAGATGAAACAGCTGGAGTAGAAATTAAGGAATTTGTTGGTTTAAGACCTAAAATGTATTCTTTTCTGTTAAATTCAGGAAAGAATATAAAAAGAGTTAAAGGAATTAGAAGGAGTTGTGTAGACAAGCTTTTACATTCAGAATTTAAACAAGTTTTAAAAGAAGCATCTGAATCTTTTGCTACCTTTCACTGTATACGCAGTTATAAGCACGATGTGTTTACTTTAAAAGAAACAAAGTTAGCTTTATCACCTTTTGAAGATAAACGTTGGCTTTGTTCAGATGGAGTGCACTCTTTAGCATATGGAAATTATAAGTTAAGGTCTAAAAAAAGAGTAAAAGAAGAGGAAGATAAAACAATATGTAAAGTTCAAAGGAAAGCATAGGAAATATTCCTGTGATTAGTGATTTTATAGTAGGTAAATAGTAATTTTATAGTAGTTATTAGTTTGTTTATCAAATATAGAATTAATTATGGCTTCAAAGGAGGAAACAATATCACGTTATGTTTTGTCTTTTGGAAGAAAGGAAAGACTAGATTTAACAATATTTAAAGCAGAAGTATATGTACATTTCAGTGATTTGTTGAAAGATAATAAAAGTTTTACAGTAACTAAGGAAGAGTTAGGTGAGTTGTTTGGGTTAAAGAGGAAAATAGCTAGAAGACTAAAGAAATTAGATCATGAGGCAAAAAAGCAGAAGAAACAGAAAAAATTAGATGATTTTTCTACTGATGAGGACAGTGAAATAGAGGAAAAGAAGAAAAGTAAGAAACAAGCTAAAAAACAGAATACAGAGTTGGAAAAAATTGGGATTTCTAGCGAAGAAGATATGCAAAGTATATAAGTTTTTAAATGATTAGGTAGATATATTAAGCTTAATAGAAATAGTATTGCAGCAAAACTAGCTTGTGATTAGCTAAATTTTTGGGATTTAAGCAAGCCTAAAGGTGAGCATTAATGTAAGTATACATTTTATAAATATTTAAACAGAATTTTTTTAAGATGGAGGTGTGTTTTTATTGTGGTAGTGAGGAATCTTTGGTTCAGGGTAAGAAGTACTGTATTTCTTGTGAAGATAGTCTTTTTAAGGAGTGCATAAGATGTCATAAGCCTTATGACCATCCTAGATATTTTCAATTAGACTTAAATAGATGCAATTCATGCCAAAAGAAATATATAAAGGAAAAGGAAAAAAATTTAATAAAACAGAGTGAAAAGAAGTCTTTAAATGAAGAAAGTGATCAAGAAAGTGATGCAACAGTGCAACTGTTTTCAAAGTTTGATGAAAGTGAAGAAGATATAACTAAGAAAGTTGATGAAGATATTCCAAAAAAGGCTAAGAGAAAGTCTAAGAAAAAGGAAATTCAAAATAATGAGGTTGATGAAGAAAGTGAAGAAGATATAACTAAGAAAGTTGAAGACATTTCAAAAAAAGCTAAGAGAAAGTATAAGAAAAAGGAAATTCAAAATGAGGTAAATCAGGATGAGGAAACTGTAGCTAAGAATAATGAAAATGGAGAAACTGTAGCAAAGAAAAAGAAGGTTACAGGAGGTAGAGCTAAAAAAAATATTGAAAATGCTTTAAAGAATGAAGAAACTGCATTTGTGAAGCAAAAAAATTTAAATGCTAAAAATCAACAAAATAAGGATGCAATGGTATATGGATTAATTCCATTAATGGTTATAAGAAATGGCAAAAAAGGAAAGAATTTTTTTAATATAATTCAATAAGTAGTTATATTATATTATTATTATATTATATATTATATTATGAATGCACATGAAATAAATGTTTCATGTTCCTTTTGTGGAGGTGTTTTGCTTCTTGGATAACCGAAGCAAAGTGTAAATATGTATATAATACATGTCAATATTTATCTTTTTTATGGCGTTTATTGTATTGCTTGTGCATATGTTTTGGAGTCCCGACTTTGCACAGCTTAGAAGATAGACGTTGTAATTTAGGGTAAATGACAGTTGAATAGTATAAATTAGTTAAGCTTAATGAATAGTATAAATTAGTTTAGCTTGAAAATAAACAATGTATTATTATAAATAATTTTGCTTAAGATAAGATTAGAATGTAAAGGTAGATGTGTATTTAAAATGGCAATGAATCAAAGAGATAAGTTAAATGTACTTATATCTATTTATTTTAATTCTAGGCATCCTTCTTCATTT
Organism: Lepidonotus clava; assembly: GCA_936440205.1. Lineage (NCBI taxonomy): Eukaryota > Metazoa > Annelida > Polychaeta > Phyllodocida > Polynoidae > Lepidonotus > Lepidonotus clava. The sequence goes on along the minus strand of OW387144.1, from coordinate 25,528,053 downwards.
TCTTCTATTAATAAGTTATATAAAGCTGCAAAACGTGTTAATGAAAATATAACTTTAAATGATGTTAAAACTTTTTTACAAAATACAAGAACTTATACTTCTTTTAAACCAATTATAAAAAAATTTTTAAGAAGAAAAATAATAGTAAGAGGTAAAAATGATCAATGGCAATTAGATCTAATAGTTCTTCCAAAGTTGAAACAATACAATGATGGAAACATTTATATATTAGTTGCAATAGATTGTTTTTCGAGATTTGCTTATGTAGAACCAATGAAATTAAAGACTTCTAGCACAACTAAATTAGCATTTGAAAAAATATTAAAAAGAGCTAAAGTGAAACCTAGAATAGTTCAAACAGATTTAGGTTCTGAGTTTAAGGGAATTTTTAGTCGCTTTTTAAAGCAAAATAAAATACATCAATTTTCTACTTTTCAAGATCCCAAATGTGCCATAGTGGAAAGATTTATAAGAACTTATAAAAATAAATTATTTAGATTTTTAAAAGCAAATAAAACTAAAAGATATCTTGAGGCTTTACAACCTATTGTTTTAAGTTATAATTGTACAAAACATCGAACTTTAGGTATAAGTCCTATTGAAGTTAATAAAAATAATCAGCATGACTTATGGTTAAAACAATATAAAGATCATCTTTATTCTAAAAGAATAGATTTAAACTTAAAAATTGGAGATAAAGTAAGATTAAGTAAATATAGAAGGACTTTTAATAGAGGATTTTTATCAAATTGGAGAAAAGAAATATTTAAAATAGCTTTTATATTAAATACAAAACCTGTAACTTATGTTTTACAGGATAAAAATAATGAATTATTACAAGGAGGAGTATATAAAGAAGAAATGTCTAAAGTAAAAGGTTGAATATTAATTCGTGTAAGATTACAAGGAGGAGTATATAAAGAAGAAATGTCTAAAGTAAAAGGTTGAATATTAATTCGTGTAAGATTAAGGAAATATTTAATCCGTGTACAATGGCGTTTGAAGGTCAATTTACTATTTTTGATGCTAGATTAAAAACACCATTTTCATTAATAATAGCTGGACCAAGTAATTGTGGAAAAACTACTTTTGTTATTGATTTGTTAAAAAATGATTCAAGGATAGTTGATAATGAATTTGATTATATTCTATGGTTTTATGGAGAAACTTTTCCACGTGATCCATATTTACAATTAAGAAATGTTCAATTTTATAATGGATTACCAGAGTCTTTTAATAGTTTAATAGATTCTAATAAAAGAGGACTAGCAATTTTTGATGATTTAATGGCTGAATGTGGAAATAATAAGTTAGTTTCAGAATTTTTTACCAAGCGAACACATCATGAAAATGTAAGTGTTATTTTTATTTCACAAAATTTATTTCATGATGGTAAGGAAAGAAAAAATTTTACTAAAAATGCTACCTATTTATGTATTTTTAATTCGCCATTAGACCAAACTATAGCTTATTCTCTTGCTAGAAAATTAATGCCTAAGAATCAACGCTGCTTTGTTAATATATTTACACATGCTGTTGATAGACCGCACGGCTATTTATTTATAGATGGCCATCAACAATCACCTAAAAATGCTATGTTTCGAACAAATATGTTTGGAGATGTTCAACATTGTTTTACTTTGAATAGAAGTTAAATAACAAATACCATTAAGATTATGTACTTGTTGAATAGAAGTTAAATAACAAATACCATTAAGATTATGTACTTGAAAGAAGACAAAAAAAGAAAGCAATTTTATTGTTTTAGTTTGACAAAGGCATAAGAAAAACAAAATTGAAATATTTATTTATTTGTGTTATTATTATTAGTTTACATTGAGTCAGATTAATTTTACACACTAAAGAAATGTCTTTAAGATTATGTACATAATAAACTTAAATTATTTAAAGTAAAATGGGTAGGTTAAAAAAGACAAAGAAAGAAAGCTATGCTCATAAGCATAGACATTTTCTTGTTTTAGTATGTGAGGCACATAGCAAAAAGAAGAGAAATAGAATTCTTGATTCAGCTGATGCCGAAGATATTTATGCTATTTGTGATTGTGTCTATAATGTTTTGAAAGGAAATATACCTATAAAGAAGTCGCATTATCATAAGTTAAAGAAATTTAAAAAAGTTTTAAGAGAAGTGGTAAAACAAAAAATGCCTTTTAAAAAACGTAAAGAAGTTTTAAAACAGAAAGGAGGATTTTTACCACTTTTACTTCCAATTATAGCTGCATCTGTTGCAGCAGGTATAAGTAATGCATAATATTGATTAATTTTTGTATGATTAACAAGAATTAACTTGAAATTAAAATTACCAAAATGGCTTCTTTTAAAGAAAGTATAATAATTCCTTATGCAATGTTTAAAAGCTGTACCTTTAGTGAAGAAGTACCTAGTCATAATGAACTTTATACTTTAAAAAGGCAAAAAGATTTAATGCAGGAGCGTATGTTTAATAAAAAGCCTTATTCTGTTCATACATCATATATACCACCTCCTGTAAAACCTGCTTTAACTAAGGATTTAAATTTAGAGGGAAGAAGAACTGAAGATGATAAAAATAATTTAAAGCCAAGTACTTTTAAAATATTAAAAGGAATTTCAGTGTCACAAAGACCAAATGCACAAAGTATTTTAGATAAAATTTTGGAAAATAATGGAACATGGAATGCTGAGGGAGAAATAAATTTACAGGGCAAAGTTATTAAAGGTTCAAATATTTTAAATATAATGAAATTTTTTTCAAAAACAAAACAATTCGAAAAGGAACCTCGAGGTGTTGATCAACTTTGGGAATTTTTACAAACAGTAAAAGTACCAAAATCTTGGTTTAAAAATAAACCTGAAAGTTTTCGAAAAAAAAAAGATGATGAATTTCTTACTCCTGCTAAATATCCTCTTGAAGAAACTGAAAGAGAAAAAATTATGGATACTATTAATAAATCTTTAAGTCAAGATGAAGAGGATAAATTAGATTTTGCTGGTCTTCCAGATCAAGATGATTTTTATACGCCTATTTCAAAAAACCGTGCTAACATTGATATTGGTGAAATAGAAGAAAAGTTACCTTCACCTACATTTGATCAACCAGAGGTTGACATTTTTGCTTCTTTAAAAAAGAAAAAGAAAAAGAAATCTATGAACAAACCATATCAAGACAGGATTTTTTCAGGCAGTAAGAAAACAAAAGATAGTGCAGAGGAAAGATCAAGGTTTGGAAGAAGAAATAAACATACTTCAAAATGGGATGCATGGAAACCAGCTGAAAAGTAAATTACTTTAAGATTAATCTTAAATCTTAAATGAATCAAATGTTAGCGTTTTTATTGTTTATAAAGTTAAAAGTATATAATAATTAAAATGCAAAAATATTGTGGAGAAAATTATGCTTGTGACTATAAGCATTTTTTTGATGAAAATAATTCACGATTTTTACAAGAGGGTTATGGATATGGAGGATATTCTTTTATTCCTCCATTTATTGGAGTTCAGAATCAAAAAGGATATGGTATAGGAAGTATTTTTTCAGCAATAGCGAAGTCAGTTTTGCGTTTAGCTAAACCTGCAGCTAAATTAATTAAACCAGCTTTAAGAATGGCAAAGCCAGCTTTAAAGAATGTTGCCAAAACAGCTAAGCGTGAAATTATTAAGAGAGGGAAAAAAGCTGGAATGACTGCTGTTAAGAAAATTATTCAGGGTCAAAGTGCTAAAGAAGTTTTGAAAAAAGAGGCAAAGAAACAGTTGGAAGAATTAACAAAAGATTCTGTGGACTATATTTCTGACAAAATAAAGGAAAAAATATCAAATAAACAAAAAAGAAAAAATCAGTCTAGTTTTAAAGAAAATAAAAGAAAAAAGAGGAGAGTATCTTATGATTCTGAAGAAGAAGATATATTTAGCTAAATCTTCTTAAGATAAGATCTAAATCTTCTTAAGATAAGATCTAAAACTAGTTTGATAATTTAATGTATAATTTAAAAAATGGCTATGCATAAAGATTCTTGTCTGTGTATTGATTCAAGTTATGATTATTTTAATATTCCACCAACAGATGCAACATCTAGAACAAGTTTTTATTCAAAATTATATTCAATTAGTAATGTAAGTCAAGGTGGACCTTTAGAGTTTGCATTTAAATCAAATAAAGCTGATTTTATAGACTTGTCTCAAACATTTTTACATCTTACTTTAAAAATACTAAAACCAGATGGAACTGCACCTGCAAGACCTCCAGCACAAGGAGCTCATGCAGGTGAAATTCCAAATCCGTCAAAAGTATTTCCTGTTAATTATTTGTCTGGAGCCTTATTTAAAGATGTGGAAATTTATATAAGTAATAAGTTAATAACAAGTAGTGATACTCATTATGCATACAAGGCTTATATAGAATATCTTTTAGGTTATAGACGTTCTGTTCTTGAATCTTTTGGAGAACTTTCTGGTTTTTTTTTAGATGATAAAGATTTTAATGAAGTTGAAGATTTTGATGATACTCATAATACTGGTGCAAAGAAAAGATTTCTTACAACACAATATGGTAAAAGTTTTCAACTTATTTGCAAAATTCATAATGATCTTTTTAATCAACCTAAAAAATTTCCAGGTGATATAGATATGAAAATAAGATTGATTAGAAATGAGGAAAATTTTGCATTAATGGCACAAAGCGCTACAAGGCAATATAAAATAGAAATAGAAGATGCTGTTTTATTTGTTAAAAGAGTTACTTTAGATGATGTTTTTTAAATGAATTAGATATGGCACGAGAAAAAAATAAACTTATGAAATTTCCATTTAGAAGAGTTGAGTTAAAGTATTCAACTCAAGGTCCAAATAGATCGATATTGCAAGAAAATAGAATGATTTCAAATGGTGAACTTCCTAAAAGAATAATTGTGGGATTAGTTGATTCTCGTGCATGGGATGGGAGTTTAACTCATAATCCATTTAATTTTCAAAATTTTGGGGTTACAGATATTGTTTTGCAAAGGGGGAAAGATATTTCACCTTTTTGTGAAATGTCAAAATTAGATTTCGATGAAGATAATTTCCATGAAGCATACACAGCAATGTTGTATGCAACAGGGAGATTATTTTCAAATAACCCTGTGAGTATAACGCCAGATGAATTTAAGAATGGTAATACTTTGTTCTGTTTTGATTTATCTAAAACCGCACCAAATGCAAATAGTTTTGAGTTGACTGAAAGTGGTACAATTAATGTAATTGCAACATTAAAAAATCCTGTTGCTCATGGAATAGTTATGATATTTTATAATGAATATGATAGCATGCTTGCTTTAGGTCCTGCAAATCAGCCTGAAGTAATTTCAAGTTTACTTTAATGTAAAAATGTACGGATATGAAATTGAAAATATTTTGAAAAGTAATTGTGTAACTTCCAGTATTTTTATAGGTGTGTATTCATCAAATCGATTACCATGTTTAAAAGGTATCAAATATCCTGCAGCATATATTGTTAATACTGATGAAGATTATAAAGCTGGTGAACATTGGGTAGCATTTTTCTTAAAGTCACGCAAAGCCTTACCAGAATACTTTGATTCATATGGGTTAAAACCTTTAAAAAGATATTTTAGAATGTTTATTAAGCAAATAAATAAAACGTATAGGTATAATACACAGGCTTTGCAATCTATATTATCTAAGGTCTGTGGTGAATATACTGTATATTATGTTTTTCATAAAAGTAAGGGAAAAACTTTAAAAGAAATACTTAAAAATTTTTCTGATAATAGATTAAGAAATGATTCACTTGTAAAGCGTTTTGTAAAAAGGCTGCAAAGAAAAAAAGTAGAAGGAAAAAATCAATGTAAAGCTGGTTATTTATGTTCTAAACATATGCAGAAAGTGTTGAAAAAAATAGTAGTCTCATTATGAGGCAATACATAAGGTTATAAATTTTATTAAGATTAATGATTTATTGCATTATATATATATATATATGTATTGAAATGGATGCTTTATCCAAAATGGATTTAAAACCTACTCCAACAAAGCTTGGTTTTGGAGGGTTAACTTTAACACTAGTAGTTAGTTTGATTGTTATAGGTTTAGAGTTAAAGAAACCAATATTGCAACCTGAATATGTATTTTTGGATTGTATGATGCTGTCACAAAAAATGAAGGGTAAAATAATTGAAAAATTATTTTTAAGGTGTGAAAATAAAAAACTTATTCAACCTCTATTAGATAAACCAACTGCAAGGAAATATATGTTAAACAAATTAGATACAAATATTTCTACAAATATTTCTACCGTTTGAACATGTATGCAAATATTTTATGTTTGAAAAAACTAGCTAAGGTTACAAGAATTTATATAAATTATTTTGCTAAAGTAAATAAAGAAAGTTTACAGGTTAATATTAGTATTAGTAATTTATTTTGTTATAATAAAATAATAATTTGTTATAAGTATGCTCGGCTTGAATTTAAGAAATGTTTTTAATATTATTATTTGATTTAAGTTTTAAATTTTTATATTATTTAAAAATTGTTTGTCTTCAACCTTTTAAAATTTTAACATGTATTATAATTTTAAATTTGTGTAGTCAACCTATGTGATAGTTGACTAAAGTGTAACCTAAACTGTGTGACTAATGAAGTTGTATGTAAAGGTTATCACGATGGAAAGCAGAAGTCTTCCAGCGCGGTTACCATGAGCTTTACAACTGGACTGATCAGTAGATGAAAGAAGTAACCTTGACTGGTGGTACCTTGACTGGTGGTCCTGGGGTTGCTATGAGAAGTGACTGGACGTTGGCTCGCCGTGAATGAAGCTCGCTTAAAGGTTATTACGATGGTTAGCAGAAGTGCCTTCCAGCGCGATTGCCTTGAGCTCAAGTTTTGGCGACTACAGATGTACGGTTACTTAAACTGGACTAATAAGGACTTAATTGTTTGAAGGATGAAGCCTTGAAACAAATGCCATTATAGTCTTTGGTTAAGTACATTTAAATCTACTGAGTATAAATAAGGTCACGTTAAGTTTGGTTACTGATGTTGAAATATTAAATGTTGAAATAAAAACTGCTAAGAGTGATTACTGATGTTGAAATATTAAAACTGTTAAGAGTGGTTACTGATGTTGAAATATTAAAATTGTTGAAATATTAAAACTGTTAGAATGTAAGTAGATTCAAGCCGAGTTACCTATAACATTTATAAAATAATTAAATTGAATAATAAATAAATCTGTACCTGTAAAGTTTCTATAATTTACTTAAAGGTAGATGCGCTTTTTAATAAAAAAGGTTATTACAACAAAAAGGTTATGTTTGTAATACAACAAAAAGGTTATGTTTGTAATACAAAAGAACTTACAACATGTATTGTACTTATGAAATCCAAGGAGATGTGATACTTGTGATGAAATCCAAGGAGATGTGAATGTACAAAAATGAAATTAAGTACTTATGAAATCCAAGGAGATGCAATCAATACTTGTGAAAATCCAAGGAGATGTAAATGTACAAAAATGAAATTAAATATGAACATAACCACAATTTATGATTTATGTTTTTTGTTATTATATAGAAACACCATTTTTAATATACGTTTAATTTCAATTTTATTTTCGATATTGAAATAAACTTATATGATATTTAGTAAATACAAGCAAATCTTAACGAGATTAAGACTACACGAAATACACGAAAAGCGATGACGTTTTCTCGTCAACAACATGAGAGGCTACAAGCAGGGTTATCAAATTTATTGATTTAGAAGATAGGTTATTTGAAATCAGTTTTGTGCAACTAGAATGACAAGATTATTTGAAATCGGTTTTGTGCAACTAGAATGACAAGAGAAAGTAAACGTAGTCTCGAACAGGTTTCTTTCAATTTATGACTAAAATTGAAACTAAATTAATATAGTATATTTCAATTTATTTTCGATATTGAAATAAACTTATATGATATTTAGTAAATAAATACATACAAATTAACTATTTATACTAAAGCAAATCTTAAATCTCATTAAGACTACACGAAATGGATGCTTCGCTGTCTGCACCTCGTAAAAGCTGTATTAATTACTACTCACTAGGCTAGGTTGCTCTAGATTAAAATAATTTTCCTTAGCCGTGAGTAGTAAACCCCAAGGTCGAGTTCAACTCGTTGGCGCGAAATGCGCGCATAAATGAGCCCTAGCTAGAGCCGATAAACCCTGCGCATTTCGCGCCACGAGTTGAACTCGACCTTGGGGTTTACTACTGACGTTACTCCCAACTGGACAAGGAGGGCCTATCGGTGGTATTTGGTGTGTCCAAATTCCATAAGTATTTAGAAGGGAGGAAGTTCAAGATCCAGACGGATCATAAGCCGTTGCTCGGGCTGTTAGGAGCAGACCGCCCGATTCCGGTGATGTCATCGCCGAGAGTCCAGCGCTGGGCTGTGACTCTAGCTGGGTACAGTTACGACCTGGTGTACCGTCGGGGAGTCGACCATGGAAATGCCGACTGTATGTCGCGACTACCCGCGCCAGGACTACTGGAGGAATCCCCTGTACCAGCTGACGTGGTTCTAACCCTGGAACAGTTAGACGCCACCCCTGTCACATCGACGATGGTACGGGAGTGGACCCGTAAAGATCCGGTGTTGGCCCAAGTAACGCGACTTCTAGCAGAAGGATGGCCAGACACCGTGAGATCCGAGGAGCTGTCGCCCTACTACCACCGTCGTACCGAGCTTAGTCTGCAAGACGGTTGTGTGTTGTGGGGTGCTCGCGTGTTGATACCCGCTCCTGGGCGAGCCGGTATTCTGCAGGAACTACACGCAACCCACCCTGGTGTGAGCCGTATGAAGGCTCTGGCACGTAGCTACATGTATTGGCCAGGGATCGACAAGGACATCGAAAGGTTGGTTTCTGACTGTGCGACCTGCCAGGAGCACCGTAACATTCCGCCGAGTACGGAGTTACACCCGTGGGAGTGGCCGGACAAGCCGTGGTCCCGTCTACATGCGGACTTCGCAGGGCCGTTCCTGGGACACATGTTCCTGATCATCGTGGACGCACACTCTAAATGGATAGACGTTCACACCATGAGTTCTATTACGTCAGAAGCGACCATCGACAACATGAAGGCCAGTTTCTCAACCCATGGCCTACCTGACGTACTGGTTACGGATAACGGACCATCGTTCAAAAGTGAGACCTTCAGGCAGTTCGTCTCATTAAATGGCGTTAAACACCTGACTTCCGCGCCATACCATCCGGCATCAAATGGTCTGGCAGAACGGGCCGTGCAGACATTTAAAAACGCCATGAAGAAGTTGAGTGGCGGAACGGTTCAGAATCGAGTTAACCGTTTCCTCTTCCGCTACCGTGTGACGCCTCAGTCTACGACCGGACACTCACCAGCTGAGCTGCTGTTTAGTCGTCGTATAAAGTGTCCTCTGGATCTACCTCGCCCCGACTTAAAGGCGAAAGTGTGCGATAAGCAGAGGCAGCAAAAGGAGAGGCACGGTGAAAAAGCTGTTAACCGGGCTTTCCAGGAAGGAGAGTCTGTGTACTACCGGAACTTCTCTGGGAGAGGTAACCGAAACCTCCCGGGTGTGATCACCGAAAACCTTGGTGGTAAGGGCTACTTGATCCGGGACACCACCGAGAACAAGTTGGTTAGACGTCACGCTGACCACATCTTCAGAGGAGGCAACCACGGTCCACCTGCGGACATACCTGAGATCATCGTCCAGCAGGCGCCACCACCTCTGGCTCCTGCTAACAACGAGGGACCGCCACCGCAGCCACCTGCGGCTCCTGAGCCGCCGGTTCAAGTGAGACCACCAGCGGCTACGCCACCGCCAGTCAGGTCATCACAGCGTGCCACGAAGGGCATACCACCAGTGAAGATGAACTTATAGAGTGTGAACTGTGTGAAACATATTAAGATCTATGTTGTGTTCTATCATATAACCAGTTATAGTTAATATCTTCTAGTTGTAACTATATTATAGTTTTCATAGACTATCTAGTGACATAGACTGAACTTTAGGTAGTCTTCCTCTTCTTAAGAGGGGGAGATGATACGGACGGACGCGGGAAACGCGTAGACTCGCGGACGGCAGCATCTCCGCGCTACCAGCGTGATTTCAAAAACGGACTCATGTTGATACACCCCGATCTCCCGGGAACACGAGGAGCGTGTAGCCTAGCCATCTAAATGTATATCTAAAAGCAGATTAAACCCAAGTTATAATACTAATCTTTCTACAATAAATTACTGTTCATTTTGTCATATTTCGTAGATGAAGGTCCATGCTACCTATAACTATTCATAATAATATATCTGGGAATTGGGTTTTTAGAGACACAGGGAGCAAAAGAAGCAGCCCCCTCCACTGAACCCTATGGTCGCATAGGGACTGGAAGTTCTCCACTGGCATGTGTCGCACGCCATAATACGTCACGAAAACGACGTTGTGCAAGCACTCTATAGAACGACCAAACAATGCAAATGAGGGTTTCCATGGTAACCATGAAACAAAATTAAGTTTTCAAAATTTGAAATTCTGAATCAAGGAACTGCTTGGCTATATTCAGGAAAAAGCTGATTCTGAATATCTTAAATAGAAAGGAAATGGCAGTATATTTCATGAAATTATATATATGGGATTTCAATTTTTGGCCCAGATTATCATTATATAAGCTATATCTTAATAAATACCAAAGACTGGTCTATTTTACCATATCCAACCTTCATGTCTTCAAATTAACATAACTTTGTCTCTAATGAGAATAATATTTACCTAATTCTTTCAGTATTAGATTCCCCAAGACACCCTCTTAATTCAATATTGCAGGCCACAAGACGGATAATTATTATTAATTTATTTTAAGGTAAAAATCATTCAATTAGTATAAGTTGTAGGTCTAAATGGAATTTCATTTAAAACAAAAAAAAATTGTTTTGGGGTGAACTGCCTAGGACAAATGTTGATATAATCTGTCATAACTTGAACAAAATATGCATGTGATTGATCTACTTTAAAACATCCTTTTCCTTTCTTTGACTTTGATAGTTCTACCTATATCAACCTGTAGCTTTAGTTGGCCTAAATATTCTAGGCTTCCTTACTGTCATATGTTCATTATTGACTATTCATTGAATTAATGATATTGAATCTGGATGTACAATGAAAACCGGACTTGAGTGTCCGATTGTAAACCAGTATAAATAAAGTGAATTAAAAAAAAAATCTGATATGAATACAGTGTAGGGGGCTAATATGCCTATCGATAATAAAAAGAAGTGGAGGCGTGCTATGTGTTGTACTGCACTATATTATTATTTTCCAGGTCATGTTCCCGAAGTTTAGTGCCATTCCATTATAGATGAGATCTGATCTGATAATACGCTCAGTCAAAAGTATTTCTTAGAATGCAAACTTTGCAATAATAATTATCATAACGGCCAGTAATTAAACAAGAGCACCAGATGGTAGAAGAAGATACAGTGGATTCTATGTTGTCACAACCTAGTCATTGGAGGATAATGGAGATGAAAAGAACGTTTAGGATGCTCTGCATACCTGATAGGAGGACAATAAGCACAATTCGCCCGCACGTTACTGTCTATAACTCTTGCAACTTTGAATGCTACATCACAACAAATGGACGTCATCGAATCTTTAACAACGATTTTAAGAACCATTAGCACAAAATGTCGGTTAACAATTAAAACGCATACACATGACTTTTTTGATAGATTCTGCTTAGATGGAATACTTGAGAGTCTATTTATAATAACTTCATCAGATTCTTTTCTCGATTATTCGAATGAAATATCTTCCCACACCAGTAAAAATCATAAACTGTACGTAGGTCTGTGTTTAATTTTAAATCAAGAATCTATTTACCCGTAGAGACCATTTTACTGACATATAGATTGCACTCTTCATATCTTTAACCTGTTTTATACATATTCATGTTCTTCTTGTTCTAAATACCATAGGCAAAATTAATATTAAAAGAGAACATCGCCGCTAAACGAATATGAACTGAAACCAACTCCCTCTTTCACTATACTAATCTTTGTATTTTTATCATTCATTAAACTCTTTAGCACAAAAACTAAAAAATATCCTCCTGAGTGTTTAATTATTAATATATCCGTGTAATAATGACAATGAATAAAGTGCTGACATGTAGGCTACTAGTAACGAATAATATATCTCAACGTGGAAATTCATGCTGCTTTGACTCTGAACCGATTACAATAATTATATTTATAATTAACCAAACCTTTATATTTTCGGAAATAAGTCTCGACATTGCAAGTGATACTAATGAATTCATTTAGTATGAGGGTTTCACGTTTGATCATGGATGTACCGCTTTGTTCCCCATTCGCTTAGGTCTTGGGCAGAGTTTTTCGTCTAATACTACACATAAAAATCTTCCTCTGAACAAGAAAAAGAACTTTAAGAATAATGCATTTCTTTTATCATGTTTCTTTAGTACTAAGCTTATGCATATTAATTATTATGTAGTAGCTTATGATACAAGTGGTGCATATACAGGGGTAGACATAACCAGGGACGTGGAAGCCCTTAAAAAGTAGGTCGGGACCCTAGATTTTCTGGGCTAGAGGCCCAACTGACCCCTGGAAAATCATAAATATCAAAGGCCAGTATATTTGAGGGCCCCTAGATTTCGAAAGCTAGTGGCCCAACTGGCCCCTGGATTTTCAAACTTGCGTCCACCACTGGTATATCTAGACCAATTCGAACGGTTTTTTTAATATATCGCCGAGATGGTCTACTATATAGGCCTAGACTATATCTTATATGGACTCATATATTTATTTTCATTTTTGGTCCAATTACTTGCGAGTTTGGGGTTTAGCGCGATTACATCAAATATTGAAGACGCTTTTAAACCAGACTTGGTCATTCAAATTCGATTTCTGCCATCGGCATCGTGCAAATTTCATTGGTATTAAATATAAACAACTTCGTACTCCATAATAATGTGTTTTTCTTTATTATAATACACAAAACATAAACCCGTTTTTACCGCTATCTTAAAGTAACGATACAACTCATATCTGACATTTTCTTCATTTCAATTTATGTGGGTTTCCGAGACAGATCTCCTTATATCTTACTATTAGGACGTTAACTTCTATCGGTATTACAAAGCAAATCATCCTAAAACTTAACAGGTATACTCTCTTGTATAAGAGATACACATTAGGTGTAGTTTGTTCGCAAATGCTGTGTATGCAACTATATGTAATTGTTACCACACACGTAATCTATGTCAGAATGTATTTATATTTTCACTGCAAATGTACCATACCAATGTATTGTCCACAAAATACTGTCTACCTTTTAGAAAAACGAAAGAAGCCCGTGTTCTATGAATTATCTAAACTGTTATACATATTCACCAGCTCTTATCACAGAGAAAATCATAAGAGAAATTCATACATGATTTATATATGATATGAAGATTCTTAGAAGTCCCAGTTAATTCCATTATCCCAATGTTAGTGAAGATGACCATAAATATAAAAGCAACCACTTTCGTTTGTGCGAAATGCCCTTCAGTAAATCAAACTCAACGAATATAAAAGTTAATAAGTGCCAATAAGTACTTTCCTTTGATATTAAATATCAATCATACTTGCAAAAGGTACCATGTAATTGAAAAAGGTATCAAATCCGTAATAATTATTTTGACTGTTACTGTTAGTCATGACCATTACAAGAAAAGCAAGATAATCTTACTTTTCGCGAGATTTCTTTAAATTTATCAGAATATTACCCTTCAATGTGCCATAAAATACATCACAACATGTGAACATGATTATATATACCAGCAAAACTATAGATACCTCCCAGAATTTTCAAAATACACATTTCTAAACCTGTCAAATATAATATCAAATTAGCAACAGTAAATATATCATCTACATGACGCGATTCCATCGCCTGTCTTATCCTAGGCGCGAAAAACTCCGCGTTGACATAATATCTTAAAGACTATGGATGAGAATATCACCGTTCGGAATGAGACAACTGTTTTTGTGCCCGATACCAGTCACAAAAGGACGAGATTACATGGACTATGATGTAGGAATGTGATGAATCAGTGTATGGTGATAAAGTGAACTGTGCGTCGTAACAGAACGTGCAATGATGATGAAGATGAAATGTTTCAGTACAATGTTCAGAGATCCACGAGAATAGAGAGCACGGAGGGATGTCTTCTGATTGATGGACCGATTGACCGATTCGTTGGGGGTCGACTTGAGAAGAAAATCGCTGCGTTTTTAGCCCATCACGCTTTCTGTGAAAAGAAATTAAACATTGAAGAAATTAAAAATAAACAGTGCAGTAAACATCCATTACAAAACCATCCTAAGTGTAAATTCTCTTACAAAGTACTTAGCAACGGTTATTTGTTTTTTCCTTCTTTTACAATTTAAAGGAAATAACTTAAGAGTTATTTTCTATGAATGATTTAATGGTCACTTCAGAAAATTTCCAGATAAAGGAATGTATCGTATTGTCAATGGACACGCCGGGAACCAACGGCAAAGAAAGTTCCTGGTGTGTACACTAATTACTAATAGTCGGGTTTTGACTTCACAAAAATATCAAATGGTCACTAATTCGAGGCTAAGTTATGTCAACCATAGGATCAGACAAGTGAAAGACCCTCACCTTCTGGGCTTAGTTCAGGCACTGATAGGAACACGTCGCCGTAACGTTGTTGCCGTAGCTCCAACATACGGTTGACGATGGTGAAGAGGCAGGACTGTGTCGGGTAGTTGTTGTCGACCAGGTTGACGAGGAAGTAGTTGTCCTGGATGGACTGTAGGAGGCGCTTCGAGTAGGAGCCTTCCGGGTACAGCTTCCCCCACTGCTCCCGCCAGAGGGCGAACGCCTCGTCCTGCCACCGAGGGAAAGGGCGTTAATCTTACAATCCTATTCGTCATTTTTACATTGATTTAACTGTGTAAAACCCGACCTTTTCAATGTAATGCTAATAGATGGGGATACTGCCATTCCATGCGTATATATGGTTTGTTTGTTTTTAATGCTTTTTTTGTGACAAAAGAGTTTTTTGTGACAACAGAAAGTTACATTATAATGTAGGTTTCATTCACGTTGAAACATATGAACATTCTGATGATGCGAGGCAATGGTGGTGGAATCAAAATATTAAAGATATATCAAATAGCACATTCATTTAAAATACGGATATTTTTTTTCAAATTCCAACATACGTGTCATTAACTCTAAAGACAAAATATATATTCTATGCTCAATAAGAGAAATGGTTAATGACCAAACCTGTACAAGGTTTATAAACCAAGCCTTACCTTCCAGCTCTTGAAGGCGATCGGGTCGACGACGGTGGGCTGGATGATCTCCTTACCGGGGAAGACGCCCCAGGTGACGGCGATGGGCTGCAGCTCATCACAGTTTGTGTAGTCCTCGCATCCCTAAGGGTAAATGATAGAGTGGGGTCAATATCACTGCAGTACATAGGTTTAACGCGTATTCCAAATTCCTATTTCTCCTATCTTTTTTTGTTAATGCTATCTCGAATTTAAATATGACTTCCCCAAGACTTTACATGAGACTCTTTTAATACCGGTATTAACAAGTCTTTTGTCAGTTAATAAGAGAAGTTTTGTTTATCACGAATTGAGAAACGTTATATAATCATTACTATTTCAGTTCTTTATCTTGACAAATAATCATTTAGACATGCTATAGCATTTAGATAGATGTCTTTTGAATACATTTCTCGTTTTTATTTTGGAGTATATAATTATCTTACTTTTAAGCCACAATTTTTCAGACATTTTTACGGACTAACGTAGGTTTTGTGACCTATATAATTATGTTTTTTTCAGAATGGTGACAAATGTTGCTAACTTACGCTGGCGTTGATGATGTGGTAATTGACCTGTGGGTACAGAGGAAGGATCTCACGGAGACACTCGATGTTTTCTCGACTCGTGAAGAACTCCAAGTATGCCTAAAAAGACAAGTGACGTTGACATAATATTTCCCGATCGATGTATTAATGTAAATGGACGACCTATCATGTACACGTTCTTTGAGGATTGCCCCGGATTATGTATCAACATTTGCAAAGTCAACAGAAATACCAATATGGTCCAAATCCGTAAAAAAAAAAAAAAAGAAGAAGAAGAAGAAGAAGAAGAAGAAGAAGAAAAAGAAGAAGAAAAGACAAGCACAAATAAAACAAACACCCACAGAAAAAACAGGAATCCTGACAGGAATCTCGCGGAAATGTGTAAACACTGCGCATATTCTACTGAATTCGAATACCCCAGAATTTATATAATATATTCAACACCCAAACCACATTGATACTTGTTTATGACCCACATGTAATTAATAGTCACCGGCAATATTCTAAGATATCTCACCTTCTGGTAGACGAAGCCGTTGGGCATGCCCCAGCCGACGACGGGGTCGGCAGAGGCCGCTCCGTTGACAGAGGGCTGGGAGTTAATGGTGAGAACCCCCTTGTAGTTAATCTCCACCAGCTGCTCCGAGATGATGGACGTCTCGTCCTGCAGCGCCTCCTCGTTCCACGCCAGCTTATCCACCTGCAGGGGAAAGAGAGAACTTTTAAGAGGCTGCTTGTGCAGTAGGTCAAATCGCAAGTGTTTTTATGTTGTTGTTATTTTTGCGTTTTATGGGGACAATCTCTATAGTTACTGTCATTAACACCATGAAATATACATGATGGTTTACATTTTTTTCGAACCAGCTAATTCAAACATTAGATGTTCTGTTTGTTTAGTCCTCTTACTGAGTTACACCTTGCCAAATCATAAGGGTGATATGATAAGTGAAAAAAATGAGAATCAATTTAGAAGGTATAGGTATTCCAAGAATAATTAGGTAAACATCCAGTAACGAAAAGGGACTGACTGCGGCTGGAAAACCTTATTAATCACGTTTTCCTACACTAGTTAAGTACTTTAAACTACACTCTCAAAACTACAAACAAGACTCACCCTGACGCCGGCCTTGTTGGGCTTGCCGCTGATGTAGTTGCCGAACACGGCCCACACGTCCACCTCACTGCCCAACTGCTCACCCCACAGTTTGAGCAGCTCCTCCTTGGGCGAGCGACTCTTCAGGTAAAACAGGTAGTAGTCGGTCAGCTCACCGAAGGCCGCAGAGTTGGAGTTACCCCACCGCCCGTTGGGGAACTCGTCCCACTCAGACGTTCTGTGTACGTAGCTCTTGGGTCGGGACCGCCAGAATATCGGTCGCACGTCTTCTTGGCAACGCGCGTGGTTGGCTGTGGCTTTCCATGGGAGTGCTCGCCGTGGTTCTTCACTCCATAAGCCTAGCCGCTGCGGAAGACAAGACCAATTGTACTGTATCTTAAGTCTGAATGTCATATACTATAGAGTCGGCAGTATTAGGCCTATAGTAGATCTATAGTATTAAAGTTTGTGCATCAAAGCAAGCTTTGATACCAGGAGGCGGCAGTCTTAGAGAAAATAAAGTGAATAATTTGTATCATAGTAAAAAAATACTATAATATCAAAGATATAAAACATTAGAATTAATAAAACAATAATATTTTAAAACCTAAAGTTAGAGGTGGGGGGATGCCAAACCTATATATAGGTTAGACATTGACTTAGGCCTAAGGGCATTTGTCGTTAAAGGCTACATATCAGATTTAATATTTTGATGGTAGGTCTGAAAAAATGACACTATAGTGACAATTTCACAAATCATCTAATCTTTTTAATCATTTAAATCTTAATTCTGTAAAACATGGTCTGAAAATATTTGAATTGCAAACGTGTCCAGGCCTAAAATAATAAAACCATGCGATGTATGTGAGCCTAAGACATATCAAAACATAGTTTCCTATATCTAATTTATTTTGATAGGCTGGATAAGGCCTATATACAAAAATATTTCATACCATCTGTAAAATATTCTTGCAAGAGTGTCCAGGCCTAAAATGATCAAACTATATGATATATAGGACCCTGGCATATTTGGAAATATAGATATTTAGATGATGTACATTTTGATCAGCCTGATTATTTTACAAGTCGAAATTCCTCTTCTGGAGATAACGATACGTGTTCACTAAGTCTAATTTATCAGTAACCATTGTTAACTGGCCCTTCAATGTTATTTTTCAGATTGCCACTGTCCGACCAAATGCCTGCATCAGTTATGAATGCGTCTGAATGGGTATATCCTCCACAATTCATGCGTTTCTGGTAAATATAATCCAGGTTTTCTGAGTTCAATGTATCAGAGCAGAGGTGAAAAAGAACCCGGCCACAAGGCTGACGCCATCTCAGCGTGTCTATGTCAAGCCTCCACGTGTCCAATGATATGAACGCATGTTTCAAGCAGGATTCCTCTATGCGTTGTATGCATTTAAGGATATCCACAGGTCCACAAAGATACAATTAATATATATTTAACGCATCAGATAGCGCCGTAATCTAGGTGTACAGGCTGGAAAAGGGAGCCCTCCCGCCGTAACGTCCAACCGCCCCACCTGCACCAAGCAGTCTGACTTTCACCTTGGCCCGACATAGCCTCATTAATATTCATGAGTTGACCCGGTTTCTGTGTCCTAGATCGGGGAAGAAGAGATCATGTGACCAAGGCCAATGGCGGCTGGGCGCTCAGTTACCGATCGATATAACGGTTTGGATTCCATGCTTGAATGTCTAATTTGGCCCGATTTGGACGATTCCTATGTATTCTATATATCAAAATCTCTGCAATATAAGCCAAAATAAGCCCAAATATGCGGTTATTCAAGCCCAGAAGCAATTGTCACATTTTGTTATCTCAGCTCGGTCACGTTTTGGTCGGCAACAGTGTCTATTTATAGCTGTAACGTTTTACATCTGACGATTCTAAGAAGAGAGTATAAAGAGGCGGGCTTTTGATCAAAATAGATCAAAGTACTGCTGATCAAAAGTAAAAGCCGCCTCTTAATAAAGAGTTGAAATAATTTTACATTGGTTATTCATAGTTCTGTAATGTTTCTCTAAAACAAGTGACATGCCTCCGATGTTTTTCGTCAGTTTTCGTTTTTTTGTACACAAAAGTATTCCGAGCATTGAAATACAGATATTATCTTGTAAAGAAACTAACCTGTCAATTTCTGCTGATACACAGTTCAAACACTTTGAACGGTCCTCGGACGAAGAACCTCAGACAATTTAACGGCATTTCTTTCTGTATATTTCCATCGAATCATTTGCTTAGTAGGCGTGTAAGTATGAAATTGCAGCTCCTTGTCATCTTTTCTCTTTGACTACGCGATATATACAAAGCTACACCAGAATTAATGTAAAAGTTCGGGTTTTTATTCCAAGAAATCTACGTTTCTCCCTCCTCACCTTGAGCACCTGTATGGTGGCCACCTCCCTGTTTAAGGTGTAGAAGTGCAGCCCGTTGACGTGGCCCGACGACAGCAGCGCCTGGCACATGGTGACGGCCTGCTCCACGCCGTAGTTACGGATCGCCTCGTCGTTGTCCTTGATCGGGTTCACGGCGTCCAGGATCTCCTGGGGCACCTCCAGCTGGGACAGCTTGACGATGTGCCGCAGCGACTGGTAGGCCTAGAAAGAGAGGAAAATAGTTTTGTTTTATTAGTTTTTTAAGGGTTTTATTTCATCAAGATTTTCCTTTGATTTCAGGATTATTCACAAGGTATTAAAGGCGGTTTTAGTAGGATTTGTATAAAAATATAAAATTACAAAGCGGCCACAAATTAAATTGCACATCATGTTTTCCAGATTTGTTTCTTTTATTTTGTTAATATGAAAACATCACAAGAAAGGTTAAAATAAGGGGAAAGTATTCAATTTGTTTCTCTCTTTACGAACATATTTTCTCAAGCACCTCTAAAGAAAAAAATCAATCTTATGGAAGACAGTTGAGAATGCACTACTAGAAACCCAAGACGGGTAAGACAGAAAACGTTTTTGATGACAGAGGTTGGCAAAGAGGAACAGAATAATCATTCGTATCGTTTATTTACGATGATATCAGTACGACTCTTTTTCCTACCTAGAGTGTGTTACTCTCATTTAAATTATATCAGAAGAAAACGCTGCAATCTCATTATTGACCCATGCCTTTTTCCCAATGGACATAAGGATTTTTTATTTGTCAATGTTTTCTCTGTGCTATTTACTTACGACCCTTAAAGTTGTTGTTCTTTTACTATGCTTTCCCTCTCTTTTTTAAGTGAGAGAGCAAACGTTTCCTAGCCCGGCCCTGGATCACCGGTCACTTCTCATTTAACCTCTGATCAGCTAACGACATGTTGAGCAATCACCCGTACACTCCGGTTCCACTTCAGATTATCACCTCCAGTGCTAGACTATTGTTCACGAACCAGCTGATGCAGTATAAGGAAACAGGATTGATACGCGCCGGGTCGGAAGGAAGTTAACGAGATTATCTCTCTGATTGTCCCCAACTTGTTATCAAGAGCTATTGTGAAGGAGGTGAAGTGGTCTTGCCCGTGTAAGTAGAGATCTTAAACTATAACGAAAACAGGGGTGGGTGGGAGGTATGTATTGACATATCTTGACGTCAGCACTTAAAGGGACACCTTATTCGGGTTTGAGGCCTGTTGAATTGGGGAGAAAACGTGACAAACATCATGCGACAAACATGTGACAAATATTGACAGGATCGTACATAGTGCCACTCATCCTCAGCCTTCAGGTTGTTTATTTTAACAACTTTATTCGACAATTCTCGGTTTTGTTTTACACGATTTTACATTTGTTGGTGCTGAGATGTAGTGGGTACAGTTCTAAAATGATTTTTATAATAATGCAAGACAAAACGATGTAATTCGGGCAAGTGACGTTTATAGCAAGTCATTGCTTTCCTCTGTGCAAGTTCTACCGACCGCTCCCCGCACCCACAATTTTTTTTTTTTTTTTCACAATACAAGTACTTTGCCGTCATATCTCGTCTATGAAAATGAATAACAGATACATATGTGTTTCCTGTTCTTATCTAGCTCCTCAAGATACTTGACTGAGAAAGATGTAATTGAACGAGAAAAGTTTCCATCCATGAAAAAGAAAGAGTATCAATATTTACATGTCGATATTTTTCTATGTTCCCTATCTTATCTGGAGATCATTTCTGTCTCTGCTCTTTTTACAGGGTCCCTGTGTTTAACTATTATCCAGGACACATATAAATATCGATGAGATCTTCTCATGTCGATAGTCCTGGAGGGGGGGGGGGGGATTTGTCTGTTTTGGTAGCTGGCCGCATTCCTGTAATGGGTTCCCGACACTCCCCACCCCCTTCTTTTTTTTCTTTTTTTCTTTTTTAAAGAGGGAACTTTAAACTACCCTAGAGTTAACAATCGCCAGCACGCACACATAAGCGCGACATTTTAGGACTTAGACCCCTCACCCCTTCCGAAATCCTGGATCCGCCCCTCTTTGTTATTTTTTTTTTATTTTGTGTCAATTCCTAACCAACTCACCTGTATGGGCAGGATGCCGGGGATGATCGGGCAGTTGATGCCGATCTGCCGACAGTCGTTGACGAACTTGAGGAAGGTCTCGGCCTTAAAGAAGAGCTGTGAGATGATGAAGTCGGCCCCGGCGTCCACCTTCTCCTTCAGGTGGCGCAGGTCTTCGGCGTACGACGTGCACTCAGGGTGACCAGTGGGGTAACCTGCCGGGGGAAGGGGAAACGTAAGGAGAAATGATATGGAATATTCCCTCAAAAATTAATTCTTTCAAAAATGATATGTATATTCTGTCAAAAAAAATTATATGGACTATTTCTTCAAAAATGATATGGGCTATTTCAACAATAAAAACTTTTTTTAAAAAAATAGCCCCAGTGACTTTAACTGGGTGACTAATTTCAGCCTAGTGTGAAAAAAAACTCCCTTCCGGATAGGCTACGTGTAGTGTAATAAATTTCATTCTACCATGAAAACCATCTATTTCTTGGAAACACAGTCTCGTATCTTTTCCCAGATCCGAGAAGGTTTAACAGGGAAACATGTTTACCTACACAGTATCATATGAAAGAAATGTGTACCAACCTGCCACACAAATGACGAAGTAGTCTCCGAACTCCTCTCGGATGTGACGCACCAGCTCTGTAGCATAGGCGAAACCGTCGCCTGGAGCCCTCCACTCCTGGTCTTGGGGAGCATCTGTTTTGAAACAACATT
The DNA here is from genome assembly GCA_936440205.1 of Lepidonotus clava. Taxonomy (NCBI): domain Eukaryota; kingdom Metazoa; phylum Annelida; class Polychaeta; order Phyllodocida; family Polynoidae; genus Lepidonotus; species Lepidonotus clava. Next base: position 25,505,793 of record OW387144.1, on the reverse strand, counting down.
TCAAATGAGTGAAACTGGTTTGCCCAATGAAATATATAGATCTAAAGCTTACCATTTAACATATTTCGAAGATGATTGTAAGAAAACATTCCAAGGACTTCACAAAAGTTGGGGAAAAAAGATGGGATGATCCAGAGTAAAAATCTAACACTTCGCTTATTTCATTTAACAAAAAATTGAAATGCATGTACGCCATGCATATCCTCATTAGCTGATATAAAAAGTGCATTCAGTGATTATATCATTCACTTTTTCCTGCTTTTAGATCTATCTATACTATATTTTGAGTATTTTCAACATCAAAACCCACCTCCTCTGAGTGCCAGTATGTTTTTGATGCCCAGGTTCTTGGCTCTGTGTAGGTAGCCGGTGATCTCTTCTTTACTCATCTGACAACACGTCATGTGTAACATGGTCTCCAGACCGCAGTAGTTGAGCATTGCGCTGGCCACCATCGTGGAACTGGTCGGTTTGTCCGACCCGGGGTCACCAGCGGGATGCCACGTGACGTCACAGAAGAGTGGTCGACCTTGACCCATGCGTTCAAACCTGACAAAGTCAAACAGTTATTAAGACAAGTGCCTTAGACTATTTACCCTTAAGAGCTAGGGTCTGATTTTCTAGGGGTGATATTAGGTTATGTCATGTCATACAGAGTCTAGTTCATGTTACGCTTGGGAAGGTTACAAGATCAAATTACACATATGATAAGATGGAACAATGCAGTTCCAGACCCACTGCAGTTTTTACAAGTCATTCACAATCTCTCCGAATTCATTTGCGTTTTCAAAAAAAAATCCGTTCATTCCTATATATGCTCTATATTCGTGTTTTTTTAAAAATCATTGTTGAAGTGTTCAGCTTATATAGTTGACAGCAAGGACAAACCCTCTGTTTATAAGATATTTACAATGTTTGTAAATAAAGCTTGTCCCGCCCATAATCATCCGAAAATAGATATATGTACCGAATACTGTTGACTGTACGCACACATCACACATTTTCAAACATTCAGAGATACATATCACTTTTATTGAGTACCATAATCAATTCATACCGTACCCACGATGCTCTTATGGCAATGATATATATTGAGAACCTTTCTCTAAACATTAGTAGCAGTGTTTAGTTTTGAAATGAACATTCAGAATGGAAACACAAGAAGTCAGAAGAAATAGGTAGAAAGAAAGGGGAATATGAATTTGTAGTCCTACAATAAGTCTCCGACCGAACGGGTTTTGTTTCACATTTGTTAAAAATATAGTTCAGAATTTTAAAATATTATGTCAAGAAAAGTGTGGTTTCATTTTCTTAGTCCATCATAAACTTTTGTACCATATTCAAGGTTAAGTTGCAAAGTATTTCCCTGTTACAGTTAAGGTAATGGCATCATTCAAAGGGACGTTTGACGTCTCTTCATTACCTCAAGTCCAATCTCCTTCTGACGTCATATTACCATCAAGGAAATACTCGTTCAAACTTATTTCTACGAAATGGTTTTATTTCAGGATATAAGATAAAGTTCCAATGTAAAGTCAAAAGTTCTCTTCAGCAAAATACATTTTCTTACAATCAAAACAATAGGTTGTCACAAGAAAAATGTTATGATAGACTGTGAATAATGAAAACTTCTTTTTTTCAATACATACTCAAGTGTCGCAAAATTTGGACCCCATTACTGAATGATTCAAATCATGGATCTGCTTTTTCTTGGGGAAAAACTTTAACCACAATAAAGTTCCCCTATACTCATGAAAAGCCTCAATGCTATTAACATAGACTCCCGTATATTGTCATCTATAGGTTGCAGTATAATACGGTTCGATCGACAGTAAAATGCCTATACAGTTACTCTATGTATTTGCAGAATACCTGTAACGATTTAGTGATGGAAAAAATAATTATCTGAAATAGTAAACGATAAAATAAATAATTTGCTATAAAAAAGTTAGCGGACAAACTTACTTTCTAATATTATAACTGCCACCTATAGAGCACATTTTTCTTTCTTTTTTTCTTTACTTTTACAGTGTGTAAGCATGTGCACAAAATTGGGCAATAAGTGTGTTAGCTTTCACCTCCCAGAAGATGTCGCCAGTATCGCCAACAGCAGCGCTCCCGATAGTGGCGCCCCCTAGAGAGCAAGACAGCCACTGCGTTAACATGACGTCACGTCACAAAACCAATTAGAGTGCAGACAATAGCAAAAATGGTTAAATGAGGTGAAGGGATGGTTGATGCAGTGAGAAACAAAAAAAAGGTGCAACAACAAAAAAACACTCCACCAACACATTAGAATATAATTTGTTATGATGTTACTCTGTTTAAAAAGATCCACCAAAAGTAGACCAACAAAGTACAAGTAGATCTACTCTGAACATTCCAATTTATTTCTTCACAGATAATGGTAAACCCGGTATTTGCTTTTTGAAATTCAACGCAACAAGTTATCTGGTTGTATGGATTTAAGTAAGGTTAAATGAAAATAAATCAAAAACAGCTTTGAGCAAATCTGAATTTGTGCTTCAAAATATGATCTAAGAAATAAATTGTGAAATCTATTATTATAGTTTCAGATTTGGAAAGGAACCTTTTTTCATAGTTCTGCAAATTCAGAACAACAGACAAAAATACTCATAGAATACCCATAGAACATAAATTACATTTGCGCTATTCAAGGATCGACTAAAGGGTATGCATACTTAACCCGTGGTCGATCTTAGCACTAGCCCGCTAGTACCGTCACTAGTGCAAATAAGGTCGGGCTAGTGCGTTTTTGGAGCAGCTAGTCCGATGGGTTAGTGCAAATTTGAGCTCTTTGTTTTCTTAAAGTAAGCAGCGGTGATCTTGCTTAAATAAACGTCAAGATTATGGTTTACATTTAATGATATTTCTGTAGAATATCATTTTCTAAATTGTCCTCCTGTTTTATGCCTTAAAAATATCAAGTTTGGTACTAGTGTAATACATTTTTGGCTAGTGCAAATGGACGACCACTAGCCCAACGGACCAGTGGCCAAAAAAAGTTAAGGTCTACCCCTGTTAACCAATACATGCATATTTTTCTGGCATATTGTTTTAAAATCCATTGTTTGACAACGGAAATAATTTTCATTTGTGTTATATCCCATTGCTCAAACCGATTTATTGATATATTTATACCATCATATGCCAGCCATGGTCGTGTGCCATTCACAGTAAATCAGCTATATTCTTTTTTTTTCAAGGTATTGTCCCTCAAGTGTCTCAGGACTAATGATTTAAAAATGCTCGGGGTTGTATTCTTATCATCTGATCACGTTAACCAACCTTTCACTTTGCCTGAGAGTTCTTAAAACCTCAATGTTGATCCTTGATAATGTATCGATCTACGATCATCGAAAACATGTTTTTTTTTATCTATTATGTTAAGACTTTCCAACACTATAACAACTTACAAATCAGATTTTAAAAAAAAGAGTTTATCTTTTAAGTCTATCAACATGTTTCCAATCCAAAGAAGCAATTGGTAAGAGTTCTGATGTTGAAATATTTCCAGGACTATGTATTGTTATTCGGGGAAACAATCAGCTGTTATCACCAGCTGATCACTGCTATCAGCGTCAGCTCGCCAGAGTACAGGTAGTCCCTTTGTACCTTGTACATTACCACCAGGTTCCGGGCACTCTCCGTGGAAATTTTCACCACCACTGATAACAACTCACCGCGTGGACTTTTCCATACCATATATTATAATGCTATCAGTAGTTGATAACTTATATATGAATGTATTTCAATTCAGATAAATACTTTTTTCTAAATCTCAAAAAGGAACTTAGTAGGGAAAAAAATACTATTATTGTGAAGCAACCATTCACTTGGTAAACAGTAGAATTTTTGTCTTTTTTTCGAGACACGAAAGGTTTGTGGGGTTCCCGGAGTATTTCCACTTGCCTCGCTTATCTCTACTGAAATGACACGTGACTGATTCACGTAATCTCTCCTTATCATTGACCATGTAGCAAAATATCTTTCAGACGTCTGGTGCCCCCAACAATCCTAACCGCCCAGATAGTACTTTATAAGCAGCCGGCGAGTGAAGTCTCCCTATACCAGCATTATTTGGTATATTATTTCAATGGAGGAGGTCCTTGAAATATTCCACTTTGACAACCAGTATAGTTATTTATAATGGTATACATGTATATATGTAGATCCCGATAACTTTAAATTGCTTTTACCTGCGGGTACACTGATAACAATCAGCCTGTATTATGCAGCCCGCTGCAGTTCTTCATCTATTCTGACCGTATATTCAACGAATATTATCTTAGTCACGAGACCTGAATGGTTATTAATTTATGTGTCTCCAAATAGTATACAGGGGCCTACTTGAACTCTCTAATGTGTGTGTCATCAAAATACTTCTTCTTGGAACCTGATGCTTAGCTGAGGTAACACGAAATTATGTGATCATATTTCCATCATATTTAACTTTGAGTATGTAACTATAACAAACCTATAAGGAAGACCATGTAAAATGAGTATGGTTTAATGAATACAAAATAAACAATCCCGGACTAGATACTTTATAATAACACGCTTCATCCTGAGAGCAATATACGGCTTTCAAGGAGTTGTGAATACGCATTATCGTAATCTACCAGTAACATGGATATTTAGTATTGTTGGGTAGAAACGTTAATCAACTAGGTACAACTTGGCCCTAAAACCAACTTTGCGTATATGGAAATTTAAAAAATTGGCAGGGGTTATTTTAGTTGTTGACTGGTTAGTAAAACAATGATAAGATGGAAATAAATATATAGAACCTGCGAAAAGGAGCAAGGCTATACGGAGTAAACGGGTTAGCGGTATCCTCGGCATTTCCGTCATCGCGCGGTGAAATTCTGGGCTCCAGAAGTGACCACGTTTAACATTGGGGCCTATGGGGAAAACGCGAATTTTCGCGATTATGCGAAAAATTTACAAAATGCGAAAATTTGAAGGCTTGTATCGCATTCCTGGGATCAATTCCAAACTTTTTCTCATTTACTGTATTAAGATTGGAGCTATATTTAAAAAGTTATCGCGAAATAACCTGTTTTCTCCCATAGGAGCCAGTGTTAAAAGCACCCCCAACCTCCGTTCGCGTTTTCCCCGAAATTTCGGCTCGCGATGGTCTTTTTTAAGACCCGCATCTTCCGTATACAACTGATACGACCAAAACTTTTGAGATCTAATGGGGGGGAGGGGGGGGGAAGCTTTATCTCTGGATGATGAGGCACTTTTTACAATTCACAGCATCTTGTGACAAATGACATCAGAGAAATGCATCATTGACAGTACAACTTTGTGTACAGTACTCAATTTTAGTAACAATCTTAATTGTAAAAAGGGCTAGATATACCAAAAACATTATAGTAGTGAAAAAGGTAAAAGAGAATAGAATAGAAAAAGAATCGGTAAATGATACACAAGGGATACCAAATGCATGAAAACAGATGAGAGGTCGACAAAAGACATGCTGAAGATCTAAGAAATATTTGGTGCAAAGATGGATTGAGTTGATACATCACTCAGTTCTGGTTGTGGGCGACCAGACCTGAAAATAATCTATCCAGTCCCAAGTTTTCTCACAAAATGCATTTGAGTTAGAATTGTGATTTTTTTTTTTTACAGACAAACATTGAAACAAGGATATCGATGCAAACCTACCTTGCGACTAAATTCACGGCTCCATTGGCGGTTCTGGGAGGGAAGAATTCGAGTGAGAAGTACTTGGCGCCCGCCTGGTTTCTATCGTTGATGCGGTCTATGAGCCGGCGGTACTTGTAGGTGGGCAGGGCCACGGGGCTGATGGACCGGGACCCCGACCCGTTGGAGGGCGGGGTGACTGGGGGAGTGAACGCCGGACTGGCACTGGATAAACTCCTCGACACCTCCTGGTCCATGTCCGAATAATGATTGGTCTCAGGCATGATGATGCCTTAGGATATCTGTAGATATCAAAAAAGATTTATTAGATTAGATGAGTTTGATGTGTACTGTCTGTAGATCTATTCGTACACCGTGCAGTGGCTGATAGAGTCTACAGTTTTCTGAAAAGGTGGGTTGTGCTAATGAAAAGGGGGGAGGGGCACCCACTATTTTCCAAAATTGTACTAAATTTGGTGCCCCTCCCCCCCCTAAATCCGTCACTGCCATGGTCCTTGCAGTATATGTACGAAATGTGCCCCTTCTCTAAAACAAATTAACCATGACAAGTTCAGGTCCAGGGAACTCAAATTAAAGTGGACCTTATTTCTGAATGAATAGGCCTGTGGCAGTGCTATAACTAGCTACCCCGATATATCTACAGGTCAGTGTCTTTGTCTTTAATGTCTATTAATAGTGTTATGTGGACCCCGGTTTGGTAAGGTCGACACATGAACCTGAGAAATACTGGTCTAGGCCAAGGCCTAGTCTAATTGTATTGTTAGGCCTATTGAATAATGAATTAATCCATCTCCCGTTACCAAATTGAAAAAAAATGGTAAAACATGATTAATCACATATATGTAAGGGTGTATCGCAATCAAATGAAACTAGATTAAATGAAATGTAAACATCAAACAACTCTAGTCAACCAGGGCAAAGAGAATGATGTGCCGTAGACCGGGCGCGGAGACCGGCCCGGACACGAAATGTTGACGGGGCTCGCGCGCCGCGGCGCCGAGAGAGGTCTCGGCGGCCGGCCGTACTCTGATGGAGGGGGCATTTCATAATAGGTAAATGAAGATTACAAAACCAGCGATACCTATCGATACTCTATAAACATAGCTCACACATCCCTGCTTCATGTGTCGATTTCTTTATATTTTCTGTTAGAGTTCAAGATGTAAACAAAGCAGCGTGGGTTCCAGTACAAGATGGTGAAAGTGCCTGGATTCGTGCGAAAATCTCTGCATGTTTCAGCTGTTTTATCAAGCCACGGTCGCTCGAAATTATAATTGTGAGCACAGTAGCTCTCTGCGGACCCAATTAGTAGTCGGTGCAATCAAAACAAAACAAATCCTACTTACAATTCAGGTTTGTTTTGATGGCTCAATGAGGATGATTCGTAGTCACTCTTCCGCTTGCTTGCAAGTATTTAGGGGAAGAGGCTGAAAATCGCCACAGCAGCGAATATAAGCGATCACCTCATTTGCATACAGCCAATCAGAGCCGCCATAACAACATTCGACCAAGCGGATGTTTAGTCCCGCGAACAGGTGCGCGAAACCAAAATCGGGTTGGAGAGCGAAGCAGGTCGCTCCCGCCACCTAGTGTTATCCGGTCTGGATCCTGACGGTGTCCAGCTTATCATCCGTTGTAAATGGCCTTTCATGTGTATTGGACGGGAACCAGCTACGTAGGCTGGATTAGGAAGAAGATCAGACACTGTCCACGTGATAGTACCATGGGGGGAAGGTTTCCGTGTCAGGCTCAGCTGTCTCCCCCTGTGCACATCATCCATGACCCTGGGCCGAATGGGTGGTACAACTATTATTAGGACGAGGGGGCAGAGGAAATAATATTTTACCATGCATTCAGTAATGACAATTCGCGCGGATAGGTAACATTATAGGTAGTCCAATTACCTTTTAAGTTTATGTAACAAATCTATACATAGGTCTATGTAATTCCCTGATATCATCGGCCTGTAGACCATGTCAAAATTGTACTAAAACAATGAAAGCAGGCCTAGATTTTGTACCCCTGCATGGACACACAATCATGATATTGTATGCATGGACCCGGCCTCATAAAATTCTTCATTATAGTCTCCTTAGGCCTACATCTTAGATACAGACCCTAGACCTTTTGCTTATGTTTTTATAGGGACCTACTTTCACAATATTCAAGACACGAAAAAGCATTGCCTGCCTGCCCCGGGGTAGGTTATATTTGAGACAGAGCAGGTAATTAGATCTGAAGATGCATCTTCCCAATGGGTTTCAAATTTGCGATCCGAGATGGGTATAATCCAAATAATACGCCCATCCCACCTACGTCCCAGGAGCAATCTGTCGAATAAATTGTCATGGTTATTTTTGTATAATGCATATATCTTTTGGAAATAGGCTAGGAGGCAATTTTGATAATGTCTTATACATAGTAGGTACCTCTTTGAGATTTTCATCGAAAACAATGTGAAATAAAAGTTTTATTGTGGGACTGATCAATTATTTATAAGCAAATGATTATTTTGACGTCTATTAAATCCACTTTGCATTAATTGTCACAGCTAGGGGCTGTCCATAGGATGATGTCATGCAGGAGGGGTGGGGATGGGGTTGGGGGGTCTTGGTTCTATGTCCAGGCATGATAAAGGGGTGGGGGGGGGGGGGGGGGGGCGTCAAATGCGTGGTGCATGACATTGGGGGCCAATATGATGAACACAATTCAATTTCAATAATTTCAGAGAAAACTTGCAGTTACATTTGGGATTTTTAAAACTGAAATTGTAATTTCCTGTTAAAATTACAGATTTTCTCAGTGGCCTGACCTGCCTTTTGAGAGTTTTTGAGCCCTTCAGGAGCGGATCCAGAGATTATCAAAAAGGGGGGGGGGGGGGGGGGCTATTGTAAAAACTTTTCCACCGAACCCTTCGGGTCCAGGAGTTTTACGTTTTAAAAAATTGATGATCAATATTTTGCCACCCCCCTAAATCCGCCACTTCCCTTACTAGTTATCCGATTCTCCAGCAGGTCACACAAGTTTTGCACAATACAATAGGCCTATTCAATAGCGCCATCACCCTTTTGAAAAATCACTGACTGGATCCGCCGCTGTTTGATGTAGCCTATACGCCGTATGCGGGTCTAAAAAAAGCGCATCGCGCGGCGAAATTTCGCGGAAATCGCGAACGGAGGTTGGATGGACGTTTAGCATAGGATTCTATGGGAGAAAACATGTTATTTCGCGATAACTTTTCAAATATCAGTCCAATCTTCATACAGTAAATGAGAAAAAGTTCAGAATTAATCCCAGGAATGCGATACAAACCTTCAAATTTTCGCGTTTTGTCAACTTTTCGCATAATCGCGAAAATTCGCGTTTTCTCCATAGGCCCCAATGCTAAGTAGCCAACAAATAGATCCCAGAATTTCACCGCGCAATGCCGGAAACGGCGAGGATACCGCTAACCCGTTTAATCCGTTATCAATGTATGGGTTCAAGTACGTCTAATGCGTGTCTGTCGTGGAATAGACAGAAAATAGAATACCGCAGGTGATCTATCTGAGATTACCTAGCAGCCTATGACATATGTAATGAACTTCAGTGAAGGCCGGGATCCAACGGGCGGGAAAGCAGTGAAGCGTAGCGCGCCACAGACTGGTGCTGCCATCTGGCGGTTCTCTTTGATAACTCTAAGTAGGACAGCAAGCATTTTGGATTTGAACTGAATTAAACAGTACTCGAGTTTAGGTATGTGTGGGTCTATATATAAGCTTATAACATAAGAATTGATCTAACGTCACGCTACGATACCAATTTTAACATATACACGCTGCTTTGACTCATATAGCACAGGTTTATTGGATAAAACACTTTAACCACACATATTATCGCCCAATGTTAGCTGAGCACTGAAGCAGACAGTGACTGAATCTGAGAGGTACCACAGAGTTACACTCGGACTCACAGTATGGATCGTATCCACATCTTGTCAGTTCTTGTTAGAATGTCTTGATTTAGATCTTTTATCTAAATATGGTAAGGGGGGTACTTTGCGATAGCCTCATCCAAATAGCATATTATAATAGTAGTAGTAGTAGTAACGTTTATTGACATCAAGAAACCAGAAGTCACATCTGACTTATATGTCAATTATCCAGATCATGTATCTACATATATACTCTACAACAAATGCTAGTACATAAGCACTAAAATCAAAGGGTAATACAGAGACTAACACTAATACATGTCACATATTTGGATGGTTACTGGATAGATATGGACTACCTTTAGGTACAAATAGATGTTAATAAATTTCGGCCTGTAGACAGTTGACATGGGAAAACCTCCAGGTTCCAGCAGAGTTGCTGTTGCCATTTTTGCCAGATCTAATTTTGTAAGATTTCCTAGATCTGATTTTGGATTGCACAACAGATTTTCTTACATCGTTTAAATATCTGTTTTTATATTAGTTTCACTCTATTTATATACAAATTCAATGTCAAAACTTTCCCTAGAGGTTAAACTCTCTACCAGTTGCCCCTGGAAAAATAGTAGATCTAGGAATTTAATCCCAGACTAGACTTTTTCTACAGTAGATAGATCTACCATTTTCATCAGTCGGAAGTGACATCTCTGTACTACTAGTTCCTATTAGAAAGAGTCAGGGAGGGAAGTAGACTATCTACAAAGCAACTTTATGAAAAGCCAAGGTTCCCATGAACTTAATTTATCTTTCATCAAAGTTCATTCTGGCCCACAGTCGGTTTCTCAATGCAACCTAGATCTATATGGCTATGCAGTCTCCCTTGCCTTTGGTTCCAGTGCCAGTAAAAAATGATTTTTGAACAAACAATAGTAATATTACTATTATTTAATTAGCAGATTAGTATGACAGGAATTTATGATGAAAATGGTTATGTACCATACTTGGAAATTTAGCCTTCAAACTCAAATGACACATTGACTACTGTCATTGGCGGTAGTATTGCTGAACAATTTGGATTCATGCAAAGTGTTGTAGAACTTAAGGCCACTTTTTAGGTAAAGAGTTTGTTTCCAGTAGGCTGCCTGACTGGAATTTTTTTAATTCTTTTTATCATAGAGATTAGTAAGATGTATGCATGTTTGTGCTTTTATTTTACAGAAAGTTAACATTTTTCAACATAAATATATATCTGGTCAAAAAAATATATATATTGCATTCAGGTTTCATGCCTACAAAAAAATTAGGGGCCTTGTTGAAAAAAGTGGCTCAGATTGTTCTAAATGTTAGATTATTTCTGAGATGTACCTTCTGTAACGATCTTTAGCAGCTGCAATACACATGTTGATATTGTATAGACCATTTGATGTTCATTTGCTCAATTTAGTTTGATTATAATGGATTTCCCAAATATTGTATTGAAAAAAAGATTAATGGTCGGGGCTAAATAGGGTCGGTCAGGAAACCTGAACACAGCTATTTTTTGGGGCCTAGATCTGCTGCTGGTCTTCCGACGTATTTTGTGCCCACTGTAGGGCCATTAGAGTTTGATTTAATATGTGTTACTAAAAGGTACAGCATTTCTTATACAGAAAGGATGTTTAATCGATTTTAGTCTCAACCTTAAACATTATGGCATTTACAGAATACAAGAAATAGAATTAATAAAGATGTTAGGAATATAACTATTGAGTAGACTAGTTATCTCTTCCCTTCAGTTGATTTATTTAGTATCTTCATGTACATAAATCTACACAGGGTCTTCCAGATTATAGCAAGATAGCAGTAATTAAAGTTGATGACAATAATAACGATACTGGTAAAAGACATGAGTTGGCTTAAGGGAAGAGGCATTTTTTTTAATTCTTGGACAACGGGGACCCCTCCCTCCCCCGCTTACATTACCCCCATGTTGGTTTTTAACCTGATACAAACCATGAAGAAGCCTGTAAAAGGGCGAAAAATGTCGGTTAATAAAACTGTTTAAAATCCTCTACTTGTTCAACTATTCTAGTAGGTTGATAGTTGAATTTTAGTTCTAAACCTAGGGAAAGGTATCGTAGCCCGGCTGGCACCTATATCCACAGGCCCCTGCTGGTAGTGGCATGCCATTGGCCGGCCAGAAATAGCCTTGACAAGTGCCCCCTCTACAAACTGTGGAGTAGGGACGAGTTAGCCATTTATGTATGAATCCCAAGTAGGTGAAAGATGAAACCTGAAAGGGATATATCTAGTTTGCTACCCATTACAACTTGTTACCGTCCAAGACTAAGATACTAGGCCTAAGGTGCCATCAGAGATTAGGTGCCAGCGGAGATGTGACAAAGACATCTCATAACCATCAGAGAAGGTCTCACTTTATCCAAAAAAAACTTCGCGGACTCAAACTCGGAAAGTATGGTTTGACTTTCGGAGTTTAGGTTGGAAGGGTCGCATATTCCTCAAATATGAAACATTAAGAATATCTCTATACTTGTTTTATTCACCTCAGAGAGAACCCGTTCAATGAGACAATGAGATCATAGTATCACAAGTACGCTGTGATTGCCAATCACTACTTGTTCATTTACGTTTTTTGTCTACTAATACACTTAGCTTTAATTCATTAATGCTTTGGCTCAGATTTAGAATACTTTATTACTTTGTTTTCACACCTTCCACTGTCATGTTCTCGTCTTTCCTTTTCGGGCCTCAGATCACAGTAGCTTGTAGCTTTCTGCTGATTGAAATGTTTTGGTGACTGACTTTGAGAAGTCTCTGTTTTTTTGGTCAAAGGGTTTTGCATTTTTCAACACCGGTTGCTTTGTCAGGTTGCAGCTTACTTACTTTTTTTAGGAAAACGATCAATTAAGTGCTTCTTCACTCTGCACTACAGACACAAACGACAGGTGTCTGCATCAAACATTTGCTCTATATTATAATCATATTTTACTTTTTTAACCAAGCTATCTTGGAACCTCTATTGTGGGGAGCACCTTACGTAATTATTTCGTAACTTAGTTGAACTTTCCTTATTTTCCTGGGGTTTTCACTTTCACAAATGATTGAAATAATATTTTCCCTATTATATTAATGGCGCTCTGACTGAAATATTGGATCATCTTACTAAGATTTGTCAATTTCATTTACTATTAGCAAATTCCTTACTGTAATTTCAAATACTAATATGATTGCGGTATCAGGGTAATGCCCTTTCCCTACCTTGTCTATTGTTAATTTTAGCTTGACTTTCCTCTTTTTTTCATCAGCATTTGAAATGCAGCTTTGTGGTTTTACCCACTGATGACTTCAGGTTAAGACTAAGAAGAGGATTTCTGTTTCAAAGTCAACAGCTTACTGTAATTCATTTAACGTTACCAAATATATAAAGAGAAAATTGACGAAAAAGACCAGCTATTTGACCAGAGAAGGCTCTTTATAAGAACTGTATTTACTAAATGCATTGTTGTCATGTAATCTCCTTTATGGGGAGTAGTATATCTTCAAAGCATTCAGTCTATACCAGTGGATAATCATTATGAAATTAAACTTTGATTTCTATGCTGTTGAACTTTTTCAAGCTTTATATATTTGTCTTTCAATACAAAGCTACAAAAATCATAATGTTGGAACTGTCATAAAATCCTCACTTGGTTGGGGTATTCTTAGTAAGTCCATACATATGGATAACCAAAAGACATGTCAAATGTTTCTCTCTCTACAAAGGATTTAAAAGGAACAATTTAATAACTTTCTAAGTCGTCACAAAGACGTACATTCAGAGGCATTCATCATGGATAATCAGCAATCTAGAAACGGTACTATTAGCAAGAAAAAAAGACGGTTCCTTTGCCAAGAGTGTGGAAAGGAATTTCCAAAACCATCAATGCTTAAGCGTCATGAAAAAACTCACGCAGGAAAGCTACCACATGTCTGTACCCTATGTGGTATAAAATTCAGATGCTTAACTACCCTGAACCAACATATGAAAAGTCATACGAGTGATCAGCCTTATATGTGCCCTGTATGTAGTAAGCCATTCAACAACCTAACAAACCTGGACATTCACCTGAATACTCACATTGGAGAAAAGCCATATCTTTGTCCTTATTGTGGCAAGGCACATAAATACTCAACTAGCTTAAATGAACACATGCAGAGACATACAGGTGAGAAATCGTATATTTGTACAGAATGTAATAGGGGCTTCTCTTTTCTATCAGTTCTGAAGATCCACATCCAAAACCACTCAGAAGAGAAGCCCTATTTATGTTCTCACTGTGGCAGGGGATTTACACTACTATCTCATCTGAAGACACACATAAACGAGCACACTAGTAAAAAGCCACATGTATGTCTGTATTGTCGGAAAGAATTTCTAGACTCTGCAAGTCTAAAGCAACACTTCTGTCGCCGCACTGGGAAACAACCACATGTATGTCCTTACTGTGAGCTTGGGTTCAGTTTACCATCAGAACTGAGAGAGCACATATACTTTCACACAGGAGAGAAGACCCATGTGTGCATCCACTGTAATAGGGCCTTCAGTAGGTCTGGGTTACTGAAACAACATATGTCCACACACACGGAGATTAAGCATTTGCCATCCCAGCCATCAAGTCCAGAACCTCAGGTGTCAGTGGAGGACTCAAAAAAACCTAACAGCTGTGAGCAGTTACCATCCCAGATATCAAGTCCAGAACCTCAGGTGTCAGTGAAGGATTTCAAAGAACCTTACAGCTGTGAGCGATTGCCATCCCAGATATCAAGTCCAGAATCTCAGGTGTCAGTGGAGGACTTCAAAAAACCTTACAGCTGTGTCCATTGCAGTATGGGATTCAGGAACTTGAGGGATCTTGAGGACCATATGTCAAGGAAACACAAGGGAGTAACACATTATACTAGTTGTACGTTATGTGTGCGCGGTTTTACATCGCCAAATGATCTAGAAAAACATCTCAGTTCACATATTCAAAAGTCTTATAGCTGTTCTCCCTCTGGAAAGACCTCAATTGCCTCACCTATCCCAAACCAGCATGTTGGTGTTGATAAAATTAAGGTTATTGATGAGACCAATAAACCATTGAACAATCATCTTAAACTCAACAAATCTGACACAACCATACCGTTGGAAACTGGAATTGCAAACTTATCTTCGACAAGAAAGCACATTATACGGTTTCATAAAGTAAAAACAAATTACAGCAACTGCAAAGAATGTGTGCATGGTTTCATTCTCCAAAATGACATGGAGTCCCATATGGTGACACATCAGCAGAAAAGGCATTTGTGTACTCCTTGTGGTAAGGAATTCAGCAACTCAGCAAATCTGGAGGAACACAAGAAGAGTCACATGAAAGAGAGATCTTGTGTCTGTAATCGATGTGGAAAAAAGTTCAGTAGCTCATCGGGATTAGAGATACATTTGCAGAGTCACATAATGAAAATACCTCATGTTTGCAACCAGTGTGGGGAGCAAATTAATCAGTTATCTGAATTAGAAGAACATATGAAGAGTCACACGGACAAAAGACCTCATGTTTGTCCTAATTGTAAGCAAAATAACAATGAGTCTCAAATAAAGGAAGGTTTGCAGCCTTATATGGATGAGAAATCTCATCAAAATCTGAATAACAATGAACATTCCAGCCTGTCCAGAGAACTAAACAAAGGTATGCAAACTAATGGCAACGAGAGGTCTCATATGTGTAATCACTGTGGTAAAGAATACAACCAATTATCTGGAATTAATGATGTTGTTAAGCAGTCTCAGCATGTACATATTGTTGACAGACCTCATGCCTGTCCTCGGTGTAAGAAGCAATACAGCGTGTTGGCCGAGCTCAAGGAACACATGAAAAGTCACACGCAGAGGAGACCTCGCGAATGTCCTCACTGTAAGAAGCGATACAGTAGGGTATCCGATCTAAAGCGCCACTTGCAGAGTCACATATCCGAAAGACCTCATGTGTGCCCTCACTGTAGGAATCGCTACATTCTGTCATCAGAACTAAAGAGTCACATGAGAAGGTCTCACAAAGGACAGACACTTTACAGTAGTTGTAGGTTATGTGTTAGAGGGTTTAACAACCCTAATGAGTTGAAAAATCACTTAACTTTACACTGGAAGAAAATATAAACATCTGATTTCATGCATATGTTTGGTTTGTCCCAAAAAGAAGATATTATTGCATTTAGTAGTACATTTTATTAAAAATCAATGCAAAGTATATTTCTGATTTGTTAATATCATGTCCAACACCAATTGAAATTTTAGCATTGTCATTCCATTATATGAACAATTAGATTTATAAATGGTGGTAGGAATATAAACTGTGACTTCTAAAAGTTAGACATTTCTAATATAATTTGGACCCACAACTGTATACCCGTCCAAAATGTGCCTGTCCATGTAAAACTTTTGTTTAAACGTTGGTGTGCATGTATTTGGGAAATAATTACAAATATTGATTCTGGTCGCACCAACAGGTTGTCTCTTATAATCCAGTGGCATGTACAAACTTCCGAGGGCATTTATATCCTGTAATCGACGTGACATTCCATTCACATAGAAATAGCTGATGCATGTATATAGAAATATTATAGAATATATATGATATCGATTAATCCGTACTTTGATATTTATTTATTTGTTTACACACAAAAAGATAAATTATTGCCTGGTGCTAGAAACATTACCATCCTTTAGGTATGCAGGTTCATAGTCAAATTGGGTTAGCTTATGCATTGAGTTCCACGGGAATAGATACATCACTTAATTAGTTAATATGTGTAAATGAATGATTTGGATTCAGTTATGGACAACTGTTTCTATGTATTGGATCTAAATGTCCTGTAAATCAGCTCGGGATCTCCAAGAGAAATCATCATTTTATTTTAGCAGACCTTTTAACTTTTTAATGTATGCGCTCACGTTTGTATACAAACGTTTTACATTTTTGTAACAAACAAATATAATATTAATTCCCATGATACGCTTATCCGATTGTTTCTGTTTAGCCATGATATAGATATTAAAATGTAACTTCTCAAGATATTAAAAAAATCTAAGGACAATTTTGTTTATTTCAGTCTTGGTGAGCCTGTACCTGCTTGTTTGTATCTTCTCAAAACCTTGGTTATTCTCACCTCCTCTGGAATGGGTTAACCTAGCGTGTCTTAAAACTAAAAAAACAAACTATAGCCAATTTATTGAAGGCATTATTATTTACAAGTATCGCCTTGTTCTCTTTCTGGTGTTTCTTGAACTGAAAAGCCCATTTTCTCTCCTGCCCATCTGGCCTAAATAATTTACAGATTTCAGTATTCAACCTTCAAAATCCAATAGCTTTATTGAACAGTACTTTATTAGTTCCCAAAATGTACCATGATCGCCTCTCGAGGGAGCAGTTCATGACATTGGGTCTGCCTTCTATATTTCTTGTAGAATATGAAAAAACTAAGCTATTTCTTGTGAGGTTTGTTATCACTTTTAAATAAAGAATAACTGGAAAGACGGTAAGTTATATATGGTAGTTGTTCTATAAACGACATTTTGATATCACAAGAGAAGGAGTGTGGAGTTGTTGGTGAGAGGTTTGAAATATGTAAAGTGAGGTACTTAATAGGAAAACCAGAATAACTTGGTAGAAAACGGATCCCCGTCCTAATGCATTTGCAGCAATTTAATGTCGCTCTGAATTGTTTTTCTAAAATAGCTTTTTACACACATACTGATACAATTTTGATATAGAGATTTCTACTTGTTTCACTTTAATGAATGACAAGACAATATCTCAAGTCATGTGATTATGAGTCAAAGAAGCTATAGAAAACGAATTTCTTACTACATGGAATATATTTTTGGGTAATTTTTTAGAATATAATAAAACGACCTGGTGATATCGTATAATTGTATGATATTGTTATCAAAACAAATCAAATATACATGCTAATATTAATGCTCTACTTTGAAAAATCTCAAAGAAAATACTGACCAAGTTAAATTGCATAAAGCCGGGTCCCCACTAAGCTGTGAAAGTGAGTTTGTCGTCCGCAAAATGTGAAACGTCGTTCCCAGTGATGAAAGTTTGTCGCTCAGAACGACAAAAATCAGACATGTTTGATTTTTTTTGGTGTTTGTCGGCCGACAAACCCCTTAAAAATGGACTTTGTCGTCAGCCAACCTGGCGCCAGGCGCCATTTTCTATGTGTACATCGTTAATTACACTCACTTTATACAACTCGGGTTAATTATTGGATTATTTATTTGTATCGTATGCACAGAGAGGCATAATAACCAAGAGGCCATATACGATTTACATACAGTAATCTTTATTTCACAAGGCAAAGCACTGTTGACATCATCTTAGGCCAAGGGGGAAAATCGTTGTATAAAATCATAGATTTACACAAAAAATGGTAGGTAGATCAGGATTGTTATAACTTATTCTTATTTCTTTGTCTTTTAGTGAAAAATAAATTTCCCGAATTCTGTTATAGCTAATAAAAACCTTATGGTCTGGACAAAAATGAATAGTTAAGGTCAAGTTAGCGGAATGCAACTATTCTTTTACCTAGGTGTTATACATGTATATATCATACACTTGATATGTTCAAGGAATACTTATGAAGATTGGTAAGATTATAAAGATTTAGATCAGTACATGAATGTCTGGGTCATTTTATTCGTTAGATCTTCTGCAAAATCTGTACAATCATGAACTAGTTTACAGATAGAGTCGGACAATTTTCATCCATTCTGCACCTTGATTATGCGCCCCCCCCCCCCCCCCCGCTTGAGTTGGCCAGTTTTGCTGATTACTCATGAAATTATATATTTCACTGAAATTCATATTGACGCAAGGTTTAGTGAAGTGTGATAGATAATGATACGTAAAATTTCTAGGTACAGCAACAATACGGGATCAGTTTTCCAAATAGACTTGCTTGATTAATTGAGATATGACCATAGTGATGTCCCATGCTACTTCCTTACTGTGTACACGGAAGTCGAGCCGGTATTTGAAAAACACATGTAAATTCATTCTGATGAACAGATATACCAAACAAATTACATTCGTGTGTCTATACGCAATCAGTATCACCTCACGTATCAACATAAAAAGTTGGTTGAAGAAAATACATAGTTCATTGTTGACAAAAAAGACACGTTTTTCCCACACGAAAATTAAAACCTGCCAAAATAATATGATAAATTTTGTTTACAAACTATAAACTATGTTACATCACGTAGTATAGGGCCTATATCAACATAAAAAGTTGATTGAATACACTGTGATAGATCTATCTACACTTGGATCGACATGATTACTATACATTGATTTACACGTCTGTCTACATTTATAAACAACATAGCGACTTATAGTCACCAAGGACAGTAAGGCTTACATGTTTACAAAAAGGAGAGCAAGCGACCATATTTTCGGAACAGATTATGCTAATCAGGTGAATCTTAATACATGTCTCATGATTTGTGATTTCATAAAGAGTATCTTCAGGGTTCTTTTTTGCATCGACATCAATACGACTAGAATTAGAAAGATACTGGGCCTAAATAAAATTCCCCTGATTCATCATAAAAGTATCGAAAATATGACCCATGGTGAAATTTAGGTCTTGTTGTCCGGCCATCATGTGTTGCCTTGTCTGTGGCCGAGGAAAATCGCCAGAATCGATGAAAATATGATGATAATTGTAGGGTGGGATAATGTACCTGAATGGGAAAAAGGACAAATTACCATTAAATGGGCCACACAGGTATCTTGCTTATTCACAATATTTTGTATCATTTGATGAATAGACATAGATGTTATTTTCATCGCCATCTATATTACTTAGGGTCGCTAACCAAGGATTTGATCATTTTATCTCAAGACCCATAAAATATGATGCATACTTCCTTCTTTGTACACATAGGCCCTATATAGGTATACGCATATATTTTGAAATATTTATATGTATGTATAAAACCAGACTGGAGAATCATGATTGAACTACAGGTGTGGCCTATACTGACCCTCAAATCTGAACTCTTTGTATGAGAAAAGTATTCCTATAGTGGATTATAGTATGACTATAACCTGAGCCGCAGGTGCTGTCGCGCACGGCATATATTAATTATGAATGGATTGGGTATGAAAAGGGACACACCTAAGCCCCTTTTCTCTATCACGGTCAGTCATGTTAGCATACATGTATCTCTTTGATTTTTCTGCATTTCAAAACCTATATTTATTTCTTTTAAATGATACACTTCCCTCCATAAAGGTCTTTATTTTCAAGTTTCTATATGTATTATG
Source organism: Lepidonotus clava (assembly GCA_936440205.1). Taxonomy (NCBI): domain Eukaryota; kingdom Metazoa; phylum Annelida; class Polychaeta; order Phyllodocida; family Polynoidae; genus Lepidonotus; species Lepidonotus clava. The sequence continues at coordinate 25,485,825 of OW387144.1, read as the reverse complement.
ATCAGACGGCCGAGAGTCATTTTTATCAAGGACAGATTTAGAAGGGGGTGACAGGCGCCCCGCCCCCCATTTTTTGTGAAATTTAGATTTTTTTTATGTAAAAATCCAGCTCTTAGATGAGGCGCCTCAGATTTTCATATTTAAATAGGGCGCTCAAACTTTTTAAAACTTCTGGATCCGTCACTGTTTATACAGTAACTGCCTATACTGATTCTCAAAAATCAAAAATCAACTCTTTGTATCAGAAAACATTTCTAAAGCAGGGATGCAAGTTTTCATATTTTTGTCTTATTTAAAATGTTTCACATCATTACCCAAAATCCTAGCCTATAGGCCCAATTAAAAAGAAAATCAGTTTCTTACATCACGTTTTAGAACATTTAAAATAATTTCAAATTATCTTTCTGGGGGGTTCAGATGTATTAAATATTAACCCGGACTTACATCCCTGCTATAGTACCATAATTATACCTGAGCCGCAGGTGCCGTAGCGCACGACGCCCTCGTCGTTCGACATGGCCGTGTCCTTACAGTCGCCCGCCCTCAGACCCAGCCAACAGTCGCAGAAACCTGTCTGGTAGTCGCCTGATTTGTCGCTCATTGAACTGTCGCCCTCCGAATCGCCAACCACCGCTGTTGGCAGCCATTTGGCCATACACTCGTGGACCCGTGTGTTACATGATGTGTCCAAGAACGAGTCCCAGGCTTTGAAAAAAAGACTTAATATATAAAATAGGCAGTGGGGTGGTGCACGGCATACAAATTGATATGTAGGACCGCCACGGACGTTGTGTTTTACATTTGTTGTAGGAATCAGAATTTAGCTTTCAGCAGGATTTTCCAGAGTTTTCAAAGACTTTCTACTCTAAAATCACTTTAACTCAGCATATTTTCACTTTTTATCTTCGTTTAATATTTGTGAAGATCCTAATAATTATAAACTATAATTACTTTTAACTTTATACCAAGAAATGTGGACTTTTAAAATTCAACACTGTTAATTATTTTCAACCTGTTGATTTTCAACCGGTTAAAATTTTCACCCTGTTAAAATTCACACTGTTGATTATTGATATACCCCCCCCCCCCAATTATACAGTTCCAATCAATTCTGATGAAGGATGTAACTATCCGAAACATGTTAATTGACCAACTTTGAATGTCTATAATAAATTTCAAAGTCTACAACAAGCCGTCGTTGAGTTAGATGTTCTTCACCTTATTTTATTAAATTGATATAAAGTAGGCAGTGGTGGTGTCATTCTATACTTTTATCGGGCAATTTGTATGCTAGGCCTATCTAATAACGAAATTAATAGAGCCAAAAGCAAACAAGGAAACGATATTGGATCAATGTCTCATCTCAATTTTTTGGTAGGAATCTGTGCGCAGTATTAACATTTTTATAAAGGACAGGGCTCGACATTAAGCATTGCCCGTCTGCCCGGGGCAGGTAAAACCTAAGGTGGGGCAGGTAGATTTTAACATACACCCTCCTGTAGGGCAGGTAAACTTTCTATCATAATGACAAACATTTTTATAGAGGGGCAGGTAAATTTTAGGATTGGGCAGGTAAAACTTGATGTATACCTGCCCACGGGCAATATAATTAAAAAACCTGATAAAGGTACCGATGTAGATATAATTATTCTGTAAGTAAAGGATATATCCTTTTTTGTAATTCTCACAAAAACACTACATATTATCACCACAGGCGGGTGTAGCACAGGTCCTACGTGATTAAACACGTCAGGGAAATGTGAGACTCACCTGTCAAAAGAGTAGGCAGTGCAGCTATAAGGACGGCGTATACGACAGTTCTGAAAGTAATGACAATAGAGTGAAATGATTAAACCTGTCGAAGTAACGCTTGGGGGCATTCCAAGTATGTACGCACCAAGGGGGGTGGGGGTCTGACATTTTTTTAAATTGGCGTACGTTCCTGTACAAATCCATTGCATATTTTAGGATAAGGGGGGTGGGTCTGAAATTTGATAAATTTTGCGTACGTACTAAATGGAAGGCCCCTTGGAAATCTGCAATGTTCTTTTACGTACTAGTAGTATAGCCTCTTCTATAAAGGCATATGCTTCGTATTACAATACCTATATTTTCCATTGAGATTAATTGAAGGGATAAGGTGCATGCCTTATACACTTGTTGGCAATATAAAGTTGATCTTTGTTTTTTTTATTTCGCCATATATGCAATGATGTTATTTCAGAGGCTATTATCAAAATGTATTAGTACTTTTCAAGATAGTTACAGGAGAGATTGCATTTACTTAAATTTGACAGCGTGAGATATCCTTTTCTTGAATTCATGCAATATTGGGGCCCACATCAAGGGTGCACAAAGGGACTCTTTAACTCCTCCATTGATTTAATGTCCTCTTAAGTCTTTACGAATATATTTATATATATATATATACAGAACTTCGCCATGGGCCTATAGAAACGGCGTTCCAAAAAAAGATTGATATTGGGCCTAATTGGAATGTATACATATAAATTATGCAGATGTATCCGCTATGATGCATGTAAGCTAATGATGTATTTGAATAAGAGACCTAAGAGTAAACCTTTACACAGTAATTTGATATCATATGCTTTTCCCACCTATACGGTATTTTACCTTAATATTTAATCAACAGTTCGATTTGTTGCACTGCTTCAGTAACCCACACATGACGGTAATGCATATACCGTGGTAATGCAAATTGACCTGTCGCCCAGAGAAAGCTGTAGAGGAAGTTGAGAATTGATTTCGTAAACACTGCCATATCGATCGGGTCCCCCTCTCTCCGCCAATGCTTCGGTCATATTATCATCTATAAACGACGGCTAGTGTCTCGTGCTATAACGTATTCTAACAATAACACGGTATAGCCGTTGGTTGGAGGCAGTTGTATTTCACCAAAGATGCCTTTATAGCTATGTGAGCTACTCTGTTCTAAGTAAGTGAATTGGTAACAACCAGAGCTTGTCCAATATATTTTGTAGAACAAATATCTGTTAAATTCATTCTTAAACCCCTGACACTAAATTTAGCAAAACCTGTCATTCGAGATATGCATGCATGTACAGAATATACACTTGAATACCAAATAATGTCCTATGTCCTGTATCGTGATGAAGATCTTATGTGCAATAATGATATTCATATTATAAGATCTGGGGCCATATCTTCGTAACTGATTAGGCTAATCACGTAATATTTATTAGGGTCTCATATCTTGAGATTCTTTATTTCACAAAAAGTAGCAATGTCTTTGCAAAATTACCCATATGGGGTATTTTTAAATGCAGATATATACTTATTAATAAAAAAAAAACTAATCAAAAATTGTCTGATTACCCTGATTGATTACGAAAATATGGCATCAGCTTGCCTTTCACTTGTTCGATACCTTAAATGGTGTAAGTTACCTGTGTATTGTCACATTCTGTGTATGTACATGCAATATGGAGAGAGTATATGTATACATGCGGCCAACAACATCCCATCCACGCGGAAAAAGCATACTGGCATAGCCTTACATGCTTTTCTTTGTTGCCAAATGCCACCGGTTCTCTGTGTTTGCTTAGGTAAAAAGTGCATGTCTTTATGTTCTTATCAACATGTATAGGCCCCATGTTTTGTTTGTTATAGACATACTGCATGATGCTTTATTCAAAAGGGACTAATCGTGCAAAGAGGAATTATTCTGTATTATGCAGGCTAATATAAGAATGTTATATCAAAGGCCGTATCGCGCTATTTTTTGGCAAAAGACACGACAATGTGAAATTGACACTACCAACACGAATAACTTGTGTTTTCCCGATAAAACATTTCACAGTGTATTGGGCAAAATACAGAAAAAATGGTCCAACGCGAATCATTTGCATTACTATTACTAATAATTTAATAAAAATAACACGAATCCCAACGCAAATTTGGCCTGCAATACGAATCCGAATGCGAAACCTAGCCCAAATCGTTTAATTAACCTGCATCCAATATTTCATTGTGATTCTCATCAATCATAATTGGTTAGGATCAAACCATATATTCACAAATTCAGAAAGATAATGGGTATCATCTCGTCCATTATAGTAGTGATGTGTCCTGCATGCGAGATTGTATAGTTATGTATCGTTATCTAACTAAATGTTGTGGGGAGTATAGGCCTCATGTTGGATTAACTAACAGGTAGACCGAAGCCATGTGAAAAGTAGCAGTTCCATATACTACTTACATGCATGGTGTGTCCTGCGTGTGGCCTGAAGGAAAAAGCATTTCCATATACTACTTGGTGCTTCTTTGGACATAGACTTATTTACAAATTTCCTTAAAACGGCTCTCCTACATTCAGCTAGGCTTTGCATGCATTACTATGATTAGCCACTGGTTTTCCACTGATTGACCCAGATTTGAACTGCCTGCCAGATTTACCATAGCCAAACATTTTGAGGAGCGTTTCAAGACCCAACGTTCAGTATGTTTAAGTAGAGCAGTCTTTTTCGGGGGACTAAGCATGCAATGGGTCCTACGGGAAGAAATTATTTTTTCATAAAAATCATTCAAAAAGATCTCCAAGAAATAATATAATCATTGTTATTTACCAGATCAATATGTTTTAAGATCTTTAATTCGCACTTTAAGTTTTTGTCGGTTCAATTCGTTGTTTTATTCCCTTACATGATCTGACGATGAGGTTTATTTAACCTCAACTCTGAACAGGGGTGTTCCTGGAGTTCTGGACCTCCTTTTCCAAAATAATATAAGAAATATCTAAGAAAATATTTAGAAATCTTAGAAACCTCTTTGATTTACCTTAACACCAATTGGCTGCAATTATCTGATATCCCATACAAACCCATATCACACACAAAAAATCTTGGACTAAACTAATAGAGAACATAAAGCTTTACTACGTATGAACGCTGGCGGTTGTTATAGAGTGAAGTTGAATATGGCTCTTATTCCCAGTGGAACAGCTAATACTATGTCTGCCCTTTCAGAACACGGTCTACTATATAGTTTAGACGTATTGATACGTAGCCTATTTGTCTAAAGATCTGTATAGACCAAGTATGGGTTTAGAGGTATCAACAATGCCTTCTTATATAAATGTGTCTATATGTCACATGCAGTAACTCTGATTAATCTATTTTTTAAATGGACCATTAAGGTATAAATGTATACTGGAAAGGTCATCTTTGCAGGGGTCTTTGAGCTAGGTGACTTTTAAAATTCAGGAAGGGCGACCTTGACTATAGATCTCTCCATGGCCTTTAATGGCCCCATTTACAAAACTCAAAGGTCTATTTTCCTGCCGTGACATTTAATGTATAAAAAGCATATTTATATAGCCATATCAAGGAGCCCATATATATCAGTAATATGAATACCTACATGTACAGGTGTATATTGGATGACGGCCATTACAGGTGTTCTTTTTTAGGCGCAGAGCTTTGTGTTTCTGCTATACATTGAGTTCTCATTGCCAAATGTCATGTTTCTAACAACTACCGCTTGCCAACTGTACATGTGATTGTGACGTGAGTTGGCAAAGATGCCTAAAGCAACACCTGAGTTCTAACAGTTTGCTCTGAACATTAGTTTACCCCCATAGGGATATCGCCATGGGAGTTAGGCTGTTACACGTTTCCAAATATCCTGTGTCAGTACCGCTTGGGGATTCCGGGGAAGAATAGACCCCCTGTAGCCCCTGCGTACTGATCATAATATTATAAGGTGACAATTTAGGGGGACCCTGCAATGACCAAATGGTTCTTTGGGTTTAATTCCCAGTTGGTACTTAGCTTACTAAGGGATGAGGTACAGCAAAAATTATTTCCAGGTTTTGATCCCCTGCATTTTTGCCCACCCTGTCACCTTCATCTCATAGATACAATCACTGAAGACAGAGTTCATCCAAACTTGTTTTCACCATGAAAATGACCTTGGCTATCAGTACGCATAGGCCTAAAACCTCCATCGCTCACTCACTCTCTCATGTCAGTTGCCATGGCAATGTATACTTCACCCATCTCAACAAATAAAGGTCTGTCCATACAGGGACGATAAGGGTATATATAGGAGACCAGGGTCCTCACCTCTCTATTGTGGTATAGCTGCCTTACTCATGTATTGTCTTAAACTTGTTAAGCCCCATAAGCGGGCAAATGATAACTGATTACAGATTAGACATTGTGTGCACAACCTTTGTATATATATATATATTTTTTTTATTGATCAATTCCATTTCACTTACAGAAGTGCTCTTCCAACGGATACAAAATTTGAATGGAAATTATAATATATGAAGTGGATGGTATATATGAATAGAAAAAATGTGATTATGTAAATGAAAAAGTCAATGTCAATCAAAGTATGTACTTTGAATTTGTATATGAATTTGCATGTGAACAGCTTTGATATACAATGGTTTACAATTAATTTAGAGTATTTAAAAGAGTTACATTAACCGGAAATGGCAATTTCCTCCTTCTTTGAGTAGTTAGGTGTGTTGTATGTGCACCAGGGACAAGGAGGGTGGGGACGGGGTGGCCTGGGAACCCTACCCCTGAATCCACCTGCATTTGCCAGGTAACCCCCAGGTAACCCAGGTATAGATCATTCCTAACAACGTTATTCACACTGAACGGCTGAATGGTATAAATGGCCGTCTGATGTAAAGCATTATGTATAATGTATTGATTCGCTCTGTGATGGCAGAGGTCGCAGGTCACGCGCACCATTTTCCATCGTGCATGCATGAATAGGTCATAATGTAATAGACTTTCGAATATACATTTAGTAGAATCACTGTTAATGGTCCACATTCTATAATCGATTAGAGTTTGGCCGTTTTGGGGGTCATAATGTAGGCCCATATGAATACTTGGATAAAAATATAGCTTAAGGTTGGACCACACCTTCACTATTGCAAATGTTTTTTTTGAGTACCGGTAGTCAGTTATTAAAAGCATACTAGTATAACATTTTTATATACGACATGTCAATTAAATCTAATACCATTTTCAAAGTATTACTTTGGCCAACTAAGTCTGAAGTGATAATCAATACAGAAAAGTATCCTTCCGAACTCGTTGGTATAGGATTTTGTAGGGGAAGCATGAAATTCGTTACGTCCTTTTGTGCATGGCCAATTTCCATTATTTTAGATACAATTTGTAATGATAAAACCTACACTGCAGTGCCGGTACAGTGCGACCTTGAATCCTACTACCATTACCTCAGTGAAAAAAGTGAGAAGTTAGAAAGTGAGTCGAATCTGGCTTTGACAACTGAAATTCTGGGTTGGTCAGTGTTATTCTAATACCCTTTACAGACTGGCCTCAAAATACGCTTAGGCCTATAATGACAGTTCAATACAGTCAGAAGGCGCATTCTGAGGTAAAGGGTATAACTTTCTGACCACAATTAACCGGATAGGCCTAAATATTTCTATTGTAATACTAACCTGCTTAGTCACATGGACAAACAAAACAATTTTGCCTAAAATAAAAATGTCTTTTCTCAAATTCTGCAGGGCGAAACTACTATTTCTTAAACTCGACATGCGACGTTGGGACCCGTTACCTTTCTATAGGCCTATGTGCGAGGGGCTACAATCCCATATCTGCATTCCTCTAAAGCCATAAAAGATATATCCTTCATTGGGGTGTACCAGTCAAACAGAATTCTTTAGCCAAATGGATAGGACGTTTGCTTCCAATGCAAGTAGCCTGAGTTCGATTTCTGGTGCATTTTGGTTTATATTAGTCAATTTGCCCATGGGTTATCAGAAAAAGGATTATGAAGTTTAGACAAAATTGCACCGTCAAAATGTCCTAAGGTTTCTTTTTTTTTCAAATGGGCCTTAGAAAGTTAGGACTAACTTTCTAATGCCTATTTTCTTCAGTGACTCTCCCACTCCTGAATGGGCTGCCGTTACACATGCTCGCGCCTAGCCCCCCTCCCCTCCTCGTTTGTAGCAGAGAAAACTTTCATTTTATGCTGTTCGTAACATACAGCGCGTATTTAAAAGGTGTATGTTAAGCTTTCATGCATATGCAGTGTATTAACAGGCATTTCCCTCCCCAAAGCAATCAATGATAAAATGTCAGGTATTTTCCTGTTTTATAAAGAGGTCAAATAAACATTTCATAGTCTCTTTTATAGAACTATAATATCACGTTGCACCTTTACCTAAATACAATTTGTCCAATACCTGTCCCAATTATGAATTTATGAAAATCCGTACATAATATCTTCCGGGCGTTTTAATAAAGTTCCGTGCATGATTGGATGTAACATGACACGCAAATATATTGGCAGTCCAATTATGATATTTCTTCATCATTTCAAAACACTGTTTTTGCAATGAACGTCATTTACACAAGAAGGAAAAATCAAAACACACAGTATTTTGCCCTACATTGCAGCATAATACATCCAATCACGCAGAGAAAGACATGTGAAACCAAGTTTATTTGATTATAACTTTCTAAGTATAAATATTAGAATACAGATATTCGCCACAATGGATGATAGAGAACCGTCCCATCAATGTAATCCATACGTCCATACAACTTCTTTTTTAAGTATAATCTGTATTATTGATTGCCTTGTGCATGTGGATTGTTCGCACGTTAAATTTAGACTGGTATTTCGGATATGATTATTCTTATCATGATGGCAATGTGCAGACGAGACCATTACGATATCCTCTAATATGTCTTTCAAATACAAGCCAAACAAATGAAGATAATAACCAGGGATGGATCTAAGGTGCATATAAAGGAGGGGGCGCTGGTCCAGACGGCAACTCCCTCCCCTGTCCTCTTCTAGTGCCAAGAATTTAACATAACGATGGGAAAATGTCATCTGTGTACGTCCATGTGAACTCACATTGTCTAAACATCGGGCTTTTCCCTTTTAAAACCAGAATCCGCCTGTTAGATTAGTGCTGCTGTCTTTACTATGCTGCGCTTCATACCTTCACTTTAGATCCATCACGCTCATGATCAGTGTTCTATATGTCAACCATGCACGCCCATCCCTCCCATATCGTAATTAATTATTGTGAAAAACCACTTACCTCATTTTGGGGACAATCCTGGTAATGTTAATCTCAGCTTATATACTCCTTCCCTAGGTGATAATAGGTAATGTGGCTTCTGTACGACTGGACTGCTTACATGAAGTGTACGGCTGAACTGCTCGATCACTGCAGGCTGTGAACGCCACGCTGAAGACGCGGCACACGCCCACGGGGTGCAAACGTACACGAGGTGGGCTGCCGATGGGAGGGAGGGGGGAGGAAAGGCATTTCAGAAGGTGTGTGTGTGGGGGGGGGGGGGAATAATACAGGGACCCTTGCCCTTTCTGGCGGCCTGGTGTCCTATGGCAATTTAAAATGACTTATAATTAATGATAAAGAAAAGACCTATCGTGATATCGACACTCCTCAAACAACACATTGCAATATTGTCGCGTTGTAAGATGTACACAGTGAAATGTTAATCGTCAGCTTTTAATACAAATAATTATGATGATCCAAGAAGTAGACATATTATCAGCATGCTTCCAAATATTAACTTATCTAAGATAAATATTTTATATCGATTCACTTCACATGCAACCACAATAACAAGGTCTTAAGTTATAAAAAAAAAAACGTATAACACATCTTTTCGTATAGGCCCTAATATTGAAACCAGGTTAGAGCTACATCCTAAGTCAGTATTGAAATAGTATTTCTGATTAGGCCTATTCTAACCCTATGTAATCAATTTACATTCATAATTGTTTATAGATTGGCACAGCCTATACTGTGTGTACCAGCCCACGTTTTGGGTGGTGCCTATTCAATCCCCTTTTCACCCTCGTCACGATCCTACAGGTAGAAGATCAATGTACACCTACAGGTGGGGACAGGCTGATGGATACCTCACCCATTTGTCAATCAATCAATAATGCAAGGTGTGCACGGAGAAATCTATAGGTGTATGAATGTAGACATAGTGGATGGAGTACGGTTCATTTACATGTCCGTATGATAAATTAATACAAACATGTTTAAGTCAGTCATCTGGCTTTGTTTGCCTTTGAGGTGGTTGGGGGGATAGACCGGGGCTATAGATTAGATTAGAAAATACTAACTTCTATGAGTCATTTTCAATGTACCACAATGTCATTATAAACATAATGAAATTAGTTTTTTAAAAATGGTGTAGGGGCCTTTGCTCGTGCACTTTTTCAGAGGTCATATATTGTATCATAAGATTGCAAATTCAGTTCTTTAACAACTGTCCGCTCTAAACTTTCAATTTCAAATATGGCAAATTATTTAAAATCCATTTTTTAGGAGAGTGGGGACCAAACTCTCGAGCCTACAGATTCTAGACTACAAAATGATTCCAATATCCTTAAAATTGATAGATTGATGTAAGAACTGTCAATTGTTTTGAAAAATCAGTCAAATTGATAAGTTTGACAGTGTGGCTAGCGCTTCATTTTGGGGGAGGGAAAAAAATCGGGGGAGGGAGGATTGGCACTGGGTCCACGTGCCCGATGAGATGTGAATCTTGATGAATATTGATAACTGCAAAGTCAATGTGTTTGTACATGCAGCGTCATCTGATCGTAAGAAATGTGAGCATTGTAGACGGCCTATTCAGTATGTCGACAGAGGCTCGTTCCACTTATTGATGAAGGTGGGGATCCGAAGTCAATGAAAGCGGCGTTACTTTACAATACACCTTGTATCATTCGTCGATGGTTCAATTGTTGAGTTCGATACTATCAGCACTTTTCTCGGGGATAAAACCAGGGTCGGCAAAATATTTATAATAACTGAACAATTATCACAATTTCTTTTAATTTCCTGAATAATATCAGCATATTGAATGGCAAAATTATCATTAGCAAAATATCAATTCAGTTTGGACAAAGCTAAGTGCCGTTTGTTCTGCTTTGCTTCAAAATAACCGCCGTTTTTCGATGGTCCAAACAGTATACCGATTAATTGATATTCTGACAACTCACTCCGAAAACGGGCAAATACCACGTCCTTTGGTTAACTCGGAGAGTAATCAGCAGGCATGCCAGTCACTTATAGCCATTTCCGCGGAAATTAATACAATTAAAACTACCTCTAAATTTAATCATTGAGAAAGAAATGCAGCTACTATGTCTTCTCCAAAGATAGAGCAAGAAATCCCTCGTGAAATTTAACATTTTTCCTTTTGATCAACATTTTCTGGGTGCACTCCACCTATTAAACATACATTTTCTTCTTGGATCTGGACGCATCTTAAAAATGACCGAGGACCCGCGAAGGTCTGGCATGCCTGGATCAGAATGTAATCTATTCTCCTTGTGGACGGTTTCTGATTATAGGAAAAGAATGCAAGCTTAAGACTCTGATAACAAAGACTGATAAGTTTATTTTTCATCCTGTGGATAACTTTAATATATATGGCTAGCATTTCTGCCTTGTACAATTTACAACTTGAGTATCTATGACTGGTCTACAACGCCCCTAAAGTAAGTGTTTGGTGAATTGTTGTCGAATCCAAGACTAAACAATATGTGAATTATTATCGAATCCAAGACTAAACAATATTCTTTCAAAACATTAAATAGACAATCCATGCCTATACCTGCATTGGAAACAACTTTAAATAAACATCCAGTGAGAATTTAACTGATAAATAGAAAGAGATAAATGCAATTGATTAACGCATACGATACTAATATTTCATAAAACACGTTTTAATTTACAGAAAATAGGCGTATGTGAATTGAGAGCACCAGTTGTCTAAGAAACCTATCAATATATCTGAAATAAGTCAGTCTTCATGATAAGTGCATTTAATTGAAACTGTAATTCATGAACTTTTTGTTCCCAACCCAGACAAAAAATATTGTGCATAATCCATCTCTTTATACAAATGTATCCTTTCTGTAACAAGCCATTACTCCTGTACAGAATTATGTAGAGGGAACTCACTCTCCTGATATATCACAAAATAATGATGAAAGCTGCACTTGCCGACAGTCTTTGAGACCAAAACTCGGAAAAGTTTAATGATGATACGATATATCAGCATATGGGTGATATATCAACAGTTGACTGATACAATAGATCAACTTAATATAACGTTAAAAACCAGAAGAATTGCCATGTCTGATCAGAGGGGACAGTGATAAGTTGCGTGGTAGTGGCTGTATAACGGCCATTTATTATGGCTTTTCTACATGGCACTCACCGACTTTTTTTTAATGGAATTTTAGTAGTCCTTTTGACCTTAAATAAATCGTTTAAGAACATTTTAAAGTTTCAGGATTATTCTGTAATACCCAAAGGTAACACTTTTGCAAAGAAATCCTTTCAACGCGATTTTTTGAGACGTTAGTGAGAACCCTATCATCCCCTATCTTTTGGTTCTAGAAATGACCATTGTTGACTCCTTGTATTTACATTTTACCAGAGTTTTTCTATAGCACTGACCTCTCAGAGGTAATACTTACGTCCTTGGCATTCACATAATATCCCATTCTTACAAATAATGTAAATCCTGGAGAAGTTTGTTTCATCGATGTCTACTGACGGTCAACCCATCAGTTCACAGATGACGTTGACTCTTATTCTTAAGCCCCATACCCACTAGGCGATTATACCGGCGACCCATGAATCAGCCGATTCTGCTGGCAATTTGCGCACCCACAGGGCGATTCTGCTCCATGCCAACCGCCACTCCTGGAATCGACAATAAGATACCAATTCGCTTGATAAGTCAGACGCCCAACCAGTCGCCTGACGACTTTACCAATGATCCTCTCATTGATGGTAAAAACACCTAGTTGGTATGGCAACAAAGGCCCATATCCACTAGGCCATTTTGCCCGAGTTGGCCGATTATTCTCATAGAATCGGGACGATTCTAGCACCGATTCAATATTTTCAATATACTCTACTGACAGGCGATCATAAGAATCGGCCGATTCTCTCAGTTGCCCATCGCCGGTAAAATCGCCTAGTTGGTATGACACTTAGGAAGACACAAAAGCCTGTTACATTCCGCCCACGAGCCCGGTGCCCTTGAAGCCCTTCTCGGGGCGCGCGGCCTTGGTGGCGTCGTCCAGCAGCATGTGGTCGTCGCACGGCTCGTCTATCCGCAGGTACAACACGCTGGATGGGGCCACGCCCAGCTCGCCCAGCGTGCGCTGGTTGCCCGTCAGCTGACTGCCCGCCAGGTACAAGTGTTGGTCCATGGGGGCCACTGTGAACTCCTTCATCAGCTGTAATGAAGAGGTTAGAGTGGGTTTGGGGGTTCTTGGGGCTGGGTTGATACATTAGATTTACGCTTTAAATACATATTGTTAATAGGTATTTTTTACTCATTTCTTGGCACCAATTAATTTATGCAATTTCTTATGACTAGACTGTCAAAACCAAGATAGCATTCAGGTCTGATGAAAAATTATACTAAGTGAGAACGATTTTCGTTATGGCTTTTTTTATATATCATTAACAAAAGCTGCGTAAACACATCCTTCAGGAACTGAACCTTGCATTTGAAGGGTTCAGAAGCATAAAAAAAATTGTCCAATATGGATATTTTGTAGGAATCTGAATTTAGAAAATTTTTTGCTGAAGAATAAACTTTGTTTATATCCCGAACCTCAAATTAACTTTCCAATTATGAAATATATTTCAGGCTGTCTTCTTTATTTGGAAATGGAACATCGTTTGCCCGATTTATGGACTCCTGTAACCAAAAACCTACCATAATCTTGAGATCCCAGAGTTTAAGACTCGCCGCTACAGTCAACTCCTTCTCCCCACGCATACGTCTGTGTCTTGAGCTGCGTCGTGATACGTTTGTGGGTTCCAGCCTTGGTACCTTATCTGATGAGGTGCCTGCAGAATCTGCGCGCTTTCTTTTCCCATTCTGTTCAGTGGAAAACACAAAGGGGCTGTCAGGAATGAACGTATAACTACTTTCCTTCTATTTGTCATATTGTTTGTTTGTAAATTTTAGAGATTTAAGGGATTGTTAGCATTTAGCAAAGCATAAAAAACATTAACAGCAACAGTTACCCTCTAAGTCACCAGGGCAACGATTCTGTCTTTGATATACATCCAAGAACGTAAGTTGGAGACAGTGAAAAAGTCGGAAATAACAGTAAGAATATCTCATTTTATCTTTAAATAATGAGAAATGTGATCTAGACATTAAATTTAGAAATTGATTTTTCAAGTTTCCAGAGAGAAAAAAATCGGAAAACTTATATCCCTGAATATCATTATTGTGCAGTTATCAGAAATACGTCAAAATGTATGTTGTGTAAATGTCAATAGACCTGTAGAGAGCAGAATTCTGGGTCGTCCTTGTCCGGCAGATCAGGGCCTTCCAGCGGGGGCACCTCGGTCATAGGCCCGGCCGAGGCCCCACCCGCCTTCATCTCCGGGGTCATCTTACGGACAAAGATGAGGGCGCTCGTGTATGTGTGCTGCTCATGTTGTTCAGCATCTTTCCGGCTGCTCTGACAGTCGGAGCATATATCTAAGGGTGGGAGAGATATGGTAATAAGTTACTCCTAGAAAGAAATTCATAGCGTTTTGGCACTTTTTTTTTTAAATCCCATGGACTTTTCCATAACCATTTTCGTTTTCTAGTTGGAGTGGGAAACGTAAAGTAACAAAGTATGGAGGTGGACTTTTGACAAATATATATTGGTTTAGGTATCTGTGAGGTTAGATCTACATGGTACTTGTATGTTTTTACATTACGTTAAAAATGTATATATTTCTTGTTAAAAAATATCGCTACTATATTTGTCATATGTTTTGGTTCCTTTATTCCAAAGGGATAACCTCAAAATAAAACATAATTATCTATACTAATCAGTTTGATAGTCCATCAATTCAATCTGAACGTCATACTTCTTTACCATAATACATGTCTTTATATATATTTGCTAACCCACCTGGTGAGACTATGAAGGTGACGTGCCCGGTTTCTTCTGCTATGCGCCTGACCACCACCTCCACGTCTGTCGTCAGGAACGTCTGTAACGCTGCCCACTCCCGAGGCCACACATACACAAAACTAAATGGAAAAACACAGTCATTAATTAAAAGCTTGTATGTAGAGAGCAATAAATAGTCTTACTAGAATTGTGCAGTTTACGTCACAACTATCAGAGAGGGGTTATATTGTATGCATCATGATTGTGGAGAACACAATTTAATCAACTGATCATTTGACAAATTATTTCCTTATTGATGTATGATATCATTATTCTATGGGAGTTGTTATGTAAATTATTTTCGTGCTTTAAACAATGTAGAAGGGAGGGTTAGGCAAATATATTATCATCAAAGGTGAAGTGGGAAGAAAGTGAAATCCGACCACAATCTTATAGATTCGCATCCCAGCTCATATAATAAGTTTCATATAAGTATCAGGTCAGTTGCCACAACAGCTCAGCACCAACTCGAATTCTATAACTTGCATCAAGTTCTGGTAATTAGATTTATAGGGTTGGAAACGACATAAGTATAACTGATCCAACTCAGTATAGTACCCTGACCGGCCGCACGCAACACGAAAACGTTATCTCCTGGACAAACAAACCCACTGAATGTAATATGACATCCTGCCGACTGACGTACCTGTCAGATGAAGGTATCAGTCCCACCGTCTCGGGGTCGTGCATGAACCCGCCGTGCGGACACAAGTACGCCGTGTTGGATAACGTCGTCACAGGAGACTGTCTAGTGGGTTCTCTACAACAGTCAAATCGACAAACATTTGTTTAAATTCAGGTTTTCCTAATACTATAAAAGAATTCTTTGTAGCTTAAAATAAGTTTGCAAAGATTCTATATGCTACATTTACTATAAGGATGTAAGGTAATATTAAACATTAAAGTTCCAATACCTTACAGGTGACATATCATTATGTATTCCTTTAGTATGCGGTCTCATAGTTCATAGTGGTTTGAAAATAATCCATTCAAACAAAATATTTAGTTTTAAGTTAACCTATCAATAATTTCCTCCAGGGTTCTAGGGACTCTGTATGAAACTCAGTGTATATTTGTATATATACTGTGGGTTGGAAAATTTTTCACAAATTTAAGCCCACTTACCGGATGAATTTCCTCCAGGCTTCTAGGAACTCTCTCGGTATGAGATTCAGGGTGTTGACGGCGTTGTTCCAGGAGGGCCGGTTCCTGTCAGAGTACAAGTCGCCCAGTGCCGCCTTCTGTTCGTGGGCCGCTACTTTGGCCAGCTGGCGAGCAGTCTCCTCCTCTTCTGCTTCTTTCTATGTACGAGGTGCAATGAAAATGTTTTAATATGGTCTTTAGGTTTATAAAAATATTGAAGATAACAAAATTCATTCTCATTCTATAGCCATGGGAACATCGATTTATATCGTTACAGGAATGACAAGGCAAAATATGAGACATCTTTCGGTTTATCAAAATTATTCTATGAAAACCAACTTTCAAAATGTATAACTGCAGCCAAACAAAACGCGCCGAAAATCAATAACGCTAGGCCTGTAAGACTTACTCTACACTGTTGACATGGCTCTACGCCGTATTTGAACTCGCGGGCGGCAGGGAAGTAGAGCTGGAGCCGGCGCCACACGTCTCCCCAGATGAGGCGACGACAGCCGTCCTCCATCACCAACTGACCTGCAATGGCACGACAAAGTCTGTTACAGGCTTGTTGGTAATAGAAAATAATTGCCGGCAAAAATTTTGGAAATCAGTAGACCAAATATTCTACACACAACACACAATTGTACCAATTAAAAAGTTTTTTGTGAAAATAATCCATGTTACAAGGATTCTGCTGTAAATTTACATAGCACTGGTTATCTTTTGGATAATAAGTATATTTACATTGGTATGGACACATTAGTGAAAAGCGGGTTTGTTGTAGAGAATAATAAAAGGAAAAGTCTACAAAACACAGAATAGTTTTGCAACAAATTTGTCTAAAAATACTCAAGTTTGTCTAAGTTTATATATTCCCTTCTGGCAATAAACTTTAAAGGAACTCGTTTTAGAATTGAATGTCTGCCTGGTACTGACCATGTCGTTCACAGACGATGTCCTCGTTAAAACTGAGCCGCTCGTTCTCCACTATCATCACTGTGTCCCCTTCTGTCTTCTCCCCATTCGTCACCCCTTGGGAGGCACCTGCTAACCAATCAAAACAATGCTTTAATGAGGTTTTATCTTTGCTGTGAGCAACGAAAAACAACAAATTTCAACGAAAATCTAGTTTTCAATGTTGCAAACATATTCCTATAATATATGTACATTTTGTGGTTTTGGTTTGGACTGCTATCAATTTAAGGACGTATACATTCTCTATCTATTTATGACTTTGCGACCTGCAAGGCCTACATTCTCCATATATATACGTTATCAAACTGAAAAACTTAACATTAATTTGTTAGATATCGATTAATTTTAAAGGGATATACATGTAAACTAAAACTGATATTAAACAAATTTAACATTTCCAAAATCATGGTCTCTTCAACGTACCTTCCGTTGGCACATCCCCGTTTTTGGCTTCGGTGTCTTCTATTTTTTCTAGAGCCAGGCGTTTCCATGACCTGAGAGATGCTTTGCCCACCCAGAAGCTGTCCTCACACCTACAGAACACGTAAAAAAATGTCAGGACAGGGGCACACAGTGGTATTGGTTATAATATTGTATTAACCAAACACGGCACTTATACGAATTTCCGAGGAAAAAAAAAAAATTCATGTTGATTTCTTAAACTATAATCCCTATAGCTATGATTCGGGGAGTAATATTTCAGTGATATTTGTTTTAGTAATAATTACGCAGTTTTAATCGTCTACCTCCAACGGTGAGCGAGATACCAACGTTCAAAACGTAAATCTAACATAATATCTCTGTTTAACCCTTACTCTCCAACACGGAGTTCCAATGCAAATTTCGGTCATATGTGACTGAAATTTTAAAATTTGCAAAATTTTGTTCATATTTAAAGATTACTTTTGTTCATATTTAAAGATTTTTTTTAGTCCTATCGTACACAAACGGGGACCTTTATTGACTATCTAATGTTAAAGAATAAAAAATTCGATGAATTTGAAGGGACAGTTGTAGCAATTTTGTTGAAAAGCAGGAAAATGTTACAGAATTTCTGTTAA
The DNA here is from genome assembly GCA_936440205.1 of Lepidonotus clava. Taxonomy (NCBI): domain Eukaryota; kingdom Metazoa; phylum Annelida; class Polychaeta; order Phyllodocida; family Polynoidae; genus Lepidonotus; species Lepidonotus clava. The sequence goes on along the minus strand of OW387144.1, from coordinate 25,467,610 downwards.
TTATTGGTAAAAATCATCAAAAATTTCAAATTATTAAATTTCCAAGTATATTTTTTCAGATGGTGGTGACATTTTGACTTGTAAAGGTGTCTGTGGGGCCGAGATCTAATTTGGATTTGAAAAATTATGTATTCCAATAATCTAGGGGAAGCGGAAAACTTACATCTTTTATAATAAATTGTGCAAAATAAGCAAGACATATGTTTAAAAAAAAGTTCTTTATAAAACGACAACTGCTTTGAGAAAAATGTATCCCAGTTATTTGGAATAATATACTCCTACAGCATAGTCGCACGAACTTGTGTGTCATATATATATATGTATAGTTTATTTATGTAGAATGATACCCTGAAATGATGCTTTATCAAACTTCCTGAAGAAATGTGTCTTATTTTTGTAAATTTAGACAAAATCACTTCGATATATCCCCTCACTAAAATTGACTGATCTCTTTGATTATTATCACAATACACATCATTTGCATCCTACATGTATTGAATGCATTGTAAAGAAACAGATGGGATCTGTATTCATTTGAACAACTGTAGGAGGTTTTATTTTTGGTTGATTGTTACTCCCCGAGGGGAGTGGGCCGATCCCGGAGGTACTGCAATACCAGGCCAACCCGTGGCGGTGGAGGAGTAAACCCCTGAGCCACCGCCCAGTTCCAAAAATCAGTTTAATATCATAGTGGTGCATGCACCACGTATCAGATATTAAGCTGATAAGAACAGATACTACACTTTGATCTTAGCCAAAAGGCCGAGAAGCGATACCTACAAACTGCCGAGGCAGAGAAGCCTTTACCTCTGTTCCCATACCAAAATGGTGTCCTTGTCGGACAGTAACATGATATATCAACGATGAAAATATTGCAATCTAATCTACCCCCTCTACCATGAACACCTGGTCAAACTTTACTTACTATATCCGATAAATTGTCAATTTCTTTTTCAGATACTTGAGAAAGTGGTATTTAATTAATAACGTTATGATTTTGTCTACAATTGGCTGTTTACGCTACCTGGTGACACTATTCAGAACTACTCGTGTATTGCGCGATTCTGGAGTTTGACACCAGAGGTCTCTACTACACAATAACAACAGCTTCCCCGCCCCCCTCGTCGTTGCGGTACCCCTTACTCCTCCACCACCACACTTCCATGTATGATGCACTTATATCATGATTATTTTATTTGAGATTCCTCTCCGTTGAAATAAATATATGTTTACACAAGTCCCGTGTTATATGGTCGGGAGTTAGGAGCACATTTTTTGACAACAAGTACAACTACTACAGCAGTAAATCATAATGGCGTCTGCATATGGCCATTATAGATACAAATGATTTCACTTAATACACATAAATTATCACTTAAAAATAAAATGTAAAAATGAAGGGCCAAGTGTTAAACCTTGAGGCACTCGACAAACCACGTTCGCAGTATTAGAATTATAACGATTAGATTTTTTTTTTTCATCTATCATTTAAATAATTTCTCATCGAAGTGAAATGTGAAACCTTTTATTCCATTATTATCTTATTTGTTGAGTAAAATATTATGGTTCAGTGTCAAAAGCTTCTTTTTTTCTTCTCCCCCCCCCCCCCCCAAAAAAAAGCAGCTCACAGTACAAACTTATTATTCGCTGATTTAAAAATATCAGCAATTAAATATATAATTGATATATAATATTAAATATATAATTGATTCCGACTGTTGAAAACCATTTAATTTTGATTTTCACTTAGCATATTGTTGTCTTCTAAAAAATTGTAAATAGGGTTGTATATTCATTTATCGAGAATTTTACCAGGCACAGGTAGTAAGAATTATAGTTCTATCTTTATTTACGTCTTTTTTACAGTCATCCTTAAAAATAGGTACTTTACAAGTAATTTTCCAGTCATCAGGTAAAAATTCCCTTTTCAAATAAAATGCGGAAAATGTGACATAAATGTGGTATGAATACTATTAGATCATCTTTTAAGTCATCTAGATACTTGTTTGTTGGGTTAGTTTAAAGCAACCCACAACCAATCCAACTACATAAACTGTCACAAATTCATGAAAATGTATAAACATTTCTAACACACCCCTTGATGATTCTAAAGTGCCCTACATATTCTTTCATGTGCCATAAGACACATTCTGATAGAGACAAATGCTTTCAAAGTTTTGGGTTAGTTTTGGTTTGCTCAATGACTAAAATACTTCTGGGAAATACCCCATGTGACACCCAAGAAATGATGATGTCATTGACAAAGTACTTGCAGAAGATACTCATTTTAAGAGAAAGGGGTAGTGGGTTGAATATTGTAAATATGGTTTACATAACTCCTATAGTTTGGAAGACTTCTCCACCCTACAAATACAGCATATTCCAGAAATAATCTATTAAAGTGAATCAAGCATTTTAATGATACATTACTAAAGAAAGAGGGCCACTCAAGTGCATTGATTCATGAGTACTCCCCTGCCATCAATGAGCTGGTCTTGAGTTAATTGCAGTGTGCACTGAACCAGAACAGGGTCAAGTGAAATGTACATGGTTGACCACAGTGTCATGTACATTCCACTGGTGGAGCCTGAACTATGGCTACACTCACACTAGAAGAACTACTGGCATATTAGAGATGCATCTCCTTCTAATAACATACCTTATTGGAGAAATTTCTTCCACAAACTTGTTGGTAATGTAGACAAATTAATTAGTAAACCTATGGTATCAATCTACTAGAAAACTTGGAGAGAACTCTGTTTGAAATAAATACAAAGTGTGCATAGTGTGAACTGGATTAAAGTAGTTGGTGGGGGGAATCCTATCCTAGTGATGTCATCACTTTTTGTTGTAAACAACTGAGAAGTTGTGTTGACCCACAATAATAGAAGGAAGACAATAACATTAGCTATTTTAATGAAGTTTGAGCCATATTTCACACTTTATCCTTTTCCAAGGCTTCAACTATAACCCTACAATGTATTTGAACAGTTATTGGAACTTGCAATATTTTTTCAAACTAAGAGGAAACATTGGTTGTGGGTTGCTTAACGTCCGGCCAACCCTTTAATGTCCTTATACCGGACTGCACAAACATGTTTGATGAACTTGTGTGAAACTTGAAAGTGGAATTTTCTTTTGGAAAATTGAACATTTTGGACTAATTTTTGTGGATTTGGCATATCATATTAATTTGGCCGCAATGCTGACAAACATGTCCGATGACATTGTTTAGAACTTGGAAGTGCAAAGAAAATTTATGAAAATCAAACATTTTGAGGTTGTTTTTGGACACCTGACAGACCATGAAGCAATGGCTGCCATGCTGACAAACATGTCTTATGACCTTGACTAAAAACTTGGAAGTGAGAAAATAAATCTAAAAAAATTGAAATTTTGAACATGTATTTGGACACTTGTCACATTATAAAAACATGGCTGCCATGCTGACAAATATGCCGATGACCTTGTCTAAAACCTAGAAAGCAAAAGAAATTTCCTAGAACGTGACAATTTTGAAGGTATTTTGGAACACTTAGCGCAGTATAAAAACATGGTGGCCATGCTGAAAAACATGTCTGATAACCTTTGTTTTTCAGAATATTGTATGCCGCTTTAGAAACTGTTTTTTACATGTCGTTACAGCCTTGTCATATTGGTAACATCCACGACTCTGAAGGAGTTTGATAACTTTTTGCTGTGATAATAATTCCTTTACTTTGTTTTGGCCATATCATTTTCAGAATATAATTTTTCAAATCCTGGTGGGACTACTTATTCCTGCTACAATGTATCTGAACAATGATACCCAAGTTACTATTTCATAGGGGTGGGGACTTATTAAACACAGGTGCAAAATGGTTAATCAGAAGTAACTGTGTCTCAGATCTATGAAACTGCCTTCTCATCAGGGTACTAACCGAAGTTCCATTTTCAAATTCCCTGTATTTTCCTTGAGAATTAACTGTCCCGTGGTAATTTTTCCCTGTGTCATATCCAGCTGTTGTTCAATCTTAAAAGCCTCTGTGTGCAGAAACTAGAAATCTGAAGATTGTCGGCCAGAAACTGGCCGATGTTGCGTTGGTGGTTTTTTAAATGTTATAAAAGGAACATACTAATACAACCCATTTTTACCCTAGGGCTATCTTATTTTTTTAGCTTAAGGAATTCTCATACTATATATATATGTATATTTCTCAACCCAAAAATTTACAGATGAATTTACACGCACACATTACAACTTCTCTATGGCTAAACCGAAAGCCTACTACCACTACCACAGGGGTGAGAGAGCTACTACTATACTCACACCGTCCCATAAGGGGGCGGGGCTTAGCTAGCCTAGACGGCGTCCCATTTTATCATGGATACCACTCTGCAACTTCCATGCTCGCTACAGGCGAATCACCTCTCACGGATGTCAATTCTGGCATGGAGGGGTTATTCGTCGCAGATTACATTCGCCTAACAGAGGTAGCCCATAAAGCCTAGCGCGAAGGGGGTTCCTGTTTACTTTTAATAGCTCTATTAATTTATCTAGATCTACTACACGGACAATTATGAAAATATATATATTCCGATTATGACCTCTGCTATAAGTAAACCAAAAATGAAATTGGTGACACAATTTATTGCATTTAGACAGATTTTAGGGGTCTGGCTCCGTTGTCTATAATCTAATGTAAATCAGTTGCTTGTTTTCGCGTCAAGTAGGCATTTTTTAATAAAAAAAAATTGGCTGAAATAGAGAATAGAACCCATCTATTGTATCATATTTACGGGAATAATAGCTATTCTGTATAACTGTTCTGTACTAAATGGGAAATTTGCTGAATTTTTTGAACAAGTGCGTCAAGATATTTATATTAGAACAATTTACGGGAGAAACCCTATTATTAGGTGATTTCAATATTGATTTCAGTAAAAAGGGGGACAAGCATGTGGCTATGTTAAGGGATTGTATGAAACAATTCTGTTGTATCAGAAGGTCACTCAACATACACGTATTACCTGTTCATCGAAAAGTATACTTGATTTGGTTTTTACTAACATGGAGCATGTACAGGAAGTCAGTGTGAAGAACTGTATAATAAGTGATCATTTACCTGTTTGTATAATTAAGAAAAAGGCTCAAGAACGCAGAGAGTATGTATATCGTAGGGTGCGGAATTACAAGAGCTATAATTATGAAATTGTTCGTAATTTGATAATGTCGCATCCGGATTGGTTAATGTTCTGGGATGAAAATGCTGATGTGGATACATTGTGGGAAATAATGTATCATATATTTGTTGAGATTATTGATAGTTTATGCCCATATATTACTGTGCGAGTTGAAAAGGATAAACCAGATTGGTTGACTGAGAACATTGCTGATGCGATTAAGGAAAAGAATATGTTATATAAAAATGCTGTCTTATCTAATAGTGAAGAAGCATGGACACAATATAAAAATAGTAAGAAAAATGTTCCTAAGTTAATAAATCAAAGTAAGGCGAAAACTATAAATGACGCTTTGAGAATAAATCAACATGATCCCAAGAATTTATGGAGAACCATAAATGGTAAAGTTTTGGGTAAGAAAAAGTCTGTGGGACCTTCATGTATTTATGATACTGCAGGAAATATCAAAACAGGTACCGATGCAGCAAATTATATGAATGATTACTATGTGAATATTGGTTTGCATAATGATAGCGATGCTGGTGAACAGTGGAGACCAGAAATGATGCATATGTTTAAAAAAACAACTGAATTTGAATTTGTTTTCGTAAATATTGACGACATAAAAGAGGTGATAAAGGAAATCGATGTCAATAAATCCTCTGGTTTTGAATCTTTAAATAGTAGGACTTTGAAAGATTGTTTGAACATATGTCAATATGAATTTATGTATTTGGTGAATATGTCACTGTTCACAGGTAACTTCCCTACGGCTTGGAAATGTAGTGTAGTTACCCCTATACCCAAGGATGGGAATAAGAAGTATGTTGAAAATTGGCGGCCGATTAATAATATGTTTACCTGGTAAGTTAGTAGAGCGATGTGTATATAAGCAAGTAATGGGATATTTTGAGCACAATGACTATTTTACTGACAAACAGCATGGTTTTAGACGTGCCCGAGGAACAGATACGGCTGTCTTTAGTCTAACCAGAAAATTATTCGAAGATATTAGGTTAGGTAGGATGTCAAGTTGCTGTTACCTCGATTACAGCAAAGCATTCAAAACTATTAATCATAGTATTTTGTTAAAGAAATTATATATGTATGGGTTATCTGATGGTGTTCTCAAATGGTTCAGACATTATTTGAATGACCGTAGTCAAGTAATTAAGCTTGGTGAGCACTTATCTACTGAAATGAATGTGACTAAAGGCGTCATTCAGGGATCGTGCCTTGGCCCAATGTTATTTATTATTTATATAAACGATATTGTAAACAAGCTAAGCGGTCACGACCTTGTAGAGCATATATGCTCCAAAAAGAGGCGATCGCAGTATAAGACCATGGTAACAATTTGGACTGAGCGAACACAGCCCCTGCCCTAACCATGCCAGCATTTCACTCGCTGATGCAATACCACCATCTAAAATCCCCACACATTGCCTCCCAGCATGCTCTAGTCAGTACAACAGTTTCTATACCCAACTTTCTGTACCTATTTCTCAGCCATGACTCACAACAGCCCCTGCCCTAACCATGCCAGCATTTCACTCGCTGATGCAATACCACCATCCAAGATCCCTACACATTGCCTCCCAGCATGCTGTAGTCAGTACAACACTTTCTGTGCCCAACTTTCTGTGCCTATTTCTCAGCAATGACTCACACCATACCTTATTGGCTCTATTACAGGTTACACTTCACCATTATCAATACATATCACCCAAAAAAAGTAAAATCTACTGATAATGCCAATCCGAGAAACACTTACAAACTTTCTCTTTTTTCAGCATGCAATCTGCTGATATCCAGCCTAGAACAAACACCACCCCCCTCCATTAGTCACCACCAGTCTGTGGCTGCCGGCACCAAGCTGACCTCATCCCAAAATAAAGGCGACTCAGACCTCACGCTGCTCCCCATTACAAAAGAGAGGCGATCACTTACAGTGATCGCCTCTTCTAATAAATTAGGAGATACGTATTGTAACATATACGCAGACGATACTGCGATAGTTGCGGATGGAAATAACAAATTTGAGGCGTGTCTGAAATTAAATAGAACGTTGGTATTGATAGATCAGTGGTGTACTGAGAATGATATTATCTTAAACTATTCTAAAACAAAACATATGTTGACAGGCTCAAAGAATCGTGTTTCGTATGCAGATGTGGAGGTAAATATAGGTGGACATGCCGTTGATAATGTTGATATGTATAGGTATTTGGGTATTAAACTGGATAAAAATGTAGTGTTTGATAAACAATTAAATACTACCATTGGTATCGTTAATGATAAACTGGTTACGTTGGCAATAGTGAGAAAATTTATTGATCAAAATACGTGTCTGCTGTTGTATAGACAAGGTATTTTACCATTATTAGATTATGTATCTCTCGTTACTGATTCCAGTTTACAAAACTCAATAAAAAGGTTACAGCCGCTTCAAAATCGGGCAGTTAAAATATGTTTTAATATAAATAGTAGGGTTGGATCTGATGACATGAAAGGGTACCATAATAACTTGCATTTGTCACTGTTAAAGGATAGACGGAAAATGTTAATGCTTCGGAGAATGTTTAAGTTAAGCAAGCAGGATGAGAATGTAAATAGTGTAAGACCTGGTATAAATTTGAGAGATCGTGATAAAGTGAAATTACTCTTACCATATACTGATATGGAAAGGGTTAGGAAGAGCCCGTATTATATAGGCTGCCATCTCTGGGATCAACTTGATGCCAAGACACAGTCTTTAGATAGTATTAATGATTTTAAGAAAGCAATCGGATTAATTAATATGGATGGTATAAATATTTGAAAGAGTGGAAATGATGTAAACTATGCCACACATGCATTACAAATTTCTTTTCATTACTTGTTTGTATTTATTGTCTTGTATTTGCTATGTCTATTGTATTTTATATTAAGCATTGAGAAAATGAAAACTTATGGAGGTATTGATTAATATTCAAAATGTTATTTGTGAATGAATGATGATAGTCTTTCATGTCTAAGGTATATAAAACCTCCACTGAGTATATAATAATAATTGAGAACACTTTATGTATTTGAAAAATCTATCTGGTTGAACATGACTTCAATGATAGAGAAAAGTCACCGGAACCTTTGTGTCTTGGCAATTCTCGCGGACGAGATTCAGCACCTCTGTTAGGCGAATGGATACTTTAGCCTGGCCGGCAGTCAGTGTAGTCTCCCTCCCCCCCCCACCCCCACCACTCCACACTGCCCTGATCCGTGAGGTGTGTGTGTGTGGGGGGTAGGGGAAGGAGGAGAGGTTGGGGGGGGGGGGGGGGGGGGGGGGGGTGACCAGCCGGCCGGGGCGGTACGCGAGTCGGGGTAGGGGGAGGAGAGGTGGGGGGGGGGGGGGGGGGGCTGCCTGGTCATGGTTATAGGAGGGAGTCCTATTGGTCAACCAGGTTAACCAATGAGTACAGCTGCCGGGGAAAGCTGCACTGCCCAATGGACACTACTGGGACCCCCCCCCCCCCCCCCCTGCAGTGATCCAGCCCAATCCAGCCACTCAACTGACACACCTCTATATATAGGACCCATGGACACTGGATGTCAATCACTGATACTTGTCCCTCCTACCTCTACCAGCAGTGACCAATGAGAAGACACTGAGTGGAGGCCCCCCAGTCTGACCACCACTGGGGGTCAGAGAGGGCACACCAATTAAACAATTACACGGTCCACTGGTCCACAACAATAGACCCACTTCAAAAACGGACCTATACCTTTGTTGCGTTGGTTACTTAATACCTATATGATCTATACTTATATGTACCAACGCAACAAATTGGACAACCCAACCACAAAAAGTTGAATCCCTAATATCTTGAGAATCAGGAATTTCATAACCTGGCCAAATAAAATTCCCTGTGTTTTGGCAAAATTTGCAAATTCCCTGTGTTTTCCCAGTCAGGGAATTCTTTTTGCCATTTTCCCTGTTTTCCCTGTGTGGTTGGTAACCTGGCTCATTAACCAATTTAACTGAGATGAGATTTCTTGAAATAAATGCTTTTACTTACGGCTCAGTGGTCGCTTTAAGAGCGGCTGCAATCACTTTTTGGTCCTCCGCAACCCTGGTCTTGGTGCGAATCACTCGACACCGCTCAACAACACATGTCCGGCACATCATGTCAGATCTGTAGGGACAAAGCCGTATCTGTAAACAATGCCAGAATCAGCAAGTATCCTAGTCTCTCAGTCTTTCCCAAAACTTGTTTTAAGGAACAGATCTATTTTATCATAAAATGCCAATCAGTCATTTCCCCTAACGATAATGCATCGAAAAAAATAACAGGATAAAGAAACTATTTTTAAATTTGGAATTCACCTGGCCCCACCACCATTTACCTCTCGAACTGGACAAAATTACGACTCCTCTGACGTACACAAATCTAAAAAAAAATATCAATATTTTCTTTTCCTCTTAAACTTAGTAAGGTTGTGCAATATGCATTATCTAGCACAACCACGTCTAGGTATAAGGTACATGATGTGATGGATTCGGAAAAAGACTGACATTAACTGATAACATCCGAAATTGCTTTCTACACAATAATTTATTGTACTTGAATGTTTACACTTGAAACAAATGGCAGACATTGTTCTGACCACTCGAGTCACCGTGTGGCAATCTGAAGTGGAATGGACTTGATTACTTACCCTTTTAGTCGAGGGCCACCGGAATATTTTGCATACAATATCTCTGCCTGCAATTGAAAAAGAGTATGAACGATTATTACAAGAAACCTAATCCTGACTTGAAAAAGTAGCAGGTTGATATTTCGCTAGTTATAAAATTCACTTTACCAATCAAAAAAGGTGTGTGGGGTTTAGGATCCTTGATGAACACCGACTGGTACCCACCTTTACTTTCACCATTTTGACAATTTGCCAAATCTGTGATTTTTTCTTAACCATAACTTAGTATTCTACATTTACATTGGAGGAATCCACAATCAATAACGAAATGTGATTCGTCAGCCATTGCCAAGTGTGCTTTGATCAGCGACTGCATGTGAAGTGACTTTTGACTTGTTGTCGCTTACTTTTATGTAAGAATTATTGATGTATTTATATAAGTTTCAAACCATAACATAACGAGAATTTTATGATGTATATATTACGAATTAGAATGCAAGATTAAAACACGTGCATAGGAGAAAGGTTTCACTTACTGATGCAGCAGATATACACTTTAGTTTCGATATTTGGTCAGGGTTAACTCTGAAACAAAAATTTGTATTTTTAATTCAAATTCAATGTAAATCTTTTTCGCTTGTTTTTCTCAAAGCAGGTTGTCTCCAATAATGTGGTCCGAAAAACTACTTAAAGGGAGCCAAAACCAATAAATCTAATGAAATTTTTCAAACTCAAATATTTGTAGAAATTCATTCCTTGAGCCTATTTCTGGCCCATGTTAAAATCTAAACCATGAGATATGGTTTAAAAACTATTAAAACACGTTTTTCTTGCTCAAATCAATTAATGTGGATCCACAAAAATGGGGTTTGTTTACAAAAATGTAAACATTACTATCTCTTGTGGCATTCTACATCAGTTTGAGCTCATTTTCACAGCTAATACTTTACCATTGACCTTAACTGGACTCATCTAACATATTTCTACACTTATCAGAGTTTTGAAAATGTTGTCAATTTTATTGGTTTTGGCTCCCTTTAAGTTGAGAAACATCACTCAGTGTGTAGTCAAATACTTTTAAATAGAGATTGTGTAAATATAATTATTTTACACATTATAAGCTTGTCTCATTCTAGGGCTTAACTACATTTTTTTTCATAATGAATTACTTAATTGTCCGATGCATAATGTAGGGCAATAATGCTTTTTCTTATGACGAAAAATCTCGACTCTCCTAGACACATCTGATTGTAAATCTAGTTGTAATGTTCCTTACAAAAAAGTAATTTTCATAAACTTTAGCCAAACTTGATATTGCAATTCTTTCTCATGGTTCATTATATTCCGAAAATTCCCGGAGGACAGTTTAAAGGAAAATAGGAAAATTTGATTTTGTTAGTTATTTTTCTATTTTTGACAGTCTCCTCTGACCTTTGATCACTTGTTTGAGTCAGGTTAGATATTTTCCTTCCATGTACTTACTTGCCGTGTGGACAGCAGAGTTCGGTGTTGTCTATAGGGGGTACGTTCTGTGCTACACTCTCCGCCAACCATTTATTGAGCCACATGCCGTCTATCCACTCAAAGTCGGCTTCTAAAACACAGCGTCAGAAACGGTCAGTATGAGAGTAAAGGTTCAGGAGTAGAACTGTATATGAGCACTATTTTCTTAACAATAAATTGTTGGCTTTCTCGTCTTTTAAAATCATTTTGTAAGCAAAATGTGTAACTCGTACTCGGTCCCTACTTATTCTTTTTGTGAATGTTCGTTAAATTATTCTACAATCTTTTAGATAATAACGCAATTATCCACACATATCCATTTTTTTTTTAAATCAAACCTATAGGGACGCCATAATAAAGTTACATTGTTATCTAAATAGAATAGGATTCTGATTGAAACTATCTAAATAGAGACAAATAAGATTTAATATTATTTTTGTCCAGCTTTTCTAGTATTTCAGCTCTGTTTTAACCCTGCTGCAGGAGAAAAATTATTTAAAGTGTATACAATATTCACTCCAAATAATGGGAAAACTCACCTGGTTCGACGGCCATCATTTCAACAATGTGCTGAATCTCCTGTTGACGTTCTCGGCCCTTTGATACATTCGAGTCCTATGGTAGGGGAAATCACAGAATGGAGTTCAACGTGGTTTCAAGAGTCATAACTACTATAGACCTTGTGCAGACAGGGTCACGTGACCAGATTTTGGTGATCACCATGCGGTTACCACACCCACGTGGCTATGAAATACATACACATTTTAAGGGTAATAATTGTCTGTTATGATTTAATGAACTTTCTTGTGATAAAATAGACAAAAATCTACATCATAGATGCTATAAAATTGTAGATAATAGTAAATTTAAAGTGATCACCAACATGGCGTCCCTCCCAATTGTGTAGGTGTGACGTCATGTGCACAACGTTTATAGCATAATTCTCTTGTTTTCAATTAATCTAAATGGTAAGTTGTTCAAGTATCAAACTCAACATAATACCCTTGATTATTTACATGAGACACGTTATATATTCAAACAGTCTCGACAAAATAACATCCAAGCATTCCGCCGTATCTTATATACCGTTAAATTGACATTTTCATTAACCAATCTTATATTCAGTTAGCACCAGGAATCGTATTACAATAATCAAATCAAAGATATATACCCGAATGGCAGACAGCTCGGAGACCCAGTCCTCAAAGCACTTGTTATCCATCTCAATGAAGAGCCGCGTACGCTCTGGTATCATGTCTAACGTCACTTCCTTCAGGGTTTCTGAAAAGTATCGATGTGCACAATAAATACCTTTGAAGTTTGAGACATAGCTCTTAAACTATGATGATCAGTCAGTTTCGTCACATCTTTTTTAAAATTAAAATTTAGTTTTTCCAGTTACATGGTTAATTCCCTCCAATTTCAAAACTCCTATCTGAAATAATCGAGGCCCAATAGGAAAGAACATGGGATTTTTCTTCAAACGACAGCCTTACCTTTCTTCTCCTCTCGCCTCACGTATACCAACATGTAGGCATTTCGCGAGCAGTGAAAACCTTTGGTTGTCTTGGGCTTCTTTGGTCCTTTCCCCTCTGTTTCAAACAAGCCAGCCGCTCCTGGAAATGCAGTTTTGTAAATAATTTTAAAAATCATTAGTTTTAATTTCTTAAGTCAAACCTACCTAACTATACCATCTTTGTTAACCGTATTGAGAATGTTTTGTTACACGTGAGGTTTCATATAATCAAAAGGACACTTTTTTTTCTTACGAAGCAATGCATTTGTATTTATTACTACCCGAAGATTTGGTGGGTAATATTCAAGGGTTACCAGGCTGGATATAAATTTCCAGAGAAATGATTTTGGATAGACTTCATTCTAACTTAGGATCTGGATTTCAATAGCTTAGATAGCTTAGAAATGATAAAAACTCTTTTAGTAGATCACCAAAAGGGCATTATCAACTTGACCTTCGAACTGAAAATAACTACCGTAGATAGTGGGGAGTCCGACGAAAGCATAGGGAGTAACATCTCAGATTTCACAGTAAACTACTAAAGTAGAGCCCCCTGCGTAGTCTCACCTAGGTCCTCCTCGTTGCCGAGCTGCAGGTTCTTCCCCTCCATCTTCTGGATCTCCTCGTCGTTAAACTTGTACCAGGACTGGGACTTGGGGTCCTTGACGTGGGCCACGTAGTGCCCGGAGTAGGCGCTGGGCCCGCGGTGTATCAGCACGGCCGACAGCGTGTACACCAGGCTGTCCTCTGAATCAACAGTGTAAATAATTTTTTTTTAATTTATCATAGGTTGGATTGTTATTCGAGATTGTTACAACTAACATATAAGGTTATATGTGGGGGCTGGGCGCGCAGTGTATCAGTTTACCGTCAGATTATATACCATGCTGCCCTCTGAATCAACAACACAGTTAATTTATTATATACCAAGTTCGTAGTGCCTATACCTTCATCATTGTACAGCCCTGCGAGCAAAGGTGGAATAACTGATGGCGTTATGCCACACTGTGGCATAATCAAAAATTATTGCCCCGCAAGTCGCCGTGGGGAAATAACTGTGTTTGCCGGCGTGGGAACTACGTAAACAAGCCTCAAACTACGCCAAATTTGTCTTATTTGAGCAGAAAACAACGTCAAATCGATTTAATTACCGTCAAAAGTGTCCGAAAACGTAGCTTCCACCGCCATATTTGTTCTAGTTTGCTCATGAAACGCCAGACGGCGTGGCAGTGCGAGGCTAGAACTCTCCTCCGAGGAGGTGCATTCAACGCATCCGGCAATGGCGCGGCCCACGATCGGAGGTAAATTAAAAGGATTTGTCTTGTTTTCTTTCACATATCTTCAACCATGACGGGTATTTGATATATAATAAAACCAGAACTAACCTCGGGGCACTCAGCAACAATTATTTCCCCTCGTCTCCGTGGGTCCCTGGGTCTCGGGCCCTACGGCCCTCGACCCAGGGACCCACGGAGACTCGGGGAAATAATTGTTGCTTCGTGCCCCCTCGGTTAGTTCTGTGTATATATTTTTAAGTTATCATATGTTGGATTGTTATTCGAGACTGTAACAACGAACATCTAACGTTATATGGTGGGGAGAAAGATACATTGCTACACTTTGATTGAGACAAGGGTGCTTTAAGGGTACAATGTCCCACTGGCAGGATAACACAAATACCCAGACTTATATGATATCGTGCCTTGTGTCGAATACAATAATATTCTTTTAGAATATCCAACACTTTAACCTAAAGCCTGTATTTCAAATTCCGATTTTGATTCTACCAATTTTGTATTTGTCTAGGTTTCCCTGTGACTATGGCATACAAACATAAGCCCTTTATTTACTATTTGAAAGAATTTTAAGACCTCGCCAGTGATATAAAATACAAGTTTCATTCCCACTGCCGATTTTCTTAATTTCTAAGCATTGTCCGAAATGAATGAGATTCCAGACCACGCCACCTAGTGTGGAACTCAGCCCCAGAACTAGAGACCAGACAAGCTGGGGGTCATTTTCCCTTTGAGTGGCCAGTTGCATGATTTTGAGAGGTGTGCACTTCGAATGTTCACTACTTTGAGGTATATTTTCATAGCAAGATATTAGGAGAGTGTAAGGACAACGTCCTGGGTGCATAACTTCCGAGGTTGTGCACCTGATGGGCGCTAGAAATGATATTATCCTTAATTTCGGACACTGCTTAGTCTTCATAATATTGCGTTTTATTTGGCTCAATAGCTGCAGTTGTTTGCGACGTCTTCACAGTTTGAGTTTTATAGTAAGTTTTTTTGAAGTCACTGATATGACACTACAGTAAATCATGATGTTCTTTTTTTTTTTTTTTTTGTTAAATTATTTACTGAGTTATTCATTCAAGGGTTGCCCCTGGTTTTCGGTGATATTACAATGAGTATAGATTGAAGTACATAAACATTTTAAGTGTAAATTATACATTTTACTTTAAAGCATATTATTCTATAGTGGTCATATACCGACATACTTTTATTTTGTTCAGGCTGTAGAGTACATGAAAGGACCGTGATAAGGCTTTTTGTAGCTATTATGCCATGTGTATCCCTTGTGCTTCGGAATACTGAACTTGATCAATGAACATTCCCTTTTCTTGCATAAAGCGACCATTGAAAGTTCACCAACCAATTTCCTGTGTTTTCCCCGTTCCATGACACACTCTCCCCATTATGCATTTTCATTAACATATTTGCCTTTGTGTCCAAGTAAACGCTATTGGTTGGTTGGTTGGTTGGTTGGTTGGTTGGTTGGTTGGTTATTGGGGTTTAACGCCGTAGCAACATCTAAGGTCATATCACGGCGATACACGCTATTGTTACAGATAAATGAATATTTAAGGTAAAAGTGAGAAACTGCTCTATCAATGCCCAATGTCCAGTATTTTCAGAATCAGCTTATAAGGTCTAATAATCTGAGGTAAAAAAAATCCCGTTTTCCCAGTTACTTTTTTTTGTTTTTTGCTACTTTCCGTGTTTTCCCAATTACAGTAATATCTTACACAAACATCTGACGATTTTCAAGTACATATATGTACTTCACTATGATTATAATTAAGAACGTGTGTTTAGGTAATGGGTTAGCGTGTTATCTCAGTTGTCTTTATTGTGTAAGCGGCACCTCAATTTGACCAAGGGGAATAAATTACTATCCAGATGAGGCTCGCTACTAGGTTGAGATCTGCTGAGCAAAGTCATTCAGTAATGTATCTTATTCACCAATATTCAATTGTGTGAAATATGGCATGGGGAAATGGTATCACGCAGTGTTGGGACTCTACAGCATCTTTATTTCGTTTACGTTTTTCGAATGCCATCACCAATTCATGACCACCCATACAAACTCCAGAGTGGTCGTAAGCGAGAAAAGTCCATATCAGAGATCTGAGCTGAAATGACTGTTTATTGCTGCAAAAGAAAGAAAATCCGTCTACCAATCGGGCCGATTTAAGTAAGATTAAAATTCGTCAGCCGTGATTCAAAATTGTGAAACTAATGATTGAAGAACTGACTTTTATTCCCATCCTTGCCCAGTCAAACTATGATTGTCTTTCCCCATTACGTAGGAGTGAAATTTCCCAAGAGGCTGGCATCTTCCTTATAGTTTATTGTACTCTATCAGTTGGACCTTGACCAGGGACAGGGACATATACCGGTAAGACCGGGGTCAAGGGGGTCCCTCTCCCAGCGGGATGTACGGGTGGGGATAGACTGTAGTTACATCCAAGTCCACTAAGTGCTCAAACTAGGACTGTTATCCTGCAGCCATTTTAGGTGGGAATTCCTACCTGCTTCCCAGCATGTGTTTGAGCTGCTGGTTTATGCCAGGTAGAAACATAATCCAGCCAGCACCCAAGCAACCATCAAAGTGGTTCCCCATGCCATTTATAGAGGGCCAATAAAAGAATTCCTTGCAAATTTTAAGTAGCCACTAGCAGCCGTGGACTCTTGTGGGTGTAAGGACCTATTATGCAAGAGGTATATAGGTCATGAAAGGACTAGGGTGGGGACTGTAGCAACCAGTTTGTGACCTCTCCACTGTACTTGGCCTTTGAATGTGCAAAGTTTATTCCGTGGTTCGCTTAATTTTACGAGAGATATCAACTGATCCTTGACTCCCAATATACCAGATGAAAGAACCCAAGATAATTGGAAGTCTAAATAAGGTTGGAAATCGTTGATTTTTAATATTAAAGACATTACATTGAATACCTTGCGTTAAGCTGATATGTTGGTTATTTCCATCTGTAGCACCTATTTGAGATTTTAGCTTCTAAGCCACAGTAAAATATCATTATATCTTCAACAAAGTATTCGTCTATTGATTACTGATTAAGCACACCACCATAATTGGAACATCCAAAGAAGCCTGGCACATTCTATCCAATCAAAAAGTCAACTTTCTAGAACTTTTAATTTCAGCTGACTCGAAGTAAGTAGTATTCATGGACACTCCAGCATGGTATGTTTTAGAAAGAACATACTACGGACGAAATCTTAAATCTTGGGATAGGTTTTCCAGCTGTTGCAGATTACTACAAGAGAACATGTCCAACAAATATTTTGCGATATGTAAGTCTTTACAGTATTATCCATTATGCCAATTATCAACCGATACATACGCATTTTCTTATTTATTAAAGAGTCCAACGGGATCCAGTATAAGTGAAAACACACATAGTTCTAATTGGTAATGAACAAGTGCGTTCCCAGGTTTATCATTATGATATCTCTCTCATTACCTAGTAGGTAAACACGTTGCTTGTTTGTTGACGGCGTCGATCATCTGGTGGACGGTGCCCACTGCCTAAAGGCCGGGACAAGTGCAATTTGATCGGAGCTCACACAGGTTGCACTGGTCACGACCTACAGACAGCAGGCCCAACTGGAGACAAACTGCACCAACTGGACACAAAATCAACCAACTATACACAGAAAATCCTGTCTCTGTGACCAGTTGATAAATAAATAAAAAAAAATATCCTCGTGTGGTGTATAATTGCCAGCTTCTTCCTGGTTTCGGTGCTAATGCCCTGGGGGAATTTCCAGAGGAAAATCACAGAGACAATATGTTCGTTCACAGTGAATCGGTCGTGGCAGGTCGTCCTGAAGGGTAAGGTAAAGATTTGGGAGGCATTAGACGAGGGACCGTTGAGTCACGTGACCGTTTTCAGTCAATCTGATTGGCCGCCGCTTCCCGGGTTAAAGATAAGGATCCAATACTTGACCCATATCTGCCTTTAGCCATCCGGCGGGCCGCAATCCAACCAAACACTCGAGGCTCGAGACCTGATAGGTGGCGTTATCAGATAAGTGGATAGGACTATTCCTCGGCCCTCCTCTACTGACAAGGGTCTTACCGGTCACTTACATACGTTATAGGTTTACTGAATCAATGATTCAACTTGGCTAAATCATATATAATATATATGGAGAGTTGAGCAATTTGTAATTATATTACAAGTATTTCCGTTCGCTTACTTTGTCCTGATAAGGTCACACTAACACACAGACTTCAGAAAACGTGTGTTATTCAGACAAATGGAAACTCGGAAATAGACAAGTTCCATAATCCAAATCGCAGTTGGGCTAATCTAATTCAATTCTATCCGTATACTTGCCATATACCATCTCTACTTTATAACGCTACATAGTGTACCTGTTAAAGGCGACATGACTTATGTATCAACGATAACTCTTTTTCTTTATTGAGGGGGGGAAACACAAAAGTAAAGTGTTTCTCATTTTTCTGACCAACAACGAAGAAACTAATTCATGGCAATAGCATGGACTCATAACTTTTCTTACCGAAGTAATAACCAGCAAAAACGTAAACGAGATGGCCTTAATAGTCAGTTCTTAAATCCGCGACACAAGGACCTAACCCCTCGAGGGTCCCTTTAATAGTTCGCCAGCATTTTCTTGGTAATTTTCTTACTTTTTTAAAATAATTTTCCAGGCAACGAATGTCTGTTTACACTCCTAGCTGGTTTTCCCAAAATCGTACACTTTAACTCGTCTAGCAGAAACTATTCGTGAAGCACCTGCACACGTTTTTATAAAGGCTGACCAAAATAATATTATGACGCATTATTTTCTTTTCAATTTGTCAACATATACTAAAAGTCTATACAAGCCTTCATAAACGTAGATGATTGTATAAAGTACCTCCGTCTAAACGCTCCCGATAAAGGATTTTTTACATTCACGTTTAAATAACTTTCATAAATTGAAAGGATATTCCATTTATCAACGCCTACCTTCTTGTCCGACGTACTCGCTCAGATCCAGGGTCTCCGGGAACTGGATGAAGGTATTCAGCTTCTTTTTGTGACCAGTTTTTCTAATAAAGCAAGATAAATGTTTTGTGTTTTAGGTTAGCAGAACAAACAATTCGAATAGGCCCCCAACAACAGTTAAAAGGCAATTTTGAATTTTGTTGCAGTTTTGTAGAATTAGGACTCAATTGTTTTTGTTCCAATTGGGCAGTGCTCACTTAATCATTACACAATACAAACATACAGATATTTCTTCATCTGCCCCAAATTCGAACTCTGCACACAAACATTTTCTAAAACAACTTCCTATAGACACCTCTCCAACAGTGTTTAATGCCCAATATAAAGGGTTTCAACATTGTTTTCCGTCAGGCAGGTGGATGTAAAGTTTTACCTGTCCGACCCGTAATAACTCCTGCCCACCAATATTGGAATATCATTATAGGTTCGAAGTTTTGCCTGCCCTTCGGACAGGTGGATGTCAAAATCTATCTGTCAAACTTCAAGTTTTACTTGTCCGGGCAGGGTGGCAATGCTTATGTTTATAATATTCATGTTGAGGCTGAGAGTGATATTTATTTTTCTAGAATTTCAATCTGTCGGTAGCCAATAAAGGCTAAAATCGGGTAAAACTAGTCTAATTTAACATGGCAAAGATGTCAACCTGTCGAATACGAATCGTAGCATCTGTAGGTTGAGCACTTTGGGGAGTCTGTTGAGTCGGATGCGGCGAGAGGCGTTCTGCTTCTTGTTACATGTCCCACACATGTATTGGTTGTCGTTCTCCAGCCGCTCCTCCTAGAAAAGATGCAAAAACCTATTTTAATTTTCTATAAAAACTTAGGAAGGTGAACGATAAACCAGAAAACCCTATAATATAGAACTGTAATTGTATAGGCAGTTCGTACTCTACAAAAGGACAACTTAATTTGATCTGCGTTAACATCGTCCCTACAATTGAAACCTAATGAAAAGACACACAACTCATTATTCAAAGCCAGAGTACCAACGGAAAAGTCGAGCACTATCATTAAACTGTAATATATTATCATTAAACCATACGATAGACAGATACAAATAGACAGGTCCTGGATATCCGATACACCTATAAAGAAGTATTACTACATAGAATATTCGCATGGGAAATGATCCGACACTTAAAAAGACCTTGACTCAGGCGGATAAGAATTTTACAGTATAATCTATACCAACCTGCAAGAACTCTTGTATACATTCGTGAAGGTTGCTGTGGCCTTTGATATTCAGGTCCAACTCGTAGAAGTTGGAAGGCCGTTGTGACACACCCGAGCACCCGCTACACCTAAATGGCAAGTTTAATTTTATCAGACGCTAGTCTCCAAGTCTTAAAAGGTAGGCCAGGTACGACAAATAATCCAAATGGACTAGATTCGAAATATTTTAACGTTAAGAATACATTAATTCCCTTTTATCTTTTTAATATCACAAACTTTATTCATATCATAGTTGTACAAAATAAGCCCTTTCCGAATCAATTAAACCATAGAGGATGAACAAGCTAGACAATGAGGAGTAATCAAGTATATGTATTTGCAACTTAAGTTATTGGACTAGTGAACATATAGGGGCAGATCCAGAGATTTTAAAAATGGGGGGCACCCTATTATAACAATGTTATCTGGACCCTCGGGGGCCGAGAATTTCAGACTAAAAAAAGTATTGTTTAGCCAAAAATAGGGGGGGGCCCCCCCCTCCCTTGCGCTGCAGCGATATTATGTGTGACGTTCCTCGGTAGTTTGGGGTTTCTGATTTCTACAACAGAGGGACGTGGGGATTGTTTCGGGTCTCAGCCGGACGGGGAATCCGGGCAAGAAACCGAGATGTGATATTTAGAGTCGTGCCTCGCGCACGAGGGGGATTTGAGCGGATCGATCGGGAAATCGGTATTCGTCGACGGGGGAGGGGTGTATCAGCCGGGCTGGACCAAGGGGCCTCAGCCACCGGGCAGGGGTACAGGCACTTCAGTTGGCGGGCGGAGGACTGCGGGGGAGGAAAAGTGGTAGGGGGGCAGGAGTAGGCCGCTTCTATCTCTCTAGTGCCGGTACTCTCTTCGGGGTCTACTGCGGACGATCCACCCTCGTTCTCGGTCCGCGGGGATGTCGGGCCGACGGTCGCCTATTGTTTGGTAGCGTGGGGGCGAGCCGGTCGCGCCTTCGTTCCCCCGGATCCTGGGTTTCCGTTCCCTGTTTCGGGCCCTCGTGCCAGTCCGGTCCTTCGTTTTCGGGACTCCATCCGGGCCAGTTTCGGGCCTTCGTGCCCAGTTTCGGTCCTTTGGGCCTTCGGAACCCCGTCCTAAGTTTCGCCTAATTTCTTTTAACTTCTGCTTTTTACTTAAACTTCTAGTCAATTAGCCTGTATTGGATCATCTTATCGGTTATCATAGGAAGAAGACACATGTTGACACAAGGAGTACTGTAAAGGAACTCATTTATTCTCGGGCCTCACCGCCCCTTTTATAGTCTAGTGGTCAGCCCTGATTGGCTGTCTCTGATCACGTGGTTACAAATGACGTCACTTCCGGTTTACTTTATCACTTCCGGTTGACATATTTCTCGGGACTTTCGGGTTTTGGGCTTTTACAATTTCGGGCCTTTTCGGCCTTTTCGGGCCCGTTACAAAACATACTTTACTCTGTCACATTATCTTACTGTTCATATTTCGGTCTTACTAATTGATGAATAGACATTCATCACATATGTTACACGTGCCATAAGTTTGCTCAGTATTGTCTATTCCTCTGAGTTAAGACTTACGTTGTGACGTAGGCGTATTCCCCCTGGAACTGGTCCTGGATGAGGTTGGTGGAGGAGCCGGCCGAGTGCGACAACTGGTCCTCTAATACCGACATGAACAGCTTCGAGAACTCCTGGGCGTCCTGTGAATTATGTCAAAACATGAGTGTAAGCATATTGAAATACCATATAAATGAATTCTGTTTTAGTAAGAAAAGGTTTAACTGCTAAGTACAAATAAACTAGTAATATTCTCATACATGTCGAAACTTGAGTCAAACTTATTGTTTTTGATCTCTTTTGTTCATATAGTATATCAAGTCCTCATCCACAAAAACGTTCTACAAAATTCACTACCCAATGTGTTTGGGATCATTTCACTAGGAATAGGAACACTCCAAGAATCATGAATGATGAAAAGAAAGAGCAGTTGGCAGTGCCGACTATATTTCATAGAGAACTAAAGGGTGTTTAATTGATTTCTTAGTATTGGATTATGGATAATATAAAGCTTTCCAGTTATATTTTTACGGAATGGGCTGTTTCTCATGTAACATATCTAAACAATTTTCTAGAAAAATATCAGATGCTTGGTGTTTAAGACACATCCGTAAAGACCAACAATTATATAAGCTAAAGATAAGATTACAAACTCCTGGTGCACACTAAAATGACTATGGGGACTCTCATTATCATTATCATCAAGGCGACGTTAACAACGAAGCTTCACCTTTGCCACCTTACCGTGGCCTACAAAATCGTTGATAAGAGGAGTACCTGTTGTTGTCCAGTATCTAGACCGAGGCAGTTGATGAACGCACTAGGGTCAATGTATCTGAGGTAAAAAAATATAATTAATTCAGGAATTCACTAGCAATATATATGTTATATTTGACATATATGATAGTGATACTGACTCATTTTGAATTTGTCAATACCAAACATATTATATTCAAATGACATCCTTTGACGACTGGGGCGTTAGTTTGGTGGTAACATATTGAGCAGATCCTGCAACTAGCTTAGCTAGGAGAGGACTTTATTTCCTTGAGGGGAAGAAATGCTTTATAACTTTATATATTTTCAGGCAGTAGCGCCACTAGTGACTACGATACAGATTCCTCACGAATTCTAATGAATTTTTTTTCGTTAATTCTCGAGTTTTTCATTGTTGAATTATCTGGATGATATGGATAATTACAGCTATAATTTGCATTCGCAGGAGAATTTCTAAAATACGAACCTTTAGGGAGTACCATAAGACAAACTGAACATGTTTTCAAGTCTATTTCCAAAATGACATACAGAAATAAAGCAACTCGAAACAGTATTAACCTACCTTCTCTTAGAGAACTGCAAGAGGCCAAAGATGAGCTGGAGGTGGCCGCACACAGTGGTAGGCATCAACTCCTTGTCGTGGGCCATCACCATCTTGGGGCGGGGCTGGGGGCCATAGACCGCGGGCTGCTCTGACTGGGCCGTAGAGGCCTGCTCCCCATTCTGAGAGCCGCTCACTCCCACTGCAACAAAAAAATTTAAACCAATCAAAATCACAGTACAATAATCCCAATTGTTCATAACAAATATCAAATCATCATCTGCACTTTTACGTTCCTGTTATTTTTTTTAGTTAAATGTAAACTTTCTAAACTGACCTTCTATAGGAAGATCTTAGGTAAGAATTGGATTCGAATAAAAAATACAAAATTTGCTAACACAATTCCTTCTTTCCAATCCATACGACTGATGCACACGATAAAACTTATTTCCATGATTTTGATCTGTTACTATGTTGACTACATCAATCAGCCGTAAGAAACCCTCCCTCTACACTTTTACCCAAATACGCGTTCTTTTATTGTTCAAGATATCATAGTCATAGGGAAAAATAGGATTACATCCATGAAGGGTCTGACAGGTACTGTGTAACTGACTTGAGCTAGTAAAATCTGTGTGTTCACGTGTCCTCGACGACTAACAAATGAACACTCTGAACAACCAGATAACAATTTCTGTTCGTCCTCCTGACGACCAGTTATTGTTATGCAATTATTTAAATTCTCCTGCTATTATGAGCCTAAAATATACTTGGGCGACCAGATTTCTATTATTGGTCGTCCTCTGACGTTCAGAAAATTTTAGGATTTTTCCTAGCCTGACTGAATGACCATTTCTCGAAACAAATTTCAAAATTATACAATTATATTTGTGTTCCTTACCCGGCCCATCTTCTCCTCGCCAAGCATACACCGCGTTGCGGAACACGTGATTGTGAAACCACACCTACCAATCGGAAATAAAAGAAGTTAGACATCAAATTTCTCATCATGAAAAATCTTATTTCGTTTTTAACAGCCACTGATACAAGTGACCTACTCTAATCTCGACCACAGGATAAAATCGCGGGCGAAACCAGACCGAAATATTACAGGACTGGCAAGTGTCCACAACAAAAATGAGACATCTCAAGCAACGTACTATTGTATCAAAAGCAATTTAGAAAATCAAATAAGTGCGAGCGAAGTATAAAATGAGTCCAACACTAAAAATAATGTTCTAAACTATAGAAGGGCTCACAAAAAAAGTATGGAGACAAAAATGAATTCAAGTATTGATATTACATGAGTACATGATAAAATAAGTATGAAGTTTATACCTGGATGAATGTGTTGACATAACACGTAGCACCGAGATTCTTCAATCCTACAAAGGCACCCTGAAAAATCAAAAGGAACATGGTTACACTTGCCTTTACCAAAAGACATTATTTTATACTAAATTATCTGGACAACCTTCCGTTATAACTACCCTGGGTACTTTTAAATGAAATGCTGAGCAGAATTTCATTGTTCGCCTGTTTCAATGATAATCCAAAACTTACTTCTTGACATCTCTCGTTTTCTGGGTCATCGATATCATGCCACGTGCTGTCGTCAATTTCCTGAAACCATTCCCTTTCTCCGATGCAGTTCAGGCAGTTAGGATTGCCTCGACAGTTACGACTGAAATTAAAAGCATTTCATAAAACAATTTCATCACCAGTTTATTTCCTGCTCTACGCCATACTGGCTCTTAACCTCAAATAAAGTTTATCATTTTAACTTTTGTATAGTAAACAGGCTAGGAAAATTCTTCCAATTTTCTGGTCGTCCAAATTCCAAATGTTGTCCTCATTTTGGGGACACATTAAAAGTTTTCAAAAAAATATCAAAATTGGCCTGAATGAACATTTTCTGAGGAAACTTTTTTAGTATTTTTTTCAAAATATCTGGTCGTCAGGAGGACTACTAGAAATCAATTTCTAGTCGTCCACACCCATTTTTTGGTCGTCGAGGACACGCGGACACGCAGATTTTCCTAGCCTGCAGTAAAACAGATTTTTCAGTCATTGCCTACTTTGGTGGCACCACTCCCCATGCCAGGATGTGGGGCTGATTGACATGCAAATAGGGCCAATGGGACCACTACTGGGGGCGGCAGGGGCAAACCAATTAAACAGGGTTGCCACTGACCAGAGACGTCAAAATTCCCTGACATTTCCCTGACAAATTCCATTTTCCCTGACTAATAAGATAAGAAAATCCTTTCAATTAATAGCCTTGAACGATACCTAGAACAGCCTTGTCCTTCCATTTAAGCTCAAACTTTTGAAATACAGTGCCTTAATTTTTTCTTTGCAACTCCTGTAGCCTAGCCAATATTACTGGATCACAGCAATGCACCTTGAAATCACAACATGCCTTTCAATGGGCCACAATTTACAAAATAATGTTTGCCGAACTAGATTCTTATGACCTGATGCAGAAATTCTAACTTTGTGATTTAGATTTGAGGCTATGACATGTTTGAAAATTCCAATTTTCCCTGACCCAGTGTTCGAGACTTACTTTTTTGATTCTGGGCCATCAGGGCCGGTACTGTCAAAATATTGTCGGCCCTGGTAAATTCTGATTAGTCCTGATGTATGTGCATTGTAAGAAGTTGCTAAAAGAGAAAAAATGCTTAAAAAAATGCATAAATGATGCTCAGAAAATACGTCGGCCATCTGGGCCAGTTCAACCTCATTTTCCCAATTTTTTGTTGGCCCTGATGCCAAATCCTCGGCCATTGGCCGACGGGCCGGCGTTAATCTCGAACACTGCTGACCAGGGTCTGTTTTCCCTGACCTTTTTCAAAATTCCACTTTTCCCTGACCAATTCCAAAATTCTCCGACTTTTCCCTGATCAATTCCAAAATTCCCCGACTTTTCCCTGACCTTGAAAAAAAAACTTTTCCCTGACTTTTCCCTGACCAGTGGCAACCCTGTTAAACAATCAACCACATTCTCCACTGTCCTTCAATAGACTCCAAACAGCAACATGCCCACTTGTTTTGGTGGGGCATAGATCTACAACATAATGTAGGCAAAAGGAAAAAATTCCACCGGAAAAAGAACATTCACTTATGCCATGGTGCCTACTCAAATTTCGTGATCAAATTTACTGCATTTTTCCCGAGTTTTCCCTGTCCCTCAGTAAATTTTTCGTGTCATGGTTTCTATAATTTGTCTCAAAACGTTTAATAATGTCATTGAAGATGTGTGAATTTTCTGGGAGAGGAGTGATATTTTGTTCTCAGAAATGTGCACACTCCAGACCTGCAATCTTCAGAATCCGAAAATCCAGAAACTGGGCAAACAGAATTCCTGTGTTTGGGTCAAATTTTCAAATTCCATTTTTCTCCCTGATGGGGATTTTTTTGCCACTTTCAATGTTGACCCAGCATTTACACAATTATTTTTTTTAAATTGAGATTTCTTCTTTGTTTCTGCTCACCGACACGCCCATCTCTTGCAGGCTTTGAGATGGATCCTGTAAGCAGCCTCGATGTGTTCATTGGTGATGTTGGCCGGTTCCGTCGACTCTGCCCACTGCCAGGCCAGCTTATCCAGCTGCTGCTTTGGGGCCATCTGTGTCAATAAAAGAGACCTCGTTAGATGGTCAAAGTCTTCATTTTTCTGAAAATCCTCTTCTTGGTTTCAGGACTCGGGAGGAATATTTTAAGATAATTTCACTAATAACTAAGGGAACATACTATCTTTCAAATAAATTGAAATTAAAAAACTGGTTCAAGGAGTGCAAGGACGACTGCAGAGCCAGAGGGAAGAACCTGAGCAAGTCGTCAGATTCTGCTATTATCGCCCACGCTTTCACAACAGTTCAGTAACCACAAACGTTCTTATTTTCACTGTCAGTTACTATCTCTCTGATAATACAAAACCGTACGTATATTCATTTACTGCATTTCATGTTAAACAGGTATAACCAGATCGACATGTATTTTGAAAGCTTCTAGCCCCCTTTCAAACAACTCGGATTGAAATTCCCTCGCCTGCAAAACAGGAGTTCGGCGTAATTTCCGAAATGAGCCATACCCGCCGGTCTTCTAGTTCACAATCACATTTTTTTGACATTCAGATGTATCCCAATGCACCTTTAGTATCTCATGAAGGTTGTTAACTATTAGTTTCCCAGTAAAACTTACTTTTATTCCCCTGTGGAACTTGAACTTCTGCGGGAGTCGTCAACCCTTTGCGCCACCTTTTCTCACTTCGCGCGTTTTGAGATGTGGTTCGGAGGTGAGCCGCTAGGGGGCAGGACCGGCGTTCTCCTGGACCACTTTCCCGCCTCGAGCAGACTAGGGCTGACCAGTCGAGGTAAATACAGAGAAGTGTAGATAAGGCCTGCAAACGTGTGCGAATTTGCACAAATGTGTGAATCTTGTTTTGAAATGTGCTGTTTCTGGCTGCACACATTTTTCTTAACCCTTTGGCTGTGCTGTTCCACAGTTTAAAGTTTTGGCATTTTTTCATTGTGAGATGCAACATCTCCCACTTTGGCGTTGGGGTTTACCACCTAAGAACAATGCAATATAAGCAATCTATATATCATTTGAAAGCATATTATCCAAGGTAAGATATCAAAAGATTAAATTTCTAAAATATCTATTTTTGGGTCATGTGACCTCAGAAATTTCCAAATTTTCAGTAGATTTTCAGCATTTATGGAGAAAAATAAGGAAAAGATTATTAAATATCAATCTGAGAGAAAAACATATTATTGATTAATTGTAGGCAGTGAAATTTGGAATTAGATGATATACATTATGAAAATATGTGTCAAAGTGGTCATTTAATTTGTGTTGGATCAATTTGGTATTCTTTGTAAGAAAATTTGAGAAATTTAGCAAAATAATGACAATTATTTTTGCAAAATAAGGGTTAAGGACACCATACAATAAGAAATCACCTTGGAAATGTATTGCATGTCACATAATTATATGTATTTATGGTTTAAGAGGTTATGCCTGCAATATGAAATGTTAAGCAGTCTTTTTCTGGAAATGATAAGCATTTTATGACAGGATGTGCGTATGACATTGCTAAATGCACAGCTGGTGTAAAATTCTTGGTTATTTTGAGCCATTTGGGGAAATTGAGTCTCACAGTAAGCATAGTAAAAAATCATATTAAAATCAAAATTTTGCCAAAGGGAACTATTTGATAATCAACAGAAAAGCTTCTTAAATCAAAATATGTCACTTTTACCAATATAGTTTTATTCATTACAACGACTGATGAATATTTCAAAGGGGCTGGTACACAGAACTTATGGAAGATTTAAGGTAGTTTTTTTAAAGTTTTTCACAAAATTGCTGAATCTGAACCTTTAAAGTCCTCAAAATCACATCAGTCAATATTTTCTTGAAAATGTTACTGTTTGGGGATGGATGACAAGCCTTAAGGATGAATTGAGATTGAAAAAATTACTGAAATTCATTGAATATCAAAAAAATTATGCAAATTTAAAAGTTTCAGACACATATGACCGAAATTTGCATTAGAGAACAGCAAAGGGTTAAACAAACCAAAACTATCCTAATTGAATTCAGAGATTCAACATCAAAATCATTAACAAAAATTAGATCTTTTTTTTTTTTTTTTTTTTTTGGGGGGGGGGGGGGGACCTAATGACATATGCGACATGTGAATTTAAGAGATAATGACAGGGGATATCATCATTTCTTTTTATTTGACAGGCGACATGAATATATCTTAAATTCGACATTGCGAGCTGACATAGGACCTCCCAGCCTATAGGCCTAACGTCCAATCATTTTATTGCCTTAATTGAAATTGTACTGACGCGGGTGGCCAGTCCATGTTTGGGCAGCATAACGTGAGCTTAGAAGCGCATGTGTAAGCCAATGTTTCACTTTGACAGTAGTGAAATGAGGGAGGAGTTAAGGTGTGACGTACCACCATATAATAATGTGTTCCGCTCTTAGCTAGCCAGGGTAGCTGCAAGCACTGTGTGAGTAAACATCCTGTGAAGGTTGGACCTTTAATCTGCAGTCTAGGTTCTGGAGAGAGGCATATAGAAATTGTGTTAGAGCGCGGAGCGTTGACTGAATGTGTTTGAGGGAACTCTAACCTCGGGACTGATCATGGTCAATCGAGTTCTTGTCACAGAACGACTAGACATTGGATAATAAACAACAAATCCTTTCACAACGAGTGTTCACGTCTTACATGATGAGGGAACTATAATTATGTATTGGACGACCGCAGTCGACAAGGAGGGAGACTGCGAATGGAGCTAGCTATTATCTATACAACGAAATATCACAAACACGCATTAACTTTAAATGGATAATTAAACCTCTATAGTTCAAAATGCCACATTTTGAGTGGCTGGCAAACCTTCAAATTTGCCAATTAATCAAATTGAAGAAGTTATCAAGTGTGAGTTCTACTTGGTGTAGGCCTACAGAAAACAATAGTTTTTGCCTAAATTAGTTAATTAACTTATGGAAACTTGGCCTGTTTATCATTATGTATTTTGTCCAACCCTTGCACAACTCTAGGATATAGGCCTATAAAATTAATGTGGGATGGGCTTATTAAGATGGCAAATAGGTCTACAAAGATCACGTATGCTCAAAAGAATTAGCAACAACTCTCAAGTCAATGTGATCAGCGTCGGATCGAGTGGGGGGCAAAAGGGGTAATTGCCCCCCTAGACTCAGTGGACCCCCCCCCCCCCCGCCTCGAATAATCTACCTTTGTTGATTCTTACAAATCTGACATTATTTATTCTCACTTTTTTTTTAGGGGGGGGGGGGGGGTACCTATGTGTAGGCCTAGGTGAAAAGGTGCGCGCATATATCGAACCTCTTGGGCGATCTGCATGCCTATAGAAGTTTTATTTCAAATACAGATTTGTGTGGAATATTGTACTTCATGATAAAGTAAGATTTATTCGTGGAATTGTCTTCATAATTCAATAAACACGTTGATCAGTATAATTGTGACTTATCAGAAAAAATATCATTTGATCAATTAATTAAGAAATTTCCATACAAATATGTCTTCATGCATATACCAGGCATATTATGTGTCCAGAAAATCTACCTTTTCCAATGACAAATTCGTTATGTGCTGGGGTTTTCAGGAGCCAAATGTTGGTCGATAAAGGATATCATAGTGATTTTTCAGAAATTTGAATAGTTAATGTCTACGGGATTTCATTTGTAAATGCCAACGTTCACAATGTTGTTTGATAAGTAAACCTCTAAAAAGACCAGTAAAAGACATATTTATTAATACTTGTCTGTGTATTCTGTGTAACTTTGTTCCTAGAAAAGAAACTTAGAACAATAGACAAACATAAAATGGACCGACCTATATAATGACATTAGTACACGTACAAAACATTACCGTCCACTCAACCTGGAAGCATTCCACAAATATGAGTAATTCTGTCAACGATAAGGACTAGGCCAGGAGCCAGTGCTCCCATGGAAACAGGTGATACATTTGGAGAGGTCAATAATGTCCACACGATTAATTGTGCTTTTATTGCCGCCATATACGCCCAACCACGGCTACTTTAGATTAGTCATGTAGGCAAGGCATGTTGATATGTTTGGTTTTCGTCACACCAGTATTTACATGGACTTTATAATAAATTTGATAAAAAGGTACAATCAAATTGGTGAAAAACAAAAATCCTGTGAGCGTAGACCCAACAAGTAATTTCCTTCTCATAATACATATGTCAAACTGATAATAACAAATTCGAGATAGGATTGACAAATTATTAGTTATATTGGCCTGGTGATAGATGTGACCATAAATCATGCTCCGGTGCAATTTGCACAAAGGTGGACACTGATCAAGTACCCGCCCTCAACCGACCCCCGCACTTCAATCCCAACTAGACAGACCAATAGTGTCGGACAGACTAAAATGCCAGCTGTCATAGAAGAAGGTCATTCATATTTCACGGAGAGAGTGCGTTCAGATGGAGCGGAGCGGTATGAGATTTGATAATCAGTATACTACATGTCAAATGTGCGAAGGGACGGAGTTTTACTAAAACCGAGGAGCGATTGGCTGAAAATGTCTTTTGTTGAGTGATATAATACTCTTTTTGTATGGATTTGTGGATGCATCGAGGTTTACAAAAGGCACAGGACACTTTACGGATTTGGGGGAAAATCCCCTTCATGTTTGGGAAGTGCCTTATCATCATGTAGCTATGTGGTTTACGTGCACACCAAAATGTAACCTCTGCAATTAGAAAAAAAGTAGAGCTGCAAAAGTGTCGGTTCCTGTACTTATAGTGCAAGTTAACATGGGATTTACGTTTGTTGTCATTAACCAAACAATAAACATGACATCCATCGTGCAACCTGAAACAACTATATCAACTTTAAACAACACGCCAACAACTGAAACCCCAATTTTGACGGGGGTCAAGTTGACCCATGTAGTGGACTATTTCATCATTATCATGGTGCCAGTTTTTATCATCATTCTGGTGGGTAACGTGGTAGTTCTCTGTGCCATCCTCAGAACGAGAACTCTCCGGACCAAGGGCCACGTCTTTGTGATTTCTCTATCAGCATCAAGTTTATTACTGCTCCTCTTCAACATTCCATCCACAATTTACACCTACTTGTGTAAGTGCGGACTGACTCCCATATGGTGCACTGTAGTTGGGCACTCCAATTCTATAGCCATAATTCTGACGATGTGTAATATGGCTGATATTGCAGTTTACCGATTCTTTCGGGTGGTTTTCGTAACACGGACATGGTTATCAGGGAATGCTGCAGTGGCTACAATAGCATCCGCATCTGTTGTAGTCGCAATTGGAGTACCTTCAATGTTTCTTGGGCTAGAAGCAACCCATATTGAATTTAACGCGACTTACCATAGATGCAAAATTGAATGGAAAACAAGCACTTATTGGTATGGTATTTTTGTATCTTGTGTATTTTGTTTCTGTCTTATAATCGCAATTGCTTGTTATGTCAGCATCTATGTCGTCCTTGTTAAAAGCAAAGGCAAAATTGGAACTATAAAAGTGAAAACGAGAGAAGAAATCCAACAAGGAACATCATCTCAGGCCCAACCATCAGATAATAAGGACGATAAAAAACACAATGTGAGCTGCATATCTAAACCAGATGCCACTATCCCCCACCAGTCAAACTCTAAAGAGCAGCGACAGACCAGGAAAAGAGAAATGAAACTCTTTAAAATCTGCTGTATCTTATTCTGTGTGTATACGTTCACTTATTTGCCCTACACTTTGCTGGTTTTCAGCGGGAGCGTGTCCCCAGACCTGCACAAGGCCTTCACAATGATGACCTGGGTCGGGGTCTGCGCCAGTCCGCTCGTCTATGGGCTGTTGTACGGAGCGGTACGCGCCGAGATCTGTAACATGTTCTGTTGTCAACCCTTCGTTGCCCTTTTCGGCCGGTGCCGCATTGCAGAAGATTCAACACGATCAACCAACACCCATAATTCAAACTAATAACACTTATGTATACATCATAACTGTATTGTTGCGGGTCCTGATAAATATTGTTGTATTTGTATAAAAGACATTGATGTTCTTTTATGATGGATTGAATTGATAAGTCAATTAAAATGTTGCGACATTATTGTATGTACATAGTTTAGGGACGGTATTTAATAATGAAACAACACAATACCAGCAACAAGAAAAAGCTTCCCTCTCACCTAATCAGCCGACACTTAAAACCACTGAAATACTGTTTTAAGAATCGAACTGCACGTATGAATTTTCAAGCGGATGTTCTTTACACAAGTTGATCCCCATGCTTACATTCTGACATTGTAAGTGGTGAGGAATAGAAAGGTCCTAATACCGAGTAAATGGAAACTTGAAGACGTGCTTCTAAAAAATAATTCTTTAGAGCTATATCGAAACATGCCTAAAAACTTAAGGGTCACTAACAAAATTCGATTACTGGAGCAAAGTGTAAACAGCGAGTGGAGCTTTCAGTACATTCCATAATTATGATACCGAGGGTTCTTGTTCCTTGTCTACACACCTCAAATAATTATTTCAGTTGGCATTAAGGGATCGTCCATAATTACATGCGTACGAAGCTAAGGGGATGGAGATTCGGGGCTTTAATACATTTCTTATGCATATAAAATGCTAAAGGGGGTTCGAGATTGTCACAAAGCATAGGTTATTAACGAACAGTCTACGTATTATATCCAAATAATCTTTTGATTAAGGCAGGCATGCCAGTCACAGAACGTCATTTCCGCGGAAAATAATTAAATTAATTAAAAACCATATTTAAAACAAATTTTTATGGAAGAATACACTTAGTACATTAATAGAAGGACACCAACAAATGTTTTCTAACTAATTAAAGCAAAAAATCACTTACAAAATTCATAACTTTTTTTTAATTTTGCCAACAAAATCTGTCAGGGTGCCCCTACCCCCCTATATAAGAAAATATTTTCTCCTCGGATTTGGACAGCTCACAAAAATGACCCAAAATGTTTGAAAAACCGCGGAAATTCGCGGATCCGCGGAAGTCTGGTATGCCTGTTAAGTTTTTAGTTTTTCTCACTATGTGGCGCCAATATCTTAAATGCTTTACACCCCGTTCGATTTTAAAGAAAGTTTAACCCATGCCCAAGAAGAATGGAATGATTGTTCTAAGTCCTACATGTTTTTTCAACGGGCGACACGTTGTGCGAACTGTCAGTACTCCATCTTAATCCAAATACAGTGCATGATTCCCACAAAATGTTTGAAAGGTGCCTGTTACTGTCAAAATATATTTATACGTCTCATAAACACTCCAACAAAAGTATAGATCGTTGTTTGACTTTATTATAACTTTTCGTCTATGTACAAACACATTTCTTATTACACTCTATCGCTTTAATATGTACACATTTCCTAAATTGTATACCGAACACGTGTGTACTCTGAAATAAGGAGAGACTTCATGTCCAATATCTTTCCATCGAGTCCCGTCACAGCGGTTCAATTATTACTCTCAACAGCTACGCGTACATAGCTTCAGGTTAAAATGAAAATACTCTTTTTTTCGCTATGTGGTTTAGTGTTTAACGTTCCCTGCAGTAAACCACGACGAATTACATTATAGATTCGTTTCAACACCAACACATCGTAGCCCTAGTACTTGGACTTCTGTCAGTTAAACAACTTTAGTCACTCACAGAACTAAATTGCATTCAAGATTATAGTCAGGGACATTAAGTCCCCCTTCTACCCATTAGCGTTATGCTAACTATTAAGGCTGTTCGTTTTGGACGTTTACTAGAAGTTACAAGGAAACTTAGGTTTACACATATTTTTTTTTATATTTCATTTTTTAACGTCATAGAATAATATAGACAACGTGGGGTACCGTCATACAATACCACATGACAACCTAATCCTAACCACCTTGTTGAAAGGTTCGCAAAAAAGTATATTTTCTAGAAAAATAGGTTGCAAGTCTTATCTTACGACTGCTAGAAAGGCAGAATAAAATACATTGTGTGTGTATACAACCAAACAAATAATGTATTCATGCTGTGCCTAGAGTACAGATTTTTTCTTTTTCATATGCAATTCCACTTCTATTCTTTCTCACGACAAACTGTTGTGCCTGCCAACAGCTTTAAACTTGTAGTAGTAAAATAAACTCACAGTTGATCGAATCCAGTTATCATGACTTATTTCTGTTCACTCACTTCTCAAACTCAATATCGTTCATACAATTTCCTAAACCTAATACATATCGGTATGACGTCATAATAAATAGCAGGCACGTCCTCTTTGGATGCAAGGTGTTTTTTTTCTGACAATCGGATTAGACTTCTAGTTCCTGTACAGTTCTAATGAATACTGAAGCTGCACTCGGGAAAAATCGGATAAAAGAATTACTTATTAGTGATACAAATCGTAAGTCCTTGACAGCTTATCGCCTATACCTTTCCCTAGACCGACTCCGCCGGTGACCGTTGTGCTTCTTAGACTTTCTTGACCTTTCACGTGACCTTGATCTCGACCTTGACCTGTACTTGCTGACCTTGTGGCGCTCCCTCTCGGGACTCCTTGACCTTGAGCGGTGCTTCTTGTGCACGGCCTTCTTGTAGGATTTGTGGATGGGGGAGCGCTCGATGGAGCGGCTGCGTGAGGGTGGCGAGATGGGGCTGAGCCGGCGGTTTTTATGACGAGAGCGGTTCTTGTCGCCGCCTCCTCCGCCACTTGAGATGTGGTGGAAGTCCTTCTTGTACTTCTTGGGCGAGTCTCGGTACTTGCGTTTGGCCACAGGACTGCGACTGGTGCTGCGGCTTGAGTAGGGCGACCTACAACGGGAATTTACACTGGGGTCAAATTGTGCATTACGTAATGTTTGTGCGGTGGAAATTTTAAACATCTTTCATTTCAAGCAGTCCCTTCATCATTGATATGCATACAACATATTTTTATAGATTGGAGAAAAACGAAAATTTGTTTCGCTTTACATTTTTAAGAAGACGGGAAATCTTTTGATTCTCCGGCCCTGAAGTTTTATCATTTTGGTAGAATAAAACCAAGTTTCATTTGAGGGTATCTTCAAATTTGTAAAACTGTTATTCATACTGGAAAGGTATTCCCGTGCTTAGATCCTTTTTTTCACTTGATTGGGTTACACATTAAATTACGATTTTACACTCACCTGGACCTTGACTTGTCCCGAGGGGACCTGGACCGTGACCTAGATCGCGACCTGGACCGACTGTCATCACTGGCAGAATGACCTCGCTTCTTCCGCGAATTGTGGTTGACTCTCCTGATTTCAAAATGTAAGAGGATATTGACTTAATCATCACATAACACATTGCCAAGCAGGCTAAATGCATTCTACACTGGATGTTAGCGCCAGGAGGAGTCTAAATCTAAACTTATCTCACAAAAAATTGACATCCAAACAATTGTATAATCGATCTTATATCTTTAAGGATAGACCCCAGTGATGGGAGTGTGAATGGCGGGGTTTCCTTTAATCATAATCATTATTTTTCTTCTTATGATATTATTAAATAGGAAAGATCATTAGGTAGTCAATGAATAACATTTTCTATTGATATAAGTTATAACTTATATAAAAATGCATAGAACAATAGCTTTGTAAATGGGTTGCAAACGTGAAAATCATGATATTCAAATTTATTTTTTGAACATCAATATTTCACTCAATTCTGAATGTAAAGCTTTGAAACTTTTGGTATATCTTCTTGAAATATATATGGAGGGAACCGTGTCTCAGAATTTTGATATAAGGTTTAGTTCCATTTTTATGGAATATAAAAAATTGTATTACAAAAAAATCTCAAAAAGTTACCCGTTTTTTGCCGTTTTTCATAATAAAATAATATCTAGGGCCTAAATAAAAAATCTGAGACACGGTTCTCTGCTTATGAATGTTCTGAAGATGTGTGTAAAATTTTATACATGCCAGGCAAATATTGACCAAGATATCGAAGTTCAAAAAATAAAAGTTAAAAAATCAGTTTTTATTTGATAAAATTTGGAATTTCAGGTGAATTAGAATTATATTTATATCAATAGATAGAGAAAAATCGTAGCTTTAACATGATATATAGTACGTTATGATCAGAGCCTTAATAAGAAAATCATTAATGCTTTCCTGAATAGGCCGCCCATCACTGGGGTCTATCCTTAACAATGAGATGGTATTATCCTGTAGTTTCCGTGACGGTGGGATATAGTTAGTTCAAGTGAGATAAAAGTAGCACTTACCCAGTGCTGCTGTCCGACTTGTCGTCTTCAGACTTGATCTTGGAGATGGCGAGTGGAGACGGGCTCACTTTGGTAGGCGTCCCTGTAAAAAGAGAAACCAAGTTGACCTGGTGTCTATTTCTATGAACTCTTATCAAAAAGAGAAAGCGGGCCTTAATGAATATTTATGTATACTTCAGGTTTCCCATTTGAATTGTCTTCCAAGAACTATTTTCAGCGATTATTTTACTTCTCCATGACTATTACTTTCGAGGTGAATTGCCAAGTGCTTAGTTCCACACATACCTCTCTGTGGCGTTATCGTTCATGGTTATGAACGAAAAAATTGAATTTCTAAACTGATGTCCGATTTCTAGCTAACAATTGGATTGCTTGTTGGAGAATAATCAGTTTCCATTTTAAAAGTTAATTTAATTTTGAGATAAATAAATATTTGAAATACAAAAATTTCGATTCTTGAGGTTTGTTATTGGTGCTATTCTCACATGTTTTGGTCGTTTCAGAATCATACTTAAAGTCTCCATACCTTAGTCAGACAGGGATAACTTTTCACATCATAAACGACCAAAGCAAACGTGTGTTGAAAGATTTTCTGGTCCTACGGTATTTCTCCATTATATTCCCGTGAAACTTACCAGCTCTTGAGGTAGAAACAGGCGTTCCGGCATCAGACGACAGACCTTTGGCTTTAAGCTTGGCCTCGATGTGCAACTTCTTGGCTTCGTTCACCACACTTTCAAGCTTTTCTGGGTCAGGCTGGAAAACAGAAACCAAGTCATTGTTTAATCAGAAGTGGCATGGTAGTTAATTTTGCCTAGGATTGAAATACGTCAAACAGATTTACAGTTCTTGAGACAAGGCGAAGACAAATGTTACCCAAGAACAATCATACTTCAGTTTACTGGTTAATTCAATGTCCTTCTCTGCCTGGATATGGAGAAATGAGGACCACTTCTTGAGACTCTCAGCACCAAAGGTCTTGTTCATAAACGTGGTACTTATCAGGAACTCACTTTATCACGGTCTCCACATGGACTCCAAATCAGTAAGGGACACGCACCTTTTTCCTTGCGTAGAGTCTGAGGATGCTGAGGCAGATCTCGTGGATGTCGGCTTCGCTCACATCAAAGATGCCGTACCATGGAGGGTTGTTTGGTAGAGCAATCTGAAGAAATAAAAAGTTTCTTTTATTGAATGTAATTTTTTATGCAGATTCATGCTTTATTTCAACATCAAATTTACTTAGTATTCATGACAACGAAATTTCTTTAAAATTAATCCTAGAATTAAACAGTAAACTTTGGTAAAGATTGAGTAGCTTTACCTGTAGTTGTCGGGCTGCGAGGTAGATGCAGGCGCACGCAATCGTCTCTGGATGGTATCGGACAAACACATTGGACCGGAAACTGTCGTTCATGTAGTTCCTGAGGGAAAAATAGAGAAGCCAAATCTGATAATTCATGCTCAAGGACGGAACCAGCCCTCACACTGATCTCCTGTTCAGGATTAAAGAAAATGCCAAAAAGGATATTTAACACGTTTTGGTTATCAAAT
The DNA here is from genome assembly GCA_936440205.1 of Lepidonotus clava. NCBI lineage: Eukaryota > Metazoa > Annelida > Polychaeta > Phyllodocida > Polynoidae > Lepidonotus > Lepidonotus clava. The sequence continues at coordinate 25,428,978 of OW387144.1, read as the reverse complement.
AAATCTTAGCATTTTTCGTTTTGTATTTTGATAAATATTCACACCAAGGAAAATTGTTAATCCTTTCTTCGGAAGCCTGACGTACATCAGTGTGGTGGCAATGGTTAGTAAGGCATGTATTAAGATCACATGTGAAAAGAACAACAGATATTGGACCCTTTTTTCAAACCTAGGTTTACAGTCTTTGTGTAAAGAATGGGAGAGATACTCAAGGACTATCTTTGTCATGTAAACAAAACTAGACAAAAGATGACTAAAAGGGATTACCAGACAAGAGTGGGATCTCCTGGGATGTCGCGGTGAAGGGGGGCCAGCGAACTGGGCCGGATGACCCATTCATCGCGTCTGGGACAGAGGCCCTGCCGTCAGTGGGTAAAGAGCGCAGTACAAACCACATAGAACTAAGGTGACCGCCTTTTCTGTACAACCTGTGCTGAAGCATTGTTTAGATTCCACGCTTCGTTCTGTAAGGGTTTTCTGGCGTGGCGACCATCTGTGTCGTACAACTAAATCTTCCATGTTTTCGAGGTTGGGATGTGATAGCAGTTTTCGTCTTGTGCATATAGCGTACTTCTCAAACGACTTTCTCTGGTGGAGGATCTCTCGAATGATGCGTGGAAAGGTGGCTGAACTCACCAGCCCATTTGCGCAGCACCTGTAACAGTCTGTGCATGTCTGAGAAGTAATCGATACTCCACAATACACTGACTGAAAGACGTACGCAAAAGTCATGCAGTTTCACCATTAGAATCATCCCGTAGGTCTACAATAATTTTAGGCAGCCTAATCATTTTCATCTTTTTCTTTCCTCTTTATACAGTCATAATCATGTTCCGATAGGTTAATGACGTATGCATTACGAGAGCATGGCCTAGTACAGCCCAGTTTTTGTCTGTAGATCTCTATCATTCATTTCCAGGCTATTTCTTAAGAATCATAAAAAAGAAAACAAGTACACAATTAAATGCAATAGGACTATAAGTCATAGAGATTACTGGTCTCCAAGAGCACACTCTTGGCCACTGGGAGACCAGCCTTTGCACACAGGACAGTGAAGTGGGAGCACGACTGTAATGCTCGACTGCGTCTCCGAGCAAGGACCGCCCGCTCCGCGAAGCAGACTTGGTTGCGGTTGGGACTCTTGCTGGGACCGATCGATGTGGGTGTGTATGGCAGGCCGGGTCGACACGGGTGCACCTCTCCTCACAACCCTCGAGTTGGTCGGATGAACTCGCCCTCTAGCAAACCGTTCTGCTGCAGGCTGTTACAGGGAGTTGGTAGTACTTTTGCTCATTTTACCCACCTAGGCTGTGGTAGGTAAAAGGAAGAAATAAACCAGTTAATATGCCCCTTCTTCATTCTGATTTTCAAGATGTCAATTCACAGGCAAAGTACTGGTCCAATATCTGTTGTTATATTTAATGGTTTCTTTACCATTTTACTAAAGTTCTTAAGACTAACTCTCTTAGTGTCATTTGTTTTCGTCTTTTTTGAACTTACCGCAGTCACTTGGGTCTTTCACCAGCTAGCAGCAACCTTTACAATTATTATTTCAAGTTACACACGAACAAGACATTTTCATCTTTGTCCTTTCACTTCTAAACGTTATGTTCAGTTTTCGCCAAGAACAAAATACAATGTGATCACATAGGAAAATATGTAGGACTAGCTAAGCAGAACATGTCGACAACTTGAAATTACTTATCTTCTGTCATTTTGACCTCGAAAGTTTTTCTTTGCTTTTGAATTAGAGTATTTTTGGTATCAATAAATTCGTCCATACTACAAATTGTAAGATTGCTTTTCTTCATTGACACGAGACATTCTTTTCAAGAGACCTGTCAACACATTCTTATCAGCTGAGCCTATTCTTAAGAAAGAGACGGAAAGTCTTAATATACGTACCATGCACACTGCACGAAGCGTTGGTTGCTCTGTTGTTCCAACACGTTCATATACATGACGATGATCTGCAGAGAGAAATGTGACACGTTGAACATGGGTGATCTGGGTCATACGCTCTCCTGCTTTAGATTGAAGAGTACGCTCGCCGGGCGCACATCCAACACTCCTTTCTCTTTAAGTGTAAACAATTGTGACACAAGTCAAGATGGTAAAGGATGTTTTGTTTATAGCTGGAAAAGGGAAAGTTTGATTTGAAACTTTCAACCCTTATAGTTTCTCTACTTCCCCGACTGCTGTCCATCGCCTAGCTCAGCTTGTTTATAACTAAATTTGTTCACATTCAGTCTAATCATGATGTTTTGTTTCTGTGATTTTCAAGAGTGTTTTCGGAGAGTGTTTTCATATTTTCGGATGGTGCAAGGAATACGGGGCGGTAAAGCTACTACAGGGTTGATTAGTTCCGTCACCACTAAATACATCAACGATGCAAGTTTCTCACCTTATGAGGGTGTTTGACGTGTACGCAGAAACCCAACTCTTTCAAGATTCTCCGCTCGCTTTTGATGACCTGGTTCTTTAGGTTGATGTAGTTTTGGTCCAGGATCAGCGGAGTCATTGTTCTGTAACGACACGTACAAAGCATGGTAAGCGCTTTGAAGCAACTCACCAAGAGGAGCTGCTTTCTGGATGGAGTGAGGTCAATGGTTATGGCGGCCATGTCATATCTTTTGACAATTCTTTTTCCAGTTAGGTAAGAAGTTGGTTGATTTGATTTTGTGTGAATTTATGTATAAATAGCTTTACAAAAGCTCTTGCTTATGATCGGTTGATTCACTGTGTGCCCTCCAAAATGCCCATTAACATTATGATTTAAACAAGGTATATGAAAACAATCAAATTAAATTGTCATAGATAAAATATGGTCTAAACTGTCTAACCTCACTCACATCAGACAACGTCCTTTTGTCAATCTCTGCTCAAAGAGTCCCTAGGTCTGCCAGACAAAAAATTGCAATTGCAATGGAAATATGAAATTTATTTTTAAACTACTAGCTAAAAGTGTAAAGATAATTATTCATGTAAATGAAAATTTAAAGTTTAATTCTGTTGAGGGAGGTTGGGATGGGGCAGACCTAGGATCTCTGAAGTCTAAGGTAGGTAAGCATTCACTGAAGGTTGTAAAGGTCGTATGGAACTCACTGGTACCCATTTGGTACATTTAACCTCAGGTGTCACAGCTATATTCTGGTATCAACATTTATTTTTTGCAAGAACTAAGGGTCCAATCAACCTACTTGGCAAAAGTTACACTAACTCTATAAAATAGGGATGTAAATAAGTGTCAACAAAATGAAAACAGGAGGGGATACCTCACACATAACTGTATTGGTGCGTAATTCATTTTAGAATACCTCGTTTTCAATGGCCTTTTCTGGCACTGACTAGGGGTCACGATCTCACATGGACCATAACAAACATTTTTACATTTGTTTGATTTGGAATATAACGGAGGTACTCGGTTGAAAAAAGCTAGTATTTGGAAAGCCCTAAATTTTCTTCACTAAAAAAGTTCACAACTTAATTAAAAGAGAGATGGTGGGAAGAAACTCAGTAGAAAACAATAATCATATTCATTATAATAGGAGATAGAATCAGACCAATATACAAAGGGAGAGAGAATCGTTCTCGTCTCATCAACTGTTCATCTAAAAGCAGATTCAAATTAAGGCCTTGCACACACCTCCATCTCCGTGGGCTCCCACTGAGCATTTTCATCAACTAGCCGTTTTTGAGCTCCTATAACCTTAATGCGTCTTATAATGTACACTTGGTTTTCTAAGCTATCTTCCGTGATCTATTTTACCATTTGTTAAGTGAGTGAGTGAGTGTTGGGTGTTTTACGCAGTACCAACAGCCAGGGTCATGTTCATGGTGAAAACCAGTTGGGACCAATTCTGTCATTGGTGATTGAATATATGAGATGAAAGTGACAGGGCGGGTAAACAGCAGGGGATCAAAACCTAGCAATCATTTTTGCTGTTCCTCATCCCTTAGTGAACCAAGCACTGACTGGGAATCGAACCCAAAGAATCACTTGGTCAGTGCAGGGTCCCCCCCTATCGTCGTCTTGTACGATCAGCAGAGACTACTGAGGGCATATTCTTACCCAGACCCCCACGGGCCACTATTTGTTAAAACATAGGATACGGGTCAAATCAAGCATACAGATAATTTTGTAGAATGTGGTCAGTTTACCGGCCACATTAACCGTAACCAGCTCGTCACTTCATACTACACTTGGGCAGTGTTTGTTTGTTGCACTTTCATTTATTTCTGATTTGTTTAATCTCATAGGTAGGGGTCTGAATAGGTCAGGGTCCTCACTAAAAATTCGCTATGAAATTCATTGTATTCCCTGTCCTACAGTATTTTTTTCTGTTATGGTTATGAGCGAGTCAGTGTTTTATGCCGTACCGACAGCCAGGGTAATTTTCACAGCGAAAACCAGTGTGGACGAATTCTGTCTTTGGTGATTTAATCTATGAGATGCAGGTGACAGGGCAGGCAAACAGCAGGGGATCAAAACCTAGCAATCATTTTTGCGGTACCTCATTCTTTAGTGGACCGAGAACTAACCAGGAATTGAACCCAAGAATCACTTGGTCAGTGCTGGGTCCCCCCTATCATCGCCTTCTACGATCAACTTTTTGTTTGTTTGTTTGTTTGTTGGGGTAGTTTAACATCCGGCCAACCTTTATGGGTCTTTTCCAGACTGCACAAGGTAATGCTTTTCAGCTTACGGGTGATCGTATCTATATGATTTAGAAGAAATCCGCCACAGGGTGCAATACCCTACTCATTACAAAGAGTGGCAAGGGGTCTTTTATGTGCATTGTCCCAGAGAAAGGACACCACACACCCGGCCTTTGATGACCCTGTCAGGAGCACAGGGTGGCCCCCGGATCCCAGCCTCTTGGATCCTTTCTTAGATTTTATCTATCAGTTGGCATTCTCGAAGGAATTGGAGTATCTTTTTACTTTCGTTGTTGTTAAACACATCCTTTATCAATGTTCTGTTTTGGAGATGCCGCTTGTGACTATCATCAATCTCCTTACACTTCAATTTGATGTGATCCACCGTTAGTTTGGTGTTACATTCTTGACAAACTGGAGCAGCTTCACCTTTCAAGAGGTGGTAATGTGTCAACCTGGTGTGGCCTATCCGAAGCATGCCAGTTTAATCTGTTCTGACCTTGTCAGGCCCTCTCTTTTGCTTTTGTCACTTTTCTCTTTCAATTTTGGTTGGACAGAGTGTAGAAGATTGTTCTCCTGTTAGTTCCAGTTGCTTTACCACTTAGATCGCGTATGTGTTTTGTTTAGTGGCAGGAAGTCTGTGTGTGGGATTCTAGCAACCTCAGGGTCTAGAGCCAAGGCCCTTTAGGCTGCTTGGTCTGCCTTTTCATCACCAGAGATTCCAATGTGGCTGGGTAGCCAACAGAAAATCACTTCTTTTCCAACCGATTTCAGGTTGGTGTGACTTTGCTGGATATCTCTGGTTATGGGATTGTTAGGCTGATATTGTAGGATAGTTTGTAAACAGGACTTTGAGTCTGAGAAGATGATAATCCTTCTCTGTCCTGATACTTTGATCCAGTCTAGTGCACATGCTTCAGCAGTAAAACTGCTGGTTTGGCCATGAAGGGCACCCATCAGGTCCCCGTACTCTGTATGTACCAGGGCTCACGAAATCCAGCGTCCTGGGTGTCCTGTCCACCCCCCTAAAGGCCCAGGACACCCAGACGGACCCTCAGGGTGTCCTATGGACACCCTAGAAATGATACCTTAATATCAAGGTTGAGGCAATGGGACCCCCTGTTTTATGGTGCAGGACACCCACAATGCCGGTCAGGGTGTCTGCAGGACACCTTACCAATTTTAAAATTCCGTGAGCCCTGATGTACTGCATAACCCACTCTATTTCCTTCCTTGGAGCCATCAGTGAAGATCGGGAAATGATCACTGTATTGGTCTTTCAGGGCTCCATATTCGTTTCTGAAAACAGAGGGGTTGGTTTCATTTTTCTTGTTATTGCATAGTTCCAGGATGACCACAGGTTTACTCTGAGACCATGGTGGGTTCTTGGGTGGTCCCTTTTCTCTGATGTTTAAACAGCAAGGGATCAAAATGTGGAAATATTTTGCGGTACCTCATCCCTTAGTGAATCCAGCACCAACCGGGAATTGAACTCAAAGAACCACATATTCAGTGCTGGGTCCCCCCTACCGTCACCTTATATGATCAGCAGGGGCTACTGGGGGCCTAATTTACCCCCGAACCCCGGGAGGGGCTGATTGACAAGCCAGGCAGGACCAACGAGAAAAACTACTGGGATGGGGGTGGAGGGGAACAACAAATACATGGTCCACTTCCCTCCTTCAATAGACCCTAATTCAAACACCAATGTCTCCATTTGTTACGGTGGGCCCTTCAAACCACTATAGGCTACAGCAGTATTGTACCACCGATACAAAATTGTCAGTCCTGATACAAAATTCTCAACCAGGCCTAAATGTTCAACACTTCATATACAAGAGAAACAAAAGGACTGAGAAGCTAACTTTGGTGATCAATGACTTGTGGCGCCACCCTTGCTGCCCCCTCTGATAATGTGTCAGCAAAGTGGTCTGGCCTGTCCACCATGGGGTGGTGGAAGGCAGGGGAAGGGTAAGCGGTGGAAGGGAGCCAGTCAAGGTCCTTGCAATGTTCAAGACTTTTTTGGTTCTCAGCCATTTCAGCCGACATTGTCTGAAAGTGGTTGGCCCTGATGTTTCAGTTGGCCCACATTTGTTTGTTGGGGTAGTTTAATGTTCGGCCAACCACACAGGGTTCTTTCCAGACTGCACAAGGTGATGCTTTTGGTGTTGTTAGACACATCCTTCACTGATGCTGTTTGGAGATTTGCAACTGTCTTCCATCTTCTTAAACTTCAATTTGACACACTCTGCCATTAGTTCAGGAGGTGTTCATGTTGTTTTGGGTTAGTTAAACACCCAGCCAACCCTTTAGGGTTCTTTTAACAAAACTGCACCAGTCTTTGTGAAAAGCTTTTTGAACTGTCGGACATTTTGTCCGGCGTTCATGGGCTTAGTATCGGACCTATTTGTATATATTTCGGACATTTAAAACATAATATACTAATATTTCAATATTTTGGTCGGACATTATGTCCGACGTTTTAAGCCAATGTGTCGGACACTATAGTCAAAACATCGGACATGTCCGGCAAAAACGGACTTTTCACAAACACTGCTGCCTAAGGTTAAAGCTTTGCAGCTCATTTTACGCCACAGGGGCGCTGACCGAATCTATGAAACAAGGTGCCTATTAGCAGTGGGACCCAATGCCCTCTTTATAGTGCTGCCACACTGAGATAATCATGTCCCACACAATACCCCACCCAGTCCTATTATACTGACACCGGGCCGACCAGTTATGTTTTGTGGTTCTTACTTTATACCAAGTGCCAGGCAAGCAGTGACTACTGCCATTGTTAAATCCCAAGACCCCCCAGACTCGAAGCAGGCACTGTACCAACTGAGCTACTGAGTCTGGTCTCCCCATTTGTCACCTTCTACGAACAGCAAGGGGCTGCTTGGGACACATTCCTCCAAGGAGACTTCTGAAGAAACCCCAACCCCATGTGGGAAGTGTTCATGTGTCAGCTTAGTGTGACCAATTCGAAGACGGGCCAGTTTTACCTGTTCAATTTTGTCAGGCACATTCTTTTGCTTTTGTCACTATCCTCTTCCAATTCAGGTTAGACAGAGTGTAGAAGTTTACTTCTCCTGTTTGTTCCAGTCACTTTGCCACTTAGATTGAATATATGTTTTGCTTAGTGGTACAAAGTCTGTATGTGGGATTGTATTAACCCCAGGGTCTAGGGTTAATATATGATAGTAGTGGGTCAAAGCTTGGTCCGTCTTTTCATTACCAGAGTTCCCAATGTGGCCAGGTAGCCAACAGAAGATCACTTCTTTTCCTCACTTGATTCCTTCAGCCTTCCTTTTTGTCATAACTTTTAACAGCCCCGAAAAATAGCGTAAATGGTGGCTGAAAAGTTGCATAAATAAAGACCAAAAATAGCATAAATGATTAAAAAAAAGTCATCAGCCATCCAGACTAATTCAGCAATGTTTGTCAGCCCTGATCCAAAATCATCAGCCAACAGCGGAGAGGCAGGCAGGAAGGCAGGCATTAGTCTCACTCAATCTCCAACATTACAGGGCCAAATTATATTTGGATTTCTGTTTCTGTGGTTGCCCTTCTTGAGATTGGTATACAAATAAATTTGCAATGATTATGAAGTAATGTTACATATATAAGTAATTATAAATCAAATATTCATCAGTAAAAAGAGTTTGAACATTGTTAATTAAGGAATTTTCAGATATCAATACTCGATTGCATTTATTGGTAACATCAAAATCATGTTGTTCTGGTCTCTCAAACTCTACACAATTTTGTACATAGGACCCATGTGAAGTGCTTCTTGTATGACTGGTATTCAGACATCGATCATTCACACATGCACCATATCAGGAACCATCAATAGAGCTTGGCCAGAGGTGGTCACTATGCGATGATCATGACCACATGGCTAAGAAATAAATTTTGAATTTTAATTGATGAGAATTGTTGATCATGATTGAATGACTTTGTTTTGATCAAATGGAGCACAAATATTTATTCTAACTGCTCCAGAATTGAGAATACTCTGATTATAGACTTATCACCAATGTGGCAGCCAGCCTATTTTGGATGTGTCAGAAATAAAAGCTAAAATTGTGTGTGCCCACCCAATGCACAATTCCTGAACCTGCGCACCCAATTTTTTTTTTATCAATGCACCCTCCTAATATATAATCATTATATAAGTTATCAAACTGTGCACATTGTGGTTGCATACCTTAAAAAAACGTGCACACAGCCGTTAAATTGTGCGCACTGGGTACATTGCAGGCCAAACATTGACCATCATTCCCACAACAGGCACTACCAAACGAACCCCTCTCCAACCCTGAGGGCTGTAGAAACGTGTGCAAGGGGACAGGCGTTGTTTGTCTGTTGGGGTAGTTGAACATCTGGCCAACACTTCAGGTTTTTCCCAGACCGCATAGGTGGCATCAAAATCTAAGATTTGTTTGTTGGGATAGTATAACATCCGGCCAACCCTCATGGGTCCTTTCCAGACTGCACAAGGTAATACTTTTCAGCTTATTTTACGCCACAAGGGCGGTGACCGAATATATGACATGGTTTAGGAGAAACCCGCCACCGAGTGCAATACCCTACTCGTTGCGACGAGTAGCAAGGGGTCTTTAGTGTGCAATGTCCCTCCAAATCTATGAGATGAGGTGCCTTTTTTTAGTAGTGGGACCCAATGCCCTCTTATAGTGTTACCTTACATGATAACCCACCCAGTCACATTAAACTGACACCAAGTCAACCAGTCTTGTTTTGTGGTTCTTACTTTATGCTGAGTGCCAGGCAAGCAGTGACCACTGCCATTGTTAAGGTCTTTGGTGTGACTCAGCCTGGGTTAGACCTGAAGGCCTCCCAGTCTTTGAGTGGGCGCTCTACCAACTGAGCTACCTAGTCTGGTGTCCCCATTTGTCGCCTTCTACAAACAGCAAAGGGCTCCTAGGGACACATTCTACATTGGAGGCTCCCAAAGGAAGCCCCCTTCCCTTCCCCAGGTCCCCAGGGCTGCCCAAGTAGCTCAGTTGGTAGAGTGCCTGCTTCAAGTCTGGGAGTGAGTGAGTGTTTGGTGTTTTATGCCGTACCGACAGCCAGGGTCATTTTCACAGAGAAAAACCAGTTGGGACGAATTCTGTCTTTGGTGATCGAATCTATGAGATAAAGGTGACAGGGTGGGCAAACATCAGGGGATCAAAACCTAGCAATCATTTTTGCTGTACCTCATCCCTTAGTGACCCAAGCACTGACTGGGAATTGAACCCAAAGAACCACTTGGTCAGTGCAGGGTCCCCGCTATCGTTGCCTCGTATGATCAGCAGGAGCTACTGGGGGCCTATTCTTACCAGGACCCCCACGGGGCTAAAGTCTGGGAAGCCATCAGGTCTAAGCCAGAAGGGGGGGGACTGGAAGGATAAGCGACCCTGGGGAGCAGGGCTTACTTGTTTGTGACCAGGCAGTTGGCTAGTGTGCAATGTCCCATAGAAAGGACACCACACACCCGGCCTTTGATGACCCTGTCGGGAGCACAGGGTGGCCCCCGGATCCCAGACTCTTGGATCCCTTCTTAGATTTTATCTATCAGTTGGCACTCTCGAAGGAACAGTGACTCACTTCACATTTTCATTTGACTGACAAGTATGGAATGGCCAATCAGAATCACATTATACTGGGCTGACCAGTTGTTGGTTGGTTGGTTATTGGGTTCAGAGATGCCAATCCCGACTGATGAAAAAGTAGGAAAAGTAGGAAACACCTTTCCTGCTATTTTTCTAGAAGCAATTAGGAGGCAAATAACTTTTAGAAAGAGACCGGGTACCAACCAAAAGTCAATTTTCAAATTCCCTGTGTTTTCCCTGAGATTTCCCTGTCCCGCGGCAATTTTTCCCTGTGTCATATCCAGCAAATTGTTCAAATTTAAAAGCCTCTGGAAGCAGAACAAATTTGGACGATCCAACAACAAAAAGTCGAATCTCTAATATCTTGAGAATCAAGAATTTCAGTACCTGGCCAACTGAAATTCCCTGTGTTTTGGCAAAATTTGCAAATTCCCTGTGTTTTCCCTGTCAGGGAATTTATTTTGCCAATTTCCCTGTTTTCCCTGTGTGGTTGGTACCCTGAAGAGAGATCTGACATTGAATTTGTATTTGGATAGCTTGAAACTAAACAGAAAAATACTATAAAACAGATATTTAAGTGGTGTAGGAAAAATCATTAGCGCAATCCCCAATCATGAAAAAGTAGGAAATCCTACAAAATTAGGAAAAATGGCATCTCTGGGGTTTTACACTGTATTAACATCTATGGTCATATCATGGTGAGAACAATGTCTTGCCAATTCTGTCTGATTATTGCATCTATGAAATGATTGTATCTATGAGAAGGTAGAGACTGTACCCCTACACTTTTACCGAGGCAGGTGTTCTTTAATGTGCAGGATCCCATAGACAGGGCCCCACAAACAACAGCCGATGGTCTACGAGAGACCTTTGATAACCCAGTTGTTGCCAGTGGGGAGAACACAGAGAGGTGTAGCAGCCACCTTGGCCCAGCCGAGAATCGAACCCGGCTCTCCTGCATGCCATCGAACACTCTGATCACTTCACCACTCCGTGTTACCCTGACCAGTTATTTCTTGGTTCTTACTTAAGACTAAGTGCCAGGCAAGTAGTGACAGTGTCCGAAATTAAGCTTAAAACTTGTGCACCCACTGGGTGCACAATTCCTGAAGATATGCACCCAAATTTGGTATATGCACCCTCCAGATGTGTAGTAACGATAAAAGCCATGAAAAGTGAGCAATTACGGGTGCATCCCTTAAAAAATCATGCACCCGTCCATGAAAATGTGTGCGCCGGTTGCAGGGCGCAGCTTAATTTCGGACACTGAGTGACCATTACCATTGTTAAAGTCCTTGGTGTGACTCAGTCTGGGTTAGACCCAATGACCTCCCAGACTTGAAGGGGGCACTCAACCAACTGATCTACCAAGTCTGGTGTCCCCATTTGTTGCATTCTACAAAAGCATGGGGCAGCTGGGGACACATTCTTCCCAGGAGGCTTTTGAAGTAACCCCTACCCTGGATCCCCAGGGGGGGCTTTTCAAAGTTTTTGTTTATTGGGTTAGTTTAACGTCCGGCCAACCCTTTAGGGTTCTTTTACAAGACTGCACAAGGTAAAGCTTTTCAGCTAGTTTTACGCCACAAGGGCGGTGACCGAATCGATGACATGTTTTAGGAGAAACCCATCACCGGGTTCGATACCCTACTCTTTACGAAGTTTGTTCGTTTGTTGGGGTAGTTTTAATGTCCGGCCAACCCTTATGGGTTCTTTCCAGACTGCACAAGGTAATACTTATCAGCTAATTTTACGCCACAAGGGTGGTGACCGAATATATGATATGGTTTAGGAGAAACCCGCCACCGGGTGCAATACCCTACTCGTTGCGAAGAGTGGCAATGTCCCACAGAAAGGACACCACACACCCGGCCTTTGATGACCCTGTCGGGAGCACAGGGTGGCCCCTGGATCCCAGACTCTTGGATCCTTTCTTAGATTTTATCTATTAGTTGGCATTCTCAGAGGAATTGGAGGATCTTTTTACTTTTGTTGTTGTTCAACACGTCCTTCATCGATGCTATTTTGGAGATGCCACTTGCGACTATCATCCATCTTCTTACACTTCAATATGATGTGATCCACCGTCAGTTTGGTGTTACACTGTTGACAAATTAGAGCAATTTCACCTTTCAAGAGGTGTTCATGTGTCAGCCTGGAGTGACTTATCCGAAGACGGGCCAGTTTCACCTGTTCTGACCTTGTTAGGCACTCTCTTTTGCTTTTGTCACTTTTCTCTTTCAATTTTGGTTGGACAGAGTGTAGAAGATTGTTCTCCTGTTTGTTCCAGTCGCTTTGCCACTTGGATCGCATATATGTTTTGCTTAGTGGCAGTAAATAAGACCTCAGGGTCTAGAGCCAAGGCCCTTTTGGTTGCTTGGTCTCCCTTTTCATTACCAGAGATTCCAATGTGGCTAGGTAGCCAACAGAAAATCACTTCTTTGCCAACCGATTTCAGGTTGGTGTGGCTTTGCTGGATATCTCTTATTATGGGATTGTTAGGCTGATGTTGTAGGATAGTTTGTAAACAGGACTTTGAGTCTGAGAAGATGATAAACTTTCTGTCCTGATACTTTGATCCAGTCTAGTGCATGTGCCAGAGCATGTGCTTCAGCAGTAAAAACGCTGGCTTGACCTTGAGGGGCACCCGTCAGGTCCCCGTACTCTGTATGCACTGCATAACCCACTACTCTTAATGAAGTTTGTTTGTTTGTTGGGGTAGTTTAACGTCCGGCCAACCCTTATGGGTTCTTTCCAGACTGCACAAGGTAATACTTTTCAGCTTGCGACTATCCTCCGTCTTCTTTCACTTCAATATGATGTGATCCACCGTTAGTTTGGTGTTACACTGTTGACAAAGAGGAGCACCTTCACCTTTCAACAGGTGTTCATGTGTCAGCCTGGTGTGGCCTATCCGAAGACGGGCCAGTTTCACCTGTTCTGACCTTGTCAAGCACTCTCTTTTGCTTTTGTCACTTTTCTCTTCTAATTTGGGTTGGACAGAGTGTAGAAGATTGTTCTCCTGTTTGTTCCAGTCGCTTTGCCACTTAGACCGCAAATCTGTTTTGCTTAGTGGCAGTAAGTCTGTGTGTGGGATTCTAGCAACCTCAGGATCTAGGGCCAATGCCCCCTTGGCTGCTTGGTCTGCCTTTTCATTACCAGAGATTCCAATGTGGCTAGGTAGCCAGCAGAAAATCACTTCTTTGCCAACCGATTTCAGGTTGGTGTGACTTTGCTGGACATCTCTGATTATGGGATTGTTAGGCTGATGTTGTAGGATAGTTTGTAAACAGGACTTTGAGTCTGAGAAGATGATAAACTTTCTGTGTCCTGATACTTTGATCCAGTCTAGTGCACGCGCCAGAGCACGTGCTTCAGCAGTAAAAATGCTGGCTTGGCCGTAAAGGGCACCTGTCAGGTCCCCATACTCTGTTTGTACTGCATAACCCACTCTATTTCCTTCCTTGGAGCCATCAGTGAAGATGGGGAAATGATCACTGTATTGGTCTTTCAGGGCTCCATATTCGTTCCTGAAAGCAGAGGGGTTGGTTTCATTCTTCTTGTTATTGCATAGTTCCAGAATGACCACAGGTTTACCATGGGACCATGGTGGGTTCTTGGGTGGTCTTATTTCTCTGATGATGTTCAAAGGTATCTCTGCTTCTCTGATCACAGATTTAGCAGAGGTAGAGAATGGTTTGGCCACCCTTGGATTTACCCGGAACAACTCGCTGTTATGTGTGCGGAATATGGTATCATGTGTTGGGTTTCTCTTGTCAGCTTTGACCTTTATTGCATATTGTAAGGACAATTTTTCCCTCCTTAAATGTAAAGGTGGAACATTGCCCTCCATGTGTAGGCTTTTGGCTGGTGATGTTCTGAAAGCGCCAAGACATATTCGTAGGCCCTGGTTTTGGATGGGGTTTAGTCTGTCCAAGTAGGATTTCCCTGCTGACTGGTATATCAAAGAACCATAATCCAGCCTTGACTGGACGTATGCTTTGTACAGGGTCAGCAGGATCTCTCGGTCAGCACCCCATTCTGTGTTGGACAGTACTTTCAGGAGATTCATGGCCTTTAGGCATTTTCTCCTCAAATATTCAATGTGAGGTTTGAAGGATAAGATCTTGCCATAGATCATTCCCAAGAACTTCACCTCCTCCCCTACAGGCAGTTCAGTGTCCTTGAGACGGAGTGCCGGATTTTCCACACACCCCCTTCTAAGACAGAAGTGAATGCATGTAGTTTTGTTGGTGGAAAACTTGAAACCATTTTCAGTACTCCATCTGTCAAGGAGATTTACTGCCTGTTGTAGTTTTCTTTCTATAGTTGTCATTTGTCTCGATCGGTAGGATATGACAAAGTCATCCACATAGAGACAGCAGTTAAGGTCTTTCTGCAGGGACTTTGTAATGCTGTTAATTTGTACACCAAACAATGTCACAGAGAGGACACAGCCTTGGGGTACACCCATGCAATGTCCCATAGAAAGCACACCATACACCCGGCCTTTGATGACCCTGTTCGGGGCACAGGGTTCCCCTTTTAATCACCTCCTATGACAAGCAGGGGATACTGAAGAATCATTCTTCCCAGGGAGCTCCAACAGGAACCCCCACCCTGGTGCCCCACGGGTTCTTTTCAAAGAGTGGTAAGGGGTCTTTTATGTGTGCAGTGTCCCATAGGAAGGACACCGGACCTTTGATGACCATGTTGGGGGCACAGGGTGCATTCTGCATATTCGCTGAAGTCTGATATGCCTTTCATTTGTTGGGTAAGTTTAATGATCAGCCAACCTTTTTAGGTTCTTTTACCTGACTGCACAAGATGATGCTTTTCAGCTGTGGGTGATTGTATCTATATGATTTAGGAGAAACCCGCCCCCAGGTGCGACACCCTACTCATTTCAAAGAGTGGCAAGGGGTCTTTTATGAGTAATGTCCCATAGAAAGGACACAACACATGAGATGAGGTTCTTATTTGTAGCGGTGGGACCTGATGCCCTCTTTATAGTGCTGCCTCACTGAGATATTGTGTGCCCATACAATACCCCACACAGTCCTATTATACTGACACCAGGCCAACCAGTCCTGTTTCGTGGTCCTTACTTTATACCAAGTGAGTCTTTGGTGACTTGGTCAAGGATAAATCCCAAGACCTCACTGACTCAGAGTGGGCACTTGAACACTTTAGCTACCAAGTGTGCTCTCCCTGACTGCAGAAGGTAGTGCTTTTAAGCTATTTTTATATAAAATGGGTGGTGACTGAACCTATGTAATGAAGCATCAATTTGTAGCAGTGGGACCCAATGCCCTATTTATTGTGCTGCCTCACTGAGATAGCATGATATAGGCCCACATGATATACTTCCCAGTTGCATTATACTGACACTGGGCTGACTAGTCATGTTTCGTGATTCTGACTTCATACCGAGTGCCAGGCACGCAATAACACTGCCACTGTTAAAGCCTTTGGTGTGACTCAGCCAGGGTGAGACCCCAGGACCTCCCAAACTCAAGAGTGGGCATTAACACTGTTTTGTTTATGGGGTCCGGCCAACCCTTCAGGGTTCTTTTACCAGATTGCACAAGGTAAAGCCTTTGCTCAAGAGTCTGGTCTACCCATTTGTCACCTTCTCTGAACAGTAAGAGGCTGCTGTGAACACTTTCTACCCAGGAGGCTCCAAAAAGAACCCACACACGTAATCCCTAAAAGGGCAGTGAAAGGACATGTTTCACCCCTACAGGTCGACCTTATGTGCCTCTGCAGATGGGAAAACCAAATTATTATTGTAAATACTGCATGACAATATAATTATATTGACCAACTTCATGGGAAACAATTTTCTTGATTACACACTTCTTGATATTTTAGGTTTATGTGTTGGTGGGCACACCAACAAAATTTCAGATGCATACTTTATGAACCTGGCAGCCACAGCATTTAAATTATTCATTCCAGACTCTGGTGGTTAGTCTGTTGGATCAGGAAAAAGTGTCTGGTTGTCCTGGGCTACCTGTTTTTCGTTTGTTTGGGTTGTTTAATGTCTGACCGACCCTTCAGGGGGCTTTCCAGACTGCACAACGAAATGCTTGTCAACTTGGGGTGATTGTATCTCTGAGATGAGTATCCCTGTGAAGCTAGTTCCTGAGCAAATTTATGAGGTACAGGATAAAATAAAATACTTAATTCAAGTCATATAAATAGATGAACAAAGATGCAAGTCAGGGTTCATGCAAAATCTGAAACCCCAGAAAGAAAATCTTAAAACTTACATCCCTGGAAGAAAATCTAGTGGAATTCTGACCAAATACTGCAAGAATTAATTATTATGAATACTGAACAGAATTTGACCCAAAAACTGGAAGCTTTTGCATAAAAAGACTAGAAGCTTAACCAGTGATCAAATCTTTGGTTGATGAGGAACAACTGTCTACAAAATTTACTTTTTCAGTTGTCAGCCTGCTGGGATGAAATCCAGTAAACTTGATAAAAGTTGAAGATGTCATCAATTATCCCAGCTGATTCTAATATCGTTTTAGAAATTATTATCAGCCCCGATTCAAAATTGGCAGCCTTGAGCTAACAGGCTGACCTTAATTTCAACAAGAGAAGGCATTTTTTTCACTCCTATGGACTGAAAAAGCTTGCTTTTGTGGCGAGATATAATCATCTATACCAATTTCTGGTCTCAATATAAGCCATTGACTGTTGTGGGTGTACGGACCCATTATGCAATAGCTAATCTGGATCAAAACGGACAAATAGCCGATGTTTCGGTGGCGACTCTTCAAACGAAGCAAATGTACTAACCCCCCCACCCCCTCACACACACCCCCCCCCCCCCCCCCCCATCCAGACACACCTAGAACAGCGACCAGTGCTACCCGTAGTGGAGTACACTCCCTGGCCACCGACTGCCCCCTCCCCTCAACCTTGACATACCTCTATATATAGGACCCACGTGCAGTGGATATCAATCACTGACACACCACCCTCACCTGTCAATCAGGGCCAACCAGAGGGGACTGCCTTGACCAATCATGGGTAGAGGGGCAGGGGCAGGGGCAGGGTGGAAGGGAGAGGGTGGAGGGGTCCAATTAGTACCAATTTCACGCCTGTTGGTTTTACACAATAGAAAAACATCCGACAGTAAGGCTTTTGGGGCGATCTTTACCAATAACCACTAGATGGCGCCCCAAAAGCAAAAACTGAACAACCACTTTTAGTGGTCGAGTAAGTTTGGGAAAACTGTACAAAAGTTATTTTTGCACAAATCAGATATTTTGTGACTAGATTTTATTATGAAGAAAACATTACTATTCATTGTTGTTATCCTAAATAAAGCTAATAGTACAAAGCAACCTTGCAACAAGCGTCAAAGCAGAAAAATGTCTTTATGGTCAGACTAAGTAATATAACAATCAAGTTGTCTTTTTGATTGAAGAGACCTGTCAACATTCTCAGTCCAAGAATAAAGAAACATGGAAAGAGCATTAACATCATTTGATCGTCAAAAGTTACACCAGAGTAACTGTTCCATGAAAATAAAAAATCTCCAAATCCGACCATTCAATTAATGTGTCTAGCATAACATCTCAAGGAAGTATTAGTGTATTGCAAAGTATCGATACATGTAATTGCCAACTTAAAAATCAAGCTGACAAAAACAGAACACATATTTTCATTCTGGTTTTCCTGCTAAAAAAAATAACTTGGATATATCTTAATTACTTCAACATGATAAATTACTAACAGATGAGTAAAGACTAGGTTACTGGAAACTGGTCCCGCTAGAAATCTCTGAAGGAGTATTCAATGAGGTTTTCTACTTACCAAAACCATGTCCTCTTCTACACATATCACAAGATCGTGGCAACCGTAAACCAGGATATAAAGACAATATGCGGACACTGTAAATGATAAATGTCTCCATACTGTAGTGCATGGTCAGGTTCCCTATGATAGGAGTGGCATTCCATTGTCAGCCATTATTTCTGGTTTCTGAGTGCACTAACAATTGGCTATGCTGATGAAAGTGATCTTTAGTACAGGCTTACAAGCACATTGATATTTATCCAGTCTCACATACTTGAAACCTTGTAGCTACATTCTCGAGATCAGACTGTGGCTACCCACATACATGAGTCTTACATTTAATACCAGTTACTGTGACACCTGAGGTTTTCTTACTTGAGTTACAGAGATGCATACAAACCAGTGTGACGGCCTTACTGACAACGGAGGCATGTGCCGGCGACCGCCGTCACCCGAGATTTCAGGGACATTGGAATCGCCATTGTGCCATCCGTCCAGCCAGTGCTGATGTGGCTCACTGTTCAGTGAATGCTCCCTTCCTGGCCAGTGCTATACGGCGCAGCCACCAAGGAAGAAAGAAGTAACAGCATTAATATTACATTCAGACAACCTCTTTTTTTCATCATGGTCGGTATCTAAAACTAACAGATATCAAATAACCTACTCGGAACATAGTTGAACCAAGTCCTACGCTGAAGTTTTTGTTGTTTTTCAAACACTGTTCGTTGTTGTTAAAAGTGGATTATGTCAGTATGGATGTAAACCAGCGACAAGCAGCTCTGCTTTTAATTTTTAAACTAATGGTTATATTGTATATTTAACGAAAAATTTGAATATTGGAAATTGTAGTGCCTATCAACCTGTAAATGTATTTGTTATGCCATACTTACAGTTATGATGTATTATTTTCAGAATTTATGGATATATATAGACCTTCGAGGAAACTGACATTTCTGATCTCTGCCAGTTATGACCCTTCTCCATTAACCTCTTCAAAATCGGCTTCCATGTACTTTAAGAGCTGTGACTACTTCAAAATTGAACCACTTTGCCATTTTACCAAGCAATTTCGCTAACCACGATTATTGCCATTAACTTTGCAAACTAAATGTAGGTGCATTTAATTGTCAAGCAATGTATATTGATGTTAATTTTTTTTCCCCTTTAATCAAATGTTTGATAACAAGCCTCTCTTTTTTTTTTTTTATCTTTGGAAGAGTTTCCCTTTATAATGTTGATGTTTCTAAAGTAGACCTATATAGGATAGGACAGTATAGAGCGAAACAAAGGTACACTCAACGTTCAACTGTTTCAGGTTTACTTCACTTTAATGCTACACATCTCTTCACTTCTCATTCAATGTGTCTGTGGCGAATGAAGCATCACTACCATAATTATTATCCTTTAGTAAATAAACATATGGAAGCAAACTGCATAAATTTGGTAAAAAACTCATCAAAATCTTGACTGAATAAAACCTGCACTTGTTGTATGAAGTATATTTCGTAGTCACAACACTTAAAATTTCAAAACAAAATCTTTGAGTGCTACATTTACCACAAAAGTACAATATCCCAAACATGTATCAACGCATCTCTTATCCATGAACGATCATGCGCGCAACTGCGTGGCCTTATAACAAAAATGTTATTTACTGTGTACCCATCACCAATACGAAAAATCTATGAGGAGGTTAATGAGCTATGGACATCTACATGCCCATTTTACCATTTTTTACCAAAGCACACAAATCTGCATATATTATATTCGTGACGTAACTGTTGGAAATTTTGATAAATAGATACTTACTTTCCACTTCGTATTTGCTTGATTCGGTGAACCACGTTCACTACATCTCGTACACGTCTTGGTGCTTCTTCTATTTTAGAAGCTAGGTTGATGCATGCCATGGCAACAACCTGGAAGATACAGATAAACAGGTCACATCCAGGACTTATGATTATCTATTTTGGGGGGCCATTGAGCTGTGAACATTTGCACTTCAGTGAAGAAATACTTACCTAACAAGGAGATGGAAAATTTCATTATCTGACTGTTATGATCCCAACATGAGCTGAAAACAAGTCTAAATTTCGGTGAAGCATAATTACCTCTTTTTTTTAATGAATGAAAATGACAGCATCTGTCAAAACTATACATCAATTTGTAGGTTCTGAGGAGGAGCATGCCTATCATAATAAAATGTAATTCCCAAAACACAGAAAAACAACTAAAATTTAGTCAAGTCGAACTTAGACCGAGAAAGCCCTGACCTCCGTATTACCAAGCAACTGTCAGGGGAAAACGTAGTGGGAACGCAAGTCAGGGCCTCTCGGACTAGTCAAACTAGAATATCTTTCTTTCTCAAATATAGAATAAGGTGTAGAATTTGGCACTTTAAGAATCCTGAAGAGTACCAAAATGAATCATGCCTCCGGTTGTTTGAATAGAAACATGAATCACGTGGTCTCATTTTTGGAAATTCCCGGTGGTTCCAAGAAAGAAGAATAGAAACCACACTCACTGACTCATGACTTGTTTGGGTTTGGGAAAGAAACCAATATCTCACCTCCATATTGTGCTTCACAAAGGACTTCGAGTAGTAAAATCGCTGGAAAATGACTTGTCCCGTTGCCATCGCCACCTAAAATGCAACAAATTTGAGTAAAAATCATGGGCTTTCGACAAACAAATTCTGAATCAAATTCAACAGGCCAAGAGTAGATTCGACGCCATTTTGTTCTCAAAACTGACCTGTGGCAACTTCAGCAAAATTCCAGCCGTCTGTATGAGCTCACATCCTAATATCCTGAGATCCATTTCTGTCTCATTATCAAGGCCATCCAACATAGAAGGCGTAGGTGATAATTTTTCCGTTGGAACTAATACATTATCCAAGGTTAGGACGATCTTGGCATATTCGCGTTTCGGAGCGGAGTTCTCATCCTTCGTCGCCATCTTGAACGTTGGAAGTGCGTGTAAAGTCTTGTATAACTGCGCAAAAAAATAGAAAAAAACGGCTTGTAATAAAATCCATCATACCGTCAGCACGAAGATGAAAAAAGAGAACCATTCATTTTTTAAAGCTTTTGTAATATATTACTATATCAGTTGCGTTTGGGAAAAAAGATAAAAAACGAAACGTTAAAGAACTATTTTCTCAAATAAGTGCGCGCAATCCTGCGTTGTTAGGTTATGACGTCAGAACTGCACAGAAATGCCGCTAGGGGGCATAGCAGTCTAAATCCCCGATTTTCGCCCATCTTCGTGGCAGATGCAAAATACTGAAGCCACCACCAGAAAACAGACAAGAGTCTTCTAGGGTATCTTCATCACAGATAACCCAGAAGAGCTTGTCTTTTATTTCTCCATCTTCGGTAGGTGTATTTAACTCGGTAGCATGCAAATTGACCTAATACCATGCTTATTTTATTCCAGTAAACAGGTGGTCGGTAGACAAATGTTGTAACCCGATGACAATTCAAGATTCAAGATTGTTTATTTGACTAACGTATAAGTATACATTCATGTCAACACAGAGTTTTCGAGGTTGTCAATCAGACAAGGATAACATGTTTACAATATTATATACATCACACACAAATGCACAGATTACATTTGTTGCTTTTTCTCTAAGATCTTTAGTACATTTGGGATTAACATTCAAGATTTCACATACTTTCTCCTCAGCTGTCTGGGCATCAAAATTGCCGACATAATCACGATACTTTAATAAAAAATACTCTCTCTTACTTTTAATTTCTGGTTGATTACATTCAGTGAGTATGTGAGGGACGTCTTGACGTGTATTACAATGCTGACAGAGGTCATTAGAAGCGTTTTTCCCCCTATAGCTTCGATATCTACAGTCCTGAGAGCAGTTATAATCTGTCCGTAGTTTGGTGAACATGGTTCGTATTTTGGGAGAGTGTATCTCTTCTAAGTAGCTGCACATACTATATTCCTCTTCCTGACATATGTTTTGTATTAAACATTTTTTATGGTTTACATCGTCAGAGAGGAAACTATGAAAGTTTTGTATGTACATATCACACTGTCAATGTTTAGCTCTGTGACTGTGGAGTGTGGTTCCTTCCCTGTATATTGTACTACTGCGTTATGGTTAGTAGTGGTGTCGATGGTTTGGCTATGTCAATGTTGATATAGAATCTGCTGAGGCTGAGAACATCGCAAGATCTACGTTCAAGAATCTTGAAGATTGATTTCAAGTTCAGTTTAGAGTGATCAGTCTAGATTCTAGTAGTACAGGTGTTGCGTGAAAATCGGTCCCCCCGTGAGAATGTGTCCCCCCCACTTTGGAGCATGCGCATTGGTGGGGGGACAGTTTTTCACGGGTGGCCAGAGTCTATGAAAATGTGTCCCCCTTCCCTTTTCTCATTTTATTTGACTATTAATGTTATTTTTTTCTTTAGATTATATTTCGTATCATAATTAGTTATCTAATTTTATGAGAATTTGATGTTTGTTGAATCCATAGACTAGGAATAGGGACGAGTTAGGGTTGGTGTTGAATCCTAGAGATGGTTTAGAAGAGAGGGATGATTTATTTAGCTTTTATTTTTTCTGTAAACTATTTTTTTCATGTTAATATATAAGCAAGTATCAAATATAATACAATTTATTGTTCAAAATTGTTTATAATACTAATTGTATAGGGGGGGACACTTTTTCATGGCCTCATTCCCCGTGAGAAACTGTCCCGGGGACACTTTCTCACGGGGGGACCGATTTTCACGCAACACCTGTTGTAAATCTTTTATTGACAGTCTCAAGTGAAAGTCGTGGTTCACTGAAGTTAAACATCTTATTAGACCATAGACATACGGTACATAAGTCATAACAATTAACATAATTATTATAGTCTAGATCTATGACTATGGGTCTATGTCTATGATCAGACATAGTTAGGTATATTACATTCCACCAGCTTTTCCATAAAAAAGTGTCCCCTGTTTTTGAGTTAAGAGCTGTGACCAAGTTTTTCACTTGTAAAATGAAGATATATTAGCTCAAGATGATATTTGAGGAACCTGCAAGAATATCAATCTTCATTATTTTTCCTTCAAAATGACATAGACTCATAGTTTTGGTTTGTAATTTGCCCCCGAGCTGCACAGCAAATCTCCTAAATTCACAAGTCGTTTTGACAGGGCAAAGCCAGAGTAGATCTACCATGTAGACTATACTGGCTGTAACTCTTGACTTGAACCAATGCAGATAGAGATAAAATTCAAAAAGCACTTTAAACAAGATACCGAATCTGCTTGATGATATGTTCCTTGATATTTTTTGAGCATTTTTATGTTATATAGATCTACCTAACATCAAAGTCTATTTTCTTCTTTCCCGTTAATGTAGCCAGTAGAACTTGATATAATTAGTTGACACAATCACATCATTATAATAATACGATTTACTATTAATTTGTAAATCTAGGTCCATTATAAATGTTATCCTTTTATTCTTCGCATTGTATTAAGTTTCACCAATGGTATAAAGTTTGATAGGCGAAGTATAGGATGGCTTTTTCTTTGACTAAGTGAAAGAGCCAGTTCACCCTATTATCACACATTTAATCTCCTGGTTCCTGTCCTATGCTTGGAGAGTGGATGCATGGGTTTTCTTGTGAGAGGAGATTTTAGTTACATTTAGTTACGTGTAGATGTGTCCTATGGCCTTTGACAATTTTTACATTAGAATGGATTTTGTGTTGTTATAATTCTTTAAAAAAATACCATAAATGTATTTTACATAATTCTCTTATACGTTTATATGGATTTTGCTTGTATTCATGTTATTTGATTAAAATTTACAAGTTTCAGGATAGTTAAAACAACAATAACTGAGTTTTGGGCAACTCTAGTGGGAGAGTGTACCCTAGGTGAAAGTCAATTGCCTCTCATGTGCTGTGCGGCAGACCGGAACAGACTGGAACAGAAGTGTCAAATCCCTTACATTCTGTTGTTATGGTGTGCCAAATGAGAAAAAACAAGTTGACAATCCCAAATTTGTATAACATTTTTTCTCAATTCCAACATTTACAGAAGTTCATCAGACATGTTTGTCAGTATGGCGGCCATGTTTTTTATGATTTGCAAAGTGCTCAAAAATGACTTCTAAATTTTTAATTTCCAAGAAATTTCTTTTCACTTCCAAGTTTAGACAAGGTCATCAGAAATGTTTTTCAGCATGGCGGCCATGTTTTTATGATACGCCAAGTGCACAAAAACAACTTCAAATTTTTTTATTTTCATGAAATTTCTTTTTACTTCCAAGTTAAAGACAAGTTTTAGACAAGGTCATCAGACATGTTTTTCAGCATTACGGCCATGTTTTTATGATGCGCCAAATGCACAAAAACAACTTCAGGACATTTTATTTTCATGAAATTTCTTTTTACTTCCAAGTTAATGACAAGTTTAAGACAAGGTCATCAGACATGTTTTTCAGCATGGCGGCCATGTTTTTATGATAGGCCAAGTGCGCAAAAACAACTTCAAGATATTTTATTTTCATGAAATTTCTTTTTACTTCCAAGTTAAAGACAAGTTTTAGACAAGGTCATCAGACATGTTTTTCAGCATGGCGGCCATGTTTTTATGATATGCCAAATGCACAAAAACAACTTCAATTTTTTTTTTATTTTCATGAAATTTCTTTTTACTTCCAAGTTTAAGACAGGTTTTAGACAAGGTCATCAGACATGTTTTTCAGCATTACGGCCATGTTTTTATGATGCGCCAAATGCACAAAAACAACTTCAGGATATTTTATTTTCATGAAATTTCTTTTTACTTCCAAGTTAATGACAAGTTTAAGACAAGGTCATCAGACATGTTTTTCAGCATGGCGGCCATGTATTTATGATAGGCCAAGTGCGCAAAAACAACTTCAAGATATTTTATTTTCATGAAATTTCTATTACTTCCAAGTTAAAGACAAGTTTTAGACAAGGTCACCAAACATGTTTTTCAGCATGGCGGCCATGTTTTTATGATGAGCCAAGTGCGCAAAAACAACTTCAAAATATTTTATTTTCATGAAATTTCTTTTTCTTCCAAGTTAAAGACAAGTTTTAGACAAGGTTACTAGACATGTTTTTCAGCATGGCGGCCATGTTTTTATGATGTGCCAAGTGCACAAAAAGAACTTAAATTTTTTTTATTTTCATGAAATTTCTTTTTACTTCCAAGTTAATAACAAGTTTAAGACAAGGTCATCAAACATGTTTTTCAGCATGGTGGCCATGTTTTTATGATGAGTCAAGTGCGCAAAAACAACTTCAAGATATTTTATTTTCATGAAATTTCTTTTTACTTCCAAGTTAAAGACAAGTTTTAGACAAGGTCATCAGACATGTTTTTCAGCATGGCAGTCATGTTTTTATGATGTGCCAAGTGCACAAAAAGAACTTAAATTTTTTTTTATTTTCATGAAATTTCTTTTTACTTCCAAGTTAAAGACAAGTTTTAGACAAGGTCATCAGATATGTTTTCCAGCAGGCAGCCATGTTTATATGATGTGCCAAGTGCACAAAAAGAACTTCAATTTTTTTTATTTTCATGAAATTTCCTTTTACTTCCAAGTTAATGACAAGTTTAAGACAAGGTCATCAGACATGTTTGTCAGAATGGCGGCCATGTTTTTATGATGCGCCAAATGTGCAAAAACAACTTCAACATTCATTCTCAGGACTCTTCTTTTCACTTCCAAGTTTAGAGAAGGTCATCAGACATGTTTTTCAGCATGGGGGGCCATTTATTTATGATGCGCCAAGTGCATAAAAAGAACTTCAATTTTTTTTTATTTTCATGAAATTTCTGTTTACTTCCAAGTTAAAGACAAGTTTTAGACAAGGTCTTAAGATATGATTTTCAGCATGACAACCATGATTTTATGATGCGCCAAGTGCACAAAAAGAACTTCAATTTTTTTATTTTCATGAAATTTCTTTTTACTTCCAAGTTACTGTGATTATGATGAATCGTTGTAATAAAATTGCATTTATAAAACTCCATATTCTCTTACATTTGATATTCTCATGTAATATTAACATCCCATTCCCATTATTACCAATTGTTCTTTTATGCCTACGACCTCTTTTATCAGAGAAACATGCATATATTTTATTTACAAATAATCATTGATATTTTAGTTTCTTTTTCATTAACAAGCGAAGAATCTCGTTATTTTAATAACGATTTCAGTTTTATACGAGATTATACACGTGCACTTGTATTACAACTGGCATCTCTCACTAGTCACGGGGTAGTTAACCAGCCTTTCCTTGTTTGAATAGAAAACAATGTTCTTATTTTCAGAAACCTGAATGCTGAGGGACATCCGGAAGATGTTGCTGGCTAACCAGAGGAGGTTGCGCGTCACAGGGCTGGCCCTGATGACCATCGGTCTGGTTGGCTTTGTCTATGTAGATGCAGTTCCACTCCGAAAGAGCCTGCGACAGGCCCAGAAGGCAGAGCAAGACTTGGGGGAGAAGCAACAGCTAGACATGAAACCCAAGCTGGACACTGTTGTCAAGATGAGGTCACAAGATGGTGTGCTGGGTGTGGGTAACGGTGTTGGCGTAGGTGGTCAGAATGACATGGCCCCCGCCAACGTTCCTGTGAGACAGGCTCCTCAGCAGGGAAGTTTCCAGAATGGTCCTCCTGGTGGGGCACTTCTAGCACCAGTTGGAGGTGGGGCACCAGTTGGGGGTGCTGCACCACTTGGTGGTGCACCCACTGGTAGGCAAGGTGCACCCGATGGAGGCTTGGGTGCCCCAGACCCAAAGCAGGTGCACCAACCTCCAGTTGGAGGCGTCCAGCAACTTGGTGCCCCAGCTGGTCCTGCCCAGGTACAACGACCGGCCAATGATGCGGCCAAACCTGATAACTTGGTCATGGCTCAGCAGGGCCAAGGTGCGGGCGAGATGCCAGCGGGCGGTGCCCCCGGAGGTCAGGATAAGATTGAGGTCAAGGCGCCAGTGGCAGCTGACCAAGGACTTGGTCAGGCGGACGGGGCCAAGCTGGCCAAGGTACCGCAGCACCGGGAACAGCAGATAGAACAGCCTCAGGTAGAGAAGGCTAACGAGGACGACCAGCACCCCATCAAAAAGGCGGTCTTCCAAGACACCCATAAAGCTCTCAAGGTGAGTTGTACGGCTATGCATTTATGGTATCTGACTATTCATTTACTATGAGCAAATAATTTATGTGTTAAAAGAAAATTCGAAATATTTTGTCCATTCATTTTCTATGAGGCATCGCAGTCATGGTGATAACCCTAATGTTGCCAAATACAACCTCCATGTAACAGTACTAAAAATGAATGCTCCTGACTTCGTAACCATGCGACCAGTGATTGACAGTTGAACCTTGAAACTGCCTAAAACTTGAAGGGTTTTCTTTTCTTCTTCGTTGATGACCGGACAAGCAGGTCAGCGTCTATGTCTATTTCCACAATCCAGAATCAAATTATCCAGGGTGGTCAAGTGATTTCTTTAGTTAATTCACTGAAAAGTAATGAACATATTAAACATATATGTTTTTAGGAAGGGGTACGAAAAGTGACGTCATATATTGTTTTTAAATAAAGACTTTCTGGCTGTAATATCAACAAAGGAATTCACACCAGTCCGACCAGATTTGCACTATAAATACCCGGTACTAATAACTCTATGTTAAGGCCAAACCATGTATTTACGTCAGGTGAAGGACCTGAAGCCGCCCGACCACCTGGACGCCGTGCGCCTGGAGCAGGACGGCCACCTCAACAGGGACTACAAGAAGGAGATCTTCCTGGGCAACCACGAGGAGATCGAGCAGGGCACGGAGGAGGAGATCAAGAACAAGCTCAAGGACATCTTCCACAAGTGAGTCAAGGCGCTGCTAGAAGACCACGGGACTTTGGGAATTTGACTTTGGGCAGGGAGGGATACAGGATTTTGGATGGAAGGGTGGGGGGGAGGGGGTGTCCGCATGTAGGCTAAGTACTAGGATGTAGCGCATGACGTTTTTCTCTCTTTGTCACCACCTATGCAGTCGGATTTCTATTGGATACTCTCATTTCTATTGTGTTTAAATATATCCTTTGCAACCCTATAAAGCTCAACAATTTTTATTACTTCAAGTTATTGATATGGTATGTTAAGTTTGATAATAGAATTTGCAAAATGTGCACAGTATCATTGGCAATCGAAAGAGACAACGGTATTATTCTATATTTTGACTTATTTTCAGGGTGGATACCAATTCGGACGGTTTTATTTCTACGAGTGAACTCGAAGCCTGGATCATCCTTAAAGTGGAGGAACACTTTGACGAAGCCGTTAAGGAGAACGAGCACGTATTCAAGGCTCTCGACACGGACAACGACGGTAAAGCACTAATACTTTCAGTAACAGTCAATCACGCCACTTTTAGTATGGAATGGTTTATGATATAAGAATGCCAGTTCAAAACATTTGCTATGTAGTAAGTAATAGAATATATGGAATTATAACGTCGATCCATTTAAAGATCTCAAGTGTACTCTAGGTACTAGTGAAACGATAAAAAGATAGAAATAGTTTCTCTCAGTTGTACCGAAAAGAAGAAGAAATAATGCATAATTTAGTAAAGAACATCACAAATTTCATGTCTAATTAAATTTTTTCAGGGGACATAACGTGGAGAGAGTTCCATATTCAGTTCCTGATGGCTAAAGGAAATGACCAGAAGAAGGCCGAACAACACATGGAGGACTACGAGACCATACCGCTGGAACCGGACGGTAGGTTCTTTCTATTAAATGCTTTCATATTTGTTTTCAGTAACCTCCGACCTTATCAATAATATTTTCATATATCAAAATCCAACCAAATCATGAAAAGTAAAACAGAGGAAATCCATCACGAGATAGAAAGCAGAACTAATTCAAAAGCGGGATGAGAGTGGACTCCTTGAAAGGTTTCTCAATATACCTGCGCGGTGCATGTCGATTATAATATCCACCTGTATTTATAACCGCTGTTTTGTTTCTTGATTCGCATGATTTTGAAAGTATAGTTGTGGCTCCAACCGCAGCTTTTCATTACGATTTAGAACTACAGCAAATATAAATTTGTGATGATAAGACAGGGTCAGTATCAAATATTTGTCCCCTTTACCTTAAATAGTTTTATCCGCGTGATAAAACTTCCTTTGATATAATTGTTGACAGAAAAATATAAATCTCCACTTCATGTATTTCTTTTATAAAAACGCAGTTTTTGATTCTCCCTATCACATCACACTGTGTTGTGAGGGTATTTATTATTTTTCTATTTGGGCTTGATCTAACTGCACCAGTTGATTGATATTTAAACAATGATATTTCAGAAATACTTGGTAAGTTGAATACACATGGGAAATACGATAGAAATATTGGTTACATATTCACTTAAAACATTTATTGTTCCAAACCTGAATGATGACGTCACATAGTTCAATCATACACAGACAAAATAATCATCGCACATCCTCAGATCATCATTAAAACGTTTGTAAAATGGTTCTTTTTACGTAGTAAAAAGACTTGTATTAAGTGAAAATGTAAACTGCTGCATGGAATGAGGTATTATGAAAAGTATTGGAAGATAGGAATGTGGGTCTCCAAACAAAGTTGTGCAGTGGTTGGTCATTTGGCCTCTTGCCTCTGGCTAAGGAGGAATATGTCCATACACCAATATAAGCTGGCCCTTTTCCCACTTTAATAAAATTGTCTTGTTCCAATACTGGCTTTTCAGTGACAATCCTCACGTACAAAAAGAGGTGTATATGAAAAAAACGGAGGGAATACAAATATATTGTATATTATCGTGCATGTTCTTCACAGAGTGTTTGATACTACCCTGGAAGTGGAATAATGTAAACTTCTTAGACATACTTACTCCAATAATTAGGCAATAGATCGGGCATGGCGTTCGAAACAGGACTTATTTCTCTGGGAGTTGTGGCCGAAGTCCTGGAGGCATTAATACACTGGCATGATTGTACTTAATTATAATAATATGAAGCCGTAAGCGCTTTGACTACGGATATTCATAACTGGCACATTACATCTGTTAACACAAATGCATACCCATTGAAAGAAAACACCATTTCCACTCTGCATTTCCCCTGTGCATGATTATGCCGTCATTATATCCAGGCAAGTCAGTAACAGAGATGCCATTTTTCCTACTTTTGTATGATTTCCTACATTTTGGTGATTTAAGATTGCACAACCGACTTTTCCTACATTGCTTTAATAACTGTCTTAGAACATTTTTGTGTTGGTTTTAAGCTATTCAAATACAGATTCAGTGTCAAATTACTATTTCTAAAGGTTATTTCCCTCCTTGTTGCTTGTAGAAAAGTGTTTCCTACTTTTTCATCAGTTGGGAGTGGCATCTCTGGTAAAAGTTATTACATAGACGCCCCAATACGTTCTTAACAACTTAAGGCACCACAGAAAACCTGTCTGTATTATTACTATAACATATCTTAAACCCCTTTACATTTGGGTGAGCAGATAAGGAGCAGCTCATCAGGTTCAAGTTCCGCTGGGCCGAGGCGGACGAGGACCCTCAGGACAACAAACTGACGATGAGAGAGTTCCGCAACTTCAGACATCCCGAGCAGAGTGAGAATATGCTCATGAGGATGGTACAGGACATCATCGAAAATTTAGGTGAGTGGAATAATCAAGGGAGGCCTTGGGTCATTCCTGGTGAATTGATTTACGATTTGTTGGGTCATAGGTACATCGTTGTATATTTTGTGTTAGCACAGGTCAATGATATGAGGTCACATGAGTGCATCCATAGTTTTAATATAGTATCCAGATAGTGATATCGTATGATAATCATAGCGACATTATTTACATGTGACAGGAAGTTAGCATCATGACAAATTCATTGATCTTTGAGTATCATCAAAATTGTAAAATGTCGACATGCAAAATATGAATCATATTATGAACCTAGAATCCCATTTAGATGCCAAGTCTTTGAAACGATTCTAACTAGGAGCTTCCCATTAAGTGTGTACGCACACCTAAAATAATTCAGCCCCCCTCCCACCTCTTAATGCTGAAGTACGCATAGGTTGAATACAAGAATATACGCACATTTAAAATCTCAAATCCCCCACCTCCTTGATGCTTCCGCACTTAACAGAAGACTCACTAATAAATCACCTGACATTTTGTTAAATGTACGAGCAAAATCTGACACTATTTTGGCCCCCACTTTCAGACAAGGACCACGACAGTATCGTGACCCAGGAGGAGTTCGCCGCCCTGCCGCCCGGGGAGGTGGACGAGCAGTGGAAGGAGTCGGACCGCATCTGGCAGGAGGAGCGGCGCAAGGAGTTCAAGGATGTCATGGACCTGAACAAGGACGGCAAGGTCACCAAGGAAGAGCTCAAGGTTAGGGACCAAACATGATACATGGAGTATCAAAACATCATTGTAGCTATGATTATAGGGGTGGGTATAGGATTTCTGAAAGGGGCGGGGCAGCATAGACTATGATAAAGCCTTAGGCTCAAACTCCTTTCTCGCTTCAGATTCCCGTGTAATCATCGCTCCGACTATAGCACTATGGGAACTGCCGGGACTATTTTTCGCTGGGACTTGTTACCTGCCTGACTTGGCACTTTCTATAAGAACTACTTTTTCGTGGAGGGCCACGTGCGTGATGCGGTTGCGTAGTACTACAATAAAATTGCTTCACGAAAAAAGGCTATAGTCGGAGCGAGTATTACATTTGGAATCCGACGCGACTAAGGAGTATGCCTTAGGCTAAGCACTAAATTGTTGCGGATTCACACGCACCTGCACGGGATTTCCCCCCTTTCTTCCCCTGGATCCACCGCTGATAATCTTAAGCTGTAGTTTTGAATTTATGATAAGTGTATAGACACTGATCATTGACATTATAGTGCTAATGGTTTTATGTGTATTATTATTTATTAAGTCCCAGCGAAAAATAGTCCCGGCAGTTCCCATAGTGCTATAGTCGGAGCGATGATTAACTACTAGTAGCCCCCCTAGCTTCCACTTTGGTAAAGAAACAATTGATATTGTTAACTGTTACAGATACCTGGGCCTTGATGTTAGCTCGGAGACAAAAAATCCTCTGGGAAAAGCTCAAGACCAGTTACCTATAAAGGCCAATAATGCCCTCTTTCAAATAGCTGGCCAACTAAAATCTAAGATAGGCTGCCCCCCAATAAAGCTAGCCCTTAAACTCTTCAATTGTCAGGTCAGACCAATTTTAGAATATGGAGCAGAGGTATGGGGAAATAGCTCAAGATCAAGTCACACACAAGCTGAAAAAATCCACTTAAGATTCCTTAAACATAACCTTGGTGTAAGAACCCAAACATCTACAGCAGCAGTATATGCGGAAACTGGCCAGACACCTATACCAGTACGATATAAGTGTTTAGGTATTAAATACTGGGGCCATATCATGTCAAAACCTGATACACATATTCTAAAACGATGTTTCAATAGCCTGAAAGAATTAGATGAGATAGGGAAAACAAATTGGTGTACGTTCATTAGACTTAACTTGTATGAAGCAGGCTATGAACATGAATGGCTCAATGATGTGCACAACCAAAACTTGGTCTACAAGATATCTAGGGACTTAGAATCACTGTATATAACAAGATGTATGGATAACATCACAGACCCAAGTCTAAACAATAAACTCCGAACTTACAAGCTTTTCAAAAAAGAATATGTACTTGAGAAGTACCTCACATGTATCTCACACAAACAGGCCAGACAGGCCCTGACCCGGTTAAGGCTGAGCTCACACCACTTAGCAATCGAACTTGGCAGACATGCCAAGCCTAAAGTCCCTGTTGAATTAAGGAATTGTAGGTACTGTCATCATCACTGTATTGATGACGAAATACATCTTGTCATGGGATGTACAGTAAACACAAACCTCAGAGAAAATCTATTTACATGTGCTCAACAAGTAATTCCAAATTTCCAATGTCTCACTATGCTGGACAAGTTTATTCAGATCATGACAGTTGGAGATGTAAACCTGATTAAAGCCCTAGCCCAATTTGTAAACAAAAGTTTTCAAATCAGAAAGACCCTGTAAAATCCAGAGGGTGTGGTCTGATAAACATTATTTTCCTATTTTTAAGGTGCTATAAAATATCTCGTGATCTCAAGGTAGCTGAATACAAGCTAACAGACCCACTTTACTACCTCCACCTAGATTCTCCACATTTTATAGATGGTGCTACCTATGCTCTAGCTCAGCCTACAGCATTTTTTTTTTTTTTTTTTTTTTTTTTTTTCAACAGGTATGAATAGAGTAGTCACAGATCTGAATGGTGCTATACCCATTATATCCAAGTCAAAAATCAAAAGGGTCATTGTAAGCAGCACAAAACTAATACTATTTGCTGCATGATCCCCAACTTTAATGCCATGTGTATGCTTTTAATGTATTTAAATGTTTGTATATCCTGTACATGTCTCTGTTAACATGTTATCACTCTTGTGTAGCTGTAGTGTAGTTTAGTGATTTGTAGTCTTACTGTAATTATGTTGTAGATGTTTATAGATATTGAAATGACACATAAGCCTCTGTAGACTTTCAGTTGTCAATAAAATATATTATTATTATTATTATTTCTATATTTATAAAGTTTAGCAGTCTTATTTGTTTTGTGATAGTTTGCATACGGACCTCATATCTAAAGGGCCTACCAACTGTGTTCCCAAAAAATCGTGAAGCTGTAATAACTTCAGATGCGTCCCAGAAATACTCCTAAAATGCTTGGAACCTATATAAGAACCTCCAGAACAATGAAATTATATATTAATACTTTATCGTGGCTTTTCTCCTACCCAGCGGTACGTCGACCCCAAGAACCCACAGCACTCGAAGCTGGAGTCTCAGAACCTGATCGAGCTGGCCGACAACAACAAGGACGGCAAGCTGACCCTGGAGGAGATGCTGGAGAACACGGAGCTCTTCATGGGCAGCAAGGTCGTCAACACTGGACGCAGTTTCCACGATGAGTTCTAGGTGGCGCCACCAGCAGCCGAGCGAGCCCACGTACGAGCCCCTCATATATATTCCCTCTACGGGGTGCTTACGCAAGTGTCGAAAGTTATATTCTTTGTACAGTTTGCATCAAATGATTAATTATCTTGGTGTTTATCAGACCCAGCCATATTTGATTGGCTGAGTATGGATATCGACGTTGTTGGGAGAGGAAAATGTGAGATAAGCTTGCTAATCCTTGGGGGTAAGGTGTGAGTAACTTAATTTTCATCTTTGTGTTAACTCTTTGATCTCCAAGGCTTGTTTTTGAGGTGTTCCCCAAAGTCTCACCTTAAAACGATAGTTTCAGACCGTCCATATAGATGAGTTAGACCTATCACAATACCCTCGCAAGGTCTCGGTAGCAAAGATTAAATTCATAATGGTCTCTTAGATCACTTTATTTTCATCTCCCAAAAGTGGTTATCATCTACCCATATTTAACGTTGATGTTGCTACGTACTTGCACACTTATCTTTAACACAACTCTAATTCAATGGGTCCTAAAGGTACACAACAGCTGGGTTTTCTAATACCACTAAAAACTTTGAAACTCTAAAACTGTATCCCATTAATCGATTTTACTGCCGACTTCGAAGATCGCATGTCAGAATGTTATAGCCATGTTATATATCATCAGAAAGGATTATGAATTCTCTTTCACAAGGTATGTTACATGCATGGGTTTCTGTAATATTTCTAATGAAAAGTTAGAAATTTCCAGAGTCTCATTAGTCAAATCGCCAAGTGGAATACAGGCCTCAGGAATGGCCTGACACCAGAATGTCCGTAAGCACCCTGTTTAAATCTCTACCGCTTTCTAGGGGGCGCCACCGAGAATTCTTGGTAACTAATCCAGGAGGGATTTTCTACTTGATGTTGTGAAACTTTCTATACATACTGGGGAGTTGGGGTGTATTTTCAAACTTTCCATTTTGTATAAAGGTTCTCCTATACTTGCTGGGCAAGGGAAACATGCATATATATGTTTTGATTCTGCTCTTTGCATTATGCCTTTCCATATATTATATGCGTTGAGTTAGAAAACTGGTTTAATTTTAGTATTGATGATATGCATTACCTTTAACTTCGTCAAAAGAAGATATGTCCCACTTGAGTGAAAAGTGAAAACATTACGAATGAAGAGTGAAAACATTACCCTTAAACATCTCTGTAAATACAAGTAAAGATCTTGCATCTAAAGGCACAGTACCAGCTCGTCAGGTGCAATGTTTGGGAGATGTACCACTGAGAGGTAGATCTGTGAACTAAACCGTGATGTTTATATTTTTGTACACGATAGTGCAAGAGTTAATGTAACCCTGTTCTGTCCGTCTGGGCTCGTGGTTTTGAACCTGTCGATTTCAGTGACGGAGGGTTTACCTCCATTAACCCTTCCCCGACATCGTTTCTTAGAGTGTTTCAAAGTCTTCTATCATTAACACCACATTCAGCGCACCTTTAAATGGGGAAGCCATGAAAGGGTTAGTGATGTCCTCCTAAAACCTGGTCTGAGAAGTGAAGGGTCTATTTTTAAGTGATGTCACAGAATATGCAGGAACCGTTACAGAGTTTGTGGTAGCTCTAGAACTGTGGCTTGATTAAACAAGAATGAATAGCCATCACCGATTTGATTTGTATATCTTAGGTTTTCGATGGGTAAAATTATGCAGGAGAGTCTGAGGATTGACTTCTTTGAACGGTTGACCGTTATTGTTCTTGGTTTTGTTCTTTGAAAAAGTGACCTTAATCCTGAATTCACTTTGATTGTGGTCTGACCAAAAGGTGAGACTCTACTGTATGACTTTTACAGTTTAATGTTTAGCCTTCACTAAAGATTCTTCCTAAATGGTAATGTTAGGACAAGTTGGTGATGAGTTATTCAGTTAAATTTTTATATTTTTGTTTTGAGGCTGAGGCAAAAATTATTTCATAAAGGATGATGTATGCCAATAATCCTTATTGTTAACGATTATCGGTATGGTTAGTCAATTACAAATTACAAATTGTCACATTTCCAGTTTGATTTGACCCAGGACTTGATTTAGGTTTTCGTATGATATACTGCAATAGGTTTATTAAATTCGTATCTTTCTTGTTGGTTTTCTTTGCACAATGAATCTCGTAGCTAGGTTAATTTAAGTGATCAAAAACAATAGTCCGTATTTTTGTAGATTACTGAAATGATGCTGGAGTTGTTTTCAGCAATGTCTGTACTTAATTGTCCGTCGCCTCTTCATGGCAAAACTTCTTGTATTTTTTGCAAAAGTGTTTTGGAAAAGTGAACAGTGTGTACATCGGAATTTCATAAATCAATCTTAAAAGAAATTCCAAAGAATATACGAAGTTGCTATAAAATGCGATGCTTTCTTTATCTGAAAATATCGTACACATTTTAAGTTTTGTTTGCACAATATTGATCATACGTATTTTGTGTCTAGGATTTGAATAGCACACTTCACTTTGATTATGGATTTGTTGTTACATGTAGACTTGTTTTGTATTGTAATGTGATGGAAATTTGGTGTATAAGTGTTTAGATTGACGCGTCCACCAAGTACTTGCATATATATATATATGTTGAACGTCATTTGATATGTCTCCTTTGACCTTTGACAAATTAGTTTTTGCAGAAAGAGGAGCCAGTCTTGGGCATTACTTTGATTATAAAGCACAGTAACGTATGTTTTATTATGATATATGATGTCATAATCTTTCATAAAATGCAGTTCTTTCCACTGACGTTTTCCCTTATAGACAATGAAGGAGAAAGTTATTTGCTCTTTTCCACTAATGTTCCTGGTATGAAAGAGCTTAGCTTTATTTGTAAGTGCTGGATTTTTATAATTCAAGAGTCCTGACCTATCTTAGGTGCCATCACAGTAAAGTTACCTTAAATACTTCCCCTCCTATGTCCTGATTTACTGACCTAAAACTGTTCGAGAAGAGAATGTTTATCGTAAGTAGGTGTAGTTATTCACGTTTATTGCTTCTTCTGAAGGGGCATATACATTACCCAAGGTAGCCAATTAGAATTTTGAAAAGCAAAATGTATAGTAACCGCCTTGTGATGTTAATATTATTTGTACTATATTCTAAAATAATAGGAAAGGTTGGTTTGCTAATTATTGTGTATGATTAGGGCCAAGCTCTGTATTTAAGGTGTTATTTTTCGTTTTCTGCCTTTAATGCTTTCTGATATGCTCTGTAACTTGAGTGTTTAATTTTCCGCTTGGGACTTAATAAGTCAAACGATTGTATGACAACATTGAACAATTTTGGTAATTATTTGATTTTTCTGTTCAAATTCTCAAACGTAAGTTTACATATTATAAACAGAAATCGTATTCAGAATAAAGCAACACACTTGTACATGTCTTATACCTAGTGGAAGAAATACGATTGATATCATAGAGAGATACAAGGTTAGATAACAAATGACATCACAAGGAAAACAAATTGTGCCTTTGTATGGTTTGTTCTATTTCAACAAAAAAAGGTATAGTATAGGAAGAGAAGGTTAGTGAAATGAACTAGGTGTCTAAGTGTGTGTGTATATATAAATACCTTATGGGAGCAATAAACGTATGTGGTTCTACTTGTACTCTTAAAACAAGTGACCCAAATGGATGTACATAAATATTTTACTTGCAGTTATGAATGTCTGGCTCTATGGCCATTCTCAGACTTATCTTAACATGTTCATTAAGCCTTCTGATAACATTCGAATAATGCAATGTATTGGATTGCTGTTTGAAATGTACGTTTTGTGAACATAAATGTCTTTTTTGTGTAATATACAACTAGGCTAAAAGGTCTTAGCGCTAGATCAACAGTCGTATCTAAACTTGTAATGTGGCACTTTTTAGATAGTAGAGAAATGTCAATTTAAATCTCGATTTGTACCCTATTATTTCATTTTGAGCCTAGTATTTCAATTAAACTCATGCAACTCTACCATTCCAATAAAACGTCATTGAGAGTCAAGGCATTTCTCCTAATTATTAACATTTTGACTTCAAAAGAAATTACGCCGATACAATATATAATACATGTAATTTGTTAAACTACTTGAATGGTACCGATTACCCTTTGTTGGTTTTTGTGCCCTTCTACTTGTATTTGTAAAAAAAAAAAAGCTTTAGTAATATCCATAAAAACATAAATTTAATGATGCAGAATAATCTGAAATAGTAGATGTTCATATTTATGATATCTGTGTTATTATATCCCATTTAATGCGGGGTGCTTCTTGAATGGTGATATATTTGGGTGATAATAAAATATTTTACAGAAAACAAAGGACGTCTTCGAGTTATTTTTGGAGGGAAAACGGTATGAAATCTGAAGACTGGTTCAAAAAAACTTTATTTCCCTCCACAACGCATGTGATGGGTTTCGAATTACCTTTGATCCATGTATTTTTTGTCAGGTGGTCTAAATGGCCGCTATGATAAGGTGCAGATCTCTTTACAAAATGCTCTTTTATTGGGGTCGAAGGGGATTTGTTGTTCTAGGATATGGCGTTTTCCCTCCTCCACAGCACGTGCTGTTAGTGTTACAGTATACCAATATCGTTCATGTTTATTAAAGCATTAATTGTAATACCAGCAAATTTGTACCGTATTTCAGACACTAACTACCAGGTGCTACTACTACTGCTACTACTGTTCGATAGGATAATTCCTCTTATTCATGTTGTTTATCACCGGTGTGTTTTTGTTATTTAAAACAGAACAGTAAATAAACACTTTAGTATACTGCTCAGGCAACAGCAGCAGAAATGTGGTCCAAGAGTTGATCAATTTAGTGTGCAGTAAATTATTTACTCACGCACCGCATTGACATTATTGTAGAAGACGGAAAACATGATAACCACCCTATACAGATAAACCTCGAGACTGTTCATTCAGCCTTTCATAAACTGTCGAGATAAACACGTGCATTCTGAGGCTATTCTGACAGGGATATTGTACCAATTTCTGACTACATGGAAACGCAAGTGGACCAATGTAAAACACACTGGTCTTTTTCATTTCTGCCTAGGACGTTGCCTAACATCGAGAATTTATAGCCGAATATCCTTGGTAGTCTAACCCAATTCGCATTCTTGAATTTATTTCAGACACAACCGAGGAAGCCAACTGATTTGCTTTGCATAGCATTGGTGGGCATCGTTGGCAATAGTTACAAAAACAAAAGACTTGGAAGATTGTTTTTAATGAAGCATTTATTTGTTATT
The DNA here is from genome assembly GCA_936440205.1 of Lepidonotus clava. Classification (NCBI taxonomy): domain Eukaryota; kingdom Metazoa; phylum Annelida; class Polychaeta; order Phyllodocida; family Polynoidae; genus Lepidonotus; species Lepidonotus clava. Next base: position 25,389,536 of record OW387144.1, on the reverse strand, counting down.
TACCACTTTCTTTTATGACAATGGTGTCAGCAGATGATTGATAAAGGAATAAATACAGGTATTCTGAGGTTACTATGGCAATGTATAAACAATAATACATGTCAAATTGATAGCATAACTATTGGGGCAAATAAATCCACACACAAGCCACAAATATTTTGCATGATGATTGATTGCATTGGCAATCTGGGGCGCGAAATCTACGAAACACTACATTGATGGATGAACGAATGTTTACAACACACGTCGTTATGATAACAAAGTTTAAGTCACAACTCATTGGTTGGCCTCCTTCATTGCAGTAAATTAAAAAGAATGGAAATATGTGCAAATGAAAATACATCATTAATAAGGAGATTTAAAAACATTTGGCATGACAGGATTCCCACAGAAATTCAGAAATTTTTCCTCATGACTTTTTCGTACAGTTCTCCATGAAAATGTAGCCAATTCCTTTAGAAAAATCTGTAAAATACAAAGACTTCTACAATTTCACAATACCTGGTTGTCACCTTTTCAGATTACGTGACTTTTCCATGCCCACTATTATTTTTCGGTTTTTCAAAGTTTCTGGGGAAACCGCCTCATTTTTTTTCAGGTCACACGCGCTTACATTCTTCGGCATATTATAATCATAACATAAAGAATTGTCAACTCTGCCTTAGAATCCATCTTACAACTACAACACGCAACCTGGAGAAAACAATATTTTTTTCTGATACCTTTCTTTCCAAGTTTGGGATCAGCAATTTATTTGTATTTGTATACTATTCCAAAAACTTAATGGTATTCTATATAGCAAGTTCTATCTCTTGAGAAGCACTGAAAGATCATGTTGTGAAATGCAGATACATCGATAAATGCTCTCCTTTTCGAGTATTATGGCTCCTTTATATTCACATTTTGGAGACTGAATAATAACCAAGAAAGATACAATTTCACTTCTCAACGTCTGCTAAAACAATTAAAAACGAATTTCATGAAAGGTGAATTTCAAAACATCAAGTCTGTTAAAAATAACATACCTACAGTATTACGTTTGTACATGAACGTACATAAAAGTTATGGCCATTTATTATATATTATAAATATAAGCTTCGGCAAACCATATCAATAGTCTCCAGCTGTTTGTGGCTTATTCTGCATTCATACAAACATTATATATTACAAATAAAACAACAATAATAAAAGTAGTCTTAAATAGAAGACCACCTTATTGATAACAATCAGTGTGTCTAAAGACTTATACAAAATTGCCTTAAAAGTCCAATAACATTTATCTGAAGTTGAATTCCTATTCACAATCCATGAATACAAAACAGACGGTAAAGATTTTACAATCGCATAAGCTTATTACGGTTTTTGCTTTCTATGGTTGCCGGGTAGAACTGAAACTTATGTATAACTACCACTGCTCTGTATGGTATCAAGTAAACCGATTGATTCGTATACATTTTCATTGAGGTTGCTTTTCACATCCAATTATAATTTTTATCAATAAATAGATAATATGTTTTTTTATGATTATCACTAAAACGTGAACAGTATGAAAATCATATATCTAGCTTAGAAAATAGATGCAACTTATCTCTTATTGTTATTTCGTATCCGTCAAAAGGAAAACTGGTTGTACAACTGGTTATATGAAGGAAATAAATGTTGAGATAATACGGTAGGTTTTGGGGAAAATAACGATATAGTCACCAATATTTTTCTGAAATGCAGCCTTTTGGTATCTAAGATTACTTGAAATATATATTGAGTTTTTTTTATAAAGATTTCCATGGTTGAAAACACACTAGTGTAACGCCTCAAATTATAAGCAAATCTGGCTGCACCCTAATCCTTCCCCTAACTTCTGAGCTTTTTTACGGAGAATAGTTACACCTTACTAGTTCTTGCTATGAACTCGAATGGTCCTTGGCGATTAAAATGACTCTTAGAATGGCGACTTTCACAGGATATTGCTGCTCCACGTTGCGCAAGTTACGGCTTCTATATAAAAGTGTATCTAAAGTGACAATGAATCTTTCTAATATAGCACAAACTTGTTGAAACTGTTCCTTTGTGAACTCACAGTTTAAAATGATAAATTGTAGTTCTGTCCCTAGAGTTTATACTATTTCAAAAAGTTCTTTCCTCCCCTGCTCCCCCTCCGTGGGGTTTACAATGAGTATAAATGGGGACACAAGAACCAAACTGAATATATATGTAGAACCCACATTTCTTTAGTTTTTGTACGAATCTGGGGATCGGCGGAAAGACTATGCAGGGGCAGATTTACTCGTAAATAATATCTTACCAGAGGTTAAACCGGCTGAAGCTTAATGAAAACAAAGAATGGGTATTGACATGTAAGACGTGATTCAGTTGATTACAAATACATGAATCATGAAGTGAAGCTGTTAATTGATAAACGTCATACATTGCTAGGACGACGTCATTGGACACAGACATACTGAAATGAAATAGAAATAATATTGAGAAAACTAGGAACTCAACTTCCATATAGCACAAAAGCGGAAAGTCAAACAGCGAGTTGTAGAAACAAATAAGTCGTTTTTCCCTATAATTTTCAGTGAAGTCTGAAATAATGCATACAGTTCAATACTTTCTGCCATTCTGACCTTATGTCACTAGGTATTGCTGTGACATTATCACCGGTACTGTTGTGATGGTTTCATTATCACAGGTAATACTGCTGTAGACGATAATGTTAAAGATGACACAGGCATGGGGTAGTTTGTTAGATTTTCTAAATCACAAGGCTCAACAGGGGCCTATAGAAGTATAGAAACACAGAGAGGTTATTGAAGTTATAAAAACAAAATTATTTGCTTCCCTATTTATCACGTACATGATTACTCGTCCTTTAGACCCCAGGTTATCCTGGACCAATGGTAATAATGATAATGCTAATAACATTGGTTCTTCAATAAACGTATACATATACATCAACTATAAAATCTATATAGTTTCAACCTATAAAAACAAACCATATTGACACACAAATCATTTAGGTGCAAAATAAATAGTACGTGTACAAACAGATGATACATATCAATATGATGATAGACGATTACAATAATTAACTTTTAAGATGTTAGTTAAGCGATTCTGAGATAAATGAAACTTATGACTGCATGATTTGCTTTTCTGGTAATATCATGATAAGTCAGTAGACCTTTCTTGGCTCATGAAAACTCATGCCACAACGTGCTTGATCCAACTTCGGAGACACAAGTAATCCATAACAAATCTGAGGGCACTTCGTCAACCTAAAGCGGGTGGGTTTAAGGGTGAAACTAAAGGAGAGACTGCCATAGGTAGGGGAAGAAGTGAAAGTGAGGATGTGATTTGGATTGTTATGTGGCACATTAGCTGGACGTGTCGAAATGGATCAGGCGGCCTAGGTTCGAGTCCTGCTCGATTGACTACGCCTTTATTCCAATTCGACTTTCGTGAGAAAGATTATATATATTTTGACAGTGAAATATTATTGAAAAAAGCTAAACTAGCTAATTTCATTATCATCTTAGAAATTATACAAAGAAAACATATTTACTGACTTTTTAGGACCTTGGGAAATAAATGGTGGAAAACCTCAACCATATATTCCTCGGGTAAGCTCAAGGCTACATGCACAAATCAACACATCACCATGGCCACATTTAAGCAGTAACTGTGGAAATCTACCAGTCTTCGATCATCTCGAAAGACACATCTCCTGTTTATGTTATAGATAAATACAATCTCAAATTATATCATTCTACCTGGAAGTGCAGAGGAGACAAACTTCCACGAGTCGCATAATATATTATAAGAAGCACCAGAGTCAAGATTTTAGATGTTGACAAAAGATCATTTATATTATGAATATTAGGCCTTAAAAACAATTGTTGTGCTCGGGTAACCCGACCTACACCAAATTGTTGTCCCTACCCTAACTTTTTTAAGGATTTGAAAAAAAACCCTCAAAATCAAAAAGAATTGACCAGAAAATCCTGGAACCGCATGGGACATTATTTTGATGCTCAGGGCATGTATTTTAGAAGCCAGAAATTATTTGAGGAAGTTTGGATTTTTTTTTAAAATTTCGAACACTTTCCGTGTCCATTTGGTAAGTAAAGGGGGTGGGTGGGGGCTTATTCAGGTACTCGCTGCAGCCTGTATGATATGGCCTGCTGACCCCATCAGAGAATCCACCAGGACGTATATCTGCTAGTTACCCGATAGGTACAATGACAACAACAAGCCGGTGAACGGCCGTCTTTAATGTACTCAACCCCTCAAGATGTAAAGTGCAAGTATCAATTTGGTATGTCAACAGTAATCTTTTTTTACGGCTTTTAAAACAGAAGAAAAATACTTTCTTATAAATACGCTCCAAAAAAGAGTACATTCCCTAACAGTACCTCTCACACATTACAAGCGGCTTGGTATCCTAAAATCCTATCCGGCACGTACAAATGGCATGAGTGTCCATGGCTAAGTGACAAGGCCTGTACATACTGATGGTAGTGGCGGTCTCCTCATGACTCATGACATGTTACTGATGGTCGATGACGATGGGTGGCTGATGGCTGGGTGGGTGGGGTTGGTGGGGTAAGTCTATTTGGGGTGTGATATGGCCACTAAGATGACGGTGACGTTGTCCGCACTCAGTCGCCGCACGGCTTCGCTGGCCAGGCGGTTACAGGCCGTCTCAAACTTGATGTCTTCGGCCGTCTTCGTCTCGGTGGCCTCCACATCCGTGTCCTGTAAGGGCGGATAGAGTGAGGGATTATCTAAAAGCGGTAGGTACGAAAAACTGAACTCATCTAGGCCAGTTCACCTTAGATTACAAACAATAATTGCCATTAAATTGTAAACCATCAGAATGTCGGAAGTAAGATCAATCCACCAGGGGTAGGAAAATGATGAGAACCGTAATATCAGTACCAATGTCGGTAAAAGTCTATGTGGCATTATCAAGGGTCTTTTAACAAAAATAACCTCGGCTTCTTGCCTTGGTTATTTTCCATCGAGGCTCGAAAAAATCACCACTTTAACAATTGAATTCTCCCGACTTTTTGGGTTTTTTTCTTCTTCTAATCTTTTATCTAAGTATACAATACAAAGTTTTAAATGTCAGTTGTTTGAAAAACTTAATATGTGACGAAATGTAATGTACGTACTTCCACTATATTGTTGATGAAGGCGATTGCAGAATCGTTGTCAAACCGCTTCCACAATCCATCACAGGCAATCAATACATATCTGTCCACAAAGGAAGGATTTTTTCTCAGAACTAAAACGGACATATCATGAGTCTTATTATTTCAACGATTGCTTCTTTGAGATAAAAGACATAAGACTTTTATAAAGTCAAATGAGAAAAAATAATTCATGCGAAAGGCTCTAAAGTAGGAAAGTAGATTTTTTTCCCCAGCAAACGCCAACCAAAGTTGGAAAAGCATTTCTTAAACAAAATAATTTAAGACCTTTAAGACCCTTTTACCCGAAATCGGCAAATTAAAGAATTCTTAGGGCTTTAATTAAGATAATTTAAGACCTTAGTTAGCACCTTGATGTAACTTGTAAGTACTGCCTTACCTGTCCTGGTCAGTGAGCAGACACCGTTTGATGTCCGGTACACAGGACACTCCGTGTTTCTTGTACGGGCCGTCCCCGATAGACCGCGACACCTCCAGCTGACCCATCACACGCCCATCTCTGTGTCAGGACAAAAAACTACATGAATGTGTTTTATTCAAGGAATTTTACTTTCATTAATCATACTAAACTTAAGTTGTAGACCGCAAGTGGTATCACCGCTGTTGTATTTATGATGAGTAAAGAGTATTGTAAGTATGTTTCATATGATTCTATCCTTTGCACACCATCATAGTTTTCAAGGGAGCTCCCTGGCACCAAACTTATATGCTAGAGTTGACTGACTCATGCAAGCTTTAAGGCTTCTCTAGTTATTTTCTGGGAGGCAAAGGTCTAATCAAAGGTTCCCTCTGGAAAAATATTATTTGTTCAGGGAAGAGAATCATATAATTTGTTTTCAAAAACTGCTCTCACCAGAAAAAGTAACATTTCAACAAGTTCAAATCTGCTAAGCCAGTATTACTTTAATCAACTGCTGAAGCACTGACGTACACCTATCCCCCATACTTTAAGGAGTTAAGTGACTGACCTGACTTGGCCGCCCGCCTTCTGTATCCTCATCCTCTCCTCGTACAGTAGTGGGGTGTGGTCCTTGGTCAGGGGCACCGCGGCGTACCGCGACGACCCAGGCAGCTGACGGCACAGCACCGCCTGAAGGGAAAACCCAATCCTTAGTGGAACTTTTTTTTTTACATATGAGGGTAGTTTACTATATCTATATGATATCATACTTTTTTTTAATGTTTACATAGGATTTTCCTTGGAGCATCCCCCTGTTCTTCCATGCGCTTTTGGTTTGCTATCTTATTTCCATTACGAATAAGTGCATGTATATAGTCAATCGGTATTTGTGTATGTCTGTAGGACTAGCGAGAAATGGATCATAGTTTACTTAGGCTACTGACTTTAATTAGGATGATTTTCATTTAAACATCAATTGAGAGTGTATCACTCAACCTAACTTGGGTGAGGTATGTGTCATATATTATCATAGTATAACCTAACTGACCTTGCTATCCCCCAGGTTGGAGATGTAGAGCGTGTTGTTCACGGCCAAGACCGTCACTGCAGTGGTGCCGTCCTTCCAGGCAGGTCGGCTAGAAAAGAGAAATCAATTCAAATGAAAAGTCTAACACTCCAATAAAATTAGCGAACACGTTATTAATTGTGTGATGTTTTAGTGTTTTTTTACTTGAGGGTTCGTATCCCTCTGTACCTCTGAAAAATATCACGAATGTGATATGCCTAAGTTTTGAACTTTCAATGAATGGCATAAAACTGTGTATAAACCACAGCTTTTACTTTATGAGCCATCAAGGCCATGTCAAATGTTTTGGATTTAACTCTAGGAAAACCTGTCCATAAGCTTCACATTAAGATGAGCTACTACCAAAAAGCTCAATATTTTTTCTCGATAAGGATCAAACGTTCCACATAATTTATCAACTTAACGTGAATGATAATGGTAGTAGGTACTCACGTTTTTGTAGCAATCTTCAAGAACTCTTCGTCCGTCCTTTTGAATGCATCAACAACAGTTCTCTTCATGTCTTTCTCAATATTGGGCATTCCACCTGTGTAAAAATAGTTGTTTCAATAAATGCCAGTTACTGTGAAAGTAAAATAAGCATCAAATGTCCCCATCTGATTATCATATTGTTTTGAAAGCGATCTCAGAATAGTCGAAGCGAACTGACACCCAGGACTGATGAAAAATTAGGAAGACAGGGGAAACCCTCTCCTAATTTTACTTTAGAAGCAAATAGTTGGAAACCAACTTTTACGATTAGATCGCTGGCTACAGCTTAGCATTTGCATAGCTTAGAATTAAAACTATGATGCCTGTAAAATGGATCTTAGCAATACTTGGAAAAAAATCTTTTTTACAAATCATAATCTGTTAAATTTTGCTATTCTTAAGAGTAAGTAACACCTAGAATAGAATTATGTCACAAAATAGATTTCCGGTCCTGTTAATACACTTATATTATCTCTTATTAATTTGTTTTGATGTCTGAGTGACTGACCTTTGGGAAAGCGCTGAGCTATATTTCTGTGAAGGTTTTCTGCAGCGAATGTAGCTGCCCTGGCCCCGCCATGACCATCGTAGAGACCATAGTAGGCCACGCGACAACTGAAACAGTTAACATTAATAGTTATTCTGTCAAACATGTGGTCCCTCTGAGATGCGGCATGCATATTTATTGGTAGGATGCGCGGAATATAATTTTCGTGAATATGATTAAAGTACTACTTTATAATGCTTACTACCTTTTCCATTTACTAGTGTGTATCTTTAATGGATTGGAAAACGTTTGAGTAGCATATGGACAGGTAACGTAATCTCTTTTTCTATATATTCAGTCTAGTAGTAGTAACCTACCCTATAGCTGAGTCTATCTTTATAACAAAGTAAATTTCAAAAACAAAACAAGGAGAAAGGACTTACACAGCTGGGTCCAGGTTGTGAATTTGCGTAGTGAAGTCATTGTTGAGGTGATGTGCATCTTGCATTTCTTCTCGTTCTCCCTTTCTCTCTGCTAAGTACCCTCGTAACCTAAATAATGCTTAGATTGGAAAAGATATATCGAGTTAATGTGGTTAAATGTAAGGTCTGTTAGTAAGTGTTAGTATGGGTAATTCAACATTTTTTATTAAGTACCAGGTAGTCGTGCAGGGATAAAGAAATAATTTTTTAAATTGGTCGCCCCGCTCGAAAACTTGTCCAAAACATTTCCTGCACGCGATACAGACATCCTAATGGCAGGATTATTATTTTATCTTGTAGTCTTCTCACATATTGCAACATCATAATTACATAATAAAAATATATAATCTCACATGAAAATAATATCTAGAAACTATAGGTATATACCTGTATTTTGACGTTTATGACTGCCCCCCTCAGCTGAAGTCCCATTTTCATTGGTGTCTTCATATTTCCTCTTTTCCCCCGAAGAAGCAGCAGGAGGCAGGTCCCCGAAGAGCCCAGCTCCCGGCTGGGAATTCACAGACCTGAAGCCTTGAAACTGCGGTTCTGGGGACACAGGGGATCCTGTAGTTTTAGAAGATGATTCTGATGCTGAAACAGAAAGAAATGTATTATGAAGGGCACTTTTTGTTACTTATTTTCCTGTATCTATTAGGAATGATCATCGTCTTTCTTTTTTGTTGCCTAACAGAATCAATTGTTTTCCTAAAAATATTCATCAAGAAAGATTGAACCTGAATCTGACGGTCCAAATCCAAAAGACATGGTCAACACATGTAAAAAGAAAATATCATTTGATGTTATCAGTAGGGATACTACAAATACTGCCTCAACACTACAAATTTAGTAAGATTACTGGCTAGTGAATCATCTATTTCTGGTCATGTAGGCATAGTATTGTCACAGTACGCCGTGCTCTGAAAATTGCGACCTTACTATACCAACGATAATATTTTAGTTTGCTATATATTTCAGAAATAAATTGTCTCAAAATTATCAAGTTTCTGGTCGCCCCCCCCTCAATCCTCTGTAATATGGTATGCTATAATACATGGCAGTCAGTCACACTAGGACACCAGCAGACAGCAGATCTACCTCATACCAAACAGCCATGATCACATCTAAAAAGTACCTCCGGGCCATCGGGACTTACAAACTAGTCTACGTTGTAATGGTTTTATCTTTTGAATTGCTTTTGCTATATTTTCGTTTTATACTATCGTCTTGAAGACTAGGGGTTTCCATTAATTAAATTTGGAAAACATGTAGTAGCCACTTGGGCCTGGCCCAGGTTGGCCACTTTATTCGAAGTGCACTACCTAGATCTAAGCATATTGTCTATTTTATTTGAAATCTAATGATATGTGAATTAACACTGTAGTGTCTAACTTGTTGATCTTTAGAGTTATAGTCTATGGTTTTTTTTGTATTTTTCAACACCTTTAGAGGGATCTAAGAGTAAGACATAAAGTCTATTAGCGTTAGTGTTTTAGTTTATGTTGATATACTATTGACAAAACAAACTTTGAAAACATTGACGAATAAAGAAATATATTCTTAAAGTATAGTCACAGGTAAAGTATTATTCATGAATTTGATGAAATTCCATAAGACATGGTAGATCTTATATTTCCATTTGTTTGTAAATAAATGCAACTGAAGTGAGGAAAAAACTTCCTTTTTCACAATCAAATTATGCATGTTTTTAAGATGTAGATTACTGATTTTACAATATGCCTGACTTAGGCTCATTAAATGTATCCATCTAATAATCTGTGTTTGAAAATGTTGTCAATGAAATACATTTGGTTCCCTTTAATTTCTAGAATTGTTGACCAGCAAAGGTTAGATCTACATGTTAATAATAATAATATAATAATATAGTTTATTGACAACTGAAAGTCTACAAAGGCTTATGTGTCATTTCAAGCAAAAAAAAGAACTAGACTAGTCTATACTACACTACAACTACACATAGATCTAGGTACATACATATTATGGTGAGACATGTAACTCAATACAGATTTGATGAGCAGAGGGAACCTTGGATAAAATTTGTAATGAGGCATGTTCTGCTCCCTTTTCTTTTTTCCTATATTATCCCTTTTACCATAGGCTTCATAGGTCTATATGAGATTATACATGACTTATATTGTTATGACTAATGTACTTCCAGATCTAGATAAATTAAATGACATGAAATGTCATCAATTTTTCTACTTCAAGTTCAAACAATTTCTTATAATTTGTTTAATTTAATGATTAAATGACGCTCCTCGCTCATCTCATTCCCGTGTAATCACTAAAATGTTTAAAGAATGCATGAGATTATTAAGATTTTTAGAAAAAATATATCATTGGTGATCTCTCTATCAAGGAAATGACAATGAATCACGGCGGTTTACTGCCTTCTCAAGAGGACGTTGTTTAATGCAACCCCTATTATCGCCCGATGCACCTCAATTCAAATCTCTTTGATTAACATTTCACAACGAAATAATAGCTGCTTCCTGGTTTCTAAAGACACAAAAGACATTTTGCAAGCTTATAACATACTATGAAGGGACTGACCTGGCTCAGGAAGATCACTAAATAAGTCCATTTTGCCGAAAAGCAAAGAGAAATCTTTCATTCCTCACACCTGCGCCATCTGGCGGCGTAATCTGAAACATTCTAGACAAACATCTTTTTTGGCGCCATCTGTCGGTGAAAATAAAAACTACTTGTGGCCGTTGTAGCCGGTAAACCTTCATTTTGTGTTTTACATTTGAGTTCCGGTTGGCAGAAGGCAGCAAAAACTTGTGTCCCCACGTTTCTTCACGTTGGTTCTTCACTTCTCATCTAATTTTTGACTAGAAAAGTATCCAAACTGCTTGTATATGAGAAATGTCTACACTGTTGCCGCTCGTGGCTGGTGCGTCGTCGCTGGTGGCTACGGGAGCTGTCCTCTACCGATGCATCAGGTGCGTTCACGACACAAGTTCAAACTGATTAGAGTCTAATTTAGACTGTGACAGTCTAAATTAGACTCTAATCAGTCTGTCTAGATCTACTGTGGCAGATCATAGCTCTAGTACTAGTCATAGTCTACTGATAATGATACGAGGCCAGACCCTACCTGACCCGTGGTAGCTCAAGTCCAACCAATAGTAATAATTCTTCAGATTTCCATAATGGTCTTTATAAAAATCTAGGCCTACTGTCAGTAGAATAAAATATTGTAGATCTATACTATAATTTTACTTCATCTTAGAGACTTATTCATCAGACCTTAGGCTTATCCCTTACCTGATCTGTCCTCTTCTGGCATTAGTAGATTATTGATAGTAACAGTCATGCATTAGTGGCCATGCATGACTATATATAAGGTCTATGAAATAGATCTATATTGAATCAGGCATTTTCAAATAAACTTTTCATGTATCCGTTGACAGTTTTTGCACAATATTGATTTCTTTAACGATTTCTTATTACAGACCTCGATTTCCAGTAACAGTGAATTGTCACTTTTGTGACACCAACACCAAAGTCCCGTATGGCAACCAGAACTGTTGGGACTGTCCTAGTTGTGAACAGTACAATGGATTCGCTTTGGTAAGTTGCTGCATTGGTAGAAAGTTCTCCCTTACTGAGTTCCACACTCACTGAGTCACAAACCTACTGAGTCACTCATTCATTGGGCCACTCACTCAGTGAGATACTGACCCACTGAGTTACTCGCCTACTGAGCCCATGACTCAGTGAGTCACTCATACACTCACTAATTCATTCACTCACTCATTCACTTGCTCATTCACTCACTCACTCATTCACTCCCGAGTCACTACTTGAGAGAAAATGAGTTACTCATGGGGTCTCTCAGTCACCAACTGGATCTTACTCACGTAGATCTATACATATACATTTCTTTTTTTTGCATATATACATGTACTCCCATTCCAACGGTACTAACTTCCATTTGATATGATATTTAACTTCAGAGGGAAAATAAACACTACATTAGGAACCCTAATGAATTCTGGCTTCACAGTTGAAGCTCAAATTACGAATAGTATTAGATATCGCGCTTATTGAGATTGATAATATTATGAATAGCGGATTGAGTATCCATGGTACTTCCTGTGTTGTATGAACTTTAATTTTGTCCAAGACTTTTTCGTACAACCACAGAAGAAATGATAAACAACAAATATGCAAAACATATATGTAGTAATCTATGACGAAGATTGTTACTAAGTCTAAACATGCTGATCTCGCCAATTATTTCATTCACCATTTCAATATTTTATTGAATAAAGTTACAAGCCGTCAACACTGTCGTCGGGTTGGATATATTTACCGTCCCTTAATCTATGATAACTATTTCTCTTGTATAATATCCCTCCTAGGACGGGGACTACAACAAGCCTATCCCGGCCCAGTTTGCCGAGGAGCTGAACCACCCGATCTCGGCCGAGCAGCGGGCACCTGCTCAGTTCAACTCGGGGTCCCTCGTTCTATGTGAGCAGTGTACCAGGAACCAACTGCTGAAAGTCAAACAACTCGCCAACTTCGTCTCCTACGAGGAGGTGCGTTCTCCCATTCATTTGCCAATCAGATAGATTCCTTTTCACTACAAAAAATAGATTTTCGCTTGTTGGTAAGATAGTTTTGCAAAAAACAGTGATCTGATCTGTTTCCATCAGAACAGTCTAGTTACCGCACTCTTATATATTTGGTTCACTAAATCTACGTAAAAAATTTCAGTCGTTGATTTGAGAAAGAAATCTTGCAGTGTTTCTATGATATTCTGTATATATCTCATCAGCAGTTTCCTGGATTGTTCGACTTGGAGGTATTGTGATTAAAACTGTAACATTTCCAAAAAAATAATTGGGACTTGGCTGTTACATTTTGAGTTTGGTTTGTGATCGTTACTCTTAAAATATCTACACACAAAACAATACAACACAAAAGGCTGTACTTTGACATTGACGATAAGACTTACCACCGATTCATAAAAGAATGATTAAGGAAGAAACTTTTTACTTCACGTGTTAAATGTCCGTAGAACATGTTGCAGCTTTAGGACATGTGTGAACTATCTGAATAATCTTATTCTGTTCCAGTCAAATTATGACGCCGAAGTAGAGGCATACCAAACACATCTAGAACACGTTTATCGACTGTGCAGAGCATGTGAAAAAAAGGTAAGCGAGGGTTTTGTTTTTGTCAAATCCCTTTGCAATTTTCTAAGTTACCAAGTATCATATAAAGGTCTTTAGACATATCATAATTATATAATAACTCGAATTGATTTTATGTCGTTACTCGCTTCCTTATTTCTGATAAAGATTTGTCCTGTCATTTTTGCTGTTAATACCAAAAGTACGATGCGTGTCTCTGAAAGTAAAAGATAATCATTCACCAATGCTAACTAACATTAGTTCACTGACATTAATCTCCGATTTATGTAACTCGCCTTTTGCACCAGGTGGAGCGGGTAGTCAGGAAGCAAGACGAAACGTTACACCGAAAGTTTATAGAAAAGGGGAGTCCGACAAGGTCAGAAGTCACCGACCAGGACAGGTCCTTCACTGTGAGTGAGATTTATATTTTTTCTATCTGCAAAAATCTTTTCTATCTGCAAACATTTAATCATATCTTACCATAAGATTAGTTATTTATTATCACTTACTGAAAATGCAGTTAAAATGTATACGGGTAGAGCGAGGGAAACATTGTTCAGAGGAAGAGTGTAGAAACTGTGAAGTTCTATATCAGCTGTTTTTGCTACACGATGTGGCGATTGCAGGCGGATAATCAGAGTGTTCTGTTCGCATAGCATTGACCCGGGCCCATTTCTTCGTAACTAATTTGGCTGATCAGGGAAAATTTAATTAGGGTCCCATGATCAGCGATTTTGCCTCTTACCAAAATTTATGGTGTTCATGTAATCATGATAGACTGAATTTCTGTTCCTGAGATGCTAATCAAAATTTCCCTCATTAGCCAAATTAGTTACGAAGATATGGGACCTGTATGATAGGATCATATATATACCGTCACTCTTCACTTTTCCTCTGCTGCTAATGCCTTATTTCATTGTAGGATAGACCCCCTAATATCTATGTTAAGAAATTCCCTGTGCCCCATACCAAGGAATACATGACAATGCAACTATATTTCTTGTTTTCAGACCCCTCAGTATTGCATTATCCCATCCCCACTATACATTCGGGCACTCCGCTTGGCTGTACTGCTGTGCGCGCTAGTCGTTCTCGTCTCCGATTGCCACACGCTCGTCCAGCGGCTGGGGCTGGGTTGGCGGCCGCGGAGGGCGGTCAACGTGGTCCTGTTCCAGGTGTACCAATGGGCCTGGTACCCAGTCTTTACTGCTCTCCTGGTCAACGTCATCGCCATCTTTATGTCGGGTAGGGAAAGGTAGGTGTATATTCATTTAATTTGTTAATTTTTAGAAGTAGTGCGCTTTGGCGCAATGTTTTCAGTAGAAATGGTGAGGATCATAATGGAAGTTTATTTTAATAAAAAATAGCGATCAAATGATTGGAGCCCCATATATAGAAAAATCAAGTTGTATATCTCGTCAGTTCTGTGGTATTCGTTATATAGGGTAAAAAGCTTTGTGCGTGAAATATGAGTATTGATAAACAATCACAAAAATATTTTGGGTGTGTATCCCCAAAATAATAATTCAAGGATGAAAATGGTATTTAAATCATTAATGAAAAATGCCATTAGACATTAGTATTAACAATGTATGCTCAACTTTTGCATTTAAAACTTCTTGTCACAATGATTAAGCAAACGAGACAGACACACTAACTGCACAGAACCGGCTTACTCCTCATGTCTGCGTATATTCACCTTTCATACAGTCTGACCGGGGCGGACGCGGCCAGCAGTATCCTCTGGCTGTCCATGGTGGGGCTCCACTCGTCAGTGCCCAGCCTGGTGTCGGTGGGGGACGAGTTCTACCAGGCGCAGTGTGTGCTCACCCTGCTCACGGCCGGCGTGGGCCTCTGGTGTCTGCTCTGTCCGCGCTACAAGAGGTCCGCCAGCCCCACACGGATCAGGACTAGGTAGGCCGACCTGCAGAAGGTTTTCAGCTTTATAATCACATCCAATTCACCCTACCACGGATTGCTGATTTTCAGTATTTTAAGCACCTGCAGGCTAATTTGGGCTAATTCTGTCGACAAAACCTAATGAGAAAGTATAGAAAATAACCAAATAATTGTTATATATCAATCCATAATGAATGAATTTTCAAACAACTCAGGAAAATCAAATGTACCTTGACTCTAATTCAAAAAATAATGATGACTAGTTTTTCACAATGTTAGTTTAGAAATAATGGTGAAATCATTGAAATTTTCTACTAAAGCCCTAAGTTTTGTCAACATATTACCCAGCATGCACCTAGTTCTAGGCTAACCTGCAGGTTATACTCAAGAAACTGGCTATCCGTGGTTGGGAGAATTTGCTATGATCTTTCGTTTACTGGTACCTTGGTAGAATATTTTCATGACCATAGCGCCACAAGAGTCCTATTATAGGTTTCACAAAAATATACATATATCATAATATCATATCAATAATCATGACAAGTCGTGTTTTGTCAGTATGGGAACATGATATTGTATATTTATTGTATTACAAATTAAGTAATTCCTAATTATATCAACCATGGATCTGCACAAGGGGAGAGGCGATAGAAACTAATTTTAATATTATCAATTCAAAGATATATAAAGAAAAAAACAATTTAGCCATAATGGTAGATAAATAAACATACCATCATAATTGATTTATTGTTCCCAGCGTATTCTTTTAAGGTTTTGACGGTAGATGAATAGTACAATAGATAAGGAACTTTTCCTGCATCTAATAACACTTTCTATCTTAATGATATTTTCATCATCTTTCAGACGACTTCGCCCAGATACGTCATTTGGGTCCAGTACGTCGTCGCGGTCACGTGACGTATCACGTGATTTACCACGTGACGTATCTCGCGAGGCTACACCGCCGCCTACGTCATCAAACCGGCAGTTCAGAGAAAACGTGGTACCTAACGCCGACCCGCTAGACTACCTGGAGACACTCAGTATAGGGGAACCAGCAAGGCTCGACTTCAGGGGTGTGTAACACGTTTTTGTCTGTTTTTATATGTCGTAGCAATATTGCAAATATTTCCACGAAATTACCATAATAATACATAGAATTGATGTTTCTAAAGATGAATGGATAATGGAGTAGCGTAGAACTCATGTGTCCCCCTTATTTGAAACCTAGAGTATACTGGTATTAATCATGTATATGCTATGTGATTATTGCATTTCAAACTTTAACCAATATAGGGACGGATTTGGCCCGAGGCACACACCTCTTTCCTTTTTTTTTGTACCAAATTTAGATTTGTTTAACATAAAGTTCTATCCCCTGAATAGGGCACCCACAATTTTTACACTAGGGCGCATCCTTTTTACAATCTCTGGATCCGTCCGTGGTCCTTCTGCTTGAATTTTCATAGAACTTGAATGTGATCATATATAATTTACGAGCATTGAACTTGAATGTGATCATGTATAATTTACGAGCATTGCTAATCTACCTTTACTTATGCAGACATGGCACCGTCACCCTCACAACGTGTGCCCTTCTCGCCCTCTGTTGGGAACGGTGTGAACCAGCTGGGACAGTCGCGGCCTCTCGTCAGCCCAGCCCGCTTCAGGGCAAGCGTCGCCCGCACAGTGTCCCGGTCTGCGACTTCCTCTGGTCACCGCTACGTCAGACACCACAGCTTCGGGTTACCCAAAAACGCGCCTCGCTCCTCCTCGCGTTTATTGTTCCAACCACCTGAACCACCTTCTAGTCAACTCAACAGTAGCTTCCTTAGCAATGGCAGCGCCCTAGGCAATACCCAAGGTGAGAAAACCGCTTGTATTTGCACTAGCTTGTTCATCAAATATTCTAGTTATATTTCCTGTTTCATTATTAGAGAATTGATTGTACCTTTATATACCCGGTACATGACTCTTTCTGAAAAACAGTCCACCAAAATCTTTTATGGACTTTGAATGGCTAAATTCTTTTATTGTTGTCTCTCATTTGTCAACTCTACATCCCCTAACTGCCCATCAAATATTAAGTGTATTGATCAAATTGTGTGACTCTAATTACTTTTTCATCAGTCGCTGCTCGTATACATTTTGTTCGCTATCCATTCATATCCCTTTACAACGTTTTGATAATTACCATTACCTTTTGAGTCACAAAAAGCTATTAACAACTGTCATTAATGTCGAACAGATGGTTTCAGGAGGAAAACACTACCAAATAATGTCGTGTTGTGTGTTTCTTTTCGCAATCCTAATAATTGTTATTAAGTTGGGTCCTTTTTTCATTCATCGAAAAAAATGAAGCTGGCATCCCTAATTAATACCACATACTTTTATCTTGGCTGAAGGAATTTTATATAGGCTCTTACCACGATTTCTAACTGGTATGTCCTTATATTTTGTAACATTAAAGCATTCACACTAACCATTGATTCAACATGAATTGAAATTTTCGTTTTTTTGACCATTATTGAAACGTTACATTTCTCTTTAGTCTTAACATCTATGGAGGTATAATTAAATATGCCATTGACATCAACATACTAGAGCTGTGTGTAACGACTGTTAACGAGCATGTAGCACCATACAATCCCGAATCTCACAAACTGGGGAAACTGTTCAGTATGTTTTGAACAATGTTTGATGTTACTGAATAAAGAATATGATCATAGAAACGTAGAATGGCGGCAAAAATTATGACCATAGAAACATAGAATGACGGCAAATACGCGATCTAAGTAAACGTTGTTGATGCATCAGTTACTGCTAGAACTGTACCCCATTATTTTTTAAGTATACATTTTGAGACCAACCTAACCCCATCCAATACCTACCAGTAGCAGCTCTTAGATATAGATTTCTGAAATCATCCTAATTTGTTCATCTAAGGGACAGATTTTTTAAATTTAAACAATTACTATATTTAAATTGGAATCCTTTTCAAATATCAATACTTCCTAGTTATTTCATTGAAATATTTCTGAATATTTTTTTAGGAGTGTTCGACGACAGGGCCTCTTTGTTCAGCGAGCCCCGTCAGCGTCACAACGACAACAGCAGTGTGACGTCATCGGACTCGTCCTTCTCCCCGAGTCACGTGTCCACCACGTGTCCCGTCGACACTACCTTCACAGAACCCGCAGAAGCCAAGGTCAAAGGTGGGCCGCCTTGTCTTATAAAGGGGATGTTAACTAGGGAGCTTCGTAAAATAAAACTGGGCATGATGCCCTGTAAATCGTGTTTCTCAACTGTTTAGATAGGTAGCCAAGCAGGCCATAGATCTACAGGTCATATAAAGTCTTATTTATGCTGTTCTCCTCATGCCCCTAAGTAAAAACTTATTTAATTAAGGCGTTGATGTCTTGTAAAGCTGTCATTTTAGATATAAGATTTTCACGGTGGAAATGTTATCTCAATTCAAAGAAATCTCATTTTTGATAAAGAAAAACGAAAGAACGATCCATGTACCTAAAATGCATGTATGTTAAGTAAAATAATTATGAAATGTTAATTCTAATTGATAGATTTATCCATGAGGTCATTGACCCTAGCCACACTTTTCTCAGACCTTATTATTGTGATGAAACTTATTTGTCTTACATCCCCTTTTCAGAGGCGGCTCCCAGGAGGCCATTCCTGACCTCCCTCCTGTGGGGCCTCAGCATCGGTCTCAACATCTGCCTCGTCCTCTACTTCTTCGTCGACCAGACCTCCTGGGTGGACCTGGCCTCCATGTTGGTGTAATATCTACCCGATTAGGCAATACTTCTCAACACTTTCAGGGCACTTACCAACAATTTAAAATGTTCTTTTAAACACGTTTATCTATCCTGGAGTAGCAGCATTTACAGTGTTTTTCATCGCCAAGGCAGCAGTAAATTACAAAACTCAAAATTAATCAGACTTTTATGGGTTTTGAAATACTGAATCAAAGGTTCCGTTACAGTATAAAGTAATAACTAAATCTTAGTTTTAGTAATTCAAAAGCCTGTAAAAGTTATGTTCTTTAAAATGTTTTAAATTTTAGAACAACACGACAGATTTGTATCTTTTTGGTTGTATATTCAGCTCTCTTTGAATGGCTACTGCAGTTTCGATGTTAAGTCGGTCTTGATATTAACTTAAATAATACTATGGTAAGGACCCTGACATCACTAAACTCACTCATCTATCGCTAGGGAATTATCTATTTTCTGACCTATGTAAATATGAGGACCTTACTTAAAGTTTGTTCTTGGCAGCAATTTCTTACGAAAGGCACAACATGAAAGAACAAAAAAATTTCGTGTATTTTATACAAGAGATTTTTGTTTTTGCAGATCTGTATTCTGCTGAATGTGTGATGAGTAAATGTGACAAAGAAAGACGGTGACGATTGTGAGATGCGAGTTTTGAGATCGCTTCCAATTTTAGATACGCATGTTAATAAGTAAGTTTCAGAACAACCGTAAATGTTTGGAGAATCATTGGGGGTATTCTGTATGCTCACAATAGCGTACCTTTGGCATATTGTTGAAGAGTTAGACACCCCCAAACTTCAGAGAAAATGTGTTACGGTTGGTGGTTCGAACATATATACTGACATGTACGAGAGGGAATAAGGAATGACAGGAAAAGGTTTGAAAGTCCCAGTTTTGTAAATACTGTGTGGTAGTTCGATGTACTCAACATCACTAAGACAATGAGAAAAATACTAATATTTTGAGAACGTCAAAGTGAGGCAGTGTCAAGTTTTATAAAAACTCTGCCTGCATTCAATGAAATGAGAATAATTAAGGTACTTGTATCGACTTAATTAGTGCATGTCATTGTGTATGTGATACTGTCTACAAGACATCTGATTGTAGATAAAAAAAATATCGACGGTGTTTAACTAAAAAAAACTTGTATAAGTACCGGTAAGTGAAATGAAAATATGTTATTTTAGCTGGTTATCCAGCAGTCATGAGAAGAAGTGTAATTATGTAAAAGTGCCTTTTTGTTGTCATTAAGGTTTTTTCCGTCATACATGTCTAGTCTCAGAGTAAACGGTAAAACCTATATTCGCGAAAGATTCCTTATTGTTTAGATGGCATGCTTAAATTTACTGTGAGTGTAATGTTGTTTACTGTTAAACATAATAATGACTATAAATGCCTTTATTGAGCGAGATCCTTTTCAATGTCGTGAATGCAGATCTGAAAAAGTATTATTCTTAGATCGAACTACTTTTCCCCATACATTTATTGCCATAATGCGTTGAGAAAATTGTTGAAAATGAAAACTCAGAAGAGAGAGTGAAAGCATTAACAAAAACTTGATATAGTTACCAGAAGCTCCTGACTATGACAACTATATGATTTATGCATCTCATCATTTGTACATAATCATTTTTGGTATCTACTAGCAAATTAATGTACTTTTACCCGTGATCAGTAGCATCAGGTACATATAAGACACAGTATGGGCAGTTTTATACAATGAGGCAGCAACGGTAATATCGGTTCTCTTTTTCTAGAATGTAAAATTATAGTTTTGTCAGGTATCAGCATATGTTAAAAAATTGTATTGAACTCTCTAATGGTATACTTTGATATCGTAGTTCCCAATTCCGTGTTTGGTACAAATCACACTGTTGATTTCGATAATGTGAAGCAGAATTCTAAATGGTTAAGTTGTTTTTTTCAAACTTTGACGTCTTGTCCCCCATACGCCCTTATGGCCCGCCAGCAAATCATTTACTTTTGTGACGGATTCTTGTATCTCAAAATATGTTCAATAAACTCATCAAATTGGTTAACCCCCTTATAAAATCTGTTTTTATTAGAATATATCAAATTAATTGATGCAGTAGTTTGAAGAACAATAACAATTCAAATCAACTTCCGATGTGAACATTACATTGAGTGTCATGAAAAAGAGCCTCGAGTCGAATAGTTCATATATTTTATTGATAATTCACGAACATCTTTTGATTTTTTTCCCATTTTGGTCACGTGCTTTAACCATTTTCCTTAGGCATTTATACATTCGTGACAGTACTCAATTCTACAACGGTCTTTATTTCATAAGGATGTAAAAAATACAGAAGCTTGGAATAAGTCGAAATATATAGCTTTCAGATAGACAACAATCTTCCTTATCATGGTATGGAATGTGCTTTCGTATTTGATAAAAGATTGTCGCGTTTCATGTTTCGTTTGGAAATATGTTCAGGACAACATCACGCTTAGAATAATGCTATTCGGGCCCTTGGCCAAGTGGTTTGCGACCTAAGTTAAAAGGTCATTCATGAATAAAGCACACATTGGCCCCAAAAGAGGCAGTGCAATATATAAAAAGTGCAGATTTATATAATTACAGATCGGATTCATCGTCGATACAGGTTCCCTCAAACTTGAGCAAAACATTCTCAATAGAGAAATATACTTGCCTCAGTACAATTGGCTGGTATATTATAGATCTTGAAAAGAATACTTGAACACATTAACTTAGGTTAGAGATTTCTTTTATAAATATACCTTCTAAATTTGCAAATTATTATATAATATAAGCATATTGAAAACTATAAGTAACTCAACGCTTTATACTTCCGCAAAGGAATGGAAATTGACTTCGACCATTATCAAAACTAAAGAACTTGCAAAAAGGAACGATTGTCTTAGTGAATAGATAATCATCTCTATGTTTCAGGTCTAATCAGTAATTCAATAAAACAGGTAGATTATGAACATTGCGTTACCTGACCACCAAAGCATTTTTATAGTTTTAACTACATTAAAATATTAGATATATATCAGGCCTAAGTGAGGATGATATTTAAATTTTTCAAGTGGTCGGAAAATAAGTTCATGATTCACTTCAATTTATCTATTCATCCTTTAGTAACCTTCTGATTCGTACTACCTAGCTATCTGGCATAAATAACTGAATATATGTTGCATAACTTAAAATAGCAGTAACATCAGAATATAACAGCGACCAGTGTAGCAATCGTAATTGTACATAAAGCAAAAGACTGATTTAATGATCATACTAAAAGATAGAATCCCAGCAATGTTTTACTTGACGCTCTAGCCTAAAATATAACGTTTTCGGTCCTTTATAATATTTTACGTTTACGTTTCTTTCTAGAGCAATACTGTCTCGCTTATGTATTAGCCGAAAGAGTGACAAAGTTGTTTCAGATATCTCCTTATGACAATGCTCCAAATAAAACTGATAGGCTGTAGTTCCTATTATAACATAGAATACCCAAAATCCTTTATCGACACTTAGTTACATTTTGGGCTTAAAAGCATAGAATAGTGACCTAGTAATTATCAATACGTGATGAGACCAACCAATGACTTGATGAATAGGATGATACAAGACAGATTCAAACTTGTGAAATGAACGCAGATTGTCACTTATATCCAGTCGCCCCTTTAGGCAATAAAGGGCCAGATCATTGTTCTTTCAGATCTTCGGTATTCTACACTCAAAACAAAAACTTCACCAGATCTGACTCCTAGTAACATATAGTATGTCAATGCAGATATAACATTTTGATGTTCTTAAATCTGCATAACAACCGATACTACATACATCAGAACCTTTCTACTCGTCCAAAATGAGATAGAAATGACATCGTAGCAAATCTATTGAATGTGTTTTCCAAATTGCCAAACTAAAATCCCCGTAAGGGATATCAAAGTTGTAGGGACATATGTCGTATGACCATTTAATATGAAAGTCCTAATGATTAACTTAAAATATTGTCTACACCATTATCAACTTAATCTGATGAGAAATGTAACTATTCCCCCCAAAGTAGATAATGGCAATTCTGATAAGACGTTCTTCTTTTAATCACAGTATCTGACAATTTCCAGACTTGACCACACACAATGACGTTGACGTAAACACTATCAATTTATCTCTCCATATTACCGTGCAGATCCATTCAGCAATAAACCACATTACCCAGCCCATGCTCGTTGATCACTCCACGCTTACAAAAAATACAAACGAAACCACAACGTAAAAAGGCTGTATTCCACTAGCAGACTCGCAATAAGTGGGAATAGATCTAACATCCAATCATAGACATGTTACATATCATTTGAAAGGATATTAATTCAATTTGTCTTTCAGAAATTTACATGTAACTTTCAAGGGGTTGTTTTATTCCTAATGGAATTTCATAATTACCAGGGGTGGACCCAAAGACCTTCAAAAGGGGAGGGGGCACCCCGATGTAAAAAAACATCCGCCGGATCCTCTGGCTCTAAGAATTTGATATAAACAAATTTATGGTACTTGACCCAAAATAGGTGGACGCACTCTCCCGCTCCTCACCCCTTAAATCCGCCAGTGGCGGATCAATTAAAAAAAAAAAAAGGTGGGGAGGGGGGCGCTAATTCAGAATTTTACATTAAAAAAAGCTAAATTTGACCCCCAAAAAAGGAGGGGTAACGCACCCCCCACGCCCGCCCCCCGCCCCCGTTAAATCTGCCACTGATTAATCCGCCACTGGTATAATATTATATGCCCGAACCGTCAGAATCGCCTAGTGGAATACAGACTAAATACTCTTAATATCTCCACTGCGATCACGCCCTAGGCTTGGCCGTGCCGGAGTTCTCCATGAAGAGCCTCCTGACGAAGAAGACCTGCAGGCCTCCAGTGGCCATGATGACGGCGCACATGAGCAGGGACCAGTGCTGGATGTGCTGGTTGTTGGTGGAGATGACGTACCAGTCGGTGACGGCGTACTGCCGACCCACCCCCTGCACCTGGAACATCTTGTTGATGTTCCGCGCCACGTTTTGTAGCACGTCCTGAGGGGTAGCAATGTAATATTATCGGGATTAATGATATGGCTATTAATCACCGTTAAATCTTAAATTCAAGCAGTATTTTAATGTAAGACGCATCCCTTTTTAGTTCTATATGGGCATTTTCTATCAATTGAACACCATGGAAAACCGAATTCAAGTTGCCCCGATACTTCGTTAGCATCTAATGGAAATTACAAGATTCTATGAAATATTATTATTCCCTTAACATGAAATATTGCTGAGTGCACGATAAATACGGTTCCCCGTATCCTGACACTGTATGACTAAATATGATGCGCGCGGGAAATTCCAGGGTTCTTCCGCTCCTCATGTGTGTACAAACCTTACTTGTAAGTAGTATAAGAAAATGGGGGGAAATATCAGGCGATCATTTTCTCATTTCGTATAGGGCCTTCGTGCATCTTCTATCAAGCATTATCATTGTTATTATTGATGTTCTCTATTTGAATGAGAAATAACTTAAATCTCATGACTATAAATCAAAAAAAATATGTATTTAAGCCATTATATTCATAAAACGAATCCCCCACCCCCTCATCTGGAAAAATAACTAGTAGTCATAAAACACACCCCCTCTGAGAAAAACTGGCTACGGGTCTGTTATATGACATAAAAATATAAATTTACTTACTGTAAAATTGGCGATAGATATATCAAAGTCTTGTAGATCTTGTGTAAATTGTTCCCACTCTGCGACTACGTACGTGACGAGGAAAACATAAACTAGCTTGGACGAAAACCGACTAAATGTGTTGTCTATGCAGAATGCGTATATTCCTGAAAATAAAGATAGGAGGCCTTGGTAATAAAATCAATTGAACAGATAAACAATTTAAACTGATCAGGCTAAAATCCGTTTTTTGCTCTTTTTTTAATTCCTAAATTATAGTCTTTCGCCCGAGACATAATGATGCTATTCTCTACAGCAACATGCATATTGAAGATGGAACGTTATAACAAGTGCCGATTCATTCCGCTATACGTAACACAACAATGCCCATCTCCTCTATATTTATGTGTAGGGCCCTATATGTATTTATAGATACATCATAAACATTTACTATTTAAATGATATCTACCAGCATACGTATATAGGCGTGCTCTTCCAGTCAAATATAAATGAAGATGTCAGCTTTCAAAAAAACAATAAACCTAACCTTTCAATTTACATTATAACATTGCTTCAATATCAATTCATTCATCATCGCCATCAATTCTAACTAGCGGTATACCACATTTTTACAATGTCTCTACCTAAGGCATTATCAAGAATTACATTATAATGAATAAAAAAATATACCATATTTTCAGAGAAAAAGTAGGCCACCCACCCTCCATGTCGACCTCCCTGTCGGTGCTGCCCTCGTGCGTCCAGAGGTGAGAGTCGAGGATGTTGCCGTCGGGTTTTTTGATGACCATGTCCACATTCCTGTCCGCACCGCGCAGTACCTGCCACAACCACAGCAGTATACTCGTTATTTACCGGGACATTTATTGCGTAAACAGGTTCTCCTATAACTGACATACTAATGGGGGTTGGGCCAATGATGAAAGAGGACAGATGCTGCAGTGAGCTTATTAAAAAGTATTTTTCAATTTTACGAGGTTTTAGTGTACACTTGTATCCGGTTTGTGTTTATATTGTACACGTCATCCTAAAACTTAAGGATTGACATGGAAGGTTCAGCTCTAATTTTGGATATGGAAGGTGATAGGGTACACATGCATTATTATTTAGAATAACATGCTATATTATATCATATTAAAGCTATAAGTTTTTCATTTGGTTAGGTAAGCTTCCCAGCCAATGTGTGACAAAAGGTCACATTATGCGACCATACTCTTTTGGTTTGTCTGTTACTTACTAAATTGTCCCATAACTGTTACATTATTTTTCTGGGAGTTCAAGAACTTACCAAAACAGTATGTTGTCATATCATTCTGGTGAGGTCAAGACAAAATTAAAATAGAACATTATTGAGACATTCTGATTAGGTGAGATCCAGACCTCACTTAAAGAGAACATTGTTATGACCTCCTGACTAGGGGAGGTCCCAACTTCACCTAAACAGAATGTTATTGTGATGTTCTGATTGCATCAGGTCTTAACCTTATCTAAACAGAATGTTACTGTGACTATCTTATTAGGTTAGGTGTCAACCTAACTTAAACAGAACTTTATGGTGACATCCTCATTAAGTGAGGTCTCAACCACACCTAAACAGAACGTTGTTGTGACATTCTTTTTTTTTTTTTTTTAACAATTTTTATTTAAACTGAAACCTTTTCAGGCCTAAGCCTGGTCTTCCTCCGGCTCCAGTGCGCGGTCAGGAAGCAAAATATTTACAGAGTTGATGGTGTTCAGACATTATATAGTATCAGAAAAATATCACGTTACATTTGTAGTGGATGAAATCGCATTGGATGAGATATGAGCGTGCCCAAGGAGTAATAAACAATCAGTTGGACTTCTGACATAGATCACATTCTGTTTCAAATTTGTGTATTGGATCAGAGTGTACCTTTGGTTAATGCTATATAATATAACCTAATATGACAGTATTTATATATAGTTATTTACATCAGCATACAGTAACATTCTTAGATACAAAGCTAAGACAGGGATATCTCCAGCGAATTAATTAATTAATTATATCGAACAAACAAAGAATCTGCGGGTAAGCAAAGTAATAAAAGTACAATATAAAAAACAGAAGAACCAGACAAGCAGAGCGATAATCAGACATTCATTCAGGGAATTCAATACGTATGGTATTATCACGTAATCCTTGGTATATCAGGCTTTTAAAGCGTTGTTTAGAGTCTTCAAGCCTAGTTAATAATGGAAGAGCATTCCAAATTTGTGACCCCCAATAAAATGGAGTTTTCCTATAATATCTTGTTCTTGGTACAGGGAGGTCTATGGTCATCATATTGTTATTCCTGATATTAATATCTCATTGTACAATTGGTATGTTTCCCTTTTGTATACAAGATTTAATTAACACAAGTAACTTACAAATCAGTCTATCTTGTATGAAATTGACATTCGCGATTAGGTGCAAATCTAAAATATGTTGGTCTCGGGGGTCCTGTACATTCAAACAACACCTTATAGCATTATTTTGCATGATCTGAAGTTCTTCCTGCTTAGCCTTAGGCACCACAGTAGTGAAAACAAGTCCATAATCAATAACTCCCAAAAACATTGATTTTAATATTAGTAAAGAAGCATTCATGGTTATGTATGGACGAATTCGTCTCAACAATGAGAGTTTGTGTCCGGCTAGCTTGTATACATTATTTAAGTGTGCTTTCATGTTGAGATTACTATCTATGTCTACCCCAAGATATTTAAAATAGTTCACATAAGAGAGTTTTTCATTCCCTACCATAATATGATATGTCCCTTGTAGTGTGTTAACATCGACAAATTTGTTTTTCGGAAAAAATTGGACATTAGATTTAGATACGTTTATAGTTAGCTTATTTATATCACACCAGCTCTTAACCATACTAACATCTCTGTTGAAAACATTAAACGTATCTATATCAATACAGTGACATGGCGAGTAAAGGACCAAGTCATCAGCGTACATAATAACTTTCATATGTCTAGGAATTTTTGCAATTTGATTAAAATATATGCTAAAGAGCTGCGGCCCTATGACACTTCCCTGTGGAACGCCATAGTGTACATTCTCCACACTAGACTTACTATTTGACACGACCGTAGACATTTTCCTATCAGATAAATAACTTGAGAATAATTTTACAGCACGGGGAGCAAAATGTATATCTTTTAGCTTCTGCAATAGGTGTGGGTGGGATAGGGTATCGAACGCCTTCTTCAGGTCGAAATAAACTGCAATGGCATTATCATTTTTATTTAAAATGTTGTATATTTCCGTCGTAAAAGTAAAAACTGCCATTTCGGTCGAGTGATTTGGCCTGAATCCAAATTGACGGTCATCAATTATATCATTGTCGTCCAGAAAAGAGGAAACTTGTGAATGAATCAGGTGTTCGAGAACTTTCCCTAATATAGGCAAAAGGGATATCGGTCTAAGATCACTTGGGTTCTTAATGTCTGTCTTTTTTTGGGATCGGGACAACAGTGGCCCTTTTCCAGTTATTAGGGTAAATACCTTGATCAATTATTCGATTGAAAAAATTAAGAAAAACATGTGTAAAATGTTCCATAACTCTCTTCCATATAAGACTGGAGATACCTTCTGTACCGCTTGACTTAGAAATATCTATAAGTGATATCCATTTTTCAACTTCTTGTTGATTAAGATTAAGACCATAACGATATTTATGAGGCTGATACTTATGAAGTATCAGCCTCATAAATAACGTTACAAGAACGTTATTATAATGTCACAATGTAACGTCACAACAGTTCGTTGCAGCGACGTTTTTGGGAGTCATCAAAAGAACGTCGCTGTAACCTAACAGTGTAACGGAACAAGAACAAATCCAGAACGTTGCTAGAACGTTAGTAGAATGTCATATCCTTGGGTGGGTAAGCCAAGGACTAGGTATATGAAAAATATAAACTGAAACATATTATTCCACTTTTTAAAAAAAATATCGTTATGGCAATATAAACCATTCATTTTGAATCATTATGATTGCAATATAATGATACAGTGCCATTTTCCAATCTGAATGTAATTGGCCTGGGAGAGTCAAGCAAGCGCACATTCTGTGCATTGCGGAAAGTCTCCCCATGTAAACAAAATAAACATAGTGTCTCGAACATTTTGGAGACAAAAACAGTATTGACCTGCAGATGTGAAGTATCTGTGTATCGTAGGTGATTTCCAAAAACTAACATGTATGACATTCTCTTCTTCACTGTACTCTTACGTTTCTTAAGGGGAATCGACTTATTTTAAAGCTATATGATATATATCTGCACCTTATTTTGCACATATCATTTACCTATAAGCCCTTTGCAATATATAGCACAAATGTATGTATGGCGGTCCTGAGACATAAACACAGTTTTAACATGGTTTAAAACCGAAACCAAAAGTAATTTCCATGTTGCCATGGTTGTGTCATCGTGCCAATTGTGCGGTCCTTTATTGATAATGAAGAAAGATCCTTTATTATCGAGTACCCTATGTGGGTAGTTTGTACGTACGCCGAATTGCAATTTATCCTTTATATCTAGGCTATACGTACCTTGTCAGTTTTTTTTCAAAATTTAATTGTTTTTTATTGGGTTTAAGGGTTCGGCATGGCCGATCTTCCACCCACTCCCACTACAATTAATACAATTCTCAATATGGGGAGTGGGGTATATAATAATACACATCTGAGACATAATGAGTATAACAACCTCTTTGCATGCTATCTCTTTCTGCTTGATGTATTTACACAAATCAGCTGCATGCACCTTTTGTGACCATCTCTGGACATTTACATAGTGATCCCTATACCCCTTATTCCCTGAGGGAAAGACCCCAACCAACACCCCAAGCACATTGTGTTACCATAGCAACCAGGTGTAGCCTGGCTCGACCCCTGCAGGTAGTGACACTGTCACGGTCAGTTCTTTACCTTCGCATTGCCTATTGCTCCCGTGGGACGGTCTAAGCCGCTTTGGTGTTTGGATGGACTGAGTGTCTTTGTATGCGTAATATGAATAAAGTGAACGATGGCTATGCATATACCATAGACGCAAGTGTCTGCCGTGGGACGTATATATATACGCAACCTATACATAGGTCTATACGGATATGCAGTCTGATATTGCCTCATGGGTTCTTGTGGACATGCGGTATACTTGTCACTCACAGATGTGACAACTGCATGGCTGAGATGGTCAGCTAAGCATGTATAGTCTTACACATCACGGTGTAGGCCTAATAGAGAGGACATGTATAACGTCCTCCCTGCTTTCAATATAAGTAACTGATAGTGACCCGCAGTAAGTCACTGATAGTGACCCGGTGTATAACAGGGATGGATATTGCTACTGTAATATTGTCATGCCCCTTTCCCATTTACATAGTTCTTAGAATAGCAATGTGTCTTTTGTTATGAATATAGGATCTAAATTACCTATTATGTCTGCAACAGAATGCATGTTGTCGTCCACCTCTTCCCTATACAACATACACATGCAGACAGCCTCTCGTGACATTATAGATCATACACACGCCTATCCATGTGTCAACAACAACCATATGGACCTCTACATATCTACACACCTAGACCCTTCGTGTATATCCCATACCCCTTTAACACAACCATATCTTTAACACCAAACACCACCTCATTACTCCCCTGCCCTATACGCGTGTCCTCACGTAACAGTCAATTTACCTGGAAGGAGATATGCAGCTGGGCGTTATTCTTAATCATCTGGTAGAAGCACTCCTCCCGGCCCGGCTTAATATCCACCTTAAACTCATGTTGTACCCCCGGCAGCCCGTCAAAGTCGAACTCATCATTATATTCTCCCAGGATAGTCTCCGGTAAGGAGGGCTGGATGAGGCAGCAGGAGATGAGGATGAAGAGGAGACAGGACAGACACAGGAGGCTGTCCATATTGCTGTGTTTGGGGATGACACGTAGGCTTATTGTGAAGCCTCCCACAGCACTCAGCGGGATATGGATTTTCCCACAGGTGAGATGGACTCGTCCACGCTGGGGGGTGGCAGGGTGGTTGGTGACAACATGAATGATGCCTGCATGCATGGGTCCAGGGGTCTACCATGGCGTACTGCATGTGTCACCTAGGATTGTTGTTATAATGTTTCTGTCCCTTGTCAAATATAAAAAATGTATGTTACATTGCAACATAGCCTAACCTAATAGTCCATTGAGTTTTGGACAGTGTACTGCCTATAGCAATGTTCCAAAAACGATATATTTTAAAAGGAAAAACAGGTAAGAGAGGCAACGAATCAATTTACATTTCTCTATTGATATAAATGGGGGAGTTATGTGGCATTATAGATGTGTATGATGATACGTTTCATATGAACTAGGCCTACTTGATCTACATGCTATATAATCATGATATGCCATACATGTTATTTATGATATACATGATATATTATACCCAAACCACAATAATATGTGACCCAACATACAGAAAGGATGCTCCAAGGGGTTTTAATCTTAAGCTCTAAGGTTATAATGTTAAGGGAGATATGGGTAAATTTGTGAAAAAATAGGGATAAAAATATTCTAAACAAACATTTGGTGTAGGATTCAGTTAAGCCACTCTCAACATTCCATTTTGTTTGAAAAACATTCTATTTGGAATGTTTTCCCCCATTATATTACCTATCATTTTATGTTTGGTTACCATGGAAATGACAACATTTTATAAATTTGGTAAAAAAAAAAAGTTAGGCCTACCCATTTTGAAAAACATGACCTGATATTACCAGTCCAAACTAAGCAGCTAAGATAGATAATACTTTCTAGATCAAAAGTTATAGGCCTACGCATGATAGCTTTTAAGGTTGTTTTTTTAATTTTTGGAGATTTTTTTTATCTTATTACTACATATTTAGATAGATATTCAAAATCTGGGCTTTTTGCCATTTTCAGGAAGACTGACAGTCCTGTGTTCAACAGCCTGTAACTTCCTTGAAAATTATCCAATTTTGGTATGTTTGGTATCATTTGAAAGCTAAAAACATCCTCTATTATGCATAATTCCTGCATTGAGCATCCTTTCTGTGTGGCGAGACACTGTCATATTCCACACCTTTTTGGGTGATACATATTGTATAATTATATACAATTTTATATATAAATATGTGCTTTGGGTGATACACACCGTATGATTATATATATACAACTTTATACAATATCATATTTACCACATATATATGTACCATATGATTCATATTGCACATATATATGTGATAAATATGATATTGTACCAGGTAACTATATGACAAATGGCATGCAGTGATGTGGTATTTGGCACAGATCCAGCTAACAATCATCTCCCTAAAATTAGCACCCTATTTAAACTTAAAGAGCATGGGTAGAATGTAATAGCCGAGACTCGAGGTCGTTGCTTTACTACAGAACAGAGCTCTTGCCCTTAGAAGTGGAAATGCATGGCTGCACAATATATCTGGGAGACAACGAGATACACTGCGTTAACCCTCTCCATAGCTTGTCATTGAGATTTGCATTCTCAAAAATATCTATCTTTCTAATATTGGGCATTCCCTAAGGGCGGAAACAGGATTTTCGACAGGGGGGTCAGCATAAAGGCTAAATACTAAATGGCATGCATTATGAACGCATGTAACATTTTACCCTCCCTTTGTAGTTTAGGGGTCCACTAAAGGGGGGGGGGGCAGTCAGGTCCTCCTGGACCCCGCTGTATCCGCCCTTGTCCCGTATCCCCTGAGTCATGTAAAAATGTTAAATCAGAGTGCTGTTTGGAATGTTATAAGTAAGTCAATAAAGGTCGTACCTGAACTGGCTTCTTTTTCATTGATTAGGCAAAGGTCGTATCTAAATAGAAGAAAATGTTAAGATATAGGGATTTTTGAGAAAATGTTACAACTTTCTAAAGGCGTATCTTTAAATAATATTCAAAAGGCTATATGACAGAGCACAAAGGTAGGATCTTTTTGATCAATTATAGTAAATTTATCAACAGGATAGTTTAAACACCAGATACAAGCTTTGGTTATTGAAATGATGATTTGTATGTTGAGTAATCAAAGGTTGTATCTGATAATAACTTCCAGTTCTATCATTCAAATAATTCAATTGTGATGTAATGATATTATATCACAATTGAATTATTTGAATGATGTTATCATGAAATGAAAAGAATATGGCTATCAAATGTAAATCATTATTTCATACTTCTAAAGTCAAGAAGGTTGAATTAATTCGCATCTAATTGGATATAATGGCTACCAGGTAAGACCTTTGGTTATTAATATGATTATACATATTTCCTGAAAGACTGAGTAACCAAAGCCGTATCTGCAGTAATTATCCATGAAGTTACCATCATTACTTTAATATTAAACTTTTTTGTTCAAGAACCACATTCAATTTTGCAGCATACTGCCCATTCAAAGAATGTAAACTTCTACTGCCTTGATAAATATGTATAAACGTTTTTATTGACAGTTAAAGTAATGCAAATTTACATAATGCGCAGTTACCCAATATCCCCATTTTTCAGCAACGACCTTTGATTATTCAGCCAACGTTATGTAACTAACTTAATTTACTAATTTTCATTTTCACAAAAGAAAGTATTTATAGTGGTTAATCCACTAAATGCTGATATATTTACATTTTCCATATGTAATGTCCCCGTAGATGGTCCCAGAGCATAGAAACCGCTTGTGGTATAGAAATATGGAAAACATCCCCTCTAACCATAGAAAACTCAAAATCAATGACAGCCTCACCACACCTGCTGAAAACCTAAATAAGACCTATATAAACATTTTAGTGGTTAAGTGTCACTATAGAAACGTTTTTGCTGTAGACCACTAAGTATTTTAAAAGTGACGGTTTCAGTAAAATTCCATCCAAGATTTTATTTCATTCCTCATTAATTTACTTTGTTATCTAGACTGCCAAAATATGGTGTTCTAATAGGGCATGTACAGCCAAATAGCGGTCCAAAAGGGCTTGACTGGTCCCAGTCCAGTGTATACAAGTGTGCCACTGCAACCAGTGGTACTGGTGCCTGTGATCTGCCAGCACTAGTACCTCTAACCAATACAACAGGCACTTCCGACTGCTGTTGTCGCACCACACTCCCTATTCGAAATAAATGTCCACCCATGCCCATTCAAAAACTTTTACATCTTGAGAGGTTTACACGTTTCAACTCAGGTGGCGCTAGTGTGCCCTATTTTATTCCTACAATATTTCTTCAGTTTTTCCTAAGCTTATCTAAATGTGTGTTGTGAACATACTCACTGTTGTCCTTTGTGAAAGCCATAACCCTTATCATTACGCATGCGTCTCCTAGATAGGGTAATGGTCCCCTTCCTGAAAGTATAATTATTTCTCACAGAAGCTCAATCATTTATCTTTTATCATTGAAATAGTCAGGCGAATGATGAACTTTACCACTAGGTGGTAGGAGAATAGCCTTAAGTAGTGCCACCTGGATGATAGCTGAGGTGCCACCTGGAAGAAAGGTTGGGACTAACAGAGCAGTTATTCTGTCTGAGCAATGCGCTCATTGATGTTGGCCTGACCAGACAAATGCTAGTTATCCTTAGAATTGTGAACTTTAATGTTGTTTTTCATTATGTATGTCCTAAGAGGGGTTTGCTAGCTCATAATTTCTTAGTTCTTAGCTCTCATATCCTTGATCCATAAATGTGTTATAGACTGTGATACATATATATGATCCAATAAGTGTCTTTAATAACCAAGTGTTCTATGTTATATTATTTCAGGAAGATTAATCATCATCTGGGTTGTTTAAGTGCAAATCAATGATCACTTGTTCACAGAGGTACAATTATGCATGTATTACAACAACACACCACAATGACAACTGGAGTAATACACTCACTAATTGCCAATTCATCCTTTGGTTGGTGTTAATAAGTATTATCCATGTCTTTCGTTATCTAGGAACCATATACTCACTCAAGGTCTTTCGGAAGGAAAGGTGCAACCTTGGGAAAAAAATTCATTTGTGTGTGTGTGGGGGGGGGGGGGGGGGGGGAGGTAGGTACTAGGCCTAACCGGCTACCCGGGATAGGAGGGGTGGGGGGTGAGAATCCCATAGTGGAACATTTGCTTATAATTTCAATAATTCAAACTTAAAAAGGGTGTTCCCAGTATTGAACTTTTCAATATTGACTCCCGTTTTTTTAGGAGGTTACAGTGAATTTTTAAAGGAAGGTGGAACTTTTTAAGGAATTCCCTCAGTGTGTGTGTGTGGGGGGGGGGGGCGCGCCACCCCCGCCTCCCCCCCCCCCCCTAGTTACGGGCCTAAAATCTATTACTCTTCTCCACATATCTGTCTGTTCCCCATTCTGTCTTTCTAATTTATCAATATCTGCGTCTCTGCTCTTTAGATCTCTATGTCTCTGCTCCTCAGTATAATGATAACTAAACAAATCCTATAAACTTGAGTGATAGTTACTTTATTGCACATAAATGCATGAACTAGCCTCAGTGCAATTGGTTCATTACATAGCCCCTCTCTCAGAACTATTGACCAAAGTTCTTTTTTTTAACTGTTCTAATGAGGCACTTCATTGAAGAGTTCTAATGTCTCAGTCATATCTAAAGAATACTTAAAACATTAGTATAGCATAAGAACTGAAGGCTGACATCTTTTCTCACAATTGCTATAATTCTCCATATTATGAGCTAAAACTATTAGACAATATTAAGATTAAAGTAAATGGATCAATGCAGGGTCTTTTAAAGGATCAAATATTGTATTGACCATCTCTTTATATACTATTGATATTTGGGCTGATTAGGAAACCCCTTTGTTGCCAAATAATTGATCTATGTAGCGTGTGATGAGAGGGATATACATGATGACACTTATGGTTCCAACATTATTTTTTGGGCTGACATTACACATGGCAGACATTACAGTGTAAACAGTGATCATCTCTATGCCTCGACCCCTGAACATTGACTGATGACATGGCCACAATTTTGTTCCTCTGTAAAATGGACTCATTTGTATCATTGCCCGATGGATATGAGCAATTCGAACCTTGATCCCAATTCTTCTGTGAAGCACGATTTCAAGTTTGTAGTTTTTCTGTCAATTTGAGCGGTAATGACCAGTTACTTGTAAATGGTATTTTCTCCTATCCTTGAATCTCTTCAATGCATAGATTCTCAATAAGTTTGCACGTGGGCGAAACCCCCTGATCCTTATGGCTGTCAATGGCACAGCCTGCACACCTTTGCACACTTAAGTCTTTTGCAGATTTTCTAGTTGATCCAGCTTCGATGCATGACAATTATCTATCAAAAAGTCACCATGATCAAATGGAGGTAATACTACATATTTTGTAGATTAATATAATTATATTTTGCAGAGTTTGAGATGTGTGGTTAGACCTGTTTTTTTGTAGATGCAACCTTTTGTTGGCTTTGTAAAAGATTGTACCAGTAACTTTCTCCATTGTTAACCTATTGTCCAAATCTTTTTCTAAGTATTCATAAGATTATACGTTCATTGTCTCATATATTCTAGCACTTCTGACACTGAACATTGGTTTGGTCTTTTCAAATTTAATGCCGGCATTTTGTTAGATGTACATGATTTATACAGCTTTTCTTGCACTGATTCTGATTCGATAATGGCTATTCATAACCCAAATCAATGCTACCTTCTGCATACCTTCTAGGATTTGGGCGCCTCAGGTGCCCTCCCCCTAAGTCCGTTCTTGATAGGGAATATCAAACATTGCAAAGAAGGATTCAGAAAACAGAAAATAGAATTACTGATATCACTTAAGGTATTTTTCTCTGCTTTACTTAACATTCAACAGAATAGGCCTATGCAAGTTCACATAAAATTGTTTCCAGTTTTATTCCCCATTCTCGACTGGAAAGACTGCATCTGGGTAGGCGAGCGACCCTTTGAATTTGTCGCTTGATGAACTTTTAAGTCAAAATGTCTTAGCAGTTTCGACAGGCGGATACACAAGAGCCTTGCCTTTTCTAGTCACCTAACATGAGTAGACTGGCACGGCTTATATAATTACGCATATACTTTGTCCACTCCCTGAGACATACAAAATATAGGATAGGCTGAGTGGGCAGTCCGTACAATAGCGAGGGAGGGGGGTAAGAAGAGTTTAATCAGTGAGAAACAATAAGGTAGAGCCTAAAATCTGGAATACATTTTGCTATAAACACTCTTCTCACCTTGGTTAATAAAAAAATGGGCACCAGGCATACTTCTGCACAGGGCTGTATCCAGGATTTGACTAGGGGTGCCCAAGAGTTTGAAAATGTGAGAAGTATAATAAAGAGAACAAGAGAATTGTATAAAAATCACTTCGCAACTACGAAATCTTGGGAAGTTTGAGTGAAATTAATCTTTAGGTCATATCTTTCCTGACATGCCAGGTAGAAACAAGTGAGGTGTCATATTGCTCCATCAGCTTTATCAG
Organism: Lepidonotus clava; assembly: GCA_936440205.1. Classification (NCBI taxonomy): domain Eukaryota; kingdom Metazoa; phylum Annelida; class Polychaeta; order Phyllodocida; family Polynoidae; genus Lepidonotus; species Lepidonotus clava. Next base: position 25,352,305 of record OW387144.1, on the reverse strand, counting down.
ATGATGGAATGAAATTGGTTGTATTGGTTACTTGATTGCCATGGTAACTGAAAATATCCTCAGAATTGACAATAATTCCAGGTTGCCTTCTTTTTCGATTACCATAGCAACCACAAATATAAGTCTACCGAGCCAGTTTAGCCTGACTGTAAACCAATGTCTTTCACTTTGAATTGTGACATAATGAAATAGCGTTATGATATCAAGGACTAGGCGGATAATTAATACTATCCATAGGTATAGTCATTGTGCAGATGACATCACATCCCCCAAAAACGGGTGTCTGCCATCTTGGTGATCAGTTTATTTTCATCATTATTTATAAAACTAACAGACTTAGAACAAATATCTATGTCCCTTTGCCTCCCAAAGAATCACAAGGGACAATTTTCATCATTTAGAATTATGAATTCCACATTCATTTCATAGCTTTGTGTTCTTGATCACCACGTGGTGATCACCAAAATGTGATCATGCATGTGACCACGTCTGCACAAGGTCTAAAGTGCCATCCTACGGTTCACGCTATTTAGGGGCACGATCCTAGAGCTAGGTGAGCAGACTACACCAACCTTTGAGAAGTTCAGGTGGGAGTAATAGTTAAGTATACTTATGTACGGTTGCAAGATGGAACATTACGGGTAAGTTTAGCTAGGCAAACTAATGAGAGCTAATACCAAGCTTGGACTTACCTTATGGACAGATAGCACTTAGGAGGGACTGGAATGGGCAGGCTAGGCTTTCACGGACTAGGGCAGCAATGCTTCTGTTGGGAAGCAAGTGGCATTACGGTCCTCGAAAGGGGAAGCTCATTGTCAACTATATCTGGTTGGATTGTAACTGATGTTGTAAGCATAAAGGTGAATGAAGGTACGTCATGTATGGAATGCAATGAGACTATTTATATGTATCTTTCAGTGGATGTAATAAACTTTACCTCCTGTCAAGTGTGCATGTGTTCTTTGTGTGGGAACAAGCCCCCATATAAGGTGTCTCTACCGCTAGAAAGATTCACCTATCCTCATTTAAGTACTCAAGTACTTCCACAATAGACTGCAATCTTAATATACTAAAAGGAACAACGATAAAGGCAAGCTAGTTTACTCCCCATTTTAGTAAATGTCTTCTATCCATATTAATAAACGAACAGAGACAAGTAATAAAGGATACAAACATTTTAATATGAACAGCTACGAATAATGATCGCGTATCATATTACAAAACCTTACAATAGCTCAATCGTGTAGGAGATGCCTTGGTTACCTGGTTACCGTGGTTACTAAAATTATTATAAAAATTGGCCGTGAATGCTGTTTTCCTTTTGTATTTGTTACTAGAGAATCCACGTTTATAGGTATTACAAAATGCAACCTTTCTTAAGCAGGTACACCAGTCACTCTTACCCATCCTTCTTGTCCTAGGAAACCTTGACTCTTACCAGTCAGCCCACATCCCTCACCCATGGGATACCCATGCCCTAATGGACCCCTGGCCCTCAACAGACTATGCTTACCCTCCATGCACTCATGCCCTGAGGTACCCCTTATCCTCACTGGTCAGTCTTTACCTCTAATAATGCCGTGAGGGACATTTGACCCTCATCAGACAGTGCTTACTCTCAACTATTGATGTTGAACCATACAGTGCCATAAAGGACACTAGCCAACCCTTACGCTCCATGCATGCGTTGAAGGACTGATCAACTTCACAAGTCGGTCCTTTCTTTATAACCATACCCTTAGGTACCTCCGACCCTCAAAATCCCCCCTCCCACCAATCATGCCCTAATAGGCTCTTGACCCTCCCTATCGGACCCTGCATATCTGCTTGGTTACGATTTCACAAGACTGTTCACATATATATAATAGATGGGAAAGTTCAGAATAGCAGTTCTGTTTAGTCGCACCAACTGAGCCTGGAGTACGGCTCTTTATCATGTCTGTTGGGAGTTATAATCAACATTGATTCCTGTTAATACCATGATTTCATGAATAATAATGGCCCTGTATCGGTTTTGTGTACATCTGTGTATTCTAGCATGTCATTAGGAGTTTGCCTTGTGTACCTGAACCATGCATATCAGCAGTGCTATTGTTGAAGGATTTTACTCGTCTGGAACATCTCCTAGATGATTATGCGGTATATTGACTGTCTATCTACTATGGGTTCTCAATAAACCTTTCATGCTCGGCAAATGGAACATAGGTTTTCTACTATGTGCACTGGGCATCCTAATTTGCAATCAGAGAAAGATTTTTATTACAAACTGTGTAAATAAATGTTTCAAATTGTTAGCTTTCAAAAAACTCATCTTCTATTGTTAAATCATTTACATGCTTAGATATGCTTCTACTCACCTGGAATCTTCTCTGCGTACCATGAAATCTATATATCAGTGCTTACACCTCAAGAAAGACCATAAAGCTCAGGAAATAGAACTATTCGGTTTGTCTGGCTGGTTGATATTTGTTCATATCCTCAAATCCCATATTGAAAACGTCCCTTTCTGTGATATCTTAGTCATCATTGACTTTGTTTATGTGCATGACTATGCCAATTATCTCTATAGTCACTTTAACAACACTTATATGACTACGGCAAATGATTAGTTGAATAACTAAGGCAGCCTAAGGATGATCAGTGTAGTGACAAGGGAGAATGATAAACGACAAGAACATGCAACGGTGGCATTTCTTAAATTCGACATGCATGCGACTTTCTCACACACCACTAATCCGGGGCCCCATTAGTTCTCTATATAGGAAACTCTTCTCATATTTGGAATCTGACATAAGTTTCCGATTATTGGTAGAGCTTCCTCAAAGATTTCCAGGGCTGTTTAGCATGAGGACAACCCTGCAGGTGAAGGGCCATTGGTCGCATTGATTATTAACTAATGCTTTTTTAATCTCTAAAATAGTCCTGTAAGCAAATATCTGTACTTACTTAGGAGTTCTGGTGAGGAATTACCAAGTTCTGGCGAGACAATCAAGGAAGGGTCCTGCTGTTTCGACGGATGGGGTAACTCTGCCGGATTATCCGGCGAGGGCGCCGGGGGCCCCAAAAACGAGACTACGACGCTCGACGCTTCCTACACTCCTCCCCATTCCGTTTTTTAGGAGGGCTCACTCCATCAGAAGCGTCATTCCATTTTGAGTCATCATTCCTTTTTGAGTTGTTGGTGGCTTTAATTTATTTCCTCATAAGAGTTCACTCCGCCAGAAGTGGTGGTCATAATCTTTCCTTAAGTTGGCTCTTGCGGAAGTGGTCTTTCAAGAGGGCCCCCTCCATCAGAAGAGGCCATCTTTAGGAGGGCCCCCTCCATTAGAAGAGGCCTGCTGTAGAACTACATCTTACTAAAACGTCTGGCTCACCTACGGGTGTATGTACAGTCTACAGGCTCTAGGGTGAGCATCTAGTTGCTACTATTTACAGTGGTAGGTCTTCTTGACCTATGGTCTGAAGAACCTACTTGGCCCATTACCAGGCGGATGGACGTCAGCCCATGCTGGTCGGACCGGATACCTCGCGGGCAGAGCAGCGAGCAGGTGAAGCCCCTGATCTGGCCTCCCTGGGCTGCAGACAGGAGCTTGATGTCTTGGTCTTCTCTGTGTCCAGCATGTCCCACAGTGTTCACAAGTGGTTGAGCTGTTACTCTTTTAGTCTTTTTGTCTTGGGATGCCATCTGGCCTGTGGCATTGGTCACCCGTTGTGGACTTTGACCAAAGGATGGAGCCCAGGCCAGGGGGTGCTCCTGCTCGAGCCCAAGTGATTCCTGCCGGGTTTCCTGGTCCAAGCGTGGTGCCTGTTCCAGGTAGCGGCCTTGGTCCAGGTGTGGGGCCTGGTCTGGGGGGTGACCTCTGTATTCCTGCCGGGTTTCCTGGTCCAAGCGTGGGGCCTGTTCCAGGTAGCAGCCTTGGTCCAGGTGCGGGGCCTGGTCTTGGGGGTGACCTCTGTATTCCTGCCGGGTTTCCTGGTCCAAGCGTGGTGCCTGTTCCAGGTAGCGGCCTTGGTCCATGTGCGGGGCCTGGTCTTGGGGGTGACCTCTATATTTCTGCCGGGTTTCCTGGTCCAAGCGTGGTGCCTGTTCCAGGTAGCAGCCTTGGTCCCGGCGCAGGGCCTGGTCTGGAGGGCGACCTCTGTTGAGGAGGGGTGGCGATTGGTCGTGTCTACCACCCCTTCCTAGTTTTCCGAAGCTGTGATTTTCTCAGGGGTCCCCAATTGGCGTTTAGGCTTGGGGCAATCCCTTGCGAAGTGGCCCAACTCTTGGCAGTTGACACACTGCCTTAGCTGGCTCGAGGAATCGCTGCATGATCCACTTCTGCTCAGGTACGGACTTGGTGACTTTGCTGGCCTCCTCACTGTAGTCTGCATCTTGTCCATCATAGCCCCAACCTCTGTCTCCACTGCTTTCTCAACCTGCTTTCCCAAACCTTGGAGAGGATCCCTTTCCAGCCTGACAATTGAGGAAGGCTGGCCGCTGATTGGGTTCCCAGTGATGAAGGAAACTGGTGATCCGTATTGGCCCTTGTCTTCATGTTCCCAAGGTGAGGTCTGTGAGTGACGGACATCTTGGCTGTCCTGGCTTCCATGCTCCCTTGGGGGCTGTTCTGAGAATTGGCGGTCGTGCCATTCCTCACGCCAAGAAACGTCATAATGGCCCCTGCCTTCATGCTCCCAGGACGAGCACTGTGAGCGGTGGACATCCTTGCTGCGGCGAAGAGGAGTCTTGTACTGGCCTCCGCCTTGGTGCTCCCATGGTGATCCTTCGCTCTGGCCTTCCCCTTGGTGCTCCCACGGTGATCCCTGCGAGCGAAGGACATCTCGGCTGTCTTGGTGTCCTTGCCCCCTTGGGGGCTGTTCTGAGATTTGGCGGTCATGCCATTCCTCATGCTGAGAAAAGTCAGAACGGTCTCCGTCTTCTTGCTCCCAGAGCGAGCCCTGTGAGCGGTGGACATCCTTACTGTGATGCCGAGGCGTCTCATACTGGCCCTCATCTCGGTGCTCCCACGGTGATCCTGGTGAGCGACGGACATCCCAGGGACGTGATGGCTCAGGGCTGTAGCTGCCACCTTGGCCCCTGTACTCCTCCTCCCGGGTATGTTGATGCAGGATATAAAGGTTATCCCACACAATTCCCTTCCATTGGGGAGTTGAGTGCCATTGGGGTGCTGGCCAACAGCTGCTTCTGCTCTTCTCCTCCAGTTCTGCTTGGCAACCTTGCTCGCCACCCCTACCGGACCTTCCGCCTCTGACATTCGAGAAGGCCTCCCTCCATTTGGACCCCCGCTCTTCAGCCTCTTGGTTCCAGTGTTGAGCTCCCTCCTCTGCCTCTCGGACTTGACATCCCAGTCTCTCCAGCTCGGATTCTGGATGCTTGCTGGTCTCCTCTTCTTCACTCCTTTCAGAGCCGTATCCACTCTCAGAGATAGTAGATTCTGGAGGTAGCATCGGCTGTTCGTTCTCTGTCGATGATGGCTCTATCAGTGGGATGTGATGGGTGATCCGTTGTTGCTGTGCTGGGGGTGGTATCACCGGTTCCTCCACAGTTGATGATGGCTCTTCTAATCTTATTGAGGCCCACTGCTCAATCATCTCAAGCAGCGTTGGTGATTCCTCAACTGGAGTCAAGTCACTGACCTCTTGGCCAATGTGATCTTCCTTGTCCCTGCTTTCACATGAGACGTGATCAGCACGCTCACTTTGCAAACTGTTCCCCTGTTCCTGCGGTTGTCGGTTTTGGGGCTCCTTACCCTTGTCAGCCTGCTTCTGCTCTGAATTGTGTATGATCGACCTCAGGCTCCTTGCTTCCTGTTGGTACAAGTCGTACAGCCCAATGTCAATCTTTCTAGCAGTGAAAGCATCAGTTAGGAGCTTCAGCTTTATGGCTGCATACTGCCGCTGCCTCAAATCTTCTATGGCTGCCCTCTTCCTCACCATTTCCTGCTGGTGCAGGTCATATCGCCCCGTATCGATCTTGTAATCGAGGAAAGCCTCCTTTAGGAGCTGCATCACCACTGGGTCTAAGTTGGCAGCCACCTGGTTCAAGCTTTTCACAGGCCCGTAGTCCTGAAAAACCTTCCAAATCGCTTTGGCCTGTGACAAGCCAACACCTGGGAGGGTTTCCAGTTTCATCACCGATGCAGTATTAATGTTAAATGGGGTGTCCACTTCCATGTAACACGCCATGCTGTAATGTAGGGCAATTAAGCTTGGATGAATATCCTCTTCGCAGGCATAATGAACTGATTCGCGGCTTGATTTAATTTGCCTTGAATTTTGGAGAATTAGCATAATTTGTAGTGTCGATACCAGAAGAACTTGAACGAATCCCCGACTTATCTTCGATCTTCAAGAATTAGGCTAATTATAGGTGACTCCAGAAAAAGTAACCTTAAACCAGAAATTATATTACATTTGGAGAATTAGCCTAATTTTTAGCGTCGGTACCAGAAGAACTTGAATGAATCCTGAATTATCTTGAATCTTCCTGAATTAAATTATTGTTGTAATTTTTGGCAAGTTAGCCTAATTTTCTTGGATACCGGAACAAATCCTGGCAAATTAGCCAAGTTCCTTGGATACCGGAACAAATCCCGGAAATTATGCCATGGGTTTGTCACCAAATTTTGGAAGTTGTAAATTATGTCACCAAGCCCTGTGGCCTTCTATAGGATAAATGGGCAAAATTACTAAGTCCAAGTAGGCTTACTAAAGTTATGAAAATTACTCCTAATTCAGGGTAAAATAACTTAAATATATGGCCAAACTTAGTACATAATAAATGCAGAATGTTCTGTAGGGGCCACTTAATGTTTTTGTAAAGTTTTAGTCAAAATGACTGACTCCTGGCCAGGAGGCCTGGGCCTTTTTTGAAAACTAGGCCCCAGATTTTAGTCTTAAAAAGTTCACAACATGTAAAAAATAATGGCCCAAAATTAAAGTGTAGGTGACACACAGTCCCTATAGGTAACACTTAAATCATATACAGTCTTAGTAAATGCAGGATGGCTCTGTAATTTGTGTGATGAAATGGTTTGGGATTTAAAAATTGCCACCTCCAGCCTCACCTGAAATGGGCAGGAAGTTGCCAAGTTCTACCAAATAAGTCCACAAAAACACACCAAACCACACAAAATGTCACATACACACACAGGGGGGTCCTTTGTGAATAATCCCTGTGAGTGTCAGCTTTGTAGATGGCCTTTTTCAGTTCTTTTCAGAGTCATTCAGATGTAAACAAAGCCAGGGGCTTGAATGTAAACAGTCTCCACTGGCAAAGTTTTATCTCCACTGAAACTGGGTAAATCCTTGGTAAATCCTGGGTAAATCTTCACAATATCCACCAACACTCCTGGCACCAATGTAAGCAAATATCTGTACTTACTTAGGAGTTCTGGTGAGGAATTACCAAGTTCCGGTGAGACAATCAAGGAAGGGTCCTGCTGTTTCGACGGATGGGGTAACTCTGCCAGATTATCCGGCGAGGGCGCCGGGGGCCCCAAAAACGAGACTACGTCGCTCGACGCTTCCTACAGTCCGACAGACCTCTGAAACTTCATGTCACTTTACATTCAATCATCTACTACAGACCTATGCACCAAGAAAGGGTGACTTTGAAAGTTATGAAAAAGTGCATTCCCCCCCCCAAAAAAAAAAAAAAAAAAAAAAACAAACAAACAAACAACAACAACAACAAAAACAACAACACACACACAAACAAACAAACAAACAACCATAACTTTGTAGATAAATGAAATACAGTACTACTTTATCATAGGATTGAGAATAAACTTCACAATCTATTAAAAAATAATTGGATGAGAATGTTTTACAATGTATTTAGAACCAACATCTGAAAAATGTAAAAATATTTTAAAATAAAGTAATACTATCCGTCATCCGAAAGTTATATTTGTAATACATAAAAATTGATATATTAGACACATCTATCCTTACATAGGGCCCAAAGATTACAATGGTATATCTGCTAGTGGTTGTTATGATTACATAATAATTTTACAGCTAAATATGTGAAAATTCACAACTTTCGGAAAAAAAAAAATCTTTTTCAGATATCCCTATGGGGATTACTATAGGATGTGCTGAATCATGTTTTAACTATGAATTTTATGAAAAATTGGCCGATAATATAATATTAATAGGCTATAACCACATAAAGAAACACCATAGTATCATCTACAGTCTAAGATATTCAGTTATTGAATCTAGGGTTCCTAGCTATAGGCTTAACGTGGCTCCCATGCCTCATAAATGGCTGCAAGAGGATGAAAAAGTCACCCATTCTAAATTAGTGCATAGATGGTAGTGGCATAACAGCACATGAAGGCCCATTCACTGTGGCCGATAATTGTGTCGCTTGGAGAACCGATAAAGATAGCGCATGGAGAAAACAATGATTTAGGGGTGATAACATTATTCAAACTGATAAAATTACATTCACATTGACAAAAAAAGGTCCCATCCAATTGTTATCCCTATAATTATTATTGTTTTCTCTATACGATAACTTTGTCGGTCCTCCAAGTGACACATTTTCGGTCACAGCGAATGGGCCTTTACTTTGCATAGGCGGATTCCTACACCCTTGTCGGAGTTAGACTCGCAGAATGTGTGGCAGTACTCTGGCCCTAATATTTCTGTTTAAAGCTGAGAGAAGTGGGCCTATACAATGATAATTATAATCATAATCATACAATGATATAATTAAAGGGATAACGGACTGTTTAAGCATAATTTGAAATCCATTAGAGGGTGCCAAAACCAGAAATTTATGTTAGACCTATCCAAAAACATCCTATTAAAACAAAAAAATATAATCGTCACCATGCTTATTTCTGAGTGAGAGGTCAAGAAAGATAATGTCCTTAACTATAGGAGTCTATGGGGAAAATAAACTTAGTGACATTCAATTGATCCTAATGCATTCAAAAACTATTACAGCTTGACCAAACCTGAGGAATAATTTTAGGCAGACCACAAGTTGGATATCCAATTAAGCTTTTATACTACCATGGGTAGTTACACTCTATGTGAAATTATTGGTTTTATTTGTAGGAAATTTTTTTTAAAGACCAAAATCTGACTTTGAAGAAATGTTGGAATTAAATTGTATATTCTCGGGAAAAGTGACATGTAGCCACTGTAGAACCCCAAATACTATTTTATGCCCCCCACAGAATCTAATTAGGTTATAATAGGATAGGAAACTGTCTCATCAATCACACTGGTGAATATTGGAGCCATAAGTGGCATATAAATGGGTTTTTGGGATTATCACTTGACCCATTCGAGCCAATGTCAGAATCCAACGAGTTTGATGAGATGGAAAATTGACAAAGTTTAGGAGTTAATAATAGGCAAACCACAAGTTAGATATCCAATTAAGCTTTTATGTTACCATGAGTAGTTACACTCTATGTAAAATAATGTACCTGAGTTCTGTAGCATTATTTCAAAGCCAAAAAACACAGGGGTCACCGATGATATTAAAGTGTTGGAGGTTGATGAAACCAAAACAGGTGATTACTTCTGTATAATCCTATATACAATTTTTGTACCTGTTCCCCTAATATTTTCATTTGTACTACTTTATTTAATTAATTTTAATACATATTCAAGCCATACTCATATCCAATGAAAGATTTTTCAATTTTGAGGTTTTTCATTTTTGACACTAGGGGGCACATTTGTGCCTGATTTGCTAAAATCATTAATTTCTCATTATCATTTTTACTCAAAATTTCCTTTTCTCTCAGATTGTTATTCTAAGTCACCTTTCATCAATTTCTGAAGGGAAATTTGGAAATTTGATGGTTTTAAAATTTTCCCACCAGGGGGCACTAGTGTGAACAGTACGTTATCCCTTTAAAGGTCCCTAGTACAAAAACTTATTTTCCCTAAACAGATCTGACAACTAGGCCTACTTCAAAAGTATGTCATACTTTACATTTGATGCTAGACTATTAGGGACGAATTTATAGGGGGCTCCCTAAATGTTGCCAAATTCAAATTTGCTAATGTAAATTCCAGACCATGAATGGAGTGCATGAAATGTGTACATAAGCCCCCCCCCCCGTCTTTATTTTGTTTTCTTTTAATCTCTGGATCCGTCCCTATCAACAGCCTATGTCTGACTACACATAGGCCTAGTCCAGACATATAGCACCTAAGTTATCAATTAGCATTGTGGCAATAGTAGATGTCAGGCGCGGTCCAAGGAGGGAGGGCTGCTAGGCGCACGCACTTCCTAATTTTTCGACAACATTTTTAATTTCTAATGTAAAATTCCTGCGCACAGAGGCACAGGTGACAATTTTGCTACAGCACCCCACCCCCCTTTTTTTTTTCTTTTTTCAAAATCCTGGATCTGCCCCTGACTATCTAGCCTATTAATTGCTACACATCCCGTCATTGTCATAATCAGCTGTATAGCTCTGGATAGGAAATGAAATGAATCTCTCCCCATCACAACTAGGCCTAATTAAAGACATCAGATTTTTGTCGTTATCACTATAACTTGCATTGAAATGACACATGATGTCAGCGTGTATGACTCTCTGAACTGTCAATAAAATAGGCCTACTATATATAGATCTACCGGTACCTAGGTATTACTGGACATCCTACTAATAGTCTATATTTCCTTAAAATTTCATTAGGCCAGTTGAGTGTCCTGAAAATAATATTAAAATAGTAAACTGGTAAACCCTTGGAAGATCAAGTTACTCTTGAAAACTTTTTTTTGGAAATAAAGAAATTAAAAAAAAAGACATAGGGCTAGCAGCTATATGCTTACTCTAATAGGGCTATCCAATAGACTGATTAGCACAGTTATGATAGCCTAATAATTATATAGCTGCCAAGCACTGCAGGAATCATGCAGTAGAGGAGGGAAGAAGGAAGCACTAGGCCAGTCCCTGCGTCTACGTGATCTAAGCCCCAGCCTGGTCCTGGTGGAGGGAGGCGGTGGTGGTGGGAGAGGTCGGTGTGGGAGTGAGTCAGTGTCGGCCGACTGAGGCCGGCCTCCACCCGGTCTACAACACCACAGACGCCCGCCGCCACCGCCGGGACGACCACGGCCGCCAGCCCAAACCCGCCGAGTCACCCTCCCAGATTGACAACCCGAGCTATTTACAAGGATTACTTCACAGGGACGGTTCTCCAGGGTCTACCCTGCTCCCCAGTGGTCTTGGGTTGTTTCCCGGAGGTCCCTCCGCCCTCCAAACCGGGCGACTACTTCGCCATCTGCACAAGGGCAAAGGTGACTTCGCCATCTTGCAGACGCGACGGCTGCATTCGGAAATCCCCCCATCGAGGATTACTCTTAAAGGGGATGAACGGATCATCCTAAATTAACGGATTTTTCCACCTAAAACTCACAAATTATTTCAATTAGTATAGTTGGAGCAGTTAAGGAACAAAAGTAGGTGGAATTAACGTAGATTTAACACAAAGTCAAAGGAGGGCGTCAACTGTAAAGTTGGTGTGTTTGCGAACGCGACCGTTTCGCCCACATCGCCCGGGTTGGTAGTGACAGGTGGGAGTCGACAAGAGGAAGCAGCGTCCAGTGCTCGGATGGTGATCACCTATCGACAAAACACACCCAACACCCTACAACCCAGCTCTCCACAACCCACAAAACACCGGTAAGTACCCTAAGTATTCCCTATTGATTTTTCAGCGCGTTTCCCGGCGAGGAAATGATAGAAAATGAGACTCAGATTGTGTGGTGGTGATGCAAACTGGGGGAGTGTTGTTGCATGGGAGGCCGGGCCGGGGGAGGAGGCGGAGGAGGAAAGAACAGTAGTAGTAGTGGTGGTAATGGTAGCCGCCAGCAGTGGTAGTGTTACCGGGCTTGGCTTACACAGGTACACCTACAACACAGGAGGGCCCACAAGGTGTGGGGCAGGTGGGCTGGAGCAGGTCGCGGCCAGCTGCATCAGTACCTGACCCGGCGTCCCCCCGGCGTCGCCCTCACCTGTCCCCGGCCGGGGTAAGGTCCAATCCGCCCCGTGGGAGGCCACAGATGGTGGAGAGCGGTGATGGCGGCGCCCACCTACAACTACTACTAGCACTTAGTGGGTCACCGCTAGCAGCTTGTAACTAGGCCTAGATACACACTCCTGACATAGAACACACAGAAATGTCTCCATGCTCCGTAGATCTATGTTAGAATTGGAAGATTTGTACTGTCTTAGAATAAGTGTAGATCTATCTTCTTAGTATAGTTCTACTGTGACAATATAGGATAGTAAAGACTATTACAAAACTATTCCGCTTGCCATCCTTATGCGTGAGTGACCAGGACTTATCGCCCTCTATTAGTTTCAGAAGTCTCCATATCTGGTATAGGGCCATAATTATATTTTTTTTGATCCCCAAACGCGATCTTGTTCCTGGGTGCTATTCTGTGCTTTTTACAATTCAGTTAACTGAAGTTTTGAATAATTATATATCATTAAATATTTAGTACTGAAATGGGGAGGTCCATTCATAATTGTAGTTTACTCCTGTAGGACTAAGGTTATCAGTGGTTATATCACATTGCTCAGTCAACCTTTGATAGGGAAAGATGGTGCGACGACCAATGTGTTTTCAGGTGAACCCACCCCATGTTTACATGGAGAGGGAACCGTGTGAGTCTAGTGTAGAGTAGAGGGGAGCAGAGGAGGAGAGGAGGGTATGTCACAGGGGAGCGGTGTTTGCCCGACGTGTGCTGCCAGCTTTTATGAGGTGGGGGGCAGAGCCAGGCTGGGTAGGATAGAAACAGTCAGTGTGACCCATCAAGACATGTTTATTACACGACACGTATCTCTAGTTGATGTATATTGACGTCCATCTATCTTAATCCATTATCTACAGGAGTAACGTCAAATAAACAGAGTTCATTTGTTCCAATGGCCTACCTTTATCTAAGCTGTATATTGACGAATCCATCCACCTGCAGAATCCTGAATCACAACAGAGTTTGTGCCTTAAGCTAAGAGAACAGCGTAAACAACAGCATATAGGTAGACTGCACTCTCAGCGGCAATAGCAGATTGCTTCCAAATAGGGTTTACTGAGACTGTGTCATTATGACATAAGAATCTACACAGGAAGAGGATGGATTTGCTGAGTCAGGATTGATGCCTCTGTAATTGAATGATGTAATAATTATGGGGAATTCCCTAGCTGTACACCATAGATACTGCATAATTTCGAGTAATGTTTTCAAGTTAAAGGTTTGTAAGAACTTTCACATTATGTGGTATTGCAAAGTTGCTTTGGGCCCCAATCAGATCTTCTAAGAGTGATTTGATGTATCAAATGACATGTGCTGAGTAGTTATGTTATTTGTGTTAGCAATGTTAGTTCAATATCATGGTTGCACATAGGAAGTGTGCCTGAGGTAGGATGTCATACCAACCTAGAATTGACTGACATGTGTTTCACTAAGGACTGCGTCAGATGCAGTGTATGTTGTATTATGTAAATAACATTTGGATGACTGACAGCGACCTTTAAACAACTATTCCACAATACACATCCTTCCCTATCGCTTTCTTGACATTTCCCCTAATCCTGGGTCATTACCACACATCACGATACCCTTGTTTTAGTTGATTTAAAACAGAAAAAATAAGTTCGGTTTCGTGCTTTACAGACTTATAATTAGCCATGTACCTTGCCACTGGCATGACTCACTGCGACACATCATCTCAAAAAACCTCGTCCGGGATTTGATGAGCAGTCAGGTCTCTCCCTGAAATCATTCTACTAGCTGTAGGCAAACGACAGTAGGATTTGGTCTGCTTCGATAGGTTTTACTCTGCAACCTTTAATATCAAAATCGACCCTACCTTTGGCTTGGGAAAAGTTAATTATGAATAATTAATTACCGGTATGAAAACCTGGAGGATATATGCCACTTCAGCTGTATTAGGAGCTTATGACAAATAGAATGCCATAAAGTTCAAAGTGCGACATTGCTATTTCCTGAAATGTATCCAGGATACATATAACAAGAGGAGAATGTCATGTAACCAAAAACCTTAAAGGACTCAACCTCTGCCCTCGCCCTTTCCCTCCCTCTTCATCTGTTCATGGCGCCCTGCATCTCCACGTGGACCATGGACAGGGTACAGGGGAAAAGTTCTCTTCTCTTTAATTTCATTCTTGAACAACTACATAAATTATATACATATAATATACGCACAGCATATTTCCATCACGGATGTGCATAGCAAAATTGCCAGCAAAAGTATAAAAAAATGTGGGCTTAGATTTTAGAGATCCTTTTGTCCCAAAAGAACGGCTTCGTTTCTCATGTTAATTTGGACAGATAATGGGGATAACTATAGTCATGCGATAAGCTTAGTGCGGTATTTTCAAGCATAGGAAGTTAATATAGCATCTCGAAGGCCTAGGTTTACCCTGGTGCCATGACAGGAAGTGTGACATGCTTCTATTGGCCTTAAAAACACTAACTTTTAAATCATACCCGACAAAGTATAAGTTTGGAAAGTTAGTTTTCCTGGAAATCCATTGGAAAGAGTTAATGTTCAGTTAACATAGCATAAAATATTGACAATGTAGAGAGCACCCTCAGAGTGGCGCCATTACTGCGTGCCCTGGGCAGTGAACCTCCAAGGTGGCTCCCTATCTCTGTGCAGGTTTAGTAACATTATGTCCCATGATGATATATTTGGTTCCTTCATGCAAAAAGAAAATATATGTGAACTAAGAGGTGTGTCAAGCTTATGCTAGGCAGGGGATGGAAATTAACTTTTTAGGCTGTTGTCATACCTAAATTTAGGCATGATATATCCTCCCACTAACAATTACAAGTATATGAAATAATTATATTATCATAATAATTTCCTAAATAATAATCAAAAGATATGTCAAATATGTGTAGTTAATGGTAATTAGATATGTACAGAACCTTTGTTAGCACTCCCCCTACCCCTATTGGTCAACTGGCCAATGAATGTAATTAGGTCAGAGGCCAAAGGTTAGGCGGGGAAATGCACCCCTGCTGTGGGGACTCTTTGAGTTCAGCAGCACAACAGATAACGTGTAATCACTAAGCAGCAAAAGGCCCTTGGCCTCCTGCATGTTCTGTAGAGAAATGTATATTTAACATCAACAACATCTCCTGCCTTCAAGTCTCCATTCATTCATCCACACTACAAAACATAAGTCTCACACTGTCAGCCCGGACATACTAAAGCCTGTTTGTCAGCCCTGATTCAAAACTATCAGCCTGGGACTGACGGGCTGACGTTAATTTCGAACCCTGCCTACTAGGTGTTTCTAGTCACTTCTGTAAAGATAATTTGAGCTATATTTAGGCCATGTTACTTTAAATGCATGTACATGTACATACATTTCGTAAAACGCTGTCACCCACTATGTGACATTGTCAATAAAAGAATTAGTGGTTATTGTTGTGGTGCTAATGCATAATCAAAGATATGAAGCTTGTCATATTTCTTGCATCGAATCTATTGATTGTTTGTGCATATTATACATACGTGCATATTATACATACGTTTGTTAACTGTGGATGACGCCTGAGATCAATGTGTATGTTCCTTTGATGTCAATATAATAACTACTACATGACCGGGTTCACAATAACTACTACTAGTAGTAGTAGTTGTCCCAAAAGTGGATGGTTGGATGGGAATTGCCCCGTCATCGTATTCAGGAGCAAACAGGTTTCCTTGTCTCAGTAGTTTTGATCTGAACAAAAAGAGGGAGTCAGTACCAACTGGACGCTCGGCTTACCTCTCCCCAATATTACAAGGAATTTGCGTAACTTTTTCACTGAACTTTTTTTATTAGGATGAGCGATGTGTTTCAAGGTCTTATTTAACGGAAAAGCACAAAGCCTGGAAGCTGTCTGTTTAACATCAGCTCCAATCCGGACTCGGCATTTAAGGCCCTGTCATTACCCCATTCACAAATCAATGCGCCTCTCTGTTCGTTATCGATTACACTTCATCTTTTTGATTTTCTGATGAGGTGCCGATAATCAAAGATGTAAAGAATAAGACGCGATTACTAGATTAATTGTTGTTTCAAAATTGTCAATATAATCATAAAAATATTGTGTTTACTCCTGTTTTGATAAAAGGAAAATGCAATGATTTACGGAACTAAATCTTATAAAATTCTAAAAAGTGGCAATAGCAACGCAAAGTACTTTATAGACTTTAAACTCATGTGGATGCCAACTTTACAGACCTGACATTTTTTGAATGCAAAGAGCCTCCCTTGCAGACCTCTTGTTGTCCGACTGCATGGTGCCTACTTTATAGACTTTAAATGCATGTGGATGCATAAGGCCTACATTATAGACCTGACATTTTCTGAATGCAAAGAGTATTAATTGAAGGACTTTTACACGCAATACCAGTAAGTTATGCTAAGTTTTATGGAACAGCGCTCGTTTTGGATAATTTACTTCTCCGACTATGAGCAAAAGAAGCGATGTCCTAGATCCCATATCCGAAAACGTCAAGCGAACAGCGCGGTTAACTTCGAATAGAAACAGCAATTATTTTGAATCGTTCCTCAATGGAGAATATGATACATATTGCTTACATAAGCGTAAATAAATAATTAGACATTTCTAGGTATATTGCCGTGAAATGTATCGTGCTCAATATAGATAGCCATCAAATATAGATGGTGGCATGTCTGTGACGTGTTGTGGCGGTCTGGTCTCACAGAGTGTGGTGATATTAGGTTAATGTCACACGTGTGTGGGAGGATACACGTGAAGGCCTGAGGGGGTTGCCATTTGTAGATTAAGGACCCCTTTCTCCTTTCAGTGAAAATAATATTGACAACAAAATTACTATTAGAAATATGTATTGAGTGACCCCATTGACATTACATATGCGGCATGGTTCGAAATTAAGGTTTAATTTTAATCACTCACTGGGTGCACTGCTCCAAAAGTCATGCACCAGGCAGCCCTTTCCTGCACGATCAGCTATATAAGACTATTTAATTTTAATCTCTCAAAAATATATGCACTCACCAGGTGCACAGCTGTACAAAACAGTGCCCCCTGCAGCAAAACCATGCACACCGAGTGCAGGGTGCACCCTTAATTTCGAACACTGCCATGATGCGCTTTCACTTTACATAGAGAGATTTTTCATAGCAACTTCTCCCATCTCTATACGTTAACGATTGTTTTATCATTCCAATTATATTTTGAGATAATTTTCAGTTTATTTAAAATGGAATTCTACAAAGGTTTTTCATAAATTGACAACAGGTAACATCAAAATAATTAATTAACAGTATCCGAGGTTTAAGGTACCTGCTTCAGTCTGTTCTCATGATGTGTGATTCTGCTGCCGGTCGTGTGATTAAATTATTGAAAGAGGTGGATTTCGATGGTGCATGATTCACTTTTAAATAAAATACCATTCTAACGTGCACATAATTATACTTTTTGTTGGATATGATTAAAATGCATAATTACGCTAATTTATTAGCTTAAATGTCCCATCTAAATGGTTTTGATAATCATCTTAGACCCGATGCTATGTCTCAAGTTAGAATATTTTTGTTGTCTGTAGTTGGTTGCCAAGAACATAATGAGTCCCGACGTTTTAGAAAAGGTAAATGAAAAGAAAAATACAAGAAAAGGGAGCAACAGCTAATGGCATCATCTCCTGAAAATATTTAACAAAATTTAATAGAAAACGGAAAATAATACTTTAGATGAACAGCTTTTATCTAGTCTAATGGGCATTGTACCTGAAAGACATTCTTTCATTTTGAGATGATATGGTAAGCACGGAGATTGCACTAATCAAAATTGCATGTACTGAGATTTAAGACCGAACTTACTTCTGCACTCTGCCTATCGATCACTATTTTACATGTCCGTAGTTGTGTTACACAACCAGTTCAGATACACATTACGTCAGACAAGTCTGGAAATTCGACGTATTTGGAATACACCGATAATCTCTTAACCCAGATTATGCTAACGTCCTACTGGTAGGACGCCTATACCATGGGTTTTGTGCTACTTGTTAAAGTTAGTCAAAATATGAATACAATCTAAAATCTTAGTGTAAATATGACCTCAACACCTATAGATCATGAAAATATTCCAAATAAGAACATATCCCACGCAACATCATGTTGCCATGGCAACAAACAATGAGTTAAATTGACAAATACAGATGATAGAAAATTTGAAAAATCAATGTATGTTTTTCCTATGATATAATAAATATTTTGGGACAAAATTTGAATTTTAGATAGACCTTATGGAGCTCCATATGCATGCTAATTTTTATTTAAATCAAATAATAATGTCCAGAGATATTAAGAATTTTCTATTGCCGTCCTACATGTAGGACGTTAGCATAATCCACTACCTTAACTTTATGCCCTGCATCAATGTGGATACTACATGATATAGCATTATTTTGAAGTTTTGTCATCATTTACTGACACATTTTGCATACAATGTATGTAGTAGATGGCCATAGAAGTCCAGTATTTAGTACTTTCAAGCTCTTTTTGTATTTTAGAACAAATTTTTATTTTGCCTTAACCCTTTAATGACGTATAAAGGCATATTATCATAGATAACCAATAAATTGGGTCGTTGGTTACCATGGCAACCCCAAAAATAAATAAGAAATAATTTTTCCGCACCCTCCGAAAGTGGATTTCATAATTATGAGCGGCTTTCCATTTAATGGATTGCTAGAATACTTATTTTTAGAATTAATAGTATGATTTATTTGTTATCATGTATTTGTCAATAAGGCTCTTTTTAGCATTAGCAAAGGGTTAAATACTATGGAAATTATGGTAGTGGATTATGCTAGCGTCCTACATGTAGGACGCCCCATATCTCAGCTTCTACTATAGATAGATACCTAAAATTTTGTATGTGACTTATTATCTCATATATATTGCCAGATATAAGATATTTAATGTTTTGGATCATAATTGACACTTTAGTATAATTTGGGTTAAGGCCCGGTCACATATAGAGACTGAACTCAACTAAACAGTTGAGTTGAGTTGGGTCTCTGATAGTATTGATATGTGACATAGGGTTAAAACTGGAGTTTTAGGTTTTCTCAAGACTGATCAGTCTGGTCTCTAATCTTGAGATGTTGAAGATTTAAAACTGGATAGTCTTGAGTCTTTAGCAGTCTTAAGGCACAGTCTCAATATGTGACCGGCCTTAAGACTGGATAGTCTCCAGTCTCAAGCAGTTTTAAGGCCCAGTCTCTATATGTGACATAGTTTAAGACTCAACTCAACTGTCTTGAGTCCATTATCCAATCACATAAAGGCAAATAGACACACCTCTTTTTCCTACATATCATTGAGTTTATAGGCAGAGGAAAGAAGACACAAGACTATCCAGTCTCTATATGTGACCACTCATCATTTTTTCCTTAAGACTGGTTTGTCTGCAACTGTTCAGGCTCAAGTCCTTAAGACTGTTGAGTTGAGTTCAGTCTCTATATGTGACCGGGCCTTAAGTCTCAGGATGTATTCTAATTGCGTGAGTTTTAACTACTTCAAATTTTGTCACCATGTGATTTCAGTATCAAGACAATAACGACTAAAAATATTCTCTTATCATTTGTCACATGCTTGAACTTTCTTACATAGTAGGCAGTGCAATCTCTCGTCTGGTTTATGCAAATTGTTACATTGATGATCAAGAGCAGTACCTTTCTAATTTCCACATATTGTGTGAAATGTATTGCAGGCAGGACCCAGGAGGCAGGATTACAACTTGTGATATTCTGTGAGGTTGGGTTTCCATATCTGCAAAAGTGTTATTGGCTGGGGATGATTTCCGAACGCGGCCGTTTTGGAGTGACGGAGAAGGGGGATCAATAGAGCCGATCACTGTGTGCGCCCCTGTCAATAGTCTCCGTCGGTACGCGTACACACAGCGTATACGGCTTGTACTAGGGAGTGGAGGAAGCGGAGGGGGAGGATACTCTGCTGTAATCTCTACATTGTGCCCCTAGACATGCACACTCCAGTGGGACGCTGTAACGATGTATGGGGTTTCTATGGCAAGCCCTGATATCTACTGGCAATTTTCAATAATCGGGAGTAAAATTGGTCTGTGGACCCGCCGTCACATATCGTATACATCTCTTCAGGCTATGGATGGAATTAAAGAAGGGGATGGGAAGAAGATTCATGCAGTGTGACCCCATCACTATTCCTCGTTGTATACATATAGTCAGTGTCAGTGCACAAAACCAAAGAGATAGTGGGTGAGCATTTAGAAGGGATAGCTAGGTACAATGTTCATGTTTTAGGCTCAAATTGGCCAATGAGATAGTATTTGAACCATATTTAGGAAAATGTATATAGCTGTGGAATTATTCTATGTCTGGTACTCCCAGACGGTCCCTCAGTACACCAGGAATGACAAGACAGTCCATGGTCATGGTTCACTGGTTTGATCCATTCAGGAACCAGGAGAACGATCATAGGGGGCTATATGCCCAAAGAGCATCTTTCAAGTCTCAGTATCCTCAGATTGACTCTCTAGTGGTACTAGGAAGGTTGGTACATAGTTGTGTCAGATCAGTCAGGGTATACTCCGGCCAATGCCTCCGCCGGACATGTACACCGTGCCACGTATACCTCATAGGGCGAAAAGTGAATACCATGGGTCAGGGTACTAACTACTAAGGCGTGGTCACGCCGAAATAAATTTTAAGATTAAAACGCCGGCCCGGGTGCATTGTTTTGAAAAGCGCGCATCCCGAGAGCCATTCCATGCACCCAAGCAATATGAGGCTTTTATTCTGCCAAAAAGATATATATTTCAAATTTACTAGGTGCACACTTTAGAAAGGTGCAGCACTTTGTCGGTGAATGTCCAGACATGTCAGATGAGTGCACACTAATACACATCTCCATTTCAAATAAAGCTTCTAATTACCCTACTTGTATTAAATGTAACCCTCAAGGCCCGCCTCTTTAATTATAGCTATTGTTGAATACAATGAGTGTGTCAGAGTCAGTATGGTAAGTCTTGACAAAAGCTGGTATTTGAAACTCTACATTTCAGTAAAATGAATAAGGTGGGACGCTGAGAGGCAAAGCCTGTCAAGACAGTAACCACTAGGCAGATATGTATGTCCATGCAGTAGCAACAATGCAGACATATAATATGTCTGTGCAGTATAACCACACTGCAGACATGTGTTTCATAACGACACTGTCCACACTCCTCCTGAGTCTGCACGCACTGTATTTTTTATCTAAAATTATCACATAAGACAAAAGTAGGCACTTGTGCATTTTTAAATCCACGTCATGCCTTGATAGGCACTGTTTTAGGTAAATACGGTGAAACTATCTTCAGGAAGAATTCCTAGAAATGCATGCGTATCACTGGTTTGAGTGTGATGACTGTTTGTTCAGTCAGTCCCTTAAGGCCGGCCCTAGCCTCTCATACTCCAGACAGGCTCAATCTCACTTAGTGGGAACTGGCTGAGGCTGAGACGTGAGAGGAAGATAAACTGGGCACCCCAGCCTCTCACTGAAACATCTAGGCTGTATGTCCCACAGTCAGTTATCAGAACAAGGGTGGCGATCTAAAACTATAACGTCACCCTATAGGGCTAATGTTCTTCTTAACTCCCCATACCTAAGTAACACTTTAAATTAAGGATTGTATGGCTAACATTTGTTAGAATGTGTATTGAATCTCTTCTTTTTTTTCGCGAGAATTTTATGTTATTAATAACTTGGAATAAAATAGAATATTTTGAGACTGGCAACTACGAGAAGAATGGATGCGGACACAAGCCGAAGTGCTGTAAAAGTTCTAGTTTGACATTTTAAGTGGATTTTCGAATTAATGCTGTAGAGCATTCGAAATTTATTCACAAATTGATATGCGCACATTTCTGCCGATGGGCGCGTAACTTTCTGCACTGTGTGCCCAATGTATACACAATACCAACAATCTTTTTTTAAATAATACTTACCAGTTTAGAGTATTGCGATTTCTTGATATTGGTTAGTGGATGGGCTGGTTGTATATTTTTTTATTTCAAGAATTCTTTTTGGCGAAAAAAAAACATGACTCCATTTCTCAATTTACAATTTACTGGCCCGAGCTCACTCCCACTAGCCTCGTGCCCTGGACCAGGGGCCAGCGACCAGCGTCGGAGCCTGGGAAAACATCTTGGACTAGCCACTGCACTCATTAAGAAATCATATGCACCAAGTGACGATAAATATGCACTCTGGTTGCAGGGTGCACGATGATATTCAATTCAGTACGATGGATTTTATCCTTATTTTGTACCTCTATGCACCGTAATACAGAGTTTGCCGTAATACAGGGTTTGACCCTAGCATATAGTATTGGGTACTAGCAGGTATTAGCAAAATCCTCGCCTGGCCAGTGCATGTTCTTAGCAGCTAGCCCGGTGGGTTAGTTGAAGTTCATAATTTGAGAGTTCAAATTTTATGTATTAATCAGACAATCCTTTAAACATTGCCCAGGAC
Source organism: Lepidonotus clava (assembly GCA_936440205.1). Lineage (NCBI taxonomy): Eukaryota > Metazoa > Annelida > Polychaeta > Phyllodocida > Polynoidae > Lepidonotus > Lepidonotus clava. The sequence continues at coordinate 25,329,742 of OW387144.1, read as the reverse complement.
TAGTAAACTTTGATCCGGGCATGTACTTTTTCTGAACAACTACCCCGATAGGGTTACACACAGCATTAAGGAAAACCCCTTTAAACACCCCTTGGGGTGTTAAAATAGACAAATTGTAATACTAAAGGGCAGACCCCGGACTAGGCTGCGTGGCCCTTAAACGTCTACGTACAAACAGGAAGGGATGAGGGGCCCATCCCTGGGTGAGAGTATATGTAGGGCAGTAGGGTGAGGGGTCCGCGAAATGTTTGTCGCCTATGAACAGATGAATAGGGCATAAGTAATAGATGGATATAGCAATGATGCAGATTGATTACTTATTCTTTCATATGGTTTGTGATTGATTAAAATTTTGCATATTCAATAACCCTTTGAAAAACATTTTAATTTTTTTTCTTTAGATATCTGGGTCCAGATCCGTTTCAAATGACCTAATGCTACCATTCATATTCATGTATACATGTATATGGAGAAGCAAGGGAAGAGAAAAGTTGGAAGATAATAAGCGGATTTTATTATAAGCATCCATAGTTTAAAAAAGATTCAAGGCCGATCGAGCTTTGTTGTTCTCTGAATGGTAGGATAATGATTGAATTTAGATCTCACTAAATCCTTTTTTCTTAAATGGTAGATCTATCGGATTCGGGCCTCAAGGAAACTATATTTCTATGTATGGTCCTTTTATGACATTCTGCTGGTGTTCGGACGTACAGGGCTTGACATGAAGCATTGCCCGCCTGCCTGGGGCAGGTAAAACTTGAGGTGGGGTAGGCAAATGTTGACGTTTACCTGCCCAAAGGGCAGGTAAAATTATTGCCATATTATTATAATCTAGTAAAGTTGGGCAGGTAGAACTAAGAATCGGGCAGGTAAAAATTCACCCACACCTGCCCGACGGGCAGCCGAGCCAAAAGCCTTAATGTTGAGCCCTGAGTCGTAGTAGTATCTGTGTATATCAGAGTTAAAACCATGGGGTTATCACTGTCCCTTGCACTGTAAACTGTGGTTCTCTGATCCTACATCAGGTGATTCATGCTATGGTTCTCACCACCTAAACAGCTGTAGTCGTGTCTCAGTTAGGGGGGAATTTGCGACGAGCAAAAGATCGACAATAATTCTTTACGTATGATATGTATAGACTGTATCTGTATGACAGCTGTTATATCATTATGGACCTGCAATGTCTCAAGGTCGGACGAAGATAGTTGTTGATGCTTATGATATTATATGGAAATTACCACTACAGGTACAGTTGTATTGGTTATGAAATATTGGTACTTTTTTGTTTACTATCATATACAAACATAATGGTATCCTTGTAATAGATTATCTGAGTGCCTTTCTCCTTAGGAAGGTGATAATTATTATCACTTCTACTTCAGGAATATTATTCTTAAACGTTAAACTAGTAGTTTTTGGAGTGAAATGAGGACAAGTTTGAGTCAGTGGTGAGTGACATCTCTGTTTCTGTTGTCACTGATGTCTCATGTTTCTATTTCTTTCTTTCCAGACAGTGACTCATTGCGGAGGTTAGAAGCAGAAAAGGTAAGAGCATGCCCTATGACCTGTCTTTTAGTTGTTGAAAATTAAGGGTGATTCTGTTTCCAGTGCACACATTTCGGCCGACGGATACAAAATCTAATGTTAGTATGCTTGTGACGTGTGCCAATTTCCTATAACCTGTAATTTGGGGAATGGACATACAACCCGGAACATATTTTTAGATGCCGTGCGCCCAAATGGCCATCAGAATTCAAACACTCTTCTTAAAGACATATTTGTCATTAACCCAGATGAGATTGGGTTTATTCTCTCACGTTTTTATAATTTCCTAATGAAATATGAACAGGGTCTTCATCAAAGGATTTGGATTGACTGTCACCTATAAGGAAAAAAGTTGCTTGGGTCGGTTACATCTTCCTAACCGGTAACCGGTCTTACGGTTGTTGTGCATGCAAACATATTATTATGATATTTTGTGACATCTAGTTGCTTTTAGGATAACGTAATTATACTGACATAAGCCTAATTAGGACGGGTATAAGATGGAGGAGAGTAGAGAAGATTGACGTCATGTGTTATTTTGATCACCACCTTAGATAATTCACGAGCGCTGTCCCTGGTTCAGCGCCCTCTTTCCCATACTACTTTATGTGTAAGCCTACCATTGGTATAGGCTATACCGAGTCTGCGAAATTTAATATTAAGACATACATGAATGAGCGAAGACATGGATCTAGATATGAGTATAATTTGTGCGCTGCTCATCATGAACACAAATAATACAGCGTATGTAGGCTATACAAGAATTGATGGGTTGGTGAATCCACGTGAATGAGCCAGAGCGGGGTACCGGGGTCTCCGCCCTCCGGCTTGTCATAGGGGTGTGGGCCTCCACTAGCATCGTCCTGAAACGTCATCAGGGAGTCTAACCCCGCCTTATCCAGGCCCAAGGGCATAACCATGTTACGACTCGTTTCCTTGAGATACCTCTGCGTCCGTCCGCTGCTAACAGTACTACAACAACCAGTGTCTGCCCGGCACCAGCGCACCATGGCAGCAGCACCAGCGGGAGACTAGCAGAACGCGCACTCAGATAGTCCTTCTATGACCTAGAGTACTCGTGCATTTTAGTTTGAGCAACTCGTGGACTGGGATGGGACAACAGTCTAGCACTCGTCGGACTGTGCCGCCTCCCGCTCCCCTCGCCAGCCGCCCTCCCCTCCCTCCTGCCCCTCTCTCCTCTCCCCTGCCGGCCTCTCCCGGCCCCTGTCGGTAGACACGGGAGCCACTGGCGGGGTCTGAGTTGTCTCGTCGTTCACATGGCTCCTCGATTCATCACGAGCCGGTGGTAGGGGTGCGGGCAGCAGGCGTGGCGGGATGGGGTGTCGATCCAAGCGTGGTGTGTCTGGATGTAGCCTATATTCCTGTGTCTAGGGCACTAGTAGTACGGCTCAACATGTATGCCTGTGTGTTTACTAGTAATATTGTAGTTGACGTCGATGGCTCTAAGAGCTTGTACAATGTTTTAGTTTATGCCAATGTTGGTGTGTGTATACAGACATACAGTACTGAGTAGGCTAACGTGAAGGTTATGTCAGTGTACATTTATCATTATTCTTTTACTTCATCTTAGTATACCCATCCGGCTGTTGTCTATGGTGGCCCTGTCTATGGGGGGTACCACGCACAGAACACCTGCCTCAGTAAAGGTCTAGGGGTATGGTCTCCACCTTAATTCACATAGATTTAATCATCAAAACGACAGAATTATCAAAACCTTGTTCTCGTCGTGATATCAGTATGATGATAGATGTTGATATGGCGTTGAACACCAATCACCATCCAACCTTAGCATACCTATGTATGGGTTAACAATATATTATACCATGTTTGACATATTCATGGTACGTAATTAAAGCTGCTATTCATACTTAGAGTTATTTTAAAACTTATCGCTGTGGCAAACATTACTATTAAGTCCTTCTTATACGTCGTCTAGCAAGCCTATCCATTCTGTCATACTGGATCTTTTTATTTTATTTTTATTTTTTTAGAAGTCTTTCTGTACTAGCCTGTTGCTCTCAGCGCCCAACTGACATTTGCTGCTCTGACAAATTGATACTCTTCATGTCTTCATTCTCTCGAAAGCCATTTCCTCCGTTTACCCAAGAAACAACACTTGTCAGCATTCTTGTTTCTCTAATAGATGATATCAGATCTACTCAGTGGAAGAAGTCAGGTCTAGAACTAGTATGGAGGAGTAGAGGAGACCATGTAGCCGCACGTCAAATGCCAGCTACACAGCAGGTAAACAGAGAGGGTGGTTCGTCCGTCTAATCCCTGTTATCAGCCTTTATTTATTAGCTAAGACTATGAATGTTGTGAATGTAGAGAGTGCAAATCTTGTGGATATGTGACTGCATAGGTGGAGAGAGTGTTCCAGATGGCCACATCATAAAACCATGTGTCCCAGTCCATTAAAACACCCTGAATATATAATATTCTCACATGCCGGTCTATCCCCATAGTAAGATCATTTCATAATCGGGAAAGGCAAAATGGCTCTGTTCTCGGAATGCATGTCAAACTGAATATGGCTTGTTGTCTACCAATTAGGCTAGAGGTATTTATACAGACTGTTATTGTCAGTTATCACACATCTGACTTTCCTACGCGAGATCAAAGTCATGCGTGTTTTTCATACTCAATAAAATGTTGTTGATGCGGCCAACCCAATGAGTAGTGGTGCCCGCCTACTGTCTACTTTACCAAAACAGGAATTGTCATAAATAATCACCCCGCCCAAAGGCTTAAAGCAATCTTGTTTTTGCTGGCCCATGACCTTGCAGGCGACTGCACTTTAAACCCAACTGCTCCTGTTGAGAATAAGAGCAGGGGACACCCCAAGGACGGCGAGTGTGCGTCTCCCCGGTGGCCTGGTCTCTCCTCCAGCTGCCTGCTGTCCCGTTTACCTGTGTACACACCTCCACCCCCCACGACCACCGCGTCATGGCAACCCGGGTAGGAGGAGCCACTCCTAACCGGGCGAGCTCCAGCCACCCACCGCTCTCACAGACTGACTTGGCTGGGGAGAGTCGCCTCTCCTCCTAACCCTCCCTCCCTCCCTTCTTTCCCCCTCCCTCCCTCCCTACCCCCTCCCTCCTCACTTTCCCTGCTGGCTCTCCGGCTGCTTGAACGTTGCTGCATTCTCTACCAACGCACCTCTTCGGTTCTGCTAGTGGAACCCGAGTTGATGAGTGAACCTGGCCCAGAGTGCCTGCCGCCGCCGCTCCGGCCGTGCTGGTGAGGCTCCTCCAGCAGCTGTTCCAGGGCAATGCTGCCTCCTCCAGTGGTGGTAGCGCCAGTCGGTGGTCTGGGGCCGGGAGGAGGCCGAGCACGGAGCAGGGGGGAGCAGCTCAGGCCGAGCTTTGAGTCACTCGTCGCCGCAGTCTGACTCTGAGGCAGGAGCGCAACATGACAGTAGCACTGTAGCACCCCTGTGACTATAGTGGAAGCAAGTGTGAACATGTGCTCCCGCAACCCAGACTGGATTACAAATGGCTTCTAATGGCTCCTACTGGCCTCTAATAGCTTCTTCTGAGGGTTTCTGATTGGCGCCTTCTTATAGTGCATGAATAGCAGATAGTATAATTAGGACGTTGAATCATGGACGTAGGCAGAGGAGAGGAGTCGGTTTGAGCGAGGAGTATGCATGGTGACCGGATTCCTGAGCCTAGACGCGTAGAGAGTGTGAAGGAGGAGTGGAGGGTATCACTCATTGGTAGAGGCAGTTGGCTGTGCTAGCAACCAGTCGTCGTTAGGGTGGGACAGGAACGAGCCGTGCAGGTGTAGATTTGCAATTGCTGCATATAATGTCTGATCACATCCCCCTACAACACTAAAAAGTGCGTCCCTTGTGAGCGGCCGCCAATAGCGGCAACAAGAGTGCCAAGTCCCCATCACAGTGTTGCATGGTTCCTTTGGAGACCAGTTAGCTGTCAACAGTATTATCCTATATATGATTACATATATCGTGATTGTAGAAGAGGCACACTGTTTCCAGCCAATGGTAGCAGAGAATACAAGATTAAACTATTGCGCTTTTAATTCTAGGACATTAAATATTTGCAGTGGCATATCTATATGTGCCATGATACCGGTCGAATTGATGGCGGATTCCACTTATTCCTCCCGACAGTAACCTATCTAATCGATAGAATGGAGTAGGATCCTAAGAAGAATACAGAATCCCACTGATGGTTGGTTAGGGGCAGCATGTCCTTGACTGTCTTTGACACTATTCCACCAGATGCTTTAGTGAACGTGCAGTGATATTTCGAAAGGATATACCATACAGGGAGTGACATTCATCTTGCAGAGTACAAAAAAACACAGGTGGGTTTGTTCAGAAAGTCGGCAGTGACTACCTACTGTGACACAGACCCAGGCCGGCCGGCAGCCACCTCAGCTCGTGAGTCACACCTTTTACTCACTCACACCCGCTACCTCGAGCTGCTCACAACACTTGTACCCATCCTGGGGAGCTGCTCACGTCAGCTCAAGCTTACGGGCCCCAATAAACGCCGGTAACTTTCTGCTGATGCCCCATGCCCGTCATTGCCAGCTGCTTGTCTGAACAGCTGAACCGACCTCCTCCTCCCACAGAGACAGACAGAGCTGATGTCATAACCCCCGGCACAGCTGTATGCTCATTGTGCCTACCGGTAGATACACAATAGACCGCTGAGCTGCTCATCCAGAACTCATCTTTCTGCTACATCAATATACAGGTAAAGTTGTATAATTCAAGTCGTGTATTCCATTCATGCCATGACTGCCCCGATGACTGCACGCCAGAGGAATGTTAAGAACTGGTACAAGTCGCAGTTTTTTAACACGTCCCTATGCCGTAGAAGTGGCCCCTGAAAACCAAGTAGTCTGAGTAATAAATCTTTTGTCAGTAGACATTCCCTCCAGTTGATACAAAGAGCATATTGCAAAGCCTTGAAAACAACCCACTGGCCTCTAAGGCAGTGGCCATAGGTAACATTAGGGTCATCAAAGGCCAGGTATGTGATGTCCTTTCTATGGGACACTGCACATAAAAGACATCTTGCCACTCTTTGCAAAGAGTAGGGTTTCGAACCCAGTGGCAGGTTTCTTCTAAATCATATCATAAATATAATCACCCAAAAGCTGAAGAGCATTACCTTGTGCAGTCTGGAGCGAACCCTGTGTGGTTGACTGGATGCTAAAAACTACGCCAACAAACAAACAAGCCCCATCCTGCCATTCCTGACCCATGATCAGCATGAGCGGCTTTAACGTCAAGTATTTGGAGGTCTCGACCTTCAACTATGTTCTCTAAACGATTACCAATCAGGCCCAGCAGCGACCACAAACCGACCACGGTCCTCGCTCCGCCCATTCACCCAGCTTCCTGCGTGCCCACAACCCCACCTTGTCCTACTTTCTACCTGGTCCTTACCTGCTCATGAATTGCTCACTGACCGTTTTACCAATAGACCTAATCACGACTAGCTCAATGACAAGGTCAATGCTTTAGTACAACATGTACCATTGGCAACATCAATGCCAGAGCATGAAACCAAAATAAAAGTATACATCTCTCCGAGATTAGATAAAAAGCATTATTAGATTAAGGTAATTACAGAAAAGTAGCTTAATTCAAGCAGTATAATGCAAGTCTGGCCCTATTGAATGGCGAGAGTCTACCTTGCGTGAGGTAGATAGGCTTTGGCTGTAAATGGCCAATTCCCATTTGTCTCAGCAGTTCTCTGATGTCCTTCCAAGAATCAGTGTCTTGCTAATGCGTGGTTGACAGGGTCCTCCTGTGGGCCGTCTCCTCCAGGGAATCAATAAAACGGATCCTAATAACGCCAAACACATCCTTGATGGTCGGAGAAACGCTGCTCGGGTTTTTCTGTATTATTGTAGATTTTTCCTGGGTATTTGTGATTGAGTTTGTAAAGTCTGTATTCCACAGGGCGATCTTGATGCTGTCAAATTTATATTTATTTGATTTGTTAAGAAATATTGCACTGAACCATACATCCCATATAACTTTTGAAATTATAAAGCGGTTCGAATTAAAAAAAAGTGTACTTAACCTTTATTTCCCTTCCGATTGTATTGTTGTAGATTATTCCTGGGTATTTGTAATTTAGTTTGTAAAGCCTGTATTCCACAGGGCGATTTTGATGCTGTCAAGTTTGTATTTGTTTGGTTTGTTTACGAAATAATGCACTGAACCATACATCCTATAGAACATTTGATATTATAAAGCGGTTCGAATGAAATGAAATATATGTGTACTTAACCTCTATTTCCCCTATGATTCTTAAAACCGACAGCAAAATTGGCATTTGGAGTATTACACTTAACTCATGCCATGACACTAGCCAATTTTCTAACACAATAGTTGTATCTTTTTCTAAGTATACAATAGCAGATTTTCTAACACAATAATTGTCTCTGTTTCTAAGTATAGTAGCCGAATGTTCTAGCACAATACAGGACCCCCAGCTCATGGAGAAGTCATGGAATAGTAATTCTCCATGTCTTAGAATAAAAAGGTAATAGGGTTTGACAGATTTCAGTGCCGCGTGTCCCAGGAAGAGGACACCTGGTTTAATTAAGGAGAGCTATTCAATCCGACTAGCCGCATTTCCCTCTAAAAGACCTGTCTCCAAATAGCCATTGCTTTTCCTCACAGACAATCTAACTTGTGCTAAAGCAAGGGCTTAATGTAGTAGGTATAAGAAAGGGGCCGTCTGACCAACTCTTTTTAGAAAGGGAAAAAGTTACTTTTTAGACACGTTTTAAAGTGTTGGTCAGTACCAGAAACCTAGCTAGCCCAAAACGATGCTTCCACTGTTGTAGTACTTGTACTTGCAATGCTGAAGGCCTTCCTATAGTTTCAAATTCTAGATATCTGTATAACATTAGAGGATACCGGTTCTAAACTCGTCTGTATGGTAGAGCCGATTATATATCAAAGAATAATGAACTGAATTGAACTGCATGGCCTTGCATTATGGTTATTATGACGATTGCATATCAGGGGTACAAAAACCTGGTGCCAAGTTGCAGTTTCTGTCTCAGTTGCCCACTCGGCAACCAGAGTGTTCTCATTTGAGCTCTTCCCCATCAATTTTATTTCCACTGCCATCCTAGACAGCAAGCATTCCCTAGAGCTGATAATGTTTTATAGCACAGGTTTTGCATTTCACAGAATTTGATGTATGGCCAAAGAACATTCGCTTTTTCAAAGAAACAAAGGCCTACTCTTCCTAGCAAAGATAATCCTACCTTTTACAGGCAAGCCATTTGGTAAAACCGATTTCCCAAGAAAACTTTCATAATCTTTTCAGATAAGAGATTCTTATTGATAATGCTAAAACCCCACCTTTTGCAATCTGTCTTCATAGAAGATCTTGCTACAGCGACAAGAAATAAATGATCAAATTGCATTTTATGTAAAGAAAATTTATCAGTCACTTATTCAGTCTGATTAGAAATGCACATTCGCCATTGACATTAATTTTATTTTGTCTGGTTGACTCAAATAACCACATTTCTGTGGTTGTCGCGAAAGACCAGTTGAATTTCCCCTTGCATATCTAACCCTCCTCATATTCCAATTCTGTACTGTACAGTGTCCTAAATTAAGCTTTTATTTTGTGCGTCAGTTGGGTGCACAATTTCGGAAATTGTGCGCCCGGCAGCTTGTCTATGCACCCCCTAATATATAGCTAATATATTAAAGGTGAAATTTGTGCATATTCCAGGCAGACAGCTCTTAAAATTGTGCACCCTTCGGCAGAAACGTGCACAATGGGCGCTGGGCGCAGCTTAATTTCGGACACTGCTGTAGATGTGGTAATACATGCAAAGTCATCTATGAATGTGATATTGAGAAAGATGTAGCAGAAATGCTATGAATTCCCTTCATATGATGAAACACATTCCCAAACAAAATATATAGAAAGGGGCCTAAGAAGGGTTATACGTTCCCTTCCTACTCTCACATTCTAATATTGTTCTTGTACAGTGGTTCTTCCTTCTTCATACACACATATATGTCCGCTTGTATACAATTTTCTTTTTATGACACTAGAGATGTGTATAAATGTTCCCTTCTGTCTAAAAGGAAACAACATTGTAGACGTTATAAATGCCAGTTCCGTACTGGCAGCCGGTTGTATAGACAATCGTATGCCCTCCAATTCTCACACTGTGATATTGTAGTTGGAATACAATGACCTGAATGTTTTCTCTATACAATATGACAGGATAATTTAGACGGGTATTGCTGCATTGTGCTCTTGCAACGCTATGTTGTCATGTTCGTATATCCACATAAAATTGTTCCCACACTATCTTTATGGAGCATGATATGATTGTATAGACAATAATGTCCACTGCTACTCTCGCTTAATGAGATTGTTGTACTGTAATGGTCCAAATGCCATTCCTATAATGCACAGCTTGATACCATATGATATGCTATCACAGATGAGCCACTGCATTAAGTGAACATTGGCAGGAGTGGATGGGTGGAGGCATTGCCATTCAGAACAGCCTCATTCAGTGTGATGTAGCCGTATTGCTGTGTCTATGTCTGCCTCACACTCTAGCGATCCGACCATATAGTTGTCAACAGTAGATTTAGCGGTAATACTGTGCTGTACAGCTGTGTACGATATATTGCGGTAACGTTGACATAAAATGACATGGTTACCATAATGTAAAATTCACATATTATGTTTCCGATATACTAAACTGACGAATTTATTTCTTCTAATTCTATTGTTATACATCCCATTTGCCGGCTCGGCTATTTCTCTTTAGTGCACGGTAACATCACATTCAATATGTAATACCTTTCTCTTTCTTTTTCTCCTTCAAATTTCTCTCTAAACTTCGGTTAGTGAGCACTTTTCAAGGGCGTCCTGTTTGACTACAGTAGAAGGCTGATTTTGTCTTCCCTACTTGTGGCTTCCGTCCCATTTCGTATCCTCCGATATTCAGTTCATACATTCCCGACTCTGTTTACTTCGATGATATTTTTGTCATCTGTGACTCATATCCCTCTTCAATATCCCACCTTGTCGCTTTCCACCTCATTGACTCATGTTTCCCATTGAGTAAATTGTTTCCTGTAACTTCAGACTTTGTGAATTCCCAGCAGGGCGTTTTTACGCCATGTGGCTTCCCACATATGGCTCCATGTATGGTTTCCCGATAGGTTCTTTGTACCTTACGCTTTCCCGTTAGTTTTTTTTGTACCTTACACATACTCTGTTTATACCTCCTCAGTCTGATGCTATTTTGTTACATGGCCAAACGTGAAACGTAAACGATGATAATTTGCCATTTGACATCCCACCTTGTAGTGTGCTACCTTATTTCCTCTCACCAAGATAACATCTGACTATCCTCCCATATCTTCAATTTCATTTTGCCATGCCTCATGGCGCCCCTATCATGCCTTCTCACTTTATGCCATCCTACCTAATGGCTTCCCACCTCTTGGCTTCCTCTTTGTGTTTTTTTTCAGAACATCTCTGGGATTCCCACCTCCATGCTGACACATTTCATTGATTAACTTATATCTTTAACATTTAAAACACATGCAGGTCATGACATGTGCATTGGTAGATACATCGCCCAGCTTGCATACCTGTGTTCGCGCGGGTCGAGCATTCTGTAATTGCAATCATGATTGCGGCCTACTTTGGATTATAACTTTTGCCCGATTACACTAGTCATAAAACCCATACTTGAAACCCTCAAGAAGTTTGTAATGCAAGTTAAACAAGTTAGAGCAAGTAATTGCACTTGTTGAATTTAACATTCAACTGTCACTAATGGAAATATATACTCGAATTTGTACCGTATATTGAATAGCCAATATAGAATGATTAGGTAGTAGACAGGCAGCAATCCAATCCATTTTCAATATGATGACACGGGAACACAAGCAGGCCATCTCTCAGTCAGTGAGTCTCACCTGTCGACTGACTGTTGGTCATCTCCGGTCCCCATACCGCCGGCCTCCTCCTGCCCGATACCTACACCCATCCCTCCCCCCTCCCTCTGGTCGTCTGGCCGTCTGCCCTAAGTGCCTACTGTGGACACAGTCCGCTCCGTATCACCCACTGAATAGGCTGTACCCGACCGGTCGGCCCACAGCTACTCTGTATATTGCCCCTCCACCCTCCTCCGCCCCCTCGTATCCCAGGGAGCTTGAATATTGAAAGCACGGATGTAATTTTCCAGATTTTAGCCTGATTTATGTTTGTTTTACTCCGACATTCAATGTAGAAAAGAATGGTGCCCGAATGTGGTCATTTGTATAGATATCAATATTAAGAAACAATTCTATAGGTGAGTCTGCATGTTGCTCGACGTGGCTTGGCTACTCGACCACAAATGACCAGGCTGGGGGTTGATTTTCCCTCCCTTTGTCTTCCAGTTATGTCATTAAACCATATTTTGTTGTCTGTATCTAACGTATTCTGTACCCAGTCTTGTGAAAATCTCAGAATGCAGAAATATCTGTTATTAAAAACAACAACAACCCAAAACAAACAACTATATGGCGCAGCTGTTTCATTGGCCCAGATTTTAAACCTGCACAGGTATTCGGAGGTACACTGATCGCCCGCTCTCCACCTTGCATAGGATCCCCTCTCTTCCCCCTAGCACAGTGTCTTCGGATTCTTTTACTGTTGAACCTAGTGCAAACGTTACTTCAGGTCCGCCGACACGGCTACTGTGTCGTCCTTCAAAAAGCTGCCTATCAGTATACTCAGCAAAACAAGTGGTTTTGGCGGCTCGGTAGACAGTAGATTGAAAAAAAAGACAGTGAGCTGGCTCACGGAAAATGTATGCCATGGAAGTTGGGAATATATTATATATGACAGAGCCAGTCCCACCAGTATAACTAGGTAACAGTGGTGGATTTCGGGTTGGAGTTGTGGGGGGCGACGTGACTCCCAATTTTTTGTCAAATATGACTTTCTTAATATATATTGAAGTCCGGCGGAAGTGTTAACAATATTATGACGCCCCCGTTTAAAAATCTAGATCGGCCCCTGGGTATCATGTAAAATCTATGCTCGTGGCTCTAGTAGACCTCAGCCTACACGAGTGCTGACTCAGGCCTAACGCTGACGTTAGTACGGGGAGTAGTATAGGGAGTCGTCCCTCTGTATCAGGTGAGATAGACGCCAACTCCAGGCATGAACGTGTACACGCCCTTCGACATAGGTGATTTATATACATAGATAGATAGGCATTTTTGACTGGCCTGGGGCCCTTGGATGATAATTGGCAATCATTTACTCAGATAATTTCCAGGCTGTTGTTATATAATACCATGATGTAGATGATTTATACTATGGTAAAAATATATAACAATAGCCTTGAAATACTGCTTATTCAAGTTTAAACTGTGCCACAGAATGCGTATGTGTCCCATGTCGAGACATTCCTCAAAATGATTATGATTATAAGTAGCGCAGATCGCCCTGAAGCAACCGGTGTTTTTCCTTGCATTTCATGAAATCCTATGAAGGCATCATCGTTCATCTGAATTTACAGATTCCGTCATTCTGAAGGCACAAACCTAAGTCCGTTTAGAAATGCCAGAAACTGTGTGTGGATTTTACTGTTATTCTGGTATGTATCAGAATAAGGTCTTTTGTACTTAATTCGCGCGTTTCTAACGAGAACAAGGACCCGGATGTGGAGGGGTAGCTCTAGTGGAGTAACACGGAACTACAAGCAAAATGCAGATTTAGTAAGGACTGGCCTTGTCAATATTCATCTGATAAGGTCCGGCTTCTCAGAATTAATTAGATGGGATTTTACAAAGCACATCCAGGGGTACCAATATTTGGTATAATTTGGTGTGAAAAGTAGCTTTGATTTCCCCTTTTGTATTAAATGATGTACTTGCTCCTCAGAATCTCTTACTACTAAGACTAAACCGGGATATGCTTTCTGTTCTGACAGGATACACAAAGTACACTCTGATTTATGTCACCTACCCTGCTTATAACAGTTAAACATGGGCCTTGTAGTGCCTGGGGCTCACGGTGATAAGCTGGCCGAAAATAAATAGAAACTCTGCAATGACTTCCTTGAAGCCTGGCTTTCTCACGAGATAAGATATTTGGTTGTAAAGGGAAACCCTTAGTAATTTAAAATAATATACCACCGTCGGGCATAGTTATACGCCTTGAGTCCCTGGTATTATGATTAACAGTGGCGGATCCAGGAATTTGAAAAGGGGGGGGGGCGCGTTATTGGGACATTTTTTTTTACTACTTTTTGGCCGAATTTTACATTAAAAAAATCTAAATTTGGCCAAAAAAGGGGGGGATGCGCGCGCCCCCGCGCCCCCCCTCTAAATCCGCCACTGATTAAGACCTTCGTTGAACCATACAATACACCTTTCGTAAAAGCCATAAGCTATAGATAGTGGCTCAAAAGAGATCAAATATTTACTGCACGAGAAATAAGGTGTTAGGTCTATAAAGAACTACTGGTGAAACAATGGTCCACTTGTCAGTAGAGAACTACCAGTGGAGCAGCATTCCACTGGCCAGTAGAGAACTAACATTGGTGCAGTGGTCCACTGGTCAGCGGAGGATTACTAGTGGAGCAATGATCATTGGGCAAAAGAGAACTACCAGTTGAGCAATGGTCCATTGGGCAAAAGAAAACTACTAGTGGAGCAGTGGTCCATTGGTCAGTAGAGAACTACCAGTGGAACAATGCTCTACTGGGCAAAAGAGAACTACCACCAGTACTGCAGTGGTCCACTGGTGAATGGAGAACTACCAGTAGTGCAGTGGTCCACTGGTCAGTGGAGAACTATCAGTGGAGCAATAGTCTATCAGGCAAAAGAGATCTACCAGTGGAGCAGTGCACCGGGTCCACTGGTCAGTAGAGAACGACTAGTGGAGCAGTGGTCCACTGGTCAGTGGAGAACTATCAGTGGGGCAATGGTGCACCAGTCATGCAGTTGGGAATGAAATATCTGATTTCATGTCATAAAATCAATTGCTTAGCGAATCATTTATTGAAATGCCTTATATATGGGAAATGCACTATATTTTGGCGGGATCCACATTGTTTACGTATCTTGCACCCGATATATTCATAAAAAGTCCTTGATTTAGATATTGGCAGGTCTATATTGACTTTATTCTGAAAATCTGCACAGCGGAATATTCATCCCTTGACTATAGGAAAGGCACTGTTGTGGTCGTGATGCTCTGTTTAGTGGTTTAAGTGTATAATCACAGGAGACTAGCATCAGGAATAAACCAGGCAACTAGGTCAGGGTAGTCACGACGTGTGCTTTTCTAAGTCAGGTAGCGAGGGGAACAAAATACCGGGAACTTACACGGCTACCACGTTAAAGATTTACAAAGACACCGAGTGGCGTACCCAGGGAGTCTCTGGTGTCTTGAACACCCTTAGAAATCGCAATTTGATAATACTAAAAGAAAATATAGGAAATTGCAGTAATGCACCCTTAAGGATAAGATTTTAGGGCTGGGTACGACCCCTGAGAATGAAGTATGCGTACTTGCTACCAGGGGCCTTTGGCAGTTACATTTCCAGGTGTTTTCCCCAGGAAGCTTGGCATTAAAAACCTGTCTGATTATTCGGAGACCTTGTGCAGTTGACGTCACATTTGCCACAAAAGTGTTAGATACTATATTATGGCTCTACACTGCTAAATTCGACACGGCAACATAGTCATTTCCTAAAATTATAAAGCGCACTGGGGCCTCACCATACAAACTACGGGGGTAAAATTGCAGTTTAAAATTCGACAGGTGACATTTGGATAAATGAGCGACAAAGACGGGGGACATTATGCATTTCTTAGGTCCGACACGTAACTGTATTGGTGGTCAGTTAATCGATGTGTGATTGATACATGTACAGACAAATATATTACTTCCCCATTATTTTATGGCGGTTCTATATATAAGTGTCAAGTTGCAACTTTGTGTAAGTATTGCTCCCAGGTGCTATGTATTCCCTTGTCACACGGTGGACGGATCAAATCTGGTGACAGGACCTAGACTACACAATAATAACGTAGATATTGCCCCAATAACCTATGCACCCTCAAGGGTCAGTCCTTCTCGGTATAGCGTGTTCTGGTGAAATGCTAGGAAATGTGAAATCAAACATTCAGGTAAATCCTGCTGGCTTCAATTCATTATTGATTCCAACATCTGCCTTCACATACATTGGGAGGGTCAATTACATTGCACCAGTGGACCTGAGAGGCATTAAGTTTACATTGATTATGTAATTAGGGCGTTGTGCATAATTATCATTCTGTTGCATACGATTAAATTTTTAATTAGATTAGATCAAGAATACAGATTAATGGAATATCATTTACACTCTTGATTGTTGCCCATAAAGAAATACTACTGTTACAAATAAAACATCCTTCGTGGTCAGTTTAGAAGAGATAACTCACTAGA
Organism: Lepidonotus clava; assembly: GCA_936440205.1. Classification (NCBI taxonomy): domain Eukaryota; kingdom Metazoa; phylum Annelida; class Polychaeta; order Phyllodocida; family Polynoidae; genus Lepidonotus; species Lepidonotus clava. The sequence goes on along the minus strand of OW387144.1, from coordinate 25,313,690 downwards.
TAAGAGCGAACGACTGTGTACTGACATGAACTTATTCCTACTGGTGGAAACAGGTAGCAATAAGCTGGGTTTACTTGATACTAATATTGTTTTCTTATCTCTTTCGCAGATATACACATCTGGACTTCTGATTCAAGAGCCCACTTGAGGTAAGCCAAATTAATGGTTAAACTTGTTGCATTAGCATCTGTTTGTACATCTGTAGTCTATAGAATGTGATAATCCCTGAAGATAACTTTGATTCATTCCATTTGTCATCTGATTTTGTTACCAAGTTAAAGGCTAGCTGTAGTTGAAAGTGACCATATGCAAGAGACCACTCAGTATCGGTGGTAGATTGAGCTGCGCCATGGGTTTTTGCTGATTTCGCTTTTCTTTTTCTTGACTACAAACCATGTGTTCTGCTCAGAGGATCCAAAAGAGCCTGACACGAGCCTATGCATAAAACAGTCCCTGCAATAAGAGCAATTGCATGGACGGCTGTGAGGGAACAAGAGTATCCCATCATACTGGTACCTCGTTAGGAGATGAACATAAAAGTAACAAATTAAACTAGATAAAAACAGCAGCATCCCAGTCCTGAGAGCCATGGCCACCTCATTAAGGTGCTAGTTGACATTCACACGCTTACCATGTGACATGAGGTCATGTATACGTAATGACCTGACGAAGAAAAGCTAATAGGACACATAAAACCATATAACGAGGATTAAAACGAAATTTAATTGATAGGTTTATATTATCCATTTCCTGGCGGCTTTATTAACCAGTTGCCATGTACATGCCACTAGAAGATGTGGACTCTTTTGTGTGCTCTAACTTCATGAATCCGGAACATTTGAATATTAGACAGCCTTGCAAACCTATTTCACATATCACGTTGATAACATAGACTCTCACTTCAAAGCCAACTGGACTGAATTGATGGAGATCCAATTTTCTGTATGTAAGAAATATTTTTTCGTGTTTTGAGAAATTGCTCCAATTTAATTTTGCAAAGTGATGTCCATTTGTAACATTGCAAGTACACCAGACTAAGAAGGGTAGGTTGCTACTGCTAGAAGATTCCGACCCATTGGAGTCATAATTATATTTATGTAGAGCCGCTTCATGCACATGGAATATTAAATTTTACCTAATAAAAAGGATCTTCATTACAGAATACCTATAAAATGTGCTTTTTCCACAAATATCCATACTAAAATTATCTTTCATAATGTCAACAAACACTGATTTCACTGCTCCTATATATATTTATAAGCGTATGATTATATTGTCACAACTCTGCCTAGATAGTACCTGCATTGCTACGTTTCAACAATACAATATAGACACTCGTTCTCCAACACGCAGTTATTTATTTAGCCTCTGGTACCGTCCACACGCTTTATCCCCGACACAGTATCTGCCACGTCAGGGGAGAGATAACAAACACTATCCTCTCTGTGAGGTTTACCTGTAGTGCCATTCCTATAGAGCGGTACCCAGGTTTTCATGGCAGAGTCCCAACCGTGAACTGCTGTACAACATCATTGTGGAGACCTTGAGACATGAGCTTACGCAGTAAGCTGAGGTCATGCAGTAACAGTATGGCAGTATTAGAATTTTATCCTGGTGGCCATTTCTCTTTCATAATCTATCACAAAAAAAGAAGATAAAATAGAAATAGACTGCACCTGTTTCGGCACTATTGTGAATTGTTTCTGATCCATTTAGTGGAACAGTGTAGAATACCACCAAGTATTAAACAATTCTCCCTACATACGGGACAAGATAGATGGTGTTGGCTACAATAGTTAACATATGACTGTCCGTGGCCGGGCCCGGTGCTGTGTACTCCTCGGCCATCTGCTCCTCCCTCTCCTCGCCCTGATCATCTGACTGTCTCCCCCTGGTGTCAGCGTCTGCAACCTCCTACCAGCGTCCCAGCAGCGTCCGCTACCTCCAGGAGGTGGCAGGGGGGAGGGGGTTGTTGAGGTATTGACCGACGATCTATAAATAGACCTGCCGCCCATCAGCCTTTGTCATCGCCCACCGTTCTCGGCAACAGCAGCGATACCTACTACACGCGCTCATTTCTCAACGGGGGGAATCACGGGTTGAAGCTGGGTGGTGGGCGTGCCTGGTGTACCGTGGGCTTGATACCCGCTAAGCAGCAGGTGATTTGAGTAGTGGATTGGGATATATAGAGGAGTTGCCAGCCCGAGTACATTTTAATCTGGCCACCTATATTGCAAGCTTTGTACAATTGATCAATTCTTTGAAAGTGGGTTGGGATAGAGGACTTGAGTCTCTCCAGCCCAAGCAGATGGGTAAGGACCCCTAAAATCGTCAGGGCGACAGCGATATCAACAGGACAACATAGGACTTACTGACGTGCGACAGCACATTAATTAAAAGGTTAATAACATGGCACATGGTCATGCCTGAAATTCGACATGGGACAGGAATTCACAAACGACATGCGACTTCGGCCTTTCTTGAATTCGACACAGCGACGTCGAGACCCCAATCTATACCCCAAGCAGATTTTCACTCAAGTCCTTAACAATGAACGTGAATTCCTTTAAATTCCTTTATTTTTGTAAATATAATATTAATGTGTTTAATCCTTTGATTCTTTTTGAGGGAAGTGTGTAAATTCAATCAGGGAAAAGCTGGGTCGTCGATATTCTTGTCCCAGGTTTTAACTGAAAGCTGTGATGGAGACATTAATTAACGTCATGCAGCTTTTCGATTAAAACCATATTTCCATTACGCGAACAGATATCTAGTTATTGTGAGAAGACACTAGTACAATAACGCTGTAGAAGATTAACCAAAGGCCAAACCCTTCTATCGTGTGAGAGCACAGGTAGAATGATGTCCACCTTGTATAACTAACCCCGTTACCCCTCTCGGGAAATGCGCTCTTGGTTAGTCAATAGAGCTCATGGTGGTTACGTTGAAGGAGGTGGCAGCAGGCGTCCGACATCTCGGTGACATGAGGGGAGGAGGCCGGGGAGGTAAACCAGGGTAAACCAGGATAAACCAGGGTAAACCATGCCTCTCTGAGCTCAGCGTCACGGTCTGTGAAGCCCCGGCCACTCCTCTACTAGTACAAGTACACTTCTCCACCCCTACTACGTCCATCCCTAGTCCCAGCTGACGTACACTCTCTCAGACCGTAACGCACGTATGTTACCACCATGTATTCTCTCAGCTCGTACGTCCCATTGCTTTGGGTGACGTACGTGCAGGAGCGAGCAGGGACCAGTATGGCCCACCAGGCACGTGCCTCCGGACTGAAGGGTTCTTTTGCGTAATAGAAGCTTTCCCTGACATCACCACATGGTGGGAGGCGTACCTAAGATGTGCAAATGAGACATGACATAACCTGGCTCGTTAACCTGCTGTTACAATGCATGCGACTTGAATAACTGTAGTTTGGATAGTACATATAAATCCGCGAATAAATCCATGAGTAATTATGGTCCCAGAAAAATGTCTTGAATAGTTATTTTAAAGAGGAATTCAGATCTGTTATGACAATAATTGAAAAGAAACCTCTGTTACAAAAGTAAGGACACCTGTACCTGTACCTCCTTACAGACCTGACCACCATCATTATTCCGGATTTGACCATGACTGTTAAGAACAAGGCAACAAACAACCACCCGCCGCCCGACCTCTTCAGAGGCGTAAACCCTGAACTCCATCACCAGAAATCCCCTCTCCGTGACTTCTACGATTGCCTCCTGTAGCCTCCATGGTGTGTCGATAAATGGGAGGCTCCATGTATGGAGGGAGTCTGCAGACAAATAAATGGCCGCCTGCAGCCTGCCATCGCCTACCGCCCCAGTACCTCCCTGCACTCCCATGCTGCTCCATGAGCATCGCGGGGTCTCCCGAGCGACAGTGAGTGAATGAGGGGTGGAGCAGGGGTAGAGGGCAGACTGCTAGGGGTCAGGGTGGTGGAGAGAGCGTCTTCTCTGGTGTAATAGCTTTTACGGACGAGAATCCCGTTCAGACTAGCCTCAAAATTGACTCAGATGTTGAGAGTTAAAGCATGCAAAATACACTTTCTGAGTCTAATCTGTTCAGTTTGCTTTGAACAAATACTGGTTATTTGGGAGTTGATCATGGGTCAGTCCTTACAGACTATCCTAGAGTCCGAATTAAGCCCGTTCAAACTGCCGTAATGAGCGAATGTCGAGGCTAGTTTGTAATAAAGGAGATTAGAGAGAGAGTGATAGTGCGAAAAGTGATTTGCTCATCTGAAGAAGGCCGAAGTCATGTGTTCACGGTTCAAAACTAAAAGAAAGCGGAATATGAGGCTAGTCTCAAAACGAAACTCGAGCCATAGATAAAGCGGTATTTAATATGAACAAAAGGAAGAAGGGAGGGCCTCGGTATGAAAATGGATATGACAAGAAGCTTAATTAGGTCAGGGATTATCGGTTCATTCCCCCTAAGGCCTTCATTAATTTGATCAAGATACATAATAGGACCCATCGCATGGTAGATCATTATAGTAGGATGTTCAGTATAATAATTGGCAAGTTCTTAGAAACTCCCTTTCCTTGGCAATCCCACCTTCCTGATTGAACTAACGTTAGTCCTATGGTAAATAAAGAAACAACTAAGCACAGTAACATTAACATTGGTGTTATCAGGAGTTGGCCTTTAGCTTCTTAAATCACTAGAACTGTATTATGCTGCCTGCTATGTACATGTAGCGCTGAACGAGTGCACTGAGAGTGTACCTCTGCCATGGCTTCTCGTCACAATCAGGCGACCTGCTCTCTGCTTCTACCGTGCCATAACCATTTGCCTGTGTCCTCGACTCACGCTCGTGGCTTGCGGTTCATGCTCTTGATGGGATAAAACAAGGATCTTATACCATGTTGACATTGCTATTTCTACTAGCTGAAAGGGCATACAGGCCCATCCCCAGGAAATGTTGGTTCCAAGAAGTGCCATTGGCGGGATAGGCCACACTGACCGACTGACAGAATGTTCCAGGGATAGCGGTTAGAGCAGTTGCAGGATAGCAGCGTCTGGATGGCTGGTTGTTACTGAGCATAAACAGAACAGCAGAGAATAAGGGGCTATAGTATGGCAAGTGACCTGGCAGCTACAGGACGAATTACTGGGCAGTTACAGGATAGCACCGAAAGGGCAGTTTCGGAATGGGAGATGGTAGCTATAGGATGTAGTTAGTGGCATACAGGACCAGAGTTACTGAGCAGCTAACTACAGAATAGTGCCAACTGGGCATCTACCGGACAGGAGTTACTAATACCCGGCCATTACCAGTTTACAGACTAGGCTCAGAATGCGCATTCTGCCTGTATTGAACTGTCATTCCAACCGCATTTTGGGGCTAGTCTGTAAACGATATAAGTAACTATAAGATGCAGATACTTGGCAGTTACAGGATGGGAGTTACTGGCCAGTTACAGTCACAGGACAGCAGCTACCGGGCAGCTACAGGAAAGGAGTTGATATGTGACGCCAACCCAATGAACGGAATCATTGAGTTAAATGGATGTGACATTATGGAATGTAGACTAAAAATATTCCTTATCAGCAAGTGAGATAAATTTTGCATGAACATCAAGTTGTAGACAAGGCGTCTCATCAGTATTATAACTCTCCAGGTGCTATATATAAAGCCTTCATTGAGCAGCTGCAGGAAGGCAGTGACTTGGGAGCTACTGGATGGCAGTTACTAGATGGTAACAGGATGGCAGCGACTATGTTCTATGAGGGCGGCAACTGGTCTAGTAGAGGTATAGAATGGCAGCAGGGACTGCGTGGCAATGACTAGCTACAGTGGGGGTAGCAGGATGCTGCAATTGGCAATAAGAGAGTAGCACGAATTTGGATAAAAAGTTGTCAAAATGTGACAGTGATTCAATGATAGATCTATATGTTGGGTGGCAGTAAGGTTTGCCAAAAAGTGGACAATGATTGGGTGACAATGTGTTGGGGTGATACGGAGTGGGTGACAGTGGCAATGACTTTCCGTCAGCAATGATTCAATTGCATGTCAGCCGTCAGTGGCTATTGCCCTAGTGGCGAGTTCGGGTACACCTTCTTATATCCTGACAGGCGAGGGAAGGTGGGGATGTCCCAATGTCATATGTCGCCCTGTCGAATTTAAGAAAAGGCAATGTCTCATGTTAATATCTTTAAAAAATCCAATGTCGCATGTCACTAAGCCCTACTGGGGCCTTGACGCCATGTTCAATGTAAAGGTTCAGAACAGGCATAAATCGCGTGCCAAGGCTAGTCTGTACACCACAGGGGAAGACTGGGCGACTAGTTGATAGCACTTAGTATTGATACTGGGTGTTGGCAGTGCAAGAAGTATATAACATGAGCGTGGTAGGGGTACATAGACTCTTATAGTTTATGTCCACACGCCGTGGCCACCCCGCGCCCTGCCTTACGTCTTACCTCACGCACGGAGGGGTGGCGTACACCACCGTTATGTCAATGAACATACTACTACCTGTGGGAAGGTGATACCACACGAAACAGGGGCAGACCTGACCAGGCCCATTCATCAGGGCTTTAACTCACACTGTGGGATCGACTACAACCTACAGGTGTGTATATATATATGTGGCCATGCACTTCACCTGCTTCCCTCAGGCATTCACCGCCTGGGGTCACCAAGGGAACTCAGTTGGACCCCATCATTCCTTATCCCTGAGATGTTTACAAAGGAAAGGCGTCCATCTTAATCCCTATAACTGACACGGACACATAGCAGTTTGTTAGATCTAAGGATACGGGGCCTTAATTGTGACAGGCTACATGGGGTTTAGACATAAAACAAATTTAGACTATTCGGTTCGACATGGGACTTAGTTATATAATATATAGCCATTTATAGCATATATATCATATATGTTAGTTATACTTCAACAAGCGACATAGCCATTTCTTAAATTCAAAAAGGAGCATTATGCACACCTATCTGGAGCCCCTGGGGGAAATGATTACTGACCTGGGAAGGGCCTTAACCGGGCCTCAGCTGACCACCGCTTTGAGGTCAATCAGTGTCACTTCTACCGGGCAGTCTTACTCAAAGGATTTGTAGATGTCAATTGTACTTGTATATAGGCCTATCTCTAGGGGAAAAAAGTGAAAATGGCCCTGGATAATATCAATATCTATAAACTTGTTAAAGACAAATGTTCTGCGAAAGAAGGTCTGTCCTAGAACTGCCCTAGAACTTTGACCTGCACCCAACCCCACCCTCATTTGAACCAGTAGGCCTACTAGTGTGAGCACGGGGAATAGATACTATACAGGTGTCTTACAATAGACATCAGTATCAATATTGACCGCCGTCCAGAACCTAGCATATCACCCCCAGATAAACAATGACGGTCAGATAGTGGTCGCGCTTCAGTCATCCTAATCTAACCAGCAACAAGGACAGAGATACCACATTCACAAACAGGAGTTGACCTCCCGAGAGGTGATCCATATGTATGTGCTCCCAATGGTCTCTGGCGCCCATCATAAAGATGTTATGTATGTCTATGTGCCCATGTACAGATGTATGTACATCAGTTAACATTGTCACTAGAGCCAAACGACTATAATAATAATGTTAGCTCTAATTTCCGTCGGGCATATTCCCCCATCATATCTCCCATGGTGACTGCTGCTCTCATTACCGTTCCCATCTCCTGTGCCCCGGTCCTCTCTGCTCCCCGACACCACCACCACCACCACCACCCCGCACCACCCCAGCCCCGCACCACACAGGTGTGTTGTGGTGGTGGTGGTGGTCTCACGTGGTGGTGCTGGTGGTAGCAGGTGTAGCAGGGGCCGCTGAGCAGTGCACAGCAGCCATGGTGCAGGGAGACTCCCCCCGCGCTCATACACACTGTGGGTGGAAGTTGTCAGATTTCTGTCAGATTTATTACTGCTTCGACCTTAGCGCCAGTTGTAATAACTTTAAAAAGATGACATTACTTTGTAACGAACTTTAAGGTGAATCCTGATTTTATTGGCGTTGTTTCAGATTTTATTGACATATTTACAATGAGGTGCATGCCTGCAATAGATAGCGCCTGCATGTGTGGGACCAGAACGGATTAGTCGTTTTCCTTGTGGATACCAATGTGTCAGGGTTATAGAGAGGCTTCACAAGATTCCAAAACAGTGACACCGCCTGACGTTTGGGCCTTACATTCTACTGTCACTGACTCCAGTAGGTTTCATGAATAAGGGGTCACTCAGACTAGATGTCGTGGTCTTGGTACTGCTCTACTAGTTCTAATCCTAGTGCTGGCGGGTTCATAATGGACTAGGGATGGTGGTTGGAGCAGTGCATACTGCACGTCAGCATCTGCCCAGTCAGTGAAGTGGGCGCAGCCGACGTGGACGCGCGATGTGCGGATAGTGTGCTGGTGGGAGTGGTGGCATTCAGCGTTCGCCGTCCTCTGCGTTCTCCACGCAGCGCCCCCGTTACCCACTCATTTTATGGGCGGTGGGCGAGCAAGCCGTGGCAGAGTGCGCTGCTGGCTGGCTGCCTCCCTCTCCCCTCGGCCGCCTCCCGACCACTACCACCACCTCCCATCCAGCAGCATACCGCTTGGAGCAGACAGCACCAGGAGGAGGAGGAGTAAGAGGAGTGGTGCCTCGGGACAGCCGCCTCAGGAGTACGAGCAGGAGCCAACCCAGGACATTACTAAGCGCCGGGAGTATCATAGAGAATACATCGTGCTACACTGTGTCCGGAATAAGCCAGCACTAACCAGGGTTAGAGTAAGTACACCTATGACGCCGTTTAAATAATCCATAGAGCCATGGCAGCAGCCTGTGGCCTGTGACAGTGAGTGGTGGGGAGGGCCGGCCGGCCGGCTGGGGCAGGCTGGTGGTGGTAGCTGTAAGCTGGGGCGGTAGGCTCCGCGTTTGTTGTGTGGAGGGATGGCAGGCACGGGGAGCAAGCACTGGGCTGCGGCTGGAAACCACTCTTACACCGCAACAACCAGCCACACAACAGTAAAACTAGCACTATCAGTATCTACAAAGCTTTGCAGCGTCCACTAAAACTACCGCTACCGTGTCTAGGGCTCACTAGAGTCTAGACTCACATAACTTAAGAACGGCCGGTATGTATAGCTATTAAAACCCGTGTCTGTGACGGTCGGTGGTTCGGGCCCCCACCCACTGCCTGTACAGCCGCCACCATTGCTGGCTGCTGCTGCAGGAGGACGCCGGACGGACGCCGCTCCCCGTCGTCGGGTCGGGCGGGCGGCGTGCACGCGCCACGCTCACACCCAGACGCTACTGCTGCCATGGTGTAACAGTGCTACTACCACAGGAGTGGTGGTGGTGGCACGGGTAGCAGGGCTCCCTCCTGGAGCAGGCAGCCTCCAGTAAGAGCAGCAATTAAGAGCATTGTGTCAGAGCATTGTGACAAGGGTCAGATATGGTCGTACATTGCCATCGGTATATAAGGTAAACATTGAATATGGGTTCAGCAGGATAGTGGCAAAACGGCCAATTCAGCCGGACAACTCTAGTGTGTGTCTCTTAATTGCCTGACGCTTGTAAGTGACGCTTGTAAGCGTGTGATAGCATCCTGTTTAGACCCTGTTGAGACCCAGCTTTCACTGCTCGACCTATGCGTCCAGGGGTCTCACCGTGGAGGTTTGACGGGTGGATTCTGGGATGCTACAGTGAGTGAGCATAAACTGCAGCCACTGGCTGTGCTGTATTACATATATAAATGTAATATAAGTACCTCCACCCACTGATGCTATACGGCCATAATAGGCCTAAGTCATGGAGCTGGGAGTCACCTCATTGACCGGGGACACTGTAGTCTATCAATCCGACCTTCTCAAAGTAGAGAGCGATCCGGCCTACAGACTAGGGACACTAAGGCCATGCAGTGAGAGTCTGGTCACGGTTTGACCATTGATAAACAGCGTGTCCAGAGGTCTAGGACACGCCGGAGTACACACCGAACCGTGTTGGCTCAGGTGTGGCCCTTTACGGTTTACTGCACCAGAATGACAAGCAATACACCAGTAGTGGTGGTTCGACGTCAGTAACTTTTTATCTTTATTACTCACACATAACCATATGAATGACCTTCAAATCCAAGGAGACCGTAGAGGTGGTTCAGAAAGGGAGTCAGGGCTATGTATGAATTGAGGACCCTGGATCCGCTGCTGTCTATTCTGTTGCAATACCTCCTCGTATTTCATCACATACACTGGTCAGTCTTCATCTAGTTTATTCCAGCCACATTCAGCAGTTCAGGAAACTGTGGTTGTCCTGTGGTGCTAAGAACGAACAGTCAATAATCTGTTGGCCCTCTGGGCCAATGAATCGTAAAAATGCTTAAGTCAGAACATACGCCGGCCTTTTTAGGCCAATTTTAATGCACTTCTTGTATAAACAAAAACAAAAACAAAGAAAAAAGTTCTGCCCAAAGGGTTTGTTAGTTTCAAACTGTGCTCTAATCACTAGATAGATAGCGTTCACACATATAGTGGTTTTAGCGAGGCGGCGTGGCCTTGGGTGTAAATTGGGTGGAAGCTGGGGGAGGGGTGACACTGCCACAAGGCTACCACACCTCTAGTCCAACCTGTAGTCTAAGCCCCCGAGCAGCTGTCCCGGCAGCTGTCACCTGTGCCCCGCCCCCACCCCTGGACCGTGTCACACACAATACCCTCAGCGGACCACAAAGGGGTGGGATGAGGGGTGCGGGTAGGCATAAGAAAAGCTAAGAATGGGCTGTAAGAAGTGCAAAGTTTCTCAATGTTATACTTGGTAGAATTACAGCATGCTCTAGCAATGTAAAGTGACGTGCGTACCTTATCAGAGCATGTTTACACGGGTTAGCCAAAGTATCGTATAGTCTTCAAAATAAAGGGTACATGCTTCACCTAGCTAGGGTAAATTTGCCAACAGATGCACACTGTTGTGAGCAAGAGTATGTTCTGTATGTATTTAAATGTCCAGATTTTGAAAACAATTTCTGGTGCACATACTCACAATCTCAGTCTTCCGCCAAATGCAGAAATATCTGAACACTATGAAAATACAGAAATAAGATCCACAATTAAAAGCACCAGGGCGCTGTTCCACAAAAACTGTTCGTAAGTCTGGGGGTTATCTTTGAATTTGTGCGTAAATAGTGTAAGTAAGGAAAAGTGTTCGTAACGTCACTTACGTACACTTACGTACACAAATGTGCACGTATGATAAAAAACGTGATTTTAATTTATTTTTTCTATTTTCTTTGATAGCTGCGTGAGTGTTCATCCGATTTTAATTTGGTTTTCACCAACAAGTTCCTTAGAAAATAATGTTTCTAATGGTACCCGATTTGTTATCATAGCGTTATAACTTCATGATGAAAAATATATTTGAATAATAAAAATTATTTACGAACACTGAAACACCTGTCGCAGATAATTTGGAGTTGCGTACATATTTGTTATGCTGCGAACAGTACGCAGAATCATATTTTTGTGCGTATCTTTTTTCTGGAATGAAATGTAAATTTTTGAATGTTCGTAACTTTTTATGGAATGGCCCCCAGGTATAAATTGTCACACACCAATTATTAATCATTACCTGGCCGGACCATGATAGGATGGGAGGGGGATGGAGGGAGAGGAAGAGGAGACATGTATAGGGATGTTGGTGCCCGCCATCAGTTGAGAATAATAATTGTGTAAGGGTCGCAAGATGCAGGTCACAGTACCAGTTTTCCAAACCCAAACATGAAGAGTGTATTCGTAAGTATACAAGTCCAAAAGGACGTATGCATGTGAACTTAGCTCTGTTGTTTACTTATAGTTAGATAGTAAGACAAGAACAGAAAAACACACTATGGTCCCATGATCATTTGTATTTACTCATTCTCGTGTGTTATACATACAATCAATAAAGTTCTTGGGAAATACGCATTACTGAATGACTGGACGTACTGACTGCGCCAAAGACTTCGCAGCCAAGACTTTTGTGTCAGTCAAGCAGTGCTTTTAGCGAATTAAACAAATTATTTAAATATAATCATCTTCTCATCGTGCGTACAATGCCATCATTGTGACAGTCCCCAACGTATTCACATACTAGTACATTCATACAAAATAAAACAACCCACTTTCATCAATATAGCCATATAGTATGCGTCTGGGGCGCACATGGATTTCACATAAAACAGAGATGTGCACCAAATGTCCCTGTCCATATAAAACCCTGCGGTGACCTTTCCGTGCCCTTCCCGGGGTGTTTTCCTCCACGGTGCACTGTCCCAGGTCCCCAGACCCCGACGTCACCGTATCACGCACCTCCCGGCCTTTACTTGGCTGTGTACCCAAATAATGGATAAAGTCTAATACCCATAGACTAGCCCTAGAATGCACATTATGCACGCGTTGAACTGGCATTATGAGCGCATTTTGAGGATAGTCTGTATACTATAGGGTATTAGATACGAAACGATTATTAAACTACTGTAAATGTATATTACTTTATGCTCTACATATTTTCGCTTAGTTCACGGGGCTCTAAAATCCCCGAATTCCCGTGAATTTGTCCTTTCGCGGCTTCCGCTAGATTTGTACTAGTAAAATTAACCAAGTTCACAATCATGTACAGCGTGCTTAATTTTGCAGTAGGATGCACAATTCTTGGATAGGAGGTGTGCCAAATAGCACAAACAGTGTGCCGTAAATGTAAACTTTAGAAATAATGCATTTTCATATACTGCATGCCCTTTGAAATTCCAATTGTCGAGCGTGTTATCTATAGACAACTCAGCGATATGTACTCCAAACCAAGGAGAAGTCGTAAATATAAACTTATTTCTCGTCAGAGTACCGAAAAAAAGAAAGAGATATCTAACAGAGTTTCAGCGACCAGCGATATCCAAATATTGAGAAAGAAGGGGGTAAATGTTTTAGTTTTAAAAATGCCCATACTTTGAAGTTCCAAGAAACAGTCGCAGCGCACAAAGGTTAAGGGATGGGAGTATAAGAAGCCCATACCCCCACCTGAGTGACCTTGGACTCACCCCATATAACCCCATATAACCCCTAGACGTCAGTACCTGTTACCTGTGGCATTCAGTCACACCGTGAAGCTGAGGCACACACTGTGTACCGAGAGGTCCCCCCTTTTAGCCTTTGACCCCAGCACGTGCCGATATCCCAGCACATGTGAACAGGTGTGTTAGTCGGAGGTGGGAATCCAGGCCCGTTCTGCTGTGGTTCTGCTGTGTTGGGGAGAGTTACGAGGTTCCCGAAGTGGAGATTTTGTTTATAGATCCTCATAATATAATCTTAAGAAGTGGGCGGCGAGCATTAGAAAGTTGAACTTTGAATATATTCGTACTATCAAATTTTAGGTGTTTTACAATGAATTTTGGAAGGAAAGACTTTGAAAAATGTCCCCTATGTGTAAGGGGGCGGTATATACGGGCTTGGAATCAGCCTGCAGGAAGGCCGAATACTGTAAGTAGTAACCACTGAATGCAACAGCAGGGAAAAAGTGACCCCCATGCGTTATAAACGCACATTTACTCGACATGTAAGATGTACACCCAGCTTCTGTAGTTGATCTTAGCCCCGAGGTCTTAGCTATACCTGAAGTCTTCCGTCTCATGGAGCCTGCCTGAAGCGTATGGGTATTAGGTAACCAAGGGGCCCAGTCAGCGGAGCCAAGCTGGGGGAAGGCGGGTCTCCTGTCTTTGGTAAAAAGTAAACGGCTGGCACTGAAGGGGGATACGGAAGGCAGCCATTGATTAACCCCTGCCAGCAACAGATGTACAGCAGTTGTCATACACAGCATTTACTATGGCACTTACACATTATTTATTATGGCACTTATATTGGCCATGAAGTACAATAATATGGGGTTTTGTAGGGTTCCCCTTGTCATGTGACGAATTTATAAATTATATTATTCTCTCTGACCGATGAAATATTTACATTTATGACGGCATTAATAAGAAACACGTCATTAACCAATGTTTTGTGTTTTGCCTGTTCTCCTAGATAGTACAAAGTAATGCTGTTTTAGACACGGGTATTAATCGACATTATATCGGCCATCTATCGAAAACATGGCACCGCGAATTAAGAATTACCACGGAGATTAGCTAATTATTCTGTGGTTTAAATTTATCATTTCTGTTCCCTGTTTAGATAAAAAGTATTCGGGAAATTTAAACAATGAGCGAAATTCATTTCAGAATAAAGACTTAAAAAGGAGGAACGGAGGTTTTTCGACTGGGTAGTACAAGTGTTTGTATTGTACAGCAGCATTTTCTTTTAAAAAGCAGAAGCAACCTTGAACCAACAAACGATAGATTTCATAACATGAGCAAGGCTCTGGTCAGTGGGACCCCCGAGTATGAAAGTAGTATATGGACATGGGGATTTGACAAGGGCACCAGCATCGCGTTGCCATGTTAACCGTACATCAGTCACTACATAACATTGGAGTCACTTATGCTATCAGAATTCGTCAGAATTTGAGACAATTTTCTCTAACACAAAGCTCATCCACATGTGTTTCATCATGGTGACCTTTATGATTTCTACTTCCCAAAATACCTCTATATGAACATTATCATATGATCATTCTAGTTCAACTGATTCCTTTTAAACTTTAGAAGATACACACAGAGAAACCTAACCATCACATCTTCTTTTTTTCAGGTTTAAATCTCTCCGGAAGGATGACATTCACGGGTCACAGCTGACATCTGAGCGACCTTGATGACCTTTAGATGACCTTGGCTGACCTTGACATGACCTTCAGGCGGCAGTAGGCTGCTGCCAGTTGGTTGTACTTCCGGCCGATATGGCTGATGCAGATAAGATACGGCCCAAGCTCAGCCCTCCAGGGGGTAAGGGGGGCACGGTAGGGGGTAAAGGGACGAAAGGGGGTAGGCAAAGCCCTAACAACCCTGACAGCCCCTGCAAAATGGAAACCCTGGATAACCTGGAGGTGAAGCTGTCAGGTGTTAACTCCAATCAGATGGGTAAGTGGTTTTATGGCGTTTTTTTCCTTTTTTCTTTTTTAACAATAACATCCTATATGAATCCAGTCGAACTTAGGTTTTGTTTTCTTCTGAATGTATGCTCCAATCAATGCAAATATAGAATAGACATGCAGGCTAGCTGAACTTTCTTTTTACCTTGATAAATTAATTTCAGCGACTATAACACGGCAGTTAATTGCATAGGCTGAAAACATACTAGGGATAATGAATCTATACCGATGTTGAGTTTGACCTACAGATAGTCGAAACCTTTATAATAGTTCTATGCTATACCTATGCTCGTATCATTGTGATAAATGGTATAACTGCTTTACCGGACAAGTAACAAAAAGTGCATATAACCATCGCTGTTCATCTTCCGCAGGAGTGTGGTCCAGAGAGTTCATCCCTGAGGGCACTAAGTTCGGGCCCTTTCAGGGGGAGAAGCTGATGACGTTGAAGAAGGACAGCGACCCGCTCTGCGTCTGGGAGGTGAGTCGCCACATCAATAACAATCACATTATATATAGGCCATACATACTGGACTGAACATATAGGTCGACAAACTGTCGCGTTGTTACCTTCTATAGCAGTTTCTCTTGCGTCCTATGCCTTAGTTCTGGCCAGACTGCGATCGAATGGCTTGGTTCCATACAACTGAATAATTGTAGGGCTTTGATCTGTCTTATTACAGATAGGGGTTATTTTTTAGTCATATTCCCTGGTCACATATCGAAAATAACCACAAGGCAAATGCTGATATGATTCTTCGTAACATAAACATGTTTTAAGTAGAATAATTAGGCCAGGGCCAAGGGAGGTTTTTTTTCTTCACCTGGTTAAAAGATGTCCTCATATAAAATAAACAGCCCTGGGATATGGCTTAGACAATTATCTCTTTTCTCAGATACGTATGGCCAATGTTAAAACGGTCAGTTGTAAAGACACTCCAGTATACTCGAGGTTCAACTATTTCTATCAATATATTTCCAAAAAGGATTTGAAGCTTTGTTTTACCGTAACTAAACCTAATACAACTTTCAGATTGTGGAGGTAGACACGAAGGAGTTCCTGTTCTACCTGGACGCGTCGCGGTCCGACCAGGCCAACTGGCTGCGGTACGTGCAGTGTGCGCGCCACTACGAGGAGCAGAACCTCATCTCTGAGCAGGAGGGCATCGACATTATGTACAGGGCCATCAAGGTGAGCGCTGGTACAATGTTATAGGTCTAGACCCCTTTCTGGAATAGTGACATGCGACATGACCAATTCTTAAATTCGAGTCTGCGACAGGGCTTATTCTTTAAATCAACAGGCGACATAGTCCATAGTGACACAAACGGTTTGACTTTTAGAAATATAATGACAAGTGACGGCCATTTCTTTAATTCGAAATCCGACATGG
The DNA here is from genome assembly GCA_936440205.1 of Lepidonotus clava. Taxonomy (NCBI): domain Eukaryota; kingdom Metazoa; phylum Annelida; class Polychaeta; order Phyllodocida; family Polynoidae; genus Lepidonotus; species Lepidonotus clava. The sequence continues at coordinate 25,297,263 of OW387144.1, read as the reverse complement.
CACCCCCTCCCCCACCCCATGTAGACCCCTAATGTTACTTGAAGCTTGAATCCCATGATTCATTACAACAATATAAAACACGGAGTAGGAGCACAGTGGATTCGCTGTATTCACCAGATACAACAAGTAATTGAATAAGCCCCGAAATACAGACATTCAGACGTTTTCTGATCTGACAGTCATGTCTCTAGTTCTATTGCGGGTAACTTTCAGTCACATATGTGTTCAGATTATATTCTCAATAAAAGATATAATATCGAAGATGTATCTTCAATCGTACCTGTTTTTGTTCCAGCCTATAGAGAAGGATGAGGAGCTGTTGATCTGGTACAAGACTCCGACCACCCGACGTGGGCAGCGGCAGGCCGGGCGGATGACCGGAGGTAAGCAGACTCTTGATGAGATGATGAGGGATGGATAACATACAACGCAGAAAGCAGTCTGCCTAGGACCGTTCAATTAAATTGATGTCTCATGTTTTAATTTTGCATTACATGGTCATTCCAACGGCTGGGTCTGCGTTTTACTATATTTTTTAAAATCGTATTTTACTAAGGCTATGACTTCTATGGTTTCTGTTAGAAAAAAGTATTTCCAAAGATTATGACTCATGAAAGAATTTTTCCAGAAGGTTCATAAGAATAAATGTATAAATGTATTATCACACAACCTTACACAAATATTGATAACGATGCTGTGATAAGGAATGTAACGGTACTGAAAAATGAATATAAGATTTGTTTCTGGGGATTACGCAAGTTCGCACCATCAGTTTAGTCTGCAATGATTATTTTTATACTTAAATACCAAATTGTTATCACCCAATTAAATGTTTACGTTTCCGTCTTCCAGGTAAAGCTAAAAGCATGAGAGACCTTCCCGCTCAGTCATCTAGTCCTAAGCGGAGTCCAACACCTAACACTGGGAGCCCAAAGAAAAAGTCTGCCAAAAGTCCACGCGTGGGTCAGTCCCCACTTGTGGACTCTGTGGCCAATTCACCGCAAAAGCAGAAGCCAGAAGAGAGTAAAGAGAAGCAGAACGAGGAAGAAGTGAAAAAGAAAGAGAAGGAAGAGGAAGTAAAGAAGCAGAAAGATGAAGAAGTGAAAAAGAAACAGAAGGAAGAGGACCTAAAGAAGCAGAAAGATGAAGAAATTAAAAAGAAACAGAAGGAAGAGGAACTAAAGAAGCAGAAAGATGAAGAAGTAAAAAAGAAACAGAAGGCAGAGGAGTTAAAGAAGAAGCAGAAAGATGAAGAAGTAAAAAAGAAACAGAAGGAAGAGGAGTTAAAGAAGAAGCATAAAAATGATGAAGTGAAAAAGAAGCAACAAGAAGAGGAGGTTAGAAAGAAGCAGAAAGATGATGAGGTAGTAAAGGAACGGAAAGAGGAGGATGTCATAAAGAATAAGAAAGAAGAGGAAGGCAAGAAGAAACAAAGAGATGAGGAATTGAAAAAGAAAAAGAGGGAAGATGATATAAAAAAGAAACAGAAAGCAGAAGAGGAAAAAGAGAAAGAGAAAGAAGAGAGTCTGAAGGAAGAAGAGAGAGAGAAAGCTAAAGATATGCAGAAAGAAGAGCGTTCAAAAATTGCTGAGGAAGTCAGACCTGACCTAGATCTGGACAGAGACAGTAGTGAACTTGAAATCGATCTAGATGATGGAGATGCAGATGAAGAAGAGGAAGAGGAGGATGACGACGAAGGGGAAGAGGTGGAAGAAGACGACAGTGATGCTACTGATGGCAAACTTGACGGTGCGAAATCCACACAATCCAATGATCCAGAAAAATTCCACTTCAAACTGAAGAAACACCATATCACCAAAAGCCGACACGGTCGAAAGGTGTTTCGTTGTGATATTTGTTCGGGAATATATCGACATGCTTTCAGCTTGAAGCGACACTATATCCGCAATCACATCAACCTTAAATATGTGAGCCGGGCAGATATCCTCAACTGTCAAATCAATCCTGAGTCCCAGGACATGGAGACAAATGACAATGGGGTTGAAAGTCAGGGTGAGAACTCTCTGACTACAGACAGTAAGAGTGAGTTAACTGCTCCGGCTGACATGGCAAGGAATGGTTCAAGTCCACAAGGACAGCAATGTGATAAAACTGTGAGTGATTCTTTAACCAGCAAAACTGATGATGTAGATAGCAAGGATAATTTGAGGAGCGAGGCTGGTAAGATAACCGACTCGAATAAAGATAATTCTGAGGGGGAAAGTAAGAAGGAAACTGGTGACAAACAAAAGAGTTCATCAGATGAAAGTAATGGGGAGAAGGACACAGCAGGGAAAGAGTTGTGTGGTTTGTTTCGCTGCAATGTGTGTTCGGGAATCTTCAACACCGCTGCCTTGTTAAAATCTCACCTTGACAACCATCCTAACTTCCCGTCATCCAAAGCCTTTGCCTGTGACCAGTGTGATATGAAGTTTGCCCACAAGCAGAACTTACGCCGCCATCTGGCCGTGCATACAGGTGAAAAGCCTTTTCTGTGCAAATTCTGTGGCAAAACGTTTCCAACAGCAACGAATCAGAAGCGGCACGAGCGGATCCACCTCGGTCGGAGGGTGGCCTGTGACTATTGCAGCAGTACGTTCACACAATCAGGGGACCTTAAGAAGCACATACGCAAACTCCATCCCGAGTGCTTCCATGAATGTGCCTTTTGCGGGAAGTATTTTACTGATGAGGACGAGCTGATCGAGCACGTGGCATCCCACAACGAGTCGATGGAATCCAACGAAGCCGAGCGACACCGTAGACGGGATGCATTTAAGGTAGACATGGAACTTGACCGCATAGAGTCAATGAAGCTGGCAGAACAGAAAACTCAGGGCATTAAGTTTGCCTGCACTGTTTGTAAAAAGAGGTTCCTGGACTATGCCAACATGTGCAGGCATAGGCGACTCGCCCATCAGCGCCACCTACTGCTCGGGCAGGGGAGTGCCTCCTCGTCCCCGGTCCCCAGCCCAACAAAGCTGGCCTCAGACAGCTCTGACGGTGACCCACAAGCCTTCTTCTATGCAAATGTCGCCAACAACATCTCAGAAAACTTAACAAACTATATAGAGGGGACAAAGGACCATATAAACAAAACGGCCCATCAGCTCAAGTGGAGAAACCCAGTCAAGGAGGTTACAGACAAACCGCGTGAAATCACACCCAAAGTAGAGAGTGATCTAAAGGACCTTGTGGCTTACAACTTTCCCTCCGGGTTCTGCCTGAAGCAGAACTATAGGAAGGCTGTGACTGACAAGGACAGGACTTCTGACAAAGCCAGAGAGGTCAAAGCAGCCACCAGTGTTATTGACTTCAAGGTCTCAGACAAATCGTCAGTGAAAGAGTCTCCTGAACTCAATATCTCAGACACTAAGTGTATTACTGAAGTCAGAACTGTTAAACTGGTTGACCCCAATCTGGGCAATTTGACAAAAGAGGATCAAGAAGTGAAGCCTGTGATATCAGCAGTCAATGGGGTCAGCCTTAACATCCCTGTTTTCAATCTAACCAACCTGGCCAAGCGCGAGGTTAAGACTCAGCCTGTGTGTACCGTACAACCAATACAGCGACACAGCCAGAGCGCTGTCGCTGAACCCAAACTGGTGGAGAACCCGACCCCATTGCAGCCAAAGAAGTCCCTTGCTGCCTGCAGTGACAAACCCAGTGTGATAGGCGTGAATGGCAGTCACCAAGGTGCAGCACTGGCAGCGGTGAAATTAGTCACCAACCAGCTGACAAAACCGATCACAAGCCCACCTAAAACCTCTGGGAACAAAACCTCCCATGCTAGTAGTAAAACTAGCACATCTCAAGCTTCGTGCCTAGCCTTGAAGATCCCCCAGGTCCATGTGTGCTCGGTTTGTAGGCGGCTGTTTAACAACGAAGCCCTGTTCCGTCAACACATGATGGACAAACATAAAACGACCCCCGAAGAATCCCAATCAGCCCAGAAGGACAAGGAACAAAAGGAGAAATCAGGCAACAAGAAGGCTGAGAGTTCTGCAAGGAACATGGAACCAGTCATGGATCTCTCGAGTAAGCCTGAGGAAAAGAAGGCTGCGGAAAAAGCCACCATCGACCATGATGAAGGTGCGCGGCTTCTATTAGACTTTGCTCTGGGAATCAGAGACGAGCCCAAAAAACCACCGTGTGCTGCTCCAACGGAACCCCCTGCTGCCATACACCAACCCCTTGATGACCAGTTGCCCCTGGACCTGAGTGCAAACATATCAGGCCAGAGCACTTCTGGGTCTGAGGGAAGGGTTCACAGCAGCCAACCCTTTCCGGGTCGAAGGAGCAGTTTGGAAGCGAGCTGCTCGACCAAACAAAGCCCGGGTCAGCCGGCCGCAGCGCACGGTGGTAACCGGGCCCCTGCTGCCCACAGCGGTCACAACTCGATCAACCACCAATCGGGCAAAGTCCAAGGATTACTACGTATTCCCACCTACCACCCCGCCAAGGACCTGGATCTGCCCGCTCCGTTAGTTTCTCCTCCAGGCACCCCTCAGTCCCCGTGGCAGCCGCAGCTGCCCTTCTCCCTCTACGGGCCCTTCGCGAAAGTGGCGGGTCGGGGGAACAGTAAGAAGTACATCTGCACGGTGTGTTACGGGGAGTTCCACAGTCGCGGAGCACTGTTGAACCACCAGCGGGCCACCCATACCAACGTGCGGTGCGACCACGTGGAGGTGGATAACGACGTCGTCGCCCCCTGGTGGCAGAAGCCAAGTCCGGTCGGTATGCTGAACGTCTGCTCCAGCCAGATGTCAGGTGAGTGGAGAAAGTTTAAAATCTTGTAACCTAGTATTAACATTTCTATACATGCATCTCGAGACTTTTACTTTTAGATAATATGCATGCAGGGATGTAAGTTTTCAAATTTTTGTCTTGATTTCTGATTTTTTCAACATCTCCATCAACATCTCCAATGAATAACTTTAAAAAATAGGAGCTTTACCTCTGGTTTTAAAGCATTTTAAGATATATTCTTTACCGTACGCCATTTCTGATTTTTTAATTAACCCTGACTTGCGTCCATGTACATGAGTGTATCGTCGAGGCATTCATATCTTCCTTATACGCAATTTATCTTGTTAATATGACCTAGGTTTGATATCTCTCAAAGACGACGAGAATAATTACCATCATGCCCGACTACTTTTTGCATCCATAAATTATATGGAAGTTGTGCGAATGACGTCAAACCAAAACGAAAAAAAGCTGGACGCCATTTTGATCAGTTTGGCATTTGATTTGTTGTGATCTAAAATTGTGTCTTAATTACATGTTGGTATGTTTTTTTTAGCATCCAAACGAAATTGTACTTAATGGGGATTAAAAAAATAAGTGACGGAACCATCCCTTGGCAGGGTCTATAGCCTAGTATAGGGTCGCATGAATAGCACTATAGACAAATGAGGGACGTATATAGTTCAATTAAACATCTAAATAAAGAAAAACATTTTCCTGTAATGTAGTTTCTTTAATTGTTTCTGTGAAAAAGATCCAACAGTCTGTAAGTAATTATAATATATGATATAGATAATTCAAGGTAAATAATTTGTTTTCAGAGTACGACCAAACCGATCAGAAGCAGTTCAACTGCACCAAATGTAAGAAGTCTTTCCGTGCTGTCGAGGACCTACACAGCCACATCTTTGAGTGTGCCAGCCCTGCCAAGGCCAAGACGGGCGGTGCCAAAGCCAAGCTACTGCCCACCCCGCCCCTCCTGACCCCCCGCCCCAACACCAACTCCGCCGCCGCAGAGGCCGAGGCCGCTGAGGCTGCTGCGCAGGGTCTGAGACTTCTGGCGGCAGGTCATCCCAGGGTCCCATTCCAGCAGCACAGCTCCCCTGGTTCTCCAGGGCCTGTGCCTGGTAGTCCTCTGCCTAAGACCACTGCCCCTGTGTCTAAGACCACTGCCCCTGTGTCTAAGAATACTGCTCCTGTATCCAAGTCTACTATCCCTATGTACAAGCCTACTGCCCCTGTGGCTAAGTCTACTGCCCCTGTGTACAAGCCTACTGCACCTGTGGCTAAGTCTACTGCTCCGGTGTCTAAATCTACTCCAAGCCTTGGCAGTTTCTCAACCTCTGCTGCTCAACCAGTGCCCTTCCGCTCAACCCAAAGCCCTTTCAGCACCCTCTCCAAGCCCAAAAACAACCCCAGCCCTGTACCGGCCGCCACTGCAACCACCACCAAGGCCAGCACCCCTGCGACCCTCCCCATCCCTACTCCTACCCCATTCTCAAACCTCAAGCCCAACCTGCCCACCCTCACCACCACCAACACCACCACCAGCTGCGCCGCCGACTCGGCCGCCATGCTGAACCGCTTCAAAACCTCCATCCTGAAGAAGCTGAAGAAGAAGAAGAAGGCCAAGGAGGCTGAGGACGGCCTGGGGCTGATGGGCAAGAAGCGGCGGCGGAGCCTGGAGCTTCTGTACAACCCGCAGAACCACGTGCGGCGCCGGGAGATGAAGGAGGTGGTGGACATGCAGCGGTGTCAGGGCTGCGGCCAGAGGTTCGCCACCATCTCCCTGCTGGAGAGGCACATCCCGGCCTGCGAGCAGAAGGACCGCCTCAAGGAGATACAGGTGGGTTTGGGGCATGGGGAATAGAAGGCTGGGTTTAGAGTTTAGGACAAGGGGAATAAAGTGGTTTTAGTAAGGTTCTCCTGTTTGATATATCTAAATATCCAAACAAAAAATATGTCTCCTACGTTCTTTTCCTTTCGATTTGTGTCGTAATGAGTATTAGAAAAATCGCTATGTTGAGAGTTTTTTTAAAAAAAAGATTAATACACATCGATTAGATAGGTCCCCGATCCAGTTATACGCTTCTAATTAGCAACACCCTTCCTAACGACCGCTCCCAGAATACTTCTCTCAATTGCAAAGGAATTACGAGGTGTAGAAACGTTAAACTATAATTCAAAAGCATTTCTTTTTCCTTTTCTATCATGAAAATGACTCCGTTTTCCATTCTAGAAAAGCTACCTTTCATGAAGGTCTAAATGACGTGTTAATTTACTTCATTCTATGCACTAATTCATAATATGTTGTAACAACAATGCCATTTTGAGGAGAAGTGTCAATAACTGACAAAATTCCCGTCTTTCTATCTCCACAGATCATCCGTAACCCGTTTGAGGTGGTGGGGGAGCAGACCGAGAGTCGCAACATGTGTCGGTACTGCAGTAAGCAGTTCACATACGCCGGGATGCTGCGCAAACACGTCTTCGAGGTGTGCCAGGTGCGCAAGACGCGCCTGCAGGAGGCCGCCCCGCTGGACGCGGGCTGGGAGCAGGAGCTGGGCCAGCACCACAGTGGAGCCTCATCCCAGGTAGACGCCTGCTCCAACGATGGCAGCCATGCCGATGATGCAGTCAGCGTGGCCACGAGTACCTCATCGAGTCACGATGCCGAGAGCGCTGGCCGGGCTTCCAGGAGGCGCAAGCGGAAGAACCGGGGTTGGGGAAACAGCAAGAAGAAGCGGTCTTCGTCGGATGCAGTTGACGTATCACCTGAGTTTGTCGATGATACTTGGTCGCCTGAGGGGGACGCTGAGGGCCTTACGATACGAGATGAGGAGGATATCGAAGACGATGAGAACGAGGGGAACCTGGTCTGTGATCTGGAACATCAGAGTGTGTCTGATGCTGAAGAAGTGAAAGGCGAGCCTAGTAAGGTTCTGCCTGGCATCACAACAATGGACTCCATAGAGAGTGAGGAGGAATTAAAAATTGATGAAAACGTGCCCGAAGACAACAATATCTCAACTGAAAATAACCATGTGCCTGTATCGGTCGCTGAACCTAAAGTAAAAACTGAGACACCCACTTGTAGTAAAACTCTCCCTGAAAACACTGGCCCTCCGAAGGAAGCACCCAAAGTGCAGCAGCAGCAGCCACCCCTGATAGGGCGCCATACTTTACCCTTTGTCCTCTCTATCCCAGCTTTCCGTGAACGCCCACCGCTTACCACTAAAGCCAAGGCCACTCCCAAGACTCTGCCTATAACCATGATTACCACTAATCAGAGCCTTAAGGACAGCAAACTTAAACAGGAAGGGTCGCCCAAAAGTGACGCGACAAGTATTAAAAAGAAAAAGACCACCGTTCTCACCGCTGGTGAGAAACCCGTACCTATCTCTCTGAAAACAGTAGTCAAATTAGAAGGACCCTGTTCAGTAGGAACAGCTCTGACCATCTCACCACAACAAGGCAGCAATGATACAACTAAACTCGACATGAGTCCTAAGACCATCAAAACAGAAGTGAAGACGATCAACACTTCTAGTATAAAGTCCCCACCAGAGACCACTCTCATGTTACAGTCCAGTCCAGGCAAGGCCCTCGTGCCATCGTCGGCAGTACCCAGTCTGCCCGCTCCCACCCAGGTAGTACCCAAGGCCGACCTGGGACCTAAAACCCCCAGTATCATCTCCACCATCCAGGCCGTCATCCTATCAGCCAGCAAACCCTTGACCTTTGAGGGATGCGATGTAGACGGGCCGAAGAAAATACTGACTGAAAACAAAATCGAGGTGAAAATCGCACCTGCAGGGCCAAAGGGGAGTATTACGACTAATCTGAGGACTGAGGAGGCTAGGATAGCAGCCCAGAATGCTGCAGCCGTGGCCAGTTTGTTACGGGAAGTCACTGTAAAGAAACCGGAGAAACTTACTCCCTCAGCTACTGATAAACTTGTGAAACTAACCCCAGCTACTGATAAAACGATAAAACTGACTGCGACTACTGATAAACTCGTGAAACCAACTCCCGCCTCAGTGAAACCAACTGTCCCGAATGTGAAACATGTGAAACTAAGTCCTGCCATGGTGAAACCTGTGAAATCTACTGCCACAACTGATAGCTCGTGCAATAACCAAGGGAAAGTTTCAAGTGCAACTGTGAATAAGAAAATCACAGAGCCAAAGAAATCTCCAGGATCAGACAAATCTAAAACGGCAGTCAAAAAGGACACAGTTGTAAAGTGTACACCAAAGCAAAATATCGAGGAGCAAAGTAAGGTGGTACAAAGTAATACTGAATCTAAAGGGAATACTATTACTCCAGTAACACCAATTCAGACTGAAGCAGGGGCTTCTTCAAAGTGTGTTGAAAACGTTGAAAGACCGAAAGACCCGAGCGTGGCCAACACAGAGGACTCGGAGGACTCCTCCGATGAGGAAGACATCAAGGAAATTATCAACACCGTTCTCGCACAAAGAAAACAAGGACAGAAACAAAAAACGCCCAAGCAACAAAAGAAACCGAAGAAGGTAGAACTAAAATCCTCAAATAACCCACCAACTCCTACTAAAACCCCAGGAAAATCCTCAAAAGAATCAATAAAAACTGTATCTAAAGCTAATAATATTGCTGGGGAACAAGCAGAAGCGGCCAAAGCATCTAGTGAACGTTCCCCTCAGAAGTCAAAGAAAGTAACAAAGGCTAAAAACGGACAAGACAATTGTGGTAAACCGCCAAAGTCTAAGGCCAAGAAAAAGGTATCCAAGGACGGTGAAAAAACGCCCGAGAAGTCAGAAACCATGAAGAAAAAAGTAGGCGATAAAAATACAGGGTCGGAGATTGTGAAATCGGATGGAAACAAAGCCGCTGATCCAGCAGCATCCCCGAAAAAAGTAAAGGACAAAAAGAAGAATACGGCGGCCTCTCTTAGTGACCCTGTGAGTCAAGAACCACCGACCAAAAAGAAAAAAGTGACTAAAAAAGAAACAGCTGATAACGGCTCACCAAAGAAAGCCGCTGATACTGCTGGTAAGGGAAAGACCAAGGCTAAGAAAGGCAAATTGCCTCTTGGCCAGGACAATACCGAGACAAAAAACACTAAGAAGATGGCCAATCCTAAAGGGGACAGTCCTACAAAAGTGCAAAATAAGACCAAAGCAAAAGCCGAAGCTAAAAGACCACCGGCTGATGCACCGACCCAAGAGACTCAGACACCGAACAACCAAGAATCAACCGCCAGCCCAGCGCAAAACCGAAAGCGGAAAAGCGAGCCTGCTTCTCCTAAACTGAGCAAATCGAAGGACACCGCCAACAGCAAAAACGCGTCTCCTTCTCCAGCTAAACTGATGAAAACACGAGGGGGTGCAACCGTGGCAAAGAACAACGTAGCCACAGAGAGCACAGAGAAAAACACAGGTTTGGCTGCAAACAAGGCGAGGAGGACTAGTGTCAGAGGGATAAGTGCAATTAAACCAGGGGACAAGGGAAAAGACATTAAAGGCAAAGGGAAGAAAGCTGTGCCTGCAAAACTTAAACGCTCGGTGAGTGCTAGTGTGAAGCTCACAGCGGAGGCCCTCAGAGGACGGGCGGCTGCCACATCTATGAGGACTCGCCAGTCGCGACTGTCGCTATAGACAAGGCGACTGAGTAGTAGAGTTGGGGACGATTGATGTTATCAATTCAACATTGATAGTGCTTACGGCGAACTGGATAGCGCTACCAATGTTACAGACATTGATCTATACTCTTTGTATGTTTACAATAATATAATGGTGCCTGAACTTCCCATGATTATTTATTTCCCTAATTCTCTGAGGAGAAACAGAGGTGGTTCTCTATTGTGTCAGTTCAACACTTTATGTAGGTTTAATAAAGTGTTGACTTCAGCCAACTACGATATGGATACTGCCAGTTTTTAATGTGCGATGTCTGGATTATTCAGTAATGTTTGTTAGATTATGAGGCAAAGCAGTTTTGTGTTTATTTGTGAATATTGACGGTTCGTCGAAAGATGCCACGCTTATGGATTGATATACTGCCAGAAAGAGACTACGTGAAGTAAATAAAAAAACATTTCTTCATATGATGGGAACATTTTACTTCTCATCACCATGTAGGATTACAGTGCCCAAGACGTCACGCGTGACTTCAAAGCGGAGATCCACACTCTTTGACATCAGACTATATTAAGTGTAATCCCTCTCCATGTTAGCAGCGATTCCCCTTCTCACCTAATACATGGGAGGAGATGACTACGCACCATACCCCTGCACTCACAATGAATTATATCTCAGTCCTGTGCCGATTAGCATCTATCACTGTACTGATTTTATCCAATTGACCAATGATCGTTCTTAGTCAACGTTATAAAGATAAGTATATATTAGGTAGTCAGAGTGATTCCAGACATGTCGAGTAATCATTTAGGGTCTCGATGAAGGTTAGAAAATTTCATATATAGATTATTAGTATCATCGATATTTTGTGCGCATTTGGATTTCTAGATACATGGGGAACAGCAGCGTGTGATGCTTTTATTTTAGTGACATCAATTGTATTTTCACTTTGTCAATTACTGTGTTCATTCCATTTGCTCTCTGTTCATTTTACCATGTGTTCATATATTTGTGTTGCAAACGCTACCTTATTGATACCTAGGGCAAGCTTAACTTGTTTGAACTTTTATTTTACAGTTTGGAGGGAACCACCTATATTAATAATGATATTCTTATTTATCAGATTGGAATTTATGGTGAAGAATTTAGCGTGTTGAGCACTATTCATCAAAGATTCACAATATCCTATCTCTGGCTGAGTAGAAGGATAAAAATGGATTCCTTACCAACCAGTCCTATATAGATATTACAGGAGAAATGCCTAGGGATACGTTGAAGTATACCGTAGAAAAATGAAATAGCCATGTTTGGAACAGTATAATATGGCATTCCAGCCAATGTTACATTTGTGTTAAAGCAGGTGACATGGTTAACATAAGACTGTCTTCGATTTATATATGATGCAATATGAAAACTACATGAGAAATTTTCATACGTATGGATGATTATTCTCTACTTAAGTGTATTTGCATTTAATATGTTTTCTCTTTTGATTAAGACTGGAATGGTCCAATCCATGTAGATGTATGTGTTCCGCCACCCTTATACTGATGTAATCATTTATTGTTTGTACAAAGAACTTCCATTACTGAATTGCCCTATTAAAGTTTGTTAATTTCATGACTAATTTCATGCACACGCCGAGCACATGGGGTTTTAAAACCATGCATTCAGCCGTTTACTTATGTGCTCAACACTATTTAGAGGTATTAATTAAGCAAAGGGCTCTAAAATCATGGACATGTGAACATGCTCATAAAGAGTGAATTATTATAGAATAGCAAAAAAAGAGGCGAGATCATTTGGAAAGTGTGGTCGCTAGTCTGAGGACAAATGAATATATTTATCGAACCAGATCTACATCGCCAAGCATGTTGGTAAATCATTATTGAGGAACTTTATAAACTGTATTTATTAGATGGAAAAAATAATGTTAATTGATTTAGACATGTTTAGTCCCAAACCAACAGAACCTTCACAATGACCCGAGTAATGAAGAGTGCCTTATGTGCCCGAACCAGCTCAGTCCTGACAACTTATCGCTTAAACCACAACCACCTTCCCAAAGAGTCAGACACTAACAGAGAAGGGTTTTACAAACTTTTTGCGTATACCCATGAGCTTTTGATCCACTCCGAACCATCCTTTTAAGAATCTTGACTTTACCATAGTCCAATCTCTAGTCCAACGCCATCAGGTTATTCACGCCTCACAATATTCCTCATCTCCCAGTATTAGTAACCCGGCACCAGTGTCACGTGTCGGTTCACCAGTCAAATTATATCTCTGTTTAAAATCCAGATTACTTCTTGGTCTTTTCCCGCCTATAATTATCCTTCTGCCTAGTCACTAACCCAGCCCCCTTTTAGCTACCGTTAGCAGCAAGGATCATCTGTAAGGGTTTTAGATATTCCCTGAATCCCTCTGTAGTACCTGTCTAAAGTCCCAGTTCACTTCTAGCCTCGCTGCAGAGCACTCTAAACAGTGTGATACTAACGATGTTATGGCGTTACTCACTCGGGCAAACTCTTTCAAGATAGTGACATACTGCAAAACTTGGTCAAGGCTAATGAAACAATACCATTGGGGAAAAAATAGATGCAATTATGTAGTTAAGTCCATGGGTACTTTGGAGATTTTGTGGCATAACAGACCTTTCAAATTGATGTTACATTTTGTGGTATGACAACTTGGGTTAAATATGGTATAACTGTTTTGTCGAATAGGTTTTAAAATTATTATTTAATATTGTGAAGAATGTCAGCAATTCTTCTACGGGTTCTACTTACAATAATACTAACACATCTGTCGAGGCACCATCTCACCTACCTTCTTCCATACACATAGATATCTACATTGTGCGAGGGTTGGCTATGTATAAATGGACTGTGCAATATTTATGACGTTCACTGTTGACGTCACACCATATCGAATCCCACGAGTTCTGGTTATAGAAAAGAGATATCAAACAAACTTGAACGTTTTATTGTTTCAGTATATATAATGCGATCCCCTCTTTATCTCAATGTGTTCAGGGGTGTCGCGTAAAGTATAGTCTCACGCGAAGTCCGACGAGTCACGATTCTAACTTGAATTAACAATAATGATAATATAGTCGGTATTGATGTAAAAAAAAAGTGCATTAACGCCTTAAATAGTACGTGGCTTCAATGAGCTTACACTGAAGACCGGAAAGTGTTTCCAAGTATACTTAATCGTGTGTTGTAGAATTTTACGGTAGTTGTTTTCTTTTGCATACTCAATGAGAAGAATTCTGCCTCATGCACCTTTGTAATGTGCAAATATAATTAGGTATAGTTTTTAAACTGTGGACCCTGGGAGGCTTTGAAGAAAGATCATATTATTTGTGCTAGAATCCGTAAAATAACAGTCATTATGATTTATTATGCGTTATTGAGAAAGGTTTGGAAAAGCTGATCTAGTCAAATTGGAAAATTTTTGTCTGTTCAACTTTTCCCTAGTGTTCCGAGAACAGTTTCTGTTTGTATATAGGGGCTAGAGAGATAAAGGAGGAAAGGAAGGAAATATTTAAATTATAATTATTCTCTAGAAAGTTGTATCAAAATAACATATTATTGTTATAAGCTGTATATTGGCACTGATAAAGTCGAAATAGATTTCGTTTCAGTTATTCACGAAATATCCTATCATTTGTGATGGAGTTTAAGAATGATTAAGAAAGGTAATGACGTGCGCTGCTTACAAATTGATTTGTACATTCCGATGCTTTCCTTAGAAAGTGACACTGTGTCTTGGACGCAGAATTCATCCCTGTATAGTTTAGTCATTTGTTTGAATAATTCATTGACTGATTTGAATGATCGTGTGCCATTTTTGTTGAATAGTCATTTTTATTTTCCAGAAAGATTTTGTTCTTAAATACGGTTCAGTAGAGAAATGTATAAACGCAATTCGTTGAATAAATTGATGCGATTATGTAAACTGCAGAAGGAAATCCATAGATCATACTGACCATGCATTTTGTGGGTATAGTGAAGTAGCAGAAATAATTTGCGAATACTTAATATTTGAAATGAGGCAATCTTTCTAGGTAATCTATCAAGTTCTTCCCATCCACATTCTCGCTGATTTCTTTTCTCTTAAACTCCATAGAACTGTGTCATTCCAGAGAGATCTAGTCGTCCATGCCCTGGATTTTTGTTTGTTAAATTGTTGACCGAATCACACCCGTATCTTCCTCTGGTATTTGTGACTGTAACCTAAGAGGTTTTGTTTAGGGAAATCCACTGCTATTTTGTTACGGTTGACTTGACTTGAACTGAGCAAAGCACCAGTAGTTATCACGTGAGTAAATGATGGTTATAATCCACAAAAAGCCCTTAATCGTGTACAGATATATATATATAATAACTTTGCAAGTGTCAGAATATTGGGGGCATACGGTTCACACAACTTTGCAAAAGTTCTAACGTTGAAATTGTTAAAATACTATTTATAAACTCTTGGAATATATGGAATGTTTTCCTACCGAATTTGTACAACGTGCAATTGTTCATATTCAAAGCGACGTGTGAAGCATATACTTGCCAGGTATAGGAACACATAATTGTATTCTAATATTTTATCTGTGAATATGCACAGATGGTATCTATTTCCTACCGACTTTGAACTGTATATTGGAAGGATTGCATGAAAAATCTACTTCCAAGTATATCATCAAAAGAAAATATATCAAATATTTACAGATGGAAAAAAAGTAATATTTTTCAGATAGCCTTATTTGGCTCTCCAAGATACTTAGCGACATCAACTAACTCTAGTAAAAATCGAATTGTTCTCAACAGTTCCATGTATTTGAAAGTAACAACAATCTGTTCTCTGCAGTTTTCTTTGCCCATTACGAATAGTCCTCATTTACAATTTATTTATACTAGTCATCCAAATTGTTTTGTGTACACTATATTATAAGTATTAACAAGCCAGCAACTGACTGAGTCAACTAACGGACCTTGCCGAGGTGAACAATATCAAGGCTCTTGTCCGTAAACTTTGAAGTTTCCTAACAGATATGATTAAGATAACAAATCGCTGTTTTTGTTCATTGTAAAATATTGTTCAACCACCCTACCTTCCCATGAAAGTACATATTATGGTCACATAAGACGCCCATGTGCAGACAAAGAGTGGACACTTCTCAATTATTAAATCCCAGATTGTACCAAACTCCACTTTGTCTTCTCGATATTACAAAATGCCTTACGAACCTTCTCTCGTGGATTGCACCTTTCGTCTTTCTAGCTAGTCTAGTTGTACAAAAGAAATGTTATTTATGAATTGAATATCACTAGGTGGCTAGAGAGGGTCCAAGGTTCGGCTGTTTCATAGGGGATGGATGGCCTCAGAAAGAATGCTTAGCACTTTTCTACGTTATCATTGATATACATATTATACACACGCACTTGAATATCATTCTATAGAGATGAAGCAAATGTTGTCGATGTCAATTGTGAATAAATCAATGATTGGCATAACTTAGCCAAATAAAAAAATATATCATTAAAACCTACGAGTCTTCTATTCTTTCAAAGCAAATCAAGTTAAGAAATCGATGCAAGTCTTCATCCGATGTTCCCATTTTGGGTATGACATAGCATGGTAACGGAAAATCGTAACCGCCATGCTTCTAATTATGCCCTAACACAAAATCTTTAAACAAAATAAAAACAAATATTTTCTGACTTTTTAAACAATTTATTACAAGTCCAGCTTATACACAATACTTAATATGTGCTCATTTATTCCGACTAACTCGTTCACACAAACTTACACTCAGTCGCACACAACGTTATTTAGTATTAATTGACAGAATGCCCACCAGGTGGCCCTAGAGCATGCCCCTCGTGACCACACCTTTGGGTAGAGCCGTGTCGACGGTCGCCAGCCCTACGTCATGGACCTTAGCTTTTGCGATCTCACAAAGACTCTGAAACAAGAAAAGCAAAGTTGCAGTAACAATTTTGACTATTGTATAAAATGGAATTGATCAAAAAGACACTGAAGTAAGACTCAGATGTATCTCTGGGAAAAAAAAGATTGAAACGATGAATAGTATTTAACTACATGTAGTAGTATGTATAAAGTGATTTTACGATTTTGTTTCTCAAAAACAAGAGCACTGGATTAAAAGTGTTTGCTATTGTATTCTTAACCTTCAGCTAGAATATGCACTCTGAATAATCATACATATGGAGAAACAGATTTTGGTAAAGCATATGCCACATTCTAGTATACAAATACATTTTAAGAAAACTCACTTCAAAGGTGCGGGGCTCATATATTGCCATTTCTGATAAGACCTTTCTGTCCAGTTGTACGGAGCTCTAGAAAAAGAAAATTTAATTTATTATGATTATGATTATAGGATTGCCATCTTTACTGTGCATTTTTCATTAATTATATTGTTCGGACCTGTACTTGAAACTACGGGTAATGAATTTTAATGTGGGGAAAAAGTAGAAACATCTTAATTCCATCTCACTAAATATAGGTAAACAGAATTTAAAAGTTGGCACTGTATTCTAAACCATTTTAGTAATATTGATTTATCTATTTTTGTAAAAGAACTGTATTATGCGTCAGGCTGGAACTTCATTCAACTGATATTTCAGGGATAACAGGGTTCCAAAGCATTTTTGAAAATTAATTCAAGACCTTTTTAAGACGAATTTAAGACCAAGATTGTGAAAAATTAAGCCCTATTGGCCACATGCTAAAAGAATTCAGAACACACATGTGATTTAAAATTGAAGTTGAGTATAGATCTACTAGTTTAAAAGTGAATTTATTGTTTCATTGCTACATAACTGTCAAATTTAAGACCTTTTAAGACTTTTTAAGACCTGCGCGGGATCCCTGGATAAAGATAACCAGGATACCTCGGGTCTGATGCCCCTAAAATGAGATAGGGTCAAAGATTCTTTTTTTGTGGAAGGGGACACTACTTGCACCCCTACTTATGCAAAATTCAGGAAAAAAAAGGAGTTTCAGTGCATGTTTATCATTGTGTACTGGACGCTTCCCTAGTACAGTAATAGAGAAATGACCGACCTGGGCCAGCCCCTCCATGAGCAGGGGGTACGTCAGTCCGTGCTCTGCCGCCGCCGCCTCCAACCGCTCCGTCCACAACTGAAGGAAACCAGTCACCAATGGATAGATACACAATTTTAAGGTAGGATACTTGTACATTTGCTTTGTTGTTTTTCTTCTATAATTTTTCAGAAGTGCTGGGCAACCAACTTGGACTGATCCAGGGGAGAGACGCGCCCCCCTCCTTTTTTTCAGGAAAACTTTTTTTTTTTTTTATGTATAATTCTGCCCCAAACTCATTAATGAAAATAATATTCAATTGCGCGCCTCCCCCTTTTAAAAATCCTGGATCCGCCAGTGAATTATGAAATGGCAGCAATATTTATAGGATTGGTTGTAAATTTATCTAAAATAAATTCGTCATAAAAATCACCATGTCCCATACCTGTCTCATATCCTCCTTCTTCAGTTTCCTTCCTTTTGTGGCATAACGTAGCGCTCTGTTAACGTAACGAATGCTTATCGAATAACAGTTTCTTGCACGATTCCTAAATCTCTGAAAATAAAGAGAGAAAAAACAGATAATTAGTATGACCATCACTCGCCCATTTGGGCACCCGCTTTAGTAGTAGTTGCCAAAGTGTAAAAAGGGTACATATCGATTTTCTCAATTCCTAAAAACTTATCTACAGGTATCATATGGCTCAGGCAATTCTCCCAACCACAGATAGCAATTTTCCTGAGATTTACCTGCAGGTTAACCTAAAACCGGATGCATGCTGGGTAATATGTCGACCAAACACAAGGCTTTAGCATATACATTTTCATCAATTGTCTTATTTTTTGTGTAAATAAACATTTTTAAAAAACTAGCCATCATTATTTTCTAAATTAGTATCCATGTCCTTTCATATTTCCTGAGTAGTTTGACAAATCACTCATTGTAGGTGGATATATGACAATTATTTGTTTATTTTCTATAGTTTTTCCAACGATTTTGTCGACAAAATCCGTTCAAATTAGCCTGCAGGTCCATAAAATACTGTAAATCAGTTATCCATGGAAGGGAGAATTCATTCCTTGTTTAAAATAATCTCTCTGATCTTTTTGAAAAAAATAATATGGGTGGAACCTGCAATTGCAGACCAAATACTTTGAAAAGGTCTATTGGACCAAAATGGACAAGTAAGGAGCACAGGATTGACAAATCTATCCCCACAACTTCAGTAATAACGAAAGTTGGGGCTTGTTTTGGCCTTAGATCTATCCTGGTTTTTGGACCATACTGTCATACCTAAGTTTAGGCATGGCATATCCTCCCTCTCACAATTACAAGTATTTACCAAATCTTTTATATAAAATCTATTAATATACAGTCGACCCTCACTACTTGGAATGTTGCTGGTTGCCTAAAAAATCTCTCAAGTAATGAAATGTCTCAAGTTATGAATTTTGGTGCCCTGGTTCATATCTAAGAAGTAATACAAAATCCCTTTTACTTTACCCCAAAATGGACACAATTAGGCAGATTTGTTGTCCTAGCAATATGTGAGAGTATGTATTAGTGTATAGGTGTAGCATAAGTAGGGAAATGAGTGTAACAACAAAGAGGATATGTTAATTCTTACCAAAACACCCAGCCTGAGGTGTTTTCTGAGGGCTTTCAGGTTGCATCTATTCCAAGTTTTGAGACCAATTTCTATGTTAATTCATACTTTGGTTCCCTTAGAAGTGTCTCAAGTCTTGGGTTGTGAATTATTTGAAGTACTGAGTACCAATATAGAAGGAAATAATTGGTAGTCAGTGTCTCAACTAGTGGGGGATCTGAAGTATTGGGGCCTCCAAGTAGTGAGGGTCGACTGTAATAATTTCCTAAACAATAATTAAAAGACATAATTATAAAAATGTATTCATAATACATCATAGAGTTATGGTAAAACATTTGTTAGCACTCTCCCTCCCCCTAGTGGTCAACTGGCCTAATTAAAGGGACGTTCTCGTCCGTGAGTTCAAGGAGATAGATCCGCCGACGTAAGCCTAGCGACGCGACGGCCGGAGACGTGTTTTGTGACGTTAGAACGTAATTCCGCGACGTGATTGGTCACGTCACGGAATTCCCGCGGTAGTGAGGGGGTTACAACGTAGCAAATTACGGCCGTCTCACGGACGAGAACGTCCCTTTAATGTAATTGGGTCAGAGACCAAGGGTGAGGTGGGGGAGTGCAGCTGCTGGGCAGTTTGGCCGATTACTATATACCCAGGGTACACACCAGGAAAGTCACCCTGGGGCCACCTCAAATCTGCTTTAGCAAAAGCAATGTGGGGCTCTAGATGGGGTAGTCCCCATGTCGCGAATGTAAAAATCAGCGATGTCACGTGTTGAATTTAAGAAATGTCCATGTTGCATGTCACTAACTCCCTGTTGTGTTGTTGAGGGTCCATGTCGCATGCTGAATTTAAGAAAAGGCCGTCTTGAGCTGTCGATTTTAATGGTCAAGACCCATCAATGTGATATGTGAGTTATTTGCCAACGTACAAGATCTATATAGATCTAGATCTACTATAGACTAATTCAAAATGTAACAAATGCAGAAGGAAGGACCCTTATGTGGGCCCTAATTGATTAGCCTAATCAACCCATCCAACCTTTGTCATGCCTGGTCATGCAAACATAAACCCCGGACAGGCCACACCAAATCCAGAGTCCTGTCCGTCCCCCCTAAACTATAAAGTAAAGGCCCAGGACATCCTGACATAGTGACACTGACAGGACTGAGGAGCCTCTACTCTAGCCCTACTCTTGATCAATGATGTCCTGTGGACACCTAAAAATCATACCCCAATATGGAGGTTGAGGACCCCCAAGTTTTGGTGAAGGACAACCATGCGAGTCTGGTTGTCCTCTGGACACCCAGCTATTTCAAAATCCCCCGGGCCCCACCCCTTCCAGCTGACCGACAGACGGACAGAGCTCCCACAGTGCCAGGCAGTGGCAAATCAAAACAGCCTTACCCAGGCGAACCGCAGTGTTTGTTGAATCCTCCAGAATTTGTCTGGACCACGGTTGACTCCATTCCGAATATGTTCTGCTGTGACGCGTGGCATCATCCGTGCCACTGTTAGGAACACCATTGTGGTTTATTTATAATGTTTTTCGGGATAAATTCGTGTTTGTCCTTGAAGAAATAAACATTCACGCCTGCTCCATGGGCGCGGCCATCTTGAATTCCGGAAATATCCGAGGATTACCGACCAATTTCTCTGTCTTTTTTCTCTTCTGATACCTAAATAGTTGCATTGATTTATCTTTGTTTTTGAGAAATAATAGTATATCAAAACTTTTTAGATATAAGTAATCTAATATTGACATTGTTCACGGTACAAAAAAGTAGGTCAGATTATGGTCATGTGACCTTCGTACGATCGTCTGCTACAGTGACTTCGAAAAGATGGCAAGTGAAAATAAGTGAGTACACATTATTACCTGATTTTTCGCTTTGTCAGTTGTTAAATTTGAACTAAGATATGTTAGAGACAATATTGAAACTACCTAGGTTGCATTTGAATAATAATTTAATGTGATTTATGAGAAAAAATAGAATTTCTATTCATCTAAATTCTGACACCGGCACACCCACCTCTCCCACAACCATGGCATGTGTATTCCACCTTGGCTTGAAGTTACTTTTAGTTAGACTGCATCGGCTCAGGTGGAGAATGGAATCCCATCTCGTAAGAAGTCGTGCGGAAGGCCAGAGTGAAACATGATAATTACTCTAGTCATTGTGTCATTAAACTTTGATAATGTCAACGGATCTGGCTTCATTACAAACTGTGAAACATGTGAACGTAAGTCTGATCACAGACAGTTCGACTCACTCGAGACCCTGACTCTGTCTCAGGCAGAGGACTTTAGACAGTCCATAAACCATTAAGCCTACAGGCCTCAAAGTGGGACCTTTCTTTTCCCCTTACTCTCAGCGACCTTTAAACACCTATAATATTATATGCTGCTGTCTTTGTGTTAGGCCAAAAAGTTGTGTTCAGGTAACATAGGTCGAAAAAAGTAGGTGGGTAGGTCGAAATCTTTAACAAAGAGACCCAGCCAGTGTTGAAAATGAAAAGAAAAAATCCAAATATCCCCAAAAATCATTTTTAGCATTTAGAATACATGCCCTGAGCATCTAGTCTATATGTCCTTTTATGGTTTTCCATGCATTTTTAGGTCAATTCTGTTGGATTTTGAAAAAAAATAGTTACAAATTTGCAACATCAAAAAGTTAGGGTAGGGCCAAAAATTTAGGGTAGGTAGGGTTACCTGAACACAACAATTTTTTTTTTGCCTTATAGATCTAAACCAAGAAGTGATTGTTATTATACATCATGACAAACTTTAATTTTTTATGTAAACTGGGATGGCCTTTTAATTACATTTTATTAAATTAGTGAAATACATATACAGAGTTGGAATGGCCCCCTAATATCAAGCCCAGCGCAGGACTTTTCATATGAAAGGGCTAATGCCGTATCCCGCATCCCAGGGAAGATCCCTGATGCTGGTCCATAGTGTTGCCCCTATTTTATGATTTAGAGCGCGTGAAGATCCCTATGATAATTGTATTCACGCATCAGCAAGATACACATGTTGGTAGTAAGTATTGTTCTGTGAACCTGCTTTTTCATTGTTGCATATTCTTTCAGAATTTTGCCTTTCATTATGTGCTCCACAGTGTCGTGTATTTTCTTCTATAAGGTAGTCTAACCAGCCGGCAGCCTCATATGTGCAGGCAGGTCAGGGCTCAACGTTAAGGTTTTCAACTAAGCTGCCCGCCGGACAGGTATAGGTCAAATTTTACCTGCCCAATCCTTTATTTTACCTGCCCTGCTTTAATAGTTTAGCATTTTATGACACAAATTTTGCCTGCCCTTTGGGCAGGTGTATGTCAAGATTTACCTGCCCCAGCTTAGCTTTTACCTGCCCCGGGCAGGCGGGCAATCCTTAATGTTGAGCCCTGCAGGTTATGGATGTGGTAGATCTGATTCTATTTGGTTAGTCTAGTACAGGAATATGTCTATTTTCAGTGCAAGTACACGTTGAGGTTGGGCAAATACATTCTGCCTGCTGGGGTCTACAGATCAAATTTAAAAAAAAGTAAACCCCGGTCGGACAATTAAGACTTGCCATAGTTTTTGCTTGCATCAGTTTACATATAATAATATGAATTGATTTGATATGTTTGAGTGTATCGAAAAGTTGCCAAACTTATCCAAGGTGGCTTTCCATTAAAGTCACCATTTAAAATGACGTAAAGTAAACTAATTGTATGCATATAGGTGTAGTCGGTAAATAAACATGGCGATCAAATTATGACTATCACATTGGCCTATCACATGGCCCATCACATGGCCCTGAACGCTGTGCCTTCATCTCAATGCATCTACACTAACCATAATAACGAATCTAATCCTAGAGACAAGTCGATGGGTATTTTCCAATTTACGACGGTGCACCAACTTGTAGATGAAGTGGTATACTATAGATGTGATGTTATACCAACTAAGAACATGATAATGACATTTGAAGGGCATAACCAATTTTTATGGATAGAAAAGAGGCACTTCTCCCTTATCTTTTAACAGTAAATTGCTAGCTTGCTTGTTTCCATCGATGTTTTCAGTCTGGATTTACTAACCGAGCAGTGGGAAGATCATTTTCACTTTAGGATGGATAGACTATAAATTTATGTGTTGTTAGTATACGGTTGTAGCACGTGGTTACAATAGTAATCTAACAAAAACACATAGAAATCAGCACGAGATTTTTAGTATGTTCTGCCTCTAAATCTAGACGACCCACTTGTCGAACCTTGTCAGAGTAAACAGAACCGCCCTACTTTGTGTTTGCTGACAAGCAGAAAGGTTCCCTCCCCTGCCTCATGTGAGAGCCGAGCCATGTACATGAACAAATTGTGTCATGATGTTGGGGCTCTTTCCTTTAAAAGTATAACCACCCTCATTGGCACAAAACACAGGTGCAACTACTCCTTTTGTGTGAGATTTTCTTTCTGGTCTGAGTTTGGTCTGACATCTTTAGACATTGAACGTTTCACCTCTTACAGAAAAAAACAATAACAATATTCTCATATGATATTCCATTTGAAATCTCTAATCTGTCAGATTTAAGAAATATAAGTCTTGATTCTGATATTTCATAGGAGTTTTCTTTCCTTCCTTTTAAAAAAAATTGTTCTATAGACACAATTCTTCGTCAATTTCTGAAAGCTACAAAAGAACAATTCACTGTATTCAATTGTTTTAAGGGACAGCTTTGGCATTAAAGGAAGACACTCATTCCATAGATCAGTTAACCAGAAACTGTAGAGACCCGCCCTCTTACAGGGATTATGGTTAATGGTATATATATATATATATATATTATATATATATATTATATATATATAATATATATATATATCAGTGTCGGAAATTAACTTAAGGTTATATCTTATGAACTGGATTTATAATGCTAATGCATTGCTCCAGCATAGCCTACATGTGCCATAATAAAAACTAGATAATGGTTATAGCTTTTCGTTGTTTGAGTAAAGGGGAATGGGGAAGAAACAGCCATAACTCATGCCCTCTGACTGTACAGCACTTGCACATACTTCCTACTTCTTATGGAAGGCGTTCCCTTGTATTATAGACCTGTGAATGAAACCCTGGGATTTTTAACAGGTAACTCATTGGGCTAACACGGAAGCTTGAACTGAGAGACAACAGTAGTTCCGTTAAATCAATCCTCTCAGAGTAAGAGTCAGATATTAATTTCCTTTTATTCCGGGGAAGTTTTTAAATGTGTTTAATTGAACGTGAATAATTATATATGTTTAATTCATTTACAACTTTGTCAACATTGTTTAATGATAAACTTTATTCGAAATACGAAAAATGGATACTTGGAGATTTTAATATTGACTTATTAAGGTTAGACTACGGTGATGAACAGCAGATTTACTAAAACTGCCATATCTCAGGGGCTATCGGTGATATTTGAACATGTTATATATCATTTAAAAGCTCTTATTTTTCTTTATCTACTGACATATTGAAATGCGTTTATAGATTTAAATTCGAGAAAATAATTATTAAACTTGAATTTTTTCACTTTTATTTTTTGAACCAGGATTTCTCACTCAATATTATTTCTATAACTTTTAAACTTGGTGATATTGTCAATAACATTTGTTTGGAGGGAACCGTGTCTCAGATTTCTTATTTAGGCCCTGGTTTTGATTTTGTGACAAAAAACGGGAAACTTGTTGTATTTTTTTGTCATTTTTTTACAACTTCATTTTCTAGATATCATAAAATTCAAACTAAGCCCTAAATGAAAAATCTGAGACACGGTTCCCTCTATAAGACCAATATCTATATGCATGAGAAATTTCATGAGTTTCCCTTCATTATTGACTGAGATATTTCATTTCAAAAAAATTAAGTGTAAAACATGATTTTCACATTTCTGATCAATTTCTATTTCTATTCTATCACCCATAGGTATAAAATTTATATCATGAGATAGTCGACTTAAAATGGTATCTAATGATATATAATGAATATTTAGATAGATAGGATCAAAATAATTATTCTACACTTTTGCGAGACCAGCCAAGTAGTGCCTCATCACAGTAGTCTAACCTTAAAACACCACAACTGTAATACAATGAAACTCTTAAAAATTTTCAAGAAACTAGGACTCGTCCAATATATCTCTGAAATTACTCGACCAAATCTGACAGGTGGAACATGTATTGATTTATTAGCAACGGATTGTATATTTGTTAAATCATCCGGAGTGGGTTTGGATATGATATCGGACCATTTCCCTATTTTTGCAATTAGGAAAAAATCCAGAGAAAAGTATATTAGAGAACGAAAGTTGGTTCGTGATTTCTCACAGTATGACAAAAATAGACTTGCGGACCTTTTATTGGCTATTAAATGGGATATATATGATAATTCTGATGATGTAAATTTACAGTGGAGATTCCTGTATACTAATATCTTAAGGATATTATCTGTCATGTGTCCCATGAAGTATGTAAATTGTAGAAAGACAGAGAATCCTTGGATGAATAAACAGATACTATGTTTGATTCGGGAAAGGAAATTTTATATGAAACTTTATAGGAAATCAAATCACCCAGCTATACTTAAAATTGTTCATTATTTAAGGAATGCAATAAATATGAATGTTGATAAAGCGAAATCAAATTTTATAAAGGGTTATTTAAAGAATAATGTTAAAAATCCAAAGAAATTCTGGCGCATGATAAATTCCCTTTGGTCTAAATCTGATAACGGAAATATTGATATTCAATTTGTGGACCCAGAAACTGAAAATTTTATAGAAGATAAAAACACCCCCGACTTCCTAAATGAATTTTACCAACAAACTGCACGTAGACTGGGACATGATCATGATGATGATTTATATGACTGTAATATAGAAATTGATCTTGTGGAAAATTTGGAGTTAGATATGCCGGATGTTGATGAATGTGTATCATGTATACAGGATGTGGATATATCAAAGTCGAGTTGTATAAACTCGATTAACACTAGGGTTTGTGTTGATGTCTTTAGGATTATCCCAGACAAATTTTGTAATTTATTTATCAATTCTTTGACGACTGGAATATTTCCTAATGAATGGGCTAAGGGATACATAAATTTAATCCCTAAGGATGGAGAGAAATCGTCACCTTCAAATTGGAGACCGATTACTCAAACTTGTTTATTTGCTAAAATATTGGAGAAAATTGTAAGAAACAGAGTGATACGGCATTGTTTCAATAACAATTTATTGTGTAAAAATCAATATGGTTTTGTTCCAGGGCGGTCAACCCAAGGTGCTTTGTTTGATTTACTAAAATATCTCTACACTGAGTTAAACCATAGTAAACTGGTGGGGATGGTATATCTCGACATAGCTAAAGCTTTTGATTGTATTACTATTAGTCATGATATATTAATTACAAAATTAAAGGCATTAGGTCTTTCTGAGGTTATGTTAAAATGGTTTAACTCATATTTTGATAGAACCCAACAAGTTATATTTAATGGCTCCAGATCGTCTGACTTAAAAATGTTGTCAGGTATTGCTCAAGGCAGTGTCCTCGGGCCGACTGCCTTTATTTTGTATATAAATGATCTACCAAATGTGATAAAATACTGTAAAATTGGTATGTATGCGGATGACTGTGTTTTGTATTTTTCTGGTAATAACTGGTCGAATATATGTGGTAAGATGCAGCAAGATCTAAATAATGTCATTAAGTGGTGTAAAGAGAATAAGCTTTCTTTGAATGTTAGTAAAACCAAATGTATGATGATAGGATCAAAGGCTAAACTTGCACGCCAATTAGGATCTAAACCCTTGGAAATTGGGAAAGAGACTGTTACATTTGTAAATACTTATAACTACTTGGGTGTTATAATTGACAGCGAATTGACTTTTGATATGTACTATAAAAAGGTTAAGAGTATTACTAGTAATAAACTGTTTAGTTTGAGTAAAATACGTAGATTTATTACTACTGATACTGCTGTCACTATATATAAACAGGCTATTATGCCCTATTTTGACTATATGGGATTTATTCTGATTAGTCTTGCATTTAAATATCGTAAAGAATTGCAGGTAATTCAAAATGACTGTTTACGAGTGTGTTTAAAATTAAATTGGGATGATTTCGTGAATATTTCAGAATTGCATAGCCGAGTAAAATTGTTAAGTCTTGAACAGAGACGACAAATGCAGTTGTTAAAATTGATGTATTTACACAAGGATGTAGATGGTGTACGTAAACAAAATATAAGACAAACTAGACATAACGAAAAATTTATTTTCAAAACAGAAAGGTATAACAGTGGAAAATATGACAAATGTCCGTTTTATAAGGGAACGATATTGTGGAACGATATACCTCTTGAGTTACAGGAATGTACTGATGGTTACTTATTCAAATGCAAGATCAAATTGTTGTACAAACATTTTAGTGATGCACTCCTTTACACTGTCATTACTATTGTCTTAGAATTGTTTAATGTTTATCTAATCATACTAAATTCTTACTCGATCTGGAAGACCAGAGTGTAAACCCTGAAGATTGATTTTAATAAAAAAAAAAAAAAAAAAAAAAAAAAATTATTCCTGCCGTTATATTGTCACATATCTAGTTGATTCCGCATTTGATTCTCATACATTTTATTCTAAGAAAAATTGCCAATATCAGCCAATAGCTGCAAATAATCTAGGAAAGGAACTATGTTAACATCCTACGTTCTCCGAGGTTGCAGTCTGTGACTGTGAGGTGTGACTGAATACCGGGGTATCGGGTCAGTGCCTGTCGTGGGACTGGCCGGCTGGTTGAGGGGCCGCCAGTGTTTGCTTCCCGCTCTGCTTGTGTTAATAATGGGCCGTACCTCGGTGACACTCAGCAGAAGGCGCTGTTACTGCCAACAGAGGAGTGCTTGACTGTTAGGTGCATTGAATTCAGGGTTTGAAAATGGGGTTTTCAGAGGTCCAGGAAAACCTTAAAATGGTACGAGGCTAGTAGAACTTTGGGGATGGTCACCCGGCGGACGACCACAGACATGATTCACCTTTTAGAAGTTTTTTTTTTTTTTTTGAAAATGATATTACGTTTTATCATCTGTTAAATTAGGCATTTTTTTCTGTGGTCAAATTCCTCTTTCTACCTTTATTTTAGAAGTTTATGGGTGCCTTAGGCGTTTAAGAGGCATATAATGTATTTTTATCCCACTCTTCCCTTTTCCAGCACGTGCAGTTCAATAATTGATATCCTCCTGTTTCATCGTATGCTTTGAGTGATCGGTCGCCATGGCAACATCACATGGATAGAGTAGATTAATATGCATAGGTGCAAACAGCAAAGGCAATATACAGGTGACAAAAATCACAGTTTGGGCAATTCTGTAGAAGTAGGCCGAGGCATACCCTCTAGGGACAGTTCTCTATCACAATAAGTAACGGCAAGATGCCTTGCATTTATTTATGTTTTAGCAAGCGTAGAGAATGCATTTCCTGTATTTATAATGATTCCCTTGAGGGGCATCATGGACGGACTGAGGTGGGAATTCAACTTACAGCAACGAATGCTATGAGAACCTTTAGCTAAGGTAACCTACGAATGGTCCAAGGTTTTGTCCCGTAGGATCCCCTAACATGCATCAAATTATTTTATAATACCTGTGGGAAATAACAGGTCCCACTTACATTCCCATATAAGGTCGCTCGGGGGTTGGGGTCTCACGGAGCTTCCAATCACTATGAACCAAGCACACGTGGAGAAAGTAACCTGTGCGTATATTACCGTAAACGCAGGAATCAAGGCACAGGAACAACCAGAAAAAAATACAAAAAAAAAACTGTCAGGGAAGAAACTGCAAAACGAAACTAAGAAGAACTCTGTCTTCATATGTTCCTTATTTCCTGACTCTAAGAGCAACACATAATCACTCTAGCTCTACTTACATTCATCTTCATTCACGTGGTTTAGTATTTCGATTTAAAAATGATCGAAAACTTAACATTTAGGAAGAATCACAGGTCAAGAAATCAAAGGGAATTTAAATGAAAGTATATTAGTAAGTTTTGAGTGGGATGTGAGTCTTACCGTGTCATAGTTTTTTTTTCAAGATTTAGGTGCTATAGCTTTGAGTACCGGAATCCAGGTTATGATGGCAACTAGGGGGTCCCATTGTGCCTCTCCATGGCAACTACGGGGAGCCCATTGTGATGTTGTCTCCCAGGCACTCAGCATTGGCGGTCTCCTTATAATAACCCAGCTGCCCAGTGGTCATTCTGCTCCGGGGTTACCCTGTGAGAACGGCCACCTGACCCGGTCAGTCGGTACTGGACACCGGTCACAGCAGTGTGTGAACCAACTCTCATTGATTGCCGTAGAGACTGCCCGTGCCTCTGTATTACCATTAGAGTATTATACCTTTTACAGACAGGCTAGCCTCAAAATGCGCTCATAATGCTTGTTCAATACAGGCATAATGCGCATTTAATTATTCTTGGGCTCGTCTGTAGGGGCCAAAAGAAGGCGAGAACACGTTACCCAGAAAGTGCTTATTTGCCATCCCCAAACAGAACCTTTTTCTCTACTATGAGCCCTAGATATTGCCACCACTGGCATATATATATAGCCAAGGTGAAATTATGAAAGGTGCAATTAGTGGACATTGCCGACCTACCCGGGGTACATAAAACTTAGGGCTTGGGGAACGTATACATATATCTAGTGTGATAGGAAAGTGAAAACCGGAACGGTAGTTGTGCTACTTGGAATGGCCATGCCACTCAGAAACACTCAAACGTCAAAGCCAAAAAAATCCCCACAAAAAACTCGATCCCGCCATAATATAACTTTGGATATTGATACCAGGCAAAGAGGCATAGGCCATCTAAGTAGAATGGTTGTTCTTATAGGTTAAAGCGGTATGATCATGCAGAGCTTAGAGACTATAGGGACCCTACCATCCTATACCTGGCTATAACCTCCTACCTTCGTTCGCCTTCAGTTTGCCATAACCCAAAGTACAAAAATAATCCAACACAGTTATCTCATAGACTGTGATTAGACGTATTCTGCTGATTCACTGTTGGAATAGTGTTTTTTTCAATGAGTACACTTTTGAAAGATTCAGACGTTAACTTGGAAGAAAAAATAGGTCACTGCCCCATATATTCCACTTGACTTCCTTCATGCTAAAAAGTGATTATAGTAACTCGAAAAGGTAACTCAAGTGTACGATATCTGTGGTCAGAATAATATCAACACTAGAAAGTGATGGATGATTAGATATACTGACCTTCTGATCCCCTGCTTGCATAAGGAATGATAGATAAGATAATAATATTCAAAACAAACTTTTCGATCACCATCTTGAACATGTTTTTTTAAATAAACATATAAGAAGCAATGATAAAAGGTGCACCATGTTAAAACGAAATGCTGCTTTAAACAACACTTGAAGTAAGGTTCCTAAACAGAAAGACGCGGTATTGAATACCAGACATTTACCGCAGGTGTAATGTAATGACGAGCATAATTGCCGTTTCAAAGGTGAGATGTTTCGCAGATGGGGCAATCAATTTTTAAACCCAAAATTCCAAATGTGCTAGAATTTTAACAGTAGGAAAGTTAATTTTCTCTTTGATTTTCTTTAATATTTCAATAATTGTCCATAATGTTTTGTCCTTCATACTGAAAGCCAAGTGAGTCAAGAGTCATGAAAGGACCAGGAAGCTGTTTGATGATCTGTAGATTTCTTATATTTGAAAACCTGTGGGACGAGTTCTGTGTACATAAAGTATTTCCAATTCATAACTCTGGGCATAGTGTGCAAAATTAAGGCAGTATTATTCATAAACGGCAAGCACTTGAAGTGCGGACTGATTGAAAAATGTCATCAAACATCACCATGTCATATGTGCGCTATATATAGGATCCTAACCTGTTTTAACCCTCCACCTATAGCCGATCCTTTTTCCTATATGTTAAACGTTTTATGAATCAGAAGTTGTATAAAGGCTTTTAAGGCAGGGGTGGCAGGTCTTAACTTCCCTGGTGGTTTTACAGCTCTGTTCCGGGCTATGTAGCACGGTTGCGGATTATGTCGTGAGAACCTATTGATTGTGGTATTACCCCCGCACACCCTGGAGCACCTAGACACTTACAGGAGGAGAACAGACCCTTACTAGTGGCCGGAGAACCTGGAGCAGTCGGACATGCCGGGGTGTTTACCATGTATGTGTGGAAGAGAGAGAGGGTAGGGAACTTTTTATTATTAGGTCAGAAATGTTCAGATGATCTGTATAATGCTATACATGTATGCCGTTAGAAGTACGGGGGGATAGGACTAGGTGAGGCTGAGAGATAAAGATTTGTGTTAATTTCAAGCAATGTAGGATGCTGGATATCTCATTTAAGTGGATCTCATTTAAGTACAAGGTGCGGGCGACAAGCATTCGTATATGAAGTTCGACGTAAGAAAAAGATTAGTTGTCCACATAAAATCTATGGGTACCACATGAGAGATCAGGGCTCACAGACTTTTGAAATCGTATGGTGTCCTGCAGACACAATGACCGTGCATCATGGGTGTCCTGCACCATGAAACAGGAGGTCCCATTGCCTCAACCTTGATATTAGGGTATGATTTCTAGGGGTCCTGTTTGGGTTTCCTGGGCCATTAGCCTAGGGGGGTGAACAGGACACCCAGGACGCTTTATTTAGTGAGGCCTATGAGACTCAAAGTGTTCAATATTGATCGATAACCTACACATTAAATACATTTCAAAGTTAAATTATCATATATTTGGTACAGAAAATGATTTGTCCGATTTGGTTTGTCGAAAACGAGATAGCCTTTCTTGTAGTAAGATGACATACTTCTCATGTACCGTCAGATGCAAAAAGTGACCAGGATATACTTTTGGAGACCAGGCCGCTGTTGAAAAGGATTGGCGAAATCATTGGCACGACGCTTGCTCCCGGTGGTAGAAACCATAGGACCAACTCTCTATTAGCATAAAGTTATGAGGCCTTCCATTAAGAATGCACGCATTTGTGGGTTGGGGGGAGGGATCTGAAACTTTTGAAAATGTACGTACGCATGAAGGAAAACGTACAGAAAATGTAAAAGTGAAAATTTTCATCCACACTTGGACCAGTCACCCTGGACCGCCAAGCAGCTCTCCGCTCCAGTCCCATGAACGATTTCGTAGCAATCAGAAGCGTGGGTAGAATGTTGTGGCAGTGTGCCATCTCTTTGAAGTCAAGCCGCCAAATCGAGCATGGCAGTGTGTACATTATATGATAGCGATCAGTGTGTATGTACTTGTACTGATAGTTATTACTAGGGAGAGGTGGTTGATAGGGCCTCCCCTTCCAATGGCGTAGGTCACGTCATGAACTAAGCCTAAGGTCAGGTCATGACGTAGGTCACGTCATACCACCAAAATGGGCGTGTTATGCAAGGTTACATAAGAGGAACATTAAGATGGTATCTGTGGGCTGATATTATGTCTTTCTGAGAAGATTCTATCATATCAGTTCTTCGTAAGTCAGATATGAATATACTTTCTTTTTCTATTTCAACTGAATTCAGTTATTAGTATATGCTATACCTCTTTCTTTTTCCATCGGTCCAAAGACCAAAAAGCATATTCTCCATACTTGAAAACATATAATTATATTAGTTTCAACTATTCAATCCTGATCAGTACCTTTAAAAGCCGAAAGTAGTAGATTCGCTGATTATCTCATCTTTGAAATAAAACCAAAAGCTCACCCACGTTTGTCGTTGAGTTTGGTGTAGCAATCTTTATCTAATTTCCTCTATTCATGTGGTAATTGAATTCTTTGCGGTAGCACATTTCTTATGACATAAAACTGTTAGATCTGGTTGGCATCAATCAGCACATTCTACCAACCCGGCCGGAGCTTGGGCCCCCGGGCTTGGGCCAAACTTTTGATGTCGCGGACAGTGAAAATGTAATCCTAAAACAATGCATATACATAACCACATTAAACCCTCTTTATATTGTCCCTTCCTGCAGAGCCGATATCGCCCTCATCGGGCTGGCCGTGATGGGGCAGAACCTGATCCTCAACATGAACGACCACGGCTTTAAGGTAAGGATCACAGTTATTTTTCACTTATTTGATTCAAGTACTTTAAGCATCTCTAGGTTAATTTGGACTGATTTTGTCGAAAAAAAAACAAACAAACAGGGAATAGTAAAGAAATATACAAAATTTGCTATGAATATATTTATCTCTAATGGAAACATTTCCAAACCACTTTAAAAATATTAAATACACCTGTTTGTCTAGATACAAACTGAAAAATATGCTATGCTAGTTTTCCGTCACGTTAAACCTGAAATCGTGTAAGGATCAATCAAATCGTATATGCTTAAGAATCTTCAGGTACAATGTAGGAAATGCGATCCATGGTAGGGAGAACTGAATACTATATCAGTATAATTTTGATGAATGCTTTCAGCACTGAATGCTCACACATCCTACTTGTAAAAGCACACATATACACACAGCTAAATTTTATATATATTTTTTCCTACCAAATACTTTTTTTTCGTATTCCCAAAATACTAAACATTATCCCGCTCCACTCCTCTAGGTGTGTGCCTTTAACCGCACAGTGGAGAAGGTGGACCGGTTCTTGGCCAACGAGGCTAAGGGCACCAACGTGGTGGGAGCCCACTCCCTGGAGGAGATGGTGGGCAAGCTGGCCAAACCCCGCCGCGTTATGATGCTGGTCAAGGCAGGCAAGGCCGTCGACGACTTCATCGCCAAACTGGTACGGACAGAAATTGCTGTTTATTTTTTTCTCATTTTTAGTGAAAAAAATGGATTTGTATTGATGTATTTACGTAAATGATTAACATTTTTTTCACTTATAAGAGTCGAACGTCAATCCTTTGTATTCAGTGGAGTGCATAACGGAAAGTTGTGTAGTAGTTAGTTGTCTATTGTGTTGGGCCGGCGGCAGTTTCTATTTTGGTCAACCATTGACTGTAGGACGAGTGGTGTGAGGCAGGTGTAGGGTGGGTCAGGGGAGTGGGATAAGATGATTGACAGCTTGGGAGTGTCCGTGTGTTTACCACGTGGACGAGTGGTGGGAGGGTAGACACCAACAGTCTTACATCATGGGGACCCTTCTCCTCACCCGTCCAACCTCCTCCTACCCCTGCCCCTGATTGGTCAAGGCAGTCCCCTCTGGTTGGCCCTGATTGACAGGTCAGACCATGGTGTGGGCCCCGCCCCCCCTGCCTTTCCAGTCCGCTCCACATGTTCACTGTTTTGTCCCCTCCGTGGCTACCCCTTATCGGCATGTAGGGTAGCATAAGTAGTTGATAAGAAGGGGCAAGCGAAATTTCGTGACGTCACACTGTCTTCAAGAATACCTGCCGGAGCGGAGCGGGACAGGGGTGGGAACAAGCCTAAAGACTCATGGTCGAAGTAGGGGTAGGTTCAGCCGGTCCCCAAACTGCCCAGTGTGCTAAATACATAAATCAGTGGTGTTGACTGGTGACACACCTGAGTGGGCAGATCATAGGCACCAGTGCCTCTGGTCAAGGTGTCAACCTGTGTCCCTTTGTACACCTGGCTTGTACCAGTCAAACCCTTATGCACCGCTATTTCGCCGCACATGCCCTTAGTTGCAAGCGCGACCCCAGCTGAAATCCAAATATCCTTTGGCTATGACTGGCTCCTCTCTTGCCACCAAAGCAAGATTTTTCTGAGGACTGAAAAAGATATTTTCTCTTGTGTCTTAATTAGCCATATTTAACAGAATCAAAAAGGAACACGTGTGTTGTGATATCCTTCTTCATACATCTTATGAGTTTCATGGGTAAGAAATGATTATATTTAGAGAAAAGCCAATGATAATTAGGGCCATTTATTGTCACAAATGTCCCCTATTTGGTGGAAATCATTCTACATTTCAGAATTCTTGTTCTAGCATTTTTTTCACTCTAGATCGTTTACGATCTACCTTCACGGGTTTCTTGTTTTGTTTATTTTCTAAAATTTATTTTCTAAAATTTTCTTTTCTAATTCTTAATTTCTTTCATTTCGGGGGAGGGGTCCATTTAATTCGTGAGGATATTTTTTCTGAATTTTTATACCCCTACCCACCACCCTCTTATCACCGTACATCTAGGATTTATGCGCCTTTTATACAAGTGTAAATCCTGGACACATTCAATAGATCACTTATCCACTAGCAGTATCACAGCGTAGACTTCTTGTATTTTTGAGGTACTTAAAACATGGACGTTGTAGAATTTTGAATAAAAAGTAAATCAGGAAGTAAAGTGAAATTCCGTAAGTTTCCATTATGTTGTAAATGTTTATGTCAGTTCTGTTTGTATTACTTTGCTACGCATATATTTTTTTATTTCAACAACTTCACGTACAAAATTAGCTCATGTTCTTCCAGTTGTATCAATGGAGGATGAATATAATGAGAGTTAATTTCATTCAATGGGTTTCCTTTCTCCTCAGCGTAATGCTGTTCAAACTACTCACGTGAATTTTGCGGTTCCTTGATCACCATTATAACTGGTCTCATTAGGTAGCTGAGATATCTTTATTTTTAATGTATTAAAAGACATTTCTTTGAGCATTGAACAGGCGTCCTGTTATCAGGAAACAATAACGCTAATAGCAAAAACATTGCTCATCGCTCTATTCTAAACTGGAAGCAAATATCCAGACAAAAATTGGTAAAATCCTAGGCAGGTGCAGCAGTCAATCTGAGGGCCTGGCCTAACACTGTAACCAATAGATTTTTCGAATAGATAATGCCAATCCGTGCTAAACACTCCAGGATCAGCCTAGAAAATCTGAAATGTATAAATCCTGACTGAATCTATTCTCCCTACACTAGGTCCCCCTACTGGAGAAGGGTGACATCATCATTGACGGGGGTAACTCAGAGTTCGGTGACACCACGCGGCGTGTTCGTGAACTGCGGGAGAAGGGGCTGCTGTTCGTGGGTAGCGGGGTGAGCGGTGGGGAGGACGGGGCGCGCTATGGACCCTCCCTCATGCCGGGCGGGTCGAGCGAGGCCTGGCCACACATACAGCCCATCTTCCAGGGCATTGCTGCCAAGTCAGGAAATGAACCCTGCTGCGACTGGGTGAGTAGGGTTTTATCTTACATTTTCTTTTACTTGATGAGCTTGGATTTGTATCCCATGCAAAGGAATATTATGATGTGATCATCTGTTTGTCTGATGGCTTATGTATGGACATATGAATTTGTGAATGAATGGAATATGCATTTGAAAAGAATCGTTGAATGTTTTTGCTTTTGTTTGTATCTGGAGAAATTTGCTCGATAAAATAATTTGGGTAATATGAAAATTCAGTAGCCTTTAAACATCCTTTTAACATGTTTTAAGAAGTGGTAAATGAAATAAAATTGCTAGAAATGTTCCTTACGATGTTTGTTAAGCAATTCCATGTGCAAGTGCTGTTCATTGAATCGAACATCATTTCACGTATGACAAAAGTTCATGTAACATAGTGTCACTTTCTTTAGCAGTTCATAAATCCGAGCGTATTATAATCTCTTGAATCTTGAATGAAAAAGAGTGCGTTGTGTTCCAGGTGGGAGAGGAGGGCGCTGGTCACTTCGTGAAGATGGTCCATAACGGCATAGAGTACGGCGACATGCAGGTGATCTGCGAGGCCTACCACCTCATGAGGTCAGCTCTGGGCATGACCAACGATGAGATCTCAGCCGTAAGTATTAGGGCCTCTCTTTGAGCAGGGATCGCCACAACTATCAAATTCTGTATCTGTTCGATATTGAGTATATGAATAAAAATAGATGTAAACAGCAATGTTTATTTTACACACAAACTATAGTCCTACAATGAAAAATATGAAGACATTACCCAATGGCGACATTGTCTGACACATTGCGAATGTCGTACACATTGAAGCAATCTCTCCACGCATTTTGACTTATGATATATACACATTGTATTCAAGGATGTAATTTTTCAGATTTTTCTCTTAATTTCAGATTTGTTTCATGCCATCACTTGTAATGATAATTTTCAAAAGTAATTCCCATATTATATAGCATTTATTTTTTTCATTGAGCTTCAGATATTCTCATTAACCCTGACGTACATCCCTGTGTATTCCTTTCTCATAGATGTTTGACGAGTGGAACAAAGGAGAG
Organism: Lepidonotus clava; assembly: GCA_936440205.1. Classification (NCBI taxonomy): domain Eukaryota; kingdom Metazoa; phylum Annelida; class Polychaeta; order Phyllodocida; family Polynoidae; genus Lepidonotus; species Lepidonotus clava. The sequence goes on along the minus strand of OW387144.1, from coordinate 25,259,996 downwards.
TTGGACTCGTACCTGATGGAGATTACCCGCGACATCCTCAAGTTCCGGGACGAAGACGGCAGCTTCTTGCTGGACAAGATCAGGGATGCTGCAGGGCAGAAGGGCACGGGCAAGTGGACCGCCATCTCTGCGCTCGACTCAGGCATCCCACTCACACTCATTGGTAAGAGTCTGAGCACTTCATCTTAAGGTCTCGATTATAATAGAAGATGCATGTATGTCTATGAAGAATGAGAGTCAACTGCTCAAGTTTTTATTGTGTACGTTTTGATAGAATTTGATAAAATATTATGAGCCCTGATGAAGCCTTGACTGGCGAAACATATTAGCCTCACCACTTAACTACCTTAAGAAATAGTAAGATGGTTAGGAGTATATTTCCCATCATATTTCATAAAGTATATATCCGGTATGAGACAGGATTTTTTTATATGTCAAAATCTTAAAATTTGATCTTTGTAATGCAAATTTTGATTTCAACAAAATAGCAATTCTTTTAACGTTTTCTTGCTTGAAAACCCCTGCAAATATTTGTTCAGCTTGCTTCTTTTTCTATAATATCCAAACTGACTACTTGTCATATTCGCCGACTCGTTCTCCCATTTCCAGGTGAGGCTGTGTTTGCGCGGTGTTTGTCATCACTGAAGGACGACCGGGTGGCGGCCAGTAAGGTTCTGCCCGCCCCGCCTGGTGGTCTGTACACCGGGGACAAGGCCGAGTTCATCGAGAACATCAGACAGGTGAATGACAGATATATGGATAAATATTGGGCGGATTTAGAGTAAAGCACTGTATCATACAAGCAAATAATCCTACTGGGAACATTCCATAAAATGTGTGCACCAAGGGGTGCAGGATTGCAAATTTGTGCAAATCTACTTATGTTCCAGTACAAATTGAATGCATACATCAGCCCAAGGGGGGCGGATTTAGAAGTTTTTGAAATGTGCGTACAAACCAATTGAAAGTTGTCAAAACACGTTAGAGTTACATCCCTAAAATATAGAAAAATACACGAAGATTCCTTATATTGATATGTTTATACACACTTGTAAGTACTAGATTTCTTTGGCATAAAAAACTTCTAACCTAGAAACTAACAAGTAAAAGTTTTGTTTTCCTTTAGGCTTTGTATGCATCCAAGATCGTGTCATACGCCCAGGGCTTCATGTTGATGCGCGAGATGTCGACTCAGAACACGTGGAAGCTGAACTATGGCGGCATCGCCCTGATGTGGCGCGGGGGGTGCATCATCCGCAGCGCCTTCCTCGGCAACATCAAGGAGGCCTTCATTAAGAACCCCGACCTGACCAGTCTGCTGCTCGACGACTTCTTCAAGGCCGCCATAGAGAAGTGCCAGGTGAGAGGAATAATGTAGACTGCTGCACATCTGTCAAATTAGAGTGTTGTTAGGAAATAGCCTTCAGTTTAGAAATAATTACTTCAATATATAGTAGTTTTATAAATGAAGAGGATGAGAATAATGCTTTTGAAGTGCTACAGAAATTATATCATTATTTTAATGATTAGCATGATTATGTTAACCGTGCTGCCCTGATTCATAAGCTTAAAATGCGTGGTGTTGGTGGAAAATTTTTACAGGTAATACAAAGTATGTACACTAAATCTCGATGTCGGGTAAAGGTAAATGGTGAATTAAGTGATGAGATAGAGAGTATATGTGGGGTGCTACAAGGGGGGATGATCAGCCCTAAGTTATTTACAGAGTATCTATATGACCTAAAGAAATTTTTGAAACTCAGATATGGCATTGTTCTGAACAACACTATAGTACAGTATATTTTATATGCTGACGATTTGGTCCTATGTTCGGATACAGCAGAGGGTTTGCAAGCACAGATAGATGGAATGTATGAATTTTGTAAAAAGTGGCATATGATTGTTAGTCTGATGAAAACGAAGGTACTCATCTTCAATAAGAAGAGAGATAGCAAAACAGATTTTAAGATAGGATCTGACAACATTGATGTCACAGATGAGTACAAATATCTTGGTTTTATTTTCAATACACGCCAGAAGGACCCATTAAGTACAATGCCAAATTATTTGATTGGGCAAGCCCGCAAAGCAAACTACCAATTGAAAAAGCTAAGTAGTGAAGTGCTTGGTAAATTATCCCCAAAGCTAGCATTTAAGGTTTTTGACTCACAGATATTACCAATAATAGAATATGGATCGGAAATCTGTTACAAATTTAAGCAAAATGAAGTGATAGAAAGATTCAACTTATATTATATCAAAAGTGCATTAGGACTCAGGTCACAAACTCCGACAGATGCTGCTTTGAGTGATTCTGGAAGATTCCCAATACAACTAAGAAGAAATATAAATGTCCTTAAGTATTGGTTTAGAATAGCCAATCTTCAAACAAATGACCCCATTCATAATGCTTTTGATACACTTGTGCAGCTCCATAATCATGGGCAAATTAACTGGTGGTCGGAGGTTGCAAAATTAATAGAATCATTGGACATCTCTGCACCAGAAGTTTTTGCAGTTGCTCCAGCAACTGTGAGATATAAACTGATAGGGGATCTCAAGGAGAGAATTTATAGCTCACATATAAAATGCTGTATGTCCAGAATATCCACAAAAAAAGAAGGCAAACTTATCTCGTTTCAAACATATAAGAAAGAGTACTGTATGGAAACATATCTATTACATTTATCAAACCTAAAACATCTGACAGCTGTTGCTAGATTACGAATGAGCTCACATTCTTTAGCAATAGAGACCGGGAGGCATTCAAGGCCCAAAACTGCAAGAGAGAAAAGGATATGCCCAAATTGTTCCCTAGACGAGGTAGAAGATGAACAGCACTTTCTTTTAAAATGTCCACTCTATAAAGAATTATGACTAATCCTCTTTAAATCAACAGGGCTTGACACTAGTATAATGTTGCATGGTGATGTATTCTTTTCAATTATGAATAGTAAAGAGGAAAAGGTCATTAAGGTATTAGGTGCCTATGTGTATGCAGCCTTTAAACTCAGGGAAGAGCATGTGCGACAAAACTAGCCTTGTATTAATCTATATACTCAGAAATGTTCACTATAGTAAAGACAGGTGTCACCATGTAGGCTTTGGTGCTGTATTTATGTTACAAAAATATCTACCCAATCCTTAAGACTAGTCATTGAAAAATATTTATAACCAGCTCGATACTACGCCCATGGACTGTTAACTAGTCACTGTAATAAGATAAGTATGATCGCTCAAATCAAGGTGCTGTATATACGTTATAAAAGTTAAAGATGCATTCAACCAGCATCTATATGTGATGTAGCTAGTGAAAATGTTAACCTAAGTTTTTCATAATTTGTTTGGTGCTAAAACAAATGAAAAGATCTGTTTACTGTTTTATGTACCCATTGTAGTGTTTGTGTGTGTTTGTATTCCATGTACCAGTTTACTATGCATGACACATGAGATCAAATGTATGACTCTTTGTTGTCAATAAAATCACTACTACTACTACTACTACTTTAATTTTAGCTCAGCTTTAAGCACCATACCCACTAGGCAAATTTGGCCCCGGCTATCGTTTTTTCCTCTAATCGCCTGTCAGTATGCTATACTGAAATGTGCCTTTTCATTTTAATACAGCATACTGACGGGCAACGAGGCCCAAATCGCCTAGTGGGTAGGGACCTTCACAGTGATCTTTACATTTCCAGAATAGATGTTTCTCTTGGGGTCGGTTTGCGTAAGGTGATGTCCACAGGGGTACTACTTAGGGTTCCCCCTATTTAATTTGTTTCCACGGTAAAATATATGTTCTTGATCTGTTCCCATGGTAATATAATATTATGTGTGTGTGTTTTAATCTGTTTCCATGGAAATATATTATGTTTTTAAAAAACGACGGTTTTCTCCGTAGGCTGGGTGGCGTAAGGTGGTGTCCACCGGGGTACTACTTGGGGTTCCCACCCCCTGCTTCAGCTCGGCTCTTGCCTTCTATGACGGCTACAGGTCGGACTATCTGCCGGCCAACCTGCTACAGGTACGTACTTTTATACTACTATTAGTTAGATAATGAGGGGGCCAGGAGGCTTATCTCGGCCGCCGCCCAGTAGGCGAATGAAATAGTCTTTTGAAAGGTACATTACTTGATTGTGATCAGAGATGAACTTACATCACCACAGAGATCCCAGTCTTTGTACTGAAAGGTGAAAAAGCAAATTTCATTTTCTCCCTATTTGATTTGTTTGCTAGTGGTAAACCTGAAATACACATATTTTTACTATTTTTATTTCATCTGAACTTTTAATTTTATAAGTTCTCAATATCTGTTCTTTATCTTTTTTATAAGATCGATTTGTCATTCTACTTCCAGGCCCAGAGAGATTACTTCGGGGCCCACACGTATGAATTGTTGAGTCAGCCGGGCACCCACCACCACACTAACTGGACCGGCCATGGAGGGAACGTGTCCTCTACCACCTACCAGGTGTAAACAGACAGACAGCAGCCAAACAAAGCCTGGATCAATCTACACTGAAACTGCAAGCCAACCACTCTTCACTGTGAGACAGGCATGGTTCTGTCACCCATGGAAAGTGTGTGTGGACTGTGAATATGAAATGATCCATTATTTGATGCTTGTTGATCAACCATTTCTGTATATATTGTCCTAAGTGGTGGGTTTATCTTAGTTATTGAAAAAATTGTGAGTTAATGTCATTTTGGTTTGAGATAAAAAAAAATCTCAAGATATGTAACTACGACCAGGACGTTAGGATAGGACCTGTGCCTAGCGATTTGTTTCCAGTGATGTCCCGAGCTCGAGAGTCCCCAAAGAATAAGTGCAGTTATAAATGTGCCCCAAAGGCACGAATTTTGTAGAGCGTTAACGGACATTTCCAACATTTCACATAAGGGTTTGATTACACCTATGAAAGCTACAATATAGTTGTATTATCTAAGAATCTATTGAAGAAGATGCAATACAAACTAACATAGAACCACTTGAAAAATCGTAACATAAAAATGCTGTAACTTGTTGATGTCTCCTGTACAGTAGTTATGAATGCCCCTCGACTGTAAGTGAAAGTAATTTTCTTTCCTCCTAAGGAAGATGTGAACCAGTGAAATAATGCAGCACTCTTTATATATCGTGACAACGTTACACTACTATATTTCTGATTCAATAACAAATAACGCCTTGTACTCTATCGAATCATTGAAAACGGCTGGACCTAATATTATTTTTTGATCATGTATAATATATTCACATTCATGGAAGATTAATTTGGACATTTGCTCAATATTATTTTTCCAATTTGGTCTCCTATTTCCACACGATGGTTTTCTACATTCTTGTGACTTCCAGGATGTAAAGGACGTTTGTGTATGGATAGAATAAATTAACAAATGTACATTTATATGTACAGTTTGAATAATTCAGCCAAAAAAGTTTTTGGATCTAACGTCTGTACATACAAATCATGTTGGTAATATCAAAATAAAACTTCAATCTGTTACCAAATCTCCTTTTTGAATGAGTTTTTGGAAGTCACTGATCTCTACACAAGTGAAACATTTCGGTAAAGTGCTTTTTCCTATTCTGTTGTGGATCAATAATGAATGTACCGGTTCATGTGATAGAAAAAGCCTTTGTTTTATGTATATTTTAGCTCCTCGTGCTTAAGTATTGAAAAAATTCAGTGGAACTTAATTAAATTGTAATATGTTGTATGTTGTTGAGACTTCATTGCTTCAAGATTTGTATGATCGTAGATTGCGTCCTTTGCTGTAAGAAGAAGGTGATTTCTGCATTCCATAAAAAGCTTCCAAGACCTCTTGTTGTCCACCTTACTCTGTCCGTGATGGGTTTGCCGTACCAAGTCTTCAAAGGAAATCGGCTACGAATAATATGGATGAAAAACAAAACCACACTGACAAAGTTCTTTACACGAACTAGAGTATGGGCCTTTTTCAGTATTCTGGCACCCAGGTAGCGTCATAGGTCCCAACACATGTGCTAGGTTTTGGGTTCAAATGTGGGGAGCTTAAGGCACCCATGGAACTTGCATTACTGGGCAGACTCGTGAAAAAGGCGTATTCTATATAGCAAGTCTCTCAAGCAATGGATTCCGTTTTATGATTAAATCACTTCTATGTATCTCAGTCATTTAGAGCTGCCTGCACTTTAGTTTCTGCCTGTTATAACATTCTCAAAGGGACCAAACCTGTCATGTCTGTTAGGTTGTGAAACTATCCTGTATTTGTCTCAACAACTTGGGCAAATAAAAGAAAGAAATATACTTATATTGTTGATTTATCTTGCCATTGACCCTTTCTTTATTCGCCTCCTTGTGGTTGCCAACGATAATTTGCACATCGTTTGGAATTGGTTATTTTGGCGCTAGAAGAATGTATGAGGCACAAAGATATAAAACTATAGATATTTATTATTTACTTGGAATAGCGCCATTAGCCATGGTTCTGCGTTTTGAATAACTTTTACAGTGAACCCATAACTTTATTTTAGACTGCTTTTTTTCCCGACATGCTATAATAATTATTTAGCATATTATGCTATAAAATAACAAATGTAATGATGCGAGGGCTGTTTAGCATGGTCAGCAAATAAACCCTTATCTAATGGCATACATGGTTCTCTATATGCACTTCTAGTGTTATCTAGGAACGTATAATTATAGTTCTCACTAAAGGTGGCGCCCCCTCTTGGGACAAAATGTCAAGCCTGGTGAGAAAATGCAGACCAATACAGCCTGTACCTGTTTGCAGAGGCCAGTGAGAATGGGTGCCTACTCAAACAGTCAAGGGTCTGTATTTGCAACGACATATACGAGTATCCTACTGTTCTTTGGTTCTACAGGGAAGAATAGTTCATGAAAATTGAAAACAATATTTCATGTGGCAAAATTGAAAACAATATTTCATGTGGCCAAAAAGTGGCAATGTTGTTTCTTGAGACAGACAGAGGGGCCCACCTTGAGACAGACAGAGAACCCATCTTGAGACAGACAGAGGGGTTCATCTTGAGATGAATAGAGGGGTCCATTTTGAGACAGACAAAGGGGTCCACCGTGAGACAGACAGAAGGGTCTGCACAGTCCCAGGCAGTCACAACCTTCATCAAATTCCTTGTGGCTAGATCCAGCCAGTACATCAAGTTCCCGTCAGTAAGTCTTACAAGTAAATCACTGAAATATTAATCTATGAATGTTGCCTGAATAATTCGTTAAAAAAGAATTAATGAATAAAATGATTCATAAATCATTCATTAGAAAAACAACAAGCTTTATAAATATAATCATTTTTATTTATTATTCTCTATTTTCTAGGGGATTAAGTTCCACGAAAGTGCATTGCGCTTCAAATTGTGCATTGCGCTTCAAATTGTATCTAGTTACCATATTTTATCTGAGCAGGAGAAACTACGAATGGTCCTGAACCTCAATCCTATATGTAAAAATGAATCCAAAGAGGATGTTATCGAATTACTGTGCACATTTGTGAAAAATACCTACCGAATTGTACAACCCTATTGAAGTGACATGAATGTATTGCTTACATTAGTCCAATAAACTTACTTACTTACTTACTTCAAGAGAAAATAATATTGATTTGACCATTGCTGTGGATGTATAGATGGTACCCATATCCCAATATGGAAGCCGCCCAACAATGAGGCAGTGTACATCAATTGCCACAGTTACCATTCCCTCAACATGCTGGTGAATTTAGTTTCTTTAATAACTTTTTTTTCATTGCCCATCACATCTCTTTTTTAAACATTGAGCTTAGAGGTATGTTTAGTTGAACATTGAAGACCGATATATTAACAAAAAATTATCATATGCCTTTTTTTCTTTCATTACATTATTAACTGTATTCATTTACGTTTTTATCTATACATGTAATTATTTTCGGTTCATTTCCTAGGTGGTTATAGATTCAGAACAGAAGTTCACGTTCTTATAATGTTACAGCAACGTTCTGGATTGATTCTTGTTTCATTGCACTGTGAGGTTGCACTTAATAAGAATGTAACAATAACGTTCTGTTTAGGTGTGGTTGAGACCTCACTGAATGAGGATGTGACAATTCTGTTTTGGTTTGGTTGGCACCTAGCCGAATAAGATGGTCACAGTAATATTTTGTTTAAGTAAAGTTAAGACCTGATGTAATCAGAACATCACAATAACATTCTGTTTATGTGAGGTTGTGACCTCCCCTGGTCAGGAGGACACAACAATGTTCTATAAAGCTGGGTCCCCACTGAGCTACAGAAGTGACTTTGTCGTCCGCAAAATGTAGAATGTTGCTGCCAGACACCAAAATTAGTCGCCCCGGGCAACTAAAATCAAACATGTTTGATATTTTTAGGGCTTTGTCGGCTGACTAACAACCCTGAAAACACACTTTGTCACCAGCTAAACTCGTGCCAGACCTGTTTGTCGCTCCCAGATATGTCGCAGAGGTGAGGGTTTTCTCAGTGGGGACCCGGCTTTAAAGTGAGGTCTAGACCTCACCTAATCAGAATGTTGTGATGACATTCTGTTTTAATTTGATCTTGACCTCACCTCACACGAACATTATTTTAACACTCTATTTCGGTTAGGTCTGAACCTCCCAGAAAAATGTCCTATGGCGGACAGTTGCATGTTTTGCATTGTTGAATGTTTTTCCTACCATTTAGCAACAATTAAACATAAACAACATCTATACAAGTAATTGAATCATTTTAGTTTGGGAGAAGGAAAGTCCAAGAAATCAGTGTGTTGCCATTTATTCAAAGAGAAAAGTCGGTGCACATTGTTAGTTTCATATAGATCAAGGGAGGATACAGGAATTTGAAAAAAGGAGGGCATGATATGGCAAATTTTTGGGCTGCTCCCTCCAGGTAGAATCTACAGGAATTTGATATTTGGGCCAGAATAGCAAGAGGGGGTATATATATATGGTACCTCTCCCTAAATCTGTGCCTGTAGATATTTCCATCAAGAGGCAATTAATATACTAGTAAGATCTTCCAAGGTTTTAAACTGTGATAGAAGCAACTATCATCAATCATGAGCAAATGAAGGGGAAACATGCTAGGGAACATGCTGATGAAGTCTTTTAAATTTCAACATCATGTTTGGAACAATACCAAAACCTAGCTGTTTAGGTCCCTCAGATATTGAAATCAATGTATTTGAAAACCAGAATTTTCTTTCTTAAAGCCTCATTTATGGAACTATGGACTAATTCTGGTGAACCTTTCATAGGATGTAGGCAATTTTAGAACATTCCCTTCATATCTAAAGAAATACTAAGATTTTGATTCTAAAAAGAGAGCATGCAAAACTTGGCTCTGGTGTACCGATATCATGTCACTAAGCCTCATAATGGTGTTACAGTGAATACCTTTATAAAAAGGATCTAGCCAATGTTAACCTCCTCATCCGAATACTACATTCAATGTAGGCATTGAGTAATATATCTTGAAGAACATTGATTTTACCAGTGTTGGTGAATAAAGCCTGTTACCCCTCTGTGATCCTCGCAAAGATGAATTGCTAATTTATTTTTTTTCAGCCTTCTTACAGACAATTTGGAGCCCCTCCGTCCCAAGCTTGACCTCAGTGAACCCTGCCTCCTTCACCATCTGGGTGGCCTTCTCTATACCCCAGGCAGCTCCCAGACCCTCCCCGCCATCCACAGCCAGAGACACGGGCATGCAGTGGAACAGGCTCCAGGTGTAGATGTACTGTGCAAATGGGTTGCTGATGTTATCCCTCTGCTCAGTATGCAGGCCCTCGTCAATCATCATCATGTACCCTCCTGGCCTGAGCACACGGTGTACCTCCCGCAGGGCTCTGCTGGCATGTGGCACATCATGGGCCATGTCATTCATGTAGACCAGATGCCAACGGTCAGACCATTCTTCTGGCATAGCTGATATGTCTTGTATAGCAAACTGTATGTTCTTCAGGCCTCGCGCTTCAGTTTCACTCTGTGCCATGGCAATGCCATCCCTAGAGATGTCCAACCCCAAAAAGGTAGAGTTGGGAAACCGTTCTGCCAAGTTGAGAGGTAGGAGTCCTGCACCTGTACCCATGTCACAGACCTCAATGCCTTGCTCTGCAAGTAGACGGCACAATTTCTAAATCTGTATGTATTGTTTCCACCATGTTTTGATATCAGTCAGCTTATTCATGTTATACAACATAAGAAATATTGCCAAACCTAACATTAAATCTGTTTCCAATCTCAGGCGTTTAACGTTCAAATCCTTTAGTAGTATATATAATTTATAGTACCATAAACTGTATGCCAATATAGGTCTAGTGTTGAAAAAACTAAAACCAACTCACGGAGTTTATCTACGATACCAGGAATGAGAGTCAAATTTTGTTCTAATGTGCTCCAGTTAGTTATACAGCTGGAGACACGTTTTGCCAACTTCTGAAAATCAGGATAACTGGAATAGGGGATACCTGCAAAAGTGTAATATTTATTGAAATTGTTCATATATACTGCATCCAGTAACAAGACATGTTCATGTGGTGTTAAGCCGACTATTGTGTATGGTTCCATCTATCATGGTATCCCAATTCATAAAGTCCTTTAAAATGAAACAGAAAATTGGAAATTCAGATAGCTTAAAAGCTTCAATTAACCATTGTAGATTAGGTAGGTGATCACTCTAGATGAATAACAATACTGATCTACATGTTATAGATACAACATCCCAGGAATATAATGCATCATTATCATTATGAAATTACCATTAGGCCCATCGACTTGAAAAGCATTGTAAAGTTCACCCTCCACTTTACAAAACATTGGAATTATAGGACAATTGACCGACATTTCCTCTGGTTGGGTAAGTGCAGCTAATCGGTGTTTGGGCAGAAAGTATCGTTGGCCATCTTCACTAATGTCTATGATTTCTGCTGTTACCATGATACCAAGCCATTCCTGAACATACCTGAAAAGAATTGTGTCATGAACAGACCACAATTAGTTGAAGATGAATATGACTAGCAACCACTATTTTGGTTATCATGCATTGCATACTTGGAGTCAAAAATTAAGAATTTCTGGGATTGCCTCTACTTTATCGGTCTGAAGCCAGTAAGACACACTGTGTTGTCTTTATAAGTTATGGGAATATACCAGCGAACTTGCAGCTGACAAAAAATCTCAATTCATGACTGCTTTGACAAAACTGACCTTAACATCATAATTGTTGGTCTGTATTGTGTGACGTAATAGAAATGCTGATTAATAATGACAACTGACCAGAGTTAAGTGTAAAACAACAATTTAGTTATTGTTTTGAAGTTTACACACTTTCGATTGATTCCCGAGGGAGTTTAGAGTACAGAAGTAATAACTGTGTTGATTAAAGGGTTTCTTGCATATAGATTAACAAATTCAAAAGAAAAAAGAGAGAAAATATTCAAGATAGTAATGAATTACAAATGAAAGAAAATAATATTTGGGAATTCTATAATTTCTGGGCTATTCAGTAGGCCTACTTACCATGTAACGTCATAACTATGGGAATTCCCTCCTGAAACCACTTGTAATTCCGAGATTAATGAATGATTGTTTATGGTTATGTTATACAATTAATGATTGGGCCAAAAACAATTTGTGTTAGTGTGCATATCCCTTACTACAAATTTAATCATGGGGATTCCCATTAAATTTTATGAAAAGATGGGTTTTTCCAATGACTCACTGTTAGGAATCTCTAAATGCAAACATTTTATAGGTACACACAACTGTTCAACATGATTTAGAATGACCAATAATAAATCTTGGATATCTTTACTTGGCTTTAATCATTACTTTAGGAGTACATATTAGAAAGAAAAATCAATATTCACCATTTGAGAAAACATATATTGACATTTGAAAAAATGAGGGTTAACCATTGATTTCAAGGGGAAAACAACAAGAAAAATGGCTTACAGAAAAAACTACCAAAGCTTTCCTATTGAAACAAGCCAGGTATTCCATAAGGGTATGGAAGCAGATACTGGACACTAAAGAACTCAAGTTTACCATTTCTGATAAAAATGATCACAAGAAATTGAAAAAGGGGTAATTTTGATTATTTATAATGCGTGATTAGCTAATTCGAAATTAATCAAATCAGGGGAAATCTTGATAAAAAAAATGTTCTTAATACTAAGATAGTTCTAAGAAATCTAAATCAGCAGAAATAATTTTTTTTCATTCTAGTTTATGATTTATCACCCAGGTGGCATCCTGAACAGTTGTGTGTAGTTTTAATCTCCCATAATTGTTGCTGTATCAAGGTTGTGTCAATCACCGGATTGACTTATTCTATAAACCTATATTCACTTTTATGAAAATATTAAAAATTGAATGGATTGACATATTTCATTGGCCTATGTTTAATCTTATAGAAATATTCGAAATTAAATGGATTGACACATTTTATTGGCCTATATTCAATCTTATGAAAATATTAGAAATTACATGAGTAATTACTAACCGTTTCTTGTATCCCTTTGAATCAGCAATCTGTTGAGTTGTTCGTGGCTCTATGAAGTTCCCCATGGCCTCAAAGAGTCCAAGCCTCTGTCCAACCAAGATGCCCAGGCAGGTGAACCCATGGACAACCATTGTTGAAATCTTTTGTGAAAACTCTTCTGCTGTTTCCTTGGCTGCTGCATTATTGCTGTAAATAAGAAGTAATGCTGTTGTATTAACGAGGCATATATTTAAGCAAAAAAGCCTATGTACCAACTAGCTATTGATTGGTCACAGATATGAAGCCTAAGGCATTTTGATACATAATATGTTAGCCAGAACCATTTATAAAGTACATAACTCACAGAGTAATTATAAATTGTCTGTACTATCTCCCCTCCTCCACTTTATTTTTTGGTCCGACTTCAAAAAGGAGCCACTTGCAGATTGAAGTACAACCCAGATGGTGCCCAAATGCCACATACACAGGGGATACTTACCAGGTCCCTGCCTCCAGGCTACCTATCCACAGCAGGGATATGTTCCTCAAGACTAGGGGCCTTCTATTTAAAAAGAAATCAGACCGCCACCTCCCCTTAGGCTGGAGTACTCATTGGAATTATACAGGAATGTACACATATTTCAATAAAATGTCCCCCCTAGTTGTATATATACAAAATGGAAGCCCCCCCACCCCACTTACCTACCACATGCTCTTTGCAACATACAGGCCACACTCAATCATCCACCACACTAGGCCACTGGATAGCCACTGATCTTTACTACTCTACACTCATGCTTTATCAAGTCTCATAAACTCCTCAAGTGTTAACCCACATCTCTTATTGTTCTCTTAATCTATAATATTACCTTATCTATTATTGTATAAACTGTTCTTGTATCGTTTAAACAAAGTTATATTAGGTAGAATTAACCAAACTATGTGTTGTATTGTAAGCTATTAAAGAGGTATATCCAGTAATCTTTGTAAAATCAATAAATTAGGAATTGAACACATATGTACACATACATGTACATAAAAACAGAGATCTACTTTAGACAAAGAGTGATCACATCCTCTTTAAACAAACAGGAACATTTCCTGTGTAAATCCTACAAAGGTGAGACCACTAAGAATAACACAGGTAGACACATGAGTGCTGATTCTCCATAGTCTAAGTGCTGTGAAGTCCATACTGAGCACCAAGATGCTTGATTTTATATTTTAATTCTTTTTCTGTCAACTTCACCACTTTATGGTCTTTGAGTGGAGCAGTGATGATACATGAATATTATTGACATCATGACAAAGCCATTTAATTAATCTGACTCTTCATATAGCTGAATGAAAGGTAAAATAAATGGACTGGTAAAGGCTAAGTATTTAAAGCAACATCTTATATGCAACATATGTGCCCACATAAGCCTGATAGAGAATGTTAAAAGATTTTATTATTTAAAAAAAAACCCAGATGAAATGTCAAACCCATCTAGAGTCCCCATGCCATTACCTAATTTTAGTTGACCCTTTAACCAATAAGTAGTCAATGAAGCTTTCACACCCTCAGTATATTTCCCCAAATAATCATTAAGATTATGGCTCGTTCTTCTATAACCTACTGAGGGTAGACAACCTAAACGTTGCATTAGCAATTAGGTCTCTGAACTTTTCCACACACATTGGCAATTGGAACCGGCAATTGTAGGGTACTTGTAGAGCAACAAATTAAAGTGCAAGCCTCAAGAATGGGAATTATGGAGGGTTATTCATAAAAGCTGGAGTTTGTAATCTACTTTCAACAGATTTGGCCTATAAATAACTATGCATTCTAAACACCATTGTCATATCGTTTAACTACATAGATACAGGTAACCTTTCACAATTCACACATTGGCAAAGGCTATTCCATCAAGGATACGTTACATACATGTTTAGCACTGAGATATCCATAGAAATACTTGTGGAGTACAGATGGATTCCATAAATTGGAGTTCGAAAGACACCCTGTGTTAGTTGAAGATGCAGCCAACCAGCAAATACAGCTAAAGGATTCTACTTCATGACAGACAAAAAACAATGAGCTGAAGTCAGTGACCAACATGAGTTGGCTATTATAAAAATATCTTATTTGATGCCGAAAACTTGCCAGCAGCTGACAAAGTGCACTTCGTTGAGATGCATTCAAAGATATATCCCAGCCAAGGATATGACCTTCTACTAATGTTGATTGTTGTTATGTTATATTGTTAGGTTTTGATGATTCACAATAATGTCGCTGCAACCAACTGTCGCAACGTTCCATTCTGATATTCTGATAACGTTCTTGTGATGTAATTTATGAGGCTAATATTGTGAATGTCACAATAACGTTCTGTGCAGGTGTGGTTGAGACCTTACTTAACCAATCTTAACAGTCGGGTGAGGTTAGGTCAAGATCAAATTAAAACAGAATATCTTCATGACGTTCTGTTTAGATGAGGTTGGGACCTCTCCTGGTCAGGAGGTAACTACAATGTTCTGTTTAAGTGAGGTTTAGACCTCACCTAATCAGAATGTCATGAAGATATTCTGTTTTAATTTGAAATTGACCTAACCTCCCGAGAATGTTAAGATAACATTCTGTTTTGGTTAGGTCTCAACCTCTCAGAAAAATAATGTAACAATTACATGACATTTAAGTAAGTTACAGACAAACCAAGGAAGTATAGTTGCATAAAGTGACTGTTACGTCTCATCTTGGCTGGGATCAGACTGACAAGAGAGTATGGTTAAAATCACTTAAGTCCCCAACATAATTTATAACTGACAAGGTGTATGTCTTCCTCTGATTAAATCGTACTTTGTCCACTGACAGTTCACACCCATTTATTAATTGGTCACTGTCGCAAACTTCTTTTTGTCAGTGAACATCATCTCATCTTTATCATCGCTGAGAAGTCAAAACTTGTTCGTCTAGTGGAAACCTACCACAAGAAATTTCATCAGCACACAACCCCCACCAGCCACACTGCCAGTGCCTTATTTCGAACCCCTACGCTGTGAGTGCCTCATTGGGAACCCCCATAATGCCATGCTGCCAATGTTTTAATGGGAACGCTCATCATGCTACACTTCCAGTGCTTTATTTTGAACCCCCATCACACCACACTGTTAGTGCCTTATTGGGAATCCCCATCATGCCACACTGCCAGTACCTTATTTGGAACCCCCATCAAGCACCGTGAGTGTCTCATGAGAACCCCCATACTGCCACACTGCCAGTGCCTCATTGAGAACTCCCATAATGCCACACTACCAGTACCTTATTGGGAACCCCCAATCACACCACACTTCCAATGCCTTATTTAGAACCCTATCACACCACACTGTGAGTGCCTTATTTGGAATTCCCATCACACCACACTGTGAGTGCCTCATTGGGAACCCCCATCATGCCATAGTACCAGTGCCTTATTTGGAACCTCCATCAGACCACACCATGAGAACCCCCATTAAACCACACTGCCAATGCCTTATAGGGAACCCCCATCACACCACACTGCCTTATTGGGTAGGTGATAATGCTTGTCATGGTCATGGATATTAGCACCTTCTCAGTATGTCAATAGGGAATTCTTTAGTTTACTTGTTTACTTCACCATGTGATCAGAAAAAAAGACAAATATTCATTGTGTTTCAGGACATTATTGTACTAATAGCTTAGTACTTTTAATATATTATCATCTTTTATAATTTAGTTAGGATCAGACCTAGCAAGTCTACCTCTAGGTAGAGACATTTTACGCTCCTAGCGCCACCTGTTAACCAGTATAAAAGGTGTTGCAAAGGTAGGGAGCGAGTTAGTTAGGAGTTAGAGTTTAACCATAGAGCTAGAAGAATTGCTCGGAGTAATACCTACGGCTCCTGCGCAGTATACTGGAGTTTACCAATACCAACAGCTTCGGACAAAGGATTGTGATAGAGCTAAGCACTAGGGCGGTCTGGAACGCGCTGGAACAACCTGTATTCTAAATGTGGTTGATCGCTGAGTAGGAGATGGGAAGGTGGACTGATGGAGACTTATTCACTGTGGCTTTGACTCGGGATGAGATGTTTACTTCAATAAAAATCCTTTCATATTAAGAGCTTCCTCATCGTCCATTTCTTTTGAACTATTGGGGAATGGATGTATTAACTTTAAACGCAGGCTGATCGGCTCGATAACCTGGATGAACGACTCATGGATAAATTAACTATACACATCAAGCAGTATTAAATCAAACATTGACAATAGTTCATTTGGTGGAGATTACCCGAAACATGACTTTTGTTGTTTTGCTCATCCTTGATGTCAGCCACCGGTGAATTTGAGGCTTCTTCTAACGCCCAGCCTCAATCTTTGCGGCCCGCAGGACACGATGTGTCAACATCATATCCAGGAAATGTGGAAAACCGCCACCAGGTAGGTGATTCCTTAGACGGGGAGGCACAGAGACAGGGGGTTTCAGCCAGACCCAAGCAGCTCTGCCCCGAAGGTATTCATAATTACCAGACCCGTGGCAGAGGTAAACCATTTTCCTGGCACCTAGGGTCCAAAGATAAGCCGGTCCTTGACGAAGGACTTGAAACCCTAACACACTCGGGACGAGTTAAAGGGTGGAACCGTCTCAAAGACTACCAGCAATATTGGAATCCGGGGTATGTACCACCTACGGGCCACGAACCTGGTGCTAGCTCTCACTCTACTTGTGAACCCGATGCGAACAATCCGTGGTGTAGTCAAGGAGTTCCCTATCGTTTACTACCTGCAGCAGGAGGTGAAAGTGAACAGGAAACTTTCGATGAGGATTACTTACTTCCCTTAGGGGACAGGAAAAATCGACAAAACACCGCAGATAACTCCAGCCCATCAGGGGGGAGACGCCCCGCAAATCCGGTAATTCAACCTGATGGGAATTCTCTCACCTATCCACATCCCCAACGACTTGAGTCTATCAGTCACCCGCTGGTAACACCGACTCACCCCAACCCGGGGGCGTCCATTCCTTATTCCACTGTAGTTAAAAGGAAAACAGTAGGTAGGGACAGGGGAGTGGAAAGGGAAACAGAGGGAGACAGCGACAAAGTAGGCAACTTACAACCCTATCGGTTAACCTATGATATTGGGGAGAACTTGGACGACGCTAATAAAGGAGCAGAAGCTCGAGTTCCAGATCTGGGGTTGGATGGGTATGGTTCTAACCCGGCAGAACTAATAAAGAAGTTAGCAGAAGCAGGCCCCGAAGAGCATGAGGAGTTAGAAAGGTTAAGCGATCAGGATAAAGCAGAAAGGGAAACGCTAGAGACCCAAAGTGATAAGGAAGGGGAAGATAGAGATGAGGAAGGTAGTACGGTAAAGAAAGCCTATCACGTAGGAGAAGGGGACATTGCAGCCCTTGAGCCGTATGATAAATACGAAAGCGAAAACGAGGAAGGAGATAGTGAAACAGAACAAGCTGTCGCAAATGTCAGAGAAGGTAATCCTAATAGAAAACTAGCTAGAGGAGAGAAATCACGCTCGTCATCATTTGAACTTATTACCGAGGATGTTTTAGGCACAGGTAAGAAAGACAAACTAGTGAGTGAGGACGAGATTAGTGTAGAGGAAATCCCTGTAAGGGAACAGTGGGACAATCACGATATACAAAACCTCCACGAAGATAATATGGCGGAGGGAGGTGAACCTTTGGTGGATCTAATAGGAGAAAGGGGTGACCAAAACCAACTTCAGCAACCCGGTGAAGGGGGGGCTGGGGGTGTAGATCCGGGGGCATTGCAACCTAATCGTGGGATAAACCCTGGGGGACTTCAGCAAAATGATGGAGGCGGCCAACCGGGCCAACAAGCCGGCCAAGCTGCGCTAGCAGGAGGCGGGATAGACCTTGGGGCCGTACGGCAAAATATGCTGTATCCTTTCCTAGCACAAGCGATGGGCCACAATCTACTAGCAGGTCAGGGAAGAGCGGGTAACCAACAAGGTCAACAGGCTCTAGGAGGCCATATTAATCAGGCGAATCCACCAGGGCCTAACCCTCCCATAAACCAACAGGGTCAGCAGGCGCAAGGAGGCCAGAATAATCAGGCAAACCCACAAGGACTCAATAACCTTCCCCCAAACCAACCTAACAACCCTCCTCAAAACCTTCTCAATAACCTTCCCCCAAACCAACCTAACAACCCTCCTCAGAACCTTCTCAATAACCTTCCCCCAAACCAACCTAACAACCCTCCTCAGAACCTTCTCAATAACCTTCCTCCAAACCAACCCAACAACCCTCTTTTGAATCAACCCAATCCACCGAACCCACCAGGGCAGAACAATCCGCCAAATCCTCCGAATCCTCCACAAAACAACCAACCAGGTCCGCCAGGACCACCAGGACAGAACAACCCCCCAAACCCTCCGAATCCACCGAATCCGCCATACCAACCAAATATTTGGGATATTCTACCACAGCTAGGTTTGGCACTGGGTCAAGTACCAGCGCCAGTGCGTGAAACGACCCACAATGGTCACCAAAGGGGACCAAACATTAGGTTACCGTGGTTTAGTGGAAAGGAAGATGAGCAGATAGAAAAGTATTTCAGGGAATTGAGGCGACTGAAAGCTATCTATGACTGGTCGAACGCCCATCTCCTGAATATGGCGCTGTTAGGCCTAAAGGGAAGGGCAGACGACTGGGCAGGAGCTTTAGCTGAAAGTGAGAAAGACACATTTGAGAAACTAGAAGCTCAGATGACAAAGATCTTCGGTGATCGAAGAGCTAAGTGGCAGAAACACGCAGAGTTTTGTGCCCTTAAACAAGGAAAGGACCAGAGTGTGATTGAATTTGCAGGTGTCTTGAAACAAAAACAGGTTAAGGCAGAAGCGAGTGAAAGCATGATGTTAGCCGTGTTTTTAGAGGGATTAAAGCAGGGCGTCGCCAGACAAGTAGCTATACTGGACCCTAAGTCGTTCACCGAAGCGGTGGATTGTGCAACGAGACTAGAATCGTTGGACAAAGGCAAAGGGGGAACTAAGATATCTAATGCAGTGAGCGAGCTGGCTGGAAGCCAAGCGTCAGAGGAGACCACAGCTCTAAACTCCATCTCTGAACGGTTTGGAGTGGTGCTGGCCCGACTGGAGGCCGCCCCATGGTTTCAGAAACCAAAACCGGGGCAAAGTGGATCTCCCCAGAGCAGTGGTGGTTATAAACAGCAAGGTTATGAAAGAAAAGATAGGTATGAAGGTCAGAAAGGCGAAAGGAACTTAGACCAGAAGGCCAAAACCAATAACGCCCCGAGCAGGGAAGTAGACAAAGGAAAGAATGTGCAAACTCAGCAGAAAGGAGAGAGGCCTAGGTTACCGTTCGATGAAAGTAAGTTCTGTATCATTCACCAACAACATGGCCACTCTACTGAGGCGTGCCTGTGGTTGAAGAATAGATTGAGAGAAAAACCACCACGTATGTATAAAGATGGAAAACCTAGTGGTACCGAGCAAAAGAGCCAGGGAAACTAGAGGATGGGTCCGTTCACTCCATGATAGAATTAGGCGCAGTGGACGGACCGGCTAGAAGAGAGATAGGAGACGAAGCATTTTTCTTAACGCTAAGATTTAATGATCAGAAAGAGGTTAAGTCTTTGGTAGACACCGGGGCGAGCGATTGCTTCATGTCTACCTTTTGTAAGCAGCAGATCCCTAAACAATGCATTCTAGACGAATGGAAAGTATCGAAAGGAAACATCAGTTTGGCAGACAATTCGTCTCAAGTGATACTAGAACAAATTAGGTGTAAGTTTTCAATCCAGGGATCAGTGGTTTGCTATGATTTCAACATAGTGGACGATCTATGCCACTCTATAGTAATCGGTAGAAACTTATTAACAGTGCTTCGTTCAGATTTATCTCTACCAGGCGCAAAGATAGAAGTGTTTTGTGGAAACCCTATAGTTAGCAAAGAAACAGTGAAAATTCCGCCGGGAAATGAATGCATCATACCGGTTACCACCCGAGAGCCGCTGGGGTTAGACTCACCAGTAGCTTACTGCGCACCGGCAGTAACCGCACCTGTCCTAGTGGAGGGGTGCGTGAATACGGTGGGAAGTCAGTGGTGGATTAAAGTCATGAATCCGCTAGACGAAATGCAAGAAATCACTCCACATGAAGTGTTAGCTTTTGCAGAAGAATGTGCAGTGCCTGAGGTAAATCAAGATCAGATAGAAGAGTTCCTAGACTTGTGTTATCTAACTAAAACAGAGACCCCAATGTCCATCTGTAGGATTTCTGTAGAAGTAATGAAAGACGCAGTGCAAATGGAAAGTAAATCCTCTGAGGAGAAACCCCGAGGTGAAATGGATGAGAATGTAAGCAAAATAGACCTAACCGAGTCGTGCTTAAATGAAGAACAAAAGGTAAGGTTTAGACAAATGCTTAATAACAACAGAGATGCGCTAGCGTTCTCGATGGAAGAGTTAGGTCACTGTGAAATAGCGCCGATGAGAATCATTGTGGATGAGTCGCAGGGAGTAATAAGTTCTAGACCGTACCGATACTCTCCACAGAAAATGGATATCATCGATGAACAAGTTAGGCAACTTATAGATATAGGTGTCATAGAACCCAGCGAGTCGGCTTGGCGAAGCCCGCTGGTAGTAGTGCAGAAGAAAGATGGCAAACCTAGGCTCTGTACAGACTTTCGCATGCTTAATCAAGTCACTTTCAAAGATAAATTCCCAATGCCTACAGCTCGATCACTTTTCTTATATATGGCTTACAAGAAGCCCACTATGTGGACAGCTTTAGATCTGTTGAGCGGCTATCATCAATGTGTAATCGAAGAAGACAGTAGAAAATATACTGCCTTCGAAACCCCAATGGGTGTATATCAGTATAAGCGTGTACCTTTCGGCTTAGTTGGCGCGCCTTGGCAGTTTACCAAGGTGATGGCCATTGCGCTAAAAGGCTTGATTCCTAGAACATGCTTAGCATATTTAGACGACGTAATCGTCTACGACACCACCTTTGACGAACACCTGGCGAGTGTTGAGGTGGTTCTCCAAGCTTTAGCAAGAGCCAACCTCAAACTGAAACCGTCTAAGTGTGAGTGGTGCCGCAGTGAGATTAATTTCCTCGGCCACGTAGTAAACGCCGAAGGGGTGGCTACACAAAAGGTTACCACAGAAAAGATCACAGCCTTTAACCGCCCGCATAATGTGAAAACTATCAAATCCTTTCTGGGGTTATGTAACTACTACCGACCGTTTGTCCCTAATTTCGCTGATCTAGCAAAGCCTTTAAACCGGCTGCTAAAGAAAGAAGTCTCTTTTGAATGGACGGAGGCCTGCGAGGAGGCGTTTCAATAGTTAAAGAAACTGCTGACCTCGCCACCCTTGCTAATTCATCCAGATATAGGAGGGCATTTCTATTTATTAACCGATGCATCAGACGCCGCGTGCGGTGCAGCGGTTTGTCACAAACTAGATGAAATCTATCGTCCGGTCGCTTTCTGGGGGTGTACCCTCCGTGACGCCGAATTAAATTACTCGGTAACAGAGAAAGAGGCTCTGGCAGTAATTAAAGGTATTAAGAACTATGAGGACATGTTGCAGGGAGCTAAAATCACAATAGTGACTGATCACAAACCGTTGATCCCCCTGCTACAAAGTGCCTACAAAGCCCCGTCAGCCCGGCTGAGACGGTGGGCTTTAGCGCTATCAGATTTTGATTTTGAAATCATCTATGAGCCAGGAGCGACTCATTTTCTACCGGACTATTTGTCTAGGGTCTATCATGAACATGTCCCAGGTGAAGAATATGAGCCCGCTGTGGGATGTGAATTATTTGAGGCCGAAATTCAGGATGAAGAGCTTTCTGTGGCTACGGTAATAAACGCGCAACTCCAAGATGCTGAGTGCGCGCAATTGATAGACTACCTTCAGGACGGAGACCTACCGCCAGATCCCCTTGAAGCTAGGCGAATAATGGACCAAGCTGATTTTGTGGGAATGGTAGTACCAGGAGTGCTTTGTAGGTTCAATGTCAAAAGGTATAACAAACACCAAGACCAACTGGTAAGACTAAAACCCCGTATGATAGTTCCAGGAAAGTTAATTCCCAAAGTCCTGAGACTGCTACATAATGACATCTTAGCTGGGGGACATGTAGGGATCAGTAACCTTACTACCAAAATCTCTGAGAGATTCTACTGGCGGAACATGAACGCCGATATAGTAGACTATGTGAAAGCTTGTGAGACCTGCTCTCTGAGGAGGCGGGCCCCACATTACAAGGCCTTAGCTAAGTCTTGGGAGAGACCAACCCGACCCTTTGAGGTGGTTCAGTGTGATTTTATCGGGCCACTAAAGACGGCTAGGGATGGGTCAAAATATATCATGACCTTCATAGACTTATTAACCGGATGGCCAGAGGCTTTCACCACGAAAGATTCAACCGCGCAGACCGCGGCCAACTGTTTCCTAACCGGAATAGTGTGTCGGTATGGACGGGTAAACCGCCTGCACACAGACCGGGGAGCAGCCTTCCTCTCAGGGCTATTCCGGGAAATTACCACACGACTAGCGTGCAAACAAACGTTCACCACCGGACGAATGCCGACAGGCAACGCTCGAGTGGAAAGATTACATAAAACAATCGAGAACCTGATCGCATATTATATTCCTGATGATCACTGTAATTGGACTGACCTGCTTCCCATAGCGTTATGGACGGTTCGGTCCACGATCAGTGTACGGTCGGGATACAGTCCTCACACCCTACTGTTTGGCAGAGATCCAATCAGTATGGGAATGCCTGAGCAGGGAACAATCCCTGAAACGCTGAATGACTGTGAATTCTTCATGCAAATAAAAGACAATATTGCTATGTTTAGGAATATGGCAGAACGGGTAGTTCAAAACTATGAAAAGGACTTGAGGGTACCAAGAGGGATGAGCTCCTCAACGGGTACCCTCAAACAGGCGGCAGTGGGCTCGCGAGGGTCCGGGGACACGTTAAACTAATCTTATAGTGCAGGGGAGAAACATACTGAAGGCCCCCGTGTCTAGCGAAGGATGAATCAACATCCTACTGTGGTACCGTCTAGTCGGCGCACATATCGGGCTGCCGGTGTTTTCGCCATTCCCCCACCTGTAAGTGGTATGTGCGTGGTACGGGGTCGACAGACCTCACCTAGCTCCTGACAGTAGTTCCATCACTCAGGAGTGAACAGGCAAGGCCAGTGAAAACGGTCAAAGTTCAGTGTGGGTTTGCACGATTCACCTGGATCAGACCGTCGGTGACCACCCAGGGTGACTTGGGACCGGTAATCGCTATCGACTGGGTCACTGGCCGGTCGTCTGTCGGACTGGTAGAGTTTATTGCAACCTATCGGCGTCGGAGAGGGCTCAATGTACAGTCAGGCCATGGTAAAGCTAAACATGCCTATTCAAGACCTCATTTCTTGAATTAGTGTAGGTTATGGTTGAGCCATGCTCTCTGTGATCAGAAAACATCAGGTTTGAAAAGAACATTCTGGGAAGCAGAGAGAGCCTTATGGCTGGAAAGGATACCAGCTCAGGTTGCAATCCACTATGTCTAATGACATAAGGGAAAACCGAAGGGATCAAGCGTACGAATTGATGAGCGGGCACGGCCTACTCAAATGTATGAAGGAGACATGGTGTACATGTATGACCCTTTAGCTAGCGAAAACAAAGCGTCTAAGTTCTCAAACAGGTACACTGGGCCCTACCAGGTGATTGAAACTAAGGGGGATCATCTCGTTAGACTAGTGTCGCTGAAAACTGGGAAACAAATACCACATTTGGTGAATATTTCGAAACTTAAGCCTGCACATGGACCTTGGTCCCCAGCTGTCCCTCATGTTATACCCAAACTGGTGAGAGAAGCAATAACAACTAACTCAAAAGGGGCAGATCCTGACCGAAACCCTGAATTGCATCACACCCCGTCGGGTGAAATTGCCAAAAAAGGAGGCAAAACTAGGGGTGCTGAGACTGAAAACTCATCGGGAACGACCGGTCCCCGTGAGCATGATGCAATTCCAATGGCCGGGGAGGTACCTACACAAAAACCTGGTCCAAGTCCCACTGATTTAGCAGAGTCAGATGGGCAATTCACTGATGGTCAGGGCGCCAGTGCGGACACCGCACTGTTACCAAACTCATCCTTTGTTCCTAACAAAGCCGCCTGTGGACGGGAAGCAGCCGGCGCTAATGGACAGAGGAAACGCAAACGAGCTAAACGAAGGGGCAAAAACCAGCCGCTGGTGGGGAGATCCCCTCCAGGCAATAACAAGCCCATAAAACTGCCCTGCGGTGATGCACCGATCTCGGATACATCGGTACTGAGCCCAGGAAAAACAGATGAGGGCCATGTCCCGACGAAAGGTGGCTATAACCTGCGTCGGAACCATCGGCCTAACTACGCCGCTCTGTTCAACGACGGGGAAAGCGACGACATGGATGATTAATGCAGGAAACCATGCCGCCCTGTGAAAATAAAAGCTCGGCGGAGCGGCACCGTTAGCATCAACGCTAATGGAACAGGTGGCCTACCTCACGGTCACCTCGCCGCGCCCAGGGGCGTGGCAGAAGGGGGAGGGTGCGCACACCGGGGGAGATGCCAGTGGTTGGCGTCATCTCCTGGGACCGGATACAAGCGTTCCCCACCTGAAACAAAATACAGCTCCAAATATGGAGACGACACGGGCAGGCGGATCAGTTATAATTTCGTGGGATCCGCGCCGATCTACCAGTCGGCCCGCAACTCTGATCCTGTACAGTCACTTCAGGTGATTGCCTTGCCTAGCCCAACCACTGGAGGAAACGGAGATAGACATTGATTCTATCCCCGGACAAAAGTTGGAGATAGACAATTTTCAACTTCCAACTTCTCCTAGGGCAGATAGACGAAATTTCGAGCCAGAATACAAATACCTCCGACTCATGGGGAACTGCCTGGCCCTCCGGCCCCACAGTAATCCAAAGGGAACTACAACTTTCCCTGAGGATCCGGAGGGGAGGATCATAGTCCCTCTGAGGAGGAAGCGAGTTAACCGCCCATACCGGAGGGCGGTGCCCGCTCGAGGGATGTTTGTAGGACCTTTCTTCTAAAGCACGCCAGATGAAAGAAAAGGCAACCGGGAAGGAAGGTACCAAGAAGCGTCCACCCCAGAATCTTAGGCGGTGGGGCTGGCCAGGCCGGGGCGGTGTCCGCCCGGACTCTACCGATACCGAAGTTGCGCGAAAGAAACCGAGGACACCGGCCCGACGGCCCAGCAGGGCAGCCACCGGAGGATCTAAGAAAGCTACCGGATTAGCAGCAGCCAAAAAGAAGACGGTGAACAAAGACTTTTACTGCCTATCTGAGGTGAGTGACTCGGAGCCCGAGCCAAAGCTGACTGTGGTGGCAAGGCCGGCCCAAAAGGGAGACATTGCCGCCAGACCTGTACAAATCCAGGCCGGGTGGTTTTGGGATCTGACTCAACCACTGTTCCAATTATTTGAGACTGTTGACGAAATTAGGCGGACAGTGGGGCTGGAAGTGCCTAAGTTGGACAAACAGTTAGCTGAGGTTAAGGCCCAGGTCGCTCCATTTATACAAAATCCCAGTCAAAACTTCTAAATGCGTCGGGGGAGACACAGGACGGCGGACAACAAGAAGCGGCCAACCTCTGCCCACACAGGAAAAGCAAGTGGGGCAAGAACACTTGGCCGCCGTCGTACCGGGAGCAAGGGTGGAGTCAGCGCCCGAGCAACACGCACCAACCCCACCGGTGGGAGTCGAGCCGACAAAGACTCCCCTCCTCCACCACTTGCAAGCCGCGGACCCCGCCTGTTTAGACTTGAGCAGCTTGACGCCGAGCTGCAACGTCAGTCCGTCGCCACTGCTATGGAATCAACAGCAGTGGGCGCCAACCAACCCATCGGGGGGACCCCTGTGGCCGAACCAGCCTCAGACAACAAATCCCCCACAGGTACCGCAACTGTTCCCACTAAATCAGCCGTCGTACGAACCAACGGGGGCCGCCCAGGATTGGAGCCTGCTGGCCCCAAACCCCTCAGAGCAATGCGCGCTTCGTCCTGCGAACGTATGAGGAATCTAATGATCACAGTTACGAAGGACGAGACTGGAACCATCAAGCGCGTTGTGAATGCCAGCGGGCGGAGCCTTTATGAACATGTCCCGAACTAAACGGATTAAAAGGCCAACAAGGGAGGCGTACTTTGGCGCGTGGCTGATAATTGTGCGAAGAAGAACAGTGGCAACTTAATTGTGGTAGTGTTCCTGGGTGAGTTACAAACTTTGGCTTCCTCGGAGGTATACTATAAACAGTGACAATGAGGTTGTTAATACTATTCGCCCTGGTCATCGTGGGAGCCATTGGGGGGCTACGAAATGACTCCAGCCCAGCTGACGGGCTAGCCCCTAACGCGGAAGTTATATGGGGTGGTGCTAAAACCTGGAAAGCTAATGTCCACTGCGGATATCACCCACGTCCGACAAGGTTTTCTGATCACCATTCCCCAAAAACGCTCCTTCATCAAAGCTACCTTTGGCCAAGTCTGTCATAGGTACCCAGAGGGAGGAGACGCTCTCGACCGAGCCTGTTACCGTGTCAGGTCGCTAGTGAATTGGATGGATCAGACATCGCAGGCGCTCAGAGGTCGGTATAGGGAAATTCTCAATGAAACCTTAAGCTCCCTAATTAAGAACACCCGGCAGAGGCCTCAGGCCCAAGGGCCAGAACCAGGTTTGGGTGGAAGGGTTAAAAGGATGAAGAAGCTACCCCTCATGATAGACGATTAGGGTGTTACAGGAGTCCTCTGACCAGATGATCGAAGACCTGGCACTAATGAACGATAAGCATGACGAGGCAATAGAAAAGGTTAACCACGTCGTGATAGGTCTATTGGATAATCTGAAGTCGCTAAATAAGGCACATAATGGAACTCGCCGAAGAATGAGGCTCGTCCAACATAAGGTGGACTGGATGGAGTTATACCTGAACATGATACCTGTAGCTCTGGAAGACAAACTGGGAGAGATGGTTTATCTCCAGTCGTTAATCGAGCAAACGCGCGTGTTCAGGAAAGGTGTGCAACATCTGACACGGGGTCAACTGACCATGGATTTGGTACCTCGCCAATATATGGTGGGAGCGGTCCTGGAAGTCAACAGGTATCTGAAGGGAATCCACCCCAGATTCCATGTGGCGTTCACGGACCCCTCTTTCTACTATGAAAACAGCCAGCCCTCATTTAAATTTGATGAAACTACCCAAGAACTAATAGTGTATGTGTGGGTGCCGGTTGTGGCCGACGAACACTTGTTTAGGGTCTACGAGGTACTGACCTTCCCTGTGCCGGTGCCAGTTAGAGGACGACAAAAGAAGGACGCTCTCCAAATTGTTAATCTGCCTAAAAGTGTGGCTATGTCTATGTCCCGCCAATACTATGTACCGCTGGCTTGTTATGGGCAAACCATCACGCTTTGCAAGGACCTGCCCTACATGAAAAAGATCACGGATAACACCTGCACTGCCGCATTGCTGAGGCGGGATGACGTCGCTATACAGGAAAAATGTAAACTGGACTACCTATTGGAAGCGGATTTTGGGGAAATGGCTGTGTATCTGGATGATGGGGACATGTTAGTGGTCAGTGCCGATACTCGGGGTCAGATGATCTGCAGGAATCAGCCCGCCGTGGAGGTGAACATAGAGAACTATGTGCGTGTCCAGGTGGAATGTGACTGTGCCTTTCAGACGCAGGGGTCCTGGATCCCGTATAGTCTGAGAAACTGTGACCGACACACCAGGATCACTACGGTCGTGTACCCTCATAACGACCTACTGGAAGCGGCGCGTCATGTGAAGGGATGGGACACGAACTTTACCAGGTCCGAGCATGAACCTACTATGCTAGAGTCAGACCCTATCCCTGAAAAGATTAGAAAGGAACTGTTAGAGATCGAGGAGAATCTGAAGGTCAGGATACCTGTGCCCTCTCTGGCGAAGCGAATCCAGAAGCACCGGAAGGACTTGGCTAAGGGTATTAAGAAGGCTACTGACCGGTATGAAGTGAACAAGGAAGCCCCATGGTTCTCTATAGGGAACTTTGGAGGCGGTTTCGGTCTTCTCACGATCTTCTGCATAGTAGTGGCAGTAACAATAATTGGGTGTATCCTCTGGAAGTGCTGGAGGAGACACCAAGGTAAAGCTGCTCTCGCTGGACTGGCCATGACTCTGCCTCGGGCCATGGCCCTGGAGGCAGCCGACCCAAAGAAATTGTTAACCCAGGAGAGAACACTCACGGGATGTCCGGACACTACAGCCAATCCTACCGCGGTGGCCGTACTAGCTATACTGCTGGCTATACTGGTCATCGCCATTGTGGTCCTCGTATGGCGCAAATGGAAGCGCATCAGGCGGAAGACCGTGGATGGGTTGTATGTACAGTTCGTGAATCCACATTTAATGGAGACAATTTTTCTGGGAGAATTAGCCATGCCTGCCGATCATACATACACCGAGGGCTATGTGCTAATCAAGGACGTGCTGGTTAACCAACTGTGCTTAAAGTTCACTCTTACCGTTACCTGGGGAGCGCAGCTGATGGGAGCGGCGACCAGACCGGGGCAACGACCATCTAATGTGCCACTGCCAGATACCTTGAGAGTGTCCAAGAAATTTGCCCGCTTAATGATGAGTAACTTGAAGTATAACACTAGGGCCAGACTCTTAAGGTATTCATCAGGATTAGCCACTCCGGTGCCCATGGGAGTACCACGCCTCGTCGACGCTGGTTGGTCCGATGTCGGAGCGGACTGGCCTCAACAAGTGCTGAGACATAGCGCGGTCCCAAACGCCCCTCCTAGATCAACTCCATCTACCTCCACTGCAACTGGACCGGGCACTACTCAAAAAACTGTGAGACCAGGAGCACCTGAAAAGGACCCAGGGACAGTCTATGAAGTTATAATATGAACAAAAAAAAAGTGTTAGCGCTGATCTAAGGTCTGTAAGGAAAAGGTAACAGGTAGATCTAAGAATCATCGTTATGAACGCTGAACTGGGTTGTATTAGAGAACTCGACGGAGTCATGTCAGCATGAATAGACAGGACCCCTTCGATTAACTCATTCAATAATAAGTCACCAATCAGGAAAACCTGAGCCGGGTAGGCTGGTCCGACCATCTTCTATGGACCCATGGGTTATCTAAATTTCTCTCAGATTGAGTGTCCCATGCCCGGTAGCCTAGCTCAATACTCTTATTACTACTTTGGCAACTCTATTAACCCTTTCACTGCCAGATATATCACAATGTAACTGATATTTACTGAAATAATGCCCAAATTACAAAAATTAGTGCATAAATTCCCTAAAACTCAAATTTAGTTTAGATTCTTCAGATGAAAAGATTTTTTCAATAATTTTTATATAAATGTTCCAAATGTTGGCACTGTGCCAATAAGCCAAATTTCTTGTGTGGAGTTATTGTTGGTACTATCGTAATTTGCAGGTTACCATGGTAACCGATAATTCATAAAATAACTATGACACTCTTTATAAAAATAACATGAAAACATTATCTTTTTTGTGCAAAAGACAGTTTGTGATTATCATAAATGAAAGAAAAGTTAGAGCAAATTAAAAATCATGTAATTTACATAAATTCACCCATTTTTCATGATTTTTAATTAGTATGGCAAATTCAAATGTAAATACATTGTTTATGGTTTCTCAAATCGCAATTCTAACATTTTTGGGGGACTTGATAGTCCGATGTTCAAATACCTGTATCTCTGGTTCTGATTGGAATATCTGAAAAATTCTTTCAGATTCTGAAAGCATAATTTGCATTCTTTCAATGGTGTTCCTATGGGATTTTACTATAGGGCCCCATATGAGGCCTCTGGCAGTGTAAGGGTTAAAGTAGGGACCCATTCGGAAACGATCCTAGTAACTCAAAATTTTAGCATAAAAGAAAAAAAACACAAAATTCTATAAAATACCTATGTGCGCTCAACGGGACCAACGCTTCCAACGAGCGATGTGGATTTCCCCAGGTAAGTACCATCTATACTTGGCCCCTGTGCTGTTGTCACCGCTAGGATCGGGCTGCGGTGCAGGAGTCACTTGGGGAATACCACAACCTATTCTTTTAATGTATATATGTACTCCCCTCAAAGATGGGAGGACCGCGCAAATGGCGGGAGCCCGCCCACATGCCTGGTGTCGGTGGTGCCTGGCAAGAGGCAGGTCGTGTGGGGCTACGCGCCACCGACGCTCTGGGAGGCACTGGGGTCGACGCTCGAACATGGCAGTCACTATGCCCCGGGTGGGACGGCTCCTGACAGCGGTTCTCTCATCACAAAAAAAAAAAAATATCAAAAGTTTAGAAAGAAACTTACACAAAAACTAATATATAAAGCAACCCAATATTTATTTAACTAAGAGCCCTCCCTCAGGGAATCCTGGGCAAGTTGTAGTAAGAACATAAGAACGCAGCATGTGTAGTAACATTCAAAGGTGGGACGCTCCGTGACAGCGCACGAGAGTACACTATACGTGGCTCGTTTGCTTTTGATACAGGTATGCTATGATGAGCAGTGACGTGTACCGCTCCTGCCCGAGGCATGTTACATTCAGAAAGTATAACGGAGGTCACAAGGAAAAGGAGGTTACGGGACGGATGCGGTGAACTGGCGACATTCACAGGGTGCTAACTCCCTTCTTCATAAAGGCGACTTCTCCCTGTGGGGGGGAGCTGTAGCTAAAACCCACAGGATGATGGGACGAGGCGCTGTACAAAATGTGTAGTCCCATCATCTTGGTTATGTGTAATGGTCACCGGGTCACAACATCTCCCAGTCGTGGGATCCTTTGATTTTACTGTAAATCAGGATCCAGCGAAAAATGTAAAATGGAAAACAACTGCCCAAAGGTACGAGACTAAGTTATTTAGGCCATGTTTAGACCAGATTTAACCGGGACTGAGGCAAAACAACAAGTCAAGTTTCGACCCGGGTAAAATTAGTAAAAACAAAATTAATAAAAGAGACGTGCGGCTTCAAAGTTGACCGCCGTCGGGGGTAAAAAAAAAAAAAAAGAAAAAAAAAGAAAGAAAAGAAACATTAGTCTCGACCGCCGTCGTGGCGCATAAAGTAACCGGGTCTCCGCTCAACAGTTGAGCTGAGGAGGGGGGACACGGACTACTAATTCCCTGACGAATGGCTGCAAAAACTTGGTTAAACCCTTAGCAGATAGTCTACCCGTCCTATTAGTAAAGTCAAAATTCTAAAACTGTCTTTAGCACAAAAAATTCCTGCCCCTCGTGCGCATAGTTAAAATAGGCTGGGGGCGGAGTCCTTTCAGGAGTAGTCTCGGCTCTCCATAAGAAAAACGGGCAAAGACCTGAACAGAATACAGGTTTAACCTAGATCTACACATTGGGAAAAGAGGCCCGACTAATTAGGTGCTGTCTTTCTGGAGAAGTGCATTTACACATCTCTTAGTTGTAAAAAGGGGTAGTATGTATATTAAAGGTAATATACATGCTGCTCCTGATTGTAACAAATGTGGGACTCGGCACTCGACCCCTTTAGTTTTACAAAACAGGGGAGGGTGCCGACGACCACGTGTAGCTGATTAGGTTGGTGTTCAGACCGGTAATGAACCCGGGTCTGAGCCCCGATCCTCTCAGGTGATAATTAAGCAACTTGTAACCAACCAACTTCCATGTACAGTTAATACTCGATGCCAGCGTAAAAGGCACGAAGACTTACGGAATGAATACTCACCCCACCCCCCATACTGTGTGTTGTACAAATTGAAATGTTAAGTTATTACTGTGCATGTAGACAAAATATTTGTATGAAAATATCAGGAATACACCCACCTACCTAGAAGCGGGGTGTTAACTGACCAATGTAAACAGTGGAGCTGACACTCAGTCCCAGCATAAAATTATGAGGATGAACGCCAAGCTACCACTCTGTAATTCAAAATATATACCGACCATATTTATAAAAAAAAAAAAAATATATAAAATAGCAATAATAGGACATACCGTTCAAGCATTGGCTCTTCAAAAACCCAAGAGTAGTCTCTCTACAAATAATAATAAACCAGTCCGAAAAACCATTATTTCTCCCCCTCCCATCTGGACGACACTGCACAAAATATTATCTACAACACTTATTCTAACACAATGACACTGACGCAGTCTTGGTGTTAGACTAAAACGGGATGGGTATTTGTAGCCTTTTGCTACGCCCTCTCAACTTACCATGGAGTCGCTGACAACCAGTCAGACGACTCTACCTATGGTGTCGCATCATGTGACCATCAAGAAGGTGTTTCCATTGCCCTGTAAGGGGGACAACTAATCAAAGAATCCTGCCACAGCCAATCTAATGCTACGCAGTCTAGACCAGAGTACTTGGTCACATACAGTTCCCAAACTTACCAGGGGTAACCCCATGAAGCGCCTCACACCTTATGGCGCCGCCATGGGGATTGTTTCCACTGTCTTGTACGGGGAACGTCAAAACAAAGAATTCTGTCACAGCAAATCCAGTGCTGTACAGTCCAGACCGGAATGCCTGGTCATTCACACAATTCCATTGGTGCAGTGTCAGTCAACTAGTAGACAATAATCATAAAATAATACTACAAGGCCAATACGGCATACCCTAACCACACGCTGAGAGCCTGCTTGAATCGGTAATGTCAACAAAACCATTAGTCGAGAAAACCCTCTATTATCGCCCAACCCACGCGCGAGATAAAAATGCTTGATCATGTTCGCCTAAACAATTCCTCCCACTAAAATCATATAGCCTAACGTCTCTCAGTGCCCAATACTACCATCTTACACCATTCATGTTATTATAACCAACCACAGGACCTGGAAAAGACAATAAGTTTAGTACACAAGGTCCTAGTTTCCGGCCCGCATCCACCATCTTGTAACCAAAAGTAAACACCAGGTGGCCACTCACGCTACCCGTTACAAAAATCACCAGCAAAATACAATCTCTGGTTCCGGGAGTGACGTCAACTTCCGGAATACAACCACATGAAGGCGAGCCGAAAACCACTAAGAAGAATTCCGACCAACAATCTCCTTAAAAAACCTACGGGTTAGTAACCTACCTAGCGTGCAAAAACAGTAAAGAAGAGAAGGCTGAACTTACCCGGTCTCGGAGCGGTCGGGGTGTGGACCAGCTCGACGAAAGAGGGGCGACACCCGGCAATGGACGAAGGAGAAAAGAAGGAACAGTCTGTAGTCCGTAGATCCCATAATAACATTCCGGCGTGGCCTCTGGAGTAAATAATGTCCGGGGTTACTAAGGAAAGAAATTAGTGTCCTGGGCCCCAACCAGGAATTGGACCTGAAGAAATTGATTGTTAAATTACTACAAATCACTATTTACAAAAGGGTGAGTGCCGGCTGTCTATGGCCTAACCAACGGCAAGCGGGCGACCAGACGCCCTAGGACTCGGGCCCATCGCCGAACCAGGCGGTCCGAGGGCATGTACCCGTCTACTAGCTCACGAAAGTCGTTGATGGTCACCGTTCCATCTGCTACCGCCTTGACCACGTGAAGGATGCGGCCTGTCTCTGCAGTCGGCACCCCGAACCAGTCGTTCGCGCGGCGGACTTCTCGGCTGACTTTAGGCACTACCCGGTTGATCCATTTTTGAAGGGAGCCGTCGCTATCAGTAAGGTCCCAACGGCGCGCGTCAAACCCCGAAGGGGTCGTGAAGATCAACGTAGCTGAAACTGGGTGTGCTTGAATGTTCATGAAGGCTCGGCTCAGGGCTTCCGCGTAGAATTTGGTCACGGCGTCCACGTTGATAAAAAGCGGGATGTAGAGCCCGAGATCCTGATCCCATGTCAATATGTCGAGAAAGTTGCACATCACTATGAGTATGTCCTCCGGAAACATGACATGATGGGCGAACGCGTACCCCGCCAACTCGGCGGTGGTCGCGTCGAGACAGGAAAAAACTACTAAAGCATGATCCGTTCCTGCTAAAATAATGTCCGGGTAGGCCTCAATACCCTCCTCACGGTTGGAACAGAAGATGGCGACACGCACCATGATGAAATTGTAGATGAAAAGGGGTAAAAAAACGAAGAGTTCACAAAACACACGTCTTAATGCTCCAAAATTACCGCCGGCACTGATTAAAATGACGTCATATCGAGGCTAATTTGGGAAAACCCCTTTTTGATCCGAGGGATCCAAATTTTGAAATTGGCTAGCATGATCAAACCATCGTATGATTTCTTACAAAATCTGCGCTAAACTAAAGTTTAGGTCCCCAGCCAACATAATTAGGCGATAAATTTCAGTTATCATGGCATAATAATTCATATCGGGCGCGCAAACTCGCTAAATTCATTCGAAACAGAAATTGCCATCCGGGCACTTATCACCTGGAGGAACCCAGACCGAGGTCGGGCCCTGGATGGGAACTCCAGTCAAGCGTCCCGCTAAGTACACATGTACTAAGGGTAACTGATGGGCGCGCGCTGGGTATGATAGTTTATAGGTGTCAAACTGTTTAATGCTAACCGGTCCACTACAGGGACCTTGTATTTATTGTAAATAATGACGTTTTAGTTGAAAATTGGTTGAAAATCAACATACATTGTATAATGAAACCCGATCATTCAAGATGTCCGACTTCTCCGAAGTCACTTATTATTGTGTTAACTCGTTCTAGAATTGAATTTGTTGTGCATCTGTTAATTTTAGAAGATTAAGACAACTTCACACTGTATATATGTTGAATTTTGTTGACTTTTGTTCAAAACCGCATAGAGCAAAATCTGTACATGTATGTACTAAGTTAGTACTGGACATAGTATTGAGAACACCTCCCAAACTTACCTGTTTTCTTCTGTGTTTTACTGAACCGTCAAGTAACGGACCTTACCCTCAGAACAATGAGTACTCTCCTTTACCTTGAGGATCATTTCACAATCCTCTGAACTTTCCTTGTCAGGGTTCGCATGACAATTCCCATCACCTCGAGGATCATTTCACAATCCTCTGGACTTACCTTGTCACTGAATGCATGACAATCACCTTCACTTTAAGGACCATCTTACGGTCCTATGAACTTACCTTGCTACTTTATGAACGGGTTCCGCAGTCCTTGAACTCAGTGCGGGGCTGATACCATAATGTATTTATGTAATAGATAATTCCATTCATGAAATTGTACCTTTGGGTCACGTCTCTGAATGACCAGAAAATGGAATCTATAAATATATCAACACTGTGCTGAATGTACCACGAGAGTCAAAGCCACCCAACATCAATTTGTTCTAATAATAATAAAATATGTCCAATAATCAAAATTGGGAACACATCACATTTGACTGAATAATCTTTATTAGGTTTGAGCTATGTCGTCCACCTCTTCAATCTCAAACATCTGACCGCCGTCGAATGTACTAATAGCTTAGTACTTTTAATATATTATCATCTTTTATAATTTAGTTAGGATCAGACCTAGCAAGTCTACCTCTAGGTAGAGACATTTTACGCTCCTAGCGCCACCTGTTAACCAGTATAAAAGGTGTTGCAAAGGTAGGGAGCGAGTTAGTTAGGAGTTAGAGTTTAACCATAGAGCTAGAAGAATTGCTCGGAGTAATACCTACGGCTCCTGCGCAGTATACTGGAGTTTACCAATACCAACAGCTTCGGACAAAGGATTGTGATAGAGCTAAGCACTAGGGCGGTCTGGAACGCGCTGGAACAACCTGTATTCTAAATGTGGTTGATCGCTGAGTAGGAGATGGGAAGGTGGACTGATGGAGACTTATTCACTGTGGCTTTGACTCGGGATGAGATGTTTACTTCAATAAAAATCCTTTCATATTAAGAGCTTCCTCATCGTCCATTTCTTTTGAACTATTGGGGAATGGATGTATTAACTTTAAACGCAGGCTGATCGGCTCGATAACCTGGATGAACGACTCATGGATAAATTAACTATACACATCAAGCAGTATTAAATCAAACATTGACAATAGTTCATTATTTCTGTACATTTGAAATGCACTCCACAATTGAATGCCCTCTACTTCTGAATTCATACAAAGGCAAAAGCCCATTCTTTTTACCAGATAAAATTAAGGATTTGTGAATAAAGGGAACACCAGGAGTACATCACTAACCTGTTGGCCATGGTGGAGAGTTGTGTTGAGCCGTCGCTGTGTCTGGGTTATGGAGGAGTTATGTGTGTGGGCTACTGTGGAGGTATGATTATGGGCTATGGAGGTGGTATGAGTGTGGTGAACAGATAGGTAAGGAGGTCTCAGGCAGGTCAATCTGGGACTGGGGTCCAGGGGCCATCAATCAGATGCTGTTGTAACCTAGACCCTGTTTTTTTTATATGTCAGTGACACACATCAGTAGATGTCTATCGTTTGTTTGATAGTTTATCATTGATTTATAGATACTTGAGACTGTTAAGGGTGCCACATGGATCCAAACCTCTAAATATCTAGCATTATATATGAGATAATGAGTCACATACAAAATTTTAGGTCTCTATCTATAGTAGAAGCTGAGATATGGGGCGTCCTACATGTAGGACGCTAGCATAATCCACTACCATAATTTCCATAGTATTTAACCCTTTGCTTATACTAAAAAAGAGCCTTATTGGCAAATATATGATAACAAATATATCATACTATTAATTTTAAAGATATGTATTCTAGCAATCCATTTAATGGAAAGCCACTCATAATTATAAAATCCACTTTCGGAGAGTGCAAAAAAAATTATTTCTTATTTACTTTTGCAGTTACCACGGAACCAACAACCCATTTTCTTGGTTATCTATGATAATATGCCTTTATGCATCATTAAAGGGTTAAGGCAAAATAACAATTTGTTCTAAAATTCAGAAAGAGCTTTAAAGTACTAAATACTTGGCTTCTATGGGGATCTACTACATAATTTGTATGCAAAATGTGTGAGTAAATGATGACAAAACTTCAAAATAATGCTGTATCATGTTGTGTCCACATTGATGCAGGGCATAAAATTAAGGTAGTGGATTATGCTAATGTCCTGCATGTAGGACGGCAATGGGAAATTCTTAATATCTCTGGACATTATTATTGGATTTAAATAAAAATTAGCCTTTAGCTCCATAAGGCCTATCTACTGTTCAAATTTTGTCCCAAAATATTTATTATATCATAGGGAAAATATACATTGATTTTTCAAATTTTCTATCATTTGTATTTGTCAATTTACCTCATTGTTTGTTGCCATGACAACATGATATTGCAAGGTATATGTTCTTATTTGGAATGTTTTCATGATCTATAGGTGTTGAGGTCATATTTACACTAAGATTTTAGATTGTATTCATATTTTGACTAACTATAACAAATAGCACAAAACCCAAGGTATAGGCGTCCTACCAGTATGGGACGTATGCATAATCTGGGTTAAGTGAGGTCACAAAATTAGCCTCATAATTAACCTCACAATTTATTAGAACATCATATCCTTGGCTGGGTAGGTGGTTCAGAATATAGGAAAACATACAGAGGTTTACATTACAACCCTGAATACGAGGTGGGTGTTGAAAAATTACTGCCCAAGGCCGTTAGGCTGAGGGCTGTAATTTTTCTGACATCCCACCGAGTATACAGGGTTGTACTGTCAACCGAGGTAAGTTTTCCTTATATTATATACCATGTTTTGTAAGTTATAAGCAAAAGAGAAAGGAAATTACCAGTGGAGCAAAGTGGGCAGTATTCCAGTGTATTGATTATGCACACACTTTGACTGGTGTCAAGCAGTTTTCCCTACTATTCTTTATTTTCTCTTAAATTAGGACTCCAACACTACCTCCATTTAATCAGACTGCATTATTTTACCTGACATTAAAAAAATAATCATGCAAATCCATTTAGAATTCCCAAAATAAGGAGAAAAACATTTTACACAGTAAAGCAAGGTGGGCAGTATACATGAATACTGCCCACTGTGCCAATACACCAAAAATACTGAATGGCAGTGTCCAGTTAGTATTCATAATGTATTTCGGCATTGGTATATAATATTAGTAAAAACCTATCTATAAGAGATGCATCTAATAGATCTGTGGCTGGTGCAGCATGGATGTGTATTGATCAGTTCATAATGACAGAATAAAATGTATTATTAGTAATGTTAGAAATAACAAATCGTATATTGTAGCAATTAATAGGATGTTGTGTCAATCTTGACAATTATGCCAAAATAGTATCTACGAGAGATTTTACCTTCAAAGTATGTGCAAAATATTACATATTGGACAGGCACTTTTTGATATTTTCAAGTACACTGATAGTCCTATTTTTCAAAGCCTGTAGTTTTGTTGATAATTATAGTATTTTGATATATTTGGTATCATTTAAAAGCTACAACAGTCCTCCGTAATATTTAATTTCTGCATTGAATATCCAGGCCATGGGGTTTAGTTATATTTGTACTTTATATTATCCACTAAAGAAGCATTGCAGTAAACTCTAGTATTTTTTTTGAAATATATAATTATCTTGCTGTCTTTCAAGCCTCATATCTTGAAAAAGAAAGGACTTAATAAGCTAATTCTTTCAAAACAGACTAGACGAGGACTATATTTTAAGAAAATATTATCATTAGAATTATAATTTTCATTTGATTTTTTTCACCTTATTACCACACTAATGTGTTTTAATGTATTATGCACCTTCACTCTTAACTTACGGTTGTAATGAACATCAACTATGTCACAATAATGTTAACTTGGATTGTCTTTCAGTAATCTAGCTAAGTCTAACCCTACACTTAAGCCTATCTTTTATTCCTCAATGTATATGCTCCTACTCCAGTCTATTTATGCAACCTTAAATCCCATTGCATATTTGATCCACTCTTTCTTTTGCCCAACTATATCATTTATGATCTAATTTGCTCCCTGCTTTACGCCTTCTCTAACTTATTTACATATCATAGTCCAGAAGCCAAATCCGAAAATCTTGACCTACTGTTTACAGTGGGCACCTGGATTTTCTTTACTCTATTTATCCTAGGGACCGTGAATCAAGATGGTTCTGAAGAATTTAGACACTCATATTGTGAAATTTGTACTTCAATAGCAAACATTGAAAATGTATTATTCCTTTTTTTCCTCAAGATATATGTAGGGTATGATTACATGCCACTATAGATTGTGAAGATGTATTGTTCCCAAACTGAGCGGACACGTAATGTTGAAGTCCTACAATGTTTTTGCCATTTTTTATTAAGTAATATTATGTAGGTTTATCTATATGCAGTTCTATGTATGTTCAATAGCTCAGGACTAATTAGCTTGCTTCCATCTATCTGCAGCCTCACTTGAAAATAAACCACTAACAATCCTGATTCATTCATAATATCAGGTTGCCTTTTAAGCCATTCAGATACGAATTCTTATCACCTGATTTCTCAGTTCACATTCTACTGTGGTTTGAGTAATATGCCTTTCAATGCTTAGCACTCGCAATATGTCTAAACAAACCCAGCCTTCACTAAGATTATGACTGATTAGAGATAAAGAAAGACTTTCTTCAATATTTTCAGTAACAGGTTTATTGATTTCCAGCATCAACACAAAAACAATGATTAATATTTCAGGGAGTAACACTTTCTGATTACGCATAAATCAGCATCTGTGAATGCTAAACCACTTCTCCAGCTTTCCTGTTTTGGCATTATAGATACAGGAGTGAGACACTTTGTGTACTTGTAGGACTGAGCCTAGGTGAGATATGATGTGTAAAGCATCGGTGCAAAGTCTGCAGTTCTATAGTATTATCACTCATTTACTGGTGTGTAAAAGAATACTTTTTTAGACTAGGGCTACATTTTCATACGTTGGCAAAGAGTTCTACATTATCGTTGACCCTGTATGATAATGATACAAATATAACAGCACAGGGACAAAGAGGTTTCACGTCCCGAGAGTTTCTTGGGAGGTTTCTAGATCACCATTCTCTTATCTAAACTTCTCAGTTCCGATCGTTCTTGAGATAACCCGACCCACGTAGAAGATGATGGGATATAGAATTATATTTATATCCTCCCCTCAACATTCCTCTTACAGGCTATAGTCTCTGATGTTTTGGACAATGCAGTCGCAAACAGGGCATTCCTTCTCCAGACTCTTTGAGTACTTTTGACCCTTTTCGTGTATTCATAAATTCAAGTAAATAAATTTTGATGAATCTATCTCTTCGTGTCTGTATCTAAATCAAGTGTCACGTATCTTGTAGAATGGCAGTAAAACTGTTTTATATTCAAGCAAAATATTCTTCAAACTACATTGCCTTATACAGTCTGCTATGTCATACATACTTCCAAAGACGTGTGTCCAAAAGAACGAAGCTTCAGTTTTCAGACCTAATGTCAGGTGCACTGTTAAAAAAACCCGTAAATTTGACAGTTATATACTGTAAACCTTGACAGTATAATACCGTTTTTTATTTTACGGCTATCTATCATAATATCCATAATTAACAGTATATAACTGTATTTATTACTGGAATTTCTCTCACAGTAATATACAGTAATATACCGTAAATCAATTGTATACTGGTATGGAAAAGAAAAATGGACACTTTGTCATAGTCAGCACCAATGAGTAGGATCCGAACTACTATACAGGTGTTCAACATTAGACAGACATTAGGTCAGGACTCTCATACCCTTACTTTCACAGTTTAGTACCACAGCTAGGCTTTGTCTCCCTACAGGCCTTCATAGCTCAGCTGTAGAGCATAGGCTTCATATGTGAGAGGTCCGGGGTTCGATCCTCAGCTAGTCAGGTTACCTAATTACTACTATGCAGTAGTGGTACTACCAGTAGTATTGTTTTGCAACATGCCCTCCATATTTTTGGCCATGATTAGTAAAATAGTTTTTTCAAAAACTTAGGAATTTGTAACTTTATGATTAAAAATGTTAGATTTTTAAGTTTTTATAGTGTCATTAAGGTAATTACCTCATTGGCCTGCTATTTTTGGTATGGCAAACCAATTAGAACACCCCTAAAATGTGTATATAATGTTTTAAAACACCTTTTCAGTAGGATTATCATGTAGACACCTTTTTAGTACAAGAACTTTATCAGCTATACCCCTGTAGGTTTTACTTCCAACAATCAAACAACCCATACAAGGCTAAACCAAGAAGGAAGGATGTACTTGGTTATTGGCTAAATTATCCTGTAGTGTAATTACAGGAAAAATAAAACTTTCAATGCTGTTAACATTACATCCAGCGTAAACTGTATGGTATATATACCATAGTATGTATTACAGTATGTTATTGTTGAACTTAAATGGCTTAGATCCGTAATAATGAAAGTCCACCGTATGTATTACAGTATATTACTGTTCAACTTAAACGGTTTTGATCCATAAGAATGAAGGTCCACTGTACATATTACGGTATATTACTGTTTAAATTAAACGGTTTTCACCTGTAAAAAATACGGTCACACAGAATTATGGTCAGCCGTTAAATTTACAGTAAAAGTTCGGCAACATAGTTGCCAGTACTTTACCGTAAATTTGACGTTTTTTTTTTAACAGTGTGGGGATGTCAAAGGATGATCTAAATGCTGCTTTGTCTTGTATATATACTGTATTACTGTGTTTGAATTACCTATATGTGTGAACATCAAACATGCATGTAAAACAGCTGTGAAGCATTTTCAAACAGTTTGCAATTAACAAAGTTTCGTGAATGGCTACCCAAAGAAGTGCATTGCTACCTTAAGTACTATTATTGAATAATCATTGCATGACATGATGGTTTCAATTGCTCACCTCAATAATACCCCTGCATGTGTAGAAAGGAACCCCAGAATGACGGTACCAGGTACATGCACCTCTTATAAACTAACTTTATAAAGAAGTATATTACATTCAGTCAGAGCCATAATGTCCGGGTTAGTCATGAACACTGTTGCATTAATAAACCTCGCTTTCACATTGCGCTTCCTTGGCAGACACGCCTTATTAAGTCATGAGCAAGTGTTATTGGTCACATTGTTTGCTGAGCATAATTTGTTACAGGAACCTGTAGATTCCTGGAAAAGGCAATCGGTGCAAGCTTCTCAGTGCTGTAGAGATCTCCCCTGTGGCAGCTC
This sequence comes from Lepidonotus clava, assembly GCA_936440205.1. Classification (NCBI taxonomy): domain Eukaryota; kingdom Metazoa; phylum Annelida; class Polychaeta; order Phyllodocida; family Polynoidae; genus Lepidonotus; species Lepidonotus clava. Next base: position 25,217,272 of record OW387144.1, on the reverse strand, counting down.
TCCGGTGAGGAGTCGGTCATTTCACAGAACTCCTCCTCTCTGTTCCCTCTAAACATCTGGCGCCTCTCCTCTGCCTCCATGCAGCACACACACGTCACACAGTACACATACTTGCAGATTCGGTACCTTTCGTGCAGCTTTCTCTCAACGAAAGCTGCCAAAAGGCCGGACACGAATGCGAGAAAAACGGCCATGCCCAGGACGGCAAGGCATGGTGTCCAGGCCCCCGGTAGCCTGTTGGTGAGGCGGGAGGCGACCAGCACACCCGTCATGGCTACAATTAAAAGACAACAAGACAGGAATAAATGGCCGGCGGTCAGGCAACATTGCTGCTGGCCCGCTTGTGAGCTGCCCGAGGAGCTATTGGAGTCGCCAGACCCACGGCGCTGCATGCCGGCCTCTCCTAGCACTTACGTGGGGCATCTGCAAGACAACAATTGATTAGGTGTGTCAGTTATTAGTATTCAGGTTTGAGGGAGGAGCGATTGCAACATTGTAATGATTGTCCATTCTTTGCATCCTAAGCTGGTATGAATAACGAAAATAACAATTAAGTAACCATCCTGTTAACAACTTCACTTAGCACGATTAAATCTATTTCAAGAGATTAGCACAGTATCTATTTGTATAAATATATTGATATCGAAATGATAAATTTATTCGTATAGATATTTTATGAATAACAAAAAACTGCAAATATAAATCAATTCAGTTAGATTTGGTCGCGCAATTCTAGTTTCTATGTATAACTATAGTATCATGACAATACCTGTAGGAAAGTAACTCTTTGGTGATAATATCCGATAAAATATACCCTCTATCTACCCCACCATGCATGAGGTCGGTACTCTATAGCTATAGTGTGCTACCTGGTTGATTTGAGTGATTCTACCTGCGTGCATGACCTCCCTTCATTATATCTAAAACGTCATTCCAGTGTATTTTGCCTCTAAGTGCTTACTAGTACTCATTTTAAGTAGAATTAATGATAAAACCTACAACAAAGTAAGCAGTGATAACTATCAGAATGTTTGTCATGTATCTTTTTTTCAACTTTACTTTTGCACCATACTTTAATGATTTATTAGTTTGGACATCAGTGTCATAGTTTGGACCGAGAATGGAACCATTCGCATTGATGACTAAGTTGTACCTGTTTGTCCTGGTCAATTGATCGTTTAAGTGGTCCATTAGGTATACAGGGCGACAAAGCCTCCCAAACAAACAAAAATCAGTAATGTGTTCTGCGCGTCCCACAACCAAAGAGTGCTACCTGAAGCACGTACTATGTAGGCTACGGGATTGATAAAATTCAATAAAGTGCAACCTAGGTTACTCTACTCTTGGTGCAATAGAAACTCTATCGTGATTTAAATAATCATTTTCACTCATGGGCGTGTCACATAAAGTTGCCTTTCTATGGATGCAAAAAAGGACATTCATAAAATATTGACTCGTACCAACCCGACTGGGACAGGTTAGGGCAGGGCAGGGTGTCTGGTGGGTGCCAGTGGTAACAGCACACTGCATTCAGGGCAGGACTCTCCTGGACCTCCAACCCCCACATGGGTCATCTGATGAGCAATGGCCTAAAACATGCAACTCAATTATGTTAAAAAGTATTCTGACCAAATGTTATTACAATTACTTTGTTGGTGTTGTTGGTGTGTTAGCTTTAGACAAATGCTTGTGTTCCAATGAAAATGCTTGTGTACCAAATCAAATTGTCTAAAGGATACTGAACTGTAATGGTTGAAAACATTGCTAGGCCAGACATGATTTAATGAAATCAACTAGATGTATACCTTGTTTCTGTTATTTAGTATACCTATTCACAGACTGTAAACCCGTTTCATTGGGTACATATCCTGATATGAATTACTGTATCAACAATATTCCACTTGGACAGCACGAGGCTAGAAAATCAGCATTGGTATATTTGCTGAAGTCTTAATCTGAATAATCTTTCCTGAATTTAAAAATAATAATAATAATAAAAAAAATCCCTTGCCATCAACGATATTAAAATAAGGTACAGATTAAGTCTACAAATAGAGGATAGACTTTAAGCCCATCCCAGTTTACACCAACATGAAAGTTTACCATGAAATATTTTTGAAATTGCTTCTGTGCTTATGCATGACGACAGTTGTGTAACACAAAATTAACCAAAGCAATTTGTTTGACACATTGCTCCTAAAATTGGTAAATTGCAGCTTTTATATATTTCCCTTTTTCCCATAGGAACAAATGTTAAAGCCTGTCAGCCAAGCCTATGATGTCCAACCCTATTTTGCAATGAATACAGCAATTTGATTGGCTTGCAAACCTGCAAATTTGTCAATAATTGATGAAATTTAAGAAATAATAATGTTTTAGCAGCACTTCAGGATATAGAAAAACATAGTTGTTGCTTATTTAAGTAACTCCAAATCTAGGAGTCAAGGATGGCTTATATTGTGATTTTGTCCAACCCCTGTCCAACCCTGGGATATACCCAATGTCGGATGGGCTTATTATGAGATGCACATTAAGTTTAAGCCTTAATGTACTATAAGACTGTTCTGTTTGAAACAAATCTCTAGGTCAGTACCCATGAGTGATCTGAAGCTCTCACCACAACCATCTTTATGAACACCATGGAGTTATTGGTTTCATAATATGTTTTGTATTCTTTGAATATGTACATGTGATTAATGCCCTAAGAAAAAGATGAAAAGCTTTCATAAAATGTTAATTTTAGTTGGAAATGAATAAATCTAGTTGAGGGGCGGATCCAGAGGGGTGGGTCCTCGGGGTCCTGACCCCCCCCCCCCCCGTTTGGGTGGACCCCAAAACTACAAAAAGAGGGGGAAAATTAATGCTGCTCATGTATGCATGATTACACACAGTTTTATTACTTAGCCTTATGCTGACCCCCCTTTCAAAATTCCTGTATCCCCCCAGTAGTTAGAGGCACGAGAGTGGTGAAGTGGTTAGCACGATCAACTTGCAAGCAGGCAGACCAGGTTCGTCGCTGCAGTGGGCTGCATTCTTCGCTTCTTTGCATCCCCCCTGTGCCAATGATAGGGATATCATATACCTTGTGTCACTGGATGTTGTGTATCTCACCCTGTCTATGGGATCAAGCACAATAAAGGACACTTGCCTTGGTAAAATGTAAATGTAGTGGTCTCTATCTTCTCGTAGATTTGATCACCATCACTGCCCTTGATATGATCCTGGCAGTTAATTAAGGAGTAAAGTTGCCTAAACCAACCAATTAGCCTAGTTGGCTGCCATCCACTAGTCAACTTAACACAACACTCAGGGATTAGGGTCGGGTGGCAGTGCCAGTCAAAGTTTATACAAGAATTACAAAAATACTTTGAAGACAAGAATATTGATGTGATTATTGGGTTTGATTGAATATTTGTTGTCAATATTAGTTAGAAATCGGGGGCTGTGCCCCCAAACCCCCCTTTTTCTTTCCTTTTTTCTATTTTCAAATTTTCTTATTAATTGCTCCATAAACAATGACCGACCTAAGACAAACAAGAGGGGATTATCTTCTATCAACACGTTGACTACCGAGGTGCTCCCGCCTAGTTACATCCAGATTGCAATGGTAATGTTTTCAGCAGTAAAACATCATTGTACTTTAGATACAGTCAAACATTGCTCTTTTAAGTATAGGCCTACCAAACGGACTTCAAAATGTGTTATCAATTCAATGTTTAAACGATAATCAGTGTAAACGGGATAATTAACTTACAGAACCTTTATTGTAACCGGAACACAGCCTCTTGTACGTGAGACAATAAATCTGCCCCAGATGGTTTTTGCTTGAAATGACAGTCAAAAACAAGCACTTTCTGGTCTGATTGGCACGACCTTCCTATGACGTCTTAGCATTATTACACGCCAGATACACAAAGAGATGATATAGATGCACAGTGTCTGCACAATAAAGATGGCATGTGTCTATTGTGCTTGATACATTATATTGATTTTGCAGAATGGTGATCATTTGGCGTTACCCTAAGAAGTGAAATCAGGGCTCGTCACGAGTCTTGGTTAATAGTTTTTTGATGTGCTATAGAGTGACCTCTTGCTCAATACTATACTGTGATATTGTGCGTCATGTTTTAATAGTTGGAGGTCTGTAAAGATAATTTCATTAGGTGTGCCATCGCAAAAGTTCAGGTGCAGATCTGATATTTTAAGTGTATCAATGGTTGTGAAAGCATAACATGTGCTACATATTACATCAGATATGCATCAGATATGATCTAAATATTGCATATGAAAAACTGAAAGAGATCACCTAATCCACAACACATTTCCTATTCCATATCTCTGTCGATATTTGCTTAATTATGCGCGGGTAATCATCACCCATTGAGTTTGATGCTAAAACTACTTCAGGAGCTTTTCTCTTCTCGGCTTTGCTTGTTAGATTATGGAAATTCATCTCGGCTACCATCATGTACCACCCGGTTTTGCTAGTTGCTGGACGTTCTGCCCGCCTTCGTTGCCTTTTTATCGATTGTAAACAGATAACCTTATGCCGTGTGTAACTGGGAGCACCTTAACAAGACTGGTGCAAACTTTACGATTTACTGCCTTAATGACAAGGAGTGAAATACTATGGCAACCTTGCTGATAAGTTCCCTCATTATGGTTTACTGATAAGTTCCCTCCAGTATGGTTAACACATTTGATTTCTCACAAATTCTGAAATACTTTGCAAAAGGCCAATTCTGTCATATTGCCAAAGCCCCATACCCACCAGGACGATGGTGCATCGACCAACCTTGTTTTTGGAGAGTTGGATGACGGAAATTGGTGATCGGTGAGGGCATGTACATCTAAATGGTGGCCCTAATTAGACCTGACTGGTCTCAGCCAGGTGGGCAACGGTGACAAGCAGCATTGGGTCCTGAGATCTGTGCAGTCAGGTGTGACACCATTGACCATCACTGGTACCTGTGGACACCTGTAATCCAGACAATGGGCAGTTTCCTGTCCAGCTCGACCCACTTCTGACCGCTATTGCAATTTGGCGAACACTCCGAATTAACCAACTTACTTAATACAGGTCAGTGCTAGATAATCAGCTGACTCAAGTTGGCCTACTCCAAACCTTCGACTGAATCAAGTTTAACAATGCACATACCCACACACAGTCTGCCTATGAATCGGTGCAAGATTGGTGGAAAACCAGGATAGGTCTTTTGCTTTTGCACAGATCAGTCAGCTGACTTGGTTAAAATCTCCTAGTGGATGAAGAGCTTTACAATAACAAAAAAATTCATAAGGTTTGAACCAGGCTATACATTCCGACTGCCCACATAGCTATGTTTAGAGTCAGTTGATTATACCTCTATCTAGTCTGTCCAGCCCCACCCACTGTTTCCCAAAGTTAGCCTGTATAGCAGCAGCCATTTTGGATGAGAATTTCACCCTATATCCAAGCATGCTTTGGGGCTGCTGGTTGATCCCAGGTAAGACTATAAACAACGCAGCAGCCCAACAAGCCATCTGAGGGGTTACCTTTGCTATTCATAGAAGGACAATAATCATTTATAACAGATTTGAGCTGCTCATTCAGAGCCATAGCCAGTTTTTGGTGTATGGACCCATTATGTAAGGGTAAACCTGGATCAGACTGGACTACCCCTAAGCTGACCTCTGCCGCCCCCTCCGCTGGTCGCCCACCTGATGCTCAAGGTTACCTATTTTAGGCAGTGTGTCTGGCCGCACCCAGCGAGTATTGATTTCTCTGAACTTTCGACATTGACTGGGAACGGGTGATTGAGGCAGGAACATACCTCGCAAATCCAATTAGTACGTGATTCATCGGTTTACTTGCTGAGAAAGATATATCAATATGCCCTATACTGTTTGTTTTCTTAGAATCCATTGAAAGAATACACCAACCCGTTTTATGGGCTTTTAGTATTAGGGCTATATACTAAAAATAACCTAACACTCGTTTATCTATATTGATAATAAGTGCCTTTTTAGGACTTTATTATTTGCGAAACGTAGATCTTACAGTATTTGTATAATTTTGGCGCATCATTTTTGTCTCTCCTAGTCACGTGATCAATCGATATCGCCGAGGACGCACGAGCTACCACGCATAGCAACATCAACTTGCGTAATGTCATTGGTATGGTTAACCAATTTGCAGATTGGAATACTTCGAAAACTACAATATTGGAAAACTTATACATTCGTTAATGAAAGGGGGTGTATACAATCAGTTTCTTTCAAATTACCTTAAAGTAAGTTCGCAAGATAATCACTAAAGTCCATAGAAACCTATGTTAAATGTATACATAAACATAGGCCCTTTGTGCAATCTGGAATGCAAATGTGGCAATTTCGCTTCGAGTACTATACTCGTGTTAAAAAGTATATAATTAATGTTACATGCCAACAGATAAGAAACTTTTTATATCCAATGTAAAGGTTACATACAATCAAAGACATTTCGATTGAGTAGGTAATCTTCCACTTTTCCATTTTTCCTTTGGCATCCTAAAACAGGAGAGGGTTCGTGGTGAAGGAAGTATCAATGACATCAGTATGTTCAGTTCAGATATCGTTAAATTGTCTTTCTCTCAGGCCAAGAGCGGAGGGCGGGGAGGAGCCTGGTCTGGGGAAAGGGGCTCTCTTCCCGACTAACCCCCTTTTGTGTCAGATTAACGAGGCTAAAGAAGCAGGGGCTGCAGAGCGGAGATAAGCCAACAGACGGATGGGTCGGGTGGTGGATGTACTGGGTAATGGGAGGTCTGAGTGGTGGGTGGATCAGGGGAAGGATTGGCTATATCACTAACTCAGTTGGCCGTGTCGATCTGTGCACTATTATGAACAGAATGCGATATATGGTAATTTTTGTACAGATTTTCTACTTAGACTAGTAGTGAATTTACAGCTATAATTCAAGGAGAATTTACACAAGTTTTTCTTGTCCCATCAAAATTTAATGTTTCCCAATCGTAAATAGGGAAACTTTGGTGTTGAGTATCGGGAAAATAAAGAATTTGAAGGGACTCTAAAATGGTAGGTTAGGTTGTATCAATTGCCGATCCTTTATTAGGTTTGGAGGGGAGTGGTAAATCGATGGTAGTGCTAAGGTATAGGCCTAATGGCATTAATAGGCTATGCAATACTAATAATTATAGTTATCAAGGACTTATCCCATTAACAAAATGTGTCATTGACTAAAGCGATAAAACCGTTTATATTTTCTCTATACATAATCATGGTGAACAATTTGGTAATGTCAGAGTTACCCTGCAACCAAGTAGTATAGGACATGGGCCGGAAAGCCAGGGCCATAAAGAATGAGAAGAGTAATACTCTCTGACTAGACAGCCAACCTCCAGTGTCCTTCACAGGGGTCTTGTCTGCCTCGCCGAAGGACATCAATAACAGGTCGATATGGATGGTGCTACGACAAGAACTAAAGACTGCAAAGGGTGATGTAGAAAGCCTATTGATGGCTTATAAGCAGCATGGATGTGGCTTTTCGTTTAAAGAAGAGTAAACGTCCATAGATATGTATGAGGTCATACAGAAAGACATAAAAATCATGTTTCTACACTGATCTCATGGGTTTGCAAAGATGAACTGTAGCCAATGTGGCATAATGGCTTACACTGGGTTATAATATATAGATAAAACACGGAGATTTAAGAATTTGGGAGGCCTATGTTGGGAGCATACTGTCAGTTTAGGCTTATGATGTAGGGCCCCTATCGTCATAAATCTTAGACTATCTTTATCAATCAAGTAAAATAATTGTTATAGAGCATCACAGCCCAAAATGTATTAATTGCTAAACAACCTGAGGTCTCACCAATAAAAAAAAAATGAACGGTCCAGCAAACACTTTTCTGTGTGGGTTTGGTGTGAATAGTCGAAACATTTTGGGTGTTCTGAGATGTTATCCTGTCACCTTGTTTATCTCATCAGCTTATAGGCTCTTATCATTTAAAAAGAAATAAGAAATGAACATTCCCACACCAAAAAAAAGTGTTACGCACCTTGCTATGTCGCAGACCGTATTTTGGGCATAACACATTTAGTAAGCAGGTAAAATAAGATAATAGTTTTAAAACTTGTCTCGTCTGAGTTTTTGCGCAGATAAATTCATATTATCAACCATATGTGATACACATGGTACCCAAGATATTTATCATCCGGTTGATATCTGTAACGAGGGCCAATTTAAAATATATACGTATTCGATTAACCTAAATGCCCTTTACAGAGTGGCCAATATGATTATATCACATTACCTGTTTCTGCTTTGAACTGTCATCATAATGTCCAGTAAATGGGTTTTACATAATGAAGGCACATATACATAATATATTATAGGCTTACACATTTATATATATATCTATATATATGTATATACCTATATATATGTATATATGTATATATATATATATATATATATATATATATATATCCATCCATCCATCCATCCATACATATACATTATATACTCCTTATTCTGAACCGTTTCTGTAAAAGATATCATGTCCTTTAAAGACCCTCTTAGACTATCATGTTATTATAATGATATATATATATATATATATATATATATATATATATATATAATGATAATAATGTTGACACTTGAAACCAGACAAATTGCCCATTTTTTGTGTAAGTATAATGCAAAGGATATACGAAAATAACTTGGACATGTTCTCCACCTCTGATTTAAATGCAAGTTACCCTACTCTCATCCATTGAATAGCTCTCAGAAATATGAACTATGTGGCATATGGAATAGTTCATGGCTATCCTTTTTTTAAGCAGACAATCAATAATGATGGAATAGGCGGATCCCAAAAACCCTACTGTCGCTCTGTTGTGTTAAAAGAACTCTAACTATACTCCTTTCACTGTATTCTGAATCATTGGACAAACCAGAAAATTGTGTTCTAGAAATGATAACAAAAGAAAAGTAATGATTTTGCTTTGGTGAAACCTTCTTTCACTTAGGGTTGCCAAAGTTGATGTCTACTTCATATATTTCTAGTTTCTGCCACTAAACTATGTTAGACGCCCTATTTTGCTAAATGCCATGTAAGAGTTCTCAATCTAAATATGATTGTATTCGTTATATCCTTGACTTGTTTATAACCTATATAAACAGTAAGTAGAACTGACCTAGGACACAGGCTGTTGCTCCCGACTCTGTGGCTAGACTGACTGTGTAACCCAGAACTTAAGGCTCATACCGTAGAAAGTTCCGGTACAAAGATATGGAAAGAAGAAAACAAAAACAGCTCGCGAATATGTTATCAATCAATCAAAAGGGGTGTGCGTGATAACATGACCACATGCCAGTGTTTTAACTACGGACACACCGCGTTGGCCTATTTTTTCAATGTTTTCGATGCGTAAGTATATTGATCTTAATTTATTTATCAAAAGGTAAATATTATAGTTAAACATTTCAAAGGTCTACCCTGTTTCGTAAACAAACGGTACAGTTTACTCTTATTTTATTTATCAAAAGGTAAATATGATAGTTAAACATTTCAAATGTCTACCCTGTTTCGTAAACAAACGGTAAAGTTTTCTCTATTTTGTAGACTCTCTTTATCTGCTTTCATTTGCTGTAATTTGGATAATCCTGAGATTGTTTCTCATTGGTGGATGCTCATTGGGAAAATCAGGAAAATATATAGAAAAAATTACCCTTGGGCTGGCATAGCCGGATTGGGGTCCAAAGACGTAAGTGATTTTGTCCAACAAACGATCATATGTATCAAAGCCTAGTTATGTAAGTTACACATGCATTTACAATTTTGAATATGTTGTTTATTGTGCGCATAACATATCTAAAGATAGGACTCTTACTGTTACAGATTTGCACATACATATCAAGAAATTTATTGATAAATATATACCTACCTAAATTGCACTCATTATATATACTTGAATTGTACTTAAAGCTTTGTTCTATATGTTTTTGAGGCGGTCGCTAAATTGATAAATAAGCTAGAATATTATATCGATTCTATCGTAAGGTTACCTTTTAACATGATTTTATGACTAACGTTACCGAATAATAAGGGTAACATACATGAAGCAAAATAGGAACCACGTCTGGTACCAAATTAAAGTACAACATTTTTCCCTGTTGAGATTTCCTGAGAATGGCCCATACCGCATTCCTAACTGATCCCGACCTTATCAGTGCATCTATTTCAAGGATATCAGTATTCCTCGTATCGTTTCCAAAATCAACCAAAGCCTCCCCCCCCCCCCCCACACACACACACTGCACCTCCCATACTCACAACTACCCCGGGCTACGTCCTATTAGTCCTACACCCTATAATATATATTGAAATTAAATAACTACTCTCATATTGGACACCTATCCCTAATATAATGTCCCTGGCTCGTGATACTGGACTTTGTACTTGACTCAGCTCATTCTATAGGATGAAACACTCTTGGTCTACCCACCGCTACTCCCGGTGCTAGTGGTGTAGGCTGACGGCCTCCAGGTGGTCGGCGCCCGGCGACGAGCAGCAGCAGCAGCAGTTTGAACCCACCAATGTCACCGCTGGGCTCTGGGCTCCACCAGCCTCTCCCTCCCACACCGCCACTACTGCAGCCTTGGTGCTGACTCCACCACCACAAGTCTCCCAGCTGCACGGCTGGGCCTATTGATTTATCAGACCCGGTTCAGTTCAGATCTTTCTGCCACCCCTCCTGCACCCCCCAGTCTCCTCCAGGGTTGTGTAGCCTGAGGGTAACCTGAGGACATCACCTGGAGAGGTGACCTTACCCCGGAGGTGGGGGACATGGCCCGCCAGCGTCCGTCTTGACAGTCACCCTGCTGGTTTCTGTTCACAGTAGTGCCGTCTTTAGGCGTCTCCAGGTGACCACAAACAGAGCCTATTGTAAGGTGCTAAATGTAGGCATATTTACTAATAAGACTCAATATTGAACTTGTCCCAATGAAATTAACCATAAACAATATCAGTCCAGGTGAAGAGGGCATGGGATATAGCTAGCCTCTGCACTGCGAATTGCATCAAATCGATGGGGTCTCTAAGCAATTCTGACGGCGTTAGATGTAAATCTGATAGGTTACATATGGAACTGAGGGAGTTTAATCCGCTCCTTGGCGAAGTCATGCCAGGTTGTGAAGCTGGCCCCACAGTGAACCCAGCCCCATCATGGTAAAATCATGAAGTTGTGAAGCCAGTCACATGATAGTGAAGTCGGCCTCATGGTGAAGCCGCCCACCCCTACCCCCAACATATATTCCAACTGTCACTAACAGTCTTGGGATTCACTCTTCAAGCACATGGGACAGCCCAAAGGAGGTAATTCAGCGGGCAGTGTCAGCTTGGCGAGTGAGGGAGAGGACACAAATCAACTCTAAAGCCTTCAAGTGACCATTTTCAAGAGAGGAGGAAAAATTACATTTGATAAACATTGGAAATAAGCAATCTTATTATAATTATTATCAGCTGAATAATCAAAATTGACTTAATCACCCCAACACCCCTCCCCATTTTCTTAAAATGATCATGTATGGTATACGGTCATATCACTTTGGGAGAAGACCCTATTACTAGTATTCCAGGCACCCATAATATTTATTACCCTCTGGATCGACGATCAGTGTGCCTGGCGTATTGCCAGGCCATACGCCCTGCATCATTTCCGTTTTGCCAAGTAAACTTGTTCCTGCAGTAGGCAGTGTCCCATAGAGAACCAACGGACACCAACCCACACAGACACTTACATTTACAATATTTTACTTCATTAATGTCGGGTCATAAAATAAAGAAGGCCCTTGGAGGCCGTTCTCGGGTGTGGGCTCGGGCTGTCGGGGGGTCCCCGGTACGTACAGCCACCCTCGGACGGCCTCCCCTGGCCTTCTTATTATATTAAGTTTAGTACTATTAAACGAGCAAGTTGATGGATAGTACAAAGTCACGATGTGCTCATTTAGGGGATAAAGGGGAGAAAAGAGAAGAAATATAGGCAGCAATGAATGCAGGGATAGCAGCAGGGATAGATTCAATAAAAGATGCAGGGAACGACTTAGGGAAGACCTATGGATACATGTCGAGATAGATGCTGAGATAGCACTGCCATAAAAGATCCTATGATGGATGCAATAATAGATGGACATACATTTTGAGAACCTGTGATAGATGTTGTCAAAGATGTCACGATAGACAATACAATAAAGATTGAGAACTGGGAAAATAAAAGGTTGGGTTTTCCATTGATACCAAACATCTTTATTTTAAAAATGCAACCATATTTGCTACATTTAATGATGTTTTGCTTAAACCCCGACAAATTGCTTTCTGTTTTCCACTTGGGAGCGACAGTTAAGTGGACCATCCAATGGTATTTAGACAGCCCTTGAATTCATATTCCCATAGCTGGGAATACCACCAAGAGGAGTGAGAAAATTTAATGTCCATTTGGGCACATTAAGTCCTCTAGATATCCTTCCTAACGAGGGTAATATTGGAAGAAATGGACAGCTTGTGACGAATATTAATCTTTTCATAACGGATCCACAGGACACGGACTATCCCTTATATGAGCATCTATAATCGGAAATTCATAAACCCATAGAACGATTTAAAGGGCAGTAAACAAATTGAGTATGGGTAAATGTATTATATCTTCATACTCAAAGATATCCCATGGAGTTAAATTGGTTTTGATAACTACCTTAAAATAGGAAAGATGGCAGTGCCCAAGTTCAGGTGCGCTATTGCACATGTTCCAGGGGCGGACCCAGGAATTTGTAGAGGGGGGGGGGGGGCCCCCAAAAACATGAATGTACGGGGGGGTGGGCCCCCCATCAAACATGATTTAACAGGGGAGGGGGGGGGGGGGCCAAGGCCCGTCCGGCCCCCCCCCTGGATCCGCCCCTGGACAGTTCTTAAGGTAAAATAAATCTGGAAAGTTGTGCTTGATATACCATGCAGTGTGCAGAAACATGTGAAGAGTATATTAAAGCTACTTCTGCATTTCTTCAGTTGCATATAGGCATTCCTGGTCTGCCTAGGTCATTTGATCTTAGCAGGTGAGTATTGTCAATACATTGTGTAAGCTTTCTGTTTCACCGATACGCTAGAACGGTAGGTGTCAATAAATAGACGTGGGGTGCCATGGATACAAAGTGCACAGGATCACAGGCTTAGCAGCACGCAGGTCCCCAAAGGCCCCTTTTACAACACATGACATCAGACTGTGATATGACTGCGATATGACTAGTACTTGATTGTGGCTATATCACAGTCCCCTGTGATATTGTCACCATCGTGATATAGTGTAGAAGGGTAAGTCGCAGTGGGATAGGACGTCAAAGACAATTCGTTTTATTGCAGAAACTGATGTAAGGCATATTCGTAACCGTAATGATTATTTGACCTATTTAATAACTTTCACGTCATACGTCTCATGTCACAGAAATATTACTTCCCACATATTAAAGCCTTGAAAACTTCACATCGCAGTGTAATACCTTAAGACAGTAAGGCTATGCTACTGCAACCCTGTGATATACACATACAAGTAGAGAGAATGGCACCTCCTCTTGTAATATTTACCAAGTGATCGTTCCACATGGCCGTCATATCGTAAGCAGTTTTGATAGTGTAACAAGGGCTTGAGAGCCACACCCTCCTCACGTCCTGGTCTCACCTCTCCACCTCTACACACGAAATGAAGCAAGCCTCTTGGAACAAGTCTAGACTTGAAATGCTGTAAACTATTATAGGCCCCCACATTCGACGGATCATATTTTTCTAGACTAATTAGGTCTTGTTACTTGAAATGATATATAATCATGGTGTGTATAATTATAGGTACCGATTGATGTATAATTCAGTAGACATTCGCCAATGTCTAGGTCTTATTAGCTGTAAGGTGGAAATAGACGTACATAAAAACAAACTCATCATTATTAATGATTGGAAGACCACTTCTCTATATTATGTATATATACACTTTTATACCAAGGATAATATTTTTGAGGCGTGTATCAAACCTTACGTACCCTGGAACGCCGGTTGATGGAATATCCGTTTTTCGCAGGCATTTGGATAATCATTGATGATATGTGTAAGGCGTGTGTCTAGCTGTAAATACTTTTGAATATGGTTTGATGGCATAGTTTTTCAATTTGGATGAGGGACAATAAAGAATCTTTTTTCAAATGTTATTATGAGTGTATGTGTTTATGATGTAACTCCTGCTTTAGTCCTAATGTCACTTTCTCCTTCTACATGAATCTTACATACAGTCTTCAATAAAGGGTCAAATTAAAACTGCGTACCATTAGAACTTATAAGAAGCATCGGTGTCAATACACGTTTTTACAAAAAAAAATCCCCCAAAATGGATGCTTACGACCTGATCCATACACGCTCTTTTCTTGGCTAAGCAGAGTAAAATAAAAAAAGATCAAATGGAGGATTTTGCTCAGATTATTGATGGAATGTTTTCCTTCTTAGAATAACAACTTGATGTTAGTCATAGTGCATTCAAATCTCATATATGTAGAAATGAAAGGTCATTAGAAAAGGTAGAGTGGTAAGAAAACTGCTGAACTCCCCGTTTATACAGTTGCTATAGCGAGTGTATTGTCATAGAAGGTTCCCTCTGACGTAAAAAAGATTTCTTGCATCAAGTATTCATCATTAAGCAAGTGGAAGTTTACAATGTTTTTTACAGTTGTTATAAGTAAGTATCATAATCCACCAATTTGCCCCAAAATGGATGCTGATGGCCCAATCCACATAATGACATTTTCATGGTTGCCAAGCAGAGTAAAAAATGGAACAAATGGAAATTTTGACATAGCATCAATGCCTTTATATCAAGATATGGTTACAAAATGGGACCCTTGTGCTTTCAGTAGACAAAAATTTAATCACTTCTGTCCAAACTATTCTCATTATAACAAAAATGATATGGGAAAAAGGAGTGAAAATGATGAAATTTTCAAATTGTTTGGTTGGTTTGGCAACTATGTGACCATGACAACAGAAGTCATTCTCTCTAAATGTTCTTTACTCCATGAGGTTTCATTTGAGGTACAACAAAGCACACTTATCCAAAATTATGTTTATAATTTTACTTTTTTAAAGTGTTACTTAAAACTCTGTTGTTGCTATGCCTTGCCATGGATACCAGCCAAATATGCATCTTGTGAGAATGCCAACACATCAAAATGTTAATGTCAGGTTATGAACTACAATAAAAAAATCACTTACCCATCCTCAGGGGCGAAGGAAGTCAGATTTTGGATTTGGCTCCTGGACTACTAGAGTAAACTAAAGAAAACACAGTGCTATCTGCTGGCTATACGGCTGTCAATTGAAATTGTGAAAGACAAATGCATGGCCAAGAACATCTTCATTGGTGCAGCTGTGAAAGATATTACGAGGTACACCTGTTGAGGAAGGCAGGTGGCTGTGATGACGAGTTGTCACAGGATGGAAGAAGGGTGCCACTGAGCCATAAATCTGTACCTAAAAATCATCAATGGCACGTCACGTCAACCATGCTACATACAGTTCTATGGTCAAACAATGACAGAGGGCCTATGTGATGACTGGGGATGGCCTCAAGCAGCTTACCCTAAAATTCATGATTTTCTTTCAAACATAGGGTTCTATCAATATCCCCTTTGAATCAGATATCATTATTTTACCTAAAATTAAAAGAATGCAATGCATGTCCATTCTGAATTCACAAAATAAAGAGAAAAACTGGGACAGTAACTACTGTGAAGGCAAGGGCCTGACTTCTCTCTTCAGAGAAGCCTCCATACTGATGGAGAAAGCTCTGAACAACAGGCTGATTTATTTACTCCTACGACTGAATTCATAATTCTTTTTGCTCACCACAAACCTTTAAATTTCAAAAGATTTGTATATAGGGATTTAATCTATACATATAAGAACAGAGTGATTTATGTATGTAAGGATATACCACCATGCTTACTCAGACTTTTATACTAATGTGTTAAATCATCATCGTTGTATGGACATAAAATATTTTGTTTACCATCTGTGGAAATTACCAGAACATCATTATTAGCAGAACAACAATATTATCATCACACTATGAAATATCTGTAATGATAAATAATTACTCATCATTCAATTTTATGCCACACGAAAATTAAAAAGATTTCAATGATATGTAGACTGGTAGAATCTATCAAAAAATGCTCTTATCAAATGCTTCTATGTTTAACATAAAATATGCATAAGATGAATAACGTATGTAGCACACCGTAAGTCTTTACCCTCTAATAAAAATTAGTGGAAAGCAATAGCAAATGCCTCTGCTACACAAATCCCTTAAAAATGACAAGCGACACCTTTTACGGACATATAGAAACCAGCAAACTCTGACCATTACCAGAGAACCTCTAATGGATTTTCTAATGTCTTGTATTGCATTACATTCCCAGAAATTCTCCAGTTAGTTACACACAATAAGGACTTCGACTCATTTCCTTGAAAATGATATAATGAAGAAACAGAAACCTCAGGGAATTCTTAGTTTGTGCTTTTACATACTGTATACAATATGTCAGTCAAACTAAAAACAAAATAGTTCTAAATTCCAAAGGCCATTATATAAAGGAATATCACTAAACCAATGTGGATGGTTTCAGTACTTTATTTTGTTAATGGAACCTTCAACTCTCAATTGGCAGATATGAGGGTGGCTACAACGAGAGACCATGGATGGATAGACTCCAATCAATTATCCTCAAAGGCTTGAAGTTTCTAGATAAGCTTTGTTAGAGAGATCACTGTCTCCTTTCTGCAATATAAATCAATTTAGAATGGAAAACACATAGAAAGAATCTGAATAATAGATGTTAATCATCCTGTCTCAGTGCATCTTATACTTCCCGTTCTTTGATATGGTGCCATACAGTTGTATCTTTTACATTGACTCATTCATATATGATACCTTTTATGCATAAGTTTTCAGTGACATTGGTTGATCAGAAGGATCAGACATCTGAAAGTGATATTTTATCTCATAGCGCATTTATTATTTATGGCACTTATGCAATTTGTCTATTCACATCAAGGAAATACAGCCTACCTCTTTTATTTCTGGTCTTGGTGACACTGAACACAGAAGGAGAGAATCTTCATCTTTCTTGATATTACTCCAATCTTCAAACAGTAAGTATATATACCATACCTTTTGACCTGTAGAATCAGAAGAGGCTCTCTTGTCATAATGAGTACAGTGATATGTTATTTAGATAGAAATGTAACATTGTGTATTCACACACATTATGTGCAAATATAATTTGTGCGACCCGCTCGGCCACATGCTATCTAACTTCTAACTGCGAGCGACGACCCGACTTCCTGGTCAGACTGACCGGCTGACACGGTGCCCAAATGCTTGAATCCCGGCCTGAAGGGGGTATTCCACTACACGACATCACCTACGATATGGCTGCGATACGGCTGCGATATGACTGTCCTAAGATACCACACATATTGTAGGCCAAGTCGTGCAGTGTAATAGGGTAAGTCGCAGGTGCTACTACTTTAAAGTCGTGCGATATGACTTTTTATCGCTGTCAAGTCATAGGGGAAATGTCATAGGTCTTAACCCAAGCTACGATATTTATTTGACATGTTTAATAATGTTGTAGGAGTAGTATAGAAATGTCTTGAATCCCAGGCCATGTCGTAGGCCATGTCGTAGGCCATGTCGTAGGCCATGTCGTAGGGAATAGTACTTTATATTGATAAAAACCCTGGAAATATCGCACTGAGTGTAATACCCTAAAAGGTGTGTGATGCTACGATATTGCTACGATATGCATGTACAAGGTTAGACATTCTGGCACCTCCTCCTGCGATACCAAGTAATGTCATCGTGCGATATGGTCCTCATATCGTAGGCAGTTCTTATCGTGTAGTGGAATACCCCCTCAATTGTCAAGATGTCCATCCCCACCATCCCGTCTGTTCACCCTCGTGTGCGAGGCACGCTGCTGGGCCGTTCGGCCGATTACAGTTGACCCAGGGTATGCTGCAGAGAACTATACCCAGGGTCTACTTTAAATTCAGCCAATCAGGATGCACCTTACTTCAGCAACCTGCTGCCACACTGGGTCTTCACTTTCTATACCCTGGGTCTACTACCCTAACATTCTGCAGCCTGGTACTGCTGTGCCTCTGAGCCCTTGAGTATACAACCAATGCCTACTATACCCTGGGCCTTCAGATTCTGTACCCTGGGTCTACAAAATTTATCTACTATACCCTGGGTAATCACATTCTTTACCCTGGGTCTACTACCAGCCCAGCTGTCCAGCAGCTGCGCAACGGGCTTCTGAACCACTGAATCTACCAGCTTTACAATAGAATACCCTGGGTCAACACCTTCTGTACCCTGGGTATACTTACTTAACTCTGTACCCTGGGTCTCCTTACAGCACTATACCCTGGGTCTACTAAAACTATACTCTGGGTCTCCTAACTCTACTATACCCTGGGTCTACTAGCTCTACTATACCCTGGGTCTTCATTTTCCCTACCCTGGGTATACTAATTTTATAATATACCCTGGGTCTACTAGCTCTACTCTACCCTGGGTCTTCATTTTCTATACCCTGAGTCTACTAAGTTTACTATACCCTGGGGCTACACCTTCCATACTCTGAGTGCACTACCCCTATAATGCATAGCCCTGCCCTACTGAGCTATTGCTGCCCTGAATGCTGCCAACTTTACCTACTATACCCTGGGTCTTCAGCTTTTGTACCCTGAGTCTACTAATTTTAATTACCATACCCAGGGTCGACACTTTCTGTACCCTGAGTCTACTGAATTCTTGATTGAGCGCTGGCCTGCTTTATTGGGGACTGGCCTGCTAGCCCATGAGATGACTTTCTTTGCCTACTTTACTATAGGTCTTCATTTTCTGTACCCTGAGTCTACTACAGTCTATTATACATACAAGCCAAACCTGCTATGTAAGGGCTCTTCTGATTGGCTGAATTTGAAGTTGCCCCAGGGGCTACTTTCTTGGTGTGTACCCTGGGTACAGTGTAATCGGCCGAACGGCCCAGCAGCGCGAGGCACGACTCTCGACCTTGCAATACAGTCTCCTGCTTCGACGCCCTATTTGGCCCGAGACTGAGGCAACCCAAAAATCTCTTCGCCGCAGAGCTCAGAAACCCTGACTCCCCAAAGAATATCATAATTGCATATAGACATGATTTCAATAATTTTGTTTTATATTGCACCAAAATAGATGATTACTAAAATGACTTTTTTTTTAAAAAAAGTTCTTTTTAGCCACGGGTGGGATCTGAACCTCCACCTTTCAGATTTGAAACTCTAAATTCTTGGGTAGTTTGGCCCATAGTAAAGGGTGTTAATAAATGTTATGAGTGCGTATCTCCCAACCTGCTACTTGTAAATGGTTTAAATACCAAATATTTGAACAAGGTTGTGGGAAACCCTTTTGGCACTTTATAAAAGTTCTGACCTACATGGAAGCACTGAAGGGGAAAATATACATGCAGCTACATTTACCTGGAAAACAGGCCACACATGTCTTTCCTAAATAAATCACAAATATAATTGCCATTCACCGTGGTCTTAAGCTTGTGCGTATCCCATGAATCTGCTGGTCATCAGCTTATAGGTTTTGATAGGCACCTACTCAAATAAAATGGAGAGTGGCCTACCCTTTCTTTTCTTAGAGTCCTAATCAGGAACCCTAGTGACATCTAGAGGGTTCATGCACATGGTCTGGGACAAGGGTCATGTGATACTGTGCCTTTCACCCTCAGTCAAAAAAGTACCCACTTTAACATTTGGTCTTATCGTTATCCTTTGGGCAGCCAGTAAGAGAGGAAAATAAGGTAATGACTCTTTTACATGTGTTTTGTTATAATCAGATCAAATTAGCTGTAATGTACTGAAGAACGATAGTGTCTTAATGGTTGTAATTCAACATGACATCCGTTCATAATAGTTATAATATTTTGAGTTGACAATTCAATTCACACGACCTTGTGCAAATGCGGTCACAAGATCACTTTTTTTGTGGTCACCATGTGCTGTTCTAAATATTTCAGATTTGAGAATAGCATTGATAATGAATTGATCACTAATATGCCTGCCAGCCTGTTTTGGGCAATGTGACGTCATGTGCACAATAACTACAATGGTGGATTTAGAGGGGGGCCGGGGATGTGTGCTCCCCCTATTCTTTTTTTTTCTTCTTCTTCTTCTTCTTCTTTTTTTTTTTGGGGGGGGGGGGGCATAGATTTAGATTGGTTTTAAAGTAAAAATAGTGTGCCCTCGCCTTTTCAAAATGCTGGATCCGCCACTGATCTATACATAAACCAAAGTAACCAACCAGGGCCAATCTACCTTAATTTAATTTAGGTATCAATTCTCTTTGTTCTGTACATTTTACTTCCTATAATGATTTCATCTTACAGATGTCATGCCTCCCTACCCTGTTACATTCACCTGTGCCCACCCCTTGCCCATTGTAGGGCCACCTGTATTGCACTGTATCTGGTGCAGTGACATCATGTGAAGGCCTTCTGCTCCAATGGTGGACTATATATGTTATACATAGGTTGACAGCCTAGATCAACAGTTACTCCTCCATGGTATATGGTCGCACTAGACCAGCCTTTACTGCCTTTGACAAAACCAATCACATAGCCTCTTGGCCCAACAGCAATAATTTTGCATGCATTATCCATAACTACTTCCACTGTTGATCCTGAAGCCAAATGTGTTTTATTCATCTCTACTCATGTCTCTCATACTCTCTAGTTGTTACATGGTGTGACTAAATATGAGAAGGAATTCGGAAATTTGAAAAGAACTGATTGCAACATTTGTCAACATGAGCACCTAGACAATCAGATAGGACCTTCTTCCTACAATGTCTTGGCACATATTTGTCGGATTAATCAGCTGTCTGATCTCTGTTGGCCTGGCTGTTGGTAAGCTACCTACAAGTAAAATGAAATCGACAAGTCTCTTTTTAATTCCTGGTGTGCTATATTTGATACAGTAGCAATGTGATGCTATATTTCATCTAAATTTGTTATTCTTTTTAGTGTATAAAAATATTTTTTTACAGGGCCCGCCCCAATAAAAATATTCTGGATGAGTGTGATCCTTAATCACAGAACCGAGAATGCCGTGTAAAAAAATACAACATATTATCTTTTTAGTGTATAGCACCTTTTATCTGTCTGAAAGTATTCCACCTACATCAGTACTCACATTTTGATAAATCTACTAAACCAAGTCTAAAACTGCGTCCTCACTCGGGCAACTAAGATTTCAGTTGCCGGCGATTAGTGTTATTCTGTCATCGGCAACTGGTGTTTTTTATTGTCTTAGCTGTGGTTGAAGAGAGTTAATACCAATCGCTTGGCAACTAAAATCTTAGTGGCCCAAGTGGGGATGCAGCTTAATTAACATGCAAACAGTACACCTATGTCCTGATTTTTGTTTGTACAGGTCTGGGGTAGTATGTAAGATTTTTTAAACCTCAAAATGTATAAATCTTCTACAATAAAAAGCATATACTATATGTATATACTGTTGTGTTATGGAACCATATTTTTTATCATGTTAGTGCAATTTACTTTATAGATCCATGCCTGAGCAGTCCATGCTCAACTCCCGATGAAACCTGCCATGTCATTCCAGACTCAACCTACCTCTGTTGTAAGTACTATGACGCAAATCTCATGCCATTTCGATAAAAACAAATTGCAGCAGGAATACATTATTCTTGCAAGATTAAATCCTAAACATATGAAATTGCAACAATAGAAAAATAGGCTGCCATTCAGAGGTCAACCTACCAAAACAATAACATTGGGAGGCTGTGCCAGTTTTAGAAGAATTAGAAGTTTACATTTAAGACTGTGTGGGGACTGCAACCAGTCCCAAACACATTTATAATGCCTAGAATCCTACTTTTGCAGACGCAACCTTCCATATACCTATGTATAACCATGTTAGTTTAAGGTACTATATAAGCACCACCTGTTATGAACCGTACAACTGCCAGACAGTAACTGAGTACAACCATGGGTATGCTTGGGCTCCCCCCCATGCACATACAACCCCACCCTTTGGCGCTCTCATCTTCTAATCAGAGGCCTGCACAAACAACCCCTTCCCACTCAGGGAGATGATGCAATCCATGCACAAATCACTCCCTTCCTCACAGGCCTGCACAAACAATCCCTCCCTCAACCAATCAGGTGACTGGATGGTGATAATATTACTCTCCAAATATAGCTCATGGCATCATATAGTCTCCCTCCTCCTAGGAGGAGAGGAGCTGTATAAAAGGGGATCAATGCCACTGTTGAGGCAGACTCTCCTGGAGCCCCTTCTGAAAGGCACTCCCCTGGACTACCTGACTGGATACTCTAGACCAGATATTACTACTCTACCTGGCCCAGTCATTTTGCCAGGTTATAGTAGGCCTGGAGGACTAAGGCTCGGCACTGGATCAGCGGTTGGCATGGATTCTGATCGGAGTATAGAGGTAGAAGCTCAGAGGGATGTTATTATTGTCACTTTGGTACCGAATACCAGTGCTGCAAGGTATTTGTAGGGAGTACTTCATCTATTGTATGTTATCAGAAATGAAGGTTTAAACAGTACTTGAACGTGTGGCTCTTCCTTTACATAAGTTGTCTAAAGTTACTGTGAGAATCTAGTATTCAGTGGGGAGAAAGTTGACAGTACTCTACTACCTAGCAACCCCATTTTAACATGCAGGTTAGTGATTTTGGTAATATGCATTTGGATATAATTACTATATACAACAAATATGACTCTACAACGGATACACACCAATATCCCTCAGTATTCATAGATATACATAAGCATATCCCCCAATAAATGATTTTCCAGACCACGCTACCTAGTGTTGGACATAGACCACAAATTGTTACCCAGACAAGCTTGGGGTTATTTCCTCTTTGAGCTTTTGTAAATTGCTGATTTTACACCACCTATAATTTTTGACATATGCAAAATTGCATAATTTTATTTATATGTATTGATAGCCCCAACCTTTGTCTTTTTTCTTATATATGTGTCATCTGTGTGCATAGGGGGTAGGCCCTAAATATTTTAAAATAATTTTTTAAGAATAAAAGTTTCTAGCCAATCAGATGCCCCCAACCAGTGCTTATCAGTATTACATAACAGGTGTCGACCCCCACTACCAGTGGTCGCCATAACAACACCCAGACAAACAAAGCCACTTGTCATATATTTGGGGTTTTTGTAGAGGCAACACTCAAAGAATAACTAGTCACATGGCTACCTGCTAACTCTATCTGTTTATTAGTTTAGTACTTTTAGTAGAGGGGTTTCTCCACTAGATGGGGCAATATACCATACATAAGGCTTACAGTGAGGTGGCGCCCTCTGGTGCTTTACTACACTCCTTTCCACTTAGATAAATGGTTATCGTCAAGGCACATTCATAAGCATTTTTAAGAACGACAACTTTTCAACTTGTACAGTAACCTTCAAAATACAGTGTCACATAACATCATAACACAAACCAAAACAACCTGAGTCTCTTAAAGGTCCAGTTTGATCACAGTTTCCTGATACTTGCAGGATAGCGTTTTGGAGTAGTGGGAGTTGAAGTCACGCTACTACCCTACTGTGTTGCGGCACTCAGTTCCTTGTCTTTCTCCAGATTGCGGTTATCCTCTGGAGTGATTTGTGCCCTTGGAGTGCTGTGATGAACTAAAGGACTTTTGGGCACTAAGTCCTTTGAGGGAGTAGTAACTACCACATGTCCTGGTGTAGTGGCAGGTACTACTATTTCCTGAGGTGGTGCTGGGGGTACAAAGCGTGCGACGGATGTGGTTTCCTGATCTGGCACATGAGACGCTAAGATGTGATCCGCGTGCACATAACGATCAGAGCCTGAGACTCACTATGTAGTTGCATGGCCCTTTCAATTTAACAAGTTCTGAGGAGCCCTTATTATTTAGGTTGTAAATTATGGGATCAACTTACCCATGATATACAACATGCGGACAGTCAAATGGACTTTAATAATATGTTGAAACGAGTTAATCTGTTTAACTTGCACTGAAAAGTACCGAGATAAAGAATCAATGGAATGATTATAGTGTACCATACCATACCCTATTATTTAGTATACAACCGTACTTTGTATGTATATATATATAAATTGTGTTTATTGTATTTGTTTTGAAGATGAGAATATGTTTGATTTGATGTGTAGTATATATGACTGAAACAATAATGTTGAATGCTATCGGAAGAGCTCTGTATAAGAGAGATAGAATAAAGATGTTAAAAAAAAAAAATCCTTCCTGGGATCCACTTTTCCACACCTCTCCTCATATTACGAACAACAACACTTTGGTTGATCACGAACTGTCTGTCCTTAACCCTTTCCTTGTCATGTTGTTCCTTTTGCTTTGTTTGTTGGGCCTCAACATGTTGTGAAAGATTGGGCCTCAGAAGTGTTAGGCAGTTTCGAACTTCTCTTTTCAGGAAAAGTTCTGCAGGTGTCCTCCCAGTAGTTGTGTGTGGAGTGTTTCGGTACCGCAGCAGGAAATTCGACAGTCGGTGCTGCAGTGAGATTTGGAATTCCGTACTTGATATTTAACACATCCTTCAGCATTGCTTGCTTCAAAACACCCATTGACTGCTTTACTGCTCCATTACTCGCTGGATGGTAAGGTGGTACTAAAGTCTGCTTAATACCATTGAAGCGGCAGAAGTTGTTGAACTCTTGAGACGCAAACTGCGGTCCGTTGTCGCTAACCAACTCTTCCGGCATCCTGTAGGCCAAAAACAAATGTCTCAGTACATCAATAGTCTTTTCGGATGTTGTATGCATCTGAAACACCTCAATCCACTTTGAGTGGCTATCAATCAGCACAAGAAAGTTCACTTCATTCTTCTCAGCATAGTCGATGTGGACCCGTTTCCAAGGATGAGTGGGCCATGACCATGGCCGTAGGGGAACCACAGGTGGCATATTACGCGATGCCAGACATGGTGCACATCCATGTACACAAGTCTCAATGTCACTGTCCAGTCCAGGCCACCACAGATAGCTTCGAGCTACACTCTTCATGCGAGTTATACCCATGTGGCCTTCATGGAGATCCTCCATCAGTCTCTTCCGGAACACAGGTGGAATCACAACCCGTAGACCCCACAAGACACATCCTTGTTCGACTGAGAGTTCATGGCTCTTGGCGAAGTACAGCTTCAGCGTTTCATCATTGGTATGGTTTGGCCAACCATTCAGTACCAGCTGGTAAACCTTAGCTAGCACCAGATCCTTATGTGTAGCTTCCATGATCTCACGACTGGTCACTGGAAGTTCGTCGACATAGGTGAAATGGAACACATCTCCACCTACATCCTCTTCCTCTCCCTGAAGAGCAGACAGCAGTCTGGAGAATGCATCAGCATGTCCCAGTTCATTACCAGGCCTGTAACTTATGTCGTAGGAATATGCTGACAGTATAAGAGCCTATCGCTGCAACCTTGCAGCCGCCAGAACAGGGACTTCATGCTTCGGTCCTAGTATGCTTAGGAGCGGCTTGTGGTCTGTCTCTAACACAAAATGTCTACCATAAAGGTACTGGCGGAACTTCTTCACTCTGAAGATTATGCTCAACGCCTCCTTCTCTACCTGAGAGTAGTTTCGCTCCCTGGGGAGCATCATACGGGAACCAAAGGCTCTAGGTTTCTCCTTCCCATCTGGAAACACATGAGATATGACAGCTCCAAGTCCATATTATAAAGCGTCACAAGCCAATATCAGTGGCTTCTTTGGGTCATAATGACACAGAAGATCTACTTCACACATCAGTTCTTTGCTCCTCAAGAACGCTGCCTCACATTCCGCGTCCCAAGACCACTCCACATCAGAGTGAGTCAGGTCATTGAGTGGCCACAGAAGTGTAGACACATCCGGCAGAAACCTCATGTAATACTTCAAAAGTCCCACTGTGTTCTGCTGTGTTCGTAGGTCTCGGAGCATTATTTAGTGCATTGAACTTCCTAGCACTTGGCCTCAGCCCATCTGCTCTGATCACATGCCCGAGATACTCGATTTCGTCCTTCAGGAACTCACATTTCGATCTCTTCAAATGAACACCAAATTTCTCTAACCTACTGAGCACGTCAATGTTCAATGTCAACCTGGGGATTAACTGTCACTTTGTAGTCCCCACAAATACGCACACTCTTGTCAGATTTCCACACATTGACAGTAGGGGTAGCATAGTTTGAGTGGTCAACCTTTGTTATGATACCATTAGCCTCGAGCCTATCTAACTCATTACTAACTGCCTCGCGCTTTGCATATGGCACCGGGCGCGCTTTCTTAAACACTGGTTTTGACCCTTCCTTAAGATAGATCTTTGCCTTGAAGTCAGTTACCTTACCATACCCTCTTCAAACAGTGACTTGTGACCCTCTAGAACTACATCTAGGCCTGACTTTTCTTTGTCTACTTTAACATTCTGTACCCTGCCTCCGAATATCTTTGCCCAATTTAGCTGGAAATGTTTGAACCAGTTACGCCCAAACAGAGAAGGTCTATCCCCTGCTAAAACCACTAGAAGTACATTAGCCTTCTGATCCTCATATTCTACAGGTACATTGACTACTCCTTTGATATCTAACAAGCCATCCTGGTAGTCTTTAAGTCTAATAGAAGTGCTTTCAAGTGGATACTTAGAGAGATACTTCTTGTAAGCATTTTCACAAACTACTGAGGCAACGGCCCCTGTGTCAAGTTCCATACTGACTGGAACACCAGCAATGCACACAGGTACCACACATTTTCTTACCCTTTGACCAACATCATGAACTATGTTCACCTTCACCTCGGCCTCCGAACAATCTGAAATGTAATACATGCCCCAAATTTCATCATTTTCATGTGAACATACACTTTCATTGTCATGCGTATCAACATATTTGGTTTGACCAGTTTTTATACCTTTATTTTTGTTAGGACATTTTTTCTTCAAATGACCAATCTCTTTGCACAGAAAACTCCTCGTAGTCTTGTATTTGCAGTTCAATGCATTGTGGTCGGGGTCACCACACCTACCACAACCAGACACTTTGTTGTCTTGTTGCTTGTTGCCCTGTGTCTGATTGCCTTGCTTGTTCAGATAGCAGTGCTGATTCCCGGGCTTGAACCCTCCTTTCTGACCCTGGTAACCAGCGTTGACCCTGTGCACTGACTCGGCACCCTGGGTTGCCCTACCAGCAAGTTCCTGTGTATTCTTTGCCGCTAGCTCCATAGCCAAAGATATATCACACGCTGTTTGGAAAGTGAGATCCCTCTCAGACAGTAACTTCTTCTGAATCGCCTCCTGTCTCAAACCACAAACCAGTCTATCTCTCAGAGCCTCCTCCAGAAATGTACCAAAGTTACAGGTACCAGCCAGTTCTTTGAGAGCAACAATGTAGTCATTAATGGACTCCCCATCCTTCTGGACCCTTTTGTTGAATCTGAACCTCTCAGCAATGACTATCCTCTGGGGCTCATAATGGGACCTGAGTTTCTCAACTAATGCAGCAAAAGTCTGTTCACCGGGCTTTCTTGGAGAGAAAAGGTTTCTCAACAGGGAGTAACTTTTTAGTCCAGGCAAATAAGATATCTACCCTCAACTAAATAACGTACGGCTGAAAATCTCAGGAACTGCTAACTTTGATATGGTTAACAACATATCAAAAGTCCCCAAGTGTCCCCTGTTTGCTTCCTCAAAAAAAAGGGGGGTGAAGTTGGGGGACCTCCTCCCTTACTTAACTTCAATGATACATGTTATAATTTGTTTCAGATTGAATCAGAATTTCAAATTTACTCATAACTTTGAGAAATAACACATATAAGATTAGTTTGGTCTTCTAAAACCATTTCAGTCATGATATTATTTGAATTAATGCTTATTTAATCAATATTTTCGTGAATAAATTCAGAATTTTTTTTCCCCCTAGAAGATTTTCTTACAAACTATATACATTTTTTTCGCCATTGCACCTGTAGATATTCATGTAAGAATGATTGGATGTTGCATCACTCATTGGGGGCAGAATAGCTATATCAAATGATCTCCTTACTGTTTGTCATTCAATAGCTTTTTTGAATTGGAGGGATTGGAGCTTATATACATTCTTGCATTTCTCTCCTCTATACATGGCTAGGAAAAACATTTCACCAGCTTTAGCTTTTTCCTCATGATTAGCTAAAGCATCATTACACTTCTTTGGAAAGCTCTTCATTGGATTGTAGAAGCTTCAGTTCCCACTTCTTTCCTTTGCCAAAAGGAGCTGATGTGGTATCGTACCCTGTTACTGCATGGACAAAGAGTAGGTTCTGCCTCATGTCATCTAGTTCTTGCTGACATTTTTGAAAGTTTGCTCAAGCAGGCCCTCTACCAGGGTGATACATGTAAATGTCATCAGTTGAACCAGCATCAACATGACAAGCAAGTCTGTATCATTCCCAACAATAACAGTTGGAAAACATTTTTCAGCAAGGTCCTAAGCTGTTGACACAATTAGCTCACCTGCGTCTGATAACACTTGGAGCACTTTGATCTGCCTGTCTTCTAGCCTGGCTCACAGATGGCTGATAAAGCGTGACTTGATATGCTTATTTCCAAGAAAGTCTGTCTCCCATGAGTTCAGAGGCAAGGGTCACCAGGTGTTTCTTATTCCCATCTGGAAAATCAGGATGCACCTCAAACCAACTGAGAAATGGTTTTCATCCTTTTCGTCTCACATTTGGAAAGAATCACAAATCTTGACATGCTTTTCTGAAGTACTGCTCACTTTAGCACAAAAATGATACCTCTGCCATGGGTCAGGCCTCCAGAGGATTTCAATGACCTCATGAGTACCTGTTCAATTGTTGCGTCAGACCAAATGCATCTCCAAAGTTTATCTGTAGGTTTGATGGTAAAGAATCTATGGATGGTTAGCTTCTCATACTCCTCAATATCCCTTTTGAGTGGCAACCCAGTCATTTGATGCACATAAAGATGTGCAGAATGAGCTTACGTTAGATGATTTGCTGCATGGAAATGTACAAGTATTTTCTCTACACTGTAGATATGGAGGTCCCAATCTCCTAATCTCTCAGCCCTGAGGAACAAACTGATGAGGTTCACTCAATGAAATTACTGCATCGACAGTTTCGCAGTTCTACAAGTCGTTTAAGAAGGTTAACTATGAATTCAAGCAACTGACAAAGATTTTGTGCAGTTTCACTTTTTCGTACTCATTTCATTGGAAAGGACCTCTTGATAGATTTGTTTGGCAGACTCCTTTGCCTGATCATCAATTGTCACTGCTTTTTCAAATATCAGTGTTGCTAAGGCTTCCTGTTTCAAAAAGATGACCATGAAGTGCCCTGGACCACTAATCATGATATGGAACAGAACTTGGAGCATAGACTGTACTCCAAACCTCTTCTAGTCTACTGCCACACACTGTAATATCCAACAGCACCCATGTAGGACATCAATGAATGAAACACTCCAAGACAAGCAACAACATGGAGTTCCTGTGTGGCTTCCACAATGTCCCAAGATTTTGCATACAGGGGTTGGTCAACTACATATGTTTGTTGTCCATTTATGTGACATTCTCCTTCAGCAAACATGAGTGCTATGAACAGGATATTAAAGTTTGTTGGATCCATGTTTATGGATTGTCTGGCTTCCAATTTACTGATATCATACTCTTGATACCCTGCATAGCCACTTGCATGTATCCATTCTATGATGGTCTTGATGATTTCAAGATCCTTTTCTAGAATCCATACTGAATCCATAATTGAAGCACAGTTTATGTTTGCAGCTTTCAATTTTTCAATATCTTTTATCAGGATTTTTTGTAGCCCTGCTTTTGATGTTTTGTCATATGGTACTTAATAGGTACTTTTCCAAATGATCAAACGACCTCAGCTCTAGGCACATGGTTAACTCAAGCTCCAGGAGCACTTGACTCTTTGCCATTACTTGGGGTATTGACACAATTGATTCCATCAAAGCTATGGAAGGTATTATGGCCATCCAATGTATCAGTGTTTAATTCAGCATTATCAAAAGCAATTTAGGAAAACCTTTATTTCCATTTTGGGTTGGCTCATACAAGAGCATGCAAGGCTTATACTGTCGGACCTCGTGATATCTACTTGAAAATCCTAGGCTGTTCAGGATATCAATAAGATGGCGAGAACCAAAATGTTGATGTATATATACTGCAATGCTAAGCAGGATAGGTGACATAAATGATTGTGGCCTTGTAGCTAAGATGATAGCTTTTTCCAGAGCAGGCCTCCTCTTTTTGCCTTTTCTGAATCATTTTTTTCCAATTTAACAATACCATTAAGAAAACACTTCAAACTTTCAGGTACCAGCTCATCTTCATTATCAAGTGTGTCCATGGAAGGAAACATAGTGCCGTCATAAACCTTGCTACAAATGTCTTCTCTTATGATAATGGTTGGAGTCTTGATAATTCTTTGATGCTCGTCATTCATATCTTTACATCTTTCTGAATGCATCTATCATTCAAAAGCTTATAATATGTAAAATAGGTCAGTACCTGGTGACCTGTGACATACTATTCTGGGTAAATATATATTGAAAGACTGCACACACTGCCATGTAGGTATAATAGGGTTGTTTTGTTTATAGTAATTAAGCTAACAGTACCTTTTAAATAACCTTGATGGCAAGGATATGCTATCAGCCATACAGTATGAATTTATGTTACATGAAAAACATATAATTACCTCTGGGATCCACAGTCTAGTGTCATATAAGACTGCCCTGCTCAATGCAGGTTCTGATTTGTGCGCACCAAAATCTTAGGTATGGAGTGCCAAATGTACATGAAATATTTCACAAAGTGTCTGTATGTTGGTAGTATACAATCACCAAGTCATTTATCAGAATACATTTAGAAAGCAACCAATAAAAATAAAGTACATTGTAATGGAATCTACAAACTAACAATCTTTTCTCATTATTCATGTCTCACTATTATGGGATATCATTAATATATGTATTTGGCACTCAGTCTTATGTAAATTGACCCTATGAATGATCTCTAGAGTGGTTAACAGGAAAGAAGCAGTCTGAAAGTGCTTTTTGGTCTATAAGGTTTAGATATCCCTTTGGTCAGAAATATATTATATGTACATTAAACCTTAATTTTGATAATGAAGCAAACATGGGACAGTTGGGGACTTTTAGTATGTTATTACCCATATTCAGATGAGTCATTCCTGAAATTTTCAGCCATACGCTATTTAGTTGAGGGTTTTGCCTAAAATTGCGCTAGAATGCCTGGACTATTTGGGGCCTATAACTGTCAGAAACACACTGATCCTCCTATCTGGAGCATCCCCTTCTGTTGCTTTGATATTATTTGCAGCCATCCACTGTTCTAACCTCTCTAGGTATGCTTGCACATCCTCTTTACTCTCATCAAATTCACCCATATGACCTAGCATCATGGGGGCAGCCATCTTAGATTTTCAACTAGCCAGACTGAGTCACAGAAATCACAAACTAGTAGCACAAAAAGTCACAACTTTTTCAAAACTGATGTTGCCTAGTAACTACCATCTGTATACTTCTCTCAGACCTCATGAATCCATGTCTTCGTCGCCAGAAATGTCATATATTTGGGGGTTTTGTAGAGGCAAGACTCAAAGAATGACTAGTCACATGGCTTACTGCTAACTATATCTGTTTATTTGTTTAGTACTTTTAGTACAGGGGTTTCTCCACTAGATGGGGCAATATACCATACATAAGGCTTACAGTGAGGTGGCACCCTCTGGTGCTTTACTACACCACTGGACTGTGATGGCCAGGTCCAGAAAAGACTCTATTCCAATACTCAACTCCTCCAGTGCAGGACATGTATAATGATATCATTATTGGGTTTTATTGAATATTTGTTGTACATATTGGTTACAAATCGGGGCTGTACCCAAGCACCCCCTGATTTTCTTTCTTTTAAGTATCTTATAAATTGCTCCATAAACAATGACAGATCCAAAACTAACAATATGGGATTATCCTCCACCAACATGTTGACTACTGAGGTGAGGCCTGATATGATTCCCACTTCTGCAAATCCGCCGATCATATCTCCATACTAGCACAGTTTTGTTTATTTAGCAAATGTAATGTAATTCGATCTGTACTCTAGTACAATGATGTCATAACTGAAATCCTTGAGACTGTCTAAAGCCCCACCTCTACCACACAGGCTAGAACTATTATCACTGGCATCAGCCCTAACAGCTGAGTCAGACTTCACTGGAGATTCACATTCAAAAAACTTTTGATTCTATTTTGTCTGCAAGCATCTGAAATCTGCATGTAACCCACAACATCCCTGCCTCGTCATGATGCACATGGTTTCCATCATGCAATGAGTATGTCAACACTGGAAGCTATATTGGAAGGAATCTGTTTACTTATCTCTAAGTATGGAGAGTTCTTCATAATAGTTCTTGGATTCGCCACAAGGTGGCAACAATGATCACCACATCTCTCTGTTTAATGAAGAAAGTCTTTCTGCAATAGATCAATATATTTCTTCAACTTCAAGTGTCTTTTCTAATTCATATGTCAAGTTAAACACAGAGATAAGTCTTCAAGCTACGATGTCTTTAAATTTTAATGTAATAAGTCATTACATAATAACCAACATGACACCAAACTAAGCTAGACACAAAGAGTAGACTTCTCTTTGCATTAACACTGGCAGGGGTTATTCTATCCTTTTGATCCAGTGTCCCTGACTGCAAGTCAACTCTCTTTGGGGTGTTTCTTGTGACAGTACTGTCTCTAACCCTCAGTTGGTGCAGTAGATGGAGTTACTGCAGTATTTCTGGTGACCACAGCTGGAGCAGTAGCTAGATTTACTGCATTTATTGGCATTTTGGGAGACCCAGAAACTGGAATTATCTGTGTGGCACAGGCTGCATGTTGTTGGTGTACCAGCTATTGGTGTAGGATTAGCTGATACTGGCTGAGGACGGTTCATCGGCTCTTTTTGCTGTTTTGTCAATATACAGCACCATCCTCTGTTTGCACTTCATAACAGAGTGGTCCTACCTGGCCGATGATGAATCCTTTATTTGGCCACTGACTATTACTATGCACCCTCACCACTTCTCCATCGTTGAGTGGTTTGAGTCCTTTGCCTGGACATGCAGGTTTTGGTTAGCTCCAGTTGTTTGATCCGAAGAGCTTTGATGGCAACCAGGTTTGTAAGCTGCGTCCCATCAGTAGTTGGGCAGGTGATTTCCCACAGTCAAGAGGTTCATCCTGGTAGGCTATAAGTATAAAAGTGCAAAGCAGTGGGATTCACATGCTTCACACTTCCTGATATAGCAATACACATCCTCGAACTTTCCGATATAGTTAGACACATCCTTGTTCATGTTGGGCCAATACATCACTTATCTTGCTCAATGCTTGCACTTTCAATGCTGAGATGTCCCTCGTGTATGCACTGCAGCATCTTGGGCCTCATACTCTTAGAGATGATGATGCATTGAGAAGGAAGCGTTAGCAGTGGTAAAAGCACTAAAGAACTATGAGGATATGCTACAAGGGGCAAAAGTCATGGCGGTGACAGATCATAAACCTTTGTTTCCTTTATTACAAAACGCATTCAAAGCTTCCTCCACTGAATTAAAACGACAGGCTTTAGCACAAACAGTTTTTGACTTTGAGATAAAGTATGAGCCAGGGGCCATGCATTATCTACTCAACTATTTATCAAGAGTTCAAATAGTAGAAGCTGAAAAACCCATGTCTGAATTCGAAACAGAAATGGGATGTGAGCTAATGGCTATAGTAGACTTTTTGGTTTTTATAGCCGAATATGAGAAGGACCAGGCTAGTAAAGAAATGATTGAGTACATTTGTAATGATAAGCTGCCTGAGTCAACCGAACAAGCGAGATCTGTGATAGCTAAAGCAGACATAATGGGTATAGTTTCACCCTGGGTATTATGTAAGTTCCTGATGAAGTAGTGCCCAAAGCCCTGACACCTAATATCCTGAACCTGTTACATAATGACATCTTGGCAGGTGGCCATATTGGAACAGAAGCCCTCAGTCAAAAGACTTCTAAATTCTAAAGGGTTAATATGTTCAAGGATATAGCGGAGTATATGAGGGCGTGCAGAGTATTGTAGTGATGCGGGTGGCCAGTCCATGTTTAGGCAGTAAGGCGTGAGCTTTAGAAGCACACGTGTAAGCCGTGTTTCACTTTGTCAGTAGTGAAATGGGGGAGGAGTCTCGGTGTGACGTACCACTCTAAAAGAGTGTGTTCCGCTCTCAGCCAGCCAGAGTTCGCTGTAACGCTGTGTGAGTAACATCCAGGGAAGGTTGGACCTTTAACCTGCAGTCTTGGTTCTGGATTGAGGCATAGAAATTATGTAAGAGTGTGGGAGCATTGGCTGAATGTGTTTGAGGGGATTCCTAACGTAAGGAGCTAGTTATTATCTACCACTTAATTACAATTACTAAAGCACACTACAAATAACAGATAATTAACCTCTATAGTTCAGTATGCACCTTGAGGAAACCCACTCCTCATTTTAGGGACTGGCCAAGTCTCGGTGAACTATAGAGGTTAATTGTCTGTTATATGTGGTGTACGTGAATAGTCGTAATTAGTTCATAGATAATAACTAGCTCCTCGTCGACTGCTGTTGTCCAGTACATAATTATAGATCCAACATCATGGAAGACATGAACACTCGCGTGAAAGGATATTGTTCTTTATTTATCCAGTGTATAGTCGTTTTGCGACAAGAACTCGATTGACCATGATCAGTCCCGAGGTAGGAATCCCCTCAAACACATTCAGTCAACACTCGCGCGCTCTTACACGATCCCTATGCTTCTATCCAGAACCAAGGCTACAGCTTAAAGGTCCAACCTTTCCAGGATGTTACTCACACAGCGTTTCAGTGAACTCTGACTGATTGAGAGCAAAACACGCTCTTTTAGAATAGTATGTCACACTGTGACTCCTCCCCCATTCCACTATTGACAAAGTGAAACATGGCTTGCATGTGCACTTCTAAAGCTCACGCCGTAGTGCCTACAAACATGGACTGGCCACCCGCATCAGAACATCAGGAACGTCCACAAAGGGTGTGGCAGTGGGTCCAATTTTGTTTCATAGGGCCACTGAGCCAAGGATGGATCAATTATAATATCATAACTTTCATTGACCTACTTGTCAGAAGCCTTCCTCATTAAAAATTCAACCAGAGCAACAGCTGCAAAGGTCTTTTTACATGAAATTGTGTGCTGCAATGGCTGGACAGTAGGCTACACTCTGATAAAGGAGCAACATTCCTCTCGGTGCAAAAAGGGTGCAAACAAATATTCACTACAGGTAGGATACAATGCTTGAGTAGAACAAATGCATAAGAGTCTTGAAGACTTTATTATAACTTGTTTAATATTGGAAGATGATAGTGTATGGCCAGATTTGGTACCGATAGCACTGTGGAATCTAAGGTCTACAGTGAGTGTAAGATCCAGATTTGCAACCATGCTGCAACCCAGTGCTGCTACACCGGAACACCTACAGTTGGAGTAAAGCTGGAATGCAAGAGGGCAGTGGTACTCACATTCCTCTACATGCCAAAGACTATTGGCATGCACTAATACATGGTGAGATCCAACAGGGCATGCTGTTGTCTGCCATGCCTTAACACTTTAGGAAAAACATAAAACAAAGAGGAGTGGACTAGAATATTAACAACTATGTACCAGTTAGACAGTATGATATCCCCAGTGTTCTACCACCGCACGGACCAACTGTTCCTGGCATAGGACAGTGCCTTCCCTGCTGTGCCCAGCCAAGACCCCCTGTTACATGTAACGCATTCTTGAGATCCCTGAGTGAATGAACTGGGAGTAGAAAGAGAACCCTGAGTGAATGAACTGGGAGTAGCTGCTGTTGGACTTGAAGGAGGGAATGTGCAACCAGAGGACTACAGCCAATCTGGCAGCGGAGGTGCAGTTGGCCACTGTTGCATCAGACGCCATAAGTTAAAATAAAATCATACCAGGTCACAGAGGAAGTCTGTCAAGCCAGCAGAGGAAGCAGAGGGGCCATGCTGACTTCACCAGTGGAGGGCTCCATTGCGCTAGCGGGCTCATCAAAGCTAGAACCGGGCAAACTGAACTGCTGCACCAACTGGTGACCAGGTCTACCATTGCTGGGGTCTCGACAGGGGATACAGCAGGATCATCATAGGTTTGAACATCTGGCAGGCTGGGTGAACAGTTCCTCGAGATGTGAGAGGTTTGCTGGAAGGTTCTGCTTGACCATCTGTTGCAACCCCCCCCCACCCCCCTTCCCCGAGAAACAGGGCTGCCGGACCTGAAGCTAAAGGGGTTTCATCCGGGTGTTGGGGAACCAGTTTGTCCATGGTCTTCCCTGCAACGCCTTGAGGCAAGCATTTTGGAAACCCTCCACTCAGCTCATCAAGGTATGAAAAATGCAAGCTGCGAACCAGGACCTGTGTTTTCTGAAATAACAGGACATTGAGACCATCATTAACAAATGCCAGATCTGCCAAGAGCATTAGCCGCTCATGCCTCGCTTGGGTCTGGCTGGTTCAACCCCAGAGTTTGCTTACTACACTGCTTCACCTTGCCTCATTCTCGTCCCCATAGATTCGGTCACCAGTAATTTGCACATGCCAATATCCATAAGTTTGCCCAAATAAAGCTGAAAAATTGCTGACGGACCTAAAGCTCCAACAATCATCACCATCATGAAGACCAACCTAGCCTCTTGTTTTGGTGTGCTCTTGAAACCAATATAAACCACTCGTCCTCTGATTCCATTTGGATTTGTTTTGTTCTTTTGGTGCATTCCCAATTGATAATGCACTGCTACCATGATAACGCTGTGCCAGTCTCAGATAATGCACTGGCAGTCTCAAATAATGCACTAGTACTGTTGCTGATCTGTAGTTTAACTAGAGTGCCAGGAACACCTAGTTTTGAATTCATAAAAAGCTTTTTCAACCAATGTACACAGCCCAGTATTGAACCATGGACCTTTGGATCCAGAAAGCCACACTCTAGCCAAAACCCTATTGGGGCAGGTGTTTGACTTGAGGTGAGACAAACCTTTATATAGTGGTGCAGACAGACCTGAGTAGTACCAGCCAGGTGTATACAGATGGATCACCGTTACCAAAGGTGCTGGTAAGGCCAAAAACAAACAAAAAGTGCTCAGGAAAACATAGGCCAAAAGAATTAGGGAAGGGGTTCACACCACCAGGTTACGGGGAGATACAGGACGTCCCGTTTTTTTCAGGACACAACCCTTTAAATCATAAAAAAAGAAAGAAAAATCCATTAGCATTTTTTTCAATTTCAAAATATGACCTTATATGACAAACAATTATTTGGTCAAATCAAAATTGAATCCCATCAATACAATACTGGATTTTATGGGTTTTAAAAGTCTGCCTGAAAAAATGTGAAGTCCTGTAATAACGGGTCATGAAACTGTCCTGTTATTTCAGGAAGGGCTGTCTTCTTAGTAAGATTTTTGTAACTTTTAAAAAATGAAAATCAATAGAACAAAAATGCAATGATAGAATGTCAAAATGCAACAATAATTTTGATGCAAAAGATGTGTACTTTCATGACAAATAATTTTTGAATTTAGCAACCTCC
Organism: Lepidonotus clava; assembly: GCA_936440205.1. NCBI lineage: Eukaryota > Metazoa > Annelida > Polychaeta > Phyllodocida > Polynoidae > Lepidonotus > Lepidonotus clava. The sequence goes on along the minus strand of OW387144.1, from coordinate 25,179,405 downwards.
TCATTTTCTGAGCATTTTCAATTATGTAAAAATATTAATTGTTATATTCTTATTTATGTAATTGTCAAAATGGAAAATGCTATCAATTTCATTTTAAATGCAGATTTTCATAATTTTTGCAGTTTGCACATGTAAAAGTATATCATGTTTTATTAGTGTATTATTCATGCATAATGTCACCTAACATTATCTGATATAATCCAAAGTTGTGTGTGGGAATAATAATTTATTACATAAAACGTATAGTTGATTGTAATATTAAGATAGTAGTTAAAATGTAGTAGTACAAGTATATAAAACGGCTCTTGTTTTTATACATATAATCATGAAGGGCGAAGGTGGGTGGGTAGCTCTGGAAGCAGGAACAGGAGAGGTCCAGTGGTGATCAATGGCCGGTTTTATAGGTGCCCCAGTGATGTAAGGTTGATGGTGATTGGTTGATCCCGGCCAATGGTAGGAGGGAAGACAGTCGAATGAGGAGTGGTATGGTCCAGGATGAGTCCATTCCTTGTAGAGGGGTAACCGGATAACCTCTGATGTGGATCTGCAGCAATGACTAGAAATGGCAGATTAGCTTCCATTTTCCACACATTATCTGATACAATCCAAAGTCATGTGCGGGAATAATAATTTATTACATAAAATGTATAGTTGATTGTAATATTAAGATAGTAGTTAAAATGTAGTAGTACAAGTATATAAAAGGCCAAAAGAGGCATAAAATAGGATTGATAGCATTAAGAGAGGGCTTTAAGAGCCAAGATAAGAGTGGAGGATTTTGGGCGGTGTGGTACATAGGCATCCACCGCCAATGAGCGCCAGCCCCCTTGGCGCATGACGTCCTTGATGGTGGTGCCCCTCTTGTGGTAGGCGTAGGAGGCTCCACCCTTCCGTAGTGAGTGGAGAGAGAGGCGGGATGGGTCCAGTCCCACCGCCCGGACAGGTCGATGCCATGCCTGTGCCAGGAAGGTGACCAGAAGGTGGTTGCCCGCCGGGATGAAGACGATTGGTAGTTTGTTGTGCACAGGAGACGTCCCCTCTGACGAGTTGTCTAGTCGGGTGGAAGTCCGCAGTCATTCGGTCCATCAGGTTTGACTGCCTTAAGAAGGAAGAGAGCATAAGCGAAACAGCAAAAGTTACCGAGAGCGCCTGATCACCAGAGGCCAGGGCGTAGATGACCAATTTTTACTGCTGGACCGTAACTGGGGTAGGAGTATACTGTGTCTGGATAGAGACCGCTTTTATAGCCAGGGCCACCTGAGGGGTAGCCCACGGTTGTGGGTCTATCATGGCAAAACGAAAGTAAGTCTTAATTTGAGATATATAATTTGCCGCTGAGCGAGGGCTGGTCAGAAAGTGTGTAAGATATTCAATATATGCACATATATGTGGAGTTGTGGGGGTGTCGTATTGGTAGTCAAACGCCGCTGAGAAGGCAACGTAGCTCTTGACCACCGCGTCCCTGTTCTTAGTAGTGCCTGGTCTATAAGCCGCCCTTTGTCTGTATTCTGCCTTCCGTAGGAGATATTGGAGCCTTGGGTCTGAAAGTTCAAGCAAACTGTGATACATCCATGCAACTGGGTGGTACCTCCACACGATAAGGTTCAGGGCTTTAATGAGTCTATGGGCTTCTAGGGCATGGGATGGGGAGCAAGGGGCCATACTAAGGGCATCGGCCAGGTGCATCTCGACCCCAGGGACATGTTTATATCTGATGTCAGCCCAGTGCTGGGCCGTGGCGAACCAAGCCACTTGGGTGCAGGCCACCATACCTGGATCCCTGGGGCGGCCCGCACTGAAGGTGTTGACAGCTGCACTGTTATCGCACTTCACAAGGGCAACCTGCTGGGGTGAGGCATCTGTGGCGAAGATCCTAAGTGCGATGATGCAATAAAGCGCCTCAAGCTGAGAGATGTACATATTCTGTGACACATCCAGGGGCCAACGTATGGAGTAGAAATACCTCCCATCCGTAGCCCCCGCCGCCTCCAGGCATGCATCTGCCTGGATAGTGATGTCGTGCCGGGGTCATGGGTTGTAAGATCTGCCGTTCTAGGTGCGCAGAAAACGGCAGAACCAAGCCAGGTCTGCCCTGATGTCATCATCCACCCGGGCATGGCCGTCCTGGTGAGCCTTGGATAAGGCCCGGAGTAGATGACACATGAACAGCCTAGCCGGGCGGACCGCCTTTGCCAAGTGATTGATTCTGCCTGCCAGTGATTGGAGTTGATTCCTCGTAAGTCGTGTTGACCTGTATGCGGTTCTCACAGCGTCCAAGGTCTGCTCCACCTTGTGGTCCGGGATGTGGAGGGATGATTCGGGGATATGAATATCCCCAGCCAGGTGGTCTGTGGGGCCGGGGGGCACACTTTTTTCTCCGCCAACGGCAGGCCGAGTTCACAGAGAAGATGGATTACCTGATTAAAGGCTTTCAGCGCCCTGTCCCCATCAGGCAAGACAACCACCAGGTCATCCAGGTACATCAGGGCTAGGACGCCCCGAGCATCCAGCGCCCTGACCACAAATTGTGCTATCTTCTGCATTACAAAAGAGGAATTTCTGGACCCAAAGGGGAGGCTACGGTCAAAATAGAAGGCACCAGCCCGTGCAATCCCCAACAGGGGCCAGTCAAGTGGACATGTGGGGAAATTGCGGTATGCCCGTTTTACATCCATCACTCCCAGAAGGGTACGTTCCCCCAAGTCAACCACCAGCTGGGTCAAGTCAGACACCGTTGGGAGCCTATGGACCGCAGGAGTGCCCATATAATGGTTTGCCTGGACATATGCGTTGACACCCTCTCCCTCAGGAAACGTGAGGTCCACTATCACCCTGCGGTCCCCAGGAACAGTCTTAGGCCTTGTCATGAGGGGAGACATGTTAACCCTTTCACTGCCAGAGGCCGCTATAGTGGCCAAAAGGGGAAACCCCCTTGAGCTGAATATAGCACCAGGGAATCCATGGGGAATCCCCAGGAATCCCCCAATTTGTCTCATAATTTCACAATATCACCTAAATTGCTTCAAAAGTATACCTTTATCCCAACTTAACCTTAATTTGCTTGTTTTTTAAGTTTCTCATTTAATTATATCATAAATATATCATATCACGTTGATTTAGGGATATTTCAGTACTTTGAGGAATAGTTTGCACATTTATATAGCATATGATCATCCCAGAAAAAGTCAAGAAAATGACTTTCCAAAATCATTTTAGACACATTAGACTTTGGAATGCATCTTCAATGAGTCTATGTGATTTAGATAGCCTTGCAGAGCTTCTAAGTACAGCATGTTGCATTTATATAAATGTTTTGGTCAAAAATAGCAATAAAATGATGAAAAATGTGCAAAACTTAGCAATTTTCTGTTAACATGGCTACCTGGTTACCATGGCAACCAAATTTCAAAGATTTCACAAATGATTACATGAAAAGCAAAACAGTCTTTGATGTGTTCAATTATTATGGGAAAATAACAACTAACTGTTCTTGGGAAGGATAATGTGCATTAAACAAATAGGTCCCTGGGATAGATAAGTATCCCCTGAATTATCCGGCAGTGAAAGGGTTAAAACCCGTGAACGGTGCCGCTTCATATGGGCCTGAGATGGCATCAAATGCAAGTTCAGTTTTAATGTACTCACTGACCGCTGCTGGGTGTCTGTCCGCTGATGGGTAGTTAGGGTAGGTGATCCAATGAAGAGGTGGACCTGCATAGTTGAGGGGGAAGCCGTAGTGGATGCCATCCAACACCATCCTGTCATCCGGATGTCCCGTAGCACATTGGATCCAGGCCCCCCTGTTCAAAGCAGACGGGAGAACACATGCCCGAGATATCATATTTGGGATGCCCTCCCGGGCCACCCTGTCATACCACTCACGCATGGCCATGTCACAGTGTTCGTTGGGCCGGGGCCATACATACATGTATTTCCGTACCAATTCCTCTGTGAACCAGGGCCCGGAGGAGCGACCAAGCACGTCCTCCAGGAGAGGGACCTCAGCGTCAGCATCCCATGTTTCCTGTTCGGGAACAACAATGTCAGGGTAAGCAATTCTCTGCATAAATGGGGGGAGAGAAGCACAAGGTCTTACATGTCCAATGGGGCCAGCTCCGCCCACTCCGTTGGGGCAACGACCCGTATCCTCCCCCGCACAGCGGAGGCCGGCGTCTGTAAATCGTGTGTCAGCAGGGCTATTAGCACATAACAACCGTTTACCTCTGGTACTCATTCTACCACCTACCCCCAACAGGGGGGGACTGGGGGTGGTGCTACTGCTGGCGGCTCCATCGCGGGGCAGGGGTGGACCGGCTCGACATGGGAAGCCCGTAGCTGTTGAGGCGGCCCGGCTCTCCAGACTCCGTTTCTCGGGGTTACAACCATTATCCCTAGTGGGGGTGGCCGCCCAGACACTGAGACCGGTCGGAAAACACAAATGTACAGTTTCATGACCAATGACATTGCTATTCTGGTCCACTCCCCAAGGAGTGGGCCCGATACTCAGTTTTTTGAAGCTTCGTCTTTTTTGGTGTTTCCACCCTGACCTTTCTGGAAGTTATCCCTCCTATTTATGCGGTGCCTTTTCCCGCATGATCTGGACGTATGGGTGCCGTCTTAATGTCCACATCCATACCAGCACAGCGCACATCTGTGTCGTTGTTTGGTGCCGGCCGTACATGGCCATCTGCTCCTTCACACATGCTATCATTGTAGGCATGACATGGGGCTTCACTTGGGGCGGGTGGGGCGAGGGACCCCTGTATGGAGAACCTAAGCCTGTCTCTTTGTATAATGTCTGAGTCTGACCACGTGGCCTCCTCCCTCTCAACTTTATCAAGTATCTCTACCAACCGCTCCCGAACGCCCTACCAGGGATATATGGCCGCATCCTCGGCCAACTCCCCCACATGCTCTAGTATGCGGTTCGTATCTTGACCCGTAGCTTTTGACATTTTAACTAAACCAGATATATGCTCAGCTACAGTTAAGTCATCGTTACTGGTTCTGTCCTTAAGTGAGAGGACTGTGCGTCTGGGAAGGAAAAAGTATGACCTAGGATAGTCAACTTTTTTCATTGTAGTTGGGTCAACAAATTTCTTTTTACCTTTTGCCGTTCCCATTGACAAAGCCATCCTCTCAAGTGCAGTATCGACAGTAGATGCCACCGAGCTGTTTTGTAGGAGCTGTGATGTAGTGGGGAGTGTGTTGTCCATGTCCAGCAAGACGGCGTGGAGCATTCAGTGTCTTCTTGGGTGTTGAGGCGTGACGAGGGGCTTAGCCGGCATTCTTCGGTCAGCAGGAGGGGTATGGTGAGCCGCGCCGCTGGAATTGTTTTTAGCAAGCATGTCATTAAACAATTGCTCCATATGCGCCTTGAGGCTACTCTCAAGTACCTCCATTTCTGTCTCTACCTGTTCCGCCTTGTCATGCTCAGAGCTCATATTGTCCTCATTAGCCGGGCTCCTATCTACAGTCGCCCTGGTCAGAATAGTCTTTTGTGTAGCTTTATCAGTCTTTCTACTCATCGCAACAGTTTCAATACCTTCATGACACGTGGCAGGGGAGTCTGACAATGGATGTGCGTTAGCTCTGGAAGCAGGAACAGGAGAGGTCCAGTGGTGAGCAACAGCCGGTTTTATAGGTGCCCCAGTGATGTAAGGTGGATGGTGATTGGTCGATCCCAGCCAATGGTAGGAGGGAAGACAGCCTGGTCGTATGAGGAGTGGTATGGTCCAGGATGAGTCCATTCCTTGTAGAGGGGTAACCGGATAACCTCTTGTAGAAGTCTGGGATCTATTTTATGTCTACTTTGTGTTATAGTTTGATAATTTGCCATTGGTATAAATGGCATATATATACTAGCATCATTGTGCATGTATACACATGTATACATATAATATTTTATGAGTCTTATTAAGGTGTGGTTGTTTCTGTAAGGACTTTATGTAAAAGTACTATGGGTATGTTTAAGATTATATCTTTATAAGGTTATAGAAATGTAAAATTGTTGTGTGAGTTGGGACAACACTAAGCCCAGAGATCAATTTTGTAATTGTTTTTGCCATCTGTATGGGGGTGGTCAATAATCCTCCACCCACTGGATGAGGGACACATGTGTCATGTATTGTATGTTCCCTCTCCAGGGTGTGAAGGCCCACATGTTCAAAATGTTGACAGCTGTGTTCACATCAGTCTCCTGTCTTCATTTAATTCTTAAGATCATGGGCCCTCAAGGGCACTAGATTTTACACTGGACGACCACGACTGAGACAATCTAATTCTGCAAAGAATTAGGCTTGCAAATTCTGCAGAAGAAGTTAGAAGCGGTCATTTGAAGACTTTTATGGCGACCACATAGCGCAGGGAGGGCAGGTACGACCACCTAGCCCAGCTCTGGCCTCCACGACGTCCAGCAGCCATGTGAGGTCGGGGACGGCCCTGTGAAGTCAGGGACAGCCCTGTGAAGGCAGGGACAGCCCTGTGAAGTCGGGGACGGCCCTGTGATGTCGGGGACGGCCCTGTGAAGTCGGGGACGGCCCTGTGAAGTCGGGGACGGCCCTGTGAAGTCGGGGACGGCCCTGTGAAGTCGGGGACGGCCCTGTGAAGTCGGGGACGGCCCTGTGAAGTCGGGGACGGCCCTGTGATGTCGGGGACGGCCCTGTTATGTCGGGGACGGCCCTGTGAAGTCGGGGACGGCCCTGTGAAGTCGGGGACGGCCCTGTGAAGTCGGGGACGGCCCTGTGAAGTCGTGGGCGGCCCTGTGAAGTCGGGGACGGCCCTGTGAAGTCGGGACGGCCCTGTGAAGTCGGGGACGGCCCTGTGAAGTCGGGGGGACGCCCAGAGCACCGGGAGGCCGCCCAGAGCACCGGGAGGACGTCCAGAGCACCGGGAGGACGCCCAGAGTGCCAGGAGGACGCTCAGAGCGCCGGGAGGGTGCCCAGACTGCCTGGAGGACGCTCAGAGCGCTGAGAGGATGAGTGCGGCCCTGCAAGGACGCACAGGACGGCCCTGTGAGGATGGGGGCTGCCTGGCCCTCCCCCTGCCTCCACACCAAGGCCTCTCGGGATCTACAGCCACGTCATGGACAAGTCTGACAGACATGCCCCCACCTCGAGGCAGTCCCCACTTATTAAGGTAAGGTACAGGAGGCTTTACAGGAGATTCTTAAAATATTTTGGATCATACAGTATGGTGGGTTGGTCATTTCTTTGTGATAATATGATGAGAATTCCTGAACACTGATGATATAATTATGATGGTGGTTCTCTCCTAGCCGACCTCCTGTACCTGTAATTCCTGATTAACATGGATTTTTGGGTTATGCTAGGCGTATGTTCTCTGCTCATTGGCGTAAATTATACTGTTTGGCTGTACGCCGTTTTGACTGTACTGGAAGTTATATTGGGGCAGAGAGGTACGCTGCTAAAGTTGCCTATCCCATTTATGGCGAGGTGATATAGTAAACCTTTCTTTCACTATTGAATGTTAGTTACTGCATTGATATAAGGCCTATTTGCGATTTTTACTGCCTTTGAAGTCGTATTTAGGTGCATCTAAATGTGTATTATAATGATTTTGTCTAGTTGCACTTAGTTGTCATGTTTATTCCCTAAGGGCGGAGGAGACACATATATTATGGTAATGGGGTAGAAAGGTGCCCTGGGAAAGCACTCTGTTTATGCCATTCTCCTCTTAGAATATTGTGTAACATTGGGGCGTATATAATTTTTTAGAGTATGCTACTCTGCTCCTTATGGTTTGATACTTACATGTACAGTTAGATACATCTACATGTATGCTCTATGCTTCTCCTATGTACTTTATTTGTTGTGTACATTTCCTAGAGTGGAGGGGGCACATACTCTGAGCTCTGGGGTTGATAAGGTACGCTGCTGAAAGCTGCCTCCCCCTGTCAACTGCCAGGGATGTATTTGCAAACATTTCCTATGCGTGCAGTGGACATTATTATCCTTGTCCTTAGTAGAGCATAAATGAAGTGACTTTTTCTCTGTACATAATAGGGTGAACACTGTGTACTAGCTGCCTTACTACAGGTGAAATGAAGCACATTGGTGATAAAATTGTCATGTATAATTGTATTAATGATGTATATTTTCAACTATGATGCTCCCCTACTGTTTGTTTTATAGGATGGTAGTTAGATGCCCCCCCCCCTACTGTTTGTTTTATAGGGTGGTAGCTAGATGGGCTCCCCTACTGATTGTTTTATAGGGTGGTAGCAAAATGGGCTCCCCTACCCTAGACATTGTAGTTAAATTCTATGGAGGGTGGTAGCAAAATGGGCTCCCCTACTGGTTGTATTTTAGGGTGGTAGCTAAATGGGCTCCCCTACTGGTTGTATTTTAGGGTGGTAGCAAAGTGGGCTCCTCTTTTGTTTGTATATTCTAGGGTGGTAGCAAGGGCTCCCCTACTGTTTGTGTAGTCTAGGGTGGTAGCAAAATGGGCTCTCCTACTGTTTGTGTAGTCTAGGGTGGTAGCAAAATGGGCTCCCCTACTGTTTGTGTAGTCTAGGGTGGTAGCAAAATGGGCTCCCCTACTGTTTGTGTAGTCTAGGGTGGTAGCAAAATGGGCTCCCCTACTGTTTGTGTAGTCTAGGGTAGTAGCAAAAGGGCTCCCCTTTTGTTTGTGTATTGTAGGGTGGTAGCAAAGTGGGCTCCCCTTTTTTTTTGTGTATTTTAGGGTGGTAGCAAAGTAGGGCTCCCCTTTTGATTGTGTATTTTAGGGTGGTAGCAAAGTGGGCTCCCCTTATATTAGATTTGGGTTGAATGATATGTCAGGTAGTGGTTATATGTCCTGGATGTGTCCATATTATTGAATCATGCCATTAATCTCTATTATTTTGTTTGGTTCAAAGGGACTATTACTTTGAAATTAGTAATTGGCCTTTGAGCCATTGGTGGGGAGGAATGTAGGATCAAGTTAAATGCACTTGTCCTTGGTGTGATGTGTATTGTCCAAACACTAATCATTTATTGGATGCATTTTTACTGCAGATTTTATGAATTATAAAGGTATAGTGAATAATATTGTTACATAACAAACTTGGTTAAAGCATTCATGATCATTTTTGTATATCGATTTGTGTATCTGTGGTTATATATATAATTAGACTCAAGACCGAAAATGACCGAACATGGTTGGTAAGTAAGCTTGATTAAGGTCTAATTGATAACTCACCTGGTGCATAATTTAGTTTATAAATTTCTGACATGATTCCTCCCATTATGGTTTAATAGATAAGCATGGTGAATTATATTGTTACATAACAAAACTTAGTTAAATCATTCAGGGTCATTTATGTATATATCGATTTGTGTATCTGTGGTTATATATATAATTAGACTCAAGACCGAAAATGACCGAACATGGTTGGTAAGTAAGCTTGATTAAGGTCTAATTGATAACTCACCTGGTGCATAATTTAGTTTATAAATTTCTGACATGATTCCTCCCATTATGGTTTAATAGATAAGCATGGTGAATTATATTGTTACATAACAAAACTTAGTTAAATCATTCAGGGTCATTTATGTATATCGATTTGTGTATCTGTGGTTATATATATAATTAGACTCAAGACCGAAAATGACCGAACATGGTTGGTAAGTAAGCTTGATTAAGGTCTAATTGATAACTCACTGGGTGCATAATTTTAGTTTATGCATTTCTGACATGTTTTCCTCTATTGTAAAACATTTATAACTGTGTCTGTATTATAGTTGTTCAGTGTGCCTGTAGCTGTCCAATAGTTAGGCCCAAGACTGAAAGGCACCGAACTGGTTTGCTAAGTAAGCTTGAGAAAGGTTTAATTGACAACTATCATGGCACATAATCAGTTTATACATTTTATGACATGTTTCCCTTTATGTTTTGGAATATCATGATGTATTGGTTAATTGATTGTTAGTTCCAAATTTTACTGTTAATCAATGGAGGTGAAGTTAACTTATCACTGATTTAATGCTCTGTGCTCTCAGCAGGTCAGTTTTTAAATTAATGTTGGTTTCAGTCATGGGGGAATGGTCTGGTGCAGTCCAATTATGCCACAGATTATCTATAGAGAGATAGCATGGACAGGGGTTCCTTCTGATGAGCATTCTGTGGGCGCAGCCTTCCTTGGCTGTGATGAAATCCAGTATTAAGAATTATATTTATGAAAGTGATAGTGACCTTTTGGGCCCACGAGCATGGAACCTCTGTGGGTTACTACATTCCCTCTACATTTGAAATTTTCAGCATAATTAACCATTATGGTATGGATATTTAGTTACCTCATTCTAGTTTATGTATTTACTGTTTAATGGTTGTAAGCTGCCATGACTTTATTTTTATTTTTATGAGCTTGTGAGTTGATTAGTTCTTATAATAGCACTCACAAGCTTGGGTATATGGGACGAATGTAAAGTCACGGCATCCTTTTTTGATGTGTAAGTGTTTAGGGTGGTAGCAAAATGGGCTCCCCTTCTGTTTTTGATGTACTAGTTTATTGATTGGTAGTTAAATTTCATTGTTATATAATTAATGCAGGGTGATGACCTGAGATCCTCAGACTTCTTTTGCTTTATTTTTGAGATTTCTCCATATTTTGTAAATATGTTTAAATCTAAGAAATGGATGACCTGTGTAGAAGTCTGGGATCTATTTTATGTCTACTTTGTGTTATAGTTTGATAATTTGCCATTGGTATAAATGGCATATATATACTAGCATCATTGTGCATGTATACACATGTATACATATAATATTTTATGAGTCTTATTAAGGTGTGGTTGTTTCTGTAAGGACTTTATGTAAAAGTACTATGGGTATGTTTAACATTATATCTTTATAAGGTTATAGAAATGTAAAATTGTTGTGTGAGTTGGGACAACACTAAGCCCAGAGATCAATTTTGTAATTGTTTTTGCCATCTGTATGGGGGTGGTCAATAATCCTCCACCCACTGGATGAGGGACACATGTGTCATGTATTGTATGTTCCCTCTCCAGGGTGTGAAGGCCCACATGTTCAAAATGTTGACAGCTGTGGGCTTATGTTCAGCTTCAGTATAAAATTGTGGGCTGTTCTCTCAGCTCCTCAGCCTTCACTCAGCTCTCACAGAGTTCACATCAGTCTCCTCACTATTTATTTCTTAAGATCATGGGCCCTCAAGGGCACTAGATTTTACACTCTGATGTGGATCTGCAGCAATGACTAGAAATGGCAGATTAGCTTCCATTTTCCACACATGATTAGATAATACACTTTTTCATAATTACCTGTTATTACAGGACGTCCTGTTTTTATAGGACGTCTTTTTTTCAGTGGTATCCCCAACCTGACCACTGGCACCTTACATAGACAAAGGCCTGACTGGTACTAGCCAGCTATATATAGGTGGGCCACCCTTAGCCCTCGTTAGGCAAAACGAAATGTAGTTGTGATAAGGTAACATAGGCCAAAAGAATTATAGTAGGGGTTCACACTGCTGTGTTCATACATAGACAAAGCAACTTGTACATTATATTATCTAAATAACATTAGGATTTTGTGGAGGAAAGTCATATTGATTTTGGGCAGGGCCAGATTGTAGGCCAACCCTAGTAAACATCACTTAGTACGTTCAATATTTCTATGATTTAGAAAAAATGTTTGACAGTAACATTTGTTCTTTAGTGTCTGCCAGTTGCTCCAGAGGAAAAGGGCTAAACTATGTTGGCACAACAGCAGTCACTATACACGGTGAAACATGTCAGAGATGGGATACCAATACACCTAACCATAACCATCACCAACAGATCAGTGAATTTCCTGGGGCTACATCATTGTCTGAACTTGGGAACTACTGCAGGAATCCTGATGGAACACCTCATCCATGGTGTTACTTAGAAAATACAAATGGATGGGAATTTTGCAGAATTCCTTGCTGTACAGGTTGGTTATAATTCTTTAAAATAAATCATTTTCTTTGCATAGTGATAATTTTACAGAGGAATTCAAAGCCTAATGAACCAAACATACTGTTCCTGCAGAAAATGAATGGAATCTTATTTCTTTTGAAAAGTAGAGGCAACAATAATTATTGTTTATGATAAAATTAATTATCTTGACATGCAGTTAATAAATTTAGTTCTGTAAGTAAACACGTTAAGACAACCATCAGTTAGATAAAACTAAATCAATTTCTTTTTAGAGAAATACAATTTAAGACAACAGTTCAAAGCCTCCTGAATATTCTTTAGAATGAAATATCATAAATGATGCAATATCTCTTGATTTCACAGATCCATGTTTAAGCAGTCCATGCCTTACTAGTGAAACATGCCATGTCACCACTGATTGCAGTGAACTACAATATCTATGCTGTAAGTAATGATAAGTCCTTACCCTTTGATAGTGATAAATGCAGTATAATGACTTGCTTGTTGACATAAATGGTGTGTTATTGCAAAGGATTTTAAGCACCAAATGCATAAACTAATGCATCATCTTCAATCCATTATAATGAGTATAGTACCCAAAATATCCATAAGATATATACAGATAGAAGGGTTGTTTTGTAAACGCCATGAGCCGATGTGGCTCTTTACATTTTAAACATAACCAGTCCTCTATCAAACAAAATCTCTGGAAATATTGTCAAAATATATTTGGGTAAACATGAGCCAGATCTACCAAGGATATGATGAGAATATCAGATTTTACTCCACGTTTACAAAATTTCATCAGCTTTGAATTGCACTTAGCACAATGTGTATGAGCCTGACACTTACAAAATGTTATACAAATTTTGGCCACTTCATTTGGTATCTTATTTGAGAATAGTATCATTCTTTATTTTCTAATTCAATATCACTCTCTATGTTGGATATTTCAACTGATTATTAAGATACAAATTTTTGACAGTGACATACCTGTTCTTTAAGTGTCTGCCAGTTGCTCCAGAGGACAAGGGCTAAACTATGTTGGCACTACAGCTGTCACTGAACAAGGTGAAATATGTCAGAGATGGGATACCAATACACCTAACTATAACAATCGCCAACGTATCAGTGAATTTCCTGGGGCTACATCATTGTCTGAACTTGGGAACTACTGCAGGAATCCTGATGGAGGAGAACCTCATCCATGGTGTTACTTAGAAAATAGAGATACATGGGGATTTTGCAGAATTCCTTGCTGCACAGGTTGGTTATGATTATGATTCTTTGAAATCAATATTTTTCATTGAATTGTTATGATTTTGCCACCTGCTTTTTCTAAAATAGTACAGATTTCAAGTCTTGGAAAGTACAAGTTTTTAAAGTACAATTACTACATGCACCTGATACTTTAGATGAAATCAGATGGATAAGGTGATGGAAAGGACCTGTGTGCTCAGGTGGCAACTGTATAGAGGGATGTGTGCATGTGTATAATCTCTGCGCTGCTATGCTGGTAGAAAATGTGCCTAATGCAGACAAAGATTACTATGCTGTGTGGGCTAAAAATACTGTTGTGGTTTTTGCTTGTTGTGTACAACTGGCCCGGGTTGAAGGGTTGTTTTTCTCAATTCTGGTTGGACCGGGGAAAAAAATGTCTGTCTTCCTGGATATTGTTTGGGAAACTGAATTTAATTTTCGGTGTACACCGTGTACACTGTGCTCTACTGACATAAATATGATCCTTTCCCAAACTTAAGGAAGGGGATTGATTATTTCTTTTGAAAAATATGTATATTCTAGACTGACCATATACATGTCAAATCAACAGCTCCCATATCACTATTTATAAACTTTACACAGATAACTCTTACCATTAGTTGCAGGCTTTGTTACAGCAAAGGGAGAGTGTGTGGGGACTGGTGTCTCACCTGTAAATGCTGATCTTCAGGGATGTGCAAATCAGTGCCTCTCCAATAGGGAATGTGTGTCCTTCACCTTCAACCTTGGGCTGACAAGTTCCAACTGCTGGTTGTATGATGCCACCAAGTGTAGTACCATAACAGCTGGGGTTAATAGAGGCAATTGTTCCTTCCTAAAAGGTAAGATAATTAAGACTAACAAAGAGGTTGGTATTGAATTCTTCTTGATGCAACACTGCATTTACATTGCCTTTACATTCAGGAACATCAGAATAACAACAATAAAGAACAAACTAAATATCTGTATTTCCTAATGGTGAATTGCTATGTACTAAGTTCCATCTGATGCATGCATGGCATGGCATGCATTCATCAATATTTAATCAACTTTTATTTCAGCAATTTTGGATGTCTTTTACAGAAGCATTTCTCAGTACATTGTATGAGTAGTATAGGGATAGCTCGAGTTCAAACTGAACTCGAGCTATTATTTTGACCCCCCCCCCCCCTTAGAAACAGCTCGAGTTCAAACTGAACTCGAGCTATTATTTTGACCCCCCCTTCTTAGAAACAGATCGAGTTCAAACTGAACTCGAGCTACTTTTTTGACCCCCCCCCTAGAAAACAGATCGAGTTCAAACTGAATTTGAGTTACTCCTGAACTTGAGTTACCCCCACCCAGAAAACAGATCGAGTTCAAACTGAACTTGAGTTACCCCCACCCCAGAAAACAGATCGAGTTCAAACTGAATTTGAGTTACTCCTGAACTTGAGTTACCCCCACTCAGAAAACAGATCGAGTTCAAACTGAACACCTTCCTTCTCTTACTTTGAGAAACAGATCAAGTTTAGTTCCAGTTACTTTTGATCGTTTCTTTTACTTTGAGAAGCAGAGTTGAATACTGAATTTGTCGGTGTTAGCTTAAAGTTTCTAATTTTATCGTTTATGGGGTTGTTATTGTACGAAACAGGCAGTGGTGACGTATCTTTATGTTAGACTCTTCACCGTTTCTGTTGCCTCCACTATTTTTTATTTGATTTATGCGAACACATGTATTTAGATAACTTGGTTTGTTATTTCTTATGTTCATGTGGCGTACGTGACATGTTGAAGCAAGGTCTTGAGAAAGGTTACGCTTTGTCGTCTGTAAGGACTGCACATGTGGTGAGATAGTTTTTTAATTGTGAGAATTTGGTTTTGGTTGTTTCTCGAAATGTTTTTGAGATCACCCTGTTTGCGCAAATTGTAGGATGCGGTGGTTTATTTTATTATTCGTACTATGAAATCTTCTTGAGATAAGCATGAAAATGAAGTTTGTAAAGTTAACAGATCGAGCTTTTACTCCGAAGAGGACATCGTCATGTTCTGCAGGATTAGACTTGTTTAGTGCGTATGATTATGTAATTCATCCGAAAGATAAGGTTTTAGTTTTAACTGATATTCAAATTGAATTTCCTTCAGAATGTTATGGTCGTATAGCACCTCGTTCAGGTCTTGCATGGAAGCATTTTATTGATGTTGGTGCAGGTGTTATAGATCAGGATTATAGAGGAAATATAAAAGTTTTGTTATTTAATTTTGGTGATATTGAATATCGAATTTATAGAGGAGATAGAGTTGCCCAGCTTATAATAGAACGGATATTTATTGTAGAATTAGAAGAAGTTTTAAGTATAGATAGTAGTTTTCGTTCTAGTTTAGGGTTTGGTTCTTCTGGTTATTAGTATGGACTTAGATTGTGATGATTTGTTTATAGCAGACATTACTGACATTTATGATGATGAATTTAACGAGAGTTTTGATAGTGATTTAGTTACTTTTACAGAGAATATTTTAGATAATAATGTCAAGTTTGATGGATTTTTGAATAATGATTTAGATGAGTTAAAATTTGATTCGGTTAAGGAATCACAAGTAGATTTAAAGGAATCTGAGAGTGATTTAAGTTTTATTGAAGTTGATAAGAGTGATGTTGCAGGTTTGTTAGACGATAATGACATTATTTTTGATCCAAGGAATGATTTTTCTGAAAAGGAGAAAGATGAAAGTATAGATTTAAATTTAGACTTGTGTTCAAGTAAAGAGCATGCAAAATCGTCTTCAATATTGTGCTTAAGTAATGAACATCAGTTTGAAGATATTAAATGGTTTGATTTAAAGATAGAGTCAAAGATTATAGAGTTGAAATTTTGCGAATTGAACGTTGAGACAAATAAGATATTTAGATCTTTTGAGGAAAGATTATTTTCTTTTAAAACATTTTGTCCTTTAATGGAAGAGAATTATATGATAATACTTGCACGAGCGGGGTTTTATTGTAATGGTTTGAAAAGTCGAGCTTTCGAATGTTTCTTCTGTAATTTTAGAATAGGTAAAAATTGTCTAGATACTTTAGGTGTTTTTCCGGGAAAGTCTTTGAGTTTAAGATGTGTTAGTGATTCTCATTTTTATAGTACAGGTTGTTGGTATAGTAAAATGTTAATAACTTTATTGGATTCAGAGATTTCTTATTGTTATAAGAAGATGCTTAATCATATTTTTGTAAGAAAGTTAGAGATAGATAAGGCAGTATTTGGTAGTATTCCTTGTTGTAAATATGGTGATTCTGTGTTAAGGCTTTCGTTGAGTTCTAATGCTTATGATATTTTAGAACATTTCTTTTTTTCTCCTTCTTGTTGGCGAGCCGTGTGTTTGATTGCAACTTATTTGCAGAAGACTGATTTTCTGTTTGATTTTTATTTATTCATAGTGGATTTTAAATATTTTTGTTTTAAGAAGATGTTCTTAATGGGTAGAGATGAAATTATGAGTTTTGATTGTTCTGGAATAGATTATTAATGAACCGGATACACATTGGGTTTGTTTTATTTCATATCGTAAGAATCTATTATTGCGTGTTACATTGTTAGAAATAAGTCTACTTCCTTTCTCATGGTAGTCGTTCTACGCCTTTTCTCATGGCAGTCGTAGTCAGTGATTTATAATAATGTGTTTTCATCTGCAGTTTCTTTTACGATTTATGAGGGTGTATTGCGTGTAACAGGCATCTTCGCATACCAGGCTCCAGCTTGGTAGAACGGTAGTGGCGAGAGGGACTTTGACTTGAGAAGATGGTAACAGGTGTCCGTTGCTTTAACGTTAGTGCTTATATAAAATGTTTGGTTTATTGCTTCTGTGTTGTCATGTAATGAGAAGTTTTTCAACGTTAGGTTGTAAAGGTTTTGCTTTTCTCACGGTCTTGGAAGACGGTTCGAAGGTTTTTTTCATGCACAAGCTATATAAGAGACGACGCGGATCCTGCGGCGTCACATTTGACCAAGACGTTTCGTTGGGACGTCCGAGGTAAGAGCTGCTCTTTACTGTACTGTACTGTCGAGGCGAGATTGGTAATATTTGAGAGTGGAGATGTAACTTTTCGATATATAAATGTGGAAATGTTAATTCAGAGATTGGTAATATTCAAGGTTAAGGTGGACATGTAACTTTTCGATACATAAATGTGGAATTTTGAGATGATGAGAGTTGGAATTTAAACTTTTCGTTAGATGATTAGTAGGAAATGTTTATTTCGATTCGGTATTAAGGTAGTTTGACATTGTTTGATATGATTGAAAAGATTTGTAGAAAATGTAAATTTATGATTCGATGCATTTGTTCTAATTGGAATATTTTAAAGTAAACTAAAGAGTTCATTGCGATTGAAATATTTTATTTTGTTTATAACAGAAGAAGTAAATCATATTTTCATATTTTCAGGTGCGATCTTCTTTTCGTTTTCGCTTTCGTTTGTGGGTTTGCGTATGTTGTACGTGATGTGAGTATATTATAATTTTATATATTATGTTACTTTACGTTCTTGCAAAGAATCTACATATATGTAAGTAGCATGAAACGACGTAAACAAGAATTTGAGTATCTGGATTCATGAATACTCAATCAATAATCTAGTTGTCGAGACTATTCTTGACAATTATACAAGTAATAGAGCTTTTCACATATGGTGTTTAGCAGGACTCGTTTTATAAAGACGTCAGGATGTCAATAGTTACATTTTCTGCATCTGACGATTCAAATAATGATATGGCTTTTCCTTTTGGTAATAGTCCTGAGACTAAACCGGTAATTGATGTCTAATTCTAAAAGGCTAGGACGGCTCTTGTTTAGTTATAACAATGCATAATGATAAAATTTAAAATTCATCGGGTTTACATAATGTATACAAATATTTATATATACAAGTAAAGCTTTTCACATATGGTGTTCGGTTATAACAATGCATAATGGTAAATTCATTTGGTTTACATAATGTACATAAGTATTTACATTTAAATTTGTTTAAGTACGAATGATGTATTTGTTGAGAATATATTTGATATTGTGTTTTGTGAGAGTTTTGTGAGAGTGAAAGTTTTGTGTTTTGTGAGAGTGAACGTGTTTTGTGAGAGTGAGTTTTTGTGATGTATTTAAAGTGTGTATTTAAAGTGTAGAGAATGTTTCGAGAGGTGGTTCAGAGAAAGTTTCTAGAGGTGGCGAAGGAAAGCTATTTTCGTCGACGGGGCGCAGTATTTCCATTTCATACATTTCAGTGGTTGGTAGTTCGTAAAAGAAATTTGCGGGTAATGGTACTCTTGGAGTGAATATTGGTCTTGGGTCATTAGTTTCAATTTCAAAATCGTCAAAATTATAATTGGGATTTAAAAAATAAGTTCGACTATATTTTTGTTTAGGCTTTTGTTTTATAAAGTGTACGATGAATGTTATTGTCAAGGTTATTGTTACAAAAGAAATTAATCCGATCGCTATTTTTAAAGTTGAGCTTAGATGCGAGTTGTGACTATTTGGTGTAAGCGCGAGTGTGGTTGAAGTGTAGCTATTTGATGTATACGCGAGTGTGGTTGAAGTGTAAGTTGTGTATAGTTGTAAGGTGCGACTTTTTGTTGTAGTTGGTTGTGGTGCCCAGTTGCGTTGAGTTGATTGTTTGTGAGAAGGCTGCATAGGTTCCTGTGGTGTATGTTTAAGAGGTTGTGTAGGTCGTTGTGTAGATTGTGTTGGAGGGTGCGTAGATTGTGTTGGAGGGTGCGTAGGTTGTGTAGATTGTGTAGGAGGGTGCGTCGTATTATGTGAAGGTAGTTGCTTTGTAAAGTTTCGGTTAGATGATTGTTTAGTTGTTGATTGTGTAGGTTGTTGTGGGGTTGGAGTGCTGGTTTTGTGCGTACTTGAAGATGTACTTGTGTGTGTTGATGTTTGTACGCGTGTTGTACTTTGTATTGAAGACAAAGTGGATCGTAAGGTCAAGTGATATGGTGTAAGGTTGGATGCTGGCTTGGTTGTTCGTCCGTTCGGTTTTGTGATCGTTTGATGAGTGATAGAAGTTCTGAAGTGAGAAGAAATATAGATTTGTTTATCGTTTGATGAATATTTATATGCTATATTTTCAGTTCGTGAGAAGAGGTGCAGAATCGGATTAAGGTAATTGGATTTATTAATTTTAATTTTGTTATAGGATTGTACATTATAATTGATAGTTGTAGGATTTGCTTTAGGATTGTACATTAGAATTAGAAAGTCTGAATTCATAGTTACAGGATTGTCCGAGTGAGGGTAATTCTTGTCGTAGTGCTTGGTTCCGGTTGAATGTTTGCTAGCCTGTAAAGTAGTAGAATGATTCGTAATTAATATATATGCATGTAAATGAAATTGCTTTGTAGGATTATATTTAGTTATTTCTTACAATATGCGTATGTAAATGAAATTGCTAATTTCAATTTAGTTTAGTTTATTTCTTAGTCTTGTATTTCTGGATGGTTTAGTGTGAGTGGTTTTGACTAAGCGTGAGTGGTTTTATTTGTTAAGTTAGGTTTGTTGAGAAATAGGTTTTGTTTGTTTTGTTGAGAACAAAACCTATCATTTGTTTGATTGAATAAATTCTTTCTTGAATTGTCAGTCAAGTCAAGTGGTTATTAGGTTTTAAGAAACATTCATTCATAGATTCGTTCACAAGATTCATTCGTGTTATTTCCAGTAAAATGGTTCTGGGGTTTCGATTCCTTCTTGGTGTAACATTCATCGATTCTTTCTTGACATATTCATTCATCATAAGTTATTTCAAGTAAAAATGGTTCTTGGGTTTCGATTCCTTCTTGGTGTAACATTCATTCATAAGATTCATTCAACGTTCAGTTATTTCCAGTAAAAATGGTTTTTGGGTTTCGATTCCCTCTTGGTGTAACATTCATTCATAAGATTCATTCAACGTTCAGTTATTTCCAGTAAAATGGTTTTTGGGTTTCGATTCCTTCTTGGCGTAACATTCATTCATAGTTATTTCCAGTAAAAATGGTTATTGGGTTTCGATTCCTTCTTGGTATAACATTCATTCTACGAAAGGTGGCGCCACCTGAAGTTATTTCCAGTAAAAATGGTTTTTGGGTTTCGATTCCCTCTTGGTGTAACATTCATTCATAAGATTCATTCAACGTTATCTATAGATAATCATGGGGTAGGGATACAGCAGGAGGTTTAAACCTAGAGATCTTTGTCTGTATATCATTTATATCGCGAATGTGCCTTGATACAAATTCAATCCAGAAAGTCTGTATTGAACACAAGTCGTCTTTTACTGTCTCGTGTCTGTACATCCTCCATGTCACGAACGTGTGTTGATGGAAAATCCAATTGATTACCTTCTTCATGCAGGATCTTGTAATCTCTTGCTTGCAGGATTTTTCTGTTCTTAAACATTAGTGGACCCAGCATCAATCAGAAATTGATTTCTGAAAAGGTTTCAACTTGTGCTGAGTGTGAATTGTGACAAGTATTCCATTGCATCTTCTGTTATTCTGTTGCTTAGTGTATAAGGTATCTTTGTGTTTGTGTGTCTCGTGTTCGAGGTGTGAAATTTGGACAATTCAGTTCATGCTTTTCATTGCGGATTCGGATTTCTAAAGCGGAATTCGTTTCAATTGGTTTCTTGAATGACTGCGTTGCATAGAGTCATATTTTGTCACTGTGCTTACTACTCCTCAGTGTCTTCTGCCTACCAACATTTCGGTCCTTCCCACTTCTGACCGCTGTGACGTAGCGGTAAATCCGTCTATATCTAGTAGTTCTTTGCAGAGGTGTTACTGCGTGTAATGTGATTGGTGTTAGTGTTTTTCTTTGAGTTTCTTCACAAACTAGCAAGAATTGTTTGAGGTGTGCAATTGTGACAATTCACTGTTTTCTTTGGATTAAGGTGGATTTGTCTGCACCTAGGGTTTTGATCTTCTGTTTACCTATTCTGTTGTTCATCATATAGATTTGATCATTAATCATACTAAACAAGTGTTCTAGAGAAGTAGGGTGATTAGTGGGTTTCGATTCTCTCTTGGTGTAACATTCATTCATGATTCATTCAACGTTATCTATAGATAATCATGGGGTAGGGATACAGCAGGAGGTTTAAACCTAGAGATCTTTGTCTGTATATCATTTATATCACGAATGTGCCTTGATACAAATTCAATCCAGAGCGTGTTAAACATTCTTGTGTTGAAGTTGAACACAAGACGCCTTTACTCTCCCATACTTTCCCGTACAAATCCCATACTTTCCCGTTTTTGTACATCGTCCATGTCATGAACGTGTGTTGATGGAATTGATTACTTTCTTCATGTAGGATCTTGTAATTTCTTGTTTGCAGGATTTTCTGTTCTTAAACATTAGCAGACCTAGTATTAACCATTAATCCGAACTCGCTTGGACTTGACCACCCACAGACCTACATTGTCACACTCATTGTTCAGCGTCAGGTCCTCCCATACTTTCAGTAAGGATAAATGAAATATTATTATTCTCACTTTTGTCCTTTACATAATTCTTAGGAGAACTTGTCACAAGGCTTATTTGAAATTCCACGACTCTGCATTGTTTAATAAGGTACACAATGCATCTTCTATGGAACTGAAGGTAGTATACCTTGAGTGTGAATTGCGACAAGTATTCCAATGCATTTTCTGTTGCCTAGTGCATAAGGTATTCTAATGCATCTTCTGTTGTCTCGTGTTCGTGTGACTCGTCGTGGTCAAGGTGTGATATTTTTGACAATTCTTTTATTTTCACAGGGTTGGTTTTCATGTTTTTTTTCTATTCATCATTAAGGATATGGTATAACAAAAATGATTATAGGGTTTTGATCCCCCGTTTACCTATTCTGTCAAGTTTAATTGATTAGATTTTGACATATCTTACCAGTTCGAATGTGGTTTGTGGACATCATTTTCGAATATCAGATCATCAGGTTTGTGATTTCTGTTGTCAAGTTTGTGATCTTTGTGATGTTCTCTGCGTTCTCATAGAAGTTGGAACATTATTTGTACCTATCGATAGGATGAGTTTCTCTACTTTTACATCACCTATGATGTATTGAAGGCGCTCTGTCACATTTTCAATGCATGCTCCTCCCATAATGTACTTTTCCGTTCTCTGAGTTCTGGTAAGCCTGACATGACGGATGATAGAATCACCTATAAGAATGTCTCTTGGTTCTTCCCGTCTATTCCTTCAGTGACGGGAATCTGAGGTTGTGCAGCGTGAGGTGTTGGAGGATTAGCCTGATGTGACTCACCGTTGTGTACTGTTGGCGGTAGATTGACAGGTGGCGACTGTAGGACTGATGGTTGGGGTGGTGTTTGGACTGCTTCGGAGCAGACTTTTCTACTAGCCGCAGCATCTACCTCCCTGCCAGCTGAAACCTGTTATGGTTAATGTGAGGACTACTGTTGGAATTGATTAGCCAATTGATGAGATCTTGGGTAATTGCTCATGTAGTGATTGTTTTGAGCATTCAGTCCATTTGTATTATTCTTTGCTATTCAAACTTGCTTGAGATTCGACATCCTGGATAGTAGTTATCTATGGAGTATCTGTTTAGCGTCAAGTTCCATCTGCATTGTTCTTTTGCGTATTACCATTCAAGTTTGTTATTATCTATGGAGTAACCGTTTCAGCTTGCAATTCATTTGCATTGCTACTTTTGGGCTCTGTACATTCAAACTTACTTGGTTATTTGTGGAGTAACCGTTCCAGCTTGCAATTCATCTGCATTGTTACTTTTGGACCACGTACATTCAAACTTGCTTGGTCTTTAGTTGACTTGCATATTGACGAATCACCTATTCGAATGTTTCGTTATTTGTCAGAGAATTCATTTTGTCAGTTTCAATTTTTAATAACGACACCATTCCTTTCTTCACTTCAACAGACACCAATCCTTTCTTGACTTTTTGGATTTCTGTCTAATAAGTGAATTGTTACAAAGTTCTGTTCATGCATAGACTGTCTATAAATCACAGTCACTGATTTGCATATCATCTAAATCGCAGCCGTGTTACTGTCTATGGAGTACCTATTTCAGTGTGCAGTTCATTTGCATGACGACTTTCTGAGTCATGGTGGTTGTGAATTGACTACTTTTTGCATCACGGTGGTTGAGAAATGATTCTTGTCAGAATCGCTGTTATCTTTGAAGACGAAAACGTTGCTCGACAATCTAGATAGATGACAACACTATACGTGAACTTGGTTTTCGTTGCTATCTTGGTTTTCATTTCATTCATTCATTCATACTAGGTTGGGCTGAGGTTTGAACTCAATATAAGTCCATGTCCAACTCATAATCCTTCACATTGAATTATGTCTACAGTATGTCGATGGTGAGGTTCACTCCAGGTTTCATTCAATCATTCATTTGGTTTGTATTATCTTAATAATCATTTGGTTTACATTCATGAACAAAGGTTTTAAACAGGCTTGCTCGTTCATTCAGTTATTTACGGTTTATTTTGAAAGGTTATTAAGTGTTTCAGATAAATTGTAATGAAGCTTGGAAGAGAAATCTTAATAAGTATTTGATTTCAGATTAAGTTTGAACTTAGTTAGATGTCAGTGTAACATTCGTTTCCTGTTTTATAAATGTAGTGTTAGGAGGGTAATTTGACATGATAAGGGGACGCGGAATAAGGCTTTAGGTAATATGAGTATGAATAATCTTATTGCGTTGCGTTCGTTGATAAGAACTTAGAGGTCTTGAGTGTATGTTTTGTTCTATTTGGAATCTCGAGAGTTGACTCATGTTTGATTTCTATTCTTACTGAAACTTGGCTTGAATAGCGCTTTGTTCTATCGAATTACTTTACTGTTCTTTCAAATGGGTGGTTATTGTCGGTTTTACACTGTATCGACATCCAAGGTTATTTATATTACGGTTAGCATATGATTATGATAATCGTTTTTGAGATGTTTGCGGGATATTAGTTGAATGTGCGATTAACTTTAAAGTTTCACCTTGTGAAACTTCAATTAGTCTTATCACAGGGACGGCGAATGAATCTTATGAAATAAGGTTTTGATGATCACGCTGGATGATTTGGTTCACAGATCTAAGAGTCGTTACTTGTAGGATGATTTTTGGTTTGCAGAGCCGTTACTTGTAGGATGATTTTTGGTTTGCAGATCTAGTCGTCACAAGGGGGGACACTGCCTTGTCTTTGCGGACGACATTGCATTGGAGGGACATTGCCTTGTCCGGAGGGACATTGCCTTGTCTTTGCGGACATTGCCTTGTCTTTGCTTTATTTTTCGGATTTGTTATTGGTAGGAGGGACATCGCCTTGTCTTTCAGACTTAACTTAGATTGGTTCCTTGTCTTTCAGACTTAACTTAAGATTGTGTTTTCTTGTTTTAGGTTTGAGAAGCCTGGTTTATCGTTAACTTAATAGTACTTAGAAGTTATAATTGATAGAATGTTTGGTATAATTGATAGAATGTTTGGTATTATATAACATTCATATAGTATGTAAGGTTTTGTCAAAAGTGTTCTGTATATGAGCTTACATTGTGATATTAATTGTGATATGTAAACATTCCTTGGTTGCATATTAGTCTTAATTGATAACGAACAGATAAAATTGGTTATTTGACTTACCTGCATTCACCGTCTTCGCATGTGAAAGAGTGCGAAGATGTGAAGATAGAAGAGAGGTAAGGTAGAAGGCTTTGATGATATGAGAGAGTTGAGGTCGAAGGATCACAGAGGCGACAGTAAAGTTTTGTTACTGTCAGGAGACGAGTGGTGAATTTTTCTGGAATGTTGTCGCATGTGATAGCAGCAGGTTCTTGTGGTGAAAACTCGCAATTTGACGAGTAGCAGTTGCAGGTGAGGCATTGGAGGATAAGGAGAATTGTGGTGATGTGTAGCATCTTGTAGTTGTACGGTTCGAGTAGAGTGGATTACAGTGAGTATATTCGCGCTGTACAAGAGTCGAAGGTTGTATGGTTTCACTTTTAACTTGAATCAAGTTAAATGTGTGTGGTCTAGTCTATGAGGTGTCAGTTTTAAACTTGTTTATGCATATTACGTATGGAGTAAATTTGATTATATTTTCTTTAGATTTTAATCCTGCAGTAAGTGTTGATCTTTTTAAGACGTGTAAGAAATGGATAAATTCAACTTTATATCGCGGTTCTGTAAGTTGTAGACGTTCTCATTATACAATAAAATTGACAAAAAATGGGTTTTGTAGTGTTTATTTGAGAAGTTGTTTTTCATTTGTATTATTGAATATAGATAAGTTTGTTTCAGAGGTTTCTCTTTTTGTGTCTGAAGGAATTTCTTGTTCGTTCTCTTCAGTTTTTGTTGATGTTAGAAATATTCAGTTTACATTTAGTTTAGTTTTATCAAGATCTGATAAATTGACTTTTAAAGAATTTTGTGAACGAATTGTGCAAACATATTTTATGAAATATGATTTTGAGGTTCGAGAGTCGAATTCTCCTGAATCTGTGTGGTTAAAATTTAATAATACTTATTATTTTTCAAGTTTTAGATTAAAGTTAAAGAATAATTCGAGTACAGTTTTTACTATTTTGTATAGTTATAAAGGTAATTGTTTGACGAAGGATATTTTTCATTTTTTTAAAATTTGTAATGATATAAAGTTGGTATTTGATAGTAAATGAATCGTTATTAAAATGGATTCATTTACCAAGTTGATTTATATTATTTTGAAATTTCTTCTTTGTGATGAAAAGGGAAATGTTGAGTATTGGAATAGTGTTAAACGTGATGAAGAGCATGTTTTTTATTTTACTTACATTTGTTTTCAAACATTGATTCCGATGAAATCTAAGGAATCTTGGTCGAAGCTGCATGATTTTTTGAATGACTTTAAGACTTCTTTAGTTAAGGTTTTAAGGTCTCAAACATTTTCAACTTCAGCTGCTTATTGGATTTTGAAAAATGAAAATGAAAAGATTATGACTGATTTAAGATCAAGAGATAGTTTGATTTTTCCAAATATATGTGATTTGCTGAAATTACCAATTTGTATTTATTCAGCGAATGGAAAGAATGTGAGTTTTCATCCTAGTAAATCTTATAGACAATCTTATCCACTGGTTATTCAATGGAGTAATAGCGAAAATTGTTTTAAGAAGACTGATTTGGGTGCTCAGAAAAGTAGTTTAATTTTTCCAGTTGTTGAAAAGGCAATGCAGAAGTGTGTAGATAATCAAGTAGGTAATGAGAAATTGAAGGATAAGAGTAAACGGAAAAGTGATGCACTGATTCGATGTAAAAATGGAGAAAGTAGAGGTGTGAGGAGAAATGATCAAAGTTGTATTGGAATTGAGAATAAAGGTCAAAGTTTTGAAAGTAGGAATAAAGATGTTTTACCGCTTTCTATTACATCACGAAAAAGAACATCACGAGAAAGTACAATAAAACATACTGAAGATTTAACTGATGTTTCTAAGGCTTCTAAGGTTAAGGAAATGAAAGTTTACAAGACACCTGAATTTGTATCATCGGATTCTAGTTCAGATGATGAAGTTGAAAGAAAACTTTTACCAGAGTCTCATTTAGTAGGTGAAGCAAGGAAAGCTTTAGTAGATCAAGTAAGGAAAGATTTACAGACAACTTCAGATGAAGATTGTGATTTTACAGAGCATGTTGAGAAATTGAGGCATTTTGTCCCATCTACAGTTTCGAATGATTTTTTTAATGTGGAAAGGTGCAAGGAAGACGAAAGTGATGATGTTAAGAAAGAGATGGTTTGTCAATGCGATAGTGAGCAAGAGGAGGAAATAAATGTAGAATCTTCAAGTCGCGTTAAGCAGTTAAAAAATTTTAAACCTTTTGATACTTTGTATGAAGAACAATGCGAAAGGGTTCATTGTAATTTGGACAATGTTTTGGAAGTTTCTGATCGTATAAGGAAACATGTGGAGGTTTTAAAAAAGAATGTTCTTCCAGATAATATAGAAGTTTGCGCGTGTTGCCCGCTGCATTGTTCTTCTATTTTATTAAAAGAGACTAAGGGTAAACGCGGTCCTAAAAAAAAAAATTGATTTTCAGTTGTTCTTTATGTTCAAAGATGTTCTCATCATATACATTATTACGATTACATCGGTCGAGACATACTGGTTTTAATCCTATTTCTAGTCTTTTTATTCCACCACCTTTGAGAGATTATAATGTGATTCCTAGATTGTTACACTAGGGATCGCATTATAATTTAGATTTTGTAGATTATACTGATTGTTGCACTTATTATTCCAAGTGAAGTCATCATGGGTAAGCGAGGTCGTTTTGTATGTTTTCATGCTTTGCAAGAACGTTGCTTGTATTTCTCAGCTTTGGTATCTTTTTACTTTCATATAAGTACTAGTGATTTAAGTTCTATTCTTATGAATATTCAGATTCCAGATTTAAAAGTTTTATCTTCGAAAGAATGTCTCGAGTTGATGGTTATTATTTCTGAAAGTGATGATTTGGAATATGTTCATTCTATGAGAAGGTTTTCTTTTGAAGGTTTAGTTTTTTTTGCTTCTTATTTTGATTGTGAAATTGTTTTGAAATATTTATTAATTAGAATGTGGCAAGATTTAAAATGTATTCCAATTATTTTAGATTACATGTTTTACTATTTAGGAACGAAGCATTTATATTCATGTATTGCAATAGAGTCAGTTTGTGATTATTTAAGAATTACAGAAATTCAATTTTATAAACTAACATACAATGTACATAATCCAAGTCAGTTTGTGAGAACTAAATTACAAAGGTGTCTTCGAAATGCAAGAAGATTGAATTCTTTCCATTTCAAAACTTTTCGTATATATTGCGAACTTTGCAGGAATCTTATTATTAGTAAAGATAATAACCAGTCTGATAAAATGCTTTTGTTGCGTTGTTGTTCGAAACCTGCGCATTCGACTTGTTTTAGAAGGTTATTTATTTCATATCATTCTTATAATTATAATTTTACTTATATATCAAGTTTTAATTGTCCTTCATGTAGAACTTTATGGGTGAATGGTGAAATTTTTCGAAATGAGTATGTGAGAGTTCATATGAAAAGAGAAAGTTTGTCTTATGTGTATAATTTCACAAAGCTGAGCTTGAAGAGATGTTAATCTTTTCAATGTTCTTGATATTGTATGAGATTAATAACATTTATGTTCGAAGTGAACATAAATGTTATTAAAGTCGAGTTTGGAAATGTTAAGCTATATGAATAGTGTTTAAATGTTCTTAATATTGTACATTCTATATCATTCATGTTCTTTGAAAGTGATATTAATTTAAATCAATAATTAGTTGATATTAGTCAAAAATGGAGGAAACTTTTGGTGGTGAATTTTATTTAACTTTACCTTCCAATACTATTCATAAAACGAAAGAAAATAAGACTAGTCATTATTATATAGAACTTCAAAATGCTATTGAATGTAAGGGACAATGGCAGTTAGCATTAGTTGAAATAGATTTCCCTAAATCTTGGTACAATTATCCAGTTCATCTTTCACAAAATCGAACTATATATTTGTTGAGAAAAACTTTTCATTTAAAAAGACGTGAAAATCCAGATATAGATAGATTTGGCATAGAATCTTTAGATGAATTGAACGAAGAAGAATCTTTTGGTTTACGACATATGTATTTCGAATTGAGTTTTGGCTATTATTCGATTAAACATTTGGTAGATGTATTGAATGAAAAGATAGCTGAATTTGAGAATTCTATATCTGGTGTAGGTCGTGTTTCTTATAGAAGATATTCTAAATTTGAGTATAATTCTGTAAATAATAGAGTAACTTTTCGAGTGGGTAAAGGGGACAGTATTATACTTCCTACTTTTTTAGTTAGAGTTTTACGTTTAGAAGATTCTATAGAACCTGATGATTCATTATTTACATATACATTTGATGGACCAGAGTTAACGTCTACTGTTGATGATGTTAATGAGGTTATGAGGATGCATTATTTTGGTTTGAGTCAAAATAGAGATCAAACGGACTTTTATCTGTATGAAGGAAGTGGGGTTGCAAGATTTCACGTAGATTCTAGTAATATGTTTATTTATACAAATTTGGTAGATTTTCAAATGGTAGGTGATGTGAAAACGAGGTTATTACGAACAGTTAATTGTGCAGGGGAATATGGAAAAATAATTAAAAGAATATATACTCATCCACATTATAAGAAATTAGCATATGAAAAGATTAAGGAGATTGAAATAAAAATAACAACTGATGATGGTGAATTGGTTAAGTTTGAGTTTGGCACAGTTTGCATTATTTTACATTTCCGGAAAATTTCATAGTTTTGTTTTTAGATTTTTTTTATAATGTAAAACGTTCTTGAGATGAATGGTCTAATGGTCTAAAATCGAAAGTTGTTTTATTATGTATAGAAACTGAAATAGTTTCAGTCTGAAACGCTAGGTGGTTGAAATAGCTTTCAGTCTGAAACGCTAGGTGGCATGACTGAGAAGGTAGCCGAATGAAAAGGAAACGAATATTGGGTGGTCTTATTGTAGATTATGATTTTTATCCAAGAAATAAGCATGTGGATATTGAATTTTATTTTCAAAAGAAATTTAATGTTCTGTATCAGAAATTGGAAAGTAAACTGAGTGTACATGGAGGGATAAAGTTTCAAATTTCTTTTAATGCAACTTTAGGAAAATACAATTTAGATACAAACGAATACTTTGAAATCAAACCTTGGTTTCAAAGCCATGTAATTCAAGTCTTAACGTTCTATTCATTAAAGGAAAAGTTGTTATCTGCGTTAAGAGTAATTTTAGCATTATTTGACGGTTTTGTTCAAGCTGGTTCTGGTTGGTTTCTAACGGGGATAAATTTGGTAAGATTAGGAGTTTTTAGAGCTAATCCTTTTGGTGGTAAAAAGATAGAGTTACCTGATTGGTTGAAAGCTAAGAGATTGATTAATTTAGGTTGTGAAGATAATAAGTGTTTTGTTTATTGTATATTAGCTTCAATTTATGGAGTTTTTAAAGATTTAAGTAAATATTCATTATTATTGAATAGTTTAAATTTAAAAGGTATTTCGTTTCCTGTGAGATTGTCAGATATTCCAAAATTTGAAAAGAATAATAATGTTACAGTTAATGTTTTCGGTCTTTTTAACGAAATTTCATGTAATCGAAGTTCAAGATTGGTTCCATTTCCTATGTATATTTCTACGAATTTTACAAGTGAACATAGAAGACACGTAAATTTGTTGTTGTTTAAGGATCATTATTTATTTATTAAAAATTTGGATAAGTTTATAAGACCATTTTATTGGAAAAGAACAAGGTATTTTTGTGATAGATGTTTACAATCTTTCAATAAGAAAGTGGATTGTGAAATGCATACTAAGTCTACTTGCTATGATAATAAGTATACTGGACAGTCTTACAATTTACCAGTAAAAGGTACGAAAGTTAAGTTTAGATCATATCATAAACAAATTAAACATCATTTTGTTGTTTATGCAGATTTTGAGACTTTTAATTCAAATATAAATTGTTTTAAGGGAAAGTCTACTGTATTAAAATCAAAACATACTTTAAATGCAGTAGGAGCAGTTCTTGTTTCTAAATATTCTGAATATTCTCAACCTCCATTTATTTATGTAGGAAAACGTGTTATGCAAAAATTTATTCATTATTTGAATCAAGTAAGAGCCGAAATTTCGTATATTTTTGATAATAATAGGAAAGTTTTAGAATTGACTGTTTCAGATTTAGCACATTTATCAAAGCAAACTCGATGCTACTTGTGCGGTATTTCGTTTTCAGAATTGGGTGTAAAGAAGGTTATAGATCACGCACATTTAGGTAGAGAAGGAAAAGGTAGAGATGTGAATTATGCATGCAATACTTGCAATTTGGTTAGAAGTTCTTTAAGGTTTCCAAATTTTAAAATTCCTATAGTCATGCATAATGCAATGAATTATGACACACATTTTATTGTTAAAGAAATACATGAGTGTATACAGGAAACTAGTAAAGTAACTGTTTTACCACGAAGCGTTGAAAAATTTTTGACTTTAAGTTTTGATGGTTTTTTTATAATTGATTCATTTCAATTTCTTCCTAATTCATTATCAAATTTAGCAGATCTTTTGGTTCAAAAGGGTAGTGATGAATTCATAGAAACGAGAAAGTATTTCAATAATAAGTGGTTAAAGTATGTTGTTAGGAAAGGAGTTATGTGTTATGACTATATAGATTCTTGGGATAAATTGAAGGAGCAATGTTTACCAGATAAATCACATTTTTTTAATGTTCTTACGAATAAAGATATTACTGAAGAAGAATACAAATTAGCTTTGAAAATGTTTAATATTTTTAATTGTAGAAATATTGAAGATTATTTGAAAGTTTATTTAAAAATTGACGTTCTTTTGCTTACTGATGTGTTTGAATCGTTTCGAGAGAGAAGTTTAGATTATTATGGTTTAGATCCTGTTCAATATTTGACTGCACCAGCTCTTAGTTATGATGCTATGTTAAAATTTACAGGTATCAAATGTGATTTA
This sequence comes from Lepidonotus clava, assembly GCA_936440205.1. Classification (NCBI taxonomy): domain Eukaryota; kingdom Metazoa; phylum Annelida; class Polychaeta; order Phyllodocida; family Polynoidae; genus Lepidonotus; species Lepidonotus clava. The sequence continues at coordinate 25,147,686 of OW387144.1, read as the reverse complement.
TTGACAGAGTTGGATATGTATAATTTTTTTGAAAGAGGAATACGTGGTGGTATTACAAATGTTGTTAGACGATATGCTGAGGCTAATAATGCGGATGAGTATATTGTATATTATGATTGTAATAATCTCTATGGATTTGCTATGTCGCAACCTTTACCATACAAAGATTTTGTTTGGTTAGATTCAGCAAAATTTTTTAATGAGGAAGAAATTTTAAAGTTGACGGATGAAGGAAGAACAGGTTATGTGTTTGAGGTAACGTTACTTTATCCTTCTAGATTGCACGACTTACATGACATGTTTCCTTTAGCTCCGGAGAAATTGTCAATCCATTATAATCAATTATCATCATATGCTAAGGATGTATTATCTAAATTTAATATGCACTATAATAAAAGTCCGGAGAAATTGATTTCTACTTTGTTTAGAAAGGTTAGGTATATTGTGCATTATAGAAATTTGAAATTATATTTACAGCTGGGTATGAAGATCGAAGAAATTCATAGGATTTTATCATTTAAACAGAAATGTTGGATGAAACCATATATCGATTTTAACAATAAGAAAAGACAAGAATCTGTTTCTTTATTTGATAAAGAATTTTTTAAATTGATGAACAATTCTACATTCGGAAAATGTATGGAGAACGTGAAAAGACGCGTTTCTATGGAATTAACTTCATGCCCAAAAAGGGCTTCTTTTTTGATTAATAGACCAACTTTCCAGTCTGTAAATGTATTTGATTCCGACTTCGTTGGAATTCAGTTCAGGAAACCACAGTTGTTATTGGATAAACCAATTTATTTAGGATTCTGCGTTTTGGATTTGTCTAAATTACACATGTTTGATTTTCATTATAATGTTATGCTGAAAAATTTTACTTTAAAGAATATTCAATTGCTGTATACTGATACAGATTCTTTGATTTACAAGATAAGAGATGAGAATTTTATGAGAAAAATGAAAGGTTTGCTGCATTATTTTGATTTTTCTAATCTTTCAACAGAACATGAATTGTACAATAATGAGAACTATAAGGTACTTGGAAAATTTAAGGACGAAACTGGTGGTAAAAGGATACGTGAATTTGTTGCATTACGTCCTAAATTATATTCAATATTTTTAGAAGATGGTAATGTTATTAAACGTGCAAAGGGAATAGCTAGATCAAGTGTAGATGCATTATTTCATTCTGAATTTAAAGATGTATTGATGAAGTGTTCTCAAATTAGAACACAGTTTCATTCTATTAGAAGTTTTAAACATGATGTTTATACTATTAAGCAGGAGAAACTGGCTTTATCTCCTTTTGAAGATAAAAGATGGTTATATCCAAATGGAATTAAATCTTTAGCATATGGTAATTATAATATATGTTCAAGAAAAAGAAAAATTTGCACGAGGAAAAAAAAGTACGAGGAAAAAAGAGTTAGGGATTTTGAATAATCAGTTCTTTTTTTTCTTTTTTTCTAGTTAATGTGAAAATGTTCTTGTGATAAGCATGTGGTTCACTCTTTGTGTTTTGAATTTCCAAGATTTACTTACGATTGTAGTGTTTTTGAATTTTGTTTCTGAATTTTGTTTCAAGGTATTTAGTTATGCCTAAGTCTAAGAGTTCTAAAATGGCTAGTGAGAGATTATATGTTTCAGCTTTCGGTAGTAAGAAGAGGGTTGATGTTACTCGTTTTAATGGAGATTTGTATTGTCATATAACTGATGTGATGCGAGACAAGACTGTTTCTATGAAAATGGAAGAGTTTCAAGATTTGAAAAGTGTAATTTCTAGTAAGATTTCAAAACTTCAAAAGTATAACGATGAAGAGCGAAGTTCAAGGAAGAGAAGGAAGTCAAGTTTTACAAAATTTAAACCAGAGTTGAGTGATGATGAAACGGAGGAAAGTGATTGTAGTGAGGGAACTTCACAGATTGGTTCGTAAATGTTCTTGTGATATCTTTGAATCGTAGGGTTATAAGGTACCAGGTTTAGCCTAGATTCTTAGGTTGTAAGGTATCAGGTTTGTATATCACGTTTAAGTTTATCAGACTTTATAGAAATGACGGTTAACTTTTTAAACAAGCCAGAAAAAAAAAATTGTAGCAAGTGTAATAATCTTGTATTATTAGTTGAAGGTAAAACTTATTGCAAGCAATGTCAGGGTGAAATGTTTAGAGAGTGTCTTAATTGTGGATTACCTTATTATTATGTATGCAAAAATTGTTTGCCTCCTAAGTTGAATATTCCACAGTTTATAATTGGAAGAGTTGAGTGATGATGAAACGGAGGAAGTGATCGAGTGTGAGAACTTCACAGATTGGTTCGTAAATGTTCTTGTGATAGCTATGGATCATAGGGTTGTAAGGTACCAGGTTTAGCCTAGATTTGTAGGTTGTAAGGAATCAGGTTTGTATATCATATTTAAGTATATCAGACTTTATAGAAATGGCGGGCAACTTTTTAAACAAGCCAGAAAAGAAGAATTGTAGCAAGTGTTATAATCCTATATCATTAGTTGAAGGTAAAACTTACTGCGAGCAATGTCAGGGTGAAATGTTTAGAGAGTGCCTTAATTGTGGATTACCTTATGATTCTCCTCGATTTTTTACTATGGATGATGATAAGTGCAACAATTGTATGTCTTCTAAGAAAGATAATTCACTTTCAAAAATGACGAAGAAAAAAATTGAAAGTTGGAATGTAGATTTTGATGCTGACGACGACGAGAAAGATTCTACATTGATTTTACAACCAGAAGTAGATAATGCGAAAGATGAGAAGCATAAGAAGTTGAATATTCCAAAGTTTTTAATTTCTGATGATGATGATGATGATGATTTAGAAATCAATATATATGCACCTGAATCTGAAAAGAAGGTTGCTGGAAAAGGAAAGAGGAAATTGAAGGATAGAGATGGAGTTGATGAAAAGGATAAAGTACACGTAGGAAGGAAAAAGAACGATAAAGTGAAGGATAGTAAAGTAAAGGGTAGTAAAGTAAAGGACAGTAAAGTAAAGGATACTAAAAGAAACGTTTCTAGATCTAGAAAGAAGTTGGAGTCTAAAATTAATACAAAATCTAAAGTGGAATTAAGGTTTGAAGAACTTGGAAAACATTCTGAACATGCTTTGGAATATTCAGGTAATATTAATATTCCTTTAAAACTTTGTTTTATATAAAGTTGAAATTTGTTAAGTGTGTGTAAAGTAAGGAGAATTTGAATGCCGGTGGATATTGGATTGAATGTATATTGAAGGTTTGTTCAAATTAATCAAGACTGAAATGTTTGTTCAAAGTAATCAAGACTTTATGCACCTAATTAGTTATTTATTTATTTATAATATTGCATATTAATTTATTCAGGTAAATTTGTAGTTTACTCTGATAAATTGTAGTAATATGCAATCTTGCGGAGACGCGAGGGTATTTCGGAGGTCCGTAATACTATGTATATATGAAGAATAATTATTTCTAAAGACTGGAAGAAATTGGAAACTCTTTTGTGATTGTATCATTTGTGAACGCATTATAGGATATCCATTTTGTGTTCCAACTAAATTGTTAAGAATGATTATTGAATTTTGATTTGATTGCATGATTAATTTAGATTGTGATACAGTTCATGTAGAGTGGAATGCGATTCTAGTCGATAGTTTTGTTATTCATGTATAAATTGTATATATAACGACTTAAAATTATGAATTTAAGTTGCTTCTTGCATTTATTGAAAATGCTTGGCATGTTTGTTTCGAAAAGCTTGTTTGATGTATTTCAGTTATGTCTGTTATGAAAAGGAAATTACTAACTTCAATCTATTTTAATTTGCAACATCCAGCATCTTACAGTTCAAAACGAAAATTATATTTAGCTGCAAGAAAAATTGACCCAAATATTACTTTAGAAGATGTAGATTCATTTCTAAGTAATACTAAAACTTATACATCTCATAAGGCTGGAAGAAGAAAGTTTCCTCGAAGAAAGATTATTGTTCGAGGAATTAATGATCAGTGGCAACTGGATTTGATCGTTTTACCAAATTTGAAAAAATTCAATAATGGTTTTACAAATATTCTTGCAGCAATTGATTGTTTTTCAAGATATGCTTATGTAGAGCCGATGAAAACAAAATATGCAAAGGAAACTTTACAAGCTTTTAAAAGAATTCTTGATAGAGCAGGTGTGAAACCGCGAAATGTGCAGACAGATGAAGGAAATGAATTTAAAGGAGTTTTTCGAGAATTTTTAAAAAAGAATAATATTCATTATTTTTCTACATATCAGGATACTAAGTGTGCTATTGTAGAGCGTTTTATTAGAACTTTTAAGAATAAATTGTTTAAATATTTAACTGCAATAAATTCAAAAAGTTATGTTCCTATACTTCCACAAGTTATTTTATCTTATAACAACTCGAAGCATAGATCTTTAGGTTTACCACCTTCTGAAGTTGATAAGAAAAACGAAGATAAGTTGTGGATGAAACAGTATAAAGATTTTCTTTATACAAATATTAAGAATGTTGCATCTTTAAAGGTAGGTGATAAAGTTAGAATAAGACATTATAGAAAAACTTTTGAACGTGGATTTTCAGTGAATTGGAGTAGAGAAATATTTCAGATAGTATTTGTTTTGAACACAAAGCCAGTTACTTACATTCTTTCAGACAGTTCAAATGAAATTTTGAAAGGTAGTTTTTATAGATATGAAGTAATAAAAATACAACCTTGAGTGTTTTAAGTATATATGAATACTTTTGAGATAGGTGATATTGTATTAATAGATTGTATCTATCCTAAAACTTGTGTAATTTACTTGAACGGTTTTAAGATAATGGGATCAACAGTAAATGTGTTTGATGCAAGGTTGAAAGTTCCTTTTTCAATGATAGTTGCAGGTCCAAGTAATTCGGGGAAAACTACTTTTGTATTAAAGTTAATTAAGAATGGTGATGATGATTATTTTATAAGTAGACGTTTTGATTATATTGTTTGGTTTTATGGTCAGACTATTCCAAATGATAAAGACGTGTTAGAGGGGAAAGTTACGTTTCATGAAGGTTTACCTGATTCTTTAGATGAATTTGTCAATTCAAATCAATTTGGATTACTAGTTTTTGATGATTTAATGTCAGAATGTGGAAATAGTAAACTTTTATCTGAATTTTTTACTAAACGTTCTCATCATGAAAATGTAAGTATCATTTTTATTACTCAAAATTTGTTTCAGGATGGTAAAGAAAGAAAGACTTTTGTAAAGAATGCAACTTATTTAGTTTTATTTAATTCTCCGCTTGATCAGACGACTGCTTATTTTATTGGTAGAAAGTTGATGCCAAGGGACAGTAAATGTTTTATTGAAATATATAATCATGCTGTACAAAGACCGCATGGTTATTTATTGATAGACGGCCATCAGGAGACTCCGAAAGATGCTATGTTTCGGTCAAATATTTTTGGAGAAGTTCAACATGTGTTTATAGTACGAAAGAAATGTTCTTAAGATAATGATTTCGTACAATTGTTATAGTACTTTGATGGTAATTCTGTATGCAGTAGCTATTCATAATGCCAACACGTAATGATTTGAGTAAAAATTTAAGAAAGATTCTTTATTCTAAAAAGTTTCTAAATATGTTAGCGAAGGCGAAAGGTTCAGCTGATAGAAAAGGTGTAATAGATTTAGGGAGTAAAGTAGAAATTGATGCAGTTTGTCAGTGTATAAAGAGTATTTTGCAAGGTCATGTGAAATTAAGTCGAGCTAAAATAAAACGATTGCAAGCTGAAAGAAATCATTTAAGATTGTTGGCACATTCTAAAATGGGGTTGCGAGAAAAGAAGGAACGTTTGAATCAAATAGGTAAAGGAATTCTTCCTATTATTATTAGCGGCGCATTAGGATTATTGTCTTCTATATTTAGGAAAAGGTAATTATGAAAGGTAAATGTTGTAGTAAAGATTTCGATAAAAAAAAGATGAAGAAAGATGTTTTAAAAACTTATGCTTGTAAACATTATTTGAAATTATTATCATATAGTAAAGGTCAAAAAAGGAATAAACTTATCGATTTAGGAGATAGTAATGAATTGAAATCAATTTGTGATTGTGTGTATAACATTTTGAAAGGTAATGTTGAAATATCTCCAAAAGAAATGAATTATTTACAGAAAGATAAAATTCGTTTAAGATTACTTCCGAAGAAATCAGTTTCAAATAAGATTAAACGCGCATCTATGAAACAGTTAGGTAAAAATTCGTTACCTATCATTATAAAAAATTCACTTGCTGCTTTAAAATTATTAAAGAATATAAAGTGAAATTGTAGAATGTCAAATTTTCAGGAAAGTATTATTATACCATACAAAATGTTTAAAAGTTGTAATTTCGAAAAGCTTGATAAAGAGAACAGAAATGAAAATGTGAATTATGCATTGAAGAGACAAGACCAGCTGTTGCAGGAAAAAATGTTTGGTATGAAACCTTATGATGAGATTTATTCGACGTATCATCCTACAGAACAATATTTAGGAAGTGATACTTTAATGATCAATGATATTGTTAGAAAGATTAACGTTAGACAGAGACCTAACATTGAAAGTATTTTAAGAAAACTTCAAGAAAATTCGGTAACTTGGAATAAAAATGGTTTGGTTTCTATTAAAAATAGGATTATAAAAGGGTCTAATATAATAGATATTATGAAGTTTTTTTCAAAGACGATAAGTTTTAATCAGGAACCAGAAGGAGTAGAAGAATTGTATGATTATTTTCAAGAAATAAATGTTCCTTTAGTTTGGATAAAATATAAACCTAAATCTAAAAGAGTAGAGCATGAAAAAGTTGATATTAGAAATTTTCCTTTAGAGGAATCTGAAAAAAAGGATGTAGCTGAAGCTTTATACTCTCCATTGAAAAAAGATGTACCTGAATTTTCACATTCTCCATTAAGGAAAGCTAATAGAGATGAAGTTGAAACTTTCTATACACCAGAAATGAAGGTAAAGGTAGGTGATGTTGGAAAAAAAGAACCTATGAAGTTTATTGATTTTACTCCACATTCTATTCCTGAATTTCATCATGTAGGTCCACCATCAATTTCTCCTGAATTTCAGCACAAAGGTTCTGATGTAATGTCTCGTGAATTTAAACACAAAGGTTCTCCTGTAATTTTGCCTACTGTAGTTCCACCGTATCCAGGTTTACCTAAACCTAGTGTAACTTCAGATAGTGTGGAAAAAATGAGTGAGAAAAGAGGAAAGCAGAAAAGGGAGAAAAAGGAGAAAAAGGAGAAAAAGGAGAGAGTTCCTGCTAAAACTTCAGAAAGAACTAGTTCATATGGCAGGAAAATTAAATTACCTGCAAGATGGGAATCTAAATATTAAATCATATTTATAAATGTTGCTGAGATTGAGTTATTGAGTTAAGAGTTTTATTTTGAAATAAATCTTCGCTGGTATTTTGTATTGACTAGTTGTAATAACGAAATGTCTGCAGAATTTTATCGCAATCATTTTAGAAATTCATCACAATATGGTGGAACGTTAGATATTCCTCCGTTTATAGGCACACAATATCAAAAAGGGTATGGAATAGGTAATGTTATTTCGGGTTTTTTAAAACCTATGATAAAACCGTTATTCAATTTTGCAAAGAAACAGGCTAAAAAAAGGTTGATGACGGGTGGGTTAAATGTCGTGAAAAAGGTATTTTTTGAAAAGAAAAATATTAAAGACGCTTTAAAAGATGAAGCAAAGTCGCAGTTACAAGGAGTTGGTTCTGATGCTTTAGATTATTTTAAATCTGAAAAGAGGAAACGTAAATCTAATTCAGATTCTGGTGATACAATAGTTTCTTCTATTTCAAGCCCGACTAGGAAAAAAAGGAAGACTAGTAAGAAAATAAAGACTAGCAAGATATTAAAGAAAGTTGGAGATATTTTAGATGTAGTTTGATATTAATATCTTTAAGATTGATATCGATTTTGATTGCTAGTCAAGATTATATATCTTGACTAGCAGTCTTGTTTGTTGAATGAAGTTTAAAGTTTCAAAATGTCACATTCTAAATGTTTATGTGTTCCTGATACTGTGGATTTATTTTCTGTTCCTTTTACTGACGCAGTAGGTGAACAGAGTTTCTTTTCTAAAGTTTGGCCTTTGAATAATCTTTCGCAAGAAGGTCCAATTGAATATCTATTGAAAGCTAACAAGAAAGATTTTATAGATTTGTATCATAGTTTTGTTGAACTAAAACTCAAAATTTTGAAAAAGGATGGAAGTGCACCTGCAGCACCTACAGCACCTGCTGATGCTATCCCCGCAGCTTCTAAAGTACTTCCTGTAAATTATTTATGTGCTGCTATGTTTAAAGATGTAGAACTTTATATTGGAAGTAAATTGATTTCAGGATCCAATAGTTTATATCCATATAAGGCTTTTATTGAATTTGTATTAAATTATAATCCTGCTTATGTTGAAAGTTGGGGAGATGTTTGCGGATTCATTAAAGATACTAAAGATTTTAATGAAATTACCAATCTTGATGATGATCATAATGAAGGGGCATATAAACGATTTCAGAAAACTCAATATGGAAAAACTTTCCAATTGATAGCTAAAGTTCACAATGATTTGTTTAATCAGAATAGGTTATTTCCGGGAGATGTAGATATGAGAATACGATTTATTCGAAATTCACCTGAGTTTGCTTTGATGGCAAAGGATGGTGCTACAAATTATAAAATTGAAATAGAGGATGCAGTTTTTTATTCAAAACGTATGTCATTAAGCGATTCATTTTTAATTGAATTAGATAGGGCGCGATATGAAGGTAAACATTTAAAATATCCTTATCGTCGAGTAGAAGTAACTTATTCAACCCAAGGTCCAAATAAAAGTATTTTACAAGAAAATCGTATGATTTCTAATGATGAAATTCCACAGCGAATCATTGTAGGCTTGGTTGATGCTAGGGCTTTTGACGGTAATTATAAACATAATCCTTTTTATTTTCAAAATTTTGATGTCACGGAAATAAAAATTCAAAGAGATGGTGATGAAACTTCACCGTTTTATGAAATGAAGGTGGATTTTTCTGATGATACTTTTTTTCAAGCATATTCGGCTATGATATTTGGAACAGGAAGATTATTCAACAACAATGCTCCTTGTATTACACCTTCAGAGTTTAAGAAAGGAAGTTGTTTCTTTGTTTTTAATTTAAGTAAAGCCTTACCTAGTTCTGGAACTTTCGAGCTTTTTGAAAGTGGTACATTAAATGTTGTTGCGAATTTAAAGACTCCTAAAGCACACGGAATTGTTATGATATTTTTCAGTGAATATAATTCTATGTTAAGTCTTGGTGAGACGAACCAAGTAGATATTGATGCTAGAGATTGAAATCAAAATGTTTGGTGATGAAATTGAAAATCTTTTAAAATATTCAAAAGTAACTTCTCCTACATTTCATGGGGTTTATTCTGCAAATAATCTTCCAAAATTTGTTTCTTGTTATCCATCAAGTTTTGTAGTTAACACTCATGAAACTACAAAACCAGGTGAACATTGGGTGTCATTTTATTTTAAATCTAAACATTCATTACCTGAATATTTCGATTCTTTTGGATTTCCTCCTATGAAAAGATATTTTCATAACTTTTTAAAATCGTCAACTTCTAAAAAGAATTTCAGGTATTCTCAGAAAACTATTCAAAATTTATTTTCAGCATATTGCGGGCATTATGTTATATATTTCATATATAATAGATGTTTAGGTCAAGACATGAAGAGTATTTTAAGGAATTTTTCAAATGATACTCGAAGAAATGACTTAATTGTAAGCGCATTTATAAAGAAAATGAAAAAGAGAATAAAAAATATGAAAAAGCATAAATGTTTTGCAGATGTTAAATCCACTGCAAGGTGTATTCAGAATTGTCAGAATTGTGTTGCGTATTACAACACCAAACTTTATAGACACCAAAATGATCATGCAGACACTAAAAGGTTACATTAATTTCTTTAAGCAAACCAGACACCATGTAGACACCAAAGGTTTGTTTTTTATTCTATGTAGCCTAGACACCAAAGGTTTGTATCAAGACAGCAAAACGATTAATTATCGTGTGATTATATTCATTAGGTCACTAGAAATTTGCTGGATTTGATACTTTATATCAGTTATTTCAAGTTTGAAGTATGGATATGATAAAAAGTAACGTTTTGAAATCGTATCCAAACCCTAATAAAATTAGTATTGGAGGAGTTTGTGTAACTTTATTATTAACTGTAGTTGTTATTGGATTGGAATTAAGAAAGTCTTCGAATTCAGAGAATTACTTTTATTGTTCAACTAATTCTATACAAACTAGAAATAACAAAGTCAAAAGTATGTATTTAATTTGTAGAAACGTAGAAATTCAGAGCGTCTCTCCAGTTAGTCGAGCAGTTCATTCGGTGGAACCTTCTTCGTTGAATTTAACAAATTTGTTAAATTCAACGAAGTTTTCTTTGTTGAATTCTGCAAACTGGTCTACTGAACGTTCTTTACTTTAAGCAGTTTAGTTTAACATTACTTCAACTGTTCGTAATGTTAAATCGAGCAGTTGAACATTTGAATATTTTAGTTTACGTACAGTTACAGTAACGTTATCACGTAATGTGAATACTTTCATCGAGCAGTTGAAACATTTGAATACATTTTGAGTTTGGATGAACGATTAAATCATTTCGTTCTTTTTTAAGATGTAAATTTCATTCGATATTTAAGTTATTTGTAAATGAGATGCATATTCTTTCTTATTTATAATTGTAAATGTACTACACAATGTTTAGTGTTGTTGACTAACATTTCAGTTGAGCAAGAGTTTGGAAAGCAAATGAGTTTGGAAGCAAAAGTAGCGCAGTGCGATTTAGCATGAGCTGACCAACAACTGTGGAATTAGTTACAAGTTTCTTTTACAGTATTGTAGAGAACTACACATTATCAGTGAGCCGACTGTAGAGGAATTCTATACTTTTTCTCCATAGAAGAATTGTATATTATTCTTTTCTATAGTTAAAGTTCAGGTGTACGTTCCATCTACTGTAATAAGAGTTGCTATTTCCACAAATTAAAGTTGACTTGGTTAAAGTTCTGCTAATTTACTGTGGGCAATGTAAGAATGTTTGTAGCATCTTATTAAAGATGCAATCATACAATTTTATGTTGCTTTCTACAAAGCTAACAGTTCATATGTTATTTCAACTATGCCAATTGATGTTTGTTGATAATACAAATATTGTGTTAGTACATTCGTTCTGTGCGGGTTTCATGTATATACTGTTCATGTTGTGCGGGTTTCATGTATATACTGCTCATGTTGTGAAAGTTACGCGTAGCTTTGTACATTGTTTTCACATGTACATGGTTGATGATTGTAAATATAATGGAATGTATAATGTAATGTAAATAATGCTATTATTTATACACTAGGTGATACCTCGTATTTCGTTCATCCGATGCAAGATTGCTTTATAAAAATGTAAGTATTCTTTTATTTATTTCTTTACTTGTTTAGTTCCATAAAGTGTATTCTTAAATTCAAAGCGCATTCTTTATAGAATTATAACGCGCATTATTAGTGTATTTAATTCTATAAAGGGTATTCTTTATTTGTAAGTTAAGAGTTTATATATTGTATTTTACTGTTCAGAATCGATTCTTTATACTATCTGAACGAATAGTTTTGAAATTCATTTTTTAATTGAATATTTGAATATTGTATTTCAGGTTTTGAGTTGTAGGTTTGTTATGGTATCGTGAAGAATGCAGTTTGTTATGGTATCGTGAAGAATGCACTCATAGGACCAACGCGAAGTGTTGTGGTATCGTGAAGAATGCCTCCATAGGACTAATGCGAAGGATGCATTCTCATAGGACTATTTGAGAACTATTTCTACACTAATAACTTGTTCTTTGAAAGAATGTTTTTTCAGTTAGAAGAATGTTCATATTAAACTACATTGTGAACATTGTTGTCAACGTAGTTTAGTTGAATGTTCTTCTATCTTAATACTCCTTCAAGGCTCCGTGAGATATTAAAGACTCCTTCAAGGCTCCGTGAGATATTAAGACTGACTTGTGAACTTTAATACTCCTTCAATGCTCCGTGATTTGTGAACTTTAATACTCTTTCAATGCTCCGTGATAATACTCCTTCAATGCTCCGTGAGATATTAAGACTGACTTGTGAACTTATAACAAAGGATCTTACTGTTACATCTACTATTACAAGGATCTTGTTCGTTACTACTATACAAGGATACTAGCAAGATTGTTGTAATAGTAGTAACGAGCATCTACTGTATATCTTGCAACTGATGAGCTAAGCCTGTTGGGTAATTTGATGAGAACAATTACCCAACAGACCTAGTATACTTTTTTTGTGAGAGATGCACATCTATTCAAGGAAGTGTACTGCTGTCTACAATTCTATTCAAGGAAATGTACTGCTGTCTATAATAATTCAGTTTAATTTCGTTAACCTTTCGCTTGTTATATTATCTTGAGAGATTCCAATAGTTATTTAATTGGTTGGAAACTATAAGATAATTAGTCTAGCGAAAGTGAGTTGCAACGAATGAAGATGTAGCCTACATCAAGTTGACGTTGTTTTGTTTTCGATAATTTATTTGACTTTGTTTTTCTTGTTTTCGTTACCTTATTTATTTGGTGACATTTCTTTGTCGTAAATACTTTGTGATACAGCGAGAAATAACTGTTACTTTATGATACAGCGAGAAATAACTGTTACTTTATGATGTCTTTGCATAGTCTGTTATTGTATGTTGTCTTTGCACACTATTGTATGTAATGTTACTTATTGTATGGTGCATACAGTAATTGTATGACATGAAATGTTACTATGCTGTCTTCAAGTTTTACTATTATACTTTATGTTGAAAACTTGGTGTCAAATACTTGGTGTCAAATACTTGGTGTCAAATACTTGGTGTCAAATACTTGGTGTCAAATGTCTGTAAGGTGTCTGTACTGTGCGGTGTCTTTTTTTAAAGTTTAAGTTGACGTTTAAATTTTGTTGTCAAAATGTCTGTATGTTGTTTTCTGTTAAAGTTAAACTTGCTGATACTAAAAGTGATATTAAAGTACTATTAAAGTGCTTATTAAAGTGTTATTAAAGTGCTAAATTTATTGATAAATGTATGGTGTCTTGCTTTTATAAAATGTGTTGGCTATTAAAGTGCTTTTATAAAATGTGTTGGCTATTAAAGTGCTTAACAATCGTTCATGAAAAGAAAAACGTAATACATGGTTAGACGAAAAGTAAAGTAGCTGTCAAATTCGAACATATATATCACTGTTACTGATGTTTCATACTATTTTAATTACTTTGTTTAAATATCGCTGTTACTGATGTTTCGTAACTGTTAGCGATATTACTCGTATTTCTACTTTGTACATTCTTAGTACTTTGTACATTCTTAGTACTTTGTACATTCTTAGTATTTTGTACATTCTTAGTACTTAAGTTATGAATTTGAGGTGACATATTGTTAATGTACATTCTTAGTACTTACTTTGTACATTCTTAGTACTTAAGTTATGAATTTGAGGTGACATATTGTTAAGATTAACATACCACCGGAAAGATCTAGAGATGTATGTAACACCTGAGATCTTGGTCAGATGTATATATTGATAGATGTATATAATAAAATGTATTATGACCAATTTTTGTTGTTGGGTATTTATTTACATATAATATGAATATACTATGAATATATAATACGAATATATACTGTTCCAGATATGTATTATAATACGAATATAATACCATTGAGATGAATATATCTGACATGTACGAATATATAATACCATTAAGATGAATATATCTGTCAAGTATTAATACTATTAGTAACCGAGTAGGAAATATTCATCGTCGCGACAAATTAACGAATATAACTACTAGTAACCGAGTAGGAAATATTCGTCAATGTTCGTTTGGATCTATTAACTTTGGTTTGTTTATTGACTCGTGGGTTGTGTAAAGGGCAACCAAGTGGTGACCTGCAACACTTCCAGCACGAGTCTGTCAAAAATTACCTCTAGCTTACTGACAACTGAGAGGGTGTATCGGATTAACGCTTAGTTTGAATGTGAATGGATGACAAATTATAATGTGTAAGGAGCTTCATTCAAGTAATTTGGAGTAGGAATGGTGTTCCTGAAAATGTAGTTTTAATAACTGAATGTTTACGTGCTTTTGAAATTTATGATTATAAAAAATAGTATCGTAAGCATATTTAAGTTGTTTATTTTACATTCTTATATTTAATTCAATTGAAGATTCTTTAGTTAACATCTTTTGTTAAATTGACGTGCAACGTTATTCCGCGATTAGTTGTGACGACATCTTGTGAATTACTTGACCTTAATTGATCAATTAGACATTTGCGCCACCTAGCGTATATAATGGTGTATTGACGTAAGTGACTACGTCACTAGAGATTATAATTATTATAAAGTACTACTTTATAATAATCTCTAAAGTAGTAGTATTGTTGTAGTAGTACAATCGGTCTGCATAATTAGGTGTAAAACTTTTTACATTAATTTTTAAATTTCACTACCTTTTCCGAGTAGTAATAAATCGAGCTTGAGTTCGACCCCGGCCCGGTACCCGGGATCAGATTCCTAATATTCCCCCGGGTACCGGGCCGGGGTCGAACTCGAGCTCGATTTTTACTACTTGTATGAATCACAAACCTTTTCTATTAATACTTTCATAACTGTTAAGTTGCAGAACGGGGCTTTGACTGTCACTATGGAGAATGCCCTGGTGGCAATTTACAGGAAACTCAAGAAAGCCTTGCAGATTGTGCAACAGGATGTAACCAGCCTGCTTGTGTTGGTTTCCTTTTTGAGAGGAATAATGGAGATGCTAATCGTTGTATCCGAAAAGGTCAAACCTGTCAATACAGAGAAAATATTCATTATAGTAGTAAGGAGCAGCACACATGTTACTCAGGTAAGTTGATGACCATTAAAATGAAAAATTACTTTCGTTTGTGACCATCCATATCCAAGTTATGTGCACATATTTATATCCCAGGACTGATAATATCATTGATGGTCAATGTGTCATGATTAATTTGAATAAACACATTAAAATCAGGGGGACAAAGATTATGTTTCATTTTTTGGTGAGTCTGTAAACTATGCTGATTTTTATCTGAAGAAACTTTGATCTGTGCGCATTCTTGGTCAAAATCTTCATCTAAATAAATTTTGTTATGATTTTGTCTGTGCTTTTTGCATCGTCATCTTCTTAGGCTAATAAAAAACAATAATTATTTTAATTTTCTTCCTCATTTTTTGCTAGGTGAACTTGTATGGACTGGACATCGTCAGTATCAGAAAAACCGGCGGGTCCATACACTAAGTGATAATGATTTTGAAACTTGTCTATCAGCTTTACAATATATGCCAAGTCTCAATTATCTGAAGGTTCGGTTTGCATGGCCTGGCATGCCAAGGGAAACCTTTAACTTTAGTGCCGTAATCCATGGTAAACCAACTTTGAATTGTCAAGCCCTCAAGGTCTATGTACCTCCATTGGGGGCACATTCACTGGACCTTGAATTCTCAGAAAATCTAAAGTATAAAAGATGTAGTTTTTCAGCAAACACGAGCACTGATTCTCATGAAATATGTAACTTTCAGTGTGTTTGCACTCTTACTTTCTGTGATGCACTTTATGTCATTGTCTTTGAAAAACAAACAGAATTGTGTGAGGTTGTATTTCCCGCACCAACCTGAAATATCATAATATTAGGATTGAACTATTGTTAGAGTTAGATTTAAACTTCTCGGTGTATGTATCTAATTATCCATGAGTCGTTTGTCCAAGTTGTCTGAGTCAATCAGTCTGCGTTTAAAGTTAGTTCGTCCACTTCCCAATAGTTCAAAAGAAATGAACGATGAGGGAGCTCTTAATATGAAAGGGTTTTTATTCAATAAACATCTCATCCCGAGTCAAAGCCACTATGTATAAGTCTTCATCAGTCCACCTCCCATCTCCTATCAGCAATCAACCACATTTAGAATACAAGTTGTTCCAACACATTCTAGACCGCCCTAGTGCTTAGCTCTACCACAATCCTTTGTCCGAGGTAGTTGGTATAGATAAAACTCCAGTCTGCTGCGCGGGAGCCGATGTACTAACTCCAAGTAGCTTCTTTGCTAAACTCACTCAGCTGACGTTCTCACTAAAACTGCCTGCTCCTCACTTTGCAACACCTTTTATACTGGTTAACAGGTGGCGCTGGGAGCGTAAAATATCTCTTTCTAGAAGTAGACTTGCTAAGCCTGATCCTTGCTAGATTATACAACATGATGATATATTAGAAGTGCTAAGCTATTAGTACAGGATAGTGTAGGAAGTATAGAGCAACATTAAAGAAAATAATAAGGTCCCAGGATACTTGCTGTTATAATTTCAGACGGTTGTGTACACCCAAGGAAATAGAATTTTTGTGTGAAATAGCACTTATATACTCAAAATAGGAGGATATACTCGAAATAAAAGTTCTATATAAAAGAATCAAGGGCCAGATTTTGCGGAAAATCTTCATTAAAGGGTTCCTGTCACATAAGCTTAACCCTTTCCACCCTCCAGATGCTTTGAGACATCACCAGCGAGAACACGCCAGATGCATTGAGGCATCACCATCGAAAACACGCCAGATGCATTGAAGCATCTTTTCAATGAATCCCAAAATAGTGAATTTAAAGCTACATATTAAGGTTAGACTACGGTGATGGACAGTCAATTTACCAAAATCGCAATATCTCCGTAGCTATTGGCGATATCTTAACATGTAATACATCAAATGAAAGCTGATAATTTTCTTTATCTTATCCTATAAGACAGAATTAGGAAAGATACGGATTTGATAAAAAATGAATTAAAATCGTATTTTTTCACTTTTATTTTTTGAACAAATATTTCTAATTCAATATTATGTCAACAACTTTGAAACTTGGTATTATTGTCAATAACATTCATTTGGAGGGAACCGTGTCTCAGATTTTCAATTTAGGCCTTAGTTTAGATTTTATGACAAAAAACGGGCAACTTTTTGTCATTTTTTGTCAATTTTTACAACTTCATTTTCTAGATTTCATAAAATGAAAAGTAGGTCATAAATAAGGATTCTGAGACACGGTTCCCTCTATATGACCATTATCTATATGCATATGAAATATTATGGGTTTCCCTTCATTATTGACCGAGATATTTCAATTCAAAAAAATTGAGTAATAAACGTGATTTTCACATTTCCGAACAATTTCTATTTCTATTCTAAAACCCATATTTATATAATTTATATCATAAGATAGTCTATTTCAACACGTATCTCATGATATATAATAGATATCAATATAGATATTAGGCAAATAATTATCCTACAATTTTGCGAGACCAGGGAAACTGTCCCTCATCACAGTAGTCTAACCTTAAGAGAATAATACCAGTTGCTGTTCCAAAACACTGAAAACATCCATAATATAGCATATCTAACAATAGGAAGGTTGAAAATAAGTTTTTATATGTCATAAGTAGCTTATATATGTCCTAGATAGGCTCAAATGTGCTATATGTGGCGTATTTTGGGGCTATTTATTAGAGTACCTTGGCAGTCTTTTAAAACAGGAATGAAATGTTGGTGGCGTGTGGAAAGGGTTAACTGTCAGATGTGCTTTTGACACATAGTGTCACTTTGAGACATAATAACAAGCATATTATTTGAACATTTTCATAATACACTCTAAAATAAAGTTTATTTTATTTTACAGGAAATTGCACAGTTGATTTACAGCAATGTTTGCTGTTGGAAAATTAAAAGTTAACCTTGATGTAGGAATTACAAGATTTGTACTATTAATTTGAAATTACAAGAAGAGTATGTATTTTTAAAGTACATCTTACTGTAAAATACAGTGACCACCAGGAAAGCAAAAGTAAAAAGTAAAAAAACAAACCGTTTTTAGCATATATATTAACTATTTTTCCAGATGATTTAATTAAATCTAATGATGTCAAAGAGTGAATCCCATACACATGAAATGAACTGATGTTATAAGTTATTGAAATTCATACAACTAATTGTAATTATTATGAGATAATTATAAACTGTATACATAGACACGTTTTGGTGTAAAGTATAATTTATAGGTAAGTAAGTTTCTCTCAAACCTGCTGCAACATCACCCAAGCATGTATGTGCTAGTAAATCTAGCATGATTACATCCCACAACCTCTATACATTGGTTTGTGATTGGGAATTAACATTTTTGTTTGATTTATGGGGAATATTTTATGTTAAATTGATGATCAAAGGATTTTAATCTAAAATGCACTGTAAATTTACAGTAAACTTTGCTAGCAACAAAGTTTCCAGTAAACTTTGCTGTACAAATACAGTACTTACTTTGCTGTTGATTTACAGTACTTTTTGCTGTAAGATACCTACAGCATCATGCACTGTACAATATACAGTACATCATATGCTATAATTGTACAGCAAAGTTTACTGTAAATTTTGCTGCCAGCAAAGTTTACTGTAAATTTACAGCATTTACTTTTTACCCTGATAGTATCTTTAAAACCAACAAGCCTAGACATTATGTAGATAGATTGATGTCACATCTCCAAAAATGAACTAGCTACCGCATTGGTGACCAATGTATAAGCTATCTTTTACAGTTGTGCAAATGATAATTGCAATAATCGATTAGATTGACATATTTTGGATTCATCTAATAGCCATGTTATCACCCCTAAATGGTAATCACCAAAATGTGAGCATGTGATCACAAGGGCTATAATCCAAATAATTATGAAGGTAATGCATATCAGACTGTTGATATGATGCTTAAGTATGCATATATAACAATTTTACATGTAGAGAATGATCTTTTATATAGAAAACCTTCTCTATATATCTGTTCACACATTGAATCCCCTGTACACCTTACACAGGACGTCTGTGTGTTACGTCACACAAAATGACAGTTATATTTGAATTTCAAAATTCCAAATTCAATAAATAAATCATATTTTATACTTTTTTTTGCCATGAATAACGTAATTTACTTATGTTAGACCAAAAAAGAACACTCAGAAAAATCATATATTGTTATTTTTTCAGTTTTATAATTTTTCAACTGTTCTGCTTGTGACGTCACACACAGAGAATTGCACTGTGCAAGCTGCACTTGGTGCAAGGCAGAGCAACTCATTTTGATTCAGGAAAATGTGTGTAAAACAAAAACTTCTAAAGATAGATGTATAACATTTTGCATGGTTATTTCCTGGGTGGTGTAGATCACAATAGTATACTTTTATACAGTCATTGGCCTCTCCCTTTAAGATCTCAATCTGGCCGCAGACACCCAGAAAATCAGCCATTTTATCATAATCATCTTTAACATATAAAAACGGCTGATATATGTGACCAGCCAAGGGGAAAGAGTACTCCAGGGTTCCTATATTTGCTATACTAAACCTAATATTTAAGGAGTTATGAGTATATTTATGACAAATAGTGATACTTTTGTCTTAAATCAACTTTTTGTTTTAAATTCATTTATCATATATGCAAAACATTCCATCTTGACGGAATAGTTCCATATTTTGAATGTCAATGGAAAGTTTTGATATGGGAAATTCACTTAATTCATTCTATATGGTTGCCAAGGGAGCTAAAATACATGAGATTTTCAGAAAATGGTGTAAACTATGAGAAACCTTCATTTTCAGGTCTCAACATTGAAAACAGAATACATTTGTCATGTCTGATTAGAAAAAAATGAATAAAAGTGTGTGTTTTGAATATTTACTTGCAATTATGATAATTTATGCAAAATCTCAAAAAATCCAAGAATATTAAGGGCAATCGCGCCATTTGTTTCAGCGCATGCACACTGCGCAGCCTGGCTGTATGGGTGTGCAGTGGAGCATGACCAAGGTGATAATGCTTAACTATAGAAGCCTATGGAGGGAAAATGCGTTTTTGCTCATAGCTCTCTTACTCGTCATCCAATTGTTATACAGTAAGTAACAAAGTTGTAGTCCAAAACGTTATCAATTCACATATTTAATCAGATTTAAATAATTCCCAATTGTTAATTTATTATGAATTTATTTGTAATAAAAGTATTATTTTCTACCAAAACCTCTTTTTTGGCCTAAAATAGGCCCCTCTTTAAGCTGATGTTGCAAGGTTCCTCTGCATCCTATCTATATAAAATTGATTAATCAAGAGAAAGATACACATGATTTAGTGATGGTTGGTTCCATAAGTCTTAGAAATATCAAGTGAGCATAAATTACAATTCATACATTTTCCAAAAATCTTCAAAATTTTGTCTAAAATCATGAAGTAAAAAATCAAGTTTCCTGAAAAAGTTAGATCGGTGACCCCCTATTTTTTTTCCATCAAATGATAACTAACACTTACCCCAATGGAATGTAGGAATTTCAAGAAATTTTCAACTTTGAAATTTTTGTCATTACTACTTTTATGAAAAAAATAACTTTTCTATGACAATATTCCAATAATCAAAATTTTCAAAAATGTCTTTATTTCCTGATTTTTGGGGATTTATGGATACACTGTAAAGATTCATATATTGGCTTCATATTTAAGAGGATTAAGAATATATTTGGTGGATTTTGTCACTATTTCTAGAAAACATATAAATATAGTTTAAGTTCATGAAAATACTGAATTTTGAGTAATTAATCACATTTTTTGATACATTTTATTCAAAAGTTAGCATGGTGACCCCCTATTTTTTCATCATTTCTGGTATGTGCAGACCCTTATCTCTCATTTCCCAAAGTTTAAAGAAAATTTCAACTTTAGAACTATAATGGAGCGATTGTCTTTAAGGTTTTCCTCAATTTCTGGTATCCTGACAGTGTTACGTTTAAGGCTCATAGCTTCCTTAAACATTATCAGATTTCAACATGTCTGATATCATCTGAAAGCTGAGAACCTGCTCTACAACATTGGTTGATAAGAAATCCCACACAGACCCCCTTTCCCCTTGTTGGGTCACATATTGTGTAAGGCTGATCTCATTCCCTGACCAATGCTTCAAATCAGATTTCTATAATCTTAATTGATAGAGGGGGTCAAGCTTTGAAATTCCTTAATTATAAGAAATTTGAGTAATTCCTGAGGGGAGTTCAAGAAAATCCATCAATTCATGATCACAACCTTTGTAGTCTAAAGGGATAGCATGAGCAGATCTACACTCTTTACCACTATAATAACTATTACACTCAGACTGAAGTCAACGCTTTTAACCCGCTAACTTTGAGTTATATATCAGGCATCACTTCATCTTGTCTTTCCTGGAGGCATGGAAATAGAGTTTTTGCTTATTTAATTCTATATAGATTGTTTCATATCAACATAGTCAGTATAATTTGCATTTGGTATTAGATTTGCACCTGGTTGAATGAATATAGCAATGATGAACTGTCAGAAAATGTTAAAGCTTTTTAGTTGTTTCTTGTGTCACAGAGATATAGTAGCGTGCATAGAAATCAAGGTAATTAGGTAGGCATCTGCACAGATTTGCTATTGTAGTCATCACTCGATTTGACCAGTTATTGTTGCATTGATACTTTGTAATTGATATAACTAATGTATTACATGCCATAATCCTTATGTGAATGTCTGGCTATTCTCTTACATTTCTAGATGTTGTATTCAGCAGGTAGTACATCTACAGTACCCTGAACAAGAGTGTATTATTGTTTCTATATTAGGGAATGTAATAAAAATGTTAATTCACTTCATTCTGATAGTTAGTTTTTCATAATTTCTAGCTAACAGTCCATTGTATAAAGCGTTGCATTGGATGTCTTCAACATTTAAAGGGTTATAACTTGTTTCGTTTTCTCATTTTTTCTTGGCAATTCAATTTTTTAAGATCCTTATGTTGAAACCAATTCTTTGATATATAGCAATACCAACCAGATGCATAATGAAATTAAATTTTTGATTTATCAAAGGGACATGTACCCTCAAAACCCTTAAAAATACATGTCCACAGAGATTTAGTTTTTTCCCTTATTACTGTAAATCTAAAAAAAATCAATTTACAGACTAAACACTAATTGTGCTTTATTCTTCCTATAACTCCCTATATAGTGCTATGTTTCTTAAAATATTATAATTTGAAAATTTCTATTTTTTCTACTTTAATGCAAAATGTCCACTCTTTTAAGTATCTACGAGAGATTTTTTAAGAAAATAGGCATTATGAAGAAGAAAATTATGCTAGGTCTATATTTTCTCTAGTAAAATGACTGGGACAATTGACCCTATTAGAAAAAAATATGAAAGATAACCTTTCCATTAAAATGCAAATTGTCTGGCTGTTATAATATGCCCTTTTTGCCCATATATTTAAGGGGGGTATCTACGAGAGATGATGTTTAGCAATGATACAAAATATTCAATGGAGAAAAATGAAAGAATTCTAAAAGATCTCCATATAAAACTAATCTATACCAAATTTATCTACACTCATTATTATGAGCTGCAGATGGTCCAGAATAGTAAAAACGTATCTACGAGAGATGTATCTACGAGAGATTTAAAATAATAGATCTGTAGCTGGCACAGCAAGAATTGTATTGATCAATTCTATAGAGACAGTATAACATGTATTATTTGCAATATTAAAGGTATCAAATTAAAAATCATAACAGTTAATGATATTTCATGCCAATTTTGACAATTATGCTAAAATGGTATCTACGAGAGATTCTGCCTTCAAAGTATGGGCAATATATCAAGACATTGGATGTGTAATTTTTTACATTTTCAAGTACACTGATAGTCCTTTGTTCAAAAGCCTGTAACTTTGTTGATGATCATTGTATTGTGGTAAATCTGGTATCATTTTAAAGCTAGAGCAGTCCTTTGTAATAGTAAATTGCTGCAGTAAACATCCAGTTCTTTGAGTTTATCTGTTTTTGTAATTTTAAATTATCTACTAAAGGAGCTTTGGACTAAATTACAATATTTTTAGTAATATATGTATTGTTGTAATTAAAGGCTCATATCCTGAAAAAAGAAAGAACTTAACGAGCTAATTCTTTCAAAATAGACTAAACAATACCTATAGTTTGAGGAAATATCATTATTAGAACTATAACTTCCATTTGATTTTTTCATCTTATTACCACTGATATGCAACACTTAACATAGAATGTGCCGTATGCTCGCCAAGGATAGAGGTTACTTCTTCAAGCAGGGTGTTCAGTTCTAGATAAAGAGCCTTACTTTGCAGAGGTTTAAAGTTTATTAAAATAATCGCAGACAGTAGAAGTAGAAGTATTTGTCATATAATCGTCCATCTCCTTAACTTGTTCTCATACCTACTAATCTCAGCGGTAACAAACAATCATATAGATATATCAGATCTTGTCCAGTCATAAAGTTGCACACAGTTGTTCTCCATTCCAACTTATCACTTGCTCACTTCTGAATACCACCAGCACTGACTTATTCCACCTATCTCCCCCTATCTATCCCTTTTTACTTCAGTTCTCGCTCTCCGCTCCTATGCTTAAGTGACAGCTTTTATATATTATCCTATATTGATTATTTCCATCTCTCCCTTATGATACTCTTACAGGTAGGTGGACTGTCATATTTATTTAAATGGCAGTTCCAGCTCCCCTCTGGCATCGTCCTTATACCTACATCGTTTTGTTATGATATAATAGCCTGTTATTTGTTATAATATTGTCTTATATCAGTGCTGACAACATTCAGTGACCTTCTCTTTCACCTGTTCAATAAAATAAGTATTTCCTATTACTTATCCACGAGCAACTCTTATTAGAATAATAAACATAGCATCTATTCAATATAAAAGTGCATCTCTATGATCTACGGGCCTGAGGCCTCTGCCTCAGTCCAACAATTACAAATTTAGTTTACCACAAAATAATACACAAAATGAGACTATTCCACTGATTATCTCAACATGATATAGATACAGTTGTAAACATACCAAACAAAGACACCCATACAAAGTAACCTAAATTAATTGTATAAAATACATCTATCATATACATACATCAAAATGATACAGACAAATTTGAATCTTAATGAAATGCAAAATGTGTTATGATAGGACTAATGCGTGTCCTTTCATGCAGCACATGGCCATGAGTCCTACTCAATACCCTGAAGTGATATTCTCATTATATAGGCCTATTTCACTCTGTCGGCTACATTTGGTGAGAAAACCATCATAGTACCGTTTTAATTATGATTTGATGCTATTTAGTGTTGTATGTCATATCATGATGTTCCTGGTATGATCATGATCATTTTCATTTTCATTTTAAGAATGGTTTTGGGTAGTTATATGCGTAGCTTTGTATCCATGAGTTTAAATTGAATACTTGAATTTGGGGATTTTCTAAGCCAATCCTATGAAGGAGTGGCAGAGTATTCTCAACAGCAGACATGGAAGTTGCTCTCAGTAGACTGACATTTTAAAGTAAGAATTTGGTGGACTGTAAGCCTTGGACAGATGACTGGAATTAATCTATAAGTGATTGTATGGGGAGAACATCATTGCTAATAAGGAGCAGAGTGTAAATCATCCAGTGTTGATCAATGTGATGAATTGTCCATTCATCTGTCTTTTAGGTATGAACTAGAAGTGTAATCAATGTCAAAATAATAGTAAAGATGTAAAGCAGGAAGCAGGTGTGAAAATATATATCGGGTCATGCCCGAAAGCACGAAAGCACAAAAATGTATTGTAATCGGATATGACGTCAGAATAGTCACGTGATCTGAGTGACCAATCAGAATCGAGTAATAGAGTATAAAAGGGGTTGTGAATGCCCGAAATAAACAGTACCTTCTTGGTACTCCTTGTGTTCACATTTGTCCTCTTAAAGTAACCTAGCCCTCGAACGGGCCTAAGTCGAAGATATGCTTAAATAGAAGTCAATTAGCCAGTCAAACTCAAGTAAATGACCTAAGTTAGCAAGTTAGCTGATCAGCTCCAAGGAAGGAATCCCCTCAAACACATTCAGTCACCGCTCCAGCCTTCTAACAGAGTCTGACTGCTTCTAATCCAAACACCAGGACTTAGCTTCTAAGACCTAACCTTTCCAGGATGGTTACTCACTCAATGTTCAGCTGACTCTGAGCTAGAGCGGCGTATACTCCTTCAGTATGATACATCACACTTTGACTCCTCCTTCAACCCCGGCCCCTACTTTGACAGAGAGTTATGGCTCTTAACACGTGCGCTGTTCTAAAGCCAATGCTATCAAGCCTACACGAGCATGGACTGGCCACCCGCGTCAGTACATTATGACGACGACATGGATTAATCCATTAGGTTTAGATCTTTTGGGACAATGGTTGAAGCATTGAATCTATCCTCATTATCTTGTTTGGATTGAGAGTTCATGAATAAAATAAAACATAGGACCCCTATAGTGAAACCTGTCAGTGGGATGTACCCTGGGAGGCAGTGGTTGAGGTGTCCCTACAAATGCAACAATATTTCTGGTGTAGACGGGGGAAGAGATGTAATAGTTTAGTGATGTCAGTCAGGGGAGAAATACAGGAGAAAGCCTTTCACCTGCCAGAGTAAACAACACTGTTTGAAAAAAAGTGAGAAAAAACCAAAGATGCTCCCTTGATGGGCAATGTAATATTGGAAGAAACAGTACAATTGAATTTCATATATTGTCTCCTGTGCTCTATTACATAGCTTTCAAACCAAATGATTTTATTTTTTTGTCATGGAGGCCAATTTCTATCATGAAGTATGGAGTGCTATCAAAAACTGTCTAAAAACACCATAGCAGATGCGTGTATAGAGTGCCAATTGTATTATGCTTTGCTCCAAAGCCACCAAATGTCAAACATAAAACCAGAAGGCTAAAATGTAAGCAGCTTTCTAATATTGTATTTTATGGTGGTCAATATATGAAAGTAAAAATGGTCTATCTAATAAACAACAATGTATATATCTCTTACATCTAAACTAACTCTATTTCACATGTCATCAACTCATATTAAGCCATTCCTTTTATCCATGGCCTAAATGATGGAAACCTAAGACGCGAACACAAAATGTATCACCTTTTGGAATGGTTAAAAGTATTTATTGGAACCCTTCACAATATGTCCCTAACAAGATACAAATTGGCCACACCCATAAGACATGGCCAATGACCCAAGATGGCCATGGGTACTTTTGCACTTACTTTTCAGGAAAAAGGTTTTGGTATTTGATGTTAAGTATTTGTTATTCAGTATTTGCAATTTGTTCTTGCTATTTGGCATTTGCTTTTGGGAGAAGTTATTACACGAAATGCAAGCAAGGCAACATTAAGTATTCCTAACATAATATTTATCTATTGTCATTTGCAATCAAGGTTTGGGTATTTAGGATCTGATATTTGATATATCCATTTAAACATAAGTATTATGAATTGATATAGAAGAATGGGAGTTCTAGAGCTATTTTGTATATAACATTTCATTATAACAATTAAAGGAATATTGTAAAAAGGCCTATTTAGGTTTTGTTTACATTTTGTGATGGCTTTGGAGCAAAGCAAAATACAATTGCCACTGTATACACACATCATAGCAGTACCTTGACTTTTGCGCATAATTGGTATATGCCCGATAGGTTTGCTTTTTACAAAACTGGATTTGATGACATAACAATACTTTATTAGCACTATCAGAGCACTAAGTGACAAGGATGGACAGTTTTGGATCTGCTCACTTGGACCATTCTGTGACCGTCTCTATTGTTAGATTGCCTGTCCTATGTAAGCACTTTAGGGAAAATATTGTTTTACTGGCTATCCCTTTCAGCACGGGAAGCCACTTAAGTAGCTCTATGGTAAATTTCCATAAGAACCCACTTTAAAGAGGAGGAATTCTGCTCTCAATAACTGAAAGAATTTAAAAATTAATCCCATTAGAAGTAGAGATATGTTCCTTTCAATATTCTAGTGTCATTTCTCTGGAAAATAATAGAATCCCAATTGAACAAACATGTAGCGATATTCACAGATATGAATTTTACATTGATATTGAAAATCATACAAAATATGCAAATTTGTGAAAAATTATATGATTATATGAAGCCATAACCTTGGTTCCATTTATGATAAACCCAAACTGTTTTTTTGTGCAAATAAGATAAATTTGTAAAGTTTTTTCTAAAGGAAATAAAAAGAAAATTGTATCAATTGTTGGTTGCCATGGAAACCCATGAATTAACATTGTACTCTGGGGTCACGCTAGCATTACAAATGCCTTAGCCACTGTGGCGAATTTGCTGCTGGATGGATTAGCCACATTCACATTTGATTAGCCACCAATTTCTGCCTGGTTTGTAAGCTAAATTTAGTATTTGATTATTGTAATGATTTATATTTAAGAAGTATAGCTGTTTTTTTTTACATTCTAAAACAGTCTCAAGAACCTCAATAGTTAAACATAAACATCAATCTGATTCAAATTATAGAGTAAGTAATTCTTTTCTTTGTGGTTTCTGCACTTTACCTTGTTAAATATTCAAAAATTAATCTTTAAATCATGAACTCCTGAAT
Organism: Lepidonotus clava; assembly: GCA_936440205.1. Lineage (NCBI taxonomy): Eukaryota > Metazoa > Annelida > Polychaeta > Phyllodocida > Polynoidae > Lepidonotus > Lepidonotus clava. The sequence continues at coordinate 25,119,991 of OW387144.1, read as the reverse complement.
TTCTAAATGTCTCACGCCTTGTATACTTTAAGATTAAGATTTAAGATATCTAATGTTACATAATGTGATGAGGCGAGGGGTACGAGCAGGATGTTTGTGAATTCTACTTTTGTAGAGCATGCTCTTACCTTTCAAATGACATGATCAGGATAGGGGAAAATGGGTTACATCTCTATTATCTCCTATTTATTGACATTATATGAACAATGAGAGATTATGATAACTATGAATGAAAGAGTAAAAAATAATTATATTAAACAAATTTTGACCTAGAAATATTTAACTCACCTAAGCTTTAGTTACTATGGTTACCAAATAAAATTACTAATAAGGTGAATTTTGAATAATCAAAATATATGTCTCATTGATATTCCAAATGAGGGAATATTACATTTAAATAAGATGTTTTGTGTGTAATAGTTGAATTCTACACAAAAGGTTGGTGAAATGACATATTTTCAATATTTTTCACAAAGTTACCAATATCTAAATATTGATTCTAGGATTTTAAATATGGAAATTGTTGAGCATCCTTTCCTCTTGGTGGGTCACAGGTATTGAGAGTAACGGTTTTATAACCTGAGAAGTTACAAATAAGTAAAAGCCATCCCCATCTTTCAGACCCTATATCCAGAGGATATAGCCATATCTGAAACTGTTATACCTCCTTTTAATGATATGTACATCTGTGTTGATAAGTCTATAACTTACAAATGCATAGGAATCCAATGGCCCTACCATAAATGGAAGAGATATAACAAAAGACAAAAAATCACCAATGGTATTCTCCTACCAAAAGTATTGAGAATGAAATAAGTTCAAAAATATTATGAGTGTATGGGAATCACAATTGAGAGTTTTGAGAAAATTTTTGAATATTGGATTCCAAAATTTGCGTTCTCATGACTTTTGGGGAATTATTGATGTTTTGGATATGACACTCGCACTGTGGCGAATCTAGGGGCCATTTGCCCTCGCCACACAGAGTTTGGCCTCGCAAATACGTGGGTGGCGAGCGGCTAGCGCGAGCCCAGGTACTGCTATTAACCTACAAAGAAAAATTTTCCTTATTGGCACAATGCCAACATTTAGAATGTTTTCATCAGCATGCATAAAAATATGAATTCTACCAGTAGAATCTAAAGAAATTTTGATCAGTTTTAGACAATTTTAGACTAATTTTCATATTTTAGGCAATATCTCAGTAATTATTTGATATTATCTAAGATGCTTCTGTGCTATAGAAAAGTTATGGGACTTTTCAATAATATTTTATAAGATATTATAATATGAGATGTAGACCTTCTTATAAATGCAACCAGCAATATGCAAAGAGCAGTTTCTTACAAACTTAGTTAACAGGAAGTGGTAATATTGTCTTATGGAAACTATCTTTGATATTGAATCATTCTATTCATTGATTCATTCATATTTGATACCTTTTAGCAATAGTCCAAAGAAACCTACTTTTAAATTACAGGATCAGAGACATCACATATCTTACACCGACGGTTTACTGCACAGTTCATAAATTTATCATTAAGAAGGTAACAAATGTATCTACTGGACCAATCATAATAATTATTGTTGACAGAGGCTTTTGGTGCCTTTTGGCCTCACAGAAATGATCTGGCATTCATTATTAAAAGCTACTTCCTCTTTTCATCCAAATCTATTGAAATATTTATGACCTTCTAGTTGTGTCTCTTACGCGTTTTGTTGTTGGAAGGTGTGACAGATCTAGTTTTAAGAAGAAACTTGGAAACATGTGCGGTTAGACAGAACAAAGCCAGTGGTTGATAGTACATTTCTCTATAAACGGGGGGGTGGGCTTTTGGTCTTTGTAAAAAATAAATATCCTCCTTATACTTAAATGGATTTATCATTATCGGAAATACATGATGATGTGGAAATGTTGACAATTGAAATATACTATCCAAAAATGAAACTTCAGCGAATTGTATTGGTCTATAGACCACCAAATGGAAGTCTGAAAGGTTTTCAGAAATCATTACACCAGGTATTAAATGGTTCAAACCTGTTATTAACAGAGTGTAAAGTTATAGGTGATTTTAATATCAATTACAGGTCCAGACATAGCGTAGGATATAAAATGTTAAAAACATGGGAGAAATTATTTGGATTACGACAATATATCAAATGCAATACACGAATAGATATGAGACATGCATCATGCATAGATTTGATCTTTTTGAATATGAAGCATGTCGAAATGGCTGGAACACTGTCAATTGGTATAAGTGATCATTTACCTGTACTAATTTTGAAAAAGAAAAAGAGGGAAAAACGAGAACATGCATTTATAATCGGATGTAGTTATAAAAAATATGATACAGACAGGTTCTGTCAAAATTGATTAGAATATGATTATACAAATTACATGATACAAACAGATCCAAATGTATTATGGGATGAATAGTATCATAACATTAAGACATGTTTGGATGCTATGTGTCCAATTAGGAAGATGAAAGTAGAAAATAATGGACTAGCTTGGTTAACAGGAGAAGTAAGGGAAGTTATAAATAGGAAACACAATGCATATCATATGGCTATATGAAATGGTAGAGAGGATGATTGGAATAGTTTTAAGTTGTGTAAATTGGAAACTTCACGCGTGATTCAGAATGCAAAATCAGCACTGGTAAAAAAGAAATTAAATAATAACAAAACAAACCAGAAAAAGTTTTGGGAAGTAATACACAATGTCTTTGGAGAGACTAAATGTAATACTACGAAAGAAACTTTTCTGGAAAAAGATGAAAATATGGAAAAATTGGATGCACAAGAATCAACTGATTACTTGAATAAATATTTTGGTAAATTAGGTGATATTTTTGAAACCAGTGTTGAGGAAAACATACCAACATCACAAACTGAAGTTGAGAATGAAATGAATTTTCATGAAGTTTCTAGTGATGATGTGAAAAGAATAATTATGAAATTGAAAAACAATAAATCATTGGCAATCGAGCATATTAATATAAGGGTGTTAAAAGATGCATTTATAACTTTGATTGTGTATGTGACACACATATATAATTGCTCATTAGGTACCGGAATATTCCCTGACTTGTGGAAGTACGCAAAAATTGTACCAATTCCTAAAAATAGAAATTTGAACCAGGCTAGAAATTGGAGACCCATTAACTTACTACCTTTTCCTGAAAAAATATTTGAAAAAATTGTTCACAAACAATTAATGACCTATATCTATAATAATAAGTTATAAACAAATCTACAATTTGGTTTTCGTGAAGGTTATGGTACACAAGGAGCAATACAACTGTTTGTAGATGGTATAGCAAGCGGACTAAATAAGGGTTAAGTGTATGGAAGTATATATGTCAATCTGGGAAAAGCTTTTAATTGTTTAAATCACAGTCACTTAATAGGAAAGTTGAGTGATATGGGCCTTGGTAAAGATGTAATCGCATGGTTTACATCGTACTTAAGGGAATGGAAGCAACAAACATTATTTAATAATATGTTATCTAGTGAAACATTAGTGATAAATGGCCTTCCACAAGGTAGTTGTCTCGGGCCAGCATTGTATTTATTATATGCAAATGATTGTGTGGAATATTTAACAGAAAATTGTCCAGAAATAGAAATTATTATGTATGCGGACGATACTGTGTTATATGCTAAGGATACAGATATGGAGGCATTACTAAGAACCCTACAAAAGGGAATGAATTGTTATAATACATGGTGTACAAAAAATGTGTTACGAGTGTATTATGAAAAAACTAAACAGATGTTTTTTACTACATTACCTAAGGTTGATGTTGTTTACGATACAAAGAATACTATAACCTTGGAAAATAATATCTCTCTAGGTCTAACACGCAACTATAGTTATCTTGGGGTAGAAATTGACTGTGTCTTACAATATGATAGGTTTTTGAATAATATTGTTAAAAAGGTATCGCACAAATTGTATATATTCAGTAAAATACGATATCTGTTAACATATGAAGCAGCACTGTTAGTATACAAACAGATGGTGTTACCATTTTTTGACTACTTGGATGTATTGGTTGATAGTGATGGTAAATTGTTAGTAGAAAAATTACAAAAACTACAATTCAGAGGCCTGAAAATAGTTTGTAATTATAAAGTTGATGGAAAAATTATATCACAAATGGATGAGGAAAGGATACACAAATATTGTAAAGTAGAATATTTGTATATTAGACGATTAAGACGATTATTGTTGTTCATATTCGAGCTGTGTAAATCTGAAGATATAACTGAATTTGGTAGTATAGAAACTATGCAACTGCGTAGTGATAAAGGTAAAAAATTAACATTGGATAAACCAATTTTGGAAGCGTATCGGAGGAATATTAAGTATAGAGCATATTCATATTGGAAATTAATGCCATATGAGTATCAAAATAAGGAGACTAAAAATGATCTACTGTCATGTTTAACCACTGAGTATTTGAAACAATTGAATGTAATACGAGAAAATAATGTTAAAAGATAGTTACGAATGTTTAATTGATGCAAATTCCTGTCTACTATAATTATGTGTGTGTGCATAGTGTGTATATTTATGACATCTTGAAAAGCACATAGGTGTATGTGATGATGTTTTGATGAATAAAAAATAATAATAATAAAAAAACACAATCAGATAGGACCTTTTTCCTACAATGTCTCGACACACTATATTTGGATTAACAACCACCCTGATCCTCTCTATGGGCTTTGCCTCTGGTAAGCTTTTACATGCAAATCGGAGAGGATGGGGGCGGGGGGATGGGGGGGGCAAGCCAAATATACATATGCATACATGGGAGTTGGAGTAGGGAGAGAATAATCATCTTAGTAATATAACAATGCCCTTTGTATGCAAGTCTTTCTTTTTTTCTGTAAATTTGGCATCCAGTTAGGCACAAACATAATGATAAGATCATGGACACATGCATAGGGAATGAGGTGGCATGGACCTCCCAACATAATCACTTTGATTACAAGCTAACCTCATATCAGTATAACTCTCGAATTGTGCATTGCACAGCAATACATGATATTTACAGTTTATCATGAATATTGTCATTTCTCTAAAATCTAAAGTGAAGCAACTCTTTTTCTCGAAGGAGAACATATGGAACATAATTGTGAAGAGAAAATTATGGCAAAAGTCCTAATGGAAATGAAAAAGACAAAATGCATATATAATGGTCAGTTCTCCTGAATGGGTGCCAAACGGGGCAAAACAGGGTGAAAATGTAAATTTAGCTATATCTTCAAGTTATTCATATAGATTATTGGGTACATATGTTGAAATTAATCAAAAAAGTTGGGAACACTAATATTCACAATTTACTGAGATATTGTGCTTTTTTGAAAGGTATATGTATGGTGACGCAGTATATGTACGGTGACGCATTTATTTTCATAAAAAAATGCAAAAATTCCTAAATCAAATTGAACAAATAAGGCCATAAACAGTTCTATGAGCTGTGCCATAGTGTTTTACTATGAAATATACATTTCTTTTGAGACATTGACATGGCTTTAGGTAAAATTGCTCATCTCTTTGAATATGTGTATAATCACCCATTTTATGCATTGCCATGGCTGTATATGTACGGTGACGCAGTTATCTTTAAGCCTAAATTCCTTTTTTTTTTGGCAAAATTATTCTCAATTTGTATTACAAAACATCATGATAGTCGCACAGATACATGGCCCACTGACCAATTTGATTTGATTTTGTTTGTTATTTTTGAAAGAATTCTTAGACAATTATCAAAATTATAGTACAGTATATGTACGGTGACGCATTTTTCATATTTCTACTTTGTCTTTGATAATATTTCTAATTAGAATTAATCAATTTTGCATGTATCCCGCTGAAATGGTATCATACGCAGTCAATTCATATTTGAGGAAAATATTATTCACTAATGTTCATATATTCTTATTTTATACCTATTTTCATCAGTATATGTACGGTGACGCACTTTCCTACCCCAAAACGATATGCTCTTAATTATTGCAGGCTAAAACCGAAAATATTGCATGAAAACATTATTTTCTTAGTGAATGTTAAATCCAAATATGTTGAGATATGATTGTCATTGTTTAGGGTCCAAGTGATATTTCGTTATCTATTTTTATGTAAATTTGTAAACAATTGTCTTAGTATATGTACGGTGACGCACTTATTACACCTACATGTTTTTGTCCATAATTATGAAAATTATAAAGTTTTCAACTTATTTTCTATCTCCGTTTGAAGCAATAGGGTTGAGTATTGTTATTTGAATAACAAGTACGTTTGTAAACAATTACACACAATTTATAAAATTATATACAATGTCATCAAATGATTTTCTTTAAAAAAAGAGCCAAAATAGACTGTTTTTTTTAGTTATTATTTGTATAATATTGATCAAATACTCATAAAATAGGGTTCCCAATGAAGAACTAATTAAGTTTTATCTGAATGATTAAAAAGATGTACAAAACATACTTTCTTTACATAATTATGGTCCATATAAATCAATTTTGTCATTTGGCACCCTTTCGGGAGAACTGACCATATATATAGTGTATGTAGGGTAGAATTGGCTCATCGGGGAAAAGCCTAATATTTAGCACAGTGATGTAGGCAATCACTGCTGTAAACAAGTGAAAATGTGTGCGGATCCACAATTATAAATGGAATACAAGAAAAAAAAATCTATTTTGATTAGATAATTTCACAGTTAAGGCTGTATTCCACTAGTCGATATTGGCCATTGGTAATTTGGTTATTTATAACATTTCACAAATGATGAAATAATAATGATATATAACATGTCTATGATTTGCCAAAAGTCCTGCTGCCGAGTTCTGAAATCGGGAGTCATATCGGTTAGTGGAATATAGCTTTAACATTTTCCCATACACACTAGATGCATGGAATGTATTAAGGGGAGTCAAAAGCAATGTTGTGTCAAAATATGCCAACATTTTGCGAACTCAAATAACTATGAAAATACATTCTAAGAGTCTAACTTTAGCCATTGGTAAAGTATAAATCCTGATATAACTATAACTTTACTTGATTTCCATAAAACTCATGTAATTTTTGCCTGAAGACAGCAATGTTTGTAAGCAAACCAATTTTGGTGGGTTACCAAAATTGATTGGGGACAAGCTTTTGTGTATTTTAATGGTTGGTTGGTTATTGGGGTTTTACGCCGTATCAACATCTAAGGTTATATCACAGATTTTGACAATCCTGTCCTTGATGATCGTATCCATGGAATGATCGAATCTATGAGAAGATAGAGACCATACCCCTACACTTTTACCAAGGCAGGTGTTCTTTAATGTGCAGGGTCCCATAGGCAGGGCCCTACACACAACAGCCAGTGGTCTACTAGAGACCTTTGATAACCCAGTTGTTGCCACTGGGAGACATGTAGAGTGGGGTAGCAGCCAGCTCACCCCAGCCCAGGATTGAACCCGGGCCACCCGCGCAACAGACGGACACTCTAACCAATACTCCACCCCACACGCCTGTGTATTTTAATGTAGTTTAAGTCTATATTCAAACTCTATATTTTACCACAGGTCTAGGTTATGGCAATAGAATGTATTTCAATAGTTACTAGAATTTACAAAATTTTGATCCTTCCATGCTTTTGGCTCCCTTTGAGAAAACTATTTCTCACAATTTTGTCACCATAACAGAAAATTGGTTGTAGGTTGCTTTAACCTTAGGCCATAACTGTTATAACTAGAGTACTTGATTGTTCATATTGTGTAAATGAATGTGGAAGATCTGTATGGTTTAGCACTGAACGAATGCGAATGTAATTACAAAACTTGGTATTATGTAACTTTCATGCTTTGAATAGAAATGCATACAACTGCTACAATAGGTATATAATGCTTAAATATATGCAATATCTTAATCAACAGAATTAATAGTTAAGTGTTTATTCACTTAAGCCCAAATTAATTTACAGATCCATGCCTAAGTAGTCCATGTACCTCTTTTGATGAAACCTGCCATGTGATGTCAGACTCAACCTACCTCTGTTGTAAGTCTCACTTCAACCTCTAGAGAGCTAGGTAAGATGAAAAAAAATGTTCATCATTTATTTTGTTACAATTTAATTTCCTGCCCTTAGTGCGCAAAAACTGGCACCTCTACTCTACACTATCATGGATAAGGCCTATTCAATGTGCTAAAACGGGCAACTCTACTCTACTCCAGCAATAGCAATCAGAAGCTAGTGGTAGTGTGTCTAGATCTACTCCAGGTCCAGGAAGCCCGCGAATCCGTGCAGCCACTGTCACGACTGTGGTGCTGCCCCCTGGAGGCTTCTTTTTCGGATCAAATCCCCGGACCCGGGAACCTGTACTAATTTTAAGTATACTGTAGAAACAGACCAATACAACGCTTTATCCAAACCTGCTCCTCAACCCTGGAAGATACAGAGAGGGGTATCTGGTACCCTGGTTCCCGTGGCCGACCGCTAGCGCTTAGTGGCCCCGGTATCGTCTAAACGTTGCAACGGTTTCCGCGCACACCATAGCACGCCCTTTCCGCGTTGCAACGGCGTCCGCGCACACAAGCGCACACTAATTTGGACATTCTGTACCGGCTCACTCGATTTCTCGCGGGGCGCGGGGTGCTCTGGTAGAGAACGCCACTCTGTCACGGCTCACTCGATTTACAGCGACGCGGGGCGCTCCGATAGATAACGCCGCGCGCTATCCGCGCGGTTTTCATTAAGTGATACCTGGCCCAGTACTCGCCCTCCCGCGAGTGGGCCGGCAACCAGGCTAGGTATCTGGTGTCTTTTCGCAAAATAACTTTAGGGAAACTATTTTCCTTGACAGCAGATCAACTTAGCTGTTTCCCGGCAAGTGGCTCCTCATTTACCTTCAGACTTGTAGGTACCAGCGAGCGATATCAAACATGGCGTCCGCCGGCATATTTCGGGCAGCTGTGAAACGAGGTTTAACCCATTATCGGTGTAATTCAACATTTAAAAGGGTAACACACCATAACAATCAAAAGGATAATGTTTGTAGCACATACGTTACTCGGTTTCTATCCTACACAAGTCGCCATTTCGCGGAAAAGGACATCAGCAGTCCCGCCCTTGACAAGCAGCACGTCAACGTCGGCACGATCGGTCACATCGACCACGGGAAAACCACTCTGACAGCGGCAATAACAAAGGTCCTATCTGAGCGAGGGCTCTCTAACTTTGTCAAATATGATCAGATTGACAAAGCCCCCGAGGAGCAAGCCCGTGGGATCACTATAAACGCGTGTCATGTCGAATATTCTAGTACCAAACGTCACTATGCCCACACCGACTGTCCCGGTCACATCGATTACATCAAGAACATGATAACAGGTAGACCACTACTACTGCCAGTACTGGCACTACCAAGACGTAGGCTTTTCAAGGGTGGTTATTTCTGATGTGCGACATGCTCATAACTTCTTTTTTTTAAATCAAATTTGTAAATGTCTTGAAACTGGTGCTGTACTGGTGCCTTAACACCTGTAAATCACCTGTCTTCCCATTGCTTATCTACCCGTGAGGTCAGTTGCACCAGGGTCTGTAGGACTGTTCCCTGATTGATTGTAGTAGTACCCCCTCCCATCCCGGCTTACAGTACCGTATGCTTGTGGGGAGGGGGTCATGCATGTACTCAGATTAACAAATATTTTATTTCACCCCTACCCGTCTGTTGTGGTGGTCATTTCAGTCACCGCCAATACAAGACCCAGGGAAGGGGTCTGGACAATCAGAAGATTACATATTTTATATTACCACCGGTTTTGCTGAGGGAATTAAAGAAATTGTAGCTTTACGATAACTAGTTAGACCAGAACTTCAAAACCATAACATGCAATTTGAAATGGTTTTAAGGACTACCGCACATATAAAATTCGACGTGTTTGAGTTTTCTCATATCAAAATAAGGTAGACTAATATGATATACTCACCACAATAACATTTTACCAATTCCTACTTGTAATTATTTTTTCTTTTGCACACAGTATTTTATTTTACTTGTTATTCTTTTTTAAACAGGGACCTCACAAATGGATGGCAGTATTCTAGTTGTCGCAGCTACAGATGGTACAATGCCCCAAACCAGAGAACATCTTCTCCTAGCCAGACAGATAGGAGTACAAAATATTGTAGTCTATATCAACAAAGTGGATCAAGTCGACTCAGAAATGGCTGAACTGGTGGAAATGGAAGTCCGCGAACTGCTCACTGAATTTGGATATGACGGAGAAAACACTCCAGTCATTGCGGGCTCTGCACTCTACGCACTTGACAACCGAAACCCGGAGATCGGTACTGAATCTATTATAAAATTGGTGGAGGCCATTGACGACCACATCCATCCTCCGGTGAGGGATCTGACTGGTCCGTTCTTCATACCTTTAGAATCTGGTTTCACTGTCCCAGGCAGGGGTACAGTGGTTGTTGGCACTGTCCAGCAAGGATCGATATCCCGCGGTGAAGAAGTGGCTCTCATTGGACATGGCAATGACATCAAAACCATCCCCACCGACATCCAAGTATTCCGCAAATCTGTCCAGACGGCAAAAGCTGGAGACCATGTGGGAATATTGTTGCGGGGAATCCGACGTGAACTTGTGCAGAGAGGGATGGTACTTTGCCAACCTGGGTCCCTCAAACAGCACAACCACTTTGAGGCCCACGTCTATGTAAGGACTAAGGCAGAGGGAGGGCGGTCTAAGCCCATCACTACAGACTATATCAACCAGGTCTTCAGCGATACATGGGACATTGCCGGGTGTGTGCGTCTGCCAGATGATATGTCGATGGCCATGCCAGGTGACACTTGCGTCTGCACCGTGGCCTTGCGTAAACCCATGGTTCTTCAAGCGGGTACACGCTTCATGGTCCGAGAGAACCAGTTTACTGCCCTTACTGGGGTGGTCACTAAACTTCTCCCGTCATTTGAGGACGAACTTATTGGCTTTAATAAGGAGAGAATAAAACCGACCAAAATAGAAGGAAACGTTTCCACTGTGATGAGAAGACGCATGAGGCAAAAGAACAAAAAGTAATTGGAACAGTGATTGTCCTTTTCTTACTACAAAATGCCAAACTTTATCTGATTTTTTTTTCAAAAATATAATAATGTGAAAGTAGACTACACGGTATGATTTGAGATTAAAGACACCGGAGAAATACACAGAAGGTTACCTGTTGTTTTTCTTAACATTGTCCAGAGTGTAAAGTTTATCCTAATCATCAGTGGTATTTAAAGTTTATATGACTCGGTTTCAAATGAAGAATTATCAAATAAAATAATAGGCTACATATGCCTGGAAATAGAAGTATGGAAATCCAGCATACCAGGGCAGTTGATCAAAGTCCGGGAAGATCATACAAGTTACTCCTCCGGTAACCTTGAAGAAAGATTATGTCCACGATAAAATGAAAAACGCATTTTAAACACATATATAATTTGTTACTGAAGGAATCTTTTTCAACACAAAACATCGAGCAAACTAATAAAACGCGAACATAATAAATTATAAATTCAGAGACACCAGCTGGAAATTGAATGTTTTATAATTTGATTTGAATTCATATTTTCTTTTTCACACATAAACAAACGATATAAATCAGAGGTTCTCTTTTTATCTAAAATAAGTCATCAAATACCACCACTAAAACGCTATGGTAATAGTCCTAGTCATGAATATTTCCTTCGTTGTCCTTAGTCCAATAAAACGATCATCACCCTACTTAGCTTACAGGTCTCCCGGTCTAGGAGTGAAAGGTAACATGTTCCCCCAATCCCCATACCCTTATCGAGCAGAAAACGGAGGGCCAGGGCCGGAAAGCCAGTGCGTGTAGATCCCTTGATGTTTAGTTGGGAATGGGCCTAGGACGTATGTGGGGAGGTTTTAAATCTATCCGGTACGGTGGTCTAACGTCATGCCAAATTATAAAGATGTCTGATAATAGATATCATTTACGCCGAGGTTTCAAATATTTGAAAAAAGATCTATGGAATTGGATATTCTTGCACCGGATTTTCGACAAAAGACTGAATCTGGCATATGAATTTTAAATAATGATAAAAAAAAAAAAAAAAAAAAATAATGATAAAAGAGCGATACCTCCACCCCCCCCCTTACCTTTCTTTTCCGTTTCTGTATCCGACGCAGGCTAACCAATAATTCTGAACGATATCTCTTCATGGGACATCCACACGTGACGGATCGGCTCACAAAGCCACTGTGTTTGTTGTTGGCCAGATCGTATAGGGAAGTCAGTTTGTGTTGGTTTAACTCCTTTTATTGTTCCAGTCTATTGTTCCAGGCTATTGTTACAGTGGCCCCACACTGGGCACTCTTTTCGACACGTCTGGTCCCCCTCCCTGCCGCCGCACCTCTCGAACTGGAGACAGGGCCCAGCAAGCAGAGGGACGCTAGGTCACGTGAGGGTCCCTTGATGAATATTCATGCAGGGACCCCCATACATACCAGTCACACCAAATAGAGTAATATAGTGACAAAAGCAAAATAATATATACACTGTGTAACAGTGTCCCGCCCTCCGGTAAAAGGGTTCGCATGCACAATCATTAAGCGAAACCTTCATAACAATTATTAGGAATAACACATGACCATATGGTAGGTTACCTTCACAGAGGTATTCACTTTACCTACTTAAAGTATAGCAGGTATACTAGTTTTTCTCAACAATCAAGAATTACTAATTAAGATCAATAAATCACCCATCGTAATAATTGTGAAGAATTTTCATTTTTCTCACACAAAGATTCAAGTGACATAACTTGGTTTAAAGTAAATCTTAAAACTAAAAGAGTAACAAAACTTAAAACTAAAGTATTGTAATCTTAAAATTCTAGATAATAAATCTTAAAACTAGAGTAAATGCGATTATATGTGGAGCTCCTGTAAGATAAAACATAGTTTGTTATAATAGTCATTTCAAATGCCAGAATGCCAGTTAAAGTCTCTTGTTACTTCCTGTCACATAAACTGTAGTTCACTGTACTGTCACTTGGCATCTTTATATGCTACGTAATAGTCTCTGGCATATCCGGTGATTAAAGTTTGTAGCAATTGTGCCCAATACGCATAATATAATGTCAGTACTACGAGACATCCAAAGTTTATTGTGCTGTCACCAGCACTACTATCATGCGTTATCATAAGTTCAGCTTCCTCAATTTACGAGAATAATAAGATCCAAGCTTGGATGATTGAACACTCATAGGAAAATGTCTTTCCTTTTTCACACACTACCGACGAGCTCGACGGCTCAGACGTAGGGTAGTGCGTGGACGGTAGGTTTCACGCCGGAACGTAGCTTCGCTTGCTCCGGGGTTAGATAGAATGTCACATACCGTGGGCATATCAACAACTACAGGGCTAGAGTGAGTCTTTGTAACACCTTCAGTTTCATGAGCACCAAGACCTTTTTTAAATTCAGTGAGTTCGATGTCTGTAGTGGTTAAATCGGAGGCACAGCCAGACGTAGATTCCTTAACAGGTGATGAGGGTGTTGTTGTGGTTTTGCCTGCACTGGACTGTGACGAGACAGTCCCTACTGTCTTTAGGATGTTACCCGTCAGTGTACGCATGATGAATTGACGTTTCATGCACACAATTATGATCAGTAGTAGTAGGACACATACAACAACGGCTATAACAATATAGGGCAGGTTGGACATTGAAAAATTATACTTTCCCTGATTTTTGGTTTCTTCTAACATTTGTACGAATTCATCAATATTTTTAGGGTCAATAGGGGGCAAGGTTTCTAGATCTAGACTGACATTGAAGTGGTGTTTTTCCAGAGGGGTCCAAATTGGTAAATTTGTTAAATTTCTCTTGATGGGAGTAGTGATTCTTGATTCACGTTCAACTTTGTATTCGGATCGCTCTTCGAAATAGATAGGGAGTTCAAGTTTATCTGCCAATGCTCGGCAACCAGATTCTAGTGTTATGACAATAAAGGGGGGTTCAACTGTGATTCTTTCTTCGATATCAGTTTGTACACAGAGTTTCCTTAAATAAAATGCACAGTTGCTGGCCACTAGCCACTGACCTTTTGAAATGTATCGGGCTATGGGTAGTTTTAATTTGTTTGTCACTCTAGTTTTACACAAATTTCTGATTTTCCAAAGATCTTTCTGGAATAATGCCAGTGTACAATATTGATGGTGATTCATCTCATAAACAGCAGACGTCATTGCACAAAAATTAATATCAGGTTTTCCACAGTTTATTTGATCTTCTAGTGTCAAGATAATGTATTGTCGCCCATCTGCACTTACATCAAAATTTTTGAATTCTAGTTCATACTCGCCAGTTAAATTTGTTGTTGCATAGGGTACAGGGAGACTTATGGCTTCTTTGACACGGAACTTTTGGGTCACATCTAAAAGGGGAATTTCGATAGTGACAATTAACTGTTTTTCTAATGCCACTGTATTGGTTTTCAAAATGGTGTAGTAATACCAAGGGGCTTCACGAGGGTCTCGGGGGAGCATCAATTGTGGTGGTAATTCCACTTCTATAGATTTGAAAATCTTTACCAGTTCTGGGGCCGGAAGTAAATTGGGAGATAATCTTTGGGTCGACAACTTTGATATCTTGGCATGCAGGTTTGTGAACAAGGCGGTTTCAGCAGTCACTAGGTCTCTGACAATGTTTATATTTGTTTGGGTCTGGGCAAATGCTAAAGCAAAACGCTCAAGCGGTATTAACCTATTCACAATTCCTGTAACGCTTCTTTGCCATGCTTCCATCATTTCATCCATTTTATTGATTATCTGATTTATTGTATGTCTATTTTCTTCGACTTCCATACGGGTAATATTAATAAGTGATAGACTTTCCATGAGAACATGTCGAATGACATTTTGAGTACTTTTTAGGTCATTAACTTCATTTCTTAACTTCCTTGTTTCAAAATATGCGATCCCACTAAAGATTCCAGCTGCCAAAGCGATAAATCTTTTCTGACGGTTATGTTCCCTGTTTTGTTTTCTACTTTGTTCAAGCTCACTATGACCTACTCCCAGTATTTCTGAAAAATCTACCCAATTTTTTGTCATGGAGTTCACGAAGAGATTTGAGTTCATTTTGTTGGGCCTTAAAAATCCTATAGTAATAATCTATTTTCAATTTCACGCGGTCATCAATATTAACTTGTAGAGCTGCATACCTAGCAGTGCGGAATCCCTCAACTGATTTTAGTTGGTCGAAATATTCTCGTGCCGAACTGGTTATTTCGTCTACATTTTGGAATATTTTATTGACATAGAGCAGATAATGTTCATAGAGGTCAAAATCTATAACAAGTCCGACTAGCCATCTTGATCTGGTTGTGTGTATTTCTGCTTTCGATCGGAAGAATACATGCTCTACTGGTTCTGGCACCTGTCCGACTACGGCTGTAGCTGTCAGGTAGGAGAAAAACCTAAAAAGAAATAGATAAAATAATTTTGAGTTATGTGCCTTGAAGCAGATACATTTAATTATAACATTGAAGCTACCAGTTCCAGAAGATTCTTTACTTTATCCTTTTCTGTTTTTGAGTGGGTAGGATTCGCTTTAGAGTTTTTGGAATCTTGCTTTTTCTTTTTCTTTTTCTTTAGTTCGGTAATTCGTGCTCTCTTTGCGTCGCTAATCTCTTCATCGCTAGAACTTGATCGACCCCTTTTGTTCGTGCCGGGAGTGTCAACCAAGTCTGCGATATCAGAGATTTCGCTTTCGTGTGCAGACACGCTATCCGTAGATATCACGGTTGGGTCTTCATCCAGGTCTTCGACTGGAGAAGAAAGATGTTGTTCTTCCCTGTTAGTTTCCTCCACAAGATCGCGCTCACGCAATCTTGCTAAGGGAATGTTGTCACTACTACGATCGGAGTCTTCTTGGATCCAGCGTTCTCTTAGCCTTGCTAAGGGAATATTCTCAGAGTCAGATGACTCACCGCTGTCTGCAAAGCTCCGATCACTGTCAGTACTCATGGGCGCAGCCATTTGTGCCCGCCGATGAGGACGATCTGCTTCAGTGGGTTCTGGTATCTCCCATTCCAAGTTGGCCTTCCTCAAGTGTACCTTATGTACCTTACGCAATACACCAGTCAAAGCATTTCTAACAAGATAATTAACTGGAGTTAACTGTTCGACTATTCTATAATACGGTTTCCATCTTTGGTCTAATTTGGAAGATCGGGTGGTGTTGAAAACATATACTGGATCACCTGTCTTTAGATCAGTATCATGGGTCTTTCTGTCATGGTATCTTTTGGATCTTTCAAATGCTTTTTTATGGTGATTGCGAACAGATACCATGGCCTTATGGTGTCGCTCCAAGATGTTTTCGTGTTGTTCTTCACCCATGTATTTTATGCGAGGTTTTAAGAGAGTGTCCAAGGGAAGAAGAGGATCCCGCCCTGTCATCAAATAAAAAGGAGAATGTTTCGTGGTTTCATGATTACATATATGCAAGGCTAAAAGGGCAGAAGGGATCAATTCATCCCATGCATGTTGGTCGGACAATTGTTTGGATGCGATGTCATTCCAAACTCGATGTATTCTTTCTAATTTTCCATTGGACTGAGGGTGGTATGGACTGGTGCGAATACGATAGATTTTGAATTTCTTACAAATTCCATTTACCACTGCATTAACAAACTCACTACCGTTATCTGAAAGTAAAGTGCCAGGGCACCCATGCCTGGGTATTATTTCTTCAAGCAGTACCCTTGCGACAGTTTGGGCCGATTTATCGGGCACTGCGAAGAACTCTGGCCACCCTGAGTACATGTCGATGAAGGTTAAAAGGTAACGATTACCCTTATAGGAGGTTGGAAAGGGTCCACAAGTGTCTATTGCCAATTTCTGGAAGGGCATACTGACCTCGTCCATTTTCTGAAGGGGAGCCCGTTGTTGACGAAGATTTCTACTATTGCAAGGAACGCAATTAGACACATGATGGACAACATCTCTATAGATCCCTTTCCAGTGGTAGCTTTGCCGAACTCTATCATAAGTTTTGTCACAGCCCATATGACCTAATTCTTCATGACACTCTCTCAAAATGATATCCTGTAGATGTTTAGGAATAACAAGTTTCAGGCCAGCCACAGGCTCTTCAGCAATGTAATAAAGAACACCTTCGATCTTGGTGTAATGGATGTCACCATTTAATTTCTTCAGAGCCCGGTCTTTTGCTTGCTCTATCTTCATATCGAGTGGTTCTCCGCTCTGTAAGAGGCCTGGCAGTACATTTGCACTGGATTGTTCCGAACTTTCTGGACTAGTCTCAACGGTGGGATTGACAGTTTTGATCTTATCTGTGTTGATAACGTCTACAGTTTTTTGACCAGGCATACGGCTCAGAAAGTCAGCCTGTATGTTTTGTGTACCGCGGATGTATTCTATAGTACAGCTGTACTGGCTCAACTCCATAGCCCATTTTTGAACTTTAACATTTTTAATTTCGGAACGGAATAAATACTCCAGAGGCTTATGGTCTGTGCGAACCACAAACTTAGCACCATACAAGTATTGTTTGAATTTTCGGAGAGCGAATATCATTGCCCATGCTTCTCGTTCGATGATAGGCCATCGGCTTTGTGTGGATGTCAGTGCGCTTGATAGGTAATGGATGACATGGGGCCCTTCTTCGTCTTCTTGTACTAGAACTGCACCTATGGCAACATCACTTGCATCTGTGTATAGTATAAAATCACGGTCCATCCTTGGATGAGAGAGGACAGGTTTCTGACTTAGTATACTTGTAACAGTTTCAAAGGCTTCCTGACACCGGGCATCCCACTTGAATTCTATGTTTTTCTTGGTGAGTCTTGTCAAGGAGCGGATTTTGGCGGAGAAATTTGGTATGTATCTTCTATAAAAACTTGCCATGCCAATTAGACCTCTTACTTCTTTAACATTGGTAGGGATATTCATTTCCCTAATGACTTTAACCTTCTCAGCACATGGGCTAATGCCCTCTGGTGTGATGACATGACCCAGATATTCTATTTGTTGCCTGAAGAAAGAGCACTTATTTTCCTTGAGCTTAAGGCCGGCTAAGCGTAGTCAGTCAAACACAACTTGCAAATGTTCTAGATGTTCTTCTTTCGTTTGACTCCAGATGATGATATCATCCAGGTAGGCAGTTGCAAAAGGTAATTTCGTCAGTACCTGGGCCATCAGGTATGAGAATGTGGACGGTGCATTACAGAGGCCAAAAGGTAGCTTGTTAAATTGGTAAATGCCTGCATGACAAACAAATGAAGTCTTGTGGCGGCTCTCAGGGTCCATTGGGACCTGGTGATATCCACTTCTAAGATCTAGAGTAGAAAAGTATTTTGAACCTCCCAATCTTGCCAGTATATCATCTATGTGTGGGAGTGGGTAGGAATAGGGCACGGTCACACTATTAAGTTTCCTGTAGTCAACACAGAGGCGATCTTCTCCAGATTTCTTTTTCACTACTACTACCGGAGCTGCCCAGGGACTTTGGCTTTCAGAAATAATTCCTGCCTTCAGAAGCTCTTCTACTTTATTTTCAATGAATTCCCTTTTTAAAAGTGGTGTTCTGTAGGGTTTCAGTGCTATTGGTGGACTATTGCCTGTGTTAATCTTCATAGACACGAGGTGAGTACATCCTAAATCTAGGTCACTTTTAGCAAAAAGGTCCTTGTTCTCGGCTAGCAGTTCCTCAATGTCTTTTGGTTTTTCTTGTTTTTGGATATTACTTACCTCTTTTCTGGGGATGTCCGTCGTTTCCGATTGGATGGGCTCATACTCACCTGTTTCGAGGGTGCACTCCTCAGTCATCTCTTCTATTTTAGCAATAACATTGCCCTTTTTTAGTTCAATAGATCGGCCAGTGTTGTTGACTATTTGAATACCAAATGATTTGCCCTTTTTGATGAAATTTAGACTGTTGGCCACTATCACACCTGGTTCATCTTTTAATACACCTCCCTCAGCTTGGGTAGTAATGTATGTTCCATCCCTATGGTAGGTACTGCGAGCACGTCTTGCGCTGACAAAGGCGGTACTTTGAGGTGTCAGGGTGCAATCTTCAGTGAGTCGCGCAAGTGAAGACATGTGTTC
The DNA here is from genome assembly GCA_936440205.1 of Lepidonotus clava. NCBI lineage: Eukaryota > Metazoa > Annelida > Polychaeta > Phyllodocida > Polynoidae > Lepidonotus > Lepidonotus clava. Next base: position 25,100,821 of record OW387144.1, on the reverse strand, counting down.
GTCATTCTGTGTGGAATATTCTGTTCCTCGAATGGTCAGACTATGCGACCCTGCATTAATCACAAACCCTTCAGCTTGGATTATATCCCATCCCACTATCATGGCATGCCCAAGGTCAGGGACAACCACAAAGTTGTGACAGAATGATTTTGACGTGATATTGAAAGTTATTTTTACCTCACCTATGTTTTGAAGGCTATTTCCATTTGCTGCAACCAATTCTAAAGGGTTTTCCTGAACATCACCAACACATGGGTTCCTTTTTATTTGTTTGTAGAGGGATAATGATATAATACTCACCTCTGCTCCTGTGTCCAGCAGTGCTCTTGTCCTAAACTTACCTATTTTGATGGGAATGCTCGGTCTACCGACAACAACTTGGTTGACCACATAAACCTGTTTTCCTAGATTTTTGACTGACTCACCTTTTGTTGTTTCTGGATGTGATGGACCTATCTCTTTTTCTTCTTTTTGCTTCTTTTTCTTTGCCAACTGACTTTGTTGTTTTGGCATTTTACGAGTGCCATATTTTGATTTACCCGGTTTCTTTTTTATCCACTTACTGGAATTCTGGGTGTCTTTTTGTAGGGCCCGATCTAACGGGAAGAGGTCAGGCCCTTCACGGCGTTTCCCGGGTAATTACGTCGACCCTCACTGGAGGTTGGGCAGTTTCGGGCAATGTGTCCAGGACGTCCGCACTGGTAACAATGCCGTTTAGGGACCCATTGGCAATCCCTGGCCTTGTGTCCTCTCTGGCCACAAGTGTAGCACTGCCCACGGAATTCGGGAAACATAAAGTCCTCTTTGATTGGCTGAAACGCGCCAAAATACTTCTCAGCCGGACAGTCATATCTTCCATTTTTATGCTGTCTGTCACCCAACGCTTCAACCTCCATAGGTTCATGCCGGCGTGGGAGGGATGCAGGTGCAACAGGCAGTCCTTTCTTCCGGGCTTCAAACTTCTGGTGCAGACGCGTTTCGTTAACTGCTATTTCCACGGCAGCGGCAAAAGTGGCCGGGTTGCCACGCATGACCTTCTGTGCAGTCAGGACATCCTTGAGTCCATCTATGTAAACATCAATGAGTTGCTGCGCAATAAGAGGAACATCCAACGCATGGCCCGGAAATGCGTCGGCTGCTTTATCAAGGATATGTTCTGCGAATACTGTCACACTTTCGTTGTGACCTTGCTTCAATTTACGTAGTAGCTGTTGTGCATGTGCAGCATCTACAACATCAGAAAAACGCGCTGCCAGTTCGTCTCTGATTTGGGCCCAAGTGGCATTAGCGTGGTCATTACGATACCGAAAAAGAAAATCGGCGACCACCCCCGACGAAGTTTGTACGGCAACCGCGATACGATTGCCGTCATTTCCATCAATCGCCTGTACGTGTCTTTCTACATCTTTAATCCATCGTTTAAAGTCTTTTGGGTCGCCCTTAAAAATTGGTATATTCGCAAGTATTTGCGTTGTAACCATCGAACCAACTAGACGTTGTAATTCTGCCACTACTTGGGGTTGCTGGGCTGGACCTTGTTGCAGTTGTTGCAGTACTTGTTGTGCACCCTGTTGCTGTTGAATTTGTGCCTGCTGAGCTTCAATTACCTGTTGCTGTTGTTGAATTTGTTGGCCTAATTCGTGCCGAAGAGCGGCAAATTCTGCCTGTAACGCTTCCATCGTAAATTGAAAGTAGTTCGCGCGCCAAGAGAGCAAAAACTAGACCAAAAGGTAAACTTGCCGGGTAATATGCCAAAATATTATGCTAAATCCTTCTGGAACAGTTTAGGGTAGAAGGCCTCACTATCTTATAAACCTATAGAGTTTGGGGGAACACGGTCAGTTATTAGAAATTACTTTTAATGAAGATTATTATTTTGTTAATTTTTCTTAGCACTCTTTTGAAACGAGGAAAGATCATAAAAAAAAACAAAAAAAAAAACACTTTTATATTTATTGAGGTATATGCATGTATTTTTCTAAAAAAGTTGATCTGAATGTTGGATTTCAGTAAGGGAGCCTCATAGGGTAAAGTCTCAGTAAAGTCTAGTTGTCAGAGAATAAAGGAAGTCACGAGTCAACAGGGGAGTCTGACATTAGATATTTTACGATACTTGGAGCATTTGGTGTTGTTTTGCATCGTTATTTTCTTAGCGACCTTGTTAATGATCTTAACGAGTTTAACCAATTAGTACAACAAGCACCTCAAAATGGTTCACGAGTAACTTGCACACTTGTTTCTGATCTTTAATTACCAGTAATTAGGCTAACGAGTCTTAACGAGGTATGCTAATTAACATCTACTTAACATCATAAACTGCTCAAAATGGCTTTCCAGTATCACACATGTCCCAGTTGCACAGATCTAGTCTTAATTAGCCCTAATTAGCTTAACGAGGTTACTAATTAGTTCAGCGAGCTCACACACTTTCTCAGTATGGCGCACACACTCCGAAGGTACATGTCCGGTCCTGATTAACCCTAATTAGTCTAACGAGTTCACTAATTAGTCTAACGAGTTCCCTAATTAGTCTTAACGAATTACTAATCAGTGTAGTTTCAAAAACACCCCAGTTAAGACAAGAGTTTTGAGTTAGGTCACTGTAATTTCCTTAATGATTTTTCTTAATTAACCTCATCAACCATCATTAAACATGAGACTGCTGAACCCTGCCATAGTATAGCATACAAGTTTCTTAATGAACCCAACTAACTTCAATGAGCTTTAGTCAATTAAGAACTGAGTACCAACAAACTTCATGATCCAGGAGTTATAAACTCAACAATTGATTTTCTATTTCCATGGTATAGTTTCCTTTGGGGAAAAGCATTTGTTCCATTTAAACCAGCGTACGTACACTTTTAAAATCCCCAGTTTCAATTCAACTTTAATGCATGAAACAGCCTCCCCGGTGAAATAAATGGTGAACGGAAGTAGGATAGCAGGCACCGGCTGGTACTTGGTACATGATACACTAACACCCTGGAAGATATCCCGATACCACGCAATTACAGGGTACTGAACAATGCCAGCTCATGTCACAGTCAAACTGAACAATGCAGGATCATGTCACAGTCTGCTCGCCGAGCCAGCCCTTTTTTTAGTCGACTTTCTAAGAAAGCCAAGCCTACTCAAGATAGAACCTTTTTTTTACATAGACCCTTCGATTGAACTACTTGGCCAGTTTAAAACGGTGAAGTGGGTGATCGTGTATTTAAACACAAAAGAGTTCTATTTCCACCCCACAAAATAAAGTTATACCAAATAAACAGCACAGTCTATAGGTTGTATTGTCTGTAGTCACACACAGTTCAAATCCTCTGGTTCATTGGTGCTCACTAAAGGTTACTCACTCTCAATATATATTTAGCCCTGTAATTAATAAGTTACTCACAGTAGAAGCCCAAGCGACATTTTGAAGTTGGTGTGGAGCCCAGGGTGTTGACAGGTGGCGATCTGGTTGGCACAGGACACAGATCATAGGTGGTGTTAACGTTGTCACCAGAGGCAGGGGGCTCGAGTCGACCACTCGGGGGGTGCCTTGCTGTCCCATAAAAGGGGGGCCTGTCAGTCTTTCAAAGTTTCTTCAGCTGGGGGCCTGGGGTCTGTCACTCCTTGATAAAGATCTATGGCGAGATCTGATTATAATCCTTGGCACGGCACCATCATGTTGGCCAGATCGTATAGGGAAGTCAGTTTGTGTTGGTTTAACTCCTTTTATTGTTCCAGTCTATTGTTCCAGGCTATTGTTACAGTGGCCCCACACTGGGCACTCTTTTCGACACGTCTGGTCCCCCTCCCTGCCGCCGCACCTCTCGAACTGGAGACAGGGCCCAGCAAGCAGAGGGACGCTAGGTCACGTGAGGGTCCCTTGATGAATATTCATGCAGGGACCCCCATACATACCAGTCACACCAAATAGAGTAATATAGTGACAAAAGCAAAATAATATATACACTGTGTAACATTGTCACATATTTATCATTTTCTAATGGCTTTATTCTCCGGATCACCTTGCAATCTGGTCGTCCTCCGATAAATCGGAGTAATCGGTTGTTAAGAAGGGCTGAAGACTTTCCCACACTCAGACAAGGCTGTAGTGGACGCTCACTGGGCCCAGCTAAGGATTTTTTTTCCTTTTGTCAGTCTAGACATAGACATAGATGTTATGTATGTCTATAGTCTAGACTAAGAATCTGCTAGAGGGTACGGGATGGATTCGGGATGAGTCATCGGTCAAGCCGTCAGGGTATGTCTGGGGTGAAGTCTTATTGTTTTCTAAAAAAGAAATAGAATAACCGGAACTCTTCGGTTTCCTGAAACCGACCGTCTGATAAATCTTGAGATCAGACCAGTTGCAAGACTTGATATGCAGTTTCTCTGATAGGTCTGAGAAGTTTCAGTTAAAGATTTTAAGTTCTGCAAAGGCTTTGCAATCGTAAATTTCTTGAAACAACAATACTGTTAGGTAAAAAGAGCAACCCAGAGCAGAGAAAAAGCTAAATTAACCATGTCTACCGACTAGCTTTGACCTTTTTCTACAGCAATAATTTGGTCATTTACTGTGAAAAAATAACAAACTCTGAAACGATATCGTTTGTCTCTATTTACAGATCATATAGGAAGTATTTATTTGGCATCAGAATTAATGCAGTACCTATTTCCATTACAAAATCAAGATGTGGAGAACATTAAGCGTAGGTACAAAAGATATGAAACTGCCGTCAATCAAAAACTATTTTGTTATGCAGTCAATTTACCAATAATTCATGAATTAAATACAGTAAACTGGTTTTCTAATAGTAATACAATGCGCCTATGTCTGTAAACTTGTAACTAGATTAAACAAATCTTCCACTGTGGCCTCCCTAACTAGTTTAAGTTATTTCTTTTACTATGGATCTCAGATAGCTGAAGTGAAAGTGTAGGTCATCCTAGGAGTAATCAAATTCCATTCTAATATGTATATATACAGCCACTGGAAGTTCCGGCACATTAGTTTCCTATTTGTATTATATGCCGATAGGTACGGACAAACGATGTCGATTTTTGTATTTTACATGAATGTAATGACTATTGGCCCTATCTAAGTAACGCAAGCCCCATCTGAATTCCGAACAGCTTGGAATGTTTGGTATTGAGAAATGAGAACAGAATAAAAGTTCTATGTAGAACATAAATTATCCTTTTGGACAGAGTCAACTCTGACAGCGAATAATCAATCTTTCTTGCCAAAAACAATCATTGTTTTATACATATATTTTTTACTCTATAAATGATATCTATTCGCCGCTGGTTTTATCCATTCCGAATTTTCAAAATAAAAATATCCGATAAATGACAGTTTTCATTTTAACAGTAAATGTACAACACGGACACATCCCGATAGGTTTGATTTTAGGAACGCAAGGTACAGACAAGAAAAAAAACACAGAAGCATTCGACACAATACGACATAAATTAAATTCAACCTTTCGTGTGTATAATAAGCTGAATCCATTTTAGAACTTTCTCACAAAATGGAAACAGGATATGCTTTTGGTCCATCGAGATTTCCTGTACTTATCATAAAGGATTTAAGTTGTGAAAATTTAAATATACCTCGGAAAAAAAAATGCAAAAACTAAATTACCTACTATTTCAGCCCTGCTGCAACATTCGATAAATGTGTTTTATTGGTGAAAATTAACTATTCAGCTTTAACCGTTGTTTTGGCAAGAATACAGAAAGTACAGTGAAACAACTCCTCAGCTCTCGGAACAAATCATTTTCCACTCCAATAGTGAGGCCTAATTAATATACAGGTATATTGACATTGGCATTAGAGAACAAACAAAGTTGAAAGTTTCAACAATATATTGCAACGTGCTTGGCCATATCTTTTTGCATTCATCGTTCGACAAAAGGGTATCGTTGAAATTTGATAAAAAGAACTAACTGTAGCAAAAAATGAGATGTAAATAAAAACTAATATATCCCGGGGCAAATTGAGAATATTACTCTAATAATTTTCCTGCGTTTCATATAAGAATGAAATCACCTAATCGTTAGGAACAACTATTGCTATGTCAAATAATTTCTCTGACGGTCCTAGCCTGTGGATGGCAACACTGCCCCCACCAACGTGTCAGTTACACTACTCACCCTGTATCACATATATGCAGTCTTGTACTCTATAATATACTTCTCGCCTTACTTACATTAAGTCGCTTTGTGGAACGTTTAAAATCACTACAAACTGTACAGTGGATTATAGGGTGCCCGAGGCTCTTCCCAATACTAATTCTCTCCCCTCAATCGAAATTGACCAGCAGAGCTACTTGTTCCCGAAGGAGACTGTGAAGTGCGATAGACTGCTGCGTTAGGCCCCGGAAACCAGCGTGCCCAAGAAGACGGACCCGAACCCTGCCTGCAAAGCCCACTTAACTCTCTTGATACTAGAATACGTTTGGATGCTTTATTTTATCTGCTCTGTGGCTTTCATGAGAAAATTGGTTAAAGGGGAACACCAGTGATGAACAACAACAAAATTCTAAATAGATCTTGCCTTTCTGATGTCATCAGTCAAAACAGCATCAAAATCGGATAAGCGGTTCAAAAGTTATTGAGGAAATAAGATTCTCCTGATCTCCCCACTGGGGGCGGCCATTTTGAATAGATTTCCCAGCATGCACCTCACCATTTAACCAAATTGTGGTTCCTGTTTAGATTCCTGTAGACTTAGCTATGGTATTTTGTTCAATTTTAGAATGCTTTTACGAAAATGTTATTCGACGAAACATAATGAAACTTCATATCCTTAGTGGAGATACTTTGAGGCAAATTTTATTATAGGAATTTCATAGGATTTTACATCCTAATATAGTAATGTTGCCATGGCAATATCAGTATGTATAGCAACCCCACCATAAGAATAACAGCCCCTATTAATCTATCTATAAGGTATATAATCTTACCAAAACCATATATACCATGAAAAAGAAGATACAATAGTATCAATTCAATGGTTAAGAGTCAATAAATTGTTACTGGTTGCCTAGCAACCCAGTTTTCATACAGAGTAGTATAGTAACCAGTGGTTCTGCCTAGCAACAGCCTGTTGCTTAGCAAGCTAACAAAATTGGTTGTTTAGTAACCTGGATGCATTGTATAAGTTTAGTGTGAAGGGTTTTTAGCATTCTGATTCCATTAATGATGTTTAAATGGCTGGTTGCTATGGTAACATGAAATCCTAGAAATGGTTGCTAGGGAAAAACAACACCATAGATACAGTTTCTATGTAGTTTAAAATTTATGGCCATACTCGGTTTTCATCATTTTGATAATAACAGAATGGGTAATTTGGTATATTACACTCAATATGACACAGCAAAGTAATAAATGACACTTATATATCACAAACCCAAACAGGAACCACAATTGAATAAGTTGGTGAAGTGCATGCTGGGTAATAGAAACAAAATGGCTGCCCCCAGTGGAGAGCTTGATAGACCCTTATTTGGTCCATAACTTTTGAACTGATGCTCCGATTTGCATTTCGTTTTCACCATCAGTTTGGGAATTTCATATTCTCTATGCACAAAAAATATGTTTTTTAACTGGAGTGCCCCTTTAAGATTACGACGTGTCTCAGGATTCTACGTGCAGGTTCTCCGACTGAAACCGGACCCAAATGTTTAGTGCGGATCAATGGATTATTTCTGAGAGGTCCCTAGATACAATATATCTGAAGGTTTTACATTGACGATGGTTTAGCAACTTTGTCAACTGAATCTTGATTTTAGACCAAAAAATTACCTCGTTTTTCCCCCCTTAAAATTTAATAATGATTTAGTCAAAACTCTGATCTTTGAGTATATACAATACTATCAGGGCCTAGTGTATTTTTCACTATGACCCGAGATTTAAAAGGATGCGACTATTTTCTGTAGCACTGCGGGTACACTGTTTTCGGGAAGTGAATATTATTTTGATATCATTTATAATCTTTCCATGTATCTTTGCGCTCAGGGTCGTCGCCACACAGCCGTAGGTCTCATACAGTTGGAGAGTGAAGCACTTAGCAGCGCACGTCGTTTCTGCATGTTTTCTAGAAGCCTTAGACTAGAACTGGACCCAATCAGCACTCTGAGTGGAAGAAGCCCCGCCTTGGTCGGCCCTATGGTGTGTAAAAATAGAGTAAACTGGGTTAGAGTTATGATCTTACAAAACAACGGTGATCTGATACTGTAATGAGATGCTTTGTTAAAAAGCCAACCACAATTATATTATTGTAAAGAACTTTTATTTGAGAAATAATTTTACTGAAATGGTTTCGAAACCTTTATCTTTCGACTCAAGTAAGACATAAACTTACCCAGCTGAAGCGAAGTCTCCCCAGGGATCTGCGACGGGCTTGGCGGGTTGTGCGGCGCTGGGCTGGGTGGACGAGGATCCCGTGTCTAGTAAGAAGTCAAGGCCCTTGTCTGCAGACTGCTGAGGTTGAGAAGACGCGGCAGGAGGGGAGATCTCAGTCGGGGCGCGTGGTGGTGCGGGCAGCTTGATCCCGCCTGGAGGGGGCGGTAACAACCCTGGAGCAGCGCCTCCAGCTTTCCGGGGTCGGGCTTTACGGGAGTTTTCTCCAGTATTTGACTTCAAATCAAAAAGGGAAGCATTTTTATTCAATGAAATAGGAAATTTTATAAACAATTGGTAAAGTAAGGAACTCAAGTTCTTCCTTCTATGTAGCGGGACAATTTTTAAGAGCTTTTAATCTTTTTAAACTTCTACATGCATCCACTAATAGTGTATCATACCACACTAAAGACTTATGTTCGATATCACATATCATTTTGGATACGAGTAAATTTGTGTCAGAGAAAGCACTGTTTGTAAAACGGTGACTGAACGGGCGAACGGTAGCTTACTTAGTGAATCAAGAAAGTACTTACCCCTAGGTTTATTTTTATCGTTTGACCCTCCTTGAAACTTAGATCCAACTTTGGCCCAGAGTTGTCGGGTTCATTTGCTTGTGTTTTTTCATTTTCTTCTCTTTTTAGCCACCTAACAAAAAGGAAAAAGGGTGTTCAAGCTGCGGCACATAATTATACACAAACTCGGAGATACAGTAATACAGCACGCCTCAAATCAAAATAATGTTTTTCTGCTGGGGCAATAAAACAGTAATTATTCGACCGTCTGTGCATCAATATGAGGAACAATAGTATTTACGTGACTAAATTCGTTGAATTCGATGGGATGATCTTAGTTTTATCTGTGACCTCATGTATTTATGTACTGAATATGAATCCCATCTATTTAAAAAGTGATAGAGCATATTTAGGAAACATCCATTTACGTAGCACGATGGTCGTCAGAAGCCAATTTCATTGAATACACGTTTTTACATTAAGGTTTTACAACTGTCATATTCACTCTATTTACCTTACAAACGAAAATTAATGTCTTTAATATTTCATGACTTACTTGAAGTGGTCTTGCATTGTTACCAGGAGATCAAACGAATCCGCTCTATCTGCAAACCCAACTCCTATGAAGGCATGGCGACCTGAAGATTTTTTTCATCTATTAGCTGTATTTCATTAATGTTTGTTTTATAGAGAAGCAAATATGAAATACAAACAATAATCCTTTTTGTGTGCAAGTTTAGTCAATGTTTAAAAAGTGTTTTAAACCTTTTGCATTGAATATTTTAGATATTAAGTAAGCGTAAGTGACTAACAACAAGCTTTAAAAACATTGAATTGGCAATACGGACAAACTAACCTGTAGGGTCTTGGATACGGATGACGAAGTAACGACTCGAGTCAAGAACTTGCTCCACTGCGATCCCTGGGTAACAGTCGACCGGGCACATAGCGAACAGCTCACCTGTAGAATTGTGGTTATCATTATTAAACAGTAACATCAAATCATCCTATACAACTTCGTCTTAGAACATGTTCTATGAATTTCTGAATGTACTACGCTAGAATACATTACTTATAAATGCAGTATTTAATTCGGAAACCATAAAGGAGGAGATAAGATTATTTTTTCAAATAAGAAAATCTCAATTGGTACCTGAATTTCGATCCTCAAGTTTGAGCTGTAAGTCTTTGTCCTTGGCCACACACCGAAGACGTCCAGTCCAGGCGGGCTGGTCGAGGTTCCATTCTGCTGCCCTGTAAACCCAAACATCACGTGCAAGTGTACCAGCAAAGAGGATTCACCCATTATAAAGGCCTCGAGATATTTTAGGCCAGAGTGGGAGTGTTGGGCTCCTAGACTTAGTAGCCTGGGAACCCGACCCCCATACAATGAAGCCCATTTTTTAAGAAAATGTCATACCTAGTAAAAAAAAAAAAAACAATTTTAATTTTATTTTTATAATGTTCTTATTCTAAAAGCTACACGACCCTCATAATACACTTTTTATTCAAAGGGAGGGAGCTGCCCGGGCTTGCAAGTAGGATTAACTGGGAGCCCAGGAGGCTGAAGAGGGTGCTCCAGCAGTTAGAAAATGTAGGCTGAGAAAATCCCTACTTGGTAAATGTGGATTCCTATTCAATCATATGTTCCCAAGTCGACTATTTTGGTAAAGTGGTGTTTTTGTATATCTATGGGGTTCTGAATGGGTATACCAATGTCACACGTTAAATTTAAGAAAACGCTTTGTCGCCTGTCCCTGTCGCTTGTTTTTGAATGTCGTATGTTGATTGTCATTCTTTACCAAATGTCGCTTAGCCATGCCACTTACTTTTGCACTTATTTTTGTACTTACAGTTACATATGGATAGTTTTGCATTTGTTGCATACCGCATATTTAATTTCATATAATAGAGTAAAGAGAATCTAAAATAATCCTATAAAGTCAGTACTGATCAGAACTTATATCAAAGTCAATTATTTATCTATTAAACAAGTCAGGACCAATCTTTTTCCTGTCTAAAGGGCCTGGGGCTTACAGTTCACCTTGATGATTTTATTATCTTAATTAGAAATGAATTTGTTGGAGTCTATATTTCTGGGTGATCACAAGAAATGCCGGTACTGAAATCTGGTGGGACAAAAAAAACATGAAAATGTAAATAAACATTTCTATAACTCTGGAACCAATGCAAACAGAGAGGCAATAAAAAACAACATATCATTCTACACAAATTCAAAATTACCTAACTTGGCTGGTCAGATGCTCCAAAGTATTTTTTTAGTGGGCCTAAATTTCAATTTATATCTAGCCTATGTGCGTAAGGTACCTACGTTAGTCTATGGTATGTCACCTTTTTCAGGTGCCCAACTTTTCTGATCAAACTCCCTACTTTAGTTTAACAAGGGTATTGTCTGGAATCTTGTTATTTCTGAGTGATTGGGACTATCAAGCCTGCCTGACCATCTTGAAAACTTGAAGACGAAGTGACTTGATGCCATTAGATTAGTCTGACGCAGCCAGCATCTCGTATGCAGTATAAGACTGATGTAGCATACTCTCGAGCCTGCCATAACTGAGTCTTGGGTGCTACAACGTGGAATAGATGCCATGGGAACCCTCGGCCTCAAGAATCAGTTACCCGGTGTAAATTATGTGTATTGAATTGAGAAACACCCCTCCTCAGCTCCTGGCAGTCTCCAAGTGAAGCTTCAGGATGGCCTCTGCATTTACAGCGATTAGCAGGAAGCATTGAATCAAAGACTCATTGGCAATCCTCGATGGAATTGTTTTTTGTTTTTTGTAAGGATTACTGGGCTAAGACCTTCTTGGTTTTAGTTTTATCGCAACTGCTAAGTAAAGTTGAGGGTGTTGCCCCACTAGCACTGCTGCCTTCGTCTTAGACTAAGTTAGAGGGTGGTAGAAGAGCGTATGGAAACATGGTTTATATTTGAAAAATGCATGGACTAATGGAACCGCCAAGAAAGAGAATTAGGGGTACACATTCCCTCTACCTACCTGTATCCTCGATTTGACGTTCGGGCGGGTATTTTGTAGACAAATACTTCGTTTTTGACACAAACTACTCGTTCGTATGTTGAGTCCGCCATTGCTATCGGAAGTGTGGCATTTGGCGTCAACATTTACAGTTTAGTTTCGTACTTACAATTATATCTGTGAATTAGTAAAATAAAGTGCTACAGATATATATATATATAACTATTATTTATTATTACAACATATCTCTCCTGATTGTTTATTTCTAATCTTAGTAAAAGTGGATAACCTACGAAAACAAGACGTTAGCCGTACCACTTCCGGTGTTTGGCGATCTAGAGAAGTAAGTTTCATTTTTTGCATCCATAAACAGTGAAAAGTACACTATTAACAGGAAAAATGGAGTGAAACCACTCTATTAATCTATTTACTAAAGCGGTGTCTGATAGATCTATTTCGTCAAAGAGTGCGATATAGATGGTATGTCATTTACATGCAGTTTTTGCACAGTGAGTGTGTCTGTGATTCAACTCTTTCCTCGAATTGCGAAAACGGGAGTAACTCAAGCCTTCAAGGCCTAGTCTAAGCTGTGAACTGTATTACTTAGCAGTAAGAACACATTCTTTGAGGATTGGCGTAAGTCTCTAGATCTAAAGTTATATTTTGGGGACTTGTCAGAACGAAACAGCGTCCACTTGTAGGGAACAGAAAAATAAACTACCAGTACCACAACATATTAAGGGTAACCCTTTCATTGAAAGTTTCAAGACTCCACCTCAACTTGCAAGATGCCAAGAAGCATGGATAATATGCAAAGAGACAGGAGACTTGGTCTCTTTTTAAGTGAAAAGATATCTCAGAAAGATTAATTAGAAGTGGAGTTATGGCCATTTGAATTTCCACACTTAAGTTTTTGTAAAATGAGGTAATTAAATTAACCTATCCTACATAGTAGTCTAACAGAGTCTACAGCTAACTAAACGTATGACGTATCCACGAGATTTATGTAAAAATTTGGCATAATCTATAAACAGCTATAACTTATACTATAACTCTATTTCTTTTGCAAATATTTTCATTCTGTTTTTATTGTAATATAGCAAATGAAATTTTCCTCATCTTTGTTATAAGGTATTTAGCTTGCTTGATTACTTGGTTATCATGGAAACATGGTTCCTTGAATACCTTGGTTACCAGCCTAAAAGCATTCTAAAATCATTCTATTTAGAATGTACTCGGTGGGATGTTAGAAAAATTACTGCCCTTAGCCTAACGGCCTCGGGCAGTAATTTTTTGACACCCACCTCCCAGGTGAACTATAGTGAGTTAATTATCCGTTTATGTTAGGAGTACTAATTAGTCGCGTTATTTTATGGATAATAGCTAGCTCCTATGGCAGTCTCCTTCTCGTTCGACTGCCTCCGTCCAATACATAATCATAGTTCCACATCATATAAGACGTAACACTGGCATGAAAGGATGTTCTTTTTTTAGTTCCTGTGTTTTATTGTTCCATGACAAGATCTCAACTGACAATGATTAGCTCCAAGGATGGAATCCCCTGAAACACACTCAGTCAACGCTCCCGCCTTTCTATACAGTTTCTCTGCTTCTATTCCAATCCAGGACTCAGCTTCTAAGACTCAACCTTTCCAGGATGTTTACTCACAACAACGTTCAGCTTAACTCTGACTGAGCTCGAGCGCTCTGCGCCCCTTTAGTATGATACATCACACTTAGACTCCTCCCCTAACTCCCTCAAATTGGCAAGGAGTTACAACTAAAGCGTGTGCTGATGAAAACATAATGCTGCTAAGCCTAAAGAGCATGGACTGGCCATCCGCATCAGTACACAGGGTTGTACGGTCAACCTCTGTATGTTTTCCTATAGTATTGATTTTAATTTGCACACACGTTGACTGGTCTCAAGCCGTTTACCTTTATATTCATTACATGTATTTTCTATCGATAATAGGACTCATCACTATCTCCATTTAATAGGACTACATTATTTTACGTGACATTGAAAAAATAATTATGCAAATCCATCCAGAATTCACAAAATAAAGAGAACACCATAAAGCAAGGTGGGCAGTATACACAAATACTGCCCAATGTGCCAATACATTAAAAAAATACTAAATGGTGGTGTCCGGTTACTTTGGGAAAATTGTATGATAACTGTAGGAAAAGTATTTCCTACTTTTTCATCATGAACAAGAAAAAAAAATCCAGCTTGGACTATACTGCTGCCCGGAGTTAAGTTTGATTACATTGGCCGGATAAAATTTGATTTTGGGACTCCCTTTTCTCATGGACGCCAATGCTTGAAAACCCCTGAACTTTCTTTTGCAATCTCTTCAGCGCGATGCCTAAATCTACGGGAATTTATCAAAGTTATCAAACACTTCAGACTCACATAACCCGTAATATAGAGATTTTCGAATACCTTTATTCTCTAACAACAAATTTGTATTTATCAATACAAAAGAAAAAAATATTTATTGTTTTTCCAGATAATCATCGCCATTACCTGCAACATTTATTAAATGTGACCCACCTCACAATCTCTATGAGTGTGCGAGCCAACTCAACCTAGCTTGTCACCCGTCAATGTCATCTCGAAAAAAGGGAGGAGGACGGCACCAGAGTAAGACTGAGCGTGTGGAGAAGATGGCGCGTAAACGAGATGAGCGGGCTGCGCGCCAGGCGTACCGCAACAAACAGCAGATGGAGAGTTACCTCGCTGACGACGAGAACTTCACCAGCTTTGCCCATCAGATGGCCAACATGGGTCTGCAGCTCAGGGACATCCCCGGCGACGGGTAAGACTAGGCTTAACTACCTTAGTACCGATTGAGAAGATTTATCTCTTTAACAACAACAGCATATACCATTCCAGAGTTTTCCATGAACTCTGTTAACATCCATGCAATATATCATGTGATATATGCGACAACAGTTATTGAATCAATGCGACGTGATAAAGCTTTTATGTACTTTCAATTTTCCTTGCGTTGTAGACAAAAGTATTTATATAAGAATTCCTGTGTATATGCAGTTTCTTATTATTTCAGTAACTGCCTGTTCCGGGCGCTTGGTGACCAGATTCAGGGCCATGGACGGAACCACCACAAGTTTCGACTTGAAGTGGCCAAGTACATGCTCGACCACCGCGCCGACTTCGAGCCCTTCGTAGAGGATGATGTACCCTTTGAGCGCCATGGTATGCAGATCAATATAGTATTCTGAATATTTTCCAAAATTGAAACGTTCCATTTATTTAACATAAAATGTAGAAGTGTGACAACATTTTGAATATAAACCTCTCTAAATTACAGCTTTGAAACGCCTGTAAAACAAAATACATGTAGATAGCCAAGGAATATATTTCGATGATTCAAGAACATATTATGGTATTTTCTTTTTCCAAACAAATTCTTTAATGTTCATGCTGATATGCTATTCTTTTACCTATCCCTTTTCAATATGGTACTTATGTCTATCACAGTGTGCTTAGAATAAAATCAATTACAATCAAATTATCAACAAAATCCCTTTTCCCCATTTAAAGTGTCTAACTTGAAGAAGCTGGGCACGTACGCTGGGAACGACGCCATCGTGGCCTTCGCCCGCCTGCACGGCGTGAATGTTGTCATCCACCAACTGAACTCACCCATGTGGACGGTAAGGGACACTTTCTTTACTTAAAACTCAGTTTACTGGTATAAAAAACACAAATGTTGCAGTATTGGACATTTTCTGTTAGAGGCTATGACTATGGCTACAAGAATAATGATAATATTGTAGTGATGTCGGAAAGAAAATCGTACTTGATAATTTCTCGGTTGATTGGACTTCTAACTTAAGTTTTCCTTAATTTGTCTTCTTTCAGATTTAATCCCTACAATCTCTGAAAGATGAATGTTTGTGTTAGACCCGGACAAAAATGATTCTGTAAAGGATGACGCCTTGAATGTGCTTTTGTCATTTTAATTGACGTAACTCTGATTTATTTTGTTAACCTTGTCAATGTCAGATTAAAGGTACGGAGAAGCCAGGAGTTCCCGAGCTCCACATCTCCTACCACAACGGGGACCATTACTCGAGCGTCCGGCGTATAGGGGACAACACGGAAACACCAGCCAACATCACCATCAAGGTCAGAATAGGATAACTAAAATAGTACTGTCACCTAATTGTGCTTGTACACTTCTAGATTTCAAGAAAAAAATAAAGCAAACATATTAAAATGGAAACAACGAAAATGAGTAGGATATGCTGAAATTTAGTAAAGAAAAAACAAAAAAAGTTATTTCACAGGTTTTTAATTTCAATCAAATATGAAAAAAAAAAAAAAAACTACATCCAGCACAAAATATATAAGGTTTTCAATAACTCGTTTGGTTTGTTTCATTGCTAACAGAAGGGAGCAGGGGGTGTGAGTGAGGCCGTGAAGACCTTCCAGAAGCCCGGGAACTATGGCGGGGCGGCATCCTACTCCCCGCCCTACTCTGAACACGTCCACCCTCTGCAGTCCTCAGCCTCCGCTTACGTGACATATGATGACAACGACTCAGATTACGACAACTTGGAGCCTGATGATTACCCGTCCCACAAGGGTGGAGTGCCCGCTGCGGCGGCTGGGGTGGCCCGGGCCTACAGGGACGCCAATGATGTTGTCGAGCAGGTCATGCTTCAGACTGACTGCGCGGTGAGTTATTCTTACAAGCTTAACTCTGAAGATTAATTGAGTACTCAGTGTGATACTAGTTTCCAAAGACATACTGTTGTAAAACCTCATGATAATAACGCCCTCAGAAGTGCAGTCCGGAAATTTCCTTGAATACACTCAAAAACACTAAATTGCTTGATGGCTACGAGCTCTGTAGTGTAACAAATATGTTAAACCACAAAAATGCAAAGTTTGACTATTTTTCTAGGCAAAAATGAAAAAGTAACATAACTAGACAGTTTCTAGTTCCGTCCCGTCTCCTACATCTCTAGATATAGGAACTAAAGAAAGAGTAATACAGACTAACTTATTTTATTTTTAACATATTTTTCAATCCATCTCTTTGTCGTTTCTAGGACCGTTTGTTGGTGCAGCAGACGTTAGAAGACAATAACTACGACGTGGAGACTACCTTACTCCTCATCCAACACCTCACGCAGGCCGGCAGTGCCTCCAACAGTAAGTTTGATACCCAACTTTTGAAAAACAAAAACAACAAAAAACGTACACTATAAAATGGCAACACAGCAAGAATAATCATTGCGAATAAAAACGTATAATTTATCTATTTTTTTCTTTTGCTACATACCTCTAGGAGGTATAACTCAATTAGTGCTCCCCTCTACCAATCATTCCGATGATGTCTGGGGTCAGTGCTTAACAACATAACATGTGATGGCGTTACACGTTCTGTTACCATGTTGTCACTACCCAATCATTACAAAAAGCAGTGACAGTTCCCCAAATGTCAATTCCAATGCGGTTGCTCTCACACATCTGAACAAATCCTGCCACGTCTCGCATATAAAAAAAATGGTATAATTTGTTATTTACCGAGATTCAGTTATAAAACTCGGATCATAGTAAAATTTATACAAACAATTATCCAACTTGTTTTATTTTAAATAGGTGATACAGGCTCACTCTCTTCCTACCATACCAACGACTCGGGCATCTGGTCTGAGAATGGGACGGCCTCTCGGATCTTTGGTGGGCCCGATACAGGGGCTGCCACCGCCCACCACCCCCACTCCCAACCCCACCACATGGTCAACGGCCACACGCTACCTGCAGCTCCCGCCACCAAGTCTAAGCACACGGTAACTACTTTTAGTTCAGTTGAAACAAGCGGGGCTCGACGTTTCCGTCATTTTCGGAACTTTTGGCCGGAAACGGCGGACGTTTCCGCCTATTTCCATGAAATTCCAGACTGTCAGGGGCTGGAGTCACTTGTATCTATACGTTTCCTACCTTATCTATCCATTTCAAGCATTAGTTCAAGTTATTTCCTCCATAAATTGATAGAATTCAAGAAGACAGATCCCAGAAAAGTTTGTTTGTGATCCAGTGGCAGCCATTTTGAATGTGGCATGCTGGGTGGCTGTGATGTCATCAGTGATGTCACTCCCTGACAACCACCTTAGCAACACTGGAATTTGAAGTCACTTTTGCTCTGTGCCCAGTACAGGACAGACATAAGTCATTTCTCTCCAATCAAACTTCATTAAAGTGATTGAAATTATGAATCCACCCGATCAACAAGGTTTGTTGATAAGATTTTATTATAGTAATACAACACTAGAGACTTTTGGTGGCCTTTTGGCCTGAATTTACCCTAAGTTTAGGGTTTGTTTACATTTTCTGACTCTGTCAGTGTGGGCCCAGTGGGTGTGGCAGGGTGGCACCGACAGATCCGGTGCCACCCGAAATGAACTTTGTTGTTTCCAACATTAGGGTTAGTTAACCAGGGTTAACTCCCCCTTTGATATTTATTGATGAATTAAGGCCTAGTTAGGCTGATTCAGCCAAGGTTGACCGTGATTTTATCCCAACTTTAGGACTTTTCGTAGATTCCCCCTGGTGGAGCCGGTGGCACCGAGATGTCGACTTCTTCCACCGAACTTTCCACCGATAATTACTTAATCTAAAGATATTCTAACAAAGTAATTGATAGTAGACTTATATATTTCAGGCCTTGTTTGCCTATTTACTAGTAAATTAATCATTATCGCCCAACTTCTAGCGTTTACTAGTAACTTAGTAGTCATGTACTTTGACTACTGAAATTTAGGCCTAGTTCTCGTCTTAGGCCTCGTCACTTTAACGTAAATTATACGCGTTAGTAATTATTAACGCAGTTATCCCGTAATTTACCAAATATTTCCACAGTTTATCGGATTCTGATGACTTATTTAATTATGGCTTATATCCTGTAACTAGATTTAGGTAGTGAATAAACTGCATTGTGTATCACTTTTACTCGAATTTTATGCGTCCAGTGGTTATTTACGTAACATTTATAGTATTCGATATCCACCTGTCCCGATCAAATATAAATGTTAAGCTGCCAGGTCAAGGTTCTTTATTTATAGAGAGGCACCATCGAACCATTACGAGCTAGTGTCATTAATTACCTCTCTGACCCTTGGCGTGTTACAGTTTTGGGGGCTCGTCCGGGATATTGGTGAAAGTTTATGAATCTTCATGCAGGCTCTGATGAGTAAGTCATGATTGATTTATTGTAGCGAACCACTGGACATAAGATTTGTGTGATACACTTTGAGTGAGAATTTCAGATCTTTTCAGATTTTGGTTAAGTACCAAAGGTAGTATATTTATACATTTTTATACAGCTTTGATTGGTAGATACCACTCAGGCTAAAGGAATCTGAAAGAAAGATGGATTCCCCAGGGGTGACTCCTACTACCCCATACAATTTGAGGTCACACCGACAGTTGTCTGGGCTTGCTATGTCCTCAGCTGGGTTTCCTGGTCGGAATCATCGTACTGTGTGTACAGTGACCATGGCTTGCCAACCCACGATAACATATTCGACAGTGAGTTCAACTAGTTATGCTCGACCCCCGCTGGTAATGAGCTGTACCGGTCAGGACAAAGAGACTGTCAGTCTGTGGATTGACGATGGGAATAACAGGGTGTCACCCGGTTCCTATACAACTCCAAGTGCAAGACCACAGGTGTCTATGTCCACAGCTATGGTGACCAGTAGTCCTAGCATAGTGAGAGATACACATCCTGTTTCTCAGTTTGGATTATTAGATGAGGAATTCCCTTATGGTAATCCTAGAAGGAGATCTGACCCGACTGATTATCGTTCTGTTGGGATACATAGCTCAGTGAAGGATGGTAGATACCAGAGACCTGGGCTAGCTGATCCTCCAATTTTAGGGGCATCTGCAGTTAGTAATGAGATCTTTGATCAAAACGAGAGTCATAGCACCATTGAGTTGCTCATTGCCGAAATACGAAAAGTAAATGAGAACATGGGAAAAATGAGAGAAGACATAGGAGAACTAAGAGGAAACATGACAGAAATGAGAGATGATATTGGGGAAGCAATAAATTGCACCCAAGAAATCAGGGGACGTGTTGATGAAATAGAGAACAAGGGAACACACATACAGAACAGTGATAAGTCATGTGAAGATATTTCCCGATGCTCTAGACAGTCTTATTGTCAGGTGAGTGACAGGGAGCGACCTTCCCTTGAAAGTTATTCTCTCAGAACATCTCATAGGGATAACAACAATGATACTGTACCACCAGTGACTAGCATGATGGGTCAGATCCCTGAACAGAGATTTCCATTGAGGAATGTGATAAGCTCATCATCCAATAGACCTGATAACTATGAAAATGATACCAGGAACTCTGTCCTGCCAAGAGTTAGTTTGAGAGGTCAGACCTCAGAAAACAGTTTCCCCTTGAGAGATGTAAATAGTTCAGCCTCAGGCAGGCCTGCCGGGCATGTGTCGCTGCAACTCCCAAAGTTTTCTGGAAAGACAGATTATTTGGCTTTTCAAGCTACCTTTCTGAATGTGGCTAAGCAGTGCCAATGGGACTCTAGCACATGTGCTGAAATGATGGGTTGTGCCCTTGAGGGTAGTGCACAGAAGTTCTATGCCAGACTACCTGAACCTGACAGGTATGATTTTCCCTGGTTAATGCATACCCTGAAGAAAAGGTACAATCGCCAGTTCCCTGAAATATCGAGAGAAAAGTTAGTCAATCGGACTAGAGAAGCGAATGAGTCAATAGTTGACCTTACAGATGATATCTGGAAATTGGTTCAGGAAGCCTATCCAGATATGGATGTATTCAGTCAGGAATTGTTTGCTGTAGACTGTTTCAAAAGGGCTCTCGATAAAGACATTAGGTTGAGACTTTCTGATAAACAAGTCAGAAATCTTCAACAGGCAGTAGAGGTTGCTGAGTTGTATGAGTCTATCATGAGACCTACATCTCTCCAAGAGAAACCAAGAAAGAAAGTATTTGCTGCTCAGGTAGAGAGCGAAAGAGAGGAGACTTTTGATGTCAACCACATCCAGGCTAAGTCTAATCCATCCAGGCCAGCTAATCCTGGATTAGAGAAGTTAGAAAAGGAGTTTGCTGATGTGAAAACTTTTCTAAAGGACCTTAGAGGAGAGTTAGAATCTTGTGGTATTCAAGCTTCAAAAGGGATGACTCAATCCCAGTCCACAGAGGTTAGGAGATCCCAACCACGGGATGTTAGCAATGTTGTTTGTTACAACTGTACAGAGAAGGGGCATTATGCTAATGAATGCCCAGAGCCAAAACGTCAGAGACAGGAAAACTGTCCCGCACCAGGGCAGGCCTAGGTGGAACCCTGGTGCTAGCATGTCTAGTTAATGATGATGATAGTGTTAGTGATCAAGAAGAGAAGAACAAGAGTAGTTCAGATGAAAAAGAGATGAACATGTGTTGTTCAGAAGAGGTTTTCAGTGAGGATGAGTTTCAGAGCATGGAACTTTATCTGAAGGCTGGGAGTAATTCAAATGTTGAGGTTTCACTAGTGGTTGATAAGGGAGATCGATCCAGGTCAGGGACCGGTGAAATAGGGACTGACTTGTGTAGTCAGGGAATTAGCCCAGGTTCAGGCTTTGGTTGCCATGGCTCTGAAGAGGTTTTTAATTCGTTTAGAGTTGAGAAATCACAGACGCTGAATGGTGAGTTGGATTATTACCTCCCGATTTCACTTGTGGTTGATGGAGACAATCAACCTTGGTCAGGGACCAGTGAAAGGAGGGCTGACTTGTGTGATGGTCAGGGAATCAACCCAGATTCAGGTTGTGATGTTCAAGACTATGAAGGGTTGATAGAGTTATTTAGAGATGAGATAACAGAGCAGTTGAATGGTGAGTTGGACTCAGGCACTGAGATTTCACTTGTGGTTGATAAGGAAAATCAATCCAGGTCGGGGACCGGTGAAATAGGCACTGACTTGTGTGATAGTCAGGGAGTTAACTCAGATTTAGAGACTGTTGAAAGTGAGTCCTGGGCTATGGTGTACAGCCTTGGAAAAGATCATTATAGAGATGGAGACTGGGGTCTCTTGGTAGAAGTAAAGATTAATGAGAGGAGTATGGTACTCCTAATTGATACTGGTAGTGAAGTTTCAGTATTGAAAAGAGAGAGTTTTGAGAACCTAACTGAAGTTGCCTTGGAGACTGCTCATGTGAAACTAAGAGGAGTGAATGGTGGTACTTTTGCTGTAGATGGAAAAGCAGAAGTTTATCTAGATGTTATAGGAGCAAAGACTGGCTCTACAGAGAGTTTTTTGATCGCTGACATTTCGAAGTCATTTGATGTAGACGGTATACTAGGCCTTGATATTTTGAGGTTGCACAAGGTGCAACTGGATCTTGAGAGATCCAAGATACGATATGATAGACGTTGGATCCAATGTTTAGGAGCCAATGAAGGTAGGCAAATGTGCATGGCTCAGGCTGATGCTAAAGTGGAGCCACTGAGCACTGTGCGATGCCTGGAGATAGCTAAGAAAGGAAGTGTGGTTAACAAGGAACCCAAGCCACCTTGGTAGAGTGTGGAATAGGAATTCTTAGTGATGAATCAAACTTGTAAGTCAAGTGAAACTTTTAAGTCAAGTGAAACTTTTAAGTCAAGTGAAACTTTTAAGTCAAGTGAGACTTTTAAGTCAAGTGAAACTTTTAAGTCAAGTGAAACTTTTAAGTCAAGTGAAACTAATATTTTAATGATAGATTGGATGATGTCTCAGGAGTGACATCTATCAAAAGAGGGGGTAGTGAAACAAGCAGGGCTCGACGTTTCCGTCATTTCCGTCATTTTCGGAACTTTTGGCCGGAAACGGCGGACGTTTCCACCTATTTCCATGAAATTCCAGACTGTCAGGGGCTGGAGTCACTTGTATCTATACGTTTCCTACCTTATCTATCCATTTCAAGCATTAGTTCAAGTTATTTCCTCCATAAATTGATAGAATTCAAGAAGACAGATCCCAGAAAAGTTTGTTTGTGATCCAGTGGCAGCCATTTTGAATGTGGCATGCTGGGTGGCTGTGATGTCATCAGTGATGTCACTCCCTGACAACCACCTTAGCAACACTGGAATTTGAAGTCACTTTTGCTCTGTGCCCAGTACAGGACAGACATAAGTCATTTCTCTCCAATCAAACTTCATTAAAGTGATTGAAATTATGAATCCACCCGATCAACAAGGTTTGTTGATAAGATTTTATTATAGTAATACAACACTAGAGACTTTTGGTGGCCTTTTGGCCTGAATTTACCCTAAGTTTAGGGTTTGTTTACATTTTCTGACTCTGTCAGTGTGGGCCCAGTGGGTGTGGCAGGGTGGCACCGACAGATCCGGTGCCACCCGAAATGAACTTTGTTGTTTCCAACATTAGGGTTAGTTAACCAGGGTTAACTCCCCCTTTGATATTTATTGATGAATTAAGGCCTAGTTAGGCTGATTCAGCCAAGGTTGACCGTGATTTTATCCCAACTTTAGGACTTTTCGTAGATTCCCCCTGGTGGAGCCGGTGGCACCGAGATGTCGACTTCTTCCACCGAACTTTCCACCGATAATTACTTAATCTAAAGATATTCTAACAAAGTAATTGATAGTAGACTTATATATTTCAGGCCTTGTTTGCCTATTTACTAGTAAATTAATCATTATCGCCCAACTTCTAGCGTTTACTAGTAACTTAGTAGTCATGTACTTTGACTACTGAAATTTAGGCCTAGTTCTCGTCTTAGGCCTCGTCACTTTAACGTAAATTATACGCGTTAGTAATTATTAACGCAGTTATCCCGTAATTTACCAAATATTTCCACAGTTTATCGGATTCTGATGACTTATTTAATTATGGCTTATATCCTGTAACTAGATTTAGGTAGTGAATAAACTGCATTGTGTATCACTTTTACTCGAATTTTATGCGTCCAGTGGTTATTTACGTAACATTTATAGTATTCGATATCCACCTGTCCCGATCAAATATAAATGTTAAGCTGCCAGGTCAAGGTTCTTTATTTATAGAGAGGCACCATCGAACCATTACGAGCTAGTGTCATTAATTACCTCTCTGACCCTTGGCGTGTTACAGTTTTGGGGGCTCGTCCGGGATATTGGTGAAAGTTTATGAATCTTCATGCAGGCTCTGATGAGTAAGTCATGATTGATTTATTGTAGCGAACCACTGGACATAAGATTTGTGTGATACACTTTGAGTGAGAATTTCAGATCTTTTCAGATTTTGGTTAAGTACCAAAGGTAGTATATTTATACATTTTTATACAGCTTTGATTGGTAGATACCACTCAGGCTAAAGGAATCTGAAAGAAAGATGGATTCCCCAGGGGTGACTCCTACTACCCCATACAATTTGAGGTCACACCGACAGTTGTCTGGGCTTGCTATGTCCTCAGCTGGGTTTCCTGGTCGGAATCATCGTACTGTGTGTACAGTGACCATGGCTTGCCAACCCACGATAACATATTCGACAGTGAGTTCAACTAGTTATGCTCGACCCCCGCTGGTAATGAGCTGTACCGGTCAGGACAAAGAGACTGTCAGTCTGTGGATTGACGATGGGAATAACAGGGTGTCACCCGGTTCCTATACAACTCCAAGTGCAAGACCACAGGTGTCTATGTCCACAGCTATGGTGACCAGTAGTCCTAGCATAGTGAGAGATACACATCCTGTTTCTCAGTTTGGATTATTAGATGAGGAATTCCCTTATGGTAATCCTAGAAGGAGATCTGACCCGACTGATTATCATTCTGTTGGGATACATAGCTCAGTGAAGGATGGTAGATACCAGAGACCTGGGCTAGCTGATCCTCCAATTTTAGGGGCATCTGCAGTTAGTAATGAGATCTTTGATCAAAACGAGAGTCATAGCACCATTGAGTTGCTCATTGCCGAAATACGAAAAGTAAATGAGAACATGGGAAAAATGAGAGAAGACATAGGAGAACTAAGAGGAAACATGACAGAAATGAGAGATGATATTGGGGAAGCAATAAATTGCACCCAAGAAATCAGGGGACGTGTTGATGAAATAGAGAACAAGGGAACACACATACAGAACAGTGATAAGTCATGTGAAGATATTTCCCGATGCTCTAGACAGTCTTATTGTCAGGTGAGTGACAGGGAGCGACCTTCCCTTGAAAGTTATTCTCTCAGAACATCTCATAGGGATAACAACAATGATACTGTACCACCAGTGACTAGCATGATGGGTCAGATCCCTGAACAGAGATTTCCATTGAGGAATGTGATAAGCTCATCATCCAATAGACCTGATAACTATGAAAATGATACCAGGAACTCTGTCCTGCCAAGAGTTAGTTTGAGAGGTCAGACCTCAGAAAACAGTTTCCCCTTGAGAGATGTAAATAGTTCAGCCTCAGGCAGGCCTGCCGGGCATGTGTCGCTGCAACTCCCAAAGTTTTCTGGAAAGACAGATTATTTGGCTTTTCAAGCTACCTTTCTGAATGTGGCTAAGCAGTGCCAATGGGACTCTAGCACATGTGCTGAAATGATGGGTTGTGCCCTTGAGGGTAGTGCACAGAAGTTCTATGCCAGACTACCTGAACCTGACAGGTATGATTTTCCCTGGTTAATGCATACCCTGAAGAAAAGGTACAATCGCCAGTTCCCTGAAATATCGAGAGAAAAGTTAGTCAATCGGACTAGAGAAGCGAATGAGTCAATAGTTGACCTTACAGATGATATCTGGAAATTGGTTCAGGAAGCCTATCCAGATATGGATGTATTCAGTCAGGAATTGTTTGCTGTAGA
Organism: Lepidonotus clava; assembly: GCA_936440205.1. Classification (NCBI taxonomy): domain Eukaryota; kingdom Metazoa; phylum Annelida; class Polychaeta; order Phyllodocida; family Polynoidae; genus Lepidonotus; species Lepidonotus clava. Next base: position 25,075,060 of record OW387144.1, on the reverse strand, counting down.
CTGTTTCAAAAGGGCTCTCGATAAAGACATTAGGTTGAGACTTTCTGATAAACAAGTCAGAAATCTTCAACAGGCAGTAGAGGTTGCTGAGTTGTATGAGTCTATCATGAGACCTACATCTCTCCAAGAGAAACCAAGAAAGAAAGTATTTGCTGCTCAGGTAGAGAGCGAAAGAGAGGAGACTTTTGATGTCAACCACATCCAGGCTAAGTCTAATCCATCCAGGCCAGCTAATCCTGGATTAGAGAAGTTAGAAAAGGAGTTTGCTGATGTGAAAACTTTTCTAAAGGACCTTAGAGGAGAGTTAGAATCTTGTGGTATTCAAGCTTCAAAAGGGATGACTCAATCCCAGTCCACAGAGGTTAGGAGATCCCAACCACGGGATGTTAGCAATGTTGTTTGTTACAACTGTACAGAGAAGGGGCATTATGCTAATGAATGCCCAGAGCCAAAACGTCAGAGACAGGAAAACTGTCCCGCACCAGGGCAGGCCTAGGTGGAACCCTGGTGCTAGCATGTCTAGTTAATGATGATGATAGTGTTAGTGATCAAGAAGAGAAGAACAAGAGTAGTTCAGATGAAAAAGAGATGAACATGTGTTGTTCAGAAGAGGTTTTCAGTGAGGATGAGTTTCAGAGCATGGAACTTTATCTGAAGGCTGGGAGTAATTCAAATGTTGAGGTTTCACTAGTGGTTGATAAGGGAGATCGATCCAGGTCAGGGACCGGTGAAATAGGGACTGACTTGTGTAGTCAGGGAATTAGCCCAGGTTCAGGCTTTGGTTGCCATGGCTCTGAAGAGGTTTTTAATTCGTTTAGAGTTGAGAAATCACAGACGCTGAATGGTGAGTTGGATTATTACCTCCCGATTTCACTTGTGGTTGATGGAGACAATCAACCTTGGTCAGGGACCAGTGAAAGGAGGGCTGACTTGTGTGATGGTCAGGGAATCAACCCAGATTCAGGTTGTGATGTTCAAGACTATGAAGGGTTGATAGAGTTATTTAGAGATGAGATAACAGAGCAGTTGAATGGTGAGTTGGACTCAGGCACTGAGATTTCACTTGTGGTTGATAAGGAAAATCAATCCAGGTCGGGGACCGGTGAAATAGGCACTGACTTGTGTGATAGTCAGGGAGTTAACTCAGATTTAGAGACTGTTGAAAGTGAGTCCTGGGCTATGGTGTACAGCCTTGGAAAAGATCATTATAGAGATGGAGACTGGGGTCTCTTGGTAGAAGTAAAGATTAATGAGAGGAGTATGGTACTCCTAATTGATACTGGTAGTGAAGTTTCAGTATTGAAAAGAGAGAGTTTTGAGAACCTAACTGAAGTTGCCTTGGAGACTGCTCATGTGAAACTAAGAGGAGTGAATGGTGGTACTTTTGCTGTAGATGGAAAAGCAGAAGTTTATCTAGATGTTATAGGAGCAAAGACTGGCTCTACAGAGAGTTTTTTGATCGCTGACATTTCGAAGTCATTTGATGTAGACGGTATACTAGGCCTTGATATTTTGAGGTTGCACAAGGTGCAACTGGATCTTGAGAGATCCAAGATACGATATGATAGACGTTGGATCCAATGTTTAGGAGCCAATGAAGGTAGGCAAATGTGCATGGCTCAGGCTGATGCTAAAGTGGAGCCACTGAGCACTGTGCGATGCCTGGAGATAGCTAAGAAAGGAAGTGTGGTTAACAAGGAACCCAAGCCACCTTGGTAGAGTGTGGAATAGGAATTCTTAGTGATGAATCAAACTTGTAAGTCAAGTGAAACTTTTAAGTCAAGTGAAACTTTTAAGTCAAGTGAAACTTTTAAGTCAAGTGAGACTTTTAAGTCAAGTGAAACTTTTAAGTCAAGTGAAACTTTTAAGTCAAGTGAAACTAATATTTTAATGATAGATTGGATGATGTCTCAGGAGTGACATCTATCAAAAGAGGGGGTAGTGAAACAAGCAGGGCTCGACGTTTCCGTCATTTCCGTCATTTTCGGAACTTTTGGCCGGAAACGGCGGACGTTTCCACCTATTTCCATGAAATTCCAGACTGTCAGGGGCTGGAGTCACTTGTATCTATACGTTTCCTACCTTATCTATCCATTTCAAGCATTAGTTCAAGTTATTTCCTCCATAAATTGATAGAATTCAAGAAGACAGATCCCAGAAAAGTTTGTTTGTGATCCAGTGGCAGCCATTTTGAATGTGGCATGCTGGGTGGCTGTGATGTCATCAGTGATGTCACTCCCTGACAACCACCTTAGCAACACTGGAATTTGAAGTCACTTTTGCTCTGTGCCCAGTACAGGACAGACATAAGTCATTTCTCTCCAATCAAACTTCATTAAAGTGATTGAAATTATGAATCCACCCGATCAACAAGGTTTGTTGATAAGATTTTATTATAGTAATACAACACTAGAGACTTTTGGTGGCCTTTTGGCCTGAATTTACCCTAAGTTTAGGGTTTGTTTACATTTTCTGACTCTGTCAGTGTGGGCCCAGTGGGTGTGGCAGGGTGGCACCGACAGATCCGGTGCCACCCGAAATGAACTTTGTTGTTTCCAACATTAGGGTTAGTTAACCAGGGTTAACTCCCCCTTTGATATTTATTGATGAATTAAGGCCTAGTTAGGCTGATTCAGCCAAGGTTGACCGTGATTTTATCCCAACTTTAGGACTTTTCGTAGATTCCCCCTGGTGGAGCCGGTGGCACCGAGATGTCGACTTCTTCCACCGAACTTTCCACCGATAATTACTTAATCTAAAGATATTCTAACAAAGTAATTGATAGTAGACTTATATATTTCAGGCCTTGTTTGCCTATTTACTAGTAAATTAATCATTATCGCCCAACTTCTAGCGTTTACTAGTAACTTAGTAGTCATGTACTTTGACTACTGAAATTTAGGCCTAGTTCTCGTCTTAGGCCTCGTCACTTTAACGTAAATTATACGCGTTAGTAATTATTAACGCAGTTATCCCGTAATTTACCAAATATTTCCACAGTTTATCGGATTCTGATGACTTATTTAATTATGGCTTATATCCTGTAACTAGATTTAGGTAGTGAATAAACTGCATTGTGTATCACTTTTACTCGAATTTTATGCGTCCAGTGGTTATTTACGTAACATTTATAGTATTCGATATCCACCTGTCCCGATCAAATATAAATGTTAAGCTGCCAGGTCAAGGTTCTTTATTTATAGAGAGGCACCATCGAACCATTACGAGCTAGTGTCATTAATTACCTCTCTGACCCTTGGCGTGTTACAGTTTTGGGGGCTCGTCCGGGATATTGGTGAAAGTTTATGAATCTTCATGCAGGCTCTGATGAGTAAGTCATGATTGATTTATTGTAGCGAACCACTGGACATAAGATTTGTGTGATACACTTTGAGTGAGAATTTCAGATCTTTTCAGATTTTGGTTAAGTACCAAAGGTAGTATATTTATACATTTTTATACAGCTTTGATTGGTAGATACCACTCAGGCTAAAGGAATCTGAAAGAAAGATGGATTCCCCAGGGGTGACTCCTACTACCCCATACAATTTGAGGTCACACCGACAGTTGTCTGGGCTTGCTATGTCCTCAGCTGGGTTTCCTGGTCGGAATCATCGTACTGTGTGTACAGTGACCATGGCTTGCCAACCCACGATAACATATTCGACAGTGAGTTCAACTAGTTATGCTCGACCCCCGCTGGTAATGAGCTGTACCGGTCAGGACAAAGAGACTGTCAGTCTGTGGATTGACGATGGGAATAACAGGGTGTCACCCGGTTCCTATACAACTCCAAGTGCAAGACCACAGGTGTCTATGTCCACAGCTATGGTGACCAGTAGTCCTAGCATAGTGAGAGATACACATCCTGTTTCTCAGTTTGGATTATTAGATGAGGAATTCCCTTATGGTAATCCTAGAAGGAGATCTGACCCGACTGATTATCGTTCTGTTGGGATACATAGCTCAGTGAAGGATGGTAGATACCAGAGACCTGGGCTAGCTGATCCTCCAATTTTAGGGGCATCTGCAGTTAGTAATGAGATCTTTGATCAAAACGAGAGTCATAGCACCATTGAGTTGCTCATTGCCGAAATACGAAAAGTAAATGAGAACATGGGAAAAATGAGAGAAGACATAGGAGAACTAAGAGGAAACATGACAGAAATGAGAGATGATATTGGGGAAGCAATAAATTGCACCCAAGAAATCAGGGGACGTGTTGATGAAATAGAGAACAAGGGAACACACATACAGAACAGTGATAAGTCATGTGAAGATATTTCCCGATGCTCTAGACAGTCTTATTGTCAGGTGAGTGACAGGGAGCGACCTTCCCTTGAAAGTTATTCTCTCAGAACATCTCATAGGGATAACAACAATGATACTGTACCACCAGTGACTAGCATGATGGGTCAGATCCCTGAACAGAGATTTCCATTGAGGAATGTGATAAGCTCATCATCCAATAGACCTGATAACTATGAAAATGATACCAGGAACTCTGTCCTGCCAAGAGTTAGTTTGAGAGGTCAGACCTCAGAAAACAGTTTCCCCTTGAGAGATGTAAATAGTTCAGCCTCAGGCAGGCCTGCCGGGCATGTGTCGCTGCAACTCCCAAAGTTTTCTGGAAAGACAGATTATTTGGCTTTTCAAGCTACCTTTCTGAATGTGGCTAAGCAGTGCCAATGGGACTCTAGCACATGTGCTGAAATGATGGGTTGTGCCCTTGAGGGTAGTGCACAGAAGTTCTATGCCAGACTACCTGAACCTGACAGGTATGATTTTCCCTGGTTAATGCATACCCTGAAGAAAAGGTACAATCGCCAGTTCCCTGAAATATCGAGAGAAAAGTTAGTCAATCGGACTAGAGAAGCGAATGAGTCAATAGTTGACCTTACAGATGATATCTGGAAATTGGTTCAGGAAGCCTATCCAGATATGGATGTATTCAGTCAGGAATTGTTTGCTGTAGACTGTTTCAAAAGGGCTCTCGATAAAGACATTAGGTTGAGACTTTCTGATAAACAAGTCAGAAATCTTCAACAGGCAGTAGAGGTTGCTGAGTTGTATGAGTCTATCATGAGACCTACATCTCTCCAAGAGAAACCAAGAAAGAAAGTATTTGCTGCTCAGGTAGAGAGCGAAAGAGAGGAGACTTTTGATGTCAACCACATCCAGGCTAAGTCTAATCCATCCAGGCCAGCTAATCCTGGATTAGAGAAGTTAGAAAAGGAGTTTGCTGATGTGAAAACTTTTCTAAAGGACCTTAGAGGAGAGTTAGAATCTTGTGGTATTCAAGCTTCAAAAGGGATGACTCAATCCCAGTCCACAGAGGTTAGGAGATCCCAACCACGGGATGTTAGCAATGTTGTTTGTTACAACTGTACAGAGAAGGGGCATTATGCTAATGAATGCCCAGAGCCAAAACGTCAGAGACAGGAAAACTGTCCCGCACCAGGGCAGGCCTAGGTGGAACCCTGGTGCTAGCATGTCTAGTTAATGATGATGATAGTGTTAGTGATCAAGAAGAGAAGAACAAGAGTAGTTCAGATGAAAAAGAGATGAACATGTGTTGTTCAGAAGAGGTTTTCAGTGAGGATGAGTTTCAGAGCATGGAACTTTATCTGAAGGCTGGGAGTAATTCAAATGTTGAGGTTTCACTAGTGGTTGATAAGGGAGATCGATCCAGGTCAGGGACCGGTGAAATAGGGACTGACTTGTGTAGTCAGGGAATTAGCCCAGGTTCAGGCTTTGGTTGCCATGGCTCTGAAGAGGTTTTTAATTCGTTTAGAGTTGAGAAATCACAGACGCTGAATGGTGAGTTGGATTATTACCTCCCGATTTCACTTGTGGTTGATGGAGACAATCAACCTTGGTCAGGGACCAGTGAAAGGAGGGCTGACTTGTGTGATGGTCAGGGAATCAACCCAGATTCAGGTTGTGATGTTCAAGACTATGAAGGGTTGATAGAGTTATTTAGAGATGAGATAACAGAGCAGTTGAATGGTGAGTTGGACTCAGGCACTGAGATTTCACTTGTGGTTGATAAGGAAAATCAATCCAGGTCGGGGACCGGTGAAATAGGCACTGACTTGTGTGATAGTCAGGGAGTTAACTCAGATTTAGAGACTGTTGAAAGTGAGTCCTGGGCTATGGTGTACAGCCTTGGAAAAGATCATTATAGAGATGGAGACTGGGGTCTCTTGGTAGAAGTAAAGATTAATGAGAGGAGTATGGTACTCCTAATTGATACTGGTAGTGAAGTTTCAGTATTGAAAAGAGAGAGTTTTGAGAACCTAACTGAAGTTGCCTTGGAGACTGCTCATGTGAAACTAAGAGGAGTGAATGGTGGTACTTTTGCTGTAGATGGAAAAGCAGAAGTTTATCTAGATGTTATAGGAGCAAAGACTGGCTCTACAGAGAGTTTTTTGATCGCTGACATTTCGAAGTCATTTGATGTAGACGGTATACTAGGCCTTGATATTTTGAGGTTGCACAAGGTGCAACTGGATCTTGAGAGATCCAAGATACGATATGATAGACGTTGGATCCAATGTTTAGGAGCCAATGAAGGTAGGCAAATGTGCATGGCTCAGGCTGATGCTAAAGTGGAGCCACTGAGCACTGTGCGATGCCTGGAGATAGCTAAGAAAGGAAGTGTGGTTAACAAGGAACCCAAGCCACCTTGGTAGAGTGTGGAATAGGAATTCTTAGTGATGAATCAAACTTGTAAGTCAAGTGAAACTTTTAAGTCAAGTGAAACTTTTAAGTCAAGTGAAACTTTTAAGTCAAGTGAGACTTTTAAGTCAAGTGAAACTTTTAAGTCAAGTGAAACTTTTAAGTCAAGTGAAACTAATATTTTAATGATAGATTGGATGATGTCTCAGGAGTGACATCTATCAAAAGAGGGGGTAGTGAAACAAGCAGGGCTCGACGTTTCCGTCATTTCCGTCATTTTCGGAACTTTTGGCCGGAAACGGCGGACGTTTCCACCTATTTCCATGAAATTCCAGACTGTCAGGGGCTGGAGTCACTTGTATCTATACGTTTCCTACCTTATCTATCCATTTCAAGCATTAGTTCAAGTTATTTCCTCCATAAATTGATAGAATTCAAGAAGACAGATCCCAGAAAAGTTTGTTTGTGATCCAGTGGCAGCCATTTTGAATGTGGCATGCTGGGTGGCTGTGATGTCATCAGTGATGTCACTCCCTGACAACCACCTTAGCAACACTGGAATTTGAAGTCACTTTTGCTCTGTGCCCAGTACAGGACAGACATAAGTCATTTCTCTCCAATCAAACTTCATTAAAGTGATTGAAATTATGAATCCACCCGATCAACAAGGTTTGTTGATAAGATTTTATTATAGTAATACAACACTAGAGACTTTTGGTGGCCTTTTGGCCTGAATTTACCCTAAGTTTAGGGTTTGTTTACATTTTCTGACTCTGTCAGTGTGGGCCCAGTGGGTGTGGCAGGGTGGCACCGACAGATCCGGTGCCACCCGAAATGAACTTTGTTGTTTCCAACATTAGGGTTAGTTAACCAGGGTTAACTCCCCTTTGATATTTATTGATGAATTAAGGCCTAGTTAGGCTGATTCAGCCAAGGTTGACCGTGATTTTATCTCAACTTTAGGACTTTTCGTAGATTCCCCCTGGTGGAGCCGGTGGCACTGAGATGTCGACTTCTTCCACCGAACTTTCCACCGATAATTACTTAATCTAAAGATATTCTAACAAAGTAATTGATAGTAGACTTATATATTTCAGGCCTTGTTTGCCTATTTACTAGTAAATTAATCATTATCGCCCAACTTCTAGCGTTTACTAGTAACTTAGTAGTCATGTACTTTGACTACTGAAATTTAGGCCTAGTTCTTGTCTTAGGCCTCGTCACTTTAACGTAAATTATACGCGTTAGTAATTATTAACGCAGTTATCCCGTAATTTACCAAATATTTCCACAGTTTATCGGATTCTGATGACTTATTTAATTATGGCTTATATCCTGTAACTAGATTTAGGTAGTGAATAAACTGCATTGTGTATCACTTTTACTCGAATTTTATGCGTCCAGTGGTTATTTACGTAACATTTATAGTATTCGATATTCACCTGTCCCGATCAAATATAAATGTTACGCTGCCAGGTCAAGGTTCTTTATTTATAGAGAGGCACCATCGAACCATTACGAGCTAGTGTCATTAATTACCTCTCTGACCCTTGGCGTGTTACACAGTTATGTTGTTTTTTTTAAATGTTTTTCTCCCAAATACTTTTTTGATGTTTTTCCAATCGCATAATTTTCGTGGTAGTCCAATTTGCCAAATAATAGCAAGAGCGTCCAAAGTATGCAGTCAGTGAAACAATGGTCTCATAAAAGTCATAAATAAGTATTTGATAAACAACCTACACATTAGGAGACGTTACAGCATGTTAAGAGTAAACATTCTTTATCAATCATGTTTGGACTGATTTCACTGTGCTTTTTCCACAAGACCTAACGTGCTCATCTTTACTCCTATCAGCATTTAAGCAATAAAGAAAGAAAAGAACAAGCCCGGAAAGAGAAGAAGTTAAAGGCCATGGAGCGACATCGTCAACGACTTCGGGGCGATGTGGCCGCAGAAGCTGATGTGGACACGACCGAAGTCACCCACAACATGGGGGTACTACAAATCTAGTGTCACCTCTCTCAAACCTCACATCATCTCATAATGTACATGCTCACCTGAAACTTATCAAATGGTACTACCGTAAGACCCACAAATTAAGCCATTATTCCATGCTGTAGTGTGAGCCTGTCCCCGAATTTCGACTTCTTTTTGTAACAGTCTAACTTATCATATACACAACAAAAATGATCTGATAAAATGTTGTGAATTTTTAGTTTAGTTCATTAAGCTATACGTAATGAAGTTCAACAGAGGAGTTTTCTTGGTGATTATTCGAACAGGTAAAGAGGATATCGATCTGTTCAATTCACTCTATTTATGTTCCAAATTTTAATATGATTGCATATGTTTGATACCCGTGATAGCGATAAAATTGGGGGTGATACTAGCAATTTGAATATTTGATGAGTTTTACGGTATATAACATTTCAAATGTAGAATATTTAAAAAATTGTAACGATTTTGAGGTCTAAGCCGACCATTTCCGAAGGCATTCTTGCAGATTTCACAGTCTTTTTTGTTTCTGTTGATATACTATTCATATAACTGTAATCTAGAATTTATGATACTATGAGCAATTGTTGTCTTGTTACAAAAACACCGAGTGATTTGTTTCTTTGTTATCAGTCTTGGGAACCGACAGAAGTTCCTCATATTTGATTTGGCTATTTCAATAAGTTTCAAATCGTTTATTCACGGATATCAAACGGCCAGTAGCTTCTGATTTCACATGGATTTTTCCTCGGAAGTATGGGTATTTGTAAACCAGTAATATAGGTCTGCACTAGCTTCGGTTTTAGAATAGCCCCTTTAAGATAATCCCAGCGCGGAATATTAAAATTAAAGTGTGAATTGCTTAGGCCCAGGTAATATTCCTGTTAATGTGACAGTAATGGTTAAGCCTATAGTCATGAATGACCTTTCGGATAAGGTTTTCTTACTGAAAATCACTTTGGATGTAAAAAGAGACATGGTTCCCAAGACTGATTTAAAGAATTTGTTATAATTTATCCATTAAATGCCAGAAGGGGTGGACCCAAAAGTGGAATCAGCCCCTCAACTTCTCTCCCGAGGAGGGTGATTGGGAAGGGAGATGCTGACCTTCTTGTACGCACACGAGCGATGATTTAGTACTTTACGCAACCAAAACCACAATTTCAAAATCTTGGATCTGCCCCTGCAGGTATTGGTTGTATCAAGCTGGACACTTGTTAACGTGAATTAAACATTAGACCGTTATCTGGCTGGTCCAGCACTACACTAAAGGTCCTTCAGATTTGATATTTTACAAACAGAATAACCCATCTTACCAAGCATTCCCCCTAAAGGGTAAGTGTAGGGGGGCATATAGTAGATATATGTGTATATCTACATAAACTTGTCGATGGAAACTTTTTCACTGGGCTTTTACATTCTATATTTCAAATTGACTGCATAGATTTGAAATTAATGAAAATGCATGAAAAGGCGCTACGTTTAGAAAGATGGGTTATTCATTTTCAACTACTTAAGGAAGTGACTGGTTAGTTTACTTTTGAAACGTCAGTTCTCCGAAACATGCACGCTATAATGTAGATACTTTGTGATATAGGTCAGTAAGTTTCTTTCGTGTTTATTCAATCTCGGTTATCGGTATATTAGCTCTTCTGGTTGATGTGTATTTCTAGCCGTGAAGGTGACCAATAAATAGGGACTACTGTGTGCATTTCATGTGGTATAAATCATGGTATCTTGCTTGATACGCGGATGCATTTAGAGAAGATGGTATCACTGTTCTAAGAGTGGGTGGGTGTGGGGGGGGGGGGGGGTGTTAAGGGGAGCCAAAAGCAATGCACGGTCGAAATTTTGCGAATTCTGTCTGTTAACTATTGAAATATATTCTATGGCCATAGTCTAGGCCTATGGTAAAATATAAACTGTGAATACACACTTAAACTACATCAAAATACATTAAAACTCATCTCAGGTCAATTTTGGTGACCCACCAAAATTGGCTTGTTTACAAACATTGCTGTTTTCAGGCATACATGGCATGAGTTTTATGGAATTCAATTGAAGTTACAGCTAGTTATCAAGATTTATACTGTATTAATGGCTAAAGTTAGACCATTGGAATGTATTTTCCTAGTTATTTGAGTTTGCACAATTTTGTCATATTTTGAAACAGTATTGCTTTTGGCTCCCTTTAATCTCCAGTAGATAAATAGGACTATTCCATTCCAAAAAAAAAGGACAATATCAGTTGGAAATACGTATTGGTTTTTGGTTATTGGTAAGCAATATATATTCGTACAATAAAAACAATTTTTCGCATATTTCCAATATTGCCTCAGATGTACAGAAGAGGCTTTTAGAACAATGATGCCACCGGTTTTCACTGAAATATACAAATGGCTGCCCTGGCCTTCAGTGCAATTATAATGTTTGACGGAGAAGAAACTTGAGCGACCGGCTGGGGTTAGTCTGTTGAACTGTTGATGGTCTCGGTCGGTCGCGCTGAACTTGACTCGTAAAAAATGATACCCTTCGGTAAACCCAGCAGAGGACTTGTCATTATGTATGGGATGCTGTTGTCTGTTTTATACCGATAGTTGTTATGTAGTTTGTTTTACAAAGCTAGATGTTATTAACAATATTAGCGGTCCTCATCAATATTGAAATATAAACCTCCTTGGTGTCGAAGAACGCTTTTGAAACAGGGTCTTAAAAGTTTAAGGCAATAGAGAGTCCTAAAATGTGTTTAGTTCTCGAAAGGTAAAACTTTTGTACAAAATACATTTCATTGATTAAATAATGTATTATTCGCACAATAACACACATATCCCCGCTAAGATTAAATCATGTTATATCCGTCAGTTCTTATTTATAGCTTTATTTATGCAAGTTAATTAAAACGAAATAAAACGAGTGAATAGTATACAAGTTATTTATCAGTAGTCTACTAAGCTCAGAGACTAGAACAGGTCTCTCTATGAATATGTACTTGCCACTGCTCTCCTATGATTAGTTGAGGGTGCTCTGCTATGACGTCACAGTTTCCCGGGTATTGGTTGGCGATTCAAAACCTTGAAAATTTTAATTCTTATAAGTAACGATAAGTTACAATAAGTAACATGGTTTACGAGTAAATTAGGTCTGACGTTCAGTCCATGTATTACGAGTAAATTAGGTCCGATGTTCAGTCCATGGTTTACGAGTAATTTAGGTCTGATTTGGGTCCATGGTTTACGAGTAAATTAGGTCTGACATTCAGTCCATGGTTTACGAGTAATTTAGGTCTGATGTTCGGTCCATGGTTTACGAGTAAATTAGGTCTGACGTTCAGTCCATGGTTTACGAGAAAAATAGGTCTGGCGTTCAGAACACGTTTAACAAGGAAAATAGATCTGACATCGCACTTCGAAAAAAACGAGTATTTCTGAATCCACTGTCTAGATTTACGGATTAAAATATGAGAATCTGCTTTCTGACATTTCTACGTAGATGAGAATTTGTCAATACATATATTTATCTTTCATCATGATCTTTTTCTTCTTATTTCGATGTACACGCACAAAGTAATAAATGATATATTACTAGCCATTTCTAGGTAAGTAATTAACTTTCTGTATTGTATTTTGGTGAAGACTATGAATATAGTGACCAAGTAATAATTGTTTTAAAATGTAAATTATGATTGGTAAGAGAACAGTCTGTAGTTATAACCAATGTTGGTGGCAAATTTGCTTCACTTGTCGCGTGATTTGCGAAAATCTTGTCATATATTTGTCCTGATTTGTCAAGTACTTGCAAATAAATTACGAGCACTTGATGTAAAGTACCAATTAATCATGGGCAGAAAGGGAAATAAAAACCACATGGTCAAGAATTGCAGGTGAATCTTAAAACCTTGCTTTGAATCGAATGAAAACTGTGGCGGATCTTGCATTACAATAGTTCTGAATTATTTGTGCTTGAACAATTTCATTTGAATTGACCAGTAAATGTTACTGAGTTAAATCAGACTAACCTTAGTTTAACTGGAAATGCTGAGACCATTTCCTTAACGTTACTGTTTGTCGATTGAATGCACCCCGTGAAAGACTTGAAGACCGACCTGGAAGTTGCGAAACTCAACACACATTATGGAATAACAAGTTTTTTTCAGTGATCGAGTCACTACTGTCTTAATAATCCTGATTGAATAAATCTAATTCTCTGTACAAAACATGGTGTACACTTGAGTTGTTTCATGAGTTCTATACACGGTATTTGGAACTTTCCGTTAGACACCCCCTGACTTATGACACTCAAGGTAATATTGCAAAATTAATAAATGTCTCCCTTTGCTCTTACGATAATTAAACCCCTTTATCTGGAGAAACCATTTGCAATTTGATGCTTGATTGCTCGCAGTAGTTTACATAGAGAAAGGGCCGACATTAGAATGTTGTGTGTGTGTGTGGGGGGGGGGGGGGGGGGGGTAGGAAACCAAAGTGGGGGGGGGGGGGATAGGATTGCATATTAGAGGACCTATTTTAGTGACAAACGATTCAACAAAATCCCTTATTACCCCATTATTTAAATTCTGACCAACCCACGAGGCCAACTTGGTCGGTCGGGGTATTGATAAGCCACATATACATTTAGAATTGCTACAATGCCTCTACCCACCAAATTAACCACAGAAGTGCAACCTGGGGATTCCTAGAGGCAAACAAATGCTAAAGTTCTCCGGTTTCTGTCTAGTATACTGTCAGTGGTGTTGGCGTACTCGAAGAGAGACAGGCCCCCGAAGGGTCGCCTGTCAATAAATTTAAATGAAATAGGACATGTCTATGATTTGGGTATTTTCTTTTATTGTGTATTTCTATAGTCACGAGATGAACACATAATAAACTAACTTTGTACAATCTCAGAACTATTCTAAGATATTTTCTGTGGTCAAAATCTTGATACATATGCACATGCTGTCATTCAGTAGACTAAGTAAAATACAATCTGACAAGGAAAAGATTATCCACTGGAATTATTGTCTTTAACCATTTTCATTTATTTTGCTATCTAGGCAGTTCGTAATAAATGGTCAATAGCTGCACTTTCTAAACAATATCTACAAAAACAAATAAACCTAGTTACTTCTTTAGAAGATTGTAAGGCTAAAGGTATAAAGGGATCCACATTTCTCCGATAATATTACAGTGTCGGCTTTTAGAAAGTCAAGTTCAATAACGCGAACAGAACAAACGAAATGGAAAAATCCATAGATTCTCTTTTCAATATAACCTTTTTGCATGCCAGTCTCACTTTGGAAGTGATACTTTACTTGATCGGTGACACGATTCTGTATGGAGACAACAAATCTGTTTTTTTACAATAAAGAAATCATATATACTCCCGAAGAGACAGTCTATTTCATATTTTCATCATTTAATCGAGATACCAAAGCCCCAGATAGTCACTCTTTTCCACATTGGAATTGGTCCATTTAGATGGGAATCAAGCTGCTTCAGCGATTACAAGTTCCTCCATGGGTGAGGATAAGCTGATGTTCAAACTATTTTCCGCCTTTCTAATCAATATTCTTCGAAAAAAAGACTTGACACAACATCATGTTGACCCCAATCTGAACAGTCATGGGGAAACTCCTCTGGAGAACATTGTATTCAAATGCTGGCTTCATAATGAGGGTCTGGCCAAGGTATCCAATTCTTGCCGCCCATGGCACGGACAGACTTATGCGACAATGTACGATACTATGTGGTCAACTGTTGCATTAGGCTGATAGACACAGTCTAGGCTTCCAACACAAGGTGAACATGGGCTTTCTCGAGTTTCCAGACATTTTACCAACATAGAGATAAGCGTTGACAGTATCCAGAAACTCCTACGCTCCAGTGCCCTGGGATTTGTCCTAAACCAAAGGTAATTGTTCATACCGGTACTTCTGTTTAAGCACTGAAAATAACATCTGCCTTTCTCCTCTGAACCATATAGAGAGGAATCCTCTTGGTGAAGTGCGGCTATTGTTCGTTTGGTGGTGCAATATGACTTCTTCATATGTGTGATGAGATTAGAACTTGAGAGAGAAGCCTGGTCCAGAGGCCGCCGCCCCCTTGGTCGCGTATGACAAGTGGAACCCGCCCGGACCGCCGGGTTGTTGGGCAGCAGCGACCGGCTGGATGGTTGTTACATCATCATCACCCTGAAAAGTGACAGGGAATTTTAGGTTGTATATTAAATGTGCAAAGTCGATCAAAGGGAATATGGCGAAAGGTTACCTATCTTAAAGGGAGTGTTTTCAGTAGATCATATAGCATGTAAATGGATTTATGAAGTGTGAAATATTAAACTGTTCTTATTCAATGCATTTATATAATCTGCATAATATCCTTATGTCAGCACGGGTTACAAATTGTGAAACGGAATTTCTTGTTATCTTTGAATGGCCAAGGACAATACTGGCAGGAAAACCAAACTTATATGTGACATGCGCCACTATATTAGCCATAAGTCGCAAAGAACAATATTCCAGAGGGAAAAGGTAATCATTTGCAAAACACCAAAACATTACAGTTCAAAGAATATGAGATCTATCAGGCGGGAATCACATATATTGGAAATATATAAGTCACATACCAGTAGCTTGGCAAAGGCCTTTCCTCCCGAGGGCGGTTTGGGTGAGTTTCCATGGGTCGTGCGACGTGTCATCTCACTCTTGGCAGGCCAGGTGGGGAACATGGACGGTTTGACGGGTAGGGGCGACTCAGTGAAGTACTCGTGTTTTAACGCCTCCTCAGCCGTGATACGCCGCGTAGGATTATATGTGAGGAACCTGCAAGAAAAGGTACAATATAGATGACAAACAAGCCAAATATAAGAGTTGTTTATTATACTCTTGATAGCCGTCATGGATCAAATGTTGTACCAACAGTTATTTTGCTTATATTTTCTACTAACTGGAATGAAATTCGTAAAGTCATCAGCCGTTAATCCCCCCGAAACAGAATTTCGAATAAAGATAAACTATAATTGAATTCTGTAGAACATACTGAATATACTGTAAACATACACATTCTGTGCAGCTGAAGTTTCGTACATCTAGCACCAAGAGACATTTTCGTAGTATCACAACTTAAGGCATTTGCAGTTATTTCTTTCTGATCTTTCATATATTATTTTTATTCCAGTCACATATTATTATGTTAATATCATTATGTTGAAATGGCGCTAAACATGTACAGACTACTACAGTACAAACATGAATACGCAAAACAAAACAAAAAATAACAAAAAAAAACCACATCATTTCACTATCCATTTTGTCAAAAAAGAGTTCTTGCCTGTTTATGAGATCGAAGCCTTTATCTGACAGCATCGAGCCGAACCGGTTGCGCAGTTGGTTATACGGGTATTCGGCAAACGTACACTTCTTCATGGCTGGCAGCTCACTCACCCCGGTCCAGATCTTCTCTGTTGGCGTGCCAAGCTCCTGAAACCGTACACAACAGAAAGTTGAACATTTTTTCCTATAATTCTTATAAATTCAGGTGAGTAAATGTTCTAATCGCATAGTTAAGCATTCAGTTTTTAAAGGTTTGAGCAGCTAACACTCGTTTACGTCGCACTTACTGGGATTACAATGATTCTATAAACTTCCAGGTATTATTAAAATGTCTATGAAAATGCCCTTCCCCCTCACTTCTTGCTTCTTGAAGAGAAAATTCAACTGGATATAAGTTCCACACGAGTATTTTTGCAAAAGTATTATTCCATCTTACGTGTAGCTTTTAGGGAGTTTTACATTACTTTTTCAATAGCAGGCCAAATTTTCTCCTTTCGAAAATATGTCCAGATTCCCTACTCACCTTGAATATGCGGTTGAGTTGGTCGATCTCAGACTTGCCCGGAAAGAGTGGCTTGCGGGTGAGCAGCTCGGCGAATATACATCCGACCGACCACATGTCGATGGGACAGCTGTACTCCTTTGTACCAAGCAGCAGTTCGGGCGCGCGGTACCACAGGGTCACCACGATAGGGGTGTACTGTTTGAGGGGCGAGCCATACTCACGGGCCAGGCCAAAGTCACCCACCTAGGAAAAGAGTAAGGATTTTAGAATGCTATATTGCATATACGGTTATTAAAATGATTAATTATAGTGGCTTCGTATCCTTACTTGGTGGTCATGAGGTTAGGAAAAGTGCGTACTACTTAACATAACAGTACAAATACAATTTATGTAATTCAGGGTGGGGAAAAATGGAAGACAATTTTATCCTTTATGGGGGCAAATCGATGATGATGAAGACGTGGCTAGGTAGTGTATGTGTCACAGCAACCGCATGGATGGAAAATTATGGGGGGAAATCTTGTTTGAAATCAAAGTATGATACATATAAAAACCAAATTTTATTTTTTATAAGACCGCACTATTTTCAACTGCCCAGCTAGTTGAACCAATAACCTTTCCCGTGTTTATATATCAAGTTGTCCGAACATCAGAACCTTACCTTGAGGATACCGTTGTGGCCGAGCAGTAGGTTGGAGGTCTTCAGGTCCCGGTGGATGATCCAGTTGTCGTGGAGGTGGGCCACCCCCCGGAGCAGCTGGATCATGAGGGTCTTGACCTCCCCGGAGATGAAGGGGTCCTTCATCGTCTCCATCAGACTCTTGAGGTCGTGCTCCACGTAGTCCATCACGATGTAGATCTTGTCCATGTTACTGCCCACCACAATCTCCTGCGGGGTAGAGAAATGAAGAAGTTAAAATTCTGTACTCCACTTAATACATACTCTAAATTACTTAAATAGTTCCCATCACTAATACATTGTATTTTTTCACATTTCTATTTTACTGTTCCAGACTACAGAACACGTACATGTATGAGAATATGTTAAAAATAAGCAGTGAAATCAAAGAGGTCGTTGTAGAAAGTTTAAAAAAAACATAAACATAGGAAATGTTTGTTGTGGTTGAAGTTATTGCACTCTGGGAACCATCTCTGATCCCAAATTGTGAATGTCTTAATTGACAAAAACCTAGTTGCGATTCGGAAAAACAAATTCATGTATGTGGAGACTGAAAATCCGGATTTGCGGGAAAGTCAGAAGATAGCATCTCAAAAAAGATATCTGATGCACGAGACTTCAGATATCCATTATACTTGGTTCTATTGATTCCTAGCACTAGATAAGATAACACCGGCCTCTCTTCTCAACATTTTTTTTTTTTTTAAACAATTTTATTTAGCTGGACAGTTTTCAGTTTACATAACTGGTTTCCGGCCCCGCCCAGCCATGGTGCTTATTACAAAAACAGGCGGTGGAACGAATTATGTGTATAAAATGGCTGCTACTCTATGACTGTAAAATAATGGTTTGCGAGCACGAAGTTACAGGTAAAACATATACTCAGAAGTGGACATTTTAAATAACTAAAGCTAGCTTACCCTGACAGTAACGATATTGGGGTGCTGTGCCTTGAGTAACGTGTTGATTTCCCGCAATGACGTAATGGGGAAGCCCTCCTTCTCCTTCTCCATCTTTAACCTCTTCAGAGCTACAAGCTCATCTGTTAAAAAACAGAAATCACATTTTTATTGGGAATATGAATTAACTGTTGTCTCACTTCTAGCATCTTCTCTTTTATAGATCCAGATCAATCTTTCACCTCGTCGTATGAACTTCTCTCCTTTCACTCTTAACTTCAAATCAGATACAAGCTGTACAAGTTTCCTATCTTTAGGGTATAGGCACTCTTTCCCAATAGTTGCATTATCCAGGAGGTGCGTGGCTGCAGTTTTTTTGGGTTTTTTAAATTATTGACGGACATACGTAAACAATGAACTGCCTCATATAACTGAATTCACTCACTTCATCATGATGTACATGACTTAGATTAACTAGATCATGGGATCTTGGATCTATAGATCTTTTAAGGTACTGTAGGTACCCATGAGGCGGGGGTTTAAAGAAAGTTTAAGATGTAATGTGCAGAGATGCCACCCTGGAGTGAGGAATAATCTGGAAAAGTAGGAAGGAAATTTCCAGATTTTCACTTTAGACAATAATAGGTTGTAAATATTTGCCAGGAAAAGTAAATTCATGTTTTAGAGGGATTATAAATGATATAAGAGTAATTTGAATATAGTGACAAATTTACAAATCATTTAATGTTTGAATCATTTTAAATCTTAAATCTGTGAAATGTGATCTGAAAATATTTGAATTGCAAACGTGTCCAGGACGGCGCAATGAAGCAATACAATTCTTTTAATTCAAAGCCCTTTTCAAGGGCAAAGGAAAGGTGGCGCCATCTGGTGGGGAAAGCTCGAACTAATATGCTGCTCAGTGCGCCCCCTTGTGAGATATTGACAAACTGTTCTATCTTTGTGGGGGGGTCCTGTAAAGTGTCCCCAGTTTCTCTATGTACAAATGAGTGCGGTGTAAACAGATCTAAGGTCTTCTGGATCCAGGATCTAGCCTGCTACACCGCCTCATAATAAGTAATGGAGGTCCCAAGTGCCAGGTCCTAAAGTCCCGGGCCTGTATTACCGTTTCTGCTATAACCAATCTCACCTGTCTTTTTATCCTTGGCCCTGTAGACCACACCGTACGTGCCTTCGGCTATCCGGTTCAGGCAGTGGAACTCCTCCACGCTGCGACACCCGGACGTAGCCGGGAAGTAGTCTGGCAGTAGAGGCTTCAGCTCAACTGGCGACCGTTCAGGACTATCAGGTAGGTACCTGGAACCAAATAATCAGATATCAAATATCAAGTCATGGTAATATTAGCGGATTGGTGTAACACTTTTCCCTCCAGTGGAAATGAAAAATATACGAAGGAAACATTCAGGGTTCAACAAACTGATTTCACAGATACCCAGGAGAACCAGAAAAATTACTTCAGGTAACTGAAACCCAAGAAACTATTGCCCAGCAGATAATAACTTAAAACTTTAACTAAATATGATAACATTCAATTATTGCAGATGATAGAATAGGATCGAAATACTCAACGTTTCCAAAGGTCTTTGTGGTAATTAAAGACAATCTGTCCTACTTGTAATATCTATTTTCAAAAACTCGAATTATGAAAATGAATGTCGGGTCCTTACTCGTGATCGTCTTCCTCGGGGTGGTGTACTGACATGGTCTCACTCTCATTGTCTGAGCCGTCATCGAACCGTGACCGCACCTTGGAGTGTTTGTAGTTGTTGTCGTGTCGGCCTTCATGGTCATGAGACGCACCGTTCTCTTCGCGGTCACTCTCTGACCGACTCCGACTCCCCTCCTCACTCTCGCTCTCACTGGCCACTGAAAAAGAGGGGAAAAAAACAGGCTAGTGGATGAGTGGTCGTATCAGCTTGAAAATAACGAGCCCAAATGGTTATAGTATAAAGTCAACTTTTATGGAAATGGTTTGATTGCTGTACATTAAAGGTGAAGCGCACCTATATTATTAGTCGCTAAGAAATTGCGCAAAAGACAATTTTATCAATCATGTGTACATTTAACAAAGATTCCTGCAATTCATTATAATTTTGAATAAGACTACTGAAAATTCTGATACGACAGAAATTTTAAGAGCACTCAAGCATTCAATCCTTACACTTACGCGTTGGGTCGCGTTGGGACTGACGCGTAGTATAATATGGCCTCAATCATTCTTAATACTACCCAAACACGAGTCAGACGCGTTGGGCAACGGGACCCAACGCGAACGTTCCCCCGACGCGTAGTGTAATACGACCTCTAGCCTTTAACCCAAGGACAAATTCCAATGCAAGTTTGGCTTAATTATCATCAAAAGAGTTTTTTAAAATAATGCTTACCTGATGCCGATCTTGGGCTGACATCTGAAACCGACCGGGCATCTGACCCAACACTGCGACCATCATCACTAATCACCTCGCCCCCCGAGATGTCGCTGTGGGCCCCTCTGGGCATCGGGTCTTCTTCCTCCTCCTCCTCAATATGTTCATGGTCTGATTCTTCTTCTGGGGCCGGAGACGGCTTGGACACCACCGACCGCACTGCACCGTCATAGAAAGAATAGGGCTGGTCTACAAGATGCGAGCGGCCCAATGTTCAATGACTACAGACTAATACAACATAACAGCATGCGAAAATGTACAAATAACCAAATATACTGAACGTACATCTACGAAACAAAGATATTAGTGGTAATGAATTAATTTTATTGGTACTGACTTTAGATAAAACGCTTCAAGTCGTCTTTACAACGAACGTGTGATCGTCGTCATAGCCACGTCATCTTACTTATATTCTACATGTGTATGACCTGGCTGGGTTTGATAATAATCCATAGAGTATGAAAGGCACTCCCGAATGTTCTTATTGCAGTATTCCATGATACATTTAGCTGTTTTTATTTCCGACAAAAATAAAAGTCATCGATGCCCTTTGCTTACTTTCCACAAATTCCAGTATAAAACACAAGACAAAAAATGCAAAAACACATAGATTATTGAAAGGTTATTTTACCATCTTCTCTTGGGGATCCTCTTCGACCGTACCCCCGGTCCTCCCGACCTCCTCGCCCCTCACGCCGCGGGCTTCGACTCCGTTCAACATGACTGTGCTTGTCACCATAGTTCTTTGAACGTCTGTGGTCCATTTCTACAAATCAAAATCAAAACATTCAAAGAGTTATATTGAATATAGACATGTTCTATATCATGATATGAATTCAAACATCAAGAGTTGCACTCTTGTGTAGAATTATGTTTTATTTTGCTTCAAACTTTATTAAATATGTTGCTTTATTCGGGTGGTATGGAACTTATTTATAAGTTTTATCATATTTTGAGTTTATAAGTCACATGAAAATGTTTGGTAACGGTCAACAACTCATGATACGAACTAAAATGATCAATACCAAAATATGTATTTGCTTGCCATTTAATTCTCACTGATGCAAGTTTAGATCGGTTAAAAAACAAAGTGATAGAATATCAGAATTCAGATAAAAATGTAAAAAATAAACAACCTTGGTTTTCTAGAATATGTCCCTGAATTTCTAGTATCTGTCTTCTTACCTGACTTGTCAACCCTTCTACGGCCGTCGTCTGCGCGTCTGTGTCGTTCCATTTTGTCCCGCCTTTCCTGGTCTTTTCGTTCCTGGTCTTTTTCCCGCTCAGCCCGGATTAGCCGTTCTCGTCTTTCACGCTCAAGCCTGAACCGTTCTCGCTCCAGACGCTCTAACCGCTCTCTGTAAGACAAGAGTTCAAAAATACAGAATATGTTGAAAACATAAAAGTTTGAATCAAATAATTCGAAAAACGAAATTAAAGGTCAGTTAGAAAATAAATGAATTTATATCTCAGGATATTAGAAAAACAGTAATTTTGATAGCCAAGTTTTATCTAATTTGTTAATACTTATGTAGTCGTTTACTACACACACAAAACTGATTAAAGTAACGAAAGAAAGGTCCATAGGTTCAGATTAAGCACAATATTTTGTGATAGTGCTATTTACATATCTCAGTACATTAAATGGCATTAGGTTTTAGGGTTAACAGCCAACAGTAAGCCACCAAAGCTACGGCCAGAAAACCTCTCTTAAGCCATTATAGATACCTATGAACTAAAAAAATATTTAAATGATATCCCTACCTCTTTAGTGGCCATCTGTTTTGAAAAAGATTAACTCATATATCTAACATACCTGGATATCTATATATTTATACATTTATGAAATGCAACCCACGTTCTGTTTCTTGTACAATTTCATCGAAAATTTCTTTCACTATCAAAACTTGATCAAACTGGATTTTAAAAATCTTTGCGAGAAATTTAAGATGACTCAATCATAAATCGAACTGAATACAAAAGCTAAGTATGTCGAATTTTTGTTTTGTTACAATCATTTCCATGGAGCGCTATAGTACGAGTTAAATCACCATGGTAATAAACATTCAGAAAAGGAAGAAAGAAAGAGTGAAGTTTTATCATAATGATGTCACTTTACATAACTATTACAGGGCAGTGGAATATTAACATATTGTTTTAAATAACTATAGAAAGAATCACAATTACCTCTCTCTACGCGACTTTTCTCTCCGCCGTGCTTCGGCATCTTTATCGCCTCCACCTCCTCCTCCTCCCCCACCGCCTCCTCCACCCACGTCCTTTGGGTGTTTCCCAAGACGTCCAGCCAGCCGGTCATCACGAGCGCCCCGTTCCTTGGACGACGAGGCCCCACCTGGACCAGCACGTTCTCCACGCTCACGGCCATGTTTACCTAAAGAAGTGGATGATACACATGCACTGTCTATATGTCTTTCCAAGTTAGGGTAGGGCAGGCCAACATTGAGATACACCTGTCTAGATTTGCAGGTAAATCTTTGTTCAAATAATATAGAATCCCATAAGATATATTTGGAAATAAATCTTTGAGTCAGAATGGTTAAATCTCTTTCTTAAACGCAGAGCAGCTACTATTCTTGGGAAAAATCAGATGTGAAGGCAATTTGAATGGTTGCTTGGATTTAACGCATTGTAAAATAAAAATGAAAATCATGCATAACATGTCGAGTAACATATAAAAAGATGTCTGATGATAAACCGATGAACTTTGTACATGACTTCCGGCACTCCACATACCTATCACCTATCACTTATCACATACATTTAAGTAATACGAGTACACCATGCAAAAACCGTTGATGTTCGAATAACGTTAACAATGTTCTCACCCCTGTCTCTGTCGGCCTTGTCCCTGCGCCGGTCGTCCTTGTGTTTGTGTTTGTGAGACTTGTCCCTCTTTGTGTGTGCTTGGGGCGGCTTGATGTCCAACCCGTCGTCGTCGTCTCTACAAACAGGGAACATGCCCACATTCAACTACGATTAGACTACGATTAGACAACTGACTTTTTTTTTTAACTTGTCTGACACGGGAGGTCGCTGTGACGGATTTTAAGTTATGGCAGTGAAGTGACTTTTCTTTAATATAAACACATAGATGTTAAACTAGAGCGAGTTTATTTCTTAGATAGTACTTGTAAAAGGTGAATAATATTTTGTTTGTTTGACTAAATAATGTGGCCTGTTGTAAGACATGTTGTAAAATCCAGCTATCTGCTGGAAAGGATGGAAATGACACCATTGTCAATCCTGATATTGTTCTTTGTAATGGAAGCATTTATCTAATATCATCTTTTTGTGTCATCAAATTAACAAAAGGAATTGCAAAACTGTAATTTTAACTTATAGACAACCCAAAAGAGAGGCTTGTACCTGTCATATCGGTCGTCCTGGTGGTCGTCATCTCCAGAGAAGCCACCCCAGTCGTCCTGTGCCGCAATCTCGATCTCCGGGCTCCGCTCAGGCGTACCCTCCACCTCCCCCTGTTCCTTCTGCCGAGACCGGTGGGAAGCCATAACTACCACCTGAAACCAATATGAAAACATCTCACTTTTTAAAACCAGGATCACTGTCTGCATAGTTATCAAAGAAGGATCATCTTCAAAATAATTGCACAAAAGTGTATATTCTTTATTGTTGATTAAAAAAAATTGTATACCGCTGCTTTTATTATAAGTGCTACAAAATAAAAGTTTGAACAGTCAGAGGTACAGTTTTCACGACAAAAATATTTTCATTTTTAATTCACAAATGCGTGCTACTTATTCTATGACAAATTGGGCAATTATCTTATTACTTTAAGTTTATATCAAGGAATGTACTGATGATCTACAAAGTGGGCAAATTCGTAAGTTCATGAGTCTACATATCCAAGGACCAACGGTCAAAAATTTTCTACGTTCTCCATGTTCGCTTGTTCCAAATAGATCAATTATGAAGATAAGATAGGCCTAGTTCTAACTGACCAGCAACATTTGTTATTTTTTTTTAGGCCAAAAAAAAGGAAAAAATTAGTTGTGTTCAGGTAACATAGGTCAAAAAAATAGGGTAGATAGGTCGAATTTTTTTTTTAAATTTGCTTTTTTTTTATTCTTGAAAATTTTTTTATCAAAAATTTCCTTTAAAAAAATGTTGACAAATGTCTCCAGCTTTTGACTGCTGTCCGAGATTACT
This sequence comes from Lepidonotus clava, assembly GCA_936440205.1. Taxonomy (NCBI): domain Eukaryota; kingdom Metazoa; phylum Annelida; class Polychaeta; order Phyllodocida; family Polynoidae; genus Lepidonotus; species Lepidonotus clava. The sequence continues at coordinate 25,050,335 of OW387144.1, read as the reverse complement.
GAAAGTGTTTGTACAAAAAAATTCTTGAACATTTTTTGACTAGAGTCTACTAAACAGCTTGCGGTCAGTACGGGTCAGGGACAGTGCTACTAGACGGGCTTTGTTGCTCTAGAGACCGTCAAAATCACGGGACCTACGTTCCGGGACCAAACGGGAACGGGACCTATGGTCTTGTTACCCTGACGAAGTATCGTGGAGGTCGAGACTTTCTTGGAAGACTTTTCTTGGACTAGCTAGAGTAGTGGCGGGTATTATCGGCAGGCTTGTATTATCGGCACCCCTAACATTTATTCTGATATTACAAATACAAATTTGTACTTTTTTGTAACAAGATTTATATAGATTCAAAGGAAACTTGTACTCTATCATTTACCATAAGCCTTGTTCAGTAAGGACTGTGCATAGATAGTATAGCATTAAAATAAATAATGTTGTACATCATCACCTATCTAAAAATGACCATTTTATGCTGCTGGATAACGCACATGACTATATAGAATTCATTTGTTTACCTCCGGAATTAAGTATAATAAATCTATTTTAATCTACATGAGCTAAAAAAAATGTCAAGAAATATAACAAGGCAAAAAATAGTTATAAGAGTATAGGCACATGTTTGATAATAGGGGTGCCGAAAATACACTCCATTTCATGTGCATGTCTTGTATTATCGGCAGGGTTAAATTACTATTTAATTAAATATAAGGCTACTAAATATAAAATATAAGAATAAACATAAGTTCTAATAAAGACTTGTCAAAAAAACAGTTTCAAAATGGGATGATATGTCATTTTGTAAGTATCAGGACGCCCAATAGAATTTGATTTCAGTTAGCAAGAAATATATGCTCAATTTAGATAAACTGGCTTTACATGACACAGGAAGAAAACATAACCTTGAATGGGTTGTGTTAGACCAACATTTAAAAACATTAAAATAAATATGTTCGGCTGGAACCATTATAGAATGTCAAAAATAATCATATTAGATACTATTCTTGAGCAAATGATTAATTTAGTAATTTCAACCCGCAGGTACTCGTTATTTTTGTGAAAGGGTGCCGATAATACAAGACGGGTGCCGATAATACACTCCAAAATGTGACAAAATAGATAAACTAATAACTCTTATCAAACTTGTTAAAATTGTTCACCACTTCTTTATACGTACTTAATATATATAAACCATCATATGAAAGGCATCATAATCATAGATTTTGATAAACAACCATGTAATACCATATTTCTCCCTAAAGTGCCGATAATACCCGCCACTACTCTAGGTCTAGGTGTTTGTCTGTTGTTCAATCATGCCATTCATGGCTTAGATTGTACAAAAGGTATGCATACTGAATTGAAACACTGTTGTTCGTCCATTGCATTGGGGCCCGGGAAATTAATAGGTAAACGTAGCCTTCTAACTGTTTTCATCTTTTCAACACACAAAAGAGTTGACACTGTGACCGTCGCTGGGCGAAAATTGGGAACTTTTGAAAGGTTCTTGAGAAGGAAGAGATAGTAACGTGAAACAGGACGGTCACAAACATCTTATCCACATCACAAATAACTGTTCACATGAGAAACGTTGGGAATTGATATAGACTTACCTCTGATCCATGAAACTCAACAAAATTGTTGAAGTCTGGCGCTACCGACAAACGTGAAGCCAAACCTCGACCGGAAGTTCAGGTGTCACTACTATAATTTAAATTAGTTTAATATTTAACTCATACATAAGCTATTCAAACACGTTTCTCTGCCAATTCAAATCGGAATATTTCCAATATTACTCATATAATTTGAGAAAAGTTGACAATTCATCAAATCCAATAGTAGAATTAGATTCTGTGTTTTGCAATAATATTTTTATGTAGTCAGACCTAATAGTAAAGCGCTCACCGAGCATCAGCCAAGACTGGATAACAGTTTTCCCGCGTCTATGCCGTTATTCATTTGTGACTGTGTAGGCGCGTTTTTTTGGTTTGTTTTTTTGTTTCATTTTTTTTGGTCTCATTTTTTAAATAATTATATTAGATGGCATGACAGAACTGCCAGAATGCCTATCTTATTCATGGGCGGATCCAGAGGGGGGGTGCGGGGGCGCGCGCCCCACCCTTTTTCATGAAAATTTTGCATTTTTCTAATGTAAAACTCGGCCCAAAAGCAATTAAGGAAAAATTTTTCCAATAGCGCACCCCCCCCCCCCCCCTTTTCAAAATGCTGGGTCCGCCGGTGTTATTCATTGATAGTATAATATCAATTCTGTTGGCTCTTGATGGGTCATACGTTATGGAATTTCACCATTCATTGACATGACCCCCTAGTTTTTCTTTAAAATAATCATGATATTATGGGCCTAAAAGTGTTTTTTGTAATAGACTATATAGGCCTAATTTCATTTGTTTCATATCAATATATATTTTATCATGTAGAACACTTTCAGATCTATAAATGTTGGTTTGTTAACAGATTTTAACCCTTTCCAGACCGCCAATGCAAATTTGGTACATATATATATGTACCATAACTGGTTTTCTTTATCCTACTTTCAATTTTAATGAATTCTATCACTTTTTTCTGTCTAAATGATTGCTCATGTGATTGCCCAAGATGAACACATATTATGTTGACCAATTTGATTTTATTATTATGTTTTTGCATTCTCTAAATATGCATAGGTTCAATGTTTCATTGTCATTATAAAATTATCCTGAATTTTGAAGTTAACTTCTATTCATTTTTATATAGTATTTTTGATAAAATATAACAGTAGTATAGGGATAGCTCGAGTTCAAACTGAACTCGAGCTATTATTTTGACCCCCCCCCCCCTTAGAAACAGCTCGAGTTCAAACTGAACTCGAGCTATTATTTTGACCCCCCCTTCTTAGAAACAGATCGAGTTCAAACTGAACTCGAGCTACTTTTTTGACCCCCCCCTAGAAAACAGATCGAGTTCAAACTGAATTTGAGTTACTCCTGAACTTGAGTTACCCCCACCCAGAAAACAGATCGAGTTCAAACTGAACTTGAGTTACCCCCACCCCAGAAAACAGATCGAGTTCAAACTGAATTTGAGTTACTCCTGAACTTGAGTTACCCCCACTCAGAAAACAGATCGAGTTCAAACTGAACACCTTCCTTCTCTTACTTTGAGAAACAGATCAAGTTTAGTTCCAGTTACTTTTGATCGTTTCTTTTACTTTGAGAAGCAGAGTTGAATACTGAATTTGTCGGTGTTAGCTTAAAGTTTCTAATTTTATCGTTTATGGGGTTGTTATTGTACGAAACAGGCAGTGGTGACGTATCTTTATGTTAGACTCTTCACCGTTTCTGTTGCCTCCACTATTTTTTATTTGATTTATGCGAACACATGTATTTAGATAACTTGGTTTGTTATTTCTTATGTTCATGTGGCGTACGTGACATGTTGAAGCAAGGTCTTGAGAAAGGTTACGCTTTGTCGTCTGTAAGGACTGCACATGTGGTGAGATAGTTTTTTAATTGTGAGAATTTGGTTTTGGTTGTTTCTCGAAATGTTTTTGAGATCACCCTGTTTGCGCAAATTGTAGGATGCGGTGGTTTATTTTATTATTCGTACTATGAAATCTTCTTGAGATAAGCATGAAAATGAAGTTTGTAAAGTTAACAGATCGAGCTTTTACTCCGAAGAGGACATCGTCATGTTCTGCAGGATTAGACTTGTTTAGTGCGTATGATTATGTAATTCATCCGAAAGATAAGGTTTTAGTTTTAACTGATATTCAAATTGAATTTCCTTCAGAATGTTATGGTCGTATAGCACCTCGTTCAGGTCTTGCATGGAAGCATTTTATTGATGTTGGTGCAGGTGTTATAGATCAGGATTATAGAGGAAATATAAAAGTTTTGTTATTTAATTTTGGTGATATTGAATATCGAATTTATAGAGGAGATAGAGTTGCCCAGCTTATAATAGAACGGATATTTATTGTAGAATTAGAAGAAGTTTTAAGTATAGATAGTAGTTTTCGTTCTAGTTTAGGGTTTGGTTCTTCTGGTTATTAGTATGGACTTAGATTGTGATGATTTGTTTATAGCAGACATTACTGACATTTATGATGATGAATTTAACGAGAGTTTTGATAGTGATTTAGTTACTTTTACAGAGAATATTTTAGATAATAATGTCAAGTTTGATGGATTTTTGAATAATGATTTAGATGAGTTAAAATTTGATTCGGTTAAGGAATCACAAGTAGATTTAAAGGAATCTGAGAGTGATTTAAGTTTTATTGAAGTTGATAAGAGTGATGTTGCAGGTTTGTTAGACGATAATGACATTATTTTTGATCCAAGGAATGATTTTTCTGAAAAGGAGAAAGATGAAAGTATAGATTTAAATTTAGACTTGTGTTCAAGTAAAGAGCATGCAAAATCGTCTTCAATATTGTGCTTAAGTAATGAACATCAGTTTGAAGATATTAAATGGTTTGATTTAAAGATAGAGTCAAAGATTATAGAGTTGAAATTTTGCGAATTGAACGTTGAGACAAATAAGATATTTAGATCTTTTGAGGAAAGATTATTTTCTTTTAAAACATTTTGTCCTTTAATGGAAGAGAATTATATGATAATACTTGCACGAGCGGGGTTTTATTGTAATGGTTTGAAAAGTCGAGCTTTCGAATGTTTCTTCTGTAATTTTAGAATAGGTAAAAATTGTCTAGATACTTTAGGTGTTTTTCCGGGAAAGTCTTTGAGTTTAAGATGTGTTAGTGATTCTCATTTTTATAGTACAGGTTGTTGGTATAGTAAAATGTTAATAACTTTATTGGATTCAGAGATTTCTTATTGTTATAAGAAGATGCTTAATCATATTTTTGTAAGAAAGTTAGAGATAGATAAGGCAGTATTTGGTAGTATTCCTTGTTGTAAATATGGTGATTCTGTGTTAAGGCTTTCGTTGAGTTCTAATGCTTATGATATTTTAGAACATTTCTTTTTTTCTCCTTCTTGTTGGCGAGCCGTGTGTTTGATTGCAACTTATTTGCAGAAGACTGATTTTCTGTTTGATTTTTATTTATTCATAGTGGATTTTAAATATTTTTGTTTTAAGAAGATGTTCTTAATGGGTAGAGATGAAATTATGAGTTTTGATTGTTCTGGAATAGATTATTAATGAACCGGATACACATTGGGTTTGTTTTATTTCATATCGTAAGAATCTATTATTGCGTGTTACATTGTTAGAAATAAGTCTACTTCCTTTCTCATGGTAGTCGTTCTACGCCTTTTCTCATGGCAGTCGTAGTCAGTGATTTATAATAATGTGTTTTCATCTGCAGTTTCTTTTACGATTTATGAGGGTGTATTGCGTGTAACAGGCATCTTCGCATACCAGGCTCCAGCTTGGTAGAACGGTAGTGGCGAGAGGGACTTTGACTTGAGAAGATGGTAACAGGTGTCCGTTGCTTTAACGTTAGTGCTTATATAAAATGTTTGGTTTATTGCTTCTGTGTTGTCATGTAATGAGAAGTTTTTCAATGTTAGGTTGTAAAGGTTTTGCTTTTCTCACGGTCTTGGAAGACGGTTCGAAGGTTTTTTTCATGCACAAGCTATATAAGAGACGACGCGGATCCTGCGGCGTCACATTTGACCAAGACGTTTCGTTGGGACGTCCGAGGTAAGAGCTGCTCTTTACTGTACTGTACTGTCGAGGCGAGATTGGTAATATTTGAGAGTGGAGATGTAACTTTTCGATATATAAATGTGGAAATGTTAATTCAGAGATTGGTAATATTCAAGGTTAAGGTGGACATGTAACTTTTCGATACATAAATGTGGAATTTTGAGATGATGAGAGTTGGAATTTAAACTTTTCGTTAGATGATTAGTAGGAAATGTTTATTTCGATTCGGTATTAAGGTAGTTTGACATTGTTTGATATGATTGAAAAGATTTGTAGAAAATGTAAATTTATGATTCGATGCATTTGTTCTAATTGGAATATTTTAAAGTAAACTAAAGAGTTCATTGCGATTGAAATATTTTATTTTGTTTATAACAGAAGAAGTAAATCATATTTTCATATTTTCAGGTGCGATCTTCTTTTCGTTTTCGCTTTCGTTTGTGGGTTTGCGTATGTTGTACGTGATGTGAGTATATTATAATTTTATATATTATGTTACTTTACGTTCTTGCAAAGAATCTACATATATGTAAGTAGCATGAAACGACGTAAACAAGAATTTGAGTATCTGGATTCATGAATACTCAATCAATAATCTAGTTGTCGAGACTATTCTTGACAATTATACAAGTAATAGAGCTTTTCACATATGGTGTTTAGCAGGACTCGTTTTATAAAGACGTCAGGATGTCAATAGTTACATTTTCTGCATCTGACGATTCAAATAATGATATGGCTTTTCCTTTTGGTAATAGTCCTGAGACTAAACCGGTAATTGATGTCTAATTCTAAAAGGCTAGGACGGCTCTTGTTTAGTTATAACAATGCATAATGATAAAATTTAAAATTCATCGGGTTTACATAATGTATACAAATATTTATATATACAAGTAAAGCTTTTCACATATGGTGTTCGGTTATAACAATGCATAATGGTAAATTCATTTGGTTTACATAATGTACATAAGTATTTACATTTAAATTTGTTTAAGTACGAATGATGTATTTGTTGAGAATATATTTGATATTGTGTTTTGTGAGAGTTTTGTGAGAGTGAAAGTTTTGTGTTTTGTGAGAGTGAACGTGTTTTGTGAGAGTGAGTTTTTGTGATGTATTTAAAGTGTGTATTTAAAGTGTAGAGAATGTTTCGAGAGGTGGTTCAGAGAAAGTTTCTAGAGGTGGCGAAGGAAAGCTATTTTCGTCGACGGGGCGCAGTATTTCCATTTCATACATTTCAGTGGTTGGTAGTTCGTAAAAGAAATTTGCGGGTAATGGTACTCTTGGAGTGAATATTGGTCTTGGGTCATTAGTTTCAATTTCAAAATCGTCAAAATTATAATTGGGATTTAAAAAATAAGTTCGACTATATTTTTGTTTAGGCTTTTGTTTTATAAAGTGTACGATGAATGTTATTGTCAAGGTTATTGTTACAAAAGAAATTAATCCGATCGCTATTTTTAAAGTTGAGCTTAGATGCGAGTTGTGACTATTTGGTGTAAGCGCGAGTGTGGTTGAAGTGTAGCTATTTGATGTATACGCGAGTGTGGTTGAAGTGTAAGTTGTGTATAGTTGTAAGGTGCGACTTTTTGTTGTAGTTGGTTGTGGTGCCCAGTTGCGTTGAGTTGATTGTTTGTGAGAAGGCTGCATAGGTTCCTGTGGTGTATGTTTAAGAGGTTGTGTAGGTCGTTGTGTAGATTGTGTTGGAGGGTGCGTAGATTGTGTTGGAGGGTGCGTAGGTTGTGTAGATTGTGTAGGAGGGTGCGTCGTATTATGTGAAGGTAGTTGCTTTGTAAAGTTTCGGTTAGATGATTGTTTAGTTGTTGATTGTGTAGGTTGTTGTGGGGTTGGAGTGCTGGTTTTGTGCGTACTTGAAGATGTACTTGTGTGTGTTGATGTTTGTACGCGTGTTGTACTTTGTATTGAAGACAAAGTGGATCGTAAGGTCAAGTGATATGGTGTAAGGTTGGATGCTGGCTTGGTTGTTCGTCCGTTCGGTTTTGTGATCGTTTGATGAGTGATAGAAGTTCTGAAGTGAGAAGAAATATAGATTTGTTTATCGTTTGATGAATATTTATATGCTATATTTTCAGTTCGTGAGAAGAGGTGCAGAATCGGATTAAGGTAATTGGATTTATTAATTTTAATTTTGTTATAGGATTGTACATTATAATTGATAGTTGTAGGATTTGCTTTAGGATTGTACATTAGAATTAGAAAGTCTGAATTCATAGTTACAGGATTGTCCGAGTGAGGGTAATTCTTGTCGTAGTGCTTGGTTCCGGTTGAATGTTTGCTAGCCTGTAAAGTAGTAGAATGATTCGTAATTAATATATATGCATGTAAATGAAATTGCTTTGTAGGATTATATTTAGTTATTTCTTACAATATGCGTATGTAAATGAAATTGCTAATTTCAATTTAGTTTAGTTTATTTCTTAGTCTTGTATTTCTGGATGGTTTAGTGTGAGTGGTTTTGACTAAGCGTGAGTGGTTTTATTTGTTAAGTTAGGTTTGTTGAGAAATAGGTTTTGTTTGTTTTGTTGAGAACAAAACCTATCATTTGTTTGATTGAATAAATTCTTTCTTGAATTGTCAGTCAAGTCAAGTGGTTATTAGGTTTTAAGAAACATTCATTCATAGATTCGTTCACAAGATTCATTCGTGTTATTTCCAGTAAAATGGTTCTGGGGTTTCGATTCCTTCTTGGTGTAACATTCATCGATTCTTTCTTGACATATTCATTCATCATAAGTTATTTCAAGTAAAAATGGTTCTTGGGTTTCGATTCCTTCTTGGTGTAACATTCATTCATAAGATTCATTCAACGTTCAGTTATTTCCAGTAAAAATGGTTTTTGGGTTTCGATTCCCTCTTGGTGTAACATTCATTCATAAGATTCATTCAACGTTCAGTTATTTCCAGTAAAATGGTTTTTGGGTTTCGATTCCTTCTTGGCGTAACATTCATTCATAGTTATTTCCAGTAAAAATGGTTATTGGGTTTCGATTCCTTCTTGGTATAACATTCATTCTACGAAAGGTGGCGCCACCTGAAGTTATTTCCAGTAAAAATGGTTTTTGGGTTTCGATTCCCTCTTGGTGTAACATTCATTCATAAGATTCATTCAACGTTATCTATAGATAATCATGGGGTAGGGATACAGCAGGAGGTTTAAACCTAGAGATCTTTGTCTGTATATCATTTATATCGCGAATGTGCCTTGATACAAATTCAATCCAGAAAGTCTGTATTGAACACAAGTCGTCTTTTACTGTCTCGTGTCTGTACATCCTCCATGTCACGAACGTGTGTTGATGGAAAATCCAATTGATTACCTTCTTCATGCAGGATCTTGTAATCTCTTGCTTGCAGGATTTTTCTGTTCTTAAACATTAGTGGACCCAGCATCAATCAGAAATTGATTTCTGAAAAGGTTTCAACTTGTGCTGAGTGTGAATTGTGACAAGTATTCCATTGCATCTTCTGTTATTCTGTTGCTTAGTGTATAAGGTATCTTTGTGTTTGTGTGTCTCGTGTTCGAGGTGTGAAATTTGGACAATTCAGTTCATGCTTTTCATTGCGGATTCGGATTTCTAAAGCGGAATTCGTTTCAATTGGTTTCTTGAATGACTGCGTTGCATAGAGTCATATTTTGTCACTGTGCTTACTACTCCTCAGTGTCTTCTGCCTACCAACATTTCGGTCCTTCCCACTTCTGACCGCTGTGACGTAGCGGTAAATCCGTCTATATCTAGTAGTTCTTTGCAGAGGTGTTACTGCGTGTAATGTGATTGGTGTTAGTGTTTTTCTTTGAGTTTCTTCACAAACTAGCAAGAATTGTTTGAGGTGTGCAATTGTGACAATTCACTGTTTTCTTTGGATTAAGGTGGATTTGTCTGCACCTAGGGTTTTGATCTTCTGTTTACCTATTCTGTTGTTCATCATATAGATTTGATCATTAATCATACTAAACAAGTGTTCTAGAGAAGTAGGGTGATTAGTGGGTTTCGATTCTCTCTTGGTGTAACATTCATTCATGATTCATTCAACGTTATCTATAGATAATCATGGGGTAGGGATACAGCAGGAGGTTTAAACCTAGAGATCTTTGTCTGTATATCATTTATATCACGAATGTGCCTTGATACAAATTCAATCCAGAGCGTGTTAAACATTCTTGTGTTGAAGTTGAACACAAGACGCCTTTACTCTCCCATACTTTCCCGTACAAATCCCATACTTTCCCGTTTTTGTACATCGTCCATGTCATGAACGTGTGTTGATGGAATTGATTACTTTCTTCATGTAGGATCTTGTAATTTCTTGTTTGCAGGATTTTCTGTTCTTAAACATTAGCAGACCTAGTATTAACCATTAATCCGAACTCGCTTGGACTTGACCACCCACAGACCTACATTGTCACACTCATTGTTCAGCGTCAGGTCCTCCCATACTTTCAGTAAGGATAAATGAAATATTATTATTCTCACTTTTGTCCTTTACATAATTCTTAGGAGAACTTGTCACAAGGCTTATTTGAAATTCCACGACTCTGCATTGTTTAATAAGGTACACAATGCATCTTCTATGGAACTGAAGGTAGTATACCTTGAGTGTGAATTGCGACAAGTATTCCAATGCATTTTCTGTTGCCTAGTGCATAAGGTATTCTAATGCATCTTCTGTTGTCTCGTGTTCGTGTGACTCGTCGTGGTCAAGGTGTGATATTTTTGACAATTCTTTTATTTTCACAGGGTTGGTTTTCATGTTTTTTTTCTATTCATCATTAAGGATATGGTATAACAAAAATGATTATAGGGTTTTGATCCCCCGTTTACCTATTCTGTCAAGTTTAATTGATTAGATTTTGACATATCTTACCAGTTCGAATGTGGTTTGTGGACATCATTTTCGAATATCAGATCATCAGGTTTGTGATTTCTGTTGTCAAGTTTGTGATCTTTGTGATGTTCTCTGCGTTCTCATAGAAGTTGGAACATTATTTGTACCTATCGATAGGATGAGTTTCTCTACTTTTACATCACCTATGATGTATTGAAGGCGCTCTGTCACATTTTCAATGCATGCTCCTCCCATAATGTACTTTTCCGTTCTCTGAGTTCTGGTAAGCCTGACATGACGGATGATAGAATCACCTATAAGAATGTCTCTTGGTTCTTCCCGTCTATTCCTTCAGTGACGGGAATCTGAGGTTGTGCAGCGTGAGGTGTTGGAGGATTAGCCTGATGTGACTCACCGTTGTGTACTGTTGGCGGTAGATTGACAGGTGGCGACTGTAGGACTGATGGTTGGGGTGGTGTTTGGACTGCTTCGGAGCAGACTTTTCTACTAGCCGCAGCATCTACCTCCCTGCCAGCTGAAACCTGTTATGGTTAATGTGAGGACTACTGTTGGAATTGATTAGCCAATTGATGAGATCTTGGGTAATTGCTCATGTAGTGATTGTTTTGAGCATTCAGTCCATTTGTATTATTCTTTGCTATTCAAACTTGCTTGAGATTCGACATCCTGGATAGTAGTTATCTATGGAGTATCTGTTTAGCGTCAAGTTCCATCTGCATTGTTCTTTTGCGTATTACCATTCAAGTTTGTTATTATCTATGGAGTAACCGTTTCAGCTTGCAATTCATTTGCATTGCTACTTTTGGGCTCTGTACATTCAAACTTACTTGGTTATTTGTGGAGTAACCGTTCCAGCTTGCAATTCATCTGCATTGTTACTTTTGGACCACGTACATTCAAACTTGCTTGGTCTTTAGTTGACTTGCATATTGACGAATCACCTATTCGAATGTTTCGTTATTTGTCAGAGAATTCATTTTGTCAGTTTCAATTTTTAATAACGACACCATTCCTTTCTTCACTTCAACAGACACCAATCCTTTCTTGACTTTTTGGATTTCTGTCTAATAAGTGAATTGTTACAAAGTTCTGTTCATGCATAGACTGTCTATAAATCACAGTCACTGATTTGCATATCATCTAAATCGCAGCCGTGTTACTGTCTATGGAGTACCTATTTCAGTGTGCAGTTCATTTGCATGACGACTTTCTGAGTCATGGTGGTTGTGAATTGACTACTTTTTGCATCACGGTGGTTGAGAAATGATTCTTGTCAGAATCGCTGTTATCTTTGAAGACGAAAACGTTGCTCGACAATCTAGATAGATGACAACACTATACGTGAACTTGGTTTTCGTTGCTATCTTGGTTTTCATTTCATTCATTCATTCATACTAGGTTGGGCTGAGGTTTGAACTCAATATAAGTCCATGTCCAACTCATAATCCTTCACATTGAATTATGTCTACAGTATGTCGATGGTGAGGTTCACTCCAGGTTTCATTCAATCATTCATTTGGTTTGTATTATCTTAATAATCATTTGGTTTACATTCATGAACAAAGGTTTTAAACAGGCTTGCTCGTTCATTCAGTTATTTACGGTTTATTTTGAAAGGTTATTAAGTGTTTCAGATAAATTGTAATGAAGCTTGGAAGAGAAATCTTAATAAGTATTTGATTTCAGATTAAGTTTGAACTTAGTTAGATGTCAGTGTAACATTCGTTTCCTGTTTTATAAATGTAGTGTTAGGAGGGTAATTTGACATGATAAGGGGACGCGGAATAAGGCTTTAGGTAATATGAGTATGAATAATCTTATTGCGTTGCGTTCGTTGATAAGAACTTAGAGGTCTTGAGTGTATGTTTTGTTCTATTTGGAATCTCGAGAGTTGACTCATGTTTGATTTCTATTCTTACTGAAACTTGGCTTGAATAGCGCTTTGTTCTATCGAATTACTTTACTGTTCTTTCAAATGGGTGGTTATTGTCGGTTTTACACTGTATCGACATCCAAGGTTATTTATATTACGGTTAGCATATGATTATGATAATCGTTTTTGAGATGTTTGCGGGATATTAGTTGAATGTGCGATTAACTTTAAAGTTTCACCTTGTGAAACTTCAATTAGTCTTATCACAGGGACGGCGAATGAATCTTATGAAATAAGGTTTTGATGATCACGCTGGATGATTTGGTTCACAGATCTAAGAGTCGTTACTTGTAGGATGATTTTTGGTTTGCAGAGCCGTTACTTGTAGGATGATTTTTGGTTTGCAGATCTAGTCGTCACAAGGGGGGACACTGCCTTGTCTTTGCGGACGACATTGCATTGGAGGGACATTGCCTTGTCCGGAGGGACATTGCCTTGTCTTTGCGGACATTGCCTTGTCTTTGCTTTATTTTTCGGATTTGTTATTGGTAGGAGGGACATCGCCTTGTCTTTCAGACTTAACTTAGATTGGTTCCTTGTCTTTCAGACTTAACTTAAGATTGTGTTTTCTTGTTTTAGGTTTGAGAAGCCTGGTTTATCGTTAACTTAATAGTACTTAGAAGTTATAATTGATAGAATGTTTGGTATAATTGATAGAATGTTTGGTATTATATAACATTCATATAGTATGTAAGGTTTTGTCAAAAGTGTTCTGTATATGAGCTTACATTGTGATATTAATTGTGATATGTAAACATTCCTTGGTTGCATATTAGTCTTAATTGATAACGAACAGATAAAATTGGTTATTTGACTTACCTGCATTCACCGTCTTCGCATGTGAAAGAGTGCGAAGATGTGAAGATAGAAGAGAGGTAAGGTAGAAGGCTTTGATGATATGAGAGAGTTGAGGTCGAAGGATCACAGAGGCGACAGTAAAGTTTTGTTACTGTCAGGAGACGAGTGGTGAATTTTTCTGGAATGTTGTCGCATGTGATAGCAGCAGGTTCTTGTGGTGAAAACTCGCAATTTGACGAGTAGCAGTTGCAGGTGAGGCATTGGAGGATAAGGAGAATTGTGGTGATGTGTAGCATCTTGTAGTTGTACGGTTCGAGTAGAGTGGATTACAGTGAGTATATTCGCGCTGTACAAGAGTCGAAGGTTGTATGGTTTCACTTTTAACTTGAATCAAGTTAAATGTGTGTGGTCTAGTCTATGAGGTGTCAGTTTTAAACTTGTTTATGCATATTACGTATGGAGTAAATTTGATTATATTTTCTTTAGATTTTAATCCTGCAGTAAGTGTTGATCTTTTTAAGACGTGTAAGAAATGGATAAATTCAACTTTATATCGCGGTTCTGTAAGTTGTAGACGTTCTCATTATACAATAAAATTGACAAAAAATGGGTTTTGTAGTGTTTATTTGAGAAGTTGTTTTTCATTTGTATTATTGAATATAGATAAGTTTGTTTCAGAGGTTTCTCTTTTTGTGTCTGAAGGAATTTCTTGTTCGTTCTCTTCAGTTTTTGTTGATGTTAGAAATATTCAGTTTACATTTAGTTTAGTTTTATCAAGATCTGATAAATTGACTTTTAAAGAATTTTGTGAACGAATTGTGCAAACATATTTTATGAAATATGATTTTGAGGTTCGAGAGTCGAATTCTCCTGAATCTGTGTGGTTAAAATTTAATAATACTTATTATTTTTCAAGTTTTAGATTAAAGTTAAAGAATAATTCGAGTACAGTTTTTACTATTTTGTATAGTTATAAAGGTAATTGTTTGACGAAGGATATTTTTCATTTTTTTAAAATTTGTAATGATATAAAGTTGGTATTTGATAGTAAATGAATCGTTATTAAAATGGATTCATTTACCAAGTTGATTTATATTATTTTGAAATTTCTTCTTTGTGATGAAAAGGGAAATGTTGAGTATTGGAATAGTGTTAAACGTGATGAAGAGCATGTTTTTTATTTTACTTACATTTGTTTTCAAACATTGATTCCGATGAAATCTAAGGAATCTTGGTCGAAGCTGCATGATTTTTTGAATGACTTTAAGACTTCTTTAGTTAAGGTTTTAAGGTCTCAAACATTTTCAACTTCAGCTGCTTATTGGATTTTGAAAAATGAAAATGAAAAGATTATGACTGATTTAAGATCAAGAGATAGTTTGATTTTTCCAAATATATGTGATTTGCTGAAATTACCAATTTGTATTTATTCAGCGAATGGAAAGAATGTGAGTTTTCATCCTAGTAAATCTTATAGACAATCTTATCCACTGGTTATTCAATGGAGTAATAGCGAAAATTGTTTTAAGAAGACTGATTTGGGTGCTCAGAAAAGTAGTTTAATTTTTCCAGTTGTTGAAAAGGCAATGCAGAAGTGTGTAGATAATCAAGTAGGTAATGAGAAATTGAAGGATAAGAGTAAACGGAAAAGTGATGCACTGATTCGATGTAAAAATGGAGAAAGTAGAGGTGTGAGGAGAAATGATCAAAGTTGTATTGGAATTGAGAATAAAGGTCAAAGTTTTGAAAGTAGGAATAAAGATGTTTTACCGCTTTCTATTACATCACGAAAAAGAACATCACGTGAAAGTACAATAAAACATACTGAAGATTTAACTGATGTTTCTAAGGCTTCTAAGGTTAAGGAAATGAAAGTTTACAAGACACCTGAATTTGTATCATCGGATTCTAGTTCAGATGATGAAGTTGAAAGAAAACTTTTACCAGAGTCTCATTTAGTAGGTGAAGCAAGGAAAGCTTTAGTAGATCAAGTAAGGAAAGATTTACAGACAACTTCAGATGAAGATTGTGATTTTACAGAGCATGTTGAGAAATTGAGGCATTTTGTCCCATCTACAGTTTCGAATGATTTTTTTAATGTGGAAAGGTGCAAGGAAGACGAAAGTGATGATGTTAAGAAAGAGATGGTTTGTCAATGCGATAGTGAGCAAGAGGAGGAAATAAATGTAGAATCTTCAAGTCGCGTTAAGCAGTTAAAAAATTTTAAACCTTTTGATACTTTGTATGAAGAACAATGCGAAAGGGTTCATTGTAATTTGGACAATGTTTTGGAAGTTTCTGATCGTATAAGGAAACATGTGGAGGTTTTAAAAAAGAATGTTCTTCCAGATAATATAGAAGTTTGCGCGTGTTGCCCGCTGCATTGTTCTTCTATTTTATTAAAAGAGACTAAGGGTAAACGCGGTCCTAAAAAAAAAAATTGATTTTCAGTTGTTCTTTATGTTCAAAGATGTTCTCATCATATACATTATTACGATTACATCGGTCGAGACATACTGGTTTTAATCCTATTTCTAGTCTTTTTATTCCACCACCTTTGAGAGATTATAATGTGATTCCTAGATTGTTACACTAGGGATCGCATTATAATTTAGATTTTGTAGATTATACTGATTGTTGCACTTATTATTCCAAGTGAAGTCATCATGGGTAAGCGAGGTCGTTTTGTATGTTTTCATGCTTTGCAAGAACGTTGCTTGTATTTCTCAGCTTTGGTATCTTTTTACTTTCATATAAGTACTAGTGATTTAAGTTCTATTCTTATGAATATTCAGATTCCAGATTTAAAAGTTTTATCTTCGAAAGAATGTCTCGAGTTGATGGTTATTATTTCTGAAAGTGATGATTTGGAATATGTTCATTCTATGAGAAGGTTTTCTTTTGAAGGTTTAGTTTTTTTTGCTTCTTATTTTGATTGTGAAATTGTTTTGAAATATTTATTAATTAGAATGTGGCAAGATTTAAAATGTATTCCAATTATTTTAGATTACATGTTTTACTATTTAGGAACGAAGCATTTATATTCATGTATTGCAATAGAGTCAGTTTGTGATTATTTAAGAATTACAGAAATTCAATTTTATAAACTAACATACAATGTACATAATCCAAGTCAGTTTGTGAGAACTAAATTACAAAGGTGTCTTCGAAATGCAAGAAGATTGAATTCTTTCCATTTCAAAACTTTTCGTATATATTGCGAACTTTGCAGGAATCTTATTATTAGTAAAGATAATAACCAGTCTGATAAAATGCTTTTGTTGCGTTGTTGTTCGAAACCTGCGCATTCGACTTGTTTTAGAAGGTTATTTATTTCATATCATTCTTATAATTATAATTTTACTTATATATCAAGTTTTAATTGTCCTTCATGTAGAACTTTATGGGTGAATGGTGAAATTTTTCGAAATGAGTATGTGAGAGTTCATATGAAAAGAGAAAGTTTGTCTTATGTGTATAATTTCACAAAGCTGAGCTTGAAGAGATGTTAATCTTTTCAATGTTCTTGATATTGTATGAGATTAATAACATTTATGTTCGAAGTGAACATAAATGTTATTAAAGTCGAGTTTGGAAATGTTAAGCTATATGAATAGTGTTTAAATGTTCTTAATATTGTACATTCTATATCATTCATGTTCTTTGAAAGTGATATTAATTTAAATCAATAATTAGTTGATATTAGTCAAAAATGGAGGAAACTTTTGGTGGTGAATTTTATTTAACTTTACCTTCCAATACTATTCATAAAACGAAAGAAAATAAGACTAGTCATTATTATATAGAACTTCAAAATGCTATTGAATGTAAGGGACAATGGCAGTTAGCATTAGTTGAAATAGATTTCCCTAAATCTTGGTACAATTATCCAGTTCATCTTTCACAAAATCGAACTATATATTTGTTGAGAAAAACTTTTCATTTAAAAAGACGTGAAAATCCAGATATAGATAGATTTGGCATAGAATCTTTAGATGAATTGAACGAAGAAGAATCTTTTGGTTTACGACATATGTATTTCGAATTGAGTTTTGGCTATTATTCGATTAAACATTTGGTAGATGTATTGAATGAAAAGATAGCTGAATTTGAGAATTCTATATCTGGTGTAGGTCGTGTTTCTTATAGAAGATATTCTAAATTTGAGTATAATTCTGTAAATAATAGAGTAACTTTTCGAGTGGGTAAAGGGGACAGTATTATACTTCCTACTTTTTTAGTTAGAGTTTTACGTTTAGAAGATTCTATAGAACCTGATGATTCATTATTTACATATACATTTGATGGACCAGAGTTAACGTCTACTGTTGATGATGTTAATGAGGTTATGAGGATGCATTATTTTGGTTTGAGTCAAAATAGAGATCAAACGGACTTTTATCTGTATGAAGGAAGTGGGGTTGCAAGATTTCACGTAGATTCTAGTAATATGTTTATTTATACAAATTTGGTAGATTTTCAAATGGTAGGTGATGTGAAAACGAGGTTATTACGAACAGTTAATTGTGCAGGGGAATATGGAAAAATAATTAAAAGAATATATACTCATCCACATTATAAGAAATTAGCATATGAAAAGATTAAGGAGATTGAAATAAAAATAACAACTGATGATGGTGAATTGGTTAAGTTTGAGTTTGGCACAGTTTGCATTATTTTACATTTCCGGAAAATTTCATAGTTTTGTTTTTAGATTTTTTTTATAATGTAAAACGTTCTTGAGATGAATGGTCTAATGGTCTAAAATCGAAAGTTGTTTTATTATGTATAGAAACTGAAATAGTTTCAGTCTGAAACGCTAGGTGGTTGAAATAGCTTTCAGTCTGAAACGCTAGGTGGCATGACTGAGAAGGTAGCCGAATGAAAAGGAAACGAATATTGGGTGGTCTTATTGTAGATTATGATTTTTATCCAAGAAATAAGCATGTGGATATTGAATTTTATTTTCAAAAGAAATTTAATGTTCTGTATCAGAAATTGGAAAGTAAACTGAGTGTACATGGAGGGATAAAGTTTCAAATTTCTTTTAATGCAACTTTAGGAAAATACAATTTAGATACAAACGAATACTTTGAAATCAAACCTTGGTTTCAAAGCCATGTAATTCAAGTCTTAACGTTCTATTCATTAAAGGAAAAGTTGTTATCTGCGTTAAGAGTAATTTTAGCATTATTTGACGGTTTTGTTCAAGCTGGTTCTGGTTGGTTTCTAACGGGGATAAATTTGGTAAGATTAGGAGTTTTTAGAGCTAATCCTTTTGGTGGTAAAAAGATAGAGTTACCTGATTGGTTGAAAGCTAAGAGATTGATTAATTTAGGTTGTGAAGATAATAAGTGTTTTGTTTATTGTATATTAGCTTCAATTTATGGAGTTTTTAAAGATTTAAGTAAATATTCATTATTATTGAATAGTTTAAATTTAAAAGGTATTTCGTTTCCTGTGAGATTGTCAGATATTCCAAAATTTGAAAAGAATAATAATGTTACAGTTAATGTTTTCGGTCTTTTTAACGAAATTTCATGTAATCGAAGTTCAAGATTGGTTCCATTTCCTATGTATATTTCTACGAATTTTACAAGTGAACATAGAAGACACGTAAATTTGTTGTTGTTTAAGGATCATTATTTATTTATTAAAAATTTGGATAAGTTTATAAGACCATTTTATTGGAAAAGAACAAGGTATTTTTGTGATAGATGTTTACAATCTTTCAATAAGAAAGTGGATTGTGAAATGCATACTAAGTCTACTTGCTATGATAATAAGTATACTGGACAGTCTTACAATTTACCAGTAAAAGGTACGAAAGTTAAGTTTAGATCATATCATAAACAAATTAAACATCATTTTGTTGTTTATGCAGATTTTGAGACTTTTAATTCAAATATAAATTGTTTTAAGGGAAAGTCTACTGTATTAAAATCAAAACATACTTTAAATGCAGTAGGAGCAGTTCTTGTTTCTAAATATTCTGAATATTCTCAACCTCCATTTATTTATGTAGGAAAACGTGTTATGCAAAAATTTATTCATTATTTGAATCAAGTAAGAGCCGAAATTTCGTATATTTTTGATAATAATAGGAAAGTTTTAGAATTGACTGTTTCAGATTTAGCACATTTATCAAAGCAAACTCGATGCTACTTGTGCGGTATTTCGTTTTCAGAATTGGGTGTAAAGAAGGTTATAGATCACGCACATTTAGGTAGAGAAGGAAAAGGTAGAGATGTGAATTATGCATGCAATACTTGCAATTTGGTTAGAAGTTCTTTAAGGTTTCCAAATTTTAAAATTCCTATAGTCATGCATAATGCAATGAATTATGACACACATTTTATTGTTAAAGAAATACATGAGTGTATACAGGAAACTAGTAAAGTAACTGTTTTACCACGAAGCGTTGAAAAATTTTTGACTTTAAGTTTTGATGGTTTTTTTAT
This sequence comes from Lepidonotus clava, assembly GCA_936440205.1. NCBI lineage: Eukaryota > Metazoa > Annelida > Polychaeta > Phyllodocida > Polynoidae > Lepidonotus > Lepidonotus clava. The sequence goes on along the minus strand of OW387144.1, from coordinate 25,030,610 downwards.
AATTGATTCATTTCAATTTCTTCCTAATTCATTATCAAATTTAGCAGATCTTTTGGTTCAAAAGGGTAGTGATGAATTCATAGAAACGAGAAAGTATTTCAATAATAAGTGGTTAAAGTATGTTGTTAGGAAAGGAGTTATGTGTTATGACTATATAGATTCTTGGGATAAATTGAAGGAGCAATGTTTACCAGATAAATCACATTTTTTTAATGTTCTTACGAATAAAGATATTACTGAAGAAGAATACAAATTAGCTTTGAAAATGTTTAATATTTTTAATTGTAGAAATATTGAAGATTATTTGAAAGTTTATTTAAAAATTGACGTTCTTTTGCTTACTGATGTGTTTGAATCGTTTCGAGAGAGAAGTTTAGATTATTATGGTTTAGATCCTGTTCAATATTTGACTGCACCAGCTCTTAGTTATGATGCTATGTTAAAATTTACAGGTATCAAATGTGATTTATTGACAGAGTTGGATATGTATAATTTTTTTGAAAGAGGAATACGTGGTGGTATTACAAATGTTGTTAGACGATATGCTGAGGCTAATAATGCGGATGAGTATATTGTATATTATGATTGTAATAATCTCTATGGATTTGCTATGTCGCAACCTTTACCATACAAAGATTTTGTTTGGTTAGATTCAGCAAAATTTTTTAATGAGGAAGAAATTTTAAAGTTGACGGATGAAGGAAGAACAGGTTATGTGTTTGAGGTAACGTTACTTTATCCTTCTAGATTGCACGACTTACATGACATGTTTCCTTTAGCTCCGGAGAAATTGTCAATCCATTATAATCAATTATCATCATATGCTAAGGATGTATTATCTAAATTTAATATGCACTATAATAAAAGTCCGGAGAAATTGATTTCTACTTTGTTTAGAAAGGTTAGGTATATTGTGCATTATAGAAATTTGAAATTATATTTACAGCTGGGTATGAAGATCGAAGAAATTCATAGGATTTTATCATTTAAACAGAAATGTTGGATGAAACCATATATCGATTTTAACAATAAGAAAAGACAAGAATCTGTTTCTTTATTTGATAAAGAATTTTTTAAATTGATGAACAATTCTACATTCGGAAAATGTATGGAGAACGTGAAAAGACGCGTTTCTATGGAATTAACTTCATGCCCAAAAAGGGCTTCTTTTTTGATTAATAGACCAACTTTCCAGTCTGTAAATGTATTTGATTCCGACTTCGTTGGAATTCAGTTCAGGAAACCACAGTTGTTATTGGATAAACCAATTTATTTAGGATTCTGCGTTTTGGATTTGTCTAAATTACACATGTTTGATTTTCATTATAATGTTATGCTGAAAAATTTTACTTTAAAGAATATTCAATTGCTGTATACTGATACAGATTCTTTGATTTACAAGATAAGAGATGAGAATTTTATGAGAAAAATGAAAGGTTTGCTGCATTATTTTGATTTTTCTAATCTTTCAACAGAACATGAATTGTACAATAATGAGAACTATAAGGTACTTGGAAAATTTAAGGACGAAACTGGTGGTAAAAGGATACGTGAATTTGTTGCATTACGTCCTAAATTATATTCAATATTTTTAGAAGATGGTAATGTTATTAAACGTGCAAAGGGAATAGCTAGATCAAGTGTAGATGCATTATTTCATTCTGAATTTAAAGATGTATTGATGAAGTGTTCTCAAATTAGAACACAGTTTCATTCTATTAGAAGTTTTAAACATGATGTTTATACTATTAAGCAGGAGAAACTGGCTTTATCTCCTTTTGAAGATAAAAGATGGTTATATCCAAATGGAATTAAATCTTTAGCATATGGTAATTATAATATATGTTCAAGAAAAAGAAAAATTTGCACGAGGAAAAAAAAGTACGAGGAAAAAAGAGTTAGGGATTTTGAATAATCAGTTCTTTTTTTTCTTTTTTTCTAGTTAATGTGAAAATGTTCTTGTGATAAGCATGTGGTTCACTCTTTGTGTTTTGAATTTCCAAGATTTACTTACGATTGTAGTGTTTTTGAATTTTGTTTCTGAATTTTGTTTCAAGGTATTTAGTTATGCCTAAGTCTAAGAGTTCTAAAATGGCTAGTGAGAGATTATATGTTTCAGCTTTCGGTAGTAAGAAGAGGGTTGATGTTACTCGTTTTAATGGAGATTTGTATTGTCATATAACTGATGTGATGCGAGACAAGACTGTTTCTATGAAAATGGAAGAGTTTCAAGATTTGAAAAGTGTAATTTCTAGTAAGATTTCAAAACTTCAAAAGTATAACGATGAAGAGCGAAGTTCAAGGAAGAGAAGGAAGTCAAGTTTTACAAAATTTAAACCAGAGTTGAGTGATGATGAAACGGAGGAAAGTGATTGTAGTGAGGGAACTTCACAGATTGGTTCGTAAATGTTCTTGTGATATCTTTGAATCGTAGGGTTATAAGGTACCAGGTTTAGCCTAGATTCTTAGGTTGTAAGGTATCAGGTTTGTATATCACGTTTAAGTTTATCAGACTTTATAGAAATGACGGTTAACTTTTTAAACAAGCCAGAAAAAAAAAATTGTAGCAAGTGTAATAATCTTGTATTATTAGTTGAAGGTAAAACTTATTGCAAGCAATGTCAGGGTGAAATGTTTAGAGAGTGTCTTAATTGTGGATTACCTTATTATTATGTATGCAAAAATTGTTTGCCTCCTAAGTTGAATATTCCACAGTTTATAATTGGAAGAGTTGAGTGATGATGAAACGGAGGAAGTGATCGAGTGTGAGAACTTCACAGATTGGTTCGTAAATGTTCTTGTGATAGCTATGGATCATAGGGTTGTAAGGTACCAGGTTTAGCCTAGATTTGTAGGTTGTAAGGAATCAGGTTTGTACATCATATTTAAGTATATCAGACTTTATAGAAATGGCGGGCAACTTTTTAAACAAGCCAGAAAAGAAGAATTGTAGCAAGTGTTATAATCCTATATCATTAGTTGAAGGTAAAACTTACTGCGAGCAATGTCAGGGTGAAATGTTTAGAGAGTGCCTTAATTGTGGATTACCTTATGATTCTCCTCGATTTTTTACTATGGATGATGATAAGTGCAACAATTGTATGTCTTCTAAGAAAGATAATTCACTTTCAAAAATGACGAAGAAAAAAATTGAAAGTTGGAATGTAGATTTTGATGCTGACGACGACGAGAAAGATTCTACATTGATTTTACAACCAGAAGTAGATAATGCGAAAGATGAGAAGCATAAGAAGTTGAATATTCCAAAGTTTTTAATTTCTGATGATGATGATGATGATGATTTAGAAATCAATATATATGCACCTGAATCTGAAAAGAAGGTTGCTGGAAAAGGAAAGAGGAAATTGAAGGATAGAGATGGAGTTGATGAAAAGGATAAAGTACACGTAGGAAGGAAAAAGAACGATAAAGTGAAGGATAGTAAAGTAAAGGGTAGTAAAGTAAAGGACAGTAAAGTAAAGGATACTAAAAGAAACGTTTCTAGATCTAGAAAGAAGTTGGAGTCTAAAATTAATACAAAATCTAAAGTGGAATTAAGGTTTGAAGAACTTGGAAAACATTCTGAACATGCTTTGGAATATTCAGGTAATATTAATATTCCTTTAAAACTTTGTTTTATATAAAGTTGAAATTTGTTAAGTGTGTGTAAAGTAAGGAGAATTTGAATGCCGGTGGATATTGGATTGAATGTATATTGAAGGTTTGTTCAAATTAATCAAGACTGAAATGTTTGTTCAAAGTAATCAAGACTTTATGCACCTAATTAGTTATTTATTTATTTATAATATTGCATATTAATTTATTCAGGTAAATTTGTAGTTTACTCTGATAAATTGTAGTAATATGCAATCTTGCGGAGACGCGAGGGTATTTCGGAGGTCCGTAATACTATGTATATATGAAGAATAATTATTTCTAAAGACTGGAAGAAATTGGAAACTCTTTTGTGATTGTATCATTTGTGAACGCATTATAGGATATCCATTTTGTGTTCCAACTAAATTGTTAAGAATGATTATTGAATTTTGATTTGATTGCATGATTAATTTAGATTGTGATACAGTTCATGTAGAGTGGAATGCGATTCTAGTCGATAGTTTTGTTATTCATGTATAAATTGTATATATAACGACTTAAAATTATGAATTTAAGTTGCTTCTTGCATTTATTGAAAATGCTTGGCATGTTTGTTTCGAAAAGCTTGTTTGATGTATTTCAGTTATGTCTGTTATGAAAAGGAAATTACTAACTTCAATCTATTTTAATTTGCAACATCCAGCATCTTACAGTTCAAAACGAAAATTATATTTAGCTGCAAGAAAAATTGACCCAAATATTACTTTAGAAGATGTAGATTCATTTCTAAGTAATACTAAAACTTATACATCTCATAAGGCTGGAAGAAGAAAGTTTCCTCGAAGAAAGATTATTGTTCGAGGAATTAATGATCAGTGGCAACTGGATTTGATCGTTTTACCAAATTTGAAAAAATTCAATAATGGTTTTACAAATATTCTTGCAGCAATTGATTGTTTTTCAAGATATGCTTATGTAGAGCCGATGAAAACAAAATATGCAAAGGAAACTTTACAAGCTTTTAAAAGAATTCTTGATAGAGCAGGTGTGAAACCGCGAAATGTGCAGACAGATGAAGGAAATGAATTTAAAGGAGTTTTTCGAGAATTTTTAAAAAAGAATAATATTCATTATTTTTCTACATATCAGGATACTAAGTGTGCTATTGTAGAGCGTTTTATTAGAACTTTTAAGAATAAATTGTTTAAATATTTAACTGCAATAAATTCAAAAAGTTATGTTCCTATACTTCCACAAGTTATTTTATCTTATAACAACTCGAAGCATAGATCTTTAGGTTTACCACCTTCTGAAGTTGATAAGAAAAACGAAGATAAGTTGTGGATGAAACAGTATAAAGATTTTCTTTATACAAATATTAAGAATGTTGCATCTTTAAAGGTAGGTGATAAAGTTAGAATAAGACATTATAGAAAAACTTTTGAACGTGGATTTTCAGTGAATTGGAGTAGAGAAATATTTCAGATAGTATTTGTTTTGAACACAAAGCCAGTTACTTACATTCTTTCAGACAGTTCAAATGAAATTTTGAAAGGTAGTTTTTATAGATATGAAGTAATAAAAATACAACCTTGAGTGTTTTAAGTATATATGAATACTTTTGAGATAGGTGATATTGTATTAATAGATTGTATCTATCCTAAAACTTGTGTAATTTACTTGAACGGTTTTAAGATAATGGGATCAACAGTAAATGTGTTTGATGCAAGGTTGAAAGTTCCTTTTTCAATGATAGTTGCAGGTCCAAGTAATTCGGGGAAAACTACTTTTGTATTAAAGTTAATTAAGAATGGTGATGATGATTATTTTATAAGTAGACGTTTTGATTATATTGTTTGGTTTTATGGTCAGACTATTCCAAATGATAAAGACGTGTTAGAGGGGAAAGTTACGTTTCATGAAGGTTTACCTGATTCTTTAGATGAATTTGTCAATTCAAATCAATTTGGATTACTAGTTTTTGATGATTTAATGTCAGAATGTGGAAATAGTAAACTTTTATCTGAATTTTTTACTAAACGTTCTCATCATGAAAATGTAAGTATCATTTTTATTACTCAAAATTTGTTTCAGGATGGTAAAGAAAGAAAGACTTTTGTAAAGAATGCAACTTATTTAGTTTTATTTAATTCTCCGCTTGATCAGACGACTGCTTATTTTATTGGTAGAAAGTTGATGCCAAGGGACAGTAAATGTTTTATTGAAATATATAATCATGCTGTACAAAGACCGCATGGTTATTTATTGATAGACGGCCATCAGGAGACTCCGAAAGATGCTATGTTTCGGTCAAATATTTTTGGAGAAGTTCAACATGTGTTTATAGTACGAAAGAAATGTTCTTAAGATAATGATTTCGTACAATTGTTATAGTACTTTGATGGTAATTCTGTATGCAGTAGCTATTCATAATGCCAACACGTAATGATTTGAGTAAAAATTTAAGAAAGATTCTTTATTCTAAAAAGTTTCTAAATATGTTAGCGAAGGCGAAAGGTTCAGCTGATAGAAAAGGTGTAATAGATTTAGGGAGTAAAGTAGAAATTGATGCAGTTTGTCAGTGTATAAAGAGTATTTTGCAAGGTCATGTGAAATTAAGTCGAGCTAAAATAAAACGATTGCAAGCTGAAAGAAATCATTTAAGATTGTTGGCACATTCTAAAATGGGGTTGCGAGAAAAGAAGGAACGTTTGAATCAAATAGGTAAAGGAATTCTTCCTATTATTATTAGCGGCGCATTAGGATTATTGTCTTCTATATTTAGGAAAAGGTAATTATGAAAGGTAAATGTTGTAGTAAAGATTTCGATAAAAAAAAGATGAAGAAAGATGTTTTAAAAACTTATGCTTGTAAACATTATTTGAAATTATTATCATATAGTAAAGGTCAAAAAAGGAATAAACTTATCGATTTAGGAGATAGTAATGAATTGAAATCAATTTGTGATTGTGTGTATAACATTTTGAAAGGTAATGTTGAAATATCTCCAAAAGAAATGAATTATTTACAGAAAGATAAAATTCGTTTAAGATTACTTCCGAAGAAATCAGTTTCAAATAAGATTAAACGCGCATCTATGAAACAGTTAGGTAAAAATTCGTTACCTATCATTATAAAAAATTCACTTGCTGCTTTAAAATTATTAAAGAATATAAAGTGAAATTGTAGAATGTCAAATTTTCAGGAAAGTATTATTATACCATACAAAATGTTTAAAAGTTGTAATTTCGAAAAGCTTGATAAAGAGAACAGAAATGAAAATGTGAATTATGCATTGAAGAGACAAGACCAGCTGTTGCAGGAAAAAATGTTTGGTATGAAACCTTATGATGAGATTTATTCGACGTATCATCCTACAGAACAATATTTAGGAAGTGATACTTTAATGATCAATGATATTGTTAGAAAGATTAACGTTAGACAGAGACCTAACATTGAAAGTATTTTAAGAAAACTTCAAGAAAATTCGGTAACTTGGAATAAAAATGGTTTGGTTTCTATTAAAAATAGGATTATAAAAGGGTCTAATATAATAGATATTATGAAGTTTTTTTCAAAGACGATAAGTTTTAATCAGGAACCAGAAGGAGTAGAAGAATTGTATGATTATTTTCAAGAAATAAATGTTCCTTTAGTTTGGATAAAATATAAACCTAAATCTAAAAGAGTAGAGCATGAAAAAGTTGATATTAGAAATTTTCCTTTAGAGGAATCTGAAAAAAAGGATGTAGCTGAAGCTTTATACTCTCCATTGAAAAAAGATGTACCTGAATTTTCACATTCTCCATTAAGGAAAGCTAATAGAGATGAAGTTGAAACTTTCTATACACCAGAAATGAAGGTAAAGGTAGGTGATGTTGGAAAAAAAGAACCTATGAAGTTTATTGATTTTACTCCACATTCTATTCCTGAATTTCATCATGTAGGTCCACCATCAATTTCTCCTGAATTTCAGCACAAAGGTTCTGATGTAATGTCTCGTGAATTTAAACACAAAGGTTCTCCTGTAATTTTGCCTACTGTAGTTCCACCGTATCCAGGTTTACCTAAACCTAGTGTAACTTCAGATAGTGTGGAAAAAATGAGTGAGAAAAGAGGAAAGCAGAAAAGGGAGAAAAAGGAGAAAAAGGAGAAAAAGGAGAGAGTTCCTGCTAAAACTTCAGAAAGAACTAGTTCATATGGCAGGAAAATTAAATTACCTGCAAGATGGGAATCTAAATATTAAATCATATTTATAAATGTTGCTGAGATTGAGTTATTGAGTTAAGAGTTTTATTTTGAAATAAATCTTCGCTGGTATTTTGTATTGACTAGTTGTAATAACGAAATGTCTGCAGAATTTTATCGCAATCATTTTAGAAATTCATCACAATATGGTGGAACGTTAGATATTCCTCCGTTTATAGGCACACAATATCAAAAAGGGTATGGAATAGGTAATGTTATTTCGGGTTTTTTAAAACCTATGATAAAACCGTTATTCAATTTTGCAAAGAAACAGGCTAAAAAAAGGTTGATGACGGGTGGGTTAAATGTCGTGAAAAAGGTATTTTTTGAAAAGAAAAATATTAAAGACGCTTTAAAAGATGAAGCAAAGTCGCAGTTACAAGGAGTTGGTTCTGATGCTTTAGATTATTTTAAATCTGAAAAGAGGAAACGTAAATCTAATTCAGATTCTGGTGATACAATAGTTTCTTCTATTTCAAGCCCGACTAGGAAAAAAAGGAAGACTAGTAAGAAAATAAAGACTAGCAAGATATTAAAGAAAGTTGGAGATATTTTAGATGTAGTTTGATATTAATATCTTTAAGATTGATATCGATTTTGATTGCTAGTCAAGATTATATATCTTGACTAGCAGTCTTGTTTGTTGAATGAAGTTTAAAGTTTCAAAATGTCACATTCTAAATGTTTATGTGTTCCTGATACTGTGGATTTATTTTCTGTTCCTTTTACTGACGCAGTAGGTGAACAGAGTTTCTTTTCTAAAGTTTGGCCTTTGAATAATCTTTCGCAAGAAGGTCCAATTGAATATCTATTGAAAGCTAACAAGAAAGATTTTATAGATTTGTATCATAGTTTTGTTGAACTAAAACTCAAAATTTTGAAAAAGGATGGAAGTGCACCTGCAGCACCTACAGCACCTGCTGATGCTATCCCCGCAGCTTCTAAAGTACTTCCTGTAAATTATTTATGTGCTGCTATGTTTAAAGATGTAGAACTTTATATTGGAAGTAAATTGATTTCAGGATCCAATAGTTTATATCCATATAAGGCTTTTATTGAATTTGTATTAAATTATAATCCTGCTTATGTTGAAAGTTGGGGAGATGTTTGCGGATTCATTAAAGATACTAAAGATTTTAATGAAATTACCAATCTTGATGATGATCATAATGAAGGGGCATATAAACGATTTCAGAAAACTCAATATGGAAAAACTTTCCAATTGATAGCTAAAGTTCACAATGATTTGTTTAATCAGAATAGGTTATTTCCGGGAGATGTAGATATGAGAATACGATTTATTCGAAATTCACCTGAGTTTGCTTTGATGGCAAAGGATGGTGCTACAAATTATAAAATTGAAATAGAGGATGCAGTTTTTTATTCAAAACGTATGTCATTAAGCGATTCATTTTTAATTGAATTAGATAGGGCGCGATATGAAGGTAAACATTTAAAATATCCTTATCGTCGAGTAGAAGTAACTTATTCAACCCAAGGTCCAAATAAAAGTATTTTACAAGAAAATCGTATGATTTCTAATGATGAAATTCCACAGCGAATCATTGTAGGCTTGGTTGATGCTAGGGCTTTTGACGGTAATTATAAACATAATCCTTTTTATTTTCAAAATTTTGATGTCACGGAAATAAAAATTCAAAGAGATGGTGATGAAACTTCACCGTTTTATGAAATGAAGGTGGATTTTTCTGATGATACTTTTTTTCAAGCATATTCGGCTATGATATTTGGAACAGGAAGATTATTCAACAACAATGCTCCTTGTATTACACCTTCAGAGTTTAAGAAAGGAAGTTGTTTCTTTGTTTTTAATTTAAGTAAAGCCTTACCTAGTTCTGGAACTTTCGAGCTTTTTGAAAGTGGTACATTAAATGTTGTTGCGAATTTAAAGACTCCTAAAGCACACGGAATTGTTATGATATTTTTCAGTGAATATAATTCTATGTTAAGTCTTGGTGAGACGAACCAAGTAGATATTGATGCTAGAGATTGAAATCAAAATGTTTGGTGATGAAATTGAAAATCTTTTAAAATATTCAAAAGTAACTTCTCCTACATTTCATGGGGTTTATTCTGCAAATAATCTTCCAAAATTTGTTTCTTGTTATCCATCAAGTTTTGTAGTTAACACTCATGAAACTACAAAACCAGGTGAACATTGGGTGTCATTTTATTTTAAATCTAAACATTCATTACCTGAATATTTCGATTCTTTTGGATTTCCTCCTATGAAAAGATATTTTCATAACTTTTTAAAATCGTCAACTTCTAAAAAGAATTTCAGGTATTCTCAGAAAACTATTCAAAATTTATTTTCAGCATATTGCGGGCATTATGTTATATATTTCATATATAATAGATGTTTAGGTCAAGACATGAAGAGTATTTTAAGGAATTTTTCAAATGATACTCGAAGAAATGACTTAATTGTAAGCGCATTTATAAAGAAAATGAAAAAGAGAATAAAAAATATGAAAAAGCATAAATGTTTTGCAGATGTTAAATCCACTGCAAGGTGTATTCAGAATTGTCAGAATTGTGTTGCGTATTACAACACCAAACTTTATAGACACCAAAATGATCATGCAGACACTAAAAGGTTACATTAATTTCTTTAAGCAAACCAGACACCATGTAGACACCAAAGGTTTGTTTTTTATTCTATGTAGCCTAGACACCAAAGGTTTGTATCAAGACAGCAAAACGATTAATTATCGTGTGATTATATTCATTAGGTCACTAGAAATTTGCTGGATTTGATACTTTATATCAGTTATTTCAAGTTTGAAGTATGGATATGATAAAAAGTAACGTTTTGAAATCGTATCCAAACCCTAATAAAATTAGTATTGGAGGAGTTTGTGTAACTTTATTATTAACTGTAGTTGTTATTGGATTGGAATTAAGAAAGTCTTCGAATTCAGAGAATTACTTTTATTGTTCAACTAATTCTATACAAACTAGAAATAACAAAGTCAAAAGTATGTATTTAATTTGTAGAAACGTAGAAATTCAGAGCGTCTCTCCAGTTAGTCGAGCAGTTCATTCGGTGGAACCTTCTTCGTTGAATTTAACAAATTTGTTAAATTCAACGAAGTTTTCTTTGTTGAATTCTGCAAACTGGTCTACTGAACGTTCTTTACTTTAAGCAGTTTAGTTTAACATTACTTCAACTGTTCGTAATGTTAAATCGAGCAGTTGAACATTTGAATATTTTAGTTTACGTACAGTTACAGTAACGTTATCACGTAATGTGAATACTTTCATCGAGCAGTTGAAACATTTGAATACATTTTGAGTTTGGATGAACGATTAAATCATTTCGTTCTTTTTTAAGATGTAAATTTCATTCGATATTTAAGTTATTTGTAAATGAGATGCATATTCTTTCTTATTTATAATTGTAAATGTACTACACAATGTTTAGTGTTGTTGACTAACATTTCAGTTGAGCAAGAGTTTGGAAAGCAAATGAGTTTGGAAGCAAAAGTAGCGCAGTGCGATTTAGCATGAGCTGACCAACAACTGTGGAATTAGTTACAAGTTTCTTTTACAGTATTGTAGAGAACTACACATTATCAGTGAGCCGACTGTAGAGGAATTCTATACTTTTTCTCCATAGAAGAATTGTATATTATTCTTTTCTATAGTTAAAGTTCAGGTGTACGTTCCATCTACTGTAATAAGAGTTGCTATTTCCACAAATTAAAGTTGACTTGGTTAAAGTTCTGCTAATTTACTGTGGGCAATGTAAGAATGTTTGTAGCATCTTATTAAAGATGCAATCATACAATTTTATGTTGCTTTCTACAAAGCTAACAGTTCATATGTTATTTCAACTATGCCAATTGATGTTTGTTGATAATACAAATATTGTGTTAGTACATTCGTTCTGTGCGGGTTTCATGTATATACTGTTCATGTTGTGCGGGTTTCATGTATATACTGCTCATGTTGTGAAAGTTACGCGTAGCTTTGTACATTGTTTTCACATGTACATGGTTGATGATTGTAAATATAATGGAATGTATAATGTAATGTAAATAATGCTATTATTTATACACTAGGTGATACCTCGTATTTCGTTCATCCGATGCAAGATTGCTTTATAAAAATGTAAGTATTCTTTTATTTATTTCTTTACTTGTTTAGTTCCATAAAGTGTATTCTTAAATTCAAAGCGCATTCTTTATAGAATTATAACGCGCATTATTAGTGTATTTAATTCTATAAAGGGTATTCTTTATTTGTAAGTTAAGAGTTTATATATTGTATTTTACTGTTCAGAATCGATTCTTTATACTATCTGAACGAATAGTTTTGAAATTCATTTTTTAATTGAATATTTGAATATTGTATTTCAGGTTTTGAGTTGTAGGTTTGTTATGGTATCGTGAAGAATGCAGTTTGTTATGGTATCGTGAAGAATGCACTCATAGGACCAACGCGAAGTGTTGTGGTATCGTGAAGAATGCCTCCATAGGACTAATGCGAAGGATGCATTCTCATAGGACTATTTGAGAACTATTTCTACACTAATAACTTGTTCTTTGAAAGAATGTTTTTTCAGTTAGAAGAATGTTCATATTAAACTACATTGTGAACATTGTTGTCAACGTAGTTTAGTTGAATGTTCTTCTATCTTAATACTCCTTCAAGGCTCCGTGAGATATTAAAGACTCCTTCAAGGCTCCGTGAGATATTAAGACTGACTTGTGAACTTTAATACTCCTTCAATGCTCCGTGATTTGTGAACTTTAATACTCTTTCAATGCTCCGTGATAATACTCCTTCAATGCTCCGTGAGATATTAAGACTGACTTGTGAACTTATAACAAAGGATCTTACTGTTACATCTACTATTACAAGGATCTTGTTCGTTACTACTATACAAGGATACTAGCAAGATTGTTGTAATAGTAGTAACGAGCATCTACTGTATATCTTGCAACTGATGAGCTAAGCCTGTTGGGTAATTTGATGAGAACAATTACCCAACAGACCTAGTATACTTTTTTTGTGAGAGATGCACATCTATTCAAGGAAGTGTACTGCTGTCTACAATTCTATTCAAGGAAATGTACTGCTGTCTATAATAATTCAGTTTAATTTCGTTAACCTTTCGCTTGTTATATTATCTTGAGAGATTCCAATAGTTATTTAATTGGTTGGAAACTATAAGATAATTAGTCTAGCGAAAGTGAGTTGCAACGAATGAAGATGTAGCCTACATCAAGTTGACGTTGTTTTGTTTTCGATAATTTATTTGACTTTGTTTTTCTTGTTTTCGTTACCTTATTTATTTGGTGACATTTCTTTGTCGTAAATACTTTGTGATACAGCGAGAAATAACTGTTACTTTATGATACAGCGAGAAATAACTGTTACTTTATGATGTCTTTGCATAGTCTGTTATTGTATGTTGTCTTTGCACACTATTGTATGTAATGTTACTTATTGTATGGTGCATACAGTAATTGTATGACATGAAATGTTACTATGCTGTCTTCAAGTTTTACTATTATACTTTATGTTGAAAACTTGGTGTCAAATACTTGGTGTCAAATACTTGGTGTCAAATACTTGGTGTCAAATACTTGGTGTCAAATGTCTGTAAGGTGTCTGTACTGTGCGGTGTCTTTTTTTAAAGTTTAAGTTGACGTTTAAATTTTGTTGTCAAAATGTCTGTATGTTGTTTTCTGTTAAAGTTAAACTTGCTGATACTAAAAGTGATATTAAAGTACTATTAAAGTGCTTATTAAAGTGTTATTAAAGTGCTAAATTTATTGATAAATGTATGGTGTCTTGCTTTTATAAAATGTGTTGGCTATTAAAGTGCTTTTATAAAATGTGTTGGCTATTAAAGTGCTTAACAATCGTTCATGAAAAGAAAAACGTAATACATGGTTAGACGAAAAGTAAAGTAGCTGTCAAATTCGAACATATATATCACTGTTACTGATGTTTCATACTATTTTAATTACTTTGTTTAAATATCGCTGTTACTGATGTTTCGTAACTGTTAGCGATATTACTCGTATTTCTACTTTGTACATTCTTAGTACTTTGTACATTCTTAGTACTTTGTACATTCTTAGTATTTTGTACATTCTTAGTACTTAAGTTATGAATTTGAGGTGACATATTGTTAATGTACATTCTTAGTACTTACTTTGTACATTCTTAGTACTTAAGTTATGAATTTGAGGTGACATATTGTTAAGATTAACATACCACCGGAAAGATCTAGAGATGTATGTAACACCTGAGATCTTGGTCAGATGTATATATTGATAGATGTATATAATAAAATGTATTATGACCAATTTTTGTTGTTGGGTATTTATTTACATATAATATGAATATACTATGAATATATAATACGAATATATACTGTTCCAGATATGTATTATAATACGAATATAATACCATTGAGATGAATATATCTGACATGTACGAATATATAATACCATTAAGATGAATATATCTGTCAAGTATTAATACTATTAGTAACCGAGTAGGAAATATTCATCGTCGCGACAAATTAACGAATATAACTACTAGTAACCGAGTAGGAAATATTCGTCAATGTTCGTTTGGATCTATTAACTTTGGTTTGTTTATTGACTCGTGGGTTGTGTAAAGGGCAACCAAGTGGTGACCTGCAACACTTCCAGCACGAGTCTGTCAAAAATTACCTCTAGCTTACTGACAACTGAGAGGGTGTATCGGATTAACGCTTAGTTTGAATGTGAATGGATGACAAATTATAATGTGTAAGGAGCTTCATTCAAGTAATTTGGAGTAGGAATGGTGTTCCTGAAAATGTAGTTTTAATAACTGAATGTTTACGTGCTTTTGAAATTTATGATTATAAAAAATAGTATCGTAAGCATATTTAAGTTGTTTATTTTACATTCTTATATTTAATTCAATTGAAGATTCTTTAGTTAACATCTTTTGTTAAATTGACGTGCAACGTTATTCCGCGATTAGTTGTGACGACATCTTGTGAATTACTTGACCTTAATTGATCAATTAGACATTTGCGCCACCTAGCGTATATAATGGTGTATTGACGTAAGTGACTACGTCACTAGAGATTATAATTATTATAAAGTACTACTTTATAATAATCTCTAAAGTAGTAGTATTGTTGTAGTAGTACAATCGGTCTGCATAATTAGGTGTAAAACTTTTTACATTAATTTTTAAATTTCACTACCTTTTCCGAGTAGTAATAAATCGAGCTTGAGTTCGACCCCGGCCCGGTACCCGGGATCAGATTCCTAATATTCCCCCGGGTACCGGGCCGGGGTCGAACTCGAGCTCGATTTTTACTACTTATAACATATATCAAAATATTGTTTGTTATAATCAACCAGAAAATGATGTTCATGCTATACTTAAATCATATATTGCAAAGCATCACTGATTTTTTAAATCATAATATATAAAATATGGCACAAAAGATAGCATCATTGCTGCATCTATTCTCTAGAAAGGTCAAAAGGTCACCTGTAGCCAATTGGAGGGCTTCACATTTGGTATAGCTACTTATTTTACCCACATTCCTTCTGGATAATTACCTACAAATACTTCAAAACCAGTTTGTAATATTAGGTAAAGCCCATCTCTTTCTGAATAATTATATCAACTTGAAAATAATTTGCCAATGTTATTGGCTTTTTTTAAAATGTTTTATTGCCCTAAATTGCTGAAAATATAGAAAAATTGTCTATTTACCCAAATTTTCATGTCAAACATGTGTTCTATCATTGGCAATCATTTATGATACAGCCTAAACGCAGAAAACAAACTGATACATCATTTTCTTCTTTTTACCATGTACTACATTATCTTAATCGTAAACTTGGTTAAAAACTCAATATTTAACCCTTTTTTGCCTGCTTTTCTGAAAAATTGATCAAATATTTCCACTTTTCCTAAAATTTGTCAGGTCACATGACCCTGGTCACATAACCATGAAATCATGATTCCATAATGATGATAACATATTTAGAATCCTGAGGCTATAAGCTTTCCATTGATATATGATATGCTTTGATATATCTTGGAATAAAGGTTAAAATTAGCATTATCATTTCTCTTGTCAATGTAAAACAGGTGGAAAGTGGCTTCTCGGCAGTCTGGAAAGGGTTCAGTGGTGTTAGATAAAAGTCGACATGTGACATGACAGCATCTTAGAGGCGACATGCAACATGGGGAGGTAGTCTAAATGAAAGGCGACATGGCCTTTGCTCAAAATATTCTAGATGTGACTTTGGGGACGCCCCCCCCCCCCCCCATCAAGGGCCCCCTACTATTATGGGGGTTGACCACTAAATTTGACACGGCGACATGGCCTTTTCTTAAGTATGGAAATCCAGTGAAGAGCACAAACCCTACTGATCTACTATGGGGGAGAACTGTTTTTTTGCTATACATCTATAATGTAGGACTATAATATATTCCAGATTATATACAAAACTCATTTCAGTCCTATATTATCGGACTTAAATGAGTTTTGTCTTCTCGAAACAGGGGAAGAAACACTAAAGTGGCCCTTGATTGGGGGTCCCCAATGTCGCATGTCGAATCTAAGAAAAGGCCATGTCAACTGTCACTTAATTATCCATGGCCCATGTCGCCTCTAAGGGATCCTCATGTCCCATATCAAATTTAAGAAATAGGCCATGGCATATGCCATTTACTTTTTTCTTCATGCCACCAAAAATAATATAGCTCCTTTGTAGAATCGTTGATGCCACTAAGCCCCATGTCGCATGTCAATTTTAAGAAATGGTCATGTCGCCGTGTCGAATTTAGGGGTCCAGGGCCATACTAAAAGAAAACTGCTTGCTAAATAAACAGCCAATTAAAGAGGAAGGCAATTCCTATTTGCTTTATTGCCAAATTCTTATAAAGAATAAAAATGAAAAACTTTGAAATTTCTACCACATTATTATTATGCAGGAAATGGACTACCTTCTCAAAATCTCAAGATGATCTGGTCAGGCAGAAACCCATGAATGTACAAATTATTGTCGTCATCATTACTGAGCTATATATATAACCAAAATAATGGGCATCATGTTAAAACGGAATAATGGGCATCATGTTAAAAACGGAATACCTTATAAACCGTGAATGGTTTTATGAATAAATTCCCGGATAACTTGATTTTTTTTTATCAATTCAAAAACTTGTCCTTAGGGCAACCCACTGGTCTTCCTCTTGATTGCTGTCCGATTCATAGTAAGGGACCTTCCATTAGGTACACACATTTTCAAGAATTTCTGCCGCCCTGCACCCCTTTGAGCTAAAGTATGCATTAGATTTATAGACTTTTATAGGAATGTATGCATGTTTAAAAAATATCAGACTCCCACTAACCCCTCACCCTTGATGCATATGTACTTAATGGAAGTCCTCTAAATGAAACCAATATAGGTCTGTTATACATATCAATAAAACCTCTCGTGAAAGAATGATCTGTAAATGAAACAATATCTTTTCTACAGTGTTTCGCCTAGCAGATATATAATACAAAGTTGCTAATTTTATCTTGGATAATAGATACAATCTTTCATTTGGACATAAGCTGTATTCAAAATTGGGTTTCTCTCTTGGATATGGTAAATTATTAGGTCTATTCCCAGAAACAACTATCGTCTTCCTTTTGCCCAAACTAAAATTTGAGCTTGTCACAACTTTGGATCAAGTATCTTCAGATGATTACATTAAGTCAGATGCTAAACAAATCATGTTTACAATAGGTCCAAAGGTACATAACGTTATCTCAGCAATTACACGGTGTAGAACAGTGATACAGCTAGATGCAATTACTTGAATGATAATTTCTGAGTAAACAAACACTATAAATTGAATCATACTTCTGAAACAGATCTGAATTGTAGCTGGACTATTAAATTTGCACATATTCAACAATTTTGTAGTCCTTTTTATTATGCCTCTTGCTTCGTAAGACCGGGGTGGCTTTGGCGTTTTTTTCACTGTATGGATTGGTGCAATGCACAATTCTTTTGTATTATTTTGGCATGGGATATGTTTATGTTTCTTTAGGGCCCTTGTTTATCTACAGGTATGCACAAGGTATATTTCAGAACATGAATTATGAAGAATTATTAAGAATAACTTTGTTGACAACCAGCTGATCTTAATGTGCAAACTTTGATCCATATGAGATTACCTAAATCACTCAATTACACATACTTTCCTTTCACTGTATAAGATTATAGGGATCCAGCATACTTTCCTTTCATTGTATAAGATTCTGGGATAAGATCCAGCCATTATATCACAAGGCATTCCCTACAAAAAGTCTCTTTGCACAGATATTGACCATTCTTCTCTATTATCACTTGTAAGGATGTTGAAGAACATCAGATAAAGGAAAACTCATTTGAAACTCAATTGAACAAATTAAGTTTCTTTGTGATTGGTTTGCGACACATATGGCACTGTGTGAGGGCGTGTGAACACGGCAAGCAGGCAGTGTGTCCACACATGAAGGCGACGGTGCGCGGGTTCTCCCGACAGATGACACAGTTCATGGTCTCCTCCATGTCCTCCATTCTTTTCTGCATCCTCTCCAGTTCCTCCACTTTCGAATTGGGCCGGTCAGGCTTTGTGGCAGAGGCTGATGGCGAAAATAAGAACACATGAACATATCATCATCTTTACAGAGTATCTTTCTTTAAAGGAAATATAAAACGGCAATACAACTTTCGCTATTCAACTGCAACAAATTCAAAGATTTGAATAGGAAATGTATAGAAATAACCCAACTCCTCATAAAATAATATAACAAATAGAACTGCCATGTGCCATTACTTGCATGTTACATTTCTAAAATCACACAGCTATGTGCCGTTATAATCATGTTACACAGCGAGGGGCCATGAATTATATTAATCATGAAAGTGGACTGTTTCCAGACAATAAAAAAGACTTTGCCTTAATGACTTGATGGAACATTGGGTACAGCTCTCGTGATCTTCCTCTTTAAGATGTTATAAACGTTATGCTCTTATACAAAAAGGTGTCTAAGACAAACCTTGTTGAGAGGTCGTAGGCGTTCTTCCTGGAGAGGAACCAGCAGCGGGTGTGCTTCTGGTGGGAGGGGTAAATTGTGTACCACTGTAAAAAGAATATTGCAAAGTCCTTGGTACAGATTTTATATATTCAAGGTGGGACTTTAGAATTTCTCTCAGAATACCTTAAAACATGACCAGAAGCTATATATATTTGTTTCATTTTAAAATCATGAGGTTTCAATTTTCAAGATTGCAAAAAACTATATGCATACTTTGATATTATGCTCATCCCTTTTCCATGTGTCAATGCAAACCCTCCCCCAACAAGTATAAGCTCAAATATCTGTAATCACATTTTCGTCACTCATATCAGTCGAATAAGTTACCATAATCAGGGTCTATGATAAGTGTCTCAACTAGTGGTTGCTGTCAAAACGATTCAAACCTACTTTGATCGTATTTAGTTATGAAGTTTTCCTTCTGGAGGATGGACAGAATTGCTTATTACACTGGTACTGATACTAATTATGATACACTTATAAGGGGCTAGTTAGCTAATTAGCTAAGAAAGTGTGGCCCCTGGTTGTTTGAAGAACATAGCTTGAAAAAAAGATAATGATGTTGACGGTGTAGGACAGCTTAAACATTGTAAGGAGGAAAAACATTGTGGATCAAACCTTCCTATTGAAACTCTTATAATTATGAGGGGCAATATTTACATCACTTCTCTTTCACCTTTGTTAGAGAAAAAGAGTAAAAAATCACGACTGGAGTTTAAGATTCATAAATCAAAATATTTCTATAGGACATAATGTGTAAATCCCTTTCGGTAGATACATACTGTCATGTAGCTTGTATTATCTGATAATTATTATGTCTTTCACCTCATTCCAGACGAGAGGACATTAAGTTGATTTCTTCATGTAGGCACACACACGTACAAACACACACACACACACACACACACACACACAATTTTGGGAGTCCCTATTCATACTTGTTTAAGTTTATTGAGGGACAACCATCACTCATGCAAAAGTGATTCTGTAGCTAATTTACTTCTTGTTGAATGTTCTATAATTGACTGAGCATACTAACATAATTATGACTAAAACCTTAAAATAACTTGTATCAACATTGTGCCGATGACCAACTAAATGTTACTTTCAAAGCCATGAATCAGCCTCTCTAGAGTGAACTTATCTTACTTTTGTATATAAGATCATATACAACTTAAATGTATACATTCCATATTTGTGAGAGGACAATTTGGTCCCGGGGACCACAGCCTAATCACCAAACATGTGACCCTATCTGCACAAGGTGTACAATATCTATCAATATTTCATAGCTTAATCTATTATTTTGTTAACTTATCATCTAACTAGTGTGTGTCTTACATGTTTGCAGGTCTGGAAGACCGCAGTGGTGAATGTTGACTATGATAAAAGTAAATTAGAATGAATAGTTGAGCAAAGTATTCTCTAATTAGTAAAAACAAGAGAAAGATCTAGCATGTTTTGATTATGTATATAAATAACAACTTGAAGCCTAGCCCCGTACAAGTGCTGCCCAGCGCTGCTCCCTTCAACTTATTAACAATGTATTGTATCACCTGCAAATACTAGTTTTGGGTAGATATTTTCAGAGTTTCTTTTAATGAACAGAATTATTTGTAAGCAGTGTCCTCATAATTATTCAGTGGCTGTCTCTATGTTGATAAAGAAAATCGCTACATTCGATTTACAACTGGTAATCTGTCAATGACAAAGAGTGTAGGTTTTATGACCTTACCTTGCCCCTGCATATCTGACTAGGGTGGCCTTCAATGAAGGGTCCTCCACCAGATCGAGTGGGGTTTGACCCTTGTTGTTCTTCTTATGCAGATCAGCACCACGCTGACAGAGGTAGCAAGCAATACCCATACCATCATCAGGGTCTAACTGAGTCTGGATCTGTAACCAAGGAGAAAAACTAGAATATTCCTTAAAAAAACATTAAAATAATCAGGGTCTAATAATAAGTTTGGTTTGTACGGTAATAAATCCCGATCAAAATGTCCTGTAAATTTAAAGTCCTGATACCTTCATTTAGGTCAGATAAGACCAAAGAGTGAACACCTATGAATTGGATGATACATATCATGACAATAAGGTTTTTAAAATTTGTGATTCAGTATGTGTAAGTTCACATAACCTGTAGACTTTGGAAAACAATTCTTGTACTCAACGTGATAAATGAGGGTCAGTTGGTAACAGTAAACAATATCTTTTGTATAAGACAATTTGCTTAAGCCTTAAGTTTTGGTTGATGTGATGCACTGGATAGTTTGCACATTTCAAGAGCACAGCTTAAAGCCTCTGTACATGGATAGAATAAGACATGAATTAAGGTAGTAATTTTACTCAATCAAATTGAATTCAGTAAAGTTGTATGTATCCATCTGTCTTTGGTTAACATATCCAGATATCATCGCTTCCTATTTATATCACAGGAACAGCAATAAATAACCATGTATTACTGGTGTCCTGATACATCAATAGAATTACCATTGAGAGGAGCCGCACTAGCGGACTACTCAGGGCCGCATGTCTCATCAGTGCTAGGTGTAGACATGTGTCTCCGTCGCTGTCGACGGCATTCAAGTTGGCCCCATTGCTCACGAGTAGGTCCACGACACGCATGTGGTCTCTGGACACCGCCAGGTGCAATGGTGTCTGCTGGTCATTTGTATAGATGTTGACGTTTGCCTTCCCCTGATAAGAGAAATTTGATAATGACAGTTTGATTGTAGATGTATTATTCAGGGAGACAAAGTCGAGAATAAATATGTATGAAACATACTCTAAACCATGAATCAAAACTCGAATACTATTTCTATAAACCTCTGAAATCTATGAAATCATGTAGTTGTTTATATTTCTCTCGAGTCTAAACTCTCCATATATCTATTTCTTCTTTCACCTACCGTAGGTACTATTTTCTGCTCCAGCAATGAGTTGTAACTCTTAGGAGCAGATGGAATGGGGGGGACCCCCTATCCCCCACCTTCCTCCACTTAAAGTTAACGAAGAGAAAAGACGATACTTGTGTACGCGCAAATTCCCAACCCTTTACTTAGTACTCAGTCTATATATATGCAGACCCTGCCGCCGCCCCCCGCCCCCCCCCCCCGACTTTCTGAAATCCTGTAGCCCCCCTGAAGCCGTTATATGAAAAGGTATACCTTAATCAGTAGAGTGAATACTACATCACGATGACCATTCAAAGATGCCAGATGCAGGGCGGTATACCCGTCCTCCTTCCTTGCGTCCACAATATCGGCAGCCTTGGCCAGAATCTTCTCTACAGCACTGTTACAAGTGAGACATGTGACACATGTAAGAGCCAGAGCATATGACACAGATGTACTATTTCTTTTTGTAATATATCCTAAAACCAGATGAATAATGTCAAAAACCTTGCAAAGTTGTTAAAATGATGGTGAAATCCTCATTATATTTCTGGTTTAACAAAGTGGTTTCAAATGATTATGAACTTATCATAATCAGATCTGATCAAATTAATGAAGCACACAATGCCCAAATTTGAAAATAAGACCTGAGCTGCAGATGGTCAATAAAGTGGGTAATTATCTCAGCACATATCACCTGTGATATTGAAATTAATTGCTATCACCATCAGTTGCTGTAGCACAGTTATTTTTATCAGTCATTTCCATGGTATTCTGTGTGGCAGTGTTACCAATATGTATCATCAAATTCAAATACCAGTAGATAGTTGCCTATATATACTTACCAGCATGTTGATCAATTTTATATTCAACACTCTGCGATTCTATGTTGTAATTTATTTTGTGAATATAATCATATTGGCAACAAATCACTCGGGATAGAAAAACGTCACACGGTTGAATTATGCTTAAAGCCCAATGGTTTTATGATAATGTTTTTTAAAATATATTTCCGTGGTGTTTCAGGCCTAAATAATAGGCCTTTGTATAAATTCACAAGAAGGAAACAATTCTTTTAAAGCTCACTGGTTATTGCCTCTGAGCGCTGCATGGTGCAGCACAGTGAAGCCATTCTTGTTGGCGATGGAGAAGTCCATGGCAGGGTGCTGCACCAGCCTGTCCACCACATCCTCACTGCCCTTGGCTATGGCGTCATGCAGGGCTGTGTCCCCCTCCTTGTCGACCACAGTGGGGTCGGCACCCTTAGTGAGGAGGAGGTCCACCATCCGGGCGTCCCCCTTAGAGACGGCCAAGAACAGGGGCGTCTGGTGGTTTACGTTCCACATATTGACGCTGGCACGACCCTGCAATGAGACATCACTGAAGATCATGAAACATTAACCGTCAACAACATGCATACTGTTTCCAAATAAACCTATGCTTTACACATGTACACATTTACATGCTAATTGCTTTTTAACAAACAACACATATTTATAATTACATATGAGATATTACAATATTATATATAATAGATGCATTGATAAAATCCTACCAACATTCTAAGTCTGGATAACTGCCCTACCACATACCTCAGTGTCGTTTTTATGAATACTTTGTAGATTTGCAAATTATTTATTTTAGTAAGTTAAAACTATGAAATAGATATTCATCAGTACTTAATGTCTGATGACAGTGGCACTACTATTAAATGCATGACGAGAGTGTGGGCTAACAAGCAATATAATTATAACATGTAGGATAAAATGAGATGATACAAACTTTCCCAATTTTTCTTTTTGTAATAAAAGGGAGTCATTCATACCTGTGTCATAAGTATAGAAGCTACTTGGTGATTAGCATTCAGAGCAGCCAGGTGCAGAGCGGTGAACCCATCCTCCTTCATCTGGTCTACAATCTGTGGTGCCCTTTCCAGGATCTTCTCTGTGGCACTGCAAGAACAGAGCCATCATGAAATAGTCGCTTGATTTAAAAATAAATGTGGTATTTCCCACAGAAGGAGTCTAAGCTGATTATGATATTCCATATGATATTTGAGATATTATAATTGGTTTATAGACGATTCCATAATTATGTGTTATGTCTAACTAGACTTATTTTGTGATTGAATAATAATTCAATATTTTGTGATTGAATAATAATTCAATCACAAAATGCGTAAGCATACCTGGAAGACAGTTGTATTTGTTCTACCATGCCCTGCATGATCATTCTACCAGTATAGTCTAACATATTTCTTCAAATTGATAAAGTAATTTGATTTCCAGAATTTTAACTTTTGAACTCTTTTTGAAAGCCCAGCTGTCAAATACAAGAGAACATACTGACTGTTTCCCTTCAGTGCTGCATGGTGGAGAGGGTTAAACCCACGCTTGTTTTTTAAGGTGAAGTCCACTTTTTTATGTGTTAACAGGATATCCAACAATTCATCGTTTTCTTTCAAAATTGCATCATGCAATGGAGTATCACCCTCTTTGTCCTGCCAGAACAGAAAAACAATTATGTTTATTGACAAAGAACAACAATATTCATATTCAAAATACAAATAATATAAACTGTAACTCGACCATTTGAAATATTCCTAAGTACATAAACCTTCTGTTGATAGACAACACTTCGCATCAAATGTATTATAGAGAGGTAATAAAAAAACTTTGTATATTGTAAAAGTGAAGAAAACCACCATACAAGGAGTTACATGATGGCCAGTGGCAGATCTAGAGGAGGGTGCGGGGGCATGCACCCCCTTTTTTGTCCAAATTTAGATTTATTTTGATGTATACAAATTCTGGAAAATAGGGGGTACACCCCTCCTTTTTATTAGCATGCCCCTACCTTTTCAAAAAGCTGTTTCAGCCACTGGTAGCTGTTTGTTATGTTAGTTGATAGGTGGGCTGGATACTGTGTAAGCATACCTGGAGATTGATGTCACACTGGTGTTCAACAAGTATCTTGACACAGGACAGTTTCTCTTTATTGACGGCCATGTGGAGGGTGGTGACACCACTGTCGTTCTGGGCGTTAACATTAGCTCCCTTTCTCAGTAGCAGTCGTACCATTTCTGGCTGATCTCTGATGAAACAAGGAGAATAGATGTAAAACCAGCAATTGAAAACATCTTTTCTAACAAGTTGTTGGCATACTAACATTTTGTGGGGCATTGGCTACTTATTGTTTCATAGTGAAAACTAGAAGATGTATGTATGTATGTATGTATGTATGTATGTATGTATGTATGTATGTTGGTATGTTTATGTGTGTATGCGTGCTATGTATGCGCGCATGTATGTATGTATGTATGTTTGTATGTATGTAGTTCATTACAGTTATTTTGTAAACCCAGACAAAATTGATGACGTCAAAAACTTGATTTTCTAATGGGTTACTCATGCTGTAAAATTCATTCCGAACATTCTGATACACTTCAGCTGTGTGACTTTATCAATCAATTAATCATGTGTTAAAAATGAGAACATATCAATATGAATGATGATTACATTTCTTTTTACATTAACAAGAACGATATTGACATTGTAGAACAGCATAGCGCTGTCACAGTGTCAGGAGGGAACCTGTCATGGATCATATTTCTCAGGGATGAAAGTGGTTGATGCCAAAAATCATGGAACTTTGCACATGCATGTCTTTCCTTTTTATGTAAACCTAGTATTTCATAAACTATTAAGTGCATGATATCTTTTTATATAAACCTAGTAAATACTTCTAATAAACTCAAAATAAACAATTTAGTGTAAGGAATATTCACAATCATTGATTGAGTTCAGAAAGGTGAGGGTGTAGAGGAAAATCCCAGCCAAGGGAGGGAGGGGTGGAAGGGAGGGTGCTGCTTGTCATTCCATTGGTATCCTTATCTGCTGACCCAAGGTGACCCTCAATGACACATGCCACCTGATATTGAAACCATTGTGGCACTAGGCTACTGAGGGATGGGAGCCCATGGAACATGTAATTCTAAAATTTTGAGTTGAAATAGGAAATGCTGGACATGAAAGTGATAAAGAAAAATATCATCTGAAATTATATCGATGAATTGCATTGAATTAGTAGGTGTCCTAATAAGAAAAGGTAGAATCATGCTCATCTCATATCATTCTGCACTTAAAAATTTGTTTCACATCATCTAATTTGTTCATTCCATACATATTTGTTTTGTACAAGATTTGCAAATAAAATTTGGCACTAGAATACAGATGTACCATGATATAGTAAAGGAAACAACATTAATTTTGTCATTGCCTCCCCCCTTTATGAGTGCCTCTCTCCATTCAATGCAAGATAGTGATTTCTAAGGATGTTGCAACACTTCATATTTCAACACTTATAAAGGAGAGGATTGTGTTCACACACTGTTGACTCACACAGCTACTAATTACACAGAGTGTCTCTGTAGAGGACTCTGGCGACTGCCTGTCTATGGTTACACAAAAAATGTCAATCAATTTTCTAATAGGGTACCATTTGTCAAAGGGCTGACACATTATTCAGATTACTATCTGGACCAAACAGGATTGACCAGAATTGCCATTACTGTACAAAACCACATCAAACAAAACCTGCCCAGATTTTCAAACTAGGCATGCATACTCCTTTCTCTTATTCTTCTTATCGGAGCACGTTTTCCCTCGAAAAAATAGATAAATAATAGAATATCTTTCTGAACATTATACTTTCTTAAAGTTATTTGACATTTAATAACTTACGTAGACGCAGCTTCCATTGCCAGGTTTTGTACTAATTTCCCCGCTCCATCTCCGCCCCCCTGGCTGGCAAGAAGCCCTAGGAGTCCGATGGGACCTGAGCTTTTCAGGGCCTCTACAGTGGCCACTGTGCTCAGCAGGAGTTCTTGTGCGCCTGGCCGTTTCCTGCAGATAGGGTTTCAGATTATGAACTCATAAGAGAAAGATATGTTGAGTTAGTATTACAAAGTATTGCCTCTTTTTGGTGTCAGATTACATTGAGACTGATCCCTAAAGATGATGAGGTAGGGTTGAAGATTACAGTTGTCTGTTCACATACAGTTATTGAATTTACTTTGAAAATGTAACTCCATCTGAAATTAGATTTTTTTTGTATCTGTCAGGAAGAAGTTTAGATATGATTAGGTAAACTATTTCTGTCCATCCTACCATGGGTCCATACTTTCATAACTGGTTCACCTATTATAATAAGCAAAGCATCATGATGCGGAACCTTTAGGGACAGGTTATACTGATTATGATATTTTTGTCATAACACACCGATTAGTGACCTATAACTTGAGTGATGGGGTAGTAAAAATACATAAAGAAGTCAAACAATAGGAATCACTACTTTCATAAATACATACCCTATTGCAGAGAAGTGAAGACATGTGTCCCCATCTTTGTCGGTGACATGAATATTTGCTCCACTATTTAGGAGGAGTTCAACCATTTCCATATCACCTGTCATCACAGCCATGAACAAGGGACTCAGCCCTTCTCTGTTGGGAATATCCAGGAATGCCTTTGCCTGCATATTCAAAGGAAATCATATCAGAATGGTCAAGGCAGATTTAAAACACCTTTAAACATTCTAGACTCCACAATGAAGCTGTTGATAAACAGTATAATCATTGTAGATCTACAAACACATATAATCAGTTTTTTAAACAAACAGAAATGTAATTACTTTGAAAATAGTACATGTTTCTATGTGAGAATTATCCTTCAAATAAAGTTGTAGCATGATGTAACATACTCCCTCTGTTCAAATATTTGAAATAAAAGGAAGCTAATAAGAAATATATGTCTCTACCAGGAAGCCAAATAGGCAAATCATTTATCACTCATGTGAATGAGATAACCATTGACCCTTTTTCTAATGTGAAAAGTACTAAAGGTTATCTAAAGCACTTAAGACATTGTCCTATGATGTCATTATGTAACCCGGACAAACCTTAATCAAAGCAGTTGCCACACTAGTGTGCTGATTGAAGGCTGCCAAATGAAGCGCTGAGAACCCATCATCCTTCTGTGAATTGATTATATGAGGGGCCTGCGCAGCAATTCTTT
This sequence comes from Lepidonotus clava, assembly GCA_936440205.1. NCBI lineage: Eukaryota > Metazoa > Annelida > Polychaeta > Phyllodocida > Polynoidae > Lepidonotus > Lepidonotus clava. The sequence goes on along the minus strand of OW387144.1, from coordinate 25,002,657 downwards.
CTGTAGCACTGTAACAAAAGAGCAATCATGATGAACATTACCTATTAAAACATATAACATAATTAGCCTACACATTAATTGTTACTCATATCATCATCATCATCTGGGACGGAATCTACACATAGGATAACTTATCTGATAACTTAGTATGACTATCAATTTCATAATGGTCCTTATGTTGGGTAGTAGAAAAATAGTACACCAGAAAAAAATGAACCCAGCTAAACTCACAAGCTGTTCCCCTTGACAGCAGCATGCTGAAGGACATTGAAACCTCTGCTGTTTTTTAGGGTAAAGTTGATGGAAGGATGCTTTAGCAGCAATGCCACAACTTCCTTGTTATCATTCCCTATGGCATCGTGTAAGGCAGTATCCCCTGCAGAATCCTTCAAGAAAGCATAAACTTTCACTGTCATGACATGAATCAATTTGCAATTTCTCCTAAGAATTATAACAGTGATGGAAAATATCAATAAACTATAGACAATAGTCTAGAGTGAACTCATGAACATAATTATATTGAAAAGAGGAAGTGATTATCCTAGAATACATTTCTGACTTTCAATTTATAAAATAAAACACATTACCTTAGTTTTGAATCATGGAATACATTCAATGGGTGACATAAGTTTTGTGATAATTGACAAATAGATAGCTATGTCTAATGTTATATTGATTAGGGCGTACCCTTATTGATCTTGAATACATTTAGGTAAGGTTAGCTCACAAAGTAATTGATAATGGTCTTTTAAACAAACATGTTTTCTGGTTCTTACCTGTAGATTGATGTTGCACTTGTGTAGAAGGAGAACCTGCACACATGCCGTATTCCCCTTATTGACCGCCACATGCAGAGCAGTCACTCCCTTGTTGTTCTGGGCATTAATGGTGGCTCCTTTACTGAGCAACAGTTTTATCACCTCAGGTTTGTTTCTGAATGACAAGTAAGATACAGTAAATAATGGTATCAATTTAATGGCTTTTTCCTTGGTTAGCTGTTTTTCTGGGCATCAATGGTGGCTCCTTCACTGAGCAACAGTTTGATCACCTCAGGTTGTAAGTATAACTAAAATATCTGTAAAGAAATGTTATCAATTTGATGACTATTTGCTTGGTAAGAAAGGTAAAGCGGGAAACGATAACTAAGAGTGAGATGAACTGTGATCTGTGATTAGAATAGTTGCAAGGACAACCCTTTTCTTTCGCTGCATGGCAACCTCAATCCTGTAATTTTTCATGTAAACTGTTGTAACTTATGAGTGTTACCACGTGTCTTTTTGGTAAATACATGAATGATGACCCATCCAATGTCGTTTAATAAGATGATATAGCTTAGAATTCATACAATGCATCTATTGACTCAGATGTTAGTCTTGTATGGTAATATTATTGCAATTCCAGAAAACCGCTTGGAAAAGTGTATAGTTTGTGAAATGGAACACTTGAACAACATTGTAGCCTCCATAGAATTATAAGTCTCCATACCCATAAGCACTGAAGGTGAGTGCTGCATCCCCGTCTTCGTCTTGTAGGCCTAACTTGGCCCCAGCTGCCAGTAGCATCTGTACAATGGCCATGTGCCCCTCATGACAGGCCACCTGGAGGGCCGACTTCCCCTGGGTCATCTGGTCCACCTGGTTGGAGAGAGGGGATTTTAAATTTGACTCAATTTGGTCTGTTCCTGATTCGCCCCTAGAGTTTCAGTTTAGACTGGGATTTCTTTCTGGTCTGCCGAACGTGGGCTTGGTGGCATGGTATTGAGTCTGTCATATAATGGAAGCCCCTGCACATTACAAATATCTATTGCTGGTCGAGGTGATACAGTATTATTTTTATTCTCCCAAAATGCTTCAGATCATGATAGTAATTGTTCTGTCATTAATGTCCAAGCATGAATAAGCAGGGATAAGCAGTATAGACTGTAAACCACTAGCCAATTTTCCACCTAACTTCAGAAATTGCCAGTGGGAATAAGGACTGAATAAGGTAATGCTATTTATTATGTCATTTAAAGATATTTTAAATTCTCTTTTAAATGGTATGTAGTCCGCATGGGTTTCCTTGATATTCCTTGTAAACAATCTGAATGAACAAATCTCAAGTAGCTGAAATCACCTAGAGGTATACAGGCTTTACTACCTACCTTCCCTGGGTGTTTGGTCAGGATCTGTCGGACGTTGTCGGTGTGGCCCTGGGCGGCCTCGTGGACCAGGCGGTCAGGGTCGGTGGGAGCCACACTCCCCTCCAGGAGCTGCTCAAATAGGGCTGCCAGCAGGGCTGAGGGAGAGACAGAAACAATGAGCACCTCACTTACTGCAATATCTAAGTGCCGCACATGAGGGTTCCACCGTTTTGCTAGTGCACTTCTTCTCCCCATAAGTTTCAGATAGTGCAAAGGTGCTATTTTCATTTCTATCATGTTCCTCTGACCTAAACACTCTACGCAGAATATAAGAATAAAAGGGTAAAATAAATGTGCATCTCTCAAAAAGTCATGATTGAAGACAGAAACTTGGTAAGGAGACTATAGAGGCGGTCTTATTTGCCTCAGTCTACCTGGTCCAAATTACAGGTAATCAACTTCTAAAGCTGTGACAGTAAAGGGGTCATAGTTCTTAAACGACAGAAGAGATAAGTGCTTTAGAATAACTCTTACCTGCCCTGGGGTCCACTTCTTCCTCAGTAGAAGCCCCCTCTCCCCCAGATCCTTGGGCCACCAGAGTACAAGCCCGACGGTTGAAGGTCCATGTGCTCCCATTAATCGTCACCCTTAGGTCTCCATCAGCGTAAACCTTGACAACCGTACCCTTCTTACCTAGGAACTAGATTTCATAAAGAAAACCTTAAAGTTGCATGCAGCTATGATTTGGAAGCAAATTTTTTCAAGATACAATCGGCAAGTTCCAAAGAGAATTAATGCAGAATAGAGGCTTGCAAAACCATCAGTCCCGGCAGAACAAAGACTTTGTAAACACTGTTCTTCTAGTAGCATTGATGATGAAATACATTTCATTATGGGATGCTCAGCAAACAGAAAGCTCAGGGAGAACCTTTTTAGATACGCCGAACAAACGATACAAAATTTTCAGCATCTTGCTGAATTAGATAAGTTCATTGAAATCATGTCTTCCTATGATACCAACCTTATAAAGGTACTGGCTCAATTTGTATATAATGGTTTTAAAATCAGAAAGTCCACCTAGGAACAAAGGAACTGGCTCTACTAAATGTTAACTGTCCCCCTCCCCCATTATATGGTGCTATATATAACTACTCATGCCCTCAGAGCAGTTTGGGGGTTACCCAGACTATCTGCCCTTGTTATCTTATTACCCCTACCTGTTGTCTACACTCCAAATGCCTTGGTACTATGTGCTCTGGCTGTAAAATACTACGTGTACAAATAGACTAGAGTGTTTTTTATGTTATCTGAATGGTGCTAAAACCCTATTAATACTGAGACAAAAATCAAAATGATAACTATAGTGCAACCAGCACAATACTAATAGTATTGGCCAAACAGCCCCTATCTTTTAACACCGTGTGTATGCGTGTGTATATTATCTTGTTTTATTGAATGTATAATTGTACTAACTCACCGGGGCCAATCGGCTCATACTCTGATGACATAGTCTCTCACTGGACACCCAATTTGTCAGGCCCTGAACAGTTACATCTCTCAATAATATGTTATTATATACCTATGTATAACTGCAGTGTAGCTAGTGTAGTGTACTTGTTCACGTATGAAAATGACACATAAGCCTTTGTAGACTTTGAGTTGTCAATAAAATATATTATTATTAACATTTTTAACGATTAAAGCAAGTTGTCTGTCAAATACCATGGCTACCAGAGTTACACTTCACATTTCTGACAGGGGCGATTCTCTTACAACTTTGCAAACAAGGCCTGGCTCTCTATCTTTCCCCAGAACATCCTGGGTTCTTCCTCGGATACGATTTATCCACAGGACTAACCTTCAGCATGTCACAATCATCTGAATTGGGACTCCAAGGGATGTATTTTTTATTCAAGTATTGGTTTGGTTGTGAGGCAGTATAGACCTTTCTCAAACGTGTGGCTCCCTCCTATCAGTCGGCTGATTTTAGCACCGATCCAGATCAAACATGCACATTTCAATATACCATAATAACAGGTGATCATAAGAGTCGGCCGATTCTAGTCAGTTTCCAGTTGCCGGTTTTCGGTAAAGTCGCTTAGTGGGTATGGGGCTTAACCTTCAGCAGTGTCACAATCATCTAAATCAGGATGTCTCTTTGATTCAAATATTTGGTTTGGTTGTGAGGCAGTATAAACCTTTCTCAAAAGTGTGGCTCCCTGCTAGCAGTATAATTATGTCTGAACCAATGAGTTGGGATATGGTTTCCTATGGAGCCTAAAGTTTTGGGTACAAGGCATCTATGGGAGAGTTCATTGTGTACACTTGTTAGAAAGGTGTTTACAACTTACATTCTTCATATCGTCGACCCAGTCCCCGTGTCCAACCTGCAGAGACTTCACTTCGTGGAGGTTGGCGCAGATACGGACAGTGTCCCCAATAGAGATGCCCTCTCCAGGTTGAATCTGTAACGTGAATCTAGTGTATCTAGTAACCTGCCGGAGTTTTCCAAACAGATTCATCATCAGAGATGGTTTAATTTACAATTATCTGTTAATCCCATCAGGAAATATACGTTGTACTTCAGAATTTATGTCTGACGATAAACAGAAAAAACATGCACTATCATATGAGATATGTATCATTATTAATGCGTTTAGATATAAGTCAGGTATCTTGATATTTATCATCTAGGCCTAAATATCATGAAGACTACTATAAAACTGTGCAATCTGATGACTTCAACTGGCAAATATTAGCATTATAGGAATTATGAGAGTAGATATTCACATTTTATAACTACTTAGTGTTAATTCTTTGTCATCCCATAAAACATGTCAATTCCAAACTCTGGATGGAGTCATGATATTAATAAATTATCCATTTCCCCCCCCAAATTAGGAACCACTTCTTGTTTCTTCTAGACTAACCCTATAGTTCAAACATCCTTATGTTTTCCTTTACAATAGGGCTTAGGTAAAAATAAAGCTGTGTTCAGGTAATATAGGTCGAAAAAATTAGGCCAGGTGGGTATTTATTTGTTTTAACTTTTCATTAAGAAAACTTAGGGTAGGGCCAAATATTAGGGCAGATCAGGTTACCCAAACAGAACCATCTTTTTCAGGGGCCACGGTAACATCAGAAAAGAACTGCGACAGACTAAGGATTGACCCAGGCTAAAGACATGCATGCCTCAAAGCTGACTAGGCTCATACATAATATTTTACACTCACTTTGGTAAGGGCTCCCGAATGAATGGTCCAGACCTTACTGCTGTCCTTGTACTCCACCACCACGTCTTTTTTACTGGTAAAGTGATGAACCCGGCCCACTTTACCAATGAGCTGCAATACGCAAAATTTTTAATTTTGGCTCTCAACAATATTAATGCGTAATATTATTTATCAACAGGAAAGAGGGAAATCAAGTCAGAAACATAACCAAATCAAAATGACGCTTTTTGAAAAATCGGATCTGAAAATTACAACCAATGTGAAACACCCCCTCATGAATTGGGTTTGAAAATCAGCTTTTGGATATTTGACATTTGGAGTTAGTAAAATTGTTACACTAGAAAGGGGACTTTCTGACTAAAACTCCGCAACTGCAATACATAAGGTTATGTATGGGTAATAGGGGAATGAGCTTTTTAATTCTCCCAACCACGGATAGCTAATTTTTGAAGTTTTACCTGCAGGTTAGCCAGGATCAGGATGCATTCTGGGTAATATGTCGACAAACCATAAGGTTTTAGCATTACAATTTTCATTAATATCATCATTATTTGTTCTCCAATATAGTGAAAAACTAGTTATCATTATTTTTTTGATTTGTGTACTTATATATTTAATATTTTCAAAGTTGTTTGAAAATTCATTCATCATAGATGGAAATATAATGATTTTTCATTTATTTTCTATAGTTTTTCCAGGTGTTTTGTCGACATAATTAGTCCAAATTAGCCTGCAGGTGCATAAAATACCGTTATTTAGCTATCCGTGGTAGGGAGAATTAAACATTCTTAATTTCTTTGTCTTATAAAAAAAGTTATTTCATCACAGATATCTTGTACTCATTCAGTAGGTAATCATCGTATATTTAGACATTGAACAACAGCTCCCCCCAAAAGAACTCACCGCTGCCATATCTCCATTCCAGCCGCCGTGACCTTGCTGCATGGCCTTGAAGACGTCGACCTCAAGGTCAACCCTGACAAGGTCACCGGTGGTCAGTCCTCCCACCTTCACCGCCTTCTTCGACCCTTCTGCACCCATCGCCCCACCTTCCTGAAATTATATATAGATTATATTGCATTTTGAATTGGTTTTGGTCTATGTCCTGCTGCATTTCAGTAAGCTATGGATGCGTATATACTTACTACAACAACAATGAATAATCATTGTATGTGATATGTACCAACGAATCATCATCAGAACCTTTTTCGAAAAGAGATGATGGATTAATAGTATTAAAGAAATGACAAAAGAAATATGGTATAATAACATGTTTCTTTTTCTACAAGTTGAGTCAACAGGCCCTAAATTCTTTCAGTATATTTCCTGAGTCATTCTCCGAACATCTCCTCAACTGATTTATCTAAGTTAGAGCTTTGTGTAAAGACTGTATTCCACTAGACGGTATTTGCTTGCAGGTCCATGGTTAAGGTTGTAAAGTCTGTTAATCTAAACACATAATTTAACCATTGGAAAAATGCATAAGGAAAGCCTGTAGATGTAGGTACTTATGCTACTAAATTTTGATTTTCATTTGATTTGCCTGCCATAAACTTAGGAACCACAAACCTGCATGGAAATAGCAGTGTAACGTGCAGAATCAAGCTTTGTAACATGATAATTATAGAACCAAGTTTTCACTAAATCAGTAGTTTTTGATAAAATAACCTTGATACTTATTGTGTTTTTACAACCTTACATCAGGGGTGTACAGTGCCTCTACATTATAAATATCAAAGCCAAACAGCGCAAGGGGCTAGTAATTTTACAGGAATAGCAGCTTGATCAATTGGTTACGTATGTTACCAGGTTTGTAAGGTACAGGACCAAGGTTTTAGGACCTTGATTGCGTGGCAGATATATTTATCAAGATATTGTTTCACCTTTAGCAAGGATAGGAAACTAAATTCTAAAGTTTATGTTATCCAGATTTAAAAAAAAGTTAATCTACTTACCATATTTGGCAAGAACACCTTGGTTTTATATGTTGCAAGCTTGTCTCTGTACATTACATGGGAAACATAAGGCATAGTTTTGATAGCGAATATTGATAATAGAGTTGCCTCCCCTTTTGGATTGGTTAATAATATATATTTCTTTGATACTATACGACAAAACTGTAGTTTGATTTCTGAATGACTTTCTAGGAGAAATTGAGGAGTACTTGCAGAATGACCCCGTCCAAAACCAGTAATTCACTAATAATTTTGCCTGACTCACAATTGCATTGGTAACATTTGTTATTGTAATGGTAACAACACAATTGGTCCTCTATTGGTGTTAGTATGTCCAACACCATTGAGGAGTTATTTGATTGCAGTTAATTTCAGAGGACCATCTTTCAATATTCATATCGAATGTGCTCAAATAAACAAAATGAATCAAATATATCATAATTATAACTTACCCTGTCAAGAATCAAAACCAGTCAAAGTAGATAGTTTCCTTCCCGGTATCGCAACTTATCCGATCTGTAATGAATAGGCCTACAGATAGTAATTTATAGAAACCAAAGAACCAGGACACTGAGTAATTACTACCATATTAAAACCATGGTTTTATTCCAGAGGAACAAGGACGAAAACAGATATTTGATTGCTTATATCATAAAACCATTATCCTATGTCAGAAGATAATGATTTTTCGAGTGATTCAATATGTAAGTTATTTAGAAAGAATCTGAAACGAATGAAGTGATAATTAGGTTGGAAATAAGAAGTTCCTAAAAGAAACACTGACTTATGAATGTACACTAAGTGCCCTGTTTGAGTCATATATATATATATACACTAGGTGCCCTGTCTGAGTCATATATAATTTATATAAATATAAAGCTGGACATATTGTGAGTTGCGCTTATAAAGGTTTTTTTTTTCAACTTAGCTATTTCAACTAGGAATTTCTATCCATCTATTGCTGAGACAAGAGACCATGCAGTATTCCTGAGAATGTCCCCTGCTCTTATTAATCTAAATAGATATCTGTGATATGGTTATACGTAGCGGACGAATCCTACATGCCAATAGCCTTTGGTAAGCTGTAGACCATTCGACGAGTACCATAATCCATGCCCCTGGTAAAAAGAGGAAAAAAACAGGCCAGGAATTGAACCTCGGACCTTGAATTGGCAGACAAGTACTCTACCATTGAGTCAACTCTCCTTTTATATGTCGAACACAATACTAGTGCATTGGAAATCCCTAAAATTTCGATTCACTGACGTAAACATAAAGATTATACTTTTGATAAGGAATCGTTATTATACATAGATCTCATCACTTCCTGAAAGGTGTGCCCATTGTCTGTTGATATGAACCAATCGTTGACTGTCACATATATGACATTAGCTGTACATAATATTGATGCTTTGATAAGGCATTGTCGCATAAACAGAAAAGTGTCTATATGTGTATATGAATCAGATCTAGATGATGTCTTTTTTGTGTAATGTGCAGATTTGTAACTCATTTTCCGGTAGTAAATAATACCCCTTTGGCAAACAGTTATATGCAGCATGTATGATTATGCACTTGTTGCAAAGGTTATTACATACTTACAAAACATGTAGCACAATCACTCTCTGTGGGTGCAAACCTGTTGACTGCAAAGTTGGTAGGTACGGATAAGACATTATCTTTTGAAGTTCTTAACCGGGCCTTATCACATGAATGTGACAGGCCAAACAAACGTTGTTACCCATATTGATTTTGCACCAGTGAGATACAACGACTAGAGAGGTCAAGTATAGTCCTTTATGGACATCTGGAAATCTAACAGCCTATTTTCACGCACACAGAATTTTTTTTAAATATTTCATTTCGCGTACGGTCTTAAAAAGTAGATCGACCTTGAAACTGCATAATTATATAGCAATTCAAGACTTTCTAAGTATTATTATTATGCATGTCAAAATTCTTAGCGTATCTCAAAATTTCAATTTTGAATGGGATTTATCTATAACTGTGCTGCCTTCGGTTTCCTTAAGCTTATCCTAGCAAGCCCGGCATATTTCTCAACCACACCAATAATGTAGACAGCTATTCAGTTTTCGGGCCGTAAAGCAAGCTTTACACACATAATTCTGAATGATTTGCTTAATATCGGATACTTGAACATTCATTTCTGCAGTTACAATATTATGAAAAAAAAAAGAATCTATGGGTAGCTTTTCTCAGATCACGCGAAATAAAATGGGGCCCTAAATGGGGGGCGGGGTCCCATGTCCCCTGTCGATTTTAAGAAAAGCCCATGTCCCATGTCATTAAGCAAAAATCCATGTCACTCATGTCACTGGTGGTCCAGACCCATTGAAATGTCTTTAATGAAATAACGTTACTCATAGCAAACAACACATAGCTCTTTAAGCTATACATTTATGTTTATAACTGACATTTAGCTATTTGATAGCGTTTTGAGGAACTTAATTATTTCGCTAATTCATCCTGCCACGGATATATGATTTGCAGTACGTTAAACACCTACAGATTATAATTAGGACTAATTAATGGACAAACCCCGGAAAAAACTTTAGGAAATGAACAGATATTTGGAAAACATATCTATCTGTAATGAATATATTTTGAAACCAACTTAGAAAATATACAGAAGCAACCTGAAAACACACTCTGTGGTACTTGTTTTACTACAAATAATGGAGCTGTTTGTGTATTAGCTTGTGGCGTGCCCACATATTTCCCAGCATGCACCTTGATCAAGGCTGGCTTACAGGTAAAATAAAGGAAATAAGCTATCTGTTTTGGGAAGAATCCTATCAAGATGGGATTGCCCATTTAGAAAGGACATATTGCCAATGTGCAAACTTGTAATAAAGGTATGTACGCAGAACGGGTGACCTTATTCAATATACATACATTTTCTTATCCAATTTACTTGCCCTATTTCCTATGAGCTATAACTACTTCCCTGTCTCGATTTTATAACTGCAGGTATATAGCAAAGGCAAATAGCCAGGTCGAGTTGGGGTTCAGACAAAAGCAAGCACTGCACTAATGGGTCTCGCCAAGGACTCTGACATTTACATAGCGTAGTGGTATACATAGTTTTTGGTCTCGCTGTAGTGAGGGTTGGCACCAACAGTGGGACCCATCCCTTTTGAACAGCGAGGGAATCCAACTTTGCCAATAACAGCTATGGTTTGCACACCATTTTCTTAAATGTGTAAGGGGGACATTTTATGGCCATTATTTTAGTATTTTGTTTTCACCATATGTTAGCTGTGTCCTTCAGCTTATAATATATATAGGAGGTAAAGGATGGAAATGTATTCAGCATTGCGAGAGCCATATATCTAAGTCCTCGCTTTGCTCTCGTTGTTGTGAGCGTTTGATTATGGAACGGACCATTGCTGCAGTGGCTGGTCCATAATGAATCATAATTATAACGCAAACTATCCTTGTCAAAATAGACACTGTAGCCCAAAAATCCAGCATCAAATTTTCCCCAATTATATTGCTCATTCTGAGCTAAAAAATAAATCCCACGGTTTCTAAGTAATGTATATTCTTTAGAACTGTTTACAGAACTATAGTCGGCCAAATAGAACAGCCCCAATTCAACAGTGTAACCCATCACAACAGGGACGTCCCTAATGTGACACATTGATTTGTTTCATTCTTGCATTAAATATTGTGCTCCGCTGCACAATACTGATCATAACAGTAATCTGCAGGTGTTCTCTATCGCATAACCAAACTCTTGCAACAAGGACATCCTTCTACAAGGACCTCACTGTTACAACGGGTCCCGCGTTTGAATTGTGGCTGTTCTACTGAGCCGATTTTAATTCTGTAAGCTGTTCTGCAAAAAAGACATTTAGATCTAAATTTTGTGAAATCTCCAGCCTGAAAAAATAATTAGAAGTGGGTGAAAAATGAAATTATAGCGAAAGCACAGCAGCTTAAGAGCTGTTCAAATTGTCACCCACTGAAGACCTTGTGTTCATAGGCTGAGAGACTGGGCATTAGAGGGAGCTCTGCAGATAGGTATGATTTTGCCTAGGATTGTTTCAGTTGAAAGATCCAAGAGGACTATCCTAAGGACTGGTGAAATGTTAATAGAAAGTCAGTGATGTATATTACATATGTTGGATCACAACAAACGTCATCCCTTCACAAGTGTTCTTACAAACTCTTAGTGATCGAACTACATCAGGAGCTGATTCATGGTCTAAGGACAGGAATACTGCGACTTGGACCAGCATAACTATTGGCATAATGAGTTAAAGGAAACAACGTAAATACTCCCTATGAATAACATCAAAGATAAACCTCATAGTTCAGCAAAACTTCTAATGATAATTATTATGACCTACACAGTTCACACCAAAGTTGCAACATAGCGGTGGGTATAACTGTATCTATGCTTCCTGTTTTTTAGGTTGCGTTCGCTTACTTGAAAACATCAATATTGTTAGATATATGCAATTCAAGATGTATTTTCAAACTTTAAACAGTATTTCTGTGGTAACATCTCCCTACATTAACAGCGGGGAAAATAATCATGTTGACTATAAGTATAATAGTAGCCTTATTCCCACCGTAGAAAGTACAAAAGGAAGCATATAAAATACTTACATTATTCAAAATTTGACCTACATACACACCGACATTTCTTCCGTGTTTTAGGGTAAAGGTAGGTTTCCATAGAACGAAAAACGCGAAAAACTTGCATTAAACCTTACCAACAACAACAACTATTGGAGTTGACAAGCATTCGTCGTTGAGGATCGAAAAGGTTAACACTGAATATCCCCAAATAAACTATGTTTGTTGTTCAACTTCTGTGGAAGTCCGCCTAAAATTATATGAGACCCTGGATCACTGAAACTAAAGGTGCACAACATGCATACCGACAGGAATTGGACTTACAGTCAGTAAGTCAAGAAATGTGCGAATTTCCCTCCAATATTACTTTGGTAACATGCTACACACCAACAGGCTATAAATAGAAATGAGAGCATTCATAATGAAAGACAATTTGTGAGAAACCAAACGCAAACTGTACCGGTTGTCTCCAACAAATTTCATCATGAGATGCAATTTATTTTAGCAGAGTATGATTCGCTTTATCCAGTCGTCATGCTATCACAACATGAACCGTAGTGAAAAGTATTAGGTCTTATAGTTTAGAAGAGTTTTTGTTGGGTAGTAGCCTGTAAGCAAAGTATAATATTGGAGAGATGGCATGAAGTAAACGCACCGTTCCAACCTTACCTCTTGACGGATACGTGTCTGCTGTATTCCTGGCACCTAAATCGCTGTCAGAATAATTATACTGGTGTTTAAAAGGTCTACCTTATACCTCTGGTCCTGCCTGACCTTAAGTTTATCAGACTGAACGTCAGACCTAGATAACTCTATTGAAGTAGCTATTTTTTTCAACTTCCTCATTGAGCAACGGAGACCTAGCGCATGTTCGAATATAGGTTAAGGTTGGTCTGTTGTGCCTGACTCTGACAAGATATATACACAGGCCAATGTCCACAATACATTATTATACGTTGGCACAATAAGCATAAAACGCTTATTGGAATTGACATAATAATTTCATAGTCGCGCTGCAAATAATATGCATATTTTTTAAACTTTGCAATGAATTCACGTTGAAACCAAAATACAAAATTGTATACCCCAACGTAAGTATAAGCACGAATAAAAAAAACCCGCATATTATCTATAACACACACGCAGATATATCATATAGATGTAAAAAAAAAAAAAAAAAAAAAAAAAAATATTATGTTAACGTGAGGGAACAATCTCAAATCTTCTTTTAAGTGTATCAAAATTACAAATAGTGTACTGTTATAGCAGGAGTGGATTGCAGTAATTTAAATTATTTCCCCTGAAGTCCATTCCGAAAATTTCAGATCCCCCGTATCTAAAGTACTTTAGTTATTACATTAGTCATGGAAGTTCCCTGTTATAAATAATAAATAACACATAAATAACATAATGTATATAGAAGTGAACTCTTAATGCCCCATTACATGGCAGTGTGCAAAATAGATGTAGTAGTGGAGCGTCAACTCAAACAAGTCAACATAATATGACCCACTGTCAAAATGTATCACGTGACACTATGTAAAGCACCACTAGAATTTATAAAAAGATTTTGTATTCATGAATCTTTTTCAGTCGCCACCCTGGACGTCGTCCAATGGGCCCCGTCCCTAACTTTTGAAATTTCTTGGATCTATATGCTGTCAACCACAAAAGATCTTTATGAATCGAAAACGCGCACGCCATATTGTAATTAGGTTATTTTATTTTAACATTATATCTCCATTACCTTCAGTTTATGATTGCGTTAACTAGCCAGTAAACTGTCAATACAATATACACTGCTGTTTATTCACGGCCCTCGTTAGGGCAAAGGAAAGAAATCAGGTGTAGCTGGTAGGGTATTATCTACAGATGGCAGCACCTCATAAATAGTCACAATGGTTAATATCAATAGTACACAGTATATTATAAATTTTGACTAGTTAATTTAATTTTGGTACAGGTTAGGTCACGTTATATACTTATAGGTATATATGTAACTCCACACCACTAAATGAGGCATGAGTCGCTGTGTCAAAAAATGTCCAGAAATCATATGATATGCACCTCAGAAATATATATAATTTACTAAGGAAATTATAGGAACAATTGATTTTACAGGTTACATTACACTGGTTCTCTTGATTCCCATAAATTTGGTCTAGATAAATTTAGATCTACATTGTCATTCGGATAAGTTTAATCTTTAAGGCATTTTTTTTTCTAATTGTCTTCACATGCAAGTCTAGTTCTTGGCAGGTGGGATCATTGCAGTCCCCATCTGGTGGTAATATCCACCACTATATACATTACACTTACACCACCTACCCACTATTTCACCTCCTATAACCTCCCACAATTCCCCTTACCAACTTCCTCCTTCTTCAACCAACCTCCATATCAACAACACCCATATCTCACAACCAAATACTCAATCCAATTTCAATCTTATTCCATCGAGCTGGGATTTACCGTGACGGCCATAGGAGTACGTATAAACACACTGTCTACATCGTCCACCTGCTCGACAATCGCAGTGAGGGAGAGTAGACGCGTACAGAACAAATACTCGCCAGGTCGCCGGGGCAGGCCCAATCGCCATGCCGCCCAAAACGAGAGGTAGGGCACGACAAGCCAAGAAGGAGGCAGAACTACTCATTAGACAATCGTTTAGTGGACAGGAGGATGAGGTGTCCCTGCACCCCAGGCATGAGGCCGAATTAGACGCCTCTACAGTGACCGACGACACTCGGTCTACGGCCGGGGGCCACATCACCATGATGGAGGACCACGCACGTCGGGTGGGAGGCCTCGAGTCGGACATGCAACAGGTCAAGGGGGAGGTCCAGGGCATTAATGCCAAGCTGGACCTGCTTATCTCCGCGTCGTTGTCACAATCACAGGTGGCAGCGAGTACCCCAGCACACTCCACAGCGGGCCGCCTCTACAACCAGAGGCCGGCCGGCAGGGACAGGGATGGCGCGGGACTCCCCCACCCGGGGGCCCTCCGCGCAGACCCGGAGTGGGCCAGATATGTCGATCACATAATGCAGCGGGACGCATTCAACCCACCACAAGCAGAGGGTAAGACTAATACGTGCTTTGTATACCCCGATGCAAATATGCCCAAATCATACATGTATGTGGGGAGGGAGGGGGCACACACTACCAAGCAAAAACTAGACAACAGGTGTAGCCTGACACCCATGGAGTATATTAACGCTACTATAAACCTCCTGCGTGTGGATGGGGCAGTCGAACCACGGGATAGGGAGGATATCCTGGGACACCTCCAGGATGTGACGCGTGACACCATGGAGCGGCCCTGGGAGGGCGTACGCCGCTGGTCGCAGTATGTGTGGGACGCCGTGGAGAGGGGTGATTTCACATGGCAGGACTACCAGATCATACAGAACCACCGCGTCCGGATTGCCATGACCGGAGGGGGAAAATCTGCTGCCACGGTGGTGGGCGACGCGACCCCCGGTACCAGGAAAGAGGTAATATGCCGTCAGTTTAACACCAGGGCGGGGTGCAGGCAGTGGGCACATCATGAGGAGGGGCAGATCAGGTTCATGCACCTCTGCACCTTCTGCGATTCTATAAACAAGCAGTGCCTGGGCCACAACGTGCACAACTGCGAAAATAAGCTCCGACCGCCCCCGCAACCCCGTTATCCGAGTCAGCCGGTCGCGCCACACTACACTCATAACAACCCGCAGGGCCCACCCAGACAACCTGACGGAGGATACTGGCGGGCGCCCGCCCAATCACAACAACAGCCAAAAAACGGGTAGACGGCGTGCTGGGTAGCATTGGCACTGGCACGCCGCTCCAAACACCACAGGTCACTACTAACACCCGGGCCCGGGGACGGTACGACAGGGACGACAGCAACATGGCGAGGCCGGAAGCCCAACCACAGGGCGTGGCAGAGGTGGCCATTGACGACGGTGTGGTAAGCCCAAACTTTGATAACATACGTCGTAGCTGTGAGGGTAAACTGCCATATAAACAGGTGGCGGACACGCGTCCGGAGGTGGTCGCGGCCCACCGCCGACAACACTGGCCCGATATAGTGGGAGGGGGGTGGGGGGCAGGTATGGTCCCCATATACTGTGCAGTTAGGGACTCCGGCCTACCTAATGCTATGTCCGCCCGTGTCCCCGTACCCACAAACTTGAACATTCCGGCGTGGGAGGCCCTCATTGGTGCGTTACCCGGGAAGGCCCAGGTGATGGACTTCATCCGCTTTGGCTTCCCCGTGGGATACGCTGGCCCCACGTCGGACACCAGGGATGTTCCCAACCATCCCAGCGCCACTAAATTTCCACACAGTATAAATGAGTTTATAGAAAAGGAACAGGCGCAACAGGGAGTAGTAGGCCCATTCACGGAACCCCCCTTCCACCCATGGTGCTACATCTCCCCCCTCATGACCAGGGAAAAGGGCGGCAGTGATAAGAGGCGCGTTATCACTGACATGACGTTCCCAGAGGAGGCCTCTATCAACGCATACGTTACAAAAAATGGGGTATACGGGGTGGAGTGCCAGCACAGCTTACCGACCATAACCGCACTGGCCAACGCACTTATGGATATGGGTACGGGCTCTTTTATGAGCTCCCTTGACGTATCCCGTGCTTACAAAAATTTTACATCTGACCCATTAGATTGGCCACTTCTGTGTTTCGCGTGGGACGGGGCCTTCTATTGTGATATTTCAATGCCATTCGGGGCGAGGGCCTCGTCATACCACATGCAATCAGTGGCTAATTGTATCACACAATACCTGGAAAGCCGCGGCGTCACTGCATTCATGTATCTTGACGACTTGATCATTATCTCATCCGACAGGGCAAAAGCAGAACGGGACTTCAGCGAGGCCAGGGCACTCTTCAGGGATCTGGGCCTCCCGGAGGCGGAGGAGAAGGCCCAGCCTCCCAGTCAACAGGTCAAGTGGCTTGGGGTGGACATAGATGCCGAGAAAATGACACTATCCATCACCAGAGAAAAGATACAAGAGGTCATAGCTAAGGTTAGTGCGGTGTACGGGAGGAGGGTCATCCCCAGGAAGGAGATGCAATCCCTCCTTGGCCACCTCCTTTTCGTGGCGAAGTGTGTGCGCCTGGCGCGCAGCTTTATCTCTAGACTTCTTAACGCACTTCGCGCAGGTGATGGGGAAGGAGTGCACTTAGATGAGGGAGCTAGGGCGGACATGGACTGGTTTCTGGAGTTCTGTCACCACTGGAATGGCGTCTCGGTCATACCTCCCCCTACCCCGGCCAAGGTCATCTTAGTGGATGCGTGCTTGAGTGGGATAGGGGGAACGGATGGGGAGAGGGCATATGTCCAGCAGATAGCAGATGATGCAGATCCCGTGGCTAACATCACAGAGGCCGAAGCCATCAACGTGGTGGTGGCCTTGCATACATTTATTACTGAAGCCGATAGGGGCACGCAAATTCGAGTCAGATGTGACAATCAGGCCGCCATGTCGGTCTTTCAGACCGGCAGGGCTAGAAATAGGGTACTCCAAAGTTGCGCACGGGCGGTCTGGATGGTCGAGGCCATTATGGACATTCGTCTGTCCTACGACCATATACCGGGAAGGGACAACGACATCGCAGATGCAAAGGGGATGGGGATCGTAGAGTGGCCGATAACTTTGTTAAAAGATATGCCCTCAAATGTATCCCACCGTGCATGTATTACCCACTCAACATTGACTCGCCTGTCCTTTCCAGATCTGGCGCTGGCGTGGCTCCTCCAACTGGCCGACAGGAGACAGAAGGGGGCGCGGGCCCCGGGCACATGGGCAAACTACAGGTCAGCAGCACGCACATAACATCGCCTTCATGACAAGGGTGGGGGCCGATCCACTCGCCCCGACACATCACATGCTGTGCGCGTATCTGGAGTATTTGGCCATGCACACGCCGGCCCCGGCTACGATAAGGAACAAGTTCTCGCATGTGCGCACATTTCTGCGCCTGGCCGGGGCGGACCTGGGCCCAACACACCATGTGCGGGTGACAATGGCACTGGATGCCATGGATCGAAACAAGTCATATATACCACCGATCAAGCAGCCGCTCCCGGTGGGGCTGTTCACAAGGGCAGTCACCGCGATACCAGAGACACCCGAGGGACAGACGGTCAGGGCGGCCATCCTAGTAATCTACTATGGGGCGCTACGGCAGTCCGAGATCGCCCCAATGACAACAAAGTCCTTCGATCGGTGGCGCCACCCCACAAGAGCGGATTTGACGCCGACGGCCACAGGGTTTCGACTCATCATAAAATGGGCAAAGAACTGTCAGAAGGCGGGCCAGGTAAAAGTCGTGGATGTGCCAAGGGTGTCCGCCCCATCCCTATGTCCCGTTACGGCGATACTACACAACCTGGCACACGCCCCTACCATGAACCCCGAGGACCCTCTGTTGATGTTCCCGGCCGACAGAGCCCCCGTGCCAGTGTCATTTATCAAAAAGACCTGGGCGATCGCGCTGCAGGCGGTGGGTGCTGGAAAGGAGTCGCTGTCCCTCCACAGCATCAGGAAAACCGCTGCAACAGAGGCCCATGGAGCGGGATGCACGGAACTGGACATCCAACGGCACGGGGGATGGAGGTCCACCGCGTACAGGCGCTATATCGTCACCCAAACTGGGACAGTAACGGACGCTCTGGTTCGCGCCGTCAGTAGTTAAAGCAAACCACAATGCAAAATTATCAAAATTTAGTAAATTTTTTAAATTTTCAAAATCGATCCTGACATCTTCAACTACACTCATATAAATCATATTGCCAGTTAAAATCAGATATTGGTGGCTAGAAGTCGATAATTATGGTCCTTGGAAAGAGGATCTGTTTGTTTTTGTTTTCTGGTCTGCAATCAACTTGTTGGGGAATCCCCCCATGTGACCCAACTGCCCCATAATCAGTGATGTCATCTTCAGGGTCAATAGGTCAATTCCTCCCCTTTCCTTTCTGTGCTAAGCCAGGCTCATCCATGTTTGCCTCCTCTCAATTCCCACATCATTCTCCACCCAAAATAATACTCATTTTCACTCTGCTAGCAGAGTGAAAATGCAGGGGGGATTCCGGAAATGACATTTTGATGATGTCATCAGTTTTTGGGTAAACAATCTAGGTATTTGTGTGGACCACACAACAGACCAAAACAAGTCAGAAAATGAGTATTCATGACAGTCTAAATCTGTTTTTGAATAGAATTTTGCATACCATTCTGTTATCAGATGACACATGATCATACATGGTTTGTAAACAAACAAAGTTCACTGAAAATTTTATTTGACAATATATAACTGATTTGCGTTGTGGTTTGCTTTAAGTCCATTTCATATCATTTCACCTCACAAATCACAAAATATCCTTACCCTCCCTCCCTCCCCATAACTCAAAATTCTCAACATATTGTTGGCAGGTTTGGCGGGTTATTTTAATTCTACTTTCAACATTTATATCTTATTCTCAAAAATATTACATTCTTATACTTAAAATAAAATAAAAATTTTTATTCCCCCAACCTACGCCTTCAATTCTCCCTTATTCCCGCCGGGGTACTGTAATGGTCTTCACATGCAAGTCTAGTTCTTGGCAGGTGGGATCATTGCAGTCCCCATCTGGTGGTAATATCCACCACTATATACATTACACTTACACCACCTACCCACTATTTCACCTCCTATAACCTCCCACAATTCCCCTTACCAACTTCCTCCTTCTTCAACCAACCTCCATATCAACAACACCCATATCTCACAACCAAATACTCAATCCAATTTCCCCACCCACTCTCACCTTTCATCAATCACCACACATCCAACCTTTCATAAAAACTTTTATTACCCAAATATCGGGTTATTTTAATTCTACTTTCAACATTTATATCTTATTCTCAAAAATAGTACATTCTTATACTTAAAATAAAATAAAAAAATTTATTCCCCCAACCTACGCCTTCAATTCTCCCTTATTCCCGCCGGGGTACTGTAATGAGCCTTTTCTCATGCCCAATACTTCTAACAATCATAACTCAAGTTCTATAACTGATAGAAACATAATTCTTTCAGCATCGTAAGGCCATGTCACCATCTCCAAAGATCAACCAAAAGGTCAAACTCATATCTGCGACTTATTTATTTATTTATTTATTTATTTTTTTTTTTTTTGGGGGGGGGGGGGGGTCACATATTGCGAACTGTAGTGTCTCTACATTCAATTTAGTTTGCACACGGTAGGGTACAGGCCTAGATGCCTGGGGGTCTCCCCCTAGTCCCATGTCACATTTAAGAAATGGTCATGTTTCCTGTCACTATATTTTTAAAATTATGTTGCATATTGCTAGGTCTCATGTCCAATATTAAATTTTAGAAATGCCCCCCCCCCCCCCTCAAGCACTATATCGTTAGCCCATAGCAGTTAGGTGTCCAGTAAGGAAACCTGTGGTGCCAGGGTCGGCCTCCTGCTGATTTCATTGGCGAGTTCTTGTAAGAGCTAAATCAATTGATTCTAGATATACGTATCAAAAAAATAATCATTCAAACAGAGATAACACAACCTACCTATAGTGTGTAGTCCCTATCTCCTGTCTGTGTATGGGATCACACAGATAGCCGGTCTACAACAGGATTCTGGTTTGCGTCATACAAAGCAAAATCATCCCAAAACCGAAACTCGGACGATCATCATGTGATCATTCACACCCTCCCATGCTGGGCCCCGCCACTCCTTCCAGTTCCCCCTGAAGGGGATTTCCAGGCCATACCTACATTGCGAAAGCGTTTTTCACAACAACTAACTTAGTGGAGTCCACTGAATTCAGATTTGGTAGGCCTAGATCTAATGCACTCCCTGTCCATGTAGTTTACACGGAAATTGCGTATCCGCAATGCAAGAATAGAATGGCGTCTTAATTGATAATGCATATGAGTGTATGTATATTGACTCATTTGTATTTAAAACAAATACACATGCTTACATCAACTTGTGGTATACATCACTGTTCTAACCTGTGTCCACAATGATGAGAGAAGCACAGAGGCACGCGGATTTCTCTTGTTACATTCATGTTCATTGTTATATACAATTACTTCGGGTCTCAATTGAAAAGAAAAATAATATTCTAATCCTGCATAATTTCATGTTTGTGATGGGGGTGAGAAAGTTGATTGAGACATTAGTTCTAATTAAAAAGATATAGATACATCTGACAGACCATTATGATAGAGAATTATGCCTCAGAATTATTGGTATAGATCCCTAAAATCGACAGGGCGACATGGCCTTTTCTTAAATTCGACATGCAACATGAGCCTTAGTGACATCAAGAAAAGAATTAACGTCATGACATAGGCTTTTTTTCTTAAATTTGACATCGGACATGGACAATTCTTAAAATCAACATGAACATTCAATATATTATATTAAATTCAACACGCGACATGGGGACCCCCCATCAACACCCCTAAAATTAGCCTACCCATTCGAAAGAAAGGGTTCTCAATCCCTAAACCCGCAAGAGGAATTTTGTTTTTTTCTTGATTTAATCAGAAACATGAGACTCAGAGATTTTAGATAATCATCACAGGAGACAAAATACTTTCTTGAATTTTAAATAATCATAATTACATTAGATCGAATTTCAAAAGAATAGATCAAAGTAAAACTTCGCGAAAAAAATACCTCGAAAACTTCTAGGAAAAGTTTGTGTAGATCACATCGTATGGGCTATACTATCAATAGTGTCATGCGGTACTGGGGACCGAAAGTGGAAAACAATTCTCTCAAGGGTTAATTATTGAAGTGACTGAGCGCTATACTGGTGTCTATCACTTTATGCTATAAACAACGCACATCTTGAATGACATTGTTCATTGTCATAGGGTACTGTCCAACGCCGATTCGGCAGTTCCAATCCCAGTTTGTTATTATTGCGTGGTCAGCAGACCAGCCCACAGTTGAGACAGAGGGTTTGAGACGCCGACTGACCTGCATGTTGACCACTGGGCGGGTATAGTGGACTCAGAGGCAGAATGGCGAAGGCCTGTCCACCGACAAACTTTGCTGGGGGCAGCAAACTACGGAGGACTGCAGCTCAACAGGTATGAGGATAATCATTAAATACTCTATGGGAAGTTATCATACACCCCTGATTATAGATCTAAAATACATGTGTACATTACATATTGCTGACATCATTGAATTCACTGGACATGTACATGAAGTCGGCTGGAATTATACGCGCGGGCATAACATCAGAAGGCCGCGTGGACACAATTACTTGTATACGCGGATGTCAGGTCCGCGCACACAGGGAGATCTGTACGCGCGGGATTGTAAAGTCCGCGCACACAGGTAAGCCTGTATACGCGGAGGTTGTACCCGCGTATACAGGCACTGTAACAGGCACGGACATACCTCATTATTTCATCATTATATTATTTGTTAATCGGGGGCTAAGCCCCCGAACCCCCTTCTTCTTTTATTATTTTTAAGTTTTATATAATTTCTGCACATATAAGATTTTGGAAATATACTATACGCCACCTTATCTTAAATACGCGTATGTAAGCAGATCTGTATGGGCGGACTTTGTGTCCGCGTATGTAAGAAATTTTATATACGCTACGGCCGCGTACGCGATTGTCGCGCGTATAACCACTCCCCATGAGGCCACCCGGTATAGGTTCAACAAAGTAGAGCCAAATACGTATTTAGAAAATCAGACAAGTAAATCAGACACTGCTCCTGCGGTATTCTCATACTAATTCTAAACCCTTAGGAATGATGATTAGAAGTTCTTTAACATGTATATTCAACACGTTCATCGATTCTTTATAATGATAGTCATTACGGTCAATTATAATTCTACCAAGAGTATACTGGGGTGTATTACCGGCAGGAGTCTATTATCGGCACACCTGATTCGTATTCTGATGTTACAAATAATCGTATGCTATTCAACCCATGGCCAGGGGAGATGGCGTGGGGTATGGGTCACCTTCCCCAAGCTGGGCCAGGTCCACTATTTGAGAAAACAATGTTATTTTCAGTTTTTCCTCCTCCCCTTTTATCCTGGCCCTCTGCAAGCCCTGTAAAACAATTAACTCTTACCCCTGCTGGCCCTCTGCTGGCCCTCTGCTAGCGCTGTAATTCTCTCTTATCCCTACAGCTCTCTGATGAGCATGCCAGATTCTCGAAATGACCAATAATGTCACCATAATTATTGCATTCTAACATGGCAAAATGCATTGCCAGCTATGTTGCTAGGCTTAAAGATGGAGCCCCTAACTTTCACAACCCATGGATAATACCCTGGCTTTAAGCTATTTTGCTTCTAGAAAGTCTACTTTGTGGAAATGGTCACCCACCAATGAAAAGTTCTGGATACGGGCCTCCTATTGTACTCTTAATTAGGTTTAACATAAATTGAAAGTTAATTTTTACATTGTCATTTAGGAAAAGGATTGGAACATACTTTCTATTCCTAGAAATCGCAGTATTAAAAAGATCTTTGGCCCATCAATTAACTACAAAGAGATAGCTACTTTAAGTCAATCAATAAGGTAGATATAGATTGTGTATAATGCATTTGTACATACATTTGATTTACATAGGTCGATATAGACCCTAATTCCAGAGAGAAATGTATTTTGGAAAAAGATATTGTAGGTGCAGGAACAAGCTCTATTACATAATTATAGGTGCCGACAATACACCACATTCCATCAGATACCTTGTATGTATACATGATTATATATGTAACCCAACGAGGGGAATTAAAGGACTCTCCAAGGTTTCTATATTTCCTATCATAAGACTAATGTCTTTTTTAATTTTGAAATTTCACATTATTCCTTCTATTTGGTTTCCATGGTAACTAGATCTTAGAAAATTTAGATAAAATAGAGCCACACATTAGAAACTATTCCTTTAGCATTGTTACTTTGAAAACAGAATGGAAATATCATTTCTAGATCAAAATTGATTAATATGATTGTACCTCTGACAATTTGTTTCATAATAATCATAATTGATAATCATCGATATAATGATTTGTCAATAAAGAATGGATATTAGGGATTTTGCCAATTTTCATGTATTATAACTATGACATGTTAACTCCCTTGATAATCATCATAATTATTTGGACATGCTTAGTATCATTTGAAAGCTAAGAACATGCTCTACAAGAAGGAAGTATCCTAAAAAATGCACACAAGGTCTCTGATTCCATGCGTATGTCTTGTATTATCGATAGGGTTATATCATTTTAAGGCTGGTGAATCTATGAAAAAATTACAAAAACGCATCACTCTAACGAATTGTGGAAATTAATGTCCGACTCTGTTATCAGGTTATCATTAGTAAATTAATGAATAATTGTGGCATATCCACCTATAGGTCTATAGGCCTAATGAATCAATTTCATAATGATTAATATATCATTAGGCCTAAGGGGTTATTCTTCACTCAGGAGGGGGCGGGGTGCAGGGGCGCGGATCTAGATAATTAATTGAAAGTGGCCGCCCCCCCCCCCCCCCCCCCACAATTAAACATGAATGTATGGTGCCAGGAGGGGGGGGGGCATAGGCCTAAGCATGATTTAACAGGGGGGGAGGGCCATGCCCGTCCGCCCCCTCACACTTCCCTAAATCCACACCTGGAGGGCGGGGTCCCCCGATCCGCCCATGTCAGAGCTTTGGTTTTGGCGCGAACGAGCAGTTCAGCGCGAGCTAGTGCTACCACCTAGTGTAGAAAATGAGCAACTCCAATCTCTAAAGCTCCCCCAGTGGCGGGTCTGTGAACTAGAGCCACATGGCCGCAGTGAGTGCGTGATCAACCCTCGTCACTGTAAATGCTTTTATTCCCACTTATTTCAACAATATCTCACGTATCACGTCTGAAATACCGACATGGATCAGCACACTTCAGTGAGGGTGAGTGTTGTTTTAGTAGAAAGGGGAATACGAACCTTTCGGCTTCTCTCGGGCCATCCGGAAATTCTGTCCCGGGGGTTCTGCCCCTGATCGGGCCCTCCGCACGGCCCCGGGTTTGTCTGTTTGTCTGCCATTTCCTCCCCCTGATCCACTACTGTGAGGAAGGTACGGACATTAGGCTTCATGCAATCACGATCTTTTTGAAGTCGGACTCAAAACTCAAAGTTACCTCGAAAACTTAAAAAAAAAAGGTGGGCGATGGTGATGCTGAGGGGGGGTAGACACTCGCCAGCAGGGGGCGCCACCCTTGGCCTTGCAAGTTGCAGAGCCTGAGAGGTTATCTAAGCCCTCTGAGTTAACCGCGACTGGGGGACACGAGTGGCTCCAGGAATTTAAAAACACAAAGATAGTTTTATTGCAGATTAAAGGGAGAGGGAAAAAAGGGGAGGTGGGGGGGGGGGGGGGGGGAGGGCAGGTGCGCCCATGCTCACGGCTCTGCCACACACCCATGCAGCATCTGATTCAGTCACACGTACGCCATCAGGGGCGGATCCAGAGTCAGTCATCTGGGGGGGGGGGAGCTACCGCCAGGGAGCCATATGCTCGCGGGCCGATCGCCCACTTTCTGTATCCCCCGGGTATGCATACCCAGGGGCTTCTTTACAGGCAGCCAATCAGAAACCTGTATTTCCTTTTGATATTTTCATACACACTCAATTACCATATTATAGTTCCAGGGATTGATGAGGACCCAGGGCATGGTAGTTGCAGACCTAGGGTATGGAGATGGTATTAGAAGAGCAATTGGGTAGAGCGCTAGTATAGTATGAAAGGGGTATTAGAGTAGTAGTAGTAGTAACTTTTATTGACATCAAGAAACCAGAAGTCACATCTGACTTATATGTCAATTATCCAGATCATGTATCTACATATATACTCTACAACAAATGCTAGTACATAAGCACTAAAATCAAAGGGTAATACAAAGACTAACACTAATACATGTCACACATTTGGATGGTTACTGGATAGATATGGACTACCTTTAGGTACAAATAGATGTTATTGAAGAATACCCTAGGAATGAAAGGGGTATGGTGTACGCAGGGTATGGA
The DNA here is from genome assembly GCA_936440205.1 of Lepidonotus clava. NCBI lineage: Eukaryota > Metazoa > Annelida > Polychaeta > Phyllodocida > Polynoidae > Lepidonotus > Lepidonotus clava. The sequence goes on along the minus strand of OW387144.1, from coordinate 24,976,659 downwards.
GGGGGTAGTGTACCCAGGGTATGCAGGGGTATAGTGTACCCAGAGTATGCAGGGGGTAGTGTACCCCGGGTATGCAGGGGTAAAGTGTACCCAGTGTATAGATGGGATAGAGGGGGGTAGCATACCGGGTAGCATACCCAGGGTAATGAAGGGGTATGCAGTTTGTTTGCATAATAACACACAGACAAGGTAAGGTGAGCCTAAGGGGATAGGTCTCAATATTTAGAAGGAGACCCAGGGTATAATTAACAAAGACCCTGGGTCTAGGTAAATTGCAACTTTAGACCCAGGGTATGGTCTGTGAAGATCCAGGGTATAGTACTTCAAGGCAGCTCCCCAAGGCTCCACCTGCCTCCATTCTGGAGCTCCATACCCTGGGTGTGCTACCCCCTCCATACCCTGGGTGTGCTACCCCCTCCATACCCTGGGTACACTACCCCCTCCATACCCTGGGTGCGTTACCCCCTCCATACCCTGGGTGTGCTACCCCCTCCATACCCTGGGTACACTACCCCCTCCATACCCTGGGTATATGCTACCCCCTCCATACCCTGGGTACACGATACCTCCTCCATACCCTGGGTACACTACCCCCTCCATACCCTGGGTACACTACGGTACCCCCTCCATACCCTGGGTACAATACTCATATATATATATAGTAACAATTATAGTAACACTACTTGCTCTACAAAAATTCTTTTAAATTGATTTTCACACTTTCATTCCTTTATTCTCAACTTTTATTTAGACTAGACAATATAAAATAATTCATTTTATGTCATCAAATTCCTCAATAATCCTTTGGTAAGTTAATTCTCTGAGAACTACTTTTGGTCAGTGCTGGGATATGGCCTTAACGCCAGTTAGCCTCTCCTTGCTTCTGATTGGCTGAAATCAGTAGTGTACCCTGAGTCTGCATACCCTGGGTCTATAGAAAGTGGGCGAAAGGCCCTCGAGCGACTCATATCAACTTAATCAAGGGCGGTGATGGCAGGGTTCGAAATTAACGTCAGCCCGTCAGCCCCAGGCTGACATTTTCTGATCAGGGCTGACAATTTTGAGCAAAAATATTGAGTTATCAGCCCGGATGGCTGACAGGTTTTTTTTGGAAAGGAAAATCACAATTTTTAATAGAATTTTTACTTTGATATAATAGATAATGATATCATATCTAATGCCATGATTGTCATGTTCCTCAGAACGTTTAGTTGTAAATCTTCATATTAAAGTTTTTCATCATACAAATTTCGGGCTGACACTTATCTATCAGGGCTGACACATTTTCAAGAATGTCAGCCCGGATGGCTGACCTCCAAAAAAGTTAATTTCGAACACTGTGATGGTGATCAAATCTATGTTGTATGAGAACTTCTGAAGGTAGAGACCATACCCCTAGACTTTTAGTTTTACCGAGGCACAGGCGTTCAGCTTCTTTAATCTATAGACTATGTTAATAATGACTGGGGGAGCATAGTTTAGTAAAAGGGATTTATTCACCTGATCCTCTGCCTCTGCTAATGGATTGAATAGAACTGGATTATATACGTTGTGCAGATGACGTCACACACCCTAAAACAGATCAAAGATTAGTTAGACTCTGTAAATGATGTTTCAACAAATATTCAAAATATAACAAAAATTGACCAACCTACCCTATTTTTTTGGGCCAATGAAACCTGACACAACAATTTTTTAATTTTTGCTTAAGAGATCTACCAGTGGCAGCTAGTGATTGACTCAGATGGTGTTTACAATTTAAAGTAGTCTGGCTGCATACACCTCCTACGTCTATTTCCAAATGAGTATTCGAGAGTAACGCTTGCCTTTTGGCTAATGACCTATAGTAAACCATCAGGGCCTTTCTTAACTCTATAAACTTCCATTAATACAAAAAGCATGAAAAATGGATGGCCGATGGCCCAAAAAATTAGTCATGAAAATAATTAGACTGTTGGAAAACTTGAATGCAACTATTTCTTTTCGAGGGATAAATATGAGGAAAAAAACGATCATTGGTTTTCTACTCAACGAGCAGCAAATGACATTTAGCAATCAATCAGTATGTATTTCTTCTGTTTTCCAGATTCAGCCAGGTCAGGTTATCTCCCCTGGGGACACGGTGCGTCTGTGTAACAACCTCCAGGAGCTGAGAGCCCTACAGACTGAACACGGGGGATTCTGTAAGCCCATGAAAACTGTAAGTATCAACTAAGATTATATCTAAATGTATTTTATCATATTATCATATTGGCACAAAAAATATAGGGTAGGTAAGTCTCTCTCTCTCTCTCTTTTTTTTTTTTTAAACGTCATTCACACATCGTTTTGAACATTGATATTTCTGTGCTGTGGTAACTGCACAGTAAAAGGTATAGGTTTAGATGGTTCAGTAGCCTACTCCTAACAATACACCCTTCTAAATATACCCTTCCTCCAGAGTCTGAGGTTGCGCTCCTTCTCTCTCTATATATGTATATCCTGGACCATTTAGTCAATCTAAATACAGACCAGACAACTGACCCCTATATATATAGCTCAACTACTCCCCATGTCTGGAGTCTGGTCTTCCCAAAATACCACAGTCTCACCGACCAGGCTCCAGGCCTTCTTAGGCATTCAGGTGGCTGTTCCAAAATTAGTTAGTCATCCTATAAATACTTATGGCCTTCTGGTCTATGTATTACTCAACTAATGACCAGGACCCCTTCTATTGACTGTTAGTTACGGGTAAGTCAATGGTCAGTCAATGGTCAGTCACGGTTAGTCAATGGTAAGTTAATGGTTAGTCATGGTAAGTCAATGGTTAGTTAATGGTTAGTCAATGGTTAGTCAATAGTTAGTCACAGTTAGTCAATTGTAAGTCATGAGTTAGTCGATGGTAAGTTAATGGTTAGTCAATGGTTAGTCAAGGTTAGTCAATAGTCAAGGGTTAGTCAATGGTTAGTCAAGAGTTAGTCAAGGGTTAGCCACTGTAAGTCAATGGTTAGTCAAGAGTTAGTCAATGTTTAGCCACAATTTAGTCACTGGTTAGTCATGAGTTAGTCTATGGTTAGTCACTAGTTAGTCAATGGTTAGTCATAAGTTAGTCAATGGTTAGTCACATGTTTGTCAATGGTTGGTCACGAGTTAGTCAATGGTTAGTCACGAGTTAGTCAATGGTTAGTCAATGGTAAGTCACTGTTAGTGAAGGGTTCGTCATGGCTAGTCACGGTAAGTCAATGGTTAGTCAATGGTCAGCTGATGCTAAGTCATGTGTTAGTCAATGGTTAGTCATGGGTTAGTCAATGGTAAGTCACAGTTAGTGAAGGGTTAGTCATGGTTAGTCACAGTAAGTCAATGGTTAGTCAATGGTCAGCTGATAGTAAGTCACGTGTTAGTCAATGGTTAGTCATGGGTTAGTCAATGGTTAGTCACAGGTTAGTCAATGGTAATTCACAGTTAGTGAAGGGTTAGTCATGGTTAGTCACGGTTAGTCAATGATAAGTCAATAGTCAGTTGATGGTAAGTCAAGTGTTAGTCAATGGTTAGTCATGGTTTAGTCATGGGTTTGTCAATGGTTAGTCACGAGTTAGTCAATAGTAGGGATAGTCATGGGTTAGTCAATGGTTAGTCACGAGTTAGTCAATGGTAAGTCACGGTCAGTGAAGGGTTAGTCATGGTTATTCACGGTAAGTCGATGGTTAGTCAATGGTCAGCTGATGGTAAGTTACATGTCAATGGTTAGTCGTGGGTTAGTCATGGGTTAGTCAATAGTAAGTCATGGGTTAGTCAATGGTTTATCACAGTTAGTCACGGGTTAGTCAATTGTAAATCATTGGTTAGTCACGGGTTAGTCAATAATAGGTCACGGGTTAGTCAATGGTTAATCAATGGTAGGGATAATCACTGGTTAGTCACGAGTTAGTCAATTGTTAGTCAATGGTTAGTCACAGGTTAGTCTTGTTAGTTAATTATTAGTTAATGCTAAGTCAATGGTTAGTCAAGGGTAAGTCACAGTTTAGTCAATGGTAGGGTTAGTCATGGGTTAGTCAATGGTTAGTCATAGGTTAGTCACCATAATTACTGATAGATGTTGGTGCCTTTTTATAAGTATTACATGTAAATATCTTTACTGATAATTACTTCCAGCGTGATGCAAGAACTACTTTTGGTAAAGTGCATGAATAGGCGAAGTTCTCATTATATTATAACGGTATCAATGAATTTTACTAACTTACTAACTTATTAACTAACCAACTAATTGATTAACCATTTTATTCAAATTTCTGAAAGTGTTCCTCAAAAAAGGTAAGGTTCCAAACAAAAAACAAAATACCTGCAGAAAAGGAAGCTTCTCATTTTTTTTATAAGATAAAGGAGAGATAGCATCGAAATGATGTCTCTTTACATAAGCCTATTATAATAATCTGGAAAAGTCGAGAAAAAGACGAAACACCATCCTGTTTCTGCTCTCCCCATTGTTAAATGTCCGTCAGATGCGGCTACCAAAAAAGAAGAGGGGGAGGGAGTAAGAAAAGAAGTGGATAAATAGTCTGTAAATTTCAGGGATGAAAGTCTTCCAGTTTTTCCTGGATTTCCAGTTTTTTTCTTTCATGCATTTATTTTTCAAAATGTAATCATCAATTGTCATTTTCTTTGCCTTTTACTCATTACTAGACAATAATCTAATTTAATAAACCAATTATTTAATTGAGTTTGATCAGTATTGTAACATAAGGTAGGGTCTGGGACAGGGGCCCCTTGTTCTCTGCCACTCATTCTTTCAGGGCAGGCTGCTGCAGTCCTCTCAATGATAGCCATTCAGTCTTTCCAGTTTTTACTGGAACCCTGAGGCATACTCTACAGTACTAAACCCCTTTCCAGTAAAAACTGGAAAAGGAGAAAGTGGAGGGTGGGGCTTCATATGGGGAGTCCCATTGCAAACATTATTTTATAAAACATTTTGTTCACAATTTTTGTCAGAAAAAAAAATTCACATCAGAATATACTGAACATTTGTATCTATTTTTCATTCTAAGTCTTAACATCTAGGAATATATATATGTTATATGTTTTCCATATGAAATACTTATATTTTCACATTCTGAATTTGCAGTCTTATCCCCCTCATGGGTAGCCCTGTGGCCAGTGGTGTCTGGTGACCAGCTGGTTATCTGATCTGGGGGAAGGACAGGGGTTAGGTGATTGACACAGCATGTGGTCTCTGTACTTGTGGAACATAAAATTATTCCTAGAGTGAAGATAGAAAAGTGTTGAAATATTAAGTGAAAGTTGGATATTTCTATGGAAAACATTCTTTTACATCATTTTGAGCAAAATGATATGTTAAATGTCAAAAACAACCAATAATTAAGGGAAATACAAAATTCTGAGAAAATACCAAATAATTATATTTTGATATTTGACCCTCCCTTTATGCATGCAATTCTATGCGCGTGAATTTCCAGTTTTTTTTCTCATGGACCATTTTCATCCCTGTCTGTTAAGCATTGTCTCATGAGACTTAAACCTGTTAGGCTAAGGGTTTATTGGATGGCAAACAATCAGCCACTAAAATATTTTGAAATTGGTTTGATTACACTTTCATGAGATATTTTGTTAACAAATAGATACATACACCTATGGGTTCTCCCATATTCCTGTCCTCCCAATATCAGCCAGCACTGGAAGTGCACTAGATGTAACAGGACAGAAACTGAGTAAACTTAGTGCACATGCTACAACAGTAAAGAGTTTCATATTTAAAAATTAGATACAACTATTATTGGACTCTTCATGTAGGTACTTGGAAAGATAGGCAAGGTTAAACTTGTCTACCCCGATGGCGACCTGAGAGTGGCCTTTGGCCGATTGAACTGGACCTTCAACCGTCAGGCATGTTCGCTCATTGCTTCATGTGCGAGCGGAGAAACCGACCCTGACCCAGAGGCTGGTAGGACCGTTTATATATAGTGACATGCTGTACAGTTAAAAAAATCTTTCACAGCTCGGCACCTGTGGTTGAAGTGGGCCTGTGGCAGTTCCCCAGGTCCCCACTATCCCTTCATACACCCTCATCACCTGAGAGACAGCAGCAAAATATTTCCATCTTTTACCATCCTCAGTAGAAGTTTATTGTTTTTTTTTTTTTGCTATTTAAACTGTAAATGGTCTATGTAAAAAGCTTAATGAATGTAGAGATCAAAATTGTTTAGGCTAACCTTCAGGGTTCAATAACAAAGCATAATTAACCCACGTTTCTGTTCACAGAGCGCCTTACCGAGCAGTTTCAGCGAGCGTTCAACGAGGGCAGTTTTCGAGGCCCTACACCCCCTAATGACGCGGACAGACTGGTACTTTACTGCGGCCAGGGCTACGAGGATGGCGTCCTACAAATCTTGGAAAGACATCCAGACAAAGTAAGCTTCCACTCTGTTCATCTTTTCTTGAAAGAACAGGAACTAAGTAATTGTAAATATTTCAGTAAACATATCCAGACATGCCCCAGGGACATGCCACAACACACAAGCATGGAAATACGCACCCATTGATATTTTCAATACACCTTTTAAATCAGTCCAAATCTGAGGAGAATAATTTGTCAATGTTCAGATTTAAGGACTGATTTTTATGTACAGGATTTTTTCAAGGACATTTAAGACCTTATTTTCAAGGGTTTTATAGATTGATCTATCAGACTGTTACCTTCATTTTGCTCTTGAAGTTATAAGCATAATCTTGAGGTTTATGTCCTATTATGAAAAATTTACCCATCTTTACATTTCTGTTTGGCAGTTATGTGCACAGTAATCAGGGTACCAACCACACAGGGAAAACAGGGAAAATGGCAAAAAAAAATCCCTGACAGGGAAAACACAGGGAATTTGGAAATTCTGCCAAAACACAGGGAAAACACAGGGAATTTTCATTTGACTAGGTTCTGAAATTCCTGATTCCCAAGATATTAGGGATTCAACTTTTTGTTGTTGGGTTGTCCAAATTTTTTCTGCACGCAGAGGCTTTTAAATTTGAACAACTTGCTGGATATGACACAGGGAAAAATTGCCATGGGGCAGGGAAATCTCAGGGAAAACGCAGGGAATTTGAAAATCGCATTTCGGTTGGTACCCTGAGTAATGTACAATGCAATTTTACATACTTTGCGCGTGTTGCACCATGATGCTTTATACTATTTGGCAGAGATTCTGGCAATGTGATTTTATAACTTGTACCAAACGAAAGAGACCTATTGGTGCCTGAGCATTTTTGCCCGTCCGTACCTTAAAGTGAATTTACCCACTTTCTTCACCAGGCGGATCTGTTTACCCAGGCAAAGTCAGCTCTCCACTTTGCCTGTTTGGAGGATCGCTTACCTGTTGTTAAAATACTACTTGAGGCAGGGTTTGAAGTGGACCGAAGGGACGTGGACCACGACACTCCATTTACCCTATGTGCCGTTGGGTTAGTATAATATTATATGCAGAATTTTGTAGTAAATCTAACGTGCATACCTTTTTGAAGCATTCAGCAATTAGTCGTAATAAATGAAGCAGTTGTGCCTTTAATTTAGAATAGAAAACGGTAGTTGGCATCCGATTCAGGAACACATATATCTCCTTAACTAGTTATTCGTTTTTGACATGCAAAATTGATAGGCTTATACCTTATGAAAGGTCTAATTTTCTAGTATACAATTATATGAATAACGTACACTTAAGTTGTGAAACCAATTTAATTTTTGAACTGGACCTGTACCAATATATTTCAGCAAAAAAAAGTGAGGGTCACTGCTGTAACTAAAAAAGCTGTAGCCCTTTAAAAAAGAATAATATGGCAATTCATGTATATTCCTATGTAAACAAATTCCCTATAAATCTCTTATTATTCAATTTTAGATTTAAGTTAAAATCTCTGTGGAAAAGTTGGTTTTTCTTTGCAAAAAAAAATTTTTTTTTTGTACATGATTAAAACTTCAAGCTCCTACGAATTTCGAACCAGGTGGCACTGGTGTGGTCAGTCACAAATCCCTCTAATACTATAAATATTGCTACTTTTGATTAATTTAATGACTCAGAGACCGGCTAGATGTGATGAAGTTTCTGCTGAGTAATGGCGCCGACATCAATGCTCAGAACGAGAGGGGCTTCAGCGCCCTCCATGTGGCCGTGGAGAAGGAAAACGAGCCTGTCGTCAGGTTTCTTCTCCAAAACAAGTGTAACATCAACATCCAGGTAGAGCTTGGCCACCTTTTTGATGTACCAGACAACGTTTGAGTTTTCATTTGGCTATTTCTTTTCAGAACCATATAGTTCAAAGAGGTGTAGATAACCCTTATTTATTCCCCCAGTGGCAAAGACTGGGTTATCAAAGATCTTAGAACCACTGACCGTTGTGTGCATGGCCCTGTCTATGGGACCATGCACATTAAAAGCGCCTGCCTCAGTAAAGTGAAGGGGTATGGTCTCTACCTCCTCAAAGATAATCATTTCATAGATACGATCATCAAAAAGACAGAACTATCAAAAACTTGTTCTCATTGTGATATAACCATAGACGTATATCCAAAAGGCTGCTCCACACGTGTTTGAGTATACATGTTTGACTATGAAGTTTGAGTTTTTTTGTTTTATAAAGTTGATGTTATTATTCTTCTGCAGGATTTATCAGGACACACTCCTCTGCACCAAGCCATTGGGAATGAAAGTAACAAAATGGTGGAGATTCTGGTGTGTCATCCTGGTACCAGCTTCACGAAAAGGGTAAAGGGTTCACGAAATGGTGGCTATAATGCTGTCCAGCTGGCTGCCCTCAGAGGAGGAAGTGCTTTGTAAGTAGCATGTCTTACATGCAACTTTTTTGTTATATACGTAGAGTAAAACTTAAAGTAAGATTGTTCCCAATTTCAAGTTGATAAGGTTAATCTGTGGATTTATGAATGCAAATAATGTCATGGGAAAAGTTTCCACTGTCTCAAAAAGCCCCTTTTGAAGTTATTTTGCAAAGTTGTCACTCCTGGGACCCCGAAACGGGAGTTCCTTCAGGAACTTTATATGAAGAATTTTTGTCCTAAGCATCTCCTGCTAGTTGTATTAGGCGACTAAATCCAGGGGGCCATTCCATAAAAAGTTACGAACATTAAAAAATTTTCATTTCATTCCAGAAAAGAGATACACACAAAAATATGATTCTGTGCACTGTACGCAGCACAACAAATATGTACGCAACTCCAAATTATCTGCGACAGGTGTTTCAGTGTTCGTAAATGATTTGTATTATTCAAATATTTTTTTCACCATGAACTAATCAGGCTACGATCATATATTAGATATCATTAGAAAGCTTTTTTTATATGAAATTCATTAGTGAAAACCAAATTGAAATCGGATGAAAACTCCCGCAGCTATCAAAGAAAATAGAGAAAATAAATTAAAATCCTTTTTATTTTCATATGTGCGCATTTATGTACGTAAGTGTATGTAAGTGTACGTAAGTGACGTTACGTACACTTTTCCTTACTTACACTATTTGCGCACATTTCAAAGAGAAAATGCATCAGCTACGAACACTTTTTGTGGAACAGCGCCCAGCTTATTTGAGTACCCACTTATTGACTCAAGTTTTAGTCTGGTGAGGTCATAGGGTCTAGCCTTGGCCGGGTCACACCTTAGACATTAACAACGGTTTCCCGGCACTTGGTATGAGGTTAGAACCATGAAACATGACTGGTCAGCCTCTGTTGATACTTTATGACTGGCATGATGTATCATGTGGGCCTATGTGATATCTCAGTGAGGCAGCATTTCAAAGAGGGCATTGATTCCCACAGCTGCAAATAGGCACCTCATTTCATAAATTTGGTCTGGGCCCACATGGCGTAAAACTAGCAGAAACGCTGAACTTTGTGGCAGTCTGGAAAGAGCCCTGAAGGGCTGACCAGACGTTACACTAACCCAAACCACCACACCAGACACTTGTCACTCCTTATTGCCCCCTTGGGGATCCGGGGTGGGGGTTCCTTAGGGAGCCTCCTGGGAAGAAAGTGTCCTCAGCAGCCTCTTGCTGTTCGTAGAAGGCGCCAAATGGAGAAACCAGACTCAGTAGCCCAGTTAGTAGAGTGCCCGCTTTGAGTGTGGGAGGTCCTAGGATTTATCCCTGGCTGAGTCACACCAAAGACTTTAACAATGGTAGTGGTCCCTGCTTGCCTGGCACTCGGTAAAAAGTAAGAACCACGAAACATAACTGGTCGATCCGGTGTCAGTATAATGTGACTGGGTGGGGTATTGTGTTGGCCTATGACATGATATCTCAGTGTGGCAGCACTATAAAGGGGGCATTGGGTCATACTGCTACAAATTGGCAACTCATTTCATAGATTCGGTCACCGCCCCTGTGGCGTAAAAACTAGCTGCAAAGCTTTACCTTGTGCAGTCTGCTAAAAGAATCCTGAAGGGTTGGCCGGACGTTAAACTAACCCAACAAACAAACAAACTCCTTATTCTCCGTTGTCGTCAAGTTGATAACGTCAATAGTCCTATAAATAGGAATCTTAGGTCGTCCCAAACTGCTTGAACCAGCGAAAATATTCCTACGTAGATAGCAGAGGTTGCTGGTTACCAGCGGAGGGGGGACACTGTGCATATTGGTCTTATTGTGTATCTGGTCGGAGAGTGATGGTTTTCCCATAGACAATGGCTTGAGAGTGAAGAAATTTGCATAAAAAAGGCGTTACCTGGAGATTGACGAGATGATGTCATAATAATATTCTAAAAATAGACTGAAACTAGGTCGGGAATACCCCTTTTCCCCACTGGGCGCGGCCATATTGGAATCTATGCTTATACTCTCAAGCCAAACATGGTTATGACATCATCAGAATTGTTGTAATAGCTTCAAACCAGGATGGTAAACTGATTTCTGGGAACACATAAGATAGCGTTGTTCGTGAGTATTTGATCAATGACATCATCAGAATGGTTGTAGTAATCTCAAACCAGGATCAGGGATGCCATTTTCCCTTCCTTTTCCAGATTTCCTGAATGTGTAGATGGTAGCCAGTGGTCGCTGGGAACCAGCAATTCAAAGGCGAATAGAGGCGAATACTGTGTCTATTGTTCTCTGTAACTGTCCAGTCAATAAGGGGCCTTCCATTAAGTGTGTACGCACCAAGGGGGGGTGGGGGGGTCTGAGATTTTAGGAATTTTGCACACGTTCCTATACAAATCCAATGCATATTTTCACCAAAGGGGGGGGTGGGGGGTCTAGAATTTGTGATTTTTTGCGTACGTACTAAATGGAAGGCCCCTAACCTTGATACTCCGATAAATCTCTCTCTCTCTCTCTGTCTCTGTCTCTCTGTACCTGTCTCTCTGTCTTTCTCTGTCTCTCTCTGTCTCCCTCTCTCTCTCTCTCCCTCCCCTCCCTCCCCCCCCTCTCTCTCTTTCAGCTATTTAACAAGGTGGATAAGACGGAGCTTTTGGGTTCTTTAGAACCCAGCATACTTTATCTTGTTGTGACTGCAAGTATCACTAATCATGAGATGATATATATGCTTACATCATGCAACCCCATATAATAATTGATTGAAGTTGGAAACAAATATGCGATATTTATTATAATATATATCCGACTATTTCATTACAATAATGGATTAAATACATTGAAACCATAGAGGTACCTAATGGAGCTATTCAAGAATAACAAAATAAATAAAAGTTTATTATTCTTTTTCTGTTCAGTCCGACTGAGAAAATAGTACAGCACGCCCCGCATACCATCAATTCCCAAACTGAAGGTGGCCAATCGGCACTTCATATAGCAGCTATCTTCGGTTACACTGAGATTGTATCTGTCTTAGTAAAGGTATGTATGCGGTAGTACTGTTAATGAGGTTCCTTCATAATCATAGTTCCTTGTTCAGGGATATGATTCTTTTGTTTTATTTCTTTCCTGCTTTAAATAATGAATGTGCTTTATAAATTCTCGTATTTTTCATGTTCATAGCGTGGTATTTATGAGAATGAATGTCTGCTATCAGTTCCCGGACTTTTCATGTTCATAGCGTGATATTTATGAGAATAACACTTTTTTTAACCTTGCTCTTATCAGGGATATTACTAGAAGAATAGATTGAGTATCAATACGCCCCTTTGATAAGTTTTCTTAATGCCATTTGTAAATATCTGGGGTAATTTTAGATATTTGATTAATATCGGTAAACGCCATTGCAGGAATGGTCACTTCAAATAAGACAGAATGAACTTTTAAATGCCCGAATGACTCATCCTGCACAAGTTTGAATATCACTGTCTTGACATCACGTGTACGGTTAGCCATGTGTGTAGCTTGCCTCCAACTAGAGTGTTCTCATTTGGGTACCTTAGAGGGTGATTACAGTATACTTGTCCAAAATTGACGGTATGCACTTACACATTTTGCCATAATTATTTTTTAAAAGTTTGATAACATGAGAATTGAGTGTACACATTTGCGTTTTTGCGTCATAGAAGCTTCGCTACTGGACCTTGTATGGTAAGAATCACCGAATTTAGCTTGCAGTGAAAACACCTCTCCTGCTTTGATAGCCTTACTTCCCTTTATAAAAACAAATCTTCATTTCAAGTGGGCTTTTGATACCTGAACTTATTTTCTAGTCGTATCCCTATGTGCTTTTGTAACTTTCCAGTCGAATTTTCTCCCTCAGACAGACATGTAATATGGATATTTTTGAGTGAGAAATCTGAAATTGTTAAGCACCCACGGTAAGGGCTCGTTCTTGAACTTTGTAGCACAACGCTTACCTCGACATTCCCACTGCTGATGGAATGACACCTCTGATGATGGCCGTGATGACAGGACGTTACGATATTGTTGAACTCCTTGTCAACAAAGGAGCCAGACTAGATGCCATCGATAAGGAAGGAGACAACTGTCTTCATTATTCGGCCATGGGGTACATGCATTTTCCAATGTTGAAATACCTTTGCTACAATTTTATGATTCGCTTATCATCACTTTCACATAATTTATAAGTCATGGATTTTTTTTCCGTATGAACTTACAATTTGAAGTAATATAGGCATATAATTATATATTGTTAAACTTCTGTTTCAATCGTATATCCGTAGATCTGAGTGATTTAAGAGGGTTCATTCCTGTGAGTTCGTGATTCTTAGTTAACTTTTTTTTCAATACAGGACAAGGCAAACTGATACAGACACGATTGAGGGAAGCAGGAAGAGGACAGTTGAGATGCTCAGGAAGAAAGGGTATTGCATTGACGAGACTGAACACAGGGACCTTGTGAATAAACTGGCCTCTGACGGAGCTGCAGTGTAAGTTATTCTTTTGAAAATCTTGCCCTTGTACCCAAGACTGAAATAAAATTATTTGCAGTTTATTGATGAGAGGCGAAAGACTATAGAGAAATTCGATGATATTCAATTCAGGAATGTTATCAGATTTCAGTCTGTTTTCAGATCTTTTTTACTTCAACACCTGACAATGACTTTAAAAAATAAGTTCTTACATGAGGCTTTAAATATTCCAAGACACTTATAGATTAACTTAATGCACTTTCAGATTTTTTCATTCACCCTGACTTACATCCATGAATTCATGGTTGGTAGAAGTTTGATGTCACAAGTACCCACTCTCTTGAAATATGCCCGGAAACTGATTTCAATCTGATTTAATCGTCAGCCTCACCCATTAAATCAGTTTGACCTATCAGGGCTGAGGAAATGTGACGCTTTACGTCACGTATGTCTTAAATTCTGTTTTCAGGGAACAGCCAAAAATAATGCGATTTTTGTTGAGAAAGGGAGCCAAGGTGAACATCCAGAACAGCCGGGGTAAAACCGCTCTACACTTCGCCGTTAACTACCTCCATGCAGGACATGTCAGAATCCTCATTGAGCACCAGGCTGACGTCAACCTGCAGGTATCGTATCATACAACTTGGGCCAATTCAGTGGTGGACATAAAGGTTTAAAATCCAGGGGCCAGTCGGGCCCCAAGCTTTTGAAATCTGGGGGCCCGCAACATTATCTAGGGACCCTCAACTAATGTCTTATTTCAAAGATGCCAGTTTTGCCATTGTTTTTATGAGGCGGCAAGGCTTTAAGATCAAATAAAGTCTTAGGTCACCTTAAGATCTTAGCCGCCGAATTCCCCTTTCGTCTATACGACAATCGGTGATGCGTTTATGTGTAACACCCGATGAGACGATCGCTCCTGGCCTTAAATAACCACATATTTGGGCTTATTTGGCCGTACATCGCAGAGATTTTGATAGATAGAAGACATAAGAATCGTTAAAATCGTCCAAAACGGTCAAAATTAGACATTCAAGCGTGGAATCCAAACTGTTATATCAGTACGATCGCCGGGCTTGCCCGCCATCTTACTTGGTCATGTGACCCTTTCTTCTCCGATTTGGGGCGCTGGAATCGGGTCAATCTCTGAATATTCATTAATCTATGCAGGCCTATTTTACCATGAAATTGGTCATTCTTACGGGTCAAATATATATACAGAGGTAGATTTGGATACATAGATGATCATGTCAAAGTCCAGGAGAAGATATTTTGTGAAATAATGCGTCAAATTGCGCAAAATCATCGCACTATTTTCTTGGTATTCCGTCGCGTCGACCTGGTGACAAGGCTCAGACCTCACACCGGCCGGTGCAAGTGCCCCGGTCGGACGTTATGGCGGGGGGCCTCCTCTTTCGTCGCCTGGATACCTGGATTATGGCGGTATCTGATGCTTTCAATATATATATTTTGGAGTCTGGACCCCCTTAAACGCATTCAACGCATTGACAATTCATGCGGAACCATGCGTTCGTATCGAAGGGAAAACATTGGATCGATCGGACACGTGGAGTCACTGTCAACATGGCGCCGTCAACCCTTCGCCGGGTTCTCTCCCCGCACGCCTGCATCGATACATTGAACTCAGGAAACCAGGATGACATTAAACGCATCAATTGTGGAGGATATACGCATTGAAACGCATTGAGGATTCCAGGCCTTAACGGTTAGTTTATATCTTTTTTCCAGCATTTGAAATCTAGGCCTAAACTCGGCTAGAGGCCTAACACGCATTGGTCGGACACTGGCAATCTGAAAAATAATTATTTAGACCTTATTACGCCTATCAAAATGAAATTCATGTATATATCTATGTTCTCATATATGTGAGGGTCCTAAATATCAAATGGTCTGATTATTTTAGGCCTGGATACATTTACAAGAATATTTTACAGATGGTATGAAAAAATGACTGGCCTAAACCCCCTCCGACACTGTCAATGTATTATGGAGGCTCCGAAAGCAATTATTTATGATCCAAAGATTAAAAGATTTGAGAAATTGTCACTATAGTGCCATTTTTGCTGCGGTGGCGTTTCTAATGATATCAGATTAAGAGCAACGCCAACGAAGCCTTACTGTCGGAGGTTTTTCATTGTATAAAGTCACTGAGCCATGAAATCAGTCTATTGTGTTGGCCTCTGATCAATTTGTAACAATTATAGCTTTCAGGTGAGTGTCATGGCTGGTTAGACTTGAATGACCATCCCCCCTCCCCCTCTACCCCTCTACCCCTCAGGTAGCACCCCTCAGGTGTTGACCTCTCCTCTCATTGATCACAGGTTGTGATTTTAAAGGTAGGAGGGGTAAGAGGTATGATTGACAGGTGAGGCACGGCTGGCTCTATATGGGTGGGTTTCTTTGACCTGCGCCGGCGTGCGCCGCCATCCCATAATAATTACCTTATGTACTACATTGCAATGCATTGTGGGATGGTGGCGTGCGCCGGCGCAGGTCAAAGAAACCCACGGATTGACCACAGAAGCGCAATGTCACTGAGGGAGGTCCCTGTGTACATTGGTTTCCGCTGGCTGTCTATGGGACACTGCCTATCCCGGGAACAAGTGTATAGGATGCAGGGCGTATGGACTAGCCATACGCACGGCACAACATACGCCCGGCTCGTCGATCCAGAGGGTAATAAAAGTGGTGGGGGGGGGGGGGGGGGAGAAGAGTCAAGGTGGCCGGGACTCTATTGATTGCCACTGCAGATACCGGACCCCAGTGCAGGGGTCCGGGCAGTTCTTGTTTCTTACCTACCATCGAAATATTAAATCTGAGTTCTGATATGTCTAGGCCTAAGTCACTGTCAGTGTCTGAATGATTCCCATTCAATGATAAAACATAGGCGTCACACTGTCAATAAGTTCTCCGGTGCTGTCAGTGTCAGTGTCGGACAGATTCAAAGATTAAATGATTTGTGAAATTGTCACTATAGTGTCATTCTTTCAGACCTACCATCAAAATATTAAATCTGAGTTCAAATATGTCTAGGCCTAAGTCACTGTCAGTGTCTGAATCATTCCCATTCAATGTTAAAACATAGGCGTCACACTGTCAATAAGTTCTCCGGTGCTGTCAGTGTCACACAGATTTAAGATTTAAATTATTCAAAGATTAAATTATTTGTGAAATTGACACTATAGTGTCAGTTCAGACCTACCACAATAAATTACACATTAATATTATTAGGCCTAGTTCCGCCGCCTCATCTGTATCAAAGCTGGACGATTTGATACTGTATAAAACATTTTTACTATATATTACATTAAGATATTAAAACATTTAAGCATGCCGCTGAATTGATCAGTATGGCTAGACGTTTGGACTTGTTTATCATTTTTGTTTATCATAAAATATAATAACATGTATATTGCTTCAATCCTTCAGGACGAAGATGGGGATACTCCTTTGCTTGATGCAGCCGTTAAGGAATTCAAGGAAATTCAGGAGATTCTGTGTGCACACCCCAAAATCAACTTCAGCTTGAAGAACAAAGACGGCTTCACTGTTCTCCACTTTGGAGCGGTACTTGGCCAAACCCAGTGAGTTTCAGTATGCCATACCCATATCACAATTAATCAGTCTCCAACGATCACACCATCATAACATTAGAATGGTAATTGCCAGTAGATAAAATTAATAAGCCACTGACTGTGGATGATTGGAGGCGGAAAGAATGGTAAAGAAAATGTAAAAAATAGTATCAGTCAGACTCTTACTTTCATGCATTATTTTTGCTTAATATTTCATGCATTAGCTTTGTTTATTGCCAGTGCTGGTGTTTCATCACTTGCGTTAGCAGAGGGTGAAGAAAAAACCTCATGAATTCTGCGATCTGATTGTCTGAGTCCTAAAAGCTGAAATCAACTTCATCAAACCCAGAGACCAATCAGAGTTCAGCATTCAGGATTTCATATAATGTCTTACTTGTTTGCAGTTTTCAATTCTACATAGCATTATGACTGTGCAAGTGACACTAAAGACCCCTTGCCACTCTTCGCAATGAGTAGGGTATTGCACCCGGTGGCGGGTTTCTCCTAAACCATATCATATATTCGGTCACCTCCCTTATGGCATAAAATAAGCTGAAAAGTATTACCTTGTGCAGTCTGGAAAGAACCCATAAGGGTTGGCCGGACGTTAAACTACCCCAACAAACAAACAAACCCATGCATTTCTTCTTCAGGACTACCGGGAAGGCACTAACAAAGGCTCAACACATTGTGGATTGGAGAAAGAAAGATGGCTATACAGCTCTCCAACTGGCTGCTGCAAATGACAAAATGGATGTAGCCTTCCTCCTGCTGTCTCAGGTACTGGTAGAATGTAGCTACTATCCTATTGTCTCATTTAGTGATTTACAGCAAGCATGGTGTATCTTCCATACCTGTAGCCTCTATGCTGTTGTCTACTGTACTGTCTGTAAAATTAATGTAGCCACCATCCTGTAGTCCAGTGTAGAGTATACATGCTGTGGCATTCATTCTGTAGTCTTTTGGTTGGAATACAGGATGTAGCCTCCACCTTGTAGTCTTTTGTGGTACTTACAGTTATGCAAAAGTCTCCAAACTGAAGTCTAATGTACAGGATATGTGATTTAGCTAAAGATGACGCAAAGAGGATGTAACATTCATCTTGGTACTTTGATCAGATGCATAAAGATCATACCCACTATGCGATTTGTCTTGCGACGGGCAACTCAGAGGATTGCCGGGCAACTGTAATATCAAGTAGTTTGATATTTTACCGGCGATTCTGTTCCCTGTCTCCCAGATTTCGCACCATACCCACATGAAAATGGGATAGAAAATATGTTACACTTAGATTTAGAATCCCTGGTCATCGTGAGGACAGCCAATATTCACTTTCTGTTTGCCCACACCCATTTTCTGGTGGTTGAGGACACTCGGACACGCATATTTTCCTACCCTGATAGTCATATGTGCCTATGTGAACAGTAAACATAAGAAGTAAAAGGATTTAACCACCATGAAACGTTGAATTTAAGCACAGATATAAAATCGTTTTAAGACTTTTGCAAGGACTGTTGCTCGTTACTTCATCAGGGATGTAAGTTTTCAAATTTAAATCTGATTTTAGATTTTTTTCACATCATGACCTGAGATAATAATTTTCAAAACTAATTTCTTACATTGTGTTTTACATAATTTTAAGATAATTTAAAATTTCCTTTGTGGTGTTTCAGATATTTTCGTGAACTCTGACTCACATCCCTGCTTCATGGTTAGGGAATAAATTTGACTGTTTGCCTGGTTTCTTTACATAATTAAAAATTAATCAATTCCAGGGCGGTGCTGGTATAGACATACAGACCAACGAAAAACAAACTCCGCTATCTCTGGCCATATCTAGGAACAAGATCAAGATGGCCGACTTTCTGCTGTCAAAGGGTGCAGACCCTAGAGTTCAGGACTCCGAAGGGAACACAGCCTTACATGAGGCTATAGCCAATGGGTCTCAAACAATTATTGAGAAATTGATACAGCATCCTCTCATGGATTTCACCATTGTCAACAAGGAAGGCTTCAATGCGCTTCAACACGCAGCGCTTCGAGGCAACAACCAGTAAGTTAGAATTGCTTGTGTTTGGATATGTTTCTCATCATTTTGATTCCATTATCCACTTTTCTTTAGGCTTTAAGGGTATATTCCTAGAATAAAAATATTTACAGGCCTCAAAGTGGGACCTTTAAAACCTTTAAAACCTTTTTTTTGCCTCTGGGACCTTTAAAACCTTTATTTTCCTCTCAGCGACCTTTAATGACCTTTTTTTTCATTTCAAGTGACCGATAAGTGTAAAAATTGGTATAAATTACAAGGAATCCTTGACAAATCTCGACTAAACACAGGAAATTGTAGTGAATCTGTAAAAAATGATGCACTTCAATGGTAATATGGCTAATTTAAATGTATGATGAGTGTCATTTTTGACCCAGGAAATTCTGATCTTATCATCAGAGATATTATTCTTTAAGAGCAAAATAAGAATTCTGAGAAATTGAGATTTTGAAATGCTGGGTTATTGTTGACCACTTTTTGAAAAAAAGACAAGTCATTTCTAGGGTCTACCGAAAATTCTATAATCCTGTTCAACCAACAAAGAGTGGTTCGAGAAACATACTGACTAACCACTGCTTACTGTCTTGGACTGGATGTCGTCGATTTCAATCCAAAAATGAAAAATAATGTTGATTTCTTTAAAAGGAGTAGTGCCAAACATAAAGGAACAATGAAACGTGTTTTTTGTCTAAATTCATAAGGAAATTAGTTAAAACTATGCATTTTAAATGACCTTTTTTTCCCTTATCCGACCTTTATTTCTTAAATTATGGCCTTTTAAAGGGACCTTTTTTTTCATGATCACCGCTTTGAGGCCTGTATTTAGTATCAAAACTCCATCGGGCTTTCTGTAGGGGGCATTTCTAAAAAATATAGTTTTTTTTTTTTTAAATTGAGCAGAGCTCTTTATTTCAGTAATAAAGCATACATAGTCATTAGGTTCTGCTACAAAACATGGGCTTTTTAAACTCGTATTTCTATAACGTTTCTCTGCTTCCTAAGCAGGGCATGGTCCCCTCCAACTTAACTTAATGCGGGTGTTAACTTCTGGGGCCATATCTTCGTAATTGATTAGGGTAATCAGGGATATTTTTATTAGGGTCTCAAGGTTATCAATTTAACATTTTACAAAAATTATTGAAGTTGTTACAAAAATAGTCTCAAATCGGAATTAATAGGTGTAAAATGGTAGGCAGAATTTCTGAAATCTCTCTGATTAGCTTAATTACGATGATATGGGCCCTAGTGTGGGAATCCCCCCCATCTCGCACGCCTAAAAAGATACTGTGTACAAACAGCTTGACTCATACAATCTCTTCTTACAGTGCTGTAGGGAAAATCCTGGTGAAGGCCCCACGGATCGTCAACCACCAGAAGTTTGATGGGTTCACTGCGCTGCACCTGGCCGCCATCAACGGGCACCACGAGGTGGCCCGCACCTTGTTGACCAAGGTAAGTTTAAACATCTATTTATGTTGTTCAGGATGTGTCTTTAAGGGATATATATGTTTACCATGACGGGAAACCCTTAAATGTATTCAGCTGTTCCCCTAAGCGGTTATATGAAGTCCTTTGTAAAACAACTGATTTACACTACAAAGTTCATGATAAATGGAAAAGAGACTTTCCTGAAGACACTTTTGATCTACAGATGTGGAAAATATTGTATAAGATGGCTTTCTTTGCCTCTAGAGAAACTAAGATACAGTCTCTTCAATTTAAGATCATACATAGAATTATCCCTTGTCGTGAATATTTATGTAAAAGGAAAATCATTGAATCACTGGAGTGCCAGTTTTGTGGAGCTGTGGATAGGTTGATTCTTTTCATCCTCACATGCCCACTGGTGAAAGGTTTTTTTAGTAGTGTCAAAGGTTGGATTAGAAATGTTCTTGAATATGATTTAGAAGAATTTATTGATAAAGATTATCTCCTTGGTCTTCTTGATTTGTATCAATGGATATATGAATTACGTTGTAAACTTGCAGTTGAGCTCTGCTCAATTGAAAAAAAAAACAAAAAAAACCATCTATTTATCTTTTCACACTGCTAACCTCATGGTGATTACATCATAACAGAAACACGGACAATCCTGCAAGAAAAGGTGTTTAAAAAAATATTCCAATATACCGAAAATGATTACCATCCACAGTGCTAGCCAGTAATATAGCCATCCATTGTTATAGTATTTTCGGATTATTGTGAGCCCTTAATTATAGTTTTTAGTATTGTAGCTTATGGGAAGGGCTCACTCAATCAGTCATGTCTTTTGTAGGTATTTGGGCTTTGATCTGATTGCCCAGTTACACAATCTTACATACAAGTAGCTACAGGCCTTTGTCCACCGGCATGCATTTGTAAGCAAGGACAATTAGTGTGCATCAAGTGTAATTGAGTGGGCAGGCCTCTCCATTGCACCCTCCCCCACCCCCACTCCTTGAACTCAGTTCAAGGAGTGGGGCTGGGGAAGGGTGCAGTTTGAGAAGCCAGAAGTCGGTTACATAACCAGTATTTGAGCCAATCAACCTCACCCCTCCACATTAGGACCTCCACTGACACCTGCAGGTGGGTGGGTGTAGGTGACCTGGTACTAGTAGGAGGAGGAGGAGCCCCTTTCCTAAGCCCCTCCCTGAGTTGTGTGTGACAGGTGGTGGTGGTGGTCACTGCTCATAGCCCATATAGCCTTCTGGTTGTAGGAAGGCCTTCAGTTTATTGAGGGACACCATTGCTATAAATTACATACATTAGATAATTGACATTTCGTTCAATTACCTTTCAAACACATGAAATGTCCATTGTTATGTTAAAGGCGAACATCGATCGTTCCAACGATCGGAACTTTGATAGTCATTTGCTTCTTGTATTATGTATTTGTGATGGTACTTTCCAGAAAGTTATTTTCTTATTCTATTTTCACTTAAAAGAAAACAGAAAAAGAATTGCCTTCTTTTCATAGGTGTAGTGGCATTAATGTCTTTCTCATGATCAGCTGTGCACTATTTTTTGAGCTGTTAAAGCAGGTATGCCCAATTTTTTTAATTTTTTTTTTTAATTTTTTTTTATTGAATTAGTCATCATCACATTACAGTGCTTTTCATGATGGCATTACAATTGTGATCATAGAT
The DNA here is from genome assembly GCA_936440205.1 of Lepidonotus clava. Taxonomy (NCBI): domain Eukaryota; kingdom Metazoa; phylum Annelida; class Polychaeta; order Phyllodocida; family Polynoidae; genus Lepidonotus; species Lepidonotus clava. The sequence continues at coordinate 24,954,596 of OW387144.1, read as the reverse complement.
AATCAACATTTTTACAGGTACTAACTATACACACAAAAATGGCAACTTTCTCAAATACACTGAAAAAACTTGTAATCATATAGATACTACAAATGCAAAGATTTCACAGATTTTAAGTTATTCCAATTTCATGTGGAGTTTTACAGATACCTTTTAACAAATTCGTGGTTAATTTTCGTTTAAACTCCACCTTTGGTTCTAACCTCTGTACATCTACTGGCAGTTGCATCCATATATTATATGCACGATACATCCAATTTTTCTTATATACATCTAAAACGGGTTTTTGTAAATGTAACTTCTTACCACTATCACTTCGCAGAGTACGGTCAGTAGTACCTATATACAAATTTGCATGCTCACTATTCATAATATCATACAATCTTAACAATAGCCTTCACATTCGCCTAACCAATAAGTAATCCATATTACAATTCAGATGTACCAAGTTTTCATCTTTAGTTCGAATATTTCTACTATTTATTCTATAATTTTTGACAATTTTCAAACCCCTAAACTGCAATTTTTGTAGTTGTTGTACCAATACCTTTTTCCCTGAATCTGCAAGTATATCTAAATAGTCAAAAAAGGGTAATATCATTTGCTTATATACAAGTAAAGCAGCTGACTCAGTCAATAAATATCTAATTCTACTAAACATATATAATTTGTAGGATACCTTTTTAATAGTAGACCTAAGAAAGCTATCATAATTTAGACAACTATCAAGTAATACTCCTAAATAGCAGTACATACGTACCAATTGTACTACATGTTCTTTCAATTTTACCGGTATAGAATTTTGATAAACATTTTCTAGTTTAGGATTTGTAGTAAAAAACATTTGTTTCGTTTTACTCACATTAATATTTAAGTCATTCCGGTTACACCAGATGTCATTGGAATAATGTTTCATTCCTATTTGTGTCTCTAGGGGCGAGCAAGAGTAGATATTCGTGCTTGTGAGAGGCAGACTCCATTAATTGATGCGGTTACCCAGCACAATAAGAAAATTGTGGAACTCCTTGTGAACCACGGGGCCAACGTCAACGCTGCAGAGCAAGAAGGGAACACCAGTCTACACCTGGCAGTGATGAGGCATGCTGATGGCAACCCACCTTTACGGTACCTTCTAGACAAGGTATAGTTGAATCTATTCTGAGCAGGGTTAAATGGTACAAAGGTCATCAAGGTTATGCTCAGATATGGAGTTGGCCTGAGTGTACCATTGGTTTCAACAATATGTCAAAACAAGTTGACCTCAGAACACCTTACTTCCTGTTTACTAGAATTGTAAAGGTCCCCTTTATATTTTAGTTTTACCCAAGTGCTAGTGATTACAGTTGGCCTAGTGTAAGTAGGCCAACTTAGTCATTGATTAGTCATGGGTTAGTCAATAGTTAGTCACGGGTAAGTCAATAGTAAGTCAATGGTTAGCCATAGTTAGTCGATTATTAGTCGCAAGTTAGTCAATGGTAAGATGGTAAGTCAATGATTAGTCACGGTAAGTCAATAGTTAGTGAAGGGTTATTCAATAGTTTGTCACAAGTTAGTCATGAGTTAGTCAATCGTAAGTCACGGTTAGTCAATGGTGGCCACAGAGTTAGTCAATTGTTAGTCACAAGTCATTCAATGTTTAGTCAAGAGATAGTCAATGGTAAGTCAATGATTAGTGACGAGTTAGTCAATGGTTAGTCACGGGTTACTCTGGTTAGTTAATGGTTATTCAATGGTTATTCAATAGTTAGTCAAAGGTTACGGGTAGGTCAATAGTTGGTCATGGGTTAGTCAATGGTTAGTCATGGGTGAGTCAATGATTAGTCAATGGTAGGATTAGTCACATGCTAGTCAATGGTTAGTCATGATAAATCGATGGTTAGTAACGAGTTAGTCAATTATTAGTCACGGGTAAGTTAACGGCTAGTCCAATTGGTTGATGTTTAGTCAATGGTTAGTCACCAGTTAGTCAATGGTTAGTCACGGAGTAAGTCAATGGTAAGTCAATAGTTAGTCACAAGTTAGTCAATGTTTAGTTACAGGTTGGTCAAGGGTTAGTCAATAGTAAGTCATTATTTAGTCATTGGTTAGTCACAAGTTAGTCTATTTAGTGACGCGTTAGTGACGCGTTAGTCACACGTTAGTCAATGATGGTTAGTTGATGTTAGTGACAAGTAAGTCAATGGTTTGTCACGGTCATGTCAATGGTTAGTTACAGATAACTCTATGGTCAGTTAATGGTTAGTCAAGGTTAGTCAATAGTTAGTCACGGGCTAGTCAATGGTAATTTACAGTTAGTCAATGATTAGTCATGGGTTAGTTATGGTTAGTCACAGTTAGTCAATGGTAAGTCAATCAGTCAATGGTTAGTCAATGGTTAGTGACAAGTTAGTCACAGTTAGTCAAAGGTTAGTTACAGGTTACTCTATGGTTAGTTAATGGTTAGTAAATGGTTAGTCAGAGTTAGTCAATGGTTAGTCATGGGCTAGTCAATGGTAATTTACGAGTTAGGCAATGATTAGTCATGGGTTAGTTATGGTTAGTCACCGCTAGTCAATGGTAAGTCATGGGTTCGTTAATCAGTCAATGGTTAGTCAATGGTTAGTGACAAGTTAGTCAATAGTTAGTCACAGTTAGTCAATGGTAAGTTACGGGTAACTCTATGGTTAGTTAATGGTTAGTCAATGGTTAGTTAGTGGTTAGTCAATGGTTAGTCACGGGCTAGTCAATGATTATTTACGAGTTAGTCAATTATTAGTCATGGGTTAGTCAATTAGTCAATGGGAAGTCAATGGTTAGTGACAAGTTAGTCAATGGTTAGTCACAGTTAGTCAATGGTTAGTTACGGCTTACTCTATGGTTAATCAATGGTTAGTCAATGGTTAGTCAGGGTTTGTCAATGGTTAGTCACGGGCTAGTCAATGATTATTTACGAGTTAGTCAATTATTAGTCATGGGTTAGTCAATTAGTCAATGGGAAGTCAATGGTTAGTGACAAGTTAGTCAATGGTTAGTCACAGTTAGTCAATGGTTAGTTACGGCTTACTCTATGGTTAGTTAATGGTTAGTCAGGGTTTGTCAATGGTTAGTCACGGGCTAGTCAATGATTATTTACGAGTTCGTCAATTATTAGTCATGGGTTAGTCAGTCAATGGGAAGTCAATGGTTAGTGACAAGTTAGTCAATGGTTAGTCACAGTTAGTCAATGGTTAGTTACGGGTTACTCTATGGTTAGTTAATGGTTAGTCAATGGTTAGTCAATGGTTAGTCAGGGTTTGTCAATGTTTAGTCACGGGCTAGTCAATGATTATTTACGAGTTAGTCAATTATTAGTCATGGGTTAGTCAATCAGTCAATGGGAAGTCAATGGTTAGTGACAAGTTAGTCAATGGTTAGTCACAGTTAGTCAATGGTTAGTTACGGGTTTCTCTATGGTTAGTTAATGGTTAGTCAATGGTTAGTCAGGGTTTGTCAATGGTTAGTCACGGGCTAGTCAATGATTATTTACGAGTTAGTCAATTATTAGTCATGGGTTAGTCAATTAGTCAATGGGAAGTCAATGGTTAGTGACAAGTTAGTCAATGGTTAGTCTCGCTTAGTCAATGGTTAGTTATGGGTTACTCTATGGTTAGTTAACGGTAAGTCAATGGTTACTAACGAGTTAGTCAATAGTTGGTCATGGGTTAGCCAATGGCTAGTCACGAGTTAGTTAATGGTTAGTCACAGTTATTTAATGATTAGTCATGGGTTAGTCAATGGTTAGTCATGGTTAGTCATTGATTAGTAAATGATTAGTCAATGGTAGGGTTAGTCAAGCGTTAGTCAATGGTAAGTCATGGGTTAGTCACCATAAAAGCTGATAGATATTGGTGCCTTTGGTGCCCTTTTATAAGTATTACATGTAAATATCTTTACTGATAATTACTTTCAGCGTGATGCAAGAACTACTTTTGGTAAATGACATGAATAAGCGAAGTTTTCGTTACATTATAACGGTATGAAAGTGCTCTAAATGATAAAGGTAATTAACGTTATGAGCTTGTTGCTTACTCACAATCCAGTCTCCCTACACTGGTTGATTGTACCTGAAATGATATGAATCACAACTGTCTATGAATGGACAGAATGGCAGTTTGGGTTATTTGTGGCAGTTTCACCTATTGCTCCTTTTTCATTCAATGTTTTAGTGTATATATGTAAATGATTTTGGAGCATTCCCCCCCCCCTCCCAAATCTACCTTGTTTTTACCGAGTCGAATTATATCAAATATATATGGATACGAAATTGTTAAGAAATAGTCCAAGCTCTTCAAGGGCTGTTTTATTGACCTCCGGTAATGTTCCTTTCCAGGTCAACATTGAGTGTAACGACTCGCTCTTGATGGATATTGCAGTGTTCCTCTGTCAGCATGGTGCTAACCTGAATTTTAGGAACAGACGGGGCCAGACCCCTCTGGACCTGGCCCGAGACCAGGCCACGAGGACTGCCCTTCTCAGGTAAGGAGAGTCAGAATAATGATCACATCCCACACACTGCCCCTTTCTGTTACCACAGTGGCAATGACAGGGATTTCAAAGGCCTTGTGTCGCTGGCTATTCTGTCTATTGCCCTGTCTGTAGGACCATTCACAAAAAAACAAAGAACACCTGCATACAATAAAGTGTAGGGTATGGTCTGATAGATTCTCATAGATTCAACCACCATCACCACCCTTGGTATGACCTGGCAGTTAATAAGGGCGTAAGGCAATAAATAACCAACCATCCAGCCATACTGCCCTTAGTTACAAAGCTAATCAAACTTGACTCCAGTCATGGTCCATCTTTCCATGATGTTTCTGAAGGTTACAGTAACGGAAAGTTTCTTGATGATCTGGACTAAGATTATTAGCTTTGCACTTTAATTATTGGTTATCGAAGTGTAAGGATGTTTGGTTGATGCAAAGGTATACACACCTACGTGTAAATTAAACTTGATAGAAACAAACTCTGGGCCTCTATTTTAGAGAAAAGTAATGATGACGTTCACATAAACGCTTTTCATTTTTTGACCACTTGTCTTCAGGGCTAAACCTGGCAGTATGGGAGCCCAAGCCAACGTTGCCTCTCCAGGAAAAACAACTTCCCCTCTAGGCAGAATACTGACTGAGGCTAATACTAACTCTCCAGGAAAGTCCCCAACAGGTAAACTACAAAGTAAATTCTGACGTTTATTTGGTCAATTGCTGACTTCTCACCCAAGGTATGAGTATTTATTACCCAAATATGCAGCATTTTATAAGCTTGGTGCATACAATGAATTATGCTCTTTGGTCTCCTGTTTTGTGATGTTTCAATGGCTTGTTGCAGTGGCAAGTATATGATAATTATATACAACCAATGTTAAGAAGTTTTTAAAAGTTAAGTCCAGGCAAAGCAAAATAAATTGAGTGGAAATTTCAACATGTTTGGATAGATTTAATTGATAAAAGTAAGTATGTTTTCATAAAAGTAACTCATTGTGGTAATTCATGCACCTAGCATTATCTTTCTTAGATAAACATTCAAACACCGTGTACAGAAATGCTCAAAGTGACCAAGTAAATTTCATAAGTTCCGTCACCTAACATCATCTTTTCTTACCATTTCAAGCTTCATCTGCAACACCCACTAAAGCTGATGTCCAATCGGATGAGCTCAAGAAGATGCACCAAAAAGTGGAGGACCTGGAGAACAGCCTCTACTGTGTCATTTGTGAGGAGAGGCCTCGGGCCATGGCATTTGGGTGCGGCCACACCGCCTGCAAAGGATGTGCACAACCACTCAAGGACTGCCATATTTGTCGCCGACCTATCAAGCTTAGGATTAACTTGTTCAACAACTGAGTTCTGTCCTCAGGGAATTACAAAGATGGCGAATCTCATATCTAAGAAACAAATTGGACATTACATTGTCAATCGACAAGGCTACGATCCAACAGGAGTCTTAATTACAAGATGTAAGGAAATGTGTGAAAGAAATGCATAATATATATGAATGACATTGAATTTGTTCAACCTCTCAGTTCAACCGCATGAAACTATTTGGCATGCCTTTTAAAAACGATAAATCCTATCTAGCACATACATACAGGATTTTCGAAAGGGTCGGGAGGGGGGCACAAAGGCTATGTTCTGAAACTGTGTATTTGTGGGTATGTGTGAAGGATTTTTCTCTCTGTGGGGTTTAGGGGTCCCCCCCCCCTCCAAAAAAAAAAAAGAAAAAAAAAGGGGGGGGGGGGGTAAGGACCCTTAGGATCTCCCTCCCTTGGTCCACCCCCGCATGGTGTCTAGTACAGAGCTATTTGTGCTTGTTCTGTATTAAATGTCTGGTTATCATAAACAGCACGAGAAAAAAGAATAACGAGGGGTGGTGTAGAAAATCTCAAATAGAAATATTTTGAACCTAAGTAATTGATATTGGCTCTACTTTAGCTGAGAAAAGTTAAAATGATCAAAAACACTTTATGTAGAAAATCAGATTGTACAAATTCTTATGCATATCATTTGATAGCACACATATTTTTTTGGAGGAATTCATAGACTGGCGATACATGTGTTTTTGATTTAGAAATAAATAGAAAAGGAGACCTATGAGGAAATTTAGTGCATCTCTAATTAAAACTGTCATCTACTGCCTTTCACCCTATTATTAATATATTGTGCATTGATCAGACTGTACTTTCACTTTTACATTGCTATGAGACAAGGAAATCTCAGGGAAAACACAGGAAATCCGAATATGGTATTCGGGTTGGTACCCTGATATAGCATCCATTATTGAGCTTGCTATGTATTCAATTGCTATTTTTGCATAATGTATAGCGTAAAGAATGTATGTGATGTAGGTGATGAAACAATCTAAAACTATTTTGAACTTTAATAGATAAGATAATGCTCCACTTTGGTTAAAAAAAATGAAACTAAGTAAAAACACTGTTTTGTGGAAATTTGGAAATCAAATTGTAGAAATCGATAAACACAACTTTTGATTGCACAAAACAAAGTGATCAACTCTTTTGAATAAAATGATAAGATCAACGAGTTAAATGCTAAGATCAGATATGTGTCTTTTTGCTCCAGTCAAATCGTTGAGAAAAGTCAGTCGTTACATAGTCAGTTTTTATATCTTAATTACCAGTCAGCATTATGTAGGGCGAATTATATGGGTCTGAACCATTAACACTGACGGTGGAAAAACTGACGGCGTCACTTAAGAATGGGCCATTGGGCAGGATTTCATACTATCCTGTTTGGATTAGCGAAATAAGGCTGATTATAAGATTGTTTGCAAGGTTTTATTCATTTAGTAATACAGTTTCAATATATCAATTTCAACGGTAGTTTATAAAGACAAAATTAATTTGAAAAGTAATGATTATATTTAGCATTATATAATGTCCGAGCTCAGCACCATAACCATGACATTGCTTAAATAATACTATCGATTTTCATGCATGATGATATTAGTATGCATTAAATCGATTAATGGTTATACAACATTGAAAAACAAGCATAAAAATCCCTGATACATATTGAGCTCAAACTACATGTGATTGATATGCGCACAGGTTATCAACAATCTATTTTGTACGTAGGAAACTTTAGAGAACATTATACACAAATATCGGTTTGAATCTAGATATCAAGTTTCCTTTTAACATTTTCTTTACACGATTTCATGTAAATCTATACTAGAAAATATTTATCCTTGTTCGCTCAGGCCTTCCAAGTATGTTATATTGTTTGCTCAAATTTAGATAGCCGCAATCGAATTCAGATAAATCTTTTACTTTGATCAAGTATATATCACCCAGATGATGAATTAGTGCCATGTTGAACGTCCACATATCATGTAGAGGTCCTAAACCTGCCTGTCTATACAATACTACAACACAATACAATCAAAGATGATAATACATCAGTAACAAACTGTGTAATGGAATGATACGGAACATGCTTAACACTTTCTTCCTTGAAGTACAGATTGTCAGGGGCTTTGGTTAAATGAATGGAAACAGAAACTAGCGCTTTTAAATACCTTCACGCTCAATTGAAATCATATGGTTGAAATGAAAAAAAGAAAAATGTAATATAACCCTGTTATTACCTCCCCCTTCTCCCATATTCATAATTGTAGCACAGGTGATAACATTATTCTGACAGATAAGAAGGGGTGTGGTTTTAGTAGGCCTATAGAGAGTAGGTACCCACCTTGTTGGCCTTGTTTGTATCGATTGCTAGACCGATGGCACCGTGGACCGATGGCCCTGGATTGATGACACCCCATGTCCTAGACTGATGGCACCCCTCAGTTAGCTGATAGCACCCCTTAGTTAGACTGATGGCATCCCTTAGCTAGACTGATGGCACCCCTTAGCTAGACCAATGATAAAATTAAATGATATATAGATTTAGATCTAAAATTAAATGATATATAGATTTAGATCTGATGTTCTATGTTTTATGTAATATGTTATATTCCTATGTTTCCTGACACATGAGATCAAATGTAAATGACTCGCTGTTTGTCAATAAAAATCCTACTACTACTATAGAAACTTGAGATGTATGAAAGCATAGAGGGCCAGGACAGGGGGTAGGCCAGCCCTGGCGCATCCAGGGGGCCGGGAGAAGGGGCAGGCCGGCCCTGGAGCCTCCAGGGGGTTGGGACCATTATAGGCACAAGGTCATTATTTTGGGAAACTCCACACATGAGATTGAGATTGACCTCATGTAATATCCCCTGTAATGTCCCCTACCACCTCCTCCTATCCCCTGCCGCCTCCTCCTATCCCCTGCCAAGAGGGGGTGCCATCGGTGTAGGGGGGTGCCATCAGTCTATGTAAAGGGTGTCATCAGTCTATGGGGGATGCCATCAGTGTGTGGTGCTATCGGTCTGGTTACCTTTGTGATTTTGTATCCCTCTAAGATAGATCATTGATCCCTGTAGGAATGAAAAAAAATCAGCGACCTTTAAATTTTGTAAATGTAAAGTCTTTTAAGGTGTATGTCCTTTAAAGTGAGTGTTGCATTGTCATTGTAATAGTACATGTAATATAAATTCCAATAGTTTCATTATAAGTCGAATTTTGTGCAATTGATCAGCAACTGGAAGATCGCCAGAATTGTGTAGTTAGGCCTACGTAGCGAAGGGTGGTCACTCTCAAAATGTTAATTTGCGAACTGTTTGTTCCATAGCTATTATGATAGATATGCACATATCTATAATATTAGTACAGCATGTTCATACTGGAGGTCCTTCAGTGGAGATAATTGTCAATAGCTACAGGCATCAGCACAAGTCAATCACGCAGCAAGTCGGACATATTCCCCATGATTATACACTCCCATAGTTAGTTCTGTATTCATCACACGTCCACTCTATGAGCAGCACTTCTTCATGTCCACCATGTTGTTGGTGAAGGTCATGGGCAGCTGCATAATCCTTAAGATGTTGTCGTTGAGGTCCTTTATCGGGGAGATGCAGACCCCGAAGGGCATTAGGAGGATGTAGACCCATGCCAGGAGGAAGGCGATGGGCCAGCCGATGAGGAGTAGGGCCACGAGCCACAGAAAGGACCAGATCAGTCCTGGGCAGATACCTCCAGCTCCTGAACCCATGTTGAGTGGTCAGAGATTGTGTAGTGGGTGGTTTTAAGTCTCCTGAAAATAATGAAAATGCAATAAGTGACTCACTGGCGGATAAAGCTTTTTTTCTCAAGGTGGGAAGGCGTCTATATATATTTGTTCAATGTGGTGCAGAGGAATTATTTACAATAGGGCGTCCCCCCATCCTCATTTTGAAAATCTCTTGATCCGCCCCTGTATAAGACATTCTAAGCAGATACACCAAGCAAAGGTTATTTTCATTTAGAGGGGGTGCACCCAAGCATGCCCCCCATAAGAGGGCACAGAAAGGCATGAGAATTGTAGTATATCAATCGGTCTTCCGAGACTGAATGCCTTTACTTCTCAAAAGCTCCGAATATCTTTTCAACAGCCTCCCTGTGCTTGATATAAAATAGATTGAGCTCAGACCGCGGACAGACTCAGCAGTTGTTATATTGCCCCAGTTTGCATATTTATATATGCCGAGACATTTATATAAGTATGTCTTACAATGAAGCTCTCAATGGTGTGAGCAAAATTGTTCTACTTTGTATCTAGGCTATTTCTTATCATGTGATTGATTAAGTGGTATTTGTGTTGCAAAAAGGAAACGCGATTATAGAACTTTTTTAAACGTTGATGAACCACTTACTTGTGGCGAATTACCTACATTTGCATAGGTATTTCAAATAGGCATGTGCCAAGGTTGATTTGTAATGATTCTGTGGTTTGTACAGTGGTTGTTTTTAGGGGAGAGGGCTGCATGTTCATATACATTCAGTGCTAGAAAAACTACCCCTTGGACATCTACCCTGGGAACAAACACAACTTGCCCTGAGGATCCTCCCCTCCCCCCCCCGCCCCCCGGACAATTATCTCCTAAGGATAACCAGCCCTTGGGACAGTTACCCTTATATAGAAAAGCCAGCTACCCCCTTAGGACAATTTCCACTATAGTTAGGACAAATACTTCCATTGGTAGGACAATAAACCTATAGATAGGACAGTTATCCCTATAGATATGTTAACTACCTCCATCTTGGCTGTTTGTAGGATACCAGTGCCATATAATATTATGACATTTGAAACTTAACGGTTATGTATTTCATGTCAAAGTTTAAACTTTACCCTAAGGGTAGTTGTCCTACTACTACAGATAGCAGTTGTGCTGTAGCTATAAGTGTCCTGAAAAAGGGGTAACTGTCCTACAAATGGGCAAAATTGTTCCACCTAAACACCTATCATAGCTATCCTACCAATGTTGGTAATTGTCCTACCAATGGAGGTATAGGGGTAATTGTCCCAAAGGGGTTATTGTCCTATCTAGAGGGTTTCTTTGTCCTACTTAGCCCATAGGGGTTTTGTCCTTAAAAGGATATATTGGGGCTCTGGATGGGGGGTCTGATGTCGTCTGTTGCATTTAAGAATAGGCCATGTCGCAATGTCAAATTTAAGAAAAGCCCCTGTCGATTGTCACTATAAGCTATGTCGCCTGTCAAATTTAAGAATAATTCTTAAATTATTAGCTCTGTCGCCGTGTCGAATTTAAGAATAGCCCCTGTCCCATGTCATTAAGCAAAATATTGGCTGTGTCGCTGTGTCGAATTTAGGGGTCTAGACCCATATATTTGTCATTAGGGTTAGTGGTCTTGGGGGTATAAATCCCAGGAGTAATTATCCCAGTGGTAGTTGTCCTAGGGGTTTATTGTTATGAGGGACAATTGTGGCAGGGGCAATTATCCTAGGGGTAGTTGTCCCAGGGTTAGTTTTCTCAAAGGTAGCTAACCCAGGGGTAGTTGTCCTGTCACCTTCCCAGTTATGTGCACTCAGAACAAAACCTCTGTGACACTGACAGGAAATGGAGGGGATATTGAGATGTTATTAGCATTAGATACATTTGGAAGTAATGAAAAGACTGCATGATTGAGATGAAGCATGTAAAAAGTTTGACCCAGCCGCGTCCAAATATCAGGTGACTATATACGGCATGTGACTAGCGGTAATTACAGGTCCATGACACAGGATGTAAATAGATACTATTAAATCACAATTTATATCAAAAGATCCAGATTCACATTTTCAAAGAACCGATCAACAGGAATGGATCTGATATGTATACATGTATCTGTTTTGATATTAACATGCATTCTAGGCAATCCGATCCACCCCTTAATTGTGGAATCATGTTAACAAAAAAATGCGGATTCGAGCTCAAATTACATAGCAAGCTAGGGTAATAATCATGTGCACACAAGCACATAGCTCATTGTTTTACTCTTACGTATACATAATTGTGGCATAATTAGCTAAAAACCCCTCCTCTGTGGCAATTACCACCCCCTCCAGCACCCTGGGTCTTATACATTAAGATGATATAAAGACAAACAGTAAAGAACCCTACCTGGTTATGATAGCTGCACCTCCTAGCACCAGTGAGTGTATGTCCCCTTATGGTCGGACCTGAGTGCTGTGTGCAGGGGCTTACTGTGGGGAGGTGTGCTGATATAGGACACAGTATTTCAGAGAGGTCACAAGACTAAACAACAATTCACCACCACTATAAATCCTTAGACCTCATATATAGATGCATCGAGGATGTGTCATCATAAACAAGCCCTCACTGCTCCTATATCAGCGTATTTGTAATCAGGTCAAGATGAGTTTATCTATTGAGAGGGACACATGCACTTCGATTCTGGTTTAATATAATGATTAAGAATCCTTGAGACGAACATTGGGGATGGCACGCTTCTTAAGTGAGATTATGTGTGTGTGTTTGTGTATGTGAATGAGGGTGTACGTGCGAGGTTGTGTGTGAGTACATGTATGCATACAGCAGGATGAATTCCTTTTGTTGGTTCGTAGTAATTATGTTACGGTATGACCATGTCGTCATACTTTCAAATAGATAGCATAGAACATTATTACATACAGCCCAAAATCTATAGCAAATTAGGTCCAGTTTTTAAACAACACGGTCCATCTAACAATCCATCCTTGTTTCTCCCTATGTGCAAATGACCCTTTTTTCAATAAACGACATAGAGTCACAAGACTCTCACATGATGCCTGAGGTTGCGGTCCGCTGCCCATGTCATTCATCTATAAATAGGTTTGGGATACCCCCTTGAACTGTTGTCCGACCACAGCTGACCTGTATTTCCTCCAGTGAATTCCACTTAATATGAAACCAGAGAAAACTTATATGTAGAGAGTCTGCACTCCCTATTTTGTGGTAAATGGTATTTTCTTGTAGGTAATGTGTGGATCAAAGCCAGTGAATTCCTTATTCTTATATGCTATATTTTTTCTTAATTTGGGAAGAAACTTTGGATCAAGGGAGCGACACGCTTAGAATATACCTGTCAAGTAATGAACTATATAACGCCTAATGATCAACGATGGTTGAAAACAATGGAGGGAAAAGTGTATGCTACATTTATGCAATATGACAGGTTTCCATTGTGTCGCACTGTATAATTGTCTATTATCTATGTATCAAGAGTTTAAAGTTCATTTTCGGGCCTATTATAATGGTTCTACCAATGGCTGAATTGATCAAACCCTTCAAGCTTAACCAATAGTCTGGTCATATTCACTAGCACCAGCAAGCAGTTAAAATAATTCAAGGGCTGGATTATTCAAATAAGACATTTTGATTTTGATACTATAACGTTTTTGATTTACGATAACATTTCGGGTTTTAGATTTAAGACTGTATTCCAAATACCGATTTTGCTGCCGATTTTCAAATTTGGAGTTGGGAATAAAACTCAAATATAGTGTGACATACATCAATGTTAAGGTCTTACAATTCTCTTTTGAATGATAAGTATAGGGGATGATCTTAGGGAAAATCAAACAAACAAAAAATCGGCAGCATCAAAATCGGTATGTGGAATACAGCCTTTACTACTTATAAAATGAGACCTAGAAATAATATTTTTCTTCAAATTTGATATGTGAGAAACGCACTTTGATACTATAGTGAAACCCACCCACCGGTTTGAGCACCTGTGCTTTGGTAACATAGCGAATACATGTACATTTCGTCCCAATTAGATAATTTCTTGTGCAAGTAAGTTCAAGTATAGGTACAGGATCGGCTTGACCCCTGTGGTGGCACATGGGTTATCTCTAGAATTTCCAATAGAAATCGTTTACTGTTTAGAACTGCAGATATAATTGTTGTTATACTTCATGATGAATTACAGGTGAACCCCTTTCTTGAGCAGCGCGGAACCTTTTTATCTACCAGTTTTTCACAAGCATATATAGTAAGATATCTTTTTGGATGGAATTCAAAGAGAATAATGTTCTACTTGTGTAATGACTTTAATATGAGTATCTATAGTCAAACACCTCTTATAATTTAGACATCAGCTAAAGCATCAAATGTGATTCAATGTTGTAAACATGATTACGTTTCCTGCGTCATCTTGAAGAATTAACAGGGGATAACCCCGGGCCCGATTATGATCTTATGGAAAAAAATGCATACTTATTATTTAAGTTTGACAATATTAGTTGTGTTGTGATGGCAGGGAAATGATGACTATTAGGTTGACGTGGTCGTATGGTCAATGATCATAAATTATTCAACGAGATGAAGGACCTATAATTATGTAATTTGATATGAAAAAGCAGTGTTATATTGATTTTGTAAATAAATATGACCAGATCGTCATCAATAAATGATATGATATGACCATTATAAACAAATTATATGCATAGGTAGGGGGCGGGTCCAGGAATTCCAGAAAGGGAAGCGTCCATATTAAAAAATGTCCCGGTGCCCAATCCAGGGAGCACCAGTTTTACGTTAGAAAGTTTGATATTTGACCAGAAAAAATGGGGGCACACGGCCCATGCCCCCCCCCCAATCCCTCCCTGATAGACGTCATGGAAACATTTCTTTTGACGTAACAATAACTTACATTTATGTAAGCAATAGTTATTTTGAAATGCCTTTATTAATTCTCTAGAAAATTATTTGTCTGAGATATTGAGGTAAAGTGGTAATATTTAGACATCTTCAATAATCATCCATAGAATCTGTGATACTTTAAAGCATGATGCTATTGGGTATCGAAGTGCTGTTTTATAATGTAACCTCTTTAGAATACGTGCAGAGTAGCCTATACAACGAAAGATGTACGTAGAAATCATAAAAAATGTTTTATAAAGGATCAATGATGGGCTGTTATGTTGGGTAAAAAGTGCATAGGGCAAAATTGCAAAGTACCCTAGGGGAAGGCTATATATATATATATATATATATATATATATATATATATAGGCATTGGTATTGTGTCACCCACATAAGAGTCTTTCAATTGTAATTGTAAATCACCAAGGGTTATATGAGCAGATATGGCCATATTATCAAATAAATCTTGAAAAAATAGGTATCCCTTGACCTGGAAGGTCAACAATTGTCCTTTCCTCATTGATTGATAAGAATTCCATGAAATTGGACAAAAGTACCTTGACCTGGTCAAGGTATCCACATGACCCCAATTTAACCTATCCAAAAGAGAGCTATGTAGGTACATTTGCTCTTCATGGAAAAGCTATAATTCCCTCACTAGCTAGATGGAATAAACCAGACCAGTCATCTTTAAAGTACTGTGGCTTATCTGATAGTACCTCAGACATTAGATACGTCAATAGGATCCTTCCACTCGCCAGGTGGTGCATCTGTACATAGGTATAAAATGACAGGCTCTGTCCAAATCCGGCATTTCACAGGGTGGGGCACAGACGCGCCCCCACGTGGGGACCAGTGGAGGTTTGAATGCATGGCTGTCCCCTACAGCAGCGGCTGCACCATGAACCACTGAGCCGTTTTTTTGGGGGGGTGAATTGGATTGCTCCATGCAGTATTCCTTCACCCCCAGCCATAACTTAACTAATACATCAAAATGGTTCCTTTGGATTTAAAAAAGAATAGAAGTTGTGGGCATATTAACATCATTGATGTACTCTATCAGTTATCTTTAGACTATTCATTATATACATGGGTGAAATCACATTAACAAAATGTTTGATGGTAGATGTAATGGGATGAAAGGATGAAGTTCAGTTAATTGCCGAGCTTGGATTTGCAAGGAATGAAAACCTAATAGATCTAAGCAAACTTACATCAAGCAGTTACAAATATTTAAAGTTTCTATCCTAACCCTGATTATTCTAGCGTCCGATTGATATCATTGATTTAGCAAACTCAGGGGTTTCTAAGTATTGCGTTTCATTTTCGTAATATTTATGGGAAATTCCTTTTATCTATATCATGCATATATATCCATAATTGGTCTGGTCAGATTTGAAGGAAAGATCCATAATTCGTTATGCTTATGTTTATATAACACGACACGAATATAGGGGGGGGGGGGGGGCATCTATGTAAGAGTAGTACATGTATTTGCATCAACCCTTCCCCCTCCATACACACAGACATCCCTTTAGGCTTGGATCAGGTAATGGGAAGCAGGGCCTTCCCTTTAGAAAAACGAATAAAATTTATTGAAATGTAAATCATCAACCTACACATACACACACTCAACGCAAATACTCCACAGTCTCAGAGTGTTCTATTGCCATGCCCATCGTGCGAGGTAAAACTGTGATAATATTACAGCAATAATCAAAGAATCTCAGGTCATGATCTATCGATGTTACAATCACATGATATATACAAACTGAGTGTAAAAAATTAAAATACATATTTTATTAAATCAACTATTACAGTCCCGATTTTTATCATAAAGCGTTTTTGTAATCTTACACCCCATGTGTATCCTATCCTTGCAGCGATCACCTACTGGTATGTTTAGTAGAGTGTGACCATTTTCTGAGGGACATTTTCATCGCCGTACACGGCAAGGTAAAACCGGTCATCAAAGCTTTACCTCAAAGTAGGCTAGTGCAGTGTTTGTTCAGAAAAAAAAGATGTCATTTACACAAAGTCTCCCTGTTTATTCAAAATTGATTTGGTGTTTTTATCATTCCATAAATACATATATTCGTATAAATTCTATGATTTAAAATAGTAAACTGGGTAAAGGGAAGTGTGTCAGCATAAAGTTAGTCACATTCAATGAAGACTAAATTAACGTTTATAACATCTTGGTACGAATGTGTTCTGAAAGCAGTGTTCTTTCCTTATCTTCGCACGAATGGGGTTTTAGACTACCGAAAATCTTCTACTTGACCTAAACGGTAGCATACTATACATATTGTCGTGTTCAAGTTTTTAAGGAGACCATGATACAAAATGAGTAAAAACGGAGGGTTAGGGAAAAGAGTGTTATGATTTGTTGGCCGAAGTTTACAAAAGGAAAAATTGGTTATAATCAAATAACCAAAAGTCTAAGAACAAAACTTAAGCTTTGTGTCGGGAGAATGCTGAGAATCGGTTAATCAGTTTTCACATATACCCAATAGCTAATGAGGATTCCGCGCTCAAAGTAACACCTATATCGAACAGTCACGTAAATAACGATAAAACATATTACCCTTTTATCATCAATTGGGTAATTGAGTTATCAATATTCAGCATTGGCACGAAGTAATACGTGAATGTTTTATAAGTGTTTTTTAATCACTGCAATATAAGAAACCTTGAGGGCACATGCAAATTTATAAAGAGAAAATGCACAATTAACCTTGAAGAAGAGGGCATTCAGTCATTCAGTCAAGCGAGACGACCTCTATTCCCCAGTTCACGAGGGTACATAACGTTAGGGTTCTATAGATCTGGGACACAAGGGACCTCTCGAAAACCATACCATCCACTGCCACCTCCGAATAGTCGTCTTCCCCTCTAGAATTCTTGTAATTACAACAATCTGTTATCGAATGGCAAACACAAAGTTAACTGTGGCTGTGAACCGATATGGTAATATTTTGTATAACAGGGGCGGATACAGGATTTCCAAAAACAGGGTGGGGACGGTCAGCATATATACCGGTAAGCTAAGATCTAAAATGATAAACAATTACATGCACACACACGGCATAGTTTAGGGGCTCACAGGAGAAAAAGGTGGGAGGGACCCCCTGGGGATCCGCCCTTCTACAAGGATAACTAAATCATAATTTAAATTTCATGTCTGCCAATCCCGTGTCGAATTTATGGAAAGTTTGACCCCTCGCGCATCATTTTCAGGCGTCTTGACCCATAGACCTAGAAAAAGAAGTTATGATTTTACGAAAGCAACCAATTCAGTTTCGAGATGTGTGTATGTCAGCCGTCGTGGTTTGTGTTACGAGACATTGCTGGTGTGGTCGTGAGGAGACGAGGACGGGCCAAACACCTGTCTCTAAGGTATGTTGGCTTGTGTTCACATCTCCTTAGGCTAGGATAGACCTCTTATTACTTACAATGAAAGCTAACAAAGGTTTTAGACTGAATTAGGTATTGTTCCATCAAGCACATTATGTCCCTCTCTTTACATTTTGATTAAAACTGACCGCATGACTTCTCTGGTTTTAGCTTTAATCATTCCCCTATATAGGATGTGCACAACCTCAATCTCCATTATAACAATAGCAAACTTCTGACCTTCTTAACAAAAACGGCTGTACTAATATGCAGCAAAGTGAATTACTAACACGTAATGCACCTGCTAGCTATTTTAGTTAAACAAACGTTTTCAAACTATTTTAATTTAGTTTGAAGCGCCGATTTTAAGTCATTGTTTTTATTCAAAACGTTATGCAGTTCCTATCTGAATCTGAGATTAGTCCTCACAAAACGAATCTTACATATTATTACTATTCCGATAAAGATAAAAACATATAATATATTTCTTTCGTATGTATGACCTTTCCTAGGGAAAATAATATTTTAACTAAAATAATGAAATTTTTAAAGTCAAACTTCCTGTGTGTAGAGATGGAAATAGACCGTAGCCATATGCCCAAAGGGTGCTATATATCTGCGTTTCAACAGAGAAGGGATCGGCAACCACAGAACGTGACTTGTACTGATATTGCAAGTCATGGTCAATTGAGTTGGCCTGTGGATATTGCTAGTAATGGAATGAGGTGTTGGTTTGACGTTGTGATGATCCTCGTGATTATGGTTAGATATCATAGTTGATTCTTGAAACACAATATTAATATTTTCCAAGAGTCTAAATGTGTATATATGTGTGTGTATGTGTGTGTTATATGGTTATCTCAGTTTCAAACAATTTTGTTTGGTATATTGTTTTTGGGTTCTTTAAAGCTTAATATTCTCTCAACATGATGACGTATTGCTATTTTCAGGTATTAACACAAAGTGAAGGAAGGGATACTTTACACAGAAAAGGAATACATTGCCCACAGATGTGATCCATTACAGGGAGAGGATACTTTATTATGAGTAGTTATCTATCACACAGAGTAGTGATGCCTTCAACGCAGCTGCAGGAGTGGTACATTATAAAGTACTGATACCTCAGACAGAGGAGTGATACTTACATAAAACAGTGATACCTCAGATGAAGCTGTGATACCTTGGACAACTTCAGGAGTAATACCTTGTATAGTGGTCCTTTGGACAGAGAAGTACCTTTCCAGGATGACACATTGGATAGGAATCATCGCTGTACTGGGTAGGTTTTAACTTTAAATATACCTATGGGTAGGCTTTGAATCTTTACTTACCTATATTATCTCCCTGACTACACTTTTTAGCTATTCCGGACTATACATTAGGCCTATAGCGATTCGTACTCCATTTCCTTTATAAAGAAAATATCTATATCTTATTCTTTGTCCCCCTTATACCTTTAGTATCAACAAAAGAAAAAAATCCCGTAAAACGTTATTGTATGTTTAGTCTATTTCATAATTAGAAACGTTGGTTTGCTTTGCCAAACAGTTTCAGCCCTTTCCCTACGCCACTAATATCTAATCTAGGTATTCAATTTTGCCAATTTACTAAAAGAAACAGTCTCTAATGATACCACATGTCACAAGGACACTATATATTCTAGACATAATTAAAGCAATATATGAAACGTAACACATCATTTTCAACATTATTATAGATATACTATATCATGGATGGTACAGTGCCTTAAAAGGATTGAGATGTGTGTGAATTACGATGGCTTAAAAGAAAAGATATAGCAACAAGACAACAGATCTAAACGTACATTGGTTTTCGCCCGCTAGCATCACCTGGTAAAAAAATGAAATTTCTCAAAATCAAAAAATTGACCATCAGGCATTGGCAGGGGCATAAGTACATCCACTCAGAATATGAAACTTCATTGCTCTGGATGAAATGACCCAGTCATAAAGATACAAAAGGCTTTGGTGCTTTCATTTCATTGGTAACCTATATCTTTTCTGGTCTCTAAATTCTAGGGAGATCCCAATTAAAGCACATTCTGACAAGTTTTGGTTGGGCTCTAATGGATATTGAGCTTCATTGAAACATGTAAATGTGGCATATTAAATTCAACGCCTCTTAATCCCTTTAAAACAGTTATTGTTATTTCTCTATTTCATAGTTAGCTTTCAATTCACTGTAATTAAATAATTTGCCATAACAGTAAATATATCATAATATTATATCATACGGAAGCATCTGGAGTATTTATGCTGGTAATGCCCTCTGGCATCAGGTGTCCTCATGCATTGGATCCAGCGGGTGGTCATGTGGTCATAACATGGAAATTAAATAAGAGGGGGGGGGGGGTCTCTTTGTTGTAGAAGAAGTAGCAAGTTTCTTCAAACCATATTTATCTCAGGAGAATAATTTGCAAGATTATTTGCAACATTACAAAGGTTATACCTTCTGTTCCATAACGGTTTTAACTTGACATGATCAAGAAATGAGGGCTGAAGAAATGGTCCTCATATGTTAATATTCAACAATCATAATGTTCTATGACGTTACATTCACATACAATAATGCTCCCCTTGTATAGCCATTGATATAAGATTATGTATGCTTAATAAAAATGTTTTTATTCAATTGAGCACACATTTAACAAGAGTACGAGAGAACAAATATCACAGAAACCTTTTTCGACCGCTTTTGCAATATCAAAAATGTACTGAATATTCTGAATAGCTATTATTTACCATCCATAAAATTATGATTTGTCAATATAAACTTACAAAGAATAATGCCCAGGTATAGGAAATCAAGTTCCCCGGGACTCTTGTGATGGGGTGTAACCAGCCGCTCCCAATGGCCTTACAAATTGAACTTGTTCAGTTGTCTTCGTCCTTAAATAGACAGTTTGCGCTCTACTTGTTGACAATAGATTGAAATTTTACTCTGACATAATTGGACTCGAAATGATGTAGGAGTTATAAGAAACGACCTTTAAATATTACTATCACGGTGAAAATTTCCAGACTTTATATTGATTGTGTTTATAACAGCACACAACGTATTCTTTTGGAACAATTGGTTTTATAATAATCATGAATTTTAATGTCATTTGGATCGTTGTTGTTTTTGATATTCTTCCTGGTCTGGTCACTGGTGAATGAGTCGTGCAATTTCTTGAGTTGTGACTGAGAATAGTCTATTTGAAGCAGTGTAAGAGCGTTTTTCTTGAAGCAGGTTTTATGGAAATAAACAGGCCTTTGAGAATTCAGCAGCTGTAGTGATAATACATATATATATATATATCTATGTGTATATATAGTCGCCGGCGATTAGTGGACTTAGTAGACGAGGTGGGCGACCAATGTGTCCTCTAGTCGCTGGCAGTTTCATAGCAAGAGCGTCCCAACGTGGCGACTAATTTTTTAGTAGCCCGGCCTCTAGTTAGTCACCCAGCGACCAATGTTTCTTCCTTGGTCGCTGGGGAAATACACTAATCGCCGTCATTAGTCGGCCAAGTGGGGACGCGGCATAAAGGCGGGTCCCCACGTGGCGACTAAACCCCGGCGATTAAGGTTAGTCGGCCACCGATTAAGGATTTTTTAAGTCGGCCGACGAATAGTTAGTCGCTCTTGGAATTTTTTTTTAATCGCTGCGTTGGGACGCGCCCGCCGACTAACTGTAGACGACTAGTGGAGTTTGTCGGCGGGCGATTAGTTTGGAAACTTGCCTCCGCTTGGTCGCCGGCGGCGTTCTCCGCCGACTAAAAAAGTCCGACATGTTGAATATTTCGCCCGAAAAACAGGGCGATTAATCAACTGGTCGCCGGTGAGAGCGAGTAACTTTAATCGGTTGCAAGCTTTTGCAATGCATGTCGTCACGTTGGGACGCACTTGACACCGTTCTTAGTCGTCGGCCGATGAACTAAAGTGCAATATTTGTGTGGACCAATCAGGAACGAATATGAAATCATGTGATCTTTGTTTGGTCGTACGCAAGGATATAAACTGAGAAGTGACCGGCCGCCACAACTTTCGTCCGAATTACAATTAATTTAAAGATATACCCCGTTATTGAACAAAGACAACCAACTCATTCATGATGATTGTCACTAGGATGGTCGTATTATCTGGATACAAACACCGTCGGTACACCCACCGGAGAATTAAACTGGAAACAGAAGTCAGGTACGCCTTTTATCGCCCAACCTGGCAGTGCTATGTTGATAGTCCAACGAATTTCTCTTTACACTTAGACAAATCTTAGTCAGTCGGATTAAAACTTGCTCATACACAGTCACAAAGTTTAATGATCTTAAAACCTTTTACGTTAAATTAAATACATCGTCCGACGATTAAGAAAATTTATATATTTTACACTTCAGAAAAGAATCTACAGGAGTGCTGGTGTACTCGTCTATCATGAAAGGAAGCATATACAACGTCCAGAACTCGGATAACCGCATTATGACTTTTGCTTAATTAATCGTCGGGCGAACAAATAGTACGGGTTCGCCCTTTTGAAACCATGGGTCTCAAAAACGGTCATGTGACCAGTATTTGTCCGTACGAAGATGTTCAGATGAAGCAAGATGGCGTCACCTAACTCGCAACCCGGCAGCCGAACTGACACTCCATCGTTTGCTCCTCGCGCAGCTAAAGAAGGATCCCATTCGTGGACTATAGAGGAAGAGTTGACTTTAATCGACTGGTTCAAGAATAACAAGTTCTTCTACGATACGGATCACAAGCACTATCAAAACACTAGCAAGAAGGGACGCCTCCTTGCCCGACTCGCCAAACAGATGTCCATTGATGGTAAGTACAAGAACCATGGCCAACATTATGGAAAGGAACTTCGTCGTACTTTCAAATTGATGATATCTATTACGAATATAATCTCAATATATCATAATTTATAAAGAAAATGTAACCGCACACCTCACATCTATATTTTCCTGGTTGTTTGTTCTCCAATGAAAAAGCATAGCGAACCTTCAACTCGTCTCAATAATGTTCATCGACAGCTTGTTGTTGTGATACGTAAGCACTCGTCCATCCATAAATTAGAGTTAGCTTCACCCTTTATTGGGCTCATAAAAAGTTACGGACTTCTTAAGGTTTCGAGGGTAATATGGGAATAAAAAAAATAATTTACGGCCTCAATAATAACGAATATAAAGTTATTCTTTGAACGACCAACAAGTGTATTAATTATGAATGAGGACGCTATTCAGAAAACTGTAGCCTATAATAATTATTTCATTTGATTATATTTCAGCCGAGGTCATTCTAACACGATGGCAGGGCTACCGATCCAGATACACCAAATTTCTGCGTTGGCCAGCAGAACTAGGACCTCAAAAGATCACAAAAAGACAGGAGTGGTTATTTGGGCACCTGGACTTCCTAGAACCATTCTCGAAAGGGCGTCCAGTGGGAAAGCAAGCCGTACGTATAAAAAAAAAAAATTGTATTCAAATTAAAGGAAGACAAAAGTATTATTTTTCTCTAAATGTTTATAGTTTAATGTAAAAATTTTTATGTATAATTAAAGAGTCACAATCTCTGAAACCGGAGTACATCAACATATCATTAGCATAGAAAGAAATACATTTTTCAGTTCATTATGTAAAAAAGGAGGGAAATATTCCAAATTTTATTAGATAATCAGCTTCATAATGTAATCAAGATCAATCCTTCTACACACATCAAGAATTAATGGAATATTAATTCATCTTTGCAATTTTAACTTATTGTTTTAAATTATCTGCATTACAGTGTCATAAAAGTTCTTCGCCCGCCGACGGGACACGCTCCAAATCCGTGGGAAAGTCGTCCACAGATCATGCTACAAGTGGTACTTCCACTTCATCCTGTGGCGAGCCATCAAGTTGTGCTCAGACTGCTGGTTCCGCCAACGAAGAACCACTCAATCTGACGTCATCAACGGATTCAAGTGGTTCTAATATCAACTGCCCCATCGAAATTCACAGTGCATCGGGCGATGACGATGCAGAGATCGTGCAAGCAGCCTACAACCACGCAGCAGAGGAACAGTTGGCCCGGGCGGCAGAGCTCGTGTATAAAGAAGACATTGCCGATATTTCACACACCCCACAGGGCTTAGCCGCACTAAAAGATGTGCTTGAAATGGAACAAATGCATGAGTTCGGCGACGTATCAACTCCAAAACTAAAGGCATCATCCAAGAACCCCTCAAAAAGAAGAAGTGAAAGATTCCATGCCATTGATGTGGAACCCATAGCAAGTACGAGTAGTGCGTCCGATGACCAACAACTTCAAAAGGATGGCAACAGCACCATAGTCGATGTAGAGGTCCACGGACAACAAAATGCAGATCAAGAGGTTACAGAAAAAGACCACAGTGTAGTGATCCTGGGCGAGCAACAGCAGTTTGAAGACGCCTCCTCAGACACAGACTGCCATGCATTCAAAGCGCCTCTCATTAGCCCGCCGGCAGCTAAAAAAGCCGTCCTAAAACTGAGAAAACAAATTCAGCTCTACAAAATTGACACTTTACAAAAAATTTTTGACAATGCGCCAGGAGTCGAAGTAAGTGACAATTCATCGTCCTTGGAAGGTGTGGGAGAGCGTGAACTCAAGTCTGCCGCATTATCACATTCTCAGGTTCCCTCACCAAACAGTAACACGGCGGACGCTGTTCCAGAGGATGACGACGCGGCACAAGTCGAAGTAAGGGAAACTTCATCGTCCTTGGAAGGTGTGGTAGAGGGTGAACTCATGTCAGCCACATTATCACATTCTCAGGTTCCCTCACCAAACAATAACACGGCGGACGCTGTTCCAGAGGATGACGACGCGACACAAGTCGAAGTAAGGGAAACTTCATCGTCGTTGGAACGTGTGGTAGAGGGTGAACTCACGTCTGCCGCATTATCACATTCTCAGATTCCCTCACCAAACAATAACACGGCGGACGCTGTTCCAGAGGATGACGACGCGGCACAAGTCGAAGTAAGGGAAACTTCATCGTCCTTGGAAGGTGTGGTAGAGGGTGAACTCACGTCTGCCGCATTATCACATTCTCAGATTCCCTCACCAAACAATAACACGGCGGACGCTGTTCCAGAGGATGACGACGCCAGTAAACCTGAGTGTTTATTAACAGGTGATGACCAACAACAGAGCACATTTCAAGATGACGTTTGTGTGCCAGAAACTCTCATCCAACAAGTTTCTTCTATGCAGACTGTGAATCTACCGGAAATGAAACTTCTTGATCACACCATACAACTTCGGGTGATACCGGCGGCCCAGAAAGACAACCCTGTAAATCAGTGTTCGTCCAAAGACAAACTGATTACTAAACAAGATCAGGCAACTTCGTCGGATGACACTGAAAAGAAAGACGTGAGTAAATCAACGGAGAATGAACCTTACACCAAGGAAAAAAATATTACACGTTCGCCTTCGACCGAAACAAGTGCCCATCATGATACCTCAACTTTGTCTGAGTTGTGTACAGACGACCAGCAATTTCTTACAACGATGGACGTATTAGCAAAAGAAACATCAAAAGTATCCAAACAAGAATACCCACAAAAAGAAGATCAAGAACAAGAAGGAGAACCAGAAGAAGAAGAAGAGAAAGAAACTGATGGGGAAGGATTAAGCAACCCACATCTTTCTCAAACATACACTGCTTTGAAGTCTTCGCAATCTGTGGAGGAGTACCATGAGACCCCAGGGACATCATTGACAGTCAAACACTCATCACAAACTGGAAAACCCCAAGTGAATCCAAAAGAACAGCAGCATCAGCCTACAACAGGACTGACGAGAGGCACAAAAAGAAAACGTCCAAATAAGGGGTTTAAGGAAGAGCCAGAATGGGAGGAGGAGGAGGACGACGACTACATTAGTCTTTGGGGGAAGTATGTCGTTAAGAAAATGCGCACACTACACGACATGGATCCCGACGTTGCAGAGGACACACAGGAGGTCATCCGTGTTGTTATGCGCGAAACTGTGCGAGGGAACTGGGTGCCGCCCAGAGAGTTTGGACTTAGGCAACTGAAAAAAATAAGTGATACATCCGTCCCATCAGAATCAATGCCAACTGTTGTAAAATCGAGCGCGGTTGGAGGACCACACAGGCATACAGTCGAAGGAGTTCATGACGAAGCTTCGTCATCCACCAAAGTCTCCTTGAAAAGTTCACCAGCTCCTGCCCCGGTGCAGCAGAACTTTTACCTGAATACCTATCATCAGTACGCGTCTGACCCCAAAGAAACAAAATAGTTAAAAGTCGGCGGACTTTAAAAGAACTTACTAAACATGAGTGCAACTTCAAAGTTTAACATATTTTAAATTTTAATATTTGGTATGGGGTACATGCATATTTCTGATCGTTAACGAAATATATAGTAATGTTTTTTTTTATTTTCATTGGTTTTCCAGTCTTTGCTAGAGACTTTAGCGTTGGAAACTATTAAATTTTTTGCTTGAAAGAAATAGTATTACAGACAAGTAAACTTTATTGTTGACACATTATTTTTCCCTTACATTTAATATTTCGTGGACAAACTTACTAAAGGTATAACTTTAGAGATATTGTTATTAATATCTCGCTTAATGTAGATCATTTTACAAATATTAAAATTTGATTCTTTACTGTTTCAATATTTATCCAAGTGACATTCAGGACGGATGGAACATTGTCTGTTTTAGGTTGTGGTAGCATGGCACAACAATATCAGACCTCGAACTTTTAAATAATGCTAACTTTAGGAAAAGGATCAACGCAAGCAGATCAATTAGTGATAGAAACTAGAGGTGTTCGTTAATAGGAACTACTGCACTCTTTATTGTGTCTGGAAAAGCAAGTGATTTTTTGTAGAAATAACTTATCTAGTTGTTCCTTTGGAGAATTAGTTAAAACATTTTCATGTGTGTTTAAGAAAAAAATATTTTGATCGCTTAAAATACTTTATTACAGGGTATTTTTTAATAATTTCTATTAAAAGATAAGTAGTACTTTTATAAATTAAAAGAAATTACGTCCGTCAAGGATATTTTATCAAAAAACAATTTTTTTTTTTTTCAAGTAATCTCAAATATTATGTTATCATGGAAACGTGATGGATGGGAAGACTCAGTGTTTTTGTCGTCATTTAGATATACTGTATACTTTTGAGACTTTATTGTTGCAACGAACAAGAAAAGGACATGTTTGTGCATGCTTTAACATGTTTTCTAATAAAAAAGATTGGTTTTCGTTCACTTAAGTTTTCAAATTTTACGTCTTAATTAAATAAAAATTGTAATAATTATGTTAATCATTAACGTATAATGACTTTACCATAATTGGCTATTTTTCAAGAAAGTCAATATCGAGGCTTAATTCATTGGGACAACATGATGACATTAATTTCATTTCAGAAATATAATTAATTATATTCGTATATGTTAGTAACGTAATCCAAACAGAAATCTATACGCCATGCTCTTAGGACACATTAAACTTTTAATAAGAATTATCTATACAGGATTCAAGGATTAAAGTATTTAACTCTAGTTTGTCGGCCAACGACCAATCAAACGATAGTAAACGGTCACATGACCCGATGAGTGTCGTAAAAAATAGGACCGTTTCAAAGATGGCGCCGACAAAGAAGAAAACAAAAAAGACGAAACAGAAACCTACAAAGAATCCTGATGATATCACGCCGAGAGCTGGAAAGGAAGGGGCACATGATTGGACCAATGAAGAGGAGGAAACTCTAATAAATTGGTTTGAGTCGCGGAGATTCTATTATGATACCGACGACTCACACTACAAGAACACGAAAATGAAGGATCGTCTGCTGGAACAGCTTTCCGAAAAAATGGGCGTGTCGGGTGAGTTCATCTTCTGAAGTTTAATCATGTTAACTGTTTGTTGGCCCAATAATTACATACTTTATGAAAGTCATCCACACTTATACACGGTGGTTAGTATAAACGGAATACTGCATTGTTATTTGGCGGCCGACTTAAACATTGTCATCTGATTTAATTAATTTAATATATGCCTCATCTTCATATGAATGACTATCATTGCACTGTCCAATAATATATAAATAAATGAACATTCCTAAAGAGTATTTAATCTTTAATTTTACAGTGGCAGAAATAAAGAACCATTGGAGAGGATTCCGAACACAGCTCACCAAACACCTGAAGCTGCCACCTAGTGGAAGTGGAGCAACTAAAGTGTCAGCGCGCAAATTATGGATATTTAAACGGCTGACGTTCCTTTATCCGTATTCCAAGGGTCGGAAAACAGTGTCGAACTTTAAGGTTATTATTAAAAAATTATTGTTTCCCATAATCAACTATATTAAGAAATTAATCTAGAGACATTATGATAATTGTCTGTTTTATACACATCAGTAATGACAATTCGTGCGAGGTACATGGTTAATTAATTGGTCACAGAATTTGTGTCATATTTGTTTGTGGACGTTTAGTTAAAAATTATTTATATTGGATCATTTAAATGTTTTTTAACATTAGAGATAATTCATATAAATATAACAATATATAGAATGATAAATGGCATTTTTTTTTTTGAAAAAAAATATAGAATTTTAACTTTCCAAGGAGTGTATAATCAGCTAGAGAAAACGTACCTATCATTAATTGTAACCACAACGACAATTTATAATTTCGTGTGAATGTTTATGGCGACAATAATTTTTATTTTTCAGTCCAAACGTCAAGCCAGAGAAACAACACCAGCCAGCCGCACAAGGTCACGAGAAAGTCGTCATGAGGAGGACGACGAAGAAGACGAAGGAGAAGAAGAAGATCAAGAAGATCCAGAGCAAGAACTTGGAGGAGAAGAAGAAGAAGATGAAGAAGAAGTAGAAGAAGAAGAACAAGAACAAGAAGAAGAAGAAGAAGAGGAGGCGGAAGAACAAAATGAAGAAGAATACGGAGAAGAAGCCGACGTCACCGCAGAATTAGAAGAGGATCAAGAAAAAGAGCACGAAATGGATGATGATGACGAGGAACGTGGTGGTGGAGATCGAGTATGTCATGATGAGGACGCTGCATCGTCGGAGAACGAACAAGAGGCAGAAGTCCATGACGACGACTATGTGGAAGAACCAAAAGTGACCGTCGATAGAGAAAAAAAAAAAAAAAAAGTAAATACAAATGTATCAAAACAGAGTAAAACAAAAAAAAAACATGAAGTTGACAACAACATCGACAAAGATTACGAATCAGATGATAGGCCGAGCGACGACGACAATGATGATGATGTTGATGAGTTTGACGTCCCAACAATTAAGATGGAGAGGGTTAAGAAGGCCAACTACAAAAATGATAATGAAACGTCGGAGGATGACGAACCAATTAAATGTGAGCAAGTTAGTCGTGAGCCTTTGAAGGTAAAAAAGGGGCAAAAAAAAGAAACGGTCCAGGATGTTGAAAGTTACACCGATTCAGAAAAAAGTTGTGCAATTGGTGTTGGTCCAGCAAAATTGATAGCTGCTATGAAAGTGTATGAGGACGACATCAGGGATATAGAAGCTTATGACCAAAGTAAGAAAATGAGGGACAGTGTAGAAGAAGAAACCGACGAGATGGTCTCTTATTTATGGCCTGAGTTTGATGACAAAACTACACCAAAAAACAAAAGTTCCAACAAGTGTGTGGCTAAAAGTTCTAGAAAAAATCTGAAAGATGTAGTGAAAGTAAGTCCACGTTCACCGACTCCACCACAGGGGGGATCTAAGTCGTCCACCGATTTCCAAGACGGAACTGACAATAAAACTTCCTCGGAAACCAAAATAGACTCTTCTAGTAAACGCACTCACACAAAGTCTGAATCTCACATGTCAAAGAACAAAGATGAAGCTCCACCAAAACTCTACAGCAGTAAAGTTACACATGGGAAATATGATTTCTTTGCAACACCTCCAGATGTAATTGAAAATGACACGGATAGTGTGGAGATCAAAGAGAAAGAAAGTGTGGGTGTTAAGAAAAATAATACCATACGCAGCTCGCAAAAGAAAAATGTTTCCAAAGTTCAAAGTTCAATTAAACCCAATGTATTGGGTACGTCCAAGTCCGCAAAGTCACTGTCGCAACCCACTACAAATAAAGAAAAGACAAAGGTGGCTGCAAATACATGTAAGTCGTCTGTGTCAGTACCCAAAACAAGTAACAATTCTCCATCAACCAGAATTCGACAGTTCTTGGAGGACTATGATGACCGAAATGGGGCTGGAACATCAAAGGATGATGTAGGTACTGGTAAATTACAAAAGGTTGAATCCATATCAAAGGTGACTACTTCAGTTCCCAAATCAAATCCAGTGAAGTCGAAGAATGTTGTGCCGCTGTCAGTTTCGACGGCCAAGAAAAGGAATGCGGAATCCAAGTCTTCTTACCCACCTAAAAAAAAAAAAACAGGCACCACCAAACAAACAAGTACAGGAACCTATGAGGAACAGAAACTGCAAATATTACAGTCTATGGGTGAGAAAAACCATCAACCTCAATTCTTCATTAACCCTACGTGCCCTCACCACGACTTACCTTCGCAGACTAAAAAAGCCAAAGTTTTGGAGGTGGAGGACGAAGAAGATGACATTAACATGTGGGGCCGCCATTGCATGTCCAAAATGAGGAAACTTGACGAGAAAGACCACGAACTGGCAGAAGACACTCAGGACTTTATACGTCAAGTCCTGAAGGAAACCGTCAGGGGTACCTGGAAGCCACCCAAACTGATGTCACTATGTCAATACTTTAAAAGTACAAATTTGGCAACGACCAACACCAAAGAAAAGACGGATAACGAACAATCAGAACCTCATGTACGTCGGTCAACGAATAAGAAGGATATTCCGCCTAAAGCTATGACTTCGAATTTGGATCTCACAAACAAAGATGTAACCAACACAGCACAGTCAGGCAATGCAAGACCAAAGACTGCAAGTGAGTCTGTGATGCGACAAACAAACCAACAAAATGAACAGTTGACAAGAATGGACGACATGGTTCCACCAATGTACAACCCACACCAGGCAACGTTTGTTTCAAGTAACATGCCATCATTTACAGCACAACTAAACAACCCCATGCCTGAATTCAACTATCCGTACAATAATGTAAGCCTTGTGGGTGGTCCGGCGGTGGGTGGTATAAGATATCAAGGTGCCTATCAAAGATACCCAGGCGACACCAACATGGTACAACCTTCGCCGAACAACACAAGGTACCAAAACACCACCACCACCATCACCACCACCACCACGACCACCAACCCCACATACAGTCAACTGAATTAGAACTGTTGATCGAGTTTAAATACTGCTGCATTTGATCGGATGTATGGGACAGAGGTACTAAAAATGTTAATTAGCTATTGCCATGATTAAAAATCTGTCTAGTTTTATGTATATATAGTAATAGGACGATAACATACCATGCAATGCTCTTATAGCAGTATATTAAAATAAAAATGTCCATGGCAATTGTGAGACTTTCTAATCTTATGCTTGATTATTCTTCCATAGATTTGTAGGAACGTTTACCTGTGAATATTTTGAAAGTAAATTGTCTTCGAGCGAAATAATTAAAATGTATAAACGCTGGAAAGAACAGAAAGTTTAACCTTCAAAGTTTAATTTATTTATATTGAAAGGTATCATTGTACGTATCAATATTTATTAATGAAATTGGATATATGTTTAATATCCTTCAAGAATTGAACAATTATATTGTAGAAGCAAAATAAAAAAAATTCACGTAGTTTAAATTCTAAGTTAGTCAAAGAATTTCTTCTTGATTGTCTGAGTGCACTAGATATCCTCAATTGCCCTTTCCTGCCAAGGCACTGAACCCTCCAGGGAGGCGAAGTAGTTCTTCAGACGGATGCGTTGCTTCTTTGAGAAAATGGTGGCATTGTGACGTTTGGTAGGTTCCAATGGAACTAGTTGGGGCTCTTTCCTCCAAGCTCCAGGGACTAAATTCATGTCGCAGTCCTCCCCATCTATCGACCCTGGAACTAGGTAAGACTTGCCACATCGACGTCTCAGGAGATTGTGTAAGCAGCAACTGGCTAGCACTATGTTGGTTACCCGGTCAGGTGAGGCGTGTATCTCTGTCTGGAAGATTCGGAATCGGCTGCACATAATTCCAAACGCGTTCTCAGCAACTCGACGTGCACGTGATAGTCGGTAGTTGAATAAGCGTTCTTCCTTGGTCAGCGCCCGATGACCGAACGGCTTGACAAGATGTGGGGATAATGAAAACGCATCATCCCCAACGATTACCATTTCTGTGCTAATCTGTGAACCTGGAAGTTTTCTTGGTCCAGGCAATCCGGCATCTCCATCCTCAATTCCTTCCATGAGCGAGCAATTAGACCATATTCCGCCATCAGATTGTCGACCCTCGGCCCCCACGTCCACGAACATAAACTCGTAATTCGCATCGACAAGTGCCATCAGGACAATGCTATGGAATGATTTGTAGTTCCAATACGTGGATCCCGAGTTGTTTGGTTTTCTGATACGGATGTGTTTACCGTCCAAAGCGCCGATGCAGTTCGGGAAATTCCATCTATGATGGAATACCTTCACCACATCGTTCCACTCGTTTGCTGTTGACGGAGTCTGGAAAAAGCAAATTATGAGAAAACATAAATTCAATTTGGTATTACGTCGGACAACTAATCAAAATTTTTTTTCTTTGGAACGTTGAGAACATTTAAAATATAACTTAGTAAATATTGAACCTAATTACTACATGTATGTCTATTTGTTTTTTAATATAAAATTATTATGTTTTTATAACTTCTACTCACGAGATAACTATTACATGAAGGGGAATTAATGTTTTTATTGAAAAAAGATACTTAAATAATTGTTACCGTATTAATTATACGGATAATTAAGTTTTATTTTTAATATTGTTTAATGACGAACATACCTTAAGGAAATCTTCACCAAGTGCTGAGACTATTGCTGCTACGGTTTCATCGATAATTCGGTGAACGGAAGATTTGCAAACGATGAATTGGTGGACTAGCGAAGGACAGTTGTGGCCTATAAAGAATAAGTCAATGAGTATTGAAATTGAGTATCACATATAAATTAAAATAATATAATCTATATATTTGAGAATTTTAAAAATATTAAAAACATAAAAGAAACATTATTCTTTATGCCAACATTATAAATTATAAATTTTATTTATTGTTTTTTTTTACAATTGCTTACCATGGGCCAAATATCGAAGAGTCACTGACAGCCGAGCACCAGGTGAAATGGCAAAGCGCATACAGGTATCTTGTTTGCGGATGTAGGAGTCAACTCGATCTAGTAAGAAGTCGTAGGTCGCCTCGTCCATTCTCATCATTCGACGAAATTCTGCTGTATCCTCCAACTGCAAAAAATTATGTTGGTTTGAATAGGACTTGATGATCCATGATAGACTAAATACCGTGTTCATTAGTCTGTTAACTATGAGTATTGCCCTCCATTTTTTTAATAATTCATAATAAGATTAATTACATACTAGAATTACATGATAAAATAAACTGGATGTCATAATGCAAGAGTGACCAATTGAATTTTTAAAATTAATTACACTGCCCGCATCCATCAAAAATTCTGTATTACGTCTTACAAGGATTATATGTCTATGTGATCGTTGAACGAATAATTTTACCTCTCGCAATAGCTTCATTAGAGTGTAGACGTTCTCGCATGCTGGATCAATGCGCCTCGACAGCCACGGTCTTTCCCACACAACGGGCGATTTGCGTTTCTTTTTGGGTGGTTCTTCCTTTCCCTCGTCATCTTCCAAAAACCAAAAAAATGCAACAAATTGAGAGCACATGGCTGACATCTTCGTTCACTGAACAACAACTTACAAAGAACGGGGTTCGACTGCGAGAAATCAGGGCCAAAATTGAATTGCAACCGAGAGGTCTAGTCGGCGGCATGGTTATTTTTAGGTTTCTTATAATTTTAGTCGCTCACGTTGGGACGCGAAATATACATCCTTTCCTTCGTCGTCGGCCGACGAGTGACCTCTAGTCGCCCGACCGCGAGGCGTCTCCGATAATTGGCCGCCGCCGACTAAAGTTAGTCGTCGGACGATTAACTTCAACTTAGTCGCCGCCGATTAGACAAGATTTAATCGCCACGTGGGGA
This sequence comes from Lepidonotus clava, assembly GCA_936440205.1. Lineage (NCBI taxonomy): Eukaryota > Metazoa > Annelida > Polychaeta > Phyllodocida > Polynoidae > Lepidonotus > Lepidonotus clava. Next base: position 24,920,422 of record OW387144.1, on the reverse strand, counting down.
CCAGGCTTTAGTCACCGCTGTTTGATTATGTGAAGGTAAACCGCCGTGGAGGGGGAGGTTATGCTATATAACCCTCCGAGGCGTCAGCCGAGGAGGTTATATAGCATAACCTCCCCCTCCAAGGCGGTTTACGAGCTTATACTACGACATGTAAAGATCCCAAAAGTAGACCTAAATATTCATGTTATAATTATACATATAGGATAAGTATTAGCTAAGATATAAAGGTTAGAAAATGAGGATTTTTAATATGGAACACTATAGGTGGATGTTGCTTTTTGTTCTAATTAAATCATTTGAAAATGAAAGCATCAAAATTTTTGAGAAATAATACATGGGATTGATGCACAATGTTCAGATGTACATTTCACTCACGAACTGTATTCACGAACTGCACTTTTGAAGCCACGAAATGCAAAAGTATGAAAAAATCATCAGTCACACAACACCAGTGTGTGCGAGGTCACTCTGTGCATCAATAATCTCAAGTTCAAGCAGCAGTGGACAATTCTCATTGCAGAGTGCAGCGTGCATTCTGTCTCGGGGGTGTGGATGGGGGTTCCAATGTCACATGTCAAATTTAAAAAAAAAAGCCAATGCTGCATGTCTCTGTCGCTCATTTATTCCAATGTCGCATGTCAAATTAAAGAAATGGTCATGTCACCATTTCGATTTTAAGAAACAGACATGTCACATGTCACCAAGCTCAGTGTTGGATGTCGGATTTAAGAAATATTCGTGTTGCCATGTTGATTTTAGGGGTCTAGGGCCATACTGTCGTCTGATTAACCATCGCACCTATGGACCACACACGGATTGTTTTGAAACCTAGGTACGCCTATGTCAGCTGCCTCAATAGGGTAGTGGTTAGGCCTTTGGACTATACATCTAAAGGTAAAGGTTTCGAATCCGGCTAGGTACATGGCAAATAGAACTTTTCAAAAATTCTAAATTGGACTTAGATGGGGATATTGTTGTGAAAACTAAAGATAACCTCCAGAGGTTTATCCCATAACCTCCGGAGGTTAACCCAATAACCTCCGGAGGTTTACTCCATAACCTCCGGAGGTTTAGCTCATAAACCTCTGCTGGAGGTCTACTGAGTAGAATACGCTCAGAAACCTACTAGAAGAACAATAGAGACATGGGCCGGGAGGAGTATAAATGCACATATACCGTCAACATCATAGATTGATCGGTGTTCTTTTATTTCGGGAACTCAGACATCACAAGACTAGTGAAAGTAGCAAAAAAGCCCCCAGGGTTAATTGCCCATTTCAACCACCAACTAAGATTAATCCGAAACCCGAGTTGTGCTCAATTACTGTTTGATTCGGCACATAAACAATGAATGAAGTTGATGTTGGCTAAGGCTTATAGTGCTCTTGGCGTGGTTTTACATTACATTTACAACGGGAATAGAACTGTGTACGTGAAAAAAATGGTTGGCCAGGTTCAATAACAAAGCCATCTATGCGATGAAAGTAATGCAAATTCTGCCCCATCACATCTACCCAATAAAGGAAGTACCCCAAAGTAATAACATATAAAAACTAAATTTTCGCACAGTAAACCGCAAAGTATTGCTAATGCACTCCACCATGTGTGAAAATGTATCCCTGCAAATGTCTTGTCCCTGACATACAAGTTCCGGAATATTCTCTTCTTCTTAAAAGATTTAAGGCCAGATATGTTACAATTATAACTAATTAATTATATTTGCCCTTAAGAATCAAGTAAACTGTTTCTACCTTATAATCGCCTAGTTGTGACACCTTATCCCTCCCTGTTTGATTCACTATCTAGCACTCTCCTCCGCCCTGTTCCTGTAGCCTGCCCACCCTCCCCTCCCTCTGTAAGCCATCTCTAATACACCTGTCTTATGTTCCTGCACAGAGGCGTCGTTGCAGAGGTGGAGGGATAGCTCCCACAGGGATATACAGGGGATAATCAGAGGGTTAAGAATTTACCATCTTTAGAAAGTATCTTTGGGGCTTGCTGCTAGCCTGGGCTTTGGACATGTTGTGTGTCATCTTCAATATTCATGTGGAAAATTTGTTTTATTCTGATTATTTGAATATGAGTTCTTTTATTCCTAAATTTAACACTGTGACAGGGCTAATTGACAGGCGACATAGCTTAGGCCTATAGTGACATTTGACAAGGGCTTTTCGACATAGCAAATGATATTCGACATAGCAAAGGAGTTATCTCTAAATATCGATAGGCGACATCCATACCCATACTCTCCTTCTCTTCCCCTGACAGTGACCACTCCCCCATCGCTCATTAATTATATCTTATACTCTCTACCTCTCCCTTTTTTACAGCGACCATCTTACCCCTCCCTGCCTTGGCCGCATGTACCACTAACTCCCTGAACGCGTGCACTCAGGGCCTGGAGCAGTACGGAGTTGGGTTGGACGATGACGGGGCCTTCAGACTGCTGGAGACGGCCAACCAAGGAACTGTGAACCAAGCATGTGGGTAAGTCGCAGCATATAAATGATATCATACATGTACATCAGTATACGTTTATTGAATAATAATGTTTGCACCGGTAGAAATGGACGACAAGTTAATGTGAACATTACATCAACCTTTTCCCTACGCCACCATTAAGGATAATTACGGGTTTAGAATTTGTCAATCTACCATAGTAAATCGTCTCAAAAGACGCAATATAACTATGGCACAATAGCCTTATTTGGTAGTTGAGCTATGAATGAAATTTATAAAACATATTATTTTCAACATTTATTGCAAGATATACCATACTATGGATGATTCAGTATATTGAAGCAGTAACTGTCATATTTTTCTTAATTACATTTAAATTCGTCATCAAGACATGAGAACGATGCCTCTAGGCCTATATATTATGCTGGTGATGCCCCCAAGCATCACGTGTCTTTTGCTGGTGATGCCTCGAGGCATCTTACTTAGTGAAAAGGTTAACACAAATATAGCGGTGCGCACACAAGAGGGGAGAATGAGGAACTATGAGCCATCGGTCTACCTAATATACACTCTTTTTAGGAAATTTACGACGGTTTCAATATTATTTGTGGAAACATTCAAAAGGGCAGCAACGGACGACTTAGCACTCAACCGCACTTTTTATCTGTTATTACATAATTGGAATGCCCGGCAAAAAGCATTGCTTCATGCATTATTTCTATGATAAGTTTCATGTAAAGCTGGATAAGACACCTGGTAATGATCATATGTATTGATGGCATTAAGGGGTTGTAAATTAACTTAAGGCCTACAGCTGGCATTCTTCAATCAAATAGAAAAATATTGAAAGCTTGAAACTTGTTGGGTGCAATTAAAGGGCAATTAAGGGCACTCACTTTAGATTTAAGATTCATGATCACTCCTAGAATAGAACCAACGTATATTCACGATTTTTCTTGTGATTTTGGATCCTATCTCCCTAGTCTTATATTCATAATGTTTATACAGGGACGTCCGCATAATTTCAATAATTTCTTATACCGCTGGTTGATGTCTACATACCATAATTAATGGAAGACCCCAAACTTCTTTTTTTCAATTGAATTGGTAACGCTGTAAGCTAGTGGCATCGTACGACCGTAATCAGTAAGCATGTCGTTTCATAACTATATCTGATCTCATTCCCACATTAGAAATCCTGGACCTGCGTCTGCCCAGCCGTTTCACTTTACCATATGCATAGACTCAATATGCAACATTATTTCCAAACATACAAGAACAAATCTACTTGCTCACAGAGCGCAGTTCGCAGTGGCCCAGCAGTGTCTAGATGGAGTGATCGCCCAGTGTGATTCTGGATCCTTGAACAGTGCAGCGGCAGAGTCGGCCAAATACTTTCTGGAAAGTCTGTGCACACCTAACGGGATAAAAGGTACTGTACTATCTTTAAATTTGTGTAATCTGCATATAAGAAGGGATCTAAAATACTTATTTGTACAATCTATACAGAAGAGGGGATACCAAGGATTTTACTATACATCTGGATGGATCATATATAGTAAATAACCCCCAGCAAATTTCGAAAGACAAAGTGATGTTCATTTTATGCTAAAACATCAAGCATACATAAAGTAGCTATAGGCTTATATGGACCCGTTTTATGTAAGTTATTCCGATATAATCTATTTGAACTATTAGGCTATGTGGGAACTTATCATAATTAGCTCGCTGATACTTAAGTGACTAAGTAGCTGATCGGTTACATACATACAGACCCTGTGATGCTGATTAAATCAAGCTTAGTTTCATGTATGCGCCCTGGTCCCTGGAGAATGACACATCTGAGTCTTGGATTAAGTAGAAAGGTTCCCAATGAAGATTCCGATGTAATAGTCACTGGAGTTAGAATATAGTATGACAAATGATATATTAACGATGTATCAATTTCCAGGTGTGAGCCAAGCTGTCTGTCTCAGCGGGGAGAAGCTCCGTAAAGCTCAGCAGAACTGCACAGAAGAATTCCGCAGGCTCTACAAAAACATTCTAGAGCATCTCCTCCAATTCCTACTCTCCGGAGACAGAGAAGGGATTTGCCTGTGAGTATAATTTCAACATAGAATATCATTATCATTGATGCATATGGAAATCAAGTATATATACATGTACCCGTGGTAATAGTAAATGCATGAAGTTTGTTGATGCGTTTCACCTAGATTATACCTAGATTTTAACCAACAAATATCAGCTTTAAGACACAACATTTGTATCATTATTTCATTCTGATTTTATAATTATAATTAGGAATATAACAGTGATAGTCACCATGGATGATCTCTTAAAATATATCTTTTACCAAGACCTATCTGTTTCAATAAAGACGGGACTATTATATAAGTTATGGTATATTGCCTGCCGCATGAAATGCGAATATTATCACCTACATTCCCCGCTACGCATCGGTATTCAACCTGTATGATCAAAGGGCTCCACCAACTCGACATTTAGATGACTAAATTTAATTGTACATCTAGAATTAAAGACTTTTCGTTTTGAATGAATAGAAAAACTTTTACTTTCAGCAAATTCAACCACAACTGTACACTATTTTTTTTTCCATTTTTTCCATTTTTTTTTTACCCTTTTTGTTGTTGATTTATTCTCATTTTCATTTTACACTAAAAGTCTGTGATCATGTTTAAGCAAATTTCACAGATTTCTGCTAAATTTAGTACTGCATGCTTAGCTGGGTCTATTGTCCCTTACTCTCTAGACACACTTATTGTTTCAATGTTGTTTCTCCCTTGATTCTTAAACCCTGAAACTGCCTGCAATATCACTGATTTAGTGGGCACCCCCCTATTTTTACCCAAATACTGATTTTGTTGATGAAAATGTTACAATAGACCATCCCCAATTTCGAAAGTCTCTGGATCAACCCCTGAATAATATTGTCCAGCTTTGTTTGAAGATGCTAATAATAATAATGATTAAAAAAAATGCGTTCAGTGTGCTTCAGAAGAGCCGGCTATGCATTGCCCAGGTGACAGCGTCCTTCTGCGGTGTTCAGGCTGCTATGATCACCGACCAGCTGGGGGAGTTCTACCAGCAGGCCAGCAGGCTGCTAGGATGTCATAAAGGTAAGTCAGTCAGGTGAATCTGGTGGTTTAATTATAATGGGGTGTAGACAGCTATGTTCACCGACCGGCTGGGGGAGTTCTACCAGTAGGCCAGTAGGCTGCTCCGATGTCATGAAGGTTAAACTGGTGTCATAGTAATGAGGAGTATTTTCAATTATACATTCACTGTCATATGCCAATGCAAAGATATGTTATAGTGCAGTCGATTGTCACAGGTGTGAAATTTATTCCAACTACATGTTAATAATTTCAACATATCCTGCATTGTGCTGGTTCCTCTAGTTAATCAGTATTATGATGGTGGCTCATGCCACATAGCAGCTACTCTGTTCTTTCTCCAGTAAATAATCTAATTACAAGAAGTCTACACTCATTACTGAACTCCGCATTACACACAACATATCTACAATGGGCTTAATTGGTTATGCATGCACGGTGCAAACGATTGTTTGTACAGTGTTATTCCATGTCATTTCAACAAGGGCCTCACGTATTTCTTCTGAGATTTAAATATCATCTATAGGCCTAATGCTGAAGTTTGAAAATATAATCAAGTTTTACATATGATTATGTAGTAGATAAAGCAGTTGAACTAAATTGTACTAAAATCAAGGCATGTATTTTTCTGTTTTCGCAATCTGAAGGTAAGCTTGCCATTCAAAATATAGACACGTCGAGGTGATTTCAGGCTTCACAATGAAATTACCATAAGTTTGATTGAGTCTTACTCTGGTTTCCCCAGGCACCCTGGAGGCCAGCTGCTTTCCCAACCGGTGTCAGAACGGGGGCACCTGTCTCCACATCACCGACAGCCTCACAGGGTGTGTGTGCGCACTGGGCTTCGGAGGGCAGACGTGTGGTACTGTCACAGGTATAGTTAACAGATTTAATGATACAATAACCATAAGGGGCCGGGCGTCCAAGGGTGGCCTTACAGCCAAGAGCGGATGGTCAAGGATCGAGGGGACGCATGAGGTCCATATACTATTCCAATGGGCAGCCGAGGACGACCCCTAGCAATAACTTTCCACTCAAACAACAATAATTATTTTGTTTAAGAATTATGGCCTGTCATACGCACCTCCCCAAATACGCATGGCTCGAGGCCCTTTGGAGTCTTAATGGACTGAGAAATTGTAACTCAATTGAAAATAGGAAATTACTTGTTCTATGTAAAAGGAAACATCTACCAGAATCGAAACTGTTATTTAAATTTTATGATAAATGGAAGGATCGTGTTGCACATGCCTTCAACAATACTTTCCCGTTTTTGGAGGTATAGATCTTTTGGGTTCGTGTTCATGCGCCTATCAAAAGGGGGAATGGGGGGGGGGGGGGGGAGAGTTGGGAGGTTGGACAGGGATTCCCTCCTTTTATTCAAATTTCAAATCCTTTGAATGTAAAAATCAACAAATATTTCTCAAAAATGTAATATATCTATAAAGCCCCCCCCACTTTCAAAATCCTAGATCCAACAATGGGCTCCACTCCTGCAATATCATTTTATTTATCACCATTTAAATTTGTTTACAATAAAACCTTTTACGATTCTGATACCTTTGGCCCACAGGGTGTGTGAGTGACTCGTGCGCCCACAACGGGAGCTGTAGCTTTGACGGGGCGCTGACCACCTGTACCTGTACGGAGGGCTACTTCGGCCCGCGGTGTAGAGACGTCCAGCCCCTGCAGGCCCCCAACCAGCCGGGGCAGCAGGGGCAGGGGCAGTCAGGTAAATACTTTGAGAAAGAAAAAAGAAAATAAATAAACAAAAAAAGAAAAAAGAAAAAACAACGACTTGTTTTCTAAAATCTTCATTATGTTAGCATTTTGACTAGTCTAAATGTTATCAGTTGTAAGGGGATATTTTCAGTCAATGATGCAAGCAAGAATTTGTTCTTTTGGTAATCAATAAAAAAGCAATAGGACCCATCGATTAGATAGACATTAGATATAACGTTTTTAAGATTGTTCAAAATCCAAAATGTGTACATTGTCTCGATAGACAGCCACTTCTAAATTATTCAGAGACGTTTTCATGTAATATATAAATTTCCATTGAATATATATTATGTTGTCATGAATGAAAATATGCATTTGACGGGTACATGCATGTACATAAGTATACCTTTCTCAGGAAAAAAATAACTATATACAATTGGGTTATCGAAAACTGGGTCCCCTATTCCTTCCACATTTCTGATTCGGAAAGGGGAGGATATCTACCCATAGTGGTAATAATCATGTTACTTGAATTATAATGATTACATTTCTAATTTTGGTTTCCAAATATCTAGCGCAGATTAGAAGCACTTATATCGACATGTGATATTTGTCCTAAAATGATGTCTGTCTTTTTTTCCAGCCTTTCTCAAGAGTCATACATTTATTGCCATCGTTTTTGGTGCGGCTGCTCTCTTAGTGTTGATAGCAGTGGTTATTGGTGTTCTGTATTGTCGGAGGGCGAAGACAAGAGGCCGGGTAGAACACATCAAGGCACAACAGAGACGGACCAAAACAGGCTTAGACTCGGTTAAAGGAGTATATTAAACTGAGAAAGGCAGGCATGATTGAGATCATTTGGACTTATCTCAGTCACATAGTATACTCAAACAATAACAACTAACTTATATATATCTTTATGAATTGGTTGTAGAACCAACCCCAAAAGGAAGGTAAAGACATGTACCATTCGGAGTATTTATATTATTGCAATATCTTGCTTGCCAACAATTTGGTATAAAACAAAGTACAAGAAAGAATAAGATGTAAAATACATTCGACTCTTATTTGTTCTACTTAGCTTAGGCATTCAAATCTAGATCTAACGAATGCATTTGTTTTCTGGATTTTTTTTAACGGTTTGCGCTAATCTTTAGCTACAGGCTACAGAGGAATTGGATGAAAAAGATAATAAAATTGCCTAATACCAAAATATTTTAAACTGGATAGAGTTTATAAATCTTTGTTTTGATTCTATAACTCAACATTAACCACTTCGAGGTATTCTAAACGTCCTGATGTACCTTGTTGTAGTGTCGTATTTGTGGTATTGATGATTATTATAGGGATATAAGTGAGAATTACTGAAAACAATCTGAAACCCCAAAGACAAAATCTGAAATTATCTGCTATAAAACGTGAAGTAAGATGTCAATTTTCAAAATTATGAGGCGAATTGAAAAAAATAATCTGAAATCTTTCATCTCTGGCTTAGGAAGCATTCATGTAATTTCATTCAAACACTGCCACTTTGCTATATGGTCGTCAGAACTTTAATGTTACTGATTGTACAGACTTTATCGATACAAGTCGCAGATTGTAAAGAACTCTACAGAGCTTGTGTTCGCTTTTCTAATTATCAATTGAAAGCTGGATGAGGCAGTTAGTAGTATAATGAAAAGGGAAAAGAAATCGCACATCTCATCTACATTATCGAGCCTTAAGTCAGGGAAATGACATCTTAATAGTCAAATAATTAAGGATAGAAGGGTCTACATGCGTTATTAACTATTTTGTGGATATTTTTTCATAACTGTTGGCTTTTAAAGCCCCATACCTTCCAACCGATCTCGGCAGAATCGACGTGGCCGTCGCAGTGTTGCCAACATTTTGAAGAGCAAAATCAAGGGCCCTTTACATGTCCCCAAAATTATCCATACTAAAGGGGTCCAAGCTAGGACATGTTTCCAATTGAATACTTTCGGCTTTTGTTGATTAAATAGCGCCAATATTCTAAGCAAATATTTTAAGCTTTCGTGCAAATCAAGGAGGATCTATTGGACGGTTAAGGTCTGGAAATACGGAGGTTTTCATGGATAATTTCAGAAATACGGATCCGGTGCCCCAAATCACGGATGTTGATTTTGAGCAATGAAATCACGGACTATAATTTTCATAGATGGTTGGTAACACTGCCGTCGGCGCTTTATTTGCAGCGACGGCCACGTAGATTGTGTACGGGTATAGCTTGTACTGTCAGAGTCGGCCGACGGCTCCCCCGACGCAGACCCATATTGAGCATGTTTGATAATTTGATGCCGACGGGAAGTCGTTTGGTGGGTATGGCGCTTTTGGGCGTATAATAGATTATGATAGCAAACCTTTTTTTGTGACATTAATCAAAATATGTACTCAATTGAAAAGTATGTAAAATATGAAGAAATATATATATACAAGAAAAATACATCTCTGTGTCGTAATCTTCCTTATAATATCGACCTAAATACGTTTTTCAGTAATTTTCTAAATGATGTTTAGGGGGTGGCGCAGAGGGCACTTGTCCCCCCTATTTTTGACCAAAATATTGAAATTTGTATGTAAATTTCTCGGACCCGGAGGGTTTGGTTGAAGTCTATACTATAAGCCCATCCCAGTGTATACCAACTGTAAAGTTTACCATGAAATATTATCAAAATTTCTCCCACACTCATTCCCTGAAGAGAGTTGCACAATACAACATTGAGCAAAGCAATTTGTTTGGCAGATTGCTCCTAAAATATGACCTCACATTTTGGACTTTTCTCCATAGGAATCAATGGTAAAGCCTGTCAGTCCGATCTATAATGTCCAACCCTATTTTGCCCTAAAATACAGTATTTTCATTAGCTGTCAAACCTTCAAATCTCTCAATTGATAAAATTTAAGAAATGATGTTATAGCAGTACTCAAAGATATAGAAAAACACAATTCTTGCTTATTTAAGTAATCCCAAGTCTTGGAGACAAGGATGGCATATATGTCTATTTTGTCCAACCCTTGTCCAACCCCAGGTTATACCCAATGTGGAATGGGCTTATTGGGTGGCCCCCTTCTGAAAATCTCTGGAGCCGCCCCTGGTCCTTGCATTCAAAGAACGCTGAAAACGTTAGTATCAAATTGGACATTTTATTATTTTTCTATTTCATCAAATCTTATACAATTAATCTGCTTGATAGAATATCCTCCGTTTAACGACTGTGTAACTTATTTGGCAATTATTTGAATCTTTTTATAGTATTTTTACTTACATTTTGGTGAGCCTAATGAGACTCGCTTTTGGTCCTTAGTCTATGCAAGTACATTGTGTAATACAAAAAAATTATGACGGTGTAACCACCAATTCATAAACTAATTTTTATCTTTGTAAAATACATTGTGTGTTCCAAAACGAATGATCAGATAGTGATTCATTGCTGAAAATGTGTTTGTCTAAAGATTACATGAATCAAGAATTGTGAACTCTTGAAAAAAACACAAAAAACATTATAGACACAATGTGTAAAGCGTTAAATCTATTTACAGTGAGTCATCAAGGCTTATTGATGTAAGATCTAAAGATTCAATACTCTTACGCAGTCGGTTGACTTTCCACTGGTCCAAGTGTCCAGTGATATCTCCCTCGCTCCTACTGCATTGTACCTCTTGCTGGACAACCTGACTGGCTGCTCCTTGTTCCTCACCTACCTCTGTACCACCTTTCATAACCGACTCTAGGTCAAGCACATCCTCATTGGCATTGTTCATGTTTTCATCCTGACCCTCCACTTCAGTGAAGAGTCTGGCGGCCGGACTGCGCGATGTGCCCATATTCACGCCTGCCTCTTGGCTGTATCCTTGTTGCTCGAGCTGGTTAGCCAGGTCGCGCAGTTCAGCTGGCGACATGTTTGCGCTTCCTCCCGGCATCTGTCTTCCAGGAGACCAGCTGATAAGTGGCCCTTTTGGTGAAGACACCGAAGCTGAAGGGCTATGCATAGGGTTATTCTCACCCGCACGGCTGTCTGGCTTGGAAAGTCTCGGGTTGGTTGGAGTATTACGATGATACATATTGACCTTAGGTTTCAAACCTTTCAAAAGAGGACTCTGCTCCAACACCATAGAAGGTATACCAGTCATGGATTTGTGATTAGGGGACTGGGATTCCCTTTTCGGTGTAACGTTGCCCGATCTATTGGTACGAGTATTCAGGTCTTCGGAGACACCACGACCATACGGGGACTCCTCCATACCTGCCTCTTCTTTAATATAGCCCCTCCACTGACCTTTCCAATCAATGTTTTGCTCATTCTGTGGTTCTGCCCTAGACTCAAGCCTATTACTGCCATATTGGTTAGAAGAATTGGCAGTGACATTGCGGTTGGTGTCTTGCATATTTACGTAGACTTGATCTTCACTAAAAGGTCGATTAGTCATATTCACATAGACATGCTCCTCAACTGGCTGTTGGCGACCGGCTTTCTTTGAGTGAGGAACTGCATAAATGTCACCACTCCCAGGCTTTTGTGGTGATGAGACTGGTACAACCACCCAGGACCCTGTTTTCACATCAAATGCCTCTCTGCTGGATGTAATCTCCTGTGGCAGCTGCCGGTTGATATCGGAGAAGGACACGCGTTTACCATCACTTTCACTTGACGGAAGCGACTCGCGGTCGAGTTTCTGAATCAGTATCTCTGACCCTTCGTTGGATGACCCTTTCTGCTGATCATCTCTCAGGAATGATGGCTGTGGTAGATTCTTTACACGACTGCTCTGCGACAGTTTGCCCGCTGGGAGGGAGTAGCGCCGACCAGTCCTGGGATGAGGGGTATCCTTTCTGAGATGAGCCGGCTCAGACTTTCGGCGGAGTTGATCCTCTTTCCATTCGGCATTAAACTGCTCGAAGAACTCATCGTCATCGTCGAATGGCCCTCCTTTGTCTCCTGTGTCATCTGAAAGGAAAACCAGCGTAAAGTTGTATGGAAATTAAATAGCCAAATTATCCACCATTAAAGTTGACTGATATTTATGTTTTTTTTTGTTTAATTCTAATTTTATCTGATTACATTTTTGATTAAATTAAGATCCACAACATTCAGTTTACTTTATTCACCAGCCTTAAATTTTTTTTATTTCTGACCAAGTAGAATCTCATCGTAAACATTCTCAACGTCTTTTATTCTCGTTCTATCTAACTTGCACAAAACTGTTCATAATTCCTCTTTATGAAAAAATTGTGTTCAGGAAATGCTGACTGAAAACAGGCATATTATGTTTTTTTTAACGAAGGTAGTGTGTTTTCTGTTTATACTCCAAAATGAAATTAAATACATTCTAAAAAAGACAGAAGCACTGATATTTCTCTGACAGCAAATTAGTCGGCAAATGGGACAGTTATCCCCGTGAAAAGTCGATATGAGTCCACTTCCCCTGGGAGGGCTCCCCCTATGGTTTGTTCGTTGTTGTAATGTCTGGTCAGCCTAGACAAACCTATTTTAATAGTTCTACCTACCATCTGGAGAATCACCATCCAGCAGAGGTTTTTCTTCTTCTTCTTCTGCAAGCTTCTTCCTTCTGAACCAGCTCCTACCTATAGGAAGAGCCTGTTTGGCCTCTGATCTGCAACATGGCCGTCTCGTGCTGCAAGAGAAATTTCCCATTTATTTTTATTGTTTCCTTTAACTCAACACTGCCTAATGAAAGTGAATCTAGTATAGCTGGATTACGCTGTTTGCTCGAGATCATGTCGTCGTTTTAACCAGACAACTTAGACTAGATTTCAAAGCACAAACCCTCTTCCATCCAGTAATATCCATCAACAAAAAGGTTGAGATAATGGATCTATCTTTATGTACAAGTGAGATGGCAAACAAATTAACCAGCCCAACTGAGAAACACCTAAAGAAATTCTTCACACTACTCTGTAAAAGTCCCGTTAATGATATGAGATGTTTCATATGCCAAGCTTTGAATAAAAAGCCATGGTCAATATACACGTTGATAACCAGGGTTTTGCCCAACAAGAATAATACTGATATGATACTTGGCGATGTCTCCCCTGCTTGGATGCTACCGCAAAAGGGCAACAAGAACGGGAAAATATCATGCTTTTTCAGTTTTTTAAAAAAAGATATATACAGAAAAATATACTAGGGAAAAGAAATTTGAAAAAAAGTACCAAAAAAAAAAAAAAAACACCAAAAACGGCATGAATACTACCACCACGTTTCTAAAGGAAAGACCGTTGTGCGTGATGATGTAAAACAGGGAAAGAATAGTTTTCTATCAAAACACAATACATTTCCCCCAAAAGCTTAAGATTTTTGTACAGGGTACCAACCAAAAGTCCATTTTCAAATTCCCTGTGTTTTCCCTGAGATTTCCCTGTCCTGCGGCAATTTTTCCCTGTGTCATATCTAGCAAGTTGTTCAAATTTAAACACCTATGTGTGCAGAACAAATTTGGACAACCCAACAACAATTAGTTGAATCCCCAATATCTTGAGAATCAGGAATTTCAGAACCTGGCCAGATGAAATTCCCTGTGTTTTCCCTGTGTTTTGGCAAAATTTGCTAATTCCCTGTGTTTTCCCTGTCAGGGAATTTATTTTGCCATTTTCCCTGTTTTCCCTGTGTGGTTGGTACCCTGGTTGTATTTTGGTCATTAAATCTATCAGGCCCTCCTATCCCCCAAATAAAAAATATTTTCTCCTCAGATTTGGACGAATCTCGAAAATGACCCAAAATATTTCAAAAACCGCACATCAGCGGGATTCTGGCACGCCTGCCTATTCTGTGGTCACACTTCAAAGAGTGTGCCCTCCAATGGCTGGGCGCCCTTAAATGGAGGAAAAACATTCTGGTAAATACATTTTTGTACGTTTCCTCTGCCCTAAACTCTGGGCTCTATTCGCCCTACTTAGACTCATTACTATGGCGATCCACACACCCCACTTACTACTCTTGACTGTTACTCTATTTTTCTAACTTACCGGAGGTACCAGAGTGTAAGCCCCAACAGCTGAGTGACAGCGACGTTTATGAGTATTATTGCCATGACGATGACCAGGACCGAATCCTCTCCTGTGAAACATAAAACAAGCACATACATGAACTACAACTTTCTTCAAAAGACAATCTCTGGCGTTTATTTCTTTTGCTTGAATATAAAATCTTCAGCGTGAATTTCTATTTCAGAAAAATGATCTTAAACTTAAGACCAATAATGTAAATCTTATACCTGGTTTGATATGAAAATCTATGTAATGCTTTTGTGTCTGCAGTAGAAATACGAAGATAAATGAAAGGAAGTAAAGTTGACAATTAAAATTCGGGGATGTAACTATCATAGCTGGGGTAGATAAAGTAATCAACGTATGCAAAAACGCTTTACATCAGAGATCAGTAGTATTAAGCTCCTACATTAATTACATTTCTTGACAAAATTGAAACAATTCAATGAACATACATATTTAAGTGGACGTTGGAACCGTTTTTTGAAACTAGATTGTTTAATCACAATTTGACCATAACTAAAAGATTCGGAAATCAATTGAAAATCTGAATACTGATATCCCTGCAAAAGAGCCACATTTTTACGAACCAAAGCTCTGTCCTACAATGACAGCGGTATGAGATAGAGCTAGCTCTCGATCTCAAAACAGATTTGGCCCAAGTCCGCCAGAGGTCAAAGACTCTCCCACAAAGAAATACGGGGCATTGGATCCCAGACCGGTTAGTATCTATAGTTAGTATCTATAATTATCATCTAGGTGATGTTATGGTAATTTTTTTTGGAACTAACTAATATACTAAACTATAAGCTTACTCTTTTCGCAGTTTCTGCCGCCGTACTTTCCTTGGCATAGACAAACATACTCCGGCTGGTCAGGTGAGTTCGAGTTGGCGAGGCAGATCCCATCGTTTAAACAGACGTTTTTCCTGCATCTGTTCATATCTGAATAGGAAACAACAACCTTTCATTATTGGAATATGGTTTTACACAAAATCTTCTTCTATAAAGTAAAATATATATTCCTAATCCTATTGTAATCTCGCCAATGTGTCTGAATACTAACTTTATAAACCATTAGAATAATATCAGGCACATTCTTATATATTAAAGGGAGCCAAAACCAATATATCAGGTCAAAATTTGGCAAAATTTATTAACTATTGAAACACATTGATGATTCTGTGACCATAACTGAGGCCCATGATAAAAATCTCTGGCCAATTGGCTTGTTTACAAACATTGTTGTCTACAGGCAGAAAGGACAGGAGTTTTTTTAGAATTCAAGTTAAATTCCAGTTAGTTTCCTTGGTTTAAACTGAACCACTAGCAAAGGTTAGACTCTTTTAATGTATTTTCATAGTCATTTCAGTTTGCAAAATGTTGTCACATATTAGCACAACACTGTTTTTACGTCCCTTTAAATTCACTGATTCTATATAAAATATCCGTTTTGCAACAATATTTCCCTGCAGCTTGGCAATGCTTAATACTCAACATAAGGTTAAGTTAAAAAACAGTAAAGTAATATTAATATATACAGGGGTATTCACGTAAAGGTGTGTTCCTTACTTAGATTGATGTCCGAGGTGATTGCCCTGCCCGCTTCTGTGATAACTACACAATGATAATTGCCACTATCGTAGTCTTTGGGGTGGTGGATGTACAAGAAGTCAGTCGTCATTTTGTATCTGAAAAATATCTAGACATATAGTTTGACGTATCATACTCAGCTGCAAGCGGTGTTTTACATCTCAAGATAAATAAATATGTATATACATGTATAATTCAGATTAAGAACCTCTTGGTAGAAAGTAAAGAGATTTTTAACAACTTACATTTGTTGAAAATACCTTTTAATGCTTGGGATTAAGGCATTCCCGGGACCAATGGCTTTCAATGTAACATACATTGTCTTTTGAGAGTTTAGAAAATGGCAATGTCTGTATCAAACAAGTACACTGGGTATATATATATATATATATTAGGCTGATTTCTTTTAGATTGTTTCGCTGCTTGATCTGACTTTTCATAGATCAGGTACCAAATAATATTCCTAGCCTACAAAACTACCCGACCTTACCTTTTGTTGTTGGTATGGGCCAGGATCTTGTGCCCTTTGGGGTTGACCCAGAAGATCTCTTTGACGGGCAAGTTTTTGTTGTAGACGCACTCTAACTTGGCAGCATGTTTCGGGGAAGCTTGTACAGATTCTGAGCGGGAAGCTGAAATAAAAGATCAGTTAGTAGTTCAAAAAGATAGCAATTCAAGTTAACTGAATAATATATAACGTATTTACGACACAGTACTAGTCCTAGTACAGAACTTGACTATATTACGTTGCATAGGTATTAGAACCACTGAGCACTTGAATCACATCGAGAAAGCAAAGACACTGCATCGAGTATTCTAAAAGTTTTAAGTAGTTTTATAAATTAATGCGAATTAAGGAGAAATTAGTTTTTAAGAGACTAGAAATTGGTTTAACGCTTCAATTATCAGTGGAAGCTTTCTTTAAGACAGGTGTGTTAAGAAAGCTAGAATTATCTAAAATTATCACTCCCCTCTACTATTTTTCATATACATAGCACCCTGATGAAAATAAAACAGTACAAAATGATTTTTTTTTCAACTTACCTGGATTGCAAGACTTCTTGATACATTGGCGGGAGTGGGTGCCGATCCCGACACACTGGCCCGACTCACACTGCCTCCTCTTGATCTCTTTGCCCAGACCGCAGGTCACACTACAGGCCGACCAGTTGGACCACGCAGACCACTGGGCCGGGCCGACCACGGGCGGCGGGACTTGTATAACCACGGGTGCTGGGTTGGGAGAAAAACATCGGATCGTGTATTAGAAATATCTTGTGTTTGATATGTGACATATGTAGCATCAATGATCACATTAAATCATCCGCTGGTAAGTTTCACTTTTCAGAAAACGATTCTTATTTTCTTTATATTGGTTCTCATTATAGTTTAAGATAATGACATATTTTCAGCATTAGGAGTTGGACGTTAAGTTTAATACACATATCATTTTCGAAAATGTGATTTATGAAACCTCATTGAAGGTAATTCTTTTCATGTACACTTGGAAGCTAGGGTATAAATCGACATTATGATTTTAACTTGATGATGTCACTGCTTTTAGTTACTTAGCATTTTACAAAGGCTCCTAAACATTGACTACCGATTTATATATGTGAGAAATAAGAGAGCTGTACAAAAATTGCACTACCTGGACATGGAGTTTCACTGATGCACTCTTGCTTCTCGCTGTTATTTCCTTCACAAGGGGCAAAGACACACATTCTCTGTCGGCTTTGCAGACCCCCATCGCCACACGTAACGCTGCACGTTCCCCAGCCGGACCAGCTGGACCACGTTCCTTTCTGATGTTCTACTTTTTGGCTTTCAAGCATGTCCTTTAGATATTCTCTCAGCTGTTCACTCAGCTCTATTTCAGCCTTCACATGATTGGTTTGGTGTGGCATGGATGTCAATGGCGTGTCCTCCTCTTCTGCGTTTTCTTCTTCGGCCACAGTCAATTCCTCTGCTCCTTCTTCCTCAGATTTCTCCATATCAGAGCTATCAGACAGACCATCGTCTTCATCTTTAGCAGCAGTCTTGGTAGGTTTGTCTTTAACAACCTCCTTATCATGTTTTCCACCTTTTTTTTCAGTTGCAGCAGATTCTTTTCCACTTTTTTGTACAGTTGCAGTCAGAATTTTTTTTGTAGAAATGGGTTCACCACCTTTCCCTTTGATAGTAGTTTTTTCGACCTTAACAACATTTACTGCACCTTCAGTAGCCTTATTTTTAACATCATCACTTTTGGAAGGTCCTTTTCCAATTTTCTTCTCAGCGTTTGTAGGTTCTTCTTCATTATTATCTACAACGGCATCAGGAATCTCTTCGACGGAGGTGGGTTCGCTACCTTGTCCTTTGATAGTTGTTTTTTCGACCTTCACAACATTCACTGCACTTCCAGTATCCTTATTTTCAATGTCATCCTTATTTTTAGAACGTTCTTTTCCAAGTTCCTTCTCAGCTTCTTTAGGTTCGCTACCTTGTCCTTTGATAGTAGTTTTTTCGACCTTCACAACATTTACCGCACCTTCAGTAGCCTTATTTTCGACATCATCACTTTTGGAAGGTCCTTTTTCAACTTCCTTCTCAGCTTTTGCAGTTTTTTTCCCACTAATATCTTCAACTGCATCAGGAATCTCTTCGATGGAGGTGGGTTCGCTACCTTGTCCTTTGACAGTAGTTTTTTCCACCTTCACAACGTTTACAGCATTTCCAGTAGCCTTATTTTCAATGTCATCCTCACTTTTGGAATGTTCTTTTCCAACTTCCTTCTCAGCTTTTGTACGTTCACTACCTTGTCCTTTGCTAGTCGTTTTTTCAACCTTCACAACACTTACTGCACTTCCAGTAGCCTTATTTTCAATGTCATCCTCACTTTTGGAATGTTCTTTTCCAACTTCCTTCTCAGCTTTTGTACGTTCACTACCTTGTCCTTTGCTAGTCGTTTTTTCAACCTTCACAACACTTACTGCACTTCCAGTAGCCTTATTTTCAATGTCATCCTCACTTTTGGAATGTTCTTTTCCAACTTCCTTCTCAGCTTTTGTACGTTCACTACCTTGTCCTTTGCTAGTCGTTTTTTCAACCTTCACAACACTTACTGCACTTCCAGTAGCCTTATTTTCAACATCATCCTCACTTTTGAAACCTTCTTTTCCAACTTCCTTCTCAGTTTTTGTAGGTTCGCTACCTTGTCCTTTGATAGTAGTTTTTTCGACCTTCACAACATTTACTGCACTTCCAGCTGCCTTATTTTCAACGTCATCATCACTTTTGGATTGTTCTTTTCCAACTTCCTTCTCAGCTTTTGTAGATTCTATATCACTTGTCTCTACGACGGCACTTTCTTCATTGAGTTTGGTGGGGTTATTCACATTCACTTTGGTAGTATTCACCACGTTTTCAATTTTCTTTGAAACATCATCATTTTTCACATTATCGTTATCAGTTTTAGCTGCTCCTTTTCCAATTTCATCATCAGCGTCAGCCACTACTTCTTCAATATCTTTTTCAATCTTGGAAAAGTTCTTTTCCTCTTCATCCTTATTCTTGGAAAGTTCTTTGTCTTTAATACCTTTAGTCTTGTTAGGTTCTTTCTGAATATTTGAACTACCAGAATCTTTCACATCACTGCCATCAGGTTTAGCTGATTCTATCCCAATTTCATCTTCAGCGTCAGCCCTTACTTTTTCAATATCTTCTTCAATCTTGGAAAAGTGTTTTTCCTCTTCATCCTTATTCTTGGAAGGTTCTTTGTCTTTAATACCTTTAGTCTTGGTAGGTTCGTTCTGAATCTTTGAACTATTAGAATCTTTCACATCACTGTCATCAGGTCTAGCTGATTCTATCCCAATTTCATCTTCAGCGTCAGCCCTTACTTTTTCAATATCTTCTTCAATCTTGGAAGGTTTTTTTCCATTTTCAGTCTGTGTAGATTCCATTTTATCCTCAGCCTCTTCCTGTTCTTCCTCATCGTTGTCTCTAATCTTAGCAAGTTCTTTTTCCTCCTTATCCTCAATTTCAGCAGGTCCTTTAGCATTGGTAGCCTCTGTTTCTTTGTTAACATTTCCTTCAAGGGCGTTGCCATTTCCTAATAAATTTTGTCCTCTACCTATGGTTTTGCTGTCGTTTGAAATAAGTCTCTTTATATCAATATCAAGTTCAGCTTTTTCTCCATCATCTTCTTCGCCTTCGTCAGGGATTGTAACTGTTTTAGTAATGTTTAATGATATTTGGCTTACTTTTACCTTTCCTGTTTTCTGAGATGTATCTTCAGATTCTAAGAGTGTAGAATCTTCGTGGCCTGATCCCTCGGAACCTTCTGGCTGGATGATATCATTTACTGGTATTGCTTGTGCATTGTTAAGTGTAATTTGAGGTTTTGTAGAGCTGGGTTGGCGTTCTTCATCATCAAAAGTGTTCTCTAAAGCCTCAGTCTCATTTCCTTCAGAAGCTTCGTCGTTTTGCGTGGGAGGTGCATTCACAATTACATTAGTTGTATTCACCAATATTTTTCCCTTATTCTTCGATCCTTTTTTGGTCTCTTTTTGTAAGATAATTCTGCTCTGACTGATTTTAGTTATAGGAACATTGTCGCTGTTTGCTTGTGTGAGCTGTGCATCTTCACTATTTTCAAGAACTTGCTCAGCCGCTGGGGGCTTATTTTCAGCAGGTTTGATAGAGCTAGGTTGGCCTTCTTTATTATTTTCGATGGTTGTCTCTTTTTCTAAATCATCCGTCTTACTTTCAGGAGATTCATCATCTTCCAAAGATTCTGTATCATTTTGCATGGGAGTTGCATTTACAATTACTTGGGTTGTATTCACTAGTATTTTTCCCTTTTCCTTTGATCCGCCACCCACCTTTCCTGGGATGATTTTACTTTGACTGACCTTTGTTACGGTAAGATTGTGGCTATTTGTTGGTGTTAACTGTATATTGGTACTGTTTTTAAGCATGTTTTTCTGCTCCTCAATATCATTAACAACCTTTGACTCGGACTTTCTCTCATTTTGCTTTTCAAGACTTTCATTGCTTTTGTTGCCCAACGGTTTTTCTGATCGTTCAAATCTAGGTTGTCTAGTAGGATCAACAATACTTGTATCTAATTCCCCAAGAGGTTGGACATAGACAGGAATGGTTGTTACACTGGAAATGCTGTTTCCCCCTTCTTCAGTTAAAAGAGTGTCTATATTTGAGTAATTAGGTTTCTCTCTAGGATCCTGATGTTCACTGGTCTCTTGTCCATTCATCTGATCATCATTCTGACCATCATATTGTTCTTTATTCTGATCTTCACCAAAAGTCTCACGTAAATCGTCTTCTTTCTGATCGTCACTGAAGTCCTCATAATCATTTCCGCCTACATCTTCGTTCTGATCTTCGTCTTCATCTTCATCTAATTCTTCACTTTCATTTGGAACTTCATTCTGATCCTCACTTTCGTTTTGCCGTTTGACACGCTCATGCCTACTGCTGGTATCATTTTCTCCCTCTGATGGAAAGCCCTCCTGATCCCCATTTTGATCTTCACTCTCAACTCCATTCTGGTTTTGGCTTTTCTGATTTTCTGATTGTTCAAATCTAGATAGTCTAGGAGGCTCAACCATATCTGTATCTAATTCCCCAAGAGGTTGGACATCGTCAGGAATGATTGTTACACTGGAAATGCTGTTTTCCCCTTCTTCAGTTAAAAGATTGTCTACATTCGAGAAATTAGGTTTCTCAATAGAATCCTGACGTTCACTGGTCTCTTGTCCATTCATCTGATCGTCATTCTGACCATCATATTGTTCTCTTTTCTGATCTTTACCAAAAGTCTCACTTAAATAGTCTTCTTTCTGAACGTCACTGAAATCCTCAAAATCATTTTCGCCTACATCTTTGTTCTGATCTTCTACTTGAACTTCGCTCTGATCTTCGCCTTTGCCTTCATCTAATTCTTCACTTTCATTTGGAACTTCATTCTGATCCTCACTTTGGTTTTGCCGTTTATCATGCTCATGCCTACTGCTGGTATCATTTTCTCCGTCTAGTAGAAAGTCCTCCTGATCTTCATTTTGATTTTCACTCTCAACTGCATTCTGATTTTGGCTTTGGTCTAAATTATCATCTCCATTCACGTCTTCCATTTCTGGCTGCTTTTCATTGTTAACATCCACTTCCTCTGCCGCTGGATAATAGGGCTGGTTTTCACTTTCAGATCCATTCTGATCTTCGACTTGATCTTCAAAAGCATCTTGACTTACATTATTTTCATCTAGGTGTTCAGTTTCATCTTTGAAATGTTCTTCATTTTGATGTTCACTGTTGTTTTCAGTCTGATCTTTAATTGAATCTTCATTCGTATCTTCATCTCCATCTTCATATTGTTGTTCAGAAGATTCTTCCTCGATGTTGGCCACAAAATTCTGATCTTCATGTTGTTTTATATCTTCACCGATATCCTGAGATACAATTTCATCTTCCTTTATGTCTTCATCTTGAGTATGAATTTCATCGTCATTTGAGTGACCAGGTTCTTCAAACGTGTCATCAATGTCATTTGATTCTTCTAATGCATCTTCTAAAGCATCATCATGGAGCAGATTTCCTCCACCTACAATTTCAGAAGATATGTCCGTGGCTACAGAAGATTCAAGCTCTGGTCCTTGAGATACAATTTCATCTTCCTTTATGTCTTCATCTTGAGTATGAATTTCATTTGAGTGACCAGGTTCTTCAAACGTGTCATCAATGTCATTTGATTCTTCTAATGCATCTTCTGAAGCCTCATCATGAATCAGATTTCCTCCACCTACAATTTCAGAAGATAAGTCCGTGGCTACAGAAGATTCAAGCTCTGGTTCTTGAGAGCGTTCGTACCTGCCACTTTCGTCATTGCCATTATTCAAGCTTAATATACTCTCCTCGTCATCTGTGACATCAGTTTCAGGTGAAATATCACTGCTGCTTTCATCTGCAAAATCGTCAGAGCTGTCCAACAAAGCACTGCTGTCTTCTGTTAATGAAATTTCTGAATCTATGGAAGCGATGCTTTCATCAGAATAATCTGAAGAAATATCAGGAAAACTGTCTGTTTCTGTTGATGAATCTGTCAGCTCGTCACTTTCAGATGTCTCAATACTATCGTCTAAGTTAAATGAAGGTTCATCAGTTATCTCCTCTTCGTCGTCAACCTCCCTAATTTCTTCCTCATCTGAACTATCTACAATAACGCTTCTTCTAGGCCTGGTAGACATGGTTTTCATAAAAGCTACTGAGTGCTTTTTCCTTAACTGTTTGTTTTTTTCAGAAGGATTGATTCTTTCTATTCGGAAAAGATCTGCACTGGCTTGTCTCTTTTGTATTGGTTTTATATTTTTGATAAGGTCTGGCGTTAGATTGTGATTCTCTTCAATGGCATGAGCTTCCTCTTTGGTCATCTCAGGTAGTTTCTTGATGTCATGCATATGATGAGTCCTGATGATCTCCACTTTAGACTCGTCAGGGACTGCACCTGTGCTCGGGTTTTGCCTCTTTATGTCCTGGTCTGAAACAGAACATAAATCAGTAGAATGAGTGTTGGTGCATAAGTTATACGCATTAATCATCTAGCATGGCATTAAATAGAGAAAATAAGGTTACTTTGACAATTTTTAAAAGAATGTATACATATCGTAAAATCCTCCACCTAATCTGCTCAAGAGCGAAAAAGTGATTGTACAAGGGAGCTATGTTGTAAAAGAGTTATTACACCCAACCCCCGCTCTGAATTACGACCCTTATGGAGGGATCCCTTAAATGCTTTTTAGTTGTTCAAAAAGGAAATAAAAACGAGTAAATCCGTATTTTAAAAGAGAAATATCATCTTTTGACAAACAAGCTAAGTAGAAATGCCAGACGAAAATATAGATCGAGTTTTATAAAATTTACCACAATATTTTCCAAAACGTCTTGTGTTTCTAAGTTAAATTTAAAGTTAAACTTTAAGATATTCAGTTTTCATTTCATGGACAAGCCAGACAAAGTAATTACCAATTTTATCACACAAAATTAGCAAAATAACTGGCCATGGGTAAATATGAAACTCTAATTTCAGTGAATTTAATTTAAGGTATAACATTTAGAACTCTTTTTTTTTTATCTCATCATATCAAATAAATTCAAAAAGTGCCTGAAAGCTAAGCTTTTACCCTTTTGGGGTAATGACATATCAGCTAACTTAGTCATTTGCTTTGAACCGCAGATTCCTTTTTGAAAATACAAACTATTGGACCATCAAAATTATAGGGTGTAAGTTGACAGAAACTTACAAATCAGACATCCAAAATTCAGGTTGCAATAGCTTTTCAGCCAATTAACATGAAAGAACCATGTTTCCTCTGACGTTACTGACTTACAAACTATTAAATTTTGCACACTTAGACCTCTATACTGAATATGAGGGTTTGATTTTTTTTTATAGTTTAAAAAATCCACATTTTCATATTATTTTAAAAGTACGTGTTCAATGTATCAATAAACAAATATCCTAGATGCAGTAGAGGCGAAGCACAATTCATATGTTATAGTTTTTACTATGACAAAAATCAACATTATTTCTTTTTAAGCCAAATATTTCATGTCCAAGTCATTTTTATGAAGGCACTGCACAGTAATGTCTAGAACTTAGAAGTACATGTGTCTGAAATTTTGTGAAGATTAGATCTAGAGGCCTATGATTAAGATTCAGTCCCATCAATTCGAGCCCATTATTTTAGGAAAAGACTTGTATTTCTAAGATAACAGCTTTCATTGCATCAAGAGCGGATTATCCATTCAAAAGTAATGGATCTAGATCTAAGTGAATTTCTTAAGCAAAATCGACCATATTTTCAGCAGATTCCCAATGGCAATGATGCCCAAATGGACCCCCAAATCACTACAACTCTGAAATCTAAAAAGTACTAGTTACGATGTCGTTCTGGAGCAGAGCTTCCATGAGAGACGAAATTGTATTTGTCAATATTTCAAATCCAAACGTGTGGATTTTCCTTATAAATTCATAAAATAATAAAACAGACCAAATTTTAAAGTCTAATAACCCTGTTCATACTTGGGATATCATTATTTGTCTAGCATCATTAGTTTTTGATACATAAACCATGTTCAATGACAAAGCGGGTGTCCGGACGCCCAGGATAACCAGAAAAAGGTTGTGGGTAACCAGATCCAAGGAAATCATATCATATGAAGCAGCCTGAAAGCATGAGAACATAGAATCATAGATTTTAAATCTTTTGGTAGGATTAACAAGGGTTTTTCCCCATAGTCCGAATGAAACTGCATGAATCAGTGTCAGCTTTTTGTCTCTTTCTTCCCGATCATCAAAGGGTATCAAAATATCCAAATTCCAAAAATGTCCAGGCCTAAAATGATCAAACCATACGATATATAGGACATATGAGAACATAGTTTCATACATTATTTGCATTTTGATAGGCTGGATAAGGCCTAAATAGTTTATTTTGGAGTGCATGTGGTACATCGACAGTGACGGACATGCCTAGCCTATCAGTTATTTTTTCATACTATTTGTAAAATATTCTTGCAAACATGTCCAGGCCTAAAATCATTAAACCTCCTGATAAATAGGAGCATGAGAGATATAAGAACATAGTTTTATACATGATTTGTATTTTAATCGGCTTCAGACTGGCAGAACATAGCCCAAACAAAATCGGAGATGCATGACAGTGCCTATCTGAGGCCAGTCATTTTTTCATACGATCTGTAACCCTGCGGATTCGGCGCGAGGTAGACTAGTGTAAAGTTGACAGTGCTTGACCTACTTTTGCACCGGCGGTGGAAAAAGAGCAAAATGTCCGCTGTCGCTGCTATATTCATGTTTGGCACCGAAATTATGGAAAAATATGGAAGAAAACATGAAAAATCCGAATGAACTATTCTTCCCTGATATATTTTGCATCATATGATCAACTTTATATGTCCCTGTCTTTTGTCAATTCTGAGAAAAATGGGCGGACAGCTTCAAAAAACACAAATATTTTAAAATTTAGCTGGTACCTGGTGTCAAGTGTTTTGAGTCTATGTCTTTTCTTCATGTAGGCCGGTAACCAGCGCAAAAAGTCTATATTCCAGAATTTCGGCGAAATGTCATTTCGCCTAAAAAAAATACCATTACTTTTGACCTAAGGCTAAGGCTAAGCATCATACAAACTTCATTCAAAAAGTGACATAAAGATAATTATTTTGACTTTTCAATTTCAGATGAAATTCAAGCTAAAATGGATAGATCTAATTTACCTTTGAACTGCGGCTTTTTGAAGTTTTTCTTTTTTCAAATAAAATCTTATGGACCATTTTGGTTTGGCCGTAGGGTGGTCAAAGCACAGTGCACGACGTTTCTGACTGCACCGTAATTTGGCACATTTTTTGCTCATCTTTACCCGGTCATATCTAAACTATCTATCCTACAGAGTTTTAACTCGGAATCTGGTAAGATCATGTCTAAATCTCCAAAAATATCACATTGATATGTCTGAAATAATTCATTAAATATATAAAAAGAGGTCTTGAAGAGGCCTCAAATGATGATGTTGGAAGGAGTAAATTAACTGTGTCACATTTATTCAAAATGACTACTAACTTCACGACGTAATGGGGGGCCTAATTTTGATTTGATCAGTCTGAAATTTGGTAATCTAACATTTTAGGACATGATCTTTCAGATTCTGGGTGATTCCCTATGATATCATTTTTAGGGGGGGTCAAAAATTGGATCTCAAAATTTGGAGATTCAGAAAAATATTTCAAATTTTCAGAATTTGACAGAATCACCTGGAATCTAAAAGCCACATGTCTCAGCTTTTCAAAACTGTTTAAATTTTCCAAATATGTTGATTATAAGCCCCCCCCCCCCCCATTGACAAAAGAGTGCAGCCAAGTCACGTCGTTTCTCTCTTTGTGCTTTAGTAGAATTGCAGCTGTGCAGCGCTGTTGCGGCAGTTGCGTCACGAAATTGGCATACTCTGTGATTCCAAGGTGGTACTATGCATTTCCAGCCTTTTGTTTTATTTACTCAAAGTAATCAACAGACAAAATGAAAAACATTTCTGCATAGTATTATTCCTAGTCTTTAAGGTCAGGGCATAGTTTTTTGTGTTTTCATTGTAATTTACAGGTCACAGCCTGTTGAACATCAGTGGAAATTATGAAAATCACCAGG
Source organism: Lepidonotus clava (assembly GCA_936440205.1). NCBI lineage: Eukaryota > Metazoa > Annelida > Polychaeta > Phyllodocida > Polynoidae > Lepidonotus > Lepidonotus clava. Next base: position 24,893,275 of record OW387144.1, on the reverse strand, counting down.
TGACACAACTAAGACACATCTTTCTATTGAATAAGGGCAAAACACGGTCAGAAAAAAGCACAAAATCTGACATTTAGAATCCTCATAACTTTCTTAATATTTGGAGTAGAAGAAGAATTCAAAAACTATTGGAATGCACTAGTTTAGATCTATCATTATCTGATGATAAAAATAACATTAAATTGATTTTCTAGCCTGTCCACCCTAGTTTGGGGACATCAAATTATAAATTTATAGAAAAATTACAAAGTAAGCTTTTGAATTTTTTTTTTCACAAATTGATTGAATTATTCACATATTTAGAATCTACAATGTCTAAACTTCAAAATGATACCAAGTTCATCATAGGGATCCCATCAGATCCATGTCTTGCCTTGGACCGCAGCTTTTTCATAGAAATCACAGTTTAGTTTAGAAATTAGAGTTCTTCAAATCAATTTAAGACCTTTTTAAGACCTCTTGCTACAAAACTGTCAAATTTAAGACCTTTTTAATGCCTTAAATATGAGAAAATGAATTTAAGACTAAGTCATTTTAAGACCTGGGTGGGAACCCTGTGATTGTGAACTGTTGCAGTGTTGAACAGGTTTCGACGTCAAGACTCAAGGCTCAAGCTGTGACGTTAGATGTGTTTACAAGCGGCGTGCGCCTGTCTAGTCGAAAGGTAGATCTAGAGCCCAATTGTTTTTGCCAATTGCAACCGAGGTGCATTACAGAAAATCCAGATAAGACACTCACCTTGTATTGGATGATTTGCTGAACCTTCCACATCTTTGCCATGTTCAATTTTCACCGCGACGGGAGTGGAGGAGCTTGACCCGGAGAGCAGAGTGTCGATCTCAGACTCAGTCCGCGGGATTCCCGACGTAATTCCGTAATTTACAGCCAAAACAAGGAACAGAACGTATCCAACTCTCACGGTGGAATCTCCCATTTTACAATCGACGGGTTTAAACAGGTGAGAGCAGGTTTGCCCGATGACTTTGACATGAAAACATGACGATAATACGTCAAGCCATCTTCAAAGTCGCGGGAGGCGTCTTGTGACGTCACATCCGGTCCCTTTGACGTGGTTGCTAAGTGACGTCTCAGTAAGTAGGTCATCATGTCGCACCTGCTGACAGATATCAGAAAACAGTATCTCATTTACTCCTAATGATCCACTGAAGGCAAAGGATTAACAAAATACTAAAAGAAGCGCCAGAGAAGCTGCCACGCTTGGACTTGTCACTATTCTCTTATTCTAGGCTCTACCTCAAAACCTGAGACTTGAAATGGCTACTGTCGTTGTCGCCCTCTGAAGAGAGAGAGGTGAGTTAGATCTAGATCTAGATCTTTTTTGAGATGTCTTCTCCTGTAAATCTTCAGATGGCGCCACAAAACGTGAAATTATTGGGATCAAGCTATGAGTATAATGTAGATCTAGCAGTGTAGTTTAGCGGTCTTTTTGCTTAAGAAGTTATGAAATTTCTTGAAAAATCTGTATTTTCAAGTCATTTTCTCACAATCTAGTCTAAGTTCTCCAGGTTATTTTTTATCATTTGATAACATAGTCTAATCTTATAATTTTCTAAATTTTTCAAGTGCGGCATGTAAGCAGGATGCTATGGGCTTGTTTGCTCTAAAAATTGCGAAATTTCCATTTCCCGTAATTATTTATGATCTAATAAATACTATTGAAATAGTGAAAAATCTAAATTAGTAAAGTAACTGTGTGTACTTTTGTAAAATTATTTCTAAGGTTCTTTGACCCAGACAATTTTTTTTCTTAAAAACCTTAGAAATAGTTTTACAAAAAAGAAAGAAAAAAAAAGAGTAGATCTAAAGAAAAGTAATAAAAAAGATCATTGAGGTCGCTTGACTGAATAGTTGTGCACTATTACAAATGATTAGAATAAAAATGCTAAAGCAAATCCTAAAATTAAACGATTGAATATGCAATGTCATGGGCGGCCATCTCGAATTTCCATGAATTTGCTTAATTCACCAAAAAAAAGAAGAAAAAAAGAGACAGAATAGGATAGGTGAACAATTTTGGAAAAAAATATTAAAGAAATTAAATGTAAGAATTGCTTCAGCTTACAAGATGTAGATCTATACATACCAATGAAAATGTTGCAGAAGTTATAAAGAAAATATTATATTTTAAATAATCATAACAGCTTTTTATTCCTTAATATTGAAATCTTATTATGGTGAATAATGGTAGCCTTGTTGATGAAACGCCAAACTTGCCAAACATACCATCAATCATATAGGTCTAGTGTCACAAAATAAAAGTCAAAGTATTCATGAGAAAAATACTCCTCCATGTAGTCGTATTATGACATCTAATATAAATATTGTAAGAAATTACCTAATATACAAATTGTGGAAATTAGAGCTTCATCAATGACCATCGATCATATATGATCCATTTTCTATGGGACCGTCACTAAAGGGTTAAGGCATAAAATTGAATAGCATCTAGATCTTATTGAATAGATCTAATAGAAAAAATATCTTTTCATTTTTTTTTAATATGCAGTCAGATGACGTCCACAAACATCGTTTCAAAATACAGACTATTAACATAATATAACCATGTTTCCAAATGATAGAGACTCTTAAGATTATTCTATCAGCAGAATGCGTGAATATTCAAGAAACATCATTATCAAATTGTTTTTTATTCCACAATACCGTTCCTTTGTACATGGGAATAGGCCTATAAAATGAGATGTATGCATCCATAAGAATGTGTAAAATGCGTCAAAATACAGCTGGACTCTACTTCAAAATTGGCCCATCTACTCTACTTATCACTTTCTTAACCCTTAAAACCCTAATGCGGCAACAGCTGCCCAAAGGTGTATTTCCTAATCTGGCCGTAGCCTCCAGGAAAAACGGCTTTTATAATTCCATAAGTTTTTCCATATTTTTCCAATTACACTTTGATAAGTCCTTAACATTATAGAAATGGCAAATATATATTTTGAAAGCTGATTAAATTCCCTAAGAAATGCTTCAAATAGGATTTCTATTATTCTGATTTATTAGAATGTGGTCAGCTTTGAAATTCCTCAGTTACACGAAATTTAAGGAATTCCCGAGGGAAATCCATGGAAATACTGAGGAAATAAAACAATCAATGATCTAAAGGATTAAACAGATGACATCTATGACCTAGCATGGTTACATTACAGAGACGGATCTACGAAAACTACAGATTTTAGGAGGGAAGGGGTGGGTGGGTGCCCTATAGTATAAAAATTTTAGGCTTGAATTTTGGATCTTACACTAGTTTTTGGCCAAATTGGGTATATGATATCTATTCGGCGCTTAGTAAAAATCACACCTGCATAGGCCTATATACCATTCACACATAACTTAGTCATGGTTCCAAGGATGCCCTTAGCAGAGATGCCATTTTTCCGGATTTCCGGATTTCCGGATTTTTGCCAGTACAGAATAGAAATGAAATAAATATTTGTCTATACATAGATCAACAATTTTGGTTTCCAAATTATTCCTATATCCTATCTTAGCCACCTAATCCATAAATTTGCATTATCTGGCCAATATTTTCAACCTTTTAGTGTCTAAACTAAAAATCCGGAAATGTCCGTCCTACTTTTCCGGATATTTCATCAACCCTGGGTGGCATCTCTGCCCCTAGAAGAAAAAAATAATTCAGAGGGCTCTTTCAGCACGTCGGATCAAATGTTCTTTGTTTGAAACCAGGATTTTGCCTCTAAACCTAAATTTGGGCCTTCTTCTAGAACCCTTGATCAAACCAGCCCCTGTGATTCACAGATTCTATGAATTTTGCCAAAAGACATAAAATTCAGACTTAGAGGTACTCAGTTAGGACATAATTAATTAAACTGACGGCCTTTAGCATTGTTTCCTATGAGAAACTGGCTTGTACATTTTGTTTAGATTTTGTATTTTTCTTAGATTTCTTGACGAAGTTTCACAAATTGCATTTTCTTTTGGTTTACATTTAGGCCTAGTTGAACTTGGGTATGCTTAATACAACCAGTACAAATATCATGAAAATATCATGAATGGCTATTTGGTCCGGTATAATTATGATACATTTTGACGGTTCCCACTCATATACGTATATATATGAAAGAGAAAACTATATACAAGATAAAGGTAGGGGGGGGGGGGAGGGGGGGGGGGGGGGGCTTGCAAAACATCATAACATAGTTAGTATAATGTGTGTGTGGAGACTTGTCTGGTTTATTCCCTTGTTAATAGTTGGGATAAACCCATTAGGCCTACCAGATGACGGGAAACACACTTGATTGGTGTGATTGGTTATATACCAGCTGCATGTAGTTACACTTAGTCGAACATACAATCATATTATACCCATACTTTTTCAACACGTCTTGAAGTCTGAGCTATTTCAGCATCTGAGTAAGTCCTCACATCTTTCAAAGGAAATACAAAAACCCAGGTCACTCATCCGCCGTCTACCGACTCTTTGGAGGTCTTTGATATAAACTGCACCTACTATATTTGATAAATAAATCCCTTTGATTGCGATTTTAAGTTGCACATTACGGTAGGCCTATTTGATGTGGGGATGTTATCAAGAAATCAAAGGCTACATATATTGATTGATAGTAATAGATCTATCTGGGATTTGCACTTCTATTAGTATAATCATTGCAGGCGTTGTATCGGCCTAAACATGTAATGAAAGTTCTTTATCAGCATAGTTAGTATAGGCCCATACATACAGAGTATAATTCTGAAATGGACAGTTTCGAGAGAAACAGCGAAAACTATGATGTTTTATGACGATATAAAGTATTCATTATAATTATGCAGAACTTTATAAAAAGAACAATTATGCAGGGTTTGTTACTAATTCTGATAAACAACCCCCGAAGCCCAACTTCCTCTCTCATCATACTGTCCTCTCATGCCTCCCAGTGGATGTACAGGTTGCTCACAACACAACCGGCGCCATATCTTCGTAACTTATTTTGGTGATCAAGGCATATAATCATATGAATTTTGATCAATGTTTTATTCCTATTAAGTCTGTCTGTCAATCAAATTAACTTCACCTAATCATCCCTTATCAATGTTATTTTAAATTTATAACCTGACATATATAGACATAATCAAGAATTATGAGACACTAATCAAATTTCAACTGATTAGCCTAATCACAGAAACCAGTTACGAAGTTATGGGCCCTGGACGGTATATCATTAGAAATTCTCAGAAATTAGGGGAACTCTCGAGGTATTCTTAAGATACACATACAAGTTTATGAATTTGGTTTAAGATTTCTTGAAAAACTTGATTATAATGTTTTCGTTGTTGTATCTGTCAATTCATATGCCCCCTTCCTCCTCCCCCTCTCCCCAAATGAAATAATGACCCTTCCTTACATTTTCAGGGACATGAATAGATACTGAAATGCTGGGGGACTTAAATTAAGATTGTTTTATGAATGCTCCTACAAGGATTTTTTCAAATGTAATTCTAAGAAATTGAAGCATCTAAAGTGAAACAGAAATTACTGTCTTTGTACAGCGTATTTGGCAAGAATTCTTTATGAAATACCCAGGTCACATAACTTTTCTACTAATGTACCCACTCTCCCTCCATGAAACAGCTGTGCATACAGTGATATAATGGCATAGTGACCACTCACCCATCCAGAGCCCATCCATTTTCGTTCATAAGACGCAAAAACTAAAAGAAACTAGAAACGAAGTTGTAATATGAATGCTTCACAACCATGCGCGTTCATTTGCAGGTGTGCTCAAGTAACACCGGTGTAGCATCTATTAGTAAGCTGACGAATCCTAGAAGGGATTTAACAGTAATTCTCTTAATGTTGCTCAACTAAGGCTGCAGTAATATGAAGTCACTCTGTACAAAACATTTCCAACCAACCTTTTACGCCACCCATGACTCATCCGAGATCAACCAAAGTAACCACTTGAACTACTACAACCCAGTAACCTGAAACTAAGTGAAATCTTGAATACATCTCATATTAACCATTGAGTATGACGCGTATGGTTGGAACCTACTTTGCGAAGAGTCATTTGATCTGAGGGTTTTTAAATTCACGTTACCTTTGCAGAACAATGATAACACTTTGGTTATTGTACATTATACATGAACTTGTATGTAATGCCAATATGTATGTACATGTACATGTATTATATATATATATATATATATATATATATATATATGATGACTGTGTAATTGCTTCTGTTGATTGTCGTTGGTTCGATTTAATGATTATGTAGGCCTATATTAGAGTTCTTTAGATTTGAAGGATCGTGGATCAGACAGTCTGTTCAATGGAAAGCATGCTCTGAATAACGTTCTATCACACACGGAATACTATCTTTTCCTGTTAGTTAAATGTATTGTATGTGCCGAGAAGTGTGAAAGTTCTGGGCGTTTCATTTTGTATTTATATCCCTCTTAAGTATTCCCAATACTAATCGCATGGCCCATTATAATGGATGTTGCAGTTTGGGAATTAACACTAAAAATAGCCCAGCCCTGGATTAAAACTGTATCATAATAGTTTGTTCATCAGTAATAGATTTTTGGGAGCAGCATTCGAAGATTTAGATATTTCCCCTAAGGATATTTCCCTGACAGACAAGTGGCGCTGGGGTTGAACACTGTCTTAGAATGGAGTCGGTATGTCAGCGCATATCTATTTCCAATGGCCTGCTAAATCATTGAATTGAGTCCCAAGATACTTATACACAAGAATTACATACACACTTCTCAGTCAGTCTCTAACGCGGATTTACCCTATGAGACAGAAATTAACACAGCTCAATGGTTTAGTCTCATATCATATGGCAGAACCTATACATGCAGCTCCTGCAGTCATGCCCCAACAATGATATTTGACTATGACTCGGCTCAATCCAACCCTCGGCCAGTGGGGACGAACCTTAACTGTAACTATCTTAAAGTATTGGGGAGAAATTTGTAACCTAAGGACATAACTTTATCAATAATTATACGTAAAATAGGCCTATTCTAAATAAGGCAGCAATGAGGAGAATTAAATGGTCTGCCCCTTGATATTCAACTTTCATTGTTCGCACATTTGAACAAATGAATGTATGTTGTTCGCAGTGGGTAGCTAATCTCTGTATTGAATGTTTTCAATTATACATATCTATAATATTGATTGATTTTTGCTTTCCGAGAGCATCAAACATTGTTTTACATATGACTGAAAATAGAAAAAGGATTTAGATACGATATCATTTATTCTCTGTTTTCGATGAGTGGATAACGTCGATAGTCCGATATATCGGAGTCTTAACTTGGCCCAACTCCCATAGAAGTCAGTGTTAACAAGAAATGTGGTAGTGACCACGGAAAAAACGGTTTTCCCGTGTGTGTGTCACAATAGGCCTATAATGCTATATGGGCCTATATGGGGCTCCCCCGTAGGCCTACATTCATGTTTTTGCCCCCCCCCCTCCCTCTACAAATTCCTGGGTCCGCCCCTGCCTGTCGAACAGTGGGACGCACTATAAAAAAAAAATATATAGAAAGTCTAGATCCGCCCCTGGACTGGAGCGACGTTTATGTCCCTGTCACTACGTTACTGTGGTTACCGTCACCATAGCTACGTCGCTGTAGTGACGGTGACGTCATAATTAATGACGTCGCGGCTTTGCCGCAGATAGCGATGGCTGGAGAGGCTGTTAGCACAGGCCGTATTCCAAGTCCCGATTTGAACCTTTTTCACTTGAACCAACTTGAACCTACTTGGACCAACTTGAACCAAATTTTGGCGAGTTGAACCAATCCTGAACCACAGAACTACACAGAAACCCCCAAAAAGATATTGCCGTGGGTCGAGTCTGGCACCCGGGGCCCTCCCGACTTGATGGATGCTCTCCAGGTGCAGTTTTAGTGGGCCGAGGGCGATCTCCGCATGGAGAGTGAACGCACCTCAGAATGACGTAATTTTTCAACATGGCGGCGCCCAGGGCCGAAGTGGAAACTACGTAGGTTTTCACCTATCGGCGCTTTGCGCCTCCAGGCGCCTCCGGCGCGGGAAAACCTAAGAAATTGGGGGGGACACTGTGCTATTTCTGATGTAAAGAATCTGCTTGGAGATTGAGACTGTCGTCATAGGAAATGCCTTGAGAGTGTAGTAATTAGCATAAATAAGTCTGTGTCCGGAGATTGACGAGATGATGTCATAATGATATTCTAAAAATAGAACGAAAGTAGGTCGGGAATACCCCTTTCCCCCACTGGGGGCGGCCATATTGAAAATCTGCTGGTTCCTCGGTCTCTCGCTAGGGGGATATGGTCCTTCAGAGAGTGTAGGTTTTAACATAGGATCTCTATGGGAATCGAAAATTGTTCATTCTCCGTTTTCGTTGAGTGGATAACGTCAATAGTCCGATATATCGGAGTCATAAGTTGTCCCAAATCCCATAGAACTCAGTGTTAAAAATTGGGGGGGGACACCGTGCTATTTCTGAAGTAAAGAATCTGCTTGGAGATTGAGACTGTCCTCATAGGAAATGGCTTGAGAGTGTAGAAATTTGCATGAATAAGTCTGTATCTGGAGATTGACGAGATGATGTCATAATAATATTCTAAAAATAGAATGAAAGTAGGTCGGGAATGCCCCCATCAGCCACTGGGGGCGGCCATATTGAATAAATTTGCATATTACCAATACAATCTCCTCACACAAATGAGCTCAGACTCTTCATCCATGGTGTATGGGGGTAAGGGGGTGAAGAAGGTGAAGGGGTAAAGGGGTCATGGGGATGTCATGGGGATGTCATGGGGATGTCATGGGGATGTCATGGGGATGTCATGGGGATGTCATGGGGATGTCATGGGGATGTCATGGGATGTCATGGGGATGTCATGGGGATGTCATGGGGATGTCATCGGACGTCATGCTGACGTCATGCCGACGTCATGCCGATGCTTTTCTATATCCAAAATATAATTCTTTCAACAAAATCGAATAACCGAAGCTCTTCGGTTTCTCAAACAGATCGTCAATGCTATCCATCAATCACCTCGATCCAGTTCTCTGTAACTGTCCAGTCAATAACCTTGATACTCCGATAAATCTCTCTCTCTCTCTCTCTCTGTCTCTGTTTCTGTCTCTCTGTACCTGTCTCTCTGTCTTTCTCTGTCTCTCTCTGTCTCCCTCCCTCCCCTCCCTCCCCCCCCTCTCTCCCTCTCAGCTATTTAACAAAGTGGATAAGACGGAGCTTTTAGGTTCTTTAGAACCTAACATACTTGATCTTGTAATTAAAAGTCATTGACGACTGTCGAATTTAAGTCGTGATACTCTGATACTAGTATAAAGATAAAGGCATCTCACTTACAATTGCATTCACAAAAAAGATGTAAAATTTTAAATGATTAGGGATTGTGAACTATGCAGCAGTAGGTAGGCCTAACCTTGATTTAACATAGCTGGGCTCTTACGGATCCCATGGAGAATGCACTTTGTCGGTGACCGGCCCTTTGTCTACAAACACACATTGAATTTTGTCCATATAAGGTGCTGTGTCCACGTGCACCGAGCCTCCATATGATATAATATTGATTTTACTAATCGAGCATAAGGACTCATATAAATTTAGTGCTTTTGCTTGATTTTTGGTGCATTTCAGCAAAGTAGTTTAGATTGTCACAGAGAGAAACGATAAAGGTCCCCGTGTTTCAACAAATATGAAAAATTAATATTAATTTTTCAGGAATCTTATAGAAAATGGAATGTTAGTTTTAGAAATAAAGACACCGCATTGACACCGCGATCATAGTCATCAAATGTACAACACTCTGGCATTTAAAACACAGATTTTCTTTATCTTATGCAATATAGTAATTATGTCATTGATAATTCTTCACTTTTTGATGCATTAGACAGGTTTACATGCAAACATTATGCACTTAAACAGCAAAGTATCTATAGATGGTTCCTGCTGATTGATTAGTTCTTGTAAATATAATGAACTATATCACATGATAGTCAATCACACACGAATGTTACAAAATAAGGAAAGGGACTATTCAATCCCTATGCTTTATCTTAAACGCCAACCAATCTTTCAGAATAAATGAAAAGCATTTGTTCGGATACAATATATTACAGACAGAGTGGAGTCTAGTTCTGTGCGTTATTATCCCTCTGTCTGGAAACAAAAATCTAATTTCGGTGTGCCCGTCTGCCGAACCAGTACAATATGGCATTGCCATAAATCCTTAATGATATTCCGTAGAAACATATGTGGTCTTCTACTGTAGACTGGAAAAAGTCCTGCAGCGAAATTGTATTTTATTCATACAGTGTCTATATTATATATACATAAACAAATCCAACTGTAGCTTGTATGTATAAGGCCCATGCGTCTTGGTATTTGGGATTCTAGTTAGGACTATTCGAGCCTTGATTAGGATTTTGGGCCAATTTGAGTTATCTTGAGTTGTCTTATAAAACTAATGATAAAATGTCAAGGTAAAATATCTAGCTTTAAAGTTATAGCTTATGAGATTTCCTGACGTTTATTACAATTATATGTACCCCTTAAACAAGCATTGCATTCAGCATTCTGCCCGTTAGGTAAGATGTACAATCGAAGATATACAACCACTGGTGCATATAATATGGAAATACATTTAAATTATTGAATAGGTAAACCTATGTCCCCAAAACTATTCATTAGAGGAACACCTTTCCATCTAAGGTAAACCTTTATACAAACAGAGAGTTTAGATAGTTACAAATGTATAAACTCTCAAGTTGTATATATATATATATATATATATATATATATATATATATATATATATATATATAAACCAGTGTATATGGGCAAAATGAAATTTGCATTGAGGGCAAATATATAACGCCCTAAGGTAAGAGTAATCATGGGCTATCGAGATTAAAACACTGGCACCTAATTACAAACACACGATTCTGTTTTCTCCTGACACCTGATTTAATGATTATATTTGTAATTAGATACTTTACAGATGAAGTCAGATCTCTTCAAACTGGCTTAAAACAAATTCATTGATTAATCATGTCCTCAGAGCTTATCATTATCAAGATATTATAATTACAAATGTTGCATTTGCTGATAGCCACATGCATGGTTATGATGTTCACAGGATGATCACCAACATTCGACTATATCCGTCCGAGGTCTAATGTGTACGTATGTACGAGCACATGTATAGCAATTGAATTCGACCTCATCTTCAAATCACCTGTCATCGACTAAATCCTATTTTGCGATCCAAAAATACAATGTACTTCAGCCTATAATTCACTGATCAAGCATTCTAGGTGACCAGACGAGGGGAAAGGATATTCTGTGCCGGGTTTCCTTAGATTTTATTCTTGTAGAGCATGTTCTTAGCTTTCAAATGATACTAAGCATGTCCAAATGTGATAACTGTTAAGGGATTTATTACCCCTTAAACATGTATTAGTCATAATACATGAAAAAGGGCAAAATCTCTAATATCCATTGTTTATGTACAAATTATAACGACTGTTATGAATTATGATAATGATGAAACACATTATCAGAAACACAATTACATTGTGTTTTAAATGTGACAATCCCAAAGGAATTGTTTCTAAAATGTGACTTTATTTTATTTGAATTTTCTAAGATCTAGTTTCCATGGAAACCAAATAGAAGGACTAATGTTAATTTTCAAAATCAAAAAAAATGGTGTGTTAGTTATATGCAACATAGGAAAATTCAAACGAAAATTGGGAAAATTCTATCTAAACCACGTAACGTTCATTATGGTATCGGTCAGGGAACATGTTTGGGTCCGTTACTTTTCATTATATATGTTAATGATCTTTTTGAAGAGATTACTGACATTGGCACAAACATTATCATGTATGCGGATGACACCGTTATATTTAATAGCGATGATACCGCTGAAGGTGCAATGTTTAAAAATAATAGGGCTTATGATACATTAAAAAAGTGGTGTTTGCGAAATAGACTTACTATCAATGTTAAAAAAACAAAGCATATGTTGTTTAATTATAAAAAATCGAGTAAATTGATCACATGTAATAGTGAATTGGAGACTGTAAGTGCTTATACTTACTTAGGGGTTAATGTTGATAATGAACTTCGATTTGATAAATTTGTAAATTGTGTGTGGAAGAAGGTGAATCAACGTTTATATAATTTTAAAAAGATTCGGAAATATATAACAGAAACAATAGCCAAGCAATTATATAAACAAACTATCCAACCCTTGTTTGAATACTCAAGTTTTGTAATAGATAGTGCCCCAAAATCGGATATTGTAAAATTGGATAAGTTACAAGAAAGATGTTTAAGAGCAATCCGATATAACAATAGGTATACTGGTGATCCTTCTGAGTTGTATGAATTATATGATATACAACCATTATGTAAACGTAGGCAATGTCAGTTATTATCTATGATGTATGGCCTTCGCTTAAATGATTACTATTTGGAACCTGAAGATCACACCAAAACAGTTACTACCCGGAGTAGTGGTAAAATTAAATTTAAAAAAGATTTTACTATGTTAACAAGGGTACTAAATAGTAGTTATTATAGAGGTGTTGATTTATGGAATGTCCTTTCTGTAGATGAACAGTTGTTGGAGGATAAAATGTCTTTCAAACGTGCAATTGAGAAGAAATTGTATACTTGAGACATAATTTTGTCACCAATTGAATGACAATAACTCATTGCCTCATCTCATCCTCATGTCAATCATATAAATATCCAAGGAAGAACTTACTCTGTATAAGATTGGATTTAAATAAAAAAAAAAAAACAAAAAAAAAAACGTTCCATTGACTTTCCAAATAAGGAAATATTCCATTCAAATGGAATTTTTTGAGTATGGTAACTGAATTCTACGAAACAAGTTTGTCTAATGAAATATTTTCACTATTTTTCACAAATCTACACATATCTCCTTGAATATTAGCCATACAATAGGAAATATAGAAACCCCAGAGCATCCTTTCCCATCGTTGGGTCACCTGGTTATTGGCACTGAAAATAGTGTATGTCCTGTACAATTTGATATCTTTATCAGCAGAAACGAATTGAGAACACTTCTACTATACGGATGTCTGCTTCACCTTATCGAGAGGTAAAATCTATATACACAGCTAATCTCACTGCAAGCAAACCAGCGTTAATCTTCTGATCGAAGCTGAAATACCATATACTTACTCTGAAATCCAAGAAAAACTAGTTATTGTTGGGGGGATAGGGACCAAACAAATAGGTTAAGATCTACATGGCATATAGATCATTGAAACATGCACCGCACAGAAACAGACATTGTTATTTTAGTAATAGTGCGACTGCTATAAGAATGGTTTAATCTGAAGGAGAAGGTTTTGTCTAAATTCATTTGACATGATTAACCGTTATAACCTAACCGACTTCAAATATCATTGTTATATGCAATAGGGAAAAACTCACGATGCATTATCTTCTTGAAGGATAATATAACGACCGAGGATTGCATATTCTATTTTGAAAGCAAACTATGGTTAGCTTCTTCTATACAATGGTAAACGGTGTGATAATGTTCTATTATCACACCGGTCTATTGACATTTTCCTATTAAAGACCTCAGGGGTGTATGCTCAGTCAACAGAACCGTAGTCTGGCTTCGATGACAGTCTGTGGCAGAATAGGGGAATAAGAAACATTGTATTGACCGAGGACTGAGTTTCCTAAACAGCTATTCGGCATCTTGCTTTGATGAAAGGATAATGGGAATGCCTTAGGCCAAAAAACTCACTGAGAGAAACTATAATTGCAAACCATTCGCTAATTCTTGTAATTAAGAACGGAAGTGCTGTTCGAAGGTTCTGTCCAATACTTCTATTTTTACACCCAACTTTACAAAAAATGTGATCTATTAGCCTTTACCAGTATGTATATACGCGCAGTATTGAAATATATGACGTATTTATAAATGCACGGTCGATATAATTATGGCACTGGTTATATACAATTTCATCAATTCATGTTTAAAACGTAATTTCCTTGTACAATAATGATGAGATACTATGTAGTCGTGTATGACATATTCACCATCTAGATACTGTTATCAAGAGTCCATCTCCTATATAATAAAATGGTTAGGAAACTGTAACCTGTCAGGTCAATATTTTCTTATCTAGATATGTTATTCTTTCATAATTTTGTTTCTTGTTTCGAAGTTATTAAAAAGAGAACTGAAGCAAAAAACTATTTAGGCAAAGTTAAACGACTAGCTACATGTATTTGGTGAGGTGTATAATCATCAACCAAAGTGTTGCTAAGATATGCATAATGGTCATGGTCATTATAATATTTAATGGTTATCTCGTAAAAGGTATTCTGAAGACATTTTGTTAAGAAGTATTCTGAGAGGACTGATTTTCTAAATTTGTTATTGTTCTATTTTATATTATTTTTTTTCTGTTTCTGCTGAAAGTGCAGAGGTTACAGAAAGATGGGACATTTTGTTTTATCTAAGTAGTTAAAACTGTGGGAGGGAAAGTGCAAGCTCTAATCATCGACAGGTCCGCCTGAAATTTCTTGACAAAATCAGGATGCTTTAACCATTAACACGTGAGTGCTCTTATCCTTTCATAGAAGTGAAGTCAATCAATGGGATGCTTCTTTTGCTTAAACCATTTTGTTTGTGTGAGTCAGTATCAAAGATGCGGCACGCATGACTAGAAATGTCAAGTCAGCGTATTTTTTTCTTTTGGTAGGCATGTTACTTGAGCCTCCGTATTCACAAAAAGCCTGACTTCTTTTTATTTCGATTTTTCCCGACATTTTCAATTAATCGTGTTGGCCTATGCAAATTTTGAGCTCAAGTGTATTTAACTCATAATGAGATCCCAAATATGAAAGGAAACCTTTCACATAATTACAGGATACATATTTTGCAATGAAATTCTTTGGGCATGACGTGTGCATCAAGAACTAGAGGTATCTAAAGAATATTCCCCGTGTAGATATACTGTTATCTGGTTATGCGCCGTGAGTCTGCTTTGAGTGTTTTCAAGGGAAATCCCCGATTTGTGATGTCACATGATGATTAATTGGGGATCCCCGGCAAAGGGAACTTACCACTCTCAAAAATTGTAAATGTAGGTGCAAGGAACAATGATTGGAAGATAAAGAGTAAAGAACCGATTCAGCCCGATATAATTTAGAATTTCATAGATTTGCAGAGCCTTAGTTAATGCAGCTGCTATCTCAAACCGATTTGATGTAAACATGTTAAGTTAATGATGCAAACACAGACATGAAGCTACATTTCCGTCCAATCAAATTGAGCAGCCAAATTAAGTAGAGGGAAAGCAAATCCAAAGTAGATTCCATGGTGGTAAAGTTGTCAGGATTGTAGAGGTGGCATTGACTAGGACTTAGACTAGGCTCTTCTGATAAGAATAAGACCATGCATGGCAAATGGCATGATCAGTAGATTACATAATTGATTTTAATTCCAACATTTGGTAAATTTTGTCGCACACATGGCTGTCTTGAATTCCAGTTTCAATTGGCGCACGGCTTGTGACATGGCCCTTAGATAACCTAAATTAGCCTTAGTCCATTGCCAGGAGCAATTACTCATTGATGTTACGCTAGCTGTTAAACATGTTGATGCAATATCTAAACGTTAATGCAGTATCTAAAAGTACTAGAGGATCTAAAGGATAGGACACTAGTCGAGTTCTACAATGTGGTCATGAGGAGCTAACAGTGGAGTTGAATTTAGTTGAGCAGTCTGTCCCCATGTACCCCCTGGAATGCACTTCTTTGCTCCCCCATGTCAGAGCAATTAAGATCACATAAAAATATGGGTTTCTGGTCTTTTATTTGTGTCTAACAACTATGCCTCATTTCCTATAATTATATATGGTATGGGAAATTGTACATTATTGATGTGAAAATAGCACATTAATTTTACTTAATTTCTACGGCCCAACTCAACTGTCATGGTAGTGACACGCTTAAGATAAGATGATGATACAAGATCATTTATTCATCATAAAACTAGCATTTTAACAGAAACAAAAATATAGAAATGGATCGCTCTTTTACAATCTCACAGTCGTGATATTTAAGACATTCAATTAGAATGATTAAAATTCTATTGGCCCCTAACATTAACAAATTACATAAACACATTGGCATTAGGCAAATGTAAAAATGGCAAAGGTTCTAGGAATATTTACAGATATAATTGACTATTACATGGATTGCAGAAAGGGAGATCTGACAAATCATACAAACGATTTTGAATAAATAATCCCCATGTCATAGGTTACATTCTAGAATATTCATGCAAATACCAACAGGTCGTACATGTGACATTAGTTTTGTTATTTGATGATTGCCCGTGAAGCTGACACCAATTATCAAACATAAAAACATCTATAAACAATTTCTAAAAGTGCAATATCAGGTACTGACTAATTACTGAGAGGTTTGTTAAATCATATCTAAACTCCATAGGCTATTATTTGCATATCATTAGCAAAAGTGATACTTGAGAAAAGAAGGCCTGCATCATCCAAAGGTAAACACGTTCTATACATGACAGCCCTTCAAAAAAGACACATCCTATTGTCGATCATCAAATCAACTTCTTGAAAGGCCATATCCTAATATTATAAATATACCTTCCAGGCCCAATCGACCGACGGTTGAGCAATATCCTCCTTCAAAGGTAGCTAAGTTTCTAGTTCTGGTGATGGCATTTTGGGGGCGCCACTAAGTCTAACCTCTTCTGAGAACGACCCGGATGTACCCAGGTAAAACAGACGCTGCGTCTTGTGACCGTGGGCGATAATAGGTAGGGTGGTCGTGGTGACATTTGGACGTGCTAATTCTACGGGTCGTCACAAGCCTCGGGGGATCTCGCGCGAAAACGAGATCACGGGCTGACCATTGATTGTTAAAGAGGAGGTTCTGTTGCCTTTTGTGATATGTTTGGTATAACGTTAAAGTCAGATACCATGCATGTAGACATCCAGCTCAGTGGCGGATTTAGAGGAGGGGGTGGGGGCACAATCTTTAAGCTTGTTTTTAGCCAAACTTTTTTTTTTAATGTTAAACTCGTCTAAAATCAAATAAGGATTTTTTTCCATTAGCCCCCCCCCTCCCTCCCTTTATTTTTCAAAGTCCTGTATCCGCCAATGCAGCTGAAAGCTGGAGAATCCTGGACACCACTAAACAACGTCCCAATGGAGATCCCTTCCTGGATTAATAAATCAAGTATAGACTACAATAGAAAATGGATAGCTTATCACCGCACTGTGAAGTGCATGATAATTAGTTCCTTTAAATGTCGCATACATATTTTGTCAAATAGCAAGTTATTTAAAGGGAGTTACAGTGAAATGAGAGAAAGTTGTAACATGGATATGTCAGAGAGGAAAAATATAATTAGTCCTATAACCGTTTCGATGGTATTCAGAAGGAGGGAGCTGTGACTCAAATGTCTTTTAAAAATGTAGTTCCTTTTTTTCTTCTTGAAATGTAGAGGCAATGATAAGCCTTTTTCATCGTACGAATGGTAGGTAGGAAAACAATTTATACTGCTGTCAGTGCATAGTCAGTTTGACGATGATCTATTCAAAACCGAAATAGGCCCAGGACATACTAAATGGTCCGTCCTTTGGGTAGGGAGTAGGGTGGGCCCATATCCCATGGAGGTGACATTCTCCGCAACCTATCCGACCAGGATCACTTTTCTTGTCAAAGCTACCTTTCCTCGGGTAGGGAGAATACATCCTAACGTCTAGTCCCAGACTCTCCGCTTCACTCTATCAAGGTTTTTTATTTCCTCATTAAAACGATAAACGAGCATGGAAAGAAGATGGACAAGTTAAAAGGTATCCTGAGACACGCTTATCATAATGATGAGAGGGAGAATGTGCACAATGGTGGCATCTTTAACATAGCAGATTAATATACTTCTAGCGTATAACATATCTATATGTTTTCCTAACAGCGATAGATATGGAACTACAGTATTTGTCTTACCTCTTCGTCCTTCCTATAGCAATAAAGACATGAGATATGTCTCGTTATTTCTTTCTACGAAGGCATGAAATATTTTCAATTTCAATGAGACGGATATAGACTATGACGTGCAATGGATTCTGAAAACAATACCTTAATAATTATGGAATCGGTGTCGATTTCCAAGGATTAAAAGTGCTGTTTGTTCACATAAAATATATTGAAATCATTCTATATCTTGACCCCCCCCCCCCCGACATACACAAACACAGGCACGTGCGTACACACATACACATTCATTAATTCCACCAGTCACCGACAATGCTAGCTGTGAAAAGTATCAATCATGTTCGGCTCATAAACGCTTGCCATGGGCGACCTATACCAATCTTAATGAACAAGGGCGACCTTTGGGCCAAGCCGTGTAGGGTCTATTAATAATTACCAGGGAAGAAGATGCTAGTTATTTTGTCATTTCTATGTGGAGCCTACTTCAAACTAAAACGTGAATAGTTGTTAATTACCAGTAATTAGTGATTGACCTACAGGCATAGTCAATAAACACTGCTGGAGGGAGGAGGGCTAATGGGGGTGGGAAAACAAGGGTAGGAAATAATGGGCTCTGTCCATTACTACCATTTCTGTCCTAATGAGTTAATAGGCGAATCTAGGTCCCGCAAAATTGGATGTACCAGTAAATGAGTTGAGGTGAGCTAGACCTCACCTTCAGAGATTGCATTGATTTCATTCTACGACCCGAACACACTTCTTATGTATTTGATGTTAATATGGGTGAACCAACGATATAAAGCTAATAGTCAGCAATATGAACAATTAGCACAATTATCGGTTATATACATGATGAATTTCCCCAGTTTGTGATTAATAATTAATATGAATAAGCATACGGTTTCCAGGAGATCTACTTTTGCATCGTCCTAAGAGAAGATATAGCCAATTCTTCCAATTCTTGATCAAGCGTCAACAAATTTATAGTCGTATCATTCATCTTATGTATTATCTTCAGTATCAAGTAAGATGTATCGAATTCTCCATAATTCACCTAGGTATCTGTTTTTACCTATGTTTGAAGAATCGATTCCCCTTGGGCTTGACCACCCCTGAAATTTAAATTGCCAATTCACCAGGAATGTAGCCACAACTCTGTACAACCTCGTTCTAGGCACACAAGTCCTAAATGCATGACCCTTCTCATGCGTCCTTTCTCGGGTACACCCAGAAGTGGCCTGGTCGCACTGGAAGGGCCTTGGCTATGTTATATAACGTGATCAACAACTACATTCATACCGGATCACTTTAAAGGCACAAGTCCAAGAAAGACAGACACAATCACGCTGCAAGACTTTAATTCTTTCAAAACCACAGCCTGTTTTGAAGTTCAACTATACAGCTGTGTGCTGGTTAGAAGGACTTACAGTCGTCAAAAATGGCCCATTTAATTCTTCGACCCGCACGTGGCAGTTTGGAAAAGGAATTGATTGCCCATTGACCATTGACCGGGGACCTTCCGACCGACCCTCGTGGATCACTCCGACCAGAGGGCTTCAGTCAGGGACCTGCAAGTTCAGTCAGTCTAGACTGGCTAAAACGGGTATGAATATGTGTCCAGTTCATACAGCAGCAATCAGACATAATGGACTAAACAACCCAAAAACCTTGTTACAATAAGAACATGGATCATGACACATCGCATCGAGATCAAAGGCATGACATGGACTTGTATCATATCCACGAGCGATTATATGAAACGGGCGCCAATGGAAACAGGTAAGTCTTACAGATTTTCTAATTGTCTCCACTTCCAGTTACCACAAATGTTGACAATTTCACCGTCTGGCTTCGTTTTTAATCCGTTAAATGTAGCCGAAATGAAAAAGTGCAGGTTCCCCTCACATAAGGTAAGAAAAAGAAGAATGGAAAAGAACTGGTGACGTGTTGAATATACCTGGTTCATAAAAGTGAAAGTTTTTGTGGTAAGTTCATCGCAGAGGCGGGAAGATACACGTTGTGAGGTGTTCTCTACACGCTATACCTTTCCAACTCATGATCATTCATTTGCGAATCATCAATTGTCAATGCGCAATTGAAAAAAAAAATCCGAATTTCTTATACCACACACAAAAAAAATGACGCTCAGAAAGTCTGAAAACAATGAAATGATAAAGGGAAGAAGAATTATATTGATTCTCAATACATAACATTCAATGAAAAAAAAACAATAACAAAAAACAAAAAACATTCACACACGTTGGTGCAATCGCACTGTGGATCACCAACAGTGGAATTGGCCATAGGCGTGTAGTACCAGCCGTAGTTCGGCCTCTCGCCATAGGGGGCGTTTGCTCCCCGTCGGAGGTAAATTGCACGGAGCATGTGGCCCGGCCTATTCTATTTGTTCTACTTCACGGTCGGTCAGGTGTGACGGGCTGTCAGTGAGTCTGTCACTGCTCATCTGAAAACACCCACGGCAGGATGTCACTGCTGGTCTACTTCAAAACTATGTGGGGGCGGATCCGAAAGGGGAAAGGGGGAAAGGTTTTTTTTTTTTTTTTTTTTTTTTTGGGGGGGGGGGGGGGGGTCTGCAAGAAATAGGAGTGGAAGCTGTATTTAATAAATCATATCAGTATTTTTGATATAGATGTATAATATAATGTACACTTATGGCCTGTATGTGCACACACACACACACACACACACACACACACACACACACACACACACACACACACACACACACACCACAGATACTACCCACCAAACAGAAACAGACACACAGACACAATTGTATAATTGTTATCAAATGTATGTATGCGAGAAAGATTTACTTGGGTTGGGCCTATGGAAATGAGAAAATAAGTTTAGAAGAAGGTGGGCTATAGGATCTACCACGTCCCTACAGCATCTTTGGGACTCACTTTTAATCTGGTTGCATTTCCAACCCTTTTTAAGAAGTAACTATACTGATATTAAGAAACGCAGAAATCTAGCTCAAAAAGCTTCTAGAGGTTTCCATAAACCATACATCATTTTAAGGACTCACGAGCTTATATATAATTAGGTAATGCCAAAACAACAACTGAGCAATTGAGCAACTCATTGGGTAGTTCTCCACATGTTTATGTCGGCTACAAATATTTTGATTTCTGTATTTTTAGCAGGTGACTCTTAATCTTCATAGTTTTACAGCCAACTAATAGCAGATATTTTCTTGTGTAACAAGGAAACGTTCCGTTATTTATTTATTTCAAATAACTTTCCTCCAATACGTTACATCAAAACACTGAAGAATGTTGCTTTGCTCATTAAAGTCGACAATTAAATTAGGTAAAAACGCCTGATAATAACAAAAAATCCGGAAGTAAACGGCGCCAATAAACATGTTTATAAGGTAAATCAAAACAGTAAACATGTCCGTTTAGGTGTGAATAGATTATAGGTAAACAGCTGTCTGGAAATAGCACGCTAAAAGCAGAAAGACTATTATTATTATTTGGGAAATCAAGCATCAACCCAAGTTTACGCTTAAACACCGATTTAGTGCTGGAAGCTGCTTTTGCTGGTCGTCGGAAGCTCCAATTGCCAGTTCCTATTGCCTCTGTCTTCACACCCACCACCAGCGGATGTTTATCGTAACGAGAACGGACAAGATGACGTACGACTCCAGCATCTTCGTGACCTTAGAGTGGTTCCCCGTGTCCCGACGATCGCCTATGACGACGACGGAATCCCGCCACTCCCACTGCCAACGTCAGTCCATCGTAAGCACTGACGTTCTCGGACTAGGTTCAGTGTCTGATTGGGCTAATTTGTTGTCTCTGAGAGGCCACGATCGTGACTTAATAAGCCGCCCCTGTCAGCATGGTAAAAGTAGCACAGGTCGGGGAGTGCAGGCTCGGCAGTGATCGGCCTACAAACGGATCTAGGGTTCCAGACCCGTGAAATCTGCCTGTGAGTTGGTTAAATAAGAAGTGCAATCATAGAGTAGGACGTTATATTTACTCTCATTGAGCATTGTTGCTTCTTGATGCATCAGACTTGAGCACAACATATCTAAATGATTAGATATGAGAAAAATCAGTTCAGATTAAGTCAGCTTAAGGACCCTGTAAGTGGGGATTACCTCTTCATTCTTTCCTTAGTTTCTTAAACCTACATTTTGTCCCCAGTTGCAATTTCATTTAGCTATCATGCATGACATAGGAATCAGAAGAGAGAACTAAAACGATTTTACCTTTTTAAAAGAACATCTGCAGTTAAATTTATTAAATTATAGGCCTATTGCATATCACTCACTGATGAACCCTTGTATACACATATGATATCTGCATGCTGCTGTGGAGAAGAAAATTGCAGACTATCACACTGGATCAATATGATGGGTGGCACCATGACACTGTTTTCAAATTTAAGACTGAACATGGGTCCCCTTTGCTATCAATGCAGCCACACCTCTTGCGCCTCCTACCTCCTCAAACCTCTCTCCTCAGCCAAAGTCTCAGCTCTAACTTAAGCAGAAAGAAATCACACAAACTTGACCCACAGAGAGTTGCCCCCGGAGGTCGGAGGCTCATGCGCCTGGCGTTTTACGTCCATCGTGACAGAGACGCGTGTTCTGATTGGCTGAGAGCTAATCAGGGGACACCACGAGGACGTCACCCGCAGCTATTCTGACTGTGGTCGTCGATTACTGGGGTCTGCAAAACATGTTACGATAATAGAGTGTGGAATCAGCACTTGCCGCAAGACACTGGTGGCTTCCGACCACTAACCAGCTGTTTGGCCGACGACCTTCTACTTTTGTTGTCCACAACTTTTCCCCACCAATTGCCTTCATGCAGGGAGTAGCCTGTCGTGGCTGGCCAAGAACCTACATTGGCGGCTTATAAACTCAGCCAGCTTGACTTTTCCCGAGCTGACCAAAGAGGTATTTGAAGTGGCCTAATGTTAGGAGATGTGAGATTTAAAAGGTAGCTAATACAGACAGAGGTATTGCTTCAAACAAGTTCTTTAGGTAATTGCATGGAAAAAGAACACGGCAGAAATGTTGAACAAATTTGACATATGCCAAAGTCTTAAAACATGCTGAATTTGTCTCTATTTTTTTCTACGTCTGAGATAAAAGTATTTAAAGGGTTGATAAAGACCTACTTTGTATACTAATGAATGTGAACAAAGCATAGTCAACTTGGTATTGGTATACATTACCCATCAGTACATTGATCTGAAATTGGTCTTCAGATGTATCACAAGAGTTAGCCAGATGTTTTCCTAAACCTAGACTAACATAATATCCGCCTTCATGTACAAGGATCCGCATATTTTTTTAAAGAGACCGGTAAACCAGTATTAGGTAATTTATAGCATTTTTCTGGGAGGACTAAAACAGAATTTCTGGTAAAACCGCATTGGAGAAGGTGTCTCCTTAATATGATAACCCAAATTAGAATCACCAGCGGACTAGGGTGGGTTAAAGGAGAAAATAGCGCTTCTCCCCGTCAGAGCCTCTTTCTTCTCTCGCAAGTTGTTTGTACTGCGTTCACAATCAACTAGGGTTCAAGGTTGGCGCCTTGAGGTAGATGGGAGCTCCCATCTGTGCCCAATGATCAGGGCTCAAATGAGTTTGGGTTTAGTGCTCTTGTATTGAATAATTTACGCAAAGCATCCCTAGTTACCGTCGATGTTAAAACATGCCTAGTTCTTTATTATTTTCTTAACTATCAATTTAGCTCATTTTGAACATAACTTCTGGTTAGTAGCCTCATAACATTGGTCCTGTAAAGACTACAAACATGTTTATCTAGTTGTTGTTTTCGTCGAAAATCGCTGGATTAATTTAAAGAGGGCAAAAAGTAAAACATTAAGGTCTATTTCTCAGAGCTTATCTTTAAGGATAACAAGCTCATCTGTGAGATTGATTTCCCCGAAATATTCAAAGACAAATTGTATAACTAGTATGGCGAGTTAGGACTAGGCACAGGTAAACGCAGGTGAAGCATCAATAGAAAATGCACAACAACAAATACAGTATAGACATACACTGGGAATAGAACCATATCAGATTCGAATGTCTTGCTGAATTATAGGGTTACTCGTAATACAACGTTTATAGTAAGAGCGATAGAAATCCCAGATGAAATGAAAAGTCTACAAAAAGATAACTTATATTAAATCAAGTTGAATAGAGATGAAATAAAGCAAAGTGTATACTCTAAACTTTACAGTAATACAGTCCTGGTAACCTTTAACTGCACGATAAGACACTGATTACTTCTTGAGCCTAGATTATGTTCATTATTACATGTATTCTATCATGTTATTCATTGTCTGTAATATAATCTTCCTCTCATGCAGCTAACAAGAAAACTTGCTAAAAGTCTTTAATTATTTCTAATTGATGGGTGCAGGTTGTTCCATGTCATTGAACCAAATTAACCAACACAACTATTGAATGTCTCATATCTTTTTAAACGTACTGAACATAGTAGTGCATCGTGGGATCTCGTCCTAATTCCATTGGTGTTAGAGAGGTCGGACCTTCTAGCTTTTCTTCTGTATATTATGCAATCCACACGTGTGCATTTTTTCTATCTAGGGGCTCTTCATTTCTATTCTTTGTGAGCATATGCAGCGAATCTGTTTCTGTTTATTAGACAAATAACCATTTCATCTATATCCACTTACACTGTTGGCAAAATTGAGCCCATGTACCGTTTTGGTTTATTTGCAGTGATTTAAAATGCTCCCTGCAGGATACATAAGCTATAATGCGATAACAGAAGTAATCTACGTTTTTTAGACAATCACATTGAGTCCAATTAAAAAAACGAGCCCAAAAGCAAGCCTTAGCCCGTCTCTTGAATCCTAACTATCCCACCTTACCCTTTACTTTCCCCTAAATCCATCCCTGTTCTATAAGCATCCCATCTAGGTTTTGCCCGCCGATCTGTGCACTCCTCTCTCATTACATGTGGAATAATGAAAGAGCCGTGGGAGCCCAAGAAACTACACTAAATCTTGTTATCGCTAGGCCCTGACCTTAAGGCCTCGGTTGTATTTGGTTGCAGGCAGGCCTATTTTAAGACAGTCTTACATGTTAAAGGCCGCCCCATCCGACGCGAACAGGCAATGAGAGCCGTTTTATTGTGAAAGCTTCAAACAGTTGAAGACAGGAAATTAGCCGAGCAATGAGGCCTTTGTGAAAGCCTCCCTATAAATATATTTTATGAGTAATTGCTCTTGTCTTGAACTCATCATGCGTCATACCATGCAGCGAAATATAGGCATAACTATGTACATATACATGTATGTACAAATACATGTGGGTTTGTATGTTTGCATGCATGTCTACAGGGTAATGTAGTCATATGCATGTATGTACGTACATGTATGTATGTATGTATGTATGTATGTATGTATGTATGTATGTATGTATGTATACATATAACATATTATATATCATATAGAGGAAGAGAGATACATGTTTATACATGTGTATTTGTATAATCATTGTTATGAATGAAAATAGAGTATTAGAACATTAGAGTATTGTAATTGAATAGAAGTAGTGATGTTGAAGTAACTTTCTTTTAATCTTTAACCACATTGATTACAAGTAATGCTCTTCCATGTAGGTATTATCATAATATTTACACGATATGTTTGTATTATTCAGAAAATAATGTCAGTACAACGTAATTTATATAACCCATACTGTGTTAAGTGATAGGTCATTGAATAATACAAAATTGAATAATGTTACAAGTTCAAAAAGGACAACATTACAACAGTCATAAATAGGGAGAAACAAGGTAATTCATTGCTGTATACCGACCGTGCTAGGATAAGCGATGGAGGGTTGATTTATTACTTTATGTAAATCAGATGACCGTGTGCCCCTAAACTCTCAACTTCATTTTGAAATATACCTTTATCCGGTATGAACTGTATTGCATTGTTTTCCCTTTCATTTGTTTCCTTTGATTAGTAAGAGCATTCAAGCTGACCACTTTCTTTTTTGTCTTAGTCTTTCATAGAGGCACCTATCTTTTTGATGATGGCAAACGTTTGTCTGAACTTCATAATTATGTCTATATTACTGTTTATGACTTACTTATATATGTAGGTCTTCACATACAAAATACACATTTCTCAACTTCAGATGATCTTTTAGTGCATTTGAAAAATATATTTTTGACTTTATGCTAAATTTATTCGCCACTTATCTAAATAAAATGATAACATCATATACAAGAGGTATGTACTTTCGCAATGAGGCGGTGTTTAACATCTTAACGCAGCTCTTTTTTCAAGTTTAAAAACGCCATGATACTGCAGCACGTGCATGATAAAGACTTCTTCTTCATACTCTATTGATGGGGACTGCATTGTTTACAAGATGATGTGATTAAACTGTGTTCTCAATCAAATGTTACGACAAAACCTAATTGTGACCTTTGCCTAGCCTTGCTTGACCTTCCGGATCCTTATCAAGTAAATACACGAGCCCATGATCCTCCCATTCTTATTCGAGATCACTTTTCCAACAAAGAAAATTGCTAAAGAAGTATTATATGTCATGGAGCTCCGATGTCATTAGCTAGACCTGGATATAAAATATATCGATAATTACTTTTACTTGATATCTTAAAGAAAATATAATCTTACTGTTTTATGTGTTTAATCCTTAATCCAGCTTTTCAAATGAATACACCGTGCACCGGAATATCACTGGATCTCATCTTTCTAGACTGATTTTGAATTGAATCCATCATAATTAATCAATGTAAACTAGACCTTGAGTTTCTAAGTGTAACAATGTGATTACGTTTCTAATGTTGTTTTGTTCTCATGATCTAGTTTCATACTGCCATCTATGTTTATAGTTCTAGGGATGCTAACAGACATTGTAATTTTGATTTTTAGTTGTACATTTTACCAATGCGCCACTGCATTGGATATCACAGTTTGCAGCGACTGTCGACGAAAACAATTATTTCTGGTGATAGAGAGCACTCTTGCACTGAAAAAAATACAAGCAAAATCTCTCATTTGGCTTAAGTTTCAGGCAAAGAAGTTTAGCACGTCAAAATCCTCGAGCCTCCAATGTGAGTACAAAAAACGACAGGGAAGCCCCTTAGAAATGTTGACTGTGATGACAATAAGTGTGACGGTGACAACAGCCTTAGCACTGGGTGAGGGGAGCTATTCAGCAGGAAAGGTCAGGGTCGGCCTAAGTCAGCCATAAGCGCCCCTGGTGCTGAAGCAACAAACAAGAACACATTAGTGCGTCACTCGAGGCCGTAAAAGTGGCCCACTTACCTGCCTACCTGCTTCCCCGGCTTTCTGGGCTTCCTTCCCTCTTTGTCAAACTTCTATTACGGATTTCCCAAGCCTCTATCCCCCGCCTCCCCAGTCTCTCTCTCTGATTTCCCTAGCATTCCCAAGATTTCCCCAGATTTCCCCAGATTCCCCCAGATTTCCCTGACATCCACACCGTCCCTCCCCGCTTTCCCCAGCCTCCCCAGTCTATTTCCCCGGCATCCCCAGCCTCCCTCTCATTTTTACCTGGCCTCCCTAGCCATTCTCCCCAGTTTGTCTGGCTCGACTACCCTCGCCTCAGGTTTTGCCATATCCTCCCCAAGTTTCGCCATCCTCCCCAGCTGCTTTGACCGATCCCCCCGTCCCCCATCCCCAGCCCCTCGTCCCTGTTTCCATCACCTCGCCAGCCTCTCCTCAGTTTCTATGACCTCCCCAGCCTATACCCCCAGTTTCTGTGGCCTCCCAATCCCTCATCTCGGTTTCCACGACCTCCCCAGCCTCTCCTCCGTTTCCGCAACCTCCCAAGCCTCTCTCGGTTTCTGCAACCTCCTTTTGGTGTCCATGACCTCCCCAGCCTATACCCCCAGTTTCTGTGGCCTCCCAATCCCTCATCTCGGTTTCCACGACCTCCCCAGCCTCTCCTCCGTTTCCGCAACCTCCCAATCCCTCATCTCGGTTTCTGCAACCTCCTTTTGGTGTCCATGACCTCCCCAGCCTCTCTCCCCAGTTTTTGTGGCTTCCCCAGCCCCTCCCCTCGGTTTTCACGATCTCCTCATCTTCTGTGGGGGTTCTGAGGAAGAATATATAGGCATTGATTGGGGGTACCCAGCACTAACCAAGTGTTTCTTTGGGTTCAATTCCTGGTTGGTGCTCGCTTCACTAAGGGATGAGCTACAGCAAAAAATGATTCCCAGGTTTTGATCCCCGGCTGTTTGCCTGCCCTGTTGCCTTCATCTCTTAGATACAATCACCAAAGACAGAAATTGT
The DNA here is from genome assembly GCA_936440205.1 of Lepidonotus clava. Classification (NCBI taxonomy): domain Eukaryota; kingdom Metazoa; phylum Annelida; class Polychaeta; order Phyllodocida; family Polynoidae; genus Lepidonotus; species Lepidonotus clava. The sequence continues at coordinate 24,864,890 of OW387144.1, read as the reverse complement.
CCCACTTGTTTTCACCCGTGAAAATGACCCTGGCCGTCGATATGGTGTATAACGTCCAGCACTCACTCACTCTCCTCTTTTCTCAGATACCGTAACTTCCCAAGCCTCTATCCCAAGCCTCTACAGCCACTCTTCCTGGTTTTCCTAACGACCCCATCCCCGTCCTCCGGTCTTCCCGTACTCCAGCTGTTCTCCCATCCATATAAGGCGGCGCTACTCAACCGGCTATATAGGCCTACGCGACGTTGTGTCTGCGACATCGTTTATATTATAGATATGAGAGAATAGAGATTTACACGACGTCGCCTAGATAAGAGAAACAATGAACGCGACAAAATATCCAACCATCTACAAATTCCCATGTTCATATACTACTAACCTATATATCGCGTGTACCATAGAAGCAATAGTCGCAACGAGGCAACGAGGGAACACGATATTGTCCTTCAGATAAATTCTATTGACACACTGTATTCACTGGTTTATGAAAATATATTATTCTGTTAAATGGCGTTTAGAAATTAAACACATGTTTACTTGTCATGTGCAAAATAAGCATGTCTAGATTAATGTCTAGACATATGTTAAAGGGAGTCAAAAGCAGTGTTGTGTCGAAATATGACAAAATATTGGACACTCATGTGATGAACGGCTATTCATCCAAAATACATAGAGGTCAAAATAATAGAAATAAGGTAATAGTAGAAATATATGTAAGAGAACGAAATATATGTAAGAGAACGAAATAGATGTAAAGGAACGAATATGTAATAATGAACGAAAGTATGGAAAGCCTGAAAAAGAGGCACGAATATGTAAAAGAACGAATATGTAAAGAACGAATATGTAAGGAACAAATATGTAAGGAACGAAAATGTAAAGGAACGAAACCCGGAAATATGTAAACCGGAAGTAAAATGTAAACCGGAAACGGAAAATATAAACCGGAAGTGACGTCAGTTGTAGGTCACGTGACCGAAAGCAGCCAATCAGGGCTGACCTCTCTAGTATATAAAGGGGCGGTGAGGCCCGAATAAACAGAGTTCTTTAACAGTTCTCCTGGTGTCCAGACGTGTCCTCTTTCCTGAAACAACCGCTAAAGATGAGCCGATTAGAGTAATTAAGCCGAAGTTAGGACAAAACAGTCGAAACTCGCGTAGTATGGCACGAAGACATGGGGAACGGAACGAAGGAGCGAAGTCCGCGGGGACGAGGGCGCGGCATGCTCGGCCCCACGCTACCAAACAATAGGCGACCGTCGGCCGTCGCCCCCGCGGACCGGAACTCAGGGGTGGACCGCCCGGTCGGGGTGAATGCTGGTCTGGGAGATAGAGCGAGACGAACCCCGGCCGACCCGTACCCCTACCATAATTTCCCTCCCCCGCAGTCCTCCGTTGACATCGAGTGCCGATTCCCGATCGATTCGCTCAGCCCCCCCTCGTGCGCGAGGCACGACTCTAGAAACACATCTCGGTTCTTGGCCCGGATTCCCCGTCCGCCCCGAGACCCGAACAACCCCCACGTTCCTCTGTTGTAAGAATCGGCAACCCCGACTTACCAGAGAACGTCACACTCAAATAACTACGAAAATATATTCTAAGAGTCTAACTTTAGCCACTGGTACAGTATAAATCATGAAAACTAGCTTTAACTTTACTTGAAATCCATAAAACTCATGTCATTAATTTTATGCCTGAAGACAGCAATGTTTGTAACAAACCAATTTTGGTGGGTCACCAAAATTGACCTGGAATAGTTTTTTTGTATTTTAATTGCTAATATAAGCGCCGTTGTGTGCATAGCTCGACTAATGTTAGCTGTATAATGTCAAACAATACGTGTGACAATGACCACCCCATATGAACGTTCCCATTACCATATATACTACTAACGTTTCACGTGTATAATAGAATCAATATAAGCGACGTCGTGTACACTATATAGGTAGAGTGTGTACATGACGTCGCCTATGTACGCGACAAGAATGATACCATGTAGAAACTCCCATTTCAATATACTACTAACGTGTCGCGTAAATAAGAGAATCTATACACGCGACACTGTCGCGTAAATAGTGGACCATATTGTCGCGACGTCGCGTTTATAGCTACCCTTAAATCAACTCACCTGCTGTAACTAATGGACCCCTTAGCTGCTTAGAGTGTGCCGGGATGGTGGAGTATGGACTTACCCAACTCCCTTTAAACCCCTGTTTTCGCAAATAAAAAAACAAACGAACGAGGAGAGTGCTTGAAAAGGGCCGGGGTCATGATGTAGGAAGATTGGGAGGAGGGGGTTTGATTGCTTACTTTGCAAAGGAGCAACGTTGTAATATACACTACTAACACAATATGCGAACGCCACAGTCCCTTTCTACGAAATCTAGGACTTGCCTTGGCTAGACATCCCTCAGAAAAGTGCCACCTCTTGGTTAAAATAAATATTTTGCTACAACATTACATTTTTAGCTAGGGAGAATACTCATTACATGCCCCAAAAATAGATGAGACCTGAATCTTTATATACTTTTGTACCCTATGTACATTTTGAACTGTCTCTAAACTAAAAGATGAGATAAGCTTATTTCAGTTGGGTGGTGAGCATAATATGAATTGGGTCTAAGTGTTAAAATAGAAGCCCATTCTTCCCGCGGAACACAAAAACATGCTGTGCTCCCCACCTGCCCTGTTAAAGTATGCTGATCCGTTCTGGTCCGACATATGACTCTTGGAGGAACACCTATCACTTAGTACCTTCCCATATTAGACCTCCCTCCTCCCTCCCCCTATACTAAAGCATTGTAAAGTTTAAAAAGCATCGGAGTGGGACCTGTCCGTTGGGAAGGTTAATGGGTCTTCGTCTGTCAAAGAAATATACTCAAATGTCTTTTCAAAACTGTATGACTCATTGTGTCGATTATGTACACAAAGTTAAAACCGAGGCGAAAAGTAATATAATCTAAAGAAAATGTAAGACTAGAGAGTTAAACGATTCAAAAGGGCTAATTAAGTAGGCTACCATTATTTCATTTTTCAGGTTTAATCCGATTCGATTTACCATTTATCTCCCATAAGATAACACGAAAAATTGTTTTCCAATAACAACCTTCACTAAAGCATGATACTTTATTTTTTTCCAAAAAAGATGGGGGGTGGGGAAAGAGGAAAAAACCCACAATAATAAACAAAATTAATCACCTTTTTCATATACTACTACGCCTACACAATTACACAATTAACTCTCTGATATGTGTTTCTATATATATACGCAGCAAGAAACATTTCCCCATGTCTTTTTTAATTTATATACTCATATATTGCATACAAAGGGATCGATCCATGCTACATTGCACCGACAGGAAAGAACATCCAATACCCTTATCGAGGTTGGGATTCATACATTACTTTACCTTATTCTGATATTTTTCAGCATTAACGGGGAACTTCTGCTAAAGATTACGTCGAAGAGGTGACCCTGTTTTCATCCGATTTCCAAATATAGTGTATCATCTGGTAGTCTGCCTCTTTGAAAATGCCAATTGATAGCGGTGGTTACGGTTTCTTCATTAAGCTGTGTCTTGATTAAAAAACGGTAGATATTAAAAATGATGGACCGGTTATACTTTAACTGACTTAAATGCCCATTTTATGAGCATCAATCTGTTGAACGCTCTCATGTGTATTCAAAGCTTGCTGCACAAGCATAAGGAATTATTTCCTAGGTTTTAAATCCAACACGAACAGTTTATTAACTTCCAACCCTGACCACCACCGTTCGTGTTATTCAGATATGCTGTTATTTCGTGTATATTTGTTCTAAATTGTCAAGTGGTTCTTTTTTTGATCTTGGCTAGGGTCTATCAATTTCATTTCTTCAATTGATGGACGAACTTTCAGATTTAGATAAAGGGTGAATAGAGTAAAATAAGACAATTCCATTGTGGATGCTACAATGTTCTTGCTATATCCAGTTATTGAATTTGTCAGTGACCACCATAGAGCTATTTTAAGCGTAGGCGTAGGTGGTTTGAACGTGATTTGGAGCATCTTCATCTTCCATTTCTTTCTTAAAGTAACTTATGTGTGTACACACATACAAACATATTTATGTAATGTACCTTGTGTCGCAGGAAAAAGGGCCCATTCGATGCATATAATTTTTCGCGGTCTTATTCTTTAAAGTCACAAGCGTGAAAAAAAGTTTCTTATATAAAAAGAATTCTGTTTTTAAAATTCAAAACGATCGTAATGATCCCTGAGATCGCAATGAAAAATAGTCTACGGCGAATGCGGTTCAACTGCCATGCACTCCAGTCGCTGAATGGTATTGTTAACAGGTCCTTGCAATAGCATTTCCAAACTTGCTTTGTTATCTTTATCCGGCTATAATTTTGGACAGATATGCACTTCAACATATCAAGTATGTTTTATTTGTGAAGAATTCTAAGCATAGCTATATATGCCATTTTCATTAGCTTTAAGATAGGATGGTCAAATTTAAAGATATTAGTAAGTACTGTTCATCTACGATTACGTCTAAGTCTATGATTACGTCCAAGTCGGTTGTATTATAAGTTCATTTCTGTACTTTTCAATTCTTTCCTTTCGTTACTATATATGCGTCTTATCAGCTTTTCAAATTGCAAATATAACCATGAGGCAGGAATATAATTCATTTTTTGTTTATTATCATGTATATTTACATGGGTGATCACGGCGTATATATAAATGAAATAAAAGCACGACCAATGTAATGAGTTTGATAATGAACGATATCAATGTAAATATACAAATGAATGGATATGAAACAGTAGATGAAAGAATCATAACATCTTGTGTCAATCAATGACTGATGTTTACAATATTTTACTATTTGGTAGTCTCCTTTTGGTGATGTATGATATCATATGATGCATAATATGTACAGGACAATATAATTTCCGTATGTTAACACCATTATTGTAAAGATTAAGGCAAATGCAATTTCCTGTTAGTCTTAGAAATCATAATTTTCCATCGTCTTCTTTTAATTTTTTTACCAATAGTTATAGGATACAAATATTGAATGTATTTACAATGCAGCAATGTACTGAAAGCCTTTCGTTCTCTTATTTTCAGTCTAACTGAGGTTAAGTCGAAGGTCAAGCTTCTTTGAACAATTAGCACCCAAGGGGTTTAATATTTCAGTATCTTATCAGACATCATTCTCCAGTCATACAACTCGTATTAGTAGATCTATACAGCAATCGCAACCTGAATGCAATGCACTCTGCAAGCAGAGCTTATAGTGTTTACACATTTATACACAATTAATCACTGAAATATGTCATTGATTTATTTAATTTGCGCTTCTACATTCTTCAGATGTGACCGAAATGCCACAGAATGTGCAGTGTTGTACTAGTCAGCTCTACAGTCGGACCGAAGGCACCTGCGGGCACGTCTGCTCCAGTTCAATCTTTAATGGACGTCGGCTCTTTTTAGTCTCTTTCACTGTTGTCTGACGTCACCTCCGCTCATGATTACTCATGCGCAGTCGTCATTTCCTGTTTTGTGAAAAGCTGGAATTATTGAAGCCAACATAGTCACCAAAGTCCACTAAAGTGAGCTAGGCGAAGCCCGTTGAAAACCGGCACTCTCACTACTAGATATCACATAAATGTTCTCATGTTTTTTGGTAATTCTCACAGAGTTCTTTGAAGTAATGTTTTTGTCTGTATATATGTAATCACAACTCTTTAGACGGCGCATGTGCGCTTGCCGTCAGAGTCCAGCTCGAAGTAGAGAGGTGCACCCTCGTGCTTGAGGCACAGCTGCTGCGCGTGCTTCTCGCACGGTCTCGTCGAGGTCTCGTAGATGCCGTGACTACCCATCATGCTCTGTGGGCAGAGGGCGGGGTTGCCGCTCTCGTTGGTGACGGCACTGATGTACACATCCTCCAGCTTCTGGGCCTCGGGATCCTTCTTGAAGGAGGACATGTTGGTGGGGCGCACCTCCCACACGTGGGTGTACTCACACACGTTGCCGCTGATCTGCTTCTCCTGCCGCAGCAGGGCCGGGTAGCTGGCCTTCATGGCCGGGGTACGCTGGTCGCGGGGGTCCACCGACTGCATGGCGTTCTGAGAGTTGTTCATCCACCTGGAGGAAGAGAAAGAAGGGAGAAAACCGTCAGAACATTGTCTTTTGAGCATCGTAATTTTTTAGATTTAAATGTAGGGAATATAATTCTAAATTATATATTCAGAGGATGCACTGTTTGTGCCGGTTTGGGAAAAGGGTTTAGAGGGGTAAAGAATACATGAAATTGAGATTTGAGTGGGTTTTATTTATTGAGGGAAATGTTAACGTTATAATATATAACTGAGATATGAAGAGGCTCTTTTGGTAGAGAAAGGATGGATTCTATCACAAACTGACTGAGGACCTGTCCCCCAACGTGGTCCAATTGTGACTAAGAAACTGCCAGATAATGGTGACATCTTATAGATAGGATGCAGGTCTGTGTCCACTGTTAGATATACCCCGAGATAATACAATAGGAAGTTCCGCAAACGTCGATAAATTATGCCTGGGGTTTTGTGTGCCTGTCCCCTTATCCTTGATCTAAATAGACTGGGTTAGGGCAATGAGACGTGGTCGATTCGTCCTTAGTTACTTTGTGGGTCTCTCCCCTCTTTTATGTGGATTGCTAGTCTGCAGGGTGGGTAACTTGCCAAAGTCGATAGCGGAAGATATAACGCGGTTATCTCTCTGTTGTATGCATAAAACCCACCCCTTCTTCTACCATACACCTCTGTCTTTTGCACTTGGAAAGTACGCCTTGAATTAGTATGCTACCATTAACCCATAATGCCAAGATGGATTTATGCTATATATGGCGTCTCTTTAATTTATGATAGTGTTTCATTTGGTTGCGTTTTCTTTTGCACGCGAATGTAAGTAAATCTATACCTTTGAAAAAAAAACAAATACGAAACTCCATTTCTGTAATTATGACAGATTGGTCCTTTCTCTCTCTCAAATCATGTGTCTTATTATCTGTGAAGACGCCCTTCACTGTTTGAAGTGTACTCATGTATTTGTCAACATATGCCGCATAAAAGGTCACCATGTTTTGATAAAGGTAAAGGTTGTGCACGGAAAGCAAACGTAAGAAGGGGAAAGGTGAGACGTCAAGGCACAGGTCAATCAATATGGCACAATGCATCCTCCGACAGGCTTAAGGCACTTCAAGGTTACTACTATGTAACAAATCCCATACAGTGGGAGATTGCGCACTTATAACTGCTAGGTTCAAGGGAAGTTGTTGCAGCACACACGTACATCCTTTTTTATCTTTCAAATAATTGATACTTTGTGTTCCGAATTGCCTAATAGCACCTGCTCAAAGAAGCAGTTCTATACAAACCAGAGTTAAATAGCAATACATACGGCTATGTACACATGTATACACGTTGCAAAATCTTCCCCATAAGCAGTTCTATTTTTATGTTATGTTGTTATAATTATCCTTTTCTAAGTCCAATAAAACTCACCTCTTGCGGCAGAAGAAGACGACTCCAAGCATGCTTGTTCCAATGAGGAGACCAAGGACGATGCCAACAATGACAGCGAAGATGACACCTGGAAAAGACAAAGGGAATGCTACCATTAGTGACAAGTCGCTTTACCTGTGCCCCAACCCTCCATCAGAGCAGGAGGGGAGGGGGTAATCAGGTTAATCTAGTACACCCCAGAACTCATTATTTTCACGTTAGGCGTAGCCAGACGCGCACTAAGCCCTGCCGGGTAGTCCCCTTCTACTAGCAGGAAGATGAACAGGAAAATAATTATAAGCCCCCTAAATCTGGACAGGATTGATGGAGGAGATGTGTGCGGATAAATTCTGAAGTAACCATCTTAACTGACTTAATGCCTGAAGCTAAGGGTTTTTTGCTTGTTCTTATGGCAGGCAGTACGGTTTGGTGGAATTTGGCATTAAAAATTGAGAGGATTTCTTTCTGATGCTCACCTTCTTGGAAAATGCTGGATGGGCTGAAGACACGGCTAGCGGGCAAACTACCGGAAGCTGCAATGAAGAAATGGAATATTTATTATACAGAACATGTGAAAGTTATTGATAAAAAGAAAATTCTCAAAACTCCAGAAGCAAAAGTTACTCTAAGTAGTTTTTAGAACTGCATCTCTTAAAAGGATGGGAATTTGACCCCTTGAACCCCTCAGTACAGTGGTGGGGATTTTAGGGTGATTTTCATCCAATCAGAAAGTGAGCTTACCTGAAGTGCAGTTGCCGACGTCACCGATCCACTCTCCGTGGCGGCAGGTGAGGTACCAAGTCTCGCCGGTCTCGTTACACCTCATCACAAGGTTATCCTTCTCACGCCTGACCCACGACCTCTTGGGGGCCTCGATGTCAGGGCATCCCACAGCTGCAACAACAAGAAGGGCAAACATTCCATCAGACACCTGACAAAGGTCGCTCCATTATCGCCCGACAAGTTTTGGCGGGAAACGAGAGCGGATGGGGGTAGATCATGTCGTCTGCGCCATTGCATGATGGCGCGCGCACCGGTTGGATATAGAATGACAACGTAATTGGGATGGCGGTAGCCATGGATATGGGAAGAAAGCGATCTAGGCGACGGATGGAGTTGCATCGCGTGCCAGCTTATCGTGACTTATGTCGTTGTATGGTACACTTGTTATCATACATATCAGATGATATTTATTTAGTGCATCCCTTTATTGTTTATGCTTATCTTTTGATCGGTGAAGGGATCGGTACAATAAATTGCTTCAGAATTCGAACTGGATCCTTACCTTTGTGGCGGAGCAGGAAGTAGGGGATGTTCTTGATGTTTCCAGTTCCGGAGAAGCTGATGGCGACGTTGCTTCCGGATGAGGTATAGATCTCCCTCTCGCGGTCATCGTGGGAACACAGCTCGACCTTCTTGACGTTGTCTCCCTCGTGGATGACCACTTCCCAGGGGCAGGCCTCGTGGGCGGCGAGCTGGGAGGGCGGGGCGGGGGCCGAGGAGTGGGGCGAGTCGTCGTGGACGCCCGGAGAACGCAGCACGATGGGCTTGGGGAAGGAGCTGAGCACCAGGGTCACCTGCTGGCCGGCGTTAGCCGACACCTCCCAGTTGCAGGTAGTAGCAGCTTCTCCGGCCGACTCCAGGGTGGAGCGTCCGAAGGCTACATCGGTGGGCGGGGTGGGAATGGACTCGACCGACTGGCACAGCTCGGGCTGCGCCTGCATGACGGGCACGCACTGGTAGCTGGCCTCCAGGTAGGACTTGAAGTCCTTCTGGCACGGCTGGGCCACCAGCTCCAGGGACCCGACGATGACGAGGCACTCCCGACGTCCGGAGCACCTGGAGTCCATGTAGGAGAGGACGTCGGTGAAGCAGCCCACGGTGTGGTGGTAGTCGCCGCTGATGCAGCGGCCGGGCTTCATCCGGCCGTAGAGGGCGCTCGTCATCAGGATCACCTCGTGTTCCGCACACTGCACGTGGAAGGCATCCGTCGAGCAGTACTCCTTAGTGTCTGAAAAACAGCAAAAAGACCCAAAATTGAATATTTCATCCATAAAGGCTGAATTATACAGAACAAAGTCTATTTATTGCAGTGTATTAAAGGCGTGGCACTTTGAGTTCATTCTGGGAGTGGGGATGTGTTTGGGGGATTTCGGTACTGTTTTGGGATGGTTTATGGTCACAGGAGATGTGTGGTGATTCTACTTTCCTTGCCACATGGATTTGGCCCCCGTCTGGCCCGCAGATCCCCTTTCAAAGTGAGGCATGGCGCGGATTAACATGCGCTTGACATGCCCGTCTCCGTATGGCCTGAGTCATCTGAAGGCGCGCGAATAATTACCGCTTCATCGATCTAAAAGGAGGCTCCAGTGAAGGGCGTAAGGGGACAGGACACCCCCCAGGCCACAACCACCCGCCCACTAGCTTTCCCGCCCCTCACTCAAAGCCTGGGTCACGTGGCCGCCGCATCCGGGCACTGGGTGACGTCAGATTATCGAGCAGACGACATTTTGTCGTTTGGGGGACGTGCTGTGGGTGTCACGTGATACGGGGACCCGGGCTTTCCAGTCGAAGAGGGCGATATTCGTCAGCCGACAATTTGCATACTAATGAGACCTGAACGATCTGTCCTTCAATACTCCCCAACTGCTGGGACTCCCTCCGCGTATACAATTTCAACTTTTCTTTATTAAAAAATAACGACTGAAATAGCGACAAAAACGAATACAGATTTGAAAAAGGGGAGGAGGAAAATATCACATTTCGCGCGGTGGGTCAGTTGAGCTCACGTTGAGATAGACATCTTATAAATTGCCACATTTTAGCGGGGGTCGATGCGTGTTGAGCCAGCCATTTTTCATTTGCCGCTGGCATGTTGATCTTCCAGTGACACATGTTTGGGAATACAGAACGCCCATTACATCTATCACTGTGCCCCGACTCCGGTTACCGGCCATAGTTAAACACGCCAATACAACTGGTGGGTGACAGCAACAAATCCCAAGCCTGCCTAAAAGTATAGCTCATTCTCCCCTGATTTGGTAGCAGGATTGTTTTGGTTGTCTTTTTAAAAATAGTCTATCTGCACTGTAATGATTAAGTATAGAGTCAGAAATGCTACAACATACAAATGGTATACATTTGTATGCATATCCAAACAAAACACCCTGATTTGACGTCCTTCTAGGTAGCCACCCTTTCAGCATATTTTGATTATGATAACGACGTCAGTTTGCCCCGGGAAGGGTCAATGTTATTTCCAGGAGGGGATGTCCCGCGGCCTGGTTGGGGCAAGTGATTCAGGCTAATGTTTTTTTTTTGTCTTTCTGCCTCTACCTTCAAAGTCGTCTGCCTTTTGCCGCGTGTCGCTATAGCAACGACCGTCGCGCCTCTGATGGCGTACTGCGCAAATAACCAACGCTGAACCCTAGATTGCTAGTGCGCATGATCAAGAGCAGCTTCCGCTTAGAGCCTGACCCCGCCGTGACATGCGCACTCGGGGACAGGGCACAGAGAGGGGTAACCGGGGAGCCTTCATTTTCCGCAGGCTTTCCCCTGAATGCACCACAAGAAAGTTACAAAGCTTTGAAGCACGCATTGTCATGGTAACCAAAAGAAATGGGGGAGAGGCATCGGGAAGCCCCATCCCCCAGTGCCTGTCTGTTGTGGCTTCTTCCTTTTTGGCGCGCTTTCGGCCGCCCGGTCGGCTATCCCACCCGAACGCAGTGTCGTCTGCTCTTGTTAGTCGGGACAAGGCTTCACTTGATAAGACGTTAAGGGGACGGCTATGATGCAATTACTCCCGGCACAACAGTAATTGTCTTCATAAGAGCAGCGACATAACGTCATTACACGCTGCAGTGCGCGTCTCTCGCCCGGACCAAGTCTTATTGGGTCGGACACAAATAGAGCCTGTGACTAGGGTACACCATCAATAACTTGATCTTATGTTCCACCAACTCACCCTCTACCTCATTCATCCTGCTCAATTCATAGAACACAACCCAGGCCAAATTTGCATAATCTTCAGACTAAATTTGATCTCTGGGAGATTTTCCCCGACACTGGATTTACTGCCCCCGTTTTGCTAAACGCATTATTTGCATGTGGTCCCCGTGAGGGTTGTAGCTGGGGTAGAAGGTTAAGATCAATATAAAGCCTTGTGTAAACCTGAAGCACCACAACACGGCATTTAATCAATGAGTCAGAGACCTAACTCCCCCACCCTACCTTACCCACAACCTTTCCCGTGGGCGCGGTGCCCTTTCAGATAATTATCTCCGCGTTCTTTTGATGTGAGGCAGCCAAATGTTAATGATACTGCATAACACCTGAGTTTACGGTGTATTCAGGGATGTTAATGAGAACAGTTTACCTGCGCCTCTGTCTAAATACAACAAACAGGTGTGGAGTCAATGCAAACAATGTGTGTTATTTTTGTTCACTTTCTTTTAACGTCTGCAAATGGGATTGACTTTGTATCCAGGGTAGATGTGTCTAACTCGGGTAAGAGTAGCACCGTCCATTAATCCCTACGTTAGGGTAGCAGGAGAGCAGCTCCAATTAACTCAGGTAAAAGGGTTGAGCTGCTCGCCTAAGTGTGGGGCGCACTACCCTATGGTTTACCTGAGTTAAAGAGCTGCTCCGGCGATTACATACAGCAGCGCCGTGTTACATGACTGAGGCAATATACATTAAGTGGAGCTGTATTACATGACTGTGGCAATATCAAGTCAATTTCCCTCCAGACTGGCACTGTTGCAATACCAACTCATAAAAGCCAATTCCCGAGGTGCGGTGAGTCTATAGAACCTTGCACTATGAGTTGCTCTCAGTGTGTGTCGTTAATATTGTGACGGTGGAGAGTGTTCATGCTCACCTAGGTATTTCAACTCGGCTTCATTAAAGGGGCGGTTTTTGATGGGAGTATGGAACTTTGAGTTGTTCTTTTGTGGCTGGATCTATTGGTAACTTGAGAGCTAGTGGGTGGGAGGGGAGGTGGGGCTCTTTGTTGGAAAGTGTGAACGTGGGAGTTCAGTAGAGAGGCCGGGAGGGGGCAGGTGGGTAGGGTCGGGGGCTTGCCAAGAGTCTGGCTTAATGACTGTCCGCTGGCCTGCAGGCTACCTGTGGGAACAAAGTTATCAGGTGAGCACCGTATATAGGCACACCTGAGTCTGCAGTACCTCCAGGGTCTGTGGTGATGGGGTGGGGTGGGGAGGGGGGTGGATAGTTAATGTAGGCCCATGGCTTCTCCACCCGAGTCCCCTCACGGTACAAAGACGAGCATTGCCGTCTTTACATTCTCCCCCACAGGTCGACAGTCCCTTAGCCGTCACTGGTAATCCTAGCAGGTCTCACTCACCACCCACGGTCGTTGCTGAGCGGCCATAACCATATGTCATCCCGCGTTTTGTCTTTTTTTCACTTCTTTTTCTCCCCACCCCCTCTCCCTGTATACAATCTCCCACCACAGACTGCTGATTACAAGAACTCACCATTAGTCTCGCCTGCGATTTTTGCCCACTAATTACAGCTTAATTAGCGCACAGAGAGTTGGAGTCCATCATCATATTTCTGAAGGCCGTGACGCTTTGCTGCCACAGAGAGACTTATGCCAAGTTATTTACTCCAGCAGGATGTGAAGGGACGAGGTGGGCTGACAGGCCTTCCGGAGGGTGGCAATTTACTGTTCTAATACCTGCTCATCCTAGCGGAAGAGATGCCAGAGGAACGGCAGTAACCTTAGCCATATACGTCCCCCGATAGTGTTAACTCTGCCCTCACTTATGTTATATCCTACACTATGGACAGTCTCAGGCAGTATAGAGTAGTAGTAAGCGAGTCGAGAGTCAGACAGAAACTTCCACGAGCAGCTCACTCATTCACCGGGAGCATCTGCGAGCAAGTGAAGGATTAGTTAAAGAGAGCAATAATACGACTTTAAATGATCCCACTTTACTGGCGGGTCAATTAAAGGGCCGTGAGCTGAGTGGAAAAGCGAGCTTTCGATGAGGAAAAACGGCGAGTGAGTGGAAAATGGGAGAAAAGTTGGGAGCTGAGGAGACCTTGGGCTGGGCTCTAGTGCCTGCTGACTGAGGGATGGGGGTCAGAGGCGGGCGCTAAATGGCGGGATCATTGGGGTAATCAGGTAAACAATGAGAGGCTTAATTAACGCAGCTCTTGGGCACAATGGACTTTTTGCTGCACGTGTTAAAAAGCCATGTCCGATTAGGTCGCCAGCCCATGGTGGTTCTGGAGGTGGAGCGGCGATGGGTTCTCCTGACCTTACCAGCACTGCATGGTCTCTGGTTTTACACCTCGTTAAGTTTCTAAATGTTGGATCTCTGTTCAAAGTGACAGTTCTAGTAGTGAGCAGAGGCCGCAACGTAACTCAGAACCTTAGTCGTTATTTTCTGTACACTCTCCCATCACTGCCATCACCTACCGATACCCGACACACTCTCCACTCGTAACGTCCATTGTCGCTCAGCCAAGCGATGCCAATCAGACCTTGTTTTAGCCGGAGAACTAATTAAACGCGAAAAATCGCCAAGAGGCTTTCTCATTAGATGCAGGCATCGATCGCTTCTACCAACACCCTACTCCCCGGCCCCCTCCCCCCGGCGGAGGGGGACGGCGGGGGTGATACGGTTGGCGGCGCGTTCGTTGTCCCCTCACTGCCAATTTCCCCGGCCCAGATCAATCCGCGTCCCCCCTGTCCCCCCGAGTTCCCCCCAGGCGGCGCCACTATCGGCGGGCGGGGTTATCTCCGGCGAGTCATTATTCTCCTCTTATCGCCCAGTTCAGCGTCCGACTCACCCACAATAAAGCATTCTTCTCCCCCAACCTTTTCTTTTTCACTCCATCCCCGTATCTCCCTCCCTCTTCTCCCTCCCCATACACTCCCCCTCTTCCCGCTCTTTTGACCGCCCTGATTCCTTGTCTTTGTTGTATGGGCCTGTCCCTGAGCCCAACTCTCCACTGGGTATTAGGAGCAGCTCAGTGGTCTTGTTTAACGTTGAGCAGCTCATTGGGCATACACTGTGAAGGCGGGGAGGGTGTCAGGGTGTGAATCCAATGTTTGTAGCCCAGCAAGACAGACAAGCCCACTAACGAAGGGCCGCTTACAACAAACGCCACAATGACGAGACAAAAAGGTAGGGCCCCAAAAAGCAATAAAAACAGAGAAGTGCAGCTAAAAAGGAAATCAAAAGGCTTCAATGGCAATCTGAGGCGAGCAGCTCAGCTCATGGCAATCACAACGGGCGAGTCACTCGAGCATGGCCTGTCTGTCATTAAACACGTTACAGTGCCTGTTCTGCTCAATTCTGCTCCAACGACTCACCAAATGCTCAAGCTCGCCGAGCTGATTGTGGTGATTATTAGCACCCACGCCTTCTCTAGATAAATAAATCAATTTCAGGATTTTCAAAAATGAGTTCATTCAAGTGAGGATACTTGTTGTTGGGACATGTTTGTTTGTCTTTTTAAGTCGAGACAGAAGCATTGGTTTTGGCGACGATTCCCTTTCGTCCCGGTTGTTGAATGGGTTTACATTTTCCCTCCCTGGAGGAAGAATGGCGCTGTAGAGAGGAGGAAGTGGGTGCTTAAAGCGTGGGAAACTGGTTGTTACCAGTGCCGTGCGAGCTGCTCCTCGCCTGCTCGCCCCCACTTCCCAGTCTGCTCACCACCCTGCTGTAATTGATCACCTACAGCTCACCCCCTCCCTCCTCCCCAGCACAGCCGAACTGCTCCCAATCAATTATTCACGCGCACATCTGCATTGAAAGGAGTGAAACAACTTCCAACGAACCTACCCCCACCTCCCTCAATTGCAGCACCCCTCTCTTATCCTTTCTTCTCTGCGCACACGGGTCTTGTTATTTTTTTTAAATGCTATTGATTGGTAAGCCATATCGTTGTCGGCGGATTACCTGTTGAGGAAAACACCGGGAATTATCTCCCATGGCTGAGTGAGCACAATAGCAGCACCTAAATGGGAAATGAAGATCCCCGAGGGGGAACTTTATGGATTGTAAGAGGAATAAAAACGCCCTGTTGGTGATATATTTAATCCCACTTTCAAACTGCCAGTTATTGAATGCCCCCATTGTAGACTGACTATTCGTTACTTCAAACAGTAGAGCTGTATAAACCCTACCAGCTGCCGGCACACAAACATCCCACATACTGAGTCTTATGTGAATATTTTTCTGTGGTGGGTGAAGTTGATCTGAATTATTATAATTAAACCACCGCACAGGGAATGCGTGCTTGGAGACAAGCGTTGCAGTAAATCTACGAGTGCCTCGCGTGTACACGTGGATATGGGGATTAAGATTATTCCTTGTAGTACTAATTAATCGTTGCTTTTTTTAGGAGCGTTTAGGGGGTGCTCATTAGGGGAACAGTAATTCGCGCGTTCCTGCGTTCACCACCTGTGTCTTTGTCTCCCCTCTTAATAGCTTTCCACCATAACCCCCGCTTTAACACATAAAACTAGGGGAATTATTCATGCGCCGGGCGTCTCCGCCATAAACGCCCAGCACAGGCAAGATACCATTTAGAATTTAATTTGTGGAGGCGCAAGTGTATGCCTTTCTGGGCGAGTGGCAGTTTGAAGGAGCACTCCCCCTTTGTGTGCCGATGCAATTTCCGTTTGGAAGCAGCGCAGGCATTGACTAGATTATAGACTGTAAAAGCAGGCCTCAATGGACACTCGGAAACATTTTGGAATTTGCCCAACATGTCGCCATACATTATTGCAGTCTTAAAAGCGATTTTCCTCCTTTAATCCTGTTGACTCAGAACACTCATTATTTACTTAGAATGGCTCAAGGCGCTCTTGTGCTTCTCAGACAGCTCCCATCTAAAGGCTGAGCTTGCTTTTTGATGACTGAGTCCTTCCTATAAAGCTGCACTTAGATGGCATCGTATTTCCTAACCGGCAAACTTTCGCTGAATCAAAAGAGCGCGCACTATATATTTTTCAGTGTCTTGAAAATGTCAGAATGATATATTGGCTGTGTTCAAAGTCGCTATCTTTATCAAAAGGCAGCGCATCTTAAGGTACCGTTGATTAATCTGTTAGTATAGTTTATATAAATAAATACGTACCCGGACGCATTTGCAACAGGCTGTGTCTTAAGTGGAAAAAGTCAATAGTTATGCCCTTTCTATATAGTACCCACTTGCCTTCCTACATGTCCATGTAGGGGTTTTGACGTCAGAGAAGTGACGTCAGAAGTGGTCCTGAGCCCTCACTCCCGCTAAAAGGTCCAATCCTCGGCTGGTGGGAAAATTGTGGCGGGGCTAGTGGAAGCTGATTGCGTCCATGCTAATTGATTCCTGTAACACAGGGGACGCCAAGAACCAGCTCCACTAATTACCCATCACACCCCGCGCGTACAGCCTGTCAGGTCCGGCTCACACGAGACTTAGGCCTGCACATTTTGTCCCACTCCTTTTTTTTTACTCTCCACTTTTTCTTGTCTCACAATTTCCTCTGGCTCCAATTGCCTCTAGATGCTCAGACGTGGCGTATGAAGGGAGAGGGTCATATGTTCTTTCTCAGGGTCAGATTTACGCTGTGCTGTAAATAAGGAGGTAGTAGGGAGGTGTGGGGTGGACTGAGACGTGGACCTAGATCATCGAGTTTGTATCGATTTTGCTTACAATGACAAGCCTGGGTGGCCGCGAGCCAGACAACTAGCTCATATGTCCTAATCGGCTCTTCCTGCCAGCGGACCTCCACCCCCTGGGACCCAAAACCCCCTAAACCCCACCCCACTGAAACCCCCCTACCCAACCAATACACCCAAATAATCCTCTATCCCAGATAAGGTACGTATATATTCAATATCGTATATGAAACACATGTAAATTGGCGGCGTTTGCCGAGTCAGTTTGAAATGCATGATCTGCTCGCGTACTGCCCCTGAATCAACGTCAAGCTGCTCCTAATGGCTCATTATTCAGACCCGAGGCCTCCGCCCGGCTCGTTATAGAGTTTTAGCGTCGGAAGCGCGTGTCTTACAGCGGAATCTGACTTGTTTCCTCCTTTATTTTCATCTTCCCGAGCTGCTCGTGCCTCCAGCTCCACCCAGCCATGAGCCCGAAAGGTGGCGCTCAGGTCGTGCACTTTACATGCGAGAAATTCATCATGATTTCTCGCCGCCTTTTTTGGGACATTTTAAAAGTTAATTGATTTCAGTTTTGAACCGGTGCATGTAGTAGGGGCGGATTGAGTTGGATGAGTCGTCCCTTTGGACGGCGTAGGAGGTGGTGAGCATGTGTGAGCATGTGTGAGTTAATGAGGTGGCGCGGAGGCTGCCTAATGAGAGCCGTCAGAGGGGAGAGGCAGACGTGGGACACATACGTTCATCTGCTCGGCCCCTCATCCACCTGCTCATCAGCGACTCAGGGCCAGGCCTCAGACAGCTCGACAACTGCTCAGTCATCCTTCAACTTCTCCTCAGGAACTGCTCACCCATCATCCAGCTTCAAGATGTCCCCTCTTAAGGCTCATTCCGTCCCTTTAACTCATCCCATGTTGAATAGAATACCCGCTTTTGAATTGCCCATACCGACTCAGGTCAGTATAGGTACTGGAGGCTCACCTTTCTCCTGGGTGTAATTATAGTATAGGGGAGACATGTGTCAAGGCAGTCGCCCCTGGATGGAGGCTGCTGCTGTTATACATGTGACAGGGCCACTCTGTAGGGGCAGAGAAGGGGGCGTGATTGGGCCCCGTAGGGGGGATGTATTTTCAATCCCAACCTATACTCGGTCGCCAGTGACGCTAATGAGACATTGTTTCCATGGCGACGTTAACACGTCACACCCATTGCGCACATGTCGCTCTGAATAGTGGCAGAAAAATGAAGCTGTCATCTCCCATCACCTCCTCCCCAAAACCTGAAAAAAAATCTCCCACAAAAGCTGCTTTAATCAATTTCATTCAGAGTTCCCCCCTGCCTGTTGTCGCCACGGGCCTACCGCGGACCTGATTAAGTTTTCTTGCCTCTCACTTTAGCCTGATCCGCCGCTGGTGCGACTGAGAAGCCAGGCTCATAAAGCTCCCCGTCCCACTTTTTACCCTCCCTCTTTCTCCCCTTTCTCTCCCATGCCCTCAGACATTGGCCCAAGCTTTGAAAGTGGTCCCCTTGGTAAATAGCGGCCCTGGGATCACAGGTGAGCCATCAAAGACTGTTCTACTGGGAACAAAGACCATGTCAAAGTCCGCCCATTCTTTCCCCTACCCAGAGCTCGATGGGGGGTTCCTCAGGGCTCAAAACTCGCTCCCTCTTTTTAATCCCAGCTCCTCCCGCCAGAGGGAAACTTCTCACGAGATCTCCTGTTTGAGCCTGGGAGCGCTGTCAACTTTCCCCCCTTTTTCCGTCCCCCTCCCATTCATCCATAGGGCTTATCCCCACCTTTAAGGCTGTTTGGAACGCCGAGCCAAACTTTGATTCTGCAATCAATACGGCGCACCTGGTGGCATCCAGGTAGTGAGGAGACGCTGCGGATCTCCACTTCCGGCCGCCATTGTTGTAGAAACAAAGCCTGAGTGCGTTCTGAAAAGCCTGTGGGCCGTCACATGAGAAGAGCCGCAGCTGTGGTGGAGAGTTTGTCACCAAATTAAAAGTATGTGTGAATTGAACATCGCGTCCGACACTGGGAGAATTCAATTTGGGCACTCTGTTACCTCTACCGCTTATCTGGTGCTGCGATCTACTTACACTGCTCTCTGTTAGGTTTGCACCTCCCTATCGATGGCAGCCACCGATACACCAGCTGGATTGGCACTCACCCAGTTTCCCTTGATAAGACTTCATTATTTGCCATCGACTGAATAAAAGATTTGAAATTTATGCCAATCGGCGCGCCGCATCTTTCCCATGAAAGGAGCGGCCTCTCAAAGCTTCCCATTTGGTCGCATTCAATAGTCTTGATCAGATAGGCGGCGGCGGGCCTAGTGCGGGCCTAAGTCGCCCCGGCCTAGATCTGTAGCGTCAGTGAGTGACGTCATGAGTGACGTCTGACATGTGAGAGCGGGTGCTCCTCCTTCTGTGGAGCAGGTCGTTGACAAGTGACGGGATCATTGCCTCTGCCCTGCCCGACTCTCCCCTCACTATCTCCAGCACCCAGGCATTACTAGCCTGGCGGGGAGCTTGGAGTAAAGGCCAAAAATGGAAAAGAGAACTCCTCCCAAGGCAGATCTGGGTTATGGATCCCCCAGGGAATCACTGCCTTCTTTTTAAATGAAAGCTCCCATAATTTTGATTTATACCCCCATTGCATATTCTCCCCGACCATTGCCGACGCTCGATTTGGAATATTTCAATGTGATTCCTTTATTAGAGGGGAATTCCAATGCGCATTTGTGGTCATCCATATCAATTTTGGCAAGCCACGAAATTGAGACGCTTTGCTCAGGAATGATCACCTTGCTGATATGATTTCTTACTGTCGGTCAGGGTAGGAAATACGTTCACATTGGACACATGAGAAAGTGTCTGCTTTACGCTGTACAGAGAACCTTGATTGATCTCGTAAAACACCTGAGCTGACACGAAGGGAACGTATCCCCCACCCCAGTGTTATCCCAGGTAGTATCATATAGCAATTATAGACTAATAAACCTCGGATCAGGATCGTGCGCCGGGTCCCATTAAAAGTATCTTTGCCCGGCTGGCGAACTTATTAACGACGCCAAGGAATGCCACATATCAATGTCACCACGAGAATGCGGGATCATAGGCGCCGATGGTTGCCGCGCATATGGGAAAAAAACGCTCAAGAAAATTGCTGTTCTTGAACGATATTGAAGTTTTCTTATCAAAGGTTGGCGCTGGTTGTTGGTCTCAATGGGGATTCATATGGAAATGTTGACATGTTCCAATGGGTGATGTTCGAACGTGGCGGTGGTGGTGGGTTGGAGAGGGGGTAATCTCCAGGGACAAATTCTTGTTTTGCTGACACTGGTGGCGGGTATTTTTGGTGGGAAGGTATGTTGGGCTTTTCCGTGTTGCAGTAGCGAGTGGTTGTTGCTGAGAGAAGGAGCAAGTGATCGATATGCTCGGAGAGACTCGACCCTCTGATGTTTATCTAGGCAAAAGAACTGCCCCAAGCTGTGTCAATGCTCAGAAACACTGCCTTCTCAAACATCCAGAGCCCTAACTACTACCGCCACTACACACGCACCTACTACTGGGGCTACAACCCGTGTCGCTCACTCACGCCGGAACCAGTGTACCACTCAGACGCCCTCTTGTGGATGGTGGCAGAAACACACCGGAAGTGGTGGTATGAGGAACGCTGGAGGCAGACGCTGCCCCGTCGGGATGTTTTCGTTGCCCCTGACGCCCTCCGGTGGTCGATACAGCGGCGCTTATTGTTTTGATTGGGGCAGACGACATTCTGACGTCCACAGACGCTTTGGCGCCAAAAGTAACTTGCGCTTAGGTTCGCCTGGATTGTGCACCTATTGCTTACCCTGCTTTCACCCACACACTGGCAGGCTATTTATAACTGAAAAGGATCGAAATAATGCCCGTTTCATCCTAATTCCCTTTAAATAATCCATTTTCTTTGCAATCCCAAGACGTGTTAAAAGTGGAGAAATGGCGCTTTAATATTAGAATGGAAACTTTTTCATCTTTTGGGCATGATCGTCTGCTTACGATAAGGTGTTTCTTCTGATTCTCTCACCACCAAGCGATTGCGAAACAACCCATTAGTTGTCCATTATTACATTCGGCGCGTGCGCGGTTCCGCTTTCGCGGCGCTTCCGGAGATTACCGGAAGTGTCCGCTCGCAGACGCTGCCACTGCTGCGAACCCATTTCAACGTCGCCACTTGATGGAGTGACGCAAGCAATTATTGCGAGAACCCGCGAGGCTGTGACGTCACCATCGCCACCTTCCTCCCCTTTCCTCCGGCTGCAGGCTTTTAAGACGCCCTGGTATTTAACTGTCGGGCGATGAAATGCGTTAAAGGGAACAAAAAGAGGAGAGAGCTGGTGGGAAAACAGTTGCGGCGTCTCAAAGACTTGGGAAGGAGATTAAGTGACAGCCCCACGTTGGGGCCTTTTTGCCGAGCCCTAGCAATGAGTGGAATTTGCTTTAAAAATAATCTAGTCTGAATAGTTATGACAGTCCCATTAACGTCCATTGATAAGACTTAAGAGGCGCCGCAAAGATCTCCCCGCTAAAAACTGCCCACAAAGGTATTAAGATACCATTTACCAAGTGTGACATTATCTATTTCACCGGGAAATGCAGGCTCCGTGATGCCACCTGTAGAGGTGTTTTTACACGGAGATTTGCCATTTCTTCAGCATGGATATTTTAAGGCACGGTGAAGGTGGGTGAGGTCTGCTTAGATGGTTAACAAATGGACCACTAACTGCTAGTAGAAGGCGCAACCCACGGTGAAGGTGGGTGAGGTCTGCTTAGATGGTTAACAAATGGACCACTAACTGCTAGTAGAAGGCGCCTCTCTAGAATAATGGTAAAAATGAGAGTGATCTGACAACTGCTATCTCCCTTTACGCCCGTCACTGGGCACTCTCGGCCATAACCACATTAAAATGCACATATTGCAGCGTGAAATCTATGCATTATTCCGCTTGCTCTGGCTTCCAAAAGGATGGCCCGCGAGCGAAGACTGATTAAGTACATTAGCGCAGTTTTCCATCCGTCAGGGCTATAATAGAGGCTCTTCCTCCTGCCGAAATATTACTTGGACTAATGCAATTGTGTACGCTGCAGGCCTGAAGCGGAGTAATTGAAATGGAATTCTCCCCTTGCCTGATTAGGCGAGCTTTCCCTGTTGCAAAGTAATTAAAAGCAGTGTTGTGGATTGTCACAATCAATATACACGATACATTAAGGCAGCTAAGTGAAACAGGAAACGTCGTAATTATCTTATCTTGTGTGGGGGCAGTTCTAGTAAAAAACGATGTAATACAATGAAATGGGCCGAGGAAAAACTAGTACATCAACAACTTTCCATGCAGAATCTATTCAACCCTGGTTAATATTGTTATCACCTATTCAAGTACTTAGAAAAAGATATCCAGAAATATGGTATAGAGAAAAACAAGTCATGGCACAGAAGGCGGTAGCCAGAAAAACGCGGACGATGGAAGGGAACAAACGGAAACACTCGGTGGGTTTGGTAGGGCTAAAAGACAGACTGGTAAGTTCAGAAAGGAATGACTCTGCTAGCTGGGGGTGACGGGGGAATAGGGCGCCGAAACGAGAGCCCTGCCTGCTGTTTTATGAGTGTACCTCCTCGTCAGAGATAAATAACGGCTTAACCCTCCTCCTGTGTCCCTCCCTCAAGGTCCTTTGTATCCCGGGCCAACCCACGGACCCCAGTCTGTAATCTTTAACGTTTGATTTGTTTAAAATACTCTCACTTTGTTCTAAATGCACTTAGACTTGGGAGATACCCAGAATCTTAAAATTGTGTAGAGAAAAGTAGTGGGTAAATAGGGAAGGGGAGATGGGGTGGATTGAAGGGGTGGGGTGGGGTTGGAGTTAAAGTTTCGCTGGTGCTTTTGAGTCGAGAGGGACCTCATCCTAAGTCAGTCCGGGTACCAGCTAATCGCAGGCGTACGTCAGCATACACGCCGATTCCCAGCGGACCCCTCGGTGGGCGATAATGGATGAACATGAGCAGCTTCGACGCGCCCCCCGGCGGCCATGAGGGAAAAAGGAGCTGCTCGGCGACTGGGCCACTAACTCAGGCGTCGCCTACCCACTCACTCACCCCCTACAGCCTACTGCAGCCCACTACTGGCCCACCACACACGCCAATACACACAGTACTGAGCCTTGAGCGGGTCCACACCTGCCAAGGAGCCACTCGCCCAGCCTTACGAGCTGCTCGCCAGGCTCAGAAGTGCCCCCCGACGACCACCAACCAGGTACTTGGGGGCCCACATACGTACACAGACAGGGCTCAATGGGCCTTTGATGTTTTTACTTGTCCTTTCATGCACTCCCATTTTCTTTCTTTCTCTGCTCTTCCCCCTTTGCCCGTGGACGTGGGATTTTTTTTCCTGTCTGTGCCCTTATTGACATTGCCTTCATTTGCTAAATAATCACCGCTTTGGATCTACATCTAATGATCAGAACACATCAGTAATTGTGCCCTGGCTTCACATGCGGGATTTTTTTTCCCGCATGGGTGCTTTGACTGCGACCTCTGAACGATGGTATCCAGGCACCCCCTCCCCCCGCGCCTCCCCCCTCCCCTCCCCAACACACCTACTCGCCCGGTATCAGTAGGTTTATTGCCCCGGCCGACCCGGCCCTGGTCCCCGCCACCTCGGCCCCTGACGCCGCCCGATAACCCGCGCACAATGCGCGCCCCACCGCCCCAATCAGGACAGATGCGAACTGTAATTGCCGGGCGCGATAAAGCCTGGCCGGGGCCGGGAGGGGCCGGGCGGGGGCGGGGGGCTCCCGGGAGAGGTGGCCGGGCGGGCCGGGAGGGGGCATGACTGGAGGCGGGGAGGGGTTGGGGATAGGGGTAGTAGTAGTACAGGGAAATGGTCATTTGTGCCGGGCTACTGCTGGCCGAACAACTCACCTACCCAATGAGTCAGGAAGCCGCCACCGTTGTACATTTTTGCCATTTTAGGCTTGCCTGAAAAGGACGACACCCTATACTCTCTGTGAGGCTCAATTCCCAGAAGCGGCCCGCCATTTTGGAAGCACTTGATGGATCTGCCATAGAATCCAGCCTTACATCAGGATATCCATTTACCTGCCATCTTTAATTTCCCTTTTTGTTTAATCCCAGCCTAAGCATGCCGGCTTAGATGTCCATGTTTTGTGTTACCCATGGGGAGGTTTTTCACGTTAACTGACCACCTTCCCACTTTTGTGTCCGAGTGGGCCGCCTCGTCTATCGGGCCTATTGTGTGAGCTGCTCATCCCAGGGCCGAGAGCTGCTCACCCGATCTGAGAGGACGTTAAAGCCTGATTGTGGACAGCTCCAGTGACACGGGCCCCACAATGGGGCCCCATTCAGGTGGGCGGTCATAAGCTTAAGCCAGCTCGCCACCGCCATTGTCCCGCCGCCATTCTTCCTGCTAATAGGGGTATCCGCGCGAGTAGCAATATATTATTACCTAGCTGAGGCAGGCTATTAGTCTATGGCCGCGATTTGGGTTAGCTTTAGGTGTGGCCGACAGGTGTTGGTTACACACCGCCTGCCCACTCACTAACCGGGTCAGGGCACGTTAATTTGGCTATGTTTACGTCACAAGTCTTTATGTTAATTGCAGCTGGGTGGCAGCCTGAAATTAAGCGTGCTGATGAAATCGCAACCAGGCTGATGGGTTTATGCACAACAAATAGCAGACTGGCGGCAGTGGCGTCAATAATGAAACAAAGACGGCGGCGGCTAGTTGCGGAGAGGTTGATCACAGCTCGCCAATAGGCAGAACGACTATCGACCGCTCATCACGCCTGCCTAATAGCACACTTACATCCCCCAGGGCTCTTAATTGACTACACTATTAGCCCCAGCCAGTATGCAGCCACCCTCGAGCAAAACCTCCCACTGAAAAAAACCCTGCCTCGGGAGTCTCTTTGCCTCTTGCTACCCTTATGTAATAATACAATTAGAAGAAAGGTCTTTTTTCAAACTGCCCATGCCCTCATACCACCACCACCCTGCCCGTACAACCTGGCTGGACTCACTGGGGAAATCATGGTCACCCTGGACTTTTTAGTGGGGGATGGGGACTTTTAATCTGGGACGAGCCAATGAGCATGGATGAGCTGGTCGACACTTTGACCTAGAACTCATTATGTCCGGGCGAGCAGCTCACAGAGTGGGCTACACGAACTGCCCGTGTAATCCATGCGAAATCATGATAACCTAAGTTTAATGTTGTTTCCCATAGCGTAGCCCAACTAATATCCCCTGCAACATCCATAAAATGAATTACGCCAAGACAGGCTTGATGGAATTAGGAGTGATCAAACTCTATTGTTTTCTGTTCTTATCGGGTCCCCCAGCGGCGCTATACATCACTCGCGAGCAATTCCCAGTTGCTCGCCACTAGACGAGTCAATGTGTGCTACTCACAAAAAGGCGGTTTGAAGCTGGCACTATTCACTTCTAACGGTAGCTACCACAATATGTAGATTTATGTATGGGCCGGAGGATTCTGCAGTGAAGGCTTGGGCGTCTCGGAGACATATTGGGATAACTCTCTGTCAGTAGGCATTATTAAGCCTGAGCTCTAGGCAGAGTCAGGCGTGGAGGATCGAATCCACGAGCTGACACTACCTATTACTAGCGTTAAGCAGCGCACGACTGGAGCAATTAACACCCCCTTTCCTTCAGCTCACCTCCTCCAGACCAGATTGCCTTATGAACTGGCCCCCGCCCCACACAGGAGACAGTACTAATACCAAGCCGTAGTTTCTCCTCCTACAGCCCACTGCTCTGCAACTCCTTTGAAGGCTAGACCTTTGATGGCAGCTTGACTGTGGATTGGGGAAAATTGGAGAGAAAGCCCTGGCACCTTTTGTGGAGGTAATGCCGATGTCTGTTTAACGTTCAGAGGTGCCTGGTTGTCTCAGCTTCAAAGGCACTATAAGTGTGCCGGTATTGTTCCTTTAACGGGTTGCAGAAGGTTGGGATTGAAGCAGGCGACTAAGAGGTGGTGCTGTATGGGGAAAGGTTACATCGTCGTCCTTGGCAGAAATCTGGGGAAATATCATTAAGGACTGCATGACCCTGGACAACAAAAGCCAAAGAGGCATTAAACTATGACGGCCAGATCTGTAGAGGACTGTTTCGTTGTGTGTCTACTCGTGTACTCTATTGATCGCCTGTATACAGTAGCACTAACAACAACTCACCCTTATGGTTCTACACATCCAGGTTAACAAATCCACCCTTAACTTGTCGAGGCATGCAAACATCACCTTTCTGGCCAAAGGGGCCATTTTAACACATTGGAGGCGTCTATATTGGACCTGTCCGGGGCGAAAGGAATGGGAAAAAACAAAGACGGTCGGTAGCGTACTGCCAGATGCTAACAAAGGCTTTTAGTGGGTGGGGAGTCAATAGAAGGCGAGTTAATATCCGACATATTTAGTCGGTGGGGCGGCCGGGTCGGACGGCCTGTCGATAACAGTAAAAGGCTGCTGTTTGCTCACCCATTCACAAAAACCGACGCCTCGTATTTTCTGCCTTCCCCGGCCCGGCCGGCGACGGAAGAGGGCTCGGGAGGTGTCGCGGGGGGTCGGCCGGGTGGTGGGTGGTGGGTGGTGGTGGTGGTGCAGGGAGTGGTGCTGCTAAGGGTCGATGGTGGGAGGTGGCTCAGGGCATTATTGCAGCTCGGAGAAGACACGTCCCCGTCCCCTGCCTTTGTGGGGTTTCTGACTTCATAGGATTTGGGCGCTATATCCGTGAGGTAAAGGGATATCAGCCAGGAAATTAGATCCCCAGCGGTGTGCATGGAGAGCAACCGACGTCGAGAAGTCGTAAATATGTCTTTAGGACGCACCTACGCAATGACAAAAAGGTGGGGGCTTTGTACTTATGGGGCATTTTCCTCACACTCCCAGATTCAATAAATGCCCGTTTTTCCTCAATGTTTTCGGGTCCCTGGTGCAGGTGCAGGTCGAGCGCTGTTATAACCAGAGGTAAATAGTGCACACAGGTGCTCTGACCGCCATGAATGTCAACTAAACACCACTTCCGGTCTGCCCTCCACTGGAGGCCGCCATATTGCAGGCAGCGCGCGCACATGATCGACTTCTTCCGGGAGGCTCATTTACATACGACCTCGTCCTGGTTTCGGAAAAAAAATCTTGCCATTCTGAACACGAGGTTGGGGTGGTCTGCGCTTGCGCACTGCGTTGGCCGATTAAGAGCGCCACCTCTCGGCGACCCTGAGGGCCCCTGGTGGCAGGGGCAGATAGCGGCCGGATACATCATGCCCCCGGCGTCTGATGGCCGCTAGGTGGCGGGGCGATAGGCGCCTGTCACGGACCGGGGCACGTCACATCCTGCTCACTCCCAGTGGGCAGATGCTATAAACTGACCACCACCCCTCCCCCCACCCCACCCTACTGGTGGTTACCCACACCCCCTAACCCGCGCTCCCCGCTCAGCCGACGCGTCTTAATCTCAGCTGAAACGCCCTCCACGGCGCCAATGCATTATAAATCTGCCACCTCCCCCGCACAGACCCCGATTCATTCGGTTTGATATATGATATTAACCACTTGTTTTACGCCTACAGGCTGGTCGAATCGATGCTCGGGGCTGTATCAACACGTGGTAGAGGCTTTGTAAAGACGGCTCCGACTCAGTGGGGGACGCCTGCACTAGTCCAGTGGCGGCCGTCGTCGACATGGACTTCCGGCGCCCTGATCGCGTGTGGCTAATGACAAAGTCAACGCGCCGCGCCCCGCCCGCGTGTCACCGAGAGGGAGTCCATTAAGGCCAGCCCGGCAAATATTGTCTTTTGACTCGTGCCATGACGGACAATAACTCACACGTGCTCGGCGGGAGCAGGTCTGAGCCGGTCGACATGCGACCGAGAGCAAGGTGTTCTTGACTCTGTCTCTCTCTTTTGTTGTTTTTCTATGTCTTCTGTTTTTCTTTGGGCGTTGTTGGGATTCTTTATATTGCGGACTTGGCGTTGACAATAGGAGTGAGGTGTGAGGTGGGGGTGGCTGGAGAGGGAGGCGCTTCTTTCTTGTGGTGTCGGGTTGGGGTCAGACGCAGTGTCCCAGGTGTCAGCTCCAAAGACCGCCGGGGGGCGCTCAGGTGCCAGCAGCGCACAAAGAGGCTGGCTTCACTCTCCCCACACCATCCTCCTTCTCCACTCTCCCCCCGGGGTCGCTCAGGTGACAGCCAAGCCACGGCCCGTGATTCAGATGTATCTGCCAAAGCCCACAGTACCCATCCTCACCCTTTCACCGCCTCAATAACACTATCTCCAGGCAGTATAAACAGAGAGCCCCAATGTCATAGGTGTGAAATAAATTGACAGCTACTGCATTACATGACACCTTATGCGACTTCCCCAAGCCCATTATGTTCTCCGGGGCTCGCATATATATCGGTGAGACCCAGTTTTCTCATTTATTTTTTGCCTTACTCGGCAAAAACAAATGAGGTGAAAAAATAGCATGCGCGTGCGGTGCTCCTTAAAACTGATATCCGCCCGTTGGCTCTGGGTCTGACGTCTTGGCCGTGTCGTAGGCACTGGTAAGAGGACGACGTCATTAGTGAGTAACTCAGTCTAAGAATAGCACCCGGTCCTGGCAGTGAGCGCCTGGCCGAGCAGCTCATACTTAGCGGCCCACAGATTCCTGCCTTAATGAAAAAGTCGGGACTTAATTGAGCCGACTTCTCCATGTGGGAAGAATATCCGCCGATGGCGCTGGAAGGATTACTCCTTATGCCTTATGCTGACGACTTCAAGGTTATTACGTTCCACATTAACGCTATTCACAGGCATTATCCCCCAAGCCCTTTCACAGACCAGGAATCCATATGCTTAGTACTAAAAGTCATTGGCAATTTCCTAGTATAACCCTCAGGTGCCGCATGAGTTAAGTCCGTAAGGTTCACTGTCCCCAGTGGCATCATTCCCCCGTCGTCTTGCATAAAGAATGAGAGTAGGGGTTATGAGCTGGAGACGTCATTCTTACTTAGGGTCCTCCGGATATATCATATCAAGCCTGAGAATGAGGAGATGTTAACGGTAAAGCCCCCGACTCCTGGTGTTTCATCCTGGACCCGGATCGGCCTGACTCCAGATGGGGGCCGACGGGGGATGAAGAGTTAAAGAGATCCAAATTGACAGAGGATAACGAAGCCCGCGCCCGTCTGGCCGCAAGTGATCAACTGGGAGCCCCCCTGACGTCAATTCTCATTTACCAGTGACGTTTCCGACGTCGGCGACGTGGGGCGACCCCTGGCCAGCTGTGTCAGAACTAAAATGACGCATGCGCACTTCATGGTGTTGGAAATGAGGGGGGCGGAGTGGGTGATTGGTTTGATGGGGGTGAGTCTATGTGTTCATCTGACCATGTCGTTTCTTTAATGGTTGGTGGAGGTCCGTGGGGTATAGTATACACAGGAGGAGGGAACAGACGCTGGGCCGACGCTGTATCGCCATCCAGCCCCCTTGTGTACAGTCAGTAGCGTCCCAGTGTTATTCAGGGCCGACATCAATCGCCGCTTCTCTATGGCTTTTAGCACCCTCCCACCACCCTGCTAACACCACCTGGAGGTCACATTAAGAAATATGGCGGCGATTTGTCCGCCGCGCGTGTCGGCGCCATCGTCGGCACCGCCGGAAGTCACGCGACCATCGTCGGCGGCCCGGGAAGAGCCCTTCACCCCTGCTGCTCCCCCCTCCCCCCGTCCCCATACATCTCCCAGCGTCCCAATATGAGCGTGGGAAGTGGTAAAGAAAGCACCCCGATGTCAGCAATATTTCATCTAGACAGAGCGCGAAATACCTGTAATGAGCACAGACGGTCACTGAGTGGCGCCACGGTCGGGACCTGCAGGGGGGCATTTCCCTCAATATCACTCACTCTGTGACTGTAAAGCAGCGGTGATTTCTTGTTGTGAGACCTTCTGTAAAAAGGAAGGTAAAACCTGGGGTGGCTTCACACACACACAGTCCATTTGTAATGCCATCCCTCGCTGTGTTCGGTCAACAGAAGCGGTTGGGAAACTCTAAGAGAGCAGTGATTGGCGGATTTTTCTCCATTAGCTCAGAGAGTGAAGCATAAAACCGACCCATTTTGTAGTCTCATCCCGGCTTAATTATTAATATGGCCGCCACTCTTCGGCTACGGTTTCACGTCACTCCCTTCTGGCTCCTCTCCTAGAGGTCTTCCCTCCCCTGAATGTTTCTAATCTGCACGCCAATTCCCAGTTTTCAGTAAAGGTACCCCAGCCGGCACTTTGGGCGCAAGGCCTGAAAGGCGGTGAAATCAGGGAGTCTGGGCAATATTGGTGGAACGTTGGAGATGAGTGGGTTAGTGGGTGAGGGGAGGGGAGGAGGGGAGTAGGTGGCTAACGGGCCTCAAGATGTGCTTGTCTCGTCAGCAATGTTTCCGCTTTGACTAGCTTGCAAGGAGGGCTTTTAGTCAATTAGTCCTATTTTCCCTGACTAAGGCAAGTGGCCCGGCCGCCCAAATAAGCTGAGCATCTTTGCCTCTCTGCTTCGCCATTTGAACGCCCCTTTTCGCACGCTTTCACCTCTGGTGGAGTGACAATCCCGCCCAAAGTGTGGCGAGACCTGAATGTTTAGCACCAAATATGGCGGCGCCCTATGGGGGCGGCCATTACTTTGCTTACCTTGGCGCGCATCGAAAGTACAGCTTACTGTATTAGTCTTTAATCATGCAGGCCCCAGGGCTAGGATTACCTTCAGGGCTGGCGAAGGGGCAGGCTTGGCTTCTCCTATTGCCTCTGTCTCCTGCATTTGTAGTGAGAGAATTCTGACGTAGTTCTGTTCAACAAGCCTCGAGGGATGAAAGGAGGGAGAGCGGAAAGACACATCCTTCCCCTCCCCGCTTTTACCTTTCTTTAACGCCCACTTTTCCAGAAAAGAAAAAGATGAGAAATGGAATTAGCCAAATGGCTTTATGCACACCCCAGCTCGCACACCCTTAAAGATTGGTTTATTGGGTGGCTTCTTTCTGCGCATGTTCAGAGCATTTAGGTTAAAAAGGAGCTATTTGCAAGCTGTAGAAAATGAGCAGATGATTCTACAAAGGGAATAGATTATGAAGGTCCTGATCCTAGGCAGTGTCTGTGGATTAGATTCAAAGCTATACTACTGTTACACCTGTACACATAACGAAACAATCTATATTCCCTTGGTTAATTCATAAGGTACGTCTTTTTGAATGAACCCTTTTAACTTTCTGGTAAGAACTAAGAGGCAGTAGTTGACACATTGACGGTCGATGGGGAGCGGTTGTTTTATTGGTCCCTGTTTATGCTGCTCAAAGGCTGAGGTCAGTGCGATAAAGTCGTCCAACCCTACACCCTCCCCTCTTTCCCTTCCCTTCAAATCGCCACAGACCAGATATGCTCCCTGGGCGCCGCTCGGGCCCAGGAAGTCACCCGTTCCCGCTTTACAAGGTCGTCCGATTCCACATGTATTTATGCAAAGTCATCGCCGACCAGCGATCAGACTTCATGAAAATGAAAATCAGACACGACAGCGTTCTGATGCTATCGCCCAGCGTCCCTCCATTGCCCCCATCTCCCCCACAAACCCCCCAATGGTTCACCAGCAGACGACATTTGCAAGTCGCCGAGTTTTGGCGCCAAAATATGACAGACGACTGTCATGGGGGTGGGCTGATGCATCGCCGAGGATTTAACAGCGCTCGGTAATCCTCGCTTGTTTTTTCATGAGTGACTCGGCAACATGACTGACATCGTGGGCCTGCGCAGTGGCCTGGGTCGGGGTGGAACAAACCCAACGCAGCGAATTCTACATTCGACCACAGCGAATATAACCACTGCCAATCCACCAACGTCAATCTCCATTTATTCCGCTGGATCACCCCGAGTGAGCGATATTTGGGCGGTGGGCTGTTGCATAGACAATTTATTCTGGCCAGTAACATAGAGATTGCGGCCCACTTGTATGTATGGATAGGTTCAGGACCCCTGCGAGTTTAACAGGCCGATATGGTGAGTGGAGGGCGACGGGGAACGTGCTGGCGGTGGTATATAGGACAGGAGGAGTGGTAGGGGTAGTGACAGGGGCACCACCTCATACAACCTCGCCGAATGCCAACTACAGAAATAACCAGTGAGGCGATACCAATCCAACATAGTACGTAGAAAAGATACGGGGAAAAACACATGTATGCAATAAGGTATAGATATTCTACCTGCATGAAATAGGGAACGCCTATCTTATGATCCACCGGATACAATCATTATTGGTCGACTTTAAAGGGATTTTCTGAGTAAACCAGATGATTGGAGCTCGATGTCGGAGGATTACTGCTACATGTAAATATAGATCGGAAAGTATATGTAAACAGAGATCCATTTGTATAACACACATGCATCAAAGCCAATCTTAGTACAGGAGATAATGTAAATCAATACACAGCGTGTTTCTAGAAACATATATACTTGATCGTGATTGCGCGAATTGGAGAAGAAAGAGAGGCAGTTGATCTAATCACAGCTGTTGTATTTTTTACATAAATATGCAGGGCCGGTTGGTAGGAAACAAGCAATGTATGTAATTAATGAGAAGGGTGATACATTATTGTTACACGCTCGATCTGCGCATGCTCAGAGTAATAGTGTAACAATAGCGCCCCCAAGAGGGTGGCGGCGGTGCGGCGAACTAAACCCGATCAATGCCAGGCCATTCCTCAGATCATATCAATAAAGTAATGAGCCCGAGCGCCGCTAGGTGGCTACATAGCGTCTTGGCTCGGGCCCTGAACATGGTTTGCCAAACGTGATTGATGAGGGATGGATGGCATTGTCTTCATTATACACGAGTGGGCAGAGAGGAAAGATTATACAGTGTAGTATCAGACAGATAGACCACAAGGCAACGGCTACAAGGCTTTGGACTCCCCAAGACTTGAGCTCATGCCAGTGATGAAGGTAAATACGGCTGCTATAATTGCACACTGGGACCGTTGTTGCTAATCAGAATGCATTGTGGGGCCTACAGTCGTCAATTCATTACGTTCTGTTTAATCAGAGGCAAATGGACCGGATGTAATTAGAATAGCCGTTGCATAGGTTTACGTCCCGATTTCACGATAGCAGAATTGCATTGTGAAACCTGTGTGAGATTACCGAGAACACTGTAATGAAATGTATGTAAATTTGACAACCGATTATGCAAATGGGATTTAGGAAGAAGCCACAGGCTCTTACGTAGATATTTTAGATTGGTAAGCCCCGATTTAGAGCCAGATGTACAGTGGAGACTGTCCAGATTGAGATTGTCAGAGAGGGGAGATGGAGGATTGCTGAGATAAGCTCCGGTAAGGAGCCGCCATCAGTCACTGCTTCAAGCAGACGACATTTAGAAACCAGATTAAAAAAGGGACACCAAGTCTTGATGAGGCCTCTTTACCCGCGCTGACATGGCGACACGACAGACTGATGGACTCATGATCACCCTCCGCCTTTTCCCGCCCCCCAATCCCCCACTTGTTTCAGGATTTTCTCCCTAATAAAACTTCAGCAGCGGAAACAAAGAGAATGGAACAATGGCCGACGAGTACACATCGCGCGCCAGCTGCACCTGCCGCACACCAGCTTCACAAAGGCGCTGGTTGTGGACGTCTTTCTTTTCGCTCTTTGCCCGGACCAATCGGTGCCAAGAATACATGTATCACGCCGCGATATCTTTTGTTTTGTGCAACGAACCGTCGCTAGCGACTATCAAGCCATGTGGTATTCATATGATTCATAAACTAAAGTGCAGATTTTGGCTGAAGAATATATGGACCCGAAGTGTTGTGTTCAAGCTATAAACTAGACTTACTTTTGTGAAAAGGGACACACATACATTTTATTAATGTATATGTGAAGTTATAAACTTGTGTCATCATTTTTCATACCTCATAAATAAAGCAAACTTCCATAGACACTCTAACTTCGTAGGCTTTTGGAGGGCTGATGGTACAGGAGGGAGGGTGGCGTCCATGCATGGTTGGCAGAATGAATCTCACATCATCTGGACATGTGATACGAATGTAATTTCCCGTCCGTCGCGCGCCCCTGCGTTCTGTACATGATTGATACAGGCGTTTGGGCGAACGCGTTCAATCCATGTTATGCATTGGTAATGTGGGAGTGCTGTCCGCGTATGGGTCGGCTTACCCGGGCCTAGACAGGGCCACTGTCGCCACACATTACTGTTAAGTAAGCGGCCGGGGATCGAGTTCCCCTCCTCCAGTCCCCTCCAGTCAGCGTATGGAGAGGGGTGTTCACATGGTAACAACATGGTTAGGTCGTCAAAGTCCCAACCCGCTACAGAATCTCCAACAAGGTCTGAAACACCTCTGATTTCCTACCTACTTTACCTCTTCATTCCCCCTTTGATTCAGAGCTACGGAAAAAGGTCCTGACCCCCCAGATTCAGAACTACTCATACATAGGTTATCAGTTTCTCTTCCCGATGATTAGATTTCCCAGACCACCCAATTCCAGGATGACCTTTGGCCAAGGTCGGAGGGTTCACACCAGGCGACCTTCATTGCTAGGCAAACATGGCAGTTTTCTGCCACTATCAGACTATCACAAGTCAATCAAGGCAGACACAGACCAGTTTTCTTCAGCTATCCGTCGATCACCAATCAATGCAAACTACATCATCCCTGTGACCAAATAACCTCCCGCCCCAGCTGTTCCAACGACTAATGATGGTATTTTCCTTATCTTCATGTCTCTTAAGGGCCCAGGGACAGAAGAAAGACAGGCTGCAATTTTATCAATGAAATTCCTACTGTTTTATGTGCCAGACCACCTATAGGTATCGATACTCTTCGTAGAAGCGTTGCTATTCATGTTATGAAAGAGGATAAAATTAAGCATAACAGAAATGATTATTGATCTGAAAAAAATAAAACACTTGCAACGGATCCTCCAGTGAGGAATATCGATACCTATTTTCAGGTAAAAGGTAGTTTGAACACGGTAATAAAACTGACACTCACCTTTGCGTTTTTCGGGGATGATTCTGGATTCGACGCAGAATGCTGTAAGGTACATAAGGACCATCCAGGCGGTCATGACGTCACAGGCAGCCATCTTGACGTTGGGTGACGTAGTAGTAGTAGTAAAAATCGATCGGGCAGGTGAAGGTTTTCCTTCTTGTTGTAGTCTTTTCTCCTCTTGGCGGGGTGAAAGGACTGGGCTCTCCTGCTGACAGATCTGGGTGAAAAATACGAAAAAGGGTGTTAGTGTAAAGCTCTGTGCATTGGCCGCAGAGTGTGGCCGGTGAGTGCTGAGAGGCCGCAGTAGCATTGATCATTGTTTCGGCGGCGCCTCCCCAAGACCCCGACAAGACTAACCTCCCCTCAACCCCTCTGAAAATAAACCTCCTTCCTGCTACCCCTAAAGCTTGTAGACGTCCATATATATGGACACCTCTCATCCTGCTACCCCCTACCTACTACCCCGGCGTCTCTCCTTTAAGCGCCCGCCTGGGTTCCCTACCATCCATCCAGTACATTAGGCCGCTCCCGCTCGGCGGGTTGGGGCTGCCAGGGGGGATTTCACAAGGGGTCCTGCCTCTTCCTCTGGGTTTAATACAGACGCTGGGACGTAAGATGAAGCTATCTTAGATAGTCCATCAAGCCGGTGTTCAGCACCGACCTTCACATTAGCGGTGAAGGCTGGAGGCTTGGTAGGATTGACCCTATCCGTTCCCCCTGTACCCCTCCCAGGCCAAGCAGGAGGATTATATTGCCCCGAACCCAGGGCCCATGTTGGGGGAGGGGTGTCGTTAAATGAGGGGAGACTGGGGATTTGGGTGTAACCTAAGGCCTGACGAAGGCACTTCACCGGGAGGGGCACGAAACAGGAGCCGGGGACGCCGGGAGGAGCGTCTGCGGCACTGGGGGAGGGGAGGGGAGGACACTGGAGAAATGGGGGTGAGTCTGGGAGTTTGAAACCATTCAAAGCCACAAACCTACTCATGCGTAAACCGTAAACACACAAAGGGAGAGAAGGTCTGTGAGGAGTCTGGGACGCTGGAGGAGTCAAAGGGCCGCCCCTTTACTACCGCCCCCTGCCGGGAGGTGAGGTCGTTCTCCTGGTGACCCCTGACCCGGGGGGCAGAGGCTGGGATCCCACCCTGGAGCAGACAGAATGCAGGGATCAATGAGATCCATGTTAACCGTGGAGGGAGAGGCGACAGGGGCCGGGCACGCATAGATCACCCACTGGAGGGAGCAGGGAAGACTGCGGGAGCCGCTATGGTTTTGATCGCCGCCCCTTTAACAACCGAACCCCACCTCCAGCATCATGCTATCAGTGCCTCTCCCACCAGATATTGCATGTTTAACATTAACCTTTCCATGTAAAGTACACACGCAGAACATTAAGCCTTGCCCGATAGCATCCTCAGAAGTATGCCGTATCAGAGATTAAGCAGATACTGAATACATGTTATCAAAGAGGTTTTGATCTACCGCTTTTAAGGAATATGAATTTGCTGGGTGTGTCCCGGTGCTTCTCTTGAGCTGTATCGCATGAACTGGACCTTTAAGATTAAGAAGCTACATAACATGGTCGTGCCTGTATTGATTTGCCGATGATACAGGTGTTCATCATACCCCCTGATAAGTCTACCTTCTCCATGCAGGTGCATTTCCCTTCTAACCCCTGGTCTACACACCTGTTTGTATTACCTGGCAACAAACCAAGTAATAAGCCACAATGGAAAAAAGGTGGACGGCTAGATTTGGGATCGTATCAAGTTCACGTGGCGTTTGCGTGCTCCAAGCGTTCAATGCCCCCTTATTCCCTCGACATTGTCTCATTTGGCAAGCTGTGATGGTTGATTTGCCCCCGCCGTTGGATGTCGCTGTAAACCGGAAGTGGAATGCCCGCTCGACCAATCAGAACTGACTGTGATTGTGGGCGAGTGACGCAGAGGGCGAGAGGAGGGTTGGGGGTGGCGTGGTAGGAGTGGGATAAGGTAGGGGCAGGCTGGGCCGGCCAATGTAGCGTGTTTGCCGAACGCATCAAGTGTCATTACTGGTCCATTTTGTCATTTCCCCCTCCTGCCCGTCAGAGCGCCTCCAGTACGGGCGCCAAGGCCGACCTTACTGGCCTTACTTTGCTGGCAGCAGGCCCGTGTACCCCTCCTTACCCCCTCCACCCCCTCCTCCAGGCGGCCTCGACCAGCTGGAGGCCTCGCAGGAGGAGACAGCCAGAAGCAGTGCCACTGATCCCTCACATCACTTAGCCTCCTCCTGTACCTCCCTCCTTGGTCCAACTTGTCCCACACTGTTTACGTCCCAAATCCCCGACCTAACCATACCTAAACACTTACTTTATTTGATAAAAAAAGCTTCCCCATTTCTTTAGATTTGCCAGCTATAAAACTACTGTACATTCATCCCAAATAACTCTAAGATGCAAAAAGTAGTGCATTCTTACCTTCTATTCGGTTTTAGGTTGTTGTTGTGGTGAACACGTTGGGTTTACTCCAAAAACGCGAATTCTTTGAATTGCAGGTAAATCGCGATTGCTTCTAGTAGTATTTATCCACGGGTTGGTGTGCAAATAATCCTGTATGCAGTTGTGGGTTGGGTTTACAGGTAGTCCTGTTACTGTGTGTGTATGGGTAGTCCTAACACGTGTGGAGTGAGTAGCTCGCTGTGTGTGTAAGCCTTAAGCAGAGCAGTTGAGTTGCTCTCTCTCTCTCAGTCTCAGTCACACTATGACTCTCCTCTCCGACGCCTCCCGCTTATAAACCCATCCACTCGCGCCTGCGCACGGCGCCTCTACGCAGGCGATGACGTCCCCCAGCCTGCTGTAGGCGAGCCGAGGCCTAAGCCTAACGGCGTCTCAGGCACGAGCCTAGACCCAGCCAAATGTCACCTCCGCTGTCACAGCCCTTTTTACTGGTGGCAGAAGCGCCAGTTTCCGACCCTCAGCACTTGAAATTGTCGACTCGGCAGCGGCGGTTGGCGTAATAGGCGGGCTGATGATTAGCTTGTTTTGGTCGCCGAATGTCACCTCGAGCTCCCATAGTCGTCATAGCATTGTGACGGGTGGTCTTCAAGTCTGTTTTTAACACCGTGAACATGGGAGGAAGTGGGCCACTGTCATTTGTTTTTCCAAATGGTCACTTCCTGTCACAACGGCCGGAGTATTTCGGGAATGTCACGACGAGGTATTTCAGCTCGTGACGGTTTTGTGGACAATGTCTGGTATGGGTATCAAAAAGCTTCCGTCACGACGGCAATGAGGAATTGGTGAAAACGACAACCACCCAAAGGTTAAACAGATATTTGGTCTCTTTGTTATTCTAGGTGGCTTTTAGTGTTTTGCCAGAAGATTTCTGGGAATTCAA
Source organism: Lepidonotus clava (assembly GCA_936440205.1). Classification (NCBI taxonomy): domain Eukaryota; kingdom Metazoa; phylum Annelida; class Polychaeta; order Phyllodocida; family Polynoidae; genus Lepidonotus; species Lepidonotus clava. The sequence goes on along the minus strand of OW387144.1, from coordinate 24,826,248 downwards.
CAAGATGTTTGACATTTGAAGTGATTACTTTTGAAGTGCAGATAATAATACAAAGAAACTAAAGTACCGGTTTTAGGTTAAATGCAATTAGGTGCAAAGGCAATACCTGACACATTTCCATTAAAATAACATTTTCCATCATAAGCCGGTTCTTTTAGAGCGACCTTTTCACAGAACTCAGATAATGAACAAGATGATGAAAAAACAGAACATAGATACCTACAATGCAAAAGTTCAACATAGGTAATCTATTGACGTTAAATGCCTTATCAGCAATAATCTGCTGTCAATTGTCAAATAACTGCATTTTAGTTCTTGACATAAAGAGCTAGATTCCTGGGAATCTGCTCTCCTGATTTCAAAACGTTTCAAGGGAAATACAGAATTACCATCACCAAATGTATTACTCCAAACCTGAAGTTGGCAACTACGACAAAAGCAGATTTAACAATAATCTAAGAGGATTTGCTTCAAAAAGTTGCAGCCTTTTGTGTACCGCTGCTCGCGATTCCTGTAAAATGTTGCAAATTGGGGAAGTAGAAAATTCTGACATCTCCGTTTTGTGCCGGAGCCTCTCGGGCGGTGCTGACAGTTGGACAGACAGACAGAGGGTTGTCCCCTCAACAGGGCTCATCCATAACCCGCCGGGGGAGGAGCAGCTCGGAGAAATGATTAAAACCAGGTGAGTTACTCATGGTTTATACATGGAGCTGCTCAGTGCCTGATGTATGGCCCCACAGTAAAGGCCCCGGCAGGTATGGACAACCAAGTGGAATCCTGCTGGAGGAAAAGCCCTTAGAATGTAGATATGTACTAAACTCAGCAATAAAATGTGAAGTGTGCTATTCCACGGCATTTATAATCCTGTAAAATTGCCATCATGAAACTGGTTGCTTTTATTCCTGATGTCAGCTTTGTTTGGTATGCAAACGTTTGGATATGGCTAATAAACAGAACAAGTAAAGATACAAGATAAAATGAAAGTAAAACAAAAGTGCAATTAGGGTAATATACTAAGCTGGCTGGTTTAATTCTTCATCAATTTACCAGATGGCACCCAACAAAGAGAGAGAACTATACAAATCTGTTCTCTCCCCAGATGTTATTGAAGTGGGTGCGCAGACGCAAAACACCAGCCATGCCATAAATCAGGAGGTTCATCCGGTGCCTAATACCACCAGGGACGACAACTATGGAGATGACGCTGAAAAGGAAACAGATATACGAGCGCACACACAATTATCACCCCCTGCTGAGCTGGTGTGAGCTGGTGGGGGGCGATATGAGCAGCTATGAGCAGCTATGAGTTAGTGTGTCGACCATCAGTGTATCTGCCTTTTTGTGCCGCCTTTCTACAGTAAGAGTCTTAATCCCCTCAACTCGTTCTTCTCTGTCGGCCTAACAGTATTAGATGTACTATAGCATGTATATATGTCCTCTTTATCCATTGTGTAGACATACTAAGATATAGAAGCATAAAGAGGTATTGTGTCTTTGATATAGTGTTGATGGAGATGCATTAAAGGTCGATGCAATTATTGTGATAAAACTAATCTATAGAAGGAGACTGCTCTCTACTTTCACATTTGTTAAACGTTAATCCTTTACCTGTCATTTTCTGTGTATAATAAACGATATGGAAGATTAATAGAGGGATAAATTAAATAGAGAGCAGGGTAATACAGAAAAAGCCGTCTGTATTTTGATGCAAAAACTATATGACCGACGGAAGCCGCTTCCTTAAACCATAACATTCTGTAAAGGAACGCAGGTCTTCCTCAACAACCACAAATATGCTCGGAAAAATGCAACCACATCTGAAGGTTCCATCCTAAAGAAATTACCAAAACAATCTGTCTTTTAATATCTATTAAAACCGCTGAAAAAAGGACGACTGCGGCGCGCGGAGTCCCAAGGTACGCCTTGTACTCGTTTTTGTGGTGTGTGACAAACAAAAATTAGTCCTTAAGAAACCAACTCGGAGGAGTTTTTGGCTGTTTCAGCCCGGCCTTGATTATGATGATGGTGGTGATAATTATTAATTCATGGGTGTGGTTTTGCGATGACAGTTTATTTAAGCTAATGCTTGGAGGAGTCAGGTTATTTAAGCAGATGCTTGGAGGTGGCTCTCGCGGTGGTCGGGAGGAGGGGGGCAGGGAGTCTGACCGCCGCCTGTGGCCCCAGTGGTATGTCCTCCAGGGGCCTGGAGCCAAAGCCTGGAGAAACTCACCAACGTCTGGGGCCTGGAGAGGAGGCCGCTGGGTTGTAGTTAGCCGAGTGTCGAGCTCTGCAATTTGCGCAGGAAATTCCTCGCATACGATTGCAGCTTAGTAGTAATCAAAGTGAAGCGGTTCTTTTAAAAGATATTGTGCACATTCTTTTTCTCAAATATTTCCCATTGTCAACAGTATACGATAATCATACAATCACTTTATTCGCATTATTAGCAAATTACCATCTTTCTTTGTTTTTTTTGTGCATACATTTTATTCAGTAACAAACATCAGAGTTGCCTCTGTTTTTCAGTTCATTACAAAAGGGAAAAAGGTGACACATATACAGCATATTCTTTGTAATTGAACATGAAAACTTGTGGTCATGTCGTGCTCTGTTTTTAGATGTTTGTCTTCCGGCAGAGGCATTTAGGTGTTGGACGAGAGGGAGGATCCAGGAAGGAGGGGCGGGCTACTACAGGCTATGAAAAATAGGATACTCAATTTTACATAGGTATTTCACAGAACAGGATCTAGGAAACGGCATTAGTTGATTTCCAGGGTATGTGATGATATATACGACGTATGTATATTATGGTAATGGGTATTTGATGTTTGTCCCTAACATTTCGCGTCTAATACATACTGCCTATTTGTCCAACGTCGCCTAAATATGCGACAATGTTGCGCAGATTGATTGTATATGTTGTTGTATATGTCGTGTAAGTAGTTTATGGAAATGGGAGTACACTGACATTTTGTGTAATTCTTATAGCGGACCTATTCCTCATAGTATGAACAATGTCGCGTACTTAGACGTCTCGGGTTACAGCCATTCGGAAGTCTCGACTAAAATAACGTTTTTGGTTTATTCTACAAATATTAAAACAACCTTAGGGGCACGCCCCTTGTTATTAGGTAGAAACATGCAACTGTTTCTAACATCTTATGTTCTTCAATGACCTGTAGTTTGATGAATAGCCTATCCCATTCCATCCTAGTAACATTATCCCAAGCTTATTCATACTTAAATCCACTCTTTTCTTTATTTCAAATTATTTTCCAATCATGTAAATACTTAGTTTGTAAATATTTGCTTCTAAACGTCAATGCAATTAGGTCGTACTTGATTTATACACATTTGTCTTTTTGTATGTCTCCGTAAACGTCTCTCCTTGCTTACTTATTTCTCCAACATCATTACTTTTCATCAGTTAACTCACTCTTACATCTCCCCCCTCTCCTATTCCTCCACGGCTCCGCTCAGACGACCTCAGTAGAATGCAAATCGCCGAGGGTCACCTCAAATTCCACGGACAGTTTTCCTGGTTCAGAGAAATGCAAACACGGCCAGAAAGTATTTTTGTGGGTTGGAGAGAATGCAGACCGGCCAAAACATCTGTTACCGACACGCTGGTGTCAAATGTCATTGACACAGAAATTTGGATTATTGATCAACACTGGGAGAGTGACATGCAAGATGGAAAAGCTGGGAAATGCAGACGGTTGTTGCACATGGGGATTTAATGATAAACGTTGTGCGACACTGCCTTAACGTACATGTCATATTTCTCCATCTGATTATTTGTAATGCCATCTTGTTGATTGTCAACTTTTTAATTAAGCACGAGTCTCGAGCAATGAACGGGTAGTTTGGTGAAAAAACAAACAATAATATAAAACAAAACAGACTCCATAAAAGTAAATCAGAAACGTGACCCTCATATTTTAGGCCAGATATGGCAGGGGGGAAAGATAGCTGTGTACAATTTAGGGCGAGGCAGGCCGTCCTATGTCGTGGCAGTATGTTGGAATGGCACCAGGATGTATGTGTACTATGGGTACTATCGGAGAAGTAGTTAGGGTATTTAGAGGAGAGGGGCCGGGCCGGGCCGGCAGCAGACTGTATCTGACATGGCCATTGTGGTTGGGTATTGATGTAACGCCCACTAGTGACAGGGCCAGCCGACCTGCCCCGCCACCTCTCTACCCCGCGCCCCTACACGAGGCTTTAACACAGCAGCCGTGGCAAAATCCTCCAACCATATCTGTATACATGTGCATACTCTGGATAGTGGTTGGTTCCTCCTTCTCTCTGTAACCTCCCTCATTCCCACATTCACTCTCCCTGTCCTACAAATGTCCCTACTCTTCTGATCCCTATATTTCCCCTGTGCCACACACACTCCTCTGTTTTCCCCTCCCCCCTCACACCCCACTTCCCTATTCCTCTCCTGTCTATCAACCGTCCTTGTCATTCCCCCTGTCCTATCTTTCTCCCTCTTGGTCCTAAACTACCCTTACTTGCCCATGCCCTTCCGTTCCTCAACCTCTCTTTCACTCCTGTGTTTATAATAATATTTACCCTTTATTCTTCCACCCATCCATACCCTCCCAGCCCTCCCAGCTCCTCCCCCGCCACTAAACCCTAACCCAAGCCATCGTCACTTTCACAAAATTGACCTGTCCGACGCTTCTGCAAACACGCATGCGCAGTGACACCGACGCTTGTTTGAATCTCTTCCGGGTCGGGTCATCTCACCCGGCAGCATCGGTCGGGCGGATCGATCGAACAACGTACAGGGCCAATATAGAGAAGGAAAGAAAGGAGTGCCTAACCCCGCTTCCCCCCATTTCCCCTCCCTGCCCAGGACTCCCGCCTCCTGATCAGAAAGGCTTTGCCTCCTGCCTCTGTGACAACCTGAGATTAGGGATTTAGTTCTGAATGCAAACATTGGGAATACGTTTAAGGTTAAAAGGTGTCTTGGCCCTCGGCAATTTGTACACGTTTTCCTGAATCACCAGTCAGTCGATGCTGTAAATCGGCAGATATTACAATTTGTCAGAATTGCTTGATGCACATTAAATGCAGCAAACAAAATGGAACAGTCTAATCCAACGGACTGCAATATTCCATGCAATGTCAGTTAAAGTCGGTCATGTTCATAGCAAGATATTGAGTCCATTATAGGATGGATAGGAAATGAATTGGAACTTTAGAGTTTTAGTTGTTTTCTTTTTCACAATGCAATTTATTTTGCGTATCATATTTGGCCACCTGTTCGAGCGCTGAGTGTATTGAATCTCATGACAAAACATGATGTAATGTACCATCGCTTTATGGTCACTTTAGCCCTTGCAGTCTAGCAAATCAAACATTTTCCACTCAAATCGGCGGAAAGAGAGTTGGACTTTAGATAGTGGGCCCAGATTGACAAATATTTGTGTTTGTGCATGCAGCGATTCTCAGCTATGATATTAAACTGCTTTTTTCAACTTGAGTCAAATCTCCTCTTTGCACTTTATCATTGGCGGACCGACAGCCACATTCATACGGACGATTTGCACCGCCTGCTTCCAATTAATCCCTCCACCTAAGTCCTCTGCCCAACTTTGATTGCGTTTCTCGTTTATTGTTAATGATAATACTTCTGACATTTCAGCACTTTGATGGTGAAAGCCATCGAATGTTAATAACTGAAATATTAGTATGAAACCTAGCAAGCTAATAGATTGGCGATGCTGACTGTCAGTTTTTCAAAAAAGGAATTTATTGGCTGCATTTTGCTTTCACTACATCGCCCATGCTAGCTTCAGGATGTTGAAGACAAGCACATAATTATAGCTAACGTCAAAGGGATTCAATATACTTTAAAGTCACCATACAAAAATAGATTAGTAGAGATGTATAATGCTCTATCTTGTCATGGAACGGGGCTTACGCTAGAACTATAATTTTCTTGTTCTTAAAATGTTTCCTGCACATATGCAGCGTCAATTCCAGATAGATACATTTGTTTTTCCAAATTAAAATTGGCTTGGATCGTCTTTCCCTGCAACTATATGACGTCAGGCAATTTATCTCAATGATCAGGAGAAAGCTTACGTTTACTCGTATGTAGACTCAAAGATAAACCAGACAAAAGGCAACAATATAGGGTGTTCGGTGGACCTATTAGTCCTCAGGTCTACTGATGGAGGAATAAAGGGACAAAGGAGGAGGCAGGGGTGGGGAGGTAGTATCGGAGTAAGAACAATGGGCATTATAGCGGAAAGAAGATTCGAGTCAGAAATAGATGGGACCTCTTTACTCAGAGGACAAACGCCTTAGACTTGTTATTGTAAAATGGAGATGTTTGAAGTCTACATAAATGTGAGTCAGTGTTTTTTGCCTGTGTTATCGAGATGAATCTTGGTCCTATTCCATCCACAAGCTTTGTTCTATTCTTACCCTTTAGACCCACTTAACTGGCACACCATCATAATGAGGCTAAGCTCATTTGCCCATTTCTCCTATAAGCTGTCTTCTGTATTTCCGTACTTTCCATCCATCAATTATAAGAAGATAGGTACTCGAGGATTTGAGGTTAGAAACAGACTTTAATCCCTACAAAGGTCCTTAACTCTCTTAAGGTGTTATAGGTGAAAAATCACAATATCCTAATTTAATTTCGGCTTCCAAAAATCCCTCTCCTCGTTCACCCGACCCCCCCCCCCCCCTCCCCTAATTTACCCCCCTCCTCCATCCCCCCCCCCCATCTCCTATACCCCTCCCCCCCACCTCCATCCTCCCCCCATCTCCTATACCCCTCCCCCTCCATCCTCCCCCATCTCCTATACCCCCCCCCCTCCCTAAGCCCGGCCCTGATTTATGCTGACCCAGCAGTGAGGGGGGTAGGCTCCCCCGGGCCGGGCTTAATCTTCCTTACGTCGGGCCGTGAGCTGCTCACTGGTAATGGAGATCCCGGCGAGCAGCTCGTCCCTAAATAGGGTGGAGGTATTAATTGACCCCCGTGTTAATCCCATGCCGGCCATCAGTGTATCTGATTAGGCCGGCTAATCCCCCAGTCACCCTCACACACAAACCGGGGCCCGCCGTTTGAGCCCCGCCAATGACGGAGTGGCCCGGCTAGTTTACCTCATTAGTTTTCACTTACATATTTTGGCCAACTCCTTTTTTCGTGATTATCTATACTGTAAATCAAAAGTTAAAAAAAAACATATATACACATCAACAATGTGGATATGCCAACTGTTCCTTTGAACCCATTTAGCTATATTACATTCATATGATGCATGTAACTAAATTCAGCAAATGTACGGATTGAGAAAATTGAAAATTAATGGGGTCCAGGCAGTTTGGATGATCCTGTTACGCGTGTATAGTTTTCGTCCTTGTTTCTGCAGTTTGGGTCCCAACCAAAGTGAAGACAATGTGTTGTGTGTGTTTGTCTTTGTGCTTGTTTGTTCGTGTCTGTAAATCATTAAGTCCTCTTCATGTTTTTTTTTTCAATTGCTAATAATCATAACCACGACATAGAAGACCGGGGTAAAATTGTAATTTAGATAGGAATCTATCGATCTGCTCTAGTATCTTGCAATTATTTTTTCTAAGATTCATTCAAAGAGTAATTCACCAAGGAAAGAAGCTTAAGGGTCATGCTTTTAACTCCAGAAGTCAGAACAATTCGCATTTCCAATGATATCGATGATGTTGTTCGACAGTGCCGAAGATCTAAAGTTGCCATGTGTGAACTATATAACTACAATAGGAAACTAAGTTATTGCACTCGCAATAGTTGGCACCATAGCCATAACAGACAAGTAAAATGTTGCTTCCTCTATAATAGACCATATCATATGAATAATCCTATTATATGAGAGCAAATTGTTCCGACCATTACTAATGCACAATAATGTATCATTGCACTGTATATATGAATATATATCTAGAGGAAATAACTCTGACCTGAATGGCATATGGGGGCAGTTTATCTATGGTAAGCCTTACGGAGAAGTGGAAAGTGTAGCTATGATGCAGACTGCGACGTGCCATTCAGCTGGTTTATATTCATACCACTTGATGTATTGTAATAGGTGCTGTGTCGGGGCGTGGGTGGGGTCTGATATATGGATTCGGGTTCATACTCACCAAACCATACGCGTTTTTGGCCTCCTGTACATTCACAAAAAGAAGCCGGATATTCACATATTTCTTTCAACGTTTTGCACATCGTAAATAGCAAATGAGGTAAAAGGAATACAACTGAATTACATTTGGCAAAGGTTTGTCCTTGTATATTGATTATGCTGTATTTATGAGAATGTACTTGTAACATACATCTAAGGACATTGATATTCTTTTTTCTCTCAACAATATGAAAAAAAGGCATCGTTAAGAGAACCACAACGAGTCCATACTTGGCAATGCTTTCCTTCTTTGACAAAACATAGTACGCTAAAATAATATCCTCGAGGATTCACATGCAACAAAATATCGGTTTGCATGATGTATTTTGGTCCGTCCTTTCGACATAATACTGTTACGATTCGACGCACTTTTCAATCAAAGTAATAGTTTGGGACTCACCCATGGACCCTAAACACTATAAAACGTAAAAGATAGCTGGTAAATATCTCCACTCTGAGGTATCGGCTCTAGACCCAGTGTGAGCACTGACGCTTCCACTTCATACTGTTTAAAGTATCAAGTAAATGGGACGATTTGATGTTTGATACACCCTGGTATGCTTGCATTACTGGATGACATTTCTGCACCATTTGACCATTGTAAGGTTGGGTTCAGGGTCATCATACGAGTAGATTGATCCAGTTTATCGGTCGAGGAATCCTTGAATATCAAGGCAATTTCAATTCCTGCTTTAGATCTCTCAAATATCCTACTCGGACCTAGCATTGATACCGTGCTGCAAAAGCAGATTCTTATATGTCTCTACTATAATACCTGTCAAAGTGCAAGAGCAGATATGTAGTTCAATGAATCAGACTGAAGCTAATGTGTTTTTCACAGTGCGTCCGAATTTTCAGTTAAAAACTAAATTCTAAGGTCTACTTTACGTGTCAAACATTTGTATTGTGCCTATATAGAATATAGCACAGCCTAACTATGTTAACCGCACTCCTACGCGATCTAGGTCATATGACGAGACAGTGACAATGTAACTGTGTCAGCATCCGAATAATTAATCTTCTAATTCTGCTGCTTGCAAAAATGTAATGTCACAGCTCCAAGGAGGAAATCCCCTGTTTCCGTCACCATCAACTTACCAAAGTGACCCTTAGTCTCGTGGGTGGTGACAGAGGACCAGACAAAAGCCTAAAAACGTTCATCACACTGCCAGTGACGGAAAACGTCATAGGATCTATAAAAAACGTCCGGGAAAACCGCACGTAACAGCAGAAAACAAAGGGAAACCTAGCATCACAATCAGGCCTAGCTCAGTCTAAATTAAGTTTGAAGGAGGGAGGGAGGGAAGGGAGGGAGGAGGAGAGGGAAGAGGAGGAATGAGGGATCGAGATAGGGGGTAGGGGTCTGTGGGTGGCGCACTGAGAACTTGTTGTTGTTCCCACCGACCTTTAAAAATCTCGAATTAGTTGACATTTTCTCATCATCAGAGGGGGGATCCTGTGACAAACGTCAGCGCCGACGTCTTCACCTACGTAAGCCCGTCTGTTTTTAGCCTCTCATTACGTCTGAGGCTGCGTCTGGGCACCCAGGAGTACGCCTGGAGGAGGTGTCACAACGGACAACAATAGGAACGCCGCCCCGGGAACCTGCCGACTTCCGTCACCAGAGGGCGGTGACGGCGCCGTCACAGCCGCCGGAAGAGAGCGTTACAGGAACTAGAAATCTCCGTTGTGACAACCCCGTCACCGTCACCACCAAAAACGGGGCTCGGTGATTAGAATGAAGAAACCATAACCTTGTGATGATCAGGAATGTGGGGATTCCCCTGAGATTTCAATAGACACGGCGGTGTGGCACTACTACATTGGTGGCCTGGGAGGTTGGACTTCTGCCGAATTGGTGGCATTTGGGAGCTGTTGGTTTGACGTTTGGCAGTGAGTAAAGCTCGGTAATGTCAGGCTGGACGGAAGGTGGTAGTGGTGGTGGTGGTAAAGTGGTGAAAGTTGTCAGCATCCCACTCACTTAATCACCGGACTCGTCGATTCCGTCTCGGGGCCGTCAACAAGTGTCCACGAGACAAATATTTGTGAGTTGGTACCAGGAAGTTGCCAGAGCAGCAAGTGTAGGTGTCATCGTCGGTAACGCCCCTGAGAGATTTTTGGTTACGAAGATATGCATCTGATAAAGACATGCACCTGGAAGCATAGACAGTCTATACATATGAAGGAAAGAAGAATCTTCTTACTGCGTAACCAGTAGTATTTTCCTAAATTCGACCTAAAGATATTGAACTTTCTTGAAAACCAGAGCAAATCGTATAACAATGCGCTGCTTTACTGAACTCACTGTGATGGACGCAAATTCTGTCCCAAGATATTGAAGAAGGTTTTCCTCCCTAAAAATGGAAACTGCATACTGTTTTGCAGTATCTCGTAGGAAGGAGAAGGTATACCAATGTACCAAGGATGTGATATATTGGGATGTGGACCATTTATATGTTTCAAAACTGCAACCGTACGCGTGATATCGAACGGTACCTATCGAACAATAAGGAACAGCAACGCAAAGAAAGGAAATAATCACCATTACTTCATTGCTTATCTTTTCTCCCAGCTAGGTGATGACTCACTGCATTAGTCATTACATCGATCGCCGGGAACCTGTTTTTGCTACAAATGTTATGTAAGTATACAGTGTATACCAGATCATAGATCATGCGGAATGTGAAAAGATTAGCACACGTATTTGCCAGCACGTCTAAGCTAAAAAGAGCGTAAGATGATTCAGGGATAACTCGTGCTATAATAGCAGAAAGAAATCAATCACTGTAACTACATATAGACGTATACTACATGTATAAGAACACTACAAAACTGACAGAAACTTGCCATCATGGAGGCTAACAAAAGGTCTACTTGTGTGTGTTGCAGTGTATAAACTACAACTCTATGGAGGTAGGTACATGCAGAAAACAAACACTAAGAAGCCCCAATCCGGACGTAATCCGTTGAGAGCTCCGGGAGACCCAGGGTGAGGCCCTTTTACTGGAGGACACTGGAGGAAGTGTATCCCGACCGGGCTTAGGCCTTTTCTGAGGAACGACCACGAAGTAACCTTAGCTCAGGCTTAGGCCGCCCGAGCCTACATCCCGTTGAGCGGTTGATGTTACCAGGTCAGTCTACAGGTTGTTAACGGCACCCATGGCCAGTAGCAAGCGGTGAAGACTACAGGTAAAAGGGAACGGGCAGAGGAGAACTTTGTACTTTTTTTTCAACTGAGGTGATTTTTTTTTAGAATTACCCACTTGTTGGTTCGCTGTATTACTCATTGGAAAGAACAGCTTATATTGTCACTTGTTGGCTTGCTATATTACACATTGAAAGAAAATGATAGCAATGAACAATTTGGAAACGTCCATGGTCGACTGTAAAGTATAGACATATCGACCGTAGTTTTGATTTATGATTATCTTTACCTTTCATTTAGGTGTTTCTGAGAAATTAAAATCAACGAGATCTAGACTTACTTTGAAACGTGCATTGACACAGATAACGATGTTCCTGTTTTATTGGAGTTTTGCTTTAAAATAGCAAGGTTTGTTAAACATAACCATTGCTAGTAAAAAGAACATGTCCGCCTGTTGCGACTGGTAAGGGGGTCAAGAAACCCTACTGCTACAGAGATTACTCAGGAATCGGATAAATATGTTATCGATGAAAACAGGTCAGCAGGAACAGAGGCTTTAGACTTAACACTAAACCTGGAGTAACGCACACGCACGTTATTTGATGATGGAGCAGCGGATGGGAGGAAGCTACTCCGCCGCTATAGAGCTTCCACGGATGTAGCGAGAAACAAAAAGTGTTGTCTTTTCACAATAGGGAAAGCCCAACTCATGATTTATAGTGAAAGAACCACTACTCCTGACTGACTGAGAAATAACAAATATTTGCGTTATTGCTTTGTGAAACGTAAAGCTTTTGCTATTCGAGACTACACAGAATAAAAAAAATAATTTCACAAGAAAAGGGCTGTATGGACATATTTAACTCTTTTCATAAGGATACACACGGAAATGCTGAAGCTAGGATTACAAACAAACACCGGTTTTAAGATCAAAACAATTTTCTATGTCGGAACCAACTAAGGTGTATTTTCTTAAGGAAAAGGTTGATGGACCTTAGGTCAGGTTGACTTCCTACTAATCCCGTATTAAGCCCCTCCCTGCCCCTCCAGTGCGGAAGGCGGTAAGATGAGAGACCGTGGAGGAGGTGGATTACTCCTTTCCCACCTGTACCTACCTGGCGCCACACCTGGCAGGTGGGGAGGCACACCTGAGGCACTGGAGGACGCGGGCCAATCAGCAGGTGAGTGGGAAAGGTAACACCGGCCGGCCTCCAGGGTCCTGGGGGCACTTCTCACCTGGCCCTCACCCCCTCTCACCTGCCCGGCCACGGATACTGCGTCTACAGTGGCAGGTAACTTAGTAATAATGAGGGTCCTGGAGTCAAAGAGGGGAGACAGTATGAGCTTCCTGTTAAGCAGAAGCGGTTCCAATTCTGAGAATTGTGATTTTTACAGATCATTGTGTTTTCTGATATCGAGGACGAACTAGCTGTAGTTTAGTTCCTAAAATACATAATAATGAATACGGGGAACATCGTATTCAATCAAGAACATGTTTACACCGATGGAAATGAATAAGTTATGGAGTCAAGATTAATAATTAAAAAAAATCATGTTTCTGTATCGACGAAGTTTATAATGTAACCTAATACAAGGAGATGTGCAGAGACCTGTCAAATATATAAGACAACGTCAACATCATCATTGGCTCGCTTGCGTAGTAAAAGTATACTTCAAGGCCTTCAAGGTCAAAATCTATAGATATTGGGTCTTTTGTCAGGCCTGTCCCATTGACCGACACTCTTGACTGTCACTGGACCTCTGTGTGTCCTGTGATGACCCTTCGTCCAACCAGTATCTGTCAATTGTTGACATGTACCGTCGGTTATCACTCTCCAGTATTGGATATCACTCTCCAGTCTGGGCTTTGTTTGTTTTACTCAGTCTACAATTGACACTGACAGATGTTAAAGGTGAAATCTGGAATATTCCGCTCAATCAGACCCAGAGATTTTTCTTTTTTAAAACTGATGATGTATAGAAATAGAATATATATATTGACCATAAAATTCCCTGAGAATTATCTTATTTCAAGAATGCTACCTCTCCACAAGCCAGTACCTACAACAAGAATGTAATCACCTCTGTATTGTATATCGTAGTTTGTGGGTGACAAAGTCCTACTTGTCATTGCTTGTTTCTCGTATCAATAACTATGATGCTGTACAATATTCTAGTTGAGGAGACGCCCTACCGCTTACATGTCCACGTTGGTCAGAACATGATTTTGTTTTATTGGCAAGACAATTCACAAAAACGTGCTCCTGAAACTGCTACCCGCACACATGTCACATTTTATTTGACAGGGAACTAGAGAAGTAACTGACTTATGAGACCTATCGGACAACAATCTTTTTTTAATGGTTTTGGCAAAGAAGAAGGTTTTTTTTTGACGTATTTCAAATTTCGTTGTTGATAATTGTGATTAAGTAAGGTTATAGTAAAAAGAGGTAAACATGTGTAGGCCTATAGTAAATAAAACATTCTGGATGAACAAAAGTGACAAGTTCGAGGCAGGTGCGAAGTTAATCTTTTATTCAACACGGAAATACTGGTCTTTACTATATAATCATAATGAAATAAGCCAAGGAAGAGCCTGATTAGAAAGACGACTCTCTGTAGCTCAATAATTATGATTTTCACAACGAACTATAGAACATATTATTGGTTCTGAGAACCATCTGATCAGCTTAGCACTCGTGGGTTTGAAAACTCTTCTATATAGATAGGCCTCACACGAAGAGAAAGATTGACTTGCAAATTATTTCACCTAAACGTTTCAGCGAACTGCCCAGTCCTTCCGGCTCCCGTGTTGATCTGTTTTCTGCTAACCTTCTCCAAGCACCTCACTCTCCCATCATAGCCTTTGTCTGTCAGGCCGTCAATCTCCTGTCGTCGCCATTTTGTATTAGACTGAATGTCGCTCTGAAATACCGGGTCGTTTTATCCCATAAAAACATAATTAAATGAGCCGCTGCCAGCAAAACGACCGATGTTGCCAATATTCCTCAGGTCCGTTCGTAGTGCTTCGTACTTCCAAATGCTGTATTATCATGCTTTGTCGGACAGACTGTGTTGTGTTTCTATCACACACACGTATTTTCTCCATGCAGCTTGCATGTAGAGAGTGTTTACAAAAAATGTCTATTTGTCTTTTCCACTAAGATATATTTACAATGCAAACATGAAAATCAAAACATGCCTTTTCCAAAACAAAATATGTCTAAACATAGGGTATACAAATAATCAGCTTGTTTTTTTCAACGTACCGTCATCAAACCCTTCGGCCTTTGTCTATGGATTGGGTAATATATGTAATCAGTAATCCCTTAATCATAATGTGTATTGAGCCACCTTGGGCCATGTTCAATACGCTTTTGTCAGTAACACACATTTGGATACGTAAGTTAAGCCATGTTTACTCTATTCGACGAGTTTACCTGCACTTCAAGGGTATAATATAGACGGGGATCTAGAAAACAAAGACTGCGACAGAATTAATACAAAGAATCGCAGCTAATCAAATATCCAACGTGTTTGATCTACAGCTGATTTTGTCCGATCCATGAAATTCATCGGGGATTCTGTGCATAATCACAATTGATTCTAATCGCCGTGTATCTGGTTGCTTAATGTGGTATAATGGGCTTCTAGGTTTATAGTTATACTGTTACCTGCGCTTATATCTACTTTGAATATACTACTTACACCCAAGTAGTATATTGAAATGCCACCTTGATACAGGAAGTTTATTACTACGCCACGGTTGAACATTATTAGTAATCCGGCACAAGTAATTGATGCAACTTTAAATGATAATTTAATCGAAGATTTGGACCTGAAAATGAGAACACAATAGGTAAAATCAGTTTGTATAATTAAAAGATACACAAGGTTAGGATAAGGACTCAATAAGAAATGTACTCTTGCACGTAACATTCTCTAGGGCTATATGGTTACTGTTGGTCACACTGAAAGTGGCCCTCATCTACTTTGTACAGTGACACCTGATACATACGTGATAAATACAAAGGTGTAACTAACAGTGGCAGCACACTGTAAGCTTAAGGATAGACTTCTGTGAATAAGGGTTAATTTACGGTGCTCCCGACAATTTGTAATATTATTTTGCTAGAAAGGTTAAGTGTATTGTTTCACATCATAATGTTATCAAAAAGCCAAAACTTCGAACGGATATGAAGTCAAAAAATTACTTAAGTCCAGAAAACGATACATTCATATTCCACTCCCTGTCGTTGTCCACAAAGTATTTCAAAGTAATTATGAATTACCCGTGCTAGTCAAATAATAACATACATGATAACAGAAAGTCTATTTCATATTACCTCTTATATTTTCAAACCAATCAATAACAATGCGTAACGCCCCCCCCCCCCCCCAAAAAAAAAAAAAAAAAAGGAATTCACACATTTTCAGAAATCTGTATTGGTATTGCACATAGCAATATTTAGAAGAAGGCTGTTTCAAAGTTCTTGCAAAGCATCTCAAATGACGGAAACGGTATCCATTTACCGACGAGTTTCAGATCTGATTTCTCTTTCATATTGACTTTAGTTGCGGGTAGGATTCCCAGAGGTAGTAACTTTACCATGGTTATCCATACCTGCCAATATGCCCCGTAGGGAATTAGCAATTTTAGTAACTTTCATGAGAAGTAAGGCAGCTGGAATTACAATAACATGTTTGTACATAATAATCGCTATTGATGAAAAAGTCAGAAGATATTGGTTATGAATATTTGTCTTAGGCTGTCTTGCACATTTTCTTTTCAACATCTTTTATACGTAAATCTAAGTACGCAATTTATAGCCATCAAAGACTTGGATATGTTGTATCATGGTCTATAAATTTTAGGTTACTTGACAGTATGTGTCACTTTCCAGAAAATATAGTAGCATTCAAATCATTTAAAGGGTTCCCTTTAACTACTTCTTTCAAAATGTTTCACTATTCAAAAGCCGAGAAGAAGTAGATATAATAAAATACGTAGCAATTTCATATCTCAAATTGTGGAAAATATCAAACATTCATATCCCAAAGACTCGAAGGGGAAAATCCCTAAAAGATAATATAGGCCCAGTTATTTTAGAGTGATTCATAACTAACTGCCTGTAGACCTATTAAGGCGTTCTAGGGTTTCATTGCTTCCCCAGTCAGAAAAATATGCACGTACATGCACTAATTGAGGGTCCAAAGGTGAAGATGGTAAATAAACAACAACTGATACGTTATGTATTCATCGACCCCATTCCCACAAATCCCCTACAAAACAGACCCAGTCTCGGGTGGGATTCTGATTCTCATTATGACTCCTGTGCGATGATGCCACATGTCAGCAATATTGGTTTTTCCCCTTTCACAATCACAGAAGATTCAGCCCCATCTGAAATAGAGCATTCCTTGTATCTGTGAGCAGTGTAATTCCCCTTTGCCTCCCTCTTCAGAGCAAACTGAGAAGGCCATGTTTTCCCGCACATAAATACACACCCTCATTTGAGTCCTGCAGACTTCAGGCGCATGCCTTCTAAGACATCTAACATCTAAACATTCCCGGTAATGCCATATGAGTTTTTAAGGTTCCATCCTAGTCATTAAGATGCCTGGTTATTACTTACACGGACTTCTCGTGATTTTTCTTTCTGAAAGGATAATAGGGCATGCAATAGGTACATGCCATAGAGTTACTGCGTGATGACTGTTTGGATTTATCATTGGAATGCCCTAAATGTGTTACCCTTGTACATTTTGTTTAAATCTTGCTTCATAATCATGATGACTTATCGAAATTCTTCCAAGGGTTGCCTCCATGGGCAAATCACTGAATTACATAAAGCATTTATAAATATTTGTTTCTGTATTTCATATGTTTTATCAAATTCATATTTTGTTTGGTAGTTCGTGTCTTTTTCCGCATTAGGGTCTCCAAAGAACTGTAACTTAATCAACAAATGCAAATAGATGGATCATTGCATTTTGATACTAATTTCAATGTTTGTCTCATGACATTTAAAAATTTTCTGCGTTGTGTCTATTCATTTGTTCAGAAGAAGGAATGAAAAGTCTGAATAAAGATTCACTTTCATTGAATATTCCTAAGAATTGTATGCACCCCATTTAATCGCATACATAATGTGGCCCTCCTTGCATTTTGCATCTTAATTGGTTTCGAAGAAAAATAGCTTTGATAGTCCGCTCAAAGTACAGACCCATTTTGAGGGATCTTGCTACTTTTGATGTGAACCAACCGTAGGTTTCCCATGTATTTAGATCATAAGGTACATGCTCAGTTAAAAGGCAATTTATGACTTCAAAGATCACATATGAGTCAGTGCTGAACCTTCATCTTAGCTGGAATGTCAACGATCAGGCAGTCTATATTAAGTGTATTTGTTAAGGTCTCCCTATCATTTTTATACTCTCAACTTTAAATGAATTTCTAATACGTTATTTTGCAAAATTCTTCTCATATCAACCTAGAGAAATTTTCATTACACTCATTCATTTCGAGCAATGATTTTTATCTAAACCTATTTTGAGATAGAGGAATATATCTAGAATTATGACGATGGGAATAACCTTTATAATGTTAACCTGTATTACACAACTACATCTGACGAAAGTGTAGAAAGGCTTTATGATCAAACTCTTTGCCCTTGACTGTCTCAGAACTATTTATAAGGCATTCCATTCAGAAGAGTTTTGAGTAAAGCAGCGATGAGTGAAACCCTGGGACATCAGAAACTATTCAAGAGACTAGAATGAAACCTGCCACGCCCCTCCGTTTCTTCAGCTTCATCTCACACGCTTTTTAATCATTCCACTATTTAGGTTGACAAGGATTTTTTCTCCTCAGTTCTTTTCCTTCTTGGCGTTTTTGTGTGAGCAAACACCTTTTGCGTCAGGCGTGGGAACGGTCTGAAATAGTTGATGTTTCTTAACGCTTTCAACCACCTAAAACCACCTGATTCGTCCTTTGAAGTGGTGTACAAGTGACAGAACAGCAAGGCACCCTGCGCATCTCTCGTTGTTAAAGGTACGACGAGATTGTCTACCCATATACCTAAGGCCGTATTTCACTATGCGTTGGGTCTACGTTTGTATTGGGTCTGATTCGCGTTATTAGGGAGTTTTAGCAACCCCCAACGCATCCCGTAACGCAAACGCAACGTATCTCTTATCTCTGCTGTAATAACTGATGTCATTTTTTTTCCTTTTGGGGTACACTTCTCTACCTTTACTAAGAATAAATAAATGGTTATCTTCTATGTGTATGGTACCAATAGTCTGTGATGTGGTTTGAAAGTCTTGAGATACGTCAACGTATCGAGATACATCGGAGGTGCTAAAACTTCCTATTTACAGACATGCCGTATTACGCAATGCGTCGGGTAGCACTTAAGGGGATACCAACGCAACCCAACGCTAAGCACAATAATACTATGTATTTGGGTCTCATTGGGGGTTGCGTCCGCTCGCATTGGGTCGCATCGGCTTGTGTTGGGTCGCGTTGGTCACCCAGTTTGCATTGGATATTTACATACGTGTCTGTAAAATCACGCGCATCAATCGCACCGGGCAACATGACCCGACGCACAGTGTAATATGTGCCTTACACTATATGATTTATGAATACCAATTGGAAAATACTGACTGTACATTTTACCATAATGATGGTGATATAAATATTTTAGCTTTCAAATAATGTTACGTAGTTTTGGTCGTATTAAAATGCACTTCTTTGTTAACTGATTACTTACATAACAAGATAACGAAGCTTTCGCCAAACAGGCTTTGCAGAACGCCATGTTATCTATGTGCATTGAATGATGATCACTTGAAGGGGAAACAAAAAAGAGAGGAATTTGGATAATGGTTAAAAATGTTACTTTCATAACTGTCAATAGGAGAATGGCACACAGTGAATACGTGCATCTTTTTTTTAGTTTCATGTCGGTATTTGTGCTAATGAATGGTTATCAATTTTCATAATCCGACCTTCCTTGAGCCGATATAACGGTCTTAAGAGAGATTTGTTGGCATAGAATTGGCTGATGAAAATGGCTAATTTTAGAAATGATTTCTAAAGTAATAATGACTTGAATAACTTGACTGGGCATTGTTGAAATCAGCAGGAATTCTTTTGCAGAAGAGATTGGCTTTAAAGAGATAATCCGTTTAATTCCTCCCGGCAATAATAATGCTTTTATCAGGGAAACAACACCAAAATCCGTGTGTCCTGGCCAATCTTCTTGAATTAATTCAATTATTTTATTTTGGTTGGTCTTTTTTGCCCATTTGATCAAATTTGGAAGATTTGGGAGGGATCAAATATCTTTCTTTTTCCCAGGCCCCCCTCCCCCACCCAGCTGCCCGATCCTTTGTACCCCCTCCCCACATCTCCCATAACTGGTCCAATCAGCCATCCCCCTCCCTCCGCAGAATCCACGGATGGTATTGTATAGTCTATGTGAGTTGATAATGTCAAAGTGCAAACATATGCTACCATCCAATATCTGGGAGACGAAATTTGAAACTTTTAAGAACAGACAATCTTTTGTAAAAAAAAGAAGAAAGAAAAAAGAAAGGGAAAGTAAAGAAAGAGAACATAACTGTAGGCCTATCAAAGAAGTATTCCCCGAACTTTGACAGCTGGTTGAATCGTTTTGAAAATATTGCGATTCTGTCATCTCTCTCATCAACTTTGATGCTTAGGACCCACCTATTCTGACCCACGCTGCAAGGAATCTGAGTTACATTGAAATTACAAAATGTGAGGTTTGATCAATATCATTTGGCGGAATATGCCCATGAAATGTTTAATGAGCACCAAAATGATGTCTCTACCTCATCCATGAAGCTTGCAGCCAAGTTCTATCCTGATGGCAAAACGCCAATTCGATTTAATTGACAAATCAATGCAACTGACTCTCTGAATCTTCTGAAAATACTTCTGCTGCCTCAAACCAAGTTCGACAGATTTGCGGATGAGTCTGTCGACAGGGGGTATCATAATCACGAAGGGACTTGTCAGAATATGTGAAACCATGCGAAAAGCACTCCCAGTTTAAAATTAATGCATTTTGGTGATTTTTTTCCAAAAGATATTTTAACGTTATTTTCTTTTTGATTTGTTGGGATGGCATCCATCATTCTGATGAGAATGGGGAAAGAAAAGGTCGTCAGCTGCTGATGTGAGTCACGGTCCCTGGCTCCGCCAAATACTGTCTCATCCATATTAGGATGTTGGCATGAAAATAAAAACTACCCAGATGGGGAAATAGGATAACTACCAAATTCGGGAAACAACGATAGCTAGAAAAAGCCCTGTGAATCGGCATTGGTTTCTTCTCGGGTTCTACCCCAGGGGGAGTGGGAAAATAAAATAGAATAGAAATAATTGAAAAAGTGAAATAAAAGTGGATGGCTCGGAGCACAATAAGAGGAAAAAGTGCAGAGCGACATGCCTGGGTTCTACTGTAAGGAGAAGCGGAAGTGGATGGCTGCCGTCCACCGACCGTGACTTGCGCACTGGAACCCTAATAGCGAGGATGTCGAATACGGCAACTGATGTGAGTGTTGGGAAGCAGCGAATGCTGATGCAAGGGGGACAGGGGTGGAAAAAGAGTGAGGGGTTGTGGAGGTATCATCATCACCTCTCTGCCGACCAAACACAGAGAATCAGCCCCCAATTGGTGGTCGCCGGCGGACAGTTACAAATCCGCTTTTAGACAGACGCCCACCGCGGGTGGCGACACCTATCGGGAAAGCCTCGCGCTTGATTGAACTGTTTTAATTAAGGCCCTCGCCGTGGGAGGGCGCGCATTTATCATAGGAGAGGACGGGGAGGGGGTGGTGGGGGGCAGGGGCCCTGATTAATGAACAGGGGAGACAAGGGAGGGACGGGCGATGAGTTATGGCCGGGCCAGCAGGTGGGCAAAGGGGAGGCGCAGGGGTGGGCAGGGGCTGGAGGTAGGGTCTGGATGTAGGGGCAGGGTGTAGGGGTTGGCGATAGGTTGGTGTAGGGATGGGGTGTAGGGATGGTGTAGGGATGGGTGTAGGGATAGGGTGTAGGGTTGGTGTAGGGATGGCATGTAGGGACAGTGTAGGGATGGGTGTAGGGTTGGCGATAGGTTGGTGTAGGGATGGGTGTAGGGATGGGTGTAGGGATTGTGTGTAGGGATGGGTGTACGGATGAGATAAAGGGACGGGTGTAGAGATTGTGTGTAGGGATTTGTGTAGAGGTGAGGTGTAGGGAAGGGGTGTAGGGATAGACATAGGGATGAAATGTATGGATGGGTTGTATGGATGGATGTAGAGATGATTGTAGGGATGGGGTGTAGGGATGAAATGTAGGGAGGTGTGCAGGGATGGGGTGCTGATTGGATGTAGGGATAGATGTAGTGATGGGAAATAGGGATGGGTGTAGGGATTGCGCATATGGATGCAGAGTAGGTGTAGGGTGTTGGGGTTGGGCGTGGGGATCGGATGCAGGTATGGAATGTAGGGAAAGAGGTGTCATGATGGGGTATAGGGATGGGGTCTAGCGATTTTAGCGCTGATTATCCAGCCGCATCACCTGCTTTGAGTGTCTGCCGTTTGAGCGATTTTCAGGTTAGTATACCAATATACAGAAATATTCAGCATATTTTATATCATGTCATTATGTGAATCGGTAGTAGGCTACAGTTGGCCAATTATCTTGTCGGCGAACTCTCCTGGCAGTGAGGTCTGAATCGCTCTAGTGTTTAGTGATAAGTGTCTAGTAGAGCTTTACATCAGTGCAAAATATTGAAAATGAGGCAATGTTTGCCTAGTTGATATGAAATGTTAAACATGGAACAACACCTCAGATTATTACACATACTGAAATGAGCAGCCCTTGACACTGTGTATTACTAAGTAATTACTTGCCGGCCGCGTGTAGGGAACCGCTCAGATTGAACTGGGGACAGATGATGTGAGGTAACATGAAGGGTGAAGGGGGAGGAGACAAGGCAGAAATAAACAATTAGAAGGAACCTATCCATCAAGGTACCGTCAAAGAGCATGCACAATTGAAAATGTAACATCAAAGGAAATGAAGCAAATCTAAAGTAAATCACCCATATTGTGACATCTATTCTGTATTACAGTTAATAATGATTGTATCCCAGGAGGAATTTAAGATGGTTCTAAATCAAACCAGATTATAAGCTTAGGGATAGACCTTGGGCCAATTAGACAAATATGATGGTCACATAACAAGTAAGTACATGATGCATTTCCCTTTTTTGGACATCGTTACTGTTGCAGCATTCATAAGCTGAGAATGATTTAACATAATTGTCTTTTTGTGAATTGATTAGTTCATCATGAGATAATGTATGAATATGTGAAAAACGTCTATTTCCCCCCATTTCGTACGTAAATAAGCTTTACAAAAACATCGATGACATAATTATATAACTTAATAGCTTTAGATGCATGGTCATGAATACAGTAAATTTTGTAACTGTTTCATTGTAATTTTATGTTCCTTGATTTACAGTTCTAAGCAATATAAGCAAATGCGAGGAAAAGTGACAAATTATCACTCCCCTTGTCTAACCTTAACTAAACAAGAGTTTGTTTAAGCAAATCTTATTCTAAACATCACTGAAGACGACAAAGTAAATACTGAGCAAATGAAAGCAAAACAAAGAATGCCTAACCATAAGAGACGAGACCCAATCAGAGGGGGGATCTGATGAGCTGTCATGGAAAAACAGCGTCTGGCCCTCGTTCTCTCCTATGGGGGACCGATTGTAAGCAAAAAATAACCATACAATGTAGCCACATGCGAATATTGATGTGATCATGTACTCCCATCGACAGAGCTGCATCGAAAATCGTCTGTACGAGCGACACTGTGTATGCGACGTCGTTATACTAGAGACACTGTATATTGTATAAACGACGTCGTCTGTATAAGATACTATGCACGCTACCAGATTCAGAGTTATATTCTCATATATGCTACTAAGGGTATTTTGCACACCTCACTTATACTATAGACATTGTATACACAACGTCGCCTGTAAACAATGTACTCAAAAAGCATCAAATTCTCATTTATATATACTACTTATGTAATAATACTTTGCTGCATATGCGATACCGTTTATACTAGGTAGGGTGTATGTACACAACATCGGCTGAATAAGATGAACGTTTTATTCGTTTTAACGTTTTAGCGTTTTAACCTCCAAACTACCATTTTGGTGAATTACAAATACAATCACAATCTATCACGTATGCAGTGCATCATATCCAGACAATACAACCCTATTTGAATTCTAATTCCATATACTACTAATATAACGCGTGTTTTATAGAATCACAAGTTGCGTAAAGTCTATCAAGGCGAGGTAGCATATGTAGGCTGCGCCGCTACGGGCATTACAAACTGGCCAATATGTTCACAATAACCTCCTACTCTAGGCCTATATGCCTAGTATATGTAGACCCTTTTAAAGGTCCCATATTCAAACGTACTCATAAAAATAAATTCTAGACTTCGAAAAGTGCTCAGTTAGATTCAGTAACTATGGATTAATCAAATGAAGCACATATAATACATATAACATATAATACTAACTTTAATCATGATCCAATTTACAGTAGGCCGAAATAGTTATTTACTTTTGTCTTCCTATGCAATATAACCCCCCCCCCCCAAAAAAAAAAAAAAAAAAAAAGAAAGAAAGAAAGAAAGAAAAAGAAAAAGAAGAACAGAGCCAAACAATTCTTTTTTTTTCAATCGATCTGTAGTTATGAAACAGAACTCGCCGGTTAAAACCTGCTTTTAATTATCATAGCTTCAATGAAATTGTGAGGTTAACACATGGCTTCCTACATTTAATATCCAGCGACGGCCCCACCTTCATACCGATACAGCCATTATGAGATCTAGCAGGTCGTTAAAACCACTCAAGTGGAGGCGTGGAAGGGCTGAAAATTGGAGAAAAGTTCTCGGGCAATACTTTTACTTGCCGCGCTCTTAATGGGTGTGGAATTAAATTAGCAGAAGGGCAGGATTAATGGTAGTGGGGTTTTGAGGCGCTGGCCTAATAACATTGTCTGGGATTAGTAGCAGAGAGTGTGAAAACTGTGAAAATCGGAGACTGCTTAAAACAGCCACAGGCTGAAGGGGAATGAAAACCATTCTGTCTACTTGAAGCTACTCCGCGTCGGAATTTAAAACTATTGGGGATTTTATATCAAGTGATAGGCCTGGCCTAGTTTAGTTTTTAATGAGTTAATTTCTCGCCTTTAATTTCAATTATTGGGGGGATTTCAGCGCCGCCTAGAGTTCATAAATCAACGTTGTCGGGAGCGGCTTCTGAGACCGACAGACAAGCATTTAACAAGAATTCCTGCCTATTAAATGAGAAAAGTATGATTATCGTACTTTGATATACTACTTAGAATGTCTGTTTCTGTGAGAGTATTCATTATTTCATTCATCTATCATCCCACTATTGCAACGGCGAAATTACTTCATTTGCAGCACATCATAAAATCCAGAGAAATGATGCCTCGTTTGGATAGTTTTTGCAGAATAGTCGTCCCGAGATCCTTGATTAAGTCACGAAACTGTTTCCGATAGGCTGGTGAAGGGTGAACCGTTTTGTGCACTTCAATGACGGATCTCTCACACGTGAAATCAGTCTAAACCCAGTCTCAACTATTTCAATTACCATGAATACTTCTGTAAGTCACATGGGTACGTGTATACTAATAAGTAGCTTTCCTCTTGATATATCTTTCCCAAATCCCTTAAGATTTGATACATAATATGTATCAAAGCTTGTTTGTGTGTCGAGAGCTCCCGTTAAATTCTCCAGAGAATTTAACGGGAGCTCTCGACACACAAATTAAACAAGCGCACATACATGCGCCCACACACATCCATGCACACACAAGCATGCACTCACAGACACATGTATGCATGCGTGCACACACAGACACAAAGACACACACAAAGACACAGACAGATACAGACACAGACACAGATACAGACACAGACACAGACACACAGACACACAGACACACAGACACACACAGACACACACACACACACACACACACACACACACACACACATACACACACAGTGTCCCTGGATAGAGGCCTGTTAAAAAGAAAATTCATTCTGTATCATAGACCATTCGACGACAAAGTTGTATTCCAATCGAAACACTTCCATCAAATTGAAAACGGTGATAATGGATCTGATACCCTTTTTAGAACATGATAACTATGCTCAATAATCAGTATTGGAGAGGTAAAAATTAAAAACAATCTACCACCATTTATGGCAGATAATAAATTGAATGAATCTTACGGAGTCAGTATTCACCTTTGCTTTTACCTTACAGATAACTCAAGTAAAAAATATCAAAATTCTTAAGCATTCTATAACCCTCCATCGGTAGAAGAACGATTTAAATCATCTTGACATTTTTCCAACCATCGCTGCTAACACATCCAAACGCTACATGTGATGCTATTTATTGGAGATATATTTAATCTCATTAAAGACTTCTCAGCCAACACTATCACACACTCTAGTATTTTCTTAGGACACATTTATATCTGCACTATAAAGGCGTGAGTCCCCAAACACTCCACAGATAACGCCCGTCAAACAACGAGTCCGATTCGTACCTTGACTGATTGATAGAGCCTGACGCGTCGTCAGTTTTTACAATTGAGACTTGTTTTTATAGGTCCAATTTGTTTAACATTTCACTGGGAGATAAGGGGGCTCATGGCGGATGCCTCTTATCTCCGTGATAGCAGACTGCCACCCGCTGTTATCTCCTAGACTCGGGCAGATTCACAATCTAGGCACTTTTTAGTGTGAGCTGCTCCAGAAGATCCACTCATGATTAGGTCTACTGATTTATCTATGTGAAATATACAATTAATGTTAATGCTTCACATGTTAGTAATAGATGAAGTTGAACGGTCTCTGTACCCATTTTTCTTATTTCATTGTAGCGTAGGATTGTAAAAAACATAGCAGGCTTTGACAACTGATAATTGGAGAAACCTTTCATATTTTGCAGACTTCAATTTTATGTTTAATCACGAATCAATCTTGTGCGAAGATACAACTGATGAGAACAAAATATTCGATCAAAGTTTAAAACATTATTAATTTTGCGTCATGAACAGCAGAACAAAGTAAACTATTGTCAAGAAATGTAGTACGTATTAAAACCCACCGTAATTTCAGTTAGAATAAGTTTTGTATTAGTACTAAAGGCAATTGATATTATATTTAACATGCTCTCTGTAATGAAATTTCTATCATATTGCGCAAAGGTATATCTACATAATTATTTATCAGATCAACAATACGATTTTTACAATTATTCATAACCTTTGTTTATCCTATTTCTAATCGTTAATGATAACAAGGACCACGAACTGGAGGAGCATAATATTATTATCTCTGCTTCTCGAAAAAAAAACACCCGAGGATATTCCGTTAATAAATATACGATCCAAATATATATATATATATATATATATTTATATTTATTTATATATATTGCATGTACTAATCGAACGTGTGGTGACGTTATCTTTGATAAATTCATTGATTTATTGTATACCCCTGCCCTCAAAATTGTTTTCTTACTAACAATGACTTGACAATTCATGAAAATAGTTAGGTTAATCAAAAAGTCTTTATTGACCGGTCGTATTGATATAAACAGATAGCTGATATTAATCTATAAAACATTTTGAAATCATATTCAAAGAAAACATAGATTGGGTAAGAGCTATTTGCATAATATTACCCAATTTCTTTACATGGCCTTTTAAAAACAATTTAAACATTTCATTCTACATGATAATATGATGAAGTTAAAATGAAATAAATTTGGTTATAGTATACATTTGTAGGGTTTCACTGCTCTATAATTATGTTTGTCCTATTTAGGTTGTAGTCGTTTAAAAATCGATTTTCTAAACGATAATCACTCTACTCTTTAAAAGCAGAAAACAATTAGAACCCACCCATGGGGATCTTGAGTCGTAGCTTCCCCGTTTCAAATAAATGAGTGTTGCCCAACGGCCTTATACCCATGTCAAACGGGGTACTCTTTGAGTGAAAGTCGGACGAATTATAGGTTCGGGGCCGCTCTCTTTGATTAAATATTTTTGAGGGGGTGTTTCCAATCAGGGCAGTTGGGATCGTATCATTGTGTCCTTGATTAATCTAACGCTACGGTCACCTAACACCAACCACCGCTATGGAGTGCCGGGTGTAAACGGCTTGATTCAACCAAAGAGATTTCGAAAAAAGGCAAATTATAACGGAAATCATAGGGGGGGGGGGTGCCAAAGAAAAAGATACGAAATTTCGTAGAGGCGTTTTTACCCTTTTTTCGTGGCCACGATAGAAGTTCGTCCCCAGAAAAAATGTACGAACATTTCGTGGACATTAAAATTCAGTGAACAATCACACTTAAGTCACTCCCAATGTATATTTTCACCTAAAATTCATTCTAATGTGTGTTTGAAATACATTGGGACAATTTGAGACTGCATAATTTTGGGAAAAAAATGAAAAAAAGATCCACAAAAATGTTTGGTTTCTAAAAGCCCACGATAAGTCAAGGGCCCTATCTTGGACGCGATTTTTCGTAGTTTTTTTTGTGCCCCCTGATCAGCAAAACTCTGAAACTCTTGACCCTAGGGCGTGCGTAATTATCAGAAAACGTAACAAAATAATTGATCAGCAAAATATGTTTACATTGCAAAGTGAACCCCAAATGTCTTGCTACATTTCATGTGTACAAAGAATTCTTTCTGGTATAATCAGGTGAAATTTTTGGGCGCGAGACCTCAAAATTATTATTTCCGCGAGTAGTGTGTGAAATCAACGTTCCATTATGTTGGTAACGCAGATTTGTTGTAATGGAACAATAAAAATCAGGTCACAACGGTTTGAATACAGTTGCTCCTACACCACCAACCTGGGGGGGCGACCAAAAAAAATCCACGAAATTTCGTGGAGTTGTTTTTTTCATTTTTTCGTGGCCACGATAGAAATTCCTCCCCCAGAAAAAATGTACGAAAATTTCGTAGACATTAAAGTTCAGTAAAAAATCATGCTAAAGTTATTCCCGATAGATATTTTCACCTAAAATGTGTTCTAATGTGTGTTTGAAATACTTTGGGACAATTTGAGATGGTATATTTATGAAAAAAAAGGGAGAAAAAAAACCACGAATTTTTTTGGTTTCTAAAATGCCACGATAGGAAATTTAGCTATCGTGGGTATTTTACACTTTTCGTGGGACGTTATTTTTCACAGATTTTTCTTGGTCGCCCCCCCTGTACACATTGTCAATTTCAAATTTTTAGCTTATTGTTATAGGAGTATTTAATCAACATTTCCCATATTGATCTATGCCAAACTAAATCCCTTGTAACTTATTATTCCTATATTTTAGCTAATTATTAATCATGATTAACGTAGCGGTAAATGTATTCTGTAAGAATGTAAATGAATATAATAGTATATAAAGATATGCTCCACAAAGAACCCATTCGTTTATTTGGATTAAAATAGTCACCTACGATAAAAAATTAAATTGGACATCACGTTTCCTATAGCCCCAAATGCGCCTTTGAACAAAGTGAATTTGCCGATCATATTATTACAATTGGCCATGACCTTTATTGGGCTTTATCCGCCCACTCTGATTAATGAGAAGCAGGTTGAGGGTGAGTATAGAAATAATTATTAGAAAAAATAACAAAATAATAAATCAGCAAAACATGTTTATATTGCAAAGCAAGCCCCCCCAATATCTTGTTACATTTCATGAGTATAATTAACTCTTTTTGGTATATATGTATTATGTAAGGATATAAATAGATAAATATGATTATATGCTTCTTGAAGAAGCCATTCGTTTATTTGGACTAACATTAGTCACCTACAATAATAAATGGAACATCACGTTTCCCGTAGCCCCAAATACCCCTTTAAAAAAAATGAGCAAATCATATTACCATTGGCTATGACCTGTTATTGGACTATATATCTGTCCACTCTGATTAATGAGAAACGGATTTAGGTGAGTATGGAAATACGAACAAATATTTGATAGATGCATGTTATGTTTTTATGTTGTAGGCACATCTGCAAACAATATAAGCAAAGAGATGAATGTAGCACTACTTCTGGACTAAAGTATCCAACCTAAAGCTCCATACCTACTGGGATGAATCAGTAAATTATTGCAGAATTTCTTCTAGAAATGAGCTGACTATTGCTGCGTCAAAAATGAAAAAGAATTATCAGTTCAAAAACGGAAAACACATGGGTGCAGGGGCGGATCCAGAGCCAGTGCCTTTGGAGAAGGCAAACCCTGACTTGTATAAAAATGAAACTTAAAATCACCTGATTTACACAGATTTTTTAATATTAAGATGTCAAAATTTTCTCCCCTTTTGGCCCCCCCCCCACCAGGATCCGCCACTGGGGTGATCACGAGCGGCGGACCACATTATAACACCGTGGTGTATCAGTGTATATGGATAATAAAACTTGAAATCCTACTCTTCATTGTCGTACCAGATGAATTACTAAAAATGTAGCTCCGTTTGTTTCTTTGAACAACAACCCATTATTAACACTTGGACTCACTTACCCAACCACCACTATCCTACTACCAGACAGCACCACATTCCCCCACCCTACACCCTATCACTACCACCACCCCAGCCACCCCCCACCGTCCCCTTGATCCCACCAATGGCGGCCATATTTCATACGAGCCATAATTGTCCGACGCCGGTTACATCGATAACAAACAGCGCACATATTACCCTCCCCCCCCCCCACCCCAGTCCCCCACCCCTTTGAGCTTTATCTCCCTCCTGCTTCCTATTACGTCGGCGCGCATTGTTCTAGCGCGGGAAATGAAGCGGAAGCGGAAGTGAGATCTCCGCCATTGCAGAGGGCATTGCTTGCAGCGCCCTTTCCGGTGGGCTGGTGTATGGGGTATGCTGGGGTGGCTGGGATGCTGGAGTGGTGGACTATGTGTGTTTGAGGCATAAATGCCCTGTTCACAATGGCGGACTTTAATCTGATACAATATATATGTATATTCCTGGATCAAATGCCCTTAATGCATCGCATCACTGTCTATTGGTGGATCCAGGGTAGGGGATCCACGTAAAATCAAAAGTAACTGTAAAAGTAAGGGGGTTGATAAATATTTGGTCATATAATTATTAATTTACTTTAAATTCAGTAAAGATATAAGATAATTACAATACATGTACAGAATGTACTGTAAGTTAACAGTAAATTCTGCTCGCAATATGCACTCTTTTTAAAGTGAGGGGTCCTGACCACTCTTCCCTTGGTGGGACACCCAAAGTAAACAAAGTGTGCATGCACACGGCTATTGCGTGCAAACTATTGCGTGATGTCCTATTACTAGGTCGTTGTATCTTTCGTGTCTTCCCCTCTTGGACCCGTCCCTGACTCACTATAGCTGGCAGTTAACCAACCTTTTTACTTGAGACAAGTAGTTCTTTATTTAAGATGACACATATGGAAAGTTTGATGTTTTTGATATTCAAAACTAAATCACTTTCTTTTACACGCACAGTAGTCATATTTTAAGACTAGGTGTATTTTGGAATGTTTTCCTTCCAATGGCACATGGTGATCCAATAATTCTTGTTACATTGCCAATGGTAAATACTGGTTTTACGTATAACGCCTGTGATATATTCGTTTGGATCACATGGCTCACATTATAAAACATGGGATGCTTCCAGTGTTTGTTTCTTTAGATATTCATTCAAATCTGTGTCGATTTCAAATCGTAGGCAGTCTCGATCTCCAATCGACATACAGTAGTGTAAACTTGGTCCCACTGTGGGCTGATGTAGGTATAGTGAACTGGCTATGAATACACACGCTGCCGCATTGGGAGGACTTCTGTCCCAGAGGTTTATTCAGGATTCTGGTTCCCCCGTAAAACCCCTAAATGTAGAGATTTGAGAAATGTAAAACAAAGACAATGAGGAGTTTATCTTTTTAATTTAGGCCAAATTCTGACTGTTCAATCCCGTTCTAAGTGTATTTTGAGTACATTTTGTACCCACTTAATCTCTATAAAATAAGCTTTTGAGCGATTAATGTCTAAAGTTATATATATTTCCCCCCATATTTCTAGATCTCGTTGTAGCCCAAATAGGAGGTTTTACGACATCTCTGTTGCCAGTGGGTGGTAATTAATGGCGGACCGAATGACGGTTGTCGTTAGCGATAACGACGGGGCAGTGATGCGAAACGCGGACAAAGAGGAAACAGGTTCATACGGAGCGTAATGGCCACCGGAAGTAGGTGCTGCCGCGCCGACGACGATTGGAGTCGCGTCGGCGTCAGACACATAAAGCCCCTGAGTGCCAGGGGTTACACGACTGGAGGACGCGCTGTTATGGATCTACATGGAGTGTAACAGTGAAAAGAACTCCCTACATTTAGGGGCGGATACAGAATTACGGGGAAAATACGTGAAGGTGGGGGGGGGGGGTGTCCACAATTCTTTTTTAATTTAATCAAAAACTACAGCACTTTACAGTGGTCTTCCCGTAGCTGTAGGTTTGTGGATGATACTGGAAATTAATATGAATTGATATGATATGATATTAACAGTGTCATTTCCATAATAACGCCTGTATCTTATAATATCTGCATCATCTGTCTGCAAACGAAATTTTAGCAGGCAATTTCACCTCATTAATTTCTAATACGCAACAAATATTGGTCGAAGTTTGGTATCATTCAGAAAGTGCATATATAAGGCTAAGTACTAAAGCATAGCGTACACGTGTTGTCTTTTCTCTATTTGAACTTTAGGTCTCCACTAAAGGAGGTGTGTGGGGTGTGTGGGGGGATTAGGAACCCCCGGACCCCTCCCCCCCCCCCCCACGCATCCGCCCCTGACATTGAAGTATCATATGGAAAATCCCACCAAAAAAAAACAAACATATCTGTCATAAGCTATCCATACAAAGAAGACTCCAGGATATGTATGTTCAAAACTTTCAAAGTTTCCTTTCCGATGGTACAAATAAAAAAAAAAGTTTAATACCAAATATATGTTTGAAAGAAGAATATAGTATGTGCAGTTACTTACAAGAGATTTACTCTCCCAAAATACGAACCATATTTACTAGACTACGGACAGACTATAACTGCTCTCTGGACTGTAAATATCGGAGCTTCAGAGGGAAAAAAGCTAGCAATGACCTCTGCAAACACTGTGATACACGTCAAGACGTCCTTCATATACTCACCCAATGTAATCAACCAGAGATTAAATGTAAGAGAGAGTCCTTTGTAGTAAAGTACAGTGATTATGGTGGCAATTTCGATGTACAGACAGCCGAAGAGAAAGTATGTGAAATCCTAAATGTTAATCCTAACTGTACTAAAGATCTCAGGGAAAAAGCAACGAATGCAATATGTGCATTTGTGTGTGTTGTATATAATATTGTATGTATGTTATCTTTGTCTGACTGACAACCTCACCTTGACATAAATGTATACTTATACGTTAGTCAATAAAAATCTTGAATCTTGAATCTTGAATCTTGTCATCAGATGATTAGGGCCTATAATGGTTGTCGCTCATGACGTCATCGTCGTTGTCCTCACGCCCCCTGGCGGACACCATGTAAAGGTCCCGTCAGGTGACTTCCGGTCAGCGCCATGTCCGTCGTCGGCCCAGTGGGCTTTACGCGACGCTTCACGCATGCGCGGGTTTAATCTATGCCCGGCGTCCCCGATTACCACGCCACCTAACGGGTGGCCCATACATCACGGGGGGTGGGGGGAGGGGGTGTTCAGGTGGTGGACTCCTGTCTGTCACCTTATCTTTAAAGGTGACCCCTGCTCCCTTTATCCGGACCCAGCCATATGTCTTTACCCTGCCCCCCTCTCTCCCCCACACACCTCCCACTCCACCACCTCAGTCCCCACCTCAGTCACCCCTCCCCCCCCCCACCCCCACCCCCACCCCACCGTTGTGAGCTGCTCCCGTTCCCAAGCCAACCTGCTCCTATTTACTCACCCACTTAATTGCTCACTCTCCCAATAGTAAGTTACCCACTCACTCTTTTACTGTACCAGCTCGCATCCCTATCTTTCATTCAAAGGTCAAGCCAGGGTTACTTGTTTTGTAGTTTTTATAATTTTCACATCTCGAAGCATTAAACTTTAACATAGGGATCGATTTCATTTACATGTATACAGTAAAATCTCCCTAGTGTGGTCACTTGTCCACTTAATTAGTAGAGGTGTCCACCTTGGAGACTATTTGGATGTCTTGATGATTTTGTTAATTTTGGATTCGGATATTCAACCATACTATGCTAACTTATAAATGAATTCGAATTTTCTTTAAGAGATGGGCATATTTTACTTACTATATGTAAGTTGTATCACTACTTGATGTCTAAAAGCTAGTGCCAAACATTGCATATTTTAGTAAATCTAATAAGAAAATCTTTGACATGTAGGGTTTTGCTGTGTACTATTGTCATAAATTATAGCGCCATTAAAACATCTATTAAGAATTTTGCATTGATGAAATAATAGGGATGTATATAAGAGTATGGTGTCGAATTGTTCCATGTGGCACATCATTACACATCTATATTGATCCTATCAAATCATAGTACCGGTATGCTTTTGCCGATGATGTTACTGATAGCGGATACCTATTCATAGTGTAACCTACAGAAATCTAACTGAAATCCGATTACTTCATCTTAATTGTTATCCCAATCTTTGGAAAGCAAAATACTGTCTTCTAAAACCTGTTCTGCTGTTGATATGAACTTTGCATAGGCTTTAAATGTGAAGATACATTTTATTTATCAGCCAGAAGGGTCATTGTCCTTCGCTATGTATCAGATTCAGTATTTAGGGACTGAACAAATATTTCCACTAAGAAAGTAACCACATTAGAAAGATGTGTTTAACACAAATAAGAGGCCTAAATCCGAGCTTTACAAAACCGTGCAAATGTTGGAGGTGTCAACTCGAAAAAATCTACTGTATACTGCATGAATATTAAAAAAGATTCTCTTGGCAACAGCTCATGAAATAGCTTGTGATTTCTAAGATTTTCTTTTTGGATGTACATATCCAAAAGGCTCCCATTTAAAGGTAGTTCTCCACCAGGAAAGTCGATTTTGCCGAACGAGGTCAGAAACGTATGAAAAACGGGGGTGATCTGGGTAGCACGACCAGTACTGATAAGGCAGCAATGTCTTTTAATTAACCCCCTGCCGCCCCTCACCCCGCCCACCCCGAGGACTGATAGGGCAACAATCTAAATCCATTTCCCCCTAATTCAGGGCACGATAGGAGGGGCCGTGGTCGGCTTTGGGCTGTTATCTGAGCTCAGTTTACTACTTGGGATTTCTAAACGAGACCTTTAACCGAGGAGGACACAAGTTTGTTTCAGAAAGTCTTCATAGATAAGGTGATACCTTCATGTCTCTGTCCTGAAGTGTTACAATGGCAGATAATGTGTTTTACACCATTGAAACGCCATCTTAATCCTTTACAAATAGCAAAAACATTAACTGAAAGCCTACCCTGCCCCAAGTAGTATTCAAGCCTTGGCACAAAAAAAGATACGTTAAGAGCTAAATGATACATTTCGAAGTAAGAGACGACATTCTCCTATATAACTGCTATATTGAGTAGTATACGAAAAGAGCATCACAAATTGGACACAACATAAGAAAAGTCCACACAGCAGAATAAAATAGTAGATGGACGTGCTGTGAACAAGTAACTAGACAAGGGTGAAATAATTATGGACTTACTGATTTAGGTTAACTTACTCGCCTGACTTAATGGCTCAATAATGAACCAACCAATGTTTTTGATATCAAAATGCATGTAGGAATTAGTGGCAAATTAAAAAGCAAAACCATAATAACGTCATTCTGACGGTGTGCTAAAAGGGCCATATTTACAATAACAAGAGCTAGTGAATTAACTGATCTTTCCATTTGGATTTAGATTCTCATCATGCATGGGCTAAAATTACCTCATGATGGGGTCAGGACTATTTTGAACTGACATCAACAGGCAATGACGACCAAGGTCTGAGGCATGCAACGAATTCGATTCCTTTAAAACCGGATTTACTCGTTGACTTTCACAACAT
The DNA here is from genome assembly GCA_936440205.1 of Lepidonotus clava. NCBI lineage: Eukaryota > Metazoa > Annelida > Polychaeta > Phyllodocida > Polynoidae > Lepidonotus > Lepidonotus clava. The sequence continues at coordinate 24,790,639 of OW387144.1, read as the reverse complement.
AATTATTGTAATATAATTTGAGGTGTTGACATCGTCAGATAATGATAGAACTGATTTTAATGTAACGTGTATAACAAGGGTTATACAACATGCATGGTCCACCTTTTATCAATTATTTTCTTGTTATACTAGCTTCGGGTGTTAACAATATGTTGTGACACAGTTTAGCTTAAGTTTACCATAGAACAATACTAGTCTCGTGTTATAGCCAATGCAACATTTGTGGATTGATATATATCATCAATGACGTCAAATGTCAAATAGACCAATAGATGGCCACGCACCGACGTACGGTGGCTGCAAAAGCCAGACAGTCCAAAAAAGACTGATTTGCGACTCATCTTCTCCAAAGACGTTTTCCTTGTCAAAATCGTACGAATTATGCTGTAAACTTCAAGAAATAAAATTAATCTATTTGGAAAGAAATCAAGTAACGAAAGACTAGGTTTTAGCCTTCATGCTGTTATTTATTCATAATTTGCATGTAAAATAGTATTTATCCCTTATATAAATCTTACAGCCCCACATACTTACTCCAGGGCATGATTCATACCAGAGGTCTGTTATATTCTGATTTTACTAGTCTTAACAACTGATTTTACTAGTCTTAACAACTGATCTTACTAGTTTCAAGAATTTTCTGCTAACTACACTTGGAGATACCCCATTGCATATATAGTTTGAAGTTCAGTAAGGAGAAACATTTGTCTTTGTGGCCTATAATTGGGAATCTGTGAGGGGTAATTGAATGTTGATTGTATATAGTGATAAATTGGGTGTAGCTAGTCAATAGACGTGTCTTTCTGTCACTTCCCGTCTGTGTGGTTAGGACGGGAAGTGGTTTCATTTGAGTGTAGTTAGTGAATGTTCGGTCCTACTTTCACTTTTGTCCATCGTAGACATTGTAGCTTGAATGTCCAACACTTAACTATGAATTGTGTAATTACTATTTCCTGGGAAATCGTTAAATGATATGATCACACTTAGCTTGACCAAAACCTGGTTAACTCAGACAGGTACAGGTAAGCCTCAGACTTAGAGATAACAAACACAAGGAAGGTCCTAGAGAACAACTTTGTTGTGCATACATTTATTTCAATTGAAAATCTAGACCAAATACCTAATCCTTAGAATTTAATGTGAAAGGCCTGATTTCGGATTAAAATGAGACAAAAAATATGTTTTCGCTATTTCAATATGACAAAAAGTTATGACAAGGAAGCAATATGCCTAAATAACGGTATTGAATTCATGATTGGTAAACAAACAAAAATGACCGACATAAAAATAAATCTGCAATCCTATACAATAAAATCGTAAACATCACAATGCTAATATGAGCGCCGGACTTCTCAATGACTTCTGATTCTAACGTGACTATATTTTTCAATTTAGATATTTGAAGGATTAATTTTTCCTGTTTTTCTACTGCTATCATATAATTATATTGCAAGGAAACGTCACGGACGTACGATCAATTTAAGATGAAAACTTTTGTTTTCACTTATTTTCTTACAGGTTTTCTCAATACCTAGACAAAGGAGTGATTTTTACAACTTTTCTACATGTTGTCGGGGCGTGTCTCAATCTTTCTAACAGGGTGGTTGTTTCAAAGTTTCGATACTATTTCTTTTTGTTTTCGAAATGATAAATTGTAAAAAAAAAAGTGCTATTCATCATAGATACCTGCTCACTTCTCTCAACTCGAATAATACAAACTAAGCTCTAGAATTAGATGTTTGTGTCCAAACTCTTGAGACTTTGGTAGTCAGATTTTCATAGAAAGAACTCTTGATGTTTAAACAGGGAGAAACCGTACTTTTATCACAATATTCTTAAATCTCTTACCGTTGTAGCTGATGTAAGTTCTAAGATAGACTCAAAATTAATACTGAAATGATGACATGATATTCTCATGTAAGACACATGCCATGACAGATCGCCAACATTAATTTAAACACCGGAAAGCACGAAGAAAAACTTGCAATTACTGTCGTTTAAATAATTTGATTATAATCTCATGTAATTAAATGTCTTCACATTTAAAAATAAGGATGAACTGATAATTCATTAAATAATTTATTAGGTGGTTCATCCAATCAGTATGGGTCCTAATAGCAAAAATCATAACTTTCAGGGGTAAAATCGTCAGTCACAAAAACCCACCGTCAGTTCGCTAATTGCTAGACCTCTGGCTGAACTCTCAGCATGGGATCCTTTTGATGTAGGTCCAACTTTTTGGTCTGTGTGTGGTTATTAAGTCTGTAGTTTTTACATTTCAGATCATAAGTGACCGCCAACTTGTCCCCATAAAGACACGGACGGCCTGGATTCAATCCAAAAGAGGCAAAAATACTGTCCGAATTTCCATCAATCCTGGAAGAGAGGGTTGGAGGAAAACGGCATGTTTCATCACTAATTGCCGTAATACGATATGTTGTTTCTTCTAGATGGGAGACATTATGGCTTTGAAGTCAAACAGAGACTGGCCAGAAAGCACCTAAAGGAGAAACGATTAGAGAAGTTGTCCTTAACAGGATTCTCCAGTTTCAATTTGATGGAAATAAAACATACATGCAGTAAATAAGTAGGGGAATAACAGAAGTCATGTGAAATGGAAGTTTGAAGAGTGCGAAGAATTAAAAATCTAACAGCGAATCCCTATAACGTTTTGAATTGGCATGTATGCATTTTTTTTATTGTGATACCCAAATAAAGGGAGGTCGTCATAGTTACTGGGAAAATGATACATTCTTTTCCTCAAAGGTAGTAGTCCCTTTATTTGAGAAACATAGGCTTGTGGCCCCCTTATGTCAAGCCAAGTGCGGCTATGTTAGGACGCTATCCCACAAACAGATGCTATCCCACAAATTGTGGGATAGCATCTACTTCAGGACACTATGCCACAAAAAGATGCTATCCTATAATCTGGTTTGTGGGATACCAGCTTTATAAAGACACTATCCCCCAAACATATGCTATCCAACAAATAGATCTTATACCTCAAATGGTTTACAAAGGGACCAAGAAGCACTAAATATGGGTCAGGGCTGCGTTCCTGACTGCCTATTTTTAACCCTGTTTTGGCTAACTTATATTTTTAGACCTTATTTTTGAGGGTTGTGTTCTTGAGTGTGCAGTCAGCTGGCCTCTCTTAGTTGGCTGCTAAAAATAACCCTCTAAATGGCATTTAAAACCGTTCTCAAGTCGGCCAAAAATAAGTCTAAGTTAGCCAAGAACAGGCTATTTTTGACTCAATTGTAAAACACCTCTCAGGCAACAATAAGTGTCTATGGATGTGTCCAAAACTGTGAAACTACTAAAGAATGTTTTAAAATATTAGAAAGCTGGCACTATATTCTGAAAGCTGAGATATTATGCTAGAGTAACATGTTAAAAGAATAAAAAAATCTCAACTTAAAACCTAATAAATAGTGTTTAGGAAACCTCTGTCCCATTTTCATTGAAGATAGTGTCTGTATGCTAAGATACCTCTGTTATGCCCAACTTACTGGTGGCCCTGAAATGATTATGTAACCCTGGTGCCAGTGGTCATTGAGACCGGTGCCATTAATTATAGCCCCTCAGTAGTCAATGAGCCTTCACCTGTCAATCACAATTACCTGTCTGCCCACTGTCTGGGTGCACCAGAAGGGCTCTGACAATGGTCATGCTCCAATGCACACACTTCATTTTTTTCCTGACACTTTTTGGTATCTAAATCATTATGAAATGGGTGAAATCATACACCAATGGAAAGCCACAGGAGTAAGCTAATTTTTGACATAGCTTATACATAAAATGATTTAATATTTCATGAGAAAATATGTGAAATATAGAAATACATGTGTTTTCAATGTGCTAAGGGAGGAGAAGGTCCCCCAGGAAATATTAGCCCTGTGTGTGTTTTGCACCAGTTGCCCTTAACCCAATCAGGCCTGACTTATTTTTGGCTCTTGGCAACACCCCTAGATAACTTGGCCAGTTAAAAATAAGTCAGCTAAGCCAGCAACAGGGTTGAGTCAGGAACGCAGCCCAGATCAATATCAATATTGGTTGGAAAAGGTCTAGAGTAGTGAAGAGGGGTCAGCCTTGATCAGCATGGTTAAATATAGTTCAAGATGGATTTATAAGGGTCACAAATAATGTTTCAAAGTTGATGTCATCAAAAATAATGTTCTCAAAAGGTGGTTTCCAAAATGATGTAACGAAAACTGACATCACCTAAACTTCTTCAACAAAATGATGTAACCCCAACATACATCATCCCATCTGACACCAATCATTCTATCACCAAAAAATGACATGGCCAACTTGTTATCCCCAAAAACCATACTGATCTTAGTCCCACTGATGTTCCTAAATAACATTTCCACAAATGATCTTGGTGATGTAATTCTTGGGAATGGCATAATTTTTTGAGATGCAAATTTTAATGATTTCACTGAAAAAAATGTAATTGTTAGTAACTGCCAAATACATATACCATCAGTTACACTGCAGCTGCCATCTCTCGAATATTTGTGACTTAGCAGTTGTTTAGTGTCTTGTAGTGATACTATCCAACAGTCAGCTGCTAAGTCACAAATATTTGTGACTTAGCATCAGCTAGACTGCAGCTACTATCCCCCAAATATTTGTGACTTAGTAACTGTTTATGGGATAGCATCTTGTGATGCTATCCCACAAACTCCCAAATATTTGTGGGATAGCATCTGTTTGTGGGATAGCGTCCTAACACGTGTTACTAAATAAAAAAGGGCTTGTACTGTCCTCTCTTAGAATCTTAGAAACATCCGTATCGCATTAACGAAATATTTTGAGGCGCGAGGGTGGTAGGCGGGGCATTAAAATTTTACTCCTTATGTTTGGATACTAACTGAGAAACTGCGGCCCAATATTGGATACCTTCTGGTTTCACCATCTTGAAATTGACAGCCCCTCATTCTCATGAACATTTTTTGTCATAGTTTGTGTATGGATCCAATGGTTAGTTTTTTTGAGAGGCTTTATGAAGAGATTGGATGGCAATTCGTGTTATGATTATAGCACCATAATATTCAAGGTATTGATGGGTCGCCTTGATAAACGCTTAATGTTATGGCAATTCACTTCCAATCGTGTATCCTCCGGCCACCGTTGCAGATGGTAGCCTTTTCGATACTGAGTCCCATCTCCCCCCATGTGAGATATAAAGGTAGTTTATGGCCTCTAACACTCATATTAGCTAAATAGGCAATAAGCAGACAATAAACAGCCACGTATGATACGGGTATCGAATAACATTAACTAAAAATTACCGTGTGTGAACTTGTATTGTACCTTTTAGTGAGATAAAGTACCAGTAACTGTTGGCCTTAAAAGTGAGTATTTACATGTAACTGTTGGGTAGACGTTCAAAACTTGACCTTCATTTCAATGGCAGGATAATGAAGAAATCCAAATCCAGCTTTCATCTTGTGGTGTCCCGTTTGATGAAACTGGACGCGTATGAATGACATCGTGTAATAGATATCTATACATCAAGGACATGTCCACCGTTTCACACCCAATCCTGGTTTGTCATTCTCTTGCTCCACAATCAAAAGTTTATCATAAAACTCTTATAAGTTACTTAATAAGAACGGGTTCCCCTTTGAGATTGAACGTAAGTGGGCAACCCAGCCCAAGGAGGGTAAAAAAAACCTCAGTATTCGTAACAAATAGAGATCTAGCACCTCAACCCACCTCTACTCCGAACAACTTGGTAACTTGTTATCTGATTATGAACATATTTATAATTAATCATTAGTCATATATTCGGAATGGACGTAGCCTATATAATACAAATCAAAATACCCAATGCATTGCAGCTCCAAAGAGAATAACGAAGAATAACAAGGAGCCCTATTGAATAACAGATTTTCTTCGTTTTGCAAGATTAGCCCGAAGAAACGTGTTAGTAGTATGGTGACAAATGACTTTGCGACAGGCTACGACTCCGCTTAATCAAATAGGGAACTACTGTTCTACTTTTTTTTTACAGATACTTTTTTGTCATAAATGGACAATCTCAGGTAAAAATTCAGTTCACCTTCAAGGTGATCGTGTGTTAGCATACCACACAATCCTAATTAATCTAATTAGGAGCAGACACAATGCCTTCGGTTGGGCGCGTGTCCATAGACTCAAAACTATCTTTTATCTCTTTTTTTTTTTAGATCAAGGCTCTTTTACACCAGGATCCCAGATATAGGACAACTAAGGCCTTTCTTTGTGGAACTTGGACCGATATCAACGGCACCTCGCCAAAGGTCATGGTTGGGCAGGAAAAGGTGGAGTGTTTTATCTTTCCGGCTCATCTGTTGGAAACAATGAAAAGTCACGCTTATGTCCCAAGCGCCATCAACAACGTGTTTCATTCATATCGTTTACACCAGAGTGAATTTAAAGTCGGTAACCTAGCTTATGGGATGATACGCATATGAGTTTATTAATTTTAGTGTTACATATTCTGATGCTGCTGGGTCATATACTAAAACTTCCTAGACAACAATTAAGGCTAAGAAACTCCAATTTGTTTGAATATTATGTTCATTCTCATATTACAAGAAAATATAACCTCTGCATCAATTCCTTTGTGATTCGTCTTAGATATAATGGTTTGTAGCCAAAACAAGTCGGAAGAAATGATCCCGAGATAAGGTATAGGCGCTTTAGAAATAATTCTCTTATTTTCAGGCTCCATTATTCTCTCTTTCAGCAAAGATTGGTTTAAGCATCATCATATAATCCAGGTCCGAAGTGGCCATGATTGTGAGGTTTGCTGAATTACTCCCTGGGCACAAAACGCACAGGAGATGCATCGAAGTTATGTTGATGAAAATGAAACAAGAATGTCTGCAACTTTTCAAGAAAAAATATCTCCCTCTTTTGTGAAAAGTACATAACGGAGAACAATGTTTATGCGTTCAATGCTATAATTCCGAAGGTAAAGTCTTTTGTTTCCATGCAAACCTAGGCCTTTATCCGAATCTCCCAACCCTTTTTGTCGTATACGCAAAGGCAAGGACAGATACAATGTCATATTTCGTTTTTTTCTATCTTCGTTGTTGTGCACATGGTTTCTAGAAAGCTCCTGTGGGCGAATCTTATTGTAATACTCTTCAGCCATTGGTCAGAAATACCCTTTCCTCTTTTAGAAATCCTAGCTCTTTGAATTTAGGGTCATCAGAACACACCTGACTGCCCCCTCTGTCAGTGGTCAGTTGCCCTGTCCCCGGGCCCTCAGATGGCCCTGTTTACGGCCGGACATGAGCAACACCTTTACGGGTGAGGGAGCAGCTCAGGCGATGACTCAGCACTTTTCACCCACTCCTCCGCCTATAGACATCTACAACAAGTTGCGGCACTTTGTCTCGGTTTAGCCAGGGAAAACCCCATGGAGAAACAATTACAGTCATGTACTAGAAATCATGATTTATTCCATCCTAAAAGGTATGGCGTCAAAGGTCGTGTTTATATTGAAAGAATTAGACTATTAATTTTAATCAGAAATTACACCAGTGGGGTCGTTCTCCATACCACGGATAGCTGAATTAATTTGGACTGATTTTGTCGACAAAATCCTTAGAAAAGCTATAGAAAATAATCTGATAATAGTTATATATCCATCTATAATGACTGAATTTTTAAACTACAAAGGAAACCTGAAGTGTATATGGATACACATTTAAGAAATAATGATTGCTAAATTTTCATCATGTTTAAGTAAAAATAATGAAAAGATTCACAAAATTTCCTATGCTAAAGCCTTGGGTCTTGTCGACATATTACCCAGCATGCACCCTGATCAAGGCTAACCTGCAGGTAAAAATCAAGAAATTGGCTATCCGTGGTACGGTGAATCATAAGGGATTTATTAATGTGTCGACTTGCCGCAGAAGCCTATTGACCTTACCCCCCTCCCCCCCCCCCCCGCCCGCCCGCCACATTCACTGTCCTTATCAGACCATTAAATAATACCCGCCACTCGGAGACAAGGGTGACGTCATGGTTGTCAGGGGATTTACACCGGTTTGGGCCATACTTGGCCAGGTTGTTGCATACTGCGTTTAGAGCCTCGTACATACTGTGTGATGCCATCGACAATCACTGTTATTATTTCGATTTCGGAATTGCTGGGATCCTTATTGTTGTTGGCAAGTATTCGTTGTTTATTATGATAGGGAGTACCTAATAATCGAAAATGCAATACAATAGTTCCTGCTTCGATATTATTTTAATGTTTTCATATTTGTGTTTAGTTCAACAATTATTATCAATGTTTTCTGTTCATTGTGGTCCTGAAATGCAACATTTCTAGGCTCGTGACGAAGCCGTTTCTTCAATTGACTTTCCAGTTGCAATGATCTGGATGGTTCCCTGACACTATCTAAATAATCTATAAACGGTATTTCATTACATAGAAACACTATGCATGATGATGTAACAATGAGATGAGAATTTTTCTACATACAGTTTATAGTGAATGATATGGGCAATCGGAGAGTGCGCTATAGGCCTGACGGGAGTTTGTCCCTGGGCGCGGCCATGTTGTGTCACGTGGTACAAAAGGACACTCCTCATTGGTTGGAAAGTCGCGCTTGACCCCCGACTGGAAGTGGCGCCAAAGGAAGACGCATGTGCAAACATAAACTCCCTACAGGCCTATAGCCATTATCCAGACAGGCACCCACGGCAGAGTGGGGAAAAGGCATACTCTTTACCGGAGGCCATAGATGATTAAGGACGCCATTTCGTACCTGCAGTAGTAAAATTCCTAAACACATTCAGCGTCTTAATGTTAAATGTCGCTGTTTAAGGATTATAGGAGACGAGCTAAGCTGCCTCAGACAGAAAAATGCCTTTCTGTGATGCATTATGAGTACTAAAGATTATTTCCATTTTCTAATATATGGGTGTTATATGTAAATGTATACGTGTGTGCGTGTGTTTGTGATTTACTCTCTATATCCGAATATTATAACAAAGGTACTTGTTCATATTCGAAAGAGAAATATGAAGTATTTGTACACAAATATCTTGTTTTGTAAATGTTTTTCAACTTTTCTTTGTAATAAAATGGACCAATAGTAATTGTTAACAGTCAGCTGAAAATCACAAGGTGTGTTTACACTAGGTGGCAAGCAACCAGTTACTTTCAGTTTCTTTGTGGCTTCTTGGCTTCCATGGGCAAAAGAACCTAGAGACAATTAATACACCTTCTTGAGCAAACATGAATACTAGGAATTCCCTTCCATCCCGGATCAGTTGTAAGAAATAAGCAATATGATAGTGTTTATGACAAATTCTGCAGGTTGTGGCAGGTTTCTATTTGCGCGTTTATTTGTATTTTTTAAAGACCAGATCCTCACTGACGCCCACATTTTGAAGGTTTTATTCCCCTGACTTGATTCCCATACCGAAAAGAAAAGGGCACAGGGTGTACTTCCTTCATCTGATATCCTTTATCTGCCTACAATTCTGATAACAAGTGTAATCAAATTACCGACGCACCAACACATTTTATTTGCTGAAATGAATCACTTGAATATCTTGATCAGCGATTTTCGAGCTCAACTTGTATGATTGATACAGGATTTTTGAAGGTGGTACTGCTTTGAATGCTTTTATATCTATTCTTATAACTATTTTCATTTTCATTCTCATTTATTTCATTTATCTATTTATTCTAATTGATTAATTTATTGTATTTTTGAAGGAGGATATCTTATCACACCGATAACCTTACTTAGCACTAGAAGCCATTGAGAGAATACCAGGGTCCTCTCATGTGAGCCACTACAGGTTAAAACTAGGGTTGTGTTTCCAATATATCTTTGACATAAAAACATTAATTGATTTGAGTTCGAAGCTAATAATTTCATAAAGTTCCATTTAAAATAATTAAATGAGGAGACGATATATGTCGACAAGTAAATTAACTCAACAGCTCCAGACGTTTACATTAAGCCTGTATTCCACATACCGATTTGCTGCCGATTTTGAAAATCGGTAGTGGGAATAAAGGTCAAATATAGATGTGTCATACATCAAAAGAAAGGTCTTACTGTTCTCCTTTGAATGGTATATAGGATGAAAGGTCACATGTTATATTCTAAGAGGAAATCAAACAAATACAAAATCGGCAGCATCAAAATCGGTATGTGGAATACGGCCTTTAGATTCAATCTCATCTTACAAACAACACAATATAGACATTATTATTTAATCCCTTCTTCGATTCATCTATTTATTCACATTGATGTATGATTAGAAATATTATACACTGAAGAGTAATGAAATACTATCTTTTAGTAAGTTCATTTTCTGTAACCTATGTAGTATTCACAAGTAATATGAGTAATCCTCTTTCCTTCTACACTAGCTTCCCATCACAAAGCAGGATCAGGCGAACATGGGCTTAAAGCTGGATTTAACTAGCAGAATTCTAATCACAATTTACAACACAAACACAGTTAAGCTGTAAAGACCATGATTATGTTCCTGTCCTAAGAAAACCGTCATCATATTCCCATTTAAACCATATGTACAGTTTATATATTATAGTTCCAATAATACTATCAGGTACAAATAGAATGTACTTGGAAATCGGCTAGTTTAATATGGTCCTAATGCATAGTGGGAAATTGCTGACTTAGCATAAGAAATCTGCAGGTTTCGAATTCCTCCCACCTAATGGAGGAGGCTGAAGGCAAACTGACCATCCAGTGTGTTGACATATTTGTGTGCACTCTGATGGGATGGTTTTCATAAAGTTGGTCCCAACTTTAATGAGTGTCCATATTGATGCACGACATTCGATCCTGGGAGTAACTCACAACAATGGCTCTTATCACCGAATGAAGCTGAACAGGCAAAATTGACATGTGAGATTCAGATGCATATATATGTTTGTAATCTGATTACAAAAGTTGTACACGTGTGTATACGTGTGAAATATGTGAAAAAAATGATTCAATATCAGGTTTAGAATAAACCTGTACTTTAGAATAATGGCAGAGACAGCCATGTGCATGTTTTGGTGGACAGCATATATATGCTAATACTAATAACAACTGCGTCTTATTCGTGAAAGCACAGGAAAATCTATGACTGATATTTACGTCTAATCCCTAGCCCAAAGCTATTTGTGATAGATTTTCCAGTTTAAGAAGAAACCTGCTAAACAACAGAATAGCTATTAAAGCGATTCAGGAGTCTACTGTCATGTAATGTCCTTGCACTAGAAACCTAGAGAATACAGCCCGGCATTTTAGATCAGCAAAATTTACCATCCACCTAATAAGTCTAGAAGTAGCTGCAAGTAAATCCTTCACTAAAAGGCCTAACATCTATTCCTGCCGTCAAATGACCAGTAGGCTCTCTTTATCAGCCAGGCGACCATGTAGGCTTTTTCCTAACAGTAATTAGGCCTCGCTCCACGCCTGAGGGGGGAATAAGGAGGGGTTGGGGAGTAATTTGGTCACATCAGTATTGTGCCAGGGGCACTGGGGAATGCTATTTACAATCCTCCCACTCACCACCCCAGGTTTCAATCCATGCAAGCATTATTAAGAATGCCCCAGGAAAATAGTCCATTTTTTTCTGTAATTTGCATGGTTTCTGTTAAGTCGCAGAGGAGTCCTAAAAGTGCAGCGATAAAAATAGATTAATTGGTGCATCTGCAGGGCCTGAATTATCATATCATTGGACAAAAACTGTCCCATTCTGATAAGGAGGATTAGACAAGGAAACACGTCAGGAATACCTATTTCTAAATGACTTTAAATACGGGTAAACCGTGAGGCTGAAATCTTGATAATTGCGTTTCCTCTAAGGCACTATTGTGTGAAAGGATACATTCATTATACGGCCAGGTTTTGATGCATTACTTAAGATGTAGGCCCAAGGTGACATAGTAAATATACCAAATACATGAATTCAAATTTATTTCAGAATACATCATGATTACATTTATCCTCTTTCATTGATTTAAGGTTTAGATGACAGTAATCACTTTAAGTCGTCTCTGAATTCTTTAACTCTATGTCATCTCTTTTTTTTAATTTCACGACACATTTCTGTCACAATCTTTACCTATTTGAATTGTTGGTTCACCTAAACAATCTGTAATGATTAAACGAAACCCATTCCTGATCCAAAATGGATGCGTTCAACTTTAGATATGCGGGTAAATTGGGGTGGTGGTGGTGGTGGGTCGGTTTTCAAAACGAAGAGCTGAGACAAGGAGAACCCCATGACGTGGTGTGAACACAAAACAAAGAACAGAAAAGAGGCCTCATTCCTAAAAAATCTTTAGCAAGCTTAAATGGAACTACAGAACAAAACAGATTTACAGGTGGCAATTTACAGTCGCTACTTTTTAATGCAGACCAGCTTGTGAGTTCGTTCCTCATTTTGAAAGTTTGAAATCTATTCTCCTGCCTGCGATTAAATGCCGCAACATCCGAGTAAGGTCTTTTTGATTAAGCAGCATATAAAGAACCCATGGAAGCGGTTTCCAAGTAAAACTGAGAGGGACCCAGGGAAAGTGAAGTGTGATCTCAACCTAGATTTCGGGAAAAAAACATTGCATTTAAGCATAGGAAAGCGGGTTTCAGACTTCAAGAAACTGTTTTGGCTAGACAACAGATATCATAATGGTAAATACAGACAACCCGAAATCATTTTCCAATTAATGTCTTGTAGAGAAGGGTTAATTCTCCCCCATATTCTCACTTCATCCCTTTTATCCTCCCCTCTACTCCACACCTCTCCCTCCATCTCTTTTTCTTTCATCATCCTCGTCACCCATCCCTCCTCCTCCCCCTGCAATATTAAAATGGCGAAATATTGCTTGGCTGGCGATATTCAATCTCTGGCTATAAGATGTCTCTGAGCCCGTGCTGAGACCTTTATTTGGTCGCCATCTCCTGGTAATGAGGCTTGATAAGGCCCTTTCAAGGCGTGTAAATTAGAAGGTGAGAGGCTTTGTCAGTTCAAAGGGCCCTGTCCCCAGGGTCAACTGACGCAAATTGGAAATAAGGCGACATTGTAAGGCATCTTTTTCACTTTTTTCTCTATGTGTAGCTCAGTGATGCTGTGCCATGGAAACCTCGTATGTTTGAGGGATGTTGCCATTGTTGCGCACATACATAATAGGGCCTATATATAGAGACACAAGGGGTTTATATGAGTTTAGTTTTCATATCACCCTTATTATAGAAATGTTAAGCAGAATACTTTAAGGAAGAATACTAATACTTATTTTGGCATATTAGATTTCTGCCAAACGTTGCACAACTATTCAATTATCCTAATTATGTATAGGCCTAGTTATTTAGATATTGATGTAAAAAATAATAATGTGCAATACGTACACCATCCCCTTTATGGGGAATTAAATAATTAACATTATAACGTGATGCCATTGCTGTAATACAATGAATGTCGATAGTTTCCGGTAAATTTCCGTGGTTTTAAGCGTCATACTGCCATGAGCGACAAACACTTAAAAACAGAACGACGAGTTAATAGAAGAGTTTTAAATGGGATTTACTCAAAATACTCAAGGCTTGTCAGATAAGATTTATCATCATCTATCATAAAAGGATGCACTTCAAAGGGACAATTAATTTCCGTTCATTCAATTGAATCTATAATCTTGCCTTATACGAATTATCAACAGATACACATGTACACGTAATACAAAGCATATTAAACGAAACAATTTTAGTTCTATGCAGACCAATAACTTGTTGGGATATTGTATAGAATTTAGATACACGTGCAGGCTGAAATCCTGATAAATGAAGAGAATAGGCAGTGATGTTAGGTTACATTGCAGTAATCAATTTTCCTATAACTAGATAGGGAGTTAATGGGAGAATTAATCATTTTGTTTTTGAAGAATCCACAATTCCATAACCAAATGAGCACACCTCTCGTTTCACTATTCATGCTCATCAAGTAAGAATGTTCTATCACGCACTAACTTTACTAAAGATATATTTAGATATTCCACATCCCTACTTTAGGGATATGTGAAGTGAAAAAACAGTACAGATCAAAGATTTATCCAAGAGTGCGTCACTTCAAAACTATATTGGCAACAAGACTATCTAGGCTAACTAGTTTAGAAATAAAAACTAATTGTTGCGTCTCTTTGTTTCTCAAACGGTAAATCAAATGAATTTGGTTGTTAAGGAAACTTATTCTACCATATATTCCCCTGCTCTAGTGCTTAATAATCAATAATTGATTGTTTAGGACAAAGTTTGATGTTCTAAACTTGGTTTAAACTGGGACCAACTATACAAGGCGAGGAGGGGATATCATGGGTAAGTCCCCAAATTATAAACCACATATTATGGATAATTTTCAAAAGATAAAGGTTATCGCCAATACGTAGACAAACAAGTTCAAGATCAAATGACAATAAACCTAAATGTAATACTTTTATACTTACAGGATATGACAATTGCAGTCACCCACCGTCCATTGAAATTACTGTGATATACTGAATTTAGGACACCATACTAAGAAATGCACACACGAGTAAGAATTTGATTAGATGCACAATAGGTTACTTTAATCCAACTTGGGATGACAAGGCGGATCATATAGAATGTCCAAACTAATTATTCTGTTTAAGAAATGGATGGAAATACTAGAAGAGTTTGTAACGTCAGTCAATTATTATTTGAATTGCAAAATCTGTTGAAAGGGCCTATATCAGAATCACAATTAATTCGGCCAAGTTTTTCTTTTGTTTGCCAGAATATTTTTGATACAATGGGGTATAAATCTTCAACTTGGTGGTAAATTTAGTCAATACTGCATACTGTATGCATGTATTCTATCAAAAAAAGCTAACTAGAAACAAGAGTTTCAGTTAATGTACTTTGTATACAGTTACAATAGAGGATGCATGGGTAAAGGCATGTGCTCCGGGTGTCATTAAGATTTTAAGGCAGACTGTAAATAAACCTTGATATTTATACATTAAAAATGTGCCAACTCAGCCTATTTACCTCCATATCTATTATGATTTGAAACAATCCTCCAGACAGCTAGACTTTTATTTCACACGCATGACAATGCCCGTCTACATTGAATAAGAAATTGGCCTTGCAGTGTTAGCACAGCTTCCGTTATATGACAATACGAGTAATAGTGCCAGTTATGTTGGATGCAATAGCGAAGCGTTTAGGATTACCTCTTAGCCTACCCGAAGTTTTCTTATACAAAACTCATTTATAATGCAACAGAATAAGACAGCAGCATAAAATGCATTTGAAAAACGAGCGGAATGTATAAATGCATACGTGTGCGTTTGTAAATACACACAAATATAAATGTGTATCATAGATAGATGGATAAATATAGATATATAATTTATAGATACAGATACTTAAAGATATATCATATACAAGTTTATATACATGTATGATTCTCAAAGCCCTTTCCCTATATTATAACTGTATACCTTTATTCACCATACTTTATTTCTATGGACCTTCTACTCTTCCAAATCCGTACCAGTAGTCACAGCCTTATGATTCATTCATACAGGGGTCAATGGGGGTCCTACTCACGGCGGCCAGAACGCCACAAACGGTCGTTATGACACCTGGACGCCCTGTACTGGGAGAATGGGTCAACTCCAGGGGCGCGGCCCCAGGGGGGCACTCTGCACTACGTCACCTCATTTACATAATCACGGGATCTCACGTGATCCGCGAGAACTGGGACACTCAGGGTCGCATGTCAGTTACCGTTTCCTGACCTATAAATTTGCCTTTCCGAAATATTTGAATTTGAATTTAGATAAACATTGTTTCATTTAGCATTTTATAAGTTTAAAAACTAAATCAGAAAATAACTTTAAATAAGTCTATACATTACTTTTGAGTTGAAAACGTTACTGAAATCTTGAAAAATCATTCGGGTCATCTCTATTTTATAAGATTACAAGTAAAGAACTGCTTCATTAATTTTGATGGGTACATTATAATCATTAAATAAATCATTAGCTAAAGAACTGAAACTGGAGATTACCTTATTATTAAATGGAGCTTTTCCCCCCTTCTCTGTTTACCTTTATCGATGATTCATTATTACGTTTGCATTCATTACCTGTGTATTTAATTTAAAATCATACTTTATCACTGTTTATGACTTCAAAGTTACACAGTTTGTATCAGTGTTAGACATCAAAGGACTTATTCGTAGTATTGACTGTATATTCATTAACTCATATTGTTCAGCCGCGTTGAGTCCAGGTTATAAAACAAGAATATTTACAATGAATCGGTTGATGACATTACCTGTCCCCTTACCTTGTCAATTCATAAAATCTAGCTGAGCGAAGAGTATAAAATTGATCTAATTAATCTTCTTCAATCTTCTTAAATATTTCTTTGTAAAAGATCAAACAGATCCTTCTTTTTCCTCCTTCAGTTTGATGGTGTTTGGGGGGGGCCGTTCAATATGGCTACGTTAACGGAGTACCCTCTCCGACTGACAACTCATAAATCATCGTAATCAAAACGCTCCTTTTCTACACCACCTAAAACCAGAGCTGCTGATTGTTTTGCTTCTCCTGGGGCTCAGCCCGAATTCCCCTTTTTAGACGGTGATTTAAAAGGAATTCAATGTAGGTCTGAGAAAGAAGGTCTCTCAGAACAGAACAATTGATCTCATCCTAATTCTAAAAGTAATCAATTACATCCCCGTCTCGCAGTTGGCTCCAATTAGTTTGGGGGAGGTGTCACGCGCAGGCACGTAAATAGGCCAACTTCTAAAATTGGACGAAATGTTTGTTTTTTTTCGTTTACGAGGCGTCACTTTCTTCTGTTCCAATGAAATGCGTAATATTTATCGGAAATGCTTTAATCCTATTTGCCATGTAAATAACAATAACCTGAAATTAAATATGGCAACTGTTGTATTAATAGAACTTTAGAAATAGGACATATGTGTGGCATGTTTTTCACAGATTCAGTTTTGTATTCTTTATTTCAAAACACGGTACACAGA
Source organism: Lepidonotus clava (assembly GCA_936440205.1). Lineage (NCBI taxonomy): Eukaryota > Metazoa > Annelida > Polychaeta > Phyllodocida > Polynoidae > Lepidonotus > Lepidonotus clava. The sequence continues at coordinate 24,773,575 of OW387144.1, read as the reverse complement.
ATTGATTTTATGTCATCTATTGATTAACTGTCATATTAAATGGCTTATCTTGTACAGTTGCCGAATTAAGCTCTTTTAAAGTAAGTGTTCCTAGGGTAATAGATATAGTTATTTTGATAATATCATTGATGGGTTGCACCCTTAAGTACGTGCACATCGGGGCGGGGGGGGGTGTCTGATTAGAATCTACAACTGTGAGGAATATCCGTACTTCCCTTCAATGAACCCAGTCCGTACTTTTGACTGAAGGGAGGTGGAGTGGGTTGGAGTTGAGGTCGGGTTCTAAATCAAGGGGGGGAATGCTTTAAGTACATAATGGAAACCCCCCATGATAACAAAATGCATGTTAAGGACTGAGCAGTCCCACTTTTCCCTGCCATTACTCCCCTCTCTCGATGAGAAGGACTCTTAGTGTCTGACAGGTGGTTGGCATTGTCTTGGATGAACCTTAAAAAAAATCAAACTAAGCGCAGATTGACGAGACGTTTGCCTAGGCCAGACACATTTCCGTTCTATTAAAACACACACATTTTATTCAACTCATCAGTATTGTTTTACCTGAGCCACTCCTTAAATATAAGAGTCAGCATATCTGTAGAAAACGACTTATTTTAAACGTTTTGCACTGGTTATCTTTCTGTATCAAATGTCAAGAGTCAATTCAGATAATTATGAGGATTAGCCTCTATATAAAGGGGTCAGGCGAAGGCTCATGGGCTATTAGTCGCTCTGATTATGGAATTAAAGCTTTTTAGTCTATAGCAGGACGGTTATGTTGCTGCTCTTTTACAAAAACCTGTGTTGAGGTTTTTGTGAACTGTGAATGACCTACAGCTCTCCTTTCGTCCACTTGACCTGATCACCTGGCTTCTTCCACGAAACGTCCGCAGCTTCTTCCTGACAAAAAGTTCTTCCTGTTTATCTGTAAGTAAAGGTGACAACATCTGTGTTTTTCGATAAGCAGTCTTTCTCAACTCAACAGTATTTATCTGAGGATTGCCGATATATTTAGGTACTTCTCTTGAGTGTTTCAATTTTAGTCTACCGTCTCCTAGTCTGAAGACATAGGTCTTCCATATACATATAAATATGTAAGAGCTACTCGTCGAGTGCTCTGTCTTGATTGTATACACTGCCTCCCCCAGGCAGGAAATGGCCTAGTTACCTGTTGGTTTTCAGAGTACAGGCTGACCAGAGGTCATCAGCTGAGTGGTCATCTCAGTCCACTGGGTCAGCTTTGTGAAAGCCGTGGAGGGGGGAGGGGGGCTTTTAGTACAAGCGTCTGACCTCAACACTGTTGGTGGCTTCTTTATCCTCTGTAGGGGGTATAATGGCCGAGAATTTTCCTAAAAAAGAGAAGTGTTCCAGTACTGTACCTCTATTTTCCCCCAAAATGTATTGTAGGTTCCACTTAATGTTAATTTAAAACTTTCAAGTTACCTGGGAATTCATTTACATTGAGCGCTATATATAGTGCTCTTCATTTACGAAATCACAAGACATCGCTCTTTACCGCTGTTGCTAAAAATAGCCGTGCTTTATCAATTCTTAAGTACAACGCTGTTGTGTAAAGCGGCCTCCCTCACAGGATAGAGCACCCACGTTGACATTAAAGGTTTGCAAAGTTTCACGATGGGATTGCCAAGGCTACTAATACTAATGACAAATATAAGACAACGAAACTTTGCTCATCTATTTCATTATTTCCACTCATATCTATTACCACTTTTGTAATTATTGTCATTATCTTTGATCACTGGTATATTGTAATAATCTGGAGAATCATGTGTACACGTGAAGATGCTAAAGAAGCTCTTCAAAAAAGAAGATAATGAGTTAAATTCCAACACAATTAAAATACAGTGCATCTTTGCTTAACAGTGTCTATTTGTTGTACCTTTTTCCTTTGTGTTATTCTCAAATGCTTAAAGCCACAACAAGACCTGTATAAAAGGTGACGTGTATACTGACCAAACCCAGGGCCTAAGGTCGATAACCTGGAGTATTATTTCACAGAAAACTGCTGTGCTAAATGCACTTCCCTTGTGCTGTACCACCCATCCCCCTAGGAGGTGAAATACTAGATGACCTCTGGCCTCTTTTAGTAGAAACGGGTCAGGACAACCGACCACTTCTGATTCATACTGTCAAGTGTATGGTACATCAAAGGAGGAAATACAATTAAGATTTCTATATATATTTATAATATTCTTTTTATCTTTATCGGGTAACGGTTCATTGGATTGATTACAGAGATGTCAGTCAGCTCTTGATACCTTTAGGATATCATATATGTAAGTACTATATATCTATATATATAGCAACAACATTAGAAGAGCCTTCTCATTACATCAATAGAATGGGTCATCTGCCCCTCATAACCTGCATCCCTGGATACCACAGTACGCTTAAAGCCGTCCATACACCAATGATGCGTCACTCCATATTACAATATTACCATCATCCGAATATCTAGTGTTGATTAAGATTAAAAGTAATAATGCAAAATTATAAAATGACACATTCAAATTTTAGGGTCCTCTGATAAATATCAAATTGAAAAACAAATATTAGAATTAGCATTGGGAATAAAGATTTGATATAGACATGTTTTATTGGACTTTTATATAGGCTGAGTTCACTTTATTAAATGTTCTTCCACTGCAGTCCTGTGGACCATTTGGGCACAATTCCATGCAGGGGTCATCCAAATGTCCTATCTTCCACGTTGTACTGCATGGGACTTGAACCCATGCAATGCCAGCCAGTAGTACCAATGCCTCAACGACGTTGGCCACCCCAACCCCCAAACGTGAACCACCGGCGGGACATATGACTAGAAATTGTTGCAACTAATTGGATATATAGTTGCATTCCATATCCTTGGAGACAATCAAACAAAAACAAAAAAAAGTCAACATAAAAACCGGTATCTGAAATACTAAAGTGGTGACTTGTGTCAACAAGCCGTAAAAACAGGTGTAAGGGGAACTGTTCTTTGGCTCTTTTGGACACGGCAGCAGCAATCTTTGGCTCTTATCTGTAATTAAGGGTTTTAAACCTACAGTTGGCCATGGGTACGGAATGTCAAACTCTAACGAAGGACATAACATTGAGTCTGTTTGCATGTTTGCCAACTGTCTTGTACGCCAACTTATAAGAGGCCAACTGATATTTCACGTTGCTGTCCTTTGACCTGATATGAATTTTGTGCATCTCAAGTCTGAAGTTGTCTATTTATTTGAATGCTAGTTGGAAAATCTATTAGCACTGAGAAAATGGTGACATTGTGAAGGGTGTGGGCATACCAAAGGGAAAATGATATATTAACCCGTACATTGTTACTTTGTTAATCTTTATGATTCTGTGCCTAAAAATCAATCTGTTGGAAAATACCTATAATCAATATCCAGTCAATTCCTGGAATTTTCTTTTCAACTGCTTCATTATTAATTTTCTTAGTATGGTGACTTATAAATCTTTTGTACATGAGACCGATATGAGAGTGTCCACTTTGAAGAATTAGGGTTGCCATTCAGTTTTCCAATAGTGCAATACAGTTTGTGACTACATCTTAACCACATGAGCTTTGATCTATGTGTGTACTCTAGATGCACTGGTGAAGGGAGGGGCCGGGGAAGGTAGGAGAAGTAGTCCAGTCCACAGCTTATAAAGTTAGATTCTTAAAGTTTTCAAATACAATAAGTTTATACATACGCCCTAATAACTGCAGTTCTTTATTATATCAGTATAGATTAAGTATACCAAATTAAAAACATTTTACAACAATAAATATGTGTAAAAACTATAACGTATTTGAATGGGCTTCCTCTAAATGAATGTATTTGATGAGTTTATTATTTTTCAACAACAATTTTATTTTTCAATAAAAAAAACAACTAGACATTAGTTATATTTCTACTTGCACATTGCAAGGGCTATCATTTGGCACTCCTTTCCATCCCCTATACTCCCACCAATATTCTGCGATGAACACTGATCGGTAGCCTAATTTCTGTGATTGTACCCAAGAAGTTTAAACTCATTGTTGGAAAACGTACTATTCCATCTTGGCATTTTTCTTTTACAAGAATCACAAATATCGGAGAATGATCAAGTGTATCTCAGCCTAGGCCTCCTCACATGGCAGAGATCATCCTGGGTCTAGACTGCCTGGTCGCAGAGTGCTCTCGACCCCTTTCTCCTGTTGGCCCTGACTTGTTTGATGCTGATTGGCGGGTGTCTTCTCCGTGTGGTCTCCTGCCAAGAAGCCGACCCACGGCTGGCCTTTTCTCGACCAGCAGACCTAGTGAAGGACTCATTATGGACTCCTACCTATGCTCTAAGAACACATGATAGTGGCGGGAATGCCAGCTGGTACTCCGTGCTCGATGCTTAACCCCAGTCTTTGCTGAAATGTGTTTGGCTTAGGTTTCGCTTAAGCAATGCATTATTTCTGTTCGAGTTAATAACACAGTAATTTTATGTTGCCCATACTCTTTCCAATTTATTCATTCAGGACTTGTGTTTGTATTTTTGTGACAAAAAATGAAACTCGTACTCAAACCAGGGGAAAAGGAAAAACGGTTCCCTTCATCTGAATGAAATAAACGTGTCAACTACCTTCATAGGCCTACCTGCCATTATATCGAATAGCAAGGAAGATATCCATCCATGGTGTAATCTGATATCTTACAGGAAATACAAGCCTTGGTATTGACTGTCGTCTATACTTCTAAACGTATCAATGGATCTCCTTGCTGATTATGGCTGAATACTGATATGTGCAAGTAAAGTTTCGACAGAAAGATTTTTGTTTTCTTATTGTAAAAGAAATGTGATATTCTTAACCAATTATGTATACGTTCCAATGATTGATAGCCATATAGAAAAATAGAACAAAACAGTAGCACGAACTGCTTTTACTAACATATTTGAGGAAATGCTAGAAAGGAAATATCAGGATAATTTACGCTCATGTATTAAAACATCAATTTTGATGCAATATTGGATTTACAATTGCACATCAATCCACCACAAGGGCGCACTATCTGCCAACCATGTCAAAAAGGGCACTTTCAATATAGGAAATTATAGGCCGTTTAGTGATAATGAATACCAGCACTTGTAAGTATTGTATGCATCATTTCCATCCAAATGATAATTAAATAGCGAGGGCAAGAAAATGATTCCTTGTATCTCATGTTTCAAACATCATAGCCTACTAAATGTTGTATCCTTATAAAACATTGAATTCCTAAACATAACATTCTATCATGTTCCATAATGTCCCCAAAACCGAACTGCGCCGTTGCTGTCACATCAGAAATTCCATGTTGACCTGTCCCAGACTAATGTTTTCAATAACAGATATTAATGATCAACCCATTAAGTCCATCACGGAAATAATCCTTTTTTAAGACTCTAGTGGGAAGGAAGCATGAAAATTAATTTTGTAAATATCTATTTTTTTCAGAGGAACACAAAGAAGGGTCTCTGGCGGATACGTTTGGGCAAAGTGGTTACAACATCCTCTCTTTGCCGGACATTTCTTTTTGTCAAACATAAAATGTGGGATTTCCCCATTGCATGCAACCATTTTAATATAACATATTTGTTTGTCGGAGATTGCAGTGGCACCTTGTCCTTAACGCAAAAGCTTTGGATGCACCCCTGCCCTTAAATTAAGCCTTAATGAAAAGACGAATCCGTCCATGTGCTTTCCTGTTTCAATTAAACACCATCGCGGTGTTTTATCCCCTTATAAGATGCTTTGCAGGATGAGAATAATGAAAATGAAATATGACAACCTGGGTTGGGAAAACACAAGTAACTGCACTCCCGTTAGAAATAATAGCGGCTTGTTTTTAATGCGCGACGTACGCCTGGGGGAAACTAAGAAGACTCAGTTTGAGAGGATTTAATGAAGGCTTTTTCACTGTAGGGATTAGACTTATTCACGCAAATATTTTGCCTGCTCTTAGAGTTATTCAGGAATTTTACCTGTTTACAGAATGATTTCTCCTGACGTAAGATCGAAACTTTCACAAAACTATAATGAAAATGATAGAAATTGAGAGTTGTTTACATTATTCTTTTCTTTATTTCGCAATTCTCATCCATGTAGCTTAAAGGTGATGTGGTAGCTTATTGATTAATTAGCGTGTTGTTAATTTCCGATTTGTTTTATAATTTAGACAGTAAAATTTGAGACAGTAAATTAATAATCATCTACCAGATTATATTTTTGTTAGATCTATTGAGGCAAAGAAAACCTATCAAAATATAGGTTTGTCCTTCGTGATAAGGTCCTTGGAATTACTAGATTCTCTACACTTAAGAGCACCATGAATCAAGATCGTTCCAATAAGTTCAACTATGTTTGCCTTGCAAGATTTGCACATAATTTTTCAGAAAAAGAACAATTCTTGATCTTGTAAATGTTAATCTCAGGAATCTGCTTACGTCATCTGACAGGTTATAACATAATAATTCTTCACGTTATGCTATCAGATATAGTGTGGTATACTAGTCAACGTGTGTCTGAACAAACGCAATGTTTCGGTCAAAGTCATTGCATCATAAGTATCAATGACTAAACACAGGACTTAATAGTCCAAAACGTCGGGACGCCTCCTTAGTATCATTTGGCAGTTTTCAAAGCAGCGGTATCTCATTTCATAGGGAATATTATATAGAAGACAACTTTTACCGATTCAATCATAACCAATTACTGTGTGCGTTTTGAACCAGGGCCCATATCTTCGTAACTAATTTGGCTGATCAGGGAAATCTTGATCAGGGCCTCAAGACCAACAATTTTGTCATTTACCAAAACTGATGGTATTGTTACAAAATATTATCATAGAGGGATACTCAGATGTGAAATTTATTCATGACAGATAGAACCTCTAATCGTGAGACACTGATCAAGATTTCCCTGATCAGCCAAAATAGTTACGAAGATATGGGCCCTGGACCTAAGAAGTAAGTAACATATATTAAAATGACATGATATAACACAGAATTCTGCTGTCGCAATGTTTATTAATGCTTGAACGCTGTACCTCAGGGTCCTCTGGGCCATATAGGTTTTGTATAATAGTTTGGTGACATTTTAATTGATTGACGAACATCGTAAATCTACCACGAAGACGTATCAGCTTAGAGAGGACCGTGGTAGCATTGATACTATTCCAAAGACCTTTGAAAGGTTTTCATTCAATGGAAAACTTGGTTTTATGGTTCATCCTTTTATATTGAGGGATAGATGTATTTTCAAAAACAATTCATCTTGCAACACCTATCTCAATTTCTGAGGGCTCTTTCTTTTCATACTTTAGTTTTTTGGATTGACATGGCATTATGATAAGTGATGGCATGAGGGTAAGTGAGTTGATAATGGGTTGATGGGGTAATTTTACTACTACAAGGCTGGTATGGTTAGAGGATTAGGCCATATTTTTATACCAAAATCCATCCAAATCATTTGGATCCATGGTCCTTAGGATGGATTTAGAGGAAAAACATAAAGAACATCCATATAGTTCACCATTTAGGATAGGTCAACATTATTATTTTTCATACTTGGCTCCGAGGTATACCCAAATTTGTTTTTAGTGAGAATGAAGTGGGTATCCGTAGACAACCGAACCTTGGGGCATTGCATATTAAATATCTGATGATTTGGTCTGTTTAGGCCTATTTTTTCGAAAAGGTCACGTTTTCCGTGATGAGTCACAAATAATTATATGTCATAGGCATGTATCAGAGTTCTTTTAATCTTCAAATAGTGCAATTTGCAATGTCACATACATTTAAAAACATGAAAAGTGGACGAGAAGAAAGAATTGCACTTTACATAATTCTTTTCAACGGTTCCATCCCAATTCAAAACTCGCGTATATCGCAAGAAAAAGCTCGGTCATGCATTCATAATATTTGATGCATTACACCGTTGTATTGCAGGAATCTTTAATGGTTAATTTATTGTAACTATTTCAAAATAATCATATCTTCATAAACGCAATTTTCCTTTACTGCCAGCGTGTGATTCTATATCATGAGAGAAGAGAGAATCATGCAAATTACACAGCAGAAGGATTAGATATGTTACCACGACCATAATATTTTATTACTACTGCAAGGAATAGAAAAGAGAAGATTCCATGAATAATTCCTCAAGCGTGAGGGAATCTCCGGTGTATATGCAAATCTATTTTGCCGGTTGATATATTACAAGACATAAATAACGTTTATCATGAATAATTAAATGGGATTCATAGTCTGGATATTCTTGGCCAGCCGGTGGTGTGCTCACTGGTGTGCAGTTGTACAGATGATGTACTGTTTTGATCGGACTTTCCATAGTTATAAACTCATTAAATATTGGATACAAATAATTTAGGATGATGCGGCGGATGAACCGCAGTATTTGAATTTGATTTTATGTTGTGATTTTCTACCCCTGAATGTGTAACAAAATGTTTAAGATATATGAATTACGTTTCCATGTTTTTTTTCTAATAGAACAAGAATTAAATACTTTATTTTAATAATTTAGGTTTGAATATGTTTTAATGTTCGATATCTTATGACGGAACGAATGATTAGCATTGGACAGTAGAAGAAAACGTAATTCCTAAAATAAGTTTCTCTACAATTTTCCGAAATGCGGGTAACGTCACTGAAGGGCCTACATTCAATTATGTACATACATATGCACCTCTGACAAAGGAATCGAAACTTCACGTAGCAACTAATAAATCAAGACGTTTCCTTTTTGCTCTCATTAAAGAACACGACCAATGAAAAAAACATTGTATGCTTTTTCACCGAATATTAGTATGGCTTATAAGGGCCCTACCATGCCCAGGTATGTGTTTCAGAAAGGGACGGATACTGGTCCTTTTTACAATCACAATAGAGGGAAATGAATGAGGGGATTTCATTCAAAATTCATGTGAAATGTTGCACCTATTTAAGGTTAATGACAAGTAAAGGAAGTTGCCATGATCATATAGACGTCAGATGGAACAAGAGAAAACCCTATGTTATAAAGGACTATATGAATGGCATCTATTAATGCTTCATATTTGAAATCTGTTGCTCAAATAATGATAATTTATGTAGCACCCACTCCTTCGCCCACCTTTCAGAGATTTATTAGATTCTACACACCAACAACCAAGTCGATATTGCGCCTTTTATAATGCATGTATCCCATTTTTGATGGTCCTTTTATAGACAGACGGGTAATAACGACTGCAAACGACCTGAAACAAAGTCCAAACATCTCGTGTAACATTAAAGGGGTGTACTCAGCGCTCTCAAAATGGCCAGTAAAGGACAAAAGAAATGAAACAGTGTACGTAAAACAATACCCCTCAACTCTTAATGGATTTCGCTGAACTTCAAACATGCCCGTTGAAACCTCAGTGCTGTTACATTTGTGCTCACTAATAAAAGGCCATGCAGGTATTCATAAGGTAAAGTTTGAATGATTAATACTGAGTAAGCGCAATTAGAGTCAATATTAAAGGTGAATTTGTAAGCCGTCTGATGTGTTAATGTGTTCCCACACGAAGCATTATAGGTTATTGGCGTAGCGAGTATTTAGCAAGTTTGAAACTGATAAAACCGGCGATCCACTATGGGAGCATTGTGTTACTTGGATACAGTATTCTTGAAATCATACAGTAACAGTTGAAATATAATATATATTTCATAATAATTGTGTAATTATTATAGGAAGTGACACGAGATACTCAAATAATGTAGATACTCAAATAATATAGGTAATGTGGATACTTGGATAACGTAGATACTTGAAGAGTAACTTGAAATGTAAAATACCCTGAATGTATGAAAATAATTGAGGTTAACATGAAACTCAAGGTTTATGGGGAAGACCTATAAAAGGCAGACTATTTGCCTGAAATAAACCACTGTCATTCATGATGCACAAACATGAACATCTGATCTGTCATTGTCTTACCCTTGAGAAGTAGACCATTATGGTGATTAGGACTACTTGAGGACAGGCCCCAACATGCAGAGATCGTAGGTGACTTGAGCACCTACCAATCAGAGGGCAGATCCAACTGAAAGTGTGCCCCTGGAAGGTGCGTCAATGGCCGCCACGAGATGACCTGATCCTCCAAAGTTAACCAATATTATGTAACAGTAAACATGAAGGATGACCCAAGACCAGACAAATTCCCTAAACATTCCCCTCTCCAGTTTTTGTGTGCACTCCCTGACTCCTGGTACCTGGAAAACCTCGGGACCCCAAATAAACTAGAGTCTCCCAGATCCTGTTCAAACCCCATTTTTCTCAAGCACATCCAAACAGCAGGCCTGTCGTTTACAGTACATGTATATATGATAATTGATCTATATATATATATATATATATATATATAGTTCATAATCAACAATATCTGTCAATATTATATTAATCGAACATAGGCGACCTTTTAGCAATACATGTAGGCCTATATGATTACTCCAATTTTGAAAAAGAAAACTGTGACCAAGGGGTTAGGGTAATTTTGCATAGTATAAACTAGAGTACACTTTCTTAGATTTATGAAATAAGAATGTATTGCTTAAGGTTTAGGCGCATCGTAGATCAGTAGCTTTCATTCACTCGAGCTCATTAGCTGCACATTGAATGTGCTTTGATGTTTAGAAGTAAATGTCATGTAGCAATTAGTGCTCTTCACAGCAAATGTGTCAAGGCAAAGACATTCGTGAACATAGCTAGTGTCTCGAGGTACGTTGTGCTATTGTAACTGGAATCTTTCATTTTCTAAATAATGCAATTCCAAGATGGTTTTACAACATTGACGGAACAAAACAGCATTGTTATTAGCATTATAACTCATAATCAGATTTAGGGGAGAAGGCAATGTAACGGTGATATAGACTTAATTTCCTTCATTCTAGATAATTCCCAAAAAGAAATAAATGCAATAAATCTTGGACAATGCCCTCTAGAGAAGAAGTGATTTAACCTTTGCCTATTACGCAAATGAGTTACAGGTTAAAAGTTATTAAGGACAACCACGCCATTATAGATCTAATACCCAGATTTTCTCAAAACTTTCCAGAATGCAAGTTTTACCTCTAAAGTTCCCAAAATGATCAAAAAAATCATGGGTCACCGTGGAAACTTTTCAGTGAAATCAGTTTCTTTGTGTGGTGATTTTGAAAGAAATCAAGTATTTTGAATCACATTTAGATAATATATTAATTCCATATTATTTTCAAATAAAAGATAAAACAAGCAGATTGATGTCAGTAATAGAAGGACATAGATGTAGGCAAGTGAATTAGAGAGCATTAAGACAAATTTCATGGGGTGATATGCATTTTAATCGTTAAAATCTTCAAATTAAAATTGTAAAAAATTGTAAAAAAATGAAAAAATCTGAAAACAAATATGCATAAAAAAAAATTGAATACCCAGAAAATCTTAAAATCAACATATGTTGTAGAGAAGGCTATAGGCTTTTATTTTCAGCCAAAAAAATGGGGGGTCACAAGATGAACTTGGCCAGAAAAGCTGAATATTCATTTTAAGATCTAAAATTAATTAAAATGGGTATTTATGAGTTTTCTCCATAAATTCACCTAAAGAATTACATGATGGGTAATTTTGGTATTTGGTATTATGCTCAATACACTCACAATCATATAGACATATATCATATCATTATACATCATAAATTAAAAGAGTTACAGAAAAAAACTAAATTTTTCTTATTTAAATCATTTTTCAGAATTTGCAAAATTTCACAAAATTAGCCTTATTTGGCCATATGTATCTACAAAAGTATTCTTGATAATTAATTTTTCAATTTCACTTATGATAGACCAAACATTATTGAACATTTCTGAAAGATTTGAGAACAATTGAAGGACTTTGATTTTTTCAGTATCTAGATAATGGAGCGATTGTCCTTAATCTATTCTTGCAGTGGCGGATTCAGAGGTGGGGGGGGATGGACCCTCCCTTTTATAGGAAAATTTAGCATTTTTTAATGTAAGATACGACCAACAAGTCATTAAGGAAACATTTTGCCAATACCCCGTCCCCCTTATTCTGAGCAGGGTTAAACGGTACAAAGGTCATCAAGGTTATGCTCAGAAATGGAGTTGGCCTAAGTGTACCATTGGTTTCAATGACAGGTGACCTCAAAGTTGACCTCAGAACACCTAGCTAACTTCCTGTTTACTAGAATTGTGAAGGTCCCTTTTATATTTTAGTTTTACCCAAGTGATAGTGATTACACTTGGCCTAGTGTAAGTAGGCCAACTTAGTCACGGGCAAGTCAAAGGTTAGTTATGGGTTAGTCAATGGTTAGTCACTAGTTAGTCATGGGTAAGTCAATGGTTAGTCAATGGCAAGTCAATGGTTAGTCAATGGTTAGTCAATAGTGAGTCAATGGTAAGTCATGAGTTAGTTGATAGTTAGTCACGATTTAGTCAAAGGTTAATAACGGGTTAGCCAATAGTTAGTCATGGTTAGTCACTAGTTAGTCAATGGTAAGTCGGGGTTAGTCAATGGTTAGTCATGAGTTAGTAAATAGTTAGTCACATGTCAGTCGATGGTAAGTCAATGGTTAGTCATGAGTTAGTCAATGGTTAGTCAAGGAGTAGTCAATAGTTAGTCACAGTTGGTCACAGATTAGTCAATGGTTAGTCAAAAGTTAGTCAATGGTTAGTCAAGAGTTAGTCAATGGTAAGTCATGGTTAGTCAATAGTTAGTCAAAGTTAGTCAATGATCAGTCAATGATTAGTTACGGGTTAGCCAATGGTAAGTCTATGGTTAGTCATAGGTTAGTTAATGGTCAGTCATGGGTTAGTTAATGGTCAGTCATGGGTTAGTCAATGGTTAGTCACGGGTTAGTTGATAGTTAGTCATGGGTTAGTCATGGTTTGTTATTGGTTAGTCACAGGTTAGTCGCCATTAGTTAGGGGTTAGTTAATGGTTAATCAATGATTAGTCAATGGTAAGTCACAGGTTCGGCAATCGTCAGTCAAGAGTTAGTCACAGGTTAGTTGATGGTTAGTCATGGGTTAGTCACAGGTTAGTCAATGGTTAGTCATGGTTTGTCGCTAGTTAGTCATGGGCTAGTCAATTGTTAGTTAATCATTAGTCAGTTAGTCATGAGTTAGTCATGAGTTAGTCAATGGTTAGTCATGGGTTAGTCAATTGCTAGTCAATAACTTATCAATGGTAGGTTAGTTACGGGTTAGTCACAAGTTAGTAAATGATTTGTAACGGTTAGTCAATGGTTTGTCACGGGTTAGTCTATGGTTAGTTAATGGTTAGTCAATGGTTAGTTAAGTGTTAGTCACGGGTTAGTCAATGGTTAGTCATGGGTTAGTCAATAGTTAGTCAATAGTTAGTCAATGATTTGTCAACGATTAATCAATGGTAAGGTTAGTCAATAGTTAGCCACAGGTTAGTCAATGGTTAGTCACAGATTAGTCAAAATAATAACTGATAGATATTGATGCTTTTTCATAAGTATTATATGTAAATATCTACTGATAATTAGTTTCAGCGTGATGCAAGAACTACTTTTGGTAAATCACGTGAATAGGCAAAATTCTTGTTATATTCTAACGGTATCAATGTGCTCTATAATGATGAAGGTAATTAACGTTATGAGCTTGTCAAAATGCTGGATCTGCCACTGTCTTGTACAATGAAGGTGCATTTTAAATCTAACCCATTCATTTTAGGACATACAGCATTGTGAAAACAATAATTAGTGTGCACGATATACAGGGTGGGATCCAGGAAATTGGAATAGGAGGGGGGCGTGCTTTAAGAGAGTTTCAGATCCTCTTAGGCTTGACGTAACTTAAATGTAACATATCTTTTTTCTCAGCTTTTATGATACATTTCAAAGCTATTTCCTCATAAGTATACTAATATATGGCTGCCCTTCATCACCCTTTTATCTAGATCACCAAACCATACACTTAGCCGCTAATATATGATTAAAGAGATTGGAGATACGTTGACGTATCGAGATGTGTTGGGGGATCTGAAACTCCCTATAGCAAAATCTTTGCGCACGTGATCTGGGTGCAAGAATTTTACATTAAAGAATATATTTGTGAAAAAAGGGTGCACCCTACACAACATCCATCCCAAATCCGCGCCAGATATATTTCAACAAGTATCTTTCCCAAGTCATTGGAAAGTGAAAGCAAAATATTCTATTTCGAGAGATGAACAGTCATTTGTTTTTCTAAAGTTTTCTTTTAACAGTTGACTCAGATAACTTGGAAATGTCACCTATAGCTGAAATGATGAAACTTGGTACCGCAGAATCGCGTGAGATCACGTGAGTTTTAATACTTTTCTTATTTGGCTCGAATGGCACATTCTATCCTCCAAGAATATACTGTTTCATATGTCTGACCAGCCCAATACCGCAAGAAAAAAAGGTGGAAAGCTGTAGTATATGTAGGCCAATATAAGATGAGCATTATTTTATTTCCCTATAAAAGATTACACCACAATCACATTTTGTAACTTGAAATACATTTTCCATACAGGAAACTAGGCATATACTGGACACTATAGGGTCTGTCCATAAATAATGTCACATTTTTTTCATGGTATGTCCATACCACCTCCGTCAAACATTCTGAAATACCCCCCCCCCCCCACCTTCACCTTCTTTTTTCTGTGGTATAGGACTTTATTTATTTCTATCTAGGTCTGTTCTGGTGAACATAGCCTGCCCATTTTGGAGTTTTTTTCTATTAAGAATTTCTTTGAAAAAGAGAATACTTTAAATGTCAACTCACATGCCCAAATCAGCCAATTTTACCTGATTGCAACAATTGTTTTTATGATGGCTTCATAGTAATTATCCATCACTGGAAATGTTTGCCTTGGGGCAGGAATATGTATTACCATGATTTCATGGATTCATGTTGCGTAAACTTCATAGATCTGACATTATGACAAAGTTGTTGCTATGACACTTATTATCTTGAGGGGAAGTGAGGCAAGATTATGATTGACACCAGAAAAACTATCGTGAAAACTAATAATTATAGGGTTTAAGTAGAAAGTCAATCAACAGTGTGAGTAAACTGAGCTTTCTTATCTTAATCAGAAACATCAAATGTATGGGCAGTTCAAACAATTTGTAGGGAGGAGGCAACAAACTTGAGACAACTGAGGAGGAAGCCATGCAATGAACTCTAAATAACACGGAGTGGGGCTTTACTAAACTAATGTATCCCCACACGATCTTTAAAACAACGCCCAATACGAACATTGGGTCTTACGTAACTACTTTAAGATAAATAGAAAATAATGCTCCTGTGTTTCACATTCTACAAAAGCGGATTCAGTCGGGGCCCCGGCGAACTCAAATCATTTACACATTATCGAAGTTTTGATAGACAACCTTAAAGTTTAGAGGTTAACAGTGTTTCTTCAGCAGTACATAGCTATAGGCCTATATAACAGCCACTGATTGCACGTAAGCAAGAGTTTTCGTCGGTGCCCTGTTTCAGCCAGAAACAAAAAAGAATCTGAAAGTGGTCCCAATATAGTGGACTATATAGTTTAAATTGGCTTGAAATGTCAGGGAGGATTTGCCATGTAGAAAATTAATCCCGAACTCCCAGATTAGAGGTTGATATGATTCTCTCAGGTTACTAGTAGAGGCAAGGGTCCTGTCAATGTGGTCTCCAATCCAATATAAATCCATACGACCCGTCCCCGGAGCCCGTCCGTGGCCTGCTAGCCGGTCTCCACCAGGAGAGTGACAGTAATTTCGCTCCGAAATCTTCTCCCGGGAGTCGCATTTACCAGGAAATTAGGCAGGACTTGAACCCCTGACCCTTGGCACGAGAGGCCAATTCCCAAACCAATCATCCATCTGCAGAAGGTGGGAGTCTTCAGTAGGGCTTCCATGTTGCATTCCAAGAGCCCTGTTGGTTTTTGAGTCGGTGTCTTATTTGGATTATTCTAATACCTCGTAAATGTTCACATAGTTTAACGTTATACTCTCCAAACATAAAATGTATGTAATTTCCGCCCAACATCACGGTTATCAGATGAATGATTATAATTACAAAATAAATCTAGGAATTATGAAAAGTTCATACTTATACAATTGTCTATTATATGCAATTTGTCAGAAGCCTGTAAATTATGATTGACTCATTCTGTTTGCTTCATGGATCTTTGTATAAGTAATAGTGTTATTTATTACAAAAGTTAAAAAATTGACCTAATATCTTCATTGCGTTTCTCATGACATGTCTTTTCAATGATATGTTAATTTTATGCATGTAACTCAAAAGAGTATACGTTTTGTGAGCGGAGCAATACAGCACTTGAAAATGCTGGATCATTAAGATAGAAACTTAAAGCCGACAAAGGGTACACACTTAAGCGACATCATGTTAAACCAGAATTTCTAACAAGCATTGTCAACACGAGTCAAACTGTTTTCGGCAAAACTTAAACTTAGCTTGTACATGCATGACTGTGTTACCTTACTTTTAATAGCAAGCCAATGTCACATGTACATCTACAGCTCTGACACTCTCATTTCTTTCTAAAATATTATTTCCAAAGAAAATCAATATAGAAATATTTTCTCATATTCTTTGCTTCTTTCGAAACCCTTTGTTTTTCATTTCTTTTAGCTTGCCTACTTTCCCCTTATAAGTTCATCTACTCTATCCACCGTACTTTCCCTGTTCACCCATCACTTTATACTATTCCTCCTCCCTCCCCATTTCCCATTACTATGTATAATGCTGGGTCCCGGAGGACCTGTTGAAGGCGATATGCTGGTTGCTGTCTGACCAACGCCCTATCAACTGACCGAACGCCTCCCTTTACCCCCACCGACCCCCGACGGTCAATGACCCCCCCCCCCCCCCCCGCCCTCCTACTCCTACTCCCAGGGGCAGCAGGCTTTAACCTCAACTACAAGGCTAAAACCGATTACCCTGCATCACTCCTAGTGTTATATAGTTTGTTTTACTTATAATTATTGTGTTGTATATTGTGTTTCATTTTGTGTGGTGTCTGTGTGGTGTCTAGATCTGTTTGTGTCTGCGTGCGAAAAGTGTGTATGCTTTGTGTATATATAGGCCTATATATGTTTGAAAGCATGCATGCATGTTTGTATGCATGCATGCTTGTATCTATATGTTGTGCATGTATGTTGGTGCGAGAGTGTGTGTATGTGTGTGTGCGTGTGCGTGTGCGTGAGTGTGTATGTGTAGGGGAGGTGTGCCGTGGGCGGGTTGGGGTGGGAGGTGATAAACATGGTAAAACACATGTTTAACTCTTACGTCTCTTTGAAAAAATGTTTTCTTGTCGCGCTGATATATGTACCTTTCAGCTTGTCTTAAGAAAATAATTGCCACATTATTACCAGAGTATCATATTCAAAACCTAATAAAAAACCTAAATAAACAAAAGCCCTCTGAAAAGAACAAACAAAATTCACTGCGATTTTCACCCGGATATTCACTGTCACATGGAAGTGGGATCAATCAAGTCCCCGCCTCCCCTCGACTCCTCTGCTCTTCCATTTTCCGCGCATTCCCCCCATTTTTTACCCCCTATGGAGCTGGCTCATTGGTGTGTGGCGGCGGAAAATTCAGCCACAGTGGCGGCGGCCACTGTAGCCACATCATCCCAGGGATTGTGCGGCTTTTGGCGGACACAGCCCTACATGTGTAGTGCGGGTTATGGGCCCCATCGATTATTCCTTTATGAACAATGCGGCAACTGTCAGCCATGACGTATGACTTAAAATGGCCGACCCGGCAAGCGTAACCTCTCCACTGCCCGCCAGGCGGCGCGCGCGACACGCCGGGCGTCTGTAGCGCCGGCGGCCATTTTGAACGTCATCCATCATGGCCCCCACTTAGCTGCACGGAGAGCCAAACTTAATTCTTTTTCCTCGTTTTTTCTACTTTTATTCTCGGAGAAGATGGTATGGTTGACGGACGGGTTCTTCTGATTGAGCCCTCAATCTTTTTTTCGGTGGATATAGCCTATATCGGGGTTTCCGCTAAGGGATAAAAGGATAACATGATTATCATTTTAGCTTATCCATGAAGATCAGCCCCTGATGAAGATTATCTAAGCTTACGACTTATGTTTATGATACTCACAAACTTACGAACGATAGGGCCTACCAATTTGTCTAAGATATTCCATTATAGGTTCAATGCTATACACCACAGGATAGAACCTTATTTCATCGTAAAAGGTCATGCAAGGTTAATCGATCTAGACCAGTCTTGCAAGGCAAAACAAAATGGCCTATGTCTCTATTGTGGTATTCACTTTTAGACCAACGGTTCATGCTGCTTGATCTATAGGCCCTATAGTGGCTATAAAAGAGTAAGGGTAAATATGGACTCACTCTACTTCAATAAAAGATGAGCCGTGTATTTCATGGACAGCAGGGGTCTGGGCCTGTATGTTTAGCCATACACTCCGTGCACAACAGAACCTTTTACATTAACCATTAAAAAAGGATTTTTGCTCTTTGCGCAGCATTTAAAGCACATGCGTCCCAAACTATTAGGCCTATACATCGAATGTGGGCCGGGGATTCTTTGTTTTTTAATCAGTGATAGTAGTAAGATACAGGTCTGAGCAGATCTTTTGTAAACTTTGCAAGACAGAATAAAAAAAATCACTTTGTTTTTTGAACATAAATATGTCTGAGTCAGTATCTATTTAAGTTTATTTTGATCCTTGCTCTTGACCTTCTCCGGGGAACGACGTAAGTTTTTATAATATGGTATTCTGTTTTAACCCATCTGAAATGTCCTATTTATCATTGCTGCAGACCTACCCAGTGCCAATGCAATGTCTCAGTGACGTTGGTCACCCGGATCCCTAACAAACCGTTTAAAATGGTTGTTACGACAAAACATTCGGTAGATTCCCTTGTCTGTCCCTGAGAGACATGCATGGAATAATCAGCTGCCTTCGAGTACAAAGTTTACATCAATACAACTGAAAACTTGAACTCCAGTTTTATATTAAGTTTCAATGAAGCCAAAATCTTCACATGAAGAAAGGAAACGTCAATTTCATGCAGGTCGATTAATGACATCCATGTTTTACCTTCCCTAAGCATATATAATATAAGTATTCAGAATTAGACCTCAAGTTATCCTGCAGAACAGACATAGTGAAAGTAAAAGTCGTTTAGATAACATCAGTGCTGAGTTTTTGCCGAACCAGCAAACCAATTAGGGAATTATAAATGAAAGGGATTTCCTTTCGATTTATGTATGACGATCACATAGGAGCAATTCATTAACCAGACGTTTTGAGACTGTCCTTAATGTACCAGACTCAATGTCATAACGCTCCTTATCAACTCAAGAACGTTATGAAAGATGCTGACAAGATAAACGACGATATTAAAAACAGTCGGTTGAAAACATGGCTCTCGCTGGTAAAAGCAATGATCAGTTATGACGACACTCTAACCTGTCTTTATAACTTGAGATTCAACGTAAAAACAGTGCAATTGATAAAATCAGATAGTGGAGAAAATAATTAAAAGCGTTATCAAATTTCGGGTCAAGGCGTTAATAACAAAGAAGTGAAATCTGAAAATTATAATCTTTTTTTTGGTCAGATGTTGTTGATCGCTTTGAACTCAAGTCCCATCCAGGTTCCTAACTCTGAAGTCTTTATCAACAAGCCTTTCCCTGACACTGTTAGCAATTTTAGACCTTGTTGGGAAGTTCAAACGCCAGTATGTCTATTCAAGGTAATAAATTCAAAGTCAATACCTGTGGACAGACACCCCTCTTAAAAATGAAAATCAATCTGAACGTTCACTCATTATGGGAGGGTCAAGAAGAAGCCTTTGTATAGTGTTAGAAATGCAGAATAGACAAGGACAACTTCTGTTTTGACTCCTTTTGTTTGATAGACCGTTGGGTCGTATCTCGGAAGTTATGACAATCGAGGGTCATATATCGGCAGCTATATGGCAGTCCAAAAGAGCCCTGTCCAGAGTCTGCTGTCCCAAGATAGAATCTTACAGGCTTCTTCTTACTGGATGACACTTTCAGGGAAAGGGAAGCCAGACACCGAGGACATATTGTCCGCAAAATGTAAAACTACATGTTTTCATAAGAGTGTGGGGATGGACGTGTTTTCAATAGAGTGTTATACTGCGGGTCTTCTACTTGATAATTATATATAAAAAAGAGAAAGTTGCTTTGTATAGAGTTAATAGCCTTATGAAAAGGAACCATACTGTAGTACGTATAGTTCACTTAAAGGTACTTGTACCTATTCAGCAGGATTTTAACTTGTAGTGATATTTTTTCCATACCTCTTCAGAGTTTTCTTTAGTACATCTGGAATACATAGCCAGAGGGAAAACAAGTTTTACCGTTTGGTTTTTCAGTTAGGGGATTGTAAACATATGAGGTATTTACTATAGGTTTCTATGGGAAATACCTGAGTTTTGATCATAGACTTCTCTATCATCCCTAAAGTAATAACTGACACACTGTTTGTGTTTAGGAGCAGTATAACAATAGCACATAGTGGGTTCAACAGGTATGCACCAGGTGGCAGTGCTGGGATAGGTTGGAAGTATCTTTAACCAATAGAATCTTCCTCAACAGTTAAACTGCACGAAACAGGGATTAGAGGGGATCCATTGGGCTCTTCTCCCTCACAGACAGATTCTTGACCAGTGGACGCCCATCTCCTAAAAATGGTTCACACATGTCACGAGGGGGAATGGATATTCTGAGGTTTCAATATAAAACAATACAATTCTATAAGCAAACTTGTGAAAAACCGATGATAAAGCTTTTTATGTATAAATCAGCTACCATACTTAAAAAGATTATTCATCAGATTTTGTAATATCTGAGGGAGCATACACAAAGGTTTTGACATTAGAAATAGATTTAAAAAGTTATGGATGAAATTACTTGTCGTTATTCCTTGGTTATTTCATCCTCAATGTCACGGCTTGCCTTTGTATTATCAATATGACCTATAGTCAAGGATAACTCACTTCACGATTATCAAACTAATGTTTTTTAATTCATGGTATAATAAGACAGATAAAACATGCTCTATGTACAATCAAACAAAATATCGCGAATAGTACCCTTCTCTCTGAGTCTGTTAGGGTCATACATGTATATATTTTGTAACATTATACTTGTATTACGACGTAAAGCATCCATTACTCACTCACTCACTCACTCATACTTGTATCCCTAGATTTTCGACTTCAGCTCTCCCGATTCTAAAAGAATATAATTATGAAAATACAACGATATAATTGATTAAGTGACGTTGAAGATAGTTCTTAAGTTTAAACATGATGAGATAATTCCATTGAAAAGTATCTGCCAGTTAGTTAAGGCCCAGTGTTTTAGTGACTTTCCACTAGAGTTCAGTGCGATTCATGATGGGAGTGCTCCGTCCTGCCCTCTGGTGAATAGTTTTCAAAGTACAAAGTTCAGATTGTGCATTAAGAAAGGTCCATCTTATTTTGAACTGATCAGGATCTATAATAGTCTATTAAAGAAACATTTCATCAGCTGTGTTTTCGTGAATTAACTAAGAAAGAAATCACAACTATTGATAACGAAATAATTTATGAATGTTCCTTTTGCGGATTGGCCAAGACAGTACCTATAATATTATTCCTAATGGTCCATGTCGAAATGTAATCTCAGAATCGACCCGCATACATGGTCAAATCATCAATGGGCACAGTCAACATAATGATGTGTTCCCATGAATGAGCATGCGTTTTCCGTCACATTGACGGTTCAAAGTGGTAGTGGTAATATTGTTTGAAATAAAAGCTACGTATGTGCCCTACTTCACTGGCTCTGGTCGTGGCTTATTCTTGTAATGGCTCTTTCGAATTTGTAAATCAGTTTTGCGAAGTTAAAAATAAATTTATCGATACACATTCTACTCCATCCTGAGGTTTTAAGCAGATTGCCAAATATACTCGAACAATTCAGGTTTCATTAGAGGAATCTTACAAACCATGTTCAGCATTTTGCCAATATAAACTTTTTTAATATAGACGTTGCGCAGATGATATCACATCTCTCAAATTGGGCCATCTGCCATATTGGTGATCAGCTTATTTTCACCATTATTCATAATTCTGGAATATTTAGAACGAATATTTCTGCCTACTTTACTCCAAACAATTTTAATGAATCATGATAAACATATTAAATTTATTTGAGAATTATTAATTCAAAGAATACTTCTTTTCCATGTGGTCATGATCACCACGTGGTGATCAGCAAAAGGTGATCACTCACCAAAATGGGATCATGTGACAATGTCTGCACGAGGTTTATATTCATGAACAATGTGATCTTTAGATAAGCATGACCTGTTGTCTCCTTTTATTGTTTCTATTATATTCCTTTTAAATTAAGGTCATTGGTGGTTGCAGTTGGGTGAGAGGTTGACACTCAGCTATGTTCAGTGTAAACAAATACTACAAAAATAAGGCAAATGCTGCTTGCATGCCTTCAAATATGAGACATTTCAGTAATTAACCTATAATTATACCAACAAACACCTCTGCCCTCGTCTATGTACATGTTCATTGACGTTGTGCACATGACGTCACATCAATAAGGGACCACTATGATTATAACTTTGCGTAATTTGTAATTGCAGATGAACAATTACGTTAAAGTGGCACATGATTGTTATCTAATCCCCTGGCAGTAATGTAAAACATCGGTAATTTGAGAACCTAATAACATTGTGTGTGCATTAACAATGCTATATTCATATAAGTAATACTGATGTGCATAATCATACACATGTGCATAAATAGTTATATATAGATCCACATATTATATATATACATATCTATATAAATACATAATTATAGTATAGCTTAATATACGAACAGTCACCCTCTGCCCTCTTCTATTTTCATGTATATGTGGTGAAAAGTATGGACATAAGATTTGGAGGTCGATGGTTGTGCTTCTCGGCTATAGGGATTGTTCCTTTTCACACATCCACAGCTGTGTCCCAGGAATGAGAACATGACAGATAGGGAGATGCTGTGGAGAGACATGCCTCTTGTGCACGAGGGTGGACTGGTCCTGGTGTGTAGGGGACAGACAGGTGTATGAGCCTGCTGGGACTGGGTTGTCTTTGGGAGGTGGAAAAAGGATGGGAGTGGTGGTTGGATGTGTGTTTGTGTGCGCGCGAATTCATGTTGCAGGGGAGAGGGATGCTGGAGCTTTGTGTCCTCTTATTCATGAACCTGGGGTCAGGGAGGTGTCTACCGCTTGTGTTCGGTGTTAACTAATACCAGGTTATGCCTAGCCTTCAATGCCCTAGCGTTGAGTCAGTGCCTCTAAAGATGAGGTGGTAGTGTGGCGGCCACCAGCCAGGGGGCCATTCCATAAAAAGTTACGAACATTCATGATTTATTATTTCATTCCAGAAACAAGATACGAACAAAAATGTCATGTCTGTGTACTGTACGCAGGTATGCAAAAGTGTACATACCCCTTTAAAAGCTGCGACAGGTAGTGCAGTGTTCGTAACCCATGTTTATTATTCAAAAAATGTTTTCATCATGAATTCTTAGGGCCAAAATAATATATAGGGTATCATTAAAAAGTTTACTTTATGAGGAATGTATTAATGAAAACCAAATTAAAATCGGATAAAAACTCATGCAGCTATCAAAGAAAAGAGAAAAAATAAATTAAAATAATTCTATTTGTCATATGTGTACATTTATGGACGTAAGTGTATGCAAGTGTACGTAAGTGACGTTACGAACACTTTCCCTTACTAACACTATTTGCGAACATTTCAGCGAGAAAACGCAACACCTACGAACACTTTTTGTGGAACAGCCCCCTGATGTCTCTCATCTGGTGCCCTCCATCTTCGCAATTGTACCTGTGTCAGTTTGTCCTTCTATTGTTGTACCTTGTGTCATGCCCTGATGCCATCATGACTCGTGTAACAATTTCACGGCAGATAAAAGCATAAAATTTGGTATGAAACACCTCTGAGGCATAATTAAATCTGGAAGGGGAGCCACCTTGAAATATCAATAGGATGGACGTGGGGGCCAAAAAAACAATATGGCCGACTTTTGCTATAAACAATCTTATATCTCAGCTTCTAAAATGACTAAAGGGACATGGTTGGAGTCAAAATTGGGAGATTATGGGTCAGGGAATTCAATAAGTTGTGTTTGAAGTCAATGCGGAACTCCAAAATCCAAGATGGCTAACCAATTTTGAGAAATATTATGATTTTTAACTACTAAGGTATAAGGCAAGGGGAAATAGTTCCAATATCAGTGGTTTATAGCCTAGAAGGCTCAATAAATATTCATCCAGCACAATATCATAAATTTCAAAATGGCTGAGTTTATTAGCTTAATACCTTTGGAAATGACTGCTGGATTCCAAAATAATTCAAAAGAAAGGGATATTGACTTTACTCTTTTCCCAAACGATTTCTTAATCTCATTTGGCATGATTATCCCCTAGGACCCCTTAATATATTGAATTTAAAAGGGGAGGCACCTTGAAATATCTACACAACCCCGATGGAGGCCAAAATTCCCAAATGACAGATTTTCAGTCAATTAACCTGATATCTCAGCTTCTGAAATAACTAGAAACACATTGTTAGTGTCAAAATTGGGAGATTAGAGGTCAGGGAATTAGATTATTTACCTTTTGAATCTATACAAGAGACCTGACCCAAGATGGGCAATACTTTTGGTTAAATACCTTAAGTTTCAAATGCTAAAAACATACAAAATTGTCAAAATTTCATTTGGTATTTCAAAGTGGCTCCCCTTCTAGATTTAATAGTTATGCCTCAGAGGTACCTCATGCAAAATTTGGTGCTTTTATCCGCTCTGTAACAAAAATGTTGCTACAGACCCCACTATAAGACGTGTACCTCTTTGTGTTAGGCACAAACATTCACTTTTTCAGAAACATTAGTGAAATAGCAACTGTTTGTGACTTTGTATCTTAACAGAGATCCGAACATTGAACAGTATAAAATCACTCTCATGATATATTATATAGTTGGTGAATACAACCATTTCTG
Source organism: Lepidonotus clava (assembly GCA_936440205.1). Lineage (NCBI taxonomy): Eukaryota > Metazoa > Annelida > Polychaeta > Phyllodocida > Polynoidae > Lepidonotus > Lepidonotus clava. The sequence continues at coordinate 24,748,410 of OW387144.1, read as the reverse complement.
GGCCTTTCTGTTCGGTAGAGTGATAGATGAGGTGACCCAAAAAAGTCTTGATTTAGAGCTGTTTACCTGTATACACGGTCGACCTGTCTTCCTACTTTTTTCCTGCCCGCAACCCATTGCATTCCTACAATAAAAAAAAGTTAAAGAGGCAATCTTTGACAAAAACTTGTTTCGGAACAAGGTGAATCCTCAGTCCGGTAACACAACACATTGCATGATAATATTGAAAACTGGAAAATGTTTTAGTGCATTTCTTTAAAACAAGTAGAAGTTTGGGATCTTACATCATTATTAGAAATCTGAGTACATTTCTAAAATCATCCACATTAAAAGAAAACAAAACCATAGGCCCCCGCCCTTCTGATATTACCACTATGATATTAAATTGTGTAGCGATACCTAAGCAATTTATTTATTTCGGAGTAGGCGTGACGTCATCGCCCTCCGTCTCCATCGCTACGGAGATTGTTGTACCTCGACTATATAAATCGCCGGGGCTTGACCATTGGTCATTCTCATTCTAACCACCAGAGATTCAACATCGCAGCAGAATTTTAAGGCCTTGCCAGGCGATTATTTGAATTATTTCATCGATCTTAAGAGGATTAGATCGATTAATCTTCCGGAAAATATTTAACAGAACCTACCGGAATGACGAAGAAGAAGAATTTCTGCAAAAAATGCCAATCCAGGCACTTAGCTCCGACGGGGAAGAAATGCAATCGTCTCGACGATTCTGCAACGGGGGGGTTGGATGACCTCTCCGGCGATGGTGGTGGTGGAATAGAGATGGGGAAGCGCTCTTTGAGCAATTTCCCGGGGCCGATCCAATCGTCTCCGAAAGCAGCCATGAATGAGGTCCTCACAGACAGGATGGGGGCGATGGAGAAGAATATCTCCAAGCTTGTAGGCGCTGTCAACCGGTTGACCGAGAGGGAGGAGAAGGCCAAGGTACATCCAGGCGACGATTCCGACGAAGACAGCGATGGCTGGATAGAGGTATCGCCCAGAAAATCCAGGCCTAAGACGAAGAGGAGGGGGAAGGTACAATCATCGCCCAAGCCGGTCAGCCCCGTCGTCGAGTCGTCGAGCGATGAATCGAGCCACTCCAGCGATAGGTCCTCTTCTCCTGCGAAAGACAAAGGTAAAACAAAGAAATATGCCCAGAAATTGTACTGCAAAAGCGGAGATAAGCCTAAGAATGTAGAGGAGGTCCTATTAGTTGGTCTAAAGACAATCGAGAAGCTAATTTTGGATAAAAAGGATCCACTCCCCGCTGTCAAACATGTAAAATTATTGACAGAGAAGGCCTCTAAGCGATTGTATACGTTCGACACATTTAATCAATATGATATCTCAGTAAGGGAAAGAGCTGGGAGGCTGGGACACGAAGAATTTGGCAATTTTGATCAGGAGGAAATAATGTCATCCTTTTCCTTCGACAACACGTTCAAAGCTAGTGTCAATAACAAGTCGGGAGGAGGGTTCAAAGGTAAACAAAACCAAAATAGTGGCAGAGGTTACTCGGAAAAAATATGCTTTCGCTTTAATTCCGAGAATGGGTGCTTTGGCAAATGTAATTTGAACCACGCCTGCATTGTTTGCGAAAGGAAAGGCCACAGCAAAAAAGATAGTGTCCGTGTAAGCAATGACAAAAAATAGGAAATCGTTTCAAAATCTGAGAAGATTCCAGGCGTTAATAACTTATCTGACAGTGACGTCACGGGTACATGCGGATCTTCTCAGTCGTGTCCTTGTTCGCCAGCAAGAAATGTTAAATTATACAGTAAATCCAGGAGTTCTGGTCGTAATGGTGGATTCCTCCGTGTCCTAGAGGGTGAAAGTAATAATCCAGCCTATGGGGAAGATGAATTATATCGTATTTCAAATATTATGACCGATTCTGGTACGATCGGTACACGCCGGTACTTTGCATCGCCGGGGTCAAGCCCGGGTCAAAGCACCGATACCGCTGACGTCACGGTTTTCCGTGTCGAAAGTACACAAGCGGTGTCGGAGGAGGAGGATGAAAATGTCAATCGGCAAGGTAATTTTGTTCAAAATATAGAGTTTCTAGCCGATACTTCTTGTCTAACGGTCGATAGGGAGGGAGATATGATCCTTGTCGATAGCTGTCCCAAATTTGAAGAAAATCTATCGGGCAGTTGCAGAGATATTAAATATTTTGAAAATAATCTTCTGGTCTCGGCACGCTCGCCGAGTGGTCAAACTGTCAATGTCTTCGAGAAATGTGCTCGTGGGGAATGTACTTGCGAATTCTATATCAACGGCGCATTATGCCAATTAAGGCCTTGTAGATTTGAATATCTCCTATCACTTGGATCGGATGAATGTAAAAATAGATTTAGACCCATGGTTGATGGTATTGTAGATGGGTTTAAAATTGTTGATGATACAGTGCCAAGCGGGGGTCTAGGTTATGATTGCAGGAATTATAATTCACTTTTCATTGATGGTAACCGGGAGAAAATGGACAAAATTATTGGAAAGGAGCTGGCTGAGGGCTATTTGAGAATAGTAGATAAAAAACCAGCTTGTATTCACTCTATGGGAGCTGTCCCAAAGCCAGATGGTAATATAAGACCAATAACAGACTGTAGTATGCCAGAAAAAATTTCTGTAAACAATTATTGTGATAATATCATCCAGGAATTTAAATACAAAAGTGTAGACAATGTGGTGGCTTTGTTAAATCCAGGGGATTATATGGCAGTAGTTGATATCAAGCCAGCCTATAGAGCAGTACCTATATACCCAGACCATCAGAAATACTTAGGAATTAGATGGGAAATTAATGGAAATACTGAATATCTACAGGACTCCCGCTTGGCATTTGGCCTTAGGCTGGGACCAATGTATTTCAATGAAATATCTGAATTTATTTACCATATTTTGTCAGATATATATGGGATTCAGACTGTGAATTATTTAGATGATTTTATTGTCATTGGTTCAAGCCTGGAGGAGGCTACCTGGGCTCAACAGGTAGTAATAAGAATATTGAGATACATAGGCTTTCATATAAGCTGGGGAAAGGTGACCCCTCCTTCTCAGGTATGTACTTATCTGGGACTTGAAATCGACTCAAACAAAATGGAAATTCGGTTGCCAAAGGAAAAGTTGGTTAAATTAAAAAATTTGGTAGTAAAATACGGTCAAAAAGCAACCATAGGCAGAAAGGAACTAGAAAGTCTAGGGGGTCTATTGTCCCATTGCGCTCATGTTGTGGAGGGAGGCAGGGTATACTGTCGAAGGGTTTATAACCTATATAAAGTCCTCTTAAATAATAATTTAAAAGCAATAAAAATAGGACAGGCATGTAGGGACGACCTGTTATGGTGGGAAAAATTTCTGGAAAATTTTAATGGCAAAAGAAAAATCGAATACAAAGAATTTCCCCTCCCTATGGTATCAGACTCATCTATGAAAGGCTTTGCAGTGTATATGGGTAGTGACTGGAGGGCAGGTAGCTGGGACAATAGCATTATTTTTCCAGAGTCTGATTGCAAACATATTATAGCGGCCCCTTCTGATATTGTATATAATAAGGAAAATATAAATGAATTGGAATTATTTCCAATCATGCGTGGCCTACAGGAATGGCTGAGCCAACTTGTGGGTCATAGCATTAATATTTATACTGATAATACACAGGTTTTCCATATGATCAGAAAGGGCATTAGTTGTAACCCAACTTGTATGAGTTGGCTCAGGGAAATATTTTGGATCTGCAAAATATATAAAATAAGACTGGTTCCTCATTACATTAACACAAAGAATAATTTAGTGGCAGACACTTTGTCGCGCATTTTATATTTTAAAAGTGAGGACGCAGTTAAAAGGTGCATTTTGGGTGCAAATTTGTGTTGCGCTAACGCCATTTTTGACTTTTGCAGAGGAAAGGTGCCTGAAGAGGCGAGTTGTAGCGTTGAAAAAATCCGCCGTAGGGAAAACAACACAAAATTTAAGGAGGATGCAGTGGAAATGTTATTTGAAGGTATGTAAAAAATTTCAATGGCAGCCATTTAAATGTAACTCTAAACAAGGCTGTTTATATATTTCCTATCTGTCTAAATTTATGAAGGCATCCTCCGTTATCAATTATTACCAGGCGGTAATTTACTATCACAATGTAAAGGCCAAGCCAGTCGCAGGCTGGTCAGATGTAAATATAAAAATGGTTGTGAAAGGAATAAAAAATTCAAGTAATGTTACAGTGGATAGTAAAGAACCACTACAAGAGAAGCATCTAGAAATGTGATCAATCATGGGATTTGGTGTCCTAGAGGGGGAAAGTATGAATTTGAATTTGCATTCATACCTTTCAGACAATGCAAACCATTTATAAATATTCCCATTATAGGCTGAGATATGGGAGTTTGAAATCCCCTATGTGGTACACTCTGGTATACCCCTGTTTTACCATTTGTGCTCCATTTCCGTATTATAGTTCCTTGAACCAAACGATATTTAATCAAAAATTACAATTTTCTTACTTATAAAAATTATTCAAAATACAATAACTTTTCACATAGATCTTCATTCAAATAACAGATTTTATTACCAGAAAGTGAAAAACTTTTGTTATTAGAATTGACAAAAATATTCTATGCAATCTGAACATTCCTTTTCCTGTTGCCATGGTAACATGACAACATTCCTTATTGCAGCACTCTTTTAAAAAAGGACGTTCCTTACAAAATTACCCACAATGCAACTTTCATAAATAAATAGAATGTTTTTTTGCTCATAATCTTAATCTCTGGAAAATTCTGCCTAAGTCACATTTCTTAAGGAAATATGCATTATTAGCTTGTTTTCTTCAATTACTCACTTAATAATGGACCTAGAGCAAAATGACTAAAATCCCTCTAGGTTACCATATCCCGTGACTGGTCACAAATGTTGTATAGGAAAGTAGATTGGTCCGACCAGTTAGGAATTTTAATATATATTGTAACTGTATTTTTGTTCAGAACACTCCTTAGAATAGGACATGTTGTGAGGTCGGATCACATGCTTCTGAGAAAAAATGTTAATTTTTATAAATGGGGTTGTATGGTAAATGTTACATCCTCAAAAACAAAAAAGCCAGGCCAGATACATGAGATTCCAGTAAATAGATTACAAAATAAAAGGGTCTGTGCTGTGTATTTACTAGAGAAATTGTGTAAAATTCATCCAAAGTCCAGGGATGAACCTCTTTTCTCAACAAGTAATGTGAGTTATTTATCTTATACTGTGGTTAACAAGTTATTTAAACAAATGTTAACAAGTTCAAAAATTAAGGGTAATTTTTCTACCCATTCTCTCAGGAGGGGAGGCACTACAGATTTGTATAACAAGGGTGCTTCTTTAACCTATATTAAGGAGAGGGGCCAATGGTCATCTGATTGTATTTACAAATATATCAGGCCTTCTATCTCCGATAAAATTAATTATGATAAATTTTTATCACTACGTTAGGTAATTGATTTGGAGTAATTGGATTAAAATAAATGTAATTTATTATATGTCCAAATCAATTTACCTTGTTGTTGTTCTGTATTTATTCTAAGTTGTTCTAGCCGCGACGTAAATGATATTAAATTGTGTAGCGATATCTAAGCAATTTATTTATTTCGGAGTAGGCGTGACGTCATCGCCCTCCGTCTCCATCGCTACGGAGATTGTTGTACCTCGACTATATAAATCGCCGGGGCTTGACCGTTGGTCATTCTCATTCTAACCACCAGAGATTCAACATCGCAGCAGAATTTTAAACTTTAGAATTATTGTTACAGGAAGGATTAAAATAAATGTAATTTATTATATGTCCAAATCAATTTACCTTGTTGTTGTTCTGTATTTATTCTAAGTTGTTCTAGCCGCGACGTAAATATAGCATCTATATACACCTTTCCCTCGAACCTACGCAGTGAACAAATCCCATTAAACCCATATATCCTAATCGATTGTTTTGGCATATTCCGCTACCAGGGCGCCGACCTATTGATAAAGGTCTATAGCATGTGTTGGTCTCGTCAAGCGAAAAAGTATGTTATTGCGAATTTTCATGGAAGAATAATATTCCCGGGTATGGGCACATATGCATACAAGTACGTTAATCTTGCGCCTTCACTTGCAGACATAATGCATTAGCGGATCTAGTATATTTTGAGGAAAAAATAGGGTGGAGGGGGGGGGGGCGTTCTTAGAAATTCCTAAATGGGGTTTGCCATGGATTTTAAGGGAGGTACCCCCCGCCCTCATTTTCATCCGCCATTAAGTGGGGACCCAAATTACCCTGGATTTATATAGATTAATTTGCTCCGTAAACAAACTGCCTATTTCTCATACCTAGACGCAATTCGTCATCACAGTGGGGGCGGAGTGGGGGAACTTTTTTTCTTTTAGCTTTTATGAATAAGCTTTTTGTCACTATTCTACCAAACACAGTTATACTGCGTCGCGTTCTCCTTAAAGTCCTTGATTCCTGAAGGCCCATTCACTCTTGACAACTCTTCGCTGCGATTTCAAAATTGCAAACACATACAAATATCACTCTGACTGAATAACGACGTACCAAAATACATTGATAGTTCCTTTGTAAACACCAAACATAATCTTCTTAGATTTTGAATTATCATATTTTAAAAATATTATTTAAAAAAATGATGATTCAAAGTATAAGAAGATTGCAATTCTATCTCAGATGGCAGTAAAAGGTTGCCTAGGGTGAATGGAGCTTTAATAAGGAGGCACCCACTGTGCGATGCGATCTAAATTCTGGTCGAAATAGAAGTCGCTAGCGACCAATATCTAACATTGTTAGATATTTTCTAAGCAATTTTCTATTTTCAAGTAAATTTCTGGTCGAATCGCTCAATGGGAACACCAATTCTGGTCGTCTTTGATCAGTTCTGGTCGTTTCCACCATAACCAAGCAACCAGAAATGGTCGAAACAACCAGAATCTTAGTTTAATTGCACAATGGGTTCCCCCCTTCAATATATCCCAACCAATCAACCGGTACCTCCTGCCCCACATACTGTACACCGTTACGCGCCGCTGCCCTTTCACACACTGACACATGTCCCAGGACCCAACCCCTCCCCCTCACCACAGACGCCGCTCACACGCCACTCCAGCGTCCCCTCGGTGTGCCCGGCGTCTCCCAAGTGTCCTCCTCCAGTAGGTCAGTAGTTTCTGGTCCAGGGACGCCCACCTTGACCCCACCATGGCCCTTCGCCGCGTTCACCTGAACCTGGTGGTCACTCTGATGGTCATCGTACTTCAGCCAGCGTTCGCCTTCAAAAAACGTGAGTTTTCATAATTATATATAGTCACTGGGACATGGGTATACCCATTATAGTCAGGCGAGATCTAGGAACTTAGGGAATGTGGGAGGATCAACACATCTGGATCCTTGTATAGGTGCCTACTATTGAGTACGTACGCAGGGGTTAAGGGGATACGACGTTTTTTTTTAAGTAAGCGTAAGTACTGAATGAAGGGCCCCTGTCCTCCAAGACTCTTTCACCCTAGACAATTCCCTTATGGGTATATAGTTTCATGGACAACACCGCCCCCTTAGACATACTCGGGCATTTCGCCCTGACCGTTCCCTTACACATCACTCTGATCCCAAACTTTAACTTTTGGACGGGATACACGTTTCTTGTGAGTTTGCGCAGAGGAATGATACCACCGTGATAGTTTTCCTTACCCAAGCAATGGATCGCGGGAAAGAAATGCAAAGCCTTCAGAAACTTATCTTTGATCCTTATTTTACTTTGTCCTTCAATCACATGATCCGTTACCTTAATCAAAAAGTCGTGTGCGAATATGTTGGCAGTAAAAACGATAACTTTTCTTAAAAGAGAATGCTGTGTTAAGTATCAATATAATATTAGCATTTCAACATTAAGGGAAAACCCTCAGTGCCTCCTACCCTCCATGACCCCAACCTAGAATTTTCGCCAATATGGGGATTCATGGGCATGCAAAGAGACCGAGAACTTGGCTTCCAAATCTGTCGCCGCCCCTTGCACTAAGTGACAAATGTATACCTGGAGTCTGATCAGGATTCTGAGGAGGAATATGTCCAGGGGAAGGTATCCGGTATGAGTTGAATGAAGTGCTGAGGTTGTTACTTACAATATTATGATTGTGTTGTCTGGCAAAATAAAACACGTATTCCTATGCCACTGGATTTCCATTTCCTGAACTATAGCTTCCAGACCCATGGATAGGTATATAGGGTACTTTGTTTTAGCTCAATCTTACTTAGTACAGACCGTGGGGGTGATAACTCCCATCTTCACGAGTCAAAGTTCAAATTCAAACCCCGCAACTACTCTGCATGAGTCCTGCATGATAAAGGATACAGTCCCGTTCAAGACTCTCAATTGGTACCACATCGTTTGTTACCGAGAATAAAAGAGAGGTCACAGGCAGACTAAAAAACTAGGCCATCTGTGTGGTTCCGGCTTGCTGTTAAGTGTTTACCTCAAGAATTTTAGATTAATAAGAATTTGGGATATTGAGTAGGACTACTGAGCAAGTAAATTTTGGGGGAAAAAATCTAGATCGGTGTCACGTAAGATTCATAGTATACCGAATCAGGTTTGCTTAACGGTATATAATATAGAGAACATTTTGACATTGACTTAAGAAATATGATATCTGGCCTTTTGACATACATGCCGCCCTCGCCAAGTCACAACACGTGCACATGTGAGATGATGATAGGGACCGCGGCAGGGAGCCAGGCACTCATAGTGAAATGTGTTGACACTTTTATGAACAACAATAACATAGTTCCCATGGACTGTTATGACAAATGTAACAAAACTATGACTATATTATGGGAAAAAGAGGTGTATAATTTAGGCATTATTCTCACGGAGCTCTGTTTTTCTGTTACATTATGTATGTCAATAAGGTGATATAGAGGAATAATACGTATTCAGGGGCCAGTCTCTTAGGGGTATACAAAATAGCATCCAGTGTGCATTGGTTTTGCGAATGGAATCCCTTTAATGGAATCTCCATACTTTCACTGCGGTAGAAAGATAATACAACAATGGGCATCTATTATTGTCAAGATTCCTTGAAGAAAGTATCTAATGTTATCTGGTTATGACAAGATTATGGAACCGGTTACCAGTTACGCCACAGGCCTCCGCTAAAAATTCTATTTATCGGTAGCACCATACAAATTTCGCATATTCTTCCTGAATGTAGAGCAAGGTCACTTGACCATGTGATGTGAGGTGGGACCAAATGCTTTTCGTTGCTTTGGGATATTCTGGACAAATTACAGATTGATATAATGATAACACACATCTGCCGATCATCATTTACTTACATTTTTTCTAGCATCGTACCAAATGTGTGCACCATACTAGTTACATGTGCTTCAAATCTTTGAGTTTTGTGGTTTTTGAATCGGCAATTACGGGTGTACATAACAAAACAACGGGTTCCTGAAGTTTAAGAATTTACAGCGACAGTTGATGCACGTAGCGTGACCGTGTGAATTGGGTCACAAAGGCGGGTCATGAAGTTGCATTATCTAATTATTGGTGTTAATTAACCCCCAAGTGAAAGGGGGCCTTTTTTTTAAAAGAACGAACGCATCTAGGATATGTGGAAGGGTGGGTGGTCGGTGGATGGATAACGCATCCTCGAAAATATGTCAACGCCCTTAACTTATACCCAGTGCATATTGTTGGCCTTCGACAGTGAGGAGGTCTAAAGATCAAAAAAATATGTGTACATATTATTTAAAGGCCTATTATAAGTAGGCCTATCTCAATTTCTGTATGTTTAGGTCCCTAAGATATTTCTTTCGGTAATGAATAATTTTACCACCCAAAGAATAACTTAGGGATTTAAGCAACTTTTGCTGACAGAAGCAATTTCCTGAATCTAGAAAACTGCATCTGTCAGCCAAAACTTAAAAAAAAAACGACTGCTGCATATATGTTCCTGAAATGTCTATGAGCTCGTTGCTCGAGCAATACGAATATTCAAACCTCACACTCATCCCCAAGGCAAAATTATAATTAAGCAGGTATCCCTCAACCTCTGCCTTGTGTCCTTACAATAGAGGTATGATAAATGGAATGTTACCAGGATTTATCATTACTCACATGACAGTTATATCTAGACCCGTTGAGGCAGCAATAATAGCTATTGCTCAGCGAATAGCAGTTGCATTTCAAAGCCAGCTTGCACTTCTGAAAATCTCCCTCTGATATCATATCTATAGGCCCTATTTATACACACCTCTGCTTCTCTTCTAATCACCTCATTTGTCAAATCACATTTTCAAATCTCCTGAGACAATAATACATCTGAGTAGCTGCTTATGGTTAGATAACGAAATCTTTGAACTGACTGCTTATTCCTATGTTAGTGGGTTTCCAGCCAGGCTGCGATGTAACAGAAATGTGGTGCAAGTATACTTTTTTAGTCAGTCTAGTACTTACTAAGATGGCACAGAACAATTACATTATCTATGGTTAGGTTGAAACCTCACCAAATCAGAATGTTATTAAAACATTATTTTTGGTGAGGTTAGGGCAAAAACCAAAACAGAACATTATAAGAACATTCTGTTAAGGTTGAACCACGTAACCAGAATGTTATGATGACGTTGCAGTGCAACATCACAGCAGTATGTTGCAGCAACGTTATTGCGAACCATCAAAATAACATAACAAGAACCAATACAGAACCAAACAGAACGTTGCTGCAACGTTATTATGACGTCGCATGCTTGGCTGGGTTAAGAACCACAAATAGACAGAATGGGGAAAGAAATCTCTCAATGAATTCCGTAACCAGGTTACACACATACACCTCAGATTCTTGAGTGTTAAAATCAAAGGTCACAACACCACGTAAACAAGTGGAAGGTATCTCGGGTCAGAATTGGGATGGGGGGGATGTATTAAGATGCGGGAGGAGGGAAAGGGGGAGGAGGGGTGATTGCATGGAACGGAGGCTTGAGACCGGCTTTTTACTGGTTTGCCACCTGAATGCTGGATGGATTATATTTAGGCCGAACATTTTACAGACAATTGTTTGGTATCTAGGATGCCACCAGAGTGTCTGATATATAATAGTGCCGGCCAGCCCTTGGTGCTGCAGGCCCGTATCCAGAACTTTTCATGGGGGGGGGGGGGGGTGACCATTTCCAAAAACAGGACTTTCTAGAGGAAAAATAACTAAATTAAAGGCAAGGTATCGTCCATGGGTTGTGAAGGTTTGGGGTTCCACCCCTTAGCCTAGCAACATCATACTCATAGCCAGCGACTTATTTTGCCATGTCTTTTTTAGAACAAAATCTGGTGACGTCATTGGTCACATCACGAATCTGGCATGCTCATCAAATTCAGGGAGCCATAAAAAATAAGAGATATTTTACAGGAATCACCTGATGAAGGCGGACGAACTCGCCGAAACGTTGTGACAACATTGAAAAAACTTTGTACTCTTGAAAAGTTCATCATTAAATACAACTTTAACCTTAAACTGCTGACTCTGTTGGTTTTGTTACAATCTATACTCCAATTTTACAGGAATAGCAGAGGGCCTGCAGAGGCACGGGTGTACCTTTCAGGCAAAAAAGGGTGGTGGTGAACTACACCCATAGAAAAATATAGGGGCAATAATTTGGAATCTAACCTTATTGCTACCAGGGGCGGATCCAGGAATTGTTTAGGGGGACCAATATTAGAAAACAGTGGTACCTAAGTGACCTTAAGGGACAATAGTTTTTCACCGAGAGGGAAAAGAAAGCACTGACTTTTTGGGGCTATAAACAGGGGAGAGAGGGCCAGCTGGGGGAAAAGTGGACCTGGCCCAGCTTTGGGGGGTGACGCGTACCCCACGTCACCCCCCCTGGCTACGGGCTTGTGCTGCATTGTATTTTGAGTCGCTTTTATAATCCGTCTAAGTCTCAATTACAGGATTCAAAAGAACTTTGACACATCTTTACCCTAAATCTTCCGTGACCGGTTATAATATTCTAGGTGCATTTTCCTAGGTTCTAGGCACTGAGGCTCCTATTACATACTATTAGCTCCAGGGGAACATACCGGTACTTTCCAGAATATGTCTTAAAATGTTTTCAGAACTGATGCATGGATTTTTAAATCCAGGAGAAAACAGACAGCTAGAATCTGAAAGTATAAAGTCACTTTTCACCTTCCTGTTTTTTCTGCAACCAATTCTTTTTTCATCTTTATTATTCAAATGTCCCTGCCTTTTTGAGAACCCTGCTTTAAAGTAGGGATGATAGTGTTGAAGACACCTACCAGAAGTTACCGCCCCCCCCCCCACATCTGTTTTTCATGTAAACACCCGGAGGTGTGCCATTGTTGCCGCATGCCGTGGGCGGCTTTTGACCCATTTTTTGACAGGAGAGCAACCTTGAGACTGATGCATTTTTTAAAAAAACATTCAAGTTGCTAACATTCTATTGGCGTGATTCACCCTATAGCTTTCGATTTCGGGCTTTTTGATGGCATTGATCCAACTCACTCCAGTTAAACGGCGTTCTCAAAGGTTTCATTTTGTATTTGCTGCATGAAAGTAGGTACCTGTTAGCTAACTGGTTAGACGTGTCTCATAGTCAGACCAGTTCATTTGAGGTCAGGCGTACACAGTCAGTGATGGATGTAAAAGGGGAGGAGGTGTTGGGGAAAAAATTATATCGTACCCCGCTCCCAGCTTATGTTAAAGTCATCCATCAGATAGTCCATGAAGACTAAAAAATCCTGGGCCTTCAATCCGAATGATAACGTCTCAAAGATAGCTATAGTTTAGAACAAATATCGTATCATAAATCATTGCAGGACTTACAATTATACATAAATTTTCCCTTGCCCGTTGCAAAAGTTTTAATTCTTCAACAGTGGTTGATCAGTTTTAACCATCATAATAATCATAATTTTTTCTCGGTCTGAATCCTAGCCACATTCTTTTTTAAAAAAGCAATATTAAAGATAGATTTGAAAAAAATAAATAACAGTTATAAACTCCTGGTTCCTGCTAAATTCCTCACCTCTAAAACAGCCCATACATTAAATAATACAACTTCAAACATATAGAATGGTATTAATCTCCATACTTTTTCTCTTGCACAAATGCAAGAGAAAAACAATCAGTGATGTAACTTCCGTGGTATAACATCGAACATATTGAATATTTCATTTTTCCCAATATTTGTTCCATTTCATTTTACCCAGAGCCGAGGACCGACTGGTTCCAGGTGACCCAGGATGAGCTGAAGGAGGCCCTCAAGGTGCGGCCCAACCTGGGGGTGGCCAAGAACGTGATCCTCTTCATGGGGGACGGCATGGGCTTCACCAACATCATGGCCAGTCGGGTGTACAACGCCCAGAACAGGGACCTCAGCTTCAGGGACGCCCGGCTCACCTTCGAGAAGTTCCCCTACGTCGGCCTCTCAAGGGTGTGATTTTTGTTATACCTTTACTATGCGCACACTGCATTAACATAGTTTCATATGAATCCTCTGAAGTATTTAAGTATTGTCAAAAGAATATCGTGGTGTAACATACTAACATACTATCCACTATACACTAGTTCATTAGAGCACATAACTACTAAGAGTTCTTAGGTTTATTTTTCTTTGATTGAGGAGCAATTTACGAAGATATAAATCATAGAGAAACTCGCTCAGTGTGTAAACACTGTTTTTAGATTCATTATAATGCGTTTCTACTGTTGCAATTCTGATTGGACCATTGGTGCATATTTGGAAAATAAACATTTTCATAAGCAGGTCCGGGCTAACACAGAAATCCGGAACGTCCCATGATATCAGGTCATCCCATTATTCTAGGTCACAAATCGTCCTGTCATTTAGGGACAGTTGGAGAGGTCAGGTACAACAATAAAAAGGCGGGGAATATCAATTAGCCTGTGATAACAGGCCAGTCCGGAATTACGGGACGTCCCACTAAATCAGGACGAACTGAAATATCGGGACGTTCCTGTTTTCCTGTGTTAGCCCCAACCTGTTAAAGATACTTCCAACCTATCCCTGCACTGCCACCTGGTGCATACCTGTTGAACCCTCTATGTGCTATTGTTATACTGCTGCTACACACAAACAGTGTGTCAGTTATTACTATAAGGATGATAGAGAAGTCTATGATCAAAACGGTAAAACCCTTTGATTTTTGTACAGGATATCAATAAGATCAAGACTTAAAATCTGTGGGAATTTCAAGAAAAAAACACTACAAAATTTTTTTCTGGGATTTTTGAAATTTAAAAACTCAGGTATTTTCCATAGAAACCTATAGTAAATACCTCAAATGTTTACAATCCCCTAACTGAAAAACCAAACGGTAAAACTGGTTTTCCCTCTGGCTATGTATTCCTTATGTACTAAAGACACTTCCAACCTATCCCTGGGCGTATCCAAAAGTATGAATGGCGGCAAGCGGCTGAGTGGTACAGGCTAGACACAGAGGCGAACATCGGGGATTTTGCATGGTTCCAGGCAAACAGCGGACCTGATAACTTGCATGATATCTCGTAAACGCACGTGGATACCGTAGCAACTGCTTACAACTCGTATATACAAGGAATTACTGGGATAATTCACGAGTTTTGAGAGGCAAATGAAGTCAGTAAGGACGCGGAGTGAAAGCTTGGCGAGCCGTGTGCAACAAACCGTGACGATGTCAACAGACCAGGCCGGGGCGAAAATTGGAACAGCTGACGCGGACGGCGGCGAGGAAGCACCTGATACAAACCTTCTCCTCAAACAAATCATCGCCAATCGAAAGAAAAGTGAGTCCAATATGGAAGTTAGGTTTAAAAACCTGGATGCAAAAATTACCCAGTCGAACCTTAACTTTAGTAGTTATGTATCTAGCAATGACAAAAGGGTTGACACATTGGAAACCGATGTAAAATCCGTTATGGATGGGCTCAAAACGCTTAGGGAGGAGGTTCATGATATGAAGGAAGAATTAAAAACAGCCAAAAATGATTTGACGGAAACCCAAGGTAAACTAGATGATGCAAAGAAAGATCTGAGGAAAAAACCGGAAATCTTGGATAAACTAGAGGTTAAATACAACAGGGACGAGGAGGAAATCAAGAGATGTATGATAGTAATAGAAGGAGTCAGTGAAACTTGTGGCAAAAACCCTAGGGTTATTGCCTCAACCCTTCTCAAGGATCTTGATATTGATTTCAACGATTCTGACATTAGGTATGCTTTCAGGCTGGGATCCCTAAATCAGAATAGTACACGCCCTCGCTTCATTAAAGTATTCTCAAAACCACGTCTTAAGGGTGAGATATTTAAAAATATTCGGAAGTTGAAGAACTTGGACGTATGGAAATTTGTGCATATCAATGACGCACTTACGCTTCAGGAACAAAATGAAAGGAGGGACTTTCATAGTATTTTTGCGGCAGGAAGGGCCCGCAAAATCGACATCAAACTGAGGGGTAATGTGTTAGTAATCGATGGAGTAGGTATACTTATCAGGACATTGACAGGTTACCTCATGGACTTTGCATGGAAACTGTCAAAATTGTTGAGACCCCTGACGGCTGGGCGTACATGAGTAGTATGTATCCCTGCCAAATCCAATATGAAGACAAAATCTATCACTGCGCTGAGCAACTGCACTATAGTGAAATGGCAAGACAGCATCAACGCCTGGATCTGTTGGAGGACATTCTAAACGCCAAGGAAGGTTATCAGGCAAAAAGAATCGGGAAAAAGATCAGACCAAACGAACAGTGGGAGGTTGCAAAACTACCATTAATGAGGAAAATTGTGAGGTTAAAATTCAATCAGAACCAACACATTAAGGACAAGCTATTGGCAACCAAAGGCAACCTCTATGAGGCAACTAGGGGTGATAATTTTTCCTGCGGGCTGACACTGGATAAGGCAGCCCAAATTACCAAGGACAACACACCGGGACAGAACAAATTGGGTGAAATCCTGTGCGAATACCGAGACGAGGAGTTGGCCAAAATAGGGTAGTAATATGGACTTGGTGTGAATTGTATCGTGGAGGGTACTCCTCATTGTGACTCGTATCAATTAAATAAGTTTATGTATTACCTAGAAAAGAGCCAAATCTGCTCACATATATAATAATTTTGTACTGGACCCCAAATTTGCAGAGCTATAGAATTTATGGGACATTGAATAGTCCCCGTTGTCTAATCTTGTATCTGAGAGGTGGAGTGAGAGCCAAATACCGACCAATTGTAACTACACTTGAACCGTGTTAACAATAGGTGAGGGTTATAAGTACCGTATTCACCTTCAAATACTATATGAAAATGTGTGTTCCCTATGTGTCCAAATTTTCTGTAAGAACTTTAGGTTATGGATGAATTGAGAACACTATGTAAGGCAAAAGGAATCAAATTTGTAAATTTTAATTCGCGTAGTATTTCTAATAAATGGGATTTAATTAAAGCTACTTTTACTGATGTTGATGTTGATATTTTAGGTATCACTGAGACATGGCTTACTGAGCATCATGATTCAGATCTGTATAAACTAAGTAACAATCACTCATTTTATAGGAAAGATAGGGAATGGAGTGATGACAATAGTGTCATTCCCAAAAAAGGAGGAGGCTTGGGTATGTTTATTAATAAAAACTTGGAACATTCAGAAACACAATACAGTTATCTAAATACTAGTAATATAAATTTGGAGAGTCAATGGATTTCTATTAAACAGAAACCTAACAAAACTATCCTTGTTGGTAATATATATAGACCACCTCAGGGAAATGCTAATATTTGTTTACAGGAAATCGAGGATACTTTATCAAATTTGGATTTAACTAAAATTGAGATTGTGCTTATGGGTGATTTTAATATTAATATTTTAGATCGAAACAATGAAATAGTGCGCAGACTGAAGCACATGGTAAGTGAAATGGGACTTCGTCAGCTAATAAAAGAGCCAACTCGTAGTACAGTAAATACTAGAACATGTATTGATCTAATCATTACGAATTGTGAAATTGTTGCTGACTCATGTGTTCTGGACATTAATATAAGTGATCATCAGGTAATTTTTTTAAGGCGAAAAAAACACAAAAATATAAAAGAAAAACTTAAATTTACAGGTAGATCATATAGAAGATATGATAAAGGCAATTTTCAAAATTGGTTGAAACAAATGGATTGGACCGAATTTGATAATGCAAATAACCCAACTATGAAATGGGAAATTCTTCTTAATAAATTTTATCTGCAAAATAATACACGTAGCATTCTATGAGGAACTGTCGCAAGCATCCTACGTACAATTCTATGGTGAGAGGAACAGCTTTCATATATTTAAAAATCAAATTAGTTCAGCCTCCCGACGTCAGACATCTGATATGCTATCAATCAAAGAACATGCCATATTCCTATTCTTAATAATTCTGGCCAAGACGGCAACGGTAATAATGATATAAATCTTTACAATTTTCGGTCATATGTAAAAAAAATCTGTTAAATTCGTTACTCTAGACCTACAACGCTGACCGTATGGTGACCGACTCGGCGGCCGCTGCAGGGGCGTACCTGAGGGGGGAGAAGGTGCGCTCAGGGACCATCGGGGTCAGCCAGGACGTCGTCAGGGGGCGCTGCAGCATGCAGGACGGCAACGTCCTCAAGTCGGTCCTTCACCACTCCCATGCCGCAAGTAAGGAACTCTCCCAACTTCAGTTACCAAAATTATGAAAACAATCATTGTCAAGTTAGTGTTTAAAGCAATTCCACGCTAAAGGTAAAAGAATGTACTCCAGAAGATATTGGTAGCCTAAGCAATTCCATACTAAAGATAAGAGGATGAACTCCAGAAGATACTGTTAGCCTAAGCAATTCCATACTAAAGGGAAGAGAATGTACTCCAGATAGTAGTCTCTGAAATTATGATAATATCGTTAGGTTAGTGGTAAGCAATATCATATTAAAGGTAAGAGAATGTACTCCAGATAGTACTCTCTGAAGTTAAGATAACATTGTCGAGTTAGTGGTAAGCAATTTCATAGTAAAGGTAAGGGAATGTACTCCAGATAGTGCTTTCTGAAATTATGATAACGTTGTCGAGGTAGTGGTAAGAAATATCATACTAAAGGTAAGAGAATGTACTCCAGATAGTAATAGGTTCTTATGCTGAAGGTATAACTGTGGCCTTGATCTATATGTTAAACCTGTTCATTTCTGATTGAGAACTAGATTCACTTGTTCACATGTTCTTCCAGCCACAGATATGTAATATACAGAAAAATAGACCGATAACATTGTTAAGAGAAAATGCTGAAGGTAAGAGAGTATCCTGAATGTCCTCAAACTTCTTCCATTAATATTGAAAATAGGACTATGTCTTATCCAAGTCTCTGACTTACAAGAAGTTATTGGCCTTAAATGGGCACAATTTCCTTTATCCATACGCATAATTTTCATAGGTATTGGTTCCCACTTGCCATCTACAAAAATGATGTCAAATACAATGTTTTAATTCAGCTTACTCTATAAATGAGGAATGCGTGGATTCATAGTTACAGTAACGTAGTTATTCAATGTCACAAGCCATATTCATGATAATAGATAAGGCCTTACAGAAGTATACACTTTCATCGGGAGCCTAAATATAAGTGGTATTAGTTTTTCCAATTGAAAGTTTTCTTATCATCAAGGCCCAGTGTCAGGTTGACCTTCAAGGTCATTTCAGTATTTATTTTTTATCCAGCAGACCTCAACAAAGTTGGTTTTGTCACGCAGCTTGATTATTCGCTCCTGACCATTTTTTTATGTGTAAAGGCGGTGATCCACGTTGCGACAGAATTGGACCGATATTCAACCAATTTTCAAAATATTTTCTATGTCCAGAATCGGTCCAGAATCGGTCCAGAATCGGTCCAGAATCGGTCCAGAATCGGTCCAGAATCGGTCCAGAATCGGTCCAGAATCGGTCCAGAATCGGTCCAGAATCGGTCCAGAATCGGTCCAGAATCGGTCCAGAATCGGTCCAGAATCGGTCCAGAATCGGTCCAGAATCGGTCCAGAATCGGTCCAGAATCGGTCCAGAATCGGTCCAGAATCGGTCCAGAATCGGTCCAGAATCGGTCCAGAATCGGTCCAGAATCGGTCCAGAATCGGTCCAGAATCGGTCCAGAATCGGTCCAGAATCGGTCCAGAATCGGTCCAGAATCGGTCCAGAATCGGTCCAGAATCGGTCCAGAATCGGTCCAGAATCGGTCCAGAATCGGTCCAGAATCGGTCCAGAATCGGTCCAGAATCGGTCCAGAATCGGTCCAGAATCGGTCCAGAATCGGTCCAGAATCGGTCCAGAATCGGTCCAGAATCGGTCCAGAATCGGTCCAGAATCGGTCCAGAATCGGTCCAGAATCGGTCCAGAATCGGTCCAGAATCGGTCCAGAATCGGTCCAGAATCGGTCCAGAATCGGTCCAGAATCGGTCCAGAATCGGTCCAGAATCGGTCCACTTTGTAAAATATTGCAACGTGGATCATCTCAGCCGATTTTTTTTTCAAACCGATCCCAGATCAACAAGAAAATAGAATTTTTTCCATCTGATTTCAAAACGACGATGGTCCGACGAAATTATTAAACCTGTTTAATAATTTTGGACCGATTTTGGAGGGACATGGACCGATTTTGGACCGAATTTATTATGTGTACTCTTTTTCAAGGTGATTTCATTCATTTTTGGAAGTAATGGAACGAAAATGTTACCAAAAGATATGAAAATGATTTCCATTTTACATGATATATTTTTTAATGCTTTTCAACAAGTATTTTACTATTTTACTTATTATTAATCAGAAAGATTAAATAATATATATTTGTGGTCCTACTGACCATATTTAGACATAAAATATTAAAATATTTGCAATTTTTTTATAATTTAGTCAACCGATTTTTTTTTCACTATTTTCCTATTAATTTGAGATCCAGGATTCAAGGAAATAATCAATTCTCATCTTCACTGTGGATCATGGGTGTAGAACCAATTCTGGACCGATTCTGGACCGATTTCAGGACCGACAAGTTTAATTGCCAAACCGATTCTAAACCTACAAAAAAACGTCGGTCCTAAAACTACCAACTACTTTTACTGCAGCTGTGACCCCAGTAGCACTTTTCTTTGAATTTGCAATGTGGCGTTTTACCTTGTGGTTAAAATGATGAAACTTTTTCCTGGTAGTATTCCCAACAGCAAAAGGCGTAGTCTAAAGCAGGTCACATTCTTTTAGCCTTTTACCTTCGTGTACTGGTAAATAGATCTGCAAAGTTCGACATTATATAGGATGTTTGTAGAAAAGACACATACTGAATACGTAGGAGGATAAGAATGACTAATCAAGTATTTTGAACAAAAAGGTGCAAGCACAGAAAGAACAGATGAAAGGGGGCCGTTCGCAATGTATGCATATATGGGACACGTTCCATAAGACAATCTAAGCAAAAACTAATGTTCCAAGAACTCAGTTGATTGCACTGATCAAACCTTAAGCCCCATACCCACTAGGTGATTTTACTGTTGATGGGCGACAGGCGACTGGCAGATGATAAGAGATGGAATCACCAGGCAACTATCAGTGGATATAGTGCGGATTCTGGACAACAGGCAACTGGCAACAGAATCGCCAGTAAAATTGCTGGTAAAATCACTGGTCAAAACTTGCTTGATATTACAGTTGCCTAGCGACTTAAACGGTGTTAAGGCACTAAGTGACAAAAGGGCACTAAATGACAAAATCTGAATTTTTGTCACTTAGTGTCACCCTCAAGGCACTAAGTGACAAAAACCTCAATTGGCACTAAGTGACAAAAACTTTAACCAACAAACATTTTGTCATTTGATTAATTGATTATAAGAAATGTTTTATTTTGTTTTAATCAATTAATAATAATTTTGTTTTAATTAATTGATAATAAGAAATGATTGTCAATAAATGATTTATTAGGAAATAGATAATTAATAGATGAATAAAACGTGATTAATAGAGAGCAAAAATAATATTTATTCATGAATAAGTGATAAATAAATAATGCTTATATATTCAATATCAATAAGTAATTAGTTAATAAATGATATAATCAATAGATAAAATTAGTTAATTAGTAATAGTAAATAATAAATCATAAATCATTAAACAAATGACCATTAAAAAAATCAATAATAAATCACCTATAGATAGTGAAAATAAAATTAATAATTATGACTAAAAGTTAATTAATCATGATTAATAAATTAAAAGTGAAGATAATAGATAGATAAATTATCAGTAAATGGATAAATAAATAAGTCATCAATAATCAAATGAAAATATATAATAAATTAATAACAAAAATCAATGAATAAATAAAAATTAATCAAAAAAAGGTTAAATTAATAGATAAATAAAAAAATACTTTGAACTATAGAGGTTTAATTATCCGTTTAAAGTTAATGCGTGTTTGTGTTGTTTCGTTGTATAGATAATAGCTAGCTCCATTCGCAGTCTCCCTCCTCGTCGACTGCGGTCGTCCAATACATAATTATAGTTCCCTTATCATGTAAGACGTGAACACTCGTTGTGAAAGGATTTGTTGTTTATTATCCAATGTCTAGTCGTTCCGTGACAAGAACTCGATTGACCATGATCAGTCCCGAGGTTAGAGTTCCCTCAAACACATTCAGTCAACGCTCCGCGCTCTAACACAATTTCTATATGCCTCTCTCCAGAACCTAGACTGCAGATTAAAGGTCCAACCTTCGCAGGATGTTTACTCACACAGTACTTGCAGCTACTCTGGCTAGCTAAGAGCGGAACACATTATTATATGG
The DNA here is from genome assembly GCA_936440205.1 of Lepidonotus clava. Classification (NCBI taxonomy): domain Eukaryota; kingdom Metazoa; phylum Annelida; class Polychaeta; order Phyllodocida; family Polynoidae; genus Lepidonotus; species Lepidonotus clava. The sequence continues at coordinate 24,726,525 of OW387144.1, read as the reverse complement.
TGGTACGTCACACCTTAACTCCTCCCTCATTTCACTACTGTCAAAGTGAAACATTGGCTTACACGTGCGCTTCTAAGCTCACGTAATGCTGCCCAAACATGGACTGGCCACCCGCGTCAGTACAACTTGATGAATAGATAAAGGGACACTGAATAATCAATGACAAAGATGAAGTAAAGGGCAAAAGATTTGTAACTTAGTTACTTATAAATGAATGAATAAATGATTCATCAATAATTAATTAATTAATCAATTAATTCTTGTATAATCAATAAATAAAAACAATTATCAAAGATAAAATAATTAACTAATTAAAGAATAGAAATTGATAAATAGAAAATCAAAAATCAAAAATCAAAAATCAATCAATGAATAAATAAAAAGAGACTAAGTAATTAATGACAAAAAGAAAGGAAATGGCAAAAGTTTTGTCATTTAGTGTCTTTACCACATAAGGATGTTTTTGTCACTTAGTGCCTTGAGGTAGGCACTAAGTGACAAAAAGGCACTAAGTGACAAAATTTTGCCACTTAGTGCCTTTTGTCACGGCAATTCTCCGTCATCTGTCGCCGCTAAAGTCACTTATAATTAGTGAGTATAACCCTAGCTCTATACATTATGTTATTTAGACAACCAGGATTGTAGCACCGAATTGTTCAGATATGATAATGAATAGGGGAACAAATTATTGGAAAAAGAACCATAAGATCAAATATTTCCTATTACCTATGAAACATCCAACTGTGTCTTTATTGTTTCAAGATATATAAACTTTAATTACTTGAAAATCAGCAAAAGAAAATCGTCATTATAAAAGAAGAAAGAGGACACTCTCTTAGGCACATATAGGCCTACACTACAAAGTTGCGCATAAGATTACCAAACCCCAATGACAGAAATTCTTTCCCTTTGGCCACATGACCAATTCCTTTGGTGCTGGTATAATCAAACCCATTGAATTATTTTCTAATATTAGAGGTGGGCCTGGGGGGGGCGACCAAGAAAAAGTTACGAAATATCGTGGGTACTTTTCGTGACCAAATCCGACCAGAAAAAAAAAACGAAGTTATCGTAGTGCGAAAAGTCCCCCAGAAAAAAGTCACGAAATATCGTGGGTACCTCACGATAGATGTTTTTTCCACGAAAAGTGGCTTTTTTCACGATATGAAAAATCGGTATCGTGAGGACATAAAACCCGTTTCAACGTTTGTTCACGAATGCATTTTTGATAGTTTCCGACATATCCAAGCCGGAGGACATCTAGCAAACATGGGTAATTAATTTTAACCGCGTTTTTAGCATTTTCTTCAAAGTTTAAACTTTTCGCACTTTTCGTACAGTGGCCTAAACTTTTCGTGGTTCTTCCCATGGACCCAAACCATGATATTATTATGAAAAACAGACTTAATAATGTATAATACCTTGTAGAAAGTGCCTGTGGGCGATAATAGGGGTTTTTCGTGTTATTCTTAAATAATCTGCAGAAGTATATTACAGAGTATATGTACGATTATACCCAAAAACACAACAATTCTATTTACTATTGAAACACATTTTATTACAGTATAATCAATTGCAGACCCATTTCTCTTGATTAATACCTTGTCTTTCAAATCTAATAGTGAAATACAACCCACATGATATATATTTTTAGCTATCAAAAAGAAGAAACCTAAGTTGTGTGTCCGATGTCGACCATTCACTGACTTCGCCCTTGCCAAGGTCTACAAGGATGGCGGTGGTTACAGGCCCATGTGGGGTCAGAAACGTTGCAGGATGCAAAGAACAGTTAAGGAGAGGATTGATCCACGTATTCAATGGCCAAGATCTAAAGACTTTACAGCTCGCTTTCGTATCCCCACTCTTTGTGTGCAGGAGTTGACCGACGAATTTGAGAAAAGTCGTTTTCGACCAGGGAAAGGGAAGGATGAAAAGCGCGGTGCCCCCATACCACTATTTCACAAGGTAAATATCAGTTGAAAAAAAACAAAAAATATTTCCAATGTAGTAAAAACGTAATTACAAAGAGCAAATTATACCAACTATCAAAATGGGTATATATTTTTTTTCAGGTTTGTTATGCCTTACGGTATATGGCTACCGGGTCATACTACACCGTACTTAGAGACACCCAAGGAGGGGTTTCTGAATCCATTATTGGTCGAGCAGTTGATTCTTTCGTGAAGTTCCTTGTATCAAGGGCAAGGAAACACATAAAGTTCCCAAAGGTTTGTAATACCTACGAAAAATATCTTCATCATTCAATGTTACTTCAAAAAAAAGTAAACACATGTTGAGCTAATTTAAAGAATTAATAAATTCTGAAGTAAATGAGGTTCATGGATTTTACCTGAAAGAAAAAACCACAAACACCTAACTTCATTGACAACCTTTATATATGGGTTTTTTTTCTACAGGGTGAGGCATTACATGAATCGGCAGCTCGATTTGCAGACAGGCACAACATTGACCAGTGTGTGGGTAGTATTGATGGCACGTACATCCCGATAAAGAGACCGGTACGCAACAAATTTGTGTACGTTTGTCGGAAGGGATACCACGCTCTGAACGTCCTAGTAAGTAAACATATTTCCAGTAATTTATAACCACATATTTCAGACTCAGACCAATTACAAAGACCTAATATTATTTATCATTACAGCAGTATTAATCAAAGATGTAGGCGCGTTACTGTTTGAAAAAAATGTCGCACCTGACAAAGTATTTTTGGTAGGTAAGAAAAAAAAAAAAATTTCTCTATCTTCTACCTAGAGACCGCTTGTGACCACGAAGAGCGGATCACTTTCGTGGAGCCAGGTATGGCAGGAAGTCATCACGATCAAGGTGTTCTCGATTATTCTGACCTCGGCTACCAGATTGGCCAACGACAAAGGCTTGGATTGTATTTCCTTCTTGCTGATGGAGGGTAAGTTTTTAATTTTTTTCTTAAAAAAAAAGACTCCGTACATAAGAGAATACAATGTAACAAAATATACCTCAATATCACAATGAACTACTATTTCAAACCATACACTTTCTTCCAAGTAGAAACTTGACATTTGAATAATACCATGTCAATAAAGATCGTCCACAGTTCTTGCACTAACTCTTATTTTAACTATTTCCTCAGATATGCCTTTACGCCAGAAGTAATGATCCCCTTCCGAGTCCACGAAATCGAAACCCTTGAACCTTGGGAACAACGTTATCAGGTGGCACACACTACTGCACGTGCGGGGGTAGAGCGTTGCATAGGGCAATTGAAATCACGATGGAGGTTAATAAACATTATTATGTCTAACAATCTAAACATTTTCTTAATTCAGAAAGAACGCACTTAATCGACTAGAAATGTAATACAAACCAACCTACAAAATCGGCAATATCTCTGTTTACATCGTCCACCTTTCAAGTTTTGATTAGTGTATATCCATATATCCTACCATTTTAGTACTTGTTTCATTTTTCTTGTATTACATAAGTTTTCGCTACGTGACTTTTTTCTAAGGTGTCTCTCCAAAAATGGTTCTGGGTGTATCGACATGGAACCTCTACAGGCGTCTTGGTTAGTGAAAGCATGCTGTGTTCTGCACAATAGGTGCATTGACTGGGGTCTACGCCGTGTTACCCGTGGTCAAACCAGAGATCCAGAACACGAAATCAAGATCCAGGTGGATGCCCGTGACCGTTTCCTTTTGAACAACAGCAACATCAACCCAACCATTGTGCCTGGTGAGGATCACCATGTACTGTGTGAAACCTATGGGGTCAGACATGCTGGTCAAAGGAGACAACAGTCCTATATGCACCGTAACTACGGTGGCCCCACAGCGGCCTATCTTCGCGAGCGTCCAACCCGGGGGAGAGGACGTGGTCGTGGCCGTGGACGTGGAAAGATCGCAACACCCTAGAAATGTGACAGTACATTTGCCAACGAACTCTAAATAGAAGGATACCAACTTAAAAATTCCGGGACAATATATTCGTAATAAAGACAGAAAACATTCGTATCAAAATTTGACATCCTATTTGTGTTGATGTCGATCAAGTAACTATGTAATGAAAACTATGCTTCGTAATCTAAACAACAAGTACTTCTCTTTCAAAAATTGACATGTATTGTCTAAACATACCATTATTTTTCGTAGATTATTATTAAATATTTTGTAACACGAAATATTGTGTCACCCGGTTTAACCACGATAAAAGATTGTGGTCTGACATCCAGTTATAAATTCTTAAAGTCACACTTCCATTCATTCTAAAATTTGTAGGATTACCTAACAAATGATCTGAAAGTAACTTATACGTCTGAGTGTATGAGTGGAAATACACCTCTTCAATTGTGAATATATAAAGTCCAATTTTCGTCCAATAATAAACAGGTTCACACTTTGCGTACATTACTTTGCTGTATTATTTACGAAAACGTCTTTCATAGAGCAACAAACTGCAGCACTCAAGTGAGACTTATTTCCTAGATAACCTTTTCTTCCTTTTACTTTTTTCATTCGTGTCCGACTCTCCCGAGTGATTGTGCGGGGTTATTTTTGTTACTATGTTCAGAGGCACGAGTGAAACAATTCTTTTTTCATCAGAGTGTCCATCTCCCTGTTCTACGACCGGTATAAAAGGATTCGTTGGTGGATACTCCATTTCTTGTGCTTCCTTTTCAAGTTCACTATTGGTTGGCCATTGTGACTGATCCTCTGTGCAAGTTTCCGGTGCTAAAACAGCAGTGGGGTCTTATGTTTCATCGTCATCTTGAAAGTTAGTGTCTGGAATTTCGTTGTTTGGGTCCACGCTGTCTTCGAACAGTGTCACTTTTTCTTGAAATGTGTTTGATGTTCCCTCCCCTGGGTCACTGTTTTTCCATAACTTTTTTCGTAGTCACGAGGCTTGAAAGTCACCTCGCTGTTGTAAATATCTGACAAAGCAGGTGATTGTTCAATAACCTCTCCCACAACCCGAGTTGGTTGAGGAGTCTGTGTTCTTGGTGGTAACACCTCGGCCGCAGCTGTATTTCTGGCTTCCTCTTCGTCATCAGCCTTAATCCTTACTTGGTTTTCCTCCACCATACGAATGCGTTCCGGCATATCTCGTAAAGATATCATAGCCTTTATAACTTCTATGTTCTCTTCAATTTTTTGAATACCTTTTTTGACACAATTAACATCGTTCTTTAAAATGTTTACGTCCTTCTTCATGGTGAGCAGCTGAGATTGGATGTCTTTTAGATCTTGTCTAGAAAAATTTTGATTGGACTGCATGAATTGAAATTCGTCCTGTAATCTGTTTATGCCTGTGTCTACGTTGTTTATTTTCGAGTTAGAATCTGAGACTTGTTCTTTGATTTCGCATGACTCGGTAACAAGTCGCACACACTGTCCCTTGATGGTCTGCGTCTCCACTTTCACATTGGACATATCTTGTCGTATAGCCATGATATTGTTTTTCGTGGACTTTATGTCAGTTGTGACATTCACCACATCCTGTTCCATCGTCCCAATGGAGGTCTGAGATTTGATCGAGTCCGAGCCTAGAAGATTTAAATCAGACTGCACCGTTTGTAGTTCGTTTCTAGCTAATCTAACCTCTGCAGGGACATTTGTGATGTTTTTGAATCTCACAACGAAGTGCAATTACTTCGGCATACATCACACCCAGTTGTTTCTCCTGTCTACCTATGTCAGCTTTGATACTTTGAACTGAAGAATCCACAGTATCCTGAATTCGCTGGTCAACAAAAGCGGCAGCAGTAGCGGTAGTTTTGAGAGGAGGACTAGAACTTTTTTTTAATACTTTTCGTGACAATGGCCCAAATTCGCCCTGGTGTTCATCATACGCCTTTTGAGCTGCTATTGCGGCCTGCTCATCCCTTTTAACTTGATCTACAGTCCCACCGATTTCGAAGACATTAATTGCTGCCACACTGCCCACGTCTCCCCCTGTGCCAACAACAGGGATATCAAAGGCTCTTGGAGAGCCACCGGCTGTTGTGTGTAGGGCCCTGTCTATGGGACCTTGCACATTAAAGAACACCTGCCTCGGTAAATGTGTAGGGGTATGGTCTCTACCTTCTCATAGATTCGATCATTCCATAGATACGATCATCAAAGAATTGTCAAAAAACCTAGTTCTCGCCGTGATATGACCTTAGATGTTGCTACGGCGTTAAACCCCAATAACCAACCAACCAACCATTAATTGCTGCAATAGATGCTATCTCCTCTATTGTTAAATCTTGGGCACGTTTCCTTATACCAGACAATTTGGGTTCCTTAGTTTCAGTTGACTGTTGAGGTGCGATAATAGGTTCCTTACTACTGCCTGCTTTTCGTGGGTCTGCTTGGTCATCCTTCACGTTTGATGTCGTTTTTGGTGATAGCTGTACCTTGCCACTTTTGGCCTGAAGCACTTCTGGAGATTTGACGTGCACGGAGTAGTCGGTATTGTCCTCATCAAAGTCCATGGCTGACAGGTTGGGAAGGTCTGGAATATAATAATTTTATCAAAGCAATGAGCAATTGTAAATATATATATATAAATATATTTGTGTCACGAAATGTTCCTAATTTACGAAAATTATTGAACAAACACTTCACGGATTGTACTAGATTCCCTCTGCAGTACTCTTTCTCCATGTACAAGATAATACGAGAATGGACCCATACCAATTTACTATAATTTATAGGGTTAGTTATCACGAAATATTAATTTCTTTGGATATTTACTATCGGCGATGTAAGAGGGTAACACATTTATTTTATTCTTTTCAATATTACTAGCTTCTATACCTCTTATCTTCCGGTTGTGTCACTTCGTCCGGGTCCGTGTATTCCAGCTGACGTTTGCTTCCTGTTTCACTTCTTCTGACTCGGATGAGGTGTCGGGTACAACTATGGCCTTCTTCTTCCTCCGTAGCGCCCTTGTAGCTGCAGCTTCAACGGGTGCAGCTGGGGCTGTGTCCTTACAGCTGGATACAGTGATGACCTCTTGGCTTTGTTCTTCTTCTTTCGTTTTCGTCACCTTCACCTTCTGCGCCGGTTTCATTGACTGTGCGCGCTCAGCATCCTTCTTGTCCACCTTCGGCTCTATCCCTGTAGTGTCTTTAATTTCTGAAAAATCAATATTACTCTAATTAGAAGTATACCTCATAGGGTCATTATTTTATGGAACCATAACAAGTAAAATAGAATAAATCATAAATTGTAAGACAAATTAAAAAGGATTATAAACTAGTAATGATTCTTATATTCCATTTCCATTATATACCTAAAAAAGATATATGTTCATTTTGTACATTACTTACGGTACTTAGCCAGGATGTCTTCCTCTTCTTTCTTCTTATCCTTCGTCTCCACTTTCTCTGAGTATTCCGCCTTTAACTTTTTCTGCTCGGCTTCACCACGTTGAAACTCCTCTGCGGCAGCAGCAGATCCAACATCAGACCCATCGTCATCACTGTCACTGTTGTCCAATTTGGTATGTTTTGCTCCTGGAATTACTATGAAAAATGTAGAAAATGTTACGAAGATGAGTGCAGTGGTGTAGGTGAGATAGAGTTTTTTATGTCGTGTATTTTTTGTACTGTTTTTTTTTGTGATACGATATAAATCTTGATATGCTATCGTAGATTTCAGTTACTAAGAGTATGTTATTTTTCTGCTAATTATTTAACAAGGCAAATTTATTTGAGAGTAATACCGAGTGGCCTACAAGGGTCTGTTAGGTTAAACATTAATTTATTTTCAAATATACTTACATCCGCTGCACTCGATTCCCCAGAATTCCAGGCACATTATTTGCGCTGGATTTAGGCCCTCGTTCTTCTTCATGGCTGCCGCACCGCTTTTACCATACTTCTTAATGAGTAGGCGATGCTGTAAGATAATGTTAGTAAGCATTTTTATATCTTGTGAAAGTAATTATGAAGTTTGACGTGATAAACAAGAATTATTAACTTTTAGAAACGTGGGTCTTACATGTGAATTCTTACAGTGTTCAAAGATTATTAAAAGTAACGAGATCAGTTAACCATCGCTTTCCCACCTAAGAAATAAATTTAAATAGTTTTATGAAACGACAGATTTTTTTTTCGTGACAAAGAATTCAATCTTTTTTGACTTGTTGTGACGTTTTACTTGCTTTTCCTAGGGTTATAAATACTTTTAATTCTATATTTTGTTTTGTTACTTCGAATGTTTACCTTGTCCCTGGAGGTGGATTTGTGATCGCAGACTTTGTACACCAGGTACTTTTTTCGTCGTTTGTTGCCCCCAACTGAGTTGACATTCCTCTTTATTTTCTTGAAGAGTGCTTTTTGTCGGCTGATCTTCTTCTCCTTCGATATCTCCTGTTTGAAATCGTTGGTGAAAGCCTCACTGAAAAGAATGCTATAGTACGATTACACTTTATGATAACCAATTTTTTTTTAGGCATAGACTAACTATATTAAGGTAGGACGGCATCAGATACAAAATTGATTTTGTCTTTATGAAGGATAAGACAATAATATTTCATTTATTTCTCATAAGAGGAACAAAGAATATGCTTTTCTTTTTGTCGGAAACTTTGTGTGGTTAAAGAATATTTTAATTGATTTTAATTCGTACATACACCTAGTTAGGTCGTTATTTAGTGAATAAATTTTGTGTCTCATATCTTAAGCTTAATATTATATTTTTTTGTTTATAATTAGGTTTTTACTTACTAGTCCTGTCGTCCTGTGTCATACATTGCCTTCATTTCAGTATAAGTGTAGGTGACTTTTTCTTTTTCGGGATTTTCGCCTTCGTCCGACTCTGAAGAACACCAAGGGATTTTAGGACGCTTTCCCGTCTTGCCAGATTTGCTAGGGGTTTTCTTGGGGGTTTTCTTTGGGGTTTTCTCTGGGGTTTCAGGAGTATCCGGATTTCCTTCTCCAGCAGGAGCAGCCTTCTTCTTCCTACGTTTTTTTGGGGTAGATGTGCTTGGAGCGGGGACTGGGGCGGGACTGTCCACTATCTGGACAGCATCGTCTTCTTCTTCAGCCTGTTTTAATTTAGCTGCTGCTGTCAACTTTGCTTTAGGGGTACTTGTTGGTTTGGTTTTCACTAACTTCTTTCGTGGTGGATCTTCTTCTTTTTTCATCTTCTTACCTTTCCCTTTGCTTTTAGTGCTGCTTTCCTCTTCGTCATCACCATCCACTACTATAGGACCCTCATCCTCTTCCGTACCTTTACTTGTGCCTGGGATTGGTGAGTGCACAGAAATACCGAAACCCGAGATGAGTTTATCAAAGGCTCTGTCTTCGGCTTCTTGTCGTAATTTTCGTGTGTCGATAAGCATTTCCTGAATTTTAGGAAGGTCCTCGGGTTTCACGCCTTTGTCCAGTACATCTCGTATTGCCTGGATTCGGCGATCGAGACGTTTTACTTCTGATTCCGGGGTGGGGGAAGACATCTACAAAAGGGAAGGGATAACTTTGTTACTGGTACGCTCGACTCTGATGAAAATGACTACATACTGATACGGACAGCGCAGAAACGCGTAGACTCGCGGACGGCAGCAACTCCGCACTGCCAGGGCCGGAACTTCGTGAGCGGACTCATGCGCTAGCTACCGCATCTCCCGATCGCACGTGTGACTTAGAAGTTGGGCCAAGTTATGATAAATTAAAGGTGATTATACTCAGTCTACAACAGTGGCGACGAGAAATGGGACTGTACACATCATCTACAACATCTTAGGAGTGCTGGGAGGTGGTTCTGGATGTTTGTCAACCGGTGTAAAACTGGAGAAGTGGTGTGAACTGTGGACCCCTAACCATGATGTCAACATCAAGCCTGTGACTGTGCCTGTGGAGATCTCCTGTCAATGTGTGAGACTCTGTGACTTACCTGTGTCAGTGGTAACTGTACCTGTGTGATTTTAGTCAGTGCTGTGTAACATAAGCAGCACTAAGAGTTGAACTTGCAGTAGTGCCAGTTAGAGGCTGTGAGTCTGTTGTGGTATCAAAATGGCTAACTTTCTGGGCAGAGTGGGTGAGTACCACCCCTCCAAGGAGACCTTCACCGCGTATTGTGATAGGATGGAGATGTTTTATGAGGCAAATGACCTGGTACTGTTGGGTGGTGCAGACAATGCTGCTGCTGATGCGACCACTACTAGGAAAAGGAGGGCCATTTTCCTCACTGAGATAGGGGCAGAGTCTTTCACCTTGTTAAACAACCTGCTTGCCCCAAGGAAGGCCAAGGAGGTTGCGCTTCCTGAGATCACCCAGGCGCTTCAGAGACATTTTAACCCAGCTCCCTTGGAAATAGCTGAGAGTTTTCATTTTGGCACGCGGGTAAGAAAGACTGACGAATCTATGGGCGACTTCATCGTGGCACTGAAAAAACTGTCAATTCACTGTAATTTTGGGACCCACCTGAACCGGGCATTACTTGACCGTTTTGTGTGTGGCCTTAACCTCGAGCGGATCCAGCACCGATTGCTAAACACGGAAGGATTAACTTTTGAACACGCGTGTGAAATGGCCGAGTCCCAAGCCAAGGAGTTTGTGCCAAGTAGTACTGCGGTCCATAAGGTCGACAAGCAACCACGTAAAGGTCAAGGTAACCAGCAGGCTAAGCCTAAGGCTAAGTGTAGTCACTGTAACAGTTTCAAACACCTGTCTGGAGACTGTAAGTTTAAGGACGCTTCGTGCTATAGGTGCAAAAAGCCCGGACACATTGTTCCTGCGTGTCCGATTAAAGCCTCGGGGAAGGAGAAGAAGGGCAAGACCCATGTCCTAGAGGAGGGATCCGACGACGACGATACTCAGGTGCATTCAACGCAGACGTTGGGTGCCTACTCCATGTTCACGGTGAACACGAATCGTGGTTCGCCACCATGGCAAGTGACTGTTAGTGTCAATGATGTCGACCTGGAGATGGAGGTGGATTCGGGAGCGACCTTCTCGGTAATCGGGGAGAATCAGCTGTCCGACTGGGGTTCTCCGCTGGTACTCCAACCTTCCCAGGTCAAGCTTCGGACCTTCACTGGTGAGGTCATCACCCAGAGAGGTGAGGTGGAGGTTAAGGTCGTGTACGAGGGTCAGACCTGTTACCTCCCGTTACTGGTTACACCGGGTAAGCGGCCAGCTCTGTTAGGCCGTAATTGGTTAAGCCAGCTGCGACTGAACTGGAAGAAGATCGCGCAGCAGCACCCGGTGTACCACGTCGGCGAAGCAGCGACGGTGAAACAGCAGTTTCCCAGTCTGTTCCGGGAGGAACCTGGGAGACTTAAGGGTTTCAAGGCTCACGTGGAAGTGGAGCCTGACAGTGCGCCAATTTTCATTAAACCCCGACCTGTGTCCTACTACATGCGGAGTAAGCTGGACATTGAGTACAAGCGCCTGCAGGATACAGGGATCGTCGAACCAGTGCGCTACTCTCAGTGGGCGTCGCCGGCAGTACCTGTCTTAAAGCGTGACGGCTCCGTGCGGGTCTGTGGGGACTACAAGGTGACTGTCAACAAATCTCTGCGGAAGGAGATTTACCCACTGCCGACCCCAGACGACCTGTTCACTAAGTTGGAAGGTGGAGTCCGGTTTGCGAAACTTGATCTCTCCCACGCGTACCAACAGGTGGAGTTGGACGAGGAGAGTCAGGAGTTATTGGTGTTAAACACCCACCAGGGGCTGTTAAAATACAAGCGGCTAAATTACGGTGTGGCATCAGCGCCTGCGATTTTCCAGCGTGCCATAGAGGGTATTCTGCAGGGCGTGCCGATGACAGCCGTATTCCTGGATGACGTCATTGTGACCGGGAGGACCCAAGTGGAGTACGAGCATAACTTGGGGGACGTCCTCACCCGGTTAAGTGACGCAGGGCTCACACTCAAGGAAGCCAAGTGTGAGTTTGACATGCCTGAGGTGCAGTACCTAGGGTACAAGGTGTCGAGTGAGGGTTTGGAGACCCTTGCGGAGCGTATCCAACCAGTGATGCACGGGAAGATTTTGATCTCATACATTAGACAATCTCGGGCCTGGTTGAATAGCTTTGCTATATACCGCCTCAATAAGTGTAAGTTTTCCCCCACCATTAACACCGAAAGTGCACAGTATTATAATCTGACTTATTGCACACGCAGTTTTTATTGTATTATTGCTACTATTTTACTCCTACTTTCTAAGTTTCCCTACGCCTTCTGGGGTGTCAAGAAGTGTTGATCAGAGTGTGTTAACTATATTGTTCCACCAAAGTCCGTGTAGCTCATAATACTTTTAAGACCCTCAACTTTGGCGGCGTCTTAATGTGTCTACACTCCATGTAAGCACCAATTTAATGGGCGCGTCTTTCCGCAGTTCTCCTGACTCTGGCCATATGGATGTGTGGTTCGACCTGAAAGATTGGTTTCCCGTAAATCTAGTAGAACAAAGGTTGGTTTGTGTGTAATCTCTGCACTTATGCAAATGGCGCTTGGTAGCACTCAGCCAAGCGAGTAGCTCATCCATCTATCAACAGCCGAGCAAGGATGACCTCTTGGAATCTTACTCCGACTAAGGGCAAGCGCAGCCTAAGGCTTAAGCTCCGTGTAAGTTACATTTAAATCACACCACTTCAATAGTTCATTTTCTTTTGCTAAAGATATTTAAAAGATAATTTGTAATAGCCTGTTTTTGTTACCGCCTACCCACCGCATCCCGTAGCGTTGGGTGGGTTTTGTAGCGTTTTTCAGTTTCATTTAATTTACAGTTGTCACGCACTCACGCACTCTATATATATCCGATCTATATTCAGCCAACCACAAGTCCCAAAGTAGTTGATCGCGAACCAGTGGTCATCTTGGACGATGACGGTCAAAAGGGGGAAGAAAAGAAAGCCGTGGACTGCAACCAGGAAACAAGTCCCAGCCAGGCAACCACATGTCCCAAAGTTCAGTTCTCTGATCAGGAACCAATGGTCATCGAACCGATGGTCATCTCGGATGATAATGGTCCAATTGCCACCCATGTTCAGCCCCCCGCGGGAGCTCAATATGAAAAGAAAGCCGAATGCAACCCGGAAACCAGTCCAAGGTGAGTCTGCCTTTACCCTAAATCAGTTAAACTTTGAGCCAAATGTCCCATATGTATATATCTGTTTACGGCTGTATAACATTCGTTATAAATGCAAAAATTAATAAACATTGATTAATTAATTTATTAACGTTTCTTAAAGTAAAAATTCTAATCCCTGAATGTGCGCCTCAATTCTTACAATTAAGTAGGCACCTCCCCCCCCCCTTCGTTTTTTTAAAAATCTCTGGATGCTTCTCCGTTGTTTTACCCCTTCGCTTCGTCTTTTTTACCTTCAGTTGCAACTTTGGCAATCCGTTGACGTCCCCAACCACCAATTGCAAGCGGCCGTATAAGACGTGCAATTTGACGGAGGACGAGGCAGAGAGTACCATTCTTGAGATTGGAGCCTTAGCAGAAAGACTTGTCCCCGGGGAGGGTAATTTATTTGCTACAAATTTTCGGCGTTATTTTTTATTCAAGCAACAATTCAAATCTGTTAATAATTCCTAATCTTGTAAATCATATCGAACGACCAAACAATTGTTATATCATATTCCTTTTATTTTATCGAGCGCATCTAACTCATATTCTGTAATAAAAAAAGTTATTTACCCAAAACAAATTCCTATATATTGTTCCGTCACCATAATTTCGTGTCGTATCGTGTACACGTACGCCCTCCAGTTTTAGTGGCTTCGTGCAGAAACCTATTATTCTATCTTAATCCTTTTTCTTATTCAAGTGTCTCTTAGTCACCTTCTGTAGTAAAAATGTCATTTAAAAATGTCATTCAAGGGTCCCAATGGTTCAAAACGGTGCCATGTGGGCCCTCTTTGCACCATAGGGAATCGGTTGTAAACATTAGCTTTTCTCTAAATATATTCATTTCCTACATATGAAACTCACAACATATAGAAAGAAGCATGTCATAACATGCATGGTCATATTAAAATTTCATGAATATGTTTATTTTAGACACAATCGGATTGGGTTTTTTGCCCTGGTCTATTGTCAGCACTCAGGGCACCGGGTGCCGGGAGTGACCACTCCAGTGGTGGGGGACTGGGGGCTAATTTGAATCACCCGACGCGTGTCCGGCCCCCGATAACGCGGCACTTCTGTGGTGTAAGACTCCAGTAGGCTCACGTCACACAGGATGCCGCGCGTGGCGGGTGGTTCCACACTGGGGGGCGGTTCTCATTACAGGCCCGTCCTCTGACCCCCCTGCCGGGCCTTCTGACCGGCCGGGCCTGGGGGGGCCCCCGACATCAGACTGGAGGGGTGTAAACAATCGACATACTTCACTTATCAACCCTTTTTTTCATAATTTCAAGGGTATGAGGGTTATCTATATGTTATCCGCAATATTTAGGTAGCTCCGTTTATAAATGCAATACTTGATAAGGAAATGATTGAGTCTGACAGCTGGTTCTTCTATAGCCTATAGAGGAACCACATCCTTTTTTTCAATAATTGCATTTTGGACAAAAATTTTATGCCAAAGTCAGAGATTAGGCTATAAAATGTCACTAAAAAAGTGAAAATGGAGATTAGAAAATTAATATACCTGCTCCAAACGATTGTCATAGGTTTTTATATATATCTTCAATACACCATTGCAATATGCAATTTATAGTCAGATTAACCAAAAAAGCTTTTAAAAATACTGTGAAACAATAATATACATGCAAAAAAAAGGCTCTGTGGCAATTGGGATGCATAAATTTGTGCATTTTATATGAAGAGCTGCGTATTATCTTACATATTTAAAGTCTACTTTTTCTTATACAGAATTTTCCAAGGAACACGTTGGTCACTCATAGTCCATTTCCCCCGTTACCAGAAATCCATCGGCGTCAATGCCTTGGAAAAATCCACGTGCACACGACTGGGGGATTTCGAAGTCGTTTTCTTCAGCTATTAGAGCTACCAAGTTTGAGTAATTGAGAGCAACACATGGTATACAAGTTTGGGCATTTTATTACTTAAGAGACATGGTTATATGCGAGTAGGAGCGAGCAAAAGTGAGTAGATGCGAGTAAATATGAGTCCTAAGTCTAAGTGTTCACTATGAGGCGGTATTGGCCGTCCTGGCCGTGGTGCCGTCTCTGTCCCGATTTATGGGGCCAAGGGCCGCCGCGAGGTGGGCTGGGACAGAGGTAAGGCGCTCAGGTGGTACATAGGCTGAGAGGCCAGAGCACCCCGCCCACGTTCCGTGATGGCACAGCTCCTCCAGGGTGCTCCCGGCCTGTGCGGCGACACACGCAGCCCCCCGGCGGAGGGAGTGCATGGTCACACGAGCAGCATGGGGGCTGCCCACACGTGTTAGGGCCTCCCTCATCACTGCCACTAGTGGGGGAGCTGTGAGGGGGTTGGGTCCCGGCAGTAGGAAGGCCGGGGCTGTTGGTGGAGCAGGGACCTGGTCGCAGGCGAGCTTCCATGCTGAGACTGGGCAGTATGGGGAGTGAGGTACGGCATAGACGATGAGGGCAGTAGCCTGGGAGGGGGCTCAATTTGCAATTAAGCCCAATTACCTTCAGTAGATCCCGAGATATTGAAAAGTTAAAATGACACTAAAATTGAGGCTGAAATCTCGGCAGGTTACAGAATACAGGGCCCAAACTGTCCAGATCCTTTACCCGGTGCTGTCGTAGTACCTACACACAGCATGTCATGAATACTACATGTACACGTTGGTCACTCTGACTCATAGTCAATTTCCCCCGTTATCAGATATCCATCGGCGTCAATGCCTTGGTAAAATCCACGTGCACACGCCTGGGGGATTTCGCAGTCCTTTTCTTCAGCTATTACAGCTGCCGGCGCCTGCCCAGTCCGCAGCGCTTCAACCGTTAGGTTGTCAAAGTGCCGCTTAAGCCTCTCCTTGACGTCGTGATTACCAATGTCCTGAAGTTTCATAAGGAGGAAGCGCGCCCACTGGGTGTCCCGGTCATCCTCCACCTCCTCTTCTTTGGACTGGAGGGGGTCAGAAAAGGTGTCACATCCCGAAGAAGTGCGCCGGCTGGTTGACGGGCAAGCCCCCCGGCAGCAATGGTCGTTGGTGGGGGCTAGTTGCTCGAGCATGGCCTCTAGCCGGTCGAAACGGTCGTGCAGTGATGTGAACTGAGCTGTTGTTGATTCCCTCACTGAGTCAATCGAGGCAGCGTTGATTGCCAATGTGCTCCTCTTCCTCTTCCTCTTAGGGATTTGAGCAGAGAGGCCGTTATGCGGTTCAGTTTCCCCTTGGTTTGGGGTTGAAGGTGCGTTTGTAGACATGTTGATGAGTCGGGAGCTAGTTCAGTTCGTGTGTCGTAGGCGGTGGTCAGTGGCTAACTGATTAGCCCTCAACCCCCAGCCCCCCCTGGGTTAGCTAGGGTCATCCTCCCACAACGGGGCCCGTCCCTCCCGCTCCTGGGGGGGGGGGGGGGGGGCACTGACTCTTTGAAGGTTGTCCCCACTGCCAAACTTACCGCTCCTGAATTAGGTCCCCCTAATTTTGGGGACCACAGATCACCGCCCTCCAAAATACGAGTGTGTCAATACCAGAAAATATACATAAATAACCAAAATTGGTAAAGAAAACTTCTTATAATATTACAATAGCCATTTTTGGGTGAAATAAAGTAGTAATTAGGCTAATTACTAAATTACTGCCCCTATATTTTTCTATGGATGCTG